>OZ022328.1:3253209-13253209 GCA_963989225.1 Dromius quadrimaculatus
TCATCGTTCTTTCTGCAACATTCATCCGCGGCTCCGCCGCACTTATCGTGCCTTCCCACAAGCCCTCAAATTTCTTGATCGCCTCTGTCTCAAGTCGTCACTCTTCGGTCGGTTTAAAAACGCATTAGGCGTGGAAAGTTCGACACATACGATACTATATTTTATAAAAAAGCTTTTCCGGGTAAGAATCCAATTTATTAACAACAAATTCCTTACGGCCTCCCCAATTTTACTTATCACTGTATGAAATACTGCTTCACTTACTTGTACAATATTGTTACAATTCTCCTTTGCGAGAATCATCAAAGCAATCGATCATGCTATCAGTGTTCAATTACCGCTATTGACAACCCTATAGTAATGGCGATATGGGGATGAACTCCCTTCACAATATCATTCTCCTCAATGAGTAATTAGAATTGTGGCGTATTTGCTGTTATATCATCACGTAACTTAATAAAGGTAATGCATGTCTGGAACACATGCTGAAACGCTGGAAGCTCCATTGAAAATCAGAACTGGTGCAGTATTAGCTTTGATTGAGAGATTTCCTTTTAGGTGATGTGCCTTCCGAAATAATATCATCACGGAATCGAGCTCCCTAACACTTCTTAGCTGCTAGTGAACTAATCCCTCAATGAAGCTTCATTTCAAGTTTGAAGAACCGGATATCAGTGTATAGTCATACAATGTTTATCGCGTACAAAAGCATCTTCAGCCTCACTAATGATGTTAACACATTGAAACTCAGAGTGTCCTTACCTGCTCTAATATCCTTCCTTCAAGTACAACCCTTAGTTGATTTACTATGCTTCCTCACCTGAGCACATAACAATAATCTCTGTCCATATTCTGCACCACTATGTGCGTCTCGACGGCCTAAAGGGTTGAATGTTCGCGTATAATCAGCGTAGATCCACGGTAATAGACAAGACGTGTCCTGGGAGCTAACTCGCCCTTGAACTAGCTACATCAACTTGGAGTAGAAGCCTTTAGTAGAAGCGGAGGTGTCATTTCCAATTAGATGATTATATTTTATACTCTCAAAAGGGAGGAGCAGAAAAAGTGTTGTGGAATTCAATCACGTCCAATAATCACCAGGTGTTAACAGCCCACTCAGTCTAATACCACCGATTAGGTATCAATCAAAAAGGCGGTTCAAGTTAACACTTTAGGACCACGCAAAGAGCTGGAAACGTATTTCTTAGCGTCCAGCAGCTAATGAGAAACGCTCCGCAATTGCCTGAAGCCCACGGAAATTAAAATTCAAGGAGCTACGTAGAGGCTGCATTTCAGTGCGCGCTCTTAACCAAATCACGGTCCGTAACAGTTTCGTTCATAAAACCTAAAAGCCGTTTAACAAAAAGTACACGCCCTAAAATAGCCCTTTATGAGTGCTTCAACCGAAATTATAAGCAAGGTACCTTTTACTTTATAATTAATATTTTCAATTTTTTCATTCTACATTGTGATCCTATTATATGATATAAAAATAGGAATTCAGATTCGTTTTTGATGGATTACAGTTGGACAACTAGAAATAAAATCGTGACATGTTGTTAAAATAATTAATCATTCTGTCGGCAAAATAAACATCTCTGTTGAGCTACTGGATTTAATGAAATAGAAGCTTAAATGAGAAATATCAAATACATATTTCATAGATACAAAATGAAAAAGGTGGAATTGAATATAAATTCAACTAGCGACTCAGCTCGTAATAGTATGACCTCAAATATTTGCTCGTGCCATTTTCATCCCTGGATTTCAGGGATTTTGACGATCAATTTATGAGCTCCATTCATCGAGATTTGAATTTAACTTCTACACTTTTTTGTCTTTCATTTTAATGCTTGCCAGTTTTACTTAGAAATGATTGAGTCCCATAAAATGAGTTGATGTTTGTTTTGTTCAGCCACCTCCAAGTCAATAATGAAACACCATCAGAAAAACGTTGTTACCGGGTTTCGGGATGATTTCGGAATCCATGCTCAACTAGAGAGGACGACAAACGACATTCAATTAACAATATCATGAACGCTGATAGATACATTAATGTCCTTCAGGAGGATTTGGAATCACGAATAATTGAATAGATGCTAGTGAGCTTCTTGATTTCATCATTTGACATGAGGCAAAGGTCTGCGGCAGCATTGCCAAGTTGCTGAGCGCCAATATACGAAAGTTATTTATAAGTTTATCAATGTAATCAACAAAATGCAAAAATTTTTCATGCAATGATGTTCTACCCTTTTAATACCTTAGGAATGATAAGATGCGTCCAAATGTGCAAGAAGTGACAGTGGGTCGTGATATTCATGAATATTGTGGTCGCGCACATGATCGTAGCCGTGCACGAGGTCGTGGCCACGCACGTGGTCGTGGCCATGCACGTGGTCGTGGCCATGCACGTGGTCGTGGACGTGCACGTGGTCGTGGCCGTGTACGTGATCGTGGCCGTGGTTGCGGCCATGGTCATGCCCGTGGTCGCGGCCGTGATCGCGAATGTGGTCGTGGTCGTGGCCGTGGTCTCGTCCTTGATACGGTCTCAACCTGTTTCCATGAAAGATTTTGGTTCACCGTCTCTACCCATCCGTCCTTATCAAGAATACAACGTCGTTCAAACATTAACCTCTCATCTTCTTCTCCTAAGGTTGTAGAACCACACATTATCTTGCTGGAACCTGGGACCGTTTGTTCGCAGGTCATATCGGGCCTTCATTCTGTCGCTGACAGCTTGTATGTTCTTTCGTGCAGACTCATGAACGCTCTATAAGTTGTTCTGAAGATTGCTGACCTATTCCAACAACTGTTGCTCATTGTTTGCAGGTGGATGTCCAACAACCGCAGTAGACACAGATGAATCTTCTTATCCTAATCATCTTAATGTTCGTTGACGAATTTTGCTGAGTAAGTTAGAATTGTTCTGTTGAAATGTTCTATCATGCCATCAGACAGTGGATGTAGCACCGTAGTTCTCGTCCTGCTAATACCCAAAATCTTCATTACGGGTTTGAAAACTTCCTGCCTTGATCAGAATGTAACTCCAGCGACACTCCGAATCTTGATACCATATTGTCGATAAGGGCTTCCGCAGCTATTTCAGTTTCTTGATCTCTTACTTCTGGCCATTTGGTGAAATAATTCATGACAACAACCGAGTACTTGTTTCTCCGCTCAGTAATGGGCAAAGGTCCAGGTATGTCCACAGCAATCCTCTTGAACTGAGAGTCCACGTTGTTCTGCTGCATCTTAGCGTGCTGCCAAATGGTGGGCCCCCTCCTTGAGTAACAGCGTTCACAAGTCTTGCAATATTGTTCTACGTCTTTTCGACAACCAACCCAGTAGAAACATTCGCAGACTTTATCGAGTATCTTCTTAATGCCAAAATGTCCACCGCTGTCACTGTCATTCAGTTGTTCCAAAATTCTTCTTTCCATCGGAATTCTTCCATAGTCTGTAAAGTCAATCATTTCTGACTCTCAGAGAATCCAACTGTGCCAGATAGGCCTTGGAGATCAGATCCATAGCGAATATCTCTTGGAAACCAAGTTTCTGACCGATCTTCACTTACTTTATGATCGGTTTTAGAACAGAGTCATCTTGTTGAGCCTGTCGCACTTCGTGCATTGATAATACGGACTCATCTTGCTCCAATTCTTCTACTCCAGTGACGTTTACGTGTCGCCGACGTTCTTCTTGCTCACAGCAGTTATTACAATCATCGCTACACGGTATATTCTCCACGAATCCTTTTGCAGATTGATTGGTTCCGCACTTGGAGGTCAATGGATTTGGAACTCTTGATGGAGGATTCCATCAGCTTCTGCTTCTCCAGACTGGTAAACTTGATTCTTCCTGACAATGCATCCGTACCACAATCGACGGTACGTTTTGTGTGACAATCTGCTCGAAGATGTCCTTCCTGATCTCATTGTCTTAAATTCAGGTAATTTATGTCGTCCAGGCGATGTATTCGTGCCATAATCAACAGTATGTTTGGTACGACAATCTATTTAAATTGTAACATTTCATTTTTTCTACCTCTCATCTTTTGTTTCTTCAGACCTAAAATGTTTAATTGATAACTTTGAATGTTATTTGTTTCTTACCCTCGTTATACTACTAACCTACTTTCATTGTTTATCAGCTGTGACCCTGTCAACTGTCGACTTTCGTTTTCTGCTGTACGGTGCCGTTGCCCGGCGGCAATAGTTGTAACTAATCTTTTTCGCGTTTTTATGCAATCTTTTTTTCAGATTTGTATTTCCAGCTGATGGGATACCCGATTGGAGTTTGAAATGCCGATATTTCTTTATCAAACTAACGATTAGTAATTTCCATGCCTAACAGGAAAACTGTACTCAACTTTGAGAAGGTTATTTTGAAAGCCATTCATTCCGATTTCGGAAGTCTTGTCGAAAAGTGCCAAGGACGCTACCAGGTCGCTTGGCGCCCAACAGAAACATTCTTCAAAATCCTCCAGATTCGACGTAGACCGCACGCCGTCTTCTATGAGCTAGCTGAGGTTTCAACCCGGGTAAGGATTGAAAGGTTATAAAATGTGACCCGCCTTGCCGGACTGCCAGCATTCAACTCTTTCGCTCAATCCAGGTGAGGTCAGTACCAATCTTTTCTGCTCGGGCTCTTCCACATCACGCTCAAACCACCTCAATCTCTTGGCCAGTCTTGACACCTTCGTGGCCGCCTCAATTTCCTGGACCTTTTTTAGCGCTTCTCTCACAGTCTTCGAATTCGCTAACTGGACAAGTCGCGCAATCTTGTCGTCGCTAATACCGTCCATAAACTGTCTTACTGCTACGTATTCCTGTGTTGAGCCAGGACAATTTGTAAAAGCTCTTCTGGCCAGACTCTGCATGGCATATGCGGAAGTAGTTGAGTACAATTCCGTAGCTGTCCATGTAGCAATGTTCTCCCCGAAGCACAGTCTCAATTCAGACGTCAGTTTTCCAAAATCGAGGCGTTCTTGTTCATTCAGACCTAAAAGAACCATCAAAACTGTCGCACGAAGCATTCCAGCAAGTACAATTGCTTTTGGCTCTTTGCTCAAATTGAGCGGAATATTCATCCAAAGAAGTCTTGTCATCATACGGCGTTGGTTTCAGGGTGAAATTAAATGTAACTTCCCCTGGTGTAGATGCTAGAACATTTTCTATCCGTAGGGCTGCGCCAGCACTATTGAAACTTGCACACTGCATTTTCTCGGTAACAATAGAGCCTAATTTTGCTTTCAACTCACGTTCAACTTGCAAGACTTGATGTTCAATTTGCTTGACCTGACTCTTTACTCCAATAAGTTCTTCATCAATATGGATTTCAACTGTCACCGTTTTGTTCTGCTCTAAAATCATCTTCTTCGATTCCGTAGCCATTTTTTCTGTTGACTTCTCATTTCCTCAGCTACCGCCATTTTCATATCTCCCGTAGATTCGGTCATCTTCTTTTCCATAGCTTCTGTAAATTCAGATATCTTCTCTGACATGGACTGCATCTACTCCGCTATAACCGCTTTCATACCTTCTGTAGACTCAGGCGTTTTCTTCTCCGTTGCCTTCATATCTTTTGTAGATTCTTCCATTTTTTTTCTCATTGATTCTGCCGACGTTTTCATGAATTATATCATCATCTTCAGCTGACCCTGCATTTTGTGGTGGCCATGTTTCTTTTCTTGGGCATTTTTCAACAGTCCCAACATAATTTTAAATACTTCACAACATCTCGTCGTCCGGATCCAAAATGATTTTCACTCAATTTCTGAGGATCCCACTTCTGGCACCAATTTGTCACAAATTTTATTGTGAATAAGAACGCTCACAATAACAGAATCGCTCACAGGTACTCTTTTTGAATGACTTAAAATATTTACTTAGACAACTTACTGGAGTTTCATTTTCCCCAATCTAACCCTGTTCTATATTCGATTCTCCAGACACAATTACAAGTAATAAATTAAATAAAAGAATCTTCTGAGTGTGGCATAAATCTTAGAATGAACTTAATGCAGCAAGGCATATTATTAAACAGCCATTGGGAGAATTGGTCAGATTTGGGTATTGATCACAAGCTAATAAATTATTTAGCCGCCAAACATGTACTTTATCCTTGCACGAGGACGAGCTCTACGCAGCAAGCAACCAACCCTGGCTCCTGAGCCAGAGCTCTCAGATCCTGTAAGCTAAGTACATACATAAATTTATGTACTGTAAATGATGCTATCCTGGGGGAGCCAGGATTTAAGAGTTATGTTTACATCGGAAAATATGCAGAACTTTGCCAGAGCATTGATTTAAATATGCTCAGATGTATATTCCAATGAATTCGAGTCTCAAGTTTGAGGTATATAAATTTTTATTATTGGACATAAAAGTTAATTCTGGTAGTGACCGAAATGTTTCAAATTCAGTTATTCATGGCAGAAAACTAAAGAATCGAAGCCGTTCCTGAAGCTTGAAGTAGTTAGTAAGAATGTTAGTTTTTATGACCATCGAAAGGAAACTTATTGTTTTCCATTCCATTGAAAGTTCCGACTTCCTGTTCCGGTGTCACATTGGACACACGTCTTTGTGCCTTTGCAATCAGTTAACGAAATCACCCGAAAGTCCAGAAATCGCCATTCGAACTTTTCTTCCCTAACTTTTCAAATATTTCATGCGCGTTATTTCTGCTGAAATTTTATCAGCTCATAGTGGCGGTACTCCTGCAGCAAATTAAAGTATAATTGAATTAGGCTGGATTATATTATAAAATATGAAGCCCTGTCTGCTTTATATATGAGAGAACCAGAGTGTGCATAAAATACGAAAGGGCTTTAATTACATACCTTCACTTTTTCGAGGGAAATACAATTCGCATCCTGTCCCTCATTGGCTTTTTATCACTCAAACATCCTTAGTATGCAAAGAAGAAAAATTACTACTATTCCTAGAATTATTTAAATAACGACAACAATAGTTTGGAAACAATACCCTGTTGCCTTTTTCATTTGGCAATTACAATACTTACTTCTTGGAAAAGAAGTGACAGAACTTTGTGCAATACGTGGTACCGAAAATGTTACTGTAGTCAGTACAGTATGAGCTTAAATTGGAAGCCAAAATGAAAAAGATAAATGAAATAGAAATAACATGGCCAGAAAGTAATACAAAATACTAAGGTGTAGTAACAACAATTTACAAGCTCCAGGAGGAAACAGTCGAAGAGAAGTACAAGAAGAAATAATAAAACAAGCAGAATACAGAAACTGGGATGAGGAAATCATATGAAAAACTCTTGAAAATATATTGAACGAAGCACTAGAAGCCTGTTGTGGTACCTACAAAAATAGTCAAAACAAAAAGCAAACAAAGTGGTGGAGCCAAGAAATAAAAGACGAAATCAAAATAAAAAAACAAGAATGGAAAATATACCTCTGTAATAGAACGCAATAAAATTATAGAAAATACAAAGAACAAAGGAGAAAAACAACAAGAAAGAGAGGATTTCGGAAAATGTAAGAATAATAACTACAAAAAAACAAAAAACTTTTGTATAAAGCAGCGAAGAATTTTGAAAAAGAAAACAACATCCTATTGAACAATTAGAAGACAGAAATGAGACAATACTGAGGAACGATACAGACAAACTAGAATGATAGAGAGATTTTGAAGAAATGCTAGAACCGCAAGGACTAACCATAGGCAACGCGTACAATAATGACCCTGTTCAAGAGCAAAATCCAGAAATTGCAAATACAGAAATCAGCAATGAAGAAGTTACAATTGCTATTGGAAAGTTGAAGATAAGGAAAGCAGCTGGATGTGATGAGATAAAACCAGAGCAGCTAAAATACGAGGGAGAGAAAGAAACAAAAATGCTGCACACATTAGTAAACAAAATTTGGGATGGAGAGCAGACACCTACAGACTGGAAAAACAGCCATACTGCCAATATACAAAAAAGGAGACAGCTCCAACTGTTGCAATTATTGAGGGATGTCACTCCTACGCACAGCAGTAAAACTGTACGAAAAGATAATTGAAAGTAAACTGAGAAAGCTAGTATAAGACAAGATTGGTGATACCCAAAGGGGATTGAGAAGAGGCCACAGCAACCAAGACCATGTATTCATAATTTGGCAGATAACAAAAAAAACACTAAGACACAACAAAGAAATCTTGACATGCTTTAATAGACCCTGAAAAAGCCTTCGACAGATTTAACAGAGAACTGTTGTAGGAAATATTAGAGGAGAAATATAGAGAAGAAGGTACTAGAAGTAATCCAAAATATATATAAAGATAACATAAACTATGTACGAACTTATTATCAGAAGAATTTGTAGCAGGTGGAGGATTAAGACTAGTCCTTTATTGTTCATACTATACATGAATAAAATTAACATTGAAGCAAGCAAAAGAACTATAAAAACTGTCATAGGGTATTTAAATTTGAATCAAATAAAGATAGCAAAGTGTGTTTTTGCAGACGACATGGTAAACTTTGCGAATACAGAGAGAAAACTGCAAGAGAACTTGAAGATATGGAACGAAGAACTACTCAAAACAAATTTAAAAATATTTATCAGCAATACAAAGGTAATGATAATAGTCAAAAGAGAAAAACAATATAAATTGATAATAGTAATATACAGCAAGCCCAAATACTTAGGCATCAAGAAATTATAATGAAAAATAAAGGATGGTACAAAGATGAAATGAATAACAGAATACAGGCAGCAGTAGGCACTCACCATTTAGTTAACAAGGCACTATAAAAGCACAAACACTGAGCAAAAAACTAAGCTGACCAACTATGAAACAATATACCACAAATGCTGCTGTACAGTTCAGAAACCTGGGTACTAAATAAAAGACAACAAAGTATGAATATGAAATGTTTCAGAGTTATAGAGGGAGTAACAAAACAAAACAAAATCAGTAAGGAAAAGATTAGAGAGAAAGATTGGAAATACAGACATTATTGAAAAATATAGAGCAGGAACAAATGGACTCCAGGATAAAAGAAAAATAAAACAAATATGATAAGCAAGAACAATAGGGAAAGAAATATGGGACAATGTTTTACAAGAGCTAATAACCAGAAAGAAAATAACAACCAGAAAAGCACACGAGCTAACAAGGTACAGGAGTGGAAAAAATTCATTGAAGATATTTGAGCGAAACAACCTCGACACCAACTCGGTGGAAGAGGAACAAGTGTCCGCAATTACGAATACAGAAATCAGCATTGAAGAAGTTACAATTGCTATTGGAAAGTTGAAGATAGGGAAATGAGATGAAACCAGAGCAGCTCAAATACATGGGAGAGGAGGGGACAAAAATGCTGTACACATTAGTAAACAAAATTTGTGATGGAGAGCAGATACCTACAGACTGGAAAAACAATCATAATGCCAATATAAAAAACGAAGACAGATCCCACTCCTATGCATAGCAGTAAAAGTGTACGAAATGATACTTGAAAGTAATTTGAGAAAGTTAGTAAAAGAAATGATTGGAGGATACTCAAAGCGGATTTAGAAGAGGCCACAGCACTCAAGTCTATGTATTTACAATTCGAAAGATAACTGAAGAAACACTAACATGCTTCATAAATCTTAAGCTTTCGATTAAGTTAACAGAGAACTGTTGTGGGAAATATCGAAAAAGATAAATATAGGACAGAAGCTACAAGAAGTAATCCAAATTATATATAAAGATAACATAAACTATGTACGAACCGCTAACTTATTATCAGAAGAATTCAAAACAGGTGAAAGATCAAGACAAGGAGAAACCCCTGAGTTTCTTATTGTTTATAGGATATTCAAATTTATTACCTATTCAAATTTCATAAGACCCTTTCGGTCGTCGAAATTTGTTTTATAGTTTAGTTAAGTTTATTGCGTTCACTATGTCTCTCCATGCTTCTCTGTTTAGCGCTTTATTTATTTCTTCTATGTTTCCCACGTTTTTGCCGGTTTTCCTCTTTTTCTTCCTCTCGCTGTTCTGGTATTCCATATTTTTATCGTTTGTCTATTGTCGCGCATTCTTTTCAAGTAGCCATCTAATGATAACTGTTTTTTCTCTATCATCTTCTGTATACTTTCCATTCGTATATTATTTCTTATGTGGTCGCTCCTCATTTTATCTGTTCTTTTCACTCCCCCTATTCTTCTCAAGAATCTTATCTCGGCCGCTTGTATTTTGCTTTTTAGTTTTTGGTTCATTACTCACGTTTCGCTGCCGTAAATTATTGTTGGCCTATAAATTGTTTCGCATAAAGTAGTTTTAGTCTTCCTTGTTGTTGTTTATTGTTCATAATTCTATTCAAAGCGAAGTAATTTTTGTTAGCTGCTTGGATTCTTTTGTTGATTTCATACTCTAAGTTTTCCTTATCGTTTAGTGTTGTATGTACTTGCTCTATGTCTCTTCCATTTAGCTTCATATTTGTTTTCACTTCTTTTTCTGCTATGACCATGACTTTGGTTTTATCTGTATTTATCGTCATATTATGCTTCCTCAGTTCTGTATCCCATTCATTCGATTGTTCTTTAGCTCTTCTTCACTTTTTGCTAGAATTGCTAAGTCATCTGCAAATGCACATTCTCTTATTTTTATTTGCTTCAATATCCAACTCCCACCTTTTTTGTTTTGTTTTTCATGTTTTTCATTATTTTGTCCAGGAACAAGATGAATAGTAAAGGACTCAAAGCCCCTTCTTGTCTCAGTCCTTGTGATGTTGTGGATTCATCCGATGTTCCATTGTTTGTTCTTATATAGTTCGATGATCTATTATATACACTTTTTATTGCTCGTATCAATTCTTCGTCCACCTGTCTTCCCCTCAGTATCTTTCATATAATTCTTCTTGGCACTCTGTCGAATGCCTTTTCTGAATCAATGAAGGCAATGTATAGTTTTTTGTTTTGTTTTAGGGTTTTTTCTGTGAGTTTTCTTATTGTGTGGAGTGTCTTTCCTGAATCCGCTTTGGATTTCTTTCAGTGTTCCTTCTGTACATTGTCAAAGTTTGCTCTCTAAGATAATTTTATATACTTCTGCCGCTGAGCATAATAGTAATATTCCTCAATAGGTTCTGCAGTCTCTCTTGTCTCCTTTTTTGTATTTAGGAAATATCACTGTTTTCTTCCAGTTTTTTGGTTTTGTTTATTTCTTCCATATTCTATTCAGCATCGTTTGTAGAATTTTTTCACATTCTTCTCCCATATATTTTTGGTGTTTTCCTTTATGTAGTCATGTCCTGGTGTTCTTCCATTTCTCAGTTTGTTCTTCTGTCTATTTCTGTTCTTTCTCTTTGGTGCGTTTCGTTTTCTTATATTTCGCTTGTGAGCTGATTTTCTCCTAGTAATTCTTGGAAATGTTCTCTTTATCTTTCTAGTATTTCCTTTTTGTCTTTCACTTTTCAATTGATTCAACATCATTTGTTGTGCTTCCTTGTTTGTTTTTGTTACTCTGTGAAATAATTTCTGGTTTTCTTCAAAGTTCGTCTCTAGCTTCTCCCCAAATTCTTCCCATGCCTCTGTTTTTGATTTTTCGATTATTTCTTTCACTATTTTTATTTGCATTCTGTAGTCTTCATGATCTTCTCCTCTCTTTGTTCATGGGACGATGTTATAAACGAAATAATAATAGTAATCAAAATTTTGAAATGTGAATCTTCACAATACTTTACTTTCTACAAGTGAGTAAAACCGTTCAATGAAGGTTTGGAGCGCTAGGGGTGTACAAAACGTACTGCAAAAATAACAAGATGTATTCGTTATTCATTTGCAATAATATATGTTATTATGTAATATGTTTTGAACTAAAATTATTAATAATATAAATGAAATGAATATGCAAAGTTTGAAAATTTTCGTTATCCAAATATCATTCCCATGTATTTTTTGTTACATTTATTCAAATGTAAAACAACATAAACATGCGATAATATTCGGAAATTATGTTGGAATGCGCAAATTATGTGATATAAATAATAAATAACAAAATGAAAATCAACAACTATATGAAATTGCAAATTAGAACAGACAAATATTTTCTGTAATGCATATATGAAAAATAATTTAAAAATTCCAATCATACGCTTTATTAAACTTGAAAGGCATTAGTTATCTCGATAACCACTAAGAACGAGACAAGAACCACCTGTACCTCCTCCACACAGCAGCCCCATTGTTTATTCCGCTACCAAGTAACCCACAGCGGTAGACAAGTGCGGCAACTGTTTATTATTTCATCCTAATCCCACTTCTGAACTCAGAAGCTGCGTGAATCACTTGTTCTGGTTACCTAGAGAAATAGAGCCCTGACATAAGACGGCCTCAAGTGGACGAAAACAGAAGGCAGGCTTGTTATGAGAGCACTTGAAATAGGATATGTTTTGTATGTGAATTCGATACTAGACTTGAATTTGAGCCGACTATTTGCGTCCACTGACAAATTAATTCCAATTTGTTGTATTGAATTTGTTACTGGGCCGGACAACAATCAGAATACACAAATGCACAAGCTCATTGCACTTTCACAGATAACAGCTGAGGCAAACAGTAAATATATGTGCTGCCATCTATGAACGGTGAGTTCAATATCTGGAATAATAAGAGTATAAAATTCATTTTCAAGAGATTACGGTGAGCTGCTTCTAATGAAACTCGATTTTAATCGAGTACTTTCCATGAATGGCTCCTTTTAATTATTTTTAAATGTTTGTGATTCTCCATCCCTAACATTTAATCATGATATATTTGTTTAGAATCAGTTAAAAAATAATGAAGTAATTTAGATTAGGGGTATAATAATATTAAACGGAAAAACCAATTAAAGTTTAATCTAATTTCAAAACAAATGCAAAGTGTGGAGGAGGAGGAAACTCGATTCAGAGCTTAAATTAAATCATAGCGCTTTCGCTTTTTGTTATTCAGAAGCATTTCGCGGTTTCGCGTATCGTATAATAACCCTTTTTATTACTTTTTGTTGTAAATATTCACCATTTCCGTATTAAATTTCTTGCTAAGCACTGGGAGGTATATGAATTTTTTGCTCCGAAGGAATTCTGGCACCTCGTAAAGGCAACTATTAACATTTTTCAAGGGTAACTTCAAAGATGCCGGCTTGAAATTTGAGACCCATGACTACCTACGTTGTTACAAATGTTGAACAAAAGGAATGAAATCTGTATCCGATAGACCTTTCAACATAAATTACAAACAAGAATCATACCTATTTTTGTCTATTTTTTCTAATTCGTGCACTTCAGTATAAGATTTTAATGTGGACGAAAACGACAACCAATCCTCAATTCTATTCGCAGGTGCAAACTGCAAAGCAGGTAAGCATGGAAACAGAAGAGCATTTCCATAACAATGCAAAGCATTCGCGAAAGTGCGACGAAGGTTTTGTCATGAACGTGACCAGTCGACCAACCGCCGAACAAAACACAAACCCAAATAAATTTTTCGCTCAATTGTGGTTTTTTAAATGATTGTTTTGTTGAGAACTCCAAGCCGTGGTCAACGTTCTTCATAAAAGTTCTCACTGCTACAACGTGCTACATTATTTTTAGTATGAATAAGTTTGCAGAAATCTCGAACAAACCCACGAGTTGTTGTGTCGAAATAAAACAACCGCTCGGCAGATATTACAACAAAATGAAAATTGGGTAACACCGATGATATCTCGAAGAAATATATATATATATATATACATATATATATATATATATATATATATATATATATATATATATATATATATATATATATATATATATATATATATATATATATATATATATATATATATATTTCTTTATTCCTGGTTTACTCATTGTAAAATTGCCCTTACAGTGTCTTCTCTTTTTCTCCATATGTGTCCTAACCATTTAATTCTCTGTTGTTTTATTTTCCTTACTATATCTTTCCTTGCAGTTCTTGCTTTGTTTCATAGTTCATTGGTACTCTCTGTTCGTTTTTTGTCGTTTTTAGCAGTCCTGAAATAGTTCTCATTATTTTTCGTTCTACTATACGCAAATCTTCTTCATCTTTTTTTGTCATTGTCCTTGTTCTTGCAGCGTACATTATTATCGGTCTGAATATTATTTCATATACTCTTATTTTTGTTCTACAGAACACTTAAAAATTAAATAAAGTGATACTGCAACAATTACATGATAATCAAGGAAAAATAATGAAGGATGACAATGAAATAATGAAAAGATGGAAAGAGCACTTCGAAAAGTTATTGGAAGGAGACAAAGATACAGATGAAAACAAGGAGGAAGATAATAGTTAAGCCAAGAACAATAGAAACAATGAAGAAGCGGAGAATATAACACAGGAAGAAAACTTAGAAAACTAAAAAACGGAAAAGCTCCAGGACATTACATGTTAAAATCTGAACAACTGAAGTATATGGGAGAAGCAGGAGAACAAATTCTCCAAGAAATGATCAACAGTATATAGAAAATGAAGAAAATACCCCAGGATTTGGAAAAGGCAGTGATATTCCCTGTACATAAAAAGGAGACAATAGAAACTGCAACAATCACAGAGGAATATCATTGTTATGCACAGCAGCCAAAATTTACGAGAGGATACTAGAAAATAGACTCAGGAAAGAAGTGGAAAATTCAATGGAGAGTCCACAAAGTGGTTTTAGGAAAGGGCACTCAACTCACTATTAGAAAACTTATTGAGAAAACTAAGAGACAAAATAGTAAACTCTTCATTACTTTTGTAGATTTGGAAAAGGCTTTCGACAGGGTTATAAGGAAACAATTGTGGGAAATATTAAAGAAGAATAACATCAGCGAACAACTTATAGAAGGAATCAAAAGCATCTATAGTAGAAAATGCAATTACATATGAACCGGAGAACAAGTTTCAGAAGAATTCAACACGTCACAAGGTCTAAGGCAGGAAGGAGCCCTAAGCCCTCTATTAATAATCACTTATTTGGATGATATCTTGAAAAACATAAAGCACAAAACAAAAAGATGGAGATAGGTTACTACAACCTAAAGAGAACAAAAATATCTGAATGTGTTTTTGCAGATGATCTTGCGATTCTAGCAAGAAGCAAGAGCGATATGCAATTTTATCTAAATTCATGGAATGAGGAATTGAAGGAACATAGAATGACAATAAATGCAGAAAAAACAAAAACTATGGTGATTTCGAAGGAAGACATAACTACAAACATTACGTTAAACGGAAAAGAATAAGAACAAGTGGAAACGTTCTCGTACCTCGGAGCAACCCTGAATAATAAAGGAAGCATAAAACAGGAAATAAATAAAAGAATACAAGCGACGAACAAAAGCTACCATGCAATAAGCAAAGTAATACTAAACAACAAACAAATTTCTAATAATACAAAAATGATTCTATACAAAGCAATCTATAGACCTGCATTGATATATGAATCAGAAAACTAAGAATAAAATACAAGCAACAGAAATGAGGTTTCTCAGAAGAATAGATAGAATTAGGAACGAAACGATAAGAAACAGTCTGCAAATTGAAAGTATACAAACAATCATTGAAAAAAAACAGCTCGCATGGTATGGTCATCTAGTTAGAATACCGGAAGAGAGACAAACTAAACAGGTATACAACGCAAGAATATTGAGGAAGAAGAAAAGGGGTAGACCTGGCAAGACATGGGAAAATAATATAGAAGAGATTTTAAATAAAAATAACATTGGAAAACAAGAAGCTAGTATAAAAGCAAGTAATAGAGCAGTCTGGAAAAAACTAATTAATAGTACGAAATAAAGTGATAATAAACTAATCGAAACACCCGAAAGGGTATAAGCCGATTCAAGAAGATAATAATAATAATACCTTAATTTTTGCTTTCTTTGTTGGGTTTTTATCCTTTAGTAATTTTATTTGCGTGGAGGGCTCTGTTCGCTACTAATATCTTCTATTGAATTTGGGTTTTCCTGTCTCTTCTATCGGGTAGCATAATGCCTATGTATTTGAATCCATTCATCTCCTTAAACTGTAGGTTACACATTTTTATAATTTTTTTCCTATCCTGATTATTTTTGTTTTGTTCTCATTGATTTTCAAGTTCATTTTGTTTCCTTCTGTTACTATTTCTTCGATCATTTCTTCCAATACTTTCCTACTTTTTGTTGCCAATAATATATCATCTGCGTATGTTATTATTTGTCCGCCTTTAGTCCTGAGTGTCCCTTTGTTTGAATCTCTCATCACATATTCTAACGCTATGTTGAACAGGCCGATAATATATCTCCTTGTCTTACACCTTTGTTTATTTCGAATTCCTGAGCTTCTCCTTTTTGTGTTGTAATTGTGGTTGTTGCTCTATTTAATGTCATCGGGGTCAATCTTCTCAGTTTAACTGTTATTCCAAATTCTTCTAGGGCTGTCATTAGTTTCTATTTTTTGATCGAATCAAACTCTTATTTGAAATCAATGAATAATAAATCTATGTTCATTTTATATTCATGTGCTTTTTCTATTATCTGTTTAACTTTATGTATTGTGTCTTTTGTTGATCTGCCTTGCGAGAATCCGCAATGGTGCTATTATGTTTTCTTTTTTTTTCTGGACTCTTTTTTGTATTAATGTTGACATTATTTTATATGTCGTGTTTAGTATAATTCCCGTATGCTTGTTAATATCCTTTTTTGTGAATTGTGAATATATGTTCTCTTTCTCATTCCTTTGTTAGTTTTTCTGTTCTCTATACTTTCATTATAAGTTTATGTATATATTCGTGTAGTTCATTTCCTCCATATTTAATTAGCTCTGGGTCTCTGAGTCTTCTCATGTCACCTGCCTCTTATTATTTCTTTGATTTCTTCTCTTGTTGGTTCTTCTAATACTCTTTCGTCCGCAATTTCTTCTTGTGTTGTAAGTCCACGTTTTGTTGCTGATCGTTTTCTATTTTGTTGCTCTTTGGGTCTTTTATACAGTAAACTTTTGGTCTGTATGTTCTTTTTTGTTCATTAATTGTTTTTGAGAATTGTTTCGAGTTTCTTTTAAAAGAGAAGGTGGTTGTTCCTGAATTAATAATATTTAACTAGGATACCACAATGGTAAATATTTTCGTCGTCAGTTTATCATCTCAAGCAACTATCAACTAAAAACCCAATTGAAATTAATCAGGCTCCCAAGATTTTTTTCTGTAGTTCTGTGAACTTCAAATTAATTCTGACCATCCCCAGCCTGGCAACCTGTTAGTTATCAGGTGTTAATATAACGTGTTAAATTCTTCTTGACGCTTCATATCTAAATGGGAAATCTTGAACATGATTCTTCGTTTGTTAATTATTCATTACATGCCGACAAGAATCATGTTGAAGGAGCCAATTTTGCATGACGTTCGTTTATCATTTAATATTTGCTTTTACACTTATGTGAGACGTTCATGAACTCCAGTTTTCAATTTATTTTGATGCCTTGATAGATTGGCTTATTGAACATTCTACAATCCGAAAAAAAAGTTAATTCAAATTTTTTTGATATTTGTGCTTAATGTACATTCCTCTCCGGACGTCTTTCCGAAAATGTGTACAGTATTGATTCCAAATAACCCATAAATAAATTTCCAATCAAAATTTAGAAAACTTTGCGGACTCGTCTTCCGAACATTTCAGATAAATCATTTTAAACATTATTAGTTGAGCATCTTGATAAATGTATCCATGAATTTCAATATATCAGAGGAGTAATTAAATCACGATGAGCATCCATGCCTTTTTTCTCATAGTTTATTCACAGAATAGGATTAATGATTTATCGAGGCTGAGGGATTCAAAATATATAATTGAATAATCAAATCCAGGGTTATCAATTATAAAAACTATTTCTGAGGATTAATATCTTCATAAATGAAGCAAAATATGGTAAGAAACTGAGGCCCTGTTTTCTGCGAAACAATCTCGTTATAATACCGGGTAAAAACATCCCTTTTATAATTTATGTCAGACAGAAACTCTTTGAAGTGTTATGAACAGAAATGAAACAAGTTCTGCCTCAGTATCTTAATAAATAAGTTTCTTACAGCTTCTGACAATAACAGCTTTATGATTGCGCATTTTAACTTTTGTAGTCATTCCGCAGAAACCAAAAAATAAAAGTTGGGATGTAATTTCCCAACAACATGATAATTTCATAATAATCTTAATCATATATAGAAGTAAAGTAGAAGAAATATATATATATATATATATATATATATATATATATATATATATTTCTTCTACTTTTCTTTCATCCTCCAGTCGAATTAGATGTCGATACCACACTAATTGTTTCTGCTTTATCTGTTTCATCACTGACTGTAATTCTAACTTCTCTATAATTTTTTCATTTTCAATTTTGTCTAGTTTTGTTACCCCCTTTGTAGCTCTGAGACATTTTTTCCCTACCACTGTGATTTTACTTTGTTGTCTTTTATTTAGTACCCAGGTTTCTGAACTGTGCAGCAGCATTGATTGTATCATTGTTTTGTAGATAGTCAACTTCGTTTTTCTGTGCCTTGCTGATTGAATAGTAAGTTCCTACTGTTGCTTGTATTCTGCAATTTTTATCCTTGTTTTCTTTTTTATTTTGGATCATACTTTCTCGATATCTAAAGCTTTGGACTCGTATATTTTTATTATCTATTTGTATTTTCTTTATACCTAAGTATTTGGGCTTGCTGTATATTTCTATAATCAATATGTATTTTTAATTGTTTTTCTCCTTTGGCTATTATCATTACCTCTGTTTTGTTGGCATTCATTTTCATATTTGTTCTGCGTAGTTCTTCGCTCCGAATCGTCAAGTTCTTTTGCAGATTTTTCTCTGTATTTGCAAAGTTTACCATGCCGTTATTGTACGCGTTGCTCATGGTTCTTTTCATCTTTTTAGTTTGTATCCTTTCTTAGTATTGTTCCACTTTTGTTTTCTAATTGTTTAATTGTTCGTTCTCTTTCTTTCCTCAAATTCTTCACTACTTTTTAGAAAAGTTTTTTGTTTTTGTTTTGTAGTTATTATTTATACATTTTCCGAAGTCCTTCTATTCTTGTTGCTCAGCATTTTGTATTAATCCTTTTTTTTCAGTATGTAGGCATAGTTACTTTACAAATTATCAATATATAAACAAATATTTGCTGTAAATTCAAAGTTCTGATATTATTATAAAGTTGTCTCCGAAGAGGGCAGACTACTTTCCAGATTCGAACTTAATTATGTAAACTGGGTCATCGAAGTGAGTGAGATTTCCAAGAAATAAAAGACTCTGGTTTACATAAGTTCACTTTTAGTGGAATTTCTGTTAATTAAATTTGATATTCAACAAGAAATTTTACATAAAATTGTTCTTGTGAGAACTAGGCATGATAAACTTTGGAACTCCAATGGGGATCGAAGTTTGTTGCTCTTTGTGTTGGCATGTTATGGCTACTTCTTAGAATGTGAGTTCTTGCTTCTATAGATCAAAGAGTCCAGAAAGCTTCATAGCTTGGCATACTATAAAATCATTTCATCCTCAGAAAATCTTAAGTTTCATCTGCAACCTCATTAAGCTATCAGTCGATTCCAACAAATAATAATGAAGATACAATATTCTAATTTCTCCTATCATCACAAATTAGTTTTAAATAATCTCCGATAAAATAAATTTTCCCCATTGACAGCACCTCATTATTACCGATAATTCTAACCATTAGCTCCGGTGTCTTCAGGCAGTAATATTTCACAGACCCAATTCCTATCGCTTGATCTGAACATGAGATTCCAACGGTTCGGCAGCTTCGATCGCAGTGATATCTGGCGCCATTGGTAGCCACTAACAGATTTCGAATCATGGAGCATTGATTGATGCAGAGAATAACTATGAGGTGCTATACGGAGTTGTAACCATCAAAAATGATAAATTGTGGAGTCGGAGTCGGAGCCCAGAATATTTGTTAGTCGGTGATCGAATGCGACATAAGTGGATAGACATAAAAATCATTTTATGAGTTATAGGCGTTTGACATTTCGACACACTTCCAATCCAACGTGATACTTTTGCTTTTAAATACATATATACCAAAAAACCTTTCGAAGGTAACAACATAGTACTCGATTTGTGTTGATAGTCTCCCGGTGTCAATCCTCGAACAGCCCAATTTCTAAACTCACCTCAAACTTATTGTCTGCTGTTTATGTATTTTTTTGTTGCACGTTGCTCTTCTTAACGCGTTTACTAGCTACCAGGCATCGGTATTGGCACCTGAGCTCTTTTTGCAACTCCACCGGGACGCCCAAGTATCTAATCAGCTCTACATCGGCTGAATTTGCCACCCTTCAGTTTAGGTATCATTTATTGTCCATATAATCTTCAATCAGATCTTAGGATACAGAAAACAATAACTTATTTGGCACATGCCAAGCAGATGCAACTTTCAGGTATCTAAGTCCCCAACGTTTTTCGCAGTTGCTTTTGAATCTGCACTCATTCAAGTCTCATTGGTATCCACATTAGGTCAATCGAGTTGGTTGACAAAGTCAGGAGGTGAACAGTGGAACTCTTCAATGACTACTAGTATTTCCGATGAGTTTGATTTCATTTGGTTGGTTTTGACGGGTGGCCCGTCAAAGACATTTGGAGACGAGGGTCTGATGATGGTGTCATGGGGTGGACAGTTCAACTCTCCCCCGGGTACCATTAACCCTTTCGAAAAGAGCTTTGTATTGAGGAGCTAGATCATAAGAAACTGACTGGTACGAAACCTTGCAACAAAGATTCAATAAGAGAGTTGGAAAGGATGTCACCTTCCTGTGCTAGAATACCACCTTGCCATCATATCATTGAGGAAGCATTGTACCAAATCTTCCACCTCGTCATTGTGCCAAAGGCATTTTCTGGACGAATCTTCGACTAACTTCAAAAACTCTCTGTTTGAAGGTGTAATACTTGGTGAGTGAGTTACTAGCTCGACCACTTGCTTAATGCTGAAAGCCATCGTGTGGTCACACCGCCTAGTTACGCCTTGTCCGACCCAAT
Organism: Dromius quadrimaculatus; assembly: GCA_963989225.1. Taxonomy (NCBI): domain Eukaryota; kingdom Metazoa; phylum Arthropoda; class Insecta; order Coleoptera; family Carabidae; genus Dromius; species Dromius quadrimaculatus. Next base: position 3,274,239 of record OZ022328.1, read on the forward strand.
ACCCTTTATTGCAGGTATTTTTGTTGTTATGTGCCTTGCGAACAAAAGTATAACTATCATGGCGCCTCCGGGTATGCCCAGAGTTTAATTTCACGACGCCTGGACGAAATTTTGGCTCATGTCTCGATACCTTGCGAGCGGACCGGACCTTTTACTGGCACCCAGCACTTTTTTCCACTCATAATATTCCTCACTTCCAAATAAATTGGTATAAAGTTGAACAGTTTTTCTATTATTTAAGAACTTTCAGCAGTTTATCGGCGCAAGTCGCGCCCAATGTAATTTTTTTTTATCACCAATATCAACTCCTGTGGTTAACTCCATTTGTTCCTCAACATACTAGTCATTCTAACACAGACCCAATCCACATAATCATTATAATATATTCAAATTCACTTGCTTCAAAGAAACAATAAAAGCTTTCGGAAATTTTTTCATGATAGAATTTCAAACCCTTATATCAGCTATCAAGATAAAGATGATCCAAACGCTAATACATCAACTCCTTTTGATGATTTACGTCCTGGAGGGTAGCGCGCTAGTTTCTGATAACTCGCGCACGCGTCTTTATATCTTGTTATTGTTATTTGTGTAATGTATGAGGCCTTTATCTGGAACACATTTAGATAAGGGACAACACTTGAAAACAATAATGTAATATATAAAAAGTCTTTGATTTTCTTTGTTATCCGAAAAAGAAATATTTATTGGTTATTGAGCGCATATTTTGACGGGTTTATTAGGGGGTTACAAATGGTATAGCTGGAGATATCATGTTTTTAGCGATACTTTTTATTGAGAGTTTCTTACAATATATGGAAATGCTGCTTGTGAGAGTAGGAGATTTTTTGTTGAATTAGAAGGAGCGCAAAATTATATCCTTCACATATCGACTTGAATACTCATGAGACCCGCCTTCATCCAGAACAAAATATTACATAATATATCATTGAAACTAATTAACATTGCTGTAAGAAAATGTTTAACCAATGTTTTCAAAGAACAAAATCCATTCCTAATTAATTTTCCTCAGGAAAGCGTATTGAAATTATTTACTCCAATTTAACAAAAGTTTTTCAAACATTTAATGGCTATGTCTGGTTTCTTAGCTTCAACAAAGAAATTAATACAAAGTTTTCTTCAAGTTTATAGTTGTTTGAGTTTATTTTGAGATCTTTTTCATTCGCAGAATGGGAGAATATTCTCTCCATTTTCCTTTATATCCAATTTCTTTGCAGTTGATGAAGACGATACTTATTTATTTCATTGAGGTTATCCGGAGCTCATGGGGCAAATAAATTGATGAATATTCTCACATTCCACATCCAATTTGAGTTTTTTTCAAATAAAATTAAATTTGAAAGACATACAAATTATCAATGTATTTCGACTGAACAAAATATTAACTCCCTATAGATTTCGAAGATACAGGTATCTACATAAACACTCAAACAATCAAAGAGAATTCTTAATATCCAATTAAGAATCTTCTTTGAATCTATGGTGCTCCTGTGTAATAAAAGTTTTTATATTTGATCAAAGAGATAACGGACCTCGGAATGAGCACCTCGCGTTTATATACTTCGGTATGGTGACAACTTCATTTCATTCCATCCTACTCTTTCTGGGACAAGGATCGACAGTCAGGACTGCATTGAACAAATTTGAGAATGAAAAGGAATAATGTTCACATATTTCACGTCTTTCCTCATCGTCAATGTGCTGATTTGGTCTTACAAATATCAGTAAGGTGATCAACAAGTCGACATTGTCCCAAGTTTCAATACATAACTGATTTGTCGACTTAAAGAAATAGGCACAACCTCAAGAAGGTACTCATCTCGAGCTCTACTCGCATATCTACGGGGTCGATTTAACCTAGTCTGATATAATCCATAATGAGGATGCCTTTTTTGTCGATCCAGAGAAAAAGGCACAATTTCAAGAAGGTATTCATCTCAAACTCTACTCTCATATCTACGAAGTCGTTTCAACCTATTTTGATATAATTCACAATGAGGGTGCCTTTTAAGCCACATAATTGTCTGTCCAATTGAAATGTCCCAGTTTCCTTATTCTTCTGTCAATTCCTTGACTTAGGATAGTAGCGGCTTCACCAGCGGACTCAGCAGGCTTGAATTTGAAGCAGCAGATTTCAGAGACAGCCAGTTTTGGAACTGAATCAAAAACTTTATATATTTAATGGTAAATCACTCAGAAAGTATTGCCAGAAGTATTGCCTTTACTGTGAAATAGAATACCACGACAACATATAAGTTATTGTATTTCATGTATGCTAGCAAAATGCTAAACAATCGTTCAAGCACGAGGAGGCGCTACCAAGTACTGAAACAAAAAACAAGCACAATTTCAAAAAGGCCTGGTGTGGATTCAGCCGCATTACCACAGTGCAACAGGGCCGAAATCTTATAATAAAGCCTTTTGCAACTGCATGGCAACTGCAACAAGCTCTTCATAATGCCACAAAAGTCCTGCTGAAAGACTAAACGGTGCAAAACCGATTGTGGGAGGCTAGTGCTCACTGACGTCCAAGAGTAGTGTGGACTAACCAGCGACTCAATAACGCCACTTCTCAGGAACATATTCTGTTCACGAATGAGTCCATATTTTGTATTTTGTAAACAAAACTGCGGCGATTCGCGTCCCTGACGCAAACTTCAACAAGTCTCAACAAAATAATGGGAACAAATACGGTAATAAAACTACTCCACGAAAAAAAGTACAAAATAATGAAAATCAGGCCCGAGATCGATCGACCTGGTTAACAGCAGGTTAGGTGACAACGAATGCTCACCGCAGAATCACACCATAAAAAAGTGAATACGTGGTGAAGCCACGAGGTGCCTAAATACATAATTAGTACAAACATACAAAAGTTCAAGTAGCAAATAAATAAATGAAGCTGGACCACTCAGCTGGTGACTCCGCTGGAGACTTTGATTGATCCGTCTGCCTGGCATCTGGATCTTGGCCTTCAGGTCTAACTAGACTGGATTCCAGTTGGTCAGGAAATCCAGGGTAGAAGTTAGGTACTTCCGCAGTACTGAGCCTCGGTTCGAGCGACGTTGACTCGCGGATGGTAGCGATAGAAAAGAAACGGAACGACCACTCACAATTTTTTTACTAATCCCCAACACGTGGGCTGCTATTCGGCCGGAGCACAGGTTTTGCCAAAAAGAATCCCCAAACTTGAAATTGCACACACAATAAAACTTTGGAGAGACCCACAAAATTATGGTGATAAGAAAAAAACGAAAAAGCAATAAATGTAACTTTTGTCCTACACCAGGACTTGAGGCTGACTACCTACTGAAAGTAATTCGAATCCAGTGGATTCGACTTTATTGGAACAAGATTGTTTTTCATTAATTCAAATAAAAACTCAATCACGTCACTGACTACAGCGCGCGCAATTCAATAGCGACAAATATAAACAAAAATCTTGAACTAAAATCAATTGATAAAAGTAAGCAACAAACACGTTTTGAATATAACCAAAAAAACACTGAGCTCACAAAAAAGAGACGAAACTAATGAATGGAATTATAAATGAAAGTTGTGACGAATTATTTCCCAAAACTCTGTCACAGTTGCACATCCCAGAGCCTTCTGCTACCGCAAAATATCTTAAAGTCCATCACAATTGTTTCACAACTTGCACATCCTATAAATTTCATAATCCGTTATTCTATTTGAATATACACCATCGTTTACCTTAGTATTATCAGCTACCAGTTGGAATAAATATATTTTTTAATATTTGATAACATGTGGTGAAATGAGGTTAGGTTTGCAAATATCTGAAACTGAAATCAACCAATATTTATTTGATTCGTATTTATTTCTTGTGCTTACCGTTAATGAATCCTGAATGTAATCAACCGTTGTTTCGTAAATATGTTGTATATTGTATATTTTGTTTGATGTTCTTCGTGACCCTTGACAATAAACAAATAAACATCTGACATTTGACAGTTGACCGACAGAGAACTAAATCGTAACTACTTTACCGACAGGCAAAAAGAATGTAGGATAATTTGAATTTCAATATGGATGTATGTTGTAGGAAATTTGTATTCGTAAAATTACATCTTCTTTTTATCTGTATCTCCTCTTCGCATTACTGACAGCACTTATATGAATTTTATTTTAAAATAAGTTAAGCAAGGATTCATTAAAATTTAAGTATAAATAAGGCCTTGTGGCCGACTTAAGTCACTTCTTTGAAAGTCCTGTCATCTGAGTAGCCGTTCCAAGGTACACTTCCAGTTCCGATTCCGAATGTCATCTTCAGAGTGTTTACCGTCCAAGTGGAGTTGTAAGGGTTTCCCACTTACAATAAATTTATATTTGGTAGATTGGGTTCTTTGCTGAACTGTGAGGATATTATATTTGTACTTATCTACTCTTGGAATACTTCTAAATGGGGAGAATGACTTGCACAGGAACTTGTAATAATTTGCACGTTTAACAAATAATAAAATGTATTTAAAAGGATAAAGAATATAAAGATCAAGTTACCAAACTCTGATTGCTCACCGGCTTTCAAACTACATTGATGAATATTCACAAACTTCTAACTTCTTAACACACGCACTAACTAACTTATCACTAACTAACTTCCCAACTTCTCTTCACTAACTATCCACATCTTCCTTGACTTACTATGACTTGACTAACTCATAACTTGACTAACTCATAACTTGACTAACTAACTTATAACTTGACTAACTATGACTTGACTCATAACTTGACTCATAGCTCGACTCACCCATAACTAACTTCTTAATTCCCTATTGACTTCTATATATAAACTCCAAAATGCCAATATAACAATATTCGTTATTGACGTCAATCGTATTTACGAATAGTTCATATACCTCTATTGCTTGCTTGCAAGAAAGCACATTCCTCAATTTCGTCAGAGTTCAGTTTTTGTGCTAAATCCGTTAGCACAACTGTCTGACACGATCTGTGAGTTTGTTTGTTTTTTTATAAGTCTGTAAAAGGAACTTAGATTTGTTTGCTTTTGCTGTTTTGAACTTAGAATACTTTTGCTGTTTTTCAACTTGGAATAGTTTTGCATAATTTACCGTAGAATCGCCGCTAGGGGAGTCTTCATTGATTTCACAGTGTAAGATTGTTTTATCGTTGAATCACCGCTGGAAAGGTCCTTGTTGATTTCGCAGTGTTTGAATAATTTAATGTAGAGTCACCGCTGGCGAAGTCTTTGTTGATTTCACAGTGTTGGATTAATTTATCGTAGCGTCGCCGCTGACGAAGTCTTAGTGATTTCGCAACTCATTTTGATATAATTCTTTTTAGCGACGTAATTGCTTTCCCAACTAAAGTGCTCCAGCTCACTCATTCTTCTATCAGTCACTTGACTTAGCATGGTAGCGGATCTACCAGCAAGCTGGGTAGGTTTGAGTTTAGGGCGGCAGATTCCACGGGCAGCCAATCTTAAGGCCGAATCAAGAAATTTTTGTATGCACTTTTTCTTTCATTGTTCATGCAACGGTACTGCAAATTTTTATATTTTATGATAAAACACCTATGCACTGACAATTGTAGAATTAAGGGCAGCAAAAACTGAGCAATGTGTTAGTCCATCACTAAGCCAGGATCATGATTATGAGTCCAGATTTTATATTCGTAATAATTGCCGACATCGGATTGTATAGGAGTGCAGGTATTAATCTATAATTCTACTCTTATATCTACGAGGCCGATTCAACTCATTTTGATATAATTCACAATAAGGCTGCCGTTTCAGCCACATAATTGGCTTCTTCAACTGAAATGCTCCAGTTTCCTCATTCTTCTTTCAATCCCTTGACTTTGCATGGTAGCGGATCTAACAGCAGGCTGAGTAGGCTTGAGTTCAGAGCAACAGATCAAAAAATTTCTGTATGTTTTTTCTCTTACATTGTTCATCCAACAGTACTGCAAATTTCTATATTTCATGAAAAACCAGCTAGGAACTGATAGTTGTAGAGTTGAGGACCTATATGATATTGGCCAATATTTTATACTTCAATCAGATGATTATTAATCCAAATGTAGCTGTAATGATCGTCTTCGCTTCTGGAAAATCCTATCCCAATATTTAAAAATGATCAAGCCAAATCTTCGTAATCCGCTCCTGACTTTATCTGTCTTCCTTGAACACTTCCAGTCGTTGAGAACTAATCTTTAATCAAGATTCTGTTCGATGCCATCGCACTGTGGTCGCGAAGCTAGATCCCGCAGAGAATGTGTTCGAATAAATGTTTTCTTTTTTCTAGAACGCGCTTCAGAGACGTCATTGGGATTAATCCCGGTTATTAATGATGCAAGAGTGCAATCTTCTCGTAAGTGCAGATTTGATATTCTCTGGAGTGTATTTTGCGTGGCTCATATCTATTTCAATAACTCACAATTGAACGTTCCTTAAAGTTTGAATCAAATCATAAATAAATTTAATATGCAACGTGAAAGTATGATACGAAAATAGCCTTTTACCCTAATTTCAAACTTCGAGAGTGACTTTCACTCCGTCTTCCATTTGTCTTCAAAGGGTGCTTCCAATCTAATTTCGTTCATAATATCACACTACCGGCACTTGTTTCATTTCTTAAACAAAATTAGGCAATAATCCCCACCTCCCTTACCCATTAAAGACAGTAACCCACAAACGATATCCCCGAGGTTCTCTTTGAGGTTTTGTAATTAGTTTGTTATTTATAACATCCTAGCCGACCGAGGAATAAACGCGAACAATTGGAAATGACATTTTGGTGGAAGGAACAGCGTTCACATGGATTTCGTTATTTGCATTCAAAAGAGATAAATGCTGAACTGAAGTTTTAATTGCTTGGAATTTTGTTATTGAATTTTCCAGGGAGTTGACAATAACTGAAAATGTCATTGATTGCTTGCCTCGATTGCTTGATTCGACAATCTATCATCGACTCAAATTTATGATAAATTGGTGCATAAGAACTCTTTACAGTTCTATAGTTGTTGATTGACTGCCAAAAAATATTTCTTGATTGGTATCAGTTTTGATCGTTAGTTCAATCAGGAAAGCTGCGTCGAAAAACTGGCCCAGAACCGGCCTTTCCTACTACTTTTAGGACTGGACTCGGCATTCATTTGGCCGTAAGATCTTTTGCAACGATGCCGATGCCGAACCACTGTTCCACTGCGCTAGGCTGTACATGTGTACAGTTTCTAGATTGATGTTGATCTCATTACATTCTAACGTAAATGTTTGTCTCCAAAAAATCATTGTAGCTCTGATTCCCGAACATGAGAATATAATTACGCCCCATATCTTCAAAAGCGAATACCAACATTAAATTATACTCCACTTTCCCTTAATGTCAAAATCTAATTATTCGTCAGACCACTTTCTGTTTAATGTTGGAGGTATTTCCGCCCTATACACCTGTATCACTCTCACACTAATTCGAATTTCAACAAAGAACGGAAGAACGACAATCAGCTATTTCATTACCCTATCCCCTATTCTCTAATAGCTTTGTCCCACCCATAGTTTTACGCTCAATAGCATTACAAGAACGTCCGAATGTCTCCAGTAAGTGAAATTTTGCTGTACGAAAAAACAACGATCTTATACTTGTACTGAAGCTTTTTATAAGTTTCCAACGAGGTCGTTCCGTTGTTTAAAGTGTCGCTTGGAGGGTGTGCGGTTATCGCTTCTTTTGGAATTTTCAACAAGGTGGAAACTTTGTGTATTAGACAACATTTGCTTTAAAGTATTATGTTTGCAGCATAACGTGCCGTTAGTTATTAGTTCCAACTGTAGCTTCGCTCCAGGTCCACTAGTTGTATTGTCGAAATCAAACAACCGCTCGGCAGAATCATAACAATACCTTAAAATAATTCATTCCGTGATTGTGACCACCTGGTAGCTGACTGCTCAATACAACTTCTCCCAGTTAAGAATTATAAATGGGAAACACACAGTTTGTTCTTTGAAGATAAGAGAATCGTAAATAACCTGTTACTTTGTAAGAAGATCACAAAAGAATGTAATAAAACAAGCATATTCTCACCCTTGGACTTATAAAAGCGCTCTGATATCGTAAACGTCATCGCCATAATTAATTTTCGCTCGCGACAAGAACATAAACTCCAGCAATGAAATTTAATCTTCGACGGTGAAACCCAAAACCAAATCTTCTGCATAGAGCGGCGTGCAGAGCTGATCTGGATCTTGTGTTGTTTTACTGCACAGATAAATAACTCCGCATCCCACTTATTCGACCATCTGTGACGGATATGTTAATATCTCCTGCGATACTTGTGTTGATTTCATACTCTAAGTTTTCCTTGTCGTTTAGTGTTGTTTCTAGGTAAATGTTATATCTGTTCCCACTTCTTCTTTCGCTATGGCCATGACTTTGTTTTTATCAGTATTTATCGTCCAATTATGTTTCTTTAGTTCTGTTTCAAATTCATCCAGTTTATTCTGCAGCTCTTCTTTGCTTTCTGCCAGAATTGCCAAGTCATCTGCAAACTTATAATAATCAACTTCCACCTTTTTTGTTTTGTTCTTTATGTTTTTCGTTATTTCATTCAAGAACAAGATGAATAGCAAAGGACTTAAAGCCCTTCCTTGTCTCAGTCCTTGTCATGTTATAAATTTATCCGATGTTTCACTGTTTGTTATTATATAGTCCGATGTTTTATTATATATCCTTTAATTCCTCATATCAATTCTTCGTCTACCTGTCTTCCTTTCAGTATCTTCTATACAATTCTTCTTGGCACTCTGTCGAACGCCTTTTCTAAATCAATGGATACAATGTATAGTTTTTTGTTTTGTTTTAGGATTTTTTCTGTGAGTTTTCTTATTGAGAATATATGATCTTGTGTGGAGTGTCCTTTCCTGAATACGCTTAGGGCTTCTTCCAATGTTTCTTCTATACATTGTCTAAATTTGCTTTCTGAGATAGCTTCGTATGTTTTTGCTGCTAAGCATAATAGTGATATTCCTCTATTGTTTTTGTATATAGGAAGTATCACTGCTTCTTCCCGGTCTTTTGGTATTGTTATTTTTTTTCATATTCTATACAGCATCGTTAGTAACATTTCTTCAGCTTCTTTCCCCATATATTCAAGCTTCACAAGAGAAGTAAAGAGTAGGAACGAGAGATTCTTGATCGATTATATTTTAACAAACAAGAACCAAAGGAAAAGAATAAATGACGTAAGAGTGCTAAGAGGTTGTGAAATCGGAAGTGATCACTTCTTGACGGTAGCAAAAGTAAAAGTAGGAAAGAAAGAGGTACAGCAAAAACAGGAAACATCAAAAAATAAAAATAAAATATTAAAGCTAAAAGTAGACAAACTGAAGGACGAACAGACAAGAAAGAATTATCAAGATATCATAAAGGAATTAATAAGCAATACACCACAACAAGAAACAAACAATGTAGAAGAAATATGGAATTATTTCGAAAATATAATAAAAGAAGCAACCAAAATAGCCTGTGGTACAATCAGCGACGGAAGCAACAGGAAACGAACACATTGGTGGAATGAAGAAATCAAAGACAACATTAAGAAGAAGAAACTGATATGGAAGAAATATTTGAAAACAGGGAACGATAGTGACTACGAAGAGTACAAGAAACAAAGGAGATTAATTGAAGAAAGTGTTAAAAAAGCTAAAGTAAAAGCATGGGAAACATTTGGAAAGACACTAGAACAAAATTTCAACGAAAACCAAAAACTATTTTATAGAACCTTTTAGAGAAGTAAAAGAGAAAAAGTAACAATTGAAAGCCTGAAAGATAAACAAGGAAATATATTGACAGAGGATAGTGAAATAATGACAAGATGGAGAGAACATTTTAAAGACCCACTAGTAAGTGACGAAAGTACTAATGAAACAGAGAGTGAGGAGACCCCACAAACAGAAAATATAAATGAAAGCACAGAGATGATAACTGAAGCAGAGTTAATTGGAGTACTTAAAAAACTGAAGAATGGCAAAGCACCGGGACATGACTGTATGAAGGCCGAGCAATTGAAGTATATGGGCGAAGAAGGAGAAAGATTATTGCTGCTTATATTAAACATAATCTTGAAAACCGAGAAAATATCTTCAGACTGGGAGAAAGCAGTAATATTTCCCATACATAAAAAAGGAGACAGTAAAAATTGTGAGAATTATAGGGGCATATCACTTTTATGCACAACAGCGAAAATTTACGAAGCAATACTCGAAAACAAGCTTAGAGCTGCGATAGAAACAACAATGGAAAAATCGCAAAGTGGGTTTAGGAGGGGACATTCGACACAAGACCATATATTCACTATAAGGAACTTGATAGAAAATACAATGAAAACGGACAAAAAACTGTATATCACATTTGTAGACCTGGAAAAAGCGTTCGACCAAGTACCGAGGACTAAGTTGTGGAATATATTGAGAGGAAGAAAAATAGGAGAACAGTTATTAACAGCAATAAAAAGCATATACGAAACAACATCCAACTACATAAGAACTGGCAACGCAACATCAGAAGAGTTTAAAACATCCCAAGGATTAAGACAAGGAGGAGCTTTAAGCCCATTGCTATTTATTATATTTTTAGACCAAATAATGAAGAATATTGAGTATAAAATAAAAAAGGTAGAGGTTGGACATTACAAGTTGAAAAGGATCTCATTATCAGAATGCGCGTTCGCAGATGACTTAGCAGTGATGGCAAAGAGGGAAGAAGATATGAAATGTAATTTAGAAATATGGAACGAAGAGCTAAGGAAACATAATATGAAGATAAATGTAGAAAAAACGAAAGTAATGGTCATATCAAAGGAGAATTTAAGGATAAACATAATACTGAATGAGAAAGAAATAGAGCAGGTAGAAACATTTGAATACTCAGGGGCAGCAATAAATAATAAAGGAAGCTTAGAGCAGGAAATAAATATGAGAATCCAGCAAGTAAATAGGAATTTTCATGCAATCAACATAATAATATCGAAAATATAACGAAAAGGACAAAAATGACTCTATTCAAAACAGTGCATAGACCTATATTAATATATGGTAGTGAATCATGGTTGATGAATAAGAGAATAAGAAGCAAAATACAGGCGACGGAAATGAAATATTCAAGAAGAGTGGAAGGAGTCACGATAATGGGTAAAATAAAGAATGAAGATATAAGAAGAAGAGTACAAATAGAGAGCATTCATAATGTTATAGAAAAGAAACAGTTGACGTGGTATGGTCACCTATTAATAATGCCCGAAGATAAACAAACAAAAGCAGTGTGGAATGCAAGAATACAAAACAAGAAGAAAAGGGGAAGACCAAAACAGACATGGGAAAATAATATAGAAGAGATATTAACAAAAAACAACATTAGCGGTCAAGAAGCAAAGAAGTTAGCAAGGGACAGAAAAAAATGGAAAGAGATAATCAACAAGATAGAATAGTAATCAACGCAAATAATTAAAACAAAAACAATCTCGACACCCGAAAGAGTATTAAAAGATTTAAAAAGTTTATAATAATAATAATAATATTCAAGCTGTTCTCCTCTTATGTAGTCATGTCCAGGTACTTGACCATTTCTCAGTTATTTCAAAACTGTGACCATTTTTTGTTCTGTGATTTGCTTTGTTTTCCTATTTATTACTGTTCTCTCTCTTTGAGGCGTTTCGTTTTCTTCTAATCCGCTTGTGAGTTAATTCTTTTTCAGTATTTCTTGGGAATGTTCTATCAATCTTTCTTCTCGTCGTCTTTCAATATTTGTCCTTGCTTTCTTGTCTTTCTTTGTTACTCTTCAAAATAGTTTCTGGTTTTCTTTGAAGTTCGTCTCTAGCTTCTCCCCGAAATCTCCCCACGCCTCTGTTTTTGATTATTTCCTTGATTATTAACTATTTTTTCTATTTTCGTTTCTTCGTTTCTACTTCTTTTTTAACCTGTTCGTTCCACCAATAGGTTTGTTTTCTGTATTCCAACCAAACAAAGGTAATAATAATAGCCAAAGAAAACAAACAATTGGAAATACAAATGAATAATAAAAATATACAAAAAGTCCGAGGCTTCAGATATCTAGGAGGTTTAATCGAAAATAGAAGAGAGTACGAGGACGAAATGAATATCAGAATACAGGCAACAGTAGGAACTAACCATTCATTCAGTAAGGCACTATTAAAGCACAAAACAGAAAAAAGAACGAAGATGACTATCTACAAAACAATAATACTACCAATGCTGCTGTACTGTCCAGAAACCTAGATACTAAATAAAAGACAAAAAAGTAAAATCGCAGCGGTAGAAATAAAATGTCTTAGAGCCATGAAGAGGGTAACAATACTAGACAAAATTAGAAGTGGACAGATCAGAGAGAAATTGGAAGTACAGTCAGTGATGAAGAATATAGAGCAGAGACGATTCGACTCGAGGATAAAAGAGGAGTAAAAGAAATATGGAGAGCAAGAACAATAGGGAAAATAAATCGCGACAGGTCTTTCTTCTAATATTTGTCTTTGTTTACTTTTTAATTCATTTAACATCATTTGTTTACCTTTCTTTTATTTTTTTTGTTACTGTGTAAAATAATTTTTGGTTCTTTTTGAAGTTCGTCTCTAGCTTCTCCCTGAATTCTTTCCATGCTTCTGTCTTTGATTTTTTGATTATTTCTTTGATTATTTTCCTTTGCCCTTTGTAGTCTACAATGTTTTCTTTTCTCTCTTCGTTTTTAGGTATTTTTTCCATTTTCGTTTCTTCGTTTTCACTTTTTTGTTAACTTGTTCGTTCCACTAATGGGTTTGCTTCCTGTTGGACATGTTTCTGTTTGTTCCGCAAATATGTTTTGTCGCCTCCGTAATTATATACTTGAAAGTACTCCATATATCTTCTTCATTATCCGTATCCGGGTATGGTGTATTGATTATCAACTCTTCTATTTTTATTTTATTGCGGTATTTCTCCTTTCCAGTTCGTCTATTCAGAATTTCATTATTCCAGCCTCCTCCTCAAATATTTGTCTTTGTTAACTCTCACATGGCTAACGTCTTTGCTGTGTATTGTAAAATAATATGGAATGCCAGAACAGCGGGAGGAAGAAAAAGCAGAAACATGGGAAAACGACATAGAAGAAAAACTACGTAGAAACAACATTAGCCCGCAAGAAGCAGGAAATGAAGCGATAAACAGAAAAAAATTAAAGGACATAGTGAACGCAATAGACTAAACTAAAAGTCCAATCTCGGCGCCCGAAAGGGTAATAAGAGATTTGAACAGATGATATATATATATATATATATATATATATATATATATATATATATATATATATATATATATATATATATATATATATATATATATATATATATATATATATATATATATATATATATCCCACTTCATCTATAGCTTTATGGTCAAAGAATCACTGTTCTCCCATGATTGATATATCAAGATTGTTATCTTCGATGATCGTGGGTGTAGGATTCGCTTTATGATCTAATTATTGCAGCTACCTGCTTGATATTGAATTACAAATAAGCGAAAGCCTTATTTTATGAAAACATCTTTCAGTTGGAATATAAAGTATCTTATCCTTGGATCAGTAGCTCGTGTTTTACGAGAGTATCAATTTACAATTTTATGCCACTTGACTTTTGAGAGCTTCTTGAAGAGGTGTTTGATTTATTTTTAACTTTCTCACAAAGAATATACAATGTGGAAGAATCTCGAGAGCCATAATTATCTTTCATAATTTGAATAAAAAATAACTGAAGACGATTTGGAAACAGTTATAAAATCTATAATCTTCTAGCAGTTTGTGGAACGTGCAACGTCGAGTTTTTGATAAATGAAAGCAAATTACTGTTCACCAAGAATATACCCTTGCAAAGTCCTTACGAAAAAGATAAAGGAGTCTATCAAAGATGCACTGTTCCATGAATTATAAGTCAAATATCCCAACTCCATATTGAAGAACACAGTATGTCGTCAACCAATCGTACATTTATCATATGTATGTGCTTCTGCCGGGAACCACCTAGTCGCCTAGTTGTAGTTATATATTTTCAATATAAATATTTAACACTTTGATTACCTAGTATCCTAGGCTTAATACACCTTTGGGAATTGTAGCTCATGGTATTTTACATACAGAGCGTATATTTAAGACTCGCAGAATTTCAGTACTGCGCGCTTCGGGGTAAACTTCTGTAGGTCAATGAAAGTTCCAGAATTTGTAACAAAGCACGTTCGAGTGTCGTTAATTAGCATCCGTAATACCCGTATGAAATGTAAATATAGAATACAATGCGACACCGTTCAATGTTGTCACATATATATATGCAAATGGATAAAACTGAAATTGGTTTTCACGAAATCATATTCAGATATTCAAACCCGTCCTGGATTTATTTAATTTCAGCAGGATGAATTTTGTAAATAATAGTAACTAATACTAATTCTGCTCGCTGAACAATGGAATCAAATAACGGATTTTGAGAGACTACTGCTTTATTCATGTACACAGCTAAATTAATTTCAAACGTGGTGAGTTTCGAAAAGCCCATGAATTCTATCGTTTGTGCTATCGTGCACTATTGGCAGCCAAAATACCAAATTAATACAACCACCAGTCGAATAATTTCCTATTTGATTGAACCATGAGAATATCCACCTTATGGCTGCTCTTCATCTTTTAAGAATTACTGATTAAAATTCTAATCTCTGAGCACTGCGTTTCAGTTAAAATTCTCGAGACGCTAAAGTAGTTAATTTTTTGTTTTCTTTCACGGGGCTTTAAAATAGTCCGCAGTGTGGTATAACCGTATACTCTATAAGCGTGTTTATGGTTGTTACGGCAACGCGGTCTAATATAAAACTTCGTTTCATGACCGTTCGTGGCTTAAAAATGAAGCCGTAAAAAAGCAAACTACGTTGCCCATATTGTCCTACCCTGAGACAGAATACCACCAAAGGTATTAACCGTCCAATCAAGAGAGAAATAACTTATTAATTATTGACACCGTTTGTATGCGGAATAAGGTTGGTTATTACTCAATAAAACACTGTGGAATACGTTTTATTTTCTATAAAACCGCAGCACTCAAGACCTATGATGAAGAGCTTGGAGATCGTAGGTAAGAATAATATTACTATATGAAAGATTATCTACACCATATCTGAGACTAAAGACTGTGAATTCAGAACTTTCAATTGAGACAACTATCCTCAAACTCATCACCCAATGCGCATATATTTCTCCTGACATGTCGTCCAACAAGTCTAATCCACGAGGCAAAATTTGTGGTCCTACCAATCTACCTCCGATAATTCCAGCCCAGCCGTTTACACTAAACCTAATTGAAGATAAAAACAAAACGAATTGAAGATAAAAACGAATACGAAAGACTGAGAAATAAATGCAGCAAAAACCTCAAAAAATCCAGAGAACAGAAACAGAGAATAAAATAACAACATAGAAGAAGAATGAAGAAACAATAACACAAAAAAAGTGTATGGTATAACAAATAAATCTGGAAACATATCAAAAAACGAACAACAATATAAACAGGTATGCTAACCTACCGGGCAAAACTTGACAAATGAATTACAAGAAGACATAGGGACAGGAACAATAACGAAACTACTTTGAGAGAAATGGAAGATGGATTAAGAAACAGTTGCAATGGGAAAACCCCTAAAATAGACAAACAAAAGACTACAAGTCTATTCCTAGAATATGGAGGAAAGGAAAAACACCAGAAGAGCTTAAAATGGGACAAATTGTCACAATTAATAAGAAAGGAGATCAAAAAGCATGCCAGAGGTGCAGAGAAATCACACTGCTTCTCGATAGTAGTTTCGATAGCAATGTATCGTCGGTTTCATCAAAAGAAAATCAACAACGGACGCCATATATACAGTAAAACACATAATTGAAAAAATTTCAAGCAAGCGTTTGGCTTAATCAAAAGGAGAAAGCTGATGACAGCTTCAAAATAATTAGAAATACCAGGAAAACTCAGCAGACCAATAGCAATGACAATGAGAGGAACAAAACTCAGTATTATAACACAGAAAGGACAAACAGAAGATTTTGTATGAAACAAATGTGTAAAACAAGGAGCTGCGCCATCAGCATTACAATATGTGCTGAAAAAACATTGGGAAAGGAACATTAAGTACAAAAGCAGGACAAATAATAGCATGCAGGGACGATGTGGCAATCATAACGAAAAATAAACAAATGATGAAAAAAATGTTACGAGAAATAACAAAGAAAAGTAATAACATAGAGGAACAACAGAGGATAAAGAAATAGTGATTGGAAAATATACTTCTGAAAAGGTAGATGTTATAGTAACAAATAGAAAGATAAGAGAAGCAAAAATTTGGAAAAAGACAGATGGTGACAGCAAACCTAGCTTACTACGCAAATAAAAAACTACTGAAAAGTAAATCTTTGTCGAAAATAATGAAAATGGGAACATATGAAACAATAATAAGACCAATAGCACCCCATGCTGCCCGAAACAATGATAATGATGGGAAAAGACGAAAAAGATTCAAGAGTATCGAGTGTAAGAGTCAGCAAATGCACAGTTTGCTGAACTCTTACGAAAATGAGGAATGTGCCCTTCTCGCAAGCAAGCAATAGAGGTATATGAACTATTTGCAAATACGATTGACGTCAATAACGAATATTATTATATTGGCATTTTGGATTTCATATATAGAAATCAATAGGGAGTTGAGAGATAGTTAGTCAACGGAAGAAGAAGGGGAGTTAGTCAGTAGAAGAAGTAGTTAGT
This sequence comes from Dromius quadrimaculatus, assembly GCA_963989225.1. NCBI lineage: Eukaryota > Metazoa > Arthropoda > Insecta > Coleoptera > Carabidae > Dromius > Dromius quadrimaculatus. The sequence goes on from OZ022328.1 coordinate 3,291,078, forward strand.
CAAGAAGTAGTTGGTTTGTTAGTTAGTGATAATGTAGTTAGTGATAAGTTAGTTAGTAAGCTAGTCATATTTAAATAGCTTTGAAAGCCGGTGATTAATCGGAGTTTGTTTACTTCATCTTTATATTCTTTATTATTCTTTCAATATATTTTATTATTTGTTAAACGTGCAAATTGTTCCTGTTGCAAGTCATTCTCCCCTTTTAGAAGTATTACATCAGAACCGATAAGTACATGATAATTCATCCTCACAGTTCAGCAAAGAACCCAACCTACCAAATATAAGTTTATTTTAACTGAAATCCTTACATGAGGAAGGAAATTATGAGAACAATACTAGAGCCAGGAAAACTATCAGTAAACGAATATAGATCAAAAACGAGTCACCAAACAGAAAAGAAATCAGAAGGAGAAGAAATAGTGCAGAAAATAAACAACAAAGAATAAAATGGCTTGAAGAGGTATGAACAGCTGGAGAATAAGACAAAATAAGTCAATCCTAGAATGAAACCTAGCAAGAAGAAGAAAAACAGAAAGACCAAAATCATCATGGATGATAGAAATAGAAAAAAATCTAAAAACAGTGGTAATAATAAAATGGAAAACGAAAACAACAGATAGCATCAAAAACCAGAAATGGAGATTGGCCTTCTTTAAGAAATGGATCTAGAAAGCAATAGAACTCCGCCATACATGATAATAATGGTAATGTTCTAGAATCCATTTTGTGATTGCTGCAGGTATGTCTAAACAATTTGAATCCGGACTTCATGCCGCCGCGATCTACCAACCGTTCAGGAAAGTGTTTGTTCAACCAATTTCCTGCATGAACTTTACAATGAGCAGGAGCACCATTCAGCTGGAACCACATATTTCTTCTGACAGCACGTCTTTCAATAAATCCAGTCGAGTGTTTCACCTATAATCAAGGAGACAAAATATGTGGTCCTGTTAATCAACCTCCAATAATTCCAGCCCCACCATTTACTCTTAACCTGATCTGGTAATTTTCCTGTCCATAAAATGTTCCGTACGAAAACCTGTTCAGCACCTTGTTGTCGAACTATCTGAAAACGCTATTTATGATGAAAAATTTCTTGGGAGTAACCCAGAAGCACGCCGAAAATGGTAATACTTAATGTACTACAGTATGAGTAATACCAAGTCAGATAGCGAGGTTGGGTTTAGTTCAGGTCCAGTTTCAAGCTCAAATTCATTCAATACGTTTAATATCAATCTTCAAGAAACGTAACTATCATCCTGTTAGAGGCATACAAATACCGGCGCACTCAGGTATTGTGTATGACATTTTCGAGATAATAACTAAGTTGTTGAGTGAGTACAACACTAATAACACAAAACTGAAGACGAAACGCAAGAAAAAAGCCATGAACAATAAAACTGAAGGCACTTCTAGGGTCCATCAGCAGGTTTGTCGCTCAAGCTTTGATCGGTAGTTACAAGATCTTTGAGAGTGGGAGGTCTCAGGTCTTCGTGCCTCGTCACCACTAAAAAGTGTAGTTTTGATAGATATTGATGCGAATGTATGGTTAAGGCTTGCATCTTGTCGATCTACCAGAAATTCATCAGGTAGTTGGAGTTGAATCATTCCTGCAGCAGTAGCATTGGTACCGTTGGAAGGGTTACATTATCCAAAGGGTTTTCCTTCCTCGTGCCTTGTCACCATAAATGAGTGTAGTTCCAATAGATGTTGATGCATCCATTTAATCGATCTACGGATCTACCAATAGTTCATCAGATAGTCGGAGTTGGTCCTTTTCTAATGATCTATCCAAGTAGAAGAATGTGGCATATCTTCCACCAACTCAGCTAAACTTAGCATCATAGTCTATTCCATTTTACATTAGTTCCAAAGACCAAACATGATATCCTAATGCTTTCTGTACTAAGTAAAGCAACTTATCCACTCAAGCGATAGAATAAGTGTGGAACTTTCAACATAAATAACAAATATTTCAAACTCGCGTTTAGGAAATTATCACGGAAATAAAAATGTTTTATTCCTAATTTATTCAATATTGTACATAAATGTATGTATACAATTTGCATGAAAAAATGTTTTTATGTATAACAAGGATACATAATGGACACTTGCTCCACTTCGCAGCCATAAGGCATAACGTTAGCGAAACTGTGACACATATACACACAAACACACCGAAATATAAATACATATATATAGAAGCAACTCACACATTTACGTACAAAAGCGCAGTGTAACAGTAGACGAAATGTGTTATAAACTATGTCACGTGACATAATGGTGTCGTTACTAGCTTCGCTTCTCCGAAAGGGTTGAAAGGGGTGTTTACCCTACAGACTTATACTTTCTTCCGCCATATTCCGCTATATTCCACTAGAGGTGGACTAAGTGATATTCCAGTCCCATTTTGCAATATTTGATACATTACCCAAAGTTCTTAAATCCTATTTCATTCTAACTGAATCTTCCCCTAAAATTCAAATCCTCTTGACGCCAATTGACTTATTGTTAGAGTGACTCTTCTGTGACTTGTTCTCGTCTCACGGATGTTTATGAACTATTCGTGTTCAGTTTCAAAGTTAACTTAGAGATTATGTCGCTTCGACAGAGTTCAAACTTACTCGTGAAGTACATGTTTTACGAGGAAGTCGTTATCCACGTAACTCCCTTTAAAAGTTTGTGTATTTTTGACTTCTTGTCCTATTTTACGCTATAAAGATAAATAACTCATCTTTATTGAAGATTATTTAATTAATTATTACCTTTATGCATAATTTGTTATAACCCGAGTATTTTGAATGACGACACAAAATAAATATCGATGTGTTTTTGGACAGGTCTTCTTATCAAGTGTCCACATAAATAAAAAACTATTCCACCAAATCAAACTTCTTCTAGTATTCCTCACGATAAAATTGCTATGTGAATATCAAACTCAGTTCTAGAAGTCTAGTTCGTCTTCTACGTTTCCTTTTAAAATGCACATAATTCCTGCCGAACATGTTATCATATCTGTTCCGACATAACTTATTCCTGACAAGGACGTTGTCTGTGTATAATATAAGAGCGCTGATACAAGTAGAGCAGAAACTGAAGACGTATTTCAAAATTTCACGTTGGCTATGATCGTTGCATGATGAATAACTACTTGGAAATACTTGATATGTATGAGGATGCTGCAATGCGATGTCTTATATATACCTTTTTACTATAGAGCTCGTGTTTTCCAATATTTGGTCTTGTATTGCTCATTTATTCAATAGCAATGCATATTGAATATATCTAAGAGAAAGATAATAAAACTTTAAATTATTCTTGTAATTTGGCGACGCATACCATTTCTGGACTTTGGATGATACTGATGTTATAAAAAAGTATTTGGAGACACCTATTAGTGTAGATTCATTCCACCTTTTGGCACTACAGGTAGCACCTGCACTTAGGCAGGGATTGGTAAGTCAATCTTTACCGCCATAGACATTATATCTGGCAGGCTACCTTTTCAGGATTTATCCTGAATTGGACCCACTGGAGGAAGCGGGACGCTATTCATACCCTACTAGCTCTTCAGGTCACAGTTCAGTGTCGAAGCTGATTTTTTACGCAGCTTACCCGCAAAGATGACTTAGCACCTCTGAGCAGCCTTTGACTAGTGAAACCACCACTCCTGAGAGTCCAGCTCTACCCGAGGAGGCCACCTTTGCAAGTGGAGGCTCCAAATCCCTTCGGTACCCGCTGACGTAACCAGCCAGCGAATATTTTACAATACACTATCCCACATTTTATGCTCATGGTTTGCACCCGTTCCCTCAGTTGAGGGATTGGGTGGCAAGGTCCTTAGCTTCAGGAGTCTATGGCGTATGGTCTGGTCAGATACTTTGCCAAAGCCCGATACCTCAGGCGACTGCCTGACCATCTACCCACAGTTTCGATATGGGCAGAGTCTAATCTCCGCTTGCATCTCCTCGTGTAATCTTTTGACGAGTAATACTCTACCACACATGGTGCCGTGAATTGCGCCCGTTGCCCCCAGAAAGAAGAATTGGATGTCAGAGTTTGCAGCTTTAACGGGTGGGCGCAGCCACCTATCGATGAAAACCTATTCCGCTTTTTGGCACTTCAGGCAGCACCAGCACAGGCATTGGACTAGCCAATAAACTTCGCCACAGACAACAAGCTGCCTTATAGAGCTACACGATTAGAAAATTTAATGATCCGATCCGCCCAAAACCCGTCGAGACTTCATCCTACCCGCCTGATATCCGCTCCAAGTTATTCTAACCCAGCCGATACCCATCCTAAGTTAGTCCAGCCCAACTTGAAATGAGTCAACCCGAAGTGACCAGACTCGACCCAATTCAACTTGACCCGAACCGGCTCTATATGCTGACCTCGGTTGGAATCAATTGAAGAAAACCTATTCCGCCTTTCGGCACTTCAGGCGGCACCTGCACAGGAATTGGACTAGCCAATCAACTTCGCCACAGACAACAAGCTGCCTCATAGAGCTGCGAGTTTGAAATAATTTAATGATCCGACCCGCCCAAAACCCGTCAAGACTTCATCCTACCCGCCTGATACCCGCCTCAAGTTAATCCAAGCCATCCGATACCCGCCCCAAGTTATTCTAACCCAGCCGATACCCACCCTAAGTTAGTCCAACACGCCCAAAACCCAACCCGAAGTAACCCGACCCAGCCCGATTCAGGCATACTCGAACCGGCTCTATCTGATCCGACCCGACCCAGCCCCAGCCTACTCGACTTGGACCAAGCTTGACAGTTTAAACTGTATTTTATTGAGTTGTATTCGTAGTTGGTTCCATAATAATTTCATCATGCTAGAAACAGTGGCTTCCAAGGAAAGAAGAAAATTCCTCAACGGTACATATTCAAACAATAATATTATTCAATACCTTCTCGATATTGTATTATCAATTGATAATTGTAGCAAAGTTATAATTATTTATTTCAAAAGATCATCGGATGATGGATAAAAATGAAGGATAAGGAATTATTGAATCATCTCTTCACGTTGCAAACGTTCGGCCTAAGGCACTGATGAAGGTTTAATAAAGGCCGAAACGTTTGCAACGTGAAGAGATAATTCAATAATTCTTCATCCTTCATTTTTATCCATCATCCGATGATCTTTTGAAATATATAATTTTTACTGGATATGACTATTTTCTAAATTAATCATTCACGGGCATATTTTTGACATCATGGGATTTTACAACGAAATTTCACATCAATTTGGCAAGCAGGCGTCTCACACGCTCAAACAATGGTCCAACAAATTGAAAAACTTAACGGCACAGAAGAACAGAAGAATCTTCCGTCTACAATGCAGAAGCAACCACGTCATCTCCACCCATATACACATGGCAGTACAGAGATTATTCTGCATCTTTGAAGATAACAACCCATGTCTACAGGAATTCCAAAGTTTGTTAACTAGGCACTGATAAAGGTTTAATAAAGACCGAAACGTTTGGAACGTGAAGAGATGATTCAATAATTTTTTATCTTTCATTTTTATCCATCATCCGATGATCTTTTGAAATATATAATTTTTACTGGATATGACTATTTTCTAAAGTTATAATTATTGTACCATTCGGTGTCTTCTTTTCTATTTCGTACGAAATCTTTTGGAAATTGAAATCATTTGCATTTCCTACTTATTTTATAGTTCATATTTGTATCTATTGAATCTCAATCCTCTTTTGAATTTTCCCAAATAACTGTTTCAGTTTATTGCTGATTCTCTGAAATACAGAATTATTTGAAAATTATAATCCTTAGCATTTCATACTGATATAAATTTGTCTATGTTCATTCATTCACAAGTGATGTCCTTTTTTCTGTAAAACTGTCCTTAAGGGGGTTCTTCTACTGGTAAAGAAAAATGGATTGATTTTTAAAAACTAAAATTCGAAATAGAGGTTATCCATAAGAATATATTGAAAGGAGAATATAATGCAAAAACCAAACCGGCCTGACCCAAACCGATCCGGCCCGGCCTGACCCAACCCGAACTGGCCCAATTCAAAATCTTTAACCCGTCCCGATCCGAACGCGGCAATCTTTAACCCGTCTCAACCCGAACCCGAAATGACGTAGATTGGACAACCCGAAAATAGTTCGGATCCGATCCGGATTCAGGTGGAATTTCGCAGCTCTACTGCCTTATATACATATAAGAATCACTAATTACAACTCGCACCTGGTAGTCATATGATTGTGGGTAGAATTCAGAGCCCCCATTCGTGGGGTAGAGCGCATCGAGCTGTCGAGGCTGCCACCGTGGCAGGACAGTGGTGTGACAGCAGGAGCCGCTGCTTCAGGAACAAGTCCTTTGAACGGAGAGAATAAGAAGAGATTTGAAGACAATAATTATGGTGCGCAGAGGACGCATATTGGGTGGCTGCTCTCACTTACATCAACCGGGTGACACGTGTATGCGATAGTGCGGCACTCCAGGCACTCAAGAACCACCGAAACCGTACGGATTCAGCGTGAAGCATAAGGCGCGCGTTGCTGGACCTGAGCCTGATGTCGCTGAGGAAAAAGAGGCTTGGAAACAAGAACATGGCACACACAGGATTCATATTCGGTGGCTACTCTTGCTGACATCAACCGGGTGACACGTGTATGTGGTGGTGCGGCGTGTCCGACACCCAGGAGCCTCCAGATCCGTACGATTCCAGCGTGAAGCACGAGGTGCCGGAGCCCAACGTTAACACCGGATCTGCCTCCTTGCTGGTCGCTGCTTTGTCTCTGGCGTGTTATGATATATCCAACATTCATTTATAGCGATGAAACGTCGAAGAAACTCAGTAGAATTGAGTTAAAATGAGTATGGATACTCAAACAGATGTATTGAAAATCACGGCACAGGAGACGCATATACGCCGGCTGCTTTCATTGACACCAACTGGGTGACACTTGTACGTGTTCTTGGCATCCAAGAGCCTCCGAAGCCGTACGGATCCAGTGTGAAGCACGAGGCGCGTGTCGCTGGGGTAGAGCCAGACATTAGCCCTAGATCCGCCCTCCCGAAATCGCTGCAACGTCGAGACTCAGTAGAATCAGTCGACGATCGTTTAGTATAAAATTGTAGATTTTTGCAGAAACTTCATCGATTACATCATCCTGAATTGACTTACGGTCACGTTTAAATTTAGCCGCCCACTTTTAACCGTCGAAAATAAAGAAGTACAAAGTACTCAATTACAGCACAAACTTCAATGTAAAACCATGTTAGATATCAGAGTATTCCTTGAAAATCAATGGTCAATAGATGTTCAATGGCCCACATGGGGAATACTTATTTTATGAAGCAATCTGTGTTCGATTTACGACTATAATTAGTTACTCTGTAGGTGATTACGACCAATAAACGAACATCTCCAGTTGAACGTCTGCGTATCTAGCGAAGAGTTGCTTGAAAATTGGCATATAAAAGAGAAATTAAACTTTAAATAGTTGACAGTAATAACAGATAGAAATGTTTATCTACAATGAAGCAATCGAAGCACCGATTACCTGTTTCCCAATTATTTAACTTTATTGGCATTTTTCTTCGACCTGAGAGAAGTGCCTATAGGGAGGACCGATAGTCACACTTGGTTCTTACCTGCGGAGGTGGACTAAGAGTTTAAACTTTCAACTCCCAACCCTTGATTGACTTTACTCAACTTACGGTGGTAAGATCGAGCAGCTTGATGGTTTTCGAACGTTCTAGGTCAGCACTGCATTTGATATTCCCCAAACTGTGGAATACCCAGTTTCGGGAAATGGTCCTCCGAGCTTTTCTACGTCATTAGCAGATCATAATCATAGTATATGCTCTTTGAAACCACCCTTATATGACACTACCATACTTTCTGTTCTAATTTAGTCAGGGTATGTGTGTGGAATTAACAGACAACTTATTTATCAATCCAATTCGGCCTCGCATTTTGCAACCACTCAAATTCATTACTCTTTAACACAGATTTAATAGCGTGAAGTAATTGCAGTCGAAATGATTGTGGTGTACCACAAACATTTATTCCATTCGGATCACGTGTGGTTCGCACTGAACGCCAATCGTACAACCTACAGTGAACATGCTCAACGAGAAAAGCACGTGGAAATTGAACGATGCTGCAGGGAACACATTGCAATGGAATTTCGTAGCTGAATGGAATGATTTTCGGAGCTAAATATTTAACAACATATAGGGTGGGGAATGTGTTATTTGAACAGCTCGAGTGGAGAATATTGAAGCTCGGATTGATAAAATGGCCTTTCTGCATGATCTTACTTACACAATAGAATCTTGCACTTCCTTCAATTTTAATCTAATTGTCATGCAGGAAAGGTACTTCCAGCAACTCTTTCTCCTATATGGTAAGACTAGGACTCATAAAATTGTTAAATACGAGGCAGAGAAACTGAACGCGTTCGGAGTGACTCCAGCTCTGCTTCAAGCTTTACGTTCTAAAACTTTATTGGTTATAATGAGTGCAATTATTCACGGTGCTATTTCAAGCTCCCTGATGGTTTAATAATGAGATATAAAACATCAAACTAATTACAGCGGAATAGCGCTACAAATATTTCATAATAACTAATTTTCATAATATTATATTTGGTAACGTAATTATCATCCGGGTAAATTCGCATAGGACTTCTATGGTTTCCATTTGATTGCATTGTTCATTAAATGAACACAAAATATTTGTTTCTGTGAATACGTATTGAAAGGCACCATTTCCAGTCATTGTTTGGTATATATATATATATATATATATACTTTTCCTCCTGATGAAATTGTGGTAGAACTTCTCAACAATGAATGGTGACATGCAATAAGTCTTCAAAATGATGTTGATAAGACATATATGAATAGAAATGAAACGTGTAAAAACTTTGATTAAATGTAACTCCTCTTATTTTTGTCTCCTTGGTGCATCATCATTCAATTACATGCTTTTGCTGAGGGCGAAAACCTCTGAAAGATTACCACAGATGCAGGCGGCAAAATGAAATCTTTCTTACGTCGTAACGAGATTTCTAGAACGTCTTTGGGCTGTGTTGTCGCCTTTCACAGGATTAGAGTGAGCAACGCCATGCAAATAGCGGTTTAAATACCTTGCTTTCCTCACATTTTTTGTGGCTGTTTGTAATCCGAATTGAATTTCAAGTTTCTCTGCACTCTGAAAAGACGGAATAATTAATTTTCGTCTGAATAGGAGGATAAAAATTATTCCTGCACATAATTTTCAAGTGTTGATTCATGTAGCACAAATAAATTCAATAAATTATTTGTTCTTTCAAATTAGTAGCAAAAACTGTTTATTTTGTGGGAACCAACATATGTTGGTCCAGGTCCACAACTTCTTTCTCAAAAGATTAAGTACTGAAATTGTATCTAAGCTCCACAGCGCTAAATCCCAGTCTTTAAACGTTTTATGAAGACATTAACGAGCTCTTAACAGTGTCTTTCAGTTGTCTCGGTCTTGAACAACGAACAAGTTACCGTTATCTGTTATCGCCATGTTACAATTTCCTCGCTGTGATTACATTTTATGTCCAAACGATTCTTTTAACCTATATTCAGATTTCGGCGCGTGCATGCGCTAACGAACCTATAGAAACCGACAATATGTTGTTGATTAAACACAGAATAATCACATCAAACATTTCATATGTTATTCATGTAATAAAACTCTGCTATTAAGTAACGAAACATTTTTAGAAGAAAAAAACAACACCCTATTATGAAATTAGAAGACGAAAATGGAACAATACTGAGAAAGAGACAAACCAAAGCGTACACTAACGACCCAGTACTAGAGCAAAATCCTGAAATTACAAATACAGAAATCAGAATTGAAGAAGATACAAATGCTATTGGAAAGTTAAAGATAGGTGCAGCAGCTGGATATGGTGAGTTAAAACCAGAGCAACTAAAATACATGGGAGAGGAAGGAACAAATGCTGCACACATTGGTACACAAAATTTGAGATAGAAAGCAGACAAGTACAGACTGGAGAAAAACAATCACACTGCCAATATACAAAAAGAAGACATCCGCAACTGTTGCAATTATCCACGGATCTCACTCCTATGCTCCGCAGTAAAAGTGTACGAAACAATACTTAAAAGTAAACTGAGGAAGCTAGTAGAAGACAAGATTGAGGATACTTAGAGCGGATTTAGAAAAGGCCACAGCACCCCAGACCATGTATTCACAATTCGACAGATAACGAAAAAAATGTTAAGACACAACAAAGAAATCTTGGTATGCTTCATAGACCTTGAAAAATTGTTGGAGGATATATTAAAAAAGAGAAATATAGAATAGAAGCTACTAGAAGGAATCCAAAATATATATCAAAATAACATAAACTATGTGAGAACCGCCAACTTATTATCAGAAGAATTCAAAGCAGGTGGAGGATTAAGACTAGGAGGAACTCTAAGTCCTTTATTGTTCATATTATACATGCATGAAATCAACATTGAAGTAAACAGAAGAACAATAAAAACTGTCAAAGGGTACTCATTTAACGAACTAGGCCCCAAAATCCGTCACTGTTGCACATCCCAGAGCCTTCTGCCACCGTCAAACATTTTTAGTCCATCACAATTTCATTTCACTTCTTGCGCACCCTGTAAAATTTAAATTCAGTAACTCTGCATCAACATACAACATCACGTATCGTTTATTCATCCGTTTTCAACTGCTCCAATACCGTTTACTATCTTTCACATGTGGACGAATAAGGTTAGGTTTTTAAAAACACCTGAAATTAAAAGAAGTTGAGATCGTGTGATCTGTATTTATGTCTTATGTCTCACCGTAATAAAGTCTGAATGTAATCCACTGTTGTCCTGTAAATATGTTGTATATTGTTTATTGTATATCTTGTTGTTTTTTGACATTCTGCGCGACCGTTGACCATATACGAACTAGATCCGACACTTGACCATTTCTATATTATCGACCGATGAGAAAATTATTTAGAATAATCTCAATATTAAGGAAATAAAATCAGAAAAAGATGTAGTCGACAGGAGAGTAATGAGAAATGTATTATTGTAAAGAAATTTGTATTTGAAAAATTACTTCTTCATTTTTCTGTATTTCTTCTTCATATTATTGCTAGCGCTAATATGGATTTAATTTTAAAAACATGTTAAGTAAGGTTTCATTAAAATATGGGTATAAATAAGGCCTTCTGGCTGACTTAAGTCACTTCTTTGTTAGTTAGTTCTCCGAGCCATCTTCCAGAGTCTATATACTGTGTTTACCGTTCGACGTCCGTTCGAAGTTTTCGTGCTAAGTCCGTTAGTACGTTTGTCAAGGCAAAGTTGTAAGTTTGATTATTTTGTTTTTCTTTTTCTAAGTCCGTGAAAGGAACTTAATTTATTTTTCAATTGTTTTGCTGTTTTTGCATTTAGAATATTTTTGCTATTTTTGAACCTAGAATATTTTTGTAAGATACAATTTGGTCATTCTGTTTTACTTCCACCGTCCGCTCCGCGAACGTTGGATCAACGTAGAAGCACCGCTGAAGAAGTCTTCGTGATTTCGAAGTGTTGATCATTTAACGTAGAAGCTCCGCTGAAGAAGTCTTCGTGATTTCGAAGCGTCGATTATTCAACGTAGAAGCACCGCTGAAGAAGTCTTCGTGATTTCGGAGCGTCGATTATTTAACGTAGAAGCACTGCTGGAGGAGTCACCTGGTGACTTCACAGTATCGAACCATATTAACGTAGAATCACTGTGAGGGAGCAAGTTTTGTTCCACTCGCGTAGAACAAGTAGTAAAGTTGATCCACCGTTCGGGAAGTCGCTTGGCGATTCCGCGAATGTTGATTGTCTTGGGCAATTGCCGCATCGTCGTCGTCAGCCTTCAGTCCAGCGATCTCAGTGCAAATCCCTGCAACATATATGTGTGTACAACCGAGCTATTTTTTGTGTGTAAATAAATCTCATAGTTACTTACATCCTGAATATTATTCCTAAAAACGCCCTGACCCACTCCTTTGAGCTACTCAGCCGTCCACCGTCAGAAACTGCGTCACCGACCGTATTGGCGCCTGAGTATACCGTTGGCAGTTTTAACGGCGACGCCAAAAGTAACCAACCCGCCATCAGCCAAGGGTATCGTTACACTTAGTAATCTTTGCAAATACAGAGGAAAATCTGCAAAAGAACTTGAAGATATGAAACCAAGAACTACTCAAAGCAATCATGAAGATAAATGGCAACAAAACAAAGGTAATGATAACAGTCAAAATAAAAAAACAGTAGAAAATACAAATTCATTATAAGCATTTACAGCAAGCTCAAAGCTGTGGGTATTCAGGAAGTATAATCGAGAATAAAGGCGGATACGAAGATGAAATGAATAGCAGAACACAGGCAACAGTAGGAAGGCACTATTAAAGCACAAAATAGTGAACGAAAGAACAAAGCTGACGAATGAAGAAGTACTCAGAGCAAATATGAAAGAATGCCAACAAAATAATAATAGCTAAAGAAGAAAAACAATTGGAAATACAAATAAGTGATAAAAATAAACAATTCCGAAGCTTTGGATATGTGGGAAATATAATCAAAAATAAAGGAGAGTACGAAGATGAAATGAATAACAAAACATTACCATACCATTCAATTAGCAAGGTACTATCAAAGCACAAAACAGTGAACAAAAGGACGAAGCTGACAGTCTACAAAACAATAACACTTCCAATGCTGCTGTACAATTCAGAAACCTAGGTACTAAATAAAAGACAACAAAGTAAATCACAGCGGTAGAAATGAAATATCCAAGAGCTACAAAAGGGGTAACAAAACTAAACAAAATCAGAAATTGGAAAATTATAGAGAGATTACAAGTACAGTCAATAATAAAGAAGATAGAGCAGAAACAATTGGGATGGTATGGACATCTAATTCGACTCGACAATAAAAGAAAAGTTAAAGAAATATGGAAAACAAGAACAATAGGGAACAGGAACCGCGGCGAGCCACAAAAAATTTAGAACGATGTTATAAAAGAAATAATAACCAAAAAAAAAGTAACAACCAGAAGAGCACACGAGCTAGCAAGGAACCTGTACAAGTGGAGAAAATTCATAGAAGATATTTGAGCAAAGCAACCTCGAAAATGATGTAAAAGAAAGTCATATGGAGAAATCATGAGCTTTTCATATAATTACTTGTTTGCAGGAAAAAAATAATTTTTTGAAAAAGACTTTTGCAATAATGTCTCCTATAGTGCAAATACTGACTTAATTCACTTTCCAGATTGAATTTCATTGAAAAGAAGCTGAGAGGTTACAGAGAGAATTGGCAAATAGCACGTCGCCCGTCCAGCTTTGTTTTTCTTTTCTATCTCCCACAGGTCAGCAATAACACCTTCGTCAATTCACAAAAGAAGTTAGAGAAGCAGTGAAGCCAATCGACATAGCTTTGACATGAAGTCAAAGGGTTTCAAATTAAGTAAAAAGGAATAAAACGAACGAGAAGACGCCCAAAAGATTTGTATATTTTTATTTCTTGCTAAAGTAAGAACGGTAGAAAACATTCAACTCAAACCAAAGTTGGTAGAGTCGTGCTTATATCTCGAAACTTCTACGAAGCAAAGTCCAATAAATTATGCAGCAGGCAACCGTTGTGGATCGACCATCCCGTAAGATTGGCTGTTGAAAATTTCAGGAGGAAACATATTTATTTCACATTTATCCGTCAAATCATGCCGGGGTTTTTTTATCTTGTAAGAAATATGAAATATGTTGATTTTTTTCCTAGGATGCAGACGATATTCTTTCTGACTGTGGCGAAGCAAATATTGACACAAACGTATTTTACGGTATCTAGAAAAGTTAGTTGGGAACAATGCATCACTCTGCAAACGGCTCGACATATATTGTCTTTCGACAGTGACGGATCTAGCACGAATTTATTGACAGAGTAGGAATCCTTCAGAAAACTGCCCCGCACATTCCATTATTCCGATTGTAAAGCAATATATTTGTGATTATTGATAAAGGATTTCTAAACATTTAGATCTTATGCATCTTAGAAATGGTTGCTCCCTCAATTTTCAACAAAATCCATCCCTGTTTGGACGCCCGCTGCTGCGCCTGTCAATTTTCTGTTTTATCTAACATAGTTATTCGTCTATCCTGTCTGTCACGCGTACTTTTTGTAAAAAACGAGAAACCAATTTCTCCTACAAAGTGGATATCGAATACATATACCAAGCAAGGCTGTACACCAACCATATTTAGCATTCTCCGATAAATTTATTTTCAAATTTGCATCTGATTTCATTAAAGATGACTGCATTCGTATTTTCCTCATAAATAAATCTGAAGGAATCCCAGCGATTAGTGAAAGACATCATATTAAACATAGAAGTGATAAAATTATATTTCTCCTATTTTATATGGAAACTTCAATATTTTTAAAAGTACAAGACTATCATAAAATTTTTATCTATCTACAAGTTCCCATGCCCACTTCAAACTTGTGTTATCTTTAAGTCAGGAAAGTAAACACGAAAACATCCACACTCGTAAAACAACAAAAATATTCCAATTTTTCATATTGTAAATCGAAATTACATCAAAAGTAGAAGTACTTAGACAATAACTTCCTGAAAACAAATATTTCTTGTAGAATTGATCCATCCATGACCACAAAAGTTATACGGTTATATTCAAAATTATAAAATATCACAAATTTTGGTACATCAAAGTTGATTGATTCTCAAGCTAAGCTCTGCTACCACGACAAGGTTACTTTACTTCGGCAGGGGGCTCTATCTCAATTCTTGATTGAGATAGAGCCACTTTGCACCCTTTTAGCAAGTACAAAGTACCTCCCTATCACAATCTAATCGAACTAGGGCTTAGACCTGCGGAGCAGGCCAAGCGCTAGTCACCATCTAATCGAATAACGTAATCTTAGGGGAAGTAAATGAAAAATACTATGTGATATAGTTCAAGTTTACCTTCGACATTTAAACAAAAGTTTAGGTTTGTGTTATTCCCGAAAAATGTTTTAATCAAAGATTCGGGATCAAACTTATAATAATCTTGCCTGCGTAGCAGGCCAAGCGCTAGTCACAATCTAATCGAATAACGTAATCTTAGGGGAAGTAAATGAAAAATACTATGTGATATAGTTCAAGTTTACCTTCGACATTCAAACAAAAGTTTAGGTTCGTGTTATTCCCGAAAAATGTGCTAATCAAAGATTCAGGATCAAAATTATAATAATCTGAAGAAGCTCGATTAATATAGTCACAGACATATCCTTGGAAAATCATTTCATACTCATAAAACTTCAAGCTCCTCATAATTTGATATCTTCATTTTATATGATCGGTTGCAACGTCTATATCCATCTCATAAATATCAATAACTTGTTTTACAGTACCATTAAACTTAATAATAAAGTCCTCCATATTTTACTTGGCATTATCTCACATGACAATATACCCACATTTCCGTGCATAACATAAAGTAGTCCATGCTATCTTTCCTAAGATGCGAAGTGACAGTGACCGATCGAAGGGGTGTGCTTCGTACAAGTCCAGGATAAGTGACCTCAGCTAGAGTTGATTGAATGATTCGGGCACGTCAGTGCAATTGGCATGTGACATTCTGCAACGCTGCACAAATGCAACTGAAATTGATTGGACTGTTTCTTTGTGGAGAACAAAGGAATTAATAGTGAAATAAAACAGTAATTAGTGGACATTCACCAAACTTCAACGAATAGTATCCTGAAATATCTATCACTGCGTTAGGAGTCCCACAACTTGAAAATCAAATTCTATTACATTTAAAAACATCCTTCTTCATCAATCACTTTTGAATCTCTTGTCTTTTGACCTTTGTCCTCGAATTCCGCTTTCTTATTATTCTCTTCGTTGTCCGGGTCAGTTCTCTCTTGTTTCCAGTGATTGAGGGTGTCTGGATGGCACGTTTGTCGATAATGCAATGTCCAAGTGCACCTAAGGCCGTCCAATTCTGGGAAAGTGGCATCGGCAGCCATTGTGAATAGTGTATTCCGAGTATTGTTATCGTTGTTGACTATGGCTTCATGCTCCTGCTATTTGCCGGGTTTTATTTGATTTTCAACGCGCTGGAGAAATATGAGAGATATAACAAAAAAAAAAGTATAATGTAGTAGTGACCTCACAGAATATTCTCCTTCATATTGCAATCGACATTCACAACTGCGGACTGTATTTTAATTTGGAACTACACGTCTATAGAACAACAGAAACATAAGTTGAAATTTCCAATAAATAAAATAAAGTAGTAAGTGAATGGTCGTAACAATAAAAGATGCAGTGCGGATGACAATGTTCCCCGTAAGTATGGTCCGTTATAGGCAAACAGCTTATAACATATACGTTCTAACAGTACAGGCTGTGAGTCCATTTCAGTGAAATGGCAACTGGGACACAACTGCAATTGCTATTATGAAAATGTAATTCCATTTGTGCGGATGCTGTTTATCCGCTTCGACATGCACATAAAAATCACTTCTGCTCAACAGCCAATAGCATGAGAGTATTCCACAATTTAATTAAACAAATAATATCGTCACAGCTGCATCATTTTCTACTTTTTCTTCTATGGAAAATTATTCTTTTCGCTTAAAAACTGAAATAGAAATAGAATCAATACGAGTTTTTTTTATTATAAACAGTTCTGATGCCACATCGCGCCATGATTCAAAATATTCGCTCCCTTAATATTTGCCAGCAGGTTCTAAACTTTCAAGATAATTCCTTTAAAGTTTTCAAGATTCTCCTGAAATGGTACTTAAATAAATCATATTTTTGTTGCCCCCATTTCATACTTCTATACTCATATAGTATTCCCGTTTTATTAAATGATAATATCATCATTATTTTCTGATGTCTATTTTTGTTCCTAGATCTTATTCCAATGAAAGTATGGAAAACGGGCAACCTTGTCAATGAAGATTGCTGGTAATTCATTACTTTAAGAACTAACTTATCGTTCACTTTGAATCCTGGTGAATGTGGTAGTGATAAAAATTACTTACAAATTAGGTGAATTTCAAGGCCAATCGAGCACCGCGATTCTACCCTCCGGCATGAAAGCCACTAGCAGTTCTAAACTGTGACAGGAGGCGCACTAAAATATACCGTCGAAGGCTCGCACGAACAAAACGATCCCACGGCGTCTTATTTTGAATAATTCAGTCGAATTCATCAGGCCTTGATCAGAAACTAAGCTTTTAGGGCCGTTTGTCGTGAACACCCGCTACAGCGGGCGTTATACAACAAAATATTATGCCGCAGGATCGTTGCACATGCGAACCTTCGACTGGACACCCCAAAACAACCCGGTTCCTGGTCACAATTCAAAACTGGTAAAGGCCCCTAGGCGGGAAAATCAAAGTAAAGTGCCTAATTGGCCCAGTAATTCAACCAACATAAATCTCATCAAGAACAGCATCACCCATCATACATTCCTGTGTCGTACAATGCATTTCACCCAAAGGTTTCGTCACAATACTCCCCAAGCCCTTAATGGGATCCAAGTCAGGTGAACTTGCAGGCCAATCAAGCACCGCGACTCTACCCTGCAGCATGAAGACCCATAGCCGTCCCGAACTATGACAGGGGCGCACTGAAATATCGCGTTGAAGGTTTACTCGAAAAAAACGATCTCATGGCGTGATTTTTTAATTTATTCAGTTGAATTTATCATGCCCTGATCAGGCACTGAACTTTTAGAACCATTTGTCGTGAAAACCGGCTTCAGCGGGTTCTTTACAGCGGTATACATATTATACCGCAGGATCGTTGCACATGTAAGTCTTTGATTGGACACCCCAACAGAACCCGGTCCCTGGTCACAATTCAAAAAGACCAAATTAAAGTACCTGATTGGCCCAAGAATTTGAATATTGTGACGAAGCGCCCAGGCTAGACGAACTGTACGACAGAAAAACGCATGACAGACAATGCCACTCAAATGCGTTAATACAATGATGAACTCGAAAACACTTACACCAAATCAGCGGAGGCAGTACCAAAGCATCTGCAGATAGTCATCTCCACTAAGCAAAGACTCACGCCTTACAGAAAAATGCACTGCAGACCTAAGGAGTCAAGAAAGGCACTTCTTTCCACCCTGTCCCAATTAATTTGTAAACTATAGTAATTTTCGAACAGTTTTATTCAACTTCAAATCTTACGACAGCTATTTCAACAACTTGCTGACTTGCAACAATATTATTTAAAATTGATAATACCAAAGCTGAAATATCGATATTTTTACAATGTTCATACCGTCGATACGATAATATCGACATTCTTACAATGCCGATACAGTGATTTTGATATCGTGGTAGGAAATACAAAGATCCTGCCCAAAATAAGAATTGGCATGAGGAATTTGCCCGTTGTGGCCACTTCAGTATCATTTGACAGACTTTTTTCAAAACCGGGGACACCGTAACTCAAGCTTGCAATAGACTTCATGGGATAATGCTAGCAAAACTTTAATTTTTAGAATAAATTGATGCCAAACTATTGTTATAATTTGTGATAGTCACTCAACAGTCTTTATTCTAGTGAAAAGCTTGAAATTGCAATTTGTGTAGAAAAATTTGTAATTGTCAATATTATAGATAGTTCTATCACCTCCCTCTAATTATCGATAGCTCTGTCTCCTGGATATGATTATTGGTATATTTATCGATACCAGAACCGCCTTGCATACCTACTTCTAGTGAACCAGTTCTTATGAAACTTAACACATTGAGTTTCCGTGACAATGCAAAATCATGATTACTCAAACTTGGTAACAAGGATTCAATGATGGAGTCAAGAAGTCGACAGTGAAACTCTCAAACAGTAATAGATAGGTAACACTGGTTTCAAAACAGATAACGATTTAAGATTCAAAGATAACGCCAGCAGTGACGTTATCTAATCATTTACCAGTGGTGCCATCTCTTTAGCAGTGGTGAGTAGCGCCACCCGTCATCCAGCAGACTAACTAGAGTTTGGAAAAATAGATTTCCATATTTTGTGCTACCATCTATTGTCCAGAAGACCTACTAGTAAGTAGTGGTGATAAAAACTAGATTTCTATATAAATATACAATTCGTCCAGCAGACTAACTGGAAAATAGATTTTTATATACTTGAAACCCCTTTGGGAGGGGCTATGTATTAAAGTAACTTGATTGTGAGAAATTGACAGGAAAGAAATCGCTTAGATAAACTATTGTTCTGTTCCTGTTACTTCTAAGAAAGTAGTGCAAACCCACCACAAATAGATTCTCAAACAGCACTCAATAGAAAAGTATAAGATTGCAGGTTCAGAAACAATATCTCATTGTCACACCTCGTGCGTCTGCAGAAGTAAAACTTTAAAATAAATTTTGCACTAAATAAAGCAAAAATTTCTGCATATCAAAGTTACTAAACGTCGCCTCGTACCACATTAAAATTCTCGCCACCTGCGACAGTTTTTCTGTTGTTTGAGTAGCAGACAGCGAAATATTAAAAATGCATTGTACAGTCTGTATATATTATCGGATACGACACTTCAAGAAAATTTTACAGTGAAACAAATATTCTGTACAATTATTGTTGATAGAAACAAATTCATCAAAGTTAAATTGCTCTTTACAGTTTCTATTTAGACATACTGCACAATTTCTTACATCCGGCATGGTGCTAACAAGTTTAAAACATCAATTTGCATATGCGAGAATCTGAAACAGAGTATAATCATTACCAATTTCTATGGTCTTTCCCATATTCCACTGCTACACAACGCTCAAGTACAACAAATTTATCATCGTCATTAGATATACGATTATTCTCAAGCAAGCAATAACTCAAAAATTTACTGTGCCACATCAAAGCTACAATGTATATTAACAGATATCATTGGTAGTGTTTTATAATTCGAATTCGTACATGAAAAATCACCGCTCAGTTTTGATTCAAAGAGCAATTGCATGTGGAATTACCGTCAATTTTTAACGTGCTACGGGTTCATTTCGCATTCTGAACACATACGCCCGTAATTCATCCATAATACACTCATGTCCGGCGCTGTAATAAAAATCACACGCGAAATTTAAATTTACATATTGGTATAGGGCGGAAATGTGCCAGCGTTCTTTCACAAAAAGAATATATCTGTGAGGATAAAAGAGGTACCATAATATGTTTAGACTTGTCTTGTACTATGTGCACCACGTAGTGCAGATCGTCGAATCGAACAAAAATAATCTTATATGATGAAAGAATAACTTCATGATGACGTTCCAATTGCAAAACGGCTCAATGTGGAATTCGGGTGGAGGGTTTGATTGTCTATTATCCTCACTCGCGAAATGAGATCGTTTCTCGTCCTTCGTTCATGCCATGTCGATAAAGACAAATCCTAATGCAAATAGCACGCCAGCTTAACGATTATCCAATTTATTTAGAAAATCAAATTTCGACAGAGTTTAATCTTTGCATTGTTACCGCTGTCGACTGACAATGTACCTCCATTTCATGTTTGACCTGGTTTTTCTAAATTCCAACTTACCCGGTAATAGGATTATAACCTTGCACACGCGTGACTATCTTTTATCTCTGTCACACTTTTTATGCTATTATCCTTTCAGGAGCAAACTAGAGAGGATGGGTGTGGTTTTGTCCTAGAGGGAAAATCATGGAAAGCGGCATGGACAAATAAATCAAAATATGATGAATTAGCTATTATCCCCCACATTGAAATACGAGAAAATTATTCTGTAGCAAAATCGCAATCATATACACTCGTACTGAAAACTACGAGATCCATTCTGTACTGGAGCAGCAAATCAAGTCCTAAATGATCATCATGTTACATTTCATTTTCATCACATTCATCTTCATCACCTGAAATCATTTATTGTCAATCATCTCTCCTAATTGTTTATTTGTTCCTTACCTGTTGATCCTAATTCATCGCCTTTCGATCAGCTGTGGCCTTCACCTGTCAGTTTCGTTTGGTTCATGCACCATGTCCCTCTAGCGTATACTATTGTTACCAGTATTATAGTGTCTCGTCTGCAACCCTCTTAGCGTCTCTGTGTTCTTAGTGGATGAGAATTGGAGTTTGAAATGCGTCTTCTTTTCTTATTAAACTAATAATTAGAAAAACCATACCTAACTTGAAAACAGACTTAACTTTGTGAAGGTCTTTCTAACGGCCACTTTTAAATTAGATAGTGGAGAGTTGATATCAAATAGTGTTCGGGAGTTTATCAAGGAATTTTAGTGCCAAATTGCTTACCGGGCCGAAATTTTACTCACTTTTTTAAACTCTCAACGTTTTTTTTGAACTCAGTTCAGCGGAGATTCTCCGGATTTATTTTGATAAATTTCTTTAAGCTAAAAGCCGATCAACACCTCAAGGTAAAAGAATCATTCAAGTTACTGTCATTTATTTTCTACGTTAAAACTTATTTGCTACACTAAAATCATTGAAATCACACTTTGAACATATCACAAATTGAAACTTAATTAAATTAAAATCATCTTAATCAATCCCGCCATCGACGAAGCGCATTTCAGGCTCTAATTGGTATTCCTTCCAGGCTTTTTGTTTTGTACCCTTTTCGTTGGGTTTTTCGTCTACGTTGCATCATTCCCATTTGTTCCTGTACCATTTTCATCGTTCTCGTCATCTTGGAGCCATCGTTCAAATTCACCGACCATCTTCGTCCATCTTCGTGTCTGTGACGTCATCTTCGAGATCTGTGTGCTTCTCGAGGAGCGATTTGCCGTCATCTTGCGATCTCGTCATCGTCCCGATTTCCCGCTCCGGCGCAAAGCTAAGCACCATTCATTTTGTTTTATGCTCCAATTTGTTAAATATTTTATCTATTACGTTAAGGATTTTATTTATTGCTTGATACTTTTTCTACATTGGGTGGAACCTTTTGTAATACCAATCAAACGGGTATTTAAGTTGCATGTGTACTCAGTATTGCTTACGTTGTGTTATTGCCACACACGGGTGGTAGACGCATTCTACGCCGAACCGTGCGACATTATAGCTTTTAGAGAGCAGTTAGGTAGTCTAGTTTTATGTCACGAGCGTACTACGAACACTGAGGGTACCCCCCCATCTGTCGCGTAGGTTGCAGTACACGCTTAGTTCTTATTATACCGCTGTTTGGTTGCCTGAACTCTAACCGCTGTCGTGAGCGCAATTCTCGCTTTCTAACTATCCAAAATAATCCCAACAAGACTTCTCAACGAAATTTAGGCACCCTATAACAACATACTAATAAATAATAAGTTTCCAATAAAATCGTAATAGACATAAATTCAAGCTAATTTCCAATATTCCTCATTCCAGTTCATGAGGATTCGGAGTCAACCATTCATCATCCAATAATATTCATCAATTACGTCAATTGTAACATTCATGACTTACACAGAATAGAAATACCTTCATGACACAAATAACATATATTACATTGAAATGTTGTCAGAGCAGTTTACTTTCTTGTCAGTTTGCGGTTCAAAAGTATTTAGTCCGTATGGAATGTTAAATGATAAATTGACATTGTAGCAAAGGGAAGAACGCGAAGCAGACACGAAGCCATGCGATTTGTATGCTTAGTCATTATTGTAAACTAATAAAGTACCGTTTTATTTACTCATTTAATGTTGTAAAATGGGTTTTTAATTTATGTTCCGCATTTTGTTTCATTTTGTGTATTAATCTTCATAAGAAGGCGTTTCAGAAAAGAAAGGAGTTGTGCAGGTGGAATTTTCTTTTTATTTATGTTGCTCCATTAATTTCTTGTGAAATTATGGATTCATGTGCACCTTTTTATTATTAAATCAAGGAAGTATTACATAATTAATATTAAAATCTTATTAAAGCCAGCTCCCAACCGCCGATTAGTTAAAGAAACAGTGATAGTGGATGTAGTCAGTTGTGGAATTGATTGACTCTTTTAAGTTTTGTCAAGCTTTCGGATTTGATTTAATCCATCCTCAGGACACTACAATCATCCCAATTTCTAAAAAATTTTTCTATTATAAAAAAAAACTTACAACTTGGTATATATATATATGTATATATATATATCCACCTAATTATCATAAAAATGAGTTGCCAGCTCTGTACATTGTACATCGGATGTTCGCTTTTAAATTTTCATGTAGCAGGAAACTGAAAGGACCTCTTTCATCTGATTACATGGTTTGTAGCGAGCGCACAGGCTTTACAAATTTGAAATTTATTAAAATGCGTACTACACTCGACTGGGAATAGATCTCTCAGTCGAGAATAATATCAGGAATTTTGAATTTGCTTCTCAATCAACAACATGAACCCGAGATTTGGCCATTTCACAAATAAAATTATGCATGGTGACTTTTTCTATATCCAAATACATTCGTATCAAAAGGCTCTAAATCAAATTAAAGGGTTATATATAGAGGCAGTATCAATCACGACTCAATCCTATTAGTCAACGTCCAAACATTGTGCCAATCTTCATCAAAACAAGCATAGGACCCACTTTGACCTTTTAAAATTCTAGACATATATTGAATAAATGATAAACTGTAATTGGTTTCAGTTTATTACAAAATCTGTTGAAGATTATTTATAAAGATATATTTATCATCAATGAACGGTTAAATTTTAATATATTCAACGGTAATTTCACTCCATATATGAACATGCAGTAGCCGTAAAACGAACGGAATGTTTTTCTCAAACATAAATACGCTACTAATCATGTGAGAGTTGTATTTAGTTATTACCGAAAAAGCAAATAATTAAATGATTCAGATTGAAACATTGTAACACTGAAAGAATTTCCCCTCTTAAAGGTGTTAATGATCCTAATTTCCGACTAGTTCATTATTGTTTCCATAATAATACTGATTTCAGGGTAATTACGTGATAAATAATGCCCTCGGGCATCACGCTTCTCAGTTATAGGACAAACATTTCTAAAAATTTTGATTGAAATCGTACATCAATCGGACGTTAAACATTGAAGGCACCACGGGAGTTGAACGAACGATAATGCCTACGGTCAACGTACATATCTCGGGCCGGAGGCCCTCGGAAAGTATTATTGTCCTTTTAACATCCTTGATACTTAAATTACTATTTCTATATTAGCTTGAATGTCTTTAGTCGTTTTAAACAGGACACACGTGACCAGTGGCGTGCGGTGACTTTCTGTGATAGGTGTGCACAGTTGGTGGTGAGGAAGAGGCCAACAATACAGCCTATATTTCTCGCAGCAACAAGCAATCCATTTAAATTTTTCATATGTTTTAATTTGGAAATGTCGCATGGACTGCTGGCCTTTAATTTTGATATTTTGAATGAGTTTTATGTCTGGCGTTGATCTTGTTTTCATAATTTCATTTTTCGTTTCGACATCACGACGTGAAAAAGGATTTTCCAGTAGATCACAAATTATAGATCTATTTTCAGTTGTCATTCTATGAATGATAATTTCACAAAAATAAATAATTTGAGAAACGTATAAAATAAGTGTTTACCTAATATTGTTGTCTTGAATAACAAATAACAATATTTCAACTATTTTAAAACAAACTTATAAAAGGCGTTTGAAAAAGAACTCAGCTAAACGTTGAATATTCAGCTCCAGGTGCAGAAAGTCTGCCTGCACCCAGCGAGAGAACGAGCGATGGGAGATCGCTAATTTCGGTATGTTTTTCCTCTGTCAGACTCTATTCCTTCACTTTCCTATACTGACTGTGTCAAACAGACCTCGCTCGCCGTGCAGGCGAGAAATCTGCACCTTAAGCGTAGACATTCGTTTCAAATATATAGCAGAGTGGCCAGCGAGGCGCGCCCGTATTCCTGGCTGCATAAATCGATAAAATACGCTCTTTCTCTGATTTTATAATGAAAATTTGTGGAACAAAATGAAGTATTCAATAAACCATTATATTAATTTCATTTACGTAATTGTTAATATTTTCATAGGGTGTGCATACTGAAGAATAGATAATAATTAGCAACAAGAAATTTTTTTCAGAAAGACTTTTTACAGTCTGCCAATTTTTTGAACGTAAAGTAAGTTTTCGAAATGGACTAAAAGTTTATTGGCAGACTACATGAGTCAAAGAGCAAAGTATATTCTAGCTTAATAAGTTAAGGATATTTGTGGTGACGCCACGCTAAATAATATATACCTCAATTTGGAGAATCATTTAATTATAATCATGCCGAGCGAATCATGGTAATAAAATTTAATTTGAATTTCTCTTCCAAAGTAGGATTCATCAAACAATTATATTCCTATATGTTTTTGAGTTTAACGAACACGTTCACCGTTTCCATAACCTTTTAGGATGATGATAATGTTCATTCGAACGATAATTATTATTCAAACAACGGAACAAGACGTTGCATTAGTTTGAACAAATATGCAATAACTGCGGGATGCAAATGAGAATGTAACGATTGCCGAGCTTATACTGTTCAAGTAATTGCATACATAAAAAAGATGATTGCTTGTTCATCGATTGAAAGTCATATAAATTTGAAGCCTTTTTATTTGAGGTTACACTCCACCATCTTTCTAACTAGACCTATATATAAATACGTAAAGAGAAACTTTTTACCCCTGTATAAGCATATTGCGCGCACGAGGGAATGTTAGATTTGGTATACTTGAAGTTTATATGGAGGAGTGCAGAAAACTAAAATTATACACAGGGTATCCCATTTTGATTTCACGTTGAGAATTCGAGGACCAGCTTCACTGATAGATGACCTGTAATCTTGTAAAAGATTTGGGTATAGAATGTAATGTAATATATCTTATGGAAATGATACACAAATATTTTCTCATCGTATTTTGATTAATTTTTGTATGCATACATAAATTATCTTGACTATTTTATATTCATAGATTAATATATTTTAAATATATATACAAAGGAGAAATTAAACGAAGGTTGGGAAGTAGTAATTGAATTTTTATAATATTGAAATTTATGCATTCTTCTAGGTGTAAATTATAACAGGTAATAATTCATACTACAGAATACTCAGTGGTTATTATTCTTTATTTTAGGGGCCTGGAATTATATATAAAAGATGGTAATCATATATCACAAATTTATTTCTGAAAGTTTGATTAATTAACTATAACTGAATATGAGTTAAATGAGTTTCTTACTTTATTAAAAAAAATACTGCATAATGTTGAACTGAAGCACCTATTCATTTGGACATTTTCAGATTAAAGTATAATTTAGAGTCTTCTACATAAAGGAGGTAAACAAATATCAATGGCAAAAATGAATGGGTTCTGAACCAGTGACATTTAAAAGGGTTCTGTGCCTTCTTCCAAATAACAAAGAGATCTTTGTAGTGATAGCTCTACGAAATATGATGACTCATGTCTGCTGTTCATGAAATGGCAATAAATTAATGTATGCTTTCAGTGTATTTATGTGTGTTTATTCGAATACATGTGGGTGTGTGTTTGTGCGATGCGGTAGGTATGACGTATAACAAGCTACCGAGATGCTACCAGGTAACCACTTTCGATTTTCTTTTTACCTGCGTTTGTTGGATGCTTCTCTTCATTTTGTGAAGATGTACTGTGATACTTTTGTTATTGTAGGATAGTTTTATCCATTTAAGTCTGAACTTTAAATAAAGACAGTACCTGAAGTTAGCACCATTTGTGTTAGTGAACATTGACGATTCATGAAATATAAGCATCAGGAAAATCATCTAGTTTGAGCTATTCAGACACAATTTTAGGAAAAAATACTTTTATGGTATCCCAATTAACATACAGTATTCCAATAACAACAAAAAACTTTAATTCAAACAAAAAACAATACCGAATTGGAGCTACTTTTGTGAAATTTCAACAAAATATTGATGGGGCTACCCAGTACGCAGTCAGCAATTTTTTATTAGACTAAATGAATCAATACTAAAGAAAATATATACCTCAGAATTATCTCTACATAATTTCAGGAAGCGTACTTGTTGATTGATGATCCCTCACACATCATACATCATAAGATAATCTAAGATTTCATGATCGGAGTTTTAAAGCACAATTTAAGGAAAAAATTCAACGGCAAACTTTGTATGATTGGAAAGTTTAAGGACAGGAATCGTCCCTTCTCAACACAACTACTAGTAGGTTTGCAGGTGTGGTTCCAGGCAGATTTCAAAACTAGATGAAAAAAAGATCAGAGTTTGTGAAGAAACTTGTTCTAATCCTCATAACTTAACAAAACATCTGAACCAATTGTCGCCGTCAAAATAAATTATGAATTTGTTGAAAAGGTGGATATGATAATAATAAAATATAAGAAGAAATTGTTCCATCATTCATTCCTGTTCTCTTTTTGATAATTCTATATTAAATTTTGTTTTATCCTGGTCCTTATTTATATTTCTTTCAAGGTATCTCAGCCTACTTTCATATTTCTCTTTTGATCCTTAGACATTCGATCCTTTTGATATGTTCGCTGTTCAATGTGGAGTTGACATGTTTGGCTCTTTTATGTTGAATTATTAATAAAAATGTAAGGCTGGAAGCTATATCGGATTTACTTCCGTTGAACATATCTGCCATAATTCAATGTAAAATAAACATTAGATTTGCTGTTAAGGTACTCAATCCTCAACCACAGGAAGAATTTATTATAACTTATTAAGACATCAACTGTAAAAATTTGTTTCAAATAAATAATTATGTCCTCAATCTTCTTGGACTACTGTTGCAACCAAATCAAGCCAATAGTGAGTTTTTATCACAATATTTATAATCATAGGAAAAAATAAGTAGTAATTTATGACAATCTTAAATCATCAAGAACACAAGAAATTCTAATTTACATAACAAAAATAATTTTCCGACATCAGTAAAGAAATTTACTTGCAGATAAGTGTAATATAAAAACAAGTCATAAGTAAATCACCATAAACCATAAGATAGTTTTTTAAGATAATGACGCCATGCTGGGATCCATAATTATTCAAATAAAAAATAATTGCTTTGTGTACATATTGCGTGATTCTTCAACATTAATTGTAAAAAGTATATTTGGTCTATCATTATTAATTCTGTCAATGTGTGATCTTCGGTTTGATAAAACATTGCTATTTGCTTTGAGTTCAGTTCATTCATATTATATTCAAATACAGAAGCGGCTGCAGAAATGTTCAACACTTTAATTGAAGTAAAACCCATTAAAAATTGTGATATCAAATAGACCTATAAACGGCCTTTGACAGAATACATAGAAAAGACATATGGAGAACTTTTTACACTAGTGATCGACAATTCAAAAAAGGAAGCGAAAGAGTACGTAATAGGAAAGTGGAAAGTGGAAACGTAAAAGTAATACAGATATGTTATGCAGATGGCATGATAGTAATAGGAAAAGACGAAGACACACTAAACAAGAATGAAGAATCATTTACCAAAAAAAAAAACATAAAGACGAACTACAATAAAACCAAGTCGATGGTCATAAGCGGAAACGAGACAAATAACACAATCAAGATAGGAAAAGGCGCTCTAGAACAATTCAAGAAGTATCTAGGAACAATACTGATCTATATCGGAAAACTAGATGAAGAACTAGGGGATAGAACAGAAAACGCGTTGAAGAGCACCATTCTAAAAAATAGAGAAATACCAAAGGAAATCAAAACACAAGTATACAAAAAAGTAGCTGTGTCTATTCTGACATACGGATCAGAAACTTGGACAACAGAAAGACAACGCAGTTGAATAAACAGCACAGAAGTGAGATTCCTGAGAAAAATAGAAAGGAAAGCATTCTTGGACAGGATAAGAAACAAGTAGTTTAGAAAGACATTGAATATAAAACCGATAAAAAACATAATGGAAGAGAGAAAATCAGGATTTTAGGGATATATACAGAGAGTGAGAAAAGAAATAACAACATCAATCAGCAAATAATATCAATCGATAGGAAATGAATAGTTCTAACGATATAACTTTGTTTCATCAAGTTATTGTTAACAGGACATAAGTTATTAAGATTTTTGTGTCTCCCTAAGCTATAACATGGGGAATTGTTTCATGTACCTAATACTTCTAAAACCCAATATTTGCCAATGAGATCGATATCAATCGATAGGAAATGGTAAATTTCAACAATATTATTTTGCTTTATCAAGCTATTGTTAACATGATACAAGTTATTAAGACTTTTGTGTTTCCCTATGGTATAACATGGGGAATGGTTTTATGTATTTATTACCTCTAAAAACCAATATTTCTCGATGAGGTCGATATCAATCGATAGGAAATGGAAAAGTCTATCGATATTTCTTCATTTCATCAAGTTATTGTGTCAACAAGATACCAGTTATTGAGACTTTTGAGTTTCTGTATGTTAAAACATAGGGAATTGTCTCATGTATTCATTATCTCTAAAAACCAATATCTCTCAATGAGATCGATATCAATTGATAGGAAATGCAAAGTTCGAACGATATACCTTTGTTTCATGAAGTTATTGTTAACAGGATACAAGTTATCAAGATTTTTGTGTCTCCCTATGGTATAACATGGGGAATTGTTTTATGTATTTATTACCTTCAGAGCCAACAGTTCTTGATGTGATCGATATCGATCAATAGAAAATGGAGAGGTCCAACAATATAACTTTGTCTCATCAAGTAATTGTTAGCAGGATACAAGTTATTAGAACTTTTGTATCTCCCTATGATATAACATGGGGAATTGTTTTATGTATTTATTACTTCGAAAAGCCAATATTTCTCGATGAGATCGATATCAATCGATAGGAAATGGAAAAGTCTCACGATATTTCTTTGTTTCATGAAGTTATTGTCAACAAGATACAAGTTATCAAGACTTTTGTGTTTCTGTATGTTGAAACATAAGGAATTGTCTTATGTATTTATTATCTCTGAAAACCAATATTTCTCTATGGGATCAATATCAATCGATAGGAAATGCAAAGTTCTAACGATATAACTTTGTTTCATGAAGTTATTGTCAACAGGATACAAGATATCAAGATTTTTGTGTCTCCCTATAGTATAACATGGAGAATTGTTTTATGTATTTATCACCTTCAAAACCAACATTTCTTAATGTGATCAATATCGATCGATAGGGAATGCAAAGTTCGAACGATATAACTTTGTTTCATGACTATTGTTAACAGGATACAAGTTATCAAGACTTTTGTGTTTTCCTACGGTATAACATGGGGAATTGTTTTATGTATTTATTACCTCTAAAAATCAATATTTCTCAATAAGATCGATATGAATCGATGGGAAATGGAAAATTTTAACGATATCACTTTGTTTTATCAAGCTGTTGTTGACAGGATACAAGTTATTAGGACTTTTGTTTATCCCTATGGTAGAAGAAGGGGAATTGTTTAATGTATTTAATACCTCCAAAAACCGAAATTTCTCAATGAGATCGATATAAATCGATAGAAAATGGAAAACTCCAACGATATTATTTTGTTTCATCAAGTTATTGTTAACAGAATACAAGTTATCAAAACTTTTGTTTATCCCTATGGTATAAGAAGGGGAATTGTTCCATGTATTCAATACCTCCAAAAACCAAAATTTCTCAATAAGATCGATATCAATCGATGGAAAATCGATAATTCTAACGATATTACTCTGTTTCATTAAGTTATTGTTAACAGGATACAAGATATCAAGACTTTTGTGTTTTCCTATGAAATCACATGGGGAATTGTTTTATGTATTTATTACCCCCAAAAACCAATATTTCTCAATGAGATAAACATCAATCGATAGGAAATGGAAAATTCTAACGATACTACTTTGTTTTATCAAGTTATTGTTGTCAGGATACAGGTTATCAAGACTTTTGTTTTTCCCTATGGTATAACATGAAGAACTTTTTTATGTATTCATTACCTCTAACAACAATATTTCTCAATGAGATCGTTATCAATCGATAGGAAATAGAAAATTCTAACGATATAACTTTGTTCCATCAAGTTATTGTTAACAAGATACCAGTTATTGAGACTTTTGTGTTTCTGTATGTTATAACATAGGGAATTGTTTATGTATTTATTACTTCTAAAAACCAATATTTCTAAATGAGATCGATATCAATTGATAGGATTTGGGAAGTTCTAACGATATAACTTTGTTTCATCAAGTTATTGTTAACAGGATACAAGTCATTAAGAATCTTGTGTTTCTGTATGTTAGAACATAGGAAATTGTTTTATATATCTATCATCTCTGAGAAACAATATTTCTCAATGAAATCGATATCAATCGATAGGAAATGGAAAATTCCAACAATATTTATTTGTTTCATCAAATTATTGTTAACAGGATATAAGTTATCAATACTTCTGTGTTTCTCTTTGGTATAACACAGGGAATGGTTTTATGTATTAATTTTCTTTAAGAACCAGTATTTCACAATAAGATCGATATCAATCGATGGGAAATGGAAAATTCCAACAATATTGATTTGTTTCATCAAATTGTTGTTAACAGGATACAAGTTATCAAGACTTTTGTGTTTCCCCATGGTATAACATGGGAAACTGTTTTATATATTTATTACCTCTCAAAACCAATATTTCTGGCTGAGATTGATATTAATCAATAGGAAATGGAAAATTCTAACGATATTTCTTTGTTCCATCAAGTTGTTGTTAACAGGATACAATTTTTTAAGACTTTTGTGTTTCCTTATGGTATAATACGGGGAATTGTTTTATGTATTTATTACCTCTAAAATCCAATATCTCTAGATGAAATTGATATCAATCGATAGGAAATGAAGAGTTCTAGAGATGTTACTTTGTTTTATCAAGTTATTGTTGACAGGATACAACTTATCAAGACTTTTGTGTTACTGTAATTCTGTATGTTATAACATAGGAAATTGTTTTTCTGTAGGAGCAATACGAAGCTTCTAATACGCGAATCAAACTCGCTGTCTGTTCCATCTTTTTTGTACAGAAATATATCACACAAATAGCCGTTTCAAATACAACTGCTGCACCCTCCTCCTTATCCATCAACAACGAACTAAAAAATGAAGATAATCTTCTTGTTTCCGTTTGTATCCTTCTGTTAGGCCACGGTCATAATTTAAGTTTATTAATGTGTAAGCTGACCCTAATTTCTGACAAATTAATATTCATTTCAAAGCAAGTTTCTTTTACTTTATAATGCCCCGTCAACTCTCATATTCTCCTGATGAGATTCTACATTTTATGTGAATAAAAAACAGGATTATTCTGTGTAAAGTATGATCATTACAGCATTTTATTTAACACATTTTTAAACGTAAAACTGTCACATAAATTATGGAGCTAGTAGACAATTAAAAATATTTAATCATTGTGTGTTAGATTTTCCTATAAACTTAATGGTTTATTGCAGTTAATTTATTGCGTGGATACACAAACATTTTCGGCAGTGAAATGTAATACCATATTTTAGATGCAATATTAATCATGGGAGTTTAATTCACTATAATTTAACATAATTTTTAATAAGTACCATAAAATAAAATTTCAAATAACTTTCGTTTGATTGTCTTCATTTAGTTCTAATTAGCTCATCAGATAATTGCAAAAATAAAAAATTATAGAAAATTCAGACGCTCATTACTCGTTTTAATGGTGGCCAGCTCTGGAAATTAACAACATAAGGTAATGAATTAATATGGCTTAAATTGAGCGTGTCATACGGGCTTTAGGGGCGCGAGCACATCTATTTCTTTTGAATATTTAAAGCTAATACAATTAAGTTTGAAAATTTGTGAAAAAATTTGAAGTTCCTATAGAATTAGGTTGAAATTCTTGTCCGTTTCAATTTCTTCAAATATTTCCAGTTTACTAACCAGATAGCTGATAGTCAACCCAATCGGCATTATATAATCAAATCACTTAACTTCAAAGCATGCCAACACGACACGAGCTTCCGTTTATCTCTGATTTTATCTTAAATACTGGACATGAAACTTGCACTGGTTTAACTCGGATAATGCATTGATGTTTTGTCCGTCAGGTTTTACTCCTTACACAAAAAACAGTCCTAAAAACTTGAGAAAACTCAGTCAAATATAGAATTTCAAATTCAGATAGGACCAGCCTCAAGGTATAGCCTCTGTGTAATAATAGAGCATCATTTCATTTTAGCATGTGAAATATCTTGTTAGAATCAAAATGGGCTTACCTTCAAGGTATAACCTATCCAAGAAAAAAAGAATCATCCAAATCGGTTATCAGACAACGAAGATATCGCGTAACATACAAACTAAGGTGACCTTGTGACTTTGACCGTGTGACGGCGCATGTACTCTGTGTTATTGCGGCAACGGTGTTGTTCCAAGAGTGGATAAATATACCAAAATTTAGAATGGTCCAAAGATGGATCGTGTTGGGAGATCGAAAACCTTTGGACAAAGTAAGATTCTTTTAAAGTCGGTCACCAACATAACACCCAGAGCATTCGACTGCCTTTCCGTTTGTCCGTTGTCCGTCGCCTGTTTTAATTAAGGACTTACAGTGATTAGTCCATGATCACATACGGTCCGCCAGACATTTTATTTGAATGGTAGGGCTATAGTAAAACGAATCTCTGGATTTTTCATTAGCTGCAGCACAAATGAAAAACAAGAGTGCCACCCACTGCGCTACTAGTTTTTAATTAAACGATAAACGTACAAGTATTTTAAATGCTATTTCAGTGTTTGCTGCTGGCTACCGAAAATTTAATAAAAATTTAATAAACGATAAGTTGGGAACGGGACTAGTGGATGCTTTTACACAAAGAGTAATCTTGTATAGAAATTAATTCAGCAAGCTGCATACTCTGTTGAATATTCAAAATTTCTCATATTAAAATTTCTCTTTCATTCCGCTAATTCCATTAAAACACTTCATTTTTCTTATTCACATCCACGATATGAATATCATTTATTCCTCATCCAAAATCTTCTATAAAATTGAATATGCAAGTATCATTCACTTCTCTTAAAATAAAATCGTGAGCAAAAATCTTTGTATTTCCTCCTTCTTTTATTCTTTTGAATACTCGTCCATCTCATTAGCTTCACATAACGGTTTTTTTTTTGTCGGTCGGTGGTTAAACCACTTCTCTTGCTTGGCTACCAATACTTCATTAAAAGATTGAAAGTTGATGAGCAGCAGCACAAGCAACAGAATAAAGCTGTAGTATAATGATGAGAATCTAGCACATATCGAATGAAGAATATTTCTTCTATTCATGATCTATTTATATATATTTATATATATATATATATATATATATATATATATATATATATATATATATATTATATATGAAAATATATGTGTAAATATATATATATATATATATATATATATATATATATATATATATATATATATATATATATATATATATATATATATATATATATATTGCAGAGACTGCTGATAATATAGGAAAATGATTATATTCACTTCTATCAAAATTTTCTCCATAAAATTATTTTCATCATACGTAAAAAATTCAGATGAGCATTAAAATTTATTTGTATTTAAATAAGAAATTATTATAATCAGCGCCCAAAGTTTAAATTATTGTTAATGAATGCATAGCATATATCATTTGGAATGTATATAGTTGTGTTTTCAACTCGCACCCTAATAAAGTGTAAAAATACATGGTCAAATTGTTTAAACCAGTTCTTGGTTCAGTTCAGGTGCATCTGCAGCCAAATCTAGGGCTTGCCTCACACTAGAGAAATTGATGTATTCAACCCTTGCGTTCTAAGATATTTTCTGTAGTTGTCGTTTATTACTTTTTGACTCGGGTTGGTTTGGGTGTATGCGAAAAGCAGGTACCCACAAACGCAACAAGTCGAAAAGTCAATTCAATCAGATAATCCTAAAAGTTGTACTTTATCGGATGGGAGTCGAAGATGAACTGATTCTAAAACATTAGAGAAAACAACAAGCAGGACTTAGAGCAAATCCGAGATAAAGATATTATCTCTGTCTAAAGCAAATTTTAGAAATTCGTTGATCGAATGAATTGTGTACCATAATTGACTACAGTTTATTACAATATTTTTTTATTTACTTTCGTATTGCCTGTTGAAAAACATTCATAAAGATTAAGTTATGTTCAATAGTACACCGCTGCATTCTGTAATATTCAATAATTTCACACGGTGTATAAACAAGTAGCAGCCATTGAACCAACTTTTTTGTGTTTTTATTTTCTATTTTATATTGAACAAAAATGTCGAGGTTGCTTCGTTCAGATGTCTTCTATAAATTTTCTTCATTTGTTCTGTTTCCTTGCTAGCTCGCGAGCTCCTTTGGTTGTTATTTGGTTTTTGGTTATTATTTCTTATATTACGGTGGCCTGCCACGGTTTCTTCTGGCTGTTGTTCTCGCTTTCCATATTTCTTTTACTTTTCTTTCATCTTCTAGTCGAATTAGATGTCCATATCACACCAAATCTTCTTCATTATTGACTGTACTTCCAATCCCTCTCTAATCTTTTCATTTCTAATTTTGTCTAGTCTTGTTACCCCCTCTATAGCTCTAGGATATTTCGTTTCTACCACTTTGATTTCACTTTAATGTCTTTTATTTAGTACCCAGGGTTCTGAACTGTACAGCAGCATTGATAGTATTATTGTTTTGTAGATGGTCAGCTTTGGTCTTTTGTTCACTGTTTTGTGCTTTAATAGTGCCTTCCTACTGTTGCCTGTATTCTGCTATTTATTTCATCTTCGTGCCCCCCTTTATTTCCTATTATACTTCCTAGATATCCAAGGCTTTGGGCTTGTTGTATATTTTTATCATTTTTTTGTATTTTTCATTGTTCTTCTTCTTTGGCTATTATTATTACTTTTGTTTTGTTGGCATTTATTTTCATATTTGCTCTGAGTAGTTTTTCGTTCCATATTTTCAAGTTCTCTTGCAGATTTTTCTTTGTATTCGCAAAGATTACTATGTCGTCTGCAAAAATGCACTCTACTGTTCTTATTTGTTTTAAATTTGAATATCCTACGGCGGTTTTTATTATCCTTTTGTTTTCTTCAATACTAATTTCATCCATGTATAGTATGAACAATAAAATACTTAAAGTTTCTCCTTGTTTTAATCCTCCATCTGCTCTAAATTCTTCTAATAATAAGTTAGCGGTTCGTACATAGTTTATGTTATATTTACATATATCTTGAATTCCTTCTAGTAGATTCTATCCTATATTTGTCCTTTTCAATATTTCCCACAACAGTTCTCTGTTAACTCTATCAAAAATTTTTTCAAGGTCTATAAAGCATGCTAAGATTTCTTTGTTGTGTCTTAGTGTTTCTTCCGTTATCTGTCTATTCGTAAGTACGTGGTTGTGGGTGCTGTGGCCTTTTCTAAATCTTCTTTGAGTATCCCCAATCTTGTCTTCTACTAACTTTTTTAGTTTACTTTCAAGTATCGTTTCGTACTCTTTCACTGCTGTGCATTGGAGTGAGATCCTCCGATAATGGCAACAGTTGAAGCTGTCTCCTTTTTTTATATTGGCAGTATGATTGTTTTTCTCCAGTCTATAGGTGTCTGCTCTCCATCCCAAATTTTGTTTACTAATGTGTGCAGCATTTTTGTTCCTTTCTCTCCATGTATTTAGCTGCTGTGGTTTTGTAACTTCTTCGATGCTGATTTCTGTATTTGTAATTTCTGGATTTTGCTCTGGTACAGGGTCGTTATTGTACGCGCTGCTTATGGTTAGTTGTTGAGGTTTTAGTAATTCTTCAAGATGTTCTCTCGATCTTTTTAGTTTGTCTGTATCCTTTCTCAGTATTGTCCTATTTTTGTCTTTTAATTGTTCAATAGGTTGTTCTTTTTTTCTCTCAAATTCTTTGCTACTTTGCAGAAGAGTTTTGTGTTTCCTTTGTAGTTATTATTTATACATTCTCCAAAATCCTTCCATTCTTATTGTTTATTACAGAAGTATATCTTCCATTTTTGTTTGTTCAATTTGATTTCTTCGTTCATTTCGGCTTCACCACTTTGTTTGTTTTCTGTTTTGGCTGTTTTTGTAGGTACCAAAACCGTGTTTTGCTGCTTCGCTCAATATATTTTTAAGTGTCTTCCATATGGTTTCTACATCTTACTTACTTAATCCTAAAGCCTTTCTACCTTTCGGTGTAAGGCTGCGTATTTTTCTCCAATCTCTTCTTTCTTGTTCTGTGGGTTTTCTTTTCCAGAAGTCTTTCCAAGCTTTTCTATCTTCCATAATCTGCTTGGCTTTTGGACCTGTCGACCTTCTAATTTCTATCGCCGTTCTGATATCTTCGCCCCATGTTTTTGCGGGTCTGCCTCTCTTCCTTTTTTCTACCACTCTGGTTTTATATACTCGTTTGGCTATTCTGTCGTTCTGCATTCTGTGTAAGTGTCCTCTCCACCTCAATTGTCCTTCTTCTATTACTTCCTTTACCGGTCTTATGTTTAGATTTGCTCTGTACATCTCATTTCTAATGCGATCGTATTTGGTTTTTCCTTCTTTTCTCCTAAGGAACCTCATTTCCACATTTCTTATTCGACTATGTATTTTTTCAGTTGTTGTCTACAATTCACATCCGTATGTTAGTACTGGAATTGCTACCTTTTTAAATACTTCAATTTTTGTTTGCGTTGGTACTTCTTTCTTTGCAAGAAATTTTGTTTTTAGAGCATTGAAGAGTCTCCCGCCGTTATTTGTTCTTTCTGTTATTTCTTGATTAAGATTAGCGTTTTCATGTATGACAACTCCTAGGTACTTGAATATTTTCACTTGCTCTATAGTTGTACTTCCTATTTTTAGTTTATGCACTCATCCTGTGTTGCTTATTACCATGGTTTTTGTTTTTTACTTGTTAATTACCATGTTCTAGGCATCGAACTCCTCTTTCACCAAGTTGATATTGAATTGTAGATCTTCTTCGCTTTTCGCTATTAATATCATGTCGTCTGCGTAGCATAGTTCAGATATTGTTATTTTTTCCATTTTCCAGAAGCCGACCTTGTAGACCTTCAATTTGTTTTTAATTCGTTTCAGTGCCTCATCAAGATATAGATTAAATAGCAGAGGGCTTAATATGCACCCTTGTTTTAAACCCGTATTTGTTTGAAACATTTCGAAAGCATTATTTCTAACTCTGACGTAGCATTTATTTTATTCGTATAGCCTTCTTACACTGTTTATTGTAGCTACGTCGACTCCTCTTGATTATTATTATTTATACATTCTCCGAAATCCTTCCACTCTTGTTGTTTATTACAGAAGTATATCTTCTATTTTTGTTTGTTTAATTTGATTTCTTCTTTTATTTCGGCTCCACCACTTTGTTTGTTTTCTGTTTTGACTGTTTTTGTATGTACCACAACTGTTTTTTGCTGCTTCGCTCAATATATTTTTAAGTGTTAACCATATGGTTTCTACAGCTCAGTTCCTATATTCTCCTTATTTTATTATTTCTTCTTGTTCTAGTTGATTGTGCTTTTCCTTGACTGTTTCCTCCTTGAGCTTGTAAATTTTTGTTACTTCTTTTTCGGCTTTTGTATTACTTTCTGTTCTTGTTACTTCTATTTAATTTACCTTCTTCATTTTGGCTTCAATAAGGAATATACTATAGTGAACATCAATGAAAGACAAACTCACCAATTAATAGAAGTTCTCAGCTACTTCACAACACTGAATTTAATAATATGATGACTAGTCTCACACAATAATTCAAATAAACAATGCGCAAAACAGATAAACTGAACGCTCAAAAATTGACTTTAAAGTGATGCAAATGTGTTTGCAGCAACGCAAACTGTTAGGCTTGACCTTGAAAGCGATTAGGGTTGTTTACTCGAAATTAGGCTTTATGTGCACCATGGTTTTTGGGTCATATTGGTGTAGCAGGGTGAGTCGATAATCTGTTCGCATTCCGAAGACAAAGGTACCTCTTGAAAAACAATCTCTTGTTCATAATCAGCCCATTTTCGCTGTCCTTACCCTTCAAAAATAAATTTACATATTATTGAAATAGCCCGATGTCCATCCATTCGGAACTTCAATGCAGCAGCCGTCACTGGAGTTTATATTACTCCACCAGGCCGTGCAACAGTAATAAAACCCAATGAACATGTTGAAGATTTTCATTTTAGTGTGCCGAGTGCCACATGTTGCACTTGTCACAGAGAGAAGCGGGAATTTATAGCGATCCAAGCAAACTGAGAATCGGTCATCTGAATCTAGGACAAAGATTGCGAGGATTTTTGTAAAATGAGAATAGTGAAAACGTTACAATACTTTGTATTGTTGGATTATTGATAGTGGCAATTTGAAATTTTGTCATTTTTGGTTGTTTTACTTTTCTTTTTAATATTTCTATGGGAGGAATATTGATGTATTCGACATCAAACATATTTCAAAAGCATTGCTTCCCTAAGGCCACGTTGGGAACTGCATTTTCAGTTAAAATCAATTAAAAATCAATTTAAACCAGCAACCCAGTAATTCACTTCCCTCATTATAGAAATAATCACATACCATTTACAACTTCGGTCGTAAAACAAAATTAAACAATTGACATAAAACTAAACAGTTTTCCATGGAAATAAATTGTCTTTTTCAGCTGGTTAACACTGTTAATTATTGGAATTAAAACCTCATAAATCTAAATTACTGTATTCCCAGTATTTGTCCTGTTTCAATGTTGGTATGACTGATAGTCGACCAATGGAGTCTTCCACTATCAATTTATTGTTGGTTGAACTCATTCGCCACAAAAATGGTCCTTCGAGTAGCGTATTTCTCAGCCAATTAAATTAATTCAAATGACTTATTTGATGCATTGCACCTCAGGATTAATCATAAATTCATTCATCTATAAAATTATCAAAATCGTTTGGTGCAAATTAGCACAGAGCAAACCTAAAGCGGTTGTAGCAATGAAGACTTAGGGATTAGGAAGTTCTTGTTTTGCTTTTATTTGTATTGTGAGTTAAGGATTGTTTCACACTTGTTACAGTCTCAACTGCCATTTTCTTTCATTGGATTTGTTTGGCTCTGTTTGTAGTTGCCCCTTTGAAAAGAACCATGAAATTAACAAATGTTCTGTCGGAGGTACTTTTCACAAGGATTTCCCGCATAAATCCGGAATGATTAATCGAAGGACACTGAAATTCAGTATTTGAAATTACTGTAGCATCTATAATCTAAATGATTATCTTTCATTTTTGTACCAATCGGCTGGGCCGAAAATTCACTTTATATAGCGGCTTTTCGAATTTTTCGCGTAAATTCAAAACAATCAGTCGTAGAGTATTGAAATTTTGTATAAGCCATTTTTATAACATTTAAATGTCCACATTGTATTATTATTGCAATCGACCAAACCGGAAGTGCACTTTACTTGAAACATTTTTTGACCTTGCCACTTAAATTCAAAACG
This sequence comes from Dromius quadrimaculatus, assembly GCA_963989225.1. Taxonomy (NCBI): domain Eukaryota; kingdom Metazoa; phylum Arthropoda; class Insecta; order Coleoptera; family Carabidae; genus Dromius; species Dromius quadrimaculatus. The sequence goes on from OZ022328.1 coordinate 3,331,641, forward strand.
ACTGGACGAAAAATGTTAGAATTGAGTATTCGAGACAAAAGTACCGTCTAGATGTTTATATGTCATTTTCATTGAGATCGGCTGAGCCGGAAGTGCACTTTACTTGACAGTATTTTAGAATTTTTTGCATAAATTCGAAATGATCGGCTGTAAAATATTGAAATTCAGTATTTCAGTCTGCTGTAGTATCTGAATGATTGTCTACTATTTTCATAACAATCGACTGAACTGGAAGTGCACTTCGGTTCAGTATTTTTTTCACTTTCGCACATAAGTTCAGAACTTTCAGGCGTAGAAACTCAAAAATCAGTATTTAGAAATGTTGTATGATTTATAGCAAGCGACTGCGCCAAAAGCGCACTTTATTTGACAGATTTAACACAATAAGCCACGTGATGTCCACGTCGGATTTTTTGATTTGCTTCCAAACAAATTAAACTGTGCTTAAAAATAACGGATGGGATTCAGGCAATATTAAAATTTAAAACCCTGTCCCCTAACGGGTCATTAATTGAGTACAAATCGATTATCCGCACAAATTACGCGTTTAACATTCTGTCATGTTAACCACATACATTGCAGGAGATTTATATCTCCTGTTCGTTTTGAACTCGTTTTAATTATATCAATTTCGCAAAAAAATATATTCTAATCGTTGTCTTTTTAGTTTTGGCTCTTGAAAATAAGTTGCAAACATAAAATATAAATGGGCGTTGTAGGAAATAGAAGACACGTGGTAGAGTGCTCATGTGCAGGATTAGGGTTAGTTGCAGTGTGCAGCAGGATAGCAGGAGTGTGGCAGGTGATTTACAGCAGCCATTTATCATCCTGTAAGACAGGGGGCCGGAAAAAGCGAACACAATCCAGCACACATTGCTACAGAGTGTTCACGTAATTCAGAGAAATATAATCATCCTTAATTGTAAGAAATAATATTATATATATATACAGATACAGCGTTTTGAATGTGTGCCAGGTTTCGCAAATCAAATTTTATGCCAAAAAAAAAAGTTTGTTGGTGAGATATACATTTCTAATATCATAAAATGCAAATAATGAAGAATTAAATTTGAATAATTGAGTTAAAACTTATGACCACCAGTTATAATATTTATTAAGAGTTCATAATAACAGTTGCAAATTTTGGCCGCATATAAAGTTTTTCACTCAATTTTCTCAAGCCCCGAACGAAGAAGAAGAAAATTGAAAGCTAGCAAACGAAGCTGGGGAAAGAACTGGGTTTGGTAGGAAATCCGGACAACTTCTCTCGCCTTCATCTTAATTAAAAGTTCGTTTTTCTCGGCTCGATTCCAGCACCGTAATAGGAGCATTGCACTTAATGTACCTTGAATTGCTACGCTTTGATTTCAAAATGTTTTGGAAGAGAATTGGTCATTTAAGAACCACAATGCATTTTTTGTTCTATTCACCATTACATTTCAATTTTTTAATAATATACAATTCGAGCTCGAATTACAATAGGAATCATTATTCAATTTGCCCTTTTGCGATAAATTATTCATTTCTGACTATACCTGCACTTCAAAAAATTTGAAACTATACAGGCGGATTGAAAGAAGATGGAAAAATTATATACCGGAAACAGAATGACGTCACCACTTCCCATAACATATTTATTGTGTTCAAAAGTCAAAAACAGCAGAGCTGTACGTGAAATTCGGTTCTTTTAATTTAATTATTAATTTCTGATTAAATTAGAAATCCAAAGAATTTGAAAATTTTAGTACTGACTGAGGGAGGATGTATAAATAATATACTAGAAATAAAATGTCGTCCTCCTTCTTCTTCGTACAATTCAAGCTCGAAATCACAATACAAATAATTATTTAATCCATCCTCTTGAGATAAATTAGTCATTTCTGACTATACCAGCACTTCAAAAAATTTGAATCTATACGGGCGGATTGAAAAAAGATGTAGAAATAATATACCGGAAACAGAATGGCGTCACCACTCTCCATAACCAAATTATAGTGTTCAAAACTCGAAAACAGCAGAGCTGTATGTCCAATCCGGCTCTTTTTATTTAATTATTAATTTCTGACTGAATTAGGGATTCAAAAAATTTGGAATTATCAGTACTGACTGAGGAAGGATGTATGAATAATATACTAGAAAAAGAATGACGTCACCATTTTTCTTCATACATTTCAAGCTCAAAATCACAATAGAAATAAATTCAATCTGCCCTCTTGAAATAAATTATGTATTTCTGACTAAACCAGCCATTGAAAAATATTGAAACTATAAAAGCGGATTGAGAAAAGATGTAAAGATAATATACAGGAAACCGAATGACGTCACCACTTTTCATAACATAATTATAGTGTTCAAAACTCAAAAACAGCAGAACTGTACGTCAAATCCAGCCCTTTTAATTAAATTATAAATTTCTGACTAAATTATAGACTCAAAAAATTTTAAAATATTGGTACTGACTGAGGAAGGATATATAAATAATATACTAGAAATATAATGACATCATATTTTTCTTTCATACAATTCTAACTCAAAATCACAATTGAAATAATTATTCAGTATGTCCTCTTGAGATAAATTATTTATTTCTGACTATACCAGCAATTCAAAAAATTTGAAATTGTACGGGCGGGTTGAAAAAAGATGTAGAAATAATATACAAGAAACAGAATGGCGTTACCATTTTCCATAACACAATTATAGTGTTCAAAACTTAAAAACAGCGGAGCTGTACATTAAATCCGGCCCTTTTTATTTAATTATCCATTTTTGACTAAATTAGTGAATCAAATAATTTGAAAATATCAGTACTGACTAAGAAAGGCCGTATAAATAATATACTAGAAATAAAATGACGTCACTCTTTTCCTTCATACAATTCAAGCTCAAAATCACAATAGAAATAATTATTCAATGTGCCCTCTTGAGATACATTATTTATTTCAGACTATACCAGCAATTCAAAAAATTTGAAATTATACGGACGGATTGAGAAAAGGTGTAAAAATAATATACAGGAAACAGAATGACGTCACTACTTTCCATAACATAATTATAGTGTTCAAAGCTCAAACTGTACGTTAAATCCGACCCTTTTTATTTACTTATCAATTTTTGACTAAATTAGAGACTCAAAAAATTTGAAAATATCGGTACTGACTAAGGAAGGATGTATAAATAATATACTAGGAATAAAATGTCGTTATCCTTTATCTTCATACAATTCAAGCTCAAAATAACAATAGAAATAATTAATCAGTATGCTCTCTTGAGATAAATTATTTATTTCTGACTAAGCCAGTAATCAAAAAAATTGGAAACTATAAGGGCGGATTGAGAAAAGATGTAGAAATAATATACCGGAAGCAGAATGTCGTCACTACTTTCCATAACATAATTATAGTGTTCAAAACTCAAAAGCAGCGGAGCTGTACGTCAAATCCGGCCATTTTTATTTAATAAATAATTTCTGACTGAATTAGAGATTTAAAAAATTTGAAAATACTAGTACTGACTGAGGAAAGATTTATCAATAATATACTAGAAAGCGAATGACGTCACCCTTTTCCTTCATACAATTCAAGCTCAAAATCACAATAGAAATAATTATTCAGTATGCCCTCTTGGGATAAATGATTTATTTTTGACTAAACCTGCAATTCAAAAAAATTGAAACTATACAGGCGGATGGAGAAAAGATGTTAAAATTATATACAGGAGACAGAATGACGTCACCACTTTCCATAGCAGAATTATAGTGTTCAAAACTGAAAAACAGCAGAGCGTTACATTAAATCCGGCCCTTCTTATTTAATTATCAATTTTTGACTAAATCAGTGACTCAAAAAATTTGAAAATATCAGTACTGACTAAGGAAGGATGTATAAATTATATACTAAAAACAAAATTACGTCACTCTTTTCCTTCATAAAATTCAAGCTCAAAATCACAATAGAAATAATTAGTCAATATGCTCTCTTGAGATAAATTATTTATTTCAGACTATACCAGCAATTCAAAAAATTTGAAACTATACGGACGGATTGAGAAAAGGTGTAAAAATAATATACAGGAAACAGAATGACGTCACTACTCTCCATAACGTAATTATAGTGTTCAAAACTCAAAAACAGCAGGGCTGTGCTTCAAATCCAGTCTTTTTTATTCAATTATCAGTTTCTGACTGAATCAGAGATCCAAAAAATTCGAAAATATTAGTACTGACTAAGGGAGGCCGTATAAATCATATACCAGAAATAAAATGACGTCATCATTTCCCATAATTCAATTCAAGCTCAAAATCACAATAGAAATAATTATTTAATCTGCCCTTTTGAGATAAATTATTTATTTCCGACTGAACCAACAATTAAAAAAAATTGGAACTATAAGAGCAGATTGAGAAGAGATGAAGAAATAATATACTGGAAACAGAACGACGTCACCACTTTCCATAACATAATTATAGTGTTCAAAGCTCAAACTGAACGTTAAATCCAACCCTTTTTATTTAATTATCAATTTTTCAATAAATTAGGGACTCAAAAAATTTGAAAATATCGGTACTGACTAAGGAAGGATGTATAAATAATATACTAGGAATAAAATGTCGTTATCCTTTATTTTCATACAATTCAAGCTCAAAATAACAATAGAAATAAGTAATCAGTATGCCCTCTTGAGATAAATTATTTATTTCTGACTAAACCAGTAATCAAAAAAATTGGAAACTATAAGGGCGGATTGAAAAAAGATGTAGAAATAATATACCGGAAGCAGAATGACGTCACTACTTTCCATAACATAATTATAGTTTTCAAAACTCAAAAACAGCAGAGCTGTACATCAAATCCGGCCCTTCTTATTTAATTTTCAATTTTTGACTAAATTAGTGACTCAAAAATTTTGAAAATATCAGTACTGACCAAGGAAGGAAGTATAAATAATATACTAGAAACAGAATGACGTCACCCTTTTCCTTCATACAATTCAAGCTCAAAATCACAATAGAAATAATTATTCAGTATGCCCTCTTGGGATAAATGATTTATTTTTGACTAAACCTGCAATTCAAAAAAATTGAAACTATACAGGCGGATGGAGAAAAGATATTAAAATTATATACAGGAAACAGAATGACGTCACCACTTTCCATAGCAGAATTATAGTGTTCAAAACTGAAAAACAGCAGAGCGTTACATTAAATCCGGCCCTTCTTATTTAATTATCAATTTTTGACTAAATCAGTGACTCAAAAAATCTGAAAATATCAGTACTGACTAAGGAAGGATGTATAAATTATATACTAAAAACAAAATTACGTCACTCTTTTCCTTCATAAAATTCAAGCTCAAAATCACAATAGAAATAATTAGTCAATATGCTCTCTTGAGATAAATTATTTATTTCAGACTATACCAGCAATTCAAAAAATTTGAAACTATACGGACGGATTGAGAAAAGGTGTAAAAATAATATACAGGAAACAGAATGACGTCACTACTCTCCATAACGTAATTATAGTGTTCAAAACTCAAAAACAGCAGGGCTGTGCTTCAAATCCAGTCTTTTTTATTCAATTATCAGTTTCTGACTGAATCAGAGATCCAAAAAATTCGAAAATATTAGTACTGACTAAGGGAGGCCGTATAAATCATATACCAGAAATAAAATGACGTCATCATTTCCCATAATTCAATTCAAGCTCAAAATCACAATAGAAATAATTATTTAATCTGCCCTTTTGAGATAAATTATTTATTTCCGACTGAACCAACAATTAAAAAAAATTGGAACTATAAGAGCAGATTGAGAAGAGATGAAGAAATAATATACTGGAAACAGAACGACGTCACCACTTTCCATAACATAATTATAGTGTTCAAAGCTCAAACTGAACGTTAAATCCAACCCTTTTTATTTAATTATCAATTTTTCAATAAATTAGGGACTCAAAAAATTTGAAAATATCGGTACTGACTAAGGAAGGATGTATAAATAATATACTAGGAATAAAATGTCGTTATCCTTTATTTTCATACAATTCAAGCTCAAAATAACAATAGAAATAAGTAATCAGTATGCCCTCTTGAGATAAATTATTTATTTCTGACTAAACCAGTAATCAAAAAAATTGGAAACTATAAGGGCGGATTGAAAAAAGATGTAGAAATAATATACCGGAAGCAGAATGACGTCACTACTTTCCATAACATAATTATAGTTTTCAAAACTCAAAAACAGCAGAGCTGTACATCAAATCCGGCCCTTCTTATTTAATTTTCAATTTTTGACTAAATTAGTGACTCAAAAATTTTGAAAATATCAGTACTGACCAAGGAAGGAAGTATAAATAATATACTAGAAACAGAATGACGTCACCCTTTTTCTTCATCCAAATCAAGCTCAAAATCACAATATAAATAATTATTCAGTATGCCCTCTTGAGATGGATTATCTATTTCTGACTGAACCAGCAATTCAAGAAAATTGAAACTATAAGGGCGGATTGAGTAAAGATGTAAAAATTATATACCGGAAACAGAAGGACGTCACCATATCCTATAACATAATTATAGTGTTCAAAATTCAAAAACAGCAGAGCTGTATGTCAAATCCGGCCCTTTTTATCTAATTATTTATTTCTGACTAAAATAGAGATCCAAAAAATTCGAAAATATTGGTACTGACTGAGGAAAGATGTATCAATAATATACTAGAAACCGAATGACGTCACCCTTTTCCTTCATACAATTCAAGCTCAAAATCACAATAGAAATAATTATTCAATATGCCCTCTTGAGATAAAGTACTTGTTTCTGACTGAAGCAGCAATCAAACAAATTTAAAATTATAAGGGCGGATTGAGAAAAGATGTAGAAATAATATACCGAAAGCAGAATGACGTCACCACTTTCCAAAACATAATTATAGTGTTCAAAACTTAAAAACAGCGGAGCTGTACGTCAAATCCGGCCATTTGCATTTCATAATTAATTTCTGACTGAATTAGAGATTCAAAAAATTGGAAAATATTAGTACTATATAGTAAGAGAGGATGTATAAATAATATACTAGAAATAGAATGACGTCATACAATTCAAGCTCAAAATAACAATAGAAATAATTATTCAGTATGCCCTCTTGAGATAAATTATTTATTTCTGACTAAACCAGTAATCAAAAAAACTGGAAAATAAAAGGGCGGATTGAGAAAAGATGTAGAAATAATATACCGGAAGCAGAATGACATTACCACTTTCCATAACAAAATTATAGTGTTCAAAACTCAAAGACAGCAGAGCTGTATGTCAAATCCAGCCCTTTTTATTTAATTATTGATTTCTGACTGAATGAGAGATTCAAAAGATCTGGAATTATCAGTACTCACTAAGGGAGGACGTATAAATAATATACTAGAAATAGAATAACGTCACCCTTTTCCTTCATACAAATCAAGCTCGAAATCACAACAGAAATAATTATTCAAGATGCCCTCTTGAGATAAATTATTTATTTCTGACTAAACTGGAAATTCAAAAAAATTGAAACTATAAGGGCAGATTGAGAAAAGATTTAAAAATTATATATAGGAAACAGAATGACGTCACCACTTTCCATAGCAGAGTTATAGTGTTCAAAACTCAAAAACAGCAGAGCGTACATTAAATCCGGCCCTTTTTATTCAATTATCAATTTCTGACTGAATTAGAGACTCAAAAAATTAGAAAATATCAGCACTGACTGAGGGAGGACGTATAAATAATATACTAGAAATAAAATGACGTCATTTTTTTCCTTCATACACTTCAAGCTCAAAATCACAATAGAAATTCATTCAATCTGCCCTCTTGAGATTATTTATTTATTTCTGACTAACCAATAATTCAAAAAAATTGAAACTATAAGGGCGGATTGAAAAAAGATGGATAAATTATATACAGAAAACAGAATGACGTCACCATTTTTCATAACATAATTATAGTGTTCAAAACTTGAAAACAGCAAAGCTGTACGTCAAATCCAGCCATTTTTTTTTAATAATTAATTTTTGACTAAATTAGAGATTAAAAAAATCTGAAAATATTAGTACTGACTGAGGGAGGATGTAGAAATAATATACTGAAGACAGAATTACGTCACTATTCTCCAGCACCCAACCATAATGTTCAAAACTCAAAGTACAATTATTTTCTCTGCTCTTTCAAAATGATTAATTTGTTTTTGAATGAATGGGTCTAAATGCGGCCCTGCATTACTGCAAATTATCGAAAATTATCTGAAAATGGAAGAATGAAAATTTGATAATAGGCAAATCAACTCAGGAGACCTGAGAGAAGCCTAAACATCAATAAAACCCTTTAATTTGATATCTAATCAAGGGGGTTGTGAAAAATATTTGATCCTTCATTTTGGGGTTTCAGCTTTATATAATAATTAAATATCATTCGCCCAAATCAACGCATTGAATTGAATTGACTTTTTTATTAAATTCAAATAATTTCTCAGTCACAGAAGGCCGTTTACTGAACCAAAAATTTTGATACAAACAAATATTGAAATATCGAGTTTTTGGGATGTAATTTTAAAATTTTGTATACAAACACTCAGTATTTGTATTAAAATTCAATGCCAAACTTAATTGAGAGATGATTGCACAATGTGTCAGCTCGCCTAGCGTGTGACGTAGGTATATACAATATTAATATTCAAATTTGTTATTTGAATTAATATCAATTTCTATGTTTCATATTTGTTTATAATAATATGAATACAATATTTAATAAATATTTTGTAATATTTCTGCATTAAAAAACTGCCTAAAATCTTTTTTTCAAATTCTGTTTTTTTTTATTTGTTATAATATTTAAACAATTATGATAACAACAATTAATTGTTCTTATAATAATTTTACTATATTTTAGTATATTTTATTTGGATATTTTTAAATTTTTATTTTAAATATTCTTTTCTATAATTTCGTCCGAGCAAGTTAATTCAATTAAGTTGGTTACAGCACGCTCAGGCTTGGAATTGATTTTCGATAATACTAGTTCTTTTTGATATATCTATCTCTTTTTAACACATGGGAAAACGTAGAGTGTATTTCTTATTCAATTTTATTTATTTGTGAAACATGTTCATTCGTTCTGAGTTGGTCATTGCTGTTTTGATTGTCGTAGAAGGAGCATTTCGCGTCGTATTGCTCTCGTTTTAAACGTTATTTTTACGTTGCTTCAATAGTGCTGTGATATATGGGGGTTTTGAATTTGCTTATTAACGTAGATATCAAAATTTTGTGTATTTAAATATGTAAATTGGGGTGAATTTGTTCCGCATTGCGTGTCCGTTAGGGGCACGTATTTGCGATGTTAGTCTTTGCTTTTATTATGTAGTAAATTAATAAAATGTCTTGGTTTTTTTGCAAAGGCCTGTAATGAAAGGTCCAACGTGGGAATCGGTGCACACGTAGGTACCGCTACGAGAGGCACCCCCCCTGATGAACACCACCGCGTGGGGTTGCAATGAGTTCTAGGGCGAACGAGCGATCTAATTAGGGAGTAATGGCATACTCTCGATATGTACCTATCGGAAGTCGGGAAAATATGGTAGCTGGCGGGGGTCCTTGATTAAGTTCAAGAAACGACATTAGCTGAGACCGATACTTAAGGTTACCATATCGCGTAATTAGGCGGTATCGCGGGCCTCGGAATATGCATTGGCCACGTATTCAAACAACGTATTTTTTTTCTTGCAAACGACGAGCACACCGGTGCTGGGTGTCTGAGCGCTCAGGCACTCATTGGGGTATTAAAGTAGAGTTAATCAGTAGCATCATATATCGAGTACTTTTGAAGTAACATCGCGAAGTAGTATAACAGCAATCAATCATCGCGTAGCTAGCTCTTCTAAAAGATCCGTTAAATAGGCGCGCAACAAACAAACCAACACACAAAACACGCTTGAATGTTGAACGAATGTTGAATGAATGCAAATAATCAAAAAAAGTTCCCTTTCAGCTTCTCAATTCATCATGACCACCTCCAACAAATCAACTAAAGGACGTAAGTTAACTAACAAAATTTCCTTTTCAGGTTCTAATTTATAATTTATTGTTTTTTCGCAGATTTCTAATAAATTTTTATTTTTTCAGATCATTTGCTGAGGATGAGCCCAGCTGATGAAGAGGAGGACATCGGGGGAGGATTCTACGAGGGAATGGACATCGTGGGATGTGCAGAGGATGAGCCCAGCTGCCACAACTCTCAATATTTTTTTTGTTGAATGTGATTCACCAAAATATGTTTTAAGTTTCTGTTTCAGGTCCTGGAGGAGAGCAGCTTGCAGCACCAGCAGCAACCAGATCCAGATGACTTCGTAGAAGATGCCCAAAAAATCTACTGATTCCCTTCTGCCCGCTGCTTTGCAAAGCCCAAGTATGATTTTAATTTTCTTAAATGCTTGTTTATATGAAAAATTTAATAGTAATTCTAATTATTTTGTTTTTTGTCACAGATGCAGCAGCGAGGAGTCGCTCCTCTTGTCTAGGTTTTGCTGGGGTTTCCCTAGGCACTCAGGGAGAATTCCCGGAGGAAGATTCGTCTCTTTCCCCTTAGTCATTGCCAGGAGTCGAATCAAGGCTTTAAAATGCCCCTTTTTTTGTACCTTGTACCCCCAAAAATCCTCAAATAAATCCTTTCCTAAAAAAAATTATTGTTTTACTTATTTTAAAGACCTTTTGATTTTATTTTACAGGAATAAATAAATTAAATAATAATATTGTATAAAATTAACAATTAAAATAAACTGAAATGTGTACTTATTTATTTTAGAAATTATTATTTAAATTAAAGCTTAATAATATTGTAAATGTGCATAGGATTTTAATTTTCAATAAAACAATGCTAAAATACCATTTTTCTTTTATTTGAATCAATATTTAAATGAATTTTCAATAAAAAGTCGATTTATTTTCAGTCAAGAGTGAAGTTTTCAAATTCTCCGCCAGAGGCAGCATCTGTCAATGAATGGCTTGAATTATTTATATTATTCGTACAAGAAAAATTTGCACTTTTTACGGTTTATTGTATTATATTAAACGTATAAAATTATTAACATACGTTTTAAATCACGCAAAAAGGCCAAAAAGTAGCTTTTTGCAAATGACAGGTCTAAAACGTGCTAGATGCTGCCATCTTACAGCAAACTTGTAAACTACAAAATAAATTATATTTATAATATTTGTTATATTTTTCTGAATCAATACAGAATATAGTTCTACATTGATTTCAGATGATCCACAATTTTTTTTAAAGTAAAATATCGATTTTTAAGAAAATATTTGTAATGTCGACGTATTTAAAATCGTAATTCATTTGTTTCAACTGACGTTTATCGTTTTTGCTAGCATTAATGCTTATTAAATTCATATTTACTAGCAAATATTATACAAATCGAGTGCTAAATGTTGCTAAAATCGTTACTTCGAATTAGTTTCAATCGGTAGTGATATATATTTGAAGTGGATACATGAATTTAGGTAATTAATGACACATTCATATTATATTCAATATTTTATTAAATCTTAATTAATCGCTTTTACAAAAATGATATATTAGATAAATAATTATGTATTGCTACCCAATAATCCAAGATAGTCGTCCATAAGAGTTCCAATTGCAAACTGCAACAAAAAATATATTTAAAACAGTTGCAAAAAACTCACAATAAAACATACAATTCCAGTCGCATCAACTCTAGTTCCTACAATTTTCAATCTTATTTCGTCTTCTGCGTGAATAACAATATCTTCGTCTTTACTTTTGTAACATTGAGGGTTTTCGTTTGGGCAGTATTCAATGTAAGAAGGAATGGACTAAAAATTAATAATATATACAATAAATATTCGAAACATCAAATTATATTCTTACATGATGCGAAATAAAACAAGAAAGTGGTCCAATCTCTGCAAACATCCCTACTTTATTTACTTGACGTACAACGGCATCCAAAACTTCTCCTTTAAATGGTCGGAAGACAATTGCTTTATATTTAACTGGATAAACAACAAAACCCTGTCCTGGTAGAATTAATCCGGCACCTATACTGTCAATAGTCGTAACGGCAATCACGAAGCCATATCTGTAAATTATTATTAATAAAATTGAGTTATAATAGTTAAAAAGTAAACTTACTTTCCGGTACAAGTTCCTTCTACTTCTGTATACAATTTGGTCTTTACTTTTTCCAGTAATTGTGGGCCAAAATATTGGGGATGTAATAAAATTTCATGTTCTAGTGATATCTGAAAAGTAATTTGTTCATTAGGCACATTTTTCAATTTGGTTATTAGAAATATATATTTACGTGATAAAACATTATGAGAATATACTTTAAAACTTATTTTATTTCCGAATTATTTTGAGGTTAGTTTGCTATGATGACAGCTGCGGAAAGTCCGTGTTACATCAGACCAGACAGTAAAAGCATTGCTGTCAAAAAATCGTTCACAATTTCATTTATTTTGGAAGTAAATTTTTCCTTTCTAATACCGGGCATAAAATTATTAGATTATCGAAGTTTTTATTAATAGCATTTTTATTTGCAATAATTATTAAATTGTACAGTGTGAAGTAGTCTCACGAACAAGTGACAACATGAAGCTTTGACAAATTGTTGCAATTTTTAATGAAAATGTGTAAAAGTGTGAAAAATAGTCCTTAATTCAAATATTTGTGATAATTTTCACAGTGAATAACACAAAAAATGTGCAAATCTATTAATTTAAATTAACCTAACCTAAAATATTTTATTGATAAATGTTGATAATATGGCCAAACACTGGAATTATTTTATGTTTCTACTATGGATTTGTTATTTAATAATAGCTGGGATACTAATGTTCACTCGTGGGTTTTTGCTTCGACGAGATGCATTCCCAGATTCGTCTACTTGTATACCTTATAGTAAAATACCATGCACTCCAGCTGGTTCAACATCAGTAAATATTACAAATGGTCATGAATATCATTGCACACAGCAAGATAAACTCATACAGCTACTAAAAAATGTAAATAGTGCCTCGAAATTGTGTTTTCCAAAGAAAGCAAAAGTGATTTTACTAGTCGTAGACGCATTAAGATATGATTTTGCTACATACGATCCTGAATTAGAGAATCCTGCACCGTTCCAGAATAAATTACCAATAATTCATGATTTATTAGCGGATTCGAATCATGCCAAATTGTACAAATTTATTGCGGATCCTCCAACAACCACCATGCAGAGATTAAAAGCGCTTACGACAGGAGGGCTGCCAACTTTTATTGACGCTGGGTCTAATTTCGCTTCGCCGGAAATAAATGAAGACAACATCATTGATCAGGTACAGTTAATATTTAGTTAATGCCGTCAATAATATTTTAATTTTGCAGTTGATCAGTCAAAATCAGAATATAATCTTCATGGGCGATGATACGTGGTCAAATTTATACCCAAAGCGTTTTCTGCGTAGCTGGCCTTATCCATCATTCAACGTATTTGATTTAGATACAGTTGATAATGGCATAATAAAACATTTATTCAGCGAAATACCAAAACAAGACTGGTCTCTTTTGATAGCCCATTTTTTAGGCATTGACCACTGTGGGCATAGATATGGGCCTTATCATAGTGAAATGGAAAGGAAATTAACAGAAATTAATAACATTATAAAGTATGTACAGTAAATTGAATTATTTGTAATTTTTAAACGTAATTATTTTTAGGAATGTCGTCAGCGCAATGGAAAATGATACAATGTTATTCGTTATTGGTGATCATGGAATGACAAATACAGGTATGAATCACTTTAATTATCAGCCTTCAAGAATTCTCGCAGAATATGATCAGAAACTAATTGTTAACCCTCCGTTAGGGTCTTCTATATAACATTTTTTGATTGGAGCCCTAATTTTGACAGAAATCGGCAAATTATGGCAATAATACGGATTTCTGACTGAACTAGAACCGTAATCAAAAAATTGTAGATGACAGAGTTGAATTATTTCTTGAAAATAATATGACCTTACTTAAAAGATTTTTTCGATTGACAGTCTTATTTTCGAGTTGACAAAGCAAGTAATTTTTTCATATAATTGTATCAAAATCTCAAAATTGGGGTCGTAAATCTAAATTTTCTTTCAAGTAAACCTATATTATTTTTTGGAAATAGTTGAGGTACTTTATATAAATTTTTTCGATTAGAGCCCTCATTCTGACACAAATCGTTAATATATGACAATAACACTAATTTCTGACTGAACCAGGGCCGTAATCAAAAATTAGTTAATGACAAACTCTGGGTATTTTTTGAAAATATTATGAGTTTACTTGAAACATTTTTTCGGTTAACGGTCTTAATTTCGAGTAAACGGCGTCAGAAACTTTTATTCAAAAAACGATAAATTACTAAAAAAAAATCACGTAATCGACAAAAATTGAAATTGTAGTGTCGAATTCTTCATTTATTTCTCGATAAAAGTAGTCAATTCGCGGGAAATCGAGGAATAATTTTGTATCGTCTCAAAACGTGCTAGATGCTGCCATCTACTAGCCTCTTGTGGAACTATACTCCAAATTTCAATAAAATTGCAGTATATCGAAAAAAACTTTCAAGTAAACTCATGTTTTTTTTCGAAAATAATTAAGGTCTTTCATATAACATTTTTTGATTAGCGCCCTAATTTTGACAGAAATCGGCGAATTATAGCAATAATACGGATTTCTGACTGAACCAGAACCGTAATCAAAAAATTGTAGATGACAGAGATGAATTATTTTTTGAAAATAATATGACCTTACTTGAAAGATTTTTTCGATTGACAGCCTTAATTTCGAGTTGACAAAGCAAGTAATTTTTTCAGATAATTGTATCGAAATCTCAAAATTGGGGTCGTAAATCTAAATTTTCTTTCAAGTAAACCTATATTATTTTTTGAAAATAGTTGGGGTACTTTATATAAATTTTTTCGATTAGAGCCCTCATTCTGACACAAATCGTTAATATATGGCAATAACACTAATTTCTGACTGAACCAGGGTCGTAATCAAAAATTAGTTAATGACAAACTCTAAATATTTTTTAAAAATATTATGAGTTTACTTGAAAGATTTTTTCGGTTAACGGTCTTAATTTCGAGTAAACGGCGTCAGAAACTTTTGTGCAAAAAACGATAAATCACTAAAAAAATTTCACGTAATCGACAGAAATTGAAATTGTAGTGTCGAATTCGTCATTCATTTCTTGATTAAAGTAGTCAATTCGCGGAAAATCGAGGAATAATTTTGTATCGTCTCAAAACGTGCTAGATGCTGCCATCTACTAGCCTCTTGTGGAACTATACTCCAAATTTTAATAAAATTGCAGTAAATCGAAAAAAACTTTTAAGTAAACTCATGTTTTTTTTCGAAAATAATTAGGGTCTTTCATATAACATTTTTTGATTGGAGCCCTAATTTTGACAGAAATCGGCGAATTATGGCAATAATACGGATTTCTGACTGAACCAGAACCGTAATCAAAAAATTGTAGATGACAGAGATGAATTATTTTTTGAAAATAATATGACCTTACTTGAAAGATTTTTTCGATTGACAGCCTTAATTTCGAGTTGACAAAGCAAGTAATTTTTTCAGATAATTGTATCGAAATCTCAAAATTGGGGTCGTAAATCTAAATTTTCTTTCAAGTAAACCTATATTATTTTTTGAAAATAGTTGGGGTACTTTATATAAATTTTTTCGATTAGAGCCCTCATTCTGACACAAATCGTTAATATATGGCAATAACACTAATTTCTGACTGAACCAGGGCCGTAATCAAAAATTAGTTAATGACAAACTCTAAATATTTTTTAAAAATATTATGAGTTTACTTGAAAGATTTTTTCGGTTAACGGTCTTAATTTCGAGTAAACGGCGTCAGAAACTTTTGTGCAAAAAACGATAAATCACTAAAAAAATTTCACGTAATCGACAGAAATTGAAATTGTAGTGTCGAATTCGTCATTCATTTCTCGATTAAAGTAGTCAATTCGCGGAAAATCGAGGAATAATTTTGTATCGTCTCAAAACGTGCTAGATGCTGCCATCTACTAGCCTCTTGTGGAACTATACTCCAAATTTTAATAAAATTGCAGTAAATCGAAAAAAACTTTCAAGTAAACTCATGTTTTTTTTCGAAAATAATTAGGGTCTTTCATATAACATTTTTTGATTGGAGCCCTAATTTTGACAGAAATCGGCGAATTATGGCAATAATACGGATTTCTGACTGAACCAGAACCGTAATCAAAAAATTGTAGATGACAGAGATGAATTATTTTTTGAAAATAATATGACCTTACTTGAAAGATTTTTTCGATTGACAGCCTTAATTTCGAGTTGACAAAGCAAGTAATTTTTTCAGATAATTGTATCGAAATCTCAAAATTGGGGTCGTTAATCTAAATTTTCTTTCAAGTAAACCTATATTATTTTTTGAAAATAGTTGGGGTACTTTATATAAATTTTTTCGATTAGAGCCCTCATTCTGACACAAATCGTTAATATATGGCAATAACACTAATTTCTGACTGAACCAGGGCCGTAATCAAAAATTAGTTAATGACAAACTCTAAATATTTTTTAAAAATATTATGAGTTTACTTGAAAGATTTTTTCGGTTAACGGTCTTAATTTCGAGTAAACGGCGTCAGAAACTTTTGTGCAAAAAACGATAAATCACTAAAAAAATTTCACGTAATCGACAGAAATTGAAATTGTAGTGTCGAATTCGTCATTCATTTCTCGATTAAAGTAGTCAATTCGCGGAAAATCGAGGAATAATTTTGTATCGTCTCAAAACGTGCTAGATGCTGCCATCTACTAGCCTCTTGTGGAACTATACTCCAAATTTTAATAAAATTGCAGTAAATCGAAAAAAACTTTCAAGTAAACTCATGTTTTTTTTCGAAAATAATTAGGGTCTTTCATATAACATTTTTTGATTGGAGCCCTAATTTTGACAGAAATCGGCGAATTATGGCAATAATACGGAATTCTGACTGAACCAGAACCGTAATCAAAAAATTGTAGATGACAGAGATGAATTATTTTTTGAAAATAATATGACCTTACTTGAAAGATTTTTTCGATTGACAGCCTTAATTTCGAGTTGACAAAGCAAGTAATTTTTTCAGATAATTGTATCGAAATCTCAAAATTGGGGTCGTAAATCTAAATTTTCTTTCAAGTAAACCTATATTATTTTTTGAAAATAGTTGGGGTACTTTATATAAATTTTTTCGATTAGAGCCCTCATTCTGACACAAATCGTTAATATATGGCAATAACACTAATTTCTGACTGAACCAGGGCCGTAATCAAAAATTAGTTAATGACAAACTCTAAATATTTTTTAAAAATATTATGAGTTTACTTGAAAGATTTTTTCGGTTAACGGTCTTAATTTCGAGTAAACGGCGTCAGAAACTTTTGTGCAAAAAACGATAAATCACTAAAAAAATTTCACGTAATCGACAGAAATTGAAATTGTAGTGTCGAATTCGTCATTCATTTCTCGATTAAAGTAGTCAATTCGCGGAAAATCGAGGAATAATTTTGTATCGTCTCAAAACGTGCTAGATGCTGCCATCTACTAGCCTCTTGTGGAACTATACTCCAAATTTTAATAAAATTGCAGTAAATCGAAAAAAACTTTCAAGTAAACTCATGTTTTTTTTCGAAAATAATTAGGGTCTTTCATATAACATTTTTTGATTGGAGCCCTAATTTTGACAGAAATCGGCGAATTATGGCAATAATACGGAATTCTGACTGAACCAGAACCGTAATCAAAAAATTGTAGATGACAGAGATGAATTATTTTTTGAAAATAATATGACCTTACTTGAAAGATTTTTTCGATTGACAGCCTTAATTTCGAGTTGACAAAGCAAGTAATTTTTTCAGATAATTGTATCGAAATCTCAAAATTGGGGTCGTAAATCTAAATTTTCTTTCAAGTAAACCTATATTATTTTTTGAAAATAGTTGGGGTACTTTATATAAATTTTTTCGATTAGAGCCCTCATTCTGACACAAATCGTTAATATATGGCAATAACACTAATTTCTGACTGAACCAGGGCCGTAATCAAAAATTAGTTAATGACAAACTCTAAATATTTTTTAAAAATATTATGAGTTTACTTGAAAGATTTTTTCGGTTAACGGTCTTAATTTCGAGTAAACGGCGTCAGAAACTTTTATTCAAAAAACGATAAATTACTAAAAAAAAATCACGTAATCGACAAAAATTGAAATTGTAGTGTCGAATTCTTCATTTATTTCTCGATAAAAGTAGTCAATTCGCGGGAAATCGAGGAATAATTTTGTATCGTCTCAAAACGTGCTAGATGCTGCCATCTACTAGCCTCTTGTGGAACTATACTCCAAATTTCAATAAAATTGCAGTATATCGAAAAAAACTTTCAAGTAAACTCATGTTTTTTTTCGAAAATAATTAAGGTCTTTCATATAACATTTTTTGATTAGCGCCCTAATTTTGACAGAAATCGGCGAATTATAGCAATAATACGGATTTCTGACTGAACCAGAACCGTAATCAAAAAATTGTAGATGACAGAGATGAATTATTTTTTGAAAATAATATGACCTTACTTGAAAGATTTTTTCGATTGACAGCCTTAATTTCGAGTTGACAAAGCAAGTAATTTTTTCAGATAATTGTATCGAAATCTCAAAATTGGGGTCGTAAATCTAAATTTTCTTTCAAGTAAACCTATATTATTTTTTGAAAATAGTTGGGGTACTTTATATAAATTTTTTCGATTAGAGCCCTCATTCTGACACAAATCGTTAATATATGGCAATAACACTAATTTCTGACTGAACCAGGGTCGTAATCAAAAATTAGTTAATGACAAACTCTAAATATTTTTTAAAAATATTATGAGTTTACTTGAAAGATTTTTTCGGTTAACGGTCTTAATTTCGAGTAAACGGCGTCAGAAACTTTTGTGCAAAAAACGATAAATCACTAAAAAAATTTCACGTAATCGACAGAAATTGAAATTGTAGTGTCGAATTCGTCATTCATTTCTTGATTAAAGTAGTCAATTCGCGGAAAATCGAGGAATAATTTTGTATCGTCTCAAAACGTGCTAGATGCTGCCATCTACTAGCCTCTTGTGGAACTATACTCCAAATTTTAATAAAATTGCAGTAAATCGAAAAAAACTTTTAAGTAAACTCATGTTTTTTTTCGAAAATAATTAGGGTCTTTCATATAACATTTTTTGATTGGAGCCCTAATTTTGACAGAAATCGGCGAATTATGGCAATAATACGGATTTCTGACTGAACCAGAACCGTAATCAAAAAATTGTAGATGACAGAGATGAATTATTTTTTGAAAATAATATGACCTTACTTGAAAGATTTTTTCGATTGACAGCCTTAATTTCGAGTTGACAAAGCAAGTAATTTTTTCAGATAATTGTATCGAAATCTCAAAATTGGGGTCGTAAATCTAAATTTTCTTTCAAGTAAACCTATATTATTTTTTGAAAATAGTTGGGGTACTTTATATAAATTTTTTCGATTAGAGCCCTCATTCTGACACAAATCGTTAATATATGGCAATAACACTAATTTCTGACTGAACCAGGGCCGTAATCAAAAATTAGTTAATGACAAACTCTAAATATTTTTTAAAAATATTATGAGTTTACTTGAAAGATTTTTTCGGTTAACGGTCTTAATTTCGAGTAAACGGCGTCAGAAACTTTTGTGCAAAAAACGATAAATCACTAAAAAAATTTCACGTAATCGACAGAAATTGAAATTGTAGTGTCGAATTCGTCATTCATTTCTCGATTAAAGTAGTCAATTCGCGGAAAATCGAGGAATAATTTTGTATCGTCTCAAAACGTGCTAGATGCTGCCATCTACTAGCCTCTTGTGGAACTATACTCCAAATTTTAATAAAATTGCAGTAAATCGAAAAAAACTTTCAAGTAAACTCATGTTTTTTTTCGAAAATAATTAGGGTCTTTCATATAACATTTTTTGATTGGAGCCCTAATTTTGACAGAAATCGGCGAATTATGGCAATAATACGGAATTCTGACTGAACCAGAACCGTAATCAAAAAATTGTAGATGACAGAGATGAATTATTTTTTGAAAATAATATGACCTTACTTGAAAGATTTTTTCGATTGACAGCCTTAATTTCGAGTTGACAAAGCAAGTAATTTTTTCAGATAATTGTATCGAAATCTCAAAATTGGGGTCGTAAATCTAAATTTTCTTTCAAGTAAACCTATATTATTTTTTGAAAATAGTTGGGGTACTTTATATAAATTTTTTCGATTAGAGCCCTCATTCTGACACAAATCGTTAATATATGGCAATAACACTAATTTCTGACTGAACCAGGGCCGTAATCAAAAATTAGTTAATGACAAACTCTAAATATTTTTTAAAAATATTATGAGTTTACTTGAAAGATTTTTTCGGTTAACGGTCTTAATTTCGAGTAAACGGCGTCAGAAACTTTTGTGCAAAAAACGATAAATCACTAAAAAAATTTCACGTAATCGACAGAAATTGAAATTTTAGTGTCGAATTCGTCATTCATTTCTCGATTAAAGTAGTCAATTCGCGGAAAATCGAGGAATAATTTTGTATCGTCTCAAAACGTGCTAGATGCTGCCATCTACTAGCCTCTTGTGGAACTATACTCCAAATTTTAATAAAATTGCAGTAAATCGAAAAAAACTTTCAAGTAAACTCATGTTTTTTTTCGAAAATAATTAGGGTCTTTCATATAACATTTTTTGATTGGAGCCCTAATTTTGACAGAAATCGGCGAATTATGGCAATAATACGGAATTCTGACTGAACCAGAACCGTAATCAAAAAATTGTAGATGACAGAGATGAATTATTTTTTGAAAATAATATGACCTTACTTGAAAGATTTTTTCGATTGACAGCCTTAATTTCGAGTTGACAAAGCAAGTAATTTTTTCAGATAATTGTATCGAAATCTCAAAATTGGGGTCGTAAATCTAAATTTTCTTTCAAGTAAACCTATATTATTTTTTGAAAATAGTTGGGGTACTTTATATAAATTTTTTCGATTAGAGCCCTCATTCTGACACAAATCGTTAATATATGGCAATAACACTAATTTCTGACTGAACCAGGGCCGTAATCAAAAATTAGTTAATGACAAACTCTAAATATTTTTTAAAAATATTATGAGTTTACTTGAAAGATTTTTTCGGTTAACGGTCTTAATTTCGAGTAAACGGCGTCAGAAACTTTTGTGCAAAAAACGATAAATCACTAAAAAAATTTCACGTAATCGACAGAAATTGAAATTGTAGTGTCGAATTCGTCATTCATTTCTCGATTAAAGTAGTCAATTCGCGGAAAATCGAGGAATAATTTTGTATCGTCTCAAAACGTGCTAGATGCTGCCATCTACTAGCCTCTTGTGGAACTATACTCCAAATTTTAATAAAATTGCAGTAAATCGAAAAAAACTTTCAAGTAAACTCATGTTTTTTTTCGAAAATAATTAGGGTCTTTCATATAACATTTTTTGATTGGAGCCCTAATTTTGACAGAAATCGGCGAATTATGGCAATAATACGGAATTCTGACTGAACCAGAACCGTAATCAAAAAATTGTAGATGACAGAGATGAATTATTTTTTGAAAATAATATGACCTTACTTGAAAGATTTTTTCGATTGACAGCCTTAATTTCGAGTTGACAAAGCAAGTAATTTTTTCAGATAATTGTATCGAAATCTCAAAATTGGGGTCGTAAATCTAAATTTTCTTTCAAGTAAACCTATATTATTTTTTGAAAATAGTTGGGATACTTTATATAAATTTTTTCGATTAGAGCCCTCATTCTGACACAAATCGTTAATATATGGCAATAACACTAATTTCTGACTGAACCAGGGCCGTAATCAAAAATTAGTTAATGACAAACTCTAAATATTTTTTAAAAATATTATGAGTTTACTTGAAAGATTTTTTCGGTTAACGGTCTTAATTTCGAGTAAACGGCGTCAGAAACTTTTGTGCAAAAAACGATAAATCACTAAAAAAATTTCACGTAATCGACAGAAATTGAAATTGTAGTGTCGAATTCGTCATTCATTTCTCGATTAAAGTAGTCAATTCGCGGAAAATCGAGGAATAATTTTGTATCGTCTCAAAACGTGCTAGATGCTGCCATCTACTAGCCTCTTGTGGAACTATACTCCAAATTTTAATAAAATTGCAGTAAATCGAAAAAAACTTTCAAGTAAACTCATGTTTTTTTTCGAAAATAATTAGGGTCTTTCATATAACATTTTTTGATTGGAGCCCTAATTTTGACAGAAATCGGCGAATTATGGCAATAATACGGAATTCTGACTGAACCAGAACCGTAATCAAAAAATTGTAGATGACAGAGATGAATTATTTTTTGAAAATAATATGACCTTACTTGAAAGATTTTTTCGATTGACAGCCTTAATTTCGAGTTGACAAAGCAAGTAATTTTTTCAGATAATTGTATCGAAATCTCAAAATTGGGGTCGTAAATCTAAATTTTCTTTCAAGTAAACCTATATTATTTTTTGAAAATAGTTGGGGTACTTTATATAAATTTTTTCGATTAGAGCCCTCATTCTGACACAAATCGTTAATATATGGCAATAACACTAATTTCTGACTGAACCAGGGCCGTAATCAAAAATTAGTTAATGACAAACTCTAAATATTTTTTAAAAATATTATGAGTTTACTTGAAAGATTTTTTCGGTTAACGGTCTTAATTTCGAGTAAACGGCGTCAGAAACTTTTGTGCAAAAAACGATAAATCACTAAAAAAATTTCACGTAATCGACAGAAATTGAAATTGTAGTGTCGAATTCGTCATTCATTTCTCGATTAAAGTAGTCAATTCGCGGAAAATCGAGGAATAATTTTGTATCGTCTCAAAACGTGCTAGATGCTGCCATCTACTAGCCTCTTGTGGAACTATACTCCAAATTTTAATAAAATTGCAGTAAATCGAAAAAAACTTTCAAGTAAACTCATGTTTTTTTTCGAAAATAATTAGGGTCTTTCATATAACATTTTTTGATTGGAGCCCTAATTTTGACAGAAATCGGCGAATTATGGCAATAATACGGAATTCTGACTGAACCAGAACCGTAATCAAAAAATTGTAGATGACAGAGATGAATTATTTTTTGAAAATAATATGACCTTACTTGAAAGATTTTTTCGATTGACAGCCTTAATTTCGAGTTGACAAAGCAAGTAATTTTTTCAGATAATTGTATCGAAATCTCAAAATTGGGGTCGTAAATCTAAATTTTCTTTCAAGTAAACCTATATTATTTTTTGAAAATAGTTGGGGTACTTTATATAAATTTTTTCGATTAGAGCCCTCATTCTGACACAAATCGTTAATATATGGCAATAACACTAATTTCTGACTGAACCAGGGCCGTAATCAAAAATTAGTTAATGACAAACTCTAAATATTTTTTAAAAATATTATGAGTTTACTTGAAAGATTTTTTCGGTTAACGGTCTTAATTTCGAGTAAACGGCGTCAGAAACTTTTGTGCAAAAAACGATAAATCACTAAAAAAATTTCACGTAATCGACAGAAATTGAAATTGTAGTGTCGAATTCGTCATTCATTTCTCGATTAAAGTAGTCAATTCGCGGAAAATCGAGGAATAATTTTGTATCGTCTCAAAACGTGCTAGATGCTGCCATCTACTAGCCTCTTGTGGAACTATACTCCAAATTTTAATAAAATTGCAGTAAATCGAAAAAAACTTTCAAGTAAACTCATGTTTTTTTTCGAAAATAATTAGGGTCTTTCATATAACATTTTTTGATTGGAGCCCTAATTTTGACAGAAATCGGCGAATTATGGCAATAATACGGATTTCTGACTGAACCAGAACCGTAATCAAAAAATTGTAGATGACAGAGATGAATTATTTTTTGAAAATAATATGACCTTACTTGAAAGATTTTTTCGATTGACAGCCTTAATTTCGAGTTGACAAAGCAAGTAATTTTTTCAGATAATTGTATCGAAATCTCAAAATTGGGGTCGTAAATCTAAATTTTCTTTCAAGTAAACCTATATTATTTTTTGAAAATAGTTGGGGTACTTTATATAAATTTTTTCGATTAGAGCCCTCATTCTGACACAAATCGTTAATATATGGCAATAACACTAATTTCTGACTGAACCAGGGCCGTAATCAAAAATTAGTTAATGACAAACTCTAAATATTTTTTAAAAATATTATGAGTTTACTTGAAAGATTTTTTCGGTTAACGGTCTTAATTTCGAGTAAACGGCGTCAGAAACTTTTGTGCAAAAAACGATAAATCACTAAAAAAATTTCACGTAATCGACAGAAATTGAAATTGTAGTGTCGAATTCGTCATTCATTTCTCGATTAAAGTAGTCAATTCGCGGAAAATCGAGGAATAATTTTGTATCGTCTCAAAACGTGCTAGATGCTGCCATCTACTAGCCTCTTGTGGAACTATACTCCAAATTTTAATAAAATTGCAGTAAATCGAAAAAAACTTTCAAGTAAACTCATGTTTTTTTTCGAAAATAATTAGGGTCTTTCATATAACATTTTTTGATTGGAGCCCTAATTTTGACAGAAATCGGCGAATTATGGCAATAATACGGAATTCTGACTGAACCAGAACCGTAATCAAAAAATTGTAGATGACAGAGATGAATTATTTTTTGAAAATAATATGACCTTACTTGAAAGATTTTTTCGATTGACAGCCTTAATTTCGAGTTGACAAAGCAAGTAATTTTTTCAGATAATTGTATCGAAATCTCAAAGTTGGGGTCGTAAATCTAAATTTTCTTTCAAGTAAACCTATATTATTTTTTGAAAATAGTTGGGGTACTTTATATAAATTTTTTCGATTAGAGCCCTCATTCTGACACAAATCGTTAATATATGGCAATAACACTAATTTCTGACTGAACCAGGGCCGTAATCAAAAATTAGTTAATGACAAACTCTAAATATTTTTTAAAAATATTATGAGTTTACTTGAAAGATTTTTTCGGTTAACGGTCTTAATTTCGAGTAAACGGCGTCAGAAACTTTTGTGCAAAAAACGATAAATCACTAAAAAAATTTCACGTAATCGACAGAAATTGAAATTGTAGTGTCGAATTCGTCATTCATTTCTCGATTAAAGTAGTCAATTCGCGGAAAATCGAGGAATAATTTTGTATCGTCTCAAAACGTGCTAGATGCTGCCATCTACTAGCCTCTTGTGGAACTATACTCCAAATTTTAATAAAATTGCAGTAAATCGAAAAAAACTTTTAAGTAAACTCATGTTTTTTTTCGAAAATAATTAGGGTCTTTCATATAACATTTTTTGATTGGAGCCCTAATTTTGACAGAAATCGGCGAATTATGGCAATAATACGGATTTCTGACTGAACCAGAACCGTAATCAAAAAATTGTAGATGACAGAGATGAATTATTTTTTGAAAATAATATGACCTTACTTGAAAGATTTTTTCGATTGACAGCCTTAATTTCGAGTTGACAAAGCAAGTAATTTTTTCAGATAATTGTATCGAAATCTCAAAATTGGGGTCGTAAATCTAAATTTTCTTTCAAGTAAACCTATATTATTTTTTGAGAATAGTTGGGGTACTTTATATAAATTTTTTCGATTAGAGCCCTCATTCTGACACAAATCGTTAATATATGGCAATAACACTAATTTCTGACTGAACCAGGGCCGTAATCAAAAATTAGTTGATGACAAACTCTAAATATTTTTTTAAAATATTATGAGTTTACTTGAAAGATTTTTTCGGTTAACGGTCTTAATTTCGAGTAAACGGCGTCAGAAACTTTTGTGCAAAAAACGATAAATCACTAAAAAAATTTCACGTAATCGACAGAAATTGAAATTGTAGTGTCGAATTCGTCATTCATTTCTCGATGAAAGTAGTCAATTCGCGGAAAATCGAGGAATAATTTTGTATCGTCTCAAAACGTGCTAGATGCTGCCATCTACTAGCCTCTTGTGGAACTATACTCCAAATTTCAATAAAATTGCAGTAAATCGAAAAAAACTTTCAAGTAAACTCATGTTTTTTTTCGAAAATAATTAGGGTCTTTCATATAACATTTTTTGATTGGAGCCCTAATTTTGACAGAAATCGGCGAATTATGGCAATAATACGGAATTCTGACTGAACCAGAACCGTAATCAAAAAATTGTAGATGACAGAGATGAATTATTTTTTGAAAATAATATGACCTTACTTGAAAGATTTTTTCGATTGACAGCCTTAATTTCGAGTTGACAAAGCAAGTAATTTTTTCAGATAATTGTATCGAAATCTCAAAATTGGGGTCGTAAATCTAAATTTTCTTTCAAGTAAACCTATATTATTTTTTGAAAATAGTTGGGGTACTTTATATAAATTTTTTCGATTAGAGCCCTCATTCTGACACAAATCGTTAATATATGGCAATAACACTAATTTCTGACTGAACCAGGGCCTAGCATTGCAGTGAGATGTGCGTTCATATTTTAGGAATAATTACACAATAAATTATTGGGATGGAATATCAATCAAAAATGTACATAGGGCTTTTCTACATCTACATAAGAAGTTACTTTAAAAGTGTACCGGGGTATAACATAGCCCAACCAACTTCCAGCAAGTCTGATGCTCAATTGAAAGTTTATACATAGTTGTATATAAATCTGTTCTCTTTGTTCAAGTATAATCCTAAACTACTGAGAAAAAGAAATCACTTGTTTGTCTTAAATTGATTTTACGATTGGAAATAGAGTTAATTGGGTATGACATACCCCACAACACTAACGAAGGGTTAATAATTCATGTTTCAATATTTTTATTGCAGAACTAAATCACGACTCAAATCAAATGTTTTTTCAATATTTTTTTAAGGTTTTTAGTAAATCATTACACTCCTGGGCTGTGGACACGTTCAATTTATACCCGCAAATATATAATAATTGACTCGGAAAAACCGTCTGCTTCACCCTGTACTATCGATATTTGTTGTTTTATTTTATCAATCCTTTAAAATTTTTTACTTGTTGGTCTTGATTACGCAGTAACTGTACAAAATATTTATATTCATATCTTCTGAGCCCTGCAATTTAAGTTAAAATTCCTAATTTTGCACAAATATGTTTTGTTTAGCGCTTCTCACTACAATACTTTATGTAACTTCCGTGCCTGAATTGTCTAATCAAAATTAAAAATCAATGAACTGACAAAAATGACATTCGTCATTATAATTTGATCAAAAACAGAGTTGAAACTGATTTTACAATACATTAGACAACATAAGCTTTCTAATAATGTTTGATTTACGATTTGTTGTATCCCAATATCAGCTGAGTTGAAAGTAGAGGATATTTTGTTAGTTTGATGGCCCTAAAATGCATGTTACAATTATTATTTACTTAATTTTTATATTTAAAACATTGAAAAATTGGTTATTTGTCATTTGAATCAATTGACATTTATTGGTCTTTATTTAATATTTCATTAAGGACTAAAATCGCGTGTCACTAAGTCATTGAGTATACCCCGCATAGAATAGACAATTGCAGTTCATAATTGGACACGCCACACTAGCGACATTGGTGATGAGTAGCAAAACCAATTTTAGTACAGTATTAGTAAATATGGATGCGAGTCCAGTAAATAGATATTCTGTAAATATTTTGACATTTAAGTTATAAAACTGATGTAAATTTAATTGTATATTGTTTTATAAGTTTATTTACGTTAAAAACGGTTGTGGTTGGGCGTAATGCAAATCAATTCTATTATTATAAGTGAATTCGAGGAGTTTAAATGTTAAAATTTGTTTATATCAATTTTAATTGATTCAGTAAGCTAGTTATATATAAATTACATAAATAATTATTGTTCTGCTTGAATTCTGTTGTTTGAGTAGCTCCTATATAAGTAAATAAATACTAAATATTTATAAATTTCAGGTGATCATGGTGGTGAGTCGGATCTTGAAGTAACTGCCACACTTTTTATATACTCCAAGATATCTCTAGCATCATTTGACGACCAAAAAACTGATATAGTAAAGCAGGTAGACTTAATTCCTACTTTAGCAACAGTCTTAGGTATTCCGGTTCCTTATTCAAACATCGGTTCATTGATTTTGGATGCATTTCCAGTTAATAATTCTGAATTATTCTCAGAATGGCAACGTGCATTACTAGCCTTGTGGTCAAATGTGCAGCAAATCACAAATTATATTAATAAGTACTCTGAATCTTCTAACCAACTGAGTGAGGAAAAGTTAGACTTGTTAAAGTTGAAATATAATGTGTTAAATGCTAAAATTACTACTGTAAATGATGAAGCACAATTTAGAATATTCGCCCGGGAAGCAAAAGAATATATAACATTATTACGAGAGACTTGTGAAGAAGTATGGATTCAATTCGATTCTTTTTCTATGTCTCGAGGGCTTTTGATTGTTTTTTTAACAACTTTTTTCGTGTATATGGTTACTGATGGTATTCCAAGTAAAAAACTATCGGAAATAATGTTGAGTTCTTTTGTTTTATGTTCTTATATAATGATGATTTTTGCAGCACTTGTTAGCTTCGTTTGTTATTATTTTTCTATTGTTGGAAATTTTGAATTAACTTTGTTTTTTTCTACCGGAATGATATCTGTTTTGATGTTAGCTATTGTTGTTATTCAAAATTGGGAAACAATTGCAATTCATTGGTACGAAAGCACAAAAGTGAGACATTGGTTGGATGTAGCTTGTCGAATAGTTTTATTATTATTTTTATGCACAATTTTTTCCAATAGCTACATTTTAGAAGAAGCGGCTGTATTATCGTATTTAACATTAGGACTTGTATATTTTATTATTTATGACACAATCACACAACCAAATAAAAACAAAGATAAATCAAAGCCGAAATGGACTTCCGCTAAAACAAAATTAATATTTCTTGGGTTATTAATCGGTGTATTAATGAGATTCTCTATGATTTTTTGGCGCTGTAGAGAGGAGCAAAAATGGTGCACAAATTATTCTTTAAGCTCTGAAGACCTGAAAAAATTAGGCCATAATGCAGAAAAAGTTCAATGTGTAATAACTTTAGTATTTTTGGCATTATTCGTAACTATTACTAGAATTTGGTTGCGCAGCTGTGGAAATTTAGTTGGATTTTCTCCGTCAGTAACTTTAGCGAGATATGCACCTTCTGTAATGGTAGTTTGTTCTGCTGGCTTTTGGGTGTTACATCGTTTACCTAAAGAACAAAAAAGTAAGCTCGTGTCTAGTTGGCAAATTGATATATTAGCTTGGACAGTTTACGCATTAGTATTTTTTGGATTTGTTAGTATTATTTTGCAACCGCTGTGTGTTTATATTGTTCCAAAACGGAAAGACACTGTATCTGTTTATGGACAGGAAAATATAATACCTCAAATTTTTAATCATGTTAAAGAATTGTATCAAGACAGACAAGGCGATAATAATAGTACGCCTGTTGTTTATGGTTTAGGTACTGTTTACAGTGCTGCTTTTACTGTTGTCAGTATTTTGGTTTGCATTTTGATTGCTCTTCTACTTGGAGATGGGTATGCCCCTTCAACTGTTATCATGTACTTCACCGCAGCATTTGTTCTGGCAGTTTTATCAATTGCCCATTTTGAAAAGGCTAATAATATATGTAAGTATTCTTAAATAAAATTTAACAATTTACTAATATTTTATTTGCAGCTCAACTTTTGGAAGTACCAAGTTCGTTGGTTCTTTGTTGGGTTTTGCTATCCCACTACTTTTTTTACGGCACTGGTCATCAGCCATCTTTCCCTTTGATTCACTGGGAGGCAGCTTTTGTTGGAACTGGAGGCAATTTCATTCACAACATTATTCCAGCTACTTTAGTAGGAATAAACACATTCGGCTCTTATATTTTAATGGGATTAACCTTACCTTTATTGATTATTGGCCCATTTACTTTATATATAATGTTTCCTAGTTTGGCCCAAAAAAATGACAGCAAAGATTTGCGAAGAGGAGAACTCATTTTATACGAAAATGATGATTTGTTAATCAGAGGAGTCTTCAGTCTTGCTTGTAAATATATTTTATTTCATGGAATTCGAGTGAGTATTCAACAAAACGACGCTGCTCTTTATTTCTCTGCATTCTTATTTATTTTTAATCCTAATTACAAATAAATATTTAAAGAGAAATAAAGAGATAACTAAAAATAATTACTGTATTAGAAAATAATGGCTGTATTTATTTCTAGATGTTTACATGTATGCTAGCAGTGACAATCCACTGCCGTCACTTGATGGTTTGGGGCATATTCGCCCCAAAACTAATTTTTGAAGGACTTAGTATCATGGTATCATTGGCTTCCGTTTTAGTGTCGTATTTATTACTTGTTCGTGTAAATAATAAAGTCGAAAAACTAGTCGTCGGCCTTGAGAAACAAAATAGATGATACCATTCATCCGTCTTCAATCATTTATTATTTTCGCATTAATCAATGAATAAGCAATAATGAATAGTGCATTTTGAAAGCCTTGTTCAAAACAACAATTTACTTATTCCTATAGTACATTTTTAGCGATAGAATAATTTGTGAGTATTGTTATTCTCCATTGTTAAATTCTGCCTAGTTGTAAGTATAATTTATATTTGTTGAATACGTAAAAATAAGTATGTACCTAATATTATTCACCAAAAATCATAGATACTCAATAAGTGTGTTAGTATATCATTAATTCCGATTTTGTTGTTGAACAATCTGTTCATATATTCATTGACTTGTTGAATTGAAATAATTATTAACAGAAGATACAAAAATTTGTTTTATTGAAGCAGCTGTAATTGGTTTTTAATATTCGGCTTGTGTTTGAAATTGTCACTTTGTAATTTTGAATATTTGAAGTTGGAATATGTGATTACTCGATAAATAATTGGAGAAATATGTTTTTGCAACAAATAAAAAGCGTAAGGTACACACATAATTAATTTTTATTGACTTCCATTGCTCAATGACAGTTTTAGATGCTAGAGTATGCATATAAAAAATATTATTGATATTTACTCATAGATTCGTTTTTGTGTAGATGACTGGTACAGACGGAACTCTGAAGAACGTTTGAAGGCAGCGTCAGTTCCTGTTGGAAAGACAATTTGATCTTGAACCAATCTATTAATATTCTGCCGAAAGAAAATTAATATGTCATCAAGTCTTACACAATCTTCCCTTTACAGAAAAAAAAATGTAAGTAAACTTTATTTTAAGGTAATCAGGATAATTTATTTTTATTACACAGATGGAAATTTAAATTACTGTTTGTTTCATATTTCTAATATTTTCCATAAGGTACCTGAACAATAATTTTATTTATTTATGCATTTACAGATATCTTGGAACCTTCCTTGTCCTTGGGTTTAAGTCCAGTCGCCGAATGGATCAGATGTCGAGTATTTGGGGGCCCTGTAGCCATCTCTGGTTTCAAGATTTAAAAGTGAGTAATTTTGCCATAGTTTACTGACAATTGTTTTATTTCAAATATTTTAATCTTACAATTATTTTAATAATCGAAAGTAAATGTTTATGATCATAATAAACTAATAAATATCATTCATTAATTGATTTATTTATCTACTGAATACATATTTGATAGTTTTAACAATTTAAATGATAAAAGTAAATTAATAGTTTTTCCTTTTCTGCAGCTTTTGGAGGACATCAAAATTCATCTGAATCTTGGATGGACTTCAGCAGAAGAACATTTGGACAAATTAGAAGACCTGTTGCTGTGATGGATAATAAATGTAACCAGTGGATCTAAGGAATTAACAATTGAAATGGCAGTCATCTCAACTATGGATTTCGTAACATGAGCTGTCTTATAAGTGTTCTATACTTAATACATTCTGTTAATTATTAACGGAATATACTTCGAATACATCTGTTAATATGTTACAGATATATTTAGGACATTATGTAAATTGCTGTGTTATATCTTGTACTTCTATTTCGCATTTATTATTTCAATGAGTAGTTTGAAAAATGCTGTAAATATATTTGGGTTCTGTACAAAATCGTATTGTAACGTAATTAGAGTCATTTTTGTTTTTGCTAAAACGAGCACAATCGGCTACTTGTGGGATTAAATATTAGAATCAGTAGTATGATGTATTACAGCATTTCTCTAAGCCACTCTGCAATATGAGTACTTGATAGAACATACTAAAATTAACATATAATATAACACAGCAATCAAGTAAATAGCTGGTTTTAATATTATATTAGGATACAAGTTTCATGAAACCTGATTTTAGGGCAAGCGAAATAATTTTTGAAATGTTCATTGTACGAGGGCCCTAAAATGTCTTTCTCTATTTAAGTATTTGAGTACGTACTTACAATTTGAATGTTTTAGAACCTCTAGATTATTCAGAAATAATAATTTTGTAAGCAATTTTTGAGATACGCAATTCTCAAGCCTGTGGCTTATGCACGAATAACAATTAGTAGTTGATATTATTTCTGCATGAGCCTACATCTCTCCTGAGTACGTACTTAACAATTTGAGATTTTTAATACCTCTGGTTCACTTGAAAGTAATAATTGAAGTTTTGATTTCACATACCTGTAACCCGTGCATCAATAACAATTGCTAGTTTATATTATTACTGCACGAGCCCACATCCTTTCTGAGTACGTACTCTTAATTTGAGATTTTTAGAGCCACTGGTTCGCTTACAAAAAATTAATTTGTAATCAACTATTAAATTTATTCAGTTCTCGAGAATGTAGCTCGCGCACCAATATCAATTTCTAGTTGATATTATTACTGCACAAGCTCACATCCCTCCTGAGTACGTACTCCAAATTTGAGATTTTTAGAACCACTGGTTCACTAAGAAAAAAATAACTTGTAATTAATTATTGAAAATATTAAGTTCTCAAGGCTGTAGCTCGTGCACTAATTACAATTAGTAGTTGATATTATCACCACATAAGCCTACATCCCTTCTAAGTACGTACTTCAAATTGGAGATTTTTAGAACCGCTGGTTCACTGGGAAAAAATTGAATTATAATTAACTATTAAAAATATTCATTTATCAAGGCTGTGACTCGTGCACCAATTATAATTATTAGTTGATATTATTACTGCATAACCTTACATCCCTCCTGAATACGTACTCTCAATTTGAGACTTTTAAGACCACTGGCTCACTAAGAAAAAATTAATTTATTATTTACTATTGGATATTTTAAATTCTCAAGGCTGTGGCTCGTGCACCAATTATAATAAACAGCTGATATCCTACATTCTACATTCTACATTCCTCCTGAGTACGTATTCCAAATTTGAGATTTTAGAACCACTGGTTCAGTTGGAAAAATTAATTTGTAATTAACTATTGAGAATATTTGACTATCAAGGCTGTAGCTCGTGCACCAATTATAATTAGTTGCTGATACTATAACTGCATAAGCCTACATCCCACCTGAGTACGTACTCTCAATTTGAGATTTTTAAGACCTCTGGTTCACTAAGAAAAAATTAATTTATAATTTAATATTGGATATTTTAAGTGCTCAAGGCTGTGGCTCGTGCACCAATTATAATTAATAGCTGATATTATAACTGCATAAGCTTACATCCCTCCTGAGTACGTATTCCAAATTTGAGATTTTTAGAACCACTGGTTCAGTTGGAAAAAATTAATTTGTAATTAACTATTAAGAATATTTAACTATCAAGGCTGTAGCTCGTGCACCAATTATAGTTAGTTGTTGATATTATAACTGCATGAGCCTACATCCCTCATGAGTACGTACTCTCAATTTGAGATTTTTAAGACCACTGGTTCACTAAAAAAAAATTAATTTATAATTTAATATTGGATATTTTAAGTGCTCAAGGCTGTGGCTCGTGCACCAATTATAATTAATAGCTGATATTATAACTGCATAAGCTTACATCCCTCCTGAGTTCGTATTCCAAATTTGAGATTTTTAGAACCACTGGTTCAGTTGGAAAAAATTAATTTGTAATTAACTATTAAGAATATTTAACTATCAAGGCTGTAGCTCGTGCACCAATTATAGTTAGTTGTTGATATTATAACTGCAGGAGCCTACATCCCTCCTGAGTACGTACTCTCAATTTGAGATTTTTAAGACCACTGGTTCACTAAGAAAAAATTAATTTATAATTTATTATTGGATATTTTAAGTGCTCAAGGCTGTGGCTCGTGCACCAATTATAATTAATAGCTGATATTATGACTGCATAAGCCCACATCCCTCCTGAGTACGTATTTCAAATTTGAGATTTTTAGAGCCACTGGTTCAGTTGGAAAAAATTAATTTGTAATTAACTATTAAGAATATTTAACTATCAAGGCTGTAGCTCGTGCATCAATAATAATTAGTTGTTGATATTATAACTGCATGAGCCTACATCTCTCCTGAGTACGTACTCTCAATTTGAGATTTTTAAGACCACTGGTTCACTAAAAAAAAATTAATTTATAATTTAATATTGGATATTTTAAGTGCTCAAGGCTGTGGCTCGTGCACCAATTATAATTAATAGCTGATATTATAACTGCATAAGCTTACATCCCTCCTGAGTTCGTATTCCAAATTTGAGATTTTTAGAACCACTGGTTCAGTTGGAAAAAATTAATTTGTAATTAACTATTAAGAATATTTAACTATCAAGGCTGTAGCTCGTGCACCAATTATAGTTAGTTGTTGATATTATAACTGCAGGAGCCTACATCCCTCCTGAGTACGTACTCTCAATTTGAGATTTTTAAGACCACTGGTTCACTAAGAAAAAATTAATTTATAATTCAATATTGGATATTTTAAGTGCTCAAGGCTGTGGCTCGTGCACCAATTATAATTAATAGCTGATATTATGACTGCATAGGCCCACATCCCTCCTGAGTACGTATTTCAAATTTGAGATTTTTAGAGCCACTGGTTCAGTTGGAAAAAATTAATTTGTAATTAACTATTAAGAATATTTAACTATAAAGGCTGTAGCTCGTGCATCAATAATAATTAGTTGTTGATATTATAACTGCATGAGCCTACATCTCTCCTGAGTACGTACTCTCAATTTGAGATTTTTAAGACCACTGGTTCACTAAAAAAAAATTAATTTATAATTTAATATTGGATATTTCAAGTGCTCAAGGCTGTGGCTCGTGCACCAATTATAATTAATAGCTGATATTATAACTGCATAAGCTTACATCCCTCCTGAGTTCGTATTCCAAATTTGAGATTTTTAGAACCACTGGTTCAGTTGGAAAAAATTAATTTGTAATTAACTATTAAGAATATTTAACTATCAAGGCTGTAGCTCGTGCACCAATTATAGTTAGTTGTTGATATTATAACTGCAGGAGCCTACATCCCTCCTGAGTACGTACTCTCAATTTGAGATTTTTAAGACCACTGGTTCACTAAGAAAAGATTAATTTATAATTCAATATTGGATATTTTAAGTGCTCAAGGCTGTGGCTCGTGCACCAATTATAATTAATAGCTGATATTATGACTGCATAAGCCCACATTCCTCCTGAGTACGTATTTCAAATTTGAGATTTTTAGAACCACTGGTTCAGTTGGAAAAAATTAATTTGTAATTAACTATTGAGAATATTTGACTATCAAGGCTGTAGCTCGTGCACCAATTATAATTAGTTGCTGATACTATAACTGCATAAGCCTACATCCCACCTGAGTACGTACTCTCAATTTGAGATTTTTAAGACCTCTGGTTCTCTAAGAAAAAATTAATTTATAATTTAATATTGGATATTTTAAGTGCTCAAGGCTGTGGCTCGTGCACCAATTATAATTAATAGCTGATATTATAACTGCATAAGCTTACATCCCTCCTGAGTACGTATTCCAAATTTGAGATTTTTAGAACCACTGGTTCAGTTGGAAAAAATTAATTTGTAATTAACTATTAAGAATATTTAACTATCAAGGCTGTAGCTCGTGCACCAATTATAGTTAGTTGTTGATATTATAACTGCATGAGCCTACATCCCTCCTGAGTACGTACTCTCAATTTGAGATTTTTAAGACCACTGGTTCACTAAGAGAAAATTTTTTTATAATTTACTATTGGATATTTTAAGTTCTCAAGGCTGTGGCTCGTGCACTAATTATAATAAACAGCTGATATTATAACTGCATAAGCCTACATTCCTCCTGAGTACGTACTCCAAATTTGAGATTTTTAGAACCACTGGTTCAGTTGTGAAAAATTAATTTGTAATTATTTATTAAAAATATCTAACTATCAAGGCTGTAGCTCGTGCACCAATCATAATTAGTTGTTGATATTATAACTGCATAAGCCTACATCCCTCCTGAGTACGTACTCACAATTTGAATGTTCTAGAACCTCTGGTTTACTCAGCAATAATCATTTATCTTTAATTTATGTTGTAAATTATGTCTGTAACTTGTACAGCATTAAGAATTGTATTAATTCACAAACTGTATCATATTATACTGTGATAATAGATAATATTGTAATTGAATGTATTATTGTATCAATAATAAGTGCTTTTTAATTTTTATCATTCAATTATGTACATTATTGTATTTTATATTAAAATAAAATGGATTCTATAAATAATGACTTTTATTTATTTACAAATAGTTCTAAAATTCTCTACTAGTTGGCAGCACTTGTCGATAGTACAATCAGCGCCATCTATTATTCAATATGTGAAGTAAGAAAAAGTTCAATCACTCATTTGCTTCATTATGATTTTTGTGTGCTTAAAAATCCAAATTTTGTATCCGGGTAACAGGAACTGAAGGAGAAAAATTATGATTTTTGATGACAGTTTTTCTTGATTTTCTCCTGAACTATGGCCCTTAGACTAAATTGTATCACTTCACTGTATACACCTTCAAAAGGGCTATGAAAAAGGTTCACACAATTTTTTTTCAACCCTTAAATTAAGGGTAGTAGCATACCGTTTCTCAAAACCTATGAGTCCTAGAAAAAATTCTTTCTTATAAATCTTGTAGGGCGTTGAAAGTTATGTAACTTTTATTCTAAACATTTGGCCCTAAACCCTCTGGTTCTCGAGATAATCGCTAATTAATCCCTTAAGTTACCTCTGTCAAATCATGTGATCCTGATACAAAATTTGGATTTTTGAAGACACAAAATTCACATTTTGCGATTGAAAAATCCGAATTTTGTATCCAGGTAACAGGAACTGAAGGAGCAAAATCAAGTGTTTTGATAACAGTTTTTCTTGATTTTCTCCTGAAATATAGCCCTTAGACTAAATTTAACCACTCTACTGTATACACCTTTGAAAGGGCTACGAAAAAGGTAGATGTAGTTTTCTTTCAACCCTTAAATTAAGGGTAGTAGCATATCGTTTCTTGAAAACTATGAGCCCTAGAGAAAACTCTTATATATGAATCTTGTAGGGCGTTGAAAGTTATGTAACTTTTATTCCAAACATTTGGCCCTAAGCCCTCTGGTTCTCGAGATAATCGCTAATTAATCCCTTAAGTTACCTCTGCCAAATCATGTGATCCTGATACAAAATTTGGATTTTTGAAGACACAAAATTCACATTTTGCGATTGAAAAATCCGAATTTTGTATCCAGGTAACAGGAACTGAAGGAGCAAAATCAAGGGTTTTGATAACAGTTTTTCTTGATTTTCTCCTGAACTATAGCCCTTAGACTAAATTTAACTACTCTACTGTATACACCTTTGAAAGGGCTACGAAAAAGGTAGATATAGTTTTCTTTCAACCCTTAAATTAAGGGTAGTAGCATATCGTTTCTCGAAAACTATGAGCCCTAGAGAAAATTCTTATATATGAATCTTGTAGGGCGTTGAAAGTTATGTAACTTTTATTCTAAACATTTGGCCCTAAACCCTCTGGTTCTCGAGATAATCGCTAATTAATCCCTTAACTTACCTCTGTCAAATCATGTGATCCTGATACAAAATTTGGATTTTTGAAGATACAAAATTCACATTTTGCGATTGAAAAATCCGAATTTTGTATCCAGGTAACAGGAACTGAAGGAGCAAAATCAAGTGTTTTGATAACAGTTTTTCTTGATTTTCTCTTGAACTATAGCATTTAGACTAAATTTAATTACTTTACTGTATACACCTTTAAAAGGGCTACGAAAAAGGTACATATAGTTTTCTTTCAACCCTTAAATTAAGGGTAGTAGCATATCGTTTCTCGAAAACTATGAGCCTTAGAGAAAACTCTTATATATGAATCTTGTAGAGCGTTGAAAGTTATGTGACTTTTATTCTAAACATTTGGCCCTAAACCCTCTGGTTCTCGAGATAATCGCTAATTAATCTTTTAAGTTACCTCTGTCAAATCATGTGATCCTGATACAAAATTTGGATTTTTAAGCACATAAAATTCATCGCTACATAGCTGATTTATTTTTTTCTTACTTCACATATTGAATAATAGATGGCGCTGATTGTACTATCGACAGGTGCTGCCAACTAGTGGAGAAATTTTGAACTATTTGTAAATAAATAAAAGTCATTATTTATAGAATCCAATTTATTCCAATATAAAATACAATAACGTTCATAATTGAATGATAAAAACTGAAAAGCACTTATTATTGATACAATAATACATTCAATTACAATATTATCTATTATCACTATATAATATGATACAGTTTGTGAATTAATACAATTCTTATTCCTGTACAAGTTACAGACATAATTTACAACATAAATTAAAAATAAAATAATTATTGCTGAGTAAACCAGAGGTTCTAGAACATTCAAATTGTGAGTACCTACTCACGAGGGATGTAGGCTTATGCAGTATTAATATAAACTACCAATTGTAATTGGTGCACGAGCTACAGCCTTTAGAACTAAATATTTTCAATAATTAGTTACAAATTAATTTCATCTTAGTGAACCAGTGGTTCTAAAAATCTCAAATTAGGAGTACGTACTCAGGAGGGATGTGAGTTTATGCAGATATAATATCAGCTATTTATCATAATTGGTGCACGAGCCACAGCCTTGAGAACTTGAAATATCCAATGGTTGATTATAAATTAATTTCATCTTAGTGAACCAGTGGTTCTAAAAATCTCAAATTAGGAGTACGTACTCAGGAGGGATGTGAGTTTATGCAGATATAATATCAGCTATTTATCATAATTGTTGCACGAGCCACAGCCTTGAGAACGTAATATTTCCAATAGTTGATTACAAATTATTTTTTTCTTAGTGAACCAGTGGTTCTAAAAATCTCAAATTGAGAGTATGTACTCAGGAGGGATGTAGGCTTATGCAGTAATAATATCAACTACTAATTATTATTGGTGCACGAGCTACAGCCTTGATAGTTGAATATTCCTAATAATTAATTACAAATTGATTTTTTTCAACTGAACCAGTGGTTCTAAAAAGCTCAAATTGGGAGTACGTACTTAGGAGGGATGTAGGTTTCTGCAGTTAGAATATGAGCTATTTATTATAATTGGTGCACGAGCCACAGCCTTGAGAACTTAAAATATCCAATAGTAAATTATAAATTAATTTTTTCCTAGTGAACCAGTGGTTTTAAAAATCTCAAATTGAGAGTACGTACTCAGGAGGGATGTAAGCTTATGCAGTAATAATATCAACTACTAATCATAATTGGTGCACGAGCTACAGCCTTGATAGTTGAATATTCCCAATAGTTGATTACAAATTATTTTTTTCCAATTGAACCAGTGGTTCTAAAAATCTCAAATTGGGAATACGTACTCAGGAGGGATGTAGGTTCATGCAGTTGAAATATCAGCTATTTATTATAATTGGTGCACGAGCCACAGCCTTGAGAACTTAAGATATCCAATAGAAAGTTATAGATTAATTTTTTCTTAGTGAACCAGTGTCTCTAAAAATTTCAAATTGACAGTACGTACTCAGGAGGGATGTAGGCTTATGCAGTAACAATATCAACTAATAATTATAATTGGTGCACGAGCCACAGCCCTGATAATTAAATATTTACAATAACTGATTACAAATTAATTTTTTCCAAGTGAATCAGTGGTTCTAGAAATCTTAAATTGTGAGTACGTACTCAAGAGGGATGTAGGCTTAAGCAGTGATAACATCAGCTGATAAATATAATTGGTGCACGAGCTATAACTTTGATAATTGAATATTTCTGATAGTTAATTACAAATTAATTTTTTTCAAGTGAACCAGTGGCTTTAAAAATCTCAAATTAGGAGTACGTACTCACGAGGGTTGTAGGCTTGTGCAATAATAATATAAATTACCAATTAAAATTGGTGCACGAGCTAAAGTCTCCAGAACTTAATATTTTCAACAGTTAATTACAAATTAATTTTTTCTTAGTAAACCAGTGGCTCTAAAAATCTAAAATTGGGAGTACTTACTCAGGAGGGATGTAGGCTTATGCAGTAATAATATTGACTACCAGTTATAATTGGTATACGAGCCACAGCCTTGATAATCAAATATTAACAATAGTTGATTACAAATTAATTTTTTCTATATGAACCAGTGGCTCTTAATATCTCAAATTGTGGGTACATACTCAGGAAGTAAGTATGCTTATGCAATAATAATATAAATTACTAATTATAATTGGTGCACGAGCTACAGCCTTGATGATTGAATATTTTTAATAGTTAATTACAATTTAATTTAGTTTTAGTGAGCCAGTGGCTCTAAAAGTCTCAAATTAGGAATACGTGCTCAGGAAGGATGTAGGCTCGTGCAGTAATAATATCAACTACCAATTGTTATTTGTGCACGAACTACAGGCTTGAGAATTGAATATTTCAATAGTTGATCACAAAATTCTTATTACTTAGTGAACCAGAGGTTCTAAAAATCCCAAATTGTAAGTACGTACTCAGGATGGATGTATGCTTATGCAGAAGTTTTACCAACTACCAATTGTTATTCATGCACGAGCTACATGCCTGAGAATTGCATATTTCAAAAATTGGTTACAAAATAATTATTTCTGAAATATCCAGAGGTTCTAGAACATTCAAATTGTAAGTACGTACTCAAATACTTAAATAGAGAAAGATATTTTAGGGCCCTCGTACAATGAACATTTCAAAAATTATTTCGCTTGCCCTAAAATCAGGTTTCATGAAACTTGTATCTTAATATAATATTAAAGTTAGCTATTTACTTGATTGCTGTGTTATATTATATGTTAATTTTAGTATGTACTATCAAGTACTCATATTGCAGAGTGGCTTAGAGAAATGCTGTAATATATTGTACTACAGATTACAATATTTAGCCCCACAAGCAGCTGATTGTGCTCGATTTAGCAAAAACAAAAATGACTCTAATTACGTTACAATACGATTTTGTACAGAACCCAAATATATTTACAGCATTTTTCAAACTACTCAATAAAGTAATAAATGCGAAATAGAAGTACAAGATATAACACAGCAATTTACATAATGTCCTAAATATATCTGTAACATATTAACAAATGTATTCGAAGTATATTCCGTTCCTAATTAACATAATGTATAAGTTTAGAACACTTATAAGACAGCTCATGTTACGAAGTCCATAGTTGAGATGACTGCCATTCCAATTGCGAATTTCTCAGAGCCACTGATTGCATTTATTATCCATGACAGCAACAGGTCTTCTAATTTGTCCAAATATTCTGCTACTGCAGTCCATCCAAGACTCAGATGAATTTTGATGTCCTCCAGAAGCTGCAGAAAAGAACAAACTATTAATTTACTTTTATCATTTAAATTGTTAAAACTATCTAATATGTATTCAGTAGATAAATAAAATCAATTAATGAACGATATTTGTTAATTTATTATGATCATAAACATTTACTTTCGATTATTAAAATAATTGTAGGATTAAAATATTTAAAATAAAGCAATTATCAGTAAACTATTACAAAATTACTCACTTTTTAATCGTGAAACCGGAAATCTCCTTCGAAACAATGCAAGAGATAGCTTCAGGGCCCCCAAATACTCGATATTTGATCCACTCGACGACTGACTCCAATTCATGGACAAGGAAGGTTCCATGTCATCTGTAAATGCATAAATAAATAATTAAATTATTATAATAAGTCAGCATAAGTAGATCATAAATATGTAATGAGAGCAAAATTGGTTCATACATTTTTGGAAATGGCATTTTACAATCAAAATAGTCTAATTATTTATTGCAACAATATAACTGTTACAATTTTGAAGTCATGAGACTCACATATTTACTGAAGTTATTTGTTTATTACTGAAAATGTTATTGAAAACTTTCAAAACATAGATAAATTGATTGTATTATGTAACGCAGTCACCTATTCACCATCAATCGACAAGATTTTCAACACAAAAAGAATTGTTACAATATTTCTTTTCGTTTCAATATTGAAGCTGACCTTATATTCAATTTGATAGCAATTAATTTCACTGTTTTAAACTGAACTGTAGTGTAGAATTTACCGGATCACTTTGTTCCTTCACATTTTCACCTCAAACTTAATGAAACACACATTATACTTAAAATGATTTGTTATTTAACTTGATTGCAATGTACAGATCCGCCATTATTTAGTCAAATGACAGGTCAACTGCAAGGGTAATAGAGCGATCTGTAATTTCAAACTGATTCAAGCGCCATCTGTGGAACAAAGTGTCAAGCTTTCAATATGATAATAGCAGTGAACTGTACTGGATGGTAATAGTTCACGCATACGCTAAGAGATGGCGAGCTAAAACGTGCCCGGATCATGCAAAGAAAATCGGGCACTTGCCCTAGCGCAACGCTAGCGTAAAGTTGTTGGTGCAACTTGAATAATCTTGGACGAATTTTGAGCATACGTAATTTAAATGAAAAAATCAACTCTTTCAGTAGTCAGAATGCAATATTAATGTTTTATATGCGAAAATCAGTTAATTTACGATTATTGTCATCTTAAATGCATTATATCTTGTAAATTTGATGTAATTTTATTTAGAAAATTTCGAAATTTCCGATTCATTTCTACTTTAGCTCTAAATTAAAAAAAGTAATTTTAATTTTTCTTTAAGTTGAAGAAGTTTTTTCAACAGAAGAACAACATTTTTAATATTCTTAATGATTTTACTGAATACAGAAGGTCACCAAGTTTTTTTCTGGTAATTTCTAATAAGCTTTGAGAATTATATGATGTCCATTTCTCAAAACACATATTATATTCAACTTTGGTTTTCACAGTGGTGTCATTAAAATGTAGATACAACAAAAAGGAAAAACCGAAGGTCAAAGGTTATGTTGATATATTTATACAAAATTGTAATCATAAAACATCGGGACACCAACGCATTGATATCATTCTCTTCAGACAAAGTGACAGTGAACACTATGTTTATTTATAAAATATTCATCATTTTTACTGTGTTTACAACAATTTATACTACTGAGAATAATAGGTAAGTCACATACATTTTTTTTATTTTTAGCTATGAATAATTTAAAACTTTTCAAGTAATTTACTTTTATGATAAAATGAATTAAATTAAATTCAATAATTGTGTACCTTATTTTTCGGATTGTGTGACCAGTGGTAGCGATGGGGGATTTTTATTTACCGTCCCGCGGGCCTTGAGATCTGGAAAAAAAGAAACTGCTTGTTTATCATTGCATGGACAAAAAATAGGTGAAAAAGTTGATGTTACTGTCAATATTGAAACAACAGAAGGAAAAAACCTTTCAGCAGTAACAAAAAAATCTTTTGATGCAGGTATTAAAAGTTGTTTTCATCATCAAATTTCAATTGAATATTATTAGTAAACATATTTACAAACTCATCTTTATTGTTTTATCAAAAATAAATATGATAAAGCTGTGAACTAGGGGTCACAATTTTTACATAATATATCTTTTGTGTACTACTAAACAACATTCTTACAGAGAATATTGGTTGTTTCGAAGTACGGATACCAGATTCAGAAGATAGTAAAGCCAAATTACATCTGCAAATAAAATTTTCTAATGAATCCAATAGTATTAATAGTGTGGAAGATGTACATGTTGTCAAAAACACCGAAGTTACTTTTATCCAAACAGATAAAGAAATTTACAAACCGGGAGATAGGGTGAAAATTAGAATTTTAATTCTTAATCATGAGTTGGGCGTTCCCAAAAATTCAATGGTACTATTAATTTCTGGGAAATAGGAAAAATTTTATTAATTATATTTTGTAGATTCCAATTGTAAAAATCCGAAATCCAAGTAGTATTGCAATAGGGCAGTGGGAAAATGTAACAACTGATTTAGGGTTGGTCCAATTGGAGCATCAATTATCGCAAGAGACTGTTACAGTACGTTTTTAATTTTTTTTTACAAGTGTAATATTTTTTTTTATTAATAGGGGCTGTGGCGTATAGAATTACCAGGGTTTAATAATGATGTTGCTAAAACATTTGAAGTAAAACCCTACGTGCTGCCAAGATTCGAAGTTATAATAAACCATGATGAAAATATTTATCACGATGCTGAAAGTTATAATGTTTCAGTTTGTGCTAAGTATGTATTAAATAAAAAAAAAG
This sequence comes from Dromius quadrimaculatus, assembly GCA_963989225.1. Taxonomy (NCBI): domain Eukaryota; kingdom Metazoa; phylum Arthropoda; class Insecta; order Coleoptera; family Carabidae; genus Dromius; species Dromius quadrimaculatus. The sequence goes on from OZ022328.1 coordinate 3,376,457, forward strand.
AAAACATATGAATTAATTTTTTGTAGATATTCATACGGGCGATTTATTAAAGGTACAACCCATTTAAAAGCCGAATTGATGTACCAAAATTTGACCGTCAACCAAATTAAAGAAGTAAGAACAAAATTCCATTAATATTTTCTATTAACACAATTTTATTTCAGCTTAAAAACGGTTGTTCAGAATTTAGAATTCAACGTTCAGATTTACCTATAAATAAAGATCGGCACTTTTATTATTATTCGACTGTTCAGTTAACTGCTACAGTCACTGAACATGGAACAAGCCAAATGCAAACCAAAACATCGGACGTTTACTTTACAGGCGAAAAATATAATTTGGAATTTGTAAAAAGAGAAGCGCATTTTCAACCTGGAATTCCGTACAAAGATCAAGTAAAAAAAATTAATATTTTTTGGAACGAATATGCATTATTTTTTTTACAGGTGAAAATTAATAACAAACACGAGGATCTCACAAATAAAGCAATGCAAATATGTTACAACTCTGCTGTTAGTGTAAGCTATAATTATACAGCAGAGCAATGCAAAAATATTACATTAAATGGGAGTAAAATAATTGATTTTACAATTTTACCTTTTCATAAAGACGCTGTACATATAAGTATACATGTAATATATCACACTTTAATATTTTTATGATCTAATTTATTCAAATTTCAGGCTTCTTTAGTAGACACCACGGAAAATGCCACAACAAACTTAATAGAAAATAGAAGACATTTTCCGGCATATAGTTTTGCAAACGCTAGAGCTTCGCCCAGCAATAGTTACATTCATATTAATTACGAACCTAGTAATACACCCCTTAAATGTAAAGCGTGGCAGTCATTTACCATACTGTATACAGTAAATACAACTGCTAATGTCACAAAACAATCGCCTATCACATTCAATTATCTGGTGAGTGATTTATTTGCAAAGCAACACTTATTTGGAAGTGCTGTTCACTTTGACATTTGTCTGCTTCCTTCAATTTTGAAGATATTTTCGCGAACTAACAATTTAATGATTAATTAAAGCACATGTAAAATATCTATAGTTAATTTCAGTTAAGAACGGTCCAAAAATTCTTATGAGGCTACGATTTAAGCCAGTGGTGGCGCTAGACTATGTGGATTACAGGGGCCAGCTTTGTACTGTATTCAATTTTATAGTATTGGACATTTGAAAAGCGTTCCCGAAATGACGTTCACGAGATAACTATTCAATTTTAAATTAGAATAACTTTTGGTCATTTGAAAAGCGTTCCCGAAATAACTATTCAATTTTAAAGTGATATTTAGTATAACTTTTGGTCATTTGAAAAGCGTTCTCGAAATGACGTTCACGAGATAAATATTCAATTTTAAATTAGTATAACTTTTGGTCATTTGAAAAGCGTTCCCGAAATGACGTTCACTAGATAACTATCCAATTTTAAAATAGTATAACTTTTTTTGGTCATTCGAAAAGCGTTCCCGAAATGATCTTCACGAGATAGCTATTCAATTTTAAAGTGATATTTAGTATAACATTTGGTCATTTGAAAAGCGTTCCCGAAATGATGTTCATTAGATAACTATTCAATTATCAAAGGCGTTCCCGGAATGACGTTTAATTCATAATTTCTGAATATTTTACAGTGGCTCGGGATAATTTCACAGTGTCCCGAGCCACTGCAAAAACAGCCTGTCGCCGTCACTGATTTAAGCCTTCTTTTTAGCCAAAATGCAAACACAATTCGCTTGTTGGAAATAAATTCAAGAAATAAAAGAACAAATCGTAGTTCCGTAAGAGCCCTTGTACTGTTTTAAACTGAAATGAACTATAGTTTTTTTTTTATTGTGTGCCTTATTATAAAAGCTACAATTTTGTGAAAAACTTGAAAAAATTAGCGTGTTTTCTTAATTAGTTTCGTGACACTTCATTTTAAAATGATATAAAATTAAAAACAATTGGAATATTTACTGATCTGCTTAATGAAATGCGCTGTATAGTATTTCATATGAAAGCTACTTCAAACTAGAGATGTCATTATTTAAATCAACTGATTTAAATCAACTGAAAAAATCACGATTTAAATCAATCAAAATTTATTATTCAACCTATCAGATTCACAAATAAAATAAAATAATCATCTAGTTATAACATAATTCAGCCCTTTATATAGGTAAGATAGTTTGGCCGCTTTCTCTGTCCCCAACTGGTTTCTCCGTTTTGATTTTGAGTTGACTAACCAATAGACGTGGAGAAAAATTTGTACCCAATTGGATAAAAATAAGATTAAAAATCGGAATTATTTGTTTGAATTCAAAAAATTGTGATTTAAATCAAAAAAATCCGATTTAAATAAAAAAAAATCGATTTTTTTGATTTTTATTAAACCCTACTTTGAACAATATTTTGTTCTCTATTTTTAGATCGAGATATGATGACACTTGTGATCTCCGCATTTATACCGCATGCCTTTTTGAGGGTTGAAAATTTATCCCTTCATATTACAAACTTCAATTATGTATATATATTTTTTTTAATTGGGTTTTACCGTAATAACATTTTAAATGTCTTTGTAACGTGAAATAGTTGAAAGTCTATTATTAAAAGGCATGCAATTCACAAACACCCAAACAGTCGCGTATGCTTGTAAAAAATTTCAAATTGCAAGCCAACGAATAAATGTGAAAAAACAAGGTTTTTTTGGCTGAAACTCGAAAACACGAAATTTCATATCTTTCCGTACTACAAGTTCGACGGATTGCTTTATTTGTGTTTTTCCACTAGTGGAAATAAATATTTAGCAGTGAATCAAGCCGGATTCATTGTATGGAATTAGATAAAATAAAATTGGAACTCAAAATCAATAAACAAATTTGGCCTCAACTTGCAAAATTGGATGATGAAGAATTTAGTTCCTTTTTAGAAGAAATTGGCTCGCTTTTTGACCAATTAATGCTTGCAGCTTAGTCCTATAAGAATCCTTGGACTGTTCTTGAATGAAATCAACTATAGCTTCTTTTGTACTGAATCTTGTGAAAAAATTGAAAAAATTAGCATGTTTTCTTATTTCAAAATGAAATAAAATTAAATTTCATTTATGAATACAATTTTTATCTTATTTCTATATTGCAACTTATACCGCATGCCTTTTTAAGGGTTGAAGATTTACCCCAAGATAATGCACTCTGAATATAATTTTTTTTTAAATTGGTTTTTATTGTGAAAACATTTTAAATGCCTTTGTAACGTGAAACAGTTGAAAGTCTAATTGAAAGGCCTGCAATTCACAGTAACCCAAAGGCTTGAACAGTCGCGTAAACTTGTAAAAAAATTGGCATGCATCCCTCGTTGGCACAAGAGTCAAAAACAAATATAAAACCAATTAGCGGAGATATCTCTTATATAATTGGCCACCCTTGTGTCAACAAGGTTTTTATGGCTGAAACTCGACAACACGAAAGTTCACGCGATCGTTGGGGCCTTTTGGGCTGTTGCCAATTATTTCACATTACAAAAGCATGCAAAATTTCATAGAAAAACCTACTTTTTAGAAAATATTATTGAAGTTTGTACTATGATCGGAAAACATACATCGGTCAATAACCTTTTTATCTTTTTTATCAAGAGGTAAATTTCCAACCCTCAAAAAGGCATGCGGTATAAAGTCGTAAGTTTAGTGAGGCTCTTATTAAATAAGCCAAATTTAGTGGACTTTTTTACGATATTTATTATTATTAACTATCGAATTTTATTTGATAGCACTGTGTAAGTTATAAAATTGTTTTTTCTTTTTACAGATAATATCAAAAGGCAACTTGGTTAAGTTTGGAAAAGTGTCCCATACTCCTTGTTCATCCAATACATTTGATGTAAACGATTATACAAATATTATTGGAAATGCGACCGATTTGAAGCCTTTATTGCCTATTGATAAACTAATTCTTACAATCAAAATCAGTCAAAAAATGTTTTCAGGAGCGGAGTTAATAGTTTACTATGTTAAAGACGACGGAGAAGTCGTTGGGAGTAGCATCAAATTTGATGTTGAAAATTGTTTAGCCAACAAAGTAATGATTATTTATTTATTTATTTAAAATATAAATCTGGATAATTTTTAGGTGGAAGCAAATTGAACCCGTCATTTCGAAAGGGGCACGAGTCCCATTTTTTCATAAAATTACTTTTTGATGCCATTGTCTTCCTGGGAGTATTCTACACATTCCCTGTGAAAAAGGCACATCTTCATATACCACAAGCTAACTTATAGAACAATCAAAATTTAGATCTGTAGGAAAACGGCATGAGTCCTGGACTCGAGCCCCTTTCAAGTGAAACGGCAAATCAGCTATATGGCATTGCGTTCGATTATATGCAAAATCTACCACTTCCACATATTCCAGTCCAAGAAGTTTTCTATTTACGTCAACTTTGGCTGTATGAGTTTTGCATTTATGATTTGAAAACAGGTAAATCATGCTTCTATTCTTACCATGAAGGAGTTGCCAACAAAGGACCCAACGAAGTGGAAACTTTTCTGTTGGATTATGTCAAAAATAATGTTGATAATGATGCCGAAGAGCTACACCTATTTTCAGATGGCTGTGCCGGGCAAAATCGGAATCATGCCATAGTTCGTATTCTTTTATCACTGGTAGCTCAACAAAATAACAAAATAAAAGAGGCCAGAAACTGAAGAAATTATAGACATCAAGAAATGGTGGCCAAAACATTATAAAAAACTGGTATTGTCTATAGATTCCTATGGCAAAGGAGTTCCCAAGGACAAAAAAATAACTTTTGCTATTTCCAAAGTGTCAGATTTTATATTTCTCAAATCTACACCAGGTCTTGTAACCACACGTCAATCAATAGATTGTTTAGTCAGTCACGACTTCCAGCTCTTACAGAAGATGGGCACCAAGCCACCCTTAACAACCAGTAGCATGCCTGCATATGCAAGTAAAGTGCCAATAAACGAAAAGAAAATGGCAGATTTGAAAAAATTGAAGAAATTTATTCCAGCTGTATACCAAGATTTCTACACAGAAATTTTTGCATGGCCAACAACTTCGATAAATAATGAATACCAAGAACATAATGATGACAACCAATAGTACATTCAAAAATCTTTGGATTCGTATGTTATTCAGGTGGTCATTTCGAAAAAGACATGAGTCCAAAAGTTTCAATCTCAAATTTCTGTATGATCAATATTTTTTTTTTTTAATAAATAGTGTCAAAATCATCCTGTGTCCTCTATTCAATACATTCTATCTCCAGTTTCAGCAGCTCTATAAATATTTTTAGCATAAAAACTATTTTTGTTGCTCCTGAAAAGTTTCAATTTATTGACTTAAGCCCTTTTCGAAATGACGGGTTCAATTGGTCGGAAGCCCAAAACTATCCAGGAGAAAAATCAATTTACAAAATTAAAACATCTGCTGGTTCTCTGTGTGCAATTAGCGCAGTAGACAAAAAAGTCTCGCTCTTAAAAACAATGGAAAATTTGAAAATTGAAGAGCTTTTGCGGAAAGTAGAAAAACCTTTTATTTGGGATTACACGCGGCGCCTAGATTGTGTAAAAGGTAATATTTATAAATGCATTTACTTAATAAAAAAATTATTGTTGTTTGAAGATCCTAGCAAAGAAGATGCAAAACCGTATTGGGATTTAAAACGGAAGAAACGATCTTCTTATTTTTACCCAGGAAGTGATTATTATGATACTTTTCAAGTGTTTCGAGTAAGTTTATTCTATAATTATTTTATTGGGGAATTAATTTTGGGCAACCTCTTTTCAGGATTCTTCTTTAATAGTTATGACAGATTTGAAAATAATCACAAGACCTTGTTACTATTATAATATGGGTGAGTGTCAAAATAATTTCAAACATAAAATAATAAACTATTTTTTTGATTTTCATATAATGATCAAGGAGTCATCGGAAATAGATATGAAGATTGTAAGTTTTATGTCGCCGTTTAGTAATATTTTTATGAAATATTTGTTGTTTTTTTAGCCGAAGTAGGTGGAAACGCACGACACGGAATGGTAGCCTACTCAGGTACAGTTCAAAACTCTATAGCTCCTGCTGCAGGTTTAGGTGGTGGTTATGATGGTTCAGCAACGGATAATGGCGTTCCAATTCGATCATATTTTCCGGAAACTTGGTTATGGGAGTTGGTTCCAATTGGGTAAAAATAATTTATTAAAGTTGTAATCAAATTAAAGCAATATTTTCTTGTAGGTCTGGAGAAATCCAACTTGAAAAAGAGTTACCTCACTCTATAACAAAATGGCTTACCAATACAATTTGTGTTTCGCCAACTTTAGGAATTGGAATATCTCCTGAGAGTGTTATAAAAACATTCAAACCATTTTTTGTTGATGTAATCACTCCTTATTCTATTAAAAGAAACGAAGTGAGCCACTTTAAGATAATTGTTCACAATTATCTGAATCACAGCCTACCAGTAAGTCTCATTAATTTTTTTTTTTAAACGATACATAAGCCAATAATATTTATATTTACATCATAATTAGAGTGTTTTTCCAACTTCTTCACTATATAATTTTGCAAGTTGAGGTCAAATTTCTTTCTTGATTTGAGTTCCAATGCAGTGAATTCGACTAAATTCACTACCTTTCCACTAGTCACTAGTGGAAAGACACAAATAAAGAAGCCGTCCATGCACATCCTGCTTCAATTTCGATAATTTTAATTAACTTTTTAATAAAATCGACATATTTTGGACATAATGAAACACTTGAAAAATACATACCTCAAAATTATGGAGCTCATTCCTCTCCAAATTCTATATATTCTCTTCATTCGCTAAATTCTCTTCATTTTCTAAGTTTTCTATATTTTCTAAGCTCTCTAAATTCTCTTTATTCCCTAAATTCGGTTTATTCCCTAAATTCTCTTTATTTTCTAGATTCTCTAGACTTTCTATATTCTCTTAATTATTCACATTATTCAAGTTCTCTATACCCTCCATATTCTCTAAGCTCTCTAAATTCCCTAGCTACGCCCATGACGTTCCTTTAGACATGAGTTTTCTAGGCACATCACAAATCAATTTGAAAAAATTATCTATATATTAATAGTTTATATGAAGAAGAAGTGCAGAATTTTAATACGTGAAGAGAAAACTTTATACCGCGCGCACGAAGGAATGTGAGATTTGACATATTTAAAAGTTTATATGGAGAATGAGTGCATAAAGCAGAGATTATCTACACGATGTTCCATTTTTATTTTGCGTGAAGAGAAAACTTTGTAACACGCGCACGAAAGAATGTGAGATTCGGAATACTCGAAGTTGAAATGAAGGAGTGCTGGAAGGTGAAATGTGTTCCATTTTGGGTTTACGTGAAGAAAACACTTTGTAGGGCGCAAGAAGGAATGTTAGATTTGGCATACTTGAAGCTCATATTTAGAGGAGTACAGAAAGCTGAAACTATATACAAGTTGCCCTATTTTAATTTTGCCTGAAGAGAAAACTTTGTACCACGCTCATGGAGAAATGTGAGATTTTGCATGCTTGAAGTTTATATGGCAAAGGAGTGTAGACATTTTGGGTTTACGTGAAGAGTAAACTTTGTAACGCGCGCACGAAGGAATGTGAGATTTTGCATACTTGAAGTTCACTTGCAGGAGAAAAATTTTGTACGGGTGTCCAATTTTAATCTATATATGAGAAAACTTTCGATCCCCATTTTAAGCATATTACTTGCACAGAGGAATGTGAGATTTGGCGTACTCAAAGTTTATATGGAGAAGAAGTGCAGAAAGTGAAAATTATAAACAGGTGTCCCATTTTTAATATATTTTAATATGTAGAAAGAAGATTTTGTACCTCTTTTTGAAGCGTATTGCGAGCACAATTGTTATTTATGTATTTAGTGCGCGAAATTATCCTTTGGTGCTTGAGAATGATAGTTTTTTCAAATCATTTGAAAGCTCCAAAGAAATATCGTGCACGAGTAGCATACAACATTTTTTCTATAGACGTCAAAAAATTTAAAAAATATATTAATAGTATATTGTGCAACAAGTGCGGTAATTTGTCGATTGCCCCCGAGAGCAAAGTTGAGCGCACTCACTTCGTTCGTGCACAATAGTGGACAATTGTCAACACCGCACGAGCTGCAGATATTATTTCTTATTACGAATGCGGGATAAGTACTATTTTGCGCTTATTTTTCCAGGCGGTAAATGGTTTGCAAATTATACTTGGCGCATTCAAAAGCCAAAGAACCATTTATCGCCCGGAAAAACGTGCGCAAAATAGTACTTATCCTGCATGAGTAATAAAAACTCATATTAAAATACAAAAATTAGCAGAATTCTTTTTTTTGATAACGTGCACAAAGTACTTCGTGCTCGTTGTCATGATAAACAACTCCAATGCGACATTTCACATACTAATATTGATCTATAAATGTCATGATTTTTGACGTTTGTAGAAAAAATTATTTGCATATTTGAAGATTATATGAAGGAGCATAAAAAGCTAAAATTATATGCAGGCTGTCCTATTTGAATTTTACGAGAAAATAAAACTTTGTGCCGCGTGCACAAAGGAATGTGAAATAAGGTATACTTGAAGTTCATATGGAGAAGGAGTGCAGAAAGCTAAAATTATATCAAGAGTGTCTGATTTTTATTTTACCGCGCGCACGAAGAAATGTGAAACTTGGAAGTTTAAGTATTTGAAGAAAGCTGAAATTATATACAAGTGTCTTATTTTAATTTTACGTGGAGAGAAAACTTCGTAACACGCTTACGAAGGAATGTGAAATTTGACATATTTAAAAATATGGAGAAGGAGTGCATGAAGCAGAAGTTATACACACGGTGTTCCATTTTTATTTCGTTGTACCGCGTGCAAAAAGACATTTTAGATTTGGCATACTTCAAATTTATATAGCAAAGCAGTGCAGAAAGCTAAAATTATATACAGAATGTCCCATTTTTAATTTACGTGGGAAGAAAATTTTGTATTGCGCGCACTAAGAAATGTGAGATTTTGCATACTTGAAGTTTATATGTCAAAGAAGTACAGATAGCTAAAATTATATACAAAATATCCGATTTTGAATTTTCGTGAAACGAAAACTTTGTAACGGGCGCGCGAAGGAATGTGAGATTTGGAATACTTGAAGTTTAAATGAAGAAAGAGTGCAGGAAGCTAAAATCCTATACAGGTGTCCCATTTTGGATTTATGTGAAGAGAAAACTTTGTAACGCGCACACGAAGGGATGTGAAATTTTGCATACTTGAAGTTTATACGGCGAAGAAGTACAGAAAGCTAAAATTATATACAGAATGTCCAATTTTAAATTTACGTGGAGAGAAAACTTTATAACGCACGCACGAATGAATGTGAGATTTTGCATACAGGAAGCTAAAATTATACACAGAATGTCCAATTTTGAATTTACGTGAAGAGAAAACTTTGTAACGCGCGCACGAAGGAATGTGAGATTCTACATATTTGAAGTTTAAATGAAGAAGGACTGCAGGAAGCCTCAGTTATATACAAATTGTCTCATTTTGATTTTTCGTGAAGAGAAAACATTGTAACGCGCGCCGTTAGGAATGTTAGATTTGGCATACTTTAAGTTAAAATGGAGGAGTGCAGATAAGTAGGTAAAAGATAGCGATTCTGCCTCAATCTCAAGGCCATTCGAGATAAGAACGTTTTAAGACGTTGGGGAACGTCTTGAGTTTTCTTGGCCAGCGTCTTAAGAAATGATAAGAGCATCTTAAGAAATGATAAGAACGTCTTGAGTTTTTTTTTGGTGACAAGTTGAGAAATGATAAGAAGCTTGTTGATGCTGCCATCTGTGAATGAGTAGCTTGAGCTGTAAAAATGGTTTCAAGTGCAAAAAAACGGTTTCTTCTAATGGTGAATAATTAATGCATAAAAATAAAATTATATACAGGGGTCCCTTCTCCATTTTGCGTGGAGAAGAAACTTTATACCGCGTTCACGAAGGAATGTAAGATTCAACATACTTGAAGTTTATATGGAGAAGGAGTGCAGAAATCTAAAAATAATACAGGGTATAATACTGTAATTTATTTTGTAGGTAGGAATAAAATTAGGACTGAACGATGACATGGAATTAGCTGGATCACCTGAAGAAAGCTTTATTACAGCCTGTATTGGTCCAAGCGATTCAATAACAGATACTTTCAGAGTGATTGCTCTTGGATTGGGCAAACTAAATTATACTATAACCGCTGAAGTTGATTCTGCATACCCTGGAGAATGTGGACCAGAAATTTTAGTCAACAGAAAGTAATATAGTTTAATTTTTAATCATGAGATAGAACCACTTTGTTTTATTGTTTTAGGGATGTTATAGAGAATACAATTTTGGTACAACCTGAAGGATTTCCAGTTGAAAGAACTTTATCAAATTTTGTTTGCGCAAACGGTAAGATTTTCATCCAATAATTTTAAAAAATAATTAAATATATTTTTAGATACAACAAATAATACTGCAGAAGAAGAAGAAATGAAGTGGAATATAGAAGTACCATTTGATAGCATAAAAAATTCTTCCAGGCTCAAAGTACTACTTGACGCTGATATATTAGGATTAACAATTGAAGTATATTGTTAATAATAATAAAATTCAAACATTAATTTGTAAATTTTTCAGAATTTAGGGTCCTTATTAAATATTCCCACAGGATGCGGCGAACAAATCATGTCAACTTTAGCTCCAAATATGTACATCTTGAGATATTTAAAGTCTACAGGAAATTTATCATCCGAAATTGAAGAAAAAACAGTAAATTATATTAAAATAGGTAAAATATTTATAAAATGTATTTATTATAAGTGTAATATTTTTTTATGTAAAGGTTATGAACGAATTATGAAATATCGTCACCGAGATGGTTCTTTTTCTGCGTTTGGCGAAAAGCACGGAAATGGCTCAATGTTTTTAACAGCATTTGTTTTAAGAACATTGTCTCAAGCTGCAGATTATATTTACGTGGACAAAAACATTTTGACAAGCGCTACTGGTTGGATATTGGAAAAACAGTTTGAAAATGGGTGTTTCCCGAGTGTCCAGCATGTTTTTCATTCCATATCGGTAATATAAGAGCCTTTAAATGAAATGAACTATAATTTATCGTTTTTAGGACGACAAGGACCAAGAAAACATTGCTTTAACAGCATACGTCCTCATATCTTTATTAGAATCTGGTATGCCAATTTCGGAAAAAGTTAGGGATAATGCTAAATATTGTCTCCGCGGTTATAGTTCCGATAGTAAATACACAATGGCTATTATAACTTACGCATTAAGTTTAGTAAATTGGGAAAGCGAAGCGTCTAGATCTTTGGATAGAATGATAGAAATTGCTGACAGGAAAAATGGTTTACTGTGGTGGGACGATACAGGAGACTCATATTATACCAGAAGTGTGGAAATGACGGCATACATGATATTATCACTAATTCATACAAATGATTCCCAGAAAATAGCGCTTGCTCATGAAGCAGTTCGATGGCTGCTAACTAAACGCAATCCATACGGCGGATTTATTTCAACTCAAGTAATATTATTAACTATAATATTATTCAATTATATAATGACTTTTTTTAGGATACAGTTGTGGCATTGGACGCTTTAACTAAATTTGCTTCAGTGGCAAATAAAGAACATGTCGATTTGACAGTTTCGGTAGCAACAGGAGGCAAACAATTAGGTTTTAGAATGAGGAGCAAAGCCAAACTAAAAACCAAACAAATTGTTATTAATAAATTTTCAAATTTCATCAAATTTAAAGTAAATGGAACAGGATGTATACTAATACAGGTATTATACTTTATAATACAAATACAACTCAAAATTCAACTCTTAATAAATTTTTAGACAAATCTGCGTTACAATATGGCCCAAATGATAAGCAGCGAGGCTTTAAAACTAGCAGTGTCTATAAATCCAGTTTCTACAATAGATAAATGTACTATTACCCAAGTGAAAACATGTTTTTCGTACACTGTTCCAAACAAACACATAAATATGGCTGTTTTGGAAATATCACTACCTTCTGGATACAGGGCGGACAGAACGTCCCTTTATGGACTCTTAGATAATGATTCAAGTAAGATGCTATTCAATTTATTCATTTATCATCAAAACTTACCCTTGATAAGCATCTGAGTGTTGCTAATTCATCCATAATTCACTTTTGGAAGCCATTTTAAATTAAAAACGAACTAACTGATGTGTTGAAACATTGCAATGATTTAAGTGCTTCTAATTATAATTACGCAGTGGTGTAACAATCAGATTTTTTTGTTTGCGAAAGCTGTTTTTTTAACTACAAATATTTACTACTTGATTTATTATTTTCAATTTTGATTCTTACTGAATCAAAACATCTACAAAAATATAAAATTCAACAATGGTAACATAAATATGTTCCTTGAATGGAATATAATAAATTTCGAAAAGCAGGACGTGCATCTATATTAATACGTCAAGAGAAAACTTTCGGCCTCCTTTTTAAGCATATTACATGCATGAAGGAATGTGACTTGAAGTTCATATGGAGGAGTGCAGAAAGCGAAAATTATGTACGGGTGCCCCATTCTAATCTAATGAAAAAACTTTCGTTCCCCTTTTTAAGCATATTGCATGCACAAAGGAATGTGAGATTTGGCATGCTCAAAGTTTATATGGAGAAGAAGTGCAGAAAGTGAAAAGCATATACAAGCTGTCTTATTTTCAATATATTTTATGGTCAATTCACAATGTGCGTAAGTTGAATTACTGTATTTTAATGCATGTGTTCACAATACTATTATGTATTTGTTACGCTTATGTACTGACATAAGAGCTACGTAATGAGAAACGTAAAATTGAGATAAATTCAACTATATGTTATGTTTAAATACGAAACAACTTATAGCGCATGCGTCAACTTTAAATACAAATTTTCATCTGACAGTTGATAATACTCTGGATCGAAACGTGCTTTAAATATGATTAACATAGAATTATTAATAAAAAAACAATTTCTTCCTCGTCTTCATATTTTTCTTGTTGGCGATTTTTAAAATACAGTTTCAATAATATTGAAACAATTGCAAGATCTTTTTCAGACATCATACAATAAAACAAAGCAAACTAAATTCCAAACTGTTAAAAGTGAAACCAAAGACGAACAGTAAGCACAAAACAGAATCGAAATCAACAAAATATTTGAAAATGAAAATCAGAGAAACCAACCCAATTTGTACCAACGTTAAACAAAAAAGACCACTTTATTTTGATATTTTACGTTACGACCACTGTGAACGTACATAATTTCTTAAAGAAGACTTTGTATCCCTTTTTGAAGCGTATTGCGCGCCCAAAATAATTTGCATGTTTATATGGAGGAGTGCAGAAAGCTAAAATTATATGCAGGTTGTCCCATTTGAATTTTACGTGAAAAGAAAACTTTGTACCGCGCGCACAAAGGAATGTGAGATAAAGTATACTTGAAGTGCATATGGAGAAGGAGTGCAGAAAGCTAAAATTATATCAAGAGTGTCTGATTTTGATTTTACCGCGCGCATAAAGAAAATTATATAGAGACGTGCAGAAAGCTGAAATTATATACGGGTGTCTCATTTTAATTTTACGTGGAGAGAAAGCTTTGTAGCACACTCTCGAAGGAATGTAAAATTTTGCGTATTCGAAACTTAAATGAAGAAGGAGTGCAGGAATCTTGAATTACATACAGACTGTCTCATTTTAACTTTACATGAAGAGAAAGCATCGTAGCGCGCGCAGTTAGGAATGTTAGATTTGGCATACTTCAAGTTTAAATTGAGTAGTGTAGATAGTTAAAATTATGTATACAGCGTGGAGAAAACTCTTTGTACTGTGCAAACGAAGGAATGTGATATTTGGCATACTTGAAATTTAAATGAAGAAGGAATGCAAAAAGACAAAATTACATACAGAATGTCCCATTAAAATTTAGGTGAAGAGAAAACTTTATAATGCGCGCACGAGGGACTATGAGATTTGGTAAACTTGAATTTCATATGGGGAAAGAATGTGTCCCATTTTAATTCCACGCGAAGAGAAACCTTTGTAACGCGCGCACGAATAAATGTGAGATTTGGCATACTTCAAGTTCATATTAAGGAGTACAGAAAGCTGAAATTATATACAAGGTGACTTATTTTAATTTTACCTGAAAAAACTTTATACCGCGCACGAAGGAATGTAAGATTCAACATACTTGAAGTTTAATGGAGGAGTGCAGAAATCCAAAAGTATATACAGGTAACCCATTTGAATTTACCCCGAAGACAATATAATTTTTTGCTGGAATATATCAAGAAATATGCACCAAATGAAAAAATTGTCTAAGTCTAAAGTAAAAGTTTAACGATTTTCTCTCCCTCCGAGGGATGAAGATAGAGGAAATCCCTCCAAAAAGCTAAAATTATGTCAAGAGTGTCTGATTTTGATTTTACGTTGAGAAAAAACTTTGTACCGCGCACACGAGGAAATGTGAGACATGGAATATTTGAAGTTTAAGTATATGGAGAAGTGCAGAAAGCTAAAATTATATACAGATGTTTCATTTTAATTTTACGTGAAGAGAAAAGGAATGTTGGATTTTGCATACTTGAAATTTTTATGGCAAAGGAGTGCAGAAAGCTAAAATTATATACAGAATGTCCCATTTTTGGTTTACGTGGAGAGAAAACTTCGTATAGCGCGCACGAAGGAATGTGAGATTTTGCATACTTGAAGTACAGAATGCTAAAATTATATACAAAATATCCAATTTTGAATTTACGTGAAGAGAAAACTTTGTAACGCGCGCACGAAGGAATGTGAAATTTGGAATACTTGAAGTTTAAATGAAGAAAAAGTATAGGAAGCTAAAATTATATACAGGGTGTTTCAATTTAATTTTACAGGATAAGAAAACTTAGTATCGGGCGTACGAAGGTATGTGAGATTTTGCATACTTGGAGTTTGAATGCAGGAGTGCAGGAAGCTTAAATTATATACCGACTGTCACATTTTGATTTTACGTGAAGAGAAAGATTTTTAATGCGCGCACAAAGGACTGTGAGATTTGGCATACTTAAAATTAGAAAGCTAAAGTTATTTACAGGATGTCGCATTTTAATTCCACGTGAAGAAAAAACATTGTAACGCGCGCACGAAGGAATGTGAGATTTGGAATACTTGAAGTTTAAATGAAGAAAGAGTGCAGGAAGCTGAAATTATATACAGACGTCTCATTTTGATTTTAGATGAAGAGAAAACTTTGTAATGCGCGCACAAGGGACTGTGAGATTTGGCATACTGGAAGTTCATACGAAGCTGAAATTATTCCAATTCTACGTGATGAGAAAATGAGCTGAAATTATATGCAAGGTGCCCTATTTTAATTTTACCTGAAGAGAAAGCTTTGTACCGCGCTCACGAAAGAAAGTGAGATTTGACATACTTAAAAAGTCTATATGGAGAAGGAGTGCAGAAGTCTAAAAGTATATACCGCCGAAGACAATATGATTTTTTACTGGCATATATTGAGAAGTATGTTCCCACCCTTCGAGGAGCGGGGTAGGGGAAATCCCTCCAAAATCTTGAATGGAAACGACTATTTTTTATTCAAGATCCAATAGAACATCGAATACCAAGTTAATTGGAACTGAAACCCTCAGCCTCCGAGGATTGGAGGGTTAAATTCAACAATACAATGAATTACGGTCGAATTTCGACCTCTGCTCGACCACCAGTAATAATATACAGTTCACTAAATTTGGCTTATTTAATAAAATGAGAAATTTTCATGAAAATAACAAAGTACGTGACAAAAAAAAAATAGGTACAAGCAAGGAAAATAATGCTTTAATTAAAACGACATTTTAATGACATGCGAAAGCCTTTTGCGTCTATCAAACAGTGGGTTTAATACGTCTACGAACTCCTAAAAAATTTGATCTTATTTATGAAAAATATTGTGGTATTATTAATTCATATACTTATAAATAATTGACAGCCTAAGGTTACTAGATGTTCGGTGGTTGCCAGGCATCAACTGTTAGACAATTTAATGTTGGCCCATTGTCGGCTTGTGTATATAAGAGCGTCAGCTAGGAGAGGAATTCATTCAGTAAATGTAACTGTGAGCGAAATAGTGATCCTACAAGTGTATAAAGTGAATCCTATTCAGAAACATTTTGAGAATCTTCAAGTTTCACAAACAATTGCAATGATAAACAACAAATATTTTACAATACTCCTAAAATGTTTGACAATGGAATAAAAAATACTGGAGAATAATTAGAACAAACCTGGAACTCCTTGAAATTTTAGCGTCTGGTAATCGTGTCGGATGCCAAGGAGCACTTTGTGTCGCTGTGCATTTGAAATATTTGTTTATATATACAAGTTTCTATGCACCCCACGTTTTTATTTTAATTTTTGGCATCCGATACGAAAAGACAGCACTGTTAGTGTTGCACAATTTCTTACCAGACGTCAGAATCTCAAGAAAGTCCAGGTTTGTGTCCTCATTACTTTATAGTTTTTGGTACAGCTGATGATTTAAAATAAAACTGTTTAACTTAAAAAGTTTAAGCGCATTTTTAGGAAAAAAGCGCTATTATATTCACTTTGGCTGTCTGAGTTCTCAGCAACTATACTATTTATAGACTTGAAACTGGTACTAAATAAAAGCAGCTATTTCGTAGGTTTGCACAAATTGCTTTAATTCAAGCTCAGTGATTGTGGAAGATTGAATTATTCAATTACTTGTTTCAAGTGAAACAATGCCCGTAGATATATATGACATTAGGTATATGGCAACTAAAGTTTATTCAAGTAGATAAAAATTTAGTTACAACTTTCGCCGCGCGTGTCACTATTATTATGTACAGTTGTCAAATCTGTCCGAGATTCATTCAATTGACGCGAATTTGAAGCTTATTAGAATGAATTATTATTATTGGATGAAAATTTGTTTACTTTTGGTGTACTTTTTTTATATAGCTTTGATAAAGACCAAATTATCATTTTAAGGTACAGCACTTGACCTCCTGTCAGTCAATAACTATACAATGAAGATTTGAAGGTATTTTTGAGTTTGTACATGCATAAAATATGTACCTATCAAATAGTCAACTTTAAACTAGTACTAAATGTAAGCTGCTGTTTCGTAAGTTTGCCCAAACTGCTTGATTTCAAGCTCAGTAATTGTGAGAAATCTCTGAACTAACAAGCATTCGTGAGCTGTCAAAAATGCGCTTTCATCATCTAGTTCTAGATGATTCTTCCATTTTTTTACCTATTTGTTGATATAAAATTCATTATTATTAGTTAATAAATTAAATTGTTTCAGAGGTCCAACGGTTCGAAGAAATAGATGACAAAGTGGTATTATATTTTACGGAAGTAAATGACGAGAAATTGTGCGTCCCATTTTTAATTAATGAAGAATCATTCATAGAAAATCGCACCAGTGCTACTGTGAAGTTATACGATTATTATAACCCAGAAGTTTCAACATTTACAGTAAGAATTGTTAAAAAATTTAGTGAATTATTAATAATATTTAATTTATAGAGCTACGAGTTGACGCAGTGCAGCCCAGTGGACTTGAGCAGCTAATTAGTTTGTAAATTAGCAGATACGTAAAATATTTTGCAAACTATAATAAAGAGTTATTTAAAAACCTCAGTTTTTAATATTGTAAATAAATGTATTTATTAATACATAAATCCTGCAGGTTACTGAGAAATAACATCCCGACAACTAGGTTCACTTTCACAACCAATACAATCTGAATGTGGTTCGTACATGAAACATTCCATTCCTGATGGGCAATAATGTGTCATACAAGGGTTCCGTATTATAATGCAATTTTCGTAAGCTAAAAATAAAAAAATATTCAAATCTTGATTACATATTCTTATGAAAATATTACACGTCAAATAATCATGATAATAAAAAGTTCTTTGTTTACATGATACACAAAATCCGCCTCTACAGCATCCACCACAGCAGTCCTTATGATCGCCGCACTGAAATTAATTAATTATAATTGCCTAAATTCTGCAATTATTTGTATTACCGTTTTTCCTGGTTCACGACAATATTGACCGTATATTGTTGTATATAAATTCAGTATAAGCATCATTGTAAAAGCGGTATACATTGTAAAAACTTTCAAGTATATTGCAAGGATGCAAATGCATTTCTTTTTATATTGCAAGTGAAGGTTAAATAAATTTTCATGCATGTAATGACAGCGAAGTTACAAATTGTCAATGTCACTTTGAAATAATAAAATAAATTAAATTTAAAACAAATTTAAATTACTTACGTAAACTAATTCAACTGTTTGAACCACGTCGCTAATTTAGCAGGAGGATTCAAATGTTCCAAAACGTGATGACTTGCACTGCCCAACCATTGATTTTGTTTTTGCCATTTGTTCCCAATTTCAAAATGATTTAAGACTGTTAGAAAAACCGCCCAGCTTTCTGCTACATTTGGATAACAGTGAATTGCTTTCTGAGCTGAATTTAAAGCACTTTTTAAATCTTTGGAAAGGCATGCTGCTAGTGAAACCACGCACAAAATCTGCAATAAAATTATTATTAATTTGAATTACAAATATTTGATTTTTAAATACTTTAGTAATGTCCATTTGACTGCGTCCCATTTTTATTGACAATTGGGCACATTTTGCTGCTACATGCGATTTATTATGAGCGTCTAGTTGTAGTAATAAAATGGACAGAAAATTCCATAAAGATGCTAAACCAGGATGGCGATGGACTGAATTAGTCAAAGACCGTATTGCTGCTTTTTTATCACCCTTAAAAATAAATTACTCATTCCTAAATTCATTTAATTAATTAATATTACCTGTCTTAAATGAGTTAAAGCCAGAAGAATGGAATAATGATAAATAATTTCTGGTTGATCCTTCATCGGTTGTAATTCCTTTAAAACTAACTGCGCCATGGATAAATCCCCATGAAGTAAACCTAAAGATAAGATTGCGAAAAGACCCCATTGCGACGGTGGCTTTAATTCAGTACTAAAAAAGTAATAATTATTCCGTAACTGTCATTATTCTATTTAGTATTTACCTTTGGAATAATAAAGTTTTAGCGCCTTCAGCTCCTTTAAATAAATACGCCATTGCAGCTAAAGCTACAAAAATATGTGACTGCAAATTTTCATTTTCCGTTAACCAATTTAAAGTTGTATCATAAGCTTCATAAGACTCTTCATATTTTTTTGCTAAAAAAAACTTATTACTTTAATACACTATTAAAATTATTTTATTACCTTTGAATAATGCAAGAGCCAAGCTACATTTTTCGTTAAAACTAGCTTCTTTTACTTGATTAAACATATCAATTGCGTTTTCATATTTTTCTAGTCTAGTCAAAATTCTTCCACAATTTATTAATACTTTATCGCAGTCTTTATCATGAACTAGCTTCAAAGACTTTTTAAATGCTTCCAAAGTGCTATTTTTGTACCCCAATCTTTCTTTTAAAATTCCTAGCATATTCCACGCACAAGAATTGTACGGATTATTTTCTACAAAAACCAAACATGAGGTTAAAACGTAAATCAATCAATTATTCTTAACTTACCAGTGTACCAAGTAAGAGCATCACAAGCGACTGGAATTGCATGCATGTTACGTATGCTGTAAATTTGTGCATTTTCTGGCGATTCATTTATTATTTTACAAACCCAATGGGCGTAACCGACAGCTCCTTGAGAATTGTACCCCAGTTGTGTACTGTGCCGGAATAAGTCCATTGCATCTTCGTGCGACATCTTTTCAGCAATTAATGCCTAATAATAAAAAGAATTATAGCTTTTAAATTAAACAAAAATTAATAAAACAACAGAGGATGAAATGGTTGGGACACATGTGGAGAAAAAGAAAATAAGAATAAGTAAGGGCAATTTTACAATGAGAACCAGGCGGAAAAAGAGGTCTAAATGGCTACAAGAAGTAGAAGCAGACCTGAGTAAAAAATTTGTAGGAATATTACAAAAACATGTATTTGACTGCACGATGAATATCATCCATAAATTTGGTCCAATAACCGCCCAGACTAGCAGTTTAAAAAAATATATTAACGGGAGGTCATGTGCTGACCTGAATATTTATTAAAAAAAAGTATAATTTATTATGATACTAACATCAAAAATCGCATGACAATATCTTATATAACACACGAGATATTGCTGTTGGAAATTTATACCCTAAAATGGGTATTATGATGAATATAAGCCATACAATCCTTCATTCTGATACTAACATCGAAAACCGCATGTCAATATTTTATGTAACTCACGAGATATTCAGATAAATAATTTATACCCTAAAATGGGTGTTTTGATGAATACAAATATAGAATTCTTCTTTGTGATACTATCATTGAAAACCGCAATACAATATCTTGTGTAACTCGTGAGATATTTGCATAAATAGTTTTCACCCTAAAATGGGTATTTCAGTTTAAAAAAAAGTTTAAGGTATAAAATTTAATTGCTAACAAGTTGCTTGCTCCGCACAACAATTTTTAAATTTTTACTGTGCCCAGTTCGCCAGTAATTAATTATTGAATATTTATTTAATTTTTTACCCAAAATTGGGTGGCTGAATCAAAAAATTCATAAAATAATTACCATCCTCAAACCCTTTTTTACAGGTATGCAAATTTTTACAATGTTCGTATGCCTAATAACAGAGATATTAATTAATTTACAAACAACCCTTTCATTTCTCTGAAAATACTTAAGTTATTAGTTTGAAACGCAATATACCCTAAAATAGGTAGTATGATGAATATAAGGTATACAATCCTTCATTCTGATACTAACTTCAAAAACCGCATGTCAATATTTTATGTAACTCACGAGATATTCAAATAAATAATTTATTCCCAAAAATGGGTGTTTTGATGAATACAAAATCATTGAAAACCGCAATTCAAAATCTTGTGTAACTCGCGAGATATTTGGAAAAATAGTTTTTACCCTAAAATGGGTATTTCAGTTTAAAAAAAAGTTTAAGTTATTAAATTTAATTACTAACAAGTTGCTTGCTCCGTACAGCAATTTTCAAATTTTTACTACACCCAGTTCGCCAGTAATTAGTTATTGAATATTTATTTAATTTTTTACCCAAAATTGGGTGGATGAATCAAAAAATTAATAACATAATTATCATCCTTGTACCCTTTTTTACAGGTATGCAAATTTTCACAATGTTCGTATGCCTAACAACAGAGATATTAATTAATTTATAAACAACCCTTTCAGTTCCCTGAAAATACTGAAGTTATTAATTTGAAACGCATTATAGCGACCTAATCTAATCAACTGTTTTGGAATTTTCTTTAATTTTAGCTAAGATTTAATTAAACGTCACTGTTTTTTTCAAAATACATTATTTTGATTTAAAAAGTTGTTTTGGGGCAATTTTTGGGTGGAAAATCATTCTTCGCCACCCCTATTTTATGAAAAGTACCCTTTGTATGCTGGAGCGTACTCAGGAGGGCTGGAATTTATGTCTGAAAATTGCATTTTTACTTATTTTATAAAAATAATCTCGTACTCTTTTACGGATTGAATTTTATGCAGTGCTATATTGCGCTTCAAAGTCATTAGCAGTATAGAAATTAATTTAAAAAATTATAAATTGGTTATTTATGCTAGAAAATCGGGGAAAAAGAGTAGATCGGGGTAAAATTTTCTCAAGAATCCAATTTTTACCTCAAAAGTATGATTTTGCGAGTGGTACCTCGGTTATAACGAATATTTTGTATATGTACTTTTATAATTATTTATTTAATTTATAATGACAGAAAAATGGGATAAAAATTATATTTGGGGTAAAATATCCCGAGGGCAATTATTTATAAGTCAGAAATTTGTACCTTGTTTATAACGAATATACGTTACAATAATAATATTATCAATAAATTTAATTTTGGCCGTAGGAAGTTGGGAAAAAATGTAAACCAAGATAAAATTTTCTGAGGATTCAGAATTTTTAGTCAAATGTTGTCCTATTTTCGTAGGTCTTTTGTTTTATCAACAAAACTGTGAATAAAATACTTTTCAACTAATTTTGGGGTTGAAACTTTGCAGGAATATTACAAAAAGATAAATCAGACAGCAGGGTGAATATTATTCAAATATTTGATTTAGTTCATGAGTTATTGACATCGAAATTAAAAATTCCCTATCCTCAAAGAAATTATAAAATTATAAGAGTAGATCGGGGTCAAATTTTCTCAAGAATCCAGTTTTTACCTCAAAAGTATGATTTTGCGAGTGGTACCTCGGTTATAACGAATATTTTTCATATGTGCTTTTATAATTATTTATTTAATTTGTAGGGACAGAAAAATGGGAAAAAAATATATTTGGGGTAAAATAACCTGAGGGCAGTTATTTATAAGTCAGAAATTTGTACCTTGTTTATAACGAATATACGTTACAATAATAATATTATTAATAAATTTAATTTTGGCCGTAGGAAGTTGGGAAAAAATGTAAACTGGGATAAAATTTTCTGAGGATTCAGAATTTTTAGTCAAATGTTGTCCTATTTTCGTACGTCTTTTGTTTTATCAACAAAACTGTAAATAAAACACTTTTCAAATAATTTTGGGGTTGAAACTTTGCAGGAATATTACAAAAGGATAAATCAGACAGCAGGGTGAATATTAATCAAATATTTGATTTAGTTCATGAGTTATTGACCTTGAAATTAAAAATTCCCTATCCCTAAAGGAATTATTAAGTTATAGCTTAACTAATTATCCTAGAATAATAAAACTTTGCAGAAATATCACAAAAGAATGTATGTGGGCTGTAAAAATAATACTATAACGAATTTAAGTCTATAAATTAGTCATTTCGGCTTAACTAGTGCTTAGAATTATTGTAGAAATATTTTACATCAAGAAATAGAAGCGAATATATTTGCTTTCTAGAAAATTGCTGGTACCTTCTAGCGTTTTCTAGAAACGCCTGGATGTTTGCGGGAAAAACGTAGTAGGAAGAGACCTGAGGTATATATATGTGACTGACTCAGCGAGAAGCATTATTGATTTTGGCCCAGAGACCTTATAGTATGGACTGCTAGCGGTTGAAATAAATTGTGTTGTTTAAAATAAATCAATATTGACATAAATAATTAAAGTTAAGTTATAGTGTAGCGTGATAATCTTTAGTTTAAATTATTATATTTAGTAATAACTGATAATTCGTATCAGTTTATTACTAAACGAGTTATCTTAGATAAATAAAGTTTAATAATTGAAATATACACACCTGTCCAACCCAACTATTGACAAAATTAGGATCAGCCCGTTGAGCTTGAGAATAAGCCTTATTGGCTAAATGTACTTGATCCAGCATTAAATATAAAGTCCCCAAATTATTCCACGATACTACATTATTTTTATCAATTGTTACAGCTTTTATCAATGCATGTTGAGCCAAAGAATAATTTCTCATATCTATAAAACAAATTTTTCATAAAAATTATTTAATTTAAATAAAATTCTGGTATTTGTACCTTTGTGTAAACAAATCACGCCCAATAAATTCCAGAAAGTTGAATATTTAGGGCTGTTACTAACGGAGTATTTAATTGTAGCTAAAGCATTATTCAATAATTTTTTCCGTTCAGTTATTTCTAGTAAACAACAAGCATGCGAATAATA
This sequence comes from Dromius quadrimaculatus, assembly GCA_963989225.1. Taxonomy (NCBI): domain Eukaryota; kingdom Metazoa; phylum Arthropoda; class Insecta; order Coleoptera; family Carabidae; genus Dromius; species Dromius quadrimaculatus. The sequence goes on from OZ022328.1 coordinate 3,400,238, forward strand.
ACATTTGGCCAAATCGTACCACAAAAATGTATTTTCTTGGGTAAGACTTATAGCTTTGGAATAACATCTGAAATAGTAATTATAAATTTAACATATTTTTTACAGTGTGTATTAGTATTAGTTACTTTGCTGCTAATTCGTAAAGTTGCTCTTTATGCAACGGTACTTTTTCGTCGCTTTCGCGACCTTCTGCCAAAGAACTATCAATAATCATGTAAGAATATTTATCAGGTAGGCTTCCAACTAAACAACAGGAGTCGCCCAATAATTTCCAGAGGCAAGATAAATTACTTTTTTCTTTTATACCCCTAAAAAAATTAATTAATTATTCATATTATTATAAATAAATAAATAATAATTACATTGTTAATTGTTCAAGAGCATATTGCGAATTAGATCTGCATAATCCTAGCAGTTGATTTTTTTGCTGAATTACGGCCAAATTTAAACAATTTTCGGCCAGACCTTTCAAAGCAGGCACGTAACATTTATTTTCAGACAGTAAATCTTCAAAAGCCTTTTTTGCTTCGTCATGAAAACCTATTATCTGAAATATAAATAAATAAATTTTTAATAAAAGCCATAAAATTGAAAAAAAAAATAACTACCAGTTTTATTGTAGCAATTTGAAGTTTCGGGTACAGAATTTCATTTAGAAGTTCGGATGCGCGTTCGTACGACTTCATAGCAGCAGTATAAGAGCCCCGCGCAAAATATGCATCAGCTAAACATTCCCAATAATACCTACAAACAAGTAAGTAAAAAATCAAAATAATTAGTTTAATAAATTAAATAACCATACCCATTATCCGGCTCAACTCGAATAACAGATCTTAAACTGTCTATAGATTGTGTGAACTCTCCTTGCTCTAAATAATTCAAGCCCAATTGCAGCCAGGCCCATCTGACGTTAGCATTAATTATTTGCAAACCAGAATTTGTATTTGTTCCAGTTACATTTTGAAGTAACTCTAAATTTGCAGCCTAAAATATTAAAATTAAATGACTAATAAATGAGGAACAAAATATTTTGTACCCAATTTTTCTGCTTCCTATAAATACCACTTAAAGCCACCCCTGCTTCCGTACAAAGTGGGTTAATTCTGAAAGATTTTTGGTAGCATCTTCTAGCTTTTTCGGTATCATTACAATATTCATAATATTTACCCAAATAAACAAAACACATATAATAATTTGGGTCCAATTTGGCAGCCTACAAACCAATTAATTAATTTTATTACTTATCAAATATTTTTCATGAAACAAACCTTCAAAAACGGCGTTAAACTGGAATTATAGTCTTTTAAATTCCAGTACAAACAACCGATTTCGAAATAGGCTTCACATTTGTCAATTTGTTGCAACAAATCTAGCGCTTCTTGAAACTGCCCTTGTTTGTGCAATAATCTAGCTTTCAATAAATTGAAAAAATATTCGGTGTTATTTATTCTTAATAAATACTTTTCAGCTTCATCAAAATTTGTTAAATTAATGTAAGCAGTTGTAATTGCCAAAACTGCATCGATATTATCAACCTCATGATCTAAAATCTAAATATTTTGATTATAAAATTAATTAATTATTTTATTAATACCTTTTTGCCCAATTCAATTGCTTGTTCCCAATTTTCCGACAAAGTGCTGCGAGATAAAGAAGTAAGTAACAATTTATCAACTTTTTGTCTTAATATCAGATTTTCTTTTGATTGTAAAAGTTTGTTGGCTCGACTTGACGTTTGACAACATTCGTCGTAACAATGTAAAAGTAATAAATTTTCGGATAATAAAATCCATGCGTACGTTAGGCCAGGACGATCAGCAACCACTGGAAAATAATAATAATCAACTAAAATTAATTTAATTTATACAAAATTACCTTTTTTTAGTGCATCTCGAGATTCAATATAGTTTTTGTTCCTGAATAATTGCATCGCATTTGTAAAAATGCCCATTACTGCGTTTTCTTGCATCTTTAACAGCTTTTGGGCATAATTCCCAGCTTCATTTTGTAATTTATCAGCTAACTTATTATCTTCAATGGATAGCTCAACAAATACTTTACAAATCCATTCCAAAGGATATACAGTAGACTCATAAATCAAATGCATTCTGACAGCCTCTTCAAATAATGTTTCATATTTTTCAAGCTTATACAGCAATTTCAAATATTCTTTATAAAAATTATTGGTGACTAAAGATCTTTCTTTAACAATAGCTGACAAAACTATTTCAAACTAAAATAAGTATAATTTATTACTGTACTAATAACTTAAATAGATTTCATACCAATTTCATTTGTTCAATGGATAAATTATGTACTTCAGTTAGTAAAGAAGCAATAGTTAACCACGTAAATTGTTTATTATTTTCACTTATTTTTTCATCATTAATAACAGAGTTTAAGATTTGCACCGCTTTGGCAGCTTCATTAATTTTAGTTGCTCTGTTTTCCAATTTCTTGCACAAATCGCTAAATTTATTGGCATCACTGCAAATACTTACATAAATAATCCAACTATATAAAAAAATTACCTACAAACCTTTCAAGCGGCAATAACTTTTCATAAATAGCAATAAGTTCCTTTGACGAGCTGTCTGAATCATCCTTCTCGTAATAATTTGCTAAACCATTCCAAGCTAAAGCTTGATTTGGGTTGACTAAAATTGCCTTCCGAAACGCATTTGGGGCCTGATCTTTCGGCCCAACTTCTTGTAAAGCTATTCCGAAAAATACTAAAGCCATATAATTTTCTTTGTCTAATTTTAAAATGCTCTACAAAACCAAATAATTATAAAAGACAAAAAATCAACAATTTGTATTATTACCTTGCATAATTTAATTGCAGCTCCATATTCTTTATTTTTAATAGCATCTCGTGCTTCTTTCAAATAAGATTTTATTTCTTTTGATTCCATTATCTGAATTTCCTAACCTACACAACCTAACTTGATGTTTACGCCTACTTATTAAAATGCTACAAAATTATTACTTCAAATTCAATAAAACACAATTCAAAACGAATACAGTAACATTTCTTGTAAATTTATCTTGTATTTAACTCGATTTTAATGTTTGTAACTAAACAAGAATCTTGTTTGACATAAGCCCAGATCAACTAGTATTCAAACGCCATCTGTGAGACAAAGTGCTAAATAAATAAATTGAGCAAGTCGGTACAGTTGACAACAGGGAACTGTACTGAAACATTGTTGACAGCAGTGAACTGTAATAATGGTAATAGTTCACGTATCTGTTCATAGGTGGCAAGGTGCAGGGATTTTGCAAATAAATTCGTACACTTATTCTAGCACAGCGCTAGCGTAAAGTTGTTCGTACAACTTGAGTAGTCTTGGACTAATTTTTGCATGAAAAATCAATTTTTTCAGTAGTCGGATTACAGAATACGTGATTTACATGCGGGTTTAAACGTCATTTCAGGCAACATCACTTTAGAATTGTTATTTTCAGGGTATTTGATGGTTTTCAAGGGATAAATGCCATTTGAATTGTGATTTCAATTAATTTCACGAAAATAATTGGACCCTGTTCCCATATTCAGATTCTATGGTTCAAAATCTATCTGAAAATATGTTTTTCATCTCTTAAATGCAATATCTAATGAATTTCTAATGATATATTTTGGTTTGTTACAGTTGCCGTACATGTTCTTCAGATCAAATTTAGTGGAAAAGAGGAATATCTGGTGCATTTCTCCTTCCAACCCCTAATTTTGAACCCTCATATATAAATAATGTTATAAATGAAGAAATATATTGTAAAATATTTAATCATTAGCATTGTCCTTATATTTATTAATAATATTATCCACTGTATGTAATTGAAGTGCTAATAAAATTCCATGAAATAAGTCATATTTTCCCTCTCAAATTTGTATTTCAGGCAATTAAAAATTAATTAATCGCACGTTCCAAAAATTGCTGTCAATGTGATGAATTTTGTGTTCCAAATATTCAAAATTTGTATTAGGAGAGCAGAATATGTAGGAGAAATTTCAGATTTTTTGGAAAGTGTTTTTTTCGATTTATTCCTGAACTATAGCCTTTAGACAAAAATTAATATATCACCGTACGCAGCTTCAAAAGGGCTATCAAAAAGGTCTACAAAATTTTCTTCCAACCCTTGAATTAAGGGTAGTGACATATCGTTTCTCGAAAACTATAAGTCCTAAAAAAAATTCTTTCAAATAAATCTTATAGTGCTTCGAAAGTTACGTAACTTTGATTCAAACATTTGGCCCTAAACCCTTCCGTTCTCGAGATAATCGCTAATTAGTCCCTTGAATTTGTTCTTGAAGATCCTGCTATCCTAATACAAATTTAAGATTTTTGGAAGACATAAAAATTATCCAAAAATGTATCGGGAGAGCAGAATTTGTTAGAAAATTTTTCGGAGACTGTTTTTCCCAATTTACTCTTGAACTATAGTCCTTAGGGCAAATTCAATTACATCACCGTACGCAGTTTTCAATGGACTACAAAAAAAGTCATTTACGTTTTTCAACCCTAAAATTAAGGGTAGTAACATATCGTTTCCCGGAAACTATAAGCCATAGGAAAAATTGTTTCAAATGAATCTTATAGGGCTTTAAAACATTTGGCCCTGAACCCTTTAGTTCTCGAAATAATCGTGAATTAATCCCATTAATTTCTCTGCGAGATCCTACTATCCTAGTACAAAATTTCGATTTTTTTTCGAAGATACAAAGATCATCCAAAAAAGTATCAGGGAAGCAGAATTTGTAGGAAGAATTTCAGATTTTTCGGGAAGTGTTTTTTTAATTTACTCCTAAACTATAGCTCTAAGGGTAAATTCAATTACACTACCGCACGCAGCTTTAAAAGGACTATCAAAGAGGGCGATAAATTTTTTTCCAACCCTTAAATTAATTAAGGGTAATAGCATATCGTCTCTCGAAAACTATGAGCCTTAGGGAGAATCGTTCTAAATAAATCTTGCAGGGCGCTCAAGGTTACATAACTTCTATTTGAAATATTGAGCCCTGAACCCTCAAGTTCTCGCGATAATTGCTAATTAATTCCATGAATTTACTCTTCAAGATCCTATTACCTTGATACAAATTTTCGATTTTTGGACGACACAAAATTATCCAAAAAAAAGTGTTAGGAGAGCAGAATTAGTAGGAGAAATTTCAGTTTTTTCGGAAAGTGTTTTTTTTCCGATTTACTTCTGAATTATAGCTCTTATGCTGGGGCCACACTACGTATAATGTCTTTAATTAAGGCGTTATGCAATAATGAACACATTGTCAATGACAATATGTCAACTGTCACATAACGCCTTACTTAACGGCATTAGACATTAGTGTGGCCCCTGCATTAGGGCAAATTCAATTACATCACTGTACGTAGCTTCCAATGGACCACCAAAAAGGTCATTAGATTTTTTTTTCAACCGTAAAATTAAGGGTAGTGACATATCGTTTCTCGGAAACTATAAGTCTTAGGAAAAATTGTTTCGGATAAATCTTGTAGGGCGTTTAAAGTCACGTAACTTTTATCTGAAACAATTAGTCTCAAGCCCTCTAGTTCTTGGAATAATCGCGCATTAATCCCATGAATTTCTCTGCAAGATCCTACTATCCAAATACAAAATTCTGATTTTTCTTCTGAAGATACAAGAATCATCCAAAAAAGTATCAGGAGAGCAGAATTTGTAGGATAAATTTCAGATCTACTCCGGAACGATGGCTCTTAGGATAAATTTAATTACACTACCGTACGCAGCTTCAAAAAAACAATCAAAAAGATTGGTAATATTTTATTCCAATCCTCAAATTAAGGTAAGTAGCATATCGTACCTCGAAAACTACGGGCCTTGGGGAAAATAGTTTTAAATAAATCTTGTAGGGCGCTTAAAGTAACGTAACTTTTATTTAAAACATTTGGCCCTAAACTCTCAAGTTTTCGAGATAATTTCTAGTTAATTCCATGAATTTGCTCTTTAGAATCCTACTGCCTTGATACAAATTTTCGATTATTCGAGGATACAAAAATCGTCCGAAAAAGTATCAGGGGAGCAGAGTTTGTAGGAGAAATTTCAGATTTGTGTTTTTTTTACAATTTACTCCTGAACTATAGCCTTTAAGGCAAATTTAATTACATCACTGTACGCAGCTTTCAATGGACTATCAAAAAGGTAATTACATTTTTTTCCAACCCTAAAATTAAGGGTAGTAACATATCGTTTTTCGGAAACTATAAGCCATAGGAAATAGTTATTTTTGTATTAAGTGATTGTTTTTTTTGTCGCGCGTGAGAATGTCAATTTTAATCGAGACCGTAAGGTCGAGGTAACAAATTCATTCGAAAGCGCAACAAAATGCAATCACTTCGTACACGAAATACAAACAATATTTTTTCGCCAAATGTCAGTAAAATGTAGGAAAAAAGTAGAAATTATAATAATTTTGCAGTCACCTGGATATTGTAACCAAAAGTATGCGCAATTGTTGTTTGATAAATAAAGAACTGTCAACAATTAATTTTTATATTAAAAAATAAGTAGTTTTGTGTACAAATTCATATTTCTTTTTTGTTAAATACCTGTTTGTTTCTATCCTTGCAGCATTACTAAACTGATTTATATTAGATTAGGTATGCAAGAATAGAATTAAGTTTTTCACTAGTAGAAAAATATGTTTCATATTTTTACTAGTGAAAAAATCACGAACTTTGCGTATCCATAGCAATACAAAAATATCATGTTTTTTTGACAGTTGGCGAAAAAATTGTTTTAAATGAATCTTTTAGGGCTCTAAAACATTTGGCCCTAAATCCTTTAGTTCTCGGAATAATCTGGAATTAATCCCATAAATTTCTCTGTAAGATTCTACTATCCTAGTACAAGATTTCGATTTTTTTTGAAGATACAAAAATCATTCAAAAAAGTACTAGGAGAGCAGAATTTGTGGGGGGAATTTCAGATGTTTCGGAGTGTTTTTCTCAATTTTTGCCCTTAGGGCAAATTCAATTACATCACTGTACGCAACTTCAAAAGGGCTATCAAAAAGATTGATAAAATTTTCTTCCAACCCTTAATTTAAGGGTAGTTGCATATCGCTCCTCGAACACTATAAGCCGTAGGGAAAATTGCTCGGAATAAATCTTATAGGGCTTTGAATATTACGTAACTTTTATTTGAAACATTTAGCCCCAAGTCATCTCGTGAACGTCATTCCGGGAACGCTTTTCAAATGACCAAAAGATATAATATAACAAATACCACTTTAAAATTCAATATTATCTTATGAGCGTCATTTCGGGAACGCTTTTCAAATGACCAAAAGTTATAACAAATATCACTCTAGTAATTTAATAGTCAAGTAGGGAACGTCACTTTGGGAACGCTCCCGCTGTTAAATGTTCTAGCTGATTCCCTTTTCTTTCTAAACATAATTCAAGTCTTTTCGAAACTGAATCAAAAGCATTGTTATGTTTACAGGTTAAAATTAATGTACTTATTTCTGTTACACCTGTATTTTCACTACCCCATAATTTTGTTGTTAAAGTTGTGATTTAAATGAAAAAAATGGTACTAGAATTGGTCAGAATTGCCAGGAAGAATTTAAAATGAATTCACTAAAAGGAACCGCTAGATGGTTACACAAGAAATTTGTTTCAAAATTAGTGTCCTCAAGCAACCATAGATGGCTCCATCTGCCACATTTTACTTTTTGCTATAAAAACAGCTTTCTCAATCAAACTTAGTTTTTTTTTCAATAATTCGAGCATTATTTGATGAAATTATAGTCAATTTCAGTTGAGAACGGTACAATGGTTTTCTTACAATAAATGCAGGATTAAGAACCCTTGTACCATTCTTAACTGAAATAGACTGTAGGTAAATATGATTCGTAGCTCTAGGGTGACATTAACATCTGAAAATCCTTTCAAGATTATTCATTTACCACTTTCCAGTCAAAAATTACTCTCGTAATTGATAAAAGATATGAGGCTTCGCCTCCTATTTTCGATAAAACAATTAGAATAGAAAATTTATTAAAACATAATAATACCTTAGTTCTAGACGTGTACACAATTAAGTTACGATAATGACGATTAAATTAAGTCTTGTAAATTACGATTAGAGTTAGTTTTCATATTCTGCCTCCTGTCGGGGTTGTTGATACGATCTTTGTTGAACAATATATGGCCGTCTTTGTTGGAGAGAAATATTGACTTCTTCAGGAGAATGAAAAACTTGCCCCTGTTGGGCCTGTTGCTGCGAACGGTATAATTGTGTCTCTGGTCTTAGAGTTGGTTGGTAGTGGGGTCTTTGTCTTGCGATGGCTATTACTTGGGGTTGCTGCTTTTGGAAACCAACTTGAATCTGTAAAAACAAATATTTTTTAAATTATCAAGATTTAAGATTAAATTATTACAGGCTGCTTTCGGTGAATTTGTTGGGCTTCTATTTGTTCTTCAGATTCATAATAAGAATTAGGATAATATCTTTCTGAATATCTCAATGAAATATTTGGTTGATTCTCATGTTCTTCAGTATTAAGTGCTTTGTATAAATAATCGTTTACAAAATGAAATTGAGACGATTTTTCACAAATATTTTCGTTACTAGGAGGCATACAAATCAAATGTACCTACAAAAAAAAATTATTATTATATAATTAATAATAATAAATGAGGAATTGGGTACTTGATGGAATGTGAATCCTTCCGGACAGACCCACGAATGTTTGGCATTATCTTGGCAATAATGAAAAACTTCACAATTCAATCCCTCATCAGCGTAGTACCCAGTAACTTTTCCACCACAATCAAACTTCGAATTCGGTAGCAACAAACTTAAACGATCAGGTTCTTCCTTTTCTTCTTCTTCAAGAATTGCTTCTCTGTCTTGCTGTTGTCTAAACTTTTGAGGTTGTTGTGCTCTTGGCCTCACAATCGAATTTTGATTTGGGTAATTTTCTTCTTCATACGCAGGCCTTCTGTGTAAAGTAGGCGCAACATTGTTGTCGATATTTGGGGAAATTGTACTCCTGAAACCACTAGGAATCTGCACTGAGGAAGATGTTGCTACTGGAAGGGCATATCCTCGTGTTTTTAGTTGTCTAATATCGGCAGGACTGAATTTAACGTATGCTTGGAGTTGACCAGGCCCTGGACGGTTTTCGGAATATTGTTGGGGCGTGCACGACGTGTACGCAAGCACTGCCAATAATATCAATAATCGACGCATTCTGAAAAACATAAAATTAATTTTACCGGAACAACTTTCATATCAATACAATAAAATTCACAAAAATTTTGTTTTATGTGTGATATAATCCAAGCTAAACCTTTCTAGTGAAATTATAACAAGCAAACGAAAATATTTCCTGCTCTGGTTTCAAACCGGTTTGGAGAAATTCACTTGTCGAACGAAAGAACTACGCCTCATTACCTAACAGAAACATGCTCCCATATGTAACATATATATTTATATGTCTTTTGTGTTTGTAATTATGAATGTTGTTATGGAATGAGCCGCTCTGAATGTCTTAAATGGTTGTTGTAATCAAATACCGTGAAGCCTGAATTACAGTTTTCATTTTTAAATTGTTTTGGTACCGATAATGTCGTTGTTGTAGTGGAAAAACACAAATAAAGCGCCGTCGATGTACGCCATGCTGCTCGAAATTGTAGAATGGTTTACAAGTACCCAAGTAACAATGACTGACCTTCGACCAATATAAGACGTCAGATTTTGGTCGCTATTATCAGTATAAGCTGTCCAAATATGAAGTTATATATTAGATATTAATGATACAAGTTTTATGTACTATTTCCAGATTTTAAACTGGTACTAAATGAAAGCTGCTGTTTCGTAGGTTTGCACAAATTGCTTTAACTCAAGCTCAGTGATTGTGGAAGATTAAATTATTCAATTGAAACAATGCCCATAGATATATATGACATTAGGGATATGGCAACTAAAATTTATTAAAGTAGATAAAAATTTAGTTACAACTTTCGCCACGGCTGTCACTATTTTTAAGTACAGTTGTCAAATCTGTCCGGGATTCATTCAGTGATTTGTTTGACGCGAATTTGAAGCTTATTAGAATGAATTATTATTATTGGATGAAAATTTGTTTACTTTTGGTGTATTTTTTTTATATAGCTTTGATAAAGATCAAATTATCATTTCATGGTACAGCACTTGACTTCCCGTCAGTTAATAACTAAACAATTAAGATTAAAAGGTATTTTTGAGTTTGCACATGCATAAATTATGTACCTATCAAATAGTCAACTTCAAACTAGTACTAAATGGAAGCTGCTGTTTCGTAAGTTTGCCCAAGCTGCTTGATTTCAAGCTCAGTAATTGTGAGAGATGGTAATTTGCGAAATCTCTGAAGTAACAAGCATTCATGAGCTGTCAAAAATGCGCTTCCATCATCTAGTTCTAGATGATTCTTCCATTTTTTTATTTGATGTTTGACATTCGAAAAACATTTAGTAGCATTTTATTCATTGTTATGGCAACTATTTATTTGTTTGACAGCTGTCAAAGTTATGAAGAAATTAAACATATCTAATTGTAAAAATCTTGTCTTAAATGTTTATAAAACATAAATTTATGTGTGTGTATTAATAGTTATTCATAATAAAAGAAACTTAAAATTTGATAGAATTTCTATTTTTATTATTTCTCTTATAAAAATTAGTAGGCGAATCACCCATTAGCGCACCGTCGTAGATAAAATTATTTAGAGATCAGTGTTCAATTATTAGGATTATGAACAAGTTAAGTTACGAAATGAAAATTATCCAAGTAACAAAAACTGACCGTCGACCAAAATATAACGTCAGATTTTGGTCATAATAATCATAAGCTGACGGGCATATTTCGACGTCGTAAGACGTTGAATCGACGCCACATTTTAAGTCAAATTGTGGTCATAAATTGACGTCATTTTTTGACGTTATAAAAAGTTGAGCTGATTTGACGTTATGTTTCAGCGTTTTGGGAAATCATACTTATGCTTTACGATTCTTTAGTCATATTTTTTTAGTCAGTGTTCTTGCGCTTACGTTTTTAACTAATTCAACGTCATTTTATGACTTACATTCGACGTCATTTTATGACGTATGCTACATTTTCAACTCAGCGTCATCAAAACATTACAAAATGAAAAGAACCTGTCGTAATGACAACGTGATGTTTATGTTTGGAAAAACAAAGAAAATGAATGCATTTTTTTTGCATACTATAAGAAAAGTATATTTTAATTTAATTAACAATTATTTTGTACTCAAATTTAATGTTTTCAACAAAATTTCATTCATTTACAATAATTGTTGTTTATTTCTTTATCATACGTTGGTACTATGAAGTTTGACTACGTTTACATTCTCATTCGTTGCATTCGTTTTTGATATTTCAGTGCGATCAACACGTGTTTACTTTGTTCTTTTTGGTTAGAATATCATTACTGTTGCTTTATTGCGTATTAAATCTGTATTTTTCAATACAAACAGTAATTGTTATTCGAGTTTTGCTTCCTTGGTATAGCATATAAACGTAGTAATTACGTGACGTCATTATCTAGTTATATATTTTGATGACGTCTCTCTTCTGCTTAATTTTATAGACTATATCCAAATATGCAGTTGTATATAATTATTTAGAGATCAGTGTTCAATTATGAGGATTATGAACATGTTATGAAATATACAGGGTGTGCAACGAAACGAGAAACATGAGATTTTAAAATTGTGTGGATATTTTAGAGCAAAAGTATAAGAATGGAAAGTTGTTTAAAATAAATTTTCACTTATAAGAAGTTTTTACTTAATGCAGTAGAATATTTGTAGCATTAGATATTTAGAAAATAAAATATGATATTTTTGTCAAAAATCATTCTGACTGTTTAATGCCGCATTATTATTGTTAATTTTTATAAATGCTACAGGTATTCTACTGTATTAAATGAAGACTTTACATCAGTGAAAATTGATTTTTATTCTTGTACTTTTGCTATAACATACACAGAAGAGTCAATATCCGCACAATTTAAAAACCCTATGTTCCGCATTTCGTTGCACACTTTTATACTCATTTCATCATTATTTACTTTCTGAGGAACATTTAGATAATGATTAAGATCATAAAATGACGTCGAATTCAAGTCATAATATGACGTCGAATTTAAGTCATAAAATGACGTCAAACATAAGTCATAAAATGACGTCAAACATAAGTCACATTATAATGTCATATAGCTCCACGCATTGACGTTTTGCTGACGCGATTATGATCAAAAATGGACGTCATATCGACGTCATATTTGGTCATAATTGTTACTTGAGTTGTTTGTGCATTCAAGAATTTTGTTGAAGTTGTTGAAAGGTAGGTAACTATATTAAAATCAAAAATAAGTGACTCATTGTATATCCAACACATTGATTAATTTTCAATGGATCTATAATGTTTCATAAAGATATTTCTGAATTTCAAACTGTTATTGAAAGTTTTAATGGCTGAATAATTGTGTTGAAGACTAATCCCATTTTTTAAATTTCGACTTGATTGCTGCAGAGACGGCTGTGGTCATGCCCACTACAATTGGATAAACAGCCCAAAAATATACGAAAATTGGTCCAAAATTCACAGATACTTATTATTATTTAATTTTTGAAGAATGTTTTAGTAATGGCTAAGATCATAAAGTGATGTTGAATTTAAGTCAAACTTAAGGCTGGTTTATGATGGATTTAATTTACAAATTTAGATTCTGTCAAATATAAATCCAGCCAATCAAAAACATTGGCTGACATGTCAAAAATTTCAAATTGTCAACTGTCACAGAAAATATATTCAAATCATGAATATGGTGGAGGAGCATCCATATTCATATGATAAAAGTGATAAATCAAACCGAGATTCAATTATTTGTGCAAATAAAATGGTTTTGGCGGTGAAAAAGGCTAATCAAAAGGTCAATTTTAGGTTATATTCCAAAAAAGAGAAAAAAACGGGGATCTAAAACTATGAATCTAAATTTTTAAATGTAATGCATCATAAACCAGCCTTTAGTCCATAATATGACGTCGACATTAAATCATAAAATGACGTCAAACATAAGTCATAATATAACGTCAAACATAAGTCATTATATAACGTCAAACTTGAGTCATAATTATTGTATTCGGCTCACAAAACCGCCCCGGGGTAGAACAAACGAATATAGCCGATATTAACCAAAAAGAGTACCGAAAATCGTTTGAATTTCGGTGAAATTGAAGCTATTCGGTTTGTTCCGTAACTATTCGGTCTTCTCCCCGCTGGCAGTTTTGTAAACCGAATACGATAAATATGAAATCGACGTTAAGTCACAACATGACGTCAAACATAAGTCATATTATGACGTGATGTAGCTCCACGCATTGACGTCATATTTGGTCATAATTGTTACTTGGGTACTTTTCACAGTTTTACTTCATGTAAGTTTCAATCAGCAAGCTACAATTCCGATTTACGTGTGAATAAATAAGAAGAAGCAAAGTTGGCATAGCCAGCTTTGCACTACTCAAAATAATAATCGGGCCAGGTAATTTACGACGTCATATTTGGTCATAATTGTTGCTTGGGTACTTTTCAGTTTTACTTCATGTAAGCTTCAAGTAATTTTTTCCACAATTGTGCGAAAATAAATTACTATTATTTTCTCTCTTTTTCATGAAATTCTTTAAAACAAATATTTTGTAAAATTGATAACGTTAAATTATTCAAGTATATTAAGCAGCAAATTACAGAAAAAGTGTTAAAAATAATCAACAAGCTATAATTCTGATTTACATGTAAATAAATAAGAAGCAGCAAAGCTGGGATAGCCAGCTTTGCACTACTCAAAATAATAATCAGACCAGGTAATTTAATAATATTAAAGTTCTTCAGGTTCAGTTCATTAATTTGCGCTATCAGTTATCTAAAATAAATAGTAATTCAGGCTTGCGCTATCTAGAATAGTTATCAGCTGCCTAAGTACTGTGTTGAATGTACTAAAAATATTTTTTGTGTACTTTTAAATAAGTAGTGATCCGAATAAATTGATATAGAGACGTTTATTCAAAGACACAGGACGTTTCGGCGCCGCAACGGCCAGCCATCATCAGCTTGAAATTGTGAATTCAAAATTTAGTTACATTATGAAATAAATACGTTGCAAAAAAAACCATATTGAATTTGGAATTTAAGAGGCCAAAATAAAAACTCAATAATTTAGGTCTAATGATGGCTGGCCGTGGCGCCGAAACGTCCTGTGTCTTTGAATAAATGTAATTCTGTTTAGGAAAAAACTTAAATTGCATAAAAATTGCAGCATTGTCATCCAACAATACAAGACAAATCTATCTCAAATATTTTTCTAGTTCAGCTTGTTATTACGCAATACATTTAATCTGCATAGCGTGTATTGTTCCATAATAAATTCCGCTTTCGAAACATTCGAAACCAGCTCCAAATAACTGAAGAAGCAAGTTTAATAGAGCGCTAAAGTTACAATCCAATTGGAAAATCTAATTTTCACTTTAATAAAAGATGCGTATGCATTTTTTAAAATCGTTTATCTAGTCAAGGTTTCGCAGTTTTGTCGGTCAAGTTTCTAAAAATTCAACATTCAAATGTTAAGAGCAAGGATTGTGATTAGAATTTATATTCAGTGCAAAGAAGATGCTAAATTTAGGTCTGACACTTTGAAAACGAATACTTTCTAGCTTCTAACTATTTTATTATTTTTATAATCATGACGACAGGTGGTTCACGTATGTTTCTAGTTGAACATACTTTTCATAGTTCAAGATAAATATTGCAATACATGTGAAGTTGGAGTTTATTTCTGCGCTCTTCATATGTTCTATAGAAAAAAATATCATTCCTTGACAGCCTTGAAAATTAATTGGCTGGCCAGTTTGTTTTTAGGGCCCTGTTAGCAGTTGAAAATAAAATTTAAAAAAAAAACCTAATAAAATATTCACTGAGGACATCTAGTGAGACAATATCGAAGTATCTTTGCCCTTTGTTTTATAGTAGTTTTGAAAGCTACCACAAGGTGCGCTGCTTTACGTTGTTACGAAGTGAAGCTAGCTGCATGTATTTAAAAGTGAGATCAAATTGTGTTTTATAAAAAAATTTAATCTGAAAGATAATTAACAGGTATTGTTGAAGTTATCAGCAAAAAATCATTGTGAAAGTGTTTGGTATATCTACTGGAATTATCGATAAGAAAGCATGACTTTATTATGTAAATTACCACTGACAATAAAAAAATATTAATTATAAAATAAAATATCAATCACGCCTGTAACCCGTTACGGGTGTAGCAGACACTTATAGTGTTTTAAAATTCCCAAAAAACTGCCGAAATATTTTTAATTTAAACTTTCCAATACAAAAATCACTTTCTCCGTCTGAAGTTCACGCACATTCCCAATTTTTGGGCGCGGTGTTGCACCTGCGGTGCCTACGCCCTGAAGCCCTATTATGTCAACGGAAAATTGTGTAATTTTTAATTCTGAACGCCCAATGATTCTGCTTCTGGTGTGACGAAACAAAACGGGTTATACTGTAATTACAATTATGTCATTTCGCGGCTAATTAGTCACACGGGAGTATCTAAATAATTGTGTGAAGATGCAGTGTATTATTATGCAAATTTTTGATTATTAATATTTTCTAGTTGACTCATTTGTCCAAATGAAATAGAAATTGATAAAAAGTTCAAATAGCGCGACTCAAAAACAAACAAAACGAGTTTAGTAGTGCGTGAATGTTGCTGCTACAAGAAACCGAAAGTGCTTCAGTTTAACGGAATTTCTCTTGACCAGTTGTCTGCAACGAGTCACAAAAACGGACTTCATACAATTAAATCACATATGCTACTTTCTTTTCAAATTAAATCAAAATCAATATCTTTATATGAAAATTAGAAAAATTTGAAGCAGTTATTTTGCCAATTGTCACCCTTAAAAACAAATGAATATACAACTAAAACAACTGAAATTAAAAACTACACACCTGTGACTGTGAAAGTGGTGCACTAAGAAACGAGATCACAGAAGAAATTGTACTGAGCCATCAATCCGGGGGAACGGTTCTTATAAACTTCTAACAGAGGGGTAATCCTTTCCCCAAGAATGGGGGAAATATTGCTCTTGTTTTACACTTAATAGGCCCTGAAATCATTATAACATTTGTTGTTTTGACTTTGTCTGAAAACAAATGAGATATTTGCAACTTATTATTCATCTGAAACGTAAAACATATCTAAAATCAATTACCAAATTAAGTTTAATACATTTATAGGTTATGTTTTCTGTTCTTGAAGAATAGAAGCTTCAAGAATTTATGTGGCAATATTTTCAATTGAATTATTTATTAAATTAATTATTTTAGCATTGCATTCCATTTAATATTCCACCGTTTTCTTTAAATAAATCGTTGAATGATATTTGAGAATCAACGATAATGAAGTTAAGAACAGCAACTACTTTTTGAGCTGCTCATAGATGGCAGCACAGTCTCTGACTACATTCAGACTATTCAAATCAACTGATTCAAGTGCGAGAGACTGGGGGATATTTTAAAATTCATCTACAGCCCTAAAATCATTTTTGGACATTTTAAACTTGATATTTTAATTCAAATTCCCAAAAATATTCAAAGTCTTTAATTCAACATATTTTCATTAATTCATAAAATATTCTCTCACATCTATACTCCTTTTACTTCAATAAATCGCAAATATCGTTGCAATATCGAGCAATTATTTTAAAAATTAACAAACTCCGTACCTTTCACATTGTGTATTGTTCCAAACAATCATTTTTGAGTATTTGAACTCATTACTGCATTGCTGGCTTATTGAAATCAATTTAATTAATTAGTTTTAATATCGTTCCAATAATTGTGCTATATTTTTAAAACAATTGAACTACATTTTTATAATTATATCGTTTAGAAGTTTTATAATAATTATAATTGTTGTAGATATATTTTTTTTAAAACCTGACAAATTGAGAAATAAAAGAATAAAATAGTTTAACATAAATTTTTAAGATAATTGTTAATTTCACGCACGTTTGTTTGATCATGAATGAAAGTGGACATAAGTAACATGCTTCAGTTACTTTATTTAAATTCATTATTTATTCAATAATTTCAATAAATCATTGCTGCGAGATGTTCAATTGTCGGACATTTGAATGCTAGCTCATTGTTGCTCAACTGTCAAACAATTGAATGCTTTTATTCAATAAAAGAGACTGTGAGCGATTTTGTTATTGTATGACGAATTGTACTACTGTAATAATTATTTAAACACAATTAAATTTGTGACAATATTACTGAGATATATAAAAAAAAAAAATCAATTAATATAAAATGGGGTATATCGTAGTTTTAACTGTCTTTAATAATAACGTAATTTGAGTTATAAGTCTGTATTTTGATATGAAATGCAGTAAACTGCATTTTAAATTCCAGGCAGAAAGCAGAAATGGAATTATTTTCCTATTAAGAACATTCACTCACGTAATTGTAAAAGCACTAGTATATAAATAAAAATTTTGTTATGCATGTGAAACATTTCAAAAATAAACAGGTATTACGAAATTAAGTACTTGTATTCCTTTTTGCAATAAGAAATTTGTGAAAAATACTGTGAAATAAAAATTATTATTACTTATATTTGGACATCACATGCAAACGTTCCTCAATTGATGAATTTATTTTATATTTTTAATTCACTGTTTACATCGTTATAACAGTAAAAAATATAAATTATGTTTAAAAGTGCTGTAATCTAGTTTAAAAAAATATTTAAAATTGAAAATAATTTTGAGCTGTTTAAACGCCGCCATTTTCGCGCGCTCTATTGATGACGTCAAATACCATGTCCAGTGACATTACATCCATTGTTTACTGCAGGTGTTTTCGTTCTCAACTTATTTCAGCATTAAAAAAGGTCAAAAGTCAGTTTATAAGTATTGCATTGTGCCTGAATGCAAAATACTATCAGAAATGTTCCTGATAAAGTCTTTTTTCCAATCCAGACAGGTTTTAAAATACGTAAGAAATTATGTAAGGTTATCAAAATACAATAAATTTGACAGATCATGAATAACATTATATGTGATTAGTTTTAGCAATAAAATTCAGAGTATGTATGCGGCTTCGTTTAACATTTGCTTGTTTTAAGGTTATGTTCACTGCTCATCATATTTCGGATTGTATTTATTGAAATAGCATACATAATGTGTTATTATTGTATAATTACTTTGCAGTGTTCACTCTTTTCACTTCAGCGGACGTAAAATTTGTATTTGGAAGAAAATAAGACGACATCATGAATGGATCTATTTTTGACAGATTATCCGATTATGCTTTTACAAAATGATTTATAATCTCACTAGGATGCTAAAATTACACTTAAACAATAAATGAATTTACAACACACACGTTATTACTATGTTTCTAATCAAAAGCCTGCAATGCCGTACAAATGTTAGCAGTGCGCACTTGTTGGCATAGTATTTGACGTCACATTTCGTTTAAACCAATGGTGTTGCGTCTTAGAACTTTGAATTTCCCTCGCTAAATTTGCACTTTTATTTATTAATTTTAAGCAATTGAAAAGGTATTAATTACCAAAATGATGGTCTAGTACAAATAAAAAATTTGGAATAAAAATATTTGAATCAAATTTAAATTTCATCCAGATTCCCTATTGTTGCTTTTTCTTTTAAATAATGTCTAGTTTGGTATCAATTTGTTACGAAACTTGTTCTATTTTTGGAAGATATTTATTTTCAAGCCATTTTTCAGGCGACAAAAATTAGTAAGAGAAAGTTGGCAAATAGTTTTTGCCTTAATTTATTTATTAAGTGTTTCAAATCAAGTTCAAGAACCGAGAAAATAATCAAACAAGTTCGATAACATTCCTAGAAAAGTTATACAAATATTTGATTCATAATATGAGTAAAGTTTCGTAATATATTACAATATTTTCTGATCAATTTGAATAAGAATCAGTTAAAATTATATTAGATTTCACTTGAATATCTAATCCTGCATTGTTATACTTTCTTCAAGTGGAATGTATTAATACAAGAAAAAAATCAGATATCTCCGCGGCTATTGTTCTGGTTCAAGAAATAAATCAATACTCATGAAACAACAATGCAATTTTTGTCATGGTTGCATAGTTGAAACACATCTCGTTGAACTTTTATATTATCAACAAAAATGTAAACAAACAAAATTTTTAATGAAATTCGAATTTGTGACTTCTTTACTCAGGTCTGCTTCTACTTCTTGTAGCCATTTAGACCTCTTTTTCCGCCTGGTTCCCTTTGTAGAATTGCCATAACAATGTCTTCTTTTTTTCTCCATATGCCTAACCATTTCATACTCTGTTATTTTATTTTCCTTACTATATCTTCTCCTTACAGTTCTTGTTGTATTTTATGGTTTATTAGTATTTTACATTCGTTTTTGTCGTTTTTACTAGTCCTGAAATAGTTCTCACTATTTTTAGCGTATTTTTTGGAAAAAAGCGCTATTATATTCACTTTGGCTGTCTGAGTTGTCAGCAACTATACTATTTACAGACTTGAAACTGGTACTAAATAAAAGCTGCTGTTTTGTAGGTTTGCACAAATTGCTTTAATTCAAGCTCAGTGATTGTGGAAGATTAAATTATTCAATTACTTGTTTCAAGTGAAACAATTCCCATAGATATATATGACATTAGGGATATGGCAACTAAAATTTATTAAAGTAAATAGAAATTTAGTTACAACTTTCGCCGCGGCTGTCACTATTATTATGTACAGTTGTCAAATCTGTCCGGGATTCATTCAATGACTTGTTTGACGCGAGTTTGAAGCTTATTAGAATGAATCATTATTATTGGATGAAAATTTGTTTACTTTTGGTGTAGTTTTTTTTATATAGCTTTGATAAAGATCAAATTATCATTTTAAGGTACAGCACTTGACCTCCCGTTAATAACTAAACAATGAAGATTAAAAGATATTTTTGAGTTTGTACATGCATAAATTATGTACCTATCAAATAGTCAACTTGAAACTAGTACTAAATAGAAGCTGCTGTTTCGTAAGTTTGCCCAAACTGCTTGATTTCAAGCTCAGTAATTGTGGGAGATGGTAATTTTCGAAATATCTGAAGTAACAAGCATTCATGAGCTGTCAAAAATGCGCTTTCATCATCTAGATGATTCTTCCATTTTTCTTTTTATAGTCGCAAATCTTCTTCATCTTTTTTTGTTATTGTCATTGTTTCTGCAGCGTACATTATTGTTTTATACATTTTTATTTTTGTTTTCTTTGTTAGGTTTTTATCGTCTAGTAATTTTTATTGGCGTGCTAATATCTTCTCCTGAATTTCGGTTTCCTTGTCTCCTTTGTTGGATAGCTTAATGCCTAGGTATTTGAATATAATTTAATTTTTTTCGTTTTGTTCTCATTGATTTTTCAGCCCATTTTGTTTTTTCTTCTGTTATGTTTCGACCATTTCTTTCAATATTTTCCCAATTTTTGTTACCAATTCTATATCGTCTACGATATTACTGGTCCGCCTTTATTTCTGAGTGTTTTTTTGTTTATATTTCGACGTCAAATGACGTGAAATTGACGTCAAATAATGACGTCATAAAGTGTTGAACTAACATTATAATTTGACGTTATGTTTTAGCGTTATAGTGTAGATACATCTCCAGTAATCTCAATTGAATCGACGTTGTTTATGGGTTGTATGAACGTCATATTTAGACGTCGTTTTATTACTTCAAATGTATGTAGAATCGACGTTTATATATACATACGTACATTATTCACGTAATTTAAATGTTAGTTAAAACGTCATTAATACAATATGTTTATGAATTTTTTAGCATTTTCTTTTTTGAAAATGTTGGTGCTCAGAATCATTCAGATTACAGAAAGCGTCCACTAAACGTTAATTCATTTTCAATTTTATTGTTTCCAATTTTATACTCTTCACTGAATTATGGACGAATTAAATTTTTTTACAAGCTCTGCTTGTTTACCGTGAATGATAGAAAAATAAGAATAGAATTTTAAATATTTCACTTTCTTGAAATTATGTTTATTTACAAATTTCACAAAATATTTTAGAGGGATGTGATTCCATCTTTTCTATGCCAAGCAAACAGTTTCAAATTTTTATTGTTTTGTGTTTGACAAGATGTGACAAATAAAAGTAAGTTAATTCTGTGGTAATATTCTGTAATTATTTTAAATAATACATTATTTATTTGCTGAATGCCATGAATGTATTTATTGGCAACTTGGAGATAGAAGTAGTTTTTAGTTGTTGGATCTCTCGGTCCAGTAATGAAGTACTAGCAAGATCAAAAGAATGAAACTTATGAAAATAGTGAAGGATTCACAAAGAGCGATGTGTGTCAAATAGAAATTATGAAACCATTCCGTTTAAAGTAAATTGAAAGAAATAGTTTGCTTTTTTACTTACTTGTACAAAGTACAAGGAAGTATTGTGAAACCGACAAAATTCACCTATCGAGATTTTGTTGGAAATATCCGTTTTGAGCATCCCTTAAGTCATTTTGACTATTTTTGGCTTGATGTCGGTACGTATGTTCGTGCGTAACTCGCAAATCACAAAACTGGTTGAAGGTATAATGTTGAAATTTTGTATTTAAGACTGGTATAGGGTCTTGTTGTGCACCTCGCATTATGGTTCCAATCCTCTATACCGGAAGTGCACTTTACTTGAAACTTTTTTCGAATTTCTCTAATAAATTCAGAATGATCAGCCATAGGATACTGGAATTTAGCATTTAGAATTGCTGTAGCATCTAAATGATCTTTTATTTTAGTAATAATCGGCTGAGCCGGAAGTGCACTTTATATGACAGACTTTTTGAATTTTCCGCATAAATTCTAAACAATCAGTCGTAGAATATTTAAATTCTGTATAAGGTACTTTTATAATATCTAGTTGTGTACTTTGCATTATGATTGCTATCGACTGAACCGGAAGAGCACTTTATTCGAAACATTTTTTGAATTTTCCGCATAAATCCGAAACGATTGAACGTAGATTGTTAGAATTTAGTATTAAGGACGATTATACCGTCTAGATGCTCATATCCCATTTTTATTGAGATCCACCGAGCCGGAAGTGCACTTTACTTGACAGTCTTTTGGAATTTTTTGCATAAATTCGAAACGATCAGGTGTAGAATATTGAAATTTGGTATTTCAGTCTGCTGTAGCATCTGAATGATTGCCCACTATTTTCATAACAATCTGTTGGTAGTCGTAGAATTTTGGAAATTAATAACTATCAGCAGATAACGTGCAATGCACGAAGTGTAAGCGGGTTGCGTTATGATCAAAGGAAATAAATCTTGTTCAATGGTTTAATGTCAATAAATTACACTAGCAGTATGTGTTATTTCGATGACAAACAGTGCATAGTTACAGTATGATCATGTCTTAGAAATACACCAATATACCAATTCAAGCTAGACATCTAACAACAGTAATTTTTTTTGCTTCGATTGTGTCTGATTTTTCTTGAAAAATCAGATAGAACCACTGCAAGTGACTGTATAAATTGACAACTGTTATTCCATGTTTACAAATATCATAAACATTTATTAATCAATGTGTTCCAATATACAAGTGCCCAGTACACAATTATTCTACTAAAATTAACAACGCTGTACAGATGGAAAGATTACGTAAGAGCTACTACAGCTTTTAATATTTATAATCGTTGCAAACCGTTAAAGAGGAGCAGTGTGCGTAATCAATAAAACAATCGAATTTTAAGTACGTTCCACTAGGCGACACATAAAAAAATTTAGTTAATACAATACTGTTACACTGTTCAACATCTATAGTACTACTATTGCTACAAATAAAAGTTTAAAATCGTATTAAGTAGAAATATGTATATTTATCACATGAAGTATTTTGATGAGACAAATACGAATAAAGCACACATTTAGATAATTTGTCCTTAATACGATTCATTCTAATAATGTAGCAATCCTCACAATCAGGCACTATTTTATCATTTAAATCATTTTTATCATGATAACCGCATTCAATTATTTTTAAACAAAAAAAACTTCATTGTTGCCATTTCACACAACACTTCTAGATTTTCTACAGTATTGTCAAGGGCTTGGTTGTAACTAAAATTTTATACAAATGTACAGCTTACTAGGAATGTACAATGAGTATGAAAACACAATAAAATTTGAATTTGAGATTATATGGAAGAACTGTCGTAGTAACATTAAATTATTTGCAATTAAGCATGTGCCCAATACATAATTTTTTTCATAGTCACATCAAGTAGATGATAAAATTCACGGTAATTTTAATATAACAATAATATAACTTTTTTTGTCAACATTGAATGAAAGTGTAGTATGTACAGATATAATTCAACAAATCGCGATATTTACAAAAGCATGGATTACTAATAATTCGTTAATTTGAGAATTAGTACATTCATTGCAGATGATAATAAAAAAATCTTTTCTATTAGTGAAATATTGTAAGTAAAAAAAAATTCTTACTTCTGGCTGGCAGAATCGAACCCTGAGAACTTCAGTTATACCATCAATCCATAACTAAACCAAAAAGTCTTGACCATTTTTGAATTTTCCTTCTGTGACGTTCCTAAAAATATAATTTAATAAGCTGTTTATAAGTAAACACAATTTAAACAGTTTATAATACAATACCTAATAATTATTGTAGAATATGTAACATACATTGAATTAATAATGGACATAACGCAGAAACAAATGCCTTAGCTTCAATTTTATTGAATATTATTCCATAAGAGACAACGTGGCATTTCCACCAAACTTATTTTGATAACACAAATTGTTGAGGCCGGTTTTTTGCATAGATTCTACAACTTCGAAAAGCAGGACGTACATCAACTAGTGAAAAAAAATAATAGGTAGTAAATCAGTCGGATTCACTGCCTCAACTTCTTTTTTTTAGCATATATCTAAAATAAATAATAATAAATATAGTAAAAAATATACAGTCCACTAAATTTAATATGAGCCGCACTACAAACAAATAAAATTTGTTTGTATTGTAAATTAGAAACGTCAAAGTCCAAATATTTGATTTAAAATATCATTCGGGCTTAAAAATCAACCAAATAATTTTTAAGCACCTCCGAAAATATCAAAATTATTTAGAAAATAAAGTCGCATAATGGTTCCTTTAACGAGCGAAATTTCGCACGACGAGTGACGCGGAAAAAGGGCAAACTGTGCGCTGGCTTTCCGCGCCTATTTTTTCAACTATTTTTTATTCATTTAATGACAATATCATACTTTCAGAATATTTAGAAAATTTATAAATATGTAATTTACTTTAGATAAACGTTACAAATAGAAAAAAATGAGTATTTTTAGGCATGGAGCACATTATCGTATTTTAAATTATTTTAAAAATGGTGTAGACAACGAGGAATTTCCACCTACCAACTATTTTGACAACAGAAACAAATAAAACCTATTTGGTTTATATTGCAATTTAGAAATGTCAAATACAGAAGCAGCTCCAATTTTTTCCAAGTATGTGAATTTAATATTCGTGTTTAAAAATCAACCAAATCATTTTTAAACACAACACCCTCAGAAATATCTAAAAAAATTTGAACATTTCGGTATGAATTTTCGAATATTTTGCATAATAGCTCCCTTAACACTTTACAGGATACTTCAAAAAGTCCCAAAATCATTCAGAATGTTCTAAGAAATCTTAAATCGTACTAGGATGTTCCAAAACTCTTCAGAATGCTTTATAACGTTGTAGAATATATCAATACGTTTCAAAATACTTCATAAAATTTGTCAGGACACTCCAAAATGTCCTTAAACCATCGGATATGTTTGGAAAATTCTCCAGGATGCTTCTGAACATTGCAAAATATATCAGGACGTTTCAAAATGTCGTATAACAATCCAAGATGCTTCTTAACGTTCCAGAATGTGTCAGAATATCTAAATACGTTCCAAAATATATCAGAATGTTCCCGGATGTTTAAAAATGTTCCAAAACATTTCAAAATTTGTCAGGACGTTTAAAAATGTTCTTGAACCCTCTAAAATTAGTCAGGTCGTTCCAAAATGTTCCAGAACGTTCTAGGATGTTTTAGAACCTTCCAAAATGCATGAAAATTTCCAAAATGTCCCAAAAGGTTTCGAAATATCTCAAAATCTTCCACAACATTCCAAAACTGTCCAAAAACGTTTCAGAATGTTAAGGAAACCTTCAGGATGCTTCAAAACATAGCAGAATATATCAGAATGTCTCAATACGTTCCAGAATGTGTCAGGACGAGTCAAAATGCTTAAAAACCTCCCAAGATGCTTCAAGATATGCTAGAATATGTCAGTACCTTCCAAAACATTCTAGGATGTTTCCACGACATTCCAAAACCCTATAAAATTTATTGAGACGTCTTAAAATGTCCTTAAACGTCCCGAGATGTTTCAAGACCTTCCAGGATGCTTTAAATCATAGCAAAATGTGTCAGGACGTTTAAAAATGTTCTTGAACATTTTTACAATATGTCAGATTATGTCAATACATTTAAAAATTTGCCAAAGCGTCCTGACATGTTCTAAAACCTACTACAATTTTTTGAAACTTCCTAAAATTGATCCAAAACATTCTGAGATGTTTCAATATCTTCCACGACATTCTAAAACCTTATAGAATTTGTCAAGACTTTCTCAAATATCCTAAGATGCTCCAAGATGTTTAGAGAACCTTCCTGGACGCTTTAAAACATTGCAGAATGGATTAAGACGTTCCAAAATATCCTAAAATGTTGCAGAGTATATAAAAGCCTCCCAGAAGATTTTAAAATATTCCAAAATGTATCAGGCCATTTTAAAATAATGAAATTGTAAAAATCTTGTCGTAAATGTTTATAAAACATAAATTTATGTGTGTCTATTAATAGTTATTTCTATTTTTATTATTTCTCTTACAAAAATGCGTGTCATTATTAGTTTCATAATGACACGCAAATTAGTGGGCGAATCACCTATTAGCGCACAATCGTAGATTAAAAAAATTAAGTATTTTTCGGCATGGAAAAAAATTTATTCAAATAAATTGAACATTGCGGATCCCGTTTTTCGCATAATGAGTCTCTCAACGAGCGAAATTTCGCACAACGAGTGACGCGGAAAAAGGGCAAATCGTACGCCAATACTTCATGAATTTTTTCTAATTATTCAATGACAGTGTCACATTTTTACAACATTTTTGTCTTGAGGCAGTTTTATACTGAAACAAAATTTATAATTAATTATGTACGTCTTTTAAAAATTTACTTTAAATAAACGTTACAAATTAAAAGAATTGAGTATTTTTCGGCATGGAAAAAATTTATTCAAATAAATTGAACACTGTGGATCCCGTTTTTCGCATAATGGATGAAACGAGCGAAATTTCGTACAACGAGTGACGCGGAAAAAGGTCAAATCGTGCGCCGGCTTTCCGCGCCAATACTTCATCAGTTTTTTTGATTATTCAATGACAGTGTCACATTTTCAGCACATTTTTGTCTTCAGGCAGCTTTCTACTGAAACAAAATTTATATTTAATGATTTAAGTTTCTTAAAAATTCATAAATTTTGGAATAAACATTTCAAATTCTTTTAAAAAGTGAGTATTTTTCGGCTTGGAACGCATTATCGTATTTTAAATTGATTTGAATGGTCTAGATTCTAGACAACGTGGAATTTTCACCAACCAATTATTTTGACAGCATAAACAAATAAAACCTGTTTTGTTTGTACTGCAAATTAAAAACGTCAAAGACATTTCGGTATGCATTCCCAATAATTTAGATTTTAGAACATAAGGTGGAGTCCTTTTTTCGCATAATTACTCTTTTAACGAGCGAAATTTCGCACAAAGAGTGACGCGGAAAAAGGGCAAATTGTACCCCAGCTTTCCGCGCCAATACTTCATCAGTTTTTTTAATTATTCAATGACAGTGTCACATTTTTACAACATTTTTGTCTATAGACAGCTTTCTACTGAAACAAAATTTATATTTAATGATTTACATTCCTTAAAAATTTATAAATTTTGAATAAATATTACAAATTTTTCAAAAAAGTGAGTATTTTTTGGCATGAAACGCATTATCGTATTTTAAATTGATTTAAATAGGAAAAATTGTTTCTGGAACGAATTAAACTCGTTATACAGGGGGTTAAAAAAGAGGACAAATTTTTTTCATGGTATATAAACTTCATTATGTGGGTGTATGTGCCACTGGTCGACACGAAATTTTTAATGAAGCTAATAAATAAATATTTAATGCCCGATTTCATGACTGGAAGTTAAATTTAACTGGATTAAAGTGACGGGGAGTTAACCAATAAACTAGACTTCGATTTATTTAATATTTAGTTCATTGGATTGATCAGTAATTACTTAAAAAATGGAAGAATCATCTAGATGATGAAAGCGCATTTTTGACAGCTCATGAATGCTTGTTACTTCAGAGATTTCGCAAATTACCATCTCTCACAATCACTGAGCTTGAAATCAAGCAGTTTGGGCAAACTTACGAAACAGTAGCTTCCATTTAATACTAGTTACAAGTTGACTATTTGATAGGTACATAATTTATGCATGTACAAACTCAAAAATACCTTTTAATCTTTATTGTTTAGTTATTGACTGACGGAAGGTCAAGTGCTGTATCTTAAAATGATAATTTGATCTTTATCAAAGCTATATAAAAAATACACCAAAACAAATTTTTTCATCCAATGATAATAATTAATTCTAATAAATTCGCGTCAAACAAGTCATTGAATGAATCCCGGACAGATTTGACAACTGTACATAATAATAGTGACACCCACGGCTAAAGTTGTAACTAAATTTTTATCTACTTGAATAAACTTTAGTTGCCATATCCCTAATGTCATATATATCTATGGGCATTGTTTCACTTGAAACAAGTAATTGAATAATTTAATCTTCCACAATCACTGAGCTTGAATTAAAGCAATTTGTGCAAACCTACGAAACAGTAGCTTCTATTTAGTACCAGTTTCAAGTTTGTAAATAGTATAGTTGCTGAGAACTCAGCGTCACGCCAGCCAGCCAGGCAAAGTGAATATAATAGCGCTTTTTTTAAAAAAATGCGCTAAAAACGATGAAATTGATATTGTTACCAAGGAAATGAGACACTTAATTCAAATTAATTTAGCTCGAGATCCTGAAATTGGTCATTAATCACGTAAATTAATTAATTTTATTCTGGCGCTTTGTAATAATACCTACACTGTCACCGATCATAAAATTGAGCAGTTGAACATTGGTGTGGTTTCTTTATAAAAGTAATAAAAATCGGGCATTGCCTTCGTCCAGATTTTTTTTTATCTGTACTCATTTGTTTGTCGCTGTTCTGAAGAACAAAACATCAAAATAAAATTCATTTGTTATTCAAAATTAATTATGTGGTTAAAATACTTATTTATTAACTTCGTAAAAAGAATTTCGTGTCGACCAGTGGCACTAGAAATGTACTTTCATTGAAGCACCCCCTAATTTTGCGAATTTTGCAATGTATATGCCGTA
Source organism: Dromius quadrimaculatus (assembly GCA_963989225.1). NCBI lineage: Eukaryota > Metazoa > Arthropoda > Insecta > Coleoptera > Carabidae > Dromius > Dromius quadrimaculatus. The sequence continues at coordinate 3,428,950 of OZ022328.1, forward strand.
AAATTTCTAATTCCATACGCCTTTTAGGCCTAGGTGTATAATTCAAGCTCGGCAACATTTTAGTTATACCAAGATTATTTACTGAGGTTACAATGCTCAAATAGTTTTTACTATAGAAAATAAATTTAATTTAATAAAACTGTAGATAAGCAGTACCACTAGTGGAAAGACACTTTATTTGTGTCTTCCCACTAGTGGAAAGAAATAATACAATCGAATTCACTACGTCAAGAAATTTGGCCTCAACTTGCAATGTGTCAAATCAAATGATTTTCGACGAATCAGAAGCTGTTACTTCCCAACAATTCAGGAATTTATTTCTGAATTATTGGTGAATTGATTTATATGGAAAAAATGTTTCACATTACGAGTAAGATTCTAGAACGAATTGAGCTCGTTATGAGAGGTCAAACCTCTAGAAATACAGTTAAGACATACAGGGTGTATCACGGAAAGTGAAACATAGGCGTTTAACATGGGAAATCAGTTTTTCCCTGCGAATTGTTGTAAAACAGAAATTTCTGCATCCGCATCAATAAAAAAAAATATTTTGGCAGCCTTATAACAGCAGAAATAGAATTTGAAAACTCACAGAATTACAGCTAATCGTATGAGCCATGGAATCAGAAATAAGAGACGAACAAAAAAAATTATACGTCAAATTATTATTATTCATTTTGACAAATTGTAATAAAAGATCGATATAAAAGTTATTCTCAAAAATGAATAACTATTCAAATGAAGAAAAGCTACAAATAATTAAATGGTATTATTCTGGCAATAGTTTACGGCAAATTCGTGATTATATTAGTACTCTTTGGTGAAATCATGATGTCTACCATTCAACGATTTATTGCCAAGTTTGAGAAGACAGGTACACTCAATTTCAAGGAAGAGGAACAAAATATCGAGAACTACAATGAAAATGAAGAAGATGTTCTTGCTTTGATAGAACTAGAACATACAATGAGTGTAAGAGAAATTTCCAGGGAACTGAATATTCATTTTATGACAGTTCATAGAATTCTTAAGAAACATAAATACATTCCTCTCAAATTTCAAAATCATCAACATCTTTTGGAACGAGATTTTGAAATGCGTGCATCATTCTGTGAAATAATGGTGGAGAAGTCAAATTATGATAGAGACTTCTTAAGGAATATTTTATTCTCAGATGAATGCACATTTACCAATGGTCATAATTACCGGTATTGGTCCAAGAATAATCCACATAACGTTATACAGTGTCGGACACAATATCGACAAATTGTAAATATATGGGCAGGAATTTTAGGACATCTTTATTACAAGAATAAATTCGGAGTCGTATTTGAATTTATTAATGAATATAGTTGGACCAGAAATTGCCGAAACAAATAAAGAAAATGTGTGGTTTCAACATGATGGCTGCCCTGCACATAGTACAACAGAAATTGTGGAATATCTAAATCAAACATTTCCTGGAAGCTGGATAGGACGAAGAGGACCAATTAACTGGCCAGCACGGTCGCCTGAATTACATTTGTGCGATTTTTTCTTTGGGTTATTGTTTAGCACAAAACGGAGGATTGTTTGAACATCTATTATAATTTGAGAATTTAAGAATATTTTGAGTTTGTTGTAGTTCATATTGGATTTAATTTGTTGCATTATTTAATTGTTAGTGTTACTTTATTTTATTTCATCAATCTTAAACAATAAATCAAATTAAACCACCCTTTATTTACCATCATTATTATTAGACTTTTATTTAGAAAATTGATATTCACTACCTACGGAAGATATCTATTTTGACAATCATCATTCTGACACTGACGTATTAAACGTTACGCTTTTGTCCGTCTCTTATTTATAATTTCATAGCTAATATTATTACATTCATATTTTATTTCTGCTATCATGAAGTAGCCTAAATGATTTATTTTCTTATTAAGTCGATACAGAAATTTTGTTCTACAATATCCATTTGAATTTTTTTGTCTAAGGTAATTTGGGGAGCAATGCGCACAGAAAAACTGATTTCCCATGTTAAACGCCTATGTTTCACTTTCCGTGATACACCTGTATATGTAATACATAATAAGTATTACATATATGAGTTAAGACATACGTGTTTCTGCTCATGGCCCAATAATAAGCAGATTGAATAAAAACAACGTGAAATGACTACAACAATATATTCAGGATGAAAAGAATATGCATAACAAAATCAGCTGACTCCATACATATTCTAACATCATTCAGTTATACATTACCTACAATACACTTATGTACATGACTGAAAGAGTGTGTTTATTCAAGTAAACATGCGTACGCCATCATAAGAAACTGTCAGGAGAATCATTGCATGATATGCGGCATGAAAACACAGCCATATTTTTAAATTACATTTATGTCAGTATTTAAGATTTGTATTTAAAACACTTTTTTATTTGTGACGTTAAAATATGACTGAATAATTGAATGAACACATTCAGAAGTTCTAATTTTCGACGGTTGTTATTTATATACAAAACGAATTAATAATATCAAAGCTACACCGAGATGTGTGCCAAACTAAAATAAATACTGAAAGGCAAATTCTACATTTATTTGTGATTTATTATTTATGTTAGTCAACATTATTATAATTATTGGTTTTTATTACTATCATCTGAAATATTTACTTAAAGACCTACGGTTATTGTATTGTAAGATATTTCAAATTTAAGGCTTAAAATATAAATATATCTAATAACAATTGTAACAATATAAAAGAAAAATGAACAAAAATAATATCTCGTTATGAGCAGTCTTGAAATACTCTTACAATACACTGAACACAACTCTGAAAACCACTTTGTACAAATCCATTTCGAATTTACCTTTGAATAACGAACACGATGCATACTCACTACCGATTTGATGAACACTCGTGTATATAATAGAACTCTTCTCCAATATTCAAACAATCAACAATTTGTAATAATAAATATGTTCGCGCTCAATTTAAATTAAATTAAATATCTGAAAGAAAAATTTTATGAGTAAATTGTGTGGAATGTAAAAGTTACGACGACTTTTTGTTTCATTGAAAAAGCCTGTAATTTATATTTAAATTATAAAAAATGTTTGGCGGAGGATAATTCTGTTCAGCGCGAACAAAAATATACAATAAAACCTGATATGTATGTTTCAAATTATTTCGCATCTTGTTTGCTGAGCGCAAGAACAAACTCCAACTCCTGTTGTTCCTTCCTCTGCTGCTCTTTCCTGTCTTCTTCCAGTTTTAAGCTTTCCGCAGCAGCCCAAGCGAGCTGCTGATCCTCAGTGGGTAATCCACTGGGTTTAGAAAACGGATCGCTAATCGGAGCAGATGCTCTCCCGCTTGATGAGGGAAAAACTGATAAATTACTAGAAGGTAAAGGAACAGATTGGCGGCCTCCTAATCCGGAAGCAAACGGGTCGAATTTTTTAGCAAAACTGAAGGCGTCTAATTTGCTTGCGTCGCTCGGTTCGTCATCGAAAGGGTCGGCTATGTTGAATGGGTCCTCGTACCGATAATCTCGGAAGGGGTCGTCTGTGAAATCCATAGGGTTCTTTTTTGGTGGTCCAGACGTTGTACTCGAACTCGGTTTATCAGAAAACTGAAGGAGGATACGAAGATATTATTTTAAGGCTGAAATATTATCAAGCAAGTGTTAGTAGATGACCGCCTTGGGCTGCACCTGTCAAAATTAGTCAAACGGAAACGTGCCTCGGATTGTACATGCTCCAACTTAAAAAACACTGGCCTAAAAACGCTAAATACACAACAAAACAAACATTAAAATAAATAATATAAAACAATTAAATATTTGAAACTAATTATTAAATTTCCAATTTCCTGCGCACAATAACTCATGAACTAAATTAGATATTCATCATGCAGTCATATTTATCCTTTTTCAATATTCCTACAAAATTTTATTTATTCAAGTGATACGAATAAACAGCTGAAAGTTTTAGTTCTTGGGTCAATAACTCATGAACTGGTATTATTTTTACAGCCCATATACATTCTTTTATAATATTCCTGCAAATTTTTATTATACTAGGATAAATAGTTTAATTTCAAGGTCGTTAACTCATGAACTAAATCAAATATTTGATTAATATTCATCCTGCTGTCTGGTTTATCCTTTTGTAATATTCCTGCAAAATTTCAACCCCAAAATTAGTTGAAAAGTATTTTATTTACAGTTTTGTTGATAAAACAAAAGACGTACGAAAATAGGACAACATTTGACTAAAAATTCTGAATCCTCAGAAAATTTTACCCCACTTTACTTTTTTTCCCAGCTTCCTACGGCCAAAATTAAATTTATTAATAATATTATTATTGTAACGTATATTCGTTATAAGCAAGGTACAAATTTCTGACTTATAAATAATTGCCCTCAGGATATTTTACCCCAAATATAATTTTTATCCCATTTTTCTGTCGCTACAAATTCAATAAATAATTATAAAAGCACTTATAAAAAATATTCGTTATAACCGAGGTACCACTCGCAAAATCATACTTTTGAGGTAAAAATTGAATTCTTGAGAAAATTTTACCTCGATCTACCCTTTTCCCCCGATTTTCCAGCATAAATAACCAATTTACAAATTTTTTAATTAATTTCTGTACGCTAATGGTTTGAAACGCGATATAGCACTGCATAAAATTCAATCCGTAAAAGAGTACAAGATTATTTTTATAAAATAAGTAAAAATGCAATCTTCAGACATAAATTCCAGCCCTTCTGAGTAGGCTCCAGGATACAAAGGGTACTTTTCATAAAATAGGGGTGGCGAAGAATGATTTTCCACCCAAAAATTGCCTCAAAACAACTTTTTAAATCAAAATAAAGTATTTTGAAAAAAAAAGTGACGTTTAATCAAATCTTAGCTAAAATTTAAGAAAATTCCAAACCAGTTGATTAGATTAGGTCGCTATATTGCGTTTCAAACTAATAACTTCAGTATTTTCAGGAAACTGAAAAGGGTTGTTTATAAATTAATTAATATCTCTGTTATTAGGCACACTAACATTGTGAAAATTTGCATACCTGTAAAAAAGGGTTCAAGGATGATAATTATGTTATTGATTTTTTGATTCATCCACCCAATTTTGGGTGAAAAATTAAATAAATATTCAATAATTAATTGCTGGCGAACTGGGCATAATAAAAATTTGAAAATTGCTATACGGAGCAAGCAACATGTTACTATTTAAATTTTATACCTTAAAATTTTTTTTAAACTGAAATACCCATTTTAGGGTAAAAACTATTTGTTCAAATATCTCGCGAGTTACACAAGATATTGAATTGCGGTTTTCAATGATAATATCAGACAGAAATATTCTATATTTGCATTAATCAAAACACCCACTTTAGGGTATAAATTATTTATCTGAATATCTCGTGAGTTACATTAAATATTGACATGCGGTTTTCGATGTTAGTATCATAATAAATTATACTTCTGTTTAATAAATGAAAAAAGTGACGTTTAGTCAAATTTTAGCTGAAATTTAAGAGAATTTCAAAACAGTTGATAAGATTAGGTCGCTATATTGCGTTTCAAACTGATAACTTCAGTATTTTCAGGGAACTGAAAAGGGTTGTTTATACATTAGTTAATATCTCTGTTATTAGGCATACAAATAATGTGAAAATTTGCATACCTGTAAAAAAGGGTTCAAGGATGATAATTATGGTATTTAATTTTTTGATTCACCCACCCAATTTTGGGTAAAAAATTAAATAAATATTCAATAATTAATTACTGGCGAACTGGGTATAATAAAAATTTGAAAATTGCTGTGCGGAGCAAGCAACATGTTAGTAATCAAATTTTATACCTTAAACTTTTTTTTACACTGAAATACCCATTTTAGGGTGAAAACTATTTATCCAAATATCTCGCGAGTTACACAAGATATTGAAATGCGGTTTTCAATGACAGTATCACAAAGGAGAATTCTATATTTGTATTCATCAAAACACCCATTTTAGGGTATAAGGTATTTATCTGAATATCTCGTGAGTTACATAAAATATTTATAAATGCGGTTTTCGATGTTAGTATCAGAATGAAGGATTGTATATCTTATATTCATCATCCTACCCATTTTAGGGTATAAATTTTCAATTGCAATATCTCGTGAATTATATCAGATATTGTCATGCGGTTTTTGATGTTAGTATCATAATAAATTATACTTCTTATTAATAAATAAAAAAAGTGACGTTTAATCAAATCTTAGCTAAAATTTGATAAGATTAGGTCGCTATATTGCGTTTCAAACTGATAACTTCAGTATTTTCAGAGAGCTGAAGAGTTGTTTATAAAATAATTAATATTTCTGTTATTAGGCATATGAACATTGTGAAAATTTGCATACCTATAAAAAAGGGTTCAAGGATGATAATTATATCATTAATTTTTTGATTCAGTCACCCAATTTTGGGTAAAAAATTAAATAAATATTCAATAATTAATTACTGACGAACTGGACATAGTAAAAATTTGAAAATTGCTGTGCGGAGCGAGCAACATGTTAGTAATTAAATTTCATACCTTAAACTTTTTTTTAAACTGAAATACCCATTTTAGGGTAAGAACTATTTATCCAAATATCTCGCGAGTTACTCAAGATATTGAATTGCGGTTTTCAATGGTAGTATTACAAAGGAGAATTCTATATTTGTATTCTACAAAACACCCATTTTAGGGTATACATTATTTATCTGAATATCTCGTGAGTTACATAAAATATTGACATGCGGTTTTTGATGTTAGTATCAGAATGAAGGATTGTATGCCTTATATTCATCGTACTACCCATTTTAGGGTCTAATCTTTCAATAGCAATATCTCGTGAGTTATATAAGATATCGTCATGCGGTTTTTGATATTAGTATCATAATAAATTAGATTTATTTTTAATAAATATTCAGGCCAGCACATAACCTCCCGCTAATATATTTTTTTAAACGTCTAGTTTGGGCGGTTATTGGACCAAATTTCCACGAAAACTCTTAGATATCTAATAACTAATTAAGTATTAAATTATCAGCTGGAAGCTTTAGTTTCCAGACCAATAAATCATGAACCAAATTAAATATTTGATTGATATTCATCGTACAGTCAAATACATCTTTTTGTAACATTCCTGCAAATTTTTATGCTTCGTGCACGTTGTCAAGAAAATTTTTGTATGTTTTGACGTCTGTAGGAAAAATGTTGTATGCAACTTGTGCACGAAATTTTTATGGAGCTTTCAAATTAAAACTATAAGCAATACAGACGGATCCGAATCGAAAAAAACGGACAAGAGTAGTCCGGCCTAACGGTCAAACTACGACGAATTTATTAATTGTGTTGAATGAATGGAAACAAAATAATAATTAGCTTCAGATACTTTAACTAAAAATAATTGATAATGATTTACCAAATAATAAGGGAATCTTGGAGGGTAGGGGAAAAAACAGGAACAGGAGTATTTTAACCAGCTATAGTGCAAGCACTACAACAAAAATATTTTAGAATTGAAAACGGAATAATTCTTGTCCAAATACCTTAGCATCAAAATCTGCGAAATCGGCGAAGCCCCCGCTTGAAGCAAACGGATCTTGGGAGGGCGCCGCAAAAGGATCTTTGCCGAATTGTGGAGGTGCTGGACGAGGCGGCCCTGGTCTAGGAGGCGCTGGTCTCGGAGGCGGCTGCTTACTCTTTTTAGGAGGCAAGGCTGGACTAGGACTTGTAGGCCGCCCAGAGGGAGTTCCGTCACGCGTTGGAGCGTGGAGAATTGCAAATGGGTCGCAGCCAAAAGGATCTTTTTCATCCTACAAAATTATTATTTAAAAATTGTGTATTTTAGGCGGGGAATAATTAGTGAGCTGCAGCGTTAGCACTATTTACAATATTTACAGGATACTTACCTCAACCGGCGATTTTCCTGGATTGTTATTAGGTTTTTTGCCGTCTCCAAATGGATCAAATGGATCTGGTTTAGCTAACATATAAATAAATTGTATTAACTAGTATTTATTAATAAATAAATTGGTTTTACCTGCAGGCGCGTTAAAGGCCCCAAAAGGATCAGCCGAAAAACCGTCCGCCTGAAATTAATATTCATTTAAGTTTTCAGTAATATTTTTTTTTTAGTAGATACGTACAACTTTATTTTCTGGAAACGCTGCTGTAAACGGATCATTAAAAGCATTTGGATTACTTTTAAATTTAAAAGGATCTTGTTCAAATCCTGAATTGTTACTAATAGGTCCACCTTTATCATTAAATGGATCATCTTTGGTATCCGCAAATCCGTTGTGTTCTCCGTTCGTAATTCCGGCAACAGCGGAATATTCTGGATCTCTAAATTCAGGGGAAATTCTTAAAGCTGTATCAGCAACTGAGTTTACATCGCCTGCTTGAATTGCAGAATCACACATAGCTATTGCATCGCTCATTTGTCTTTGTTGCTCCTGCAATTGTGTTATTTTTGCTTTTGCCTAAAAAACAATTGAACAAATTATGCTATTTTGGTATTGATGGTTTAAAACAAACCTGACTAATTTGTAATTGAGTATCTTGTAATGTGGTTGTTAATCGGTTCAGTTTACCATCGCTTTCTTGTCGTTTTTGTTCTAGTCGCTCTTCTTCTTTTCGTAAATTTTCAAGCTGTTCTTTTTTACTAAGCAATTCGCCTTCTTGTACTTTTAGCACCTCTGCCTGTTCGTCTGCTTGGGACCTCAATTTATCCACCTAAAAACAATTTTTGTAAGTGTACTTATACTTATTTTTAAATTTAAAAAGATTTTAAAAGAATTTTTACGTTGTTTGAACTTTTAAATATATTTAGAAATCCGCCACCTTTGCAGGAGCTCTATGAGAGAATATATAAATTGTGCATATCCTGCAGGAACAAACCATTACCACATTTAATAGCAAAATTATTTGAAAAGCAATAAAATAATCATCCCTTACCTTCTCTTCTTGTTCGACTAACTGCTTTTCTATGTCTTCTAGCTCAATGTCTACAGTTTCTCTCTATTGGTAACAAATCAAATATGCAACAAACATGCTGAATCAGCCATCAAAATAAAAATACATTAAATTATTCTAAAATTGTTTTAATACTACCATGCAAACATAAAATATTTAATATTAAAGTGGTGCAAAGTAGCACATTCTCAAAACAGCAGTTTTTATTTTTTATTTGTCAATTCATAACGTGGCAAATAACATATTCCATTTGTACGCAGATAAGTTGTCAGACAGGCTGCCAAGAAAATCGTCAAAAACTGGAGCGAAGCTCCTATTGCGACGTTATGAGCAGTGAAATGACGGAAACCACTGATCTCCATATAACACTGGATTGGATTTAGGCCGCTGGAATGCGGCCCCAATTGAGCGTCGCCATCTTGGTAAAAACTGAGGTTCTGTGTCAATTGGTGACAGTTCAGTATTTTATACTGAATAAATTTTGTTTATTTATTTAAATGTAGATATATTAATACATAATATTGTTATTGTTTTATTTTATTAGAAAAACTCAACTGAAAAAGTTTGAAGATATAACTTATTCCTATTTTCAGTGAAGTATTACTTTTTGCAGGTTTTATGGAGACCTAGAAGGATACATCAATTCATTATGTTAAAGTAATCAAACGATTTGATTTTCAATTTTAGATTAAATTTAAAATATCATGAATAATAAAATCATATTGTTGGGCAATGTTACAAAGTTATGATAACAAATTTGAGTAATATATCAAATTTAATATAAAATATCTTGCTCACAAAATTAATCGCTGGACTGCAAATTTGTGCTTACTTACGAACAATAAAATCTTGATTATTAAATGTATTATTATCCTCCTATCATGTGTAGTAGATATTTAAAATTATTAGTTTTGAATAGGCAATATTATCGCGGAAATGCACTTCATTTATTCATATAAGTAAATTCATAGTTTTAAATTTTAGGTAACAAAAATTTATAAGACTATTGAACGGATTAAATAATACTAAACTATAATGTTTAAAAAATAGTTGAAACACTGACACTAAAAAGTTCACAAATATTTTTAACTATTAATAAATATTTCAACTATTATAACAATTTTTAACTTTAGTTGATTATTAATGTATGTATTTTAATATATATTGAGAATAATTTCTTCATCTTACTTGCATTATACTTTGAATTTCATCGAGTGTCTTCTATAAATGTTTTGAATTTGCCGCCGACTAGTGACACAAAACCTCAGTTTTACTGTCAAGGCCGCCGTTCAACCGGGGCCGCTTTCAGATGCCAGAATACGGTCTAAACCCAATCTAGTGTTATATAGAGATCAGTGACGGAAACCGACGGATCCCTCACCAAACAGCCCCGATTGCTTTGGCTGCTCTCCAGCTCTCTTCTATATCTCGTCTAAACAAGCGACCTCTACTATTACTGCTGGCTTTCTACCGCTCACCTAAGCGACCGCTACTTTTTTATTATTATCATTTTAAATCCTTTAATATCCTTACGGATGTCAGGATTGACTATTAATTTTACTTCATATTAATCGCGAAGTCTTTCCACTCTTTGCCTCTTGGGTGCTGATGTTGTTCCTTCTTAGTATTTCTTCCATTATATCCTGCCATGTTTTGGCTGGCCTTCCTCTTCTTTTTTCTTTCACTATTTTAGAGTTCCATACTTGTTTGGTTTGTCGAGTTTCCGGCATTCTTATTAGGTGACCGTACCATGCAGCTTGTTTTTTTTCAATGGTGGTTTGTATATTTTCAATTTGTAGACTAGCTCTTACATGTTCATTTCTGATTTTGTCCATCCTTGTAACCCCTTCTACTCTTCTTAGGAATCTCATTTCACTCGCTTGTATTTTACTCTTAAGTCTATTATTCATCTTCCATGACTCAATTCCATATATCAATTGTTTTGTAAAGTGTCATCTTAGTTCCCTTAGATATATGTTTATTGTTCAATATTGTTTTGTTTATTGAGTAATACTTTGAGTATTCTTTGGTTTATTTCTTCTTCGATTCCTCTTCTATTATGTATAACAGCTCCAAGGTATGTGAAAGTTTCCACTTGTTCTATCTCTTTCCCGTTCATTGTTATGTCTTCTTTTGCTATTACCATTACTTTTGTTTTTTCTATGTTCACTTTCATGTTGTGCTTTGTGAGTTCTTCATTCCATACGTTCAGGTTGTGTTGCATGTCGTTTTCGTTTTTTGCCAGAATTGCCAGATCATCCGCAAAAGCGCACTCTGCTATTGATATTCTGGCTAGTTTATGGTAGCCAATATCTACTCTCTTTATTTTGCTCTTTATGTTCTTTATTATATTGTCCAGGAAAATTATAAATAGTATAGGGCTCAAGGCTCCTCCTTGCCTAAGTCTTTGTGTTGTAATAAATTCTGTTGAGGTCTCATTTCCAGTTCTTATATAATTTGAGGTATTACTATATATACTCTTAATCGCATTTGTAAGTTCCTCACTTATTCCTCTCTTTCTAAATATTTCCCACATTTTTTTTCTAGGGACTCTATCGAAGGCTTTTTCTAGGTCGACAAATGTTATGTATAGCTTTTTATTTTGTTTCATTACTATTTCTGTCAATGTTCTGATGGTAAAGATATGATCTTGGGTTGAGTGTCCCTTCCTGAAGCCACTTTGCGCGGGTTCGATGTTTAATTCTATTTTTCTTCTTAATTTGTTTTCCAATATGGATTCTATAATTGTTACATTTCTTGCTGTCGCCTTTTTTTATATATCGGAAATATCACCGCCTTTTCCCAGTCTGTTGGGATTTTTCCTGTTTTCCATATTTGGTTAAGCATGATTAATAATATTTGCTCTCAATGTTCCCCTATATACTTCAGCTGTTCTGCCTTTATCATGTCGTGAACTGGAGCTTTACCGTTTCTAAGTTTCTGTAGCATTGTTTTCATTTCGTCATACGTGATATTTTCTGTTTCGTTATTGATTTCGTTGTTTGATTCTTGATGATCTCTTACGTCCATGACTTGATCTTCCTCTAATAGCTCTTGGAAGTGTTCTTTCCATCTTTCCATTATTAACTCATATTCTTTTAATATGTTTCTCTGTTTATCTTGTATTTGTTTTTTGTATGTTTTCAATGTTTTGTAGAATAGTTTCTGGTTTTCCTTGTAGTTGATTTCCATTGTTTTTCCGAATTCTTCCCATACCTTTAACTTGGATTGTTTTATAGTTTGTTTTACCTTTGTTCTTTGTATTTTATACTCTTTGTAGTCTTCTTCCTTTTTTGTTTTTTCATTTTAATTACTTCTTCAACTTCTTTAATCCACCAGTGCGTCTGTGTAATGTTTCTTGTGTTTTTATTAGTTCCGCATGTTTCTTTTGTTGCCTATTGTATTATCTGTTTAAACGTTTTCCACATTTCTTCTATATTTTCTTGATTTGGAATTGGTGTTTTCATTATCAATTCGCCAATTTTATCTTGGTATTTCCTCCTTACTTCTACATTGTTCAGTTTATCTATCCTCAATTTAACCGTGTTTATTTCTTTCTTTGTTTGGGTTTCTTCTTGTTTTATTTCCATTTTCGCTACTGTTAGGAAATGGTCACTTCCGATTTCACTACCTCTTTTGACTTTAACATCATTTATGTTTTTTATTTGCGTTTTATTTGTGATAAAATAATATATTATTGATCCTATTTTTTACTTCTCGGGTATATTTATGTATGTCTTTGTGCTGGAAATATGTATTTAATATTTTCAGGTCATTTATTATGCAGAAATCGATTAATCTTCTTCCGTTGTTATTTTTAGTTTGTTCACCATATCTTCCCATTATTTCTTCTATTCCTTTATTTATATTACCCACTCTTGCATTAAAATCTCCCACTAAGTATATTGGTTCTTTTAGTTTTTCATATTCTACTACTACAAGTTTAAAATAAATGCCATTTGAATACTTTGTAAACTCTTCACAAAGAAAATTTAATCTGTAAAATTGGTTTATGTCGTTTTTTGGTTTCTTCAACATTTTTCAAAAAGTTTACAGCCGATCTTTCAGAAATTTGTTGCGTATGTTGGAAAGTCCCACATTATATCAAAATTTTGAGTCTTGAGCACTGATCTCTATAATAACACTGGATTGGATTTAGGCCGCTGAGATGCGTCCCCAATTGAGCGTCGCCATCTTGGCAAAAACTGAGGTTTTGTGACAGATCAATACCGCGTTGTGCCGCGATATTTAAAATTTAGCTGTTTGGTTTGACGGTATTTTATTTATCAACCATGATGATCGAGTGCATGTTTTGCGGAAAGAAACCAGATTCATCGAGAAATTTGACACTGCACAAGTAAGTACAACGAAATAACCTGAAGTAACTGTCGTTATGACTGAAATAAGTAAACATTACTTATTTTTATTGCTATGCTATGATGAACAATCGTTTAAAAATGGATCGAACAAATGGGTTTGCCAAACTTAGGAATAGCCAAAAACATGAGGTTATGTTCTCAAAATTTTGTTGCGTCCGCGCTAAAACAAAAGAAAAGATACACGACTCTGGAAAATGATGTTGTTCCGACTATTTTCAACGAACTATACAAAAACTATAGCGTTAACTGCAAAACCAGAAAAAAATGTTAAAATAGTCACACAATTCTCAATATTTATAACAAAAATCGTAGAAGTATTCAATGAATTTGATAATTCAGAGCTAAAATGTTTAAAAAATAGTTTAAATACTGATACTAAAAAGTTAACAAATATTTTGAGCTATTAATGAATATTTTTAAATTATATTATAACAATTTTTAAATACTTTTAACTATTATTGATTATTAATGTGTGCATATTGACGTATATTGAGAATAATTTCATCATCTAACTTGCATTATACTTTGAATTTCATCGAGTGTCTTCTATAAGTGTTTTGAATTTGCCGCCGAATAGTGTCACAAAACCTCAGTTTTACTGTCAAGGCCGCCGTTCAACCGGGGCCGCTTTCAGATGCCAGAATACGGTCTAAATCCAATCCAGTGTTATATTAGAGATCAGTGGTCTTGAGTTTTTGGCAGTTTTTGACCTTTTTAGCGCATTTTCTGGAAAAAAACGCTATTCACTTTGGCTGGCTGGCGTGAGGCTGAGTTCTCAGCAACTATACTATTTACAGACATGAAACTGGTACTAAATAAAAGCTGCTGTTTCGTAGGTTTGCACAAATTGCTTTAATTCAAGCTCAGTGATTGTGGAAGGTTAAATTATTCAATTACTTGTTTCAAGTGAAACAATGCCCATAGATATATATGACATTAGAGATATGGCAACTAAAATTTATTGAAGTAGATAAAAATTTAGTTACAATTTTCACCGCGGTTATCACTATTATTATGTACAGTTGTCAAATCTGTCCGGGACTCATTCAATGACTTGTTTGACGCGAATTTGAAGCTTATTAGAATGAATTATTATTATTGGATGGAAATTTGTTTACTTTTGGTGTATTTTTTTTATATAGATACAGCACTTGACCTCCCGTCAGTCAATAACTGAACAATGAAGATTAAAAGGTATTTTTGAGTTTGTACATGCATAAATTATGTACCTATCAAATAGTCAACTTGAAACTAGTACTAAATGGAAGCTGCTGTTTCGTAAGTTTGCCCAAACTGCTTGATTTCAAGCTCAGTAATTGTGAGAGATGGTAATTTGCGAAATCTCTGAAGTAACAAGCATTCATGAACTGTCAAAAATGCGCTTTTATCATATAGATGATTCTTCAATTTTTTGACAGCTTTCCTGACGACGTAGCAGCGTATGAATATATTATATTCCACGTTATAAACTAACAAATAAAAAAATAATATTTCAAGTTGTCATTTTTTTTTATTTTATCTTGTATTTGCTTTAAATGAACTAGTAAACTTTCATTGATTTTACTAAATCAAAGCTGATGATGGTGACCGAAACGTCCCAATTTAAATAAATTTTAATGTGTTTTACGACTCTCCTTGCCATAATATTACCAATTACAATAATTAAAATGAAGTGCAATACAGTTTGAAAATAGAAATAAACTGATTCATTTAATAGAATAAAAATGTGTAAAATCAAATCTTAAATAGAAATAAATTTTTGCTTATATTAACGATCAGTTCTATAAGCAGCAGCATACAAGCGGAAAGTGAGTAAAAAAGCATTATTTTTATCGGAAATCATTACCTGTGCTTTGAGATCGTTTAGACGTTTTTGTGCCTCTCCTTTTTGGTTTTCTAATTGTTTTAATGTTGCAGCTAACGTATCCAGTTCACTCTAAAAAGTAATACAATCAATTAAAAATATATTATTCAGTAATTGTTTGTAGCGCAATAAATTTCTTTCAATTAAAAATTTGCTTACCTGCAAGCTTTTAATTTCGCCGCTCTTAATTTTAATATCAGCCTCTTTTTGTGCAATATCAGCTTCCAACGTAAGTTTCTCTCTGACTAATTCTTCGATGTCTTTACTAATCATATCCAACTCTGGATTTGAGTATGGCGTGTTGTTGTTTTCCTGCAAAAAACGTGTTAATTATTATTTAACTGGCCAATGAGAGCTAGAAATGAGGTCAATTAAAATTTTATTAATGACCTTTCAAGTAATTTTAAAATGAAAAGAGTAGGAAATAAATAAAATTTATTTTTGTTTACAATTGATATTCATAAGCATTTTTTGCGTCACTTATTAAACATTTAATTTTTAATTTATCATAAACAGATCTTTTGGCATCATCTTTTCTTTTCTGTTTTATTAAGTTTTTCCGTAATGCTCTGATTTCTTCCAATTCTGATTCGTCATTCGAGTATTCAGGGTCAACATCTTCAGTTTTTATCATTTGAAAACGTCCAGTTTGTTGATAAGTACTCACAAGTTCTTCTTCTTTCTCTACCTCACTTTCATCACACAAATCAAGTATTTTACGTTGTAATAAGTCGTGAAAATAATCATTATTAATGTATGAATTGCTGTACGGAAAATATTTGCTCACAAACGACCTGACTTCATAAATACATTTCAATTTTTCAACCAAAATATCTTTACTAGGATTTTTGAATAAAATGCATGAATGAACATCCACTTTTGGAAGCGTTTTATGGAGAATTTTTCTCTGATTTATATTCATTTTTAAACAAACAAATGACACTGACGTGTGTCACTAATAATGAACACAAAGAATATTATATTTATTATTTTGATCATATCTTCAACTGAATCATTTAATTTTAGGAGTAAAATGAATCAAGCATTAACCAAAGCCAAATCGGTGTACAAAAAAAAATTTGGTAAAGACAAAAGTTGGCATTTTCTAGGACATGACGCTTCAGAATATCCAGGATCAAATAATGAAAAACGAAAAATTCAGGAAGAAAAGTGGGAAGAGTATTACGACTGTTTGCAACAACAAGCGAAGAATATCGGCAAACATGGATCCGTTAACCCGGAGGCTGTTGCAGCTTTCGAGGGCGAATCGATAAAGTAATATATTTTTTCTACGAATAACTTATAGAGCCAATAACTCATGAACCAAATCAAATATTTGATTAATATTCATCCTGCTGTCTGATTTATCCTTTTGTAATATTCCTGCAAAGTTTCAACCCCAAAATTAGTTGAAAAGTATTTTATTTACAGTTTTGTTGATAAAACAAAAGACGTACGAAAATAGGATATCTGGCTAAAAATTCTGAATCTTCAGAAAATTTTATCCCAGTTTACATTTTTTTCCAGCTTCCTACGGCCAAAATTCAATTTATTAATAATATTATTATTGTAACGTATATTCGTTATAAACAAGGTACAAATTTCTGACTTATAAATAATAGCCCTTAGAATATTTTACCCCAAATATAATTTTTATCCCATTTTTCTGTCATTACAAATTAAATAAATAATTATAAAAGCACATATACAAAATATTCGTTATAACCGAGGTACCACTCGCAAAATCATGCTTTTGAGGTAAAAATTGGATTCTTGAGAAAATTTTACCCCGATCTACCCTTTTACCCCGATTTTCTATCATAAATAACCAATTTACAAATTTTTAAATTAATTTCTGTACTGCTAATGGTTTGAAACGCAATATAGCATTGCATAAAATTCAATCCGTAAAAGAGTACGAGACTATTTTTATAAAATAAGTAAAAATGCAATTTTCAGACATAAATTCCAGCCCTCCTGAATAGGCTCCAGCATACAAAGGGTACTTTTTATGAAATAGGGGTGGCAAAGAATGATTTTCCAACCAAAATTTGCCCCAGAACAACTTTTTAAATCAAAATAATGTATTTTGAAAAAAAAAAGTGACGTTCAATTAAATCTTAGCTAAAATTTAAGAAAATTTCAAAACAGTTGATTAGATTAGGTCGCTATATTACGTTTCAAACTAATAACTTCAGTATTTTCAGGGAACTGAAAAGGTTGTTTATAAATTAATTCATATCTCTGTTATTAGGCATACGAACATTGTGAAAATTTGCATACCTATAAAAAAAGGGTTCCAGGATGATAATTATGTCATTAATTTTTTGATTCACCCACCCAATTTTGAGTAAAAAATTAAATAAATATTAAATAATTAATTACAGGCGAACTGGGAATAGTAAAAATTTGAAAATTACTGTACGGAGCAAGCAACATGTTAGTAATTAAATTTTATACCTTAAACTTTTTTTAAAACTGAAATACCCATTTTAGGGTAAAAACTATTCATCCAAATATCTCGCGAGTTACACAAGATATTGAGTTGCGGTTTTCAATGATAGTATCAGAAAGAAGAATTCTATATTTGTATTTATCAAAACACCCACTTTAGGGTATAAATTATTTTTCTGAATATATCGTGAGTTACATAAAATATTGACATGCGGTTTTCGATGTTAGTATCAGAATAAAGGATTGTATATCTTACATTTATCATACTACCTATTTTAGGGTATATTGCGTTTCAAACTAATAACTTCAATATTTTCAGGGAACTGAAAGGGTTGTTTATAAATTAATTAATATTTCTGTTATTAGGCATACGAATATTGTGAAAATTTGCATACTTGTAAAAAAGGGTTCAAGGATGATAATTATATTATTAATTTTTTGATTCACACACCCAATTTTGGGCAAAAAATTAAATAAATATTCAATCATTAATTACTGGCGAACTGGGTACAGCAAAAATTTGAAAATTGCTGTACGGAGCAAGCAACTTGTTATTAATTTAATTTTATACTTTAAACTTTTTTTAAACTGACACCCATTTTAGGGTAAAAACTACTCATCCAAATATGTCGCGAGTTACACAAGATATTGAATTGTGGTTTTCAATGATAGTATCGCAAAAGAGAATTCTATATTTGTATTCATCAAAACACCCATTTTAAGGTATAAATTATTTATCTGAATATCTCGTGAGTTACATAAAATATTGACATGCGGTTTTCGATGTTAGTATCAGATTGAAGGATTGTATACTTTATATTCATCATACTACCCATTTTAGGGTATAAATTTTCAATAGCAATATTTCGTGAGTTATATAAGATATCGTCATGCGGTTTTTGATGTTAGTATCATAATAAATTATACTTCTTTTTAATAAATATTCAGGCCAGCACCTTTAGTTTGGGCGGTTATTGGACCAAATTTCCAGGAAAACATTTAGATATCTGAGATAACTAATTAAGTAATAAATTATCAGCTGGAAGCTTTAGTTTGCAGGACAATAACTCATGAACCAAATTAAATATTTGATATACAAGGAAGTATTGTGAAACCGACAAAATTCACCTATCGAGATTTTGATGGAAATGTCCGTTTTGAGTATCCCTGAATCCATTTTGACTAATTTTGGTTTGATGTCGCAAATCTCAAAACTGGTTGAACGTATAATGTTGAAATTTTCTATTTAAGACTGGTATAGGGTCTAGTTGTGCACTTCGCATTATGGTTTCAATCGTCTGTACCGGAAGTGCACTTTACTTGAAACTTTTTTTGAATTTATTGCATAAATATAGAATGATCCCCCATGGCATATTGAAATTTCGTATAAAGAACTTCTATAACATCTTATATTGCATTATGATTGCGATCGGCTAAACCGGAAGTGCACTTTACTTGAAGCTTTTTCAAAATTTTCCGCATAAAGTCAGAATAATCAGCCATAGGATACTGGAATTTAGCATATGAAATTGCTGTAGCATCTAAATGGTCATCTTCTATTTTTGTAACAATCGGCTGAGTCGGAAGTACACTTTATATGACAGACTTTCTGAGTTTTCCGCATAAATTCTAAACAATCAGTCGTAGAATATTTAAATTTTGTATTAGGCACTTTTATAATATCTAATTGTATACCTTGCATTATGATTGCTATCGACTGAACCGGAAGAGCACTTTATTCGAAACATTTTTTGAATTTTCCGCATAAATCCGAAACGATTGAACGTAGATTGTTAGAATTTAGTATTAAGGACGATTATACCGTCTAGATGCTCATATCCCATTTTTATTGAGATCCACCGAGCCGGAAGTGCACTTTACTTGACAGTCTATTGGAATTTTTTGCTTAAATTCGAAACGATCAGGTGTAGAACATTGAAATTTGGTATTTCAGTCTGCCTACTATTTTCATAACAATAGACTGAACCGGAAGTGCACTTCAGTAGGAACTTATTTTTAGCGCATTTTTCAGAAAAAAGCGCTATTATATTCACTTTGGCTGGCTGGCTGGCTGGCTGGCTGGCGTGACGCTGAGATCTCAGCAACTTTACTATTTACAGAGTTGAAACTGGTACTAAATAAAAGCTGCTATTTCGTAGGTTTGCACAAATTGCTTTAATTCAAGCACAGTGATTGTGGGAGATCAAATTATTCAATTACTAGTTTCAAGTGAAACAATGCCCATATATGACATTAAGGATATGGCAACTAAAATTTATTAGAGTAGATAAAAATTTAGTTACAACTTTCGCCGCGAGTGTCACTATTATTATGTACAGTTGTCAAATCTGTCCGGGCTTCATTCAATGACTTGTTTGACGCGAATTTGAAGCTTATTAGAATGAATTATTATTATTGAATGGAAATTTGTTTACTTTTGGTGTATTTTTTCTATATACCTTTAATAAAGATCAAATTATCATTTTAAGGTACAGCACTCGACCTCCTGTCAATCAATAACCAAACAATGAAGATTAAAAGGTATTTCTGAGTTTGTACATGCATAAATTATGTATCTATCAAATAGTCAACTTGAAACTAGTACTAAATGGAAGCTGCTGTTTCGTAAGTTTGCCCAAGCTGCTTGATTTCAAGCTCAGTAATTGTGAGAGATGGTAATTTAAGAAATCTCTAAAGTAACAGGCATTCATGAGCTGTCAAAAATGCGCTTTCATCATATAGATGATTCTTCCATTTTTTAATTTTGCGCATAAAATCAGATCTGTTGGTAGTCGTAGAGTTTTGGAAATCAGTATTTAAGAATGTTATAGTATAAGAATAATGGCCTACTGTTTCCATAGCAACCGATTCGGCTGAAAGCGCATTTTACTTATATCCAATGATGTACAAGTAAGTCACGTGATGTTCTCGTCAGATTTTTTAACAAAGCTCGCTGTAAATTATTGATTTACTAAAGGAGAATAAGTTTGGAAGATTTGTGTGCACACAATAATGTAATTTTATACGTGCTTTGAATTTAAATTGAAAAGAAAATCCTCTTCCGTTGCTGAATAAAAATATTCTTAGGCTCGGATTCACCAACGTCAAATAATCAAAGCTCAATTTTCCAACTGTATTAAAACATAATTTCCTATTTAGTTTCGAATGTAAAGTCTGCATCAGCCCTACAGAGTCGGAAAACATTGAATCAGTTGAATGGTTCTGGAGTCACGTACAATCCGAATTTATGGAGCCAGTTGAGTATACGGAACATATTTTATTATCTCCTGAAGAAAAGACGTTGCATATTTATAATTTACGTGCTGAAAATACTGGGCAGTATGTTTGCAAGCTTGGGGAACAATCAACAGCTCCGTATTTTTTGACTGTGGCTGATAACTCTGAGCCAGTTGCTATGGTTCATACAAAAGAGTCTCCGATTGGTCCTTACCGGCAACCACCTTGGAAAATATATTCTGATATAATTTTGGATACTTGGTGGACTAAATGGTCGCCCTGTAGCACTTGTGATATCGTCGGAAAACGACACAAATATGGCTATTGCATCATAATACTATTATCAAATTTGGAGCCCAATGGAACAGAAACAAACGAAACCCTAGCAGAAGATACAGAGCATATTAATTTTATAGATTTGTCACAAAATTCAACACTTGATTTATCGGAAATTGATCGAGAATTACTGCAAATTTTCAAATTGGGCATACCTTGTCGGTCTCACATATTATCAGCTTCTTTTAAGAATAATCCGCAAATCAAACAAAGGAACAGTGAAATTATGACAGGATTTTGCAAAGTAAACTTTATAAAACAGTATTTTATATAATTAATGATTAGCAAAAATGTCCCGAGGAAGAAGTTTTTGTGGTTAAAGACAAAAATGGGAACGTTATTGAGGCAGCCAATAATTCGGCTGGAATTTATTCAATGATTCAAGGGCTTCCGTCAATTGAACCACCTGTTGAAAGGGCGTTACAGTATGAAGCTGCCGGGAAGGAAATTGTGCTTACTTGCCCTGGGTACTTATAATCATTATATTGATTTAAATGATTTTTGCAGTTTTATTGCAGAAATTTAAATGATGACACTCCAATTCAATGGCAAATCGCTGGCAAAAACGTGGTACCAACTCTATTATCAAAAGAATCAAACGGTAGAATTTTTTTGAGCGTCACCGATCGGATTCACATCAAAAAGGCGCAAATTTCTGACTCAAAAATATTTAGGTATATAATTTAATTTTAAAATTCTAATAAACAATATTAATTTTTAGTTGCTGGCAAAATAAAAAACTGGCTGGAACAATTAGACTTGTAGTCGAAAAACGTATTAATTTAAATTTTAATCATCACATTATGTTAATTGGAACTGTTATTATATTGTCTACTTTTGTTTACGTGTACGGGAAGGCTTATTTAGGACGCAGATTTGTTATAGGTGCAACTTAAATATATTACTTACGACAACCCCGTCGCCTGCTTTATTATTTCTAAAACTTGGCGGCACCATTTCAGGGGTAAGAGTCACGGGAGGTTCCTGGCCTTTAAGACAGCGTTCCACTAGCCACATAGCAAGCGCAAATTGCTCTCCATTCAGCTTGCCGCTTTGTTTTATGTCACACAAAGCCCTGAAATACAATTTAAATATTTATTCGCCCGCAAATATTTGAAAACTCACCAAATGTGGGCTAAAATAGGCTGCGGCACCCCGGACTTAAGGAAGACATCTTTAATTTCCAGCCCCGAAACAAATCCGTCCCTGTCTATATCAGACTTAACAAAAAGAGTATCAAATTTCGCTTTATCTTCCGCTGCAACCACCCAATTAATCTGCGGGGGTGCAACAACAGGAGCTAGCGGTTGTATTGCGACGGGCATCGGAGCTATTACAGACTGTAAAGGCGGCGGAGGGACTTCCGGTTTAATGCCATCAATGCCTCGCGCTAAAGCGGGAGGAATTGGTGAAGAACCTTTTCGTTTTGACGGCGGCATCAATTCAGGGGGAAGGATATTTGGTATTGCGTATTTTTCTAGAGCTTTATACACCAAATGCATGGCCTGCAAAAAAAATTAGTTAATTTTCCTCCAAACTTGATTAAAAATACGTACCACAACAAATTCGTGCCGATCCAACATCCCGTCTTTGTCCATGTCTGCAAGGTCCCAAATCTTCCCCAACGTATCCAAGGGCAACTTAGATTCCATTAGCACTCCTTTGACCTTCAAAAACAAACTTTAATTTTTGTTACTAACCTTAAGTTAATTAATACCTTATTTCCGGGAATAAATCCGTTTAAAGGCTGTAGAGAATCAAATAACCTGTCGTATTTTTCCCTTTCGGCTGGTTTAATAGACCAATCGCCAGCCACCGAAGGGGACAATGAAGTAATTAATGGTGTAGGGGTATTAATTGGAGGCGGAGGCTTGTTGGGGCGGTTTAAAGTCGGTAATTTGTCGCCCTGCAAATTAAAAAAAATTATTTATGCACTAAAAACCGGTTTCACCAGCGTCCGTTGAATTTAATTCGAAAGTAACTAACTTAAGATAGCCTCCACCTTGTCAATCATTCATTTGAAATTGATTAGAGATTTCACGTATAATATATTTTCAGATAGTACATTTCTTAAACATTAAATTGTCTGCACAAGTTTATTGCACTTGAATCAGCTGATTTTAATAGTCTGAATATAGTTGGAGACTGTGCTGCCATCTATGAGCAGCTCAAAAAGTAATTGCCGTTTCAACTTCATTATTGATGGTTCTCAAGCATAAAGAGGAAATCATTCAACGATTTATTCAAAGAAAACGGTGGCATATTAAATATAATTCAATTCTAAAATAATTAATTTAATGAATAATTCAATTGAAAATATTGCCACATAAATTCTTGAAGCTTCTATAATCTATAAATGTATCAAACTGAATTTGGTAGTTGATTTTAAATATTTTCTGAAATACTAGATACAATATTTTATTTGTTCAGCAAAAAAAATCACGGGCCTACTTTATTGAAACGACCTGAGTGTGAAATTTGTAATAATATGAGAAAAAACTAATACACGTACTTCATTTATAAATTTATCTACGACGGTGCGCTAATAGGTGATTCGCACACTAAGGAACCCTATTATAATTCGTAATATGTTAATGACGTCGCTTTAAGTCAAATATAATTCATGATTATTCATTTTTCTAATTCATTATTAATTATATTGTTGTCATTTGATGGCATAAAAATGTTAAACTAAATCTAAAAAAGCTTATTTGGCACTGTCCTTTATTTCTTGAAGATTGTCTCTAACGATGACAACATTGAATTACTTTTTCAACAGTCCGGTAGGTGGTGCATGTGTCAAGAGTCTCTAAAATGACGTCAAAATACTTGAACCCTTAATACATTTAACTCATGTTGGAGAAATTGATCCTAAATTTCTATAGCCCCAAAAAGCTAAGTCTTCTGATTGGCCTAAATTATAAATACGCAATAAGTTCCAATGCGTGCGAATCGTACATAAATTTCGGCCCATAAGAGTCTTGGCCCGATTTTAAATAAAATAGAATATTGTAATAATCGTAACACAATTGAAAAACGATAATAGGAAGCTTATATAAAACAATTTATAATAAAAACAGTTTCAACTCGAAAAAAATGGGAGCATAAAAACAAAAAATATGCGAAATATCCTCCTTTAAAAAATACCGATTTTTCAGACCGCCATAACTCGGTTAATTTTGATTGAAAATAAATGAACCCTTCAGTTTTGGAGACTTCTAAGATTTCTCCTTCAGGATATGTAAGTAAATCCCTACCACACTAATGAGAAAAAAATTGAAGAATCATCTAGATGATGAAAGCGCATTTTTGACAGCTCATGAATGCTTGTTACAATTACTGAGCTTGAAATCAAGCAGTTAGGGCAAACTTACGAAACAGCAGCTTCCATTTAGTACTAGTTTCAAGTTGACTATTTGATAGGTACATAATTTATGCATCTACAAACTCAAAAATACCTTTTACTCTTCATTGTTTAGTTATTGACTGACGGGAGGTCAAGTGCTGTACCTTAAAATGATAATTTGATCTTTATCAAAGCTATATAAGAAAAATACATCAGAAATAAACAAATTTTAAACCAATAATAATAATTCATTCTAATAAGCTTCAAATTCGCGTCAAACAAGTCATTGAATGAATCCCGGGCAGATTTGACAACTGTACATAATAATAGTGACACCCACGGCAAAAGTTGTAACTAAATTTTTATCTACTTCAATAAATTTTAGTTGCCATATCCCTATTGTCATATATATCTATGGGCATTGTTTCACTTGAAACAAGTAATTGAATAATTTAATCTTCCACAATCACTGAGCTTGAATTAAAGCAATTTGTGCAAACCTACGAAACAGCAGCTTTTATTTAGTACCAGTTTCAAGTCTGTAAATAATATAGTTGCTGAGAACTCAGCGTCACGCCAGCCAGCCAGACTTTAAAAAAATGCAAGAATCATCTAGATGATGGAAGCGCATTTTTGACAGCTCATGAATGCTTGTTACTTCAGAGATTTCGCAAATTACCATCTCTTACAATTACTGAACTTGAAATCAAGCAGTTTGGGCAAACTTACGAAACAGCAGCTTCCATTTAGTACTAGTTTCAAGTTGACTATTTAATAGGTACATAATTTATACATGTTCAAACTCAAAAATATCTTTTAATCTTCATTGTTTAGTTATTGACTGACAGGAGGTCAAGTGCTGTAGCTTAAAATGATAATTTGATCTTTATCAAAGCTATATGAAAAAAAATACACCAAAAGTGAAAAAATTTTCATCCAATAATAATAATTCATTCTAATAAGCTTCAAATTCGCGTCAAACAAGTCATTGAATGAATCCCGGACAGATTTGACAACTGTACATAATAATAGTGACACCCGCGGCGAAAGTTGTAACTAAATTTTTATCTACTTTAATAAATTTTAGTTGCCATATCCCTAATGTCATAGATATCTATGGACATTGTTTCACTTGAAACAAGTAATTGAATAATTCAATTTTCCACAATCACTGAGCTTGAATTAAAGCAATTTGTGCAAGCCTACGAAACAGCAGCTTTTATTTAGCACCAGTTTCAAGTCTGTAAATAGTATAGTTGCTGAGATCTCAGCGTCACGCCAGCCAGCCAGCCAGCCAGCCAGCCAAAGTGAATATAATAGCGCTTTTTTCGGAAAAATGCGCTAAAAATGTTCTTAATGTCAAAAAATGTCAGACTTTAACAATTTGTACCGGATGCAAAAAAAATCGTGGACTCAACTCACGATCCAGGAAATCAAGTTCATTCATTTTCGTTTGAATTGGGCGAAAAATCGAGTGTCTGCGACGATTTGGCGCAAAGTTGTGAATTAAACAAGAAAAAATACATTTTGCGCCTTTTTGGTCTCAATTTTACACGGAAATGGATGAACTGAAAGTTTTCTCTTTGATAATATGCAAATTAATGTGTCGTCAAACCAAATTTACCCCCTGGTATCCACCAAAGAAAAAAAAACATCAATTGAGCGCAAAATCGTTGTAGACACTCGATTTTTTGCGCAATTTAAAGGAAAATGATTTCCTGTTTATGAATTGAGTCCACAATTTTTTTTGTACCCAGTACAAGTTGTCAAAGTTAGACTTCTTTTGAACAATCAAGAACTTTTTTTTTTCTCAGGGGTGTGGTACGGTCTGCGATGAACTTGACGTCAGATTAACTTACATGCCCTGAAAGAGAAAACTCAAGGATTCATCCATTTTTGACCAAAATCAACCGAGTTTATAAAAATCTGCTGTGGCCCGGCCATAAATTTCAGGAGCAGTTTCATAAATTTTATTCACAGTGACAGCTGTCATTGATAAAGTGACAGATAACAAAATAAGTACTGTCACAAATGTAAAATATTTTAATTAATTAGTTCAAACAATATTTATTTGAATTCGCTTTAACTGTAATCCTAGTTAGTATTGACCAAGTCGATGTTCAATTGTCTACGGTTACTAGATGTTCGGTGGTTGCCAGGCATCAACTGTTAAACAATTGAATGTTGGCTCATTGTCGGCTTAGGTATATGGGCAACTGAAATTATCGTAACAAAATGGCGGATCAAAAGTGGCTTACGGCAAGTTTGTAGTATGTTTACAATGTAAATACGTTGATATTCACAAAAGAAATATTCATATTTCATTAAATGATTTAATTCAATTCCAATTGTGCGGAAAAGTATTGACTTTCTTCTTTTATAATATATAGTTTTTTCTTTCAAAATCATCTTATTTATATACGGTTTTAAGTTGTAAGTGGAAGACTGCGTGAGGTTATAAAATTCATAGCTTCAAAGAAAATAATATTACGGGGAAGTATTTACGACATTTTTGTATTGTACATTCCAGCTTTCAGCTTTTCTTGTACGAATTTTTCTGATCCACATAGCTCATTTATCAACTAATTCGTAGTTGCCAACTTTAATTACCACAGACACTTTCTCCCTTTTTAGGAAAATTATGGAAACTCAAATCCACATTTCGATTAAATTTGGAATGACATCCAGAAACAACAATTTTTATAACCAATTCTTCGATTAAATTCCATATTTTGAAGAGTATAGTCTTGAAAAATACTAATTTTGAGGTTATATAATGTGACAATAAAGTATTTTTCACTGAATTAACTTGAACAAATCCATTAAGAACTATTGTAGTATAAAATTTCATATAAACAATCTCAAAAAGCCACTAAATATTGTTAATAAAACCAGTGAAATAACATACGATTATATGGAAATTAAGATTGAATTCACTTTAAAATATAGTTCCTCTTATAACCGCTTGGTGGCTACTGGTTAATTTTAGTTACCAATAAGAGCGTGAGCTAGGAGAGGATTCATTCAGTACGAGTAACAGTGAGTGATTTTGTGAACATACGAGTGTATAAAATAAATACTGGCACTGTAACCTGTGTTAATAAATTATTCTGAATAAAATTTGTATTTTTTTGAGAATGAAGAGTCCTTTTCTAGATTTTCGGGATCTTTAATTCATTAGAACATGCAATTTTGACATTTAATCGCCGAAAGTGTAATTTTAAGATGATAACATGGATTCCACTGATTATTTATTTGATTTCTACTTTTGATACCAAACTAGATATTATTTATTTGTAAAAAACAATTGACAATCGTTTAAACATCATTTTTAATTATTTTACTAGAATTTGTTATTAAGCACGAAGGAACCCAATTAATTTTTATACAATTACAATACTTCCCGTATTATATGAGTGCAACATAAATAAGTACAATAATTTCAACCAGTGATAGAACTCGTCAAGCACAACAAATTCTCTTAATAACTTTTTTCCAAATTTTTTTTTAGCATTTCTTATCCCCTATACTTTTCGATTATTAAACATTGTCACAAAAATTTAAACCTGTGAAAATGTCTAGCTTTTCTGTCTACGATTTCGCAGTTTAGGATTAGCTCAACAAATTCCGAATGGTCATTTTTCACTAAAAATTGAATTATTGTGGTTATGCTTGAATATTTAATGTCAAAATATTGTGCCCTTATACATTATTATGAGAATATTATGAGCTATTTAGAACTTATTGTTTATTTGGAACGTAAAACAGCAGATGAGATGAATGAAATACATTAATTTATAAATGAAGTACGTGTATTAGTTTTTTCTCATATTATCACAAACTTCACACTCAAGTCGTTTCAATAAAGTATGCTCCGTGAATTTATCTGCTGAACAAATGAAATATTTCAGAAAATATTTAAAATCAATTACCAAATTCAGTTTGATACATTTATAGATTAAAGAAGCTTCAAGAATTTATATGGCAATATTTTCAATTGAATTATGCATTAAATTAATTATTTTATAATTGCATTTCATTTGATATTTCACCGTTTTCTGTATATAAATCGTTGAATGATTTCCTCTTTATGTTTGAGAGCCAACGATAATGAAGTTGAGACGGCAACTACTTTTTGAGCTGCTCATAGATGGCAGCACAGTCTTTGATATATTCAGACTCAATTTAAATCAGCTGATTCAAGTGCAATAAACTTGTGCAGGCAATCTAATCAATGTATTGCCAAAATACTAATTTTCAGGTTCAAATGAATGATTGACAAGACTACGATGTGGTTCAAAGTTACAAAATACTCATTTCAATTGACAGCTGTCGTTCTAACAAATGAACAGTTCGAACCACAGGCGCACTATGAAATTTTTGACAAAACTTACAGAAAAAAGTTATCAAGAAAAATTGTTATGCTTGACGACTTCTATTACAGGTTAAAATTAATATCAGTTTGATGATAGAATCCTAATTTGATGACATTTACCGTAATTGGATACCGTATAATAATTATCGATTTGGAACAAGATCAATGCTGATTATCTAATTGCTTCTACGCATTGAAACGTAATACTTAGGATAAACATGCTAAAAAGCCTGTTTAGTATTTTTAAGTAATAAAATACAAAATTAAAGGACGAAATGAAAGTTATGCTCACCATTTTTGGTGGAGGCAGTTCCATATTTAGATTAGAAACATTAATATCACGTCCAGCTTGAGCCAATGCAACAAACTTCAACGCAACATAAAATCCGGTTTTGTCTAAGGAGCCTCTCCCACCGGGATCTGAAAGATCCCAAATTCTACTTAGTACTACATCACTAAGACCGGAACGTTTGAGAAAACGCGCTGCTTCCATAGCTCCAATGACTCCATGGCCGTTAGGATCAACCTGAAAGAACACACTTTTGTATTCAAATTATAATAAAGTGTTATCTGTACATTTGCATATCAAAGCAAATATACGTCAAATAATTACTTCAAGATTAAGATGGTTATCTTATATAAAAAATAAATACCTGTGAATAATAGGCTTCATATATGGCACTGTGGAATCCAGCCACCTGATAATTAAAGTTAAACATTATTGTCTATTATTAATTAAGTTCACACATAAATTTTGACAACACAGAAATTTCAACAAAATCACTACATACAAAAAAAATTTGTATCAATGCAATAATTGAATATTGCTTTTTATCGAATAATATTATGATTACGCATTAATTGTAGTTCATTGATAGAAATCGTTAAATAATTAAAACAATTTTGCGATAATACGCCGCCCACCGATCTGTCATTGGAAACCATTTAGATGAGACGTGTGATGACAAAAAAACTATTAAAAAAACTGCATGTATCCTGACAATAGCACTATCGAACTATCACAAATATCCATAGCGAAATTATTGTTATTGTTACGTTTATATCCAATAATACGAAATTAAATTTGCACAGTACCTGTGTTGGTGACGGCAAGACAGCCATCTTTTCGAATACTAACAAACATAGGCGGAGAACCAAGATTTTAGACTTTATATTTTGTTATTTCAAATACTTCAAATATTATTGGACAAACAAATAATTTTTAACTGTAATAATATGATTTAATTATAATAAAATAATTTTTGAAATAATGCAATTGGGATAATATTATAAATACGAATTGTTATTAATTTTCTCTTGTCGGCGCCTGTGATGTACAAAATGTCGGCCAATGAAATACGCAATCAATATACAAACTGGAGTAGCGAGTAAAATAGAAAATTGAACAAAAATTGGAAATATTGCCCACTAACCCATTTATTATAATCAATTTCGTTAAATTTTGGACAAAATTTGGACGAAACGAGATATGCGGCAAAAATAGTAACTACTAACTGTCAATCGATATTTATTTAAATAAATTACAGATTTAACATTTATTCAAAAATATATTAACGGAATCCAATACGGTTTTGCTCATATTCAAAATATCTTCTGACACGGTATCTTGCAGATGTCTTTCTAAATAAAAAACATCACTTTGGCCGTATTCCTCCTCAATAATTGCTCTTGAGACTTTTCCGGTTTTAATCATGTCCAACCATTTAATTTTTTTGTTTGTATCTTTAAGAACTTTATAACAATGCTCCAATTCCTCTTTATCACATTTATTGCTGTTTACTAGTTTCCAAGCATCTCTTTTTAGTTTTTTGTACTTTAAACAATAAGTGTAATGATTTTTGTAAATGTTGTTGGCGCATAAAAGGGATAATGGTTTTATGTTGCTGTTTTTAGAAGCGGGTACTGAAAAGTAATAATAGATGGCGTTACTATAATTTTAAAATATTTTAGCGTACTTTTGGTTTTTGCTTTAGTTGATTTTTTCTTTTGGTTTTTTTCTTGTTTTATATTATCATCAATCACACTTCTTAACCCCTCTTTATTTTCCAAATTTTCGTCAATTAATTGACCGGAATTATCACTTTTAGAAAGAGGGGCCAACGGTGGCACTTTTTCATTCAAATATTTCAATAAAACTGGTCGCATACTGAAATTTACTATTAGTTATCTGAAATTTATTTTAAATAACTCTTACTTATTGTGATAAGGCAAATTAAGCATTTGCTTCATTAAATTAGGCAAAACGGAAGTCGATTTGACTTCTTGATTTTTGGGCAAGGGAACGGTGCTCAAATAATACAAAACGATATCAGAAGGCAAACCATTCAGCAGCTGGAATAAATTGATCAAAGTCTGCAAAATTAATAATTATTAATACAATTACCGAATTGTTATTTTAGGTTACCTCTTCGTAAGTAATTCGACTGCCTGAATAATCTTGAAGAATCTTTTGCGCAGCTAATAACACTTCCGGTTTATTCCTATAATGCTGTTTTATAACTAATTGTAATAAATTGTGAGGATGATCCATGATTTTTCACTTTATACACACTATTATTCGGTTGTTGACACTGACAAATGTCTCGAAAATTCGTACTGATGCTCGGTTGTTTTTTTTTTATTTTTATAGCACACTTTTCACAAATTTCAAATTAATTTATAAAATTACTCCCTGTTTATAAATAAAATCAATAACCAAATTTAGTTTAATGTATTTATTTTCTGTTCTTCAAAAATAGAAGCTTCAAGAATTTATGTAGCAATATTTTCAATTAAATTATTTATTGCATTTACTGCATTTCATTTAATATTCCACCTTTTTTTTTAAATAAATCGTTAAAAGATTTCCTATTTATGTTTAAGAACCAACGATAATTAAGTTGAACTACTCATAGATGGCAGCACAGTCTCTAACTATATTCAGACTATTCAAGTCAGTTGATTCAAGTGCAATGAACAATCTAATGTTCAAAAAATGTACTAATTTCAGAGACAAATTTAGTCTTTTTTCAATGCAAAAATATAATTATCGAGGTGAGCGAATATCAATGTATTGCCAAAATACTAATTTTCAGTTTCAAATGACTGATTGAAAAGACTACGATGGTTCAAAGTTGCAAAATACTCATTTCAATCCAACAAATGAGAAACATTCAGTTCGAACCATAAAATTTTTGAATAAAACTTTGATGAGTTTTTACTCGATATCCAAAGAACAGAGAAAAGTTATCAAAAAAAAATTGTTATGCTTGACGAGTTCTATTACAGGATAAAATTAATTAACTTATTTCTGTTACATCCTGTATATCAACGCGACCGTATCAATTAATTACAAATTAAACAAATCTTTGTTTGTATTGTTTTCATATTTAAATAAAAAACTAGAGGTTGCCTGCGGCTTCGCCCGCATATTTTAAGCTTTTTGTTACCTGCAGCACTTGGGAAAACCATACTATCAATATTTTTTGTTGTTATCCACTTGACTTTCACTTAAAAATTGACTACAGCACCCGGGCACTATGCTATCGATATTTTTTGCTGTTTTATTCTTAAATTTATCATCATTTGCAATAAAAAGAAACACCTAAATCCGTGAAAATGTGAGGCACGGAAAAGGATTTATTTATTATCATTATTAATTGCATGCAATCGGGAAACACACTTCCACTCACTTCTCATTGAATAAATTACAGTTAAAATACACAAATAACATTTGAACACTTCGAATTTAGTTATAATAATAAAATTTATTTGCATTACGACCAACCACAACCGTTTTTAGCGTAAATAAACTTATAAAACATTAAACGTCAAAATATCCACTGATTATCCAATTTATGGACTCGCATTCATTGTCACTAATAGTGCACAGTAATTGATTTCGCTATTCATCACCAGTGTCGCTAGTGGCGTGTTCCAATTATCAATTACAGTTGTCCAGTCTATACGGGGTATATTCAATGACTTTTTAATACGCGATTTTAGTCCTTATTTAAATGTGACATAAACGTCAATTGATAACCAACAATAACTACACTTTTAAATATAAAAATCAATAAATAATACTAATAACATACATTTTACAGGAAATTAAGTAACAAAATGTCCTTACTTTCAACCCAGCCGATAAATTTCATCGTAATTTGCACAAATTATCCATCTGTCAAGTCTCAGTGTTACCAATAGTTGAATGAAAACTAAAGTTTTAAAAAACTTTTAATTTCGAGTTTATTTAAAAGTTAACGTTACTAAATGTTTCAAGAAATAATCTGAATAGTAAAAAATATATTAAAACTCACCCAAAATAGATCAGCCGCTAATGGCCACACAGCTTGTTGTTGAAGTAGCAAAATCAGCTCCTCGGAAAACATTCGTAGCACAAATAAAAGAGCATGGATTAATAAAATACTGCCACAATATTTAATATAAATGGTAGTACATTATAAATTTACAATCTAATGTTAGAAGACGCAACAAACTCCGGCGTAACTAGAAAAAAATTGATGTTTCACTAAAAAATTTACATTTGTGTGACAACTTACCTATGAACACTGAAAAGGGAACAAAAATACTTTGTAAAATATGTTTCAAGAGAGTCTAGTTGTGGAATTATTTTCTGGCACTTAGATAACAAAGTACAATTGCCTTCGATTTGATAAACTTTGCAGGGCTTTTCTTGTACAACTGTTTCGTTGTTGCCAATTGCGTAAATTGTCTGATTAACGTAAATATAAATTTGATTTAGTTTTTCAGGCGACTTCCAAGGTAATTCTGTGAGATTGTATTTATTTTCCGATATTCGTTTTGGGTATTTGACAGGATCAAAAGAAGCGTATTGTACGGAACCTTCAGAATTTCCAGCAAGATTTTTAATAGGCCCTGATGGGCCAAAATCAGGTGTACTAAAAGCTGTTAGGGCTTGTGCTGAATAATCTACAATAAATTAAATAATTTTGGAGCTCAACAATCTTTTATTGTACTTACCAAAATTTTCCGCTTGTCCAGTTTCTATTAAATCAATTTTTTCCGTCTCGTTTGGTTTAACAACAACTAAAGATGTTGAAGGAGTAACGAAAGAATACTACAAGCAAAAAATTAACTAAAAATTAACTTCTAGTAATTTTCCTGACCTTTAATGCAAGTTTTAAAGCTTTATTTTCAATTTTTTTAACTTCAGTGCTATTGATATTAACTAATTTTTTGTCCAATAATTGTTTGATTGTCAAATAGGCCCACAACCGTTCCAAAGATCCAATTGGTTGTTTAACTTCCTCTTGCTCAAAATTGGAAATAATTATTGACGGAAAATCAATTGGTCCTTCGTAGGACAATCCATGAACGTACAAAATTTTATCTTTTAAGTTTTCGGTCTTTCCGGCAACGACAAATTCACCTCCGTCAAAAAAAGTCCGAAAATTGTGCCTAGTGACTGCATTTTCATCTTCAGGGTAAATAAAAGTGACGTTTGTAAGAAGAGGGGAGGAGATTTGTCTGTAAAAATCTTGCAATTGTAACGAGGCATCTGATGCTTCATAAATCTGACGCACAAAACCTGAGTTTCTAAGCGAAAGTTGTTTTAGGAAGTCTTTATTGGCATCGTAACCAAAAGCCAAAGAAAATATGGTTGCCTTTTCATCTGCAAAGTTCATTTCATCAACAGTATTTAAAATAATTGTGCTGTCAGTCTCTCCATCAGTCGCCTCGCCATCTGTTAGGAAAATAATAATAGGCTGCGGATTTCTTTTACAATTTTTATTTTGAGGTACTCCTTGGGAAGTTAAATTGAGCCCTGTTTTAAGCGCATCGTAAATATTAGTACCACCGCCTGCCGTCATCTCTTTAATTATTTGTTTAGCCTTATTTTTGTATTCTGTATTGGCAGGATATGCCGGAGGCAACTCCAAATTAATTTCCAATTGTTCTTCTTCCGGAGGAAGCCACCAAGAACCGCGACTCGATTGAATTATTGGACTATTAGATGAATTATCCAAATTCCATACCTGTGTGTGCTTTTTTTAGATCAAATTCATTGAATTAATATTTTTGTTACCTTAGCACCAAAACTGAATTCAACAAGGTTAAAATAATCTTCTGGGTTTAATGTATCTAAAATAATTTGCATTGCTTCCTTGAGTTGGTCGATTTTGCGACCTTCCATGCTACCACTGACGTCCAATACGAATACAGCATATTTTGATAAAGGTTTCAAATTGGTAGGAGCAAAAAAATGTACAAAATATCCATCGTTTACCTAAAAAACCACAATTGTTAATATAAAAGCTAATTATAAATATTGTATTAAACGTTCTGAAATATTCTAGAACATTTTATAACGTTTTGGAGTAGTTAAGACGTACAGCAGCATTCAAGAACATCCTAGAGCATTTTAAAACATTCCGAAGTGTTCTGTAATGTCTTAGAGTGATTTGGTACGTTCTAAAGCGTTCTGAGACATACTGCAAGATTGTATGTCATTGTGAACCGTTCTCAACAATTCTGGAACATTTCATGAAGTTTTGGAATGTTCTAGAACATTTTAAAACATCCTAAAGCATTTTAAAACGTATTGTAACGTGCGAGAGTGTGGAGTAAAGGTGATCTTGTCAGGGCGAAGCCTTTCGTCCTCGATGCGTCGCGCCGCGCCGCATCATTTCCTCCCTCCCGATGGAAGCCTCTAGCAATATTCCAGAAATGTGGTAGAACTTTCGATAAATGGATATTTCTATATATAAGGGCAAGCAGTAGTGTAATGGTGAAGCTAGAGCAGTGAATATCAAACAGTGAAGTGATCAGTGAATATAAATAGTTAAATATAAATATCTGCGACTTTGTTCAACTTAGTATTAAGTGATAAATAAGTAATATAGTGCTGTTAAATTATTAAATAGTTATTTTTATTTTATTATAAGCAATTTTGAAGCAATAGACATTACAGTATGATATCCTGATGTGTCCTGGAATGTTTTCGAGTACGTTCTGGAATATTGTATGGTTTCAAAGCATTCTGAAACATTTCAAAACGTTTTAAAATAGTCTAGAATGTTCCACATTATTTTGGAGCGTTTTAGACCATTCTACAGCAGTCTTGATGTTCCAAAATGTTTTAGAGTATTTTGGAGTATTCTAAAACATTTTGATGCGTTTTAGAACATTCTAAAGTATTTTAAATCATTATGCGACATTCTGACGTGTTCTAAAATGTTTCAGAGTATTTTGGTACGTTCTGTAACACTGTAAAGCGTTCTGGAATATTTTAAACGTTGTAAAACAGTCTGAAGTATCTAAAATCATTGTATAACGCTCTGCAATTTCTAAGAGTGTTCTAGAACATTCTTAAAACATCCTAAAGCATTTTGAAACATTGTATAATATCCTGATGTGTCTTGGAATTTTTTGGTACGTTCTGGAAGATTGTACGACGTTTCTAATCATTTTATAACGCTTTAAAATAGTCTAGATGTTCCACATTATTTTGGAGCGCTTTAGACCATTCTAAAGCATTCTGGAATGTTCCAGAATGTTTTGGAGCGCTTTGGAATATTCTAAAACATTTTGCTGCGTTTTAGAACATCCTAAAGTATGTATTAAATCATTGTGACATATTCTAAAATGTTTCAGAGTATTTTGGTACGTTCTGTAACACTGCATGATGTTCTAAAAGCGTTCTGGAATATTTTATAACGTTGTAAAACAGTCTGGCAGCTTTTTAGAACATTCTAAAGTCACTGTATAACGCTCTGCAATTTTTACGAGTGTTTTGGAACATCCTGGAAGATTTTATGGCATTCGGAGACGTTCTTAAATATTATGGAACATTTCATAAGGTTTTGCAGTGTCCCAAAACATTCTGTAGCATTCTTTTATATCCGTAATAAAAAGGACACCTAGCAAACTGGTTTCCGTGGTGCTAAATAACATTTTAAACATATTCTAAATAATTTATTCACACATTACAGTGCCAATGCACTTGTATGATCACTATTTCGCTCACAGTTACTCGTATGACTCTCCTAGCTCACGTTCTTATATACCCAATCCAACAATGGGCCCACATTTCATTGTCTAACAGTTGATGCCTGGCAACCACCGAACATCTAATAACCGTAGGCTGTCAAATTGAACATCGACTTGGTCAATACTAACTAGGATTACAGTTATAGCGAATTAAAATAAATAATTGTGTGAACTAATTACTTAAAATATTTCACATTTGTGACAATATTTTTGTGAACCCGTGGCGTCGATTGTTTTGAGCACGTCCTGAAATTAGCACAGGCTCATTAAGCACGGCCTGAAGCTAGGCTTCAATAATTTTAACATTAATACTTGACATTTCCCTCACAATAATTTTTTTTTAAATAGACTCTTGCTGTTTCAATTTGCGTTTGTAAAAAAAAATTCTCCAAACAGTCGCTTCACTTGTGTCTAAAGAGACGTTTACACTCTGACAAGCGTAAAAAGTCCCATCGGGTAAGCTAGGTTTTCATACGATTTGAAATCGGCGACAAACGCCATGATACAATTGTTCCTATCATACAATTTGTAAGACCAAGTAACAATGACTGACCGTCGACCAAAATATGACGTCAGATTTTGGTCATAATGCAGTCATAAACTGACGGTCATATTTCGACGTCATAAGACGTTGAATCGGCGTCACATTTTAAGTCAAATTGTGGTCATAAATTGACGTCATAAAATATTGAAGTGACATCATAATTTGACGTTATGTTTAAGCGTTTTTAAAAAACATACCCAAGTAACAATGATTGACTGTCGATTAAAATGTGACGTCAGATTTTGATCATAATGGAGTCATAAACTGACGGTCACATTTCAAGTCAGATTGTGGTCATAAATTGACGTCATAAAATGTTGAACTGACGTCATAATTTGATGTTATGTATAGATATATTTTTTAAGTCAGTGTATTTTGCGCTTACGTTTTTAACTGATTGAGTTCCTTTTTTAGCTCAACGTCATTTTATGACGTGAATTCGACGTCATTTTGTGACGTATATAACATTTTATGACTTCAATTCGACATTATCAGTATCAGTTATCCATATATGAAGTTATATATAATTTTATAGAGATCAGTGTTCAATTATGAGGATCATGAAGGAGTTAAGTTATGAAATATAAATTTAAATCTATTTGTTTTTATTACAAGCATTCAAACGGTAACATATTTGATTTTTTGCTCCGAAGCGTACCACCTGTACCCAACGCATTTTTACAACGGAAATCTTCGGTAAGATTCGGACTACTGAAATATTAAACACCAACGGTTTTTCTTTTGTTCAGTTCAGGAAGTTTCAATTGTTTGTTTGCATTCAAGAATTTTGTTAAAGTTATATTAATAAAAAATAGGTGACTCATCGTATATCCAACACATTGATTAATTTTCTATCGATTTAGAAGAGTATTAAAATCTAGAAACAAATGTATCATACAGATATTTCCGAATTTCAAAACCTATTAAAATTTTTACTGCAGTGCCGGCTTTTGACACTATCGTCATGGTCACAACATTTGAATAAACACCCCAAACGTATACAAAAATTGGTCCAGAATTCACAAATACTTGACAATCAGATTTTTTTAGGTTTTGGTACATATAAATAATGATCAAATAATATGACGTCAAACTTTGGTCATAATATGACGTCGACATTAAGTCATAAAATGACGTCAAACATAAGTCATATTATGATATCATATAGTTCCACGCATTGACGTCTTGCTGACGCGATTATCGTCATATCGACGTCATATTTATTATTACTTGGGTAATCACGAAATTAACAATCAAAATTATACTTACTAATACGTCACCCCCTTTAGGATCTCGTTCAACGTCATATTGTATGACAAATTGTCCAGATAAGTCATCGCTTTTATTTTTTTTCTGGTTGTCGTCATCGTAAAATAAGCCTCCATTTTCTTCCTTTTTGATTGATTTCAAATTTTTGGCTATTTCTTTTTGTTGTTGAACTGTTGGCGCAAAATGAATTTTTACACATTTTCTTTCATCGCCAATTTTAAATATTTTTGCATATTCATTAGCTACAAAAAAAAAAAAATTAGATACAATAATGCTACCTTATTTGAAAGTATGAGCGTACTTTTATTAATATTTTCCTCTAATATTTCATTTCCAGATCTAAATGCTGGAGTAGCAATATTAACAAGAGGTTTTGTTTCATTAATCAAAACATCGACTGTTAAATCTTTCACGAGCTGTCCAGGTTGTAAATTAATAATCATTTCATATTTTCCGTGCTTCCTAACAAGTAATTCCTCATAGCTTAATTTAAAAATAACTTTACTTCGTGGTTCAACATTAACAGAAACTGTAAATTTATTTGAATTTCGTGTATTTTGTTCGACGTGAGCTGCCCCAAATCCACTCCGAACAGCTTGTTGGTATTCTCTTTTAGCTTGTTCCTTTTCTTTTACAAACGCTTCATAAATTTGTCCTCGAATTTCCCTACAAAATATTATTAAATTTTGTTTTATTTAAATACAAAACTTACATTGTAAAACCAGAAATGAAGGCTGTATCTGGAATATTAATAGAAAATGCCGCTTGTTGAGCGATGTTTGCTGGATTTTTATATTTGCTTGAAATTATTGTATGTGCATAACGATTTGATATATTTGATGTTATATGCATGCTGTTGAGTTCTACAGGATTCAAATTGGTATAATTACTTACATTTGTAGTAGTGGGTGCCGGTAAAACCAAAAGAAAATTCGGTAGCACAAAAAATAATAACTTTTTAGCATCCATACTGACCTTTACAACTAACTAAATAAATTTGAAATCAATTAAAAGATAAAAACGGAGAGTTCAAATAAGTCAAGGCGAATCATTGATTCAACACTAAATCTCAAAAACTGTCAAGTCGATTAAGCTGAAATTGAGGAATAGAAGTCAGCTAAGAAAGAATTTTGCAACAGGGCTGAATTAAGGAGAGATTTATATGAAAGCTCTATGGTTTTGTCGGTACCGCAATATTATTTTTTCGACAAAGTTGGATTTCAATGTTATCTTGCCAATGATAAATATGATATGGTTTCTACAACAGGGATGGACTAAGGTTGTCAATGGAATATCAAAAAATATTATATAATTATGCTAAAATTTCGCAAATAGTTTGTATAGAGCAAACGTCGTTTGAGAATGGATTTTGCGACAGGGTCGAATTAAGGGAGTATAAAAGACGATTGCAAGTTTATATGAGAGTTTTTGTTGTTGGAGGCATGAAATTTAATATTCAGGTAGACTACGTGAGAAAAACTTATATTTTTATATTATACGTTGTTTTTTTTTGAAAGGGATAAATCAAAGTGACTAAAAAATAATTAATTATCTGTGGAAGTCATTTTGTTTCTTATGGCACGCCGTTTTGATATTTAATAGCAACAATTTGTTCCACTTAAATTTAAACTATACAATTTTAGTGCATTTTTTTGGAAAAGAGCGCTGGCTGGCGTGACGCTGAGTTCTCAGCAACTATACTATTTACAGACTTGAAACTGGTACTAAATAAAAGCTGCTGTTTTGTAGGTTTGCACAAATTGCTTTAATTCAAGCTCAGTGATTGTGGAAGAATAAATTATTCAATTACTTGTTTCAAGTGAAACAATATCCATAGATATATATGACATTAGGGATATGGCAAATAAAATTTATTAAAGTAGATAAAAATTTAGTTACAACTTTCGCCGCAAGTGTCACTATTATTATGTACAGTTCTCAAATCTGTCCGGGATTCATTCAATTACTTGTTTGACGCAAATTTGAAGCTTATTAGAATGAATTATTATTATTGGATGAAAATTTGTTTACTTTTGGTGTATTTTTTTATATAGCTTTGATCAAATTATCATTCTGAAGTACAGCACTTGACCTCCCGTCAGTCAATAACTAAACAATGAAGATTAAAAGGTATTTTTGAGTTTGTACATGCATAAATTATGTATCTATCAAATAGTCAACTTAAAACTAGTACTAAATGGAAGCTGCTGTTTCGTAAGTTTGCCCAAACTGCTTGATTTCAAGCTCAGTAATTGTAACAAGCATTCATGAGCTGTCAGAAATGCGCTTTCATCATCTAGATGATTCTTCTATTTTTTTTTATCTTGCAAGATAATTTAATTCATTGAATTTTTATGATTGAATTAAAATTATGTACATAATGAAAAGTCAGAATTATTATTAACTTGCAAGATAATTTTAATGAATTAAATTTTTATGACTGAATAAAACTTATGTACATAATAGAAAATCAGAATTCTTATTATCTTGCAGGATAATTTTAATTCATTGAATTTTTATGACTGAATAAAACTTATGTACATAACAGAAATTCAGAATTCTTATTATCTTGCGGGATAATTTTAATTCATTGATTTTTTATGATTGAATTAAAATTATGTTCATAATGGAAATTAGGAATTCTTATTATCATGCAGGATAATTTCAATTCATTGAATTTTTATGATTGAATTAAAATTATGTACATAATGAAAATTCAAAATTATTATTATCTTCCAAGATAATTTTAATTCATTGATTTTTATGATTGAATATAAATTGAATTAAAATTATGTACATAATTTTAATTCAATCATAGAAATTCAAGTGATTAAAATTATCTTGCGACGTAATAATAATTCTGAATTTCTATTATATACATAATTTTAATTCAATCATAAAAATTCAATGAATTAAAATTATACTGCAAGATAATAAGAGTTCCTAGTTTCTATTATGTACATAATTTTAAGTCAATCATAAAAATTCAATGCATTAAAATTATCTTGCAAGATAATAAAAATGTATCGTTTAAATTCAAGTGGAATAAATTGTTGCTATTAAATAGCAAAACGGCGTGCCATAAAATTTTTATGATTGAATTAAAATTATGTACATAATGGAAATTAGGGATTCTCATTATCTTGCAGAATGATTTTATTTAATTGATTTTTTTGTTTGAATAAAAATTATGTACATAATGAAAATTCAGAATTATTATTATCTTGCAAGATAATTTTCATGCATTGAATTTTTATGATTGAATTAAAATTATGTACATAATGATAATTCAGCATAGAGACTATCTAGCAAAATTAAAGGGAACCGTTGAATTTTTATGATTGTATTAAAATTATGTACACAATAAAAATTCAGAATTATCATTTTCTTGCAAGATGATTTCAATGCATTGAAGTTTTATGATTGAATTAAAATTATGTAAATAATAAAAATTTAGAATTATTATTATCTTGCAAGATAATTTTAATGCATTAAATTTTTATAATTGAATTAAAAATATGTACATAATGATAACTATCAAGCAAAATTATATAGAACCGTTGAATTATTATGATTGTATTAAAATTATGTACATAATGAAAATCAAGACTTATTATTATTTTGCAAGATAATTTTAATGCATTGGATTTTTATGATTGAATTAAAATTATGTACATAATAGAAATTAGGGATTCTTATTATCTTGCAGGATAATTTTAATTCAATGAACTATTTTGATTGAATTAAAATTATGTACATAATGGAAATTAAGAATTATTATCATCTTGCAGGTTAATTTAAATTCATAGAATTTTTATGATTAAATTAAAATTATGTACATAATGAAAATTTAGAATTATTATTATCTTGCAAGATAATTTTAATGCATTGAATTTTTATGATTGAATTAAAATTATGTACATAATAATGGATTAAAATAATCTTGCAAGATAATAATAATTCTGAATTTCCATTATGAACATAATTTTAATTCAATCAAAAAAATTCAATGCATTAAAAACTTTATAAATGCAAATTAACTCCGTCACTGTACGTCTTATTGCACGTGTAAAAAGTTCTTGCGCATCGAAGGCCACGCCCCTGGCATGAAGTTACCTTAAAAGAACTCTA
Organism: Dromius quadrimaculatus; assembly: GCA_963989225.1. Classification (NCBI taxonomy): domain Eukaryota; kingdom Metazoa; phylum Arthropoda; class Insecta; order Coleoptera; family Carabidae; genus Dromius; species Dromius quadrimaculatus. The sequence continues at coordinate 3,471,940 of OZ022328.1, forward strand.
ACTCGCAAATCTCAAAACTGATTGAACGTATAATATTGAAATTTTGTATTTAAGACTGGTATAGGGTCTAGTTAGGCACCTCGCATTATGGTTCCAATAGTCTGTACCGGAAGTGCACTTTACTTAAAATTTTTTTCGAAATTTTCTAATAAATCCAGAATGATCAACCGTAGGATGTTGAAATTCAGTATTTGAACTTGATGTTGTATCAGAATGGTCATCTGCTATTTTTGTATGAATCGGCCAGGCCAGAAGTGCACTTTACTTGAAACTTTTTTTGAATTTTTTGCATAAATCTAGAATGATTAGCCATAGCATATTGAAATTTTGTATTGAGCACTTCTATAACATCTTATTGTACATCTTGCATTATGATTGCGATCGGCTAAGCCGGAAGTGCACTTTACTTGAAACATTTTTTCAATTTCCGCATAAATCCAGAATGATCAGCCGTAGGATACTGGAATTCAGCATTTGAATTACTGTAGCATCTTCTATTTTTGTAACAATGGGCTGAGCCGGAAGTGCACTTTATATGACAGACTTTTTGAATTTTCCGCATAAATTCTGAACAATCAGTCGTAGAATATTTAAATTTTGTATTAGGCACTTTCATAATATCTAGTTGTACACCTTGCATTATGATTGCTATCGACTGAACCGGAAGAGCACTTTATTCGAAACATTTTTTGAATTTTCCGCATAAATCCAAAACTATTTAACGTAAAATGTTAGAATTCAGTATTTAAGATGATTGTGCCATGTAGATGCTCATATCCTATTTTTATTGAGATCCACCGAGCCGAAAGTGCACTTTACTTGACAGTCTTTTGGAATTTTTCGCATAAATTCGAAACGATCAGGTGTAGAATATTGAAATTTGGTATTTCAGTCTGCTTACTATTTTCATACAATAGACTGAACCGGAAGTGCACTTCAGTAGGAATTTATTTTTTAATTTTGCGCATAAATTCAGATCTGTTGACAGTCGTAGAATTTTGGAAATCAGTATTTAGGAACGTTGTAGCATGACTGTTTCCATAGCAACCGACTTGGCTGAAAGCGCATTTTACTTGACAGATTTTTAGAATCTTTTGGGTAAATCCAAAACGATTAACTGTGGAACAAAATCTCAAAACTGCCAAGCCGATTAAGCTGAAATTTGACAGGTTGGTAGCATGTCGGAAGTAGACGTTAGCTAAGAAAGGATTATGTAACAGGGACAGATTCAGGTAGATTTATATGAAAGTTCTGTTTTTGTTTTTTAATGTTGATATCTGGATAAATATTGTAATATGATTTCTACAACAGGACAGGAATGAAATAAGGTTGCCAACGGAATATTAAAACATTAAAATTTCACAGGGAAGTAGTTTGTGGAGTATAAAGGCCATTTGATCAAGGATTTTGCGACAGGGCCGAATTAATTAAAATTAACGGTATAAAATATATACCGTTATTATATATTATAGCTAGTACAAACATATTTGGTTGATGAAACAGCCTGTATTTCAGTACACAATACATGATCATTACAGGACACTGTGTTTGTTATACAATGTGTTTTTTCACAACTGGCACAGAGCGTCGAAAAGCGTCTGCTTTGTCACTATTTTATTTAGCTATAATTATTAATAATTATGATCGGCAGATTGACGAAAACATTAAACATTTGATAAGATTCGATAAATCAATTATAAAAAATGTCGCATAAAAACCTGAAAACGTAATTACTCATACATTCAATAATTACAATTGTATATTAAGAGGCAGCGGGTTAATATAAATCATATTTTTTTTAATAAAACAGAAAACGCTACACAGAAAATTTGTATCAATTTCATACCTACACGCTAAGGCATTCTCATGTCAGATTCGACTGGTCTTTGGTTTTACTGGAGAGGAACTGGCAAATGACCACAGTACCATTTATATAGATTATATATACAAATACAAAGCCTATTATATGTCTCGAGTTTATGCGGAATTCGAACATAAAAATTTTATTTTAGTTATGCAGCAGCTTTTCTAAGAAACAACAATCGTATCACAAATGACTGATTCATTGTTTATTTCATTTTAAATAAACACACAAGAATTAGATGACTAATCACTAAAAATATTTACATGTATATATTATTTAACAACAGGCCTCTGTATTGACATGTGACGATTAGTTTTTTTAATTAATTATTGTGGTGTGAATATAAAACTGTAGTCTGAGTGCCATCCGCGTTTAGCAGACGCCGTAACATATAGCGACAGGAACGTAAGCAGAAAGATATTACTCTTAATTGTATATTATAAAAAATGCTTCCAGATCACACTCTCCGGAATTCTAATTCTGGTTCGATTAGGAGAGAAAAGACAGAGATTGCTATGTACAACTCTTTACACCGCAACAATGATAAATAAATAAACAAATGTACAATAGAATTGTTATATGGTGAAGTCACTACGTGGCCTGTTGCTCATCAGAAGTCACCCCCAAAGGGTTGAGGGTCTCAGAGACCGTTTCCTCAACATGTCTACTTACGACATCCGGCATTTCTTGTTGTAATTCGACATCGGCGGGACCTCCTTCACTATGTTGATCACTATCCTGTCCCGAAGCATCATCTGCATCGACTTCCTCATCTGGGCAGAGCTCGTACGCTCGTTCCAGTGTTTTGCGGGCACTGTTTGATCGTTCAAGGAAATATCCATTAGTGTTTTCATTGCTCTGAGCTGGGGGTGACCACGTGCTGTAACTATATTGAGCATTTCCGGGGTATCGTCGCTCCAGTTCATCTTGCAGCCATTCTACAGCCGCTGTCCATTTGCGCCGCAAATCAGCGTTAGTGTGGAGCATAACAATAGCCGTACGGCATTTACTAAACAGCGTAACCATGCATTTAATACACTGATACGCCCTTTTTTGATAATGATTTTTGCTGCGCTGAATAGTGTCCAACAATCCTTCCCTTTCATCCGGAACTCCTTTAATAGCATTATGTATTCGATGAGTTTGCCACGAATCTTCCATAATTAACATTGCCAATAAAAGATCCATATGGTGACGTAATTCCTGACAATACGCAAAAGCAATTTGCCACAGAAGTTCGCCAAGTACCACCCTACTGAAATGCGGATTCTCCCACGAGCAAAACTGCAATAATTTAATTGTTTCTTCCGTAACATTTGAATCTTCAATTATTTTTTTAGTGTAGGTAGTTCTTCCGAACAATATTTCCATTGCTTGTTGGGGTAAAGGCATGATATAATCAGGACAACTTTGATCGGCGTACGGATTAGGCAAAACTGGACCATTTTGTGAATTCTGACATTTAGAACTAACGTCGCAACAGCGAACCAACAATGAAACTAACTGGTGTAATTTGGTTAATTCGGCGTATTGATATTTAATAGCAGGACCAGGGCCTTCATCCAAAGCAACTAACATAAAAGTAGCAGGGACGTTCATGCGCAACAGCTGCGCCCTTTCTTGAATGCCCTGTCCGGCATACATATAAAACAACGTGCAATAATTAGGTAAATGTCGACCGTGCTCCGAAACTTCTTTATGAAGTAAAGAAAGAACAGCGTGAAGTAAATAATCACTCAAAGTCGCGCCCGGTTCAAGCGGCGAACAACGTTCAGGCGGAGAACACGGCCCGTCATTTAACGTAAAATGAGCTAAACCTACTAGAATTTTCATAAACGCGGTCCGAATTTCATTACTTGGACATGATAGTAAATACTCGCAGAACCTATGCGGGTGACTAAACAGCATTTGATTGGCAAACCAGGAGCGGACTAATGGGGACGCACGGAGGTGCAGGAAAAGAACTTCAAACCAGTCCAAAGCTGCGCCTCTTAAACTCTTTTTGGTGTGAAAACCGGTGTGGAATAAAAAGCGGGACGCCAGTTGAACAGACAACATCGACAATTGTTCGGCTTCTGAACTCTACAAAAAAAAAAATCAACCAAAATATTAACAAAATATTAGTATAATTACCAATTTTTCTATCACAGCATTGCGAGTTATCGGGGGCGCGTTACAAGTCACCAATTTTTTGATAAAAGTAAAATATTCAACTGAAAATTGGCTTCGATGATGTAAAAATTTAATATTCTGTTTTCGGATGCTATGTTCGATCGGCGCAGGCATTTTCATCATCCCTTGACGACTAGTATTACCTATTAAAATCATATATTAAATTATCCAACAATAAAAAATATTTTCAACACTTACTTAGTGATAATTCATCCAAAGATTTGATGAGAGTTGATTCTTCAACATCTTCTCTTGTATAAAATAGCATGTATGCATTCCACCACCTCTTTTGTTTTCGATACGATGTTCTTTTTAACATTGGGTCAAAAACTTCGCCCATGTAGTCGCCGCCGAAACATTGTACCTTCATTTCTTCATCATCGCCCATTCTGCATTCTGATACTTCCCCGTCATCGAATTTATACCACTTCCTATCGCCGTCCGCCTCCCTAACAAAAATTAAATAGTAATTTTAGTTATGAGACTTTAATAAAACCAACTATATATATTTTTTTTGGGAATAAATCATAATTGGAACGTTTTTTGGTTTAAATTTTTTGACTTTTTGAATTGTAACAATAATCTAGTCGGTGTTCAATTGTCAGACATAATTGGCAGCCTATGGTTACTAGATGAATGCTGGTTTATTGTTGTTCAACTATCAGACATTTTAATGTTGGTCCATTGTTGGAGTAGGGTATATAAGGCACGATGCAATTTTTCAAGCAATTTTGTTCACTTGGAGCCATGCTAGCTGCCACGCTTGCTCCGATGCTAGAAATTTGGTCCGCTGCGGGGTATTAGACTTGCCACGAGACTTGTTTTACAAGATAAATTCGATGCTATTTTTCGCACTTCTTGCTGTCCACATCCAATCAGAACAGAAGACGAAATCACGTGACTACATCACTGAGTTGTATGACGCATCAACACGCTGTGTCTCATTTTGTGTTTTGTGGTGTTTTGAGGTACAAATAAGTAGAAATTATGACTAGTGTCTCGTAATTCTAATTAATTCGCAAGCTATAACTGCAGCAAACGCTCCGGCTTTCCTCCGACGACGTAGCATCCATATTTGTAATAAACAAATCTATGTTCTAGAGTCAGAATGAATGGCGCAGCTTGCATCGTGTGATACGAAAATAAGTGCCACAGCAAGTGCAGTTCAAAGCGGCACAGTGCGCAAGAGAACTTGCTGCAAATCAATTAAACAAAATTGCCTCGTGTGCGGCGGGTTCAACTGTGAGCGATTTTGTCGTTGTTAAATTATTCACAATAAAATTTGTAGCAAATTGGTGTCAGAACTGGGATCCTGAAAAATTGAGTGAAAATAATTTTGGATCTGGACGACGAAGAGTGGATTAGGTTGCAGTGTTGTGAAGTGTTTAAAATTGTGTTGGGACTGTTGTAAATATACTGAGTAGAAAGCGTCGACGAAAGGTATGAATCAGTAAGAGAAACCGTAGCTGGAAAGATGAAGAAGAGATGGCTACAGAGTTGAAGAAGATGAAAAACCATGACAGGAAAAATTCAGGAGGTTGAAGTGAAACTAGATAAACAACTTACTGAAGTAAAGCGTCAAGTCGAATATTAAATGAAGCAATTTGAGCATCAAGTCTTGCGAGTTGAACATAATTTGAAAGAAAAATCTACAGAGCCTCAATCTCAATAGTGATGGCGTAGCCCTACGAATAGAAAGTGCTCCAGCATCTACTCCAAGGGAAGTTTCAGCTAATTTCACCCTGAAACCGAACTCTTGGGATGAATATTTAGCTCAATTTCTGAGAATAATGGATGGAGCAAAAAGCAAAGAGCAATTGTACTTGCTGGAATGCTTCGTAAGATAGTTTTGACAGTCCTCTCAAGTCTGAATGAAAGAGAACGCCTCGATTATGGTAAGCTGACATCTGAAGATCGAACTACATTCGCATACGCTGTGCACAGTCTGGTCAGGAAAGCTATTGCAAATTGTCCTAACTCAACACAGGAATATGTAGCAGTCAGACAATTTATGGACGGCATCAGCGACAACGAAATTGGGCGAGCTGTCCGGTTAGCGAATCCAAAGACGGTGAGAGACGTACTAACAAAGGCTCTGGAAATTGAGGCGACCATGAAGGCGTCAAGACTGACTTGAGCGCGATGAGGAAGAGCCCGAGGTGAAAAGGACCACGACTTATTCAGGGAGTACGAACTTCACCTGGACAGAGAAGAATGAGATGTTGGCAATGTGGCAAGGAAGGCCATCTTTGCGCAAATTGTCGTGCCAAGCCTACTGTCGATTGTGGCACGAACACGTCGTCGGAAAACTAAATTCAGCCAGCTTTGGGGGGCAGAGGCTGGCTGTATCTCCCATCGAGCCCCAAGGTCATCAATCTTCAGGTACTTAAAATAGAAAATAGTCCAGCAGTAGAAGATTTCGTGGGGAATGCGGATTTTACTGAATACCAGTACTCAGTGTAGAGGAGCTTGAGTTTACAATTATTGGCAATTTGACGAAAAAACATCAAGCATTCATTGCTGCAATTGTAGATGACTGTATTTTGGGCGTCGAGTTTCTGCGAGATCTTGGTTGTGTCTTGGATTTGATTGACGATGTCCTGCGAATTGGTAATGAAGAAGAAGTACCTTTTCATTGTCGATAAATTGTTGCTTCAAAGAATTTCCTGGTACCTTCTCGGTCGGAAAAGGTGGTTTTACTCAAGCTAGACAACATTCCAAAAAATGCAACGTACGTCTTTGAACCTGACAGGACATTGAGCTGGAATAAATCTGTTATACTAGCCAGAACTCTGGTAAACTCTTCACGAATGATGGCTACAATTCTAAATGTTTCGGATTGTCCAGTTCGAATTAAAAAAGGTACACCGTTTGGTAGATTAAATCCGAAGAAATGTTACTTGTTCCAGAAGACAGTCAAAAATTTGGGACATGTGTTGTCCAATAAGTCGAAAAGTATTGACTTTCAGTAAAAGCTTTATAAAACAAAAGTTGCTAATTAGTCAATCTATCCTTTCTCATACTTATTTTTGACTAAACAAAATTCGTCCCTGAGAAAGGGTGGCGTAAAATTGACAACTTTGAAGTAGAGGGTAAGTAGAACTTACAGCCAAATTTTGGTGCTAATCGGTGACTTGACTGGACTATTAGCATTCACCCAAAGTCTGAGGAAAACCCACTTAAAAGAGCCTCGAACAAGGAATCAATAACACTGGTCAATACAGAATTTTTTTTTAAAATTCTGTTGATCGTTTTTGGTTAAATTGAGGGTGCTAATTTCGAAACTAGCACTAGTTTTTTTCAAGCAGCTCTTGTTTTTGAATTACATACAGGCTATAAATTCTTACGAAAATGTATATTTTTACACACTTAAGTTGATTTGAATCCATACAATATTGTTTTTTATAGGACTTTCTGGATTAACAAGGTCCCGCCAAAGATTCCAGCAATAATATGCCATCATATAAGTGTCCCATCATCCTTGGTATCGTTCTTCCATAACTCGTATCTTGATGAAATCTTTCATCCTGTTCCTCACTAAAATCTCCAAGAGTTTCAGGAAATCGATCCAAATGAGAATATAAATGATGAACTTCAATGTTTTTGTTACATCCAAAATCTCTCAGATTTGACAACATGTCCTGTACCAATGGGGTCTTTTCACATTTTTTTTAAAATTTTTTTTCGAAAGTATAAACTAAAATATTGATATTTACGTTTATAAAACTGTCGTAACATGTTTAGTTTTGAAAATATAATTATTTTGAATTTTCATCTATTTTCAAATAATCTTATGACGTCACAAGTCTCTTGTTCCTATTGGCTGAGATGGAGAATGCGTATTGGCTGTAAGCGAAAACACGTGCTCTGGTTCATCGATCCAACCTTGAGCCTTAATGTATAGCCCGTTTGGAAAACATGACTCGAACAAAAAAATATGAAAATGTATTTAATATATTTCTCTTCAGAAATAAAATTCGTACATAATATATATTATTACGGTGTATATGTAGATAGGTGCCGGATATTATTTTGAGCACAAATATTGAATTTTCTGTAATAAAAATGTTACATCTATTTTCTTTGGTCATACTATAGATTTGCAGACTTGTGACGTCATTATTCAGCCCGCGAAAGGTCTTTATCAAAATTATGAATGAAATGTTTTATACTTTGGGATCTTATAGTTACAGATATGTTTGAAATTCAATATTTTCTCGTAATTTAGCGAAAAAACAAAATATTTTTTTTTTTGGAATGACCCCATTATAAATAGTTTTCTGACTTTTTGGATTTTAAAAACGAATTATACCCATGTCCTCTTTTCGAGCTCATATGTGCTCAACAAAATTTTGGATTTCTGATCAACAGTCTAATTTGTGGACCATCGAGAAAAGCTACTTTCTATTTTTCTGCCTTAGCTCAGGAGATTTGATAGGTAAACAGAACATTCACCATCTTAGTTAAGAGCCTTAATAAATTGCTTCCTAATGCCGAGTTTATTATGAAGTGGTGGTAATATAATTCGATCTCGATTCACTAAATGTGGATTCATCACATTTTGATCACCAATAACTAGTGACTCTCTCGATGGCCGCATTCTTGGAATCCGAAGGTTTTTTTAATTTGTAATATATTTACGATACTGTATTGAAGTATATTCACCACAAATAAAACAAAAACTGTCTGGAACGTTCGTATAAGGACTCCTCTCCGTAGTCATTGTAATGTTCACTATTCAATTAACAGAAGTACTAGGTAAAGCAGGAAAAGAAAATCTACTTCTTAAATGTAAATGAATGTGAACTCAAAAACTAGAGCTGCCAAGGAAGATTTAGTATCATATATGGAATCACCACATCAAAATACATTGAAATTGACACCAATATTTTTGGAAAATTTTATAAAGTCGTAAATTGTTGACCAGTGTAATATAATTGTCAAGATTCATATAAATGTTTTCACTGTTTGAGGTTGTTTTTTCTTAGACCTTGGGTAAATTCCAAAGGAATTTAGTTTTTCCTGAACTAAATATAGAACTCACGTTTTCACATCTAGTTATCTGTATATTTTTAATCATCTAGATACTTTTCCTGATGAAGACTCTTGGATAGAAATATAAATAAAATATACAAAATTTAAACCAAAAAGTCTTCCAAAAGTAAATAATATTCGCAATAATACGAGAAACTTGACGCTTTGATATATTTTAAAATACAACGAACAAAGCCGCAGACAGAATATATTACTAATATAAAATACAAAGTTTTAGCCAGAAACAGTCAAAAAAAATTGAAGAATCATCTAGATGATGAAAGCGCATTTTTGACAGCTCATGAATGCTTGTTACTTCAGAGATTTCGCAAATTACCATCTCCCACAATTACTGAGTTTGAAATCAAGCAGTTTGGGTAAACTTACGAAGCAGCAGCTTCCATTTAGTTCTAGTTTCAAGTTGACTATTTGTTAGGTACATAATTGATGCATGTACAAACTCAAAAATACCTTTTAATCTTCATTGTTTAGTTATTGACTGACGGGAGGTCAAGTGCTGTACCTTGAAATGATAATTTGATCTTTATCAAAGCTATATAAAAAAAATACACCAAAAGTAAATAACTTTTCCTCCAATAATAATAATAATTCATTCTAATAAGCTTCAAATTCGCGTCAAACAAGTCATTGAATGAATCCCGGACATATTTGACAACTGTACATAATAATAGTGACACTCACGGCTAAAGCTGTAACTGAATTTTTATCTACTTGAATAAACTTTAGCTGCCATATCCCTAATGTCATATATATCTATGGGCATTGTTTCACTTGAAACAAGTAATTGAATAATTTAATCTTCCACAATCACTGAGTTTGAATTAAAGCAATTTGTGCAAACCTACGAAACAGCAGCTTTTATTTAGTACCAGTTTCAAGTCTGTAAATAGTATAGTTGCTGAGAACTCAACTTCACGCCAGCCAGCCAGACAGCCAAAGTGAATATAATAGCGCTTTTTTCAAAAAAATGCGCTAAAAATCAATACTGGCTGTTTTTTTGAACCTATTACCAATAAATCAATAAAAATAAATGAGTTAAATACCTGTTCAATATGTATGAATAATAATGACCACCGCTGGCCTGCCCACTATGAACCACAATACCAGATAAATGATATTTAGTACAACTATCCTTAACAGACTCTTCTAAATCACAGTCGATAACTTCCCCTTCGAGTTTCGCGAGACCGGAAACCGTGTACGGTTCCATGTCAAGATCACGTGGAAACTCAAAGTAATCATTAAATTTAATGGCACACACTCGCTCGAAATCGTACTCGAATCTCTTCAATTGAATTGCCAATATTGGAGGCAATTTTTTGACACACAGCCGCTTTACAGTTACAACCTAAAAATAAATAATTAGAAACTTGAAGAAATATGGTTAATAACATACCTTTCGAGCACATTTTTCGCAGTAATAAGCGTCTGCTCCTTCTAATAATTCACCTTTAACATATTGTTCCATAGAATCTTGCAAAGTGCTGTGGTTTCTGATATCTACACTTATTACACTAAATGGTTCTTCTTTTGAATACCTATGCGGGCAACCTTTACAAATTTTTTGATCGGAATAGGAGCCGCCTAAAATTTTGCCCATTATTTGTTCTTGCCCTAATGCCTTTAAAGCTTCATCAATACTTTCAATAAGACTCATGAAAAATTCAACAGCATCCTGCTGTTCTCTTAAATTGACAGGCTCGCCTTGCAATCTACAAACAAATTTAATAGGGTTCAAATAATTAAATTATAAAACAATTATTACTTAAAATGTCTCCACAGTCCTTTCGGTATATAATACTGCAATCGACTATACGCTAAATGCCCAAAAATCGCTTGAACTTGTTTTAAAATTCCTATATTATATTCTTTTCTAGATTCTTGCATTCCGTTTTTGTCTTCTTGGCAGTCATTATCAAGTATACATATTTCCTGATTTGAATCTAATTCGGAATTGTCTTCTCCGCTGAAATCTTCGTTTATATCAGTTGCTGCTCCTTCGCTTGCTAATAATCCTATGCGAATACTTTCCACCATGTAAAGTTGTTGAAGAACTGAGTTCATATAACAAGTAGCACCGGCGTTTTTTAAACCTGCGAAGCCTTTTATTGGTCGTGGACCCACAGGCGGCAAATAATCCCATTCAAGAAGTGGAGGATTGTGATCTATAAATATATTATTATTATTATTAGAAAGTAGCCGATTTATTAAGCCAACGGCTCACTAAGGGAATAGGAACCCAAAGACGTGCGCATGCGCGTAATTCGTACACGTGTTGCTTAGTCAGTGGCATTCAAACAGAGTATCTAAATACGTACAAGTGTGTGCCTCGCGGACAACAATCACCACTTTACTGCCTTCCAATTCTAGTTGGCTTAAAAAGCTCGGTTTAGGTTATGTTTCGGTTGTTTTTATTTTAAACAAAAAAAAACATACATTTTCTGTTTCAATACTAGTTTACACCGTTTTAGTGCCACTAGAAAATTTTTGTGCATGCTGATACCGCCATCTCTTTGTGACTTTTGGAATTTCCTTGGGTTTCTATTCCACTAGTGTACCAACAATTTACCTGAATAGAACATATCAGTGAGCATACTGACTAACTGCCTACAATTGGAAACACATCCGACGCATAATGCCACCAATAAATCAAAAGCTGCGGCTTGTGTTTGAGGAGTGGAACAAACTGGAACTGCAGGTTCAACTGCCATTTGTCCCGTTCTAGTTAATTGCAGCATTAATTTAGACGCCGGAAAGATGAAATCTTCCAATAATTCCCTTATTAAGCCGCCTTTGCTATCATCAACCCCTAATTCATGTTTTTTATCCGGATTCATAAAACAAAGTAATTCTCGGGCAAGTCCAAAGTGTCCCTCAAGCAAAGCCTCCTGGGCTTGACTATTAAATTCATCATCTCCGCGCCTCATCATATCCGACGCTTTCCGCAGCCACATGATTTCGCTAGCAAGCAAACTTTCAGCGGCGACTAGCGGGCAATTAGTTAAATACGCACAATTAACCAATCGGCACAACAACTGAAAATATTCGTGAGAAGTATGCGCGTTTTCTAGAACCATCGTATCCAAAACAGAGAACAATAACGGCACTATTATTTGTAAAGCTTGCCGACTGGCTGCACCACAAGTGCAAATCACTAAAAACTGTTCAGCAGCTGCTAATCTAATCGCGCGACTGGGGCACAACAACACAAGATCCATCAAAAGAGCATGCCATAATTTATCGCGACATAATAATTCTAAAGTTCCCGGGTTTAAAACTAAAGCCAAACAGAGGCATTCTAGGGCTTCTTTGCAAAGTAAAACATCATCTGGGTGTAGGTGAAGTGGCTCGTTTCGCGCTTGAGGGTCACATAATGCGTGCAGGGCTTCAGTTGAAGCCGTAGCTGAATGTAGATTTGAACTGGAGCTTGCCCATGCGATCCTAATCAACGCTAGAATTGTATTCATATCCGGAAGTTCCCAAGTAAGAGCCTAAATTAAAAAAAATTACTATCAAACTATCTAAATATGATATAAGTAATTACCTGTGAAAATAACGCTTGAACTTTTTCTGAAGCCGTGTTACTCCCCGAAGACGACAACATATGATCAGATAAGGCTTGCGACAATTTAGCCGCGACTTGACGAAGCACTTGTTCCGTTGTATGACTCGGAACTGATCTTAAAGCTTGTCGCAAATACATAACTGGAGTAATTGACACTGCATCATGACCTATTAAAAAAACAATCAACCGAAAAATATTAAATTAATTCCAACTTACTTGAATGATTTCCGTCCGGTTGCCCGACGTCTTGCGGATTAGTTTCATCATTCAAGCGGACCAAAACATTGCCAACTACGGTTAATACTAATTTACAAATTTTTAGGACACTGAGATAGGCTGATCTTTTTGTTGGCATATCTGCGTTAGACATGAAGTTGTTTTTGGTTAGCATGTCTAGGAAAACTTGTACTTCGCCGCTGATCATAAAGTGAAACTGGAAATCAAATGCTTTTTCGGACAGCGGCTCCAAAGCTGGCATCAGTAAAGCGTACAAAACCTAAAACATCATTAAAATTAGAGCCAAAATATTACCGATTTTTTTATATAAGGGTATAAAAATCCTGACGCAGATGTATTGAATCAAATAAAAAGTATTAATAATCTATACATTTTTCAAAATTTTATTTAATAAAAACAACTTTTGATTTTAATCAAGGATCCAAACGTCAAAGTTTCAAATAAATATACAGAATTTAAAATCAAAAGTAGTTTTTATTAAAAAGTATTAACAATGTAGTACAAATGCTGGAAGTAGTGGTCGCCTAGTGGTCGAAATTCGACCGTGAATCATTATATTGCTAACTTTGGGCGTTATTGAATTCAAACTTCTATCCCCGGGAGTCCCAGGTAAAATTAACTTGGTATTCGATGCTTCATCCGAATTTAAAATTAAGATTAGTGGTTCGCATTCAAGATTTTAAACTGACTTTTTTTTCCCAACCTTCGGAAGAGAAAAGAAATCATTCATGCGCACAGTATGAAATTTTCTCTACACGTAAAATTGACTCAGGACATCCTGTATATAATTTTAGTTCCCAGCACTTCTGCACATGAACTTCAAGTATGCCAAATTTCACATTTCGTTGTCACATAATATCAAAATGGGACTTCTGTATATACTTTTAGCTTTTTGCACTCCTTCTCCATATAAACTTCAAGTATGCCAAATCTCACATTCCTTTATGCGCACAGTACAAAGTTTTCTCTTCACATATAATTACACCCTGAATATAATTTAAGCTTTCTGCACTCCCTTCTTTACACAGATTGTATATCAAGTCTCACTTTACTTCGTGCGCGCAATATGCTTAAAAAATAGTACAAAGCTTTCTTTTCACGTATTAATATATAGATTGAAATGGGATATTCTGTATATAATTTTTGCTTTCTGCACTTCTTCTCCATATTAACTTCAAGTATGCCAAATCTCACTTTCCTCCGTGCATGCAATATGCTTAAAATGGGTTCGAAAGCTTTCTCTTGACTTTACGAGGCGTAACCGAATTTATGAATCTAGGCAGTGTTGAACACATAATTTTGTTTAAATTTGATTAATTTCAATATTTTTGAGAAGTGTCATCGCCATCAAATAATTTTTCTATGCAATTGTTGCAAATTTGTGATGCGTATATTGGGCGGTTGCTGCCTAAGCAGTAAAAGAGTACGTTCCACTAGATGACAGCAACGCTCACGCTCACGACCGCGGTTTTTGCTGTTCCACTTGACTTATGGTCAAGGTGCTTCAAGTGGAACGATGCGAGTGTCTGTTAAATGTTAAATAAACTGAAAATTTGTGGTTAGGATCGAAAAGTAAATCATCAATAAGATTTAAACTAACCTGTAGCGAAAAGGATATACGAATGGAATGAATTCAATATGCCAGTGTAAATTAATCGCTTCTACATAATAAATAATGATAATGAGAGACCATGAAATTATCTGTCATATTGACAAATGGAAAATCTTGAATCAAAACCTCGGATTCCAGTTACAGACATTTTTCGAGCTCCTTTGTTGTTTTTTTGTAGATTTAAAAATATTTGGGCCGTTTTAGCAGCTTAAAAAACAAAATTTGACCTTTTTTGAGTATCTAGGTTATTTTTCGTGTATTTAAAAGATATTTGGGCCGTTTTTTGAGCTTCAAAAACAATATTAGGGCCGTTTTTGAGTTACTAAGTAATTTTTGTGAATTTAAAAAGTATTTGAGCCGTTTCTGAAGCTTCAAACAAAAAATTAAAATATTTGGACCATTTTTGGGGCTTCTATTGAGTTTTTTGTGAATTAAGAAAATATTTGAGCCGTTTTTGGAGTTCCTGAAAAATTTTTGATGGATTTATATAATATTTGGGCCGTTTTTGCAGCTTCAAAAACAATATTCGACCACTTTTCGAGTATCTAGGCTATTTTTCGTAGATTTAAAAGATATTTGGGCTGTTTTTGGAGCTTCAAAAACAATATTAGGGCCGTTCTTGAGCTACTTAGTAGTTTTTGTGAATTTCAAAAGTATTTGAGCCGTTTCTAAAGCTTTGAACGAAAAATTAAAATATTTGGACCATTTCTGGGGCTTCTATTGAGTTTTTTGTGGATTAAGAAAATATTTGAGCTGTTTTTAAAGTTCTTAAGAAGTTTTTGATGGATTTAAAAAATAACTGGGCCGTTTTTGAACCTTGAAAAACAATATTTAGACCATTTTTCGAGTTTCCAAGTTGATTTTTGTGGATTTAAAAAATATTTGAGGCGTATCTTGAGCTTCAAACAGAAAATTGAAACATTTGGGCCGTTTTTGGATATTCCTAGAAGTTTTTTGTGGATTTAAAGAATATTTGAATCCTTCTTAGAGCTTCAAAAAATATTTGTGACGTCTGTTACTCAAAAAAAAAAAAAATTAACAATGGCTGAGCCGTTTGGACCATTTTTCGAGTTTCTAAGAAGTTTTAAGTTGATTTAAAAAATATTTTTAGATCCCTGGAAGTTTTCTGTGGATTGAAAAATATTTAGTCTCTTTTTGGAGCTTCGAAAAATAATTGTGACGAGTCTGTAACAGTGGATGAAATTAAAAAATTCAAAATGGAATGTTTAGCTAATAATATATATTCGAAGTGCCCTGGTATTTTATGCCGAGCCCCATTTGTGCTAGTATCACTGTAATAAGTCCGATTTTATTATGAAAATAGTTGATATCATTCTCAGAAAAATATTTTTGGGTGAATTATGTTAAAATAAACTGTTCTGGAGCATTCAAAAGTATATAGAATCACTGTAAAACGTTTTTGAGTATTTTGGGACCTCCTGGAAGATTTTATGACATTTTGAAACGTACTGAAATATTCTGAAACATTTTATAACGTTTTGGAGTAATCTAAGACATACTGCAGCATTTTAGAACATTCTAGAGCATTTTGAAACATTGTTAACATCCCGAAGTGTTCTGGAATGTTTTAGAGTAATTTTTAAAACATCCTAAAACATTTTGAAACATTGTATAATATGCCGAAGTGTCCTGGAGTGTTTTGGTACGTTCTGGAAGACTGTACGACGTTTAAAAGCATTCTGGAATATTTAATAACGTTTTAAAATAGTCTGGAATGTTCTTAATTATTCTGGACCGTTTTGGACCATTCTGGAATGTTCCTGACTGTTCTGAAATATTGTATATGAATATATGTTGTTCTAAAGTGTCCTCAAATATTTTGAAGCATTTTGTAACGTCTTGGAGTATTATAAAACATTTTAGAACGTTGTGTAACATTCTGAAGTGTTCTAAAATGTTTCAGAGTATTTTGGTACGTTATGTAACATTGTATGATTTTCTAAAGAGCTCTGGAATATTTTATAATGTTGTAAGATAGTCTGGTGTATCCATAAGCATATAAAATTGCTGTATAACGCTCCGCAATATTTAAGTGTGTTTTGGAATATCCTGGAAGCTTTTATGACATTCGGAGATGTTCTCAAATATTCTAGAACATTTTATAATGTTTTGCAGTGTCCTAAAACCTTCTGGAGCATTTTAGAACTCAGTTTTTTACAACCGTAATTAAAATTAACGTGCGAAAGCGTCATAATTCGTAAAAATAAAATAGGCCTTGAATCCGCTCTTGTTGTCTGGGCGGAGCCTGTTATCGAGAATAACGTAGAACTTTCTGAATGTTTGGTTTCCGTATACAAGGGCGAACAACCTGACTGAGTGAACAGAAAAATAAAGCGAATATTCAGTGCGTGATCAGCTAAGTTGTTGTAAATAAATATTAGCGGCTTTTTGGTTGAAGATTAATATTAGTGAGTGAGCAATAAATGAGCTTTAAGAGCAATAAACATTACAATTATTATTAAAATCTAAGTAGAAAAAGCCAAATTCCTCCCTAAATAGTTTTGATTTAATACATTTGCGTCTTTTTGCTTAATGGATTTGTCTCATTAGCACAAAAAAAAATTATTAATGCAACATACCTCAAGATGATAAAGAACTTGTGCAGGAGAAGCACTGAAAAACATCGAGTCCAGAGAAATTTCAGGAACAGCAGCTGGGCTTCCTTTAAATAGAAAATGTAGTTTTTCAACGGTTGTTCTATCAGGAGGCATCAATAATAATAAAGCTCGACCACCCTCACGCAAAGGTCCATGGCCCAAACAACTGCCTAGCGAAGAAAGTTGGCAAAAAAATTGGGCATGCTGTAATTGCTGCGACATTAATACACCCGGTAAAGTGTTTTCAATTTCGATATTTGGTCCGTCATACGGATGCTGGGGGGAGCTGGTTGAGCTATCGGAGCTACTGTCGGGAGAACTGGCCATGTTGTTGTTAGGTTGGCTCAATTTTGCGGACAATAACTGAAATAAATTTATTGGAATTAATTAATTAGGAATTAATTGAAATAATTACCATTTTATCTCTCAAAGGAATTTGAGATAACAATTTGCGATCATCAGCGGTGTCTAAAGGCTCTCCATTAACAAATAATTCAAGTTTGACATTAGCAACAGCTGCTTTAATCCTTCTTAAAACTGATCTCCTTAAAGATGCTAAAGTATCGTTTGAATGAGTGAAAACTTCCATGTCGTCCACTTGACGCCCAGGATAAGAAAATCGGACGATTAGGGTCAAATGTTTCCCCCGACAAGCCCTAAAAATTACATTATAAATCCTGTTAAATTTATGTTTTAAATAATTACCTATGTAAAGGTAAGATTTTCCGTTCCCCCAAAAAGTCGCCATCGCATTCACTGATGTATTCTTGTAAAACTTTCATAACTCGGCACATTTTAATCGCTTCACTCCGCAATCTCTGTATCATCATTTGTGAATCTTGTTCGTTTTTATCGACGTTGTCAGTTCGCCTTAAAACAGACACAGTGTCATAGTGCGCCCGAAGTCTATCACAACATTCGGAAATATAAGTTTCGTGGAATTCAATAAGCGACGCTTGAAGCTTCGGTCCTAAATTGGTGCTAACTTCTTTAAGTAACTCGATGGCCCGATTTGCGATGTCTTCTCCGCTGCTCGTTACAACGCGCCACAGGTAATCCGTTCCTATTAAATCTACGTCATCAGTCAAAAGTGTACGTCGTTTGAATTTTAGTTTACCTTCTTTTGTATTTACCGCCTTAAAGAATCTTTCAAAACATCTAAAAATTATTTAAATTAATCATTTACAATTTTGGAATGTTAAATATTTACTTAATTCCGCTTTCTGTGAGTAATGTAGGATCTAATTGTAAAATATTATTTTCAAAAAAATCTTTATTGATGCCAGGGTCTAAGTCGGGTTCCTCCCCCATTAATTTCGAGAACCATTTGAAGCAAGCTTCTCTGTCTGAGGGGAAAACTGCTTGTTCAGCTAAACATTGCCAAATTTGTTTTGCCTGTTCGGCGCATAGCCACAATTGCCCATCTTTTAGCAGAAAACGTAAAAAGTTTAACCTTTCTTGCACCTAAAAACATACAAATAACAACCAAATTTTTTAAGTTAATAAAAATTTATACTTGAATGCAATGAGGATATCGATTATCCGGTACGTAAGTTTCGCTTGTAAGTTCTGGGTTTTCTTTTACAAGCTGTCTTACTCGGTCTAGATAAGTTGTTAAGCTATTAGTTACTAGAATAACTAGAGAATGTTGGTTTTGAAGCCTTTCAATCACCTGAAAATTACAATTATTATAACCTCTAATGAATTATTAATTATTTTACGCACTTCTTGTCGATAATACATATGATGTGTTCGTTGGCTGTGAGCTGAATTGGCACTAGCTTCATACAAGCAACAAATTTCCCGAATTTGTTTGAGTGCAGGTAAAACCCACTGGTCTCCTTGTTTCAATTCATCCACGCATTTGTCTAACCAAATAGTTTTTTGAGCATCTCTTTCCTGAGAACAACTGTAATCTAATATTTTAATATGGGCCGAAAGAGCTTGGTCCATTATTTCAGTCGGTACGTCTTCTGAATGAGCCAAATTCCAAAATAAAGTCAGTACCTACAAAAAAATAAATTAAAAATATTCTTACTTTTATATTAATTTTACCTTGTGTGCCATGACGCCATCTTTGTCATCCTCCGCCAACCTTCTTATAAGTTCAAGTAACTTTTCACGCTGTTTTTTGTTGGCGTTCGTCCAGCTTGCTTGAAAACACTCAAATAGGTGGTCTAGTTGCTCTGGACTGAAATCCCACGCCAATTTCGCCAATAGGTCATGAACGTTTTTTACTATTGCTTCATGTTTTCCTACTTGGGCCAGCCAAACGGCATCCAAATCGGACAAACTTAGCGCGCGCTCCTTTATGATAAATCTTAAAATTTTTTCTAGTTTTTCGACGTACTGAGGTTGATGCAAAGAATCTCTAAGAACAATCTCTAAGACTCTATTTTCGTTGATCCATTTCTAAAACAAAAAATATTCAATAAAAACGAGTAACAAACGCATCGACTGATTTAAGACAATTTTTGTTTATCATTCGCGTATTGAGCAATATTTTGAGTAACAAAAGCATTTCCTAATATTGACAAAATACAAAATTAAATGTATTCCGATTATTTACCACTTTCATACATTTTAACATAATGTCAATTGATTTTTAGCAATTATATGCAGTAAAATTCGTAAACACGTAAATCTCGAAATTTCTTGCGGACTGTAATCGAAGCTTCTGCACAATATGCTACATAAACCGGGCGCTCGTGACAGAAAAAATCTGACGTGAACATCACGTGACTTACTTGTACATCATTAAATATATATAATCAAACACAAAATCTCATCGTTCCACAGTTAATCGTTTTGGATTTACCCAAGAGATTCTAAGAATCTGTCAAATAAAATGCGCTTTCAGCCAAGTCGGTTGCTATGGAAACAGTAGGCCATTATTCTTATACTACAACATTCCTAAATACTGATTTTCAAAATTCTACGACTACCAACAGATCTGAATTTATGTGCAAAATTAAAAAATAAATTCCTACTGAAGTGCACTTCCGGTTCAGTCTATTGTTATGGAAATAGTAGGCAGACTGAAATACCAAATTTCAATATTCTACACCTGATCGTTTCGAATTTATGCGAAAAATTCCAAAAGACTGTCAAGTAAAGTGCACTTCCGGCTTAATGGATCTCCATAAAAATAGGATATGAGCATCTAAACGGTATAATCGTCCTAAATACTGAATTCTAATAATCTACGTTCAATCGTTTTGGATTTATGCGGAAAATTCAAAAAATGTTTCGAATAAAGTGCTCTTCCGGTTTGGTCGATAACAATCATAATGCAAGGTGTACAACTAGATATTATAAAAGTGCCTAATACAAAATTTAAATATGCTACGACTGATTGTTCAGAATTTATGGGGAAAATTCAAAAAGTCTGTCATATAAAGTGCACTTCCGGCTCAGCCGATTATTACAAAAATACAAGATGACCATTTAGATGCTACAGCAATTTCAAATGCTAAATTCCAGTATCCTATGGCTGATCATTCTGGATTTATGTGGAAAATTAAAAAAAAGTTTCAAGTAAAGTGCACTTCCGGTTTAGTCGATCGCAATCATAATGCAAGATGTACAATAAGATGTTATAGAAGTTCTTTATACGAAATTTCAATATGCTATGGCGGATCATTCTATATTTATGCAAAAAATTTAAAAAAAGTTTCAAGTAAAGTGCACTTCCGGTCTGGCCGATTCATACAAAAATAGCGGATGACCATTTTGATACAACATCAAATCCAAATACTGAATTTCAACATCCGACGGTTGATCAATCTGGATTTATTAGAAAAATTCGAAAAAAGTTTCAAGTAAAGTGCACTTCCGGTACAGACGATTGGAACCATAATGCGAGGTGCACAACTAGACCCTATACCAGTCTTAAATACAAAATTTCAACATTATACGTTCAACCAGTTTTGAGATTTGCGAATAAGTAAAAAAAAAACAATTTTTGACAGGCTGTCATTTATAAGGAAGATCCCCGCTAGGTGTTAATGCATATTAAAATATTGATTTTAATTAGCAATAAAAAGGCTTTTTTGAACAATTTCTTACAATTTGCCATTTTTTCTAAGGCAAGTTTGCAAAATCGGCTTTAAGTTTATTAGTAGACGGTTTACATGAGTTCAAGACTCATAGTAGACTCGTAATAATCTTTAACAATAAGCTTTTAGTCGATTTTGCAAACTTTCCTTACGTTCGAAAAAATGGAAGAATCATCTAGATGATGAAAGCGCATTTTTGACAGCTCATGAATGCTTGTTACTTCAGAGATTTCGCAAATTACCATCTCTCACAATTACTGAGCTTGAAATCAAGCAGTTTGGGCAAACTTACGAAACAGCAGCTTCCATTTAGTACTAGTTTCAAGTTGACTATTTTATAGGTACATAATTTATGCAAGTACAAACTCAAAAATACCTTTTAATCTTCATTGTTTAGTTATTGACTGACGGGAGGTCAAGTGCTGTACCTTAAAATGATAATTTGATCTCTATCAAAGCTATATGAAAAAAAATACACCAAAAGTAAACAAATTTCCATCCAATAATAATAATTCATTCTAATAAGCTTCAAATTCGCGTCAAACAAGTCATTGAATGAATCCCGGACAGATTTGACAACTGTACATAATAATAGTGACACCCGCGGCGAAAGTTGTAACTAAATTTTTATCTACTTTAATAAATTTTAGTTGCCATATCCCTAATGTCATATATATCTATGGGCATTGTTTCTTTGAAACAAGTAATTGAATAATTGAATCTTCCACAATCACTGAGCTTGAATTGAAGCAATTTGTGCAAACCTACGAAACAGCAGCTTTTATTTAGTACCAGCCAGCCAGACAGCCAAAGTGAATATAATAGCGCTTTTTTGCAAAAAATGCGCTAAAAATGACAGCCGGCAAAAAATTGTTCCTTTTTCTCTGTCCCGAGCGCCCGGCCCAACAATGTTTCAATCGAACTACTAGACGTCCATTTTAAAAGTGAAATATTGTTTTCCAACATTCAATCTTCCACGATTCCAGCCGTATACAAGCGGCATTATTTTGTTGGACGATATTATTCAAACGCATTTGTTCAATTTGTCGTTTTAAATCCTTTTGGACATTAAATGTATCAATCAACATTCATAATGTTTACAAAGTGTTATTTTAGGCCTCCTCCAGTTAACATAGATCTTTAAATCATGACGGAGGCCGCAAATAGCATTCTTCTGCTCAAGTCTGGACTATCACCAACGTAAGGTTCGAATCTATTATTTCAGAGTATGGAATGATGCAATCAAAACGTTGGAGTTGGAAGCAAGTTGTTTTGTTTTGAGAATCTATTAATTAGAGGGAGTGGATAATTATAATTTCAAGACATTATGATTTAAAACCGCAAATTGAACACATGTATTTGAATAATATCAAATAAATCTTCCAACAAGATGATGGAATCGTGGCAAATAAGCCCTTCGCACAAGATGCAATTTTTTAAGCAATTTTGTTCACTTGGAGCCGCGCTGGCTGCCCCGCTTGCTCCGATGCTAGAAACTTGGTCCGCAGCTGGGTGCTAGACTTGCCACGAGACTTGTTATAAAAAAATAGATCCGGTGCTGTTTTTTTGAGGTACAAATCAGCAAAAATTATGGCTGATGGAAAAGAGCAGAAGTGGAGGCTCTCATACAAGTGTCTATACGCGGTAAGATTGTCAAACAACATGTTGAAAGCTTCGCGTCCTTGATTCTTCTTCAAAAACCACTCTCTTGACCAAATTTTTCCTTCTTTTTCCTCTGTCTCGTAGTCTATATTAATACGCCAAGATAATTTCGGCTCCCTTTATAAGAATAGTGCTTGCACGAAAGAATGTGAGATTTAGCATACTTAAATTTTATATGGAAAAGATGTGCAGAAAGCGAAAATTTTATACAGGTGTCCCATTTTAATATATATATTAAGGCGCGCAGCACGAAAGAATGTAAGATTTGACCTACTTTGAGTTCATATGAAGGAATGCAGAAAGCGGAAGGCTTAATTTTAAGACGTGAAGAGAAAACTTTGTATCGCGCACACGAATTAAGTGAGTCTTGGCATATTTAACGTCTTTGTGGAGAAGGAAGTGCAGAAAGCAAAAATTATATACAGGATGTCCTATTTTAATTGTGTACAGCGCGCATAAAAAAATGTGAGATTTGGCATACTAGAAGTTTATAAGGAAAAGGAGTGCAGAAAGCTAAAAGTATATACAGATTGTCCTATTCTAATTCTACGTGAAGAGAAAACTGTGTACCGCGTGCACGAAGAAATGTGAGATATGACATACTTTCTATATAATTTTGATTAAAAAAAAAACTTTGTGACGCGCACGAAGGAATGTGAGATTTAGCAGACTTGAAGTTCATGCGGACAAGAAGTGCTAAAATAATGTACAGGATGTCCTATTTCAAATTTTACGTGAAGAGAAAACTTTGTATTGTACGCATAAAGGAATGTGAGATTTGACATACTTGAAGTTTATGTGGAAAAGGAATGCAGAAAGCTTTAATTATATACAAGATTTTCAATTCCAAGCTATCGCTGAAATCGATATTATTTTTTTGCTAGAATATATCAAAAAATATGCAGCGAATATGAAAATGGCTGAAGAAAAACGTAATGATTTCTTTCCCCGCCGAGGTTTGGGGAGAGAGAAACACTTTAAAATCTTGAATGGGAACCACTATTCTTAATTTTACATTCGGATGGAGTGTCGAATACCAAGTTAATTCAATTTAAAACACCTGAGGATGGAAGATTAAACTCAATAACATTCAAACTTTGCAACATAATGATTTACGATCGAATTTCGACCACTGGGCGATCATTCTAATTAATTCGCAACTTTCCTTCGACGATTATTTCCGGCAACATTCATATTTGTAATAAGCAAGTCTATGTTCTAGTCAGAATGAGTGGCGCGGTTTCATACCAAGCACAGCTCAAAGAGGTCCAGAGCGCAAGGAAATTTGCTGCAAATTAAGCGAACAAAATTGATTGGTGTGCGGCGGGCTTTAAAATAGATTCAGATATCTTGCCGATCAAAATTCGATCACAATCCGCAAAAAAACATTATAGAGTTACGTGCTCGTTTTCGAAGCAAATATGATTGCCCTATTTATTTAATTTTTTTGTTGATTTTCTTTATTTATTAGGAAATGTTTAAAATATTCCTGTTTTTGTTTTTTAAATGTGTGCTCCAAATAAAGTAAAAAATGAGCGAGTGGATTAAATTTACACGAGCAAAGTAATATCGCTTTTCTTACATTTTGTATATTTTTTATGTCAAGAATAGAATTAATTTTCTACAGAAATGAAAAAACGTAGAAAAGGTGCTAAAAAAAAGCAAAGTAACAAATAAACAATATTAAAAATTAATGTGTCAGAAGCGTCAGAAGCTAAAGATTGTCGCGAAATTCTTGATGCAGCTAAAGAAGCGACTTTACATTTGTTTCCGGCGAAATCAAGAGAAATTTGTTTTTTTTATGTTTAACCTGTAATTTTGGTCACAACTGTCATTTAGGCGCGTGTCATAGTGCGTTTTTTTACTTTATTACTGTTTTCTACCATCAAGTATGGCCAATTTCAACATCTCGAGTTATCATATTTTTGCATACAATTATACATGTATTTTGTCATATTTAATGATTTATAACAGCACTTTACACGATCAAATATTCTCATAATATTTGATGGCATGACAGTGACAGCTAATATATTTGTGGTGGCAATACTGTAGACTTAGAGCAACGAACTTCATTTGTATTTTTGTTTTGTGTAAATTTATTATATACAGATTATTAATTTCGATGTATTTTCTTGATTTCACATATTTTATAATAGTTTTTTCACAAAAATAAGAAAGATATTAACATTGACAAATAGCACATTGACAGTTGCTTGAACCATAATAAGAACGAAATGTGATTCACACAAGGCAGCAGCTACAAACTCAAAAGTCCCTAGAAATCACTAAAATTTGATGAAAATGGCCTTGAAAAATTTGAACATGCTACATTTCAACTATTTTTACAACCGTGTAAATTTCTGTCGATTTACACTGTCAAATATCATTAAACAAGAAGATTTTAACCGTGTAAAGTGGGAATAAGCATTTCCTAATATTGCAAAATACAGAAAACATTTAAAATTAAATGTGTTCAATTATTTATCTGCAGTAAAATTGCCCTATAGTTCATTACAGTTAAGAATGGGCGTCTGAATAATATCAAATGAATCTTCCAACAAGATAACTCTTAAAATGGACCTCTAGCACTTGCCAATCAAAACTTTGTAGTATATCAAGAAGAAGCTTCAATTACAGCCCGAAAAAACTTTCCGGACCTGTATACCCGTCTCCGAAAAAAATAAAAGCAATTTCAGGTTGGACGATTGCTAAAAATCAGTCGAATGAAGGCCATAAATGGTCAAAAACTCGATGTAACGCAAAGCTAATATTCTATCTAATTTTTTGTATTTACAATTATTGTTAATTAGAAATATAATCTAAAATTGACCTTTTAAACGGCCCAAGGGCTCTAATAGGGCTACTATTTAAGCTTTCTGTCATTTGCATTATTTGTCAGTCGTTCATCATTTCTTAAAATAGATTTGTGCAGTATTTTAGGTAATATGTGAATATATGGTGCTTTTATTTCTTGAATTAATTGCCAGCAAACTTGTTTTGAATCCTGCATTTAATATGAGCTTATAAGAGCTCTTGGATCGTTCTTAACTGAAATAAAATTCTCATCTTCTCAATACGCAAAGTATTGTTCAATTAAATTTTCCGAAAATTGGCTAAACTAGTCTAATAATAATAATTTGAATTTAAATTCAACATACTGCCATTCTTTCGGGTGTAAGGTACTCCTCCTCCTCCAGACCGTGATGTCTGTTTGGGTAATAAGTAACACTTGCTATCACTTTATTAACTTCGTTGAGAGCGTTCATTTTTCCATTAAAACTAGAAATTTGTAGTTGTCTTAGAATCATTTTCAATCGAAAACCTTCCAAAGTTCGGATCATTTCTTCTTGTTGCGGAACGCGCAACGCTAAACATTTAGAGGATTTAATAATAGCTGACACTATATCACTTTTGCTTTCATTTTTCGCTTCCCTTTTCAATTCATCATCTGTAAGTTTATCTAAAATATCTGGTACTATTTCCTGAAATTAATCACAAATAAATATAGAAAATATATTTGGCCGCAGGAATACTTACCAATACTGGCATTAAAAACTTCGTTACAGTATGTACAGTCAAAAACTCATAACAAAGACCGAAAGGCCTAATAAGTGCGTAAACAACGGATAAAGTAAGATTTTTTCCGGTTTGAAACCGCTCTAAAAGTGCTTGAAAACCTCCCAAAACTCCAAAACGGTTTATTAAATCTACCAGCCAGCCCCTGGGGGCCCTGGAATCGGACGACGGCCGCGCAAATAATTCTTCTTCTGATAGGGATGATCCTACGGGGACCGATTCGCTCGGGCGCGATGAATTAAACGTATGAAATCTAAAAAAATATCATTTAAAGTATATTTTTGGTTATTTGAAATTAAATTACTTGTTATTAGGATTGAAAAGCATTGCCAATAAATCCAGTAAAGGGAACCAGTCGTGAGGTAATTTGACTACGCATAGCTCCACGAGCCTTATGCAGTTTTGATAAATGCATGAATGAATATTATACTTCCAACTGCTAACAGCATCATCGGTAAGAATTTTTGTAAAAGAAATTGTAAGGCCTTCTCGAAAAAATCTTTGGCATGCTTCACTATGAATATCTGTTCCTGCAATTCAAATAATTATTAAACGAAATAAATCTATAGAGCTTTGACTAACCTTTTTTAGCTAAATCAATAGATGCCTGCAATAAACATTCCAATTCTTGCTCCGGTAGCACGGGAACCACCCATCTTAAATTCGATATTTTCTCATCAAGTGAAGCTAATTTTACGTGAGGAAAATCAGGTTCAGTAATTTCTTCGGGTGTGTCAGTTGAATTAGATAAGGTTGTTATACTTATTGGCAAACTCTACGCTCAAAAAATTCATTTAATAATTGATGCATAGTAGCAGGAACAACTTACCGTTGTACTCGAGTTTGAATCTGGGAGCTCCCCCGATAGCCCCTGACCACGAGTTGCGATAGTCATGATGTCACTTTTTAAATGCGAGAAAGCACAGCATTCACAAAGATCTAACCGATCATTCTATCCTGGAAAGATACACGAGAATTTTTGAACCATTTGCAAATGACAGATTGCACTACAATTTCGCAGAAGTGTCAAAATCGTAAATGTCAATTATTACACGATTGTTTCAAGCTTCAATAGTAATAAAACAAATAATTTGTCACAAACGATAGTGACAAATACTTCACAAATAATAGTGTGATGATAAAAATTAATAATTATCTTCAATATTTAATAATTTTAACATTCCATGAAGTGTCATTCGCAAGGCAGCAATTCTTACCC
Source organism: Dromius quadrimaculatus (assembly GCA_963989225.1). Taxonomy (NCBI): domain Eukaryota; kingdom Metazoa; phylum Arthropoda; class Insecta; order Coleoptera; family Carabidae; genus Dromius; species Dromius quadrimaculatus. Next base: position 3,499,581 of record OZ022328.1, read on the forward strand.
AGTTTATTTACGAGCTTGATGTCAACGACAACACTTCAACAATATATATTGTACAAAAATAAATTTGCAATTATATGCAGAAAATGAAAATAAAAACAGAAATTAAAATTTTTGACAATTTCCCGATTATCAACCGGCCAACAAGATGGCGCCCGGAATTATCGATGAACAATGCAGAACATGAATCTTATACAAAATAAATACTACTAGAAAATATTATTTTAATTTTAGGAAAAAGCACTTAATAATATCACATAGAAATTAAAAAGTCTTGACGGTTTTCGTTACATAAACTGATGCACTTTTGTTGTTGACGTAAAGTTATGATCACGTCGTGTTCCTCTTGCAGTTAATTATTGCCAACTGTAGAAAACAGAAAATGAAAACCATGCCAATAAACGTCAAAATTTCATGTCAAACTGTTTTTTACATTACAAATAATACATTTTATAATAAACAAATTTGATGAACATTCCAACATTTTGTAAAAAATTATATTTGCAGGGCCCTCAGTTCCTTCAACAAATCATCTTCACCTTTTATTTTAGCAATTTGATTCACTTCCAAAGGTTTTCCCGATGCTTGTTGATCTTTCAGCTTGCTGATTGCGTCCAGTTTCTAAATAAAACAATATTAAACCAAATTCTAAAACCATAATTGCAACACACCTTTTTTAAATTTCGAATTTTCTTATCTTTTTCTGCATCCCCTGTTAGAACTATTTCCACACCAGAAAAAGCTTCATTTTCATCCCCAGCATTCTCTTGTTTTTCCCTTGCTTTTTTCGCTTCCCTTTTCTTCTTTTGTTTTAACGCTGCCTTTGATGGTAAACCTAAAAAAATTGAATACGAATTTTTACAAAAAAATCTAAAAATTTGTCAAGTAAACTGCGCTTTCGGCCCAGTCAGTTGCTATTCTTATGCTACAACTGATTTCCAAGATTCTACGCCCAACAGTTCTGAATTTATGCCCAAAATTAAAAAATAATTTCAAATGAAGTGCCCTTCCGGTTCAGTCAATTGTTATGAAAATAATAGACAATCATTCAGATGCCACAGCCGACTGAAATACTAAATTTCAATACTCTACGACTGATTGTTCCGAATTTATGCGAAAAATTCTAAAAAACTGTCAAGTAAAGTACACTTCCAGTTCAGTCGATCGTAATGAAAATAGGATATGAGCATCTAAATGGCACAACTGTCTTAAATACTAAATAGCAACATCGTACGTTCAACCGTTTTGAATTTATGCAGAAAATTTAAAAAATGTTTCAAGTAAAGTGCACTTCCGGTTCAGTCAATCGCAATGAAAATAGGATATGAGTATTTGGATGGTACAGTAGGCTTAAATACTAAATTTCAATATTCTACGTTCGACCATTTTGAATTTATGCTGAAAATTCTAAAAACATTTCAAGTAAAGTGCACTTCCGGTTCAGCCGATTGGTACAAAAATAAAAGATAATCATTTGGGTGCTACAACAATCTGAAATACTGACTTCCAGTATCCTACGGTCAACCATTTTGGATTTATGCTGAAAATTCTAAAAAAAATTTCAACTAAAGTGTATTTCCGGTTCAGTCTATCGCAATGAAAATAGGATATGAATATCTGGATGGTACAGTAGTCTCAAATACTGAATTTTAATATTCTACATTTAGCCATTTTGGATTTATGCGAAAAATTCGAAAAATATTTCAAGTAAAGTGCACTTCTGGTGCAGCCTATCGCAATGAAAATAGGATATGAATATCTGGATGGTACAATAGTCTTAAATACTGAATTTCAATATCCTATGTACAACCGTTTTGGATTTATGCTGAAAATTCAAAAAAAGTTTCAAGTAAAGTGCACTTCTGGTTCAGTCGATTGTGATGAGAATGGTGGTCAATTATTCAGATAGTATAGTAGACTGAAATACTAAATTTCAATATTCTACGGCTGATCGTTTCGAATTTATGCGAAAAATTCCAGAAGTCTGTCAAGTAAAATGCACTTCCGGTTCAGTCGATTTCAATGAAAATAGGATATGAACATCTAGACGGTACTATCGTCTTAAATATAGAATTATAACATTCTATGTTTAATCGTTTCGAATTTATGCAGAAAATACAAAAAATGTTTCGAGTAAAGTGCACTTCCGGTGCAGCCTATCGCAATGAAAATAGAATATGAACATCTGGACGGTACAGTAGTCTCAAATACTGAATTTCAATATCCTACGTACAACCGTTTTGGATTTATGCGGAAAATTCAAAAATACTGTCAAGTAAAATGCACTTCCGGTTCAGTCGATTTCAATGAAAATAGGATATGAATATCTAGACGGTACTATCGTCTTAAATACTGAATTATAACATTCTATGTTGAATCGATTTGAATTTATGTAGAAAATACAAAAAATGTTACGAGTAAAGTGCACTTCCGGTGCAGCCTATCGCAATGAAAATAGAATATTAACATCTGAATGATACATTTATCTTAAATACTGAATTTTAATATCCTACGTATAATCGTTTTGGATTTATGCGGCAAATTCAAAAAAAGTTTCAAATAAAGTGCACTTCCGGTTCAGCCGATTGCAATCATAACGCGAGATGTACAACTAGATATTACAGAAGTGCTTAATACGAAATTTCAATATTCTACGACTGATTGTTTTGAATTTATGCGGAAAATTAAAAAAAAGTTTCAAGTAAAGTGCATTTCCGGTTCAGGCGATTGCAACCATATTGCGAGGTGCAAAACTAGACCATAAGCCAGTCGTAAATACAAAATTTCAATATTATACGACCGCCAGGTTTTGAGATTTTCGAGTACATACATACATATGTACCGACATCAAGCCGAAAATAGTCAAAACTGATATATCCATCAAAATTTCGAAATGTGAATTTTGTCGGTTTTACAATATTGCTCAAAATTGGTTGGTTTACATTATTACCCCTACAAAACACTCTCTAAAGCGTAACGGTTATTCTTTATAACGATACTTAGACATCTTCGTACTTTTTTTGGTTGAGGCATCAATATATATCAGGCAAAAATAATGGACTATACTCTTTATAACGAAACAAATCTTCGTTATATAGAGTTTCTGCCAAAATTTGAACACAAAATTCTCGCGATCACCTTTTTGTGATTGACTAGACGAGTCTTCATCATCATGAAGGTTGAAATTGACTATTTTCCCTCTAGCGCCAGGTGGTCTGTATACTTGTTTGCTTGCTTGAGGCAGACTTGTTTCTATTCCTTCAACTTGTTCGAATTTTATTTGCGGATCTTTAAATACTCCAGGCGGGAAAACTTGCCACATAACATCATACAATTCTTCTTGTTTTGCCCAGAGTTTTTCATGTAGTAAAGTACCAGAATAATGCCAAATTTTGTAGCTAAACAAAAAAAGAAGTTAAAAATTATTTGGAAATTAATGATAAGTAAGTTACCCATTTCCAATTCGTAGACGAGGGGCAGTTGTCGCTGTTAAAAAATGTATACCATCCGGACACCACTGTAATAAAGTAGTATCAGGGGCTTCGCATTTATTGATGAGCTTTCGGGACTGAATATCCCACAATTCTACTTGTCCGCGCAGATTACCAAATCCGGCCAGAAGTAAAAGTGCACAGGAGTTAAGAAAAATAATTTTAAATCTAAATTAATTAAAAATAGCATAAAAGGATATTATTCCCCTGTGAATTATAATGAATAACATTTCTTGGCGCAGCCCCAAATTCGAAAACAGGCTCACATTTCAAGTTAAATATTGTTGCTCTTGATGGCATGAATCCGTAAACAACACAAAATTCTGTATTTTTAGGGGACCACTGGACGCTATGAATTGGGCCCTCTTTATCTACAAAAATCGATTAAAAACGGACTAAATATTAATTAATTTGTAGCTTACTAAGTGTAATCAAAGAAGAAGTTCCGTTTGTGGCCATGTAATGTAAAGTTTGCTTCCCGTAATAAGAAGCACCGGTTTTATCGACTTCAGTGCTTGTCATCAGCAATGAACTTGTTCCTTTATTATTCCAATAAAAATCGACTTTGTCAGACTAAAAATAAAACAAATATAAACTTCGTTATAAAGAGTTTTTCTTGCAAAAATGCGCTAATAGTGAGTAAATATTTACTTGAAAGAAACTTTTGTTTGCAAGAGACTGTTGAGCGTCAAAATTGGGGTATTTAAACAGCCTTCCCAAGGCTGGTTGGCCTTGCACCCCTTGAGTATAACACAAAACATGATACGGAGCGGCTCCTGGGGCTAAACTGAAAGCCCCAACTTTTACGCTATCAATTCGATGAACAATTCTTTCAAAATTAGCGTCTTCATAAAATGTAACATCGTTGTTGACCATCCGCGCGCAAATTTTCTCGTCTTGGCTCCATTGCAGCTCCCAGTTCGTTTGTTTTTTGTGAACAAATGATTTTAAAATTTCCCAATTACTTGTTTGATATATAATTAAATTAGGAGTTCCTTGAGGATTAGCATTACTGACAGTAAACACTTCCCAAGTCATCAAATATGTGGATTTCGGCGAAAATGCTAAACAGGATGCTTTAGGTCGCGGCAGCTCCCCAACAACATTCCAGTTTTCAGTTAAGACAATTTTAACTCTAAAATAATATTATTACTTATTATTTATTATATATTGTTAATGATTGACTTACGATGTACCGTTGGCCCAAGCAAAATATTTGCCATCTGGACTGAATACCATTACGCGACACCCCTTACTAATTTCGGGTGTAAAGGCTGTATTTGATCCATAATTAGTGGGACCACAACAAACTTCAATCCCAGAAGAACTACGAACTAAAATTATTTCAAATAATTTTTAATTAATAAATTATTGATTGAAAGTACCTGCAAAGGATGGAATAATTGATGCCATATTTTATAAATTAATGTTATAATAATGTATTCAACATTTTATACAAATATCTAAACGTGCTGAGTGTTGAAAAGTACTTAACCTAACTTTTCGGTTCGCCGAGTTGGCTCAAAATCGCTTGACATTTGCACAATCAACCAAACAAGTAATGAGCATGACATGTAATTTTTATTTAATTGCTTCAAATTTTAAGAAAGTGCAAGCAATTAACAATAAATGTATGAATCAATCAAGTGATTTCAGTTTTTAGAACAATAAATTAATTCAGTTAATAAATAAATTTGACATTTGAAAATGGCAGCGCAGCTGCCATCTGTGGTAAAAGCTTGAACTATTAATCAAAATAAACAATAAATTAATCGAAAATAATAACCAAAATTACTTATTTATAATTAAAAGATGACTATTATTAATAATCCGAATGATAATTAGCTCAAATTAGCAATATATGAATAACGCTCACTTCCAGCAGGCTGCATTCAGACGTCAATTCTACATTGTTGTAGCAAACAGTGACCCTCAAACAATTTTATTTATAGCACAAAAAACAATCCTTTACAAAAATACTATAAAATTTTATGTTTAACTTAAAAATTAGGGGTCGTGATACGAAAACATATCTAGAGACAGGTCTAGACTTAAATTTTGAGTCCCCGAGGGCTCCAATTCGCCACCAGTTAAAGTCTTTAATCTTTCATTCACTAATTGGTCAACATTCATAACTTCTTCTGAGTTACTTGAGGTGTCAAAAGTAACTTGTCCAGTGTCCAATAAATTTAAAAGACTATTTTGGTCGTTTTGAACAATTTCACATTCGGGGATTTCACTATTCAAAGCTTCTTGAATGGATGTACATTCATCAAAAGAATAATTGCCTTCTGGTATGCCTAAAGCATTTGAAACAAATGAATCCACACTAAAATTAGATTCTTCTACATTTAAAGCCGGCTTAATTAATTTAGGCACTACAGATTTTGCTTTATAAATTAAGTTTATTAATTCCTTGCAGAATATTTGTGATTGTTGGCTTTTTGGTAATTCTTTTGTTTTGCGTATGAGTTCAGGCCAAATATTTAATTCTTTTTTGTTAAAATCCGGTGCTACATGTTCAGGATTCAATTGTAAATGTTTCAGCATTTTGTTTTGTCCTAAATATGCCTTTTTGCACGTTCCACATCGATACTGCGAAGATATAATACGTTTATGCAAATTTTTTTTTGGTTCAATTGTTTCTATTTTTGTTTCTTCAGGTTTCTCTTCAATTGTACTAACGGTCATTTGAGGCAATTCTTCTTGTTGAATATGTTTCGGGGGTTTCGACATTCGTCCAGATCGAGTTCTAAATATTTTTTTAGGTACTTCAACTGTTTCATCTTCAAGGGGTGGTTTCTTATGTTTCGCCCGTTTAACGGGCACTTTCAAATCAAGATCTTCTGGTCGCAAAACCCGATAAACTACGTTCTTATAATTTGTTTCTTGTTTCTGCGAATTTATTACTAAAATTGGCTGATTATTGTCAGATGTTTGTAGGTTAATTTTTTTGTTGTTTACTGCGTTGATTGTCAACTCATTATTGCCGTTTTTTATATTTACGTTTTGATTCTGAATATTTGATGTATTTAATTCACTCATTTTTGGTTTTGTTCAATTGTTTTTATATAGCACGAAAACCGTGTAGTATTTGACCCATAACCTAACTTGCATTAATCTGAAGGAACAAAAATTGACGTAACAAATAATAAAAAAAGAAAATTTATTAAATAAAGACAATAAATAGAGTATTTGTAACAATTGACTATACAAATGTATAGTAATATATAACATTACAATTATTAATCATACATGATGAATAAATTACACTTTAAATTTATCTATTGATGAATACTGCTTATTTATGCCTCAAATGGGTATTTCGAATTTAACTTCCAAGTGGGCTGACTTTGCCATCTTTACAATATTTGAAAGTTTCACGACTAGGCGCGCAGCTTCATCTAAATTATCGAGCGGTAAAATCTTCATACCAGAATTTGCAATTAATACTTTGGCGTCGTCAACATTTGTGCCCTAAAAATCAAAAAATTTCAAACAATTACATATTTATTTATTTATTTTTTTACTTGAAGTCTGCAGACAATAGGCATCTTCAAATCCAGTTCTTTTGTGGCGGCTATAATACCTTCAGCGATGACGTCACAACGCATAATACCTCCGAAAATGTTTACAAGCAGAGCATGGACTTTAGGATCAGATGTAATTATTTTAAAAGCTTCTTTTACAGCGTTTGCAGTGGCACCACCACCAACGTCCAAAAAGTTGGCCGGATCCCCTCCGTGAAGTTTAATAATATCCATAGTAGCCATGGCTAAACCAGCACCGTTTACCATACAACCAATATTACCTGAAATTCGAATTAAATTACACTTCAATTGCTTGCATTTAATTTCACTTACCATCAAGAGAAATATAATTGAGGTCATATTTTGCGGCCTGCATTTCTCTTTCATCTTCCTGGCTCCAATCTCTCAAAGCAAAAAGCGCCTTTTGTCGGAAAGCGGAATTATCATCGAACCGCAATTTTGCATCAAGAGCAAAGACTAAAAACAATTCCAATAAACTCATTTGTAATAAAATAATTTTTTGCTTACATTTGCCGTCAGCATCTTCCGCATAAGGATTAATTTCGATTAAAAGAGCATCTTTCTCAATAAACAACTTGTACATATTCATGATGGTAACAGCTGTATCTTCCAGAGTTTTACCAGTCATTCCAATTTTAGTTCCTACTTTAATTGCCTGCTCCTTGGTTATGCCTTTAGTGATATCAATTGGTTCGTAAATAATTGCTTCCGGAGATTCGGCGGCTACATCTTCAATGCTTACACCTCCTTGACTTGATGCAATAATTACTGGGCCCTATTGACATAAAATTATTTTAGTTCATGTATTGTCCCTCAATTAATTTTGACTATTTTTGTCTTGAACGTATAATATTTTTATGGTCTAGTTGTGCACCTCGCATTATGACTGCAATCGTCTGTACCGGAAGTGCACTTTACTCAAAACATTTTTTGAATTTTCCGCATAAATCCAAAACAGTTGAACGTAGAATATTGGAATTCAGTATTTAAGACGTTGTATAATGTTCCAAGACACTTCAGGACGGTCTAAAATGTTTCAAGGCGCTCTGGAATGTTTCAGGATGCTCTAAAATATTTCAGAATGCTTCAGAACGTTATACAATGCTCCAAAGTACTCCAGAACACTTTATAATGTTCCAGAACACACTAGACCCTGTTTCAAACGTTAAACAACGTTTCAGAAAGCTCTAGAATGTTCCAAAATGAATATTAGGAGTGTTTTCGAAAGTACGAACAATTCGGAAACGCTCCAGAACGCTCTAGAATGTTATGAAATAATCGAAGCCGTTTTATGGATTTTTAGAACACTCCAGGACGCTCTAGAGTCTAGAACATGTCAGAACACAGTAAACCGTTCCAGGGCAGTTTTGAACGCTGAAAAATATTTATGGACATTCTAAAGTGTACCAGGAAGCTTTGAAATGTTTCAGAACGCTCTTGAATAATCCAGAATGCTTCAAAACGTACTATAATGTTCCAAGATGCTCTATAATGTTCCAGGACACTCAATAAAGTTCCAGGACGCTCTATAAAGTTCCGGGACGTTCTAGAATGTTCCAGGACATTCTATACTGCTTCAAAATATTTCAAAACGTTGAACAATGTTCCAGAACGCTCTAGAATGTTTCAGGACGTTCTAAAATGTTCCAGATTGCTTCTAAACATTATACAATGTTTCAAAGTACTTCAGAACACTCTAAAACGTTCATAAATGTTTCAGAATGTAGAACAATGTTCTAGAACGCTCTAAAAAGTTTCAGAGTACTCTAAAATGTTCTAGATAGCTTAAAACCGTTATACAATGTTTCAAAGTCAAGTTTAAAGTACTGTAGAATGTCTCAGGACGCACTAGAATGTTTCAGCGAAGCTCTAGAATGTTTCAGGATACTCTAAACCTTTCTAGAGTATTTCAGAGCATTAAACAATGTTCCAGAACGCTCTGAAATGTTCCAGGATGCTCTAAAATTTTCCAGTTCACCTCAAAAGGTTATACAAAGTTTCAAAGTGGTAGAACCGTCAAGATGCTCATATCCTATTTTCATTTAGATCGACTAAGCCGGAAGTGCATTTTACTTGACAGTTTGTACAATTTTCCACTCGTTCGGAATATTACAAGGCTAAAATATTTATTTACATTTACTTATGTAACAATTGCATTATTCTAGTAATTTACGATTCTGAGGAAGAAATTTTGATGAAGAACACTAGACGACAAAAAAAAACTATTGTAAATGAACACGAAAATAATAAAATTGACAACAAAAAGTTTTTAATATTTCCAAAACAAAACCAGAAATATTAAATGATTTTCATGTGAAAAATTCTGATTATTATAGCGAAATTGGAGGACAAAATGAAAACAAATTAAAAAGCATCAATAACAAAGTTATTAATATTAAATTGTTTGATATTGCAACAAGAAACAACACAGAAAACAAATTCTGATGATATTGACGTAATAAATTATAGAATAAGAAGAAATAAATTCAAAAAGCTAACTTTAGTAAGAAAAACGTCCCAATAATCAGCGGTAAAATTAAAACCCAACAATAAAATAAACAACGAACTTGTTGAACCAGAAAAAACTGTTCAAAAAAACCTAAAAAATAACAAAAAAAGGAAAAATAACAACAACAAAGAAAAAACAAACTCAAAAAACTAGTTTTGGTAAGAAAAACGTCCCCAAAATTAACAATAAAATTAAAAATATCCAACATTTAAATGAATAACGAATTAATTGAACCAGGAATAAATAAAATACAACCAAAAACAACAACTGTTGTAACAGAAGAACAATAAAATGATAAATCTAATCAAAAAAACCCAAAAAAAACAACAATAAAAGAAAAAACAATAAATTTTGGGTTTCCGAAATCGTAAAAAGTAATTAAAACAAGAGAACATCAAACAAGGAGAAGACAAATTAAAAAAACTAGATTTAGTGAGAAAAACGTTCTAAAAATCAGCAGGAAAATTAAAAATACCCAGCAATAAAATAAAATACAACTAAAAACAATAACTGTGGAAACAGAAGAACAAGAAAATGATAAATCTAATCAAAAAAAACCCAAAATACAAAAAAAAAAGAAAAAACAACAAGAACTTTCCAAAAAAAAAGGAAAAAACAAATTTAAAAAAATCAGATTTAGTGAGAAAAACGTTCCAAAAATCAGCAACAAAATTAAAAAATGAAGTAATAGAAAAAACACCCAACAAGACAATATTTGATGATCAGAAAAGCTTCAAAAAATCAGCTTTGCAAAGTAGTTACACTACAAAAGAAGAAAATGACATTTCGAGAGATGCTCTTTTGTTAAACAATAAATCAAACGACAATAACGGGTTGAAAAGAAGGGTAGAAACTAATTCATTTAATGAATCAAAAAAATTAATAAGTCATTTAACGATCGGCCGTAGAATATTGAAATTTAATATTTCAGTCGACTGTAGCATCTAAATGATTGTCTACTATTCTCATAATCATAACAATCGACTGAACCGGAAGTGCACTTTACTTTGAACTTTTTTTAATTTTCTGCATAAATGATTAGCCGTAAGATACTGAAATTCAGTATTTAAGATTGCTATTGCATCTAAATGGTTATTTTTAATTTTTGTACCAACCGACTGAACCGGAAGTGCACTTTATATAACAGACTTTTCGAAATTTCCGCATAAATTCAAAACAATCATACGTAGAACATTCAAATTTCCTATTAAGCACTTTTATAACATTTAGTTGTACACCTTGCATTATAATTGCAATTGTTTGCACCGGAAGTGCACTTTACTTGAAACTAATTTTGAATTTTCCGTATAAATCCGACACAGTTAAACGTAAAATATTGAAATTCAGTATTTGAGACTACTGTATCATTCAGATGTTCATATCCTATTTTCATTGCGATAGACTGAACCGGAAATGCACTTTACTTGAAACTTTTTTTGAATTTTCCTCGTAAATCTAGAATGACTAGCCGAAGGCTACTGAAATTCAGTATTTGAGATTTTTGTAACATCTTAATGATTATCTTTCATTTTTGTACTGATCGGCTGAACCGGAAGTGCACTTTGTATAACAGTATTTTTGAATTTTCCGCATAAATTCAAAACAATCAGTCGTAGAACATTGAAATTCTATATTAAGCACTTCTATGACATCTAGTTGTACACCTCGCATTATGATTGCAATCGCCTGAGCCGGAAGTGCACTTTACTCAAAACATTTTTTGAATTTTTTGCATAAATCCAACACGGTTGGACGTAGAATATTGAAATTCAGTATTTGAGACTACTGTGCCATCCAGATGTTCATATCCTATTTCCATCGCGATAGGCTGCACCGGAAGTGCACTTTACTTGAAATGTTATTCGAATTTTTCGCATAAATCCAAAATACTTAAACGTAGAACATTGAAATTCTGTATTTGAGATTACTGTACCATCTAAATATTTATATCCTATTTTTATTGCAATAGATTGAACCGGAAGTTCACTTTACTTGAAACTTTTTTCGAATTTTCCGCTTAAATCCAAAAGTTATACGTAAAATATTGAAATTCAGTATTTGAGATTAGTGTACCACCCAGATGTTCATATACTATTTTCACTGCGATAGACTGAACCGGAAGTGCACTTTATTTGAAATATTTTTCGAATTTTTCGCATAAATCCAAAATGATCAAACGTAGAATATTGACATTGAGTATTTGAGACTACTGTACCATCCAAATATTCATATCTTATTTTCATCGCGATAGACTGAACCGGAAGTACACTTTACTTGAAACTTTTTTAGAATTTTTTGCATAAATCCAGAATGATTAGCCGTAGGACACTGAAATTTGATATTCAAGATTGTTGTAGCATCTAAATGGTTATTTTATATTTTTGTACCAATCGGCTGAGCCGGAAGTGCACTTTATATAACAGTCTTTCCGAATTTTCAGCATAAATTAAAAACAATTAGTCGTACAATATTGAAATTTCGTATTAAGCCCTTATAAAATATCTAGTTGTACACCTCGTATTATGATTGCAATTGTCTGTACCGGAAGTGCACTTTACTCGAAAGATTTTTTGAATTTTCCGCATAAATCCGAAACAATTGTACGTAGAATGTTGGATTTCAGTATTTAAGATGATAGTACCGTCTAGATATTCATATCCTATTTTCATTGAGATCTACTGAGCCGGAAGTGCCCTTTACATGACAGTTTTTTAGAATTTTTCGCATAAATTCGAAACGATTGTCTGTAAAGTATTGAAATTTAGTATTTCAGTCTGCTGTAACATGTGAATGACTGCCTACTATTCTCATAGCAATCGACTGGACCGGAAGAGCACTTTACTTGAAACTTTGTATGAATTTTTCGCATAAATCCAATAACTTACTTGGAAAGCTCGTTCCAACATAACAGAAATATAATATTCCTTCCGTGGGAATTTCCTTTCGGTTACCATCACCGTATTACAAATCCTGCCCTTGGCCCCTGTTTGTTTGGTAACCAAATATTGGCCAATCATCTTTCCGGCAATTTCTTTTGCTTCTTCAGGACTGTAACCAAACAAATCTACATTTGTTCCTTAATTATATTGAATTAACTTACGTGTAAACCATTTTAACACCTCCCTTGAGACCATTTTTGAAAGAGCCCACACCACGACCTCCAGCCAAAACCTGGGCCTTCAAAACAATGTCTTTTGTGTTTAGTTTTTTGGCAATATCAAATGCCTCTTGTGCAGTTTTGGCTACACCAAATTTAGGTACAGTTATTCCTGCTTCTTGTAATATAGAGTAACTTATGTGTTCGAGAACATTTAACTGACGTTTTTGTTGTACTTGGAAATTCCATGCTGAAGCCACCACCTAAAATATATATTATATAATATTTAATACATAATTTATCTCACGGAAAACGCTACAATTATTGAGGAAATTGTTATGTAAATTATGTAATAAAAGATTTTATGGGTAATTTTTACCTTGGGTGTTGTTTTTCTTAAAACATTTTCTGATAAAGTCGCAGTGACACTTCGCAAAATCGTCGCCATGATGTTCTGGTAACCTACTACGATTCGTCAGAAATTTGCTTCCGTAATTAATTGAATTGAAGGCGGCGGGCCCAATAATTTTGGCAAAGAACAGTTCTTAAAATAAATTGAGCAACAAAGGGAACAACAGGTTTTGAAACTTATCGCGCCACACGATTCATCAAATAATACATTTTTTATCACAAACAACGATTTTTACTCAAATATTTAATGTTCAAAGGTCAAAAGTACGATCAAGGATCATTTATTATCAATATTTTTCAATATACCTTTACTGGTTTTTGAAAAAATCGACTGTCAATTAATTATTTTGCCCTTTAAAAACTTCCGGCTTTAATAGTTTGAAAAATGTCAAATTTAAAAGTGAGGAATGCTATAAAAGAAGATATGAAGCATGTTATTACATTAATTAAGGTTGAAATTTATTATTTTTGTTAAATTTATCCTTAATTCTATGAAATAAATTTCAGGAGCTAGCAGAATTTGAAAAAATGGGCGACAGGGTCGAAATAAATGCCGAAAGTGAAATAATCTACTAATACTTAAAAAAATTATATTAATAGTTTTTAGTTTTAGAAAGAGATGGTTTTGATTTACCAGTACCACAATTTTTTTGCAAAGTAGCTGAAATAGATTCAAAAATAATTGGATATGCTTTATATTATAACACATATTCTACTTGGCAGGGTAAATCCATTTATCTTGAGGATATTTATGTTAAACCGGAATATCGGAAGAAAGGAATTGGTCAAAAAATATTTTTGCCCAGGTTTGCAATCAAACTTAAATTACGTGAAAGTATAATTAAATGACGGAAATTTCAGGAAGCTTATCAGTACGGAACACGACTGGATTTTTCAGTATTATCATGGAATCCTGCAATAGACTTTTATAAAAAATTTGGAGCAGTAAATTTAACAGAGCTTGAAAATTGGAATGCTGTTCGTTTAGACATAAACGCATTGAAAAACCTGTTTGAAAATAAATAATTATTAACAAGTATTATTACATGTAACTTTCAAATATACTACAATTAACAAAATTTCTGAAGTTATATAAAATTAGAACACTAAAAACAATTTTAAAATGTATTATTTTGATTGTACTCAACATTTTTTACGTGAAAACGTCTCCACAACCAAAAAATTCTAAAAATCTTTCAAGTAAAGTACATTTCCAGTTCAGTCGATTGCTATGAAAATACTAGGCTCACTACTTCAGATGCCACAGCAGACTGAAATACTAAATACCAATACTTTACAGCCAATTGTTTCGAATTTATGCGAAAAATTCCAAAAAACTGTCAAGTAAAATGCACTTCCGGCTCAGCCGATTTCAATAAAAATAGGATCTGAGCATCTACATGGCACAATCATCTTAAATACTGAATTCTAACATTTTACGTTTAATAGTTTTGGATTTATGCGGATAATTCAAAAAATGTTTTGAGTAAAGTGCACTTCCGGTACAGACGATTGCAATCATAATGCGAGATGTACAACTAGATGTTATATAAGTGCTTAATATGAAATTTCAATATTCTACGACTGCTTGTTTTGAATTTATGCGGAAAATTCAAAAAAAGTTTCAAGTAAAGTGCACTTTCGGTTCAGTCGATCGTAATGAAAATAGGATATGAGTATTATGATAGTACAATCGTCTTAAATACTAAATTACAGCATTCTACGTCTAAATGTTTTGGATTTATGCGAAAAATTCAAAAAAAGTTTCAAGTAAAGTGCACTTCCGGTTTAGTCAATTGTGATGAGCATGGAAGGCAATTACTAAGATGCTATAACAGACTTAAATACATAATTTTAATATTCTACTGCTGATCGTTCCAAATTTATGCGAAAAATTCGAAAAGACTGTGAAGTAAAGTGCACTTCCAATTCAGTCGATCGTAATGAAAATAAGATATGAGTATTTAGATGGTACAATCGTCTCAAATACTGAATTCCAGTATTCTACCTTCAAATGTTCTGAATTTATGCGAAAAATTCAAAAAAAGTTTCAAGTAAAGTTCACTTCCGGTACAGACGATTGCAACCATAATACGAGGTGCACAACTAGACTCTAAGGCAGTCTTAAATACAAAATTTCAACACTATATGTCTGACAGATTTTGAGACTCTGCGAGTTACGTACCGACGTCAAACCGAAAATAGTCAAAATGAATTCAGGGATGCTCAAAACGGATATTTTCATCAAAATCACAAAATGTGAATTTTGTCGATTTCACAATACTCGTACTTTGGACAAGTAAAACGTTACATATAGATACCCGAAAATTGTCTGCTTCTACCGACTCAGGTCAGTCGAAGTGATGCTGTCTTCAATAATAAGCATCCATTTTCAAGGTTTCATACCAATAAATTTCAAAATGGAACCCTAATCCTGTCTGTCTGTCTTTTAACTTATTTCAAATTACATGTATTTGAATAAAATATATTTTACCAACTTTCTTACAATAAATGTTTGTCTTTTAGAGCTTCTGGACAAATAAAAATAAATTTAAAATCTTATTCTAGTTGTAATGTCTGTCCTTTCGTCCCCGGGGGCCCTAAACAAGTGTTTAATGGATAATCCGGCATTATTGGAATCAGTTGAGGTAGGAAATTCATTTATTTGTCATTTGAAATAA
Source organism: Dromius quadrimaculatus (assembly GCA_963989225.1). Lineage (NCBI taxonomy): Eukaryota > Metazoa > Arthropoda > Insecta > Coleoptera > Carabidae > Dromius > Dromius quadrimaculatus. Next base: position 3,515,318 of record OZ022328.1, read on the forward strand.
CATAAAAGAATCGTTTTTGGACCTGAACAAAAAAAAAATATATAAATTTGTTGTAAAATCAATTTCATTTTTACTTGAACTTCGTACAAGTATTGTGAAATCCACAAAATACACATTTCAAGATTTTTATGGAAATATCCGTTTTGAGCATTCCTGAATCCATTTTGACTATTTTCGGCTTGACTTCGGAACGTAACTCGCAAAATCTCAAAACCTGTCCAACGTGTAATGTTAAAATTTTGTATTTGAGAGTAGTCTAAGGTCAATTTGTGCACCTCGTATTATGGTTGCAATCGTCTGTACCGGAAGTACACTTTACTTGAAACTTTTTTTGAATTTTTCGCATAAATTCAAAACTGTTGAGCGTAGAATGCTGGAATTCGGTGTTTAAGACGACTGTACCATCTTAATACTCATATCCTATTTTCATTGAGATTGACTGAGCCGGAAGTGCACTTTACTTACATTTTTTTCGAATTTTTGGCATAAATTCGGAACGATCGGCCGTATAATATTGAAATTTAGTATTTTAGTCTGCTGTAACATCTGAATGATTGCCTACTATTCTAATAACAATCGACTGAACCGGAAGTGCACTTGTCTTGAAACTTTTTTTGAATTTATCGCATAACTCTATAATCGTCAGCCGTCGGATGTTGAAATTCAGTATTTGAAATAACTGTAGCATCCAAATGGTTATCTCCTAATGTTGTGCCAATCGGCTGAACCGGAAGTGCACTTAATATAACAGTATTTTCGAATTTTCCGCATAAATCCAAAACGGTTATACATAGAATATTGAAATTCAGTATTTGAGACTACTATACCATCCAGATGTTTATATCTTATTTTCATTGTGATAGATTGCACCGGAAGTGCACTTTACTTGAAATGTTTTTCGAATTTTCCGCATAATTCGAAAACGGTTACACATAGAATATTGAAATTCAGTATTTGAGACTACTGTACCGTCCAGATATTCATATCCTATTTTCATTGCAAAAGACTGCACCGGAAGTGCACTTTACTTGAAACTTTTTCTGTATTTTCCACATAAATCCAAAACGGTTGAACGTAGCATATTGGAAATTCAGTATTTGAGACTACTGTATAATCCAAATCTTCACAACTTATTTTCATTGCGATAGACTGCACCGGAAGCGCACTTTACTTGAAATGTTTTTCGAGTTTTTCGCATAAATCCAAAAGGGTCAAATGTAGAATATCAAAATTCAGTATTTGAGACTACTGTGTCATCCAAATATTCATATCCTATTTTCATTCCGATAGACTGAAACGGAAGTGTACTTTACTTGAAACTTATTTTTGTATTTCTCCCATAAATCCAAAACATCTGAACGTAAAATACTGAAACTTAGTATTTGAGACGACTGTACCATCTAAATGCTCATAACTTATTTTCATTCCGATAGACTGAACCGAAAGTGCACTTTACTCAAAACTTTTTTTGAATCTTCCGCATAAATCCAAAACGGTTATACATAAAATATTGAAATTCAGTATTTGAGACTACTGTACCATCCAGATGTTCATATCCTATTTTCATTGCGATAGACTGCACCGAAAGTGCACTTTACTTGAAATATTTTTCGAATTTTTCGCATAAATCTAAAACAGATTTACATAGAATATTGAAATTCAGTATTTGAGACAACTATACCATCTAAATGTTCATATCTTATTTTCATTGCGATAGACTGAGCCGGAAGTACACTTTACTTGAAACTTTTTAAGAACTTCTCGCATAAATCCAAAATGGTTGACCGTAGGATACTGAAATTCAGTATTTGAGATTGTCGTAGCATCTCAATGGTTATCTTTTTTTTTTTGTGCCAATCGGCTGAGCCGGAAATGCACTTTACTTGACAGTCTTTTCGAATTTTTCGCATAAATTCAAAACAATCAGTCGTAGAATATTGCAATTTCGTATTAAACGCTTCTATAACATCTAATTGTACATATTGCATTATAATTGCAATCAGCTGAAACGGAAGTGCACTTTACTCGAAATATTTTTTGAATTTTTCGCATAAATCTAAAACGGTTGAGCATATTACATTGGAATTCCGTATTTACGACGATTGTATCATGTAGATGCTCATATCCAATTTTCATTGCGATTGGCTGAACCAGAAATGCACTTTACTTGACAGTTTTTTGGAATTTTTCGCATAAATTCGAAAATATCGGCTGTAAAGTATTGATATTTAGTATTTCAGTTCGCTGTAGCATCTGAATAATTGCCTAGTATTCTCATAGCAATCGACTGAGCCGGAAGTGCACTTTACTTGGAAGATTTTTAGAATTTTTTGGAATAAATCCAAAACTATTAGCCGTGATGGCTACTACAACAGATGAGCTTGTAGCAAAGACGTTTTCACGCAAAATACTGCCTATTTTTTCTAATAAATAATTCAACAGGAAAGAATCAGCGTCCTTTTCAAACATTTAAAATATGTCCGACCCATTTTCTCGATGGATCGCTTTCGGCAATTTTGTTATGATTATTTGACAAATGTTCTTCAAGTTTAGGTCTTCTATCAAATCCCAATCCACAAACTTGACACCGGTAGAGCCTTTTTGAGAGTTCTGAGGGCCCTGCCTCATGTAATCTTTGATGAGCAACTAAATTATAGCGTTCTGCAAATCTTTTACCGCATTGTGAGCAAGCGTACGGCCGTTCGCCAGTATGGACCCTCATATGCCGTTTAAGATGCGAGCCTGACAATAAAGCTAAGCCACAAACAGTGCATTTATAAGATTTTTGGCCCGTGTGAGCTAAAGTATGCATGTTGAATGATGTGTGATGGACAAAGCGCTTGCCGCACAGATCGCACTGAAAATATATTATTATTAAAAAATTCTTGTACATATAATTATTACCTGGTATGGAGCTTCGCCTGTATGAATGGGTAAATGTCTCTGTAAAGCACCTTTTTGGGTGAAAGCTTTATGGCAATAATTACAAGAAAATGGATTAATTCCATTATGCATTCCGACATGAATATCTAACGCAGATTTGTGTTTATAAGCCTGTCCACAAACTTCGCAAATATATGGACGGAGATTACTATGAGAAGAAATGTGGTTCCTCAATTCGCCCATTGTTCTCCACATTTTTGGGCATTGAGGGCAGGAGTATTTTAGCGGTTTTACAGCAAATTCTTTTTTTACTCGTTTTTTAACTACATTTGTCGATTTAGTACTGTTATTGCTGTTATCATCACTTATTTCAGCTTCTAAATTCGAATCGGGTATATTTGTTTCATCTGATGGTTGTTCATTTGGATGCTGCCGTTGTATGTGCAAATTCATACCGCTTTTAGAAGCAAATCTTCTATTACAAACAGCACAATCATATAATTTATTTTCTTTATCTCGGGTTTCACTCCGACTTGATTTTTCTTCCAAATCATTGTCAAAATCAGATTCTTTTTTTATTAATACATCTGATAATTCATTATCATCCTCAAATAATTCTGTCTGACAACTGGCATCTTTCGTCAATGATTGACAATCTGTCAGAACCCAACGCTCAAAAATTTGCTTTTTAATTCGGGTATATGTAAACTCCGTCAAATCTAATTCCTCAAAAATATTATAACATTCTTTACAAATATATTTTGAGTGATTAAAATCGCAGTTTAATATTTTTTTTATATTGTTTACCAGTAGATTATGAGTATGCGTTGTGAAAGTATAATATATATCAATTAATGCAGTACCTTTTATAATACTATTGCAAACTGTACAATTCATTGCTTATAATTTTTTAAACAGTACATTGAAATTTAAAAGTGAGGTTAGATATTTCATGACAGCTTCCTGAAATCAAACTTGGCGTAATCCAATTGAGCCTTGCAACATTTAAATATTTTTTTTTATTTGTACAAAGTGTATCGGTTAATAAATCAATAATTTTGGGCTTAATATTTAATTATACTAATTGGGCTTGTACTAAATTGTTTGTAAAACTAGTTTTGTGCTTAGAATGTTTTAAAAACTAGAAGTGCAATAGGTTATTGCGCAAGCTAAAAGTCAGCGACCAAATTGTTTGGCATTTTATGCAAAAATTGAGCATTTTCTTTAACAAATTTGTAACTTTAGTTTGCCTCTTGGTTTGCCTGTTTGCAATAAACTTTTCATTACGTTGAAAAGGTTATGCAAATGTCTGGACAAAATTCGAATTATCGTCCCAATAATGATGACGATCGTGAAACGGTATACAAATAAGTTGCACACAAAATTCGTTTCTAAATTGATGAATTTTAGGTTGTTGAGTGGCTAAACGCGGCCACAATAAGCCAAAAGCCTACCGAACGTGTCGAACTATTACATAAAATTCAGGAATTTTTGACCCGTAAAGCCACTTGGTTATTGCCGGAAATATTACCTGAAATATTAGGATTTGCTAATGATAAGACTGGAGATGTCAAAAAGACGGTCATTGGATTTGTCGAAGAAGCTTGGTATTAATTATTAATTTGGGGAAATATTGTTACTGATTTTTATATTTCAGCAAAATTGATGAACGTATTATTCCAAAAATCGTGGTACCTTTACATATGTTACTATGCGATGAATCAGTTCAGGTCCAAAAAAGGGTCATTCAAGCTTCAAGTTCGATTTATCGTAATATGATGACCTGGTTGAGCAAAGCTCAAATAGTTACGGATGAAATGGAGCTGGCCTGGAATGGTCTCAATCGAATTAAGGTACTTAAAATAAATAATTAGAATGAAGCTTGAGTTGTAATGTTGCAGGTTGAGATCGTAAATATGATTGATAGTGATAACGATGGTGTCCGCACACATTCCATTAAATTTTTAGAAGTTATTGTTTTATTGCAAACTTATCCAGATGCTGGCTTGTCTCGAAAAGAAAATGATTTTTCTTTGGAGGATATTCCTTTGACTTTAAAATTCGCACGGCGCCGGAAATTGGAAGAAGAAGCAAAGTAATAATTTTGAAATTTTTGAAAGATTAATTTTGAAAATGTTTTATTTGCAGCCACATATTTTCACTATTGGTCAAATTTCATGGGTCCCCCCACATAAGCAGCGTAAATTTAATGGCCTGCATGGGTTCCCTGTGCAACATTGCTAAATTACGTCCAGAATTTATGTTTCGAGTCATAGAGGCTTTACAAAACCTACATTCTAACTTACCACCAACATTGTCTCATTCGCAAGTTAGTTCCGTGCACAAACATCTAAAATTACAACTTTTAAACATATTAAAACACCCTTCTTCCTATGAACATCGTTCAATTATTAATCCTTTACTTACTGAGCTTGGTTGTTCGGCTCAGGAAATCGCTAGAGTAACCCCAAAAATTCCTGACGAGAAAAAACGACTACCCAAACGTAATAGCGAACCCCCCGTTCAACCAATTACAAAAAAGCCACGTTTAGTGCAAGAATTGGAGATGAAAATGGAAGAATCAGAAAAAAATAAGCAATCCAATGAAATTAACAAGCAATTCATTATGGATCATTTAAATATCAACAGTGTGACGCAAATAATTTTTGCAACAATCAAAAATGTCCCCAATAATATGCCGCCCCGATTTGCAAACGATTATTTGAAAATTTTCAGCAGCGGAAACCCAATAACAATTGCAGACATTGCCAAATTATTAGCCGAACAGTTTACCGAAGCAGATGTGGGCCCTGCTAAAAAAACTGAACCTGTTGTCATTATTCACGAACCGGAAATTAAATTTGTTGAGGAAATCGATAAAAAAGACGAAAAAATCAAAACCGGGCGGGTAACTAAACCCCGGGTGAAAACTTTAAAATTATACGAAATAACGCGTCCGCTGTCAAGTGACTTGCGGGTCCAAATGCTTATTGACGCCGTGCAAAGAGTGTTAAATTCGGAAAAAGCTGCTTCGAAAGTTGGCGTCGCTCATACGCGCTATAAAATTATCACCACTTTGGCGTCAAGTTTCAGCGCGCCGGTCCGCGAGGCTATACTCAAATTCTTGTTGGGGGATTTGCGTTCTCACATGGATTTGGCTTTAGCGTGGTTGTATGAAGAGTACAGTTTAATGCAAGGGTTTAACCGAATGCCGGTAATTTTAAAACGCGAAGAAAAACCGGATCAAAGTTATAATAACTTACTTTGTTCTTTGGTTAAGAGTTTGCGCAATGGAGACATTAAAGATCGGGATGGGTTGTTGGCTCGATTGTTTCTTGAAGCTCCTCTTTTGACGGATGAAGCTTTAAATTTATTGAAACAAATGTGTCAAAGAGCTGACAGGTGCATCCCGGCTTTAAATTTGATGCATGATTTAGTAGTGCGTCGTCCTCCAAAAGGTTTACTGTATTTGAACGCTTTATTGAGTTACAGTATATTTGAGGACAGTATAGTCCGCGAAGAGGCAGTTGCGCGAGTAATTAGCCTGTACGAACGACTGGAATGGCAACCTTATATAGAAAAATACGCAACTGATTATTTGGAGTTGTTAAAAATGCCTGAACCATCTGCAATTTTATTCGGAGAAGAAACAGGGCGTCCGTTAAAATCAGACGCGTGGAATGACGACTTGAACCGCGTTTGTTTGTGTTTATATCTTGCACTTTTACCATATAACGAATCCCTAATTCATGAATTATCTAAAGTTTACACCCAAACAAGCCCAGATATAAAACGAACAATATTACGACTGCTTGAACAACCTGTCAGAGGCATGGGAATGGATTCCCCTGAATTATTAATGTTGGTCGAAAAATGTCCAAAAGGATCGGAAACTCTTGTAACTAGAATTATTCACATTTTGTCTGATCGTGGGCCGCCCAGCGCCCAACTAGTAGCTAAAGTTAGGGAATTATACCAAAGTCGAGTTTCGGATGTAAGGTTTTTAATTCCGGTGTTAAACGGACTTACAAAAAAGGAAGTGACGTCTGCGTTACCAAAATTGATCAAACTAAACCCAATAGTTGTAAAAGAAGTGTTTAATAGATTATTGGGGCTACATGGGGATAGTCCAATTAGTCCCACTGAATTATTAATTGCTTTACATTTGATTGATCCATCCAAAGCTGAAATTAAATCCGTAATGAAAGCAACTTCATTATGTTTCGCAGAAAAACAAATATACACTCAAGAAGTTTTGGCTGTTGTAATACAACAACTAATGGAAATAAATCCATTACCGACACTTTTAATGCGAACTGTCATACAATCACTGAGTTTGTACCCCCGATTAACTGGTTTTGTAATGAATATATTGCAGCGTTTGATTTTAAAGCAAGTCTGGAGGCAAAAAGTAGTTTGGGAAGGTTTTATTAAGTGTTGTCAACGCACTAAGCCTCAAAGTTTTCAAGTTTTGCTTCAGTTACCGCCCCCACAACTTGCAGAAGCATTGAATGTGTGTCCAGATATGAGACAACCACTTTTGGAACATGTTCAGGCTTTAACTGATGCTCAACGAGCTCATGTACCCGCCTCAACAATGGATGTATTATTAGGGCAAATTAATACTCCTGTCATAAAAATAGAAGAACCTGAACTTCCGCCTGGAAATACCGACGAGCCCTTACCGCCGGGAATGGAGTAAAAAATTGTTTAATAAAGTATTTTATTATTTAAAAATATAACATTATATTGAAATATTTCTTCTTTTTATTTCTGTTCCAACAGCTCTTTTTTATTTACTTATAAGTTGTTTATGAATACATATAAGCCCAAATAAATAACTAAAAAAATCAAATCAATCAATTTATGCGAAAAATTCCAAAAGACTGTCAAGTAAAGTGCATTTCTGGTTCAGACGATCGCGATAAAAATACGATATGAGCATCTACATGGCACAATCGTCTTAAATACTGAATTGTATCATTCTACGTTCAATTGTTTTGGGTTTATGCGGAAAATTCAAAAAAAGTTTCAAGTAAAGTGCACTTCCGGCTCAGTCGATCTCAATGAAAATAGGATATGAGCATCTAGACGGTATTATCGTCTTAAACACTGAATTCTAACATTCTACGTTCAATCGTTTTAGATTCAGGCGGAAAATTAAAAAAATGTTTTGATTAAAGTGCACTTCCGGTACACACGATTGCAATCATAATTCAAGGTTTACAACTAGATGTTATATAAGTGCTTATTATGAAATTTTAATATTCTACGACAGCTTGTTTTGAATTTATGCGGAAAATTCAAAAAAAGTTTCATGTAAAGTGCACTTCCGGTACAGACGATTGCAACCATAATGCGAGGTGCACAACTAGACCCTAAATCAGTCTTAAATACAAAATTTCAATATTATACGTTTGATGAGTTTTGAGTTTTTGCGAGTTACGTACTGACGGACGTCAAGCCGAAAATAGTCAAAATGAATTTTGCCATAAAAATCTTGGAATGTGAATTTTGTCGGTTTCACAATACTTATACTTTGTACAAGTAAAAAGTTGCATATAAATACCCGACAATTGTCTGCTTCTACCGACTCAGGTCAGTCGAACTGATGACGTTATGCTTTCAAACTGCGAAGACTTTCAAAGTATTTACAATTAAATTTAGACAGAAAGAATTCTGCTATTTCGGATGGTGCAACAGGCTGAATTTCCAATTCCTTGTAGTCTATGTTGTTTATTAATACATATAAGCCCAAATAAATAAATAAAAAAAAAACAAACAAATGAAATCAAATAAATAATTAAAGTGACAGTGCAAATCTGTGCTCGAAAACTCATAGGAACGAGAAATAATAATATATAGTGATAAAAATGAACAAGAAACAAGAAAACAAAAAGGTAATAATAAAAACATAAATTATAATAATAATAGAAATAAAAGAACATTTAATGAGCAACAATAACGAACAAACAGAAGAAAGAGGACAAAAAAGACGAAAAAAAAGAACACCTAAAAACGAAACAAAGCGCGAAGCAAAAAAAGAGGAACAGAAATAAAAAAGGATATTAAAGTAATAAAACAAGAGCTACAAAATTTAAGATCAGAAATAAAATAAAACAGAAAAGGATTACAACAGGTTAGGAAGGATCTGCAGAAAAAGACACAAGAATGAAACAGAGACAACAAAATAAAAAAAGATATTGAAAGAAAAAATTAAAAATTAGTGGTTTAAAAGAAAATTGGAATGACGAATGCATCATAGAAGCAGAAAATTTCAAAAACAAATTAACAATATTGAAAGGAAAACCGAAGTTAATTGGAAAAGATATATTCATAGAATCGGAACTAACAAAAAAAGACAGAAATATGCAAAAAGAGCTCAGAATGATAGCAAAAATGGAAAGAAACAAAGGAGCAACATTGAATTAAATGGATATTGTCACAAATATCACAAATGTAAAATATTTCAAGTAATTAGCTCACATAATTATTTATTTGAATTCGCTATAATTGTAATCCTAGTTAGTATTGACCAAGTCGATGTTCAATAGTTACGATTACTAAATGTTCGGTGGTTGGCAGGCATCAACTATTAGACAATTGAATGTTGGCCCTCTGTTGGATTAGGTATATAAGAACGTGAGTTAGGAGAGGAAGTAATTCAGTACAGAATGAAATAATGATCATACAAGTGTATAAAGTGAATATTGGCACTGTAACTTGTGTAAATAAATTATTTATAATAAAATTTGTGACAATATTGAAATGGAGCCAAAAGGAAAATAAGCTTGTATAAGAACAGGAAAAAACTCAAATAACAGATGGTAAAACAAACCCAGCAAATAACAAGGACAAAGAAAAAATAATACAAGGATAAACACCACAAAGAACGTAAAAAAAAGGAAATAAAAATAGCAACTTGAAATGTTAATGCAATGCTAAAGTCAGGAAAAATGGAGGAAATAGCAAGAGAACTAGATAAATACAGTGAAGATATTGCAGCAATACAAGAAGTTAGATGAAAGGACTCAGGTGAAGTAACCAAAGAAAAATAAACAAGCAGAACAAGAGACAAAATAATCAAATGTAACCCCATAAGAGGACAAATAGCTTGCTTACGATTAAAAATTTACGCTCCAACCAAAACAACCGAAGCAGAAGAAAGGGATAACTTTTACGAAAAACTACATGAGGTATACGAAGAAATAAACAAAACAGGAGACTCTCTAATATTACTCGGAGGTGCGAATGCGCAATTTGGATAATGCCTGAAAGGAATTATAGGGAATGACAAAGGAACAATACACGATAAAACTAATGATAATGGACGCAGTGGTAGAAAAAATAGACAAAACACAGAAATACGAAAGATATTCGAGGAACGACTAACAGAAAAATTACAAAAACAAATTACCGAGCCAAACAATATCAAAGAGAAACAGAGCAAACGCAATCTACAAAAAAAAATTAAAAAAAAATGGATCAACCAAAAACTAGAAGAAATAGGGAGAAACAAACAAAATCAAAATCTAAAACGTTTTACAGTCAGTTGAGAAGAATTAAAAATGCCAATGGCAAAACGGAGTACGATCCTCCACAAATAGGAAAAATATTGACAGGAACAACCATCCAATAGGTGGCGAAAACAAGGAACACCCCAAAGAGTATTCACAAACAAAAAGAAAACCAAACGATACAGATAATTTCGAACCTCCATCTGAAAAGGACATAAAATAGAAATAAAAAGACTCAAAAACGGAAAGGCAGCTGGAAAGGACAAAATTGTAGCAGAATTAATAAAATATGGAGGAAATGAACAACACCGTCAAACTCACTTTCTTATAACAGATATTTGGATTCAGCAAGTATTTCCCGAGGAGTTATTATCCTTTTGTACAAAAAAGGGACAAAGAAGAATGCAAGAATTATAGACCTATAACTGTATTCAAATATATAAAATTTTTGCAAACCCAGTTAACGCGAAACTCGAAGACCAGGCCGAAAAAATAATTAGACAAGCAAGATCGACAATTAGCGCGAACAACTGTCAAAAATCCCGGGAATTCAATTATAGACGCTTTTGATTCAATAAGCAGAACCAAAATGTTGAAAATATCAGAACTAGAAGTACCCAAAAAACTAAAAGAATTAGTAATGCACAAGCAAAAGTGAGATTCCAAAAAATTGCTATTAGGAGATTTGAAATAAAAAGAGGAGTAAAAAGGAGACCCAATATCACCTACATTATTCAATTTAGACATTTAGACAAACCAAGTGCAGCTAATAGCGTACGCAGATGATGTAATAGTAGCAGCAAACACAAAAAACTATTAGTTTTAAAGAGGAAATAGATAAGGCAGCAAAAAAACAGGACTCATAATAAATGAAAACAAAACGAAGTATATGACTTTAAAAAAAGTAGAAAACACAAGCACACACTCAACAACAAATACATACAAATTTGGATTTGTATCTGCATTCAACTATCTAGGAGCATCAATAGGAAAGAACGACAAAGGAAGAATAGCAGAGCGAATTCAAAAAGGAAATCAAGCCTACGGGAAAACCAGAACCTTACCAAAAAGTACAAAATTTTGCTTGCGGAATCTAAACATTTTTGTTTACCAATATATATATATATATATAGAAGAGCGTTCCCGAAATGACGTTCCCAATATGACTATTCAATTACCAAAGTGCTATCTGTTATAACTATTGACTATTAATCATTTTAAAAGCATTCCAGAAATGACGTTTCCAAAGTGTTTATGTTATAACTATTGGTCATTTTAAGAGCGTTCCCGGAATGACGTTCACGAGATAACTATTTAATTACTTACTTGTACAAAGTAACAAGTATTGTGAAACCGACAAAATTCACCTACCGAGATTTTGATGGAAATATCCGTTTTAATTTAATTTTGACTATTTTTGGCTTGATGTCGGTACGTATGTTCGTGCGTAACTCGCAAATCTCAAAACTGGTTGAACGTATAATGTTGAAATTTTGTATTTAAGACTGGTATAGGGTCTAGTTGTGCACCTCGCATTATGGTTCCAATCGTCGGTACCGGAAATGCACTTTACTTGAAACTTTTTTCGAATTTTTCTAATAAATCCAGAATGATCAACCGTAGGATGTTGAAATTCAGTATTTGAACTTGATGTTGTATTAGAATGGTTATCTGCTATATTTGTAAGAATCGGCCAGGCCAGAAGTGCACTTTACTTGAAACTTTTTTTTAATTTTCCGCATAAATCCAGAATGATCTGCCGTAGGTTACTGGAATTTAGCATTTGAAATTACTGTAGCATCTAAATGGTCATCTTCTATTTTTGTAACAATCGGCTGAGCCGGAAGTGCACTTTATATGACAGACTTTTTGAATTTTCCGCATAAATTCTAAACAATCAGCCGTAGAATATTTAAATTTTGTATTAGGCACTTTTATAATATCTAGTTGTATACCCTGCATTATGATTGCTATCGACTAAACCGGAAGAGCACTTTATTCGAAACATTTTTTGAATTTTCCGCATAAATCCAAAACGATTGAACGTAGATTGTTAGAATTCAATATTTAGGACGATTATACAGTCTAGATGCTCATATCCTATTTTTATTGAGATCCACCGAGCCGGAAGTGCACTTTACTTGACAGTCTTTTGGAATTTTCCGCATAAATTCGAAACGATTGGATGTAGAATATTGAAATTTGGCATTTCAGTCTGCTGTAGCATCTGAATGATTGCCTACTATTTTCATAATAATAGACTGAACCGGAAGTGCACTTCAGTAGGAATTCATTTTCTAATTTTGCGCATAAAATCAGATCTGTTGGTACTCGCAGAATTTTGGAAATCAGTATTTAGGAATGTTGTAGTATAAGAATAATTCAAAACAAACGCAGAAATAGAAGAAACTCTGGAAGGTGAAATAATAGCTAATGACTGGAATGGTACAACCACACAGTAATGATGGAGTAATAAAACTTTTTGTTTAATAAAGTATTTTAATTTATTTAAAATATAACATATTAAGATGTTTTTTTCTTTTTATTTCTGTTCCTATTTTTAACATTAGTAACTTCATAAAAGTTACTACCAATTTTCTTCCTTTTTTGCGCTCTTTCAACAGCTCTTTTTTGTTTACTAGTAAGTTTTTTCTTTGATGCCGCCTCAGAGACATCAAAATTACCGCTGGATGTTCCTGTAACTTCAGTATAAAAATTACTAATATCTGAATCTGAGGAAGAGTCATCCTCATTATTATCTTCTGCTATTTCGGATATTTCGGATACTTCGGATGGTGCAACAGGCTGAATTTCCAGTTCTTTGTAGTCGTCAATGTTGTCATAAGTTGGCCCAACTTTAATTTTCCTATAATCTTGTACAATTTCAAGTTTATCTTCATTTTGTGCAACAGAAGAGTCAGATTCGGGTGGTTGCACATAAAAGGGCAATTTCCCTCTTTGCCAATCGTTTAAAACCATCCTGGCAGCTATAGGAATATCAGGTTCCCCACCTTTAAGTAATTTTCCGGTTCTGGCTGCTAATTTTTCTAAAAAGTCTATATGGTCTGACCACTCAGTCACGCGATACGTTTTGATTAAATATTCTTTGCGCACCCGTTCAAGAACTGTTTCAATGTAATCTTCAGGGTTTTGAACTAATTCTACGCGTACTACTCCTTTCAAAACTTTTTCGGTGTCTGTTTCTGCGGATGGATACACCACCCCCGGGCAATCAATTAAATAAATTCGTTTCATTAGGGTGATATATTGCCAAACTTTAGTTTCGCCCGCAATTGGCGCTACTTTACAGACTTTTTTACTGCGTAATGTGTTGATTACAGAAGATTTACCGGAATTCGGGTACCCAATAAACCCAACACTTATTTGTTTTTTATCGGTGTGGAGTTTGGCGAACTGTCGAAGCAAATTTATTAAAGAACCTTTACCAAACGGGTGCATCATTGACGCGTGAAACGCAATTGTTGGGTATTCTTTACTTAAAACGTTTACCCAACGTTGTGTCACCCAAGTGGGCACTAAATCTACTTTATTTAGGATAAACATTAAGTGTTTGTGCGGCTTTTCATTTCGCAGGAATTTTTCTAAAACATTTGAAAAAATTAACAACTTATACGCATAATAAAAAAATATTTTTACCAATGTAATCCGAGCGCGTGCCCATCGGGTCTCGGGCGTCCAAAACTTGCAACAAGACATCTGAGCTATCAATGACTTTATGCAACTCATTCCAAATCCTTTTGGACTGTCCCGCCCCCATAACCCAATCTCTAGGCATATCTTTAACCCCAGTATCTTCCCTAACCAAATCAACATCTTTTTCGTCACTATATTCTTCAGATTTCTTTTCAGCAATTTCACTAAGCTCTTCTATTCCTCGTACAGACAGACTTGGGCGTTTCCTCGTTTTTTTAGGGCCAAAAACACTGTTAAAACTTTCTGTATCTAATAAATGTACGCGTGAGTATTTGCTGGTTTCATTTAAAAGAGTGATGGGTAGTTTGGTGGGCTTCATTACAACTTGAAAAGGATTTTTGGCAACATTTTTCATTTCATCTTGAAATTTTTGTAGCGCGTTTTGGGAAATAACCCGAGAATTGCCGAACCATTTTTGGTTTGGTTCTACTCTAGCTTGTGTACCGGATGCTAACCAACCCTACAATATTAAAAATTATTTTAAAAAAATGTCATTTGATGCTATTATAAGTGAGTACTTGAAAGGGAGCAGGGGTTAAAATCTTTCCAGCTTTGTTCCTTTTTGCTTTGAAATTTCGGTACATTTGCAAACGATTTATTGTCGATTTTGTTCGGACATTTGCTACTCCTTTAAGCCCTTCTGTTGGGCGCTCCGGATTCATTGAATGTGCAGATCTGTTGATGCCCTGCTTACGGGGAGCTTTTACAGCAGATCGTACTTTCCCCATCCTAAATAATTAATTACACATGTAGTTTATTAAATAAATCAAGTAATTAGGCATTACGGTGACTTACTTTGATAATTAATATTAATGACACACTTGACACAAAATCCACGTGCGGAACACTTTATAACCTAAATTTTAACTGATATTGACAGTTGGTAAATAAGTTGTCATGAATTTCAACTAATAAGCAGAAATAAATTTATTTAATTTTATTGTTTGTTATTTGGATTCAATAATGATTGATAAATAAAAATTAAAGCATAAATAAAAATAATTTGATACTAGTAGCGCCATCTCTGAGTGCTTGCTGTAACCGATAAATACAAAAATATCAATTTAGTATTTTAAAAATTATATTTATTGAAACTATAAGCTACAATACAGCAATCAATTGATATATTCAAATTCATCAATAGTTTACAAATTTATATTAGAGGCTCTTATTTTCCACATATTGGAAACACTGTTAAACGCCAACTTCATAACTTCATTTTGATGTTTGTCTGTTTAAATTTATTTAATTTATTTAAAATTACTATTAAATTCCAAAATCTTGATTTTAATTTAATTTTATATTATCATATTAATTTCAGAGTAAAATAAGATTCAAACAATTTTTAAGAGATGGCAACACTATCGTAGAAGACTGAGGCACACTAGGAAAAACTCTCAATCTAGTATTTGACAACTGTCTTTTAGTGACGTGTACAGAACAAGATTTTATGAATATTTATTACAATTTCTAGGAATAACAGAAGCAATATTTCAATTATAACAACATTCGCGAGTAAAACTAAGCCGTAGCCATCTATTGGCAAAACGAGGAACTACTTAAAGACGTAAGCTTTTGTTATATTTCACGTTAATGTGTATTGATCAAAATTAATCTTTTCGGAGACTGTTTTCCTATTTACATCAGTTTCGTTTCATCTCTTTTGTGCTTTCCTATTTACTACCTATTAATTTCCTTACTCTTCCTCCATTTATTCAATTTTTTGGATTACTTTTACCATGGAGGTAATAATATAAAGTTCCCCCACTCCAACCAGAACCCAAATCATCGCTTATCTGTCAAGGACAAGTGTATCTTGTACCTATACGCTTACCTTGCACATGTGTTGCTATAGTCAGTGGCCTTCAAATAAAGAGCATTCCACCTAAATATTGTAATGTTTATTGCTTGAAGAATCAGTTTGTAATTAAATAAAAGTCACTATTTAATAATCTAAATTGAAATAAAAGTTTTATTCTCCTGATGTCACTAATAACACTATATTTATATATTTATCACTTAATTCTAACTTGAACAAGGTCACAGATATTTATATTTCACTATTTATGTACACTGTTCACTTTACTGTTCGATATTCACTGTTCTAGTTCCATTTCCCAGTACTACTACTATTATTACTACTCTCCTCCACAAGTCTTTTGCTTGGCCTTATATAGAGAAATATCGATTTCGCGAATGTTCTATTTCTCGACTCTTTCCATTTCTTGAATATTACTAGAGGCTTCCATTGGGAGGGGTGATGTGCTGCGACGCGGTGCGACGTAAGCGAGGACGAAAGGCTCCTCTCCATACTACGTCGTCTTTACAAGCTTCCCCCACTCTCGCAAGTCACAATATATACAAGTACAAGTGTGTGCCTCGCTAACAACAATGGATTTTTTTTAATACTAGTTGGCCCATAAAGCTCATTGTAGGTTATGTTTTGGTTGCTTTTTTTTTTAGACAAAAAAAACAATGATTTACTGCTTTCCAGCACTTGTTGACCTAAAAAGCTCGGATTAGGTAATGTTTTGCTCTTTTTTTCAAACAAGAAAGGCACTGATTCTCAGTTTTCCGATACTAATTGGCCTGAAATGCTTGGTTTAGGTTATGTTTTTCTTGTAACAAGAAATATACTAGCTCTCACCGTTCTAGTGCCACTGGGAAATTTCTTTACAAGCCGGTGGCACCATCTCTTGTTTACTTTTTTGAACTCCCACCAGGTTCCTAGCGTAAAAGTGTACCCAAAATAAGACTCTGGAAAACTGGGGTTTTAACATGTAAACAAGCATGTCTAAAAATGATAGTACGTCTTACATCCGACATTTTGATTGATAACAGCGCCGCTATCGGTAATTTTACTCGAGAATACGGCAAATAATATAAATCGGTACACATGCATAAGAATGTGGTTCAAACAATTTCTAAGAGATGGCGATACTATCAAACTAGGAGGAGCAAACTGAAATAGGCGTCATGAAACCAGACGTTTTTGATTGGCTCATTTCGCACCAGTTTTCACTGAACAAAGATTTGTTAGACCTTGGAACTTAGATCATAAATAATATCTAGATGGAAGGAGTTCTATATCACACAATACATTCTTGCGAACGGTTATGCCAGAAAGAGGGAAAAATATAGGCTACGTTAGAGAGATAAAGAAATAAAATATAATGAAAGCAAAATGTAGTGAAACGATCTGCGCATGTCTATCGAATTTCATTTGTTATTTATAAAAGTATTGCTAAGATGTACTTTGCAACTAGGAAACGGCGAATGAATATAAATATTTTTTACAGAAATAAGAACTCATTACATCATGTGTTTGTCATTTTGCGGGCTTGACAAACCAAAATTAGATTATTGTCACGCTTGCGCAGTTCATTCCTCCAGCTTTCTTACAATATATCTTCCATCTCTTTCCGTCGTAACCGTTCGCAGTTCCTCCCATCTAAATATTATTTATGATCTAAGAGTACGACTTATATCCGACATTTTGATTGATAACAGCGCCGCCATCGGTAATTTTACTCGCAAATACAGCAAATAATACAAATCGGTACACATGCATAAAGAGTGCTTCTGTGGTTAAAACAATTTCCAAAAGATGGCGATACTAAAAAGACCTTGGACAAATGTTGAACGTTCCCCATGGTTCTCCATCTTGTTTAAATACTGCTGGAATATTTGATTAGTAAATATAAGAGATAGAAGAGCTGTAATATTTCTGCGATTTCCAATGTTTTGAAATTATATGTAGCGTTCTATAACTTTCCTCTGATATTACTCTTACTTGTTTTAAGACTTTATTTGTTGAAATTCTACTTTGATGAATAAGCTTGTCTTTCTAATTTACATTATCATTTATTTCTCAGCGCAGCAACTTCAGTTTACTCCTCCCAGTTGAAAAATGAACTATAGCAGCTTGCTACGCTCGCTGCTTTACAAAACATTCCTGAATATTACCGCAATCGCGCTGCGCGCGCCTGTGGAACTGAAACCACCTCAAAGGGTGAACTAAACTGCACAATATTGGGCTGAGATCCAGAAAAAAAAAAGTGTTTCGCTTTCATGCAATCCACCCTTTACGGCTTAAAATCTAATCTATTCATGATTGTTAACGTATAACAATAGTTGTAGGTTAGCACGCTACGCTCGCGGCTTTAAAACACATCCCTGAATAGAAGTATTTCAAATTGTAGTGTCATTGTTATAATAAGCAGCAAGCCCAGTAGCTTTGTCACAGTGACCACCGTTTCAGTACCATCGACAAAATTTCACTGGTAACGCCATCTCTTAAATATTGCTTTAATTTCTAGTAGCGCTATCTCTGAGTGTTTGCTGTAACCAATAAGTACAAAAAATTAATTTGGTATTCTAATATTTATTATATTAATTGAAATTTCAAGCTGCAATACAGCAAATGTTACAGATTTATTGATAATTTACAAGTTTACGTTAAATGTTTTACTTTAAGGGGTTCCATTTTTAATATATTGGGAACACTGTTAAACGCCAACTTCATATCTTCATCTGATGTTTGTCTGTCAGAGTAAAATGCTGGTTGTTTTATTAAGTTTGTTTAATCAATTTATTTAATTCAATAAATTGTTTTGGTGTTTATTTATACTATCTTAACTGATAAAAATATAGCAATAAACTCTTGCAAGTATATATTACATGCTAAATAATTGTTCAACTTTTGTCAGGTATTTTTTTCTGATTCCCAATTTACATTTCCAGTAATATTTTTTTTTGTTATTATAGGTATGGCATCAAGCACAACTAATGAGAAAACAAATCAAAATAGTGAAAATATTTACATACCCAAAGTAACATCTGATAATAATGCTAATCCCAATAACATAAAAAGTACTGGTGCCATACCGAAACTAAAAACAAAGGCGACAGCTGCTAACGGCGAAAGCTCTGATAAAAAAACTAAACTGAATAATAATCACGAAATCCCCAACTGCAAAATTGAAATCAATGGTTCTTGTTCACAATTATCACAAAAAAAAGAAAAAAGTCCTTCAAAGCTATACAACAAATCTTGCGCGCCAACAAATGGTTTTAAAACGGCTCCAGTTGTCAACGGATTTCATAATTGCAGCATATGTAACTTACATAATCAAGATATTAATACGCTAAATAGAAATAGTCACGAAGAATCACATTTAGAAGGTGCAGTTTCAATTGAAATTGAGCCAGGCCCTAGCACATCAAGGGATGTAAATAATTTTAGTGTGCAGCAGAGATTAAAAGACTCTGAAAGTGAATGTTCCAGTGATACAGGCAATGATGATTTATCTTGTTCAGATGAATGTTGCATTTATACTTACAAAGGTGATGTAGCTGACTTACCAAGCTCCTTTTTGAATATGGATGACTTTCAAGACAATAATGAGACTCAGGACCAAAGCAGAGCAGGCTCTAGGGGGTCCAGCCCAGAAATGGACTTTTTAGAAATGGATTTTGATCCGGGACCCTCCTGCGATGCAGATTCGGACGAATCCAGCATCAACAGTGATATAAAGTCAGAAGATAACTTGCCTGAACCGACTAAACCAGAAGAATCTAATGAAGCACCAGAATTAATTGAAATTGAACAAAATGAAAATAATCTTAGTCAACAAAACGACGTTTTAACAAACACAGAATCTCAGGTACAAGTTTTAATGCAAGAACAAAAAACCGAATCAAAAGATAAACAGCTGAAAGTAAATTTAATAGATGAACCTTGGATTCCTAAAAGTACATCGCAAAGAACGTTTTATTCTAGAAATTTGCGGGAATCTAAAGGGCGCCATAGTTTCAGCGGCGATCTTATTTCTCCGTTTGAAAGCATGCCATCAACTAGTTTAGGCTGCCGATTGAACACTTCATCATCTTTGTACCATTCTACAATGGAAAAACAATTGGTTTTGGATAAACAACCGACTACAAATGAAGAATACTCATTAATAATCGATAAAACAATGATTTGGACGGAGCAAGAAGCGGCACAAAAACAAATAACACAAATAGGAACTTCTGCGTGTGGCGCAACTGCTGTTTTAAATGTTCTAACAGCTTTAGGACATCAAGTACCATCCAACGAAAAATTAATAGAATGTGTAACAACACGATTAAGGGCCAATTCCAGTCCGCTTACCACTTACTTAAAATCCCGTAGCGTTGCAGGAACGACCCATAAAGACATAATAAAAGGGCTAAACAAATTAACAAATGGTCAAATTTACGCCAGATTTTTTCATATGTACCCCGAACGGTACATGAATTTATCTCAGTGGTTAAGTTATTGGATTAAAAAGGGCGCAGTTCCTATAGCAACTTTAAATTTACAAAAAGGTGTAAAGCCTGGTACTTCAGTACCTGACGCTTGGCACCACCAAATGTTATTTGGGGTTGGACCACACGGAATATACATGACAAACCCTTTAGAAAAAGTTGAAGAAGGAGTTCTGTGGCACCAATTATCATCAGAATCCGTACTTTTAGTTAGACGAGAAGATATTATCTCCAGGTGGAATAGTCAAATAAATTTAAGGGAATTAATGACCATTAAAGATGTCAGATGGCACAAATTAAACGTATTAGGTGAGTATACATAAATTAAACAAAATTTGAATGTATTATGGTTTATTTATTTGCAGGTCAAGTGGCAAACGTAATTCGAGAACATCATAGACTAGTAAGCCCTCATGCCGTAAGTAGAACCCACGTGACGATACCAGCCGCATATTCGGCAGGTATCACATTAGCTATTAACGTAAATAATCCAGCTAGTGAAATTTTAAAACATTGTCCGGAATTGCCGATATTGAATAGGCTGCCATGATTCATACAATTTATTTTTATTTGAGTACTTGAAGTTTACTTGGTGGATTTATTAATCAAATTTCATATTTTAAATACTTAATGTGTATAATTCACGTTTGAAAAAAATGGTATTTTTTTTTAGCAAGAATTTTTAATAATTAACACGCTTAGTATTGGCTAACTAAGCTTCGTATTATTATATTTGCCTGAATGTAAGTTTGGATATTGTGTATATAAACTATTTTTCATCTTCCGTAACGCAAAAAATATACAGGGTGGCTGCAGATATTCTCAAACTGAACATTTTTTGTCTAGTTTCAGCGTTTGACTAACAGTAATTCACTGAGCATTGGCACAGTTGTCCCCAAAATTCTTGTTTCAAACGATGAAATGGACTATTGAGGTAATAAACAGCAACATATTTATTTGGTTTTATCAAACGGAGTATACTAATCAATGAAATTTGAAATATTGATCCAAAGTAATCGGGCTTCCATCAGCTATAATTCCTGAGTTTTTCAAGATTCAAGAGGCACGAGGCTCATTTATATTCCTTGAACTATTCTAATAATTTTACAAAAATTTGATATTGTAACAAAATTTATTTCCATTGGTTTATTTCGTCGAGCGCACTTTTGCGCGCTCCGTCTATTACTGTTCAATTTGACTCAGTTCCCGGTTTATATATTTACGACTACGACTTCTCGAATCTTCGACAAATTTCCTTATTTCCATTGATTCATTTTGCGCGCCATAATTATTACTTCTACGCGCTCTTCTGTCCAATTCGACTATGGGTTCCATTTGGTTGCGTATGCCATCTGTTTAACCGGTGTACTACAATAAAACTGATAGTTGATGTTTTATTTCGCATACATAATAACAAAATTGTATTTGATATTGAATGCTGCTGTTTATTACGCTCCGATAGTCCACTTTTTTTATTTGAAACTAGTCAACAAATTAAAATACGTGTCAATTATTGCTACTGCGAATTAAAATACGTGCAATAGCTTGTTAAACTCATTATAACGTCTAGAAAAATGTGCAAAAATTTCAAATCCGCACATAAACAACTGCAAAAGTTATAAACAATTGAAGATTCCAAAGAAAAGGGGTCTACTTTTTTGAAAATTACTCGGAAACTATTGGTGCTAGAGGAATTTTACAAACAGAATCTTAAAGAGGAGGAAATTTCCAATTATAAATGTTGACTCCCGGTACTTGACCTCCATTGTTAATACTTTTTATTTGTTGTTGAAAATAAGGTTTTGAAACCAACCGCTAATTACAAAAACTATTTTTAAATTTTCTTGACAACGTGCACAAAGTATAAAAATTTGCAGGAATATTACAAAAAGATGTATTTGACTGCACGATGAATATCAATCAAATATTTAATTTGGTTCATGAGTTATTGGCCTGGAAATGTTCCAGCAAATAATTTGTATGGGTCAACAATTTATTACTAAAATAGTTATCTCAGATATCTAAAAGTTTCCCTGGAAATTTGGTCCAATAACCACCCAAACTAGAGGTTAAAAAAATATATTAGCGAGAGGTCATGTGCTGGCCTGAATATTTATTAAAAGGAGTATAATTTATTATGATACTAACATCAAAAACCGCATGGCAATATCTTATAGCACTCACGAGATATTGCTATTGTAAATTTATACCCTAAAATGGGTAGTATGATGAATATAAGGTATACAATCCTTCATTCTGATACTAACATAGAAAACCGCATGTCAATATTTTATGTAACTCACGAGATATTCAGATAAATAATTTATACCCTTAAATGGGTGTTTTGATGAATACAAATATAGAATTTTTCTTTCTGATACTATCATTGAAAACCGCAATTCAATATCTTGTGTAACTCGCAAGATATTTGAATAAATAGTTTTTACCCTAAAATGGGTATTTCAGTTTAAAAAAAAGTTTAAGGTATAAAATTTAATTATTCACATGTTGCTTGCTCCGTACAGCAATTTTCAAATTTTTACTATACCCAGTTCGCCAGTAATTAATTATTGAATATTTATTTAATTTTTTACCCAAAACTGGGTGGATGAATAAAAAAATTAATAACATAATTATCATTCTTGAACACTTTTTTACAAGTATGCAAATTTTCACAATGTTCGTATGCCTATAATAACCGAGATATTAATTAATTTATAAACAACCCTTTTCAGTTCCCTGAAAATACTGAAGTTATTAGTTTGAAACGCAATGTACCCTAAAATGGGTAGTATGATGAATATAAGGTATACAATCCTTTATTCTGATACTAACATCGAAAACTGCATGTCAATATTTTATGTAACTCACGAGATTCAGATAAATAATTTATACCCTAAAATGGATGTTTTGTTGAATACAAATATTGAATTCTTCTTTCACCCTAAAATGGGTATTTCAGTTTTAAAAAAAGTTTAAGATATAGAATTTAATACTAAGAAGTTGCTTGCTCCGCACAGCAATTTTCAAATTTTTATTATGCCCGGTTTGCCAGTAATTAATTATTGAATATTTATTTAATTTTTCACCCAAAACTGGGTGGGTGAATCAAAAAATTAATAACATAATTATCATCCTTGCACCATTTTTTACAGGTATGCAAATTTTCACAATGTTCGTATGCCTAATAACAGAGATATTAATTAATTTATAAATAACCCTTTCAGTTCCCTGAAACTACTGAAATTATTAGTTTGAAACGCAATATAGCGACCTAATCTAATCAACTGTTTTGGAATTTTCTTAAATTTTAGCTAAGATTTAATTAAACGTCACTTTTTTTTTCAAAATACATTATTTTGATTTAAAAAGTTGTTTTGGGGCAATTTTTGGATGGAAAATCATTCTTCGCCACCCCTATTTTACGAAAAGTACTTTTTGTATGCTGGAGCCTACTCAGGAAGGCTGGAATTTATGTCTGAAAATTGCATTTTTACTTATTTTATAAAAATAATCTCGTACTCTTCTACAGATTGAATTTTATGCAGTCCTATATTGCGCTTCAAAATATTAGCAGTACTTAATTAAAAAAATTGTAGATTGGTTATTTATGCTAGAAAATCGGGGAAAAAGGGTAGATCAGGGTAAAATTTTCTCAAGAATCCAATTTTTACCTCAAAAGTATGATTTTGCGAGTGGTACCTCGGTTATAACGAATTTTTTCTATAAGTGCTTTTTTAATTATTTATTTAATTTGTAGTGACAGAAAAATGGGATAAAAATTATATTTGGGGTAAAATATCCTGAGGGCTATTATTTATAAGTCAGAAATTTGTACCTTGCTTATAACGAATATACGTTACAATAATTATATTATTAATAAATTTAATTTTGGCCGTAGGAAGCTGGAAAAAAATGTAAACTGGGATAAAATTTTCTGAGGATTCAGAATTTTTAGTCAAATGTTGTTTTATTTTCGTACGTCTTTTGTTTTATCAACAAAATTGTAAATAAAATACTTTTCAACTAATTTTGGGGTTAAAACTTTGCAGGAATATTACAAAAGGATAAATCAGACAGTAGGGCGAATATTAATCAAATATTTGATTTAGTTCATGAGTTATTGACATCGAAATTAAAAGGAATTATAAAATTATAGCTAAAATAATAAAACTTTGCAGGAATATTACAAAAGGATGTATGTGGGCTGTAAAAATAATACCAATTCAATATTCAATTTGGTTCATGAGTTATTGGCCCTAGAACTGAAACTTAAACTTTCAGCTGATAATTCGTGTATTACTAAACGAGTTATCTTAAATAAATAAAATTTTGTCGGAATATTGAAAAAGGATAAATATGACTGCAGGATGAATATCTAATTTAGTTCATAAGTTATTGTCCTGGAAACTCGTATTAAAATACAAAAATTAGTCAAGTTCTTTTTCTTGACAACGTGCACGAAGTATTTTAATTGTTTATGTGCAGCTATCGCACGTATTTTAATTCGCAGTAGCAAAAATTGACACGTATTTAATTTGTTGACTAGACTATTCTACACAAAGTGACATGTTTTATACTTTATAGACCGAGCGCTCGCTACAAAAAAAGGGAAACAATTTTTTACAGGTGTTACCGTTTAGAAGGAAGTTTGCAAAATCGATTAAATGCTTGTTGTAAAAAATATACAACTTTAGACTGATGTGGACCGTCTGCCATTAAACTTTCAGTCGATTTTGCAAACTTGCCTTACGTTTGAAAAAGTGGCAGACTGTATTTAAATTTTACTAGTGGAAGGGAAAGACGTGTAAGATGGTTTTAAAAGTGAAGACGGTTTGTTTTTCTGTGTTCGAGTTGAAATTTGATTATGTTTGAGAGTTTCTGTCACCACTGTTGATCTTCATAGCTCGCCTCGTGTTTAATTTGTAATTTTCTGTAATTTGTTTGTATATATGATCTTGTATGTGATATTAATGAGATAAGATTTGCAGATACAGTGCCATTTTATATACGAAAAATGGTTTGTTATACCAAAGAACGTTATGTATCCTGGTAATAACTAGGTATAAGTATGTAAATGGTTGAATATTTATTATAAAAGGGATGTTTTCATTTTTATATGATAGTGAGAAACATATCAAATGTGTACAGAGCTGCATTATTATAACGAAATAAACTCATCTAATAATAATATTTTTATTTTATTACTTAATTACAATTTTTCAATTACAGGTTGATCTTTGGACGACTGTTTCACGATTCGATCTTTTGAATCTGCCTTTTTTCCAGTTTCAGTTGATTTTGAAGTGGAAGGTGATTCCTAAAATTAATTTAGCTTAAAAATAACTAACTTTAAAAATAATTTACCGTACCACATTATCTTTGATTGTTATTGATGATGTTTCTTGGTTTAAACACCAGCTTTCATTTAATATCGCAGTAATTGTTAATCTTTGCTTTAGCGGGGCTAAAATTTTGGTTATTAAATTTTTACATTGCGATGATACTTTGGGCTCCCTTGGAAAAGTCACTTTATTGGATACTTGCTACAAATTTTTTTATTAATAATTATGTCTTATAATTAAACGTCAACTTACTTTCAATAACGTACTAAAATTGGAATCATCAAAAGGTAGTCGACCAAAAACCATAGCATATAAAACAACCCCACAAGACCAAACGTCAGCTTGATGGGGCTGATACGGTATTCCTTTGAGAATTTCCGGAGATGCGTACGCATAACTTCCACAAAAAGTTTCGCTGTAAATATATTGGCCCCCAGTTGTACGCAGCTGACCTCGGGCAAACCCAAAATCCGACAATTTGAGATTGAAGTGCGAATCCATGAGCATGTTTTCACATTTTATATCTCTGCTCCAATTGATATTACTGATTTTAAATAAGTACAGTTTAATAAAAAATACAAACCTATGAACAACATTTCTTTCATGGCAATAATGAACGGCATCAACAAGTTGCTTGAACCATTTTTTAGCTCTAATTTCGTCAATATAAGTATCTTGACGTATAATATCTAATAAACTACCATTTTCAGCATATTCCATAATAATATAAACTCTGTAAACAAAATATTCCAATAATTTTTAATTTATTATTTAATGTATTTACCTATGAGTCGTTTCTATTGCTTGTAAAAATCTGATTAAGTTTGGATGTTTCAAACCTTTAACAACTTCAATTTCTCTGGGCAGGAATTTTTTTAAATAATCCGAAGGTGCCGTAAATTTACTTACAATTTTTACAGCTACATTATCGTTGTGCGTATTACTCCATGCTACCTTGTAATTAACAAAATTAATTTTGTCGTTTTTTAATGTTTCATCAAATTACTTTTACAGTAGCGTACGTTCCTGTACCTATAGTATGCCCCAAAGCATACCCATGTCCTTCTAAAACAGTTTTCTTTTTTCCAGCAGTATCTGTGCCCGTAGAATGTAAATGATCATTATTATGGATATTAACTTGACTAGTTGGCATTATATATTTACGATTTAATGTAAATTTGACAAAAATTTAATGTAAAAGCTTCATTTGTCATAGTAACGTCAGAAAATTTAAATGTGGCGGTTTTATTCAGTAATCTGACATATCGAGTGAACGGAGTGAACAACCAATCAAATTACTTGTCTAGTAAACGAAAAGACAAGAAGTAATGACGCATTGTCAGCTGTAGATATACAGAAAAATTTTGGGAAAATAATTGTTAGTAGTGGTACTTAGTGATTTCGTTATAAATTATTTAACGTAATTATTTTTATATATACAACTATGTCGTACGCTTACTTATTCAAATATATTATTATTGGCGATACAGGTGAGTTTTGCGATAGTATTTTGTTATAGCCTTTGTGCTCAAATGTCAAACGCGTAATTTAAATATGACGAACCTTTGACATGCACAATGAATTTTATTTAACTAAAATGATAATTTTCACGGTCTGATTAGTAACATATGTTTGACAGGTGTGGGAAAATCATGTTTACTTCTGCAATTTACTGATAAAAGATTTCAACCAGTACATGATTTGACAATTGGAGTCGAATTCGGAGCTCGAATGATAACAATTGATGGCAAGCAGATTAAATTACAGATTTGGGATACTGCTGGCCAGGAAGCTTTTCGATCTATTACTCGTTCATATTACCGTGGTGCTGCTGGTGCTCTATTAGTTTATGACATAACACGACGTGAAACATTCAGCCATTTGACTACATGGTTAGAAGATGCTCGACAGCATTCAAACTCAAATATGGTCATCATGTTGATTGGAAACAAAAGGTTTGTAATGATAATACGATAATCGAACACAAAATTCTAAAAATCTGTCAAGTAAAGTGCGCTTTCAGCGCAGTCGGTTGCTAAGAAAACAGTAGATCATCATTCTTATGCTACAACATTCCTAAATACTAATTTTCAAGATTCTACGCCCAACAGTTCTGAATTAATGCATTAAATTCAAAAAAAGTTTCAAGTAAAGTGCACTTTCGATTCAGCTGATCGTAATGAAAAAAGTATATGCGTATTTAGATGGTACAATTGTCTTGAATACTGAGTTCCAGCATTCTACATTGAAATGTCTTGGATTTATGCGTAAAATTCAAAAAAAGTTTCAAATAAAGTACACTTCCAGTTCAGTCGATTTCAATGAAAGTAGGATACGAGCATCTAGACAATACTAATGTCTTAAATACTGAATTCTAATATTCTACGCTCGATTGTTTTGGATTTATGCCGAAAATTCAAAAAATGTTTCCAATAAACTGCACTTCCGGTTCAGCCGATTGCAATTATAATGCAAGATGTACATCTAAATGTTATAGAAGTGCTCAATACAAAATTTCAATATTCTATGACTGATTGTTTTGAAGTTATGCGAAAAATTCGAAAAATCTGTTATATAAAGTGCACTTCCGGTTCAGCCGATTGGAACAAAAATACAAGATAACCATTAAGATCCCACAACAATCTCAAATACTGAATTTCAGTATTCTACGACTGATCATACCGAATTTGTGCGTAAAATTAAAAAAAAGTTTCAAGTAAAGTGCATTTCCGGTTCAGTCGATTGTGATGAGAATGTAAGACAATTTTTAAGATGCAATAGCAAACTGAAATACTTAATTTCAATATTCTACTGCCGATCGTTCCGAATTTATGCAAAAAATTCGAAAAGACTGTCAAGTAAAGTGTACTTCCGGTTCAGTCGATCGTAATGAAAATAGGATATGAGTATTTAGATGGTACAATTGTCTTAAATACTGAATTTCAGCATTTTACGTTCTAAAGTCTTGGATTTATGCGGAAAGTTCAAAAAAAATTTCAAGTAAAGTGCACTTTCAGTTCAGCCGATTGCAATCATAATGCGAAGTACACAACTAGATGCTCCAGAAGTGCTTAATACTAAATTTCAATATTCTACGACTGATTGTTTTGAATTTATGCGGAAAATTCGAATATATTGTTATTTAAAGTGCACTTCCGGTTCAGCCGATTGGCACAAAAATATAAGATAACCATTCCGATGCTACAGCAATCTCAAATATTGAATTTCAACATTCTACGGCTGACCATTTTGGATTTATGCGGAAAATTCAAAAAAAGTTTCAAGTAAAGTGCACTTTCGATTCAGTCGATCATAATGAAAATAGGATATGAATATTTGAATGGTATAGTAGTCTCAAACACTGAATTTCAATATTCTACATTTAACCGTTTTGGATTTATGCGAAAAATTCGAAAAACATTTCAAGTAAAGTGCACTTCCGGTGCAGCCTATCGCAATTAAAATAAGAAATGCACATCTGGATGGTACAATAGTCTCAAATACTAAATTTCAATATCCTACGTATAACTGTTTTGGATTTATGCGGAAAATTCAAAAATGGTTTCAAGTAAAGTGCACTTCCGGTACAGACGATTGTAACCATAATGCGAGGTGCACAACTAGATGTTATAGAAGTGCTTAATACGGAATTTCAATATTCTACGACCGATTGTTTTGAATTTATGCGGAAAATTCGAAAATACTGTTATATAAAGTGCACTTCCGGTTCAGCCAATTGGTACAAAAATAAAAGATAGCCATTACGATGCTCTAGCAATCTTAAATACTGAATTCCAGTATCCTACGGCTAATTATTCAGGATTTATGCGGAAAATTCGAAAATAGTTTCAAGTAAAGTGCATTTCCGGTACATACGATTGCAACCATAATGCGAGGTGCACAACTAGACCCTAAATCAGTCCTAAATACAAAATTTCAACATTATACGATTGCCAGGTTTTGAGATTTGCGAATACATACATACCGACGTCAAGACGAAAATAGTCAAAATGGATTCTGGGATGCTTAAAACGGATATTTCTATCAAAATCTCGAAATGTGAATTTTCATATAAAAGCGGAATATTGTTTTCTAACAATCTTCCACAATTCCAGCCGTATGACAAGCAGCATCATCTTGTTTGAAGATACATTCGTTCAGTTTGTTGCATTAAATCCTCTAAAAAAACATTAATGTACTCATCAATTAGATTCAAAGAAATTTAAAACCAATAAAAAGCTCTGATAATTGACATTCGGGAATAACAAGCTCGTCTCCAAAAAATTAGGAGCAATTTTACACCAAATAATTGGTAAACATCAGTATGGAGGCAGTGAACATTCGAATTTATTAAAAACAGATTTAGCCCTACATTTTGCAACCCTTGAATATTATAACATAAAACAAACAAATTTCTAGCGTCATTTTTAATAAACGTCAAATAAATAACCATAGATATATTAATTAACAGATTAGCAATAACAGTTTTAACGAGCATCAACAGATGTCGCTAAAGCCGAACTTGTTTCAATAATTCGTTGAAATTGTCCAGTCTGTGAGGGGTATTATCAATGACTTATGGGTTGCGCAATTTTGATCCTTATTTACATTATACATAAAGCTTGTCTTAAGTTTATCAATTTTTCGGTTAATTTTAAGTATTTTCTCAAGTTCTAGAAGTTAAACTTAAAAATATAGCTT
Organism: Dromius quadrimaculatus; assembly: GCA_963989225.1. NCBI lineage: Eukaryota > Metazoa > Arthropoda > Insecta > Coleoptera > Carabidae > Dromius > Dromius quadrimaculatus. The sequence continues at coordinate 3,545,769 of OZ022328.1, forward strand.
TTTCCATCAATTTTAAGTACTAATTGAGCAGCTTAAGCTGCAATTGGAACAAGTTCTAGTTTTTCTTCAATTTTTTAGAGTTCTCTAGTGATTTTTGTGAAAATTGTAGTAGTGCCAACTGAAAACTGAACTGTCAGATTATGAGTAGAATTTTTCTTAATAATAAACTTGTAGACTTTGTACAATTTATTGAACAATTTTAAGTACTCAAAATTGATGGAGAAATTGACAAATGTAAAACAGGCTTAAAACCAATAAATTTAAATCAAAAATAAGTTTGGAAATTTAATTGACTGATAAATTGTAATAAATATTTCAATAGCGATTTAGAGAGCCGCCGTGAAGTAAAGAGAGAGGAAGGTGAGGCGTTCGCTCGAGAGCATGGATTAGTTTTTATGGAAACTTCAGCCAAAACTGCTGCCAATGTTGAAGAAGCATTTATCAACACCGCAAAAGAAATTTACGAGAAAATTCAGGAAGGTGTTTTCGACATCAACAATGAGGTACTTTTTTTATTAAATTTTATTCATGAATTGATTAAATAAAATGTTATATTTCAGGCTAATGGAATAAAAATTGGACCGCAACATTCCCCAACTAATCCGTCTCTTCCAGGAGCTGGGGGCCAGAGCGGCAGTCAGGGAGGCGGTTGTTGTTAGGGAGGAAGCCCGTGCCTCTCCTGCCTGTGAGGTGGCTGTCCTTCTCGCGATAACCGAGGAGAGATAGGTTGGTTCACAACAATTTCTTATGTGATCATATTGTAATTCGTTGCTACATAAGTGTATCATTGTTATTAGTTTTAAACATTATTTATTGTCAAGTATAAGATCAATTGTTTCTATACATTTAAATAAGAACTGAATGTTTTTGCCGCTTTTAAAAACCAATTTGTTTATATATCGACGTAGTACATGAGCCCGAGTATTTACACTTTTTGTATTTTATTTTACAAGTTGTGAACTAACAAGTGTGTTTATTTTTTGAGGCACAGGGTCGCACGTGGCTTTCAGATCTGATTTTAGTTAATATTTCAAATATTAAAGGAAAGTTACAGGAAATTTGCTTCGTTAGTTGCTGCGTCTTTAAGCCAACGTTCTGGTACTGTGCTACGCAATACTACCACATTTTTGTTTTTAGTCCAGATCTGATCATAAAAAATCAAACCGATAAAGGATTAATTTTTTCAGATTGTACCAACATTCGGAAGACATTTTATCCTGTAATTATCGGCTCAATTTCTTACAATCAGCTTTCACTGTTTATGTATCTTTTTGTTTTCTTTATAATAAAATTTTATTACTTAGTAGCTTATAACAAATTATTCGTATGCATGAACACTCCTACATAGAACTTCGTTTGTCATGTGGTGGTCCAAATCAATAAATTTTGTAAATTTGAGTTAATTATGAACTAGATTCAAACAAATGATAATGATACTATATTAAATTTTGGCATGATTTCAATGAATACTTGTCAATATATACCTTACTAGTCTGACATTTCCATGTTATTTTTTTGTGGGTACTACAATGTAAGATTAATATGTTATAGTTTTAATTGTAATGACCTGTAATGATTTATTCCAAATATTACATTTGTGTACTTGTAAGAAAATATTTTATTTCACATACTTAATAAAAATAATTAGTAAAATACGTTAAAAGTTGACCTAAATTAAACACAAACTTAAAAATAAAACCGTAATATACGAGCGAATCTGGCTTCGCACCCAGTTAACGAGCGGGCTTCACCCGCTGTTTGCATAATTTAAATGTAGCAAACTTCAGTTCCATTCGTATACTACGGTTTAGCCTAAAATATTTTATTAATAATAATCAATAATTGAATTAAAATGTATTTTAAATTGAAAATAACATTGTGAGACAATTCCAGTGTCCATTAATAATTTATATTAGTAAAATTTGACTTAAAATTAGTATTAATACTTACACTACAATTAAAAAATGGTATCGCTGATTTATTACTTGTATTTGGTGACAGGAAATTCAACTTTTGACTCGATTTTTGTCGAATATTTTGTGCGTTCAAAAATTAATTTCGTTAATTATGTGCCAAGAGGCTCCAATTATTAATTTTTGACTAGACCAGCCGTTCAAAAAATTTAAAACTGTTTATTCTGACTAAAATATTAATGATTCCTTGACAATTAGATTCAACGATCTTATCTGTTTCTACGGGAAGGTACAATAAATTTGGAAATGTGGTTGCTTGTCAGATCCACATTATTCATTAGACATGAATTCCCTTGGTTTCAGAGATCCCAAAAATTTCATATATCCATAAAAGCTCCATTAAATTCTTCTTAAATTTGAAGTTTGGCGTCTGGAAAAGAATACATTTTTGAGAAACGAGCTCAAATTACTTGTTTGCGTACACACGAGGAATATTAAAGCATATCAAAAAATTATGGATACGTTCCACTAGGCGACCGCAACGCTCATGTCGCCTCAATAATCATTCCACAAGACGATCGCGGTCCTTGTGTACAGGATTAAAAAGTGGATTCATTTTTGCATAAATCACAAGTAAATTTGGATTAATTTGTCAGTTTATTTGACGTTTGTTGGACAGTCGAATGTTCCACTTGAAGCACCAATTACAATAATGTAAGTGGAACGGCAAAAACTGCGGTCAAATGGAACACAAAATTCCATCGTTCCACGGCTAATCGTTTTGGATTTATCCAAAAAATTCTAGAAATCTGTCAAGTAAATACTAATTTTCAGGATTCTACGGCTAAAAGTCCTGAATTTATGCGCAAAATCCAAAAAAAAATTCAACTGAAGTGTACTTCCGGTTCAGTTTATTGTTATGAAAATAGTAGGCAATCATTCAGATGCTACAACAAACTGAAATACTGAATTTCAATACTCTACGGCTGATAGTTTCGAATTTATGCAAAAAATTCCAAAAGACTGTCAAGTAAAGTGCACTTCTAGTTCAGTCGATCGCAATAAAAATAAGATATGAGCATCTACAAGGCACAATTGTCTTAAATATTGAATTCCAACATTCTACGCTCAATCGTTTGGGATTTATGCGGAAAATTCAAAAAAAGTTTCAAGTAAAGTGCACTACCGGTTCAGCCGATCGCAATCATAATGCAAGGTGTACAACTAGATGTTATAGAAATGCTTAATACAAAATTTCAATATTCTACGACTGATTGTTTTGAATTTATGCAGAAAATTCGAACAGTCTGTTATATAAAGTGCACTTCCGGCTCAGCCGATTATTACAAAAATATAAGGTGACCATTAAGATGCTACAGCAGTCTCAAATACTGAATTTCAGTATCCTACGGCTGATTATTCTGGATTTATGAGGAAAATTTAAAAAAAGTTTCAAGTAAAGTGCACTGCCGGTTCAGTCGATTGCTATGAGAATAGTAGGCAATCATTTAGCTGCTACAGCAGACTGAAATACTGAATTTCAATACTCTTTGGCCAATCGTTCCGAATATATGCGAAAAATTCTAAAAAACTGTCAAATTAAGTGCACTTCTGACTAAGTTGATCTCAATGAAAATAGGATATGAGTATTTAAATGGTACAATCATCCTAAATACTGAATTCCGACATTCCACGTTGAGCCGTTTTGGATTTATGCGGAATATTCTAAAAAAAATTCAAGTAAAGTGTACTTCCGGTTCAGTCTATCGCAATAAAAATAGGAAATGAATATCTAGATGGTACAGTAAATTCAAATACTGAATTTCAATATTTTACATTAAGCCGTTTTGGATTTATGCGGAAAATTCAAAAAATGTTTCAAGTAAAGTACACTTCCGGTTCAGCCGATCACAATCATCATGCAAGGTGTACATCTGGATGTTATAGAAATGCTCAATATAAATTTTCAATATTTTACGACTGATTGTTTTGAATTTATGCGAAAAATTCGAAAAGTCTGTTATATAAAGTGCGCTTCCGATTCAGTCGATTGTTATGAAAATAGTGGGCAATCATTCAGATGTTGCAGCAGAGTAAAATATTGAATTTTAATATTCTACTGCCGATCGTTCCGAATTTATGCGAAAAATTCGAAAAGACTGTCAAGTAAAGTGTACTTCCGGTTCAGTCTATCGCAATGAAAATACGATATGAATATTTTTATGGTACATTAGTCTCAAATATTGAATTTCAATATTGTACGTTTAAACATTTTGGATTTATGCGAAAAATTCGAAAAATATTTCAAGTAAAGTTCACTTCCGGTGCAGCCTATTGCAATGAAAATAGTACATGAACATCTGGATGGTACAGTAGTCTCAAATACTGAATTTCAATATTTTACATATAACAGTTTTGAATTTATGAGGAAAATTCAAAAAAAGTTTCAAGTAAAGTGCACTTCTGGTACAGCCGATCGCAATCATAATGCGAGATGTACAACTAGATGTTACAGAAGTGTTCAATACAAAATTTCAATATTCTACGACTAATTGTTTTGAATTTATGTGAAAAATTCGAAAAATCTGTTATATAAAGTGCACTTCCGGTTCAGCCGATCGGTACAAAAATATAAGATAACCATTAAGATACTACAACAATCTCAAATACTGAATTTAAGCATCCTACGGGCAATCTTTTTGGATTTGTGCGGTAAATTCGAAAAACATTTCAAGTAAAGTGCATTTCCGGTGCAGTCGATTTCAATGAAAATAGGATACGAGCATCTAGACGGTACTAACGTCTTAAATATTGAATTCTAACATTCTACGATCAACCGTTTTGGATTTATGCCAAAAATTCAACAAATGTTTCTAGTAAAGTGCACTTTTGGTACAGACGATTGCAACCATAATGCGAGGTGCACAACTAGACTATAAGCCAGTCGTAAATACAAAATTTCAACATTATACGCTCGACGAGTTTTGAGATATGCGAGTTACAAACGCACATACGTACCGACATCAAGCCGAAAATAGTCAAAATTGATTCAGGGGGACTTAAAACGGATATTTCCATCAAAATCGTGATGTGTGAGTTTTGTCGTGCAACAAGTGCGGCAAGCTGTTGAGTGCCCACGAAGGCATTTTATTGCTAAATTCTTACTTTAAAATGTATTATTAATTCCGCTGGTCATTGCAGGACTGGCACTGTCTAAAATAAGCGATATGTCAGTTATAAAACTGAGAATTCTCACAGCAGCGTCTTCAGTGTGAATTCGAATTTTTCCTTCGCACGTAATGGTTGCGTCACACATAACAATTGTATTTAATTTAAAAAACTTTAAATTTATCCCATAATTTGCCTCTAATTGGTCTTGGAGGAGTCGATGATAGTTTTGTACTTCTTTGTAACTAATATTATCCGATTCTTCAGGATGTATGCTAAAAAAAACTCAATTAAACTTATTTTCTCATCAATTTATAGACTTACTTATTCCACAAGTTTTTGATTAGAGTGCTGGGCAGCGTAAATTGCATTTTGCGGTTGTCAGAGCTTCCATGTAAAGAAAAGTTATACGTTACGGTTGATTTTCTATCAGAATCGCTTAACATTGCACTCAAACACATTAAATCATTCTGCAAAATATTCAACTATTAAAACGTTTTTTAAATGTTTTGAAACATACTTCTGATAATCGAAGAGGGAACAATAGACAATCGAACATATTACTGAGCGCTTTATGAACTATCTTTGTTATATTAAGCACTCCTATGCATAAAAGTAAGGGTAGTTGAATCAAATTATTGGCATTATTTTTACTACCCCACGAAAGAATAACTCCTTTATATTTTAAAACCGGCTCATCTTCTCCTTTCCTGTAAAATACTTCAATCTGCAAAAAATTCGTATTATAATTACATTAAAATATATGTTGAAAATAAACCTGTAAAGAGTCGACATCTTCAGCGGATTCTTTCAATTCCGGCAACACTTTCACTTTAACATCAAAAGCGACGTCGTTATTTGAATCTATAATACTTTGTATTAACTCATTTCTAATGCGAGCAGCGTATTGTTTAAGTTTAACAGTATCATACTTCAAATTGTAAAACTTCGATGCTCTATACAGATTCCAAGTGTGGCGAGTGATTACTGAAGAAAAATATGTTAAAGATTTATAATATCCAATTATAATCACTTACCAATTAATGATTCAGGATTGTATGTTTCTAAATGAACATCACGGACTTGTGACCATCTTCCTTGAAACATTTTAAATAAAAAATTGAAAATATGTTACCGAAAATCCAAGAATTGGATTTTGATCCATTATTCCAAACGTGAAAGATGCAACATATGTCATTATAGATAAAAGTTTCTTGATTAAAATGTCATAATATTTTTAACCTCACAAACACATAAACATCAAAATTTGTATTTACTCGTTAGAAAATAAAGTAATTTTATTGGCTCTTCTTGACCTTGCGCAAAAGAGGACCAATAGTTATGGAATTTAGGAACGCTGATTATTTTTGTTTCCGGTTAAGATGGTTGACAAAGTAGTACCGATTTTGCTGCAAACGATAAAACCTATAAAAATTATAAAATGGAAAGTGAAAGAAGGTAATTCCATTTCAATTGGTTGTGCGTTTTTACTTTACGAAGTTGATGAGGATGACAAACATGTAACGTGTAAATTAAAATCAACACAAGCGGGAACAGTCCACAAGTTATTTGCACAGGAAGGAGATGTCGTAAAACCAGGGTATGTATGTTTTTGTTTTTGAATTTGCGCGGTAATTTATTTTTGTTTTAATAGAAATTTATTACTTGAATTACAAGCGTGTGCTCATCCCACTGTAATGCGCGACATGTGTGCCGAATGTGGAGCCGATTTACGGAAAGATGATTCAATTACTTTAGCTTCTGTACCTATGGTGCACTCCGTACCTGAATTGAAAGTTAGCCTGGAGGTGAGATATTTATTTGTAATTATTTATTGTATTAATTAATTTTAAATTTTACAGCAAGCACAAAAAATCGGAAAAGCAGATGTTGACCGATTACTAAAAGCTAGAAAATTAGTTCTTTTAGTTGATTTGGATCAAACCCTAATTCATACTACAAACGATAATATTCCTGCGAATATTAAAGACGTATATCATTTTCAACTGTACGGCCCACAATCACCGTGGTACCATACAAGATTACGGCCTGGTACCCACAGATTTTTAGAAAATATGTCGCCATATTTTGAACTTCACATTTGCACCTTTGGTGCAAGGAATTATGCTCACATGATTGCCATGTTTTTGGATCAAGACGGAAAACTATTTTCGCAACGAATACTTTCAAGGGATGAATGCTTTAACCCGACAAGCAAAACAGCAAATTTAAAGTACGTAAAAAAATTTACACCAAATAACCGAACATCTAGCAACAATGGACTAGCATTCAAATGTCTGACAATTGAACGTTATCCAGCTATTATTCCTCGAAATCAACTCAAATTGAGCGAAATACTCATTCCAGGATGTCTTGGCATGATACGACGTCGGATTCATTGTGAAATTAGCTGTAATTTCTTTTAGGGCTGCGCCCTCACCATTGAGACTAATTTTGATTTTAAAACGATGTGATTTTGTGTTTGATTATATATATATCATTGGATATATATAATCAAACACGAAATCTCATCGTTCCACAGTTAATCGTTTTAGATTTATCCAAGAGATTCTAAGAACCTGTCAAGTAAAATGCGCTTTCAGCCAAGTCGGTTGCTATGGAAACAGTAGGCCATTATTCTTATACTACAACATTCCTTAATACTGATTTCCAAAATTCTTCGACTACCAACAGATCTGAATTTGTGCGCAAAATTAAAAAATAAATTCCTACTGAAGTGCACTTCCGGTTCAGTCTATTGTTATGAAAATAGTAGGCAATCATTCAGATGCTACAGCAGACTGAAATATCAAATTTCAATATTCTACACCTGATCGTTTCGAATTTATGCGAAAAATTTCAAAAAACTGTCAAGTAAAGTGCACTTCCGGCTTGGTGGATCTCAATAAAAATAGGATATGAACATCTAGACGGTATAATCGTCCTAAATACTGAATTCTAACAATCTACGTTCAATCGTTTTGGATTTATGCGGAAATTTCAAAAAATGTTTCAAGTAAAGTGCACTTCCGGCTCAGTCGATAGCAATCATAATGCAAGGTGAACAACTAGATATTATAAAAGTGCCTAATACAAAATTTAAATATTCTACGATTGATTGTTTAAAATTTATGCGGAAAATTCAAAAAGTCTGTCATATAAAGTGCACTTCCGGCTCAGCCGATTGTTACAAAAATAGAAGATGACCATTGAGATGCTACAGCAATTTCAAATGCTAAATTCCAGTATCCTACGGCTAATCATTCTGGATTTATGCGGAAAATTTAAAAAAAGTCCCAAATAAAGTGCACTTCCGGTTTAGCCGATCGCAATCATAATGCAAGTTGTACAATAAGATGTTATAGAAGTTCTTTATACGAAATTTCAATATGCTACGGCGAATCATTCTGTATTTATGCAAAAAATTCAAAAAAAGTTTCAAGTAAAGTGCACTTCCGGTCTGGCCGATTCTTACAAAAATAGCAGATAACCATTCTGATGCAACATCAAGTTCAAATACTGAATTTCAACATCCTACGGTTGATCATTCTGGATTTATTAGAGAAATTCGAAAAAAGTTTCAAGTAAAGTGCACTTCCGGTACAGACGATTGGAACCATAATGCGAGGTGCACAACTAGAGCCTTTGTACCAGTCTTAAATACAAAATTTCAACATTATACGTTGAACCAGTTTTGAGATTTGCGAGTTACGCACGAACGTACCGACATCAAGCCAAAAATAGTCAAAATGGATTCAGGGTGCTCAAAACGGATATTTCTATCAAAATCTCGATAGGTGAATTTTGTCGGTTTCACAATACTTTGCACAAGTAAGTAAAAATGTGCAGAAATTTCTCGCACATAAACAATTGCAAAATTTATAAACAATTGAAGATTCCAAAGGAAAGGGGTCTACTTTTTTGGAAATTACTCGAAAACTATTGGTGCTAGAGGAATTTTAAAAACAGAATCTTGAAGAAGAGGAAATTTCCAAGAAAAAATGGCGACTCCCGGAATTTGATCTGCATAGTTAATACTTTTTATTTGATGTTGAAAATAAGGTTCCGTGCGGTGAAGCTTTTGTTAATTAATGTTTTCTACGCGAATAACAAATGCACAAAATAATTTTTTCCGACGACTTTTTTTTCCTTTCAGTTTCTAGATGACACAGTAATTTTTTCTAATTTTTAAATTAATATTTAACACAAGTAAAAATCATTTTTGTAATTAGTGGTCGGTTTCAAGACAGCGGAACCTTATTTTCAACATCAAATAAAAAGTATTAACAATGGAAGTCAAGTTTCGGCAGTCAACTTTTTTTCTTGAAAATTTCCTCCTCTTTAAGATTCTGTTTGTAAAATTCCTCTAGCACTAATAGTTTTCGAGTAATTTCCAAAAAAGTAGACTCCTTTTCTTTCTAATCTTCAATTGTTTATAATTTTTGCAATTGTTTATGTGCGGGTTTGAAATTTCTGCACATTTTTCTAGATGTCATAACAAGCTCAACGAATTATTGCACGTATTTTTGTAATTAGTGGTCGGTTTCAAGGCAGCGGAACATTATTTTCAACATCTAATAAAAAGTATTAACAATGGAGGTCAAGTTTCGGCAGTCAACTTTTTTTCTTGGAAATTTTCTCCTCTTTAAGATTCTGTTTGTAAAATTCCTCTAGCACCAATAGTTTTCGAGTAATTTCCAAAAAAGTAGACCCCTTTTCTCTGGAATCTTCAATTGTTTATAACTTTTGCAATTGTTTATATGCGGGTTTGAAATTTCTGCTCATTTTTCTAGACGGCATAACGAGTTCAACGAGCTATCGCTATATTTTTGGTGGCCATTTAAAATAGTTACAACACTGCAACCAAATTCACTCTTGCCGTCCAGATCCAAAATTATTTTCATCTAATTTCTCAGGATCCCACTTCTGAGACCAATTTGTCACAAATTTTATCGTCACAGTTACAAATTGCTCACAAATGATTCCTCTCCTTTTAGCACACGCGCTTTATATACTCTACTCCAACATTCAAATGTCTGACAGTTGAACAACGAGCTAGCATTCAAATGTCTAACAATTGAATTTTGAATTGAATAATTACAATTTATTGAATAAATAACGAATTGTAATGATTAGTGACAAATAAAGTAATATTTGAATATTTTTAGGGCCTTGTTTCCCTGCGGCGATGACATGGTCTGCATCATAGACGACAGGGAAGATGTGTGGTCTCATGCAACAAATCTGATTCATGTAAAGCCTTATCATTTTTTCCAACACACGGGGGACATAAATGCGCCTCCTGGTTTGGATAAACACGAAAGCGACGAAAAAGAAGGAATTGATTTGTCGACTGTCAACTGTAATAAACAAAAGAAAGTACAAGTGAATGGAGTACTCAACAAACAAATTACGACAGTGGAAGAAAATAAAGTTGAAACAATTGAGGAAGAAAATAAAATTGAGGATAAAACAGTTGAACAATACAGTGAAATAGAAAAAAGCAATGACGTTGAAGTTAAAGGCGAAAGTGAACATGAAAAAAAAGCAATTACAATTGAAACTGAAGCAATTATTGAACATAAACCAGAACAAAAAGATGTAGAAGAAAACGATGTGAATGCAAGAACAAAAACAAAGTGTGATGCAGATAAAACGGAAGAAGATTCGGAAGAAAATGTACAAAATAAATTATATAGCAATAACGATAAAGACAACGAATCAAAAGAAGACGAATTAATAGAAATTGAAGATTCTGACGATTACTTAATTTATTTAGAAGATATTTTAAAAGTTATTCACAAAACTTTTTATGATACATTCGATAAATTAGAAGCAGGAAAGTTTCCTGATTTGAAAAATGTGATTCCAGAAGTTCGAAAAAATGTCCTGCAAGGCACAAAATTAGTTTTTAGTGGGTTGGTTCCCACCCACATAAAATTAGAACAGTCTAAGGCGTATCAAGTGGCTCGTAGTTTAGGAGCTACAGTAACACAAGATTTGGAAGAAAGTACCACACATTTAGTTGCAGTCCGTCCAGGAACAGCAAAAGTTAACGCAGGCCGTAGAAAAAAGAACTTAAAAATTGTTACGCCTGATTGGCTGTGGGCTTGCGCTGAACGGTGGACGAGGGTGGATGAAAGCTTATATACGCTTAATAATAAAGGTTCAAAAAACAGGCATCCTCCTCCTCATTGCAGCAGTCCTGAACATATTGTGAATTTCGATCTACAAGATCGAGTTTTGAGGAAAAGAACACCCAGCGGTCGATTTATGGACACAATAAATCCTTTAATGTCATTTTCCAGCGCAGATATTGCAGACATGGACCGGGAAGTTGAAGATATTTTTAATGAAAGCGAGAGTGAAGGGGAGTCGTCGAAAAAAGCAGCAGATGCCAATGAAGTAATTCTGCAGGAATTGAAGAAAGATAAAGACAGTGAAGAAGAAAGTAGTAGTTCAGATGAATCCCTAACTGGAGAGCATCCGCATGGATGGCGACCAGACAAAGATTCATTAAAACGAAGTCGGGAAGACCAAGATTTGGATGACGAGAGCACGGCAGATGAATTCCCAAGTACAAAATTCAGACGGGGAGAGCAGTTATCTAGTGATTTAGATATTGGACAAGATTCGAACAGCGAGGGGAGTGTTGATGCTCCTGACGAAATTGATGACGGCGATTGGAATATGATGGGTGCGGCTTTAGAAAGAGAATTTCTGGCTAATAATTAAACGCACTTGTTGATTGTTATACAAGGGATAAATTTCTTTATTATTATTCATATTGAATGCACATTTTCTTTACACAAGTGTGTCATGTGATTTTTTTATTGTTATATATTTATACAAAATATCCTATCGAAATGAAATTAATTCCATTTTGATATAATATCTTGTATATAAGTTTATTGTTAGAAAATATGTGAATTAGTAATTTACAAACACGTGATGAAGTATTTAAGATGAATGACTGATTGTAGGTATATTGTAGAAGCCAGTGAATAATGTAAATGTGAAATTGAAACTATTTTCTTTTATTCAATAAAGTAAGTTAAATTTTAAGCTCTAATATTTATTTCTATAACAAAATACATTCTTAAACTGAGTAAGGTTGATCATCATTTTCAAATTCATGATATTTTATGTACGTATCTTTATCGGTAAAATCTTTTTTACCTTCCTGCCAGCCTCTATTAGGCATATCCTCGTAATTAAATCTGCTAGGTAGCTCACCATAAACTTTATTAATTTCATCTACATCCTCTCTATACTTGCCAACAACACATTTTTTACCGGTGACAGGATCTGTTATATCCCCCAAAGGATAAACTATTTTCATAACTGTATGCGTTATTAATCGAGTCATTTTTTGAGGCAGCTGCTGAATTAAAACTATATCGCCTGTTTTGCATTTCTTTTCCGGATCATGTGCGTAAATAAATTCATCTTTCTTAAAGTACTGCAAGAATAAATGCAAGTAAAATAAATTAACACTCATTGCAAGAACTTACCATCAGCAAATTTTGATCCAATTCTAATCTTTTAACTTTGATTTTGGAAGCATTGTGCTTTAAACATGGAACACATTGTCCCATCAGCATAAAAGATTTACTTGCAGCACGAGCAGCCATGTAATATTTGTATAAATAAATGCAAACAGCAAACTCCAAGAACTTATAGGTTAGAATGTATTGTGACAGGTGAGGAAAGTGGCCACTAAAATACCGCGCAGTGGTGCCACAAGTCTCAAAATATTTTATTCCTAATTAGCAATAAAACTATAACCGTTTTTAACGTAAATAAACTCATAAAACAGTATACAATTAAATTTGCACACTTTTTTGAACAAATGTCAAAATATTTACAGATATATCTAAATTATGGACTGGCATCCATAGTTATTAATAGTGTACAACTATTGGTTTTGCTACTCATCTCCAGGTGTCGCTAGTGTGGCGTCCCAATAATTAAATGCAATTGTCTAGTCTATGCGGGGTATACTCAATGACTTTCGTTATACGCGATTTTAGTCCTTATTCAAATATTACATAAAGACAAGTGTCAGATAATCAACAATACTTTTCAATATTTCAAATAAAAAAATCTTATATATTTATAATTAGTATTCATAGAATGATAGTTAACAAAACAAATTTTTGCAAAATTTGGCGGTAATAGGTGAAAGGGTATAGATTGAGGTTGGTACTAAAGAAACAAACCAACACACAAAACACGCTTGAATGTTAACGAATAACTGAAATCTGTACTTATTTATTTGGGAATTACATTTTAAATTTACTGTACTAGTAATCAAAATTAATGCTTAAAAATATTGTAAATGTAGTTAAAACAAAATTATATTATTTATACATGAGAAAATTCACTTTTCATTATCTAATGTGTTATAATAAATCTATAAGATTATTAATATATATTCGAACTGAAGCTGGAAAGCCAAAAAAGCGTTATTTCCAAATGTCAATTCCAAAACGTGCTAGCTGCTGCCATCTTACAGCAAGTCAATGAACTACAACATAAATAAAATTTATAATATGTCATATTTTCATTTAATTAATACAAAATCTATTCATACATTAACTGCAAATGGTTCAAAATTTTTTGTACGTTATAATAAGCTTTAAATAAGCAAGTTATTTCAAATGGAAGCAACATTTTATGTGTTAAAAATATGCTGTAAATTTGTTGTTAATTTGGGGCTGGATATTTATAATTGTGTGATTACGGAGAAATACATTGATTTAGTGATGATTAATGGTAATTTTTCTTAATATTTTATTAAATTTATGAAAAGAATGGTTTGACAGTTGGCTGTAAGATGGCAGCATCTAGCACGTTTGAGATGTCAAGTTCGTAAAAATGAGTTTATTGACTGTATCGGGCATTTGACAAACAAGTTATATCAAAACAATTCATTCGGTTTTCAATTTGATAATGATTGATTTGCAATATTCTGCGATTTGATTTAATTTTTTTTTGGGTGACAAGTCTACGTTAATGCTGTAAGATGGCAGCACCTAGCACGTTTCGAAGATTAGATCAGTGGGCTAATCAAAGTTATCTGTCATGCGTGATTTGCATGTCAGTTTTTAACTGTTTTTTAAGATATACACCTATTTTTTTTATATTTCATGGGAAGTAAAATGGTAACGTATGTCTTAATGTTTCAGTTGTCTAGCTAACCTAATATATTTTTTTAGCAAAATAAATAAGTAAAATGTCACGTAGAAATGATATGGATGCTTTTACGGATTCTGAGGAAGATAGTGAGACAACTGTCACCACGACTTCTTATTTAACAGAACCTGATATTATTATACACAAACCTTCTCAAAATGACATACGTTTAGCTAATTCCATGTCATTTTCGTCTGATTCCGATTCAGATTTTGAAGATACACAAAATAAATCGCGGCATAAAGTAAAAGTGAAAATACTTACACCTCAGAAAAGAAGCGCTATTAAAAAGAGTACAGTTAGATCGTCAAAAATTAATAAAATAAAGAACTTGGGTAATAAAGAACTTGAAACTTCGAGTACTACAAAAAATGTATCTGTGAGCAAATCTTCGAAAAAAAGTCCTCAAATAAATGTTATTAGTGTCGAGCGTGTGAATATACCAATAAAACAAAATAAAAATAATGCAGCAAAACGGCCCAACGTAGCAAGGAATATTTTCGAGTCAAAGAAAGATAATTGTACACAAACAAGTACCGATGAATGCTCAAATTGTGCAGAATCGGTTACTAGTACTCAAAATAATGATCCACAAAGTAAAAATGATGTGGAAGTACAAACAGATAACGCAAAGAGTATTACAGAAGCTAAAATTAAACGGTCCCACAGTACTGCAACACAAACAAAAGATTGCAGCAATAATTCCGAAAGAAGCACCGTTGTACAAATAGAAGTATCGCCTCCAAAACGATTTAGAACCATTCACGACGATTGTCCTGTATTGCGAATAATTGATGAACATGCGTGTAAACTAGAAGAAGCAAAAATGAATTTAATGCAACTATTTAATCGAGTTGATCCTGTTAACCAAAAATCCGAAAATTATAAAAATACACCAAATAGCGTGAAAAAAACGCCTATGAGACAGCTGAAAATGGATCAGTTGTATTTCTGTAAAAGTTCTCCAAAATCAACACCAAATACAACTCCATTAAAATCTACAAGCACTTTATTTTTGAAGTCTCCCAAAACATCGCCAAAAAAAAAGCAGCAAACTCCTGAGAAAAAAGAAACGACGCGGTATTCTCAAGAAAATCACAACAGGGTGTACGAAAATGTTTCAAATATTTTAAATTGGGTATTTGAAAAGGAGAATTTTAGTATTTTGTTCACAAAATCAGAGACAGATTTATTAAAGGAGTTATTTGAATTATCCGACCGAAGATTGACTGTCTTGTGTATTCGGTTGTTCACCCGCCAACATAAATGGTACAATCTGCTGAATTTTTGTGAAGAATTGAATTTAACTGACGATAATTTTAATTTACGAGAATTTTATAAAATTTTAACGAAAAAATTTGTTTCTGGAGATTATTCCGGCGAACGCACTGAAATTTTATTAAATTATTTAACAGCCCCTGATATCAAAGACATCTGCAAGTTTTTGAGAATAAGACCTTCTAATAAGCAGTTTATGATCAACAAATTATTAGAATATTCAACAAAGCAATGTACTTTAACTTCACTAAAAAGAGCAGAAGAAGTTCTACGAGAAAAAGTAAAACAAAAATTAGGCATTTGCGTCAAATTAGAAACAAATGTGAAAAATATGCTCTTTCGGATACATTTATTATATTCCCTCACAAATCCTGGACTGGAAGGTCCAAATGATATTTATAATGAAATGTATAAAATTCGTAATGAGCTTATAAACCTTCCCAAAGTACAAATTGATTCTCCGCTAATATTCAGTGGAAGACAAGAATTCCTCAAGTGAGTCCAACTCTTCCAAACAAATTACTCGATCCAATATTGTTTATTTTTCTAGATTTGCAGATGCTCGGTTGTTGAGTACCGAATTTGATGAACAAATTGAAAAAAAAGATGTTGCAAATGAATATTTGTTTTGTGTCGAAGCTTTCAACCGTTTAAAGGACCTATTATCAGACAAGGCTCAAATTCAGTAAGTATGCGCACTTTAGGCTCAGCCGATAGCAATCATAATGCAAGGCGTACTACTAGATGTTATAGAAGTGCTTAATACGAAATTTCAATATTCTACGGCCGATTGTTCCGAATTAAGTGCACTTCTGGCTCAGTCGACTTGATGAAAATAGGATATGAGTATTAGGGTGGTATAAGCCATCTTAAATACTGAATTCCAGCATTTTAAATTCAACCGTTTTGGATTTATGCAAAAAATTCGAAAAACGTTTCAAGTAAACTGCACTTTTGATTCAGCCGATCGCAATCATAATGCGAGGTGTACAATTAAATATTATAGAAGTGCCTAATAGGAAATTTCAATATTTTACGGCGGATCGTTCCGAATTTATGCAAAAAATTCGAAAAGACTGTCAAGAAATATGCACTTCTGGTTTAGTCGATCTCAATAAAAATAGGATATGAGCATTAGGATGGTAAAATCGTCTTGAATACTGAATTCCAGCATTCTACATTTAGTTGTTCTAGATTTATGCAAAAAATTCGAAAAATGTTCCAAGCAAACTGCACTTGCGGCTCAGCCGATCGCAATCATAATGCGAGGTGTACAACCATGTTATAGAAGTGCCTAATACGAAATTTCAATATTCTACGACCGATCCTTTCAAATTTATGCAAAAAAAATGAAAAAATTGTTAAGTAAAGTGCACTTCTGGTTCAGCCGATCTTGATGAAAATAGGATATGAGCATTAGGATGGTACAATCGTCTCAAATACTGAATTCCAGCATTTTATATCTACCCGTTTTAGATTTATACAAAAAATTCGGTTCAGCCGATCGCAATCATAATGCAAGGTGTACAACTAGACCTTAGACCAGTCTTAAATACATAATTTCAACATTATACGTTTGACGAGTTTTTTTTTTTTGAATCAATTTTCGAAAAAAAAAAGGTCGTACTTAGGCTTTGCAAGCAGCGGTCAGAAGGCAGTCAGTAGATTTCTGCTGATTGCTGCTGGTGCTGTCAGTTGCTCTCTCCTCCAGAACCTGAAACAGAAACTTGAAACACATTTTGGTGAATCACATTCAACAAAAAATATATTGAGAGTTGTGGCAGTTGGGCTCATCCTCTGCACATCCTTTGATGTCCTCCTCTTCAACAGCTGGGCTTATCCTCAGCAAATGATCTGAAAAAATACAAATTGATTAGAGATCTGCGAAAAAACAATACAAAATAACTGGAGAATAAAAATTGAAAATTAGAACCTGAAAAGGAAATTTTGTTAGTTAACTTACGTCCTTAAGTTGATTTATTGGTGGTGGTCGTGATGAGATGAGAAGCTGAAAGGGAACTTTTTTTGATTGGTTGCATTCATTCAACATTTGTTCAACATTCAAACGTGTTTTGTGTGTTGGTTTGTTTGCTGCGCGCCTATTTAACGGATTTATTTTTTTTTGACGAGCTATCTACGCGATGATTGATTGCTGTTATATTATTTTGCGATGTTACTTCAAAAGTACTCGATATATGATGCTACTGATTGGCTCTACTTTACTACCCCAATGAGTGCGTGAGCGCATAGACACCCATAGCACCGGTGTGCTCGTCGTTTGCAAGCAAAAATAGTTTGTTTCAATACGTGGCCAATGCATATTCCGAGGCCCGCCTAGTTACGCGATGTAATGACCTTTAGTATCGGTCTCTGCTTGATGTGTCTTGAACTTAATCAAGGACCCCAGCCAGTCATTACATTTTCCGACTTCCGTAGGTACATATTAAGAGTATGCCATTACTTCTCCGCTAGACTGCTCGTTCGCCTTAGAACTCATTGCAGACCCACACGGTGGTGTTCGCCTTAACAAAAGCAAAGAATAACATCGCATATTACGTGCACCTAACGCACACGCAATTGCGGAAAAAATAAATTAAATCTTGTTCTCAGGATCGATCAAAAGAAGCCTTTATTTTTACGCCGGTTTACTGCGGCCTGGACTTACTGCAGGGTACTAGGCTCAGGTTCCCAAAATTTAGGAAAACAATATCCTGACGACGTTTGCAAATGGCTAAGAGAAATGTTAAAACAGGAAGTTTATTGTCCTCGTAGTCGTGGACGTTGGTACCTTCAATTAGCAGTTGTAACTCGGGCCCACAAAAAAGATATAATAGGGGTATAAATATAATTTAAATCATAAGAAATTCTAATTTAATAAATTTTAGGAAGCGCAAATTTTAATAGATGCCTTATCCGATAAATTTATAAATGAAGTTCAAAAGCACGAATTGTCAATTCGTGCATCAAAGATTCAAAGGAAAAAATTATCGCAGATGTTGTATGATGAACTGCATTTGCTTTTACTTCCAGAAATAGAGATACCAGTTTCACGAACTATCCAAGCAAATGCAGTACACAAGTAATTACAATTCATAATTTTATATATCAATAATAAACAATTTTTTTCAGCAATGAACCCGGCAAAAAATTGCGTTTTGTCAGAACAACTGATGAGGGAAAAGAATACAGTTCAGTGGAACAAACTGCAATTAATTATTACACAACAAATGATAATTATGAACATGGAATTCATTGTGAGGGACAGTTACTGAGTGCTTTATTTTATATCATGTTTTATGATATTTTATATAATATTCATGTAAAAAATACTTTCATAACTGAAATACAAGATAAGCCTCTGGATTTATTCAGCGGAGAGTTTTACTCTAACAGATCTAGTAAAATTAAAACTAGATTAAAAAATATTCGTGAAACGTGGACAGTGGAAGAAGTTTGCACTTTTGCTTCAAATATTTCTTCTGATTACAATTCAGAGCTGAAATCTTTGACTAATTTTGATTTGATACAAGAAGACACATTCCATACGATTATTAAGTGTATTGGGCAAAAACTTTTGGCTGCCATTTTAGAAAGATTTGCCATAGATTATAAACAGTTCCATTCGGGACTTCCTGATTTATTTTTGTGGAATCCCGATGCCCTTACTGTAAGAACAAGTATTAATTTTGCGATTTTGTTGATATATAGTAATTTTTTTTTAGTGTTGTTTCGTTGAAGTAAAAAGTGAGAAAGATAAACTGTCAACAAAACAAATTTTGTGGATAAATTATCTACATCAATTTGACGCCAAAGTTGAAGTTTGTTACGTTGAACGTGAGTAACCCAATATTTTTTTTTATTTGTTCATACTGTCTTTTTGGTTTTAGATATTGGTTCTACGTCGACTAAAAAAACTAAAAAATACAAAGGGGATATGGATTAGTAGCTGTGATTTTATAATATTTTTGTTTTTATCTTTATACGTTTACTACTGCATCCTGACTTTTTTTATATTTGATTATACTTTTAAACCGTAAGTGCGATTATAATTAACTTTTTTATGTAAAATAAATATATTTTATCTACAACTGTTCGAAATTAATTGGAAAAATTTCAATTTAGCTGTTTCAGGGCTGGTTTCCTAAGCTTACTTCATCTATATATATATAAATAATATATAGATGTAACCAAAAAATTGAATAATTTTCGCCTAGCTTTCGGGTTAGTTTGAGCCTTCATCAGTACAATTTTATGCGAGATTTTTTTGTGAGCATAAAATTCTGGCTCCTCTTTTCCTCTCTGGGCACGTGCCCAGGGCCCCGCGATCGATAGGGTCCCCCTGATTCCTACCAGATCATCAAACGATAGCCGATATTCATTAGAGTACGTTTATCTTGGAGCAACGATGAATGATAAGAGTTATGATAAGAGCAAAGCAGCGAGAAGCAAATGATTGATCATAATGTACGTGTTTATATTGAGGAAAGCTACAGCGTTGCTCTCGCTTGTCGATTAACGAAAAGAGCGAAGACATTCAGCTGCATTTCTTCGCTCTTATCGCGATGGTTGACCCGAATATATCAACAATAAAGATCAATTTACTCCCAGAGCTTCGTCCGGAAATTTTTCAAAATCTATAGAAAATGAGGAACATTATGAGGATGGCAAAGTAGATAATCAAGTAATACAAGATATTTGTTCTAGTGACAATTCTCCTCGCAGTTTCCCCGTCACTGAATATTAGTATTCTGATCAAGTATCAGGACCATCATCATCTGCCACAAACAAAAAAAGCGACGAATACAAACACACACATATCAATAGAACATCGCATAGGGGAGACTGGAGAGGAGAGCAGTGCGACAATGAGCGCTGCTACAAACGATAAGAGCGTCTCGCTGGTGGTTTGAGACAAAATGGATACTGAACTGCTCATAAGTGGTGTGTTTTTGAAAGAGCCTATCAGGGTTGGTGCGATTGTGATTGAAAGTCGTCCAATGTAGATGTGTCTATTTTAACAAAATAGTGATATGTCAAGGTGATTGGGCCCCATTATCCTAATGTACCCAGGGCTCCAAGTAGGTTGAAGACGACCCTGATAACATACCAAAAAAATCTCGCATCAAATTGTCCTGATGAAGGCTCAAACTAAGCCGAAAGCTGGTCGAAATTTTATATATATATATATATATATATATATATATATATATATATATATATATATATATATATATATATATATATATATATATATATATATATATATATATATATATATAAGACAAGATTTTCAAGACAAGAAAATAAGAATTTTTTGTCTTGCTCATTTCTTGGCAACGCATTTCTTGTCTTGTTTCAAGAATTCTTGATATTTCTTGATCTTGACATTAAGGGGGAATTCTCTTTCTTTATTGCTTTATCCAATCCGAACACTTAGTTTAGCGTTAGTGTGTACCCTTTATCCTCCCTGTCAATTATTATATGAATCGATTCTAGCAACGTTTTCCAATATTGCCACCAATAAAAATGAATGAAAAGTCTGTCATTTGCTTGTTTTAATTGTATTTTCAATTATTAATTGTTATATGATATAACAATGATCAAGATTCTGATGAATTTCCACATTTTCGACCCTACTGAATTCAAAAAACATAAGTTTGAATGAAATCGGTCGGTCTGTCTGTCTGAAAGTATAATAATTTAAGAACCCGTAGGAATTTTCGACTGAAATTCAATATTTGAGTTTTTTATTAAAATACTGGTTTAAATTTGTAAATGACCTTTCTCAACCAGAAAATCTAGAAAAAGACTCTCCACTTTCGAAAATATTTATACTGTAAGGACTAAAATATGGCCGTCATCTGTCACCATAACAATGACAGCTGTCACTTCGTCAATGACAGCTGTCACTTTGAAAATGATGCTGTCACTTTGACAATGACGCTGACACTTTGAAAGTTGGTAAGATATTCCTAAACTCATGAAACAGTGATGCAGCTGGCCATGAAATTTACTGTGGGGGTAAAACTGTAATGGCCGCAGCAGATTTTAATTCTTTAATAATAGATGTATGAATATGCAGATTTCAGAAATTAATTTTCAAGATATCAAGATTTCTTGACAAGAAGTTGAACTTGATTGAATTTGATTGGGGCTTCAAATCAAAAATTTGTTTGTTTCGTTGAGTTCTTAAAGCCATTTTTCTTTTTTTTTCACCCTATAAATTTTGTTTTTCACTATTTGTTGGGGGCGTCCTGTCGGTAGAGGCCATAATAAATTACTTCGTTATTTTCTGCATTAATACTAGCCAACCTATAAATCTAAAATAAATTTATATACGACGGTGCGCTAATAGGTGATTTGCTAATTTTTGTAAGAGAAATAATGAAAATAGATATTCTATCAAATTTTAAGTTTCTTTTATTATAAATAACTATCAATACACACACATAAATTTATGTTTTATTAACATTTAAGACAAGATTTTTACAATTAGATATGTTTATTTTATTTATAAATTTGACAACTGTCAAACAAACAAAAAGTTGCCATAACAATGAATAAAATGCTACTTGATCAAGCTATGAATTTTACACTAAATGTTTTTCGAATGTCAAACATCAGATAAAAAAATCTAATTCAGCAGCAATTAAGGCCGTCGTAGATTACCAGATAATAATTTAGAATCCTAAATTCTCTTCTCAAAAATTTGAAAATTGTTGTTCATTTTGAATAAATAATTCCATAAGCTTTCAATAGATGGCGCCACATATACCAAACGCGGCTTTTGGTGCTTACATCTGTATTTGTGTCCGGTAGAGTTGTGCTACAGCAAGCTTGTACAAAATTGCATCGATTTGCTTGTGTCTGTTGTTTATTTCGTGAAACTCTTAAATTCAACGAGAATTATAAATGAGACTTTATAACGCGATTGTTTTTATACGATACTGAATTTTTTTTTGAATTGTGCCGTTCTGTGATACCTTTATTTTAAGTGACATGTTTTTAAAGTGACAACCCTCCACCATGCTGCCCTACAGTTTAGGGATGTTTTTTAATAAAGGAATCTGGAACTGATTGGATATATTTATACTTTCAAGGTAAAGTATTTTTGAGATTATTGCTATTTTTTTAGGCTGTCTTTATGCTGCACTTGTATTGATTGTTGCATTTTTTGGTTTATGTAAGTTATATAATAAATAAATAAATTTTATTGTAATATTTAAAATATTTTAAAGCAATTGTTTGAAAACAGGAGTGAAATTATTGAAACAAGGAATAAATGGAATATTTTGTTTTGAAATTTAGATATTTTTTAAATTAAAATCAAATCAAATTTTGGTCGTTTTATTTGGACCAGTCGTACATAATTGTATTGCGGGTCACCGACCCTTGAAAAACAATTTAGGGATCAAAGATAAATATTTTATCGAAAAAACTAGGGTTATGGTTCACATAATATTTCAGAAATGATAAATCAAAAATCTCTTTTCAATTGAAATTAAATTTACCAACAAATAATCGAGTTATAAATGCAATAATAATCAAGTTGGGTACCATTTATTTTCATTGGTGATATGATTATTAGATTTGATTTAAATTAACCATAATTTATTCAGGACCGTATCTATGTAATTGTTCAAAGTATAACGAACATAATGTTTTGCGTTAAATTTAATGCACTTTGGATGTAGTATTTATCTGCAAATTTTGTTTAGAGTAAATTCAAAATTATCAGTGCATTGTTTAATGTATGATGATAATTTTATTAATAATTATTTCAATTAATTTTTGTTTATATTGTAATGAAGAGATATATGCAATATTTTGCATTATTATTATTTCAACATAATTATTTATTTAATTGAAAAATATTACAACAAACTCAAAATCAAAACATTTTTTTCCAATACCACATCAAATAAACATGGATCATTACGGATAGTGCAACATGATCTAAAATATGTTGATGACCTGTTAAGAGATTCGAGTTTCACAGAACCGGACTCGCCCACGTGCCCGCACAACGTTAATGTGATCACATTAGATAATTAAAAAGCTGAGTATGGGTTTTCAGCGTGACTCATCATACCTCATTAAACTGGATGTATTTTTTTAATACAATCCTTTGTTCAAGTTTTAAATTACAGGAACACAATGCTAGGCTAGGTTTATTTGCATTTACCACAAATGGTAATTGTGAACCTGGCAGGGTTCAATTTGAATTGATTTTGGAATAGATTAAAAAAATTGTTGGTGAGAAAGCCAGCTCAATTATCCCCACAAATAATAAAGCAGAATTATCCATTTTATATGGACACGATTTTACAATGAACGACGTATAATGGGTATGGAGATTCGCCCCATTTTGGATATTCTATATCGATAGTTAATAATAATGAATATCGTGAAAAAGATATTTGGCTTATTTCATTTAGAGCCGCACTAAAAGGTAACAAAAAATGTTGTTGTGACGTCACTACGCACGCTGGCGCTCAGCTGTAGCATCGCTTACAATGGAGCCAGCAAACCCCATTTAAAATAAAATCAGCAAATCAGTATTGTATTGAGTATAGGTATGAAGCAGCAGTCATTGCAAATCATTTTTATAAATGTCCTAACGCGGGAGGTACGAAAAAAAGGTTACAATAAATTCGATGTTACAGCTCAAGTATCTTGTTTGATTTTCACCAAATTGGCTGTCAAAATCGTTTTGAGTGTTCTAGTCTTAAACAAAATACGTTTCATGTTCTTGAAGTACTTTGAAATCTAAAAAAAAATATTTAGTTATATGAAACTTGAAATCCATCAGGATATTATATTATTCATTGTTTTATCAGCATTTGGAATTTTTGGTTAGTTTCTTGCAATATGCTGTGAATTTACACAGTTAAAATAGTACTCAAAATTAAGATTTACCACTGGATTTTGTTATCATTCGTTTCAGCTGTGTTAAAAAACTCATTTTCCGAGAAAAAGTCAAGAACCTCTGGCTAATTATTTGACTGTTGTTTTACGAACCCATCAGAACTCATTTTTCGTCTGATTTTATTCCAAACCGAATTAATGCATGCTTTCTATCTCTTATGCACTGACTCCCGATCGCCAACATGCATTATGACGTCACAGCGGCGCTTGCGCGTTTGCCCAACAGCAACGTTTCGTCGATCACGTCGAGACACAAATTGTTATATCAATTTTTTGCAGGAAGACCCTATTGTATAGTATTGTTGTATTTGTCATGTTTGCTGTATGACATTTCTATCATTAGTCGTTCATCTAAAATACCTTCATTATTGAGTACTTTACATCACAATCCTTACAAGATATTTGGTGAATTAAACTGGATCTCAAGTTCTTGCGTGTTTCATCTTCAATAAACGGAACTTTGGAAAACAGTTCATTCAAAACCAGATCTATAACGAGGTTTGCAACAGCAGGTAAAATGGAGCAGCCCATAGCAGCGCCAATTTTTTTTTTATAAAACTCTTTATTGGATTCAGAAGAATAATTCTCAAATGCAATTAAATTTATTAACTCATTCAATGGTATGTCGATACTGTAATGTTTATTGCTCTTAAAGAAGTGTTTATTGTTTAAATAAAAATCACTATTCCATAAATGAAAAGAAATAAAAGTTTCATTCTTCAAAGTATTACCAAGCAAACATTATACAATTTATTTCTCACTAACTACTATTAAACTTCAACAACAAAGCCACAGATATTTATTTTTAACAACTTATTTATTTATTATACTGATAACCCACTCTATATTCACTATTTCACTGTTTTGCTGTTCACTGTTTTCAGTCAGGTCGTTTGCTCATATATACTGTAACGAATTCAAGTCTATGAATTAGTTATTTCGGCTCTACTGGTGCTTAGAATTATTGTGGAAATATTTTACATCAAGAAATAGAAGCGAATATATTTGTTTTCTAGAAAATTGCTGATACCTTCTAGCGTTTTCTAGAAACGCCTGGACGTTTGCGGGAAAAACGTAGTGGGGAGAGATCCACGGTATATATATCAGTGGCTAACTCAACGCGGAGTATTATTGATTTTGGCTCAGAGACCTTATAGTATGGACTGCTAGTGGCTGAAATAAATTATGTTATTTAAAATAAATCAATATTGACATAAACAGTTTAATAAATCATAAAAATAAATAGTAGTGTTTAGTAACCTTTGCTCCCAAAATTAAAATAAAAAACGTTACAATACTATACAGATGTCCATTTCTGGAAATGCTTAAGGTCAATTCGAGAGCACGTTACTAAAATTTTCGACCATGCGGGGTGATGCAGTGCGATAAAAAGAGAGACGGAAGGCCTTGCCGAAACACTACGTTGAGAAATAAGGTTATATTTCTGTTTAATAACTTGGAGCACTAGATCAAGCGAAATATTAGTGTGATTACAGACAGATAACAGATTTTTTATGCCGCTATGGTGTGACGAAGCTAAACAATAATGGATTAAAACAATTAGTCAAAGGGTTAGATAAGTGTTCTAAATGAGTTATAGCTGTAATTATTGGACATCTGTCAGATTTCATATCTTTTTTATATAGAGGCGCTACTGCGCCGAAGCTTTTGTATCAAAGATGGCGTTAATGCTTGTTAGTTATACTTTTGTAATAAGAGATGGCGCTGGTAACATTTGTTAGTACTACAGTCGTGAAGTCTTGGTAGATTCAACTGGTAGGCTTAAATTTCTAAATTAAATTCAAATTCAATTCATTTTGCTGAGTATGTGGTGTCAGATGATAGAAGCACCTCTTTGTGGGCGCTTCATTGTCCAACACAGAGGCTTTGAATGAGTGAAGTATAACAGATTTCATTGCACAATTGTAAGATAACGTACCAAAAGAAAATACAATAAAGATTCAGAATATTGAGATTCGCAGAATATTTGAATATCCTCATGTAAAAGTAAATAAGCTCGACGAAGCAAAGAAAGGGGCTGGAAAAATGTACAATAATTGACATACGAATGAACTATGCAGGAGTGGGAAAATGAAGATGCGCTTGCTGCGAGGATAGGTACATAAATTTTCCAAGCAATTTCGTAATTTTTGAGAGAGAAAGAATAGGCATTATTTTTCGACAGACCCTCATGTAATCCACAAAAGAGCAATTGGAAAATTCAGCCCTTGGCAAGATGTAAGATTCTCTTTTGAAGATTTAAGAGACTAAAGAAGCATAAATAACTGCTTATTTCTTTGAATTTTGAATGAGCAACAAAATAATAAACTCGTAGGAAACAAATCGAGTAGGGTTTCGGCCGCGGATCAAATGCTAGTAATTACTATTCATTATTCGGTGGTAATAATCATAAATATAGATAATGTCATCACTACCTGGATGTTTATATAATAAATTGCTAACGGTGATGTGATTGCGGTAATCTTACTCGTCTTCGGCCTCGGCTTCCACACAAGAGAAAAAAATTAGAAAGTTACGCTAAGCCGTACGGAAATTTATTGAAGAGAATACCTAATGATGATACTTTTTTGTATAAGATTGTATCTTCTCTTGAATTTATTTAATTAAGAGGTTTCCGTGTAATTCTTACTAAGTGCTTGGAAGTTCCAACCATTTAGAAGCATTCTTTCACAGTTAAATGTTTGTCCCATTATTCTTATCCTCTAGATTTTTATTTCTTTCGTCAATTATTCCCTAAAGGGGGGTTTTGTGTCCGGCCCTGACCTTAACTCTTTGATTATTTGTTCTCGCACTTGGTTCTTGTTACATGCGTCCTTTCACAGCATATCATGGTTCGTTTATGGATATTATGTACGCACCAATCGCCCAGTCCTGTCTTTGAATATTAACGCCAGAATGATCCAGTATTTTTCGCTTGGACGATTGCTTCATGTGATGGATAATCGATCTTAACTATTCCTTTTTATTATTCATATTTTGAAACCATGTCAGATTACTTTTTTATCACCTATCTTCAATAAATGAGAAAGTAGTTCAAGCAAATCAATTTTTATGATTGTATGTTGCAAACTTGCACGTTTCTTGAAAAATGCAAATAACACAACGTGTCAAATACGATAATAAGACATGTGAATTTACCTTTCGCTGACTTTCACGTAATAACACTTGTAATTTCAATCTGGCACATTGATTATCTTCATTTTTCCTTCATATAATCTCTAATTCGACACTTCCGTGTTGGCCTTATTTCACCACAATTTCATTTTACAATCAATATCTAATTCCGCATTCTTCATACTGTTCTATACCTCAAATTCTCTCAATAAGTTGTAAGATGACATATTGACAAATCCATGATATATAGATGGCGCCACAATTAACAAATTCATATCATTTTTAGACAGTATCAATCTTCAAACGATATTTGTCCAAATTTCATGACATTCCGACTATTAATTCACAAGTTACAGTGGTTTTAGTGACTCTACTTTTGACTAGTGTTGAAAAGCACCATTTAGCA
The DNA here is from genome assembly GCA_963989225.1 of Dromius quadrimaculatus. Classification (NCBI taxonomy): domain Eukaryota; kingdom Metazoa; phylum Arthropoda; class Insecta; order Coleoptera; family Carabidae; genus Dromius; species Dromius quadrimaculatus. Next base: position 3,573,795 of record OZ022328.1, read on the forward strand.
ACGCACATTAAAGAAAAAAAGTGGACGTATTGTTCAATGATCAAGCATTGTTTACCCTCAAACTTAATATTCTAATTAAAAATCATGATTGATTTCACATATATATATCTACGGGTCCAAATTAAAATCCATAAAATTTTAGAAAAATGTGCTGGATATTGATCATTAGGCTAATTTAATGGTGTAATCAGTGAAAAACACCCCGATTCTCCCCTAAACTTGAAATTATAATTGGAAATCATGATTGATTACAGACATATATATATCTACGGGTCAAAATTAAAATCTATTAATTTTTTCAAAAATTTGCTGAAAATTGAACATCAGGTTACTCTAAAGGTGTAATCAGTGAGAAACACCCTAATTCACCCTTAACTCTAATTTAATTTAATAAAGCACCAACCACTTGCTAAATAGCAGATAATATTTTTTAACGTTTTAATGTTGGAATGTCATGAAATTAGCGACATGAGCGTCGGAGATTTTTGATCAAAAAGTTGGACAGCATTACCCATATTGATTTCGATTTAATATGAGCAAGCCATTCTACTCTGTTACTCTCCATTCCAATTTAGCAGTACAATAACTTTGAATTAATCTTCACCAAGTATTAATTGCTAATTAAAATAGCTAAATGGATAAACTGAATAATTAATTTCAACATAAAAATTTACCCAGTTAATGCAAGATGAACATTAAGGAGAAATTATCTACAGTTTTACTGAATAATTGAGATGAAATTATTAATTAATTTGCAATGTTTTGAACGGCGATGCGATAAGCCTCTAATAACCCTCCTGCGCCAGCAGAAGTTGTTTAAATGCATTGAACGCAGTCTTAAAAGAAGGATCTTGTGAAATATAACCATAATCCTTCACCAGGATGTAGACAATTAGAAATTTCAAATGTTTTGTTAATATTAGTATGAATGACGCAATTATTGCAACATCGTCAACACAAAAGAACTTTAATTATTATAATTGATGCTAATCATATATCACGAAACATTCTAAAGATAAACAATCTCAATGTCAATAATTTTCAACTTCTTTATACAACAACTTTAACAATACTCAATAAATCATTAGACAACTTCCGCAAAAATACTTCGGAAGGAAAAAAGACATCTCTAAATCAAGTTAGGGTTATTGGCGACCAGACGACGACGAATCTCACACTGTGCAATTGCACCTGCAATGTAAGTTGGTTTCGAAGTTGTTTTCACGTATCCACCCTAAATCAGAGGTAATATACGAGCCGCCCTGACCAACGATATTTATATCCTGGAGAACATGGAAGACTGGAGTTTAAGACGTCTCGGTTTGCTCACTGCGACGCTGGGACATTACAATTTTTTTTTTTTTGAATTAATAGAAATTTCTAAAGGTAACCTTCAGTCGACTCTCTTGTACGTTTCGTATTACTGCTGTCTCACTACCTGTGAGAGGACTTTTACCCTAAGCCAGAATAACCTTGTACACCTGGCAACGGCACATGTCACAAGCAATCTTCCGTAGCACACATGTATTACGAAATGCAGACATAACTGCATACTCAGGTATCCTATCCAGCAGCTCCGCCGGTTTCTATTATTTTATTTATATATGCACCCCACACACCTGGACTGCACAAATTCCAACAACGGATCAACGTTTTTTTCAATTCAGTTTTCTGATTCAAATAGAATCACTGTCTGCTACTGGATAAAGTATTATGAAATGGTTCATGCATTATAAGCTTAAAAGGGTATGGAATTAAAATTTACATACAAAAGATAAAGTATGGATTTATTTAGGGAATTTGAATGGACTAGGTAGCACAACTGTCATATTTGGTGTGTATTCATAAATATTACAGTTTTTCAATCCGACAAATTGTTAAATTATTCATTACTTAATTCCAATAAGAAGAGTCTACAGGTATTTGAAACTCATTGTAATACAGGTGCCCATATACGAAGCAACGCACGCTTGATCATTAAACAATATGTCCAATTTTTCTCATTAAAAAGCAATGCTTTATCTACATACGGAATTCAAAACTACAAAAGAAGAATCACTAAAATCGCAGTAATTTGTAAACTAATTGTCGGAATGAATGAGAAATATAGTTTAAAGATTGGTACTACCTGAAGATCATACGGATTTGTCAATAGTGGCTCCATCTATATTTCATGGATTTATCAATATGTTATCCTACGAACTTACTGGGTGATCAAGTAACTCAAAGGAGTTAAGATCTTGATGTTAACTTTGATAAAGCTCCATCCTTCACATTAAAACGTTAAAAAGAATTATTTGGTATTCAGCAAGTGGTTGGTGTTTTGTTAAATTAAGTTAGAGTTAAGGGTGGATTAGGGTGTTTCTCACTGATTACACCTTGAAAGTAACCTGATGTTCAATTTTCAGTAAATTTTTGAAAAAATTAATAGATTTTAATTTTGACCCGTAGATATATATATGTCTGCAATCGATCATGATTTTCAATTATAATTTTAAGTTTAGGGGAGAATCGGGGTGTTTTCCACTGATTACACCATTAAAGTAGCCTAATGATCAATATCCAGCACATTTTTCTATAATTTTATGGATTCTAATTTGGACCCGTAGATATATATATGTCTGAAATCAATCATGATTTTCAATTAGAATATTAAGTTTGAGGGTGAACAATGCTTGATCATTGAACAATACGTCCACTTTCGTTCTTCAAGAAGCAATGCTTTATCAACACACTGAACTCAAAACCACTAAAGCAGGATCACTAAAACCAGTGTCACTTGTAAATCAATGGTTGGAATATCATGAAATTTGGACAAATATTGTTTGAAGATTGGTACTACCTAAAGATCATACGGATTTGCCAATAGTGGCCCCATCTATATATCATGGATTTATCAATATTTTATCCTAAGAACTTACCGAGTGATCAAGTAACTCAAAGGAGTTGAGATCTTGATGGTCAATTTGATAAAGCTCCATCCTTCACATTAAAACGTTAAAAAGAATTATTTGGTATTTAGCAAGTGGTTGGTGTTTTGTTAAATTAAATAAGAGTTAAGGGTGGATTAGGGTGTTTCTCACTGATCGCACCTTTGGAGTAACCTGATGTTCAATTTTCAGTAAGTTTTTAAAAAAATTAAGGGATTTCAATTTTGACCCGTAGATATGTATATATGTCTGCAATCAATCATGATTTTCAATTATAATTTTAAGTTTAGGGGAGAGTTGGGGTTTTTTTCACTGATTACACCATTAAATTAGCCTAATGATTGATATTCACCACATTTTTCTAGAATTTTATGGATTTCGATTTGGACCCGTAGATATATATATATGTCTGAAATCAATCATGATTTTTAATTAGAATATTGAGTTTGAGAGTAAACAATGCTTGATCATTAAACAATACGTCCACTTTCGTTCTTCAAAAAGCAATGCTTCATCAACACACGGAACTCAAAACCATAAAAGCAGGATCACTAAAGCCAGTATAACTTGTAAATCAATGGTTGGAATATCATGAAATTTGGACAAATATAGTTTGAAGATTGGTATCATCTTAAAATCATACGGAATTGTCGATAGGGGCACCATCTATATATCATGGATTTATCAATATGTTATCCTATAAACTTACTGAGTGATCAAGTAACTCAAAGGAGTTGAGATCTTGATGTTAAATTTGATAAAGCTCCATCCTGCACATTAAAACGATAAAAAGAATTATTTGATATTCAGCAAGTGGTTGGTGTTTTGTTAAATTATATAAGAGTTTAGGGTGGATTAGGGTGTTTCTCACTGATCGCACCTTTGGAACAAGCTGATGTTCAATTTTCAATAAGTTTTTGGAAAAATTAATGGATTACAATTTTGACCCGTAGATATATATATGTCTGCAATCAATCATGATTTTCAGTTATAGTTTTGAGTTTAAGGGAGAATTGGGGTATTTTTCACTGATGACTCCATTAAATTAGCCTAATGATCAATATTCAGCACATTTTTCTAGAATTTTATGGATTTTAATTTGGACCCGTAGATATATATATATGTCTGAAATCAATCATGATTTTTAATTAGAATATTAAGTTTGAGGGTAAACAATGCTTGATCATTAAACAATACGTCCACTTTCGTTCTTCAAAAAGCAATGCTTCATCAACACACGGAACTCAAAACCATAAAAGCAGGATCACTAAAACCAGTGTAACTTGTAAATCAATGGTTGGAATATCATGAAATTTGGACAAATATAGTTTGAAGATTGGTATCATCTTAAAATCATACGGAATTGTCGATAGTGGCACCATCTATATATCATGGATTCATCAATATGTTATCCTACAAACTTACTGAGTGATCAAGTAACTCAAAGGAGTTGAGATCTTGATGTTAAATTTGATAAAGCTCCATCCTGCACTTTAAAACGTTAAAAAGAATTATTTGATATTCAGCAAGTGGTTGGTGTTTTGTTAAATTAAATAAGAGTTAAGGGTGGATTAGGGTGTTTCTCACTGATCGCACCTTTGGAGTAACCTGATGTTCAATTTTCAGTAAGTTTTTGAAAAATTTAGTGGATTCTAATTTTGACCCGTAGATATATATACGTCCGCAATCAATCATGATTTTCAATTATAATTCTAAGTTTAGGGGAGAATTGGGGTATTTTTCACTGATTACACCATTAAATTAGCCTAGTGATCAATATTCAGCACATTTTTCTAGAATTTTATGGATTTCGATTTGGACCCGTAGATATATATATGTCTGAAATCAATCATGATTTTTAATTAGAATATTGAGTTTGAGAGTAAACAATGCTTGATCATTAAACAATACGTCCACTTTCGTTCTTCAAAAAGCAATGCTTCATCAACACACGGAACTCAAAACCATAAAAGCAGGATCACTGAAACCAGTGTAACTTGTAAATCAATGGTTGGAATATCATGAAATTTGGACAAATATAGTTTGAAGATTGGCACTATCTTAAAATCATACGGAATTAATTAAAATAAAGTAGCCTAATGATCAATATCCAGCACATTTTTCTAAAATTTTATCGATTTTAATTTGGACCCGTAAATAATCGCTTTATACTTGAAGCACAAAATGACTACATCGAGCATCAAAACAAAAAATATCTTATATCAGAGAAAAGCCGATTCTCTCAAGAGTCTGCAAGCAATAAAAGAAAAAAGAGATGAAAAATGAAAGATTGGAGATTAGAAGAAACGAAAGGCACATTTATTACATTCGAAAACAAATATAAAGTTGATTCACAAATTGGTATTGATTGTCATACTCAAACCACCAAGAGCTGTAATAATCAATTCGTGATTTAGATACTGACATGAGAATTATTCGGGAACACAACTGAGGACAAAATACAAAATTTGTTAATAACTCTATAACCAAAGGTTTATCACAAAATTGGTACTTTTTCATTGCTTGGTTTTTAACGTAGAGTCACTAATTTGGCTACAGTGTATATATATATGCAAGATATTCAAAAGGCAAAGATATTTTCCTTTAGGCAACAATTATTAATAATACTTTAAACGTTTTGCAATTATTCCGTGACTTGAACAAAAGATTTACAAGGTTGAAATAAGATTCCATAGAATGAATTAAAACATAATTGAAATCTCAGACACGTATTTCTTGCTATGAATAATAAAGCATCAATATTGTCCTTCAAAATTTTATATTCAGTGGTCCGCAAATTTTATGAATAGTCTTGGCATGGATTCCGATAATGGAATTCAAGTCAAATAAATTTTCCAATTAATCATCTTGGAAAAATTTTGTTGTAAGCATGCAGTGTGGAAATATTGGCGAGAAATCTATGTTCTATTGCTGTAATTGAAATCAGAGCTGATGAATTAAAAATTCAGAGCACCAGCGATGCAATTAATTTTTTGTTGTATTGCAAAGTTCTTGCACGCGATTTCTGAAATAAAATGCTTTTCAAAGGCTTTTCTACACAACTTGTGAATTGTTGTATATGTAATTACGATTTTTTTATCAATTCAGAACTTCATAATAGAAATTTTGCGGTCATTATTTTTAAGATTTCTGTACTAGTAATAACCGGAAGCAATTTATTTTAATTGTTAACGGTGGACGATTTCTGGAATAACGTCTGTAGAGTCATCGATCGTTATATACATATTCCCTCATTATTACTCTTGTTATTTTAATTGAAATACGAAACTTCACCTCAATCTCAATAAAAATTTATTGTCTCAAATGTCCATTCAATTGGATGACTTTCTAATTCATTAGGTTTTCTAGATCAACACCGCAAAAAGGCAAACTTTCAATTAACACGTCTATTAAAACAATTACAAGTAAACACGTATCACAATGAAGTACATACTCATTAAACCTTTAGTGTGCTTTAACTGCGTCTGTTATACTGTATTCCGTCTGCCGTAACAACTCAGGAAATTTTATAGTCTAATGTTTTATATGGTCCGTACTAGGGCTGGAAAATATATCGATATTTATCGATTTCTCACCTATTTACTACCAACACTTGGAAGTTCATGTTCACATGACACAGATTCATTGAATTTGGAAGAGGAGTAACGAAGAACTCAAAGCAAAAGGCTTCAAAAATCAATAACAGTTCTCTACCCTGAATTGTGGACAATAATGCGTTAGTCCATTGGGGAGAGTTCAAAGTAAATTCTTGAATAATACTTTGAGGGATGGTATAAGGCAAGCATTTAAATACCGAGTGAAATTGTGTTCTGTGATAGGTGTGCGTTTGTTCCCAACTTTCTGAAGTTATAGTAAATTATTAAGAATATGTCACCCATGGGTACAGTTCTGCTTAACTACGTCACTGAATGCGTAAATGTAGAAGGGCACGTGTCGCATTTTTGCACGTCTGTCCCCATTTCTCAAGTTACACAATTTTAACTAGCAATTCGCACATACCAAAAGGAATAAAATTGTAAAAACATGATGGATAGTGCGACCAAATAATGAAATGAAATTACGTTAAATTAAATAATATCTAACGCCTATTGTTATGCACTGAATACACAAGTAGGTCAAATTCATTTTAATTAAATTTTCAGTGCAAACATTCCAATGTTAAAATTCGAGCCAAGGGTGGGTTTTGTCACTTGAGACATTTCGCAATAGTATCAAGAATTTAATTACTTCATATTATTTTTCCAGACAAGATAACTAAATGAAAGGCGGGCCCTGTCCTACATCCCTTGTCACCGACAACCTCATCCATTATTGTTTTGTAAAATAAAATGAAATTCTTTTTTTTTAATATTAACATTCCAATTACAAGATTAATTGAACGTAAATATAGTGTTGACAGTTTAATGTTGGTAATCTAGAGCATTTTAGATGGCACTGGTGTGTAATAACCAGATTTCACTGAAATTTCGTCGCGCTTAAAGCTTTAGTTAGCAACCTTGTATTTTGCATGTTTACCCCGTTATTGCCATTAACTATAAACATTATATATATCCGTTTAGCTGCGTATAGAGCAATAAAGTAAACTGGACTAATCAGACTGTAGGATTCCACAAATTATTATGCATACATAACCAACATTAGCATATGCATCGACGTTTAATTACTCCACATTAAATAATTAGAACTTGTCCTGGTGTTCCCAAGAACATAACTTGGAATGTAGGTCACATCAAAACCCCAATTTGAGACTTCTGTATTTTATAGTAAACACACCGCGCAATGTATACATTTTTTTTTAAAATAACAAATATGGAGAACAAAGTATGGGGTGACTTATTTATAAAAATGTCTTTGAAATAGATTTGCGTGTTCAGACGTTATAAAGTAATGTTACTAAAAATACAATATTCTATTGTTGGTGATATTTATTTTTAAGTTTCTTAACACGCTAAAGTTTGATACAATTATTTGGTATTTAGCAAGTGGTTGGTGTTTTGTTAAATTGAATAAGAGTTAAGGGTGGATTAGGGTGTTTCTCACTGATCACACCTTTGGAGTAACCTGATGTTCAATTTTCAGTAAGTTTTTGAAAAAATTAATGGATTCTAATTTTGACCCGTAGATATATATATGTCTGCAATCAATTATAATTTCAAGTTTAGGGGAGAATTGGGGTATTTTTCACTGATTACACCATTAAATTAGCCTAATGATCAATATTCAGCACATTTTTCTAGAATTTTATGGATTTTAATTTGGACCCGTAGATATATATATGTCTGCAATCAATCATGATTTTTAATTAGAATATTAAGTTTGAGGGTAAACAATGCTTGATCATTAAACAATACGTCCACTTTCGTTCTTCAAAAAGCAATGCTTCATCAACACACGGAACTCAAAACCATAAAAGCAGGATTACTAAAACCAGTGTAACTTGTAAATCAATCCTTGGAATATCATGAAATTTGGACAAATATAGTTTGAAGATTGGTACTATCTTAAAATCATACGGAATTGCACACAATTCTAAGCAAACTAATACAAAGACTGAACTCCCTGCAAAATATTTTATGCGTTTATCAATAAATGAAGAGGAATTATTCATAAGAACCTACGTAAGCACAATATTCTCACTATGATATAAATTTTAAATTATTTTTCGTGTCTCGTAGCTATAAATCTATTTTTAACAATCCATTATTAACAAATTTGTTTAACGTATCAGATTATATTACACATTTACATATTTACATTGTGCAAATAAAAAAAATCTGACATGAATGTATAATGTAGAACAATTTCTTAGAAATACTGCATATTCTTTACGCCTTAAACAGCATTAAAATAATCCATAAATAAATACATAATTTATTTTACCCTGATTTAGGAGTGTCTAACAGTTGTTGATATTCTTGAAACTGTGCAAAAAGGGTCAAAAAAATATTTGTATCTCAACTGTAGTTCATCAGTCAGTGAGTTCGTAAGATGGCATACTGACAAATCCATGATATATAGATGACGCCACTATTGGCAAATCTATATGATTTTTAGATAGCACAAATCTTCAAATGACATTTGTCCAAATTTCATGACACTCCAACTATTAGTTCACAAGTTTAAGTTATTTTTGTGACCCTTCTTTCGTAGTTTTGTGATCGTAGGATGACATATTGACAAATCCATGATATACATGTGGCACTACTATTGACAAAACCATATGATTTTCAGATAGTACCAATCTCCAAACGATATTTGTCCAAATTTCATGACATTCCAACTATTAGTTTACAATTTACAATGGTTTTAATGATCATACGTCTGTAGCTTTGAGTTCCGTGTGTTGATAAAGCATTGCTTTTTATTAAAAAAAAGTGGACATATTGTTCAATGATCAAACATTGTTTATGTTGTGGATGTGCAAGTCTTCTTCGACTTACTACATCACTCAATAAGTTCGTAGGATGACATATTGACAAATCCATGATATATAGATGGTACCACTATTAGAAAATCTATATGATTTTAAGGTATAACCAATCTTCAAACGACATTTGTCTAAAATTCATGATATTCTAACCATTAGTTTACAAGTTACAGTGGTTTTAGGGACCCTCCTTTTGTTGTTTTCAGTTTGTAAGAGGACCTTATCGTCAAATCCATGATATATAATTAGTGCCACTATTTGAAAACGCATATTATTTTGAGATAGTACCAATCTTTAAACGATATTTGTCCAAAATTCATCACATCCCAACTATTAGTTTACAAGTTACAGTGGTTAGTGACCCCACTTTTGTAAAATTCGAACTTAATATTCTAATTGAAAATCATGATTGATTTCAGACATATATATATCTACGGGTCCTAATTAAAATCCATAAAATTCTAGAAAAATGTGCTGAATATTGATCATTAGGCTAATTTAATGGTGTAATCAGTGAAAAATATCCCAATTCTCCCCTAAACTCAAAATTATAATTGAAAATCATGATTGATTGCAGACATATATATATCTACAGGTCAAAATTGAAATCCATAAATTTTTTCAAAAACTTACTGAAAATTGATCAGGATACTCCAAAGGTGCGATCAGTGAGAAACACCCTAATCCACCCTTAACTCTTATTTAATTCAACAAAACACCAACCACTTGCTAAATACCAAATAATTCTTTTTAAATTGAATATATCAGAATTTCCGAAGTTCATCGTCACAATAATAATTAAACACAAAATATTACCTTCTATGAACTCTATTGACAGTAATTGATTGAAGGTGTGGACTCACCTGATGATGTTCGAAAGAATGAAACGCGTTGTGACCAACATTGTGACAAGTAATGTGACTGAGTTAGTGTCTTGTATGGTTAGCTACATTGAATTGTATTTTTTATCAATCTTTGTCTCAAACCATACATTGAGCATTATCTTCAATCAATTACTGTCTATAGAGTTCATAGAAGGTAATATTTTGTGTTTAATTATTAATTCTTTTTAACGTTTTAATGTGAAGGATGGAGCTTTATCAAATTGACCATCAAGATCTCAACTCCTTTGAGTTATTTGATCACTCGGTAAGTTCGTAGGATAAAATATTGATTAATTCGTGATAAACAGATGGCACCACTATTGAAAAATCCATATGATTTTCAGATAATACCAATCTTCAAACGATAATTGTCCAAATTTCACAACATTACAACCATTAGATCACAACTTACAGCTGTTTTCGTGACCCTACTTTGGTAGTTTTGAGCTCAGTGTCTTGATAAAAGACATCGAAAACTCTAGACGTTAATTAAATAATTGAGCGAAGCAGCAAAAAACAGTTGTGGTACCTACAAAAACAGCCAAAACAGAAAACAAACAAAGTCGGGAAGCCAAGAAATAAGGGAAGAAATCAAATTTAAGAAACCAAAATGGGAAATATACCTCTGTAATAGAATTAATACAAAATCCCAAACAACAAGAATGGGAGGATTTCAGAAAGTGTATAAATAATAACTACAGAGAAAACAAGAAACTCTTTTATAAAGAAGCGAATAATTTTAGAAAAGAAAAAGAACAACATATTGAACAATTAGAAGACAAAAATGGGATAATACTGAAAAAGGATACAGACAAACTAGAGAGATGGAGAGAACATTTTGAAGAATTACTAGAACCGCAAGAACTAACCATAAGCAACGCGTACAATAACGACCCTGTACCAGAGCAAAATCCAGAAATAACAAAAACAGAAATCATCATCGAAGAAGTTACAATTGCTATTGGAAAGTTAAAGATAGGGAAAGCAGTTGAATATGATGAGATAAAACTAGAGCAGCTTAAATACATGAGAGGAAGGAACAAAAATGCTGCACACATTGGTGAACAAAATTTGGGATAGAAAGCAGACAACTACAGACTGGAGAAGGACAATCATACTGCCAATAAACAACGATACTTGAAAGTAAACTAAGAAAGTTAGTAGAAGACAAGATTGGGGATACTCAAGGCGGATTTAGAAAAGGCCACAGCACCCAAGACCATGTATTTATAATTCGACAGATAACGGAAAAAACACCAAGACACAACAAAGAAATCTTAGCATGCTTTATAGACCTTGAAAAAGATTTCGATGGAATTAACAGAGAATTGTTATGGAAAATATCAAAAAGGAGAAATATAGGACAGAAATTTGTAGAAGGAATCCAAAATATTAATAGAAATAGCATAAACTATGTAAGAACCGCTAACTTATTATCAGAGGAATTCAAAGCAGGTGGAGGAGTAAGACAAGGAGAAACTCTAAGTCCTTTATTGTTCATACTATACATGGATGAAATCAACATTGAAGCAAACAAAAGAACAATAAAAACTGCCATTAGATATTCAAATTTGAAACAAATAAAAATAGCAAAGTGCATTTTTGCAGAAGACATAGTAATCTTTGCAAATACAGAGGAAAATCTGCAAGAGAGCTTGAAGATATGAAACGAAGGACTACTCAAAGCAAATATGAGGATAAAGGGCAACAAAACAAAGTTGATGATAACAGTTAAAGAAGAAAAACAGTTGAAAATACAAATTCATTATGAGCATTTACAGCAAGCTCTTAGCTGTGGGTATCCAGGAAGTATAATCGAAAATAAAGGAAAGCACGAAGATGGAATAAATGGCAGAATATAGGCAACAGTAGGAACTAACCATTCAATTAGCAAGGCACTTTTACAGAACAATAATACTACCAATGCTGCTGTACAGTTCTGAAATCTGGGTACTAAATAAAAGACAAAGTAAAAACACAGCAGTGGGAATGAAATGTCTTAGAGCTATAGAGGAGGTAACAGAACTAGACAAAATTAGAAACGAAAAGATTAGAGAAAGAAGTCAGTAATGAAGAAGATGGAGCAGAAACAATTGGGGTGATATAGACATCTAATTCGACTCGAGGATAAAAGAAAAGTAGGAGAAATATGGAAAGCAAGAACAATAGGGAAAAGAAAACCAAAAAGAAATAACAACCAGAAGAGCACACAAGCCAGCAAGGAACCGGAACGAGTAAAAAAATTCATAGAAGATATTTGAGCGAAGCAACCTGTCTCCTAGTTCGAGACCTATCAAAACGATCGTACCAATGTCTTAAAGAGCTAAGTAAAGCGGAAACTATGAATAAAATATCCATCCATCAATTTAATTCCAAATCATAACAACTTATGACGCTATTAACATCATCCGCAGTCATTCAATCATTTATAATTGATTGATTGCTCTTTTGATTCTTCGAATCCGTTTCATAGAAGCGTTCGCGTAACGTTACCTACATTTCTGCTGTATTAAATATTCATTATTTCACTGTACATTTATGATTCATGGTTCATGGACAAGTCCAACCATACTAGTCAGGAAATCTAGAGACCAGCAGTCTAGAATTGCTATTGTTAAACTACTTGAGGTCATGGTCAACACACATCGTATGTTTTTTCATAAGACTGATCGTGCAACTTTCTTATCGAATTTGTTGCGTCAAATATCTCTTGAAGTAGATTTCAAAATTATTTTTGTACCTTTCCCTGGTGTACGACCAAATTGTAATGGACTAAACTGCACAGCACTTCACTTATTGATTACCACGTCCAAGAATCCAGATTTCATTTCTTCGAATTTTATGATCTAATGAAAATGTTGCACAATATTACGTTGTATGCTACGAGTAAATTTTATTTTATTTTCTATTTGTCGATTAACATTTTATTACTAGAAAGAATTTTCCAGATGATTTGAAATTTGCTTGTAATTGTGAGAATAATTACAGTTGCTCTAAATATATCATCTTTTAAAAGGCAGATTACAAAATGACATTTTCAGATATTTAACTCCGATAAATACAAACAATATCAGCTGAATATGAAATGATACAATTTATTATTAACTTGGTATATTTATTACATTTTCATAAAGCATTACTGTTTGAATATAAAATATAAATTTCGGATTTTCTGATTTTTAAATTTATTGATAGAACAGATATATTATTAACGGGGCGTTATAATAAAAAACAGTTTTTTGGGGCTGCCATGGGATGCTCTATATCACCTGCTGTTGCAACTTGCAAATCTTATTTTAGATTACAATAATAAACTTTTTAATTTATTCAGAAATTAGTTTGATCTCACTACGTAAAATCGATTCCAAGTTTCCAATAACGTGTGAACAGGTAGTTGCATGTTAGCACAAACCATCTTCCTTACGCGGGTAATAATCGCCTTAGTTTCCGGCACAACCCGCAATGAGGTGCACTGCACCTGTACTGTGAAAACTTACACCGAACTATTGGAGCTCCAGAGTAAGCCAGCTCTGTGATTTTCAATAAATGATTATATGGTTGTGTAATTCCATTTAATGCGGCGACAATCTGCTTGTCTCTAGAAACTTGAGGACACGAAAAGTATATGACAGTGAGCTTAACTGTTTTTATTAATTTATCGACTATTGTAGCATCAATTATTGTTAAAAATTGATCATAATATGTTTAAAATGAAGTGTTTTATGAATAGATTTTTGGTGCTGCTATGGGAAGCTCCATATCACCTACTGCTGCAAATCCTGTTATGGATTTGGTTTTGAATTAAGTGTAACAATTTTTTGGCCATAATTGGTGATTAATTTTTTGTTTTTATTTTCAGGTGGCCTTCATTATAGCTGCAACTAGCTGAAATCAAGTATCCAACTAAACTGCGTGATATTTCGGTACGTTTTTGTTTAATATCTTCATGTTAGTTTATACATTTCCATGAAACAATCTAATAAGAACAAAACCTCCAACAAAAACCATTCTTAGTTGCTAACCACTGGTTTTAGCATCAGCTTCTTGTATCTTGAGTTTTTTTTTTGTGCTGAGTTGTTCTGCCTTGGGTTGAAATAAGTTGGAATCTATATCGCTTCAGCAGCAGTGGGAACCAACTTGGACTGATTTGCATGTAAGTTGCAACGTAGCACAAGATGAATAACATTCTGGAAATTAGTAAGCGGCGCTAGGAAAGGTCTTGAAGATTTTGTTTCTGATATGAACGAGAAATTAATGATGTGTAAGGAAAATAGGTTACTTTGTTTCTGCAGTTGAGAAATTTTATTGTGAATGATGAAAGGTTTTCATCCATCAGTTTTCATCGTCCTGTATGATAGCCTGTTCAACTTGTAATTAAAATAAAATTTATGCCCAGGAAAAATTAATTCATTTAAAAGAAGTTTGTAGCAGTTTGCTCTAAATATTTTAAACTTTGCTCTACGTTATATGCAGTAATGCATGTGCTACAAACAGTGATTAAAACTTTTAATTATATCTGAAAGTTCTCACTTATACTAGAAAATATTTTCCAACTCCTCATGCTCATTATGGTGAATAATATATGACCAAATAATTGATACTCAAACAATGAGGTGCTTCATTATAAGTAACACAATTCAATACTTTACTAATGGCTTAAGTAATAACTGCAATGTTGAAACACATAAAGTTGAATAACTTTTTTCCTATATACAATAACAAGTTGGAATCAAATAATTTAGTTGGATTGTTTTATTTTCATCGATCGATATAGATTCCATCAAAATATATTGATAATTACAGAAGATAGAGACAGAAAAGACTTGCGCCTATGCTGCAATGTTAAAACACATAAAGTTGAATAACTTTTTTTCTATGAACAATAACAAGCTGGAATCACGTAATATAGTTAGATTCTTTTATTTCCTATCGATTGATATTGATTTCATCAAACTATATTGATAATTACAGAAGATAGGGACATAAAAGTCTTGCGCCTATGCTGCAATGTTGAAACACATAAAGTTGAATAACTTTTTTTCTATATACAATAACAAGTTGGAATCAAGTCACATAGTTAGATTTTCTTATTTCCTATCGATTGATATTGATTCCATCAAAATATATTGATAATCACAGAAGATAGAGACAGAAAAGACTTGTGCCTATGCTGCAATGTTAAGACACATAAAGTTGAATAACTTTATTTCTATAAATGATAACAAGTAGGAATCATGTAATATAGTTGAATTTTATTATTTCCTATCGATTGATGTTGATTCCATCACGATATATTGATAATTACAGGAGATAGAGACAGAAAAGACTTGCGCCTATGCTGCAATGTTGAAACACATAAAATTGAATAACTTTTTTTCTATAAACAATAACAAGTTGGAATCAAGTAATATAGTTAGATTTTTGTATCTCCTATCTTTTGATATTGATTCCATTGAAATATATTGATAATTACAGAAGATAGAGACAGAAAAGACTTGCGCCTATGCTGCAATGTTAAAACACATAAAGTTGGATAACTTTTTTTCTATGAACATTAACAAGTTGGAATATAGTTATATTCAGGCTCCGCAGCTCGATATGTAAATCGTAAAAAATCATTGATTCTATTCCCTTCAAGGATTAGCGACGAGATGGCGAGATTGCTTATCTACTAGGACCATGTTTCTAAAAGAACCTCTCTTTCCGCACAGTTATTAAAACTACCATTGATGGCGTTTCGATCGACAAGATAATTGTGTGAGAGGAATCAAGAATATTTGAGAGACAAATTACATTTTGTTTGAAAATTTCTTCTCCAAATGTATTATTTTAATTTTTTTGAATCTGCTTTATATCTTTAAATTCAGATTATTCATTAGTTTTTTTCATTTTGTTCTGTTCTCTGCTTTCCTTTTCGTATCTTGACAGCTAATGGTGTCCTTAGTATCTCTTCTATATTGTTCTCCCAAGTTTTTTTTTTCAAAATTATGGGAGGGCTTCAAGAAGAGTACATTTCTAATGCCACTGGTTAACAAGAAATTTTTAACCCAAAACACACTAGATCAAGGAAAGTAGTGAACTTTCCCTTCACCGTTCTCAACTGTGTGGCTTATTCATTATTATTATCATTAATCTTTTTAAATCTGTTTCATACCCTTTTGGGCGTGCGATTATATTAATTTTGATTCAGATTATTTATTAGCTCTTTCCATTCTGTTCTGCTTTTCATTTCGCGTCTTGAAAGCCAATGTTGTCCTTAGTATCTGTTCTACATTGTTCTCCCATGTTTTTTTTTGTGATCTTTTTGTTCCATACTTGTTTGGTTTGTCTTTCTTCTGGCATTCTTATTAAGTGGTGTACCACGCCACTTACTTCTTGTCTATAGTGTTATGTATGTTTTCTACTTGCAGGCTTTTTTTAATTTGTTCGTTTATTATTCTGTCTATTCTTGTCACCCCTTTTACTAGTCTTAAGTATCTGATTTTCGCTGCTTGAATTTTTTTTTGTTCCTTTGATTTATTGTCCTCGTCTCACTTCCATATATTAAATATATTGTTTTGTAAACTGTTATTTTTGTATCCTTTGATACTTGCTCGTTATTTAATATTGTTTTATTGTAAAGGTTTCACTTACAATAAATTTTTATTTGGTGGATTGCGTGAGGATAAATATTATGTAAGGTACTTATCTGCACTGTGTTAGGACTGAAACGTAGGATGGCTCACCGTAGGAATTAAATATCACTTTTTACAAGAATAAATATATATTGAATAGATAATAAAATGTTTATAAATATAATACAGCCACAATTAATAACCGACCACTTATTCACTAACTTGAAATGAAACGTGTTAACTAACCGATATCAACCTACTAATCAATATTAACTCTTTATATATAAGTTCCAAAATAAATGCCAATAGCATTTTCCTGATTTCGTAAGAGCTCTGTAAACTGTGAGTTTGCTGACTCTTACATTATTTGCCCATGAGAGGAACAAAAATAAGCATTAGGACTCAAAAAGGAGGAACAGAAGACATAATAATAAATAAAGGAGTAAGACAAGGCGATGCCCTATCAGCCACGTTATTTAATTTAGCCTTAGAGCACGCTATGAGAAGTATAATAAAGGGAACACTTAGAACAAGAGGAGCACAAATAATAGCATACGAAGATGACATAGCAATTGTAGCAAAGAATAGGAAAGTGATGAAAGAGATGCTTGAGGAAATAATAAGTGGAGGAAAGAAAATAGGGCTGGTAATAAACGAAGGAAAGACCAAAATAATGATAATTGGAAACAAGGTAGAAGAAAATATATTTAAAATAGGAGAGCTCAAATACGAGCAAGTGATAAATTTAAATATCTAGGAGTATTGTTAACGAACAGAGGAGATAGAGAAATAGAAAAAAAAGAAAAAATAACGGTAACAAATAAAGCTTTCCACGCAAACAGGAAACTTCTAGAAAGTAAAATTATATCTAAAACTACAAAAATAAGAATATATAAAACCATAATAAGACCAATAACATTATACGCAGCGGAAACAATGTCAATGACAAAAGAGAACGAAGAACAGTTGAGAATAACTGAAAGGAAAATAATAAGAAGAATATTAGGACCCATAAAAATAACAGATACAGAATAAAGAATAAAAATGAACCACGAGATTGAACAAGAACTAAATGAAGAAGACATAGTGAAAATAATGAAACAACAAAGGATAAAATGGCTTGGGCATGTAGGGAGAGCCAGCGAGCAAGATACAATCAAGTCAATAATGCAGTGGAGCAAAAGAAGAAAGGGAAGACCAATACCAACGTGGATAAAAGAAGTAGAAGAAGACTTAAGATTAGCGGGAATTAGAGATTGGAATCAAAAAACAGAAAACAGGAAAATATGGAGCAACATAGCCAAGAATATTCATATATATATATATAATATATATATATATATATATATATATATATATATATATATATATATATATATATATATATATATATATATATATATATATATATATATATATATTCATTATTTGCTATCTTTGTTGTTAGTTGTTATCTCTAGATATGTTTCTATTTCCTTTCCGTTTATTTTCGTTATTTATTATATCCTCTTTTGCTATCACCTTTGTTTTTGTTTTTCCTACATTCACAGTCATATTATGTTCCTTTAGTTCCTCTTTCCATATATTGGGATTGTGTTGCATACTTTTCTTGTTTTTAGCTAAGATTGCAAGATTATTTTCGAAGGCACATTCTCCTATTGTTGTTATTGTCAGTCGGTGGTAGCCAATTTCCACTTTTCTTGTTTTTTCTTTTATTTTTTTGATTATATCATCCATAAGAATATTATAGACCGCAACGGACTTAATTTGCCTTAATACTTGCGCTCTGATGCTTCATTTCCGGTTCTGATGTAATTTAATGTCTTTATGTATGGGACATACTTTTTATAGTTTCTATTAGTTTTTCGTGGTTCAAACTTTCTCGTAGTATTTTCCACATATGTTCTCGCGGTACTCTGTCTAGATCAACAAATGTTATATGTAGTTTGTTTTTTCTATTAGTTTATACGATTGTGTATATGTGATCCTGAATCCGCTTTGTGCTTTTTCCATTGTTGAGTTCACCTATTGTCGTAGGTTGTTTTCTAATATAGCTTCATATATTTTTGCTGTAGTACATAGCAGAGATATCACTCTATAATTGTTACAATTCCTACTGTCTTTTTTTGTGAATGGAGAATATCAATGCCTTTCCCCAATCTTCGGGAATTTCCCAATCTTCCAAACTCTATTTAGCATCTCTAGCAGTATATGTTATCCTTCTGCAACCATATATTCTAGTATGTCTTCTATTTCATTTTCCTCTTTATCGCCTTTGAAAATTGTTCTCTCAAATTTAATGAAATATTTTATAAAGGGAGGCTCCATATCCCCTGTTGTTGCAAATCTTGTTATTGTACCGTTTCCTGATCACGTGCTGCACTGTGTGTTGCTGTGAACGTTTAATAACTTTGTCTTGGTCGAGGCTTTCAATGTGGAAATATATTTTATTGATGCCAGCTCACTTTATGACTACAAGATTTTTAGTAATGTCTTGTAATAAATTTATATCTCCATGAGAATTATTATAAATTCAATACGGCTTATTTACTATTCATAAACAAAGTCGTAAAATTGGACATGGGAATTTGATAACGATGTAGCAACGTATTAATCGATCAGTAAAAATGTTTCTCTGATAAAGATCGTTATTACAATACGGTCACAGCTTTCAAATTGCCTGCAATAAAGGTAAACGCTACCATAAAATTGCCAGCTATGCTGCTTCGTACACCAATGGCCAATTTATTGACATTTTTGGAAGTCTCATCGCAGTCGAATTTTTTCAACAAGCCTAGAAATGTTACACATAAAAAATTATAAACTCTCTCGTAAAATTAGTTTGAATTGCAGTGAAAGTTGGGAGTTACATGAATACGATTATCTTATCCAGTTGACAAATGAACAAACATTTCTGTCCGTCGTAGTCGCACCACATGGCAATGAATATGAAATGAATTAGTTGAATTATGAAGGTCTAATTTATGTGTTCTTCAGTGCCGTTTAAACTTTCATTAGCTTCTGCCATCCTAATCCTATTCAGATGAACCCTATACGTGGTCGAATTTGTCTTCACTGACTGACAAAAGAGATTTGTTCAAAAAAGGCAGACTTATTTATCAATGTTGGCTGCGCTGTATGGGGTTGTAAATATTTTGTTGGTTTTAAAAAGTCGACGAAACAAGTTAAGAATTTTTAATGATGATCTCACAATAAAAATTTTGCACCCTCTTCGCAGGTACAAAAGTACCAGCCTTTGTCTAGCCCTTGCTTCCAAGGGTTGCATGTTACGATGAAAAGAATTCCACGGTTGCAATTTTCTGCGGTATTTTTCGTTATTACAAGCCAGATTGGATCCTGAACGTATAATACGTATTTAATGATTTTTTCCCTGCAAAAGATTAAATCTACTTTGATTTCTTCGAAGTCTATTGTTGTGTTCTGTAAATTCAATAAGATTTATTTTATTGTGCTGTTAAGACGGTTGTTGGGATTGTTGCTAATAATATGGGTTCATTTCAGTATTGTGAATACATTCTATTTTAGTGTCCTGATGAAGGCTTAAACCAAGCCGAAAGGTAGACAAAATTTATATATATATATATATATATATATATATATATATATATAACAATTTCCGATCTGTTCAGCCAGAGATGGTCATGACATGGACACTCCCTCCTAAAATAACACATGACGTCATTTCCGTATCTTGTTATGTAAACAGTTGTTAGAAACCATCCCGTCCAGTGCATAGTGCATCGCTAATACCGGAAACATTTGTTTACAGGGCTTTAATAGATCTCATTCAACACACTTAAACTTGTGACTACTCTCAATATACTACTAGATAGTAATGAGAACAAATTCAAGAGAAGTATTCTTTTGTTTCGACAGTGCCCTTAGAAGACTGCAAGATTTCTGCAGCGTTTTATTACAAATGAGAAAACGGGTTGTTGCCGTCTGATAGTTGAGTTCACTACTTTATAATAAAATGGTACTTCAAAGAAAACATTAAAGGGAAAATTACTACTTCAGTTACTCCAAAAGTTAGATACATTATTTATTCAAGGAAATGGAACTACGAAACTGCTTGCAAGATGGATTAAGCTTGCACAGAGGTCATATATTTCTTAATTATGTTTACTTGGAATATTCATTGGTGATCATCAAAATAGTTCTGTTTTTCCAGTTAATCATTGACTGCCCGATTCATTCATCTCAGTTGAGTACGCAATGCAAGAACACTCAATGCAATGAGTTGCCGTTGTTGAACGAAGATAGAAAACGTAGCAGCCAGCTTACAAAGCACATACAAGGCATATAGAACATGCCTGTGTTGTACTGTCGGCAACTGCAAGACAAATGGCGAAGGCTTCTATAAATAACAGCGGTTATTTAATTGGATACATTGCCACAGAATGACCGATGGCCAAGACTTGACTGAGTTCATTGCGGTTACTGATGGCTCAGTGTGATAGAATGAGGTACCAAAAAAAACTTGAACACAATTATTCCAAGATTTATGTTATTTCCCAATAATATTTATATGCAATACCGTTGGTTAACCACGGTTTACCAATTAATGAAATGCACTTTTAGAATATCATTCATCAAAACAAAAACAGAAAACACGAACTACAAACATAATGCATCCACACACGATATATGTTTCTTGGAAAATGATTCAGTTTAGCTAAAACAATTCATTATTCATTATGCAAGAATGAAATAGGATATCTAAACTAGATTAGCGTGTGGAAGACACTTTACATCATAATAAAGTGTAATACGATACACAGACATGTTTTCATATGTAATTAACTAGGTATTGTTGATACTTTCTCATATAACATGGATATATTATTTTTTTATTATACCTACATTATAATTCCTGATTAGAAAACAAAAAAGCGTACGTAACTTCAAGATAAATGCACTCCAGTGGTTGAAAGTTGCTATACAATAAAAAAATACAAAAAACAAAGGAAAAGAACAAAATAATTAATACAAAATACCAAACAACAAGAATGGGAGGATTACAAACAGAACAAAAAACTCTTCTTGATAATAACAAAGTGTTTGAGAAGAGAAGAAAAAAACAACCTGTTAAACAATTAAAAGAAAAACATTTTGAAGAATTACTAGAACCGCAAGAACTAACCATAAGCAACGCGTACAAGAACGTCCAGAGTAAAATCCAGAAATTACAAATACAGAAATCAGCATCGAAGAAGTTACAATTGCGAAGTTAAAGATAGGGAATGCATCTGAAATATATGGGAGAGAAAGGAACAAAAATGCTGCACATAATAGTAAACAAAATTTGGGATGGAGAGCAGACACCTACAGATCGAAGAAAAACAATCATACTAATAATATACAAAAAGGAGACAGTCGTAACTGTTGTAATTATCGAGGGATCTCACTCCTATGCACAGCAGTAAAAGTGTACAAAAAGATACTGGAAAGCAACCTGAGAAAATTAGTAAAAGACAAGATTGGGAATGCTCAAAACGGATCTAGAAAAGGCCACAGCACCCGACACCATGTCTTCACAATTCGACAGATAACGGAAAAAATACTAAGACACAATAAAGAAATCTTTGCATGCTTATTAAAAAGAAGAAATATCTTCATCAATAAAGATTATTATTATTATTATTATTATTTTTGCAGACGACATGGTTATCTTTGCGAATACAGAGCAAAATCTGCAAGAGAACTTGAAGATATGGAACGCAGAATTACTGAGAGCAAATATGAAGATAAATGGCAACAAAATAAAAGTAATAATAACAGTCAAAGAAGAAAAACAGTTGAATATACAAATTGATTATAAGCATTTACAACAAGCTCAAAGCTGTGAGTATCCAGGGAGTATAATCGAAAATAAAGGGGGGTACAAAGAAGAAATAAATAGCAGAACACAGGCAACAGTACGAAGGCACTATTAAAATACAAAACAGTGAACAAAAGAACAAAGATGACCATCCACAAAACAATAATACTACCAATGCTGCTGTACAGCTTAGAAACCTGGGTACTAAATAAAAGACATCGAAGTACAATTACATCGGTGGGAATGAAATGCCTTAGAGCTATAGAGGAGGTAACAAAACTAGACAAAATTGGAAATGGAAAGATTGGAGAGAAATTGGGAGTACTGTCAGTAATGAAGACGATAGAGCAAAAACAATTGGAGTGATATGTACATCTAATTCGACTTGAGGATGAAAGAAAAGTAAAAGAAATATGGGAATCAAAACAATATGGAACGGAAAACATGGGAAGCTACTAAAAGGAATCCAATAGTATATTGTGTGGCTAGGGACGAAACAAGACGATTTCAGCTGAGGGTGAGCGTTGCTTGCCCGAGCGAAGCGAGGGCCGGCATCACCTTCGGCTGAAATCGTGTTTTGTCCCGTGCCACACACTGTATTTTTCATAATACCTGCATTGAAACTTTTCACATTACAAATTTGTCATAACAAAGTAAATATTTTTCTTTTGATTTTGCAGGTAACAAGTCGAGAGTAGCTGCTTGTGCTTCATCAATAAGATGTTGTGGTGTACTTAAAATTGTCGTATTAATACTTTTTTTCTTGAAATAAATCGTCTTTTTAATTTAATTTACAGTTCCGAATACAACAACTGTCAAATTAACTAAGGTTATATGATTTTCATTTAGAGATTGACAATGAACAAATGCGACTCTGCCAGGGATAAAACGATGTAAAAAATCAATTCAGCGGGCAGGAACAAGCTTGTTTCTCCCCTAGGGCAGAAACAGGCCTGTTTCTGCCCGGCTACACTTGCATTTGTCTGAAATTGTCTTGTTTCGACTGACAAAACAGGCGTTGAAACGAGTTGTTTCAATGCAGGTATTATGAAAAATATATATAAAGATAACATAAACTATGTAACTTATTATCCGAAGGATTCAAAGCAGGTGGAGGATCAAAACAAGGAGGAACTCAAAGTCTTTTATTGTTTATACTATACATGGATGAAATTGACATTGAAGCAAACCAACAAACAATAAAAACAGTCATAGGATATTCAAATTTAGAACAAATAGAATAGCAGAGTGTATTTTTGCAGACGACATAGTAACCTTTGCGAATACAGAAAAAAATCTGCAAGAGAACTTGAAGATATGAAACGAAGAACTACTCAGAGTAAATAAGAAAATAAATGGCAACAAAACAAAGGTAATGATAACAGTCAAAGAAGAAAAACAGTTGGAAATACAAATTGATTATGAGCATTTACAACAGGCTCAAAGCTGTGGGTATCCAGGAAGTATAATCGAAAATGAAGGTGGATACGAAGATGAAGTAAATAGCAGAACACAGGCAACAGTAGTAAGGCACTAATAAAGCACAAAACAGTAAACAAAAGAACAAAGATGACCATCTACAAAACAATAATACTACCAATGCTGCTGTACAATTCAGAAACCTGGGTACTAAATAAAAGACAGCAAAGTAAAATCAATGCGGTAGAAATGAAATGTCTTAGAGCTATAGAGGAGGTAACAAAACTAGACAAAATCAGAAATTAAAAGATTAGAGGGAGGAGATGGAGGATTAAGACAAGGAGAAACTCTAAGTCCTTCATTGTTCATACTATACATAGATAAAATTAACATTGGAGCAAACAAAAAAATAATAAAAACAGTCATAGGATATTCAAATTTGAAACAAATAAAATAGCAGAGTGTATTTTTGCAGATGACGTAGTAACCTTTGAGAATACAGAGAAAACTCTTCAAGAGAACTTGAAGATATGGAACTCAGAGCAAATAAGAAAATAAATGGCAACAAAACAAAGGTAATGATAACAGTCAAAGAAGAAAAACAGTTGAAAATACAAATTGATTATGAGCATTTACAGCAAGCTCAAACCTGTGGGTATCCAGGAATTATAATCGAAAATAAAGGGGGGTACGAAGATGAAATAAATAGCTGAACACAGGCAACAGTAGGAAGACACTATAAAAGCACAAAACAGTGGACAAAAAAACAAAGATGACCATCTACAAAACAATATTAGTACTAATGCTGCTGTACAGTTCAGAAACCTGGGTACTAAATAAAAGACAACAAAGTATAATCACTGCGGTAGAAATGAAATGTCGTAGAGCTATAGAGGAGTCAACAAAACTAGACAAAATTAGAAATGAAAAAATTAGAGAGAGATTGGGAATACTGTCAGTAATGAAAAAGATAGGGCATAAACAATTGGGGTGGTATGGACACCTAATTCGACTCGAGGATAAAAGAAAAGTAAAAGAAATATGGAAAGCATGGGACGATGTAATACAAGAAATAATAACGAACTCTATTTAATAAAGTTTATTTATTCGAAAGAACTTAAATTGAAAATTACTTATGTACCATTCAAAAGTTTAAGAAACTATTTTAGAAATTAAAAGCAAATAGCTTTCAACAAAGTCGGTTAATAATCCAAGTAAGCACAAATCTCAAACAAGGAATATCCTAGAGAAGTAATATAAATGGAAAAGATGAAAGAAATAATAAATTCAAAAACATCTTTCGTAATATTAGTTGCACAAAGCAAAGCAATTTCAAAGATGCACGACTATATAGGTCGACTTACAAAGTACCTTTTCAGTTTGGTTTTTGCTTGGTCTTCAATAGTGCATGCATAATAAGATTCAATTCATTTCATCAGTTTTCTTATTGGCTATTATGACGTTTGAGTGCTTTCATGTCATGTGTACCGAAAAGACAAGACAAAATAACTGAGTTACCTCCTCTTACGGGTTTCGTGAACTTGTTTTCTTTTTTCATTAAATTAGCTGCAGCAGAAGTTTAGGGAATTTACATAGAACTCACTTAGAAGGAAATTTTCTACTGCTTCGCAGAATAGGTGTGTGAAAAAGATAAAGCGCTAAATAAGATAAATATTATTCAGTGTATGCAAGATTATTTTCTTCCAGATAAGAATGACTCTTTTCTCTTTCCTAACCTTCAGTAAATATAACATTCAAACAAAATTGTGCCAACATTTGAATTCAAAGAATTTTTTTTTCTCATTCATAGGACATTTGACTATCACTGGCTCTGTTTGGAGGCACAATATTTGTTTAGTGAGTTACTAGCTCGACCATTGGGTAATGCTGAAGGCCATCGTGTGGTCACATTGCCCCGTTACCCCTTGTTCGACCCAAAACCTTTTATTGCAGGTACTTCTTTATTGTGTGCCTCGCGGATGGAAATACAACGTCGTGGCGCCCCCGGGTATGCTCACGCCTCACTCCATCCACGATCTATCATTCGATTCAGGGAAATTTTTACGTATAAAATAACCAATAACCAACAAAAAAAGGATTTTTCAGGAAATACAGCAGCATTAATAATTAATTAAGCAATAAAGATTTGTTAATAAACATGTCCATTTTTATAAAAAAGCTCGTATTTCTGTTCTTGCGGCAGCAAATTAGAATAAAATTGAAATCCCGACCAATTTGCCGTAATTATTTATCTTTTTTTCATTACACATTCGCCATTAATTACAAACATGAAACAAATTAAATTAATGACGCAGCACATACGGTCTTCGCGAGGGTGGGACAGAGAAAGCAAAACGAGGTTACCGCCCTTACTACCAGTGGTGGAGAAGCGACTTTTTTTCCTACTTATTATTCCAGAAACGAATTTGTCGGTTTTTTCATCATTTCTTTTCGAATCAGTGACGTGGAAAACTGTTGAAACATTTTTCAAATCCAAAATTGATAAATTCGAAAAGTTTTCTCATTATTAGAGAATCATCAACAAATATTACACAATAAAGCAGGCTGCAGGATTGAAAAACATTATGATACGAGATGCGCGCATGCGCACTCTTAAAGAATATTAAAGTACAGTAAACATGCGCACAAATATTTTTTGCAGGTTATACTTTCATCCCTTATTAAAATGATACTCAGTACGCCTCTGTCCGCTGCAGTGCATGTTCCAGATCAATAGTAGTAGATCCGGCGGACACGGTGTGGCGCTGACTTTCCACGCGGCATGTGGACACCACGCACAGGGCTGTATTAAGGGGGTGCCACAAATTTCCATACAATCATACATATGTAAGTATAGGCGCGTGTTCAGTATTTGTATGACTCAACTGACATGCAAATGCCGAATAGAACAATAACGCTCATATTCCCGCACCACCGGCGGCATTTAGTATTGTCTGCATTAAAACATTTGTGTCTAATCTTTTTTTGAATAAAGAGTAAGGATCTCAATTACTAAAAGTGATTTCTAAAATTTATCTCTTTTAAATTTGTTAGTCCGGAACTGGGAAAGCAAACACACTGAACTCGGGCTACTGACCAAATATTGTAAATATTATACCTAATAAGGGTGAGCCCTCATATGTGACATGACGTCACCAAATAGGGGAGTATAAGAAACAGCTGCTATGCGCGCAAGATGCTAGACGCTGCCAATACTTTATTGACATCAGTAAAAGATTTGAGAGGTCGCAAAAAGAAACAGTTCCACAATAGATGAAGTCTTAAGCAATCAATGATTTAATCATAAAAGTAGGGACGTATCCTACATGGTGTAACGTGCGAAACTGTCGTAATCTGGGCGAGACCTTTCGTCTTTTTGTACCGCACCGCACCGCCCTGCACCTGCACGGTCGAAAATTCTAGTAACGTGCGCTCGACTGATTTAGAACATTTCCAGAAACGGACATCTATATATATATATATATATATATATATATATATATATATATATATATATATATATATATATATATATATATATATGAGCAAACGACCTGACTGTGGAACAGGGAACAGTAAAACAGTGGAATAGTAAATATTACAATTCAATGTGAATTTAGATGATACTGATCTGCTCGGAGCCCGCATTCGTAAAACACTAATTAACAGATTTTTTTTGTTATTGGATAGCCTGCATGAAACCAAATCAGTACAAATCATCTCTGTCATCATTCATTATGTTTATATCACTTGGAGAGGGGTGAAGAAACATTGGTTGTTACTTCTTCTGCTTGGTTTTTCATTTCATTTGTGACATTCAGCTTTAATGCCTCCCCAAATGCGACACCGATTTTCTTGTGAGTTTCTCTCCGCAATCGGAGCAATGTTTGAAGAAGTTCAACACGGGTGGCTTCTTATGGGTCGCAATATCCAGAAAAAGCAATATAACTTGTATAACATGCAAACGCACGAGAGCAAACAATTCTGAAACGTATTGCGTTACGTAGAAAGTAATCTTAACGTCAGCGTACCGGTAAATGTAGCGTAACGCAAACAAACTCAATTTGAACAACACCACGAGAAGTAGGCAAAACAATGGCCTTTAAGAGACTATTTCAGTTACATTGAAGTATTCATTTTTGAAAGACAGGAGTGTTTGTCGTTCATTCTTTCCTGCTCTAGCAGTTCTCACGTGAGGAGAAATGAAATTGGCACTAAGTCCCGAAATATTGCCTGAATAATAGTATTTACATATCAAGCTGCAGAGCCTAAGGTTTTGGCCCGCGTCGCAGGCCAAACGCTAGTTATATATACCTAATATTATTCATATTCCTCTCTGACCTGAATAGATGATATAATAACAAAAGGTTCGCGATTTATTTCACTCCGGCTTTCTAACAAACTCGTCCGGAACTTCAACCTTTGAAACTGAATAAAAATTGCTTCGGAGTTTCAATACAATTTATGCAATTGTATTGAATTTCGATAGAAGTTTTATTGCCAGACGTGCTTTTTACTAGCCTTTCTGAATTTCTGTGATTACAGTCACTTGTTTTTTGTTTGTGAGGAATATTGATGTTACTTGCAAAAACAATTTCCTTAATTCTCCGGGCTATTGACTTGTAGTATGCAAAGTCATATAAATAAAGCTACTTTTAATCAGAATTAGCACAGAGACAAACTTCTGTTATATATATATATATATATATATATATATATATATATATATATATATATATATATATATATATATATATATATATATATATATATATATATATATATATATATATATTCACATATGTTCACATATTGAGCTGCGAAGCCTGCATAGCAGGCCAAGCGCTAGTCATATATTAGTTTCACTAGACGACCACAACCCTCGCATCGCCTCGTCATTGTACCACCTGACGATTTTGTTGATTGTGTTCGCATAGATACATATATATATATATATATATATATATATATATATATATATATATATATATATATATATATATATATATATATATATATATATATATATATATATATATATATCTATGCGAACACAATCAATATATATATATATATATATATATATATATATATATATATATATATATATATATATATATATATATACCATGTATAACAATATGAAAAATGATTTCTTTGATTGGAGCAGCCGGATGTTTCATTCATTTGTCTCGCCCAAGATCTCAGATCTTGATCTTTGATCGACGATCCATCCACAATGGTGTCCCCTCTCTAATTTAGGTCCCCACTCCATAGAACATGTGACAGTTGCCGGTTATAGCGGTCGCGGTCTCTCCGCGGTTGTTTTGTTGTTTACTATAGTGCGTTGTTGCGTGTGTTGTGTGAGTGCATAGCGTGCTTCAATGGCCGTACCTCAAGTGCGTATGTTATGAAAGTTTGTGCCAAGAAGTTTCCTTGTGTTCCTGAAGTTATTTGACCCAGTTGGTGGACATTTAGGTGATTCTAGCAGATGTGTTTTGTGCCTGGATAGCTTTGTGCTTGTGAAATGTGTTTTGTGTGGATTCTTAGCATTTGGATATTGTTTACTTGAGGTATGCTATTGGAGGAATTCAAAATAGCTGATTCGGATTTATAATGAACAAACGCAGGAAATGAAAAACAAAAATAGAAAAATTGTATGCCTTTAAATAGAACGGATAAAAATACTGAAGTGTTTGTAAATAGCAGATAAATTGAAGGTCACTTCAAAATTTTCCTTATCAGTCGTCAACATATCTGTTTAATTGTAGAATAAGGAGAATATTACTTCATTAGTTAAATAAGTAAATATATGATTACAATGATGAAGTGGTATTGCTAAATATTACTTTTAGTTTGCTAAACATTTTCCCTGTGCATCGTAAGCATCTTTATCATCATTATCATTGTTAAAAATCTAAAAATAATACTTATCTTTGAAATATATTTGGTGTTAAGTGAAGAATTAAAGTACTTAAAAATGAGGCAAGTACGGTTATAGCCATCTGTTAGCCGTCCTCAAATTCAGGACTGATTCGAGCACACATCTTTATAAGGAAACATGTTTAACACCATTCTGCGCAACCTGTTAATCTCTCTTCTTTGATATTCAATTAGATTGTAAATGCATTACCTTATCGATTTGTTCCTGTGTTGACAGTACAGTTAGTAATACTTACTAAGTATACCTTGTAGCCATGAGGTGAATTTTATGTGTTCTTTTATTACTGCTATTTCACACTGCTGATTTCGAATTAAGATCTCTGAATGCGATTCGTGACATTTTTCATTCTGAATATATTTCCAACATCGATTCTCTTCGAACACTTTAGCTGAAATTGGAACGTATAAATTATTTGTTCACTACCAGATATGATGAAGATATTCTGCTAAATATTTGGAGGCATGCATGATATGTGAGGGTAATTGAAATATCTATGTTAATAATCAGTCAACTTCCTTAATGCACCTTTAAACTACAAATAATAGCTCTGACTATATCTTAACTATTAGTTCCCAATACTCGGCGAAAGTTCCATCTACGTTTCTCTTCGGTCGTCACACACGCGCGACCACGGGCGTGACTTGCTGACTCACGTTTCTAGCACGCGTTTGTACTCTCATAAGGATTCAGAACCGGATTACTTTTTCTTGGTACTCCTTTTATTACAAAATTTTGTTGCGCGAACTTTTAGGAGCATTATGTAACAAGTAATATATTAGAAGGTCATTATACAATAATTTGTGATACGACTGGTCTCCAGGTGAAGTAAATCAATTTGGGTATCCAAACCAAAGTACAGCTCTGTAAGATGTTTTTTATCGCCATCTTCTTCTTACATAAATTTTTCACGAAGTCTTGTCGCGAGATACGCACTCGAGAGATTTGTGCCTGCCTCCTAGATGTACTCCATACAAATATGAATAAATGAACTACGTGTGGTCTGGTTGCCATGACTACCAAGCTACTTTGAAAAGAATCAAAGATGAATTAAGCTGGGAATCAGGTTTCTAAGAACTCTAATCCATCGATTCAGGTAGGTAGATATTTGGAAGAATTACTCTTAAATATTTGAACGACCATAAAAACGTGATAAAAAAAACGATATGGAAAAAAGAACAGAAATAAATAGAAAAACAAACAAACTCACAAAAGAAGGAATGACAACAGTCTTAAAAAAACTAAGAAATGGAACAGCACCTGGACCTGATTACATAAGAGAATAGCTAAAATATATGGGGGAAGGAATGCTATTAACGTTGCTGAATAGAATATGGAAAAACAGAACAATACCAATGAAAGAAAGCAGTGATATTTCCTATATACAAAAAAGAAGACATAAGAGACTGCAGAAACTATGGAGGAATATCACTATTATGCAAAGTTATCTTAGAAAACAAATTTAGACAATGTATAGAAGAAACACTTGAAGAAACCCTAACTGGATTCAGGAAAGGACACTCCCCACAAGATCATATATTCTTGATAAGAAAACTCACAGAAAAACCCTAAAACAAAATAAAAACTATACATTGCATTCATTGATTTAGAAAAGGCGTTCGGCAGAGTGCCAAGAAGAATTATATAGAAGATTCTGAGAGAAAGACAGGTAGACGAACTATATAAGAACAAATAGTGGAACATCGGATGAATTTACAACATCATAAGGACTGAAACAACTGTGGAAAATATTGGGAGAAAGACAGACAAACATAGAACTACTAAACGCCACAAAAAGCGTGTACAGAAAAACAACAAATTACATAAGAAAGGGTGACGAAATATCAGGAGAATTCAACACCACGCAGGGTTTAAGACAAGGAGGAGCATTAAGCCCATTATTATTTATGGTTTTCTTGGATAATATAATGGAGCAAATAAAAGATAAAACAAAGAAAGTAGACATTGGACATAACCAGTTGAGCGTAACTAAAATAGCGTGCATTTGTAGACGATCTAGCAATCCTGGCTAAGGATGAGGAAGATATGAAATATAATTTGAATGTATGGAACGAGGAATTGAGAAAACACAACAAGAACATAAATGTCAGAAAAACAAAAGTAATAATAACTAATATACGACTAAACGGATGCGAAAAAGAACAAGTAGAAGACTGTACATATCTAAGAGTAACAATTAATAATAAAGGAAGTATGGAACCAGAAATCAACAAAATAATACAAGCAGCTAGCAAAAACTACCATGCACTCAACAAAGCGGTACTAGGAAATAAGCAAGTATCCAAGAATATAAAAATGACAAAAATTGTATACCGACCAGCTTTAATATACGGAAGTGAGTCGTGGATACTCGAGCAGAGACTGAAAAGTAAAGTACAAGCATCAGAAATGCGATACTTAAGAAGAGTTAAAAGTTAAATCACGAAGACTTCTTCAGCGGTGCTTTTACGTTAAATAATCAAACGCTTCGAAATCACGAAGACTTCTTCAGCGGTGCTTCTACGTTAAATGATCAAACGCTTCGAAATCACGAAGACCTCTTCAGCGGTGCTTCTACGTCAAATAATCCAAAAAATATTCTAAGTTCAAAAACAGCAAAAATATTCTAAGTTCAAAACAGCAAAAATATTCAAAGTTCAAAATAGCAAAAATATTCTAAGTTCCTTTTACGGACTTAGAAAAAACGAAACAAACTCACAAACTGTGTCGGACAGCTGTGCTAACGGACTTAGCACAAAAACTTCACTTGGACGGTACACACTCTGAAGACGACGCTCGGTATCGGAACTGGTAGCGTACTTGGAACGGCTGCTCAGAAGACTTGACTTACAAAGAAGTGACTTAAGTTGGCCAGAAGGCCTTATTTATACCCATATTTTAATGAAACCTTACTTTACAGGTTTTAAAAATTGAATCCATATTAGCGCTAGCAATAATATAAAGAAGAAATACAGAAAAAAGAAGAAGTAATTTTTCAAATACAAATTTCATTATAATAATACATTTCTCATTACTCTCCTGTTGAATACATCCCTTTCTGATTTTATTTTCTTAATATTAAAATTGTCCTAAATAATTTTCACATCGGTCGATAATATAGAAACTGTCAAGTGTCGGATCTAGTTTGTTTATGGTCAACGGTCGCGCAGAATGTCAAACAACAACAAAATATACAATATACAATATACAACATATTTACAAGACAACAGTGGATTACATTCAGACTTTATTACGGTAAGACATAAGACATAAATACAGATCACACGATCTCAACTTCTTTTAATTTAAGATGTTGTTAAAACATAACCTTATTCATCCACATGTGAAAGATAGTAAACGGTATTGGAAACAGCTGAACACGGATGAACGAACGGTATGTGATGTTGTAGGTTGATGCAGAGTTACTGAATTTAAATTTTACAGGGTGCGCAAGAAGTGAATAAAATTGTGATGGACTAAAAAATGTTTGGCGGCAGCAGAAGGCTCTGGGATGTGCAACAGTGACGGATTTTGGGGCCTAATTCGTCACAGTTACAAGGGTAGACAGAATAAGTAACGAACGAATAAGAGATAATCCAGAAATAGAGAGCATACATAAGACCATAAAGAAGAAACAAGTTTCATGGTATGGTCACTCAGTCAGAATGCCGGAGGAAAATCAGACGAAGCAAGTTTGGAAAGCAAGAACCACAGAACAGAAAATGAGAGGAAGACCAAAAAAGACTTGAGAAAAAACATAAATGAAATTCTCAACAGAAACAACATCAGCTGGCTTGAAGCAAAGAGAATAGTACAAAATAGACAAGAGTGGAAAGAACTGATCAATAATTTTAAGTGAAACAAGAAGAAGCTTTGAGTCGTTCACCATTTATCTTGTTCCTGGATAAAATAATGAAAAACATAAAGAACAACAAAAAGGGTGGGAGTTGGTTATTATAAGTTGGAGCAGATAAAAATAGCAGAATGTGCATTTGCAGATGACTTGGCAATTCTAGCATAAAGCGAAGAGCTGCAGAACAACCTGGATGATCAAGATACAGAGCCAAGGAAACATAATATGAAAATAAATACAGATAAAACCAAAGTTAAGGTCATAGCCAGAGAAGAAGTTGAAACAAATATAACGCTAAATAGAAGAGACAGAGCAAGTACCACTAAACGATAAGGGAACTTATAGTATGAAATTAACAAAAGAATCCAAGCAGCTAACAGGAGCTACCTTGCTTTGGATAGAATTATAAACAATAAACAAGTATCAAGGGAAGCGAAAACAACTTTATACAAAACAATTTGAAGGACAACGATAATACACGGCAGCAAAACGTGGGTAATAAACCAAAAATTAAAAAGCAAAATACAAGTGGACGAGATGAGGTTCTTGAGGAGAATAGGGGGAATAAAAAGGATAGATAACATAAGGAACAGCCATATAAGAAATAATATACAAAAAGAAAGTACACAGAGGACAATAGAGAACAACAGTTATCATGGTATGGTCACTTAAAAAGAATGCCCGACAATAGACAAACGAAAATAATATGGAATGCCAGAACAGCGAAAGGAAGAAAAAGGTAAAGACCAGCAAAAACATAGGAAAGCAGCATAGAAGAAATACTACGCAGAAACAACATTAGCCTGTAAGAAGCAGTGAATAAAGCGCTAAACTGAAAAGAATGGCAGAACATAGTAAATGTGATAGCGTTCCGGCCCGCTTCGCGGACATATGTGGGCCGCCCTTAGGGTGTAACATGAGCTATCATCATTATTGTTGTAAAGTCATGAGAACGAAAATGATATGGAATGACAGAACAGCAAAAGGAGGAGAAAGGTAAAGACCAGCAAAAACATAGGAAAGCAACATAAAAGAAATACTACGTGGAGACAACATCGGCCCACAAGAAGCAGGAAATAAAGCGCTAAGCTAAAAAGAATGGCAGAATATAGTGATAGCGTTTCGGCCCGCTTCGCGGATACAGGTCGGCCGTCCTTTAGGGTGTAACATGAGCTATCATAATTATTGCTGTAAAGTCATGAGTTTTATGTTTGTTATTAATATCTTGAAAGACGGAACAAATATGTTGAGTTCCAGACAACTATATCTATTCTAAAGTGAGACATCATTAGTACAGTGTGTAATTATCCATAGATAAGAGTATCTCTAGCCTCGTCTCGGCTTAGTACAAGTAACAGACATGAACACGTAAAGCTCTTGTGATCAATGATCTATAATTTAATATGCATTATGGGTGATTAACCTTGACTAACATTACCGATGGTTAGTTAGTGTTCGTCAAACAGTTGGCCGTATATTAACAAGCATTAGAGATTCACAAATAACAGCTTGCGAATAGAAAGCACAATGATTGCGTTTTGATTAGAAAAATTCTTCTGAACATAAATCTTACATTTGGGAATAATTCCACTATAATAGAACTAAATTTCATGTTGTTGATACAGCTGAATATGTATATGAATGTAAATTTTGTAATTAGGGCAAGCTACATTGGTGCAAACTAAATTCACATCGTATTGCTATCGATTTGATATTTAGTACAGTTGTTTCTGAACATTCGTAATGTTCTCAGCCTACAGCAATAAATTTCTCTTTAATACCGGCCAGCAGTTTACTTCCACGTCGGTTTGAATTGTAGCAGAGTCTTGCTGTTATCTCCCGTACCTCAGAAATAAGGACGATAATGAGTAGAAATAACCTGTGGAAATGGTTTTTGTTTTTCTACCCGCTGGTGATAAGAGATGGCGCTAGCGACACGTTTTGCTTCGTGCGAATCCCCCTGCTGATTGCTGCCAGCGTCGCACCCGCTTGTCATCTGCTTTGAGTTGTTATTTGAAAAGTTTAAATTTAATAAAGCAAGGGTTATGGGAATGAAAGATGGGATTATTTTGTGATGATGTAGGTCAGATTTGATGGAAATTGAATTCAGGGTATTAAGATATTGGATTATGTTTTGGTATCATCAACATAGCTTATATCAACAAATCCGATGTGTCATCCGTTGATATCTAATAAATTCTTTTTACTGCAGTTTTTGTTACGTGTGCAGCAACAGAGTTTCAATCAATACTCCGAAAAACTTTAATTTTCAACTAATAAAAATGTTTCGAGAGCAAAAACCATTGCTTTCTTGTCGTAGAAATTTACAAGAAAACGATACACGTCATCAATCAACAAAAAATACTTTAATGACAATTTTAATTTATGAACCTGTTGAACGAAAAAGAAACAGGGGCAAAATATTCACACCACATATGATGAAGTTATGTACAGGAATATATTTTCTTGCTGAATATATATGCATTTTTTCATGTACGGCGCTATCACGTTACGACACATTTAATATGCAAATGACGTGTGTTAGTGGTCTGAATAGTTTCCGCTATCATGTGTATATTTCCATAACTCTAAACAGTGATGAATGTGGACTGTGTTGATGTATACACTTTGCCAATGTTGCGCGGTGTTTGAACTGAATAGACCTAGACCTTTCTAATATTCATATATTCCAGACAGTGTTGGATCTACATATTTTCATGTTGCAAACCAAAGTTTTGAATTATTTTATTTGAAATGAATAATAAATTTGACCTTGGAACATGTGCCTTTCAAGGGTCTCGTAATTTTTCGTATATTGGTTATTTTATACCATGTTTGATGTTTTTTTTTGTGAAATTTTTTCTATTATGTCGTTCCATGTTTTTTGGGGTTTTCCTCTGCTTTTATTCACTACAGTTCTTGATTTTCATACGGATACCACTTTCCTGCATTGTGGTAGTGTATATAGATGTCCAAATCATTGTAATTGTTTTTCTTCTTTTAGTTGTTTAACAGGTTTTACTTTAAGTCAATTTGTGATGTGCTCATTCCTGATACGGTCTAGTTTAGTTATTCCTGATATAATTGTCAGGCCTGTTATTTATTGGCCTGCCTTTGGTTTGTTACCCAGATTTTGTTCATTGTTAGATTGGACTTTCTAGAGGTGGTGCTATTTTTTAGTGAGGCTGTTTTAATTTCTAGCCGTAGCCTGTATTCTGTTGTTAATTTCTTTCTCAAACCCTTCTTTTGCTTTTGTGATACTTCTCAGATATTTAAAGCTTTCTACCTGACCGATCCTTCTTGGGTTTATTTACACTTTTATGTTTTTCTTTTTGTCATTGTCTTGGTTCTGTTTATATTTATATTGCAACGTTCTTTTGCAGCTCCTCTATGGTGGTTCCAAATATAACTATGTTATCTGCGAAAGTTCCTCTGTTGTTTTCTTCAATATTTCATTTAAGTATATTTTAAACTCTTCTGGGATACTATTTCCTATTCTTATGAGGTTTTTGGTGTTTTTGTACATATTTCGTACTGCTCTTGTCACCTTATCTAATGTCTCCCACGGTATCTCCCTATCAACTTTATCAAATACTTTTTCTATGTCAATTAAGCATAGAAATATTTCTTTGTTGTTCTCTAATGCTCTTTCTGTTAGTTGTCTTATAATAAATACGCGTTTTGTGCGCAGTATCGCTGTTCGAAACCGCTTTCTGGTTTTTCCAGTCTGTTTTGTACCCTAATTTAAAGCTTGCTTGTTGTTGTTTGTATATTGGCATTATTATTGTTTTCTCCCAGTCTGATGGTATATTTCTCATATTCCAAATTTTGGTAGATGTATTGAATCATCTCGACGTTTTGTTCTCCAACGTATTTTAGTTGTTTGGACTCAGCTTCATCATAACCTGATGCTCTTCCAATTTTTATTCTGTGAACTGCACCTTCAACCTCATATGTGATTATTTCTTTTAGGTGTTAAATCACATCTTTATTTGTGTCTATTATATTTTCTTCATTAGTTATTTGTGCTTCTAATAA
The DNA here is from genome assembly GCA_963989225.1 of Dromius quadrimaculatus. Taxonomy (NCBI): domain Eukaryota; kingdom Metazoa; phylum Arthropoda; class Insecta; order Coleoptera; family Carabidae; genus Dromius; species Dromius quadrimaculatus. The sequence continues at coordinate 3,611,764 of OZ022328.1, forward strand.
TTCTTCGTGGTATTCCCTTCATCTTTTCATTATTTCCATTAAATTGTTGATTATTATTATTTTTATTTCTGTCTTTTATTGTTTTAAAGGGTGGAATTTCCCCCATCTTTCTATTATTTTTATATCATTGTTGATTATTATCATTTTCATTCCTGTTTTTTATTTGTTTTAGAGAGAGTTATTTTTTTTTTATATGGAACCAGGTATCCCTTACTATTTATCATAAATGCAAGAATGTGTTTGTTGGTTTGTCCTTTTTTTATGCAGCAACGGATCAACATGATTTTTTCGCATATAAATAGTTTACTAGTTGTAAAGTTGTTATTGTATGTTTATAACTCGTCCTTTTCACGTTTGCACATCGTTCATCGGTTTGTACATTTGGTGTTATCTCTTTCATGAAGGTTGTTTTTCCATGTATTGTTCAACGTATAATAGAGGACGCGCAAAGTTTAAAATCTTGAAAATGTACATGTAAAATTGTCACCTTTGCATATGTGTACTCACTTAATTTTGTTTGTTATCTCCGCAAAGCGGGGCGCTAGTCTTATATGAATGATTGAAGTGAATAAGTATAGTTGACGCTTGTAAATGAATAAATTGACGTGTGGGGCTGAAGATTTAGGTCCGCGAAGCAGGTCGAAGCACTAGTCGTATATGATTTCCATGTATTTATTGCTGAACATAATTGAAGCTTTTTGAAACAATGTGTGAGAGTGAATTGAAGTGTATCACTAAGGAAATAAGGCCTTCGAGTATGAATGGCTGCGCAAGTGTGACAATTAAAGTGCAATAACCTGACAAAACGTCAGTTGAATCTTCAGCGTTGCGATTCGATACGTAATTCTATGTTCTTCCGTTGCAGGTTCCTGGCGCTCATGTCGGTAGGGTCGCATACAGCTGGCAGAGTCGTCCCGACGCCGCTCGTCAGTAGACGTCAGGCGTCCGAAGCCGACGCGACGCTATACTTTTACCCAGCAAACATCGTCTTCTTACTACTTGTCTGTCAATGACTTCTTCGCGTTTACGAACGTGTGGAGATTTTGCCTTCGTGCCGTGTTTTTTGCTAGTGATTGGAGTGTTTGTTTTTTGTGACATGATCGGTGACTTGTGCCAGTGATTTTTGGTTTGTTTTTGAGAAGATATCATGGAGACAGCAAAGTTTTTGACTTTGATCGCGGGATTGTGCATTGGAGCTCATGCCGCCTGGCAGGAAAATACTCGTCCGAAGATGTACGTCCATCAATTAGGTACGTAATCTATTTTTCAATATTCTAAATGAAAGTTGGGACACCCATGGGGCGACCGAATAAAATGCCCTGATTTCACGGGCTCAAAATTCGATTTTAGAAATCTTGATTCGTATATATATATATTCCACAAATTGTATATTAACCGTACAAAAGAGTGAATTCTTGAGTCCAAAAAATGGGCATACCGATAGGGGAAATATGTCAACGGCGAATGCGACAAATAAGTCGTTGGGATTAACATATTAGGCCGATTTTGTTTCTTGGATCTCTCAGACTGTTTGCTTCTAGAAGGAAATCGGCGTACAGTGGCTAAACGCACTGCTGCATTTGTTAACGGAAATAATTTGGTTATTAACGCGCCTGCGCAAAAACTAATAAGTATGTATTCATACGAAAAAATATTTTAGTATTGTTAGATATTTTCGTTGACAGTTGTGAATTTATTCAACACTGATTGGAGATTTATTATTGGCTTGCTAATAGAAATGGCGAAGCTTTTTGTTTGGCAAAGTTCGGTCCAAGTTTTTGTGTTCTACCGAAAACAACGTGAAATGAGACCTCGGATCCAAGTTTGGAATTTACTTCTTCAGACGTAAACATTTTCCGAAAACACCGGGAAGAGAAAATATTGATGTTATTCCTTGTCTTTTGTTTGCTGAAAATAAAATATTTTTATATACATGCAAAATTCATTTTATAGTTTTGTCGTATGTCTAGTTGTTTAATTAAAAAATGTAATATTCAATTTTAATAGAGCGCCCACATACCGGGCAAAAATTTTATTCTGAAAGCTCACTGTGAAATGTAGGTTGCAAACAATAAAACAGCCGTAAATTTGTATGCTGCTTCCACCAGTAAAACTGATTTCATATATTACAAAAATCTTCAAAAAATTTATCATTAGATTCAAAGGTATTATAAATAGCGCACAAAACTCCAATTGATGTATTCGTAAGATTTATTTAATACAGTTATAAACGTCATCAAGAAATTAAACTGACATAATCACTGTAAGATTTTCCAGTTATGACTAATTGGATGATATGAATTCCGAATCGCACACTAATTGAATTTTCAATAATTCTTGTAATCTGCAGCGTTTTGCCCACCATTTTCTGTTTTAATCAGAATTCTACAATGTTGAATATCAAATGGATTTTAGTATAATAAAACTCAAATGAAATAGTTTCACTTATCCTAACAATTATTCTTTGCTCAGCTTAATTCTGAGTTTATATATCCTCGATTATGGTTTTTCGAAATTTCTAGTAATCAGACTTGGCCACGTCCTCGACGCATCAGTCATTTGCTTTAACCACCCTGTGGAGGTTGTTTGTTATACTATCTATTGTGCAGTGGCGACTCCTGTTGAAAAACTATTCAATCACTCCTAGTATGTTTTTTTGAATTTTACATATAAGAAACGTTTCACAACGACTAGTAAAAACCCTCCAGAATAAATTGGATTAGGATGTATTTTTCAGTGAATTACGTGGGTGTAGTGACATTTCTCAGTTTGGGAAAATATTTTTTTCTGTAGAAAGAAAATTTCATGTAGGTAGTGAAATAACAGTCCTGACATTTTCTGTCAAGTAATGTGGGAAATGTTTTATTACCGAAGAGTTTATTGAACTACTAAATTATTCAGTTATTACACGTTTATCGTAGTATGTATATTATTCAGTTTTCAGCATTTGTATTATTCACGAAACAATAATGGAAATTGCTGTCTTAATTTTTAATAATACTCATATAATATTGGAAAGAAATATGATGTAGTTGTTGAATAAGTCACCGTTTCCAACAATATGGGACAATACTGAGGAAGGATATTGACAAACTAAAAAGATGGAGATAATATTTTGAGTGAAAAGGGGATACATTATGGGCAGCGACCATTTCCTCGTGGAAGCCTGAATAAATAGAAGTAATAAGGACAGAAAGTAATACAAAAACCAAAAAAGAAGTAACAAAAATTCATAAACTCAAGGAGAAAACAGTCAAGGAAAAGAAAAATGAACTAGTACAAGAAGAAATAATAAAACAAGAAGAATATAGAAACTGGGATGTAAAAGACATATGGAAAACTCGTGAAAATATATTCAGCGAAGTTGTGGTACCTACAAAAACAGCCAAAACAGAAACAAAGAAAGTAGTAAAACCAAGAAATAAAAGAAGAAAACAAATTGAACAAAAAAAAATAGAAAATAAATCTCCGTAATAAAACGCAAGAAAATTATTAGAAATACAAGAAGCAAAAGAAAAGAACAGAGAGATTCATACAAAAAGCTGAACAACAAAAGTGGGAGGATTTCGGAAAATGTATGGATAAAAACTACAAAGAAAACAAGAAACTCTTCTATAAAGTAGCGAAGAATTTGAGAAAAGAAAAGGAACAACCTATCAAACAATTAAAAGACAAAAATGGGACAATACTGAGAAAGGATACAGACTAACTAAAAAGATGTAGAGCACATTTTGAAGAATTACTAAAACCCCAACAACTAAACGAAAGCAAGGCGTACAATCCAGAAATTACAAAAACAAAAATCAGCATCGAAGAAGTTACAGTTGCTATTTGGAAGTAAAGATAGGGAAAGCAGCTGGATGTGGTGAGATAAAACCAGAGCAGCTAAAATACCCAGGAGAGGGAGGAATAAGAATGCTGCACACATTAGTAAAAAAAATTTGGGATGGAGAGCAGACACCTACAGACTGGAGAAAAACAATCATACTGCAAAAACAAAAAAAGGAAACAGCCGCAACTGTTGCAATTATCGAGGGATCTCACTCCTACGCACAGCAGTAAAAGTGTGCGGAACGATACTTGAAAGTAAACTAAGAAAGTTAGTAGAAGACAAGATTGGAGATTGTTACATTTCATTTTCACCACATTCATCTTCATCACCTGAAATCATTTAATGTCAATCATCTCTCCTAATTGTTTATTTGTTTCTTACCTGTTGACCCTAATTCATCGCCTTTCGATCAGCTGTGGCCTTCATCTGTCAGATTCGTTTTGTTCATGCACCATGTCCCTCTAGCGTATACTATTGTCACCAGTATTATTGTGTCTCGTCTGCAACCCTCTTAGCGTCTCTGTGTTCTTGGTGGATGAGAATTGGAGTTTGAAATGCGTCTTCTTTTCTTATTAAACTAATAATTAGAAAAACCGTACTTAACTTGAAAACAGACTTAACTTTGTGAAGGTCTTTCTAACGGCCACTTTTGAATTAGTTAGTGAAGAGTTCATATCAAATAGTGTTCGGGAGTTTATTAAGAAATTTTAGTGCCAAATTGATTACCGGGCCGAAATTCTTCTCACTTTTTGTGGATTTAAACTCTCAACGTTTTTTTGAACTTAGTTCAGCGGAGATTCTCCGGATTTATTTTGATGAATTTCTTCAAGCTAAAAGCCGATCAACACCTCAAGGTAAAAGAATTATACTTAAAGCGGATTTAGAAAAGGCCACAGCACACCCAAAATCATGTATTTACAAGTCGACAGATCACGGAAAAACACTAAGACACAACAAAAAAATCTTTGCATGTTTGATGAACCTTGAAAAAGCTTTCGATAGAGGTAACAGAGAATTGTTGTGGAAAATATTTAGAAGGAGAAATATAGAACAGAAGATACTAGAAGGAATCCAAAATATATATTAAGATAACAAAATATGTAAGAATCGCTAACTTATTATCCGAAGAATTCAAAGCAGGTGGAGGATTAAGACAAGGAGGAACTCTAAGTTCCTTATTGTACATACTAAACATGGATGGAATTGACATTGAGGCAAACAAACAAACAATAAAAACAGTCATAGGATATTCAAATTTGAAACAAATAAAAATAGCAAAGTGTATTTTTGCAGACGACAGTAACTTTTGCGAATACAGAGAAAAATCTGCAAAAGAACTTGAAAATATGGAACAAAGAACTACTCAAAGCAAATATGAAGATAAATGGCAACAAAACAAAGGTAATGATAACAGTCAAGGAAGAAAAACAGTTGAAGATACAAATTAATAATGAGCATTTGCAACAAGCTCAAAGCTGTGGTTATCCAGGAATTATGATTGAAAATAAAGGGGGGTACGAAGATGAAATAAATAGCAGAACACAGGCAATAGTAGGAAGGTACTATTAAAGCACAAAACAGTGAATAAAAGAACAAAGCTGACCATCTACAAAACAATAATACAACCAATGCTACTGCACAGTTCAGAAACCTGGGTGCTAAACAAAAGACAGCAAAGTGAAATCACAGCGGTGGAAATGAAATGTCTAAGAGCTATAGAGGAGGTAACAAAACTAGACAAAATTAGAAATAAAAGATTAAAGAAATATTGGAAGTACAGTCAGTAATGGAGAAGATAGAGCAGCAAAAATTGTGGTGGTATGGACATCTAATTCGATTCAAGGATGAAAAAAAGTAAAAGAAATATGGAAAGCCAGAAAAATTGCGGCACGAGAAATTATAAACAAGAAAAAATTGACAACCAGAAAAGCACACGAGTCAGCAAGGAACCGGAACGAGTGGAGAGAATCATAGAAGACATCTGATGTAGTGGATTGCGGCTAGCGGTAATGTGGTGGCATCAGCATACCTGGACGTCTACATCAACGGAGATGTTGGTGGCAGTTCTGACCACCAGTGGCAAAATCATGACCACAACCATCAACCACCACATTGCCTTGCAGTTTCAAGCATATATGCTGCAAGAATGCGCCCTCACTCATAGGTAGTTGAGGAATGTGATCTTATTGAAGTCACAATACAGTTAGAACAGAATTATTACTTGACACGTTGCTGACTTTGCCGACAAAACAATTGAGTTCGATATACTTATAAAGTACAAGAACTGCACCGGCTCTGTTTTTACCATGTATGTATGAGGGTTGTGCGTTTGTAGAGCTCTGTTTAGTCAGAATTACAGCCACAAATATTTATCATCCAATGTATCAATTATTCTGAGTAAACAGCACAGTAAATCGTCATGTATATATATTCAGAATATTTGTTGTGGCCAGCAATGGAACATTTTTATTTGTTTTTTTCAAAGTTCAAAGATATTTTTAGCACATTTTTCATTAAAATTTCGAATACAACTCCCATGTAGATTTCAATAGATATCAATGTATAATTTTCTGTTATCATTTGATATTTTCACTCACGCAATGTAACACTTAAATTGACGGCAAGTCATTTTGTACAAGATTATGAAGATAAAGTTAACGAAAGATGTAATTTAAAAGTATGCCAAAATCAGCTACTAATTTATATGAAATACGTGTCTGTTTAGCACCTGATACGTCGCGAGTAATAACAGTGTTTAATCGTAATCATGGAAACTCACAATACAAGATTAATTGTTGTTTTTTAGGTCAAATTCGCAATTACTCTGGCAAATGACAAAGATATTTTTGATTCTGATAAAAAAATATGTGTTCAATGCTTGAAAGCAGAATAATCTATTGTTTGTAATATAACTGAATTTTGAATTATTACTAGTGCCATTATGAAATTCATAAAAACAAACAAATAGTTGCCATAACAATGAATAAAATGCTACTTGATCAAGCTATGAATTTTACACTAAACGTTTTTCGAATGTCAAACATCAAATTGAAAAATCTAGTTCAGCAGCAATTAAGGCCGTCGTAGATAAAATATTGAATGATACACGTTTGATATAGCTAGTGTAATGGAACTTGAGTGATATAAACACTCGGCTAATCGCCTCGTTATTTAACATAACACACGTTTCACTACAAACTTGTATCATTAATATCTATAATTTTATCAAAAAAAGTATTTCAGTCAGAATGGCGGTTCAATTATCAAGCTGCGAAGCTCAGGGTGTAAGTCAGCGCAGTGGTACGGAGCACTAGTGGATCAATACAGAATAAGCTCAACTTTATTACTAATCTGAACTTATGGATTAATATGTCTTGGATAATCAATTATAGGTTAGTAATAATAAGTCTGTCTGTTTCAAGCGAGTTGATAATTAATTCTCCTGAAAGTAATCAATGAATGTAATTTGTTATGTACAATGAGATCATTAATTTTAATGATTTTTATAATAATTAGTGGGTAATTTGAAATTTCCATTTGATAGTCATTACTTAGAATAGAAATATATGAAAATCCGAATGAATTATTGAAGCATGTAATCAGTATGTTTAATATTCATTGAAAAAGAAGTGTGGGAATGATTCACCAAATAGCAATTATCAAAAAATGAGGAAAAGGGAAATTTAGGCAGTAATGAAGGAATTACAAGTTGATGAAAATATTTTGCATGTCTTTCAAGTTCGTCGCAAGCAGTGCTATTTCAAATGTTTCACAAATTCAATAAAGAGTGCAATTTCTTAGACTCCTTTTGTTGATTGATTTTTCCTGATCGAAATTTTTATTCCGGAACCGCATTTCGTTTCAATTTCGATTCATATCCGGTTTGGGGCGGAATTTCACATTTTATAAATTGCATCGTTTCGCACTGTTGTCTGTTACGTCTCCGCGTTTTGTCAATATTTGAATCCTCGCCGTGCAAACATTGTCTCTTCGCGTGTTTCTGCCAATGCGCTCCGTTATCCTTTATTCCTTTAATATGTTAATACTTTCTACAAATTCTGGTGAATTAACTGAAAACCCGCAACTCACGCTTTTGTTTGAAACTCTTTATCCTTGCTTTGAATTTTTCATCCTTTGCTTTTTGACATATTTCTTTTCATTTCTTCCTGTCTCCTGTTTTTTCCTTCCATTTGTTCATTCCTGCTTTACTCAGGTCTGCTTCTACTTCTTGCAGCCATTTAGATCTGCCTTTTCTCCTCTTTCCACCTGGCTCTCATTGTACAATTTCCCTTACAGTGTCTTCTTCTATTTTTCTTCTCATGTATCCTAACCATTTCATACTCTGTTATCTTATTTTTCTTACTTTATCTTTTCCTTGCAGTAGTTGTCCTATCTAATGGTTCATTAATATTCTATATTTGTTTCTTGTCGTTTTTACTGGTCCTAAAATAGTTCTCACTATTTTCTTTTTTCTATTCGCAAATCTTCTTTATCTTTTTTTGTCGTTGTCATTGTTTCTGCCACGTTTGCTCTGTTCAAAATTACTTGTAGAGTTTAATTACTCCTCCTTTTGTAACTGAATATAACAACATAACCATAAAAATGGATAAATATTGTCAAAGTCTATCAAAATACCAAAAATCAGAGTTTGCAGGTTCAGCAAATTTTGATACATGAATAAATCATTCAACAGTTGAGAATTATCGACAGTTTTTATCCATTGGACGATTTATTTTATTTTGTACATTTTTAATGGCGTATTGCCGTCTATGGTTGGGTAAATGTTTTTTTAATTGGAAACCGAATTCAATTAAATTGTAATAAAAAATTTATAGCATGAGAGATTATACTTTTATTCCAGATTTTTGGGATTATTGAACGGAACACATTTGATAAATCAAACTGAGTTTATATATTCTTTTAAAATTCAGATCTCCATTCTTGTTATTCGTATTTCAGAATGTGAGAGGTCCCTGAAAAAAGAGGAGTATATTCTGCCACTGTGTTAGCTTACAATCCCGAACACATCTTGTTTCTTTTTGGCGGCAATAAACACTGGTTTGCATATATACATTCGAGATTTTCACGCTGATTGTGGCTGATATACCAGTTTTGTTTCTGTGTATATCACTCTGTACATCAGTATCATAAACACGGGTTTTAGTGTGGGCCGACTGCGCCGATAACAATACAATTTTTTCTAAACATAACAAAAACGCGGATGCTTTGTAGTTTTTCTAATATTGTTACTCACTTTATGTATAAAAATATTTTTCCGTCAAAAGTGTCTTTCCCACTATCTCTTTCTTAGAAATGAAATTGTTTTTGATTTTTTTTTATTCCTTCAATGACACCAAAAGGGTATTCATTTACCATCAGTGAGTCATTATGTACGATATTTTACAGAAGTCAATAGTTTTTTGTCAGAGCTCGAATGATTCTGCTGCTTTCCAAGGATGTGAAGTACATTATGAGTGTCCCTACAGATAGTATTTCAGTTACGGCACTGAGTCGCGGATCCCTCGTGACATCGTGGTATTTGTTCGGCAAACGAAAATCTTCGGGATGTTTGCTTCGCTTGTTTTTTATGTTGTTAAAGTCGTAAAACGTGTATTCTGTTGCTTCTGCTGAAACCTGACGACGTCGAAGCTAATATGAAAATGTTACGCTACACCCGCTCTCAGTCGAGGATTGGGGCTTCTTTAGTTGGAAACTTCACATGATCATTTTGCTCTTCGAGTATTGTGACATTATAGATCAAATTCAAGAATTGGAACTTTCACTCAGTATAAATAATCATACAACATATATTCTTGATGAAGCGTGAGGCTATGGAAATAAAGTTGACACACGACATGCAGTGGCATAAATATGCAGCAGTGCCATCTACCATAATTGAACCGAAGTTGCAGGTCTTAAGAAATACAAAATTTGATACATTGTTATGTACTAGTGAATTAATGCAGGGAAAACTAATTCCTCAAATTTTGGGGTAATTTAAGTTAGAATCAAATAGATTTGTTACGCTCTTGCTTTATCAATGATTAAAAGACATTTGGAAAGAGATCTAAGAATATAGCTCCAAAAAGGCTGAAATAGTAGTGTTCACGGGAGGGTTCCGGTACACCCTTAGAGGCTATTTGAAATGCCCTTGTCAAATTTGTTACGCTCTTGCACTATTAATGGTTAAGAGCTGTTTGGAAAGAGGTTCCAAAGGTTGTGACGCCCGTTGGCGTCCCGTTGGCGTTTCTTACGGTCGGTATGTTTGAACTCTGTGGCGATGGTGCCGGATAACTAGCGGGAAAGGGAAGGGTTTGTCGCTGTGAATAACGATAAACGTTTAGGGAAAACAGTAAATTTTATTAGAACACAAATAAATGGGGAGCTGGAGCATCAACGGGCACGGGTTTGACCCTGCACACGAAGTTGAAGCTACGGTGCGTCGAATTTTTGGTTGTCATCGTCAGAGGTTGTCGTAGCCCTACGTGGCAGAGGTTACGACGTGGCGAACGGACCGTAGCTTAACGGTAGAGGCTACAGTTGCGGAAGGTGGATGCTATAGTCCTACGGCAAAGGCTACAGTTGTGGAGATAAGACTCTGAAGCAGGAGCCGCAACGGACGTCGTTTCTACGGCTCTGAAACAATAACCACTCGACAGCGGAAGTTAAATAACCCTGTCAACAGGATGTTACTTACGGAGAATACTGGGACTCTGAAGCAGGGGTCACAACGGGTGCGGAACGGTTTAATCAGTCTGATGCAGGGCACTTCTAAGATACTCAAGTCTCTCGGGAGAGTATTTTGCTGTTCGATTTCAGCTTGTTTTTCAAGTAAACTGTACTGAGCCAATTTAATTATGAGTAAAGGATGTGACTTGAAAGCATGGCGGCAGTAGTCTTCACTGGGGGGCTCCGATACACTTTTGGAAGCTTGTTGAAACTTCTTCATCAAAATGACAAATTTCAGTTATTTGGGCCACTAACCTCCAGGACGGGACTGACCAATGGTCAACAAGCACACCATAATCATGGAGCACTGACTCCCTCACTTCCCCTACTTGAAGAATGCAGGCCGCAGGTCTTAAAAACGTGTTCCGAAAGCCAAAACAAAAAATTTTAAGTTCAGAAGTCGGTTTCTCATCAAGATTGTGGCGTCTCGTTGGCGTTGTCCACGGTTGGTATACTCGGGCGCCAATAACGGAGCAACTCTGTGGTGATGATGCTGGATACCTAGCGGAAACAAACGGTGATAATTATACTTGCAAGTGACGACGGGCATGGGTTTGACCCAGCATACGAAGTTGGAGTTACAGTGCGTCGAATTTTTGGTTGTCGTCGTCAGAGGTTGTCGTAGTCAGAGGTTGTCGTAGCCCGATGTGGCAGAAGTTACGACGTGGTGAACGGACTGTAACCCTACGGCAGAGGCTTCAGTTGCAGAAGGTGGATGCTATAGCCCTAAGGCGGAGGCAACACGCGACTCCAAAGCAGGAGCCGCAACGGACGCCGTTTCCACGGCTCTGAAACAGTAACCACTCGATAGCGGGGGTTGAATAACCCTATTAACAGGACGTTACTCACGGAGAACACTGTGACTCTGAAGCAGGAGTCACAACGGATGCGGAACGGTTTTGTTGGTCTGATGCAGGGCACTAATAAGATACTCAAGTCTCTCGGGAGAGTATTTTGCTGTTCGATTCCAGTTTGTATTTTAAGTAAACTGTACTGAGCCGGCTTAATTATGGGAAAAGGATGTAACTTGGAAGTATGGCGGCAGTAGTCTTCATTGGGGGACTCCGGTACACTTTTGGAAGCGGAAACAAACGGTAAAGATTAAACTTGCAAATTACGACGGACACAGGTTTGACCCAGCACACTAAGTTGGAGTTACGGTGCGTCGAATTTTTAGTTGTCGTTGTGAGAGGTTGTCGTAGCCCTACGTGGCAGAGGCCACGACGTGGTGAACGGACTACAGTTGCGGAGATAAGACTCCAAAGCAGGAGCCGCAACGGACGTCGTTTTTCCGACTCTGGAACAGTAACCACTCGACTGCAGGGGCTAAATAACTTTGTCCACAGGACGTTACTCACAGAAAATACTGTGACTGTGAAGCAGGAGCCACAACAGATGCGGAACGGTTTAATCAGTCTGATACACAAGACTCAAGTCTCTCGGGAGAATGTTTTGCTGTTCGATTTCAGCTTGTTTTTCAAGTAAACTGTACTGAGCCGGTTCAATTATGAGGAAAGGATGTAAGTTGAAGGCATGTTGGCAGTAGTTTCAAGTGGGGGGCTCCGGTACACTTTTGGAAAATTACAAATTTCAGTTATTTGGGTCATTAATTTCGAGGATGGGGATGACTAATGGTCAACAAACACACCTTCATCATGGAGGACTGACTTCTTCAAGAAACTAACCTCCTACTTCAAGATTGCAGGTTTTCAAAACGCGTTTTTGAGTCGGTTTCTCACCATGATGCTGAATGTTCTGTCCCTACTGTCGTTTTAGTAACATAGATGTGTTAATTCCGTTTGCATTGACGAATTCAGTTCGATGACATAAAAACAATGCATCATACTTGAAGTTGAAGTATTTAAATCGGGAAAAGTAGGTCGAAACAATCATTTATTCAAACAGTAATTCCAAAATTGAGACTGCAAATCATATTGTTGACGATGAGTACATTCTTAAACTTTCCAATGTAAATGATGCATTCGATGAAAGATAACAAAAACTGTTTTATAAATAAACGGCATTTTATTGATCTTATGAAAACATTCCTAACATTTGTCATTAATGTCATCGGTGTTTAAATGAACGTAATATATTAGTCAGTTGGATATCGGTGGAATGTATTGTTATGTATTGAGGTCAGGCTAGACGTTTTGATTCGAGTTTAAAATAAACATATTTAGCAAGCTGTCTCTATTAACCTGGCAATATACATGTGTTAAGTTTGCGTTTTCGCCTGAATGAAGTATATCCTTCACGCATTTTTCATTCGGCACGCAAAAATAAATACACGGTGTGTTTGTGTTTGCACCATTGGGGAATATTTGAAATGGAAAAAATAAGAATTTATCGCATGACGTTTCCGGTGCGTAAATAAAATACGAAACAATGCGAGGAATCATACCCTGCGGCCGAATTTAGGTGCTGCTTCTGAAGCAGTAAAGAAAATAAAAATGATTTGATTGGTTGTCTTCAAAGTCCTGACAACCACCTTCTAAAAAAAAACTCTTTTCGATTACCTTTGGTACTTCACTATTATTTATTATTAAAGAAGGATGCTAATGTCCGACTGGAGCAATTTGTGATTCTTACGATAATGGAAAGGTCTTTCCAAGAACCGCACCCGCAATCACTAAAGGGTTAATTGCGGCTGAAGACTCGGGGAATACAGATCTCTTCTTCTCCTGACTTATTCAGCATCTCATTGGTTACGGAGACATAGCAAGAAAGCAATTAACTAACCTTTTTATCTCTTCCTTTCTATCATATTCTTCCAAGGAGTTTTAAAAGGCATCCGCATTAGAAAGGATTTAACTTCTTTCGATTTAATTAGAAATCAATGGCAGGTTCCATTGCAAGATGCTATTCTTTCGAATTGTGTCTCCCGTTTTATGGGAGATAGCAGTCGAAGATAAAGACAATTTGTTTTCCAGAGTAGAAATTATGCGAGCTCTAGTTTAATATCTTGAACAATGAAGATTTCCTTTATTAGACATTTTATTAAATCATCTCTCTTTTGGACTTAATTTGATCTAGGTTTTCACAAACTTCTCAAATGAAAAGATATGAAATAATAATGTTGAATGTCTAGCCGAGTTCATTTGACCTGAATCGGGTTTATTTTTGTTTCCTTTGGCAATACACTTACACATATTGGATGCTTTTTTCAGGCGGTGCTCGAGCTTCGAATATTTTCACTATAAAGTTTGAAATTCCGAGCAAGGGATTTCATATATACCTATTCGTATCTTCACATAACACAGTCTTCACTTGGATGTGGAGAAATGTGTTTGTTAAAAAAGATATTGAAAGAATATAAAAATGGCACACCCCTTCCCACGTTCTCTTTATTCTTCTGAATTGCATCAAACTTTTATGCTGTGATTCTGGAGCACATTCCGTGGAAAAATCTGAGAAATGGTGGAATTAAAATCGTCCTGAATTGCTGATCTGCCATTTGATCATTTCATAAAGTTTTCGGAACTGCTAGTGAAAACAAAGTATTGGCTTTAGTAGATTGGCTACCGGCCAACATATTTTTTTGTAAAAAATACAGTTTCGTCTTATTCATCTGGATAAGGAATGGGTGTGGTTCAATCCACTTCCTCGTGTCGAGAAAAATATTGAGTGAATCGTAATCCAGAGCACGAATAAATTTTATGATATGCTATCAAACGGAGCATAAAGCAAATAGGTGAAATTCAATTATGTTTAATGACAAACTCAACATGGTCGATTATCCGTAACTAATATAGCGACGATTCGTATCAGTAATAATACTATAAATTGAAGATGTTATACTATCTCGTTCTGTCGAGAGACGAAAGATTTATGCCAGATGAAATCTAGACGCAATCGATTTGCATCCGAAACAAGATTAACAAGATTATTTTCAATGTTCCATCCAATCTTTACATTCATTCTTACAAGTAGAAATTGGAAGAATACATTTGAAATGCAAATGTATCTCTTGAGAAATATTTTCAAGAATTGTGAATAGATATTATCATAAACTACATTTTTATGCTGCTGAGTTTTGAATTGGGTCATTCAGTTCCATAAGTTTGAGGATAGGAGTTAAATAATCGTTATACAGGGTGCGGTAGACCGATAGAATCGAATTATGAAGTCTTGCGCCACCCTGTATGTCCACCGGTTTTTCGGCGATGACGTTCCGAAATTTTGACTTCAGGCGAGCTTGAATCCGTGGTCGATTTCAGTTAACCTCATAGGAAGAGATTTGGATAGCGCGCCGAACAAGGCTGATTGCCCTGAAAGGGATGGGGCGGCCAGGGGAGTGTTTCTTCAACAATTCCATCGAGGCCCGTGCTGTACAGGTTGTGGCTCCGTTTTGTTGAAGTCACACATCCCTGCATCCCTGATGTCCATTTCTTCCCGATGGACGGAATTGCGCACCAAACGGTAACACGTTCACAATGAAGAAAAACATTACCGCGTCCTGGAGAAGGGTTTCAAGTTTCACATGAAGTTTGGCGGGCCACAGAATCGCGATCAGTACAACAGCCAATTTGTACGGATGAAGTTGGAGCTCGTTGTGAAGTCAGTTCTGTCCGAAAGCTTCGGAGCAGCCGCATGTTTGCGGGCAGAACGGCGGGGAGACTGCAAAACTGACTCTCTCAACATTTTCCGGAGCCCTGGCTGTTCTTACAGCTCCTAATCTGCGTTTAACGATGCGGTAACCCACGAAAGAATCTAATTCTGGTCGAGGATGGGACTGTGAGGAGGAACGTTGAAAGGCATTCGAAAGGCACGTTGCGTGGCCACAGGGAATTGGTTAATACCAAAGTATGCTTAAACTGAGGACCTACCCTCTCGGACGAATTTTATCTCAGCTCCCTACCTTCACCCCTTGCCATTTGGCGGCTTTTTCAAAAAAGTAAGTCTCTTTGCCGCACCCTGTATGAAAAGGAATTGGAAATTTGGTTGGGATGCCAATATTATTTGAGTTAGTATAACCTGAATGTGCAGGGGCATCTGCCTTTTCATTGCTTTCAAAATGTTCGTGCTCTGGCACCCACCACAATGTGACGTGGCTACGTTTTACCAATTGGTAGATATGTCTTCGCAATACCAGACTGTCTTTTTGGTTCCGGAGCAACTTGATTGTTGTCCATCTGCATCCTGGCCTTCAATTTTGGCACACCCACTGATTGCATAGATATTTTCCTATTGAAAATTTTAGGTCCACACCAATTTCTTCACTATTCTAGTTTGAACCAAAAATGTATGTACTTCCGGAATCCTGGCTGTTCCTACAGCTCCTAATCTGCGTTTAACGATGCGGTAACCCACGAAAGAATCTAATTCTGGTCGGGTATTGGACTGCAAGAAAGAACGTTGAAGTGCATCCGAAAGGCACGGTGGGTGGCGACAATGGATTGGCCATTACCAAAGTATGCCTCAACGGCGAACGTGAGATACTCTCTCGTCTATAAAATAAATACTGAGGACCTACCCTATCGGACAATTCCTCTCTCAGTTCCCTACTTGCGCACTTCTCCGTTTGGCAGCTTTTTAAAAAAAGTAAGTTACCGCACCCTGTCTTAAAAGAAATTTGGAATTTAGTTGAGAATGTGCAGGGGCATCTGCCTTTTGATTGACTTCAATACATTCGTGCTTTGGCACCCACCACAATGTTACATGGTTACCATACCAGACTGTCTTTTTGGCTCCAGGGCAGCTTGACTCTTTGATATTATATCAATTGTTGTCCATTTACAACCTGGCCTCTAATTTTGGCACACCCGTTGATTGCATAAATATAAGTTTGGTGAAGTGCGGCTTCTGAGATATCGCTATCATAAATTCTGGTCTAAGTTTCTCCACCATTCTAGTTTGGACCAAATAACAAGAACCGGAAACTGTCCTTGGAGTAAAATTCTCCTGATCTCCTCAGTGGGCCATTACTTGGACTGTATTTTGCATTTAGGGTCGTGCTGGTGAACCCAAGTTTCATACTCGGTTACGATCTGTTGATGTAATTATCGAGGCATGCTTGGTTCCCGATTGAATGGCTACCATAGTATCCGCTCCTTGAAATTTATGAACTTGGTACTGCTTTGGGCTCTCAGCGGGCAGAAACCTTTCACCTTGAAAATAGATCCTTCTGATGTCCATTTCGAATTTGGGGATACGAGCTGGCAGCGAAGTTTTCGAGGTCTGCCCATTTCTTGATTGAATGGCGGCTACCACAGTATCCGCTCTTTGGAGTTTATGAACTTGGCACAGCACAACGACCAAGCTGAATCGTACGGAATCCTCTCCCGTGTTTTGAACCATCAATGTACAAGAACAGGTGACCTTCCTTGAAGGTAGATCCTACTGATTTCCATTGTAGGCCACCATTTGGATGACACACTGCATTTAATAATATGCTGGAGATTTCAAATTTCACACCTGGTTATAGTCTGGCGATGAAATTTTTGGGGACTGCCTAGGTCTTTGATTGAATTGTTAGAGTTTATGAACTGGGCACAGCTTGGGGCACTCAATGGGCGAAGAGCTTCGAAAATTTCAAACGGTCGAGCTGAGTCGTATGAAGTCTTCTATCTTGTTACGAACCATTCATGTGCAAGGATGGTCCATCCAAGTGCAAGGGTAGGGAACCATCCTTGAAGGTTGATTCTTCCGATGTCCATTTTGCATTTGAGATCATGCTGGGGAATACTAATTCATACTTGGTTACGATCTGGCGATTAAATTTTCGAGGCCTACCTGGCTCTTGGTCGAATGGCGGTTATCACAGCATCTTCGCCTTGGAGTTTATGAACTTGGCACTGCTTTGGGCTCCCAGTGGGCAGAAAGCTCTTACCTTGAAAGTCCTGATGTCCATTTCGAATTCAGGGTCATGCAGGAGTATTCAAGTTTCATACCCGGTTATGGTCTGGTGACGAAATTTTTGAAGCCTGACTGGTTTCTGATTAAACTGCGGCTACCACAGTATCCGCTCTTTGGAGTTTATAAACTTGGCATAGCACAATGGTCAAGCTAAATCGTATGAAATCCTCTCTCGTGTTTTGAACAATTCATGTACAAGAACAGGTGATCTACCTTGAAGAGAGATCCTTCTGATGTTCATAGTGGGCCATCATTTGGAATGCATTCTGCATTAGATATCATGTTGGTGAATTCAAATTTCACACCCAGTTATAATCTGGCGATGCAATTTTGGGGGCCTGCCAGGGTCCTTGTTAAATTGTTGGAGTTTACGAATTGGGCATAGCTTGGGGCACTCAGTGGGCGAAGAGTTTCGAAAATTTCAAACTTATCTTGTTCTGAACCATCCATGTACAAGGATAGGGAACCGTCCTTGAAAGTGGATCCTCTTGATGTCCATTTTGCATCTGGATAGGGCTGATGGCTCCAAATTTCATACCCAGTTACGATCTGGCGATAAAATTTTCGAGGCATGCTTGGTTCCCGATTGAATGGCTACCACAGTATCCGCTCTTTGAAGTTTATGAACTTGGCACAGCTTTAGGCTCCCAGTCGGCAGAAAGCTTTCACCTTGAAGGAAGATCCTCTGGATGTCAATTTTGCATTTGGGCTCATGCTGGTGAATTCAAGTTTCATACCCGGTTACTGGCACAGCTTTGGGCACACAGTGGGCGTAAAGCTTCGAAAATTCTAAACGGTCAAGCTGAACCATATGGAATTCTCTTCCTTGTTTTGAACAAACTATCTATGTGCAAGGACAGGAGACATTTCTACAGTAGGCCATTATTTGATCTGCATTTTGCATTTGGGGTTTTGCCGAATCCATATTTCATACCCGGTTGTGTGGCGAGAAAATTTTTGGGGCCTGTCTGGTTCTTGGTCAAAATGGCTACTACTATATCCGCTTTTTTGAGCTCATGAACTTGATACAGTTTTGGGCACCCAGCAAGTGGAGAGCTTCAAATACTCTAATCGTATGGAATACCAACTCTCTCGACAATTTTTTCCGACAACAGGATCCATACGCGAGTTGAATGAGGTCGATGGTCTTCTTTCCCAATGGTTGTCAGTAACACCATCTTTATATTCTACTACGGTCTTCTTCAAGCATTGTCTTAATTAACAGTAGTAGAAGACTCAAGGATCTCAAATTTCAGTTTAACCCGCTGCGTTGGGATGTTATCTGGATAGGGTCTGAGTATTATTGAGAAAGAATTGTTTGCGGATCATTGCTACAGTATATTTATTTTGATAAAGATGTATTGAAATTGAGTATTACAAATAATGTAGGAAGAATAACGTTCCAGTATAATGGTACAATATTGATCCATTTATTTATAGCCTGCACTTTGTGTGAGAGGGCTTCGATTCAATTTTGATATATCTTTAGAGCTTGTGCGATACACGTCGCCCCTCTAGATAAGAGTAAGGTGATGCATCTGGCATGATTTAGATATATAGTGAGATTTGTGAAATCCTGTCCTCCCTCTTTTTGTTCAGGGGAGCTGACAAAGAATTGATAGTATCAGGTGAAAAAATATGGATAGGCGTTTAAAACAGTTTGTTTTATATAATGGTGATAGGGCGGAAAGGCGTACAATGTGAGCGCACAGCTACTAGACAAGATGATACAAATTGCCATCCCCCTTGACAGTTACGACCCGGGCTATGTTCATGCATGGCGCTTTACAACAGCTTATGCTAATTTCTCGCATACCTTTATATACATCACGCAGGCTTAATGTCCTTTTGGTATACATTGATAACCTGTCCATAAGCCCTTTGAATCTGTTTCTACATCTGCTAATACATGCTCTCTCAACTTGACGTTCCATTGCAGCACTTTGATAGGAACATTTCAGAGTACAAGCATCCCAATTCCCATTGATTCACCTCAAGAAATTACCTTACTGTAGTTCTCCAAATGTTAGATAAGCGGCCAGACAGAAAAATGCTGGTCCAACAACTCACACGTTTACTTTTCGCACTCCTGTCTGATGCTTATGATCTGGGACAAGCTTCGAAATATTCTATCGGCAGATTTAAACTGGAGATAAGACCTAAGAAGTGAAATGCAGTCCAAGAATAGTTGCCACTATGATCATTAAAGCCTAAAAATCCTATCAAAACAATTCGGGATAGTTAATGATGATGATACCCTGTCTTTCAAAAAGATATTGACTTTATATACAAGAGTTATAAGTTTGATTTGAGACGAAGGTAATAAGTAATCTGAGATCAATTACTGCGGAATTTTAGACTTGTTTCATTAACTCCACCATTAAAACTAAACGTATCTGTTGCATCAAATTAAAAGAAAGAATATTTGTTTACCACAAGGCCAAGTTGCCCTGATTCTCCACTCTGTAATTTTGCTAATCCTATTAAAAGTATCATATAGCCTGAGTAGGCCTGTTGGGGTATTGATCCAACTCCACCCCTTAAGCATCCCTGAACTTGTTCGACCCCGCCTGTTCGGTCACATTCGGCTATATTCGACTGGGCCCGAATATGTCCCCACATTCGGATAAGGAGAGTGCTATATTTGTATCCCTTCCTATATTTATTTTCCCTATTTTCTGTCTCTTTTGTTTACTCCCAACGGGGGATGAATAACTGTATTTGCTTATGAGAATTGTTTTGTTTATATTATTGTTAGGAAATTGATATTTCTCGTGGCCTTCATCAAAGTTTTTCTAATTGAATAATATTTGTTTATTTATTCGTGTGGATTGTTGTTCGAAACAATTTTCCTAGACAGTATTTACAGAGCTGTGTTTTGGTTTTGCAAAGAATTCTGGAACAAATTGAATTAGTCCGAAAATGAATTTTGCAGATAAAACATTTTTGTCACTCCTGCAGTGAATCGAGTCTTCTTCCAGGCAAATTTTATGTTTTTGTGCGAGGTTCACATCTTAGTCAATTCCATTTATGAATACTGTATTTCAGACATTTCTTTCCAACGTTTTTCATTAAGTATGTTATAAATTTTCATGATTCAATTTTAGAGTTTTAATGGACAGACTACTTAAATTTTAAAATTCCATTAGCTACTGTAATTCGCCTTGAATTTATGAATATGAATTAGTTGAAGGGTGGAATCTGACAATCAAGCAAATTCAAAAAGAAGAGGCTGATTAGTGGTTGCAAGCTTAGAAAATTTATTCTTATATTGTTTACGAATGTTTCCAAATTTCAAATTCAGTTTTGGGAGTTCTGGATAAAACTTGCGATAAAGTTGTGAATCAGGAGATAATTGTGACACCATTATGAAATAAATTTGTATCGGTCGATATACCAGAAGAAAAAAACGGTTCTGGATAGTTCCCATTTCATTTATAGTCATCATCTTGTCTCAATCTCTCTATTCTTTCTGGGTTTGTGATTTTTTCTTTTTCCGTATATTCAATATCTTATCTCAATTCCTTCAATCTTTCTAGGTTTGTAATTTTTCATTTCTGTATACTATTTGTCCTCTTTCTCATTCCTTTGGTATTTCTTTCAGTCTCCATACCTTCATTATGAGTTTTCGTGTATTTTATTAGTTCTGTATTTATTCCATTTTTATCTAGAGTCTTTCCAATTTGCCTGCTTTTTATTATTTCTTTTACTTCTTTTCTTGTTGATTCTACTAATACTTCTTCGTTCGCAATTTCATCATGTGTTGTAATATCCACGTTTTGTTACGGTTCTGTTAGTAGGTTTCAAAGTATTCTACCAGGTTTTCTTATATCGCTCATCGTTTCCTGTTTTGTTGCCCTTTGCGTCTTTAATGCACCAGACTTTTGGTTTGTATGCTTTTTTTTGTTCATTAATTTTTTTATAGAATTGTTCACACTTTCTTTTTCGATGTGTGTTATTCTACGTCTATCCATTCTTTCTTGTTTTCTCTTGAAATTTTCTGCATTCTTTTCTTACTTTCTCCATAATCTTCTCTGTCTTCTATCCTGTCTTTGTTAAACCATGTTTTTTTATTTTCGCGCCTTTCTTCTCCTACCAATTTTTTTGCAACTTGGTTTATTCAGTATTGTATTTTATGCCACTTTTCCTTCACATCGTCTTCTTCATATTTTTCTTTGATGTTTTTCTCTAATTCTTCCTTGTACTTCTTTCTCATGTCTTCATTGCTTAGTTCCTCTATGTCCTATTTAGTTCTCTTGCTTCTATTCGTCTGAATTCTTGTCATTTTTTGTTCAGACTTGCTATTACCATAAGGTGATCTGAATCCGTACATGCTCCCCTGTATGATCTTACATCTGTTATGTCTGATTGTTTTCTCCTTGTGATTAGTACGTGGTCTATATGTGTTCGGGTTACTTGGTTTGGCAATATCCAAGTTATTTAATGTATTTTTAGATGTTTATTTTAACGTACGAGAGTATTGAGGCTCGTATAGGTGACCTTGTCAGGGCGGAGCCTTTAGTCCTCGTTGCGTCGCATCACATAACCCCTCCCGATGGAAGCCCCTAACAATATTCCAGAAATGTGGTAGAACATTCGAGAAATGGATATTTCTATATATAAACGCAAGCAAACGATTTGAGTGTGGTGTAATGGTGAGGCTAGAGCAGTGAATATCAAACAGTGAAGTGATCAGTGGATATAAATAGTTGAATATGGATATCTGCGACTTTGTTCAAGCTAGTATTAAGTGATAAATGAATAACATAGTGTTGTTAGTGATATTCAGAAGAAAATCATTAAATCGTGATTTTTATTTCAATTATAAGCGATTTCGAAGCAATAAACATTACATTATGTTTGATACTACTAATAATCATGTTGTTTCTTGCCGCTTTTCCACATAGTCTTTGATCGTTGTTATTTGTATTTTCATGTATTGTATATTTTCCTATTTGAGTGTTGAAATCTCCTAATAGTAGTAGGGTGTCTTCTTTTAGTACTTTTTCTAATCCTTCTTGTAATTTTTCTCAGAATTTTTCTTTCATTTCTGCCTTCGCGTCTTCTGTTGGTGCTTATACGTTTATTATTGACATCTTGAAATAAATGTCAACATTAATACAAAAAAAAATCCAAAAAGAAACAGAAAACATAGTAGGGCAGCATCAGTGCGAATTCACGCAAGGCAGATCAACAACAGACACAATACATACAGTTAAACAGATAATAGAAAAATTACATGAATATAAAATGAACATAGATTTATCATTTATTGATTTTAAACAAGCGTTTGATTCGATCAGAAGAGAAAAACTAATGACAGCCCTAGAACAATTTGGAATAACAGCTAAACTAAGATGATTGATCTTGATGATATCAAGTGGAACAAAAACTCAATTGGAACACAAAAAGAAGAAACCCAGGAATTCTAAATGAACAAAGGAGTAAGACAAGGAGATAAATTATTGACAACTCTGTTAAACATACCGTTAGAATATGTGATGAAGAATTTGAACAAAGGAACACTTAGAAGTAAAGGCGATATAGTATTGGCAACAAAAAATAGGAAAATATTGAAAGAAATGGTCGAAGCAATAGTAACAGAAGTAAATAAAATGGGATTGAAAATTAATAAGAACAAAACAAAAATAATGTAGATAAGAAAAAAATCAAGAAATATGTAACCTACAGTTTGAAAAGATAAATAAATTTAGATACCTACGCATTATGCTATCCAATGAAGGAGACAGGGAAACCGAAATTCAAGAGAAGATGTTGGCAGCGAACAGAGCCTTCCGCACAAACAACAAATTACTGAAGGATATAAATGTAACAAAAATAGAAGTATGTAAAACAATAATCCAACCGATAATAATGTACGCAATGACAAATATAAGAAAAGGTGAAGAAGATTTGCGAATAGTACAAAGAAAAATAGTGAGAACTATTAAAGGACTAGTAAAAACGACAGGAAACGAATTTAGAATACTAATGAACCATGGAATAAAACAAGAACTGCAAGGAGAAGAAATAGTAAGGCAAACAAAACAACAGAGAATGAAATTGTTAGGACACATATGGAGAAAGAGAAGAAGACACTGTAAGGAGTAATTCTGCAATAGGAACCAGGCGGAAAGAGAAGAAAAGGCAGACCCAGATCTAAATGGCTGCAAGAAGTGGAAGCAGACCTGAGGGTTGTGATCGTCTAGTGGAACTAGTATATGACTAGCGCTTGGCCTGCTATGCATACAATGAATTTATTGTCAAATGATGCTCTTATAGCAGCATAAGGCTTTCTTTTGTAGAATTATTTTGGCCACTTCAACATATATATAGTTTTTGGTGTATGTTCTGATTTATTCTCAATTTGGAGATTCAATCATGGTTTTGTCGTCGAGTATCATGTTGATAAAATAGAGCTATGTGAGGTCTTGACTTCTGGAGTAGGTGGCCAAAGGTATCATTGACCTTTCCTCCGGAGATGTTTTTTTCGCCCGAACGAACATTGATGGGTGTTTGTTTTATATTTACGACGACATAAAGTGTACTTTAGGATGATTGTGTCCCTTTGTTGTTACTTACGAGTTGAAAAAACTCGTTCGTAAGGTTACACGTCACCGTAAAGTAGCGAGCGGATATTATGCTCTAATTGTAACGAATTATGTGAGGACTCTCTACCTTTGGTAGCTCATTACGCAGCATTTCGAACAAACTCGAAAGTATCTGACACAAGTGGAACGTTTGATGCACCGTTTTTTATGCTTTGCAGCTAATTAAGCATACATAATTTTTGGACACCGTGAAAGTAGATTTTCATAACTTCCTCATTGGTTTGATATTATCTTCTTTGACGTTTTACATTAATTTAATGTTATTGTTCATTGAATAAGCTAATTTTTATTGATACGTATCGATGTTTATTACACATGACTGCATTTAAGAAAGTTATAGAAGTGACATGTATTGTTTTTGCTCTCACATTCTGCAACAAAATGCCAGTCAAGTGCTTATGATTTACAAGAAACGGGAGTTTAAGAATGATGGGCTATATTGCTGGATGATGATCTACTGTGGGAATCAAATTGATATACATCAGTGTTTCACTTTTGGTTAACAATTGGAGATTTGATTTAAGTGAATTCAGTGAGTCATGCTCGAAGAATTCATTTTGTATTCATATTGAGACTCAAGATGATATTTTTATAGGCGAGGGTGAAAATTTGTATCACTTCGTTACTAAAGTCGTAGCTTGAGCTCAACCTTCCATAAAATTTTTATTGTCACGCTGGAATTTGAATTATACTACAATTTGAAGCTTTACAGACTTCTTATCTTATTGCAGTCGCTAAAGTTTGAATGCTGAAGACATATTAATTGGAAAAAGTGATAAACATCTTGGTTATAGCCTTCAACTTAATTTAATGGTAATATCAAATTCAGCATTACTTTTTTTGGAACTTTTACCTTGAGATGCTGTATTGTTTTCCTTGCAATTCAATCCTCAACGATTGAAAACTATCTGTTATCAGTATTGTTGTTTATCAACTTTTTTCTTGCATTTTGTCCTTAGTTTTGTGTTTTTAGTGTTGTCCTCTGTTTTGTATTTTCAGTTAATAATAAAATTCAGATTAAAAAAGCTGATAGCCATATTTTTTATTGTTTTTTATGTAGTTTTCTAAACTTTTTATAATCTTCTTGCATTTTGTCTTCAGTCTTGTGCTGTTCTCTGCTTTGTGGGGTACAACCCTGTTTATGGAATTGCAGTGATAATTTCTCCCTGGTGTTGTATTCTGGCTCATCAGGTTCATTTAGAAATTGACATTTCCTTTTTGTCTGCGGTGAATGCGGTCCTGAATTGTAAAGTCTGCAGGGACCGGAAGCGGTGGCACCCGATACCAGCTCATCTATCAATGTAGCCTGATCTAGGCTGACACCGTCGTACGATGCGTTCAGCGTAGCGTTTTTATCGCTCCGAATGAGTGCATTGCCACAAGCTACCATCCCAACGAACTCTTCTGTCCTTTATCGCACTGGAACTTTATTTTGACTGAAAAGAGAAAGAAAAGCGATGTAGGTAAAAAATCGTTAGCCATCCTATCACTATATATGATTAATTTGATACCACCGAATGATAGCTCCGATGAAAATGGTTTTTTAGATGTTCGTCCACTTGCCTTCCCTTTTTTTAATGTTTTTGTGATTTATGGCACCGGAGCGGGATCGTGGAGGTTTTAATCTGTTTCCTCACTTCTCGAAGGATAATCGGCCATCAGTGACCACTGCCCGCTATCTGAAGTTGAATTTTCGGGAACTCCTTGCACTTTTACATTTTTGAAATCTTCTGAATAACACTCACAATAATTATAACAGTTCATCCATCATACAGCCATTTATTTTTGACATTATATGTCAGCCAATTAAGACAATTGAATTTTGTGTATTCAATGAAAAACTAATAATATATTAATTAAGTTCATATTGATTATGATGTATGGGATGGAAATTTATTATTACTCTAAATTTAATTTGAATTTCATTCAGTTAAATTTATTAATTTTGTCAAAATAACATTATGCACTTCTAATTGAATCTGAACTTTTGATATTTATTTGAAGAATAACCCCATACAAAACATAAAAGTCGAGATTAGAGCCAAGCTCAATTTCAAGAATATTCGTGGTTCTTGGAGCCGAAATGAAGAATATAAACGAAATAGAAAATAACAAGGGCAGAAAGTAATACAAAAGCTAAAGAAGAAGTAACAAGAAACGACAAGCTCAAGGAAGAATCAGTCTAACAAAAGTACAATGAACTGATACAAGAAGAAATAATAAAACAAAAAGAATCTACAATTGTGGTACCTACAAGAACAGCCAAAACAGAAAACAAACACAGTTTTGGAGCTGAAAAATAAAAGAAGTAATCAAATTTAAGAAACAAAAATAGAAAATATACCTCTGTAATAAAACGCAAGAAAATTATGGAAAATACAAACAGCAAAGGTGAAGAACAAAAAAATTTATACAAAATGCTGAACAACAAGAAAGGAAGGATTCCGAAAAATGTATGAATGATAACTACAAAGGTAACAAAAAAGAAAAGAATTTGAGAAAAGAAAAATAAAAATCTATTGAACAATCAAAAGACAAAAATGGAACAATACTGAAAAAGGATAAAGACAAACTAAAAAGATGGAGAGAACATTTTGAAGAATTACTAGAACCGCAAGTACTAATCAAAAGCAACGCGTACAATAACGACCCTATACCAGAGCAGAATCCAGAAATTACAAATACAGAAATCAGCATCAAAGAAGTTAAAATTGCTATTGGAAACTTAAAGATAGAAATATGATGGAATAAAAGCAGAGCTGCTTAAATACATGGGAGAGGAAAGAACAAGAATGCTGCACACATTAGTAAACAAAATTTGGGATAGACAGCAGACACCTACAGACTGGAGAACAACAATTGTACTGCCAATAAACAAAAAAGGAGACAGCCGCAACTGTTGCATTCATCGAGGGGTCTTACTCCTAGGCACAGCAGTAAAAGTGTACGAAACGATACTTGAAAGCAAACTAAGAAAGTTAGTAGAAGACAAGATCTGCGATGCTCTCACTATTTTATTGATAATTTATAACCAGAATTGATCTTATCAAGAATTTTTTTGGCCGGAGGCGGTTAATATATGGAGCTGCGAAGCCTAGGGCTTAGGCCTGCATAGCAGGCCAAGCGCTAGTTATCTTATATACTAAAAGGCCAAGTGTTTGGATTACAGAAAAACTTTGCCCTAAGCCACAGCTTAAACCAAAATTCGGATTATTATGATTTTTTTTTTACAAATTTGGTAGTCTTGAGGAGGAGTGCCTTTTGAGGGTCTAAATTTTTTTCGTCTTATAGATTTTGTGCAAAAAATCAAAAACCGACGAAAATTGGACAAAAAAAATCAGATCCAGTTGCCAGGAATTTTTAATTGTTGAACATCAATGTCATCTGACAGTTTTGACGTTTGAATCTCAATATTATCACATTAAATATTGTAGAATTTCTATATTATCCACGGATATTATGTATTATCATATTAATTACAAACATGAGCGAATAATTCTTGATACATTTTATGCTTCTATTATGTTTAAATAATAAGATAACTATTTTTATGACGTTTAAATAAATTCAGTATTGCCAACTTATTTCCTGCGGGAAGAATGTACATGCGTACTCGCTTTTACGCAAAATTCCAATTCCAGTTTACAACAATGTACACATCTCACAAATAAAAGGTAAGTGGTTTAAATGAATAATATTAACAAAATGACAATCTTATGTGATATTTTTCAGGCTATGCTCAGAAATTTTTTGGAATAAAGTAATGTGTCACAATATTTATGCATTTACAACACAAAACAAAGAACAGGCATTATTAGAAGTGACACATTTCTTATCCAGTTTGGATGTTCTTATTCACATGGTATATAAATTTGGACATGAAATATTTTCTTGATTCTACCTTCAATTCTGACATATTAAAGCTGTATTCTTTCGTTCACGGAGTACTGATCTAACTGATCTGGTTCACTATGCTCTTGTTCATTCGTTCACGGATCAGTTATCCCTACTCCAAATATAAACTACTGCAGATAATACGGAAATTATTCGAATGTGTTATGTTTAGTGATCATATTAAGTACTTGATGAAATTATGTACGCATAACATCAATTTATTCAACTAGATCTTATTATTAATTATTTATACAGAAGAATCTGAAGCTTGTTCAGTGCTCGCGCTGATGAAGCGAGTAGGTGAAGTTGCTCCAACAGTTGGTAACATTGTTTGTTGTGACGTAGACACTCAAGTGCGCATGCGTAAGATAGAGTGGATAGAGATCTTTTGTAAGAGTCAGGTATTATTCTTCTTTTAGTATTTGTTTATAATATCTGTTATTGAAATATATTGCAATTATAAAGAACGTGAGTGTTTACAATGAAATGTCAGTATTGCCAACTTATTTCCCACACAGAGACTGTACATGCGTACTCACTTTCACGCAGAATTTCAATTCCAGTTTACAACATTGTACACATCTTATAAATATAATGTGAGTAGCTTAATTGAATGATATTAACAAAATGACAATTTCATGTTATATTTTTTAGGCTATGCTCAAACATTTCTTGGAATGAAGTATAATGTCACAATGCCCATGTATTTTCAGCACAATATAGGAAACAGGCATATTTTGTAAACTATAAATCCTTTCAAACAAGCGATCGCCTAAGTCTCAAGATGATTTTAACATGTAATTGTTATAAGGAAATCGATTCTTATAATCAAGAGATTTATTTCTGTAATTTAAGTGTAACGTCATGTAATATTTTCAAGGTTATGCTCAAGGACTTATTGAAAGCTGGTATAGCAGAATGCTTGATGAATACGATTCCAAAGTGATATTGTTGAAGAAAATTCAATTATTTGTAGGCACTGAAGAAGAATTAATAAAATTTGAAATGTTTGCTCAAGTGATATGAATTTAGTTCACCAATACTAATTCATCCATCCTCCGATGATCCATCATTTGATTATACTATTTTAAAGATACGATTTATACTCTAATTTACAATATTGTTTTCCTGTAAAATAAGTACTGAAGAATAAATGCCACTTAGAATATGTCAAGTAACTATAGTTTGGTATATGTGGTGAATATTCTGCAATGAAAAAATGAATATTTCGATTAACTTTGTATTTGAGGTTATGTAAAAGATGATCTTCCTAAAAACTGCATTGAGCTGATGAAACACGATAAGTTTGGATGTGAACGATTTAAATAATAAAATGATACTTAGATAAACTGTACATATATACCTATTCTGTATACCTACTACAATCATTTTACAATATTGAAAATTTCTCAAAAAGTGTAAGAGACACATGATATTAATAGATTAAAAGTAGTTATTCTAGAAAGAGTTTTGGCGGAAAATGTTGGTAGATTATACGGGTTACTGTAAGTAAGAATTCACTGTTGTAATCAGCTGATTTCAAACAATCAACACAGACCACTGTTCCAACAGTTGGTAACATTGTTAGGTGTGACGTAGACGCTTGGGTGCACATGCGTAATATAGAGTGGATAGAGATGTTTTGCAAGAGTCAGATATTATTGTTCTTTCATTGTTTGTTCATAATATCTGTTATTGAAATATATTGTAATTGTGAAGAACAAGAATGTTTTGTTGAATATAAAGGAATCGGATGACGAGTAGTTAGATGATAGAACAGCAGTCAGCATTTTCATTGATTCATTCATCGATTTCATCATTTTGATCAATCCCTAAATATTGTATTCGATTGAATAGGCACTTCGAACAACTAATATTGATTTAATTGAGTCTTAACTTCCAATTGATTTGGACAAATTCGCTTCGGATTTAAAATATCCTTGGAGATGTATTTGGAGCGAATTTGCTTTTTGTAATAAAATTTCGCACAAATATATGAAAGTGAGGTTCATAGCGTTTTTGCTTGTGTGGAAATAAGCATCCCGAGAAAAGTTTGAATTCTCAAAATTACATTGAAGATAAAAAACGCCCTTATTCTTTGTTCAGACCTGGAAGAGCAATTTCTCATTGAATTCGATCATTGTGTCACATCGTATATCCTGATTTTGTTACAAGGGTCGAAATTGATAGGAAAATGAACTTATTGAATGGCTTATAAATCAGGTGTAGAAGACAATGGAGAAGAAATGTGTATTATTGTAATTACTCTCAATTTTTTTCCGCTATTGGTATGCAACTTCATTTAAAATTGAGATCAAAATCAACCACTGAGATGCATTCACAAAAAAGTATGAGGACAGTTAACGCTTTCAATGAATCTCTACGTTTCAGACCCTACTGAACTCAAAAACACGTAATCTAAAAGAAAGTCAGTCGTTGTGTTTGTTTATTTCTAAAAGCACGATAACTTGAGAACGGCTAGAAATTTTCGACTAAAATTTCACATTCAAGTTTTTTATCAAAAAAATAGGTTCATATTCATGAATAATATATATTCGATCGGTGGTACCAAAACTTCTTTGATGGAACTTTAGAGTTCTTTGCGTTTACTTCATAAACGGTAGTACTTATCCAAGAATATGATAGTATATTGTGCAACAAGTGCGATAAGTTTTTGATTGCCCACCAGAGCGAAGTGAGCAATTGACAATACTGCACAAGTTGAGGATACTATTTTTTATCACGAATGCAGGATTAGTACTATTTTGCACTTATTTTTCCGAGCGATAAATAGTTTGCGTGCGACAAAGTAGTACGCATTCTGCATGAGTGATAAAAAATAACTTAGATTGATTCCTTCATGAATTTGCACAACATTCACCTGGAACATTTCCCAAAATAATTTGCGGTTTTATTTCATTTATTATAAAATTCGATAAATTCTTTGAAAGTAGGGAAATAATTATTATCAATGTGAAATAAGAGTTATTTATACTCATATTTGGACGTCGCAAGCCAAGGTTTGACGATGGTAGCGTTGACGATGAGTTCGACAAAACATGTTGCAAATTAAAAGGAACAACATGAATGTACAAGAAATAAATGATGTTCGCCAACTCTTACATTGTTGCAAATTCAATACATGAAGTGAAGTATTTTTACAGGGGTAGCAATTTAGCAATTTGAAAAACTTTTGCAGTTTTTGATGCAAGAATAGAGCATGTTAATTCACGCACCACGGTCTTATATATAGGACTTGACACTAGCAGCAATATTTTGAATATTATTGATATTGAGTGCTATATATCAATGAATTTTGGGATGTAAAATCAATTATTCAATCCAGACTTGAATTATTCGAATCGCTGTTTCTTGTGTTTCTGATGCACATTTTCTGTTTTCCTCGCACACTTATTTTGTCGATCGTAACGCCGTCTGTAGTAGTTTGAATAACTGATAAGCTGCTTCAATAATGAATAACCTTACTGGTGAGTATCAAGACCTATGTATAATATTGGAAATTGTGCGGCAAGAGTGGTTCTTTTGAAAAGATAGTTCTACTAGAGAAACAATCTTGCCATCTCGTCGCTAATCCTTAAAGGGAATGAAATCGATGATTTTCTTAAGGATTTATACCTAAATATGATTGGGAACTGTCAATCAATGGAATCACGGGCAGAGAAAAGTGTAGTAATATAATATAAATCAGGGAAATTACGTGAGCTCAATTTACATCCGAGATTGATCTTGTCAAGGAAGAATTCTTGTCAGAGAGGCGGTACATATTTGGAGCTGCGAAGCCTAGAGTCTCTGTAATTCGTGAAGAAGTTGGAATCAATAATTTTTCTTCAGATAAATACATGAAATAACATTGAGAATTGTCTATAAAAAAGAGTGAAATCACGAATAGGGAAAAATGCAGAAATATAATATGGAGTAGGAGAATTCGGTACGCTGAAATTATGATTGGGACTAATCTTATAGAAAAATTATTTTTGCCGGAGGCGGTTCACATATGGAGCTGCGAAGCCTAGCGCTTAGACCTGCGAAGCAGGTCGAAACGCTAGTTACTATATACTAAAAGCCTTATGTTCCACTCTGGGTATAGATTTGTCCACCTCTACAGCCTGTATTTATTGATGGATTTTCATGAAATTTTTTTTATTTGATTTATCTTCATTAGGACTAGTGCCTTCCGGGGGTCTCATATTTTTGGTGCTTATAGTATTTGCAGGAAAAATTAAAAACGACGAAAATTTGCGTTGATCAGCGTGCCCCTATCTTTTATTCATCAATTCCACAGGGGTATACAAAATCACACGTCATTTTGACATTTCAATTTCGAAAACATTTTTATAAATTTTATCGATTCTGTTACATTTACGTGAATTTTAACATTAGTTCAATGTTTAATATGCATGAGCAAATGACCTGTGATACAATTCAGTTGTTTAAAAGAAATATTTTTCAATTTATAAGATTGACTTTTATGAATCTTGTCGCTCTACTGTGATTCATGCTTTTTGCGATGTGTTGAAAACGTCACTTTGACATGTCAAGCTAAAAAATATTTTGATGAATTTCATAAAATCTACTAAGTCTACATGAATTTAAATGATAGTTTAGTACATATTAGTCATGAGCAAATGCATTTGATTCATGCTTTTTGCGATGTGTTGAAAACGTCACTTTGACATGTCAAGCTGAAAAATATTTTGATGAATTTAATAAAATCTACTAAGTCTACATGAATTTAAATGATTAGTCATGAGTAAATGCATTTTATTCACAGAAAAGTTGTTTTAAATAATTTATATCTCCAACATTTATAAATTAATTCGCTCTTATGTAAACGTGGCTTTTGCGACAGTGTCGGATTAAGTCAGCCTGCGTTCTATAGCAAATTCTAACTAGAGGCCCTACCTTGATTTGGAAAAATACTTTTATGGTCCCAACCCGATTGAGACATTTTTTTCTACATTCTATCAGGCGTTTGTGCGTGGATATGAAAAGTTGCGAGATCTGTAGCATTTAAAACTCTTCCAATGTGGCTGGTCCTGTTCTGATCATTGCGACTTGATGTTAATATTCAATTGTTGAAATGATATTTCAACTTTTTGACATTTTAAGATATTTTTGAGAATAAATACATGAGTTTTGAGGATCATTTTGCATAAATATCATTCTTAC
Organism: Dromius quadrimaculatus; assembly: GCA_963989225.1. NCBI lineage: Eukaryota > Metazoa > Arthropoda > Insecta > Coleoptera > Carabidae > Dromius > Dromius quadrimaculatus. The sequence continues at coordinate 3,644,878 of OZ022328.1, forward strand.
TTGATGAATATAGTGGATAATTGAAGATGGAACAAAAAAAAACTCATTCATGGGTTTACATACATAATTATTCGACACCCAAGATCATGTATTTACAATTCGACAGATAATGACGAAAACACAAAAACATAACAAAGAAATCTCAGCATGCTTTATGAACCTAGAAAAAGCTTTCGATTGAGTCAACAAAGAATTGTTGTGGGAAATATCAAAAAGGAGAAATATAGGACAGAAATTATTAGAAGGAACCAAAAATATATATAAAGATAGTATGAACTATGTACAAACCGCTAACTTATTATCAGAATGGTTCAAAATAGGTGGAGGAGTAAGACAAGGAAGAACTTTAAGTCCTTTATTGTTCATAAGATACATGGACAAAATCAACATTGAAGCAAACAAAAGAACAATAAAAACCGCCATAGGATATTCAAATTCAAATCAAATAAAAATAGCAGAGTGTATTTTTGCAGACGACTTGATAATCTTTGCGAACACAGAGAAAAATCTGCAAGAGAACTTGAAGATATGGAACGAAGAACTACTCAGAGCAAATATGAAGATAAATGGCAACAAAACAAAGGTAATGATAACAGACGAAAAAGAAAAATAGTTGAAAATACAAATTGATTATGAGCATTTACAACAACCTCAAAGCTGTGGGTATCCAGGAAGTATAATCGAAATAAAGGGGGGTACGAAGATGCAATAAATAGCAGAACACAGGCAACAGTAAGAAGGCACTATTAAAGCACAAAACAGTGAATTAAAGAACAAAGCTGACCATCTACAAAACAATAATACTACCAATACTGATGTACAGTTCAGAAACATGGGTACTAAATAAAAGACAACAAAGTAAAATCACAGCGTTGGAAATGAAATGTCTTAGAGTTATAGAGGAAGAAATAAAACTAGACAAAATTAGAAATGAAAACATAAGAGAGAGATTGGAAGTAAAGTCAGTAATGAAGAAGATAGAGCAGAAACAATTGGGGTAGTATGGACATCTAAATCGACTCGAGGACAAAAGAAAAGTAAGAAAAATGCGGAAAACAAAAACAATAGGGAAAACATGGGACGATGTAATAGAAGAAATAAGGATAAAAAAAATAAAATAATAGAAGCCAAGTTAAATTTTAAGAATATTCGTGTGCAGCTGAAGTATTGCGTTGCTCAGCATGATTTTGTTCCATCTACAATCAGCTGTGAATTCTGTCCTAGTTTTGAACTCAATTATGCTTCAGTCAATAATTTCTGTTCATGCTACCATCGAGGCGAACGTAAATAACTGTTGTCAATATCTCGATATCTTGATTAGTAATATCCGTGAATCGAGAAGTAGATATCAATTGAAATTGTGAGTGAATGCGTGTGATTAATATCCGGACCCGAATGCGAATTCAATTTCGCGCTACTGAACCCATACCACCTCAGCACACAAAAGACAATTCTTCCTCTCCGGGAGGACAAACAATAGTCGGACGAAATTAATCGAATAGTTCCCCAATCCGAGTATTTGTCAAGCAAAGGACATTCCATCAGCTCAGATCAGATCAATGCTGTGCTTTCTGCCTCTACAACGATCTACGGTCGACGTATGTGTGAATATGACAGAATTGTGGTTGATAACGGACGGAATACTCAATAGGTTACGGTGGAGGTCTATTTCTTGAATTATCTTTATTTGAAATATTTATTGGTCTCTGTTATTTGTTTTTTCCATTATTATATGAATTATGGAAATCCATTACAATAATTGAATTGGATGTTCGATCCTCATATCCAAAATTACCAATTACTCATGGAATCTATGTATGTAGGTAATAATATTTCTAATATGTTATTGTTTCAATGTATTATTCTTTATGAATGATTCAAATATTTTGTCTACATTAGCAGGTATGAAATAACTGAACCATACAAAACATTCATCAGCTAAAATAACATGACCTTTTTGTTCATCAGAGTATTCCCACAATATTTTCGTGTTGGCAAAGCCTTCACAAATACAAGCTATGACTAATTTTCTTGTGTGCAGCATCCCCTAGAGGTTAATTCCGCAGCCCGAGTGAAACTTTGAAACTGTTTGTTCTATGGCACATGTTTTCCTGTATTCTAGCGTAGTACAATAGGATATTGTTTTCAGAAAAATATTCCTGATATTGAAATCATGATTGTACACTTGTTTTTTGAATTGTTACTGGCTTTATATTAGCATGTTATACTAGTTACTTAGAGATAACGAAATGTGGGTTGTCATTTGGAAGATCCATGCAGGCTTGATCTACATCGTTAAACAATGATGGAAATTGCCATTTTTTTTATTGTGAGGGGTATCATAAGCATTTCACGCATAAACAGCCACACACTCAACTCACACACCTAGTAACTCAACTCACACACCTAGTAACTCAACTCGCACACCCAGTAATTCAACTTACCTAGCACTAGTAGTATCACTTCATCAATTCTGTTACACCCACGTGTTGGCTATCTGGACGTTAAAACAAAAACTGACCTAAGAACTGGAGCTGTTCTAATGTAGAACAATTGTGCGGAAAAAGTTCGTACATCAAAATTTTCTTGGAAAGATGAAGACATGGAAGTATTTTCTTGTTCATAGTAACTGAAACGTAAGCTTCATCTGTAGGTAAGTCCATGATGTAGTAAACTCGCTGAAAAGCATCATAAATTATGCAACACAAGAAAGTTTTTCTGGAAATCCTGTTGTGTAGATGTGTATCCCACGTTATACACTTAGAGCGCATCCTTTAACGGGAGATTACACGTGTCACACGTTGGGGTAAACGTTCACGTGCATATTAAATAACCCACATAATAAAACAAAACCTAGACAGTGGAGCATGATGGCGTGAAACTCGCACATTCCGCGCCTCGTCGCTAGAGGATACATTACGTCATACCTTCTATAGAGTTCTTACGGGTACATGCCTTGTTCTTGCACAACATGAAGATACATTCCTACAACAAGCTTCTGGTTCTGTTTTTCATTCGCTCCTTTTGAAAAAGAACTTTGAAATTATTCAAATAAATTAGTTCTTGTACAAGGTTCCAAACCAACATGATGCTTATATATCTGTGAACTCAAATTGCTTTGAAAATTAATAATAATGACACTTTGCTAATTAATTTGTCGACGACTGTCATAATTTGAGGTGTCCCTCTCGTGGCTAGCAAATCAAAGGCAAAAGTAGGAAAAGACCCTAACAACTCGTCGCTCTTGGCATTCGAATGAGCCCCGTGCACCACATTCTGCCTACATGATTAATATGACCACACATCCATTACATGTCTTGCATGCCGCAACAGCTGCGTGTTTTTGTACTGCGGGCTTTGAACTGTTATTAGATTGAACAGTGCCTCCCAATATGCTGCGGAAACTTTCACGAGAAATTGCGGTTTTTGCACATTATGATTTTTTGTCATCACCGTCGCAAGAAGCGATTCAATATTGTATGAGGACTTTTCTCTTGCGATAAGTTATGAAACTGATAAAGTTCTTTGGGTTTGAAAACATATCATAAAAAGACGTCGCTAACTTGCAGTATCGTGACAATCACGATGTCGTGAAGCTTTGGCTCGCCATCGATCAATCACTATTTTTATAATCTATCATAATGACCTGATACATTATGGTTACCTAAAACACTCTGGTCATTATAATGACCTGGAACACTCTGCACCATACATTGAAATAAACGCAGCAGAAAACTTAGAATAACCAAGAAAATATGGATGAAGAATAATATAACAACTGTAGAGGAAGAAGAAGAAACAAGAACACAACAAAAAACCAAGAAACTAACAAACAAAATGTATCGCATGAAGGATGAATCTGAGAACATAGCAGAAAACGAACAATAATATGAACAAGTATGACTCGAACAGAACTTAGAAATTAAAATACAAGAAGACATCGAAACAATAGCAGAACTTACTCTAAGATAAATGGCAGATGTGCTAAGAAACAGTCGCAACGAGAAAACCCCTGGAAAAGACAAAAAACAAGAGTGGGAAATGGGACATATTATCACAATTTACTCCAAAATTACACAGTTGGACACAACGTACGAAATCCTGTCCACAATAATACAAAGAAGGTTAGCAAATGCAATACAAACTACCATTGAACAGTATCAATGCAGTCTCATTAAAGGAAAATAAACAACGGACGCCGTACATATGGTGAAACAAATGATTAAGAAAACAAAAAAATTATATTAGAGGAATTTCTTTATACGAAAATTTATAATTTCACAACAGTAATCATGTCGTAGAAGAGCTGGAATTAATATATCCCCTTGATGAATACATGAAATAATATTGAGAATTGTCAATAAAAAAATAGTGAAATCACGAGTAGGAAGAAATGCACAAATATAATATGGAGCAGGAGGATTTTGTGGGCTAAAAATATACTTGGAATTCATCTTATAGAGACAGAATTTTTGCCGGAGGCGGTTCACATATCAAGCTGCGAAGCCTAGGGCTTAGGCCTGCGTAGCAGGCCAAGCGCTAGTCATATACTAGTTCATATACTAGTTCCACTAGACGACCACATCCCTCGTCCCACCTGACGATTTTGTTGATTGTGTTCGCATATATATATATATATATATATATATATATATATATATATATATATATATATATATATATATATATAGATATATATATATATATATATATATATATATATATATATATATATATATATATATATATATATATATATATATATATATATATATATATATATATAAGCATAGGAACCGGAACATGTCAAGAAAATACATAGAAGACATTCGAGCGAAGCAACCTCGACACACACTGAGTAAAAGAGGAACAGATTATATATATTTTGAGAACAAAAGCAAGACAAATAATAACATACGCTGACGATATAGCGATCATAATGAAAAATAGACATAAGATGAAAGAGATGCTACAAGAAATAATAACAGAAAGTAATAACATTGGATTGGAAAATAATGAAATCCAGGGAAACAACAGAGAATAAAGAAATAAAGATTGGAGAATATACTTTTGGAAAAGTACTAGAAAGTGAAGAGAAAATAACAGAAACAGTCGAAACAATAGTCAAAACAATGACAATGACGAAAAAAGACGACGAATATTCAAGAATGATGGCAAGAAAAATTATGAGGATAATTCTAGAGCCAGAAAAAGTATCAGCAAACAAATAAAGACCAAGAATGGATCACAAAATAAGAAAAAATAAGAAAGGGATTAGAAGTGGAAGACATAGTGAGGAAAATAAAACAACAAGGAATAAAATGGCTCGGGCACGTATGGAGAGCTGGAGAACAAGTCACAATTAAGTCAATCCTAAAATGGAACCCAGTAGGAAGAAGAAGAAGAGGGAGACTTAGATCATCATGGATAAAAACAGTAGAAGAAACTAAAAACAGGGAAAATAAAAAAATGGGAAAGAAAACAAGAGATAGAAAAAAATGGATTGATCAAGGTTCGAAGTCCTATAATTTCAAAGGGAATAAATCAAAATTTGTGTGAGAAGCATTTCTGAATTCTACATGGCTTATTTCTGGGACTAAGAATCTCTTCATTTAAAATAACTCTCTCTAGAGTTCGCCCTCACAAAGTTTGGTGTGTACTGATGAATCATGAAGAACATTAGGGATATGCCCAGTGGCTCGGCCGTGTAATTCAAAAAACAGGCAAAAACAGTGTGGGATTTAACATTGGATGAAGTCCTGCGACTTCCATTCATTTCGTTGATGTTTATTTTAGCAATTTGATGACTGAGTTAGTAGAGGTAACAATCCAGTTGGGAGCTTATTAATGAAATAATTAAATAGTTTGCGTTGAATTTATTACTGTGTATATCATTACTTGAATTGAATACTGAATAATAACATGAGGGAGCCTTCTTTGACCTTTCTGTTACAATTGGTGTACCCTTGTTGTAACTTGTGGACAGTCGTGGACGAGATTCGGACTTGTAGACGCTTAGAGTTCTTTCTATAGGATGTACTCTGAAATATATGATTTTATCTCATAAAATGTAACCTTACATCAAAAGAAATGCATGTAGCAAGTTCTTTTGATATTTACTTTTGCCAGGAATCATCTTGATCTCCGCTTACAGAACTTCCTTTTTATGTTTTTGCAATTATCTGCCTTATTACTTTCAATCTCACTATTCATCTCATATTTCGAGTCCTTTTCAATATCGCTTTCATTTGGTATAAGTACAGGTCAAGAATATTAATTGACCCCGCTTTTTCTCCGGACTCCGCCAATGAAAGACCTGAAAAGAATCTTGGAATGAGCAAACTTTTCATGCTTTGAATCGTCGGGAAATGACATCCATGAGCAATGATTATTTTCACGCTACTTTCATCAGTTGGGTCATTACGGTCTAATAACTAGTGATTATTACTGTAATCACTAACTGTAATAACGGATCGGCATCGCACATTGGATTGGAACATTGAACCATACTCAAAGAGATTGGAAAAAGCTTTCAGGATTAATACCCGTAATAAGTGAATACTTTCGACAATATCAATATTATCGTTGATGTAGAGAGTCAAAATGGACGAATTCTTATCCAAACTTTGGATCTGTGAACATGAATTCTTAATTGTTTCTCGTCTAGACTTCATTGTTTTGATTCGTGTAAAGTATGAAAATGTAACAGTCTGTTAAACAAATAATGTGTCAAAGCCAGATTCAGCAGAAAAGCGATGAAAGAGACAAAGTATGAGGTAGAAATCTCGCGTAACTATTTTCATGGCACCACCCGGTTTACATTTCAGCAGCGAAGGCCTCTAATTAACTTCAGCACAAGGCACTCCTTGTAATTAATAAACACTCTTCTGTTCCATTGTTTCATTGTGTGCAGATCCGCAAAAGTAGAAAATTGCGTTCATCTGATCGATACGCATTGTGATAGTCGACTCACAATGGAGTAATGTTTCTGCGATATCGGAGGGTTAGTTTCCACATCATTAGTCATGTGTTCCGTCCAATTTTATATATATATATATATATATATATATATATATATATATATATATATATATATATATATATATATATATATATATATATATATATATATATATATATATATTCACGTATGTTCACATATCGAGCTGCGAAGCCTAGGGCTTAGGCGGCCAAGCGCTAGTCATATATTAGTTCCACTAGACGACTACAACCCTCGCATCGCCTCGTCATTGTATCACCTGACGATTTTGTTGATTGTGTTCGCATAGATACATATATATATATATATATATATATATATATATATATATATATATATATATATATATATATATATATATATATATATATATATATATATATATATATATATATATATATATATATATATATATATATATATATATATATATATATATATATATATATATATATATATATATATATATATATATATATATATATATATATATATATATATATATATATATATATATATATATATATACAGGGTGTAACAGAAATAAGTACATTAATTTTAACCTGCAATAGATCTCTTCAAGGCTAACAATTTTTCTTCATAACTTTTTTCTGTAAGTCTTCTGGATATCGAGTGAAAATTCATCAAAGTTTGGTCAAAAATTTCATAGTGCGCCTATGGTTAGAACTGGATGTTTCTCATTTGTTGCAAGAATGACAGCTGTCGATTTAAATTATTATTTTGAAACTTTACCATCATAGTCTCATCAATCATTCATTTGAAACTGAAAGAATAACAGTTTTTCAATAATTCACTGATATTCGCTCACCTCGATTATTATTTTATTGTATATGTTGCAAGAAAGATCAAATTTATCTCTGAAACCAACAATTTGGTACATTGGTCGTATTTATATGTTATTGTTGAGAAATTTTATTTCTATTCAGGAATTTCACGTATTTTTAAATAGTTGGTACATTTCTTGAACATTAGATTGTCAACACGAATTCATTGCGCTTGGATCAGCTGATTTGAATAGTCTGAATATAGCCTGTAACACAGTTAGAATATGGGTCAGATTGTGCTGCCATCTACGATCAACTTAAAAAGTAGTTGCTCCTCTCAGCTTACTTCATTACTGTTGGCTCTCAAACATAAAGAGAAAATCATTCAACGATTTATTTAAAGTGAACGGTGAAATATGAAATAGAATGCAATTCAAAAATAATCAATTCAATGAATAATTCAACTGGAAATATTACCGCAAAAATTGTAAGAGCTTATTCTTGGAAAACAGAAAACCTAACCCACAAATGTTTCACACTGAGTTTGGTAATTGATTTTAAATATTTTTTAAAATATGAGATACAATATTCTATTTGTTCATCAGATCAATTCACGAGGCATACTTCATTGAAACGACCTGACTGTGAAGTTTGTAATAATATGAGAAAAAACTAATTCACAGCAGCTTCATTTATAAATTAAGGTATTTTATTCATTTCATCTGGTGTTTTACGTTCCAGGTAAACGATAAGTTCTCAATATCTCATAGTATTCTCATCATTATGTATAAGTGCACAATATTTTGACACTAAATACATGAGCATAACCACAATAATTCAATTTTTAGTGAAAAATGACATTTCTGAAATCGTTCCAAATAAATTCGACGAACAAATCCTACACTGCCTGCGAAATCGCAGATAGAAGAGCTTGACATTTTCACAGGTTTTAACTTTTGTGACAATAATAATTAGACGATTTTTTCCAAAATTTATTTGAAGGAATTGATCTGGAATTGATAGCTTACATATGTCAAAATCAATTGTTTTGTTGTAACCAGGGTTATAACTGCTACTGGATCCGATAATTATGCACCTGAACGACTCGTTAAATTATAGGGGTCAAAAAATGCTAAAAAAAGATGAGAATTCGAGAAAAAGTTATTGAGAAAAATTGTTATGCTTGACGGGTTCTATCACTGGTTAAAATTAATGTACTTATTTCTGTTACACCCTGTATATATGTATCTATGAGAACACAATCAAGAAAATCGTCAGGTGGTACAATGACGAGGCGATGCGAGGGTTGTGGTCGTCTAGTGGAACTAATATATGACTAGCGCTTGGCCTGCTACGCAGGCCTGAGCCCTAGGCTTCGCAGCTCGATATGTGAACTGCCTCCGGCAAAAATTCTGTCTCTATAAGATGAGTTCCAAGTATATTTTCAGCCCACATAATCCTCCTGCTCCATATTATATTCGTGCATTTCTTCCTACTCGTGATTTCACTGTTTTTTTATTGACAATTCTTAATATTATTTCATGTATTCATCAAGAGGATATATTAATTCCAGCTCTTCTACGACATGATTACTGTTGTGAAATTATAAATTTTCGTATAAAGAAATTCTTCTAATATTATTTTTTTGTTTCAGGTGAGTTTTCTAATCACATAGAAAGTCTATGCAAGACTGAGGATGGATAATCATAAGTGAGTAAGAATAAATGAGTAAGAATAAAGAAATGCTTCAAGAGATGATGCTCCTAACAAGTTAGAATGCTTGTGTGGAACTCTTTTTGAAATACTTAATTCATTAATTTGAATTGTTTTAATAAGTCTGTCCCAACTTGGCGTTGTGTAATCTATTCGTAACGAAATTAAATCCTTGTATCAGACTGAAGTGCTTGAATATAAGTCTGAACTCTCTCCGGTAGCATAAGTTCTGCAGCGAGCAACAAGGCAACAAACCGAGCTAGTCATTCCCGGAGTGCATGGCTCCCGTCAGAGTTCTTGCTCTGTGCACTGCTGCACCTTGCATATACTTAATGAAATTAATTTTCACTAGCTTTGTGCACATTCCTAGTAGAGTATTGTGTAATTGTTAAGTAATGAGTGAACTTTTACCGGATAATTGTGTTTTCTGGGTACCGAAGTTTCTTTCATTACGGAACTCGGAATTGGTTGCCTTTGGGACTTAATTTTGAGGCTCACAATAACTCATGAGCGTTACTGAATCCAGAGTAGTAACTAATTAACAAAGAATCGGTATTGTTGCATGTATAGTTGAGATAGTTCGGAAACCACTGCACTGCATAATGTGGTGGCAATCAAAGCGACTGAGTTAGTTTTGGCTGCGGGCCACACCGCGATGACATTAAGGTCTCACAGACACTAAAGACAGACAGACATCTCGAAAACTTTGCTCATATCACTAGAAGATCCAAATAGAAGCAGTTGATACAAGTTTAAATGCATGTTACATCCATTCAGAATAATCAAACCTGAAGAGTCATTAGCCAATAACATCCGTTGTATGATATTCTTTCATGCTTATTTGGAGTTTGATCGAAGTCTTGATGTTTTTATTATGGTTTCCGTTTCAATGTGTGCTTTAATGGATGTACTCCAAACGTCTTGAATGCAATGAGAGTAATAATGAACGGAAATGCACATATCCTCTTTCCTCTATAAATACATCCGTATGCATTTGTTAACTGAACAGATGAGGGCTGTCACTCTCCACTGTAGGAGAATGAAGATATGACACAATATTTAGGTACAAAACTAATTCAATCATTTCTTTACAAAGTAAACTATTTTTTTCCTCATTGCTATTTGGATTTGGATTTCTTCTGATTGTCGAGGTTGTTTCCTTTAGATGTCTTCTATGAATTTTCTCCACTTGTTCTGGTTCTTTGCTAGCTTGTGTGCTTTTTTGATTGTTATTTTGTTTTTGGTTATTATTTCTTGTTTTATATTATCTCAAGTTTTCCGCGACCTGCCGCGGTTTCTTTTCCATATTGTTCTTGCTTTTAATATTTCTTTCACTTTTCTTTTATCCTCGAGTTGAATTAGATGTTCATACCATCTCAATTGTTTCTACTCTATCTTCTCCATTACTGACTGTACTTCCAATCTTTCTGTAACTTTTTCATTTCTAATTTTGTCTAGTTTTGTTACCCCCTCTATAGCTCTAAGATATTTCATTTCTACCGCTGTGATTTTACTTTGTTGTTTTTTATTTAGTACCCAGGTTTCTGAACTGTACAAAATATTCTTCGTCTTTTTTCGTCTTTGTTATTTTTTCGACTATTGTTTCGACTATTTCTGTTATTTTTGACACATATTCAATTTTCGACAGTTCTTCATTCACATAGAAAGCTGTTGTTGCTATCTCCCCTTTAATTTCTTTATTCGTTACTGTGCCTTTAGATATTTGAGTCTATCTACTTTTCCAAAAGTATATTCTTTAATTTCTATTTCTTCATCCTCTGTTGTTTCCCTGGACTTCATTATTTTCTTATCCTTTGTTATTACTTTCTGTTATTACTTCTTGTAGCATTTTTCTCATCGTTTGTCCATTTTTCGTTGTGATCGCTATTTGGTCAGCGTATGTTATTATTTGTCTTGCTTTTGTACTCAAAATATATATATACTGTTCCACGACCGAGCCACTGGACATATCCCCAATGTTCTTCATGATTCATCAGTACACACTAAACTTTGTGAAGGGAAACTCTGGAGAGAGTTATTTTGAATGAAGAGGTTCTTAGTCTCAGGAATACGCGAGGCAGAATTCAAAAATGCTTCCCACACAAATTTTGATTAATTCCCTTTGAAATTATAGGTTTTCAAACCTTGATTAATCCATTTCTTCGTATCTCTTGTTTTCCATTTCCATTTTGTTATTCCCACTGTTTTTAGATTTTCTTCTACTTCTTTTATTCATGATGATCTAAGTCTTCCTCTTTTTCTTCTTCCTGCTGGGTTCCATTTCAGGATAATGTGACTTGATCTCCAGCTCTCCATACGTGCCCGAGCCATTTTTTTCTTTATTGTTTTATTTTCTTGACTATGTCATCTCCTTCTAATTCCTTTTCTATTTCCTGATTTATTCTAAGTCTTCGTCTTTTTTCGTTATTATGATTATTTCGACTATTGGTCTTAGTATTGCTCTATATATTCTCATTTTTGCTACTTTGGACTGAGTTTCACTTTTTATTATTTTTTTTATTCGCGTAGAAAACTCTGTTTGTTGTTTCTCTCTTCTCTTTAATTCCTTTATTTTTTACTGTGCCCCTAGATAATTGAGTCTATCTATTTTCCAAGAGCATATTCTCTAATCTTTATTTCTTTATCCTCTGTTGTTTTCCTTGAATTCATTATTTTTTAATGCTATGTTATTACTTTCTGTTATTATTTCTTGTAAAATTACTTCCATTGTTTGTCTATTTTTTGTTATGATCGCTATATCGGCAGCGTATGTTATTATTTGTCTTGCTTTTGTTCTCAAAATATATGTAATCTGTTCCTCTTTTATTCACCGAGTGTCGAGGATGCTTCGCTCAAATGTCTTCTATGAATTTTATTTACATGTTCCGGTTTCTTGCCAGCTCGTTTGCTTTTCTGGTTGTTATTTTCTTTCTGGTTGTTATTTTCTTTCTTGTTATTATTTTTTGTAATACATCGTCCCATGTTTTGCGTGGCCTGCTGCGATTTTTTTCCTGTTGTTCTTCCTTTTTATCTTTCTTTTACTTTCCTTTCATCCGCCCCAATTGTTTCTGCTCTATCGTCTGCATTGCTGACTGTACTCCTAATCTCTCTTTAATCTTTTCATTTCTGATTTTGTCTAGTTTTGTTACCTCCTCTAATTTCCTACTGATGTGATTTTACTTTGTTGTCTTTTATTCTGTACTCAAGTTTCTGAACTGTACAGCAGCATTGGTAGTATTATTGTGTTGTAGATGGTCAGCTTTGTTCTTTTGTTCACTGTTTTGTGCTTTAATAGTGTCTTCCTACTGTTGCCTGTATTCTGCTATTCATTTTATCTTCGTACCTCCCTTTACTCTCGATTATACTTCCTTGATACCTACAGCGTTGAGCTTGTTGTAAATGCTCATGATGATTTCATATTTTCAACTGTTTTTCTTCTTTGACTGTTATCATTATCTTTGTTTTGTTGCCATTTATTTTCATATCTGCTCTGAGTAGTACTCCGTTCTATATCTTCAATTTCTCTTGCAGATTTTTCTCTGTATTCGCAAAGATTACTATATCGTCTGCAAAAATACACTCTGCTATTCTGTTTGTTCCAAATTTGAATATCCTCTGACTGTTTTTATTGGTTTTTTGTTTGTTTCTATGTTAGTTTCATCCATGTATAGTATAAACAATAAAGGACTTTGAGTTCTTCCTTGCCTTAATCCCCCACCTGCTTTGAATTCTTCTGATAATAAGTTAGCGGTTCGTACATAGTTTATGTTATCTTTATATATATTTTGGATTCCTTCTAGTTGCTTTGGTCCTATATTTCTCCTTTTTAATATTCACCACCACAGTTCTGTTTTGTACACTTTTACTGCTGTGCATAGGAGTGAGATCCCTCGATAATTGCAACAGTTGGGGCTGTCTCCTTTTGTGTATATTTGCACTATGATTGTTCTCCTCCAGTCTGTAGTTGTCTGCTCTGCATCCCAAATTCTGATTACTAATGTGTGTAGCATTTTGTTCCTTCCTCTCCCATGTATTCTAACTGCTTTGGATTTATCACAACATTTTTAACTGCTTTCCCTATCTTTAATTTTCAAATAGCAATTGTAACTTCTTCGATGCTGGTTTCTGCATTCTTGCGGTTCTAGTAATTCTTCAAAATGTTCTCTCCATCCTTTTTGCTTATCTGTATTGTTTTTCAGTATTGCTTCATTACGGTCTTCCAATTGTTAAGGTTGTTTTTTCCTCAAATTCTTTGCTACTTTATTCCATTTTGTTGATGTTGGATTTTTCAAATTCATCTATTCACTCTTTTCTCTCCTTTTTATACTTCTTATATTCCATGTACTCAGTATAATTATATTCTTCTTATCATAATTGATGTTTTTAGTAGTATCCATATTCATGTCCTTTCTCTTTGCGTGAGTTGTATGATTCTTGTGTGTGTTTGCGGGTCTCTTTGTTGGTTTTTTGGATTTATTGTTTTTATTCCTTCCATTATTTTTTTATATTCCATTTTGATTTTGTCTTTCTATTTTTGCCGTTATTCTCAATATTTTTTGTATCTCTGTTACCTCTAAAGTGTAGTCGTCTTCTATATATATGTATGTTGTTTTTCCGTGTCATCATTTCTTCCTTATCGTTCAAATTTGCTGGCATTACAACAGTTATAGGTTTGTTCAGTCTAGTTCCTATATTTTTTTCCTCATTCACTTTGACTTTGATTCCCATTTCGGTCTTAACAAATTCTTCTATTCAATTTTTTCTCCCAAATTTTACACTTTCAATTATTGTCATTTTTTCTTCTGTTTCTTTCTATTATTTCAATTTCCTTTTGCAATACATCTATTTTTTCTTTCAAATTCTGGCTTTCTTCTTTAATTTTTTTCATTTCTTCTTTGTACGATTTTTGCTCGTCCTTTATATCTGCTAGCTCTTTCATAATTGTTTGTAATATGTCATGAGTACTTTCTTTGTCGCGTTTGTTACTCACTTTATCTACTGCACTGACCTTGCAAATCGTTTCCAGATATAATTTTTCACCTTTGTAACAAATTTGCGAGTTTGATACGCCCCAATTTGGGTTTAGACTCAGAGAGCTAATTTGGTTTGCTGCTTGCTCACAACCAAGGCCGGACTTAATTAATTAATAAAATTGACTGCAGTACTCAGGCACATCGTGGGCTAATCTCGCAATATCCCTCCAAAATCAATGAAAAAAATAATATAATAATCACGAGCTGAAAATATGGTGAACATTTGATGCAACACAAAACGATTCAACATAAATATTTACTGCTTTTCTGGACAAATCTGATGGAATCTGTTCTTTATTATTCCCATATAAAAATTTATATCGTCACTCAATTCCGGAATATAAAAATCTGATCTCGATTTCCATGCGCATATTTCATAAACCGCCGACTGTTTATTTCCCAAGATAAACGATTTATAAGATATCACCAATCCTCCGTTGGCATTTCCATGGTCAATTCGGCCCCAATCTACCCTCCACACATGCATTCGCCTCCTACCCCCGAATAGTCCTTATCACATGCTGCAAAGCCGTGATTTATTCTTGTATCGACCAAGTATGATTTATATCCGTTCAGAAATTGAGTTTTTAGTGTATGTTACGTTATTTGCGTTTCCCGTAGATGTACGACCAACCGAGAGAAGTAAATTTTCCTCATTTTTTATCCGGAAAGAATACGTCAAAACCCGGATATTTGAATAAACAGTTCAAACTCCAAGAATAGGTTGCTATATTTAACAGACGACAAATAAATGAATAAAAGCGAATAGGGTTTTTTGGCTGTGGAATAAGTGAATAATTTCGTTGAAACGTCTCCGATGGAATAAATCCACTGGAAATGCAAACCTCAGCACTTATTTTTGTATCGAGAAATGAAAATATCGTACGATAACCGTTTCGGAGGATATAAACTTGGAAGGGAGAGATATTTTGCCAGCCTAGCTTTTTGGGATTTTTGTCAGGAAATAACGTCCTGAATACACAATATGCAATACTGAGAAATATTTCAAAATTATGTTAGTTTAGCCGCAAAACCACACTTCATGTAAAATGTATAATAACTCCCGAGAAGAAGTTGAATACTCCAGGCAGTTGTAATATTTTAAAACCCCAATAGCATTCGTGTAATACGGAATTAGAAGGCCTCAAAGGATTACGGCAAACAAAGGAAATATAGCTACAGTTGAAAGTTTGGCTCACCTGCAAAGAAAGAAAATTATAAAGCAAACTTTCAGGAACAAAAAGCTGCAATAAATACACATTGCAAAGCACAGAAAATGATAATCCCCAAATCAAAATGGAGGCAGGATAACATTGAACAATCAACAGCCATTTGCTCTCCTCTCAGGATAACCACTTACTAAAAAGTGATAGTTTTTATCAGCTGGGCGCAGAGGATAGCTTGGCTAGACCGGTATTCATTCTCGTTGTCTCTCCAAGTCGAGAATAAAATTAACTTTGCAATGATAAAGCTATCTGGCATGTAATATATGAAAAACATGAAAAGCAAAGTAAAAATTGCTTTTTATAGGAAAGGTAGTTACGTGGCGCCCCGGGTAATGTTCCAGGAACTATACACCTAGCACACTCATATTGATTTCCTTCAAAAATATACTTTAAAATATACAAATATCAAATTAAGGCCCGTGATTGCGTACATTACAACACCAACTCGTTTTTGAATTAATCAAATGAACAGAACAGAAATCAGCGCGGAGTTCCCAGTTCGTTGAAAGGGGGGCTTTCGAAGTTTCTCTGGCAAATATCTCATGAGAGATACATTACACACGGCACAATAACATTTCCAGCAAGTCTCTATAAGCCACGGACCCTTTTTCAATCTAACTTGTACAAAAATTACGAAGTCGTGATCACAGTTCAAGTTTCGTTTTATTGTCAAGAGGTTCACGATTTTGAGTAGCTGCGGGTTTACCAACTGAACCGGGGCTCAAGTACCAAATTACTTTCTCCGAATACTCCACTGTTTATTCTGGAATAAGGATGATTATTTTAGAAGGTGAATTAATTCAAAAATTGAATGCATTTTATTCGGGGATACTCCCAAGTGTAGCATTTTCCACTCTCCGCCATTAGCAGAGGGAGAAGTAAACAAACACCACCATCTTATCTCACCCCACTTGTCAACACAATCGAGTTCAATACCCTGAGAGGAAATATGAATACTGCAACTTGCACGAGAAGCTACGATACTTTGAACTTTTTATTACAGTGCTGCACTCCAATGTTTGGAACTTGTTACGCGGTCAGAGATCCTTAATGCACCATTTTCAAGTTGTGAGGAGAGTGAGGGTATTTTAATTTATCTTTAGTACAACATCACCGAATTGTCCTCCATGGAAAGACTGAAATATTATAGAAATGTTTGAGTTTATGCAATGCAATTTTGAAGCACAAATCAATAAATTCATGCCGAGTTTCTAGATATATCCCAACAATGAAACCTCCTTCCAAGAATAGAATAAAAACTCGACATAAATTTGAAAGGAGAGCCCGCGAACATCAATATTCAGGAGACATATTCAGAGCAACGATCACCATTTTGTGACAGCGATAAGGTCGGAGGCCGGAAACGGAACAAAAATAAAAACAGAAATACATATGCATTAGGGGTAGATGTCGCGTGAGCGAAATATCCTCCCCCATCCCACCTTGTCAATATTTTTAGAGCTGACGACATCCAGGAGTGACGTCTCCTAATAAATGCCGTGACTGCGAATAATTTATATCCGATATCTGTTAACGGGGTCTTACCGAAGTCTTTTATGTTGATTTAGTTCAGTTGACTACAAAAAGTACCAAATAACCCGCAGATTACTACTACTACAATTTGGTGGAAAATCAGTAGGTGTTGAGGAACGTTGCAGAACGGAATAGTAAGTTGAAGGGAGCAAGCAATCATTTAAGTAATAGAACAGTTGAATAAATCAAGTTTCCCATCTCCACCAAGTCATCTTCTCCAGCAAAATGACTTCAATTCATTTTTACGACAACACAATACATTATTCTTCGCAAAGAGCATTTAACAATGCCAACTGGTCTTATTCTCCCACAGAGCATAAATAAAATAAAGTTTCTATGAATAATATTTCTGGAAATTGTCCACTGCAGCGCTAGTAATGCAAAGTTTGTTGCAACTTCACATTGCAGGGAGATTTCTTCGCTAGTTGTGGAAATATACGTTGCAAGTTATTCCGATCCAACACGTACTCAATTACATCGTAAAGATTTATAACTTCGTGCAATTCTGCATAACACATGTTTTCTGAAGCTATTTATCTTCAGCATAGAAAGACGGCGAATAAAATCACATCAAGAATATATCTCAATGTTCATATGACACAAATTATTATTGTGTACAGAAGTGATAGATTGCACTTTCTTCTGAACCTGTTTTATAAAAGATCAACAAAAATAAAGACTTGGCAACTTCGATTCCAACGATTATATTCTGTCGTTGATGATTAGACATGAACATTTCGCATGAATATTTCGCTTCGCAATCAAGTAAAGACCAACTTCAGCGTGCCACGTTCAATGTTAAGCAAGCCGCTAGTACAGTCATTTCTTCCCAATGGACATTGACACAGAGCAATAGTTGAGGTAAATTCGTCGCAGTGGCCCTTCAAAATTTATTCTCCAACGTTCGGTGGCCAAATTAGAAACGACAGGTCCAGTAAAGAATCAGCGCATGAAAACCCGGCCTTTCTTTATTTACTTAATCCTTTGCCTATCTACCTTTCGGTGTAAGGCATTCTCTCTTTATTCTTCTTCGCCACGCGATAGGTACTCTTCCGGGTTTCTTCGCCACATGCATATCCACGTCTTCCGGTTGGTCATACTTTTTCTTGCCTCTGACCAACTTATACCCCAGTGCTTTGCTGCCTCTATCATCTCTTCCTCCCTTTCGCAAACTCCAAATTAACAAATTCTTCGCCAAATTACTATGGAAATTTATTCAATTGGGCAGCACGTCCGAATGAGTGTTACACCTTCAAAGTCCAACGTTTAATAGCCAAATTGCGCCCATTTCACGAGGTCGTCATTTCAAGCCTATTCTCCAAAGACTGGTGGCCAAATACGGAACGATTGGTTTGGTAAAGAATCTGACCAAACACGTACGTGGAAGAATCGCCAGATCGACCAGAAATATCCAAACGGTCCGCGCATGAAAACGCGGTTCTATACAGACTTCAACTTGTCAAATTCTTTGCCAAATTATTATGGGAAGCTATTTGATTGAACAGCACCTCCAAATGATAAAACTTTAGTATCAGCATGAGTGTTAGTTAGTGCAAACGAAACGCGGGTGCGCCTGTCTCACCGCAGACACGGTAGACCTTTAAAGTTTATTCTACAACGTTTGGTGGCCAAATTCGGAACTACCAGTTTGATGAAGAATCAGTCAAAGTCCGTACGCTCATTTCATCCCGATTCTCCAAAACTGGTGGCCAAATTTCAAACGACTGGTTCGGTAAAAAATCAGACAGAACTCGTACGTGGAAGAAACGCCAGATTGGCCAGAAATATCCAAACGGTCCGTGCATAAAAACGCGGCCTCACGCAGACTTCAACTTGTCGAATTCTTCGTCATATTATCATGGCGAGTTATTCAATTGAGCAGCACGTCCAAATGACGAAACCTTATTATCCGCATGGGTGTTAGTGCAAACGTAGCGCGGGTGCGCCCATTTCACCGCTGACATGGTGGCCCTTCGGTAAAGTATCGGCCAGCATCCGTACGTTCATTTCACGCAGTCGTCCTTCAAAGCCGATTCTTCAACAGTTGGTGGTCAAATTCGTAACGATCTGTTCGGTAAAGAATCAACTAACATCTTTACGCCCATTTTCTGCGGTCATCCGCTAAAGCCAATTATCCAACGATTGGTGGCCAAATTTAAAACGACCGGTTTAATAAAGATTCAGTCAACATTCGTACGCTCCTTCACGCGGTCGTCTTTTGAAGCCAATTCTCCAACATTCTTTATAGCCGATTCTTCTACGATTGGTGGCCAAATTTGGAACGACCGGTTCGGCAGAGAATCAACCATCACCAGTATGTGGGAAGAACGCCAGATCTGCCGAAAGTATCGCCGTGATCCGTGCATGAAAACTCGGCCTTTCGCAAGCTCCAATTTGGCAAATTCTCCGTCAAATTACTATGGCAATTCATTCAATTGAGCAGCACTTCTAAATAAGTGTTAGTAAGTACAAACGTGGCGCGGGTGCGCCAATTTCACCACAGATGCGAAAGACCTTGAAAGTCTATTCTCCATCGTTTGGTGGCCAAATTTTAAACAACGCTCATTTCATGCGGTCATCCTTTAGAGCCAATCGTCCAACGATTGGTAGCCAAATTCAAAACGACCGGTTCAGTAAGGAATCGGCCAACATCTGTACGATCATTTAACGCGGTTGTCCTTTAGAATCAATTCTTCAACGATTAGTGGCCAAATTCTAAACGACCAGTTTGATACAGAATCAGCCAACATCCGTACGCTTATTTCACGAAGTCATCCTTTGAAGATAATTCGCCAACATTTGGTGACCAAATTGGAAACGATCGGTTCCGTAGGAATCAATCAACATCCGTACGTTCATTTCAGACGATCGTCTTTTGAAGCCGATTTTCCAGCGATGGGCGACCAAACTTGGAACGACCGGTTCAGTAGGGAATCAGCCAACATCCGTACGCTCATTGCAAGCGGTCATCCCTCAAAGCCAATGCTCTAACGATTGGTGGCCAAATTTGAAACGACCGCTTCAGTGAAGAATCATTTAACACCCGTACGCTCATTTTTCGCGGTGGTCCTCTGAAGCAGATTCTCCAAAGATTGGTGGCCAAATTCGGAACGACAGGTTCGGTATAGGATTAGACAAAAACCGTACATGGAAGAAACGCCAAATCGGCCAGAAATATCCAAACTGTCCGCGCATAAAAATGCGGCCTTACGCAGACTCCAACTTCTTCGCCAAATTATTATGGCACGTCTAAATAATGAAACATTATACTTTGCATGAGTGTTAGTTAGTGCGGCCATTCCACCGCAGGGGCGGTAGCCTTTTAAAGTCTATTCTACAACGTTTGGTGGCCAAATTTGAGACAACCGGCTCATTAAAAATCAGTTGACATCCGTACGTTCATTTAAGGCGGTCGTCCTTTACAGCCAATTGGTGACCAGATTCAAAACGTCCGGTTTAGTAAAGAATCGGCCAACATTTGTACGCTCATTTCACGCGGTCGTTTTCCAAGGCCAATTCTTCAATAATTGGCGGCCAAATTTGAAATGACTGGTTTAATGAAGAATCAGTCAACATCCGTACGCTGTTTTCACGCGGTCGTCTTTTGGAGCCAATTCTTTAACGATTGATGGTCAAATTCGAAGCGACCGGTTCGGTAAAGGAACCGAACGCCGCTTCCACACGGTCATCCTCCAAAGTCGATTATCCAACGATTGGTGGCAAAATTCGAAACGACCGGTTTGGTATAGAATTAGCCGAAATCCGTACACTGATTTCACGCGGTCGTCCCTGGAAGCTGATTCTTTTACGATTAGTGGCATAATTCGGAACGACCGGTTTGGTAAAGAGGCAGCTAACACCCGTACGTGAAAGAAACACCAGAACGCGGTCCGTATATGAGAACTTGGACCTACACCCGTACAAGATTGAACTAACCCAGTACCTCAAAGTCAATGACCATAGGCAACTCCGTTTGTAACATTAGACGGTACGGACGTAGACGACATGTGGTTGTAGCCACGATGGCCTTTTCGCTCGATTTAAGGATATTGTTATTGACTTCAAGATCGTGTGATTTGACCCTGGTAGACTTTTTCTTGTACGACTTCCTGAATTTGCAGGTGAATGAGGACGGCAACCTACACGAAGTTCACCAGGTGGCAGATTTTAGGCCAGCCCCATCAATGGTCCGTAGTTTTTTGGAAAAAACGTTGATGGGTACATCACCGTCAACGGCAAGCGTTACAGAACGTTGATCACTGATTTATTTTGGCCCAAATTGAACGATATGGACGTGCCACACAGCGGACGCCACAATGGGCTTTTCGCATGATTTGAGGGTATTGTTTTCTCTCGCAGTGGTGACGTGTATTGGCACCAAGATCGTGCGATTTGACTCCGGCAACTTATCCTTGTCATGTTGATCTAGTTCAAGTCAATGTCAATATAAATTCGTTGTGGTTTGGTACTTTGACATAAGGTTCTGAAATATTGCCGTGTGATACACGTGAGGTATTTCGATTCTATCAAAATGTAATTCGAAGTTCGTCCACGTTCAACGCAATTACCTAGACAATTTTTTTTTGCATTACTACGGCACGTATCTTCAAATTACTTCTGTCGCTGAATCTAATTGTTAGTAATTACGCTGGTAATGCTTTTCGTAGTTTCTACAGAATTACCATAATGAAAATTGGATAGGTGACCCATTGCTCTACAAGCTCACTCTACGTGTAGAACGTTTTTCAGTATTATTTTACATTTAAATAGACTAGGGATTACTACATTGTACAATGGATTTTTTTCTTTTTTGAACTCGTCGACTGGAGTCTGTTTGAACCTCTTTGAATCCTAATACAAATTCAAAGAGCGAAATAACCATAATTGTATTTATCTACCGGTATTCATTAATTTTAATGAGACTTCTTCCATTTCTTTCAATGTCCTATCTTCTGGAATATTTTATTCAATATTAAAGATAAATTTTTAATATAGCTTCAAGTCCAGTTGCTCCTCAGTCCTCCAGTTAAAGAATATATCAAAGTTCCCGTAATTTTGCATAAGTGCGACAAATCCTGATACTTAAATAATACTTAAGAATTAAAAAGTAGAATACAAACAATCAAATTTTTAGCACAAGCATCTCTGTTTTGTCCATCAAGCTGAAGACAAGTGTTAAACCTTCAAGTCTATTGACGCAGATGGGTTATTATTAGACACACTTGTAAACATTAATGCTTTGAAATACTGCGATTTGTGCTGTACAGTGTGTTGTTTAGACGGGAAGTGATTTTATTATTATTGGTGTTTATTTTGAGTTTATGTTCATTACGCTATCAGGTTCCTCTTTCTTCAAAGGAAAATCGTCATTTCGTATTTCTTCCCCTTTCCTATTCCTTTGGCATCTTTTCTGCTCTCCACATTTTCATTATGAGTTTATTTATATTCGTGTAGTTTATCTTTCCCATATTTTATTAGTTCTGTGTTTACCTCATCTTTGCCTTCCATTTCGCCTGCTTCTTATTATTTCTTTGACTTCTTCTCTTGTTGGTTCTTCGAATATTTCTTCGTTCTTGTGTTTTGATATCCATCTTTTGTTGTGGTTGTGTAAGCAGGTTTTTGAAGTATTCTAAATAGGTTCTGTTATAACGCTCATCGTTTTCTATTTTGTTTCCCTTTGTGTCTTTTATGCAGTAAACTTTTGGTTTGTATGTTGTTTTTTGTTCTTTAATTCTTTTGAAGAACTGTTTTCACACTTTCTTCTTCAATGTCTGTTATACTATCGTCTATCAAATCTTTCTTGTTCTCTCTTAGAATTTTACTGCATTCTTTTTTTGCTTTTTCATAATCTTCTCTGTCTTCTACTCTATCTGTGTCCATCCACTTCAGCCTTGCATTTTTCTTTCTTAATACTACTTCCTGACACTCTTTGTTGAACTATGTTTTTTTATTTTCTCGTTTCTCTTCTTTTATTCATTTTTTTGCAGCTTGGCTCATACAGTTTTGTATTTTATGCCACTTCTTCTCAACATCGTCTTCTTTATATTTTTCTTTGATGTGTTTCTTTTTTTTATTCTTTGTACTTCTCCCTTGTGTCTTCATTGCTAAGTTTATATATATATATATATATATATATATATATATATATATATATATATATATATATATATATATATATATATACATATATATATATATATATATATATATATATATATATATATATATATATATATATATATATATATATATATATATATATATATATATATATATATATATATATATTCGTGTAGTTATCTCCTCTATATTTTATTAGTTCTGTGTTTATTTCATCTTTGCCTTCTTCTTTTGTTGGTTCTTCTAATACTCCTCCGTTCGCAATTTCATTTTGTGTTGTAATATCCACGTCTTGTTGTAGTTCTGTTAGCAAGTTTTTTAAGTATTTTACTCAGGTTTTCTTATATACAAAGCAATCAAAGAAGCAAGAAAGGAAGCGAAAGAATACATAATAGGAAAATGGAAAATGGAAAACGTAAAAATAATAGAGACATGTTATGCAGATGACATGGTAATAATAGGAAAAGACGAAGACACACTAAACAAGAACTTAGAAATATTCAGAAGACATCTTGAAAAAATTAACAAGAAGATTAACCGCAATAAAACCTAATCGATGGTAATAAGCAGAAACGGGGAAAAACAAACAATTAAGTTAGAAGGAGAAACGTTAGAACAAGTCAAGAAGTTCAAATACCTAGGAGCAATACTGACTTATGACGGAAAACTAGATGATGAAATAAACGAAAGAACAGGAGCCACAGGTAGACTTTTCAACGCTTTGGAGGAGACTATACTAACAAATAAAGAAATACCGGAGGAAACCAAAGCACAAATATACAAAAAAGTAGCTGTGCCTATCCTGTCCTACGGATCAGAAACCTGGACAACAACAGAAAGACAACGTAGTAAATTGAACAGTACAGAGATGAGATTCCTAAGAAAAATAGAAGGGAAAACAGTTTTGGACAAGATGAGAAACAAGGTATATAGAGAGACACTGAATGTAAAACCGATAGAAAACATAATAGAAGAAGGACAATTAAGATGGTGAGGCCATATACAAAGAATGGAAGAGGAGAGAACGACAAAAAAAGTGTACGAAGCAAGAACAGCAAGAACAAAACAGAGAGGAAGACCCAGAAAAACATGGAAAGAAGAAGTGAAGAAAGCACTGAAAAAGAGGGGCTGTAAATGGGAGGAAGCAGGCCACTTAAGTAAAAAGAGGGAAAAAAGAAGGAGATCTGGAAGCGGATACCAATAGAAGAAGAAGAAGAATGAACAAGAAAAGTAAAAAACCATCAGCCTTACACCTAAAAAGGTAGATAGGCTTTAGGATTAAGTAAGTGAGTAATTCTTCCTTGTGTCTTCATTGCTAAGTTTATATATATATTCGTGTAGTTATCTCCTTCATATTTTATTAGTTCTGTGTTTATTTCATCTTTGTCTTCTTCTTTTGTTGGTTCTTCTTATACTCCTCCGTCCGCAATTCCATCTTGTGTTGTAATATCCACGTTTTGTTGTGGTTCTGTTTGCAATTTTTTGAAGTATTTTACTCAGGTTTTCTTATATCGCTCATCGTTTTCTGTGTTGTTGCCCTTTGCGTCTTTCATACAGTAAACCTTTGGTTTGTATGTTGTTGTTTGTTCATTAATTTTCTTTTTAGAATTGTTTTCACACTATTTTTTTCTATGTTTGTTATTTTATCGTCTATCTAGTCTCGCTTGTTTTCTCTTGGAATTTTATTGCTTTCTTTTCTTACTTTTTTCATAATCTTCTCTGTCTTCTATTCTATTTGTATTCATCCACTTCAACCTTGCATTTTTTTTCTTAATACTACTTCTTGACACTCTTTGTTGAACCAGGTTTGTTTTTTTTTTGTTTTTCTTGTATCCATTTCTGGCAGCTTGGTTTATACAGTTTTGTATTTCATGCCACTTCTTTTCTACATCATCTTCTTCATATTTTTCTTTGATGTGCTTCTCTTTCTCTTTTTTGTACTTCATCCTTGTGTCCTCATTGTTTAGTTTTTCTATGTCCTACTTAGTTCTCTTGCTCCTGTCCTTCTGATTTCTCCTTATGTTTTGTTACGTGTTCTATTTGGATTACTTGATGTGGCGATATTCAAGTAATTTCATTTATTTGTGGATGTTCATGTCTGGTACCACTTATAATCATGTTGTTTCTTGCCCAATTTCACATAGTTTTTGATTGTTGTCATTTGTGTTTTCCTGCCACCTGTTTTATATGATATAAGATAGGTTCATAAGTACTTAGGAGCGTTGTGGTCGGAGCAACCGTTTCGATCCTTTTAGCCCATAGAAATTTGGAAAGCCGTTACGCGTAAGACATAGCTTTAAACCGTCTGGGGTAAGTTAATTAGAAATTACCAAACGATGTTGCTAATGAAGCCCTGCACCACACAATTACATCGTGCTGTGCGAGATTGCTACAACTATTTCAATTCCAAGATACAAGTTGGTTCGGAGAATGTTATCATAAAACGATTGCTAGGATTGCTATAGCCTAACTGTTATTCTTCAACATGATAGACGTAATGCTAAATTTGCAACTATATCCAGCTGAAAATAATAGCGAGAGTAATTATTAAGTAGGTATGAGAATAGTTCTTTAATGTGCTGAAGTTGAGCTAAGTTTATGTATTCCATAACTCCAAACTTATCCTTACCTGATATCCATACCTAATAGGCTGTTCTGTTAAGTTAGTTAGTTTGAAGTGCAGAGCACACGCCAGCGCCAGACTTGTGTAATTTATTTAATTATGCACTTGCAAACTCAAAGTCAAAGTCGTGAATTTTTTAAAAATACGACTGGAGCAATCCTCGCTACATTCCAAATCCGTACTGGAATTAAGCACTGCAATTACGAATTGCAGATATAAAGTTTTATATCAGACATATTTTTCGAATATTAAAAATGTTTATTTCACCAGCACGAACTTACTAAAGAATTCAACAGTGAATGAAATTTTGGTAGAGGTTGCAACTTAGTGCTAATACTTGGAAATCAATATCAATTCTCTACCCTGGATTGTGGGCAATTTATTTTTGTCCCAGAGCCCGCCTAACATACCTACTCATAAAATAAATTAATTCTAATTTAATTGAGCTCTCACAACAATATTGTCGTTGTTTCACAGCTGCGTTTTAAAGTGTCAGAAACTCCATCTGGCAAGTCAGTCCATAAATATTCCATTTAATCTACTGGTTCAATAAAATTGATAGCATTGAGCAATAGCAGGGAGCGTTATGTTAATTTTTATGACAACGTTATGGTGAAATGTTCTCGTATTTAGATGCGGGTAGTGATCTCACTAGCAATAACTCCAAACTTCAACTACCACTGAGTGTAATTCATGCTTTTCAACGTGGACAATAACGAATGAAAGTCGTTCAGGTTTTTTTCGTTTGTCTACTGATATTACTTTGCCACAAAGTTCGGTGACTTGTGGAAGTTAAATTGCTTTGCAGTTTTGCAACTGGAGTCTAGTTTTGCTTTTACTGAACTTCTGCATCACATACATGCTGAAGTTTAATACGCATTTTATGACTCGCCTTACTGATGACTTCCTCATGTAATAAAAAGCTATTATCAAACGCTTGTCCAGTTTTTCTCACTTCCTTAATGTAAGACCACGCTAAAAACACATGTGGAGCACGTGAGCCCAAAGCTTGAACGAGAAATCAACAATTAATTCATGTCGTCAAATAATTCTATATATTTATGTGCTAAATTGTATTATATCTATAGGTAGAGGTGTTATTCAATATCAAAATTTAAATACAGTTATAATCGTGTATTGTATTAAATGCAGTGAATATTTATTTAATATTATAAATCATGCTCCTATTATCCGATCATGAAATTAAATGTTTTAAAACTGCGTCAATCGCATTTCAATTTGACAATTCATGAAATATGAAATGCGTTACGTACAGAGGTAATAGCGTAGTTGTTCGGCCGCATCGATTATTTGCAGACAAATTCATAAACAAAATGTCGGTCAACCGTGATCCGTTTAAAGTTTAAATCCTAGTGTGACGACCTCGGAGATACTAGCTGCACGGGCCATAATTCACCAGATTTATATAATCGGAAAACATACGTTCGGTCGTAAATCAAAGTGGCTGTGGCTGTGTTTAGGGATTCGGCTGGCAAATGCGGATGCGACACCATTCGTCAGGACGAGAACCAAAATCCAGAATTGAAACAGTAGAGCTATGTAACAACACAATACTTGCATCTTGAGGTTTTCTATGTATGCACCTACAAACTTACATTCATAACTTCTTTACTGAGTCTAATCAATAACAAAGCTATGGAAGTAAATTTAACTTCAACTTGCGATGTCCTCCAAATGATGAAACTCCATTTCTTCAAGCAAAAAAGAAAAAAAAGAACTAATAGATAAATTTGAAAAAGCCAACATCAGCATACTAATAATAAAGGGGACAAAAAAGAAAGGTACAAGCATGCAAACAATAGCAGGACATTCAATGTTATGCAGTGGAGTACAAATACAAGAACAGAACTAAAAGAAAAAATAAAGACAAACTAACCATTCTGAAGATGAAAAATGAACCTAAACATAATAATAGTATATGCCCCAAACGAAGACGGAAAGAACAACAACAAAGATATATTCTGGGATGAACCTCAACGCATAACAAAAACCAAAGAAAGGATACTAATAATAATAAAAGATTTGAATGCACAAGTAGAAAACATGAAAAAGAGTATAGAAAAAGTAGCTTTAGCGAACAAACACTGAATAATAACGGCAAAAGGCTAATTGACTTTTCCATAATAAATGAACTTGCTATTATGAACGCTCTATTCCAACACAAAGAGATACATAATTACAATAGAGAGCTAGCGAATAGAAATATAATCGATCATTTGATAATAGAACATGATAACAAGCAATTAATAGAAGATATAAGAGGAAATAAAGGAAGCTGAAATGAAGAAGATAAATAAAATGGAAGTAACAAGGACAGAAAGTAATATAAGAACCAAAAAGGAAGTAACAAAAATTTACAAACTCAAGGAGGGATGTAGAAACTATATGGAAAACTCTTGGGAATATATTGAGCGAAGCAGCAAAAGACAGTTGTGGTACCTACAAAAACAACCAAAGTAGAAAACAAACAGAATGGTGGAACCAAGGAATACAAGAAGAAATCAAATTATAATTATTATTATTATAAACTTTTTAAATCTCTTAATACCCTTTCGGGTGTCGAGATTGTTCTTGTTTTAATTATTTGCGTTGATTACTATTCTATCTTGTTGATTATCTCTTTCTATTTTTTTCTGTCCCTTGCTAACTTCTTTGCTTCTTGGCCGCTAATGTTGTTTTTTGTTAATATCTCTTCTATATTATTTTCCCATGTCTGTTTTGGTCTTCCCCTTTTCTTCTTGTTCTGTATTCTTGCATTCCACACTGCTTTTGTTTGTTTATCTTCGGACATTCTTAATAGGTGACCATACCACGCCAACTGTTTCTTTTCTATGACATTATGAATGCTCTCTATTTGTACTCTTCTTCTTATATCTTCATTCTTTATTTTATCCATTATCGTGACTCCTTCCACTCTTCTTGAATATTTCATTTCCGCCGCCTGTATTTTGCTTCTTATTCTCTTATTCATCAACCATGATTCACTACCATATATTAATATAGGTCTATGCACTGTTTTGAATAGAGTCATTTTTGTTCTTTTCGTTATATGTTTATTTTTCAATATTATTTTGTTGATTGCATGAAAATTCCTATTTGCTTGCTGAATTCTCGTATTTATTTCCTGCTCTAAGCTTCCTTTATTATTTATTGCTGCCCCTAAGTATTAAAATGTTTCTACTTGCTCTATTTCTTTCTCATTCAGTATTATGTTTATCCTTAAATTCTCCTTTGATATGACCATTACTTTCGTTTTTTCTACATTTATCTTCATATTATGTTTCCTTAGCTCTTCGTTCCATATTTCTAAATTACGTTTCATATCTTCTTCACTCTTTGCCATCACTGTTAAGTCATCTGCGAACGCGCATTCTGATAATGAGATCCCTTTCAACTTATAATGTCCAACCTCTACCTTTTTTATTTTATACTTAATATTCTTCATTATTTGGTCTAAAAATATAATAAATAGCAATGGGATTAAAGCTCCTCCTTGTCTTAATCCTTGGAATGTTTTAAACTCTTCTGATGTTGCGTTGCTAGTTCTTATGTAGTTGGATGTTGTTTCGTATATGCTTTTTATTGCTGTTAATAACTGTTCTCCTATTTTTCTTCCTCTCAATATATTCCACAACTTAGTCCTCGGTACTCGGTCGAACGCTTTTTCCAGGTCTATAAATGTGATATACAGTTTTTTGTCCGTTTTCATTGTATTTTCTATCAAGTTCCTTATAGTGAATATGTGGTCTTGTGTCGAATGTCCCCTCCTAAACCCACTTTGCGATTTTTCCATTGTTGTTTCTATCGCAGCTCTAAGCTTGTTTTCGAGTATTGCTTCGTAAATTTTCGCTGTTGTGCATAAAAGTGATATGCCCCTATAATTCTCACAATTTTTACTGTCTCCTTTTTTATGTATGGGAAATATTACTGCTTTCTCCCAGTCTGAAGGTATTTTCCCTGTTTTCCAGATTATGTTTAATATAAGCAGCAATAATCTTTCTCCTTCTTCGCCCATATACTCCAATTGCTCGGCCTTCATACATTCATGTCCCGGTGCTTTGCCATTCTTCAGTTTTTCTCTAATTAACTCTGCTTCAGGTATCATCTCTGTGGTTTCATTTATACTTTCTGTTTGTGGGGTCTCCTCACTCTTTGTTTCATTAGTACTTTCGTCACTTACTAGTAGGTCTTTAAAATGTTCTCTCCATCTTGTCATTATTTCGCTATCCTCTGTCAATATATTTCCTTGTTTATCTTTTAGGCTTTTAATTGTTACTTTTTCTCTTTTACTTCTCTTAAAGGTTCTATAAAATAAAAATAAAATCAAATTGAAGAAAACAAAAATGGAAAATATACATCTGTGATAGAACGCAAGAAAATAATGAAAAATACAAAAAGCAAAAGAAAAGAACAGAATAATTATTACAAAATGATGAACAACAAGAATGAGAGGATTTCGGAAAATGTATGAATAATAACTACAAAGAAAGTAAGAAAATTTTCTATAAAGTAGTAAAGAATTTGAGAATAGGAAAACAACAACCTATTAAACGATTAAGAGACAAAAATTGGACAATACTGAGAAAGAATACAAACAAACTAAAAATGAAGAATTACTAGAACCGCAAGAAATAACCAGAGTAAAATTCAGAAAGTTAAAGATAGGGAAGCAGCTGGATATGATTAGGTAGAACCAGAGCAGCTGAAATACATGGGAGAGGGAGGAACAAAAATGCTGCACACATTAGTAAACAAAATTTGGGATCGAGAGCAGACACCTACAGACTGGAGAAAAACAATCATAATGCCAATATACAAAAAAAAGACAGCCGCAACTGTTGCAGTTATCGACGGATCTCACTCCTATGCACAACAATAAAAGAGTACGAAAAGATACTTGAAAGTGAACTAAGAAAGTTAGTTGAAGACAAGATTGGGGATACTCAAAGCGAATTTAGAAAAGGCCACAGTACCCAAGACCTTGCATTCACAATTCGATTGATAACGGAAAAAACACCGAGATATAACAAAGAAATCTCAGCATGTTTTATAGTCCTTGAAAAAGCTCTCGATAGAGTGAGAACTGTTGTGAGAAATATTAAAAAGAAGAAATATAGGACAGAAGCTGCTAGAAGGAATCCAAAATAAATTTAAAGGTAACATAAACTACGTACGAACCGCTAACTTATTATCAGAAGAATTCAAAGCAGGTGGAGGATTAAGACAAGGTGGAACTCTAAGATCTTTATTGTTCATACTACATATAGATGAAATCAATATTGAAACAAACAAAAGGACAGTAAAAACTGCCATAGGATAATCAAATTTAAGACAAATAAAAATTGCAGAGTTCTTCTTGCAGACGACATGGTGATCTTTGCGAATACAGAAAAGAAACTTCAAGAAAACTTGAAGATATGGAACGAAGAACAACTCAGAGCAAATATAAAAATAAATGTCAACAAAAGAAAAGTAATGATAATAGTCAAAGAAGAAAGACAGTTGAAAATACAAATTGTATGAGCATTTACAACAAGCTCAAAGCTGTGGCTATCCAGAAAGTATAATCGAAAATAAAGGGGAGTACGAAGATGAAATAGATAGCACAATACAGGCAACAGTAGGAACTAACAATTCAATTAGCAAGGCTCTATCAAAGCATAAAACAGTGTGCAAAAGAGCAAAGCTGACCATTTACAAAACAATAATACTACCAATGCTGCTGTACAGTTCAGAAACTTGGGTACTAAATAAAAGACCACAAAGTAAAATCACACTGGTAGGAATGAAATGTCCCAGGGCTGTAGATGTAACAAAACTAAACAAAATTAGGAATGAAAAGATTAGAGAAAGATTGGAAGTACAGTCAGTAATAAAGAAGATGGAGCAGAAACAAGTCGAATGATATGGACATCTAATTCGACTCGAAGATAAAAGAAAATAAAAGAAATATGGAAAGCAAGAACAATAGAGAAAGGAAAGTGCGGCAGGCCACGGAAAACATGGGACGATGTAATACAAGATATAATAACCAAAAAGAAAATAACAACTAGAAGAGCACAGAAGCCAGCAAGGAACCGGAACGAGTGGAGAAAATTAATAGAAGACATTTGAGCGAAGCAACCTCGATATCCAGTTGGTAGAAGGGGAACAGATTTTGTATACCCCACAGTCCGTGGTCTTTCCACCAATTATTGATTTCAAAAAGTAATATTTATATGCAGGCGAAACCGTGGGTAACTGCTAGTTTGTTTGAGAAACAAGAAATATATTAATATTGTTATCAGTCGGCGATAAAAATATATAAATAGTTTCTAGCACTTCCAAGTCATGATAAAAGTATTTAATTTATTTTAAGACCAGACACATAAAAACGGAGTAAATATATCAACACGCCTGTTCTCCAACTTGGCAGAAAGAAATGTAGAGAGTTTTTTCTGATGACACTTGGAAAAGGAGTGAGAATTATGGTTTCTATTTTTCTTTCAGGGAATATTATTAGATCAACCAGTAATTGGTCTCTCATATAACACTGAAATTTGAATATCACGTTTGATACTATTGGGTAGTTGCCTCCATTCAAAAAATGGGAATAATAGTTGAATTGAATTGAAAATTTTGATTTAGTAGTTTGTCGATTCCATTAGTAATATTGTCAGACGCGGTGTGGTCTGGTGTTCCAAAAGTTGAGGAAGTATCCAAACTTCATCAATAATTCACCTGAAAACATTTGCTCCGTGGTATTTGAGTGTTGGGAATCAATTTTTATCACGGTGCATACGCAATACCGACAAAGAACATCGTGTCATATGCTTGTCATATTACCTACATCCTTTGGGAATTTATCTCATCAATATTAATCAGCGAAGGTGTCAATTACAATTTTTGCCTAGTGATGGATGCATTGTACGATGTATCTGTCAATTCGCAGGCAGCTGAAATTTTAATATCGAGTAATCTCCAATACTGTGCATCAGTCACCAGCATTTTCGAAGCGACCAAGTGACGTACGCAGCTAATACTGCTGTCGCGTTCTCGTCCGAATCAACAAATTTAATTTTCCTGATTGTCACATTTGCAAATGCACTCGTATCTAGAATAACTGATGGAACGTTCGGCGGGTAAAGCAGATTTCGCAATACGTTTTATGCTTTATATGTTCTGTTGTTTGGATAATGCACTTCAACACTCGGGGCTTTAAGGCATTCAAGTTCGAATGCATAATTGATTGATCAGATTAATACATTATCAGATAATGTTATTTCCTCCCCCTATACCGAACCTTCTTTATAGATATTTTGTATAGGGTATCCATCATTATCCCTGTATAAACACAAATGAATACTGTTGTTTAGAATTCCCCACGTTCAGCTGAATAGGATGACGGAAATGCTATCAGAAATCGTTGAACAATCGACCATAATCCTGTCAACTGTGACCTTGCCTTTTGTTTACTTCCGATATCTACCGGTGCTGCCACCAACTCCGTTTTGAAGATTCACCATCATGACCTTCGAATGGGCCGAGTCGGATTTATTACCCGACGCTTTTGTCTCCTCCTTTCCGCTTAGGTTAGGCAATCAACTGCTGGTTGAACCAAAGTCACTTGACACCAGCAGTCCGCGGTACGGATCCAGGCGGTCGGCGTTTGAAGAATCGTGAAGCGGTTCCCGAAACGGTGAACGATCGTGAAACCAGAATGGTACCCAAGCAGTGACTCTACTTTCAGTCCCGCGCCCAACGCTTTTGTCTCCGCCTTTCCGCTTAGGTTAAGCCATCAACCGCTGGTTGAACCAAAGACGCTACCAGGTCACCTGACACCCAACATAGGCAAATTCATATCCTCCGAATTGTTCGTAGGTTGCACGCCGTTTTCTAAGAGCAACTGAGGTTTCAACCTGGGTAAAAAGTTGAAGGAAGGTTACGGAAGAGATGAGGTTGTCGTGCAATGGTGTGCCTTTGTCTCCTAGAAACTCTATCACAGACCCAAACAGATTGTAAAAGCTTTTGACGGCCAATGTACCTCTGTGTGAAGCAGCAATCGGTTAAAATTCTCATCATTGATAATGCAAAGCTGACTGAATGATCCGCCATTCAACAAGATATCATGCGCCATCCGTACTGACAAAATTCTGAAAGGAATTTGCTTTTCGTCATAAAACCTTTTGTAGTGTATCAAATATAGTTCCTTCTTTTGTATGTTTCTAAATTTGTTGCAAACAATAGTTCTTGACATATGCGGAATAGCCGGAGGCTGACGATGATGTGACGGCGGTACAAAACATCAGCGGTCCGCGGTACGGATCCAAGCGGTCCGCGGTACGGATCCAGGCGGTCAAAGACGGAGAGGAATTTCAGAACAAATGGTCCTCGACGTTTGTAGAATCGTGGAGTGGTTCCTAAAACGGTGAGTTAACTTATATGGTCTTCAACGATCGTAAAACCAGAAAGATTTTCAAGCAGTGACTCTACTTTAATTTATCTTAACACTGTGAAATCAGAGTGGCACTACAGCGGTGACTACTAGAGCTGCAAAATTTCATCCGAACCAGAACCTGACCAGGCCCGGCTCGAACTATTTTCGGGTTTTGGGTTGTCCAATCTACGTCGAATCGGATTGAAGATCTTGAAATCCATGTTCTCACCTTATTCGAAGTAATTGGAGATAATGATGTCAAAGGAGTCCGGCGGAGTAAAAAACTGATTTAAAATTTAATTCTGTTGGTATGAACCATTTTGTGCGAATGTGAGATATGTAGCAGGTAGAAAAATGTAGCGCAATAATCACGGTGGCAAATGTGAAACTTGTCTCGGACCAGTGGTTCGGAATTGTTGTCTCCACCCGCGCTTGCAGATAAATCCGCCACAAAGTAACAATGGAGCTAAATTGAACAATAGTTCATATATTGCAGACCAACATGAGTGTACAATAGCGACGCAGAAGCTGCGCAAAGAGTCCTCCTTCCTAAGCTGTTATTTGCAGAATGTATATTGGGGACCTGCTTGATAAATCGTTAGAATTTTATCCTGATTACATGTGCCGGCCACAAAGGATTTTCAATTCGTGAGATATTGGGAAGATTTGTACTGAATGGGATGGTATTTATCAGTAGAAGGGACGATTTATTAAAATTGATCCAGCATCCGTGGCCTAATGGACCGGAACACCGATAGATGTCACCGGCGCTTCAACCCAATATCAGACATGCTAAAGCAGGAAATATTTACCGTTTACTCTTCTGTTTTGTTGTATCTTACTTTCTTTTTTTCTTCCTCATGCATACTTTAACGGATCACTCCAATCTGATAACTTGAATCAAAATGCATGACCTGAGTAATGTTTTATAAGTTTTTGACTGTAAGTGAAGTTCGTGTGTTAAGTCCGATTAGTACAAAGCGTACAGCATGAACAGTAAGTCCGATTCTGATAAGTCCGTGAAAGGAAATTAGTTTGGTTTGCTGTTTTGCGATTCTCTTGAGCTTAGAATCATTTTGCCTTTTGCATTTTTTTAACGTGATACAATCTTGTCTCACTTCGCCACTTGGGAGCTAAATCCAGCTCCTTGAACATAGAATTCACTAGAAGTTGCATTACAGCTGCGAAGTCCTCGTGGCTTTATAGAGTTGAGATAATTTAAAGTAAAGTCACAGCTGAGAAATCCTTGTGATGAAATAATTTGAAGTAAAGTCACTGCTTGGATATCATTCTGGCTTCACGAGCGTTGAAGTCGATTCACCGTTTCGGGAAGCGATTCAGCAAACGTCAAGGACCATTTGTTCTAAAATTTCTCCTTGTCTTTGACCACTTGGATCCGTACCGCGGACCGCTGGTGTTAAGTGTCTTGTACCGCCGCCAAATCACTGCCAGCCTTCAGCTATTCCGTATATGTCAAGGACTATTGTCAAGGACTATTGTTTGGAACAAATTAGGAAACAGACACAAAAGGAGAAACCATATTTAATACACAGCAAAAGGTTCCATGACGAAAAGCAAATGTCTTTCAAAATTTTGTCAGTGGCTACGGATGGCGCTCCGGCTACGTTAGGGCATCATTGCTATTTTGTTGAATGACAGATCATTTAGTCAGCTTTGCATTGTCAATGATGCTTCACACAGAGGTACGCTGATTGTCAAGAGTTATTTGTTTGACTCGATTTTACCATCTGTTTGGGTCTGTGATAAAGTTTCTAGGAAACAAAGACACAGACGACCTCATCTCATCCGTAATCTTTCTTCAGCTAGCTTGTAGAAAACGGCGTGCAATCTATGAAGAATCCGGAAGATATTTATTTGTCTATATTGGGCGTCAGGCGACCTGGTAGCGTCTTTGGTTCAACCAGCGGAAAGGAGGAGACAAAAGCGTCAGGCGCAGGACTGAAAGTAGGGTCACTGCTTGAATACCATTCTGGTTTCACAAGCGTTGAAGACGATATAAAGTCAATTCACCGTTCCGGGAACCGCTTCACGATTTCCCAAACATCGAGAACCATTCCTTTTCGTTTTCGACTGCCTGAATCCGTACCGCGGACTGCTGGTGTCAAGTGTCTTGTACTGCCGTCGCGTCAGCGCCATCCTCCAGCTATTTCGTCACATACTATTAGAGAAGATTTATTGTTTGCTATTTTGGAAACAGATACAAAAAGGCAAACCATATTTAATACACTGCAAAATATTTTAAGACGGAAAGGAAATTCTTTCAAAATTTTGTCAGTTGCTACCGTTGCCGCACTGGCTATGATAGGGCGTCATTGCCATATTGTTGAATGGCAGATCATTTAGTCAGCTTTGAATTGTGAATGATGAGAATTCAACCGATTGCTGCTCTACACAGAGGTACGTTGGCTGTCATAAGTTAGTTGTTTGACTAGATTTTACCATCTGTTTGGGTCTCAGCTAGCTCTCAGGAAACGGCGTGCAATCTACGAGGTATTCAGAGGATATTAATTTCCTTATGTTGGGCGTCAGGCGATCTGGTAGCGTCTTTGGTTTAACCAGCGGTTGATGGCCCAACCTAAGCGGGAAGGCGCGGAACTGAAAGTAGAGTCACTGCTTGAATATGATTCTGGTTTCACGATCGTTGAAGACGATATAAAGTCAATTCACCGTATGGGGAACCGCTTCACGATTCCCCAAATGTCGAGGACTATTCCTTTTCGTCTTTGACTGCCTGAATCCGTACCGCCTGGATCCGTACCGCGGACTGCTGGTGTCAAGTGTCTTGTACTGCCGTCGCGTCAGCGTCATCCTTCAGCTATTTCGTCACATACTATTAGAGAAGATTTATTGCTTGCTATTTTGGAAACAGATACAAAAAGGCAAACCATATTTGATACACTGCAAAAGGTTTCATGACGGAAAGGAAGTTCCTTTGCTACGGATGGCGCACCGGCTATGATAGGGCGTCACAAAGGCTTCATCAAGTTCCTGACGTGCTTGATGTGCATTGCGTAATTCATCGCCACTATTTGGTTGCAAAAAATTGAAACAAGACGATAAATATTCAAGTAATCGCTTCATATTTTGACTCGTTTGACCAACAGTGAACAATAATTGCTTATTACATGTTTATCCCACACTAACCAAGTATATTTTGGTAATGATGATTTGATTGTAAACTCCAGTATTCCATAGCTGTGGAAACTGTTAAATTCAGGTCAACATTGCTGCATTTATGAATATATTATAAACGTAGTCAATATTTCATCGTAGTTGGAATTATAAGAATAAATAATTCAGTGAACTAACAGAAATCCACGGTATATCCCATTTACCTTAATGTACGGCTGTTATAAATTTTGTCCTACAAATGGCGAACTAATTGAAGCTCAAGTGTAACTCCTCAAGATTCGATGGTTAACTTCAAACAGTCTTAGCGCATCGACGTGTGTATCTGATTGAACAAAAGAGTCAACTATGTCTTAAATTCAATCAATTTCCATTTTATTTCTCCCTGTTCATGCTGCAATCAAAGACAACTCTGAAATGTCTTAAAATACATTTCGCTAACGTCCTCTTACCACGTTACTGAGCGTGACGAACGCAAGTAAGTAATCGAGCGCCTTAGCATTCTTGATTCTTGTTCTGCTACTTTGCGATCGTGATTTCGCGCCATCGATAAAAGCAGCTTCATTAGTGGGTTATTGCAAACAGATCTCGAAAACAGGAAGCTCATTACGTGCTTGTTGCACGTCCAAAAGAACAATCACATCCGGTATTGATATGCGCACTTTGATGCAGAGGATAAAATGTTATTGTAGGTTGATCAAACGAGTGAAAGAATGAACATGAAAGAATAGATTGTGAAAATGTTTTCTTTTAAACTAAATTAAATTTGTTCCTGGCTCACAATGTTGGTATCGTGCTGTACCACCGCGCCGCAGTGGCGCTGCTACCGCCGTGTCACGTAAATATCGGCTCTAGAGACATCCACCGAATAAAGATACCTGCTTTTATGAATATCTGTTTTTGTGCCAGCGAGTAAATGTGAATGTATATATTTTCCTGTTCGGTTTTGTTATAGCACCTATTTTTTGTGACGAAATGTGCTGTCTTGCTTTTTTGCCTCGAAGGTTTTATTGCGAATAATTTCAGAGGCCAATTTCACTAAGCAGCTGGGAAGTGGAAAATATTTTATACTTTTAATTTGAACCATAATAAGTTTATCATCAGATAATGCACAATGAGTAATTGAACATAAAGTCAGAACAAAGCATGATGAACAGTATAGGTAATATTGTCATGAAAATATTAATTGAGTACTTGAAAAGCAAATAGCATGTAATGAGCATGATTCATCATCAGCCAGTTTTATCTCTGGCGCCCAGATCAATTTTCAAGTTGCATTTGTTGGAAGGGATAGAGACGGAGCCCTCTTGATTGAAACAGCCTGTAATATTATTAATTAAATGTCATTATAGGACTGATATCGACTGTGTGCAGAGTTATCTGCATGCAGATTACAAATCGACGATCGGGGACGCTCGACGTTTGATGCTGGACCAAAGCGCATGAACGTATGTTTGGTGCTTGAATATAATTCGCAATTGCGACCAGCTATCCGCAGATAAATAAACTTGCAGGACCGTCGGCTATATTGAATGGGAGGGGATTGATCAACGGTAATTGCGTTATCGCACGTTCTTTATCTCTATCCATAAAATGTTGACCGAAATGGACACCCAACAAATTATAAGCATTCTGCTGTTGATACTAATGTGGTAAGCCGTGAAAAATATGCCACGGAGCATGTACTGGAAGCTCAGATCGAGCTATGACTAAATGAATATAGATTGTTATGCTATACCTCAAAGTTGCCTAAACGTCGCTTCCGTTAGTAGCTCCTGCCCCAGAGCTGCTACCTACGTCCCTTCAAGTAACTTCTGCCTCAAAATTGTCAAATACGTCTCCGTCCGTAACTTCCACTATAAGGTTTAATACCTGCTATAATCGTAGTCTCTGCTGGACAAAAACCTAGTAGCTTCTGCTACAGAATGGTCTCCAAACGGTGACTCTACTTCAAATTATCTCGACACTGTAAAATCAAAGTGACTCCGCAGCCGCAATTATTACTGATTATGTACTGGATAAACAAAGATTTCGTAAGTAATTACTGTCTCAGACCTGCTGAGTACGTCTCTTTGAGTAACTTCTCCAAAGATGTCAAATATGTCTCCGTCCATAGCCTCTGCTATTAGGGTTACTACCTGCCATACTCATGGTTTCTGTTGCCGGACTACACCCAGTAGTTTCTGCCACAGGATTATTAGCTTCCGTCAGGAACTTGTAGCTTCTACTGTTTTAAGTCTGCGAACTCTTTTAAAATGAGGGACGGCGGTACAAGACACGTTGTACGGACCCAGGCGATCAAAGACAGAAAGGAACTTTGGAACAAATGGACCTCGACGTTTTTGCTATCGTGAAGCGGCTCCCAAAACAGTAAATTAACTTTGAATCGCCTTCAACGCTCGTGAAACCAGAATGATCTCCAAGCGGTGACTCTACTTCAATTTATCTCAACACTGTGAGATCAGAGTGACTCCGCAGTGGTGATTATTAGTGACTTTGTTCTGGAGCTGCCTAAGAATAGCTTCCGTAAGTAATTACTGCCCCAGACCTACTAAGTACGTCTCTTTGAGTAACTTTTGCTCCAAGGTTGTCGGATATGTCTTCGTCCATAACTTCTGCTATAAAGGTTATCACCCGTCAAGCTCGTGGTTTTGGCTGCAGGACTACATCTTGTTGTTTCTGCTAAGTACGTCTCTTTGAGTAACTTTTGCTCTAAGGTTGTCGGATATGTCCCCGTCCATAACTTCTGCTATAAGGGTTATTACCCGTCAAGCAAGTGGTTTTGGCCGCAAGACTACACCTTGTTGTTTCTGCCACAGGATTACTAGCTCTAGTCAGAAACTTGTAGCTCCTTTTGTTCTAAGTCTGCGAACCCTGTAAAAGTAAGGGACGGTGGTACAGACCCAGGCGATCGAAGATAGGAAGGAGCTTTGGAACAAATGGTTCTCGACGTTTCTGGGATCGTGAAGTGGTCCCCAAAACGTTGGATTAACTTTATATCGTCTTTAACGCTCGTGAAATCAGGATATTCTCCAAACGGTGACTCTACATTAATTTATCTCAACACTGTGAAATCAGAGTGTCTCCGCAGCGGTGATTATTGTTGATTATGTTTCCAAGCTGAACACACATAGCTTCCGTAAGTAATTACTGCCCCAGACCTGCTAAGTTGTCAAATCTTCGTCCGTAACTTCTGATTTGAGGTTTAATACTCGTGGCTTCTGCTGCAGGACGATACCTAGTAGTTTTTGCCACAGAATTACTAGCTCCCGTCAGGAACATGTAGCTCCTACTTTTCTTTGTCTACGAGCCCTGTAAAAGCAAGGACGGTGGTACAAGAGACGTTGCACTGACCCAGGCCGTCAAAGACAGAAAGGAACTTTGGAACAAACGGTCCTCGACGTTTTTAGAATCGTGAAGCTGTCTCCAAAACGATGAATCAACTTTAAATCGTTTTCAACGCTTGTGAAACCAGAATAATCTTCAAGCGGTGACTCTACTTCAATTTATCTCAACACTGTGAAATCAGAGTGACTTCGCAGCGGTGATTATTAGTGACTATTATTACCCCCCTACAACCCTTATCCGGGTTGACCCTAGCTAGCTCGGTGGAGACGGCGTGCGGTCTATTTTGAGTGATGGAGGATTTGTTTTTGTTGGGCGCCAGGCGATCTGGAAGATCCTCGGGTCAGTCGATGGTTGATCGCCGAACATAAGAGGAAGAGGGAAGGAAATAATCGGGGCGCTGATTGAAAAATGCGTGATCTCGCGTTGAGTGATTTCCTTCAGAACCTGGTTAATGACTACAATAATGGTGGGCTCGG
This sequence comes from Dromius quadrimaculatus, assembly GCA_963989225.1. Taxonomy (NCBI): domain Eukaryota; kingdom Metazoa; phylum Arthropoda; class Insecta; order Coleoptera; family Carabidae; genus Dromius; species Dromius quadrimaculatus. The sequence goes on from OZ022328.1 coordinate 3,686,322, forward strand.
AATTGCCAATCAAACTTTGGTAAGTATAGGCCAAAGAATTAGGTGGGTCGCGCGAATGGCAAGCACAGTCCCCGCGAGAATCGCGCTTACGACAGCGGTTAGAGTTCAGGCAACCAAACAGTGGTATAATATGAACTAAGCGTGCGCTGTAACCCACGCGACAGATGGAGGTATCCTCAGTGTTCGTAGTGCGCTCGTGAAATAAAACTAGACTACCTAACTGCTCTCTAAAAGCTATAATGTCGCACGGTTCGGCGTAGAATGCGTCTATCACCCGTGTATGGCAATAACACAACGTAAGCAATAATACTGATAACAATAGTTTACGCTAGAGGGACATGGCGCATGAACAAAACGGAACTGACAGGTGAAGGTCACAGCTGATCGAAGGCGATGACTTTGGGTCAGTAAGTAAGGAACAAATAAACAATTAGAAGAGATGATTGACATTAAATGATTTCAGGTGGTGAAGATGAATGTGATAAGAATGAAATGTAACACTATGTTCTAGAGTTGCCTAAACATTGCTTCCGTAAGTAATTATTGCCCCAGACCTGCTAAGTAAGTCTCTTTGAGTTACTTCTATTGCCAAATATGCTTTCGTCCGTAATTTCTGCTATAAGGTTCAATACTTGTCAAAGTTGTGGTTTCTTCTGCAGGACTACACCTAGTAGTTTTTGCCACAGTGCCACAGAACTACTAGCTCCCGTCAGGAGTCTGTAGCTCCTATTATTCTTAGTTTGCGAACTCTGTAAAAGTAAGGGACGGCAGTACAAGGCACGTGGTACGGACCCAGGCGGTCGAAGACAGAAAGGAGCATTGAAACAAATGGTCCTCGGTGTTTGTGGAATCGTGGAGCGGTCCCCAAAACGTTGTATCAACTTTATATCGTCCTTAACGCTCGTGGAACTAGAATGATTTCCAAGCAGTGACTTTATTCTAATTTATCTCAACTCTGTGAAATTAGAGTGACTTTGCAGTGGTGATTATTAGTGATTTTGTTCCGGAGCTGCCTAAACATAGCTTCCGTAAGTCATTACCACCCCAGACCTGCTGAGTTCGTCTCTTTGAATAACTTCTGTTCTAAGGTTGTCGGAAATGTCCCTGTTTGTAATTCCTGCTATAAAGTTCGGGGTTTTGGCTGCAGGACTACACCTAGTAGTTTCTGCCACAGAATCACTAGCTCCCGTCAGGAGCCTGTAGCTCCTACTGTTCTTAGTCTGCGAACTCTGTAAGAGACAGGGACGGTGGTACAAGACACGCGGTACGGACCCAGATGGTCTAAGACAAAAAAGAACCTTGAAACAAATGGTCCTTGACGTTTGTGAAATCGTGGATCGGTTCCCAAAACAGTGAACTAACTTTATATCGTCTTCAAAGCTCGTGAAACCAGAATGATGTCCAAGCAGTGACTCTTCTTCAATTTATCTTAACATTGTGAAATCAGGGTGAATCCGCAGTAATGATTATTAGTGACCACGTTCCGGAGCTGACTAAACGTAGCTTCCGTAAGTAATAATTGCCCCAGATCTGCTAAGTACTTCTCTTTGAATTACTTCTATTGCCAAATATGCCTTCGTCCGTAATTTCTGCTGTAAGGTTCCATACTCGTCAAAGTCGTGGTTTCTGCTGCAGGACTACATCTAGTAGTTTCTGTCACAGTGCGTCAGGAGTCTGTCGAACTCTGTACAAGACAATTATGGCAGTATAAGACACGTGGTACGGACTCAGGCGGTCGAAGTCAGAAAGGAACTTTGGAACAAATGGTCCTCGACATTTGTGGGATCGTGGAGCGGTCCCCAAAACGTTGGATTAACTTTATATCGTCTTTAACACGTGAATCCAGGATGATTTTCAAGCAGTGACTCTACTTCAATTTATCTCAGCACTGTGAAATCAGAGTGTCTCCGCAGCGGTGATTATTGATGACGTTGTTCCGGAGTTGCCTAAACATTGCTTCCGTAGATATTTAGCGCCCCAGACCTACTAAGTAACTTCTGCTCCAAAGTTGTCAAATCTCCGTCCGTAAATTCTGATATAAGGTTTAATACTCGTGGTTTCTTATAGGACTACACCTAGTAGTTTTTAGGATTACTAGCTCCCGTCATGATCCTGTAGCTCCTACTTTTCTTAATCTGCGAGCCCTGTAAAAGCAAGGCTGGTGGTACAAGACACGTGAATCCAGGATGATTTTCAAGCAGTGACTCTACTTCAATTTATCTCAGCACTGTGAAATCAGAGTGTCTCCGCAGCGGTGATTATTGATGACGTTGTTCCGGAGTTGCCTAAACATTGCTTCCGTAGATATTTAGCGCCCCAGACCTACTAAGTAACTTCTGCTCCAAAGTTGTCAAATCTCCGTCCGTAAATTCTGATATAAGGTTTAATACTCGTGGTTTCTTGTAGGACTACACCTAGTAGTTTTTAGGATTACTAGCTCCCGTCATGATCCTGTAGCTCCTACTTTTCTTAGTCTGCGAGCCCTGTAAAAGCAAGGGTGGTGGTACAAGACACGTGGCACGGATTCAGGCCGTCGAAGACAGAAAGGAACTTTGGAACAAATGGTCCTCGATGTTTTTAGAATCGTGAAGCTGTCCCCAAAACGATGAATTAACTTTAAATCGTCTTTAATGCTCGTGGAACCAGAATGATCTCCAAGCAGTGACTCTACTTCAATTTATCTCAACACTGTGAAATCAGAGAGACTCTGCAGCGGTAAGGGTCATTACCTAACATACTCGTGGTTTCTGCTGCAGGACTACACCTAGCTTTGGCTACAGGATTGCTAGCTTCCGTTAGAATCCTGGGGCTCCTACTGTTCTAAGTCTGCGAACTCTGTAAAAGTAGAGGACGACAGTAGGACACGTGGTACGAATCCAGGCGGTTGGCTGGCGATAGATTTCACAATGCACACCCTATCATAGCAATGACGCCTAATCATAGCCGGTGCGCCATCCATAGCAATTGACATAATTTTGAAAGGAATTTCCTTTTCGTCATGAATCTTTTTGCAGTGTATCAAATATGGTTTTTCCTTTTTTATCTCCTCCCAGATTTATTGTAAACAATAGTTCTTGACATGTACGGAATAGTCGAAGGCTGACGGTGATGTAACGGCGATACAAGATACTCGACACCAGCGGTCCGTGGTACGGATCCAGGCGGTCGAAGATGGAGAGGAACTTCAAAACAAATGGTCTCCGAAGTTTGCGGAATTGTGAGGCGGTTCCTAAAATAGTTAGTTGACTTTATATCGTCTTCAACGCTCGTAAAACCAGAATGATTCTCAAGCGGTGACTCTACTTCAATTTATCTCAGCACTGTAAAATCAGAATGATTTCGCAGCGGTGACTTGGACTATTATAGCTGATGCGCCATCTGTAACAACTGTCAGTAATTTTCTTTTGGTGATCCTTGAGCATTCTAATGCACAGCAAGCACATCAAGAATTTAAGCACGCTATGAAGTCTTTGTGACGTCCTGTCATAGCCACTGATAGCCGTTTCTTTCTGGTGACTTTATAAATATTGAACGGAGAGTAATGAATTAAAATGGTAGGTCATATAACCCCAAAAAAACTACAATTGACACATATATGGAATTCCAGCAAATTTCTAAAAACCAAAATTACTGGCAATTACCTAACGGTGGACCATTTCATTCTCTGATAAAATCATGCAATAAAATATTGTTTTGCAGGATTGATTCCTTGTGGAACATCTTGCAGTCCCTGCAGAAATAACTGCGAGTTTTTTTCATTACACAAGGGAGGCTGAACTTGCGGTCATCATCACCGATCTGTGCTTAATCAATATCTCCGTGGAATTACACGGAACTCGCTTTTCTCCTTCAGTCTGGAATACCAGGAGCTACTAATATCTGACAGATAGACTTTTCAACTCCCTATAGAGTCACCGTCACGGCACCGATAGATTTTAGATTCCCCTCTTGAGTTGCAAGACGGAATTCGGTCACAAAATCAACCTGAATTTGTATTAATAGCTGATTTTATATCATGTAATTGGAATTATTCAAATTTGAGAGTGGTTGATATATGAAAAACTGATATATGTAAGTTCTTTGTCACTTAAGCGTTCCTTTTATTGAGATCAATATTTCTTTTGGTATTATCTTGTTCGTATCTTTGGATCGGAGACACACATTCTCTGAATTCTTCCAATTTCTGGTTTTTTCATATCTTCGTTCTTTGAGACGATATTTGCAGCTACATTAATTCCGCTGGAAAAACTCTGATAATAAAAGAATCCGATTTAACATCCTTGTCAAAAGAATAATGAGAAGAGTTGATATGCAAGGATTAATGTGGGAGAATCCTTTATGCATGTTTAAATAAGTGGAAAATGATTGTGTTTTTTTGAAGTTCTCTTGAATCTTATGCTTTTTTCTCAAGTATTATTGTTTGCAACTATTGCAAATAACGCCCCTTGAGTAACATCTGCGTTATATCAATACGCGGTTATTCGCAGCATCCACTAAAAAACAGAAATAAATTTACGGAAACGATAGTACAAAAATACTCGATCGCCAACACATGGTGGGTCCCAAAATTTATGTATGTGTGAATTAATGGCGTGCTGCAGTGCGCTTATCCCATTTGGTAATTACACATATGGAATTAATGTTTAATTAGTTTAGAAATTAAACAGTCTGCTCTTGTATTTGGTTTTAATTTTTGCACCATTTGTATCGCGTCACATATGTGTTCCAATCACTAATCTTCTCGATGGTTCCAATCGAAGTTTATCACTGGATAGTCCATTTCGAGGCCTTTTATGTGGATGCTGAATGAAATGCATGGCTTAGTCAATAATAAGGTAGGATGATTGGAATGTCCTGATTCCGTCCATTTTGATATAGTGGCTTAGCTTCCATCGCTCTATTGCCTGTCAAGTATAGAATTCCTCATGTCGTCTATATGACCGCTTGGAATGGTCGTGTTGTATCGATTTTCGATATTTAATATGTGTGTGCATCTGTTACGTGAAACATACGAACCCGCTGAATCAAGTTATTTTGGTTATATATAGATGAAACATATTTTAGAAGAAACGTGGATGAAAATATTTTCGGAGAATTCTTTGCTGTCCCTCTTTATCCATTTTCTGCGAGGTAGACATGTTTACTGGTCGTTACTCATGTGGATTTTAGTTCCTTTTGTAACGGAACTCAAACTCTGATTCGTGGGTTAATCATTTATTATATAACTAAAACTATATATATATATATATATATATATATATATATATATATATATATATATATATATATATATATATATATATATATATATATATATATATATATATATATATATTTATATGTACATAAAATGTGCCTCTTTTACCCACTGGGTGTCAAGGTTGCTTCGCTCAAATGTCTTCTGTATTCGTTCCGGTTTCTTGCTAGCTCGTGTGTTCTTCTGGTTGTTATTTTCTTCTTGGTTATTTTTTCTTGTATTACTTCGTTCCATGTTTTTCGTTGCCTGCCCCGGTTTTTTCTCCCTATTGTTCTTGCTGACCATATTTCTTTTATTTTTCTTTTATCCTCGGGTCGCATTAGATGTTCATACCACCCCAATTGTATCTGCTCTATTCTCTTGATTATTGACTGTACTTCTAATCTCTCTCTAATCTCTTCTTTTCTGATTTTGTCCAGTTTTGTTACCCCTCTATAGCTCTAAGACATTTCATTTCCACTGTTGTGATTTTACTTTGTTGTGTTTTATTTAGTACCCAGATTGGTGAACTGTACAGCAGCATTGGTACTATTATTGTTTTGTAAATGCTCAGCTTTGTTTTTTTGTTGACTGTTTTGTGCTTTAATAGTGCTTTGCTTTTATTTCAACTTCGTACCCTCCTTGATTTTAATTATTCTCCCTAGATACCTGAAGCTTTGGACTTGTTTATTAGCTATTTGTATTTTCAGTTGTTTTTCTTTTTTGGCTATTGTCATTATCTTTGGCATTTATTTCCATATTTACTCTGAGTAGTTCTTCGGTTCATATATCTTGCAGATTTTCCTCTGTATTACCTTATCTACCAAAATGCACTCTGCTATTTTTATTTGTTTTAAATCTGAATATCATATGACCATTTTTATTGTTCTTCTCTTTGCTTCAATGCTAATTTCATTCTGTATGACCAATAAAGGACTTAGAGTTCCTCCTTGTCCTATTCTTCCACCTGCTTTGAATTCTTCTGATAATAAATTAGCGGTTCGTACATAGTTTATGCTATCTTTATATAGATTTTGGACTCCTTCTAGTAGCTTCTGTCCTATATTTCTCCTTTTTAATATTGCCCACAACAGTTTTCTATAAACTCTATGGAAAACTTCCCCAAAGTCCATAAAACATGCTAAGATTTCTTGTTATGCTTTTTCCGTTATCCATCGAATTGTGAATACATGGTGTGACGAGCTATGCCCAGGAAACTCCGTCACAGTTGCACATCCCAGAGCCTTCTGCTACCGTCAAACATTTTTAAGTCCATCAAAGTTAGTTTAGATCTTGCACACCCTATAAATTTCAAATTCTGTAGTTCTGCTCAAACATACAACACCGCTTACCTTTATTTTATCAGTCATCAACTGAAATAAATCTGTTTCAATATTTTACATGTAGTGGAATGAGGTTAGGTTCTTTAAAAACACCTGAAATTAAATGCAGCCGATATTGCTTGATCTGTATTTATGTCTTGTGCCCAGGGCCATAACCAGAGTTGAATCTAAGATAGGGCAGTGGTAATTACAGGTAGGGCGTAAGAAAAATTTAACTTGATCTGATCTGGTGGATCGATTTTCGCTGGACGTGTGTGAGACAGTTCTTAATTGTTGGGAAAGGGATGATCAAAACATTCATTTATTCACCTATGATCAAGGATTATCTTGTATTCTTTCACCAGTGGATAATACTTGAGTATTTGTACACAAGGTAATTTTTGATCATTGCTAGCATTGATCTTCCAAAAAGTAACTGCAGCATCAAATACGAAGAACTTTTCTATTTTTTGCCAAGGAAAGCCCGTATATCCATCGCAAAATCAATCTATCTGCACTACAGTTCATGAAATACTGTCTCTATTACACTACACTACCAACCAACACCACAGATAAATTCAAATCTCGAAATCTACTTCAGATTTCTTGTCGATTAAACCTGGATTATGCGTACCAAATATGAAAATTTAGACTTTCACGTAAACCTAATCTCTCCTATTAGTCATCTGTCAAGAGTAGATTCTAAGTTAAAGTTTGCTACAACTTTCAAGTTTCTCAATAAAGTTATTATTAAAGATTTCGAATACTCCAGTATAGATTGTAATTCGCACCAACTAACTTATTTCAATGCCATCTATGGGCAGAATAAAGAATTAGTATAATATTAAGATGTTGGTACGCTACGCCGATAGAAGTTTTTCTTTAATCATTTCAAACTATGAACAAACAGTTTACTAAAATATTAACATAGTCGATGGTATTTCTTAAGGTAGGGCAATGGTACTTTAAGGTAGGGCATTACCCCATAATGCCCCTCCCTAACTACGGCCCTGCTTGTGCCTTACCGTTAATAAATCTGAATGTAATCAACCGTTGCTCTGTAAATATGTTGTATATTGTATATTTTGCTTGACGTTCTTCGTGACCTTTGGCCATACACAAATAAACATCTGACATTTGACAGTTGACTACATTACCGACAGATAAAAGGATATACAGGAAAATTTTAATTTTAAGGAAATATAATCAGGGAATGATGTATCTGACGGGAAAGTAATAGGAAAGTTGTTATTGTAAATAAATTTGTATTTGTAGAATTACTTCTCCTTTTTTATGTGTATTTCTTCTTTCATTACTGAAAGCGCTAATATGAATTTGATTTGAAAACATGTTGAGTAAGAATTCATTAAAAGTTGAGTATAAATAAGTCCTTCTGGGCGACTTAAGTCACTTCTTTAAAAGTCCAGTCTTCTGAGCAGCCGTTCCAAAGTACGCTTCTAGTTCCGATATCGAGTGTCCGTTAGCACAGCTGTCTGACACAATCTGTGAGTTTGTTCGTTTTTTAAAAGTCCGTAAAAGGAACTTAGATTTGTTGCTTTTGCCGTTTTGAACTTGAATTATTTATGCTGTTTTTGAACTTAGAATATTTTTTGAATAATTTACCGTAGAATCACCGCTAGCGAAGTCTTTGTCGACCTCGCAGTGTTTGGATATTTTAACGTAGAATCACCGCTGGCGAAGTCTTGATTGACTTCACAGTGTTTGAATAATTTAACGTAGAATCACCGCTGGCGAAGTCTTGATTGACTTCACAGTGTTGGATTTACTTAACGCTGACGAAGTCTTCGTGATATCGCAGTGTTAGATTGTTTTAACGTAGAATTACCGTTGAGGGGGTCATCTTTGGCTTTACAGCGTTGAGCAAGTTAACGTACAGTCACTACTTGGGAACCAGTTTGGTTTTACAAGCGTCGAAGATAAGTTAATCCACCGTTTGGAAAATCGCTTCACGATTTGTTCGTTTTGAAGTTTCTCGTCGTTTGCGACCGCCTGGGTTCGTACTGCGACCGCTGGTATCGAGTGTCATGTACAGCCGTCCCGTCACCGTCAGCCAAGTATCGCCGTGCAAGTGTCCTGTAAAATATATGTTCTATGTTCATCGTCGCCGTATGATTATTTTTGACAACCCTAACCCTTCCCTTCTGCAGCAGTTTTGACAGCGACGCCAAAGGTAACAACCCCGCTATCAGCGAGGCATATCGTTACAATGGTCTTGGGTTCTGTGGCCTTTTCTTAATCCGCTTTGAGTATCCTCAATCATGTCTTCTACCAACTTTTTTAGTTCACTTTCAAGTATCGTTTCGTATACTTTTACTGCTATGCATAAGAGTGAGATCCCTCAAAAATTGCAACAGTTGCGGCTGTCTCCTCTTTTGTATATTGGCAGTATGATTGTTTTTCTCCAGTCTGCAGTTTTCTACTCTTGATCCCAAATTTTGTTTACTAATGTGTGCAGCATTTTTGTTCCTTCCTCTTCCATGTATTTTAGTTGCTCTGGTTTCATCTCACCATATCCAGCTGCTTCCCCTATCTTAAACTTTCCAATAACAATTGTGACTTCTATATTTATAATTTTTGGATTTTGTTCTGTATCCTTTCTTAGTATTGTCCAATTTTTGTCTTTTAATTGTTTAATAGGTTGTTTTTTTTTTTTCCAAATTCTTCGCTATTTTATAGAATAATTCCTTGTTTGCTTTGTAGTTATTTACATTTTTCCGAAATCCTTCCATTCTTGTTGTTTAGCATTTTGTTCTAATTCCTTCATTCTCTCCCTTTGCTCCTTGTATTTTTTATAAATTTCTTGTGTTCTATTACGGAGGTATAGTTTTCATTTCTGCTTCTTTAATTTGATTTTGTTCTTTATTTGTTGGCTCCACTATTTTGTTTGTTTACTGTTGCTGCTTCGCTCAATATATTTTTAAGAGTTCTCCATATCGTTTCTACATCATTGTAGTTTATTGTTCTTCTCCCTGACTGTTTCCTCCTTGAGCTTGTTTTTTGGTTTTTGTATTACTTTCTGCCCTAGTTACTTCTATCCCATTTATCTTCTTGAATTAACCACTTTTATATATGAATGAACTACGATAACACCCACAATGTGATTAAAAAAATATTCGAGTTCCAATTGACTGATAGTACGTTATCCGTATTGAGGTATAATGTACTATTATCAGGACATATATTTTTGAATGGTCCAATTGATTGTCTGGTTTTGGTTTATCTTTTTTTCCAATGCGAATGACTAAAATTGATTTTGTGTTTGATTTATGATAACAACTGATTCACATTTGTTACGACTGGAATTCATTTTGTTCATTTCCAATAACAAATAAAGATCCTGATAAAATAAAATCTAAGAGTCAGTTTTGTCACAATCATCTTAGATAATGTTGACAGCCTGTAAGGGATCTGCAAGAGGAATTTTACGATTAAAGAGTAAGATGACGATTAGTTGACATTACAGGCAATTCAAAGTAGATGACAATATAATGCCATTAGCTTGGGGTTTGGTTGTAACCGCATAGGTTTTGGATTATATCTCGGTAAAGTTAATGAGAAATTGGGGTAGTGAGCATAATGGACAAACGCATTGCTGGAGGGGTGCCTAATGGATATCTTCCTCTTTCAATAATACAGCACAAAACCTGATATCACTCATGTTTTCATTCATTCAAGAGAGAGGCAACATTCTTCAAGTTAAGCTTATGTGACCCAATGTTTTATGTTGATGTTTGTAATGTTTTGTTTAATAGCACTTGAAATTTAAAGCCTCTTAGATGCCGCTCTGTTGACTTTTATTTAGGGTAACAAAGTGTATCTTGTCTAACGAATAAACGTTAAAATACTATACTTCTATTGTATTGACTTGAGGTGTAGATTGGAATTAATGGAAGTCCATTTCAACAACCATCAAGTCTTCGTAACAGTATCTTCCTTTGTCTCTTATTATGACAGGTTCAAAACCATTAATCAGTTCACAGCGAGTTATTGTTTTGTATTTCGTAGTTTTCGCTGATGTTAGCATCTCAAATTTTGGCCAAGACAAGTAGTTCACGGTTCAGTCATCATCTGAGTATAATATCATAAAGTTTGCTGCACTAGTTTCGCAGAAAAACGGTAATGCCGTTAGTGCAACGCTGCTTATTTAGCAAAACACTACAAAACTTTCTTGATGCTTCCCTTATTCCATCGAAAACATAAAACTTTCCGTAATTAGAAATTTGAGTTGTAATTAGAGTTCCGACGAATTAACTCATAACGAATTTGAATGCGAATATGAATACGAATACGAATTTTTTAATAAATCGAATACCCCAGCAGCAATAAAGCGCGGGCGCCACGCGTTGACCTGTTTGATGACCCTGTAACGCCTCAAATATTATATCAAAAATGCTCTGACTGAATTTTATTTACAGTCTTGTATATCGCTTCATAATTAGCAAGCGAACTAGATAAAGACAGTGTAGATATTGCAGCAATACAGAAAGTTGGATGGAAAGATTCAGGAGAAGCAACAAAAAAAAAATACAGTTTCCTACATAGTGGAGAAGCTAAACAGGGGAAAAATTGCGAGCAAAACAAGAAACAAAATAATCAAATGCAACCCAATAAGTGGACGAATAGCTTGCCTATGATTAAAAATGAAGGAATGTAGCTTAACCCTGGTAAACATCTACGTTCCAACCAAAACAACCGAAGCAGAATAAAAAGATAACGAGACATGCGAAGAAATGAACAAAACAGAAGACTTCCTAATATTACTCGGAGATCTTAGCAAGGAACAATATCTGAAAGGAATTAAAGGGAACAGCAGAGGAACAATACACAACAAAAATAACGATAATGGACGCAGATTATGTGAGGCTTCACAACAAAATACGAACAATCAAGAAAACATAAAGTGATTTAGAGACATCCAGGAGAAACAACAGAAAACCAAATAGATCATATAATGTCAGATAAAGATATCAGCAAAAAAATTACATGACATAGCTCAAGAAAAAAAAAAAAAATTGGAATACAGGCCTACTAGAAGACACAGAAATACAAAAGATATTCGAAGAACGACTAACAGAAAAACTACAAAAACAAATTATCGAGCCAAACAGTATCGAAGAGAAATGGAAGGAAATAAAAAACATATAACACAAACAAATAACAAATCAGAGCAAACGCGATCCACAAAAATAAAAAAAAATTAATGAATCAACCAAAAACTTGAAGAAGTAGGTAGAAACAAACAAAATCAAATCTGAAACAGTTTTACAGTCAGATTGAGGCAAGAACTAATAAATCAAGAGTTATTTTGGGAGGAATTAAAAATGCCAATGGCTAATCGGAATACGATCTTGCACAAATAGGAAAAATACTGATGGATTACTACGAAGAAATATTGACAGGAACAATCATCCGATAAGTGGCGAAAACAAACAACTCCTCAGAGAGTATTCACAAACAAAAAGAAAACCAAACGATATAGATAATTCCAAACCTCCATATGAAAAAGACATAAAAAGACTTAAAAACGGCAAGGCAGCTGGAGAAAACAGAATTGTAGCAGAATTAATAAAACAATCATCAATATTAGACGTAAGAACTTCCAAGGGTGCATGCGCTGACTCAGATCATTACATGTTGGCAGTGTCGTTAAGAAACAAGATAAAGAGGAATAATAGAAAAGAAATCCATAGAGGAAGAAAGGCAAGCAAGGTTAAAATTTATAGCAACAAATAAAAGTGAAGATAAAGGCAAATACGAAAGATTAGGAAACAAATGTAATAAAAATATCAGAAAAAATAAGAGAATATGGATGGAGAAAAAAATTAGAGTCATTGAAGAAGACAGATCGGAAAGAAACACAAAGAAATTTTATAAAGAAATAAATGAACAAAATAAAACATATAAAGCTAAAACATACGGAATAAAGGACAAAAATGGAATTTCATCAGAAAATGACCAACAATACAAGAAAGTGTGGATGGAATACTTCAAAGATCTATTAATTGAACCAAAATAAGAATTTATAGTTGATACCCCAAAAGAAAACGAAATAGATTTAACTCTAGACGAAGTGAATGAAATAATAAAAAACATGAAGAACCGTAGATCACCAGGAAAAGATGAAATGAACATAGAACTAATAAAATATGGAGGCAAAATAGTCATGCAGCCAATACATGAGCTTATACTAGAAATATGGAAAAAAGAAGAAATGCCGAAAGATTGGGAAATAGGACAAATGATAACTATACACAAAAAAGGAGACCAACAAGTATGTCAAAATTATAGAGGAATCACACTTTTAAACACAGCTTACAAAATAATGTCGACATTAATACAGAGAAGGATAGCAAATGTGACAAGAGGGACCATCGGGCAAAATCAGTGTGGCTTTGTGAAAGGGAAGTCAACTACGGATGCCATACACACTATAAAACAAATAATTGAAAAAACACAGGAATATGAACTAAAAACTGGAATACTATTTATTGATTTCAAACAGGCGTTCGACTCAATTGAAAGAGGAAAATTAATGGCAGCTTTAAAAGACTTGCAAGTACCAGGAAAATTGAGTAGATTAATAGCTATGACCATGAGAGGAACAAAAATAAGCATTGGGACTCAAAAAGAAGAAACAGAAGACAAAATAATGAATAAAGGAGTAAGACAAGGCGGTGCCCTATCAGCCACGTTATTTAATTAAGCCTTAGAGCCAAGGGAACACTCAGAACAAGAGGAGGACAAATAATAGCATACGCAGATGACATAGCAATTGTAGCAAGGAATTGAAAAGTGATGAAAGAAATACTGGAGGAAATAATAAGTGGAGGAAAGAAAATAGGGCTGAAAATAAACGAAGGAGAGACCAAAATAATGATAATCGGAAATAAGGTAGAAGAAAATATAATTAAAATAGGAGAGCTCAAATACGAGCAAGTAGATAAATTTAAATATCTAGGAGTATTGTCAACGAACAAAGGAGTTAGAGAAATAGGAATAAAAGAAAAAATAACGGCAACAAATAAGGCTTTCCACGCAAATAGAAAACTTCTAGACAGAAAAATTATATCAAAAACTACAAAAATGAGAATATATAGAACCATAATAAGACCAATAACATTATACGCAGTGAAAACAATGTCAATGACAAAAAAGAACGAAGAACAGTTGGGAATAACTGAAAGGAAAATAATAAGAAGAATATTAGGACCCATAAAAATAACAGATACAGAATATAGAATAAGAATGAACCACAAGATTGAACAAGAACTAAATGGAGAAGACATAGTAAAAGGAATAAAACAACAAAGCATAAAATAGCTTGGGTATGTATAGAGAGCCAATGAGCAAGATATAATCAAGTCAATAATGCGGTGGAGCCCTAGGAACAAAAGAAGAAAAGGAAGACCAAGATCAACGTGTATAAAAGAAGAAGAAGAAGACTTAAGATCAGCGGGAATTAGAGATTGGAAACAAAAAACAGAAAACAGGAAAATATGGAGCAACATAGCCAAGAATATTTAAAGTTGTAATGGAGAGCGATTCCCTCCAAAAAAGGATCTAGAAAGCTTCGTAAAAAAGCGGCGCAACTCCTCAAGGAGTGTTAAGCCACTATATATGAATATACATTAAAACGTTAAGAATAATTATTTGGTATTTAGCAAGTGGTTGGTGTTTTGTTGAATTAAATTAGAGTTAAGGGTGAATTAGGGTGTTTCTCACTGATTACACCTTTAGAGTAACCTGATGTTCAATTTTCAGTAAATTTTCGAAAAAATTAATGGATTTTAATTTTGACCCGTAGATATATATATATGTCTGCAATCAATCATGATTTCTAATTATAATTCTAAGTTCAGGGGAGAATTGGGGTGTTTTTCACTGATTACACCATTAAATTTTATGGATTTTAATTTGGACCCGTAGATATATATATATATATATATATATATATATATATATATATATATATATATATATATATATATATATATATATATATATATATATATATATACCCTTCGTACAAAAAAAAGGGACAGAGAAGAGTGCAAGAATTATAGACTAATAACTTCATTCAACATTCCTTGAGAACCTAGTAAACGCGAAACTCAAAGACCAGGCCGAAAAAATAATCAGAATGAATTCAGACAAGCAAAATCGACAATTAGCGCGATACATATAGCCGAACAGCTATGTTTAAAATTCTCGGAATTCAATAAAGACCTGCATACTGCCTTTGTAGACTCTAAAGGCTCAATAAGCAGAACCAGAATGTCAAAAATATTAGAAGAACTAGAAGTACCCAAAAAAATGATAGAATCAATAGATTTAGGCCTTGAAAACACACAAGCAGTATAGAGGAAATAGATAACGCAGCAAGAAGAAAACAAAACGAAGTAAGCGACATTCACAAAAATAGGAAACACAAGCACACACTTGACAACAAACATACAAATTAAAATCTGTATCTGCATTCAACTACCTAGGAGCATCAAGAGGAAAGAGCAACAAGGGAAGAATAGCAGAACGAATTCAAAAAGGAAATCAAGCCTACGAGAGAACCAGAATCCCACTAAAAAGTAGAAAATTAAGCAACAAAACGAACATACATATTTACAAGACACCAATAAGACCAGTAGTCACGTACGGCATGGAAACAATAACAATAAATAGAAAAGAAGAAGAAGAAAAAAATCTACAGAAAAGTAATGAGAACCATACTCGGACCTAGCGTAACGATAGATGGAGAAAGAAGATTGAACAAGACTGGAATGGTACGGCTACATGATGAGAAGAACACCCGTAGAATTATTCAAAAAAATGTCTAACTACCGCAAAGACTAAGAAACAGAGGAAGACCCCGAAAGAGATGGCTAGAAGAAATAGAAGACATGAAAGCAATAAATATCAAGGAATGGAGAACCAAATGTAAAAATCGAAAACTATAAAAAGAAATAACAACCAATGCAAAAGGAAACATAAAAATCTATAGAGCAAAAAAGTGAAGGGTTCTGTTTGAACTGACATAAAAAACTAGCAGTTTAATCGGGGAGCAATTTGCATATAGACACAGGATCCGCTTGTAGCTCAGCAGTCATAAATCAGATCTTAATTTAATAATGGCGCTGCGACGGGTTGAACGTAAAACTTGTCTTGCAAGATTAGTAACGTGTAATCATCATTCGCTTCTTCGGGTTGTACTACTTCCAAGGATATAAGGATTTGAGTGCGAAAACAATCCAGAAAGATCGTGAATTTTCAAAATAGATAAAGGAAGAAATCCTTTGAAGGACACATATAATTCGACAGTTCTTCAAGTTCGAAGCAGTAAAATACAGATTCATTGAAATTTGTGGTCGAAGTCATGACTGAATAGCTCCGAGTATACTAGACTTGCCGAGGGCGGCCCTCCTATAAAACGGATGGCCTCCACAACCACCGCCGTTGGCGTGGGCGCGGTCACTCTTTACGACTGATGTTGTCGCCGCATCAGCACTTCCTTGGCTTGGCGTGAGAGCGAATTTTAATAAAAGTGCTGCGCCACCGGCCACATTGTCGCTGTTTCTTCGCTCCCCGCGCTCTTTATTGCATGGGTGTTAATGTCCCTGATTCCCCTACATATTCCGGGGCGGAGAGCTAAGTGAGAATAGAGGTTGCTGGATTACAGTTTTTTGATATGAATTGGGAAAGCTGATAGAGGCAATTTATTTTGTCCACAGACTGTTACCAATGATGGATTAAGTTATTACATCAATATTGAATTTGAAGATATAAAGTGTGTGTTATCTTCAGGTTAGCACATTTTCTTGTAGTTTTATAAAGACAATAAATTTTTAAGCGCGATCCCTTTTAAGGCGTCTAGTGTTTTAGCATCAGAATGATGTAACCGTAAAACGAGCAATCCAGTTTACTTTAACTTTGTTATCCAGGATCATATGTGTCCTTAAAAAGTCGTTCCAAGTTCGTGGCGGATGGCGTCTTGTAATCCTGCAAAATGGGATTCTATAAAATAAGTTTTGTATGTCGGATTGCTCCAGCGCTCTTAGATGTTAATGTGAATGTTTTATCGAGGGGTTCAAGAGCTTTTCATGTCCTCATCGAATTGTCTATATCTAGCCTAGAAGTTAGTCAGCAGCCACATTTCATGGACGAGTAATTTGACTCTGCTTTAGCTCTGAGAAAATCACGTGCTCCACATGTGTTTTTGACATGATCATACATTTTGAAACAAAGATGTGTCCAACATAGGACAGCTACATTCGCTGGTCCTTTGTTCGCAACTGGAAGGAATGCAGTTGGGCGGCATCGCCCTGCGAGCTGATCATGATTATTTCCATGTGCAAACGATTCGGAAACATGTGGCACACTTTTTGGTCTTACTACGCTAGCTAGAAGTGCTATGAAGTTTTCTGAAGCTCTGGCCATCAAATTTGAGTTGTTAACATATGCGGCTCCTAGTATCATATGCAGTAAATGCTAAAAGGTTTAGTATTACTTGACGATATATACGCCATTTACTGCCACCTAATATTGCTCTTGCACGCTTGGCGTCTGCGGCATCAGCTTTTCTCCTGTGGAAAACATCGATGATACTTCATTTCCAACATACTTGCACTTGAACTAATCATTAAAATTTTCTGATTGTCCTCTTAACAGAACCAGAAGCGTTTTCTTGTTTATATATATATATATATATATATATATATATATATATATATATATATATATATATATATATATATATATATATACACCAATCAAAATAATTATATCTAACATGAGAAATATATTTCAGAATATAGCTTAGAGGTAAGTGAAATTTAATTGGTATCAAAAAAGAACAGTTTCCGTAATTCAATTCTGATATTCCTGTGTAGAGTTAATTGCATTAGGTATAAAAGGATTATATGCCTCCGAGCCAAACGTTCTGTAATGAGATCAGAATAAGTTCGTTCGTTTTGTAACCTAGTCTTGATATTAGAATAACTCGCGTGTGGTCCAATTACATAGTTCGCATTAGGAAAAACCAATTGATGACCGGATAATTATTTTCAAGTATGATAACCCACCTATATTCATCTGAAATCAATATTTAGTTCCTCCTATATTATTATGTATGTTAATGGATAATCGATACATATTTCACATGAAATATAAGTATTATTCCTTGAAGTACTCCGATTATGTCTTCAAGATATTGTAAGCTTGATAAAAATATATATGAATATATGTATTCAAAAATCATCAGGAAGTAGGTAATGATATATTTTTATATCTCACGAAAGAATATATAAGCAATGATAGATATTTTATTGTGCAAAATATGATACACAAATTTGTTTGCATGTCCGGAATCTATTAAATAAAGCTTCTGGTTTATAGTATTGTATGTACTCTACATCTACTACTAGGTATGTTTGTGTCGGCATACGTCATAACTTTGCACGCCATGTACTCTATCCGCACAAAACTTTTGTTACAATCATGACTCTTTGTTCTATTCTGCGTCCATATTTTGCCCAGATTTCAAATGAGACTATTGTAAATTATCAGTTTTTTTTCAATTTGCAGCATGGTTTCAAGCTGATGCAATTATAGTCTTGTGCTGCACAATGACATCCTTGTAGTTCACATTTTGTCCGATTCCAAGGCTTGAGGGTATCTGTAGTTCAACTACTTAGCTAGAGATGTCACTGCCTTCGAACGTGTTTATGGTTACGCTCGCTAAAATTTGTGCATGTGAAGAGATGAAATATTTCTAGATGACGTACGTAATATATAATATCCTTTCGGACGCCGAGATTGGATTTTCAGTTTGTTTTATTGCGTTCACTATGTCCTTCAATTCTTTTCTGTTTAGCGCTTTATTTCCTGCTTCTTGCGGGCTAAAGTTGTTTTTGGGTAATATTTCTTCTATGTTACTTTTCCATGTTTTTGCTAGTCTTATCCTTTTTCTTCCTTTCGCTGTTCTGGCATTCCATATTATTTTCGTTCGTCTATTGTCAGGCATACCATGATAACTGTTTTTTCCTATTGTTTTCCATATATTCTCTATTTGTATATTATTTCTTATGTGGTCGTTCCTTATCCTATCTATCCGTTTTACTTGCCGGCCGCTTGTATTTTGCTTTTTAGTTTTTGGTTCATGACCCATGTTTCGCTGCCGTATATTAATGTTGGCCTATGAATTGTTTTGTATAAAGTTGTTTTCGTCTTTCTTGATACTTGTTTATTGTTTATAATTTTATTCAAATCGAAGTAATCTCTGTTAGCTGCTTGGATTCTTTTGTTAATTTCATACTCTAAGTTTCCCTTATCGTTTAGTGTTACTTCTAGATAAGTAAACGTATGTACTTGCTCTATGTCTCTTCCATTTAGCGTTATATTTGTCTCCACTTCTTCTTTCGCTATGACCATAACTTTGGTCTCATCTGTATTTATCGTCATATTCTGTTTCCTCAGTTCATCCAGGTTGTTCTGCGACTCTTCTTTGCTTTTTGCTAGAATTGCCAAGTCATTTGCGAATGCACATTCTGCCATTTTTATTCGCTCTAACTTATAATATCCAACTTCCACTTTTTTTGTTTTGTTCTTTATGTTTTTCATTATTTTTTCCAGGAACAAGATGAATAGTAGAGGACTCAAAGCCCTTCCTTGTCTCAGTCCTTGTGATATTGTAAATTCATCCGATGTTCCACTGTTTATTCTTATATAGTTCAGTTCGATGATCTATTATATATACTTTTTATCCTATCAATTCTTCGTCTACCTGTCTTTCCCTCAGTATCTTCCATATAATTCTTCTTGGCTCTCTGTTGAACGCGTTTTCTGAATCAATGAATGCAATTTATAGTTTTTTGTTTTGTTTTAGGGTTTTTTCTGTGAGTTTTCTCATTGAAAATATATGTTATTGTGTGGAGTGTCCTTTTTTGAATCTGCTTTGGGCTTCTTCCAGTGTTTCTCTTGTACATTGTCTAAGTTTGCTCTTTAAGATAACAGTGATATTCCTCTATAGTCTCTGCAGTCTATATTGTCTCCTTTTTTGTATATAGGAAATATCATTGCTTTTTTTAAGTCTTTTGGTATTGTTTGTTTCTTTCATATTCTATTCAGCATTGTTAATAGCATTTCTCCACCTTCTGCCCACTCTTGCGTTGAAATCCCCCATTAAATACATCGGCTCTTCTAATTTTTCTTATTCGATGTCGATCCCAATGAATATTAGTATGTGTCCTTTTTCTATCTCTAATTATCCCTTTACCCTTTCTTTTTATTGCCGTTATTCCTAGTATGTCCAATATTTCTCTTTCAAATCATTTTATCAACTCTTCTTCTTTTCCATTTCAACTTTCAATGTTTCATGTCCCAATTTTCATTTTCCTTTTCACGCCCTTGTCCGGTTTTCTCCGTTACTCAGTAGTTTTTTGCAGTACTCTGTACATCTACGTTTCTGTTTAATATTACCCAATATTTCATTTAGTGCCATACATAAACTTGATTGTCTATAGTTATTTTTTGATACCCGTATTACCTCCCTACAACCCCTATCCGGGTTGACCCTAGCTAGCTCGGTGGAGACGGCGTGCGGTCTACTTTGAGTGATGGAGGATTTCGTATTTGTTGGGCGCCAGGCGATCTGGAAGCTCCTCGGGTCAGTCGATGGTTGATCGCCGAACCTAAGTGACCGTTAGAAAGACCTTCACAAAGTTAAGTCTGTTTTCAAGTTAAGTACGGTTTTTCTAATTATTAGTTTAATAAGAATAGAAGACGCATTTCAAACTCCAATTCTCATCCACCAAGAACACAGAGACGCTAAGAGGGTTGCAGACGAGACACAATAATACTGGTAACAATAATTTACGCTAGAGGGACATGGTGCATGAACAAAACGAATCTGACAGATGAAGGCCACAGCTGATCGAAAGGCGATGAATTAGGGTCAACAGGTATGGAACAAATAAACAATTAGGAGAGATGATTGACATTAAATGATTTCAGGTGATGAAGCTGAATGTGGTGAAAATGAAATGTAAAACCCGATTTCAACTTTCTATTTTTCCTCTTTTTCTTCTTTTGCTATGTTAATATTGTATCCAATATATCAAGAAACAATCTTTCCACTTACCAAATTCAGTTTGTTCACATTTGTTAATTATGTGTTTACTATTTAATAAAGAGTTTCCAGAATTATGACAATATTTTGAACCAAATTCAGTACTTTAGAAATGGATTCCATTCAATATCCACCCCTTTTTCCAATTTCATCTTGATGCTTGGGAATAACAGTTAGTTTATTCAAGATTAACATAGCAACAGCTGTTATTTGTAGAAGTGCAATGAACTTGTGGTCAATCTGATACATGATTGTCTTTAGAAATGTACAACATATATGTTGCAGCATGCCGTCTAACAGTGGAAATTGATTCAATAACGACAATATTGATGATGTTGATTATTAAATATGACGAATTATGTCCCGAAACTCCGTCACAGTTGCACATCCCAGAGCCTTCTGCTACCGTCAAACATTTTAACATCCATCAAAATTAGTTTACATCTTGCACACCTATAAATTTTGAATTCTGTAATTCTGCTTGAACATACAACACCGCTTACCTTTATTTTATCAATCATCAGTTGCAATAAATCTGTTTTAATATTTCACATGTGGTGTAATGAGGTTAGGTTTTTTGAAAACACCTGAAATTAAACGCAACCGATATTGCTTGGTCTGTATTTATGTCTTGTGCCTTACCGTTGATAAACTCCGAATGTAATCAGCCGTTATTCTGTAAATATGTTGTATATTGTATATTTTGTTTGACGTTCTTCGTGACTTTCGACCATACACAAATAAACATCTGACATTAGACAGTTGACTGCATTACCGACAGATAAAAGAACATTTAGGACAATTTTAATTTTGAGGAAATATAATCAGGAAAGGATGTATCTGACAGGAAAGTTGTTATTGTAAAGAAATTTGTATTTGTAAAATTACTTCTTCTTTTTTAACTGTATGTCTTCTTTACATTACTAAAAGCACTAATATGAATTTAATTTGAAAACATGTTAAGTAAGGATTCATTGAAATTCAAGTATAAATAAGGCCTTCTAGCCGACTTAAGTCCAGTCTTCTGAGCAGCCGTTCCAAAGTACGCTTCTAGTTCCGATACCGAGTGTCATCTTCAAAGTGTTTACCGTCCAAGTGAAGTTTTTGTATTAAGTCCGTTAGCACAACTGTCTGACACAATCTGTGAATTTGTTTGTTTTTTATAAGTCCGTAAAAGGAACTTGGATTTGTTTGCTTCTGTTGTTCTGAACTTAGAATATTTTTGCTGTTTTTGAACTTAGAATATTTTGTAGAATCCCCGCTTGCGAGGTCTTTGTCGACTTAGCAGTGTTACTGCAGAATTACTGCAGACGAGGTCTTGATTGACTTCACAGTGTTATAATTTAACGTAGAAGCACCGCTGGCGAAGTCCTTGTTGATTTCACGGTATTGGATTAACTTAACGTAGCGTCGCTGCTGACGAAGTCTTCGTGATTTCGCAGTGTTAAATTGTTTTAACGTAAAATTACCGTTGAGGGGGTCATCATTGGCTTCACAGCGTTGAGCAAGTTTAACGTAGAGTCACTACTTGGGAATCAGTTTGGTTTAACAAGCGTCGAAGATGAGTTAATCCACCGTTTGGGAAATCGCTTCACGATTTGTTTGTTTTAAAGTTTCTCGTCAATTTAGAAACATGTTTATCGAAGAGGCATGTGATGAAAGCAATTTATAATAACAGTGGAATGTACTAGATGATCTTTCACGTGATGATGAACATAATATTTAGCTCTGAGCTCGTCTTTCACGTAATACCCGAATTTCATCGCAACGTGAACAATTTCAGATGAAAAGCTCTCAGGCATATTAGGACTTAACGCTGTACATAATGAAAACGGCATTAGTAGCAAACAAACAGATAATATACATGCGTAAACCTCAGGTGTTGGGTTCAAACCCTTTAAACACGAATTGTCAAAAGCGTGCGGATGTCACTGTTGCGCTAGGGCGCTATATGTTAAGGAGTTTCCACTTAAGAGGTGTACAGTATTAATGCGATGAACGAAGAAGAAGGTGTAATGGAATCCTAATTAGCGCTATTAATTATGAAGTAGTCGGAATTTGTAACGCAGTGGAAACGGCACACCTAGAAATACGTGCCGGAGAATACGTGGCAGCCTCGTATTACACTATCCTTTGGGACGGCGCACATTAGGGAGACGGTTATGACGAAGTTACTAACTAAAATAAAATATGATGTACATTGGAATTAACCCTTATTGATAATTTATTTTAGAGGAACCTGAAATTGATAATACGTTATTGGATATGAAATATTTAATGGGGAAATTTACACAGCTACAGATTTCTTTATTGTAGCTCCTAACATGATTCCTGAATCTGGAATTCAAGTCATGTACCACAAAGATAACCAACGAATGTTCTTATTACTTGTACGAATTATAGTCCCTGCAGCTCACATTACAAAGTACAAGCAATTAAATTTTTATCTTACCTTGAGGGTACCCTCAGTCCCTTTCTACGTACCTGAATTGACGAGGCAACACCTTGGTGCTAAGCCATATAAATGTTTGATTAGTTCCACACCCTTGACATTACCCTATCGGGTAGTTCACCCTCATTCATGGTTATAATAGCCCAAAATGGCAGAACTCAACAGAAGCCTGCTGTGAAATTGAAACTAAGAGCTTTCGTGTGAAATGGAATATGGGTAGTGTTTGACCTGTGCTCAGATGAGGGGTGCAGTAGAAACCATATTGATGAAAAAATATGTTGTATTCACAAGAGCGCAACCGACACTAAGAAACACGCAAGTCCCATGTCCTGTAGAGGGTTGTAATATAAAACCGTACGCACGTAAATGCATGTGTTTCTGTGCTCTCAGGGTTGGACTACCTATACGACGGTCACGTCAAAATAAGAGGGCTGTAAAATAGGACCTACATATCAACAATTTTTATTTGTAGAAAGGTTTATGGAGCTTTGGTTCTGTTCACTATTGACGAAGAAGATTTATAAGACACAACGAAAATGAACGAAAATGGAACAAAGTTATATTGCAAGACATCATTTGAAGTAATGAGACCAATAAATGAGAGACTATACTTTTAATGAAGTACGGAGTTGCAACAGTTGTTATATCGACTTCGATATCTCCTAATATGTCAACAATTACTGGTCATTTATATTGAAAGTGACAATGTTTTTCAACATCCAAACTCCCTGGTACAGGAAGACAAAGTTAAAATGTATAGACAATGTCACAGATGATTTGAAGACCAATATTAAAAACTGCCGTAAATTTTGATTGAGGGCAGAAATCAAATTTTGATCTACTGTATTCAATTTGGTAAAGATTTATTAATCAATGTGTCAAATTTCAGTTCAATGCCTGAAAAATTGTGATATCTATGAGACAAATACTGAAAAATGGTGAAATAAGCTTTCAGATGTCTAGGAGCACAATTTTTTGATAAATTGAAAATTGAGATGAATATTTGTTCATTATCATTCAATATCACTGCTTACAAATATCCAAACCAAATTTTAATATTTCCCAACATTTTTGAAAAAAGTGCGCTTAGAATCATCCTACAATTCTCCATTTCTCCCTGATTATCTCAAAAAATATTGAAGATACACAATTGTCAATCGATCGGGCATGAAATGTTCGATAAGTGTGCCAAATTTCAAAACAATTGAACTACAAATACGAGTTTTATAGGGAAACATCTGAAAATGCCTGAAATCTGAACAAATCATAAGGGGTACCCCTTGAACTTTTTCTAAAAAATTTCGACCTTGAATATGTAGAGTCAGGCATGAGGTTATATAGTTTTACGAATGTGAATCACGAAAATAACATAAAAAATGGTGTCTGGAATATAGTTTACGAAATATCAACAATTTCATAATGTCAAAATTAAAGACAAAATCAATTATTGCAACAATAACCTGAAAAATACGCCCAATGTTGTGAATTCTCCGATGAATTACAATTTCTTGATATATACTCAACATCTGTATCAAATCTCCCGATGATCGATCAAGAAATAAACTTTTTGTGAATATTTTGTTGAAAATTTGGGTACCTTCAATTTCTAGAAATTTCAATATTTGCGAGGCTGTAAACTTCGATTGCAGACAGATATCGAATACTTATCAATCGTTTTTGGAAGAATATAGACTCAATAGTTATTGTGCCAAATTTCAGCACAGTACCTGGAAAATTGAGATATTTATGAGCAAAATCCTGAAAAATGATAAAATATGTTTCCAGATTTCTACAAGAAGTAAAATTTTTCGAAAAATCAAAAATTAGGATGAATGCTTTTTTATCATCTTTCAATATCATTGTTTGGAAATTTCCAAACCAATTTTTGATATCTCCTCACATTTTCTAGAAAAGTGAGCTTGAAACTATCCTACAATTTTCCATTTCCCTCCAATTATCTCAGAAAATATTTAAGATACGCAATTGCCAATCACACCAATCGATCGACCATGAAATGTTCCGTAAGTGTACCAAATTTTAAAGTAATTGAACAACAAATACGAGTTCTATAGGAAAACATCTGAAAATGGCTGAAATATGAACAAATCGCCAGGGGTACCCCTTGAACTTTTCCAAAAAAATTTCGACCTTGAATATTTTGAGTTGTACATGAGTTTATATAGTTTAACGGGTGTGGATTACAAAAATAACATAAAAAGTGGTGTCTGGATTGTAGTTTACAAGAAATCAACATTTTTATAATGTCAAAATTAAGGACAAAATCAATTTTTTCAACAATAGCTTAAAAAATATGCCCAATGTTGTGAATTTTATGATAAATTATAATTCCTAGAAGCATGTTCAACATATGTAATAAATTTCACGATGATTGTTCCAAGAATAAACTTTTGGTGACTATTTTGTTGAATATTTGGATACCCTCAATTTCTAGAAATTTCAATATTTGCAAGGCTGTAAACTTCGATTTCAGACAGATATCGAATACTTATCAATCGTATTTGGAAAAATATAGGCCCAATAATAATTGTGTTAAATTTCAGCTCAGTGCCTGAAAAATTGCGATATTTATGAGCAAAATACTGAAAAATGGTGAAATAAGCTTTCTGTTTTCTAGAAGTAAGTTTTTCGAAAAATTAAGAATTCAGAAAAATATATTTTCATCATCTTTCAATATCACTGATTACTAATATCAAAATCAATTTTTGATATTCCCCCATATTTTTGGAAAAAGTGCGCTTAGAATCATTCTAAAATTTTCCATTTCTTCCAGATTATCTGAAAAAATATTGAAGATACGCAATTTACCATTACACCAATCGATCAGGCATGAAAATTTTCATGAATGTGCCACATTTCAAAACAATTGAACAACAAATACGAGTTTCATAGAGAAACATCTGAAAATGCCTAAAATCAGAACAAATCATAAGAGGTACCCCTTGAACTTTTTCTAAAAAATTTCGACCTTGAATATTAGTGTTAGGTATAAGGTTATATAGTTTCTCGGATGTGGACTACGATACTAACATAAAAAATGGTGTTTGGTATGTTGTTTACGAGATATCAACAATTATATTATGCCAAAATGAAGGAAAAAATCAATTATTTCAACAATAACTTGAAAAATACGCCTGGTGTCGTAAATCTTTTGATGAATTATAATTTCTAGGAGCATGTTCAAAATCCGTAACAAATTTCACGATGATTGATCAAGAAATAAACTTTTTGTGACTAATTTGTTAGATATTTGGGTATCCCCAATTTGTAGGAATACCAATATTTGCGGGGCTGTAACCTTTGATTGCTGACAGGTATCAAATTACAATCAACCGTATTCAATAAAGTATAGGCCCAATAATTAATGTGTCAAATTTCAGCGCAGTACCTGAAAAATTGCGATATTTATGAGCAAAACACTGAAAAACGGTGAAATAAGCTTCAAGTTTTCTAGAAGTAAAACTTTTTCGAAAAATGAAGAATTGAGAGAAATATATTTTTATCATCTTTCAATACCACTGATTCCAAATATCCAAACCAATTTTTGATACCTGCCCACATTTCTGAGAAAAGTTGGCTCAAAATCATTCTAAAATTTTTCATTTCTCCCTGATTATCTCAAAAAATATTGAAGATACGCAATTGCCAATCACACCAATCGATCAAGCATGAAATGTTCCATAAATGTGCTAAATTTCAAAGCAATTGAACAACAAATACGAATTTTATGAGAAAAAAATAAAAAAGCTTAAAACTTTTCTAAAAATTTCGACCTCAAATATTTTGGGTTAGGCATGAGGTTATATTGTTTTACGGGTGTGGATTTCGATACTAACATCAAAAATGGTGTCAAAAATGTAGTTCATGAGATATCAACAATTTTATTATTCTAAAATTCGGAACAAAGTCAATTATTTCAACAACAACCTGAAAAATACGCCCAATGTTGTGAATTTTCCGCTGAATTACAATACCTAGAAGTATGCTAAACATCTGTATCAAATTGCACGATGATCGATCAAGAAATAAACTTTTTGTGACTATTTTGTTAAATATTTGGGTACTTTCAATATGTAAAAATGTCGATATTAGCGGAGCTGTTATTTTTGATTCTAGATAGATATCAAATACTAATCAACCGTATTTAATTAATTATATGCCTAGTAGTTGATGTGTAGAATCCCAGTTCAGTACCAAGAAAATTGCGATATTTATGAGCAAAAAATTGAAAGATGTGTAAAAAAGCTTTCAAATTTGTAGGACTGAATTTTTTCGAAAAATTCAATATTGAAGTGAATATCACCTCATTATCTCCCAATATTACACTATTTGAAAATATTTGAACCAATTTTTGATAGCACCCCACATTTCCGAAAAAAGTGTCCTTAAAAAAACCTCAAGTTTTTCCATTCTCTCCCAATTATCTCGGAAAGTAATGAAGATATTCAGTTTTCAATCATATCGATTGAACAGACATAAGATGAATAATGAGTGTATCAAAAATCAAGACAATTGGACAATAAATACGATTTTTATAGAGAAAAATCAAAATGAAGTTGATACATGGCATGCAGAGATATAAATCTGCAGCAGTGCCATCTACCGTAATGCAACTGAAGTTGCAGGCTTAAAAAAATACAGGACACTATACAGTGAACGAGCGGATCAGAAATTTCTTCAGCTGATTGCTAAAGTATTTGTAAATATATTGAATGTTAGACCAAACATCATTATGATATCAATCTTGATAACATTGTATAACAGACTCTATTCCACAATAAGTACATTATAATCTACATTCTACAGAAATCGTTACAAGGTTGTTCATTAAAAACTATTTATGTTGAATGTATTTGCTGTGAATTGCTTTCTTTTATTATATGTGACAATATCTTCAGTAAATTAATGTTATTTTATTGTATAGAACTGTTTTTTTCTTGCTTCACTGTGTTAATAGCGAAAATTTATCCATGAATCTGATTAATTTTCTTGCATTTTTAGATGTTTTTTTATTTGGCTAATTGTTTGAGAGTTCATGAAAATTAATTACCGAGCTTCATCCATGAAATCAACCCTTCATGGTCGTTAAGCTATAACACTGACATTAAAAAGACAAATTTGTCTGCAAAGTCACCAAAATGTTCTCATCCATCGTCGCATTACAATGAATTCGTTGTAAATCCTGAAAAAAAAGCAGAAAAAACGCAAGTCTGTTTAGTTTGTCCCAAACATCAAATCTCTCACACATAAGCGCACACTAATCGCAGTAGCAGTGCAGTGAAGTGTGTAGTACATTGACATCGGTCCCCTGGCAGCGGCGTACGTTGTCTGGATGCAATTCATTGTTCATTGAATCGTTGCCGTTGCTTTTCCGGGCTGTCTAATTGATATTTTCACACGCATTGTGGCGACGTACAATGCTTCTACGTTCAACTGTCGGGTATTATGCTGTTCATCAACAAAGGGTGACATACAAACTTGGTTTTGTTTTTTTTTTTTTCGAAATACTCGCTGTTTGCAAATTGTGATATTGAGCGTAATGCCAAGCAATTGAATAGGGAGAAGTTAAGCTGGCTAATGGGGATTACGTAGTTTTTATTTGCACTCGTAATTTGATTAGTCTTGTGAGGTTTCCTCCGTTCAGAAAGCTCCCATCAAATGAGGAACGATGTGTCCCAAAAAGAATCTATTATCCGTAATTTCTCAAATGCCCGCAGAGAATAATAGTGCAAAAAGCGTTCACAAAGTAGCATCTGACTGTGACATGTGATACAGCAACCACCTCTTAGTATCCTTCATCTCCTTGAGATTCCTGACAAAAACCCATAATTAATGACCACATATAACTCTCTGCAGGCGTTTCTTTCCACTGCTCTGCCATCAGCATTTAAAATTCTCTGCGTCTTATGCAGCGAGCAAATCGCCGCACGCAGGAACAAAAAGTATAAAAGCCCAACATTGACAGAGAGAAAACGCGAACAATTATTTTGGATGTGCGTGTTGAGAGCGCATATTAAGATGTAGCAAGGAAGAGAAGTAGAAGGGCTGCTATTGATCCTGCTATGGAAGGGTGATCCTCGAGAGGAGAATGGTTGGGTAAACGACACCCGCTTGACGTGAATAAGGAGCTTTTTCCTTTCATGCTACTCGCTGCCAAGCGGAGATATGTTGAAATGCGGTGACATATATTCACAACTTCCCTACCACTACTTACGATATTTGTATACTCATTATTTGGGAGCGCACAAAGAGCTAGCCTTATTTCAACAACTACTCAAACACCCTATTTTACTAACAGAATAAACATCATCAACTCGAGCACTATACAACCACATCTCTGAAGCTATAAGAAATTGAATGTATTGACAGAAAAACCAACCAAAAACTTAAATGCTCTCTCATTCATACCTATGAAATGAATATAGCAAATGTGTATTGTAGCATTTTCTATTCGGGATCTGGTTGTTCAAGCGAATAGCCTCGTGTCACTTGATATGCTTGTATCAGGAATTTATGACTGGAGCCAATTAAATTTTTCTATTTTTCTTTGACTCCTTTGGTGGACCAGGAAATGGCTGGAGGAGCTTTGCTGTTGTGACCAATTCTTCTCTAGAG
Source organism: Dromius quadrimaculatus (assembly GCA_963989225.1). Lineage (NCBI taxonomy): Eukaryota > Metazoa > Arthropoda > Insecta > Coleoptera > Carabidae > Dromius > Dromius quadrimaculatus. Next base: position 3,716,102 of record OZ022328.1, read on the forward strand.
TGACTTAGAGCCTTCCGCTACCGTCAAATATATTGCTTGCCCTATAAATTTTGAAACCGTAATTCTGTTTAAATACTACACCACCACCTACCTTAACATCACCAGCCATCAGCTGGAATAAATACGTTTTAATATTTTACATGTGGTTGAGTAAGTTCTGTAGGGCATAGAACGTTTTATGTTTTCTTTTCTACCGATATAGTTTATATCAGTCGTTATTTGTTTATGATGAAATAAAATGAACTGCTATCCAAGTTCGTTTATTATATTGACTCACAATTTTCGGCATTTAGAGAAGATACTTTATTTGAGAATAGAAGATTTAAGTTCAACTTGGCTCAAATGGTATATAGGGATTAAGAGAAAAATGCTCAAATGGCCTACGGGATTAGGACAAAACTGACCGCCGCGCTCAAACGGTATATCCCCGTTCTGTAGAATATTTTGTAAATTTTAGGTTTGTTCCTACAGCAAATCCCTGACTAGGTACTGACAGTCCCGTACTAAATTTTTGCACGCATGCACGAGCTATGACTGATTTCAAACTAGTCAGTGATTATTTTTCGGAACACATGTTCAACAGTCAGAAAAATCACAACAGATCCATTTACATTTTTACTTATTCTAAAGTGCTCAATGAACTCCACATCAATATAATTTCCAATTAAGTTCAAGTAATTCTGCTTTTTAGGTCCTATTCCATCCTGTAAAAGTTATCCAAAATTATCATCGTCAGATTCACTTAATGAAGACGAAGTAATTTAGTAGACACTACTAAACTCACCATCACTCATATTTAATAGGTTTGTGAAAATTTCAAAGCATTACTTTACAAAGTTGATAACTGTCAACAACGTCACAATGCGCATGCGAGGATTTAGTATTTGTGGATAGTCAGGAAACTTTTCTGACTATCAGCAAACTGGTTCATGGACTGTTGGAACAGAAAACTTTCTAATCAGGGATTTGTCACAACTGCTGTTGGAACACCTATAATCAAACTGCGCAGACTCCGGACAGTCTCGGACAGTTTTGTACTGCTGTAGGAACAAACCTATTGTTTCTGATTTTGTTTTTCGTGACCCTTCACATAACAAATAAAGATCTGACACTTGACAGTTTCAACATTACCGACAGAGGGCTAAATTACCGACCTGGAATAACAAGAAGACGTCTTCCAAGAAATGAACAAAAAGACGTCTACCATGGAATGAACAGGAATACGCCTACCATGGAATTGACAACAGTGCAAGAATAATTTCCAGACTGTCAAGGTGTCAGTGAAATCAACATCACTTTAAGAAAACTTCTGAACCAATACATCAATCCAGAGAACCACCTACGTTGCAATGTTCAAAATTATGTGATGAGGTTGAAACACTCACATGGAATATACAAAAAGATGCCTATCGTCAAATAAACTGCCATAAAATAAACATAGAATGAACAAAAAGACGTCTTCCATCGAATGAACGAGAAGACGTCTTTCATGGAATGAACAAGAAGACGCTTTCTATGAAATAGACAAGTATGCAACAATAATCCCTAGACTATCAAGAATTCAGTCAAACCCTCATCACCTTGTAATAGACTTCTGAGCCAATACGTTACTCCAAAAAACCACCGATGTTGCAATGCTCAAAATTATGTAATGAGGTTGAAGCACTCACATGGAATATACAAGAAGATGCCTACCATAGAATGTACTACCATAAAATAAGCAAAAAGACGTCTTCCGTGGAATGAACGAAAAGACGTCGTCCATGGAATGAACAAGTAGACGACATCTTCCATGGAATGAACAAGAAGACGTCTTTCATGGAGTGACCAAGAAGAAGTCTTCCATGGAATGAATAAGAAAACGTCTTTCAAGGAATGAAGAAGAAGACGTCTTCCATTTAATGTACAAGAAGACGTCTTCCAAAGAATGGACAAGAAGACGCATTCTATGGAATAGACAAGTGTGCAAGAATAACCCTTAGACTGTCAAGAATTCAGTCAAACCCTCATTACCTTGTAATAGACTCCGAAGTCAATACATTACTCTAAAAAACCACCGATGTTGCAATGCTCAAAATTATGTAATGAGGTTGAAGCACCCCCATGGAATATACAAGAAGATGCTTACCATGGAATATACTACCATAAAATAAACAAGAAGACGTTTTCCGTGGAATGAAGGAAAAGACATCGTCCATGGAATGAACAAGTAGACATCTTCCATGGAACGAACAAGAAGACGTCTTTCATGGAATGACCAAGAAGACGTTTTCCATGGAATGAACAAGAAGACGTCTTTCAAGGAATGAAGAAGAAGACGTTTCCCATTTAATGTACAAGAAGACGTCTTCCAAAACATGAACAAGAAGACGCATTCTATGGTAATTGTGCTAAAATAACCTCTGGACTGTCAAGAATTTAGTGAACTCCTTATTACTTTGTAAGACTTCTGAGCCAATACATAAGTCCAGAAAATCACCAATGTTACAATGCTCAAAATTATGTAATGAGGTTAAAATACTTACATGGAACATACAAGAAGATGCATGCCATAAAATAAACTATCATCAAATAAACAAGATGAATGAATTACCTTGTAATAGACTGCTGAGCCAATACATCAGTCCAGAAAACCACCAATGTCGCAATGCGCAAAATTATTGAACGAACAAGAAGACGTCTTTCAAGGAATTAACAAGAAGACGTGTTCCATGGGATGAACAGACAAGTTCTTCACAATTTATGAAAGTGGAATGACAGTACGTGACAGATAATGTAACCATAAGTTTCAAGCTCATATTTTTGTTATTTCCTGTGTAAAATAATGACAGATTCACCTCTCGTAACATAGTAATAAACATTTCATGAACGTTCTCATTTCAACTTTCTACTTCGGTTTTTGTCTTTTTTCCTTGTCTGAGTTTTTTGCTCCAATTCAAATTCGTGCCCATGGCCTCAATGTATTCATCTGTCTGTCGTTTTGCAATTTTTCCTTTTTTGTTTTGTTTCTCTTTAGTGTACGCGGTGGCTGTAAATTTGAAAGGCAAGACAGGGTGTACGCTACCCTGATGTAAAATAAATTGTGAAAGACTGTTGTCTGCATTTTTATACTGCTGCCAACATTTTGTGTACGTGCTATGGATTGTCGATATTATATTTGGTGCGAATATTTTCCTCGGATTCTACCCACCCAAATTATGTGAGAAATGTTTGCCATGATTATTTTGTCTTTCATGTGTTTCTATTTCTAATTTTCGCTTTTATTGCAGGTATGTCAGCATCTGTGGTTATTGCTTGAAACAGTAAGTCTTTAAAATTTTTTTTTCCAATTTCCTCAACAATTCGTTTATAGCGGAAATTCAAAGTTTCTTCTTTTGTACTATGTAATTTTCTATCATACTTTAATCTGGAGCACAGTATGTAATATTTGAGAAGCACCCCAGAAATCTATCAACCTCTGAACCATGTCCCGCATGTTGAATATGTATCCCCGCTCACTTTTTGGAGATTACAGATTTTCAGCCTGTTTTCTACTTTTTTAATAGACGAATATGATGACTTCCTAGTACGCTTCGTGGTGCTATGAATTCTTCCCAAAAATATCAATTTATTGGCAGCATTAAGTCCATGTGCTTCTGGACCACGTTCCGTGTGCTCCTTACTTTGCTGCACCAGGAGCTGCATCAATCCAATGTCATTCAAAAACTAGTTTACTGATAATTTTTATTGAAATTTACACTCATTAAATTCATGATCGTCGATTCTAAACATAGAAAAATATTAGAGGGAAGGAACGATTTTGAATGATGAAACACCCCTCTGCGAAAATAGAATTTTCTTCCGAACTTTTAACTCAATTCCTCTAAACTTTGTCGATTTCGGTGTACACCTGCTATTTATTAAACTTTTATGTTGAATTTCATTCGCGCCACACTTTTCTTGCTTAAATTTTGGGCACAGTTAAATAAAGTTTGTCTTGTATTGAGTTAGCGGGAGATATTAGATAAATACGAAAAGTAATAGAATTACTATAAGCATTTACTACGAAAAAAAGAGACTGGAAGCAAATTATTTTGGACATTTGGTGATTCTGTAAGGCTGCATTAGATAGATTAGTAATTTTAGTTTGTAAAATGGATTAAGTCCAGATTAAACTTTTTGAAGTTGAAAACAGAATCATTAATTATAGTAATACGTTAAGCGCACAGGTTTTTCTTGCTTGCAGAGCTCAAAATTTTGTTTATGTATGCCCTGAAGACAAAATTAATGATTCAGGTATTTTTCATGAAAATCCATCAGAGTTTTTTGGGTAATCCATTAATTTTTTCATATAATAACATGTATGTATTGAACTGGGAGGCACAACAGAGATTTCGTAATTTGGCCGGATTAAGAGATTTATGTTTGTAGCTCGATTTACTTTCGACGTTAACATAACAATAAAAAATGGAAGAATCATCTAGATGATGGAAGCCCATTTTTGACAGCTCATGAATGCTTGTCACTTCAGAGATTTCGCAAATACCATCTCTTACAATTACTGAGCTTGAAATCAAGCAGTTTGGGCAAATTAACGAAGCAGCAGCTTCCATTTAGTACTAGTTTCAAGTTGACTATTTGATAGGTACATAATTTATGCATGTACAAACTCAAAAATACCTTTTAATCTTCATTGTTTAGTTATTGACTGACGGGAGGTCAAGTGCTGTACCTTAAAATGATAATTTGATCTTTATCAAAGCTATATAAAAAAATACACCAAAAGTAAACAAATTTTTATCCAATAATAATAATTCATTCTAATAAGCTTCAAATTCGTGTCAAACAAGTCATTGAATGAATTCCGGACAGATTTGACAACTGTACATAATAATAGTGACACCGGTGGCGAAAGTTGTAACTAAATTTTCATCTACTTGGATAAATTTCAGTTGCCATATCCCTAATGTCATATATATCTATGGGCATTGTTTCACTTGAAACAAGTAATTGAATAATTTAATCTTCCACAATCACTGAGCTTGAATTAAAGTAATTTGTGCAAACCTACGAAACAGCAGCTTTTATTTAGTACCAGTTTCAAGTCTGTAGATAGTATAGTTGCTGAGAACTCAGCGTCACGCCAGCCAGCCAACCAGACAGCCAAAGTGAATATAATAACGCCTTTTTCCAAAAAATGGAAGAATCATCTAGATGATGGAAGCGCATTTTTGACAGCTCATGAATGCTTGTTACTTCAGAGATTCCGCAAATTACCATCTCTCACAATTACTGAGCTTGAAATCAAGCAGTTTGGGCAAACTTACGAAACAGCAGCTTCCATTTAGTACTAGTTTCAAGTTGACTATTTAATAGGTACATAATTTATACATGTACAAACTCATAAATACCTTTTAATCTTCATTATTCAGTTATTGACTGACAGGAGGTCAAGTGCTATAGCTTAAAATGATAATTTAATCTTTATCAAAGCTTTATAAAGAGAAATACACCAAAAGTGAACAAATTTTCATCCAATAATAATAATTCATTCTAATAAGCTTCTAATTCGCGTCAAACAAGTCATTGAATGAATCCCGGACAGATTTGACAACTGTACCTAATAATAGTGACACCCGCGGCGAAAGTTGTAACTAAATTTTTATCTACTTCAATAAATTTTAGTTGCCATATCCCTAATGTCATATATATCTATGGACATTGTTTCACTTGAAACAAGTAATTGAATAATTCAATTTTCCACAATCACTGAGCTTGAATTAAAGTAATTTGTGCAAGCCTACGAAACAGCAGCTTTTATTTAGTACCAGTTTCAAGTCTGTAAATAGTATAGTTGCTGAGATCTCAGCGTCACGCCAGCCAGCCAGCCAGCCAGCCAGCCAGCCAGCCAGCCAGCCAGCCAAAGTGAATATAATAGCGCTTTTTTCGGAAAAATGCGCTAAAAATGCGCTAAAAATATTTTAGTATGGGACATCAAAATATTTGTATTAACTAACTATTGAATATCCCATCAAAACTGCAGATGTTCATGGCAACTCCACAATCAAATCTTCAGTTCTATAGTTCGATCCGTCTACTACTCCATCTCTGCTTGACTTGGTGCAAAGTAAATAGATACAATGCACTTGAGAATGAATTTGCATACTGGTACCCTCAACCCAACAAGGAGGGATCAGCTGTGGGATGCGGGGGCGGAATGAAGGGGAGTCAAGGGTCGTGAACTCTGTTGAGTTTCTAGTTACTCCTCCAACTACAAGGCTTTCTCATGGTAACTGAGAACGGGAGCAGGGTGCACATTCGCTGGACAATGATGAAAATACAGATAAAGGTCTTCATTCCTAATTCTGCTTCGTTTTTCTCAGAGTTTGTAATGATGTATCGTTTCACAACTCATTTGCTCGTTCAAGAAAGTTCTAGAAATCTCGTGTTCTATGTTTTAATAAAACAAACATATTTGGTGTTGGTTTGGGTGTAAACAAAAAGCAGGTACTCACAGCAAGTCGGAAAGCCAGCTCAATCAGATAAGCATAGAAGATGAACTTCATCGGATGAAAGTCGAGGATGAACTATGAAAGAAACTAAATAGCTTGCACACAAAAAAAAATAGTCGAAAAAATAATCAAAAAATAATAAACAGGAGCATGAGAAGACTTTAGGAAAAAACTAGAGAAGATCTTCAAAGAAAACCAGAAATTATCTCACAGAGTAACAAAAAAAGACAAGATAGGAAAACAAATTATGTTGAATCAATTGAAAGTAAACAAGGATAAATATTGAAAGAGAACAAGGAACAAAAGAAATAATAACAGTTTTGAAAAAACTAAGACATGACTACATAAAAGAAAAACAGCTAAAATATATGGGGGAAAAAGATGAAGATATGCTACAATGATGCTGAATAGAATATGGAAAAAAAACAATACCAAAAGACTGGAAAAAGCAGTGATATTTTCTACAAAAAAGGGAACAATAGAGACTGCAGAAACTATAGAGGAATATCACTATTATGCTCAGCAGCAAAAGTATACGAAGCAATTTTACAGAGCAAACTTAGACAATGAACAGAAGAAACACTGGAAGAAACCCAAAGCGGATTCAGAAAAGGACACTCCACACAAGATGATATATTCTCAATAAGAAAACTCACAGAAAAAACCCTAAAACAAAACAAGAAACTATACATTGCATTCATTGATTTATAAAAGATGTTCGAAGGAGTGCCAAGAAGAATTGTGTGGAAGATACTGAGAGAAAGACAGGTAGACGAAGAATCGATACGAGCAATAAAAAGTATATATAATAGGACATAGAACTATATAAGAACAAATAGTGGAACATCGGATGAATTCACAGAATCACAAGGGCTGAGACCAGGAGGGATTTGAGTTCTTTACTATTCATCATGTTCCTGGACAAAATAATGAAAAAAGCTAGCTCCATCAGATAGGCGTAGAAGATGAACTTTATCGGATGGAAGTCGAGGATAAACACTATAAGAAATCAAATAGAGTGCACACGAAAAAAATCAAAAACAGAAGCATGGGAAGAATTCAGGAAAAAGCTATAGAAGAACTTCAAAGAAAACCAGAAATTATTTCACAGAGGAACAAAAAAAGACGCAATACAAATGATGTTGAATCAATTAAAAGTAAACAAGGATAAATATTGAGAGAAAACAAGGCAATACTAGAAAGATAAAGAGAATTACTAGAAGAGAATCAACTCACAATCGAAATAGAAGAAAACGAAATGCACCAAAAAAAAAGTGCAGAAGTAGATAGAAGAACAAAGGAAATTACAAAAGAAGAAATAATAACAGTTTAAAAAAAACTAAGACATGACTACATAAAAGTGGAACAGCTAAAATATATGGGGGAAAGCAGGTGAAAAGATGCTACCAACGATGCTGAATAGAATATGAAAAAAAGGAAAAAAACAGTGATATTCCCTACATACGAAAAAGGAGACAAAAGCGATGGCAGAGACTATAGATGAATATCACTATTTTGCTCAGCAGCAAAAGTATACGAAGCTATCTTACAGAGCAAACTTAGATAATGTACAAAAGAAACACTGGAAGAAACCCAAAGTGGACTCAGGAAAGGACGCTCCACACACGATCATATATTCTCAATAAGAAAACTTACAGAAAAAACCCCAAAACAAAACAAAAAACTATACATTGCATTCATTGATTTAGAAAAGGCGTTCGACAGAGTGCCAAGAATAATTATATGGAAGATACTAAGAGAAAGACAGGTAGACGAAGAATTGATAGCAAAACAAAGTATATATATAATAGAATATCAAACTATATAAGAACAAACAGTGGAACATCGGATGAATTTACAACACAAGGACTGAGACAAGGAGGGGCTTCGAGTTCTTCACTATTCATCTTGTTTCTGGACAGAATAATGAAAAACATGAAGAACAAAGTACAAAACTTTTGTGAGGAATTGGAACAAAGTAGTGGTTCTTTCATTTATACAACAATGGAGTTTTATTCCGCATGATTTGAAACTCCAATTCCTGTTGGATTCAACACTAATAGTCCAGATTTTTATCATCACCTAATGTTCATAAACGTAGTAACGCTGAAGAAGGACACAAAAAACGAAATGATACTAGTAGAAATGACAGAGATTCACATAAATAATGATCTCACATGGAAAGAAAGAAGAATACATAGAGAAATAAAAAACATAGCAAAGGGAGGAGGAAAAAAAATAAAAAAGTTAAAGTCGGGTATCAAAAAATAACTATATACAATCAAGTTTATGTATGGGACGGAATGGAAAATGGGATAATACTAGAAAGAAATGCAAATAAACAAAATACAGCAAGAAACCGGACAGATAATAAGAAAAATGACAAGAGCATGAAAAGGATAATGGAAATAGGGACATGGAATAATCAAAGTTCAAATAAAAATGGAAAGAGTTAATTAAGGAGTTCTAAGAAGCCAAGAGACACCAGAACTAAGGAACAAGAATAGATAGAAGAACAAAGGATATCACCAAAGAAGAAATGATAACAGTTTCAAAAAGCTAAGAAATGAAAGAGCACCTGGACATGACTACATAAGAGGAGAACAGCCAAAGTATATGGGGGAAGAAGGTGTAGGAATGCTACTAACGATGCTGAATAGAATGTGGAAAAAAAAAGGCAATACCAAATGACTGGAAAAAAGCAGTGACATTTCCTATATACGAAAAAGCAGACAATAGAGACTGCAGAAACTATATAGGAATATCACTATTATGCTCAGCTAACAAAGCTATCTTAGTGAGCAAACTTAGACAATTTACAGAAGAAATCCAAAGCGGATTTAGGAGAGGACACTCCACACAAGATCATATATTCTCAATAAGAAAACTAATAGAAAAAACCCTAAAACAGAACAAGAAACTATACATAGCATTCATTGATTTAGAAAAGGCGTTCGACAGAGTGCCACGAAGAATTGTATGGAAGATACTGAGAGAAAGACAGGTAGACGAAGAATTGATAGCAATAAAAAGTATATATAATAGAACATCGAACTATATAGGAACAAATAGTGGAACATCGGATGAATTTACAAAATCACAAGGGCTGAGACCAGGAGGGGCTTTGAGTCTTTCACTATTCGTCTTGTTCCTGAAAAAAATAATGAAAAACATAAAGAACAAAACAAAAAAGGTGGAAGTTGGATTTTAAAAGTTAGAGCAAATTAAAATAGCAGAATGTGCATCTGCAGATGACTTGACAATTCTAGCAAAAAGCGAAGAAGGGCTGCAAAACAACCTGGATGAACGGGATACAGAACTAAGAAAACATAATATGATGATAAATACAGATAAAACCAAAGTCATGCTCATAGCAAAAGAAGAAGTGGAAACAAACATAACGCTAAATGGAAGAGATATAGATAAAGTACATACGTTTACAGACCTAGAAGCAACACTTAACGATAAGGAAAACTTAGAGTACGAAATCAACAAAAGAATCTAAGCAGCTAACAGAAGTTACTGCGCTTGAATATAATTAAACAAGTATCAAGGAAGACAGCAACAACTTTATACAAAACAATTTATAGGCCAACATTAATATACGGCAGTGAAACGTGGCTAATGAACCAAAAACTGAAGAGCAAAATACAAGCGGCCGAGATGAGGTTCTTGAGGAGAATAGAGGTAGTAAAAAGGATAGATAACATGAGGAACGACCACATAAGAAACAATATACAAATAGAAAATATACAGAAGACAATAGATAAAAAACAGTTATTTAAAAAGAATGCCCGACAATAGACAAACGAAAATAATATGGAATGCCAAAACAGCGACAGGAAGAAAAGGGGAAAAACCAGCAAAAATATGGGAAAGCAACATTAGCTTGCAAGAAGCAGGAAATAAAGCGCTAAACAAAAAAAATGAAAAGACATAGTGAACATAAAATGTCATACTGTCGAGTGGGTGGGGAAAAAACTAAATCTTAATGTGCGTGTGTGCGGGTGTGCGCGTTAATTTATATACATGGAATGAAACATGTGGTTGTGATGGTTGCCCCAATACAATAAATATGTTAACACCAATTCAATCCAGCGAATTTCTCTTGATAGAATAATCTGTAAGATCTGTTGTACCGCCTGCAGAAATAATTATTACTAGTCATCAGAGAGCTGATTGTGTGCGGTATCTGATATCAGACGATCTTGTACTTCTGCGCTCCGGATACATTGTAGCAACTCGGGTGACCTTTGAACTCTGACCAGCCAGATTTTTGATATGCTACTGTTAAACAAAGGATGTTCGGAAAGAGAATAATCGATTGCTCATTTTGTTCATTGCGTGCAAAAAAAGTGGTAAAAAAGACTGAGAATTGCATGCAATTCGTTTCAGCAACCGAAAAGTTAGATAGCATCTTAATGGAAATCAACTTCGTATATTGATTTATAAAGTGGAAAAACTGGAAACTTTTGCTCTATCTGAAACGTCTTCCAAAGTTTTAGTGAGTAGACGTCATGAATAATATTAAAATTGATAATTGAATTTTCCAATGAGATTTCAATTACAGTTACAGTTGTGTTATCATATTTGATGAAATCATTTTGTCTTTTGCTGCAATTTTTATTGTCTAATTGCATCTCTAGTGAAATATGACACGCGACCTGTTTCCAGAGGTTATTTAGTAGGTCAAAAGGTGGAAATACTAATACTTTTATAGTATTTCCAGAATTCAGCACTATTTCTGTTTAATTGGGGGATAAAAATTTTTGTTGAGGGAGCAATGAATACATTTTCGTTATCTGAGTAGCACAGTTCTCTCGTTATAGATGTTTACCTGTTTATACTGTCGTATTTCAGTGCGAATTGTTGACACTCTCTTCCATATTTTATCGGATACTTACGTTTTAAGACGTTATAAAAAACAGAATTATTCAAAAAATCTTGCACCGTAAACTGAACAAACCAACACTTCTAAAAAATGGAAGAATCATCTACATGATGAAAGCGCATTTTTGTCAGCTCATGAATGCTTGTTACTTCAGAGATACCGCAAATTACCATCTCTTACAATTACTGAGCTTGAAATCAAGCAGTTTGGGTAAACTTACGAAACAGCAGCTTCCATTTAGTACTAGTTTCAAGTTGACTACTTGATAGGTACATAATTTATGCATGTACAAACTCAAAAATACCTTTCAAGTTTCATTGTTTATCTATTGACTGACGGGATGTCAAGTGCTGTACCTTAAAATGATTATTTGATCTATATCAAAGCTATATAAAAAAATACACCAAGAGTAAACCAATTTTCATCCAATAATAATAATTCATTCTAATAAGCTTCAAATTCGCGTCAAACAAGTCATTGAATGAATCCCGGACAGATTTGACAACTGTACATGATAATAGTGACACCGGCGGCTAAAGTTGTAACTAAATTTTTATCTACTTTGATAAATTTTAGTTGCCATATCCCTAATGTCATATATATCTATGGGCATTGTTTCACTTGAAACAAATAATTGAATAATTTAATCTTCCACAATCACTGAGCTTGAATTACAGCAATTTGTGCAAATCTACGAAACAGCAGCTTTTATTTAGTATCAGTTTCAAGTCTGTAAATAGTATAGTTGCTGAGAAAAAATGCGCTAAAAACTTATTCCTGGAATGCGACTCCTGTACAAATTTCTGTAAATACTAGAGTGAATACTACCCGAATTCTGCAATTTGAGAACAGTGGTAACAATGTTGATTCTTGATGAGAATGTGTTAGACATTGGTGTTTCGCCGGAGGATCTGGCCGCCGTCCAACGCCAGCAGACAGTTCAATCAGCCTCGTGACCTGCGTTCCACATTTCTGCCCTCTTGCTTCGTTCCTATATCCACCAACCATTGCTGGAATGCCGCCTTGTATCCCATTCATTACTATATTGAGCTCCAGTATGGCAAAAGTTTTTAGGGGCGAGATTACTACATTGTTTCGAGAACTTATATCGTACTTATCAGAAATAATGGATAGATGTTCCTACGATTCCATGAACTCGCTTGCAACTCATCAAAACGTAGAAAACTCCGAATCTACTTTATACGATGCACAACTACAGCGACGATGAAATACACTAAATCAAAACAACATTGCTGCTGAAAGAGCCAGTGCTGCCAGTAAACGATGAAACATATTGTAACGTGCGAAAGTGTTCTGTCTGGGCGAGGCCTTTTGTCTACACCGCACCGCACCGCCCCGCATGGTCGAAAATTCTAGTAATGTGTTCTCGATTAATATCATTTATCAAATTCCAACAGACTGGGAAAAGGCGATGATATTTCCGATACATGAAAAAGGCGATAGCAAGAAATGTAACAATTGTAGAGGAATATCCATATTGGAAAACAAATTAAGAAGAAAAATAGAATTAAACGTCGAACCCGCACAAAGTGGCTTCAGGAAGGGACACTCAATCCAAGATCAAATCTTTACTATCAGAACACTGACAGAAATAGTAATGAAACAAAATAAAAGGCTATACGTAACATTTGTCGACCTAGAAAAAGCCTCCGATAGAGTCCCTAGTAAAAAAATGTGGGAAATATTAAGGAAGAGAGGAATAAGTGAGGAGCTTACAAATGCAATAAAGAGTATATTTAGTAATACCTCAAATTATATAAGAACAGGAAATGAGACCTCAACAGAGTTTATTACAACACAAGGACTTGGACAATATAATAAAGAACATATAGAGCAAAATAAAGAGAGTAGATGTTGGCTACCATAAACTAGCCAGGATATCAATAGCAGAATGCGCTTTTGCGGATGATCTGGCAATTCTGGAAAAAAACGAAAACGACATGCAACACAACCTGAACGTGTGAAATGGAGAACTCACAAAGCATAACATGGAAGTGAACATAGAAAAAACAAAACAAATGGTAATAGCAAAAGAAGACATAACAGCAATCGTAACAATGAACGGGAATGAGATAGAACAAGTGGAAACATTTACATACTTTGGAGCTGTTATACCTAATAGAGGAGAAATTGAAGAAGAAATAAACCAAACGCGAATAGAAGCTATTACTCAATAAACAAAACAATATTGTACAATAAACAGATATCTAAGGGAACTAAGATGACACTTCACAAAACAATGTATAGATCAACATTAATATATGGAAGTGAGTCATGGAAGATGAATAATAGACTTAAGAGTAAAATACAAGCGAATGAAATGAGATTCCTAAGAAGAGTAGAAGGGGTTACAAGAATGAACAAGTAAGAGCTAGTCTACAAATTGAAAATATACAAACAACCATTGAAAAGAAACAAGCTGCATGGTACGGTCAACTAATAAGAATGCCGGAAACTCGACAAACCAAACAAGTATGGAACTCCAGAATAGTGAAGGAAAAAAGAAGAGGAAGACCAGACAAAACATGGAAGGATATAATGGAAGAAATACTGAGAAGGAACAATAACAGCACCCGAGAAGCAAAGGGAATGGCAAAAAATCGAAAAGAGTGGAAAGACTTCGTGAACTATATGAACTAGAATTAATAGTCAATCCTGACACCCGTAGGGGTATTAAAGGATTTAAAATGATGATAATAATAATATTGAATAGTGATTTTTATTTGAACGATGGACACTTCTTTGAGAGCAATAAAAATTACAATATCAAATGATGATAAGGAATTTTGAGTGGCCTCAGTTGGAAGAAATGGACCTGAATGGTATTTTCTAAGACATTGATTTCTTATGATGCGAAAACTCGAGAGGAATGGAACAGCTTCGTCTACTAGAAGCTGCGATTCAACATCACCAGATTCAGTAGTTACAAAGGACATTCCATAGATTAATAGATCTTCTCGCTACCGTTTCTACTATCCTTGGACAGGAGCAGGGTAAACCAGTCCAGGAAACTATTTGTGCCAGTTTGGTCCGGCCTGATTTTTCGTCGTCCACGATGGGACTACCAGACAAAAGCATCTGACCTTCGGGGAAATCTCCAAAAGTCCTCACCAGCATATTCACTTTTGTCCTCGGCAATTTTGGCACGCAACTCACGCGCGTTCGTACATGATCGTACGTTTACGACGGTCAGCCGAGGATGGCCGAGGGTATCCGACGTCTACGCCGAGACCGAAGGTTTGGTCAGACACTATAAATTGCTCGGTATCCTCTTGCTTTCAAGCAAAGATGTTACCATTCATGTAAAATGTTGCCCTTGTTGCCAGGCCCCAGCTACGACTCTTGCAGAAGATTAGCCTTGCACAATATCGATAAATGATGTTCCATTTGATATACCGATTTTTGTTGGCTATATCAGTTAATTGATTGTGCGCAAATATAGCATTTTCAAGTTTGTAGGTGTATACTAATGCTTGTTCCGTTATTGTGATTGTTTTCTCCATGTAGGTGTTTGTTTGGTCAATCCCACGTTTGTCTTCTTGAGTATCAAAGTAATTGTATATTATTATACTGTGTCATTGTGCTTTTTAGCCTGTTTAGAAAGAACATATAGTTGTATACTTCATCATAAGAGTTGAATGGTTTAGTTATATTAGAGAAAGTTGGTTTTCCTTTTATGGAGATTGAGAAATACAGATGTTTAGACTTTTATGTCTTTGTTGTTCTTCAGATAACCGACTAATTTATATTGCCGCATGCCATATTTGTCCAAAAGGAAATAGAAACTACTGTTTGAAGAGTTCATTGTCATATTTCAAGTCTCTAGGTTACTACTTTCATCCAAACATTTCATATATTCAGGCCACAATTTTTTGAATGAGACTCTAATCCTCTTCTCTTTCTTCTTCTTCCCTCCTTCATTTGTTGGTTGGTTTACCTCACTCACACATTGATAAACTCCTTATAGCGCAGCAGCCATTCTCTATTACGAAGAATTTTGTTCATATTTAGATACAGTAAAAATTTATTATCGATATTATTGTTTATGTTCATCAGGAAAGACGGCGACTAAACTTTTGAAGTCACGAAACTTTTGCGCTCGAAAACAGCTGTCTTGCTTTTGTTATTGCTAATTGCCTTGAACACCTACATTATTACGCACTAGGTTACTATCGTATTATCAGTCATAAAACATGAAGAAAAATTCAATCACTCATTTTATCAGATAAATATTGAAAATTATACTGAATTTGAATGTTTTTGTTTTTTCACTCCATATAACGATAACTCCCTATAACGATGATTCTCTATAACGATAACTCTCTATAACGATAAGACCTTGAATTTTGTTATAAAGAGTTTACAAGCCATTTAAGATACCGTCAACACCATGGAGTCACCTAATGGAATGAATAGAATATTACATCTGTGCACGTGTTTACTGTACGGCATACGAATGCAGTCTAGCAGCGCATGCGCGCATTACGTATTGCCCTATTGATGCGCCTGCGCTGCGCATGACTCTTTATCATGCATTTATTGTCATATTGAAAGGAATGCATATTTGTAGTTAAGGATGCGAGTATCCAGTTGAATATCGCACCCCTCTTGTCAAAATAATTGGTTCCGGAACCTTTCCGTCTTCTACAGTTAGCGCTGAAACCATATAGGACTACTTTTGCGTATATCTGGTTACCAACTGCTAAATAATATACTTGAGCGACTTTATGGAGTGCTTTGTGATATATCAAATTTCAAAGCAACGTTGAATGCAGCGCCACTTGTAACGCAGAATATTTTGTATGGATGTACAGTGCTACCATTCTCTATAGCGTTTATTAATTGCAATGAAGCTCCTTATGTAACGCAAAATAAGAGAGGAAGTAAGACATGTTGATTTTTCATATCTTCAATGATCTATGCTACAACATGTGGCTGTGCGAGCATGGAAGTGAAGTTACGCACTTTTAAGATAGAGCCACTGCTTATTCAAGCTGAATGCAATCGTAAAATTTCAGAAATAGAATGATTGTAGGTTAATCTGCTTATAATTATTTTTAATTACGCGGTGTATACGGTGTGTAGGCTGGCGCGGAAGCAACTGATTCAGTATTCTCTCCAGTCATAAATTTTAAATTCTTTATTTCCGTTATGCACTCCCGCCCTCTATGACAGCGTGATTTATGAGTACTGGTATTAGTGATTTACAAGTGAAAGTGGAATTTTGGGTATTGTTGGCATACTCTATATGATTTATAATGCGCTCTTCATATTCTCTCTTGATCATTTCCCAATTAATCTGTTTCCTTGCTTGGTAATAATTAAACATCCAATTAATTATTCGTTGTTTTAATACTTGTTTCTATTTGAAATGAGGGTTGATGTTAATATATGCTCGTGTTTCCCAACTGCCTGTTATTTGAGTTAATAATTCTCGACTTTGGGAGGAACTTTTTACTAATCTCGTTTATATGTTATCAAATATTCATATTAATTCAGAGTTGCGGTTTCAGCAGGAAATTTTTATTCCTGTCGAAAGTAAAAGGTTGTACATCGACTTAACTAGAATATAAGCCGAGTTTTGATCGCAATTACCTTTTATTATCAATAATAAAGCACAGAAATAAAAGTTTGATACACAAACCAACAAAACCCAAAATCATTTCTGTTTGAATATTGCAGGATGATTTGGAAATTAAGGTGGTTGATTATCAAGAAAAGGGTGAATTAAGAACAAATAAACAATATATTTCATATAATTGTCGTTTATTTACAACTCTAAAGTTCATGTATTTTAAGCTCTCAAAAGTTTCCGTCCAAGTTGATGTATCACAGAAAGGCTAACAAGAATATCTGTGAAACTTGGCCTGTATTTACCCAACTAACGAGTGTTTAATTCCGGTAAGATGTGTACATTTTTTCTTTCCCGAAATAAAGCAAACACTTAAGTACAGAAGAGACGCTTAACTCGATTCTATGCAGTTAATTCTGTTTGCTTAAATTACAAATTTATTCAATTATAGTTAGAAAATCAACGAAGAATGGAGGAAAAAAGGGGAAATGTTAATGAAGTAAATTCGTTTCGCCGCTAATTAGTGTTCACGCCCGTCCAACGAAACTTTCTCCAAGATGCGGGAGTTTACTTTGGAGGAAGCTGCTGAAAGTGAAGCTGAAGGTGAAGCTGATGATCAGGGACGATGCTAGCGGTCCTCAACTTTAGTCCAATTACTTTGGCACGCCTGATGGCCAATCAGAACTATAACAAGTTCATCATCTCATCAAATAGAACCTTCAATCCGTTTTTACCACCCTCGTATGTCAATTCTTCGTAATTCATACGTAATTCTTTTTTCTAGTTCCGTTGAAAACTGAATGAGAACTGACAACCCTGCTAACTACTAATTACATTCAGCCCGCAAAACTAATTATAATTTCTATAATCAACGCTCCTATGATCAATTTTCGCCCCCATGTTGTCATCATTGTCATATCATTTGGGCAGGCAAGCTTAATTCTTATCCAGATTGATTCAAACATACATTGCCATAACCATGCCCTTCTTAATCCCTGCTGTTCGCACGAGATACCACACCCTGTAATTACGGTTATTCCTTTTGACTGCAGCGCCACTATGGTTAATCTAACGAATCATCATAAAACATCAAAGTCAATGTGACACTCGAAAAACAGAAGTTGTGTGTGGAAATCGTGAAAAAACATGGAAGAATTATCGGTGGAAAGAGAGGCAATTATGTTAATGCAAAGTGACAATTATTTCCATGTCAACGTGAAAAGGGAGAATTTTAGACGTTGGTAAATTGCAGATGCGACTTTGAAAATATGTTGTGATGTAATGACGTCGGCGTCCTCAACAGCATGCTCAGGACAGGAGTAGAGGAATTGACGGCTGAATTTGTGGCTATCCTATGGCGTCATTTTTCTGCCTAGCCGCTCATCTAACATTAGGACACTCGTACTAGAGTAAATTAGGTCACGGCGGAGCCGTGATGCACATGTGACGATCTCTGGCGTATCAAATACGGATTGAGCCATGACTTCCTCGACAACCCTCCTCCATTCAATTCGTGTCATCGTTTTCTAAGTTTTTTCTCTATACATTTTTCCTTCAAGTATTTTTTGAGGCATCTAATTCTATGCGACCTAATGGATCTTATTAAAAGGTGATTCATTTGACACGTGTATCATGACAGCTTCCCATTGTATTTTTGTTCAGTATTGTTAGACACTTCACTGAACTTTAAAACAAACAAATCGTGAAGCGATTTTCAAACGATGGATTAACTTATCTTCGACGCTTGTGAAACCAAACTGGTTCCCAAGTAGTGACCCTACGTTAACTTGCTCAGCGCTGTGAAGCCAATGATGACCAACTTAACGGTGACTCTACGTTAAAACAATCTAACGCTGCGAAATCACGAAAACTTCGTCAGCGGCGACGCTACGTTAAATTGTTCAAACACTGTGAAGTCAATCAAGATTTCCACCGGCGGTGATTCTACGTTAAATTATTCAAACGCTGCGAAATCGACAGAAGGTCTTATTTTAATGAATCCTTACTTGACATGTTTTAAAAATTAATTTTACACATACAAATTTCTTTACAATAACAAATTTCCTATTACTTTCCTGTTAAAAACATTCCTCCATGATTATATTTCCTTGAAATTAAGATTGTCTTAAACATATTTTTATCTGTCGGTAACGTAGGTAATGCTATGTCGGTAAATTTTAAACTGTGAAGTGTCGGATCTTTTATTTTGTTGTGTCAAAGGTCGAACATAACATCACACAGAATACACAATATACAATATATTTACATAACAACGGTTGATTACCTTCAGAGTTTATTAACGGTAAGGCACAAGACACAAATACAGATCAAGCAATGTCGGTTGAATTTAATTTCAGGTGTTTTCAAAAAACCTAACCTCATTTCACCACATGTGAAATATTTAAAACAGATTTATTTCACCTGATGACTGATAAGATTGGTAAGCGGTGGTGTATGTTTAATTACAGAATTTAAAATTTATAAGGGGAGTAAAATATTTGACGGTAGCAGAGGGCTTTTGGATGTGCAACAGTGACGGAGCTTTGGGTCATAATTCGTCACAATTATTATTCCAAATAAATATGAGTTGTCGTTCGGACAAGCCCAAGAGTTTCTGGAGCGCTAATTCAGAATGAAAACACTTTCACTTAAAACTATAAATTACATTTCAATCACATTTGACACAACACATCACAAAATATGAACAGTAAGATAACATAACGCAACAAAACTCATTAGCCCCAATAATCTTCTCCCGCCATTCTTTTTTCTCTCTTCTGTCTTGTGATTAGCTGGAACCAATGGAATGACTCAAAAGTCAAGCAGAAACAGTTTCTATTTCTATGAATTAAGTTAAGTCGAGTCAAAAAAGTACTAGAGAACACAAGGTCATGCCATGAAGTTCTTGTTGCTCAGATTTTATTTGATATTAAGAATGTTTTATGCCGCTTTGCGGAATAAGAAATCAAATCAGCGTTTGCTCCGGTCGTGTGAAGTGTCGTAGAACCAAGTTCGCGATTGAGCAGCCCATTTTGGAGATTTTTTCAAATTTACGGTCGCGACATCATGTTGCCGAACCGCCAAGAATATCAAGGCAAAGTCCTAGACGCTTGCCAGGCACGCAGTCATGCGAGTACTGACTCCTGGATCTTGAAGACCATCCCAGGATCCTTTAATTTGACGCCGTCTCTCTGACCGACCTTGGTCAGTCGACGTCAGCTTGACCACTTGGTTGATACTGAAAACCATCGTGGTAACACCATCCCGTTACTCTTCGTCCGACTCAATACCTTTTATTGTTGTTGTGTGCCTTGCGAACGAAAATACAACTATCATGGCGCCTCCGGGTATGCCCAGAGCTTGGTTTCACGACGCCCCACTCCATCCACGGTCTCCCTGAGATAAGTGAAACGTTAGTTAAGTCATTTCAGAACGTTACATGATAACGGACCATTTGTTACCTGAAATTGAAGCCCGTGATCTCGAGGACATTTGGTACCAACAAGATGGTGCTACTCTTTACACAACCCTTGAACCATGGCTATATTGCGAGAACAATTAGATGAACAGTCCATTTCACTTTTCGAACCGGTGGATTGGTCGTCTTAATCGTGTGGTATCACATCTCCATACTTTTACTTTGATTCAATTTAAAGTCCAAAGTGTATCCTTAAACTTGACGCCGTTTCTCTGACCGACCTTGGCCCGACGCCTTCACAAAGACCAGTCGATGTCACGACTTGGTTGATACTAAAGGCTATCGTGGTCACACTGTCTCGTTTCTTGTCGGGCTCAATACCTTTTACTGTTGTTGTGTGCCTTGCGGACGAAAATACAGCTATCGTGGCGCCTCCAGGTATGCTCAGAGCTTAGTTACACGACGCCCCACTCCGTCCACTATTTCCCTGAGATAATAGAAACGTTACTTGAGTCAGTTCTGAACGTTACATGATAACGGACTATTTGCTACCTGAAATTGAAGCCTGTGATCCCGAGGACATTTGGTACCAACAAGACGGTGAAACCATGGCTTTATTGCGGGAACAGTTAATTTCACTCTTCGGGCATCGATACTTTTCGTTTTCCTTTTAGCCTATTGTGACGGATAATGTCCCGAAACTCCGTCACAGTTGCACATCCCAGAGCCTTCTGCTACCGTCAAACATTTTAATGTCCATCAAAATTTGTTTACATTTTGCACACTCTATAAATTTCAAATTCTGTAATTCTGCTTATACACACAACACCGCTTACCTTTATTTTATCAGTCATCAACTGCAATAAATCTGTTTTATTATTTCACATGTGGTGGAATTAGTTTAGGTCTATTGAAAACACCTGAAATTAAATGCAACTAATATTGCTTGACCTGTATTTATGTCTTGTGCCTTACCGTTGATAAATCTGAATATAATCAACCGTTGTTCTGTAATTGTATATTTTGTTTGACGTGCTTCGTGACCTTTGACAATACACAAATAAACATCTGACCTTTGACGGTTGACTACATTACCGACCGATAAAAGGATATTTAGGACAATTTTAATTTTAAGGAAATATAATCAGGAAAGGATATATCTGACAGGAAAGTGATAGGAAAGTTGTTATTGTAAAGAAATTTGTATTTGTAAAGTTACTCTTTTTTTCTATCTGTATGTCTTCTTTACATCACTGAAAGCGCTAATACAAATTCAATTTGTAAACATGTTCAGTAAGGATTTATCGAAATTTGAGGATAAATAAGGCCTTCTGGCCGACTCAAGTCACTTCTTTGAAAGTCCAATCTTCTGAGCAGCCGTTCCAAAGTACGCTTCTAGTTCCGATACCGAGTATCATCTTCAGAGTGTCTACCGTTCAAGTCAAGTTTTTGTGCCAAGTCCGCTAGCACAACTGTCTGTCACTATCTGTGAGTTTGTTTGTTTTTTAAAAGTCCGTGAAAGAAACTTAGATTTGTTTGCTTTTGCTGTTTTGAACTTGAGATATTTTTGCTGTCTTTGAACTTGAAATATTTTTTTGAATAATTTACCGTAGAATCACCGCTAGCGAAGTCTTTGTCGACTTCGCAGTGTTTGAATAATTCAACGTAGAATTACCGCTGGCGAAGTCTTGGTTGACCTCACAGTGTTTTAATAATTTAACGTAGGAGCACCGCTGGCGAAGTCCTTGTTGATTCCCCAGTGTTGGATTATTTAACGTAGCATCGCCGCTGATGAAGTTTTCGTGATTTCGCAGCGTTAGATTGGTTCAACATAGAATTACCGTTGAGTGGGTCATCATTGGCTTCACAGCGTTGAGCAAGTTAACGTAGAGTCACTACTTGGGAACCAGTTTGGTTTCACAAGCGTCGAAGATAAGTTAATCCACCGTTTGGTAAATCGCTTCACGATTTGTTTGTTTTAGAGTATATCGTCATCTGCGACCGCCTGGGTCCGTACTGCGATCGAAGATTTGAAAGGAATAATCTCAGAGAGATAAATGTGTTTGTTATTTGGGGGGAACCAATGGTCAACAAGCATACCTTAATCGACGAGGAGTGACTCCTTCAAGAAACTGACCCCCTTACTTGTAGAAAACAGGCCGCAGGTCTTAAAAACGCGTTTAAGGAGTAATTTTGCTGTGAAAACAATCCGTATTCATTGTGTTATACAGTCTAATTACATAATTACCCATGCTTGTTAATTAAAGTTAAATGTAGATTGTGGCTATTAGATTCAGTTCCACTCTTGGCAACAAGACATGTTTGGCGAATGCACATGACGTTGTTACTTGGTGCGTATGTTGTTACAATCCCTAGAGGAGTGCTCGGGTAGGGAACGATGTCTGTTGATGACACCTGCATTCACGTTGCTTTGTAATTGTGTAGGGTACTGTACTCCATGTGCACTAAATGCGTTGTTGTTTTGTTGGCAAATGGCTACAGTGTATGTTATTGGGAATACCATTGTGAATAATTTAATTGAATTCTTGTCATGTTATTCATTGGTTTTATTTGGGGATGTTTTTCTTATGCATCCGCGAAGTATTCTTTGTGTGGTTGCGCGAGTTGCGGTATGCGGCTTTGTAATCAACCTAATGGAAGTAATTAGTAATTGATGAGAGGTCACCATTCCATATGTACTCAATTGAATGTTATTAGGTCGTGAATTATTTCTCTGTTGCTGGAGAAACCTTCACTACTGCTTTAAGTGTAATATCTTTGTTCTCTCTGTCCACATATTGGGGTATTTCAATTATTCAATATGACATCACAAAAATGGATATCTTGAGCCTTCTACATGGGGCTGGAAGTTTTTTTTTTAGTTGTTTAACATTTGATTGTCGCACAATGTAATTGTCTTATAATTGGGGTGAAACGAGTCCGGTTGACCTGTTACTTGCCAGTGTTCTTGAAAATCGTGGAGAATTGAAAAAAGTCTTGTAGTTGTGGGGATGTGGCTGTTGTTTCTGAAATGAAGCCCTGTAATAAATAGTATAATCGAAATCCATTCGAACACAATATTCCACACAAAACAGAACCGCATCGGGGGGTTTGATTTGATATTTACAATTTGTCGTTTCAGCACGTTGTTTGCTGTCAGTCACCCAAAATTTATAGGCAACATTGTACATAAATATACGCTGTTTAAGTATGTTCAGTGTATATTGTTTTTGCAAGATTGGATGACATCAATATTCTATTTATTGGTGCACCACACGAAGTCGTTATTCATTCTTTGCCTCGCCTTCTTCCAAGACGAGATTTTGTCTTTTGTAATATCCTGTTCAGGTACTTCCTTGGAAAACAGACATTCCAAGGATTTGAAGAATATTGGTGTCAGAAGGGGGATATAAGTTTTGATGAACCCTCGTAGCATTCTAAACATTAAAGCAATTTAAATAATCCAATTTCATTTGGAATTGCAGGGCAGCCTGAAGCAACTGTTTTGTTTTTAAATTTGTTGTATCAAAATTTGACCTCTGTGATTGAAAATAGCAATGTGGAAAACAGAATAAAACATTTATCGCCATTGGGTGGATGTTTGTACAGTGTTGATAGGCGTAAAGATTTCAATTCGATCATAAATTAAATTTTGTAGATAAAACTACCTACTGCATCAGACATGCATCATTTGTTGTGATATACTGTAAATTCCATAATTCTGATACATTATCGATGAATAGAATATTTTAAATTAAATTGGCTTCAATGGCGTAATGAGATTATCGGAGCTGCAATTTTGGGCGGCTGAAATTCCTGTCATCATCATATCAGATATTAAAAACTGACATTTTTAAAGTTTTTCATTAATGGCTGTACATATTTAATCCAATTACGGAGCTTATATACACGGATATTCCATTATATTGTCTGCCTTATGTCTGTTTGGTAATATTAACACGTAATTTCTATTTCAGGTAGCATTGTTTTCGAATAATTTAGCAAACTGTTAAAATAATCAACAACCAGAAATATTTAAGACGAAATTATTTCACGCTTGAGTTATTTCCTGAATGATGAATATGTATGTTTGTAGAATAAATTACAATAATGAATGAATATATAATGACGGTGTTATAAAATGAGAAGTGTTGGACATGTAAAAAGTACAAAGAAACGGAAAGTTCCGCTTTTACGGAAGGGTGTACTGAACAAATGAGGAGCACTCGGCAAAAAATTGTACTACCACCATCATGTCTCATTTCCATACGACATTGTAGCCAGATGAAATTTTAATCGAAAACTGAATTAATTAGTTTGATCCGTGAATATGTCCGCGAAGTCGTGAAATTTGAATTTTTTTACACAAAATATTCATGTGTTTCACAAATTACTTTTTATTTGGTGGGTTTTTGTTTATTGGAAAGCAATGCCATTACTGTGGTTAAACCGATTGTATATATTTATGTAAATTGATTAGAGTCGTTTGTGGGTATCTACAAAGAAATCACGCACATCGTCTGCTACGTCACCAGCGACGTTCATGCTGAAATATTGTGGCTTCTTACTCGAGAATAATTTTGTCGTTCCAACGCTCTAAAACTGTTCCATTTAACCCTGACGATCTACTGCTTTACTGTTGGAGCCGTTCTAGATCGTGCCTTCAACTTAAAAGTCCCAACAGTCTTGTCTACTTCCATACTGTTTTACAAGTAATCTTTGTACAAAATCATTTAGTCCTGAAGACTTACAACTTCACTCTTGTAGACGTTTAAAATCGTGCCAGTTGATTTAGAAGCCCCAACAGTCTTGTCCATTTCTGGGACGTAACCTGAAATGTTTATTCCTAGTACAAGAAGTGATTACTGTGCGAAGCTATCTGAAAAATAATCGTTGTACAAAGTCATTCAATCCTGAAGGCCTACCACTTTACTGCTGGAGCCGTTCAAGATCGTGCCATTTACCTTTGAAGCCCTAGCAGTCTTGTCCACTTCTAAAACGTATTCTGAAAGGTTTATTTCCTTACAAAAAATAATTACTGTGCAAAGTTGTTCGAGGAATGATCATTGTACTATTCTCAAGACCTACCAATCCAAAGCTGAAGCCGTTCAAGATCGTGCCATTCAACTAAGAAGTCCCAGCAGTCTTGTCCACTTCTGGGACGTAACCTGAAATGTTTTTTTGTGTACAAGAAATAATTACTGTGCAAAGCTGTTCAAGAAATGATTATTATACGGAGACATTTTATCCTCAAGACCTATCACTTCAATTTTGGAGCCGTTTAAGACCGTGTCATCTACCTTCAAAGTCTCAACAGTCTTGTCCATTTCTGGTACGTAAACCGAAAGGTTTAGTTCAGAACAAGAAATCATTACTGTGCAAATTTAGTCAAGAAATGATCATTGTAAGGAGTCATTTCATTCTCAAGACTTCAATGTTCAAGTCGTTTCAACTAAAAAGTCCTAACAGTCTTGTCCACTTCTGGGACGTGACCTAAGAGGTTTATTTAGTACAAGAAACTATCACTGTGCAAAGCTGTTCGAGACATGATCATTGTACAAAGTTATTCGATTCTTAAGACTCACCACTGCAAAGTTGAAACCGTTTAAAATCGTGCCATTTATCCTTGAAGTCTCAACAGTCTTGTTCACTTTTGGGAAGGTTCATTTTAGTACCAGAAATGATTTTTGTACAAAGATGTTTGAGAAATGATCAATATACGAAGTCATTCAACACTCAAGACCTAGCACTTCATTTTTGAGGTCGTTTAAGATCGTGCCATTTGACTTAGAATTCACAATAGTCTCGTCTACTTCTCGGACGTTACTTGAAAGATTCATTTTAGCACAAGAGATGATCATTGTGCAAAGTTGTTTGGGAAATGGTCATTGTACGAAGTCATTAGATTCTCAGGACCTATCACTTCAAAGTTGAAGCCGTTTAAAATCGTGCCATTCACCTTTGAAGTCTCAACAGTCTTGTCCACTTTTGGGAAGTAATCTGAAAGGTTTATTTTAATTTAGGAAATGATTATTGTGGAAAGATGTTTGAGAAATGATCCATATACGAAGTCATTCAATCCTCAAGACCTACCACTTCAATGTTGAGGTCGTTCAAGATCATGCCATCCACCTTTCGGAGCCCAACAATCTTGTCCATTTCAGAGGCGTAATCTGAAAGATTTATTTTAGTACAAAAAATGATCATTGTACAAAGTTGTTCAAGAAATGGTCATTGTACGAAGTCATTCGATCCTCAGGACCTACCAAAGCCGTCCAAGATCGTGTCTTTCGACTCAAAAGTCCCAACAATCTTGTCTACTTCTGGAATGTAACCTGAAAGGGTTATTTCATTACAGGAAATAATTACTGTGCAAAGTTCCTCGAGAAATGATCATTGTACGAAGTCATTTGATTCGCAAAACCTACCACTTCAATGTTGAAACCGTTTATGATCCTGCCATTTTCCTTCGAAGTCCCAATAGTCTTGTCCACTTCTGGAACATAATTTTAAATGTTTATTTTTGTACAAGAAATAATTACTGTGCAAAGGTGCTCGAGAAATTATCATTGTACGAAATCATTTGATCTTCAAGACCTACCAATTCAATGTTGAAGCCGTTTAAGATCGTGCCATCCACCTTCAAAGTCTCATCAGTCTTGTCCGTTTCTGCTACGTAACCCGAAAGGTTCAGTTCAGTACAAGAAACGATTACTGTGCAAATTTACTTAAGAAATGATCATTGTACGGAGTCATTCCATCCTCAAGACTTTAATGTTGTAGCCGTTTTAACTTAAAAGTCCTAACAGTCTTGTTCACTTCTGGGACGTGACCTTAGAGGTTTATTTAGTACAAGAAACTATCACTGTGCAAAGCTGTTCGAGAAATGATTATTGTACGAAGTCATTTGATTCTTAAGACTTATCACTTCAAGGTTGAAGCCGTTTAAAATCGTGCCATTTACCTTTGAAGTCCCAACAGTCTTGTCCACTTTTGGGACGTAATCTGAAAGTTCATTCCGGTACTAGAAATAAGAACTGTGCAAAATTGTTCGAGGAATGTTTATTGTACGGAGTCATTCAATCCTGAAGAGCTACCACTTTACTGCTGGAGCCGTTGAAGGTTGTGCCATTTAGCTTAAAAGTCCCAATAGTCTTGCCCATTTCTGGAATATAAACTATTAAATTTATTTCAGTACAAGAAATGATTGCTGTGCAAATCTGTTGGGGAGATGATTATTGTACGAAGTCATTTGATTTTCAAGACCTACGACCTCAATATTGAAGCTTCAAGATCATACCATTTATCTTTGAAGTCTCAACAGTCTTGTCCACTTTCGAGACGTAACCGAAAAGGTTTGATTCAGTACAAGATATGATCACTGTGCGAAGCTGTTGGGAAATGATCATTGTACGAAGTCATTTGATCTTCAAGACATACAATTTCAATGCTGAAGCCGTTTAAGGTCGTGCCATTCTCCTTAAAGGTTTATTACAGTACAAGAAATGATAGCTATGCAGAGTTGTTCGAGATATGAGCATTTTTGGAGCCGCTTAAGATCGTGCCATTTACCTTTGAAGTTTCAACAGTCTTGTCCACTTTCAGGACTAAGCTTGAAAAGTTTATTTAATTACAAGAAATAATTACTGCGCAAAGCTGTTCAAGAAATGATCTCAATACGAAGTCATTTGATCCTCAAGACTTACCACTTCATTGTTGCGGCCGTTCAAGATCATACTATTTAACTTAGAAGTCACAACAGTCCAGTCCACTTCTGGGACGTTACCTGAAAGGTACATTTCAGTACAAGAAATGATCACTGTACAAAGTTGTTCAAGAAATGGTCATTGTACGAAGTTATTTGATCCTTAAGACCTACCACTTTACTGTGGAAGCCGTTTAAGATAATGCCATTCACCTTCAAAGTCCCAACAGTCTAGCCCATTTCTGGTACGTAACTCGAAAGGTCTATTCTAGAACGAGAAATGATTACTGTGCAAATTTATTTGAGAAATGATCACTGCACAGAGTCATTCCGTCCTCAAGACTTACCACTTCAATATTGAAACTGTTTCAACTTAAAAGTCCCTATAGTCTTGTCAACTTCTGGGACGTGACCTGAGAGGTTCATTTAGTACAAGATATGATTACTGTGCAAAGCTGTTCGAGGAATGATCATTGTACGAAGTTATTTGATTCTTGAGACTCACCACTTCAATGTTCAGGTCGTTCAAGATCGTGCCATTCAACTTAGAAGTCACAGCAGTCTCGTCTACTTCTGGGACGTAACCTGGAAGATTCATTTTAGTACAAGAGATGATCACTGTGCAAAGTTGTTTGGGAAATGGTCATTGTACAAAGTTATTAGATTCTCAGGACCTACCACATTGAAATTGAAGCCGTTTAAAATTGTGCCATCCACCTTTGAAGTCCCAACAGTTTTGTCCACTACTGGGACGTGACATGAAATGTTTCTTTCAATACAAAAATGATTATTAAGCAAAGCTGTTTGAAAAATGATCTTTAAACAATGTCATGTGATCCTCACGACTTACCACTTCATTTTTGAGGCCGTTCAAGATTGTGCCATTTAACTTGGAAGTCATAGCAGTCTTGTTCACTTTTGGAACTTGATCTTAAAGGTTCAATTTAGTACAAGAAATGATTTCTGTGCAAAGCTGTTCGAGGAATGGTCATTGTACGAAGTCATTTGATTTTCAAGACCTACCACCTCAATGTTGAAGCAGTTCCAGATCGTGCCATTCACCTTCAAAATCTCAACAGTCTTGTCCATTTTTGAGACGCAGCCGGAAAGGTTTAATTCAGTACAAGACATGATTACTGTGCGAAGCTGTTTGGAAATGATCATTGTACGAAGACTCAAGACATACCATTCAAATGTTAAAGCCGTTTATGGTCGTGCCATTCACCTTTGGAGTTCCAGCAGCCTTGTTCAGTTCTTGGACGTAATCTTAAAGGTTTATCACAGTACAAAAAATGATTACTGTGCAAAGTTGTTTTAGATATGAGCATTGTACAAAATTATTTATCATCTATCACTTTACTGTTGAAGCTGTTTAAGATCGTGCCACTTAATTCAAGAGCACTAACAGTCTTGTCCACTTCTGGGACGTTACCTGGTTTATTTCAGTACAAGAGATGATTACTGTGCAAAGTTGTTCAATAAATGGTCATTGTATGAAATCATTTGATCCTCAGGACCTACCACTTCAATGTTGAAGCAGTTCAAGACTGTGGCACTCAATTCAAAAGGTCCAAAAGTCCTGTCAACTTCTGGGACCTAAGTTGAAAGTTCATTCCTGTAAAAGAAATGATTACTGTGCAATGTTGCCTGAGGAATGTTTATTGTAAGGAGCCATTCAATATTTAAGACCCACCATTTCAATGTTGAAGTCTTCTAAGATCGTGCCATTTACCTTTAAATTCCCAACAGTCTTCTCCATTTCTGGGACGTGAACTAAAAGATTTATTCCAGTACAAGAAACTATTACTGTGCAAAGCTGCTTGAGAAATAATCATTGTACGAGGTCATTTGATCCTCAAGACCTACCACTTTACTGTGAAAGCCGTTTAGGATCGTGCCATTCACTTTCAAAGCCCCAACAGTCTTGTACACTTCTGGGACGTATCCTAAAAGGCTCATTCCAGTACAAGAGATGATTACTGTGCAAATCTGTTTGAAAAAGATCATTGTACGAAGTCATCTTATCCTCAAGACCTACCACTTTACTGTGAAAGCCGTTTAGGATCGTGCCATTTACCTTTAAAGTCTCAACAGTTTTGTCCATTCCTGGGACGTGAGTTAAAAGGTTAATTTTGTGCGAAGCTGTTTTAAAAAGGATCATTGTACAAAGTCGTTTGATCCTGAAGATCTACCACTTGACTGTTGAAGCCGCTCAAGATCGTGCCATTTAACTTGAAATATTCGATAGTGCTGTCTTCTTTTTGGACATAACCTCAAGCGAAGCTGATTGAGAAATGATCATTGTTTGAAGTCATTTGATCCTCTAGACCTACCACTTTGATGTTGAAGTCGTTCAAGATTGTGGCATTCAAATTGAAAGCTCCAACAGTCTTGTCCACTTCTGAGATGTAACATGAAATGTTTGCTTCTGTACAAGAAATGATAATTGTGCAAAGCTGTTGGAGAAATGATTTTTATACGAAGTCATTTGATCCTAAAGACTTACCATTTCATTGTTGAGGCCGTTCAAGATCATGCCATTCAATTTGGAAGTCACGACAGTCTTGTCCACTTCAGGAAGGTAATCTGAAAGGTTCATTCTAGTACAAGAAATTATCACTGTGCAAAATTGTTTTAAAAATTTTTTGAACCTTTAGACTTAACACTTCAATTCTGAATTCGTTCAAGATCGTGCCATTCATCTTCAAAGTTTCAGCAGTCTTGTCCACTTCTGGGACGTACAAGAAATGATTACTGGGCGAAATTGTCTTAGTAATGATTATTGTATGAGGTTATTTGATCCTGAAGACCTACCACTTGACTGTTGGAGCCGTTCAAGATCGTGCCATTTAACTGAAAGTCTTTCTAGCCTTGAGTAGTTTCAAGACGTAACTTGAAAGATAATTCACTTCAGTACAAGAAATGATCATCGTACGAAGTCTTTTTGATCCTGACGTCCTACCACTTCACTGTTCAAGCTGTTTAAGATTGTACGATTCAACTTGAAAGTCTCAACAGTTTTGTCCACTTTTAGGACGTAATCTGAAACATTTATTCCATTCTTGAAGTGTGTCCAAAAAGATGGTCGCCACATTGGTCTCAAAAACAAGTCATATAGCAACAATTTTTCTGCAAGATTGAGGAACTGTTAATTCCGATTGGTAAACAACTACTCACAAGACTATTGAACAAAATCTCTTCGGAGTTATGAGTTGCCGATTTATTTTTCCATATGAAGAGTTTTTGTAGTTCTTAATCAAATATTCCGTGCATATTCGACGCAGGAAATTCTTTCGCTGTCAACATAGGAAATGAATAAATCATATTAAACTTTTGACAGTTGTTCTGCAGCCTTCTCTTCGCCTCCGAGTCGTAGACGACTACAAGAAGACCACGTGTCGCGTGCCCTGCGAAATTTTATTGATGTCATGAGAATATATCGGACGTATTCTTATGGACTTACGGATATAAGTTATTTGAGGAGCCTGGATTGAGAATGGAATGTGAATCGTAAAACGTCCATGAAGTTTTTTATTAGTAATGTATGTCGCAATGTGAAGCGTCCAAATATGTGGTGCGGATGCACTTGCATTTATTGGGATTTTCCTCTAATATCACATGCATAGCATCACGCTTATGATTTCAAGATAAGAGAATGAGGTCATATCGTATCTGAATAAGCTGAGGAGCTAGCATCGTTTTCTCATTGTTAGAATAACCCTCGAACCGGATTCGTTCGATCTTTTGTTGGATTTTCAGATCATTAAATATAATTTTTCCAGTTGTTTTGTGAGCTAGAACAGCAACGCCATCCTGGGACGAGACAAACAGGTACCACACGAGAGGTTTAGTATTAGGTTCGGTTCGGTTGCCGCGTCATGGAACTGAATTGAAACAGGAGGGAGAGGAAATGTGCTCCGTTGTTTCCCAGCACATTTCCACGTGGATTGTTCCTCCACTCCACTCGTTCTTTTATCGAATCTCTGTGGGATCGTATCGTCCTTCAGGACCGGATAAAATAAATTGGAAAATATTTGATTAGGATGCTTGAGAGGATAACGAACTCATTTTTTTTCCTTTGACAATTATATGTTTTATTTGTAATTGTAAAGTTGAAGAATCTGCCAACTCCGTCTCTGATCTCAGTTGGGTTGAAAGGAATATCGTCATCCTTGGTGTAAATTGTGCTCATGTTACCGGCGCACCATACAAAACCACACGTGCTACGAACCAAGCTTCTAGACGCTGAGCGCCTGCTGCATGTGAGCCGAAGGTTTTCAACGCTTTTACAGATTGATTGACACCGGTGGCCCATTTGGAATTTCAAGAACGACTGCGAAATATCGGGTTCCAGTCGAAAAGAGAAAACGCCACCAACCCACAATGCAGAGTCGGCTTGGACTCCAGCTCTAGTGTTCCGCTTTGGGAATACTTTATTCTCTCCTTTTTTCTACTGGAGCCGGCTCTTGGGAATATGGATGGATTTTCAAGCAAAAGTTCCTCTCGAAAATGAATGTTTTTTTCGTCTCAGACATTCATTTGAATGTGAATCACTTTGCTATCACAGAAACTTTTTCCTTTTGATGACAAGAATTAAATTAAAATTCCTTGTCCCCGCCGACCGCATTTTTCCTACCAACAAAGAAGGAATCAATTCAGTATCCCAACCCAGCAGTAATCTGCTCGAGATTAGTACGAACAACTCAACTTTATTACTATTACTTCCAAGACGCTTTTATTGTCGCTAAGTTCCGCAGTTTTTCACTCATCGACCTGATTTTCCATCGGCTTAATCGAAACGATTCTCTACATCATCACGGGACTTGGCGCAATTCCGAGACGACGGCGTCGCCTCCGCTTCTCTGATAGAATGGTTAGATTATATCGCATCTCATACAAAGTCTGAAACATTGCCAAATATAGACGCCATAAATAAATTCGTACATGTGATAGTAATCAGCTTTTAATTGTCGTCCAATCATTACACGTCAATCAGTTTAAAACATGTATTATTTCCCTGCCAGCCCTTATTTAGTTCCTGTTCCTCCGTGCATACATTCGCGACTCACGCAGCACGCACAATGGAGCAAGAATGAAAGAACCGGCTTAATCTAACTCGCAAATCACGCTTCCCCTTTGCATTGTGTGGTAGACCGCAATAGTCGCTACTCTCTTGCTTTCTTATCGCGATATGCTAATTGAACGTTTGTTACGAGCTACCGACTAGAGGAATACGAACTACGATCGTATGTCATTAATCATCAGTGATGCTTGCTTTGTGGTTGTGGCCGGCCAGAAATAACCCTCAATCAAATTTTGAATTGTGCGTTGTTTTCATTGCTGACCTGGTTTCTACGTTAAGTACTGAGTTCGAAGCGTGGACTGGTCAATGAGGAGTGATTGCTTCCAAAACTGTACCCGAGAAGCCGATGGCACAAGAAAACTGACAATTTAGGCTTCCGAAAATCATGACATCTGGCGCAGTCGGTAGGGCATACTGGCTGCGCCAGATATATTAAAACTGGGTTGCGGAACTGATTAAACTAATTCTAAATTTGCCGCAAACTCTAGCTTCAGAAACGGTCTAGCTCAGTATATTCAAAATAATGAAAATAATTCACGGGCCGGACTGGGTAGTTGTGAGGTTAGCTTTAAGAGAAAAATACAATCTTTACCAAAACAAATATACCGGACGTTACGTAAACTAACTTTGAATGGCACAAAAAATAAGGGTGCCATGCAATTGTTAATTTTTCCGCCCTCAGGCACACAACTGCGAAAGTACCTGTAAAAGCAAAACATGGTAGGATGGACGGGTAGAATATTGAAATTTAGGATGAGTAGATCTGTCGGCCTCGATCGAACATTGAATAAAACAATATCTCAAACAGCGATACTTACTTACCAGCTGTAAAAAAAACACCAAATAAAATTACTTCCGGAAAATCAAAGTGGTAGGTCCTTTTTTTGAACAAGAGAAATCATGATCAAATTCACCAAAATGATAAAATATTTAATAGAGCTCAAAATTATTCATGTATCAAATGACATAAAAGTGAAATAAAATAATTTGCGAAGCTTAAAGTGTACAACAAAACGGCGGCGATTCGCGTCCTTAGCGCAGACTTCAACAAGTCCTAACAAAATGATAAACGGAACAAATACGACTATAAACCTACTCCGGCAAAAGTACAAAAATAATGAAAATCAGGCCCGAGATCAATCGACCTGGTTTACAATAGGACGTAGCGTTCATAACGTGAGCAAGAGTATAAAATAAGGCGACAACGAATGCCTACCGTAGCAAAAATGCCCTATTAGGCAAATATCACTATCAAAAATCTCAGTAGAAAATGAATAAAAACTGAACCACTTAGCTGGCGACGTCACTGGAGATCCTTATTGACTCGTCTGGCCTTCAGGTCTAATTGGACTGGATTCCAAGTAGTCAGGAAATCCGGGGTGGAAATCAGGTACTCCTACAGTTTTATGCCTTGGTTTCGGACGACGTTTTATCGCAGGTGATAAGCGATGCAAAAAAATGGATCAATCACTCACAACTCAACTTATCCCTGATACGTGGGCTACATCGACGAATAGCAAAAATAGCAAGCTTTCCCAAAATATCCGGCTGAAGTAAATGTCTATTTCAAGGAAAAATTGCCGAACCTAAGCTTGCACATGCAAAGCTTCAGAATAAACTACAAAATTAAAGTGGTGAGTAGTAAATGAGGACTTGAGGCTGACTGTCTTAAATTGAGCTGAATCCGGTCGGTTTGACTTGATTAAAAATAAACCGTTTTTCATCTAAGAAAACCCTAGCAGACGCCCAAGTAGTAAGATTAAAAGAAAACCTTACGTCACTAACTGCAGCGACAAATATGAATAAAATCTTCAACTAGAAATAAATAACAAAAGTAAACAATAAACATGCTTTGAATATAAACATAAAACTAAGCATAGATAATAGAAACGAAACTAAAGAATTGAAATATGGATTAAACTTATCAAATTGAAAACTGAAAATATCTTCAACCAAAGTAAGTAAAGAAGTGAACCAAATTGAACCCAAATTAACCAAAATTATATTCTAGAATTTAATCGAACAAAAAAGACCAAAAGCCAAATTGGCACGTAACAGCTTATGACCTCTCGAATGAATGAAATTTTTTTCTTGCATGAAGTTATTTCACTAACTGTATTCAACTACTGATACCCTTATTTCAACTAGTTGAAAGAATCTGTTATTGCAGGTATCTTTCTAGGAGGCGTGCAAACAATTTCGCAAAAGTTGTGCTATTTGATAATTATATGTGGCGCAGTCGGTAGGGTATACCGATTGCGCCACATCAATTATTAGCATCAAATTATCCCGATAACAGTGCACACCTTCATTTCAAATAATTCCAAAAATCTGCAGGTATCTTTCTAGAAGACGTGCAACTAATTTTGCAAGAGATGTACTATTCGATGATTATATGTGGCGCAGTCGGTAGGGTATACCGATTGCGCCACATCAATTATTAGCTTTAAGCTATCCCAGTAACAGTGCACACCTTAATTTCAAATAGTTTCAAAAATCTGCGTGCAGTCATTGTAGGTTTCTTACTAGGAGACGTGCTACCAATGCCGCAAAAGATTTGATAATTGAGTAGCGCAGTCGGTAGAGTATACCGGCTGCGCTATATGAATTATTTGTATCAAGTTATTCCAGTAACAGTATTCAACATAGCACATCTATATTCTAAATAGTTTGAAGAATCTGTGTGCAGCTATTGTAGATATCTTTCTAAGAGACGTGCAACCAATTTCGCTGAAGATTCGATAATTATATGTGGCGCAGTCGGTATACCCTACCGACTGCGCCACATATAATTATGAATTACTTGCATCAAACTATCCTGTTTACAGTGAACACCTTCATTTCAAATAATTTCAAAAATTTGCGTGCGGTTATTGTGGGTTTCCTACTAGGAGACGTGCTACCGATTCCGCGAAAGATTCTATAATCATATATGGCGCAGTCGGTACGGTATACCGGCTGCGCAATATGAATTATTTGCATCAAACTATCCCAGTAACAGTGCACACCTTCATTTCAAATAATTTCAAAAAGCTGCGTGCAGTTACTGCAGGTATCTTCCTAGAAGACGTGCAACCAGTTTGGCGAAAGATGTGCCATTCGATAATTATATGTGGCACAGTCAGTAGGATATACCGACTGCGCCATATAAACTATTTGCATCAAACTATCCCGGTAACAGTGCACACCTTCATTTCAAATAGTATCAAAAATCTACGTGCAGTTATTGTAGGTTACTTATTAGGAGACATGCTACCAATTTCGCAAAATATTTGATAGTTATATGTGGCGCAGTCAGTAGAGTATTCCAGCTGCGCCATATAAATGTCTTGTATCAGGTTATTCCGGTAACAGTATTCAACGTAGCACACCTATATTTTAAATAGTTCAAAAAATCTGTATGCAACTTCTGTAGGTATCTTTCCAGGAGACGTGCAGCCAATTTCGCGAAAGATTCGATAATTATGTGTGGCGCAGTCGGTAGGGTATATCGGCAGCGCCATATAAATTATTTGCATCAAACTATCCTGATAACTGTGCACACCTTCATTTCAGATAATTCCAAAAATCTGCGTGCAGTTATTGCAGGTATCTTTCTAGAAGACGTGCAACCAATTCCGCTGAAGATGTGCTATTCGATAATTATATGTGGCGCAGTCGGTAGGGTATACCGGCTGCGCCATATAAATTATTTGCGTAAAACTATCTCGGTAAGAGTGTACACCTTTATTTCAAATAATTCCAAAAATTTGCGTGCAGTTATTGCTGGTATCTTTCTGAAAGACGTGCAACCAATTTCGCGAAGGCTGTGCTATTCGATAATTGAATGTGTCGCAGTCGGTAGGGTATACCGACTGCATCACAAATTATTTACTTCAAATTATCCCGATAACAGTGCACACCTTCATTTCAAATAGTTCCGAGAATCTGCGTGCAGTTATTGCATGTATCTTTCTAGGAGACGTGCCACCAATTTCGCAAAAATTTTGATAATTATATGTGGCGCAGTCGGTAGGGTATACCGGCTGCGCTATATGAATTATTTGCATCAAACTATGCTGGTAACAGTGCACACCTTTGTTCCAAAAAATTTCAAAAATCTGCGTGCAGTTATTCTAGGTTTCTCATCAGGAGATATGCTACCAATTTCGCGAACTATTGAATAACTATATGGCGCTGTCGGTAGAGTATTCCGGCTGCGACATATAGATTATTTGCATCAAACTATCCCGGTAACAGTTCACACCCTCATTTCAAATAGTTTCAAAAATCTGCGTGCAGTTATTGTTGGCTTCTTACTGAAAGAAGTGCTTTCAATTCCCCAAAAGATTTGATAATTATAAGTTGCGCAGTCGGTAGGGTGTACGGGCTGCGCCATATAAATTATTCGCATCAAACTATCCCGGTAACAGTGCACAAAAATCTTTCAAAAATCTGCGTGCAGTTATTGCTGGTTTCTCACTAGCAGACGTGCTAACAATTTCAAAAATAAATATGTGGCGCAGTCGGCTGGGTTTTTCGGCTGCGCCATATGAATTATTTGTATCAAACCATCCCGGTAACAGTGCACACCTTAATAGTTTCAAAAATCTACGTGCAGTTATTGTAGGCTTCTTAGGAGACGTGTATCCAATTCCGCAAAAGATTTTATAATTATATGTGGCGCAGTCGGTAGGGTATAAGCCTTCCAATGGAGTTATAAGTTCTATTTGTTATCTTAACGGTACGTGTACAATCTTTCTGATTCGTATCAATCACAGTCGCTACGGTACGTCACATCGATCGCTCCGCTCATTGGAAGCACATAAATAACGGAATTGAATAATTTTGATGTTAGCCGATACAAGCCGTCACGGTTATGCGGGTAGGGTACTGACAATAACTTACACAATAGTTTTTTTTGTATTCCAATTGTAATATATTGTGACTTATTTATCGTAGATGATATATGCTTCAGGAGGAAAATTTTCCTAACTACCCTCGTAGTTCATTCAGCGTTTACTTCTGAACGTTGCATCCCAGTGTTGTACGATGTTAGTACAGACAATGCGCTTTCAAGTGACGCGCTTGATTAAATTGTCCTATGAACGAAGGTGGTTGGGTGGAGATGCAGGGTAGTAATCCTTCGTTGACAGGCTACGGGGCTCCGTTTGGCCAGTTCCTTCCTCCCTCTTCCGCTAATCGTTACGTCATGCTGAGTCCGGATTTGTTAGCTCTGCATTGTTTTTCAAATAATGAACTTACTGGGATTATAGATTCGGGACTCCAGCGCTGAATCATTAGGTGTCAAATTGAATTTGGTAGTTGGGTATGGACGATTTCTAATTCGATTGTACTCGGAGATTATTAGGATTAGGTGAGTTATTATTTATTTATTTAGGAGCGTAGAACTGACGTGTTGAGAATAATGTTTTAGTGGCGATATTTTTTTGCTTGATGTGATGAATTGGGGCATAAATCTCCCGGCATGTTTTGGTTTGTTATTTGCACAAATGTCTCAATCCGGCTGGTAAAAACAGCGTAAAAGACAAATAGTTCCATAGCGAATCTGCGAATGCTGTTTCAACAGCGGTTTACAATATAAATTACCCCTAACTAATAAATAAATTTCGTGTTCGACGGTCCTATTACTCTCTTACCGATAATTCCCGGTAGGTGGCGTTCCATGTTACCGATTTATCTTGGTGGTCCATAGGTACTCCCCCGCCTGCTTGCATCATATATAACCTAGTTCAGGTTTGGTTTGCACGCTTTCTCACTGTCTACTGCGTACGGAATTCCTTTGCGTGGAATGTGCGATACGCCGAATATGTAAGGAGCGTCTTCCTGGTCACTCCAATACCCGTTGATGAGATTTCACCCTTCCCGTTTGATATTAACAGCCATTTGTATACACGCAGGCGATTTAATCCGTCGTATTTCCATAGAAATACATGGAACCGAGGAACGACATCGGTTTGCGAGCTATTTGCGGCTGAGGGTTGGCGCTAATACTTGAACTTCTGGAATGCAGCTCCATTGCTTCATTATCTTACTTGTTCACAGTTTAATCAATGCCCGCATTTCTGTCAAACAATTTTTCAACTTTGCACTCTCATCTTTGAATTTGCTCCCAAACCAACCAAGTTTTCATCAAAATTTAATAACTCTCTTGATCGATTATCATGAAATTTGGTACAAATATTGAACATACTATGATAAATTAGAGTCATATCAAAAATCTGTAATATTGACCACATTTTTGAAGTTATTGTTGAAAAAATTGGTTCTGTTCCCAATTTTGATGTTATAAAACTGTTGATATTTTGAAAACTACGTTCCAGACACCGTTTTTTGTTTCGTGATCTACATCCTTAAGACTATATAACTTCATGCCAAAGTCAAAATATTTGGAGTAGAGAATTTTAAGAAAAATGCCAAGGGGCGCCCCTTGCGATTTTTCCAGATTTCAGTCGTTTTATAATTTTTCCTCATAAAGCTCGTATTTGTTGTTTAATTGTCTTGAAATTTGGTACACTTATGGTACATTTCATGCCTGATCGGTTGGTTGAATTGCCAATCAGATTTTTCCCCAAATTTCCAATCTTATTTGGTTCCCTTTGCTCAAGACCCAAAGTTCGCATCCATATAAAACCGTTGGTCAAATCATTGTTTTCTATGTCCTGATTCTAGCAGTTCTAGATACTGATTTCGCTTTAAGAAATTTGTATAGTGCTCCTATACTCCTATTACTCTCCATTAGCCTTGTTTTTATGCCAGTATCTTCTTCAATATTATCTGTGAGGATATTCCCAGATAAATGAAATTATTCACTTGTTCGAAACTGTATATTTTTACCCCTTCTATTCCTTCCTTCAAATCTGCTTTTTTTCGAGTCGTCTTGTCCTTTTACTCTCATGAATTTTGTTTTGTCGTCGTTTATTTTCTGGCCAATTGTTGTTGCTTCTCTTTCCAGTCTTCTGAAAATCTGTTGCAGCTCTTTAACATTTTCTCTTTATTGATAGTATCATACGCCTGTTTAAAATCTATGAATAACATGTGGAGGTCTAAGTTATGCTCATAGCTATTTGATATTATTTGTTTGAGAATAAAAATTTGGTCTGTTGCTCCTCCATTTTTCCTAAAGCCCGCTTAATATTCTCCTATTACTTCTTCTACAATTGTTCCCAGTCTATTTCTTATACATATAGCCAAAATCTTGTACGATACATCCAAAAATGCTATGCCCCGATACTTTTCGCATATTGTTTTGTCGCCTTTTTTATGGATAGGCACAATCACGGCACCGTACTCACACATTTCCGCTGTCAGACCATTTTCACCTGGGCTTTTGCTATTTTTTGAGTCCTTTGATTACTTGTACTTCTTCTATATCTGGCGTTCTTGTCAGCTCGACCTATTATATATCTGTGTGTTCTATCATCGCATAATCGGGCAAGTGTGCATCTTCATACTCATTTTTATTCAGCAATGCTTCAAAATACTCTTTTCATCTTCATATTTCCTCTTCTCCCCATTATGACTCATAATACTAAAACAAAAATACAGCAAAATCATCAATCAATATCCCAATGCACACA
Source organism: Dromius quadrimaculatus (assembly GCA_963989225.1). Lineage (NCBI taxonomy): Eukaryota > Metazoa > Arthropoda > Insecta > Coleoptera > Carabidae > Dromius > Dromius quadrimaculatus. Next base: position 3,756,863 of record OZ022328.1, read on the forward strand.
AAAATATACTAATGAATCTAAATCGTCATCAGGAATCGAGGATGCCATAATCAATAATAATCCACCTACCGAACAAGACAGGCTCCTACAAAGCAGAAGCACACAACATCCACAATGCACTAAAAAACATCAAGAACAGCGGAAAGCAGCTAAAAGAATATTTTATACTTACTGATGCACTAAGCGTCAAACAACAAATTCAAAATCTATATAGCAAACAAACAACAATAAAAAACTCAAAACCCAACAAACAATATCAGTAAGGACAACCAAATAACAATTATCTGGACACCACTAGACCAAGCTACAAAAGAAGCAAGATATAATGAAAATTGGAAAGACCTAAGCAAGAAAACAATGGGATGATATATAGACCAACAATAAGTTGGTAATCATAAAACCAACCACAGAGAAATGAAATAATCTAGAACACAGAACAGACCAAACAAAAATCACAAAGCCACAAAAAGGACATTCAAATATAACATCAAATATAATGCAAAATACTCAGCTACAAATATGCAAACTATGCAATATCTCAATCTCAATACTATTCCCTAAATATACCCAACAAAAAATACAACATAACATACCCCAAACCCTGAAAGAAACCCTAGGAATCGATACTGAGACACTGGAACGCGTAATTCAATTCTGTAGAATAATTAACATATTCAAATACATATAAATGCTAATTATACTGTAAAATATTGTAATGGGTAATAATAAACATAGTAGCTGACGTACCCTTATTTCAAATCAAAAAAAGAGACAGCCTTAGAAAAAATGATACTTTCTCTTATTGAAGCTACAGAAGATGTGTGAATTATATTGGACCAAAATAGCCAGAAATTTTTTATTTATTGATCGATTAGCATGAAAGTCGGTATACATGTTAACCATAGTACAAGGAATTAGAATCGGATCAAATAACTGCAATATCAGGCGAACCTCATACTCATACTGACCGAATATAATAAAAATCCATCTACCAAACGAGGCTAGCTCCTACACAGCAAAAGCACACAGCATCTACAATTCAATAGAAAACATCAATAATAGCGGGAAGCAGCAAGAGGAACATTTAGTACTTACTGATATACTAAGCGTCAAACAACAGATTCAAAATCTATACAGCAAACAAACAACAATAAAATAAACTCAAAACCCAACACACAGTATCAGTAAGGACAACCAAATAACAATAATATGGACACCAGTCCACATAGGAATACCGAAGCACGAAAAAGTAGACAAGGCTACAAAAGAAGCAAGATATAATAAAAATTAGAAGAACCGAAGCAAGAAAACAATAGGATGATATATGTACAAACTCGACAAGCAAAAATTTAAGAATCATGAAGCTAACCACAAAGAAATGAAATAATCTAGAACATAGAACAGATCAAACAAAAATCACAAAGCTACGAATAGGATATTCAAACACACAAACATGACGCAAAAAACTCAGCTAGAAATATACAACACATGCAATATCCAAATCTCAATACCATTCCTCGATAACATCCAACAACGAATATAAAATAACATCCCCCAAACCCTAAAAAAAGTCCTAGGAAGCGATATTGAGACACTGGAACGCGTGATTCAATTCTGTAGAACAATTAACATACTTCAATACATATAAAAGCTAATCATACTATAAAAATATTGTACTGGGTACTGATAAACATATTAGCTGATGTACTCCCATTTTAAATTGTAAAAAAAAGTTACAGCCCCCCAAGAATTGATACCTTTTCATATCGAAGCTACAGGAGATGTTTAAATTATTGTAGAATATTCAACCAAAATAGCCAGAAATTTTTTATTTGTTGATCGATTAGCGTGAAATTTGATACATATGTTCATCATAGTATGAGAAATTAGAATCTGATCAAATAACTGCAACATTAGTTTGATTTTTGAAGTTATTGTTGAGAAATGTGATTTTGTTATCAATTTTTACATTATAGAACTGTTGATATTTCGAAAACTACGACCCATACGCAATTTTTGATTCGAGTTTCGTAATCTATACTCATAGAACTATATAATCTCATGCCTAGCTTGAAATATTTGAGGTTTGAAATTTTAAGAAAAATTGCAAGGGATACCCCTTTTAGTTTTTTCTTGCAGAACTCGTATTTGATGCTCAATCATCCTGAAACTCTGTACATTTATGGTAAATTTTACGCCTAATCGATTGACGTAACCGACAATTGTATATCTATAATATTTCTTGAGATAATGTGGAAAAAATAAAAATCATAGGACGGTTTTGAATGCACTTATTTCAGAAATGTGAGGAGATATTAGAAATTGCTTCAGCAATTTCAAATAACTCATAATGAGTGACCATAAAGTAGTATTCATTTAAATTTGAAATTTTTCCAAAAAATTCTTCTGTGGAAATCTGGAGGCTAATTCACCATTTTTCAGTAAATTTCTCATAAATAGCGTAGTTTTTCAGGTATTGAACTGAAATTTCGCACATTGGTTACTAAGTTCATACCTTTCTGAACACAATTGACTAAAATTTGACATCTCTTGTCAGGAAAAAAAATCTGAAAATGAAGGGAAATTTTTTCATCAAGATTCACAGTGATTAAAATAGATTTTGTTAGTTGATGGAAAACCATTTAGCAGAATCTGAATATTCAACGTATAGAATTAATCAGAAAAGAAAATAAGAAATTCTGGAGCATTGTGACAATTACCCTGTTGTTCTCTTTGTGTTTTAATCATGTTTGAGCCGTCGACAGCGTTACGGTGCAGCAACACAGACTGTCTATGAGAAATGTAATTCAGAGAAATCTCTCAACCAATATTTGCTTTTCACTCTTGTTACAGTGCAAATTAGCGACGCTTGCGCTATCCTTGCTATTCCATCTTCTTCCTTTTCCATCCCAAACGCTTCTGTTTGTTGTGACTTTTTTCCTCATTATTTATTTTGTATTTCTTTTGTGACAGCGGGAATATGAGACAACTGGATGCTGGCTAGTTCTCTAACTAGAATATCAAAGGGATAGACTTTGTTAGCACTAGTGTAGTTGCAGATATGAACAGTTCATGTGAAAAGGATCATGTTGGAATGTTTTTTGATGCAGCAATTTACTTTCTGATATTTGTCTGGAAACTTTTTTACTGTCCTTTGACCCATCTCCGTTTCCTCCTGTTGTTTTCGTCACAAACCCCAAACCTAATGATAAGATACTGTTCTCGTTATGCTTGGCACGTACATTTCACATAAACTAGAAATTTTGAATGGGGAATTCATTGTGAGACGGCGGTTCGTTATTTATGATTTTGCATTGGTTGTTCCAAATGCGGGAAATCTATGGCTTCGTTTCTCATTTACGTTGTACCTGGCGGTTCATGAAGAAATGCTGTTTTATTCATAAGGGTTCTTCTTGTTTCCTGCAGCTGCTGCTTCTTAGTGCGACAAGGACAAATAAGTTCGATGACCGGATACAGTCTCTCAAATAATCTTTGACTCTTATCAAACCATTATTGCCCACAATCCAGGGTAGAGAACTGGTATTGATTCTTGAAACCAGAATTCTTGGTATCCTTGTTTGAATATTGGGAACGCTTTGTAAAATTTTACCGCAATTTGTTTGATGCATTGAGCCTGAACAATATTGAATCAATATTTAACAATCTGAATTCCCAAAGATTCATTAATATTGCCTGGAAGGCTCAGTATATAGTTTGGCCTGCATCCTTTGTCCTAACTACATGTTTAGTTAACTATGAATAGACGTTGTTTCAACCACTGTTTATGATTATTACCTAGTTTGGGTTTGCCTTTTGGTTATCGTCCCTTACTCTGCAGTCATAACAATAAACTTTACTAGTACTATCCACTTTGATTTATATTATATGACCGTGTATTCATTCACATAAATTATGCAATACTTGCTCTAATTTATTCCTAAGTGCAATATTTTATTATGCTACACAATTGTGGATTTTCATAATAAAAGTGTAGTATTTGTGCCTCCGTCCTACGAAAGAAAGAAAGATTCAAAAATATCCTGAAAGCGTCATTTATCCTATCGGAAATTGCTTTGTTCCACGGCGATAACCATCGTGAAAGATTCGAGACGACAGAGTTTGTAAACATGAACATACATTATCCCGATGTAAACATCTGCGAAGTGAAAAGAAAGAATAACTCACCATTACCTATCCTAAGCGTTCATTGCCAGTTAAGCATCAATCACCAGCATTCTTTCGTCGTTCGCGCTATTTTTTCTTTGGGTATTGTTGACTCACATGCACTGAAGTATAATAAATACCAGCGTCTTGAAATTTCGTCTCCAGAACAAGCTCTGGTGATTTATGCACGGATCTACTTTAAGAAATACTCTTCTCTTTCCACGCGTTTGTCGCTCTATTTGCATGAGCGGCGTCGGTTACTAAGCATCTGAGTTCTAAGCTCCAGGATGTTATTTATGAACGCTGGGGGGACTCCTTCTGTTCTCTGATCGCTTTGCATTTTTGTGCTCTTGGAAATCTGTTAGATTGATAGCACCATTTGCTCTCTACTAATTTAATCACCAGTGATATATTTTTGTACCAATTGATCCTCGTAAGTAATGCCATTCATTCATAGTTCATCATATTTTTTTTGAACAAATACTAGTAGTCAAGTCGGGGGCTTCTGGCTCACCGACACGCCACCGGCGTTGAGCCAGAAGCCCCCCTACTTAACTACTGATACTAACTGAACAGAAAAGCCACATGTTTCATTGGTGGAAGAAGTGTTGATAACAACATAATGCGCAGGTTGATTTATTGAAAATACTCTACATGCCATGGGCTACGCTCCAAGCCAAAGAAATATTTGCTCGAAGTAAACATAACACTTGAACTGACGTATCTAGAGCAAATTCTTTAAGTTTGGCAAAGGCGCCACAAACATCTAAACATAAAGACATTCGAACATTGTTATTTCATAGCATGGCGCGGCCGCTACGTCAGCACATGAATATTGAATCTTGTTGAAATTGAACATACATACATATGTTCCATTGGTGAAGGTTTTTTGTTTGTTTTACAGTCAAGTGTTGAGAGGCTGTAAAAGTGTTCCAGATGAAATCATCCCGACTCTGATAGCTAAGACGGTAGACTTCTCTAGTGTTACATATATATACAATTCACATTGAAAAATGATCTAAAACAAGACCAACTCAAAATGCAAATCAAATCCTGCTGAACATTAGCAGAACAGAGGATTGGATAATATTCACTTGATCATTGAAATGATGAATTGATTATAGGGGGCTGTCAAAGTTCACGTAGTTATCAAATGTGTATAAAGTATCAGTTGCCATCTGGAGAACAGAAGCTTTGAGTTGAAAGCGAAGTAGAACGCGCGTGCAAGGCAACGAATTGAAAGCACGAGTAGGGACTCACTGCGTGCTCGAGGCAGCTTACTGCTTTCTGTGCTTTTTCACAACTCTGACACTAAACAATTCGATTCTAATTTGTAGGTCTGACAGACGTCAGTGAAACTTTTAAGCTAGAGAGAAATGGGGTTCGTGCTTGGAAGTGACAAGTTGCTTCTGCTTGCACGATCAAACCTAACGGTCTTTATCGCATTACTTCGCCAATCTTTGTGTTTTGATTTTTGCAACCTTCCAGAACCTCCCACAATTTTTGTTTTCAAAATCTCTCTACGAGTCTTGAGACTGAAGTGGTTGAACTAAAAGATGAAATAAACTTCAATTAATATTAACATCAGTAGACATCTCAAAGACAAATTGTCAAATCGTGGATCAGGTTGTACAGAGTAACACACTACTTCCAAGATTTCTATTCCTATTGGAAACCACATTAAACATATCAGTTTTATAATCGAATGTGTGATGAAATGAGAAAAATGTCCAACTTTTATGGTGTAACATAAGTGAAACAAGAATATTTTGTGTTGTCGTTTATTACTTACGTTTGGGCTTGGTTTGGGTCACCATTTCTTGGGAAATAATCGAAAAATGTGGTCGAGTTACTGTGCAATCCATTCCAACATCTTGTGGCACGTAAAGTGTCTCTGTACTTACTTCCTCAAATGGCAGCTATTTTGGTTCGTAGCCTTAACAAGACCTCTCTTATAGCCATTGTTAAGATTCAAGTTTATTATTACTGCAGAAGGTAGTCTCCTCAAAATCCCTGTACTGTGACCTCTCTGACAGAAGTCCTGCCTGCTCAACAAAGTCCAGGACTTTTATGAAGCCTTGAAGTGCAATTTTCATCTCTTCCTCTACTTCATAATAAGCATGATGATTCTTGTTTTGGTTCTGATATAAGTTGATGTTCATACCTGGAACAGTTTTCTGTTAGGAGTCTTGTTAATAGGCCGACTTTTCATTTACCCATTTCCTTTTTGTTGGATGGTCCATCCAGAAAGAGCCTTTCTTGTTTCTGACCTGATCATTGTTGAGGTAATCTTTTAATCTTCTGTTTGAGCCTTTCTAGAGAAATACCCCTACAGGTCCTTGCCCAATAAGTGGAAATTGTGTCCTTACCAACTATTGAATTTCAGGGCTCCCATATTAATTTTATTGCATTCAAAGTGGTCTGTAACTACTTTTGGAGTGCAATTTCTGTAGTCCTAGAACATGTTTGAGAAGTCTCTTCATCTTCTTCATTACCTTTGTATTGACTCTTGTTTTGGTTCTAATATAAATACATGTTCATTCTGTTAAGAGTCCTGTTAATAGGCTGACTTCTCGTTTAACCATGTCCTTCTTTTAAATGGCTCATCCTAGAAGAGTCTTTCTTGTTTCTGACCTGGTCATTGCTGCTGTTCGATCTCTTGTTTAAGCCTCCCTGAAGAAATAACTCCAACACACTCTTGTCCAATAAATGGGAATTGTGTTCCTCCTAATTACTGAATGTCAGGGTTCTCATTTCAATTTATTCCTCACTCTAAGGCTATGAATGTGGTCCAGAAGTAGTCCAGACCTTATTGCATCCAAAGATGTACAACGTAGTCCAAGATTCCTTTCAAGTCCTGGAGTATAGTTTCTGTGGTCCTAGAAGTAACATATCACGAGTTCAATTCTTCACAGCCTCTGTATGATGATTCTTGCTTTCGTTGAGAGTCCTGCCGATAGGCTGACCTTTCGTCTACGCATGTCCTTCTGTTCCAGGAAGACCATTTCTTGTTGCTGAGTTGGTGATTGTTGCGGCAATGTTTTATTCTCCTGTTTTCTCTAAAGAAATATCCTTGCCCAATTCATTGAAATTGTGTTCCCTTCAATCACTGAATGTCCAGGTAATCATATAAACTTAGATTAGGATGCTGAGTCTATGAATGTAGTCCAGAAGTAATCCAGAACTTGTTGCATTCAAAGTGGTCTCTAACTATATAAATGTTTAACGTAGTCTAAGATTTTTATGGAGTCTTGAAGTGCAGCTCCCTTCTTCCTCTTCTTTACAGCTTCTTTATGATAATTTTTGTTCTGGCTGCAATATAAATAGATGTTCATTCATTGAACCGTATTCTGCCAGGAGTCCTGTTGATGGCTTGACTTTTTGTTTACCCAGGTCTTTTTTCTGGATGGTCTTCTTCATAACCTTTGGGCTGACTCTTGTTTTAGATAATATAAGTAGATGATCTACATTAAACTGTGTTCTGTTAAGAAGTGCTAATAGGCTGACTCTGCGTTTACCCATGTCCTTCTTTTGGATGGTTCATCCTGGAAGAGTCTTTGTTGTTTGTGACCTGGTCATTGTTGCTGTTCTATCTCTTGTTTAAGCCTGTCTAAAAAAAGCTCCGACACATCCGTGTCCAATGAATAGAAATTGTGTCCCTTCTAATTACTGAATGTCAGGGTTCTCCTTTTAATCTATTCCCCACTCTAAGGCTATAAATGTAGTCCAAAAATAATCCAGACCTTATTGCATCCAACATGGTCTTTAACTATGGGGATGTTCAATGTAATCCGAGATTTCTATGAAGTCCTGGAGTGCAGCTTCTGTGGTCCTAGCAGTAACATATCATGAGTTCCGTTCTTCACAACCTCTGTATTATGATTCCTGCTCTCGTTGAGAACCTTGCCGATAGGCTGACTTTTCGTCTACTCATGTCCTTCTCTTCCAGGAAGACCATTTCTTGTTTCTGACTTGGTGATTGTTGCGGCAAAATTTTATTCTCCTGTTTGACCTTCTCTAAAGAAATATCCCAAACAGGTCCTTGTCCAATTGATTGAAATTGTGTTCCCTCTAATCAGTGAATGTCCAGGTACTCATATAAACTCTGATTTATTAATCGTTCTTAGGATGCTGAGTCTATGAATGTAATCCAGAAATAGTCCAGACCTTGTTACGTCCAAAGTGGTCTGTAAATATGGAGATGTTCAATGGGGTCCGAGATTTTTATGAAGTCTTGGCATGCAGTTTCCTTGTTCCTCTTCTTCTCAACTTCTGTGCGATGATTTTTGTCTTGGCCTCAATATAGATAGATGTTCATTCATTGAACCATGTTCTGTCAGGAGTCCTATTAATGGCTTGACTTTTTGCTTATCCATGTCCTTTTCTGGATAGTCCATCCAGGAAGAACCTTTCTTGTTTCTGACCTGGTCATTGTTGGAGCGTTATTTCAATCTCTGAAGAAATACTCCAAACAGATCCTTGTCTCATAAAAGGAAATTGTGTCCTTTTCAACTACTGAATGTCAGGATTCCCTTTTTAATTTATTCCTCGCTTTGAGGCTATGAATGTAGTTCAGAAATAGTCTAGACCTTATTACATTCAAAGTGATCTGTAACTATGAAGATGCTCAACGCAGCTCAGAATTCTTATGAAGTTTGGGAAGTCAATTCCTTTTTACACAACCTCTGTGCTTATTCTCGCTTTGGTTCTAATCAGATGTTCCTTCATTGAGCTGTGTTCTGTTAAGAGTCCTGTGATTAGGCTGACTTTTCGTTCACCCACGTCCTTCTTTTGGATGGTTCATCCTGAAAGAGCCTGTCTTGTTTCTGACCCAGTCATTGTTGCAGAAATGCTTTGATCTCTTGTTTGAGCTTCTCCAAAGAAATACCTCGGACACACCCTTGTCCAATAAATGGAAATTGTGTCCTTACCAGGTTCTCAGTCCAATTTATTCCTCACTCTATGGCTATAAATGTAGTCCAGAAGTAGTCCAGACCTTATTGTATCCAAAGTGGTTTGTAACTATGAAGATTTTCAACGTAGTCCAAGATTTCTATGAAGTCCTGAAGTGCAGATTCTGTGGTCCTAGAAGTAACATATCACGAATTTAGTTCTTCCTCTGTATGATGATTCTTGCTTTGGTTCTAATATGAGTAGATGTTTATTCGTTGGACTGTTGTTTCGTTGTGAGCTCTGTCGATTGGCTGACTTTTCGTCCACTCCTGTCCTTTTCTTGGATGGTCCATCCAGGAAGACCATTTCTTGTTTCTGACTTGGTGATTATTGGAGCAATGTTTTATTCTCCTGTTCGATCTTCTCCAAAGTAATATTTCAACCAAGTCCTTGTCCAATTGATGAAATTTGTGTCTCCTCCAATCACTGAATGTCCTGGTACTCATATAAACTTTGATTCATTCCTCACTTTTGGGATGCTGTGTCTATGAATGTAGTCCAGACCTTACTGCATCCAAAGTGATTTGTAACTATGGAGATGTTCATCGGGGTCCGAGATTTTTATGAAATCTTGGAATGCAGTTTCATTCTTTCTCTTCTTTACAACTTCTGTATGATGATTTTTGTTTTGGCTCCAATATAAATAGATGTTCATTCATTGAATCGTGTTCTGTCCGGAGTACTGTTAATATGTTAACTTTTTGTTTACCCATGTCCTTTTTTTTGGATAGTCCATCCAGGAAGAGACTTTCTTGATTCTGACCTGCTCATTGTTAGAGCAATGTTTTGATCTCCTGTTCGAGCCTTTCTTGAGACATACCTCAAACAGGTCCTTGTCTAATATAAGAAAATTGTGTCCTTTCCAATTACTGAATGTCAGGGTTCCCATTTTAATTTATTCCTCGCTTTGAGGCTATGAATGTTCAGGATTCTTATGAAGTTTTGGAGTTCAATTTCTGTAGTCCTAGTACATGTTTGAGAAGTCTCTTCCTCTTCTTCATAACCGTTGTTCTGACTCTTGCTTTGGATCAAATATAAGTAGATGTTCTACATTGAGCTGTGTTCTGTTAAGAGTTTTGCTAATAGGTTCACTTCTCGTGTACCCATGTCCTTCTTTTGGATGGTTCATCTTAGAAAAGTCTTTCTTGTTTCTGACCTGGTCATTGTTGCAGAAATGCTTTGATCTCTTGTTTTAGTCTCCCCAACGAAATACCCCGAACAGATCCTTGTACAATAAATGGAAATTTTATCCCTTCCAATCACTCTAAGGCTATGAATGTAGTCCAGATCTTATTGCATCAAAAGTGGTCCTTAGCTTTGGAGATGTTCAACGAAGTCCAAGATCTCTATGAAGTCCTGGAGTGCAGTTTCTGTGGTCCAGAAGTAACATATCACGAGTTTAGTTGTTTACAACCTCTGTATGATGATTCTTGCTTTGGTTCTGATATGAGTAGATATTCATTCATTGAACTGTGTTTCGTTGAGAGCCCTGTCGATAGGTTGACTTTTCGACTACTCTTGTCCTTTTCTTGTTTCATTCTTCTGTTTAATGTTCTCTAAAGAAATATTCCAAACAGGTCCTTGTCCAATTGATGGAAATTGTGTTCCCTTCAATCACTGAATGTCCAAGTACTCATATGAACTTTGATTTATTTATCGCTCTTAGGATGCTGAGTCTATGAATGTAGTCAAGAAGTAGTCCAGACCTTATTATATCCAGAGTGGTCTGTAACTATGACGATGTTCAACGTAGTCTTGCAGTGCAATTGCTGTGGTCCTAGAAGTAACATATCACGTGTGTAGGACTCTCTCTCTTCTTCACAACCTGTGTTATGTTTCTTGCTTTAGTTCTAATATAAGTTCATTCATTGAACAGTGCTTCGTTAGAGCCTTGTCAGTAGTCTGACTTTTCGTCTACTCATTTTCTTGGATGGTCTATCCACATGTTTCTGGTACCCATATTAACTTCGAATGTAGTCTAGAACCAGTCCAGACCTTATTGCTCCCAGAACGGTCTGATGAAACAACAAGGTTAGTAGACCCCAAAACGTACTCTGGTAAATCATCGAAACTGTGGTATATCTGCTTTGTGGTCCATCCCAACTTCTAGTGGTCAAGGAAGTGCGTCTTGTAATAAACTCCTTCAAATATCAGTTGTTGAAGATTGTTACGCTTAGGCTCGTGAACCTACTGGACCTCGTTACCTCAGCAAGACCACTCTTACGATCATTACCAACATCTCAATCCACCTTACTCCCAACTAAGGCTACGTATGAAGATTAGCAGAGTACTTGAACAATGGAAAGAACGTCACGTTAAATATTGATGTTCCATGATCATTATCCAAGTATCTTTTGGAATCAATCTGCAAGAACGGATATACTTGTCAGCTACTTTTCCTTTGTTGGTTCCGGAATGCTGATGCAAAGCGCTGCATTAGTAGCTTCGACTGGAAGTGCCCTCTAGAATGCTATTTACTCTATATAACCTAATGAACGACATTAAATAAATTTAAATTAGATGATGATCGGCAGCTCGGGTAATGGATCTTGATCTCAGCGAAGCTTCAGAGAAAGAGGCGACATCGTGGAGGTAATTGATGACGTTGCCGGCACTGTAGAAGTTACGTTCAGCGATCAGTAGGCGTCATTTGGTTTCGTTCCAATTCTTTTTTCACGCTGGTGATTGTCAAATTTCGAACGACTAATTCTGTCACCCTTCGCTGGATTCATTTATACAATTCTACAATGATGTAGAAAATGGATAATGATCCTCCTAACAAAATATTACGTTCCAGGATCAATAATGGAATATATAGGACAGCCAGACAACATGCACATAAACTTTTCCAGTCTCTCTACTGAACTATTTATCTTCACACCTTCGGGTTTGGGCCGTTGTTTTCTTATAAAATGAGCCCAACAAAACGTGTTGATGTCTTTAACACTAAACGTGCTCTGTTTACTCAGTTTACTCACAAACAACAAGGATACATCACAACGCGGCAAAAAACAGTCTGTTTGGAAACATCTAATTTATTATTCTCCTTACGCAGTTCCGTACAGAAGGAAAGATTAATATCACTTGTTGACAAATACATGTTCTCTGGTATTAGCTTTGCTCATTAATAATACAACCTTTAGAATTCATTCGAAAAATCTTCTTTTGATAAGTGAGGACTTCCATGTATATTAATCATTTGTTGATGGGTACACATCAATCTAATGGCTTGAACGAATGGATATTGGAATAAATGATAATGTTTGCTGAATTGTTTACATTTGTTGTCAATTACCTGTGAAATACTTGAGCCAGTAACAGGTAGTGGTGCAGTCAATTTTAGAAAAATTGCTAAGAGGCAATACATAATTTGGAAGTGGAATTTATGCTGACCTAATATAAGCAAGCAGACGTCGAATTTCAAGTTTCATATTCCTCATTTACCAACGAAAATGATATTATTACAAATCGCGTGAAAGTTCCAGTAAAATTATAGGATAAGTTACACCTAATGCACCTTAATCGAGATAAGACGCAAGTCTATGGTACGCAACACGAAACCCACCTACTTCTAAATAATGACTAGTGCTCCATTACTCTCAAGATGGACGCTAATGAGCGAGAGAAGTCTTGAATGGAGGATCATTATAATAGAGTATTGTTGAGTTATGATCACGGGACTCAATGGAAGCAGTAATTTTGATGGAATCACCACGAAAAACCGAATTTCTTGTGCTTGAATTCTAGTTCTTTATGCTTGATACGAGATTTCACAGATGGTGCCACCATTAGAATATTTTCAAATTTTTGCACAATGTTTTCGAAGGAAATCAACGCAACAAGAATGCCTCGCTGTGTTAATCTCTGTTTTTGGTAATGTAGTACAACATCAGTCGATAGTTTCTCGGTGGTATGGTGAATTTAAACGTGGACACATAAATCTTAATGGCAAGCCAAGTACAGGTCCCCAAAAACGGCAGTCGTTCAAAAAAAATCAATGTTGGGCTTAGGCTCATCAATTAAGATCAATATGTGACATTTCGCCTGATTTTGAAGAACCCTTACCATTTTCCATGCTTCGTGCACACGAACAAACAAAGTCGTCTCGTCTCTGAGAGGTCTTTGTAGATTTTACAATAGTTTAACGTAGAGTCACCGCTGCAGAGATCATTGTTGACTTCACAGTGTTAAAACAGTTCAACGTAGAGTCACCGCTTGAGAAGTTCTTGTTATTTCCACAGTTTTAGGACAGTTTAACGTAGAATACTGCTGAACAAGTCATTTTTGATGTCACAGTTTTGCAGTAAATTAAAGTAGTTGGTTTAATAAGCGGAAAAGATGATTTCAAAGTTGATTCACCATTGTCGACCGTCGATGTGCTCACCACTGGTGTCGTTTCTTGGACAATCGTCCCGTCGCCGTCAGCCTTCAGAAATTTCCTCTTCCGTGCAAATTCTTCCAAAGTATTTTTCCGAAAACATTGACCCTCTCTTCCGAGCTATCCAGCCGTCCGTTCTTAGAAGCTACGCGACCGACAGCATACTGCCAGCAGTTAACGGCTCCGCCACCAGCGATTTATCGTAACACTGTTGATCGAAGAAACGAAAAAAGCTAGGGACAATTGATGTTGAAAAACTCTAGGCTACTCCTAAAACGTGTACAGCATCGTAAAAGGAGATGAATTGTGATTTACTGAAAAATAAACGTCAATCGTCTATTTGGATGTTTCAAGGTGTGGAAAATAATTAGCTTTGTGTTGAATATCTATCTGTTGTGACGAACCTTCAACATTTTGTTCATGCTTCGTGCACAGTTTCACATTATAGAGCCTTCAGCTGCCGTATTCTGATTTGAGCTCAACAACAACCAAACAACAAACAAAGTCGTTTTGCAGCTGAGAAGTTTTTGTTGATTTCACAGTGTTAGAATACTTTAACGTAGGGTCACCGCTGCACTAATCATTTTTGACCTCACAGTGTTAAAACAGTTTAACGTAAGGTCACCACTGAAGAAGTCATTGTTGATCACACAGTTTTAGAACAGTTTAACATAGAGTTACTGCTGAAGAAGTCATTTTTGATATCACAATGTTGAAGTTAATTGAAATAGTTGGTTTTACGAGCATAGAAGATGATTTCAAAGTTGATTCAACATTATCGACCGCGGGGGCCCTCAACGCTGGTGTCGAGTGTCTTGGACAGTCGCCACGTCGCCGTCAGCCTTTAGCAATTCTATCTTCCGAGTGAATTCCTTAAAAATATTTTTTCGACAAACTTGACCTTCCCATTTGAGCTATCCAGCCGTCCGTATTCAGAAGCTGCTTCACTGACCGCATACCGTCAGCCGCAAGATATTATTACACTATTGATCGGAGAACAGAAGAAAGCTAGGACAATCAATGTTGAATAACTCAAGGCCTATTCACTGCAGGCTGTTCCTAAAACGTATACAGCATCGTAAAAGGAGATGAATTGTGATTTACAGATAAATAAACGTCAATCGTCTATTTGGATGTTCCAAAGTGTGGAAAATAATTAATTTTCTGTTGAATATCTATCTGTTGTGACGGACTCTCAACATTTTGTTCATGCTTTGCACACAGTTTCACATTGTAGAGCCTTCAGCTGCTGTATTTTGATTTTAGTTCAACAACAACCAAAAAACAAACCAAGTCGTTTTGCTGCTGAGAGGTCTTCATTGATTTCACAGTGTTAGAATAGTTTAACGTAGAGTCACCGCTGCGGAAATCATCTTGGGCTTCACAGTGTTAAAACAGTTTAACGTAGAGTCACCGCTGAAGGAGTCATTGTTGATTTCACAGTTCTAGTACAGTTTAACGTAGAATTACTGCTGAATAGGTAATTTTTGATATCATAGGGTTGAAGTAAATTAAAATAGTTGGTTTTGCAAACACAAAAGGAGGGTCCGCACCGCTGGTGTCGAGTATCTTGGATAGCCACCACATCGTCGTCAGCCTTTAGAAATTCTATCCTTCGTGCGAATTCCTGCAAAATATTCTTTCAATAATCTTGACCCTTCCTTCTGAACTATCCAGCCGTCCGTCCTTAGAAGCTGCGTCACTGACAGCATACCGTCAGCAGTTTTGATATTGACGCCTAAGTCAACGACTTGGCCAGCCGCAAGGTATTGTTACACTATTGATCGGAGAACAGAAAAAAGCTAGGGACAATTAATGTTGAATAACTCTAGGCCTATCCAATGCAGGCTACTCTTAAAACGTGTACAGCATCGTAAGAGGAGATGAATTGTGATTTACTGATAAATAAACGCCAACCGTCTGTTTGAATGTTCCAAGGTGTGGGAAATAATTGGTTTTCTGTTAAATATCCATCTATTGTGACGAACCCTCAATTCATTGTTTATGCTTCGTACACATTTTCACATTTCAGAGCCCTCAGCTGCCGTATTTTAATTTGAATTAAACAACAACCAAACAATAAACAAACTCGTTTTGCAGCTGAGAGGTCTTTGTTAATTCCACTGTGTTAGAAAAGTTTAACGTACAGTCACTGCTGCATAAATCATTTTTGACTTCACAGTGTTAGAACAGCTTAACGTAGAATCACCGCTGAAGAAGTCCTTGTTGATTTCACAGTTTTAGAACATTTTATCGTAGAGTTACTGCTGAAAGAGTCATTTTTGGTATTACAGTGTTAAAGTAAATCAAAGTAGCTGGTTTCATAAGTCGATGTCTTCGCATATGCAATTTTGCCAGTACCAGCAAACGAATGGAAAAACTGCTTCCAAAGTTGTTTTGAGCATCTAGAATACTTCGAAAAATAAAAAAGTTTTCTTCCATTTCTATATGCAAAACTAAAAAGACAGTGCTTGTGACATTGGATACAGGTCATCGTTCCCTGCCAAACGCAAATGGCATTCCATTTCTCTGTTATGTCAAATAATCATGCAGTGTCATTCGTCTCCTCTTCATCCTGTGCCTGCAACATCACCGCGTTGTCGTTCATGAATATTCATGTTCTATATGATGGAACTCTGAATTTTCGGGTAAAAATGTCACTTTGCTTTCGACAGTTGCTAATTTGTATTGTTATGGATGTTGCAGCAATTAATGCGTTGAAAAGAAAAATAATTCATTTGATCTATTGATCCGCATTTTGTATTCTATTACTTTTATGTGTACCCATTTATTTATCATTTACATAGGCTCCAGTATGTTTTATCAGCTCAATATTCGTAAGGGTGTAACATTAAGAGCATTAATATGTTTTTTTTTCTTCCACTAATTCAATTATCTTCTTTTCTAGGTGAGTGAGCTACTACCATCCTCTTTCTGACAAAGGAAAAGTAAGTTACTTTATTCGTCGTAGTTTGATAAACTGAATCAATCAATCAATATTGTCAGTAAAAATTACAAAAAGAAGATTCGCTTGAGGTAAAAGTTTGGAAATCAATTAATTGTTTCTTTGGGAAAGACAAGCTAAATTGGTTCTTGAATTACTTCAAATTAATGTGCTTTTTGTTCGCTTCGATACAAGCGGACGGGAGCTCAAAAATATGTTGACCAATAAAATTAACAATAGATTGGACAGCTTCGTCACACTCCAACTACAAAGCCGTTAATATTCATTAACAACAAAGTTATTTAGTACACTTTTTGCGAATCGCGCTTTGGATATTCACTACTTTCTCAGTCAGGCTGCTCCTATATATATGGATGTCCACTTCTAGTATTTTCTAAGTCATTCTAGCAAGCTACTCGAATATTTGAATGTGTAGAGCGGCGCGAAGCAAAGAGATGAATAATATACAATAACCATCATATTAAGTTCATCCTGAAGTTGAAAATAATACAGTGTTGAATAAACAATGTCAATTGGAATATACTGAAACAAGATATTACGTTATTCTGACGCCAGGAGAGCACAATACCAACGGGTGATCATTCGAGAATTCAAAGGCTGAGTGTAAAGGGAATAAATTCATTATTGCTGGTACACCACGTATGTTATACTTGTCGGTGTGAATACAAGGCATAGTACACATGTCAGCGCGAGGAAATGAGAGGCTTTGAGAGTAAGTGAGACAACAAGAGAGGTGTACATGAATATTGCAGCTTCAGCCGTCGACTGCGCTCAACGTGCTTGCAATTACCCCCTTCCCTCCGAGCAATTTCACCCAAAATGAGAAATTTTAATCTCGCAGGAATGTCCGTACTGACCCTGCCATACATATAGACATGAGCGGCAGCTATGTTTGACTCTGCATGTGAATATTAGTACATGGATGTGAATATTGTTTCTCGCAGACCGAAAGTTCTGCTTCAATTAAAATACTTGCCAAACCATTCAAATAAAGATGAGCTTTTCCTATTGCTGCGCAAACTTCTCATGCTTATATTTCATCACAAATAATATCGTTGAAATCTTCCTACTCACTCTTTTTGTCCTTTTTGTCTCATTGATCAAATACATATATTTTTCACGTTGTCGAATATAGAGCTGAAACTCGCAAAAAATTGTGAAAATTTCATTCCGGGTAACAATGTCCATCAGTCGTGTGTAAGTGCGTACATATGTAACGGCCGTTAGGGATTCGATTGAGCGTTGAAATTAATTTAGGCATACATTGTTTGGTATTTGTATCCAAATGTGAACTTTTCTATTTCGCTGTGGCAGTTGGTAGACGAAATTATGAAAACATGAATTTTCGAAGCTTTTATCGGTTTGAAAATTAGATTTTTGTGATGTGTTTCGAACAGAGATATTATACTGTGCAAATTAATGGGGACGAAGTGAAAAACTACCCCCCGCCACATAATTTTCAGTAAGACCTTCTGCAGACACCCTTGCACTGATTTTACCAGTCAAGTGCCAGTGATCTCAAGTTCATCATCGTGCAAACACATCTGAACATCATTACCCATCATGTGTTTCTCTGTCACACAATGCATCGTCATAATACTCTGACTGGCTCTATCCTCCAGCATGAAGGCCTTTAGCAGTCCCAAACTGTGACAAGGAGCCAAGTCGCGCTGAAATGTTCCGTCGAAAGCTCGCACGAATGTAACGATCTCACGGCGTAATATTTCGATTAATTCAGTCGAATTCATCATGCCTTGATCAAGAACTGAGCTTCTAGCGCTATTTGTCGTGAAACCCCCCTTCAGCGGGTAATATTATGCCGCAGGATCGTTCCATATGCGAACCCTTGACTTGGCAACTCAACACGATCACAATTCAAAACTGATGAAGGCTCCTATGCTGGAAAACCAGATCAAAGTTTCTGATTGGTCCAGGAATTTCCCCTACCTAAATCCTATCGAGAATCTGGGGAATATTGTCGCAAAGTGGCAGGCATAATGGTTTGTGCGACAGAAAACAGACTCAAATGCGTCTATACGATGATGAACTCAAGAACACATGCACCAATCCAGCGGAGGCAACACCGAATCATCTGCCAAAGAGAGACACACGTCATACTGAAAAATGCACTGAAGAACTTTGAAGCCAACAAAAGCATTGCTTCTCATCCTGTCACAATTGACGTTTTGTTATACATTTCCCATTTATGTGGCTTGTTTAATGTTTAACATCTGGATGTGAATTTTCTCTGTTTATTGAATTCATTCATCATATTATGCGTGCACGCACATTCTCAAACAGATTTTTTTGTACAGCAATGAGAAGCTCGACAGCCCAAATCCCCCTGCACAAGCTCATGAATATTGTTTCAGAGATTGTTAATTTAAAAATGGATAGCTTTTGAACAGATTTTTGCTGCGGCAATAAGGAATATTACTGCGCTACGCAGGCAATAGCTTACAGTATCAATTGTGAATATATTATACTTCGCCCCACCCACCTACTTCAAAAGTAGAAGGAGTCAAACTTCTCTCATTGAACAACTTTCATCTCAACATATTTCATTATTATTTAGAATGTTGGGAATGTTTCACGCGACATAACAGGGCTAGAACTTGATGGATAATGCAGTACTTTCCACATGTACAATACACTCTTTCATTCAGAATGCATCATGGAAATGTGTGAAAATTTATTCCAGCTAGAGTGGATTGTTCCGCCCAACCACTGCAAAAGTAGAAGGAGTCAAGCTTGAGAGCTGGTTGATGCATGAGGAACGCTACGCTACGCTGACAATAGCTCACAGTATCAATTTTGAATATCTGATACTTTGCCCCGCCCACTTACTTCAAAAGTAGGAGTCCAATTTTTTACATCAGAAAACTTCTATTTCCACATGTTTTATTATTATTCAGAATGTAGGATGTATTTCACGCGACATAGCAAGGCCGGAACTTGATGGTAGAGCAATATTTTCCATATTCACATTCCACTTTCTCAGTCAGAATGCATTATGGAATAGTTATCAATAGTTATCTAATCTAATCTATTATGTGTGCTCTGGTATAGGGACGCCCGTGGGCCCCTCTTCAGAGTGTGGTATGAGTGTAAGTGTGCCTAAGCTAGGTTAATGTTTGTGTCATGTGTCCAAGGTAGATCATCTTACAGTCCGAAGACTGCGCGACGATGTCCTTGTAGCTCGGCTTTCGTGAGAGACTAGCACTTGTTGTGCAACTGTAGTACAGCTACTCATCCAGAGGTGCCACTGCTGTCGCTTACGCGACAGGCTGACACTCACGTCCGCCGGAAGTTACTTCCGAAGAAGTGTGTTGAGAGTTTGGGTGTACCTAAGGGGGAGGAAACGGAAGAACTCCGAGAAAACCCCCGCACACGGCACGAAACACATGGAGCCACCGGGAATAGAACCCGGGACCTCAGTGGTGTCAGGCGACAGTGTTACCACTGAGCCAGGCCGCGGCCCTATCAAAAGTTATAACAACAGAGGCTTAAATATTAGTTGATGTGTCAATATTCATATATATTGTGATTATAGAATACTTCACCCCGCCCACCTACTACAAAAGTAGGAGGAGTCAAACTTAGGAGTAGGGTTGAGGCATGGGAACGCTATGCTATGTTGGCAAAAGCTCACAGTATCAATTTCGATCATCCAGTACTTTAACCCGCCCACTTACTACAAAAGTAGGAGGAGTCAAACTTCTCTCATTGAACAACTTTTATCTTTACATGTTTTATTATCAATCAGAATGTTGAAAGTGTTCCACGCGACAGAACACGGTCGGAACTCAATGAATGGAGCAGTATTTTCACATTTACGATCCACTCCTTTATTTAGAATGCACTATGGAATAGTTATCAAAAGAAATTACAACCAGCTAGGGCAAATTGTGATTGAAGAATACTCTGTACCGCCTCCCTACTACAAAAGTCGGAGGAGTCAAACTAGGGAAAAAGTTTGAGGGATCGAGTCCGCTACGCTACGCAGTATCAATTGTGATCATGAAATACTTTGCTTCGCTCACTCACTACAAGAGTGCGAGGAGTCAAACTTGAGAATAAGTTCAAGGGACGGAGAACGCTATGCTATGCTGACAATAACTCACAGTATCAATTGTACCTATGGAATACTTTGCTCCGCCTACTCACTATAAGAGTAGGAGGAGTCAAACTTGATAATAAGTTCAAGGGACAGAGAACGCTATGCTATGCTGACAATAGCTCACAGAATCAAATGTGACTATAGAATACTTTGCTCCGCCCACCTACTACAAGAGTAGGAGGAGTTGAACTCGGAAGTGTGTTTAATGGTAGGAGAACACTACGCTACGCTGACATAGTATCAATTTTTATTTGCAATAATCCAAATTCAATGAGGAGTCTTACAAACAGATTTCCTGTGCGGCAATGGGAGGTCATATATCCTCCGTAGGAAAAAATTAGATTAGGGATCTGGTTCTGAATGACAAAGCTGTTATTTGAAAATGAAGAAATACTTTCAATAGCTTTAATGCTTGCATACGATTCACAGTGGAAGCTGAGGTTAACAATAGTCTACCTTTCTTGGATATGCTACTTTTGGAGAGGAATGCGGCAATTACTACCACATAATACAAAAAGCCTTCAGCAAGTACTAGTGTTCAATCAGATCATCCAGAAAATCAACTTCTTAAAGTTGCTAGACAGCTTACCAGCTTATAAACTGATTTATGCTGCTGTCATGGGCAGATCGATTCTCTCTGTGAGAGAAAGATGCTCTACTTACTGCTGTATTGACGCAGAACAAATATTCAATTTTTACAAAACTAGTATAATCCACAGTGAAATTAACTTAAAAAAGACTGACGTTGGAAATATCGCACATAAAACAGGACAAACTAAATAATAATAAGAAGACTAATAGCGCTTAGTATAATATACAACAATATTCCTCAAGATTTGTGATCTGCATTACTCTCCTGATAGTGAAGATGATCAGGATTAACTTTGCCATCGTATTCATCACACAACGTTGATCCTCTAATGCTACAATTGTAATATCATGGAGTATGGAAACTGGTAATATAATAGGTGTCCAATTTGTGGATAAAATGGGTGCCCATTTTGTTCGGTTCTAGTTTCATTTCACCATACACTTTAATTATTTTTTATGAACTGCACTCTATTTGCATACGCGAACTTGATTCCATATGAGCAGATTAATGCAATTTACTCTTTTCCAGTTTCCAATAATCACCTCAAAACCTACTCCAGCGCACCTCTTTTGGATTATGTATAAAAATATCTGCAGTAATATGTTACTAAAATTTATCGGTTTTAATTATTAAGCAACATGATATTGAGTGGATCAATGTGTTTCAATGGGCTTGTAATCTAATTTAAGTATTGAAATGATAAATATGTGGAATGATGGGAGAATCCCAATAATTCATTTTGTATTGTTTTCAGCAAAATCATCAGATGAACTAACAAAACCATATGATTTATTTGTGCTGCTGCTGCTATAAAAACGACTGCGTAGTGATTGTAGAAACTTCTAGGAGTACAAAAACAGACCTATCAAATTTAGGATGACGGGAATAGTACCCTCAATAATAATGATTGTCCTATCAGCAATTTGCTTTTGCTATCTTTAGAGCTTGACATTTATCCTATAAGATTTGATTATTATAAAGGAATCAGGGAAATGGAAAGAATCTTTCAGTTTGTCCACCTTGCGGTTTCTAATATCACTTGAACCCGGTTACAACAAAAGTCAACAATTTCCGCAACATTGCTACGGACTTAATGAAAATTCATAGCATCAGCCTTAATTAAGGGAGAAAGTTAGTTATTCTGCAATTTATTTTAATTCTTGTTTAATGTTTCGCGGTACGTATATCACCTGCGCGTGCAGCGCATGCGTGTGTTCGACCTTGTGGAGGATGTTAGCGCAAGCGTATATACCTCTGAAGTCCTGACGGATGCGACGCAGGAAAGGCCAAATTATAAGACGGAAGAGACGAACTACTGTGTAATTTGCTAATAGTGCGCGCAAAAATCTTTTAATTTCCACAGTTCCTCATCAAAATTCAGATACTTTAATCTCTAGTACCTATTTCTCAAGCTTTCTGTAACACTGCTCAGTTTTTATCGACCTTCCGACTTCAAAAAAGTATTTTTCTGGGTATAAGTTTGACTCCTCCTACTTTTTTAGTGGGTGGGCGGGGCAATGTATTCTATAATCACAATTCACTCTAGCTGGTATAAATTATTATGCATCTATTAATATGTCAGCCTCTGTCGCTATTTCTTTAGATAACTATTCCATGATGCATTCTGAATGAATGAGTGAATTGTAAATGTTGAAAATACTGCTCTATCCATTGAGTTTGTGGAACACTTCCAACATTCTGAATAATAGTAAAACATGTAGAGATGAAAGTTGTCCAATGAGAAAAGTTCGACTCCTCCTACTTTTGTAGTAATTTCAAATGTTGTTTGAACTATTATTTGTACTTTGAAAAAAATCAATCTACTTTGATTGTTTACAAGAGAATTATATAAGCTCAAATCATATCCAACATTGATATTTTCGGAGTAGTTTCGGCCTGCGTAGCAAGCCAAACGCTAGTTATATATTACGGAATTGCTTGTTTTTGTGAAAAACTTCCGAAGAATAATTTTTAGAAATGTATTACAATTTAAATCAACTCTGAAACTTGGACCAAGACCATAATTCAATGTATTAATGGAAATAACTTGATAACGATATAATTATCTATGTGTATATTTCACTGCTATTCACTGATAATTATTGCATGGAATAGATCATTATTATCTCGATGTATATGAAAATATTGATTGTCCCAACAAAAAGGCTTTATGAAAATAATTCATGTTGATTTGCATCAGCTTTTGAGTGATTCAACTTCATAACTGTTTTGTGTCAATGCTCCAATTGCATCTGCAAACTATGTTCTATATTTGAGTTTATTGATTCTGTGACGCCAGCTAGCAATTGTTCGAAAGAAACGAGACGTAATTCCAGCGAAATGCTAAATTTAGTTTGAAGTATCAAACAAAACACGTGCTACTTTCTAGATTTGCTTGTTCGATTGCTGTTTGCGAATAACACAAAGAGTGTTCCAACACGAGAGGGCACTATTTATTATATTATAGTGGAATATAAACTACATTCATAATAGAGTCAACTCTATACATTCTGTTTCTGAGATTCCAACAGAGATCTCATCCACTTAATATATAAAAGAGTTGAAAATCCACCTTTGCAATTCAAACGTCGAAAGTGTTGTGAGAAAGCTATTATTCTCTGCCTCAGATCATTTGCGCAAGCGATTTGATGATATGCAGTTATAATACAGATAATAATTGCTCTCTAGGTACGTTCGAATAACTTCAATCAGAATCAAGGTGAATACAATACAGTCAAAGAAAGCTTGATCAAGTGGGAGTCCCAAGGCCAACGTCGCTCCTCCAATATTCTTTTTATTGATTTCTCATGCTATGTTAGCAAGCCCAAAAAACGATGTAACCTGGTTTTCAATATTCTAAATGATGCGGGAATGTAGAAAATGTATTACCGCATCTACGTATTCCTACGTATAGAATTTGGCAAACCTAGTATAGTCCCTAGCTTTCAAATCAGGCTGTGTGCAAATGTACAAACTTTTCTCATTAAACAACTTTCATCCCTACATGTTTTATTATTAATCAGAATGTTGGGAGTGTTCCACGCGACATAACAGGGCTAGAACTCGATGGATAGAGCAGTATTTTCCACATTTATAATTCATCGTTCCATTCAGAATGCATTATGGAATAGTTATCAGAAGAAATAACAACAGAGGCTGAAATATTACTTGATTAATTTCAAACTTGAATCAGACTCCTAAGAACAATTTGTCATCAAGATATTCTCTTGTTAAACAACCATAGTAGTTATGTGATACATTTCCAGAAATAATTTTTGAAAAGGGGACAATTCTATAAAATATAATTAGCGTTTGGCCTGCTACGCGGGCCGAAACCCTACTTCTTTTACAAAATATACCTCACTGCTGGCTGGGTTGTTAACTTTGGCGTCACTGTCGAAACTGCAGACGGTATGCTCGGGCGCCAATGCGGAGTGTTCCACGCGACATAACAGGGCTAGAACTCGATAGATAGAGCAGTATTTTCCACATTTACAATTCACCCTTTCATTCAGAATGCATTATGGAATAGTTATCAGAAGAAATAACGACAGAGGCTTAAATATTAATTGATGTATAAAAATTTATACCATCTAGAGTGAATTGTGATTATAGATTACTCTGCTCCGCCCACCCACTACAAAAGTGGGAGAAGTCAAACTTGGAAGTAAGTTTGAGAGATATAGAACGCTACGCTACGCTGGAAATTTCTCACAGTATCAATTGTGATTATATAATTCTTCACCCCGCCCACCTGCTAAAAAACTATAAAAGTAGGAGGAGTCAAACTTTTTTCATCAATCAACTTTCAACTCTACATGTTTTATCATCAACCAGAATGTTGGGAGTGCTCCACGCGACATGACAGGGCTGGAACTCAATGGATAGAGCAGTATTTTTCAATTTCACAATCCACTCTTCTATTCAATATGCATTTTGGAATGGGTATCAAAAGAAATGACAACAGAGGCTGGAATATCAATTGATGTGTAGACATTTATACCATCTAGAGTAAATAGTGATTATAGAATACTTTGCTCCGCCTACCTACTACAAAAGTAGGGGGAGTCAAACGCTACCCTGGAAATAGCCGAAACCCTAGGCTATGTAGCTCGATATTCAAGGTAATATACGATGAAAGTGAAGGTGCTCGCAAGTTTCTAGCACTTTCTATTCTTGTCGGAATCTTTTATAATTACATCGCCCAGTTTCCCCTAGTTTGTACAACACTTCTCCATTCTTCTCACAATTCTTCTCTATGTCATCGTTGCTTGCAATGGCAACTTGGTTTCTCGCATTGTTTGATCATTTGTGTATTCCAGTGTGTATTTGCGTGAGCTGTGTGTATTCTGAATTGGTCCCTTGATGGCTGTTGCACGAAGCACACGTGTAGCAGACTAGATCTAATAGTTTCATGTCCTACAGTGGTTTCAAGGTACTGACATTAGTTATTTTATCATAGATGAAGTGTTCAACTCGTATAGAATAGATTTATTTCAGTTTTCATGTTGTTAGAAAAAGATTGATGGCAGTTCTACTGAAAAAAATGTCATTATGTTGACTAGTTGAGAACCTTCGAGTATAAAATCAGTTCCTTAACACGGATTTGATGGAAAGAGTAGAAAAACTAGCGGAATAGTAAAAACGTAGAATAATTAACTCAGTTGGTAGTCGAGTTCCACGTTCACGCTAGGCAATCTATCAATATTCCGGAGAGACTGACGTTACTCCGGAAGTCCATTAGTGTAGCCCGTTGCCCGGAGCACTAAACCGGATCTTCCCTACACAGAGAAGGATCGCCACCTCCGCCTTCAATCCACCGACCTCCTACTACCAACCCTAGGGGAGATAATGCTCGGCGCGTTAGCGTTTGTATAAATTATTCACGGCCGGATTATCGAAATTGCTATTCGCATTTTGAAATGATGAAAATTCATACAACAATCGTTCCGCGATTTAGCCTTTCACCAGTTTGTGCTGCGAGCTTCACTAGTGGGAATTAGCAGGATGCGCAAATGCATGAATAAGATACCACAAAGCCAGGGTTTCTGGGGGTTTTTGTTGTAGTGGATAGTGCGGAAACAACAACTAGTAAAAGGAGAGCTCAATAGATAAGGGATGAATTACTACCCTTCAGCTTGACAGGTCTTATCAAAGTGTCAACTGATGCTGATGTAACAACTCCTTCCATTAACATTTTGAGGCCCAAAACCAACTTGAGTAAACCCAAAACTGTCAGAAGAATGATTGTAATTTATGTGAAACATTTCCAAGCATGTTTTACTCGTGGCTTTATTTTTTAAGTATGTAACAATTCATCAGGCACTTCTGTTACCTTCCATATAATAAATAGAGATAATATGTATAAAATGGTATGATTGACCTTAATGAAACAGCATTAAATATTTATCATCCGGATCCCAGTTGCAGAGCATCATTAGAGATAATGTCAATGCTATTTGAACAAATGATTGTACAATAACATTTGAATACTCAACTTGATACATACAAATACAATAACAATAAAGATTGATCGCACAATATCGTTTTTATTGCATCTGCAAGTAAATTGTGCATATTGGAGCTTCGATGCGATGTTGTTAAATGCACCGTGCTTGCTATATGTATCCCAATGCCATCTGTTGGAATATTCATGCAACAATTCATATAAAGCACAGCAATAAATTGGGGTGCAAAATTTAATTTCCGTAATACTGGATTTAGGTCGCCCTATTAGCGCTCACTTGTTTTTTACTAAATAAATTGTAAATGTCGGGCATTAGTTTTGCTTATTGAATTTCTATTCATTGATTCTTTCCGGTTGCTCGATTTTTCATCACGATACACTAACCCTGTCTAGAACCCCAAAAACTGCAAGCTAAAAAATTAAACATTGAAACTGTTTGTTCCTCGTGATTGATTCTCCATGCTAGTGGAGTTTATAGGGCTGTAAAACAACATAGTTATCGTAGGACTCGTGCTCCACGCCCTGTTGCGCAAATGAGATTTACGTTACGTCTCTGTTTCTATTGAAAACAAAGCAACTGAATTAATTTCACTGCTGGCTATATTGGACCGTATTTCATTCCTCACTGCTCTTAACGTCGGATTGAGATTCTTTTTCTTTCTTAAATTACTTTTTACACATTGTGTAGCTATGAGTAATTTGTTGAAGCATAAATTTGAATGATTGGTACTAGCAATTAATCAAGTCTCAATCTCAAATCAGACTCCGAAGAACAATTTGTCTTCAAGATTCTCTTGTTAAACAACCATAGTAGTTATGTGATACATATCCAAGAATAATTTCTGAAAAGTTTTCAACAATACAGTTGATAATTCTGAAAAATATAACTAGCGTTTTGCCTGCTACGCGGCAAAGATAATTTCTAAAAAGTTTTCAACAATACAGTGGATAATTCTATAAAATATAACTAGCGTTTGGCCTGCTACACGGCTAAAATAATTTCTGGAAAGTTTTCAACAATACAGTGGATAATTATATAAAATATAACTATCGTTTGGCCTGCTACGCAGGTCAAAACCCTACTCCTTTTACAAAATCCATCTCAAATATAACAATGATCCCCACAATAACAATTCTATTGTAACGATACCTCACTGCTGGCTGGGTTCTTGACTTTGGCGTCACTGTCGAAACTGCAGACGGTATGTTCGGGCGCCAATGCGGTCGGTGACACAATTTATAGCTCAGCAGAGAAAGGCTATGGTTGTTAAAAGAACAATCAGGAGGTAGGTTTCACTACAAACGTCAAACCTTTATTCGTTGAGTCAAAGTCAAAGTCACGGTAAAAAAAATCAGGAACAAAAGTATACAAAATATTATACAGTACAGAATTATGGTTCTTTAAAATTTACAGGACAAGCAAGATATGAAAACTAGTTGTGATTAACCCCAAAATGAAAGACGGTAGTTGGAGGCTGTAGGATGTGTAAATGAGGCGAAACTTTGCTGGTGCTCACTATCATTTGAAATCATGTATTTCAAGTATTTAATATGTTTCCAATGGCTCGCTTCTTATCTGGTAATTAATTGGCGTAGAGCATGTTCTTCTTCTCTGCATCTCCCTTCCGAAAGTATCATCCGAGAGAACATTGCGAGGGATTAGAAAATGCTGAGTTTCACTTTCCATCGATAATTCATTTTACCCTCAGTATTAGATCTTTTTTTCGTGTTCTCTCTTTGTCACGGCATTATTCGAGATTATTTTTTCCTCATTCAATTTGGATTATCTGTAAGGAATACTTGATTGATTGAGTCCTATTATTCCTGAATTATTTATAATTCTTTCGTCTAAAATATGATCAAGTGGAAGTGTCCCTAATTAGAAAACTGTTATTCAGAATAAGTTTGGGTGAATGTTCATATTAGTTGTGACTGAATGGAGCTTATTTGTCCCCTCAGGTGTATTTCGAGAACAATTGTATCAAATCAACCCTGGTCGGTTTCACAATTTGCGAGGGGTTTGAACGTAATGAACACGGCTATGTTCTATTTGCTCTACATACATCCAACTACAGCAATTCACAAATTGGCTGCCAGAGCTGGTCCAGGTGTTTATAGTACACTGGCTGACATATACGCACCATTTAATAATTCAACCGAGATGAGAATTCCTCTACATTAATAACTACCAGAGCACGAAACTTGATCCATTGAGTTTTGCCTTGTGGAACTCTCAGGATACATGACTTGTAATTAGATTTTACATTATATATGTGTACATGATTGGCTATTGAAAATATTCAAAGAACGTTTTATTCGGTTTCCTGGAATGTTATGCTCAACCACATTTGGTAATCTAAATAAAATCAAAAATATCCTGGAAAATATACAGAATTCTATAAAAGTAGTCACATGTTGACTTATCTTTATGCTGCAGCGGCTCTTGAATTTGTTTGCATAAATTTTCATGAGTCTACTAAATATAGTACTTGTGTTATTACAACGCCAGAAACATAAATTGCCTGGAATCTTGATTCTATGTTTATACATACTTCAAAAGTGTTATTCTTCATTTATAGTCATCGGTCCTCAGAGCCTTGTTCTAAATTTTCTGGCTTATTTTTTTCCATTTCTTTATGCCTGCTTTACGCAGGTCTGCTTCTACTTCTTGTAGCCATTCAGATCTAAATCTGCCTCTTCTTCTCTTTCCGCCTGGTTCCCATTGTAGAATTGCCTTTACAGTGTCTTCTCCTCTTTTTGTCCATATGTGTCCTAATCATTTCATCCTCTGTTGTTTTATTTTCCTTACTATATCTTCTCCTTGCAGTTTTTGTTCTATTTCATGGTTTATTAGTATTCTCTATTAGTTTTCTGTCGTTTTTACTAGTCCTGAAATAGTTATCACTATTTTTTCTCTTTCTACTATTCGCAAAACTTCTTCATCTTTCTTTGTTATTGTTATTGTTTCTGCAGTGTACATTATTATCGGTCTCTTTATTGTTTTATACACTTTTATTTTTGTTTCCTTTGTTAGGTTTTTATCCTCAAGTAATTTTTTATTTGTGTGAGAGGCTCTGTTCGCTGGTAATATCTTCTCTTGAATTTCGGTTTTTTGGTCTCCCTTGAATATATTTACCTTCTCAAACTGTGGGTCACATATTTTTATATTTCTATTTCCTGACTTTTTCCCTATCCTTATTATTTTTGTTTTGTTCTCATTGACTTTTAAGCCTTTCTTGTTTCCTTGTGTTACTATTTCTTCGACCATTATTTTCAATAGTTTCCTATTTTTTTTGTTGATACTATATCATTTTGCACGCCTTTAGTTTAGAGTGTTTCTTCATTTGAATTTCTCATCACATATTCTAACGCTATGTTGAACAGAGTTGCCGATAATGTATCTCCTTGTCTTACTCCTTTGTTTATTTTAAACTCCTGGGTTTCTCTTTTTGTGTTCTAATTGTGTTGTTCCACTTAATGTTATCAAGATCAATCTTGTCAGTTTAGCTGTCATTCCAAATCCTTCTAGGACTGTCATTAGTTCTTCCTTTTTGATAGAATCAAACGCTTGTTTAAAATCAATAAATAATAAATCTATGTTCATTTTATATTCATGTACTGTTTCTATTATCTGTCAAACTGGATATATTGCGTCTGTTGTTGATTTGCCTTGCGTAAATCCGCCCTGATGCTGCCCTTTTATGTTTTCTGTTTCTTTCTGGACTCTTTTTTGTTTTATTGTTAACATTATTTCGTGTTCAGTATAATTTTGCATGCTTATTGATCTCCTTTATTGTGAATTGTGACTATTTGTCCTCTTTCTCATTTCTTTGGCATTTTTTCTGTTCTCCATACCTTCATTTCAATTTCATGTATATATTCGTGTAATTCATCTCCTTCATATTTTATTAGTTCTGTGTTTATTCTATCTTTGCTTGAAGTGTTCCCATGTCGCCTGCTTCTTATTATTTCTTTGACTTCCTCTTTTGTTGGTTCTTCTAATACTCCTTCGTCTGCAATTTCATCTTGTGTCGTACTATCCACGTTTTGTTGCGGTTCTGTTAGGTTTTCTCATATCACTTATCGTTTTTTGTTTTGTTGTCCTTTGCGTCTTTTATACAGTAAATTTCTGGTTTGTATGTCTTTTTTTCTGTCCATCATTTTTTTTTATAGAATTGTTCTCACACTTTTTTTTTCAATGTCTGTTGTTTTATCGTCTTTCTAATCTCTCTTTTTTTCTCCAAGAATTTGACTGCATTCTTTTCTTACTCTTTATTATTTGTATTCATCCACTTTAGTCTTGCATTCTTCTTCTTCAATACTACTTTTTGACACTCTTTGTTGAACCATGTTTTTGATGTTCCTGTTTTTTTCTCTCGCATCCTTTTTTTGCAGCTTTGTTTATACAGTTTTGTATTTTATGCCACTTCTTCTTCTTTATATTTGTCTTTGATGTATTTTTCTATTTCTTTTTCGTATTTCTCCCTTGTGTCTTCATTGCTTGAATTTTCTATATCCCATTTAGTTCTTCTGCTTCTTAACATCACAGAAACTACCGCCTTGCCGCCAAAATATTTACGACAAACTTTCCAGAACATAAAAAACCGAACAATCTAATTTTTCTTCGTTTCTGCTGTCTGCATGTTGTACTTTTCTGTTCCAGCCTATTATTTTCTATTCTCTTATATTTTTACAATAGGAAATAATAGAGGAATATGTGATATCATCGGTGAAAGTTTATTATCTAGTATTATTACTTTTTTATGAGGCAATCACGAAACACCTTCCTCCGTTCCTTGCTTATTACACGTAAATGAAGTAGCGGATCTCATTAAGATAATAACAGTAGGTGATAAATTGTTTTTTAATTGTAAAGAAACCTAAAACAGAACATTATACTCCTAAATAGCTTTCTCACGGACAGGAGGGATGAGATAATGTGGCAATAAATCTAGTAGATCAGGTGTATCAGTTTATAGAAACTGAGTAATGAAGTTGCAGTAGTTGGGATTTCATTAGCAATGAAGTTGTTAGAGAGACATTGCATCTATTTACTCGAAGGAATTGCTTGCTCCCCTATTAATTAAACTGAATTGATTCCATCATAAAAATTTCTTACGATGGAGATGTTCAGTAAATTAGTTTCTTGCTCTGGAAGAGAGGAATCGTAGCGCGATAAAAGTGACAGTTATTTGAATCTTTATTTGTGCCTTCCATAAACAAATTAACTATGTAACAAAATTACAAATTTAAGGATAGGTTTTTACATCATTGTTCTGAATAGCCGCAATGCTAATGAATACTGAATTAATACATGGCATGCAGATATATAAATCTGCAGCAGTGCCATCTATCATTATGCAGATAAACTATCTTTGAAAAAAAGACAAGTGGGGCATGCAAGTAACGATGGCAAAAAGAAAAATCATATGGCTTTTGATGTGTCACGTGCTAATAGTTGGAAAAAAGTTTTTCTATATTGGACCTTATTTCATTCCATACTGCTCTTAACGTCAGATTGAGATTCTTTTCCTTCCTTAAATTACTTAAATATAACTGGCGTTTGGCCTGCTATTTGATACATTTCCAAAAATGATTTTTGAAAAGCTCTTAACAATATAATGGACAGTTCTATAAAATGTAACTAGCGTTTGGCCTGCTACGCGGGCCGAAACCCTACTCCTTTTACAAAATCTATCTCAAATATAACAATAATCCCCACACCAACAATTCTATTGTAACGATACCTCACTGCTGGCTGGGTTGATAACTTTGGCGTCACTGTCGGAACTGCAGACGGTATGCTCGGGCGCCAATGCGCTCGGTGACGCAATTTATAGCTCAGAAGGGAAGGGTTAGGGCTGTCAAAAGAGCAATCAGGAGGTAGGTGTCACTACAAACGTCAAACCTTTATTTGTTGAGTTGGATTCAAAGACACGGTAAACAAAATCAGGAACAAAAGTATACAAAATATTATACAGAACAGAATTATGGTCCTTTGAAATTTACAGGGCAAGCAAAATATGAAAACTAGTTGTGATTAACCCCAAAATGAAAGACGGTAGTTGGAGGCTCTAAGATGTGTAAATGGAGCGAAACTTTCACTATCATTTGAAATCATATATTTGAATTATTCAGTATGTTTCCAATGGCTCGCTTTTTATCTATACTAATAGTGGAAAAAAAGTTTTCTTCATGAAAATTTGAACGTTATAAACGTTATAATCGAAAAACTCAGGGGTGTGCTTTCGACATTGCGTTGTAAAATACGTGTGGGGAGCTTTGTGCGGATGACTCACCCTCCGCACCATAATTGCATACAATCTCCACAGTCAGGCTGATTATCTTCCACTTAAATTGTGCGCTTTCACAGCGCTAGTGCACAGCTTTGGTTAGTTATATCAAAGTCCCGGCCGAATTTAGACTAATGTTAGTTTTATGTTAATCATTTCTATACTTAGATTATGTCGTGTGCAACCCGGGTATTAACGTTAATCTGAACAATACATTTGGGATTGCAAGTTTAAATGTCCTGTGATTTGGTTAAGTGCCCCTGGCTGTTCAACAAATTCTGCTTTCGGGGTAAAGCACTGAATGCGGATTTTTTATTACTTTAATCACACTAGAAGGGAGAGGTTGGAGCTCAGTAGCGAAAAAATTTATTGCAATGCTATTTCATTATACTTTATGCCAAATTATGTTTATCTAATATTTCCAAATAATATCTGAAAATTTGCTCTTATCTTTCGAAGCATTCTATCTTGAAATTCTGTTGTTAAGCACTAATATCACCATTTAGAAAAAAATATTCAAACCTTAAAATATATTTTTAAGGTTTTCTACGCTTGAGAAATCGATACCTGGGCCCAGGTTAGGCCTGGAAGAGAATACTACCAGAATACTTTTCATATTCATGACCACAATCATGTCTCACCTTCTACTGATTTTTCGTCGTTGTTTTTTTTGCCTTTCAGAGGTTTTCCAACCCCAATCGCATCTTACAAGACACAACATGAAATACAGTTCATCTTACTGAATACAACGTAAAATGTAACATAAAAGATACGTCAAAGTTATTTACAAGTCATCTTACAAATTAAAGTGTAAAATACATGTCAGCTCATAAGCTACGTAGTTTACAACTCTGTTCATAGTCTGAAATGTGGAATATAGGCTATCTCACTTATTACAACATAAAATACAAGTAACAATGTGAAATACAACTTAAAATACATGTCATTTTACAAAATAGAAGTTAAAAACTGGTTTGTGTGCGAGCGGCAGACTTTATCTACGAGCGGCAGACTTTGTGTGCGAGCGGCACTATCTTGCGGGCTAGCAGCAGACTCTACTAGTCGACGCGTGCGGGCGACAACGGGCAATTCAAACGCGCATACACAAATGCATGGAACATTTTGACTCCATTTGAAAAATTTGTACTTGCGAGAGGCAGACTCATGCAGGCAAGCGGCTGACTTTGTGTGCGAGCAGTAATATATTGCGAGCGAGCGGTAGACTCTTGTGGTTGACGCGTATTGGCGGCAACAGTCAAATTTACCGCGCATATAAAAATACATCGATTATTTTGATCGCAGTTGAGAAATTTGTGCTTGCGAGAGGTAGACTCTTGCGGGAAAGCGGCAGACTTTATGTGCGAGTGGCAGACTTTGTGTGCGAGCGGCAGGATCTTGCAGGCGAGCGGAAAACTCTTTAGGATGACGCGTGCGGGCGGCAGTAATCAATTCTAACGCGCATAAGAACGTCATCGATCATTCATCTCCAGTTGAGAAATTTGTGCTTGCGAGAGACAGACTCATGCGGGCAAGCGGCTGACTTTGTGTACGAGCGGTTATATCTTGCAGGCAAGTGGCAGACTCTGCTGGTTGACGCGTGCGGGCGGCGGCAGCCAATCCTAACTCACATATGAACATGCATCTATCATTCTGTTTCCAGTTGAGAAATTTGTGCCTGCGATAGACAGACACATGCGGACAAGCGGTTGACTTAGTGTACGAGCGGTAATAACTTGCGGGCGAGCGATAGACTCTTGTGGTTGACGCGTGAAGGCGGCAGCAGTCAATTCTAATGCGCATATAAAAATGCATCGATCATTTTGTTCGCAGTTGAGAAATTTGTACTTGTGCTTGCGACAGACAGACTCATGCGGGCAAGCGGTTGACTTTGTGTACGAGCGGTAATAACTTGCGGGCGAACAATGGATTCTTGTGGTCTACGCGAGCGGGCGACAGCACTCAATTCTAACGGGAATATAAAAATGCATTGATCATTTTGTCTCCAGTTGAGAAATTTGAGACACACTCATGCGGGCAAGCGATTGACTTTGTGTAAGAGCGGCACTATCTTGCGGGCATGCGGTAGACTTTTGTGGTTGACGCGTGCAAGCGGCAGCAGTCAATTCAAACGTGCATATATAAATGCATAGTTCATTTTGACCCCAGTTTGAAAATTTGTGCTTTCGAAAGACAGACTAATGCGAGCAAGCGACTGGATTTGTGTATTAGCGGTAAGTAATTTCTTTCAGGCGAGCGACAGACTTTGTGGTTGACGCGTGCGGGCGGCAGCACTTAATTCTAACGCGCATATGAAAATGCATCGATTATTTTGTCTCCAGTTGAGAAATTTGTGCTTGCCAGAGTCCGACTCATGCGGGCAAGCGGCTGACTTTGTGTACGAGCGGTAATAACTTGCAGACGAGCGGCAGACTCTTTTGGTTGACGCGTGCGCGCGGCAGCAGTGAATTTCAGTGCGCTTATAAAAATGCATCAGTCGTTTTGTTTGCAGTTGAGAAATTTGTGCTTGCGGGACAAGTGGCTGACTTTGTGTGCAAGTGGCAGGCTTTATTTGGAGCGGCAGACTATGTGTGCGAGCGACAATATCTTGTGGGCAAGTTGCAGATTCTCCTGGTTGATGCGTGCCTGCGGCAGCAGTCAATTCCAGTTCAAAAATTTGTGCTTGCGAGATGTAAACTCATGCAAGCAAGCGGCAGAGTTTTTGTGCAAGCGGCAGACTTCATTCCGAGCGGCAGACTATGTGTGCGAGCGACAATATCTTGTGGGCAAGTGGCAGACTCTTCTGGTTGATGCGTGCGAGCGACAGCAGTCAATTCCAGTTCAAAAATAATTGCTTGGGAGCGGTAGACCCATGCGAGCAAGCGGCAAAGTTTGTGTGCGATTGGCAGACTTTATGTGCAAGCAGCAGACTTTTTATGCAAGCGGCACTATCTTGCGGGCGAGCAATAGACTCTTGTGGTTTACGCGTGCGGGTAGCAGCAGTCGAATGCATCGATCATTTTGACTCCGTTGGAAAATTTGTGCTTGCGAGAGACAAACTCATGCGGGAAAGCGGCTGACTTTGTGTACGAGCGGTAATAACTTGCAAACGCGTGCGGGCGGCAGCAGTCAATTATAATGCGCATATAAAAATGCATCAATCATTTTGTTCTCAGTTGAGAAATTTGTGCTTACGAGAGGTAGACTTATGCAGACAAGTGGCTGACTTTGTGTGCAAGTGGCAGGCTTTATTTGGAGCGGCAGACTATGTGTGCGAGCGACAATATCTTGTGGACAAGTTGCAGACTCTTCTAATTGCTGCGTGCGGACGACAGCAGTCAATTCCAGTTAAAAAATAATTGCTTGGGAGCGGTAGACTCATGCGAGCAAGCGGCAAAGTCTGTGTGCGAGTGGCAGATTTTATGTGCAAGCGGCAGACTTTGTGTGCAAGTGGCACTATCTTGCGGGCGAGCAGTAGACTTGTGGTCTACGCGTGCGGGTAGCAGCAGTCAAATGCATCGATCATTTTGACTCCAGTTGGAAAATTTGTGCTTGCGAGAGACAAACTCATGCGTTCTAGCGGCTTACTTCATGTACGAGCGGTAATAATTTGCAGACGAGCAGCAGACTCTTGTGGTTGACGCGTGCTGGCGGCAGCAGTCAATTCTAATTAAAATGCATCAATCATTTTGCTCGCAGTTGAGAAATTTGTGCTTGCGGAAGATAGAGTCATGCAAACAAGCGGCTGACTTTGTGTGCAAGCGGCAGACTATGTGTGCGAGTGGCAATATCTTGTGGGCAAGTGGCAGACTCTTTTGATTGATGCGTGCGGACGACAGCAGTCAATTCATGTTCAAAAATTTGTGCTTGCGAGATGTATACTCATGCGAGCAAGCGGCAGAGTTTGTGTGCAAGTGGCAGATTTTATGTGCGAGCGGCAGACTCTTGTGGTTGAAGCATGTGGGCGACAGCAGTCAGTTCTAACGTACATAAAAAAATAAATTTGATAAATTGTTTGGAACAGTGCTTCCTGACGAATAACTTACATATTTTGTCGTGGCAGTGTGACATTCTCTCATTTACGGATAATTCAATTACTTTTGGGTCTTCACAAAGTCACTGGTGCTAATGTGCCGGTTGTGGATGACAACACAGCATGAGCTACAACTCGTCAAACTACTGCACGTTCCTCTTAAGGCTCGAGCGTGTACTGTCTTCAGTGTCTGCACTGCAGATGCAAACGCGGGCGACAGTAAGGAGTGGCCGAAACCGGAGCGGGCGGCAGCAAGCCCGGTAAACAACAGACGCGAGGAGTTACTAATGTAGGATTGGCATCTCAACCGCGGCAGCAAACATGAGCAGTAATAGGAGCGGGCGGCAGTAAAAATATTCAACGGGGGTATAATCATAACTCAACACAATAATCACCATTCAACGACACAACAAGTAGCGTTGCTGCTTCGCACTACTTTGTAGAGACCCGACAGTATGGAGAAGCGACTAATCTGCATGAGCGTCGAATCGAACTCCTGCGGGTCATACGAAATACTGTTCGCCCTACAATACAACATTTGTCGTCGCTCCTGCACTGCAGATGTCTGCACTCATTCTCCATATGAACTTCGAGTGTGCCAAATCTCACATTCCTTCGTGCATGCAATATGCTCCAAAAGTTTTCTCTGGACGTATTTATAGATATTTTTTTCTTTTGATGTGAAGAATGATGACTTCTAAATGCAGTAACCTCTGTTTGAGAGCTATACGCGCAAGTGTATGAGAAAATGAAGCAATTTTTGCCCTGTGCTCACTCCGTAAAGCAAACAAAGGGTATATTGACTCCAGTGCGTGCAGTTGTTTGGATACGTTCGTTTCACATCTGTCGCAGTTAAAACAAATATTTAAAATTACTCTCATTCGCGAAACATACAAGTTTGGAAGCAATTAATGTTTTTTTGTTGGCTGCTAGATTAAATTGCAAAAAACTGATAGGGACAATCGCATTACCAATTTATCTTTGTGCAGTTGGTATTTCCGTTAATTATTCTGATGATAATTCTGTGAATTGTGAGCTATATTATAATAAATTGATATTCAAATTGAGGGATTTGTTCTGTATAACACACATTTACTTTTGATGGTCAATAATTTTTGGTCTGCAGACTATGCTTGCTGAATTATTGAATCGATGTGACAGGGTTATCCAAACTAGTGTTTGGTGTCCAATTGACGTTGCAGTTATCATGTTACTGACCATGTGGGCGGTACATTCCTCCACAGCCCACCATGTAGGAATGATTGATGACGTACTAATCTGTCATAATGCAGGACAGAGCACGCGCGCAAATTTATTGCTAGCTGAGCCCCAGGGAATTGCTTCGGCCATGACTGTCATTCGGTGGTTGGCTCTCCACACATATTCGCCGAATATCAGGTTTCCATCGTTAAATGTATCCAGTGTCTTCTGGTCTCAATTGTCGCGCCCACAATGGCTGCTGCTGTCGCCTAGCGCGTAATGAAGAGGGTAGAAGTGGATAGACACGATGACCGAACGAACGGAATTTCGTTTCACCGTAATTTGTGACTGCTGAATTTTGGCATCAAATGGATTGCTGATGAATCCTTTTCACGGACAGATCGCAGAAGCGGATTAGAGAGGAATCAGGACGCACTTTCTGAGCATTTAAATCATATCAATGACAAATTTTAATGATCAGCATTTCAAAAGTTCAAGGTTTATGAAGCTCAATTTGACACCAGAAATATATGAATATAATTCATTGGTAAATTAAAATTACTTTCTGCAATTCTTCTCTATACTTTAAATATTGCAAATCTCACATTCCTTCGTGCGCGCAATACTCTTAGGAAGGAGTACAAAACTACACCGGTTTTTGATTTCTGGATAAGTAGAAAAGTCTTGCGAACTGTGTGCGATCTTGCATTGTTTCGGTGCAAAATTATTAATTGTTCAGGGTTGGTTTTTCAAAGCTCAGCAATTACTTCCAGCAAATAAATTGTTGTACATCAATTCAGGGCGGTTCTTCACTTATACTTCATTTTCATATTTATATTTGTTGTTGTTTATTTGTTCTTAGAGTCTTCACAGTTTCCCATATCTCAATTAGAATCTTAATTTGGCAGCACTCTTTGATTCTTTAGTTCTTCTCCTTTTATAGTTTTCTATCTTAATTTTGATTTTCTGCTCTTGTCCTGGTCTTTTTTTGTAAGCCACATACGGTATAACCAATTTTTGTCTTTAATAGATTATGTATGTCTCCCGGTAACCATAATGGTTTTTGTTTGTCTTTTTTCTTACTTCTTTGAAGCCTGCTCGTTTTATATTCCCATACTTCTTTTCTATATTATCTAGTCCTTCATACTTCGGTTCTGTTTGAAATCTATTTTGATATGGCAGTTCCGATATTAGATATTATTTGTATTTTTCTGGGTTACTTTGTTCTGGTTGGTCTTCTGTATTGTTTTTTTGGATTGGTTGATGTTAGCAGAGTATTTGTGGTGGTTTAAACCACACTCTACAATCCCGTATCTTCATTTGTGTTTCTTGTTTCTTTATTATTGAGTTTTGTTGTGAAGATGTTCTCTTCCATGTATATTTATGTATACTTCTGTGTGCGAATAAGCTATTAACAGTTTTGAAATTGTATTGTCTACAGTGATCTATCAGGATTTGCCTGAATTATTGTTTATGTTCTGTTCTTGTTGTCCTACCACTTAATCATAGCAGAACAGATTTTTCATTTGTTGCCTTTCTTTACCCATTTCCTCTATTGGTTCATCAACCATCTCGCACCTTCCGCTGCCAGTTGTCACCGTAGCTTACCCATCAAGAAGGACCAGTCTTTTTTTTGAGGTGTGCCTTCTTAGTCGGAGGGCTCTGGTTTTAAGAGGCTGGAGGCGCCTTCTCTCGTTAGCTACAGTCTACTACGAAAGTATTTTCAGAGCAAAGGTTCTTATTATGAGTGGAAGGTTGACGGTCTAACGCCTCAACATCCATCAAGGATAACTAGATTTTCCTTAGTCGAGAAATGGCGCCAAAGGCGCTCTTCTTTGTTAGCTTCAGTCAAAAACGAAAGTGTTTTTAGCGGCAAGGTTCTTATTATGAGTAATAGGTTGCTGGTCTAACGCCTCAACATCCATCAAGAAGAACCAGATTTTTCTTTCGGGGTGTGTTCTCTTAGTCGAGGGGCTTCGGTTTGATGGCACTCAAGGCGCTCTGTCTTTCTAGTCAATTATGTAAGTGCTTTTAGCGGCAAGATTCTTTTTGTGAGTGATGGGCTGTTGGCCTAACGCTTCAACACCCATCAAGGAGGACCAGGCCTTTCTTTCGGAGTGTGTCCCTTAATCGTGCGCCTTTAATTTAGAGGTGCCGGAGGCAGCCTTCCTCGTTAACTACAGTCTGAGTATGAGTAATAGGTTGCTGACCTAACGCCTCAACAGCCATCAAAACGGGTCAATCTTTTCTTTTGGGTGTGCCTCTTTAGTCGAAGGGCTCCAGTTTTGAGAGGTCGGAGGTGCCTTTTCTCGTTAGCTACAGTCTACTACGAAAGTGCTTTTAGCGGCAAGGGTTTTATTATGAGTAAAAGGTTGCTGGTCTAACGCCTCGACACCCATCAAGAAAGACCAGATTTTCCTTTTGGGGTATGTTTCCTTAGTCTAGGGGTTTTCGGTTTTATGGCGCCAAAGGCGCTCTTCTTTGTTAGCTTCAGTCAATTACGAAACTGTTTTTAGTGGTAAGATTATTTTTATGAGTGGCGGGTGGCTGGCCAAATACTTCAACACCCATCAAAGAGGACCAGACCTTTCTTTCAAGGTGTGCTTCTTTAGTCGAGAGGCTGCGGTTTTGGGTCGCCCTTCTTTGTTAGCTGTATGTCAATCAACTACGGAAGTGTTTTTGGCTGCAAGATTCTTTTTATGAGTGATGGGTTGCTGGCCTAACGCTTCAACACCCATTTAGAAGAACCAGGCATTTCTTTCGGAGTGTGCTTCCTTAGTCAACGGGCTTTGGTTTTAAGGCGTTTCAATTAGTTATATATCAATCAACTACAAAAGTGGTTTTGACGGCAAAATTATTTTTATGAGTGATGGGTGACTGATCTAACGCCTTAAAACCCATCAAGAAGACAGGGCTTTTCTTTCGAAGTATGTTCCTTTAGTAGAGGGGCTCCGGTTTCAGAGGCTGAAGGTGCCTTTCCTCGTTAGCCACAGTCTACTACGAAAGTGTTTTTAGCGGCAAGGTTCTTACTATGAATGATAGGTTGATGGCCTAACGCCTTAACACCCAGCAAAAAGGATCAGTTCCTCTTTTGGGGTGTGCCTCCTTGGTCGGAGGGCTCCGATTTTGAGAGGCCGGAGGCGCCTTTCTTCGTCAGCTACAGTCTAATACGGAAGTGTTTTTTGCGGCAAGGTTTTTATTATGAGTAATAGGCTGCTAGCCTTAACACATATTGAAAAAGACCAGTCTTTTCTTTCGGGATGTGCTTTCTTAGTCAAGGGGCTCCGGTTTTGAGAGGCCGGAGAAACTTGTCCTCGTTAGCTACAGTCCATTACGAAAGTGTTTTTAGTGGTAAGATTTTTTACGAGTAAAGGGTTGCTGGCTTAACGCCTTAAAATTCATCAAGAAAGACCAGAGTCTTCTTCCGGGGTGTGCCTCTTTAGTAGAAGGGTTTAGGTTTTGAGAGGCCGGAGCCGCCTTTCCTCGTTAGCCACAGTCTACTGTGGAGGTTTCTTTTGAGGTGTGCTCCCTTAGTCGAGGGGCTCCGGTTTTGAGGCGCCCTTTTTTGTTAGCTATATATCAATCAACTACGAAAGTGTTTTTGGTGGCAAACTTATTTTTATGAGTGATGGGTGACTGACCTAACGCCTCAACACCCATCAAGAAAGACCAGATTATTCTTTCGGGATGTGTTGCCTTAGTTGAGGGGATTCAATTTTTTGGCGCCGAAGGCGCTCTTCCACATTAGCTTCAATCAACAACGAGAGTGTTTATAGCGGCAAAATTATTTTTATGAATAATGGGTTGCTGGCCTAACGCCTCAACACTCATCAAGAAAAACCAGATTTTTTTTACGTGTGCTCCCTTAGTCGAGGGGCTCCGGTTTTGAGGCGGCCTCCTTTGTTAGCTATATGTCAATCAACTATGGAAGTGTTTTTGGCGACAAGATTTATTTTATGAGTGATGAGTGTCTGGCCCAACCCTTCAACACCCATCAAGAAGAACCAGGCATTTCTTTTGAGGTGTGCTCCCTTAGTCGACGTGCTTTCGTTTTGAGGCGCCCTTTTTTGTTAGCTATATATAAATCAACTACGAAAATGTTTTTGGCGGCAGAATTATTGTTATGAGTGATGGACTGCTGACCTAACGCCTCAACACCCATCAAGAAAGACCAGATTTTTCTTTCGAGGTATGTTGCCTTAGTTGAGGGGCTTCGGTTTTTTGGCGCGGAAGGCGCTCTTCTTCATTAGCTTCAGTCAACAACGAAAGTGTTTATAGCGGCAAGACTCTTTTTATGAATGATGGGTTGCTGGCCTAACGCCTCAACACTCATCAAGAAAGACTAGATTTCTTTTGGGGAGAGCTCCTTCAGTCGAGGGGCTCCGATTTTGAGGCGCCTTCCTTTGTTAGCTATATGTCAATCAACTAGGTATTTCTTTCGAAGTGTGCTTCCTTAATCGACGGGCTTTGGTTTTGAGGCGCCCTTTTCTGTTAGTTATATATCAATCAACTACAAAAGTGGTCTTGGCGGCAAAATCATTTTTATGAGTGATGGGTGACTGACCTAACGCCTCAACACCCATCAAGAAAGACCAGATTATTCTTTCGGGATGTGTTGCCTTAGTTGAGGGTCTTCGGTTTTTTGGCGCCGAAGGCGCTCTTCTACATTAGCTTTAGTCAACAACGAAAATGTTTATAGCGGCAAGACTCTTTTTATGAATGATGGGCTGCCGGCCTAACGCCTCAACACCCATCAAGAAAGACCAGATTTCTTTTGAGATGTGCTCCCTTAGTCGAGGGATTCCGGCTTTGAGGTGCCCTCCTTTGTTAGCTATATGTCAATCAACTATGAAAGTGTTTTTGGCGACAAGATTTTCATTATGAGTGATGAGTTGCTTGCCTGACCCTTCAACACCCATCAAGAAGAACCAGGCATTTCTTTCGAGGTTTGCTCCCTTAGTCGACGTGCTTTCGTTTTGAGGCGCCCTTTTTTGTTAGCTATATATAAATCAACTACGAAAATGTTTTTGGCGGCAAAATTATTTTTATGAGTGATGGGCTGCTGACCTAACGCCTCAACACCCATCAAGAAAGACCAGATTTTTCTTTCGAGGTATGTTGCCTTAGTTGAGGGGCTTCGGTTTTTTGGCGCGGAAGGCGCTCTTCTTCATTAGCTTCAGTCAACAGCGAAAGTGTTTATAGTGGCAAGACTCTTTTTATGAATGATGGGTTGCTGGCCTAACGCCTCAACACCCATCAAGAAAAACGAGATTTTTTTTTACGTGTGCTCCCTTAGTCGAGGGTCTCCGGTTTTGAGGCACCTTCCTTTGTTAACTATATGTCAATCAACTACGAAAGTGTTTTTGCCGAAAAGATTTTTTCTATGAGTGATGAGTTGCTGGCCTAACCCTTCAACACCCATCAAGAAGAACCAGGCATTTCTTTCGAGGTGTGCTCCCTTAATCGACGGGCTTTGGTTTTGAGGCGCTTTTTTTGTTAGCTATATATCAATCAACTACGAAAGTGTTTTTGACGGCAAAATTATTTTTATGAATGATGGGTTGCTGACCTAACGCCTCAACACCCATCAAGAAAGACCAGATTTTTCTTTCGGGGTGTGTTGCCTTAGTTGAGGGGCTTCGGTTTTTTGGCGCCGAAGGCGCTCTTCTACATTAGCTTCAGTCAACAACGAAAGTGTTTATAGCGGCAAGACTCTTTTTATGAATGATGGGTTGCTGGCCTAACGCCTCAACACCCTCCAAGAAAGACCAGATTTCTTTTGGGGTGTGCTCCCTTAGTCGAGGGGCTCCGGTTTTGA
Organism: Dromius quadrimaculatus; assembly: GCA_963989225.1. NCBI lineage: Eukaryota > Metazoa > Arthropoda > Insecta > Coleoptera > Carabidae > Dromius > Dromius quadrimaculatus. The sequence goes on from OZ022328.1 coordinate 3,800,843, forward strand.
GGCGCCCTCCTTTGTTAGCTATATGTTAATCAACTACGACAGTGTTTTTGGCGCCAAGATTTTTTTTATGATCGATCAGCTGCTGGCCTAAAGCTTTAACACCCATCAAGAAGAACCAGGCATATCTTTCGAGATGTGTTCCTTAGTCGAGGGGCTCCGGTTTTGAGGCGCCCTTTTTTGTTAGCTATAAGTCAATAAACTACGAAAGTGTTTTTGAGGGCAAAATTCTTTTTATGAATGATGGGTTGCTGGCCTAACGCCTCAACACCCATCAACGAAACCAGGCTTTTCTTTCAAGGTGTGCTCCTTAGTCGAGGGGCTCTGGTTTTGAGGTGCCTTTCCTAGTTAGTCTACTACGACTACAGTCAGGGATTAGTGCGAGAAAGTGAGTATAGGATTGCAGAGACATTTCTCGATACTAAAGTGCAATTTTTGCATTCCTAGTGAGTGCCTTGCGTGTTCTTCTGTACAATCTCTGCATAATGATTGTTGCTTCAATTTCAATACATGTGAATATTCATTTCTTGAACAGTCTTCTGTCGTGAAGTATAGACTGTCTGTTATTTTCTTGGATAGTTCATCCAGGAACCTTGCTTGTCTCTGATTTGGTGATTGTACCCAATGTATCTTGTGCCATTGATGGAGTATTGTTTTGATCTCCTGTTTGGCAATATCACTTTTACAGTAAATAGCAATTGCATCTTATCTTTAGTTGAATGGTCTGCAATCTCATAACATCCAGGTACACAAATCAACTTCATTCTTGGCTCCTAAACTGATGAGTCTGTAAATGCAGTCAGATCTAGTCCAGACCTTTGGTGGAACAACAACAAATTACCATTGGCATTGACTTGATTATTGAAGGCAATTTATCATGTTTTTGATTGGAATTTATCATAGGACCAAATCAGGTCATCTCTGGATGACGATGACAATGATTGGAGGTTCAAGAGAAGCTGGGATTATGGCAATGCCGATTCGATGTGGTATCACCATTTATTCCAGAAGACTCATATTTCGAAAGCGGTCTTGAGCTCAATCAAATGGTTATGCCTTAGTCCTTCTGCTTCATGTATTCCCAGTTCGGTTCCATTGATGGTTTAAGAACCGTATGATTGAATGACAATGTCATTTTTGTTTACCGGCTCATTCATCCACTCCCAATCATCCCTTGCAAAAATTTCCGTCCTGTTGGTTCCATTAATGGTGTGTTCAATATCAATTCGATCAGGTGCTTGTCTGCCTTCACAAAAATTTGATGTCCTTTGCCGTCAAGTGTAATGGAAGAAGTAGAACTTAGTATGTCCACTTGCTGGTCATTGGTTCGTGACTCTTGTAGATCTTTTTGATGGACTGTATTTCAGATAACGATGGAGGTCGATGTTGCTCACGTACCAGATTCCATCTGGAATCATTTTTGGTAAAGCCTCAAATCTGTACCTCATATTTTCATACTGGTTTGATGAAGTGACAGCTTATCATATTGGGCATCCAAGTATTTAATTTGGTTCGAACATGGTATTCTCTCTATTGTGAGCTGTGACAGCGATAGGCTTTCTGAAAAGCTTCTGACATATTTTGCAACGACAATTATAATCTCTGGAAGTACAGGAAGGTGAGTGCTCGAATTGAATGCTGACCTTATAAGCACCCAAATTACGGAACGTATATTATAAAATTGTTACAAGCTGCTCAACCACATTCGCGTGGATGGTGCTTGAAGTTACAATGAACAAAATAATACTTTTAAGGACTTTGAGTGTTGGAAACTGTAGTATTTAAGCATGTCCTTCGAATAATTTTAGATGGGTGCACAAAACTACCAACAATATTAAACTCTCTATCATATTTGTGTTTGGGAAAATGGTCAAACATAGAAAATTAGATCCTTGACATGTTCTGGTCGAAATAATTGAAGTTGAAATGGGTGCTGGAAGATTTACTGTGGATTGTGGTGTGAATGCAGAATGATGTTATGTTGCAGTTCGCATGTTTCAATTACGGTAATAGCTTTTCGATGTCCGCGTGAGTTCTGGCTGTTCCAAGGACCGCTGTCAACCGTCACCGTTGTCCTGTCTCCTATTCTCTCAATGTTGTCGAATCGGTCGATTGCGCGCCACGCGCATGGTAATCGCGCTAGCAGCGCCACCGGAAGAGCGGCGGTCGCGTGCCGCCAACCCCTCTACTACTCCTTTTCAAATTTTCTTCTAGTTTTTAATTATTGAATAAAACTTGATATGCACAATTCCAATTTGCTAAACTCTCCGGTGTTATTGATATGCGCAGACCGTTTCTAGAAAAGTTACCCGCTTAGAATTGCTAATTTTCTGCCGTTATGTAAGAAAAACAAATGCTGATTTTCAGGAATGGAGTTTCCGCAGAGATATTTATCAAGGACTCCATTTGCTTAGATTAATTCCTTTTACGGAGCAATCTGTTCTTTGCCACTGAAAGAAATAATAAAAAGTTTCGAACGCGACGTCGGTTAACAATACGACCACGTTCATTTGGTTTTTCATCTGCAATTCTTCCCACTTTTTCATTATTTAAAATGTAACAACCATCCCATCGTTTGTTACACAATGGTTTCGCCTAATCTCATGTTGAATTTATTATCGCTTGTAAAAGATTTTGGGCACAACCTGACATACACAAACACCCGAAATAGTTGCAGTCACGTTCAGCACCTCGCAAAATCCAGTTAACCATCACCAACACCAGCAGAGAAGTAGAATTAACTCTATGTAATTAAAATTAAGGCTTGCAGGGTTGGAGGCTAAAGTGTTCGTAATTCTTAGCCAATGGTACACCTTCTTAAGTCGCTTCTGATGAGGGTGTCGAGAATATCCGTGAATCACCGCGTATATCTAATGAGGTCTTGGATTTCCCGACTAAAATGTGTGCCGCACACGATAGCGAGAGCAGATCATTTGCATTCATGGAGTGATACAACCATCACCATGGAAACAAATATAAGAGTTTTGTTACGTGTGGCGATCTACGCTTGCCGCATCCAGCACCACGATTATTGTTTGCTATAAAAGTAAATGGTTTTGCGGACTGGAAGTACTTCTCGAACACTTTGCTTTTATCCTAATCAACAATGAATATTAATGCAATGAATTATTGCTTGTATTGATCCTCACAACAGCGGTTCTACACTGTTATCATCAATTCGTTGCCTGCTTCCGTAGCTTTTGATCTAGATTTTGGCGCAGTCGGTACCCCGTTTTGCACTTACGCGCTCCACTTTAACTTAATTGTATTAGGAATTGTGAGCTCATATTAACGTGGGACATGGGAGGTTTTACATCCAGGGTCACCAATTATTGTTGAACTACATTATTTCATTCGAAGATCATAAAAAACTTGCTAAACAATACAGAAATGAACAAAGTAAAACATAAATGAGAAACAATTGTAAAACATTCGTGGCGAAATTTGGACAGCTGTAATAATACCAAATAAGTTCCCAATTCGAATATCTAGTTGGATATATTTTATTTTGAATTTCAAAAATCCCCAATAAAAGAAGTCAAGTGGTGTAAGGTCAGGAGACCTAGCAGGCCATTCCACTTCTCTACCTCGTCCAATCCAGCGACGTGTAAAAATGTATGATTCAATAAGGCACTCAACTTACATTTGGAGCATTGTGCGCAGGGACGCCGTCATGCTGAAACCATGCGTTTCCAATATTCAAATCTCCAAGCGTAAGAATTACTAGATTCTAAGGTAGATTCAAATAATTATGAGCTGTAATATCGCCATCAATAAAAAATTATTCTTTATTGTGAGCTCCTATCATACGAGCCCAAAGGTTAATTTTCTTGGGTCGTTGAGCTCTTGTTTGACATAAGTGCAAATATATATAGTCGGTTACTATTATATATGAGTTCTTCCATGGTAATTTGTCTATAACTAGTTTATATGCTGCTCTATTCGATATTTCTTCTGTAAAATTTCTTCTTCAATGTCGTTTCAAGTTTTTTGGTTCTTTCTTCCAATGGCTCTTGATTTTCATACGAATTTGACTTACCCTCATTGTGGTAGTCCAATTAAAAGTCTAAACCATTGTAACTATTGGTCTTCTATTAGTTGCTTGACGAGTTTTACTTCAAGTTCATTTCTGATGTCCACATTTCTATAGTTCTTATATAGTTCTTAGGTATTTCATTTACTTGTTTGCATTCAGTTTATTACGCAGGCTTCGCTACCATATTCACTCGAGAAACTAGTTGAGGTGGTACATTATTATTTGACATGAGGTCCCTGTACTGCGACCTTTTGGCCTATTGTACCCTCTGTATTCTACGCCTCTGATAGGAGTCCCGTCTATCTAACAAAGTCCAGGATTTTCTTCAGATTCAACTCTTTTAAGTTCTTCGAGGGCAGTTTTTCCGCTCCTAGAAGACTATGTCTGCTGACAATGAACGCCTCGCAGAAATATTATGTGTTCAGGAGTTTCCTTCTCTTCTCCACAACCTCTGCATATTGGTTCCTGTTTCAATCCCAAAGTATGTAGGTGTTTATTCATTGCACAGTGTCCCGTTATTAGTCCCGTTGTTTGTCTGACATTATTCTTACTTATGGTGAGTGGGCTGTATGCCCTTTTCTTGGATGGTTCATCCAGGAAGAGCCTTGCTTGTTTCTGCCCTGGTGATTGTATCCAGTAGATTTTGTGCCATTTTTATTTCCTGTTCGACTCTTTCTATAGAAATTCCGCAAGTAGGTTCTGGCCCGATTAAGAGCAGATTTGTCCCGTCCTTGGCTAGGCGGTCGGGTACCTGGTTTCCTTCAATCCTGAATGCCTGGGTACCCATATTAACTCGCTTCAAGAGTATTAAGTCTATGAATACAATCTAGGATAAGTCCAGATCTTATTTCTGAAGACTTTAATGCTTTTAAAACGGCTTGGCTATTGTTACTATAGAGATTCTCCTATTATTATAGTTCCTCTCCAGTAGTAGCTGTACACTGATCGCAATCGCGTACAGTTCGACTTGAAATACTGTCGCATTTGTCCGGAGTCCAACCGATTGGTTGTGTCTCAGTCCTTTTGCTCCATGTATTCCTGCTCCGGTTCCATTGATGGTCTTAGAGTCGTCTGTATAAATGACGATGTCATTTTTGTCTACCGGTTTGTTTATTTCTTCCAATCATCCCCTGCAGGAATATCTATCCTGTAGGTTTTGGTAATGGTATGCTTAATACTAATTTGGTCAGGGACCATGCTTGTCCATCTTCGCATAAATGTTGGAGTGTCCTTCCCTGCATTTTTCCTTCTTTGAGTGAACTCCTAAGTGCTCTTGCTTTTACAGCCAAGTGTAATGGAGGTAGACTTAACAGGGTTTTCATCGCCACCGTTGGTGCTGTTGACATAGTTCCCGTAATTCCTAGGCAGGCCAGTCTTTGGTCCCTGCTTAGTGTATTCTGACAGTGCTTCGTCAATGTTCTTTGCCAAACTCAAAAAATGTGCCTTGGTGGAATAAGGAGCTTCAAAAACTCCGTACACAAGCTAGACAACTTTTGTAACAAAGCCAATAAAACTGACAACTGGGACGAATACCCCTAACAAAATACAACAACGAAATCAAGAGATCGAAGCAAGAGACTTGGCGCAAATTCTGCGAAGATATTGAAAGTCCTCCAGAGGCCGCAAGAATTCAGAAAGTTCTATCACTGGAACACTCAAATGGACAAGGTCTATTGTTAAAGCCAGACGGAACTATTACTGAAAATCGAAAGGAAACAGTAGAATTACTTCTACAAACACACTTCCCGGAGAGTCAGACTACTAATACACAAAGAAATACTGACCTCAACTACTCGGGATCTGCGTGCAGACCCAACAAACGAGTCTAGGCACTCTCAGGCAGAATTTTCACCCCAAATAAGGTAAAGTGGGCCATTAACTCCTTTAAACCATACAAATCTCTAGGATGTGACGGCATATTCCCTGCCCTTCTTCAACAAGGCGCGAACATTATTCTGAATCTTCTCGTCAAAATCTTCAGAGCTAGTCAGGTAAATCCACTATAACTGCACTTCACCATCTGGTATGGAAAAAACTCTGGCATCAAAACAAATAGCCCTTTGCGCCTTCTTAGACATTGAGGGAGCGTTTGACAACACCTCCTTCGAAGCTATTGATAAGGCTGCGGAGAAAAAAGGGCTTGATACCTACAATTTTGAATCGATTATACCAAGTCGTCAAGATTGGTCGTACGGAAAAACACTCTACAAAAAGAGCGCATCTGTCTACTACACTGATGCATCATGCATCAATGGTACGGTAGGCCTAACACATCTTACTCTCAAGCCCTTGGTACCTCCTTATCTATTTTTCAAGCAGAAATCTGCGCCATTAATGTCTGCGCCTACCTAAACCTTCGAAAGGACACTAAAGGAACACACATACACATCATAACGGACAGCCTCTCAGCCATATAGGCGCTCAAAGCGTATACTGTTAAATCAGCACTGGTCAGAGAATGCGTGTCAACCCTCAATGAATTGGCAGTATGGAACAAAGTATTTTTGACTTGTGTACCAAGTCATTCAGAAATTGAAGGCGCACTTGCCAAAAAGGGAGCAATGTTCGCTTTCATCGGTCCGTAACCTTACTGTGGCATACCGTATACACACGTAAAAAACATTATAAACGCATGGGAAGTGCGCAACAAAGCCTCTTTTTGGCGCAATGTTGAAGGACAACGCTATGCCAAAAAGTTCATATCACATTCAAGAACAAAAGCTACGGAAGTACTTAAACTCAACAAACAGGATCTCAGAATTATAACGGGACTCCTAACAGATCACTGCAACCTCAAACACCATCTCAAGAGGATGGGTTTATCCAAATGATGATACCTGCCGTATGTGTCATGTAGGAACAGAAACGGCAGAACACATCCTGTGCGTCTGCAAGACTATTATGTTTTGGCCATGATACCATCACGCCTGAAAGCATTATACAATCAGCCCCCCACAAAATCGTCAAACTATCTAAAAGTCCGAATTTACCGGAGGTATAAAAAGCAGAGGAACGGGAAAATAGATCGTCAGGTCGGATCATCTTAGTGGTCTCCAACCCACCTCACTACTTAATAATAATAATAATTAATTAATGTTCTTTGCCACCAGGCAATGCTGGCGTATTCTATAACTGGTTTAACCATAACAGAGTAGATCCAGTGGGTTATTGCTGTTGATAGACCCCAGTTTTTCCAAACATTCGCCTGCAGGCCCATCAGGCTCTTATGGCTTTATTTATAGCTTTGTCCACGTGTGGTTTTCATCGAGGATTACTTCCAGTTATTCAATTTCTCCCAACGGGATTTCTCCTTTATACAGATATAACTGTTTTGGTCCGGAAAGATTCCGTTTCCTTGTGAATGGTATGACTGTGGTCTTTGTATGATTGATTAACAATTCCTTTTTGTCGCACCATTTTTCAACAAAATGGTTTCCGATACGGTTTGCTGAAAATTCCCTGTTACTAGTAGAGTCACATCGTCCGCGTAGCCGATGGTTGTGTACCCTGCCTCGTTCAGTCCTTGTAGGAGTTCATCCACCACTAGGCACCACAGGAGTGCGGACATCCCCGTAAGGCTTGCACCCCCACAGTCTAAATAGTGGAAGAGGCTTAAATTTCTCTTTGTTTCAGCATGTTAGAGATCCACTTACATTCTGTTGGATGTATCCCTTTCTCAACTGCTGCTTTTTCTATGAACTTGTCTCCCTTGTTTAGGTCTGAAGACTACTTTGACTTGTTCCCACATTCTTGAGAATCATATATATATATATATATATATATATATATATATATATATATATATATATATATATATATATATATATATATATATATATATATATATATATATATATATATATATATATATATATATATATATATATATATATAGATTGGCCTTGAGCATGCCACATAAAATAGGTGCCAATTGTTCTATTCCCTTCCTGGAGATTTAAATGGTTGAAATTCATTTACTGCCCATCCAATTTTTGTTTGGTTTACCACTTGGCAAGTGTCCAGTCATCCTTTGTAGCCTTTGAATAAGAATCTACCAAGTTTTGCTGTTCTGATTCATTTTGTTGTAGAATAACTGATTCAGGAATGTGAGTTTGGAGCAAAAGCTCCATTGTCTCCTTTTCCTCCTCAGTGTATTATTATTATTATTAGTGAAGGGCTTGTGCGTCCAACCGCCTGTATCACTGCGGCCTAAAGATCTTTTGTAATGTAGCCCTGGTTATTTAATCCTGTGTGATATTGAGGCTTTTAAAGAACCTTAGTATCCTTCCAGGACTGGAATCTTTCACAATGTTGGCCGACACGATTGCCTTTCCAAAGTGAGATTTCCTATGAGAGACTACAGCTGCGCATTCACACAGCACGTGCTCCAAAGTTTCTTCGTCTTCTAGACATAGACGACATATATTATTTTCAGCTTTACCAATTTTGTGTAGATGATAATTAAGAGGACAATGACTAGTTAGAAGACCTGTCAAGGTTCTTAGGTCCCCTTTGCTGAGGGTAAGTATCTCCTTCAGGTTTGTTGGTGAAGGCGGCAGAAAGCGTTTTGCCTGTTTATTGCCTTTGACGTTGTCCCAGTATGAGGCTTTTGCAATATCCTCCCATACTTTCAATTCTTTCTTCATGTGGCTCTTTAGAAGACCACAAGAAGGTTCAGGTTCGCAAAATGGTAAGCCAACTCCCTTCTTAGCAAGCTCATCCGCGTCTTCATTGCCTTGTATCCCTTCATGCCCTGGCACCCACCAAAGAATCACATGGTTTTTTGCTGCCAGTTGCTGCAGGGTATTTTTGCAATTCCAGACCAGCTTTGATTTGCAGGTGTGGGCACCTATAGCTTTCAGAGTGGCCTGGTTGTCTGATAATATATTAATTGTTGCTCCTTTGAAACCTTTTTCTAGGTTTATTCTGGCGCAAAGATTTATAGCATATACTTCTGCTTGGAATACTGTCGCGATAATACCTAAAGACTCAGAGATTTGAGTTTTTGGTCCGGATATTTCTTCTTCAGTTTCACCACTTTCTAGTTTTGAAGCATCCGTGAACCAGGACAAGGAGCCCCTTTTGAAGTTAGGTCCTCCTATTGCCCATATTTTGCGGTCTGTTATAATGACCCTGTACGTGTGTTCAAAACTATACTTTGTCAACATGAGATCACATGTAGGCTTGGCTAATCTATTGGTTAGTATCTCTTTTAAGATCTCTAGATGTCCAATAAGATCTCCAGGCTTAAATGATTTCGTTCTGCTGAGCATTAAGGCACTATTAAGCGCCTCTTTCTTCACGTGAAGATTTAGAGGTGTTATCCCCAGTAGTGTCTCTATGGCAGCAGTGGGGCATGTTCTCATGGCTCCTGTTATGTAGATGCAGGTCATACGTTGCACTTTCTGCAGCAGAACCTGTGCAGTACTCTGCTTAGTTTTTGGCCACCATACTAATGGTGATCATTGGTCGGACAATTGTTGCATATGCCCATTGTGTTAAATTGGGACCGAGACCCCATTTTTTGCCCAGGAGTCGTTGACATGTGTTAAGTGCCACTAAACTCTTTTTGTATATTTTATTCAGATGTGAGTCCCATGTAAGCTTTGGCTCTAGTATAACACCTAGATATTTAACTTCTCTTGACAACTCGATGTGTATTCTCCTGTGGGTTTTGTTGGAGAGCCCAGATTGTCCTCTTTGCCTTTTATCAAAGCTCTTTGGGGTCTAGCACTCTCCGGTATCTGTTCCAGTTCCTAACAGTTCTTTCTCCAAGAGTCTCTTTTAGCTTGCCTTATGGCTTTGTTATACTCGGTTAGTTTGGTTCTGTAATGTTCCCAAAAGGTGGTACATTAGTTACTGATTTGGTTAAACGCCACAATAAACTAGCTACAGCCTCTTTTACTGTAGGTATGTCTTCGGAAAGAATTGAATAGAATTACTGTACTGCATCCAAATGAATTTGCGTGTAGCTTGCATCGTTATTAAGATATAGAACAATTGCCCTTAGATAAACCGAATAAGAAAGAAATTGATGATTACAGAGTCACCCGCAAACATAAAAAACTCTGTGGTTATTCTCTCTGGATATTGAATTACATCAACATAACTTTTCTAGTTATTTGTGCTTCTAATAGTTCTTTGGAGTGTTGTTTTGATCTTTTTGTTATACTATCATTGTTGCTGATTATGTTATCATTTCTGCCTTTCATTTGATTAAGAAAGACTTTCTTCTTCCTTCTCAGATTGTTTTGCGGTTTTGTAAAACCATTTATTGTTTTTTATAGTTCTCTTCCAGCTGCTTACTTAATTCATCTCATTCTTGTCTTTCAATCATTTGTATGAGTTCTTGCACTCTCTTTTGTTGGTTCTTTTCATTTTTGTTTTTGTCTATCATTTCGCTTTTGATCCCCTTGTTTGTTGGTATTCTTTTATCTGTTAATCATTTAGTCTGAATGTTTTTATTATGGTTTTCTCTTTTCTATTCTCAATTTAGTTTTCTTCTACTTGTGTCCTTTATATTTTGATTTTAGCTGTTAGCGGGTAATCTATATCCTATTTTCATTCAGACATCTTTTACTTTATATATCCATGAATATCTATTGGGTCTTCTATTTCTGTATTAATATTTCCTGGCGTTATTACCTAAGATTCTGTGCGGCTTTAGGAGTGTGCTGAAAAACATTTCAAACTTTTTAAGGTGTAAAACCAATACAAGTTGTTACAAGTAGTTCAGAACTACTTGAAACCCAAAGTACTAAATAGATGGGGTGATTATAAGTAATTGCTAATAAAGCTAAAACGAAGTTCATAATGGGAGACAAACAAGAGAAGGCCTCTTCGTTTGTAGCTATATCAATTGAAGTGCAGCGTTCTACAGGGAATACCTGTTGACAATGTGCCACTATGTGTACGCTCTTGAAGCATTAAGTGTTATAGTAAAAGCGAGGGGCATCGGCCGTGATTCAAAACCTCAAAAAGCCGTAAAGAGCACGTGTGCATGCTATTGTCATGGATGCTCGTGTCGCATACCAAATAGTACAATACTCGCGTTGCTACCAAATTGCATTAGTACTACACTGCAGTCGCCATCACGGCTGATTGTGTCAGGACCAATTTGCACCAAATTGCGACATCGTCGGCTGTAATAAGGGAGCTAGCGGGTCCGTCCAGTAGCGGATTAAGATTTATTGCTATTGTTGCATCCTCGTTCATGCACTATTTATACGACGTGGGATAACACTGCATTTTGATGAGCCCCAAGGGAGATAATTGAGTTTTACAAGGCTTGTTTTCACCGTACTGTCCTGTAAGAAACTTTACTTCCCGGATCGATAGCTCCCAAAACTTGTGCATTTGTGAATCCTGTAATTTTTGCCAAGGAAGCGATGCGTGAATAACACGCCGAATTGCATTACTTCGAGAGGAAAAAAACTACCATGCAATGTGCAGTAGTTGAGTCTTCCCTATAATGAAATCACATTGAAGCCGTGGGGAATAATCAGATCATTACTAGAGATCGGAGATGGACCCTGGTTTGCTCCAAACGCATTCTTAATTACACAACGATGAATTCTTGGGGGAATATTTAATTTTACAGTAGACAGGTCGTTATGTCTACACGCGCATGGAATGGCTAACGAACTGAGGATGGCGGGGCTGTCTGTCGTGAAGTGTTTTTGGGACGTGGACAAAGCGATGTATTGGAGATAGAGGAGTGGACAGGCATGCACACAAACTGACATTGCTTAATGACTCAAGCTTTCGGGGGTTTCCAAATATTCATATAATGCTAACTTATTTGGCAATTCAAATAAGTTATCAATTGGACAATGACATTATTGTATGATTAATATTCTCCAAATTGTTTCCTGCCGCTTCTCAAACAATACACAATTTGAAATACGCTTGTAGACACTCAATAATTTTATGATTCGAACAATATTTGAATATAAAGTGAAGGATTGTGTTTTAGTACAATGTACTCATTCACTTTTTGTTTTACTACAGCGACTCTTACTTACTTAGTCCTGAAGCCCATCTACCTTTCAAGGTCTAAGGCTGATAGTAGTTACCTTCATGATTCATGGTATCCGCTCCCATATTTTCTATCATTTTACTCTCATTCTGCTTGAGTGGCCTGTTTCTTCCCATTTACATCTTCTATTTTCCATATTTTTCTAGGTCTTTCTCTCAGCTTTTTTCTTTCTACTATCATTCTCCATTCCAATTGTCCCTCCTCTATTATGTTTCCTATCAGTTTCACATTCCATGTCTCTTCAATTCTTTGTTTCCTATTCTGTCCAAGACGGTTTTTTCTTTTATTTTCTTCCTGTTGTATGTCCAGGTTTCTGATCCGTATGTCAGGATAGGCACCGCCACTTTTTTGTATATTTCTAGTTTGATTACCTTTGGTATTTCTTCTTTTTCTTCATCTAGTTTTCCGTTGTAGGTCAATATTGTTCCTAGATACTTGAACTTTATGGCTTGTTCTAGAGCTTCTCCTTCTATCTTGATTGTGTAATTCTCCTGGTTTCTGCTTATGACCATCGACTTGATTTTGTTGCGGATTGTCTCCATGTCTATTTTTTCCAGGTGTCTTCTATTATTGTTATTATTATCTATTCAAATCCCTTGATACCCTTTCGGGCGTTGAGATTAGACTTTTAGTTCAGTTTATTGTGTTCACTATGTCCTTCTATTCTTTTTTGTTTAGCACTTTATTTTCTGCTTCTTGCGGGCTAATGTTGTTTCTGCGTAGTATTTTTTTTATGTTACTTTCCTATGTTTTTGCTGGTCTTCTCTTTCCTCCTTTCGCTATTGTCGCGCATTCTTTTTGAGTTACCATACCATAAGACAGCTTTGTATACTTTTGCTGCTGAGCATAATAGTGATATTCCTCTATAGTTTCTGCAATCTCTATGTATATAGGAAATATCAATGCTTTTTCCCAGTCTTCTGGTATTGTTACATTTTTTTATATTTTATTCAGCATTGTTGGTAGCATTTCTTTACCTTCACTCCCTATATATTTTAGTTGTTCTCTTCTTATGTAGTCATGTCCAGGTGCTATCATCCCTTGTTTTGTGATTTCCTTTGTTCTTCTATCTATTTCTATTCTTCCTCTTTGGTGCGTTTCGTTTTTTTTTTATTCCGCTTGTAAGCTGACTCTCTTTAAATTATTCTTGGAAATAATCTCTCCATATTTCAATATTTGTCCTGGTTTACTTTTTGATTGATCCAACATAATTTCATTGCAGTGGTATCGTGCCACAAAATCATGATCTATTACTGTTATACTGAATTAAAGGATACAGACATCAGAAGAATTTGAGCATTCATCTATCTCTATTATTATTATCAATTCAAATCTTTTAATACCTTTTCGGGCGTCGAGATTGTTAGTAGTATTTCTTCTATATTGCTTTCCAATGTTGTTTTTGCTGGTCTTTTCTTTCGCTGGTCTGGCATTCCATATAGTTATCGTTTGTCTTTTGTCAGGCATTCTTTTTAAATGACCATACCATGATAACTGTTTTTTCTCTATAGTCTTCTGTTCACTTTCTATCTGTATATTATTTCTTATGTAGTCGTTCCTTATCGTATCTATCCTTTTCACTACCTCTTTTGTTCTCAAGAACTTCATTTAGGCCGCTTGTATTTTGTTTTTTAGTTTTTGGTTCATTACCTACGTTTTGCTGCCGTATATTATTGTTGGTCCATAAATTGTTTTTTATAAAACTGTTTTCGTCTTCCTTGTTACTTGTTTATTGTTTATACATTATTATTATCCATTTGGATCTCTTGATACTCTTTCAGGCGTCGAGATTGGACTTCTAGTTCAGTTTATTGCGTCTACCGTATCTTTTCACTCTTTTCTCTTCAGCGCTTCATTTTCTGCTTCTTGCTGGCTAATGTTGTTCCTGCGCAGGTCTTCTTCTATGTTGCTTTCCCATGTTTTTGCAGGTCTTCTACTTTGTCTTCCTGTTGCTGTTCTGGCCTCCATACTATTTTCGTTGGTCTTTTGTTGGGCATTCTTTTTGAGTGACCATACAATGATTGTTTTTTCTCTATTGTCTTCTGTATACTTTCTATTTGCATATTATTTCTTATGAGGTCGTTCCTTATCTTATCTATCTTTTTTACTTCCTTTATTCTTCTCAAGAACCTCATCTCGGCCGCTTGTATTTTGCTTTTTAGTTTTTGGTTTATTACCTACGTTTTGCTGCCGCATATTGATGTTGGTCTATAAATTGTTTTGTATAAAGTTGTTTTAGTCTTCCTTGTTACTTCTTTATTGTTTATAATTTTATTCAAAGCGAAGTAATTTCTGTTAGCTGCTGGGAATCTTTTGTTGATTTCTTACTGTGAGTTTCCCTTATCGTTTAGTGTTACTTCTAGGTTAGTAAACGTATGTACTTGCTCTATGTCTCTTCCATTCAACGTTATATTTGTTTCCACTTCTTCTTTCGCTATGACCATGACTTTGGTTTCATCTGTATTTATCGTCATATTATGTGTCCTTAGTTCTGTATCTCATGCATCCAAATTGTTCTGCAGCTCTTCTTCGCTTTCTGCTAGAATTGCCAAGTCATCTGCAAATGTAAATTCTACTATTTTTACTTTCTCTAACTTATAGTATTCAACTTCCACCTTTTTTGTTTTGTTCTTTATGTTCTTCATTATTTTGTCCAGGAACAAGACGAATAGTAAAGGACTCAAAACCTCTCCTTGTCTCAGTCCTTGTTAAGTTGTAAATTCATTCGATGTTCCCCTGTTTGTTCTTATATAGTTCGATGTTCTATTATATATAATTTTTATTGCTTGTATCAATTCTTCGTCTACCTGTCTTTCTCTCAGTATCTTCCATATAATTCTCCTTGGCATTCTGTCGAACACCTTTTCTAAATCAATGAATGCAATGTATAGTTTTTTGTTTTGTTTGAGGGTTTTTTTCTGTGAGTTTTCTTATTGAGAATATATGATTTAGTGTGGAGTGTCTTTTCCTGAATTCGCTTTAGGTTTCTTCGAGTGTTTTTTTTTGTACATTGTCCAAGTTTACTCTCGAAGATAGCTTCGTATACTTTTGTTGCTGAGCATAATAGTTTCTGCAGTCTCTATTGTCTCCTTTTTTTGTATATAGGAAATATCACTGCTTTTACCAGTCTTTTGGTATTGTTTCTTTCTTCCATATTATATTCAGCATCGTTGGTAGCATTTCTTAACCTTCTTTACCCATATATTTTAGCTGTCCTTCTTTCATGTAGTCATGTCCAGGTGCTTTTATATTTGTTAGTTTTTTCAAAACTGCCGTCATTTTTTCTTTTGTGTATTTCTAGTTTTTCCTCGTTGTCTTTCAATATTTGTCCTTGTTTACTTCTCAATCGATTCAACATCTTTTGTTTTCCTTTCTTTCCTTTTTTTGTTACCCTGTAAAATAGTTTCTGATTTTCTTTGAAGTTTGTCTCCAGCTTCTCCCCGAATTCTTCCCATGCCTCTGTTTTTGATTTTTTTATTATTCCTTCGACTATTTTTTTCCACATTTTGTAGTCTTCATGGTCTTCTTTTCGCTTTGTTTCTAAGTATTTTTCCCATTTTCGTTACTTCGTTTTTACTTCTTTTTTAACCTGTTCGTTCCACCAATGAGTTTGCTCCCTGATGGTCATGTTTCTGATTGTTTCGCATGTATGTTTTGTCGCCTCTGTAATCATATACTTAAAAGTACTTAACACATCTTCTATATTATCCGTATCCAGGTGTTGTGTATTGATCATCAACTCTTTTATTCTATAGGATATGTGCTAGGGGGCGGAGTTTGAACAAATATCGATGCGAGCGCTCATGGTGAGCACCATTGTAAGCATTGAACTCCATTTTTCAGAATACATCAGTGAGCTGTCATTGAGCATTGTAGTTTAAAAGTGAAAATAATTGCATATAAAACATAGGAAAACGCTTGTTCTGTTTCAGGCTGTTGTGAAAAATTCGTCATCGATTTGAGATTCATGAATTTATCTCTATCTCTAATTGGTAAAGTGTTTTAGTGATAGAAGTTTGTCGAATGCACTTCGCAATAATTTTGTTGTTGATATTGTTGGCAACATATTCTTCAAATTCAATATGGCAAAACTAATTTCACGCTTTTCTTCAATGCTTCCTCAGTAAAAGGGATACAGTGTTTGATACATACAAACTCAAACCGCAAGATCATCGGCGTCATAATTTGAGGTTATCCTGTCAATTTGGACAAATTTAGACATTATAATTGAAGAAGAAAATACTCAAAATAAATAATTTCGACGTACCTTCTATGCTATGCAAGTTATATTATACGCACACAACTGAATTAAAAAAATATTGCCCGCTAGAGGCGCCAGTAGACTTCATGCACATAGCCTATTGCGGCATCTCTCCTTTATCTGTTCATCTTTCAGTTTGTCTACTCTAAATTTCATTATTTCAGCCTCCTTCTTGAATATTTGTCTTTGTTCTGCACTTCTCTCCTTCATTTTTATTTTTCAGTATGTCTTCGTCTCCTCCTATTACTATCATGTCGTCTACATAACATTTTACAGAGATACAAGAATACTAATTCGATGGTCTGATCTCTAAAGAACTTTGCTGGCATTGCTATTCCCAATTAAATAATGATATTGATGAATAAACCTTTGGAGCAGGTATAAGTAGTTTTTTTCGGTTATGGTTCTCGTTCTGAATGAAGTTATATCAGGCCGTCCATTCTAGGTGTTGTTTATGGGAAAATATGTTGATGGTTTGATTGCAGCAGTCCCCAAAACTCAAATTGACAAAATTCAGCTACTGTAAAATTTTGTTATGCGTGCACGCACATTTCTTGACTTGCACTTTGAATTTGCTTGTAAATTTTTGATGTCTCACACTATTGTTAGTACTTTTTGTTCCATATTGTAGTAAATATCATCTAGTTGAACCTGATATATTAATTTGAGGGTGGTCCAGGTGGGTTCAAAACTATTTTTGTATTTTTGATATATACATGAGTTTCTAATTGCAAATCAATGGAAATTGACCCGCTCAAATTTCGCTGCAGAACTCACCATCTGTCAATATAGTGCCCAAGTGGTACAGTTTATTACAAAAACAATTAGACCGCCCCCACTTTATGGTATGTCTCCCTTCTTCCAGCCCTGCATCAAGTTGCGAGAATCGTCTATTTGAGGGTGGAAATTCTCCCTTTTCTCCCCTTTTGGTTACGTGATTGTGATGGACATCGTAATCCGCTTTGAATATTTCTGCTTCTGACGATTGGATGAGGCCTGAAATTTTGAGAGGGGTGCTATCACGGATGACCAAGTGCTGAATATTGATATGGTCGTAAATTTAGGATGGAATTTTGTCATAATCTGATATGAATTTTTAATGGTTCAATTTAATTTGAGGCTTAATAAATGCAGGTTATCCTTGAGATGAACTTGATTCTTTCAGTTCAGCGAAGTTACTTTTGTTGGACCAATTGTTTTATATCTCTTCGTAGATAACTTGAAGAATAAGAATCCTTTGGTTGTGTTTGTTGTTTCCTGAAAGAATCTCTTGTCATTTTTGTATTTCTTCTTTGTATTTGTTTCATTGAATTTGTGTGTTGGAGCAGTAGCAAACTTTAGTCTGAATAAAAACGGGATAAAAACTTGTATCATCAGATTAGAGTACAGTCCGATTCACCCGTCAACTCACATCACAGAAGGGTGAGCGAGGAATGAATCATTGTATATTTTTTGACGTGTAACTCTCAAATTTATTTTAATCAAGCTTCAGAAAAAAAGGAATGAAGTAAGGTTAATTTCGGTCGACTGTATCAATAAGAAAAAGAGTCATCTTTCAAGTAATTTAGTTGTGAATGGAATAAAGGGGGAACATTAGTCAATATTTCATTTGATCCGAAACGTCGAAGTGATTAAAACCATCCCTTTGCCAATCGATCGTCTGATTGGTGAAATGGCCTCGGGATAGGCGTTAGCAGTTTTTCCGCTAATACATCACCCTTCACCGCCCTGAAGCTCTTTAGACAAGCAAGAAACTAGGGTGAGATGAACAACTTCAAAAGAATGGAAGATGGCGTGTCTTGTAGCGCCATGGGCAATGCGAAATAAAAATTAGAAGACTACCTAGATGTCAAAAAAGTAGATACCACAAAATAAATTCATGTCAATAATAATTTGGCGCGGCTATTTCAAGAATTCATAAGTAATTCCACGAAATAAAAATACTTGGTAGCAATTTCTCGCTGGGCTTTGTATTCGTCATTCGTTAGTGACGTGACAACATGACATCCGATTTGTGCCGGTTCCCGAGCTGCTCGCTACTTTCTGCTTTCTTCGACATTATATTGTTGAATTGATCACGCGATTTCGTAGTTTTCACTGAATTCGGAAGAAGAATTCATAAAACTTGTCAGTTTCGTGACTGATAGATATTCTTTGAACTCTGCAATTATAATTTTTTGCTTGTCCTCCCTAATACATTTTTGGTCTTGTCGGGAATCGAATCCACAACTCGCCTACCTTCAACGAAGCTTTTGTTGGCGGAACATTCAATGTTGAAATGATTTGCGCAAAATTAAAAGAAATAAATCATGTTGTCAATAAGGCTCCGAGCTTCAAATATCGGGCTCAGGTAATTGATTACGTTTTGAATATGGGACGTGTCATCTGCTGATGCATCAGTTGGTTACTTGGTCCGTTGTCACTGCATGAAATATGACGTAAAAAAGTTCATTACGGAATCAGTTTATGCTTGCCGTGATCGATTTCATACAATTTATTGGATATTCAACAAAATTTACCTTTTTTTTTTGTTTTAGGTGAGCTGTTGTTTCCCTAATACTGTCCTGCATCCAGCAGTAAGTTCTAAAATTGTCATTCATATTCATGATATTAATTAAGTAATATCAACAAAGAAGGCTTAAGACCCTCAGCGAGATTCAAATTAAAGATACCCGCAATATTTTGTTATTAGTTCAGCAAAATTAAATGAGAATAAAGCCGAAAGAGGAGCCCATGCAAATCTGCTGATATTTACCTAACATGCTTCGGCCCAAGTTTCACTTTAACACAGTTGGTAATTATGCAGAAAGTATCGATTTTAATTAATAATAACGAAGTTGGTTACGCTGCTAATGAAATATCTAACATGAAATATGTACGCTGTTTAATTGTTATTTGTTAGATCAAAACAAAACCATGTGCTCGAACTTCGACAAACAACGTGAACTTGAGGTTTTTACCTTTGTCTAATCTATTCCTAAACAGCGCGCATGCGCAGCCTAACATTCTACAAATAATAATTTGTTTCTGAAACTATCTATATCATGATTAAAAAACTAGTTTAAAATATTACTTGGTGCAACAATCTTTTGGTGTCAATTTACAAGAGCATACAACGTTGCACTGACATAATTCATTGGGTACTGCAGAACACTAGCGCCACGTGCCGCAAAGTGTATGTGAATATAATTATAATTAACGGTTCAACGTATAACTTGCATGAAGCATGTGGTGAAATTGCTCAACCTCCTTTGTGCAGAGTTGCTACCATGACAAAACTGTTCATGAAGTAATAATCGATTAAATATGACTTTTTTCACTTGCAATCTAATTTTAGGTTATTTATAAGTATCAGGATGTCAGTAATATGTTTGTTTTTGGGGTATGTTGAAGTGAGGAATGTTTAATGTTGCTAATGAAAATGTATATGTCTGATTAAATGACTAAATATGCATTTAATATTCAGTGATTTTCATAATTACACTTCAGCAAAAAATATTACATGTTTATGAAATTACGACAAACTGAAAAGCGATATCAAAACAAAATTATGTTACACTCCAACTGTCGTTCCTGCCATAATAAAGTTTTTGCTGGAAATGACAAATTAAAATTGAAAATAACAAACAGAATATATGAGCAAAAACCCTACTTGACAGTGAAACGACTGCTTGCATCAGAAATTTTGTCAAGAATCATACTCTTTTTGATATGAAGACATGGAGAAGATGAATGGAATAGAAATAAAAAGTACAGAAAATGATACAAAAACCAAAAAAGGAATAACAGAAATTTACAAGCTCGAGGAGGAATCAGTCAAGGAAAAGTATAATGAACTAGTACAAGAAGAAATGATCAAACAAGGAGAATATATAAACTAGAATGTAGAAACCACATAGAAAACTCTTAGAAATATATTGAGCGAAGCAGCAGAAAACAGTTGTGGCACCTACAAAACCAGTTAAAACAGGAACACACAAAAATAAAACGCCAGAAAGTCATGAAAAATACAAAAAGCCAAGGAAAAGAATAAGAGAATTGATACAAAATGCTAAACAACAGAAAATTTTTTTTTCAAACTAGCGAAGAATTTGAAAAAAGAAAGAGAACTACCCATTAAACAATTGAAAGACAAAAATGGGACAATACTAAGAAAGGATACAGACAAAATATACAGATGGAGAGAATTAATCTATCCGCGGAATAACCAACTTCTAAAGCACGCCTCGCATGCTGATTAAAAACTTCTGGATAACCTAGAGGATATTTTTATATCAGTATACTGGGCCAAAATGAAGAGGATGAATGAAAAAGAAGTAACAAGGACAGAAAGTAATACAAAAACCAAAAAAGAAGTAATAAAAATTCACAAGCTCTAGGAGAAATCAGTCAAGGAAACTAAAATGAACTAGTACAACAAAACATGATAAAACAAAAAGAATATAGGAAATGTAGAGACCATATGGCAAAATTTCGAAAAGATGTTGAGCGAAGCAGCAGAAAACAGTTGTGGTACCTACAAAACCAGCCAAAACAGAAATAGAAGGCAAGAAAATTATAAAAAATACAAAGAGCTAAGGAAATGAGCAAGATAATCAGTACAAAATGCTAAACGACAAGAATCGTAGGATTTAGGAAAATGTATGAATAATAACTACAAAGAAAACAAAGAACTCTTCTTTAAACTAGCGAAAAGTTTGAAAAAAAGAGAAAAAAATCCAAATAATTGAAAGACAGAAATGGGACAATACTAAGAAAGGATACAGACGAAATATAAAGATGGAGAAACTACCAGAACCGCAAGAACTCACCATAATCAACACGTACAAAACGATCCTGTACAAGAGCAGAATCTAGAAATTACAAATACAGAAATCAGCATCAAAGAAGTTATAATTGCTATTGGAAAGTTAAAGATAGAGAAAGCAGCTGGATATGATGAGATAAAACCAAAGCAGCTCAAATACATAGGAGAGGAAGGAACAAAAATGCTGCACACATTAGTGAACAAAATTTAGGACAGAGAGCAGACACCTACAGACTGGAGAAAAACAATCATACTGCCAATATACAAAAAAAGGAGACAGCCGCAACTGTTGCAATTATCGAGGGATCTCACTCCCATGCACAGCAGTAAAAGTGTACGAAACGATACTTGAAAGTAAACTAAGAAAGTTAATAAAGACAAAATTGGGGATACTCAAAGCAGACTTAGAAAATGCCACAGTATTCAAGACCATGTATCTATAATTCGACAGATGACGGAAAAAACACCAAGACACAACAAAGATATCTTTGCATGTTTTATAGATCTTTAAGAAGCTTTCGCTAAAGTTTACTGAGAATTGTTGTGGGGGATATTGAAAAAGGACAAATATAGAACAGAAGCTACTAAAAAGAATCCAAAATATATATGAAGATAACATTAACTATGTACAAACTGTTAACTTATTATCAGAAGAATTCAAAGCAGATGAAGGATTAATACAAGAAGGAACTGTGAGTCCTTTATTGTTCGTACCATACAAGGATGAAATTAACATTGTAGCAGACAAAACAACAATAAAAACTACCATAGGATATTCAAATTTAAAAAAAATAAGAATGGCAGAATGCATTTCTGCAGACGACATGTTAATCTTTGCGAATACAAAGAAAAATCTGCAAAAGAACTTGAAGATATGGAACTAAGAACTACTCATAGCAAATATGAGAATGAATATCTACAAAACAATTATATTAAACAGCGCTACAGGGCTATAGACCCATGGCTTCATTAACAGAGTCTTTCTTCACTTATTCCTGTCTTGCGTTAGAGTTCCCCAGTTTTTTATTTTAAATTCTTCAATGTCCTTCTTAACCGCATTGAACTATTTTTCTTTTGACTACCTTTCTATAGTATCACTTTTGTAATTCTTTCATCCTAAATTCTCATAACATGTCCCAGCCATCTCAACCTTTGAGCTTTTATCACATTGGATATTCCTGAATGTCCATACAGTTCCATTAGCTCCGTATTAGTTCTTCTTATCCACATATCACCTTCTTTTTTCCCTCCAAATATCAATCGCAAGATCTGTCGTTCCCAAATTTCAACTTTAACTTGATCAGTTTTATTTAAAACCCATAGCTCACATCCGTATAATACACATGGTCTTATCATGGTTTTGTATATTTTCACTTTCGTTGAAATTAACACTTTTTTTGATTTTAGAGTTTTTATCAGAGCTCCCGCACTTCTGCTTCCCCGTACCAATCGTCGTTTTATAATCAGGTCTTCCCTGATATCGTTAGTGTTTTCTACCCCTAAATACACGAAACTCTGCACTTGTTCAAATTAATATATCCTCCCATCGTCCTTTATTATTCTGAGACCTGTTCCTTCTGTACTTTGGAGTGTTTGTGATATCATGTATTTTGTTTTGGTTTCATTTATTTGTAGTCCTACTGAGCCTGCTATTTCTTCTAAGTTTTATCTCGAGTTCTTTCTTTGTTCTTGTTAAAAGTGCCATATCGTCCGCAAAAGCCAGAGTTTGACATCTATGGTGAAATATTGTACCATTAGTACTTATATTACTTTTTCTAATTATCCACTTGAAGGTAAGATTGAACAACACTGGAGATAATGGGTCACCCTGTCTCAGTCCACGATTCACTCTGAATGTATTCGACATTTTCCCTTCTATTAGCACTCTACACTGCTTGTAAGACGTATCAGTTTTTCCTATATTCCTAATTCTCTCATGATTACATATAATTTTTTCTTCTTTATTGTATCATATGCCTGTTGGAAATCTATGAATAGCATATACAAAGGGATATTGTGCTCATAACTATTAGCAAGAATTTTTCCTTTATTGTTCGTACTATACAAGGATGAAATTAACATTGTAGCAAACAAAACAACAATAAAAACTGCTATAGGATTTCCAAATTTGAAATAAATAAGAATGGCAGAATGCATTTTTGCAGACGACATGTTATTCTTTGCGAATACAGAGAAAAATCTGCAAAAGAACTTGATGGTATGGAACTGAGAACTACTCATAGCAAATATGAGAATTAATGTCAACAAAACAAAAGGAATGATAATAGCCAAAGAAGAAAAACAATTGGAAATACAAATAAATAATAAGAATATACAACAAATCCGAAGCTCTATATATCAAGGAAGTATAATCGAAAATAAAGGGGAGTACGAAGATAAAATGAATAGCAGAATACAAGCAACAGTAGGAACTTATTATCCAATAAGCAAGGCACTATTAAAGCACAAATCAAGGAACAAAAGATCGAAGTTGACCAAACAAAACAATAATACCACCAATGCTGCTTTACATTCAATAATCAGGGTACTAAATAAAAAACAACAAAGTAAAATAACAGCGGTGGAAATGAAATGTTTTAGAGCTATAGAGGAGGTAACCAAACTAGACTAAATCAGAAATGAAAACATTAGAGAAAGATTGGAAGTACAGCTAGTAATACGAAAATAGGGCATAAAAGGGGATAAAAAAAAGCAAGAACAATAGGGAAAAGGAGGCGCGGCAGGTCAAAGAAAACATAATACAAGAAATGATAACCAAAAAGAAAATAACAACCAGAAGAGCACACGAGTTAGCAAGGAACCAGAACGATTGGAGAAAACTCATAGAAGACATCTGAGCGAAGCAACCTCTACACCCAGTGGGTAGAAGAGGTACAGATTGTATATATATAATATTATTTTAAAAATTAATAGAATACATTCACGCTAAAGCACTGCTGCAACAAAATTTTTGTCAAGTACTTTCAATTCGAGTTTAAATTGTCCATCAAATTGACACTTATTGAAAAAGTTATTGAATATTTCATGAATCAACGATTATCTATAAAACCAAAACCTTAATCGTAAAAATGAATATGAAACACTGGACGCTATTTCAAAAAATAATATGAGTTTATTTGAAACATTTTTTGATTCAGGCCTTCGTTACTGAAATAATAATATACAAAATAATACTATAATTGTTATTCAAAAGTACACAAATAATTGAAATATCAATTTTTTCCAGTTAAAATTACATCTGATTTATTTTTGGGGTATTTTAGGTAGTTCTTCACTCAAATATTTCCTATATATCAATTATTCTGAGAATTCATTTGTCCGACAACATTGTTCGAACCTGCAAAATCATTCATGCTACTAGCACTAGAAGTAATACAGACGCCGTGAAATGTGTCACTGTTCCACCATTTGCTGAATGTTTTTGAGGTGAATTCGAGATTATGAACAACTTTTTCAGTTCAAATAGTGCCCAAATGACATTCAAGAACTGCCGAACTTTATTGATAACATTAAAATTGTGAAATAAAAGTGCTATTAGGGGAAAAGTGTTGTGTTGTAATGAAAGACTGTAGCTGCAATACAAAAATGGATTCTGCAGAGAAAGGTAGGGCATTAGAACTCATTGCAAGAATTAAAGTATCAAAATCTGTACAATATTGCTATAGCTTACAGTATTCTCAGATGTATCAAAGTCAAAATAGTCGAAAAGACTAGTTATGTATTGACGTTTCCACATTCCTGTTGTGTAGTTCACCCATCCAAATTTATTATGGCCGGAATTCAATTCAATAATGCATAAACTAATTGTTGAACGCAATTGAAATTAAAATCATTATTATAAATTGGTGATCATAAATAAATAACTAATATATCATGGAAACTGGAATGAATCAATTTATCTTTGTTCGTAACCCAATATAAATCTTGTTCATTCATTTTATATATGTATAATAATTAAGCACGTCAACTGCAGTATGTATAATGTTACATGCTACATCCATTGTATATTGTTTTGTTGATTTGAACATATGCAAAATAATGAAACTGCATAATCAATAACTGATGATAATTTTGAACGGGATGTGGTGGGTTTCATGAGTTCATAAAACTTGGAATTATCCTCTGTTTTCATTTATTCTATTGTGCTTTTATTGCTGGATATACAATGGAAGAATTCAGCAGGGAAAAACGGGCGTGGCCATCCACTCAAAATTTTGTCCAAGAACCAACGCATATATCTACTGACTTCATTCGATTAATGACTGCCGGGTGAAAAAGTATTCAAATCTCACAGATTTAACATAACAAAAAGTCCTAATTGGAATAGTTTTTTGCAACGAGACCTGGTTGACAAATTTTCGCTACTACAGTCGTCAAGAACAGGCTGTCGCCGTCATCCCTCGTCACACATACTCCCCGTTCATTGTAACATCCTCTTTAAAATTCATATGCGCGATGTTCTGAGCGCAAATCATAGTAATCAGTCCGCAGATGAATGAGATGAGGACGAAGTTGGATAAAAAAAGACAGGAAGCAAGCAAAAAGTTCGCGCGTTGAATTTTTAACCGTTCTCGTCGTATCCACGTCCGGTCTGTTAGAATATTGCGTTTTGGAGTGATTACGGAGGCCTGCATGTGTTTCGGAACATTGAACCCTGATGGTTTGATGAATTTAAATTTGTGTGCATAGTGATGGTCCCTAGAGGGTGAAAACTCGTTTGGAAAAATCCGAATTGACATTTTTCATTTGGTTTCAGAGTCATATCAAATTTTATCACAATGAAATAATTCTGTAAATGAAAATATTTTTCTATTATCTTTTCAGAGTATAAATATTATTTCTGGGTAATCTATATTCACCAGCAACCCCTATTCTTTAGAAAATGAATCACACAACTCTGACTGCACACCCTTGTAATTTTTCTTCAAATACAGCCCTTGCATTTGTTTTTGATGACGATGTGTACTGACTGGGCATATTATAATTTGAATCCCGTGCCTTTCATCATTATGGACACACGTTTTCAACAACCATGCAACATCGATAGAATATTGTGGAGGGTTTACCCCTAAAATCGTTGAATCTATCTTGTTTTTCCTTTTTATATTATTATATTTGTTGGTAGGAGGAATATCTCCCAAATTGTTTGGATTCTAATTTAGAATTTCAATAAGCCAATGTATCGAGGTCAGTGGAAACTAAACAAGCCAACAATCACTAAACCAATTTGAAGTTTAATTAAAATTGTTTCGAACAATTATTTTCGTAATGAATTAATAATTTGATAGGTGCTCATTTTTCCGCGAGTAATTAAAAATTTCATTTATTTTCTCTGCACTTTCCGTGCTTTGCGATTTAATTGTACATTACAGAATTCACCTTCAAGGAATTTTTGTCGTAATTTAGTTCTTTCACAAAATAAAACAAGAGGATATTTTTCAGGTTTCATCTTGAAATAATTGTCGGTATTGGGGTAGTTCTCCTACTATTCGATTATCTTGTGGTTGTTTTTCGTATGTAAAGTAAATTAATTCACTTCATAAAATATAGCATTCTGTCAATGAACTTAATGGTCCAGCGTGGGTTAGCTTTCGACGAGTTGATCGAGTCAACATCGATGTACGCGATCGACCAAATTTTGCACAGCATTGCAGATCTTGAAAAGCTTAACGACCTCATCAACTCACCAGCAAATGAGCTCGATGGTCCAGCATGGGTTAGTTTCCGATGAGTTGATCAAGTCAACATTGATGAACGCGATCGACCAAATTCTGCAGAGCATTGCTCATTATGATTTGCAAAGAAAAAAAAAGGCCCAACAAAATGCTAATTCACAGGTATTTCAATAACAGGGTGTTCCTATACACCAATTAGCAATTACTAGTCTAGAAACATCGATGAAAGTGTTGTTAGACAATGTTTTCTATGTACATTTCCAAATGACGGTATTAATAATAAACACATCAAACGTATTGATTGTTATGTTCTTTATTATATCATTAGGCCCACAAATTGACATGAAATTACAGTGCAAGTAATACTACAGCATAAAATAATTATAGCATATTCAAGTAGCCGGTAATTTATGATTCATAAATGGCTGGAAGTACATCATCAATATTGTATAACTAATTACAATTCCTTAAAATATTTGACCACAATTGTACATGTAGCAAACGTCGAATGTTGGTCACTATATATTACGTATATCAAATATTCATGTCCCTAAGGTTATGCTATTGTGCTATAGAACCATTCTACGGCGGCATTGCCACACAACCGCGCGGTCTCGGACAACCAGACATCCTATGATTTATACAAACGTTGGTAATTACACAATGTGTAACGAACATGGCAAGAGGAATAGGAACGTGCATGCACGTTTACCAATTATAACCTTCACCTCAGTACTCCTCAAACTTTAATGCTAACCACCAATAATCACTTGAAAATCTTTGGTCCAGTATGGTTAAGCTAACTAAATTATTTGAATCTTAATTTTAACTCATGGAGAGACTGCATGAATGTTAAATGTTACACAGATCAAGAGATGTATAAGTCATCTTCAACTTTGTCGGTTTAATTGATGTTTGAAGCTGTAACCGTGAATGTTGAAGCCTGACAAACTTCTACCTTATTAAAGTTGTACTAAACAAACTGCAAGCTATGTAAGTTGACCTCGTGTTTGCCTAAACAGTGCCCCTAAGATGGTCCCGGGTGTTCTTCAAGCAATGGTGTACTGTTTTGTTGATGCCACCACCATTTTCGATACATTGGAACTAGTTATCTTGTTGGTTGATGATCAGCAAAGTTTTTACTGGTCTACTTTCCATGAATATTCAGAATGTCACGATAGGCCACATAGCGGGACGCTTTTCATCAAATCAACATTTTGATAGTTTGGGACCATTATATAAGTCCTGAACAGGTAATATGTTGGTACAAGGCATTTACTGCCAGCAGTCTGCAGATTTTGTGGGGTTCACGTTCCATACGCCCTGTCTGGAAAATGGTCCAGCGTGGTTGAGCTTCCGACGAGTTGATGTATTGTGGAACGCAATGCGGATTTTGAAAGGCTAATTTCGAAAAGAATTCTGGACTGCATTGGGCAGACAGTACTGCTGTTGTTAGATTGGTAAATTCTTCATAATCTCACTTCTCAATCATACAATGATTGAATCAACATCTCATGAGTTTGAGATCATTTTATTGAGTCTCCTAAATAGGTATTATGTTAGTACAAGGCATTTACTGCTAGCAGCCTGCAAATTTTGTCGGGATAACGTTCTACACGCCGCATCTGGAAAATGGTCCAGCGTGGTTGAGCTTCCGACGACTTGATCAAGTTCATATCGATGTACTGCAGAGTAATGCGGATCTTGAAAGGCTTTCTATAAGCCAACTCCAAAGAAGATCCTGAACTGCATCAGGCAGACAGCACTTCTGTTGTTGTATGAGTGAATTTTTCATATCCTCCCTTCTCAGTTATACAATAATTGAATCAACATCTTGATAGTTTGGGATCATTCTGTGGAGAGAAGGATAAGATTCCTGAACAGGTAATATGTTAGTATTGTCAGCTGCCTGCAGATTTTTTCAGGCTCACGTTTTATACGTCCTGCCTGGAGATTGGTCCAGCGTGGTTGACCTTCCGATCAATTGATCAAGACCATATTGATGTACTGCAGAGCAATGCGGATCTTCAAAGGCTTTGTTCAAGCCAATTCCGGAGAAGATCCTGGACTGCATTAGGCAGACAGCACTTATATTGTTGAATGAGTAAATTTTTCATATTCTCACTTCTCAATTATACATAATTGAATCATCATCTTATTACATTAGGATCATTTCGTTGAGAAAAGGATAAGACTTCCGAATAGGTAATACGTTAGAACAGGGCATTTACTGTCTGCAGCTCTGCTTAATTCGTAGGGCTCACGTCTCATACGCTCCATCTGGAGAATGGGCCAGCGAGGTTGAGCTTCCGGCGAGTTGATCAAGTTCATATCGGTGTATTGTGGAATGCGATGCGGAATTTAAAAGGCTCTGTGTAAGCTTATTCTAAAAAAAATCCTGGACTGCATTAGGCAGAAAACACTCCCGTTGTTGGATGAGTGAATTTTTCATATTCTCACTTCGGAATTATACAATAATTTCATCAACATCTGAATAGTTTGGGATCATTTTGTGGAGAAAAGGATGAGTTTTCTGAGCAGGTATTCACTATCAGCAGCCTACAGACTTTCTCAGGCTCACGTTTCGTACGCCCTTTCTGGAAAATGGTCCAGCGTGGTTGAGCTTCCGACGAGTTGATCAAGTTCATATCGATGTATTGTAGAACGCAATGCGGATTTTGAGAGGCTTTGTGAATGCTAATGCTGGAGGAAATCCTGGAGTGCATCAGGCAGACGGCACTTCTGTTGTTAGATGGGCAGACTCTTAATTTTCTTACTTCTCAATTATACAACGATTGAATCAACATCTTGATAGTTTGGTATCATTACTTCTGAACAGGTAATATGTAAGTACAAGGCATTGACTATCAGCAGCCTGCATTTTTTCACGTTTTATACGCCCCGCCTGGAGAATGGTCCAGCGTGGTTGAGCTTTCGACGAGTGGATCAATTCCATATCGATGTACTGCAGAGCAATGCGGATCTCAAAAGGCTTTGTACGAGTCAATTCCAAAGAAGATCAAGGACTGCATTAGGCAGACAGCACTGCTGTTGTTAGATGAGTAAATTCTGAATTTTCTTACTTCCCAATTTTACAATAATTGAATTTGTGGAGAAGATGATAAGTCTTCTGAACAGGTAATATGTAAGTGGAAGGCATTTACTATCAACAGCCTGCAGATTTTCTCAGGCTCATGTTTTATATGCCCTGTTTGGAAAATGGTCCAGCGTAGTTGAGCTTCCAAAGAGTTGATCAAGTCCATATCGATGTACTGCAAATGCTCTGTGTAAGCTAATTTCGAAGAAGATCTTGGACGGCATTAGGCAGTCAGCATTTCTGTTGTTGGATGAGCAAATTTAGAGAATATGAGAACTTTCATTGAGTCCAATTTTGATGTTCTGGTAATAGAATTATGCTGCACCATTTTATGGGAAGCTCAATAACGTTGTTGTTGAACAGTAGCTTGCCGCGAACAGAATATTTCGCAAAATTCTTTTTTTTTTTAGTCTGCAAATCCTCACTTCTCAATTATACAATAAAGTTGATGATAATCTGCTTGCCCTGAACTGAAATATGTTGAATTCGAAATTCAGGGACCTCGGTTTGAGAATCTTTCGTAGCTCCGGCTTTACCTCTACTGAAGCATTCACATAGTGCAGTATTAGCACCATTCTACGGACCAGGAATGATAAGACATGAATTAGCTACACAAAAGATCTGATTGCATGCAGAATTAGCGATGCTGCCTGGAATTGGAGCACGAATCTCAATTGTTCTAATTTCAAAAGGATGAAACGTGCACATTCTTGTGAATAACGATATCCAAAGTATTATTCCATTGTTATATGAAATCACCTAGGCTAATGAAAAAAGTACACAGCAACAAAATAAGACATCATATTTGAGGATAATTTTTAAGAGCATTATTTCAATAAATACAATGACGAGGCGTGTATTCTATTGTGATTGAAAAAATTGGATTATAGTGAATGAAGCTATTATGTGCAACATCAGAATATATATGTTTGCATGAACAAATCATGTGAATCTATGAAACAATACATCAAATATGGACACAATTGTTTTTCAACATATTCAAAACAAAAGATTATTGGAAACACAGTGATTGAGAGCAATGTATAAAACCAATTAGCACATGGAATGAAATGCAACGGTCGGATGTGTAATGCAATTACTACGTGTATTGCACATTTTCCCCTACAACAAAACAGAGCAAACTAATTAAATCGCCATTAGGCGAGCAAAAACCGCCTTGGTATTAAATATGCGTGCATTACTGAATATGTAGGAGAACAAGCAAATGTATAGGGGCTCCCTAAGCTCCACACACAGAATAAGACCAGCGTAATGGATTACATCAATGACAATACATAAACTAGAGTAGCTTACTCACTCATGCACGGATTTAGATGTTTTACTAGAATGTATTTTCTAGAGGAAAATGTGTTCAATCATAAATCTTGCTCCAGGAAACTAAACGATGTTTGTATGCTCACATTTTCGTTGAGCATCTGTAATATCTTTATAATCATCTTGATCAACAGAACTTTTTGTAATTCAAACTATTGTACCCACCTAATAGCCTCAAAATAATTTGTATTACAATTTAAATTGATCTTGTCGCCAATGAGGGCCCAAAATGCTGGCTGCGTTCACTACTAGCTCCAAGGGTGAGTTTCAATTTGCGCTTGGGATTTATAGCGACGAACACAGATGCTAATACCGTTTTAGAGCTCGTGCCGAATGAAATGATTGTATTCTCGCGAATTCTTTTCCACCACAGGACGATACAATCCCAATGTCATGCCATTAGTTCCGTAGGACGATTGGTACAGTTTTCTCATTGTAGCTTCCAATCAAATTCTGAAATGTTGAGGGGGGGCTCTTGTGTATAACTGTAAAAAAAGTTTGATATTGCATATCTCAAATCTAAATTCTCAGAATTGAATGTAGAAATTGTGCATTCGCCTTCTGTTCAATAGAATATAGAACTGTTCGGTGGAGCACGAAAGCACGATCTACTGTTCTGCTCCTCTCTATACCTGTACGGCCATTTACATAGATGTATCGCGACCGCTAGCAATGCTGCGTCGAATAAGAATTAGAAAGTCACGGTTTATTCGTTCATCCCTTCGAATTCAACTAGCTTTTACCATGATCCAATTCCTGTTCCATTTGGGGATGAAAAACCTTTGCCCTTTTACTTGAATCTTATTGATCCGTTTTACTGTTGTTTCCGTTTTTTTTTGGAAATTCACGCAGAAATAAATCAGAATAAGCTAGCTCCATAGGTAAATTACGACAACAATAACGGAAATATGAATATATCACAAAAATTGACATGCCCCTCACGCAATAATTCTTATTTGATTTTTTTTTATCTTTGTTAATCATTTTAGATAACTATTCCCGTGATATGCGATCGTGTTATCAATTATACGCTTGAACAAGTTCAATTTTTGGGAACCGCCTCCTGGTTGCTCACCTGAGCTTGCAATAAATGACGAAATTATGAATTTCGTTCACTTATGACTTTGTGGTAGCATAGTAAAACGCAATTCCATAATTTTGTCCGAATATTAGTCAATCTTTGCTATTAGAAAAACTCCTTGAAATACCTGATGATCCAGATCATGATGGGTGGCTTGGAACTTGATATTCCCACAGCAATATTGAATCACACTTGAACGGCTTCGCCGATACACAAATAAGGACAAAATCATTGAAAAAATTTGAAGTAACCCTCAAAATTGAGGTGTAAATGGAATGGAAGAAATTCTGTCCATTACAAAAGTTTTGGGTTGACTTTTGACTCTCAAACGGTAAGAACTGTTTCCAATTGAAGATCCCCTATCAAACTAGCTGAAGTTCAGTGTTAGGGAGAAAAGAGAAAGTTAGATGTAATCAAATCAAGAAGAGCAATATGGAAAAGTCATCCTGGTACTTGAAGCAACAAACATAGGAAAGTATACGCCTACTTCTGCGGTGACAATAATCATAAACAAATATCTCAACTAACAAAATAAACTGATAGAGACAAAAGGCAAATGACAATATTGCCTTGAAATAAAAGTGAACATGAAAAAGGACACCAATAATTGATGAAAAAAAATTCTATTCGGTTATTATTTGAATGCAACCAGACTACTCAGGAAACCTACTTTCCTTATATGAAGAGCATTGAATTCGAAACCAGAAAAATATAAAAAACACTCGCAGATGACCAATATTCGAAGAGAAGGATGACGATATATTGTGGAGTAAAGAGCTAAGTGCGTACAATAAACATAGACAAAACAAAAATAATGGTAATTCCAAATCTAATGGAAACGAAATGGAATGGATGGGAACATCGACATATTCAAGACACATAGTAAACAACAAATAAAGTTTTTTTTTATTTATATTCATTCTTTAATTTACAACTAGCCTTCGGCTAACCAGCAAATTTGATAATAAATTAATTTGAATATCATTCATTACAACATGAGTGAGGTAACTGTCCATTGACAGCACCTCTTATGTGATTTATTGTGTATATTTAGTTCAGTACTAGATCCAGTGGTTTTTTTCGAGATAGTCTTCTCACTTCTTCGGAGTTATCTAGTAAGATAATTGCTAAGTGATTGGGGTGATCATTCAGTCTTTTTTCGTATTTTTCTGAAAATATTTTTATTTGTTCTTGAACAGTTTTGATCTTGAGCTCGTTATGGAGCGTATCGTTTCTTACGTACCATGAGGCGTCTGTGATGGTTCTTAGTGTTTTATTCTGAAGCCGTTGAATTTCATTGATATTAGATATGATATACCATAAGACCAGATAGGTATTATCATTGTTTTGTACAGTAAAATTTTGGTTCACAATGACATTTTTGATTATCGTCTTATCAGCCAGTTTAATTTTCTTGTTTTAATTTCTACTTGTTTCTTTTTTGCATTTATGTGTTTGCTCCAAGTTCTTTTCTTATCCAGATGCATACCAAGGTACTCTACACTGTCGTTCTCTGGTAAGACTTTGTTGTTGAGCACAACTTCTGGACATGTTGTTCTTTTCATGGTGAATGTTATATGTGAGGACTTTTCCTCGCTCATTTTTATCCGCCAAGTATTAGCCCACTTCTGAATCTCATCTAACTATCTTTGTAAGAGTCTAGAAGCCTCTGCAGGGTCTTCGTGTGTTGCCAGTATTGCGGTGTCATCTGCATAGGTAGCAGTTGTTACTCTGTTATCGTTTGGGAGATCTGATGTGAATAACAGATAGAATATAGGACCTAGAACGCTTCCTTGTGGTACGCCAGCTTGTATTGGGTGAATTTTTGACACTTCGTTCTCATATGTGACTTGAAAAGACCGTTCTGCAAGGTAGGATTTAAGTAACAAGAAGTATGGGTGAGATAATTTTTGTTTGATTTTGTATAGGAGCCCTGGATGCCAGAATTTATCAAATGCCTGGCCTGTCGAGAAATGCGGCGGAGCAAAACTTCTGGTCTTCTAACGAGACTTGATTATGTAATGCACATTTGAATAACAACAGCAAATAAAAGCTCCTTTGCAATATTTTGATGGGATGACAGAAATGACACTATGCCATATAATAGACGATTATCATATGCGGGTCAAACTGCAAGTAAATGGAAGAATTAAATGAACAGTGGGGTAAAGACAACTTGTTTGGTATATACGGCTTACTAGAATGACAAAAGACAAGGAAAAGTGGTTTGAAATGCAGGAGAACCAATCAGAATATCAAATGGTGACCATGGAAGATATGGAAGAACAATATACAAGAAATATCGGATGTAATTTGAATAAAGTGGTACAAAGAGAAGAAGTGAGGGTGAAAACTAATGTCAACACCCAGATAGCATCATCATGAACATTATTATTATTATTATCTATTTGCATCTCTTAGTACCCTTCCAGAAGTCGACATTGTACTTTTAGTTTGGTTTATTGCGCTCACTATGTTCTTCCGTTCTTTTCTGTTTAGCGCTTTTTTTCTTGCTTCTCGCGGGCTAATGTTGTTTCTGCGTAATATTTCTTCTATGTTTCTGCTGGTCTTTCCCTTTTTCTTCCTTTCACTGTTCTGGCATTCCCTATTATTTTCGTTTGTCTATTATCGGGCATTTTTTCAAAGTAACCATACTATGATTACTTCTTTCTCTATTGTCTTCTGTATAGTCTCTATTTGTATATTATTTCTTATGTGGTCGTTCCTTATCTTATCTTTTTTTTACGTCCTCTATTCTTTTCCAGAACCTGATCTCGGCCGCTTGTATCTTGCTTTTTAGTTTTCGGTCCATTACCCACGTTTCGCTGCCAAATATTAATGTTGGCGTATAAATTGTTTTGTATAAAGTTGTTTTCGTCTTCCTTGTTACTTGTTTATTGTTCATGATTTCATTCAAAGCAAAGTAACTTCTGTCAGCTGCTTGGATTCTCTTGTTGATATCATACTCTAAGTTTCCCTTATCGTTTGATGTTGCTTCTAAGTGAGTAAACGTATGTACTTGCTCTATGTCTCTTTCATCTAGCGTTATATTTGTTTCCACTTTTTCTTTCGCTATGACCATGACTTTGGTTTTATCTGTACTTATCTTCATAATATGTTTCCTTAGTTCTGTATTCCATTCATCCAGATTGCTTTGCAGCTCTTCTTCGCTTTTGCTAGAATTGTCGAGTCATCTGCAAATGTACATTCTGCTATTTTCATTTGCTCCATCTTATAAAGTCCAACTTCAACCTTCTTTGATTTGCTTTTTATATTTTCCATTATTTTGTCCAGGA
This sequence comes from Dromius quadrimaculatus, assembly GCA_963989225.1. Taxonomy (NCBI): domain Eukaryota; kingdom Metazoa; phylum Arthropoda; class Insecta; order Coleoptera; family Carabidae; genus Dromius; species Dromius quadrimaculatus. Next base: position 3,836,487 of record OZ022328.1, read on the forward strand.
ACAAGGTGAATAGTAAAGGACTCAAAGCCCTTCCTCGTCTCAGTCCTTGTGATGTTGCAAATTCATCTGATGTTCCACTGTTTGTTTTTATATAGTTCAATGTTGTATTATATTTACTTTTTATTGCTCGAATTAATTCGTCGTTTACCTGTCTTCCTCTCAGTATCTTCCATATAATTCTTGTTGGCACTCTGTCGAACGCCTTTTCCAAATTAATGAATGCAATAGTTCTTTGTTTTGTTTTAGGGTTTCTTCTGTGAGTTTTTTTTATCAAGAATATATGATCTTGTGTGGAGTGTCCTTTCCTGAATCCGCTTTGGATTTCTTCTAGTGTTTCTTGTGTATATTGTCTGAATTTTTTCTCTAAGAGAGCTCCGTATACTTCTGAAACTGAGCACAATATTGTAATTCCTCTATAGTCTTCTTTTTGTACATAGAAAATATCACTGCTTTCATCCAATCTTTAGGTATTGCCCTTTCTCCCATATTCTATTTAGCATCGTTAGTGCACTTCTCCACCTTCTTTCCCTAAATACTTTAACTGTTCTCCTCTTATGTCGTCATGTCCAGGTGCTTTTCCATTTCTTAGTTTTGTCAGAATTGTTATTAATTCTTCTTTTGTGATTCTCTTTGTTCTTCTATCTATTTTTGTTCTTTCTTTCTGGTGTTTCTTGAGTTTTTAAAATACCCTTATCGACTCTTTCTCTTTTCTATTCGAACTTTTAATATTCCATGTTCCTATTTTCATTATCCTTTTCACGCACCTGTCATTTCTTTTATTATCTATCCGGTTTTCTCCCTTGCTTAATAGTTCTTTGCAGTATTTTGTTTATTTACGTTTCTCTCTAGTATTACCCCATTTTCCATACCGTCCCATACATAAACTAGAATGTTTATAGTTATTTTTCGATACCAGACTTTAAATTTTTTTTTTCTCTCTGTAGTCTTCTTTTTTTTCCATGTCAGATCATTATATATGTGAATCTTTGTCATTTCTTCTAGTATCATTTCGTTTTTTGTGTCCTTCTTCAGCGTTACCACGTTTATGAACATTGAATAATGATGATAAACATCAGGACTATCAGTGTTGAATCAAAGAGAAATTGGAGTTTCAAATCATGCGGAATAAAACTCCATTGTTTGTATAAATGAAAGAACCACTACTTTGTTCTAATTCCCCACAAAAGATTGCAGAACAAAACAAAATCACTGTAGTCCTCTTGTATTATCCCACCGTTGAGACTAATATTGCTCGCTAGTCTTATCACAATGTTGTTAACCATGTCTTCAACCAGCAAATTAGTTAACTCCACTTGTATCCAGTCATGGTGCTTTTATCTTTTATGACCGTTTTACTACGCGTGAACAATGCTTCCAGTGAGTCTTGGAATCATGTGTGACATGTATTATAATTAAAAACATCATTCGTGACCTCTTGAGGTCACATGAATCGCGTGAAGGTCACATTCTCTATGATCAAAATGAACAAAACTAAATGGATCAAGAAAACCAATATCCATAACAATAATTCTTCCTAAATAAAGCTCACATCCTCGAAGGGTGTATATGAACGGAAACGTTTTATCTGATTGGTATCTCCTAGCAGTGTAGCGAGTGAGCTGAAGCACATTCATTGTGGAGTACAGAGACACCTACAGTGATCCAGGGACCATTAAAGCCTCGAGTACTTTGTCTCCCTCTTCCAGGAAACGCGAGCGGAGCTCGGAGCTTAAAGCATTCTGTGATTTCCCTGATCCCACATATTGTATTGCCGCCTCCGACCGTAATATCAAACTTACGTAAACTGAGTATGAGTAGGTGTCTTATGTTACTTATTAGTCTGTTGGGCTCCAGGCAAACAATTTTTTGCTGCAGAGGCAATAAGCACTTAACAAAATGAAATAATTCAGATGTTGCTTTAATTTCATTAATGATTCATTCCAAAAAACTAGCAGCAAAAAACTTCATTCGCAGGACATTGAAGTCACGCAATGATATAATTCTTATTGTGTCATTGATGTTTCCTAATTAATTATTATTTGGGACATCATGAATAATCATGTAGCAACAATTCTTTCTATGTATTTCCCCTATAAATTCCATTGAGTGACATGTGATTGATTGGAACTGTACCGAATGTCGGTTGTGTCAATGTAACATGCTGTTATACTACGCTACATCGGCTATTGGTCGTCGGTTGTTGTTGGCGTTAGCAAGAACACCAGTTTACCACATCCAAACCACTCATGTTAGAATCAATGATTCTGGTGGTCAAATGTACAATAGCAAACAATATTAAACTAGTGGCTCTATAGATACACACACTTTTCAATTTATTATGTATCAACCCAAATATGACTCTAGAATAGTAGTCTAAATTTCCATCCCCAATTGAGCTTTCGTTCCTCGAATATTGTATTTCCCCTGGTGGTTAAACGTAGTCACTGTCATCACGTAGAGCAGAATGATGGGAGCCCTTACTTGGTGACTGTGCCTCATGCTAAAGGCCGTGATGTGTTACAATAAGCTGCGAATGCGAGTGTACATGCACATAAACACTCGCAACGCGTCGAGTTTATGCAGATTAGAATTTATGCAAATGATATCCCAGTCGCATTCCGCGTTCAGACGTTCATGCTGTTCCCCGGCAGCAAGTGCTTCTGTTACAACTAGGAATCTTAAGATGGTGGTTCTGGTGAAGTACGAACAAGGAGAAGGTAATTTTATATTCGGACATCATCAATATATTCGTACAAACAGCTTTACCAGAGATAACTTCTCGGGAGAAACTTTGCATTGCAGCCGAGATCACAATTATGAATCTTAAGGCGTCATTTTGAGCCTAAGGCGCTTTGTGTCTTGTCTCGTCGACGGAGTTGGTGGCAGCACCATCGGTGCGTTGTGATAAGCACAAAATCCCTGTTCTCCCGTACTCAACTTCCAACTTTGCAGCTTCGTCTAGATTTGATAAGTACGCTATTATCTCACAGATTCCGTTTTTTGAAATGACTGTAATTTTAATCATTAACAAAGTTTATATTAGCATGCGCAAACATTTCATTTGTTTTTGCGAACTGTTTAGTCTCAATACTTATTTTTCAACGTATTTTCCATATCAACATACTTACTTAATCCTCAAGCCTATCTAACTTTTCAGGTGTAAGGCTGGTGGTTTTTTCTTTTCTTGTTTATTCTGCTTCATCTTCTATTGGTATCCGCTTCCAGATCTCCTTCCATTTTTCTCTCTTTTTGCTTAAGTGGCCTGCTTCTTCCCATTTACAGCCCCTCTTTTTCAGTGCTTTCTTCACTTCTTCTTTCCATGTTTTTCTGGGTCTTCCTCTGTTTTGTTTTTGCTGTTCTTGCTTCGTACACTTTTTTTGTCGTTCTCCCCTCTTCCATTCTTTGTTTATGGCCCCACCATCTTAATTGTCCTTCTTCTAATATGTCTTCTATCGGTTTTACATCTCTCTATATACCTTGTTTCTTATCTTGTCCAAAACTGGTTTCACTTCTATTTTTCTCAGGAATCTCATCTCTTTACTGTTCAATTTACTACGTTGTCTTTCTGTTGTTGTCCAGGTTTCTGATCCGTAGGACAGGATGGCACAGCTACTTTTTTGTATATTTGTGCTTTGGTTTCCTTCGGTATTTCTTTATTTGTTAGTATAGTATTCTTCAAAGCGTTAAAAAGTCTACCTGTGGCTCCTGTTCTTTCATTTATTTCATCATCTAGTTTTCCGTCATAAGTCAGTATTGTTCCTAGGTATTTGAACTTCTTGACTTGTTCTAGCGTTTCTCCTTCTAACTTAATTGTGTGTTTTTCCTCATTTCTGCTTATGACCATCGATTTGGTTTTATTGTGGTTAACCTTCATGTTAATTTTTTCAAGATGTCTTCTGAATATTTCTAAGTTCTTGTTTAGTGTGTCTTCGTCTTCTCCTATTATCACCATGTCATCTGCATAACATGTCTCTATTATTTTTACGTTCTCCATTTTCCACTTTCCTATTATGTATTCTTTCGCTTCCTTTCTTGCTTCTTTTATTGCTTTGTCAATTACTAGTGTAAAGAGTAACGGGCTTAATATGCAGCCTTGTCTCACTCCTTTTGTAGTTTCGAACATGTCTGACGTTTCTTTCTCTGTTCTTACATAATTTTTAGTCTTTTTGTATAGACTTTGTATACCCATTATTATGTTAGTATCTACTTCTCTTTCTCTCAGCGTGTTCCATATGTCTTCTCTATCCACTCTGTCGAACGCCTAGATCTATTAAGCACAGATGCACCTTGTCTCCTTGTTTTACTGTTTTCTCACTCACTTGCCTCATTATACTTATTGCGTCATTTACTCCTCTTTTTGGTTATCTTCTAAGGATTTTTCTACTTGGGTCCTTAGTTTCTTCTCCAGGATTCTTGCAGACAATTTCGCCACTGTACTTAAAAGTGTTATTCCTCGGTAGTTTTGGCACTCTTTTATGTCACCTTTCTGTTTATATATGGGGCATATAATACCTATTTGCCAGTCTTCCGGTGCAATTCCTGAACTAATTACTTTATTGTGAATTTCCTTCAACCTTTCCAGCGATATATCTGTTGCTGCTTCAAGCATTTCTGCCGTTATCTTATCATGTCCTGGGGCTTTACCTGCTTTGGTTTTCTTTAGTGCTTCTTTTATCTCATCTAGAGTTATTTCCTCATCTTGTTCAAGTTTTTTCTCCTGTGATGTGGGTTCTCTTTTCCTGTGTACTTTTCTTTTCCCTTATATCTTCTCCTTCTAATAGCTCTTCGAAGTACTGTCTCCATGTTTCCTTTATCTCTTCCTCTTTCCATATCAACATACGTAAGGATATTGGGCACAAACATCGTCTGTCTATTCTCTACTTTTTTAGAAACGGATATCTGCACGAACAAGATATCAAGCGCTATATAATGCAGTTCCACTATTAATTACCAAAGTTATGGGTCACGTAAAGTGTGGTTACATATGCATTGAAGTCAATAGGTTATTGTAAATCGAAGTACCATATCTTGTTGGGCGACACAAGAGGCAAAGCAGTAGCTAGAGGAAATTACGACACCGCATTGGTGTAACGTCTCGTGTATCTGGGCTGATTCCAAGTTATTAGCGGTCGCATCGGTGCTGACCCCTCACAACTTGCAATTCGGCCTAAATTAATTGCTATTTTAGATCATTAGTGCTTAATTAATACATCCAATGCATTCCCATTACGAGGCATGTTCCATGCTCTGCCACTCGATCCTCTATCACTAAATTACACGGGTGCGGATGTGATTCTGTGATTCCATCGAGGAACTTGTCAAAACTCTTGATTTAAACTTATTACAACGGCAATGCTAATTAATTTATCAGTACTAAACCCCAACACTTATCACAATTTATGCGCGAGGAATCTTCCATATAATCAAGCTTTGGTTAATAGTTATACCAGGAGAACAGAAATTATATGTACCCTACTTTCGATTCATTATTAACTATGTGAACTGAATGGATGGTCAATCGTGTTGAAGTAACATGTTTGTAGATCCATTTTCCAACTTCTGTAAATGGTGGTTAGCCAAGAATAATAATCTCTTAATATAATGTTCAATTTGATTACTATGCCAGTCACAACTCATTTCTATCCTCCCAGAATAAAAGAATGTTGTTAATTCGGATGATGTAGGTCAGCATGGAATCCACATAAATCATGTGCTGGAATATATGTTGCCCTAGTTGAACAATGTAATATATCTGCCATTAATCTCGAAACTTCAGTCAAAACGTTATATTAATATTATCTGCAAGCCTTGGATTCATGTAATGAATAATCATCAATTGATGATTAATTGTGCAGTAAAATCAGATATCTCAACAATCATTTCTGTTTAAAGAATATATGTGGAAAATTTGGATTACTAATACATTATTCAACAAATGATTGCTCTTCCTATGCTGATATTGTTATCAAGTTTCTCATGCCATTTAGCACCATGCAATGCTTGCAGGTCAAACGATATACGTACATATTCATGTAGTGTTATTAATGCAAATGTATCTGAAATTAAAAATGAGTGATTATTGTGTCGAATTATGGAGCTGATAATAGTGTGCACTATAACTTCGGGCCATTTGATATATTGGCATACAACTGATAAATGTGCGTATTGGTTGTACTTCTGTTCACCAGAGTCGCCTTGTATTAATCTGATTACGAATTTCTGGATAATCCAGAGGATATTTTCATATTAGCATACATGAGTATACCGGGCTAAAATGAAAAAGATAAATGAGATTGAAATATTATTATTATTATCTCTTTAATTTTTGCTTTCGCTTTGAATTTTTACATAAATTGTACAATAAATAATTTATTGGTTGAGTGTGAACAACTACAGAACATGAGAACATTTCATTTCATAGATATATGCATGAATCCTATTTGGCGTCCATTTTGACTCTCTTCTTCATAAGTAGCTTGGCCCATGTTTCCCCTACCCCTGACTCGTCCAGCATACAGTATGGGCTACAAGTTTGTCTAGGTAGGTATCTGCAATTAAACAACATATGTATTAATGTATCTGGGTCTTCTTTGCAAAGTCTGCATAATCTGTTTTCTTCGTCCATCCAATATCTATTATCTTTCTCTTCATTTCCGCATCTTAATCTAGCTATCAGTTTGTTTGATTCTCCGTTTTTGTTTGACAGATATTGCGGCTTTCCTATTGGTCTGATATTTTTGTACATTTTGTTGTAATTGGATTTTTGAATCTTGCTGTCCTGCTCCTGTAGGTCTTGGTCTCTTTTGGCCAGTTCTATGTTAGTATTGTTATCTTCTTCTCGCTTTCTTATTGCTTCCGCAGTTAAGAGCCCGTTTCTTTCATAGTAATTCTTTCTTCTCAATTCTCAAGGGCTGGATAGTGTCTTTCTTTCTTCTTTGCGGTTTATATTTCTCCAACATTGGTAAATTATTCTGCTTGGATCGCTTTTGCTAATTTTGTCTTCGTAGTTGGTTGCTCGCAGTCCGGCTGATACTCTTATTTTGTCTCTGTTTGTTTCTTCTAGTACTATGTACCGTGGTGTACTCTTCTCTAGCCCTAACCTTCATGTTATGTATTTCAGTTGTATTTGCTCCAGTTACGAAACTTCCCAACACCTGATCTCTGGCCCGTACATTATAAAATTGAAGTAACAAAGACAGAAAGAAATGCGAAAACCAAAAAAGAAGTAACAAAAATTTACAAGTTCAAGGAAAAGTACCATGAACTAGTACAAGAAGAAATAATGAAACAAAGATAATATAGAAACTGGGATGTACCTATAAAAACATCCAAAACAGAAAACAAATGAAGGAATCAAATTAAAGAAGCAAAAATGGAAAACTATATCTATGTAATAAAACGCACGGAAATTATGAAGAATGCAAAGAGCAAAGGAAAATGACAAAATATTTTATACAAAATGCTAAACAACAAGAAAAGAAGGCTTTCGGAAAATGTATAAATAATAACTAAAAAGAAAAAAGAAATTCTTCTATAAATAAGTTGAGAATTTGGGAAAAGGAAGATAACAACCTATCATACAATTGAAAAAAATACTGCGACAATACTAAGAAAGGATACAGGCAAACTAAAAAGATGAAGAGAACATTTTGAAAAACTACTAGAACCGCAAGAACTAACCATAAGCAACGCGTACAGTAACGACCCTGTACCAGAGTAAAACCCAGAAATAATAAATACAAAATCAGCATCGAAGAAGGTACAATTGCTTTTGGAAACTTGAAGATAGAGAAAGCAGCTGTATATGATTAAATAAAACCAGAGCAACTCAAATACATGGCAGAGGAAGGAACAAAAATGCTGCACACATTAGTAAACAAAATTTGGGATGAAGAGCAGACTCCTACAGATTGGAGAAAAATAATCATACTACCAATATTCAAAAAAGAGACAGTCGCAACTCTTGCAACTATCGAGGGATCTTACTCCTATGCACCAAGACACAACAAAGAAACCTTTGTATGTTTCATAGACCTAGATTATGCTGACCTTGAAAAAGCTTTTGGTAGAGTTGACTGAGAATTGTTGTGAGAAATATTAAAAAGGTGAAATATAAGACGGAAGCTACTTGAAGGAATCCAAAATATATATAAAAATAACATAAAATATGTAAGAATCGCTAACTTATTATCAGAAGAATTCAAAGCAGGTGGAGGATGTAGACAAGGAGGAACTCAAAGTCCTTTATTGTTCATACTATACATGGATTAAATTGACATTGAAGCAAGCAAACAAACAATACAAACTGTCATAGGATATTTGAATTTGAAACAAATAAAAATAGCAGAGTGTATTTTTGCAGACGACATAGTAATCTTTGCGAATACAGAGAAAAATCTGCAAGAGAACTTGAAGATATGGAACGAAGAACTACTTAGAGTAAATATGAAGATGAATGGCAACAGAACAAAGGTAATAAAAACAGTCAAAGAAGAAAAACAGCTGAAAGCACAAATTGATTATGAGCATTTACAACAAGCTCAAAGCTGTGGGTATCCAGGAAGTATAATCAAAATTAAAGAGGGGTACGAAAATGAAATGGACAGCAGAGTACAGGCAGCAGTAGAAACTTACAATTCAATAAGCAAGGCACTATTAAACCACAAAACGAAGAACAAAAGAACAAAGTTGACCAAACAAAACAATAATACTACCAATGCTGCTTTACAGTTCAATAATCAAGGTACTCAATGAAAAACAACAATTTAAAATCACTGCGGTGGGAATGAGATGTTTTAGAGCTATAGAGGGAGTAACAAAACTAGACTAAATCAGCTAGTAATAAAGAAGATAGAGCATAAAAGGGGATAAAAAAAATTAGGAGAAATATTGAAAGCAAGAACAATAGGGAAAAGGAACCATGGTAGGCCACAGAAAACATGGGACGATATAATACAAGAAATAATAACCAAAAAGAAAATAACAATCAGAAGAGCACACAAGCTAGCAACGAACCGGAACGAGTCAAGAAAATTCATAAAAGACATTTGAGCAAAGAAACCTTGACACCCAGTGGGTTGACGTATGTATTTTTTTGTCTGCTCCCTACTTTTTGTGTGAAGGAACATTATCAGTCCTGACCCCATCATTTAATCATAAACCGTTGTGTAGATATTGATATCATTGTATGATCTGCAAAATCTCCCGTTTTCTTCACAACCAGCTATTAAGCTTAACTTACAGAAAATTGTGTTCTGTTGTCTAAACTGCATGCCAAAAGCAATTGAGAAATTGAAGAACTAATCTATCATACCAACTTCTGATTACAAGCTACTGGATAACCCAGAGGATAGGAGGGCCAAAATAAAGAAGATGAATGAAATAAAAGTGACAAGGACAAAAAGTAATACAAAAACCAAAAAAGAAGTAACAAAAATATACAAGCTCAAGAAGAAATCAGTTAAGGTATAGTACAATGAACTAGTACAAGAAGAAATGATGAAACAAAGAGAATATAGGAACTGGGATTTGGGAACCATGTGGAAAACTCTTGTAAATATATTGAGCGAAGTGGCAAAAAACAGTTGTGGTACCTACAAGAACAACCAAAACAGAAAACAAACAATGTGGCGAAGCCAAGAAATAAAAGAAACAAAAATGGGAAATATACCTCTGTAATAACACGCAAGAAAATTATGAAAAATACGTAGAGCAAAGAAAAACGACAAAATAAATGATACAAAATGCTGAACAACAAGAAAGGCAGGCTTTCGGAAGATGTATGAATAAATACTACATAGAAAACAAGAAACTTTTCTATAAAGAAGCGAAAAATTTAGGAGAAAAAAAACAACAACCTATCAAACAATTGAAAGACAAAATAAAAGGATACAGACAAACTAAAAAGATGAAGAGAACATTTTTACGAAGCACTAGAACCGCAAGAACTAACTATAAGCAACGCGTACAATAACGACCTTATACCAGAGTAAAACCCAGAAATAACAAATACAGAAATCAGCATCGAAGAAGCTACAATTGCTATCGAGAAGTTAAAGTTAGGAAGCAGCTGTATATGATTAGATAAAACCAGAGCAACTGAAATACATGGCAGAGGAAGGAACGAAAATGCTGCACACATTAGTAAACAAAATTTGGGATGAAAAGCAGACACCTACAGACTGGAGAAAAACAATTATACTGACAATATACAGAAAAGAAGACAGCCCCAACTGTTGCAATTAGCGAGGGAACTCACTTCTAAGCATAGCTGTGAAAGAGTACAAAACGATACTTGAAAGTAAACTGAGGCAGTTAGTAGGAGACAGGATTGGGGATACTCAAAGTGGATTTAGAAAAGGTTACAGCACACATAACCATGTATTTACAATTCGATAGATAACAGAAAAAACACAAAGACACGAAAAAGAAATCTTAGCGTGCTTTATAGAGCTTGAAATAGTTTTTGATAGAGTTAACAGAGAATTGTTGTGGGAAATATCAAAAACGAAAAATATAGGACAGAAGCTACTGAAAGGAATCTGAAATTAATATGAAGATAACATGTAAGAACCGCTAACCTATCATCAGAAAAACTCAAAGCAGGTGAAGGATTAAGACAAAGAAGAACTCTAGTGTTCATAGCATACATAGATAAAATTATCATTGAAGCAAACAAAAAAACAATAAAAACTGTCATAGGATATTCAAATTTGAAACAAATAAAGATAGCAGAGTGCATTTTAGCAGACGACATGTTAATCTTTACGAATACAGAGGCAAATCTGAAGATATGAAACGAAGAACCACTCAGAGCAAATACGAAAATAAATGTCAACAAAACAAAGGTAATGATAATAGACAAAGAAGAAAAACAGTTGAAAATACAAATTGACTATAAGCATTTACAACAAGCTCAAAGTTGTGGATATCCAGGAAGTATAATCGAAAATAAAGGAGGGTACAAAGAAGAAATAAAAGCAGAATACAGGCAACAGTAGAAACTTTCCATTCAATTAGCAAAGCACTATTAAAGCACTGACCATCTACAAAACAATAATACTACCGATGCTGCTGTACAGTTCAGAAACCTGGGTGCTAAATAAATTCAACAAAGTAAAATCACAGCGGTGGGAATGAAATGTCTTAGAGCTATATAAGAGGTAACATCACTAGACAGAATTAGAAATAAAAAGATTAGAGAAAGAAGTCAGTAATGAAGAAGATAGAGCAGAAACTCGAGACTCGAGGTTAAAAGAAAAGTAAAAGAAATATGGAAAGCAAACACAATAGGGTTTCTCTGAGGGTCAAACTGTCGATGTCCCACTTCACCTACAATTTCAACGATACTTGATGACAAGATTTGTTTCAGCAATACAAATATGGAGAACATAATGAATCGCTTCAACTGGTTAACAATGAATTGAATATCAATTCGTATCATTGAAAAAATAGTAATTCCAGGCTTGTATTCTTCAATTTGAGCGGTTATTGCGAATATTTTTGTTGTTATTGCATTTGGCGCAGTCGGCTATTCGCAGTATTAGATTACGCCAATATTCATTTCGTATAAAGTCAAATTACTGCATCCATAACTTGATTACAAACCATAGTGTACATGCTGACATTCCTGTAAGACCTCCCATTCTCTCTACAGCCGGCTGTTCGTCGTTTCCTGGACTACTCCCAAGTTTTACTTGCGGCAAATTGTATTTCCTAAATTAAACTTCATGTATTACATCCGAATGTTAGCAAAGTATATTTGGATGTTCTTTATCCTTGTTATGTTATAATGGAAGCTATAACTCTGTCTATGTTCCAATTTACAAATCTGCCTTGTCATCCCGCAGCAGAACTACGAATTGAATTGACAAATATATTTCTTTGAAGGAATGAACAACGGTTCTGTCAGCTGAGATTTATATATACGAGTAATCATCTTAAGAAGTGGGAGTGTTTTAAATGGGGCTGAATCAATGTTGTTTTTGTTCATCAGTGAGCTTCTGAACAATCAATCCTCAAATTGGTTCCGCATAAATCTATACAACTTTCCACGCACTTTTTGTCCATGAGTTTATTTGCTTGGACTAGCAGGTCATTTAAAACCCTTATCTCATATAAAAATGCATAGCGGTGAAGCGTATTAGCATTTTTGATCAATTGCAGGAAGCTTGTTATCAGTTATAGTATTCTCCCATCAATTTTCAGAACGCTTATCTCAACTGTGTGTACAAAATAGATTAATAGAGTGTAATTTATCTGGTCTTGCGAAGCAATTATTCACCCAGAAGTGGAAATATTTATCTTGGTGTTGTAATCTCTTGAATACTTTGTTGAGTATTTCTTGTCATTCTTCATGCCAAACATCTACAATCAAATTAATGTTCGCATTTTGTTAAACTTGTCGTATTTTCAAATTGAATTCTGTCAATGAAGTGATCAGAATCCATTAATAGTTGGTTGATGTGTTTGACACAGGTAGCCACTCTTCCAGCAACCGCTGAGATTTCCTTCTCCGAGTTGTTGGGCTTAGAACAAGATTTGCCACTCTGAGAACTGATGTCCCTTCGACGATGTCCGCAGTCGACGACATTCGCATCAGTTGCAGAAGCTCTGGCTTTCCTAGATGGCAGACTTAACGAAAAGCCGTAGAGCACTTGAGACAATTTTCTTCGTACGACCAATTGGACACCGCGTACCGCAAATCGATTTTGTTACTTCGCACTTCTCAATGTAGTGGCTTTGAAGGTGTAGGGATTTAGGCACTCAAGAGGTTTGGAGGAATTTAAAGATTTAGAGACGCTCAACGAATAAACACAAATATTGTTGTCGAAAAGACTCTCAAGTAAACAGGGATTAGAATAACTATTCACAGAAAGGATTGTTTCTAATAATCAAAATATAAAATAGGTTGTTGAGGTCGTTAGTTGATTATCGTATGTAATATTGTTGTTGAAGTTTGCAAACGGGTCAATTAGTAGCAAATTATACAAGTGGTACTTTTTTTTATCTTATAGGGTCATAGTTAACACCCAAGTTATAATAAAACATTTCTTTGTTGCAGGTGAGAAATCAACGTTACAATAAATCACACAAACGTCATTCTGACACGCACCAATTATAACTTCAAACGCGAAGCCTTTCTTACTTCATCAATGTGAGTATATCGTTTCTTGAAGTGTATTGTTCAGTACGTAGCTTTGATTTATCACCCTGATGTAGTTACATGACTACTATTACAAACTCGTTGTTTCCAACCGGCGGTGCCTCGGACCTAACTAACTTGGAGTCTTTGGTCCAAGACAGCTCGACGTGAAATCTTGTGTCCGAGACAATGACGAAGACTGCACTAAACACTGTTATTGTCTTGGACTCAGGATTCCTCGACATTGATATTGAGCTCGCAATAGCGGCAGGACCCGGTTGTGGATATTAGCGTGATATTCTTGCTTTTTTCCATCGGGCGTTTTGTTTTGTTCGGGAGAGAATCAACCACCACCGATGGAAGAAGTCACAACTAATCCAACAAGCAAAAACAATGTTCATGGACATCATAGCCGTTGAAGACTACCAACCAATATTCCAAAAAATTGCTAAAGCCAACAACACCCCAACAAAGAATCACAAATATCAACCTACGGAGAAGATGGAACAAATCACAGAAAAGAACAAGAAAGACAAAACAGGAAGAACTTTACAAGCAGATAAGAGCAATCTTACTGTAATTTTGAGTTCGGACGATTACCACAAGAAGATAGAAGACATTTCTACAAGAAACATTGCTCAAGCCAACAACACCTTAACTAAAAGAAGCGCAAATATCAATTCAAGAAGAAGATGAAACGAATCACAGAAAAGAACAACTTGAAGAACAATTCAAAGTACACTACCCCAGAGGACTAGAGGAAGAAGATGGTAGTGAACCTTTCCAATAAGGTTCTCACAAAACAGGAGAAATCAGTTCTTGATAAAGGGCTCAATTTTGCCGTTACACCAAAAGAGGTTCCAAGCATCGAAAGCATAATAGCAGTGGAGACAACAGCCCTCAAACTCAACCAGGAGGTAGCCAAAGAATTTGAATGGAACGTGAGAAGTATATTAGACATAACGAAGAAACTAGAATCAGATATTTCGAAAGAAGAATCGGGTGCCCTTCTAATTCTATAGAAAGACAAAACAGGGAGAACTTTACAAGCAGATAAGGGCAATGTTACTGTAATTTTGTATCTGAACGATTACCACAAGAAGATAAAAGACATTTTCACAGGAAACTTGGCTCAAGCCAACAACACCTTAACAAAGAAGCACAAATATCAACTCACAAAGAAGATGCAACAAATCACAGAAAAGAACAACTTGAAGAACAATTCAAAGTACACTACCCTAGAGGACTAGAGGAAGAAGATGGTAGTGAACCTTTCCAATAAGGTTCTCACAAAACAGGAGGAATCAGTTCTTGATAAAGGGCTCAATTTTGCCGTTACACCAAAAGAGGTTCCAAGCATAGAAAGCATAGCAGCAGTGAAGACAACAGCCCTCAAACTCAACCAGGATATAGCCAAAGAATTCGGATGGAACATGGGAAGTATATTAAACAAGAAGAAGAATCGGGTGCCCTTCTAATTCTACAGAAAAACAAAACAGGGAGAATTTTACAAGCAGATAAGGGCAATGATATTTAAATTTTGAATTCGGACGAGTATCACAAGAAGATAGAAAACCTTTCTAAAAGAAACTGGAGAAAGATCCAACAACCAGCATAGAAAAGAAGATATACCAAATACTCAAGAGACACCATCAATATCTAGTCAACTAAACCCCATCACGTAAACCGTGTTATATGCCAGCAAGGTTTTTGTTTCCCATCATCTCACCACTAGCAGAGAAAAGCAATACATTCGTCAAAGATTCAAGACATTCTATCAATACCATGAAATCAACGCAGCTGAAACCACAGGATTTATTCATAAGCTTTGATGTGGAGAGCCTTTTTGCTAATGTACTGTACCTTTTTCCTATTTCCAAGGTTCTGATTGACACTGAATTTAAGTATTGGAATATCCCAACTTGAAAGTGAAGACCCAGACTATTAATAAGGGCACCGGAAATATGAAATGGGCGCCACTCCCAGGTAATGATCAAAAGAGATAAAGGTACTATTCTCCAAGACAATAGCGACAACTAAAAAGAAATAAAGCATAGACGTCGAAATCAGTTATAAAATAAATTATCATTAATTTGAAGCAAATCATTCCGAAAATTATAATTGAAAAAATTTGGTAACTTACGAAAATGGTTAAAGCAATAATACAATAAAATCTCACTGCAACAGCCAAAAGGGAACTGGAGCACAGACGTTCAAAATTATGTTACAAAAACTAGCTAAATATCCTCTTCAGGCGGAACTCAAGACTAGTATCGGCAGAGAAGGTAGATGACGAATTGTTAACCACAAAACAACGTCAGACAAGAACGTTCTCTGAATTAAGTTAAGTTGATCTTGCGTCTTATAGGGCTTTGATAGATACCCAACGGTCCTTGAAGGTGTTAAGGTTGGCCGTGCGCCTGGTAATCAACTTCGGGACGTATGAATGTTCTTCTTAATTTCGTTGACGTGTTAATGTTCTTCTTAACGTAAAGTTGGCCAGAGACTAGTCTCAAGTGGCCACGGGCTCCTAAGATCTTTAGCAGTTTACACTAAAAACAAATAACCCAACCAGTATCCAATTCAGCTGAAACAGGAGGTTTCTATAAAAAATTGGAGAGCTCTCTTCAAACATGAAGCGTTGAACTTGAATAAATAAATTTAGATTCGAATTGAAGAACGAATGAACCGTAAATTTAGTAAAAATTGAATGAAATAATCAGTTAAGTTATTTATTTGCCCAATTTTTAATTGTGCACTAAGAATTCACAAAGTAAAAATAAAAACTAAAAAAAGAGATTACAAAGTCTAGCAAGACAAGAGAAAGGACTATTAGTGACGAGTTGATAAATTCACGAACGTGGTTCGTTACTAACAAAATTGGATCAACCTTCACAAACTCGTAGGATTTTCCAGCTTGAAATCGGAAACTGAAGCCCACAACAAAATAATTCAAGTTTTGGAAACCAAAAACCATACAAACAACGTAAGAAACTGAACTACGAATTGTTGAATGACAAATCCGCAACCCGTTAGATACAAAATATAGGTGAATTAAGTATTATCAACTAATTTCACTAATCATTCATACATCAAACATACTAAGGTGAGGAATGGTAAAGAGAGGAACGAAGATATGTATATATAAATAAATCGCGTATCACCGAATCGATATCCGCCTGATCGCGTTTGGTAGTTGAAATAATTTGAATTTAGAACCAAGATATCAATTAAGTATAAGAGTTTCAAGGTTGTAAAAAGATTCTGAACACAAAAAACTAACAAAGAATTAAGGATGAAAGAGATGAATTTGGAAATCAAAACGTTAACCACGTGGGTCGCCTTCAAATTAAATCACTAGCAAAAATTATACTAAATTTGGAATAACGTTAACAAATGATGAACAAAATACTCACAAAATCATGACACTGATTTTAATAAAATAAAATAACCACAAAATTTATAGTCCGTGAGACAGCGCATAAATTTTTTGTTGATTACCGCTCACTTGAAACTTTGTGAGTGGCTTCATTGTGATGAGTCCGACAACTTTTTCATTTGGCAAAATTCTAGATTTGGGGGCGTTTACCCGTGAGGGCTAATTAATTGAAAGAATATTACCGTAATACTGATCTTTACACTAATCGAAAGATTTTTTGATAATAAAATGAAGGAAAAATATTGTCCGACATGAATATTGAGGCTACCGGTGAGTCCGACTTGTCATAAGTACCAACATACTTACCATTAGTACCAACATACTTATGACAAGTGCGGCTTGTCGGATTCACCGGTAGCCTCAATATTCATGTCGGACAATATTTTTCCTTCATTTTATTATCAAAAAATCTTTCGATTAGTGTAAAGATCAGTATTACGGTAATATTCTTTCAATTAATTAGCCCTCGCGGGTAAACGCCCCCAAATCTAGAATTTTGCTAAATGAAAAAGTTGTCGGACTCATCACAATGAAGCCACTCACAAAGTTTCAAATGAGCGGTAATCAACAAAAAATTTAGGCGCTGTCTTACGGAGTATTAGAACAACTAAAAAAATTACAAGACTGCTCAAAACCAATCCGTCTGTATCACCGCTCAGGAACCAAAGATAGCGAACAAGACGTGCATGCCCCCCAAATTAGCGCCCTTCAATCAAGAGTCATTAGCAAGTACTAATTTACAAAATTAGTGCAAATTTGTTATACAGATGGTGACATAGGTATGGAATAAGAAAACAATTGTACAAAAAAGACGTGAGACGAAATTTTTTGTAACAGTACTCATCAATGAATCTTTGGAAATTATAGCGGGCAGATTGAAGACAGATAGAGAAACAAGCAACAGAACAGACCTACCTATTGATGCTATAATTGACCTTCTGAAATGTTGATTGAGGACGTGTTCTATCGACAGACAGATGGACTACGTATAGGATCACCATTATTATCGGTCATTGCCAATATCTTTATAGAACATTTTAAAGAAATCATCATCGCCAGAAATTGTGGTAACGATATGTGGACAATACATTCATCATTTGGAACAACAACGATACACAACTAGAAGAGTTATTATTATTATTATAAACTTTTTAAATCTCTTAATACCCTTTCGGGTGTCGAGATTGTTCTTGTTTTAATTATTTGCGTTGATTACTATTCTATCTTGTTGATTATCTCTTTCCATTTTTTTCTGTCCCTTGCTAACTTCTTTGCTTCTTGGCCGCTAATGTTGTTTTTTGTTATTATCTCTTCTATATTATTTTCTCATGTCTGTTTTGGTCATCCCCTTTTCTTCTTGTTTTGTATTCTTGCATTCCACACTGCTTTTGTTTGTTTATCTTTGGGCATTCTTAATAGGTGACCATACCACGTCAACTGTTTCTTTTCTATGACATTATGAATGCTCTCTATTTGTACTCTTCTTCTTATATCTTCATTCTTTATTTTATCCATTATCGTGACTCCTTCCACTCTTCTTAAATATTTCATTTCCGCCGCCTGTATTTTGCTTCTTATTCTCTTATTCATCAACCATGATTCACTACCATATATTAATATAGGTCTATGCACTGTTTTGAATAGAGTCATTTTTGTCCTTCTCGTTATATGTTTATTTTTCAATATTATTTTGTTGATTGCATGAAAATTCCTATTTGCTTGCTGGATTCTCGTATTTATTTCCTGCTCTAAGCTTCCTTTATTATTTATTGCTGCCCCTAAGTATTTAAATGTTTCTATTTGCTCTATTTCTTTCTCATTCAGTATTATGTTTATCCTTAAATTCTCCTTTGATATGACCATTACTTTCGTTTTTTCTACATTTATCTTCATATTATGTTTCCTTAGCTCTTCGTTCCATATTTCTAAATTACGTTTCATATCTTCTTCACTCTTTGCCATCACTGCTAAGTCATCTGCGAACGCGCATTCTGATAATGAGATCCTTTTCAACTTGTAATGTCCAACCTCTATCTTTTTTATTTTATACTTAATATTCTTCATTATTTGGTCTAAAAATATAACAAATAGCAATGGGCTTAAAGCTCCTCCTTGTCTTAATCCTAGAAGAGTTACACACATAAATTCAGTCTGATCCAACATCAGATTCAACGTGGAAAAGGAGGTGGACAACAGCATACCATTTTTGGATATACTCGTATTGTTCATCGCAAACAAACACACACAATGATATCCTAATGTACTCAACACGAAGAACGGCATAACTATCACACATTGCAACACAAAGGAAGGATACAACACAGAAATAAACGACATGAGGGACAAACTCAAACACAATGGATATGCTGACTACACTATCCAAGAACCAGTTCGCAGGCACCAAGCAAAAAAGACCAATCTTGATAAAAAGAAAAAAGAGTAGAAGAACGAGCTAAACATTTCGTATATAGAGGAGTTCTCTGACAAAGTGAAAAGGATAGCCGACAACTACCACTACGATCAGGAGCATCCTAGCAACAACCAAATCGGAACTGTCGCTGAAGAAGAGAACCGGGATTCACCAAATGGACTGTGAGTGCGGATCGAAGAACACCGACAACACAACAAAAGGCGAAACTCCAAAGTCTGTTTGGGAACATCATACAATGGGAATGTGCTAGGATATTGATGAGAGAAGGTCACAAAAGGAAATTGAAAGAAGCCGCCATCATCCACAACAAATCCGTAGTGTCTAGTCAGCTAAGTGTGGAAGTACGACCCACCTGGAGGAAGCATATCCTTGATACCCCAGGTTTAACTATCAACAACCTACTCAACAACCGTAACAACCTGTCACACTTGATTCAACACCCGTGACAATCAATCACCAGTGCATCTGATGACGGTAACAGATAAATAAAAGCATGATTGATAATTTTGGAGAAGTGGCTATTATTTCTCACCTCTTCTTTCCGGGTATTCATAACTGACCACGTTAAGTATGGCTATCTAAGGTTGTCTGTCGATGGTGAACGCCTAGCAGGAAACCAAAAGGATATATTGGTTACGCGTTGCTTTTATGATATTGCCGAACAACACGCAAGTCTGCCACTTTGACGACACTTCCGCATTCTGTTGTTGAATATTTGTACGTAAAATCTGCAATGATGCTTGTAAAGAAAGTTTTGCCATTTGAGCCCTCAATGTAATAACGAAAATATGCGTTAAGAAAGTTGCGACCTATCCCGAGTTGGAGGAAGTTGTTCGTTCGCATTTTTACTTCGCATATACTTCTGTTATTAACCAAAATAGGTCAAAATTTACATTCAAGTTGAAATTAATGCAAATTGTTTGTAAATGGGATAATTCGCTGTTATCATGTAATGCATTGAACACGGAAGCCTCAAATTCTCAACAAACTCCAATTATAAACTAAATAAATACTCACATATTTCTGTCGCGGATTAATTCAGCTTTAAATATGTAGTTTAGGAATAGAATAATTGCTGTAATTTCAGCGTATCTAACATAATTAATAATAATAAATTTACACTGACGTTGATTTATTCTGTACGTATGGAAGCACATGTCAGTCTGCGGAAGATTATAAATTTACGGGAGCAACGTTCTGCTTACGAATGAACTATTTAATTCAAGCTATAACATTTTTACAACTATTTTATGCACTTCCCGGTAATGCGAAAATAAGATTGATAGAGTTGAGAACAAAAAAGTGTTGATAAAAGTTAGTCAGTTTAAATTTTGGATATTAATGTTTTTATTTCATATGCGTATAAAATTAGAAACGTGATGAAGAGTTTGCGATAGTCTGCAATGCCTCTTCCACTAAGAGCAAGTGCCTATGTCTGGCGGTGTATGTCGCTTTAAAAGCTCCGTAGCGAGTTCACTACATTGCAAATTTTATAGCCCAATTGATATAATGCTAATAACATGTTGGCGTTTCCGTTCTCTGGCTACGTTTAGCATATAGTCGGTAGATGGCAGCATAGCTGCCGGAGCACAAGTGTGTTTACCCTAAGCTCCCGTTACAAGATACCTATCCTATTTACGACGACTGACGGTTAAATTGGATTATAACAAAATTCTGCTGGATATCTTCGTCGGTTTGCGCGCGTTTATCCTTATCTCCTTTCGCGATGCGCCATTCCATCATACAAACATGCATGCACGTGGGAGGAATGAAATCTCATTTGAGAACTCAATCGCTCAAGGAGTAATGCTCCTCTATCCTCTTTGTTGTTTTGTATCGTCCTATCTACTCAAGCACACATTTATAATTCCGCAATTCTCCATGAAGGAGTCAGAATTAATCCTTACATCTTGAAATCACACACTAAAATAAATAATTCCAGCTCAATTTGCTTTTTATTCTTCGGTATTCCAGATGGCTTATTTTGTTGCAGGGTTTAATGACTCCTCCAAGAAGATTTTTTGGTTATAAAAACTTTTAAGTTCTTATACTGGGGGCTGCAAATTAGGATGATGAGGGAAAATTATACTTCAGCCCCTATTACGGAATTTATTAATAAATTAGTATTTTATGAATTTTCTTTAAAGAAAATAAGCTTTGGTGGAGCTACAATCATTAATCCATTTGTTTTACTTTGCTCTGAATGTAGAAAAAAAAGTGAAATATACTCCGGTGTTGATAATATTTTTATTTATATTCCAGCGGCACCCATAAACGCAAACATTAGAATTGTTATATATTCTATAATTTTTATAACCCATAAAAATGCAGTTAACCGGTAGAAGTGTCAATGTACGTCTCAGGAAAACCATAAGTCGTATAAAGTTGGCGTTACTTTGTCTTGAAACGTAATATACAATAAAGGGTCTTGGTCGCAATTCTACATTTGTGTGCAGTAAAACTTATTATAGTATAACACACATGTGTTTTTATTGTAAGCATATAAAATTTATTTGTTAGTCTCTGACCAACCAGAAATAACACTATCATTAAATTCAATTTTCCTAAGAGAGAAAAATTTTTGTCATAGATCTGTCGTTTCATATTTGTTTTCTTTATTGATAATTCTTGACGACTTTAGCATATAGTCATAAGGGTTCCGTCTGCTCCGTCCTTCAAGAAGGGGGCGCCCCTCGTTTAGGAAGGGGGTGTCTCTAGAGCTATATGGTCGTGTACCAAACAAAAATCCAACATTGGTCCAAGTAACGATACAAGGATATTGTTTTCCATTCTTTTTGCCTCAAGAATTTTAATGTACCATGAAAAATAATATTTACTGTAAGCGAGTACAAGAGATAAGAGAATTTTCTAATTTCCGCGTTCTTATACAACATTGCTTATGCATGAAGACACTGTAAAGGAATCTCTGAGTTAAGCTTCTTACACTCATGAAAAAGTTATCTTGGCAACTTATTGAAATTTGTTTTTAATTTTACTCACTTTTCAAGGAAAACATTTACTAATGCTAATTGCCTAGGGTTCGATAACCTCTACCGCATCATATTTCAGGTCCCTATATCCAACTGTCAAAACATTTAAATAAACCCATTGAAGCCTCCACACGAAACACGAATTCATTTACCTTGAATTTGTATGACGTGTTTCCATTGCATGGGGTTAGGGACCAAGATGACGTGGCAGTGTTGTATGAAATTTCAAAACAAGCTGCACGACTTGTACTGCATAAAGTGATATGTGATATATTTCCAGCTTGGTTGTATGACATTGCACGATTTCTTGTACTGCGTGATCCATCATCGCACGTCAACTGTATTGTCATGGAGCCGATTGCATCTCTGGGGCCTTAATTAATAAAACGCGGACTAACAACACCATGTGAGAGTATATTCCGAAAACATGAATTAATTTATGATTCATTTGGTATTTGTTTCTGTACTGAAGAGTCCCAACCTTCTCTGGACCTTCGCCTCCTTTATGAGAAAATTTTTGATGCTGTATTCCATTGATGAGCGACAACCAAATATACAATGAATGCGTCTGCCATTCGGGTAGGGGTTTTATGACGAAGAACAGATTCAATATCTCTTCGACTGCCAGCTGAATTCATTCCTTGCCAATTGTGTGTGGTTTTCCTACTTTGCGATTAACAATTAAACAGTATATGAGGCTGGTTATCAATTTTGTCTAGAAGACAACACAAAAAGGTTTGATGAAGTTGGCTTGAAAACATGATGAATCCCTGCTCTTCTTATTAGCATGCTTTCGAAGACTAGCAAGCTCCATAGCTTCATTTGGAAAAAGTTTTGGCAAATTGAACACATAGGCAATGATTTTCAGTCAAATTTAACTTGAGTTCTCTCTGTCTTCTTTATTTCCTCGTATGGTTGATTCTCTCGTCCTTTGAATTATTCAGAGTACGATTCAAAAACGTGCCACCGGTAATTAAAATGTACCGCATGGAAGCTCGGCGAAAATTGATTTCTCAAACTAAAGTTCTCATGGCACTTGTAAGTAGAGAAAGAATTGCAAGGCAGAGTTAGAAGAACTTGAAATCAATTACTGTTTCATTAGAAAGAATTCATGTAGAGCTAGCAGCAGCTATTGTACAACTGTAGGGAGGTTGAACCACGACAGCTAACAGTCTCAATAATAAAATAAACAAATCAGGATTGTTGATTAGGACAACATAAATTATCAACTATTTTAGATAGATTAGGTGCGCACAGCATACTTCTAAGATGAAGCAGGAAGTTCACTTTGATATCCTGAAAGATGAATCGACTGTCAGTCACGTTCCCCTCGGGGCGTCAACTTCGAAAATTTGTATTGAAGTGGCCAAATTCTTGTAGTCCATTTAAACAAGAGATGTATGAATGAATGTCTGCCCTAACGTTCGGTTTTCATCACTGATGAACGATCAGAGTTGACAGACGGTTTAGCTCGGTGCAATTTCGAAACTGACCAATTCAAATTTGATTGAATTTGCATACAATTCAACCGAGAGATATATGGCTGCTTCTTTAACCAAATTTTCGGTGGACTATCCTAAACGATACTCCGGAGCGTCTGACGATCTAGGTGGGAGTGGCCTCAAAACTGACGAAAATTTGAAATTGCACCGAGCTAGCCCGTCAGTCGACTCTGATCCTCCTTTAGTGATGAAAATCGAACTTTGGATACATATACATCTCTCGGTTTAATAGACTACAAAAATTTGGCAACTTCAATTTGAGTTTTCGGAGGTAACGCCCCGAAAGGGGCGTGGCTAACAGTCGACTTATCTTTCAGGGCACTGACTACTGTCGAAAATTTTGTAGACAGCGCTCATTTGCATGTATATTTGAAATGAGTGACTTATTAATGAATTTTCATGTTGATGCTACAGTTTTGCAATTACACAAAATGCACGCTGATATCAAATAACTGCGCCGCAACTTTATTCCACCATTCGTACAACGCATGCGTAAATTAAAGTAACGAGGCAGGATTAAAACTTTACGTCGGGCTGTAAAACTAGAACTATGTTTTTGTTAAATCCGATTTGAGGATGGCTTTTCCAAAGAGGATCTGCCTGTTCTTTCGGTAGACAGGTGAGCTGCTGAACGCTTTTTCCTGAAATGAAATTAACTAAATGGATTTTACGTCTCTTTCGAATATCATATCGTTGATTCCAATTAATGAATTGAATCTTTGGAAATGTACCCTGGAAATATCAGCGTCGAGTGAAATAGGTGGTTTAGCAGAAGTTTTTGAGCAAGGACAAGAGTCTACTGAAGACGATATTATATTTGTTCGACTTCAATGGCGTTCTAGCATAACTAACCTTATATTGTTGTCTCAAATAACAAATAAGAATATTTCAACTATTTTAACAAACTTATAAAAGGCGTTTAAAAAAAGAACACAGCTAAACGTTGAATATTCAGCTCCCGGTGCAGAAAGTCTGCCTGCACCCAGCGAGAGAGAACGAGCGATAGCAGATCGCTAATTTCGGTATGCTTTTTCTCTGTCACACTCTATTCCTTCACTTTCCCAATACTGACTATGCTAAACAGACCTCGCTCGCGGTGCAACGAGAAATTCTGCACCTCAAGCGCCGACATTCGTTTCAAATATATAGCAGAGTAGCCCGCGAGGCGCGCCCGTATTTCTGGTTGCATAAATAGATCAAATACGCTCTTTCTCTGATTTTATAATGAAAATTTGTGAAACAAAATGAAATATTCAATAAACCATTATAATAATTTCATTTACGTAATTTCTAATATTTTTATAAGGTGTGCAATGCACATCCTGCACATATGGACTGCACGCCAAGAGTTTGCATGCAAAAAAGAAACCCCAACTACTTGGGAGAATGTGATAAATAAAATAAAAATTAACTTTGAAGTAGTTTCCGTTCGTTAATTCGTCCTGAGACTGTCTCAATTCCTCACGGTGTTCTGTTTAATCTTCTTACACGTCACAACATGTTGTAATAGGAACAATCGTGGTCTGTTATATTAGTGAGAAAATTCAGCGACAATATTGCGCAGAGAAGAATAATGACTATCTCGTTAACTAATTGCTCTGTATCATTCATTTCGAATGCTGGACAGATGTCCACTTCCACAGACTATAATTAGCATGAATCTCTGGTCGTCGTTTGCGAATTTTTGCTACTAATGTTTCGGCTTCGTTGGGTTGAGATGGCTTTTCACTCTGGACGTACATTCATTATCTCTGTATTCATTAGACTATCGACCCTTCGCCAAGCGCACAGAGACGGGTCAGGATACTTCCTCATCAAATTTTTTTGTTGGCTGATTATTTGATAACCTCATATTAACTTTATTTTGAATACGAAGCAAAGCAGCAAGTTGATCAGCGTTGTCCAGGTCGAGGGATGATCCTATTAATCTCCTTAATTAGTTTTTGCCGGTCCACTAGGTTGGTAAGTCGCGCGAGAAATAATATCGATTCCGTACGACTATCGACTACCAAATGCTGAATTCAATTAAAATGATTTGAACGAGTTGCACTAATAAAGTGCAATTATGAAAAATTCATCAGGAAAAAGGTTGATGATGGTTGAGAGTTGTGTGAAGTTCTTGAAACTTCCAATTTGTGTCGTACTATAATATCATTCTATATGGAACTTGAATAACATTAGAAATAAAAGTGGAGAGCTGCTGCATCCGGTGTGCAAGTGGAGAGCCACATCCACACATAGTGCACTGTATTCCTCGTTAATATATTCCATTGTTGTGTGTTCCGAGCATGGCCTGCACACCTGCACAAAACAAAAACAAAAGATTTGAAGTAGTTTCCATTCCGCGCACGGTGGTGAATAACAAGCAACAATTAGAGCACCTTGGAACGTGCCCTCGCCGCACAAATCCATTTTTGTGATCGGCTTCACGCGATCAACATGGCGATTATAATTCAGCGCACGAGGTACGGTAGCCTCCAGCCAGTTAGTCGCGAACTGGAAGTATTTTAATCTAGTTTTTATCAGCGCCGCCAGCAGCAGTACCAGCCACTTTTGTTTCACATTCATCGCATCAATCTTGTTCCAGGCCCGACGACAGCCTGACGGATAGACAATCAATCTATTGTTACGGCTAAGAATGGCTTTAATCCGATTTCAATGTATTTTTTCCGCTAGGAAGAAGACAATCCTTATTCCAGGTTCTGGCTTTATATGCAATATAGAGTGCTCGTTGTACCATGATTGATAACTGCTGAGCCAGCAGGATTCACTTTTTAAACACTTAAATCCCAGTGTAAGGATTTCCAGCTGTGCCAACTTCAAGTGAGTTTGACAGGGTTAAATCAAAAGTTGGACACATGGCTTAAATCGGAAATCACAGTTACAGTTCAAAGTTATTTTGCTTCCAAGGCACAAATATTTTTTGTATAAAAGTCGGCAACTATTAACACGTGAACCTCTAGGGAACTATTTGACTGCTGCTTCTTGAAATCATCAGAACTCATCGTATGTCTGATTCTATTCTAAGTTGAATTAATATATAGTTCCTATCTCTTATGCATTGACTCCTAATTGCCAACATGCGTAATGACGTCACAGCGGCGCTTAGCCAATAACAGCATTTCGTGGGTCATGTAACAAAGTTTCATCTATAGTATTGTAATCTACAACAACAAAGCCACATATATTTATTTCTTAACAACTTATTCATTTACAACACTGATCACTCACTGAATATTCACTATTTGACTGTCTTACTGTTTACCATTTTCCAGTTAGGTCGTTTGCTCATATATATACAGATGTCCGTTTCTGGAAATGTTCTAGATTAGTCGAGAGCACGTTACTTGAATTTTCGACCATGTGGGACGGATTCAGGGTTCATTTTATTTTCTTTGTTTATAACACTTTTGCACGATACACTGTCCTATTCTTATAAGTGTTTTGTCCTGAAACACAACTCCATGTCCATGTCGGAATCGGCTCTCGCCGCCCTTCGTGCAACCAATAACTGTTTCGCCTTTGTGTGTGGAAATACTTAAAATGTCTGAAGGATTCCTTTAGACTTGAATGTTCGTAAATAAAATTCATTCACGTAATTACTAACTAGTTTATTTGAATAATTAACAATATGTACAAAACGTGATGCTTATGGAATGATGTTTTGGCTATCTATTAAAAACTGACTGTCAACTGAATGATAACTGGATGATAACTCAATGATAACTAACCTAAAATACTTCCTTTTAATATTTGTAAGTGGGGTAGCTTAGTGGGGATGAACATCTAGTATCTACCCCCACCTACACAAGAGGTGACATCTTTGGGGCAGTTACACAAC
Source organism: Dromius quadrimaculatus (assembly GCA_963989225.1). Classification (NCBI taxonomy): domain Eukaryota; kingdom Metazoa; phylum Arthropoda; class Insecta; order Coleoptera; family Carabidae; genus Dromius; species Dromius quadrimaculatus. Next base: position 3,863,834 of record OZ022328.1, read on the forward strand.
AAACTTGGTCTACAGTTTTTGGTCTCGTCGGGCTTGATGGGTGGTAACAGCAAACCAACATTTAAATCCCGCTGTTTTCGAATATAACCTCCATCATATTTCGAACAATCTTCCAATCTAATCTATCCAGAACGCAGCTCAACTTCGTTCTGCATCAGATGGCCTCGTACGTCTTGCAGCGTTTGCCACATGGAGCGGTAGGTTGGTTTGTTACCAGAAGGTAAATATAGCGTTTTTTTGTTGTTGTATTGTCCCGCAGGCAGATGGCCTCTCCTACTGTAGGCTTTTGGTGTTCTGGCCTGTTGAATTTCTTCTTGAAAACTGCTGCAATCTCTCGGGACATCTTCAAATCTCCTGACACATAATGGGTCAAGAAGTAGTTGGCCAGGTCTTCGAATAGATCCTGCTGCACTTCGGTAGTTATTCCAAATCAAGCCCGTCGTCCCCTCGAACTCGTCAAACGAAACTTCCTGCGCATGGATCTTACGAGCACGTGCATCATTGGTGTCTTCATTGTTGTCTCCCGCAATTAGTGCTAGTCGATCAATGTGCAACACTCTTGATTTGCTCTTGGGTTTGCGTCTGATTTCATAAATTAAGTCGTTAATCCTTCTGTTAACTTTGTAAGGCACCTCCCAAGAGGTCTGTAACGTCGCCACCTTGGGTTATAAAGCCGCACAGTCTTCTGGTTGAATTCGGACTCGGTAGTGGATATCGTTCATCTGACGCCTCAAATTAATGACATATTCTTCGGCAGCCATATCTCCTCTAGATTTGCAGCCGAACTTCAGTTCGAAGCTCCCGTCCAAAAATGATTCTTGCTGGAGTGTGCGGAAGGCCAAAAAAAGCAGATGGAGATTTGTCCCAGTCTCTCTGATGACTAGGGACAACTTTGGCCAGGTGTCTGTTCAAAGTCTTATCCATTCATTCACCATTTCATTAGACTGCGGGTGTAATGCAGTAGTTCTGGTTTTGCGAATGTTCAATACTTCGCATATCCATCATGGTCAGAATGGAGCTTCACGGGTTCGCCAAAACGACAGATTCACTTTTTAACTAGGACGTCTGCAATGGTGGCGACCTCTTGATTAGGAGTGCGTTATTTAGTCGACACTAAATCTTTTCAAGTACTTCTGGAGAGATCCAAGGACTGTTCGAGGGTTCAATAATATCAACTTGCTCCATGTCTCGAATGATACCTTCAGCGTCCTCTCTCTTTGCAATCGGAAGTCTCCGTGGTACTTGTCGAATTGGACGTGCATCGCCAGTACCAAAATTGTGACGAAGGTTCTGGTTTTGCATATTCTCTGGAAAAGTGCTGACTCCAAGTTCCTTCCCTGGTTAGAATGGAGTTCCAAGGGTACGACAAAACGACAGATCCAGTTCTTAACTAGGACGTCTGCAATGGTGACGACCTCTTGATTAGGAGGGCGTTATTCAGTTGGAGATAGTCGACACTAAGTCTTCACAAGTATTATTGAAGTGGCCCATGGACTGTTCGAGAGTTCCATAATACCATTTTGCTCCATGTCTCGGATGATAGCTTCAGCGTCCTCTCTCTTTGCAATCGGAAGGCTTGTCGAATTGGTCGTGCATCGCCAGTATCAAAATTGTGATGAAAGGAAAGGCCCCGCACAGACAGGGCTGGATTCAGGGCTCATTTTATCTTTACGACTTATGACACTTTTGCACGTTAAATGTATGTTTTTGAACATCACAACAAAATTGCTATCACTTTGTTGATTGGAGCTTTGAACGCAACTATTGATGTAAATGGGCATAATTTGCGAGCGAATTATTGGCTGATAATGTAAATACCACTATAATAATAATGATCAAATATTAATATTCTGTACTGTACTCATGTATTGATTATTGAAGTGAATTACTATCCATTCTAATAATTTCCTATGTGGTTTGAATTCTCCTGATTACCTAATTCATACTTCAAATAGATGGTTTGTAGTTTCATCGTTATCATGTCTAATTGAACTATTGGACAACACAACTTCGTAATACACAAAACAAAGAATTCAACAAGCAAAATCTATAGTTCATGGCTGACGTAGCACTTTAATCAATGCCTTTTTGCATCTCATGGTTATTAAATTTCATGTCAGACTTCAAAACCTTCAATTCCTCTCAACTTCACGGCGGATTGCAATTAAAAACTGTTACAAACAAACCCCTGATATGCACCACGTCATTAATTTTGCGTAGGGGAGAATACTGAGCAATGAAGTACTTGCTGAAACATTAACAAATCAGTTATTCTTGCAGCGTTTATTCTATTCTTCTTCACAAGTCAGCTATTCTATCCTCTTCTACAAATTATAGTGAAGTACTCGACTATTTCCTCGTTGGAATCCATACTCAGCAGATTCGGCGTGACCCTCTAGCAAGCCGTGAAAAAACCAATTCTCCATCTGATAGCAGATAAGTGTTCGCACAAACAAAGAACAGAAGCAGAGGCATAGCGGAGGTAACGTTAAGACAAGCCTCCGGTCTCAAGCTCCGGGCAGCCTGCTTTCTGGACTCCAGGGCACCCTCATGCCCCGGAACATGGAAGAGTTAATCGCTGGCTTTGTTTGCTGCTACGATGGGACTACTGGAGGAGATATACATTTTTCATATTTTCATTAAACTAGGAACATTGCGTCAAAAATGGCCTCGGAAATATTACCATACCCTCCCCTAGTTTTCTGTGATTGACATGAAATTCCAATGATATACGTACTTGGTCGTTCTTATTAGTAAAGGGTTGAGCTCTTCAGGATATGTTGAGGTGATGATAACAGAAGCATTGTCTGCTCATTCTCATGAAGTTATTGCGGGCCACTTCATGTACAACTCAATATATCGTTGAATGAAGGTTAGAAGCTTTGGATGTACATAGCTTTATGTAACTACCACTGTTCAAACATTCGATATATTAATATGTCAACATCTATATTGAATGATAAATCGTACATTTCCACATCAACAGAATATCAAACACGTGTATTATCACAATAATCAACAAACATGGAATTATACGGATACTCCAAACACTGAAAGCTCAGTTCTTCGTTCTGACAAACAAGTTTTTCGTGCCTGACAGTAAAGACAGGACCAAGATATTAAAATGTTCTCAGTGAATGAGATGCCAACAGTCGTCATGAGGAGTGTTTGCTTTCCTTGCCTTTGATTTCCATTTGATCTGCATCTATACAGCGTACTCTTGAACTAGAGTGGAACCTTGAAGATAGTGAATGCCGATGTCGGAGTTAATTTCATTGCTAGATTTCTTGTCCCTCAACATTGATTTCTGGAAGTATCACAAAATGAATGTGAGATATTAGATAAGTACCTCAAAATCCAGACATCTTTGATACTACCTCCTAATCAGAGAAGAGAACCAGATGGACAAACAATAAATTTCCCAATAACGGAACTATTAATGAGCTCCAGGAAGTCTCAAAAAATTATGTAACTTATTAAAATTTTCATCAATGTAGAATCCTTTTTATCTGCTTCACTGGCCGTCAGCTTAAGTGCTGGCTCTTTCTAGTAGAGCTTCCAAATGATCAAATTTCAAGTTAGACAGTGAATTTAACTTAAAGACTTTACCTAAGTGACCTAATTATAAACTTTCGCAGTCTTAATTATAATGAATCAATTAGAAGCTGGTGTGGAACAATTTATATTGGGAAGTCACAATCTCAATTTGTATTTCCAACGCAATCATTAAGAGGATTGCATTTGTTATATTTATGATGATAATTACGTCCTGTTCTCTAATTCAAGATTAACTCATCAAATCGCTAATAAAATGACAGAATAACTGAGTTGTGCCATCTTTGAGCAGCTGGTAAGTGGTGCCATCTTTTGTCCAGTAGACTTACTAGAGTTAAGCCCCGAAACTTCGTCACAGTTGCACATCCCAGAGCCTTCTGCTACCGTCAAACATTTTTAAGTCCATCAAAATTTGTTTATATCTTTCACATCCTATAAATTTTAAATTCTGTAATTCTGCTTGAACATACAACACCGCTTACCTATTTTATCAGTCATCAACTGCAATCAATCTGTTTTAATATTTCACATGTGGAGGAATGAGATTAAGTTCAGTTTAAACACCTGAAATTATATGCAACCGATATTGTTTGATCTGTATTTATGTGTTGTGCCTTACCGTTAATAAACTCAGAATGTAATCAACCGTTGTCCTGTAAATATGTTGTATATTGTATATTTTTTTATGTTATGTTCGTGATCTCTGACCATACACAAATCAAACATCTGACATTTGACAATTGACTACATTACCGACAAATAAAATGAGATCTAGAACAATTTCAATTTCAAGGAAATAAAATCAGGAAAGGATGTATATAACAGGGAAGTAATAGGGAAGTTGTTATTGTAAAGAAATTTGTATTTGTAAAATTACTTCTTCTTTTTTATCTGTACGTCTTTTGTACATTACTGAAAGCGCTATTATGAATTTAATTTGAAAAGATGTTAAGTAAGGATTCATTAAAATTTAGGAATGAATAAGGCCTTCTGGCCGAATAATCACTTCTTTGAAAGTCCAGTCTTCTGAGCAGCCGTTCCAAAGTACGCTTCTAGTTCCGATGCCCAGTGTCATCTTCAGAGTGTTCACCGTCCAAGTGAAATTCTCATGCTAAGTCCGTTAGTGCGTTTGTCAAGACACAATCTGTGAACTTGTTTGTTTTTTATAAGTTCGTGGAAAGAACTCGGATTTGTCTGCTTTTGCTGTTTTGAACTTAAAATATTTTTGCTGTTTCTGAACTAAGAATGTTTTGTTGAATAGTTCACCGTAGAATCACCGCGAGCGAAGTCTTGGTCAACTTCGCAGTGTTTGAATAATTTAACGTAGAAGCACCGCTGGCGAAGTCCTTGTTGATTTCATAGTGTTGGATTCATATAACGTAGGATCGCCGCTAACGAAGTGATTACGCAGCGTTAGATTGTTTTATATGGTATATATACAGGATAAAACAAAAGGGGAAACTAAAATAGATGAAAAAAGAGGAGCTAAACACGAAAAACTAAATATTCACCTTCTACAAGAAGATTCTGTAAGAGATCTTTATCAGAGAAGACTCGATCAGAAATTAACACAATTTACCTTCAAATCGGTAGAAGAAACGTACAAAAACATAAAAAAAAGCATAATAGAAGCAGCCCGAGAACCGCTAGGAGAGAAAGAGAACAAAACAGGAAGATATAAATGGACTATACCAGAAAATATAAAGTAAGAAATAAGAAGAAAGAAAGATTTATATCTAGAATGGCTAAGCTCAAAATCCGACAGAAGCTTACGAAACTAATGAATAAGGGCAAAAATGATATGTGGATAAGGGTATGTACTAATGTAGACCAATATATAGAAGGAACAAAAAGCTCAGAAGCCTGGAAAACAATTAAAGCGCTAAGAACAAGTCATAAGGAAGGAATACTGGAGACATATTCTAATTGTAGCGACACTTATGCCTTGATAAACATGATGTCATAATGACGTCATGTGACCTTGCTAAGACTATCAACATTTAGTTATTTAAAATTTATAGGTTGGCACAAAATAAATAAGTTGGTAGTATAAGGACGCGTCTTTTATGAATTTCGTTTTCCCGTTACTTAGAAAATTGGCCATTTTCTCATTGTGTTTTGACGATAGTAGTTCTTGTGTGTTGTTTTTATATTCTTTTGATAAATCTGTCTTTTTCAAGACAATTTCTTATTTTTTTGTGTGTGTTTCTCTGTTTTATTCAATTTTAGTTAATCTTTTTCCTTATTATCGTTGAATTTTTGTTGTTGTTGTTGTTATTGTTCTAACTTTAGTTTTTAATTTTGATATCGTCACGAAACGCCATATCAATCAAAACTTATTAAAATAAACTCAAAGCAATCGTAAAGTATACAAGATAACCTCAATTTCACGCTGAATGTCAAAGTTATCAAGTCGCTTTCTCGGTAGCGACACTAGCAGAGGTGTCGCTAAGCTCATCAACGCCTATACGTCACGGATGACGTATCGCACGAGCTTCTTTTCCCATCCGCTAGGTGCGCTAGTGAGTTATCAAGACCTTTTTAAGTTATCAATTTGACAAGTTGAATTAGAAACTAGAAAACAACCAAAATTAATAAAGCACTAGGCCCAGAAGGGATAGCGCCAGAACTGATCAAGTACGGATCGATGAAAATGATCCAAATTATAAAAAAACCTATATACACTATGCTTTGCCGTCGACCAAGTGGGAATAGCACAAGATGAAGATGACCTAAGTTTTATGTTGAGGAAACTGAAAGAAGAATACACAAAACACGACTTAGAAATAAATTATGAAAAAACAAAATATCTCGTGACAAGTACGAAGGAAATGAAGAACCTGGAAATTGAAGAAGGTCTAGAAATTGAAGGAGTGGATAAGTTCAAATACCTTGGGTTCACAATTAGTAACAAGGGAACTACAGAGGAAGAAATAAATACGAGACTAGGTCAAATGCGAGCATGTATCAGACAACTGCACTCACTAATATGGGATAGTCACATAACAAAAAGTACAAAAAATAGGATATTCCACTCAATTGTACAAAGCATTATGACATACGGAGCTGAGTGCTGGATCATACACAAAAAAAAGAAGATAAAATTAAAGCAACGGGGATGGAATATTGGCGTAGATGCTGCGGAGAATGGAAGTAGAAAAGACTACCCTACAATACATAGAAGAAAAAAGACTATTATGGTACGGACACGAAGAACAGAGGAGCCAAAATAAATTAAAAGAGTTACAGATTGGAGATATCGGGAGAAGAAAAAGAGGGAGGCCACAAAAATCGTGGAGAGATGAAGTGGAGTGAAGAAGGAGCATGGGAGAATAGAAGAAAATTGAGGGACTGGTTAAGAGAGGGCAGGCGTCCAAGACTGTAGAAAACCCTAATATATATATATATATATATATATATATATATATATATATATATATATATATATATATATATATATATATATATATATATATATATATATATATATATATATATATATAGATTGTTTTAACGTAGAATCACTGTTGAGGGGGTCATCATTGGCTTCACAGCGTTGAGCAAGTTAACGTAGAGTCACTACTTGGAAACCAGTTTGGTTTCACGAGAGTCGAAGATAAGTTAATCCACCGTTTGGGGAATCGCTTCGCGATTTGTTTGCTTCAAAGTTTCTCGTCATCTGCGACCGCCTTCTATTCTTTTAGTGTGAGCATTCAAAAATTCGAACGATTTCTTCAACCTAGTCAGGAAGTTTCGAATAATAACTCACTTGGTAGTTAATTTGAGGTCCGCAATCCACCTTCATTAATATCTCGGTGTTTGTGGAAAAGGGGTAGCAACGTTTTAATAATGAACACCACTGTTATCATTCCCATCGCACTTATCATCTGTGTTATCTCTGCTGTCATGCGAATGCGATGCACTTTCTGGTGATCAGATCAACGTTTGCGCTGCGAGAAATACTTTATGGAATTAATACGGTGTTCATTTGTTCTATCTCTAGCTAGTGGAAACGTAGCCGCGTGTACTTTATGTGTGCATTCAATGTCATTACTCAACAGCAACACAAATGAGGATTTTATACAGCTTGCCGAAATTTACAACCTTGTTCGATGGAAAGAATTGCCCAGTTTGCTTGTTTTATTTCCAATAGTTGTTGCATTGCTTTATAGCTTGTAACACGTCGTTAGTTGCTAGACTACTGCTTCGTCACAGTAGATACTAATATTCCTCTTCCCCTTTTCGAAATAATTGAGTGACAAGGCGAGCGTGTAAAACTTGGTGATATGCAGACGCTTTCATGCATGCCCAGCGCGACTCATTTCAGCTAAACTGACATTTTCAGATGACAACGGAACTTTTTGTGCAGTCATTAAAATTGTGACGCTGACATAACTTCACAAAACCCACACTTTTTGTTTTGTGTTTCTGTGAACTGATTACTAGTTGTTTATTTGGGAAACTCCCAAAATTAAAGCACTACTTCTTGCGACAGGAAGTTGATGGCTACAACTTTTAGTACGCAGGATTTGCTCTACCAATCATCAAGTGTGTTGTGAAAGTTAATCGTGCGTTAACTCTCTGAAGGTGCTGTATATATCCGCACATTAGCGCCATCTTGTTAGTGCATGTCTTGTCGTGTTTAATGTGTTCATGTTTGTGACATGTTATTGCGATTGGACTGTTGTGACAGCGAAGCTGCTTGTCATTCTAAGTCTATCTGCAGCTGTGAATGCCGGCATTAGATGCCGCTCGAGCAATCTGTCTAGCATTGGTGGTCCCAAGTTGAGCCCAAAATACCCTGCATAATACTCGGTGCCTTGGGATCCGTGGTTGATTGCGGATATCAAGTGGAGTGTTTCCAAGGGTTTGAGATGGACCTTTCCTTGAATAAGAAAAGGGGAATCAGCAAAAATACAAATCTAGCGCAGAACAAAATGGCAAACGTGTGCTTGGAATATTGAGGGGTAATATATGTTCGCAAAATGATAATACCCCTATCGTTGAATTAATTCTGTACACATTACTAGAAATTCCTCGACAAAGCATTATCACGTGACAGTACTGGGGAGCACGACACCACTATGTTCGGAGCATCTCTTGGTATTAAACGCCAGTCAAGGCAGCCTGGAATGCAGACAGCATAATGCACTTTGCCAAATCTACAGATCCATTGTAGTGTATATTCGCATACATCAGACGTGGCTTCATTCATTGATTAGAGGTTTCACCAAACATTCTTGTGACATGTACTGAATGTTCTTGAGTTGGTCACTACAACATAAGATGAATCTGCTAATTATACAATTGTCAGACAAATGAGAATTCATATGAACTAAATTCGAGCAAGTGTATCAAATGGTACTGTTGAATTTAATGAGAGTCTAGTTGACCAAACACTCTCAACGGAGCCGGACTAAATAATTACCCTATTCACTATGGTCATGTCTCGTGTTGCTGATATATGCAACTATATTCACACTATTCTACGTTGGTATGTTCAAGGGGTTGGAACACCGACACACGGCACACGGGTGCTAATCTATACAAGTTGTATGTCCCGTTTCCACTAATTGCAGTTCATGGAAGGATATTTCATTTGTTATGTCCACATTTGCGAGTGCACTGCCAGTACGGTATAATATGTGCCAACGTTATTGTTGGAGCTGAAAGCTCCTTATTAAGTCAAGCGGGAATTCAGAGGACATTCGAGAATAACATAGTTGAGAATGTATTCCACCAAAGAATCACAGTTTTGGGAGAAATTGGAAATACTCCTGACTAGCTACATTAAGGTCAACATAAATTGAACTTTGAACGATGGTAACTACAATGCCGCACATAGTTATGTTGGAAGATTTATTTGATGCACTCTGTTTGTTCAGAAACTATCTATAATGAACTAAGTCGTCCTTCAAACAAATTTGGCAGGACAAAAAATTCCACGAGGTTAACCCCAAAAGTAATGTTCTTTACGTACAATCTAAGCTTATCTATATTTTAGTTGAACCGATCTCATTTACTATAGTTATCATTGCTGAAATGAACTTGAAGTTTTGCCCATTGTTGAGGAGTCCCTTCGGAACCTTTTCTTAGCTTGAAATCTCCATATCGACATCCTGGTTCAAATATACCAGAACCAACCGCTTCACTATATTTCTTTCGACCATTCGTGTATCAAAACCTAGAATCTTTTTCAAATATATATCTTTCTGATGTCCTTTCATCTTGTACGTTTGATCCAAGTTATATTTCGTCATTATGAGGTCATATTCTGACCAGGTCACATGATATTGTTGCAAAGTAACTACTTACAGTCATCATAACTTTGATGGTAACAGATGTGACTCAGTTACATGAGCGGTACATTGGTGTTTGATGTATGAGGAAATCACAACTTTCATATCTGAAACATTATGGTTGTCTCCTTGCAACCTTCCTGGGGATTTTTGGTCCAACTAATCAGAACCAACTTTTCACTATCTTGTTTTGAACCATCCGTGTACTAAAACCTAGAAGCTAGGTCCTTTCGATATACACAGTAAGTAGAATCTCCACTTGCTTTCGTGTTGTCAGAGCTATATTTTATCAGTATGGAGTCATATTTTGACCAGGTCAGTTGATGTTGCTGCTGAGTAACTACTCATGGTCATCGTATATTTATGGCAACAGAAATATTGTTCAAGTCTTCCGCATTCGATAATCTAGTCTCAATATTTTCGAATCAACGTCTCCACTACTTCTTCCAAACCATGCATGAACCAAAACAGAGAACCTTGAAGTTAAGTCCTTCTGATGTGCATAATAGGTGGGACTTCTACGTTGTATATATGGTCAAAGTTATATTTCGTCATTATGAGATCATATTCTGACCAGGTCAGTTAATGTTGTTGCTAAGTAACTACTTATGTTATGGTTGCTCCTTTGCAACCTTTCTGTGGATTCTAGAGATTTCCGCATCGACATCCTAGTCCAACTACAGCAGAGCCAACTCTTCACTATCTTATTTTGAACCATCCGTATACCAAAATCTAGGACCTAGGTCCTATCGATATACACAGTAGGTGGAATCTCCTCTTGCTTTCGTGTTGTCAGAGCTATATTTTGTCAGGATGGAATCATATTTTGATCTGGTCAGTTGATGTTGCTGTTGAGTATTCTTCATGGTAACTCTCAACTTTCATATCTGGAATATTGTTGTTCCTCAGCTTGAAAGATTGTGACACTTCTTTCGGACCATCCATGTACCAAAACAAAGAATCTTGAAGTTAAGTCCTTCTGATGTCCATAGTAGGTAGAGCTCCTATCTTGTACATATAGTTAAAGCTATATTCCGTCATTATTTGGTCATTTTCTGACTAGGATAATTGATTTTGCTGCTTAGTAACTACTCATGGTCATCATATTCTTGATGGTTACAAAAATAATTCAGTGAGATAAGTGGCAGATTGGTGTTTGATACTTGACGAACTTTCAATTTTCATACCTGAAACGTTATTGTTGCCCCTTAGCTTGAAAGATTGTGGCATTGGCATCCAGGGACTACCGCATTCGATATCCAGATCTAACTACTTCTAATACATAATCTCGATACTCTTGAAGCGAGAAATAAATTGAAGCTAATTTGGGTACCTGGACATTCAGAGATTGGACCGCAAAGCCAAGGACGGGACAAATCTGCCCTTATTCGAGCCAGAACCTGCTTGCGGAATTTCTATGGGAAGAGTCAAACAGAAAATGGAAACAATGCTTCAGCAATGGCACAAAATCTACTGGATACAATCACTAGGGCAGAGACAAGCAAGGCTCTTCCTGGATGAACCATCCAAAAAAAGGACAGACAGCCTATTCAGCATGAGTAAGAATAATGTCAGACAAATAACAGGACTAATAACGGGACACTGCGCAATTAATAAACACCTATATACTTTGGGATTGAAACAAGAACCAATATGCAGAGGACAAGAGGAGGAAACTCCTTAACACGAATTCATTGCCAGCGGACATAGTCTTCTAGGAGCGGAAAAAATGCCCTCGACAAACTTCAAAGAGTTAAATCTAAGGAAAATCCTGGACTTTGTTAGACAGACTCCTATCAAAGATGTAAAATACAGAGGGTACAATAGGCCAAAAGACCGCAGTACAGGGACCTATGGGACACTACTTCCAAAGCAACTTCTTGTTTTGAACCATTCGTGTACCAAACAGATAACCTCATTCAAAGTTGGATCATTCTGATGTCCATAGTAGGTGAAATTTTCACCTTTTACGTGTGATCAAACGTATATTTGATCATTAAGGGCCCATATTTGATCGGATCAGTTTGCTCATGTTCATCGTATCCTTGAGGGTAACAAAAGTAATTCAGTAAGATGAGCAACAAATTGGTATTCGATACTTGAGGAGCTTCTAAATTTATGGTTTGTTCTTCAACCTGAAAGATTGTTACACTGCTTCTTAGGACTTCTGTATCGACATCCTGGTCCAGAACCAACTTCTTTAATATCTTGTCTCAAACAATCCTTGCACAAAAATCTAGAACCTAGGTCCTTCGGATATCCACATTAGATGGAATCTTCACGTTCTTTCGTATTGCCAAAGCCATATTTTGTCATTATGGGGACATATTTTGACCAGGTCAGTCGATGTTGCTGCTACTCATGGTCATCGTTTCTTGATGATAACAGAAATAATTTGGTAAGATGAGCGGAAAATTTATGTTTGGTACTTGAGGAACTACTAACCATCATATCTGAAACATTATGGTTGTCTTTTAGCCTGAAAGATTGTTACACTTCTTCTAAGGACTTATGTATCGACATCCTGGTCCAAAATCAACTCCTCTAATATCTTGTCTTAAACAATCCTTGCAACAAAATCCAGAACCTAGATCCTTTCGATATCCACATTACGTAAAATCTCCACGTTTTGTCGTATTGCCAAAGCTATATATTGTCATCATGGGGACATATTTTGACCAGGTCAGTCGATGTTGCCATTACTCATAGTCATCGTTTCTTGATGGTAACAAAAATAATTTGGTTGGATGAGCGGAAAATTGATGTTTGGTACTTAAGGAACTACCATCTTTCATATCTGAAACATAATGGTTGTCTTTCAGCCTGAAAGATTGTTACACTGCTTCTAAGGACTTCTGTATCGACATCCTGGTCCAAAATCAACTCCTCTAATATCTCGTCTTAAACAATCCTTGCACCAAAATCTAGAACCTAGGTCCTTTTGATATCCACATTAGATGGAATCTTCACGTTCTTCCGTATTGCCAAAGCTATATATTGTCATTGTGGTGACATTTTGACCAGGTCAGTCGTTGTTGCCATTACTCATGGTCATCGTTCCTTGATAGTAACAGAAGTAGTTTGGTGAGATGAGCTGCAGATTGGTGTCTGATATTCAACGAACTCCCAACTTTCATATCTGAAATATAATGATTGTCCTTCAGTCTGACACATTGGTACACTGCTTTCAAGGACTCTTGCAATGACATTTTGTTCTAACTGCACTAGAACCAGCTCATTCAATATCTTTTCTTGAACTATCCGTATACCAAAACCTAGAAGCTGGTCCCTTCCGATATCTACGCCACGTATTTTCGTGTTGTCAAACCTATATTTTAGCCAACGTTGTTGATATTCATGGTCATTGTATCCATAATGGCAACAAAAGTACTTTGGTGAGCAGATTGGTGTTTGATATTTGACGAACTCCCAACTTTTATATCTGAAACATTATGGCTATCTTTTAGCTTGAAAGATTGTTACACTGCTTTTGAAGACTTCCTGGTTCAACTTCACCAGAACCAACTTATTTACTTGCTTTGTACTACCAGAACCTAGGTCCTTTCGATATCCATAGTAGCTGGAATTTTTACCTCGTACGTGTGGTCAGATTTATATGTAGTCATCAAATTTTGACCAGGTCAGTTGATGTTGCTGCTAGGTAACCACTTATAGTCATCGTATTTTTGATGGTAACAAAACCTTCTTCAAAGTTAGGTCCTTCTGATGTCCTTAGTAATGTAGAAAAGTAAGATGAGCAGCAGATTGGTGTTTGATACTTCCATAACTGCAACATTATTGTTGTCCCTTAGCTTGAAAGATTGTGGCATTGGCTTCTAGGGACTTCTGCATTCAATATCCTGGTCCAATTACCTCCAAAGCAACTTTTCGACTATCTTGTTTTGAACCACCTATATACCAAAACACAAAACCTTCTTTAGAGTTAGGTCCTTCTAATGTCTATAACAGGTGGAACTCTCACCTTGCACATGTGGTCAAAGCTATATTTTCTCATTATGGGGTCATGTTTTGACTACTCATGGTCATTGTTTTCTTGATGGTAACAGGAGTAGTTCAGTAAGATGAGTGGCACTGGCTTCTAGAGATTGTGGTCCAAATACTTCCAAACCAACTTCTGCAGTATTTTGTTTTGAACCATCCATGTATCAAAACAGAGAACTTTCTTGAAAGTTAGGTCCTTCTGATCTTCATAGTAAATAGAATATTTATTATATCGTTGATGGTAACAGCAGTGATTTACTAAAATAAGTAGCAGGTTTTGATATCTGATTTTTATTTCTGAAATACTTTGTTCCTAGAATCTGGAATAATGACGAAGTACATAAATGATGGAACAACGGAATCAGGATAATTGAGTTATATAAGGAGTTGGGTTCTTGGAAAAGAAAAACAAAACACATAAATCTGACTTTTTATAATTCAGGCCATGAACGTTATTTCCACTTCATGAACATATTAATCTGGAAGTTGGACTGGATTTATATATAAACTAACTTTGTTTATCAGAATAAGTCATTTTGTTTTTAAACAGACTGTGTGACGATTTGATCCTCAAATCCATTGTCGGAACGTCTACCTGGTCGCACGACACTCTCTGATTAAAGGGAGTAATATAACCTGTCAGCTTGGGGCAATATTATCCCTTTCTGTCGTCCGTTGCAATGTCGGGCGTCTAATCACAATAATGCATGGCAGTAAGATATAACTGACACCACGCCACGAACTATGTAGGTTATCATAGTTCTCAATCTGCACAGTTTCCGTCTTGCTTGTAGGAAGAGTTGCAAATAGTTCAAGATCAATAAATTGTACAGAATACATTTCCAGCTACTGATTTACTTCGTTTTTTGTTTTTCTCAATCCCAGAGACAAGAATCGTCGAACACGAAGGAAACAGTTAAAGAAAGCAGTTTGCTCATCCCCAAAACCACAGCAGCAGCAACTACCCGTGTACCGCAAACTCTGCGGAGTTGGATCAAAGTTGAAATTAGAATGTCGAGTCTCATATATTTCAGGCGACAATTCCCGCGAGCCTTGTGCACACTCGTGCAGCACGCACGTGTGCCCGCCATCTTATTTCAACAAGAAGAACTTGGAGTCTGGCAAATGTGCAGAATAATTGGATCGGGATAAGCGAGCTGATCCAGAATTATTGATGGTCGTTTCTTATGCATGATCAAACTCTCAACAAGATTAGGAATTCTAACATTGTCATACAATCACGTACAGTTCTTTTTCAATTTAAGTGAGGTTCTTCAAAATAATTCTTGGCTACTGCTTACCGAGTTGCACCAAGTGAAACCATACTGAAGTATTCCAAATGTGGTATGATTAAAATCCTCTAATTGGATTGCGTTCCAATTATCCAACAGTTAAATGAATATAGAAGTGCCCGTGAGGGTAAAATTGTAATGTCAATTCTCCAATTTGTCGTGAAGTCGATCAAATCTCATGTTGCAGTCCCCAAATTTTAACAAGCAGTAAAACTCATAAGTGAAAAACTCCCCCTGACAACAATTAACGGATAAGGGAGTAACCCGTGTGATTGCCTGCACGTCGACTCAACTTCTTGAGAGGCGTCAGAAATCACAGAGATTTGTCTCCATTCTTGCATGCGTCAGCTAAATTGAATCTTAAAACTTTTGCATTATCAAGATTTATGTCATCTCTGGCTGCTAAATAACACTATTGTGCATGACGAACATTTCGGAGCGGAAGAAAAAGAAGGGAAATGGAACGTGCCTCTCTGCTAATGACGGATACTCTCCGATTTAAATTGCAAGCGATTTCTTATAATTGTGCACAGAATATCCGTGAAATATGAAGCGGAATAATGACGACTTTGACTTTGGTAGTTAATAATGGGGGATATCACTATTTCCTTCAACATTTATTAATGAATTTTTGTTATTGGGACAAAAATGATCAAATTCGAAGCACCACAATGTGGTTCATCCGCATCGTAGACCCAATCCAATTTACGAGTAAATTAATACTGCATTTGTTCGTTGAAAATATGATTTGGAAGCTCCAGCTTAGTGCATGCATGAGTAAAATTTTTTAATACGATTTATTCATCAATTTGTGGGGTTATATTGACTGAAAACTTCCTGACTTCATTCCGGCATTAATGTTCTTGAATCATATTGTCGCGTCTATTTTCAAACACACGCGTTACTTGCCTCATTACAAGCTTCATCTGAATGTACATGAAACATTCGTTAAAACTTATCAATTCTGTCCAAAACCTTTCTCTTTACAATATTGCGTTCCACTCTCAACAATCAATACAACTCCGAAATGAGGAATCATACTCCAGTAACTAGTTCATGATAATTACAATTAAGAACAGATTCACATAATATTCATGCGCTATGAAAATCATAATTTATAATTTTAATCAAAAATAAGGGCATACGTCGGCATTGTAGAGCGTTTATTTAACGCAGGTTGCACCGTTTGCAACATTTTCTCTCTATTATGCAAAACAGTTGGCTGGGTCCGGTTATTGTGCTGCGGTACCGGCTTTCATAATCCGCAACGAAGCCTGCGTCAGCAACTCTTAAACTGTTTTAATGATGCGTCGCTGCAGTTGCAAATTCAACCTTGCTGAAGCTCCTGCTGATTCGCACATCGTTGCTTTGTTCTTCATCGATTTTAGGAAAACTAAAACTTTTTCGGAAACAAAATAATTGGCCGAAGTTACTTGCGAATGTGCCTCTGAATGCCCGTCGAGTTTTTGATGATGGATGAACAGATCGCAGTGGTTCTGTAGCTTGACCTGTTAGTGGTGGGTACCTGCTCTCCTATTAGTCCGAGGAATGGATACTAGGAGAGTGCCGGAAGATTCGTTCCATCCTCTCCAAACGACCTTCTTACCTCGGAAGCTAACGCTACTTATCCGTAGGTAGCAAGAACCTAATCAAATAGCAACCTTCCGTTGCGATACTTTCATCCGAGGGACTTCTTTCTGGTACTCCGTTGGGACTGACCAGATCCGGTGGAACTCTCCCTCGTTTGGTGATTACGTAAGGCGCGCCCTGTCTCCGTTATTATTAACTACCTCAGAAGTTGGCGCTTAGTTTTGACCTCAAACTGCGATCAGCAGATATGGTTTCACAATGATGGCGCTCCTTCGTATCTTGCCCCAAATCAAGTGTTTGCGGAAAGGTGAATTAGGTGCACTGATTTTGTAGCTTGATCTTCGCGGTGGAGGGTACTTGCTCTTCTACTAGGCCGAGGAGTGGATATTTGAGGGTGCCGGAGGATTGGTTCCATTCTCTTCGGAAGACACCCTCAGTTGAAGCTATGGCATAGTAAATCCCCTACCTGAAAAGTTGGCGCTACTTTCGCCTGGCTAGCAAGACTCCAATCAAGAAGCAACCCTTTGTTGCGATACTCTCACCCGAGGGTCTTCTTTCTGGTACTCCGTTGGGATTGACTAGATCCAGTGGAACTTCCTCTTGGTTGGTTATTACAGAAGGCGCGCCGTTCTGCAAGTGCGCAAAAGCGCAGGGCATTGATTCCAACAGGCAAATACTGTCTAAGGATGCTACACTACTCCAGCGGGTAAACTGCGTAATTTACAGCTTAGGTACTGGCCCGCACAATGGG
Source organism: Dromius quadrimaculatus (assembly GCA_963989225.1). Lineage (NCBI taxonomy): Eukaryota > Metazoa > Arthropoda > Insecta > Coleoptera > Carabidae > Dromius > Dromius quadrimaculatus. The sequence goes on from OZ022328.1 coordinate 3,881,323, forward strand.
ATATGGATAGTATCCCGCGTCCACCAGTGGACCTGAATTAGCTTGTTGTGTGTAACGAAGTTGATTGACTAATCCAACTCCTGTCTTCGTGCAGGTGTCGCCTGTAGCTCCAAGAAGCGGAACGGGTCTTCTTCTATAAGTTTCAATGTTGGGCTGATTGGTTGTATGAACGAGAGTGTTAGTTGTGTAATACAGGAGTGTGAAATGAGGATGTAGGACGCCACAAGACTGCAGTGGAGGGTACCTGCTACCTAGGCCTAGGAGTGGATATTCAAAAGATTCCGGAAGGTTGGTTTCATCCTCTTCGGATGACCTTCTTGGTTGAAGCTAAGGCATGGCTGATCCTATGCCTTGGAAACTGACTAACACCTAAGTAGCAAGACCCTAATCGAGAAGCAATTTTCTGTTACGATACTTTAACCCAAGAGTCTTCTTTCTGGTACTTGGGGACCAACCAGACCCAGGGTAGCTTCTTCTGGGTTGGTTATTACTGGAGGCGCACCGTTCTGCGGATTTTCAACAGGCAAATGCTGCAAAGCTCGGGTACTGGTCTGCATAGCCAGGGTATGGGAAATTGCTTGTTCCCACCAGGTAGTCTAAAGCAGGCTTGCATCCTGAGCAGGAAGCGTGCGACAGCGTACTGGTAGCCAGTTAGACAGCTCGCTGTCTGTGGCTGAGTCGATTGGCTAGTTCAATTTTTGTCTCCGTTATTACTAACACGAAGTTTTGACCTTAAACTGCGATCCGCGGAAATGGTTTTATCATCATGCCGCTTTTTCGTATCTTGCCTAAAATCAATTTTTTGAGGACAGGTGAATTACTTATGCTGCTTTTGTTGCTTGATCTCAGCAGTGGTGGGTATCTGCTCACCTACTAGGCCGAGAAGTGAATAGTTTGGTGATGCCAGAGGATTGGTTCCATCCTCTTTGAGGAATCCCTCACCTCGGAAGCTGGTGCTACTTACTTCTGGGTAGCAAGACCATGATTAAAAAACAACCTCCTGTTGGTCTTCTTTCTGGTTCTCTGTGAGGACCAACCAGACCTGGCGGGTTCTCTTTTGGTCGGTCATAACAAAATACACTCTGTTCTGAAAGTGCACGAAGGCGGAGAGAATTGGTTTCAACAGGAAAATGCTGCCTAGGGGTGCTACGTTACTCCAGCGGATGAGTTGTGTAATTCAAAGATCGGGTACTGGCCTGCAAAGTCAGGAAGCGCGGTGGCGTACTAGTAGCCAGTCAGGCAGCTTGCTGTCTGTGGCGAAGTTGATTGGCTGTTCAATCTCTATCTTCGTTATTACTAATAAGAAGTTTTGATCTCAAACTACGATGATTGATCATGGTTTACCGTGATGACGGCCCTTCGCACTCTGCTTCAAATCAAGTTTTTGAGGACAGGTGTTTGAACCCAGAGGTAACGTGCTGATGAAATAAAAGTTTATATTTTATTTTAACTCTTTATTTTTAAATAACTTATTTAATACTATATGCAATTCTTCAACTATCTACGAGAATATTATTTTTTGTCTAAGTGAGGGGGTGAAGCTTCGTAAGTGGAGATGAGAACGGAGGAGACCGAACTACCCTTCGTAGAATTCTTGGAAAACGTAAAGGCAACTGCGCTTTTGAACAACAGGTGAATTAGCTGCGCTGCTTTTGTAGCTTGATTCTGGCAGTGGTAGGTACCTGCTCTCTTACTAGACCTAATAGTTGATATTTGGAAGGTGTCTGAGGATTGGTTTCATCCTCTCTGGAGGGCCCTCTTTGTTGAAGCTAAGGCATGGCGAACCCCCAACATTGTAAGTTGATTATGCCTGGGTAGCAAGACCCTTATCAAGAAGCAACCTCCTGTTGCGATATTCTCACCCGAGGGTTTCCTTTCTGGTACTCCATGATGACCGACCAGACCCGGTAGACTTCCCCCTTGATCGGTTATTACGGCAGGCGCGCCGTCTTGCAGGTGCGCGAAGACGAGGGCATTGGTTTTAACAGTCAAATGCTGCCCAGGGGTGCTATGTGATTCCAGCTGATGAGCTGCGTCATTCAAAGCTCGGGTACAGGCCTGCATAGTCAGTAGGGTATAGATAGTATTCTGCTTCCACTAGGGTATCCAAATCGTAAAGAGGAAGCGTGGCGGCGTACTGGTAGCCAGTTAGACAGCTTGTTGTCTGTGTCAAAGTTGATTGGTTCACCAATCTCCATCTTTGATATTACTAACAGGAAGTTTTGACTTCAAACTGCGATAATCGATCGCATTTTGCTCCAAATCAAGTTTTTGTGGACGGGTGAATCAGTTGCGCTGGTTTTGTACTTTGATCTCAGGATGCCGGAGGATTGGTTGCATCCTTCTTGAAGAACCCCCTTAGTTGATACTGAGGCATGGCGAACCCTCTACCTCGGAACTTAGCACTACTTTAACTTGGGTAGCAAGACTATAATTGAAAAACTACCTCCTGTTGGTTTTCTTTCTGGTACTCCATGGGGACCGACCAGATCTGAGGGACACTCCCTTGGTCACTTATTACGGAAGGCACGATGTTCTCAAGGTGCGCGAAGGCTGAGGTCATTGATTCCGAGAGGCAAATGATGCCTATGGGTTCCTTCGTCACTCCAGCAGGTGAGCTAAGTAATTCAAAACTCGGGTACTGGCTTGCATAGCCAGTAGGGTATGGATATTTTCCTGCCCTCTCGTCCAAATCGTAAAGAGGAATCTAAATCAGGCTTTCATCCTGAAAAGGAAGCGCGTGGAAGCGTACTGGTGTCACTTGCAGTGCCAAGAGGCGAAACGGGTTTTTTCCAAAAGGTGTAGCTTGAACTCTTGGATTCCCAGATCCTAATCTGTTTTGAATTGATATGTACACAAACTAGCGGTAGGATTTAACTTGGCCACGAATCATAAATGTTGCCTTATATTTTTCGCATTAATAGCGGTTAAAATAATTGGTTCCTTATAAGAAAAACTGTCTTAGTGCCTGCGTTATGACTGCAAACCCAACCTTCCGGATGCTCCTGTTGATTTGCGCATCGTTTCTTTGTTCTCCATTGATTTATGTGGATTATTCTATTCGATTCATTAGGAAATCTAAAAATTAATAATCTGCCGAGGATTTGAGTATGTATGCAACGGACAAGTCAAGTTTTTGACGATAGGTGAATAGATCGCGGTAGTTCTCACCTTTCAGATCCCCTGATCGCAATCCACTTTGAATATAACTGCACACAGAATATAATATATACAAATAATAATCGGTTATTCATGTTTCGTAGTAGGACACACATTCTGTCAGAAATGGTATAGGATGAAATATCTTGCGTTCTTGTTTTTGTTCTTGCCAAGATTTAGACTACGGTCCTCGAATATTTCAGTTCATTAGTCGCGACCAGTTTTTATTTGTGTAGTGAATTATTTCATGTTCCACCGTCGACTCGACAGCAGACCAACGAACTTGATTTAAGAACCGTCCTCTGCTCCTGCTTTCCACAACTCTGCAATTCAAATGTTTGTCTCAAAGAACTAGATCGGAATTTATGACAGCGAATTTAAATTACTTGAAGGAGTGGATTTATTGCTCGACTGGAAACCGGAACCTTATTTCACGACGTTGCGTTGTAACTGCTGTGACCAACATTTGTGATATATGTCCAGGGAATTTCAATATTCTTCAGTTGGAACAGTATGTTAAGATTCTTGTTGGCACAATTCACTCAACCTGATTGAATATACAAAATCGAAAGCCAATATTGCAATCCTGAAATTGTTTCTGATATTCGAACTTGAAGTGCAGAAAAGGAAGAAAAGGAATGTTTGTATGAAGCATCTGTTCGTTCAATGTTTCCACTTGATGTTCAAGAAAGAATGCAACAAACAACTGGGCTCCTCTATTCACTCGCTTGTATGTAAATTTTTATACGGCAAGATAACGTCCGGTGGCGTTCAAGTAATGAAAGTAAAAAGGAAAATATCCTTTGACGATGGATAACTCGCCAACACTCACCCTTTGTGCAAGCATTGACCGCAGAAAATATTTTTCTTTTTCCCCCGCTTGTGTTGCTGATACTTCCCTTATTAAATTTGTTTGATGAAACGTCATGTTTATTTTGTATCGATATTATTTTTCTACAGGATTAATTCCTGCGTCTAGTTTGTTTTTAATAAGATCCAGACCTGAATTTTTCACGATTATGAGCGGAATATGCAAATTGATATTTTTCATGCAAATTGAAAGTAAACTGTTCTTATTTTGTTTTCTATTCCCGAGAAATTTCTACGGGAAACTCACAAATTGTGCATTATTATTAATTGTCCTTTATTTCTTTGTTCCAGGTGAGTCGTCGCTCCTTTTTACTTTTTGCTGCAAAACGCAATCAGGTAAAGCTGCTCTGGAAGGTGAGGTACGGAAATCATTTATTCAATTATTACTCCGAAAGCATATATTCTAAATGATAATTTCAACTTTGGGGACAACAACAGAAAACCTACTACTACTTAAGAATGCAGCTCAGCTGACATGGTTCCACCATGATGGCGCTCCTCTTCAATTTGCTTTGAATTGTGTTTTTGATGATGAGTTTGCAAACCCGTCGACAAAATTTGTTAGCCGTGTGTTGAAGGATCAAATAACGCAAATTATTTATCACGCAGCACTCTCAACGATCCAAAACAAATATTCGTATATATACTTGTCATTTACAGAACCACGAACCGAAAACAAAAACTCAAAACTGCAAAGCAAAAAATAGATGCGTGATGTTTTTTTGAATGCTGAGCAGAGCAGAGAAGCAGAGGACAGACTTTGTTTAATAGCGTTCTGTTGGTGACAGTTGTAACAGCAAAAACGCTGTTGGTTTGAGAAACAGCCACATGCCGCATTCGCTTGTTTGAAACAGTTGAAATGACAGATCGTTGCTCGCTTTGTGGGGCCTTGCTTTTACCATATTGTTGGATAGGCTTCTTCCTCACGCAATTAAAAAAAAAAAAACAAATTCAATATATACTTCTCAAAAATTTACCTTCGTTGAAGCAAACGTACAATTAATATTAATGTTTGTAATTCAAAATTAAGATCTTCAGCGTGCGAGTCATAATAAATCATCATCAACATATTTTTATGAAGTCGGAGTAAACGTCGGGCTGATAATTAATTTCGGTTGGCCAAAACAATTTGCCTACATTTCCTAAAATCAAGGATTCATTTATTACTCTGTCATAATTAGGTTTTCTTGGCATTAATCTTATGCAAGCATTAGTCACGAAAACAATTCCAACAAGACGTTCCTCAAACTCCCATTTCTTCATAAGAAAAGTTCTGCAGTCTTGATGACTTCAAATAGGCGTGAAGTGAGAATTTAAGTTATAGTTGCTCCCAAAATTGGACCTATCATCGCGATTTTATCAAAATTTGTATCGATAAATCCTGCTGAACAAAAAACATAACAAAAGTAGTAATGAGAATTTCTTGCGGAAACTGCACTTCTTCCCCAACCGGAGTAACTTGATGTCAACTTTCTGTTATAGCTAAAGTTTTGTTCCTCCATAAATTAGTGCGGAGGGTAACAAGGAGCAAGTAATGAAGTTTTGTCTCTAAAATTTCAACAAAGTTTGATCAGTTCTCACTCGAATGTCGTACCATAACCTAGATGAATGCATAATTAGGAAACATTAATGCACATATGATAAGAAGATGGTAATAAAACTTTGCTCCCACAGAAATCCAACCGGTCGTAAAGTTTGTTTTAGATTTAGAGAGGATTAGCTTCTAGGTTTCACAATTAAAATATGAACTCATTTCAATACCCACATTTACTAATCCTGCTGTTCACGTTCTCATTCCGTGAGGAAGTGATGAAGTGTGACGATTTTATTGATAAGCAGGCATTACTTTCCTGGATCTGAGGATGACAGCTACGCTTATAGTTAATCAGGAGTTATTTATCAAAGAAAAATCCCCTGTTCTTCTGGAATCAAGGGTTTCAGAAAAACATTTATTAGTAAAGAATTACTTGGCTTTTTGAAGGGTCTAATCATTATTTGACAATCACTTCATGAACTAGAAACTCATAATTTTTATGCTTGGACTTATGGTGAACATCTGTAACCGTGTGATTGCATATATATATCAACGGGTCATCGTTCAATTCTTAAATCCGCAAGATTTTAATCCATGTTTTACGTGGAGCTTGACGCAGAGATTGTTCCTAGCGAATAATTCTTGAAATCGATGGGTTTTGGGGGTATTTTTGACACAGGCGCCCATCATACCATAAGACATATAAGAATAAACAAACTCATTCAATTCAAATTTTCATAAGAAGTTCTGCAAAATAGTCTCCTCTGTTATATTCTTTATTTGTTTACGTTCAAAACCCGTTTTTTATGCTTGGATTTCTAGTGAAGATGTGTTACCGTGTGATTGCATATATATATCAACGGGTCATAGTTCAATTCTTGGATCCGCAAAGTTCGAGTCCATATTTCACGTGGAGCTTGACGCAGAGATTGTTACCTTGCAAATAATTTGGAAATTGATGGGTTTTGGGGCTACTTTTGGCACAGGTGCTCATCATAACATAAGACATATAGGAATAAATTCAAATTTTCATAAGGAGCTCTGCAAAATAGTCCCTTTTGTGTTATTTTTCATTTGTTCATGTTCGAAACCCGTTTTTCATGCTTGGACTTCTAGTATAGATGTGTTACCGTGTGATTGCATATATATATCGACGGGTCATCGTTCAATTCTTGAATCTGCAAGATTCGAGTCCATATTTCACGTGGAGCTTGACGCAGATATTGTTACTTCGCGAATAATTTGGAAATTGTTGGGTTTTGAGGGTACTTTTGGCACGGGTGCCCATCATACCATAAGACATATAGGAATAAACAGACTCATTTAATTCAAATTTTCATGAGGAGTTCTGCAAAATAGTCTCCTCTGTAATATTTTTTATTTGTTTACGTTCAAAACACGTTTTTTATGCTTTGACTTCCAGTGAAGATGTGTTACCGTGTGATTGCATATATATATATCAACGGGTCATCGTTCAATTCTTGGACTCGCAAGATTCGAGTCCATATTTCTCGTGGAGCTTGATGCAGGGATTGTTACCTTGCGAATAATTTGGTAATTGATGGGTTTTGGGGGTTCTTTTGGCATGGGTGCTCATCATACCATAAGACATACAGGGTGTAACAGAAATAAGTACATTAATTTTAACCAGTTATAGTTCTTGTCAAGCCTAACAATTTTTCTTAGTAACTTTTTCCCGAATTCTCATCTTTTTTTAGCATTTTTTATCCCCTATAATTTAACGAGTCGTTCAGGTGCATAGTTATCGGATCTAGTAGCAGTTGCAATAGAACAATAATTGATTTTGACATGTGTGAGTTATAAATTCCTTAAAATAAATTCTGGAATAGAACAGATTATAATTTATTAATTCTGTGTACGATTTCATGGGCAGTTTGGGATTAGCTTAGCTAATTTATTTGGAACGATCTCCAAATTGTCATTTTTCACTAAAAATTGAATTATTGTGGTTATGGTAATGTATTTAATGTCGAAATATTATGCACTTATACATTACGATGAGAATACCATGGAATATTTAGAACCTAACGTTTATCTGGAACGTAACACAGCAGATGAGATGAATGAAATACATCAATTTATGAATGAAGCACCTGTGTATTAGTTTTTCTCATATTATTACAAACTTCACACTTCACACTCAGGTCGTTTCACTAAAGTATGCGCCGTGAATTGATCTGCTGAATAAGCAAAATATTATATCATATATTTCAGAAAATATTAAAAATCAATTACCAAATTCAGTTTGATACATTTATAGGTTATATTTTCTGTTCTTCGAAAAAACAATCTCCAAAATTTCATGTAGCAATATTTCTATCGAATTATTCAGTGAATTAATTAATTTAGAATTACATTCCATTCAATATTCTACCGTTTTCTTTAAATAAATCGTTGAATGATTTACTCTTTATGTTTCTGATGAAGTAGGTTAGGAACAGCAACTAATTCTCGAACTGCTAGTAGATGGCAGCACAGTCTGACTCTCCTGACACAGTGACACAGTTTCAGACAATTCAAATCAGCTGATTCAAATGCAATGAACTTGTGCAGACAATCTTATGATTAAGAAATGTACTATCCGAAAATATACGTGAAATCCCTAAATAAAAATCAAACTTCTTAAAAATGACATAAAAATACGACTAAAAGACCAAATTGTTGATTGCAGAGACAAATTCAGTCTTTCTTCCAACATATACAAAAATAGAATAATCGAGGTGAGCGAATAACAATGTATTGCCAAAATACTAATATTTTTCCAGTTTCAAATGAATGATTGACAATCGACAGCTGTCATTCTTCCAACAAATGAGGAACATTCAGTTTGAACCATAGGCGCACTATGAAATTTTTGACAAAACTTTGATGAATTTTTACTCTGTATCCAGAGGATTCACGGAAAAAAGTTATCAGGAAAAATTGTTATGCTTGACAAATTGCATCACAGGTTAAAATTAATGTACTTATTTCTGTTACACCCTGTATAGGAATAAATTCAAATTTTCATAAGGAGTTCTGCATAATAGTCCTCTCTGTGATATTTTTCATCTATTCACGTTAGAAACACGGTTTTCATGCTTGGACTTCCAGTGAAGATGTGTTACCGTGTGATTGCATATATATATATATCAACGGGTCATTGTTCAATCCTTGAGTCCGCAAGGTTTGAATCCATGTTTTACGTGGAGCTTGACGCAGAGATTGTTCCTAGCGAATAATTCTTGAAATCGATGGGTTTTGGGGGTGTTTGTGGCACGGATGCCCATCATATCATAAGACATATAGGAATAAACAAATTCATTCAATCCATATTTTCATAAGGAGATCTGCAAAATAGTCTCCTCTGTGATATTTTTTATTTGTTTATGTTCAAAACTCGTTTTTCATGCTTGGAATTCTAGTGAAGATGTGTTACCGTGTGATTGCATATATATATCAACGGGTCATCGTTCAATTTTTGGATCCGCTAGATTTGAGTCCATATTTTACGTAGAGCTTGTTGCAGAGATTGTTACCTTGCGAATAATTTGGAAATTGATGGGTTTTGGGGGTACTTTTGGCACGGGTGCCCATCATACCATAAGACATATAGGAATAAACAAACTCATTCAATTCAAATTTTCATAAGGAGTTCTGCAAAATAGTCTCCTCTGTGATATTCTTTATTTGTTCACGTTCAAAACCCGTTTTTCATGCTTGGACTTCTAGTGAAGATGTGTTACCGTGTGATTGCATATATATATCAACGGGTCATCGTTTAATTCTTGGATCCACAAGATTTGAGTCCATATTTTACGTGGAGCTTGATGCAGAGATTGTTACCTTGCGAATAATTTGGAAATTGATGGGTTTTGGGGGTACTTTTGGCACGGGTGCCCATCATACTATAAGACATTTAGGAATAAACAAACTCATTTAACTCAAATTTTCATGAGGAGTTCTGAAAAATAGTCTGCTCTGTGATATTTTTTATTTGTTCACGTTCAAAACCCGTTTTTTATGATTGAACTCCTAGTGAAGATGTGTTACCGTGTAATTGCATATATATATATATCAACGGGTCATCGTTCAATTCTTGAAACCGCAAGATTCGAGTCCATATTTTACGTGGAGATTGATGCAGAGACTGTTACCTTGCGAATAATTTAGAAATTGATGGGTTTTGGGGGTACTTTTGGCACGAGTGCCCATCATACTATGAGACATATAGGAATAAACAAACTCATTCAATTCAAATTTTCATAAGGAGTTCTGCAAAATAGTGCCCTCTGTGATATTTTCTATTTGTTCATGTTCAAAACCCGTGAAATGCTTCACGAATAATTCACCTCGTAATCCGCTATTGGGAACAACTTGTTTCCAAAGGGAAATTGAGTTAGCTGCTTTTTTCGGAGATGAAATTTTTAATAATGTAATGAGATGGAAACAGCTGCGAGGCATGGAAGTGGAAGATGATGAACAATGCGCGTGCCAAATGGGCACTTACGCACGACAGGAATACACATAATTAATTCCATTTCTTAGGTATACATCCTACAATTGAGTTCTGAAAATTCCTTCCAGTTGTTTCTCTTATGATTTCCTTCTTCGAATATCTCATAAATTGTTTCGCTCAGTTTGACGTGAACTAAAATACCTTCATTCTATTCTATATTTCATGGAATATACAAAATGACCTAGCGATTTATAAGAGACGAGAAAAAAATCGCGAGGGTAAGGTTGACATATCTGGTACTTTTTTTGCTTAGTGAAGATGTCGGTGTCGTTTTGTTGCTGCCGGAACGAGGGTGGGGGTGGTATATAATGATAATGCGGGCTCGTCTCATGGATAGCGGGCGTTATGCGTCGCGACGGCGTCTGCGCTACACTAATGGCGCTTCCGTCTAAATATCATAAAGCAAAAACCTCTGATGTGCTTGTCTAGCTTCTATATAACTACCACCAACTAAATTCAAGTTTTTTTTTTACTTTATCAAATCTGATGAACAAGTAACTAAAGAAAATAAAAATCATCGTGTCTTATTCGCAGTGCATCCTCGACATGACGTGTGCTTGTCACTTCACGCCGCTTGCTATTTCACTTCATTTATTCTTATTTGGTTTGTCTCATCCCAACAAACGTCACGAATAGAAAATATAATATTTGCATTTGGTTCCTCGAGCGCCATATTTCACAGAGGGAAATGCCATCAGCATGCGAATATTGACGGAGATCGTATTGAAGTTATAGATAACATAGCGGCGTCAGGCGTCGTTCTTTTTTTATCTTATTGCCGCGGGATGGCGTACAGCGCCACTATCATGCACTGCGACTTCCTGGAGCCTTTGATGGCCCGCCGAGAACGATAATGAACGACGACGATCAAAATATAACTTGCAATGCGATTTGGTGTTTTCGCTGATGTTATGCTTTGCTTCAAATCAAATCCACTATCCTACTATATCTCTTTCCAAGCGATAAGACAAGTGATGAAAACAGACAAGGAACGCTCCAATCAATTATTATGTCAGCTGTATTCCGTTTACATAGTTCGTGTAATTGATGACATCTCACCATTCTCGGGAACGTAAAGACTTTGCTCACAGTACAGATAATTTATCATTCACTGCTTCAAATATTTACCTTCCATTCCATATGATAAACAAAGTGTTTCTCGCATGCCCCAATCAGTTATTGAAAACATTCATCAATAAATTCCTTCTTCGAAATTTGATTGACTTTGACATGATACTTGAAGACTTTTCTATCAAATTGATTTTTGTTGGATTGGAAATTGTTGTATCCAACTTACAGTGCAGCTCAGTGATTAACTACTCATGTTTCAGTAATAAGTTGATAATTGAGATCTCCGTTTCGAGTCAAACAAACATCCAACTAACCATGAAATCTATAACCGGGTCTAAATTATTGATGAGATTAGTATTCCAGCGTTAGGTACTTCCAAACTACTTCCTATCTTAATATTTCATGCAACTAAATGCAAGTACCTAATCAATTCAGTTTACAACCCATCTTCTTGGTTTTGAGCTCCTGACCTCGTAGGGGTATTTTAGACACAAATGAACGTCTCAAGTATACGGCTGTACTTCTGCATCGCATGTTACGTAAATACTCATTAAGTTCTTGTCCTGCCAGTAAAATAACACTCTGCAATTACGACCGCAAAGTACAGTATAGCAAACATGTCGTGAATAAAAATTATACCAAGGTTACTTGAACGACAAGAAATATATGCACTTCGTATAGTTTGCCAAATCATCATCCCAAATAATTTGGCATCGCAACTGCATCTTTTAGATATACAGTAAGCAATTTGGTATCGTTAGTTTTGAAGAATTGCTTTATCAAAATCTTGTAGTACTGCTTCGGAGCATTACTATCTCTGCTGGTCTTTTCAAATTTTTTGACCTATTGTATCCTCTGATAGGAGTCCTGCCGATCTCATTGATATAAAATGCCTGTTTACCTAATATCAACTCTGTTGGTCAAATGTGGAACATTACACACCGATGTTACTCTAGATACGGTCGCCTGCTTACAAATGAAAATACATCATTCCCCCAAGCATAAAAAGTACTGTAACTCAAAAAGTTTTCAGGAACTGCTAAAGCTCAACCACCAGAAAATCCATCATATTGAAATTATTGATGGATTCCAATCACATTCTAATATGGTCAAATATAGACTTAATTATGCTCGGTAACCAAATTTCAACTCTTTTGGTTGAACGTTAGGAAACATAGATCGATTTAACCCTGGAAATTGTCACCAGACTCAACATTCTATCGATTCTATTTGCAATATTGAATTGTCAGGTTTTAGCAAATTTCGAAGATAGTGGGTCTGTTGGTTGGATGTGGAAGATTACAGACCGATTTCACATTGGATATGGTCGCCCACTTCATCACTCTGACTAGTCTATTTCTTCGAGAAAGATCAACTAAAAGACTTGAAAATTGAGATTCCCGCTTCACTACTTTGACGAGTCTATTTATTCGAGCAAGATCAACTGAAAGACTTAAAAATGAAGTTACGTAATACCTCCAAGCATTAAAAGTACTGTAACTCGAAAAATTTTCGGAAACTGCAAGATACCGATCACCAGGAAATCCATCATATTGAAAATACTGATGGATTCTAATCACATTCTAATATGATTAAATATAGACCTAATTATGCTTGGTAACCAAATTTCAACTCTTTTGGTTGAACGTAAGGGAATTTAGACCGATTTTACTCTGGAAATAATTACCAGCTTCAACATTCTGATGATTCTATTCACAATATTGAACTGTTAGGTTTCACTAACCTTCAAAAGTAGTGGGTCTGTTGGTCAAACGTGGAAGATCAAAGATCGACTTCACTCTGGATATGATTGCCTGCTTCTTCATTGACAAGTCTATTTCTTAGACCGGTGGACTTACAAATGAAGATACGTCATTCCCTCAAGCATGAGAAGTACTATAACTCAAAAAGTATCTAGGAATTGCTGGAGCTTAACCACCAAGAAATCCATCATATTGAAAATACTGATTTCAATTACATTTTGGTATGGTCAAATTTAGGCTCAATAATGCTCGTTAACCAAATTTCAACTCTATTGGTCAAACGTTAGGCAATATAGACTGATTTTAATGTCGAAACGGTCACCGGGTTCAACATTCTATCGATTCTATATACAATATTGAGTTGTTAGGTTTCATCAATCTTCTAAGAAAGTGGATCTGTTGGTCAAACGTGGAAGATTACAGACCGATCTCACTCTGGATATTATTGCCTGCTTCTTCACTGACAAGTCTATTTTTCCAAGAAAGATCAATTGATAGACTCAAAAATGAAAATACATCGTTCCCCCAAGGATGAGAAGTACTGTAACTCAAAAAGTTGCTAGAAACTGCAGGATCCCAACCACCAGAAAAACCATCATATTGAAAACATTGATGGATTTCATTCATATTCTAAGATAGTTGAATTCAGACTTGATTATGCTCGTTGACCAAATTTCAACTCTATTGCTCAAACGTAAGAGAATATAGACCCATTTTACCCTCGAAATGGTCACCAGGCTCAACATTCCAACGATCCTATTTACAATATTGAGTTGTCAGGTTTCACCAACCTTTGAACATGATGGTCTGTTGGTCAAACGTAGAAGATTCCAGGGCCCCTATTCTCGAATCAAAGCGTATACGTTTTAACGTCGAAACGCATAAAATTCTTTAGTTGGTATTCTCGAGTGTGCGTTTGGTGAACGTATACGTTTCTAAACGTAGGACTTTCGTGCGTTTGACACGGTTGGGTAGTAACCACTCGTTCACAGCAATTTTTATTCGCTTGGCTAGTTTGAAATGTCATTTTGAGTGTTTCACAAGTATTGATACACAATGGCAGCATTTGAGGATATTGCCAACGCAATTGTGATTGATGAAATACTGGGAGTCTGATCAACTCTCCCACTTATGAGCTGTGGATCTTGCTCCATAAATCCAACCAGCATAACTTTTTGGTCTTGTGAAAATGGAGAACTTTTTTTGATGGTTTGTCCATTTTTATCTCACAAATGGCACAAACACAGTTTGGAAAATCAAATTAATGGGAACGTCACACGTCAAAAGTCAATAATAGTGCGGTCTGTGATCACTACGCAACGTGTTGGCACTACCTAAATATTTGAATCTGATTGGTCCAATCGTTGTGAAACGGTCAAGTGTGATGCTGTGCTTCAGAAAACCAAACGTATGCGACTATCTTACGAGTGCTGCTAACGAATAGTAGTGGAGAATAAAAATTTTCAGACGTATATTTTTAGACCCCAAATGTTTGGAAACGTATGCGAATGCGAACGCATAGCTTCGAGAATCGAGGCCCTGACCGATTTCACTCTGGGTATGGTCACTTACTTCATCACTGAGGAGTCTTTTTCTTCAAGAATGATTTACAAGTAGTCTTGAAAACGAATACACATCATTCCTCCAAGTACGAGGAGTACTGTGACTTGAAAACTGTAATATCTCAACCACCAGGAAATCCATCATATCAAAAATATCAATGGATTCTAATCACATTCTGATATAGTCAAATTCAGACTTAATTATGCTCGTTAACCAAATTTCAACTCTTTTGGTCGATTGTAAAGAAAAATAGACGAATTTTACCCTGGAAATGGTCACCAGGTTCAACACTTCAACCATTCTATTTACAATATTGAATTGTTAGGTTCTACCAACCTTTAAAGATAGTCAAATTGGTTAGACGTGGAAGATCACAGACCGACTTCACTCTGGATATGGTCGCCTGCTTCATCACCGACGAGTCTATTTCTTCGAGAAAGGGTACACTAGTGGAATAGTAACCCAAGGAAATTCCAAAAGTCACAAAGAGATGGCGGTCAACTGGAAGACTAGAAAATGAAGATACGTCATTTCCAAAGCATAAAAAGTACTGTAACTCAAAAAGTTTTCAGAAACTGCAAGTTCGCAACCACCAGGAAATCCATCATATTGAAAATATTATTGGATTTCAATCACATTCTAATATAGTTGAGCTAAGTCTTAATTATGCTCGGTAACCAAATTTCAACCCTATTGGTCAAACGAAAAAGAAAATAGACGGATTTTACTCTGGAAATGGTCACCAGCTTTAAGATTCTAACAAAAACTTTACCAACCTTCAAAGGTAGTGGATAGATAGAACCATCAGATCTTCCTCTTCACACAAAATGTAGAACATTCAAATTGAAATATTATTGAACTTGACAGGCTCTATTACTGGTTACAATTGATGTACTCATTTCTAAAAGTCCTTCCAATAGCCTGATGCTTCCAATTGACCTTATATCATTGCTGGAGCAATGTTTTAAACTTCTGTTCGACTCCTTTCCCTTCCCTCAATTCCTGGCTCCTTTTTGAGATCCATTCCGTCATCAGATATTGAGCATACCATCAAAAACAAAGGCACGCTATTCAGAAACGTCTGTTCCTGAGAGAGCTCCTATAGGAGACGTCTCAATTTTGTAAGAGAAATCTTGAAGGAGAATTATTTGTTTGAAGTTCTATCCCACGACAAACATTCTTTTATTCCTCATAAATGCTTATTATTAATTAGCGTCTAATGTAACGAACAAAAGGAAGTACGGCAAGGTATTATATTTCCTGTGAACGTTTAATTATCTATGCTCAATTTTACACGGTCAAAAGTGAATGTATCTTTCTTCGACTATATAGGACTTCGTAAGCTTCATTGTATCATTTATTAAAAAAACGCAGAGACGAACATCACTTAAGAAAATAATGAGTTTGTTACATTTCTTCGGTAATACTTTGCAATTCTCCCCCCGTGGGAATTTATATTAACGTCAGCAATCACACACGACGAATCAAGCAGAGTGAAAAAACCAAAGAACGGTAATTGGAAAATACTTCTTACGTTCCACGTTTTCATGGTAATAAAATTAACCAGAAAGTTTCATTATTTTCCTCAGCAACATTAAATGCTTTTGGTGTTTCGTTTTCTTTGCTTGCAGAATTTAATCTATTTTTCATGATGATTTACGTCAAGATATTTTGTTTTACTGCTTAACACATATTTAGATTCTAATTTTTTCATAATCATCTCGAGTCAGTCTGGTCATGGAATATCTCCAAAATGAATAATTATTGTGGCAGATATTTTTGAAGCATAGCCAAATCTGTTCTGCCGGTAATACATTCCATGTTAGGATAAATTATTTTGGACGAGTTCCATACTTACTGAATCTCCCGAAGCAAATGCGAATAGTTCTTTGTAACACTTCCACAAAACGAATTTCACGAAACATAAATTCAACTAGGGCAAAAACTTTTCGAATTTGTAATGTGAGGAACGGCAATAATAAAAAATACACGAGATTAGTTTACCCAAGTAGATGGGATGATTTTTCATATCTTGGTTCTGTAGCCAAGAAAGCAGACAGATATCCTTGACTCTATTAAAGAGACAAATTTTACATATTCGAGGAACTTATATCATGTACTTTATAAAAGTTTGTTGCAAGGTTGAATCCACATTTATCATTGTTTTAAATTTGTATTGTTGTTCATTCTATTCATAAATTATACATTTGTAACAAGAATTGATGCAACAATAAACATTTCAACTGTTCAGAAATGATTCATTGGATGAGATATTCGAACGAAATGCGTAACCTCACTTCCAAGGTTGCACACGACTGTCTTATCTCATTTAAGAATTTCTTTGGAATGGTTGGACAGCCAAATTATTGCTACAACAAACAGCCCCACGGTATACATTACCAGGAATTCTTCAAAAAAGATCCAGGAGATGAGTTAAGACTTACTTGAACAAGATGCGTAACCTTACTTCTATGCTTGCACACGCTGACCACAATTTCTCTCAGGCAAATTCATTTTGAATTTACAAAGTAAAAATATATGATATTCCCTTCATATTTTCATGATATTGATTTGTGAGGACATCGTTTGTACGTGTCGTCGTCCAGCGTGTGAAAAACATGATTGATATTCCTGACTGCTGAATCCATCATGTCCCCCAGCCATTTTTAAATTTCGGCCACGATTTTGCGGCTGCCTATTTGCTGCTGAATATATTGAACTTCATTCACTTCAACTGCCATTAATAACTTTTTATTTTTACTTTTTATGTTGACATATCTACAGAAGAGGCTCTATCAACAACAAAAGAGGCTCCATCAACATGTGGATACTTGTGTTTCTCATTTCTTCCACATGAATAAGTCGTTATTGGAACCATTCATGCATTTCTGATTGATTCAAACTCTAATTGAGCTCAGCTCACTCATTTTATCAAATGTAATGCGGGATCAATATCAGACTTGATATATGAATAAGTTTTTTGTGCTCACCCTCTTGTAGAAGCAATATTGTTTTTTGCTGCTACATGGAAGCTGTTCCTGATATATCAAACCACTTTAGAAATTGGGTTAAGCAAAGACGGGCGAAAGGAATATCATAAAGGAAAGTGCGAAAAATAACGCGATCATATCGATTGAAGCTTGTGTGAGGCTGTTCGAGAAAGGATTAGCAGATAATTTCTGTTAGTTCCTCATGTCTTTCTTCCGTCAAATGTCTTGAAGCATAGTATGCAAAATAAACATCTGAAAGTATGCCGAGATCTCTGAATAAACATGTCCTGTGTCTTCAGCGTTCACACATCAACGATTCTAAGTGTTTCGACGCACGCACGCCGTTATTTTGATACCGTAATGGTGTTTCGTTAGAATAAATATCAGTGCTGTCGCTTTTCTGCGCGTATTTTCTCTTCACATCCTTCTGCGATAGTGGTTGGCTCGTCAGAGGCAGGGTTTACACTAAACTGATTTTACTTTGAGTTTTCTTTGATCATTATTGTGAAATATCTCCCATATTCTGGAATATATTTTATTATATTCCTCTTTTTGCTGAAAATACTTGTCTCAACGTTCATTAATTATCTGTTGTTCTTAATATTAACAAATTCATTTTCGGAATTGACTGATAGTCATGTGCTCTTTTGGCTCAGTCGGATCATCCCAATACATATATTTGTTGTTGATAAATCTAATTTTGTACCATTATTACGATTGACGACACCAAAATTAGAAATGATATTTTTTCTATTCATTTCTGGATGAGAATAAACATTATTACAACACAAGAATTGAATTTAATCGCAAAACTGAGACCATAAATTTGTTTGGATTTGAACAATTTTGCGCAAAAAAGCATTTCACTTTGCATTCGAGCGCAGCAAAATAAATAAGAGTTCCGTTCTGTTCTTTTTAGTATTGTCGGAATAAATATTGCAGTATTAACTCATCATGAATTATAAGAGCTATATTTTCCAGTGTGCTTTCCAGTTTATAAGCTGATGCTGCGCAAGAGAAAAATGTATTTTTGAAAGTAATTTTAATTATTCACGCATACTAATTGAAAAGTTATTTATGTTTCAAATTTTGTTATAGCACACGTTAGCGATCTACTTTCAGTTATTTGCATAAAAGAAATTAATTCCAACTTACAACTTCTCATTTTTTGCATGGAAAGTTTTTTAATCAAGTTCTGGGAAGCTACTTTGTTTGTCAAAGGAAATTTTCTCTAATTCATTCCATATTAATTTCTGTACGATCGGAAAAACTCTCCAATGGAAATATTTTTGCCCCCAAATGAGGTTTTCGAGGAGTGATAAGCTGAATGTGTGTTTCATATGCGCAGGATATCACAGAAGTATCGATATAACATATCAAAGGTTGATAATTTGTCTGTTACGAATCTAAAAAACATATTCTCAACTCAAACATATATTGAAATTAAAAGGACTTTTATAGGATTGCAAGAATCATTTACTAGACTGTTTAACATATCATCCTCCATTTATTAACTTATTTCCACTTATACCAACAATATTGACAATTATGAAAATTATCAAAATATATTGATAATTACAGTAGATAGAGACAGAAAACACTTGCGTCTATGCCATAATGTTAAAACACGAAAAATTGATTAGCTCTTGTTCTATTAACAATAACAGATTGAAATCAAGTAATATAGTCAATTTTTCCCATTTCCTATCCATTAATATTGATTCCATCAATATATATTGATAATTACAAAAGATATTGACAAATTAGTCTTGCGCCTATGCAACAATGTTAATACACATAAAGTTAAATAACTTTTTTTCTATAAACAATATCAGTTTGGAATTAAATAATATCGTTGGATTTTTCATTTTCTATCGATTGATATTGATTCAATGAACATATATTGATAATTACAAAAGATGGGAACAATGAAGTCTTGCGCCTATGCAGCAATGTTGATACACATGAAGCTGAATAACTCCTTTTCTATAAACAATAACAAGCTGGAATAAAATAATATAGTTGGATTCTTTCATTTCCTATCAATTGATATTGATCACATTAATATATATTGATAATTACAAGAGATGCAGACAATAAAGTCTTGCACCCATGCAGCAATGTTAATACACTTAAAGTTGGATAACTTTTTTCCTATGGACAATAACAAGTAGGAATCTAGAAATATAGTTGAATTTTTTTGATTTCTTATCGATTGATATCGATTCCATCAATATATATTGATAAATACGGGAGATAGAGACAATGAAGTATTGCGTCCATGCAGCAATGTTAATACATATAAAGATGAATAACTTTTTTTCTATGAACAATAACAATTTGGAATCAAGTGATATAGTTAGATTTTTCATTTACTATCGATTGATATTGATTCCATCAATATATATTGATAATTACAGAAGATAGAGAAAATAAATACTTGCGTCTATGCAGCAATGTTATTACACATAAAGTTGAATAACTTTTTTTCTATGGACAATAACAATTTGGAATCAAGTAATTTAGTTGGATTTTATAATTTCCTATCGATTGGTATTGATCCCATCAAAATATATTGATAATTACAAAAGATATTGACAAATTAGTCTTGCGCCCATGCTGTAATGTTGATACATTTAGAGTTGAATAATTTTGTTTCTATGAACAATAACAATTTGGAATTGAGTAATTTAGTTGGATTTTATCATTTCCTATCGATTCGTATTGATCCCATCAAAATATTTAGATCATTACAAAAGATATCGACAAATTAGTCTTGCACCTATGCTGTAATGTTAAAACACACAGAGTCGAATAATTTTGTTTTTAAAAAGAATAAAAATTTGGAATCAAGTAATTCAGTTAGATTTTATTATTTCCAATCGATTGGTATTGACCCAATCAAAATAAATTGATAATCACAAAAGATAGAGACGATAAAGTCTTGCGCTTATGCAGCAATATTGATACACATAAAGTTGGATAACCTTTTTTTCTATGAAAAAATACAATTTGGAATCAAGTAATATAGTTAGACTTCTTTATTTTCTATCGATTGATATTGATTCCATCAATATATATTGATAATTGCAAGAGATAGAGCCAATAAAGTCTTGCTCTTTTGCAGCAATGTTATTACACATAAAGTTGAATAACTTTTCTTTTATAAACAATAACAATTTGGAAACAGGTAACATAGTTGAATTTTTTTATTTCCTATCGATTTATATTGATTCAATAAACATATATCGATAATTACAAAAGATAGGGACAGTAAAGTCTTGCGCCTATGCAGCAAGGTTAATACACATAAAGTTGGAAAACTTTTTTTCTATAAACAATAACAAGCTGGAATCTAGTAATATAGTTGAATTTTTCTATTTACCATCGACTGATATTGATTCCATCAATATATATTGATAATCACAAAAGATAGAAACAATAAAGTCTTGCGTCTATGCAGCAATGTTAATACACATAAAGTTGAATAACTTCTTTTCTATAAAAAAGACAAGTTGGAATCAAGTAGTTCAGTTGGATTTTTTTATTTCCTATCGATTGATATTGATTCCATCAATATATATTGATAATAACAAAAGATAGAGACAACAAAGTCTTGCGTCTATGCTGCAATATAATACACATTAAGTTGAATAACATGTTTTCCATAAACAATAACAAGTTGGAATCAAGTAATATAGTTAGACTTTCTTATTTCCTATCGATTGATATTGATTTCATCAATATATATTGATAATTACAAAAGATAGAGACAATAAAGTCTTGCGTCTATGCAGCAATGTTATTACACATGAAGTTGGATAACTTTTTTTCTATAAACAATATCGATTCAAAAACAAGTAATATAATTAGATTTTTTCAATTTTCTCTCGGTTGATATTGATTCCAATCAATATATATTGACAATTACAAAAGATAGAGCCAATAAAGTCCTGCGTTCATGCAGCAATGTTATTACACATAAAGTTGAATATATTTTTTTCTATAAACAATAACAAGTTGGAATCAAGTAATGTAGTTAAATTCTTTTATTTCCCATCAATTGATATTGATTTCATAAATATATATTGATAATACAAAATATAGAGACAATAAAGTCTTGCGTCAATGCTGCAATGTTAAAGCACATAAAGTTGAATAACTTTTTTTCTATAAACAATAACAATTCGGAATTGGGTAATTTAGTTAGATTATTTAATTTCCTATCGATTGATATTGATCCAATCCATATATATTATTATTATTATGAACTTTTTGAATCTCTTAATACCCTTTCGGGTGTCGAGATTGTTCTTGTTTTAATTATTTGCGTTGATTACTATTCTATCTTGTTGATTATCTCTTTCCATTTTTTTCTGTCTCTTGCTAACTTCTTTGCTTCTTGGCCGCTAATGTTAGTTTTTTGTTAATATCTCTTCTATATTATTTTCCCATGTCTGTTTTGGTCTTCCCCTTTTCTTCTTGTTTTGTATTCCTGCATTCCACATTGCTTTTGTTTGTTTATCTTTAGGCATTCTTAATAGGTGACCATACCACGCCAACTGTTTCTTTTCTATGACATTATGAATGCTCTCTATTTGTACTCTTCTTCTTATATCTTCATTGTTTATTTTATCCATTATCGTGACTCCTTCCACTCTTCTTGAATATTTCATTTCCGCCGCCTGTATTTTGCTTCTTATTCTGTTATTCATCAACCATGATTCACTACCATATATTAATATAGGTCTATGCACTGTTTTGAATAGAGTCATTTTTGTCCTTTTCGTTATATGTTTATTTTTCAATATTATTTTGTTGATTGCATGAAAATTCCTATTTGCTTGCTGGATTCTCGTATTTATTTCCTGCTCTAAGCTTCCTTTATTATTTATTGCTGCCCCTGAGTATTTAAATGTTTCTACTTGCTCTATTTTTTTCTCATTCAGTATTATGTTTATCCTTAAATTCTCCTTTGATATGACCATTACTTTCGTTTTTTCTACATTTATCTTCATATTATGTTTTCTCAGCTCTTCGTTCCATATTTCTAAATTACGTTTCATATCTTCTTCACTCTTTGCCATCACTGCTAAGTCATCTGCGAACGCGCATTCTGATAATGAGATCCTTTTCAACTTGTAATGCCCAACCTCTACCTTCTTTATTTTATACTTAATATTCTTCATTATTTGGTCTAAAAATATAATAAATAGCAATGGGCTTGAAGCTCCTCCTTGTCTTAATCCTTGGGATGTTTTAAACTCTTCTGATGTTGCGTTGCCAGTTCTTATGTAGTTGGATGTTGTTTCGTATATGCTGATATCAGTTGTTTATTCAATTCCATGTCAGTACAAATCGATAAGACGGTGGGTTATCAAATATCAGCCTCAAATTCCTTCTAGAAGACTGAATTTTAATTTGATTATAAAGTTTGAAGAAAGTTGTTGTGCTCAAACGGATATTAAAAGGAATTAGTAGTTGAAGTCTTGGCTAGGCCTTTGTAATCATAAACCAAAGCAAAATATCTTATTGTTGTGGTAAAGCTGCAAACTATTAGAAGCTAATAGCGCGGTTTGGTGAGCACAACCGGATAGGGTTAGTCTATGAAGTCACCAAGCAATAAACGGCAGTGTGTTTAGTTTTAATGAAAATAAGCTTTGGCAATAACTTCTCAATATTCATGTATATAATTCTATAATAGTAACGTATCAATAATCAGCCAGTGTAAGATTGCTAGCTCCCTTCAAATTAACCTATCTAGTAACTGTCAATCATCTTTCAGTTTGCGTGATATGATTTCCAATTCAACGTCTCATGTTCAAAACCGACACGCAATCTTCACTACAGCTAGTGAACGCCTCATTTTACTCCTGATATCCGCTACACCAGCAAGGTGGAATCTTTTACTATATGTCAGTTTTAGTATCGTGATTTGCTTCTTTTATTTGGAACACGAAGCAGTATTAAAAACCTGAGGAAGCAGGTGACTTGCACGCGCACCCTTAAAGGGGCTTAAAGTTTGGTCACGCCCAAGAAATCAAATTCCCTAGTGATAAACAACCCTTTTTTTTAATATCTATTAATAACTCCCTTATGTGCACTACTTCCTACTTCCTTTACTAATAATTTTGTGCTGTGTATGACGCTTGTTTGCTAATTAATCTTCTAGTCTGATCTTTTATATGAAATCTGAATTAAACTCATGTTTACGCCATGCATTTAGGTCGAAACTGCACGCCATGTTTCATTAGAACACATCTGCTAAATATTCCTAAACACCGCCCCGCACGGTTGAAAATTCTAGTAACGTGCTCTCGAATAACCTAGAACATGTCCAGAAATTGACATCTGTATATATATATATATGAGCAAACGACCTGACTGAGAAATAGTGAACAGTAAAACAGCGAATAGTTGTTGAAAATAAATATAAATATAAAGAATCCATCTTGAAGCAATAAACATTGCAAGTAGAATAATCCTTGTATGAAATGAAATAAATTGATGTTACACACAGGGATGCATAAATTCCCCAATTGTGCATCATACAAAGGGTTAAATAAACTCGCATTTCAAATCATTGTCTGTACAACGTTTGTGAGCTGAACACAAACACCTACACGCGAATTAAAATTGGCGCTAATAAACGATATCGGTTTGTGCTGCAACAAAGGGACACGAAAACCCCGCAAAACTGGTAGCATCATACTGGGGAGGATATATAGGGTGTTTTTTTCAAATCCTGACCAGGGACTATGTGCAAAACAAACTTCTTACAAAGTGTGGGGACTGACAATTTCATGCAATAAAAATTTATTACCTCCCTACAACCCCTATCCTAGTTGACCCTAGCTAGCTCGGTGGAGACGGCGTGCGGTCTACTTTGAGTGATGGAGGATTTCGGATTTGTTGGGCGCCAGGCGATCAGGAAGCTCCTCGGGTCAGTCGATGGTTGATCGCCGAACCTAAGCGGAAGGGGGAAGGAAATATTCGGAGCGCTGATTGAAAAATGCGTGATCTCGCGTTGAGTGATTTTATTCACCACCTTGTTAATGGCTACAATAATGGTAGGCTCGGAATTGCCAATCAAACTTTGGTAAGCGTAGGCCGCGCGAATGGCAAGCACAGTCCCCGCGAGAATCGCGCTCACGACAGCGGTTAGAGTTCAGGTGACCAAACAGCGGTATTATAAGAACTAAGCGTGTACTGTAACCTACGCGACGGATGGGGGTACCCTCAGTGTTCGTAGTACGCTCGTGACATAAAACTAGACTACCTAACTGCTCTCTAAAAGCTATAATGTCGCACGGTTTGGCGTAGAATGCGTCTGCCACCCGTGTGTGGCAATAACACAACGTAAGCAATACTGAATACACACGCAACTTAAATACCCGTTTGATTGGTATTACAGAAGGTTTCACCCAATGTAGTAGTATTATCAAGCAATAAACAAAATCCTCAACGTAATAAATGAAATATTTAATAAATTGGAGCATAAACAAAATGAATGGTGCTAAGCTTTGCGCCGGAGCGGGAAATTGGGACGATGACGAGATCGCAAGATGGCAGCAAGTCGCTCCTCGAGAAGCACACAGATGTCGAAGATGACGTCACAGACACGGAGATGGACGAAGATGGTCGGTGAATTTGAACGATGGCTCCAAGATGACGAGAACGATGAAAATGGTACAGGAACAAATGGGAATGATGCAACGTAGACGAAAAACTCAACGAAAAGGGTACAAAACAAAAAGCCTTGAGGTGTTGATCGGCTTTTAGCTTGAAGAAATTTATCAAAATAAATCCGGAGAATCTCCGCTGAACTAAGTTCAAAAAAAACGTTGAGAGTTTAAATCCACAAAAAGTGAGGAAAATTTCGGCTCGGTAATCAATTGGGCACTAAAATTTCTTAATAAACTCCCGAACACTATTTGATTTGAACTCTTCACTAACTAATTCAAAAGTGGCCGTTAGAAAGTCCTCCACAAAGTTAAGTCTGTTTTCAAGTTAAGTACGGTTTTTCTAATTATTAGTTTAATAAGAAAAGAAGACGCATTTCAAACTCCAATTCTCATCCACCAAGAACACAGAGACCCTAAGAGGGTTGCAGACGAGACACAATAATACTGGTAACAATAGTTTACGCTAGAGGGACATGGTGCATGAACAAAACGAATCTGACAGATGAAGGCCACAGCTGATCGAAAGGCGATGAATTAGGGTCAACAGGCAAGGAACAAATAAACAATTAGGAGAGATGATTGACATTAAATGATTTCAGGTGATGAAGATGAATGTGATGAAAATGAAATGTAACAAACTTGACACTATGACTTTTAGCTTAAGTCTGTAATGTATATATATATATATCTATGGCTTCTTCCAAGTTTATGTTATATTGTGCCATATTCTTCTGGTATTAAGTCACCAAGCTCACGATATTTGCTTGATTCGGTATCCGGAAGCTTTTTGTGTAGATTGTTACATGGTGCGAATGTTTTTATCGCAACGGAATTGCAAAACTCTTGCTTGGTAACATGCTATTCCCATTAACTGAAGCTGATCCCGTTCGTTGCCCCAGCAACTTCCAAACGTGTGGTGTTCTGCTCTTAATATATTGTTGAATAATCAAATTTCACATAAATTTGATTGCGTCTATAATTTTTCAATAAGCTGTCATGATTTCCAGCCATTTGCAGTTTTTTATTAGCAATAAGTTTGGGATTATCCACGATGTTCCAAAACTTTCAAATTGTTGACTATCAAATCGATTTATGATGGTTCCGCTTGCTTTTGAAGCGTTGGCTGTGCTGTCGATCAATTTCTTAAATCTCTCTTCTAGAACTATGTTCTTAACTTTTGCCATTATCTCGTTCGCTCATAAAACTTTTGTCTTATAAAGACTTTTTGTATAGCAGAACATGTCAGCCCCAATGGGCTGATGGTTCTGGCAGTTAAATGCTGAATACTGTCTCGCCTGTAATCTCCAACTGATTATTATTCCTTAATCTTCTTATTCCTAAACTGCAACGTACGTCGTCGCGACTCGACTATACTTCCATGGACAGTTCATTAATATATTATCATTAATTCAATTGTATTGCAGCTACTGATAATTGCTGATGAATAATGGAGGTCCAATTACAGATTAATCCTGCGTCAAAATTTTCCTGTTTTACATAGGTGGCTTTTTGACCACCTAAAGTTAATCTTGGTTCAAACTATGGAAATTGATAGTCAATATGCAATTCTGTGAACATTATATCGTACAATAGTGAGCGCGTGTACTTCAATAAACATTGCTTGCATTTCCTGCAAAATCAACAAACAAAACGAAACAGAAATGCTTGCAGCTGTTGTGTCTTAGGTTGATCGACTCAAAACATAATTAGTTTCCCTGGCGTATTTCCTCACAGATTTTTCCCGCAGAGTTAACTGCGGAAAGTTCTATTTCACGTTCCAGTAAACGCTACATACTTCAGAAGTTCAAACTAAATGTAATTTATATTAACCTATGGGGTGTCAGTGATTGTAAACGTGAATATTAAGTTGTTGGGAAGGTGATACAGATGACTAGAACCAAGATTCTTCGAAGCGCCGAAAGTTCTACGGAAGTCAAAAGCAAAATAAGTATAGAACTCATAGTTCAGAAATACGTACATTAAGACATTTAGGTACGATCATTTACTGTTTAGTAACAATGACCAAAATCAATTTTTAACATGAGGCTGCACTGCACACCTTATGAAAATATTAGAAATTACGTAAATAAAATTAATATAATGGTTCATTGAATACTTCATTTTATTTCACAAGTTTTCATTATAAAATCAGAGAAAGAGCGTATTTTATCGATTTATGCAGCTAGAAATACGAGCGCGCCACTCTGCTATATATTTGAAACGAATGTCGACGCTTGATGTGCAGATTTCTCGCCTGCACGGCGAGCGAGTTCTGTTTAGCATAGTCAGTATAGGGAAAGTGAAGGAATAGAGTCTGACAGAGAAAAAGCATACCGAAATTAGCGATCTCATATCGCTCGTTCTCTCTCGCTGGGTGCGGGCAGACTCTCTGCACCTGGAGCTGAATATTCAATGTTTAGCTGAGTTCTTTTTCAAACGCCTTCTATTAGTTTGTTTTAAAATAGCTAAAATATTGTTATTCGTTATTTAAGACAGCAATATTAGATAAACACTCATTTTATACGTTTCTTAAATTATTTATTCTGGAAGACTATGTCAGAACAAGGAAACGAATTTCACAAAGATAATTGAGACACCGTGATTCTCAACTGAGTGTCGAAACCTTTTGTTGAGAAAACATTTGAATACCAATTCGAATCTTGAAGCTTCATCAACCAACAGAACTAGTTTCTTGATACATTTAATCCAGTTCCTCTTTCATAAAATTCCAGTTAATGTTCATGCATGCAGTAATCGTCGTTTCGTTCGACTTGAGCCCGGGTAGTGGTCTGCAACATCCAGGGTCAGTTTAATAACGAATTATTTTAATTGTCTTCCCTTTAAAACCATTACATGATCGTATCTTGCTCCAATTTATCGCACAATGTCTCGCTGTGAGCCCTGCTTGTATTCTGATACAAGATTTTATACCCGCTTCCTGGAGGAAGCTTAGATTTCTTCGACCAATATCATTTCAACACGATGTTTGCTTTCTGTATCTTCCTGTACCGTATTTGTTTGTCAACTCCTTTGACAAGAGTCCACTTTGTCTGTTGATGTCCGAATCCAACAGCTAAAAGACAGTTCAAAGTATTTATCATGTGACTCTTCTTTACAACCACTTCATGATCATACTTACTTTAGCCCAAATGTTTGTGGATCCTTCATTGCACAACTGTTTTAC
Source organism: Dromius quadrimaculatus (assembly GCA_963989225.1). NCBI lineage: Eukaryota > Metazoa > Arthropoda > Insecta > Coleoptera > Carabidae > Dromius > Dromius quadrimaculatus. Next base: position 3,909,661 of record OZ022328.1, read on the forward strand.
CTATCCTTTCCCTTGAAGAAACTTCTTCAACTCAACATTAAATGACATTGCTGTTGTTCAACACATTATATACTCTCTTCAGATTTCTGTACCATATTTCTGCTTTATTTGTACCACTTTGTCTGCTGATATCCAAATCCAACCGCTTTTGAAAGGTGCTCCTTGAAGACAGCTAGAAGTGTTTGACTTGGATTTCTCTCCCTTACTGATGTTTGTGCATCCAAATTTACTGTGCAATTTCGCTCTACCCATTGCCTTGAAGAAATTTAGATTTCTTGGGCCTGAAACTCAATGTTATTACTGTTGTTTAACTCAATGTTTGCTCTTTATAACTTCCTGTGAAATATTTGTTGGTTCTTCAGTACAATTCATTCATCTGACAAGAGTTCACTTGGTTTGTTAATAACCAAAACCTACAGCAGTTGAAAAGTGGTCCTGAAAGACTGCTAGAGATGTTTGACTTAGAATCCTCTTTCGTACAACGACTACATGATCATATACTTACTTTAGCCCAAATCAATGTGGATCCAGATATATTGTACAATTCTTATCCAGGAATCCTGTTTGTACCTATCCTCTTTCTGAAAGGAACTTAAATTTCTTGGACTTGACATTTAATTCATTGCTGTTGTTTAAGACGACTCTATATAAACTCCTGTATAGTATTGGTTGGTTTATTTGCGCAATTAACTTCTTTTAGTAGAGTCCACTTGGTCTGTTGATGCTCAAATCCAACGGCTTTTGAATGGTGCTTGTGAAAGACAGCTAGAAGTGTTTGACTTGGGTTCCTTTTTCCTACCACGACTACATGGTCATACCTGTATGTGGATCTAAAGTTACTACGCAATCTCTCTCTAGGAGCTCTGTTTGTGCCTATCCTCTGCCTGGAAGTAATTTAGATTTCTTGGACCTGAAACTCAATGTCATTGCTGTTGTTCAACTCGAAGTTTCCTTTCTGTAGATTCCTGTATTGTAATTGATGGTTTATTTGTACAATTTACTCTTTTTACAACAGTCTACTTGGTCTGTTGATGTCCAAATCTAATAGCTTTTGAAAGGTGCTTCTGAAAGATAGGTTGAAGTGTTTGACTTGGGCTCCTCTTTCTTTCAACGACTACATGGTCATACCTACTTCAGCCCAAATGTATGTGGATCAAAATATATTGCACAATTCTTTTCCAGGAGTCCTGTTTGTATCTACTCTTTGCCTGAAAGAAACCTGAATTTCTTGAACCTGAAACTCAGTGTCACTGATGTTATTATTATTATTATTAGTGAAGAGCTTGTGCGTCCAACCGCCTGTATCACTGCGACCTAAAGATCTTTTGAAATGTAGCCCTAGTTATTTAATCCTGTGTGATATCGAGGCTTTTAAAGAACCTTAGTATCCTTCCAGGACTAGAATCTTTCACAATGTTGGCCGACACGAATGCCTTTCCAAAGTGAGATTTTCTATGACAGACTACAGCTGTGCATTCACACAGCTCGTGCTATGAAGTTTCTTCGTCTTCTAGACATAGACGACATATATCATTTTCAGCTTCACCAATTTTGTGTAGATGGTAATTATGAGGACAATGACCAGTTAGAAGACCTGTCAAGGTTCTTAGGTCCTCTTTGCTGAGAGAAAGTATCTCCTTCAGGTTTGTTGTAGAAGGCGACAGGAAGAGTTTTGCCTGTTTATTGCCTTTGACGTTGTCCCAGTATGAGGCTTTCGCAATATCCTCCCATACTCTCAATTCTTACTTTATTTGGCTCTTTAGAAGACCACAAGAAGGTTCAGGTCCGCAAAATGGTAAGCCAGCTCCCTTCTTAGCAAGCTCATCCGCGTCTTCATTGCCTTGTACTCCTTCATGCTCTGGAACCCACCAAAGAATTACATGGTTTTTTACTGCCAGTTGCTGCAGGGTGCTTCTGCAACTCCAGACCAGCTTTGATTGACGGGTGTGGGCACCTATAGCTTTCAGAGCGGCCTGGCTGTTTGATAATATATTGATTGTTGCTCCTTTGAAACCTTTCTCTAGGTTTGTTCTGGCGCAAAGATTTATAGCATATACTTCTGCTTTGAATATTGTGACGTTATTACTTGAAGACTCAGAGATTTGAGTTCTTGATCCGGATATTCCTTCAGTGTCACCACTTTCTAGTTTTGAAGCATCCGTGAGCCAGGACAAGGAGCCTCTTTTGAAGTTAGGTCCTCCTATTGCCGTTGATGTTGTTCAACTAAATGTTTGCTCTTTGTACCTTCCTGTAAAGTATTTGTTGGATCATTTGTACAATTCATTCATCTGACAAGAGTCCACTTGATCTGTTGAAATCCAAAACCTACGGCAATTGAAAAGTGGTCCTGAAAGACAGCTAGAAGTGTTTGACTTAGGCTACTCTTCCTTACAACGACTACATGGATATACCTTCTCCAGCCCAAATGTATGTGGATCCCAATTTATTGCGCAATCTCTCTCTAGGAGCCCTGTTTATATCTATCCCCTGTCTAGAAGAAATTTAGATTTCTTGGACCTGAAACTCAATGTCATTGCTGTTGTTCAACTCGATGTTTGCTTTCTGTAGATTCCTGTATTGTATTTGAGAATTTATTTGTACTATTTACTCCTTTTACAACAGTCCAATTGGTCAGTTGATATCCAAACCCAACAGCTTCTGAAAGGTGCTCCTGAAAGACAGCTAGAAGTGTTTGACTAGGTTTCTCTTTCGTACGACCACATGATCATACTTACTCTAGCCCAAATGTATGTGGATCCAAATATATTGCACAATTCTTTCTGAAGAGTCCTGTTTGTATCTACCCTTTTCCTGAGAGGAACTTCAATTTCTTGGACTTGAAACTCAATGTCATTGATGTTGTTTAACACAATGTATACTCTCTGTAAGTTACTGTATCGTATTTGTTGGTTTATTTGCACAATTTACTCCTTTTACAAGAGTCCACTTAGTCTATTGGTATCTCAATCCAACAACTTGTGAAAGGTGCTCCTGAAAGACAGCTGGAAGTGTTCGACTTGTGTTTCTCCTTGGTACAACCACTACATGATCATACTTACTCTAGTCCAAATGTATGTGGATCCAAATATATTTTACAACTCTTCTCTAGGAGTCCTGTTTGTATCTACCCTCTCCCTGGAAGGAACTTGTATTTCTTGGACCTGAAACTCAATGTCATTGCTGTTGTTGAACTCGATGATTGCTTTCTGTAGATTTCTGTATCGTATTTGATAGTTTATTTGTACCATTTACTCCTTTTACAACAGTTCAATTGGTTTGTTGATATCCAAATCCAACAGCTTTTGAAAGGTGCTCCTGAAAGACAGCTCGAAGTGTTTGACTTGGGTTTCCCTTTAATAACGACTACATGATCATACTTACTCTAGTCCAAATGTATGTGGATCCAAATATATTGCACAGCTCTTCTCTAGGAGTCCTGTTTGTATCTACCCTCTCCCTGAAAGGAACTTGTATTTCTTGGACCTGAAACTCAATGTCATTGTTGCTGTTCAATTCGATGGTTGTTCTCTGTAGCTTCCTGTATTATATTTGATGGTTTATTTGTACCATTTACTCCTTTTACAACAGTTTAATTGGCTTGTTGATATCCAAATCCAACAGCTTTTGAAAGGTGCTCCTGAAAGGCAGCTAAAAGTGTTTGTCTTGGATTTCTCTTTCGTACAGCGGCTATTTAATCATACTTACTCCAGCCCAAATGTATGTGGATCCAAATATATGGCACGACTCTTCTCTAGAAGACCTGTTTGTATCTACTCTCTCCCTTAAAGGGACTTGTATTTCTTGGACTTGAAACTCAATGTCATTGCTGTTGTTCAACTCGATGACTGCTTTCTGTGAATCTCTGTATTATATTTGATGGTTTATTTGTACCATCAACTTATTTTACAACAGTCCAATTGGTTTGTTGATATCCAAATCCAACAGCTTTTCAAAGGTGCTCTTGAAAGACAGCTAGAAGTGTTTGACTTGGGTTTCTCTTCCTTACAACGACTACATGATCATACATACTCCAGTCTAAATGTATGTGGATCCAAATGTATTGCACAACTCTTCTCTAGAACTCTTTTTTGTGTCCATCCTCTTCCTGAAAGGAACTTGAATTTCTTGGTCATTAAACTCAATGTCATTGATGTTGTTCAACTCAATGTCTGCTCTTTGTAACTTCCTGTGAAGTATTTGTTGGTTTATCTATACAATTCATTCATCTGATAAGAGTTTACTTGGTCTGTTGATATCCAAAACTTACAGCAGTTGGTAAGTGGTTCTGAAAGACAGCTAGAAGTGTTTGACTTAAGTTTGACAACGACTACATGGTCATACCCACTTCAGCCCAAATGTATGTAGATCCAAATTCACTGCGCAATCTCTCTCTAGGAGCCCTGTTTGTATATACCTTCTCCCTGAGCGGAACTTGAATTACTCGGACCTGAAATTCAATGTCATTGCTGTTGTTCAACTCAATGTTTGCTCTCTGTAGCTTCCTGTATTGTATTTGCTGGTTTATTTATACAATTCACTCCTTTTACAACATTTAGTCTGTTGATATACAAATCCAACAACTTTTGAAATGTACTTCTGAAAACCGAAGTCAACCAGAAGTATGTGCCTCTGGTTCCTCTTCTTTACAACTACTACATGATCATATTTACTTCAACCTCAATGTATGAGAATCTAAGTCATTGCACAATATTTGTCTCCCTTTCTGTAGTCTGATACTAGATTACCTAGCCTCCCCTTGGAAGAAGCTTATACTTCTTCCAAAATTCAGTATTATCGATGTTGTTTAACACAATGTATAATCTTCTAGGATACCTGTACTGTATTTGTTGATCCATTTGCACAATTCACTCCTCTGACATGAGCCCACTCGGTATATTGATGTCCAAATCCAACTGCTTTCGAAAGGGGCATCTAAAAGTGTATGCCTCTTCTTCACAACTACCACATAATCGTATTTACTTCAGCCTGAATTCATTCTCCAATATTTCTCGATGAGCCTTGTGTATATTCTGATACCAGGTTATCTACCCTCTCCCTGAAAGAAGCTCAAACTCCTTCGACCAATATTTATAGTCATTGCGGTTGTTCAACACGGTGTATACACTCTGTAGACTCCTTAATGGTATGTTTGGATTTATCTGTGCAATTAACTTCTGTGAGAAGAACCTTCTTGATATCTGGCAGTTCCAACTGTTGTCTGGATCTAACACTCCTAAGGACTAATGAGTTGAAGTCCTCTATCAATGAATTAGTCACTATGCTTCGATAACCGATGCCCTTAACAACATCTTTACCCTTTTATCAGATTCCTGTGTCGTAGAAAAGCCTTTTTGATTTCTGAAAGTCCTAGCTGTTCTCTGGATCTAACACTCCTGAAGGCGAATGCTTTGAAGTCCTATATCAATCAAGCAATCACTATGCTCTATAGCCCATGTAGATCCTTGGCTCCCTTAACAACACCTCTTCACTTTTGTCTACCATTTGCTATTTGTGTTCAGCTTTGCACGTTGAGCTTTCTTGAATCTCCTAGGTTGTTATCTTCTCATCGTATCTTATCAGGCATACGCTGTAGTTGTTCCAGCCAACTAATTTCTTGTTTCTTGATCCAGCCTACGAGTCCTGAAAATTTGTGTTGAACCAATCCATAGCAGAGCGTCTTACAATGGACTCTATTGTTATTGTGTTCAGCAATGCTCCAATCTCCTGTTCAACATGAGGGCAGTTCTTTGTAGATTTGGTCTATTTGTGCAACATTCCTCTGGAAAGATTCTGGTCCAGCTGAGTTAATACCCTATTAGGCATTAACAATACCTAATTCATGATCATTGATTTCCAACTGGATACACAATTTCAAAAATGCTTAGCTGGACGCTGAGTTTGCTGATTCAAATGGAGCGTTATTCGGAACAATAACCATTCACTTCACTTATACCCAATTGAGATTACCGATCATCCCTAATTGCACGCATGCGCGGTGCATCAAACCGAGGAGTAATTACCCATTAATTACCAAATCACTATTATTGGTTATACAAATTGTTCAATCAATCAGCATCATTCGTGAATAACGCAAGGTTAGGTGGCTGACATTGTCCTCTGGAATTGGTTCCAAACATTCATAACTTGGAAGATAGCTTGGAAGGTAGGAATGTGACATATCAAATAAGATCCTGTCGTAAAACAAAGGTGATTCATTGTTTCCTTCAAATTCTGTTCTCTGTGAGCTTAACATGCATTTCTTGGCGTTATCTTTACTGCGAATCGTAAGTCGTAAGTCGTAACAGCAAACGCAAAAGTATTCCACAGTGAAATTTTACAGTTGCTGCGCTGTGCAGAACAAGGAAACTAGTAGTAAATCGGGAATAAGTGACAAAGTTTGCCTTAATTAGTTTAGTTTGTGTACTTTGGTATGGTTTAGTGGACATGAACTCATGATTTAACCCCTTGGAACTATTCTCTACTTACTTCCTACGTTCAATAAGCTCCCAGCTATCTTGCTACGTGCATCTTTGCATTCTTCCCACTTTGTTGTCTGATTTTTTTTTAGTACAGAAGTTGCTAAAGTTTTTCAAGTGTACAGTAAACATACATTTAACTCAAACTCTAGCCTTACCTCCACCGACCCCCTGAAGTGGACAATCAAGTCTTGTCTGTATCTCTTATTTTGTACTTCATCATATCTAATTCTAGATATATTACAGCAAGTGCATTAATCTTACAATAAGAGAACTAAAACACTTGGATTCTAATCCGACATAAACCAAACATGCATGATATATTAAACCAAATCTTAGACTATGTTTGCACGTTGGATAGACACAGTTCTTGTTTTATTTCAACGTATGTGTATTCCCACGTAAATGGTGCTTTCTAAAGTAATCACAATTAGAGTAATTCGTTATTAAACTGACCCTGGATGTTGCAGACCACTACTCGGGCTCCAGTTGAACAAAACGACGATTACTGAATGCACAAGCATTAACTGGGATTATATAAACGTAGGATTAGATAAAATTATTGCATATCTCTGAAGACTAGTACTGGAGATCGATGAAAAATATCTGCATCAATTTTCTATCCATCAAACGTTTTAACCAGTTTTAACCAGGAGAATACGACAATTTCACGACCTAAAATATTACACCAAACAACAGAATCAAGAAGAAACAATCGGAAAAGGAGTTACTAGGTGTGTGAGTTTAGTTACTAGGTGTGCGAGTTGAGTTACTAAGTGTGTGAGTTAAGGTACTAGGTGTTTGAGTTGCGTGTCACTACACCAACGGCTGGAATGAAGCAGTGGAACTGTAGTAATCCTGACTAGGTTACCAACGAGGCAAAAGTGTGGATAGGTGTTTAAAGTGTTACCGGTAATTCCTCACTGATAATATTATGAAACTTTGAGGGCTTCAAGCTAACAAACAAATTCCAGAGGTCTGAGGACGCTACACTGCAGTTGTGCTTGAAATTTGTGATTATAACTGGGAGTCAATAGAACATATTTGATGAGAACCTTCAAAGTAATACGGTCGAAGAGTGTAGAAACCCCGACGTGTAAGAATCGTGCGACTTGAAATTTTATTTCAATCTCTATGTCTCATTCAATGCTTTATCCGAAAGCGTTACTTGGTCCACGATCATTAATCACTGCTCTTTACGTCTCAACCCCCGTAGGGGTCATTGAAAGGATGAAGAAGGTAAAAGGAGGACATGTGAGATGTTTGTGAGGGATTTACGAGACTCTTTTAATAAAAGACTGGTAGTCTAATTGGATGGGACAATTTTGTACGAAAAAAGCTTAACGGCAATAATTTTGACCCCTCTTTCAATATTAATTCCAGAGTGGCATAATATATTGGCTGCTTTCTCCTTGAGGTCTCTGATGAAGGCTAAAGCTTTTCACATATCAACATCGAGGTCATGCAAGGTATTGATACCCTCTGACGTCACAGGTGTAGAGTAAACACCGCCTGTAAAGTACAGAGAAGTTTGTAACGTCGACACACGACGTTCAGTGGCTCTGCGTTCGAGGCTATAAAATGGCAACCCTGAAATGAAATTGCTGGGGTGATTAATAGCCCGCAATAGCGTGCTTCTTCGATCCTTTTGATAGCAAAGTGTGTGTGAATGTGTGCGGGTGTGTACGTAAATGTATGAGAATATTGAGGGATAGGATGTGGTGCCATGTGGCAAAATTTGATGGATATACTAAATTAGCCTGGATAAGGGATTTGAAGATGAGATCTGAATGAATAAATTGCTGTTATCAATCAGAAGAGGAGAAAAAATCTGGACTGGGACACGTCGACGCGCCATGGCTGCTTCAAGCTTGTGACTCAATAAGTATATTCAACTCTTTTATATGCGTAAAATGCTATACAAGTTTCAACCTTAAGCAAGATTGAATTACTTGATCAAATTGGACATTTCTATCCTGCTCGTTACTGCTCTCTTCCTCTGCTTTATCACATCCTAACATACTTCTTCCTTTCTCCTCTTCTTGTTCTGCGACGAATGTCACAGCATAACAACGCTGTGATACATCCTAGAAGCATGTATGTCACAGTGTTCCTGAGGGACTTTATATCGTTTCCAACCCGTTTTCGGTACTTGCTTTCTCAGTCAGTAATTCTAGGGTTCTCCAGTACTTTCTTGTGAGCATTACAACTAATAATAAGCAAAGTTTGTTGCCGTTTTCAAGTACAATTGTATAAAATGAAATATGTGTGTTGTTTGTACTGTATACAGCAGCGTTGATTACTTACTTGATCGCATGGCAGAAGGTAATTTTGTGGGTTATTTGTTACAGGGGTGGACGACGTGTATCGCTTCATAGGCAACGACTCCGTGCCAGACTACTTCCGGTTGGTGCTGAGAGACGGAGACTACCTTCTCGTCGGTGGAAGGTAAGACAAAAACATTCAATACTTCTTTGACTCTAATTGTGTGAACCATCGTTTGAGGAGCCTCCAGTAGCTTCAGATGCAAGAAATATACTTAAAGTTTCGTGAGGGTCATGTATTTCAATTAACTGTAACTAGATAGTAATCTCGTAGCCTTGGGTGTAAAATGTATTCCACTTAATATCAGCAATCTTCCATTTTAGATGAGTTTTGAAATTATCAATTTGCGTTCGTTATATGAACTAATTGACCAATAAACACGTTTCTAATTTTAGCTTGTTAATTTCACGGCGGGATATTCGATATTTTTTATGTAGTTGATTGGCAGATATGTTGATGACTCTTATTTGGTCTATATTGTTATTCTGAGCCTGTTCTTGTTGTTGTTAAAGTTTGGGAAAGTTGCAAAATATGATAAATCGACGAACTCATCGGCCTGAGAAGACAAATTAACCACGGAAGTTTCTAATTTCACTCTATAATTATTTCATTATGAACAGTAACGTCTAACGTGTATGTGGACGTGGCTATTGTTCATGTAACTCCCAACTGACATCAATCTTACTAACATAACGTAACAATAGCGTGAAACTTCATTTCGAAGTTCTACGTTGGTGCCTTTATTAATATCTGCACATTAAATAAAATATTTTGCAGGTATGTTTGCTTGACAAGGTCACACTAATTACTACCACCTTATTTTCGAATCTGATTATCCAGAAAAAAATCATGATCATTTCTAGCAAGCCTCAGATAATCGGACTTGTAAACCGCAAGGCGATGAAAATGGAGTTGATACATGGTATGCAGAGATATAAATCTGCAACAGTGCCATCTACTATGAGATCAGGAAAGTTTCGATCGTAGACCTCCCATTCTTCTGTATCCTTTATCTGTCTCTGCTACTACAAGATTCATGGTTTGCAAGTCCACAAAGTTCACATTTGGTGATGACATGATTTGCCTACATCCCTTGAGTCCTTCTGAGGTTTAACGGAGGTCTCATGTTGCTGAGAAGGATTACCTGCGGCAAAGTAGTGTTACATTTCATTTCCATCACCTGAAATCATTTAATGTCAACCATCTCTCCTAATTATTTATTTGTTCCTTACCTGTTGACCCAAAGTCATCGTCGTCGATCAGCTGTAACCTTCACCTGTCAGTCTCGTTTTGTTCATGCACCATGTCCCTCTAGCGTAAACTATTGTTACCAGTATTATTGTGTCTCGTCTGCAACCCTCTTAGCGTCTCTGTGTTCTTGGTAGATGGGAATTGGAGTTTGAAGTGCGTCTTCTTTTCTTATTAAACTAATAATTAGAAAAACCATACTTAACTTGAAAACAGACTTAACTTTGTGAAGGTCTTTCTAACGGTCACTTTTAAATTAGATAGTGAAGAGTTGATATCAGATAGTGTTCGGGAGTTCATTAAGAAATTTTTGTGGCGAATTGCTTACCGGGCCGAAATTTCACTCACTTTTTGTGGATTTAAACACTCGACGTTTTTTTTGAACTCAGTTCAGCGGAGATTCTCCGGAATTATTTTGATAAATTTCTTCAAGCTAAAAGCCGATCAACACCTCAAGGTGAAAGAATCATTCAAGTTACAGTCATTTATTTTCTACGTTAAAACTTATTTGCTACATTAAAATCATTAAAATCACACTTTGAACATATCACAAATTAAAACTTAATTAAATTAAAATCATATTAATCAATCCCGCCATCGACGAAGCGCATTTCAGGCTCTAATTGGTATTCCTTTCAGGCTTTTTGTTTTGTACCCTTTTCGTTGGGTTTTTTGTCTACGTTGCATTATTCCCATTTGTTTCTGTACCATTTTCATCGTTCTTGTCATCTTGGAGCCATCGTTCAAATTCACCGACCATCTTCGTTCATTTCCGTGTCTGTGACGTCATCCTCGACATCTGTGTGCTTCTCGAGGAGCGACTTGCTGCCATCTTGCAATTTCATCATCGTCTTGATTTTCCGCTCCGGCGCAAAGCTGAGCACCATTCATTTTGCTTATGCTCCAATTTATTAAATATTTTATTTATTACGTTAAGGATTTTGTTTATTGCTTGATAATTCTACTACATTGGGCGAAACCTTTTGTAATACCAATCAAACGGGTACTTAAGTTGCGTGTGTATTCAGTATTGCTTACGTTGTGTTATTGCCACACACGGGTGGTAGACGCATTCTACGCCGAACCGTGCGACATTATAGCTTTTAGAGAGCAATTAGCTAGTCTAGTTTCATGTCACGAGCGTACTACGAACACTGAGGGTACCCCCATCTGTCGCGTAGGTTACCGTACACGCTTAGTTCTTATTATACCACTGTTTGGTTGCCTGAACTCTAACCGCTGTCGTGAGCGCGATTCTCGCGGGGACTGTGCTTGCCATTCGCGCGGCCTATCTAATTCTTTGGTCTACACTTACCAAAGTTTGATTGGCAGCTCCGAGGCCACCATTGTTGTAATAAACCGAATGGTGAATAAAATCACTCAACGCAATATCACGCATTTTTCATTTAGCGCCCCGAATATTCCCTTCCCCCTTCCGCTTAGGTTCGGCGATCAACCATCGACTGACCCGAGGAGCTTCCAGATCGCCTGGCACCCAACAAATACAAAATCCTCCATCACACAAAGTAGACCGCACGCCGTCTCCACCGAGCTAGCTAGGGTCAACCCGGATAGGGGTTGTAGGGAGGTAATAAGTTGTTGAAATTGATAATTGAAGATAACAGTTTGTATATGGGGGGCAAATGAGCCAAAAAGTTTTGGAACATATATTCACTATTTTACTTGTCAAAAGGATACTGAAATTCGACTTTTATTCCTCTAGCATTCCATTAAAACGAATTCTATTAAAAATTGGCTCCACCAAGAATCAATACCGGTATCTTTTATTTATTGTATGTCGAAAGAGCTAGTGTTAACTCCAGTGATACTTGCAAGAAATTTCAAATCCACTTTCTGGAGAAAACTTTGGTTTCAGACTTTTAAGAGAAATTGAAACTTCTTGAGAAATACCCTCTTTCCTCACACCTCACACTTTGCAAGAAAGTACAGGTGGATTAGGACACGAGCTCTTGATGTTGAGAGCATTGCTAAATCTTAATTTTGGTGCTCATTTTGGATAAGCAATTCGATTATAAAACTAGCTGTTATGTGAAAGACTATATATATAATTACATAGACATATTCACTATTATGTTTGTGATTATGCTCCTCGAGATATAGTCCCAAGGGAGGATACTCCCAATGCTTTCCCATCGAGTCCAGGAGCTGGAGACTAACAGAGGGAGGGCTCAGACTAGTTGAACTTTGGTTACTTAGTGTAATTAGTGAAGGTAAAGTACAAGTTGTGTGATTTTGGGGTGCATTTACAAACTTGATGGAAAAAGTAACTAAAGGGGAACTCACAATATGGCAACCTGATTGTTCTGAAACAATTCCTGCTATTTAAACATTTTCATCAACATATCTGTTCTCCAGATTCCAATTCCAGCAAAAATGTCTGAGATTATGATCTCTTTTGTCTCTGGAGGATCACGACGATAGAACCTGTCACTTAGGATATTTCTTCGCGTTCTTGCATTTCACGTCTCTGTATTCATATTCATAAAACCGTCCATGCGTAAGTTTTTATTTCAAAAGTTGAGGCATTACACTTCTTAATAGTCCGCTTAATTATTATGTCAGCGAGTTCAGCGTTTATTTCCATTAACCTTAATAACTTTTTTCCCTCAGAACACATTGCTCCTAATGATAATTTAGATATTAACATTAAACTTCATGATAGTGTTGCCTTTACTTATCTGCAGCTTTTAACAAATATACTTCGTCATTTTCCTGGAGAGCTTTTACTACATTAAATTCCATTAATAATAAGAGGACTTGATGCCACAATCTGACTTTGATGTGTGGCTGTTTTTATCTCACCAATTCATCTCTACTGATGTATGTAGATCAATCAGTAGATCCATCATTGACTTGAGTACATGAAATCATCAAGTAAATGTTTTTGTTTTGGGCATTTCGGAATAAAGAACATTAGTATGGTCCAAAACGTTGGGAACAACGACGACAAATCAGTACTGAGAGTGTGACAACTTTGTTGGTACTGGAAGTGAAAGTACAGCACACGAGGATAAATAATCCACCTGGAACTCTAAAATAAGACCATAATACCGTCCAATAATTGGTCTTCAAATCCAGACATTTTTTTAAAACGAGACTAGAATGTTGTCCAACAGTATGGTGGAGGAAGTAGATGATTGTTTTGCTCCGTGTGTCGCCCAAAGTTATCTAACCTTGAGGAGGACACTTTGAGTTCGTACAACCAGAGACGAGCATTCTTTCCCGATGTTTTTTCCACTTAGTGCAATGCTGAAAGACCTCTCTTCTTCACTAAGGGCAAGATTTTCCTACCATCGTTCCTGTCAAGTAATCATCACGTTCCATCGTTACCACTAACGGAATTAGCAATCCTTCAGGAATGTTCACTGAAATTATAAACCCACGGGAAAGATTGTACGTATATGGGCTCACTGAATAAATCGCAAGAAATTGGTAGCCGTTACTGATATGGCTGTAACTATGTACGGTCCGTACAGGGGTACAAAAGTCTGGATGAAGAGGTGGCTTCTAGATCAGGAAACTTCTAAAAGAATTATCGCTTTCAAAAGTCACCTTCGGAGGGATGTGATTACTTTCCAACATCCACTTGAACTTGTAGCACCATATTTGCAACAGGGGGATACTAATATGAAGGCTGGCATTCCGTGGGATGAGCGGACATTAAGGCTTTTAGCGACCGGTAGAAGTTATCCAAACTTGGAGATCGTACAAGAGTAAGGCAGATCGCAGGAAGAGGGAATCCCTAGTCGCAGCTTTGTAGGAGATATTATCTGGCTCCAGCTCTGTTGCAAGCAGTTTTGGCGGTACTACTATCTTTTAGAACCTGCTGTGGGATCGTCCTACTACAGTAAACCAGATCAAGGGTACCTCGGAAGGCTCTTGAAATAATATGAAAGCTAGCATTCCGGGAGATAAGTAGACCTTGAGGTTTTTAGCGACTGATAGAAGTTATCCAACCTTGAAGATCGTACAAGAATAAGTCGCAGGAAAAGAGGATCACTATTCGCAGCTTTGCAGGAGATATTATCTGGCTTTAGTTCTGTTGCTAGCTGTCTTCTACAATCTTTTTAAACCCGCTGTGGGATCGTCGTACTACAGTAAACCTGAGTGCAGATCAAGGGCCAATCAGATGTACCTTTGGAAGACTTTTAAAATAATGAAAAGATGTGTGGGACTTGTCTGTAAGTCAGATTAGTAAACTCGGCAGACGTGTTGTTTGAAGGGCATTAAACCCTTCCAAGCTCTCAAACTCTTGTCACCGGTACCACAATAATTACTTCATATTCTAGTACACATACTCGCGGAAAACAATTGAACTACGGCCGGTGGCTGGTACACTGGAGATCCCCGCGATCTGCACTCTGGCTTACTGTAGTACGACGGGGTCTTCCAAAGATACTTCGGCAGCTTCTGGCCGGTGTTGGATTGTAAAGTATCCGCCGATATCATTACCACTAGCTCTGATTGGATTTTATTCCTTTCCATGTTCCACCTACGGCAGTGGTACAAGGTATGTTCCGCCGTATCCTCATCCTCACAATAAATACAAATTGTGTCCTGTTTCTTACCTATCTTATGTAGATTAGCTCCGAAACACCCATGTCCAGACAAGGCCTGCGTAGTATGGTAGCATACCTTGCCATGCTACCTTTGGATCTATTTCTTAACGTCGGGGATTAATCTTCTTGTCCAATTTCTAGTGATGGTATCATCACTCCATCGATCATGGCTTCTTTTAGGGCTACCTTCTCCGCTTTACCTCTTCCCATACTCTGCGCCCGTTCTTTCATTAACAAGTCAAGAGGAACTACGCTTGCTATTACAAAGGCAGTAGCTGTGTCCATAGTCCTGTAACCCATGCAAACCCCTATAGCTAGCTTCCTTTGTAATGAGTTCAGTCTTTCCTTGTTTCTCTTTTTCTCTAGTGCTTTATACCATACTGGCGCAGCATACAATACCATCAAGTCGACGGTAGAAATTAGGAACCTCATCTTGCCCTTGCCCTCGATTCTTGGCAATGGTCGTTTCATATTCCCGAGTGCTCTCTAGCCCTCTCCACCACTTCCGTAGCATGCGTGGTGAATTTCAGGTACGACACCGAGGTACTTGACCCTTTTCGTGGGAGTAAAAGTCTCCCCCCCATACTGAGTACGATGTTCCTGCTCCTCTTCCTGCCTGAGAGGTCACCAGGACAACACAATTATCCACTGTTGGACAGCTCCCTTGTATCATGTTAAGAAAATGTCTGGATGTAAAGACCATGTGTTAGAAGTTAGACGACACTCTGGTCCCACTTCACATTCAAGCTCTTGTTGGTATCTCCTGTTTGTTTGGTTTCTTTGTTACATTTCATTTTCATCACATTCATCTTCATCACCTGAAATCATTTAATGTCAATCATCTCTCCTAATTGTTTATTTGTTCCTTGCCTGTTGACCCTAATTCATCGCCTTTCGATCAGCTGTGGCCTTCATCTGTCAGTTCCGTTTTGTTCATGCACCATGTCCCTCTAGCGTAAACTATTGTTACCAGTATTATTGTGTCTCGTCTGCAACCCTCTTAGCGTCTCTGTGTTCTTGGTGGATGAGAATTGAAGTTTGAAATGCGTCTTCTCTTCTTATTAAACTAATAATTAGAAAAACCATACTTAACTTGAAAGCAGACTTAACTTTGTGAAGGTCTGTCTAACGGCACTTTTAAATTAGATAGTGAAGAGTTGATATCAGATAGCGTTCGGGATTTTTTTAAGAAATTTTTGTGCCAAATTGCTTGCCGGGCCGAAATTTTACTCACTTTTGTGGATTTTAACTCTCGGCGGTTTTTTTGAACTCAGTTCAGCGGAGAGTCTCCGGATTTATTTTGATAAATTTCTTCAAGCTAAAAACCAATCAACACCTCAAGGCTTTTTGTTTTGTACCCTTTTCGTTGGGTTTTTCGTCTACGTTGCATTATTCCCATTTGTTCCTGTACCATTTTCATCGTTCTCGTCATCTTGGAGCCATCGTTAAAATTCACCGACCATCTTCGTCCATCTCCGTGTCTGTGACGTCATCCTCGACATCTGTGTTCTTCTCGAGGAGCGACTTGCCGCCATCTTGCAATCTCGTCATCGTCTCGACTTCCCGCTCCGGCGCAAAGCACCATTCATTTTGTTTCATGCTCCAATTTGTTAAATATTTTATCTACTACGTTAATGATTCTGTTTATTGCTTGATAATTTTACTACATTGGGTGAAACCTTTTGTAATACCAATCAAACGGGTATTTAAGTTGCATGTGTATCCAGTATTGCTTACGTTGTGTTATTGCCACACACGGGTGGTAGACGCATTCTACGCCGAACCGTGCGACATTATAGCTTCTAGAGAGCAGTTAGGTAGTCTAGTTTTATGTCACGAGCGTACTACGAACACTGAGGGTACCCCCATCTGTCGCGTAGGTTACAGTACACGCTTAATTCTTATTATACCACTGTTTGGTTGCCTGAACTCTAATCGCTGTCATGAGCGCGATTCTCGCGGGGACTGTGCTTGCCATTAGCGGGCTAACCTAATTCTTTGGCCTACACTTACCAAAGTTTGATTGGCAGCTCCGACGCCACCATTGTTGTAGTAACAAACCGAATGGTGAATAAAATCACTCAACGCGATATCACGCATTTTTCATTTAGCGCCCCGATTATTTCCTTCTCCCTTTCGCTTAGGTTCGGTGATCAACCATCGACTGACCCGAGGAGATTCCAGATCGCCTGGCGCCCAACCGAGCTAGTTAGGGTCAATCCGGATAGGGGTTGTAGGGAGGTAATATCTTCTTTGCTCAAAATCTTTGCTGAGGACAATTCGAATGCTGCGTCGAAAGTTCTCACGCGTTTCTGGTGAAACAAACGCCTATCGATAGCCTTTTCCAGAACCCTTTGAATGGTTGATCACTTGTTGTAATTTCACTTTATTCCAGAAGCACACACTACAATGATTATTATGAAGTCTAACTTTGACTTCAACACAATGTTTGTACAATCTAAGATTAGCGATCGACAAATTTGGCATGACCGAAAGTCAAACCAGTGCTGGAACCACAACGTTTTTACAATGGAATCTGTCATATAGAAACTTTATTCGATTATTTTCATATCTGTTAGTAATAATACATGTTTCAGAAGTCAAGAAAGCTGTGGTGTGATAAAACCTTGTAAGCTAGTAATTACTGCACTATGCAAATGGCACGTACTAACAGTGGGCGTAATATGAAGAAAATGTAGAACTTTTTCTCTTTTCAAAAGAGGTAGTTAGCATTCCTCATGTAATGTTCTTGAAGTTGATAAGAAGCAAAGTGTCGGCAAAAAGACCTGTATTACTCCTTGTTATGAAATATTAATACATTATTAACCCTTATCTCGTTTATTTACGACTGGAGTGCAACCAGTCCGTGGAGATATCAAGTCGTTTCGCAACTCCTCCGCATTAGAATGTCGTACGACATAACTGATATGTACGGTGGAATACGTCGGCAGGAGTCAACTCAAATTGCATATGTACATAATACGTTGAGTAGCATGTGCTAAAAATACATTTGATGTTTTACATATTCATGCAAAAGTATACGCTACCTCATACATACACTTTTATTTCGATCCTACGACTCTACCAGGCGAATTGTATTGGGCTTGTTACTTAGATTGAGACTGTCTTCAAGTTTGTTGTTATTGGTGAATTGGAAGTGTAAAATTTTCCACATTAGTGATGGAATTACATGGTTCATTACGCAATAATGCTCAAGTGATTGCTCGTTAATTGGGCCTTCTATTATTGATTCGCGGTTTGTTTGTAAACGAGCATCCGCGATTCGCTATCAAATTGCCGAACCGTATTAACTGTAAATTCCATCCAAATCAAAAATTTATACATGTTTGCGATTTGTACTGCAGTATACAATGTTACATGTTCCCACAATCACTAATTGAACTTTCGAAATTGTAATTCCTGGAATTATTGCAAGCTTTGTCTGAGTTTCACCTGCCAAACATCAAAGTATTGCCATTGTTCAATAAAAATGAGGTTGTCGAAGGTTCATAAATCTATCAAATTGGTATCCCAGTTATGGCACTAATATTTTTATTACTGAATAACGCTCTGCATATCAGATAGTTCACAAACATAATGTGGATAATTTGTGGCCGGTATTAACTGATAATTAGTGTAATAATTTATAATGGAATTGAGCCTTGTGGCTCCATTAACCTTTGTATGTTACAAATGCCATAATAGTACTTATCTGTAATATGTGCAGTTGTATACGTACCTGCATTTTCTATGCACTTCTGCTTATGACATTGCAATCTGCTATTGAATTCCACTGACTTTGTGGAAATGTAATTCTGATCATAAAATCACAGAGCAGAATCTGAATGTTGTTCTTAGTGGTATGTTCAAAAGTAATTCAAAATTGTTCCAACTTTGTAACCATTAGCAACGAAGTCATCTGCGCTGGGTTTGTGGCGCTTGACTAATTATAGAACTTTGAACTTGTATTGATTCCCCCAACTTAAAATGCTGAAAATAGATTGTTTTTACAGGCAAGTTTATGTGCTTGTGTATTTGATATTTCTTCTATTATGTCGTTCCATGTTTTTCCTGTGATTCTTGATTTTCATACGGATTCAACTTTTCTTTATTGTGGTAGACTAGCCAATGTAATTCTTCTTCTTCTATTAGTTGTTTTACTTCTCCATGTCTAATACGGTCTAGTTTGGTTATTCCTGATGTAATTCTCAGGCATATCATTTCCATAGCCTGTAGTTTACTGGACTGCCTTTGGTTTATTACCCAGGTTCACTACCTTATAGTAAAGTCGGTAATGATATGGTTGTATATATTTTTAGCTTGGATTTTGTTTTGCTTCTACGATGCTTTCCACGTATTTGAACTTTTCTACTTCACCCACTTTCATACTTTTTTCCTATTGTCATTGTTTTGGTTTTGTCTATATTCATTTCCATATTAGCTTTGAATAGTTCTTCTTCCCATATTGTAACATTCTTTTGCAGCTTTTTTTTGTTAGTACCAATTATAACCATGCCATCTGCTAAGAACAGGTCAGATAAAGTGATTCTGTTAAAATTAAGATAGAATACAGTTGCCTCTGTAGTTTCCTCCGTTATTCTCTCTAGTATTTTTCATCCAAGTATTATTATTATTATCATTATCATACAGCAAAGGACTCAAGCTAGAAGCGCCTGTATCACTGCGACCCACGAAGATCTTTTGTAACATAGCCCTATTTGATTAGTCTGGAAATATATTCAGGCTTTTAGCAAACCTAAGTATATTTCCAGGACTATAATCTTTCACCTTGCTGGCCTCCATATATGCCTTACCGATTTGTTGTAGTCTGTTGAAAGCTACAGCTGGGCATTCACATAGAATGTGTTCTGCTTTTTTTTCGTCTTCTTGACAAAGGCGACAGATGCTGTGGTCAGTTTTGCCAATTTTGTTTGAATGGTAATATTAAGAGAACAATAATCAGTTAAAAGGCCTGTCAGGATCCTTAGGTTTCCTTCACTAAGAGGGAGTATCTCCTTTAGGTGTGTAAGTGAGGTTTGCAGAAGCCTCGTAGCCTGCTTATTACCTTTAGTGTTCTCCTAGTATGAGGCCGTGGTATTTGTCTACCACACTTTTATTACTTTCTTGATGTGGCTTTTTAGGAGTCCAAATAAAGGACCTGGACTGATAAACGGTAGTTTGACTTCCTTCCTGGCGAGCTCATCTGCAAGTTCGTTGCCTTCGACTCCATTATGTCCTGGCACCTATCAAAGAGTTACAGGATGTCTTTGCAATTCCGGACCAGCTTTGATTGACAGGTGCGAGCACCTATTAATCTTAGAGCTGCCTGGCTATCTGACATGATATCAATGGTTGCTCCTTTTAGACCTTTCCTGAGGTTGACTCTGGTGCAAAGATTGATGGCATATATTTCAGCCTGAAATACTGTGGAACTAACTCCCAAGGATTCACGTATTCGGCATCTTGGTCCGAATACTCCCACTCCAGCCTCTCCACTATCCAGTTTTGAACAATCAATAAACCAGAGCCAGGAGCCTTTTTCAAATTTTGGTCCTCCTGTTGCCCATTGTCCCTACCATGTGGACACATGTTGACAAAGCTCAGTTTTTCGTCCATATCTCCTTCAAGATCTCTAGGTGACCTACGAGATCTCCGGATATGAAGAATTTTGACCTGCTGAGTGTGAGGGCACTGTTCAGCGCCTCCTTCTTCACGTGTATATAGAGAGGTGTAAGTCCTATTAGTGTCTCCATAGTAATAGTAGGGCACTTTTTCATTGCCCCTTTTATGTAAAGGTAGGCTATCCGTTGCACTTTCTGCTATAAGGCCTGTGCTGTTACCTGCTTCACTTTCGGCCACCATACTAATGAAGCATAAGTGATCATGGGTCTGAAGATTGTCATGTAAGTCCAGTATGCTACGTTCGGATTCAGTTCCCATTTTTTATTCAAGGGTAAGTTCCATGTAAGCTTTTGATCTAGTACGACTCCTAGATATTAACCTTCTTTTGGGAACTCGATTGTGGTTCCATTCAAAGAGGGAGTTTCAAGAACAAACTTCCTTCTCCGGGTAAAGGGAACTATAACCGTTCTGGTAGGATTTACATTGAGGCCATACTCTTGATAGACCTGATGAAGCACCTCTTGTGTGAGGCTTAATATCACCGAGTCGTCATTACCTCTAACTAGTATTGCCAGGTCATCTGCATAACCTTGGGCAGTATACCTAGCTTCAGTGAACTTTATGAGAAGATCATCAAAGACGATGGACCTTGTGGGCAGCCTCCAGTGGCCCGTATCATCGAGGTCTCCCAAATTAGTTGAGCCTTCATCGTACGACTTTCCAACATGGCACTTATCTGCTCTAGCAGCTTGTTCAATTGATCTATAGGTGTTGCCAAAGGCCCCCTCAATATCAATGAAGATCCCCAGAGCAAGGCCTTTTGATGAAGTAGACTTCACAATCTTTGCAACCAGGTTGTGGAGGACCACCGTGGTTTATTTTTCCTTTTGGTATGCAAACTGATTCGCATGAAGCGGAGCTTCTGTAAGCACTTCATTTTCCGTTCCTTCTAGCATGAATGTAAAGAGGCATTCAAGTATATTATAAAAAGAAGTATACTCACATTGCCTCCCTGTTTTAGACCCGAATTCTTCTGAGAAATTATTTCCTAGTCTTATAAGGTTTGTTTTGTTTTGTACGTATTTTGTATTGTTTTCGAGCAGATCTCTTCGTCTATATTGACATTATTATTGTCTTGTTCCAGTCTGGTGGTATAGTTCTCTCATTCTGAAGTTGATAGAATGGTACGTGCCTTGTTTTCCAATGTATTCTAACTATTAGAGCTTAACTCCATCGTAGCGTGAATATTTCTCAATTGTTTATTCAATTTATTGCATATTCAACCTCGTCTGTGGTTATTTTCTTTGGGTCTTGAATTACGTCTCCATTTATGTTTGTTGTCTTTTTTTCATCAATTATTTGTGCTTCTAATAGTTCTTCAAAGTGTTCCTCCCACCTTTTCATCATATTTATATCGTTAATGATTACCATCCCCGTCTTTTATTTGGTCTAGAAAAACTTCTACCTTTTTTCTTAGGTTTTTTGTGGTTTTCTTTATAGCTACCTCACAGTTGCTCACTAAATTAATCCAATTCCTGTTTTATAGTTCTCTGTTTTAGTTTTTTTATTTTCTTTTGTTGTGTCTATATTTTTCATATCTGGTTCTCATTCTTTTTACCTGTTTTTCTTGTCCTTTACGTTCTTTTTGATTTTCTCGTTCCACCAGTGCGTTTTTTTTTCTTTTTTAATGTATATTAAGTGGCGCCACAGATGTCTACGGATGTTTGTTGTATTGTTTTTTAGTTTTCGTGATTTCCCCACTCAGGTATTTTTTCTTGAGCTTGTTAGCTTTTTGGTATTTCAGTATTGGACATCTTGGTCGGAATACTTTCACACTAACCTTGACATAAGCACAGTATGATAAAATGGGAAATTTATACCGTACATATTGAAAAATTCAATCTATGCTAACAACAAACTTCTTTTAGAGTTTTACTCTACGAAATAAGTCCACAATATTTCTTCCACAACCTACTATCTCAGCTAACTTTATTACCCTGACTCGTCGTAACCACAATGAAACCAGACGAAGTAAACTACCACATTTCCCGTCTCTTTCCTTGGACACAGATCACAATGTCTGCAGACGGTAGAGTCTACGTAGACGACGCCGACGTCAGGATATTTTCAAACACGTTATTGAACAGCGTTTTCCAACGACAAAATACGATCACGAAGACAGTATACACTGTAACTAGATAACAAGCGACTTGAGATCGGGGTTAAAGCTGACCACCAGGTTGGTAAGGTGAAGGAGGAGATAGTTTATAATAGGAATGGTATATCAATTTATTTGTCTGTTGTCATCTGCACAACTCAGATTGCTTGTGTATTGAAACCGTCATAACTCCGATAGCTCAAAGCAGTTATCGAACAATATTGTCGTATTTCCTGAAATTAATTCCAGTAATGCAAACAAATTGTAATTAGCCTTTAACATTTGTTCGATCTAAGACCAACTGACCCATCAAACAAAAATATGTAACTTTGGAACTGAATGTTTCTATTTATTACTGTTAACATATCCCAACAAATCTTCTTATTTAGTTTGAATAAATACTACGTTATTACGTAATGTCAGGGAGGATACAAGAAACAGATACCATAGGTTCTTGCCTTTTCCTCACTTGGAACACTGTTTTTGTAGGGATTAAACCCCGACCCTATTACTATAAAATATTACTCTGTTAGTTGCAAAGAGAAATTTTAGTCTCTTGAGGCAATATAATTAATTTGAACGTCATTCTGTTTAAAGTTGAAATCTATGGTAGAGGATTAATCCTTTGATATTGTCTTAGTTGAAATGTACAAGTTATAGTAGGAGGATCTCTCTGGAGACTTATATGTTGCGCAGGGATATTAGGAAGTGAAATGTGAACTTGAAAATTGTTGACCAAACGAGCATTTCCTATCAATTTCGTTCGTCTTTTTGAGCCACTGTAACAATTAAATTCCACCCTTTCTTTTTTTTGTATCCTGTTGCTTCTAGACGAGAGCGACGTGTGATTTATCTGAGCTGAAGCTTCTGGAGAGATTTGCGAATCCTAGAGTCCGGCAGATGTCATCCAAGGCCGCCATTTTGAGTCTCCACGTGAGCTGGTCCTTGTCCTCAATTATTTTAATCACGACACAGTATTTAGCCTACCTCAAATAAGGACCATTTTGGGAGCTAGTTTGTTTTAACGTCAAACTTGCTCCTATTGGGAGGACATCCCATTTGTGGCTTGAGCCCTCCAGTTGTAACTACTCGAACTACACTGTTTGAATATCATTACTCAGAAATAATAAATCTTGTAGGTGATGCCAATCTCATTGTTTTGTTCACTATTGTTTTGACACGTAAGTGTTTCCGGCGGAAATTAAATCTTTTGGTCACCTAGTCAAACCATCCAAACATCCCCCTTTCCCTTCCTCGTTCCTCGACCCATCACCCGACTCCACAGTGCTGGCTTCGGGC
Source organism: Dromius quadrimaculatus (assembly GCA_963989225.1). Taxonomy (NCBI): domain Eukaryota; kingdom Metazoa; phylum Arthropoda; class Insecta; order Coleoptera; family Carabidae; genus Dromius; species Dromius quadrimaculatus. Next base: position 3,933,369 of record OZ022328.1, read on the forward strand.
CCTTTAGGCAACTACCTTTGCGCTCCGGTAGCACTGACCCGAATTGTCTTTTTTTGAAGCAATTTGTCCCGGCGAAATAATTGTGCCGTGCACAAGAAGTACGTCACACTACGTAGTGTAACGATACCTTACTACTGGCGGGGTTGTTAACTCAAAACTGCCGATGGTATACTAGAGCGCCAATACGGTTGAAGCTGACGACGACGATGCAGCGACTGCTCAAGACAATCAAAATTCGCGGAATCGCGAAGTGATTTCCCGAACGGTGGATGAACTCTATAACTCATTCTATGCTTGTGAAACCAAACTTGTTTCCCAGCAGTAGCTCTACGTTAAGGTTTTTCAATACTGTGGAGCCACCAAATGACTTCTCCAACAGTGATTCTACTTTAAATACTTCTGATACTGTGAAGCTAGCAATGACTGCCCCAGTAGGGACTCTACGTTTAATTATTCTAACGCTGTGAAATCAACAAAGACTTCGCCAGCGGTGACTTCACGTTAAATTATTCAAACACAACAAGGACCACGGTCGTATATACAGGTCTGAAAACCTTATCATTTGACTTGAGTCTCTTACGTATCGTCAGCCTCGTAGTTACTCTCTCCGCTGCCAGGTGGCACATGAATCTAAGTATGTTGACACTATTAGGGGTTAAATCGTTAAGTTCAAAGTCCCACCCAATAAAGATTTCGGTTGATAATAACCGCATATAGTCGGTGAAATATCTAATTCAAATGTTAAATAATACACAATGACAGTCGCTAGACAACATCCCTTGACTCATGTATCATCCGTGAGGATTTTTGGTACTATGCGTCAGTCGACACTTAACGGACTTACTTCTCGTATAGGACATAGCCTCGAGTCTCCAGATCTGTGTATACGACCGTGACAAGGACTTCTCCAGCGGTGATTCTACGGTAAAACAATCCAACACTGTGAAATCAATGAAGACTTTTCCAGATACCTACGTTAAACTTGTTCAACACTGTGAAGTCAACAAGGACTCCTCCTGCGGTGCTTCTATGGTGAAACAATCTTACTCTGCGAAGATCAATAAAGATTTCTCCAGTGGTGAATCTACGTTAAGTTAATCTAACGTTAAAATAAAACGGAATGACTCTAAGTTGAGCAAAAATATTCTGAGTTCAACAACAGTGAAAACAATGGCAAAATAAACTATGTCTCTTTCACAGACTTATAAGGAACAGAATAGAACAATCAAACTTACGATTTTGTCTCGAACAATCGCACCAAACAGACTTAGCATGAAAACTTCGAACGGACGTCGAACGGTAAACACTGTAGTACTTTGGAAGATGGCTCGAAAAACTAACTTTCAAAAAAGTGACGCAAATCGGCTGCAAGGCCTTATTTATACTTAAAGTTCAATGAAACCTTACCTTACTTGTCTTTTAAGTTTAGCTTAATTTAGCGCTGTTAGAGTAATGTGAAAGAAAAGAGAATTAGTAATTTTACAAATACCAATTTCTTTACAACAAATTTTCAAACCTCTGTTTCTGCTTATGGACATCTTTATATCGGCTACATTTTATTCACAGAACATTGAAAACATTAAAATAATATAACACTGAATTCTTTGTTTACATCGATAGTTTAGTCATCTGTCGGTAGGGTAAGAACTGTCGAATGTCAGATCTTTATTTGTTATGTCACTATAAATGAAATCAGAAACAGAATATATATTGTGACGAAGTGCGACCCAAAACTCCGTCACAGTTACACATTCCAGAGCCTTCTGCTAACGTTGAATATTTTAACGTCCATCAAAATTTGTTTACATCTTGCACACCCTGAAAATTTTAAAATCTGTAATCCCGCTCAAACATACAACACCACTTACCTTCATTTTATCAGTCATCAACTGCAATAAATCTGTTTTAATATTTCACATGTGGTGGAATGAGATTAGGTTTATTGAAAACACCTGAAATTAAATGTAACCAATATTGCTTGATCTGCATTTATGTCTTGTGCCTTACCGTTCATAAATCTGAATGTAATCAATCGTTGCTCTGTAAATATGTTGTATATTGTAAATTTTGACCTTTGACAGTTGACTACATTACCGACCGATGGAAGGATATTTAGGACTATTTTAATTTTAAGGAAATATAATCAGGAAAGGATGTATCTGACTGGAAAGTAATAGGAAAGTTGTTATTATAAAGAAATTTGTATTTGTAAAATTACTTCTTCTTTTCTATCTGTATGTCTTCTTTACATTACTAAAAGCACTAATATGAATTTAATTTCAAAACATGTTAAGTAAGGATTCATTCAAATTTAAGTATAAATAAGGCCTTCTGGCCGACTTAAGTCACTTCTTTGAAAGTCCAGTCTTCTGAGCAGCCGTTTCAAAGTACGCTTCTAGTTCCGGTGCTGAGTGTCATCTTCAGAGTGTTTACCGTCCAAGTGAAGTTTTCGTGCTAAGTCCGTTAGTGCGTTTGTCAAGATACAATCTGTGAGTTTGTTTGTTTTTTATAAGTCCGTAAAAGGAACTTAGATTTGTTTGCTTCTGCTGTTTTTGAGCTTAGAATATTTTGTTGAATAATTTACCGTAGAATTCAACGTAGAAGCACCGCTGGCGAAGTCCTTGTTGATTTCACTGTTGGATTAACTTAACGTAGCATCACCGCTGACAAAGTCTTCGTGATTTCGCAGTGGTAGATTGTTTTAACGAAGAATCACCGTTGAGTGGGTCATCATTGGCTTCACAGCGTTGAGCAAGTTAACGTAGAGTCACTACTTGGGAACCAGTTTGGTTTCACAAGTGTCGAAGATAAGTTAATCCCAAGTTTGGGAAATTGCTTCAGGATTTGTTTGTTTTAAACATTGTTTCCTCCACTCTTAATCCTCTCTCTCAATATCTTGTTCATGTCATGTTATTCTTGCTTTCTTACCTCGCAAATCCGGCTTGGTTTTCCGCGAGCCAACAATCGTGTTGCATTCAGCTCGACCATAAACACTAACTACTGAGATTAAACTGTAAAACCGTATTGTTAATTATAAACCGCATTATTATACTGTTACTTAATTACATTAGTTCATATGGATGAGACCAGGGCTTTTCTAATACCAACTAGTGGTACTTTATATGTCTAATCTTGTAGGATGAGCATAGGTGATTTTTGGGGAAGTCTTCTTTGTCTGTACTTTAGGTATTCCTGTTTTTGTAACTTTACATTCCCATTCGTAGAATGATTATTATGAGAACAAATAATAATGAACATATAAATTCATACATGTTCCATACTCAGAAACTAAAATTGAATCATGACTTCCATGAATAGAATAAAGCTTCTCGTTCTGAAATTTCATTTAATATATCCAGGAAAATATGATATTGCAAGCAATTTTAATGTGACATCCGATATGAAAAGCATTTTGTAGGGATCTAGTTTCATATAGGTATATATGTATTGCATAAAGCATTATGAATTGAGACATACTCAAATTACACATGAACTCACAACAACAATTCACTTATTCACTTTGTCCTTTATGCATATATTCTAATGATTACATTTCTATTTGAGAATAGAATGTTACATATGATTGTGAGAACTTGTAATGTATATATTATAAGTAGGCACGTGGCAGCGTGTCACGCCAAGTTCAAGCCATTGAAACTTAAAAAAAAAAGGAACTGGCGATACAGAAGCCGTGTGTTATGTCACATGAACCACTTTTGACCCCTTAATAGCCCAAAATCTATTTAACTTAAACACGTGGTAAGCTCTTAACCACGATTATTGTTGGTTTCTTTTTACTCTCATAACCTCAAAACTGTTTGCTCCATGTCATTTCTCTTAAAAATGAGTCTCTTCTATATTTTTCATTAATCTTACAAATTAAATTTGTTCTTGTAATAAATAGTAGAATTTGTAGGTCGTGGCGACCAAGACGTGAGCGCATGCAGTCGTAACTCGAACTATACGTTATCTGGCGCTCGGGCCATCATTCCAGGGCAGAAATTACATTCCACCGTACAAAAGATACCGGCTTATCTCACCGTTTGCTTGGATTGATGTCTTCAATCTTCATTATTACTGTGCGTTACCCCCGTCTACTTCGCGCTTCATACCTATTTGCTGAGTGTTCCACGTTGCGGAATTAGGTCGCATTCCCTTCCTTTTATTGTATTAATCCAGTTAACACAATTTCTTAACAATAGATTGTCGATAAAAAGGAAAATTGACCTTTCTTACGTTCTCATCGACTTTTTTCTTCACACATTGAAGAAGTAGATCGTGCATATGTCACATTGGTGGATTGTCGTTCTAGTTATGTAGAAAAATAGTAGTGAGCGTGTTGAAAAACAATAAAATCATGACATACTGCATATGGTCTACCATATAACTGCCCAGAAATGAATCAGGAAAGATGAATATCGTTTTGATGAAGTGCCCCTTTCAACAAAGTACATGTGGCACGTCAAGACTCCATCTTTGCGTCTTAATTAATAAAAGCCTCACGCAATGTCAAATGACACCTCAACCCTCGTACCAATAATAAGCATTACAAGTTTGGTAACAAATGGGTGAATTTGCAGAAATTAGATGTGAGCTTCAAGTATTGTAAGAACATGGAAGTCGAACTTTTGTTATTAACTTGCTGTCAACGTCAAAAATTACAGTAACAATAAGTGATTTAAGCAAGAACTTGCTTCTAAACTAGTTCTGTCAAGTTCGTAAGTTGAATTCCAACAACAAATATTCCGATCACACGATATTGCATCGGTGGCCAAGTTTCAAACTCAATATTCGTTGCAGGATGCAAGAGACGTCCATGTGTATGTGTTGTAGTGGAATGAGTCGTGCAGCAGCCTAACCAAATTTACAGTCCAATACTGTGCCGACTTCATGCTTCTGCAGCAAAAACTACCCACTTTACATGCGGAATGAGCTCTTAACTATTGTTACTTCATTACAAACAAAATTGCGAAAATAACCGGCAACTGTGCAACTGTTTTGACGTAATTGCTGTGTTGAAGCGACGTTGGATTACTTTTCTAAAGATGGGAATTTCACTGCACTTCAATTAATGGTAGAATTCCTTCTAAAATTTACGTTATGTTATTCAAGAATTGGAAGAAAATGTCATCAACTTTTTTGATAGTTCCTATAAAGCTGCGTACAACCTTTCGACACTACAGGTGGCACTTGCACTCAGACAATCATTCTTGCCACAGTTGGCTACCAGTACGTTGCCAACGTTTCCTCTTCAAGACTTATCCTGAATTGGACCCACTGGTAAAGACGGGACGCTATCCATACCACACTGCCACTCCAGGTCATGATTTGTTACGCAGCTCATCCGCACAGTTAACTTGAGACCTCTGAGCTGCCTTTGTCTATTGGAACACTACCCCTGAGAAACCAACTCCATTCGAGGGAGCCACCTTTGCAGGTGGGGGCTCCCTCTCTCTTCAGCATTCGCGTCTCCGTCTAACGAGCAGCCGACAAGCAGTACACTGCGGCTTTGCGCCTGCTACCCTCGGTTGAGGGATTATCTGACAAAAGTCTATCCTAGGCTGCAAGTAGTGTCAGATTCCTACTGACTAAAACCCTCTCCTTTCTTTCATCGCCAGCACCCTAAAACTATTTTCCACATTACTTCAAGGTGCTGGCTGGATATAACGCCCTCTCAGGCGGTCCTTCTTCTTAGCCAGGCAGATCCATCTCCTTCTCCAGCCTCTCCGCTATCTCCTTCGCCTTCATCACGCCTGTGATGAAGGTTTCGGCTAACTGCCAAAAATCTTCGTCCTGTACCATCAGAGAGAAGAGACTGTCGACGGTCAACATTCCCTCCATGCCTCGCAGTGGAAGATTGTATGCTCAGCTGTGTCTATGTCCTGACCACAGTGAACACACGTATCTTCCTCTTGCTTACCTATCCGTTGTAGGTAAGCCCGGAAGCAACCGTGGCCAGAGAGAGCTTGCGTGAGCCAGTAGCTGGTCTCACCATGCTTCCAGACTCTAGGTTTGGGAGCAGCCTTCGAGTTCATGACCCTTTGCTGCTCCTCCCCCACCTAGCTTGCCATTCTTTCCGAACTGCTTCCTGCTGTCCTATTCGAAATAGCCGCGTTCCATTTTCGTTCCTCCTGCCTCTGGATGCTGCGACAATGTCGATTGGAGGCAAACCTGAAATTACCAGAGTTGCATCCTCTGATACCGTCCGGTACGCACTGCTAATTTTCAGAGCAACCTTCCTCTACACCTTGGCTACTTTCAGCGCATGAGCCCACACTGGTGCCGCGTATAACATCACCGACTGTGTCACGTTTCCATATAGCCGCCTTTTGCTAGGCCTCGAGCCTTGCTATGTTAGCAGCCCGCTTTGCTACCTCCGTCACGTGCGGTGAGAAGGTGCTTCCGTTGTCCAGCGTGACTCCCAGGTACTTGAGCCTAGGGCGCGGTGTAACCGTTCGACGAGTCACCGGCGAGCAGTACACGAATGTAATACTTTACTACACATCATTGCTTCCGCGTTGCGCTTGTTACCCTCATTCGAGAAATTGGGTAGCAAAATCTACAGCTTCAAGAGTACCATCTATTGACGTTTTCGATGGAGGCAGAGGCTTATCTCTACTTCTATCTTCTCGTGTACCGCTTGATGATTAACCGGCAAATATTTTACACCCGTTATCTTTATTTGAGAGATTGGCTGGCAAGGTCAATGCTTAGGGATTTATTACTTTTATTATTATTTTACTGAAGGGCTTAGAAGCACAACTGCCTGTTGTCATTGCGACCTAAAAGATCTATTGTAACGTGCCTTTGTTAGTATTCCTCTGTCTGGTTCAGGCTTTTGTAGAAACCTATAATCTGCTTGGGAGTCAGTTCTATGACATCGTCAGGATTTATGAAAATCTTTCCAAACTTGTTCAGTCATCTCCTAGAGATAGCTGGACAGTCACATATAATATGCTCTGATGTCTCATCTTCCTCATTGCAGAGTCGGCAAATGATATCAGCTGCTATACCAATCTTATGCAGATGGTATTTTAGGGCAAGATGTCCTGTGTATTCTTTTTGTTGTTGAGAGGGTTCAAAAATCTTTCAGCTTGTGTTAGACCTGGAACTTCTTCTCAGTGCCTAGCTATAGATTTTTCCTCCTAGGAAATAACTTATAGTTTTAAGTGATTCCTGAGAATGCCACAGAAAGGTTCTGGTCCCACAAAAGTGAGTTTGGCCCGCCAGAATGTCGGCCTGTTCATTTCCATGTACGCCTTCGTGACCTGGTACCCACCATAATGTAATGTGATTATGTGAAGCCAGCGTCTGAAGGTTTTTGATACAGTTCCAGACTAGTTTTGATTCGCATTCGAATGAATCAAGCGCCTTTAGCGCTCCTTCACTGTCTGTCATTATATTGATTGTTGCTCCGCTTAAATCTTTTCGAGGTTAATGCGGGCGCAGAGGTTTATTGCGTACACCTCAGTCTGAAAGATAGTGGTAGGGGCTCCAAGGGTTTCACTGACCCTGCATCCAGGTCCGTATATGCCCATTTCTACTTCTCGACTGTCCGTTTTTGATCCGTCAGTATACCAGTTCAGGGATCCCGCCGTAGAAACAGAGCTGCCGGTTCAGACCTCTCTCTCAGGGATATTAATCTGATATCGTCTATCAAAGTTGTATTTTACCTGCATGGTATCCAAAACAGATAGAGCTATGTGATGTAGATTTATGTCTTGAATGTGTAGAGGTGTTGAACCAAGCATGGCTTCTATAGCTACGGTAGGACATGGACTCATGGTACCAGTTATGTTAAGACAGGCCAGTCGTTGCACTTTTTGCAACTGCTTCTGGGCTGTACTTTGTTCGGTTTTTTGCCACCATATGAGTGATGCATAGGTGATCATGGCTCTGACGATCGCCACGTATGACCAGTTGGCCATGTGTGATTTTAGTCCCTAGTTTCTGCCAAGCAGTCTGCGACAAGTGTATATTGCCACGGTTGCCTTCTTTGAAATCCTATGTAGGTGAGAGTTCCACGTTAATTTCTGGTCAGGGATTATTCCCAGATATTTCACTTCTTTTGCGGACTCTAGTGTTGCACCATTAAGGACTGGGGCTGTGAGAGCCAGTTTCCTTCTCCGAGTTTTAGTTGGGTCAGCTTCAGGGTTCTATGGCGTGTGATCTGCCATAGGACTAGTCCCGGATACTAAGCCAAGGCCCGACACCTCAGCTACCTGACCATCTACCCAAAATTTCGACATGGGCAGGGACTAATCTATGCTTGCATCTCCTCTTGTAATCGTTTGACGAGTAGCCGGCGTATATTCCACACAAAAGGTGTCGCGAGAGATTGGGTAGCAGAGTCCGCAGCCTTAACGGGTGGGCGCCGTGTGGTCTGCTATAAGACAGTCTTGAAGTAGGAGGTAGATCCTAAACCTCAAGCGACCGCCTATCCGCCCATCCCTAAAGCTGGTGTCCCGATATACTTGGCCCAGGGCGTTAGAACAGCGAAAACGGAGCGGGTTATCCAAATCACGGTCCACACTGCGATGGAGAGCCCAGGCAGAGTGATCTACTAGTTTGTACCAGGCTCGTTGGATGAGACGGACGCTGCGGTCAACTCTCTCAAAGAGCTGAAAGTCTTGCTTCTGCTGAATGGCCACAGGATGATGGCAATTATCAAGGACTGGGAAGTTTTCAGAAAATAAGTGGAGTGCGCCTTTCTAACTCGAACGAAAATGTAGCCGGCGAATAATACAAGTAATAATCTTCTGCACATAAGGTGCCGCGAGTTGTACCTGTTACCCTTAGAAAGAGAGATTGGGATGCAGAGTCCGCAGCTTTAACGAGTGAGCACCGTGTTGTCTACCACAGGACAGTCTCGAAGTAGGTGGTAGATCCTTCCTCCAAAGCTGGTGTTTTGATATATTTGGTTCAGGGCATTAGAACAGCAGAAACGGATCGGGTAATCTATATCACGGTGCACACTGCGATGAAAAGCCCAGGCAGAGTGATCTACTAGCACGTACCAGGCTCGTTGGATGAGACGGACAAAGCGGTCAACTCTCTGAAAGAGCTGAAAGCTCCTGCTGAATGGCCACAGAAAGTTCTCAGAAAACTAGTGGAGTGCGCCTTTCTGAGCTCGAACGTGAATGTAATCGGCGAATATTACAAGTTGCACCCGTTACCCTCAGAAAGAGAGATTGGGTAGCAGAGTCCGCAGCATTAACGGGTGAGCCCCGTGTGGTCTGCCACAGGACAGTTTCGAAGTAGGAAGTAGATCCTATTTCTCAAGCGACCGCCTGTCCGCCCTCCCGCCAAGCTGGTGTTTTGATATACTTGGCTCAGGGCCTCCTGCTGAATGGCCGCAGGAATGTAGCAATGACCAAGAACTAGTGATCTTCTAGAAACTAATGGAGTGCGTTTTTCTGGACTCAAACGTGGGGCTAGCAAGAAGGAGAAGCCCTAGAGGATCAAGGCTGGTAAAGATCTCCCACCGCCGAGCGACAGAGCTCAAAGAGAAAGCACTGAACCAGGAAAATGGGTAGAAGTGGTAAAGCGTAGGGCTGGACGCTCCAAACTAGAAAAGGTGGCGGTGTCCAAAGAACCTACCTCCAGGAAAAGAAGCTGCAGATCGCTGCATGAGTTACGCTGGAATATCAGAATATCCTTGCCAAGGATTTAAGTGATTTTGGGCGCACACATCTGGTTTAGCATAAAATCGGTGTTGGAAATGTACAGCCGATAAAACAGCCCCTGGATTGACGAAGTTCAAGAACTGGTAATCGACATGCAGAAGAGAGGAGTCATTGAACCATCGACAAGTCCGTGGGCCTCTGTTTTTCTTGGTGAAGAAGAAAGATGGCTCTACCCGGAAAATGAATGAGTTGACAAAGAAAGACTCATACTCCCTGCCAAGGAACTTCAAAATGGTTTTCTACCTTAGACCTGCAAATTGGATATTGGCAATTTGAAATGAACGAGAAAGATAGAGAAAATACAACATTCACGTCCTGTGCGGATCTATGGCAATTTACACTCAGCCTTTTGGACTCTGCAATGCTCCAAGTACGTTTGAAAGATTGATGGAGAGAGTACAGACAGATCCAGAGGAATGAAGAAGGGAGCACCAATCTTGAAGTTTTGTGCAATGCCTCGAGTAACGCAGCAGGATCTGAGAGCAAGGCGAGGGTCTTAAATATAGCGACAAGGATGACCAGCCTCGCCATCAAAGATATAAAGGATATCATAAGCTCGGCGGTGGGAGATCTTTACCAGCCTTGATCCTCTAGGGCTTCTCCTTCTTGCTAGCCCCACGTTTGAGTCCAGAAAAACGCACTTCATTAGTTTCTAGAAGATCACTAGTTCTTGGTCATTGCTACATTCCTGTGGCCATTCAGCAGGATACGATGAAGGTCATTATCAAGGTGGAGGCGGAGCCCTGCCTACGCCGGAATGATGGCTGCAATAGTATCACTGTCTCCAAACTGATGGAAGCAGGCAGAATTAAAATTAGCTGGATGAAGTGCAGGATAAATCGCTGGTTGACGGTAACGCAGTGTTACAGGTACTAGCGATTATTTCAACGCCCTACAAGAATAATTTGAAGTTCAGTGTGACATTATTTGGTGTAGCTGGTTTATTTTTACATCATATTTTGCGATGATATGTCTGATTGTACCCTTGCAATGTTGCGCAAAGTTTATTAATACCGTCTTCTATCTTAGGGTCTTATATCTTGTGACAATTCCAATAAAAAAAAATTTTTTCATGAAATGTGAGGGTCGTAACAAGAATAACAGAGGGTTGTTGTCACATTTTATTCTTCTTATAAACCAACCCCAATAAAACTTCCAAAATATGCTATTGTTTTCATTGCAGTCGAGTGGTGAAATTATTCCACAATCCCCGTTCAAATCGTTGGATTACTTTTTTGCTGTTATAATCCCTCTATGCATGTTAATGTCTTCTTGATCTCACCTCCGTCCGTGTGAGTATCGTGCGGGACAATTTCTCGACTGTTCACGTGACTCGAAAGTCGAACAGATCCACCTACGTCCTCTGAAATCGTAGAAGGGCTGAGAGGGTTTGGGAAAGGGTTCGTGACATTTATACTTATCTCGCATGTCTGACGCTTCACGGCTTTGGTCTGTCACTGGAAAGGGTCTCCAGAGGACTGATATTTCAAAGTTTTGTGCTGAAAAATGGATTGGTATTTAGAGTATTGATTGGGGACTCAACATTTACTAGAAATATTACTCGATAATTGTAAAAAGATTCAGCACTGCGTAAGCTGGTTACAAATGAATTCGTAGACATTATCAGACGGTTGAAGTTATCAGTATGTGTGTTTTGCCATGCATGCTAAAGATTTATGAGGGTCGAAGTACATAAAGTAATATATTTTAAGTTTTTATCTGAAAATTTCGTGTTCTCCCATATATTGAGGAAAACCGCTTCGAACGAATATCCGAGTCATATAGCCGAAATTTATGAGTGTATTTTGCAACCAGTCTTCTAAATGCTGGTATTATCAAGCTGAATAATTTATATTCCATATTAGCAATCCGAAAACCTTCATTGCATATTTTTTTTGTTCCAGGTATGTACCCGCTCTTCTATTCCACATCTGTTCTATTGTTTACTCACTGCATTGGGTAAGATAAAACGTAATATTCCAATACTTAGCATAAACTTCCCTACTTCACGTGTTTTTTATTACTTCGAGTCGTTTATTACTCCCCGTCAAGATCTTTCATTACTCCGCGTACGTGAATCCTCAACGTGCCAGTTTCGAGATTAAAATTAATTCCATAGACACGCAAAGGAAACTACAGTCGCGAAGCTACAGCCAAAGCGGAAAATATAATAAATCCGTAATCCTTTCCAACTAATTTCCATAATACTGCCGTAAACAATCCGTTCCTATAGCAAGCTAAATACAGGCACAGAACTTCGCCCATTATCATCAGGTATTGTGCCATGCAGATATTTTCCTCGTTTTCACAAATATCAATTCGTTTGGGTGACCATAAGCATCTCTGATCCGTGAAGTGTATCATTCTATGCTGAAGCAGCATCAAAACAAATTGAATTTCAGGAATTGGTTTGAGGAAAGTGCTTTCTTGTCTTTGATCTTCTTGTTAATCTTTTCTGCTGTTTTCTGTGCAGTGGTTGTTGTTCTCCAAGTTTTTTTGTGTGTTTAATATAAATAAACAATTACAGTAATGCAAATCCTTTTTACAAAGCCAAAGTAACTCGCTTTCAGATGACACTAAAGTCATAAAGCGGACTTTATTCTCCCTTGTATTTGTTCCAGTTTCCTCATAAATTATTAGATTTATGTCGAAACTTTCCAGACGTGAATATTTGATTTAATCTTCTTCTACAAGCTTCACAAATTTCTTTTCCTGGTTGTATTATGACATGCGGAATCTTCACGAATAGAATACATCAAACAATAAGAATATTAGAATAATGGGGTGGTTGATCTAATAAACCAAATAAAACACCTCAGGTGGGGTTGCGCCGCTTCTGTTGAAGCTCTCTAGATCCTTTATTTGAGAGGAACCAGTCCTTATAACGTTGTTACATATTTCTTTCTAAGTCTTCCTATCTCCTATTTTTCCTTTCATTTTTTTTTACTAAGGTCTGCTTTCACTTCTTGTAGCCATTCAGAACTCAGTCTGCCTCTTCTTCTCTTTCCGCCTGGTTCCCATTATAGAATTGCCTTTACAGTATTTTCTTCTATTTTTTATATATGTGTCCTATTCATTTCATCTTCTGTTGTTTAATGTCCCTTATTATATCTTCTACTTGCAGTTCTTGCTCTATTTCATGGTTCATAAGTATTCTATATTTGTTTTCTGTCGTTTTTACTAGTCTTGAAATAGTTATCACTATTTTTCTCTCTACTATTCGCAATCTCCTTCATCTTACTTTGTCATTGTTATTGTTTCCGCAGCGTACATTATCATCGGTCTGATTATTGTTGTATATATTTTTATTTCTGTTTTCTTTGTTAGGTTTTTATACTTAGGTAATTTTTTATTTGCGTGAAAGGCTCTGTTCGCTGTTGATATCTTTCCTTGAATTCCGGTTTTTCTGTCTCCTTTATTGGATAACATGATGCCCAGGTATTTGAATTTATTCACTTCCTCAACTGTAGGTTACATAATTTTTTTCCTATCCTCATTATTTTTGTTTTGTTGTCATTGATTCTTGAGCCCATTTTGTTTCCTACTGTTACTATTCCCTTGACCATTTCTCTCAATATTTTCCTATTCCATGTTGCCAATACTATGACTTCTACGTATGCTATTATTCGTTCGCCTTTAGTTCCAAGTGTTCCTCTGTTTTTAACGCTATGTTGAACAGAGTGACCGATAATGTATCTCCTTGTCTTACTCTTTTGTTTATTTCGAATTCCTGGGTTTCTCCTTTTTGTGTTTCAATTGTGGTTGTTGTCCCATCTTATGTCATCAGGATCAATCTTTTCAGTAAGCTGTCATTCCAAATTCTTTTAGGGCTGTCATTAATATTTCCCATAGACCGATGGGAATATTCGAAGCTAGAATTCTGATTAAACTGACTGAAGATGAATACAAACTGCTGGGAAAGTCTCAGACAACTGATTTAGATGACGTAGGTACTGTTATAGTAGGTTTAGGAAAAACTGCAGGACAAACAGATCCGGAAAAAAGTAAACAGAAAGCCCAAAAATTGGCTGAAGATAAGGGAATTCGTGCTATTAATATTAAAACACTTCAGGGTGCCTTTCTGTGCTGCTCTTAGGCCATACGTTTGTTGGTAATATGGTAGTGAATTTCACTCCTATCTCCTATTTTCTCCTTCCATTTCTCTATTTCTGCTTGGCTTAGGTCTGCTTCTACTTCTTGTAGCCATTTAGACCTGAGTCTGCCTCTTCTTCTCTTTCCGCCTGGATTCTATTGTAGAATTGCCCTTACGGTGTCTTCTTCTATTTTTCTTCATATATGCCTCAGCCATTTCATCCTCTGTTGTTTTATTCTCTTCACTATATCTTCTTCTTGCAGATCTTACTCTATTTCATGGTTTATTAATATTCTATATTCGTTTTCAGGGTTTTTTACTGGTCCTGAAATAATTCTCACTATTTTTTTTTGTACTATTCACAAATCTTCTTTATCTATTTTTGTTATTGTCATTGTTTCTGCAGCGTACATTATTATCGTTCTGATTATTGTTTCATATACTTTTATTTTTGTTTTCTTTGTTAGGTTTTCATCCTTAAGTGATTTTCATTTGTGTGAAAGGCTCTGTTCGTTGTTAATACCTTCTCTTGAATTTCGGTTTTGCTGTCTCCTTTATTGGATTACATAACGCCCAGGTATTCGAATTCATTCATCTCCTATCCTCATTATTTTCGTTTTGTTGTCATTCTGTTTCCTACTGTTATTATTCTTTCGACCATTTATTCCAATATTTTTCTATTTTTTGTTGCCAATACTATATCGTCTGCGTATGCTATTATTTGTCCGCCTTAAGTTCCGAGTGTTTTTTTGTTTAAATTCCTCTTCACACGTTCTAACACTATGTTGAACAGAGTTGCCGATAATGTATCTCCTTGTCTTACCCCTTTGTTTATTTCAAATTCCTGGGTTTCTCGTTTCTGTGTTTTAATTGTGGTTGTTGTTTCACTTAATGTCATCAGGATCAATCTTCTTAGTTTGGCTGTTATTCCAAATTCTTCTAGGGCTTCCATTTATTTTCCTCCTTTGATCGAATCAAACGCTTGTTTGAAATTGATAAATAATGAATCTATGTCAATTTTATATTCATGTGCTTTTTCTATTATCTGTTAAATTGTATGTATTGCATCTGTTGTTCTTCTGTCTTGCGTGAATCCGCCCTGATGCTGCCCTATTATGTTTTTTGTTACTTTCTGGACCCTTTTCTGTATTAATGTTGACATTATTCTATATGTCCAGTTCAATATAATTTTTGTATGCTTGTTGATCTCCTTTTTTGTGAATTGTGACTATTTGTCCTCTTTCCTCATTCCTCTGGCACTTTTTCTGTATTCCATACCTTCATAATAAGTTTTTATATATTTGTGTAGTTCATCTCTTCCATATTTTATTACCTCTGTGTTTATTTCATTTTTGTCTGGAGTCTTTTCATTTCGTCTGCTTCTTATTATTTCTTTGACTTCTCTTGTCGGTTCTTCTAATACTCCTTCGTCTACAATTCTATCTGCCGTTGTAATATACACGTTTTCTTGCGGTTATGCTAGCAGCTTTTTGAAATATTTTGTCCAGTTTTTTTATATCGTTCATTGTTTTCTGTTTTTTTGCCCTTTGCGTCTTTTATCCAGTAAATTTTTGGTTTGTATGTTCTTTTTTGTTCATCTATTTTCTTATAAAATTGTTTTAAGTTCCCATTCACACTTTCTTTTCCAATATCTGTTGAACAGAGTTGCCGACAATGTATCTTCTTGTCTTACTCCTTTGTTTATTTCGAATGTTTGGGTTACTCCTTCTTGTGTTTTATTTGTGGTTGTTGTTCCACCTTATGTCATCAGAATCAATCTTCTCAGTTAGCTGTTATTCCAAATTCTTCTAGGGATGTCCTAGTTTTTTTCTTTTGATCGAATCAAACGCTTGTTTAAAATCAATAAATAATAAATCTTTTTTCATTTTATATTCAAGTGCTTTTTCTATTATCTATTCAATTTATTACGATTATTTATGATTAGGCATTGTACAAGTAGCAGTTCTCACTTGAATTTTTCTATTTATTTTGTAATCTTTTCCATCATTAATATCATTGAGTTATTTCTTTATTTGAGGAAGATCATTTCTCATAGCCTTGTTCTAAATTTTCTGACATATCTCCAGCACTTCCTATCTTTTGTTTTCCACTTCCACTTTCTTATTCCTGCTTTACTCAGGTCTGCTTCTACTTCTTGTAGCCATTTAGACCTGTGTCTGCCTCTTCTTCTCTTTCCGCATGGTTTCCATTGTAGAATTGCCCTAACAATGTCTTCTTCTCTTTTTCCCATATGTGTCCTAACCAGTTCGTCCTTTGCTGTTTTATTTTCCTTACTATATCTTCTCCTTGCAGCTGTTGCTCAATTTCATGGTTCATTAGTATTCTATATTTGTTTTCTGTCGTTTCTATTAGTCCTGAACTAGCTCTCACTATTTTTCTTCCTACTATCCGCAAATCTTCAACATCTTTTTCTGTCATTGTCATTGTTTTTGCAGCGTACGTTATTATCGGTCTGATTTTTGTCTTGTATACTTCTAGTTTTGTTTTCTTTGTTAGGTTTTTATCCTTAAGTAATTTTTCATTTGCGTGAGAGGCTCTGTTTGCTGTTAATATCTTCTCTTGAATTTTGGTGCTCCTGTCGCCTTTATTGGATAGCATAATGCCTGAATATTTGAGTTTATTCACTTCCTCAAACTACAGGCTACATATTTTTATATTTTCATTCCTGATTTTTCCATTTCTTTCAATATTTTCCTATTTTTTGTTGCCAATATTATATCGTCTGCGTATGCTATTATTTGTCCGCCTTCAGTTCTGAGTGTTCTTTTATTTAAATTCCTCATCACCTATTCTAATGCTATGTTAACAGAACTGCCGATATTGTATCTCCCTCTCTTACTCTCTTGTATATTTTGAGTTCCTGGGTTTCTCCTTTTTGTGTTTTAATTGTGGTTGTTGCTCCACTTAATGTCATCAGGATCAATCTCAGTTTAGCTGTTATTCCAAATTCTTCTAGGGCTGTCATTTGTTTTTCTCTTTTGATCGAATCAAACGCTTGTTTAAAATCAATACATAATAAATCTATGTTCATTTTATATTCATGTGCCTTTTCTATCATCTGTTTGATTGTATTCATTACGTCTGTTGTTGATCCGCCTTGCGTGAATCCGCACTGATGCTGCCTTATTATGTTTTTTGCTACTTTTTGGACCCTTTCTTGTATTAATGCCGACATTATTCTATATGTCTAGTTAAGTATAATTTTCGTATGCTTGTTGATCTCCTTTTTTGTTGATTGTGACTATTTGCTCTCTTTTCCATTCCTTTGGCATTTTTTCTGTTCTTCATACCTTCATTATAAGTTTATATATATTCGTGTCGTTAATCCCCTTCATATTTTATTAGTTCTGTGTTTATTTAATCTTTGCCTGGAGTCTTCCCATTCCATCGGCTTCTTATAATTTTTTTGACTTCTTTTCTTGCTGGTTCTTCTGATACTCCTTCGTCCGCAATCTCATCTTGTGTTGTGATATCCACATTTTGTTACGGTTCTGTTAGCAGGTTTTTCGAGTATTCTACTTTGGTTTTTTTATATCGCTCATATTTTTCTGTTTTTTGCCCTTAGCGTCTTTCATACAATAAATTTTTGGTTTGTTAGTTTTTTTTTGTTCATTGATTTTTCAATATCTGTTGAACAGAGTTGCTGGTAATATATCCTTGTCCTACTCCTTTGTTCATTTCGAATGTCTGGGCTACTCCTTTTTGTGTTTTATTTGTGGTTGTTGTTCCACTTAATATCATCAGGATCAATCTTCTTAGTTCAGCTGTTATTCGAAATTCTTCTAGGGTTGTCATTAGTTTTTCTTTTCTGCTCAATTAAACGCTTATTTAAAATCAATAAATAATAAATCTATGTTCATTTTATATTCATGTGCTTTTTCTATAATCTGTTTGACTGTATGTATTGCGTCTGTTGTTGATCTGCCTTGCGTGAATCCACAGTGATGCTGCCCAATTATGTTTTTTGTTTCTTTCTGGACTCTTTTTTGTATTAATGTTGACATTATTTCATATGTCGTGTTTAGTATAATTTTCGCATGCTTGTTGATCTCCTTTTTTGTGAATTGTGACTATTTGCTTCCTTCCCCATTACTCTGGCATTTTTTTTGTTCTCCATACCTTCATTATAAGTTTATATATATTCGTGTAGTTAATCTCCTCCATATTTTATTAGTTTTGTGTTCATTTCATCTTCGCCTGCCTATTATATCTTTGACTTCTTGTCTTGTTGGTTCTTCTAATACTTGTTTTGTTGCCCTTTGCGTCTTTTATATTGAATTGTTTTCACATTTACTTTTCCAATGTCTATTATTTTATCGTCTTTCCGATCTCGAATGTTTTTGCTTGGAATTTTACTGCATTCTTCTCTTACTTTCTTATAATCTTCTCTGTCTTCTATCCCATTTCTTAATACTACTTTTTGAAACTCTCTGTTGAATCATGTCTTTTATTTTCTTGTTTTTCTTCTATATTGAGCTATGATTATACCGAAAGTTAAGGCTATGGTAAATCCCGCAGATTCTCATGTGGCCCAAAATCTGCACGCCTGCCAACTTGATGACTCTGTCCTCGACGCTACTGCTTTTAACGTCAAGTGAGATATTTATGTTGGACGATAAGCGCCATTGTTGGTCAGATGTGTGTCGTTTTCTAGGTCATATGCTGTGTTTACGGCCTGTTTGTGATTCACGACATTCCTTATTTACATTTATATAGCGTACATTTCTACTTGTTTGCTTGGCTCTACCCCATACGGTGTGGATAGTATCTTACCCTTCACACCGGACGAATAATACCAACACCACTTTTAACGCGTTTTTATTGCTCTCACGAATAGGTAAGTTTATTATCACATTATTGTTCTTTTCATTACCAACAAGCAAACATCAGTACGTAATAATCAATTTTTTCATAGATGACCGGGGTTGTGGCCTACCGACTGCGCCAATTTTTTATATATAGAAATAGCTTGTTTGCTTATGGTGGAAGCATGTGTAGGTTGTATCATCTTTTCATCATGCATCAAACCATCCAAGTGTATAACTACACTCCGTCCGAGCATCGAATTGAAATTTTCACAAAACTTTATGACTTTATGTGATGACCAATCGCAGTGCAGCTCTACTGTCGTTTCATTTCACACTTGAGTTACCGTGGATCGACGTCGGATCGTCGAAAAGCATCGCTGGACTGTACAACAGACGCTTGTGTGTTCAGTGCAGTGTGTGAGAGTGTAGCGTCCTGGACTCGACGATTCCGGGTGAATTCTTTCCGCCTCGCTACACAAGCTTGGCAAATCATATCATATTGCCAGGAAAGCTAAAACCAATATAAACAGACATAATGGTGCTTCAAACAATATTTCTATTAATAATTTTCATCCTGCTAAATGATTCATATCGCACCTTCGTTTGTTGAATTCAAAGACAAGGCGTCTGAAAACAATAGATTGTTAAACTGAACTATGAGGTTCAACATTCTCCATAAAGATCAGAAAGATGATACAGACTAGAGCAAACAAGAAAAATGGATGGCAATGTAATGAACAGAACCGTTCAATTAATTTTATAGTCCATCCACATTAAAAAGCAAGTCTCCACGGCTTCATGCGACATGAATCCCACATTGTCAAAATCATCAGCGAACAATGCATATACCTCTCGTTTCTATGCCGTCATTATTCCCTGAGCACGTTCTATTCTTTGTAGGATTTGCTGTTAGCGTTTTGTGTTCTCTCGTTTGAATTGCCACGCAATCAATTTGCCAACGCCGAATTTATGCTGCACGTCATTTCAGCGATCGACGCAAAAACTACTCAAATTTGCTCTATGTTTGACTACTGAATATAAAAAGCCCAACTTTTTTCATATTTCATTCTGTTTTGCATCATAAAAGGAAAATCTAATTGTATGTGCGTTCCATACAACCAGAACACCGATGAAACATTTTTTTTTACTTCACTTCATCATTAAAGCATTTGTATTGACTTATTGTAATCAAGAGTTTGCTGTTAGATGCCTTTGCGTGTACCAACATCGGAGTAAAGTTACGCAATTTGTTCAAGAATACTTGTTACATAATCTTGTTACATTTCATTTTCATCACATTCATCTTCATCACCTGAAATCATTTAATGTCAATCATCTCTCTTAATTGTTTATTTGTTCCTTACCTGTTGATCCTCATTCATCGCCTTTCGATCAGCTGTAACCTTCACCTGTCAGTTCCGTTTTGTTCATGCACCATGTCCCTCTAGCGTATACTATTGTCACCAGTATTATTGTGTCTCGTCTGCAACCCTCTTAGCGTCTCTGTGTTCTTGGTGGATGAGAATTGGAGTTTGAAGTGCGTCTTCTTTTCTTATTAAACTAATAATTAGAAAAACCATACTTAACTTGAAAACAGACCTGACTTTGTGAAGATCTTTCTAACGGCCACTTTTGAATTAGATAGTGAAGAGTTGATATCAGATAGTGTTCGGGATTTTTTAAGAAATTTTTGTGCCAAATTGCTTACCGGGCCGAAATTTTACTCACTTTTGTGGATTTAAACTCTCGACGTTTTTTTTGAACTCAGTTCAGCGGAGATTCTCCGGATTTATTTTGATAAATTTCTTTAAGCTAAAAGCCGATCAACACCTCAAGGCTTTTTGTTTTGTACCCTTTTCGTTGGGTTTTTCGTCTACGTTGCATTATTCCCATTTGTTCCTGTACCATTTTCATCGTTCTCGTCATCTTGAAGCCATCGTTTAAATCATCTTCGTCCATCTCCGTGTCTGTGACGTCATCCTCGACATCTGTGTGCCTCTCGAGGAGCGACTTGCCGCCATCTTGCGATCTCGTCATCGTCTCGATTTCCCGCTCCGGGCACCATTCATTTGTTCATGCTCCAATTTATTAAATATTTTATTTATTACGTTAATGATTTTGTTTATTGCTTGATAATTTTACTACATTGGGTGAAACCTTTTGTAATACCAATCAAACGGGTATTTAAGTTGCATGTGTATTCAGTATTGCTTACGTTGTGTTATTGCCATACACGGGTAGTAGACGCATTCTACGCCGAACCGTGCGACATTATAGCTTTTAGAGAGCAGTTAGGTAGTCTAGTTTTATGTCACGAGCGTACTACGAACACTGAGGGTACCCCCATCTGTCGCGTAGGTTACCGTACACGCTTAGTTCTTATTATACCACTGTTTGGTTGCCTGAACTCTAACCGCTGTCGTGAGCGCGATTCTCGCGGGGACTGTGCTTGCCATACGCGCGGCCTACCTAATTCTTTGGCCTACACTTACCAAAGTTTGATTGGCAGCTCCGAGGCCACCATTGTTGTAATAAACCGAATGGTGAATAAAATCACTCAACGCGATATCAAGCATTTTTCATTTAGCGCCCCGAATATTTTCTTCCCTCTTCCGCTTAGGTCCGGCGATCAACCATCGACTGACCCGAGGAGCTTCCAGATCGCCTGGCGCCCAACAAATACAAAATCCTCCATCACTCAAAGTAGACCGCACGCCGTCTCCACCGAGCTAGCTAGGGTCAACCCGGATAGGGATTGTAGGGAGGTAATAATCTATATTGTGCAATGCTGACGAGTCGTCTTTGGTCGCAGCATCATATCCATTGGGCAGCAGATGTCCGTGAGCGTTTTCCAGTCATTTCAAGCTTGCATCCTCCAGAGTATAGCAATGACCATTACGTACCCAGCTCCCAGTGTCTTATGTGTCTGCATTTAATTAAATTTCATAGAGCGTACTCCAAACTTGAGTGTGTCTTGGTACAGTCGCAGATTTCCTCACATTGGCAGCACTCATTCTCTGGATGCAAATGTATTTCGAGTTCTCGTTTTGATGAGCTTCGTGAGGTTTTGTTGTTCGTTTTAGTGGGCTTGCCTTTCTACCAGATGAGATTTTTTGTTACTGAAATGAAATGGATTTTGAAATTGGGAAAATATGGAGCAATTCGATTCGAATGCAATCTCACGGAGGATATTCTTCGCTGAATTATAAAATGCACTTCGCTAGTTGCACTAATTCAATGATAATAAATAATTGTTAAATTGAGGCCTGAGCAAACAATTACTGCCATTTGACGACCTCAGTTTCGTTGTTGTAACCAACTGCAATGTGTTTTATGTACATTTCTGTGACGACTCGCCAGTGGTGGCAATGTGTCAAGCGTATATTGTCCTGCTGGCATCCAGGAATAATTACCCTGACAGAACTAATAACATCAAATGAAATTGCAGTGGCCACGCGCTATATTTTTATGTGAACAAATGTTGCTATAACAGTAAATTATTAACAGCAGCGCCAGAGACGGCCGTTTAATGAACTATTTTTTAAGATCTTCGCACACTATATCACTATAATAACATAGTCGTTAATGCCATCCGAAAGCCACTAATGTCGACATATTAGTGGTTGATATCGGAGCGCCAGGAATCTTTATTGAAAATGTATTTCTAGTTAAGTACCTGTTTTATGAATAGACTTTAATGCGGTAATAAAACCAGCGCTCTTCACCGCGAAGTATTTTAATGAAACACGCCGTTTGACTTACGATAATCAAAAAACTAACTCCAATATATACGGGATATTAACTATTAACTCTTAAAATTTGCTACACTGGAATGCTTTCAAAACTTTGCAGTAAAAATAATAATCATTTTCCCATTCATGCCCTCTTCACGTAAGAAGTTCCTACTTATTAGACCGAAGTGTGTACGTTGACCATAGGCATTATCGTCCGTTCAACTCTCGTGGTGCTTCCAATGTTTAATGTCCGATTGATGTACTATTTAAATCAAACTTTCTAGCAATGTATGTCTTGCATTGTGATATTTGTCAGAAAAATTACTTCAGTTACTTGCTGAAAAGTACAATACAAGAAGAACTAATAAAACAAGAAGAATATAGAAACTGGGATGTGGACACCATTTGGGAAACTCTTGAAAATATATTAAGCGAAGCATTAAAAGATAATTGTCGTACCTACAAAAGCATTCAAAAAAGAAAACAAACAAAGTGGTGGAGCCAAGAGATAGAATCAAATTAAAAAAAGAAAAATGGTGAACAAGAATGGGAGGATTCTGGAAAATGTATGAAAATTGATTACAAACTAAAAAGATGAAGGAAACGTTTTAAAGAATTACTAGAACTGCAAGCAACTCGAACAATAACGACCCTGTTCCAGAACAAAATTCAGAAGCTACAAAAACAGAAATCAACATCGAAGAAGGTACAATTGCTATTGGACAGTTAAAGATAGAAAAAGCATCTGGATATGATGAGATAAAACAAGAGCAGCTTAAATACATAGGAGAGGAAGGAACAAAAATGGTGCACACATTAGTAAACAAAATTTAAGATAGAGGAAAACAATCACACTGCCAACATACAAAAAAGGAGACAGCCCCAACTGTTGCAATCATCGAGGAATCTCACTCCTATGCAGAGTAGTAAAAGTGTACGAAACGATACTTGAAAGTCTACTTGAAAGATACTAAGAAAGTTAGTAGAAGACAAGATTGGGAATACTCAAAACGGATTTAGAAAAAGCCATAGCACCCAAGATCATGTATTCACAATACGACAGATAACGGAGAAAACACTAAGACACAATAAAGAAATTTTAGCATGCTTAATATATATATATATATATATATATATATATATATATATATATATATATATATATATATATATATATATATATATATATATATATATATATATATATATATATATATATATATATATATATATATATATATATATTATAATATATATGGTGGCTTAACACTCCTTGAGAAGTTGCGCCGCTTCTGACGAAGCTTTCTAGATCCTTTTTTTGGAGGATATCGCTCTCCATTACAAATTTAAATATTCTTGGCTATGTTCCTCCATATTTTCCTGTTTTCTGTTTTTTGTTTTCAATCTCCAATTCCCGCTGATTTTAAGTCTTCTTCTATTTCTTTTATCCACGTTGATCTTGGTCTTCCCTTTCTTCTTTCGCTTTTAGGGCTCCACTGCATTATTGACTTGATAGTATCTTGCTCGCTGGCTCTCCATACATGCCCAAGCCATTTTATCCTTTGTTGTTTTATTCTTTTTACTATGTCTTCTCCATTTAGTTCTTGTTCAATCTCGTGGTTCATTCTTATTCTAAATTCTGTATCTGTTATTTTTATGGGTCCTAATATTCCTCTTATTATTCTCCTTTCAGTTATTCTCAACTGTTCTTCGTTCTTTTTTGTCATTGACATTGTTTCCGCTGCGTATAATGTTATTGGTCTTATTATGGTTCTATATATTCTCATTCTTGTAGTTTTCGATATAATTTTACTTTCTAGAAGTTTTCTATTTGCGTGGAAAGCTTTATTTGTTGCCGTTATTTTTTCTTTTATTTCTATTTCTCTATCTCCTCTATTCGTTAGCAATACTCCTAGATATTAAAATTTATCTACTTGCTCGTATTTGAACTCTCCCATTTTAATTATATTTTCTTCCACCTTGTTTCCGATTATCATTATTTTGGTCCTTCCTCTGTTTATTGTCAGCCCTATTTTCTTTCCTTCATTTATTATTCCCTTCAGTATTTCTTTCATAACTTTTCTATTCTTTGCTACAATTGCTATGTCATCTGCGTATGCTATTGTGACGTGCGGGAGTGAGAGGGGAGCTAGTGAATACGACGCAGTATGGGGAGGAGCTTCTTGTCGCCTCTTACGCCGCGCTACGTCGCAGCGCATCACCTCTCCCAATGGAGGCCCCTAGCAATTCTTGGAAATGGAAAAAGTCGCGAAAATCGAAAATTCGAGAAGGACGGTGTTTCGCTATATAAGGCCAGCCAACGACGTGTGGGACAGTCAGTAATAAGAGTATTAGTGTGAAATAAATAATGAAGTAACAAATACAGTGAACAGTGCATATAAATAGTGAAATATAAATATCTGTGACTTTGATTAAATTAGAATTAAGTGATTAATATATAAATATACTGTTATTAGTGACATGAGAAGAATTAAAGATTTTATTTCATTTAGATTATTAAATAGTGACTTTTATTTATTTACAAAGTGATTCTTCAAGCAATAAACATTACACTATTATTTGTCCTTCTCTTGTTCTAAGTGTTCCCTTTGTTATATTTCTCATTGCGTGCTCTAAGACTAAATTAAATGCTTGATAGACCTTGAAAAAGATTTCCATAGAATTAGCAGAGAACTGTTGTGGAAAATATTGAAAAGGAGAAATATTGGGCAGAAGCTACCAGATGGAATTCAAAATATACAAAAAGATAACATAAACTATGTACGAACCGCTAACTTATTATCAGAAGAATTCAAAACAGGTGAAGGATTAAGACAAGGAGGAACTCAAAGTCCTTTATTGTTCATATTATACACGGATGATGGTAAACAGAGACAATCTGCAAGAGAACTTGAAGATATGGAACGAAGAACAACTCCGAGCAAATATGAAAATAAATGCAAATAAAACAAAGATGATGATAACAGTCAAAGAAGAAAAACAGTTGAAAATACAAATTGATTATGAGCATTTACAACAAGCTCAAAGCTGTGGGTATCCAGGAAGTATAATCGAAATAAAGGGGGGTACGAACATGAAATGAATAGCAGAACACAGGCAACAGTAGAAAGGCACTATTAAACCCAAAACAGTGAACAAAAGAACGAAGCTGACCATCTACAAAACAATAATACTACCAATGCTGCTGTACAGTTCAGAAACCTGGGTACTAAATAAAAGACAACAAAGTAAAATCACAGCGGTAGAAATGAAATGTCTTAGAGCTATAGAGGGAATAACAAAACTAGACAAAATTAAAAATAAAAAGATTAGAGAGAGATTGGAAGTACAGTCAGTAATGAAAAAGATAGAACAGAAACAATTGGGGTGGTATGGACATTTAATTCGACTCGAGGATATAAGAAAAGTAAAAGCAATATGAAAAGCAAAAATACAGGGAAAAGAAACCGCGACAGGCCACGTAAAACATAAGATACAAGAAATAATAACCAAAAAGAGAAGAACAACCAGAAAAGCACTAAGCTAGCAAGAAACCGGAACGAGTGCAGAAAAGTAGTCGAACATTAAAAAGGATTGTTAGAGTAGAGGTCCCATATTTTGATAAATCTGATATGAATAGTGACAAACAGCCCGTTACTGATCGGCTTTCGTTTTATGTTCACGATAACATACAAATAAAATGGAAAGATCGTAAAATGTCCATAATAAGGAAGGAAAAAACCACGCAATTCCCATAAAATTGCTGTTTTATGTTTTCACGCACGCTGACATTTTGTTGCATTATTATCGCACGATTTTATGGCTGTCACATCTATATTCAATTCACAATTACCAGTCGTACTCAAAGATTGCTAATCATGCAATCTTCATTTGAAGTTCTTCAAAGATAAATAAAATCGGAATCTCGGAATATCTGAGTGACTGCAGAATAATTGGACATCGTTTGCCCTCTTTTTTCAATCCCCATCACACCCTAAATCAGATATAACAAAGAATTGATGGGCTCCTGCTGGATATGAATATTAGGAACGCTAATGCTACTTCTATGAGTTTTTCAATTCGTTCCGGTTCCTTGCTAGTTCGTGTGCTCTTCTGATTGTTTTTTCTTTTTGGTTATTATTTCTTCTATTACATTTGCCGTGGCCTATCGCGGTTTCTTTCTCCTGTTGCTCTTGCTTTCCATATTTCTTTTATTTTTCTTTTATCCTTGAGTCGAATTAGATGTCCATATCACCCCAATTGTTTCTACTCCATCTTTTTCATTACTGACTGTACTTCCAATCTTTTTCTAATCTTTTCATTTCTAATTTTGTCTAGTTTTGTTATTTCCTCTATAGCTTTGAGACATTTCATTGCTACTGTTGTGATTTTACTTTGTTGTCTTTTATTTAGTACCCAGGTTTCTGAACTGTACAGCAGCATTGGTAGTATTATTGTTTTGTAGATGGCCAGCTTCGTTCTTTTGCTCACTGTTTTGTGCTTTAAAAGTGCCATTGAATGGTAAGTTCTTACTGTTGCCTGTATTTCGAAATTTATTTTATCTTCGCACCCTCCTTTATTTGGACTTATATGTTTCTATTATCTATTTCTCAAATTCTTTCGATTCTCAAAACATGAAATAAGCTTTGCAAATTTGAAGCACGTATACAGCAAATGCAAACACTATAACAAACACATCTTCTAATACAGATTTTGCCCAAATATCAATTTGACATATAACAATGAAATAAAAAAATACCAACGACATCCAATATACAATTATCATGTTTTCCTCCTCTGCAAAGAATTGATATCCACCAATGCCCTGTCAGCAAGAGATTATTGATGATAATAGTACATTAGGGTTCTTCATATTTTTAAACATATCTCTCTTCATCTTTAATAGATTTTGGTCCGAAGTTTTGTTTTCAGCTAAGTTTTGGAGTTCATTTTCTATCTTTGATTGAATTTTTATTGTTGTCTGTAGTTGTTTTCAAGTTTTTGTGCTCAATTTTCTATTAGTTCTTGTTTTGACTTGATTTTGACTAGTTTTTTTCTTGTTGTACTTGTCTTCTCAACAATTTTTTTGTTTGTGGTAGTCTGTTGTATCATTTGTCAATAAGTTTTGAGTTCAATGATATACCTTCTAGTTTTGATTATGTTGAGTATCAGTTTTTCTGGTTTATCAGTTTCAAGTTTCATTCCTAATTTCCAATGGGCTTGTTTTGATTTTCTTCATGGCTTTTTAGGAGTATTGTTCATGCATTGTTTATTGTTGTTTGTAGTTCCTTCTTCAGTTTTTGTGCTCAATCTTCTATTATTTTTTGTTTTAACATGATTTTGACTAGGTTTATTTCTTGTTGTACTTGTCTTCTCAACATATCTTCTATTTGTGGTAGTCTATTTTATCATTTGTCAATAAGTTTTGAATTCAATGATATACCTTTTAGTTTTGATTATGTTGAGTTTCAATTCTTCTTTATTTCTAATTTTCAATGGGCTTGTTTTGATTTTCTTCATGGGTTTTTGAAAGTATTGTTCATGCATCGAAACATGAAGATCCGTAAAGTATGATAGGGTTTTAATTCTTGTCTGTAGTTCTCACTTTGGTTTTTGTGTTTAGTTGTCTATTATTCTCTGTTTTGACTTGATTTTGACTAGTTTTTTTCTTATTGTACTTGTCTTCTCAACACATTTTCTATTTGTGGTAGTTTGTTATACAAACTTTCAATAAGTTTTGAGTCCAATGATATTGAAGACAAAAACCCGTTGGTTTCTTATGTTTTTGAGGCTCTTGTCTTGATTCTGTGAGTATCAATTTCTCTTTTGTCTCAGTTTCAAGTTCTTTCTTTGATTCTCTCGACGTTTTTTTAGAAATATTGTTTATACATTGAAACACGAGTATCCTTATATATATTAATGATACAAGTTTGATATAGCCGTTGTAATGTAACGTGTGTGATGTTGAATCACGAGGTGATTAGCTGAGTGTTTTTATCACTCAAGTTTCATTACACTAGCTATATCAAACGTGTATCATTCAATATTCTATCTACGACGGCCTTAATTGCTGCCGAACTAGATTTTTTCATTTGATGTTTGACATTCGAAAAACATTTAGTGTAAAATTCATAGCGTGATTAAGCAGCATTTTATTCGTTGTTATGGCAACTATTTGTTTGTTTGACAGCTGTCAAAGTTATGAAGAAAATAAACATATCTAATTGTGAAAATCTTGTCTTGAATGTTTATAAAACATAAATTCATGTGTGTGTACTTATAGTTATTTATAATGAAAGAAACTTAAAATTTGATAGAATTTCTATTTTCATTATTTTTCTTACAAAAATGCGGGTCATTATGAAATCCATAATGACACGCATATTAGTGGGCGAATCACCTATTAGCGCACCGTCGTAGATAAAAGAATAAAGCGCACAACTATTCCTCAACAAGTAGTACTTCCTTCAGTAATACCTCAAGATAAATCTGCAATCTAGAAATGCATTTATATCTTCAATGAATTGTCTCCGATTGCACAGATAGCACTTTGCGAACCAATTCTGCAGTTGTCAGTGTAAAGAATTGCATTAAAGATTTGTCTAGTTGATAGAAATCTACATGACGAACGTTTGTTGAAGCACCAGACGCCTAGTTACAAAAAAGAAGGATCATACTAACATTGCAAGCCACATGCTTCCCCACAACTCACCTATTATCCATTTTGAACGTTACATGACATTAAATAATGATTTTGCGAGCGTACAATTTCATTTCGCTTATGATTAGTGGCTCATACTGGTGGGTCGAATCCATTTGCACCATTGTCGTAAATTTTAATACCCGTTCATCCAGATCTATCTCATTACTGCACGCGAGGTCCTCGGCTGTCAACGCCTTCTGGAAAAAATACAATTTGATGATTCATAGTATGTTGCTTGCAATGTGAGAAAATCTTGACGAAGATGAGTGTCCAAAATATTCACAGATATTAATATTCTGGTAGGAGTTGTACAATAAGAATGATGGCTAAACAAATAAAGTGTTTGTTGGCATGATTAACTTGCAGCTAAGAAATTCCATTCTATGTCAGCACTTTGCGCTAATCAACTATAGCAACAACAGAAACGTAATACTACGTTGTAAAGTAGAATTGCACAGAATAACAGTAGCAGCAACAAGAATTCCGCTACATTTGTTTTTACAAGATAATGAAATTGCTCGGCTACCATTCACATCCTTGTGAAATAATTCATCCGGCGCGCGATAAGTGTTGATGCATTGCGCATTATCCGACTCTGGGGATAGCCGTGAACTGTTTTGAACTCCGGTGGTGATGCAAGCCCAGCGGCTCTGCGCTGCGCTTTATCTCAAGTAGATCTGCATGGCAGCTACATGACGCAGATAACAGAGCATTCGTTGGAAAGGTGAATAACATTCGTCAGCAACCTAATCCCAATCATGAAGATTGTGTCCGCTTGCAGTCTACATTCATGTGCGAACATGTATGTGAAGTTACGCATCCTGATCCAAAATATGTCTTGTGCGCATGACGTAAGTAGGTATGTCAGACGGGTTCTGGAACAAAGATAAATCTATCGAAATCCGCCTTCAGTACTTATCTCTCAACCCTTACAGAATAACGATAAAAACGTGTATAACTCTTGATGATATCGCAATGCGATCTAATTGCAGAAGTCTGAAATGGAAAAAGAGCTTTAGAAACTACTTCTCGAGTGCTTTCACCCTGATAAGGTAATAAGAGTAGTTGGGCTGGCAAGACGACATTCTGAAATTAGGATTTGCTCCAATCTTGATGTTGGTTGAATCCTATCCCGGCCATGTGAGCCCGAATCTCATCTGGCACATTGTGGATGTGGATACTTCGAATTGATAAGGTTTTGTTGGATGTCTGGATGTATCTACTTCATTCTTTAAGAACTTCGTACTGAATATCGTATGAATAATCAGCTCCACTAAACACTACTCCTGTCGCAAAGAGTATTATAAAACAAGAAACTCATTTCTCTGCAAGAATACAACAAATAAAGCCTCAAGCATCCCGAACAACTTTTCTGTTTACGTATTACTGTCGCAATATTCGAAAAGACATGTCCATTTTCTAATCTTCGAGTAGCGAAATTGAAATGTCAGAGCAAAGTATATGCTTCAAATCCTTCCCTGAACTATCAACTTTGTGTCTGATTAGAAATTGTTTGTGAATCAGTTCTGTGCAGCACATGAAGCTTTTATGGTTCTAATAACAAGACCTGAAGTAGTGGTAGTGCAAGGGATATGCACTCATTAACTTTGCAAGATACTGAAATTAGTTTTTGCTACGCTTTTAAAACTCTTTAGTAATTTTTCTCTTCCAACCTGCACGAAGCATTGTGGATGGTCTTTTTATTTTGTTACTCATACTCTAACACTGTTATTCTCATACTGAAATTCTATAATTGAATTGCCAAGCTTTCAGGCTCCATTAGTTTATGTATTAATACTAAAAGTGTACTTTTTGTATACTCCACTAATTGTCATTTCCTATATGACTACATTTTTATTTGATTGGCAGATTGGAGGCTGTAATAACGCCAGAAACGTTCCCAATCCAAATTTTTAATTCAAAAATCCCCAATAAAGGAATGGCCGGCTAGGTATCCGGACCTTCTTCACCTCGTCCAGTCAAGCGACGTGAAAATGTATGATTCAAGAAAGCTCTGACATTCGGAGCACTGTGCGCAGGGGCGCCCTCATCTTAAAACCATGTGTCTTCAATATTCAAAGCTAAGCACTGGTATTACTTTATTTTGAAGTATCAATCAAACTATAATGTGGACTTCCATCATACCAGTCCAAACGATAACTTTCTTGGGTCGTTGAGTTCTTCTACCATGACAAATGTAAGAACTAACGATCTCTGGCTCATCCTCTAAGCTTGAGACAGTCAAAACTCTTGTAGCAGTTCGAAGACCTTGAAATACATCCTCATTAACGCATACTAGAAGGCATGACCTGTAAAGTAGACCTACTCGAAGAACACACCATGGAAGAATAAGGAATTGGGCAAGATGAAAATTTCTCTGCGGAGATTGTTCAACAGAGCCAAAAACTCTAGACAAGTAAATGACTGGCGATCTTATCAAGATCACAGATCAGATTACAAAAGAGCCATTCGTCAAAGGCAGATAACTTCACAAGCAGATTTGGAAGACAGCTACTGTTGCTCGACTAAAGAAAGTCTTTTCGAAGGGACAACATCAGCAAACTGGCGGACAACTTGTAACAGTCAAATTCCACCCTTTTTTTTGTTGTATCCTGTTGCCCCTTTAGTATTTGGAGTAGCAACGAGTTGCAATCAAAAACGAATCACTGTGAGGCTCACGCCACTGGTTTCTCCAGAACGCCGTTCACAGGCATCGCGCACACAAAGTCGCCGGAGCTATTTCAGATTGTTTGGTTCACGCGTTGATACTTTTTTTGTATAACATTTTGGGGGTTAGGTCGCGCTGTTTGTGCCCGAGCTTTGTTTTTACGTCAAACTAGTCTTCAGTGGGGTGACACTCCGTTTGTGGCTTGAGTCCTTGACATGTAACCACCTGAACTACATTGTTTGAATATCATTACCTAAAAATGATAAATCTTGCTAGTGAGACCAGCCTCATTGCTTTGTTTACTGTTGTTTTGACACGTAAGCGTTTCTGGCGGAAATTAGGTGTATTGGCTCATCTAGCCAAACCACGTCTGAATCAACCAATTGGCGCTTAACATCCCCCTTTCCCTTCCTTGTTTTTAGACCCATGGCCAAATTCCACTGTGCTGGCTCAGGCCTGACTAGGCCCTTCAGGCAACCACATTCGCGTTCCGGTAGCGCTGAGCCTGATTGTCTTTTTTTCTCACTACAACACATGGCCGACGAACTCGTACTCTTCATCGGAGAAAGCTTGCATACTCTTCTCAAAAATTGTTGGGTAACCTAGGCAATTAAAACCCTGAACCTCTAAAATCACCAGGTACTAATGACGGTATGATACCTGCCCTTCTTCAATAAGGGTGCGGTCAACTTCTTCTTGATTATTTTGGTCTGGATTGTAGAGGCTAGCCTAACCCTCACTATGGAGGGAAGTCAAAGTAGTAAACAATCCCAAACCAGAAAAAACAGTTTATGCCCAACCTAAATCTTATCGCTCCATAAATCCCCTGGAAATTGTGGAAAGACTATGCGACGTATACACTACAGTCCTTTTTGTTCCAACCAACATACACACACCCAGAGTGGATCTACTAAAAAAGTACTACACAGTAAACCACTGAAATATAAAAATTCTGTTTTGGGAATATTCATTAATATGTGAGAGGCCTTTGATAAAGCTTCTTCTAAGTCGAGCGTTGTAGCCCTACGTGTACGATTATGCAAATGGATTGACAGGTCTGTTAAATCCTCCTCGAACGATTCCACAATCAGAGGATATGTAGCCAAAGGCTGTCCCCAAAGAGGTATTTTCACACCACTTCTCTAGGTCAAAGTAGTTGATAGTCTTCCTCAACTACTCAACAGCAACGTTTACTATACCATCGGCTACGCAGACGACATCACTCTGCTACTAAATGATGAATTTGAGGACGTCCTCACGCAAATAGCACGAAGGCTCGGTTTCACCAAAGTCAGTTAAATTTATCTAGAAGTTATTTTGAGTTAGTAACTATAATAACAATTGTATTAACAATAGTTTCCGTATAAAATAACCTCTGGATAAATTTAACTGGCTTTGGTGAAACTGGCCCAAAGTCTTTTGAAAATCATAGTGCAACCTAACCAAAACTGAGATGGTCCTTTTCACCAAGAAACACAAACCAGATCTATTCAATAAGACACTAAAAGTCTTCTAAAACAGCTAAATACCATTTAGACCTAATCTGGAAAGTCGAAAAAGCCTGCATCTCATTTTGACAGTGCTGTCGAGCCATACGAAAAGACTGGGGCTTCAAGCCTCAAAGAATAGCATGCCTTTCAATCACCAGTGCGATTCCTACAGCGGCCGTGGTAGCTCTTCCATGTCTTCCTTCTCTAATCTTCACTTAGAGACGATGGCACTAAGAAATACACTACGTCTCTCTTCACCAAGAGCAAGTAACTTCAAGAGGCAAGTTGTTCTATCTCCTTACTACAAATTAGGTCGGACAGTATGTCTCCAAAATTTCGAGTCACTGAATGGCTTCAAGATCAGTAGGTATATAGCAAGGCTTCTGGGCAAAATATTAAAATGGTGGCTGTGTACGACCCCCGCTGCCGCCGTCACGCGTGTGCATTGAACCATGACCTCACTGTGCATCTAACCACAACCTTGGGATGACTCATTGCGCCATCTTAGTATTTGGCCCAGAAGCCTTGCTGTGTACTTACTAAAATCTGTAATAGGGAAGCGCGCTTGTTCGGTGGGTGTAAATTGGGCCCGCTTGGGTGGCCCAAGTGCATGTTGCTTTCTACCATCTTCCTTATATCCAGATCCAAAACAGCAATCTTGATTACGCAAGAAGATCTAGGCTTGAAACATCAGTATTTGTGATAAGAGGAGGATGTTGTTTCAACCAAATCAAATACATAGTTCCCCGAATGATTTGATTACATCTGCCTCTCGATCAAGGTTCGAACTCCTGCAGTGCCACTCATGGCACGTTTCCAGTTAGATCTCACGAACTTTCGAGCTTTTTGGCTTTCTTTGATGCCTCAAACATATCATAAATCGATAGCAGATTATGATTGAGACAATAGTACTATCCATTACAAGTTATTTCAAAACTATTGATGCCAGAACATAACCAAACGATTGTGAATTCGTAGCTACGTCCATACGACCTATGAAGGAAAATATTCGACTGGACTGCACCTGGTTCTATCAAATCTATCATTTATATCAAAATAAACGACCGATCACAATGCTTGAGTACCAATTTGTCATAAATTAATGTAACGATGTGCCTCGTAGATGGCGGGGTTAACTTTGGCGTCGCAGTCAGAACTACTGACGGTGTGCTCGGGCGTCAATGCGGTCGGTGATGCAGTTTCTAAGGCAGACGGCTGGATAGCTCAGAAGGGAAGGGTTAGGGTTGTCAAAATAATCATTAGTAGATAACTTGGCTGACGGTGACAGGACGGCTATACATGACACTCGACACCAGCGGTCGCAGCACGGACCCCGGCGGTCGCAGACGGCGAGAAACTTTAAAACAAACAAATCGTGGAGTGATCTCCCAAACGGTGGATTAGCTTATCTTCGACGCTTGTGAAACCAAACTGGTTTTCAAGTAGTGACTCTACGTTAATTTGCTCAACGCTATGAAGCCAAAGATGACCCCCTCAACGGAGACTCTACGTTAAAACAATCTAACGCTGCGAAATCTCGAAGATTTCGTCAGTGGCGACGCCACGTTAAGTTAATCCAACACTATGAAATCAACAAAGACTTCGCCAGTGGTGACTCTACGTTAAATTATTCAAACACTGCGAAGTCAATACTTCATAATTATATTTTCTTAAAATTAAAATTGTTCTAAATATCTTTTTATCTGTCGGTAACGTAGGTAATGCTTTGTCGGTAAGTTCAGAACTGTCAAGTGTCGGATCTTTTATTTTGTTGTGTCAAAGGTCGAACGCAACATCACATAAAATATACAATATACAACATATTTACAGAACAACGGTTGATAACATTCAGAGTTTATGAACGGTAAGGCACAAGACATAAATACAGATCAAGCAATGTCGGTTGAATTTAATCTCAGGTGTATTCAAAAACTTAGCCTCATTCCAAGCAAGTTGTGAACTGAGCTTCACAATATTTGACGGTAGCAGAAGGCTTTTGGATGTGCAACTGGGACGGAGTTTTGACACATAATTCGTCACATTAAATATTACTCCCAGCTTGACCGGATATTCGAGTTTCTATATGAAGTTAGCTATATATGTGCATCTTCTGGTGAAATATCAATTACTGGATCAAATAAGCGTCGCGATAGTAGAATTCGTGATGTGGAACCTCCTCGGTCATTCCCTGACCGGAACTTCTCCAGTGAATGCAGAATAACATGCAAATCCTAGCAGGCTGCTAGCTCTTCAACTGCCTCATTCACAGTCCACTCGCGCTGTTTCCGTTTCCTGCACCGTCTCCTTATTTGCAGAATTCTACAGCTGAAACCAAAGCAGTTCAATTCAGGCGGACCGTGGCATCCTGCTGCATGCCGCACTATGATTGGTGAATTCTGACGACGGAGTCGGCGTCATCAAATCGTATTGAATTATACATAGAGCTAGGATGCTAATAATGACTCCTAACCACTTAGATCGCCTTCATTTCCGCTGGATGATATTAGAGAACCGTTTCGAAACTTCCAACAATCTTCACATATTGGGAACTTGGATGTTGAATTGCTCATTAATTGGCGAACTATTGCTCCAAAAAAAAATAACGTATCATGAACACAGGTTCATTATACAATAAGTCAAGTAATGCTTTTCACCCTGCACTGAACAACCTTCTTCAATTACATTTGCAGAGCTACGCATCCCTATGTTCTCATTACGTTTGCGCTTCCCCTCGATTTGAACCGGAAAAATGCTTGTGGTCGACAATGACAAAACTTGCTGAGCTAACCACAGAAAACAAATGTGTGGATGACATGTCAAGCATGTCCTCCTCACAATGGACTTTTTAGGTCAAGAATTTGGCCACTAACATAATACCATCCCTTTTTAACAAGGCCTTACGTATGTTTTTAATAATTCCCTCTTCCAGACGTTAATCAGCCCTTTCTAAATAATAACAATTCAAAATAAATAACACAGTACTGCAATAAGAAAATACAATCAATATCCATAAACTGGAAACTGGCAATTACTCAGTTGCGCCCCTTGCCCGAGTGTCACATGTCGGAACTATAATTAGCAGTAATAAAAACCAAGTTAGTAGAGAAAATTGCAGTAAATTCCTGCTAACAGGGAAGAAAACGGAGATGTATTTTCATTATGAGGATATTAACTGTAAAAATAACTATTAGTTATTTGTTGTTCTGCTTTAATTGGAATTTATCACTTCCCTCAAGAATTTGTCATGAAAGTAGTTTCTGTTTTCGATGGGAAACCTAAACACAACAACCCAAAGAAAAAATTGTTGGGATGTAATGTGAAAAACATCGAAAAATCTGTTTGGAAGTGGATAATTCTATTGTAACCTACAAAAATATGACTCAACAAGTTATTGTTGAAAAAACGTTTGGAAATATCACCGTTGTTTATTCTCGCTGCCAATTCCAGTTTAATATTGTAAAATGCGAAAAATATCATAGCAGATTTCAGGACAACGAAAATAAACTCAATCTTTATATGAATTGGAGCCACTTGACAAGTGCTGTATTTGTGTGCGTGAGCAGTGCGCAGTTTCGCCTAGCTCGTACCGAGAATGTAACTTAAACCGTAGGATATTGGCATTTTTTTAATCAGGAACTCATTCTTAGATACTCGTAAGAGTAATGTACAAAGTTTCTTTTGTGCTTTGAAGATTTTCGTCCGATTACAAAAGTGAACTCACTTTGAAATCTGATAATAAGAAATTGTCCTAGATGATCAAACAGTGGAATGAATAAAAGAGAAGATATTCATGCAGGCCACGTTTCCGTGTATATGTTTATGAATTAGGCGTGTATTCAAGTAAGACTCGAAGCGTTTGATGTGCAGCCCTGGGAAATAATATGATAATCCACATCTGGCCACATCAAAAGATGTGTAATCCTCTCTGAAGCAAACTTCAACGAAGACAAGACAAGGAATTCTGTCTGTCCAACCCTGGTGAGGGTTGCTACACTTCCTTCGAGGGGATGGATCACCTCTAGGCGATATTCAAATAGATGAGAAATTGCTGCTGCCTGTGTGAACAGCTGATGCTGGCTATTTGTTCATCTGATTATTATTTTCAATTATAGAGCTATTGTACACTGTGATTCAATTTATATTTAGTATAGGGTCATATTTCAATGCGGACTACTCTTTGTTGAAATAAATTGGTGGTGATGACTCTATTACTGAACGTATTGCAGCATTTTGAATACACTCTCGTTGATTTCAATCCCCAATAAAAAATTCTCCATCAGAGAACGACGCAGATCACTAGCTACGCAAGAACAATTTTCAACACCGATACTAGTTAATAATTCCAGAGGACAAATCTACTACAATCTACGCATGCACAGAGACGCCATACAAACATACGAGCATCCGAACAACATTAACAAGAAAGAATTGCCAAAAACATCCGTGAACCTATCTCAGCCTCTAGCCAAACAGAAGCAAGTCAAGCCATCCAGGAACTTATCTCAATAATTAGCCAATCAGAAACAAGCAGATCTTATAGCTCCACCCCCTCTAGTATAAATATCAGTGCACATCCTAGTCTCACTTCAATTGCTCTTGAGACTTTGAGGTGTAAACTCCGATCTCGCAACCAGTGAAGATATGGCCCGCAGAAGTCGACGAAAGTTCTGGTTCTGTTTCAGGGCCCTATCAACAATGAATCAGCCCGGATTCTGTTATTAATATCCTAACGTGGTCTTCTAAAAATCTTTGTACTCTATCCTTTTGCCTATTGTATCCCATGACCTAAGTTTTGTCTTGTCTAACGAAGTCGAGGACTTTCTTTAGACTCAGTTTCTTAACAGTCTGTTGGTCACGCCCTCAAGTTGTCGACTGCAAAAATCGACGAAACATTTGGTTCTGTTCCAAGGTCCTATCGATCATGGATCAACCCGAATTGTTCTATCAATTCTTAAACGGTGTATTCCATCACACTCGTGGTCTTCTAGAAATACCTTTGGTCATTATTATTATTATTATCATTATTATTGACCTGAAAACTACAGAAAATATACGAAATATCAATGAAAAATTCTTCTGTGTAAAGTCATCAATTCCTAACGTTGTAAAAACAAAAACTTTCACAGCCGGAATCAATAAAATCAATAGAAGAATCCGGGCTGATGAACCGTGTTCGATAGGATCTTGAAACCAGATATTTCGTCGACCTAATCGGAGACTTACCTCAAAGTCTTAACAACAAACGATGTTAATATCTTAGCGGAGCTGTAAAATTTGTTTGCCCCTGATGGCTCACGATTTAGATAGGTTTTTGAATGGCTCCTAGTTTGCTTGCTGCTAAGATAGATTCCTGGGTGCTTCTGGCGAGTGCTGGTACTATGTTTTATTCAATATAAGACATTGTTTCCAGTTGATGTTGTTCGGTTGTTTGTATGTTTCTATGACTTACCAATGCAGGCCTGAAATGTACTGGAAGATAGTCTCAAGTATTGCTGTTTCATCATAATTGATGTAGATCTACTACAACTCGAATTATAGCGAAACAGCAGTACTTTCAATGCCTGCACAGAGATGCCATAGAGACAGATAAGCATCCGAAAAACATCATCAAGACTTAAAAATACATAGTACGCAGCACTTGCCAAAGACACCCATAAACCTATCTTAGCCACCAGCCAAACAGAAGCAAGTAAAACCATCCAGAAACCTATTTCAATAGTTAGTCAATCAAGCAAGCGGATCTTAGCTCCGCCGCCTCTAGTATAAATATCAGTGCACAGCCTAGTCTCACCTCAATTGCTGTTAAGACTTTGAGGTGTGATCTTGGACCACGCAACCACTGAAGATGTCGATCAAAGAAGTCACTGATTAGCCCGGACTTCCTAACGTTGTATCTTGTCACACTCGTGTTTCTTCAAAAACTCCTGTACTGTGACCTTTCGCCTATTTTACTCCTACGATAGTAGTCCCGCCTTGTTAAACAAAGTCGAAAATTTTCTTCTCCGCTCCTTTAGTCTGCTAGTAGAACCTTAAAATGTCGACCGTAGAAGTCAACGGAACACGTGGTCTCGTTTCAAGATCCTATCGACCATGGATGAGCCCGGACTCTTTTATTGATTCCTTTACGATGTACCCCATCACATTCGTAGTCTTCTGAAAATTTCTGTACTGTGACTTTTTGCCTATCTCACTCCTATGATAGT
Organism: Dromius quadrimaculatus; assembly: GCA_963989225.1. NCBI lineage: Eukaryota > Metazoa > Arthropoda > Insecta > Coleoptera > Carabidae > Dromius > Dromius quadrimaculatus. Next base: position 3,972,775 of record OZ022328.1, read on the forward strand.
AGTCTTGTCTTGTCGAACGAAATTCATCAGATTCAACTTCTTTAGAGTCTACTGATCGTATCCTCAAAATGTAGACCGCAGAAGTCGACAAAACGTATGGTTCTGCTTCAAGATCGTATCGATCATGGATGAGCCCAGATTCTTGTATAAATTTTCTAATGTAGTACCTTATCATACTCATAGTCCTCTGAGAATTGCTGTGCTGTGACTTCTTGCCTATTGTACTCCTATGACGGTAGTCCTGTCTTGTTGAATGAAGTCGAGGATATTCTTTAGACTCAGTTCCTTCAAAGTCTGTTGGTCGCATCCTCAAGTTGTCAACCGCAGAAGTCGACGAAAAATCTGGTCCTATCGACCATCGATCAGCCCAGATTATTCTATTAATTTTCTGACGTTATATCATATAATACTCGTGATCTTGTAGAAATCCCTGTACCGCGGCCTTTTGCCTATTGTACTTCTATGATAGCAGTATTGTATTGTCTAACAAAGTCGAGGTTTTCCTCTAGATTCAGCTCCTTTAAAGTCTGCTAGTCGTATTCTCAAGATGTCGACTGTAGAAGTCAACGAAACATCTGTCTATGTTCAAGATCCTACTGACCATGGATGAGTCCGGATTATTCTATTAATTCCCTTACGCAGTATTCCATCACAGTCGTGGTCTTCTAAAAATCCCTGTACTGTGACCTTCTGCGCATTGTACTCTTCAAAAAACAGCCCTGTCATGAACGAAGTCAAGGATTTACTTCAAATTCAGCTCCTTTAGAGTCTGCTGGTCGCGTCCTCAAGTTGTTGACCGCTGAAGTCGACGAAACATCAGGTTGTGTTTGAAGATCCTATGGACCATGGATGAGCCTGAATTCTTACACCAATTTCCTAACGTTGTATCCCATCGCACTGGTGGTCTTCTAAAAATACTTGTGTTGTTACCTTTGGTCATTGTACTTCTCTGACAGCAGTCATGTCTTGTAATTGTAATCCTATGACAGTAGTCTTGTCGTGTCGAACGAAGCCGGGGTTTTCTCTTAGATTCAGCTCTCTAAACGTCAGCTAGTCGTATCCTCAAGATGTCGACCGCAGAAGTCGACGAAATATCTGATTCTATTTCACGATCCTACTGACCATTGATCTGCCCGGATTCTTCTATCAATCTCCTAACACTTTATCTCAGCACACTTGTGGTCTCCTAGAAATATCTGTACTGTGATCTTTTGCCCATTGTACTCTAATAACGGTAGTCCTGTCTCGTCGAACGAAGTCGAGGATATACTTCAGATTCAGCTCCTTGTGAGTCTGCTGGTGCATCCTCAAGATGTCGGCCACAGAATTTGACGGAACATTTAGTTCTGTTTCAAGATCCTATCGACCCTTGATCTGCCCGGATTCTTCTATCAATTTTTCTAACGTTGTATCCTATCACATTCGTGATCTTCTAGGAATATCTGTCATTGCATTCTAATGACAGCAATCCTGTCTTGTCGGACGTAATTAAGGTTTTTCTCTAAATTTAACTCCCTTAAAGTCAGCTAGTCATATCCTCAAGATGTCGACACCAAAAGTCGACGAAACATCTGGTTCTGTTTCACGATCCTACTAGCCATGGATCTGCCCGGATTCCTCTGTCAATTTCCTTACGTTATATCCCAACACACTTGTGGTCTCCTAGAAATACCTGTACTGTGATCTTTGGTCATCGTACTCCTGTGACAGTAATCCTGTCTTGTCGAACGAAGTCAAGGAATTTCTTCAAATTCAATTCGTTGAAAGTCTTCTGGTCGCGTTCTCTAGATGTCGACCATAGAAGTTGACGAAACATCTGGTTCTGTTTCAGGATTCGGTCGGCCATGAATCAGCCTGGATTGTTCTATTAATTTCTTAGTGTTGTACCCCATCACATTCGTGATCTTCTGAATATCCCTGTACTGTGATATTTTGCCAATTGTACTCTTATAGCAGCAGTCCTGTCTTGTCGAACGAAGTCTAGGATTTACTTCAGATTCAGCTTCTTCAAAGTCTGCTGGTCGCATCCTTTAGATGTCGACCACAGGAGTCGACGGAACATCTTGCTCTTTTTCAAGATCCTATAAACTATGGACAGTGATCTTTCGGCCATTGTACTCCTTCAAAGTCTGCTGGTCGCATCCTCAAGATATTGACCGTAGAAGTCGAGAAAACATCTACTTCTGTTTCACGATCTTATCGACTATGAATCTGCCTGGATTCTCCTATTAACTTCCTAACGTGATCGTCTAAAATTTTTTGTACTGTGACCTTCCGCCTATTTTATCTTCTAACCTCAGTCCTGACTTGTCTATCGAAGTCGTTCTCTTAGAGTCTGCTGGTCATATCTTCAAAATATCAACTGCAGAAGTCGACGAAACATCTGGTTCTGTTCCAAGATCCTTTCGACCATGAATCAGCCAGAATTGTTTCATCAATTTCCTAACGTAGTATCCCATCATACTAGTGGTCCTCTGAAAACTGCTGAACTGTGATCTCTTGCCTGTTGTACTCCTATAACAGCAGTCCTATCTTGTCAAACAAAGTCAAGGATCTGCTTCAGATTCAATTCCTTTAAAGTCTGCTGGTCGCATCCTCATGATGTCGGCCACAGAAGTCGATGAATCATCTGGTTCTGTTTCACGATCCTACCGATCATGCATAAGTCTATATTCTTATATCCATTTCCTAACGTTGGATCTCATCACACTCGTGGTCTTCTAAAAATACCTTTGATCATTGTGAGATCTTGTCTTGTCGAACAAAGTCAAGGTATTTCTTTGGGCTCAGCTCCTTTAAAGTCTGCTAGTCGCATCTTCAAGGTGTCGACTGTAGATGTCGACGAAACATCTGGTTCTGTTTCAAGATTCTATCGACCATGGATCAACCCGGATTCCTTTAATAATTTCCTGTAGTTGTATTACACTCGTGGTCTTCTACAAATAGTTTTGGTCATTGTATTCCTACAAAAGTAGTCTTGTCTTGTCAAACTAAGTTAAGGACTTTCTTCAAATTCAGCTCCTTGGAAATCTGCTAGTCGTATCCTCAAAATGTCGACCGCAGAAGTCGACAAAACATCTGGTTCTGTTTTACTATCCTACTGACCATGGATCTGCCCGGATTCTTCTATCAATTTTCTCACGTTTTATCTCATCCCACTTGTGGTCTCCTATAAATGCCTCTACTGTGACCTTTGGTCATTGTACTCCTGTTACAGTAATCTCGTTTTGTCGAACGAAGTCGAGGATTTTCTTAAGATTCAATTTCTTTAAAGTCTATTGGTCGCATCCTCTAGATGTTGACCACAGAACTTGACGAAACATCTGGTTCTGTTTCAGGATTCTGTAGATCATGAATCAGCCTGAATTGTTCTATCAATTTCTTGGCGTTTTACCCCATCACATTCGTAGTCTTCTAAATATCCCTGTACTGTGATATTTTGCGCATTGTACTCTTATAACAGCAGTCCTGTCTTGTCGAACGAAGTCCAGGATTTACTTCAGATTCAGCTCCTTTAGAGTCTGTTGGTCGCATCCTCTAGATGTCGGCCACAGGAGTCGATGAAACATCTGGTTCTTCTTCAATCCTATAAATCATGGATCAGCCCGGATCGTTCTAACGTAGTATCCCATCATACTAGTGGTCTTCTAAAAACCCCCGTACTGTGATCTCTTGCCTGCTGTACTCCTATAACAGCAGTCCTATCTTGTCGAATGAAGTCGAGGATTTTCTTCAGATTCAACTCCTTTGAAGTCTTCTGGTCGCATCCTCAAGATGCCACAGAATTCGATGAAACATCTGGTTCTGTTCCAAGATCCTACCGTCCATGGATGAGCCCGGATTCATCTATCAATTTCTTGACATTGTATCTCATCATGGTCTTCTAAAAATACCTTTGGTCATTGTAATTCTATGACAGTAGTCTTGTCTTGTCGAACAAAGTCAAGATTTTTTTTTGGACTCGGCTCCTTTGAAGTCTGCCAGTCGTATCCTCAAGATTTCGACCGCAGAAGTCGACGAAACATCTGGTTCTGTTTCAAGATCCTATCGACTATGGATCTACCCGGGTTCTTCTATCAACTTTCCAACGTTGTATCTCATGACACTCGTGGTCTTCTAGAAATATCTGTACTATGACCTTTGGTCATTGTAATGACAGCAGTCCTGTCATGTCGAACGAAGTCGAGGATTTTCTTTAGATTCAGCTCCTTCAGGACCTGCTGGTCATATCCTCAAGATATCAGTCGCAGAAGTCGTCGAAACATTTGGTTCTGTGCCAAAATTCTATCGACAACAGGTCAGCCTGGATTCCTGTATTAATTTTCTAACGTTGTATCCCATCACAGTCGTGGTCTCCTCAAAATCCCCGTACTTTCATATTTTGCCCATTGTACTTCTATGACAGCAGCCCTGTCTTGTCGAACGAAGTCAAGGATTATCTTCAGATTCAGCTCTTTTAGAGTCTGCTGGTCGTATCCTTAAGATATAAACCGCATAAGTCTGATTCTGTTTTAAGATCCTATCGACCATGGATCAACCCGGATTCTTCTTTGAATTTCCCAACTCGTGGTCTTCTAAAAATCCCTGTAGTATGAACTTTGCCCATTGTACTCCTATGACAGCAGTCTTGTCTTTTTGAAAAAAGTCGTACTTCAATTCAATTATATGTTATTGGTTATCAATTGAACTGTGTCCCGTTATAAGTCCTGTCTTGAAGAGTGAATTATCTGCCTTCTTGGATGGTTCATTTAAAAAGAATCTTGCTTGTCTCTGACCTGGTGATTGTATCCAACAGATCTTGTGTGATTGCTGTCTTAACCTCCTGTTTGATCCTTTCTATTGAAATACTGCAAACAGGTCCTGGTTCAGTGAAGGACGATCCCTAAATATCCAGATACACATATTCAGTAATTCCAGAACTTCCAGAGAAAAAACATTAACATGCTGAGTACATCATGTTTTCTGTTAAATGTTCCTGGTACGATTTCTATTTTGGGAGCTTTCTGGGAACGGAAATCTGTAGAGGTTTCAAGAAAGACTAAGAGAGCGTTTAAATATTTAAACACCTCTCACGTGAAAGGCCGACATGTCATTCGTATTTAGTTCAACCTTCCGTGAAAATCGCAAAGAGTGTGAAAGTGAATAAAACCATTTCCATAAATTTCTCTCGCTGTTTCACTTACCCACCCTCGTTACGTTTTTTCGCGAACAATCAAACTTCGATCACGAGCAATCATCATTAACAGCTAAGCCACTCGAATTGTTTTTCTCTTGCAAAATGGGATTCATGTCAATTCGTCGGATGCCGTTTTTCAGAAATAACAGCTAATTGGAACTCATTGGACAATCCTGAAGTCTATATCCACCCTGAGAGTCAGACACATTTTTTGTGGAAATTGTATTGAATACTGGCGCCAACCTAATAAATTATTCCCGACTGAATCTTGGACGAACCGAGTTGCTTACAATAAAAGTTTATGAAATTTTTATATTGCTTCGCAGTGATCGATGGATGGGGAACGCTTGTCTTGTTCTGTTTCCTGTTTTCAATTCGTAAAACTCAAGTCATAAATTATTTTCGTATGTTCTTGAAGTGAATTCAACTACGTGAATTGGAACAAGTAATATCCATAACCTAATTGTATTTTCTGTCATTTGATGAACCTTTAGTTCACCGCCTTCAGAAGTTTATTAATAATAGTCAATATGTATGCGCCTGTAGTTTATTCCATCCTCTGAAGTCGTCTCGTCTTGTTCTGCTGAAATCGTTCGTGAAGATTTAATGAACCCCAAATGTGGGAGATTCGCGAGCTCAAAGATACACACGTCAATTGCACAGATGCCAACCTGGGGCACAGGACCCATTCCAGGTACATAACAACTCAGGGCGTTTGGTTCACCTGTGAGATTCAACAATGAATTATTAAATACCTTAGAACGAGCACATTCACTGCTCCTGGAAGTGGGGGACAAAGGAGATGGTGAAGTCAGCTGAGACATATTGTTGGTAGTCGAGCGGTTTACTATTGATTATTATTTAAGTTAGATTGTTCCCTCAAAAGTTACACTCCACATTTATTTGACTATTTTTACAAAAGAAAAACTGACTGACTGATACTTTGTCGTACTCCAGAACGCGAGTCGGAAACTAGGTATCTGCCTGGAAGACGCAAGCTGCGGTACAGGACGGTGACTTGGAAGACGCAAATCGGACACTAGGTATCGCTATCCAATTCTTGATATAACACAACGAAATTGTGAATAGGTGACTTGCATGCGCGCCAAAATTGCGTACACTGCAACTCATTTTTCGCTAACCTGAAATATGATTCTTATGAATAATAAAAGAGGAATTAATGAAATGGATAGAGAAAGAAAACTATATAAACGAAAGAATACTAACAATAGAAATGAAGGCAGAGACGCACAGTGGAAAATACACGATAATAATAGCTTATGGGCCGAATGAGGACGCAAAAAAGGAGGAAAAAGACTTCTTCTTCAACGAACTACAAGTACAGGTAGATAAAAGCAATAAAAACGTTATGATAATGGGGGATCTAAATGGCAGAGTAGGAAACAAAAACAACGGTATAGAATGGTGCTTAGGTAAATATGGAGACAACAAAAAGAACACAAACGGAGAAAGATTAATCCAATTATGTACAGAAAACGAACTAATAATAGGAAATACACACTTTGCACACAAAGAAATACATAAAATAACAAAAGAAGTGACAAGTAGAAAGGAAAAATGAATAATTGACTATTTCCTAGTTAAGAGTAAGAAGTAAGAAGTAAGAAGAGGAGCAGAGATAGGAAGCGACCATTACCTAGTCACACTGACCTTCAAAGACAAGAAATACAGAGAACCAGAGCAAAAGAAAAGAAAGGCAACAAACAAAAAAATAAGATGTCACAAACTGAAACATGCAGACATAAAGCTAAAATACCAAGAAAAGCTAAACCAGAGTCTAAGAGGAACATGTAAACAAGAGGAAATAGAAGAAATGTGGAAAACTTTTGAACAAAACATCATAACAGCGGCAGAAGAGTGCTGCGAAACAACAAAAATCACGAACAAAGAGTTAAAACAAACGCTTTGGTGGAATGGAAAAGTAAAAGAGGCAATCAAGAGGAAGAAAGAGAAATGAAAAAGATACATAAATACGAGGAACGAAAAGAATTATGAAAGCTATAAAGCTGAAAGAAAAAAGGCAAAGAATGCCGTAATGGAGGCAAAAAAGAACTCATGGACAGAATTTGGCGAACTAATGAAAACGGCATATGAGGACAATCAAAAACTATTCTTCGGGATAATAAAGAAAACAAGAAAGAGAAAGACACAAATGCTGCATAATATTAAAAACAAGATTGGAGAACCGATGACAAAAGAGGAAGAGATAATGGAAACATGGAGACAGTACTTCAAAGAGCTATTAGAAAGAGAAGATATAAGAGAAAAGAAAAGTACACAGGAAACGAGAGAGCCCACATCACAGGAAAAAAAACTTGAACAAGATGAGGAAATAACTCTATATGAGATAGAAGAAGCACTAAAGAAAACCAAAGCAGGTAAAGCCTCAGGACATGATAAGATAACGAGAGAAATGCTTAAAACAGCAACAGATATAGCGCTGGAAAGGTTGAAGGAAATTTACAATAAAGTAATTAGTTCAGGAATTGCACCGGAAGACTGGCAAAAAGGTATTATATACCCCATATATAAACAGAAAGGTGACATAAAAGAATGCCAAAACTACCAAGGAATAACACTCTTAAGTACAGCGGCGAAATTGTTTGCAAGAATCCTGGAGAAGAAACTAAGGAGCCAAGTAGAAAAATCCCTAGAAGATAACTAAAAAGAGGAGTGAATGACGCAATAAGTATAATGAGGCAAGTGAGTGAGAAAACAATAAAACAAGGAGACAAGGTGCATCTGTGCTTCATAGATCTAGAGAAGGCGTTCGACAGAGTGGATAGAGAAGACATATGGAACACGCTAAGAGAAAGAGAATTAGATACTAACATAATAATGGGTATACAAAGTTTATACAAAAAAAAACAAAAATTATGTAAGAACAAAGAAAGAAACATCAGACGTTTTCGAAACTACAAAAGGAGTAAGACAGGGCAGCATATTAGGCCCGTTGCTCTTAACACTAGTGATTGACAAAACAATAAAAGAAGCAAGAAAGGAAGCGAAAAAATACATAATAGGAAAGTGGAAAATGGAAAACGTAAAAATAATAGAGACATGTTATGCAGATAACATGGTAATAATAGGAAAAGACGAAGGCACACTAAACAAGAACTCAAAAATATTCAGAAGACATCTTGAAAAAATTAATTAAGATTAACCGCAATAAAACCAAATCGATGGTCATAAGCAGAAACAAGGAAAAACACACAATTAAGTTAGAAGGAGAAACTTTAGGACAAGTCAAAAAGTTTAGATACCTAGGAACAATACTGACGGAAAACTAGATGATGAAATAAACGAAAGAACAGGAGCCACAGGTAGACTTTTTAACGCTTTGAAGAATACTATACTAACAAATAAAGAAATACCGAAGGAAACCCAAGCTCAAATATACAAAAAAGTAGCTGTGCCTATCCTGTCCTACGGATCAGAAACCTGGACAACAACAGAAAGACAACGTAGTAAATTGAACAGTGCAGAGATGAGATTCCTGAGAAAAATAGAAGCGAAAACAGTCTTGGACAAGATAAGAAACAAGTTATATAGAGAGACACTGAATGTAAAACCGATAAAAAACATAATAGAAGAGGGACAATTAAGATGGTGGGTACATATACAAAGAATGGAAGAGGATGGAACGACAAAAAAAGTGTACGAAGCAAGAACAGCAGGAACAAAACAGAGAGGAAGACCCAGAAAAACATGGAAAGAAGAAGTGAAGAAAACACTGAAAAAGAGGGGCTGTAAATGGGAGGAAGCAGGCCACTGTAGCAAAAAGAGGGAAAAATGGAAGAAGATCTGGAAGCGGAAACCTATAGAAGAAGAAGAAGAATGAACAAGAAAAGTAAAAACCACCAGCCTTACACCTGAAAAAGTAGATAGGCTTTAGGATTAAGTAAGTATGAATTCAGGGGATGATAAAAATGTCAAACGAAATGTTGTTTATTCAAAAATCGAACTCTTATCGTCTATAGGGATTACACGACCCAGGAAAAGTATTTTTTGTTACATATGGATATTCACCAATTTAAAATTGCATATTGTTTGGGAATACCTCCAAGGAAATATGGAATTGGAGTTTTTCCGAAATTGAATTGGCACAAAAACTGCCTATAAATATTAATATTTGATATACTAACCCAATACTTCATCTTCGTTGACATTTACGTTTATCTATCCTTGCCCCCATTCCATAAAATAAAAGTTATTTCTTATAAACCAGAATATTTTATTGTCGCGTGAAATTTGTCACGAGATCATATATTTCCTACTAAAATGCTCTTTATATTTGACATGACATTTACATGCCTGTCAAATTGTGAGGTAACTTTTTATGACCAATAAACAGGAGAAGGACCTGCGTCAAAAATTATTTGACAATTAATCAATTTTAATCATAGATAACGCTGCGAACTGACTCCCACACACAGAAATCCAGTTTAGGGCAAGAGGAATGTCGCCTGTCGTATAAATGGATAAGATTTAACACACGTCGCCTCGACTTCTAAAGCGAACTTGATAGAGATTTCTAGGCCCTGATGTTTGTATTGCTGCTGCTGGACACTGGAACAAGGGGAGGATAACCCTTTTGCGACAGGAAACTGAATTCAATCTGACGCTCCGGCAGTGATACCCAAAATGTATTTTAGCTCATCCGACTGATATTATCGATAAATCAATGTGTTGATTACGTTTTTAGATCAGTTATGTTGTGAGTTGGAGTATATATATATGCAATGCGGCAGAAATGCTTTGTACTTCCAATTTAACCTAATTTTATAACAATGCACCCTTTCTAGCTGTTGCAAAACGTAATGAAACCTAATAGTCCAGTTAGCATTTCAGTGCAAAACTAATTTGTCCTTCTGTTATTAAATCTCCATACATAGATTCATCTTGTTCCCCGAAATGATACATGATAACCCAACCAAATTAATTATTCAGCAACAACAATCCTACAACAAGATCATAATCCTTAGCGAGTCGAAACTTCTATAAATGTAAATTTAATAAACGTAATTTGGACCCGTCATGTTGTGTCCCGTATAATGTGCAGGCTGTGTTTTAAATACCACTGTTTTACTAACAGGACTTTGTTAAGGACCATAGACTAAAGGGCCAAAGAGTGAGTAGGGATGACCGTAATTAGCGCACCCTAGTTCGGTGTCCCTGCTCATTACGACCGTGGTAACTTTGCCACCCTTTGACAACTTCATTTTGAGGACGATGAAGATTTTTACGGCTGACCAAAGTTTTTTTCCACTATATGTTGAATAATATTTCATTTTTAGGGACGAATTAGTATTGTTCTGAAACGCCAGCCACTATATTACGTGCATAATGTTCTAGAGCATGGTTGTAAACAACGACAACATTGTTTGATAACAATTATGTAATCAAATGCTAGTAACGCATGAATTTTACTACACTCTTAACTTAATATGAGGAAGAAACTAGTACAGTATTCCAATTGCAATTGAGTTTCAAATTATGTCTCTAATGGAAAGGCTATTTGAAATTTCATTCGAGGGCGAGTTCACCCCACCGCGTTGCAACAAAAACCGTAATCAAATAAAGCACTGGAAATGGGCAATTAATATTCTGCACGTGGCAATTTCGTGTTGTGTTTTGATAAATGCTAAAATAATAAGTGTAAGTACATGGTCCTGGCATGAGCAGCGAGCGCGTCTGCGTTCTGCGCATCACCGTGGCCGTCGAACCAACTACAGCCAGAAGGGCATCTAATGCAATTTGGCTCCAGTGTAAACACGTGGGACCAGGACCAATGTAATTAAATGATGTAGATAATAGCTTGCTTTTCCGTACACCGTGGGAGTTGGAACACTGTCTGCTAGTAATTCTTTTGGTTTTGTATCAGAAATGAAATTAACTCTGGGATTGGATAAAATATCCAAACTTTCAACGCCGCAAACTTCATCTGGCTGCCATTATTGAACTGGGGGGTACCTGTCAACCTAACAACTTTCTATTATTACTATTATTATTATTATCTTTTTAAATCGGCTCATACCTTTTCGGATGTCGCGATTAGTTTATTATCTTCTTTCCAGACTGCTCTATTCATTGCTTTTACACTAGCCTCTTGTTTTCCAATGTTATTTTTATTTAAAATCTCTTCTATATTAATTTCCCATGTCTTGCCAAGTCTACCCCTATTCTTCTTTCTTATTATTCTTGCGTCCCATACCTATTTAGTTTGTCTTTCTTTCGGCATTCTAACTAGATTACCATACCATGCGAGCTGTTTTTTTTTTCTATGGTTGTTTGTATACTTTCAATTTGCAGACTGTTTCTTATCGTTTCGTACCTTATTCTATCTATTCTTGTGACCCCTTCCACTCTTCTAAGAGACCTCATTTCTGTTGCTTGTATTTTATTCTTAGTTCTCTGAGTCATTATCCAGATTTCACTGCCATATATCAATGTAGGTCTATAGATTGTTTTGTATAGAATCATTTTTGTATTCTCAGAAATTTGTTTGTTGCTTAGTATTACTTTGTTTATTGCATGTTAGCTTTTGTTCGTCGCTTGTATTCTCTTGCTTATTTCCTGTTCTATACTTCCTTTATTATTCAGGGTTGCTCCGAGGTACGAGAACGTTTCCACTTGTTCTATTTCTTTTCCGTTTAATGTAATGTTTGTAGTTATGTCTTCCTTCGAAACCACCATAGTTTTTGTTTTTCTTTGCATTTATTGTCATTCTATGTTCCTTCAATTCCTCATTCTATAAGTTTAGATTAAATTGCATATCGCTCTCGCTTTTTGCTAGAATCGCAAGATCAGCTGCAAAAACACATTCAGATATTGTTGTTCTATTTAGGTTGTAGTAGCCTATCTCCATCTTTTTTGTTTTGTCCTTTATGTTTTTCAAGATATCATCCAAATAAATGATGAAGTCTATTCTCTAGTATCCCCTCGTATATTTTGGCGGCTGTGCATAACAATGATATTCCTCTGTAATTGTTGCAGTTTCTATTGTCTCCTTTTCTGCCTTCTCCCAATCCTGGGTATTTTCTTCATTTTCCATATACTGTTAATCATTTCTTGGAGAGTTTGTTCTCCTGTTTCACCCATATACTCTAGTTGTTCAGGTTTTAACATGTCATGTCCTGGAGTTTTTTCGTTTTTTAGTTTTCTAAGTGCTAATTTAATTTCTTCCTGTGTTATATCCTCCGCTTCTTCATTGTTTCTATTGTTCTTGGCTTGATTATTCTCTTTCCCTTAGTTTTCATCTGTATCTTTGCCTCCTTCCAATAACTTTTCGAAGTGCTCTTTCCATCTTTTCATTATTTCATTGTCATCCTTTATTATTTTCCTTAATTGTTGCAGTATCACTTGATTCTTCTTGTTGCATTTTTTAAGTTTTATAATCCTCATAATCTTGTGGATTCTTCGTGTTGAGGTATTTCTTCTATTTCCTTTTTTTATTTCTTACTTCTTCTTTTATCTCATCATTCTACCATTGAGTTTATTTGCTTTTTCGTGTGAGTTTGGTTGTTCCGCAAGTATACATTGTTGCCTCTGATATTATGTGTTTAAAACTATTCCACATTCCTCCTACATTTTTAATATTCGGTTTTGGCGTGTTATTTATCAATTCTTTGTATAAATTAGAAAAGCCATAAATGGACAAGGATTCGACTGAATTGAAAAGTACCTGCAAGTACCAGAAAATCGATAGATACTTACTCCGTAATTCGTCAAATCTATCAATACTTGCTAGTTTGTAGGACAGCTTTCAAATCATTCGGAAACAAACTCATTGCGAGTGACAAGTAATCAATCTTCTTTCAAATCTTGAAGGAGTTGAACAAACTATCATCATCTTCAATCGAAATAAAAATACGTTCAATGCTTTGCCAATACCCAATCAATTGGCGTAATCGGGTGAATTAACATAGAAAACATTCCTAGTAGGGCACTTCCTCTTGAAACAGTTTGTTCCTTTTGCTGTCATTTTTGCTTCGTACCATTCAAATTCTTGTGTACCATGATTCCTAATTTGTTGATTCGGCTGTTTATCGGGTGCTCTTCGATTCGCACATCTATTAGTATAAACCTTAATGTCTACGAAAGACTATCTGTTTTGCACCATTTTACTTTTGATCATGTCCCTCGCTTCAAAACGAAAAATTCTTCTATATGTAAGTGGAAACCTTCAGATAACGCTGTGCCAAAATTCAGACTTATTAGTTCAGTAGATTTGTTGTACGGAATGAATAATTGGAAGCCTGTACTTCTTCTTCATTTTCGACGATCAAAAAGCAGGCGACCGAATTCAAATGTGTTTGTACGTCAATCTAGGATGATAAATGCACGGGACATTCAAAAACCGTCAAATTTTAATTGAGTTCTCCGTTTTGAAAGGTTCAAGACCAACATATATAAAAAAAATCATGTGGACTCCACGTTGAAAGAATCTCAACCTGTATTTTCAATTATTGAAAAGTGGGTGGCTCAATTAAGAACGCAGGGACAAAATATTATCGACTGGAGGGCCGAAATTTGCTGGGGCTGTAAATATCTCAATTAACCACATTCATCACATTTTACGTGTTGTTTTGAGTATACGAAGGCTGATTGCTTGCTGGATGCCACGTCTATCAACAGTCAATCAAAAACATATCCGCTTGGATATTTCTCAAGAGTTTTTTTGACGTTTCATCCCCGTGAATGAATCTTGGACTCATCACCACACACCAGGGATAAAAAGCCGAAAAAACATGGCAATTATCATTTGGAATTTTCATGGTGTATTGTTCATAGACTTCTTGGAGAAGGCACAACTATCACTGGAGCCTACTACTCTTCATTACATGACAAATTGAATGATGCAATCAAAGTTAAACGTCCCTATTTTGTTCCATTAGGATGATGTACCTGCAAATAAGTCTCACGTTGCTTGAGCCCCGATAGCAAGTGCTTCCACATGCCCCGAATTCGCCAGATTTACTCCAAGAGATTGTTTTTCCAAATCTGAAGAAGAGGTCGAGGCAAAGACGATCGTTCATTTTACAGACTTGGACTCCTGATAGTATTGCAAGGAGGTCATATAGAAATTTCTCGGAAACCCTGCGTTTCCTTCATCAGGACTCTACACTGCAAAGTTTTCAAGTATTTTGGGTCGCAACCTCAAGGTAGAATCGTTCTACCTTTTTTCAAGGCTAATGCACGGACCACTACCTGAGGTGCGGGTGTGTACCCTAGTCAGAGGTAGAAACGTATCTACCTCATGTTGAGTGGGTCATAGATCTTAACAGTGATCTTCACAAATACCTCGAAGCGAAATAAATATACTTTCAAGTATGGTCGATGCATATTTCCCGGCGGTATCCAGTTATGCCTTGAACTATATATATGCCAACCTTATGATAAGTGGGATATTTATACTTACAGAGATATGGATAGATATTTTTAAGTGACATACGTTTTCTTCTTAGTATGGTTGGATATACTATAAGCTATATACACAAACCTCCAAATAAGGTCATCATAATTATATGTAGGTTTGGGAAATAAACGAAAAAGGTACTCAATTGATCAATTAATGCATTTCGAAGAATTATTCTATTTGAAAGAAAAAAATTAATAAGAATATAGAGAACACATTTAAAATCAAGATAAAAACATAAGTAATGTTAATACATACAAGAAAATGATTCACGAGCAAACAAAATAATATCAATAAAACACTTATTGAATTGAATATTCTCTGAATACATAAATTTTTCTTAGGGACACTTATTTTACCAACAAATTCACCCTAATATATAATAATAAATAAATTTTTTATTGCAATAATTGACATTACAGTTGTACGTACCCATTTAATGCGCGAGAAACAAATGTACGAGTGGCTATAATAACTCAAAATTGACAATAAGCATGCACATATCAAAATATATTGTGAAAATACACTCACCTTTAAGTTAATTTCCACCAAAATTTTATATACACAATTTTTGTTTTTCACTTTTTGGCATTTTCTCTTCAGTAGACAATACAATAATGATAACTGTCTTAAAATATGCTGCTAGATAAACTTGCCAGCAGGCAATTCACTTTATACTTACAGCCACCCCATGTGCGCCGGGTTTCCCAATTTTCAGGGACGGGGAAGTCGATCTATAGGAATTTAATTCTTTTTCTATAGTTTTTAGAAAACATCTTGATTATCTTCACGTTTATGTATGGGTGCTTTTATGTATATACGCATCCAGGTACAGATTTATCTAATCACGGTATCTCTTTCTTTTGAAATGGACAAAAGATTCAAATTTTGCACCCTTCCTATATTCGGTGTCTATGGCCAGCCCGTCCTTGAAAGGATGCAGCTTTTAAAACCAGGGTTGTTAATGTTTTGAACATTTTTATTAGAAACATGTGTTCCAAAATTCCCTCCCCTGCCTGTGGGGAATATGAAACTTCCTCTGGTCAATAAGTACCAATGTAGTGTCCTGTATCTTCCTTAACTGACCTGCTTCAACCTTATCTAGAATTTCTACCTTTATATACAGTCTTTTCGACCTCTGTACCCACAATCGACTCAGAAGAAAATACAGCTACTCGAAGGAAAATGGCAGATTTTAAAACTACCTCAAAACAATGCAGTGTATATTGTGCAAGTGACGGAGACAAAAAAAAACCTGCTTCCATTCGTTCCATACCTTTTCAGTATGACGCACATCCTTCTTCCATCCGAAATAACCTTCTGCAGACACTCTGGCACTGACACCAGGCAAGTGCAAATGTTCTCGAATTCATCATCGTGCAAAAATACCCGAACAGCATCACTCATCATGCGTTCCTCTGTCGTACAAGCCCTCAATGGTATCCAAGTAAGGTGAATTACAGGACAATCGAGCACCCAGCATAAAAGCAAAAAGATTCTTAATGAGTTTCCAGACGTCACTACGTCATTGGCGCTTATGATCCAATTGTGTTTGCTACCCGTTTTGTTCTTAGCTTGATGGTAGCCTTCTTGGTAGGATTGCTCCATCAATAAACTTCTTCTAATCATCGACCCAACTATCAAGGTTCTTTGTTCAATGATGATTGGTTTGTTGAATTTTGGACGATTCTATCGTTGCATCGTTGTTGAATGGTTCGAAAGGGTGAAATGTTGTTCCCTTCGTTTTCCATGATTTTTACGTGACAGGAATGTCTCTAACTCTTCTTTAATGTAGTTTCAAACAAAGTGATGGCATTCTCAATCGTTTGCTCTTTGAATAATTCCATGTAACTGCTTGAACTGCTGGAAAGATCGGCGATCCCATGGGTGCCTATTTAAAAGATGTTGTTTCTAGAGCATCAGGATCAAAGTCAACCACATATCCCAAAATCTTTGCCATCAAACGTCAAAAACAATCTTCAAGTAAAATTATGCGTCAAGAAAATAAGCGGGAATGTTATAATTGAATTAAAATTGGATGCAGAAACTCACATGAAAATAGCGCCATTACCAGTTTTAGCGCAGCAGCCATTCCAGTTGCACTCTGCTGAAAGCGTCCTCCGCAATACCATTTAACTTGAATTACACTTTTATTTTGTTCTCCACTTGGCCGCTTAATCTCCTATAAATGACTCGCAATTAAAAGTATAGCTATTTGGCAGAATAAACACATTCTGCTTGCTTCCTGGCACCTTTTCACCACCACTACTAACAGCAATACTCTTTCCAGTGCTCATCAAAAAACTTGCCCTGAAAATTTAAAATGTTTGTGCAAATATTGAAACATAAAATAAATAAACAATCTCAATATTAAATCTAAAACTGCGATTTCCATTAATTCTGTTTGCCAATTGAAAGATAAAATGTTGTGTGGTCGAGGCAAGCTCTGTAAAAGTTTGAAACCCACTGAGACATAGCAAAGCTAGAAGTTCACAGTTCGCAGACGATATGCCATTACTACTAAAGCAGACAGAAAAGTCAGACGGTCTTTCCAGCTTATGCAATTACCGCTCAATGCCAAATTACATACATTAGCTCTCTGTATTGCGGGAAGAACGGGAAAAAGGCTTACAGCCTGAAATACGACGTCTCATTTATCGTGAAATATAGATCATACGATATTAACTGTAATGGAGCCTGTTACGGGCTGTAACATTGTTGTGATCCAAATTTAGTGGGTAATTTTGCGGCCTCTTACATAAAATATATTAATAAATACGACCTGTAGAAGAGCGCAAAAAAGTAACGAATCTATACCGAGAATGGTACATTAGACGATTAGTATATAGTAACTAGCGCTTGGCCTGCTACGCTAATTAGTATATAGTAACTAGCGCTTGGCCTGCTACGCTATTAGACTCCACGGAGACTTCTACTAGCCTTATACTATTCATAATCAATTTTATCATATTATCAGCAGTCTTTGCAAAATTAGAAGCCTGAATTACCTGCTGCTTGAGCGTGGATTTAGTGAATGTTTTCTCCCTGTTCAATGTTGATCTGTAAGCAGCTGACAAATTTGTATTTATTATTCTCCACACAGCCATGTAAAACTTATGCAAATTCAACCAAAAAACATGGACCTCGCATTTTTGTGGCCGTGCTGAAATATGTGACATATGACAACATAAAGAATATTTGTCGAAATGTGGAAAAATATTTATGCATGGCTTGGGATTTATGTGTTGCGAAGTAGGTCAAAACGTGATTCGATGATCCGTTCGTCAAGTCTGCGGGATAGGAAAAGCTCCAACAAATAACTGTCACCAAATGCTAATTGAATGAGTTATGTGGTTTTGTTTAGATTAGATAAGGAACTCCGGGCCGAGCTTTAAATTAAGGTCTAGAAAAAGAGAGTTAATATCTCTTAATTATTCTCTCGAGCGGAATTCATTTGATTTCGCTATCTCCACGAGTTCCGCCTCGTAACTTCGTCTTCGTGCAACTTTGAGCTTTATTTCTTTTATTCTTTTTACGGCCTTTTCACTTCTTTCTCTCCAAATCTTTAAAAGTTTGTGAGTAACATTTCATAAGTATTCATGTCTTTAGTTCCGGTTAATTCACTTGTGTGCGACGGAAGCTGTCTAGAACTCTCAAGACGTACCTACTACTTTTTGAATTTCCAGCGGCTGTGATAAATTCAGACTTGCACAATTTATATTTTTTTGAAGAGTGATGAGAAATCAATTTATTAAAACATTATTTCATGCAGTATAAAACCAACAATGAAAGCATTTTGCAAATAAGTCGTAACCTTTCACCACGTTATAGATTTAAAAACCTCTTCAAACATTAACAACATGTAGCACCTCTCAAGAGTGATAATGCATGTCACTAGTTTCACCCCAGTATAACTTTTCCCTCTTCTTTTTGTTCTCTCTAACTTGTGAGTTCGACTTGCGAGGTTTTGTCGTCTGGAAAATTTTATTTTATATCTCGTGATGTGCTGCGGTCAGTAGTTGTAGCTAAAACATGGTGAGAGCTTTTCCAGAGAGTAGTTTTTCTGGTATTTCTGCGTTTGACCGTCTGCTGATATATTGCAAGAGTCAAGAGTTGTAAGACTACTCGCGAATGCTTGGATATCGAACACTAAATGACACGCGGGTGCAGACGCCATGCTGCTACCGTATTTTTCATCTTTCTTTACGCGAAAACAAACGTAAATTCATTGCGACTAACCTGAAAACAAACTTGGCATTCCACGTCCCTATTTGTTCTCGAAAACAATATTTTTGTGAAATGGGAGAAGTACTTTCCAATAGCTAATCCTACAACTCTGTTATTCAGTATACTCTTATATTTCGGGGAGGAGTTAAATCTCGTTTAATCTCGTTTATTGTTGCTCTGCTTTCTGCTGTCAAAGTATTTGGACCACCCGCCTTTGTAAATTTTCTCTGCGTCTTAGTGTGCCCTAAAAGCATGCTCGTAATGGCAAACAGCTGGGTTTGCTGCTACCCAGAGTGCCACGACTGTCTGGTCGCTTATCTAACGTTAAGAGGACACTTTGAGGACTGATGCAGAAGTCTCTGGCGTACTACAGTACGGAGGAAAGAAGCCTGAAGGCTAACCTCTGATGACTTGTGAGTCTGTCTGAGTACCACACTGTCTGGTCGCTTATCTATCGCTGGGAGAACACTTGCAAGAAAGCTCACAAATGTCCTAAGTGAACCCCAATCTATACCAAAACTCTTAAGACATGGTGTCACCTATCTACTACCAAAGACAAGTCTGATAAGCCCTGATCCAGCGAAATATAGGCCAATAACCTGTTTTCCCACATTGTACAAAGTTCTCACGTCCACCATTGCGAACAGCATCTATCAACAACTTGAAGCAAATAAACTCCTAGATGAAGTACAAAAAAGGTGCAGAAATGGATCAAAGGGATGTAAGGAATAATTAGTTATAGACACGGTAGTTACTAGTCATGCCAAACTGGGAAAAAAATCACTTTACACCGCCTATGTCGACTACAAAAAAGCCTTCGACAGCGTCCCTCACAGCTGGCTGCTCAAATGTCTGGAAATTCACAAAGTTAAAGATCATATTGTCAAGTTCCTGAAACACTGCATGCAGCAGTGAAAGACAACATTAACCATGAACACCGTGGGACGAAGCACTGAAAATGGTAAGCTAAAAATAAGACGGGGAATATTCCACGGTGACGCATTGAGTCCTCTGTGGTTTTGTCTGGCCATAAAACCCTTAATAACGCTTCTTCGAGCACAAAACAAGGGGAACTTCATAGATGGTACCAAGTTCAACCATCTATGGTATATGGATGATCGAAAACTATACGCCACACAAAAAAAAACCTGCAAAAGCTCCTGCAGATAGTAGGCCAAAATGGTTGAGAAACGAGGGATATGATGTGAAACATCAAGGCTGAATGGATGGACGGGAAGAAGACGACACCTACAAATATCTGGGATTCGACCAAAGTAGAGGAATAGAACCGGCGAAATGCAAGGAAAAGGTTGAATGGATGAAGATAATACAGGAGTCTCGGGCGTACTACAGTACGGAGGAAAAAAGAGTATTGTCAGCTAAAGGCTAGTCTCTGGTGACATGTGGGTCTGCTAAATTCCAAAATACCACGACTGTCTGGTCGCTTATCGATTGTTAACAGAACACTTTGAGGACATACTATAAGCAGATCGCGTGGAAGGGGGTGATACAGAAGTCTCGGGCGTAGAACAGTACGGAATTGAGAAGAGTGTTGCCAGTCGAAGGCAAGCCTTTGATGACATGTGGGTCTGACCATCTGGTCGCTTATCCAACGTTAGAAGGACACTTTGAGGTCGCACTACGGGCAGGTCGTAGGAAAAAGACTGATGCAGAAGTCTAAGGCGTGCTACAGTACGGAGGGGAGAAGAATATTGCCAACTAGAGGTTAGCCTCTGATGACATGTGAATCTGTTGCATTCCAGAGTACCACGACTGTCTGGTCGCTTATATATCGTTAAGAAAACGCTTTGAAATAGGTCACGTGGAAGCGGGTCTCTGGCTTACAACAATACGAAGTGGAGAAAACTGTTGCCAGCTGAAGGCTAGTCTTTGGTGAAATGTAGTTCTGTTGCATTTTAGAGTACCACGACTGTATGGCCGCGTATTAATCGTTAGGGGAACACTTTTGAATCGAATTACGGGCTGTTGGCGTGAAAGGGGTGATACAGAAGTCTCGGACATACTACAGTACAGAGTAGAGTAAAGTGTTGCCAACCGAAGGCTAGCTTCTGGTGACATGTAGGTCTGTTGCAGAGTACCACGACCATCTGGTCGCTCATCTTACATTAGGAGGACACTTTGAGATCGCACTACAGACAGCTAGTAGGAGAAGGACTGATGCAGGAGTCTCGGGCGTACTACAGAACGGAGTGGAGAAAAGTGTTGCCAGCTAAAATCTAGCATCTGTTGACATGTGGGCCTGCTGAATTCTAGAGTACCACAACTGTTTGGTCGCTTATTGATCATTAGGACAACACTTTGAGATCGTACTAAAGGCAGGTCATGTGGAAGAGGATGATACAGGAGTCTGGCGTACTACAATACTGAGCTAGTCTTTGGTCACATGTGGTTCTGTTGCATCCTAGAGTACCACGACCATCTGGTCGCTTATCTAACGTTAGGACACTTCGAGCTCGCAGTATAGGCAGGTCGCAAGAGATGCAGGAATCTCGGGCGTATTACAGTACAGAGAGAAGAAGAATACAGCCAACTAAAGGCTAGCCTTTGGTGACATGTGGGTCTGCTGTAATTTAGAGTACCACGACTGTCTGGTCGCTAATCTTATCTTAGAAGGTCTTTTTGTAATCAAACTACAGGCAGGTCGCGTGAAAGGGAGTAATACAGGAGTCTCTGGCGTACTACAGTACGGAATTGAGAAGATAGCTACAAGCCGAAGGTCAGTCTCTGATGAAATGTGGGTCTGTCGCATTTCAGAGTACTATGACCATCTGGTCGCTTATCGAACGTCAGGAGAACACTGCGAGCTTACTTTACGGGCAGTTCGCAGGATGATGACTGATGCAGGAGTCTCGAGCCTACTTCAGTATTGCCAGCTGAAGGCTAGCCTCTGATATATGTTGGTCTGCTGCATTCTGGAGTACCACGACTATCTGGTCGCTAATCATATCTTAGGAGGACTCTTTGGAATCGAATTACAGGCAGGTCGTGTGAAAGGGGGTGATACAAATATCTCTGGCGTACTACAATACGGAGTGGAGAAGAGTGTTGCCAGCTTAAGGCTAGTCTTTGGTCACATGTGGTTCTGTTGCATCCCAGAGTACTACAACCATCTGGTCGCTTATTCACACTATGGGCAGATCACAAGAGAAGGACTGATGCAGGAATCTTGGTGTATTACAGTACGGAGGGAAGAAGAATATTGCCAGCTGAAGGCTAGCCTTTGGTGACACGTGGGTCTGCTGTAATTTAGAGTACCACGACTGTCTGGTCGCTAATCTTATCTTAGGTCTTACTCTACGGGCAGGTCGCAGGAGATGGACTGATGCAGGAGTCTTGAGCGTACTACAGTACTGCCAGCTAAAGGCTAGCCTCTGGTATATGTTGGTCTGCTGCATTTTGGAGTACCACGACTGTCTGGTCGCTAATTTTATCTTAGAAGGATTCTTTGAAATCTAACTACAGGCAGGTCGCAAGAGAAGGACTGATGCATGAGTCTCGGGCGTATTACAGTACGGAGGGAAGAAGAATATTGCCAGCTAAAGACTAGCCTTTAGTGACATGTAGATCTGCTGTACCATGACTGTCTGGTCGCTAATTTTATCTTAGAAGGACTCTTTGAAATCGAACTACAGACAGGTCGCGTGGAACGGGGTGATACAAGAGTCTTTGCTGTACTACAGTACGGATGGAAAAAAGTGTTGCTAGCTGAAGGTTAGTCTTTGCTGACATGTGCATCCCAGAGTACCACGACTGTTTGGTTGCTTGTCTGGAGTTAGGAGGATACTTTAAGTTCGCACTACGATTAGGTCGCAAAAGAAAAACTGATGCAGGAGTCTTCATCGTTCTTCAAACCTAAAGGCCAAAACGGGCTCAGTGAATTTAATCAGAAAATTATTGAAAAGATCCATCAACTCCTTCACCTTGGTCAAATACAGCAGCAACAGTCAACGCAAACCATCATTCTAAACTAGTGTACTATCTTTGACGTTATCATCTCGTGTTTCATCCTTCATGTTGCATTTTTTTTTTTCGTGCAATGAAAACACCCAAATTGAATAACAAATTGGATCCTGCACAAAATATTTCAGAAATTGAGAGTAATCCCAATTCAATTACTTATTCCAGAATATGTGGGATGTCATGAGACAGTTTTTGTTTTCTTTGATGTCTGGTTTGTGTTAAGTCTGAAAAAGAACCTCAGGCACTTCTTATAATTACAAAAAATTTGTGAGAGACTCCTGTTCTTTTTTGTCGCTTAGGTTTCGGTTGCAGGAAACTATATGCAAGAGAACGAAAAGAAAATGCTGTCCTAGCTACGCACAATGTTCTTATCCATGTACGAAAAGTAAATCAAGTAGATAATGCTCATGCGGATCCATAATATTGTTATCGAATAATATGAACTGCAGTTGGCAATGCGTTGGCTTGGAGAAGTTTTATGTGAGGTAATTTATATTTTGTTTTCGTGTTGTGAAATAAATGGAATACGGTTCTAGTGGCAGCGCCACCATCAGCTTATGTAGATGAGTTGTGCTGTGCCAAGCCGCAGTTGTAAATTGCCTCTGTTTGCGTCTTTTTTATCGCAACAACTTAAATACCAATTACATTTGAAACTTTCCACCCCAAAAGACATTTTCGTGTATTATTTTTATCCGTAATTCATTTTTAATTGAATTTTTGTTTCAACGCTTCGTGCTTTTCCACGATAACTGAAAAAAATCGCAAGTCGCGCAGGAGAAAATGAAAGTTGAAAGCTATTTGTTTGAGTTTTATCCTGTTTCATGAGCGATATAGCTCTCCACATATCATCCCACCTTTTACCCTTGTTTGGCTCACTGATTAACGTTTTGAATAAATAAACATGTGATGAAATGGATCACGAAAATTCTTTTGAGAAGAATTGAGGCTACAAAAATCTTTGATTCAAACACTTCTTTCCCTAAATAGTCACATAAGTTAATGTAAGTATTGAAACTAACCTTTTTTAACCTGACAGTTTCGGTCCCACTTGGACCATCCTCACTTGACTTGAAATTTCTGAAGCTCTCTCAATAAAATATTGCGTTCTATAATGTGGCTTGTGCACCTAAATGGGATAATTTACGGCTGTGTTCTCTTCGCTCATGCCATCTATTTACGTTAGTTATCCTTGTCTGGTGCTTTACTCTTGCTGAAGCTAAATTAAATCCTCTCACATAAATAAATTGTCGAATAGAAGACATGCGATTGCCTGATATTTATTACTGCCATATTCCACATGTTCCTCATGCCTCAACTACTTCTCTATCCAAAATTAATAATTAATCTTCTCTCGCCTAATAAAATCATTCAGGAAACAACATTTTATTTCATTACCTAGCGAAAAAGAGGGAAAGACAACAAGAATTATAAAAGCTAACTGGTCTTGTATTTCTTTGTTACGCATTTTAACGTTGAATAAAGTCAAAGACATCAAAGACAACGGCCGTTATTGGATTTTAATCTGTTGGCACGTGTAAGCCGCGCAGGGCTTCAGGTAAAAAGGACGATTATTAACTAGTGACGGGGATAATCCCACAGGATTTCCTGTTTCGTGAAACGCATGTTTTCTATTGGCCAAACAGGCTAATATTAATTATAACCTCTGAGAATTTCCAATGTTCGCGCTAGGTACACACAAACAACCTATAACATATTTGAATAAAGAAAATCAACCTTATGATATATACGTCATCCTGAAACACAAGAAAGAGCAAAAATTGCATTGTGGGCTAGAATTTAGATGAAGGATACATGTTCTGCGTTAACTGGGAATCAATCCTTTGGTGCAGCTGGGTATTTTTATTTTCACCTGACTTTGAGCGATGGCACAATCGTAGAGAAACCACGCAATAATATTGCTGGAATCTTCTACAAGAAAAGTATGCGCATATCAGTTATGACGTAAAAAGCAGCCATAAATGCTGTGTTCGAACCGTTGAATTCTACTACTTACAATTCTACAGGATGTAACGATCCTCCAGATGCTCTTTGCTCTTGGTTGACCGGTTTTTTTTATTAGAGTGCGCTTAGAATCCTATGTGCGAACGCTGCCGCATACTTTTTTCACAAGAAAAGTATGCGCATATCAGTTATGACGTAGAAAGCAGCCATGAATGCTGTGTTCAAACCGTTGAATTATTACTTACTTACTTAATCCTATGCCCTTCTACCTTGCGATGTAGGGCGTATTGCGCTTGGGTTTGTTTTTCTTAGTTATCTGACGGTGCTCTCTTCCAAATTTCTTTCCAACCGCTTCTATTTAACATCTGTTTTTTAGCGTCTGTCCAGGTTAGACCTCTCCTTTCCGCTGCTTCCCTCGTTTCTTCTTCCCACTTCTTAATTGGCCTCCCCTTCCTTCTTTTGTGACACAATTTTGTTTCGTACACTTGCTTCGCTATTCGATTTTCTTCCATTCTCCTAATATGTCATGGCCATCATAATTGTCCTTCTTGAATAATGTGTTGTACTGGTCTAACTTTTAAGTTTTCTCTGTGTACTGTGTTCCTTATTTTGTCCAATTTTGTTTTTCTTTCTATTTTCCGTATGAAGCTCATTTCTATATTTCTTACTTTGTTTTGATGTTCTTCTAGCGTAGTCCAGGATTCGCTGCTGTATGTCAATACTGGTATTGCCACTTTTTTGTACACTTCTGTCTTGACATTTTTTGGAATCTCTTTTTTATTCAGGAATTTTGTTCTTAGTGCGTTAAATAGTCTTCCCGTGTTACCGACTCTTCTATTTATTTCTTCGTCAATATTATGACCACCCCTAGATAAATATATGCTTTTACTTGTTCTATTCTTTCTTTTTCTATTTCTATATTGTGTAACTTTCCATCTCCGTTAATTATCATAGTTTCCGTTTTCTGATTGTTTATTTTCATATTCCACTTCTTCAATTCTTCGTTGAGGTAATTTTAATTGTCTTGCAGGTGTTTTTCGTTTTCCGCTACCAAAATCATATCATCCGCATAGCACAGGTTTGTGATGTTGACGGGTTTCAAATTCCAATATCCTATTTTATATGGCTTTAGCTTCTCATTGATATTTTCGAAGATTTTATCTAAGTAGATGATGAACAGTAGTGGGCTCAAAATGCATCCCTGTCTCAATCCAGTTTCAGTGGAAAATACCCCAGATGTGTCGTTTCTTATTCTTACGTAATTTTTATTTGATTTATAAAGGATTTTTATCACTTCTACTGTTCCTTTGTCTAAACCCCTTTCCTCCAAACTGTCCCAAATTTTTGTTCTTTCTACCCTGTCGAAGGCTTTCTCCAAGTCTATAAAACATGCATGTATTTCTCTGCCTGTTAATCTTGCTTTCTCTGTCAGTTGACGTATGGTGAAAATGTGGTCTTGTACACTTCTATTTTGTCGAAATCCGCATTGTGTTTCGCTGATGTTGTCTTCTGAGTTTCCCATATGTTTGAGCATTTCTGGCGTTATATCGTCTGGTCCAGGCGCTTTTCCTACTTTCATCTTTTGTATTGCTTTATTGTATTCCTGAGGTGTGATAATATCATTTTGGGCTGTATATCTTGCGTTACTGTCTTCACTGTGTTCCGTGATGTCCTCTTCTGCTTTTGGGTCTTCTTCCAGGAGTTCTTTAGAGTATTCTCTCCACCTTGCCATAATTTCGTCATCCTTGCTTAGTGTGTTTCCCTCTTTGTCCCTTACACTGTCCAATATAGTGACTTTATCTTTCTTCATGTTACTTATTGCTCCGTAAAATAGCTTTTGGTTCTCTCTGAAGCTGTCTTTTAGTTTATTCCCGAAATTTTTCAATTCTTCCTCTTTTGCCTTCCTGACTTCATTCCTAGCTTCTACTATATTTTCTTTGTATTTTATATAGGTTTCATTGTCTCTTGCCTGTAGATACCTTTTCGATGCTATTTTCTTTTCTTGTATTTAGATTTTCAGTTCTGGTGTCCACTATGGGCTTTTCTTTGTTTGTTTGTTTGGGAGTCTCGTTGTTTCGCATGCTTCTCTAGCTGCTTCTAAGATAGCAGTCTTGAATATTATCCACATTTGTGTTTCATCTTCCTCCTGATTATCGCCTAGTTTTTTCGCCAGTTTAGTTTGGAACTCTACTCTACACTTATATCTGATAGTCTGTGCGATTTTATTTTATCTTTTGTTATTGTTCTTCTTTCTGTATACGGCTTCTTTATTTCTTCTCTTAAATTCATTATTACTAGGTAGTGGTCACTGCAGATTTCTGCACCTCTAAATACCCTCACGGATTTCTTCTGATTCTTCTTGTCCAGTAAAAAATAATCGATTATTGACTTTTTGTTCTTTGTAGGTTGCTCTCTTGTGTACTTGTGTATTTCTCTATGTTTGAAAAAGGTGTTTGCTATTATTAAGTCATTTTCTAAGCAAAATTCGATAATCTTCTGTCCATTCGAATTTTTGACATCTTCGCCCTCTCTACCCAATTGCCTTTTTATACCCTTATTATCTCGGCCTACCCTTCCGTTCAAGTCTCCCATGATATTATTATTTTGTTTGTACTGTCAATTATGTTTTGCAGCTCTATAAAAAAGTTTTCTTTATTTTCCACTTTATCGTCCTCATTTGGTCCGTATGCTATTATAATACAGTATATATATTTTTCCTTATCCATTTCAGTTATTCTCGGGCTGTTCACTATTAAACCTACTCCTGCTGCAGCTCTTTTTCATTTGTCAACCCCTGACCAATACATCTAGTAATTCTCAGTAAGCTGTTTGAATCCTTTGCCTTTCATTTTTGTCAGTGTTATCCCAATGATGTCCACTTTGTATTTTTCCATTTCTCCAATTATTTCAAATTCTTTTCCATTTATACTTCTTTTATTCCAGGCTCCTATCCTCACACTCAAATTATTCTCGTTAGCCTTGTCCTTGTCCATTGCGTTCGCCCGTCTTATGTCAGTAAGGTTATTATTACTTAGTTTTTTGGTAGGGGTGCCGTTGCTTCAACTACACCCTCTTCCTCATCGTCCCACCTGTGCACCTTATTATCTATAATCAGTTTTCTATACCCTATCTTCACTTTTCTACCCCTCTCTTTTTTTATCTTTGCTATTTGGGTTATTTTATATTGTATGTCTCTTTCGTTTTCGGTCAAATCGTTTTCTATGTATACTTCAATACCTTTTTCCTTGAGACCTTTTTCTTCTGCATTATTTCTTTTTTATCGCACCAGTTTTCCAGTTCCTCTAATGTAATTTTTCTATTCGTATTTTTACCTAGGTTGTTAACTTTCTTCACGGCAGAGTTTATGTTGAAATTATTGTTGAGAAACTTCTGTACCGATTTGTTATTCTCAATACCCTCACTTAGTTCTCCTTTTATAACAATGTTATTTTTGCGTTTTATTTTTTCGTTTTTCTCAATCACAGATTCTAATTTTTGGAGTTTGTTAGTGATTTGTTCTTTTTCTTTTTGCCAGTTCTCCTCTTTCTTTCTCAGTTCTTCCCTTAGTTCCCTTATCTCGTTCGTATTTTCTCTCATTTCCTTTAACATTTCCCTCATAGTTTTCTGCAGTTCTTGTATTACCTCCATGTTTATCTCTTCCTGGTTTTTCTGAGGTGGGCTCCTAATAACTTTTTTACACTTTTTAAATGCAGCGAACTCTTCTTCTGTGGGGCTATTTATGTTTGTATTTCTATCTCGTTTTACGCTCATGGATTTCAAGTTTTGTTTTCCCTATGCCTGGCAACACTGATTTTTGTGCTGTATCGCACCGGCGTTTGCCGCTTTAGGCTTGCGTGCTATCTCACAGCGGTAACATTGATTTTAACTTCTACTTGTCACCGAACTTTAAAACTTCTAATAAACCTATTTTTCTCACAGCAGGGCCGTTCACTACACTTTCACTATTAGTACACGCGGTTATTCCTTCGAATCTATAACGTATGTACCGATCAGAGCGATATAACTCGTAAAACGCGAGAAAAATATCGGCATTGACAGAATATACAACTTCACTTGCGCACCATCCACTCTGAATCAATGATGACGTAAAAACCAGCCATATATGCTGTGTTCAAACCGTTGAGTCCTACTACTTACAATTCTACAGGATGTAACAATCCTCCAGATGCTCTTTGCTCTTGGTTGACCGGTTTTTTTTTTATTAGAGTGCGCTTATAATCCTATGTGCGAACGCTGCCGCATACTTTTTTCACAAGAAAAGTATGCGCATATCAGTTATGACGTAAAGAGCAGCCATAAATGCTGTGTTCGAACCGTTGAATTCTACTACTTACAATTCTACAGGATGTAACAATCTTCCAGATGTTTTTTGCTCTTGGGTGACCGGTTCTTTTTTTTATTGGAGTGCGTTTAGAATCCTGTGTAACAATGTTCTTGAGGATCTATGGGAGAATATATATACAAAATGTTGGTGTGCACTCTAGTTCGGGTTGGGCAGCAGACCACGTCCGAACGTTCCACAGTCCTGATTTTGTCCTGTCGTGATGTTTGTTATGCATTCGTCGTGTATTGTGGTACAAGCCTAGATTAACATCGCCGCTCCGTTCATTTTCAGTTACGGTGTTAATTAGTTACTGATAAATTAGTTTAGCTGACAGGTTTTGCTGGGATCTCTTTGACGTGCTTTCAAAACACCATTGCAGCGATTTCATACACTCCCGGTTAGTTAATCCTCTAAAAGCCATTTTGACGCGTTTGAATTTTAACATTTTCATATCTAAAACAAATTGAAAGTATTTTTAGAAGCGCGAGGGTTATTTTCGTGTGATGATTAATCGCCTTTGTCATTTTACACGTCAAACACATCGGGGCACGCTCAGCTCGTTTGTTGCTGAACATAATTTGTTCAAATTACAAAACTTAAATTCGTCAGAATTGTTACCTCTCAGAGTACATCGCTGGTTGACGCACTGTCCGGCCGCTTATCTAATGTTGGGAGGACACGTACTGTAGTAAGACAAGTTCTGTTATTGTTATCCTCATATTCCTGCATGTCCAATATTGCAAATGGATGACAAGCTGATCAATATGAAAAGTAAGTGAAGTCGATGGCTGGAAGTTAAAGTTTGAGGTGTAAAGTTTGCGAGACTGACGAAAAATCGATTTTAATCTAAGTTCATGTTGTATATTTGGATATCTTAACATCCGGTCTACTCTACTGCTATTTCGAACAATAAAGAACAGCACAGTCACGCAACGATCATCCAAGTTCGTTGACAAGTCTTCCAGTCTCCGGAAAACATTAAATTTTGTATTATTCATTCTGTACCTCTGTTCCTCAAGTAGAAATTGATTGCAGATTGTTAAATTTTTGACCTTTTTTTGTCGACGATATGTATATGATGCCTACTGAACTCCTGTTACAAGGTTACACCGTCGAAACTGCTAACGGTATGCTCGGGGGCCAAATCGGACGGTAGATGGACGGTTGGATAGCTCAGAGGATTTTCGGTAGCACTCCGTCACAGTATGGAACATTTTTGTCACACTTCCATCGAATCCACCGCGGATAATATCACGTTACTCTGCTCTTGGCATCGATTCAGATTGCCACTTACGGAACACAATTCTGTTATGCATGCGCCCTTGCCTGCACACGTGGCAGCATTCACATCCGTATTCGCAACCAATGCAGGTGCTGATTGCTTCATCCAGAATATTTTATTTGTCACTAAAATTTTACATACTGGGGAAGTTAGTTGCGCTTTTACGATTCAGTTGGTATAACTTCATTCCTATTGCTGCTTTACTATTTAAATTGAAAAGCCACCTGCTCTTGAGGACCCAGTTTTTCTTATTATCAATCAATAATCAATAAAAAATTTCGTGGATTGTTCGCGTGCCTAACTATACGCGAATTTATATTTATTTTAGTCACGAGACTTCCCTCGCACAAATGTAGAACTTATCATAAATTCAGCATTCACCGTCGGTAAATAGTTTCGGAAGCCTGGCGCTCCCATGAAAAGTTTTTGTCTGCAAAAATGCTGAAATGTAGTAAAAATATGACGATGACGAACACGAAGGGTTGAACGGCAGTCAAGAAGAATAGGGTAGTTATTACTTCAGAAAGATAGAGGCATAAAAACCACGCTAGCTAAGATATTCCGCCGAACTTTTCTACTATATATCACGATCTTTCACTGGGAGCAATTTTAAAATATACGTCCCTGATATTGGAATCTCTCCACGGCTGTAAAATATTTTTATGAAGTCTAAACTATTTCTATTCATTTCAAATTTTATCTTCACGAAACGTGTTACTATAACTGATTTTTTGTTGCAGGTAAGAAACTACTCCCAACACAAAATAGAGGGCTACTCCCATTTGGAATATACGCTGATCATTCTCTGCGGTACCGTAAGTTAACAACTCTTTATGGGTTTATAATTTATACACTTTCGAATCACTTATACGCGGTATTTATTTCAACTGCGTCTTTCTTACATCACTCACTATCTGTCTTACTGTCCTAAACGG
Organism: Dromius quadrimaculatus; assembly: GCA_963989225.1. NCBI lineage: Eukaryota > Metazoa > Arthropoda > Insecta > Coleoptera > Carabidae > Dromius > Dromius quadrimaculatus. Next base: position 4,004,122 of record OZ022328.1, read on the forward strand.
TTTTGTCCCCCGGTTTATACACCGGCGGCCGCTATTTTCTAATTACCATTATATTATCCGTCCTTGACACATATTGGCTGTTTATATTGGTATTATACTTGCGTCTGGCACCCGTTAAACTCTGTAGAAGCACTGCCCGTTACAATACAATAAAAATATTCCTTCATGCTTATTATAAACTAGAGGCTTTTCACGGGTCCGCTCGCACATACAGGTACTTCTCAAGAACTATGGAAAAAAAAATAATAAATGACTGCAGCACCCAGGCAAACCGTGGGCTCCACCTGTATTATCGATATTTTCTTGTTGTTTTTATTTTGTTGGTCAAAATATCAAGATATCAAAATGGAGTTTACACAAAAATTCCCTGAAATTCTCATCAAAATCGGTTCAGCAGCTCCGGAACCTAAACAAGACAAAGTTTTAGATAGACAGACCAACAAACACTCTAAAAATGGTTATTTATGATTGGGCATTGTACAAATAGCAGTTCTCACTTGAATTTTGCATTTATTTTAAAATCATAATCAATTATAATCTTTTTGGTTATCAATATCATTGAGTTATTTCTTTATTTGAGGGGGATCATTCCTCATAGCCTTGTTCTAAATTTTCTGACATATTTCTTTCCATTTTATTTTTGTTTTTCACTTCCATTTTATTTTTGTTTTTCACTTCCATTTTTTTATTCCTGCTTTATTCAAGTCTGCTTCTACTTCTTGTAGCCATTTAGACCTGAGTCTGCCTCTTCTTCTTTTTCCGCATGGCTCCCATTGTGGAATTGCCCTTACAGTGTCTTCTTCTCTTTTTCTCCATATGGGTCCCAACCATTTCATCCTTTGTTGTTTTATTTTCCTTACTGTATCTTCTTCCTGCAGTTCTTGCTCCATTTCTAGTTCATTGGTATTCTATATTTGTTTTCTGTCGTTTTTACTAGTCCTGAAATAGTTCACTATTTTTATTTCTACTATTCGCAAATCCTCTTCATCTTTTTCTGTCATTGTCATTGTTTCTACAGCGTACATTAATATCGGTATGATTATTGTTTCATATACTTTTATTTTTGTTCTCTTTGTTGGGTTTTCAACCTTTGGTAATTTTTTATTGGCATGAAAGACTCTGTTCGCTGCTAGTATCTTCTCTTGAATTTTGGATTTCCTGTCTCCTCTATTGGATAGCATAATGCCTAGGTTTTTCATTCACTCCCTCAAACTGTAGGTTTCATATTTTCAAATTCCCTAATTTTTTTCGTATCCTCATTATTTTCGTTTTCTTCTCATTGATTTTCAAGCCCATTTTGTTTCCTTCTGTTATTATTCATTCGACCAATTCTTTCAATATTTTTCTATTCTTGTTGCCAATATTATATCGTCTGCGAATGCCATTATTTGTCCGCCCTTAGTTCTGAGTGTTCCTTTGCTTAAATTCCTCATCACATATTCTAACGCTATGTTGAACAAAGTTGCCTATAATGTATCTCCTTGTCTTACTCCTTTGTTTATTTCAAATTCCCGGGTTTCTCCTTTTGGTGTTCTAATTGTGGTTGTTGCTCCACTAAATGTCATCAGGATCAATCTTCTTAGTTTAGCTGTTATTCCAAATTCTTCTAAGGCTGTCATTAGTTTTTCCCTTCTGATCGAATCAAACGCTTGTTTGAAATCAATACATTATAAATCTATGTTCATTCCATATTCATGTGCTTTTTCTATTATCTGTTTGACTGTATGCTTTGCGTCTGTTGTTGATCTACCTTGCGTGAATCCGTACTGATGATGCCCTATTATGTTTTCTGTTTCTTTCTGGACTCTTTTTTGTATTAACGCTGACATTATTCTATATGTCATGTTTCGTATAATTTTCGCATGCTTGTTGATCTCCTTTTTTGTGAATTGTGACTATTTGTCCTTCTTTCCCGATCCTTTGGCATTTTTTTTGTTCTCCATACCTTCATTATAAGTTTATATATACTCGTGTAGTTTATCTCCTTTATATTTTATTAGTTCTGTGTTTATTCCATCTTAGCCTGGAGTCTTCTCATTTCGCCTGCTTCTTATTATTCCTTCGACTTCTTCTCTTGTTGGTTCTTCTAATACTCCTCTGTCCGCAATTTCATCTTGTGTTGTTATGTCCACGTTTCATTGCGGTTCTGTTTTAAAAGTATTCCACCGAGGTTTTCTCATATCGTTCATCTGTTTTGTTGCCCTTTGCGTCTTTTATACAGCAATTTTTTGGTTTTTATGTTCTTTCTTGTTCATTTATTTTTTATAGAACTATTGAATTGGCTCAAAATCCATCACTTATTCTTTTTTTTTTATTCGTTATTAAAAAAGCAACGCCGTATTGTCCTTGTCTTTCATCTCCTAAATATTGTAATATGAAGTCTTTCTCCTCTATCACCCCTTTCCTGTTCCATCGTGTTTCTTGAATTGCCGCTCTGTTAATATTATATCTTGATATTTCTGATACCATTTATTGCATCTTTCCTGGTTGTAGCACCGTATGGACATTCCATGTACTAATTTTTATTTCATTGTGCTTGTTCCTCTTTTTTAATTTTTTTTTTTGTCTTATTTTTTACTGCTATGTTTTTATTCAATAAATCCTCATATCCACCCAGTTTTTTGGGAATAATTCCTCTTTTTGTCCCACAGTCACATACACTGTTATCTATCATTAGTTTATTAGTGTAAATTTTCACCTGTTTCCCATCCTTTTCCTGTTTAGCTCTTTTTATTATAAGTCCTTCTATTTTTCTTTCGTTAACTGTCAGAAATTTATCTATATTTTTAGCGCATTTTTTGTAAAAAAGCGCTATTATATTCACTTTGGCTGTCTGGCTGGCCGGCTGGCTGGCTGGCTGGCGTGACGCTGAGTTCTCAGCAACTATACTATTAACAGGCTTGAAACTGGTACTAAATAAAAGCTGCTGTTTCGTAGGTTTGCACAAATTGCTCTAATTCAAGCTCAATGATTGTGGAAGATTCAATTATTTCAAGTGAAACAATGCCCATAGATATATATGACATTTGGGATATGGCAACTGAAATTTATTAAAGTAGATAAAAATTTAGTTACAACTTTAGCCGCGGATGTCACTATTATTATGTACAGTTGTCAAATCTGTCCGGGATTCATTCAATGACTTGTTTGACGCGAATTTGAAGCTTATTAAAATGAATTATTATTATTGGATGAAAATTTGCTTACTTTTGGTGTATTTTTTCAATAAAACTTTGATAAAGATCAAATTATCATTTTAAGGTACAGCACTTGACCTCCCGTCAGTCAATAACTAAACAATGAAGATTAAAAAGTATTTTTGAGTTTGTACATGCATAAATTATGTACCTATCAAATAGTCAACTTGAAACTAGTAGTAAATGGAAGCTGCTGTTTCGTGAGTTTGTCCAAGCTGCTTGATTTCAAGCTCAGTAATTGTGAGAGATGGTAATTTGCGAAATCTCGAAGTAACAAGCATTCATGAGCTGTCAAAAATGCGCTTTCATCATCTAGATGATTCTTTCATTTTTTTTTGTCCTTTCAATTTATTTTTTACATTGAAGATTTTCTGTGTATCTTCTTCGTTGTTTACTTTCATTACCACTTTCTGTCTTTCCGTTATCTGTTTATCCTTGTACGTCTCCACGATTTTTATATGAATATTTAATTCATTTTTAATGAAATTTCCAACCTTTTCTTTTAAGTTTTCTTTTATTTCTAATCCTATTATCATGAATTTATTTTTGTTTGTTTCTTTATTCATATTGGTTATAATTTTCGTATATAACTATTCCATATCTTTTTTGATTGTTATGTTCCCATTTCGTACTTCTTCCCTTCCTTGAGTTATTTAGTTGTTACTAATTCTTGCCTTCGTTTTTGTGGATTTGGTGTACTTTGAAACTTTTACTTTCATATGCATGGCAAACATGATTGCCGAGTATACAAATTATAATCTTCTTCACTATCCCAGAAGGAATATTGGAATTGAGTTTGAATCGATACGAATACTAGCAGCAAAGCATTTGAAAAACATATACATATCGACATTCGTGAGAAATTTTATGAATTCAGTGCTTTCAGCAAGTTTTTCCATAGAATATTCCCTTCCTTAAGTTTAGTTCGTTCAAGTAAGAAAATATTAGTTCTTTATGCCTGTAGTCTAGACTTTCTGATAATAAAATATGTGAAAAATTGAGCAAATGCCACAAGAAGTTTTTCGCTGAATAGACATGGAATTTTTTGTCGTGTGTTGGTAGTAAATCTCTTGTAAAATGCACAAAATAGCAACAAAGTCCGTCGCGTGTATCCCCCTAATACGTTTCCGAGCTTGGAGGGACAGAGAATTGATGCGCTTATATCCAACTCGGGTTTGATCTTCGTTGGAGGACGCTGACAATATCCAAAGTTATCCTCAGCTCGCGTCGCTCCATGCATTCGTAAGAAGCGTCGCCATGTGACACAAAAACGTTAAATACTTTATACGAGGAAAGTTTCCGGTCTAATCTAGGTTTTGTTATTGTATGAAGAAAGAATATGACGTCCCTTGAAGCATCGCCTGACGTGAATTTCTAAAGCTTCATTGAATTGAAGACATGCTTTATTAAATGAAAAACAGCGGCTGATAATTGAAGGTCCCGCTTTTCCAGAAACACGCTGTATATTTCCTGACAGAGTGCTCTCGCAATAATTTTCCAAGTGAGCAAATAATAGTGCAATCATGTTTTCATTTGATAATTGCAAAAGTAATTAAAAGTTGAATTTCTGTTTGAAGTAACGAGTTGGTAAATGTACACTTACTGCACATAGGTATCTAATTAACGAAAACCTGTGCAGCTTGAGCACTGCAGTCGCGATAAAGCACAATGCAAACAATCCTCACCAATTATACGAAGCAAAACTAGGAAAAGAAAACAAAGAGAGTTCAGAGCGCAAAATTGCTGACTATCTTCTTCCTTTTGTGGTACTGCGAGGTTGGGACGCTGAATAAGAGTGAGGGGTGAGTACACGACCGGAAGACGGACGCAGTTGTCTTCGTGCTTGGCCAACTGGATAGAAATGACGCCATGGGCGTCGAGACGCCAAAATTTCACTCAATATTACTTAAACCCCGTAATTCATTAATTTTCCATCCAAAAATCAAATTAACTTACTCTAGAATGTTTTAAGGTCCATAAATTCTGCTACGTTTGTGATAACGAAGAAGCAGAAGAAGCGTTTGGGACATCTCCTGCTACAGTCCAGTCACGCTCTGATTGTAGTTTTCCTTCTTAAATCTTAACAAGACGTCTTTCCACCACAGTATCTGACGCGCGGCGTGAAGCTCCAATCATTCTGAAAGTCGCCTCCAACTTCCATTGTCTGATCTTCGCCTTTTTCTATATCTTCTGGGATAAACTTCGATATTAGGTCATTAAATAGAACGGGACAATCATGAAATAGGAAGACATTATTTGACGGTAGAGAGACGTTTGGAATCAGTAAACAGCAGCAAGTGTTGTCTCCTGCGGCCACTGCATCTTCCCATGCCGCTGTATTGTTTACGTGCTATAATACTTCACTTGTTTCCTGCCAACAAAGTTCATGTTTTATTTGCTTTACTACTCTAGATTTTATATTGTTGCAGTCATGTTCATAAAATATTTATGCGATACTTTCTTGTTACTGTAATTGAACTTCGTTTGCTGAACATTTTTCAACTTATCTTTCATTTCATGATAACGCACAAAAATAATATTCAAATTGCATGATGAGCGACTGTTCATTTAAATAAAAAACAAAAAACCCAAATGAAATATAATTTTAGATGAGTTATTGAATCGCATGTCTCCCTGTAATACATTATATTAAATTTGTCATTACTTCTTTCAATTTCCGAAACAGGTAATCAATATTTGGATATTTAGACAATCTAAAATATCATTGTAACAATTGCAGAAGGCAAGTTTCCTGCGAAAAGAAAAACCAATGAAAACATCAAACTTTTGAATAAATGAATGGGGATTATGGGAGCACACATTATTATTATTATTATCTATTTTAATCCCGGGCACCCTTTTGGGTATCCAGAATATTATTTAGTTCTTTCTTTGTATTAGTTGTTTCCATTGTTTTTTCTTAAATGCTTTTTGCTTTACTCCGTTATTGTTGATTCTATTCCTTTTTAATATTTCTTCTACACAACTCAAATTTCTCAATTTTTTTGTGCCTCTCTCATTCCATATATGTTTAGTTTGTCTATTTTCTGGCATTCTTATTATTTCTATTCATTGTAATTTGTCCACTTCCAGTCAGTGAGCTTCTTCTTATTTCTTCATTTCTTATGTTGTCTATTCTTTTCAGAAATCTCAACTGTATTTTACTTCTATTTTTTTGATCCAGAACCCAGTTTCACTACCTTCAATTAAGATTGGTCTGTATATAGTTTTATGTACCTCAATCACAAAAGAAGAAATGATAACAGTTTGAAGAAAAACTAAGGAATGGAAAAACACCTGGACATAAGAAGAGAACAGCTAAAATATATGGGGGAAGAAGGTAGAGAAATGTTACTAACGATGCTGAATAGAATAAAAAAAAAGGAATAATACCAAAAGACTGCGAAGGAGTGGTGATATTTACTGTATACAAAAAAGGAAACAATAAAGACTGCAGAAACTATAGAAGAATATCATTATTATGCTCAGCAGCAAAAGTATACGAAGCTATATTAGAGAACAAACTCAGACAATGTACAGAAGAGACACTGAAAGAAAACCAAAGAGGACTCAGAAAAGGACATACAAGATCATATTCTCAATAAGAAAACTCACAGAAAAAACCCCAAAACAAAACAAAAACTCATACTTTGCATTCATTGATTTGGAAAAGATGTTCGACAGAGTATCAAGAATAATTATATGGAAGATACTGAGAGAATGACAGGCAGACAAAGAATTTATTACATTCAAACCAGGGTTGCGGAACTAAATAAACTAATCCTGAGTTTCCGCAAACTCTAGCTTCAAAACGGCCTAGCTCAGTATCAAAAATAATCAAATTAATCCCAGGACCGGACTGGGTTGTTGTGAGGTTAGCTTTGAGAGAAAAATACAAATTTTACAAAAAAAATCTACTGGACGTTACGTAAACTAACTTCAGTTGATGTTAGGATAATTAGATTTGTCGGCGTTGATCAAGATGCCGCAGAACATAAAATAAAACAATATCCCAAACAGCGCTACTTACTCACCAGCTGTGAGAAAACACTAAATAGAATCACACTCTAAAAATCAAAAATGGAAAGTACTTCTTTCTACAAAATAAATGAATCAAAAATTTATCCAAAGAAGTGAATATTTAATAAACTTGATCTAAAAAAATATATAAAGAAAATATCAAAAATGACAAGGAGCATAATAAGTAAAACGTTAAACAAAATGGCGGCGATTCGCGTCCCTACACAGACTTCAGCAAGTCCCAGCAGAATTGATATATGAACAACTACGTCTATAAACCTACTCCAGAAAAAAAGTACAAAATAATGAGAATCAGGCCCGAGATCGATCAACCTGGTTCACAACGGGACGTAGCGTTTATAACGTATCCATAAAAAGCATGAAGAAGAAAAGGCAACGACGAATGCCCACCGCAAAATTACACAAAAAAAATTCACAAAAGTCGTAGTGAAGCCACGAGGTGTCTAATGACTAAATTAGCACTAACAAAAAAAGTTTGAATAACAAGAAAAAAAAAACTGAACCACTTAGCAGGCGACGTCACTGGAGATCCTTACTGACTCGTCCGCCTGGCGTCTGGATCTCAGATCTAATTTTGCTGGATTCCGGATGGTCAGGAGAGCCAGGGTGGAAGTGGGGTACTCCCACAGTATTGTGCCTTGGTTTCGGACGGCGGCGACGTTTTATCGCAGATGGTAAGCGAAAGCAAAAGAATAACCACTCACAATTTCAACTAATCCTCAACACGTGGGCTGCTCCGCCGAATAACCAAACTGCCTCAAAATATTCGGCCGGAGCACAGGTTTTCTCAAAAGAATCCCCAAACTTGGGATTGCTCACGCAATAAAACTTTGGGAAAACCCTGAAAATTGTAGTGGTGAAGAAACAAAACGAAAAAGCAATAAATTAAATAAAAAACCTAGCGGACGCCCCAGTACTAAGATTAAAAAAAAACGTAACGCCACTGCCTGCAGCGCGCGCATTGCCACAGCGACAATTTAAAACAAAAATCTTGAACTAAAATTAATTGATAAAAGTGAACAAAAACACGCTTCTAATATAATCAAAAAACTGAGCTCAAGAAGAGAAAAGAAACGGCACTAAAGATTGAAATATAAATAAAACTATAGAATATGAACTCAAAACTAAAAGTAAGTAACTGAAGTGAATGACATTAAGCCCCAAACTAACCCAAACTATATTTTAGAATTTAACTCAGCAAAAAAAAACCCAAAGCCAAATTGGCACGTAACAAATTGATACGAGCAATAAAAAGTATATTTAATAGAACATCGAACTATATAAGAACATGAAGTGGAGCATCGGATGAATTCACAACATCACAAGGACTGAGACAAGGAGGGACTTTGAGTCCTTTACTATTTATCTTGTTCCTCGATAAAATGATGAAAATATAAAGAACAAAAATAAATGAAAATAGCAGAATTTGCAGATCATTTGGCCATTCTAGCAAAAAGCGAACTAAAGAAACATAATATGATGATGAATACAGATAGCGAAAGAAGGAGTGGAAACAATTATAACACTAAATGGAGGAGACATAGAGCAAGTACATACTTTTACTTACCTAGGAACAACACTAAACGATAAGGGAAACTTAGAGTAAGAAATCAACAAAAGAATCCAAGCAGCTAACAGAAGTTACTTCGCTTTGAATGGAATTATAAACAATAAACAAGTAACAAGGGAGACAAAAACAACCTCATACAAAACAATTTTTAGGCCAACAATAATATACGATAGCGAAACGTGGGTAATGAACCAAAAACTAAAAAGCAAAATACAAGCGGCCTAAATGAGGTTCTTTAGAAGAATAGAGGGAGTAAAAAGAATAGATAAGATAAGGAATAACCACATAAGAAATAATATACGAATAGAAAGTATACAAAAGACAATAGAGACAAAAAAGTTATCATGATATGGTCACTTAGAAAGAATGCCCGACAGTAGGCAAACGAAAATAATATGGAATGCCAGAACAGCAAGAAGAAGAAAAAGGGGAAAACAGGCAAAAACATGAGAAAGCAACATAGAAGAAATACTACACAAAAACCACATTAGCCTGGAGGAAGCAGGAAATAAAGTGTTAAACAGAATAGAATGAAAGACTATAGTGAGAAAAATAGACTAGATAAAGGGTAGTAAAAGATTCTCTTATTCATCTCAGATATCATACTTCCTTTATTATTTATTGTCGCTCCTTGGTATGTGACGTGTCTATTTGTTTTATTTCTTTCTCATCTAGTGCTAGGCTGGTTTCATTTTTGTCTTTGTTTTATCTTTGTTTATGTTCATGTTATGTTTATGTAGTTCTTCATTCCATACATTGAAGTTGTGCAAATGCACAGTCTATCGACGTAATTCTTCCTGATCCATAATTTCGTATTTCTATTGTCGTTGTTCTATTTTTTGTATTCGTAATGATATTGTCTAGGAATATAACGAACAGTATCGGACTCAAGTTTTCGCCTTGTCCTAATCCTTGGGTAGTCGTGAAATCGTATGTAACTTTGTCTCTAGTTCCTATTGTAACGTTATTTGTTTCAATTCAGGGAGCAAAAGTTACCAAACACTACTATTCATTTTTATGATTTATTGAAACAATAAATTAGATAACTTAGACTATTTTTAATAACTAATTCTAATTAGAACTAAAGATTATCACACTATAATATAACTTAATTTTAATTACTGTTGATTTGTTTTGAATAACACAATTTATTCCAACCACTAGCAGTCCATATTATAAGTTCTCTGAGCCAAAATCAATAATACTTCTCGTTGAGTCAGCCACTGATATATACAGTGGGTCTCTCCCCATTACGTTTTCCCTGCAAACGTCCAGACTTTTCTAGAAAACGCTAGAAGGCACCAGCAATTTTCTAGAAAACAAATATATTCGCTTCTATTTCTTGATGTAAAATATTTCCACAATAATTCTAAGCACCAGAAAAGCCGAAATGACTAATTCATAGACTCAAATTTGTTACAATATCTTAGTATTTATCATTGGCATTAAAAACATTGAAATATAAAAGGAAATCTATATATTTCAAGTCCCTGACGACAAAATCAGAAGAACACCCAGATATAGTTTTATCCTTCTCTAAGCCACCTTAATCCAACTCTGTCGGAATAATAATATTGTGGTTTTCATTTTTTCCAAGTTGTCTACCCAATTCTTGAATTTCATGCCTCTACGGGCAAAACCATAGAATTTTCATATAGATCCCACCTTATTTCAGCCCTGTTGCAAAATCCTTTCTCAGCTGGCTCTACACGCCACTCACCTGTCAAATTTCAACTTAATCGGTTAAGCAGTTTTTGAGATTTCGTGTTGAATCAGTGAGTGGTATTTCGCTTTCATAGATATATATTTTGCATACTACCAACTAATTAACTCAAGGAAGGGAAAAAGTACAAAATGGAACATAGCAATCAGAAAAGATTTGGAGGATTGATATAAGACAATTATAACTAATATTGAGGATATAAATAAAGAAATAAATCAAATGAAGGAAAAACAGAAAATAGAGAAGAACAAAGAGTAAAAGAAGCAAACAAAAACAAATTTATAATAACAGGACTAGAAATAATAGAAAACTTAGAAGAAAAAGTTGAAAATTTCATTTAAGATAAATCATATTATCCATATAAAAATTGTGGAGGCGTACGAAGTTAAACAGATAACGGAAATACTAAAAGTAGTGATAAAGTAAACAACGAAGAAGATATTCAACGCAAGAGAAAAATTGAAATCAAAAAATAATAAAAAGAGCAAAACAAGAAAAAGAGGTTGGAAAACAGGTAAAAATTTACACTAATAAACTAATGATAGATAACAGCATGTGGCTGTGGGACAAACAAGAAGAGATAATAATCCCAAAAAACTAAGTCACAAGACAGGAAAGGAAAGAAGATGTACGACGACCAAGCAAGAAATCAAGGATATGAAGATTTATTGAGTAGAAACAGCAGTGGAAAATTAAATAAAAAAAAAAAGAAAATCAAAAATCAAAAAAAAAAGCAGGCGCAATGAAATAAAAATTAGTACATGGAATGTCCGTACAATGCTACAACAAGAGATGATGCAAGAAATAGTATCAGAGATCTAATATTGACATTGCGGCAATTCAAGAAACACGATGGAAGTGAAAATAGGTAATAAAGAAGAAAGACTTCACATTACAATATTCAGGAGTTGGAAAACAAGGACAATACGGTGTTGTATATCCTCTAACGGGTAAATTGAAAGAAAAAGTTATAGATTTTGAGCCAATAAATGAAAGATTAACCTATGTGAGAGTAAAAACATGCACTAACAGCAGACGCAAAGACAGAAATAAAAAAAATATTAGAAGAAGAATTAAAAGAAGTACCAAAAGAGGACACCCTACTACTATTGGGAGATTACAACGCTCAAATAGGAAAATAACAATAAATGAAAATACAAATAACAACGGTTGAAGACTATGTGGAGTAGCGGCAAGAAACGACATTCAAAAATACATAAAATAACTTGGATATCGCTAAACCAAAGACAAGTAACCTAAACACAAATAGACCACGTACTTATCACAGGGAGAAAACAATCAGACATAACATATGTAAGATCATACAGGGGAGCGTGTGCGGATTCAGAACACCATATGGTAAAAGCAAGTCTTAAACAAAAAGTAAGATGAAATCAGAAGGACAGGAGCAAGAAAACTAAATAGGACATAAAAAAATCAAGCAACGAAGGCACAAGGAAGAAGTACGAGGAAGAAATAGAGAAACACATCAAAAAAATATATAAAGAAGACGATGTGAAGAAGAAGTGGCATAAAATACAAAACTGTATAAACCAAGCTGCAAAAAAATGGATAGGAGAAGAAAAACAAAGAGTGGCAAGAAGTAGTATCAAGAAAGAAAAATGCGAGGCTGAAGTGGATGAATACAAATAGGATAGAAAATAGAGAAGATTATAAAAAAGTAAGAAAAGAATGCAGTACAATTCTAAAAGAAAACAAATAACTTGTTATTATGTCTCATCGTTATTTCGTCATTCTTCTAAGCGTAAATATATGGTCTTGCACAGAGTGTCCACTCCTGAATCCATAAGGAATTGTAGAGCATGGATCAGGAGCAGGAGTATCCGCAGTGCGTGCATTTGATGTACGAATATTTCTGAGGAAGATTCATTACTAGATTTATAAATACGATGTCAAGGTGCGCAGTTTTTTGGGTATATACACGACTCTCCTTTCAGTCCAATCGATAGATTATACAAATAGAACTTCGCAGCCTTCCCACCCCCTTACAATATAATCAACACAAAGTTAATAAATTTCATCAAGTCTGGCAAGTATTGACTAAACTTAATCCATCATTCATCGCGCTCTAAAGCTCCGATGTTCATTGTGCTCGAATGTTCACCACCCCTAACTCCTTGGCTATAATCAAACTTAAAAGAAGTTTATTTTCGCGCGATAATTTTTGATCGTACCACCATTATGGCCCACTATTAAACATAGCGTGACTAATGGACCTTGTCGATTGTTCTCGATCTATCGCTTCTTTCCCCTTGTAGTAGGCGTAGTCTGAAAGTTATTTTGGGGTAGTAGAACCGCGAAGAGTTGTTACGGTGTGCGTACGTACATACAAATGCGTGAGCACGACCTTGCCAAGTCTCCAAGGAGAAATTATTGCTCCTGAGTTTTGTTTACTGCTTAGCCGAGGGTTGCAATTTTATTTTTCACTGAGTTCGCTCGCTTCGTAGGGAGTGCAATGCAAAGGATCTTCCATATTGGTGACTGGCAGATAACTTTTTTTGTCAGATTTAAGGAAAACGTGGCTTTTTTTAAATTAAGGTAATTAAGTTGCAAGACGCGATCCCCTTTTTCATTTCGTTCCTGATGTCGCTTTTCACATGTAGAAATGCATTTTTGTCGCAAGAAATCCGTGATACGAAACATAAATTTCCTATTTCATGATAAAGCAAGGAAAACGCATGCATCTGTTGTGCCATTTATATAATGGAATACGTGAATTACATTTGAAACTAGGCCACGCTGGCTTTATGTAGATTTTTCCTATTGTGCTTCAAATATATCTCCCTTACATTTCAAATCATTTCTGATTTATGACAGCTCATTATAACTTCAACAACTGAATTGGGACGATCACTCATTCATCAGGAGTGTAATTCCTGCTGATTCTTGCAGACGAAAACGTAACTGGAGAACATTTCCTGTGATCAAAGCTTCTTCAGAATATGCTACAAGGTTTCGATCGGCAAAAGACTACTGGACGTCATTTTCAGAAGTGGGATATCATTTTGACCTTGACCTGAATTGGGCAGGCTGGCGTGAAGATAAAACAACTTTTTGACTTTGATGGATTTCATATGCTGTCTTTCTTCATTAATTTCCCAACGCCCAAGAGAATCGTTTCATGTTTGATACCAAATGAATTCCCGCAAACAAAATTAAAAGAGTTTTCAGAATTCAGCTAATCAAAACAAGTGTTTGTTTGTTATGAATGAGTAGCAGAGTGAACTGCGTATGAAAAAACCGAATAAAACTGACCTTTCAACTACCACAATTTCTATTTATTTGTCAAACAGTTGCCGCAATTTTCCACACTGGATGATTTGTTTCCAGTAACTCTTTTTGCCTTTATTTCAATAAGTTTGATTTGTCATTGTTCGAACAAAACAGAATTTATGGCATCGATGATTACGTAGTATTTTTCTTATTGCGCAATGCAGTTTAAAATGGCGGACAATTGAGGTGGAGAGGTCGTCTGCAGGGATAGAATTTTTTGCGGACTTATCTGGCAGTCTGTCAAGTGCTTGTGTATCTATTGATTTGTCATTGGGCGCGCGGTAACGACTGGAAGGAGTGAAGTCGACCCCAGATCTCAAGACCCCAAGACCCGCGGGAAGCAATTACCAGAGTGCACTTGAGTGTCGCCTGTAATGGCACACTCCTTCTTCACCATGTTCTTCCCTCAATCTTCTACGACACCAAAACGAACTCTAAAACAAGAGTTTTCAATAGCATTAACTCTGCAATACTGCATTCACCAATCGGTTAAGACAATATTTGATTATCACGTCAGCTCAAACAAATATTAGGAACTAGTGAAACACCGAAAAATTCATTCAACAAGGAAAAAACTAATAACGTAACGATTCTGTCTCATTTAAATTTTCAATATCCTTCTTCATCTCCCAATCTATCAGCATTTCATTTCCTTAATTAAACATTTCTTGAACTCAGCGCTGTGTAGAATATTCCTAAACTATTCGAGCAATTGTGATTCCTCCATTCGGAAAGTTTGCATTGTTTATCGCATGTAAATTTCTTGATTTGTATTCGCATTAATATTGTATCCTCCTAGCAGCAAAGCCGAAGAATTTATGTGACGACGCATGTGCTTTATCCTTGCCAGTAGTGCTCCGCATTATTTGCTTTTAAGATTTCATTGCAGCGGTATTGTGCCACAAAATCCTGATCTATTACTGTTATACTGAATTATTTGATACAGACATGAGAAGAACTCGAACACTTATCTATTTGTATTATTATTATCTATTCAAATCTCTTAATACCTTTTCGAGCGTCGAGATTGTTGTTTCTTCGTATTTCTTCTATGTTGTTTTTGTTGGTCTTCCTTTTTGCTGGTCTGGCATTCAATATTATTTTCGTTTGTCTATTGTCGGGCATTCTTTTTAAGTTATCATACCATGATAATTGTTTTCTCTATTTCCTTCTGTATACTTTCTATTCGTATATTATTTCTCATGTGGTCGTTCCTTAGCTTATCTATCTTTTTCACTACCCCTTTTCTTCTCAAGAACCTCATTTAGGCCTCTTGTATTCTGCTCTTGAGTTTTTGGTTCATTACCTACGTTTTGCTGCCGTATATTATTGTTGGTCCATAAATTGTTTTGTATAAAGTTGTTTTCGTCTTTCTGTTACTTGTTTATTGTTTATACTTTCATTCAAAGCGAAGTACTTCTGTTAGCTGCCTGGATTCTTTTGTTGATTTCATACTCTAAGTTTCCCTTATCGTTTAGTGTTTCTTCTAAGTAAGTAAACGTATGTACTTGCTCTATGTCTTTTCCATTTAGCGTTATATTTGTTTCCACTTCTTCTTTCGCTATGACCATGACTTTGGTTTTATCTGTATTTTTCCTCATATTATGTTTCCTTAGTTCTGTATCCCATTCATCCAGGTTGTTGTGCAGCTCTTATTTGCTTTTTGCTAAGTCATCTGCAAATGCACATTCTGCTATTTTTATTCGCTCTAGCTTATAATATCCAACTTTTACCTTTTCTGTTTTGTTCCTTATGTTTTTCACTATTTTATCCATGAACAAGATGAATAGTCCCTCCTTGTCTCAGTCCTTGTTATGTTGTAAATTATCGGATGTTTCACTGTTTGTTCTTATATAATTCGATGTTATATTATATATACTTTTTATTACTTGTATCAATTATCCGTCCACCTGTCTTTCTTTCAGAATCTTCCATATAATTCCCCTTGGCACTCTGTCGCGCGCCTTTTTTAAATCAATGAATGCAACGTATAGTTTTTTGTTTTGTTTAAGGATTTTTTCTGTGAGTTATATTCATTGAGAATACATGAACTTGTGTGGGGTGTCTTTTCCTGAATCCGCTTTGCGTTTCTTCCAGTGTTTCTTCTGTACATTGTCCAAGTTTGCTCTCTAAGACAGCTTTGTATTCTTTTGCTGCTGAGCATAATAGTGATATTCCTCTATAGTTTATAGGAAGTATCACTGCTTTTTCCCAGTCTTCTGGTATTTTTACATTTTTCTATATCCTATTTAGCGTCGTTAGTAGCATTTCTCTATCTTCTACCCCTATATATTTTAGCTGTTCCCTTCTCATGTAGTCATGTCAAGATGCTTTTCCATTTCTACGTTTTTTTAAAACTGTTATCATTCCTTGTTTTGTAATTCCCTTTGTTCTTCTATCTATTTCTGTTCTTTCTCTTTGATTCGTTTCGTTTTCTTTTATTCCGCTTGTAAGTTGATTCTCTTTAAGTAATTCTTGAAAATGTTCTATCCATATTCCAATATTTGTCTTTGTTTACTTTTTGATTGATTCAGCATAATCTCATTGAAGCGGTATTGTGCCACAAAATCTTGATCTATTACTGTTATACTGAATTATATGCATGAAAAGAATTTGAGCACTTATCTATCTCTATTATTATTATCTATTCAAATCTCTTGATACCTTTTCGGGCGTCGAGATTGTTGTTTCTGCGTAGTATTTCTTCTATGTTGCTTTCCAATGTTGTTTTTGCTGGTCTTCCTTTTCGTTGGTCTGGCATTCCCTATTATTGTCGGGCATTTTTTTAAAGTGATCATACCATGATAACACTTTTTTCTCTATTGTCTTCTGTATACTTTCTATTTGTATATTGTTTCTTATGTGGTCATTCCTTTTCTTATCTATCCTTTTTACTCCCTCTATTCTCCTAGAGAACCTCATTTAAACCGCTTATATTTTGCTTTTTAGTTTTTGGTTCATTACCTACGTTTTGCTGCCGTATATTATTGTTGGTCCATAAATTGTTTTGTTCAAAATTGCTTCCGTCTTCCTTGCTACTTGTTTATTGTTTATACATTATTATTATCTATCTGGATCTCTTGATACCCTTTCGGGCGTCGAGATTGGACTTTTAGTTCAGTTTATTGCGTTCACTATGTCCTTCTATTCTTTTCTCTTTAGCGCCTCGTTTCCTGCTTCTTGCGGGCTAATGTTGTTCCTGCGTAGTACTTCTTCTATGTTGCTTTCCCATGTTTTTACCTGTATTCTACTTTGTCTTCCTGTTGCTGTTCTGGCTTCCATACTATTTTCGTTTATCTATTGTCGGGCATTTTTTTTAAGTGACCATACCATGATAACTGTTTTTTCTCTATTGTCTTCTGTATACTTTCTATTTGCATATTTTATCTTATGTTTTTGGTTCATTACCCACGTTTTTCTGCCGTATATTGGTTGGCCTATAAATTGTTTTGTATTAAGTTGTTTTCGTCTTCCTTGTTACTTGTTTATTGTTTATAATTTTGTTCAAAGCGAAGGACTTCTGTTAGCTGCTTGGATTCTTTTGTTGATTTCATGATCTAAGCTTCCCTTATCATTTAGTGTTGCTTCTAGGTAAGTGAACGTATGTACTTGCTCTATGTCTCTTTCATTTAGCATTATATTTGTTTCCATTTCTTCTTTCACTTTGATCATGATTCTGGTTTTATCAGTATTTATCGTGATATTATGTTTACTTAGTTCTGTATCCCATTCATCCAGGTTGTTTTGCAGCACTTCGTCGCTTCTCTGATTTTTTTCAAATTTTCAATTATGATATACTTCAATAAGAATGAATAATCTGACACGTTCAGGAAATCTTTTTCAGTTGATAAAGTCATTTGTACTTCAACCAAGATGAATTCATCTTTGTGATATTAAATGAAATTGAAATTTCCATCACCTTGTTTCATTTTACTGTTACTAGAAAAATAATATGATTATATTCTCGTTTGATTTCCACAAATGTCGTGCTCCGATTTCTGTACTTTTGGCCTGAACACGTCTTTATTTTGCTAGATTTGAGCTCTCCAACTTCCCGTCATGAGAAAAGTATGTGCAGAAAACAGCCATAAATGCTGTGTTCGAACTGGTGAATATAACTACTTGACGAAACTTTGACTACAAAAGTTCTACCAAAAGCGACACTATATCTTTTCTTCTTTCGAACTAATGTTGTTTCTGCGTAGTATTTCTTCTATGTTGCTTTTCCATGTTTTTGCTTCGCCTTTTTCTTCCTTCCGCTGTTCTGGCATTCCATATTATTTTCGTTTGTCTATTGTCGGGCATTTATTTCAAGTGACCATACTATGATAACTGTTTTTCTCTATTGTCTTCTGTATACTTCCTATTTGTATATTATTTCTTATGTTGTCGTTCCTTATCTTATCTATCTTTTTCACTATCTCTATTTTTCTTGAAAATCTCATTTCGGCTGCTTGTATTTTGCTTTTTAGTTTTTGGTTCATTACCCACCCGTATATTAACGTTGACCTATTAATTGTTTTGTATAAGGTTGTTTTCGTCCTACTTGTAATTTGTTTATTGTTTATAATTTTATTCAAAGCGAAGTACTTCTGTTAACTGCTTGGATTCTTTTGTTGATTCCATACTCTAAGTTTCCTTTATGGTCTGGTGTTTCTTCTAGGTAAGTAAACGTATGTACTTGCTCCATGTATCTTTCACTCAGCATTATATTTGTTTCCACTTCTTCTGTCGCTATGACCATGATTTTGGTTTTATCTGTATTCATCGTCATATCATGTTTCCCTAGTTCCGTATCCCATTCATTAAGGTTGTTCTGCAGCTCTTCTTTGCTTTTTGCTAGGTTTGCCAAGTAATCTGCAAATGCATATTCTGCAATTTTTATTTGCTTCAACTTATAAAATCTAACTTCCAACTTTTTTGTTCTGTTCTTCATGTTTTTCATTATTTTGTCCAGAAACAAGTTGAATAGTAAAGGACTCAAACCCCTCCTTGTCTCAGTCCTTGTGATGTAAACTCATCCAGAGTTCCACTGTTAGTTTTGATATAGTTCGATGTTATATTATATATACTTTTTGTTGTTTGTACCAATTCTTCGTCTACTTGTCTTTCTCTCAATATCTTCCATATAACTCCACTTGGCACTCTGTCGAACACCTTTTTTAAATCAATGAATGCAATGCACAGTTTTTTGTTTTGTTTTAGGATTTTTTCTGTGAGTTTTCTTATTGAGAATATATGATATTGTGTGGGGTGTCTTTTCCTGAATCTGCTTTGGGTTTCTTTCAGTATTTCTTCTGTACATTGTCCAAGTCTGCTCTCTAAGATAGCTTCGCATACATTTGCTGCTGAGCATATTAGTGATATTCTTCTATAGTTTCTGCAATCGCTATAATCTTCTTCTTGTATATAGGAAATATCACTGCTTTTACCAGTCTTTTGGTATTGTTTCTTTTTCCTATATTCCATTTAGCATTATAAGTAGCATTTCTCCACCTTCTACCCTCATATATTTCAGCTGCTCTCTTCTTATGTAGTCTTGTCAAGGTGCTTTCCCATTCTTTAGTTTTTTTTTAAACTGTTATCGTTCCTTGTTTCGTGATTTCTTTTGTTCTTCTATCTATTTCTGTTCTTTCTTTTTGGTGCGTTTCGTTTTCTTTAATTTCGCTTGTAAGTTGATTCTCTTTAAATAATTCTTGGGAATGTTCTCTCAATATTTCAATATTTGTCCTTGTTTACTTTTTGATTGATTCAACATAATTTCATTGCAGTAATATTGTGCCACAAAATCCTCATCTATTACTGTTATACTGAATTATATGATACAGACATGAGAAGAATCTGAGCACTTATCTATCTCTATTATTATTATCTATTCAAATCTCTTAATACCTTTTCGAGCGTCGAGATTGTTGTTTCTGCGTAGTATTTCCAATGTTGTTTTTGCTGGTCTTTCCTTTCGCTGGTCCGGCATTCCATATTATTGTCGTTTGTCTATTGTCGGGCATTATTTTTAAGTGATCATACCAGGATAACTGTTTTTATCTAATGTCTTCTGTATATTTTCTATTCGTATATTATTTCTTATGTGGTCGTTCCTCATCTTATCTGTCCTTTTGAATCTCTCTATTCTACTCAAGAACCTCATTTAGTCCGCTTGTATTTTGCTTTTTAGTTTTTGGTTCATTACCCACGTTTTGCTGCCGTATATTGGTTGGCCTATAAATTGTTTTGTATAAAGTTGTTTCTGTCTTCCTTGTTACTTGTTTATTGTTTATGATTCTATCCAAAGCGAAGTACTTCTGTTAGCTGCTTAGATTCTTTTGTTGATTTCATACTCCAAGTTTCCCTTATCGTTTAGTGTTTCTTCTAGGAAAGTAAACGTATGTACTTGCTCTATGTCTCTTTCATTTAGCATTATATTTGTTTCCACTTGTTTTTTTGCTATGACCATGACTTTGGTTTTATCTGTATTCATCGTCATATTATGTTTCCTTAGCTTTATATCTCATTCATCTAGGTTGTTCTGCAGCTCTTCTTTGCTTTCTGCTAGAATTGCCAAGTCATCTGCAAATGCACATTCTGCCAATTTTATTTGCTCTAATTTTTAATAACCAACTTCCATCTTTTTTGTTTTGTTGTTTACGTTTTTCATTATTTTGTCCAGGAACAATATGAATAGTAAAGGACTTAAAACCTCTCCTTGTCTCAGTCCTTGTGATGTGAACTCATCCAAAGTTCCACTGTTTGTTTTCATATAGTTCGATGTTCTAGTATATATACTTTTTGTTGTTTGCATCAATTCTTCGTCTACTTGTCTTTCTCTTGATATCTTCCATATAATTCTCCTTGGCATTCTGTCGAACGCTTTGTCTAAATCAATGAATGCAATGTATAGTTTTTGTTTTGTTTCAGGGTTTTTCTATGAGTTTTTTTATTGAGAATATATGATCTTGTGTGGAGTGTCTTTTCCTGAATCCGCTTTGGGTTCCTTCCAGTGTTTCTTCTGTACATTGTCCAAGTTTACTCTGTAAGATAGCTCCGTATACTTTTGCTGCTGAGCATAATAGTGATATTCCTCTATAGTTTCTGCAGTCTTTATGTATCCTTTTTTGTATATAGGAGATATCACTGCTTCCACCAGTCTTTTGGTATTGTTTCTTTTTTCTATATTCCATTTAGCATCGTTAGTAGCATTTCTTCACCTTCTTTCCTCATATATTTTAGCTGTTCGCTTCGTATGTAGTGATTTCTTTTGTTCTTCTATCTATTTCTGTTCTTTCCGATTGAGGATCAAATCCATGAATAGCTAAATAATTATGAATTATCTTTCATGTAATTAGTTGCAATATCAGTGCTATTGGAAATACATTTTTCTTGAAATATTTCTACCCAATTTATGAAATGAAAAATTAAATTAAATAAGTTTCTCTGAAATTGGTACACATGTTCATGTTTAAAATACATTTATTACAACTGCGGCAACTATTTTCGTAGTAATTCCGAACTGTATTCCTCATTTTGCAGAAGGCAATGAACCTATACAGTGAACGATAAAACCGAAACACATATCGAAGCAGAACTATTTCAAAACGTTAATAAACTTTACGTTGAGCTACAAAATCATGCTATCTGAAATACATTACATAGTTCGTTCGCCACTAATATAGACACAAAATGGAAATGTTTGCATAACGTTATCCAAATCAATAAATGAAGCCATGATTTCGAGCCTGGGGGACAAAAACAGCTCGCATAAACAGACATGCAGCGTAAACCGCAGGAATATCGTCGGCATTAATTGCGAATCATTTCTCGCTTTGCAATTTATAAAACGGCAATTTCGATAAACAGACAAGTTTTACTAACAGTGCAGCGATAACACGATATTGGTTCGGGCAAATTAGTTTGTCCAGCACTGGATGGGATATGCAAACGCAAAGCGATTCCCTCGTAAAACTTGGCGATATCACGCCGCTCGCAATATCGTCTCTCATACATTGTTCCATCCAGGAATGGATTTTTGGTTGGAAAAAAGGTTTTGTGCTAGATTTATTGTACTGGTATTCTTCCAGAAGCTTCAGCATTCAAGGTCCCAATTTTTTTTTAGTATATATATATATATATATATATATATATATATATATATATACTTATATATTATTTTCATTTATTATTGGTTATTATTTCTTATATTACATCGTCTCATGTTTTCCGTGGCCTGCCGCGTTTCTTTTCCCTGTTGTTTATGCTTTCAATATTTCTTTTACTTTTCTTTTATCCTCGAGTCGAATTTGGTGTCCATACCACCCAAATTGTTTCCGCTTTATCTTCTTTATTTCTGACTGTACTTTCAAACTCTCTCTAATCTTTTCATTTCTAATTTTGTCTAGTTTTGTTATCCCCTTTATAGCTCTAAGACTTTTTATTTCCACCGCTGTGATTTTACTTTATTGTCTTTTATTTAGTACCCAAGTTTCTGAGCTGTACAGCAGCATTGATGGTATTATTGTTTTGTAGATGGTCAGCTTCGTACTTTTATTGTTTTTCTTTGTCGATTTGGCTGGCCTTGTGGTTTTCTTTATGTTTTCGAATCTGTCCATTTATAGATGAGAATGTATTAAAATTTTTATAACGAACAATGCAGAGAGAAATCTGCAGTCAAGATTAATCAATTTTCGATCAAATAAGTTTATTTCCACCTTCCAGGACACTTAGAGACTCAAGGATGCTTGAACTCATCTCTGGATGCAAATCCAATTTCAATAAATCACATTATATTTAAATGTGCTTGAGCTTTCCTCTTTGGGTGTCAATGGAACGTGTACTTTTGTGTGAGAATTGATCCAACGTTCATATCTCCAGGTAAGCTTCGCAAGATGCAAAGCTAATAAAAAAAGATTTATTCTTATATTCAACAATAAAGAATTGGGTTTTTATATATTTTCTGTTTATATTCGACATGTGAATTGAATATTGAATATTAGTAGTGAAGTAAGGAGAGTTCTGGACTAAAATTCAAGGTGACGGTCGGTTCTGGACCAATTTTCAAGACGGTGGCCCATTTGACGGTTTTTTAATGATGTTATAGTTTGCACGTGCTTAGGTGGGCAATTAAACGTGTTATCTCAGTAATCTTAAAGTTTTGAAGCAGCCGCCATTCTGAATTTTGGTCCAGAACTCTCCTTACTACACTACTAATATTTACTGAAAGGTACAATATGCGACCCAATCGTGTCTGAAACTCATCCTGTATGTTTTTTGTCGCTATATACTTTATCTGGCATCACAACGTGTTTTTTCAACGCCACATTAACGTGCCAAAATATTCAAATCGTAAAAATGCATTACATATCGTAAACCGTTTTCGTTCCGTTCGTGGCGACCGCGATAACCTTAAACTGTTTTTGTATCGTGTATCGATGGTAAACATTTCCTGCAAAGTGCAGGGAAGCAGGAAGAAACGCTGCTATCGTTCGAACGCTCAGCGTTCCAACTTGCATTCAGATAGTGTCTAACGGGAACCGGACATGGACCCCATAAGCTCTCTTATAGTAGAATATTTATATTCTCCCTAATACCTGAACGCCGAGGTACATTTCACATCCAGAAACGCAAATATCGCTCATATACTTATTGGGAGCATATCCATATCTCCATATTTTATATAAATTGTACACAAAAGTAATATTAATATAATGTTCCTAACTAGTAGTAGTTCACCCCCCATCCAATTAGGAGTGACCTCCTAACTTGAAGAAGACACATTCTTGAACGGAGTGCGTAACTTTATTTCCATGTTTACACATAAACGCTGATTATTAGCGGACGCTTTTCATCAGAAATTGCAACAATCCATCAATTTCATATCTTGTGACTCAACTGACGTAATATTATTGATATAATAAGAACTATTTCACTGTGAAAATATTTGGTAACAATAAAAAAACTGAAAAAGATGAAAAGTACGTCTCAACGGTTTTTAATCCTCTCTCAAGCCAAACATACAAAGCTCTATTGATCCACAGACGCTTTGAGCGTCTTGGTTGTGGAGAATAGCGATTATCGATATGAGAAACGATCCAAACGGCGAGACCTTTGCCGTAGTAGTTTTATTCAAATCTGACACTCTTTATTCTTAAATTGAAATCGTCTTTATCGCTCTGCTTTTGTTCAAACTCAACTCTAAGAAGCAAGAGTTCAAGTAAAACTATCGCTGTCTTCTAACAGTTCAAGAACTCGAATTATCCACACTTTGGATGTATTTTACTATCGTCTGTTCTTCTTTGATAAGCTGGAAGTTCTTAGAATAAGAATCAGTATTCTGTTGAACTTTTTATCATGTGGGGGGTCGATATCATCATAAAAATAAATAATTGTTGAGTAAGAAGGCAGAGAGCAAAAGAATGACCAGAAATGATGGAAGTTCATGCGGCAAAAAAGCTCATTACGCGCGTGAGGGAAAATCTAGCCCCGCTAAAATGAATAGCTCCATAACGCATTAACAACGTATTGGCCATAAATAACTCTCATCGAGAGCAACGCATTGGTGTTTTGTACACGCCCTTCTTTATTCTAGCGCCCTTCTTTATCCTCATCGCCTGTCATAATACAAAATATGGAATATCCAGGGTCTACAAGGGACTGACCATTGCGAATATATCTACGTTTTTTGTTGATGATACAGTTTCAGCTTGCTTTTCACAACAAACATAAACTTGAGACCCTATGAACAGTAGTCAAACGGAAAACTTCTATTTCGCTCACAGTTACTATTACTAAATGACTTACTGTCCTAGCTCACTCTCTTATATAGTTAATCCAACAATGGGCCAACATTCAACTGTCTAACAGTTGATGCCTGGCAACCACCGATCATCTAGTAACCGTAAACTGTCAATCACATCTGACAATTGAACATCGACCTGGTCAATACTAACTAGAATTACAGTTATAGCGAATTCAAATAAATATTTATGTGAACTGATTACTTGAAATATTTCACATTTGTGACACTGCTTTCCCCTCATGGTTCGTCGTCCTCGACGAACTCAGAATCTTGTCCTTGCTTTGGGCACAACCTGTCTCCATGGTTTTTCGATTCTGCCCATCCGTATCCGGACTACAACGTCGTTTAGGCATTTTATGACCTCGTGTGGTCCCTCCCAGTCTCTCTGCAATTTGGGACACTTCTCTCTTCTTCTCCTGGGATTGTAGAACCACATCATACCACCTTGCTGGAACCTAAGGCCGTTTGCTCACATTCTGTCACTGGCAGCTTGAGTGTTCTTCCGTGCAAATTAATATGTTGTCCTGAAGATGGCTGACCCCTTTCGGCAACTGTTGCTCGTTGTCTTCAGGAGGATGTCCAACAACCATATCAACCGGTAACTGCAGTTCTCGATCCATCATCAACTTGGCTGGAGTGTACTGGGTGGATTCATTGACCGCCGACCTGTACGCTAGTACATCCCAATCACCTTGGTGCTCGTTGACGAATTTTGACAGATAATCCAGTATTGTTTTGTTGAACGTTCCACCATGCCATCAGACTGTGAAGGTAGCGCTGTAGCTCTTGTTTTGCTAATGCCTCACACATTTAAAAAGGTCAGACTCAAAATTCCTGCCTTGGTCGGAGTGTAACTCCAATGGCACCCCGAATCTTGAAATCTTCTCAATAAGGGCTTCTGCAACAGTTTCAGTTTCTTGATTCCTTACATTTGGTGAAATAATCCATGACAACATTCAAGTACTTGTTTCCCCGTTCGGTAATAGTCAAAGGTGCAAGTACGTCCACAGCAATTCTTTCAAACGGAGAACCCACGTTGTACTGCTGCATCTTAGAGCGCTGTCGAGTGGGGGGCCCTTTATTGAGTTACAGCCAACCCAATAGAAATGTTCAAGGACTTTATCAAGTGTTTTTTTGATGCCGAAATGTCCACCGCTGTTACCATCATGCAGTTGTTTTAAAATTCGTTCTTATAGATTCCTTGGCACTATCAATTTTTCTTTTCTTTATCGGAATTCTCCCATAGTCTGCATGGTAAGTCATTTGTGTCTCTCAGAGAACTCCACTGTGCCAAATAAGCCTTGGTGATCGGATCCATAGCGGATGTCTTCTGGAAGCTAGGTTTCTAACTGATCTTCACCCACTTTATGATCGACTTCAGAACGGAATCATCCTGTGGAGCACTTCGTGCTCAAATTCTTTTACTCTGGTGACGTTTACGTATCGTTCGTTCTTTTTGCTCACGGCAATTATTACAATCATCATCACACGGTATATCCCCCACGAATCCTTCCGCGGTTGAACCGGTTCGAACTCTTCGCACTTGGAGGTCAATGGATTCGAAACTCTTGATGGAAGATCCCATCAGATACTGCTACTCCAGACTGGTAAACTTCGTACTACAATCGACGGTGCGCTTTGTACAACAACCTGCTCGAAGGTGTCCTTCCTGACCACCAGCATCTCATTCTCCCAAATCTTGGTAATTTCCGTCGTCCAGACGACGTAGTCGTGCCGTAATTAACATTACGCTTGGTACGGCAAACTATTTGAATATGACCCTCGTTTCCGCACTGCCTGCATCTAATTCTTCTGCTCACTCCAGGTGAGGTCGGTACCAATCGATAAGAAATTATGGTCCTTTTCACCTTGGGCTCTTCCACATCACTCTCTTCGTCAGTCTTGACGCCTTCGCGGCTGCCTCAATTTCCAGGACCTTCGTTAGCGCTTCTCTCACCGTCTTCAGATTCGCCCAATATCGTCATTCGCTTATATTTACTTACTCACTTAATCTTCTGCCTATCTACCTTTCGGTGTAAGGCGTTCTCTCTTTATTCTTCTTCGTCACTCGATAGGTATTCTTCTTTTACGTCTTCCGGTTGGTCATACTTTTTCTTGCCTCTGGCCAACTTATACCCCGGTGCTTTGCTGCCTCCCATTTTTTCACTGGTCGTCCCCTCTTTCTCTTCACGTGGTTTCTCGCTCCATAAACTTGTTTTGCTAACCGGTCGTCATTCATTCTGTGCAGATGTTCCGCCTATCTGAGTTGTCCTTCTTGGATGCAATGTTTCACCAATTTTTCCTAAACGTGTCGTTCCTTATTTTGTCAATTTTTGTTCTGCCCTCGATTTTTCTGAGGAAACGCATCTCTATATTTTGTAACCTGTCGATGAGGCCGTCCATGAATTGTCTGAATGCTACATATTTCTTTGTAAAAGCCAGACTAGCACAGCATATGCAAATGTAGTTAGATCTTCTTTATTTAATTACGTACGATTTCGTAGCTGTCCATGTATGCTCCTCCCCGAAGCGCAGCCTCAATTCGAACGGCAGCGTTCTTGTTTTGACAGTCCTGAGAGTACCGCTAATACCCGGAGCCAGTACAATAGCTTTTTGCTCCACACTCCAGCCTATATTTTCCGAAATCAGCTCAAATTGAGCGAAGTATTCATCCCAGGAAGTCTTGCCACCATATGGCGTCAATTTCAAAGTAAAATTAGCTATAAATTCCCTTGGAGTAACTGCTGGAGCATTTTCTTGAATCATGTTCAACATGCAAGACTTGATGTTCAACTTGTTTCATTTGAAGTTCGACTTCTAGTTTCACTTCGAGCTCCTGAATATTACCCGTCATACTTTGGTTCTGCTCTGAAATCCGAAATCATTTTCTTCAGCCCTGTAGCCATCTCTTATGTAGACTCTTCTATTGTCTTCATCTCTTCTGTTACTGCCATCTTCATACCCTCTATAGATTCCATTATCTTCTCCTCCAGAGCTTCTGTATATTCAGACATCTTCTTTTCCATGGCCTTCATGCCTTTCGTAGATTCAGCTATCTTCTTTTCCATCTGCTTCGCTATCACCGCTTTCATACATTCTGTGCAGTCAGACATTTTCTTCTTTCAGTTCAGCAGTTTCTCCCTGGTGGCCATGCTTCTTGTCTTGGGCATTTACAACAGTCCCAACACAATTTAAAACACTTTACAACACTGCAACCTAATCCACCAACTTTTCAGGATCCCACTTCTGACACTAATTTGTCATAAATTCATTATCACAGGTTACAGTGCAAATATTCATTCAATATCCGACCAGTTTATTATTGTTGTCATAATAACATTGTTTACAGGGTAGTTACGTAACAAATAATACCCGAGGGCATTATGTTCCAAAATAATGCCCTTGAGCATTATTTTCAAGGATAACAAACAAGTTTCCCAGTTACAGCAAGTAACTAGAGTAATTTGTTTGATAGAAATCACAATGACAAGACATACATTGCTAAAAATTTTGATTGAAATACAACAAAAGTCGGACATTAAACATTGAAGGCACCACGGGAGTTGAACAGACAATAATTCCTACGGTCAATGTACACACCTCGGGCCAGAGGCCCTCGGAAAGTACATTATTGTCCTTTTAACACCCTTGATACCTTAATTACTATAACAAACACTTTGAACGACAAAATCGCTCACAGGTACTCTTATTGAATGAATGACTCACTTGCCTTATATACCTCACTTCAACAATGGCCCAGTAGTCAGATGTCTGACAGTTGAACAACAATGAAGTTTCTTGCTTGGTTATGCTCATATGCTTTCGTATATTGTTTGTGGTGTATATAATTGAAAATCAAAGAAAATGTCTCTGATATATCGACAGGGTGAAATCATTGGAATGACTTTTCGTAATAGCTTCCTAAATACATCGTTTAATCTTGATCTCGAGAAACTAATTGGCAATCACAGATATCCGATCGTATCCAGCTGTCAGTACAAGGCATACCATGAAAAATATCTTTCTTCTTTCGTCTTGCTTTACGTCTTTTCTTATCTATCTGCCGCTCGAGTGGGTGACCCTATTGATTAGAATTGCTTGGCATCCCACACAGAGACGTCCTCAAACTTTTCCAACCAAATTATTAGTTCTACAAGTCAAATTTTCATACGCCCACTCGAATTTGAAATTTTATAAGTTTACCACAGTCAATAATGAGTGATAAATATCCTCACCCAATATGCTGTTTCATTTGGAAGTGGAAGCATTCCCCTAATTTAAATTTTCATTAAAACAAAAGAATAATAAAGCCATTTGCATGAATGACAATTGTTTAAAACTTCTTAAATTCTTTTATATTTCGTGGCACTTGTATCGCAGTTTGAGAAATAAAAATGTTAATTCGGCCCCTGCGAAACGAGGGCTGAGACACAATCCCTTATAGAAGACGTCACAGACACATAATCGGGGCAACCTGCCCGTTTCACGCTTGGTTGCAATTGCGTCTTTGTCGTTTTTCTTATTCTCTCATCTTCGCTGTTTCTGAACGACGTTGATGCACTGTATCGAGAAATATATTTTTTATACTTTTCACCGAGTTTGAGGTAAACAGGATATATACGAAGTAATTGTACAAGTACTTCCTGTTCTTTCAAACGGCTCAAGTTTTATGAAATTTCTAAGAAAGATCGTCTGCTGCATCCTACCAATTCACTTCCTTTCAATAGCAATTTCCGGTTGAATTTTCCCATCTTATATGTATAATACGTTAAACAGAAATTGGAATTTCTCTCGCGAAATAAAATAATAGATAATGATTATTTGTTTTTTTTCTCCCTTGGTGACTCTTAACAAAAACAGTCGAATCTAAAGTCTTATCAGCTGGTGACAAACAGACAAAACAATCACCATCAGCCGAGAGGCGAAATAAGGGCGCATGCGTCCCAGGAACGCCATTGTCTGGAAGTTGGCGCAGTCGGAAGATAAAAATGATTGATGGTTGGCGCGATATCTGCCCAACCGAGCAATTTCTCTTTCTGTGTATTTCAGTTTCCTCGTCACTGCCCGATACGACAGCACATTTATTTTTATTTATTTGTTTATTTTCTTGCTTTAATAATCTGGACCAAATTGCGAGTAATTTGATTCCTTCTGTCAAATATTAGACTTGTTCCCATTTTCATATCATTTTATGTATGGGATCCAAACAACGATTAATTCAAAGGGTTTCCATTGACCGCTACTGCAGTATTTTTATTGTATAGTTTACATGAATAACAAACATGTAGTCCGTCTCTCGCAGCAGTAATGTTTGCGATTTGTGTATTTACATTTACCGGAAACAAAGCTTTCAGCATTCGAATGAAAATAGAAGAAACAATACCATCTGTTGCCATTATTGTACACAGTAAACTCAAGCTACTCAAATACAGGACTATGAGGATGCATACTGAGACAGTTTTATGATGTTTGCACATTTTGCGGTCAAATGCATGTCGAACTATATTCCTAGTTGGTACCCAATGTGTATTACATGTGTTATCTGTCGCACCATGCCCTCTAGGATTGTATATTTATTATTACGAGTTACAGTCTGCATGAATCTCTCAAGGAATGGGAACATTTACAACATGTATACCATAAATTCTCTTCTGTTTATTAGCTGCCAAAATGTCACGTTTATTTTAGAAAATTTCAGTTGTGTGCTTTGTTCCCATAAACTAACAATTAGGAATAAAATTCAATCTTTGAAGTAATGCAAATATTGCCCTCTGGGAGGGGCTCGTAAAAAGATTACTTTTCTGTGTAAAAGTTGATAGTTTTTCGATGACATTGCATAACTTGTATCATAAATACTTATTGTTGTTTACTCCCGATGAACTTAAAGTTAAATCTAGTTTGGAATTCCGTTTCAATAAAACATCGTTGAAACTTTGTTCTGTGCTTCCCGCTCCGCAGTTCGCTTTTGCCATCTCTTTAACTTATAACGTTGTTACACAAACCTATTGATTTCTGGAAAATGTAATCTTCTTTTCGTATATACTTCTAGAATACGAAATATTGTCATGTGTCTCCAAAGGATTGGGAAGTGTTCCACGCTATCTCCTCCACATACCATATATGTTCGAGAATACATATACTATGTTGTCATGTCTATACGATAATGTACCTACTTCAATCGTTTCATACGCCATTTGAAACCTTTGTATGCTTCATCAATCATTTCTTATTACATTACTTCCATTGGGATGAATGTAATATGTATTCCACCTGCAATAACATGGGAATAAGGAGCAAAATCTGGAGACACTTGAGGGACGCTATTACTATCAATACTTGCATATTTCTGGTAAATTGAACTCCATCTTGAATAATTCTGTCCGTTATTCCTAAAACCCAGCCTTGTTCCGCAATAAGTAGCCGTTTTTTTCAAGCCTGCAGCACGAATACTCTACACGTAATCTTCGAGTGTCGGGTGAGACTTGGCGCCTTCTTCCTCCGTTCATTCCTTCTTCACGTATCCTCCAAACTGTCTTCTTTCTCTGCTGGGCTCCGCTTCACGTACCCTCCGAACATCGAGAAATTGGCGTATTTTTCCTTCTTTGGAATCTGCTCCACCCAATGTCCAAGCCTCGAGTAAAATTTAGAGACTTTTACTCGGCTGGGTATCGTTTAACGTAACTTTCGAGCGTCGAGTTAAATGTAGAGTCATCCTCTGTTTTCTTCTAGCCTGCAGCACGAATACTCTTCACATAATCTTCAAGTTTCGGGTAAGACTTGATGCCTTCTTCCTCCGTTCGGTTCTTCTTCGAGTAAAACTTACCGCCTCTTTCCTCTGCTGGACTCCGCTTCACGTAACCGCAAGTATCGAAAATTGACGTCTTTTTCCTTCGTTGGATTCTTCTTCACCCAACATCCAAGCCTCGAGTAAAATCTAGAGATTTTTACCGCTGAGTTCCGTTCAACGTAACTTTCGAGCGTCGAGTTGAACGTATAGTCATCCTCCGTTCTCTTCAGGCCTGCCGCAGGAATAAGTTGTCTAGCGTTGAGTAAAACTAAGCGTAATTTTCTCCGCTGAGATCCGCTTCACGTAATTTTCGAGCGTCGAGTAAGACATCAAGTGAAACTTACTGTCCACGAGTAGTCTTCACTTAATCTTCGAGTGTCGGGTAAGACTTGGCTCCTTATTCCTTGGTTCGGTTCTTCTTCAAATAAAACTTACCGCCTTTTTTCTCTCGAATAAAATTGAGAGAATTTTACCCTGCTGGGTTCCGTTTTAAGTATAACTTTCGAGCGTCAAATTAATCGTAGAGTCATTCTTCGTTTTCTTTAAGCCTGCAGCAGGAATAAGTTGTCTATCGTAGAGTAAAATTTAGCGTATTCTTCTTCGCTGATCTCCGCTTCACATAAGACTTGGCGCCTTCTTCCTTCGTTTGGTTCTGCCTCACGTATTCTCCAAGCGACGCATAAGGCGCATCGTCTTCTTTCTCTGCTTCACGTAACACCCGAGTATCGACAAATTGTCGTCTTCTTCCTCCGCCGGATTCTGTTCAATATCCGAGCCTCGAATAAAATTTAGAGACATTCACCCCGCTGGGTTCCATTCAACATAACTCTCGAGCGTCGAGTTGAACGTGAAGTCAGCCTCCGTTTCCTTCAAGCCCGCAGGACGAGTAAATTGTCTAGCGTCGAGTTAAAG
This sequence comes from Dromius quadrimaculatus, assembly GCA_963989225.1. Taxonomy (NCBI): domain Eukaryota; kingdom Metazoa; phylum Arthropoda; class Insecta; order Coleoptera; family Carabidae; genus Dromius; species Dromius quadrimaculatus. The sequence continues at coordinate 4,036,435 of OZ022328.1, forward strand.
TTAGCATATTCTTCCCCGCTGAGTTCCGCTTTATATAAGACTTGGCGCCTTCTTCCTCCGTTTGGTTTTGCTTCACGTATCTTCCAGGCATAGGGTGAAACTAACCGTCTTTTTCCTCTGCTGGGCTCCGCTTCACGTAACCCCCGAGCATCGAAAAATTGTCGTCTTTTTCCTCCGCTGGATTCTACTTCACGCTATTTCCGAGCCTCGAGTAGAACTTAGAGGCTGGCACTCCGCTGGGCTCCGTTTATACGTAACTTCCGAGCGTCGAGTTAAACGTTGTCATCCTCCGTTTTCTTCAAGCCTGCAGCACGAATAAGTTGTCTAACGTCGAGTAAAACTTCTTCCCCGCTGAGTAAGACTTGGCGTCTTCTTTCTCCGTTCAGTTCTGCTTCAAGTATCCTTCAAGCGTCGAGTAAAACCAAGTGTCTTTTTTTCTGCTGGGCTCCGCTGAGTTTTGGTTCACATAATCTATGAGCTTCGAGTAGGACTTGATGCCTTCTTCCTCCGTTCGGTTCTGCTTCAAGTATCCTTACCGTCTTCTTTCTTTGCTGGACTCTGCTTCACGCAACCCCGAGCATCGAGATATTGGAGTCCTTTTCCTCCGCTGGATACTTCACGCAATATCCGAGCAACGAATGAAATTTAGAGACTTCTACCGATGGGTTCCGTTTAACGTAACTTTCGAGCGCCGAGTTAAACGTAGAGTCATCTCCGTTTTCTTCAAACCTGCAGCACTACTAAGCTGTCTAGCGTCGATTAAAATTTGGCATATTCTTTCTTGCTGAGTTTCGCTTAACATAAGACTTGGCGCCTTCTTTTTCCGTTCGGTTCTACTTCACGTATCCTTCAAGCGTCGAGTAAAACTTGCCTTCTTGATTCTCTGCTGCGTTCCTCTTCACGTAACCCTCGAGCATCAAGAAATTGGCGTGTTTTTCCTCCGCTGAATTCTGCTTCACACAATATCCGAGATTCGAGTGGAATTCAGAGACTTTTACTCGACTGAGCTCCACTGTACATACCTTCCGAGCGTCGAGTTGAACGTAAAACCATCCGCCGTTTTCTTTAAACCTGCAGCACGAGTAAGTTGTCTAGCGTTGAGTAAAATTCAGCTTATTTTTCCCCGCTGAGTTACGCTTCATGTAATCTTCGAGCGTTGAATGAGACTTGGCGTCTTCTTCCTACGTTAGGTTTTGCTTCACGTATCCTCCAAGCATCGAGTAAAAGTAACCGTCTTTTTTCTCTGCTAGGCTCCGTTTCACGTAACCCCCGAGCTTTGATAGGTCGTCATATCTCTCCTCCGCTGGGTTCTGCTTCACGCAATATCCAAGCCTCAAGGGAAACTTATTGACTTTTACTCCGCTGGGTTCTGTTCAACGTTATTTCCGAGCACCGAGTTGAACGCAAATCCATTCTTCGTTTTCTACAAGTCTTCGAGCGTCGAATGAGACTTGACGTCTTCTTCTTCCGTTCGGTTCTGCTTCACGAATCCTCCAAGCATCGAGTAAACCTTACCGAGTCTTTCTGTGTTGGGCTCCGCCTTACGTAACCTCCGAGCATCAACAAATTGTCGTCGTTTTCCTTCGCTGGATTCTGCTCCACGCGATATCCCAGCCTTGAGTATTTTACTCCGCAGGGTTCCGTTTAACGTAACTTCCGAGCATCAAGTTGAACGTAGAGTCATCCTCCGGCTTTCTCCAAGCCTGCAGCACGTGTAAGTTGTCTAGTGTCGAGTAAAACTTGGCGTATTCTTCCTCACTGAGTTCCACTTCACGTAACCCCCGAGTAACGACAAATTGTCGTCTTTTTCCTGCGCTGGATTCTGTTTAAGGCAATATCCGAGCATCTAGTAAAATTTGTAGACTCCCACTCCGCTGGGCTCCGTTTAACGTAACGTCGAGTTGAACGTAAAGTTTCCTTCGAACCTGCTGCACGAGTAAGTTGTTTAGCATCGAATTGAACTTAGCGGATCCTTCCCCGATAAGTTCCGCTTCACATGAGGCTTGGCGCTTTTTTCCTCCGTTTGGTTGTGCTTCACGTATCCTCCAAGCATCTAGTAAAACTAACCGTCCTTTTTCTCTGCTGGGCTCCGCTTCACGTAACCCCCGAGCATCGACAAATTGTCGTCATTTCCTCCGCTAGATTCTGATTCATGCAATATCCAACCATCCAGTAAAATTTAAACTTCGTTTTCCTCAAGCCTGCAGCACTTCACATAAGAGTTGGCGCCTTCTTTCTCCGTTCGGTTCTGCTTCATGTATCCTCCAAGCGTCGAGTGAATCTTACCGAGTTTTTCTTGGCTGGTCTCCGCTTCACGTGATCCTCAAGCTTCGACAAACTGTCGTCTTTTGCCTCCTTTGGATTTTGCTTAACGCAATATCCGAGTCTCGAGTATTTTACTCCGCTGGGCTCCGTTTAACGTAACTTCCTAGCGTCGAGTTGAACATAGAGTCATCCTCTGTTTTTTTAAAGCCTGCAGCACGTGTAAGTTGTCTAGTGTCGAGTAAAATTTGTATTCTTCCTCGCTGAGTTCCGCTTCACGTAACTCCCGAACTACGACAAATTGTCGTCTTTTTTCTCCGCTGGATTCTGTTTCAGGCAATATCCAAGCCTTGAGTAAAATTTACAGACTTTTACTCCACTGGGTTACGTTTAACGTAACTTTCGAACGTCGAGTTGAACGTAGAGTAATCTTTCGTTTCCTTTAAGCCCCTAGCACGAGAAAGTTGTCTTGCGGTCGAGTGAAACTTAACGTATTCTTCCCCGCTGATTTTCGCTTCACATAAGACTTGGTGCCTTCTTCCTCCGTTCGGTGTATCCTCCAAGCGTCGAATAAAACTTACCGAGTTTCTCTCGGCTGGTCTTCGCTTTACATAACTCCCGAGCATCGACAAATTGTCGTCCTCTTCCTTTCTTTTTCACGAAATATCCGAGCCTTGAGTAAAATTTAGTGACTTTTACTCCGCTAGGTTTCATTTAACGTAACTTCCGAGCATCGAGTTTAACGTAGAGTCATCCTCCGTTTTCTTCAAGCCTGCAGCACGAGTAAGTTATCTAGCATCGAGTGAAACTTAGCGTATTTTTCTGCGCTGAGTCCCGCTTCAGGTAATCTTCAAGCGTCGAGTAAGACGTGGCGCATTCTTCCTTCGTTTGGTTCTGCTTTACGTATCCTCCAAGCGTCGAGAGAAACTTACTGTCCTTTTTCTCTGCTGGGCTCCGCTTCACGCAACCCCCGAGTATCGACCAATTGTCGTCTTTTTCCTCTACTGGATTCTGCTTAACGCAATATCCGAGCCTCAAGTAAAATCTGGACTTTTACTCCGCTGGGTTCCGTTTAACGTAACTTTCGAGCGTCGAGTTAAACGTAGAGCCATCCTCCGTTTTCTTCAAGCCTGCTGCTCGAATAGGTTGTCTAGCGTCGAGTTCCGCTTTATGTAATCTTTGAGCGTTGAATAAGACTTGGCGCCTTCTTCCTCCGTTCTATTTTGCTCTCTATATCATTCTTATCATCTGAACTTTCTATAATCTTATCATTATCTAAGTTCCCTTCGTTCTCAAAATTCTCTTTATTCTCTAAGTTCTCTAGAATTTTTCTACTCTCTAAACTCTCTTTATTCCTTTAATCTCTATATTCTCTATTCGCTATGTGCAGCTGCTTGGAAAGGAAACACTGAACGACCGTGCGCGCTTAGCGGCGATAGTTGGCATTTTTAGTGCACATGTACTGATATAAAATCAAAAGTCAAAAATGACAATTCGTGAATGCTACATTATCATTTGTAATAATACATCGAAAAATAGTGATGCTAGCTTTTATTGTTTACAAAAATATATATAAGCATGAGTTTATTCAAAGATAAAAGTGGATTTCCGTCGTAAGAAAGCAAAATAAGTATCATAACCTTAATTTTACATTTATAATGATGTTTCAAAAAATTAGTGGAAACGCAATGTTTAAATATAATTTTAGTATAAAATAAATATGATAATAATAAAATTCAATAATTTTTATGGTATTACAATTGGAATTTTGTTATTAAATTGATAGAATAAGACATATTTTTTTATTTTTTAGTGAATATACATACAGTTGGAATCCTACATCAAGATATCTTATTTGCAGTGCACATTTCATTGGGAATAACAAGGGAAAAGAGAAGCTGAGTCCTAATTTCATACCTAGCCAATTTTCTTCTCATTGGAAGTCAAAATTAAATGACGAAACAGTTTTTACAAGACATCAATGTTTCATTAAGCGTAGGCTACAGAATACTTCATTAATGGCTTCAAATTCAAAAAATATTAGAAACTAAAGTTTTTATTCAAAAAGGGCTGCCAATACAGAAGCCAGAATGGATATAAGTTCAATAAATAATTAAGTTCAATATATGAAAATGACTGTGACAGAGTACATGACAATTTAATGATAGTTGATTCGAGTACCAAAAGCACAGGTGATGTAGAATGCCAAGCTGATATTCTTGCTTATTGTGATAGTGTTGAAGAAATACTGTTTTGTAATAACATTATTGAAAAAGGTTTTAATACTTGTGAGTTTTACCCTTTGGCACAGTTTAAGGTTGAAAGCTGATAGTATGACACATTTTCTCAAAACCCTTTCTTAATATAGAATCCATACTCATTACGTTTATGATTAATTTTGATTTCAATTCACTTTTCATTAGTTGTCACATTTGACAGAACATATAAAAGTGGCAGTGGGTTCGCCGATCAATGCCGTTAGTTGTCACCACTTTGATGTTGCACATAGCGAATATTCTTGAAGCTCTGTATATTCTCTGTACTTTTCAAGCTCTCCATATTCTCTTTTCTCTATTCACTTATCAGAAAACTTTCATCAGTAATCACTTAAAATTGTACTAAAATACGATACGCCTACTATATTAAAACCTACTAATGTTCCGGCCTAAGCCTAAGCCCTAAGCTTCGCAGCTTGATAGCAAGACCGCTTTCAAAGCATAACTACTTTTTATACACAGAACTTCTTTTAAGTCGAAAACAAAATAATAATAATGTAACGTGCGAGAGTTTGGAGGTTCGTAAGAGTGACCTTGTTTGGGCGGAGCCTTTCGTCCTCGTTGTTTCGCACATCATCTCGCCCGATGGAAGCCTCTAGCAATATTCCAGAAATGTGGTAGAACATTCGAGAAGTGGATATTTCTATATATAAACGCAAGCAAACGATTTGAAGTATGGTGTGATGGTGAATCTAGAGCAGTGAATATCAAACAGTGAAGTGGTCAGTGTATATAAATAGTTAAAAAAAAATATCTGCGGTTTTGCTTAATCGTTTTCTATAATGCCATAATTGTGCCATTTTTGATATTTATTCTTACATCTCAAGTGTTACAGAATTGTAATTAACATTATATTGTTTGTTGCAGGAATTTGGTGCACAATTTGAGTCTGTCAGACTTAAGCGAACAACAACGTCTGACCTGGTTCTCAAATGAAAGTGATGTCAAGATGTGCGTCATGAAAGGAAAAGATGAGGTGAGTTTTGTTTATCTTTAACCGATTTTTGTGCCGTACTCATAATCTATCGATCTTTAATCAGGAGTATAAAAATTCTATAACATCGTTAAGAGCTCCTTTGGTAACAAAACCGTCGTCCAGTTTTTAATTTTAACTTTGAAGTATGAAATACCGTCAGGAACGTTTGACACGCTTCGCAGCTCAAACAAGGTCCCAATAATGAAACAAAAACTCGAGCTTGATGCTAAAAGTGGAATCATCGAATGCAATCCGCGAACTGACACTTCAGTACTTTTTGTTAAGTGCCACGGTCACGAATCGCAGCCAGTTTGAGGAGTAACTTGAGATCACAAGCCACGTCACATGCTATGCAACTTGCAGCAAACTGCAACTGAAATAGTGGGACTAGTCAGTGCTGTACTGTTCAAGATTTTACCAAGCAAAGATGGCAGGAACTTTCAGAACAAGACACGATTCAGTACAAAGTTTATAATTAGTAGTCGATTTATACTTGACCCTTACACTCCTGAGCCTATTACTTTTTGAATAAAATTCAAGCCACAAAGGAGAAATAACAATAATTTCTTCATATATCTGCTCCAATTTGATTGTTCAATCAAATGTGTCTGTGATTTTTTGCCATCTCTCCGCCACTGATTGTCAAGTTTCTTTCGGTGGAGTAGTGAGTGCTTCCGTGGAAAATTCCTTAGAAATCGTGAATCGAAGAATTGGAAGGAAAAAGACGTCGCAGTTACATTGGTGTAAGTAGGGCACCGCGGTCGGAGTCGTCGTCACCTACCCCGTCACCATAGCCACCGATTGCTTTACATGCACTCCAACCGAATCAATTCCCCCTAAGGAAAGTTGCACATCCAGACGAGAAGTTTGATTTTTGTCTGCAGCTAATCATCGATTCAGGAAATAAGTTGGAAAGAGTTTTTACGCTACTCATTCAATTTGTTTTTAGATGCGTTCAAACTTGAAAAGAAGTCTCATTTTTGACTAATATTCCAATGATAAATTCACGTTCTAGGAATACTTCTTACGTTGTGTTCGTAGTAGTAGAAGATATATTGCGTTAGGATTTGTATGGTATAAAAAAAGTAACACACAAATGTCGAAATGCGAAGGCTTGGAAAATTTATGACCTGATATTAAACCGCTTCCACCTACGCATCAGCCCCCCTAGAGACTGGGTTGGGGTGGTTGGTTGATGTAGTTCCTCCTACCACCACCACGCCGCGTCGTTCTTGTTCGTGTCGCCACCAGTGGGGTTAAATTGACATAAATGCGAATTACAACATCCCCGTGTTTTACTGATATTGCATTTCTGTCCCTGGTGATAACTGAAGTAGATGGATGCGTTTTGTAAGCCATGATAACTTAAATATTGCAAGTTTTATGTCGCGGAGAATGTAGTCAAAATATTATGGCTCAAGCCATATCTAAATTAAACTTTTATGTTCTGCTAGATAAGTTTTGTAGTGAATAACTATTTATTATTCCATATTTTGTAATGTAAATATTTTAGAGGCTGACCCATATTATGAACTATATGAATCGGAGCAAAAATTTACAACCCCAGTGATTTGTCGCGCGTCTATATGTCATTTATTATTCTCCTCAAAAAACTTTGAATGACGTTTAATAAGTTTTACTTGCTCAAGGAATCATTCAAATCTTTGAATTATCGATAAACATTAGGTTTCTTACCCAAGACTTTGCAAAAATTTTTACTGTTTTTGAAGAAAATGAAACAAATATTGGACAAAATTTATATCGATATGAGAAAAATACTTCATTCTGAACAGGAATTGAGTATTTTTGAATCCTATATTCAAACAAAAAAGAACAAACGAATCAAAAGTTTACTGCATAAATGGCGCAAAGGACAACAAAACAGAAAACGATGAGCGATATAAGAAAACCTGGGTAGAATACTTTAACAGAACCGCAACAAAATGTGAATATTACAACACAAGATGAAATTATGGACGAAAGAGTATTAGAAGAACCAACAAAAAAAGAAGTCAAAGGCGAAATGGAATAAACACAGAACTAATAAAATATGGAGGAGATGAGCTACACGAATACATATAAACTTGAAGGTATGTAGAACAGAAAAAATGCCAAAGGAATAGGGAAAAAGGACAAATGGTCACAATACACAAAAAAGGGATCAACAAGCATGCGAAAATTTTACTGAACACGACATATAAAATAATATCAACATTAATACAAAAGAGAGTCCAGAAAGAAACAAAAAACATAAAAGGGCAGCATCAGTGCGGATTCACGCAAGGCAGATCAACAACAGACGCAATACATGCAGTCAAACAGATAATAGAGAAAGCACATGGATATAAAATAAACATAGATTTATTATCCATTGATTTTAAACAAGCGTTTGATCTGATTAAAAGAGAAAAACTAATGACAGCCCTAGAAGAATTTGGAATAACAGCTAAATTGAGAAGATTGATCCTGATGACATTAAGTGGAACAACAGCAAAAAAGAGAAACCCAGGAATTCGAAATAAACAAAGGAGTAAGACAAGGAGATACATTATCAGCAACTCTGTTCAACATAGCGTTAGAATATGTGATGAGGAATTTGAACAAAGGAACACTCAGAACTAAAAGCGAACAAATAATAACATATGCAGACGATATAGTATTGGCAACCAAAATAAGAAAATATTGAAAGAAATGGTCGAATAAATAGTAACAGAGGGACACAAAATGGGCTTAAAAGTAAATGAGAGCAAAACGAAAATAATGGGGGTAGGAAAAAAATATAAAAATATGTAACCTACAGTTTGAGAAGGTGAATAAATTCAAATATCCAGGTATTATGCTATCCAATAAAGGAGACAGGAAAACCGAAATTCAAGAGAAGATATTAGCAGCGAACGAAGCCTTCCACGCAAATAAAAAATTTCTTAAGGATGAAAACCTAACAAAGAAAACAAAAATAAAAGTATGTAAAACAATAATCAGACCGATAAGAGTCCAGAAAGAAACAAAAAATATAATAGGGCAGCACCAGTGCGGATTCACGCAAAGCAGATCAACAACAGAATCAATGCATACAGACAAACAGATAATAGAAAAAGCACATGAATATAAAATAAACATAAATTTATTATTTATTGATTTCAAACAAGCGTTTGAATCGATCAAAAGAGAAAAACTAAAGACAGCCCTAGAAAAATTTGGAATAACAGCTAAACTGAGAAGATTGATCCTGATAACATTAATTAAGTGGAACAACAACCACAATTAAAACACAAAAAGGAGAAACCCAGGAATTCGAAATAAACGAAGGAGTAAGACAAGTAGATACATTATCGCCAACTCTGTTCAACATAGCGTTAGAATATGTGATGAGGAATTTAAACAAAGGAACACTCAGAACTGAAGGCGGACAAATAATAACATATGCAGACGATATAGTATTGGCAACCAAATAGGAAAATATTGAAAGAAATGGTCGAATAAATAGTAACAGAGCGACACAAAATGGGCTTAAAAGTAAATGAGAACAAAACGAAAATAATGGGTGTAGGAAAAAAATATAAAAATATGTAACCTACAGTTTGAGGAGGTGAATAAATTCAAATACCCAGGTATTATGCTATCCAATAAAGGAGACAGGAGAACCGAAATTCAAGAGAAGATATTAGCAGCGAACAAAGCCTTCCACGCAAATAAAAAATTTCTTAAGGATGAAAACCTAACACAGAAAACAAAAATAAAAGTATATAAAACAATAATCAAACCGATAATGATGTACGCTGCAGAAACCATGATAATGACAAAGAAGATGAAGAAGATTTGCGAATAGTAGAAATAAAAATATTAAGAACTATTTCAGGACTAGTAAAAACGATAGAAAACTAATATAGAGTACTAATGAACCATAAAATAGAACAAGAACTGCAAGGAGAAGATATAGTAAGGAAAATAAAACAATAAAAAATGAAACGGTCAGGACATATATCGAAAAAAAAAGAAGAAGACATTGTAGGGGAAATTGTACAATGGGAACCAGGCAGAAGGACAAGAAGAGGCAGATTCTGGTCTAAATGGCTACAAGAAGTAGAAGCAGTCCTGAGTAGAACAGGAAAGAAGAAATGGAAGAAAAAAACAGGAAACTGGAAGACATGGAAAGAAATATGTCAGAAAATTTAGAACAAGACTATGAGGACTGATCAAATAAAGAATCTAGAGAGCTTCAACAGAAGTGGCGCAGCCCTATCTGGAGTGTAAAAAAAAATAGAGTCATTGAAGAAAAAAGATTGAATAGAAACACAAAGAAATTTTATAAAGAGATAAACGAACAAAACTGTAAGAGTCAGCAAATTCACAGTTCACTGAGCTCTTACGATATCAGGAGACTGCTGTCCACTTAAAGCAAGTCGTACAGGTAATTGTAAGGGTTTCCACTTACAATAAATTCATATTTGGTAGATTGGGTTTTTTGTTGAACTGTGAGGATAAAATAATATGCAAAGATACTTACTTGCACTGTATTAAAGCTCTGAAACGGAGCAGAAATTTTGAATGAATATCACTTTTAACAAGTATAAATATATTCATTTAATAATAAAATGTTTATAAATATAATACAACCGCGATTAATGCCCGACTACTTATTTACGAACTTACAACGAAACATATCAACTAACCGCTATCGACTTCCTTACTATCAATATTTACCCTCTATATATAAGCTCCAAAATAAATGCCGATATAACAATATTCATTATTGACATCAATTGTATTTGCAATAGTACAATTACCTGTACGACTTGCTTTAAGTGGACAGCAGTTTCCTGATTTCGTAAGAGCTCAGTGAACTGTGAATTTGCTGACTCTTACAAAATAAAACATATAAAACTAAAAAATACGGAATAAAAAGCAAAAATTTAATTTCGTCAAAAAAGACCTACAATACAAGAAAGTGTGGATAGAATACTACAAAGATCTATTAACTGAACTAGAGCAAGAACTAACAGTTGATTCCCCAGAAGTAAGCGAAATATAATTAACAGAACCTGCTCTAGACGAAGTGAATGAAATAATAAAAGACATGAAAAATGGTAGACCACTAGAAAAAGATGAAATGAACATAGAACTTGCAAGAGCTGATACTAGAAATATGGAGAAAAGAAGAAACTCCGAAAGATTGGCAGATAGGACAAATAATAACTATACACAAAAAAAATTATACAGGAACAACACTTTTAAAGACAGCTTACAAAATAATGTCGACGTAAATACAGAGAAGGATAACAAATGTAACAAGAGGAACCATCGGGCAATATCAGTGTGGCTTTGTGAAAGGGAAGTCAACTGCGGATGCCATACACACTATAAAACAAATAATTGAAAAAACTTGCAAGAGCTGATACTAGAAATATGGAGAAAAGAATAAATGCCGAAAGATTGGGAAATAGGACAAATAATAACTGCACACAAAACAATTATGGAGAAATCACACTTTTAAAAACAGCTTACAAAATAATGTCGACATTAATATGGAGAAGGCTAACAAATGTAACAAGAGGGACCATCGGGCAATATCAGTGTGGCTTTGTGAAAGGGAAGTCAACTACGGATGCCATACACACTATAAAACAAATAATTGAAAAAACACTGGAATATGAACTAAACGCTGAAATACTGTTCATAGATTTTGAACAGCCGTTGGATTCAATCAAAAGAGGAAAATTAATGGCAGCTTTAAAAGACTTGCAAACAACAGAAAAATTGAGAAGATTAATAGGTATAACCATGAGAGGAACAAAAGTAAGCATTAGGACTCAAAAAAGAGAAACAGAAGCTACGTTATTTAATTTAGCCTTAGAGCACGCAATAAGAAATATAACAAAGGGGACACTCAGAACAAGAGGAGGACAAATAATAGCATACGCAGATGACATAGCAATTGTAGCAAACAGTAGAAAAGTTGTGAAAGAAATACTCGAGATAATAATAAGTGAAGGAAAGAAAATGGGGCTAGAAATAAACGAAGGAAAGACAAAAATAATAATAGAAAATATAATTGAAATAGGAGAGTTCAAATACGATCAAGTAGAAGTATTGTCAACAAACAAAGGAGACAGAATAATAGAAATAGAAGAAAAAATAACAGTAACAAATAAAGCTCCTAATGCAAACAGAAAACTTCTAGAAAGTAGAATTACATCGAAAACTACAAAAATGAGAATATGTAGAACCATAATAAGACCAATAACATTATACGCAACGGAAACAATGTCAATGACAAAAAGAACGAAGAACAGTTGAGAATAACTGAAAGGAAAATAATAAGAAAAATATTAAGACTCATAAAACTAACAGATACAAAATATAGAATAAGAATGAACTATTAGATTGAACAAGAACTAAATGGAGAAGACATAGTAAAAAGAATGAAACAACCAATATATAATATGAAATTTTAAATGTTTGTCTGCTGTCTTTTTCGTGTTTAATTGAAGAGCTGCAGGATGTAGAATATCTAGACAACCCAGATAGGTATGTTATTAAAAGATACACATTCTTTCCGCAAAAATTAATTAAAATACAAAGCAGCTCATGTTTTATAATTTAATGTATGAAACCAGGTTCATATGAACTCAATTTCATTAATATGATTACTGAAAATTTATATTTTCATTTAATACTTGTAACATAGATGAAACGACTTTAATACATTTTTTATAATAAATTGTGTGTTACTTCAAAAAAATATGCACCAATATGTTAACAAACTTCTGAAAATTATTTTATTACAAAAGTTCTGAAATATGCAAACATGTCTTGTGTATTGTTTTATTTTGCACGAAGCGTTAGCTGTATCATGTGCAAATTTCATTTGCATATGCTAATTTAGCGAATAGTTATGTAGATTTTTGTTTACATCACAAAAAAAATACAAATCATAAAATGTTAAATAAAGTATAGAGAGTCTAGTTGATTGTTCATCCTAATTACAAACTTCATGAAGAAATATTCAAGTTACACAAACGCAACATTGCCGGAATTGTTTTCGTTGAATGAATCTATTTTCCACTTGTATCCAATAAATACCAACTTAAAACTCGTGTCACCTTCACCGGAAACTAAACAGTAGAACAACGAGCGATAAACTAAGCGGTAACCGGTAACGGTTTCCCGGAACGGAACGGGTTAGCTCAAAGCGGAAAGGTCCTCGTCGCAGCGATATATTCGAAGTTCTTGCAGCACCCATCGATCATTCGTGATTCATAGAAGGCCGCAACTTTATCTTAAACCTTCAACTTAACTTCAAGCGCATCCACACACTTATATTGTTTTATGACTATAGATCCTCCCCAAATAGCTATTGCTTTGGTTGAGATTGCTTGAAATATTGCATAAGCGATAACCAAAAGCTATTCTTTTACATGGAATATCCCCCAAGAAATCTCAATGGATGTTTGTCCCATCCAGGAGTACTTGTAGGGTTAGTCATATAAACATCGTCATCATATATCAGTCAGTTGCGTTTGCCAGACAATAACTTTATAACGTAGCTTCAAAAATTCGGAGTTAAGTGGAGAAGAGAATATTGAAGACCATAAAGATTTCCATATGAACATTTAATATTCTTCTTAATACTTTAGAGTGGCAAGACAAAAAAGACATTATCGTGCAGTTCCGGTTGGAAATTTGCATCTTTTTGCTGCTTGCAGCAAACCGCCAACGAATTTACATACAAAATATTCAGATCAATAAACATGAGGGAAAGGAAAAAGACATTGGATAAGTCAGCAGGGGTGAACTGGTTACTACAAACTAGAAATTACTACTGTTCTTGATTTCATTTACAATTCTTCTAATTTTCCTGTTTTGAATTCTGCATCTGTAAAGGTTTTGAGGGTCGTATTCCTTTGTTATTATTTCATATCCAATTCCGCAAGGAAATGAATTATTTTGTTCTGCAATCCCGCCCTGAGAAAGACGCAGACAAGACAGAGATGAAGATGGCAGTGTTGGCCATTCGCAGGATAGTGTTCCGGTCGTTGCTCTACCCTCGCAGATTTGCTCGCAGGCTTGGCATACGTTTGAATGTACACAAGCCTTGTCGATTAAGTTGACTGCAGACCATCACAGTAACCTAATGATCTTTAATTACTTGCGGGTAATCCTGCCATTTGCCGTAATCGTTATACGACAGTCGACTAAATTGCTTCCCCCACTAATCCGCTGGAATTAGGATACACGAGACACCGCGCGATAATGAACAAGATTTATAAAACTTCTGGCTCAAATCCCATACTCCACATTGCCCAATATATCCAGCAACTCCAAATTTATTAATTAACCAAATAAACTCCCCCACAATACAGAAGAAAAAGAATTAAAGGAAGATGATAATGTAGGGCGTCGCAAAATCAACTAATATTCTTCAAAGATGGACACACTCTCCATCCAGTGTGAAGCAATTTCACGCTTGCCCGTTTACGTTTTAATGATTTTAAATCATCGTTCCGTGTCACTAGGAGACAATCGAGTCAAACAAGAAGCGTCAGCGTTACAAATTCATCAATGCTTCACTGATCATGGCTTAGACACCTCGTACTCGGGATGAATATTAGATTTCCTGCTCGCTGATTTTTTTCAAATTTTCAATTATGATATACTTTAATAAGAATGAATAATCTGACACGTTCAGGAAATCTATTTCAGTTGATAAAGTCATTTTTACTTCAAAATGAATTCATCTTTGTGATATTAGATGAAATTGAAATTTCCATAAGCTTGTTTTATTTTGCTGCTGCCAGAAAAATAATATAAGTATATTCTGGTTTGATTTTCACAAATGTTGTGTTCCGATTTCTGTATTATGATTAGTAAATTTGGCCTGAACACGTCCTTATTCTGCTAGATTTGAGCTCTCCAACTTCCCGTCATGAGAAAAGTATGTGCAGAAAACAGCCATAAATGGTGTGTTCGAACTGGTGAATATAACTACTAGTTGAAACTTTGACTACAAAAGTTCTACCAAAAGCGACACTATATCCTTCCTTCTTGCGAACTAATGTTGTTTTTGCGTAGTATTTCTTCTATGTTACTCTCCCATGTTTTTGTTTTTCTTTTTTCTTCCTTTCGCTGTTCTGGCATTCCATATTATTTTTGTTTGTCTATTATTGAGCATTCTTCTTAAGCGACCATACCATGATAACTGTTTTTTTCTATTGTCCTCTGTATATTTTCTATTCGTTTATTATTTCTTATGTTGTCATTTCTTCTCTTATCTATCATTTTTACTCCCCCTTTTCTTCTAAAGAACCTCATCTGGGCCGCTTGTATTATGCTTTTTAGTTTTTGGTTCATTACTTACATTTCGCTGTCGTATATTAATATTGCCCAATAAATTGTTTTGTATAAAGCTGTGTTTGTCTTTCTAGTTACTGGTTTATTGTTTATAATTTTATTCTTACCGAAGTTGCTATTGTAGCATTTTTGTGGCATTTTTTGGGGCTGCCCAAAGGGAATGAACCATGTCCAAAAATCCTATTCACAGAATTTCAAGAAAAACATAATGGTATATATTTTATTGAGCAGAATCAAAATGTCAAAAATATTGGAGGAACTAGAAGTACTCAAGAAATTAAGAGAGCAAGCAAACGCAAAACTCTGAAACAAAAACATTGTGACAAACTGCAAGAACACAAAACATTATTAATTGAATCTATAGAGGAAACAGGACTCGAAATGAATGGAAACAGAACTAAGTATACGACTTTAACATAAGAAGAAAACACAAGCACGCACAACAAATTTGAATCCATATCTGCATTCAAATACCTAGGAGCATCAATAGGGAAGAACGGCAAAGAAAGAATTACATAACGAATTTAAAAAGAAAATCAAACCTTCAGGGAAACCAAAATCCTACTAAAAAAGTACAAAATCAAGCAAGAAAACGAAGATACATATTTATAAGACACTAATAAGACTAGAAGTCACGTACGCCATGGCAACAATAACAATAAATAAAGAAGAAGAGGATCTAAAACAATTCGAAAGAAAAGTAATGAAGAGCATACTTGAACCCAACGTAACGATAGATAGAGAAAGAAATGCAGAAAGAAACACACGCAGTATTAAACAGAAAAATAACATCCTGGATACCATTGGGAATAGAAAACAGAGGAAGACCCCGGAAGAGATGACTGAAAGAAATAGAAGAAGACATAAGAGCAATGTAAAAACTGTAAACTGTGGAAGAAAATAAGAACCAACGCAAGAAAAACATGAAAATCGATGAAGCAAAAGAGAAGTAATTCACCTCAAAAATTGATTTCGACACTCAAGCGTCGCGCAATAATTTCTTGAATTGGAACGAGATGATGATGATGATGACCCATTTTCAATTATTATTATTATCTATTCAAATCTCTTAATACCCTTTCGCGCCTCGAGATATGACTTTTAGCTTAGTTTATTGCGTTCACTATGTCCTCCCATTCTTTTCTGATTAGCGCTTCATTTCTTGCTTTTTGCGGGCTAATGTTGTTTCTGCGTAGTATTTCTTCCATGTTGCTCTCCCATGTTTTCGCTGGTCCTTCCCTTTTTCTTCCTTTCGCTGTTCTAGCATTCCAAATTTTTTCTGTTCCTCTATTGTCGGGCATTTTTTTTGAGCGACCATACCATGATAACTGCTTTTCTCCATTGTCTTTGTATACTTTCTATTTGTTTATTATTTCTTATGTGGTCGTTCCTCATCTTATTTATCCTTTTTACCCCTTCTATTCTTCTCAATAACCTTATTTCGGCCGCTTGTATTTTGCTTCTTAGTTTTTGGTTCATTACCCACGTTTCGCTGCCGTATATTAATGTTGGTCTATGAATTGTTTTGTATAAAATTGTTTTCGTCTTCCTTGTTACTTGTTTATTGCTTATAATTTTATTCAAATCCAGGTTACTTCTGTTAGCTGCTTGGATTCTTTTGTTGATTTCATACTCTAAGTTTCCCTTATCGTCAAGTGCTGCTCCTAAGTAATTAAACGTATTCACTTACTCCATGTCTCCTTTATTTAGCGTTATATTTGTTTCCACTTCTTCTTCCGCTATGACCATGACTTTGGTTTTATCTGTATTTATTGTCTTATTATGTTTCCTTAGTTCTGTATGCCATTCATCCAGGTCGTTTTGCAGCTCTTCTTTGCTTCCTTCTAGAATTGCCAAGTCATTTGCAAATGCACATTCTGCTATTTTTATTTGCTCCAACTTATAATAACTAACTGCCACCTTTTTTTTTTGTTCTTTATTTTTTTCATTATTTTGTCCAGGAACAAGATGAATAGAAAAGAACTCAAAGCCCCTCCTTGTCTAAGTCCTTGTGATGTTGTAAAATCATCCGATGTTCCACTGTTTGTTCTTATATAGTTCGATGTTCTAATACTCGTAGATATTCACAAATATACTGGCGAAGTGAAAAGTCGGAACGAAAAATCAGTGTTAGATTACTTCCTGGTACAAAAGACGCAAATGAGAAAAGTGAACGATGTAAGAGTCAAGAGAGGATTCGAAATAGGGAGTGACCACTTCCTTACGATAGCAACACTAAAAATAACGGAAAATAGAAGACAAGAAATGATAAAAAAGGCCAAAAGTGACACCGAAATAATAAAATATAGAATAGATCGATTGAAAGACACAAAAATAAGAGAATGTGCAAGAAATTTAAACACATAATAATGGAAGCAACAGAAAAAGCATGTGCAAAGACACACTGGTGGAATGAGGAGGTAAGAAAAGTAAAAAAGAAAAACAAGAGTGGAAAAAATTCTTGAGCACCAAGAAATCAGTAGATTACGAACATTATAAGCAGCAAATTAAAAAAGTGAAAGAGGTAATCAAAAAAGACAAGATGAAAAGCTGGGAAGAATTTGGCGAATCGATAGAAGAGAGCTTCAAGGAAAATAAGTTATATTACAAGGTACTAAACAATACCAAGAAGGAAAATCAAGTACAACTTAAACAAATGAAAGATAAACAAGGGAAGATTATAAGAGAGAAAAGCGAAATAATGAACAGGTGGAGAGAAAATTTCCAGGAACTATTAGAGGATAACAAAATAAGGAGAGATGAGGAATTGATCAAAGAAGAAAAAGAATATGCAGAAATCAAGACATTAGAAAGTGCAAAAGAAAACATTACAATGGAGGAACTGAAATTAGCGCTACATAAATTAAAAAATGGAAAAGCTCCAGGACATGATATGATAAAAGCCGAACAGATAAAATATATGGGTGAAGAAGGAGAACAAATATTACTGTTTATACTCAACAATATATGGAAAGCTGGTAAAATACCCAACGACTGGGAAAAAGCAGTAATATTTCCTATATTCAAAAAAGGGGACAGTAGCAACTGCAACAACTATAGGGGCATATCAGTACTATGTATAACGGCGAAAGTATATGAAGCCATACTACACAATTAATTAAGAAAATTGAAAGAAGCAATACTTAAGAAAACACAGAGCGGCTTTAGGAGCGGACACTCAGTGCAAAACCATATATTTACGATCAGAAAAATAACAGAAATAACGATGAGGTAGGAAAGCAAAGTATATGTAACATTCATAGATATTGAAAAAGCTTTTGACAGAATACAGAGGGAGAAGATGTGGAGAATCTTAGAAGATAGGAAAATAGATAAATAATTATTACAAGCAATTGAAAGCATATACAGAAGAACAACAAATTACATACGAACAGGAAACGAAGTATCAGAAGAATTCACGACCACCCAAGGACTAAGATAAGGGGGAGCCCTGAGTCCGATATTATTTATCATATATCTAGACATTATCATGAAGAGAACAAAGAACAAAACAAAGGCAATTGAAATAAGACATTACAAACTTGAAACTTTGACAGAATGTGCATTCGCAGATGATCTGGCAATTTTCGCTAAAAGTGAAGAAGATATGCAGCATAACTTGAATGTGTGGGATGAAGAACTGCATAAACATGGCATGAAAGTCAATATAGAAAAAACAAAGATCATGGTAATAGCCAAAGAAAATATAGCAACTAATATATCACTTGATGGAAAGACGATAGTACTAGTAGAAAGGTTCACATATCTAGGAGCTGCAATAAATAGTAAGGGAAGTATGAAGCCCGAAATTAATAAGAGAATCCAGGCGGCGAATAAGAATTACTATGCTATGAACAAAGCAATTCCTAATAACAAGCATATTTCAAAAACCACAAGAATGGCGGTATATAAAACAATATACCGACCAACACTAATTTACGGAAGTGAAACTTGAGTCCTTGATCAAAGAGGTTAAAGTAAAATACAGGCGACTGAGGTGAGGTTTTTGAGAAGGATAGAACAAGTTCAAAGAATTGACAAAGTGAGAAACGAAGAAATAAGTCGGAATCTATAGACCGAAAGTATACAAAATACAATAGATAAAAGACAGCTAGCATGGTATGGCCACATAATAAGAATGCCAGAAAACAGACAAGTTAAACAAGTGTGGAATGCAAGATACCCAAAGAAGAAAAAAAGAGGCAGACCAAGAAAGAATTGGGAAAGTTCGATACAAGAAATATTGAAAAGAAATAGCATCAGCAATAACGAAGCAAAGAAAAAGGCTCTGGACAGAATACAATGGAAAGAGATAATTCAAAAATTAAATTAAAGAACCAACAATCCCGACACCCGAAAGGGTAACAGAGATCTAAATAGATAATAATAATAATAATTTTCGTCTACCTGTCTTTCTCTCATTATCTTCCATATAATTTTTGGCACTCTGTCGAACGCCTTTTCTAAATCAATGAATGCAACGTATAGTTTTTTGTTTTGTTTAAGGGTTTTTTCTGTGAGTTTTCTCATTGAGAATATATGATCTTATGTGGAGTGTCTTTTTTTGAATCCGCTTTGGGTTCCCTCCAGTGTTTCTTCTGTACATTGCTCTTCAAGATAGCTTCGTATACTCTTGCTGCTGAACATAATAGAGATATTCCTCTATAGTTTCTGCAGTCTCTATTGTCTCCTTTTTTGTATGTAGAAAATATCACTGCTTTTTTCCCAGTCTTTTGGTATTGTTCCTTCTTTCCATATTCTATTCAGCATCGTTAGTAACATTTCTTTACTTTCTTCCTCCATATATTTCAGCTGTTCTCTTATATAGTCATGTCCAGATGCTTTCCCATTTCTTAGTTTTTTCAAAACTGTTATCATTTTTTCTTTTGTGATTTCCTTTGCTCTCCTATCTATTTCTGTTCTTTCTCTTTGGTGCGTTTCGTTTTCTTTTATTCTGCTTGTAAGTTGATTCTCTTTCAGTAATTCTTGGAAATGTTCCCCCCATATTTCAATATTTGTCCTTGTCTACTTTTTGATTGATTCAACATATTTTTCTTCCTTTCTTGTCTTTTTTTGTTACTCCGTAAAATAATTTCTGGTTTTCTTTGAAGTTCGTCTCTAGCTTCTCCTTGAATTCTTCCCATGCTTCTATTCTCGATTTTTTGATTATTTCTTTGACTATTTTCCTTTGCATTTTGTAGTCTTCATGGTCTTCTTATCTTTTTGGTTTCAAGTATTTTTTCTATTTTCGTTTTTAACCTGTTCGTTCCACCAATGGGTTTGCTTCCTGTTGGGCATGTTTCTGATTGTTCCGCATGTTCAATGAACATTGTCATCATATATATATTTCAAATTGCACACACCACATGCACATGGAGTGCAAAAAAAGTAACGAACTCTCCGATATAAAGCATTTTGCGAAGAATATCAACGAAGTTTTATCGAGAGCAGCCAATCGGGAGTTTAAATCTGTTCGATAAACTATCTCTCTCCACAACCGGACTTCTTTGTCCGACTGACTCTTCTAGGAGGGTATTCTGTTATACAGTTTTTAATACCGCCAACACACACCTCAAATATAGTTTCATCACTTATATTCATAGTAGTAGTATTATTCACCGATTCTAGCACAGCATTTATGGCTGTACTTGACGTGCCACAGTTCTACGCGTACTTGATACAGCAAGATTTGGTTCAAGCAAGATTTCTGCTGATATCTCCATATATGACGGAGTTTAATACTATGAAGTAACGCACAATCAAAGCCCGCTTTAGATGTGTCAGAGTAACATGGTCATCTCCAGTAACTTTTAAGTAGGCTAAATTCCTCATGGCTCTAATTGAAATATATTTTGTTATGAATCTGAAGATTCTTCAAGGACAATTTAATTCAGGGATGAATCCCCAATTATTCTTGGCAAAACCTCTTGAAACCCTCCCCATCTGCTTTTCTAATGGGTGAACCAGCAATGGATGATAATTATTAGATTTCCTGATTAATGATTCATTCCAATTTTCTCTTGTACAGGCCTTACAGAATCTTATAGTCTTTCCAAATGATAATTATTCGTGAAGTTGGCGAAGCCCTGAAAGGAATTTCCCTAGTGGACTCCAATTCGCTTTTAGATATTAATCGAAGGAATCTCAGCTTGCATACCTCAAATATTAATGAAGAAGACTGCTAATGCTAGTATTTTTTTATGTTTCTTTTCTTACGGTTCTTGTGGCAGTGGAAGAATCGCACAGAAAGAAACAATAGAAGGAGCAAGCAATACGGTGCAGGATCACTGCTGCGAATAACCGTTACAAAACGGGAGAAAAAGACACCGCACAAAGATCGATAAGTTCTTGACGCGCCACGTGGTCGTCGCCACGCTGACGATGTGCAGATCATTCATACCCAATAAAAATATTATTCAAACATTGTTTTCTCTTTAAATTAGTTGTTTTATGAACCAGAAGGGGAGGTCTGTCAGAATGGTTTATTTCTCTTGTAAAATCTGCGTAACATTGCAGTGCTACCATTCCTCAAACTTAACGATGTTACTGGAGGAGTATTCAGACAATAATTAGAAAACAAGCCGCGAACTTCAAAATGCAGTGCGTAAGAAAGGACTGCGATGCAATGGTTGATCGATACAGTTGTTAAAATATAGCAAACGCGCTAATGGCAACATAGCAGCTGATTATTTATCAAGAACAAGGACGGGGCGGTACGAAAAGCAATTAGCGATGAGGAAGATGGAAGAACAGATAAGAAGGAATAAGTTCGGGAGAGAATGCAAAAACTCTGAGGCAATAAGAGGAGACAGTAAATCAGGCTTACACAATGCAGCAAGATAGAGTGAGATACAAAAAGTTAATGGGAAGCTGCGCGAGATTGTAAGTTAGATACGCGGCAAGGACATGATATTACAACGAGGACGTCATGCCATTGCTGCCCAGAACCGCCACTGATCCTTATCTTCTGATTGTTTTATTTATACAAATCTCAGGGTGCGGGATTCTTCTTTACACCATGAAATTTATGCACGTGTTTTATTCATACAGTGCTTTTGTTTGTCCTTTCCTGGAACTTTCTATGTACAGTCTGTAAAACTTGACCTTAAAACTAGCATAGAGCCATTATTTGGTTGAAGTTGAAACAAGAAGATAAATGATAAACAGGGAGAACCCTTTCGAGGTCTATATAAAGAACTGCATCATCAGCTTTCTATCTATCGACAAGGTTTTCGACAAATTACATTACAATTCAAATCGTTCATATCTTCAGAATCATATGAAATGGCGCAGTCGGTAGGGGTACCCGCCTTGCTATCAAAATCAATTTCAAAAGGATTACATATCATATTCTGCAAGATAAATGCAATTTTTCATTGATACAAAGTGCCACGAACAATTTAAGTCAAATAATGAAACAACCTGCCATATTCTGGTTGTTGAAATGCCTGATGAAATATGTGAAATTAGGCAGGATTATATTCTTTTTGAAGGTGAAGTACAGAGAAACTTCAGACGTAGCTTGAGTAGAGCCTTTCCGTCAATATTTGATGTAACATAATCGGTCATGAGCTAAGAAAAATAGCCACCCAAAATATAACACCAAAAATAATTGTAAATGATCAATGTTTGTAATGTAAAATGATACGGTTTCTGATGTGTAGAGTGGAAAATATGTTTGCTTTGGGAGTGCCGAATACTTCAGAGGTAGAAGCAGAAGTAAATAACGTGGCTAAACATCATCGCCCATTTTGGCTGGCTTATTTACACTTCAACCCGGTGTGCTGGTATTTCACAGTAAATATTTCTTTCCTTTACCGAAATTCTTCACGTCTTCTCTGTCTTTCATGCGTAAATTTGTATCCGATGGCGACAACGACATTTCTTGTTGAAATGGCAAAGGCGAAAGAAACTCAATTTTGCGATTTTGCGATTTATCTTGAGGACAAATACAAAATATACAAACAGGACGTTAATGGGCAATCGGAGTTGTAAATCATTCCGAATGTGCACTTTAAAACCGTTCGCGGTTTCGTATTCTATGTCGGTGGCGACGCACGCCATGGATATTTATCAAATCGTATTGTAGAATCCAGAATTTACGCCAAGCACATACGCAATGCTGAAAAGAGTGAACGAGACGTCGACAGACTGCATCGGAAAGTTACAATTACTTTTCTCTCCACTTCAGTTAAACATACCATTTGTCAGTTGTTAAGAATTTTCTTCTACCGCCTCATGTTTTCTTTTCTTTCTTTACTTTGTTAACTCTAATGCAATTTTAACGTTTTCATTTTATTGGTCCTTTATGCTTCATGGAACTACTGGCAATCTATATCAACTGATATTTTTCTCCCATCGACATCACCTCCTGGATGCTTTACTGTACTTATTGTAGTCCATCCATGAGCTACGACAAGATATTATATAATTATACTTCATAATTCTCATTTGTATTTTCATTATACTAATTGAAATTTTCTCCTTACTTACAACTAATGTCTGTTTCTACTTCAGATAATTGTAAATAATGTACCTCGTTAACATTTTATCATACTTCTAAAATGGTGCGAAAGCTAATGTTAAAAACTCACACATAGTATTGCGCAGAAAACAAAGAAATGCTGGAAGAAGAAGCTACCGCAAAATTAAAATGGATATCAACAAAAAAAGATAAGGACAAATACGAAAGACTGAGGAATAAATGCAACAAAAACCTCAGAGAAACCAAGAAAATATGGATAAAAAATAATATAACTATATTCACAGTGTATCATGATGGGAGAATCAACATTGACGATGCTGCGTTCAAAAACACTGCTCCTAGAAGATAATAATGATGATTGAGGACATTTTTTGATTGTTATTTGTTTTTTATACAGCTTCTTATCACTTTTCATACGATTGTAGATAGAAAACGCGTACAATAACGAAGATGTAACAAAAATTCAGAAGCTCAAGGAAGAAACAGTCAAGTAAAAGTATAATGAACTAGTACAAGAAGAAATAATATAACAAGGAGAATATAGAAACTGGGATGTAGAAACCAAATGGAAAACTCTCAAAAAAATATTGAGCGAAGCAGCAAAAACCAGTTGTGGTACCCACAAAAACAGCCAAAACAGCAAACCATACAAAGTGGTGGAGCCAAACAATAAAAGAGAAAATCAAATCAAAGAGACAAAAATGGGAAATATACCTCTGTAATAAAACGCAGGGGAGCCCTGAGTCCGATATTATTTATCATATATCTAGACAATATCATGAAGAGAACAAAGAACAAAACAAAGGCAATTGAAATAAGACATTACAAACTTGAAAGAATTACTTTGACAGAATGTGCATTCGCAGATGATCTGACAATTTTCGCTAAAAGTGAAGAAGATATGCAGCATAACTTGAATGTGTGGGATGAAGAACTGCATAAACATGGAATGAAGATCAATATAGAAAAAACAAAGATCATGGTAATAGCCAAAGAAAATATAGCAACTAGTGTATCACTTAATGGAAAGACGATAGAACAAGTAGAAATGTTCACATATCTAGGAGCTGCAATAAATAGTAAGGGAAGTATGGAGCCCGAAATTAATGAGAGAATCCAGGCGGCGAATAAGAATTACTATGCTATGAACAAAGTAATCCTAAATAACAAGCATATTTCAAAAACCACAAAAATGGCTGTATATAAAACAATATACCGACCAACACTAATCTACGGAAGTGAGACTTGGGTCCTTGATCAAAGAAGTCAAAGTAAAATACAGGCGACTGAGATGAGGTTTTTGAGAAGGATAGAAGAAGTTCAAAGAATTGACAAAGTAAGAAACGAAGAAATAAGACGAAATCTACAGACCGAAAGTATACAAAATACAATAGATAAAAGACAGCTTACATGGTATGGCCACATAATAAGAATGCCAGAAAACAGACAAGTTAAACAAGTGTGGAATGCAAGATACCCAAAGAAAAAAGGAAGAGGCAGACCAAGAAAGAATTGGGAAAGTTCGATACAAGAAATATTGAAAAAAAATTGCATCAATAATAACGAAGCAAAGAAAAAGGCTTTGTACAGGAAGCAATGGAAAGAAATAATTCAAAAATTAAATTAGATTAAAGAACTAATAATCTCGATACCCGGAAGGGTAACAGAGATTTGAATAGATGATAATAATAATAATAATAATAATAAAACGCAAGATAAAAATGAGAAATAGAGAGAGCAAAAGAAAAGAATAAAATACAAAATGCTTAACAACAAGAATGGGAGGATTTCGGAAAATGTATAAATAATAACAACAAAGAAAACAAAAATCTCTTCTATGAAGTAGCATATAATTTAAGAAAAGAAAACGAACAACCTATTAAACAATTGGAAGACAAAAATGAGACAATACTGATGAAGAAAACAGACAAACTTAAAAGATGGAGAGAACATTTTGAAGAATTACTAGAACTGCAAGAACAACTATAAGCAACGCGTACAATAACGACCCTGTACCAGAATAAAATCCAGAAAACAAATACAGAAATCTGTATTGAAGAAGTTACAATTGCTAATGAAAAGTTGAAGGTACGGAAAGCAGCTGGATATGATGAGATGCAACCAGAGCAACTAAAATACTTGAGAGAGGAAGGAACAAAAATGCTGCACACTTTAGTAAACAAAATTTGGGGTGAAGAGCAGACACCTACAGACTGGACAAAAACAATCATACTGCCAATATACAAAAAAGGAGACAGCCGCAACTTTTGCAATTATCGAGGGATCTCACTCCTAAGCACAGCAGTAGAAGTGTACGAAACTATACTTGAAAGTAAACTCAGAAAGTAAGTAGAGGACATAATTGAGGATACTCAAAGCTGATTTAGAAAAGGCCACAGCACTCAAGACCATGTATTCACAATTCGACAGATAACGGGAAAAACGCTAAAACACAACAAAGAAATCTTAGCATGCTTTATAAGACCTTGAAAAAGCTTTGGATAGAGTTAACAGAGAATTGTTCTGGAAAATATTAAAAAGGAAAAATACAGGACAGAAGCTACTAGAAGAAATCCAAAATATATATAAAGGTAACATAAACTATGTACGAACCGCTAACTTATTATCAGAAGAATTCAAAGCAGGTGGAGGATTAAAACACGGAGGAACTCTAAGTTCTTCATTGTTCATACTATACATGGATGAAATTAACATTGAAGCAAACAAAAGAATAATAAAACTGGCATAGGATTTGAAACATAGAAATAGTAGACGACATGGTAATCCGTGCGAATACAGAAAATAATCTATAAGAGAACTTGAAGATATGGAACGAAGAACTACTCAGAGCAAATATGAGAATAAATGCCAACAAAACAAAGATAATGATAATAGCTAAAGAAAAAAAACAATTGAAAATACAAATTGATTATAAGCATTTACAAGAAGCTCAATGCTGTGGGTATCCAGGAAGTATAATCGAAAATAAAGGGGAGTACGAAGATGAAATAAATAGCAGAACACAGGCAATAGTAGGAAGGCACTATTAAAGCACAAAACAGTGAACAAAACAACAAAGATGACCATCTACAAAACAATAATACTACCAATGCGGCTGTACAGTTCGGAAAGCTGGGTACTAAATAAAAGACAACAAAATAAAAACACAGCAGTAAAAATGAAATGTCTTACAGCTATAAATGAGGTAACAAAACTAGACAAAATTAGAAATGAAATGATTAGAGAAAGATTGGAAGTACAGTCAGTAATGAAGAAGATAGAGCAGAAACATTTGGGGTGGTATGGCTAATTTGACTCGAGTACAAGAAATAATAACCAAAAAGGAAATAACAACCAGAAGAGCACACAAGCTAGTAAGGAACTCCATCTATATCTACGCTTTATAGTTATATTGAATTATTAAAGTTAAGTGAATTAGGCAATAAAGGAATGAAAAAATTGGATACGCATGGACCACAAAAGGCCAGTGACCCCAAATCTGAATAAAATATTAGGTTTAAATGGACCCATGCAACGAGAATGAGCAGCAATATGCGGTTATTATCTATTAATTTTTGATGAGAGTTAATTCACTCAGCGTGAGTTTAACAATTCATATGTCCCCTGACGAACAAATGAGGGAATTCGCGCACAGGTGACTTGATGCGGAAATATGTTGCTTTTCACATTTTGCCCTACAAGGCTAATAACACAAAGGATTATTCCCTTAACTTATTTCCCTCACATAAATAGAAATTTTCTGTTTGAACAATGAGCAGGCTTAATTGAAAATAATTTCTCGGTGATATTACCAGGTCATGAACGATTATTTGAAATTGTATGTTACGGTCTGTACTTTATTTCACATTAGTTTCTGTCCACAGTACTTGATAATACAAAAAAAAACCTACTTGATGTGTTTTCACATGTTTAGTGCCATCGATTTTCATTTATTCGATTCTCGCGCACTACAAGGTTAAAGTTGATACAATTTTAATTTTTCTCTATATTTTTTAGATTTTCTTCTACTTTCTCATTTCAAGATGATCACGGTCTTCTTCTTTTTCTTCTTCCTGCTGGGTTTCATTCTAGGATTGAGTTTATTGCGTTTTTCACATACGTATCCGAGCCATTTCATTCTTTGTTGTTTTATTTTCTTCACTAAGTCCTCTCCTTCTAATTTTTCTTCTATTTCGTGATCTATATTTGTGTTCTGACACTTCCTCCCATGATTTTTCTTTCCATTATTCCTGAATCTTCTTCGTCTTTCTCGTTATTGTCATTGTTTCGGATGGTCTTATTATTGTTTTTTATTCTAATTCTTGTTATTTTCTCTTCAATTTGCCTGGAACGTTTTTATTGTTGCTATATTCTCATTTATTTCTGCTTTTCTTCCCCCTTTATTTGTTATAGTGACACCTAGGTTTTTTTTTCCTGCCTTCTAATCCTGTGTTATTATTTTTTTTATTATTTCTTGCAACATTTCTTCCATCGTTTTTTCTATTTGTTCGGCTTCTGTTTTTAATGTTCCTTTTCTATATTTCATAGCATTAATTCATTGGTCTCCGCAGTTTTCCTGGTATTTCTAGTTTTTTGAAGCTGTCGTCAGTTTACCTCTTTTGATTGAGTCAAATGCTTGTTGGAAATCCACGAACTGTATTTCTGTGTTCACGTTATATTCTATGGTTTCTTTATTAATCTGTTCCACTATGAACATAGTGTCAGTTTTTGTTCGAGGTGGTAGCCGAGACACAAATCATTCGAAAGCTCCAAAGAAATTTCGTGCACGAATAGCATACAACATTTTTTCTACAGACGTCAAAAAATAGAAGAAATATATTAAAATCATATTAAAAAATAATTCTACAAGGCAATAAAGAAGCAGAAAACCAAGAAACAAACAGCAATAAGGCAACTAAAAGACAAAAATGGCCAGATAATGAGGGAAAAAAACAGAAATATTGGCCAGATGGAAGGAGTATTTTCAAGATAAGAAATAAAGTAAAATTGTATAATGTAGGTTTCTTGAATCTTTGAAGAACGAACATATCCGAATGCATATTTGCGGATGACATTGTGCTATTTGCCAAAAACGAAAAAGACTTGCAAACAAATCTCAATCTCTGGCAGAAGGCACTTGAAAAAAGAAGCATGAAAATAAATACCGACGAAACCAAGTGCATGGTAATAGATAGATCCCAAAAAGAAGTAAATGTGAAATTAGATACTTACAAGAAAAATAGAACAGGTACCAAGATACAAATATCTTGGGTCCATAATAGAGAGTGGAGGTGGAATTGAGGAAGAAATCAACAACAGAATAATGGCAACAGCAAGAACGTTCCAAGCAATAAATAAGACAATAGTATCAAACAAATACATATCAAAGAATAGGAAACTAATAGTCTATAGAACAATATACGAGGCAGTTCTGCTACATGGTAGTGAATCGTGGGTATTAACAAAAAGACTTAAGAGTAAAATACAGGCTATGGAAATGAAATACCTGAAGAGTACAAG
Organism: Dromius quadrimaculatus; assembly: GCA_963989225.1. Taxonomy (NCBI): domain Eukaryota; kingdom Metazoa; phylum Arthropoda; class Insecta; order Coleoptera; family Carabidae; genus Dromius; species Dromius quadrimaculatus. The sequence continues at coordinate 4,065,305 of OZ022328.1, forward strand.
GAGTAACTAAACTAGACAAAATTAGAAGTGAAAATATAAGGAATGATCTTAATATAAAAGCTGCAGAAAAGAAAATTAAAGAAAAACAACTAAGTTGGTATGGACATCTAATACGTATGGAGAACAATAGACCTGTGAAAAAGATATGGAAATCAAGAACGCAAGGGCGGAGACGAAGGAGAAGACCACAGAAAACCTGGGATGAGATAGTAGAAAGAATCTTAGAAAATAGAGGAAAACCAGTAACTGAAGCAAGATCGATGGCAACCAACAGAAAAATATGGCACAAATTCGTTAAAGAGTAGAGAAAAGAAGTGCAAAAACCTCTACACCTTGGGGTAGAAGAGGAAACCGATCATATATATATATTAAAATACAAAAATTAGTAGAATTCTTTTTCTTGACAACGTGCACAAAGTACTTTGTGCACGTTGTCAAGATAAAATCAGTGCACGAAATACTTCGAGCCCGTTGTCATGATTAACAACTACAATGCGACATTTCGCATACTAATATTGATGTACAAATGTCATGATTTCTTGACGTTTGTAGAAAAAATATATTTTGTTAGCCGGTTTCGGCAACTGAGTTACCATCTTCAGAACCGGGAGACTGCAACTTGTGCATCCTTCATTTCATCAAGGACTACAAAATAATTGAAATTCCCTATCAGAAATATTGGATTTTCCATGTGTCTACCAAAAAATACATGATAATTTTCTATGTATTTACCGAATTTAATATAAGCAGTCGAAGTTATCAAGTCCAATCCGCCATTAATATCAATTTCTTTTGAAATAGATTTTATTATTGTTTCTGTCTCGGTGTTTTCTTGTATTTCGTTCTTCAAGTTTAGCCCTGTATTTGTTAGCGATTCCTCAAAATTTTGTTCGTTAATTTATTGATCAAATTTGTTGTGTTCTTGTTTCTTTCTTCTTTTTCTACAGTTTTTAGGTAGATCTAGACATTCTACACTCATGACGACAAGATTAATTACGCAATACAAACTGGTCTAGAACCGGTGAATCATAACTACTTGAGTCGTTTTTAAAAAAATCGGTGCTCCAAATATGTCTATTGCAATTCTCCTGTGGCATTTCACCCAAGAGTTTTCATATTTATCACTTTTGTAACACAAATCTCTTTTTCCAGGACAACTGCCAAAACTATATCCGAATTTTGGCAAGAAAAGATCCGAATAAACTTCTAGTATGCGGCACGAATTCCTTCAAGCCTGTGTGCCGGGAGTACAATATCACTTCAGGGAACTACATTATGGACCAGGAGAAGGCCGGACAGGCAGTATGTCCATACGACCCCCATCATAACTCGACCGCAATTTATGTTGGTAAGAATACAATATCAGCCATCAGACCCTTGTCTCTGTCTACGCCGTTTACTGACATACATTCATATAACACAAACGAATGTTTATCATAATTTGTGAAAGTATTCCTGCATGCAGAAAGATTTTTTAAATGTTAATAGTTCAATAATCGCTTGAAATAATGCAATTCCAGTTTAGAAATTAACATTGCACTGAACAATTCTGCAGTAATCCTTATACAGTTTGCATAAAACTAAATTGTTCAAGTTAGGAATGCCGAATTCAGTAATTCGTAGTTACAACAGAACTAATTACGCCAAAGCATTTACTTCTGTTGCGACTGCAGCTCTTTACAACTGGCTTCCAGGTGACTTATTAACAACAATCAGTAGCACAAGAACTTTGAATATCCTGAATAATAACAGTAATCGCCAGCCATGTACTGTTACGAAAGATCAAAGAGACATCTGTGCATTAAAGTGGGAACTTGGGAACTATAGAGTTCGCAGCGAAATACGATAATGCGGTAGTGCGAGAGAGATAGGTAGAGTAGGCCCAACTTTTTGCTTCAATTTGAGGCTAATTTTGTTTTATCTATTGCTGCAAGGTTTGTGTATTTTATCCTACGTTTCATACTAAACAAAAAAATCAACAAAGATAAATAAAGCTTGCTCTTCTCTATCGATATATTCTGCTAGTTCCTATGTGAGTTTAGTTATTAACAAAACAGTCTCTCAGTGTTTTTATTTCCAATTGAGAAGACCAAAACACAGAATAACGAATATGAGACCTGTAAAGCGAAACACAAACAGTATGTGCAACTACAACAGCACCACACTGCGAGGCAAAGCAAAGTTAGTTGTGCCCTCGAAGCATTTGGTCACTGTGAAGGAAATCCCGTGCGTTTGAAGTTGGCTTCATTCTGCTTGTGTGCGTGCTCTCAAAACAAACTTTGGTGTAAATTTACATAAGTTGATTAATACCTGTTCGGCATTGGAATCTTGTAACAAAGGCACACGTGATGTTCACAATGATTTATAGAGAGTGAATACGTATTGCTATTTGGAATTCTGCAAACACTCCAATTATATTTCAAGAGCAGCAAAATTATTTAAATCATATTGATTATACCAATTACTTGCCTATATCTCCACCCACATGAATTTCAATTCAATAATACTGTAACAACATGAATCTAAAAGAAAGACTAACACTTGAAATGTTCCATATAAAACATTTTATTCGCCTCCAAAACAAACTTATAAAAATATTATCCCCAAAATTATCAAGTAATAAAAATATGCTTTTCAGACGGAGACCTGTACACGGGTACCGTAGCAGACTTCAGTGGAATGGACCCCATTATCTACAGAGAGTCCCTGCAGACAGAACAATACGACTCGATGAGTCTCAATGGTAAGTTGAATTACGACTGAATATAAACTTCTTCTTTTTGCTTTACTTCTGCTAAAGAAAAAGTCCTAATGTCACAACATCTCTATTTATAGCTGCTTCTTCTAATAACCTTTAAGACAGAGATGAATAATTGGGTTTCTTTGTTTCAGCCCCAAATTTCGTCAGCTCTATGACACAGGGAGACTTTGTCTACTTTTTCTTCAGAGAAACTGCCGTCGAATACATCAACTGCGGAAAAGTAAGTTTTGTTCTCTTTTCAATCTCCAATAGATTTGGATTTTTATAATGTTGCAATTGTTTCAGTCTGTATTTTCTCGTGTGGCACGAGTGTGCAAATACGACCGTGGTGGTCCACATCGTTTCCGGAATCGTTGGACCTCATTCCTCAAGTCTCGTCTGAATTGCTCCGTTACCGGAGATTTCCCGTTTTACTTCAACGAGATACGTAAGTTATGAAAATATTCACAAACAAACTAAATTTGTATGATTCAAGTCAATCATTAGAGAAATATATAAAGAGAGTGAATACAAATCCAACCACCAAGATCTACGCGCAGCCAATAACGCATGGATAATTCATCAACTCAAGGCGTTAATTTTATAAGTCTTAACTAACAGAGTTTTTGAGCCCAAGGTGTCCTAAGAGTACATATTTCGTTAGCCTAATAGGCTCATATCTTCGAAATTATAAATATATATTTACTGAAAATGCCTCTCAAAAATATTACATTCTTAACTCTGCAACGATTGAGGTAGCCTATATTGCTCGGGACTCTGTAACTGCTTAGGTCGTCTATTCTGTTGGGAACCTGCAACTGTTTAGGTCTCCTATGGCTATACTGTTCGGGACCTCGCAACTGCTTAGGCCCCCCTTGCTATACTTCTAAGGACCTTGCATCTGCTTAGGTCCCCCATTGCTACACTTCTAAGGACCTTGCAACTGCTTAGGTCTCGTATGGCTATACTGTTCGGGACCTTGCAACTGCTTAGGTGGCCTATGCTGCTCAAAATTTCTTAGCTGCTTAGATCGCCTATTTAGTTCGGGACCTGAAACTGATTGAGTCTCCTATGGCTATACTGTACAGGATTTTGCGAATGCTTAGGTCGCCTTTTCAGTTCGAGACCCCTATTGCTATACTCTTTGGGATCTTGCAATTGCTAAGGTCCTGTATGGCTATATTGTTTAGGACCTTGCAACTGCTTAGGTCCAGTATTTCAGTCCATGGTTTACCTTAAACGTAGCTCAATTTCCATAGTACTGATTGTTGAACAATTGTTACTTAGATGACTAAGCTCCGCTTAAGTTGAGCCGAGGACTGAAATACTGGCCCTTAGGTCGCTTACACTGTTCGAGACCTATAACTGCTTAATGCTCGTACTCAATCTCGTTTTTGAGTATTATTTGGCCAAGTCGAGGCGAAGTCACCATAGATACTCACTTGAAAATCTATTCTATAGTCGATACTTTGTGAATTCTTGGCGAAGCTTGAGATCTCTTGTTTTTGACATATATTTGATTGATATCTTGTGGCATAAATCCATGTTAGAAATACAAATGTCAAAAATAACTGACACGAGTACTTGAACACGACTCAAGGTGGCCTTGTAGTAGACTGAAGTGAAACCGGAGTCAAGCAAACGCGAAGTATTACTCCGTGGCCAAGTATCGTAGTAGTATTATTTGCATACTTGAGCAATTCTCAAGTCTGAGATCAAGCGAAGTATCGACTTTAAGTAAGGGCATTATTCGCCTATTTTGTTTCGGATCTGTAACTGCTTAAGTCGCTTTTTCTGCTCGGGCCTTTGCAATTGCTTAAGTCCTCCATTGCTGTACTCTTCGGGACCTTGCAATAGCTTAGGTCTCGTATGACTGTACTATTTGAGACCTTACAACTGCTTAAGTCGCCTTTGCTGTTCGGAGCCCTGTAACTGCTTAGGTCGCCTATTCTGCTCCGGATCTGTAACTGTTATGATTGCCCATTTTATTCGCGACCTACAACTGCTCAGATCTTCTATGGCTACACTGTTCGGGACCTTGCAACTGCTTAGGTCTCTCATTGCTATACTCGTAGGGACCTTGCAACTGCTTAGGTCTCGTATGGCTATACTGTTCGGGACCTTGCAACTGCTGAGGTATCCTATGCTGTTCGAGACTCTTTAACTGCTTAGATCGCCTATTCAGTTTGGAACATGAAACTGTTTAAGTCTCCTTGGCTATACTGTTCGAGACTTTGCAACTGCTTAGATTCTCCGTTGCTACACTCTTCGGGATCGTGCAACTGCTCAATTCTCGTATGGCTATGCTGTTTGAGACCCTGTAACTGCCTATTCAATTCGGGACCTGAAACTGCTCATGTCTCGTATGGCTATACTGTTCGAGACCTTGCAAATGCTAAGGTTGCCTTTTCTGTTTGAGACCTGCAACTGCTCAAGTCTCCAATGGCTATACTGTTCGGAACCTTGCAAATGCTTCTTAGGTCACTTATTCTGTTCGGAACCTGCAACTGCTGAAGTCTCCTATGGCTATACTGTTCGACACTTTGCAAATGCTTACGTCGGCTATTCTGTTCGGAACCTGCAACTGCTAAAGTCTCCTATGACTATACTGTTAGGTCTCCCATTGCTATACTTTTCGGGATCTTGCAACTGTTTAGGTCTTGTATGGCTGTACTGTTTGAAACCTTACAACTGCTTAGTTCGCCTCTGCTGTTTGAGATCTTGTAACTGCTTAGATTGCCTAGTATGTTCGTGATTTGCAACTGCTTCAATCTTTGTTTGGGACTTGGCAACTGCATTGCTATAGTCTTCGGGGCCTTGCACTGCTTAGGTCACCCATGCTATTCGGAATCCTGTAACTTCTTAAGTCGCCTATTCTGTAATTGGCGTAAAAATGTATAGATCTTTTTAATTCAATTACGCATAAATACATAATCAACCCAAAACGTAAGCCTGAAGTAACACTTAAGCCCAAGGTGTAGAGCTTGTTGGTCCAAGAGTAGATACTTTGTTGGCCCAATGGGCTCATATCTTCGACATTGAATATTTATTTTCTGCAAATGCCTCTTGTAAATATTTCACTCCGAACTCTGCAACGACTTAGGTCGTCTATGCTGTTTGGGATCCTGTAATTGCTCAGGTCGCCTATCCTGTTCCGGATCTGTAACTGCTTTGATTGCCTAGTTTGTTCGGGGCCTGCAACTGCTCAAATCTCCTATGGCTTTACTGTTCAGGATCTTGCTACTACTTAGGTCGTCTATGCGGTTCGGGACTCTGTAAATGCGTAGGTGGCCTATTTTATCCGGGATCTGTAACTGCTTGGATCACTCATTCTTTTCGGGACCCTGTAACTGCTTAAATCGCCTATTCTGTTCGGAACCTGCAACCACTTAAGTCCCCTATGGCTTCACTGTTCAGGACCTTGCAACTGCTTGGGTGGCTTATGCTGCTCGAGACTCTATAACTGCTTGGGTCACCTATTCTGTTTGGAACCTGTGACTGCTCAGGTTTTTTATGGCTGTACTGTTCGGCACCTTGCAACTGCTTAGGTCTAATAGGGCTGTACTTTTCAAAACCTTTCTACTGCTTAGGTCGCCTACTCTGTTCCGGATCTATAACTACTGAGATTGTCTAGTTTTTTTGGAACCTTCAACTGCTCAAATCTTCTATGGTTTCACTGTTCAAGACCTTGCAACTGCTTAGGTCGCCTATACGATTCAGGACCCTGGCAATGCTGAGGTCACCTATTCTATTCGGGATCTGTAACTGCTTTACAGTTCGGGACCTTGCAAAGGATTAGGTCACTTATTCAGTTCGGGACCTGCAACTGCTTAGGTCTTTTATGACTATACTGCTCGAAGCTTTGCAACTGCTTAGGTTGCCCATGGTGTTCGAAACTGTATAACTGCTTAGGTCGCCTATTCTGTTCGGGATCTTGTAACTGCTTAGGTTGCCTATTCTGTTCGAAGCCTGCAACTTCTTAGGTCTCGTATGGCTATACTGCTCGGATCCTTGCGAATGCTCAGATCGTCTATGCTGTTCGGAACCTTATAACTGCTTAGGCTGCCCATATTGTTCGGGACCTTGCAACTGCTCAGGCTGCCTATGTTGTTTGACCGAACATATAAAAAACTTGTTGGCTCAGTTAGATTCTATAATTGAAAAGAGCTTCAATGGATGTTGACCATTAATAATAAGCATTGCTAATGTAAACTGTTCTAAACCGAGCGACAGTAATTGGCAGTAATAATTTTGGTACCTGGGTGCTTTCAGAAAGTTGTCACCTGACATAAAAATCAATAATAAAACTGAGTGTTAAACCAAAATTTCAATTAGTTGATTATTTAGCATAGACAGCCAGTTCAGGGAAAAGTATAGTATCGTGGTGCGAGAGAGATGGCTAGAGTAGGCCCAACTATGGCACTGTTCTATTTTGATTGCTGCAAACTATTTTTCATATCGTCAAATAATAATGAACCTATTGTTATTTAATCCATATAAAAATATTTCTCCTGATATATTCATCAAAGTTTTCATTGAAATGAAGAATAAAAAGAGAACAATAGAAGCATAATTCATTGTCTGCGTTATTCATACGTCTTCATTTAAAAGTAATATATTGCTGCGTTTCCACAATGCAAGCAACGCACCGTTCATGCGAAAAGCACCTTAATCGGGTAATGTACTGTAGGGAATGAATATTTTACCCTGCTTCTATCGTTTCTTAAACGATTCGTACAATATTTTTTCCAATAAACAAGTTTTATTTGGAAATTAAAATCTATTTTGTATTTTGCAGAATCAACAACAGAATTGATTGAGGGTCAGTACGGTGACCAAAATGCCCAACTGATTTATGGAACGTTCACGACACCGCCCAATAGTATTTCTGGTAGTGCTGTGTGTGCGTTTTCGCTGCAAGATATTACAGATACATTCGAGGGCAATTTCAAAGAACAGGAAGCACTCAATTCGAATTGGTTACCTGTGCAAAGCTCAAAGGTTCCAGACCCACGACCTGGAACTTGTCATAACGATTCGAGAACACTGCCTGATCTCACTCTCAACTTCCTTAAATCCCATTCCCTTATGGATGAAAGTGTGCCTTCGTTTTTTGGTCAGCCGATAGTCATCCGTACAAGCTTTCAGTGAGTACCAAATTTTTTTTTATTGCTTGGACTTAAATGTATATTTTAGTTATAGATTCACACAAATAGCAGTAGACCCTCAAGTAAAAGTGCCGGGAGGTAAAACATACGATGTCCTATTTATCGGAACAGGTATTTAAATTTCAAAATTACCCAGGGGGAGATATTCACTTGGAATATTTTTTTAGATAACGGGAAGGTGATTAAAGCTGTGAACGCAATGTCTGCTGATAGTAAACATGGAGTTGAACCAGTGGTGGTAGAAGAAATACAAGTTTTTAATGTTCATGTCGCTATTAGAAATCTTCAAGTTGTTAAAGGCTCCGGTCGCGATGATAGCAGATTGATTGTCGTTGCAGACGACCAGGTGCAAAGTCTTCGTCTGCATAGATGTAGCAGCGACAAAATCACAAGCTGCAGGTAAATTTAAACAAAAAAACCTCCAAACATGTTTGCCAATTTTTTTTTTCCAGTGAATGTGTCGCTCTTCAAGACCCTTACTGTGCTTGGGATAAAATCCAAGGAAAATGTAGATCCCACGGTGCCCCCCGATGGAATGAAGAAAACTTCTTCTACCAAAGTGTTGCTTCTGGGCAACACGCCGCTTGTCCGCCAGGAAAAATAACAAACAAGGACGCTGGAAGTCTTGGAGGACTCAGCTCAAATCAACCAAAAATGTACAACCAAGATCCCATGTTGCCCAGTAAAGACCAACCAGAAGGACAAGTTATTAATATCATGCAAGATAAAGAATATGAAAACAGTGGTAATATCTCATTTATTAATGTGAAGTGTTTCCACCTTTGTGTTTTGTTCTAGATCCTGCTGTAGCGGCGGCAGATAGTCCTCCACCTCAATATTCAGTAGAGACTCTAGTAATGGCGGTTGTGGCCGGTGCTGTAACTGCGCTTGTAGTTGGCTTCATTGCTGGTTACTTATGTGGTCGCAAATGCCACAAAGATGAAGATGATAATCTTCCCTATCCAGATACCGAATATGAATACTTTGAACAAAGGCAAAATATCAATAGGTATTTTTTTAGTTATATACATGATAAATATTCCGATTAGTATCCATTCTAGGGTAGAAACTATTTATCTCAATATCTCGCGAGTTGACATGCGCCTAAATAACAATTATGACCAAAAATGACGTCGATTTTTGGTCATAATCGTGTCAGCAAGACGTCAATACGTGGGGCTATATAACGTCATATTATGACTTATGTTTGACGTCATATCATGACCAAGTTCGACGTCATATTATGATTCATGTTTGACGTCATTTTATGACTGAGTTCGACGTTAAATATGACCAAGTTCGACGTCATATTATGATTTATGTTTGACGTCATGTTACGAATAAGTTCGACGTCATATTATGACTAAGTTCGACGACATATTATGATTTATGTTTGACGTCAAGTTATGAATAAGTTCGACGACAAGTAATCTTGTCGCACGCAAATCATTTACCGCTTAGAAAAATTAGCGCAAAATGGTACCTATCCCACATTCGTAATAAAAAATAGTATCTGCAACTCGTGCGGTGTTGTCAATTACCCACTTGAGCGAGTGAACGCACTTGCTTCGTTCGTGTACGCCCAACTTCGCTTTCGTGGGCAATCGACAACTTATCGCACTTATTGCACAATTTACTATTCTATCTTTGTTTCTCGATGGAACTATACTCTTGTGGAACTATACTCCAAATTTTAATAAAATTGCAGTAAATCGAAAAAAACTTCCAAGTAAACCTATGTTTTTTTTCGAAAATAATTAGGGTCTTTCATATAATATTTTTTGATTGGCGCCCTAATTTTGACAGAAATCGGCGAATTATGGCAATAATACGGATTTCTGACTGAACCAGAAACGTAATCAAAAAATTGTAAATGACAGAGTTGAATTATTTTTTGAAAATAATATGACCTTACTTCAAAGATTTTTTCGATTGACAGCCTCAATTTCGAGTTGACAAAGCAAGTAATTTTTTCATATAATTGTATCAAAATCACAAAATTGGGGTCGTAAATCTAAATTTTCTTTCAAGTAAACCTATATTATTTTTTGAAAATAGTTGGGGTACTCTATATAAATTTTTTCGATTAGAGCCCTCATTCTGACACAAATCGTTAATATATGGCAATAACGCTAATTTCTGACTGAACCAGGGCCGTAATCAAAAATTAGTTAATGAAAAACTCTAAATATTTTTTAAAAATATTATGAGTTTACTTGAAAGATTTTTTCGGTTAACGGTCTTAATTTCGAGTAAACGGCGTCAGAAACTTTTGTTCAAAAAACGATAAATCACTAAAAAAATTTCACGTAATCGACAGAAATTGAAATTGTAGTGTCGAATTCTTCATTTATTTCTCGATAAAAATAGTCAATTCGCGGAAAATCGAGGGATAATTTTGTATCGTCTCAAAACGTGCTAGATGCTGCCATCTACTAGCCTCTTGTGGAACTATACTCCAAATTTTAATAAAATTGCAGTAAATCGAAAAAACTCTCAAGTAAACTCATGTTTTTTTTCGAAAATAATTAGGGTCTTTCATATACTATTTTTTGATTGGAGCCCTGATTTTGACAGAAATCGGCGAATTATGGCAATAATACGGATTTCTCACTGAACCAGAACCGTAATCAAAAAATCGTAAATGACAGAGTTGAATTATTTTTTGAAAATAATATGACCTTACTTGAAAGATTTTTTCGATTGACAGCCTTAATTTCGGGTTGACAAAGCAAGTAATTTTTTCATATAATTGTATCTAAATCTCAAAATTGGAGTCGTAAATCTAAATTTTCTTTCAAGTAAACGTATATTATTTTTTGAAAATAGTTGGGGTACTCCATATAAATTTTTTCGATTAGAGCCCTCATTCTGACACAAATCGTTAATATATGGCAATAACACTAATTTCTGACCGAACCAGGGCCGTAATCAAAAATTACTTAATAACAAACTCTGAGTATTTTTTGAAAATATTATGAGTTTACTTGAAAGATTTTTTCGGTTAACGGTCTTAATTTCGAGTAAACGGCGTCAGAAACTTTAGTCCAAAAAACGATAAATTACTAAAAAAAAATCACGTAGTCGACAGAAATTGAAATTGTAGTGTCGAATTCTTCATTTTTTTCTCGATAAAAGTAGTCAATTCGCGGAAAATCGTGGAATAATTTTGTATCGTCTCAAAACGTGCTAGATGCTGCCATCTACTAGCCTCTTGTGGAACTATACTCCAAATTTTAATAAAATTGCAGTAAATCGAAAAAAACTTTCAACTAAACTCATGTTTTTTTTCGAAAATAATTAGGGTCTTTCATATAACATTTTTTGATTGGCGCCCTAATTTTGACAGAAATCGGCGAATTATGGCAATAATACGGATTTCTGACTGAACCAGAACCGTAATCAAAAAATTGTAAATAACAGAGTTGAATTATTTTTTGAAAATAATATGACCTTACTTGACAGATTTTCTCGATTGACAGCCTTAATTTCGAGTTGACAAAGCAAATAATTTTTTCATATAATTGTATCAAAATCACAAAATTGGGGTCGTAACTCTGAATTTTCTCTCAAGTAAATGTATATTATTTTTTGAAAATAGTTGGGGTACTTCATATAAATTTTTTCGATTAGAGCCCTTATTCTGACACAATTCGTTAATATATGGCCATAACACTAATTTCTGACTGAACCAGGGCCGTAATCAAAAATTACCTAACGACAAACTCTGAGTATTTTTTGAAAATATTATGAGTTTACTTGAAAGATTTTTTCGGTTAACGGTCTTAATTTCGAGTAAACGGCGTCAGAAACTTTTGTTCAAAAAACGATAAATTACTAAAAAAATTCCACGTAATCGACAGAAATTGAAATTGTAGTGTCGAATTCTTCATTTATTTCTCGATAAAAGTAGTCAATTCGCGGAAAATCGAGGAGTAATTTTGTATCGTCTCAAAACGTGCTAGATGCTGCCATCTACTAGCCTCTTGTGGAATTATACTCCAAATTTTAATAAAATTGCAATAAATCGAAAAAAACTTTCAAGTAAACTCATGTTTTTTTTCGAAAATAATTAGGGTCTTTCATATAACATTTTTTGATTGGCGCCCTAATTTTGACAGAAATCGGCGAATTGTGGCAACAATACGGATTTCTGACTGAACCAGAACCGTAATCAAAAAATTGTAGATGACAGAGTTGAATTATTTTTTGAAAATAATATGACCTTACTTGAAAAATTTTTTCGATTGACAGCCTTAATTTCGAGTGGACAAAGCAAGTAATTTTTTCATACATTGTATCGAAATCTCAAAATTGGGGTCGTAAATCTGAATTTTCTTTCAAGTAAACCTATATTATTTTTTGAAAATAGTTGGGGTACTCCATATAAATTTTTTCGATTAGAGCCCTCATTCTGACACAAATCGTTAATATATGGCAATAACACTAATTTATGACTGAACCAGGGCCGTAATCAAAAATTAGTTAATGACAAACTCTGAGTATTTTTTGAAAACATTATGAGTTTACTTGAAAGATTTTTTCGGTTAACGGTCTTAATTTCGAGTAAACGGCGTCAGAATCTTTTGTTCAAAAAATGATAAATGACTAAAAAAATTTTACGTAATCGACAGAAATTGAAACTGTAGTATCGAATTCTTCATTTATTTCTTGATAAAAGTAGTCAATTCGCGGAAAATCGGGGAATAATTTTGTATCGTCTCAAAACGTGCTAGATGCTGCCATCTACTATCCTCTTGTGGAACTATACTCCAAATTTTAATAGAATTGCAATAAATCGAAAAAAACTTTCAAGTAAACTCATGTTTTTTTCGAAAATAATTAGGGTCTTTCATATAACATTTTTTGATTGGAGCCCTAATTTTGACAGAAATCGGCGAATTATGGCAATAATACGGATTTCTGACTGAACCAGAACCGTAATCAAAAAATTGTAGATGACACAGTTGAATCATTTTTTGAAAATAATATGACCTTACTTGAAAGATTTTTTCGATTGACAGCCTTAATTTCGAGTTGACAAAGCAAGTAATTTTTTCATATAATTGCATCAAAATCACAAAATTGGGGTCGTAAATCTAAATTTTCTTCCAAGTAAACCTATATTATTTTTTGAAAATAGTTGGGGTACTTCATATAAATTTTTTCGATTAGAGCCCTCATTCTGACACAAATCGTTAATATATGGCAATAACACTAATTTCTGACTGAACCAGGGCCTAGCATTGTAGTGAGATGTGCGTTCTTATTTTAGGAATAATTACACAATAAATTATTGGGATGGAATATCAAACAAAAATGTACTTAGGGCTTTTCTACATCTACATAAGAAGTTACTTTAAAAGTGTACCGGGGTATATCATACCCCAACCAACTTCCAGCAAGTCTGATGCTCAATTGAAAGTTTATACATAGTTGTATATAAGTCTGTTCTCTTTGTTCAAGTATAATCCTAAGCTACTGAGAAAAAGAAATCACTTGTTTGTCTTAAATTGATTTTACGATTGGAAATAGAGTTAATGGGGTATGACATACCCCACAACACTAACGAAGGGTTAAAAAATGTTGCATAAATCACAAAATGACGTCGAATATAAGTTATAAAATGACAAGCTAAAAACAGAAACTCAATCAGTTGGAAACGTAACTAAAAAAGTATGAGCAAAGAATCATATATAAAGATTTTCGAAGACGTTGAAACTTAACGTTAAATTATGACGTCGAAAATTGACGTCAATTTATGGCCACAATTTGACTTGTTATTTGGGCGGTTTCCGATGTTGGTATCATGATGAATTAAACTTTTGTTTTTATGATCAATCAAGGCGATTCTTTAATTTTTCTAATAAGACTTAGTTTCCACAGAATACAAACTGAGCCAAAGTTGTTACCCCAAGAAGAAGTAACGTATGCTGAGCCAGTACTGGTGCCGCAGCCGCCTCCAAAGAACTTGCACTCACCGAAGAGTACTTTACGTAAGGGGCCCCACCAGAATAATGCCGAGACGCTGTTCCAATTCCAGGCCGATGCCGGATACAACCAACGCGATGCGTACAGGGGCCGCGACAACTTCGGCACACTGCGCTCGCATCAGGTACGACTGTTTGTCCCGAATGAACTTTAAATTAATCTGACGCCGAGCGTCGTGCGTACGCAGGGTGACAACTACCGACGCGGTGATGGCTTTGCCACTACGCGCAGCGTCAAGAAGGTCTATCTCTGAGAAACGAGCGAGGAGGGTGGGGTCGGAACTCGCAGCCAACGGAGTTTATCTCGTCCCCGTCATCGGCCCGGGCCGCGGTCGGGCGCTCACAGTGCGCTGCCCACCAGCAGCGGCTCATCGAGCTCGCCCTCGCCCCCCTCATCGAGCCCAAGCCCTACACCACGCGCTAGCCCCACTGGACCTGCGCCGCCACCGCCGCCCTGCAGCTACATCTTCCGGGCATGAACTGGTGGTGCAGTTGTTGTTGTTGTGTGGCTCAGCCAATTCAATACTCCACTTCCATTCATCATTCATACTCTTCTACTCTCTGTCAACATTTACCCAACCACACGTTCGGCTATATACAACAGTCTTGCAGCTACAAAATTGTATTTTTTATTAAGTATCGACTTATTTAGTCAGGCAAAGTGAAGCTGTGAAATATTGGTGCAAGGCCCACATCTTGGAACTCTCATTCGGGGTCGGTTTGTGGCACTTGACTGACAGTTACGAGATCTAATGCTTGTGACCACATCACGGCACATTCTCTTTACACACACACCGGTCTCAAAGCACAAGATTCGCTGCTGCCATTGCAAATGCCCAACAACCGATTTCCGACCAAGTAGGCCCTTGTGCAGTGTAGATAGACTTGCGTATATAAGTATTTTGATGATTAATAAAAGTGCTTCTTATGGATGTGTTAGGTAAGTATATCCATACGTTCAAATAGAAAACGTTGATTTAGCAAAGAGCGAAAAATACAATTGTGATTAGTACTGTAATATATACATAATTCAGTCGTGAAAAATAAAATATCGTTATTCCCACCTAAGATCTATTTGTTGATCTCTTGTATTGTATAAAAGTAACTTCAAGGTGCATTTTAGGCACCGTGGTGCCTAAAATGCACAATATCGTTTGTTACGACTAGTTTAGAGTTACATTTCAATGTTAAAAAGCTTTCTACTAAAAATTTTAGTTTACAGAATCTAGTGATGTAAATATGTAAGACTGAGCTGAAACGATTTTTTATTCCGTGTCCATTACGATATTTAGTCGATTTTGAGACTAGGTTGTTCTGCATAGTGTAGAAGCAACATCAGTTAGCCATTTCTAAACAGTACAAACTTCCAGAATTCGGAATGATGCTTTTTGTAATTATATCGCGATTTAGTCACTTTTTTTCTATTATTAGTCACATTCAAGTCAATAAGAACAACTACAGTATCACACTAACCATTCACACTAAAACAAATATTTCATGTAATTATCATTTTAAATTCGTATAAATAATATTACTAGTTTTCTGTTAATAATTTAGCCAAATATTTGTAATTTAATACTTTTATATATTTTTTTAAATTTTTACTTTCCTTAAAAGTTCTTTTACGTACAGATATTTATATAAATATATTTTTAAACTTGTAAAGAAGTTTTAAGTAGGATAAAGTAATACTAGTCAACAAATATAAATACGTAAATAATGCCATTAGTAGATACGTTAAAATTTATTTGTCAAGTACAGGTTTTATCAAATTTCAATTAACAAAAAACTCATTTAAACATAAGCGCTCATTTTTACCGAGTAAATAATCAAAATTAACCATAATTTATAAGTAAAAAATAGTAAACAGATTATTTGAAAGAGGTGTACAGGATTGTTGTACTTGTATTAGAAAATAATTAACTAATCTACTTCTTTTTCAAAACTCCTTGGCATAAAACAAAATACTAAAACAAGACTACGATAAGTTTGACGCTCTGCGCATGTCTATTGGCAACTGAAATTAATTCCATCTAGCGGATATGAGCGAAACTGCCCTTAATGACATGCGCCCAAATAACAATACATCCCTGTTGATTTTTTTAAATTTGTTTTATGATTCTCCATCAATATTTATATTAAACTGAAATATTATTGATTTATGCATTACATATTATAACATTTTCACGACGAAGTAATTGTTAGAAAATATTTATGTAAAAAAAAACAGTTCAAGGTGGCACTAGTGTGCCAAACAAATAGTTTTTGTTCTGTGTGGAGAACTGTCACTTTTATAAGATTCAAAACAGCAATTAATAAGCTAATATAATAGAAATAAAATTATATTTCTTCTAAAACTAAAAAACGATAAAATAACAACAAACAAAATGGCAGCAGATGGAAGTGACATCTAATAGTTAGTTAATGTTTGTTCCGCGCATGTCTGCCTGCAAAAATTAAAAAATAACTACTGACTTCATATTAGTTTTAATTTTTAATTAATTTAAGAATAAACTAATTGTTTCAAGAACTTTCTGCATTACTGGCCACAGTTTTACATTTACTTTATGCTTTTATAACCAGTTCACTGTATTATGACTAAATATAACGTCGAGTTTTGGTCATAGTCGTGTCAGAAAGACGTCAATACGTGGGGCTATATAACGTTATATTATGACTTATGTTTGATGTCATTTCATGACTAAGTTCGACGTCATACTATGAATAATGTTTGACATCATTTTATGACTGAGTTCGACGTCATATTATGACTATAGCACTAGATAAAGGACAGCTGACTCGTCCGCCATTTTGAAGCCCACTGTCAGTTGTTTGCCGTTTACCGATGTGTGAACTTTAATATAATTTAATAAAATAATTGCAAATGACGGGCTGTTATGGGCCCAATTGTATTATTCATTCAAGATACGGGTTCTGATTCTACAGATGAGTAATTTTCATTTTTCAATACTTCATTTGAATGTGGAGAAATATATTCCGAGCTACTTAACCTCAATTTAAATTTCGAGTTTAATTGTTCGATTGTAAGAGGCTGAATGCATTATTCAGAGTAAATATTCTTAATGATTTGCTACTAAATTAGCATAATTTCCCGAAGTTTTGCAGTATTGCAAATTATTTGTTAGAGCACTACACTGTTGTGAGAGGTTTGGGGATCGGGAATTTTGAAATTTCAAACAAAAATGAGACCATCAGCTACAATTCCAAATGAGCTAACTAAAAAAATACAAGAAGCAAGTAATTGTGTATCATTCGATTTGGACTATTTTCTAAATTTTCATTGTATTTTATATATCTTATAAAAAAAAATTATCTCTTTTTGCTTATTATTATTTATTATTTAACTTGCATTGCCCAAAGCAAATATTTAGGTACTTACCCAGGTACCTATTTGTTTAAATCACCATACTACCTACTTTAACTTCACAATTTGAATACTAAACATTTACAGATTTGGTGTAGAAAATTAATGCAAGCAGATAAATTTCTTAAAAAACAAGATGCACAATTGCCTGCTATTTTAATTTCGTTATTATTCATCTACAAACTTACATAATTCACACAAAATCATAAAAATAAGGATATTAAAAGTCTCACAGCCTTGTCAGTGGGCTCCAAGATGGCGGACGAGTCAGCTATGATTATCTAGTGCTGTATGAGGCTATCTAACGTCATATTATGACTTATGTTAAACATCATTTTGTGATTAAGTTCGATGTCATATTATGATTTATGTTTGACGTCATTTTATGACTTAGTTCGACGTTATATTATGACTCAAATTAGACATCATTTTCATGAATTAATAACGACATCATATTATGGTCTAAGTTTGACGTCATATGAGCAGAAAAATATTATATAGTGTTAAAAAAATGATAAAAAAAATTACAGCATATACATTTCGATGTGCTGTTCCACAATCAAAAAGAATTCTTTTGAAATTTGCAAAATTATGGGGGTGCTTCAAGAAGAGTACATTTGTAGTGCCACTGATCGACACGAAATTCCTAATGAAGTTAATAAATAAGAATTTTAGCCACGTAATTAATATTGGATAACAAATTAATCAGTTTTATTTTGATGTTTTGTTCTTCAGAACGGCGATAAACAAGTACAGGTAAAAAAACTAGCTTTATTAAAAATTTCGTGTCGACCAGTGGACCCAACAATGTACCCTTCTTGAAGTACCCCCATAATATTGTAATTTTGAAAAAATTCTTTTGGATGGGGACAAGTTTGACATACACAAACAGCGCGACCTAACCCCTAAAATGTTCAGAACTACCCTTGAGTTGTATAAAACAACTAGCAATGAATTACTGCTATGAAGACGCTGGAAGCAACGCGGTTCGCAGACATATAAGTAAACCAAATAATCTGATATAGTTTGGAGTTGTCTAGCTTTCGGTATATTTTTATACCTTCATCAGGTTATTACAAGTTAAAAATGATATAAAATACAAGAAATATTCCAAATTATTCACTTATAATTCGTGAGGCATTGAAAATCAGCAAGAATAATAACAATAATTGCAGCCACAAATATTAAAAGAAATTTTTGGGACAAGTTGTAAAATTTTTAAACTGAATTAGGGTGGAAAAATTTTCAATAATTCAATTATTTTAACCTCTTCGATATTTCAAATAAATTGGCACATATTTAGCTCAAGCCATGTCAATTTCTGTTCATCGTATTATCTATCTTATTTATATACATCAATTCTAAGAAAGATCGTTTTTCAAAATTTGTGCCATTACTATCTTTTCAATGTTTTTGAAAATTTTGATTGAGTGATTAGTTTAAGATATTTCTTGTATTTTATATTGTCCTGATGAAGGTTTAAAATGTACCGAAAGCAAGACAACTTCAACTTATTCTGTTGCTTAAAAAAACTGTAGGCCTGACAGCCTTTTCTATTTTGCTTCTAGTGTTTAGTTTGGTTCTCGGCTCGACTTCAAGCCTTCATCAGGACAGTTTTATGCGAGAGTTCTAGTTAAAATGATATCAATCAATGTATTGACTGTAAACATTTCAATAGTTTAGAAAAGAAATTAATTGAATTATTTTTATAGGACTCTCGGACTAGGAAGCGGGCTTCGCCCGCTTTTACCAGGCTAAATGCAGTATTATTCTTTTCATAAGACACATAAACGAATTTAAATTCATAGTAAAACTTCAGTTTCGTCTGACAGAATGCTTACTTCTTAAAAATTCACAGAATATACTATTTTATGATAATATAGTTAGTTATTTCATTACACGGTAACGAATCTTTTTCAATAGAGATAGAGAGCTAATAATATCACGTTCACTTTGATGATAACCAGTGGTCACCAAGTGGTCGAAATTCATTAAAGTTTCAATCCCATTCCCGGGGGCTTCAGATACAATTAACTTAATATTTGAGGCTTTATCCGAATCTGTAATAAAAATAATGGATCCCATTCAATATTTTGACATGACTTCCTTCTACTTCTCTCCCTCCTCATTTTCAGCAGTACATTAACATGGGACAACTTCTATAAATAATTTTCTGCACTCCTTATCCATATTAACTTTGAGTATGACAAACCTCACATTCCTTTGTGCGTGCAGTATGTTTAAAAAAGAAGTATTAATATACAGGTGTTTTTTTGAGATATCTTGAGAACTAATATAGTTAAAAATCTGAAACTTTGCACATGGGCCTTAATAATAAAGCCAAGTTAATCTAAAATATCTTAAAAATGGTGACACTTACAATTATACCGGAAGTTGACATCAACTTTCTTATTTTAAATGGAACATCCTATATTTTATTATATCTTTGAATTCTATTCTATTGTTAACACAACTATATAATTGCTTTTTTAATTTTGTTGACAGATGCATCTCAAATACATGTTAAAAAAATTTGATATTATGCACACGTGCTCGCAATGAAATGTCAATAATTTTCATAAATATTATACAGAATAAAATGTTAACAAACTCAAATTTATTAAATGAAAACCTCCATTTTTAACTACAGCTTTGAATTCTACTGTAAAAAACAAGACAAGTTTTCATTAGAAACATATATCTATTTATCTACGACTGTGCGCTAATAGGTGATTCGCCCACTAATTTGCGTGTCATTATGAATTAATATACATACATAAATTTATATTTATGAACATTTATGACAAGATTTTTACAATTAGATATGTTTATTTTCTTTATAACTTTGACAGCTGTCAAACTAATAGTTGCCATAACAATGAATAAGATGCTACTTGATCAAGCTATGAATTTTACACTAAATGTTTTTCGAATGTCAAATATCAAATAAAAAAGACTAATTCAGCAGCAATTAAGGCCGTCGTAGATAAAATATTGAATAATACACGTTTGATACAGCTAGTGCAACGAAACTTGAGTTCATTACAACGGCTGTATCAAACTTGTATCATTAATATCTATTGTGAATAGTATTTATAAAAAAACCGTATTTTATTGCGAGCACGTATGCATAAAATCAAATTTTTCCAACGACCTGAATTCGAGATATTTTTTGTTAGGCTGCATGCATCTGTCAAAAAACTTTAGAATGTAATTATTTCAGAAACTGTTCAAAATAAAGCCATAGTTGTATGGTTAAAAAGTGAAGTAGAATTCAAAAATATAATAAAATATAGGGTGTTCCATTTAAATTGGTATAACTGGAAGTGTCGCCATTTTGATATCGACATACGAGCATCTCAATAATCAAAAATAATGTCAGTCTTAAAAAACGAGTATATTAGTTGATTTAATTTCGTCAATAATATTCAAAACATATTCCAATGGAATTATTTCGGTAAAAATGTTGGCGCTTATGAAATTCTGTTTGATTTCACAAATCAGTATTAAAGTCAAATTGATTTAAAAATAGATTCATTGAAAAGTAATCTTTAAGAAAACTGAAGTGTACTATATATTGTTATCTAGTACATATTGCTGATTATCTATGGAATATACATAATTATATTATACAATGCTTCTTCCTATTGCAACACAGTGCCCAGTTGTAAGTGCAGATTTCTGCTGTTAGCTGAGCCAAGCTATTTTGTATTGTATTACATAAGGCGCTGCCAGTTTTTTAATATTATTAAAATTATATATAAATATATAAATAGATAAATTATGGTTTTAATATGTAAAATACCAAATGTGTAAGTGCATAGTGAGTGTTTCGAAAGAATGCATTTTTATTTTCATCGTATTAATATTGATGAGAAATTTCAATTGTTGTCAATTTTTGTATGCAACAATGTATTGAAAATTTTATACATGTATATAGGTACATAGCCTGTTTCATGAAGACGAGATACGTATAATTTAATAGAATATTACACTTTCTTGTCAATATCTAGTTATTAGGATTCATTTATGGATAGAACTGTAAAAACTAATAAATTCTAAAAATAACGATTAACGTGCAACTTTAGTAATATAAGAACGGATGAATGATTGAGAGTTTAAATATTATTAAGCCTTTCCGCAGATGTAATATATTTAATACAGTTATATATAAATATATTATAAATAGTATACAATTTGTCCAGACTAATATTTTAATATGTATGTTTCATTTATAATTAGGAACAACAATTGTTTTGCTTCTAAGAAGTATATTTCTATTTTATTTGTTTATGTAATAAATATCACATATAAATGTTCTGGGCAAAATGTATTATTATTCCATTTAATATGAACATTGACTTTAGAAAACATGATGTATCTTTGATTAGAAATAAAATTTAAAAAATGAATTTTCAACTGATTTGCCTCTTAATTTTAATTAGTAAATGTTTTAGAAGCGCTGATAATTTCGGAACAACTTTAGAAAGCAGGTTGGCAACACTGTGTACTGTGTGGCTGACAGTTGTCATCTTCCTATGAAGTTCCTACATTTAAAAATAATTTGTGTTTTATGACAAAATGCCGACTGTAATTCTTTTAGATGTGTCTCTTTCAATGTCACGTCCTGTTATCAGCCAAGATAATACAGAAAGTTTGACAAGATACCAACTGGCGGTACACGGAATTAATACATTTTTGGACAGTTTATCAATTTATTCCAAACTAGAATTTACATCATTGGTGAGTACATTAATATTCAAATTAAAAATTTTTGTTTATTTACTTGTTAGTTACTAAATTGGAATGTAGGGAATTTTGTTCCAATTGGGCTGACGTTTGCCCAAAGTCGTTCATTTTTGGTTGTGTTAAAATTGAAGTTTATAATGTATTTATTATAAATATTAGTCAATTGGAAGTGCAATATAACTAAAAGTGTACAATTTTACTAATTTCATAAATAAGTACGTATTTTTCGACAAATTTGGAACCACGTGGAATAGGTTATGTGCTTTCCAAATTTAAATTTGAAAATTATAAAATGGGCGAAGTAAAAATAGAAAATTGCACTACTGTTTCTTTGAGATATCGTTTTATTACACATATTTCCCCAAATGGCGAAAGCGAATTACTTTACGAAGCAGAACCGTCAAGAACAATAGAAATCCCTCCAGATAATGACAGTGAAACAAGCTCCAGTCCAGAAACGGAAGAAAATACTGAAGTTGATGTTAATTTTTTAAGAAGTCTAGATCCTAAAGAATGGAAGGATCAAGATCATTATGCCGTATTAGGCCTGAAAAAATTGCGGTACCGAGCAACAGATGACGACTTGAAACGTGCGTATAGAAAAATGGTTTTGAAGCACCATCCTGATAAACGCAAAGCTCAGGGGGAAGAAATTCGTCCTGATGATGATTATTTCACCTGCATTACGAAAGCTTACGAAATATTAGGGACGCAATTCAAACGACGTTCGTATGATTCTGTTGACCCCGAATTTGATGATAATATACCTTCAGGAAGTGAATTAAAGAAGGATTTTTTTAAAGTGTTCCCTAAATATTTTGAATGGAACGCCCGGTGGTCTGAAAAAAAGAATGTTCCTTTATTGGGCGACCAAAACACCAGCCGTGATAAAGTGGAAGAATTTTATTCTTTTTGGTATAATTTCGAATCCTGGCGAGAATTTTCGTATTTGGATGAAGAGGAAAAGGAAAAAGGACAAGATCGGGATGAACGAAGGTGGATAGAAAAACAAAATAAAGTAGCTAGAGCTAAAAGAAAGAAGGAAGAAATGGCACGAATCCGCACACTTGTCGATTTAGCTTACAGTAACGACCCTCGCATAGCTAAATTCAAAACAGAAGAAAAAGAAAGAAAATTGGCTGCCAAGAGGGCGAAGCAAAGTGCCGCTCAAGCGCGCAAAGAAGAAGAGGAACGATTGGCAAAAGAAGCCCTGTTGGTAAAAGAAAGAGAAGAGGCGGCAGAACGTGCAAGAATAGAAGCTTTACGACAAGAGCGCGAAATACAAAAAAAAGCCCTCAAAAAAGAACGAAAAATATTTAGAGATACTTGTAAAATTAATAATTATTATAGTGAAAATGAAGAAGAGAATTTGGCACACATGACAGCCGTAGAAAAAATTTGTGAGTTACTTAGATTAACCGAATTAGAAAAATTAAACAAGGATGTTAAAACTGATGGGCGAAATGTTTTTATTGCTGCAATGAAACAAACCGAAAAACGTATTGAAGAAGAAAGAAAAGTTTTGCTGGAAACTCAACAAAAATCCGATAAAGAAAAATCCACCTTAAAACCTATTATAGTTGAATGGACTAATGATCTTATTCAATTATTAATCAAAGCTGTGAATTTATTCCCCGCCGGAACTAACCAACGTTGGGAAGTTATCGCTAATTTTATTAATCAGCATGGGGATCTTCCAGACGGCTCAAATCTAAACGCAAAAGATGTATTAGCTAAAGCTAAAGATTTACAAAACACTGACTTTTCTAAAAATAATTTAAAAGCAGCCGCCAATCAACAAGCTTTTAATAATTTCGAGAAGGATAAAAGAAACGCCAAAGTTGTGGACGATACGGAAATATCAAAAAAAATTGACCAACAAGTTTTAACACAAAAAAATAATTTGGTTAAAGAAAATATTACGGAAAACGGCAAAAAAACTGAAACGCCTTGGACTCCAGCCGAACAACAACTGCTTGAACAAGCACTGAAGACTTATTCATCAACCACTGCAGACCGTTGGGACAGAATCGCGGAATGTATCCCCAACAGATCGAAAAAAGATTGCATGAGGCGCTATAAAGAATTAGTCGAAATCGTAAAAGCTAAGAAAGCTGCGCAAGCAGCTGTTAAACCTAAATAATCGTTAATAAATTAGGAAATTTTTGCATTAATCTTATTTTTAGTTGTGTTGTAAGCGATTTGTATTTGGAATTTTATTTGAAAAATAAAATAGTTCACCAATAGTTTATTATTTTTTGTTTGCAGGTTGCCTTTTCATCGTTGTATGAAGTGGTAAGTGGATTTACAAGGGATTACGAATTGATTAAAAATAAATTACACACATTAGAAGAATTCGACAAGACTTGTATCGAAGCTGTACTCCACGCGGTTAATACTTTAATTTTAGAAGAATGGGGGAATAATGTACCTTGTCAAATAATTTTAATTACGGATGGAAGTCTTGGGGTGGGCCCAATGTCCCTCAAACATTCCTTAATGACAGCAAATAAGCGCGATTTAAATAATCCATTTGCTTTGCCATTTCCTTTTCCAGGAGAATTACATGTAATTTGTATTACATCTCCTGATGATTCAAATTTATCATTGGCCCGTTCTTCGTACCAAAAATTGGTAGATTTCGCCGGAAATAACGGCAGCGTAATCGTCCCAGAAAATAATTTATCAGTCAACAGTATTACAACTTTATTTAAAAAATTTGCTGAAGAAATTTATTCATTTAAAGGAGTTTTAAAATGTGGAAATCTCAGTTCAAATATTGTCTTGTCGCCCCCGCCGATGCCGCACACAAAAATAGCCGATTTTGATTCCAAACGGATGGTTTTGTCCAAAACTATTGAAGTTGTTGGGTTTATCAACGCTGCTGATATAAACTCGCCAATGGCAATATCCCGCCATTTGGTTTTGCCAGTCGGTGGCTTTTCCAAAGATCAATTCTCGGAGCCACAAATGATAAAACAAGAATCAGGTGAAAGTCATTCAGAAGGTGAAGAAGGCAATAACGACGAAGGAAAGGTACCTTCATTTTGCGTGCTTCTTCACGGAGCACTAAAAGTGGAAAACGTAGTAGCAATAGTTGTAGTCGGAGAGGATTGGTTTGGATATATTTATTCTCATGCCGACTGCAAAAAGAAATCAAATTTAATGTTGACTGTCCTACCACCTGGTTCTGACGTCGTGCCTTGGTTAGGAGATTTGAACAGTTTAGGAACAGTCGACTTTTTGGACCCTGGAGAACAGCCGGCAAGTTTTCCGATTAGACCTGCTGATAAAAGAAGTTATTCCCAAAATTGTGTCGTTTGGATTCGACAAGTTGGACTGCAGTCTGATATACAAAAAATATTAAGGCATGCCCGGAAATTACCAGACAAAACACAACAATTTTATAAAGTACGTTTATTTATATAATATATTAAATTTAGAATAATTTGTCAACAAAAATTGCAATTGTTAATAACAAACATTCCTTATACTGATTTCCAAAATTCTACGACTACCAACAGATCTGATTTTATGCGCAAAATTGAAAAATAAGTGCACTTCCGGTTCAGTCTATTGTTATGAAAATAGTAGGCAATCATTCAGATGCTACAGCAGACTAAAATACCAAATTTCAATATTCTCCACCTGATCGTTTCGAATTTATGCGAAAAATTCCAAAAGACTGTCAAGTAAAGTGCACTTCCGGCTCGGTGGATCTCAATAAAAATAGGATATGAGCATCTAGACGGTATAATCGTCCTAAATACTGAATTCTAACAATCTACGTTCAACCGTTTTGGATTTATGCGGAAAATTCAAAAAATGTTTCGAATAAAGTGCTCTTCCGGTTCAGTCGATAGCAATCATAATGCAGGGTGTACAACTAGATATTATAAAAGTGCTCAATACAAAATTTAAATATTCTACAACTAATTGTTTAGAATTTATAGGAAAATTTAAAAAGTCTGTCATATAAAGTGCACTTTCGGCTCAGCCGATTGTTATAAAAATAGCAATTCAAATGCTAAATTTCAGTATCCTATGGCTGAACATTCTGAATTTATGTGGAAAATTGAAAAAAAGCTTCAAGTAAAGTGCACTTCCGGTTCAGCCGATCGCAATCATAATGCAATATATACAATAATATGTTATAGAAGTGCCTAATACGAAATTTCAATATGCTATGGCGGTTCATTCTATATTTATGCAAAAAATTCAAAAAAAGTTTCAAGTAAAGTGCACTTCCGGCCTGACCGATTGTTACAAAAATAGCAGATAACCATTCTGATACAACATCAAGTTCAAATACTGAATATCAACATCTTACGGTTGATCATTCTGGATTTATTAGAAAAATTCGAAAAAAGTTTCAAGTAAAGTGCACTTCCGGTACAGACGATTGGAACCATAATGCGAGGTGCACAACTAGACCCTATACTAGTCTTGAATACAAAATTTCAATATTATTCGTTCAACCAGTTTTGAGATTTGCGAGTTACGCACGAACATACGTACCGACATCAAA
This sequence comes from Dromius quadrimaculatus, assembly GCA_963989225.1. Taxonomy (NCBI): domain Eukaryota; kingdom Metazoa; phylum Arthropoda; class Insecta; order Coleoptera; family Carabidae; genus Dromius; species Dromius quadrimaculatus. The sequence goes on from OZ022328.1 coordinate 4,091,865, forward strand.
CCAAAAATAGTCAAAATGGATTCAGGGATATTTCCATCAAAATCTCGATAGGTGAATTTTGTCGGTTTCACAATACTTGTTACTTTGTACAAGTAAAAATGTTGTATGCTACACGTGCACGAAATTTCTTTGGAGCTTTCGAATGATTTGTGTCTCGGCTGCCGCCTCGACCAAAAACTTTCATTCTCAAGCACCAAAGTATAATTTCGCGCACTAGATACATAAATAACTATTATAGTACGGGCGCACCGGCTGTTGAGAGACTACAGCACATAAAATATTTTTTTTATAGTATTAAATAACAATTAAAAAATTAGAAAAAATTTTGGTGTCATCTTAAAGCTTGAACTAATAAAGTTTTGTTAAAAAACAAATTTTAAATCAATTTTTGAGAAAGTGAGGCTATTGTAAACTAACTAATTTTTTTCGAACATCTGTTTTCATTGAGAGCAACAAAAAATGCTTAAATAATTCGTCTATAAATTTTTTGCTTCTTGGGGCCTTTCTTACATGTACACTCAACAAAATTACATCATATAAGTGTTCAAAAGTAGTTTATCTTATTTGTTATTAATTTTTGAATTTAACAAAAAATATTTTCCCTTTAAAAATTATAATATTATTATAGAACAGCAAAAATAGTTATTCATGTATCTAGTGCACGAAATTATATTTTGGTGCTTGAAAATGAAAGCCCCAAAGAGATTTGTGCACGAGTTGCATACAAAATTTTCGTACAGACGTCAAAAAATTATAAAAAAAGTATAAAAATCATATCAAATTACAACGTGCACGAAATATAAAAATTGCAGGAATATTACAAAAAGATGTATTTGACTGCACGATGAATATCAATCAAATATTTGATTTGGTTCATGAGTTATTGTCCTGGAAACTGAAGCTTCCAGCTGATAATTCGTATAAGTCAACAATTTATTACTAACTTAAAATTTGGTCCAATAACCGCCCAAACTAGAGGTTAAAAAAATATATTAGCGAGAGGTCATGTGCTGGCCTAAATATCTATTAAAAAAAAGAATAATTTATTATGATACTAACATCAAAAACTGCATGACAATATCTAATATAACTCACGAGATATTGATATTGAAAATTTATACCCTAAAATGGGTAATATAATGAATATAAGGTATACAAACCTTCATTCTGATACTAACATCGAAAATCGCATGTCAATATTTTATGTAACTCATGAGATATTCAGATAAATAATTTATACCCTAAAATGGGTGTTTTGGTGAATACAAATATAGAATTCTTCTTTCTGATACTATCATTGAAAACCGCAATTCAATATCTTGTGTAACTCGCGAGATATTTGGATAAATAGTTTTTACCCTAAAATGGGTATTTCAGTCTAAAAAAAAGTTTGAGGTATAAAATTTAATTACTAACATGTTGCTTGCTCCGTACAGCAATTTTCAAATTTTTACTATGCCCAGTTCGCCCGTAATTAATTATTGAATATTTATTTAATTTTTACCCAAAACTGGGTGGGTGGACCAAAAAATTAATAATATAATTATCATCCTTGAACCCTTTTTTACAGGTACGCAAATTTTCATAATGTTCGTATGCCTAATAACAGAGATATTAATTAATTTATAAATATATTTCAGTTTCCTGAAAATACTGAAGTTATTAGTTTGAAACGCAATATAGCGACCTAATCTAATCAACTGTTTTGAAATTTTCTTAAATTTTAGCTAAAATTTAATTAAACGTCACTTTTTTTTCAAAATAATGTATTTTGATTTAAAAAGTTGTTTTGGGGCAATTTTTGGGTGGAAAATCATTCTTCGCCACCCCTATTTTATGAAAAGTACCTTTTGTATGCTGGAGCCTACTCAGGAGGGCTGGAATTTATGTCTGAAAATTGCATTTTTACTTATTTTATAAAAATTATCTCGTACTCTTTTACGGGTTGAATTTTATGCAGTGCTACATTGCGCTTCAAACCATTAGCAGTACTTAATTAAAAAATTTGTAAATTGGTTATTAATGCTAGAAAATCGGGGAAAAAGGGTAGATCGGGGTAAAATTTTCTCAAGAATCCAATTTTTACCTCAAAATTATGATTTTGCGAGTGGTACCTCGGTTATAACGAATATTTTTTATATGTGCTTTTATAATTATTTATTTAATTTGTAGTGACAGAAAAATGGAATAAAAATTATATTTGGGGTAAAATATCCTGAGGGCTATTATTTATAAGTCAGAAATTTGTACCTTGTTTATAACGAATATACGTTATAATAGTGATATTATTAATAAATTTAATTTTGGCCGTAGGAAGCTGGAAAAAAATGTAAACTGGGATAAAATTTTCTGAGGATTCAGAATTTTTAGTCAAATGTTGTCCTAATATCGTACGTCTTTTGTTTTATCAACAAAACTGTAAATAAAATACTTTTTGACTAATTTTGGGGTTGAAACTTTGCAGCAATATTACAAAAGGATAAATCAGACAGCAGGATGAATATTAATCAAATATTTGATTTAGTTCATGAGTTATTGACATCTAAATTAAAAGGAATTATAAAATTATAGCTACAATAATAAAACTTTGCAGGAATATTGCAAAAGGATGTATGTGTGCTGTAAAAATAATACCAATTCAATATTCAATTTGGTTCATGAGTTATTGGCCCTGAAACTAAAAATTTCAGCTAATTCGTATCAGTTTATTACCGAGTTATCTTAGATAAATAAAATTTTGTAGGAATATTGGAAAAGGATAAATATGACTGCTTGTTAATAACAATTGCAATCTTAAAAATGTCTTTTCGACTAGACTTAAATATATTATTTTGACAGGAGTTGAATCGTCTGAGAAGGGCAGCAATTTCGTTAGGCTTCATGGAGCTTCTGGATGGACTTGCATACATTTTTGAACGAGAATGTAGTCTTTTACCGGGTGGTACAAATCCTGATTGTGCTTTGCAGTTAACTCACGCCGCTACAGAAATCCGAAAAACTCACAACAGGGACATCAAATTTGTTATTACACCTCTTATAACACAATTTAATTCAGGTAAGTGAGTCAGTTGATTTTAAACAAAATTTTTGAAGCAAATACTTTTGTAGGTACATCAGGAAAAAGTTTTTAAATAATAAAAATATTGAGAATTATTTATTATTTTTAATTAAACAGTTTTTAAAAAATGTTACAGTGGAAGGTAATATAAAAATACAAATTACGGGCCTTAAAATAATAGAACAATAATGTATCATTGATAAAAACATATTTGTAAAATTACTAACGATAATATTATCCAAAGGCGGCATTCTGAAATTATCCACAGATGTTTCATCAAACTGTTTCATGATAGTATGCAAACTCTGAATTATTGAGCGTTGAAAAGAACAAATGACATAAACTAAACTCAATATAATACTCAAATATAATAATTTTTTTAATTCAGTAAACTTTCTGACCGAATTATTCTTTTTTACATTAGATAAAGACGTTTTATTACACGACTTAAATAAACAAATAATAAAAGTTATTAATAATAACGGAATTGGCAAAATATCTCTGAAAAAAATTAATAGAAACTGTAATAATTGCGTGTAGTGTAAATCAACAATTGTGCACAATGTATTATTAGCGTGATATTCAACTGTTGTCGACAAAGTAAACTCAGGAATACTTAAAGATAAACAAGTGAACCAAATCAACATACTAGGCAAAATAATTGAGATCGAATTTTTTCTGTGTCTGTAATCAATATTTAAAGTGCGATTTTCAGACCAAACTAAACATTCGTTTGATTCATCACTTGTTAAAGGATTTTTACTAATTTCAGCGCTATTAGTTTGCATATTCCATGCAGATATTGCATGGAAATTTAATAAAATATGCATGTATATTACTATAACATTTACTAATACTTCAGTGCCCAAAAACAACGGACAAACAATTGAATTGAACTGCCAGTCTTCTAAATAGAGAGTCCAAATTTCGGTAACTGCTACACATGACATCAAAATGTCAATAAATGCGAACTGTAAAATAATATATGTAGTCCCTAAAAACAAATACAACTAATTCCCATTTATTTTAATTGAAAAATGTTTTATTTTACCTTGTTTTTTTTGTATTATCAAACTTACAATCAAACACAAATTCAAAAACAGTCCGAAGAAAAGTAAAACAAAATATATTATTATTATTATTTTTGGAGCGTTATTATTGTCATAAATTGTTTCATTTGAAATTTCACTTCTATTGATTTCCATTTGGATTTAATTATTTACTGGATGCAATTTTCATGCATCCACTGTTGAGAATCAAATAATATTTACACGCATTGTTCAATGTGTTCAACAGGCTACAAGAGTTCAAGACACAAAAGCAGTGGCGGCACAAAATTAACAACAATACAAAATTTAAATCTTGCACTCTTAATTAATTTATTATTTAGACTTCACATGCAAAAATTCGTCAATTTTATTTTATAACTTTAATAATTAATTATATTGAAAATTTGGAGTAAATTATATTAGGTAGTGAATATTTTGTGGGACGCCTATGTAAAGGGGAGACTATTAATAAAGTCATTTGAGTTCCTTATCTTGAACTCTTAGTACTCTTAGTAAAAGAAACAGGCATCACATATGTCTGGCCGCTTACGAATTCCTTTTTTATTTTCTCTTTTTAGCGCATTTTTTTGAAAAAAGCGCTATTATATTCACTTTGGCTGTCTGGCTGGCTGGTTATACTATTTACAGATTTGAAACTGGTACTAAATAAAAGCTGCTGTTTCGTAGGTTTGCACAAATTGCTTTAATTCAAGCTCAGTGATTGTGGAAGATTAAATTATTCAATTGTTTCAAGTGAAACAATGCCCTTAGATATATATGACATTAGGGATATGACAACTAAAGTTTATTCAAGTAGATAAAAATTTAGTTACAACTTTCGCCGCGGGTGTCACTATTATTATGTACAGTTGTCAAATCTGTCCGGGATTCATTCAATGACTTGTTTGACGCGAATTTGAAGCTTATTAGAATGAATTATTATTATTAGATGAAAATTTGTTTACTTTTGGTGTTTTTTTTTATATAGCTTTGATAAAGATCAAATTATCATTTTAAGGTACAGCACTTGACCTCCCGTCAGTCAATAACTAAACAATGAAGATTAAAAGGTATTTTTGAGTTTGTACATGCATAAATTATGTACCTATCAAATAGTCAACTTGAAACTAGTACTAAATGGAAGCTGCTGTTTCGTAAGTTTGCCCAAACTGCTTGATTTCAAGCTTAGTAATTGTGGGAGATGGTAATTTGCAAAATCTCTGAAGTAATAAGCATTCATGAGCTGTCAAAAATCTAGATGATTCTTCTATTAAAAAAAAAAAGCATTAAATATAACCATTTTTATTCTTAACAGTATCAACAATTACAAAACGGTCGTGACAATTATTTGGTAATTATGAACAATGATAATGTACTACAATTTGTTTACTACATAACAGATGGATTAATTTGCTTTTGTTTTTTTACTGGAAGCTATTCTACATGCCATTGAATAAACGCACGGAAAATATTGCATGAATAAATAAACCAAGCCTAAATACATGATTATAACTATTGTTAATACGAGATCAAATACAGCTGGTTTTACACTGAAAAATAAAAAAAAAATATTATGTGGAAATTAGTTGTTTTTTATATTTACCTGTAGACATTAACAGTTGCATGTGTCACGTCATAAAACATAAATTCAGGCTCTCTTTTGTCGGGGGAAGCGAAAGTAATTTTAACATCTTTTAAATATCTGGATAGACTTGATTTTAACGTACTGATTAGGGGATTATTTTTATCACATAATATTTGAGCTGATCTAGATTGAGTCGACAGGAAGTTCAACCACATTTCAAGATGATTTTTATTCACATCCTGAAAAACAAAAAAATATATTGTAACATATTTTATTTTAAAAATTCAATCAAAATATTTATGGATACAATTTTAATTCCTGTAATTGTTAGAATATAATGCTGTTAAATACTGGAATTATGACCTAATATGACGTCGGTTTTTGGTCATAATCGTTTCAGCAAGACGTCAATTCGTGGGACTATATAACGTCATATTATGACTTATGTTTGACGTCATTTCATGACCAAGTTCGACGTCGTATTACGATTTATGTTTGACGTCATTTCATGACTGAGTTCGACGTCATACAGCAAGACGTCAATGCGTGGGGCTATATGACGCCATATTATAACTTATGTTTGACGTCATTTTATGACCAAGTTCGATGTCATATTATGATTTATGTCAAACGTCATTTTATGACTAAGTTCGACGTCATATTGTGGCCTAAGTTTGACGTCATATTCAAGAAGAGTACATTTCTATTGTGGTTTTTATGTATGAGGCCAGTTTTACTAAATTAATTTTTATAATAATCATGTTTGGTAATTTTAGCCTCAATATCTGGCTCGACATTTTAGGAGACACTTCAATTGGACCAATTGTTTTGTCCAATAGGTTAAATGGTGCCGCATATCACGATTTTCTACCAAATAAGTTACCAGTGCTCTTAGAAAATGTATTGATTAATCAAAGGATGAATATGGGGTTTATGCAAGATGGAGCTCCACCTCATTTTACGCTTCGTGTTAGAGGTTCCCTGGAAGATAGGAAGAGGAGGTTTCGTTCGATGGCCACCTAGATCCCCGGATTTATCACCATTTGATTTTTTTGTATTTATCTTGAAAGTTTTGTGTAGCAACACCAGTACTCAATTTAGAAGAATTGTGCAAAGCAACAATTCAAATAAAGCCGGGCATTTTTGAAAGAGTAAGGGCATCATTTTCAAGAAGATGCAGAGCTTTGTTGTTTTCATAAATAAAAACAAATGAATTTTGATGAATACCTTTACTCATTTGTTTATCGCTGTTCAGAAGAACAAAACGTCAAAATAAAATTAAATTGTTATTCATGATTAATTACAAGGTTAAAATACTCATTTATTAGCTTCAATAAGAATTTCGTGTCGACCAGTGGCCCTAGAAATGTACTCTTTTTTACCCTTTTTTGAACATCCTGTATAGTTTCCTTGGTTCTATTGAATGGCGTACAACAGCCAAATAAAAAATCATACAAAATAAAATATAATTCACTAGTTTTTCTGTTCTTTTATGATTTAGTGTCATCCTTAGTACAATATATTAAATGTTGGACGGTTTTTTGGGCAATAATTATAGCTCGCGTTTAAAATAGAGGGAACAATATAAAAAATCGTATAAAAAGTGACAGTTTTTTACTTTATTTTCAATTCGATTGCGGAAATAAGGACTATCGAAGATAAAACATTGTAAGACACACATGTAAAAAATTTAATGCGCTCGTATTTTCAACCAAGCCGCTCGTGCAACACAGAACAACTTTTTACACGTGTATCTTAAATATTGTAGCGAATTTAAGTCTATAAATTAGTCATTTCGGCTTTACTGGTGCTTAGAATTATTGTGGAATTATTTTATATCAAGAAATAGAAGCGAATATATTTGTTTTCTGGAAAATTGCTGGTACCTTCTAGCGTTTTTCTAAAAACGCCTGGACGTTTGCGGAAAGAACGTATTGGGGAGAGACCTGAGGTATATATATGCGACTGACAGCGAGAAGGATTATTGATTTTTGGCTCAGTGACCTTATACTATGGATTGCTAGCGATTGAAATAAATTAAGTCATTTAAAATAAATCAACATTGGCATAAATAATTAAAGTTAAATTATGATTAGTTTAAATTAGAATTAGTTATTAAAAATAGTGTTAGTTATCTGATTTATTATTTTAATAAATCATAAAAATAAATAGTAGTGTTGAGTAACTTTTGCTCCCTAAATTCGAATAAATAACGTTACAATATCTATAAATTGCTTTGAGAAACTGCTGCTAATAGATCAATTTTTCAAATCTGTCGCCCAACTATTTTGTAGTTTGATATTTTGGAAGCTAATGAGACTACAAGCAAAACAAAATTATTTCCGCTTGTGTTATATTCCGGTCATTCATAACTGAATAATGAGTTTTAAATTATTCTGTCAGCTTAGTTTTATTGCTCAGATAGTAAAAACGTAGGTGAAGTGATAGTACTAGTGATATAGGTGAGTTGAGTTACTGGGTGTGTGAGTAAGAGTGGAGTTTTATGATACGATTTTGAGCCGGGTTAGTTGCCGACGCTCAGCGAGAAGCTTTGGGCTGTACTGTTGCCAAGTTGCCAACGGCTGGGATTAAACAGTGGGACTGTAGTAATCCTAACCAGTTTACCAACGGAGGACAAATGTTATGAGCCTTGTGCTCAGATATTTTAACACTTTCAGAGCTTTGAGCTAATTATCAGGCTGAAGAGGACTGGAGACTCACCCTGACGCTACATTACAGCTATGTTTGACATTTGTAATTATTACAGGGGATCAATAAAACATTTTGGGTGAGAAATGACCGAATAACTCAACACGAACTTATCATGTAAGTTATGGAGAAAGAGAAACAAAATGTGTGTAATAGAATAGTGTTAGTATGTACTCTGATCGTATGCATACTTGCTAGCTTGGACTGACGGCCAATTTATAGATACCAGGTGCTAAAGGTACGTTGAAATATCACTCACTTTTCTTAAAGCATGAGTACTGTTTTTACTTACTTGTACAAAGTATTTTGATGGAAATATCCATTTTAAGCATCCCTGAATTCATTTTGACTATTTTTGGCTTGATGTCGGTACGTATGTTCGTGCGTAACTCGCAAATCTCAAAACCGGTTGAACGTATAATGTTGAAATTTTGTATTTAGGACTGGTATAGGATCTAGTTGTGCACCTCGCATTATGGTTCCAATCGTCTGTACCGGAAATGCACTTTACTTGAAACTTTTTTCGAATTTTTCCAATAAATCCAGAATGATCAACCGTAGAATGTTGAAATTCAGTATTTGAACTTGATGTTGTATCAGAATGATTATCTGCTATTTTTGTAAGAATCGGCCAGACCGGAAGTGCACTTTACTTGAAACTTTTTTTGAATTTTTTGCGTAAATATAGAATGAACCGTCATAACATATTGAAATTTTGTATAAAGAACTTCTATAACATCTTATTGTATATCTTGCATTATGATTGCGATCGGCTAAGCCGGAAGTGCACTTTACTTGAAACTTTTTTTTATTTTCCGCATAAATTCAGAATGACCAGCCATAGGATACTGGAATTTAGCATTTGAAATTGCTGTAGCATCTAAATGGTCATCTTATATTTTTGTAACAATCGGCTGAGCCGGAAGTGCACTTTATATGACAGACATTTTGAATTTTCCGCATAAATTCTAAACAATCAGTCGTAGAATTTTCAAATTTTGTATTAGGCACTTTTATAATATCTAGTTGTACTCCCTGCATTATGATTGCTATCGACTAAACCGGAAGAGTACTTTATTCGAAACATTTTTTGAATTTTCCGCATAAATCCAAAACGATTGAACGTAGATTGTTAGAATTCAGTATTTAGGATGATTATACCGTCTAGATGCTCATATCCTATTTTTATTGAAATCCACCAAGCCGGAAATGCACTTTACTTGACAGTCTTTTGGAATTTTTCGCATAAATTCGAAACGATCAGGTGTAGAATACTGAAATTTGATTTTTCAGTCTGCTGTAGCATCTGAATGATTGCCTACTATTTTCATAACAATAGACTGAACCGGAAGTTCACTTCAGTAGGAATTTATTTTTTAATTTTGCGCATAAAATCAGATCTGTTGATAGTCGTAGAATTTTGGAAATCAGTATTTAGGAATGTTGTAGTATAAGAATAATGGCCTACTGTTTCCATAGCAACCGACTTGGCTGAAAGCGCATTTTACTTGACAGATTCTCAGAATCTTTTGAGTAAATACAAAACGATTAACTGTAGAAAAATCAGCACTCAGACTTTAAGAAAAGTGAGTAATGTTTTAACGTTTCTTTAGCACCTGGTATTTGTAAGTTGGCCGTCAGAGAATAAGTAACGTCTGGCAGGCTATTGGACTATTACTGTTTAGTGTTGAATTGATTTCACAGATCATCATAGAAAAATAAAGCTGTTGGATACATACCAGTGACTTAGCGAAGACTTCTCCATTTGAAATATTATAAATATGTTTCGCTAAAGCTTCAGCAACAACATGAGTATGTTTTGCGAGTCTGTCCAAATCCACAGAAGCTTTAACGTCCAAAATGGTTGATCTAGATAAATCCCTATGTGATTTTAAAGAAGATAATGTGAATGCAGGTAATCGTCGAATGCTAAATCGTTCGTGTTCCCAAGCTAACAATTCGTCTGCTAAATTAATTTTTTTATGCACACCATCAACAGTAACTGTCGGGTATTTATCAGCAGAACTTTTTAAATCTTTGAAGAATGTAGAAGATGGTGATCCGTCTTTGGGTGGTTTTGATACGTGCATGTATAAGGAATCGCCGGCAGCTAAAGTATCCAAACATAACACGTAAGAAGCGTCCTAAAATTTATTATAAGTAAAAATTGAGAATTAAATTATTTGTAATAATTACTTGTATAACAGATCCTTCCAGAGAGTCTAACTGATCTTCCAGCCACTTTTTACTTCCTTGATAATTGAATTTACCTCCGCCAGTCAGAAGAAAAACAATATTGTATTTTCCGTGCGATTTTGGGTTTGAATATAAATGGGAAAACAATCTAGCGATTTCCAAAAGCATGGCGACGCCAGAACCATTTGCATCGGCCCCAAATGCCAATTCCTGTAAACAAAAATTGTCAACTTCTAAATTATTTTAGTTTAAACATTACTTACGGGGGCGATTCCAAAACTGTCATAGTAAGCAACAACAGCAATTGTAGGGTTTTTATTATCAACCCCTAAACCAGATAATTTACCCTGTAAGGACGCAATTTTAATATCTTGCTTTTGAGATGTTGATCCAGGGGAAATAACTATTTGATAGCCATTCGCCGATACTGAATTTATGATTGCTTCCGCTGCAGATCCAGCTTTATCGTCAGTTATAAAACTGGAAGTTATATCTGTAACGATTTCTTCCAAATTTGGAGTCCACACAGCAAAATAAACAGGAATTGAGACTTCCTGTGCCATCATAGCATCTTCCAGCAGCATTAAATGCTAAAACACAATTATTTTATCATAAATATATTGCTGTAAATAAAATTGAAGTACCTGTTTCTCTTCTGTTGTAAGAGAAGGGATTTCTTTTGGTAAAACGATTAATAAAGCACCTGCTTTGGCACGAATTTCCCTATAATTATCTATAGACATGTCTTGTAATTTAACAACAACACAATGCCTGGATGTTCCCCATCCAGTTATTGACCTAGCTTCGAGATTAACTGCTGCACTTCGACATCCTAAAAAAAATAATTAAATAAGTATCGTTGAATATACTAAAATAAACAACTTACCATGAGGTACACCGTGTAGATCATACTGCTGCATTCTATGAACAGTAAATTCATGTGATGCTGCAACTGGGTTCGCAGGTGAAATAATTATAAATATAGGTAAAACTAAAAGTAAATAATAAGGAAAAGATCCTTTGAATAGCTCGGCAAAACCATCAGCTTCTTCAAACCACATGATTTTATACAATAATTAAGCGTATTCTATTAAAAATATCGACCAACCTCAAATCATTCACCTAATTTATCAGTCAAAGTTGCCCAGTTACTCGGTACAAATTTTAAGAAATCAACCATGAAGTTGCACCTCATAGAGCATATCCCCTGTAGACTAAACAACCCAACATACATGAGTAGACAGTTTTATAGTGCCATCTATGAGTTTTGGCCTGAACTAAATTATTATCAATATTCACTCAAGTGTTGTCCACTCTTAAGTTATATATCTTTGCGCAAGCTTAAAATTTTTTGACGTTCGATTGTGAAAACAAGCTAGTAATTCATCCTATTTTCATCAACTGATAAGTTATGATTAAATTTTACAAATGCTTTATTTATAATTTATGAAATAACAAATAAAATAATGCAAAATTTGCATGATTGGCAACATTGGTGTCTAGTTGAAGATGGCCGTCGCTGACATAACAACGTGAAAGTGTTGCTGTTGTGTGATACATTTTTTAGTTAAAATTTAGGAATAAATCAAAAATAACAGTAATCAGATTATTCGGCATAGTTCTACATTTAATTTTAATAATATGAAAGACAGTAAATGCACTTTAGACAGTCTTTGGCCCATTAAGAGTTCAAGTTTGTGTTACGCAATTATACGTCGTGTAAAATGTGAGAATAATGTATTTATTGCTTTAAAATAGTACAAATGAGTGTTAAATTTCACATTTTAAGTCAACAATCAGTGATTTATATTTCTTTTACAGCAGTTCTTCAACAAGCATCAGGATTTCGTAATGAATTCGCAGTTCTTCAAGTTGAAAACTTGATTTGGAGCCTGTACAGCCGAAATAGTTTTCATTGTACATGGATTTGAATCAGCCGCCGTCGACCCAATGGAATGCTCTAAAAGTGGAGAAGAACAAATGTGGAACAAATGGAAACAGTAGCATTGAAAATTTAAGGTAATTAAACTCTCATATATTTAGTTTTGTATATCAAAGTAACTTTTTATTATTAAATTCATTTCAAAAGCAAATTCCAAGAATTTTTTGGTTTAGTTACATAACGCACTAAATTATTTATTCATAACTAGAATATTTGTTATTCAATTCTACATACGTTGCTTGGACAGAAAAAAAATGCTACAAAAAGGTGTTCATTTAATTCAATAGTCCAAAATTAGTTTGAATATCCATATTTTAACATAATAAACAGTGTATTCAATACAAATTTAATATAACAACTCTAAAATGATGAACTAAATTAATAGTTTATCTTTTGTGCAGCTCCTACAAGACATCAAAATTCATCAGAGCCTTGGATGGACAGCAGTAGCGGAATATTTGGACAAATTAGAAGACTTGTCGCTGTGATGGATAATAAATTCAACCAGTGGTTTCAAGAGATTCGCAACTGGAATGGTGGACTTCGTAACATTAAAATGTATTACAAATATGCTTCGAATATATCTGTTAGTATGTTATAGATATATTTAGGCCATTATGTAAATTGCTGTGTTATATCTTGTACTTCGATATCGCATTTATTACTTCGATGAGTATTTTGAGAAGTGCTGTAAATATATTTGGGTTTGTACAAAATCGTGTTGTAACGTAGAGATCAAAATTATTTTGAATTAAAATTGGGATTTAAATTCGCGCATCATAGTTTTTGGGCACTCTGCTCTCGGGCGTATTTATTCGTTTTGAATATTCCGTTTTGATTTTCTTTTTGGTTTTCAACAATTGTCTTGGTTTTTTTTTTTTTTTTATAATTTTCAATGTCCTTGTGTCGTAGCTTGGGCCAGCGTTGGATTTTTAATCGGTACACGACCATATAGCTCTGGGAACACCCCCCTCCTAAACGACCGGAGCAGACGGAACTTTCAGACTATATGCCGGAGTCGTTACGGGAAACGTACGGAACGCGCGTTTTGTCGGCGACGGTCCGGGTCTTGGTAGGATCACTGAACAAACAATATTCACATGTTATGTGTGGATATTGTTCTTCAATGATGCCATCAAGAGTCCGACTTCTCGAGATGACGCTTAGTCGGCAACCGTACTCGTGTAATTAGGCGGAAACATCCGGGTCTCGGCTGGACAGACCACGAACTAATTAGAGTCATTTTTGTTTTTGTTAAAACAAGCACAATCGGCTGCTTATGGGGCTAAATATTAGAATCAGTAGTATAATATATTACAGCATTTCTCTAAGCAACTCTACAAAATAAGTACTCAATAGTTTTAAGATAAACACATAGTCTAACACAGCAATCAAAAAAATAGCTAGATTTAATAGTATATTAAGATACAAGTTTCATAAAACCAGATTTTAGGGCACACAAAATAGTTTTAAAATGTTCAATGTACAAGTGCCCTAAAATGTACTTTTTCCATTCTAGTATTTAAGTTTCTTGTAACCAACTTTTAAAATATTCAATTTTCGAGCCTGTAGCTCGTGCACCAATAACAATTGGTAGTTTATAAATATATCTGTATAAGTCTACATCCCTCCTAAATGCGTACTCGCAATTTAAGATTTTTATAATTATTTAAAAATAATTATTTTGTAACAACTTTTAAAATATTCAATTCTCGAGCTTATAGTTCTTGCACTAATAACAATTGGTAGTTTGTAAGTATATCTGTACAAGCCTACATCCCTCCTGAGTACGTATTCATAATTTAAGATTTTTAGAACCCCTGGTTCACTTAAAAATAATAAATTAGTAATTAACTATTAAAATATTTAATCCTCAAGCCAGTGGCTCGTGCACCAATAACAGTTGATAATTGATATTATTTCTGCATAAGCCTACATCCCTCCTGAGTACGTACTCACAATTTAAGATTTTTAGAGCCTCTGGTCCACTTAGAAATAATAAATTAGTAATTAACTCTTGAAATATTCAATCCTCAAGCCTGTAGCTCGTGCATTAATAACTATTGATAGTTGATATTATTTATGCATAAGTTACATCCTCCCTGAGTACGTACTCAATATTTGAGACTTTTAGAACCGCTGGTTCACTTAGTAATAATTATTTTGTAACCAAATTTCGAAATATTCAATTCTTGGGCCTGTAGCTCGTGCACCAATAACAATTGATAGTTGATGAATATTTCTGCATAAGCCTACATACCTCCTAAGTACGTATTTACAATTTGAGATTTTTAGAACCTCTGATTCACTTAGAAATGATAATTTTGTAATTAACTTTTAACTGGTAGAATCTATTGTGCACCAATAACAAAAGGTAGTTCCATGCCTCCTGGACCCCTATTCTGTAACTTTAGAGCTATCTCTATATGATCTGTGTTTCTATATTTAATGGTGGCATCTAGCGGAGACTGTTGGAAACAAAGGTATATGACGTCATGTCAGTTGCTATTTCTTGGGTGTTTTAGAGCTACCACTGTAGGTGTTGCTATATCATAGAAACAGCTCTATATTTGACGTTTGAGGTTAAGATTCTGCTTATCGATATTTTGAGTTTGCATAAAGTTTTATGAATTGTTTATACGATATACATAGTTTGTTATATTTTATCAGGTTTAGTTCACGGGGTTTTGTGTATTAATATATTGAATTTCTATTTTGATTTTTCATTTTGTTCTTCAATTTTGTTTTTTAATTTGGTTATAGTTCGATGAATTGTTTTAAAATCAGTCAATAGGATTTATACTTAAAGTCAAAATTATTATTGATCAAAGTTTCAAAAGCCGTGTTGCCAACTTAAATAGTTTGGAAAACTTTAATACTTCAATATCACTAGAATAGAAACATGTATCTATTCTGTACATAGAAACAGTCACTGTTGCCTGACGTCATAAATATAGAGCTAGCTCTTGTCTCTATTTTACAGAATAGACATCCTGAGTACGTACTCATAATTTGAATGTTTTGGGACCTCTGATGTACTTAAAAATAATTATTTTAGCTTTATTTTGTGTTATACATTTTGTAACTGTCCATTTATTTAATTTTATTCCTACGCTTGTAACTCGTGCAGCAATAAGGATTGTATTTATCCACAAATTGTATTATATTATAACGTAATAATAGATGATATTATAATTCAATGTACTACTGTATCAATTTATGCATGAAAATGAATGAGAACTGTTTCTGTGCTTTTTATTATGCCTTTTTTAATAAGAAATATAAATGTACTGTATTTTATCTTTGAAAAAATAAATGGAATAATGAGAATACTGTTTTTTTATTTATTTGAATATAGTTTATAATTTCTCCACTAGTTGGCAGCATCTGTCAATAACACCAATTAGCAATAACCACTTCCATGACCAAGAAAAGAGGTAGAGTGAAAAAATTTTTAAACTCAATTATCTCGGTAACACTTCACTTCTCCCTTGAATAACAGTGCTGTACACCCTTATTAGGGTGTGCAGAGTTCAAATATGCACTCAGAATTTTCTAATTGGGCCCTTAGTTTTCGAGAAAATCCAAGTTAAAATTTTAATAGTAAAGTGGTCATTTTTTCGTCTTATTTTACAGCAACAAAATTAATCCTTAATTGATTCGATAAGGTCGTAGGGCCTAGGCACTAGGCTCATTGGAAAGGGCTCACTTACCATATTTTCATATCATTAGCTACCGTAGGTAGCTTGTTTTTGCAAGGATTTTGCGATATCTCCAAGGGTTTCCGAGATAATTGAGTTTGAAGTTTTCACACTTTTACCCTCAAAAATCTACCCTTAATTGGCACTTTTCCGTAAAGAAAAGTATATTTTCACGCTATATAGAACCTGCTGATTACGAATCTATAGAGAAAATTGGAAAACTCCTTCACCCTGAAAAGCTGTGTGAAAATTCGAGATGAATTTTCATTTCTTCGCTAATTAACATAGCTGTACACCCTTATTAGGGTGTGTAGAGTTCAAATATGCACTCAGAATTCTAATTGGGCCCTTAGTTTTCGAGAAAATTCAAGTTAAAATTTTTAATAGTAAAGTGGTCATTTTTTCGTCTTGTTTTACAGCAACAAAATTAATCCTTAATTGATTCGATAGGGTCGTAGGGCCTAGGCACTAGGCTCATTGGAAAGGGCTCACTTACCATATTTTCATATCATTAGCTACCGTAGGTAGCTTGTTTTTGCAAGGATTTTGCGATATCTCCAAGGGTTTCCGAGATAATTGAATTTGAAGTTTTCACACTTTTACCCTCAAAAATCTACCCTTAATTGGCACTTTTCCGTAAAGAAAAGAATATTTTCACGCTATATAGAACCTGCTGATTACGAATCTATAGAGAAAATTGGAAAATTCCTTCACCCTGAAAAGCTGTGTGAAAATTCGAGATGAATTTTCATTTCTTCGCTAATTAACATAGCTGTACACCCTTATTAGGGTGTGTAGAGTTCAAATATGCACTCAGAATTCTAATTGGGCCCTTAGTTTTCGAGAAAATCCAAGTTAAAATTTTTAATAGTAAAGTGGTCATTTTTTCGTCTTGTTTTACAGCAACAAAATTAATCCTTAATTGATTCGATAGGGTCGTAGGGCCTAGGCACTAGGCTCATTGGAAAGGGCTCACTTACCATATTTTCATATCATTAGCTACCGTAGGTAGCTTGTTTTTGCAAGGATTTTGCGATATCTCCAAGGGTTTCCGAGATAATTGAGTTTGAAGTTTTCACACTTTTACCCTCAAAAATCTACCCTTAATTGGCACTTTTCCGTAAAGAAAAGTATATTTTCACGCTATATAGAACCTGCTGATTACGAATCTATAGAGAAAATTGGAAAACTCCTTCACCCTGAAAAGCTGTGTGAAAATTCGAGATGAATTTTCATTTCTTCGCTAATTAACATAGCTGTACACCCTTATTAGGGTGTGTAGAGTTCAAATATGCACTCAGAATTCTAATTGGGCCCTTAGTTTTCGAGAAAATTCAAGTTAAAATTTTTAATAGTAAAGTGGTCATTTTTTCGTCTTGTTTTACAGCAACAAAATTAATCCTTAATTGATTCGATAGGGTCGTAGGGCCTAGGCACTAGGCTCATTGGAAAGGGCTCACTTACCATATTTTCATATCATTAGCTACCGTAGGTAGCTTGTTTTTGCAAGGATTTTGCGATATCTCCAAGGGTTTCCGAGATAATTGAATTTGAAGTTTTCACACTTTTACCCTCAAAAATCTACCCTTAATTGGCACTTTTCCGTAAAGAAAAGAATATTTTCACGCTATATAGAACCTGCTGATTACGAATCTATAGAGAAAATTGGAAAATTCCTTCACCCTGAAAAGCTGTGTGAAAATTCGAGATGAATTTTCATTTCTTCGCTAATTAACATAGCTGTACACCCTTATTAGGGTGTGTAGAGTTCAAATATGCACTCAGAATTCTAATTGGGCCCTTAGTTTTCGAGAAAATCCAAGTTAAAATTTTTAATAGTAAAGTGGTCATTTTTTCGTCTTGTTTTACAGCAACAAAATTAATCCTTAATTGATTCGATAGGGTCGTAGGGCCTAGGCACTAGGCTCATTGGAAAGGGCTCACTTACCATATTTTCATATCATTAGCTACCGTAGGTAGCTTGTTTTTGCAAGGATTTTGCGATATCTCCAAGGGTTTCCGAGATAATTGAGTTTGAAGTTTTCACACTTTTACCCTCAAAAATCTACCCTTAATTGGCACTTTTCCGTAAAGAAAAGTATATTTTCACGCTATATAGAACCTGCTGATTACGAATCTATAGAGAAAATTGGAAAATTCCTTCACCCTGAAAAGCTGTGTGAAAATTCGAGATGAATTTTCATTTCTTCGCTAATTAACATAGCTGTACACCCTTATTAGGGTGTGTAGAGTTCAAATATGCACTCAGAATTCTAATTGGGCCCTTAGTTTTCGAGAAAATTCAAGTTAAAATTTTTAATAGTAAAGTGGTCATTTTTTCGTCTTGTTTTACAGCAACAAAATTAATCCTTAATTGATTCGATAGGGTCGTAGGGCCTAGGCACTAGGCTCATTGGAAAGGGCTCACTTACCATATTTTCATATCATTAGCTACCGTAGGTAGCTTGTTTTTGCAAGGATTTTGCGATATCTCCAAGGGTTTCCGAGATAATTGAATTTGAAGTTTTCACACTTTTACCCTCAAAAATCTACCCTTAATTGGCACTTTTCCGTAAAGAAAAGAATATTTTCACGCTATATAGAACCTGCTGATTACGAATCTATAGAGAAAATTGGAAAATTCCTTCACCCTGAAAAGCTGTGTGAAAATTCGAGATGAATTTTCATTTCTTCGCTAATTAACATAGCTGTACACCCTTATTAGGGTGTGTAGAGTTCAAATATGCACTCAGAATTCTAATTGGTCCCTTAGTTTTCGAGAAAATCCAAGTTAAAATTTTTAATAGTAAAGTGGTCATTTTTTCGTCTTGTTTTACAGCAACAAAATTAATCCTTAATTGATTCGATAGGGTCGTAGGGCCTAGGCACTAGGCTCATTGGAAAGGGCTCACTTACCATATTTTCATATCATTAGCTACCGTAGGTAGCTTGTTTTTGCAAGGATTTTGCGATATCTCCAAGGGTTTCCGAGATAATTGAGTTTGAAGTTTTCACACTTTTACCCTCAAAAATCTACCCTTAATTGGCACTTTTCCGTAAAGAAAAGTATATTTTCACGCTATATAGAACCTGCTGATTACGAATCTATAGAGAAAATTGGAAAATTCCTTCACCCTGAAAAGCTGTGTGAAAATTCGAGATGAATTTTCATTTCTTCGCTAATTAACATAGCTGTACACCCTTATTAGGGTGTGTAGAGTTCAAATATGCACTCAGAATTCTAATTTGGCCCTTAGTTTTCGAGAAAATCCAAGTTAAAATTTTTAATAGTAAAGTGGTCATTTTTTCGTCTTGTTTTACAGCAACAAAATTAATCCTTAATTGATTCGATAGGGTCGTAGGGCCTAGGCACTAGGCTCATTGGAAAGGGCTCACTTACCATATTTTCATATCATTAGCTACCGTAGGTAGCTTGTTTTTGCAAGGATTTTGCGATATCTCCAAGGGTTTCCGAGATAATTGAGTTTGAAGTTTTCACACTTTTACCCTCAAAAATCTACCCTTAATTGGCACTTTTCCGTAAAGAAAAGTATATTTTCACGCTATATAGAACCTGCTGATTACGAATCTATAGAGAAAATTGGAAAACTCCTTCACCCTGAAAAGCTGTGTGAAAATTCGAGATGAATTTTCATTTCTTCGCTAATTAACATAGCTGTACACCCTTATTAGGGTGTGTAGAGTTCAAATATGCACTCAGAATTCTAATTGGGCCCTTAGTTTTCGAGAAAATCCAAGTTAAAATTTTTAATAGTAAAGTGGTCATTTTTTCGTCTTGTTTTACAGCAACAAAATTAATCCTTAATTGATTCGATAGGGTCGTAGGGCCTAGGCACTAGGCTCATTGGAAAGGGCTCACTTACTATATTTTCATATCATTAGCTACCGTAGGTAGCTTGTTTTTGCAAGGATTTTGCGATATCTCCAAGGGTTTCCGAGATAATTGAGTTTGAAGTTTTCACACTTTTACCCTCAAAAATCTACCCTTAATTGGCACTTTTCCGTAAAGAAAAGTATATTTTCACGCTATATAGAACCTGCTGATTACGAATCTATAGAGAAAATTGGAAAATTCCTTCACCCTGAAAAGCTGTGTGAAAATTCGAGATGAATTTTCATTTCTTCGCTAATTACACCCTTATTAGGGTGTGTAGAGTTCAAATATGCACTCAGAATTCTAATTGGGCCCTTAGTTTTCGAGAAAATCCAAGTTAAAATTTTTAATAGTAAAGTGGTCATTTTTTCGTCTTGTTTTACAGCAACAAAATTAATCCTTAATTGATTCGATAGGGTCGTAGGGCCTAGGCACTAGGCTCATTGGAAAGGGCTCACTTACCATATTTTCATATCATTAGCTAAAGCTGTGTGAAAATTCGAGTTTGAAGGAAGTTTTCACACATTTACCTTAAAAAATCTACCCTAAATTGTCACTTTTTTGAGAAGAAAAGTATATTTTCACGCTACTCAGAGCTTGCTGATTCCGAATTTGAAAAGAAAACTGGAAAATTCTCACATACAAAAAAGTTACGATGGAAAATTCGATGAGAACTCATTTCTTTTTTAAATAACAGTGCTGTACACCCTAATTAGGGTGTGTAGAGTTGAATTAGTTTATAGCTAAGGGCTAAGTTTAAACTATGAGCATTCATTTGGGCTCTTCATACTTCAATTAGGGTGTACAGCTGTGTTATTTATAGGAGAAATGAGTTTTCATCCTAATTTTTCATCGTAACGATTCAGGGTGAAGGAATTTTCCAATTTTCTTCCTATATTTGTAATCAGCAGGTTCCATATATCGTGAAAATATACTTTTCATTCTTCAAAATCATTTTGAAAACCCTGAAAAAGTATATTTTAGCTATTGGAACCTCTTCCGACAGATGCTGCCACCTTGCGGCAAACCTGTGAACTTTACTCGTGGAATTTAAAATAATATATTTTAAATGTTATGAATAAATATATTTTATTACGATTTAAATTCAAACAAGAATAGAAACTGTATTGAAAATCCAAATATTTTATAAATAATACTTACATTCACATTTTCATGCTAAATTCAATATTATAATACAATATGTTATACAACTAGCCCTGAAAAAAGAAATTTGAAATAAAACAACTCAAAATCACTTGGGAAATAGTTTATTTGATAATTGAGAAAGATACAAGTGTAGAAAGGCATTTCATTTAATTTAAAAATAAAACATACAAGTTATTATTTAATTTTAATTTCTTAACTACCCCTGAAAACAATAAAAATAGGTTTCAGAAATAAATACAACTGTAAATTTTGTGGGAATGAGTTTATTTTGGGAATTAGGAAAGGTTACAAAGGTTTGAAGATTAATTGTTGATTACTCGATGCTGTTGTGATGTTGGAAGTCTTGTTCGCGATGCTGTTGCGTTGTTGTAAGCCTTGTTCGCCCCCAGGCAATGACTAAGGGGAAAGAGACGAACTCTTCTCCGGGAATTCTCCCTTTGGGCCTAGGAAAACCCCAGCGAAACCTAGACCAGAGAAGTGGCTTCTTCGCTCGCTGCAACTGAAACAACAAAATAATTATTACAAGTCGAAAAATTTGAAAATAAATTGAACTCACTTGAACTTTGCAAGCGGCGGGCTGAAATTAATCAGTTGGCTTCTTTGAAAGTTGAATCTGGAATCTGGAACAACTGATATTGATGTACTGATCTTCTGCAGCTACTGGAGGACTTCTTGGACGACTGCTGGGCTCTGGTTCTGCTACTGGGCTCTGATTTTGCTGCTGGGCTCTGATTTTACTGCTGGGCTCTGATTCTGCTGCTGGACTCTGATTACGCTGCTAGGCTCGGGTTCTGTTGCTGGGCTCTGATTCCGCTGCTGGGCTCGGGTTCTGTTGCTGGGCTCTGAAGTCTGGTTGTAACTGCAGCTGCAAGTTGCCATCTCCTGGACTATAAATTAAAATTATAAATTCGAATATTAGACAAATAATTTTAGCAGTTGTTAAAAACAGTTATATAATGAGCAATAATATATTACCTAGTTGATGATGCGATGATGTTATGAAGATCCATGGCCGGCGACCTGAAACAGAAACTTAAAACAAATTTTGGTGAATCACATTCAACAAAACAAATATTGAGAGTTGATTTTGGCTGCTGGGCTCATCCTCAGCTCCTCCCACGATGTCCATTCCCTCGATGTCCAATCCCTCGATGTCCACCTCATCAGCTGGGCTCATCCTCAGCAAATGATCTGAAAAAATACAAATTAATTAGGAGTCTGCGAAAAAACAACACAAAATAGCTGAAAGAAAAATTGATTAGAACCTGAAAAGCAAAGTTTATTAGTCAACTTACGTCCTGTTGTTAATTTGTTGGAGGTGGTAATGATGAATTGAAGAAGCTGAAAGGGAATTTTTATTAGTCACATTCATTCAACATTCGTTCAACATTCAAAAGTGTTTTGTGTGTGTGTTTTGTTCGAAGAGCTAGTTACGCGATTGATTGTTGCTTTATTACTTCGCGAGGTTACTTAAAAGTGCTCGGATATATTTATGCTACTGATTGACTCTACTTTACTACCCCAATGAATGCCTGAGCGCTCAGACACCCAGCACCGGTGTGCTCGTCGTTAGCAAACAAAAAAAAAACGTTGTTTGAATACGTGGCCAATGCATATTCCGAGGCCCGCGATACCGCCTAATTACGCGATATGGTAACCTTAAGTATCGGTCTCAGCTAATGTCGTTTCTTGAACTTAATCAAGGACCCCCGCCAGCTACCATATTTTCCCGACTTCCGATAGGTACATATCGAGAGTATGCCGTTACTCCCTAATTAGATCGCTCGTTCGCCCTAGAACTCATTGCAACCCCACGCGGTGGTGTTCATCAGGGGGGGTGCCTCTCGTAGCGGTACCTACGTGTGCACCGATTCCCACGTTGGACCTTTCATTACAGGCCTTTGCAAAAAAACCAAGACATTTTATTTACTTACTACATAATAAAAGCAAAGACTAACATCGCAAATACATGCCCCTAACGGACACGCAATGCGGAACAAATTCACCCCAATTTACATATTTAAATATACAAAATTTTGATCTCTACGTTAAAAAGCAAAATTCACAACCCCAAATATATCACTTGAGCACTTTTAAGAACTTGAAATCTGTTTTATTCGAGAAATACGCGACGGACATCCGAACTGTACGACTAACCGAACAAAAGTAAGCGTCCCAACACAAATCAATATTCAACGCCGCACTACGTCATTCAAATAGCCCATGTGAGTTAGAACGAGACAGTGATAGTAACGTATCGCTTAGAGTAGCGATAAACGAAGCACACACCTGCAAACAAGTTGAGGCGAAGTTAATATAATCAAACTTGATGAGAAAAGAATTTTTTAATAAATGAATTTGTATAGAAATATACATTTAAAACGAAAAAAGGCCAATATATGACTTCCCGTTCTTTCAAACATGAAAATATTATTTATTCAAAATAAATTTATATTATACAGTATGGCTCATTTTTAAAACACTATTTATTAATAAATTTGATTAAAAAGTGAATAAAAATATGAATAGCCTTCCGTTATTTGAAATATAGCAACAATATTTAATTATTATTAATTTAAATTATACAGGGTGTTCATTTGTTGATACAAATATTTATTGATGAATTCAACAAAAAATCATATAATTTTTATTTGAAATATAACAACATTATAGTTTTCATAAATTTGAATTATACAGGGTGTTCATTTGTTGATACAAATATTTATTGATTAATTCAACAAAAAATCGTATAATAAATAGCACATGACCTTCCGTTGTCTGAAAAATCATAATATTAATTTTTTATTATACAGGGTGATTATTAATAATGATATCTATGTATTAATACATAAAAAGGAGACTTTCGACCCCTTTTTAAGTATATTGCATGTACAGAGGAATGGAAAGTTTATATGAGGAAGATGTGCAGAAAAAGATAATTATATACAGAGTGTCCCATTTTAATTTTACGTGAAGAAGAAACTTTGTACCGCGCGCACGACGGAATTTGAGATTTGACATACTTAAAGTTTATTTAAAAGAATGCAGAAAGCTGAAAATATATACAGGGTGTCTCATTTTAATTTTACGTGAAAAGAAAATTTAGTACCATGCGCATGAAGAAATGTGAGATTTGGCATACTCGAAATTCATGTGGGGATGGAGTGCAGAAAGCTGAAATTATATACAGGCTATCTTAAATTAATTTTACATAAGGGAAAAACTTTGTACTGCGCGCATACAGGAATGTGAAAGTTTATATAAAGAAGGAGTACAGAAAGTTAAAAGTATATACAGGGTGTCCGATTTTATTTGAAAGTGAAAAGAAAATTTTGTATAGCACGCAGGAAAGAATAAGAGATTTGGTATACTTGAAGTTTATCTAGAGAAGAAGTGCAGAAAGCTTAAATTATATACATGCTGACCTATTTCAATTTAGTGTGAAGAGAGAACTTTTTACTGCACACACGGAGGAATGTGAGATTTGGCATACTTGAAGTTCATATGAAAACATGCTGGAAGCTGGAAATATATCCTGTATATATTCATTTTAATTGAAATTTTGTACCGCACGCAATAGGGAATGTGGAATTTGAAGTTCATGTGGAAAAAAAGTGCAGAAAGCTGAAATTATATACAGGCTGTCTTAAATTATTTTTACGTAAGGAAGTACTGCACGCATGAAGGAATGTGAATGTTTATATGGAGAAAGAGTGCAGAAAGTTAAAAGTATATACAGGATGTCTGATTTTGTTTTGACGTGAAGAGAAAATTCTGTATCGCACGCACGAAGGAATAAGAGTTTTGGCATACTTGAAGTTTATCTAGAGAAGGAGTGCAGAGAGCTGAAATTATAGACATGCTGTCCTATTTTAATTTAATGTGATACCGCACACACGCAGGAATGTGAGATTTAGCATACTTAAAGAATATATGAAGGAATGCTGAAAGCTGAAAGTATATGCAGGTTGTCCCATTTCAATCTGAAGCGCACAGAAAATTTTGTACCGCACGCAATAACGAATGTGAGATTTGGCATACTTGAAGTTCATGTGGAAAAGCTGAAGTGCAGAAAGCTGAAATTATATAAAGGTGACCCTTTTTGATGTTACGTGAGGGAAAAACTTTGTAACGCATGCACGAATGAATGTGAGACTCGAAGTTCATGTGGAAATGAAGTGGAGAAAGCTAAAATTATATAAAGGATGCCCAATTACAATTTTACGTGCAGAGAAAATTTTGTACCGCGCGTGTAAAAGAATTTGAGATTTGGCATACTTGAAGTTTATATGAAGAAATGCAGAAAGCTGAAATTATATACAGGTATCTCATTAATTTTATGTAGAATGGAAATTCAGTACCATGCGCACAAAGAATGTGAGATTTGGCATACTTGAAGTTCATATGGAAAAGAAGTGCAGAAAGCTGAAATTATATACAGGTCTCCTTTTTTAATGTTACGTAAGGGGAAAACTTTGTAACGCACGCACGAAGGAATGTGAGATTTTGCATACTTGTAGTTCATAAGGGCAAGGAGTGCAGGAAGCTGAAATTATATATAGGCTGTGTTGAATTATTTTCACGTAAGGCAAAAACTTAGTATTGCACGCATGAAGGCATGTGAAAGTTCATATGGAGAAAGAATGCAAAAGTTAACAGTCTATACTGGGTGTCCGATTTTAATTCAACGTGATAAGAAAGCTTTGTACCGCACGCACAAGAGAATACGATATTTGGCTTACTTGAAGTTTATCTAGAGAAGGAGTGCGGAAAGCTGAAACTATATACATGCTGTCCTATTTCAATTTAATGTGAAGAAAAAACTTTTTACCGGACTCACGATGGAATGTGAGATTTGGTATACTTAAAGTTCATATGAAGGAATGCTGAAAGCTGAAAGTATATACAGAGTGTGAAAGTTTATATGGAGATAGAGTGCAGAAAGTAAGGAGCATATACAGGGTGTCCGATTTTAATTTAACGTGAAGAGAAAATTTTGTATCGCCCGCACGAAGGAATATGAGATTTGACATACTTGAAGTTTATCTAGAGAAGGAGTGCAGAAAGCTGAAATTATATACATGCTGTCCTAATTTAATTTAATGTAAAGAGAGAACTTTTTACCGTACACACGGAGGAATGTGAGATTTGGCATACTTAAAACTTATATCAAGGAATGCTGAAAGCTGAAAGTATATACAGGACGTTCCATCTTTGAAGTTCATGTGAGGAGGGAGTGCAGAAAGCAAAAATTATATGCAGGCTGTCTTAAATTAGTTTCACTTGAGTAAAAAACTTTGTATTGCGCGCATGAAGGAATGGGAAAGTTTATATGGAGAAGGAATGCACAAAGTTAACAGTATATACAGGGTGTCCGATTTTAATTTGACGTGAGGAGAAAATTGTGTATCGCAAGCACGAAGTAATAAGAGATAATAAGCTTATATGAAGGAATGCTAAAAGTTGAAAGTATATACAGGTGTCCCATTTTAATTTGACAATAAGGAATGTGGGATTTGACATACTTGAAGTTTATGTGGGGAAGGAGTGCAGAAAGCTGAAATTATATACAGGCTGTCTTAAATTAATTTTACGTAAGGAAAAAACTTGCGTGCAGCATGAAGGAATATGAAAATTCATATGAGGAAGGAGAGCAGAAAGCTAAAAGTATATATAGGGGTGTCCTATTTAAATTTAACGTAAAGAAAAAATTTTGTATCGCAAGCACGAAATAATAAGAGATTTGGCATACTTGAATTTTATCTAGAGAAGGAGTGCAGAAGGCTGAAATTTGATACATGCTGTTCAATTTTAATTTAATGTGAAAAGAAAACTTTCTACCGCACACACGAAGGAATGTTAGATTTAGCATACTTGAATTTCATGTAGAAAACAAGTGCAGAAAGCTGAAATTATATACAGGTGTCCCTTTTTAATGTTACGTGAGGGGAAAACCTCGTAACGCACGCACGAAGGAATGTAAGATTTTGCATACTTAAAGCTTACATAAAGGAGTGCTGAAATCTGAAAGTATATACAGGGTGTCCAATTTCAATTATACGTTAGCGGAAGGAATGTGCGGTACGATTTACTCAAAATTCATCTGGAGGAGCGCAGAATGCTGAAATTATTTACAAGTGTCTCAAAATCAAATTGAATTCAACCATTTAGATTAAGACTTTCTTATTCTATTATTACATGAGCTATTAATAAATAGATCATGAAACCTCCTGAAGGTTCTGTCGTTCGTGCTTCCCAGATATTTGAGTTTGGATTTCTCATAATTTCACCCTCGAAAATCAACCCTAATTTACACTTTATACAAAAAAGTTACAACGAAAATTGGGATGAATATTCAGATCTCCCCTAAATAACACAGCTGTACACCCTAATTAAGGTCTGTAGGATCCAAATATGTACTCAGAATCTTAATTCTCTTTAAGAGAATTGAGAATAAAAATTTTAATAGTAAACTGATCATCTTTATTGGTCTTATTGTCATGTGTTTAATTATAAAGTGATATTTATTATAATTTATCATCATGACTTTACCCGTACTTATTTTTGAATGTGCTAATGTAAAAATGGCTAATAATTTATTAAAAAGTTGCGTTGCGGGTTGCCCGCCAATTAACTTATATTTAAATTTGAAGTTAAAAATTTGATTATTGAATATTTTTTAGGAGTTGATTCATCTTTTTTACAGATCTATTATCCCCGACACAGAGAATGTGAGGATTTGTCCAGTAATAAATAACTTTATAATATTATACTTTCTGTTGGTGGGCAACCCGCAGTACAATATGATACCTGCTTACTTTTGATTATGAGGATGAAAAATTATCCATGTGTTCTAATTATATTTTTTTTAAATAAAAGGACGAAAACAGTCAAAGATTATTCCACATTTTACACATCCACATCAGTTGAAATAGTGCGAATCACTCTTGGCTTGGGCTTGGATTGTAACTCATCATCAATTGCTTCTTTATTTCTGTACATGACGTATAATCCGGCTGCAGAAAAAATAAGGAAGATGGCGCCGGAAATTCCAAGAGGCTGAAAAAATATCAAATACTTTCTTTAAAATTATTTATTATTTATTATATTTACTCCGGGTATTGTATGCTCTATTTTAGGGGAAGTGCATTCAATCATTGTGACTACAGATGTACTGATGATAAAAATTCCAAGAATTATGCTCAATGCAATATCCTAGAATAAAAAAACAACAGTTTTCAGATCAATTGGCAATTGATGAAGCTTGAACATCCTCACCGTTATAAACCAGAAGTCCGGATATTTTACAGCCAATCCCAAAGTGAAAATTGCGTAAAAAATTATTGTGACTATAGTTCCACTACATGTTGATAAAGGGAGCAGCCAGGTATACCATTCTTCAGTCTTTGGACAAGCATTTATTGATATGTGACTAGTGGCAGCACCCAACAAAAGTATCTGCAACAATTTTTTTTTATTACAAGATTGTATAAGCAGTGGTGCCTCGTGATTTTTAAAAAAGGGTGAATGATTATGAAAACTTACTACAGAAATAATCTTGATGATTCCAACGCTGCTTGCGGGGAATTTTCCAGACTGAATCCTTTCCCTAATTACAGAACTGTGCGTCAATTCTAGTTGAATTCTTTGGAATATTGTACTTCTTCTTTTAGCTACCAGTTCAGGATTCATCTTAAAGTGAACTGCATCATTTTGCCGACTATTCTGGGAATTAGGAATGCTATTTTTATAATATACTGATAGCAGTCCAAAAGAAATGTACAAACATAACAATGATATCAATTTTATAGACAGATAATATTTTTTATTATTTTTCCTTAATTCCTACTCTGATAATTGATAAGATAACTGACAGGGAATGTTTTTTACAATAATCTAATAACTAGACAAACATTTATGCATTTTCTATTATTCTGTGGTGCTATATTAATTCGTAGAGACAGTCTCTCAGTTACATTTATAGGGACTTCAAAGATGACGGCATTAAATTACTTCTCCAATTGTTCGCCAGGTGGAATATGTGTCAGAAGTCTCTAATCGTCAAAAAGCTGTCTTTACGAATTAGAATTGAACTCCAATCTATTTTACTCTACATAATCTATCAGCGACAAACAAATATGCTCTTTCATTTGATTGTATTGCCGTTTCATCCACATCATCACTCGTTTTTTGCACACATGGATTCTGAACTTAATTCTTTTGATGCATGGGGTAGAAAATGTTGCATTCGGATTTTCTTTCAAATATTTATAACATCTTAATTCACCTAGAAGTACACAGCCTGGAAAAAAATGATATTAAAGTAAATATTATAGAAATTATCTTACAAATTGAGATAAGAAATTTAATAAAGTGGGATTTTTTTGAGATATAATCATTCCAAAAATAGGAACTCATCAAATTATCTATTATAAGGTGATTGAAAAACATTAGATAACTTTGCTTGGCTGAGGCAAAATTACAGAATTTTGAAATTCCAAATAAGTTAGCAAAGGAAGTGCAATCATCAAGTGTTTGAACTTAGTCGGATGAACAATGCGCGAACAAACGAATTCGACTCATGTTCCACTTTTTATACATTGATAATACTATGCCAAAAATATTTATGGATATACCAACAACAATAAGTAAACAATTTCAGCGCATTCGATTCAGCCATTTCAAAAATTTGTCCGAACTAATTTTCGAAATTATTTATTGTTGTTGGTATTTGAAAAAAATGGAAGAATCATCTAGATGATGAAAGCGCATTTTTAACAGCTCATGAATGCTTGTTACTTCATAGATTTTGCAAGTTACCATCTCTCACAATTACTGAGCTTGAAATCAAGCAGTTTGGGCAAACTTACCAAACAGCACTTTCTATTTAGTACTAGTTTCAAGTTGACTGTTTGATAGGTACATAATTTATGCATGTACAAACTCAAAAATACCTTTTAATCTTCATTGTTTAGTTATTGACTGACGGAAAGTCAAGTACTGTACCTTAAAATGATAATTTGATCTTTATCAAAACTATATAAAAAAAATACACCAAAAGTAAACAAATTTTCATCCAATAATAATAATCAATTATAATAAGCTTCAAATTCGCGTCAAACAAGTCATTGAATGGATCCCGGACAGATTTGACAACTGTTCATAATAATAGTGACACCCGCGGCGAAAGTTTTAACTAAATTTTTATCTACTTTAATAAATTTTAGTTGCCATACCCCTAATGTCATGTATATCTATGGGCGTTGTTTCACTTGAAATATCTAATTGAATAATTTAATCATCAACAATCACTGAGCTTGAATTAAAGCAATTTGTGCGAGCCTACGAAACAGCAGCTTTTATTTAGTACCAGTTTCAAGTCTGTAAATAGTATAGTTGCTGAGAACTCAGCGTCACGCCAGCTAGCCAGCCAGCCAGACAGACAGCCAAAGTGAATATAATAGCACCTTTCTTCCAAAAAATGCGCTAAAATTCCGATATAGCATTATCAATGTTTGATAAGTGGCACACCAGTCGTATGAATTTGTACGCGCATTGTTCATCCGACTAAGTTGAATCTATTGACACTTGTTGATGGAACTTCCTTTCAGAAACGTAATTCTAATCATTATAGAACCCTTTCAAAAAATATTTTGATTAAATTCCCTCAAAGAGTTAATTTATATTTGCTAATCTATTTGGAAGTTCAAATAAAAGGATAACAGGGATAATAACACTAGAAAGTCGGCTAAAATAATTAAAATCAAGCCACACATAACAATCAATTGAAACAGTTGTTCTTCCAGCTGTCAACAAGTTATTAAAACTAATTTATTAAGCTGTTTAAATTAATAAAAATCAGTATGCAAATAACAAAACACTAGAAACGTATGTAAAGGTGAACAGAACCGCCACAATTCAGATCCTCTTATGGTAATAGCAAGTCTTAAGCAAAAAGTGAGAAGAAATCAGGAGGACAGAATCAAGAGAATTAAATGGGACATAGAAAAACCTAAGCAATGGAGACACAAGGAAGAAGTACGAGAAAGAAATAAAGAAACACATCAAAGAAAAATATGAAGAAAAAGACGATGAGGAAAAGGAGTAGCATGAAATACAAAACTGTAAAAACCAAGTTGCAAAAAAGTAGATAGGAGAAGGAAAACAATATTTCTCCGAGTCATATTTGTTGTGTGACATTAGTTTATCTACCCTCTCCCTGGAAGAAACCTAAATTTCTTCGGCCAATATATTCAGTGTCATTGCGGTTGTTCAACACGGTGTATACTCTCCTGTAGACTCCTGAACCCTAATTTGGACTTATTTGTATAATTAACTTCTGTTAGAAGAACCTTTTTGATATCTGAAAGTTCCAGCTGTTGTCTGGATCCAACACTCCTAAGGACTACTATTTCAAACAACAAAATAAAAAAAAAATAAACTGGAAAAGGAGTTACTAGGTGTGCAAGTTGAGTTACTAGGTGTGGGAGATAAGTTACTAGGTGTGTGAGTTGAGTTACTAGGTGTTTGAGTTGCGTGTAGTAAATTGAAAAACATGGTTCAACAAATAATGTCAAGAAGTAGTATTAAGAAAAAAAAAATGCAAGGCTAAATTGGATGAATACAGATAGAATAGAAAACAGAGAAGATTATAAGAAAGTAAGAGAATCATGTAGTAAAATTCCAAGAGAAAATAACAGACATTAAAAAAGAAAATGTAAATCTAAATTCAAAACAATTCTATAAAAAAATAAACGAACAAAAAAGAACAAACAAACCAAAAGTTTATTGTATGAAATACGCGAAGGGCAACAAAACAGAAAACGATTAGGGATATAAGAAAACCTGGGTGCAATACTTTAAAAACCTGCTAACAGAAGTGCCACAAAACACAAGCTGAAATTGCGGACGAAGGAGTATTAGAAGAACCAAAAAAAGAAAAAGTCAAAGAAGTAATAAGAAGCAGGCGAAATGAGCAGACTCCAGGCAGAGATATATTATTTACAACCAAATAAGCAGATCCTCAAATAAATGAGATGAGAAAGTAACCTAGATACAAATAGACCACGTACTAATCACAGGAAGAAATAAGATCTTAGAAGGGAGCACGCGCGAATTCAGCTCACTTTATGGTAATAGCAAGTCTTGAGCAAAATGTAATAAGAAATCAGGACAGAAGCAAGTAAACTAAATGGGACATAGAAAAACTAAGCAATGATGACACAAAGAAGAAGTTCGAGGGAGAAATAGAGAAACACTTCAAAGAAAAGTATAGAAGACGATGAAGAAAAAGAGTGGTATAAACCAAGCTACAAAAAGTAGATAGAAGAAGGAAAACTAGAAAATGAAAAAACTGGTTCAACAAAACATGCCAAGAAGTGGTATTAAGAAAGAAAAATGCAAGACTGAAGTGGATGAATACAAAACAGAGAAGATTATAAAAAAAGTAAGAAAAGAAAGCACTAAAATTATAAGAGAAAACAAGAGAGATTGGATAGACGGAAAAATAACAAAAATTGAGAAAGAAAGTGTGAATAGAAACTCAAAACAATTCTATAAAAAAATAAATGAACATAAAAGAACATACAAATCGAAAGTTTACTGTATAAAAGACGCAAAGGACAACAGAACAGAAAACGATAAGCGATATAACAAGATCTGAGTAGAATACTTCAAAAACCTACTAATAGAACCGCAACAAAACGTAGAGACTACAACACAAGATGAAATTGCGGACAGAGGAGTATTAGAGGAACCAACAAGAGGAGGAATCAAAGAGATAATAAGAAGCAGGCGAAATGAGAACACTTCAGGCCAAGATGGAATAAACATAGAACTAATAGAATTAAAAAAAAATGTTCTACACGAATATATACATAAACTTATAATGAAGATATGGAGAACAGAAAAAATGACAAAGGAATAGGAAAGAAGACAAATATTCACAATCCACAATAAAGAAGATTAACAAGCATGCGAAAATTATACTGAGCACGACATATAAAACAATGTCAACATTAATACAAAAAATAGTCCAGAAAGAAATAAAAAACATAATAGGGCAGCACCAGTGCGGATTCACGCATGACAAATCAACAGCAGACGCAATACATTCAGTTAAACAGATGATAGAAAAAGCCCATGAACATAAAATGAACATGGATTTATTATTTATTGATTTTGAACAAACCTTTGATTCGATCAAAAAAGAAAAACTAATGACGGCCCTAGAAGAATTTGGAATAACAGCTAAACTGAAAGATTGATCCTGATGACATTAAGTGGAACAACAACCACAATTAGAACACAAAAAGGAGAAACCCAGGAATTCGAAATGAACAAAGAAGTACAACAAGGAGACACATTATCAGCAACTCTGTTTAACATAGCGTAAGAATATGTGATGAGGAATTTAAACAAAGGAACACTCAGAAGTAAAGGTGGACAAATAATAGCATACGCAGACAATATAGTATCGGCAACAAAAAAAAAAGGGAAAATATTGAAAGAAATGGTCGAAGAGATAGTAGCAGAAGGAAACAAAATGGGCTTAAAAATCAATGGGAACAGAACAAAAATAATGAGGAAAGGAAAAAAACAGGAAATAGAAATATGTAACCTACAGTTTGAGGCGGTCAATAAATTTAAATACCTAGGCATTATGCTGTTCAATAAAGAAGACAGGAAAACCGACATTCAAGAGAAGATCTTAGCAGCGAACAGAGCCTTCCACGCTAATGCAAAATTACTCAAGGATAAAAACCTAACAAAAAAAACAAAAATAAAGGTATATAAAACAATAATAATGTACGCTGCAGAAACAATGACAGTGACAAAAAAAGATAAAAATTTGCGAATAGTACAAAGAAAAATAGTGAGAATTATTTCAGGACCAGTAAAAACGACAGAAAACGAATATAGAATACTAATGAACCATGAAATAGAGCAAGAACTGCAAGGAGAAGATATAGTGAGAAAAATAAAACAACAAAGGATTGAATGACTGGGACATATATAGAGAAAAATAGAAGAAGACACCGTGAGGGCAATTCTACAATAGGAACCAGGCGAAAAGAGAAGAAATGGCAAACCCAGATCTAAATGGCTACAAGAAGTAGAAGCAGATCTGAGTATAGCAGGAATAAAGAAATGAAGAATGAAATTCATTACTATCTTACCAGCAAGAGTATGACCTAAAAGTAGCACAAAAAAGGCGCCCTGAAGTGTTTTAATATTAATAGCACGAATTCCCTCATCCTCAGCCAATTTTTGGGCTTTCTGTTTACTTTTTTCCGGATCTGTTTGTCCTGCAGTTTTTCCTGGTTCCACTATAACAGTACCTACGTCATCTAAATTAGTTTGCGACTTTCCTAGCAGTTCATACTCATCTTCAGTCATTTTTATGAGAATTCCAGCTTCGAATATTCCCATTAGGCTGGGGAAAATCTTTTTTTAGGAGATACATGTTTTTTTCTTCATTTGGGAAAACTTACATTCTGTTGATGTTTTCTATGTAAGGGCATCCCAACTGTAAAGCAATTGCAGAATATGCAGTGTTAAGCTTCTCACTCAGATGAAAATTTGATGCACCTGTAATATAAAAAATCAGTGGCCATAATCATGTTTTTTTATGGTGGGGTACCAAATCTCCGGACATCAAAAAATAAAGTTTCACGGCCAGCTATGACAGCAATCCGCCCTTCGCTCCTTATCATCTTTACCCCATTTTCCACTGAATCTATTATATATTCTGGTTGCTGCTTCATCAGTTTCCAGAGTCTGCCATAAATTCCTGTACCGTTCTGTACAAAAAAAATTAGTTGCTGATTTGGAAGAGTTGTTGATAACTTACTCGGAGCAAATCGTAATAAGAACTGTGTTCTTCAACAAACAACCGGTATTCTTTGTTCATCATGGCGTACTCTAGTTGCACCAGATTTTCTACTGGTTTCTCTACAAAATAAATTATATATATATCTTCTTAAATTAATCTTTTTTGCTAACTAGACAAAAGCAAGTCGCGTAGCAAGCGCAGCACCAAGCAACGGACCAGGTCTCCAGCATCGGAGCCAGCGCGGCTCTAAGCGAACAAAATTGCCTGAAAAATTAGAATTACATGAAGAAAAAAAAGTTACCTCTGCCTGGTCGAGCCAACATTGAAGTCAGGTTGGCTGAATAAACATTGCCGATGACATAAGTAGCTGCAATTGATACTGTAATTATAAATAATCTCACTTTATCTGTACTTGCAGGATCTTTTCCCACTGAAATTCAAAAATATTTTTTTTATTTGTAGATGATATGAAGAGGAAGTGCACATACTTTGTTTCAAATAGAGACAAACTGTGAACCATATACAGCTTGAAAATAACTTGGAATGTGATTTTATACTTGGTTTGTATCGCCATTTATCTGGCAAAGCAATTAATGCATACAAAATTGGCCCAGAAACAACAACGACTAGAATCAGTGGAGGCCATACCTAAAAAAACACATACTACAGAAAAATACCCTTCTTTAGGCAAGGGATGGCAAAGCAATTGATTTTCAGTGAGCTTCCTTGCGCTCTAGGCCACTTTGAGCTGTGCTTGGTGTAAGACTTATTTTCGCAGCACACGATGCACGCTGCGCCACTTATTGACTCTAGGACGTAGATTTGATGGACTTGTTCATTATAAATATGAATGTTGCCTGAAATAGTCGCCAAAAGAGAGCAGGAGCATTTGCTGCAGTTATAGTATGCGAATTAATTAGAATTACGGAACAAAGAAACAAGAAGAAGAATTTTGGTCAAAAGAATGGCTTTTGAGGAGGAATCAAGGCCGCGAAGTTCTCAACAAGCCGGCGCGGCATCAAGTGAACCAAATTGCATCGTGTGCGGCGGGCTAAAATGACGAATAAGTGGCGGGGTGTTACGATAACTTTTATGGATTTTTGATCTTACTCTCCAATGAAACGGACGTACAAGAACCAGAGCTTCATTTAATCTACTTGGAGAATGCGTTAAAAACGCGCCACTATCTGCCAAGGTCAGGAAAGAAAATTCGACCAAGCTCCTGCGGTCCAAAGTCAGAGTAACATCCCCCAGAAAAAAGTCTGCTTCCTGAAAATTTGACCTCCAATATATTGTGACAAATTTTGATTGGACCTTACTCTGTTGTAAACAAGTCCTAAAGCACTTTGGAAAGAATTGTTTGATCCGGTGAACGCTGCAGGGTCTACGTACTCATAACGGAAGTTTAAAGCACGGGCCATTACAGCAAGAAGCTTATCGTCCCTTCCGCCTTGAACTTCGACTGACTCGTTGCTGACTTCCACCCAATACCATGGAGGTTTCTTCACATAATTATGCAACAATAAATTGTGAGCTTAAACAATCAAAATACATGGACAGAATAGTGATTCTTATGAGCTAATTATATATTTTGAAATGGTCGATGTAGCAATTTAATTGTACGTGTTCAACAATTCATGGTTCATAGAATATATGACAGTTTTCTATTTGGGATTGGGCTTATAAGACATGATCTTACATGTACTACTGGTATATAGAATATTTTTCCTTTGAAATCTTTGTATACTTCTCTCGCCTTTGGTAAAGACGGACGTCGGAATAATCCAGAAGCTTCGGACCACCAATTAACTAACGACAAATGATGTTTTCTGTGAGACACTGCTTGATTGTAATATAATCTATAACTACAATAAGACAGTGAAAATACATTCCTATTCTTGAAGCTTGAAGCATCGGAATGAACTTACGTATCATTTCTTGGATTTGTTATAACTATAGTACTAACTGCTTCATGCAGTGATCGAATAAAATATCGTTTGAATGGTTCAGTTCCCCAATAAAAAATTAAAAGCATGTTCCTATGTATAATATTATTCTCCTGTATCTGAAAAAAAAGGGAGTCGAGTCCAATAATCAAACAGTATTGAAATAAATACCTCTACCAAAATATGCTCATACAATCGTTTTGAACAGAAAAATAAACAATTCGTATAATCATACTGTTCATTTACTTCCAACAAGTAATTAAAGAACAGATCTTGATGATAAACTTGAGTTATATTAAAATTTCTTGTTGATATTCCTTCCTTCTCCAAATATTGGAAGAAAGTGTTTATAAAAGAGGAATCTGTCAGAACCACGTAATAATCACAGTAAGAAAACAATCAGACATATGGTAATAGCAAGTCTTGAACAAGAAGTAAGAAGAAATCAATAGAACAGAAGCAAGTGAACTAAATGGGACATAGAAAAACTAAGCAAAGAAGACACAAGAAAGAAGTCTGAGGAAGAAATAGAGAAACACAAAAAAAATATGAAGAAGAAGACGATGTAGACAAGGAGTGGCATGAGGTACAAAACTAAAAAAATAGATAGGAGAAGAAAAACAAAGACCAAAAAAAACATGGTTCAACAAAGAATGTCAAGAAGTAGTATTAAGAAAGAAAAATGCGAGGCTGAAGTGAATGAATACAAATAGAATAGAAGACAGAGAAGATTATGAAAAAGTAAGAAAAAGATGCAGTAAGACTCTAAGAGAAAACAAGACGATAAAATAACGGACATTGTGAAAGAAAGTGTGAGTAGAAACTCAAAACAATTCTATAAAAAAGTAAAGGAACAAAACAAAGCATACAAACCAGAAGTTTACTGTGTAAAAGACGCAAAGGACAAAAAAATAGAAAACGATGATCGATATATGAAAACCTGGGTAGAATTAACAGAACCGCAACAAAACGTGAATATTACAACAAAAGATGAGATTGCGGACGAAGAAGTATTAGAAGAACTAACAAGAGAAGAAGTAAAAGAAATAATAAGAAGCAGGCGAAATGAGAAGACTCCAGGCAAAGATGAAATAAACACAGAATCGATAAAATATGGAGATGAACTACGCAAATATATATAAACTTATAATGAAAGTATGCAGAACAGAAAAAATGCCAAAGGAATGAAAAAGAGGACAAGTGTTCACAATTCACAAAGAAGGAGATCAATAGGCATGCGAAAATTATACTGATCACGACATATGAAATATTGTCAATATTAATACAAAAAGGAGACCAGAAAGAAACAGAAAACATAATAGGGCAGAGCCAGAGCGGATTAACGCAATGCAGATTAACAAGAAACGCAAAGCATACAGTCAAACAGATAATAGAAAAAGTACATGAATATAAAATGAACATAGATTTACTATTTATTGATTTTAAACAAGCGTTTGATCCGATCAAAAGAGAAAAAATATTGACAGCCCTAGAAGAATTTGGAATAACAGCTAAACTGAGAAAATTGATCCTGATGACATTGAGTGAAGCAGCAACCACAATTAGAAAACAAAAAGGAGAGATCAAGGAATTCGAAATAAACAAAGGACTGAGACAAGGAGATACATTACCGGCAACTCTGTTTAACATAGTGGTAGAATATGTGATGAAGAACTCAAATAAAGGAACACTCAGAATTGAAGGCGAGTAAATACGCAGACAATAAAGTATTGGCAACAAAAAATAGGAAAATATTGGAGGAAATAGTCGAAGAAATAGTAACAGAAGGAAACAAAATGGGCTTAAAAGTCAATGAGAGCAAAACAAATATAAAAAGGATAGGAGAAAAGTCAGGAAATGAAAATATGCAACCTAAAGTTACTAAAGAATAAAAGCCTAACAAAGAAAACAAAAATAAAAGTATATGAAACAATAATCAGACTGATAATAATGTACGCTGCAGAAACAATGATAATGACAAAAAAATTTACAAAAAATGTAGAATTCTACCTGCATGGTTGTCATAAGCGATTGTCAAATGGTTCGTGGGAATACCCTTGATAATTTCAGTGATTGCTCTCGAAATGTTCCCACCATACATATTCCTGATTTCCTCGTCTTAAAAGTTGTAAAATCATGATTTCAACTACAAATTGCATTAGTTTCTTACCTGATACATATTTGGTTTTGAATTTGAAGTGAAATTGGTGGGTTTTATTGAATAGTAAAAACAGTAATAAACATTCAATTTTGAGTTCCATACTGCTATAGCAATTAACTGAGAATAACATTTGTTATATCGTGATATACTTTATGACTGCCAGTAATATGAAAGGCTGAATAATATATAAATATCACATCATTCACTTCGCAGATCGAATTGTCCATCCTGAATCCTGACAGGTAGAGTTTTGATCGTATGATATTTCAGGTATTCATTTTACGAATTGATACCACCATTTTGATATTCTATTTCGTTGCAATGCTGCGTGCTTCCTGCAAGACCTAAATTATTTAATGTCCTGTTACGTTAAACTAGGGATAGCACTAAAATCGATTTCTCAGTTAGTCTGGATACACTACAAATGGTTCAATCAAATAAATAAAAGATAACAGTTCACTTACCTGAACCCCTGGGCCTGCGGAACTGCGGAGATTGCAATCCTGGAGGTGGTCGTCAGGAGCTGGGCGTATCGGCACTCGCAATGTTGTGTGCACTGTACAAGATCGAATTTTTCACCTCGAATGTTCAGGACGATTTTGAAAACATTACTTTCCATTTGGTTTTGGTGGTAGAATCGTCTTTGAGTTCTTTGTAGCTTCCTTTTTCTAATACTTCATCTGTTTTCTTGTTGTAGGTTGGAGCATATATTATGATAGACAAAATTTTGATGTTATTGTCGCTACGAGGATTTTTTTTTTAGCATTTGATTTTAGTGGCAGGATTATCTTTGAGATTGAGGCTTCCTTTTTCTAATTCTTTATCTGTTTTCTCTTCCAAGATGGAAGTATCTATTCCGACAAGCAGAATTTTTATGATATTGTCGCATTTGAGATTCTT
Organism: Dromius quadrimaculatus; assembly: GCA_963989225.1. NCBI lineage: Eukaryota > Metazoa > Arthropoda > Insecta > Coleoptera > Carabidae > Dromius > Dromius quadrimaculatus. The sequence continues at coordinate 4,132,008 of OZ022328.1, forward strand.
TTCATTTGGTTCTGGTGGTGAGATTGTCTTTGAGCTCCTTGGAGCCTCATTTCCAAAGTACTTCATCTGTTTTCTTGCTGCTGGTCAAAGTGTCAATTATGAAAAGTCGATTTTTTTTGGTTTGGTTGCTCTGGAGATTTTATGGTGCAGTTTCCTCTGGTTTTCTGATTTTTCTAGTATTCTAGACATCTTCTATTTTTTTCTTTGTCTTTGTAGCTTCCTTTTTCTATTACTTTATCTGTTTTTTGTACTAGGTCGCAGTGCCCTCTATGATAGGCAGAGTTTTGTTGGTATTATCGCTCTGAAGATCTTTGAGTGTGTTTCATTTGTTTTTTCTCTATATATTTTTTAGCATTTGTGATACTTTTTTTTCTATTCTGGTGGTAGAATTGTCTTTGAGCTCTTTGTGGCTCCCTTTTTCTGGTACTTTATCTGTTTTCTTGTTCTAGGTCGAGGTATTTAATTTTGATGGTATTATCGCTCTGAAGATCTTTGAATGCAGCCTTTCTCTGGTTTCTGATGTTTATTGAGCATTGGAGACACCTTTCATTCGCTTTTGGCGATAGGGTTGTTCCAAAGTTCTTAGTGGCTTTCTTTTTCTGGTAGTTTATCTATTTTCTTGTTCCAGGTAAAAGTGCCCTTTCTGATAGGCAGAATCTTGATGTTGATATTGTCGCACTGAAAATCTTTGAGTGCAGTTTTCTCTGGTTTTCTAAAGTTTCCTTAGCATTCAAGACACTTTTTCGATTTTGGTGATAGAATCGTTTCTGAGTTCTTTGTGAGCCTTTTCTCGTTCACTTTATCTGATTTCTTACTGCAAGTCGAAGTGTCCATTATGATAGGCAGAATTTTGATAGTGTTGATGCTTTTAAGATCTTTAAATGCGGTTTTTCCAATGTTTTATCAGCATTTGAGACATTTCGCATTCGGTTTTAGTGGTAGGATCATCTTTGAGTTCCTTGCAGCCTCTTTTCTCTATTATTTTATCTGTTTTCTTGTTGAAGGTCAAAGTATATAATTATGATAGACAAAGTTTTAATGGTATTGTCGCTTTGAAGATCTTTAAGTGCAGTTTCCTTTGGTTTTCTGTCTTTTTCCAGCAATTGAGACCCCTTTCATTTGATTTTAACTGTAGGGTTGTCTTCAAACTTTTTTTCTAGTACTTTATCTGTTTTTTCCCCCTTGGTGGAAGTGCTCATTCCGATAGGCAGAATTTTGATGGTATATCGCTCTGAAGCTCTATAAGTGCATTTTTTTCTGGTTTTTTGATGTTTTCTTAGCGATTGAAACACTTTTCATTTGGTTTTGGTGCTGGAATCGTCTTTGAGTTCCTTGTAGCCTCCTTTTTCTGGGACTTCATCTGTTTTCTTGTCGTAGGTCAAAGTGTATACGATAGACGAATTTTGATGATGTTTTCGTTTTGAAGATTTTCAAGTGCAGTATCATCTGGTTTTCTGTCTTTTTCCAGCTTTTATTTGATTTTGTTCTGTTTTCTTGCCCATTCCGAAAGGCAGAATTTTGATGGTATTGTCGCTTTAAAGATTTTGAAGTGCCGTTTCCTCTGGTTTCCTGATTTTTTCTCAGCATTTGAGACACCTTTCATCCGCTTTTGTCGATAGGGTCGTCTTCAAGTCCTTTGTAGCTTCCTTTTTCTAGTACTTAGCCTGTTGTTTTGCTGTAGATCAAAGTGTTCATTATTATAGGCAGTATTTTTATGGTACTGTCAATCTGAAGACCTTCAAGTGCAGTTTTATCTTGTTTTATGATGTTTTTTGATGTTTTCTCAGCATCTGAGACACTTAACATCTGATTTTGTTGATAAGATCGTTCTTAAGTTCTTTGTAGCTCCTTTTTCTAGTACTGTATCTGTTTTCTTATTGTAGGTCAAAGGGTATGACAAGCTGAGTTTTAAAGTGATTTTCTCTGGTTCTCTCAGAATTTGATACACCTTTCAATCGATTTTGTGATACAGTCGTCTTTGAGCTTTTCTGCAGTTTCTTTTATCTAGTACTTCATCTGTTTTGATATTGTAGGTCGAAGTATATATTATGACAGACAATATTTTGATGGTATTGCTGCTTTGAAGATTTTCAAGTGCAGCTTTTTTTTATTCAGCTTCTGGCTTAGGAAGTTTGTTGAGGTCCGCACTGCTGATGATGTTCAAGATGTTCAAGTTCTTGCCTAACAAATGTTCTGCGGCTGGGAGAATCTTGTAATTATTATTTTAAATGAAGGGAATGGAATTTCAAGATACATCTTTGGGTATTAACCGTTGTATGAATATACAATATTGTAGTGAATTATTTGAATTGAAATTTACGTGATTAAATATAAGTACAACTTCATATTTTATTGTGCATACAATACAATAATACAAGTATATACATATACACTTTATTTAATCATATTTATATAATAAGTTTGGAAATCTTTGGACAGAATTTAACAACAAATATTGTTTAGAAAACAAACAAAATATAATAATAATTATTGTATTATTAAAATACACTGTGAAAGATATTTGATTACGAATCACAAAGTATGTAAAAGAGTATAAATTATTATTTATATAGCACCCTGAAGACTTGTTCAAAGTAAAACATTCAAGGGAATTAGAGTAGATGGGTTGAAGCAATTTACACCAGTGATGATCAAACATTTTCATTGAAAGTTTTCAGATAACAAATAGTTACAATGGACAAACCTTCAGATGCTAGATGAACACACGAGCCAATGGCAATTCATGGCTATAGTCCTACATATTAATATTATCAAGTCAAAAAAATATAGAAACATTTTGAGCTAGTGTTTTTGTTACTTTTAAATGTATTGACATTTGATTAAAGACAATTACTTGTTTGATACAAAAATGAGCACATGAAGAAATGACTATAATAATTTTTTCGTGAAGCATTCTCACACACAAATTCCCCAAACTGTGTGATTCTTTGCTGACGGCTCAATCTTCACAGCTTACACCAGTTATTTCAGATAATTACACAGAAAAATCATCAAGTGACTCTACACACTACAAGAAAACAGTTTTAGATGATATAGAACCAATAGGGCTTAGTACGGAACTTTATTAGCTGCCCTACAATGCCTGTTTGTTTATTAGAGCACCTAGACACAATAAAAGTAGACATAAAACCTAGAATTCCCGAAATTATGAAACAAGACACTAAAAGAGTCCTAATTTTCGGTCCAAAATGTCTGTCCGTCCACCAGATCAGATCAAAACCAAAACACAATGCCGAATTGAAAAACCTCCAATTTTGTAACAAACGGAATGATGTCTAGTTGAAAATATATTTTTTTTAAAGTCTAATGGTGCAATTATAGTAATACTGTAGAGCACGTATAAGCCGGAAAAGTGTGCGTACTGTAAGTGTATGGTATTTTTGTCGCTCTCCATTACAGAAGTTGAATGGCACAGATGTGTTCCGACATTTTATTAACATGATCCAGGACACGCATTCTAAGGGACATGATGCATTGAATGCTGCATTTTCTCCGCATTTTAATGCTGCATTTTAAGAAAATTACTTCAGAATAATAATTTTCAGATTCTGGAGCAACACAATACCTAATTCCATATTTAGACAATCAAAAGGAATTAGTCCTTCAGAAAAAACTGAATAAGTTTTAATGTAATTTATTTCGGGCAAGAGAATTAGATCTTCCTTGGTATGTTGAATATCACAAGCTTAAGACGTGACTTCACAAACAGTTATCTAACAAAAGATTGGGATTAGACCATTTAGAAAATTGAGAGCCAGCGCCTGCCAGACACAGGCTGAAATTTTGTGTATGTATTCCCACTACTAAAGGTAAGAACGTTCAAGAGTAATGAATCTTGACTAATGGCGACTAAGCAGGTATCAGGTAATGAAAGTGTGCAATAACCTGACTCACTCACATTAGAGTATAAAGTCTGGGATTTATATATTAGGTTCAAATAATTATTTTAAGTCAAGGTTCAAGAAGCCAGACCTATCCAAAGGGTATAACATCCCCGCAGGGTCGGCATAAGGTCAAATACACCAAGCAAGCGTTACCTATATACATAAAAATATGTTGAGGAGTATCAATTAGTACTTTTAGATGAATTAGTCAAGTTGAAGAATAATCAAATTCACATTTATAATTGAAAGAGGAAACCCCCAAGTGTAGAAATGAATGAAAGATGGTAAGGTTTTCAAAAAAATTGGAAAAGTCTTGCCTACACTGTTCTGTATTAGCTTACCGGTTTCGATTCTTTGAAGAATCATCACCAGAACCGGTTAGACTACACCGGCTAACCGGCTCTGATGATGATTCTTTGAAGAATCGAAACCGGTAAGCAATTTTAAGCTAATATAGAGCAGTGTAGACAATACTTTTTCAATTTTTTTGAAAACCTTACCATCTTTCACATCTATATATACCGAGTATTTTTTTCAACTTGAGACAACTTGAAAGATATGAATCCTACGGAAAAAATGATCAATACAATGTGTAATCTGTCTGTGCTCAAACTAGCCACCCCTTCCTACATGGAAAATGCGGGGGGAAACTTTAAAATCGTAAATTGGAGTCCCTGTTTTTTATTGCTGATTCAAATTCCTCGCCAAAATATGCCTACGGTCTGCCTGCAATTTTGTTCACTTGGAGCTGGGCTGGCTGCCACGTTTGCTGGGTGCTAGACTTGCCACGAGACTTGTTATACATTTTTCATACTGGCTGCGCCGTTGGCTGCTACCCGCAGCCAATCAGGGCGACGAAATTACGTGACTACATCACTGAGTTATATGTCGCATCAGCCCGCTGCGCTGTATTGTGTTTTATGGTGTTTTGAGGTACAAATCAGTAGAAATTATGACTAATGGAAAAAGAGTGAAATGGAAAACAGTTCTCATTGAGGCATACAAGAATGTGCCGTCTCTGTACGCGGTAAGATCGTCAAACATGTTGAGAACAGGGGTGGATGGGCCAATACGGACTTTGAGGTATTTTCCAAAAGGCCGGATGCTTCTGACTCGAAATGGGTTAGTGGTCCCGTTATGGGCGCTAGTTTCCAATGGAGTAAGATTCAAACAAAGTTTGTAACAATATATAAGAAGTCAAATTTCAAGGAAGCAGACTTTTTTCTGGTGGATGTTACTCTGACTTTGGACCGCAGGAATTTTGCCAAATTGTTTTTTCCCGACCTTTGCAGATAGTCGTGCGTTTTCAACGCATTCTCCAAGTAGATTGAAAGAAGATCTGGTTCTTGTACGCCTGTTTTATTGGAAAGTAACACGCACACGCTGCAATTTTCCAAGAAATTTTATTTACTTGGAGCTTGCTCCGAAGCTAGAAACATGGTCCACAGCTAGGTGCTAGACTTGCCACGAGACTTGTAGAACAAGATAGATCCGGTGCTATTTTTCGCACTTGCTGCGCAGCTGGCTGAATCAAATCGGGCGACGAAATCACGAGACTAAATCTCGAGGTAAGATCGTAAACAACATGTTGAGAACAGTGGCGGATGAGCCAGTAGGGACTTTGAGATATTTCCTGAAGGGCCGAATGCTTTTGATCCGGATTGGGCTGGTGGTCCTGTCGTAGACGACCAGAAATCGAGCTCGAGCCGGCGCTAGTAGTTTCCCGGGCCGATTTATCTCATCTGGTTAAGAACTCCTTGGCCTTGAGAACTCCGTGGCCTTGAGAAAACCGTGGCCTTGAGAACTCCGTGGCCTTGAGAACTCTGTGGCCTTGATTCCTCCTCAAAAGCAACTGTTTTTTGCCTCGTAATTCTAACTTATTTGCAAGCTACAATTTCAGAAAATACTCCGGCGAGTATTTCAGGCAACACCGATATTTGTAGTAAGACAATCTATCAAGTCTACGTTCTAAAGTCAGTGGGCTGCATTGTGTTTTGTGGTTTTTTGAGGAACAAATCAGTAGAAATTATGGCTAATGGAAACGGAATGAAGTGGGAAAGAGCAGAAGTGGGAGCTTTCATTGAGGCATACAAGAATGAGCCGTGTCCGTACGCGGTGAGATCATCAAACAACATTTTTGACTGTTTTGACCAAAATTTCTTAAATCTTTTCTTTATCTCGTTATTTTGATCAATTCGCAAGCTATAAGTGCAGTGAATAGCTTCTGCTCTTCTCCGGCGAGTATTTCAAGCAACACCCATATTTTCAATAAACCAATCTATCAAGTCTACGTTCTAGAATCAGAATGAGTGGCATCGTTTGCTCACATCAAGCGCAGCTCAAAGTGGCCCAGAACACAAGGAAATTTACTGCAAATCAAGTGAACAAAATTGCTGCGTGTGCAGCGGGCTTAATACTCTTTCCCATATATGCATGTATATAGGCGCCGCTGCCGACTCTGTGGGGGTGTTAAACCCATCAGATGGGTTTGGCTTTCTGAATCATGACTTAAAATGATTATTTGAACTTGATATATAAGTTCCAGACTTTACACTTCAATGTAAGTGAGTCAGGTTTTGCACACCTTTAATGTATCAATCACTGTTAGTCAAGATTTGTAGCCCCCAAACGTTCTCACTTATAGTAATTTCAACCTTTATACTTTGATGTATGTCTAGCAGTTCTATATAAATTAGATACAATGAAAAAGTTTTGTGTATATTTTTCTCAATAAACTGGTTTAAGAGTGAAGAGGAAACATTTGCTTCCCTGCAGCAAATGTCAAATTCCGATTCGACTGCATCCAGTTGTACAATGTCTTACACAAATATACATCTATTATCACCTATGAGATTTGAATACAAATATGACATTGATTATTTCGTACAGATTCGGTTGAGGAAATAATAACATCTTGGAAGGAAAGCCATTGAGCATTGAGACGAAATCGATAACAGGCCATCAGCAAAACCGCACACTTCACAACCCCTTTTTTATTTGATTTATTTATAATTATCAACAACACATAACCAATTAATGAAGGTAAAAAATACTACAAATATTACTTTCATAGGTAACAGTTTATGGTCAGGTACCAGGGTTTCTAAGGGTTATAATATCCACGATTGATTAGCTGCGAAATCATTGCAAATTGAGCACACGGGAAAAGGAAAGAAACAAAATGGTTAACGAATGAAACAGTTAACGGTTACCAAATACCAAGCGCGGGAGATTTAGTTTGAGACAGTGGCAGCGACCATTCATGTTGCTGGAACACTGACTATTCACTATTTTATAGCTTATTGCATACTACACGTCCCCTACGAATTCACGCATATGGCAGGGTCAAATCATTTTGGCAAAATAGTTTCTACTAATAAAAATTTAAACATTTACAAATCACAGTTCATCAAAATGAATATTTCCGAGTCGAAATCTGAGACTTTGTATAAGTATGAGAAAATATATATTATTTACTTTTTTATATTGGTTATTTGGAAACGTTTTCACATTTTCACATTTTTACATTTCTATTACCGGTTATACGCGACTGAATATGATCCTAATTCAACATTTCAATGGAGTTCATTTTCGCATCATTTATCGTATATATCTCTCTCTATGTTATGTATACAAGTTTCTATAGTATTATTCTAGTTACAAGCTCAAATTTTCCAACTCAAAAATGATCAGATCGACGAAATGTTTAAGAATTGGGTAACATCAGCAATATGTACAAATATACAAGCTATTATCCTAAAATATATTACACACTTTCTAAGCTCAGCTTCGAATACAAACAGCTGCTATCTTAAAAGATTTGATATTCTGAATGTTGGCACAAATGAAACAGTACAGGCACACATTTACAACAATCTCATTGTTGGAATTTCTTCAGACAGAAAAGAATTGAATCACCTACACCTCGCGCAAAGACTAAGACTCGAATGACGATATACCCATGACAAAAACAACCCTTTTTAGATTGATTTCATTTTGGATACTCAAGGCTACGAATGACAAATACGATTCTTGGAATCGAAACGGATTGATTTAGATTTGGACATTCAGGTATTTGTTTTGAAAGACCATAGCAATATTATAATAGATTATTCACCATTACCTTACAAGAATGATTGTTTTCAGATTCAAGTCACACTTAAAATATTACTATCGTAAATTTACATGTACATATGATAAGAAACATAAAGAATCGAATGATTTGGCGGCCACTGTGTAACCAACTCTAACATCTTTCTGTCTGTTCAGGGTTAGTACCGAATTGATTAATCAGCTGTCTTCCGCGTCAACTTACAATACACATAGCTAATCATCCTTATATATTTCACTAGTTATAGCATCTAGTCATATCACATTGTTTGCGGGAACACAGACTTTTTGTAAATTCATCCCTAATTTGAATTTGTACACTTAAAGAATCAGTTAGACTATGTACAAAGTCGTTGAGAATACTGAGGCCCATACCGAATGAACTTGCGTGGCCGCCAGCTCAAAAGTCGAGAGGTACACACAGTTTCATAACAAGACATATGCAATAATTGATAGATGAGCAACGCAATGTACCACTGTAGCCACAGAGGAATCTGAGCACCAACTAGTCTCTTTCATTATAATGTTATTTATTTATTTATTAATTAGTACCATTAAACCTAAGAACGCATTTCTCTCATTTCCGTATGAGCATTAAAAACATACAATCAACCTCATTTTTTGAGGAAAAGGGGCTGGGGATTACAAAACAGTGTTAACATTCAACAAGTAACATGATATAACATTAGCAACCTTAACATCTAAGTTTAATGTCTATTTGAGACACTTATAAAATACACCGATACATAAACACTAAGAAATTAATAAGGATTGTCATTTTTATTTAATGGAAATTATGCAAAGATTCCTCTGATATCTATTATTGACCGCCCAACGTCCTTTTTGCCCTACGTCCTGCATACAATACTACGTACATACTTCAATGACATGTACGAATCATACTTCATAAAGTAATCAATAATATAGATAATATCATATTAATATAATAATATATAGATAGATTCATAGTAATAGACTTTTAAAAAGATCACAACACAGAGTAAACAGTACAGACCGCATTTTGAGCGGTGCCTTATGGCATTAACTATTTTTGCACATGTTCCACACAACTATACTCGTTATAAGGTCTCCATACATCAACAAACAATTTGTGCAACCAATAAATACCTGAACGTAATCCTGTGTAGTGCAACTTCGCCAAGTCTAAATTCTGCGGTCCTCATTAACGAGAGCGGACATACCCCAATTGCCTGACCTTGAATTTTATTTCGGAACTTCAACAGGATGCCATTTCAAGTATGAAACATTAAAAGTAACTGGGTTATTGGGATTCATGAAATTTTTTGCTGTTTTGTATGCTTATGGACCGCACACGCGCCCAGTTTGTTATACCATCAGAAAACTGGAACCCAATTCTCATTATTAGATGATATGCAACGCAATGGACCACATCAAGCACGTGGTCAACAAAATATAGCGGCGGTAGTTGAGAATGGCCGGCTAAAACGTAACGCCGGTATCGTGCCATGATAACGGACTATTTGCTGCCTGAAATTGAGGCCCGTGATCTTGAGGACATTTGGTACTAGCCACACAGCCCGTAAAACCATGGCTTTATTGCAGGAACAATTGGATGAACAGTAAACATCACTCTTCGAACCGGTGCGGTGGATTGGCCGCCTGAATCGTGTGATACCTCATTTCCCTATTTTTCCTTTAGGACTATTTGAAGTCCAAAGTGTACATGGACAAGCCTGCTACAGCTAAATGATTGGAAGTCAGCACGTTATTCACCAAAAACCACTCGAAATACCCAAAAAAGTCATCGAGAATTGGACCATGCTAGCCGTTCTTAAGGCCAGGATTTGAAAGAAGCGATCTCGAAAGACGCCCAATTTGCTATGCCATCAAAAAGAATGATGCCCAATTCTCATTATAAGATGAAACGCGACGCAACGGAACACATCCAGCACGTGGTGAACAAAAAATAGCCGGCCAAAACATAACTGCCGATGACGCCGGTATCGCGCCATGATAACGGACTATTTTCTGCCTGAAATTGAAGCCTGTGATGTCGAGGACTTTTGGTACCAACAAGAAACCGTGAAACCATGGCTCAATTACGAGAAAACTTCGATGAACAGTTGATTTCACTCTTCGAACTGGTGCGGTGGATTGGCCGCCTAGATCGTGTGATACCACATTTCCCTACTTTTCTTTTGGGACTATTTGAAATCCAAAGTGTACATAGACAAGTCTGCTACAATTAAGGAATCGGAAGTCAGCACCACTTGCGTTATTCGCCAAAAACCACTCGAAATACTCGGACACGTCATGCTAGCCGTACTGAAGGCCAAGATTCGAAAGAATTATTCCCAAGAAATGCCTGATTTGCTATACCATCGAATAGAATGAAGTCCAATTCTCATAATCAGATGAAACGCGACGCAACGGACCACATCAAGCACGTGGTGAACAAATTAAAGCGGCAGTAGCTGAGAACCTAATTGTCGAAGACGCCCGTGTCTCGCCATAATAACGGACTATTGGAGCCGGTAATCTTGAGTACGTTTACCTGCCGCACAGCCCGTGAAACCATGACTTGATTGCGAGGACAATTCGATGTACTTTTAATTCCACTTTCGGACCGGTGGATTGGCCACCTAGATCGTGTGATATCACATTTTCATTCCATACTAGTCCTTTGGGACTATTTAAAGTCCAAAGTGTACATGGAAAATCCTACTATGATTAGGTAATTGGGACCCAGCATCACTTGAGGTATTCGTCAAAAACCACTCGGAATACCCGAACAAGTCATCGAGAATTGGACCATGCTAGCCGTTCTTAAGGCCAGGATTTAGAAGAAACGATTTAAAAAACGCCCAATTTGCTATGCCATCGAAGAGACTGAAGCCCAATTCTCATTATTAGATGATACGCGACCCAATGGACCACATCCAGCACGTGGTGAACCAAAAATAGCCGGCCAAAACGTAACTGCCGATGGCGCCGGTATCGCGCCATGATAACGGATTATTTTCTGTTTGAAATTAAAGCCCGTGTTCTCTAGGACATTTGGTGCCAACAAGATGGCGCGCTTGTTGCAAAGCCTGTGTAACCATGGCTTTATTGCGAAAACAATTCGATGAACAGGTCTTTTCACCGAACCGGTGTATTGGCCACCTAGATTGTGTGATATCACATCTTCATACTTTTCCTTAGGGACTATTCAAAGCTCAAAGTGTACATGGATAAACCTGCTTCGATTGAGCAATTGGAAGCCAGTATCACGTGTGCTATTCGCCGAAGACCACTTGAAATACCCGAACACCTCATTGAAAATTAGACCATGCTAGCCGTTCTTAAGGCCAGGATTTAGAAGAACCGATCTCAAAAAACGCCCAATTTGCTATGCCATCGAAAATACTGAAACCCAATTCTCATTATTAGGTTATACGCGACGCAATGGACCACATCCAGCACGTGATGAACCAAAACTAGCCGGCCAAAACATAACTGCCGATGACGCCGGTATCGCACCATGATAACGGACTATTTGCTGCCTAAATTGAAGCCCGTGATGTCGAGAACTTTTGGTACCAACAAGAAACCGTGAAACCATGGCTTAATTACGAGAACAATTCGATGAACAGTTAACTTCACTCTTCGAACCGGTGCGGTGGATTAGCCGCCTAGATCGTGTGATGCCACATTTCTATACTTTTCCCCTTGGGACTATTTAAAGTCCAAAGTGTATATGGATAAGCCTGCTACGATTGAGGAATTGCAGGTCAGCACCACTTGCGTTATTGGCCAAATACCACTCGAAATACCCCGACACGTCATCGAAAATTGGAGCTCCAGAATGAACCATGTCAGCCGTAGTTGGGGGCCAAGATTAGAAAGAAAATCTCAAAAAAATTAATGTAGAGATTGAATCTTCTGTATAATGGTGAAGAAAAGACGATAAAATTAATTTTCAGGTAATTTTCTTCATTTTGAAAAAAGTACGAGAATTGGTATTGGAATGGGAAAGAAAGCAATTCATGTAGTGTACTACGAACCGAAGAGTAAGATATGTAGAGGACACATTTGTGTTCAGTTAAGAACTCACAACACTCCTTGATAGTCCAGAAGTTGTATGTCGCATCAGCACGCTGCGCTGCATTGTGTTTAGTGGTGTGGAGTGATGAGGTACAAATCAGAAGAAATAATGGCTAAAAAGAAAGAAGTGAAATGAGAAAGAGCAGAAGTGGAAGCTCTCATTGAAGCTGGGTGTTTTTGACTTGGAATGGACGAGAAATTGATCCGAGCCTCTGGTTGAGAGCTCCACGGCCTTGATACCTCCTCAAAACTTACTCTCTTGACCAAAGTTTTTCTTCTTGTTTCTCTGTCTCGTAATTCTAATCAATTTGCAAGCTATAAGTGCAGCAAATGCTCTTGCTCTCCTCCGGCAAGTATTTCAGGCAACACCCATATTTTCAATAAGCCAATCTATCAAGTCCACGTTCTAGAGCCAGAATGATTAGCGCAGCTTGCATCGTATGCTGCATGGCATTGTGTTTTGTGGTGTTTCGAGAAACAAATCAGAAGAAATTATGGCTAATAGAAAAGGAGTGAAATGGGAGAGAGCAGAAGTGGAAGCTCTCATTGAGGCATATCTGTACGCGGTGAGATCGTCAAACAACATGTTGAGAGCTCCTCAAAAGCCACTCTATTGACCAGAGTTTTTCTTTTTTTTCGCTGTCTCATGATTCTAATCGACTCTCAGGCTATAAATGCTTTCCTCCGGCAAGTATTTCATACCCTGATCGGACATTCGGACAAATTGTGAATGCAAACTCCTGTCCTAAGTATCAAAAAATGGCCAATTCTGGTCAAGCTTTTCGACGCAACTAGAACTAACGATTGAAACTAGTACCAATCGATGATAAAGGTCCAGTACTTCAAGAAAAAACTAGGATGCCACCACTTGTCCAGTCCAGAAAGGCGGCAGCCGCCCCTGAGTGTAACCCATTTTCTTATTGAAGTTCCTTGATCAAGCTTACATCAATATCGTCATCCTTGAAGACATCTAGGTGGTACATGAGTCGAAAGTCTCTAAAATGACGTCAAAAGACTGAAGCCCGTTATTTTGAAGCCATTTGATTTCAACCACACAGCCCGTAAAACCATGGCTTAGTTGCAAGAATTTATTACACTTTTCGGACCGGTGAATTGGCCGCCTAGATCGTGTGACATTTTCATACTCTTCTTTTGAGACTATTTGAAGTCCAAGTGTACATGGATAAGCCTGCTACGATTGAGGAATTGGACTTGCGTCATTCGCCAAATACCACTCGGAGTTCTCGGACACGACATCGAAAATTGGAACTTCAGAATGGACCATGTTAGCCGTACCTAAGAAGGATTTGAAAGAAATAATCTTGAAAGAATAAATAAATAAATTAGATTTGATAGATCAAGCGTTTCTGTTCTCAAATAATTCTTCTTTGTTTTTCTTGGGACCACCTTACCAGTTTTCTCCCTATTTCCCTATCCTCCGCATTTTTCTTCCAGTTGTTGCAAAATATTCCAAATGTTTAAGAGTGTTGTCGAACTAATCTGTTAATGGTCGACCTTCTGGTCTTTGTTTTTTGGGGTTCTATCTACCTTTATTCGAATGATGTGACCTATCTACCCCAATCTTGCAATTTTTATGTCGTGTAATATAATTCTTGTAGTTCAGTATATGTTTTTATTCTTCACATTTCATATTGGTTTTGGATGGGTCTTTAATACGTCGTAGGATTTTCCTTCCAAATATTTTCTTGCACTAAGCGATGTCAAAATTTCTGCTGCATACGTAACCACGGGTCTGGTCATAGTTTTATAGATTTTTACTTTTGAATTTTCGTAGATGTAGCTCTAATTTTCTTAGTATCTCTTTTTGAAGTTATTAGTGTTCATTCCTGGCCCAAGCTATACAAATCTTGCAACACTTCCACAGTCCAGGTTGGGTTTGCCTTGTGCTGTATGCTTTTGTCGTGTTTTGTTGTATCTTCATTTACAATAAAACCCATTTTTTTCTGCTGCATTTCTAAGGTTTCTCAAAATTTCTGTAAGGAACTCTAGTTTCTACTTTGAATGACTACGTCATTCGCGTATGTGTTTGTGAATATATTTTTCTAACTTTTGATGTCTGTTCCTCTGATTATTGTTTCTAGTGCGATGTTGAAGAGCTAAACCTTTCTTGTTGGTGTTGAATAGTTCTGTTTATATCCTAACCTTTCTAATACTATTTTCTGTCCATAGTTGATTTAGCTTTACCAGTTTTTTTTGGAAAGTCTAGTTCTAGCATTGCTTTTTCAAAAAGGTCAGGTTGGGCCATTGGAATGAGCCCGCACTCATTGATAGGGAACTTCTAGCGGAGTTGGCACATTATGACTTGATGCCTGAAGTTATATTTTTATTTTAACGTCAAGTCTGATTGAATTGTCACAAATATTGCGACAATTGGGAAAAATTCTGGATTAGTTTTGCACCAAATGTTTGGGCTTGTATGGATCCTCAACATATCTTATAACGTGTCAAGTTGCAGACAGTTGCGCTGTACGTATATTTCTAAATTTATTTATGGCCGTTAATGATATTTGATTATTTACTTGAATTAATTCATATCTATTGCTCGCAGATAACACATATCTCATTACCAAACGCAATCATTTCATTGCATCTTAAGAGTAACGGATCACTGAGTGTTTTTCTAATCTGATTTCAATGAGAATGAATACATCATGTTGCTTTCAACAGTTTCTTATATCACGGAATCGATTTTCATTCACAATCAGTTGGAAGCAATATGATGTATGGAGATTTTGTCTCACTCGACAAGTTTAAAGGCACTTCTTTGAGTTGACTTGCAACACATACACTCGCAAACCCTACATGGCAGTACAAATCAAATAAAACCAAATTATCAGACACATCTTGTAATTGAAGCTTGTATTAAAAACTACCGTTATTTTTTTTGATTTGGCATTATTTGTATCAAAATTTGATTAATTGTTACTTCAAGGAGAATAAACTATCGATAAAATAGTCTCCTTCAAGTCACATGTATTCGTTAATACCTTTTCCGGTCAAAATCAATAAATTGAGAATGAATTGGGTACGTTCCACTGGGCGACCGCAGCGCTCATGTTGCCTCATTAATTGTTCCACAAGACGATCGCGGTTTCAACGTTCAATTTTTTATTTTTACTGGCCTCTTGGAAGAGGCACGATTCTGAAGCTATGTTGATGTGAAGGCGAACGTAAAAAAAAAAACTTGCCTATCCGTTGGGAAAATGTGTGTTACAATTTGAGCGATGAAATAAATCGAAAAAACAGAATACATGTGCTTTTGGATCAACGGAACCAAAATGAAAAATTTTTCCAACTATAATGTTCATCATCCAATCTTAATGTAATCTTCCAAGCGACTGATTTTCGTTAATTTTAAAAATACTGATTTTACAAATGACTTGTACTGTTTTCCATAAAATACTAATAATATTCGTAGGCACTAATGCACATACATATTGTATTAAATAATACTGCGTTTGATTACTGTTATTTTGAGCTTTTGGTAACTACAATGAGTATTCAAAGTTGATTGAGAGTGCTTTATTCAATTTTAAAAGTAATTTTACCCTGCGCGATATACGTTTGACCTAATATTCCATTAAACTGATACTGAGTGTCCATGGGCTATGAATACCCGAATGAAATTTTAATTAGAAGACCATCAAAGTCGGTGTGATCTTACCAGATAATCACGTAACTATAACATTGTGATAAGCAGTGGCAGTTCGCGTATAAGCACCCCCTACTTCCATTCAATATTTCCGATAACGATTCCTACTTTCTTTAATTTCCTTAGATTATGAAAAATATATGGAGCTGTGCGCTTTTTATTGAGCGCATGCGCTGCGAGAGCACTGTCGCTCCCATAGTGCCGACCTATTCAAAAATTGATAAACCAGGCTTGAACGGCAACAGCTTGGGTCGAAATAAAGAAAATTTTTTGATTTTGTTACTGAATGTTTACCTGCGAGCCGCCACTAGTTGAAATATTGGCAGATCACCTAAATTTTAAATAGAATTATCGAGGCTTCATATCCCGTGAACAGCCCCCAATTTATAACTGAGTACAATACATTTTTCGTGTAGTACAGACGCCGCGAAGTTTTTTCAATTTATTCATAGATAGAAGATAGATCCAAGTGCCTTTGGCGACAAAATTCACTTTTTCGATATAAAAATTTTGTGCTCATACAGAATCTGCCGCCTGTAGTATAATTCTTGAATTTCCGATTGTCCCATCAATCAATGAGCAAATATCAAGAAGAATTTAACAATAAAATAGAGAGTGACTTACCAAAAGTGGTCGGTTGTCGCCAAAAACAGCTTATTACAGAATAAAATTCAGTTTAAGGTAACTAAATAAAGACGTAGAAGAAAAGAAGTAGTAACTGAAGGCTTGATGGTTGACAGCTTGGTTAGTACCAACCGTGAGGGTTCATGGTTGATTTCACGGTGCATGCGAATGCGCGGCTGGACTTGATATGGTCGTATCAGGAACTAGGCCAGGCAGAAACTCATTATTTTTCTTCTTTTGATCCACGTCTGGCGGTCGATGGGACTTCATATGGGCGCTTCTGCTCTTTATTTTACTAAACACCCTGGAAAAAATACAAAATTGAAATTGAAATATGTGAATGACATATTTGAAAGTAGTTTTCGCTCTTAATGACAAGAAGTCATACTTTTCCAAGGCCCTAGGCCCTATATTTTGATGATTATTTGCCAATACTTCAAATTGATGACCCAAAAAATACTATCGTAGTGAATTTATAGAAAAACTTGACTGTCATGAGTTTATATTTTGGTGCAAGCATCCTTAAGGTGCTTGCTACGAAAAAACTGCCATCTGTTAGTCAAACGCTTTAAACAACTTGAAAGAAATGCGAATTGAAACTGAAGATATGGTGTGAGATTGTTGAAACTAGACAGAGATAGAGATACAGAGGCAGGGCTCAATATTTTTGTAACAAACACCTTAACTCCGAGGTAACCGCAGACAAAATGAATTTTAAGACGATCATCATGCGATTAAAACAGAGAAAACATGCACGAATAATAATAAAATCGTTGAAAGATAACGTATTTGATTTGAAGACTTTTATATAGTACGGAGCCAGTTATCCTGTTGAAATTACCTTTGTGTGCAAAATAGGTTGAGGGTAGTAAAATAATTGCAATTGAATTGACCGTATTACCGTTTCTTTGATACCTTCTGCTTGGAGACCAAAACAATTTGAATTAAAATTAGCGCGTCTTCCTAACCTTTGTTTAGACGACGTTTCGACAAGATCTCATTTGCTATCTTAAGGTTTTGGATTGATTCCGTGTTCTCGATCTGGTATTAGGTCTTTAATTGACATTCATTGAGGATGGAGCAGGCTTATATACTGTGTTTGTGACTATGATTAGATGCGCCACCAGATTATTGCGGGGTATTGGTGTTGGTTGTTTGACTTGGTATTTATGCGTCGTTGATTCTGTTGCTGGTGTGGCTTACGATGTATTTCCCATGGGGGTAGAAATCTCCGGATGTCGTCTCTCGTTTTCAGATTGTTTGATCGTTTTTCGATTTCTATGACTTTTATGATGATTCTTTTAGTTGTTTAGTTGGAATCGATCGTGTGTAATTTTTTTTTTTCCTCTTCACATAATTTTAATGTTCATCTCTTCTGTCGATGATTCTTCTGTTAGTTTGTACACTTCTTGGCTTTCAAAATTGATTTTGGTCTTCGGACTAGGCAGAATCGTATTGATTTTCTTGACTGTGGTGAAGATGATCTTGATCTCGTTTTTCTTCATTACTTTGCTTATTTTATCGGTGTTGCCTTAACGTATGAAAGGTAGGCTTTGGTGGGTAGTTTTTCTACTTCTTTTTAGGCTTCTTTTCTAGGTTTTCGTGGTCTCAGATCCAATTTTATAGTGCGGTCTTTATAGTTCCCATTTATTTCTGTTGGTTTTTGATGTTGGCTTTCTTATTCTACCGTCATGATGAACTTGATGTTGGAATAGATTCCGTTAAGATTCCAGAGATAAGTTTAGCTGCCCCCTCCAGGGTGTCATCCACGTATCGTAACCATAATTTCAGTTTTTGGTTGGCAGTTTGCAGACTTTAGTTTCGAAGTCTTCCATGAATAAGTTTGCCAGGACTGGTGACAATGGAGAACCCATAGGGGCGCCTACAACTTGTTTATATCGCTGTTCCTTAAATATGAAGTGGGTGTTTTGCAAGCAGTGTCTCGTTAGTTCCAGGATGGTGAAGATAATTTTGATCTTGTTTTCTTTTGGTACTTTGCTTATTTTATCGGTGGTGTCTTCAAAGTACGGAAGGTACACTTTGGCAGATAGTTTTTCTACTTTTACTTCAGTCTCTTTTCTAGTTTTTCGAGGTCTCAGATCCAATTTTATGTTCCTCTGGCTGTAACAGTTTTGGGGTAGTGCGGTCTTGATGGTTTCCATTTCTTTTTATTGGTTTTTGCTGTCCTCCAATCGTTGTGATCTAGTGATGAGTATTTCAACTACTGACTATAGCTGGGCTGGATAGTGATGAGAGACAGAATTCAATTAGCTTTTCTGTATACTGCGTGGTTCAGGCTTCCGTCTGTTCGGTTTTTTACAGGTAAATCTAGGAACAGGAATTGACTTTCTACTTCTATGATGAATTTGATGTAAGGATGAATTACGTTGGGACGGTTCAGAAATAAGATCAGTTGCTCCTTTCTGTGGTACAGATTAGTAAGGTGTCATCGACGTATCGTAACCATAACTTCGAGCTCTGGTTAACAGATTGGAAGCTCTTGTTTCGAAGTATCCCATGAATAAGTTTGCCAGGACTGGTAAAAGTGGCGAGCCCATGAGGGCGCCTGCAATTTGTTTATATCGCTGTTCTTTGGATATGAAGTAGGTGTTCTGCAGGCAGTGTCTCGTTAGTTTCAGAATGGTGAAGATGGTCTTGATCTTGTTTTTTATCAGTACTTTGATTATTTTGTCGGTGGTGCCTTGAACGTATGGAAGGTAGGCTTTAGTAGGTAGTTTTTCTACTTGTTCTCCGGCTACTTTTCTAGTTTTTCGTGGTTTCAGAGCCAATTTTATGTTCAAGCTGTAACAGTTTTGGGGTAGTGCGATCTTGATGGTTCCCATTTCTTTTTATTGATTTTTTCTGTCCTCCAATCATTATGATCTTGTGATGAGTGTTTTTACTACTGACTGTAGCTGGGCTGGATGGTAATTAGAGTCAGCATTTAGATGGCTTTCCTGTATACTGTGTGATTTAGACTTCAGTCTGTTCGTTTTTAGACAAATATATCTAGGAATAGGTGGCTTTATTATTCTACTTCCATGGTAAACTTGATGTTGGAATCGATTCCGTTGAAATGGTTCAGAGATAGATTTAGCTGCTTCCTTCAGTGGTGCAGATTACGAAGGTATCATCGACTTATCGTAGTCATAGCTTCAGTTTTTGGTTAGCAGTTTGCAGGCTTTAGTTTCGAGCTCTCCCATGAACAAGTGGAGGTGGCGAGCCCATAGGGACGCCCACAACTTGTTTATATCGCTAATCTTTGGATATGAGGTGTCTCGTCAGTTCGAGGATAGTGAACATGGCCTTGGTCTCGTTTTTCTTCAGTACATTTTTCGGTGGTATCTTCAATATATGGAAGGTAGGCTCTACTAGGTAGTTATCTACTTCTTCTTTAGTTGTTTTTCTAGTTTTTTGTAGTCTCAGACCCAATTTTATGTTATTCTGGTTGTAATTGGGGTAGTGCTGTCTTGATGGCTTCCATTTCTTTTTGTTGGTATTCGTTGTCCACTAATCATTGTGAAATTTTGATAAGTGTTTTACTACTGATTGTAGATAGACTGGATGGTGATGAAAGTCAGAGTTTAGATAGCTTTTCCGTATTGCTCAGGCTTCTGTCTGTTCGTTTTTTTACACGTATATCAAAAAACAAGAATCGACTTTATTCCTCTTCTTCCATGGTAAACTAAGATATAAATTCAGCTGCTCCCATCAATGGTGCAGATTACGAAGCTGTCGTCGACGTATCGTAACCATAGCTTCGATTTTTAGTTAGCAGTTTGCAGGCTCTAGTTTCGAAGTCTTTTATGAATAAGTTTTCCAGGACTGGTGACAGTGAAGAGTTCATGGAGGCGCCTACAACTTGTTCATATCGCTGTTCTTTGGATATGAAGTGGGTGTTCTGCAGGCAGTGTCTCGTTAGTTCCAGGATGGTGAAGAAAGTCTGGATCTCGTTTTTCTTCAGTACTTTGATTATTTTGTCGGTGGTGCTTTGAACGTATGGAAAGTAGGCTTTAGTGGATAGCTTTTCTACTTGTTCTTCGAATACTTTTCTAGTTTTTCGTGGTCTCAGAGTCAATTTTATGTTCCAGCTGTAACTGTTTTGAAGTAGTGCTTTCCTGATGGTTTCTATTTCATTTTGTTGGTTTTCGTTGTCCGCTAATCGTTGTTATCTTGTGATGAGTGTAGCTGGGTTGGATGATGACGAGAATCAGCATTTAGATAGCGATTAGTATGTGTTGTTTTCATGTATACTGCCTGCTTCAAGCTTCCGTTTTTTCGTTTTTTCACAAGTATATCTAGGAATAGGCGACTTACTTCTTCTACTTCCAGGACAAACTTGATCTTGAGATGAATGTTACTGGGATGGATCAGAAATAAGTTCAGCTGCTTCCTTCAATGGTGCAGATTACAAAGATGTCATCGACGTATCGTAGCCATAGCTTCGGGTTCTGGTGAATAAATTAGAGGCTTTAGTTCCGAAGTTCTCCATGAATAAGTTTGCCAGAGCTGGTGACCATGGAGAGCCCATGAGGGCGTCTACAACTTGTTTATACCGCTGTTCTTTGGCTATAAAGTGAGTGTTCTGCAGACAATGTTTTGTTAGTCCCAGGATGGTGAAGATGGTCTTGATCTTGTTTTTGTTCATTTTTTGTCCTTTAATGTATGGAAAGTAGGTAGTTTTTCTATTATTTCTTTAGTTTCTTTTCAAGTTTTTCGTAGTCTCAGACCCAATTTTATGTTCTACCAGTTGTAACCATTTTAGAGAAGTACGGTCTTGATGGTTTTTATTCCGTTTTGTTGGTTCTCGTTGTCCCCTAATCGATGTGATCTTCTGATAAGTGTTTTTACTGTTGACTGTAGCTGGGCTGGATGATAATAAAAGCCAGCATTTAGATACCAATAAGTATTAATTTCTTTCACACGTATATTTAGGAACAAAAGTTGGCTTTTTCTTTTACTTCCACGATGAACTTGATATTGGGATGGGTTCCGTTGAGATGGTTCAGAAAAAAGTTTAACTGCTTTTTTCAGTGTTGCAGGTTACGAAGGTGTCATCGACCTATCGTAACTATAGCTTCAGCTTTTGGTCAGCAGTTTGTAGGCTCTAGTTTCGAAAGCTCCAATGAATAAGTCTACTAGGACTGCCATAGGGGCGCCCACAACTTGTTCATATCGCTGTTCTTTAGATATAAAGTTGGCATTCTTCAGGCAGTGTTTCATTAGTTCCAGGATGTTCACTAGATCAAAAATACGATCAATTCAAGACCTGAAAATGGCAAGTGGGACCTGGTCGAGACGTCGTCTGAACAACGATTATTTTCAGAAGATAACAATTATTAATAGTCGGTATCACAATTAGGTGAAAATGTACTGGCTGCCGTAATAATACATGCTAAGAAAATCAAGTCAACAAGATAATAAAGATAAATATCAATATGTTCCACTCATATCGTAGTAATTAGGTGAATAAATAAGAATATGTATACAGTGCAAATTATTTGCTTAGTTTTTTTGGAGTTTAGAGCATCATGAATCGAGTACTACAACTACAATTCATTGTAGTGTAGATATTTGAACTATCACCTTCGTGTCCGCCCACTGGATGTTCAATGTCACTCTAAGATCAAACCATCAAGCAGTGGAAAATGAACACTAAAGATTTACCTCATCTACGCTAGTCGTTATGGAAGAGCACTTACTTCCCGCATATTTTACAAGGAAACTCCTCCGGGAGCTCCATCGCCACCGGCGTGGGGGTAACATTGTTAACTCGCCTCTCAAGGTGAGATGTGGGGGTGGGAGACCGTCGTACACCGGTTCCGCTGTGGATGCGGATGTGGCCTGTTAGAGCCGCGCGAGAGTTGAAACTCTGCAAGATTTTTTGACATGAGTTCGAAATCTAGAAGAAGAATTATGAGAAATTGAATAGAGATTGTTAGTAGTTTCATGGAATGGAGAAGGATTTTAACTCACAGCCGAACAATCCGAGTAGTCGCAACTGAAGTGCCGGTGGTCTGTCACGGACATGGGTGATTCCGTTTCAGCAATCTGTAAACGAATCTTTCAAAATTAAATGATTATTATTATCAAATATAATTCTTACTCCAAGTAGTTTGGCATCCAGGCACGGTTTTTCTTCAAAATCCATGTTGGAGTTCGATTTCCCATGCAGGTGTCCTCTTTGTTCTCGATGTGATCGCAGCCGTCTGTATTCATCCACACAAACTTTTTTCCAGACGTAGTAGAACTGTATACATTGTTTGACGGTTTTCGAACCAACCTATAAACACAAAACCTGAAAAAATCCTGATGGTAATTGGTATAAATTTAACTTACTTCTTTCGCAATACTAAAGAAGTCTTTATCATGCTTCTGGATAGCTTGATGGAAGGTTTCTGTCTCTGATATCGTCCACTGATCGCTCTCGGAGTAGTGATAATGAAGTAACGGGTGATCAGGTGGCAAACATGGAGTTGGTTGCATTAATTTCAACATTGCTTCCTGAAACGAATCCGTTTGTGTCAAAACTAGTCACCCCTACCCTTGGGTGATATTACTCACGTGGATATTCCCCCCGCACATATGAAGCAGATGTAAGGCATATTCCTTATTTCGACCGCCACCTGGAACGGCTGCGCAACATGCGAAATCCAAATACATATCAACTGTAATACAAACAAATGATTTTATTAACTATTTGGATGATTTTGTTGAACACCCGGATTTATACCTTCATTATCTGTGCAATAATTGTTAATACCAGGATCCCAAAGGAGATGTTCGTACGTTGGTTCTCTGTCATCTTTATCCCTCAGTACTTTACAAGGAGGTATTGTGCATTGATAATGAGCACCAACGTTTATATGAGGGGTTGAATCACTTTCTGGAATTGATTCACAAGTCGATGATATAGAACTATCATCTTGATTATCTGTAAAATAATCAATTAGAATCTGAACCATAGGCGGAATAGAAAACATACGTAGGGTAGTCTTCAATTTGGCATTCCAATATAATCCAGGCCCGTGTCGAGAAGGATTCAACATTGGTAAAGGGGTGTAGGGTGCAGCACCTGGAGGTCGTCCTCTGGCTGCCCGAAGACGCGACTGATGAACAACTGGAAGTTGAAGGGGTTCCGATCGCGGCCTTTTCCGGGATAGTCTATTAGGACTTGCCGGAATGCTGCGCAATCAAATACAATTCAATGAATTTAACCCAAACATTCCAAAAAACTAACTTACGTTGTGGGGCTAAGAAAAACATCATCAGAGTCTTCGGACTTGACGTTATCTACAGCAACGTGAAGCTTAGGCCTTTGAATATTATTTTTCGATATTGTACACTGCGTTGTTTTGCTAATTTTCTGCAATCTCTGCAAAGGAACATTTTTAACATCCTCTCTTATCGTTGTGTTAGGAGATGGTACATTTGTAGTAACTATCAAATTTCTCGCCTGGATCGGACCTCCGGAAGTTTGAATGAATTTCAGCTCCCCATTATTGTCTACCAATATTCCAGCAAGATTGGGGTTCCCAAAATCGATGTATCCATTCCCAACAATCTTCAAAGATTGTAGCCCCCCAAATTCGAATCGTTTTCTTGTTGAGAAATCTTTGGGGCTGCTTGAAAGGAGAGGGTCATCCGAGTTGGGCATCATTTGAGATTGTAATGTGTAATGAGGTGACATCGGGAAAGTAACGTTTGTTGTAACTGATGTGAACGATACAGGAGGCCTCGGGGATGATACTGACGTAGAAGTGGGTATACTTGATAAAGGAGAGGGAACTGGAGTCATTGCCACTGAAATAGGTGACTGGGGAGGAGGTGAATTTGATAAAGAGGGGTAAATATCGTCAGGAGATATACTTTCACCAGGTAATACCTCTTCCAAGGCTTCCTCAACTGCAGCTGCACTTGACATCGTTGAAGTAAAAAACGCTGCTGAAAGTGGTGACGATGCCTGGGGAGGTTCTTCTAGATCTCTTGTCGCATTGACATTTTGTACAAAATCGGTGGTTTGTTGCGGTGATATCATTGGTAAAAGGGATGTTTGCACAAAAGAAGGACTTTGCCCCTCATGACTGGCAGGGGGTGTAGGGTACGCAAAACCTGGTGAATCATGTCTTATCAAAGGTGACTGCAAAGGTGATTGTGCTGCTAGTGATGTGTGCGGCGAGTTGGTGAATTGTTGCGCCGGTGATTGAGTTTGGTATGAAGGAGAGGGCATGTCCAAATTACTTGTGTGGAACGTACTGAATTCTGCCAAACTTTCAGGTAAGGGGGAATCTAGTACGGCTTGCAGTTCTTGGTTTACCACTTGTCTGGCTTGATATGTTGCAGAATCCACCACAGTTTCTTGCAAACCTGCTGTTACCGTCGCATAATCCTCCAAGGAGGCAATATCTTGAAGTTGCTCGTCTTGTTCTTGTAATAACGAGGCTTGTATTTGTACTAGCTGCTGCGCATCAACACCCTGTAGTAACATAGTATCCGGTACATGATGGAAAACATCGTCTTGAAGACTCGGCGATAAATACCCGACGTCTTCTGCTTGGTACGTCACTCCAGCTAGAGCAAACGCATCTCCAGGTTGAAATTGGAGTTGTATTTGCTGGGAAGGTCTTCCGGGATCAGAGATGGCTCGTTTTACAGATACTTTGCCTCCTCGTTTGAGGATCATGTCCGCAAGAGCTTCGGCTTCTTGCTGCACAGAGGCGGCGGTAGAAGCCGTATTGGAAGGTGCCCGAGGGACAGTGAATTCAGCGTCGGAATGTCTGCGTGCTGCAATGACTGCGGCCGGAGTTGGTACAGAGGTGGTGGTGGCTGCAGAGGTTGGTTGAGGGGCAGGCGGTGCGGGTACCACGAACGACGTCACCTTGGCGTCCGCATCGCCCGTGGAATGCATGGAAAGAGGATATAATGGCGGAGCGGTGCTCTCAGTGGGAGTCGTGGCTGCCGTCGTCGTCGTGGTAGCCGTGCTCGTCGTCTGAACAGCCGACGAATTCGTTGTTCTTTTACTTATTATTTTCTCTTCAATCAAAGCTCTCACGCTGACACTTGCAGTTTGCAACGGCGGTCCCGAGCTCTCTTTCTTTTCACATTTTTTATTTTCTGCATCTTTTTTGAAATAGCCCCCGTGCAGACGCATATGTCCATTGAGGGCAGGAATATTTTTGAATTTTCTGTGGCACAGGTTACATTCTACGGGTTTGAGCTCGGGTTTTGCTGCTGCAGAAGCTGTAGCAGAGGTAGAATTTGATGCGGCAGTCGAACCAGTCGACGCCGAGGATGGAGAGCCGGATACTACATTCGAGGATTTTGCAGAGTTTGAGTTTGAACTGCCATTTGTGTTCGTTTTTGAAGACGACGTTTGTTGTGACTGGAAGAACATGAATCAATTGAACATATACCCACTTACTTCGTTCGGTAACGTTATGCTACGTGATAATAATATCTGTTCAATAAATAATCATTTCCCTTGACTATCAATAAACTGTTTTGATATACTGCAATGGAGCAATAAATGACGTCATGAATTTTGGAACATAAGGTAGAGAAAATAAAACTAGTGATTTTGTGACAACAAAATATATGTTCGAATGTTTACAAATGGATATTAGATTGCATTTTAATAACACTTTCATTGAAAAATCGATAGCTCTAAATAATTCACTTCTCCTATAAATAGACTGGATTGACATTTTTATTCTTCGAGTAGTTTCTTTAGTCTAGTGATTTTCTATTAAGTTATGGATACAAGCTTCTATTTTTTTTTATTTGGAATGAGTTTTTGAGTGATTGGTACGTCAAATATAAGAATAATATTTTTTATGGCAAATATATTTCGAATTGCTGATTCACAAACAAAAAAATAATCGAAGAAATAATCAAAAAATCAAAAACAGAAGTATGAGAAGAATTCGAGGAAAAGCTAGAGACAAACTTCGAAGAAAACCAGAAATTATTTCACAGAGTAGCAAAAAAAGACAAGAAAGAAAAACAAACGATGTTGAATCAATTAAAAAGTAAACAAGGACAAACATTGAAAAAGAACGAGGAAATACTAGAGAGATGAAGACAACACTTCCAATAATTGCTGAAAGAGAATCAACTCACAAGCAAAATAAAAGAATCTTCAGATTCATAACAAAATATATTTCAATTAGGACCATGAGGAATTTGCAGTGAAATTGCTCCCAGTTTTCTGGAGATGACCATGTTACTCTGAAACATCTATAACGGGCTTTGATTATGCGTCACTTCATAGTACCAAACTTCGTCATATCTGGAAATATCAGCAGAAATCTTGCTTGAACCAAATCTTGCTGTACAAGTACGCGTTGAATTGTGGAGTGTCATATACAGCCATAAATGCTGTGTTAAAATTGGTGAATAATCACTGATCTCTAATATACACTGGATTGGGATTAGACCGTATTCTGGCATCTGAAAGCGGCCCCGGTTGAACGGCGGCCTTGACATTAAAACTGAGGTTTTGTGTCACTATTCGGCAGCAAATTCAAAACACTTATAGAAGACACTCAATGAAATTCAAAGTATAATGCAAGTAAAATGAAGAAATTATTCTCAATATATATTAAAATACATACATTAATAACAAACAAAAGTTAAAAATTGTTATAATAGTTGAAATATTTATTAATAGTTGAAAGTATTTGTAAACTTTTTAGTGTCAGTGTTTCAACTATTTTTTAAACATTGTAGTTTAGTATTATTTAATCCGTTCAATAGTTTTATAAATTTTTGTTACCTAGAATTTAAAACTATGAATTTACCTATATGAATAAATAAAGTGCATTTCTGCGATAATATTGCCTATTAAAAACTAATAATTTCAAATATCTACTATACATGATAGGAGAATAATAATACATTTATCAATCAAGATTTCATTGTTCGTAAGTAAGCACAAATTTGCAGTCCAGCGATTAATTTTGTGAGGAAGATATTTTATATTAAATTTGATATATTACTCAAATTTGTTATCATAACTTTGTAACATTGCCCAACAATATGATTTTATTACTCATGATATTTTCAATTCAATCTAAAATTGAAAATCAAATCGTTTGATCACTTTAACATAATGAATTGATGTATCCTTCTAGGTCTCCATAAGACCTGTAAAAAGTAATACTTCACTGAAAATAGGAATAAGTTATATCTTCAAACTTTTTCAGTTGAGTTTTTCTAATAGAATAAAACAATAACAATATTATGTATTAATATATCTACATTCAAATAAATAAACAAAATTTATTCAGTATAAAATTGCGTCCCAACACCATACTGAACTGCCACCAATTGACACAAAACCTCAGTTTTTGCCAAGATGGCGACGCTCAATTGGGGCCGAATTCCAGCGGCCTAAACCCAATCCAGTGTATATTAGAGATCAGTGTGAATAATACTACTACAGTAGGTATAAGTAATAAGAATATATTTGAAGCTCAGTTGTAGATTCAGATTTCTGTTCAGCTATTCTTGCGAAACTTTGTTGATATTCGTCTTAAAATGCTTCATATCAGAGATTTCGAAACGTTCTTTGCACTCATTGTGCATGAGGTGCATAGTATTTAACTTTTCATTATGATATTATGATGTAAATGTTCATTGTACATGCGGCCCAATCAGAAATATCCCCAACAGGAGGCAAGCCCACTGGTGGAACGAACAGGTTGAAGAACGGAAATGAAGAAGACCATGAAGACTCCAAAATGCAAAGGAAAATAGTCAAAGAAATAGTCACAAAATTAAAAACAGGAGCATGATGAGAATTCGGAGAAAAGCTAGAGACGAACTTCAAAGGAAATCGAAAATTATTTTACAGAGTAACAAAAAAAAGACAAGAAAGGAGAACAAATGATGATGAATCAATTAAAAAGTGAACAAGAATGAATATTGGAAGAGAGCGAGGCAATATTAGAAAGATGATAAAACATTTCAAGAATTACTGGAAGAGAATAAACTCACAAGCGAGATAGAAGAAAACAAAACGCACCAGAGAGAAAAAACAGAAACAGATAGAATAACAGAGGAGATCACAGAAAAAACTAAGAAATGGAAAAGTAACTAGACATGACTACAAGAGAGGAGAACAGCTAAAATATATGGGGGAAGAAGGTGAAAATGCTACTAATGATGCTGAATAGAATATGGAGAGAAGGAACAATACCAAAAGACTGGGAAAAGTAGTGATATTTCCTAAAAAGAGACAATAGAGACTGCAGAAACTATAGAGGAATATCACTTTTATGTTTAGAAGCTAAAGTATACGAAATAGATAATGTACAGAAGAAATACTGGGAAAAATCCAAAGCGGAATCAGGAAAGGACACTCCACACAAGATCATATATTTTTAATAAGAAAACTCACGGAAAAACGCTTAAACAAAACAAAAAACTACACATTGCATTCATTGATTTTGAAAAGGCGTTCGACAGAGTGCCAAGAAAAATTATATAGAAGATACTAAGAGAAAGCCAGGTAGACGAAGAATTGATACGAGCAATGAAAAATATATAATAGAACATCGAACTATATAAGAACAAACAGTAGAACATCGGATGAATTTACCACAAGGACTGAGACAAGGAGAGGCTTTGAGTCCTTTACTATTCATGTTGTTCCTGGACAAAATAATGAAAAACATAAACAACAAAACAAAAAAGATGGGAGTTGGTTGTTATAAGTTGAAGCAAATAAAAATAGCAGAATGTGCATTTGCAGATGACTTAGCAAAAAGCGAAGAAGAGCTGTAGGACAACTTGGATGAATGGGATACAGAATTAAGGAAACATTATATGACGATAAATACAGATAAAATCAAAATCATGGTTATAGCGAAAGAAGAAGTGGAAACAAATATAACGATAAATGATAGAGACATGAAGCAAGTACAAACGTTTACTTATCTAGGAACAACACTAAACGATAAGGGAAACTTAGAGTATGAAATCAACAAAAGAATCCAAGCAGTTAACAGAAGTAACTTCGCTTTGAATATAATTATAAACAATAAACAAGTAACAAGGAAGACAAAAACAACTTCATACAAAACAATTCATAGGTCGACATAATTATACGGCAGCGAAACATGGGCAATGAACCAAAAACTAAAAAGCAAAATATAAGCGGCCGAGATGAGGTTCTTGAGAAGAATAGAGGGAGTAAAAACGATAGATAAGATAAGGAGCGACCACATAAGAAATAATATACAAATAGAAAGTATACAGAAGACAATAGAGAAAAAACAGTTATGATGGTACGGTCACTTAAAAAGAATGCCCGACATTAGATAAACGAAAATTTAATGGAATGCCTGAACAGCGAAAAGACGAAACAGTGGAGGACCAGCAAAAACATAGGAAATCAACATAAAAGAAATACTATGCAAAAGCAACATTAGCCCGCAAGAAGCAAGAAATAAAACGGTAAACAGAAAAAATGAGAGGACATAGTGAACGCAATAAACTAAACTAAAAGTGCAATCTCGACACCCGAAAGGGTATTGAGAGAAATAAAATATAAATACCTGATAAAAACGATAATAATACGGTATCCATTGATCCATTGCACATCGATGGATGAATCTTATCTTAATCACAAACTAAACCCCACCGGTCATATGTCCGATCAGCTGACTACGTCAGCATGTTTACAACTAAACGTTAACTATCTTCGTCATCCCTTGAGATAAAAATACACGTGATTTGTCCAGGGAACACCAACCGGATTTCCAGAAGGAATTCAACAATAACATACTGTACTATGATAAAGGGAAAGGGGTGCAATAGAAAAATGTGCCTATTAGGTCTACCTTGAACCGGAAAGGAATATATTTGGGGGTTGTTTTGATGAGACTTTGCGAGAAGTTTTTTTGGGGTCAAGTTGTTTCAAGCTGATCTCCCTTTGAAGTTAGGAATTGGTGAATTTAGGGTAGCCAATGGGTACAAATTTTTTCTAAAAGTAGAGTTTCAAGTATTTGATGAGCGAAAATGTGTTAATATGAATTGATGCTGCTGGTTGTTGTCTTTTAGAAAATTGACAACCTTTTCTGACATTTTCAACAGCGGTGCTTCGCACCCAGCTAACGATCGGGCTTCGCCCGCTCTTTATAGCATACACGTATGGATTTAAATGTAGGATTCTCTGTTTGAGAGGCGCAAGCGCATTACGCTTGTGTCAGAAGCCGATTTTTGAAGTGCCATCACACGAATCACGCATTCTGCGTGATTTAAAAGAACCACAACCCTTTGTGAACTATTTTGTCGTTTTTTAAGCCTGTTTAGTGATTATTTGTAGTGAAATTGCTGCTCAGTTAAGGGAGAAGAGCATGTAACTCGTGAACATTTTTTGCAGGCTGTGATTGAAGCTTCTTTTTGATGATATGTTACAAAGTTTCGATAAGCAGGAATTTTGGACATCACTCCTTTTTAAGCATTTAACGCGCACGAAAGAATGTGAGATTTGGCATACTTTAAGTTTATACGGAGAGGGAGTGCAGAAAGCTAAAATGACACAAACGTGTCCTATTTTAATTTACCTCAGGAAACGATGTTATTTTTGGCTGGAATATGTCGAAAAATATACATCGAATGGAAAAAAATTTCACATGTATTTCTCACTTCCCCGCAGAGGAAGGGAGAGCGATGAAAGGTTAGAATCTTGAATGGGAAACACTATTTTCATTTTAGATTTGAATAGAGCGTCGATCTACTCGAAACTCTCGCCCCCGGGTATGGAATATAGGAAAATTTTTAATTCGCCAGGACTACTACTATTGAAACACGATAATTGCAAATTGAATATATTTGTTTTTCGATAAAGGCAGATCATTATTTAGATATTAGAATAAATTTAATTTACCCGTTATATCTATTTGAAATAAATGGATTCTGTATAAATAGGGGCTTGTTGAATTTGATAATTATTTTGGGCATTGATGAAACTCATTTCTAGATGACTATTTTATAAATACACACAATAACATCAATGAAATGTTTCGAATAATTATCGCAATCAGACATTTCTCGGTACGAAGCTTCTCTAAGTTTTAGGGTTTGAAAGATCGCATCTGGAAAAGGGATGCTGTGTGAGAACCGTCCGACCTTTAACCTCGTGACGTGGACAGTGCTGGACATTCTAAATGATGCTGCAGCCCTTTAAAGGGGTGAATGTTTCGTTATGGGGGAGAGGGAAAGTTCGCTCACCGCCAAAAAAGTTCATTGACAAATAGATGAAGGGGTATGATTGATAGTGCATGCGAAAAATAACTGACCTTACAAAATTTTGGCGTTAGGGTGACTTGGACTGGTTTTAAGTTTGCAGCGCGCTTAAATTCGTGCGCGGATGATGAGAGGCTTCCATTGTTCATTTATCAATTGATGAGAAAAGCCATTTTTTTCTCGTTAAATGTGTTTAAAATTTGTTTGTGGGATAGAAATGCAGAGAAATGCTGAAATTATTAATCACAAACTTTGTTTCGTGATTTGTTGGGTGGATAACATGTAAATAAAAGTTCCTCTTAATGGATTTCTGTGCTAACATTGATTCAGCCCTCGCATCTGCATGCGTAATTTAATTGATAAGATCAAAGGGAATTCGTGGCCGACAAATCCTAAATTGCTGAACGCAAATTATCGATTAAGTTCAACAAGCAAATCATTTGGTCTGTTGAACAAATACAGCAAATCTTCAGCGGTGTGGAGACTGCTATGTCTGCCGTGCACTGAATAAGCTGAATGCAAAGAGATTACAACTCACGCCTGAATTTTCATTGCAGTGGCTCAAGTCAGAGTTTGCAAAGCGCAAACCCGCTGACCGTTATAATTTAATAACATTATTTTATTGACAGAAGAACCAGAAGATCTAAAAATAATAATTGAAGAGTTGTAATTTCATAGTAAAATAAGAATATAGAAGAAGAAGTGTTGATTTTTGGTTTTTAATTAGTTGGTTAGTGAAATTTCAAAGAGATTTGTGTTCCAATAGAAATGACCATCAGAGCGCATGCACTTTGGTTTTGCCCCCATCCCCCTGTGTTCGTAATTGTACGAACTCTAAAGTGCGGGCAAAATTTTAATCCAACCACAAGCTCCAATTAGTAAAATTGTACCGCTCTGAAGTCCAGTGTTAATTTGCAGCGTGGTAAGGGACGACACTAAAGCAGAACAAGTCGATTTGTTTTAAATCCTGTAGGTCCTGCAATTAAATTCATTTCAAGCAAGATATTCTTTTGAAATGGGGAAAATTACTGTTGCAAACTATTCAAATACAATTAAATTGGAATTTCTGTTTGAAATGTTCGCTTTGATATGAAAATTACATATTTTAAAGAGCTTTGAAAATTGAAATAATTTCTAGTGGCTCTTTTTCGGACGGAAAAATTGGATCAAACAATTCAATCCATTGAAGATGATCCAAGCAACCAGATGCAATTAGCTACAGAATGTGGTGTTTTATTCTGAGAATCCTACACGAATATTTGATGATTAAGGTTAGTGCAAGATGAGTGCCACAAAAGTTGACGCCTTTGCAGAATCAGAACGGAACATTTGGCCTGTTCCATGAAGGCAATAATCGTAACAGGTGATGAAACACACGAAGCACACAGGCTCTCAGCCACCAAAAATATGTCGCACTTAATCATTAGATTAATTATCTTCCCCAAAAGGAGACAATAACAGGAAGGTATTTGAAAAAAAACAGGCAAGGAAGCCTGAGTGAACTTTTATCATCAAATCAACAAACAAAATTGGTCCTATAAACAAAAAATGTATTGCATGAAGAATAAATCCGAAAACATAGCAGAAAATGAACAACAATATGAACAAGAGCATTTTAAAGAATCGCTAAATAACAGGGCAAAACCTTGAGAACGAAATAGAAGAAGACAACGAGACAAAAATAATAGCAAAACCTACTTCAAGAGAAATGGGAGATGTATTAAGAAATTGTCGCAACGGCAAAACCTTTGGACAACTCAACAAAAGAGCTCATACTTAAGATATTGAGGACAAAAAAAACACCGAAAGAGTGAGAAACAGGACAAATTGTCTCAAAGCATAAAAAGAAAATGAAAAACAATGCCAGAATTACTAGAAACTACACTGCTGAACATTAATAATACAAAGAAGGTTTGAAAATGTAACAAAAACTATTGGCGGATATTATCGATGCGGTTTCGTCAAAGGAAAATCAATAACGAACGCCATACACATAGGAAACAAATTATTATCAAAAAAACCATAAAGTATAACATGAATATTGTTCGTGGATCTCACACCAGTGTTTGACTAAATAAAAAGAGAAAAACTGATGACAGCTTTCGAATAACTGAAAATACTAGGAAAACTAATGAGACTAATAGTAATGACAAAAAGAAAAACAAAAATTAGTATCATAACAAAAAAAGAGAGAACAGGAGATTTTGTAATAAGCAAAGGAGTAAAACAAGGAGATGCGGTATGCACAAACTCTATTCAATTAAACATTAGAATATGTGCTACGAAATATAGAAAAAAGGTCATTAAGAACAAAAGCAGAACAAATAATAGCATACACTGGCGATGTAATAATTATAACTGAAATAGACAAATGATGAAAGGAATAATAACAGAGTATAGACAACACAGGATTGAAAGTTAATATCAATGAGACAAAAATATTGAAATCCAGGAAAATACCAGAGGATATGAGAATAAAGATTGAAGAATATATTTTTGTAAGGGTAGATAGATTCAAATACTTGGGTGTCACAATAGCAAATAGAGTGGAAAGTAGAACAGTGATAAAAGACAAAAATGCAACAACAAATAGAGCTCTCCACGCAAATAAAAAAAAATGAGAAGTGAATATCTCCAAAAAATAACAAAAATAAGAATATATACAATAATAATAAGACCTGCCGAATCAACGACAATGACGAAAAAGACAAGAAGATTGAAAGAAAACAATACTAGGACCAGAAAAAGTATCAGAAAACAAATATAGGCCAAAAATGAATCAAGAAATAAAGGAATAAATAAGAGAAGATAATATAGTGAAGCAAATGAAACAACAAATGAAAAAATGTCTAGCACATGTATGGAAAACCGGAGAACCAGGCGTAATGAAGTCAGTTCTAGAATGAAGTTCAGTAGGAAGGAGAAAAAGAGGGAGATCAAGATCCTCATGAATGAAAGAAATTGAAAAAAAAGATTTCAAGACAGTGAGAGCTACAAAATTGGGAAATGGAACAAGAGATAGGTAGAAATAGATAAATATAGCAGATAACAACTGAAACCAGTAAAAGAAAGAGAACAGAACAAGTTCAAGGAAAAAACAGAGGATGAGGAAATGAAGATTGGGAAATATACTCTTGAAATGATAGATAAATTCAAATACTTAGGTGTCACAATAACTAATAAAGGCAGAAATAGAAAATAAATCAAGAGCTAGTAACAACAAACAGAGCTTTCCACGCGAATAAAGAACTATTGATGAAAAAGAAATAACAAAATGAGCATATATAGAATGATGGGAAAGAATGAACAAAGACTTGCCAAAACAATGACAATGACAAAAAAGACACAGAAGATTCAAGAGTACCAGAAAGAAAAAAATACTAGGGCCAGAAAAAATATTAGAAAACAAATATAGACCAAGACTGAATCACGGGATAGAAGAAAGAATTGGAGACGACATAGTGGGAAAAATTAAACAACAAGAAATAAAATGCCTCGAAAATGTGTGGAAAGCTGCAGAACAAAGCGCAATAAAGTCAGTCCTGAAATTAAATTAAGTAGGAAGAAGAAAAAGTAGAATATCAAGATTATCATGGATAAAAGAGGTGAAAAAAAGATTCTAAAACAGTAGGAACAACAGAATGGAAGAAGAGAACAAGAAATAGGAAGAAACAGATGAATATAGCAAATAGCAACTAAGACCAGAAAAGGAGAGTGACCAGAACAAGTCCAAGGAAACAACAGAGGATGAGGAAATAAAGATTAGAGAATATACTTTCGAGAAGATAGATAGATTCAAATACCTGGGTGTCACAATAACTAACAAAGGGGGGGAAATAGAAATAAGAGAAAAGCTAGTAACAACAAACAAAGCTTTCCACGCAAATGAAGAACTAATGAAAAGTAGAAAACTAACAAAAATGAAGATATATAGAATAATAATAGGAAATAGATAATTAACACTTGCCTAGACTATTACAATGACGAAAAAGACAAAGAAGATTCAAGAATAACAGTAAGAAAATAATACTGGGGCCAGAAAGATATCAGAAAGCAAATTTAGACCAAGGCTGAATCACGGAATGAAAGAAAGAATCAGGAAAAAGAAGACATAGTGGAAAAAATCGGACAACAAATCATCATCGATAAAAGAAGTGAGCAAAGATTTTAAAACAGTAGGAACCACAAAATGGAAAAAGAGAACAAGAAATAGGCAGAAACGGATGAATAAGGCAAATAAGAACTAAAACCAGAAAAGGCGAGAAATCAGAGCAGGTTCAAAGAAACAACAGAGGTTGAGAAAATGAAGATTGGGAAATATTCTTTTGAAAAGATAGATAGATTCAAATACCTATCAAAATAACTGATAAAAAGAGAGAAATAGAAATGGAACAAAAGCTAGTAACAATAGACAAAGCTTTCCACGCAAATAAAGAAATAACAAAAATGAGAATATATAGAACAATAATAAATAATAGATAATAAAGACTAGCCAGAACAATGACAATGAAAAGAAAGGCATAAAAGATTCAAGAATAACGGAAAGAAAACAGTACTAGGGCCAGTAGAAATATTAGAGAACAAACATAGACCAAGACTTAATTACGGAACAGAAGAAAAAATTGGAGAAAATAAAACATAGATAAACAAATAGAACAAAGAATGAAATGCCTCTAAAATGTATCGAAAGCTGTAGAACAAGGCGCAATAAAGTCAATCCTGGAATGGAGCTCAGTAGAAAGACGAAAAAAGGGAAAACAAAGATCACCATGGATAAAAAAAAGTGGAAAAAGATGCTAAAACAGTAGGAACAACAAAATGGAAAAATAAAACAAGAAATAGAAAGAAATGGATGAATATAGCAAATAACAACTAAAACTAGAAGAGGAGAGTGAACAGAACAAGTTCAAGGAAAAAACAGAGGATGAGGAAATGAGGATTGGTGAGTATACTTTTAAAAAGATAGATAGATTCGAATACTTGGGTGTCACAATAACTAATAAAGGGAGAAATAGAAATGAAACAAGAGCTAGTAACAACAGACAGAGTTTTCCACGCAAATAAAGAGCTATCGAAAAGAAAAAGAATAACAAAAATGAGGATCCTAGAATAATACTAGAGAATGAGAAATAAAGACTTGCCGAAACAATAACAATGACGAGAAAGACAAAGAAGATTGAAAAATAACAGAAAATTAGAGAAAAGAAAACATAGTGAAAAAAATAGAACAACAAAGTATAAAACGCCTCAAAAATGTATGGAAAGCTTGAGAAAAAGCCGCAATAAAGTCAATCCTGAAATAGAGTTCAGTAGGAAGACGAAAAAGTGGGAGACCAAGATCATCATGGATAAAAGAAGTAGAAAAAGATTTTAGGACAGTAGGAACAACAAAATAGAGAAATAAAACAAGAGCTAGATAGAAATGGATAAAAATAGCAGATAAGAACTAAAACCAGGAATGGGAGTTCCTTCGCTGTCTCATTACTGTGGATGAATCCTGGATTCATCAGTACACACCAGAAACAAAGCATTAGTCCAAAAAATGGATTAAAGTAGAAGAAAGTACACTTAGAACAGCCAAAGTCATGACTACGGTCTTCTGGGATTCTCATGGTGTAGAGCTCATAGACTATTCAGTAGAAGGTAGAACTATTACCGCGGCCTACTGCTCTTAATTTTTAAACAAATTGAATGCTGCAATCATGATTAAATGTCTCCATTTGGGGAAAAAGGTGCCTTTCCACCATGATGATGCGCGTTGTTAGCCTCCGTACGCCTCGTATCCGTCAAATTGGGCCTCCAGCGATGTTTCCCCCCAACTTTTAGAAACTTCTTATCACAGTGGACATCTGCGTCAATGTTTGAAACCAGATAAAATGGAAATGATCAACTGCACCAAAGGAATAATTCTCAGTAAACGCAGAGCATGAACGCTTTGAATCAACTTCAGGAAAACCTGAATAGCGGTCAATCGCAGGGATACTCATCTCATACAAACGTCCAAGTTTTATGGAAGGATTAAATTAATGACTGGATTAAGTTAGAGCATCGTTTGACTAAATATATTTGATTAAGATAAGTGAAAAGAAAAACTAGACTCACCGTACAATACTTTTTTCATTCACTGATCAGTTGTCAGTCGCATAATTAAGTTTGTAAAATGTGAGACTTACCGTTGATGTCCAAATCCGTTGAACTTTGGTAGGTTGCTTGGAGGCAGGTTTCGAGGAGGTTTTCGTAGGTGATTTTGAGACAGGTTGCGATTGCCTTTGGGTTTGCTCCATGATTTGGTGGATCAAGTCTAATTGTTGCTTCGTTAGGCCGTCATTATTTCCGCCTGCTCCTCCCTACAAGGAAAGAAGTTATTAGATTGAATAATTTATATAGAAATGTTTCCTCAAGGTATACTCGCTCATTAAAATTGCCTGCGTATAAATGTGTTTTTTTCGCTATATATCTTGCAGCAACCGAGTAATTTTTCTTCTTTAGCTATGTGCATGAGTCTGCAAGCTCACCGTCCGCCGTTCTAAGTAGATTTGTATGAATAATGGTTGGTATTTCGCTTATTGTTATCAGTACTAATTCCTTCTCGCGCTTGGTACGGTTGCGGTTTCTTTCCTAACCACACTGCACCGTTCGTTCACTTGGATCGTACATTATGTTTGACAGTTTATTAAGATGGCCGCCGCTGAGCAGCTGATTTATTACAAGTTTAACCGAGACATTATTATCAGGATTAGTGTGGAATTGAGGTTCCACGTGACATCATACTGCTCTTAAGTAAAACAAATTACAATTTTGCGCCACGGAATGTTTTACGCTGCGTTAATTTATAGCTACGCGTTTGTCATCGATTTATTGTTAAATAAGGCGCACCTGAGCAACCGCCGTCATCCCACCTTCGCTTGACATTTTCATATTACTGCATTTCTCTTCCAACACACAACATTTTGAACAAGCACGATTGTTTTGTACACCCAAAATGTTTTATGAATTGAAACAAGAATACTGTTGATGAATTAGTAAGCTGGATGAAGGACCAACGACCAGGAACTTAATTCGTACATATCAAAATATTTCTAGATCTAATCTTTGACGATACAGGATTATTATGTTCAATACTGTGTTCCTACCTATTGGAATCAACGATATTTATCTGAGTAGGAGCTACATGTGGTCGAAATCCAAAAGATCAAAATGAATGATATATTTCTGACCTTGGCAGGTTCGGTGGCGAGCAGCTGCTGCAGCTGACTCTTCCCTCCGGTCGTCGTGGTGGTAGTTGCCGTAGCCGTCGTCGTCGGCGCAGGCGCGTATTGAATGCAACTAGCCCCATGCGGACTTGCAGCATCTCCTGCAGCAGCACCTTGTGCTGGTGACATACTCGTAGTTGCACTCACCGTCGTGTTACTACTAGACGTGCTGTTAGCTGCTTGGGGGGTGGTACCCGCGCTATGGTGGTTCTCCGTGTGTCGCCGAAGAGACCTGGCATCGCAGTATGATTTGCCGCATCCCTCCGCTTTACATTCGTACGGCTTCTTGTTGCGGTGGGTCAGCATGTGGCCGTTTCTACACATCAACCATAAAGTATTCATCATTTGATTCTTAGATCCTAAGCTACTGTTTTATGTCACTCAAGGTCAGTTTGTACTCACAGGTGATCCTGCCGTTTGAAAGCTTTTCCGCACATGGTGCAGACGTATTTTCGTTCATCACTATGGGTCAATTTGTGTTTCGCTAAAGCTGACGCGTTTCCGAACACCTTGGCACACACCTACATGTCAAACAAAAACAGAAATTAGAAAACAAGAATTGTAGAAGACAAAAAATATTTTGTCGGAATGAAACAACTGTGATAAACGAATTATTTGAATGTTGTACGGACTTGAAATGCCAACAACGTTGCAATGAATCAATCTGCCATGTACACATATTCCCCAAAGAAATATTATCGAAAATTCGATTGTCTATTTGCAATTCATGTCTGCCAATCACTGTTCCAATTCAAATTGTTTTTGTTCTATCGATTCAATTTTTATACGCGAATTAATTCATGTGAAAAAATCAGCATGCAATGAATTTTTTCCCTGGCATTAATATTTATATGTTGGTTTTATATCGCGAATATTTACAGTCAGCTGCTGCTGCGCACGGAATGCTTCAGAGTATATTTTCAATATAGTTGATGTCGAATATTTGTGGGAAAAGGAAGAGAGGATATTTTCTTTATTGCCGCCAAGTCGATCGTAAATCTCGTTTAATGTACAGGGTTTTCATTTTGACTTGAGAGAAATGCATACTGTTTCGTAACATTTGATTTATTTCGCCTTTTGATGCCTATGCAATATTCTCTAGTAATTCGATAGATTGCTAAAGCTGGGGAAGGGGATGAAGTATTGTTGGACAGACATTCTGAAAACTGATCCATTTCCATTCGAGATGCCAAAGTCAGCTATTTATCACGGTAGTGGAGAAAGCGAGGACGATATATGAATGAAAATATGTGGGATAATTCACGAATCTTGCACGTTTGGAGAAAATTTCTTTGATGATTCAAAATGAGATTCACTCCAAAACTGACTTTTCTGTTAGAGGAAAACGATAGGTACAAAATTTTTGATGTATCCCGTCGACGATTGAGCCGATTTCAAGAACTAAATTGATTCGTTGGTCTACGTCTTTGACTTTCTGCATGACTTCCATAATATATAGAAAGTTAGCTCCGATGGAGCCATCAAACTACACTTTCTGGAAGTCAAGATCCTGCAATTTCTTTTTGACTAATCTTTCAGTAGGTCTTTCCCGTAGAACAGTAGTACAAATTACAGCACAGGCTCTGTTTCAGAAATGGCAGGGCATAGTCTGCATCCCTATTACATGAGGAATAAATACATGCTCCACGCCTGCAATGGAAACACTGTTGAGCATAACACCTTTTCATATTCAGGCAAAGAGAGAGGCGATGTACAGCGCCCTAGTGCTCAGCAGAGTTTTATCTCACAGGCAACTTAAGAAATCTAGAAGGTCCAACCAGATCAACTGGCTATGTCAAAATATGACCCCATAATGACCACACCGACCTGTCTGGTACACGAATGAGTCAAAACAAGATAGTAGAGAGATTGGTGTACGTGTACTTAGATCAGGACGTCAAATACGGCAACTCCCAAAAGTCAATCTTTCAACCTGAGGTTTATACCATCAATCTCTGTGCCGGAATGAGCCTGAGGAAGGGTTGTCGGAGACCAGAAATCAACAGACAGCCAGACTACCCTAAAGGCAATTAACTTTCATGTCTATCAATCCAAGCCACCCTTCAGTAACTGGCAAAATGTAACCACGTTACATTGTTGAGGGTGCCAAAGTACGAGGAAGTTAAAGGCAAAGTGAAGGCTAATGACCACCCGAACCTGCATGTGGAAGGCACTTGAAAAATATGGGCGGACTCAACAAGAACCTCGTACTGGGAAATCATAAAATGAAATAAACAGGCAAAAAGCATTTAAAAACTTCACCCACAATGTTGAGCATAACATTTTTTTTTAGTCAGGCAAAGAAGGAGGCAATGTACAGCGCCCTCGTGCTCAGCAGAGCTAGGCAGGCCACTTGGAAATTTGCAAAGAGGCTCGACTAAATCAAATTGCCTTGTCAGAATATAACCCCATAATCCAAAAGTACAGCTTTGACCATACGTACAAGGTGGAAATTCCACAATACCTGCCATGAACATCAGAAGAACCTAACTTCTTCGAAGGCTCCCTGTCTTGGTACCCGGATGATTTAAGATAAGATAGTGGAGAGGACCAGGATGTCGAATACGGAAACCCCTAGAAGCCCAGTGCCACAATCTTTCAAGCTGAGATTCATGCCGCTATCTCTGTGCCGGAATAAACCTAAGGAAAGATTTGACATAATGCCAAGCTGCCCTAAAATGCAAATTAGTTTGAAATTGCGAAAGAGCCCTCCAGCAACTGGCAGAATATAAGTACGTCACATTATGGAAAGTGTCAGAGCACGAGAAAGTTGAAGGCAATGAAAAAGAAGATGGGCTTGCTAGAAAGGGCGCCCGAACCTATATGTGGACTCCTGAAAAAACACTTGAAGAAGGATTTGAATATGGGAAGTCTCAACAGGAATCTTGTACTGAAAGAATACAAAATGGAATGAACCGCCTAAATTGGCCTATCAAAAGTTCGCCTACAAGCTTAAGAGAGCTATTTGCTCTAGCAAAGGGTACCTCAGAATCCTGGAGGTGTCTCAACCGGTCACTGCCCTTAAAAATGCCATTTGCATTAAATTAATAAAGCTGCCAAGCAGATGAGAAAACTTCAGAATACGTTTTGTTCAACTGTTCGGCTGACGCCCTGTGCAGACCTAACTATGTACTTCAAAAAGGTCTGGTCTTGGCTTTTTGTCTTCGAAGCTTATAAGGCTGGTCAAATTTCCTCTTAAACATCACAACAATCCTGTGAGACATTCGTAGATCTTTAGCCACGCAGTGAGCTAATAAAAAGACAGCACGCATTTCAAAGAGGTCACGGTGTTCTCAACGACCAAATTAGTTGGTCATGAATTCCTGAAACGCCGACTTGAACTTTTTGATGTTCGTCTTTCGAACTGGGTTGCCGTTTCATGATTGGGTTCTCCTGCAGTTCTTTTCCGAATCCGGTTGATGAGGTTTGACATAAAGCCAAGCTGTCCTCCAAAATCAGTTTGGAATTGCAAAGAAACTCTTCAGCACCTGGCCAAATGTAAGTATGGGAGGTCTCAACTAGAACCTCGTACTGGAAAAAGCCAAACCTTCACCTTCAAGTGTATCAGAGCTATAGGCTCTAGCAAAAGGGTACTCAGAGTCCTGACGGGTTTCTCAACCGGTCACTG
This sequence comes from Dromius quadrimaculatus, assembly GCA_963989225.1. Taxonomy (NCBI): domain Eukaryota; kingdom Metazoa; phylum Arthropoda; class Insecta; order Coleoptera; family Carabidae; genus Dromius; species Dromius quadrimaculatus. The sequence continues at coordinate 4,174,521 of OZ022328.1, forward strand.
CTCTCTAAAATACCATTTGCATGAAATTGTTGAGGCTGGAGGCAACATATGCCGCCTATGTCAAGAAAATGAGAAAACTTCAGAACACATTTTGTTCAACTATCTGGCTGCCGCCCTGTGCAGACTTGACTATTTCGGAGAGGTCCAGTCTTGGGTTGTTGTCTTAGAGGCTTGTCAAGCTTCCCTTTAAAGACTACGGTAATCCTTTAGAGACATTCATAGGTCTTCAGCTACGCAGTGAGCTAATGAATTGTCAGCAGGGATTTCAAATAAGTCACGATGCTCTTTACGACCCGAGAATACCTGTTCCACGCCTGCAATGGAAACACTGCTGGGCATAACAGTTTTTATATTCAGGCAGAGAAAGAGGCGGTGTACAGGACCCTCATGCTCAGCAGAACTTGACATGCCAATTGGGAGTTCTTGAGGATGTCTAACTAGATCAACTGGCTTTGTCAAAATATAACCCCATAATTAAGAAGTACAGTTTCGCTGTGAACATCAGGAAGACCCAACTTCTTGAAAGGTTTCCTGTCCTGGTACACAAATTATTCAAAACAAGATAGTGGAAAGGACCAGGATGTCGAATATGCCAACTCATTGAAGCCAGTGTCACAGTCTCTCAAACTGAGATTCATGCCATTATCTCTTTGTCGGAATCAACCTGGGGAAAGGTATTAAAGAGACAATGATATACTCAATGCTAAGCTGCTTCATGATCCAAGTTAGTTTGGAACTGGTAGAATGTGGCAACGTCACATCATGGCGGGTACCAGGGCACAGAGGAGTTGAAGGCAATAGAAAGGCAGATCAACTTGCCAAAAAGGATGCCCAAAACTTGTTGTGAACTCCTGAAAAACCACTTGTAGAAGGTTATAAGTGGAGAGCCTCGTACTGGAAAAACACAAAAGAGAATGAGCCGGCCAAATTGACTCATCAAACCTCCGCTCCAAAGAACTATTAGCTCTAGCAAAAGGAACTTAAGAATACTGGCGGGTCACTTGGAATGCCATTTGTATGAATTGTTAGCGCTGAAGATAGCATATGCTGTCCATTTTAAGAAGATGGACAAACTATGAAACACATTTTGTTCAACTGTCCGCCGCCTGTGCAGACTCAACTACTTCGGAAAGGTCCGGTCTTGTGTTGCTGTCTACAAAGCTTGTTAAACTGGCCAAATTTCCCCTCAAGCACTATGGCAATACTTCGAGACATTCGTAGATCTTCAGCTTGACAGTGAGCCAATAAAAAGACAGCAAGCATTTCAAACAGGTCGCGATGTTCTTTACGACCCGAGTACATCTGTTCCACGCCTGCAATGGAAACACTGTTGGACATAGCAGTTTTTATATTCAGGCAAAGAAAGAGGCGATATACAGCACCCTCATGCTTAACAGAACTAGGCAGGCCACTTGGAAGATTTGAAGGATTTCTGACTAGATCAACTGGACTTGTCAAAATATGATCCTATAACGACAAAATACAGTTCGACCGGACGTACAAGGTGGAGGTGCCACAATGCCTGCTATGAACATCAGTAGGACCTAACTTCTTGAAAGGTTATCTGTCCTGGTACAAGGATGGTTTGAAACAAGATTGTAGAGGGAACTAGAGAAAACCCTAGAAGCTGATGATACAATCTTTTGAGCTGAGAATCATGCCAAATCTCTGTGCCGGAAAGAACCTGAGGAAAGGTTGTAAAGGGACAACGATTGACCTAATGCCAAGCTACCCTATAATCCAAGTTAGTTTAAAATTGCAAAGAAACCCTCCAGCAACTGGCAGAATGTAACTACGTCATATTATGGTAGATGCCAGGCCACGAAGAAGTTGAAGGCAATTGAAAGACAGATAAGTTTGTTCTTGAAGATGTTATACCCCATAAAGTCTTATACAAAATTGTACTCGAATGCGTACATACATCAATTAGAAGTTGGAATTTTTGGGCCAACATCCATCGTATCAATTGGGCATTTGTTTTACATCTACATATTCGTCGCACAATGATCTCTCCGATGACTTAGATTGTCGAAAAACAATGGGAAGTCCGCTTGGTCTATCGACATACTAGCAACATGAGTTCATATTTCAAATTGTTTCCTGAAATGATGAAATTCTACCACTTTCATCTTCATCAATTAGTTGTTTACCTTCTATTGATAAGATTTGTATGAGTTTTGAATTAGATTCACGCAAATCAGGCGCATGTGGAAATTGGTCCATTTTCGTTGGATCGATGTACATTTCATTACAGGAGCAAAAAATTAGGCCAGCTCCAGCTCTAGGACTTTGTGTCCTGTTTATAGAACAAACGCTGTGCGTTTGTTCATCCATCAGATTGAAATCGAACCGAGAACCGATTTATTGGTAGTAAAGTCCATCTAGGGCCGGTCGATGGAATATTTCAAATGGTGGGCATTAGAACTTGTGGAAACAATTTATCCACTTTTATTAAGAAAAATTCAGCAGAAGCATGAGAGTTCTGTTCTAGTTACTTCGAGTAATAGACAGCATAAACGCAAGCTATATGGAAATTTTGAATATGTCTCAGCCCTTATAGGGACGCTCCTGTATGTCACCCTTTGTCGCAATGCCTACAGAGCCGCGGTTCATAATCTGAAACGCAAACACACGTTGACATTTCCATAATCAGATTATATTACTGATGATAAAATTCTGGCGATTGTTCCATGAATGGTACAAACATTGGAATTGCGATATGGAGAGCACCGCAAATATGATTACCTTCGGCAAAAACAAATGAGTTTAGCGTTCCGATTGTTCTGTAAATTTCGAGCATTTGCAGATTAGGTTGCAAGGCTGTCATCGTTACGATACGTGAAATCCAACAGTGTGAGTTAAATTGGTGACCTATTCAATAGAAAATCCAATAGTTGAGCTTTATGAGTTGAAATAACAAGGTCTTGCTATCCAGTTCTGGACTTTCCACGTGTTTTTTGATTTGAAAAGCAATTTGTATCTAAAATTATCCATTTAGAGTTGAAGTCATCCACATATCTACGTATGTATATGTTTCTGTTTAGAAGCATTTTTTTTTACATTTAAATACCTTGTTATGTCTGAATTCAGTGAAGTTAGCAAGCTTTGGCAGACATAGAAGCTCTTGGTTAACAATTAAAACTTGATGCAATCCAGAACAGAGCGTTCCACGTCTCACTACAGCGCTCAATTAATCAATAATTAATTCTCCTTCTCAGTGTTTCCGGACAAAGCAAACAAGACTCAAATAAGACCACAATTTATTTCCGTTTCGTTCTGATAAGTAATCGTCCCTACTTTGTTCACTGCTGTAAACTGTTCAATTAATTATGTCTCCTGTTTTTTTTTTCAGTTAATGACGCTGTACAGGAGACTTCAATAGCTTTGTTTTTGGTGTGAATGAACGATGGTTCTTACTATTAATTTGCTCAAAATGTGGTTGCTTTTATATTCACCCGTACAGAGTCTTTCTTTTTATCTTTCTATCTTTTGTTTGTTCCTTCAAGTTCTTTAATTCCTGCTCCACTTAGACCTGCCTCTACTTCCAGTAGCCATTCAAACCTGGGTTTCGATTGTAGAATTGTCCTTACAGTGTATTCTTCTCTTTTTCTTCATTTCGATCTCTGTGTTGTTTGATTTCCTTTGCTATATCTTCTCTTTGCAGCTCTTGTTGTTATTTATGATTTATTATTCGTTTCCGTTCTTATTATTTCTAAAATAGTTTTTAATTATTTCTTTTGTACTATTTGCATTTCTTCTTTGTTTTTACTGTCTCTGCGGTTGCTAGATATCATCGGTCTGATTATTGTTTTATATACCTTCATTTTAGTTTTCTTTCGGTAATTTTCTATTAGCGTTTATTTTCCTGTCTCCTTCATTAGATAACAGAATGCTTAGGTGTTCTATCAACTTCCTCAAACTCGAGGTTGCCTATTTTCATATTCCTTTTGCATGATTTATCTCCTAGTCCCATTATTTTTGTTTTGTTCTTAATGTTACTATATCTTCTTCCATTTCCTTCAATACTTATCATTTTGCCAATACTATATCGTCTGTGTACGCAATTATTTGTCCGCTTCTTGATCTAAGTGTTCCTTTGTTTAGTTTTCTCATCACATACCCTAACACTATGTTAAACTGTGTTGTTGATGATGTGTCGTCCTGTCTTACTCCTTTGCTTATTCCGAATTCCTGCGTTTCTTTTTTTTTGTGTTCTAATTGTGGCTGCTGTACTCAATTTTGCTGTTATTTCGAGTTCTTCTAGGGTTGCCATTTGTCGTCTTCTTTTAATCGAATCAAACGTTTGTCTAAAATCAATTATTGTTGATGTTCACTTTATATTCATGCACTTTTTCTATTATCTGTTTAACTTTATGTATTGCATCTGTTGTCGGGCTGCCTTGAGGGAACCTGCACTGATGCTGTCTTATTATGTTTTCTGGTTTGTTTGGACTTTTTTTTGTATTATTATTGACATTATTCTACCTAAATGTCGTGTTCGCTAGCATGATACCTCTGCATGTTTGTTCCCATGAATTGTATTTGTCACATTTATCAATCTTTTGTCATTTCCATTTCCTCAATATTCTATTAGTTCTATGTTCATCTCATCTTTGCCGGTGTCCTTCCATTTCGTCTGCTCATTATTATTTCCTTGACTTCTTTTGTTGATTCTTACAATATCCCTGCATCTGTAGTTTCATCTTGTCCTCTGATTTCTATGTTCTGTTGTGGTTCTGCTAGCAGTTTTTTGGAGAATTCTACTAAAGTTTTTTGATATTGCTTATCGTTTCTCATTTTGTTGCCTTTTTGTCTTACAAGTTCTTGTTTTTTCGAACTGTTTATTTTTTGGAAGAATTGTTTCAGGTTTTCATTCGTACTTCTCCAATTTCTGTTATTCAATCATTTATCCAGTCTTTTTTCTTTTAGAGTCTGACCACATTCCTTTCTCATTTCTTTGTATCCATTTCTGTTTTCTATTCTATTTGTTCTCATTTATTCTTGTCTTGCATAACATTTTTTTCTTCTTCTGCTGCTTGATTTAGACAGTTTTGTACATCATATCATCTCCTCTCTACATCATCTTGTTCTTTACATTTTTCTTCAATGTACTTCTTGTGTTGTAATTTCCACGTTCTGTTGTGGTTCTGTTAGCAGTTCTTTAGAGTATTCTAGCTAAGCTTTTCCATATTGCTCATCGTTTCCAGTTTTATTACCTTCTTGTCGTTCATGCAGTACACTTTTGGTTTGTTTGTTCCTCTTTAGCTAGTTTATTTTCCAATAGAATTGTTTCGAGTTTCCATTTGTACTTCCTATCCCAATTTCTGTTATTCAATCATTCATCCAGTCCTTCTTGTTCTTTCTTGAAGTTTTACCACATTCTTTTTATATTCCTTTATATTCTTTCCTGTCTTCTATTCTATTTGTTCTTATTTATTCTATTCTTGCATAGCATTGTTTTATTGTTGTTTTTTTTTTCTGCTGCTTGTTTGAGACAGTTTTGTATATTATATACCACTTCTTCTCTACATCATCTTGTTCTTCACATTTTTCTCTGATGTACTTCTCCAATTTCTGTTATTCAATCATTTATCCAGTCTTTTTTCTTTTAGTGTTTGACCTCATTCCTCTCTCATTTCTTTGTATTCATTTCTGTTTTCTATTCTATTTGTTCTCATTTATTCTTGTCTTGCATAACATTTTTTTCTTCTTCTGCTGCTTGGTTTAGACAGTTTTGTACATCATATCATCTCCCCTCTACATCATCTTGTTCTTTACATTTTTCTTCAATGTACTTCTTGTGTTGTAATTTCCACGTTCTGTTGTGGTTCTGTTAGCAGTTCTTTAGAGTATTCTAGCTAAGCTTTTCCATATTGCTCATTGTTTACTGTATTGTTCCTTTTTTGTCGTTCATTCTGTAAAATTTTGGTTTGTGTGCTCTTTTTTAGTTTGTTTATTTTTGAAAGAATTGTTTTGGGTCTTCTTTCGTACTTCCTTCTTCAATTTATGTTATTTTATCATTCAAACAGTCTCTTCTGTCTTCTATAATATTGGTTCTCATTCATTCTAGTCCTGCATACCTTTTTTTGTTTTCTTTGTTTTTATTGTTTCTATTCTGTTTTTGCTGCTTGGTTTGAGCAGTTTTGTACATTGTACATCAACTAATACTTCACATTTTTCTTTCATGTCCTTCTCCATTTTTCCAACGTTTTTCTTCCTTGTGTCTTCATTGCTTGGTTTTTCATGTCCTATTTAGTTCTCTTGCTTCTGTTCTTCCACGACCTTATTATTATTGTATCTTATTGTAATGTGCGAGAGTGTGAAGGCTCATAAAAGTGGAGTAGGCTTGGACTTGACCGCGCCGGGGCGAAGCCTTTCGTCCTCCCTGCATCGCGCCGCACCGCATCACATCATCCCTCCCGATGGAAGCCTCTAGCAATATTCTAGAAATGTGGAAGAACTGGATATTTCTATATATAAAGGCAAGCCAAACACTTGAATAGTAATACTGTAATGGTGACCTTAAAGCAGTGAATATCAAAAAGTAAAGTGATCAGTGGATATAAATAGTTAAATATAAATATCTGCGGCTTTGTTTGAGTTAGTATTAAGTGATAAATAAATAATATAGTGTTGTTAGTGATATTCAGAAGAATAAAATTTTTATTTCATTTTAAATTATTAAATAGTGACTTTAAGCAATAAACATTACATTATCATTAAAAATATTTGTACAGCCGGCTCTCCGACTGAAGTATTATGTTATCGAGTCGATGAGAGGTGGAAAAAATTATGGTTACAGTCTTTGAAGAAGAATTTGATTGCACAACTAATTTATTGAGTTGAAATTTGTCTTATCTATCAAATCTCTTGACAAACTGTGATGGCAGTGTATTTATCTGAATCTGAATTAATTGGAGGTCGAAGAAAAAACGAAAAAAGATAAAACATGTCAGTAACAACGTAAAAATAATGTCAATATTCACTAACTTTATGATAAAGACCGGGAGATGGTGACAGTTGGAGCTCTCCGATTTTATACCGCATGCCTTTTTGAGGGTTGAAAATTTACTCTTTGATAAGAAAGTTGAAAAGATTCTTGATCGGTACACGCGTTTTCTCCCGAATTATATTTTTGACAAAAATTGGATTTCGCCCGGACATTTTGCATGCCTTTGTAATATAAAATAGTTGAAAGTGAATTCACAACAGTAATGTCTGTGCTTCGTTGCAAGAAAATAACAAAAAAAATATATTACCTGACACTGCTGGGGCCCCTGCCGGTTGGGGGATGTAGCCTTCGGCCGTGCTCTCTTCACCGTGAGTTTCACCACTTCTGCAGCCCCATTTCCGTTCTTCTTCTGCTCTTCGGCAACGAGCACTGCAACATGCAAGCAAACGTTCTGATCAATCTCCACTTTACTCAAGAACTTCGCCATTTCATTAATTAACTCCAATGTTTGTGAAAGTCGCTACGTGATTAATTGTTACTTGAAATGAATTGCAGCTTTTAATAGTTCTTCTTTCTTGTTTGTAGCATTGAAGAGCTTTTAGATTGGGACTCATTGGAGTGCGCTATTGTTTTATCGAACAAAGCAAGAAAAAGTTGAAATAAATCAATTTTATAAATTATTTCGTAAATCAAATGTTACATTTTTACGAATAAATAATTTACCATTCCATTAAGTCACCATTCCAATCTATCTACATACATTTCCTTAATTTCCAACTGTAAATTTCCCTAAAACTACAACTAACATTCATTATTCCCCGAATCCATTTCCCCGCAATTTCCATGTTTAAACTTTCCTACATCGTACAAGTATTTCACACAACAGAATCCGTGGAACATCGTACAGTACGACCGTATGACTTTAGAATAATTACTATGCCTCACATTTAAACGACGACTGGGGAAGTTTTACGTGTGTCGACTATTAACGCATGTTAAGTGACAAATTTCGTCTTTAATTTAATTACTATTCTCTATTTTGTAGTACTATGACTTATTGGGTTGTATGAGCCGGTGCTCCATCATCATAAAACCAAAGAAGACAATAGAGACTGCAGAAACTATAGAGGAATATCACTATTATGCTCTGCAGCAAAAGTATACGAAGATAACTTACAGAGCAAACTTAGACAATGTGCAGAAGAAACACTGAAAGAAACCCAAAACGGATTCAGCAAAGGACACTCCACACAAGATCATATGTTTTCAATAAGAAAACCCACAGAAAAAACCCTAAAACAAAACAAAAAACTATACATTGCATTCATTGATTAAGAAAAGGCGTTCGACAGAGTGCCAAGGAGAATTATATGAAAGATACTGAAAGAAAGACAGGTAGACGAAGAATTGATACGAGCAATAAAAAGTATATATAATAGAACATCGAACTATATAAGAACAAACAGTGGAACATCGGATGAATTTACCACAAGGACTGAGACAAGGAGGGGCTTTGAGTCCTTTACTATTTATCTTGTTCCTGGACAAAATAATGAAAAACATAAAGAACAAAACAAAAAAGGTGAAAGTTGGTTATTATAAGTTGGAGTAAATAAAAATAGCAGAATGTGCATTTGCAGATGACTTAGCAAAAAACTAAGAAGAGCTGCAGAACAACTTGGATGAATTAAATACAAAACTAAGGAAAAATAATATGACAATAAATACAGATAAAACCAAATTCATAATCATAGCAAAAGAAGTAGTGGCAACAAACATAACGCTGAATGGGAGAGACATAGAGCAAGTACATACGTTTATTTACCTAGGAGCAACAATAAACGATAAGGAAAACTTAGAGTATGAGATCAACAAAAGAATCCAAGCAGCTTACAGAAGTTACCTCGGTTTGAATGAAATTATAAACAATAAACAACTAACAAAGAAGACGAAAACAACTTTATACAAAACAATTTATAGGCCAACATTAATAAACGGCAGCGAAACGTGGGTAATGAACCAAAAACTAGAAAGCAAAACACAAGCGGCCGAGATGAGGTTCTTGAGAAGAATTGAGGTAGTAAAAAGGATAGATAAGATAAGGAACGACTACATAAGAAGTAATATACAAATAGAAAGTATACAGAAGACAGAAGAGAAAAGACAGTTAACATTGTAAGGTCACTTGGAAAGAATGCTCGACAATAGACGAACGAAAAGTAAGGAAAAGGGGAAGACCAGCAAAAAAATAGAAGGAATACTACGCGGAAATAACATTAGCCCGCAAGAAGAAGGAAATAAAACGCTAAACAGAAAAGAATTGAAGGACATAGTGAAGGCAATAAACTAAACTAAAAGTCCAATATCGGCACCCGAAAGGGTATTAAAAGATTCAAATAGATAATAATAAAAAAATAGAGCGGAAGTTTCTTCTAATAACAGTGTTGATATTGATTCATGATTCATATTATATCAATATCAACAATAATATATCCATGAATATGTCTGCAGTAACAATATCAATGTAATTATTTGCCGTCTGTGTTTGCTGATCATCGTACAAAATTCCCAGTAAATTAATTCATCAACTCGAAGCTTTCCAATAATAAACAAACAAATGGACTAGTATATATAGTAAACAAAATTTTGAACTGTGGAACAGAAAAATTTGAGAATCAGAGCCGTAGTCAGTGGCAGCGTTTAGCCAGAGAAACTTTGGAGAAGCAGTATTTAGAATTCAAGTTAAAGTGGAAGCAATAATTTCAGTTGTTCTACAACAGAAAATGAAAAGAACATATTCCGAGAATTGATGAACAAAGTTTAGATTAAAGAGATTGGAAGTACAGTCAGTAATAAAGAAGATAGAGCAAAAACAATTGTGGTGGTATGGACATCTAATTCAACTCGACGATAAAAAAAAAGTAAAAGAAATATGGAAAGCAAGAACAATAGGAAAAGAAGCCTGGGCAGGCCACGAAAAACATGGGACGATGTAATACAAGAAATAATAGCCAAAAGGAAATAACAACCAGAGAAGCACACGAGCTAGCAAGGAACCGGAACGAGTGGAGAAACTAATAGAAGACATCTGAGCGAAGCAAAAATATCAATGTGCACAAAAAATAGTTTCTCAGCTACCTTTATTAACGGCTCTGTAAAATATGACTGCATTCATGTCTACGAATTCAAAGCACTATGAAAAACAAATTGTCATTCTGCAGATTATTCGGGACGACCATTCTGTACTCTACTAAAAATACACATGTACGATGTACAATTTTGTTATTTTTAATTTAATCTATTGTATGGTAGCGAATTGTATTTTGCTTTCACACAGCAGATATAAAATAGAACGAGGAAAATACATTTGCGCATTCTGATTTAAAAGCAGATTTATCAAAAAGGGAAAATAGAGAATTTGCTCGGTGGAACAGCAGTGTGAATTTGCAGAAATATAATATATAGCAGAATTGTAAAATTTTATATTCATGTTTTAATGCTTTATCTTGCATTGATATTTTACTCATTTGTCCTAATTTCAGGCATTTTCTTTTAATATATATATATATATACATATATATAAATTTTAAATAGTGAAACATTGGGATTTAAATATCATGCTACAAATGTGGCTTTAAAGTATCAACAAAAAGCGCACGACATGAGACGGAGTACCTTTGAGTCCCTTAATATATCCGTATCCTAATTTCATGATATATGGAATAAGACTGAAATGTAGCAGCATTTTACGGATAGGGCTGTTTTGTACAACATCATATTGTGCTATTCGAATACTGTTCCTGTTTTTCATAGTTGTTTATCAAAAATCAAATGCCTATTACAGGTAATATGAGAAAGGATCAGAGAACATAGAAGAACACACTGGTCGGAAGAGGAAGTGGAAAAACTCAGAAAAACCACAAAAAATGAAAGATGAATAAAGAAATTGGAGGAACAAAATAGATTGCAAAGAAGTGGAAGTAACTTTAGATAAACAGAGCACAATCAGAGACAGTTTGTAGGACAAGGATTGCAAGAAAGGAGAACAACAACTCAGAAACAAACTGAGAAAATAAAAAAAATAGCTGAGACAGCAACGAAATATATATGAAGAATAAGAAAAGAAAAGTATAGGAAAAAAAAAGAAAGTTGTGAAATGCATGAACAAAGGTCAAAAAGTATAGAAATGAACAAGCAGAGACAAAAACAAGAATAGATATTGAAAAATGGCAAAGCTATTTTCAAAACCTGCTGGAAGGACAAACAGACACGCCTAGTACCAGAGTAAAAACAGAGCAAGTAGACCAAGAAAAAGGAAGAAGTAGAATTCGTGGAAGAATATACTGGTCAAAAAGGAAAATAAGATAACTTGGAGAATGTATGTAAAATAGAAGATATATGAAGAAATCAGAAGAATGATAGACAAAATCAAACATTGCAAAGAAGTAAAAATAACCGAAGATAAGCAAAACACAATAAGAAATACTTGGTAGGACAAGGATTGCAAGAAATCAGAAACATGCTGGGAGAATAAAATAAAGGCCGAGACAGCAAGGAGAAATATATGAAGTGAAAAAAGAAGAGAAGTATAAGAAAGGAAAAGAAAATGTTGAAATGAATTAATAAAGAGCAAGAAATATGGAAATACTTGAGCAGAGACAAAAACGAAAATAGATATTGAAGAAATGCAGAGCTATTTTCAAAACCTGCTGGAAGGACCAACAGACACGCCTAGTACCAGAGTAAAATCAGAGCAAGTAGACCACGGAAAAGGTAGAAGTAGAATACGTGGAAGAATAAACTGATCGCAAAGGGAAATAAAAAAACTTAGAGAAGGCATGTAGAATTGAAGATACATGAAGAAATTGGAAGAATGACACACAAAATAAAACATTGCATGGAAGTAGAAGTAACTGAAGATAAGTAAAACACAATAAGAGATAATTGGTAGGACAAGGATTGCAAGAATTCAGAAACATGTTGGGAGAATAAAATAAAGGCCAAGACAGCAAGGAAAAGAAGGTGGTGAAATGCATTAATAAAGAGCAAGAAATATGGAAATACTTGAGCAGAGACAAAAAGAAAAATAGATATTGAAGAATTGCAGAGCTATTCTCAAAACCTGCTGGAAGGACAAATATATACGCCTGGCACTAGAGCAAAAACAGAGCAAGTAGACCAAGGGAAGGTTGAAAATAAAATACGTGAAGGAACATACTGGTCAACAAGGGAAATGAAATGATTCAGAGAAGATATGTAAAGTTGAAGACATATGAAGAAATTGAAGGAATGATAGACATATAAAAGATTGCAAAGGAGTAAAAGTAACTTTAGATAAACAGAACGCAATTTGAATTGCTGAAGAGGGAAAAAAGAACTCAGAAACATGCTGGAAAAATGAGACAGCAAGGAAAAATATATGAAGAACAAAAAGACGGAAAATATAAGAAAGGAAAAGTATTTGGTGAAATGCAATCACAAAGAGCAAGAATTATGAAAATACTTGAGCAGAGACAAAAAGGAAAATAGATATTTAACAATGGTAGAGCTAGTTTCAAAACATGCTGGAGGAACAAGCAAAGAGTTCGGCACCAGAGCAGGAACAAAGCAAATAGGAGCAGACAGCGAGGAATAAATAACGGTAGATCAAATTAGGAAGCAAATAAGAAGTTTGGAATAATGGAATAGAAAATGAAGTATGGTTGAACAGTCCTGACAACCTAATAAAACTGCTAACAAATACAATCGAGAAAATATAGAATGAAGGAGTATTCCCAGGAAAATGGAAAACAGAAATTATAATACAAATATTCAAAAGAGGGAAACAAGGAGACCCTAAAAGTTGTGGAGGAATAATACTGCTAGAAGCAGGAATAATAAGCAGAGACAAACCCTGCTGTAATAACAAGCAAAGCGGCCTGGAATCGGAGCAGAAACAGAGAAAAAGGAGCAAACAGCGAGGAACAAGAATTGCAAAAGGGAGAAACAAGAACTAAGCAACACCCTGAGAAAATGGAAAAATGGCCGAGATAGTAAGAAAACCTGCTGGGAAAACAAGCAAAGAGGCTTGGCACCGGAGCAAAGATTAAGCAAATAGGAGCAAACAGCGAGGAACAAGACTTGCAAGAGGGAGAAAAAAGAACTCAGAGACACGCTGAGAAAATAGAAAAATGGCAGAGACAGCAAAGAAAAATATAAGAAAAGGCAAAAAGAACTTTGGTAACTAAATAAAAATAGGAAGGAGGAAAGTATAAAAGAAAAGTTGGCGTGATGAAGTGCATGAACAGAGAGCAAAAAACTGATGGCAAAATAGATATTGAAGAATGGAAAAGCTACTTTAAAATCTATTGGAAGGACAAACAGAGAGACCTGGCATCACAGTAGAAACATAACAAATAGAAACAAACAGCGAGGAAGAGATAACAGAAGAAAACGCAAGGCGACAGAGAATCATGGAATAGAAAATGAAGTGAAGTTGGGCAGTCCTGATAACCTAGTGCAACAGTCAACAAAACAATAAAGTAAATATAGAACGGAGAAGAATTTCCAGAAAGATAGAAAACAGGAGTTGTAGTACTACTACAAAAAGAAATAAAAAAATAAACAGATCCTTAAAGGCAACCAGACCGGCATTAGACAACATAAACAAATTGTCACATGCAATGCGAAAGGAACTACACAGTGGAAGGTAAAATGTACTCATGAATAGGAAATAGTTGAATTATTTGTAGAGAAAAGAGAAATAGAGCAAATGGAAGCAAACAGCGGAAAGAAAATAGCACATAACCAAATTAGGAAGCGAATAAGAAGGTAAATAGAACAAGAAAGGGCCGAGAATCATGGAACAGAAACTGGAATATGGATGAACAGCCTGGTGAAATAATGAACAAATAAAATCAAAGCAATAGAGAACGGAGAAGAATTCCCAGAAATAAGGAAAACAGGAATTGTAGTACCAATATTCAAAGGAACAAAGTAATGAAATTTTTGAGCACAATGTACAAAATATACGCAATGGATCTGTATGACAGACTACAAAAATTAATAAAAGAATAAAGGATTCTTCAAGACGACCAGACCAGCTTCAGAAAGCTCAGAGAAAGAATAGACAAAATAAAAATACTTTCAGATGCAATACGAAAAGGAGATAAATTTGTACGCGTTGTCCATATTTGAAAGGATAGGCAGAAGCTGATTGAAACAATAGAGAAAAGACGAATAGAGCAAACAGAGGCAAACAGCGGAAAAGAAATAACAGAAAACCAAATTGAGAAATGAATGAGAAGGTGAAAAAGACAAAAGGTGACAGAAAATGTTGGAATAGAAAATGAAGTATGGTTGAATAATCTAGCCAAATAGTCAACAAATACAATAAAAAAAAATATAGAACTGAGAAGAACTCCCAGAAATATGGAATACCAATATTCAAAGGAACAAAGAAATAACATAACGCAATATACAAAATATATGAAATGGAGATGTATAACAGACTACAAAAAAAAATAAAAGAATAAAGAGAGCCTTCAAGATGATCAGACCGGCTTTAGAAAATTGAGAGGAAGAATGGACAAAATGAACAATACGAAAGGAAATACACAAAAAAGGAAAACATACGCGCTCATAGATTTGAAAACAGCATTTGACAAAAATAATGGAGAAAAGAAGAATATAGCAAATAGAAGCAAACATCGAAGAAGAAATAACGGAAAACAAATTAAGACGCAAATAAAAATAAATTGATTTGATATTGTTATAATGCAGATGCCATAGACACTGTTAAAGTATTTGGGTTAAAAATGAGGACGAAATGAATTTCTTATAGAAATAGTTTTGGCATTAACACTTCACTGACTGACATGTGTTGACCCAATAACAACAAACCAATTCATCATTTTCTTTTTATCAAATTTCACATTTTTGAAGCGGATATATCTTTTTCCACAAAAGTTTTATTTCTCCTGATGTTCAATTCGAGGAACAATCAAATATTCATTAGAGGCAGAGTGTTCCATTGCACTATTGATTGGTAACGGAGCCAATAGAAATCATATTAAACTCTGCTATGGAATCGTATTCAACTTGACATATAGTATTGGAGAGCCAGGATATTCTATTGATAGAAAACAATACAACAAAGGACTTGTGATCTATGAACTGAATACTGTTGCCGATGCACAGATCTATTGCAGAATGGTTTACTGATAGAATTGTGGATCAAATAGCATGGAAGACAGGAGTATTTCAAATGGAAATAGGTCTCATTCATATAAGATATTTTAAGGAGATTTTCTGCGTGGATTATTCTTGATTAAATCAAAGTTAACATAAAAAAAACTTGATTCGATGTAAGATGTACAGCATCAATGGTTAATTAATTTCTAAAAATACAGTAGCCTTAAGAAAGTTGGAAGAAAAGTTTTGTGCATATTCGAATGAATATTCAAGAGTCTGTGCTTTCCAAGTTGCGGCCTCCATTCCATCCAGATATACACACACAAAGTCGTCCATCAATTATAAAATTAATTTGCGATGAAACTACGAAGAAAATCCCAACTTTTGAAGTAAGACGTCCCTTGAAGAAAGAGTAATGTTTGCAAGAGTAAAGCCGTGTCGTAAATTGAAAACTTTGGTAGTATTTTTGCATACAGTAAACGGTGCTTCAGGCAAGCATTGAGCATAAGTTTTTCGCTCATATTTCTGAATAGAATATATTTTGCACGTGATTATCCGTGTTTAGTCTCCTTTGACGGTATTAGTTTTGAACGGTTGCTGTGGTGAGTGTTTTGCTAGCTTAAGGAAAATTAAAAGTTCATGAAGAATTTTACGAATTGCCTTCTATATTTACAACATGCAAAATTACCTTACTGATTGTTTCAAAGATAGAGAAGATATTATATTCCTGAGAACCGGTTGCACACTTTTTTTCATTCTTTATTTGATTGTTAGCATTTCAGTCTCTTGCTATTAATGTCTCGGTACATATATTAACAATTCATATTCAGGTTTACATTTGTTATTGGTACAATTTTATTTGTTAACGCTTCTTTTAATGTTGTTGGTATGTTGTCTTTGTTTGATGTATTTGTTACATTGTGTGATTGTTATATTGTTATTTGTGTGTTGTATGTATCGCAAGTTTCTGCTAGTTTTTTTTTTGTAAGATAACTATGTCCTATTTGTAGTCTGGTTGTTATGATTGTTTTTCTTCTGTCTTTCAGGTCTGTCCACTGTTGTTTTATTTGTCGTATTTTGTTTTCAGTTTGGGCTCTGCATTGTTCGTCCCACTTTTCTTCTGATTTTGTTTTTATTATTTGTTTGAGGTCGTGAGCTATGATTGGCACTTCTTCAATTTCTCCTGGTGTTGTTTCTTTTGCTGCTTTGTTTGCTTTTTGATTGCCAGATATTTGTTCAGTGTATGAATTGCTAAGTGTTTTTTTTTTATATGAATTTGTTTTTTGCGTAGGAATCTGCTACGCTCTGGATAATATTTAGCGAGTCTACGAATTTTATGAGCTTGTTGTTTGTATTTTGTGTTATTGATTTGGTTGCTTTTGCTGTGAAAACGCAATGCATTTTGAGCTGTGTGTTGTTCTCAATTTTATTATTTTGTTTGGACCCATCTGTGTAGTTGTAATAGTGCTGCTTGAATTTGTTTTCAATTGACGCAAAAGTTTTTCGATAGAACTCAGGTTGGATCTGTTTTTTTTTTGGTATTCTAGGAGAATAAGAGTCATTTTTGGTTGCTTTATTGTCCAAGGTGAGTATTTGTCAGGTTTGACGCTATTTTCTATTGTGCTGGTGTTCCTTGTTTTATGTTTGTTTTATTGACGTAAAATTGGTTGTATGCTGGATTATTTTAATTTCTTGATAGGTATGTCCATTGTTGAGTTTCTACTTTTATTTGTCATAGTTTGTTGTCAGTTTTGGGCTCTTCATTGTTTGTTTCACTTTTCTGTTGATTTCGTTTTTATTGTTTGTTTGAGATCTTGATCTACTGTTGGTACATCATTCATTTCTTCCGATATTGCTTCTTTCGCTGCTTGAACCGCTTTTTTATTGCTCAGATTATGAAAATTTCTTTGTTTTGTGTACTTTTTGCTTCGTATACATTGTTCTGAATGTTTTGTGTATATTTATTTTTTGTGTACAAATCTTCTACGCTCTGGATAACACTTAGCAAGTCTACGCAGTTGATGAATTTATTGTTTGTATCTTATGTTATTAATTTAGTTGTTTTTCTGATGCTATATTGTGGGGGTAAATTAAATTTGAGCTGGGTGCTGTCTTCAATTGTATTGTTTTGTTCGGACCAATTAGTGTAGATCAAGTAGTGTTGTTTGAAGTCTTTTTTTATTAACGCAAAAGTTTTTCGATAGAGCTCAGGTTGTGTTTGCTTATTTGCTATTCTAGGGGATTGAGGACTATTTTTGGTCACTTTATTATCCAAGGCGGGTATTTGTCGTACAAGAGGTTTTCTGTTTGGGAAAATATCACATGTATTTCGTCCAGGTTTGTCACTATTTTCTTTTGTACTAAGTGTGTTTCTCGTTTTATTTTTGTTTCATTTTCGTAAACCTAGTTGTACGCTGAATTTCTTGGGTTATTTGATAGAGCTGTTCATTGTTGAGTTCCTTCTTTAATTTGCAATAATTTGTTGTTAGTTTGGGCTTTTCACTGTTCGTTTCACTTCTCTTTCAATTTAGCTTTACTGTTTTTTGATAGAGTTCAGGTGATGTTTGGTTTCTTTGTTATTTTAGGAAGTTGAGGGCTATTTTTGTTCGCTTTATTATCCAAGGCGGGCATTGGTCAAAGGAGAGGTTGTTTGTTTTGGGAATATATATTGTATTTCGTCCAGGTTTGACGCTATTTTCTATTTTAGTGATGTTTCTTGTTCAATTTTTGTTTCATTGTTGTGAAATCGGTTATTTGAAAGGTCTGTCAATCACTGAGTTTTTTTTTATTTGTCATAGTTTGTTGTTAGTTTGGGCTCTCCATTGTTCGTCTTACTCTTCTTTTAATTTCGCTTTATTGTTTGTTGCTGGATTTTTCTGAGATATTTGACAGTTTTATAATGTAGCTATTTGCTTCCTTCCAATTTTCAAGGACGGTTTGCCTGCTTCTGTAAGTAAACTGTTCATGAGGCTTGTTTTAAATGCTCCTGAAGATATTCTAATGGCGGTGTTGTGTTTTTAGCTGTTGAATGAGCTATGCAAACATAATCTATTTCCGATCGTTTCGAGGATTTGTATATGTGCAATAATCATCAAGAATAAAGGAGAAAAGAAACGTAAATACGTAGAATAGCAGACTGATTGAAAGGAAATAGAAAATCAGAGAAGGCATGAAAAATTGAAGTTTCAGCGGAGCCAAGATATATGAAGGAATCGAAGTAATGATAGACAAAAAAATAGATTAGAAACAAGTAAAAGTGACTCCAGGTAAACAGAACACAATAAGAAACAGTTGGTAGGACAGGAATTGCAAGAGGGGTAACAAAACTTTGGAAATACGTTGAAAAAATGACAAGGTTAAATACATATAGCAAAAAAATAAGAAATTAATTAGAAAAATTGTAGAAATAGAAAGGAAGAAAATATGAGAAGAAAAGAAGTGGTGGCTAAATGCTTAAACAGAAAGCAAGAAGTATGGGAATACTTAGGCAGAGACAAAAAGAAAAATAGGTATTAAAGAATGGCAGAGCTACTTTCAAACCCTGCTGGGAGAACAAGCAGACAGGCTTGGCACAAGAGCAGAAACAGAGCAAACAGCGAGCAACAAGAATTGCAACAGGGAGAAATAAGAGCCCAGAAACACGCTGAGAAAATGAAAAAATTGCCAGGACAGCAAAGAAGAACTTGTGAAGACAAAAAAAGAAATTAGAAAAGTATGAAAGAATTAAAAGTAAAAAATATAAGAAAGGAAGAGGAAATTAGGAAATGCTTAAACAGAAAGCAAGAAGTACAGAAATACTTGAGCAGAGACAAAAAGCAAAATGAATGTTGAAGAATGGCAGAGTCACTTTTAAACCCTGCACCAGAACAGAAACAGAACAAATAGAGGCAAACAGCGAACAACAAGAATTGCAACAGAGAGAAACAGGAACTTAGAAACACGCTGAGAAAATGAAAAATAGCCAAGACAGCAAAGAAGAATATGTGAAGGCAAAAACATAGGAAACTATGTAAAAATAAGAAGAGAAATGTGATAACAGCAAGAAGTATGGGAATACTAAAGGCAAAAAGAGAAATAAATATTGAAGTTACGTTCAAAACCTACTGGGAGAACAAGCAGAGAGGCCTGACATCAGAGAAGAAACAGAGCAAATAGGAGCAAACAGCGAAGAATAAATAACGGAAGACCAAATGAGGAAGCAAATAAGACAAAATACAAAAGTTGGCAGACAATGATGGGATAGAAAATGAAGTATGGTTGAACAGTCTTTACAACCTAGTGAAACAATTAACAAATACAATCAAAAAAATACAAAACGAAGAAAAATTTCTTGAAAGATGGAGAACAAGAATTATAGTACAAATATTTAAAAGAGGGATACAAGTCGACACTAAAAGTAACAGAGGAATTACACTGCTGAGGCTAAGTACCACCATATTTTAGGTGTTCTAGTACTTTTAATATATTCAGTTTTGGTTCGTATTCTTTTTTTATATTTGTATGTGATTTATCCAAAATAATTTTGTGTCGAATATCACACCTAAGAGTTTGATCTGGTTAACGTATTTGATATTATTGCTGTTGATTTTTATTATGGGGTTGTTGTGTTGTTTCTGCATTGTAGAAAAGTGGTTGTGTTGTATTTTTGATTCAGAGAAATTGAAACTTATAGTGTGGGTCCTTCTAGTTTATTTATTGGAGCTTGTAGTTTGTCTTTGATTGTGTTTATGTTTCTGCTTTGACAGTTATGATTAGGTCATCAACAGAAAGGGAAAATATAGGAGTAACGTGTTAAATTCGTTTTGAAGTTGTCCCAAAAATAAGTCGCCCAGCAAGACTCCGTTTGAACTCTTGAATATGAAATTATTTTTAACAAGATCCGAGGCTTATAAGGGTAGTTTTAACATCCCTTATTTACATACTCTTTCTTTTTATACACCCTGTCCAAGCTAGAAAGTTAGTTTGTACTTTTTTTTTTACTGCATAATAGTTCATAAGTAGTGACATTTGTCGGTTCTGGACTAGCAGCATAATGGAGTGTTGAAGTTAGCGCAAACAACTTATTTCCATTGGGAATTGTCAACAGAAGCCTTCATATCATGATTCAGTATTTGTGAACGATAAAATCTTGCTTCCTTCTTATAAGCGACGAAAATGTTGATGCACACTAAATTAAATATTGAGGAGGTTTTACCAAAAAGCTCTTGGTCAACAAATTCATCAATTTTAAGTTTAGTATAAGCTGCTGCAGTGGAACGGGTGATATCTACAGCAGTTCTATTCTAATACGCGACGTTATAAATTTGATAAAACTCGAATAAGTTTCTGAAGTTATTTTCTTTTTATGTTTGAACTTAAAAGAAATGTATGCCAAAGATATGTAGATTCTCATTTCAGAATGTCAATAAAACAAGTAGATGGAATAATCTTCTTGAGAACAGTCTGTTCCATGAAATATGAACTTTAACTTTTATAAAGAAAAAAATTTAAGAGGAATCAGCAGAGTGCTGCGACGGAAAGTTAATACAGAAAGATAGTTATAAAGTCGGGTCACAGAGGGGCACCGTGGCAACAGCTGTCATTATTCCGGTCAGGAAGTGACGTTTTATTTCCGGTGGACCCGCCAAATCATGCCGAATAGAAGCGGAGCTGGCCGAGTCATCATTAGAGGGCATAGAGCGCACGAATTCCGAATCAAAGCTGGGGATTTCATTTATTGAATTGTATAGACTGTAGACTCTGCTACAACTGCTGATCAGGTGCTGTTGATTTGATGACGTCAGCAGGAATTGTAGCACGCGGTAGCCATAAGTTTATATTTGCTGGCAGAGGTATTTACTTCTATAACAAGAAGTGCAAAAGCAAACACAAGGAATATACGAGTAGCAATTTCTTTTTTCCTGATACTTATTTACACCTTGTGTAAGTTTTCTGATAAATCTTATTTTTTTTTTTTGAAAGTCAAGCCTTTTACCCTGCATTTTGCACTTATTTTAATGAAATTGTCAATGTAACATTGAGAAGCTTACATTTTTCATATCTAGAAATATATTCAGGAATAAAAATTTTAGAAATGGAAAAATTTATGGATAATATTTCCCAACTAATTGAAGTTCTTTCGAAATCTGTTCGTTATTAGAGCGATTCAGACCATTCCACTTTGTTTCCAGCGCACGTGAAATGAAATTTGTAGAATAGCCAGCTTTTTCCCAAGACAAAATTTTCATGTTAAAACTTAATGCCGATATAACTTTACGGACCTAATTGGCTATTTGCTTTCGTGAAATGAACATAACGATGTGTAATTGGACTAAATGGCGACTAAATTGTTCACGAACTGAAAGTAAAGCTCGGAGGGTGGTCGTTTCGCCCAAGTTGCAGCTATTACCCACACGTCATGCTATAAGAAGGACGTGGAGTGTGATGAACGAAAGAGTTACCCTTCGAAATCAATCTTCTGAGTAGGCATCGTTTTAGAATTTTTTTAACATCTATTTTCTCAATTCACGATATGTTGATGAGTTCTTATTCCATGATAATTCTTATCTGACATTACCTCACACATTGCACAATAATTCGTCGACCAATCTTGATTCAGACGTGTGGTTTGCTCAACGTAGTCACTCGGGCTCGTTTGTTATCAAGTAGCGTTTATTACTGGCTATGCTTGCGTTTCCTAGGTAACCAAACATTTACATGTTCATTACCTCGAGCCGCAGTCACAATCAGATGGCAAAGAGGGATGGGAAAACACAGAAGGAGAAATAGAATTCGAGAGATAGCTGGGATCCTGTTTGCTGACCAATTCCGCTCGACAAAATTGGATTACGAATGGAGATATGTTGAGATGGTCACATATAGAATGACGAAGATGACTACTGTTAGTAATTTTTTTACCGCCACACCTTCATTCCACCACACTATCATTATACCAGAATAGCTTTATATGTATTCCAAAGACATCTCCTCACAATGCCGTCTGTTTTCTACGCTTTTGTAGCAACACAAAGTGGATAAAACGGGACCAACGTGTCTTTTGTATGATGGCAACATGAGTGTCACGTACCGTACAAGAAGCAGCACAAATTTAATCAATTTATTTCGCTGATTCGTTTCTTGACATCTGAAATTTACGACCGCAGGGCTTCAGTACAATTTTATAGAAAATCAACGCGGTTTTTGGAGGGATGAAATAAAGAAAAAAGTAAATACGTGCTTTTTGCTCATGGGACTGTAACATGTTATAATCGCGATGATAAATTATCAATTGAATCATTTTGAGTTCTTTAAGCCTGCAGCCTCGGCTTTATTATGATAGATGGCACTGCTGCAGGTTTATACGTCTGTATACCATGTATCAACTCAATTTTCATTACCTTTGGGAACAACTATGTTATGTTCTTAAGAAGTGAAATAACTACGGTAGGCGCACAAATTGATTCTGAAATAAATATAATTGAATCTGAATGATTTATTGATCAATATTTCATCAAAAATAAAAGATTAATGTTAAAATCTGTACGTTGATGATACAAATCTCACATGCCCGAAATTATTGATTGTCATTTTCTGATATGATGTATCGACACGTAATGTACACTGTTCGTCAACAAAGTTATATATCAGTTCTGGGGTTCAATTCTAATTCGTGGAGACAGTTTCTCGACGTCGTTTCAGGAACTAGACATATGTACCGATCCAGCGGACAATTGGAGACATGATTCTATTCCGTCATCGATTAAGACAGTCTTCAGAATTAAGAGACAGGGTCAAGCCAATTTTTTACCCTGATGTCATTTTTTGATATTTATATGTGAATAATCACTAAATGAATTTGATTTAAAGCAGCGTCCTTATGTCATGACGACTTCAGCATAGCTGTCTCAACGAATTGGAACAGAACTCCTGATAAAGTCGAAAAGAAACAGCAAGAACTTGCCAGGATTCAATATTGGGGAGATCTAGTTCAATGCTGGAATCCAGCCGACTTAATACAGTGCAAACTCTTTATAACGAAACTCAAGAGACTGCGCATGTTTTATCGTTATAGAGAGTTATCGTTATATGGAGTGAAAAACGAAAAACAACCAAATTCATAATCATTTTCAATATGTATTGATGGTATACGACTGATAATACGATAGGTACCTGGTGTGTTCAGTATAAGATCATCATTTTCAAGTAAACAAAGTGTGATAGTGCATATATTCAAGGCAATTAACAACGACAAAAGCCAGATGTCTGCTTATGACTTTAGAAGTTTCGGGGCCATTAAGACTTATCCGGCATCTGCTGTAACCTGATAAGATAACATAGACAATAATACCAATAATAAAAATTCACTTCAGTACAATTTTATGAAAAATCAACGCGGTTTTTGTAAGGATGAAATAAGGAAAAAAGTAAATACGTGCTTTTTGCTCATGGAACTGTAACAGGCTATACCCGCGATGATAAATTATCAGTGAAAGGAAAACGGTAATGATATTGACATGAATTTGAATCATTTGGATTTCTTTGAATCTGCAACTTCGGCTGTATTATAATAGATGGCACTGCTACCGATTTTTATCTGTGCATGTCATGTATCAACTCAATTTTCATCAGCATCTTCAAAAACAACTATGATATGATCTTAAGAAGTGGAGTAGCTACGGTTGGCGCTCAAATTGATAAATATATTTGAATCTGATTGATTCATTGATCAATATTTCATCAAAAATAAAAGATTAATGCTACAATCCGTACGTTGGCAGCAATGATATAAATCTCACATGCCCGAAATGATTGATCGTCATTTTCTGATATGATGTTTCGACACGTAATGTACACTGTTCGTCAACAGAGTCATATATCAGTTCTGGGGTTCAATTCTAATTCGTTGAGACAGTTTCTCGACGTCGTTCTAGAAACTGGACATATGTACTGATCTAGCGGACAATTGGAGGAATGATTCGATTTTGTCATCGATGAAGACAGTCTTCTAGAAGTAAGAGGCAGGATCAACCTAATTTTTCACCTTGATGTCATTTTTTGACATTTATATGTGAATAATCACTAGATGAATTTGATTTGAAGCAGCGTCCTCATAGCTGTCTCAACGAATTGGAACAGAACTCCTGATAAAGTCGAAAAGAAACAGCAAGAACTTGCCATGATTCAATATTGGGGAAATCTAGTTCAATGCTGGAATCCAGCCGACTTAATACAGTGCAAACTCTTTATAACGAAACTCAAGAGACTGCGCATGTTTTATCGTTATAGAGAGTCATCGTTATATGGAGTTAAAAACGAAAAACAACCAAATTCACAATCATTTTCAATATGTATTGATGATATACGACTGATAATACGATAGGTACCTGGTGTGTTCAGTACAAGATCATCATTTTCAAATAAACCAAGTGTGATAGTGCATATATTTAAGGCAATTAACAACGATAAAAGCCAGACGTCTGTTTAAGACTTTAGAAGTTTCGGGGCCATTAAGACTTAGCCGGCATCTGCTGTGACCTGATAAAATAACATAGACAATAATACCAATAATAAAAATTAACTGTGTCTGAATACGAATAAATTTTTTCGTAATAGAGAATGACTGTAGCGCTATAAAGAGTTTTGAGGAAGAACAAACTGTAACGAACTATTTCTCAAAGCCTTCTACTACCGTCAAATATTTTGAAGCCCAGTTCACATCTTGCTCACTCTATAAATTTTAAATTCTGTAATTCTGCTTGAACATACACTACCGTTTACCTTAATTCTATCAGTCATCAGCTGGAATAATTCTGTTTTAATATTTCACATGTGGTGAAATAAGGTTAGGTTTTTGAAAACACCTGAAATTAAATTCAACCGACATTGCTTGATTTGTATTCATGTCTTGTGCCTTACCGTTAATAAACTCTGAATGTAATCAACTGTTGTTCTGTAAATGTGTTGTATATTGTATATTTTATGTGATGTTATATTCGACTTTTGACACAACAAAATAAAAGATCCGACACTTGACAGTTTCAAACTTACTGACATAGCATTATCTACGTTACCGACAGATAAAAAGATATTCAGGACAATTTTAATTTCAACGGAATAATAATCATGAAAGGATGTATTTAACAGGAAATTTTTGTCTGCATCTCCTCTTTAAATCACTGACAGCGTTATTATGAAATCAATTTTTGGAACATGTTGAGTAAGAATTCATTGGAATTTAATTATAAATAAGGCCTTCTGGCCGACTTAAGTCACTTCTTTGAAAGTCCAGTCTTCTGAGCAGCCGTTCCAAAGTACGCTTCTTGTTCCGATACCGAGTGTCATCTTCAGAGTGTTTACCGTCCAAGTGAAGTTTTTGTGCTAAGTCCGTTAGCACAACTGTCTGACACAATCTGTGGGTTTGTTTGTTTCTTTATAGATCCGTAAAAGGAACTAAGATTTGTTTGCTTTTGCTGTTTTGAACTTAGAATACTTTTGCTGTTTTTGGACTTTGAATATTTTTGCATAATTTACCGTAGAGTCACCGCTGGGGAAGTCTTCATTGATTCCACAGTGTTAGATTGTTTTACCGTAGAATTACCGCTGGAGAAGTCCTTGTTGGTTTCGCAGTGTTAGAATAATTTAACGTAAAGTCACCGCCGGCGAAGTCTTTTTTGATTTCACAGTGTTGGATTGGCTTAACGTAGCGTCGCCGCTGACGAAGTCTTCGTGATTTCGCAGCGTTAGATTGTTTTAACGTAGAATCACCGTTGAGGAAGTCATCATTGACTTCACAGCGTTGAGCGAGGCATATCGTTACAAAAAAAAACTGTGCACTACGTTATACGGAATTAATCGTAATGAAAAATAACGTTATAAAGAGACTGCGACAAAAATTTGTATCCGGTCGTGAGGAGCTTCAACTAACACTTCTTTTCAAGGGTTGCGTCTACAAATTAACCCATGTATTGTCCATCAAAGTGACCTGCTTTTACCTTTCATCCAACAAATCGATTTGTTATTCAAACTATTGTCAAATTACATTTTATACTAAAACTCTGTTCAACACTACAACCACAAACCAACATACCAAAATCTGGTTTATATAACAAATAACCAGACTCCACGAAATGTTCTGAATATCAATTTTTGTTATTAGAATTAATAATTCCCGCACCCGCTTGGATCTGATTGACATATTATTAATTTCAATTTGATGGGAACTCTGCTCCCTTTTATAATGCATCTAGACCATTCCGAATATCTGCTCCGGAGTACATTAATATTAAATTGAACGGTTCGAGTTGGAACGATAGCGGTTTGGAAAGTTATCAAGGGTGGAGAAGAAGGGAATGTGGTTCGCCGTGATTTATTATCTATTAATTCTCACTGCGAAATTCCGATTCCACCAGGGAGAAAATCCCTCCAAGATGAGGCAGTAGATAGGTAATATTAATTCGGGGAAAAAGGGTACTCAAAAAATATATTACGTTGGGAATCAAATTGAGATTATAGGCAATTTCTTCAGTAACGTTAGACAACTTAATGCTGACATCCTTTGCTTTCAAAGTATAAATTTGGTGTCATCATCATTAATTTATTAGATTATAAGTGATTGATTGACTCACCACCATCAGCATCTGCAGGTACTCCTAAACTATTGGAATTATCGTTGATAAAGGCCTCTGCAGAATTGGTGAAGGTCTGCGGAGAGAGAGTCAAGTCGTGGCCGCTTGACGAGTCAAAAAGGTCGAAGGTGGCTGTTACTGCTTCTGTTGCCCCTGCAATCAATCAATATCAAGTAATCATAGTCATGTGAATCAATACCAAAACCAAATATGATAACAAATAATCAAAATATGATTATTATTTACTTGCATTATGCAGAATATATTATGTAATTAATATTAGAGATAATTTGAATAAATTTTCATCATAAAAACAAATATTCATTCATGTTTAATGGGATACATTCAATTATCAGATTCATCGACATATCGGAAATAATTAATCCTGCACAGGATTTCTGGAAATAATAACTATTTTTATTTCATATTTCATTCTGTCAGTAATTACACTGCCATTTATCCATTTCATATCTGAATAGTTGTCGAGGCCCAAATGCTCTTTCTGGTGTCGCCACATATCTACATTCCTAAAGAAAAACAGGTGACTGTTTGCTTCGAAGTAAAAGGTGATTTATTTAGGGGTACTTTTTACTTAATGGACTTTTCGACCGATGACGCGTGAGTCATGACAACTTGTACAAGAGAAATGTATTTCGTGTGTTCTACCGAGCGCCTAATTTTCTATACCATCGAAAAGACTAGACCCAATTCTCATTATTCGATAATACGCGACTTAATAGACCACATCCAGCACGTGGTGATCAAAATATAGCGGCAGTAGCTGTGAATAGCCGCCCAGAACGAAATTGTTGATGATGTCCGTACCACGTCATGATAAAGGACTATTTGCTGGACATCTCAAGGACATTTGGTACCAACAAAACGGCGATACTTGCCACGCAGCCCTTGAAACCATGGCTTAATTGCGAGAGCAATTCGAAGAACAGTTAATTCCACTTTTTGGACCGGTGGATTGGCCGCTTAGATCGTGTGATATCACATCTCCATACTTTGCCTTCGGGACTATTCAAAGCCCAAAGTGTACATAGATAGGCCTGCTACGATTAAGGAATTGGAAGTCAGCATCACCTGTGTTATTCGCCAAATATCGAAATACTCGAACACGTCATCGAAAATTTGAACTTCACAATGGACCATGAAGAAAACCCGATGAAATTAATTTGTACATGATTCTTATTTGACTCAGCTTGGAATGTCCTTACCACCAAATGTTCATGTTCAAGATTCGTCACCTGTGTAGATGTTTGAAATGTCTTTAAACGCATAACAATTCATTATGCACCAATTGACACGTTGGTCTTCCAAGTAATTGTCATTGTATGGAAATCCCACCTGGCTGAATGTTCTTTCTTTCTTAGATCATCCCCGGAATGCCTGGGTTTTCCAAAAGTTTTAGTATTGGCCCAATAGATACGCTTTTGACTTCAATTCAGTATGCATCAGACTGCAGCCAGACAATGTGTTCTGAAGTTTCGTTATCTTCTTGACATTATATTCAACACCGTCGTGTTCGGGCACCCGCCACAATAAAGTTGCCACAAGTAGCTTAGATAGATAGGCGTATGAACATATTGGCCTTAGGGTAGATTGGCTGTCTGACATTATGTTAATTGTTGGTCCTCTACAATCTTTCCTCGGGTACATTCAGGCACAGAGAATGGTGGCGTAAACTTCAGCTTGGACGACTGACTTTTAGGAGTTGCCGTATTTGACTATCTTGTTGTGACCCATCTGCGTACTAGAACAAGGAGCCTGTCAAGAAGTGGGATCCTCCTGTCCATAGAAGGTACTGTGAAACTTCCTTATACATGTTGTCATTATAGGGTCATACTTTGACATGACCAGTTGATCTAGTTGGACCTCCTTGAAAATTCTAAAATTGCCTGTGGGGTTTGCTTCTGCTGAGAATTGTACATCGCCTCTTTCTTCATTTGAATATGTAAAGGTGTTATGTCCAACGAAGTCTTCATTGCAGCCGTGAAGTAGGTTTGCTCCTGTAATATAGATGCAAGCCTTTGCTAACAGCCAATAGTTGTTTCATGATTGCAGGTAAAGGTTTGATAAAACTTTTCACCTGTTTATTTCATTTTGTGATTTTCCTGGTTCTTGTTGAGTCCACCCATACTTTTAGAGCCGTTTTCAAGTGGCTTCCACATGCAGGTTCGGGTGGCAAACTCATCTGCCTTTCCATAAACTTATTTGCTTTTGTATAACCTCCAACACCCTTGTGCCCTGGCACCCACCAAAATGTAACGTGCTTACGTTTTGCCAATTGCTGAAAGGTAGCTTGGATAGATAGGCACAAAAACTCATTTCTTTAGGACCTTTCCTCAGGTTCATTCGAGTACAGAGATTGATGGCATAAACTGCAAATGGATTGATTTCTAAGAGTTGCCGTATTTGACATCCTGATCCGAATACACTTACACCAACCTCTCTATTATCTTGTATTGACCCTTGCGTGTACCAGGGCAGAAATCCTGTCAGAAAATTATATCCTCTCAACGTCTATAGCAGGTGGAACTTTCACTTTGTCTGTGTGGTCATTATAGGATCATATTTTGACATGGCCAGTTGATCTAGTTGAACCTTCCTAAGAATTCTCAAATTGCCTATGGGGTTTGATTTTGCTGAGCATGAGGGCGCTGGACATCGCCGCTTTCTCCACCTGATATGCAAAGGTGTTATGCCCAACAAAGTCATCATTGCAGCCGTGGGGTACGTTTGCTACTGTAATAGAGATGCAAGCCCTACCAATTTAATGCAGTTGGTATTCTCGGAGGGCAGAAACCCGTCAGGATTCTTGCCAACAGCTGGTAGCTCTTACATGATTGTAGGTGAAGGTTTGATAAAACTTTTCACCTGTTTACTTCATTCAGTGATTTCTCAGTACAAGGTTTTACAACCTTTTTCAAGTGGCTTTTACATGCAGGTTCGGGTAGCAGACTCATTTGCCTCTCCATAACTTTCTACGTCATCTTGTCTTGACTTTTATATGCAGGTTCGGGTGGCAGACTCATCTGCCTTTCCATAACCTTCAACTTTCTCGTGCCCTGGCACCCTTCAAAATATAGCATGGCTACGTTTTACCAGTTATTGGAAGATAGCTTGGATCGATAGGCGTAAAAGCCTCTTGTCTTCAGGGTAGCTTGGCTGTCTGACATTATGTTGATTGTTAGTCCTCTACCTTTCCTCAGGCACATTCGGGCACAGAGATTGATGGCATGAACCTTAGCTTGAAAGATTGAGATGATTGATAGGAGTTGCCTGTTTTGGTATCCTGATCCAGATACACTCTCATCAACTTCTCCACTATCTTGTATTGACCTATTCGGGAGTTTATCCAGTTATTAGATGCTCCTGATGTCCATAGCAGGCGTTACGAAACTTATACCTTATACGTGTGGTCATTATGAGGTCATATTTTGACATAGCCAGTTGATCTAGTTGGATATCCTTGCGAATTACTAAGTGGCCTGTGAGGTCACCAGATTCAAGTAGTCTAGTCTTGCTGAGCACAAAGGCAGTGTACATCGCCTCTTTTTCACCTGAATATAAAACAATGTTATGTCTAGAGCATTCTCTACACAACTCTAAAAGCTATACGGAATTGGGCAGGACGAATAGTGTAGAGAGGTATCTCGGTTTGCTTCGTGCAACTTCCATGCGCTCGAGTCGAAGAATTTCGCGAAGTGTCACTCACGACGACTGAGGTTGTGTAGTCAGGTACTTCGGACTGCGACCAACTTCGAGGAGCACTTCGTCGAGATAACTCCATGAGTTGTTCAAAGTGTCTTCATTGCAACCTTAGAGAAGGTGTTCATTGCTCCTGTGACAGAGATGTAGGTTGTGCGTTGCAATTCCTGCAACAGAGTCTTTGCTGTGAATCGTTCAACTTTTGGCCACTAGATTGGTGATGCATATGTGGTCATGATTCTGATTATGATAATATTTGTCCAATGCATCGATGGCTTCGGTATCTACATCTTACTAAGGAGTTGGAAGCATGAATTGAGAGCCACTACAGACTTCCTGCATACTTTAAATAAGTATGAATTCCATGTCAGTTTTTGGTCTAAATACTGAACTTCTTTGAAGAATTCGATGATGATTTTATTAAGTATGAGAAGTCTCAATGACATCTTACTTCTTCGTGTTAATGGATCCAGCCCTGGTACCACATCTTGTCTTGAACTCCTAATACTTGTCATCATTATGTGGATCAGATAACCTGATCTAGTCCCTGTCATGTCCCTTTGGTAAATACTAGTCGGAAACATGTCCAACTTGTGAGATAAATTGATAAATCAAGTCAATGCCAATGGCAGGTCGTTGTAGTTTCACCACAGAGTTGTTTTGTTGGAATGAACACTGAGACCTTTTGTGTAGAGCCAGATATGGCAGAGTAATTTTTCTTCTTCATCAGTATCGCCAGATCATTTGAATAACCTTGAACGATAAAGCTAACTTTCGTAAGCTTTACAAAGATGTCATTATTCACAGTGGACTCTATGAGCAAACTCTGGAGGTCGAAATTTTTGTTGATTCTCATCCTAGTCGCGTCTGTATGTTACGACTTTTTAGTATTGCCATGATCCAGCTTGCCATACTCAACTTACGGATGCCTAAATCCCACAGTATGACATATGATGATCTCGCGTTAAGGTCGGGCCACACAATGCGGTACAGTATCCGATACGTCAGTCGGCTGAGTGTATATGCTATCACACGATCAAAGGTCGGGCCACACAATACCGTACCGTATCCGATCCGTCCATCGGTAGTCATCATACGATCAAAGAATTGCATGTACATAAATGCGATTGTTTAAACGTTACCTTGTCATGCCCAAGCGCACTCGATTCACGGATACTCGGCCGAGTCCGAGTCAAAATTTTTACTTTTTGACGGTGACGGTGCGATTTCGACAGACTATCTTCTGTTTTGTTTGACAATTAAGAGCATATATGTCAAAATATGATAGTGGAAATGGAAAAGTTCGAAAGTTTCCGGCCCTTTACGATCAAAAGAGTGATAAACATAGGAATTCAGAGTACAAGGATAAGAAGCATATATGTCAAAATAAGATAGTGGAAATAGAATTTCTAAACATTGTGTCTGTGTGACACCGTCAAAATATCAAAACAAACCAAAACAGCTGTTGAACAAACTAACATCCATAGAAAAATGGTATTGAAAAAGAACGAAAAACGGACGAGCTACGGACAAGTAGTGTGGTGTCTAGATAAACCAGCCGTGGAACGGCAAACATTTGACCAACTAACGGATCGGATACGGTGCGGTATTATGTGGCCCAACCTTCAAACATTGTACCATGTACATAAATATGATTGTTCAAGAATTTCCGCATCACGCCTGAGGGCAATCGATTCAATCACCGAGCCCGATTCACAATTTTTACTTTCTAACGGTGACGGGGCGGTGTCGGCAGACTATTTACTATTTTGTTTGACAATTGGAAACATCTGCGTGAGTCCATCAAAATATCGGAACAAACTGAAACAGCTGTTGAACAAACTAACGTCCCTAGGAAAATGGTATCGAAAACGGACAAGCTACGAACGAGCTACGGACGAGCTACGGATGAGCTACGAACGAGCTATGGGCAAGTGTGGTATCTAGATGAACGGGCGTGGCACGTACAACATTCAACCGACTTACGGATCGGGGACGGTGCGGTACTGTGCGTCTCAACCTTTACCAGTTCGTACGGATCAGCATAGCAGCCGATTTTGAACGACTTTCTTCAAATTTCTTCGTGCGTTGATTGAATTAGCCGAACCATTGATACACAGATGTTTCAGATGTTGTACCATGACCAAAAGTCAAAGTGAGGTGGTCGATGTACTGTTGTTGAGACAATCTACGTTGGAAGTCGTAATACATCATCATTGACAGGTTATTCTATTATTGCATTGAAATAAACTTTTGGACACACTTACAAACAAGAGCACCAGCAACATTTAAACTTGAATATGGATGTGTCAGTTGGCACCTAGCTAAACTAGTGTTGCAAATTTTGGATGCGTAAGTAGCAACCTTTATATGAATATGGTTGATTTTGGTTCATTCCGAACAATATTTGTGGAGGAATTCATTTTACCAAGAGCTGGCATGAAGAGTTTTGCATCCGTTGCGACTAATATCAAAAAATAGTTCATCAAGAAGACTGAAAAACAGAACCAATGTATGTTGAAATAGACATAATCATTGATGTTCAATGTCAGTTGGGATGAATATCAAAATATGTTTTGTCGAGCTCAATTTGGATTCGTTCGGAGCAATCTTGAGTTTGATTAAGGGTGAGGTGAAAAAGTGAGGTACATGTTCATGTTCAACAAACGTGAAACAACGAACAACAATGTTGGTTGTCACATTGCTGTGTGTTTAGCATGTATCTTATTCGACCTAATTAAGACAATGTTTGCGAGTCCTGTGCAAACACTACGTGACTTGAAATACATGTTGAACGGAAGGCTAATCATTCAGCATTATAGCCCCAAGAGATGAAACAGAGACTCCTTTACCAAGACGTACTGAGGATGGCGGAGACTGTGGCTTCGGAGATAAACAGAATATCAAAATACTAATCAATTGTGGTTGAAAGCGACAGAACAGTTTGATTGAGTTTTGTCCATCCCGGACAGAATAAAGTAAAGATGCAGGAACCAGCATGTAGCCACGCCAGAGGATTGTTTTCCTGTTGGAAGCAGCAGCCGCAGCCGCTCGTTTTACGAGCGAAGTTTCCGTTTTGCGAAATACAAATTTGCATCATTTGTAACCGAAGAGAGGTGAGCGCTTGCTGGAATTTATCACAGCTACATGACGCGTGACGTGACTTCAACGCATGCAGATTCTAACTAAGTTTGTGTTTTGAATTTGTGTTACTTGTACTGGAAAAGTTTAGCGGGAAGATCTGCTTTTTGTTTGGAGTATTCTTTCAACTATCAATCTTTGTGATGTCAGCAAACATCGCTAATGTATTTGAGATTAATTTATCAATATATAGATCAGAATGTTCAATTTATAACTCAGATCGTGCGTGATTCACAAGATAAACCAGAAAGCGTTGTTCGTGCAGACATTAGCTCTTTTCGATCGCTTCCGGTGAAAAATTCTTATAATTTGACAGGATTTATGAACCAGCAAAAAATAAGGGGAAAATTTCCTCTACCCATCAATTTTATTTCAATATGGCTGATAGCTCGACGAAAAGGAATGAAAAATTGTGGATAATCACCAACCGGCGTTCGACTTTTCCTGCTTTATTCTGAAGACAATGCGGGAACGGAAGTTGATGAGCCACTAGAATCTTATTCACGTTTGCTTCATATGAATAATCCAAGCGAACAATTCTATGCATTTTAGTATTCGAGAAGCTCCGCTTTTGTATTGATACAATCTGGCTGTCGTGGTTCGTGCATGCCTACTTTATGGCTGTGGTGCTCGGGGGAGTACTCTATCATCTCAGCGTGACCACTACTGCATCCCTGCAACCGTCCCTGGCGTCCAGAGCCGTGTCCAGTCCAAATTACACCATACATCAACAGGAATGTCCGAGAGTGCAGCGCGATTTGCTTTCCCGCTGTTTAATTCTCTTTCAGTGTAGAATATATATAGATGGGGAGATGTCTGGATGTGATGTCAACTATTTTACGGTATTTAGGGATCTAGCGGACTGGGCAGCAGAATTTATTGAAGTTAATACTTATATAACATGAAGATACTTCTGGACGATATTCATTAGGCATTATCGAATCGTTGAGGTGATGATAAATGGAATTCGAAATTGGAAATCTATATGCAGTCACAAAAATCCATACCAATGCTATCTAGTTCAGAGCTCGAATAATAAATATGTAAATACAGGAAAAACTATTCATGGAACATTTTTCATTTTGATACCGCCGAAGGTAAATCAAGTTTTCGTTCCAACGATTTTCCAAGGCAATTGCTTTATAACAACAACGTGTGAATGTACATTGTGACAATTTCCACGTTTGGCAAAATGCCCGAAGAGCTGGGAAAACATTTTCGCAAACGATGTGCTGTGTTGGGACACCTACCACTGAGCAATGTGTTCGTTAACTGTCATATTAATGTTTACTATATTGATAATCAATCCCACTACTGATTATTTCGCTTTTTGAAGATTTGAATATTCAGAGCTCAGGTTTTGTGAAATTGAAGCCGATGTAAAAGGACTGCGTGCAAGTATTAGACCAGAGAGAGAAAACATAAAAGAAGCCGAGTATTTTGTGCTAGAAACGTGTGTGACGTTCTGATCCATTACGCACAGTAGAAAAAGACAATTTGAAACACAGAACGTCAAAGGGAAGCAAATTATATACGTCCTACATTAGTACACGTCCTGCCAATTGATTCAGCCCAGCTATATACTTTGTACCATTGCAATATCAAAAGAGAATACAGGGCAGGTCATGCCTAAATTTCAACATTTTCACAATTCAAACCATTTGGTATGCATGTTACATTATAAGACTCACAATATACTATAATGATTTAGAGACCCATATGTGGATAAAGAAGATACGTAAAGAGAGCGACAAGATATTTGAGGGTCTCTTTAAGCCGTCTTAAGGTCGTGAGTTCGATTTCCACCCGAAGCTTAGATTCATTATTAATGGAAAAGTAAAATTTGGAACTACAAACTATTGCAATATGCCAGATTTGTATGAAAATGAAATAAATGGTGGAGCTACAATTGACTTGATAATCATCATCAATTCACCATGCGGGTTGGATAGGTTTCCGATTAGAGACATGACAGGAACTAGATCAAGTTATCCTCCAAAAGAATATTATTTAGATTATGATGACAGGGATCAGGTTCAAGACAAAATGGTATCTGGGATGATCTGGCTAATGGAGCGGGTACAAGGTCGGTGTTCTGCGATTTTCAAACAAAAAACCACTGCCTGGAAACCATGTCTGGGTTTACAGGCGTCGAAAGTTAATCTCGGTCTTCGACCACCAGGATTCGCACTGCGAATCACCGGTTTTTAGTATCTTGTACAATCTCTGGGAAACTTCACGTCGCCGCAAGCCTCAAGCATTCCATCGAAAGCTGATGGAACTGGTACAAGGTACAAGAAAAATCATCTGGCTCCTAATCTCCGCTTGGAAACCACGTTGCGGAACACAGACGTCGAAAATTTCTCTCGGTCTTCGACCACCAGGATTCGCACGGTAAATCACAGGTGTTGGGGGCCCTATAGAATCTCCGAAAAACCTCACACTGCCGCAAGCCCACAGCATTCCGTCGAAAGCTGATGGAGCTGGTACAAGGTACAAGAAACATCATCTAGTTCCTAACCACCGCCTGGAAACCACGTCTCGGTCCACAGGCGTCGAAAGTTCCTCTTCGTCTTTGAATGCCAGGATTCGCACTCGAATCACCGGAGTTGGTCTTGTAAAATGTCCGGAAAATTTCACGCCGCTACAAGCTTTCAGCATTCCGTCGAAAGCTGATGGAGCTGGTACAAGGTACAAGAAACATCATCTATGACAACCACGTCTCGGTACACAGGCGTCAAAATTTCCTTCTCGTCTTCAAACGGCAGGATTCGCTCTGCGAATCACCATTGTTGAGTGTCTTGTATAATCTCCGAGAACTTCACGTCGCCGCGAACCTTCAGTATTCCGTCGGAAGCTGATACAAGAAAAATCATCTAGTTCCTAACTGCCGCCTGGAAACCACATTTAGATTCACAGGTGTCGAAAGTTTCTCTTCGTCTTCGAACGCCAGGATTCGCACTGCGAATCACCAGTGTTTAGTGTCTTATACAATCTGCGGAAAACTTGACGCCGTCGCAAGCCTCAAGCATTCCGTCAAAAGCTGATGGAGCTGGTACAAAATACAAGAAAAATCATTTGGTTCCTAATCACCACCTGGATACTACGTCTCGGTAAACAGGCGTCGAAAGTTCCTCTCGGTCTTCGACCGCCAGGATTCGCTCTACGAATCACCGATGTTAAGTGTCTTGTACAATCTCTGGAAAACTTCCCGTCGCCGCAAGCCTTCAGTATGCCTTTGAAAGCTGATACAGAAAAAATCATCTAGTTCCTAACCACCGTCTGAAAACCACGTCTCGGTACACAGCTGTCGAAAATTCCTTTCGGTCTTCGACCGCCAGGATTCGCTCTAAGAATCACCGGCGTTGTGTGTCTTGTAAAGTTTTCGAAAATCCTCATATCACCGCAAGCCTAAAGTATTTCGTCGAGAGCTGATGGAGCTGATACAAGGTACAAGGTACAAGGAATTTCATCTGGTTTCCAACCACCGCCTGAAAACCACGTCTCGGTATACAAGCGTCAAAAGTTCCTCTCCGTCTTCGAAATCCAGGATTCGCATTGCGAATCACCGGTGTTGAGTGTTAAAATCTCTAAGAACTTCACGTCGCCGCAAGCCTTCAGTACTTCGTCGAAAGCTGATGGGGCTGGTACACGGTACAAATAATATCATCTTGTTCCTAACTACAACCTGGAAACCACGTCTTGGTACACAGGTGTAAAAAGTTCCTCTCCTTCTTTGAACGCCAGGATTCGCTTTGCAAATCACCATTGTTAAGTGTCTTGTACAATCTGCGGAAAACTTCATGCAAGCCTTTAGCATTCCGTCGACAATACTGATTGCTCCGAAATATATGTTGTATGATCATTGCTAATATTTTTCGTTTGTGAATAAATATCATTGTGACATCTACCCCCTGAGTATTTTCTAAACGAACCCTACCCTTTCCTTTAAGTCATCCATCCGTCTGTTTTTAGGAGCGCTCTGCTCCGACCGATTTGGCGTCTGGGCATACCGTTAAGCTACGAATTCCAAGACACGGCCAGCGGCTGCGACTTGCGGTAAGGAGCAGACAGCCGCATACTAAAGCTGCAAGATTCCACACGAACCTGAATCCGACTCGGCCCAAACTATTTTCGGGTTGACTCATTTCAGGTTGGGCTTCGGGCGGTTTGGACTAACTTAGCGTGGGTATCGGGCGGGTTAGTTTAACTTGGAGCGGGTATCGGGCGGGTAGGATAAACACTTGACGG
The DNA here is from genome assembly GCA_963989225.1 of Dromius quadrimaculatus. Lineage (NCBI taxonomy): Eukaryota > Metazoa > Arthropoda > Insecta > Coleoptera > Carabidae > Dromius > Dromius quadrimaculatus. Next base: position 4,212,357 of record OZ022328.1, read on the forward strand.
GTTTCGGGCGGGTCGGATCATCAAATTGTTCCAAACTCGCAGCTCTACTGCGTACACACGCCGCGAATAAGTGATATTCCAAGACACGGCTGCAGCATTTATCAATGCGTTCCGAGATGTCAGAGAAGAATGCTGTCCAATGATAGTCAAGGAGGAGGAAGAAGAAGAGCTCATGTTATTGAAACGAGAAGGCCATGCTTCCGCAGTCGCAGCCGTTAGCCATTCCTGTGACCCAGCTTTCGATTTGGCGAACAACTAGATTTTGTGCGGGTTTTCATACGCAAGCCGCATGAGACCTGCGGTTTGACTGCGCGTTGTACTAGTCCAGCTGTAGCAGTGCTCCTTAGCCGTCCGCTACAAGAAGCTGTGTTGCTTGGAGTCGCGTTTTGAAATACTGCTTCATTTAAAATCCATTGATAGAGTGGTGGGCGGCCGAACGTGAGCCGTAGCCGCAGACATGCCTTGTAATCTGCTAGCAGTTTCGACAGCGACCTCGGGGTTGACCACCCCGCAACAATATGGTGCTCATAAAAAAGTATTACAGACTGTTTAGACGAACGGAGCAAGTTTGGAAGACTGCTGTTGTCGTAACATCGGTAGTAGATACCTTTTACTTTACAGAAGCGGCAGCGTTTACAAACAATTTGATGACACACTGATTTTGATGTTACCAAAGATGACATTTCCACGAGAAGACAAAAAAAGGCAGACATCAGGCTTGAGGAATATCTTGTCTGTGTAGAAACAAAAGATGTGGAGCGAAATACTGAATAGCTCCCAATGGACAGCAGACGCGATCATCCGACCATTTCGAACAATTGGAGATGTTCAATTGCAATGGAAAAGACTTTGAAGACTCAAGAAACACTTAAAAATTGGACTGCTTCTGTCGGATTGAAGCCAAAGAAGGTCAAGGTGGGTCTGTCGATCAACAAGGTTTTCACGGATAATTCAAATCGTCTAGCCAAAAAATATAGTGCGAAGGTTTTGGTCCGCTTCAAAGCGGGAACAGTCACATTCCCAATTTGTTCCTTAGCCATCATATTCCCCAGATTTGGTTTCCTTCGATCATAATACATTTGAAAACTTGGAAACATGGCTCTGTGGTAAGACTTTTGGGTCCAATCTTTGGAACAGAAGTCTGTGGTGAAACTACAATGAATTGACATTGATATTGACTTGATATAGTCGATTTATAATGGAAGCGGGACCTGTTCCCGATTAGAATTTATCATTAAGACTTGACAGAAACTAAACCAGGTCATTTTTCATGGAATTGAGATCTGGATCAAGACGATAGGGATTGGAGGTTCAAGACGATGCAACGGAGTGCCTAGTATGCGCACGTACACACGCGGAGGGGGCGTGACGGCATGAGAGAGCGTCATGTCGTTTGTCGTCACGACATACAGTTTGATTTCACTGAGCCTATAGATGTTTCCCATCAAAAAGTTTTTTCCAAATTATAACCGGTTCCAATGGGTTGGTTGTGGAGAGGAGTCCATATTCACGTGATGATTTGTAAATTTCCTGCATACACCTCTGTGTGCGAGCACAATTTCAGCGTTACATTGAACGCAATTTTTTGTTGCAAATGTACAGTAATTTGCATCGACTCATTTGTGAATATTATTTCATTCCTAGGATTAAAGTCAGACAGGCTATTCCATCCGACAAATGCGAGATTAAATGGATTTGACTATTGAATGCCAGTAATACTGAATGTTGAACTAAAATTATACAAAATGGACGACTAATTCCGATTGCACATCGATGATGAATAAAATCGCGATATAAATTTTTAATCATGTGATGCAGTGCGTACAGCCATTGTTGTGATGCAATTAGGGATTGCAGGTTTTTCAATACAATGCATACAATTATTAATATAAAGCACAAATTTTTTTGTTGTTTTTTATTAATGCAATACCATTTGACGACTCATGTTGATCTTCCAATTCAGCATCCAGTGTATATAGAGGACTAATAACATTATTCGAATAATTGGTTTCCCTACAATATGTTGAAACTTTTTGCATAACCGCAATATCTCTAAAATAACATTACATGCAAATGAAATTACTCTACAAGAGACAATACGTGCACGGCTTTGTTTGAGTAAAAACCTCTAATAACGCCATTGCAGACTAAATATAAACGTAATTGCTTGCGTATGTAACATAGAACCCCGTGCCATATTGTTTTTGAGTGGTACGAACAAACACTTTTTGTCAAGCAGTTACCCTCAGGAGGCAACTACAGGATAATATTAAATTTTCAACAGCTTGTGTTTATGTTGGGTTGCAGATAAACTGAAGTTTTTCTGCATAAAGTTACAGCGCCGCTCAAACTCCTCGAAAATTTGAAGATGTATGCATATAACAATCCAATTTGGAATAGAAAATCCCGATAAGCCTCTTGCTGGTTCGAAATGGCACTTGAACAGACTATCAATAGTCGGGAAGCACCTTAAGTTCCCAGATTGTATATGAATCAATAGGATGCCAAATTTGATAAATGCAGAGACCCTGTCCTGATCTTCGAAAAAAAGGCCAATTCTGGTCAAGTTTTTCGACGCAGCTTCGTTGATAGAACAATCGATAGTGAAGGTCGAGTACTGTAAGAAAAAACTTGAGGGCCATCTCCTGCCCTGTGCAGGGGGGTGACAGACACCCTCCAGTGTAACTAATTTTCGTATTCAACTTTCAAATTGAAGCTTGAACCTTTCTGACCACAAAAAGACATGGGGCCTCTCTTTCCTCCTGGAAAGACGGCAGCCACACTTCGAATGTACGACTATGCTTTTTAATTGTAGCTTGAGCATTCCTGAACACGACAATTCCGATTTTAAGGTCCCAATTTCGAGCGCAGTTGTAACCCTCTCAACGTATGTGCGATTATTTTGGTAATTAAGGGCCTTCTTAAACACGAAAGAATCGAGGTCTGCCTCTCGCCCTGTTTGGGAGGGCGGCTATCCCTGAGTGCAGCGCATTTCCATGCCCGACTTCCCGTATTGAACTTACGCTTTTTTTTAATTTGAAACTCAACCCCCCAACATTAAAGAACCCGGTTAAATTTGATGACAGTTGCATTCTAAATTGGCACTTAAACATCGGGTGGTATCATTTTCCCGGACCGGGTAGGAGTGTTGAGAAAGACCCGAACTAGAATTAGAAAAAATGATCGTACATTCGATGAGACAGGGGTTCAGAAAATAATGCCAAACTTCAAGAATGCAAGGGCCCTGTCCTAAGTATCGAAAAAAAGGCTAAGTACTTGGACTTAGCCTCCTTGATAGTATAAACGATAGCGAAGGTCAAGTACTCCAAGAAAAAACCTGGTGGCTACCCTTTGCCATGAGAAGAAGGGTGACAACCACCCTCAAGTATAACTCATTTTCGTATTCAACTTTCAAATTGAGGCTCGGGCCTTACTGACCACAAAAATACTTAGGGTCTCTCTATTTGTGCAGGAATACGGCAGCCACACTTACAATTCTGCGATTTCCAGGTCGCCCTTTCCCTCACATCGAATGCTTTTCAATTGTAGCATGAGCCTTCCTGAACACTGGAGTTCCGAACTGTTGTTCTCCATTCTTGAATTCTATCCGATTTTAAGGTCCCAATTTCGAGCGCAGTTGTAATTCTCTCAATGTATGTGCAATTATTCTGGTAATTGAATCGGACCTTCTTGAACACGAAAGAACCAAGGTCTGCCTCTTGCCCTGTTTGGGAGGGCGGCCATCCCTTGGTGTAACGCAGTTTCGCTCTCGACTTCTTTCATCGAACTTACGATTTTTTCAAATTTGAAACTCGAGCCCCCTGAACATGGAAGAACCGGGGTAAATTCGATGACAGTTGCATTCGAAATTGGCACTTAAAAATCGGGTGGTATCATTTTCTCGGACAGGGTAGGAGTACTAAGAAAGGCCCGAACTAGAATTAGAAAAAATGATCGTACATTCGATGGAACAGGCGTTCCAAAAAGAATGCCAAACTTCAAGAATGAAAGGGCCTGTTGTAAGTATCGAAAAAAAAGGTCAAGTTCTTGGACGCAGCCTACTTCATAGAATAATCGATAGTGAAGGTCAAGTATTTCAAAAAAAAAAACCTGGGGGCTATTCTTTGCCATGAGAAGAAGGGTGACAACCACCCTCAAGTGTAACTAATTCTCGTATTCAACTTTCCAATTAGGACTCGAGCCTTACTGACCACAAAAATACTTAGGGCCTCTCTATTTGTGCAGGAATACGGCAGCCACACTTACAATTCTTCAATTTCCAGATCGCCCCTTCCCTCACATCGAATGTGCGATAATGCTTTTCAAATATAGCATGAGCCTTCCTGAACACTAGAGTTCCGAACAGTTTGAAGTCTATCCGATTTCAAGGTCCCAATTCCGAGCGCAGTTGTAGCCCTCTCAACGTATGTGTGATTATTCTGGTGATTGAAACTCGGGCCTTCTTGAACACGAAAAAACCCTGTTTGGGAGAACGGCCATCCCTGGGTGTAACGCAGCTTCGTTCTCGACTTTCCTCACTGAACTCACGATTTTTCTTGATTTGAAACTTAAGCCCCCTAAACATGGAAGAACCGGGGTAAATTTGATGACAGTTGTATTCGAAATTGGCACTTAAAAATCGGGTGGTATCATTTTCCCGGACAGGGTAGGAGTGCTAAGAAAAGCCCGAACTAGAATTAGAAAAAATGATCGTACATTCCATGAGACAGGTGTTCGAAAAAGAATACCAAACTTCAAGAATGCAAGTCCCAAGTATCTAAAGAAGGCCAGTTCTGGGCAAGTTTTTGGACGCAGCCTCCTTGATAGAGCAATCGATAGTGAAGGTCAAGTACTTCAAGAAAAAAACCTGGGGCTAGCCCCTGCCCAGAGCACCCTTAAATGTAACCCATTTCTGTATGAATTGAAGCCCGAGCCTTTCTGACCACAAAAAAACAAGGTACCGCCTCTTTGGGCGCTTTGGACGACAGCCGCTCTTGAAAGTATTCCAATTTCGAACGCAGTTATACCTGTATGATTATTTTTTCTAATTTAAGCTTGAGCCTTTCTTCACACAAAAATACTAGAGTCCGGATTCTGAAGGGCTTAAGCTTCGAGTTAAAAAAAATATCGTAGTCGAGTACGGAAATGCGTCACACTCAGGGATGGCCGCCCTCCGGGTACCGGGTACAGGCAAAACTTCGGTTTTTCCGTGTTCAGGAAGGCCCGAGCTACAATTTATAGAGGATAATCATATATTCGATAAAAGAATTACAGCTGTGTCCGAAAGTGGGACCTTGAAATCGGATGACTTTAAAGTGTGTGACGAATCCTTTCTTCAAAGTTGCGCCCCATTTACACCTCCTAGAGCCTTCACGCCTTCAGCTACCGTCTTTAATTTTGTAGTTACTCATAGCTAGTTTTAATATCTTGCTTACCCTTGTGATTGAATTTTATTTACCGTGACTTTGACTTTGACTTTACAAATAAATATCCAACGCTTGACATTTTGACCCTGCCGACAAATGATCAAGCTATCAACGTAAACGAATGATTATAGTGTAATATTATTTGAATGTTTTGAATGAAAAGGTGTATCAAAACTGGAAATCAAGTCAGAAAATTTGTGCAAAGGAATTACTTTTGATCTAATCTCTTCTTTTTTGAAATACCTCTTCTTCGTCTTATTGTGAGAGCGCTTATTTGAAATTGATTCGAGAAACACAAGTTAAGTAACGTTTCATTAAATTCTGAGTTCCAATTCCGAGTGTCAGCCTCGAAGTGTTCACAGTTCAAGTGGAGCTCTGTGCTTAGTCCGATTGGCACATTGTACGACACGATCTGCAAGTCCAATTGTTTTTTATAAGTCCGTAAAAGGAACCTGGACTTGTTTGCTTTTGCTGTTTTGAACTTAAAATTATTTTGCTTGTTGCTGTTCTAACTTAGAGTCATTTTTGTAACGATACCTCGCTGTTGGTAACTTTGGCGCTGCTGTCAAAGCCGCAGACGGTATGCTCGGGCGCCAAGGCAGACGGCTGGATAGCTCAGAGGGAAAGGGTTAGGGTTGTCAAAAACAATCACTACTCCCAAAGCTAATCGAAGTTGGGCGAGGCGAATAGTGTAGAGAGGTACCTTGGTTCGCTTTCTGTAACCTCACTTTACTTCGGGTGACTTCCGTATAACTCACGGCGAGGTTTCACAACGAATACTTCATCGAGGTAACTTCACGAGTAATGCAGTGGTAGCTTAAATATGGCTGTCGTATTTTCGGACAGAGTGGGAGACGACACTTCGGTGGTCTTGTGTGCAGGAAGGCTTAAGCTACAATTAGAAAAAGTAATCGTACATTCGATGAGAGAAGGGATAGATAGGGAGGCCCTTGGCCTTTTCGTGGTCAGAAAGATTCGAGCTTCAATTTGAAAGTTGAATACGAAAATGGGTTACACTTTAGGGCGGCTGTCGCCCTCCTGGATAGGACAGGAGGTAGCACCCGGATTTTTTGAAGAACTTGACCTTGGCTACCGAACAGTACTACTTTTATTCTTTTGACACTTCGGACAGGACCTTGTATTTATAAAGTTTGGCATCTTATTGACTACTAAATACCCGATCAGTTCATTTACAATTTGGCCATTAGTCCGATCAGAGACCGTAAGCACCGGTGACTGAATGAATCAGGAGCAAATTCTACTTGAGATGGCTATCGAATTGTCCTGTAAGAAGGATGATTCGCTTCGTGTTATCCAATTCACTATTTCAATCTTGAATGTATTGAAGTTGATATACGAAAGTGATGGTTGAGGTTGATCCGTCCCTGTTCCAGTAAGATGACAGAAAGTTTAAGCCCTAAGCGAAAATTCTTCTTCTTTAATCCGTTAATGGTGAAGTTTTTCTCTTTCTTCGCTTTTTACAAAGCACAAAGGGAAACAAATGTTTTTGTTGCTGATAATTGCTTTTGTTTTCACGTTGAACTGTGCACGGGCCCTGAAGCGTGTCGCTTACTGGGGATGACACTGTTGCGAAGCTCTGGAGGTGGAAAGGGGAGTTGTAAAACAGTTTTTCCTTATACGCTAAAAATTGAATTGTCCCGCATTTTATATTATTTCTATTTTCGCTTTATGTTTGTCTTTTTATTGTTATTCATGACGCAGGCTTTACTCAAATTGATATATTTATGATGGATGCTTGCTTTCTCCTCATGGAAAATGATATTTTAGGACAGTCTAAATGGAATTGTTATCCTTTTGAATTCAAGAGAAGATAAACGTTATCGAATTTTGAATTGTATCAACTAACATGCGGATAAATATTTATTTTTTCGAGTAGGGGTGTGATAAAAGTTCTGGCAGTGGGTGAAATAATTGAATGCTTTCTATTCCTCATTACGGATTCGCTGAAGGTTCGTAAACTTTATAGCGTAGCTGCGAAATAGACCAATTTACACCCGAAGTCAATGGACCGAACTCGCATTGTATGTAGCATAATGCGCACGGCGTATGTAGCGAAAGTAACGTAGCTGCGATGAAAGAGCAACGTTTAACGTATAGTGGAAGTGTTGCTGAAATATAGCACAAACGTTAGCGAAATTACTGGTGTGTATGGTCGTTTGGAGCTAAATGAAATTGACGCCGTAAAATTTTCATGTCTCACATCGAGCTTATCTTTGTTGTAGACGATTTTGTAATTAGATACGAATTGAGATATTCAGCAAATAATTCTAAAAAGGAATTTTTTTAAGTCATGGTTTTTGTGCTGATCAATATAATCTCTTTCTCGGAAAGATCGAAAGCAAAGCGTGGCAATCCGCCGGCATAAAAACACATTTCCTACGTGAATTATGCAAAGCGTTCGCATTCATGCAGCCAATTTCCAGGATTATTGGAAAACGATAAATAAAGTCAGTTATCCGCTAGGTTCGTTAGCGCGAATAACTAACTTCTACATTAAAAGTTTCACTGGTAATTCAGATATGCGTATCTAACTATTATTTATTTTCATAACCCAAACCTTTGGGATGTGATTCTAACTAATGTTCTCTTTTGATCATTGTTTATGCGCTCCCATTCTAAAAATATACGCTTTGTCAAGAAATAAGCAATACCATATTTTCAGATATAAGAGAATAACATGATAAAAAATAGATTTATGCAGTAATGTCGTAATGATTATTCAATTTCCGCTAGGCACTGTATCTACAATTCAATTTAATTCAAATTTGATGAAACTGGAATAAAATATACACTGTGCTCATACAGAATTAATTATGAACTTTATACGTGAGTTTCCGTTTCATTCAGGGCAGTTATTAAAAGCTGGCGTGGGCATAATATTCAAAATTCAAAGCTGAAATGAACTATTGAAAATAAATGAGGGGAGTAATTAATAAAAGAAAACATTTGAAAATTCACAACATGGCCTGACCCATTTCTTTGTCTCCGGAGTGCGAACAGACTCTTGACACACCCCGCTATACCAAAATGACCCAAAACTCATGGTACATAGAACCTAGTATCGAGTAAACAACCCTAATCGCTTCCAAGGTCAGGCCCAATAGAAAGCGTGTGCTGCAAACACATTTGCATCACTTTAAAGTCGAAATTTGAGCGTTCACTTTATCTATGTTATGCATTACTTACTCTAATTACTTGAGATTAATTAGCCATCATATTATTCAATTCAGTGTTCTGAAGTAGCTGAGATCTTCTATTAATTAGTAAGTTTGTCTGTCCTTGGGTTCTATGAGTTTGGTATGTAGTGACGCTACATACAACGAAATTAAGTGTGTGTTTCCTTAGGTACCTGAGGTACCAATACCATTGATGCACATTCCTTGACCGTGTGACGGCAGTGATTGTTGCAAACCACAAGTACTTTGTGTTATTGTGGCAACGGTGTTGTCCCAACAACCAACCTGCGTGTGTCATAGACATCGGTGCGGCATTACGAGGGTGGGCGAATAGACAGTCGCTTGAGGAGTAGGATCTACTGTCTACTTAGAGACTGTCCTGTGGAAGACCACCCAATCCCTCTTTCCGAGGGTAACAGGCATAATTCGCGGCACCTTATGTGTGAAAAGTATTAATTGTAATATTCGCCGGCTACTCGTCAAACGATTACACAAGGAGATGCAAGCAGAGATTAGTCTGCCTATGTCGAAACTGTGGCTAGACGGTCGGGCAGTCGAGACTAGTCCTGTGACCACACGCTAAAGCTGTGGACCTTGCCGCCCAATCCCTCAACTGAGGGTAACGGGTGCAAATCATGAGCATAAGATGTATGGTAGAGTATTGTGGAATATTCGCCGGTCACTCGTCAAGTGGTACACGGGGAGATAAAAGCAGAGATGAGTCTCTGCCTTTTTCAAAAGCTTGGATAGATAGTAGACCACATGCCGGTAGTCCTAAAGCTGTAGATTTTGCTACCCAATCCCTCAAATGAGGGTAACGGGCGCAAGGCCACAGTAATGATATGTGGTAGTGTTGCATTCATGTACTGCTCGCCGGTGACTCGTCACACGGTTACACGAGGAGATAGAAGCAGGAATAAGTCCATGTCCATATTAGAAACGTAGGTAGATGGTAGACCACATGGCTCTATTCCCGAAGCTGTAGATTTTGCCACCCAATACGTCAACTGAGAGTAACAGGCGAAAGGCCGTAGCAATGATGTGTGGTAGAGTATTACAGTGTACTGCTTGCCGGTGACTCGTCAAACGGTTACACAAGTACTGAGGGGACAGAGAGCCCCTACCTGCTAAGGTCACCTCTTCGAATGGAGTTGAACTCTCAGGGGTAGTGGTTTCAATAGGTAAAAGCTGCTCAGAGGTGCTAGATTAGTTCTGCGGGTGATCTGCGTAACAAATCAGTTCCGGCAGTGACCTGAAGAGCCAGAAAGGTATGGATAGCGTCCCGCCACACCAATTGGTCCAATTCAGGGTAAGTCCTGAAGAGAAAGCCCTGGCAACGTATTGGTAGCCAGCTGAATATAATGTCTGTGGCGAGAGTGATTGACTCACCAATCCCTGCCTATGTGCGAAAGGCGAAAGGGGTTGCAACTAATAGGTACAGCATCACCGTACTGACAGCCATCCGTTGGTATAGTCCAACATGAGACAAATAGTGCTAGTGATGTAGTTATCTCGGAGCTAGTACCACTGGTGCTACATTAGTCTACCGATGTTGTTGTGCTGGAATATGTGTATGCCAACCGCATGTACTGTGTGTAATTGTGGGCAACGAGGTTGTAAATCGATCAACTCCCATGTGTCGCGGTTATCGATGTTCACTATAGTATTGGTAAGCCAGATATCCTATCCAACCCCTGAGGCAGGTGTATAATTTTTATACCCGTTCTAGTTACCTAAACTAAACCTGAAGTACCCCGATGACGGAGAATTGATGTGTGCAACTCTCTGATGACATCTCACACAGTATTGTGGCTCAAACTCATATCGCTTCCAGTAGAATTTGCCTCAACTACACCCTAAAACCTGACAAGCCTCTTACTTATATCTATTATCGATTATTATCATGATCTCATCCCCTAAACAAAAGTAAAAATGAATTATTAACCCCAGAACGAGAGTCTAAATTTTGTTAGAATATTACTTGAGCTGTCATGGTTGTTGTCTATGTTTCTGGTATTTTTGTGTCCTCGGTTTGTCCTACAGTAGCCACAAATATCTATGAGAAACAAATGGGGAGTCAGAAGCAAGGTTTTATGGATCAAGCTTGGAATTTATGGAATAGAACTATAAAAGTGTCGAGTTTCTCATATTTGGGCTCATCCATTAACCCTACAGTGCACACGCGAACTGAAATCACACCATTGCACACCTAGGGCCTCACAGACCCCTAGCTCTAAGCCTGAGATTATGCAGAATGTAGATATATTTCTGCAGAATAATAACAGATTTTGAAAAGCTGAATACTTTATTTCCATCAAAAAAGCAGAGCCCACAACATTAAACACATTTATCAACCAATATCTCTCAAAAATTATGAATCATTGTTGTCGTTCTTATTCTCGTTATTTTTGGAACATACTGAACAAATATAATGGCAATGTTATAGAAAGGTACAATTATGGCATTTTTCGCAGAGATAACGACTTTTTATAATTTTAGGGCAGAGAGTACAGGCCTATATGCGACTTATACATGAGAAAAAAATACTAACCCTAATGAACACTTGGGGTCTCTCAGATCCAAGACCCATTTATCTGAAATATGTTCAACTTTCTCAAATATTCTGTGCATGTATCGATGTATCTTCAAAATGTAGGAAGGTGCCTAAAATTTGAAATATTAAATCAATCGGTATCTTGTTGAATGAAAAAAAGTTAGTTCATTGGGGCGTCTCAGGCTTCACGTGTGCACTGCAGGGTTAACAGTAACAACAATATCTTAGAATAGGTAATAAAGCATATTATACTCAAAAGAAACTATTTTGCTCAAACAATTTAGAACACCAATCGAAATTGGCAATATACAAAGCTATTATTAGACCTTTTGCTACATACGGCAGCGAAATATAGATTCTCAAGAAAGAAGAAGAAAAAGAACTTGGAAGTTTTGAGAGAAAAATCCTACGGAAAATCCAAGGGTAGGAGATACTGATTTATAAAGTCCAAAAGGATAAAATGGCTTAGGCATATTCAAGGAATAGATCCTCAGAGATTCCTGAAGAGAATAACAGGATGGAAGCCTCCGGAGTCTAGAGTAAGAGGAAGACGGAGAAAAGGATGGTTAGAAGATGTCATTGACGACTTCAAAACAATGGGAGTTGCGAATTGGATGATAAGATATAGTTGAAGAGGTCAGGGTTTTAGAACCAAAGGAAGAAGAAGAAGATCTATGTTCACTTGAACCATCTGGCGCTCACAAGAAGGTGCTTCCATAGTCAAGCCACACAAAATCAGAAAGTGAAGAGAGCTTACTGTACGAATTATAACAACTTCTTAGGTATCTCTTAAATCTCAAAATGGTCTGTATAAATGTGGCAAGACATCACATCTGTAGAAATAACAAGTGTTGCCAGCGCCATCTCTGTTCCAAGAACATAACTTACAAGCTACCGCGCAGTGGCGCATTTCTACATAACAGGTGTGACAGCTATGAAATTGACAGACATTGTAGGCAAGCTAATAGAGCTTTGATTCATAGATAGACATGTTGAGAGTTCTGTTTCAAATCTTTTTTCCTGAAGATATTATACTGAAATATAAAGTGACAGAATAAAAAAAAAACTTGGAAAAAACAGGAGTCCAAGCATTTTTACTCCATTGAATATTATTATATAGGGATTCTGTTTCTAGTAGAACTGGCTCGTAGTCAGAACGCAGCTTTGAGCCCGGTTCTACCACGTTCCAACTACAGGCCAATGTGTCATTTGATCCAGGAAACAATTGGCTGACTTCTCTCTAAGCTTCATAGAAAAATGAGATGCAAAGAGCTTAGACAAATTGGCAATAACCATTGAGCTACATCTTGAGCTTTCCTTTTAACTCGATGGACCATTTAATTTTGTACATGGGAACCGCTATCTATGGAGACTGCCGGCTTTAGACATTCAACAAGCATTCTATGTATTTTAATGAACAGGAAACCCGTTTGGTTGGACTTCCATACAGCACGCCGGATGGTCGGAAAAGAAACACAACTGAGTCATGCGCCAAGGACGTAGTGATGTCTGGTGAAGTTTCTGGAAATCCCTAGAGCTTACTAGAGACTTCGAGAAACTCTAGGCAGGATATAAAAAGCCAGACCCGGTCGAGCCGACTATTATCATTGTAGTTCAGATACGGAGAATGATTGAGCAAATTATTCAAGCCGGAAAAAAAGCAGTGAAAATGTACTATCCTTGAGTGAAAATAGGTTCATCAAACACAAAACGATTTCGATTTCAAGAAGCATTTATTGTTAGCTTCACCTTCATCCAGAAATATTTCGAATTAATTTTCAATATGAGTCCCTGACGTCCTCAGGAAATGATGCTAGCAAGTTTTTATTTGTGATAACTTTCTGTTCCATCATGCCTTAGTCCGATCCTGAGCAAAAAGTATATCGCCGCCAACAAAAGCAGGATGAACAGGCAGCCAAGTCTTTCCGAATTTTTGACAAATAGTTTTCACACAATAGAACTATTCGCGATGAATTATCACCGGCGACAATGTGAACCATTATTTAGAAATGCGTCAAAAACCATTTTCAGTGACAAATTCACACTTTCCTGGAAATGACGTGCCGAAATGCATGGATCAAGCACAAAAAGCCCCACGAAATTGTTTTCGATGGAGTGGCTGTTTGACATTTGAATAGTGACGCCATAATGGTTGAGTGAATGCATTTTTCGCGGATATATTGCAGCGTTGTTTTTGCTAGTGGCTGTTCGTTGTTGTTGCGGGGTTCAAACAGCGATACTATTGCGTAAACAAGCATTGTGCGAAAAATTACAGATTAATTTTCAGCGACTGCGCATTCACTTCTATTCATTTCAACATTTCACTGGACTGTAATTACGAACAGGACTAGAACTAGCTTTTTGTTTTATTGGATTATTTGGCATGTTCTGTTTCACAGCTCTATTCTCCTGACTGAAATATTTATTACACGTTTAGACAGAGATGCTACTTGATAATAGAAAAGCGCGATTTTGGGCGTCCCGCTCAGAACGTGTAATGAGAGGGCCTTAAAACAAGACGTCCTACCGAAAACGGAACCGATGAGACAAAAGAAGAGAGTTCCGAAAATTAATCTATCGAGCTCATTTCATGAAACGGAAATATGTAAATGCTGTGCATCTATATATAGCGATACAATTTCCTAGTGCGATTTGCAAGTCTGAGATACCTGCTCCTGTTACTTCCTTAGATTATCACGCGACGTTCGACGTTTTAATAGAATGTCACTCCCTGCGTACTTCCTAACTACGTTATCCGACGGAAATGGAGTTTTTCCTCCGTTTCTTCTATCATACTTCTAGGTTTTCTCTTCCAGGGTACCGCAATAATTAAACCTGACATAGTTACAGAATTGCCCATTTGTAGAATAAACCGAAAATCAAAAAGAACAGGTCCCAAGTTCCAAATTATTTTGAATTAGAAAACAGGTGCCACTTTGTACAAAGTTGTAAGTTCTGTTCCTGTAATAGAGATGGCGCTGATAACACTTGTTACTTCTGCAATTGTTATGTCTTGCTAAATTTGTTTAGACCGCCTTGAAATTCAAGAAGCTCTCTACACTCTCTGATTTTATGTTGCCTGACTGAGGAAGCATGAGTGCTACATACAAATTTGAATTATTTTGATGCAAATCAATTGTTTCTCATATGAAACTGCAACAAAGTAGTTTTTAGTAAAGTTCATGAAATAATTTCATCATCCCTACAATTCATCTCAAAAGTGTCTTAATATGTGTGTCATTATCCTGATGATACAGACACGTAGCGTCACTCATATCATCATGTGACATGGCGTCACTTATCTTTGTTCTAGTTCCGGTTGAGTGTAAAACAAAGCGACACTGAGCGCATACTTGAGTGCGGCTAATTAGTAGGGCAGGTGGCCATCTGTTGGTGCTGCTGCATACTAATCATTAACCCTTGTGCCCTTAATATATCAATCCAACAATATAATGACGACCACCCTTACGAGGAATCCCAAAAATGTTTCAAACCTATAAAGAATATTGTCTTGGATGGCGGTTTTAAAGGAATGCAGGAAAAAATCTATCCAAGTTAGAGGCATGAAGTTTATATTGTACGATTGAGCAAACCTTACATGAAGTTTTGAAGAAAACATCACGAAGATGGCAACCGTCAACAGAGGTGCACTCTTGAAGGACCGCTTGTCTGCACATTCGGATGAGTCAGTCACTATCTCTTCCCTAATTTTTAACTTAAGTTCTTTCAGGCTGTATGTTTGATGTTCAGAAATGTTTTTCTTCAGATATTCCTAAAGAAAAAAGTCGCAAATACTCAAATCGTCACTTTCAAAAAAAGTTGCAATAGCAGGAATTTGGTCCAATATTTCTTGGCAGCGGTCGAGACGGCTTGGAATTAGAACAATCATGATCTTGTAGGAGTGAAACTAATAATCTCTATGCAAAATTTTCCTTGAAGATCGGTTAGACATGCCCAAAGCAATCGCATGCTTAACAGGACGACCATTTTCGAAAGACGTACGAACGGCAAAACTACGTTGTTCCCCCATCCAAACCATAGTGCCAACTAGAAAAGATACTTTCACGAATATAAGGAGACCCCTCTCAACTTTTTCCCTCCACCACAGACCGAGACCTGAGCCTTCGAAACCGATGCCCCGCCTAATCGAATCTTGCACCCTCTATGAGTTTGTCAAAGCATAAGAAACTGTTCAATGCAGCAGATCAGTCACAACATTTTTCGGTCTTTCAATCATCATCAGGTTAATTAAGGAATCATTGGTCAAGGGTCAATTTTTATACCGGAACTCCCATTATTGGTTTATTTGTTTTTTTTTTCAAAATATCTTGATTGTTTGTTATGTTCATTCTGTTACTTCTACCATATTTTTTTGATTGTATATTGGTAAGAAAGGTGGTAATGAGTCAGTTGTGTCGATTCGGACAAATGTTGAACCACATAGACTACCAGTTCCTATATATATAAATAAGACAAGATCTGGGTGACCTGAATTGCTTGCTAGTTTATAGTTTGCCTTATTGGTTCTGGTCTTCAATCACAACATATTTCAATTTTTCGAACATCATCGGATTACCTAAGGAATCATTGGTCAAGGGTATTGTTTTAGGTTGAAGAGTTCATTATTGGTTTGCTTATCCTTTCGTTTAGAATATTTTGGTTGTTTGTTATGTTTGGTCTGTTACTTTTACTATGTTTTTTCCATGGTGTATTGGTAAGAAGGATGGAAATGGGTCAGTTGCATCAATTCAGCATAAATTCAGCCACATAGCAAGACTACCAGTTTTCGTGTATAAATTAAACGAAGTTTGGGGGACGTAAATTGCTTAAAAAATCCATAGAGTAATAAAGGCAAGCAAGGTTGTAATTTGTAGCAACAAATAAAAGTGAAGATGAAGACGAATACGAAAGATTAAGAGACAAATGTAATACAAATATCAGAAAAAATAAGAGAATATGGGTAGAGAGAAAAATTAGAGTCATTGAAGAAGAAAGATTGAATAGAATGACAAAGAAATTTCATAAAGAAATAAACGAACAAAATAGAACATATAAAGCTAAAACATACGGAATAAAGGACAAAAATGGAATCTCATCAGAAAATGACCAACAATACAAGAAAGTTTGGATGAAATACTTCAAAAATCTATTAACTGAACCAGAACAAGAATCGATAGCTTATACCCCAGAAGAAAACGGAATATAATCAACAGAACCTATTCTAGACCAAGTAAATGAAATAATAAAAAACATGAAAAACGTTAGATCACCAGGAAAAGATGAAATGAACATAGAACTAATAGAATATGGAGGCAAAATAGTCATGCAGCAAATACATGAGCTTATACTAGAAATATGGAGAAAAGAAGAAATGCCGAAATATTGGGAAATAGGACAGATAATAACTATACACAAGAAAGAAGACCGACAAGTATGTCAACATTATAGAGGAATCACACTTTAAACACAGCTTACAAAATAATGTCGACATTAATACAGAAAAGGATAACAAATGTGACAAGAGGGACCATCGGGCAATGTCAGTGTGGCTTTGTGAAAGGGAAGTCAACTACATACATACTATAAAACAAATAATTGGGAAAACACTGGAATATGAACTAAAAACTTAGATACTATTCATTGATTTCAAACAGGCGTTCGACACAATTGAAAGAGAAAAATTAATGGCAGCTTTAAAAGACTTGCAAGTACCAGGAAAATTGAGGAGAATAATAGCTATGACCATGAGAGGAACAAAAATAAGCATAAGGACTCAAGAAAGAGAAACAGAAGACATAATAATAAATAAAGGAGTAAGACAAGGCGATGCCTTATCAGCTACGTTATTTAATTTAGCCTTAGAGCACGCAATAAGAAATATAACAAAGGAAACACTCAGAACAAGAGGAGGACAAATAATAGCATAGCAAAGAATAGAAAACTGATGAAAGAAGTATTAGAGGGAATAATAAGTGGAGGAAAGAGAATTGGGCTAGAAATAAACAAAGGAAAAACCAAAATAATGATAATTGGAAACAAGGTAGAAGAAAATATAATTGAAATAGGAGAGTTCAAATACGAGCAAGTAGATAAATTCAAACATCTAGGAGTATTGATAACGAACAGGGAGATACAGAAATAGAAATAGAAGAAAAAATCACGGCAACAAATAAAGCTTTCCACGCAAATAGAAAACTTCTAGAAAGTAAAATTATATCGTAAACTACAAAAATGAGAATATATAGAACCATAATAAGACCAATAACATTATACGCAGCGAAAACAATGTCAATGACAAAAAAGAACAAAGAACAGTTGAGAATAACTGAAAAGAAAATAATAAGAAGAATATTAGGACCCATAAAAATAACAGATACAGAATATAGAACAAAAATGAACCACAAGATTGAACAAAAACTAAATGGAGAAGACATAGTAAAAAGAATGAAACAACAAAGGATAAAATGGCTTGGGCATGTATGGAGAGCCAGCGAGCAAGATACAATCAAGTCATTAATACAGTGGAGCCCTAGAAGCAAAAGAAGAAAGGGAAGACCAAGATCAACATGGTTTTGAGAGCCTTTCAATTATCATCAGGTTATCAGAGAAATCATTGATCAAGGAACATGTTAAAATTTTGATTATAGTTCTGTTTATACTTTCTTTCAAAATATTTAAGTTTTTTGTTATGTTTATTCTGTTAGTATCACTGTGTTGTTTTATTGTATAGTGATTAGAAAGGTAGGAATGGGTCAGTTTTGTCGATTCGGACATATGTTGAGCTACATAGAAAAACTACCAGTGTCTATGTTTAAATAAAACGAAATTTGGGTGACGTGGATTTCTTGATGGTTGATTGTTGTTCGAGGAAATGGTAAGATTTTTGTGTATGTATGTCAAGACAGAGACTTAAATCGACGCATAAAATATCCGGAGTATCAATATTCTTCCTCGAGAGATCAATAAATTGTTCAATAGAAATCAGGCATGAGAAATTCAAAGATATCTCCCAATAACCATTGAAGATTTGTAAGGAAGTCTAGAGGCAATGAAAATGAAAGTTTATCTAATCGAATATAGGTCACAACCAAAAGAAATTTCATGGACACTCTCGCTTCATACTAAAAAACATTTTCATCCAAAATCCCGACAATATCTATTCCCATATATCGACGTTATTCGAAGACAATAAAAACTTTCTCTAGTAGATTAGATAACAATTCTGTAAGACAAGAGGCTGCGCCGTGAACGACTCCTCGGGAAAGTTTGGAAACTGTACTCGAAATGTGCAGACTTCTATGAAGTATAGTTGGATTCGCAACAAAATTCAAACAAGAACGAAGGATGGATAGGGACGATAGAGGAGGAAAGTTGGTTTACAACGCACCAGCAAACACCAACTTCATGCCGGATTTACTATCGAAAGATGTTATGTAGAAAATGGAGAAGTTCATATCTCAATTCGACAAGTATCCAACGGAAGTAAAACGGGTATCAGGGTTCTTAAACAGACCATCCTGATGGAAAAACCTTTCCTCATAGATTCCCAAAACTTGTTTTGCTAGTTATAGAAAAGAGCAAAGTGTTGTTGCAAATTGTATAAATTTTTCTGTTTGTTTTGCTTTCGAAGTCCAACTTCTGGTCAGTTCTCACCTGCGGTCTCGCGCTGACAAACGACATCAAAGTTGTATGAGTTCCCCAAGTATCATTTCTCTTTTTCAAGTTGACACTTGAGGAGATTCCTCCATTTGAAACTTCTGTCTAACAAAATATCGGCATGATTGTTCAATTGATTTTATGTATATCAACATGAAGGAAACATATTTTTGGAATGTGGTAAATAATTATGCGTGGCCCTCTATGAAGATAACAAAGCTTGTTCTACATAATTAAGTGTACATTCACACAGAGAGCATTGTTAGGAACGCCAGCTCAAGAGATGCAAAACATTGGTATGCGAGGGTGAAGGATTTCGAAGAATGTCCTTAATTCAATGGTATTTAATTACATGTTATTCCTGTGTTCCTCAACATTCATCTGTAATAGATACTCTGTTTTCGAGTTAAACTACAATTCTACATCAGTTCCATTACATATAAAGCTCTCGAACAGATATTGGATTTCATATATATATATATAGGCACGGTTACATCGACTGCCCATCAATTATGAAACAGTTATGGTCACTAACGTTGAAAATAATGTTCAGCCTTTGGTTTTTACCCCAATTTAACCCATTCACCTAGTCTTTGTTAAGTTATAAGTTATAAGAATAACCTGATTAGGTCTCCGCATGGTAAATTTCAATCGGTTACATGTCCAACAAGCTTCTCAGACCAGAATGATTCCTCTATTTTGTGTAGTATTACAGTAATGCTCAAATTGATAACAAAATATGATCAGGAACGTTTAGCTTGATGAATGTTCTTAATGCCACTTTGTCATGACCGTCTGACCCGCTTATTTCATCCAGACCGCGCTGGAGGATGGAATATGATGTATTAAGAGTGACAAAAACTCACTTCCTTGTGTGCCCACGAAAATGCTATCATATTTATCTTCCTTCCAAGGGAAATCCTGCGAAACATTTGTTTTTTGTACAAAGCGGGAGATGACAACAACGTCCAAATACCGGCACTTCTTTTCTTGCTGATGTTGCTCTTCTTTGAACGAATATGGAATATGCAGCTTTGAAAGACGTCCACAAACAAATTGATGCATAGTGTGATGTTGGGGATGGACTGAAAAATGATTCTGTACGATGGTGTACCTATAGACGTTGCTGGAAATAGTGGAGATCATTCCGTTGGGATCTGTGACAACATTAAGCTCTACTGCGCATATTTTTCTGATGAAAAATTTGTGCGCGAGCCCGGATGGGGCCTTATTTTCAAAGTTCCAGCCTTCAGGATGACCAATCGTCAAGGACCCGCAAGATTCATTGCCCGCATGGCAATAAAATAAGGTCCGCATAACCTACCGTCAAGGATCCGCATGATCCATTGCCCGCATGGCAATATTATAAGCTCCGCATGACCTATCGTTAAGTACCCGCATAGTTCATTGCCCACATGGCAATATTATGAGGTCCGCATGACTTATTGTCGAGGACCCGCAAGTTCCATTGCTCGCATGGCAATAATATAAGGTCCGCTAATACTTAACACTCCTTGAGGAGTTGCGCCGCTTCTAGCGAAGCTTTCTAGATGATTTTTTTCGGAGGGGATCGCTCTCCATTACAAATTTGAACATTTTTGGCTATGTGGCTCCATATTTTCCAGTTTTCTGTTTTTTGTTTCCAATCTGTAATTCCCGCGAATCTTGAGTCTTCTACTGCTTTTATTCACATTGATCTTGGTCTTTCCGTTCTTCTTTTGCTTCTAGGGCTTCACTGCATTATTGATTGTATCTTGCTTGCTGGCTCTCCATACATACCCAAGCCATTTTATTTTTTGTTGTTTTATTCTTTCTACTATGTCTAGTTCTTGTTCAATCTCGTGGTTCATTCTTATTCTATATTCTGTATCTGTTATTTTTATGGGTCCTAATATTCTCCTTATTATTTTCCTTCCAGTTATTCTCAACTGTTCTTCGTTCTTTTTTGTCATTGACATTGTTTTCACTGCGTATAATGTTATTAGTCTTATTATGGTTCTTTATACTCATTTTTGTAGTTTTCGATATAGTTTTACTTTCTAGATGTTTCCCGTTTGCGTGAAAAGTTCTATTTGTTGCCGTTATTTTTTCTTCTATTCATATTTCCCTATCTCTTTGGTTTGTTAAAAATACTTCTAGATATTAAAATTTATCTACTTGTTCGTATTGGAACTCTCCCATTTCAATTACATTTTCTTCTACCATGTTTCCAATTATTATTATTTTCGTTTTTCTTTCATTTATTTCTAGCCCTATTCTCTTTCCTTTACTTATTATTTCCTCCAGTATTTCTTCCATCACTTTTCTACTCTTTGCTACGATTGCTATGTCATCTGCGTATGCTATTATTTGTCCTCCTCTTGTTCTGAGTGTTCCCTTTGTTATATTTCCCATTGCGTGCTCTAAGGCTAAATTAAATAACGTGGCTGATAGGGCATCGCCTTGTCTTACTCCTTTATTCATTATTATGTCTTCTGTTTCTCCTTTTTGAGTCCTAATGCTTATTTTTGTTCCTCACATGGTCACAGCTATCAATCTTCTCAATTTTCCTTGTACTTGCAGGTCTTTCAATGCTGCCAATAATTTTTCTCTTTTAATTGAGTCAAACGCCTGTTTAAAATCAATAAATAGTATTTCAGTGTTTAGATCATATTCCAGTGTTTGTTCAATTATTCGTTTTATAGTGTGTATGGCATCCGTAGTTGACTTCCCTTTCACAAAACCACACTGATATTGCTTGATGGTCCCTCTTGTCATATTTGTTATCCTTTTCTGTATTAATGTCGACATTATTTTGTAAGCTGTGTTTAAAGTGTGATTCCTCTATTATTTCGACATATTTGTTGGTCTCCTTTTATGTGTATAGTTATTATTTGTTCTATCTTCCAATCTTTCGGCATTTCTTCTTTTCTCCATATTTCCAGTATAAGCTCATGTATTTGCTGCATGACTAGTTTGTCCCCATATTTTATTAGTTCTATGTTCATTTCATCTTTTGCAGGTGATCTAGCGTTTTTCATGTTTTTTATTATGCCATCTACTTTGTCTCAAGTAGGTTCTGTTAATTCTATTTCGTTTTCTTATGGAGTATCAACTATTAATCCTTGTTCTAGTTCAATTAATAGATCTTTGAAATATTCCATCACACTTTCTTGTATTGTTGGTCATTTTCTGATGAAATTCCTGTTTTGTCTTTTATTCTGTATGTTTTAGCTCTATATGTTTTATTTTGTTTGTTCATTTCTTCATAAGATTTCTTTGTGTTTCTATTCAATCTTTCTTCTTCAATGACTCAAATTTTTTTCTCCACCCATATTCTTTTATTGTTTCCAATATTCTTATTACATTTGTTTCTTAATCTTCTGTATTCGTCTTCATCTTCACTTTTATTCGTCGCTACAAACTTCAACCTTGCTTGCCTTTTTTTCTTCATGGGATTTTTAATTTCATCATCAAACCAATTTTTCTGTTTTTCACATTTTTGTTCTCTTTCCCCATCCATTTTTGAGCAGCGTCATTCATACATCTTTTAATTTCAAACCTTTTTTCCCCTATTTTCTCCTTTTTTTCATTTTCGTTTTTCAAATTGTTTTCCAACTCTTCAATGTATTTCTCTCTTATATCCTCGTTATTCATTTCCTCTATATTTCATTCGATTAATTTTGTTTCTTTCCTATTATTCCTCTTTATCTTGTTTCTAATCGACACTGCCACCATGTAATGATCTGGAAGTTCTTACGTCTAATATTGATGACTGATTCCTCCTTGTTACTAGCACATACTAATACTATATCATGCAAATTAATTGGGACAGGGTGAGAAAAGGTGTTTTTTTTTTTTTTTCGAGAACTGCGCATTTATTGGCTCTATAGGTCTGCAGTGTATTTTTCAGTATGACGTGTGTCTTGCCTTGGCGTTGATGACCTCCTGTAGATATCCTGGTGCTGCCTCCGCTAGATTGGTATGACCTATCGTCAAGGACTCGCATAGTCTATTGCCCGCAGAGCAATATTATAAGTTCCGCACGACCTATCTTCGAGGACCCACATAGTTCATTACCCGCATGACAATACTATCGTCAAAGACCCGCATGGTCCATTGTCCGCATGGCAATATTTCAATGCATGACCCGTCTTCGAGGATCCGCATGGTTCATTGCTTGCATGGCAATATCATAAGGTCCGCATGACCAATCGTCGAGAGTTCGTATGGCAATATGTTTTGAAGTTATTTTTGATGGACACGGAATGAGCTTTGATATCTAATTTCTTGTTCGCGTGAGGTATTTCATGTCAATCGAATATATGAATTCATGAAGTCGTATTCTAGTATTGACACATTCGTAAAAACCATTTCAGTCCTAATAATATATACAATCAGATTTCTTTCTGCACGGAACATTCTTTATCTTTTCTAAAATATCTTGTTCCATTGGAACAGCACAAAAAAACGTATTTCATATTTCCATTTATAACGATAACGAAATTCACAACATATGTTAGGCCTACGTATTTTTCGTATTTTTCCCTTTCCTCGGCACAGCTGTCTGAATTCGCGTTGGAATCCCATTCGATTTGCACCGAATAAAAATTGTGTTTTCTTGAAATTTGCATCTTAAGACGTTAGTGGAGTACGAGCAGTGTGGTTCGTTCACCGGTTGAAAAAATATTTACTTTGGGAAACGTGAAATGATCGGGAGAGTGATGGACGAAGTATCTCCCCGATCACATGTTTTGTTTGATATGACAGGTTCAACTTGTCTCAGAATATAAGAAAAGAACTAGCGTTTGGCCTGCTTCGCATTCGATTATAAATTCTTCGATATGTAGAAAAGCAAATTCCTCTCTGCGGTTTGGGTTACCCCTATTCACGTTTGTGAGATTCAACAATAGCACGTGCTAGTAATGAGTTAAGCTCCCCTAAAATCTCCAACCACCCTCTGTGTCTTCCTTTGTTTGAAATTTTGCGGAAAACAAATCTGATTATGGTTTTATCCAGCCATTCTCATAGCACCTGAGCTTCATTTCCGAATGACCTACTTCTGTGAACACACTTCCTCGATTGTCAAGAATTTGAGGAGGTTTACCGAGCCTGCTGCTTCAATGACACAATGACAGCGTTTTACATCGAAGTCTGTAAGATATTCTATAGATAACTTGAGAACATTGACAAAATAATGCTGGGTTTCAATTCTAATTCGTAGAGACAACTACTTAACATCATTTTAGAGACTCTCGATACATGTGCCACAAGAAAATAGCAACAAGCTAGCAAAGAATCGAAACGAGTGAAAAATTCCTAGAAGACACTAAATATCCAGGGATGATAAAACAGGAAATACGAACGATTCTTCTTCATTGTCTCCTACTTTAAGCAATTCTCGTATCGTTTAGCAAATAAATGGCGGTAGTCGATCGCATTCTCAGACAATTTCAACCTGTTAATTATATTTAAACGTGTTCGTTCTTGGCGCTAACTTCGTCAGTTTCGTAAGGTGGTTGAAATAGCCAGGAAGTTCATAAAGGGGTGGATAAGGGAAAGAGGGATGTGCTGGAGTAACGAGCAGTTCAATTAATTGGCGGTTGTACGAGTTGCGCTGTTTTCATTGCTTGTCTTGTTTAAAAGCAGACGACGTGATAATCAACAAAATATTGCTGCAGTATCTGAATTTTTTTTTAAGCGATTAAACGCCATCAATTCTGAAACTGCGTTTGGGTTTGAGTTTACTGATGTCAATTTTCCACCTGTCTTTCTAAAACCAATCACAATATTTCATCCAGACAAAATTGTAGGATTGAACCTGGATGAAAACCTCACATTGACTTTGTTTCTTTGCTGACACAACAAAGCGTGTTCCAGAGGATCAGTTGCACCGTGGATTCTGCCTTCCTGTCACAGTTAAGTCCAGGATTCTCCAATGCCGACTTTGATGAGAGAAAGGAGCACAACCGAATTTCACGCGGACAAACGAATTTAGGGATTCTTTAGATTCCCTGCACGCTTCGGCAGACATACGATGAAAGTAAATATAACCTGGGATTGTTTGGGCGAGGGAACTGTTATTTATTTATTTCGTTTGTTCTTCACTGAAGCGGAAGGTTTCATTTAGATGGTTGTTGACAAAGGGGATAATTAATATTTCTGATGTCCGCTCTGGTTCTAGAAAACATCGTTTTAATTAATACAGAGTAAATAAATGATGATACATCTTCATTTATGAACAGTAAAATTGAACCAGCACTTAGCCCGCTACGCGGGTCAAAACGCTAGTCACCGCAGTTCTATATGTGAACTGCCTTTCAGCAAAAATTTGATCGATTTAATGGTAGATAAACATATTTCCTTGTTCCTTTTGCCAGAATGAGAGAGTTCTAAACCAATTGCAGAGGTAATTCTCTTCATCACGATATAAAATGACGGGATGTTCGTTTTTCTTTTATATATAGTTTGGTATTCAAGATGAAACTTTCTGAATAAGTCCAACTAGATAAAGTTCTTGAAACTCTTTATATTACAGTTTGGAACTTCAAAAATTATAATAGACTGGTTATATAAACGCCAAAGAATGTCTTAAATTACGACCCGCTGTAATTTTATACTTAACAGAAAAGTTTTTCTACTTTTTTACTGAGTCAAATCGAGCATAAAAATATATTCCGTTATATTCATACTAGAATAAAATACTGTAATAAGAACTATGAATTATTTTGAGGGATGTAATATTCCCAAAAGTTTTCTTCAAGTAATCCAACCATCATCCTACTCAAACTAATATAACTACGTGAGAGCTTTCACAATTAATATTCAATTTGC
Organism: Dromius quadrimaculatus; assembly: GCA_963989225.1. Lineage (NCBI taxonomy): Eukaryota > Metazoa > Arthropoda > Insecta > Coleoptera > Carabidae > Dromius > Dromius quadrimaculatus. The sequence continues at coordinate 4,238,003 of OZ022328.1, forward strand.
CAACCTAATAACGGCAAAAATCCCCAAATGATTAGCATTTCCCTTAATCGGCTCAGCTCCCGCAGCACTGCGCGCTTTGCATCCTCTCTAGAGCAATTAGCAACCCACATTAACAATGACAATATTAATGACACTGACACATTTCCCGAATTCGTGTGTCACGAGACAAAGGCATCAGACTCTGATGAGAATGTCGTTGTGGCAATGAAGTGCGCATAAGTACTCACTTAGATGGCATTTGTTTTCATGACGATGTGGAGTGCTCTTACGTGGAGGGCTTTGATGCGCAGTTTTTGTCCGCAATTTTTCAGGGGAGTAATCGAGTCGTTGAGAATTTCTAGAGCAGACTACAACAAAAGGATCGATGTGAAAGCCGCATTTCAATTGATGAATCATATCCACATATATAGTAAAAATGGAGAAGATAAATGAAATAGAAGTAACAAGGACAGAAAGTACAATGAACTAATACCAGAAAAACTAATAGAACAAAGCGGTAAAAGACAGTTGTAGTACCTACAAAAACAGCCAAAACAGCAAACAAACAAAGTGGAGGAGCCAAGAAATAGAAGAAGAAATCAAATTGGAGAAACAAAAATGGAAAATATATCTCTGTAATAAAACGCAAGAAAATTATGGAAAATACGAAGAGCAGAGGAAAAGAACAAAGTAATTAATACAAAATGCCTAACAACAAGAGAAGGGGGACTTCAAAAAATGTATGAATGATAACTACAAAGAAAACAAGAAACTTCTGAAAAGTAGCGAAGAATTTGAGAAAACAAAAAGAACAACCTATTGAACAATTGTAAGACAAAAAAGGGGAAGAAGTAACAATTGCTATTTGGAAGTTGAAGATAGGAAAAGCAGCTGGATATGATGAGATAAGACTAGAGCAGCTAGAATACATAAGAGAGGAAGGAACAGAAATGCTGCACGCAGTAGTAAACAAAATTTGGAATGGAGGGAAACAATCATACTGCCAATATACAAAAAAAAGACAGCCGTAATTATTGCAATTATCGAGGGGTCTCACTCTTATGCGCAGCAGGTAAAGTGTACGAGACGATACTTGAAAGTAAACTAAGAAAGTTAGTAGAAGACAAAATTAGGGATACTCAAAGCGGATTTAGAATAGGCCACAGCACCCAAGACTTTGTATTCACAATTCGACAGGTAACAGGAAAAACACTAAGACATGACAGAAGAGTCTGTGACGAATTATGTCCCAAAACTCCGTCACAGTTGCCCATCCTAGAGCCTTCTGCTACCGCCCAATATTTTAAAGTCCATCAAAATTAATTCACATCTTGCACACCCTATAAAATTTAATATCCGTAATTCTGTTTAAATATACACCATCGTTTACCTCAGTATTATCAGCTACCAGTTGGAATAAATACACTCTAATATCTCAAAACATGTAGTGGAATGAGGTTAGGTTACAGAATATCTGAAATCAAATTCAATCTATATTTGTTTGATCCGTATTTATGTCTTGTGTTTACCGTTAGTGAATCCTGAATGTAATCAACCGTTGTTCTGTAAATATGTTGTATATTGTATATTTTGTTTGATGTTCTTCGTGACCTTTGATCATAAACAAATAAACATCTGGCATTTGACAGTTGACCGACAGTGGACTGATTCGTAACTACTTTACCGACAGACAAAAAGAATGTAGGATAACTTAAAATTACTTCTTCTTTTTATCTGAATGTCTTGTTTTCATTATCGATAGCACTAATATGAAATAAATTTTTGAAACAAGTTAAGTGACGATTCATTAAAATTTGAGTATGTATAAGGCCTTGCGGCCGATGTGAGTCATTTATTTTGAAAGCTAGTTCTCCGGGTCATCTTCCAAAGTTTCTACTGTGTTTACCGTTCGACGTCCGTTCGAAATTTTTGTGCTAAGTCCGTAAGCACGATTGTCAAGGCAAATTGTAAGTTTGATTGTTTTCTTTGGTTCGTAAAAGGAACTTAGTTTACTTTGCAATTGTTTTGCTGTTTTTGCACAAAGAATATTCTTGCTATTTTTAACTTAGAGTAATTTCGTTAAACTTCCGTCGTCCGCTCCGCGAACGTTGGATTAATTTACGTAGAATCGCCGCTGGCAAAATCTTTTTTGACTTCGCAGTGTTAGAATTGTCTAACGTAGAATCACTGCTGGCGAAGACTTGGTTGACTTCACAGTGTTTGAATGATTCAACGTAGAATCACTGTACGTTCCGTAGAATTCATTTTCGGTGTTTCTCAAAGGAAGGAGGCAGTAAATATATTGTTGAGAAGTTTTTGGAGTCCCTTTCCCACGAGATACAGATTGTTTTATTCAAGAAATATTTTAAGATTTACTAAGTGCTTGTGCACTTTATTTTTATTTGAGCATTTGCCGAAATTTGTTAATACCCTCAAACTAGGTCCAGATGCCGTTTCCCCTCACTCGGGGGTTTTGTTTTCCTATTGGTCCCCATCTCCTCTGGAGGATGGTAACAACCATTCTCATAAGATATTTATTTTTCTTTGGAAGTCATTATTATATTCCAAGTCCAACTTTCATGTTGTCAATTTCTCATCACCGACTTTCATGTTGGAGCAATTTTTAAATATATTGTATTGAAAATATTAATTCAGTTTTTATACTGAATGTATGTAAAATAGATGTAAATAAATGTTAATTTAGAACCACAGTGTAAACATTATTTTATATCTATCAAAGAAAAAACAGTCACACAAATTTAAGTAGGCGTATGACGGTGTACCTTTTGACCAGCGAATTGTCGTTCTACAGAAATAGGTTCGCCTATTAGCGAAGTCTTTGTCGACTTCGCAGTGTTTGAATAATTCAACGTAGAATCACCGCTGGCGAAGTCTTTGTCGACTTTACAGTGTTCGAATAATTTAACGTAGAAGCACCGCTGGCGAAGACCTTGTTGACTTCGCAGTGTTTGAATAATTCAACGTAGAATCGCCGCTGGAGGAGTCATTGCTGATTTTACAGTGTTTGAAATATCTGACGTAGCATCACTGCTGGAGTAGTCACTTGGTGACTCCGAGTATTGAAACAAATTGACGTAGAATCGCTGCTGGGGAGCAAGTTTGGTTCCACCAGCAAGGAACGCGTTGTGAAGTAAAGTTGATCCAACGTTCGGTAAGTTGATTGTCTTGGACAGTCGCCGCATCTCCTACATATATATATATATATATATATATATATATATATATATATATATATATATATATATATATATATATATATATAAATATATATATATATATATATATATATATATATATATAAAAAAATAACATAAACTATGAACGAACCGCTAACTTATTATCTGAAGAATTCAGAGCCGGTGGAGGATTAAGACAAGGAAGAACTCTTAGTCTTTCATTGTTCATATTATACTTGGATGAAATTAATATCGAAGCAAACAGAAGAGCAAATAAAACTGCCATAGGATATTCAAATTTGAAACAAATTGAAATAGCAGAGTGCATTTTTGCAAACGACATGGTAGTCTTTGCGAATACAGAGGAAAATCTGCAAGAGAACTTGAAGATATGGAAAGAGGCACCACTCAGGAAAAATATGAAAATAAATGCATTCAAAACAAAGGTTATGCTAATACCAAAGAAGAAAACAGCAGAAAATACAAATAGATAATAAAAATAAACAACAAGCCCAAAGCTTTAGATATCTAGAAAATATAATCGAAAATAAAGAAAGGTACAAAGATGAAATAAATAACAAAATACAGGGAACAGTAGGAATTTACTATACAAGTACAAAACAGTGAACAAAAGAACTGACCATCTACAAAACAATAATAGTACCAATGCTGCTGTACAGTTCAGAAACTTGGGTACTAAATAAAAAACAACAAAGTAAAATCACAGCGGTGGAAATGAGATGTCTTAGAGCTATAAAGGGAGTAACAAAACTAGACAAAATTAGAAATGAAAAGATTCAAGAGAGAGCGGAAATACAGTCAGTAATGAAGAAGATAGAGCAGAAACATTTGGGGTGGTATGGACATCTGATTCAACTCGAGGATGAAAGGAAAGTAAAAGAAATATTAAAATTCAAGAACAACAGGGAGAAGAAACCGTGGCAGGCCTCGAAAAATATGGGACGATGTAATACAAGAAATAATAACCTAAAAGAAAATAACAACCAGAAGAGCACACGAGCTAACAAGGAACCGGAACAAGTAGAGAAAATTGAACTTTTCCACCTCCGTGTTATAACTCAACAGTACATAGTTCGCTAATTCGTTATCCACACGTCAAAATCAATCATCAATTAATCATTTTCCAACGTCAACATCATCATTTTCAATCAGCAACTTTGCAAAGTTTAGATCTCTTTGAAGAATTACGCAGGTAGATTATCGCAAGTTTAATCAATTTGACGAACCGCTCCTAATATTTTCAATGATTAGATTGGAATTTTTAATTGATTGATAACCGCTGACATGGGCTGATTGAACTTGCAATTACTTTGGAAGTTCTTAATTCAGACAAAATTTGTTGAGAACTCACCCTTTAGTTCAAACTGATATTGATCTTTGGAAGAAACTGAGGATGTACTAACCTGAAAAGAAAAGAAAAAATATCAGTCATGATGATCATACACACAAAGAAAAACTTAATGTCAATACTCTGCTCTCCAGTCACTTGCATTGTGTGCCCTGTGGACGAAAAGGCAACTACGTGGCGCCCCGGGTAACTCAATTTGTTGTTTTGTTTTAGTTTGTTAATATACGATTTGATTCTGATTTTATTTCCGTGAAGTGATAGGCAGAGGTGACGTGGGTCTGAAATACGTTGAGCGGATTCAAATTTTTAATTTCATGGTCTTCTGATTTTAGTATATCCAAGTTTTCTCTATTCAACGCATCACAAAGCAGGATCCAGAATTTATTATTCTATGAATACAAATAAAGCGAAAGTTATGTTCAGCGTGGAGTCAAATACAATTTCGCATAAGCTGCCATTCAAAGAGAGAACAAGGAAACACGCTTCGCAATAATAATAATAAAGCGTAATCCAATATAGTGCCTCTGGAAATTCTTAGTACACAAAAAATCTAATAATTTCCTTACAGGAGATCGATGGCTATGAAAATAACTGTGATAATTCTAAATATGTATTTTGGAGTTTTCTGGGAATTGTTGTGAATTGAGTTTCTAGAGTAAAAAGAGTTCACCCGGCACTGTCCGAATTTCCTTTTTATGGCAACGTGGCATTGTCGTTCCAGACGGAAGCGAGTAGGATTCAGTGACGTAACTCCTAACGTGGCAAACGGCATGCATCGAATTTACGCGCGAGAAGTCAGTTTATGACTATATCGTTGCCAGATGTTACTGTGGGGACGTATATAATATTGAGAATGAGGGGAGCACTAGAACAGGGTTAGACTTGGTGGGTTTATCACACAGTTGCTATATACATGCCGTTCTGAAAGACGTGAAAACAGGAATTATGAAACGTTGTTAAGCAGAGTCTTTAGCTTTCAAACAATAATTATTGTTGATGAAAGTGCCTCGAAAACATGCGTGCTCGTTTCATTACTGAATCATATTGGTACGTTCGAAATTTCAATCGGGCGACGACTTCAATTCACCCTAGTCCTCAATGCCTGCGTATAATTTGGATACTTGAGCCTGACATATTTTCTTGAGCCAGAACCGCCTGGATTCATACTTTACAGAAGTACAGTGAACAGAGTGCTAACGCCTGACCCCTTTATCGGCCAAAATTTGGGCCAGAAGCCCCTGAATTTATACGTTATAGACGTACAGTGAGCAGCGTGCTAACGCCCGACCTCTATATCAGCCGGAGTTTGAGCCGGAGTCCTCTGGATTCATATAGTTAACAGCGTAGTAACGCCCGACCTCTATACCATCTAGAAGTAGTGCCAAAATGTACCAAAACAGAATGACGATAATATTATTCAGGATAAGAGTGATTTTAAAACGGATGTGCCTTCAAATTTCTTGAATGATTTGTACATGCCAATCAATCAATTTCCAAACTACTTCATTCGATTTGCAGGAGTTTTTTCTCTTCCATCATCTGCGGCACGACAACCCTAGTACCACTAAATCATATTGGTAGTTTCGAAATCTCAATCTGTGCGACAATGTAAGATCATGACGACTTCAAAGCTACCGTTAAGACAAACAGGTGGTTAGCCCATAGTGCCTTGATATTTTCTTAGATAAAACATATATACTGGTCGAAATTATGGCCAATGTCCTCTGGGTTTATACATTATAGACGTACAGTGAACAGCAGGTTAACGTCCGACCTCTATACCGGCTGAAATTTCAGGCAGAGCCCTGTGGATCCATACTTTATTATTCAATAACGTACAGTGGGCAGGTTGCTAATGTCCGACCTCTATTCCACCCGGCTCTCTAGAAATGGATCCAGAATGGCGATAATTTTATTTAGAATAAGAATCATTCTGAATGGGTATGCCCTTAAATTACTCAAATGCCAATTATTTTATTCTCAAAATAAATTATTTTACTTCAGAACTTCCTCCTTTGGCTTACAGTGTCCAATATTTTGAGGCACGACAGTCCTAGTACAGCCAAAGCTTCAAATTCATTACCAAATTATATTATTAGGTCCGGAATCTCAATCTGTGGGACGATTCAAATCACAACGACCCTAAAGTTACCTTTGATGAACAGATGGTTAGCCCTTGGTGCCTGCGTATGATTTGGATACTCGAATCTGACCTATTTTTAGTTAGAATTTGAGCCATAGTCGCCTGAGTTCATACTTTATCAATGTACAGGGAATAGAGTGTTAACACCCGACCTCTATATCGGCCAAAATTTGGGCCAGAGACTCATGAATTCATACGTTCTACCGGCCGACCTCTATATTATTCGGAATCTCACGTCCGACCTCTATACCAGCCAGCTCTCTAGAAGTAGAGCCAGAATATATCAAACCAGAATTTCAATAATACCATTCAGGATAAGAATGATTCTAAACGAATGTACCCTTGAATTTCTTGTATGATTCATACATGCCAATCAATAATTTCCAATCTACTCCAATTAATTACAGAAATTCCCTCTTCCACTTGCCCCATTCCATCTTTTGCGGCACGAAAAATTATATATCAGTCGGAGTTTGAACCAGAGTTACCTAGGTCATTTGTCGAAGACATACAGTGAACATAGTGCTAACGTACGACCTCTATACCGGCCGAAATTCATACGTTATTGACGTACAGTAAACAGCGTACTAACGCTCGACTACTATATCAGTCGACTCTTTAAAAATGGAACAAGAATGTATGAAACCATAATGACGACAAAACCGTTCAGGATAAGAATGATTCCAAGTGTGAGTGCCCTTAAATCACTCCAATGATTTGTATATGTCAATATATTGATTTCCAAACTACTTCATTTTACTGTAAAAGTTTTTCCGTTAGTTTACAATCTCTCATTTTTTGACAGCCAAAGCCTCAAATACATGCGTACTCGTTTCATCACTGAATCATTTTGGTAGGCTCGATATTCCAATCTGTGCGACGACTTAAAAGCAAGACGACTTTAAGACAAACAGGTGGTAAGTCCGTCCATATAGTCCAGGAGCCGATCGCACCTAATGTTCCTTAGTTGAACCCACAGCCAAATTGTATTTGAATTGATCGGGTACTTAGTGGTCAACAGAATGCCAGATTTTAGGAATGCAGGGTCCGGTACTAAGTTTCAAAAAGAAGGCCAATTCTGGTCAAACTTTTCGACGCAAGTTCCTTGATAGAATTGACGATTGGAATCAGTATCAATCGATAGTGAAGGTCAAGTACTCTGAGAAAGCAACCAGGGTGCTATCTCCTGTCCTATCTAGAAAGACTGCAGACATCATTGAGTATAACTCATTTTTGTATTCCAATTGAAGCTCGAACCTTTCTGACCTCATTAAACAAGGCTCCGCCTCTCTATCTGTCCAAGAGAATGGTGGGCACACCTGAAATTATTTGATTTTCAGGTCCCAATTTCTTCTCATCGAATGTACAATTATTTTCTCTAGTTGCAGCTTTGGCTTTCCTGAAGTCAAGAATACCAGAGTGCCACCTCTCGCTCTGTTCAGAAGAAGGGCAGCCAGACCTAAAGTCTATCTGAATTTTAGGTCCTAATTTCGAAAGCAGCTGTACCTCTTTTATCCAATGTACGATTACTCTTCATGAATTGTTGCTCAGGCCTTCCTGAACATGGAGAATCGAAGTGCTACCTCTCGCCCTGTTTGAGAAGGCGGCAGGCACCTCTAAGTGTAACAAATTTTCTTACGATTTTTTTCAATTTGAAGCAGCTTTCTTGTACACAGAGAAACCGGGATACATCCAATGAAAGAACTACAGCTGCGTTCGAAATTGGGACCTGAAAATCGGACAGGCTTTGAGAGTGGCTGCTGCCCTTCCAGAACCTTGGTTTTTTCTTTAAGTGCCTGACCTTCGCTATTGATTCATATCAGTTTCAATCGTAAATTCTATTAGAGAAGATGGCTCCGAAAACATTGTCTAAAAATAGTATTTTTTCAGCACTTAGGACAAGGTACGGCCGGCTTCTCGACTTATAATGCCTGCGTACGATTAAATACTTGAACTTGACATATGTTTCTGGTAAATCAAATATGCCACCCGGAATTTGAACCGGAGTCCTCTGGATTTATACATTATAGACGTGGAGTGGACAGGGTGCTAACGTCCGACCTCTATACCGGCCGGAATTTGATCCACAGTCCCCTAGACTCATACTAGACGGTTGGAGTCCTTCTCTTAGTCTTTCAAGGTATTTATGTGCATTTATAATCCCCCCATTTCAAAAATCCGGTACCATTGAGAGAATCCGCTCATCCTTATATGTTTTTTTTATTCTTACACATGTTGTCTGCGATTTTTTCTTTTCTTTATACTCCTTTCTTTTTTTCTAGTTCCTTGTTGTGTTATCTATTATGTGCTTCAATTGTTTTTTTGATGGTACCTTCGCAACCTCATCAAACCATCCGTTTGGGCTTATTTTTTTCTATTATTCTCAGTGTGTCTTTAGCAGTATCTAACATTTTATCTTTGATATTCATCCACTTTTCTCTTATTATTGCGGTCGTGGCTTTATTTCGATAAACCTCAATTTTTCTATAAATTGTTCCGCTATTCCTGAACATTCTAGTTTTTCGATGTTGTTTGCTTTGATATTGGGCGAGTATCTTATTATTTTGGATGCAATGGACGCTTCTTCTCTTAATTTAATATCTATGGTACAAGTAGCCGCTCTATCCTTATCATAGATGATAGTTAATAGTTTTTCCGTCTGGTGTTATACAGATTCTCTTATGGATTTTTCGGTGCGAAAATTATGTTGAGCTGAAAGACATGTTCATCAAGATCACTGTATTTTGATTTGTTTTATTGTAGGGGCTGTGTCTATTATTCCAGCATTGTTAACTTCAACTTCATGTCACTTTTTGGTGCGTCATCGTATACTTTGTCAAGCAGCTGGTAGAAAACTTTTTTCACCTCATCCTTCTTTTCTTCTACAATCATTAAATTGTCTTCAAGTTCATTGCACTCCTACAAATAACAGCTGTGTAGAAGAGTAGAAATCTGTGTTGCCTTTTCAATTTTGATTGAACTGACTGTTATTGTCAAACATTAGGAGAAAATTATGCAACGATTTATTCAAAGAAAAGGGTGGGATATGAAATGAAGTTCATTTCCAAAGTAATGAGTTTGCTTATCACAAAGTTGGGATTTAAGAGAAAGTTATCAAGAAATATTGTTGCTCTCGGTCAGCTCTACATCTTGTATGATATTCATATGTTCCATGAATTGTTCCCTAATAACCAAAATTATCCTTCAGTTATTAATATTTTCTTGTCCCCATATGGGGGGTAATTTGCAAGCTAGCGAGGTGAAAATATTGTGAATAGAATAATCAACTGTATCCAAGAGAAAATTTGTTTGATACAGTCGAATAATCAACCCTTTTAAGTGGAAAACAGACGCAGGTGAAAATTACGAGTAAATTTAATTTCGCCCTATCTCATGCAAGACACTGACATCAATTTATCTAACTTTATTAAAAGTCAACTCAAGTGAGGCTCATATCGTCAATATTATTTTGGATAAAATATTTCATATTCAGATTATATTCGACATAAATTACTATTTCTATGGAATGAATCACTGTGCTTGTTTACTACCGATCCATTTTCTGTGACATCGACAAAAAATATTTTCCATCAAGTCCTCCGTTATACCGGACATAAAAATAACATTTTCGTCTGGAATCAGGTCAGCCGAAATCAATAGAACGTCGTTTCGACAATTAATCATTACACTCTGTCACTGCTTCCACGAAATGCCCCACAAATAGGTTCATATGGAAGCAATAGATTTGTTTGGGAACTTGATTTAGGTAATTGGAAAATAAGGGTAATAAATTCTATATTTGCCACATCGCAAATCTTTGCTTTGGCGATCTAATTATTCTGATTGAAATTTCAGCTTTGTTTGCTAGGAAAATTTGAGCATATTACCAATTTTCTAATGCATCATAGCTCACGGATGCAGCATTAATATTTGATGCATATCCAACATATAATTACATGTATGTTTACGTCAATGTTGTTATTGACGTGGAAAACCTAAGGCTGCTTTGAAATTATAATGTTGTTGGGCTTTGAGCTCCATAAATTACTAGCCAATTGAATTCTCCTCAATATGCTGTAAATGGCATATGAAAATATGATATATATATGATTTCTACCATAATAGTCACCACCCCCTCCCAAATATCTTATCCCATTAAACACTCGGTAGGAAATCATAATAAACGCGCGTCAATTAGTAATTAAACTTTGATGTTCGTGCATGCGCCCTCCTTAACCCTCAACGAGATATAATTTTCATCTGCCGAATCCACAGCTGTGATAATCACCCACCGAGGGTTGGGGGAAATCATATGTGCTTTCAGAAAGCACTCCAGCAAGATGACGTTAAGATTCTTGGATTCTGATTCTTGACATGACACCCCAAGAGAGTGGAAGTAATTGTACAGAACGTGACTAATTTGTTAGGTAATTTAAATGAAATGTCAAGTTGGTGACGCGGATTGATAAGGGTTAGAAAGGTTGTAAATTAATGGAAGGGAGCAAAAATTATATATACGTTTGGGAGTTTGAGAGTACCACATTTTTTGACAACTATTCTTGAATGAAGTGCACGACAAATATATGGTTGGTGGACCTTCTCTTGAAAGGATATTATTTGTAGTTATTGCCTGAAAGCATCTTATAGAACTCGACCGGCTTGTGAACAAATATATAGCCGGAAAGGGTAAAAGCATAAATAAGGGCTGGGTCACGTCGTACCATCAACGGGTGGATTCAATGAAATATTCAGAAGAACTATAAACTCCATAATCATCATCATTATCATTACTGATATATCACTATTGTGCACCATGTCTGTAAGTTACATTATATTCTGTTTAAAAAGTACATGAGTTGAAAAGGTAAATGTCTTAAGATGCTAGTGCAAACTGGAGGTCGGGCCAAAAGGAATGAAAAATGGAATTCCGAGACGCATACTCGGACCAACAAATAAAGATAAGATACAACTTTGAATAAAGAATATAAGGGTAATCCAGTCTCAGAGTTTGTAAACATGGCATTAAATAGAGACACTAGAAGAAAATGTAAGGTTAAAGGCACAACTCAAGATCTAAAAGCAGGCCTGGAAAAAGATTGGAGGACAGCATCACACGCTGTTTACTATATGTCTATAATCTAAGTTCAACACCATGCAGAGATAATCATAGCAATATTAAAAATGACATAGAATATGTAGAGAACCCATTAAAAGAGTATTTCTTAAAGCTTTCCCGAAGCCAAACAAAGTTAAACATAAATGATATAGAAATGGAAGCTTTAACCATACAGCAGGTTGAAGAAGCTGTGAAAAATAGCAGAACCTCCGACATAGAAGCAATGCTGGCAGAACTATTCAAGCCTTAAAGCAACGGAATCAAAAAACACTTGATTCATTCATGTCAGACTAATGGCAATAAGAATACCTCCCACCGAAGAGAATGTCTCATTAAGTACTGACATTCCTTCCTCATCCGCTGTCTTATTTTTGCACCCGGTATCTAGCAGCATTTCACATGATACATTCTCCACGAGCCCGTCTATAGATGGACTAAATTATCGATGACCTGGGGGCTCCCGATGGGTACCCCAAGACTAGCTAAATTCAGTTTTCCGACGACGTTTCCGTGTCACAACCGACAGTACGTTTGACACGACAATCTGCTCAATGATGGCTCTACGTTCCACACTGCCAACATCCAATTTTCTTCTCTCTCTAGGTGAGGTCGATATAAATCGGAAAGAAGATCGCTCCCGTTGGCGACTCCTTGTATTAAGTCATGGTTCTTTTCACCTGATGGCAGACTTCAATGCAAAAACAGCAGAGGCATCCCATCATATTGTACTGCATATAAAGTTCCCACATACATACTAAACAGAAAACTCAAGCCTCCGGCACAAAATATCTCACAAGAATAACTAACAGGTCTCCGACCAGAAGGTCGATAACAGACCAAATATTTTCTGTCAAAAAACGCTAAGTACAAAATCAATCAACAAAGCCCATAGAGTTGGGTTCAACCCAACCCTGTCTAATTTACCACTTGAATACGTCATAAGGAACCTATGAGATAGTAGCTCCAATTTCTTGTTCAACAAAGTAACACAAATGCCGATAACATCAAAAAAATGGCAAGTAAACTCAACAACACAACAACAGTTCTTACGGAATCTAAATTTGGAATGAAAGAAATAATCAATAAACATGGGAGAAACTATAAGGCGCTATCAGACAAAAAGAAGCAGAATACTCCAAAATCTCATTCAAGAAGATGAGGCAATAGAAGATGTGGAACATTTCAAAAAATAGGCCCGAAAACAATTACCTAAACCAATAATTTGCCCTGCTAGCATCTATCAGGTCAAAGGATTAACACAGGAAAACAAAAATTAAAGGATACAAAATAATATTCAAACCTACTATGAAATGGAATTAAATTAACAAAAATTTTGAGACACATACTCAGACCAATAAATCAGAGATAAGATACAACTATGAATCAATAATATTGAGAGATACCAGCCTCAGAGCTCATAAACAAGGAATGAAATAGAAACACTGGAAGAAATAGTAGGGCTAAAGACACAACACAAGATCTAAGAGTAAGCCTAAAAAAAAAATGGGAGGACAGCGTCACAGAGGATGCAGAAAGATTAGAGTAACACGCAAAAATAGAATTACAGAAGTAAGCTGAAATCTTAATGTATTGCTGTTACATTTCATTTTGAGTGAGTAAAATTTCGGCCCGGTAAGCAATTTGGCACTAAAATTTCTTAATAAACTCCCGAACACTATCTGATATCAACTATCTAATTTAAAAGTGGCCGTTAGAAAGGCTTTCACAAAGTTAAGTCTGTTTTCAAGTTAAGTATGGTTTTTCTAATTATTAGTTTATTGAGAAAAGAAGACGCATTTCAAACTCCAATTCTCATCCACCAAGAACACAGAGACGCTAAGAGGGTTGCAGACGAGACACAATAATACTGGTAACAATAGTATACGCTAGAATGACATGGTGCATGAACAAAACGAAACTGACAGGTGAAGGTTACAGCTGATCGAGGGCGATGACTTTGGGTCAACAGGTAAGGAACAAATAAACAATTAGGAGAGATGATTGACATTAAATGATTTCAGGTGATGAAGATGAATGTGATGAGAATAAAATGTAACATTGCAGGTTCAACCACCGGCAAGTGAGTAGTGATATTATTGAGAAAATTTCAATGAATCTCAGCTGGACATCCAGAAACTTCTTGTCCAGAGCTACGTTTAATCTGCTCAACGATGGCTTTTCTTACCACGCTGCCAACATCCAATTTTCCTCTCTTTCTAAGTGAGGTCTATACAAATTGGAAAAAAGATCACCCTCGTTGGCGACTCCCTGTAATGAGTCGTGATTTTTCCACCTCGAGCTTGAGAATGCGAAAACATTACTTTGCACTGCATATGAAGTTTCCACATACACACTGAACAAAAAACTAAGGCAGAAAATATATTACAAGAATATCAAACAGGTTTTCAACCAAATATCTTTTTCCAAACAATCGCTAAGTGAGAAATGAGAACACGATATAGATATCTATCAACAGTCGACAGACAAGAACTCCATGCAATACTTAGTGAATTGGGTATACCAGAAAAGTACAATGGAACACACAGTAATGCCAGTACGTATACAAAATCAATCAACAAAGCCCATAGGGATTCGCTGACCTTAGCCTTGTTCAATTTAATATTGGAATATGTCATAGCTGTCTTAAGGAACATATCAGCAAGTATACTCCAGTCAAGTTAAGAATGCAGCACGATCTTCGGAAAACGGTTGGTCACGCGCATGTCTCCGCCCAATTGCCTTGGTAGGAGACTCTCACTTTTCCTTTCAATCGCTTCTCATCTCAGGCCCGTGTTAATGATTATCTCGAGCTCTCCCGATTTTTTCGCGTGTAATCCATGTTGCTTTTAAAAATTAGTGAGTTGTCAGTGAAATTTTTTTCAAATGTATTTTCTGCAACACTGTTTTGGAATTTGCATATTCCATAACCAAAAATTAAGTTGGAACGAATGACATTCCAAGAAATCGTTTAGAATGATCCCGTATGCCGTTTAGAATGATTCCGTGAGCCTTTTGAATCATTTCGACGAATCAGAAGCTATTAGTTTGGTTACTACCATGGTTACTTCCTAACAATTCAAGTATTCATATCTGGATTTGACGTTTAACATTCAATAATTTTTTAAGTGTCCTCTGAAATATTGGTGAGTCTCCAAAACCTTGTTAGAGAAAGTATAGTCTACAACATGTTTGGAATGGCGTATTCCACACTTGCAAACCGTAATCCTCGCCTTCGGCTCGGTTTACAAACTTTTCGCTCGTTCAGAATATAGGCCATTCCAATAGTCATTGTAGAATATACTATTTTGTATTACATGTGATAGAATACAAAGTGCATGAAACATCTATTTTTTTTATCTCATTTTCTATTGAGTACAAGTACCTTTAAAATCAAGATAAAAAAATTCTATCAATCAATACATAATTTGTTTTATGATCCTTCAACTATTTTTATCAGTCTCACAATTTTCCGTAAATATACTTGAAAAACGTGAGAAAATCATATTGAATAACCTTGACCAAAAGACATTTTCATAGAACATTGATCGATGTTGATTTCATTTGGATTTTTATGAAATTAATTTTCTCAATTTTTTTAAATATCATCAGAAAATGAAGTAAAATCATTGATATTAGATTATTTATAAGTATGATGAATACATTTGAAACATGATTAGTCCCAATTTGGATTATCATGAGCATTTGAAACTATAGGACGAATATAAAATGAGTCTGTTCAAAAGTTATGAGGTCAATGTTACACTAAAAATCATTAAAATGTTGAATGATCGGTTTTTAATTTGAATTTTGTATATTTCTTCTTAAAGTTTCAACGTTTCGACCTTTTATTTTTCAATTATCTACATAGTTGCCTTGTTTATTTTTGTATCTTTGTTTTCTGATGAAGACCCTTAGTTAAAGGGTCAAAACGTTGAAGCTTCAATAAAAAATATACAGACCGTAAACCAAAAACCAATCATTTATAATGTAATTCTGAAAAAATATGTAGATTCTTCAAAATGTTTCTTAAAGAATTCAATTTTCAATAATCATACTCAATAATAATTTTATTCGAGTGCTGATTCTGTTGTGCAATAGAAATATAACTGGAATAATAGAAAAAAAAAAGAGAAAATTTCCAATCGATTCAAATTGAAGCTTTTTTTCCAAAAAAATTGCACTGATTCAAATCAAGCCAACCCTGCTTGCATCTCATTCTCATAGCACAGCACTGCTGTACTTAATCTATTCCTCTTTACGCCGCATGCCTCAGCGCAGATCTGCTGCATTCTTAACTTGACTCGAGTATAGTTTCAATCTCTTGTACAACAAAGCATCACAAATGCCGATAATTTGAATAAATTGCAAAAAAACCTAACAACACAACAGAAATTGTATGGAATTGGAGCTTAAAGCGAAATAAGTAATCAATAAACATAGAAATAACTAAACTGCACCGCTAGACAACAAGGAACAAAGTAATTCAAAATCTTATTAAGGAGGATAAGGCAATAGAATATATAAAAAATTTCAAAAAACAGGTCAAAGAAGAATCGTTCAGACCAGAAAAGCAAGTTTTGTCCTGCTGCCATTCATCAGGTCGAAAGAAATACACACGGAAACAAAAATGGGAGTATACATGGGTTATGCCAAAAGAAGAAAAAATTAATTTAACGCATTTGACAGAACAATTCCGGGACACATACTCAGACCAATAAATGTAGGATAAGATACAAACATAAATAAAGAATATGAAGAGATTGAAGCCTCAGAGTTCCTGAAGATAGAAGAAAATAGAGATACTAAAAGAAAATGTAAGGTAAAAGGCACAGCATAAGATCTAAAAGCAGGCCTAGGAAAAGATGGGAGGACAGCGTCACACAGGAAGCAAGAAGATTGGTATGAAACGAAAAAACTATAATTATAGAGGTGAGCTGGTATCTCAATGTATCGCAAAGGTACTTGCATGAGTAAGTGAAATGATTTCGACTATTCAGAATCTCAAAATACTCATTTCAATTGTCAGCTGTCATTCTTTCAACAATGTTGAACATTTAGGAAAGAATACAACTATAAATTCAGAATATAAAGAAATGTCAGCCTCAGAGTTTGTAGAGATAGAAGAAAATACAAACACTATAAGAAAATGTAAGGTAAAAAGCATAGCATAAGATCTTAAAGCAAGCTTCGAAAAAGATGAGAGGACAGCGTCACAGGGATGAAAGAAGATTGGGATAAAACGCATGAAAAAGAATTACAGAGGTAAGCTGAAATTTCAATGTATTGCGAAAATACTTGAATGAGTAAGTTAACTGATTTCGACTGTTAAGAATCTCAAAATACTTATTTCAATGGTCAGTTGTCATTCTTTCAACAATGTCGGACATTTGGGATAAGATACAACTATAAATAAAGGATATAAAGAGATTCCAGCCTCAGAGTTTGTGGAGATGGAAGAAAATAGAGACATTAGAAGAAAATGTAGGGTAAAAGGCACAGCACACGATCAAAAAGCAGGCTTAGAAAAAGATGGGAGAACAGCGTTACAGAGGATGCAAGAAGATTGGGATTGAACGGAAAAAAATGAATCACAGAGGTTAGCTGGAATCTCAATGTATCGCGAAGATACTTGAATGAGTAAGTGAAATGATTTCGACGGTTCAGAATCTCAAAATACTTATTTCAATCGTCAGCTGTCATTCTTTCAACAATGTCGCACATTTAAGATGAGATGTAACTATGAATAAAGGATATAAGAAGATTTTAGCCTCAGAGTTTGTGAAGATGGGAGAAAATAAAGACACTATAAGAAAATGTAAGGTAAAAGGTACAGCACAAGATCTAAAAGCAGGCCTTGAAAAAAATGGGAGGACAGCGTTATAGAGGATGCAAGAAGATTGGCGTGGAGCGCAAAACTAGAATTACAGAGGTGAGCTGGAGTCTTAATGTATCGCAAGGATATTTGAATGAGTAAGTAAAATGTTTCCGACTGTTCAAAATCTCAGAATACTTCTTTCAATAGTCAGCTGTCATTCTTTAAACAATGTCGAAGATTTAGGATACGATACAATTATACATAAAGGATATAAGGAAATTTGGGCCTCAGAGTATGTAAACATGGAAGAAAATAGGAACACAAGAAGAATATGTAAGGTAAAAGGCACAGCACAAGATCTAAAAGCAAGCCCCGAAAAAGATGAGAGGACAGCGTCACAGGGATGCAAGAAGATTGGGGTGAAACGCAAGAATGGAATTACAGAGGTAAGCTGGAATCTAAATGTATCGCAAATATACTTAAATGAGTAAGTGACGTGACTTCGAATGTTCAGAATCTCAAATTCCTCATTTCAATCGTCAGCTGTCATTCTTTTAACAGTGTCGAGCATTTAAGATGAGATACAACTCTGAATGAAGGATATATGGAGATTTGATTCTTAGAGTTTGTGAAGATGGAAGAAAATAGAAACACTGAAAGAAAATGTAAAGTAAAAGGCGCCGCATAAGATCTAAAAGCAAGCCTCGTAAAAGATGAGAGGACAGCGTCACAGAGGACGCAAGAAGATTGGGGTGGAACGCAAGAATGTAATTACAGAGGTAACCAGGAATCTCAATGTATCGCAAAGATACTTAAATGAGTAAGTGACATGATTTCGACTGTTCATAGTCTTAAATTACTTATTCCAATCGTCAGCAGTCATTCTTTCAGCAATGTTGAATATTTAAGATAAGATACAACTATAAATAAAGGATATAAGGAGATTTGAACCTCAGACTTTGTGAAGATGGAAGAAAATAGGAACACTGAAAGAAAATGTAAGGTAAAAGGCACAGCACAAGATCTGAAAGCAGACCTAGAAAAAGATGGGAGGATAGCGTCACAGAGGACGCAAGAAGATTGGGATACAACGCAAAAAATAGAATTACAGAAGTGAGCTGGAATCTCAATACATCGCAAAGATATTTGAATGAGTGAGTGAAATGATCTCGATTATTCGGAATCTCTAAATACTTATTTCAATCGTCAGCTGTCATTCTTTCAACAATGTCGAATATTAGGGATGAGATACAACTATAAACAAGGAATATGAAGTGAGTTAAGCTCCAGAGTTTGTAAAGATGGAGGAGAATAGAAACATTGAAAGAAAATGTAAGGTTAAAGGCACAAGACAAGATCTAAAAGCAGGACTAAAACAAGATGAGAGGATTGCGTCAAAGATGGGCATGGAACGCAAAGATAAAATTACAGAGATTCGCCAAAATCTAAATGTATTGCAGGTCCAACTACCGGCGGGTGGGTAGTGTTATTCTTGGAAAAATTTCAATGAAATTCTGCTGGACATATCTTCTCCCAAAAGGAAAATGAGGTTATTTCAGCTAATGTCTCTACTATTTCGCATTCTGATGAATGTTCCGAACTAACAATTGCTTTGTTAAGGATTTATCTCATATGTCATTGCAATACCGGAAAGTTTGTCTTTGAATTGATATTATAGATATGATATATTTGAGAATCTGAGTGCATTCATAAGCACTTTGAAGTTCCCCCAAGTCTCAGAGGAATTTGCAACTTTCGCAACAGTAGATTTCCATATACAATAGCCTCGTATTTTATAACAACTCACTAACATTGCAAGAGACAGCGCAAAAACAAGGAAAAGAAATACGGGAAAAGTTGTAGCACGACGAGATTCACACCCGACAAATCATTTTCACTTCAAATAATCCTTTTAAAACTTTAAACTTTTACTTAGCGTCAAGTAAGAAATAAGAAGACGTTTCTCAAAATTGATTTGAAAGAAAAAATTACTACATGTAATGGCGGGATCTGGCCTACACTTCTTCTAATGCTCAAGTTTAAAAGCTGGCTTTGTAACGCATAAAAGCTCTTTTGTGACTTTGGGTGTCCTGCATCTCTTTCCGGTTCAATGAGTGGGGAACGATTAGTTGGAGCGCAAAATCCCGATGAACCGAGATAAAGTACGAGCAAGAATCATAGCCACGGAATCAAGAAAGCACTCAGTAAATAGGAAGCTTTAATGTTATTATATGGGAGGTTCCTTAGCGGTACGAATTTTTGACGACATGGAAAGTTTGAGCCAGTACCGTTGGGAAAACTGTACGAAAATAGTTTTGTTGAGCCTTATCGAAACACTTTTAACAGGGGCAGTTTATTTGAGGCATGTTTAAGTCGCAACTTCAATAAAAATTTGAGTGGCTCATTTATTAGGCTGTAGAAATCGTGATGAACTCTGCTAGGCGAATGACGTTATTCAATCCGCTTCTTGAGAAAGAAATTCTGGCTTTTCAAAACTAACTACATTGATTACAAGAAAAAAAATCAATGACTCAAATATTTCTGCATAATATTAATGTTTCATGAAGTTTTTTCAATGTATCCGCTAACGGCAAGAAGTAAATATTCCGAGCGGACAGGCGTGAACGTAAATGGCCACCATTGTGCAGGAATTGTTCGAAGCCTTGCCAACGCGATTGTTTCCGATTTGGAATTTATACACTTCATGTGGAATGAACTTCAAGAATGCTAGGAATTCTTCAGACCGGAATTATATTATACTTCTCCATACCCAGGCAATCAATACCGATACTGTCCCACGCTGTCTTCAACAACTTAATGCTCAGTGAAACATTCTTCAAAAGTTTCAGACATATTCAAGACGATGTAGAACTCCAAATATTTGTATTAAATTTCTTCGCTTGGGAGAAAAAGTGGAAATATTCACATTGTTTAGTATTGATTCTCTACTTCCAAGTTTTTTTAATATTCATGAGGCTTCAGAGCTTAAATGTACAAAAAAATTTTTGTCGAAGGGTGAGATAATTCCTTCAACCCTTTCCGCTCCGCTTACAAAGTATCCGTTTGTCGTAAACATTTTTACCGAGCTTATTTATAATACAACGCTTCAATTAATCACTTACCGTGAAAAAGAAGCGCCTTGCATCATCAGCACAAAAGTTTTAATGAGAAACTAAAAATGAAAAAAGGGAATTGGACTTTTTCTTCGAACACAAATTCTTTCATGGCTAGTGGACATGAAAAGGGTCTGCACGTACTGAAAGCCTTTGATGTGCTCTGGTAAATTTTAAGCGTCCTGAAAATTATCGACGGAGATTCTCAAAAGGACTTGTCTCTTTCAAAAGTATAGGAGAAAGAAATAATTGTGGCCTTTCTACTCCAACACATGAACCAGAGAAGAGGATTCAATATGTGAACATGTTTGATGTCCAGTGATTCATTAAGTTCGAGTGTTCTTAACTTCTCTTTCAGACAGTCATTCGTGAAATTATATTCACTGAAGAGTGAATATTTGCACGAATTTATGGCAAGAAAATATCTGTAATATATTTCCCAACATTTCATGCTCATATTTTCCATTTTCGTTGTTGTCTTCAGAACCTGCAGCAAAAGCAGAATGGTGCCTAATGTTAACACAAAAGCCTTGGCTTTTGCCTGCAGCAACGGCTGCTTCCTCTCCATTTCAGACATTCACCAGAATAGAACTCACAGAATGGATGATGTATATGTTGTGATTAATTCATGTAAAGGACTGAGAATAAGGAAACATATGTGCCAGTATTAATTAGTTCATATTACATGGCAATGAACATGGCGCCGTATGTATTCATACACTTTGGACAAAACTACTTTAGGGTAATGTGACTTACAGCAAAATAAATTCGAAACTGCTAACTTCAATCAATTAGATATTATAATAATTAGACGAGTCTATTTTTGATCCTATTTCAATCCAGAGTACAATATGTAGACTGAAATTAATGATATGCGGCGTGAGTTTGTTAATAACAACTTGTTTATTCTAAGCAAGTAATTTGCATTCGATAAACAGTTCCAGATCTCAAAATAAACACTCAACCTTTGAGGTTATTCACTACAAAACCTTTCCCGAAGAGAAACAAGAGGATCTTATAGATGCAACTTTATGGATTATAATTTTCAATGCCTTCATTCGGTACATCGAGATTGTTGACTTAGGCAGGGCGTAGCTCTTTGCAGGTATTGGGATTTCTTCCAACTTGATTCAAACAGATATTAGCATACTTCTTTAGTACTATTAGAGCTTCATAGTCCGACGCTTTCTTAATAATTCTCTAACTCTAAATGAAGAAAAATCGTTTAGGCATGCTCAAAGCCACCGCACGCTCAACAGAACGACCATTTTCGAAAAACCTGCGTACGGCAAAACCACGCTGCTTTCGTCCAAACCATGGCGTCAACTAAAAATTGATGCTTCTACAAACACATAGAGACTCCTACCAACTTTTTCCCATAACCACAGACCAAGTTCTGAACCTTCAATGCTCAAAGCCATCACATGCTGAACAGAACGACCGTTTTCGAAAAACGTGCGTACGGCAAAACTACATTGCCTTCGTCCAAACCATAGCGTCAATTAAAAGTAGATGCTGCTACAAACACAAAGACACCACCACAAACTGTTTTCTACCACCACAGGCCGAGCTCTGAAGCTTCAAACCCGGAGCATAACTTGTCCCCAACTTGTAAGTTAGACATGCTCAAAGCAATCGAATACTAAACAGAACGACCATTTTGGAAAAACATGCGAATGGCAAAACCACGTTGCCTTCGTCTAAACCATGGCGTCAACTAAAAATAGACGCCTCTACAAACACAAGGAGACCCCTACCAACTTTTTCACACCACTACAGAACGAGCTCTGAACCTTCAAATACGAAGCATAACTTGTGCCCCACTTGTAAGTGGGTGTAAGTAAAGCAATCGAATACTTAACAGAACGACCATTTTGGAAAAACGTGCGAACTGTAAGACCACGTTGCCTTTGTCTGAACCATGGCGTCAACTAAAAATAGACGCCTCTACAAACACAAAGAGACCTCCACCAACTTTTTTCCACCATCACAGGTCGAGCCCTAAACCTTGCAACCCGAAATATAGCTTTTGCCCCATTTTCGAAGAACGTGCGTATGGCTGTACAACATTGCTTTAGTCCAAACTATGGCGTTAACTAAAAATAGACGCTTCTACGAACACAGAAGACCCCTACCAACTTTCTCATACTACCACAGGCCGAACCCTGAACATTCAAACCCGAAGCATAATTTGTGCCCCACTTGTAAGTTAGACATGCTCAAAGCAATCGAATGCTTAACAGAACGAAATTTTAGAAAAACGTGCGTACGATAAGACCCTGATGCTCTCCCGTCCGAAGCATGGCGTCAACTAAAAATAGACACTTCTACGAACACAAGGAAACCCCTATCAACTTTTTTACACCACTACAGGCCGAGCCCTTGACCTTCAAACCTGAAGCATAACTTGTGCTTCATTTGTTAGTTAGACGTGCTCGAAGCAATCGAATGCTTAACAGGACAACCATTTTCGAAAAACGTGCGTACGGCAAAACCTTGATTTTTCAGTCCAAACCCTTTCGTCTAACTAAAAACACATGTTACTACGAACACAACAAGACCTTTGCCAACTTTTTCTCACCATCACAGGCCAAGCCCTGAACCCTCAAACCTGAAGCATATCTTTTGCCCCGCTCAAGGCAATCGCATGCTAAGCAGAACGACCATTCTGGAAAAACGTGCGTACGGCAAAACCACGTTTCCTCCGTCCAAACCATGACGTCAACTAAGAAAAGATACTTCCACAAACACAAGGAAACCCTACCAACTTCTTCCCCACCATTTTCGAAAAACCTGCGTACGACAAGACCACGATGCTTTCGTCCAAATCTTTTCGTCAACTGAAAACACATGCTTCTACAAACACAACAAAACCTCTGTCAACTTTTTCTACCATCACAGGCCTAGCCCTGACCCTTCAAATTCGAAGCATATCTTTTGCCCCACCTGTTAGTTAGACGTGCTCAAAGCAATCGAATGCTTAACGGAACGAGTATTTTCGAAATACGTGCGTACGACAAAAGCACAATGCTCTCCCTTCCGAAACATGGCGTCAACTGAAAATAGATGCTTCTACAAACACAAAGAGACCTCTACCAACTTTTTCACACCACCACAGGCTGAACTTTCAAACCCGAAACATATCTTTTGCCCTACCTATCAGTCAGAAAATATCTAAGTGTGATTCAGAAGATTCTTGGCTTGACAATTTTTCCTACGGATAATGAAGTAGTCTCTGATGATCAAAAATGATGACCCCATAGGTTAACTTGAAGAAAACAATCCGTCGAGCTTGCATTATGCGCTAATGATGGGTTTGTTGATGTTTCGAAGATACTTAATATCAAAAAGAAATAAAATCCGTTCATTCGCGTGATACGATTTCATTCAAAGCAGACAGAATAACTAACTGGTACCATATATCCGTATTCTCATGGGGAACTTTGACCGGTCACAAGAAAGCAACAAACGAAGACAGAAATGTGAAATCTTCACCAAATGCAAGGAGAACTCTCCAAGTTTCCTTATAATGATATGTAAACAGGTCTGCGCACATAGTTGATGACGCAACACCACAAATTTTACGGGAGCAGATCAGCCCAGATGGTTTCGACTTCCAACATGACGGTGCCTCCTCCCCACTACGCTGCTATTTTTTCGCGTTTCTGCAGACAGCATTTCTTCAAGGGTGGACAGGCGAAGCTTTTTTCAAGCCATGGCTTTCACGATCCTTAAACCTGACGCCCTGACTTCTACTTGTGCGGTTATGTTGACTTCGACATTGATCATTTGCATCACTTGCCTTTCAAAGTGTCTCAGTACAGCTCAAAAAGATTTTTTTATGTTCCCAAGGATCATCGATACTAGTTGTCGAAATAAGGAGTTCATCAAGCAGCCCATTCCTTATCTCCGGGAGCATAAAATAGTATTTGTATTTGTACTTGTCTTTCGAGGTGTCTCAGTACAGCTCCCAACGACTCTTGTATGCTTTCAAGGATCAGAAATAGAGTGCGTGATCAACGACAACAGCTGTCAAAAGAAGCAGTTAATCAAGCAGTCCATTCTTGAACCTCAGGAGCTTCGAGTAATCGTTGAGAGCTGTCTTTCGAGATTTCTGTGAATTCGTCTTTTAGGAGAACTGCTTGATCAACGATGGCAGCTGTCGAAAGAAGTTATTGATCAAGCAGCCCAAGAATCTTTGGGATCTGTACTGATACTTGTCTTTCCAAGTGTCTCAGCAAAACTCCCAAAAATTTTCTTTTGCTCTCAAAGATCAATGGTACCAGTTGTCATGAGGAGCAACCCATTTTCTCATGCACTGAAGACCAAAAATGGACTGCGTGATCAATGATACCAGTTGTTCTAAAAAGCAGTTGATCAAGCAGTCCATTACTGATCCTTAAGAGCATCAAATAATCGTTGAGAGCTGTCTTTCCAGGTGTGTGTAAATTCGTCCTGTAGGAGGACTGCTTGATCGATGATACAAGCTGCCGAAAAAGGAAATTGATCGAACAGTCCATTTTTGATCTTCAAGAGCATGAAAGCATCTTGTGTTTTGAGATATCTGCGTAATCAATGGTTCCAGTCGAAAGGAGCAGCCCATTTTTAATCTTCGGGGGGCATTAAAGCATCTTTGAGATATTTACTGATACTTGTCTTTCGAGATGATTCAGAACAGCTCCAAAGATTCTTTTATGCTCCCCAGAGCCAAGAATCAAGAATAACAGCTGTAGAAAGGAGTAGTTGATCAAGTAGTCTATTCTTGATCCTTAGGAGTATTATATAATCATCAAGAACTGCCTTTCGAGGTGTGTGAGAGTTCGTCTTGGAGGACGATTGCTTGATCAACGATACTAGTTGTCTGGAGAAGTAATTGATTAAGCAGCTCATTTTTCAACCTTAAGAGCATGAAAGAATCTTTGTGATCTGTACTAATACTTGTCTTTCAAGATGTCTCTGTACAGCCCCCAGAAAATTTTTGATGCTGTCAAGGGTCAGGACTATACGGCTTGATCAATGGTACCAGTTGTCAAAAGGAGCAGCCCATTTTTGATCCTTGGGAGCATAAAATAGTCTTTGGGATTTGTACTGATATTCGTCTCTCAAGGTGATTCAGTACAGCCTTCAAATATCCTTTAATGCTTCCAAGGATCAAGAATGGACTATGTGATCAACAGTAAAAGCTGTCAAAATGAGCATTTGATCACGCAGTCCGTTTCTGATCCTTAGGAGCTTCAAATAATCGTTGAAAGGTGTCTTTCGAGGTGTGTGTGAATTCTTCTTGGAGGAGGATTGCTTGATCAACGATACCAGCTGTCGGTAGAAGTGATTGATCAAGCAGCCCATTCTTGATCGTTGAGAAAACATGAAAGGCACGCTGGGATCTGTACTAATACTTGTATTTCGAGGTGGCTTAGTACAGCTTTCAAAGATCAAGACTGTACTGCCTGATCAACTATACCACTTGTGGAAAGTAGCAACCCATTTTTGATCTCTGGTAGCATAAAAGTACTGATACTTGTCGTTCAAGGTGTCTCAGTACAGATCCCAAGAATCAAGAATAGACTGGTGATCAACGATACCAGTTGTCGAAAGAAGTAATCGATCAAGCAGTCCATTCTTGATGCTTGGGAACATCAAATAATCGTTGGGAGCTGTCTTTCAAAGTGTTCAAGGATGATTTGTTTGCCTGGGTTGATATTTCTGGCAAATAAACAGTTGTACACCAATCGGGGGTTGCTGGGCACCTACCAGGCACCTTTCCAATTGGCAGATAGGGGCACGCTCATCAGATATGGTGGGTACCAAGGAAATAAAATACCCAGGATGGACCAAAACTAGTAACTGCTGTCTTGCAGTAAAGAGCCGAAACTCCAAAGGCCACAGAAAAAAAAACCAAACCAAAAAACCTGACTACCCAGGTTGGGGGTTACGCACCTAGACACAGAAAAGGCAATTGATTCAGGAACCCCCATGGGGCAGACCTTAACCCACAAGAATAATAGAACTGAGCAAAAAAAAGAAGAAGAGATACCAATTGATAATACTATCTTTTTCTGGAATTGGTTTTGCCACAAATTATTGCCCCACTTCTGTTTGATAAACCTGAAATGACCGAACAGGAGACTGACGTTTATTTTCGAGTTCTAAGGGAATGTTGTATGATTTTTCACCACCTTACTACACTGTGAATGTTTTCGAGAGGTTTCAATTATTTTTGTGGGTTTTCTACTCTATTGAGGTCATCTAAATGCTCAAGAATGTCCACCTGGCGTACAACATTAGTATTTCTTTGCATCTTGATGATTTCCTGAATCTGTTGCCGAAATTGGTATGCCTATGGGAGCATAGAATCAACGAAAAATTGTCGATCAGTGTGATGCTTTATTGTTAATAACGGAAATCAATTGTTTGTTGATTCCATTACATCTAGATATGTTACCCGGTTTATTACGATGAAATTTTGGACTGAGTAATACCAAAGTGAACGAATCTTGACGATGTTCTGGTGGCGTTTCTTCATATGGCAATATGCAACAATAAGAAGACAACCCTCTTATTAATGTGAACAGCCTAGAATTATCTCTATTAGCCACGTTTTCCATAAACACCTACTTTCTTGTTTCTTTTCACTTTTCTGTTCACTTCTCCGTAAACTATTAGTAACACATAAGAGACTACTAGTTTTTCGGGCATCTATCGATTGCGTGGCTACCCTAGCACTTTTTTATTGGAGACCAAGTCTCTTTAAGCTGAGATCCGCATGTGGTTCCGGAGCCGGAGGCTCCAAATATTTACCTATGAAAGAATCCTACATCCAAACTATTTCAGTTTATGTCCCAACATGATCAATTATTTCATTATCCAGTGCTGCTTTTGCGGTCCACATATTTACCGGCACGTGCTTTGCACTTCCAGTGCAAGCCCTTGTTACAACAATCAACCGATACCCGATGGTTCAGGGGTTTCCATGTTGATACTAGTGCAACTTGAAATTAAGTTGACTCCATATGACAGCTTCTGCATTCAAAAACAGATTATCCAGAAGTAAAAAGAATGTCACCCCATTGCTGGGACTAACATAGTCTGCAACAAAAGCTCATGCTTTCTGAATTGTATCAGCAATTTGTCGTCGTTCCGTCTTAAATGTGCGAGAAAAATGAAAGTGTTCCTCCAAACTAGCATTCAAGAAGAGCAGGAAAACTATGAGAGCTTTTTTTTCAAAATGGGAGCCAAGAATTGAATGAGCACTTCATGATTCCTTGTTCGACAAATGAAATATTTATATTAAATGGATAATAAATTGCTGGAATTCTTTTCAAGGTACTGAACAATAAAAATAATAATTACTTTTGGAATACTGATGATTGTTTCATTCCAATTTCGACAACGCAATCAAACATCATTGCAAATTCAATTTAGGAATATATTTATTAAGCTTTGGAGGACCATTGCATCGAAAATGTTTGATAAAACATAAAATTGATATTGAAAACTGAACAATGGATAAATGGCAGTACATAAACTTCTACGAGGTGGATATTGAACATTACGAGGAGTTTTTGAATACCAATCAATAGAAGTACTTGGAGAATTCTCTAAAAAATATACACTAAAAACACTAGTTATTCAGGAAGTAAGTAAACTGCTTGAAAATCCTTGAATAATTTTGATAAAAGCATCCCCAAAAAAGCGTAAAGATAACAACTCATCTTCATCTTGGTCGAAAGTTTCTCAGCTTGCGACAATTTCCAAATGCAAATCGCTTCGACAAGGATGGACGAGTCCCTTGGAGGAACTTGCGGCTCAAAACTTTAAGAGGATTAAAGAGTCGTTAGGAGGACCGCACGCGATGAATTCTCTATTCAAAGCGAACACTAGTTTCAGAGAAATCCATTAACCAGCTTGTATTATGTACGATCAATCGATACCGAACAAATAACCTAACTACGTTCAAAGCCATCAGTAATTTGAACAGAACATGTCAATACAATAATACTGTAATTGAAATTCGAGACCTTTTTTGTCTTGCTCGTAATTGTTCCTCCAAAGGAAATTTTGGCATTAATAAGCTCCCAACAGTATTAATATTAACTTGGCGAATTCGGCATGGAATAGCACTTTCAAAACTTTCTGCTAATTTGTGCTGGAGCGCTTCGAAGGCCTAAGGGCCCGAAATAATTGTTTGAAATCAGAAAGATTATTTTTGCGAATAAATGGATTTGAACTCGACAAATACTTGAACGAATGTAGCCGGTAGGTTTGTCAATATTTTCCCAACGTAGCTCATTAATATCAGGGAAATCTAAGCAGTGAAATATATTTTATAGGAAGTGATGAAAATGTCCTACCTGATCCCTGCAGCGTCCCGTTTCCCTGCACTGTAGTTCCACTTTGCGTGGCTGTTCCCAGCAACACATCTATGCTCCCATCCGACAGGATGTCTGCATCCTGGTAGCTGATGGACAGCGTAGCATCGTCCTGCAAGCGTGCCAACATGGCGGCCAGTCCACTGCGGTCCAGGTCATCCGAGTCTCGCAACTGTAACGTGACATTTCCGTCTGCCGCCGTACTGTACATAAATACTGCGTGACCCCCGGAATAGGGCTGGAGAGGTAGACGAACCCCTGACAGCTCGTGAACGCTCTGCAAGAAAAAAAAACACCACGTGAACAACAAGAAATGCGTCGGAGATCACGATGATTATTAGGAACGATGGGAGACTACTAAAAGGTACTTCTTTTCTCTGGAATGTATGTAATGACCATATATATGACCATATATGATAAACAAAGTCTTCAGGCTACCATAATAACCAGACTGTTCAGGTTACCATAATGACCAGACTGTTCAGGTCATCGAGACGGCCAATCTGTTCAGGTCACCATAAAGACTAGAATGTGAAGATCATCGTAATTCCAATATTGTTGAGGTCACCATAAAGACCAAAGTGTCCAGGTCACCATAATGACCAAACTGTTCAGGTCACCACAGTGACCAGACTGTTCAGGTCACCACAATGACCAGACTGTTCAGGTTACCACAATGACCAGACTGTTCAGGTCACCATAATGACCAAAATGTTCAGGTCACCATAAAATCAAACTGTTTAGGTCACCATAAAGACCTGAGTTGATTACATCTTTGACCAAAGTTTGTCATAGGAATTTGATAATGATCAAATCAGGTTATATTTTCAAGATAAGATCCTGATCAAGATGACAAAGATAAGGAGTACAAGACGAGATGAGTTTATGACAATGTTGACCACTTAATCATTCAGGTAGCACAAACGATGTACCGATCATCAATACACTGAGAAAATTAAATGGTTAGGGTCGCAATTTCAGTTGTACTTTTTAATGATATCCCTAACAGCTTGAAGTGGCAAGGTCGATGTAATTATAAGTAAACTTGAATGACAAAGTCTTATCACTCAAGTGATAACCGGCACCACTTGCAGTTGTTGAACAAATTAGACGTCTAACTTCCAGGTTATCAGTTGAGGAGACCTACTTTCATCTTCATAGAACTAACAACTCTTGCATGGTACAATCTAGCTTACTTAGTACGGAATGACCAGCTGAACAGCCTATTGAAATGATTGACACTTGAATACGAAAATGACCAGCAACAATTAGTCAAAGACTATGTGAGGAAGGTAATGAGACTGACAAAACTGCGAACGATCTAGGATCGATGTTCTGCTCTACTTGTGAAGACAGCTGTGTTCATCTCTTCTAGAGTTTCTGTTCAGTAGAACCATCACAGTGTAGTCATGTTTTTGTTGTTTGCTACAAAAAAAGTATAACGGAACTTGGAGTAACGTTAATCTATCAAATTTTGTGTTAAAAGTTTAGGAAACCGCGAGTGTGACCTTCGAAAAGCTAAAACAAGCTTATGGAGAATATTCCTTATGAGAAGCACAAGTTTTTTGCTTGGCATGCTGAGGGAACGTTGGAGATGAGCCTCGCCAAGGTAGACCCTCATCTTCGAAAACCGAAAGAAACGTCGGACGTGTGAGGGCTCTTGTTAGATCAGACCGTCGTTTAACAATAAGGATGATGAGAGAGCAGTTAAACTCAAATACTTTCATCACACATCATATTTTGGCCGGAAATCTGTACATGCAAAAAGTTTGTCCCAAGATGGTGACCTCAGAAGACAATTCTGTTGTCTCCCAACCATTAATTGTGACTGTATTTTGTCCCAAAGTTATAAAATGTCTCAGGAAGACATCATTTTGGGCCTCCGGAGAACATTCAAAATAATGTGACCAACATGTTAAAGGCTCTACTAGTTGAAACCTTCTAGCGTTGCTACTAAGAATAGAAACGACGAATTCGCCAATGTATAGCTGCCGAAGGAAGCTACTTTGAAGAAGACAATTCCCAATCATTCACCTGATCTGAGTTCGTGTATCTTTTCTTATCTCGAAATTTGAAACTGTCTTGAAAGGACGTTATTTTGGGACTCCAGGGAACATTCAGAAACATGTAATCTGTAAAAGGCTCTACTAGTTCTAGAAAGCACCCAAAAGAATGTGATCGACATGTTAAACTCCACAGTTAAAACCCTCCAGCGTTGCTATCAAGACTAGAAACGACGACTCCGCTGGTGTATGGCTGCCGGAGGGAACTACTTTGAAGGAGACAATTATTGCGACCTTTTCTGGTCCCAAAATTTGAAAATATCTTGGAAGGACATCCTTCAGGGACTCTGGGGAACATCCAAAATGATGTGACTTGTTCAAGGTTCTACAAGGTGGAGCCTTCTAGCGTTGCTACAACGCCTCCGCCGGTGTATAGCTCTCGAAGGGAGCTACTTTGGTCATTTTGGGATTCTGGAGAGCACCTAAAAGAAGGTGACCGACATGTTAAAGTCTCTTCTGTTGAAGCCTTCCAGCGTTGCTACCAAGACTACAAATGACGACTCCGCCGGTGTATGGCTGCTAGAGGAAACTACTTTGACGGAGACAATTATTGCGACCTTTCCTGGTCTCAAAATTTGAAAATATCTTGAAAGGACATCATTCTGGAGTTCAGGAGAATATCCAAAATAATGTGATTTGTTGAAGGTTCTACCAGGTGAAACCTTCTAGCGTTGCTACAACGATTCCGCCAGTGTATAGCTATCGAAGGAAGCTACTTTGGTCATTTTGGGATTCTGGAGAACACGGAAATAAGGTGACCGATACATGAAGGCTCTACCAGTTGAAGCCTTCTAGCAATACCACCAAGACTAGGAACAACGACTCCGCTGGTGTATGGCTGCCAGAGGAAGCAACTTTGAAGAAGACAATTATTGCGACCTTTTTTGGTCCCAAAATTTGAAAATGTCTTGGAAGGACATCATTCTAGGATTCAGGAGAACATGCAAAATGATGTGTCTTGTTGAAGGGTCTACCGGTTGAAGCCTTCTAGAGTTGCTACAACGACTTCACCAATGTTTAGCTATCGAAGGGAGCTACTTTGGTCATTTTGGAATTCTGGAGAACACCAAAAAGAAGGTGACCGACATGTTGAAGGCTCTACAGTTAAAACCTTTCAGCGTTGCTACTAAGACTAGAAACGACGACTCCGCTGGTTCAGGCTGCCGGAGGAGACTACTTTGTAGGAGACAATTCCTGTTGTTTCCCGATCATTTACCTGATCTGATTTAGAACGCTTCAGGATATTTCAGAACGTTCTAATATATTTCAAAACGCTCCAAGAGATTTCAGAGCACTTCAAGAAGTTTCAGAACGCTCCAAGATGTTTCATAAAGCTCCAGGATGTTTTATAACGCTTCAGGATGTATGAGAACGCTCCAGGATGTATAACAACTTATTCAGAATGTTTCAGAACGCTTAAGAATGTATTAAAACGCTCTAAAATGCTTTAAAATGCACCAGAATGTTGTAAAACGTTCCAGAATTTTGTTGAGCATTTCAGAAAACTTCAGAATGTTCTAGAACCTTCCAGAACGTTCCAGGGTGTATAAGTACGTATAAGAATATTTTAGAAGACTTCAGGATATTCAAGAACGTTTTAGGATTTATTGGAATGCTTCATATTAAAGCTTCAGAGAGTTTCAGAACGTTCAAGGAAGTGTCATTATGCACCAGGGTGTTTTAGAACGCTTCAAAATTATTTAAAAAGCTCTAGGATGTTTTAGAACGCTTCAGAATGCTTGAAAACATTTTAAAATGTTCTACAATGCTTCAGAATACAACAAAACGTCTCAGGATGTTCTAGAATACCTCAGGATGTTCTAGAACATTCCAGGAAGTTTGAGAACGCTCTCAGAAATTTAGACTGTTCGGAAATATTTTAGAAAGGTCTAAAATGTTCAAGAACGCTCCAAGATATTTCAGACCGTTCTAATATATTTTTAATGTCCGATTAGTTTATTATTGTTATCATAATTACACTGATTTCAGGGTAATTACTTAACAAATAATATTCGGGAGCATTATGTTATATAATATCAAACAAGTTTCTTGGTTACAGCAAGTAACTACAGTAATTTCTCTGACAGAAATCACAATGACAGGACACACATTGCTAAAAATTTTGATTGAAATTCGACAAAAATCGGACATTAAACATTAAAGGCACCACGGGAGTTGAACAGACAATAATGCCTACGGTCAACGTATACACCTCGGGCCGGAGGCCCTTGGAAAGTACACTGTTGACCTCAGGCATTATTGTCCTTCTAACACCCTTGATACCTCAATTACTATAAACGCTCCAAGAGATTTCAGAACGGTTCAAGAAGTTTCAGAACGCTCCAAGAAGTTTCAGAATGCTCCAAGAAGTTTCAAAACGCTCCAAGATGTTTTATAACGCTGCAGGATGTATAAGTATGCATCCAGGATGTTTCAGAACGCTTAAGAATGTTTCAGAACACTCAAAAATGTTTCAAAACGCACCAGAATGTTGTAAAATACTCGAGAATGTTTTTGGACATTTCAGAACGCATCAGAATATCATAGAACACTTCAGGATGTTCAAGAACGCTTCAGGATGCATTAGAAATTTGAAAATGTCTCAGAAGGACATCATTTTGAGACTTTAAGAGCCTCCAAAAGAATATGACCTGTTTAAGGCACTACCAGTTGAAGTCTCCCAGCGTTGCTACAACTACTCTGCTGGTGTATAGAGAAACTATTTTGAAAAAGACAATTCCTGTTGTTTCTCAACCATTCACCTGATCTAAATTTGGAAATGTTCTGAATGGATCTTATTTTGGTGCTCTGGAGAACGCCCAAAAGAATATGATCTGTTGAAGGCTTCACCAGTTGTAGCCTAACAGTGTTGCTCCCAAGTCTCCGCTGGTGCAAAGCTGCCGAAAGAAACTACTTTGAAGAAGACAATTCTTGATGTTTTCCAATCTGTGACCTTTTCTGGTCCCAAAAATTGAAAATGTCTTCAAAGGACGTCATTTTAGAACATTCGAAAGAATGTGACCGACATGTTGAAGACTCTACCAGTTGAAGCCTTCTTGCGTTGCTACCAAGTCTCCGCCGGTGCATAGCTGTCACATACCTTGTATTCTAGGCGATAAGAAGTATGGTACTTATTGTGTGAATGTATTGTTCTGTTCACCTCATTTATATGTAACTTTAAGGGATCTTGATGGGAATTTTCTACTAACTACCTTCATCTACACAAAGAAGGTGTATCTTTTTTCAGGTATTTGTAATACGAAACGACTTTTTCCTGTTTCATAAAGTAATTACCTTATTACATTGTGATTCCTCATAACAGATCAGATATCGATTACCCATTACAGTTTCCCCGGCTCTAATTCACTACACAAACTGATCCTTGGAACAAGAGATCGGAAGGATCTGTAATACCTTCATCATCTTGACTCACATATTTATGAAATTTGATTGACACATGTGTGTATGTGTATCCATTCAGCTATCACTTCGTAGATGTGTCAGGACAGTGTTATCATGCATTCTAGTTTCAAATATAGCAGACATTAATGCAGGCCAGGTTTGGATAATCTGATACTGCTATGTTAATCCCCAAAGCATTTATAATTTGCATACCGTGTATGTTCAGACAATGGGCAGAGCATTGTGTGATCCCTTGACCCCTCACCAAACCTCCAGCTATTGTTTGTTGGTGAATAATAACACGTATTGGTTGTCTTTCATTCTCCTGGAATACCATGATGACAAATTATAGGTATTCACTACTCACATAAAAAATAGCTTGATAGTCAATTATTCGAACATATTATCGAAGGTTCTTTTTATCTCTCGATTTTGGAGCTATTATAGGAGACATTAAAAATTCTTTGCAGTTGGCAGGAAACGATTTGTTACTGTCTAGGACCCACCAGATTCTAAATATAAAACGGAGATCAATAAAAAAATGTCTCTCTTCAAATGAAATGATTGTTCTCATTTCATCTTGAAATAACTCATGTTTGTCATCATCCAATATAGAAACGTTTATGTCATTAGTCATGTACGTAAATATAGAAATCTCATATTCAAAGACATTTCAGTTTCCTCTAGTAATTAAATCGGAATTATCTGTTATTCAATAATTTATAACTCATAGATAAATCAATTTTGATTGATTTACAACTATTCTGTGCGATAAACCTTTCCACCTTAAAGTTCTCAGTATCCTAACTCAAACCAGAACTTCGATAAGATTCTGTAAAAAATTGAACACCTCAACCTCTGGTCCTCAACTGCCTTGAACCGTCACCCCCAAGTCTCCTTACTAGCTGCTAAGCGTCGTGGGATAAAATATACGATCAGGTTGTGTATCGACTATAAATTTCAAATGACCATTAACTTGATCTGGACGAGCATTAAAAGTCTCTAAAGAAAAGAACCGTCGTTCTGCTATTAATCAATTGAAGGAGATAGGAGACGTGACACTGCGACGTCGTCTCAGGAGAGGGAGTTCAATTTCGGAGTAAGATTCGGACCTTAAAGACTTTTATAATAAAGTCAAGAATAAATCTGATGTTCCAATTTGCGAATAATACAAGTAATCGTTGCAGGCTTATCCATGTACACTTTGGACTATTAATAGTCTTGAAGAAAAAGTATGGACAATCAAGGCCGCCAATCCACCGGTCCCAAGAGTAAAACATTCAATAGATAATCATTATGTCTGTAGCAAAAATAACTTGGAAATCCCACATTTTGAAAAGAAGGGTAAGAGGTTAACATATCTAGAAACGTATGAGATCAAGAATGCGGTTAAAAACTAAGAAAAGTTGATGAATGAACAATCAGAGCTTTTGGGAACTCCGCTTCTAGATATTTTAATATCTTACCCCTCTAGTTGATAGCTCCGTCTCCGTATTGTTTTTGTTCATTTCTACCATTTAGATGGTAACTCCGCCCTCTCATGGGACTTGTATATTGTATATAGATATGTATAAATTGAACTGAAATTTCTTGTAAAACTTTTATACTTCTGATGATGGCATAACAACCGAAATTGCAATAAACTATCAAACTTTTATAAAAATTGTGAAACTTTAGCGAGTTTTTCCTTTGAATTTTATTACTACTTGCGCCTATTCAGGTTTTTAAAGAGATAGTGAAGGCACAAACATATATATAGCAACGGACAGCCTTTCTGCTAAACAGGCGCTCAAATCAAACACGATTAAATCAGCACTGGTAGAAGAATGCGTGTCCACCCTTAATAAATTGGCAGTACACAACAAAGTATACCCAGCCACGGAGGTAGGCAGATCTCCTGGCAAAAAAAGGAGCAACCTTGGCTTTATTGGTCCAGAACCATGGTGTATCATATGCCCTCATTAAAAATACAATGAATTCATTAGAGGAACGTGGTGAAGCCTCATATTGGTGTAATATCGATTAGTATGAACCAAAATTTATACTTTCTCCAAGCCCAAAAGCAACTGAATTATATATAATTTAGCGCTGCAGGCCAAGTAGACCCATGGCTTCAGTTGCAATTTTTGCCATTCTTTACGGTCTTGAGCTAATCGCTTGAAGTTTGTAATCCCTAATGTCTCTTAGTTCTTTTTCACCGCGCCATACCACCTCTCCTTTGGTCTTACCCTTCTTTTCTTTTTCACAACACTTCCGTCTAACATCTTTCTTACTACTGTGTCCTCTGGTAATCTTTGTGTTTAAGCCACTTGCACTATTCCAGGCTCACTATAGAGTTCCATAAGCTCGGTATTAGTTCGTTCTAACCACACACCACCCCCTTTTTTACCACCATAAATCTTCCCCAGAATTTGTCTCTCCCACACTTCTAGTTTATTCTGCATAGTCTTGTTTAGCACTCACATTTCACTACCATACAGTACCACTGGTCTTATAAGGGTTTTATACAACCGCTTTTTTGCACTTCTTGACTTTGCTTTGTTTCTTGAATAATTCTAAAATTCTTTTATCCTTGGTCGTTGCTTGGTCATTTCCTATTATATCCGTTTATTTGTTGCCATGCCTCAGATTTTTTGCTCTTTCAATTGCTCTCCTTTTGCTGTTCCATATCCAGCATTGCCCTTCGATGTTTATTTTCTTATAGCCTACTGTAGCTGTTTTTCTTCTTTTCTTTCTTTTCCAGCTCTTTCCCTAAGAATTTTTTGAACTGCTGCTTCCTCTTTAGTTGGGTCATTTCCTATGTATATCTTGCTGCTTTCAAGTTTGTTTTTATTCTTCATAATCAGTTCTTTTTCCTTCCAACTGCTTGATTTTACTAATGTCATGCAATTATTTGTTGCCCCTACATTCCCTCCTCGGGCCGACTTTATCTTTACTTGTACTCCGACTAATTCCTTGCAAAACTTTTTTTTTTTTGTCTATTACTGTTAAAGTCTTTCCCTTTCATGACAATATTATTTTTCTTCCGCTGTTTTTCTCCTTCATCTACCTTCCCTTCAATAAACGCAATTCTTTCTTCTAGTTCTCTGATTCCTAAGCTGTTCAATTTCTTCATTTACTTTCTCTTTACATGTGAAATGTTTAGCCTGTTCCGATCTAATTTTTTAAATTTCCCTCATCATTTCCACCATCATATTTTTCAAATCTTTCGTTCCTGCAGTTTGTTGGGTGGCTTTAGTGAAGGGTCTCGATGTTTACTTGCACTTTCTAAATGATTCTTTCATATTTTGTCTTTTCCGGTGCTGCTTGACCCTCTTTACAGTTGTTGCTTGCTTAGTCACCTTACGCTAAGTTGGCAGCAGCCGCTGATATTTGATACCACGTCACTCACTTCGCGTGGCCTTCAAGACGTAAGTAAATCACCTCAGATATCAGACAATGTGTTCTTTGGACCAATACTCACACTAAAATTTCTCCAAGCCTCAGGCGAATGATGTGACGATATGAATTTTATTGCACGTTCTTCGCAAGTATTTTTTTTTGTTATTATTCTCACGATTAATTCACTATTCCACCACACTAATCCCTGAGATAGGGGCAGAGTACTGCTCGTTTTCACTTTCTTTTAGATTATTAGGAATAGGACAAGGCCTTCCGAAATCAGTTTTTCTGTATCATATTGTTTATTGTGAACGTTTCGGGTCCAATTGACCCGTCATCAGCAGTATAACAACAGGTGGAACTTACGTAAGTAAATTCAGAATTACAATAGTAAAGTCATCAATAAAACGAAAACTGCGGAAATATTTTGAACACAATTGCTGGAGAGATCAACTTCCCTGTAGCAGAAGTAACAAAGACTGTTTTTTGCTACTTCTGCTACTTCGTAAGTTCCACCTGTTGTTATACTGCTGATGATGGGTCAATTGGATCCGAAACGTCCATAATAAACTAATTATGACACAGAAAAACTAGTTTTCAAAAGGCCTTGTCCTATTCCTAATAATCATCAACGGATCCTTCGCTTTACTTTTTATTTTACTTTCTTCTACAGTTGTTGCTTGCTTACTCACCTTACGCTACGTCAGCAGCAGCCTCTGATATTTGATACCACTTCACTCACTTCGAGTGGTCTTCGTGACGTAGGTAGACTACCTCAGATGTCAGATGTGTTCTTTGGACCAATACTCACACTAAAATTCTTCCAAGCCACAGGTAAATAATATAACGGTATAAATTTTATTGCACGTTCTTCGCAAGTATTTTTTTTGTTATTATTTTCACAATTAACTCACTATTCCACCACACTAATCCCTAGGATAGGAGCAGAGCTCCGATGGTTTTCACTTTATTTTAGATTAGCTAGATTATTCATACCTATTTTTTTTTATAGGTGAGAGAAGTTTGATCGACTAGTTCTGGATTGGGGAAAAACTCACACGTCTTCATACTTTGAGCTTCACAAATGTACTCGAGCAACTGAATTGCTCAAACTTAATAAACAGGATAACAGAACAATCACTGGGCTACTAACAGGTCATTATCACCCCAATACCATCTTGACAGAATGGGTTTATCTAACGATGATATCTGCCATCTGTGTCGTAAAGAAGATCCTGCACGGAAATAGCTCAAGAAACCGTTTTCCCATACCCAAAGAAATAAAACAAATAAATGAGACGATTTCTTTGGAGTAGAGTAATAGAGAGGCTACGGACCCAAATTTCAAAATAGCCGCCATCTACGCCGCCTGATGAACCAATGAACAGCACTGTTAGCCAGAGAACAGCTTTGGACCGCTTTGAACAGCTCTGATAAACTGATAGACGGCTCTGATGAACAGAAAGACAGCTTTTCAACCCCTTTAGGTGCATTCTGGAGCTGATGACTCAGTAGAGTAGTAGGAGAGCTACAAGCCCAGATATCATAATGGCTGCCGTTCTCGTCGCCGTAAGGAGTGCGTTTGAGGTTAGCGGGTGAAGTTTGCACGTGGGTCATAGCTCAAATGTGGGGTTCAGGTGAGAGAATGAAGTTTGCAATTTGGGCTTGTAGCCCTCCTACTACTCTACTCGTCAGGACCTGATCAGGGATTTTCACATGGATTCAAATAAAGTAATGAAGTAAATATGAGGTCCTCTACTCATCAAGTTCTTATCTGATTTGTATGAAAGGATTATCTGATTTGATTCTGTTCAATGTGTGATTTTTTTGCCTCCCTGATTATTCAATGTGTGTGCAATCATATTTTATGTTGATTAATCTGAAGCCCGACTATCAATAATTACTGAATTTGCCGATTTTGCTCATTTAGAACGTGAATGAATTATATGGAATCAGCAGACTGCAAAAATTTATGGCTAATTTGAATTATAATCGGATCTGACCTACATTACATTAAAAGTTTTTGATTCATGTTGGAGCTTTGAATATAAAAATAAAGGAGTTACTGTGTGAATAATATCGCATTTATCAAATAATATTGCTGCTTCAATCTCTAAAATCTCCGATAGGCGAACAGATTCTTGACACACCTTGCTATACTAATATGACCCAAAACCATAGTATGCATAAAAACTAGTTTCGAGTGGACAACCCTAATCACTTTCAAGGTCAAGCCAACGAGAAGCGTGTGCTGCAAACACATTTGCATCGCTTCAATGTTCACATTTCATACTGTGCAAATCAAATATTTGATATATTCGTCAATCCGTCGATGTTGCAGCAATTTTTAATTATAGTCCGTTCTATCGACGGTACACTTTTATTTCAATATAAAATAAGTTAGCGCAAACTTTTTTGTGATATAAAATGGATCTGATTAACGTTCCAACGTGAACTGCTGACTCATTTGTCTGCCTGACAGGATTTGCATGACCAGTCAGTTTCCAACTTTTTTAATTAATATTTCACATCGTTTTTATAAAACGAGACTGATCGGATTTATGAAAGGTGATAAGGGTGAAAGAAATTAACGGAAATGACAGCAGAGGGTGACAGATTTACATTCGACGATTCAACCAGACTTTGTATATCACGTAAGCAATTCAGGCTGTTTTTTTAATGAGTGCATAATGACTTATTTGGGGGTGTATTATTGAAATTTCTTACAATTGGCAGATGTTAATCCTTTTATTGTGAAAAAAAAATGTTTTTGAAGCATCCTCGTGGAAGTTTTCAATATTTTTCCACGTTTATGGAGAGGTAAAATGAGAGGCGTCTTGAATAGACTTTGTGAGATGATTGAAATTTCCAAGATGAGTGGATTCCTCGCTAATTAGCTCACTCTAATAACGTTGATTTTTGCGCTTGATGAATAAAATTAACGTTCGACTGAACATCGCTTCGAATATTCTTTCAATTTAATAAAAATCTTCTCGACGTGTATATAATTAACAATAAGACGATACCGAATATTAAGATTTCAATATTACTCTATTTAAAAGTTGGATAATGA
Organism: Dromius quadrimaculatus; assembly: GCA_963989225.1. Taxonomy (NCBI): domain Eukaryota; kingdom Metazoa; phylum Arthropoda; class Insecta; order Coleoptera; family Carabidae; genus Dromius; species Dromius quadrimaculatus. The sequence continues at coordinate 4,279,023 of OZ022328.1, forward strand.
GTTTTTCGTCCTGGAAAATATAGATCAGCGGGTAATCATCATTTATATGTAATTAATGTTCACATTGGATAATGAACATTTGGAATACAATTGAGTAAGTCTGCAATTCAGCCCTGTATCAATAAATAGAATTCAGCTACGTTCGAACAAACTAATGAGTTCCTAATTGTGAAAGTGAGCAATTTGAAGGATTGAATAAATTTGTTTCGTAATGCTCTTTGAACAGTTGCTGGACTCTTCTAGACGGTGGACCAATACAAAGATTCAGGGTCGAAAAACTTGAATGAAAAACAGGAAGATAAGGACATAATTGAATGATATTTGGCGGCATTAGCCTCTTCCTGGTTATATAAATCTACCGCATCAAGATATTAACCAGAATTTCTTCCAGATGCGATCAAAAGACCAGCGTATGTAGCTTTGTCCAAACTCCCTTTGTTCGACACATCTTTCTTTCAAAATGTATGATTACGCTGAAAACACATGTAGAGCACGTGATTTTCTCAAAGTTAGAGTGGAGGACAAAGGAAACTTCATGACAGAAAGTCAACTACTGAAGATGAAGAAGTTAGTTTCTCGGGGATATCGCTGAAGAATAATCCACCTCACTACGAATCTATTGACGCGACGAAGGAGGAACTGAAAGGTTTCATCCAACCTTAGAAATTCTAGACCTTCGGTTGAATCCGCAGAAACAATTATCAATATCCGAACTAATCATTAGACAATAGATCATTTATTTGAGTTGGGAGGACACTACTAATGTAACTTTTCAAATCTCCTAATACCCTTTCAGGTGTCAAGATTGTTCTTGTTTTAATTATTTGCGTTGATTACTATTCTATCTTGTTGATTATCTCTTTCCATTTTTTTCTGTCCCTTGCTAACTTCTTCGCTTCTTGGCCGCTAATGTTGTTTTTTGTAAATATCTCTTCTATATTATTTTCCCATGTCTTTTTTGGTCTTCCCCTTTTCTTCTTGTTTTGTATTCTTGCATTCCACACTGCTTTTGTTTGTTTATCTTCGGGCATTCTTAATAGGTGACCATACCACGCCAACTGTTTCTTTTCTATGACATTATGAATGCTCTCTATTTGTACTCTTCTTCTTATATCTTCATTCTTCATTTTATCCATTATCGTGACTCCTTCCACTCTTCTTAAATATTTCATTTCCGCCGCCTGTATTTTGCTTCTTATTCTCTTATTCATCAACCATGATTCACTACCATATATTAATATAGGTCTATGCACTGTTTTGAATAGAGTCATTTTTGTCCTTTTCGTTATATGTTTATTTTTCGATATTATTTTGTTGATTGCATGAAAATTCCTATTTGCTTGCTGGATTCTCGTATTTATTTCCTGCTCCAAGCTTCCTTCATTATTTATTGCTGCCCCTAGGTATTTGAATGTTTCTACTTGCTCTATTTCTTTCTCATTCAGTATTATATTTATCCTTAAATTCTCTTTTGATATGACCATTAGTTTCGTTTTTTCTACATTTATCTTAATATTATGTTTCCTTAGCTCTTCGTTCCATATTTCTAAATTACGTTTCATATCTTCTTCACTCTTTGCCATCACTGCTAAGTCATCTGCGAACGCGCATTCTGATAATGAGATCCTTTTCAACTTGTAATGTCCAACCTCTACCTTTTTTATTTTATACTTAATACTCTTCATTATTTGGTCTAAAAATATAATAAATAGCTTAAAGCTCCTTCTTGTCTTAATCCTTGGGATGTTTTAAACTCTTCTGATGTTGCGTTGCCAGTTCTTATGTAGTTGGATGTTGTTTCGTATATGCTTTTTATTGCTGTTAATAACTGTTCTCCTATTTTTCTTCCTCTCAGTATATTCCACAACTTAGTCCTCGGTACTTGGTCGAACGCTTTTTCCAGGTCTATAAATGTGATATACAGTTTTTTGTCCGTTTTCATTGTATTTTCTATCAAGTTCCTTATAGTGAATATGTGGTCTTGTGTCGAATGTCCCCTCCTAAACCCACTTTGCGATTTTTCCATTGTTGTTTCTATCGCAGCTCTAAGCTTGTTTTCGAGTATTGCTTCGTAAATTTTCGCTGTTGTGCATAAAAGTGATATGCCCCTATAATTCTCACAGTTTTTACTGTCTCCTTTTTTATGTATGGGAAATATTACTGCTTTCCCCCAGTCTGAAGGTATTTTCCCTGTTCTCCAGATTATGTTCAATATAAGCAGCGATAATATTTCTCCTTCTTCGCCCATATACTTCAATTGCTCGGCGTTCATACAGTCATGTCCCGGTGCTTTGCCATTCTTCAGTTTTTTAAGTACTCCAATTAACTCTGCTTCAGTTATCATCTCTGTGCTTTCATTTATACTTTCTGTTTGTGGGGTCTCCTCACTCTCTGTTTCATTAGTACTTTTGTTACTTACTAGTAGGTCTTTAAAATGTTCTCTCCATCTTGTCTTTATTTCACTATCCTCTGTCAATATATTTCCTTGTTTATCTTTCAGGCTTTTGATTGTTACTTTATCTCTTTTACTTCTCTTTGAGGTTCTATGAAATAGTTTTTGGTTTTCGTTGAAATTTTGTTCTAGTGTCTTTCCAAATGTTTCCCATGCTTTTACTTTAGCTTTTTTAACACTTTCTTTAACAAATCTCCTTTGTTTCTTGTACTCTTCGTAGTCACTATCGTTCCCTGTTTTCAAATATTTCTTCCATATCAGTTTCTTCTCCTTAATGTTGTCTTTAATTTCTTCATTTCACCAATGTGTTCGTTTCCTGTTGCTTTCGTTGCTGATTGTACCACAGGCTATTTTGGTTGCTTCTTTTATTATATTTTTGAAATAATTTTATATTTCTTCTACATTATTTGTTTCTTGTTGTGGTGTATTGCTTATTAATTCCTTTATGATATCTTGATAATTCTTTCTTGTCTGTTCGTCCTTCAGTTTTTCTACTTTTAGCTTTAATATTTCATTTTTATTTTTTGATGCTTCCTGATAAGATAATAACTGACCATAGGTTGAGGGCAACAGAAGGACCAGAAATCAAAAGGAGCTTCTTGTCCTGGTTTACTGATAGTTCAAAATCAGACAGTGGCGAGACTGGAGTCAAGATATCAAATACGTGAACCCCTAGGAATAAGCACCACAATCTTTATAGAAGCAATATATGCCAACAACCTCAACGCCAGAACAAACCTCAGAAAAGGTCTTGAAGGAGCAACCATGAGTGTAATGTCAGAAAGGTAGGCGGATCCCACTTCTATCAATTGAAACTGGTGCGGAATTGCGAGGACACTTTGCAGAAACTGGCAGGACAAAACCAAGCACTTTGGTGGGTACCAGAGAATTGGAGTCCGATGAAATAGACTTGCAGATAGCTCGCCAGAAAGAGAGCTGGGCTACCTTTCCTCGGTCATGTCCTGATAATGAGCACCACAACTTTTCCAGCAGAATTTAATGCCATCAATCTATACGCCTAAATAAACCTGAGAAAAGGGTTTCAAAGAAGCAACCATTGATATTATGTTGGATAGGGAGGCAGCTCTGAAGGCAATAGCTTCTCTCACTTCTATCAATCGAAGCTGGTTTAGAATTGCAGACACTGTGCCGCAACTGGCAGGGCAAAATCAAGCACCTCTCTGGTGGGTACCAAAGCATGATTGAGTCGAAGGCAACGGACTTGCAGATGAGTCCGCCAGCAAGCTTTTGCCAGTCACGTGAACTCCTAGTAATAAGCACCAAATTTTGCCATCAATCTGTACGCCATGATAAACTTCAGGAAAGGTCTCAAAGGAGCAGCCATCAATATGATGTCAGATAGCCGGGTAGCTCTAAAGGCAATAGGTGTTCTCATTTCTATCAATCAAAAGCTGGTCTGGAATTGCAAAGATACTCTTCAGCAACAAGCACTTCTCAGGTGGGTACCAGAGCATGACTGGCAGGGCAAAATCAAGCACCTCTTTGGTGGGCACCAAAGCATGATTGAGTTGAAGGCAACGGACTTGCAGATGAGCCCGCCAGGAGGAGAGCTAAGCTACCTTTTGCCAGTCACGTGAACTCCTAGTGATAAGCATCAAAATCTTGCCATCAATAACTTCAGGAAAGGTCTCAAAGAAGCAGCCATCAATATTATGTCAGACAGTCGGGCATCTCTGAAGGCAATAGATGCTCCCATTTCTATCAATCAAAAGCTGGTTCGGAGTTGCAGACACTCTGCAGCAACTGGCACTTCTTTGGTGGGTACCAAAGCATGATGGAGTCAAAGGCAACAAACTTGCAGATAAAGCCACCAGGAGGGGATCAAAGCTACCTATCACCGGTCACGTAGACTTCTGATAATGAACACCACAATCTTTCCAGCAGAAATAGACACCATCAATCTTGACGCCTGAATAAACCTGAGGAAGGGTTTTAAGGGAGCAACCATTGATATTATGTCAGATAGCCAGGCAGCTCTAGAGGCAATGGGCCCTTTCACTTTTATGAATCAAAGCTGGTCTGGATTTGCAGCAACTGGCAGGACAAAACCAAACACTATTTTGGTGGGTACCAGAGCATATTGGAGTCGAAATCAACGGATTTGTAAATGAGCTAAGCTACCTTTTGCCGGGCATGTGAATTTCTAGTAATAAGCACCACAATCTTTCCAGCAGAAATATATGCCATCAATCTGTACGCCAGAATGAACTTCAGGAGAGGTCTCAAAGAAGCAGCCATCAATATTATGTCAGACAGCCGGGCAGCCCTGAAGGCAACCTCTATCAATCAGAACTAATCTGGAATTGCGAATACTCTGAAGCAACTGGTTGGGCAAAATCAAGCACTTCTTTGGTCGATATGCAACGGACTCGTCAGAAAGGGAGTTCTAGGAAGCCACATAAGGAAGGAAATAAAGGTATGGGAGGCCCAACTGCGGCCTTACACTGAAAAAATACTAGGGGTAATACGCAGGCTCAAAGATATACTGTCTCTCAAAAAAGGGGGCCTTACAATTCTGCCAAGACTCTCAACTTGTCATTGTGCTCTTAATTACCATCTGAACAAAATTGGTAAAGCTAGCATAGCTTTTGTTGCCTTTGCCAAGAAGACGAAGAAAAACCACCTTGTATTTGAATGTCCAGCAGTAGTTTTTGCTAGACTACAACACTTCGGTAAGGCTAATAAAGGAGCTACCAAGGATTGGCCAAGTTGGGACGCTGTTACTGGACGTCCAAGACAACGTGAAATTAATAGCCCATGCAGATGACCAAGGAATAGTTGCTGCAGGAAGCTGTCAACTACACGCCAGGAGAAATCTGCGATTGGATAAGCCGAACCAAGCTAGAATTCGTGCCAAAAAAGACAGAAGCAGTAGTCTTGTCCCAAGGGAGGAGGGCCAAAAGAGTCAGATTTGAGCTAATATTACAATAGATCTTTGTAGGTCGCACTGTTGTGCGGAAACGAAAGCAGCATGGACTAGAAGGCTCCTACCAGACCTTGAGTGCCCTGGAAAGTCAGTTAATTTATCACCCAAATGCTTACAGGACACGGTTGCTGCCAAACGTATCTACGTAAGATATGGCAACAAGAGAGAGAAATATGTGAAATATGCCAGAAGGAAGCAGACACATCGGAACATACTCTATTCGTATGTGAGTATCTGAAGGAAGAAAGAGAGACTATGTATGGCATGACAGACCCGTTGATTGAAGAAAAAGCTGGAAACGGAGGAGAGCTGGAAAGCGGTGGATAAGTACGCAATGGAAGCCATATGGAGGAAAGAGCAGTGGTATGGGAGTAAAGATGAAGATTGCCCTTAGGTGATGCAAACGCCAGCCCCCCTGAAGAAATGTGGAAAACAGTACCAGGTGAGCTGAGGCGCTGGAAAGGGAGAGGGGTTTTAGTAGGTAAGAATCTTACATTACCCTAGGATTCGGTCACCCAAGGGTGCCCCCTGCCCACGTAAAAAAAAAAGATCGCACTGTGTATGATAAGGTGCTGCGGCCGGACGTCCCAGACTGTGTGAAGTTGACAGGCCAAACAGATGTCTTAGTGGTAGTACCGACGGACAAGGCATTGAAAGAGCTGCAGGAGGTTGTCAACTACATTGCGACTGGATGCGCCGGATGGAGCTGAAGTTGGCGCAACAAAAAACGAAAGCAGTCGTGTAGGCCGGGTGGAGAAGAACCAAAGGAGCCAAATTTGAGCCCGGAATTCTCCCCTGGTGGAAGTACCAAGTACCTCGAATTGAAGATGGGCAGTGAAGCCATCGCAAAACGGGCAGCGGAAACTAATTGGGCCTTGACGAGGATACTGCCAAACATAGGGCATGTAAGCGACGACTGTACGGTCACGTCGTACAGCCAGTGATGCTTTACGCGGTGCCAATATGTGTAAGAGCTTTCAGAAAAGAGAGAAATAGGGCAAATCTCGGTAAGGTCCAAAGAAAGATGGTGCTGGGAATCTGCAGTGCTTATCGCACGGTTTCACAGAATGCTGCGCTGGTAAATGTTGCGAGGTACAGGAAAACAATTATAAATAGAGGAGCAGAAAGGGCAAAGGAGGAAAGGAAGAAAAAAACTCTCAGGGAGTGGCAAGAAAGATGAAGCGGTGAAGTTGAAGGTGCATGGCCATGAAGATTCATTCCAAACATTGAGGCCTAGATGAATAGGAACCACGGGTGCTCCCAATCGTACCTGTGCAGAATGAAGAAACAGGAAAGTAGAGCACACATTGCTGGAGTTCAGAGCCCCAGAACAGGAAAGAAAGAAATTGGTAGGTAAGACAAGCCCACCTACTGTGGAAAACCTGTTAACTAAGATGGTAGAGAAGGAAAGCAACTGGCATGCAGTCGGCAGTTTCGCAATAAAGGTACTGCAGAAGGAAGAAAAGTGGTACGTAGAGAATTAATGACGTAGGGAAGAAAGCACCCGCTTCCTCGCAACAATGTGTAGAACAGTACCAGGGTGCGGGTGGCAGGATATGGTAGGGGGTTTTAGTTGGTGTCTTATCAAGAATTCCTCCTACCCACAAAGAAAATTAAATTTCTACACTCAAATAATTATAATAATTATTATATACATATTAATATTGTATCACAAATCTAGTCCAATTAACAGGAAATTGGTTGTTGTATATTATAGTTATCCTTTGCATTATTGTTTGCTCAGTTACAATCAATAGAATCTAATATCCTGTAGGCGGTGCGATCACATATCTAATTCATTGTAACTAATTGGGATTGAATTATTTGGACCAGTTATGACCGATTTCATGACCTGGAGTTGAATTGACCTGGATTTAAGTGGCGATATAATTCATTTGATTGACCAGTGAATTTAGAATTGGATTAATTAACCTTAATTTCCAATCGGACTAAGGGCCAAACTTTATATGAATTGATTGAGAATACAGGGGGCCAGACTTTATGAATCTGGCATCCTGTCCAAGTGTCGAAGGGAAGGCTGATTTCGGTCAACTTTTTCAGGGTCAACTTCTCCGATAGATTGTACGATTGAAACTAGTACCAATCGATAGCGAAGGTCAATTACTTCAAGAAAAAAACCGGGTATCATCCCCTGTCTTGTCCAAGATGGCGTCAGCCACCCCGAAGTTTATTCATACAAGTATCGCGTTAATTTCAAGTGCTTCCACATTCACATCCCCCAGATTTGATTCCCAGCGATTTTTTCTTCTTTTCCTAACTAGCTGGAAGCTAAGACGAACGCCTTTTTTGCAGATTTGGACGAAAAGTCAGAGAATCGTCGGAATGAATGCATTGGATTGCAAGGAGATCATGTAGAAAAATTTAGAAGAATTTAGAAAAATTTAGAAAAATTGCCTGGGGTCTTCCGTTCTCTTAATCGAACTACCCTTGTAAAAGACTTATACTTCTCAACAGAGCTTCATTGTAGATCGTAGTACATTGCGCTAAATCGCTTAATACTTCTACTGATGTAACTTTTGAGCCATCTCAACATTTTATCTGATGCTGGAAATAATGAAACCCGCTCACAAATCCCACCAACCCTCAAGTTCTCACAGCAAGTTATCTGAAAGTCAATTCGAATATCTAATTTGAAAGTACATTTAGTCCTGAAGCCCAAAGGTTGGCATTTCGCAAAACTAAATATGTGTTCGAAGATCACCCGACTTCTATTCTGCTGATCTCAAGAGAGCCAAGTTCAATCCCAGGTGGGTTCAGATATTCATCCATTTCAGATTCTTGCTCAGCAAAATTGAGTTGAAGAGCCGTTTTGATATGGAATCAATATCGTTAAGTGAGCAACATTAAAGAGAAACAAAAGAGACGAGAGGCCCTAAATACACAATCAACTTGATTTTGATGGGGCAGTACTTGACAGCTAGCTGTCAAAACCATTGTGTTCAGTCGGGAATCGCCACCAGGCGCCAATCATAAAGAAATTCAATAAACACTTCAACATTGCACCTGTTGAAGCATCCATTAAATGATTTGCTTTTTTCTGCTTATTTAGAACCTTTTTCTGTTTTTTCTGTTGGGGTAGATTGAATTCATCTTGAACTTTCACCACCGCAGTTAAAACTCACCCTGTATGACCAATTAGAAAACTAGCACCTTAACAATTGGCGAAGCTACTAACAATTCGCTACAGAGAGTTCAGAAGTGGGACGCGTTATTTCCGGCCTATAAACACCAAACGAGCCAGGATTAAGAAGCATGGATTAAGCGAACGAATTAATACGACTCCGACCTCTCTTCTTTGTCGGAAATAATTCTCAAGAATATTCGCATAGATATGTTGCTGGTTGTTATATTCATATAAGTGAATTTAATGTTCTTGTTTGATAGTATCAGCTAGCTGTAATGCTCATTTTGTTGTTCTAGTTTTTTCTGTTTATGCCATTCGTGGAAATGAATACCTGGACTGCAAATATAATTGCCTTTTTATAGTTATATCTCTGTAATTAAATCTGGTAACGTTGTACTAAAACTGCGAGTCTGTTCTGTAATGGCTTATCTTACTCTTCAATTATGGAAATCATTCCTACAAGAATCATTTGTTCCAGAGTCAATACTGCATAACTAATATGCAATAATCAAACCGGAAATTGAAATTTCTTTTTAAATACAAGTTTTAGAATGAATGCCAACTTTTGCAAAACTTTTCCATTCCAATTCCATTCGGTTTATATTCCATACAAACTTTTCGGGATTGTATGTCAACTTGTATTGAAATTCGTTATCCAAATACTTTTAGAAAAAAAATTGCGCAATAATTTTTACAGCTTTCGAAAAAATTTATTTTTACGAGAATGCATTGCCGATTTGGTGTCTGTTTGCCTGTTTTTGGTAATGCCGTACCACATCAGTCAACTGTTTGCTATTGGTGCGGGGAATCCAAACGTTGGCGAATAAGTTTAGCCAGCAAGCTCATCAACGATGGACGACATGTGACATATCGCCAGATTGAGGCTTCATAAGTGGTTTCAAAAACCTCAGTTCAAAAAATTGGCATGACGAATTATGTGTGAAAAATTAGTTCTCAGTTGAATGCCTGATCTGTCGATCGAAGAACAGAAGGAAGCAAGGGTCAATTTAGAAACGGGCACAACATCGTCAGTGATGACGAATCATGGACTACTCCTATAAATCCAAGAATAAACACCGGACATCGGTATGACTGTTTCAAGAACCAACAAGAGTCACCCGTAAAAAGTGAAAGTGTATACAAAAAGATGGTCGCGACATTTGTCTCAGAAGCAGATTATTATGGCAACAATTCTTTTGCAAGACAGCTCGCAAGACTATCAAATTTTAAGAGCAGCAAGACGTCAAACAGTCCTGACCCAAGTCCCTAAGGTTCTCTTACTCTTCCAAAGTTCAAAAACAAACTGTATGGTCAAAGATTCTATTTTCCGGTCAGTACCAGCAAATGGGTGCAATGACTGCTTCCAAAATTTGTTTGAGCAGACATGGAGAATATTTCGAAAAAAAATATGATCCTCAAAGTCTATCCACTGTTTTCTTCCATTTCTATATGCAAAACTGAAAAGACAGTCCTAAGGTTAGTTGCGTTCCTCATTAACCTACCTGGAATGACTTTGTTTGCTAGTATTCGTATGAATGGTTGCTCCAACCATCACTATTAAAAAAGACGTAATTAGTGAATGAGGACACACCATTTAAAAAAACGGATTCGAGAGTACCTTTCGGGTAAAAGGTTTCAATTGAGTATCGGGAATACCCGATCAATCACAAGGTTCTGTTTTAGGCCCTACATTTTTTATTTCATACACCAGTGAACTTACAGAAGGAATATCGTCAGGCTAGAATTGTTATGCAGACGACACGAAAGTATAAGCGAATCCATTGACATAGTAAATTGATTGAACACCTTATCCTAGTCTACGCAGGTGATACTGCTACATATTACCGTAAAATCAAAATATGGAGATGGAGGCGAAACAGCGGACGGACAAGAAAAATCTCAAAGAAACCACGAAGAAAGAAATAACAATAAAGAGGAAGTGGAGGTGAGTACTAGGCTACTAGAAGACAGTCAACATGTAGGACTTCTATCAGAATACTTAAAAACGCAGGAAGAATCAAAGATAGATGATGGGAGGAATTGATGTGAGTAGGACGAATGCAGGAGTAATGAAACTTCTTGAAGGTGTAGTCATATTAGAATTAATTTGAACAGGGAGACTGAATGGTTGAGGCAAATAGTGAGAATGAAGTTTCAGAAGTTCAGAAGAAAAGGAGAGGCCAACCCAGAAAAATCTAGGAGCAATTCAGATCAAAAGATAGGAAGACAAAACAGTAAACAAGCACCAAAGGAGAGAGGTGGTTCAAAAAGCCATGGACCAGCCAGGTTTGGAAATATATTCACATCTTATTACCACTGAATTCCATGCACATCCGACATTTGACTATTCTGTCACCTCTAGATAACCCTTTATTTTATTGCATTGATAAGTTCTTCTGGTTTTTTTATTATTACACTGTGATTATTAGCTCCACCCACTGAGGTGGGCCAGGCTAATGTAATTGGACTTGATTTCTTTTGGTTTTGCATTACTTATATCTCCTTTAGATAATCTTTCTTGCATAACTCTAATTAGGTTCACCTAGTTTCATTTAATCTCACTTTGTAGTTTTTGACTCCACCCACCTCATACTCTATGATTTGATTGGTTATGGTTTTGTTATTTTGTATCATGTTTGTAGTTATAAGATTTGTTCTCTGCTCTGATTTATTGTACTCTTGATCTTACAGAAGGAATATCATCAGGCTGGAATTGTTATGTAGACGACACAAAAGCATACGCGAATTAATTGATATAGTAAATTGATTCAACACCTTATTCTCACCTACGCAGGTGATATTGCTATTCTGTAGACAGCGGCAAATGAAACTGGCTTACATATTGACGTAAAACCAGACTATGCAGGTGAGGGCGAAGCAGCGGACGGACTTGAAAGATCTCAAAGTAACCACGAAGAAAGGCAGAATATAAAATTTTGAGGTAATGTAGAAGTTTACGTATTCGGAAGTAACTTTAACAAATAACAATAAAGATGAAGTAGAAGTGAAAACAAGGCTACTGAAAGATAGTTGATGTGTAGGACTTCTATCACAATACTTAAAAACGAAGAAGTATCAAAGATAGACGATAGGAAGAATTGATGTGAGTACGATGAATGCAAGAGTGATGGGACTTCTTGAAGGTGTAGTCATAATAAGATCAATCTGAACAAAGAGACTGAGATGGTTGGGGCATATAGTAAGAATGCAGAGATTAGTTTCAAAAGTGGAATATGTGACAAGAAAAGAAGGGGCCAACCCAGATAATTTTACAAACAATGCAGATCGAAAGATGGGAGGATAGAACAGTAAACAGGCACCAAAGAGAAAGTTGTTCAAGAAGCCATGGACCAGCCAGGTCTGGGGATACATATACACTTTATTCCAACTGAATTCCATCCACATCCGGGACTTAACTATTCTGTCTCCTCTGGATAACCCTTTATAGAATTGCATTGATTAGATTTTCCTGTGGTTTTCTCCTTATTACACCGTAGTTACTAGCTCCGCCCACTGAGGTGGGCGGATTCAATGCAGTTTGGTTTTGCATTACTTATATCTCCTTCAGATTATTCTTTTGCACAACTTTTATTAGGTTTACCTATTTTTTCCACCTAATCTCACTTTGTAGTTTTTGGCTCCACCCACTGCAGAGCCTATGATTTGATTGGATATGGTTTTGGTATTTTGTATCAGGTTTGTAGTTCTAAGATTTGTTCTCTGCTCTGATTTATTGTACTCTTGATCTTACAGAAGGAATATCGTCAGGCTGGAATTGTTATGTAGATGACACGAAAGTATATGCGAATCCATTGACATAGTTGATTGATTGAACACCTTATCCTAGCCTATGCAGGTGACATTGATATTTTGTAGACAGCGGCATAGGACGCTGGCCTACATATTACCATAAAACCAAAAAATGGAGATAAGGGCAAAACAGCGGACGGACTTGGAAGATGTCAAAGTAACAACAAAGAAAGGCAAAATATAAAATTTTGTGGTAGTGTAGAAGTTCACGTATTCGGAAGTAACTCCAACAAATAACAATGAAGAGGAAGTAGAAGTGAGAACTAGGCTACTGAAAGACAGTCAATATGTAGAACTTCTATCAGAATACTTAAAAACGCAGAAAGTATTGCAGATAGACGGTGGGAAGAATTGATGTGCGTAGAATGAATGCAGGATTAATGAAACTTCTCGAAGGTGTAGACATATTAGGATTAATTTAAACAGAGAGACTGAAATGGTTGAGGCATAAAGTAAGAATGGAGAGATTAGTTCCAAAAGTGGAGGTGGTTCAGAAAGTCATGGACCAGCCAAGTCTGGAGATACATCCAAAACATAACTATTCTGTCTCCTCTCGATAACCCTTTATTGAATTGCATTGATTAGATCTTCCTGTGGCTTTCTCATTATTACACTGTATGTCTTAGCTCCACCCACTAAGGTGGGCGGAGCTAATGTAATTTGATTTTGCATTACTTATATCTCCTTTAAATGATTTTTCTTGCATAACTTTAATTAGGTTAACCTATTATTTTCACTAATTCTTACTTTTTAGTTCTTGGCTCCACCCACCTTAAGCCTTATGATTTGATTGGATATGGTTTTGGTATTTTGTATCATGTTTGTAGTTATAAGATCTGCTTTCTGCTCTGATTTATTGTACTCTGAAGATGGTAGCTTTGATACTGAAATGTGTATAAGTAATTTTAATAAAAAGTGAGGAAAATGTTTTATTGTTTTATTAACTATTCTATTGGAAGCTCGTACTTTGGATTCAGCGATGCAACAGAATGATCTTAGAAGTCATTATCACTCAGGATTTCAAATAGAAAGTTCAAGATACTGTAGTCACCAAACCTTGCACTTCTCGGCAGTTAAAAATCTTTGTTTGACATACATAAAACCTGTGTTGCAGGGTGCAAATGTAGTGCCGTCAAAAGCGTAAAATACCGATAAAGGCGTGTAACAAATCTCCAGGGAGTATCATCAACTTGAATATAGAGAGAGATGCCAGGAGATGTCCCTTCTGGCACTAGAGAAGAGAAGGAATAAGGAGAATATCATCAAAACCTTAAAAATGGTGAGGCAGTTCAATGATGTTTCAAAACTTTTAACCTGATATCAAAAGGAGTTCAAAATTGAGGTAGAAAAGGACAGAAACTGGACAACGACCTCACTACACCACGAATCGAATGGTCAACTCATAAAATATACTTCCGGAATTTGTATCAAGATTTTTCACTTTCGCCCGAACATTTCAAATTATTGGCCAATGACAGTCTGTAGGCACTGCTTTAGTTGTAACCACCAATTTTCAAATTGTTGATATGAGGTTTAGTTTTTGTAATATTGTCATTTGGATGCGGCGTGTTCAAGTGTTGTAGCAATTCTTTGGAGCAACGATGTAATATAAAATTTTGCGTAAAACCAGAAAACACTTTCACAAAAACGTCCTGTACGATATTGGGACAAAAGTGCAATCATCCCAGTGGGTTGGCAAATGACCTGCTCATCCTAAAGAAGCACGTCAGTCTTGATCCAATTTTGAAGTGATACTTACTATTTTCTCTGACTCTAATAGGATTATGCTTTTTGAATACTCGCCTTAAAGTTGAATAGTGAACTTTCAGATTGCTTTGCAATGGCTATATGAAAAAAATCGTAAAAAGAGATCAATTATCTCGAGGCAAGACTTCGTCTAGGACTCCCAATCCTTATCATCATCTAGATCTAATTTTTATAGAAGTAACAGGTCTTTAGTTTTTGATAGATTCTGTTAGATCAATGAACGTTGATCTTTCAGAGTTTGCTGAAATTTTTTGAATACGCAGGAATTTTTTCTGAAACTTACTTGCAAGAATAATATTTTACTCAGTGCATTTCCACTATCTCTTTCTTGAAATTCTGATAAATAGATTAGAATATTGCTCTTTACATTTTGATCAAATCATTTACAGTAATAATACGCACAAGTAAATTGAAAGGCTGAGGCTTCTAACTCCACCAAGAATAGTTTGTACGCTATGAGCAAAACGGTGCGAGATATTGCGGTTGAACGGACGCTCGTTATCTGTCCAGTGGAGAAGACAGAGTCCCTCCACTAATATAGATCGTCGATAAACCAAATTGGGGTTATAACAGCCAACTTCAATTACAATGAAACCACAGAGAAGCAGAAGAGAAGCGTCCATCGACAAGGCACGTTCAGCATTCTCGTTCATCTGTATTCAGAACAATGTGTAATCTCTTGTCAGGGTTAACGCTTGTTTGTTGTTGTTAACGACTCATCCGCCATTTCGTCGTTTGTTTCCAAGCCTACTGCTTTTTATTGTGCAGTTATTCTGCCATTCATATGGTTTTATTACGTTGGAATTATTATCGGAACGAGTTTCGAAATTTAAGGGTATGTCTGTTGCCGGACTTTTATAACTACAGTTCTTTTATTAGCCAAAGATAGGAAAACATATACAATGTAACTATTATTATCTGCCTACATCATAACTTCCATAAATTGATAGGATAGTCACTAATTTCCAATTAATCTCTACACTCTTCGATCCTCGAAATGTTGAGAGTCGCTGTTGTATGAACAACTGCTCCTCCATCTTTGTCTATTGCAATTCCGGAATTTAGTACAAAGCTAAACAATGCGCAAACAGAGACTAGCTTTTACGACTTCCCACGAGATAAATTGTAGAATGAGAAGCTCTAGTACCATACGGTTCTGACGATGGCAATGCATGCGTCAAGATGAGAACTTTAAAAGCTGATGAATGCTTGAATGCTTCTCTACAAGGATCAGAGTTTTGATCCTTGGAAAGAAGTATTGTTCAAGCATACATTATCGAATAAATACGTCGAAAGTTGCATTATTGTTTAGTCTTTACGACCAGGTCAGTCTGCTCCTTCATTTTCGACGGTTACAGAATAGGCAACACAGGATGATCTATGCGTGAGACATCCTAAAACCATCGTGATCGAAGAAATCATCGCAAAAATCCACAGTTCCATACTAAAAGATCATCGATTGAACATTCAAGAAATTGTTGAGGCTGGAACCATCGCGATAGATCGCGTGCCACATTTTACGTGATATTCTAGGTATGCGGATATCTTTCAGCAGTCTATCAAAAACGCATTTGTCAGAACATTCCTCAAGGATGTCTGAGCCTTTTAACGCAATTTCATTTGTAGTTTTATTATTGTCGGAGTTCCTCGGACTTTGCCGCAACAATGCGAGACTTTTATGCAGAATCATTATCGTCTGCCAGATGCGGACGTTTAGCTCCGATAAAGAGTAGTAGGCCCAAGTAATAGTTCTGCCTTCTTCAAAGTAGTCTAAGAGCACTACACAATGAAAATCTTGGAAGACCATTGCCATGGCTTTTCGAGCACTTTCCTCTGCTCTAATCTATTGTTTGAGCTGCTGCTTCAACTTTTGTGTATAGTTATGAGCCTAAGATTCATCTACAATGATGAAACGTCGAATAAACTTCCTACGTCGAGCCAAACCACCGAAGAGTAATCTTGCTTCAAGGAAAAAGGACGCGTTGAGAACTTTCAGTAGGAACGAAAATATTTTGGTTCTACCAGCCGACAAAGAAAATGCGACTATGATAATGAGCACCACGGACTACAACAAGAAAATCACAGAGCTCTTAGATCCAACTCCTCACAAGAAAATCAAGCAAGATCCCACAAAGACTATGCTTGAGAAAACCAATCGACTAATTCAGCAGTCAACCATTGAAGATGATGTCAAGAAAAATATACGTAGATCAGAAGTCCTTCCGCCTAGGCTTTATGGTTTACCCAAAATTCACTCGAACATATCGCACTGCAAAATACCTTACCATTCTCCTTAAGCCACATATTGGTCGAACAGACAGTTGAGATTCGACCCACTTCATCAACAAGATCATAAAAATTACTCTTGACCCGACAACATACTAGTCAGCTCTTTCCACAATGAAAAGTCCTTTCAGTCCTATGATCGCGAACTTCTTCATGAAGAAATTCGAACAGAAAGTTTTCTATCCGTGCCCAATAAACCCTCCTGCTGGTTTCGTTATGTGGACAACATTTTTGTGGTATAGAGTCACGAAGAACCTGAACTGCAAAACTTTCTAATACAAATTAATTCCATGAATCCCAAGATTCAATTCACCATAGAAAAGAAGAAGAACAACCGAGTCGGCTTTCTGGGATGTGCTTGCTGACAGGAGCCATAACGGGATATCAGGCCTCCAATCAACATCCTAGCCAGAAGAAGGGTGTCACCAAAACTTTTACAACTCGGGCACAGATAATTTGTGAGCCACAGCATACTATAGGAAGGAAGAGCTAGAGCATCTAGAAAACGCTTTGAGGAAAAACGGATACGGTGTTAATGAAGTGATAACGTTTCGACCATCTGTTGAAAACATCACCGATCGAATCGAAAGGCTTCTTAAGAAACATGATGTGACAACCATTAACAAACCCACAAAGACTATTCAAGAAAGTCTGTGATTTGCAAAGGACAAACGAGATCCATTCAGAGAACGGTAAGAGCAGCGAACAACAGATAATACTCTTAGTCATCAATGGGCCATCGAGGAGAATACTCCGACCGCTACCACACCGCAGCCTTTGAAGACGCCAACCACAGGAGTTGGTGAAACGTCAGATAGAAATACCGTTCGACCACGGCCAATAAGCCCAAAAACTTCATCATTGGACTCTTGAATTTGTTCAAACGAATGAGCTCCTAATCATTTGTTGATAGACGCGACATCCAGCAAGCAGTTTAGTATGGAGCTGAAAATTTTTGCAACGGTTTTTGGGCCTGCCATGCGTTTATCATTCTGGACTCACATGCAGCCACATCTAAATTCAACCGCCTACTTTTCAGCCTTCGAAACTGAAGGTGTGGATTCTTTTGTTGTAGAATTGTAGGTCTTGAGCCTTTCAAAACAAAGTACTCAATAACAGCACGACCTTTAATTCCATCCATTTCAAAAGACAAACAGAAATCGTTCGATTATCATCAATGCTACTGAACACATAAGTCCGGAACTTTGCACAGCGCCATTTGAAGGTTTCTACCCAGTTGATATAATAGCATTGGAGTCATAATAGTGGGAGCCAAAATTTTGGTCAAGAACTTTTTGAACTACTTCTGTGCCTACACTATTTACATCATTACTATTTTTTCTTTGCGAAAATCATTGCGGCGTGATATTTGAGACTTCAAAGTTTGGTGAACAACAGTAAGGAACTATCACCGGTCCAACCGGTGCAATTTTCTGCCATTCCAACTGGGGGTTTTCTTGTCTATAGATTATAAGATACGAGATCGTGAAATTGGAATCAAATATAGTTTTAAGACCCCCGAAAAAGTTTTAATTTTGACGACCAGAGTCGTTGTTCCCAGTCATGGTGGCAATTCAAAAAGGCTTGAACTGATTGGGCCTTCAACATTCTTGTCCCAAAATGATGTCTTTCAAGACATTCATTATTTTCGAGAAAGTAGATCAACAAGGGCTCGGATCAAGTGGATGGTTGGGAAGCAACCGGAACATCTTTGGTGGTCAAAAATTCTGCTCACATTTATCAATTTCGAGTGAAGGAACGAGTCACAAGGGCTCAGATCAAGTGAATAAGGAGGCTGAAGAACAACAGGAATGCCTTTGGAAAAATTATTGCGGCGTGATATTTGAGACTTTGAAGTTTGATGAAGAACAGAGACGAACTATCATTGGTCCAGCCGGTGCAATTTCCTGGAGCTCTCGATTATGAGGAATCCCAACTGAAGGTTTTCTTACCTATAGATTATACGATACGAGATTGTGAAATTGGAATTAAACATAGTTCTAAGACCCCCAAGAAAGTTTTAATTTCGACGACCAGAGTCGTTGTTCCTAGTCTTGGTGGCAACTCTGGAAGGCTTCAACCGGTTGGGCGTTCAACATCTCTTGGATATTTTCCTGAGTTCCAAAATGACTTCTTTCAAGACATCCATCAATTTGGAGAAAGTGGATTAACAAGGGCTCGGATCAGATGAATGGTTGGAAAACAACCGGAATGTCTTTGGTAGTCAAGAATTCTGCTCAAATTTATCAATTTCGAGTAAAGGTAGAGGTCACAAGAGCTCAGGTGAATAAGGAGGCTGAATAACAACAGGAAAGCCCTTGGATTGCGGCGTGATATTTGAGACTTTGAAGACCAGAGTCATTGTTCCCAGTCTTGGTGGCAATTCTGAAAGGCTTTAACTAATTGAGCCTTTAACATCTTTTGGATGTTTTCCAGAGTTCCAAAATGACGTCTTTCAATACATTCTTCATTTTCGAGAGAATAGATTAACAAGGGCTCGGATCAGGTGAATGGTTGAGAAGAAACCGGAATGTCTTTACTGCTATGACATTCATCAAGAAGAGGAAGATGTCACAAGAGCTCAGGCCAGGTGAATAAGGGGGCTGGAGAACAACAGGTATGTCTTTTGATGTCAAAAAATCCGTGATGGAAGTGGTCATACGACATGGGGTACTTGGACACAAACCTTTTGGTTAGAATTTCTTCAAGTTTGACTGACCTCCCATCATCCTTATTATCAAACAATGGTCTGATTTCACAAGAGCCATCACATGTTTGACGTATTCGACGATTTTTGAAGTTGAAAGTCTTGTTTGGTGAGTTTAATCTTCAACATTTTCTTGGCCTTTAAAAAAAGATTTGGGCTGGCAGAAAACTTGTGCTCCCGATGAGAAATGTTCTCTTTTAGCTGTCCAAAAGTTACACCCGCGGATTCTTCAAGTCTAACTTAAAACTTGATGGCATAATTTTGTTTCTAGTCTTGGTAGCAATGCTGGAAGTCTCCTACTAGTAGGGCCTTTTCATTCTTTTGGATGTTTTTTAATGTTTGGTGAGGTTCATCTTCAACATTTTCTTGGACTTTCAAAAATGATTTGAGCCAATAAAATACGTTAAAGGCCAGCAAAAAACATGTGTTCCCGATGAGGAATGTTTTCTTAAGGTCTGTTTCAGCTTTCAAAAGATCACACCCGCTGATTCTCCAAGTCTAACTTGACGACATATTGTTGCTTCCAGTCTTGGTAGCAACGCTAAAAGGCTTCAGCTGGTAGGGTCTTCGATATGTCAGTCCTATTCTATTGGATATTCTCCAGAGTCCAAAAATGACGTCCTTTCAAGACATTCATCAATTTTGAGAGAAGAAAAAGGCACAAGGACTTATATCAAGCAAGTGTACAAGAAGCTGGAGAATAACAGGAATGCCGTATGATGTGAAGAATTCGATGGTGAAAGTGACCGTGCAACATAGGGCGTTTTGGCACAAGTTTTCTGATCAAAATTTGTTGTACTGTGGAAGTCTTCTAGTTCAACTGATCACCAATCATCCTAATTATTGAACAAGGGTCTGATCTCAAAGGAGCTTTCTCACGTTTGACGTTCTCGACGGTTCTTGAAGTTGAAGGTCTCTTTTGGTGAGGTTCATCTTCAACATTAACTTGGCCTTTCAAAAATGATTTGTGCCAGCGATCAGCTTGTGCTCTTGATGATCTAATTAGGCCTGTTTCAGCTTTCCAAAGGTCACACTCCCGAATTCTCTAAGTCAAACATAAAACTTGATGGCATAATGTTGCTTTCAATCTTGGTAGCAAGGCTGAAAGGTTCCAATTGACATGTCAGTCTCATTCTTTTGGCTGTTTCCCAATGTTTGGTGAGGTTCATCTTCAACATTTTCTTGGACTTTCAAAAATTATTTGGGCCAATAAAAAACGTAAAGGCCAGCAAAAAACATGTGCTTCCGATAAGAAATGTTTTCCATAGGTCTGTTTCAGCTTTCGAAAGATCACACCCGCCAGTTCTCTAAGTCTAACATAAAAATTAATGGCATGATGTTCTTTCCAGTCTTGGTAGCAACGCTGAAAGGCTTCAACTGGTAGGGCCTTCGACATGTCAGTCCCATTCTATTGGATGTTTTCCAGAGTCCCAAAATGACGTCCTTTCAAGACCCTCATCAATTTTGAGAGAAGAAAGGACTCATATCAGGTGAATAAGGGGGGCTGGACAATAACAAGAATGTCGTATGAGGTCGAAAACTCCGTAATGGAAGTGGCCGTGCAACATGGGGATTTTGGTACAAACCTTCTGGTCAAAATTTGATGTACGGCAAAAGTCTTCAAGCTTAGCTGGTCACCCATCATCCTTATTATTGAACAACGGTCTGAAGAGCCCTGACATGTTCGACGTCTTCGTCGATTTTTGACAAAGGTCTGCTTTGATGAAATTCATCTTCAACATTTTATCGGTCTTTCAAAAATGATTTGTGCCAACGAAAAACTTGTGTTTCCGTCAAGTAATGTTTTGCATAGGTCTGTTTCAGCTTGCCAAAGGTCACATCTAAGTCTAACATGGAAGTAGATGGCATAATGTTGCTCTAAGTCCCCTGCTCTTTTTTCGTGATACACAACAAGAACACAACTAGATTGATAACGCTCTCAAAGATTGTTTCATCGGTGTACGGAGCTGTAACTTGGACTGACCATCTGAAAGAGATCGTTGCCAAATCCCTCGTGGTGTTTTTCCACAATTCTGTACGCCACTTCAATTGGTTCCAGTTGAAACAACATTCTTGGAGCAAGAGAGTAACCTATAAGCCACAACAGTTGATATGAGTAACTTTTAGAATATGGTGGTGTGACCTCTTCGATTGAATCTTTAAAGTTTCTAATTAAGAGCAGACTTCAGGAACAACCATTAGAAACATCAACAAACATAGTAACGAACCGCATTCAACTTCGTACTTTCTGAATTAGCATCTTAGATAAGGTAATCGCAAATGCACGTTTCTAGATCCAATAACTTTAAATGCATTCCAAAATTCGTAATTACGTAGGTATACAGATATTGCTAACGAGATAAGATCTTGTAGAGATTCTAAATGCGCGCACTTCAAGTTATACTAGCAAGCTGTTGTTGCAGATGTTATCCTAAACGTTGCAACGAGGATGCTTAGCTGTAGTTAGGAGGAAATGACCAAAGTGTCTTTATGCTTAATGATTTCGAGTGTTGGATATTTTGGTGGGAAATATATCTTCTTTGTTATTTATGTGTGCTCTTGGTAATTACAGAAACACTAGAATTGTTTTCAGTGTCTGAGTAGGATGATTGCACTTATTTCAGAAGCAGTTAAGTTCATGATTGCTATTTTAAAATATAAATACGTTACACCAAGTAGTCGTATGGTAATTTCAAATAATTATAATAATACATAAGCACCCTAGCAGCTCCTGAGCGACTCTTCAGCACAAGCTAGGCGTAGCTCCATCCCGCAGTGTTAGACGGCATTACTGTAAGACCTTTTAGCATACAAAAGCTTCAGCACCACTGCAACATCATTTTAAAACCAAATGAGAGTAGCGGAAAGCTCGAGGTGGATCAACAATGAAGACACTACTGCAAAAGAAAGAGAAATATCGCAAGAAGTGAGATGCGCTGCACTCAAACAAAAGCATTGTTTTCTTATTAAATTTTCATTAGAGATAAAGTTATTTATGGGCAATATTCGAACAGATGCAAGACGTGAGCTGTTGATGAAATTTACATCGGGAGGAAATTGAATTAGTGGAAAATTGTTTTTGTTACATGAAGTTAAATCGAATTTCTCATTTGAATATTCAGGTGTACCGTTGAAGTTCTAAGCGCTTTTATAAAAGAGGTTATTGGAATTCCATTAAGAATTTCATTCAAACTTTGTATCATGAAAACACATATAACATACAACATGAGCTTTTTTAAATTAAAATTGAGCCAAAGAAAATATTGGGGGAGTATTTATTTGAAGGTGAATTGCAAGTGGAAGTACCAGTGAATTTTGCGTCAATGCTTGGTTAAATCTCTGCAGGTGCTCCATAGTCTCAAAAATGGAGGATGCAAATGAATCTCAGATAAGGTCTCAAGGAAGCGACCATTAATATGGTTTTTCTGGAATTGTAGCTGGCTTGGGTTTGCAGAAACTGGTAGGACCAAATCAAGTAGTTCTTTGGTAGGCGCCAGAACATGATATAACCAAAGGCCATGAAGTTATAGATAAGTGAGGCTAGGTGTGTCCTTAAGGACTAGAGTCACAGTCTTTCAGGAAAAGATTTATGCCAATAATCTTTGTGCCCAAATGAACCTCAGAGAAGGTTTCAAAAAAGCAACCATTGATATTTTGTCAGACTGCCAAAATTTTCCGAAATTGTAGCTGATCTGGATTTGCTGGTAGGTGCCAGAACATGATGGAATCGAAGACAATGAGCTTCTTGAGGATAGGCTAGTTCAAAAAGGAGCCAAATAACTGTTCGATGTTCTAGAGTCTTCATGTGGTAAGGCTTGAATCCTGAAGAATTAGCGTCACAGTCTTTTGGGCAAGAAAATTTGTCAATGATTTCTAGGCCCAAGGAAACCTCGGAAAGACCTCGAAGAAGCAACAATTGATATTACGTTAGGCAGCCTAGTTCTTCAGATATTACAACTGGTGTGGAGTTGCGACATCGATAATATTAGGACTAGACCTAGTTCTTCGGTATGTGCCAGAGCATGATGGAGTTGAAGGCGATCAGCGTGCAGATGAGATTGTCAGAATGGTAGAGTATGTGGTGAAACTGGAGTGCCAAATACGTGAACTCCTAGAGAATAGCGCAACAATTATCAATAATCTCTGTGCCTGAGCAAACCTTAGAAAAGGCTTTCAAGAAGCAATCAATAATATTATGTCGGACAGCCAAGTATTTCTGGAATCGAAGCTTGTCTCGATATGCGGCAACTGGTATAAAGCCAGGTAGCTCTTTGGTAAGTGCCAAAGCATGATGGAATCAATATAAACTCGTCAAAAAATAAGCCAAGCTACTGTTCAATGGTCCAGAGTCTTTACATGGTAAGGCTCCAGAGAAAATCACCAAGATTTTGAAAGCAGGAATACATGCCAATAATCTTTGCGCCAGATCAGACCTCAGGAAGAATCACAAAGGAGCAATCGATAATATTATGTCAGACAGCCAAGTTATTCTGAAATGGAAGCTGTTTTGGAATTGCAGGAGCTGATAGGGCAAAACCAAGTATCTTTTTGGTGGGTGCCAGAACATGATATAGTCGAAGGTAATGAGAAAGCAGGTTTTCTCATCAGGAAAGGAGTTAAATTTTGTTTGATCTTCATGTGGTGAACTTTGAGTACCAAGTATGTGAGGCTTCAGGAGAAAGCACCAAAGTCTTCCAAACAGGAATACATGCCAAAAATTTCCGCGCCTGATTAAAGCTCAGAAAAGGTCTCAAGGGAGCAGCCGTTAATATTGTCAGACAGTTAAGTTTTTTCGAGATCAAAGCTTGCCTGGAATTGCAGCAATTCGTAGGACCAGACCAAAAAGGTCTCTGATGGGTGCCAGAGCATGATGAAGTTGAAGGCAATCAGCTTGTATATAAGCTTCTCAGAAAAGGAGCCAAATCACTGTTCAATGGCTTATAGTCTTCATGTGGTGAAACTGGACTGCCAAATACGTGAATTCTCAGGAAATAGCCCCACGATCATTCAAGCAGAAATATATGCCAATAATCCATGTGCACGAGCAAACCTCAAGAAAGGTCTATAAAAAGCAATCATTAATATCACGTCAGGCAACCAAGTTTTTTTGGGGCTTGTATAGAATTGCAGCCACGTAGCTATTTGGTGAGTCCCAGAGCATGAATGAGCCGAAGATAATGAGCTTGCAGAGAAGCTCGTCAAAGAAGGAGCCAAATGACTGTTTAATGGTCCGGTGTCTTTATGTGGGGACGCTGAAGTGCCAAATACGCATTGCAATCATTCAATCAGTAATACATATCAATAATTTCTGCGCCCGATCTAACCTCAGGGAGAGTCTCAAAGAAGAAATCATCAATATTATGTAAGGCGGCAAAGTTTTCATAAGACCGAGGCTGTTCTGGAATTGCTGGTGGGTGCCAGAGCATGAGAAAGTCGAAGATAATGAGCTTTCAGGTTTTCTCGTCAGGATAGGAGTCAAATTTCCGTTCAATGGTCCAGAATTTTCATGTGGTACGTAAGGATCCAGGGTAAAGCACTAAGATCTTCTTAGCGGGGATACATGCCAATCACCTCTGCGCGCAAGCAGACCTCAGAGAGGGTCTCGAAGGAGCAACAATTGATATTATTTCAGGCGATTAAGTGTTTCTCAGATCAAAGCTGGTTTAAAATTGCAGCAACTGGTAGAACTAAACCAGCTCTGTAGTGGGTGCCAGGGCATGATGGAGTTAGAGGTGATTAATTTGAAGATGAGCTTGCCCAAAAAAAGGCCAAGTCACTGTTTATCTGTTGAGAGTCTTCATGGGGTGCAGCTGAAGCGCCAAATATGTGAGGCTTCAGGAAGAGGCACTAGAATCTTTCAAGCAGAAATACACGCTCAAGTAAATATAAGAGATGGTCTTACAAGAGCAACCAATAATATTATGTCAGACAGCAAAGTTTTTCTGAAATTGAAGCTGTTTTGGAATTGCAGGAACCGGTAGGACAAAACCAAGTATCTCTTTGATGGGTGCCAGAACATGAAAGAGTCGAACGCAATGAGGTTGCAGGTCTTTTCGTCACAAAAGGAGCCAAATTACTGTTCAATAGTTGAGAGTCTCCATCAGGTGAAGCTGAAGCATAAAATGTGTGGAATCTTAAGGAAAAGCGCTGAAATCTACCTAGTAGAAATTCACGCCAGAGTAAACATGAAAGAAGGTCTTACAGGAGCAACCAATAATATTGAGTCAGACAACCTAATTTTTCTGAGATTGTAGCTGGTTTAGAATAGCTGCAACTGATAGGACCAAACAAGTAGATCATTGGTGTGTGCCAGAACATGATAAAGTCGAAGGAAATAAGCTTGCAGGTTTTCTCGTCAGGATAGTAGTCAAATTTTAGTTTATTGGTCGAGAATCTTCATCTGTTGAAGCAGGAGTACCAAGTACGTGAGGCTTCAGGGTAAAGCACTGAGATCTTTTAAGCGGAAATACAGGCCCATAATCTCTGGACTCAGTTTCACTTCAAAGAAGGTCTTGAAGGAGCAACCACTGATATTATGTTAAGTAAAGCTCTTTTGAGGTCAAAGTTGGTCTGGAATTGCAGCAACTGGTAGAACCAATCAGCTCTTTGGTGGGCGCCAGAGCATGATAGATTCGAAGGCAATGAGTTTGCAGATGAGCTCTTCAAAGCAGGAGCCACATTACTGTTTGATTGTACAGAGTTTTCATGTGGTAAGGCTGAAGTACCAGATACGCATGTTAATCATTCAAGCAGGAGTACATATCAATAATATCAGTGCCCGAGATAGCTTCAGGGAAGGTCTTAGAAGAGCAATCATCAATATTATTTCAGACAGCAAAGTTTTTCTGAGATCAAAGCTGTTCTGGAATTGCGGGAACTGAAGAACAAAATCAAGTAGCTCTTGCCAGAACATGATGGAGTCGAAAGCAATGGGCTTGCAGGTTCCCTCGTCAGGAAAGGAGTCAAATTACGGGTGAATGGTTCAGAATCTTCATGTCGTGAGACTGGAGTACCAAGTACGTGAGGCTTGAGGAAAAAGCACTAAAATTCTCTAAGCAGGAATACATGTCAATAATCTCTGCACCCGAGTAGACCTCAGAGAGGACTTCGAAGGAAAGACCATTAATAATATGTCAGACGAAAAGTTCTTCTTGTATCAAAGCTGATTTGGAATTGCATCAATTGGTAGAACCAAAACAGCTCTTTGGTGGGTGCCAGAGCATAATGAAGTTGGAGGCAATGAGCTTGCAGGTTTTCTCGTCAGCAAAAAACACAAATTACGGTTTGATGGCTCAGGATCTTCATGTGGTGAAGACGGCCAAGCTTCTCTCAGATCGAAACTGGTTTGAAGTTGCAGCAACTGGTAGAACTAAACCAGTTTGGAGGGTGCTAACGCTTGATGAGCTCATCAGAAAAGTCTTATAGTTCAAGGAAGGTCTTACAGAAGCAACCATTATTATTATGTCAGACAATCTAGTTTTTTTTGGAACTGTAGCTGGTTTGGAATTGCAGCAACTGATAGGACCAAACAAGTAGTTTGGTGGATGCCACATCTCGATGTAGACAAAGGCAATGAGCTTGGAGATAATTTCGTCAGGCAAGGAGCCAGATTATTGTTCGATGGTCAAGAGTCTTTTTATGGCAAGGCTGAAGTGCCAAATACATAAGTCCTACAATCATTCAAGCAGTAATAGTGCCAATACTGTCTAGGCCCGAGTGAACCTTAGAGAAGGTTTCAAAAGGAACCTTTCATTATTATGTGAGACAGCTTAATTTTTCTGCGATTGTGGTTAGTTTTGAATTGCAGCAACTGGTAGGACCAGACCAAACAGCTCTTTAGTGAGTACTGCAGCATAATGGAAGTAAAGACAATGAGCTTGCGGATAACCTCGTCAGGCAAGGAGCCAAAAAACTGATCAATGGTCCAGAGTCTTCGTGTTGAGGCTGAAGTGCTCAATACGTGAATACGCAAGTCCTCAGAAAATAGCTTTATAGTCTTTCAAATAGAAATATAGGCCAATAATCTCTGAGCCAATCCCAGAGGAGGTCTTAAAGGAGCAACCATTGATGTTATATCAGACAACCTAATTTTTCTAGAATTGTAGCTGGTTTGAAACTGCAGCAACTGGTAGGATCAAACCAAGTAGCTCTTTGGTAAGTGCCTGATCATGATAGAATCGAAGGCAATGAGCTTGCAGATTCTCTCGTCAGGAGAGAAGTCAAATTTTTGTGTAAGGGTCCAGAATCTTTATGTGGTGAAGCCGGAGTACAAGTACATGAGGCTCCAGGGAGTAGCACTTAGATCTTCCAAGCGGAGAAACATGCTCGAGTAGACTTCAGAGAGCTCGATGTAGTCAAAGGCAATGAGCTTGCAGATGATTTCGTCAGACAAGGAGCCAAATTATTGTTTGATGGTCTAGAGTCTTTTTATGATATGGCTACAGCCATTCAAGCGGGAATATTACCAATACTTTCTACTCCCGAGTGAACCTCAGAGAAGATTTCAAAGGGAACCTATTAATATTATGTGAGACAGCCTAATTTTTCTGATATTGCTGTTGGTTTAGTATTGCAGCAACAGTTAGGACAAGACCAAATACCTCTTCAGTGAGTGCTAGAGTTGAAGGCAAGGAGCCAAAAACTGTTCAATGGTCCAGAGTCTTCAAGTGCTGCGGCTGAAGTGCCCAATACGTAAATACGAAAGTCGTCAGAAAATAGCTCCCCAGACAATAATCTCTGCGCCCGAGTCAACCCCAGAGAAGGTCTCAAGGGAGCAATCATTGATGTTATGGTGTACAGTGTAATTTTACTGAAATTGTAGCTGGTTTGGAATTGCAGCAACTGGTAGGATCAAACCAAGTAGTTCTCCAATGGGTGCCAAAATTTGATAAAATCGAAGGTCGAGAACTTGCGGATGAGCTTGTCAGAAAATGACGAAATTACTGTTAGATGGTCCAGCATCATCATGGGGACTCTTGATAAGCCCAATAAAGAAAGAAATCGAACTGTAACAGGAGAAGACCATACCTTACTCTGTAAAGAGGTAAAGGTGATAGGCAGACTGGAAAGCTTCTGCAATGTTTACCTACAAACCTCAAAGAGATACTGTCTTACATTTGAGGAACCTGGGGTCTTTGACTTGCCTTCCAACAAGACATTGTTCCCTTATTACTATTTTAAAATGAATTTGTCGTCAAATAACAGAACATTTTGGTTTCGTACAGACAACAACTTGCAAAGAATTGCATCTTTATGTGAGTTTGCATGTTCACTGCTTGGTAATCCCGAGAAAGTATAAAAAACCTGCTGATTAAAATTCAAATCTTTCTGTAATCTAAACAGCAATTTCGGCTGGAATGTTCTGATGAGAAAAGAGGATTATACCTCAAAAGAGCAACAGTGCAAATGTTATTCCTAAGTGAATTTTAATAACAATTTATGGGGTATTTAAAACGTAAACTAAATATTTGAACGCTGGAATACACTGGTTCCATGTTTCGTCGTTAGTAATCCGACTTCCACAAAAGGATTAAGCATTTCTTACAAAGAGAAACTTCTCGACTTTGTTGGAATACTCGCAAGTTTGCAGCAACTACATTACTAGAAAACGAATGACTTTGGTGCACCAAATCACGAGATATACTGTCGTCAACGAGTCTATCGGTTGGGTAATCATAATATCATGCGACTGAGTTTGTTTATTTTGATTATTTAAAAATATTTTCTAGGTTGTTATGTTTCTCACAAAAATATTTCTCAGTGACGAGCCAATTTGCATAATTAACCTCAATTGCCTGAATACTTCAAGAATTAGTTGAAATATCGTAGAGTTAAAAGGAAAACATCAAACAATGCTTAAGAGAAACACTTTAATACTAAAAGTTCATAGTGGAGTTCTGTTTTATTTTTCTTGCAAACATCTCTTAATAACAGTTCTCAACAAAGTAGCAACTCCATTGTAATCAAAAACAATGAAATGACATAAATTACTCCTTTGCCGTGTAAAGTTTACGTCTTTCAGAGCTTGTTTTTGTGAAGTGTTTTGGGAAGTGTCCAACTTTTGAGGACCGCAGTTCTTATGCAATATTCGTGAATAAAAACACGAGAATTCCTCGCAAACAGGGTGCAACAAACTCGGAAAATTTGGAAATCTCGGGTCCACAGCGCAGACTTTAGTAAGCACATAAATAATCGGAAAAACTGGGTTACACTCGCTACGAACGCATAAAAGACATATGACGTCGTTTCCCAATAGACATAGTCGTGCGGAAAATGAAACTTTGGTTCGATCAGTTGCTAGACATGTCTGAATATTTTATGATGATTTCATATAATTATTTTGACATTACCATCCAAAAAAGATTCAAACAAATAATTACATACAAGCACGATATCTCCAATCACCACATATGAGTTCAGAACACGCAAAGGGGTATTCATCGTTCGAATAAATCAAGATGACATAATTAAATCCACTTTTCTCTCGTGAAATTCATACACCGTGCTACGTTTGTTGGTGTTACATTCTGTACGTTCCTTATCTCAATTAAATCGTAAAATACAACCTCGACTCATCGTAAAAACTACCCCTCCGGTTAATTTAATCGGTGGTTATTATCATGACTTCCGCTCACGATATTCCGCGGTGGAACACGGCCTATAAGAAACATAGTATTACTGGTTGGTTTGAGGATGTTGGAAATATACACGTCCGCGCACTATGATTGATCAAACCTGACGGTGATCTGAACTTGAAGCTTTATTTTCATACGTCTATGGTTGTTCAATCTAAAATGTCACTTAAACTAGCGACGCTCAACGTAGAACAAACAAACATAATCAAAGACGTAATTACCGAACCAGAAATCGACAAGCACTATCGCCCAAAATGGTGTGAAATTCGAACTGGTTCAAAAGAGACTTTGGGGGTCAATTCCACAAAGTTCCATACAAAGGTGGAGACTCAAACGACGACAAGTAAAAGAACGCCGAACAAACTCGAACAAAGGCAAAGGTCTCAAACCAGGAATCGCGGAAAACTATCAACCAAAGTAGTGTGAAATTCGTACAGAATCCCAAAGGAATTTAGGGGTCGGTTTTACAAAGCTCCATGTTAAGCTGGAGATTCAAATGATGACAAATGGAAGGATGTCAGACAATTGTACCAAGAAAGCACCATCAACCAAAGTACATCGACTGTTAACGGTATTACCACGAATTGATCATACATCTATGGTCGTTAAATCAAAAACGTCCTCAGGCTACTGTCAGAAATCTATCCATCAAGTGTCCGAGGTCTTACGATCACCCGCTTTCATCTCGTGGGAGGAAAAGTGCCTCACAAAATTTTCTGGAAACAACTTCTAGCCCAGGAGCCGACCGCACCTTATCTTCTCTGATCGGTGTCACAACCAAGCTGTGGTCAGTAGGGTGCTAGACTCTATAAACCCATGATCCTGTCCCATATATCGGAAAAAAGGCATGTTCAGTCAATTTTTTTGGAGATACTTTGATTGAACTGACAAATAACTACAAATAAAAAAAGCCGAACAAACATTATCAAGGACGAAATCAACGAACTGGGAATCGCGGAGTACGATCAGCTAAAGTAAGCAAGGAGATTTAGGGGTCTATTTCACTAAGTTTCATGCAAAGGCGGAGACTCCAACGATGACAAGTAGAAGAACGCCAAACAAACCTTATCAAAGACACAGTTAACAGACCAAGAATCGCAAAGTACTATCATCCAAAGTAGTATGAAGTTCGTACAGATTCAAAAAGGAATTTGAGGGTTGGTTTCACAAAGTTCCAGATCCAAACTAAGACAAATGGAAGAATGTCAAGCAAACATAGTCGAAGACAAAATCAACAAACCAAGAATCTCGAAGTACCTTCAACCAGTACTGTTAGAGATGTTCAGGAGAGAATATTTGACCTACAACAAGGGAAAGAGAATATTTTGGTAAAAGGTTGGCATTCCTGAGTGATAAAGGAGATCTTCCTGAGAAGTACGAGATGTCTTTGAGATTTCCAATGCAGAAACTGTCCATCAAGAACGAGTTCTTGCGATCATCCGTTTTCTTTTCACGGAAGAAAAGTGCCGTACGAAATTTTTTCTGGCATCAAAAACGTGTAGTCCAGAAGCCGACTGCACCTTATCTTCTCTGACCGGTATTACGGCCAAATTTTGGTCAGTAGGGTGCCAGACTTTATAAATTCATGATCCTGTCTCAAGTGTCAAAAAAAGAGCATTTTCGGTAAATTTTTTTTCTAATTACCTCAATAGAACTGACAAATAACCACAAATAAAAGAAGCCGAACAAACATAATCAAAGATGAAATTACCAAATTGGGATTCGCGAAGTACCATTATCCAAAGTCGTGTGATATTCGAACTGGTTCAAAAGGGAATTTGAGAACCGATTCCACAAAGCTCCATGCAAAGGTGCATCTAAATGACGCGACGACAAGTGAAAAAATGCCGGGAAAACCCAATCAAAGACGAAATCAACAAACCAGGAATCGTAGAGAACTGTCAACTACAGTAGTGTGAAATTCGTACAGATTCAAAAAGGAATTTAGGGATAGGTTTTATAAAGTTCCATGCAAAGGTGGAGATTCAAACGACGACAAATAGAATTTCAGACGAACGTAGTCAAAGACGAATTAACAAACCAAGAATCGCGAAGCACCATCAACTAAAGTACATCGACTGTTGTCGGAATTAACACGAATTGATCATACGTCTATGGTCGTTCAATCAAAAATGTCACTTAAACTAGCGACGCTCAACGTAGAGCGTCAAGCCCCAATTGTTACCAGAAATGAACTCTTTGGAGGTCAACACGTTCTCAGGCAACTGCCAAGCATCTTCAGAGCAAAATTTTCGACCTGCAGCAAAAAAAAAAATAAGAATTTATTGTTGAAAGGTTGGCATTCTTCTCGTGAAAGGAAAGGTGCCTCACTTAATTTTTTCTTGTATCCTGTAGTCCAGGAGGTAACCGCACCTAATCTTCTCTGATTGAACTTAGAGCCAAATTGTGGTCAGTAGGGTACCAGTCTCTATAAACTCATGTCCTAAGTATCGAAAAAAAGGCATTTTCGGTCAATTTTTTTTGAGATACTTTGATAAAACTGACAAATAACTACAAATGAAAAAAGCCGAACGAACATTATCAAGGACGAAATCAACAAATTGGGAATCGCGGAGTACCATCAACCAAAGTGGTGTTATATTCGAAATGGTTCAATGTCACTTGAATTCGCGACGCTTATGTGGAACGTCAAGAGATGCTTTGACCCAAATGCTACTAGAAATAAGCCCTCT
Source organism: Dromius quadrimaculatus (assembly GCA_963989225.1). Lineage (NCBI taxonomy): Eukaryota > Metazoa > Arthropoda > Insecta > Coleoptera > Carabidae > Dromius > Dromius quadrimaculatus. Next base: position 4,311,464 of record OZ022328.1, read on the forward strand.
GATGGTCAAACCGTCCTCAGGATACTATCAGTGACTTTCAGGGCGAAATTTTCAGCCTACAACAAGAGAAAGAGGATTTTTTGGTGAGAGGTTGGCATTCCTGAGAGATAGAGGGGATCTTCCTAAGGAGTACGAGATGTCTTCGATTTCCCCAGTGCAGAAACTGAAGTCGTAGTGTTGGCTTCTGTACATCAAGTGCGAGGTTCTTGCAATCACCCGTTTTTTTTCCACGGAAGAAAAGTGCCTCTTTCTTGATTGAACTAACGGCAAAATTGTCTAAGCATCGATCAGGAATATAGTGGTCAGTAGGCTGGCAGACTTCATAAATTCAGGATCCTGTCCAAAGTGTCGAAAAAAAAAGCCCATTCTTTCGGAATCAACTTTTCTGGCGGAACTTTCGATTGAAAGAAGTACCAACCGTCAGCGGAGGTCAAGTACTTCAAGAAAAATCCAGAGGCTACTGCCTGGCCTATCCCTTATGAACGTATTCAACTTTCCTAATCGAAGCTACGATTGCTGTTTTATTTCCTGTCCCGAACAGGACAGAAGGTGGAACCCTTGTTTTGTCTTGAATCGTCAACTCTATCAAGCAAGATGAACAGTAATGTAGTGGTCAGTAAGGTGCAAAACTTTATAAATTCAGGATCCTGTCCAAAGTGTTGAAACAAAGGTCATTTTCAGTCAGTTTTTTTGAAGTGACCTTGCTTGATAGAACTGTCATTTGAAACTAGTATTAATCGATAGCGGGAGCCAATTACAAACCAGAGTGCTATCTCCTGTCCTATCCGGGACAGAAAAAAAGCAATAATCGTAACTGTGATCATGGAGGTTGAATACGAATGTAAGGGTGGTTGCCGCCCGTCCACATATATCAGAGGGTAGCATCCTGGGTTTTTCTTGAAGTACTTGACCTTCTCCAACGATTGGTACTTGTTTTAATTGTACAACATTGTTCAAGGAAAGTTGATTCCGAAAAAGTTGACCGGAGACTCAGTCGCACCATGTAAAACTTTTTTTTCGGGTAGTAGGTGGGAACTAGTGATGGCGAAGATTAATCGAGCAAGAAAGAAACACTAATTTGTTTCGTTTATGTGCCTGATTGGGTTTTGTTCATATATCAAAGAACGTAATGCCTGTCTTAGAAAAAAATTAGAAAACAATGCAACAACAAACTGCACGAAAACAAGGCAACAAACTGCGAAGTCCCTAGAAAGTTGATAGATCTTTCAAATCGACCTTTTTCAATCTAAGAACAGTTGCTTGATAAATGCACCCATTCTGGATAAAATCCGCTGTACAAACAACAACACATTTCGTGAATCAGAGGCTAAAGAATTTTGAACCAAAATAGTGTGAAATTAGGACAGATTGAAAAAGGAATTTACAAAGCTTCATGCAAAAATTGAGATCCAAAGGACGAAAAATGAAAGAACACAGGGCGAGCATAATCGAAGACGAAATTATCAAACCAGGAGTCACGGAACACCATCAACCAAAGTGGTATGAAGTTCCAACTGATTCAAAAGAGAAATTAGTGGAGACTCAAATAACGACAAATAAAAAGCCAGACGAACCTAAGTGAAGACAAAATAAGCAAACCAAAAATTGCTAAGCACTGTCAACCAAAATGGTGTGAAATTCCAAGCGGTTCAAAAGGGGACTGAAAGGTCGACAACACTACACTTCGTGAACCATGGACTAAATAAATTAGACGGTTATAGAGGAAAAGACTACATAAATAAGAAACCCCACAAGACCAGAAAAAGCTGCCTCGACAAATTTTCAAAGCGTGAGAATCATCAAAATTCTTTCTGCAAACAAAGGTAAAGTCACTATCTAGATAGGCATTCCGATCTATAACAAGAAAAGAGTACTCAAGAAAGAAAGTTACAGAGAACTTAGAGGCGACCGTATCACAAAAATCAGGTAAAAGGTGTATCAAGGGATTATTCTGATCAAAGTTTTGCCTCAAGATGATACAACCAACGTAGAATTGTTATTCAAAACAAAAAGTGGATGTCGAAGTATCAGTACCTTCAAGGCAGTTTCAAGCCCGTTTGGATGGGCACTTTCGAACCCCCTGTCCACTTCCTTGACTTGGCGCCAACAGACCTCCATTTTTCATCTAATTGAAGACTAATATGACTGAAAGGAGGTCGATATAGAGTTTTGAAGTGGAATGAAGACCAAGAAAACTGATTTGTCTATCCAATTGGAAAATATAGAAAAGTAAAGAATTATTTTGATTTTATTTGGGAAATATGGTATAAGTACTAATATAAAATGATTATGTAATCAAAAAGCATATTATTTCCGTTTCAAAACACTCTAAACTAATATTACATTTCTTCAGAGCAGCATTCCGAGCAAACATGTTTGTTTTCATTCGCAAAGAATAATATTTTGATTATTATTTTATATTCAATGTTACTCTTTATTTACGTACTGTAAATATACTCCAGATGTTTTGAATACATAAATAATATAAATGTAGTTAATAGAGTATTATGAAACATGAATAGCATTCTCTCGAGATGACAGCACGAGCTACAAATAATGTATTGATTTTCATATGATTAGAATGCTGACCAAGATTCACATAAATCTCCTAATTCTCGAGACGTGCCTGATCTCGAGGAATCTGACAAACAAAACTATTATCAGTATTGGTAGCAAACAAAACCTTAAAAGGAGCACCCAATGATTTATGGAAGTCGAAGATATAAATACGCCCGTGCACATTTCATTTCATAAATTCAATTTATTATGGTGGGTGGGGGAAATAAATCACAGGTTGACATGAGAAATAGCGTAAGATGTTACACTCAACATTTCTTGTTTGATACAACAAACGATGTGCGCCATTAACTTGCAACATTTTTAGAGCGGATGATACGTCAAGATGAATCTTCGTCATGATTGCACTTCGACACCTTCTGAATAAACGAACAGAAAACTGTTAGTAGATTTAAATTTCGATGTGAACAGTCGGCAAGATTTCAACAAAAGATGAAGACTTGCAAGATAACAGAACCTAATTCCAGAAGGAGGTAGTACAAGAACAAAGACAGTAGAACAGGATATCGTATGGAAAGGAATGTCGGGACATTACACGCTCGAGCTATTTGATTAGACAGACCTCACAATGCTGTCATTACGGCGCTTGAAGCGTGGAAAACGACGACATCACACGTTCGACATTACACCCGGATGGTCTAGAACGGACACTACCCATCTACTAACTCAAAATAGGGGAAAAGGCGGAGATGAAGAAGAAGGGAATGTGTATCGAAAATTGATGGAAACTATTTCAGTGATATGATACTGGAAAAACATAATCAAAGCAATTGAAAAAAAGAGTCTAATAAAAAGTACTCTATAACTTTGTATGTAACGAAAACTGGTTGGTCTACGCACGTAACAACCATCCATATCCGTTTACCACGTAGCATTAATTTCATTCACACTCGTACAAAACACAGAACTATAATAAATTTCAATTCGCAGCAACTCTGAACCGCTGAACTTTAATCTGCACGAGGCCGTTATGAAATTTCCTGCTTTCGTTTGGGTTGTCGTTTTTCCACCCTGACCGCGGATAAATCACAATAGTCTGCAAAATTAGAAATCGAACTAGTTTACGTAAAGAATTTATGTGAGGTTTGCGCCCCGACCGTAACATAAATAAGGGAGAAAGGCTTCAGCTGGAAACTGGAAGCTCCGTGGAAGCTGTGAATTTTAGAATGCGTTACCGGAAGCAGAATGAATCTGTCGCTGGAGATCCACTTCCTATTTTTCGCATCACCGATTGGCAGTACCCTTTTTTGAATTTATTATCCCGCACGGCTTTTTTTAAGGTATGGAAAGTAAAGAAGTAATCTCGCCAATGGAAGATTCTCAGCACAAAAAACCCCAACATGAACTTACCTGAAATAAAAAGATAATAAAAATCAGTAACAGTTCCATACATCTCATTAAAAATCATTAAAATGATAATATCGCCCAATAAAATCTAGAGGCACCATCAATAACAAACATTCTGAAGAAGACTATTATAAAATTCACAACTACGCAACCACTGACGGATTTATGATTCATAAAGTCAGTTAAAAAATACTCAAAAAACTATTCAATACCACGGAGATGAAACGTGAAAGAATAAATATTTATTACAGTTTTACTGACTTGGCATCAAGCCCAAAAATATCTCTTGGATAACTGGTCATTCACGAAGTAAACAAAGTTATTTTCACGAACGAAATACTCACAGATTTCAAGTTTATCAACACATCATTTTATTACGATCTAAATGTAGGAATATCGTCCTTATTAGGAACAAATTACTCTTCTGCATGAACCAAAGTGTTCATTTATATTATTGGCAGACGGTAACTTATAATTTTTTTTTCTTACAGACCTTGAAAATATGTCATCATTCCTAGAAGAATCATATTATTTTCAGGCAATTTCAGAATAATGAAACTAAATCAATCTACTTCATTCCCTTTGCAGTAATATTACACAATAAAATTATTAACAGTGAATAAATAGGTCTTTATATATATTCAGTATACTCATATGAGCTAATAACGCATGGTTTTGGAACAGTACAAAAACATTTCAAAGCAAAACATCAAAAGGTTCCATTCAGATATCAGTACAGACGAATTACCATGCTAAATTAGCCTGGAATGATGGAATTTCATATCAACATAAATATTAATATCACCAACGGCATTTCAACATGAAAACAACGATTGTGAGACTGACTGCAAGTTTTGTATTTGAAGAATTATCAATTCTTGATTTCTAGTGGACGACAAAAGTAAGGGGAAAGACAGTAATTATTTTTTTCCGGATCTTTGAAGTTAACAATGCGGTTCTTAACATAGGCAGAGGGCAAGGTCTTGCCGGACATGAATTTGAATGTAAAAGAAAAAAATATTCATAACTTCGAATTAAGGCATGATATTTCAAAACAGTTTTCAGTATTGCATTCAGTACATTTTCGGTAATGCTCATACCAAATTTGAATAAAATATTTGGACTAATAAGGGTGTTGATGATCACAACCAAATAATAGAATAACGTTTGGATCGACAGCATAAATTCCATGACTTCAAAAAAAAAGAGATACGGCTGAACAATTGTCATATATTGATTCAGTAGATGGTAGTGAATATTTAGACCAAATTTGAAATGAATGCAACCAATAGTTACGTTTTAATGAATATTTATTTCAAAGCTACTAGCACAATGCTAATTTTCGAAGAGGTGTTAAATGCTGTAACTTCTAAATTAAATGAGATATTGAGAAGCATTTTGTTGGACTGTCTTAGGTGTATTTCAAGCAGCATTCGTACAAAATTTATACAGAATATTCCAATCAGCAAAGATCTACTGGACATAAATATAAATTAAAATACAAGATTCGCTCGAGTTGTATAAAATTATTTATAACTTTGAATTAATTTAAGATATTTCCAAACAGTTTCCAGTATTGAGTTAAGTACATATGAGATCATACTTGTACCAAATTTGAATGGAATATTTTGACTGATAAGGGCGTTATTGATCACAACCAAATTAAGGAACAACGTTTGGATCAAGAGCATAATTTCCATGACTTTGAAAAAAAAGAGATAGGGCTATTGGACTACTGGATATTGATTCAGTTTATGTTGATTGATATTCAGACCTAATTTGAAATGAATGTAACCAATAGTTACGTTTTTATCAACATTTATTTGAAAATTACTAGCACAATACTATTTCTGAAAGGGTGTTGAGTGCTGTAACTTCTAAATTAAATAAGATATTGAGAAGCATTTTGTTGGACTGTCCTGAGTATATTTCAAGCAGCATTCAGACGAAATTCAAACAAAATATCTCAATCAGCCAAGAGTTGCTGGACATAAATATGAATGACAGTATAATATTCGCTTGAGTTGTATAAAATTATTCATAACTTTGAATTCACGCAGGATATTTCAGAACTGTTCTCAGTATTGAGTTAAGTACATACTAGACTATACTTGTTTTTGAATTTGAATTGAAATTTTTGACTCATAAGGGCGTTATTAATCACAACCAAATTAAGGAACAACGTTTGGACCGAAAGCATAATTTCCATGACTTTGAAAAAGAAAGGATAGGGCTATTGAACTATTGAATATTGATTCAGTTTATGTTGATTGATATTAAGACCTAATTTGAAATGAATGTACACAATAGTTACGTTTTGATCAACATTTATTTGAAAATTACTAGCACAATACTGTTTCTGAAGGGGTGTTGAGTGCTGTAACTTCTGAATTAAATAAGATATTATGAAGTATCTTATTGGGCTATCTTAAGTATATTTTAAGCAAGATTCATACAAAATTCAAATTGAATATTACAATTAGCAAAGAGTTGCTGGACATGAATATGAATGAAAGTACGAGATTCGCTCGAGTTGTATAAAATTATTCATAACTTTGAATTAACGCAGGACATTTTAGAACAGTTCTCAGTATTGAATCAAGTACATATTAGGTTATACTTGTACAAAATTTGAATGAAATATTTTGACTGATAATAGCGTTATTAATCACAACCCAATTAAGGAACAACGTTTGGATTGAAAGCATAATTTCCATGACTTTGAAAAAAAATGGATAGGGCTATTGAACTATTTTATATTGATTCACGTAATGTTGATTGATATTTAGACCTAATTTGTAATGAATGTAACTAATAGTTACGTTTTTATCAACATTTATTTGGAAACTACTAGCACAATACTATTTCTGAAAGGGTGTTAAGTGCTGTAACTTTTAAATTGAATAAGATATTGGGAGCATTTTGTTGGTCTGTTCTAAGTAAATTTCAAGCAGCATTCATACAGAATTTAAACAAAATATTTCAATCAGCAAAGAGTTGCTGGACATAAATATGAATGAAAGTATAATATTCGCTTGAGTTGTATAAAATTATTCATAACTTTGAATTCACGCAGGATATTTCAGAACAGTTCTCAGTATTGAGTTAAGTACATACTAGACTATACTTGTTTTTGAATTTGAATTGAAATTTTTGACTCATAAGGGCGTTATTAATCACAACCAAATTAAGGAACAACGTTTGGACCGAAAGCATAATTTCCATGACTTTGAAAAAGAAAGGATAGGACTATTGAACTATTGGATATTGATTCAGTCAATGTTGACTGATATAAAGATCTAATTTGAAATGAATGTAACCAATAGTTACGTTTTTATCAACATTTATTTGAAAATTACTAGCACAATACTATTTCTGAAGGGGTGTTGAGTGCTGTAACTTCTAAATTAAATGAGATATTGGAAAGCACTTCATTGGACTGTCCTAAGTATATTTCAAGCAGCATTCATACAAAATTCAGACAAAATATTTCAATCAGCAAAGAGTTGCTGGACATAAATATGAATGAAAGTGTAATATTCGTTTGAGTTGTATAAAATTATTGATAACTTTGAATTATTCCAAGATATTTTAAAACAGTTTTCAGTATTGAATTGAGTACATATTAAGTTATACTTGTACCAAATTTGAATAAAATATTTCGACTTATAAGGGCGTTATTAATCACAACCGAATTAAGGAACAACGTTTGGATCGAAAGCATAATTTCCATGACTTTGAAAAAAAATAGATAGGGCTATTGAACTATTGGATATTGATTCAGTTATTGCTGATTGATATTTAGACCTAATTTGGAATGAATGTATTCGATAGTTACGTTTTTATCAACATTTATTTGAAAATCACTAGCACAATACTATTTCTGAAAGGGTGTTAAGTGCTGTAACTTCTAAATTGAATAAGATATTATGAAGCATCTTATTGGGCTGTCTTAAGTATATTTTCAACAAGATTCATACAAAATTTCAATCGAATATTCCAATCAGAAAATGGTTCCCGGACATAAACATGAATGGAAGCACATGGCCTGCCTGTAACTCAAGATTGATCTAGTGCATCAAGACATGAACCAGAATTTTTTCTAGATGTGAGCAAAACTTTCTGTGGTCGACACATCTTTGTTTCAAATGTATAATCACGCTAAAAACAAATAGAGCACGTGATTTTCTTTAGGCTAGCGGGGAGAGACAAAGAAGACTCCAGGAAAAAAAGACAAATGGATAGGAAGAAGCCAGTTTCTTGAGGATATCGCTCAAGAACTATCCACCCCGCTACGGATCTATCGATATTTGTTTAGCAATGATTCCAAAGATCGTTCTAGGCAGTAAAATCTGATTTCGACTGCGAAACATGTTCCCGATTTGTTTGTACATGGTCTGCTCGTGAGGAAAGGTCGACCAAGTGTATCAAGACATGAACCAGAATCTCTACCAGATGCGAACAAAGGACCAGTGGGTTTATTTTTGTTTAAACTCCCTATTTTCGACACATCTCTGTTTTAAATGAATGATCACGTTAGAAACAGATGTGGAGCACGTAATTCTCTCAAAGTTAAAGTAGAGGGACAAATGGGACTCCAGGACAGAAAGTCAACTGGAGACGAAGAAGCCAGTTCCTCGGGGATATCGCATCGTTTGCATATGGCGATGAATACTGGCCGTTCTGACACCAAGGCCGACTTGTTGCATCGAGACATGAACCAAAATCTCTTCTAAATGCGAGCAGACCAGCGAATCTAGCTTCGCCCAAACTCTTTGTGGTCGGCACAGCTTTGTTTCAAATATCTGATCGCGCTAAAAATACATGTAGAGCACATGATTTTCTCAAGGCTTGAGCGGGAAGACAAAAGGGACTCCAGGACGAAAAGTCAACTGGAGAGGAAGAAGCCAGTTTTTCGGGAATATCGCATCCTTTGCATACGGTTATAAATACAGACCATTCGCAGGCAAGGCTGACCTGCTGCATCGAGACATGTACCAGAATTTCTTCTAAATGCGAACCGATCAGTGAATTAAGTTTTGGCCAAACTTTCTATGGTCGACACGTCTTTGTTTCAAATGTATGCTTACGTTTAAAACATATGTGGAGCACCTGATTTTCTCAAGGCTTGAGTAGAGGAACAAAGGGGACTCCAGGACGGAAAGTCAACTGGAGACGAGAATTAATAATTCAAATGGTAAAGAACTGACAGTTTTGATAGTAGGATGACGGTCTTGAACATTGACGCATCGAATACTGGGTGATTGATGCTACGAAACTGCAGGAATATTGGCCAAGAAAGCTGACATAGAACCACACTCAAATGATTTTGAAGATAACAAAAAGTTCACGATATTATTGAAATTTGATATCATCCTCTTTCTATTATAAGAAATGTCTTCTATATTATTTCATTTTTATGTATTGTAGTTGGATCAACATATCCTCCCCGACTGTAACAAATACGGTGAAGGACACGAATGTTGTTCAACTTTAAAGTTTCAATCACTTCTAAGGTAAACAATCTGTCTTCGACACGCACTTAGATTACAAGTGGTGAACAAATATTGTTTCAGATGATAGGAAACGAATCAACAATATTATATTGACAGAGAAACGATATCTTTATTTTCTGTAATTCCTTTCTAGACAGATGAGTGTTATTGCTTTCTGGATATCATTCTTTAGAAACATTTTCAATGTTACTTAAGGATTCAATGCTTGATATATTTCTTATGAAAACACCTCAGAGCTTGAAAGAAAGCAGGTGGCTAGTACAACCCCTCTGTGATAAAAAAAAACATGCAGACTTTAATAAGCTTATCGCAAACATAAAAAACTCCTTTGAAACTAAACTAAAGTCTGTGGATCATTGGTTTTGCATTCGTCTAGTATTTCGGATATGTATCCTAGGTGGGTGGTGCGATTGCAAGAGAAAAAATTCTTCTTCTGTTCAAAACTTCAATATATTCTGGCAAATATTTGCAAATCTTGCTTGGTTTCTCTCGCTATAACTCATAAGACTGGATGTGGAATATTTTTGCCGTTATATACGTATATCGTTGATAAAATTATACGCGTATATCTACGCAGTTGTTTGCACAGCAACATTCAAACAGAACGGGTAAACATAGCCACTGTTTTCACAGAACAAACAAAAGCTTCGCTGGGAATAGTTTGGCAAGTGGTCGTTGTCGAGGTGCTCGAATAGCACTGTAGTGTGGATTATAGCAAAGAACAAGATAGAAAATACCATATGTAGAACAATATGGAATTGAGATTTGGGGGGATTTACCACCTGGAAATATCAGTGCACTGTAAGAATATACAGTTAAGGATAGTTTTTTCAGTATTCCAAGAACTCTCTTCAGTTCAGTTGGAATAGAATAAAACAAAATGAGACGTAAACATTTCTTGTAAGCGAGGAATCAAGCTGATGCCCTGGTAAATTCAAATACCACTCATGACTGTCTGACTATGTTTTACAACGTAATGCAACTATTTCTTGTCTTGTGTAGCGTAAATACCTCGAGGCAAGAAATTAGTGCACTAATGCAGGATATAATCAAAGCTTCATTTCGAAACCCACCATTCTACCTCAATTGTCTACAAGGTTTGTTCTTGCACTCCGTCTGGGGAAGGAAGAACAAAGGTATCAGCATCAATTACCATTTGATTCATGATTATTCTTTTGTATCATTTAGATGAATCAATACGTCTAAACATATTAGATCAATGGCTACCAGAATAAGCAGTGTTGTACAAAACAAGGTTGGTAATAAATCACCAGGAGTTCGAGAAGCAGTCACAGAAAAGAAACACAGAGTTTAAAAGCATGTGCAGAGGCAACAAGAAAAGTGTCAGACCACGACGATGACTCAGAATTAGAGGGCTAAGAAAGTTGCGACAGAAGATTATAGGAAAAAAGTGTACAAGAGTAATTGGAACAAGAAGCAATTCTTCTATTATTGCCTCATTGCTGTGCTGCTCATTTGTTGGAAGTGGTAAAAAATTTAACATTAGTTTGCTGTAACATTCACGATTTCAAAGTGATAGATCTTTGTAGGGCTTCCAAGTCACACAGTCTCTCCTATTCAAACCAGACTCTCACCTCCAAGCTAGCGAGTCCCGGGAACTTGAATAAGTCAGCTGGAGATTGGGTGAACAACCCCGGTGGAAGACAAGGACAGTGCAGACAAGAGCGGATGAAATGGTCCTCCGAAAAGGGGGTTGAGCTTCGGGTTAACTAACCACTCTCAGAAAAGCACACCAGTCACGAAGCCATTAAATAAGCCTAGGACGGATAGGAAATATAAGAAACGACTCAAGCAACAGAATATGACTTTCCAATTTGGAACATGTGCGAACCCTCCTCAGACCCGGAGCACAAATGAAGCTTTTAGAACAACCGAAGATAAAGGGCACCACTGGACAGAGACAGATGGAGGCAACTATTAGTGAAAGCCAAGGCCCGATTTTACTGTGGTGCTATTGGAAAGAGAGCAAAAAATTTAACATAAGTTTGCTGCATGCAACTGTAGGTACTTGTAACATTCACGATTTCAAAGTGATAGCCCTTTGTAGTAATAGGTCATGGAGCCTCTAGAGTCGAGAGACAGGTCAGACTTACGGCCAAATTGTGAATGAATTGATAGAGAGTAACGTGATTTTTTTGGGGTCATCTTCCCCGATAGATTTTACAATCGATATCGAAGGTCAAATACTTTGAGGAAAAACCTGTCGAGACCAAGAGGGCGCTAACCATCCGTCAGTGTAACCCATTTTCATATTAAATTTCCCTAATCGAACTCAAGATTGTGTCCCGGATAGGACCTTGACCTCCACTGATACTAATTCCAATCGTAAGTTATATCAAGGAAGCTAGGCCCAAAAAATTGATCGGAAATGGCCTTTTTCTCAGCACTTACGACAAGACTCTGCAATCATAAAGTCTGGCAGCCTATTGACCTCTCTATTCCCGATCGGCTTATAGACAATTTGGACGTGAGTCCGATCAAGGAACTTGAGGTGAGGTTGGCTCCTGGACTACTACGTGTCAAGCAACTGCTGCATGGTTCATTAGTTCTATCAAATTTGAGCGTTCGTCCGTTCAAGGAGGATGAGGTGAGGTTGGCTTTTTAACTACTACGTGTTAGGCAACTGGTCTATGGTTCATTTGTTTGTCTTTTATTCTTGTGATGGCACTTCAATTACAGTAAAAAGGAAACTTATGTTTGAAACACCATCCCCTTGAAAAAATTTTATTGAAGAAAGCAATATACGACGACACCTCAACGTTCTACTATGTTATAAGATATTAGGCTCAATAATTCAAGTGGGGTCGTACATCCATTGCAGATGATCCATGCAGTGGAAGACCGGCGGAAGCACCACGCCAGAAATCAGGATGAAAGTAAAGAAGCGTGTGCTCAGGGACCGTCAATTGGAGTCTTCTCAATTAGCTACAGAAGATGCCACTTCAAAAGCACTAGTTCTGAGAATCCAGCACAAATATTTGGTGATAGGTAAGATTGGTACAAAACGCCTTACAGAAGAATAACCATTTTTTGTCTGCAACGGAATATTAGGACCTATTATTCTTGAACAAGGGCTGGTCCCCTCAAAACACCCGTACCTTTTGGCCAATAGTATGTTCTGTATTTACTCCTGTGTTTGAAGTCTTGTCTGACTGATGAGGTCTGGGACTTTCTTCAGACCTGTTCAATTGAGGCAGTGATTCTCCAGCTGCAATCGTAACAGGTGATGGATCTTCGGGATTCGGACACAAAACAAGACGCCATGCAGGTTAAGCGTCAAGTGCGCCACCGTTGAAAAATTTTCGCACTCAACCGTCCGCTAGGAGAGTGATGCCACAATTTTTCGGAATATGTGAGGTATCTCCTTGATAGATCGTCTTTATCACAAGCAGACTACGTTGGAGACTAAAGAAATTTGGCGTCAGCAATTTTGGACAACCATCAAGCAAATTTCAACCATGGGGACAATACCCCTGTTCACAGATTAGGCATCTGGATTGGGGTTACGAAACATAGATTCATAATTGAGATCCAGAGACGAAGCAAGAATCCATGTAGTTGAAGCATGAGGTTCTCCATCATCGAAGAAATTTTGCAGTCAGTGGTCCCCCAGGAAGTTGATAGCACAATTTCCTGTCATATGGAAAGTGTGTTTCTGGTTGATCATCTCTCTTATAAGGGGACGATGGAAGGGAACTATCATGCTGGGGTCTTAAAGAATATAAAGACAGTAATTCTAGACAATTATCGCAGAAAGCTCAGCCATTGGAACAATGACCCTATTAAAAAATTTTGCATCTGGATATACTCAATGGTGCAATATTATTTTTTTTTGAATCCCAATGGGTGTTAAAATATGGATTCACCATTGCAATCCGACGACGACACATGCAGTGGAATCATCACCGGAGAAATTCTCGCATTCAACCGTCCGCCAGAAGGGTGATGCCACAATTTTTCGGAATGTGGAAGATATCTCCTTGATAGATCATCTTCCTCAAAGCAGACGATAACAGGAAGGCACTATGTTGGAGTCTTAGAACATTTGACGACAGCAATTCTGGGCAATTATCGAAGAAAGTTGAGTCATGGGGACAATACCCCTGTTCACAAATTGGATATCTGGATTGTTTTGGTTAGAATCCTAATGAGTGATGGAACATGGATCCATCATTGTAATCCGCAGATGCAGCTAGAATTCATGCAGTGGAAGCATGAGGTTCTTCACCACCGGAGAAATTTTGCAGCCAGTCGTCCTCCAGGCGAGTGGTGACACCATTTTCTTGGATAAAGAAGGTGCGCCTCTCATTGGTCATCCTTCTCATCAAGAGAAGATGGAAGGAAAGTTTTATGCTAGGGTTTTGAGAATCTGAAGACAACAACTTCAGACAACCATCGAGAAAAGTTCAGCTTTGAGAACAAAGCTTCTATTCACAATTTGGGCATCTGGATCTGCTCAATGATGAAAGAATTTTTTTGCTAGAATCGTAACGGGTGATGAAATATGGATTAACTATTGCGACCCGAAGACGAAACAAGAGACCACGCAGTGGAAGAGTCAGGTTCTCCACAACCGGAAAAATTGTTTACTCAATTTTCTTGAATATGAAAAGTATTTCCTTGATAGATTATCTTCCTAGCAAGCAAACGATAACAGAGAAGTACAATGTTAGAGACTTAAGAAATTTAAAGGCAGCAATTCTGGACAACCATCGAGGAAAGTTCAGCCATATGAATAATACCCCAGTTCTCAAATTAGGCATCTGGATTGTTTTGGTTTGAGCTTTGATGGATTCATCATTGGGATCCGAAGACGATACCAGAACTCATGCACTTAAAGCATGAGGCTCTTCACCAACGAAGAAATATTTCAGTCAGTCATACTTCAAGAAGGTGATGACACAATTTTTCGGAATATAGAATGATTGCTTCTGATTGATTATCTTTCCCATTAATAGACGATGGAAAAAAATATCTGTACAAAGGTTTTGGGGAATATGAAGGCAACATTTCTGAACAATCATCAAGAAAAGTTCAGCTATAGGGACAATGCCTCTGTTCACAATTTGGCCATCTGGATCTGCTCAAGGCTCGAAGATTTTTTTAAATTGCGACCCGGAGACGAAACAAGATTCGATGAAGTAAAAGCATCAGGCTCTTCACCACCGGAGAATTTTTGTACTCAAACGTCCACCCGGAAAAAGATGGCACAGTTTTCTAGAATACAAAAAGTATCTCCTTGATAGAATATCTTCCTCACAAGCAGACGATAACAGGAAAGTACTATGTTAAGCTCAGCTATGAGGACAATGCCTCTTTACACAATTTATGCATCTGGATCTGCTCGATAGTGGCAATATTTTTTTGCTAGAATCGTGATGGATGATGAAATTTGACGACAGCAATTCTAGACAACCATCGAAGACAGTTCAGCCATGAAAGCAATATCCTTGATCACAGATTGAGCATCTGGATTCTTTTGGTTAGAAGTCTAATGGGTTATTGGTACAGGTACATGGATTTATCATTGACGTCCAGAGGAAAAACTAGAATTCATGCAGTGGAAGCATGAGGTTCTCTACCATCGGAGAAATCTTGCAGTCAGACGTCTTTTAGATGAGAGCTGGCACGATTTTCTGGGATATGAGAGGTGTGCTTTTGATTTAATATCTTTTCCATTGAAAGACGACGGAGAAAAAGTATTTTGCTGGGATTTTTAGAATATGAAGACAGCAATGCAGTGGAAGCATCAAGTTCTCCACCACCGGAAAAATTTCGTACTTAGTGGTCTATCCGGAAATCGATAGCAAAATTTTCTAGAATATGAGAAGTATCTCCTTGATAGATTATCTTCCTCACAAGTACACGATAACAGAGAAGTACTATTAAAAGGTTTGAGAAATTTGAGGGCAGCAATTCTGAACAACCATTAAGGAAAGTTCAGCCATGAAGACAATGCTCCTGTTTACAAGCTCGGGATCTGAAAGTGTTCTATGGTTTCTATGCAATGGAAGCGCAAGGTTTAGAAAAAATTTCCCACTCAGCCATTCGCCCAGAAAGTAGTGGCACAATTTTCTTGGAGATGGGATATGATGACCTCCACCATAAGGAGACGATAACAAGAAAGTTCTGTACTGAAGTTTCAAAAGATTTGAAGGCAACTATCTTGGACAACCATCAAGGACAGTTCAGCTATGAGGATAATACCTCTGATCACAAGTTAGGCATCTGGATCTGGTAGAAGAATTTTTGCTGAAGTCATAATGGTTGATGGAACATAGATACATCATTGGAAAAATAAGAAGTAACAAGATTTTATGCAAAGGAAGCACAAGATTCTTCGCCAATGGAAATTTTTGCACTCAACCATCCATCGAGAAGGTGATGGCATATTTTTTTAGGATACGGAAAATGTGCTTCTGACCGATTATGTCCTTTACAAAGAGACAATAACAAAAGAGTTCTGTACTGAAGTTTTAGAAGATTTGGGGACAGCAATCCTGAACAACCATCGAGAAAAGTTCAGCCATGGAAACAATACTCCTGTTCACATGCTAGGGATCTGACCATAGCAGAAGAATTATTTTCTGTTAGAATTGTAATGGATGATGGAAATCATCATTGAGACCAGAAGATAAAACAAGTTTCCATGCAAAGGAAACGCAAGGTTCTAAGAAAGATTTTACACTTAGCCATCTGACCAGAAAGTGACGACACTTGTTTTACGGATATAAGGAGACGATAGCAAGAAAGTTCTGTACTGAAGTTAAAGAAGATTTGTAGACAGCAATCTTGGACAACCATCAAGGAGAGTTCAGTTATGAGGACAATGCCTCTGTTCACCAATTACACATCTGGATCTGCTCAATGGTCGTAACAGGTGATAGATCATGGATTCATCATAAGAATCGGAAGATGAAACACAATTCCATGCAAAAAACGACCATCAAGGAAGGTTCGGCCATGGCAACAATGCCCCTGTTCGCGAATTAGGCATTACATCAGCTGCTGTATGTGATTGTGAGTCCCAGGACCTTGATAATCTTTCTTATAGCCCAGTCCCTGCCCCTTGCAACTGTATTTCATTTAGATATTTGAAGAAACGTCAACAAGAATTTTTAGCTCATGGAACCAAGAGCAGTTTCTTCAAGACCAAATGGCACCAGAGTCTAATTCAACTAAAGCATACAGATGAACATTTCATTGTGCTCGGGTATGATATAAACGCTTGACCCCAGAATTGCCACCTGTCTCGATTCTGCCCGGATTTTGTCGATATATCAATTTTATTTTGATTTAAATGCTTGTATTGAGCGAACAAGAAGCTGGTCCAAATCGGACCAGACTCCGATCGTCTTCGATGGCCGACTTGTTTTCCAAAAGGTGGCAACCCTTCTTGACCCTGTCATACATATCGACAAGAACTTTTGGATTGTACACAGACGTGCTAATGCACTTAGTCACAAACTTGGCATCGTATATCATTATCCGATGGATTTATAGGGACCTTTGAACTCGATTTCACCCAGTCTGAATATTATTTAATGTGAATTCAGCTTTAGAGAGATCAAAAGGTCTTGTTGCTCGATTGATTACACCTAATCATCTTCAGGAAAATGGAAAGGTGTTATCAACACCGATGCTACGAGGTTTCAAATTGAGCTAGACAGTGCTGGAGCGCTAGTTGACCGTACTTTAGAAAAATTATTGCGGAGGAGGTATGGAACTGCAACAGACATATTCTATTATGATTTCCAACACGTATAAGTATATAAATATTGTCATTCCTCGAAAGAATAAGTAAAAAAAGACAATCAATAAAATACCCGGTGAGATACTTTCTTCCCTTTCCAAACTCGTGCGATTTTCAATATTTCCCTGTGAATGGAACAAAATTAATCACAAGGAGGGCTATGCGGGCTAAGAGGGATACTCCAGTTTCCACTCCAGGCGGCAAGCAATAACATTTAATTAAAATATGTCTGTTTACTGAACTCCTTTCCCCGTAGGGACCATGCTGATTCCCTGGGATAAATAGGAAACAATACGAGAGATTTAACGCCGCTGTGCTTCGATACTTCACGTGAGATATTGTTAATTACTTTTTTTATTACCGCCTGGTTTTCCTTCGCATTGAAACTTTTTAAAGTGGGCACGTGCATTCGATGGAAACGATTATACGACAATTCTTGTGCGTAATTTTCAGCCAAGCATATGTGCACAAAATCACTGACAAAGACCAAAGACGTGGAACAACAATTTACAATCCCGCTGTGCAGATGTTCAGGGCGCGATTCCTGCAGACACGTTGCAGAAAATTGCATTTTCATCGCCCGGACAGCCAAGCACGTACCTTTGTGTATCCTCTGGAAGCGTGAGGTAATTTCAAACAAAGAATACTTGATCTTGTGTGGAGCTTGTAATAATGAGCACGAAAGACACAACACAGCTTACTAAGTTGCAGGATGCATATTAATTTCTCGAATGCGATCAATGACAAAAAAAAATGCTTGTATTTCACCTGTAGCTATCTTCATTCAACAGCATGTGAGGCCTGATCCTGGTTGACTGTGTGCAAACAGCGCACTGATTACAAAATTTTCCATACTATAAATCCACGAAATTAAAGAGCTTTGCGTCAGAGGATCTCAACCAATCACTTAATCCTGGCAGATATTCGCGGTGCAGAGAAAGCGAGAGCCTCCGCTGAAGGATGTACCGTTCAATTTTCCGAGATCAATATAGCCTTGATAGGCTGTCGTGTGCTGCAGGATATCAAATCTGTAGAGCTGTTAAGTCAAGACTTCCTTTAAAGGGAGAAAACGCAGGGATGGTATCAGAAGATTTCTGAATAAACGCTTTTTTTTGAGGATCATAGTTGGAACAACAACAAACAGCGGTATTACAAAAGAAGAACACGACTGATAACTTGTTTTAGTATAACAAGACTTCTGCAAAGCATGGCACCATAAGGTAAGATAAATCCGCAACCATAATTTTCGTGGAACACGTACTTTTGGAAATACCGCAAACTGATATTCTACTCTAACAATAACACCAAGCTGCAGAATGCAATGTGCAACGCTAACAGTTGGTGGCATGTTATTTGCTCTTGGAATCAGTGTGTGGAATATTAGGAACACTAAGCCAAAACATTAGCCACTCAGCAAAGTTTTGGCATATAAATTAATAATTTCTGTTCGTCTCTCCTAACAAGTAACTACATCATATATTCGGTAACTTTCTACGCTGGCTTATGGGAAACCTATGTTCGCGTATCTAGATCTAGCTAGGTGGGGTTAACCTGTTTCGCCGGAGTTGTGATGAAATTCGCTGTTTAATAATAAATTACTCTTAACGAAAGTTTCCAACAAACTCATCAAGCTAAATTACCACAGTTTTAAGCTGGATGATTCCATAAAATATAGCAGTCTGCATTTTAGGTACATAAACATAGATACGTGATGATATTCAAGCATGAATCGTTGATCAACCTCACAAATGATCGTCAGCCAATTTTGTAACGATCCCTCGCTGCTAGCAGGGTCGCTGACTTTGGCGTCTCTGTCAAAGTTACAAGAAAACAAACCTACAGCTTGTTTGTCCTGAGCACTCGCACTAAACGGGCTTAGCACAAAACTTCGAACGGAGATCGAACGAAAAACACACTAGAATACTTCGAAAGATTGCTCGGAGAACCAACTTTCAAATAAGTAACGATTGCAGGGGTTGTACCATGTGTAAGGGTTATATCAGGCAGCATATTCGGGTTCGGTTTTCGATGACCACGGCTCCGGCGGGGGTTCTTGTTCCATTTCCTCCTTGCCAGCGGAGGTTCGGCGGTTGACAGTTCTTCTGGTCCCGACTTACGGACTTACTAAAAAACAATCAGACCTACAGCTTGTTTGTCTTAGACACTTGCACTAAGCAGGCTTAGCAGAAAGCTTCGAACGGGCGTCGAACGGAAGATACTTTGGAAGATTGCTCGGACAACTAACTTTCAAGAAAGTAACAATTGCAGGGTTCGTACAAAATGTGAGGGACATATCAGGCAATATATTTGGGCCTCCTTGAGTTCAGTTTCCGATGCCTACAACTCTGGCGGAGGTTTGTTTTCCGCTTTCTCCTTGCTGGCGGCTCGGTAAGGTCGGTGCCGCCAACGGAGGTTCAGCGATTAACAGCTTCTCTGAACCTGCCTTACTGACTTACAAAGAAACAATCAGACCTACGGCTTATTTGTCTTGGACACTCGCACTAAGTAGGCTCAGCAGAAAGCTTCGAACAAGCGTCGAACGGAAAATATTTTGGAAGATAGCTCGGAAAACTAACTTCCAAAGAATGATTGCAGGCGGAGTACTATGTGGAAGTGTTTCCGATGCTCGCGATTCCAGTGGGGGTTTTTCTGCCGCCTGCTCTTTGCTGGCGATTCGGTAAGATTAGTGTCGCCAGCAGAGGTTCGGTGGTTGATAGCTACTCTGGACACACCTAACAGAATTACAAAACAACAATCAGACCTACAGCTTGTTTGTCTAAGACACTCGCACTAAGCAGGCTTAGCAGAAAGCTTCGAACAAGCGTCGAATGAAAAATATTTTGGAAGATTGCTCGGAGAACTAACTTTCAAGAAAGTAACAATTGCAGGGTTCGTACCAAATGTAAGGGACATATCAGGCGATATATTTGGGCCTCCTTGAGTTCATTTTCCGATGCCCACAACTCTGGTGGAGGTTTGTTTTCCGCTTTCTCCTTGCTGGCGGCTCGGTAACGGACAGTGTCGCCAGCGGAGGTTCAGCGGTTTACAGCTTCTCTGGACCAACCTTACGGACTTACAAAGAAACAATCAGACCCACAGCTTATTTGTCTTAGACATTCGCACTAAGTAGGCTCAGCAGAAAGCTTCGAACAAGCGTCGAACGTAAAATATTTTGGAAGATAGCTCGGAAAACTAACTTTCAAAGAATGATTGCAGGGGTAGTACTATGTGAAAGGATTGTATCAGGCGATATATTTGAGCCTCTTCGAGTTTGGTTTCCGATTTCCATGACTCCGACGGGGGTTCTTCTTCCGCTTCCTCCTTGCCAGCAGAGGTTTGGTGGTTGACAGCTACTCTGGACCCACCTTGCAGACTAACAAAAAAAACAGCAGACCTACAGCTTGTTTGCCTTAGACACTCGTACTTAACAGGCTTAGCAGGAAGCTTCGAACGGGCGCCGAACGGAAAATGTTTTGGAAGATTGCTCGGAAAAGTAACTTTGAAAGAATGATTGCAGGGGTCGAACCATGTTATTATAGAATTATATCAGGCGGTACGTTTGGGCCTCTTTAGATTTGGTTTCCGATGTCCACGGCTCCGATGAAGGTTCTTCTTCCGCTTTCTCCTTCCTGGCGGCTTGGTAGCAGTCGAAGTCGCCAGCAGAGGTTCGGCAATTGGCAGCTCTTCTGGACCCGCCTTACAAACTCACTAAAAAACAATTAGACCTACAGCTTGTTTGCCTTAGACACTCGTACTAAACAGGCTTAGCAGAAAGCTTCGAACGGACGTCGAACGGAAAACATTGGAAGATTGCTCGGCAAATCAACTTTCAAAGAAGTAACGATTGCAGGGGTCGTACTATGTGTGATGGCTATATCAGGCAGTAAATTAGCGCTCAACTTTCGATGCCCACGTCTCAACGAGGGTTTCTTCTTCCGCTTTATCCTTGCTAGCGGCTCGGTAACGGTCGGTGTAGTCAGCGGAGGTTCAGCGGTTGACAGCTCCCTCAAACCCGCCTGCGGTAAGGTAGAGGTTGATTCGAATGCTGTACTGTTGAATTTCTACGACACCTGGTGATGTGACTGATGACAAGCAGCTCTCCGCACTGGAATTCTGCCACACCCAGATTTGCCTTCGCGGCGTTGACAGGAGAGCCAGCAGCGGATAGCCAGCAGCGGATAGCCAACCTCCGAGGATCCTCCCAATCGGCAATTACTTAGCAGAACGTTAATGTCATGCACAAGCTGTTCAACGAAGATAGATTTTGAGGCTTTAATAAGGATTTCAAAGACGTCGAACGGAGAACACACTAGAATACTTTGGAAGATTGCTCGGAGAACTAACTTTTGAAGAAGTAATGATTGCAGGGGTTATAATAATAATAATAATAATAATAATCATATATATTTTCCTGTGTAAGGGTTATATGAGGTTGTATATTTGGACTTAGTTTTCGATGCCTACGGCTCCGGTGGAGGCTCTCCTTCTGTTTCCTCCTTGCTAGTAGATTGGTAACGGTTGGTGTCACCAGCGGATGCTTGGCGGTAGACAGCTCTTTTAGACCTACCTCCGGTATGGTAGGGGTTGATTCGGACGCTGTACCAATGAGTTGGATTCCCACTACACCTGTTGGGGTGACTGATGACAAGCAACCCCCAGACTAGATTGCTGCTTAACCCGGATTTGCCTTTCCGGCGTTGACGAAAGGGCCGGCAGCGGATAACCGGCCTCCGAGGACTCTGATCGGCGATCCCCAAAAACGGCAGTTACTTAGAAAAACGTTGATGTCGAAGACACAAGATCTTGAGGCATTACGGAAAGCACACAAGAATACTTCAGGATAATGCTCGGAGAACTAACTTTCAAAGAAGTAATGATTGCAGAGGTCGTGTAAGGATTACACTAGGCGTAATATTTGGGTCTCTTCAAGTTCGGTTTCCGATTTTAATGGCTCCGGCGGGAGTTCTTTCTCCGCTTTTTCCTTGCTGATATCGCCAGCAAAAGCTCGGCGGTTGACAGCTCCTCTGGACCTGCCTGCGGTATTGGAGAGGTTGATTCGGACGCTGTATCTATGATTTGGATTCTCACGATACTTGATGGGGTAACTGATGACATGCAACCCCCGCACTAGACTTCTGTCAAACCCAGATTTGCCTTTCCGGCATTGACGGAAGGGCCGGCAGCGGATAGCCGGCTTCTGAGGACTCTGATCTGCGATCCCCAAAAACGCAATTACTCAAAAGAACGTTGATATCGTGGACAAGACGTCGAACGGAAAACACACTTGAATACTTTGGAAGATTGCTCGGAGAACTAACTTTCAAAGAGGTAATGATTGTGGGGATCGTAACATGTGTTATATCAGGCGGTATATTCGAACCCAATTTTCGATGCTCACGTCTCCAGCAGAGGTTCTTCTTCCGCTTCTGCCTTGCTAGCGACTTGGTAACAGTTGGTTAGGTTAGGTTAGGTTCGGTTGTTCCTCTGGACCCGCCTCACGGACTTACAAAAGAACAATCCAGCCTACAGCTTATTTGTCTTAGACACTCGCACAAAACAGGCTTAGCAGAAAGCTTAGAACGAACCTCAAACAAAAAATACTTTGAGAGATTGCTGGGAGAACTAGCTTTGAAAGAATGATCTCAGGGGTCGTATGATAAGGAAAGGTTATATTAGGCGGTATATTTGGGCTTGTTTTTCGATGCCCATAGTTCCGGCGGGAGGTTTTCATCCGCTTTCTTCTTAGTGGCGCCTTGGTAGTAGTCGGTGTCACCAGCGGTGGCTCAACGGTTGACAACTCCTCCTGACCCACCTCCAATATGGTAGCAGTTGATTCGGACGCTGTATTAGTTGGATTCTCACGACACTTAGTGGAATGATTGATAACATACAAGTCCCTGGACTAGACTTCTGCCCAACCTAGTTTTGTTTTCCTGGCGTTGACGGAAGGACCGGCAACGGTAGAGGATTCGGATGACACTTGCAGTTCCCAAAACCATCGACGTCGCGCGCAACATCTTCAACGAAGATAGATTTTGAGGTATTTTTCACGGATGTCAAAGACTTCTGTTCAAAAAATTTGCATGAGGGATTGTACGAAAAAATTTGTCTTCTGTTAGATATCTCATCTGTTGACCGAATATCAGAAAGGAGCTAGGGTCAATTGGTGTCAACTGATTCAATGCAGGCAACTCTAAGAACATGTAGAGCATCATCAGTGGTGACGAATTGTCAATTTAGTCATATCAAATCAGAGAAATTGGGTGTTCCAAAGTCCGACAAAAGTCACCCGGTCTTCAAGTGTGTCCAGAAAGATGGTCACGTCATTTGTGTCGGAAGCAGGTCATATAGCAACAGTGCCTCTTCAAGATCCATTGATATACAATCATTTGTTTCCCGGGAGGATCAACAAAGTCCGAAGAACTAACCCTGAACGACAAATCATCTTCCATTAAGACAATGCAAGTTCGCATGTAGCTCGCAGGACCATTGAATTTCTAGAACAGCGTCGTTTTGTTGGAACATCCATCTTATAGTTCTGATCTAGGCCCCAACGGGCTTAAATCTCCCAAAAATGAAAAACGGACTGCGTAGTCAAAGGTTTCAGTCGTTAGAAGTTTGTCAGTACCAGCAAATAACTTTGGTAAGTGCGAATGCACGATGCATCAACTTTGGTAAGTGCGAATGCAAGATACATCAACTTTATGGACAATACTTCGAAAAACAATAAAGTCCGCAGTTCTCTTCCATTTCCATATCATTAGGATTGTGTGTATTAACAATAACTGTCTCTTTCCGAATGGAACAAATTTTAATGCAAATGATTACAAAGCTTTCCAGTAATATGTCGGAAAAAATTGCCAGCTCAATTATCTCCCCAGTTTTCGGGAAATGGCACACTGGGGATGCGTAGGAAATATCCCCTTCATTTCAAACAGAACTGTTCAAAAAAGGATTACAGCCGTTTACTGGAACGACTTTAGAATTACCAACTGTACAGATACGTTTCAATTACAGCCGATTGCCCGGCAGCAAAAGCTGCGAATATTTAGCTGAAATTCTGAAGTTCCAGATGTACAAAGCTCAATAATAAAACAGATGCTCATATATTACTGAAAATTATTTTTGTTGGAATTGAATCGTTACTCAATGATGCTCCACATTCTGAAATGAAACAATAAAACCACACAGCTCTACAACTTCTTACCCATAGTTTTATTTTTCTGGGAGAACTGAGCTTTGCGTGCTCTAAATCTGCGAGGACTTTGTCGCATGGAAATATAAACTTTATTATTGTTCATCAAACTGAAAATGTCCACTTTGTGAATCGGTACGATTTGATTGTTAGAACTATAAAATTCTTACAAAATGTAAACCCCAAATAAAAGTTGATAGATTTATTGAATTCACGTATAAAGACTTAGCTCTGCAAAGGGCTGATAAAGGAAATGGTAAACGATGGTTGCAAAAAAGAATTTTAAGCGAACTGACAACAGAAGTCTGAACTGAAGTAAACACGGAGAATTCGTCATAAAACTAGACAGTAAATTCTCGAAGGACGGACGAAATAAATTGATGTATGAAATGTCAATCTCAGAAATGGGACGTTGTAGGTTTTATCCCTACTTTATTACAAACTTTCCCAACTCGTAAATCCGGGCAGGGAAAAAAGAGCTCCCGCGGGGCGAGACTGGTATTTAGAACCCTTATTTGGGGATTTAATGTTGTACAACAGAACAAGCACAAGATTAAAATATCCCAGCAGCCTTTTTCTCAATATATTCAGGGACCGGTGATTACGACGACCTAATTTCGAGGAATATTCTTTCAGAACGTAATTGAAACATCCGCATTTTCAACGCCCTGCTGAAGACTTTTTCTGTTATGTAAAAATCATTGATGAAACTGCATGAAAAAGCTACTGAGTCCAACAAACGACCTACTTAACAGTAAATTAGGTTGAAAACTAGAGTAAGTTATTCAAGAATTCACAGAGCTCCATTTCCAAGTCATTGCAGTTACTGTATCGATATCTACCCCACGTATGATGTAATTTACATAAAGTTCTATGAATTCAATATACATAACCATAACGGAGAGCATTTCGAGCTATTGTTGAGATGAAGATGCATTAAAAAGGTCGAAAATACTTCGTTTGCTAAGCGGAGAGGATTCATTCGCAGGATATCAGAGTTAAATTAACAGCAGGACTTAATACTGTTGAAATACTTTTGAATTTCCTGGTTGAGATTTTAATGCTGATTCAGCGATTGGGGATCAAGTTGAAGTAGATGACACTGCAGTCGGAAATTAGGAGATAGTTCATTTGTACTCTGATCTTGATGGAACACGGAAGAGACTCTATTTGCTATTATTTTCGAATGCTCTTTGATCTAGTAGATAAATTTTGGGGACTCTTGAACGTGATCGTCTGATCATTGTAGTAAAGTGTGTGGCAATGTTCAAACGCTACGAGGAGGATTTTTTTGCCATATCAAGACCGTTGATCAAACAAAGATCTATCAAAATACAGCAGGAATTGAAAAATGGTCGAAACAGGAGACTGCTCCCGAGGAATCGAAGTCGAAGAAGTTCAAGATGAGTTCGTTGGCGTACAAGGATATGGACAGAGCTTATTGAGATGCGTAAGGTATTATTTGCATCGACTTTTGAAAAGTTTGTGTACAAGTGCACAATATATAAGGCTCCTGATACAATTTGAAGCAAAAGCAGCCGCATTTGATGAAGACAATATACCGAAAGCGCGTAGTAACAACGATAAGAATTGGTTCTTCATCCATCGTATTATGCAGATTGAGCCCTTCGACTTTATCCAATTCAAATTTGGAAAAACTTCTTAGTAGTGAAGGATTCGTTACAAAAGACGAGGTAATTGTTGGAATAGGCACGTTCTAATGGGTGGGGGCAATTATATTATTCAAAGAGCATTGATAAATTGAAGAATGTGTATCAGGCTTGAAGAGGACTCGAAGCTCAATATTTTTGGATAATCCTAAAAAATAATTATTTGAGGACCCTCAATATCAAAATTTCGTTTTTAGGAGTGCAAACCTCTCTTCTTCAGTTGAGAACAAGTTTATTCGCAGAAAATCGTTATTGTAATCATGAGTCAACGCTTCGCTTTCTTCATAGTCAGGGAGCAGGTCGCACCTCATGTTGTCTTATCGAACATACGGTCAAATTGTATATGAATCGATCGGGAATATAGTGGCCAATAAGATGCCAGACTTTAAATGTCCAAAGAAGGCTAGACCCGCTCAATTTATTCACGGATAGCGAAGTACTTCGAAGAAAAATCGGAATGCTAGTCCTTGACCTGTCTAGGAGGCTTCAGGCGGATGGACCAATAGAGACTTTGGGAGATTTCCCGAAGGGCCGGATGCTTTCGACCCGAAACAGGCCGGTGATCCTATCGTGGACGATGTTGATGAAAAACAACAAAATTAGTCCGGTGCTAATGGTTTCCCGGGCTGGTTTATCCTTCCCATCCGTCCCTGCCAGGAGGGCAGCTTTCCAAGACGTAAGGACAATTGGAGGGTGTTGAAAGCCTCTAGATTCAAATCAAAAATCCTCAAAGAAGTAACAACAGTTTTTAGATCTTAAAATTCTTCTGGGATGTCTAAGCAAAGATTTCTAAATGTAAGAAGACTTGGAGGCCATTTCAAGAAGTAACAAATGGAATTAGAATGCTGGAAGCCTTCGGATACTTTCAGAGAGCCTCAAAAATTATAAAAAAAGCTTTTGAGAAGGTTGAAATCTCTCAGGATATTCAGGGTTAGCTCTTTAGAAGGAGTTTTGATTTGTTGAAAGCCTTCAGGAAGGATAAATCATGAATCTTCAAGGAAGTAATAACAGTTTTAAGATCTTGAGTCTTCAGGGAAGTCGGAGCAGAGATGTAAAAAATTCCTGGAGGATTAATCGGGTGGTAACACAAAAATTAGAATACTGGGCAACTTAGAGCACTAACCTCCTTAAGAGATTCAACAATTATGAAAGCGGCCCCAATAAGACTCATGACCAAATTGTCTATGAATTGATCAGGAATATAGTGGCCAATAAGATGCCTCAAGTGTCGAAATAGGGTGCCCCTGGTCAATTTTTTCGAGGTCGATTTCTTCGAGAGGTCTTACGATTTAAACTAGTACCAATCGATGGTCAAGTAGCTCAAGAAAAAACCGGGTGTCACCCTCTGTCCAATCCAGGAGGGTGGCAGCTACCTCTAAATTTAGTCTAATTTCATATTCAACTTCGTGGATCGAATTTACAATTCTTATTTTTTTCCCGTCCTGAACAGGACAAGGGACGGCATCCTGGTTTTGTCTTGAAGTAGTTAGTTTTGGAGTTGGCCCTGAAAAAATTGACGGGAAATGTCCATGCAGGGTAATTCAGAGCACAGATCTCTCAACAAGCTTCAAAAATTATAAAATGTTCGAAGCTCTAAAGATGTTCAGGGCTAGCAGGTTGAAACAATTTTGAGATGATAGAAGCCTTCAGGAAGGTCAAATTACAAATCTTTGAGTTAGTAACCACAGTTTTTAGATCTTAAAATCCTTCAGACAGATTCGTATCCAACTTCCCAAGGAAATAATAACAATTTCCGGATCCTAAAAGTCTCCAGGGAAGTCAAAGCAAAGATGTAAGAAATCCTGAAGGACATATCGAGCAGCAACAAAAAAGTTAAGAAGCAGGGCAATTTAAGGGCTAGCTTTCTACGAGATAAAAACTATTTTGAGATATTGAAAGCCTTCAGGAAGGTCGAATCACAAATCTTTGAGGAAGCAACAACAGTTTTCAGATCTTGAAACTATTCAGAGAGGTTTGTATTCAACTTCCCTGCTCCAGCTTACGATCTGGCTTGGATAGGCCAGAAGGTGGAGCCTCGGATTTGTTTCAAGGTAATCGACCTACGCTATTGATTGTTCTATCGAAAATATTGATCGGAAAAAGCGCTTTTCCGACAATTAGGACAGGATCCTGGATTTATGAAGTGGTACCCAATTGACCACTAAATTCTTGATCGATTCATTTACTATTTGACCATAAGCCTGAAGAAAGCAGATAAAGTGTGGTCGGCTTCTGGGCCAATATATAAAATGGTGCAAAAAATCCACCTCGTGTCGGGTATCGAGTAATTTTCAGTTTGCCTGTACATGGACTCTATTTTTGATCGCCACTCTATACAGAAGTCTCTAAGCTACGACCCGCGAACATCCATAATTCGGTCTGCGGTGACATGTCGGACATGCTCAGTATCTGGCCCATCTTGGTTTCTTTTGATTATAATTCTAAATTTACAATACAAACTAAGTCAAACTAAATGATAATCAGATGTTTTTATTTCAATGACTAATTAGTCTCGGCCCTTCGGACTTCGTGAAGGAGTTAGTGTATGAAATATGGAGACCACTGCTCTTTTAGATGTAAAGATTTCACAGCCTACAAGGTTATTAAAGTAACGTGCACTTTTTTGATTGCTATTTGTTAATATTATGCTCTGATTTAGAATCAGAAGGGTTGACAGAAAAAAGTGTTCGGGGAGGTCTCGCCTGTCCTTCTGCATCAGTTAAAAAAAATTGGATTAGGCTTCAAGAAATAAGTATTCCGAGATAAATTTGTCTATTGTATTTATAATCAATGAGAACAAAACAAAAATAATGAGGATAGAAAAAATAGAGGAATACAGTTTGAAAAGAAGAATGAATTCAAATATTTAGACATTATGCTATCCAATAGAGAAGAGAGGGAAACCAAAATTCAAGAGAAGGTATTAGCAGCGAACAGACTTTTCCACACGAATGAAAAATTACTAAAGGATGAAGACTTAACAAAGGAAACAAAAAAGAAAGTGTATAAAACAATAGTCAGACCGATAATAATGTACGTTGCAGAAAAAATGACAGGGACAAAAAAAAGATAAAGAAAATTTGCAAATTGAAAAGAGAAATAGTGAGAACCATTTCAGGAATAGTAAAAACGGATGGAGAATACTGATAAACTATTAAATAGAACAAGAACTGCAACGAGAAGATATAGTAAGGAGAATAAAACAACAGAGGATGGAATGGTTAGAACACATCCGGAGAAAAAAAAGACACCGTAAGGACAATCTACAATGGAAACCAGGTGGAAACGGAGGAAGCAGACTTAGGTCTGAATGACTGCAAGAAGTAGAAGCATACCTAGGAAAAGCAGGAAAAAATAAATGGAAGAAAAAACAGGAGATAAGAAGCAATAGCAAGTAATATGTCAGAAAATTTAGAACAAGGCTAAAGGATCTAGAGAGCTTCAACCAGAAGTAACGCAATCTCACCTGGCATGTTTAAGCCACTTCATATATATTTAAAAGAATATCTTTTCAATAAAATTGCTTACTTTAGGAAAGGAGAGAAAATTAATGGTCCTTTCTGCACTAAGAAATCCGTGGATGACTCCTGTTTTTCCATCGTTGTCTGCACCGCTGTTACGGGTAACACTATCACTATTAATATTTCTGATATATCTTCTTCAATTGCCTCCAACTGTGCAATTATTACATCACGTATAGTACTCATAGAAAATCACACTGAATCGCACAAAACCATTGATAAATCATTCAATCTTTGTCATTTCTTTCCAAACTTGTGAATGTATGATAAAATTAGATGTATAACATCAAATTTGCCAAGAAATACTTATTTATCACAATATCTATGTAAATATTTCAGAAGAACGTCCAAGAAGACCTAAACTATAAAAACTACAACATGACGTTGATCTGCCAACGTTCAGAATGCACTAAAAGTAAAGCCAATATCTGAGAGCCGCTCATTAACGTATAGACAGGTTATGACCAAATATCAGAAATTAATAATCATGTATTAGGTGACTCCAAAAATGTTTAAATGCTAAATTTATATATTTATTGTTAGGCCCGCTAATAATCGACAAAACAATGAAAGAAGCAAGAAAGTAAGCGAATGAATACGTAATAGGAAAGTGGCAAATGAAAAACGTGAAAGTAACAGAGATATGTTATGCAGACGACATAGACACACTAAACAAGAACTTAGAACTATTTAGAACACACCTAAAAGAAATAAACATGAAGAGAAACAAGGCAAATCACACCACAAAGATAAAAGGGAAGCCCTAGAACAAGTCAAGAAGGTTAAGTATCTAGGAACAATACTGACCCATAACGAAAAACTAAATGAAGAAATATAGGAAAGAACAGGAGTCACAGATAGACTATTTAACGCGTTCAAAAACACCATGCTAACAAATAAAGAAATACCAAAGGTCATCAAAACACAAGTATCCTGACATACGAATCAGAAACCTGGACAACAACAGAAAAACAACGCAGTAGATTAAACAACACGGAAATGAAATTCCTGAGAAAAAAAAGGAAACAGTTTTGAACAGAATAAGAAACAAGGAATATAAACAGAAACCAAAAGCAAAACTGATAGAAAACATAGTACAGAAGGGACAATTAAAATGGTGGGGACATATACACAGAATGGGAGAAGAAAGAACAACAAGAAAAGTAACAACTACCAGTCCCACACCTTGAAAGGTAGATGGGTAAATATTAGTAAGTTTTTCTTGTGGAACAAATTGTACAGTATTTTTTGTGTGTGAACGATATGATCACACTCAATTGCATTTTTAGCCCGATCAATATAAATCTTTTATCGTATCGACATTTCCCTCAATGCCTCATCAATCGTTCTGGTCCAGCTACCGGTTCCACAATCCACTGTCTATTCGTATAATTCTGATCAGCGATTTTCCACTGTTTCACTCGTAAAACGACCATTCATTTACCGGAAATCGATTCAGACTGTCACATTTGCGATGATATAATGTAACGTAAACTACGCTTTGGGATGGAGGTATTCGCACATTCGAACCCGCGCAAGCGCACACAAATGTGGAAGATCTTCCATCATTAACTCTTCGGTAAGTTTCCTTTCCGGCAGACATAAATAAATCAAATTTTTGATTTGTATTTGTTCTTTTGTTTTGTTAACGACGCCATTTTGTTTCCTAAGGTCTTTTGTTGAACACAAAGTTAATTTAATAAAGTGCCTTGCATTATGTTTCGCTTTATTTTTATTAAAAATGTTCTCTCCAAGTTTCTTGAATGAGGTTGGAAACTGAGATTTTTAATTATACTAACAGCTACGACTTTTAATAAAGTGAGCCCGGTGTTTATGCTACTAATGCAGCAGAATAAAACAATCTTTTGAACGCAGCCTCTCAACTATAGGTCGTAATTTTTCAAAGTGCTGCGTGAAAATTTCAAGAAACATATCGTTTCGGACAGTTTTATGGAAAATTTCGACGTCAAAATAAATATTTTAAGCGATTACTGTTTCCTAATCGTGGGTGTCTGCTAGAAAATTTTAATGACTGGCTGACTTCATGATCAAAAGAAATATTTTACTTTGAACATAAACAAAAAGAAAAAACCTACGTAACCTAATTCAGACTTTTTGGGTTTGTTATATAAGTGGAAACTTACCAATAGGGAGGTAACTGGTTTGCAAATGAAACAATCTTACCTGCAACAAAAAAAAAACATCATTAATCATTTTGTGCAAATTTATATCTCCGTTGCTTGCTACATCAATTTGTTCTTATTGTTTGAGGGCCACTGTTTTTGGGGAACTGTGTCACTCTACCCACTGGTTATGAATGACATGCTCTTGTGTGTTTGGAGAATATTAATAGCAATGCCATGACAGCTACCTTCGCAGCCGTATCCACAGTGCTGCGCAGTCTATGACTAATGGACGCACCACGCTCCGATGCCAGATCCAAGAAACCGACGCCGTCATGTGACGTCACTCTACAAGATATGACTACTTGGAATGGACGATAGATTGCCCTGGAAAGATCAACCATCCAAAATGGAAGAGGTTTTAGTGTTTGGGGATGCATGGAAGATGCCGAGCAATAATTCATACCCTTAAAATTTTTAGGGAACAAAAATTGTTTTTTCGCTCTGTTTTATTATTTCCATTTTTATTGAGTCTTCTACTTCTGTTATTTGTGATGACCTAGGTCTTTCTGTTCTACTTCTTTCTGCTGGGTTTTTCTCTAGATTCTTGTTTTCTGGTTTTCTACATTGTTTGTTGGTTTATTTTCTTCACTATGTCATCTCCTTCCAATTCTTTTCCTATTTCGTACTTCATTTTGATTTATATTCATTTTCTGATACTTTTTTTTAGGCCCTAGTAATATTCTTATAGTTCTTTCCACTTTTCCTGAATCTTTTTTGTTTTTGTCATTGTTTTGGCAGAATAGAACGCTTTTATTCCTATATAATCTTTTCTTCTATTTCTGCTTTTCTTTCTTCTTCATTTATTACTGTAACTGCATCTTTTGTTGTTTCTCTGAATTTCATTATTCTTGTCCTGTTGATATTCATATCTAATCTTATGTTATTACTTTTTGTTATTATTTCTTGTAACATTTCTTTTATTGTTTGTCTTATTTTCGTCATGATTTGCTTTGTTTTTGTCATTATTGTTTCTTTTTCTATGTTTCGTAGCACATATTCTGATGCTAAATTGAAAAGGGTGGCTTGAAGCGCATCTCCTTCTCTTACTTCTATTTTAATTGAAAAATTCTCATTTTTTGATGAATTCATGAAAGGTACGATATTGTGTATGAATATCTAGATACTTATAACATATGATACAAGAAGTTAAAAGGCTTTCAAGTTTGTGAGTTATTATTTTGTCATTTGCCCTCTTTGCTATTAACTACACAATTAACAAGCAAGTTTACGATCCTATAACATTCATAAAGTTATTTGTAACAAATAAATTATCTCGTTTGTAATCTTACAGTCGTAACAATAAAATAACTTGGATGAATCATATGTCCGGAAGAAGTATGCATGCAAACAAACAGGGAACAAAAAGAAAACGTATTATAATAATGTAAGTACAACGTGACATCTTAAATTTGTGGCATAATTGAGTGCCAAAAGCAGACAGCAAGAAATGGCATGAATTATTTGTCGCTCCAGATTCAAATCCGATACTGTTTTCACGTCACTCAAAAACAGAATTGTTCTTGACCTTTGTTTCACATGAGTCCCTACACCAAGCTGAAAGAAGCTGCAGTTAAACGCTTCGGGACGTCAAAAGATAAGAAATTTGCAAACTTCTGGAACGCAGAAAAATGGACGACTCTAAGCCAACGGACTTTCTTGGACGCATTCGAGCTCTTGTAGAATCAGGGGTCTCCGAGAGCATTCCGAAAGCACTTTGAATGGGCAGCTGCCGGAAAACGTTCAGACTGTACTAGCAACGCCGAAGGATCTATTTAGTTTTCCTACCTCGGAAGCTGGCACTACTTACGCCTGGGTAGCAAGACCTTAATCAAGAAGCATCTTTCTATTGCGATACTCTAACCAGAGGATTTTCTTTCTAGTACTCCATAGGGACCTAACAAACCCAGAGAAGTTTCCTTTCGGTCGGTTATTTTAGAAGGCGCGCTGTTCTGCAGATGCGCGAAGGCAAATGGCAATGTTATAAATAGACAAATGCTGCCTAGGGTTGCTACGTCACTCCAGCGGGTGACCTGCATAGCCAGTCCAAATCAGGCTTGCATCCTGAGGAGGAAAAGCGCGGCAGCGCACTGATAGCCAGTAAGGCAGCTTGCTGTCTGTTGCAGAGTTGATTGGCTAGTCCAATCGTTGTCTTCGGGCAGGTGCTGCCTGTAATGCCAAAAGGCGAAACGGGTTTTCTTCACGACGCGGAAAGAACAGATTTGGACAGAGTGGCTGAACTCTTGAATGGCGTGATTGAAGCATACAATATCTGAAGCATACAATATCTGAAGCATCGATGACATCTCCAGCAGTTGCAGGTCCGCCTCCGACAAAATTGAGATTTATACGTTTAGAGCAATATTTCGCTGTTCTGACGTAAGAAATCTCACAAATGCGCACCGAAAACAGTCGCGGTCAGTTCAAGAACAATGATAACAGTGAAAACGAAATATGCTACTTTGGTGCAGAGGCTCGGGTATGCCAAAAGTCATGTAATTTTTCGTTAGTATAAGTTGGATGATTCTCCGTGGTCTTCAAGAATACTTGTGTGATCGTTTAGTCTAAAGCTCTGCTGATTTGGCCTCACGAATGTATCAGCGAGGTGATCGACACAAAATGTGATTTGGAGGCAGATTTTTTGGCACAGAGAAACAAGTACAACCTCAAGGAGGTCTGTTCGTCGCATTACCACAGTACGACAGGACCGAAATCTTGTAATATAAGCAGAGAGGCCTTTTGCAACTGAGCGGCAACTGCAGCAAGATCTTCATAATGCCACACGAGCCTTGATGATCAAACGGTGCGAAACCGACCAAAGCCTCTTTCACATGGAGAGCCTTCCAGCGCTATGTAGAAATCGACGACAAAAACGCCATAATTTCAGAACTTCCTTCCAATTCTAGGCTACGTCATTGCGGCCGTTGTACAGGTCTGTACATTTGTCTCAAAGGGCAGGTCGATTCCACACTGTATTTATTAGCAACTTGATATCAAAATATATCTGGACTTCATGCTGCGGAGCAAGAAACTGAAGAGCGGAAGCTACTCCGCTTGCATTTTGACAAAAAGACACAGCTCTCTTTCAAGTATGTAGCTCAAGGGGCAAGAGGTCCACCGGCTCTTGTTCCCCGTGTGAAAACTCCCATAGAATTTTTTGTAGTGCCCTCGCTCGGCTGTCCATGTGAAAAGGGCTTGATGACTCGTGCTCAATGGAGGCTAATTTATCAGCACAGAGAAACAGGTACGACCTCAAGAAGTCCTTGTAGTCGCATTGTCACAGTATAATAGGACCAAAATCTTTGTGATACAAGCGAAGATCTTCACAATGCCATAGGAGCCTTGGTGAGTGATAAAACAGTGCGAAGCCGATTGTGGGAGGCTGGTTTGACTTCATACCAACCAAGGCCTCTTCTACACGCAAAGCTTTTTTGCTCCTACTTTTCATTCTTTCAAACAGAGAACCTTTCGGCTCAAGTTCTTCTGCATCAGACGCTGAGTACGTGAAAATTGCAATGGATCGTACACGCTCTGCCATCTTCTTTACCGTCGACGCCATCTTCGACAACATATTTCAGAGCTTCCCCCCAATTTTCGGTTACGTCATTGCGGTCGTTGTAAGAGTCTGTACTTTTGTTTCAAAGGACGGGTCGATACCGAACTGTATTTATCAGCAATTCTATATCAAAATGCATCCAATCTTCACGCTGCGAAGCAAGAACCTGAAGAGCAGAAGCCTCAAAAATGGCTCACCGACGTTAAAGAGTAGAGTGGCCTAACCAGCGATTACAGTCTACCTCTTAGGAATATGTTCTGTCCACGGATGGGTCCAGATTTTGTATCCATAATGGCAGCCAATGTCGAAGAGTATATGGGAGTGCAAGGCATCAGTCACTGCCACAATATATTCAGCAAGTGGTCTCATTTTGAGATTATTATCATTATTATCAGGTAGTGAGAAGACAATCCAACCTTACGATCTGTTTTGTCAGTCCTCCTCCAGCAAATTCAAACTGTCAAAGAATCTGATTAATTGATGAAGGGTAGTCTGTTTCATATCTTCGGGTGTGGTGAAATGGTTTCCGAGATGTGGTAGTCTTTCTTGAGCTATTTTCGTGCTGGTGCTTCTTTACGACACAGGCGGCAGATATCATCGTTAGCTAAATTCATTTTTCAAAGAAAATATTCAAGGTCACAATGACCTGTTGGGAGTCATCTTGATAATAATACCTTAATATTATAAGCCACCAGCTTGAATGAATTCATTTTTGATATTTCATAATATGTGGTGAAATGAG
This sequence comes from Dromius quadrimaculatus, assembly GCA_963989225.1. Lineage (NCBI taxonomy): Eukaryota > Metazoa > Arthropoda > Insecta > Coleoptera > Carabidae > Dromius > Dromius quadrimaculatus. The sequence continues at coordinate 4,347,545 of OZ022328.1, forward strand.
CTTTGACCATACACAAATAAACATCTGACATTTGACAGTTGCCCGACAGAGGACTAAATCGTAACTACTTTACCAAAAGACAAAAAGAATGTAGGATGATTTGAATTTTAAGGAAATGTTCATGAGGATGTATGTAGCAGGAAATAAATATGAAATTTATTGTTGTAAAGAAATTATTTCTTCTTTTTATATGTATGTCTTCTTCACACTACTGATAGCGCTAATAAGAAATTGATCCTAGAACAAGTAAAGTGAGGATTCATTAAAATTTGTGGCCGATGTAAGTCACTTCTTTGAAAGTCCAGTCTTGAGAGTAGCCGTTCCAAAGTATTTTTTTCTAGTTCCGATACTGAGTGTTATTTTCAGAGTGTTTACCGTCCAAGTGGAGTTTTTGTGCTAAGTTTGTTAGCAAAACTTAAAAGGAACTAAGATTTGTTTGCTTCTGCTGTTTTGAACTTGGAATATTTTTGCTGTTTTTGAATAATTTACCGTAGAATCACCGCTGGAGAAGCCTTTGTTGATTTCGCAGCTTGAATAATATAACGTAGAGTCACCGTTGATGAAATCTTTGTGATTTCGGAGCATTTGATTGTTTTAACGTAGAATTACCGTTGAGGAGATCATCATTAGCTTCACAGCCACCAAACTAGTGAAGTGTAGGTGACAGTAGGTCCGACAATGGCATAATAACACCACACAAAGTCATTTTTGGCAGTGCTTTTCTGTTTTTGATATCCCTATTCACATTTGAGTAGTTTATATACTTTTGGAGTACGGATTACATACATTAATATCTGTCACGACAAAGAGCATCGTGCTTTCGTTTTTGCAAATCACCTTTCTCAGACGGAAACAGATCACTAAACGTTAAGTTGATGGATGCAGATGGTTTTTTCCGACCTGATGTTAAATGCACTCATATTTCTGATGATGAAAAAGGATAACGACGACCAACCCACAGATGAAGTTTATGCTGAATCCGTATCTCATTACTCATTCTTACTTGTACAATATTTGCTATTGGCAGAAGTAAATTGATTGAATAACAAAATACTCATGAAAAGTTGTTGTGAAGAACAAAAATTATTTCAAGAATATTCCCAAGAGAGAATGGGAAAGTGGACGTAATAAAAATGACCCATTTTTATTTCTGTCTGCTGACTGAATCAAACTCCTCGTTCTCGGAGTGTTAAAAGTAATAATACACACGTGCTGTCAATTTATCCTTGTTGAAAGTCGATAGAGTCGAACAGCAGTTTATTTTTTATTGTGAAACTCCTGAAAGTTCACTCCGTTAACATTGCTTTCTTTTGAATTAATCCGTCTTCATCCGTTCCACGACGCTGATTTTCATGTTGGAAATTCGTTATAAATCGTTTGGGAATTAGTTTTACATACAAAATAGTGGCTCTGCGAGGACTTTATTAGTTTAGACTAATGTTCCTATTCCTTACGTTACTAATTTTGCTCTCTCCCTTCAACCAATTGAATGCATTTTTTCCTTGGATATTTTTGGGTCTTTGTTGGTTGTGAATCGTTTATATTTGATGAAGGCATCCGAAAAGTATGTTCCCAAGAATTTGGTATTTGTATCAAAATTTGTGCTCCATCATTTCCTCGAGACTTTTAGTGTATCTCCATGAGTCTCCAGGGACAAATAATCATCAAAACGGTAGGCTTTTAGCGTCGAAAACTTTTAAATTGAATTAATAAAATGATATCAAAAAGTTTCTGCCCGGAGTTACTCAAGTTTTGGTGATTCAAATGCCAGAGTTGCACAACTGAGGAATACACAAATTTGCTGGAGAAGCACTTTGCAGAGTATTGGAGACATCATCCTGACATATTTTGTGGAGGAATATTAGTTGCGGAGTCTGAATCATCACTTCTTCAAGTAACGCAGTTAATAGGTCCCTTTGTTTCATAATAAGTTATACTTATCTTTGAAGATTCGTATGTTGATGATATCACATTTGCTAATGGGTATAGTTTCCAAATAGTTGAACTTTAACAGCGGTCGTTAGTGAACTGATATTCGCCATTTGTAATTTTGCTGCAAATTTAGTAAATGTTGAATAATACGGAATGACATCTCGAGTTTATACAATTAACAGTCTACCAACTTGCAACAAACAATAATTTTGAATGTGTAGTTATCAGATTGAAGACCATTTCAACCAGAAAAGAAGTCTTCAACCAAACTACTTACTGACGTTCATCCCTCTTTGACGATCCGATAACGGACAACACAATTTCCATACTTTAATGTCTGAAGCTATTTTGAATCAAGATCAGAATAACAGCAATAAAATATTGTAAACAACTGCAACTATTCTTAGTTGAATAACAAATTTCAGTGAATTAACTCTGACATCTAACTTGTTTGTTAAATTCCATGTAGATTTATTAGATAGAGCTAATTTAACTTGAAGACAATGCCAGTCTTTGTCACATGCTTTGTACAGTTCTATAGGCATAGAGTTTTACAAAATTTCGACCACAACCCCCCTGAAAGGTAAAACGAACTCATATTCCAAGCACCAGATTGTGGAAAAGTAATTGTGAATGTAATATTTCTAGTTTTTAATGCATTTTATTAAATACTTCATTACTCCAGAGAGCGATGTAGCTTCTGTGGAATAATGTCGAGAAATTAATGAGTTCCAGTTTTTTATTCGCGCTTTGAGATCGTTTTGGATGTGTTAATTCTTTTTATGTTGTATCTTGACCAAGCAATAAAACTTCATGCATACTTTCACGTAGAACTTTTTTCAACTGCTATAAAAAGCGTTACTCCATTCCAATATTCATTAACATGAATGTATATATTTGACAGTGGAATATCAACCAAGAATCAGCAGTATTTTTATATCGGATAAAACTGAATATACTCACACCACATTCACAACTATCGGAAACGAAGACACAAATATCCAATTAGTTTGCAAATGAACAAAACCCACAACAATCACAAGAAAGATAAATTGGTTGAGATATCCGTTTTAATAAAACAATAAATTAGATGCATATAACACCGGATACAATAAGAGATAACAAACAAACCATTTTTGTTGGAAATCAATACCGTTGAAATAACAATGTAGTTGATTACATTGTGGAGTACCCAAATCGACCAAAATTGATTTAATCCTGAAAATAGCAGGATACAAACATAAGAAGTCCGAAATAGTTACTGATGATGATGTGGATATGATAAGAAAAATACAAGCAAATCTTGTTTCATCGCAGTCTGTATTTCGCAGTCCACGCTAACACCCAACACAAATATGAAATATTCATGTCCATAGATGACGCAAGTGATTATGCTTCCAATTAAAAACGTGTCATTCGGCGCGAATATATAATATTAATGAACAAGGATTTTCGATGAGTAAACGAATTAAATGATAAAAGTTCCAACTGTCGAAATTGATCAATTCAACAGTTTTACAATGCTGAATAATGAAATTGTAAAATCTATCAAAAGGAGGGGTTTGATTATTTATCATGGCATTTGACATAATGAAATTTTGGATGTGCAAATTTTATTACAGTCCTGTTGTCGGTATGAGTTTTTTCTATTTTTGATTAAATACTTCGATTCGGAATTCGGACGTACTAAAAAGTTTTATGTTAACAACATATTGTCTTATTTTTTTGTAATCTCTTTTTTTGTTGGGCGTCAAGACTTTTCTAAAGAGATTTTCATGCCGTTTTATCTGAAGCTTCTCTCCGACTTACAAATTTTGAGTGCTTTTGTATTCGTGAGATTCTTTTTGCTTTCTGCTTAGTTCATCTTCTATTTGATTTCCCAGTCTTTTTTCTAGGACACCGGCATGAAATTTTTCTGGAATACTTAAAAATGTAGTCGTTCTATGGTTTGTACAAACTCGGTTATCTCCTTTCTCCTTTTTCTTTCATTCTTTTGGGATGATTTTTTTTTTTGCCAACATACTTTGAAGATATGCAGAAGGAGTTTTATGGCTCCTACCTCTAAGTTCTCTATCATTCCTGCAGATTTGTACATTTTCATTTTGTTGATTACTTCTAAAGTTTCCTTTTTTGTATTTCTCCTTTCGCCTGTTCTTCTTTTGGTGTACTCGCACATCGGACTCTTAAGACTCTATTTTCTTGTTCATTTATTCCTTCTAGCGATTCTTGAGAGTATTGCGCCCATCTTTTCATTATTTCTCCAAAGTTTGTTAGCGTCTCCTCTTCTTTATTCATTATTAACTTTATTGGACAATTTTTTGTCAATCACGTTCTTCTTAATGCATTGTAGGACAGTTTTTGATTGTCTTCAAAATTATTTTGTGGGGTATATCCAAAACATTCCCAAATTTTACTTTTCTCTTCTTTTACCAAAATCCTAACCTTGTTTATTTAGGTATTATATATTTCTAGATATTTCTGAGAACTATTCTTTCTTGATGTCTTTTTCTCCATTTTTTCTTTCAGCTCTTCAGTCCACCATATTTTTTTTGTTGTTCTCGATTATTTCTTGTAGCTCCACAGACCTCTTTGCTTGTTTCCAATACAAGTATTCCGATTTTGTTTCATCGTCTTCCTTCATCCTTGTCCTTGTATATTTTCTCTTCTTTATCTATTATCTTGTCCTCTAGTATCTTTTTATACTGTGCGTCTACTTATTCCGTTCCCGACTCATGGTTTTTGATCCTAGGATATAATTCGGCAGAAACTCAACCATTCTTCTTACAGCTCAGACTTTGCCCTAGTGACTTTTATGTTTTTTGATGATTGAATGAATACCTACAGGAAAAAAAATTTTGACCGATATTTTCATCAAGTTGGATGTATTATAAATTTCATTATGAACACCTTATCGCCTTCCTATTCTTCTTTTCCAAAGAAATTTCCGTGCCGTTGAATCTAAAGCTTCTTCCCAACATATAGATTTTGGATGCTCCTGTTTTCGCGAAGTCCGTATTGCGCTTCGCTTAGTTTATCTTCTATTTGATCTCTCACTCTTTTTTCCAGGACAGCGGCAAGAATTTTTTCTTGAAAACTAAAAGATGTGGTCCCTCTGTGGTTTACACAAAGACGGTTTTCTCCTTTTTCTGCTTTTTCTCATTCTTTTGAGATGATTTTCTTTGGCAAATATATTTTGAAGATAAGAAAGAGGAATTTTACGGCTCCTTTCTTAAAATTCTCCATTACTTCTGGGATTATACGATCATGACCCACGGATATTTTCGTTTTGTTGATTGCTTCTAGGAGTTCCTGTTCTTGTATTTCTTCTTTCGTCTGTTCTTCCTCTGTTATAATTGCACATCGGGCTCTTGAGACTCTATTTTTTTGTTAATTTGTTTCTTATAGCAATTATTGAAAGTATTGCTTCCATCTCTGCATTATTTCTTAAGGGTTTGTTAGTGTTTCATTTCTGTTATTCTTTATAAACTTCATACGACAGTTTTTCGTTGTTCTTATTGCTCTTATTGCGCTGTAGACCAGTTTTGACTGTCTTTAAAGTTTTCTTATAGGCTGTTCCCAAAATTTTCTTACTTCTCCCTTTTCTACTTGTTCAACCAAAGCCCTTACCTTGCTTCTTTGAGTGTTATACATTTTTTCCACAATTTATCTTTTCTTTATTTCTTCTCTCAGCTGTTTGGTCCACCACGGTGTCTTACATTGTTGTTTTTAATTATTTCCTGTAATCCCACAGACTTTTCTGCTTGTTCCATCGGCTTCTCATATTCTCTTGTGGTGGATTTTTTTTATACTCTTGCTATCATGTCCTAAAGTATTTTTTCTTGGGTGAAAATGCAAAGCCGCTCCTGCATTTTTTACAGTAGGCCTCTCAATCAAGATGAATTCATTATTGAAAGCATTCATTATCCCTGTCCCTACAGTCTTTCGGGATGATTTTCTCTTTCAAACATACTTTGAAGATATTATTTATCATTTCTGAGGTTTTGCGATCATGGCCCGCGGATTGGCCCATTCTCATTTTGTTGGTTGCTACTAAAAGTTCCTCTTCTTGTATCTCTTGTCGGTTCTTCCTTTGTTGTAATTGTACATCGGACTCTTGAAACTCTATTTCTTTGTTGATTTGTCCCTTATAGCAATTCTTGATAGTATTGCTTCCATCACTGCATTATTCCTCCGGGGTTTGTTAGCATTTCTCTTTTGTTATTCTTTATGAACCTAATAGAACAATCTTTGTTGTCCATATTCTTCTTAATATATTTTAGACCAGTTTTTTGTTGTCTTTAAAATTCTCTTATGGGATATTTTCAAAACCATCTCCGTTTTCCCTTTTTTCTTGTTTAATCAAAGACTTTATCTTGCTCCTTCGAGTGTTATACATTTTTTTCACAATTTATCTTCTCTTCATCTATTATCTCAGCTGTTCGGTCCCCCATGGTGTTTTAATTGTTGTTTTCGATCATTTCCCATCGTCCCACATAATTATTTGGTTGTTTTCAATACAAATGTTTTGGATTCGTTCCCTTGGCTTTTATATCTCTGTTGTTGTGGATTTCTTTTTCTAGTTTTGCTATTTTGTCCTGGAGTACTTTTTCATAAGTGGATATGCAAGTCCTTTTTTGTATTTTTTACAGGAAGCTTCTCGATCAAGATGAATTTATTATTGGAAGCAATTATGTATTATCCCCGTCTCTCAATCTTTTGGAATGATTTTCTATTCCCAACATACTTTGAAGATATTATATATTATTTCTGAGGCTTTGCGATCATGACCTGCGGATTGGCCCATTTCCATTTTGTTGGTTGCCACTGAGAGCTCCTCTTCTTGTATCTATTTTTTTGTCTGTTCTTCCTCTTTTGTAATTGCACATCGGACTCTTGAGACTCTATTTTCTTATGAATTTGTTTCTCATAGCAATGCTTGAAAATATTGCTTCCATTTCTGCATTATTTCTACAGGGTTTGTTGACGTTTCTTCTTTGCTATTCTATATAAACCTTATGAGAAAATCTTTCTTTGTTCTTATTCTTCCCAATGCATTGTGAACCAGTTTTTGATTGTCTCTAAGGTTTTCTTTTGGAGTGTTACCAAAGTTTCCTGTTTTTTCTTTTCTTCTTGTTTAATCAAAGCCTTTACCTTGTAGTCCAGGCAATGAATGAATATGGATGGAAAGGTCGAAATCACAAAGTCTAACTTTGGAACTTTGTTAGGACTAGTTAGGAGATAAACATATTAAAGGTTCTCACCACTCAGAGGTAAGCCCTAGGAGGGAGGACACAAAGAAAATCTGTTTTTTTGGTCTTCTGTTTACATCTCGGAAACGATGTATCAGAGGAAATTTTGTTATTCTGCATTATGGAGCCTGAAAAAATTCTCCACAACTCTGGTTCTGTACAATTTTCACCTACTTCTAATCGTTGTCTAGATATGAGCTCCGAAAAGCGGTCGATTTTCAGAAATGTGCTTCTTCCTTTCCACTTGTACAATGTAATCGACAATATTTACATATTGACTGTTTCTAATGGAGCTCATATCCAAACAACAATGGGGAATAAGTAAAAAGTATATAGAACCAAAATTGTAGAGAATTTCATCAGCTTCCATAATGCATGAAAGCAAAATTTCATCTGACGCATCGTTTTCGGAATGAAAACAAAAGACAAAAAAACCGGGACTTTCTTTATGCCCTCTCTTCTAGGGCTTACCTCCGAGAGGTGAGAACTTTTAGTATATTTATCTCCTAATTAGTCCGAATATTGCTTCTTTGAGTGTTGTACATTTCTTCTATAATTTACTTTTTCTTTGTTTCTTCTCTCAGCTGTTTGGTCCACCATGGAGTCTTTCATTGTTGTTTTCGATTATTTCCTGTAATCCTACAGACTTTTTTGCTTGTTTTCAATAAAAATATTTTTGATTTGTTTCAACAGCTTTTTGTATCTCTGTTCTTGTAGATTTCTGTTCCTAGCCCTGCTATCTTATCCTCAAGTACTTTTTTTATAGGTGAATATGTAAATCCTTCCGTGCATTTCATTCAGGAAACCTCTCAGCAATTATTATCCTTGTCCCTCAATCTTTTGAGAGGATTTTCTTTTGCCAAATACTTTGAAGATATGTAGGAGGAAATTCATGACTCCCACCCCTGAATTATTCATCATTTTCGGAGTTATGCAATCATGGACCGCGAATTTGACCATTTTCAGTTTGTTGATTGCTTTTAAGGGTTCCCTTTCTGGTATTAATTTTTTCGTTTGTTTTTTCTGTATTGTAATTGCATATCGGGCCCTTAGGACTATATTTTCTTGGTCATTTGTACCTTCTAACAATTTTTTGAGCTATTGCCTCATATATTTCTTTGAAGTTTGTTAGCGCTGCCTTTTCTTCATTTTTTATGAACTTTATTGGACAATCTTTTGTTGATCTTATTCTCAATGATACATTGTAAGATAGTTTTTGATTGTCTTCAAGATTTTATTGTTGGGTGCTCACAAAACTTTCTCAGCTTGTCGTTTTCTCTTCTTCAACCAAAACCCTTATTCTGTTTCTTCGGGTGTTATACATTTCTTAATCTGTCTGTCAACTTGACGCTTTAAAATTGTTTCTTTCACTTCATTCCTCAGCTCTTTGGTCCAACAAGGTGTTTTTGTTGTTGTTTTCGACAGATTTCTTTGCTTGTTTCCAATACAAGTGTTTTGAATTGGTTCCATCGGCTTTCTCTTGCTATATTGTCCTCGAGTACCTTTTTTTTTGTTTCTAATACATTGTTTTTGATCCTGGGATTCAATTTAGCAGGTTTTTGTATTTGTATTTGTATCAAGTCGGACGTACTATCGAATCTCATGCAAACACCTTATTGTGTATTGATTTATCATGTGAAAACTTTTCTTTTTATATTGATGAATATGCAAATCCTTTTGTGCATTTTGAACAGGAAGCTTCTCAATCAAGATAAATACATTATTGGAAGCACGCTATGAATATTTAAATTCGTTAGAGTCGTTTATTTAATATCCGTATTTTTACTTCTCTCATCAATTTATGTTCAACTAACCGGAAGTTTTATTTATCTTCCAAAATTCACAACGAATTTTGTTATGCATTTTCTTGATTATGATATTAAGAATATTTCATTTCCAAATTCAGACTCCACAACGTTAAATCTCCATTGTTCCTGACCAAATACACACGGTCAAAGCGACTGCGCAAAGCTCGCTTCTAATCGTGTCAGTCGATGTGAGGCTGTGATTATTAAACAGCTATATAAATCCTGTTTAACGTGCACACGCGCTGCTGTAATTATTGATATTTTCGTTATGATTATTGCGCAGTCTACATTGAATACGATTGAATGACCGATCCTCTGCTGATTCAGTCGAGGACCGAAATAGAAATAGATGTCTAAAGTTGATGACATTGTGCGACTTGCAGAGATGACATCTGAAATTTTATGTTCGTGAATGCTGAAGAGGATATGACTCTTGTTGCCAGAAGATATATTATAAGATATTAGTTGAGTACACAATAGTGGAACGATCTAATAAATTTCTTTCACTAATCTGCGGGACTATTTTGTCCAAAAAAACTTTTTAAAACCTTTCTGCTTTTCACTTTTAAGTCTCATCAAATATGCAAATAGAAACATTATTGGAATTCACATTTCCATAATTCAAAATATGTCAACATTGTTCAGCTGAATTAAATTGAAAATTATGGATGGAACAATAAATACAAAACACATTTTGAATCCATAGTAGCTCCTAATACAATCATATGTGAATTTGTATGTGGTTACATATAAAATTAGATTTGTTGTCAATATAATTTGAGTGTTTTTTTTATCCTGGTCTCCATAATGGAAAATGTAACGTAAATTGAGTTCACGTAGAAAAATATTTGATGTGGAAATTTAATAAACTGGTAAAACAAAAATGTTTACTTTTCGGAGATAAATACATAACAGAGAAAAAATTTAATGTTATAAAAATTATATTTCCGTTTTCTTAACGAATTTTTATATAAAAAAGCTTTTTCATTCCTTTGAATTTTATATGAGATTATTTAAAATTGATGACGAAGTAAAATAATTTGGAGTTTGGGGCATTTCAACAACATTACCAAGCCCATGGTGCCCTTCCCGGCATTATTAAATCTGAATACAGTTTTTGGCATGTGCGTTCTATTTACTAAAACGTAAAATAACACTTCTCTACCGGCTGTTTAGCGTTGACACCTTCAGGGACACTTATTCTAACAACTGACGTTATTATGGCAATAACTACGCCATAAAACGGCGGAAAGTGCACATCTGCTTGAAAAGTTTGAAATATTTATGCCACGGCAATAATTGTGTCAATTTCAAATTTTATTCGTTGTTAAAGTTTTATTTATTGAGAGGAATGCACACACAGAAATATCAATAGCAGAATTTATTGGCAGCATTTGTATGCATAGTCTCACTTCCTTGATTATTTCTTATATTTCATGTTTTTGTTTTGCCGGAGAAGTTTTGATAGGTATGAGGAGTGATTGAATGGAACTCTGCCAGAAATTGTAACTTTCCTGGGTTGTGGTTGATGTATTTTCTTGTTAGGTATTGTGGGCTTTTTGTTTTCTTACGATATTTTTCTCCTATTTCCCCTTCTATGCTAATTTTCATAAAAAGGCTTGAAACACAGGAATAAAGAAACCTGCTGTTCGACTTCGAGCCTCGTCAAGCCGGAGGCCGCATGGCTCGCCTAATTACGCGGATACCGACCAAAATTTCACACCTACTCTCGAGCAACCCTAGGAGCTACTGGAAGTGAAGGTCTACGTCTTTGATCACCGGGGAGTGTTAATAGGGGCTTATTGGTGCGTACTGAATTCTCACAATGGCCCTCTCTTACAAAACGACAGCAAAAAAAGCCAAGAAAATATCGGAAAAACTACTGCACAGAGTAAAGCACAAAATTTAGAATTGATGGCAAGAAGCCTATATAATACTCGCGTAAAACTGATTCAATATAAGATTTTGATAACTACTTTGAACCGATGTTTGTTTATTTACTCAGTACTTCTGATTCTAACAAGGAGTATGCTTCCTGTTTTGAGCAATGGTTCCAAAGATTGGTCTATTCAGCCCTGGTAACACATCGAGTCGATATTGACATATTGCCATTTTGTCTTGAACTCATAATCCTTGTCATCATCATTTAGATCTTATTTTCATAAAAAGATAACCTGATCTAACAAACTTGCATGGTGAATAATCATGAAGTCACTGTAGTCTATGATATTGTAAAACATTTCAAACATCGTTTGACTTCTTGTTTCACATCTTCGATGATGATTCTTATAAGCAAATCCATGCCGCCCCCATAGATTCTCCTATATTGCCTTCCAGCGCTAATTTTCACAGAAATAATTTCAAACGAAAGGTTTGAAGCACAGGTATGAAGGTACCTGTTGTTTGACTTCGTGCCTCGTCAAGCCGGAGGCCGCATGGCTCGCCCAATTACGCGGATACATAGTAAAATTTCACACCCACTTTCGGGCAACCCTAGGAGCTACTGGAAGTTAAAGTCTACGTTTTTTATCTGTATACTTACGGCACCAAACCTAGCATAAGCATATTGATTGCGTCTGTTTCGATACCGCGATGATATAATTTGAAATAACCGGATGTTACCTCAAATTACACCACCGTCAGTTGGGGTGGATCCATTTTCTCCAGGGGGTGTCAATAGGGGCTTATTGGTGCGTACCAATTTCCCACGATGGCCCTTTATTACGAAATGACAACCAAAAAATGACAGCATGACAGAGACCTATTGAATAATCATTCCAAAATGCAATACAGCAACATTGAATTCAGTATAGAGTAAGAAAAAAATTGCTGTCTTTCTTTTCAGGATGTTTTCGTGAAGAAACAAGGTAAAGCTCGCCGCACACGATGCAATTTTTCAAGCAATTTTGTTCACTTGGCGCCGCACTGGGTGCCACGCTTGCTCCGATGCAAGAAATTTGGTGCGATGTGGGGTACTAGACTTACCACGAGACTTGTTTTTCAAGATAGGTTCGGTGCTATTTTTCGCACTTGCTGCGCCACTGACTGCTGTCCACAGCCAATCAAAGCAGACGATGAAATCACGTGATTACATCATTGAGTTGTATGTCGCATCAGAATGCTGTGCCTCATTAGTACTTTGTGTTTGGTGGTGTTTTAAGGTACAAATAAGTAAAAATTATGGCTAGTGGAAATTAGGTAATGTTTACGTATCCTAGCTCCGGGTGTATACCAAAAAAATTAATGAAAATTCCTTGACTTCCAGGCTTTCCAGGTTATTTTCAATAAAATTCCAGACAGTAAGCTTACATATATTCACAGATTCATGTTACAATTCTGTGTGAACCCTATAAATCTGTGAATTCAAAACAAAATCGCAACGAACTTGATATCATGAACGAATTTACATTAATCGACAAAAGTAAATGTACTTTAATAATTTTTTTTTTCATGAATTCATAGATCTGGAAGACTTATAGATTTGCACAGATGGCCCTTGTATCTTAAAGAGTGAAAATATACTTTTATGAGTAATAATGCATAAATATCCTATGATGTATTTTTTCCAGACAAATATCAGAAATTCCCTGACGATTCCATAACATTTCCAGTTTATCTAAATTCCCTGACATTTCCAGGTTTTTCACGTTTGGTATACACCCTACTAGCTCGTCAAACAAAATGTTGAAAACTCTGCGGCCTTGATTCCTTCTCAAAAATCACTCTCTTGACCAAAGTTTCTTCTTCTTTTTTTTTCTGTCTCGTAATTCGCAAGCTATAACTGCAGCAAATGCTCCTGCTCTCCTCCGACGATTAGTTTCGGCAACATCCATACTTGTAATGTGAAAATCTACCAAGTCTACGTTCTAGTGTTAGAATGAGTGGCGCAGCTTGCATCGTGTGATGCGAGAATAAGTGTCACACTAAGTGTACCTCAAAGTGGCCCAGTGCGCAAGAAAACTTGCTGCAAATTAAATGAACAAAATTGCATGGAAAATTGCCTCGTGTGCGGCGGGCTTAATGGTGAACTCATCCACTAAGTATATAAAAATCGATACATTTTGGTTCATGTCTCGATATCAATGTCAACTCGTCATAGTTTCGCCCCTGATTTCACACCTATTTAAAGCGAGCAGCGTTAAATACTTTTGTGAATATGAAAGAATTGACTAAACATAGTTTCTTGCGTAGTAAAAATATTACACAAACCAGAAAATCGCTTGTTAAACATCATGAAAACTCTGACCATCGACTGGAACGCTTCACAACTGACTTACCGATTTTTGTTTTGGTAGTATAAGCATAAAGAACCTCAAACGTTCGAAACATCTAACTGAGATTACAATGCCCGGAATTGTTGATATTGGTATGCTTCTTGAGGTTGCAGTTGACTGGTACACTTTCATAATCTTGAAGCATTTCGACGTGCTACTTATTTGCTCTGCATCCGTATGACGTACGGAATGCTGAGTAATTGGGTTATCCCAGCTTTTGTCGGATATGGATGGTTTTTCTATCAACTTGACGTGCGCGTGTTGTCGACTTATCAAGCTCCGTATATTTGTTGCTATATTTGATTCAAATTTTAGGACAGCTTTTTCAAATGCTCCTACTGAACCGATTCTTATGAAACTTTGCACGTATATTGGGTCTTCGCAAAATTACAACGAATGATGGACAGTGGAACTCTTCAACGAATCATAGTAGCCTACTCGTTCGACTTCATTTACTTGGTTTTGACAAGAGTGACCCATAAAATGAACTTGGTGACGAGATAGACACACCTATTGAAGAAAACACGTTCCGCCTTTTGGCACTACAGGCGACACCTCCACGAAGACAAGAATTGGACCAGCCAATCAATCTCGCCACAAACAGCAAGCTGCCTGACTGACTACCAGTACACTACCGTGCACTTCCTCCTCAAGATGCAAGCCTGATTTGGACTCACTGGTGGAAACGGGGTACTATCCATACCCTACTGGCTATGCAGGCTAGTACTTGAACTGTGAGTCACGCAGCTCATCCGCTCGAGTGAAGCGGCGCGCCTACCGTCAATAGGTGGACGGTGGAACTCTTTACCAATTATCAGTAGTCCCCTACAAGTCTGAGCTTTGGTTGGTTTTGACCAATGCCCATAAAATATACTTGATTACGAAGATATGTTGAGGAAGTCAATAGGTGGACGGTGAAACTCCTCAACGTATACTAGTAACCTCTTCGAGAAGGGCTAGTATTGAGAAACTTGATTGTGGGGATTGTCAGGTGAAAAACAAAGATATAATGAGAGAGTTGAACATAAAAATTAGAATAAGTGGAGAAACTTTCAAATTATATTGCAGATAATCAGCTGTACCAATTACTAGAGGATGATTGGGGCACAAATCTGAAGCTGTATTTTTGTATCAGACTCAAGGCGCATTTTGTGTAGTTGCTTGCGAAAAAAGCACACCAAAATGGAGACCTGAGGCGTTTGAAAACCTGTATAATAAACTAAGAACGATTCATCAAGAAAGATGTGTTTTCAAGCCCACCAAAAGAAATATTTCGAATGTGCCTTACGTTTTCATTTAAGTCTGTTGTTGGCATCCAACACGACAAGACAGCACTGCTAGTATTGCGTGGTTCCTCCCGAACGTCAGAGTCTCAAGAAGATACAGGTCTTTTAGTTTCTGGCACAGCTAATGATTCAAAATCGTTTCTTTGTCATTTCTTATTTCCGTGTTGTTGAGTAATTGTCTTGTGTTTGTCTGCAGTATGGAAATTCCTGTCATTACTTCTCACTCTAACATCACCGCATATAGTAGGAAGGTGATGACGAGAGAAGATCACTGGTACAAAAGGAAATTCAAAGATGCTACCATCATCCACAAGAACAGGTCAATAGAATTAAGTCAGCCAATTGTGGAGGAAGTATACCCGAAGTTCAACTATCAAGACAAGGAAACTTTCAACAACCAACCAGACAACGGACTTAACAACCGTAGCAAACAATTTCCCACTGAACCCATCCAATGAGAAACCTGTCACACTTGATTCAACAAGACGGTCAATCAGCTTTACAACACTAGATATAAGGCACGTAATTAAAGAACTTAGTGTTAATCAAAATTTATATTGTACATCAAGATAATGAAAGTCCAAAATAAAGTGTTATGCGACAAAACTGTGAAATAATATTATTCTCTCTCTCTAAAGTAAAGATTAATTCAGCAATAGTTTTGATTTGTCATTTTGTTTGCACTGTCCTTAAATTATTCCATACTGGTTATTACTAGTAATGAAGTAGTTTCAAGTGAAGAGAACAGGGGCAGCTCCAGCCCTTGTAGCGCCCTCCAGTAGGCGCGTGGTCAAAATTAAATTGTTATAATTATATTTTCAAACAAAAATTCAGGTACAAATAGTGCAATATCAAATGATGTCGAGAAACAATTGGTTTATGAGTAAAAAGTATCTCGGCGTCAATCATAACACGGGTGCAGGGTCTTAAGGGTGTCGTAAGCGACGCTCGGCGGCCCTGCACACCCTGCACCATAAGTAAAACCGGCTCTGGGAGAAAAATGATGTCGAGAAGCGATTGGTACACAGGTGGAAGTAGCCCGACGTCAATCATAACACGGGTGCAGGGTCCTAGCCGGTGCCGCGAGCAACGCACCTTTGGGGGTGACGCAAAAGGCGCTCGGCGGTCTCCAAGTCCCTGCGCCCGTGTGGGTTGTACACCCTGCACCCGTGTGGATTGTACACCCTGCACCCGTGTGGGTTGTACACCTAGCACCATAGGTAGAACCGGATCTGAAAGAAACGATTCTGAACTTGAGAATATGTGCTGTGAATACAGAACTAGAAGTTTGATGACTCAATTGACTGTCAATATCTGAACCCACACAGGAGTCTCAAATTTGAGGTTGTATTTTTGCAAAGAGACTTCAATGATAGAATAGGTGATAAAAATAAAGGCTTAGAAGAAATAATGGGGAAGTATGGAGTACCGGTCAAAAATAATAATGGAAACAGATTAATCGACTTTTGTATAATAAATGAACTCAAAATACTAAACACTTTTTTCGAGCATAAAGAAATACACAAATACACTCGAGAAGTCAAGAGCAGGAATGAAAGGTCCCTGATAGACTATATAATCACTAATAAGTCACAGAAGAAGAACGTAAACGATGTAAAAGTTAAGAGAGGTAATGAAATTGGAAGTGATCACTTCCTATTAGTAGCAAAAATCAAAACTGAAGAAATAGTTGAACGAAAACAAAATATAAATAGAAGCGAAACAAGGATAGAGAAACTCAGAGTAGATAGACTAAAAAATACAGAAATAAGAGAGATATACCAAGATGTAATAACTAAATTGATACAGAGTTCACAATTACCAACGACGGTCAACGTAAAAGAATTTTGGGCTGTTTTTGAATACATAATAAATGAAGCAACAAAACAAGCTTTCGGGACAATCAAAAACACAAAAAACAACAGACAAACACACTGGTGGAATGAAAAAATTAGAGAAGAAGTAATGAAGAAGAAACAGAAATGGGAGATCTACCTACAAACAAAGAAAGGAGAAGATTATGAAAGCTATAAGAAACAGAGAATAAAAGTAAAACAAGTTATTAAACAAGCCAAGACAAAAGCGTGGGAAGAATTCGGGAACACCTTAGAAGCAAATTTTAAGGAAAATCAAAAACTATTTTTTAAAACACTCAAAACATGTAAAACAAAGAAACAAATACAATTGAAACACGTAAAAGACAAACAGGAAAATATAATAAGAGAAGAAAGACAAATAATGGAAAGGTGGAAAGAACATTTCAAGGAACTATTAAAGGAAGAATACGAATAATAGAGTACACCAAAGATGGACTAATAGTGTTACAAGCAGCACAGAAGATATTAGCATGAAGGAAGTGAAAACAGTACTTAAAAAACTAAGAAATGGTAAAGCACCGGGACACGACATGATGAAAGCAGAACAACTGAAGTACATGGGGGAAGAAGGAGAACAAATGTTACTAAATATGCTGAATAAAGTATGGAAAACAAAAGAAATTCCGAATAATTGGGGAAAAGCAGTTATATTTCCCATACATAAGAAAGGAGATACTAGAAATTGTAATAATTATAGAAGAATATCCCTTCTTTGTGCAACGGCAAAAATTTATGGAGCAATATTGGAAAATAAACTTAGACAAGAAATAGAATCAAAACTAGAGACAACACAAAGTGGCTTCAGGAAGGGACATTCAACGCACGACCACATTTTCACTATTAAGACACTTATGGAAAAAACATCCAAACAAGATGGTAAACTTTTCATCACATTTGTCGATTTAGAAAAAGCGTTTGATAAGGTACCAAGAAATCAGTTGTGGGAGATACTAAGGGATAGAGAGGTAGATGACGACCTGATTAATGCAATCAAAAGTATATACCAGAACACAACAAATTATGTAAGAACCGGTAGCGAAACCTCGGAAGAATTTACCACTACACAGGGACTAAGACAAGGAGGAGCCTTAAGCCCTTTATTGTTTATTATATTTCTAGATACCATCCAAAAAAGAGTTAAAAACGAAATAAAAAAAGTAGAAATTGGATATTACAATCTAGCAGTCACATCAGTATCAGAGTGTGTTTTTGCAGATGACTTGGCAATAATGGCAAATAATGAGAACAACATGCAGCATAATTTGAATGTCTGGGACAACGAACTGAAAAAGCACAAAATGAAAATAAATGCAGAAAAAACTAAGTTAATGGTAATATCAAAGGAAGATACGATAACTAATATAACAATTGATGGAAAGGAAATAGAACAAGTTAAGGAATTTACATACTTGGGAGTGACACTAGAAAATAGAGGAGGTATGGAGCAAGAAATAAACAGAAGAATCCTTTCAGCAAATAGAAGATATTTTTCAGTAAACAAAATGATTCTGAGCAATAAACAAATATCAAAGGGAACCAAAATGACACTATATAAAACAATATATAGACCAACGCTGATATATGGGAGCGAATCATGGACGTTAAACCAGAGAAATAAAAGCAAAATCCAAGCAGTAGAAATGAGGTTCTTAAGAAGAGTAGAGGGTATCAGCAGAATGGATAAGGTTAGGAATGAACAGATAAGAAGAAATCCAGATGTCGAAAGCATTCAAAGGACAATCAAAAAGAAACAACTAGGATGGTACGGACATTTGATAAGAATGCCGGATACAATACAAACAAAAAAGTATGGAGCACAAGAATAACCAAGAAACGCAAAAGTGGGAGACCAGCCAAAACATGGCAAGACACAAAAGAAGAAATTTTAGAAAAAAATAACATTAGCTGTAAGAAAGCAAAACGAGTAGCACAGAAAAAAAAACTTTGGAAGGATTTAATAAGCAATTTGAACTAAATCAAACCGAACCATCCCGACACCCGAAAGGGTAATAGCGGATGTAAAACGATAATAATAATAATAATAATTTTTGCAAAGTGTCTTCAACTTTGCACATAAGAATCTGTATTGCTCTTAATTGGTTGACGAATAGGGAACAGGAGATTTGAACATCAATTATGTCGGAGTCTTGTGGATCTTGGGTAGTCCATATAAACGAAGTTGTTTTCTGTACTCATTTCTTGTCCAGGATGCAATCCTAACGTTTATTCAGCACCTGATACACCTTTCTTCCGATTATGGTGGTAGAATCGTCTTCAAGCTCTTTTTTTTTTAATTTGGAGGATACTGAATGCAAGAGACTTCGGGTCAATGAATGGTGTGAGGTTAGCGAATCTGTTCGTATGAGAACACGCCACAAGTCGCAACTCCTGATCAGTATCAACCGATCAAACATCAGATTAGGACCAAATTAATTTTTTCGGTAGACTTCAGGTACGTTCCGCTGGGCGACCGCAACCCTCATGTCGCCTTGACAATCGTTCCACAACAGGGTCGTCCAATATCATACGCTATTAATCACGACCGCTTCAAGCTAACTACGCCCGCATTTGGAAGGATAGTTTGCATTCAGAAGTCATGAAGAATTTTATATCTTCTGTGCGTTGTATGTACAATATTTCATGAATCTCAAGAACAGCATTATGTTATTGAAGTTGCTATATAAAGCGAACATTGACTACTTCCTTTCATCTCAACCATCTTTTGTCTTATGAATATCAATGGCTTACAACTATAGCAACGCATTATTCCATTCTCTGTTGCCTTTCATATTCCGAGAAATAGACTTTATTAGTACTATAAATACGCGTTCCAGGCTTTAAAGTACTCATATAATATTACATAAAATTGTTGAATGGTAATACGTAGAAAGCCTCACAAAGACGGCTCAAATATCATGAAGATACATCTCACAAAATATATATTTTGTTTTCCTCTGTATTTACAAATGTATAAGCTTTGTTTACACTTTTTTCTCTGGAGAGCTGGATGACGCAGAGTATTGTATATTGTTTACTTTAAAATCGCATTACTGTTATGTTGTTATTGGATTTTTTTAAGTGAATATAAAAACAAACAATGCCTTTCAGATATAATTGTTGGTCGGATAAAATCTATTTTGGAGAAAATACATTTATTTGTGCTCTCTTCCAAGTATTTTTTATTGTTTTATCAGTATATAAATATAAAAAGACTATTGAAAACAAGGCAAAACACTTTTGTTGGTTTTTTAGTATCTTTTATATATTTCAAAGTCAAATCAATTCATTATGTTTTCTAAATATAGGTAATTTAAATGTGGAATAGAGACTGTTCTAGGAACAGGATGTAAAACCTCCAAACAGATCATAAATAAAAAGTATGACACTTTTATAACAAGCGAATATATAGCGTATATCTATAGTATTTGGTTGAGCGCATCTCCTCTATTTGCGTGAAGTTGTAAAGAAAAAACGAGACCATTTGAACTTTTACTATTGACACTAAAATCAAACCTAAACATTTATTACCGCGCAGCTCGAGTACGTGCCGTTAATGTTATTGAACGTAGGTACTTCAGGCACTTTTATTTTTACTATTCTTTTTATTAACTGAATAAACGTGCGTTTTCCAACACAAATACCGACATTAGGTGATGAGTTCTGCGTATTAAAATGATAAAATCTAAAATCTCCATCTCCTTCAAATTAATTTTCAATTGTCGTTTCGAAAAATGAAGAAAGTTCAAATCCGCGTTGACTTTCCGCCGACTGAGCGATTAATTCAGCTGTTTTAATGTAAGTAACGTGACATGGGTAACGCAGCCTTTCATATATAATTCTCAAGCAGTGTCATTGCTGTCATATTTAGTATTCATAATTTACGAAGTTTAATGGGTAAATGAGTTAATATCTGAAATGTGATTCCTGCGTCTGAAGTTAGCGCAATGTCATGTATCATTGTCTGCAACTGGGAATGTTTTCATGATAAACTTTCTAAACTTTTCGTGAATTGGAATGTTTTAGAAGTAATTTGTTTTTAATCAGCGTTTGTTGTCGCGGATAGAACTGTCTTCGATGGCACAAACTTTGCTCTTTGGATGTCATCTGGTTTACATCATCTGTAAAGCGGAACTTCATCTTCAGAATCATTTGTTACAGCATTTTGTGACAGTGCAAACTTTTGTTCAATATTATATTCGACATTTTCCGAAGTTCTACATTTAGATGTTTCTTTCCACTCAATTCTGAAGGAGTATTGTCGCTTATGTAAAGCATTTTAGCAAAAAAGAGCAAAAATTTCTCTGGGAAAAGAAGTACGAAGATACTTTCAACAACCTGAAGCACTATTCAATATCCGCACCGGTGCTCAATTATCGGATGTTTGTAATGTGTGAATTGGCACTGTCTTTAACACAGATCCAAGTCATTGGATATTTCTGCCAGATCTCATCGAATCGACCGATAGGACAAGTAACCAGATGGATCAAGTGGCTCCAAGAGTACAACTTCAAAATAGAACATCCTTTTGGAACATCAGAACTTGGACCTGCTAATACGGCAATGTCCAGTACTCTTCTGGTAGGATTCTACGAGCAACTGGAGCTGACGATCATCGGCAACCCGATGAGGTACCAAAGAGGCAAAAAAATGACCCGGATTTAGAACAGGTCATGGAATGGAAGAAGAAGAATCCCAAGCCCATTTGGGAGAAAGTTGCACTAGAAATTGTACTGGGTGCAGTGACTTTTCACTGTCTTAAAGATTGTTCTTCGATGGCACGGAGCAAAAGAAAGTACCAGAAGTGCTGAAGGAAATTCATCATGGAATCACTAGAGGACATTTGCTCAAAACCCTGCGAAGACTGCGTGAGCGATTCTATTGAATAAATTGCAAAGAAGATATAGAGAAATGAGCGGCTTGCGCATCTAATAATAAGCCACATAAACGTCGATGGACCTCAACAATACAATGTGAGAAGCCCGTTTGAAAGAATAGCAATTGGTGTGACTGAACCATTTCCAGAAACCGACGCTGATTGTATTGCAACTATTTAAGCCAAATCAAGAAGCTGTCACTACAAGAGAGACCCTTGTTAAAGATTTGGTTTGTTGATTTGGAATACCTATGGAGTTGTATTTAGACCAAGGGCCATATTCAAAATCAGTAGTATTCCAGAATGTCTGTGACGTCCTAAAAATCCACAAGGCAAGAACGACTACACTCAATTTGCAATTAGTTGAACCAATCAAACTATCAACAAACATCTCTCAAAAATTGCATCAGGCCAACAAAGAGATTGGAATCGCTGTCTTCATTTCTTCCTTTGGGCCTTCTATTTATCCATTTGTAGGACAACAAGAAAGATACCCGCTACGGTTGCCTTGTGATTTGCAATTTGGTAGCAATCCAGGTGAGGACTGAGCCAGAGAAGATGATGTTACCAAGTGCGTTCTAACGTCCAAAACGCAAGCGACAAAATGTTGGGGCAGCAAATGGTGTATGAAGTATTGGGAGTCTCGTATGGCTATATATCTCCCAACAGCATAGTGAGTATCCGTTGAAACTCCAGACCTTATGGTTCATGAAACAGATCAACGACCTCATCTACCAGATTCAGAAAAGAACTAAAGGAAAACCCGAGATGATGCATCACAACCGGTTGGCTTTCAATAATGAAGTCCACGGTGACCAAGCCTAAAATACGAACATCCAAAAGTCAAAACCGACGTTCCAGGAGCTTATGGCCTTATGTGGTTCGATTCGTAAAGCACGTCCTGGCAAGGTGCAGGAACAACACAGCCTGTTTGAATCGCCTGCTGACATTGGTCCACTGTGTAGCTGAAGATCTACGAATGTCTCAAGGGATTGCCGTAGTGTTCAGGAGTTCATAGACTTATCTGGCTCGCGCCGTAAAGCACGTCATGGCGTGGTGCAAGGACTACGCGACCTGTTCGAAATGCCTGCTGTCTATTCATTGGCTCAGTGCGTAGCTGAAGATCTACGAATATCCTGAGGAATTGCTGTAGGTCTCAGGCATTCATGGACTTGTTTGGCTTGAATTATTAAGCACGTCATGGCGTGGTGCAAGAACAACGAGACTGGACCGAAATGCCTATTGAATATTAATTGGTTCACTTTGTAGCTGAAGATATACGAATGTTTTAAGGAATTGCTGTAGTGTTCAGGAGTTCATTGTCTTTTTTGACTCGGGTCGTGGAGCACGTCAAGGCGTGTTGCAAGAACAACGCAACCTGTTTGGACTGCGTAGTTGAAGATCTACGAATGTATTGAGAAATTGCCGTAGTGTTTATTTGGCTCGGGCCGTAAAGTTCGGCATGACGTAGTGCAAGAATTACGCGACCATTTCGAAATGCCTGCTGACTATTTATTGGCTCACTGCGTAGCTGAAGACCTACGAATGTCACGAATAGTGCTTAGTGTTCAGGAGTTGATGGCCTTATTTGGCTCGGATTGTAAAGGACGTCATAGCGCAGTAAAGGAACAACACGACCTGTGCAGAATACCTGCTGACTATCCGTTGGCTCACTGCGTAGCTAGAGATCAACGAATGTTTCCAGGAATTGCTGTAATGTTCAGAACCTAGTAGCTCCATTTGACTAG
Organism: Dromius quadrimaculatus; assembly: GCA_963989225.1. Taxonomy (NCBI): domain Eukaryota; kingdom Metazoa; phylum Arthropoda; class Insecta; order Coleoptera; family Carabidae; genus Dromius; species Dromius quadrimaculatus. The sequence goes on from OZ022328.1 coordinate 4,370,592, forward strand.
GGTCGTAGAGCCCGTCATGGCGTAATGCAAGAATAACGCAACCTGTTCGAAATGCCCAGTGACTATCCATTGGCTCATTACGAATGTATCGAAGGATTGCCGTAGTGTTTAGGAGTTCATGACCTCATCCCATCGGGTTGCAAAGCACGTCATGGTGTGGTGCAAGAAAAAGCAACTCGTTGACTCACTGCGCAGCTGAGGATCTACGAATGTCTTAAATAATTTTCGTATTGTCCAGTAGTTGGTAGTAGCCTTATTGGACTCTGGTCGTGAAGCACGTCGTAGCGTGGTGAAGAAAGAACCATGCGACCTGTTCAAAATACCTGCTGACATTGGTTCACAGAGTAGCTGAAGATCTACAAATGTTTCAAGGGATTGCCGTAGTGTTTGGGAGTTCATGGCCTCATTCGGCTCGGATCGTTGAGCACGCCAAGAACAGCGCGACCTGTTCGAAATGTTTGCTGACTATTCATTGACTCACTGTGTAGCTGAGGATCTATGAATGTTTCGAGGGATTGTCATAGTGTTCAGGAGTTCATGGCCTCATTTGGCTTGAGTCCTAAGGCACCTCATGACGAGGTACAGAAACAACGCGAGCTGTTCGAAATACCTGTTGACTATCCATTGGTTAAATGTTTGACTGAAGATCTACGAATGCCCCGAGGGACTGTCGTGGTGTTAAGGAGTTTATGGCCTTATTTGGCTTGAGTCGTGAAGCACGTCATAGCGTTGTGCAGAACGAAGAAAGCAACCTGTTCAAAATTCCTGCTGATATTGGCTCACTGTGCAGCTGAAGACCTACAAATGTCTTGTGTGACTGCTGTGGTGTTCAAAAGCTTATGGCTATATTTGGCTTGGGTGATGAGGAACGTCATGACGTGGTGCAATAACAACGCGACCTGTTCAAAATAGCTGCTGACTATCGCATAGTTCATTGCGTAGCTGAAGATCAACGAATGTTTTGTGAAATTGCCATTGTGTTTGAGAGTTCATGGCCTTATTTGGCTCGGCTCGTAGAACAAGTCGTGAAGTGGTGCAAAAAGAACAACACGACCTGTTCGAAATGCCTGCTGACTATTTATTGGCTCACTGTGTAGCTGGTGCAAGAAGAACAATGCAACCTGTTCAAAATACTTCCTGATATTGACCCACTGTGTAGCTAAAGATCTACGAATGTCTTGAGGGATTGCTGTAGTGTTCAGGAGTTCATGAACTTATTTGACTCAAGTGGTAAGGCATGTCATGGTCTGGTGCAAGAACAACGCGACATGTTCGAAATACCTGCTGAATATTTATTGACTTACAGTAAAGCTGAAGATCTACCAATGTCTCGAAGGACTGCTGTAGTGTTTTGAGGTGTACGACTTCATCTGGCTCTTTTTGTTAAGCAGGTCGTGTTGTGGTGCAAAAGATCTACGAATGTCCCGAGAAATTGCCAAAGCGTTTAGAAAATCATGGACTCATTTAGCTTGGATCGTGAAGCACACGATGACGTGGTGCAGGAACAACGCAACCTGTTCGAAATGCCTACTAACTATTCATTGGCTCACTGTATAGCTGAAGATCTACGAATGTTTCGAGAGATTGTTGTAGTTTTCAGGAGCTTATGGCCTGGTGTGTTGAAAGAGCTATGCGACTTGTTCGAAATGCCTACTGACTATTCATTGGCTCATACGGTAGCTAGAGATCTTCGAATGTCTATTGATTGCCGCAGTATTCAGGAATTCATAGCCTCATTAGGCTTGGGTCGTGAAGCACGTCTAGGCGTGGTGCTAGAACAACGCGACCTATTCCAAATACCTGCTGACTAACCATCGGCACACTGCGTAGCTGAAGATCTACGAATTTTTCGAGGGATTGCCGTAGTGTTCAGGAGTTCATGACCTTATTTGGCTCGAATTGTGAAGCACGTGTTGTGGTGTGGTGCAGGAATAACGAGACCTGTACGAAATGCCAACTGACTGGCTCGCTGCGTGGCTGAAGAAATACGAATGTCTTGAGGTATTGCTGTAATGTTCAGGAGTTCATGGACTTATTTGGCTCTAGTCGTGAAGCACGTCATGGCGTCGTGCAGGAAAAACGCAACCTGTACGAAATGTCTGCTAACTATCCATTGGCTCACTGCGTAGCTGATGATCTACGGATGTTTCGAGGGATTACTGTAGTGCTCAGGAGTTGATAGCCTTATTTTGCTCGGGTCGTACAGCACAACATAGCGTGAGGCAGGAACAACGCGACCTGTTCGAAATGCTTGCTGACTATCCATCGGCACACTGCGTAGCTGAAGATCTAAGAATGTCTTGAAGGAATGCCGTAGTGTTTAGGAGTTCATTGCCTTATTTGGCTTGGGTCGTGAAGCACGTCTAGGCGTGATGCAAGAACAACGCGACCTTTTAAAAATGCCTGCGGACTATCCATCGATACACTGCGTAGCTGAAGATCTACGAATGCTTCAAGGGATTGCTGTAATGCTCAGGAGCTCGTGGCCTCATTTGACTTGGGTTGTAAAGCATGTCAAGGCAAGGTGCAGGAACTACGCATCTTGTTCAAAATGCCTGCTGACTATTCATTGGCTTACCCCGTAACTGAAGATCTACGAATGCTTTGGGTAATAAGTATAGTGTTCAGGAGCTCATGTCTTTATGTGACTCGGGTCCCGAAGCACGTCATGGTGTGGGGCAAGAACTACGCAACCTGTTCGAATTGTCTACTGACTAGAACTACAAGTGTTTCAAGGAACCTGAGACCAAAAAAATGCTGGAGCGAAGTGACGGAGAAACTTCTATCTGGTGTCCAATGCTCACGCATTCTGGAACGCCCTGGTTGATTCACAGGAGAAATTGTTTGGAGCATGCTTAAAGTGATCTTCAGAAATACCGAAGTGAAAAGTTTTGTCTGCTGCCATAATCTCAAGAGGCGGACTGAATGACTAAACACAAATTGCCTTGAAGGATTTGAATGCCGATACCAGCATAGAACAGATGGTATCGCGTTACACGACGAAACCATTCTCAAAAATGAAATCGAAACTACATCATGGCGTTTGTAAACTCTTTATTAATTCGTGTGACGGTGAAGTAGCTTGATAAAAATTATCTTAAGAAGTCAGCCTTGTTCGACATTGAAGCTTGTAGCCTTTCTCACATTATAATCAACTCTTGACAAACCATCAGCCCTTCTTCTAGGAATGGAAATACTTTCTTCATGAAAATGAATCAAGAGTTCCATTCCCTGCAATTTTTTTACGGAGACAATAATGTTTGCATAACAAATGCATCTTTTCTAGGATTGTAAACCAATAAATTCCATGTTAATGCGTGTAAGAAAAGTGCGCTGTAATATTTATGTGGCACTTTATCTAAAACCGTACGACATGAGTAAAGTCTTCGCCAAGGGCTAAAGCGCACATTTCTCTACTTAACGGCCACATAAACTCCACATTATGTCCTTAACAAGACATAAATACGTGAGAAATAATTCCTTCCATCAATTCTTTGATAATTACCTCTGCGAATCGAAATGCTTCCCTTTGCAAAACAAGAAGCTGATGACCATTAGTTTCTAGAGGATTTATTAAACGCCATTAATCGTAAAGCAAATAGACGAGGAGCTCATAAAAAAGGTTCAATTAGATATTTTAAATTAAACTCATCGCAGGATCTTCGCAAACGTTCAGCGAATGATAATATTCAATATTTGTGTATCTCCAGCAGAATTTAATTTAGTTTTTGCCGGGATATTACAGCAGTACAAAACAAATATTGCTTAAGGCCATAAAGATATAATTATCAGAAAGTCTACATGAGAATATGAAAAAATACTTATTCTTTAATAAACAGTCCGATATATAAATATGGAAACGCAATATGCAAGGATTTGTACTCCAAATGGAAAACAGAGTTTCACGGTGAAAAATCCATTGGTGATCTCTGATATTTCCTGTTGAAAGCGAGCACAACAGTTTTTAATTAAAATTTTCTATTCATGCGAAAAGTTCCAAGAGGGAGAAATGATAGAACAATATTCTTTATCACTCAGAAATCGTTCGCCTTAAACATCAGTTCGTTTTCATGCACATCCTGTCCTTTTGCAAAGTACTCGAATGGAAACTGAAAGAGAATAGGTTCAACCATTCGAAAGAATTTTACGCCCCCAAATAAAATCTTTTCACTTCAAATAATTTTCTTTAGAATGAAATGGTTCAAGAAATGGAATAAAAATATTGGAGGCTACAATAAAATGCAGTTACCTTTTATTTTTACCAACAGCGGACTCTTATTCGGTGGCTTGTTGCAGGGAACTATTTTTAGCGTAATTCAGTATGAATTGGGTTGCTTACCTGAAACAAAAAATTAGCAATGAGAAAAAATTGGATACAATAATTTTTTCTTCATGAAATGAGAATTGATTACATCCGGAAGCCGTGCGTGATTTAATTGGTTGAATTCATAATCAAAATTGATGACAATATCGTAATCAATAACCCTTTTATAAATTTGGCACTGATTTCAGGATGAGATCAATCTGTCTGAATTAAAAAACAATCATCTACACAATAGATGACCATTTGTGAATATTATTTGCTATAATTAGGAATGGATATAAATTGGTGAGAAAAATATTCCTAATGTTGATTATCATAATAAAATCGTTGGTATAACCAAAAGTACACTCCCTGACCAAACTATTTAACAAATCATCATGGAATTTCTTGATTGATTATCCTAAAATTTGGTGTGGATATCCAACAAACTATAAAACATTAGAATATAATTAAGAATCCAAAACATCGGGTACAACAATATTAGAAATCGAAAACTTGAAGAAAATAACCAAAGAGTACCCGTCACAATTTTTCCATATTTTCCACCATATAATTCGTATTTGTTGAATGATTATTTTGAAATTTGATATAGTTGTAGTACATTCAACGCCCAACTGACTGGTATATTTGGCAATCAAGTATATCTAATATTTTCTGAGATAATGAGGGAGGAATGAAAAATAGTGGGATGATTATTAACACACTTTTTTTGGAAATGTGAGGAGATATCAAAAATTGGCTTGTATCAACCAGTAATTTTGGAAGATAAAAGATGGTATTATTCTCAATTTCAAATGGAAAAAGATAAAATTTGTCCCAGAAATCTGAAAGGTAGTTTAACCATTTTTCAGTATTTTGCTCATAAATATCGCAATTTTCCAGGTATTGAACTAAAACTTGGCACATTATTTATCAGGTCTATACCTGATTATAAACAGTTGATTGATTTTTGATGCAAGTTCGCAATCAGAAGTCATAACCTTTCAAAAATTGCAATTTTTTCTTATTGAAGGTACAAATGTATTACCATTTTACAAAAATAGCCACTAATGGATTATTTGTTGTTTGATTATAATGCAATTCAACATACTGTAAAAGATCAGAATCCAATCAAAAAAATTACAAAATTGGTTACATTTTTGAGGTTATTGTTGTTGTCAAGTTTGATTTTGTTTCTAATTTTTTCATCATAATATTGTTCATTTCTTGAAATTAACATTGCAGACACCGTCTTTATTTGAAGTTTGTAATCTAGCCTCTTGAAACTATGTAATGTTTACCTAAATCAAAATATCCAAAATCTAAACCCAGGTATCCTTATCTATTTTCTCAGATTTCAATCATTTTTATATTTTCTTCCCATAAAATCTGTATTTTTTGTTCAATTGTTTCGATATTTTTTATAATTAACACACATTCCACACCAAATCAATTGATGTAACTGGCAATTTCGTCAACCTATTGTTTTCCGAGATAATAAGAAAGAAATAGAGAATAATAGGATGTTGCCAATGATGCCAAACGCACTTCAAAAATTTCGGAAGAAATAGAAAATTGGCTTGTATTTGTAATTGGTAATATTGAGAGATAATAAAATAATATTGAAGCAGGAGAAATAGGGTTGACAGTAAATGAAGACAAGCTAAAGTACATGGAACTAACAGGCCTGAAGGTCCAATACGCAATATACCCTAATACAGGTCCGATAAGTACAGAAGCTGTTCAGATATTAATTTATGCGGATGACGTTGTTATTGCGGCAAGAAGTATAACAAAAATTTAAAGGAAGTTTTCAAGCTGTTGAAACGCCAAGCCGAGAAATTTGGTATGCTTGATAATGCGAACAAAACTGAGTTTATTGTACCTTCAATAATGAAAAGAAATAACAGAGAAATCATTAACTTGGATGATTGCAATGTGGAGACAGTAAACTTATAATAGGAGCTAGGCTCACTAACCAAATGGGGAGAGAATTAATTAGCGGAATGAGTGCTTGCAATAAAGCTATGTATGCGAACAAAACCCTATTAAACTAGAAATTGATCAGCCATTCGTCCAAAATAAAAATTTATAGGACATTCATTCGACATGTTATAACTTATGGCTGCGAAACATGGACCTTAACAGAGAAGCAAGAGGAAACACGAAGATAAACGGAGGGAAAGGTCCTGCAAAAAATATACGGACCCACGCAGGACGCAAATGGAGAATGAAGATTAAGGCTAAGTCATGAATTAGATGAATTGATAGAGCGTGCTGATATAGTTAGATATATCAAAGAATCAAGTGGTTTGGGCATTTTATGAAGAAGCTAACTTGGGAAAGCAGGGCAAGGAGAAGGCCAAGAAAAAGATGGGAGAGCGACGTCGTCGATGATTCAAGAAAAACGAATATACAAAACTGGTTTGCCAAGATGGAAAACAAGAAATAATTAAAGAAAGTAGCTGAGCAAGCTAAAATCCACAAAGGGTTGTAGTGCCACAGGAAGAAGAAAGGAGATCCAGGAGAACAAAGCTCGAAAAACTGAAACAACAGATAGGAGAAATAAGAACAATTTATTGAGAGGAGAAGAAAGAAAACACATGGAAATAATGGATGTATACAATATGTGCAGTATAGCAAGTCCAACCAAGGCACAAATGCTTAGATAGTGAAATCGTGACGAAAAAGGAAAGAGGAAATCCAAGATAAAAGACTTGAAACTCTTAAAAGTTGGGAAATGGTGGAGAAGAACAGACTGTAATAGAAACACATAGTTCAACAAGCAATGGCGAGTCCTACAATGCCTACTTCTATGTAAACTTATATTATTCTCAATTTTGAGATCCTCAAAAACTTCAGTCCTAAGAATCTGAAAGCTTATTTAACATTTTCCAATTTGTTTCCGAGGTAGTGAACTGAAATTTGGCACATTACTATACTATGCAAATATATGTCTTTCCTTGGCGCAGATGATCTCCTGCAGAAATTTTGGTGTTGCTTCTGCTAGATTATGTTCTTGAGTTCATCATCGTATAGACGAATTTGAGTGGCATTGTCTGTCATACATTTTTCTATCGGACAATCCGTTTTTTCTGGTCGCTTCGCCACAATAATTCACAAGTTCTCGATGAGATCTAGATTAGATTAATTCCTAGACCAATCAAAGACTTTAATTTGGTTTTCCAGCATAGAGGCCTCTACCAGTTTTGAACAATGACCAGAGCCGTGTCGTGTTGCAATGTTTAGTCGAAGGTTCGCATAAGGAACAATCCTTCGGCGACCATGAAGAAGGTTTCCATGAAAAATGGCGCTGGAAGCTTAGTTCCTGACCAAGGCATGATAAATTCGCCTTAATAAATTGGAATAGTACGCCGTGGGATCGTTTTATTCGTGCGAGCCTTCGACAGGACATATCAGCGCGACCTGGCCCCTTGTCACAGTTTGGGACTATGAAGTCTTTCATGCCAGAGAATAGAATCTGAGTGCTTGAACAACCTGGATTCTATTGAGGGCTTTCGAAGTATTATGACAAGGCGTTGATCTCCTACAGACGTTTTGGTGTTGCCTCCGCTGGATTAGTGCTTGTCTTCTTAAGCTCATCTTCGTAGAGACGCATTTAAAAAGCATTGTCTGTCAAGCGTTTTTCTGTCGTACAATCCGTCTTGCCTGGCCGCTTCGCCACAATATCCCACATGCTCTCCATGGGATTTAGGTTGAGGGAATGTCTGGACCCATCCGAAACTTTGATTTAGTTTGCCAGCAAAGGGGCCTCTACCAGTTTTGAGCTATGACTAGAGACCAGTCGAAGGTTCGCATCCCGAATGATCCTATGGCATGATATTCTGATGTAAAACACCCGCTGAAGAGGATGTCCTCTACAAATGGCGCTAGAAACTCAGTTCCTGATTGAGGCATGATGAATTCGATCGAAAAAATCGAAATATAACGCCGTGGGATCCTTTTATTCGTGCGAGCCTACAACAAGACATTTCAGCACGACTTGGCTCCTTGTAATAGTTTGGGACTGTCAAAGGCTTTCGTGCTGGAGGATAGAATCAGGGTGCTTGATTGACCTGAAGATTCACCTGACTTGGATCCAATTGAAGGATTTTGAAATATTCTGACGAGGCGTTGATTTCCTGCAGACGTTTTGGTGTTGTCCTCGCTGAATTGGTGCATGTGTTCTTGAGCTCATCATCGTATAGACGCATTTGATCAATACAATCCGTCTTGCTTGGTCGCTTTGCCCGAATATTTCACATGCTCTCGATGGGATTCAGGTTGGGTGAATTCCTGGACCAATCAGGAACTTTGATTTGGTTTAAGAGCATGGGGGCCTGTACCAGTTGTGGGCTGTGAGCAGAGACCGAGTCGTGTTGGGTTGTCCAGTCGAGGGTTTGCATGTAGAACGATCCTGCGGCACAATATTTCAATGTAAAACACTCGCTGAAGAAGGTTTCCACGACAAGTAGCGCTAGAAGCTCAGTTCCTAATTAGGGCACGATAAATTCGACTGGAATAATCAAAATATTACGCCGTAGGATCAATCAATCCGTGCAAGCATTCGACAGGACATTTCAGTGCGGCTTGACCCCCTGTCACAATTTGGAACTACCAAAGACTTTTATGCTGGAGGATGCTCGATTAAACTGTAAATTCATCTGATTAGGATCCTATTGGAGGCTTTTGGATGTATTGTACGACAGAGGAACGCATCATGGGTAATGCTGTTCAGGTGTGTCTGCACGATGATGAACTCAATAAAATTTGGACTTGCCTGGTGAAGTCAATTTTTCACTTTGTTCTAATTAATTCCTGGCTGGAACCAAATGAACATTGATATTATTTCATTCTGAACATACATTGAACGATACGAGGATAAGGACAAGATATTCCTCTACCAATAGTCTACCGTCAGTATGGTTATGACACTCGAAACAACAAATAATGTGAAAGAGGAGCAATAATTTGAAGGGAGCTTGAGGAAGCTCAAGGACGCTTAAGGAAGGACAATAACTGTATGCATTGATAGGAATCAATACCAGATCAATTCAGATTACAATCAGTAATGACATATTCAGACCATTACACCAATCATGGTTGGGGGCCCCCACCTGGCGCAGTGGTAAACACTGCCGCCTAACACCACTGAGGTCCCGGTCTCATTCCCTGGTGGCCCCATGTGTTTCGTTCCGTTTCCTCCCCCTTAGGTACACCCAAACTCTCAACACACTTCTTTGGAAGTAACTTTCGGTGGACGTGAGTATCAGCCTGTCGCGTAAGCGACAGCAGTGGCACCTCTAGATGAGTAGCTGTACTACAGTACCAGTATCTCACGAAAGCCGAACTACAACGACATCGTTGCGCAGTCTTCGGGCTATAACTTGACACGAAAACAGACAGCTTAGCTTAGACACACATACACTCACTCAATACTCTGAAGAGGGGCCCTAGAAGTCCCTATACCGGAACATACATACATAATGGTTAGAACCGGATCATTAGATTCCAATGATAGTCATAACTCATTTTTGTAGCTCATTTTGATAGCCAGCAGCCAGATTTTCTTGTTTCTATTTTTCCAGATCCTGGACTTTCCAGTTCACAACGCCTCTGTAAACTGTCTTACGCCACTTTGAATGACTCTCAAAATATTTTAAGCGCCACAACTATCTAATCATTCGGCATGAAATAAAATTCAAGTAGCCAGCAGGAGTTTCACAATCGACAGCAAAGTTTTTCCACAACTTAAATATCCCACCTTCTATCTTCACATAAGACCAGATCGGTAGATACTCTATTGGCAAATGGAATACCCATTCCATTGATACCTCGGATACCTGCTGCGAATATCCAGCCGGCTAGTCCGCAGGACTTAGAACAGAATTGAATTCTTTTGAATCCGTATCCTTCCGAGTTCGGTAGAACACACAGCTAGGATTATGTTGCATTCTCCGAGGATGGTATTACCTCAGGCAAAGAGTTTATTTTCGTATCGGCAGATGTTTCTAAGCTCCTCTTTATCGATATTGCAACTGCAAGTTCACGATGCGAACGGACAGTGCAATGAATGGTAATGCCCAGAGGAATTACCTTTCTTACCAATTTCTGTAAGTTTCAAGCGAAAGCAAGAAGCTCAAATGTGAAATTACTTCACTGCTCTGAACTTTATCAAAATTAGAAAGTTTGATAAACTAAACGAGGCAGAGCTCAAAATAAATTGAAAGGATTTTACAATAAAAAAAAAAAATGTTCAAGAATATTTGATGTAATTGATTCTTCTTTATTCCCAGTACAAAGGAAATTTCTGGAGCGGGGAATTCAAGCGACAGATTATCAAAGAAATAGAATTAATTTGAATGATGTAATAAAATTTGAAACGACTCCATATTCCACTGCTTCAAATACTGACGTAAAAAGTTATGCTTTCCCCTCCAAAATTTTATTTCAAACCTATAATAAAATCCTCAAAATGATTCGTATCCTCCAGGATTATATATAAGGATTAAATTCAAATACTGAGTTATTTGGTTTGGGTTTGTTTATTAGTCGAGTTTCATAGAGTGAATCATGTATTTGATTTACATTCAACACGTGTAAATCTAGCAGAGATCATTAAGATATATAAAGTATATCACATTCCTCTAATTTTGGCATGGTGCATATCAATAAAACTTCAGATTCGTATAAAGTAGATACTTAAAACGTATGTCGTAAGCAACAGGAAAAACACGGTTTCACAAACTTTGTATATTATTAGTACATAAAATATGACAATTATACTCTTTGTTCAAAGTGATCAAAATAAAATGATTCATAAAAAATGTTATATGTGTTTGTAGGACAAATTTTTGTCTGGACTTATTTTCAAATCATATTTTATGGCCCACATAAGTTTAGCGTAATATATGATCTTCAATTGTCAAAAATTATAGACATCGTAAAATAAATATTACGACGAATCAAGAACAGTTTCATGAAGATCTGAATAGACACAATGATATTGTAATAGAAATAGCATAATCGTAAACAATATTTGATTGCATTCCAAAATATGTTTTAAAATAAACTAAGCTCATCCATACAAAATATTTTTGTTGTCTTCGGTAAGCGAGCAGCTTCTCGACACATCCTGCTAGACTAAAATGACCCTAAAACTGTAGTATACATAAAGCCTACTTTCGAGTAAACAACCCTAATCACTTTCAAGGTCAAGTCTAACAGGAAGCGTGTCCTGCAAACACATTTGCATCACTTTAAAGTCGAACTTTAAGCGTTCAGTTTATTTGTGTCTATAAATTTGATACTATTGTCTTAGCATATCCAAATCTCCAAATCTAATACTCCAACTAGATAAATGTGTAGTTCCATTTCATTCTGGGTGCATTAAATATAAAATTTACTCATCCACTCTAAATTTCTTCAATGGAAACGTAAACAGGAAGTCGATTATTACTGTATTCATATAGTTAAATTTCCATTGAATAATGCATTTTGAAATATTGAATATGAATGAAAATGGAATTGCGACATACTTAAGCTTCTGATCTTTAATTAATATGAATCAAACAAGAAGCGATTTGCTTATAATCTTCCCCGTACACAACATCTATGTAAGAACCGCTAACTTATTATCAAATGAATTCAAAGCAGGTGGAGAATCAAGATAAGGAGGAACTATGAGTCATTTATTGTTCATACTATTATTACCTCCCTACAACCCCTATCCGGGTTGACCCTAGCTAGCTCGGTGGAGACGGCGTGCGGTCTACTTTGAGTGATGGAGGATTTTGTATTTGTTGGGCGCCAGGCAATCTGGAAGCTCCTCGAGTCAGTCGATGGTTGATCGCCGAACCTAAGCGGAAGGGGGAGGAAATATTCGGGGCGCTAAATGAAGAATGCGTGATATCGCGTTGAGTGATTTTATTCAACAATAGTGGCCTCGGCGCTGCCTATCAAACTTTGGTAAGTGTAGGGCAAAGAATTAGGAAGGCCGCGCGAATGGCAAGCACAGTCCCCGCGAGAATCGCGCTCACGACAGCGGTTAGAGTTCAGGCAATCAAACAGTGGTATAATAAGAACTAAGCGTGTACTGTAACCTACGCGACAGGTGGGGGTACCCTCAGTGTTCGTAGTACGCTCGTGACATAAAACTAGACTACCTAACTGCTCTCTAAAAGCCATAATGTCGCACGGTTCAGCGTAGAATGCGTCTACCATTCGTGTGTGGCAATAACACAACGTAAGCAATACTGAATACACACGCAACTTAAATACCTGTTTGATTGGTATTACAAAAGGTTTCACCCTATGTAGTAAAATTATCAAGCAATAAACAAAATCCTTAACATAATAAATAAAATATTTAATAAATTGGAGCATAAACATAATAAGTGGTGCTTAGCTTTGCGCCGGAGCGGGAAATCGAGACGATGACGAGATCGCAAGATGGCGGCAAGTCGCTCCTCAAGAAGCACACAGATGTCGAGGATGACGTCACAGACAAGGAGATGGACAAAGATGGTCGGTGAATTTGAACGATGGCTCCAAGATGACAAGAACGATAAAAATGGTACAGGAACAAATGAGAATAATGCAACGTAGACGAAAAACCCAACGAAAAGGGTACAAAACAAAAAGCCTGAAAGGAATACCAATTAGAGCCTGAAATGCGCTTCGTCGATGGCGGGATTGATCAATATGATTTTAATTTAATCAAGTTTTGATTTGTGATATGTTCAAAGTGGGATTTTAATGATTTTAATGTAGCAAATAAGTTTTAACGTAGAAAATAAATGACTGTAACTTGAATGATTCTTTTACCTTGAGGTGTTGATCGGCTTTCAGCTTGAAGAAATTTATCAAAATAAATCCGGAGAATTTCCGCTAAACTGAGTTAAAAAAAAAACGTTGAGAGTTTAAATCCACAAGAAGTGAGTAAAATTTCGGCCCGGTAAGCAATTTGGCACTAAAATCTCATAATAAACTCCTGAACACTATCTGATATCAACTCTTCACTATCTAATTTAAAAGTGGCCGTTAGAAAGACTTTCACAAAGTTGAGTCTGTTTTCAAGTTAAGTATGGTTTTTCTAATTATTAGTTTAATAAGAAAAGAAGACGCATTTCAAACTCCAAATCTCATCCACCAAGAAAACAGAGACGCTAAGAGGTTTGCAGACGAGACACAATAATACTGGTAACAATAGTTTACGCTAGAGGGACATTGTGCATGAACAAAATGGAACTGACAGGTGAAGGTTACAGCTGATCGAAATGCGATGAATTAGGGTCAACAGGTAAGGAACAAATAAACAATTAGGAGAGATGATTGACATTAAATGATTTCAGGTGATGAAGATGAATGTGATGAAAATGAAATGTAACACTATACATGGATGAAATTAACATTGAAGCAAACAAAAGAACAATAAAAACTGCCGTAGGATATTCTAATTTAAAACAAATGGAAAGTGCATTTTTGCAGATGACTGGCAATCTCTGCGAATACAGAGAAAAAACTGCAAGAGAACTTGAAGATATGGAACGAAGAACTATTCAGAGCAAATATGAAAATAAACCCAACAAAACATAGGTAATGATAATAGCCAAAGAAGAAAAACAGTTGGAAATACTAATTGACTATAAGCATTTACAACAAGCTCAAAGCTGTGTACATCCAGGAAGTATAATCGAAAATAAAGGAGGGTACGAAGATGAAATAAATAACAGAATACAGGCACTATTCTAGCACTATTAAAGCACAAAACAGTGAACAAAAGAACGAAGCTAACCCTCTACAAAACAATAATACTACCAATGCTGCTGTACAGTTCAGAAATCTGGGTACTAAATGAAAGACAACAAAGTAAAATCACAGCGGTGGAAATGAGATATCTTAGAGCTATAGAGGGGGTAACAAAACTAGACAAAATTAGAAATGGAAAGATTAGAGAGAGTTTGGAAGTACAGTCAGTAATGAAGAACGTAGAACAGAAACAATATGGACATCTAATTCGACTCGAGGATAAAAGAAAAGTAAAAGAAATATGGAAAGCAAGAATAATAGGGAAAAGAAACCTCGGCAGGCCGCGGGAAACATGGGACGATGTAATACAAGAAACAATAACCAGAAAGAAAATAACAACCAGAAGAGCATACGAGTTAGCAAGGAACCGAAACGGATGGAAGAAAAACCCTAGTTGACCTTCTGCATCCACTGGTCGCGTATTCTAGGACTTGGCATTCAAGGCCTGTTAAGTTTAACTGAAAGAAAAAGACCACACAAAAAAAAAACATAATGCAATCTCTGTATATTAAGAGGCTTTCTCCAAATCCTGATGCTGAATAAATAGGATAAGTTGTCTCAAATTTATTTTGTTTCATGAAAAGTCAAGAACTGTTTCGAAAGAACACATTCTTCACAAATAAATATCACGAATGTGATATTCTGTCATGCGGAGAACATTCTAATGAAATTAGAGCTCAGAAAAATTATAATAATATGAATGTTCCATGTACTACAAATCTAAGAGTCGGATATATGTCCATCACCTTTATGCACTATGTTGTACGTAGTTTCTATCAATGCAGGATAGGTGGCGTTGCATATAGTTTCTATCTCTGCAGACCATTCTTCTTTGTGAGATTAAACACTTGGAGTCCCAAGCCCTGCTACCTTGGGCTTTGGCTATACTGTACTGATGACTCCTAATACGGACGAAATATATATTATATAATATATATTATATATATTATTTATAATATTTCTGAACTCTAACACATTCTTTTTGTAGATCGACCCTCCGATGATCTAATATCTGGTCCAGACTTCCAGTTTGAATGAAAGCTCAAAACTGGTGCTATCTGTTTCATACAAAGTTTTGCGGGTCCTCAATCCTTCCAAAAATTGGTAACTTATTAGAAAAAAGTTAATAACCTCTTCTGTGGGCGATTGTTGTTAACAGTCTTCTGGAACTCCTTAACAATAACGGTTATCATACCATCAGATACGCGGATGATATTGCAATTCTGCTCAACGGTAGATTCGAGACCACTCTTGCCTGTATAGCAGGTGATGCTCTCAAACTCACTGAACACTGGTGTGAAGAACATTCACTTTTGGTCAACCCAACCAAGACGGAAGTAGTCCTTTTCACAAGGAAACGAAAGATTGGCACACTGAATATGCCAAAAATCTTCAACCAAACACTAAGTTTGTCTAAGTTCGTCAAGTACCTGGGCATCATACTTAACAGCAAACTCAACTGGAGTTTACACCTGAACTTCAAAGTTGAAAAAGCCTGTATAGCCTTTTGGCAATGTCGTCGAGCCTTAGGTCAAACTTGGGGTCCTAGCCCAAAGCTTACCTTATGGCTCTACACTGCTATTATTAGGCCAATGATATCCTATGATGCATTTTTTTGGCAGCCTAGAGTCAGACAATCAACTGCACGATCAAAACTAGAACATATACAACGGTTAGCATGTCTAGCAATTACAGGTGCCATGCGCTCAGCTCCAACAGCAGCGATGGAAGTTCTTCTATGTCTTACCCCTCTTAATCTTCACCTAGAGGAGGTTGCTACGAAGGGAATTCTTCGCCTCCTACACTTAGGTTTGTATCCTAAAACTGGAGCTAATACCAGGCATTGCTCCATCTTAAGGGAGGCAACATCGGGAGCTCCTCTCCTAGAGATGAGTACCGACTCCATTCTTGGCCACTTGGAATTTCTGAACAGCATCTCAATTTTTATTAGGAACGTCACCATTGTAGCTGATTCTGTTTGTACACTTCCTTTTTGAGGCATCAACCAAACGGAGTGGTTGAGGAGTCATGCAACGAGTTAAGGATGTATAAACCCATCTGAGTCTCTTAAAGTTTACTTGGAATTCTTCTTTCAAGCTGCTTTTCCTCATACATTACTTTCTTCGAGCTTAACAAAAGGAAGAAGTGAAGAATATTGTCTACAGCTTCACAACTTATACATTGCTCAAGAAAACTCTCAATTCTAAATCGGTTGTAGTACGAGACCAGAGTGACCATTTGGAATTGCCGTACAGCCTCCCAATTCCTCCGTACATTTCTTTCTTCACGCATTGTTCAAACGAAGAAGTCAAGTAGTTTGTATCTCATTGTCCTACTTCTCACCCAATATACTAATTTTTTCTTCCTACATTCAAGCCTGAATTGAAAAAACGAGTCAAGAGGCTCCCAATCAAGACGATACATTGCTCAATAAGACTTTCAACCAGCTAATCTGTTGTAGTACCTGCCAGATTGACCATTTGGAGTTGTCATATAACTGCCCACTCTCTGATTACCTCTGTACACTTCTTTTTCTTATGTAAACGAAGGAGTAAAGGAATCTTGTTTCAAGATAATTTTTTTGCTCTATCTCAGTGTTCCACTGCTTACCCAATATATGAATTTATTTCAAGAACGGCGTCTCTGCAGCTAGTTTCATCCGTACATTACTTCCTTCCAGCATTAAGAAGAAGAAGTGAAGAATACCCAATCAGAAGAATATTGCTTGAAGCCTGAAGATTTTGCTCGAAAAAACTCTCAACCAGAAAATCTGTCCTACAACCTCCCAATTCCCTATTACCTCCGTACACTTTTTTCTTCAAGCATAATCTTAATGAAGCACTCTTTTTCTCGATTCATTCATATCAATGTATTTCAAGAGCGGGTCTACAGTTGATCTTCTTTTACACTACTACCTTCAAGCATACCGTAAAGGACGGAGTTGATAAGCCCTTAATTTCATATCGTATTATGTTATACTGTTGCAGTCTTATCAAAGATTACTTTGACCAGAATTGCTTGAACGGGTCCACTATGGGTGTGACTGTCGACGTTCAAGAACCTTGCACATCAAGCCAATACTGACCGAAATAAATCCCTGTTCATGAAACTGGTTTATCTGAAGCTTCTTTATCCCAATCCTATGAATGAAACGTTACTGACCCTTGTAAAGTTTACACATCGTTTCATTATATTCTATCGTAAAACATCCACAATTTCACTTAGTATGGAGAATGAGTTAAATGGTAGCTCTTCTGTTAGACTGCTTTGTTATTTCTCACGCGCAAAGAATCAGTTCGAGAAAGAAAACCGCGCAAAGATTTTGTTGATAATCTTCCGTTTCCTTCCTGCGTGATCGGAGTATCAAATAGGCGTTTCTCTGTTTTGTTTCCGTTTTAAACGCAAAGATCTTGAATCTTCCCTAGTATTACCGGTTGCGCTATACATCTAGTTCCTTTTACTCTTCTAATTGAGTTTACAATTGAAAAGTATATACAATGCTGACACGTAAGATTCTAAATACAATGAGATTGACACGTGTTGACACTTTGACCACTGTTTGTGGTCCTGTATGGCTTTCACGTGGTGTGGTTGATTTTTGGGGCACAATAGCTGTTTTAAAAATAATGATTCCCAACATTCTAACAAGAACTCTATTCTGTGCATCACTGAAGAAAATGTAGAGCTCATACTAACAGGAATCGAATCCGCAACCAATGCCTACAAAGTGCATTTCTTTCTCCATGTAGGTGACAAAGGTATTTTCTTCATGTAAAATGGAAGTCTATATAATTAGTATATACTGTCGTCTTTCAATCAAACAAACATTTTTAGTTTGCAGGGTGGTGCTCACTATCATTCAAAGAAACTATCAGTGTACGCTTTTCAAGCTTTCAAAGGAGTGAGAAACGACGTGGCTGCCTTAAAAATCGATATACCATGTGTATGAAAACAAAGTTGGCGCTTGCGCGCCTTTCGAGCTTCCATGTGCTCACGGAGATGCCACGTGTTAGTATTTTTCCAATATTCCAAAACCTTCTTCTTTTTCTATGATCCAATATTCGGGGTTGAAATTATGTGACAGAGAATTTGTGGGTATTGGAATGCAAAGCAAGAAATCCGACTTACGATACCAATTTTGGAATCAGATCATTTTGTAGAACGGATCTCAACTTGTCCTGGCAATCGAAACATTACTTGATTGCTAGGATTTACGTACAACAGCCACCACAAATCTTTTTCCTATATTAGCTCACTTTTTACCCCGCCTAAAAAGGAAAGAAAAAAATCTGAAAGGGTAAGGCGGTATTTCCTGCAGAGAAATAGATAAATAGTGGTTTGACACTCCATTACCTTGTTAGGGCTGCGCGTGACAAGCTGAGAATTTATTCGGAATATAAATTCGCAAAAGCACATCGTTTATTCACACTAATGTCCGAGAGATCCGGTCACGAACTCGCCAGGTTTAAGTGAAATTCCGCGTAAATAAACAAAATAGAAACACTAGGAAACAGGGCGTGTAGTAATAGGCTCTCAAGTAGTACACATTAACCAGTTCGAGCACAGTTCTTTGGATTGGAAACTGGTTTTTACGGTTCTGCGCAGCTTTGGCCTTGAATTCTCACCCAGCAGAAATTTGATTCGGACTAAAAGAGGTCGAATCTGACTGGGCCACGATGGGGAGGGAATCAAATTGTAAAACAAAATTTCAAGCTATGTTTAAATTGTGCTCTTGTAAGTCTCATATATGGAGTTTCATTTTACAACATCATCTTCATGAAAGCAATTCAAATTTAGAACTCATTTCGAGAATTATAATTAATTTTTGTGCTATATGAAAGTGGTTTACCGTTCAAGAGTATTAAAATATTACAACAAAAAAGCTTTCAAATGAGTCCGTTGCCATAGCGACACATAATGCTTTCATTTTGCTACTAAGCAGGAATCACGGACAAAACTGCGGGACATAGGCGTTGATGGATGTTTCCTTTTCTATTTCTATTTGTTACATTTTGTTCAACGAAGAATATTATTTATAGTTAGTACATTCCACAATCTTCTGCTTGACCACTGGAGCTTTAGGATGTTAATTTTGAGTACCAATTGTTTTTGAATGTTCATTTCAGTGAAAGAATATTTTGGTAATAACTTTACTGTTCATTTCAGAGAAAAAATTTTTTGGCGCCTATGCTGCGAGCTGCGAGATTCGTTCACTAGATGTAGAAAAGATACGGCATTGTGCTGGGCGAAAACAAAGCCCTTCCGGTCGTGAACGAGGAGCGGGTGAGAATCGACGGGCCTCGTAAATTTAATGGCTTTATCTTATTCGAAGATATCAAATTTATTCGGGGAAAACTGTTTAGGCTCCAAAACAAAGTCGTAACGTTGCGGAGAAAGCGATAGACGAAGAGCCCTTTTCTCATTTTGTTTGATACTGCCGTTTAAGTCCCTAGAGTAACTAATTCCTGGCCAGGCTTGCGTTTTCTACAAACTGACAGTTTGAATCAATATAGATGTTTCGAAAAGTATGACAACATACAAAACATTAAAAAAAGTAACTGCAAGGTTGATACTTTCTTATCCTTCTTTCATTCGTAACATATAATTTTCCTGTTGGAATTTAGAGCCTCTCTGAATGGCCGACTGAACGGAGTGTGTAGCAAGTGGAACACTTAATGTGCTCTCAAGCCAGGGGCGTATCTCTGAAATGAGATCCGAGAACTCTAGAATTTCACTCTCGCGGAATTCTCGTGGGATGACGTTCTAACGTAGAGCTGCTCTTTACAAACGTGATATAGTTTGGTTGATTCTACTTTGTACCTGTTCACACTTCTTACAACTCATGTTTTCAATAATTCGATCTTGAAAACTGGATGTTTTATTCTCACAACATCAATCAAGAATTGGAAATTAACCGCTTTTCTCATACATAAATACTATATAGAAGACATCACAGCTTTCGAACTGAAATTGGCTGATAAATATGGTAAAATATCTATCAGTGTATTGTTGAATGTACCCATAAAATTCACATAAATAATGCTACCTATGTAACTTGAGCCAAACATTTCTTGTTGAGCTTTTAGCTTCAAGTATGGAAGTTTCAAATTCAAATTCAGCTCCAGTGTTGCGTACCCCGAATAGGGTAACCCTGAAGAGGGATAGCACTGCATATGAGAAGTAATAATTCACCCTAAACACAACAGCAGTGAAGTCGGCGGCACTTAAAACGCCTAGCAGACTACAAAAGCACAATTTGGTGCAGGTGGTTCAGCCGTCAACCCGCTCGGTAACGACATGCGACAAAATAATGTGGAAATGTCTCCAGTTATTATAGTGACTGGAAGGCACAATACAATAGGACGCGGAAAGAACAGAGAAGGGTCTGAATGTCACGGAATGAACAAAATTACGCAGGCTGTGTAATTCATGCGAGGACACTACTGCAGGTAACAATATTTGATTAATTCAATGAGTTCTTTACGTCCTAACATCCTGTTATAACTCGTGGAGATTGCAGAGAGGAAGCCCAGTCTCCACGGAGTACTAGAAAGAAAACCTTTTAGTGAAAGTACCGCAACAGAAGGTTGCTTCTTGTTTAGTGTCTTGCTACCCAGGCCTAAGCAGCGCCAGCTTCCGTAGTAGATGGTTTGTCATACCCTTGCTTCAACTAATGCAAAGAAATCAATCCTCCTGCACCCTCTAGTATCGACTTCTTGGCCTACTAGGAAAGCAGGTACCCACCACTGCAGCCTCAAAGCGTTCTACATTTCTTCATAGCACAACTAACATTCTCGTCCAATCAACCAATCAGCCCAACATAACATTCATCGAACACTAATCATTCAATTATTCCCTATTCCCGATTAAGATTCCAGTTCGACTTGCCATTCCGGTGCTTGGCATCTCCACATTAACCGATTCAACTGCCGTTCAAAGACTCCTCCACTCTTCCGTAAGAATCCACGTATACTAGCAACTCGTCTAGCACATACTCACCATTCAGCACTCTTATACGCAGGCTATTTGGATCTCTAATATTCCGCGCAAGCCTTTATTCGAGCAGAATATACAACCAAGTCTCAATTCAACAAATAAGAGCACATATTGAAAAAAAATCGTTCCACTTCTTAGCACCACAAGCGGCACCTGCACGAAGACAGGAATTGGACTAGCCATCAACTCCACCACAGATAGCAAGCTGCCTAATTGGCTACAATTACGCCGCCGCGCGCTTCCTCCTCAGAATGCAAGCCTGATTTCAACCCTCTGGTGGAGGTAGGATACTATTCATACTCTACTGACTATGCAGGCCAGTACCCAAGGTGTGAATTATGCTGCTTACCCGCTGGAGTGACATAGCACTTCTAGTCATCATGTGCCTGTAGAAACAAAATGTTTTCTACTTTCGTGCACTTGCAGAATCGCGCGCCTCCCGTAATAACTTATTGAGGAAAGGTCTCTCCGGGTCTGGGCAGTCATCGCGGAGTACCACAAAGAGAATCCTCAAGTGAAAGTAATGCAACAGAGAGTTACTTCTTGATTGGAGTCTTGCTATCCAGGCTTAAGAAACGCCAGCTTCCGAGGAAGAAGGTTCGCTAGGAAGGTCTTTCGGAGAGGATGAAACTAATCCTCTGTCACCGCCCCTAAGTATCCACTGCAGCCTGGTGGCGTCCTACACTGTCATTCCACACTCCTGTATAACAATATTAACACTATCGTTCATACAACCAATCAGTCCAACATAAACCATTTATCGAGCACTCATTTCCACCTTTTCCTGATGACGATTCCCGGCCAGATTGCACTCCCGGTGCCTAGCACACCTACATTGAACGATTCGCTCGCCGTTCAGAGACCATTCTGCGCATCCTAGCTAACCATCTAGCACATTTTTGCTAATCAGCACCTCCACGCCTATGCTATTTAGATCCCTTATATCTCTGTACAGCTCACATACGCACAGAACATGCAACCAAGTCTCAACACCCTCTTCACAAAAACACATATCATATCCCGCTGAGTCCTTGCAACAAAGGAACAGATTCTAGCTACCATGACCTGTCAAGAGATGATTCAGCCGGGGGCTAGGATCAAACCACTTAGCCTTCTTGGCAAAAGATACGTCCAGAATGGAAGGGTAGATTACCCTACCTTTCTTTGAACCATTCCATCTGTTCTGCTAGACTTCAACAGCTCAGCATCCAAACAACGCCTTGGCCCTCGCAAGGGAGAGGCTGTCAACTTTCTCAGCTGTGACAAGATCATAAACAAGCATGACAACGCCTTGTCTAACCTTGTACAACCCTGCTCTTTGTTTCGTTTCGAGAAACCATGGAAGTTATAGGCCACACCTGCACAAAGATAGAAATTGAACCAAACAATCTACTTCGCGATACACAGCAAGCTGTCTGACTGGCCACCAGTACTATGACGCGCGCTTTCTCCTCAAGATGCAAGTTTGATTTGGACCCTCTAGCGGCGGCAGAATACTATCAGTACCCTATTAGCTATACAGGTCAGTACCAGAGCTGAGAGTTATGCAGCTGGAGTGACCAACCATCCCTAAGCAGTATTTGCACATTGAAATCAATGCTCTCCTCTTTCGCGCACCTGCAGAGCAGCGCACCTTCTGTAATAACTCTCTCCCCCCGAGTCTGCTCGGACCTGACTAATACCAGAAGGAGAAATTCTCTGGTAAAATTATCGCAACAACAGAAAGTTGCTTTTTGAATAAGATCTTGCTATCCAAGTGAAAGTAGCGCCAGTTTCTAAGATGATGGATTCGCTATGCCTCAGCTTCAACTGAGAAGATCTTTCGAAAAGAATGAAACCTATCCTCCGACACCCCTTAGGCCTAGTAGGAGAGCAGGTACTTACCACTGCAGCCTAGTGGCGTTCTACATCCCCATTGCACAACACAACTGAACTCACACTTTTGTTCATACAATCAATAAGCCTATCATAACTCATTCATCGGACACTCATCATTCAATCACTTCCTCTTCCTGATGACGAATCTCTTTCGACTTGCCATCTTGGTGTCTGGCACACCCTCATCAACAAATTCGCCTGCCGTTCAAAGACTTCGTGGGCGAGCTCTGCTCTTCCGTAAGATTTCGTGCATCCTAGCAGCCCGCTTAGCACATACTTGCCATGCTATTTGAATTCCCTGTATCCATATCCACAGCCTATATTCGCCCAGAGCATGCAATCAACTCTTAACTCCCTCCCCACCGCTAGGCCTCTGCTACATAAAAACACATGACCTGTCAAAAGATGATACAGCCATAGACTAGAATCAAACCACTCAACTTTCTTGGCAAAGGATGCGTCCAGGATGAAGGAGTCACCCTAGCCTTTTCCGAACCATTTCACCTGTCCAGTCGGACTTCAGCAGCCCGACTTCCCAACAACGCCTTGACTCTCCCAAGGGAGAGGCCGTCAACTTCCTTATCTGTGACATGGTCATGAGCAGACATGACAACGTCCCGTCAAACCTTGTACAACCCTGCTCTCCGTTTCTTTTCAAGAAACCGCGGTAGTTTACCCATGAAAACTTGCATGGCCTTGGTAAAAACTGTACGACATACAGGACAGTAGTTATACTAAACGGATACTTGTCCATATTTTAGAACGGGCGTAGTGCACGCTGCGGCTGATCCTGTCCTGGGGAATTTTCACCTCACACCTGGGCTATAGCACACGTGCAGACTTCATCCCTTTACCTCATCCTCGTCTCTTAGGGCCGAAGCGGCGATGAAAGTAGCGGCATGGACGACGACCATTCTGAAATATGAGCTAGTATCCGTACAGTATAACTACTGAAGACGATGCTTGAGAGCAGACTAGATGCATGATTATTCATTTTTCTAATTTATAATTGAAGATGAATTGAACATCACAACGGTTCGGGCTATCAACCCTGATTAAAAATACATTTTGAGTTTATAAGTTTAGTATAATAGTTCTTCGAGCAGGTTTACTGTGCAAACAGAGATTGTTTCCACATAAAAACAAAACATCATGCTGGCGGGTACAAAAGTTAAAGAGAAAAAGGTTAAACAGAGAGAAAAGAACAACAAAAGAAAGGTTGGCAGGCACAAAATAAATGACATCTTCTCTTTGCCCAAACTACTTCACGTGATTAAATGGAGAAGACGAATCATGATAGGAGGAGAGTCCCAAGTGGAGCCTGCAGGGCTGCATTGGAATATTATCAGTGGAACGAAATTATATTGACGTATCTTTCAGCTTTATATGATGAAAAATAATAGTATTCATGAACTCTAATCTCCGAGACTGATAAAGCTATCGGTTTGACAGTAATAGCTATCAGGCTTTATGGTATTTGATCTAAATGTGATTATTAAGAGATAAACAACAAGAGCGTCCAGAATATTCGAGAGTACAGTTGTAAATTAGTCCCCAACAAAATAAAGACTACCCTGCGTCTCCGGCATAGACTCAAAGTGGGTTTGTATCTCTGGTAAGAATTCTTCATAGATCTCTAGATAACAATTCCAATTCCCTAACCGGAAGTTCTTACTTCCTCGCGTACATTCCGCGCGTCACGATCTCTTGATCTTGTGCTCTGGGCCTTCCAGCCGTCGTTTCTCGACATCCCGCAGAAATTCGCGGCGGTATTAAGATTACGTTTATCAAAATGCTACGCGGGTGACGTGACAGTGATGAAGCGGGCCTCAGAGCCCGCCATCTTGACACACTGGTAATATTATCAAGAGAAACAAAAAGAGGAGAAATACCCCAAGGTGTTGGGATGAAGAAAGAGGGAATAATTTTGTCCTATTTATGTGCATCTAACATAGATTCGAGTTACGACCGTACATATTGTTACAAATAGATTTTCATCTGGCTTTTATTGATATCCGCAGTTCTCTGTACGTTAGTGACATAAAACATGAACAACTGCGTTTTATCTGACAAAGTAAGTTTATAACCCCCCAGACGAAAGTAAACAGCGCTTTTGTTTTGTTTTGGTTGTAACTGGAGGTAAATGTTTTGTTGGAAAAATTGATGCCTCCAGCTCTGTTTTTCAGAAAAAGTTAATGAGAATCTGCTTTATGTGATGTTACGTTTCCACTGTTCCATATTTCCCAATTTGGTGTAATAGTAAATTGTGCAATAAGCTGTGATTACAACCTCAATTTTTTTATTAGTTAGGCTTAATTGAAAGACAGGAACTCAAATTTGATAAGTAGTAAGCAGTCAGAATTCTTTGGAGGCCAATATTAACTTCTGGAAGCTCATGATTCGCACGTAAGTATACGAAACTCTACTGGGAATCACAAGCTGTAAGTTTAAGAGCTTTGAGACCAGCAATTCCCACATGATCAAATAAACGACCACCAATTTTTTTATGGACATCATATTTACACACATAAAACATGAGAATTAGTATTGGTATGACAATGGAAATCAGTTCATGTAGAGTGCTAGCCCAAGAGTTTAATATGCAGTACCAATCGATGGCTAAGAAGCCAGGGTGCCACCACCTGTCCTGTCCAAGAGGGCGGCAAGGAACTGCCTACAAATTAGAAATGAACGTCAACATATTTGTATCCTGTTCAATTTTTAATGAATCCAAAAGTTGATTGCTCCCGTTAATATGAGAATTGATGAATTAAAGTATTTGATCTCAAGCTCTGACAGTCCAATCTAAGCTGCTTTATGAAAATCAATCTCATGTCCTCAATTTTAATTCCCAATTTGCTTGTTGTGGTAACATTTTTATTAACGAGATTCTAGATTTTCGTAGAAATATTGGAATATCTGTCGTTCATTCGCCATTGGTATTTAATAAATTCATATTGCTGATTTTTCTGCTAGCGGATCAAAAAAGAAATTATAAGTACCAGGAATTGAGAAATTTTAGCACGTGTCAACTGAATCCATGTTTTGAAGCACAGCTAGCGGAAATTCCTTGAATAGTTCTGCCAGATTGAGAATATTGTCGATTCTCCTCATCCTTTGATGTTATAATGTTCTTAGAATCAACAGATTTGCGCTTTCTTTAAAATAGTTGATTATCATGTTCTCGGTGAGTGAATTCAATTTCTTTCGCCCATATCTCATCACTTTATCGAAGTAAATTAAGTACTCGACTTTCATGTACATACAATCATCATTTCCATTTGCGCGGGTACATAAACTGGCGAAGCTATATTCCTGCTAGTCATCTGGCGATGACGACAGAAGTTTTTTGTGGTATTTAAGTATTCATTTTCATTCAGTTGCGCACATTATTCTTAAACCGCATCCCAAAAGAAAAGAAACCGGCTGGAGATCCATAATGCATTGCTCCCGCGTTCGTTTGTCGGCTACCTACAAAAACTTTTCTTGCTTTCTCGTTCCTTCTTTCGCACATGTGCCCTATTTCTTCTATATTTGTGTCTGAATTTATCATATTTTCAGACATGTCTTCATGAATCCGGAATAAACCTCTACGACAACACTGCACTTCAATATGTTCGCAAAATTTTCCGTGTTGTATTTTGAATTCACGATGATGTAAATACGGGCTCCTTGAGGAGAATTCTAAATGATGTGTCGCACAATTTCGACGATTGTTTTGCGATGAATTAAATATTACACATTTTCTCGTGTTTCTCTTTTCACATTTCTTGAATTGGGATGAGCTGAATGATTGTGATGATTCAAGCTGTCAGAACTTAACAGATGGATGCGTAGTTGTGTTATTGTTGTTCTTTCACACAATTTTTCCAAAACTGGTTAATAATACGCATTTTATGATACATACAAAAAAACTGATAAGCTCTAAGCACACGGATGTCAAAGTTCTGTTGTACCCTTTCATTTAGAATTTCTTCTATGATTTGTTCCAAATGTTTATTTTGTGGTCTTATTCCTCTTTTTTCTGCAGCACTAGTTCTTCTAAAGATGAACATGACCATTTTATTTGGTTTTTTGCAGTCCGTTTCGTTCTAACATTTCTGTTTTTTATCTTGTCTAGTCTGCTCATGTCTTCTTCTTCGAGCGTACTATCTTCAAAGATCACGTTGTCCTTTTTGTTTTCTCGATTAAATTCGTTATTTATCCCGTTCAGCCTGTTTACGCCCTCTACTCTTTTTGGGTATACCATCTTCACAGTTTATGTTTTACTTTTCTGTTTTATCAATCTCGACCAAATCGGCTTACACCGTCTACTCTTCTTGGATGTACCATCTTCAAAGCTTGGTTGTTCCTTTCTGTTCTCTTGATTATTTTTATTTCCATCCTGTCTTATCTGCTTGTGTCCTCTACTCTTCTAGGATACATTATTTCTAATATTTGAGTCTTAGTTTGACAGAATAATAAAAAGAAGAATTTAGAAAGTGCTACAAGAAAGAGAAATCGAGCCCTTTGTTGATAACTTTGTACCTAAACACTATATGCAAGATGGTTGAAAACAAACTGAAGACGTACAAAGGGGGCAACTGGAAAATGAAGAAAATAAAAGTAACAATTCTAGTTTATGTGATGATATGGTAGTTTTCGGAGAAAGTAAGAAAGAACTGAAAAATAACATTGAAGTATTAGACATAGAGCTAAGGAAATAGAATATGATGATAAATAAAGAGGAAACGAGATCGGTGGCAATAAGTAGCGTAGGAAAACAAAATATAAGACTGTATGGAAAAGAGATAGAAGAAGTGGAGATATTTGAATATTCAGGTGGGAAATTCAGCGAAAGTGGTACGCTAGATCAAGAAATAGAGGAAAGAGTAGCAGCAACAGGAAGATTGTCCAACTAACTGAAAACCAGATTCCTCGATAAAAGAGAAGTTCCTAAACAAGCAAAAGTAGTAGTTTTCAAGAAAGTAGCAATTCCTGTATTAACATATTGTAATGTTCATTGCTTGGAAATTACTTATAATTGAAATAAAAGTCACTATTTGATAATTTAAAATGAAAGTTTGATTCTTCTGGGTATCACTAACAACACTATATTATTTATTTATCAATTAATACCAACTTGAAAAAAGCTGCAGATATTTATTTTCAACAACTTATATACACTGATCACTTCACTGTTTGATATTCACTGCTCTAGATTCACCATTACACCACTCTCAAAACGTTTGCTTGCGTTTATATATAGAAAATATCGATTTCTCGAATGTTCTACCACTTTTCTGGAATATTGCTAAAGGTTTCCATTGGAGGGGTGATGTGATGCGGCGCGACGCAACGAGAACGAAAGGCCCCGGCCATGCAAGGTCACCTTCACGAGCCTCCACACTCTCGCACGATACAATGCGAAAGTGAGTCTTGGACAACACAGAGAAGACACCAAAGCAGGTTACAAAATATAGAGATGCCTTTCCTTAGAAAATCGAGGACAAAACAGAAATAGATAAAATAAGAAATGACAAGTTTACAAGACATCTGCAACAAATTAATGACGACCGGGTGGCAAAACAAGTTCACGGAGCGAGAAACCACTTGAAAAGAAATAGGGGACAGCCAGTGAAAGAATGGGAGGAAGAGGTAATACATGCGGCAAACTAAAAGTATGACCAACCGAAAGACGTGGAGATGCATGTTGCGAATAAACTAGGAGAAATATCAATCGAGTGGCGAAGAAGAATGAAGAGAGAACGCCTCATACCGAAAGGTGGGTAGGCACAGGATTAAGTAAGTGAGTTGATTTGATTTGTATTAATCTTTGCCTAGTCTGCTTTTGGCCTCAACCCTTGTTGGATATCCTATCTTCAAAACTCAATATTCACTTTTTTGTTTTGTCAGTTATATTCGTTTTCCAATCTGTCTAGTAGACCTTCTTCAAGCTTTGCTTTTTCTTGTTTGTTCACACGATAATAGTAGTTTTTTGCTTTGTCTACTCTTCTTGATTATATTTTCTTCGAACTTTGGGTTTAACCTCGTTGTTTTCTCGATTATATCAATTTTTCACTTTTTCCAATTAGCTTTTGTCCTCTACTCTTCTTAGATATACCATCAACAAGGTTTGGGTTTTACTTTTTCTCAGCCTAGCCTGATTATGTCTTCTAGTTTACATAGTCATATCATCTCCAAAATTTGATAATTGTTGTTTGTTTACTCGAATATATGTGTTTTCCACTCTGTTTAGAGAAAACAGAAAATTGGAGCTCGAACTTTATTGATGGTATATACAAGAAGAGTAAGAGGACAAGAGCAAATTGGACAGGGTAAAAGCCAAAAATAATCGAGAGTACAAAAAGGTACAACGTTAGGTTTGAAGAAGGTATATCTGAGAAGAGTAGAGGGCGTAAGCAAACCAGACAAGACTGAAAACTAATATCTAGCAAACAAAAAAAAACAAACCTTGAAAGTCTATTTGAGGAGGATAGTGGGCATAAACTGTGACGAGTTATGTCCCAAACCTCCGTCACAGTTGCACATCCTAGAGCCTTCTGCTACCGCCAAATATTTTAAAGTCTGTTTAAAATTAACTCATATCTCGCACACCCTATAAGTTTTAAAATCCGTTATTCTATTCAAATATACACCATCGTTTACCTTAGTATTATCAGCTAGCAGTTGGAATGGATTCATTTTTAATATATCACAACATGTGGTGGAATGAAGTAAGGTTTGAAAATATCTGAAATTGAATTCAATCTATATTTGTTTGATCCGTATTTATGCCTTGGGCTCACCGTTAATGAATCCTGAATGTAATCAACCATTGTTCTGTGAATATATTGTATATTGTATATTTTATTTGATTTTCTTTGTGACTTTTGATCATGAACAAATGAATATTTGACATTTGACAGTTGACCGACAGAGGAGTAAATTGTAACTACTTTACCGACAAACAAAAAAAAAATCAGGACAATTTGAATTTCAAGGAGATGTTTATAAGGACGTATTTAATAGGAAAAGGATATGAAATTTGTTATAAGGATGATTTGTATTTGTGAAATTATCTCTTCTTTTCATCTGTATCTCCTCTTCACATTACTGACAGCACTAATAAGAAATTAATTGTAAGACAAGTTGAGTGAGGATACATTGAAATTCAAGTATAAATGAGGCCTCGTGGTCGATTTAAGTCACTTCCTTAAAAGTCCAGTCTTCTGAGAAGCCGTTCCAAAGTACACTTCTAGTTCCGATGCCGAGTGTCATCTTCAGAGTGTTCACCGTCCAAGTGGAGTTTTCGTGCACAACTGTCTGACACAATCTAAGAGTTTGTATGTTTGCTTTTGCTGTTTTGGACTGAGAATACTTTTGCTGTTTTTGAACTTGGGATATTTTCGCATAATTTACCGTAGAGTTGATTTCACAGTGTTAGACTGTTTTACCGTAGAATCACCGTTGGGGAAGTCCTTGTTGATTTCGCAGTGTTTGAATAATTTAGCGCAGAGTCACCGCTGGCAAAGTTTTTGTTGATTTCACAATGTTGGATTAACTTTGTTTGTTTTTTCATAAGTCCGTGGAAGGAACTTAGATTTGTTTGCTTTTGCTGTTTAGTCTGTCCTTGGATAAACTTCTCCCTTGTTTTAGTTTTATTCTTCTGTTTTCTCGATTTAAGTTAACCTTGAAGATAATTCATCAAAGATAAGTAGAAGGCGTGAACAGACTGGACAGGATGAAAAACAAACATAATCGAGAAAACAGAAAAGTAAAACTAAAACCAAGGAAATGACATATCCATGAAGAGCCGACTAGACAGGGTGGAAAACAAATATATTCAAGTAAACAAACAACAATAATCAAATTTTGCAGATGGTATAACTAAGTAAAGTGTAAGACGGAATCAGGTTAGGCAGAGGCTACGAAAGAGTTACGAAAGAGTAAAACCCAAACCTTGCTGATGGTATATCCAAGAAGAGTAGAGGACAAAAGCTAATCTGCCATGCTGAAGAATTAATATAATCTAAAAAAGAAAATAAGGATGAAATTTAAAGCTTGGAGTAGATATATCAGACGAGAAGAGTAGACAAAGCAAAAAACTACTAGCATCAATTGAATATAGAAGGAAAAACAAACCTCAGGGAATGTCTACTTAGGAAGAATAAAGGGCGTAAGCAGACTAAACGGGCTGGAAGACGAATATGATTGACAAAACAAAAAAGTATATCTGAAATGCGTTTATACGACAATGGACTCAAGAACACATGCATCAATCCAGCGGTGGCAACACCAAAACGTCTGCAGGAGGTCATCTTCGTCAAAGGAACGCACACGTCATATTGGAAAGTGAACTGTCCCAATTAATTTGCACAATATTTATACTGTGCAAATTATTGTACAGTATCTAAACGTTTTGGTGTTGCCTCCGTTGGATTGGTGCACGTGCTCTTGAGTTCATCATCGTATGGACGCATTTGAGTTTGTCATGCGTTTTTCTATCGTACAATCCGTTTTGCCTAGTCGCTTCGCCACAATATTCCCCAGGTTTTAGATGGGACTTAGGTTAGGTAAATTCCTGGGCCGGTCAGGAACTTTGGTTTGGTTATCCAGCATAGATGCCTGCACCAGTTTTGAATTGTGATC
The DNA here is from genome assembly GCA_963989225.1 of Dromius quadrimaculatus. NCBI lineage: Eukaryota > Metazoa > Arthropoda > Insecta > Coleoptera > Carabidae > Dromius > Dromius quadrimaculatus. Next base: position 4,402,210 of record OZ022328.1, read on the forward strand.
GTGTTGGGATGTCCAGTCGAACTAGAACCATCCTGCGGTATATTTTGATGTGAAACACCGGCTGCAGCTCTTTTTCACGACAAATGACGCTAGAAGCTTAGTTCTGATCAAGGCATGACGAATTCGATTGAAAATCATGTATTGACGTTTACTGAAGCCACTCTGCTCAATCTGTTCTTCCAGATTATCTCATAGGTTTTTTCCTACTGCACTTCTTGAAGCTATGCCTCTTTAATCGGCACATAACTTCTTGTCATGCAATTTTTTGTGTGGGTGTGTAATTCTTGCAGCCAATTTCCTGTTTATGAGTTCTTCTAGTAATTCAGTTCCATTTTTTCCTGGATGTTTCATTCTTCTATTTCTCATATCATCTTTACTTACTGTTAACTTAGTTGCCATTTTACTCAGCACTGCTCTTATTTCTTCAGTTATTGTTGGGGTTTCTGTATTCGTCTTTTGGTTTAAAATTTTTTGTTATTGTTTCTTTATTATTATCAGATGTATCAACAGTAACACAATTAGTATGTAGCCTTCCAAAGATCATTCCAGAAATTAGAAAAATTGATAGCTTATTGTCCTTTCTCCAATATCTATGTTTAGTGCTCTATACCATCAAAAATATTGCATAATTTCCATGCAAATTGTGTACCGTGTAACACCGAAGCTTGTTGTAGATGGATCGAACAAAGAAAAGCAATTTTCTCGTTCTTTGTATCAGATATTGACTACGGTGTGGAGGAAATATAAAAGTGACTGTGCATGAAACTATAAGTATCAGAACCATTGCATAAAGATGAATGTTTTCATCTGTTCTACAGCAAAAAGTATTTATTGGAAAATAAGCAACAGTTATTATAACAAGCACAAATGGAGTTCTCTTAGGATCATTATGATGTTCATTGACAAATCCTGTTCAGTTGAATATTAATAAGACCTCTTGTAAATGCACCACAATCCAATTATACTAGATAGCGAAATAAAGCCTTCATCTCTATGCAGAATAATGAGAATAGATCTATACGCTTGTCATAATACTATTCGATATTATCCATCACATTTCAGATTTCAATATTGTCGTAGTTCACATGTGCATTCTACCAGGTATCTGTTTGTTTCTGGCTTTGTAGCTTGAGCTTCATAAATGACTGCATTGCGACTAATGAACAATGAAACACTGAAATCTATAATTCGTACTGGTAAATAGAGGTACTTGTTGAATAATGACGGAGTATTAAGATATATTTGAAGCTGTATACACTTTTTGAGACTCCCTACTAATTAGAATTCATCATGAAATCACAAAGAAAAGCTTTTGCCCTTCCGTCTGCAAGTTATCCCCAAGAGTGTTACAGTCGCAAAAACATATCCAAGTTCTAAAAGAACTGAAGCGATTTTAGAGTTATTTCTGTTAAAGGAAAAGTAAAGTTTGGAGAAGTACTCTCTGTTTTCAAAGCGTATTATAAATAATAACTTTTATTTTCAAAGTATAATTAACTTTCTTTTATTTGTATTTTTGTTTGGATGTTGAAAAAAGTACTGTCAAATCAGTTGACTGGCGCGCCCCCTGTGATCAAAACTTTGTGTTATATTTAGGAGGGAAAATGAGTCAATAGCGTGAGAGGAAGAAGTAAAGCCCTGAAGGCACGAAGAATGAGAATGAAACAAGCTGAACAAAGAAACACCCTAAATTTTTGCACGGTAAATAATTATTCAATATAAATTTGCACGTTGCTTGTTCTGGGTTGATTAAATTCGCAAACATTTTTTCATGGAGTAATAATGAAAACAAAATAGAATTAATTATTTTTCATCTTTGTTCTTGATGATAATAACTCTGAGTTTGCTCACAGAATACTACAAAAGCTTACTGTAATAGAGGGATATACAAATGACATAAAAACTCCATAAGGACATATAACACTAAATAACAAAAAAAATCACACAAATAGGTTCTTCATCTCCATCCTCTTTCACGAATAGATTCGAGAAAACGAAATAAACTTCGGAGATGAAGTATCTCAAAAGAGAAGAAGGCGTAAGCAGACTACACCGGATAAGAAACAAATAAAATCGAGAAAACAAATGATATACTCAAGAAGAGTAAAAGACGTGAGGTAAAACTAAAACTTTGAGGATAGTATACCCACAAAGCATAGAGAACGTGCTCCTCACCACATAATTCTCAGTATGACGCACGTCCTTCTTACATCCGAAATGACCTACAGCAGACACTCTGGCACTGATTCCACCAGGCAAGTGCAAATGTTCTCGAGCTTATCGTGCAAACACACCTGAACAGCATCACTCATCATGCGTTTCTCTGTCGCACAATTCATTCCACCCAAATGCATCGTCATAATACTCCACAAGCCCTCAATGGGATCCAAGTCAGGTGAATTCCAGGTCAATCGAGCACCCTGATTCTAACCTTCAGCATGAAAGCCTTCAGCAGATCCCACGGCGTTATATCCCGATATATTTAGTCGAATTCATCATGCCCTGATCAGGAACTAAGCTTCTAGCGCCATTTGTCGTGAACACTACCTTCAGCGGATGTTTCACATCGGAATATGCCGCAGGATCGTTCCACCTTGACTGGATATCCCAGCACGACCCAGTCTCTGGTCACAATTCGAATCTGGTAAGGGCCTCCATGCTGGAAAACCAAATCAAAGTTCCTGATTGGTTCAAGAACTCGACAAATCTAAATACCATTGAGAACCTGTGGATTATTGTGGCAGATTGACAAAGCAACCAGGCAAAATGGACTGTGCGAAAGAAAAACGCATTACAGATGATAAATCCAGCGGAGGCAACATCAAAACGTCTGTAAGAGGTCATCTTCGCCAAAGTAAGACACTGAAGAATAAACTGAAGACCTATGAGCCAACAAAAATATAGCCCCATGGAAGGAGCACTTCTTCTCATCAGGTCCCAATTAATTTGCACAGTATAGTAGTCTCCAAATCCAGGATCTTGTCATAAGTGTCGAAAGGAGGGCCATTTCCAATCAGTTTTTTCAAGAGTTGACTTGAAGCCAGTATCAATCGATAGCTAAGGTCAAGTACTTAAAGACAAAACCGGAGTAGTACCCGCTGCTCAAACAACAATCGTAAACTTTATCAGGAAAGTTGGATACGAGAATAGGCTACACTTAGGAATGACTGCCGTCCTCTTGGACAGAACAGGAGGTAGCATCCTGGCTTTCTCTCAAGGTACTTGACCTCCGCTATCGATGGGTACTAGTTTGAATCGTAACTTCTACCAGAGAAAAAATTGACAGGACGTAGTCTTTTCCCTACACTTAGGTCCGGTCAGGAAACATAAAGTGCGAACGGCTCCCTGACTATCAAAAATCCTCTCCTTCGACAGTTTATATCTGCACTTCTATAAGGATAAATTAAGGTGGACAGAGGAACAAGTCTGTCATTCCGGAAGTGTTGCTTTCGTGCAATGATTTAGTTATATTATAGAAGAGCATTCATCGAAACTTGGTGGCCACTTTTAAGGTTAATTGTTCCAAAACTATGGTTGGTATGTGGCCATGTTAATTTCAATGTAAAGGGTGTCACCTGAAGATGAACAGAGGTTTATAAGACTTGGAAGAAATCGAAATGTAACAAATATAGAGACTCGGCACAGTCAAGGTATTGGATCTATTGCAGATATGTTGAGAAGACAGGAAGTCTTAGTGTATTGGGTCAAAGAATACAACTCGCAGGGGATCAGCGCCTCGTCACAAAACTCCAAATGCCTTCAATAGGATCCTGATCAGGTGAATTCTAAGCCAACCCTGATTCCATTCTCCAGCATGGAAGCCTTCAGCAGACCCAAAATGTGACAAAGGGCAGAGTCGCGCTGTCGCTGTGAAGGCTCGCAGAAATAAAACGATGCCACGGCGTGATATTTTGATTCATTTTATCGAATTTATCATGCCTTGATGAGAAACTAAGCTTCAAGCGCCATTTGTCGTGAAAGGTACCTGCAGCGGGTGTTTCACATCAAAATGTGACTCATGATCATTTCACCTCGACTGGACTTCCTAACACGACCTGGTCCCTGGTTATACTTCAAAACTGGTAGAGGCTCCTATGCTGGAAAACCAATCAGCTTCTAGCGCCATTTGTCATGAGTACCTCCTTCAGCGAATGTTTTATATCGAAGCATCATGCCGCAGAATCGTTTCTATGCGAACTCTCGACTGGACGTCTCAAGACGATCACAATTCAAAACTGGTAGAGGCTGGAAAACCAATTCAAAGTTCCTGATAGGCTTAGGAATTCTCCCAACCTGAATTCCATCAACGACCTGCGGGATATTGTGGCAAATCGTATAGTATGACAGAAAAACGCTTGACAGACTTGATTGTGTCCATACGATGATAAACTCGATAACACATGCACCAATCCAGCGGAAGCAACACTAAAAGGTCTGCAGGAGATCAACGCCTCGTCACAATACTCTAAAAACTCTCAATATGATCCTCTTTAGGTGAATTCTAAGTCAATCGAGCACCCTGATTTTATCCTTCAGCATGAAAGCCTTCAGCCGACCCAAATCGTTACAGAGAGCCAAATTGCGCTGAAATGTCCTGTCGAAGGCCCGCACAAATAAAACTATCTCATGGTATGATACTTCGATTCTTTCAGTTGGATCCATCATGCCTCAATCAGGAACTAAGCTTCTAGCGCTATTTGTAATGAGAACGCCCTTTAGCGGGTGTTTCACATCGAAGTGTCATGCCGCAGAATCATTCCTATGCGAACCCTCGACTGGACATCCCAACACGATCACAATTCAAAATTAGTAGAGGATGGAAAACCAAATCAATGTTTCTGATTGGCCCAGGAACTCACCCAAACTAAATGTCATCGGGAACCTGTGGAATATTATGGCAAAACGGCCACGCAAAACGGATTGTACGACAGAAAAACGCTTGACAGACTCAAATGCGCCTATACGATGATGAACTCAAGAACACATGCACCAATCCAGCAGAGACAACACCAAAACGTCTGCAGGAGGCCATCTCCGCCAAGGAAAGATACACGTCATACTAAAAAATGAACTGAAGACCTATGGAGCCAACAAAAGCACTTCCTCTTATCCTGTCCCAATTAGTTTGCACAGTATAGTCAACCTTGGAGATGGTTCATCAAAGAAAAACAGAAGGCGTCAGCAGACTTGACAAAATAAAAAACAAATATAATCGAGAGAACAGGAGAGTGGAACTGAAATTTGGGAGATGGTATATCCAGAAAGATCAGACTAGACAAGATAGAAAACAAATACAATTGAGTTCACAAAAGAAAAAAATCAAATTCTGAAGATAGTATAACCAACAAAAATGGAGGACAAAATCAAACTAGACAAATATAACCGAGAAAACAAAAAATTGGAACTCGAACTTTGTTGAAGGTACATCCAAGAAGAGGAAGAGGGCGAGAGCAAATTGGACAAAGTAAAAAACGAAAGCAATCGAAAAAACAAAAAGGTAAGATCTTAAGTTTAAAAATGGTATATCTGAGAAGAGTAGAGGGCGTAAGCAGACCAAACAAGACTGAAAACTGATATTATCTAGAAGACAAAGGGAAAAAACAAACCTTGAAAGTCTATTTAAGAAGGATAAAGGGCAAAAACTGTGACGAATTATGTCCCAAGACTCCGTCACAGTTGCACATCCCAGAGCCTTCTGCTACCGCCAAATATTTTAAAGTCCATTAAAAATTAATTAACATCTTGCATAACCTATAAATTCCAAAATCCGTTATTCTATTCAAATATACACCACCGTTTACCTTAGTATTATCAGCTACCAGTCGGAATAAATCCATTTTTATTATATCACAATATGTGGTGGAATAAGGTAAGGTTTGAAAATATCTGGAATTAAATTCAATCTATACTTTTTTGATCCGTATTTATGTCTTGTGCTCACCGTTAATGAATCCTGACTGAATCAACCGTTGTCCTGTAAATATGTTGTATATTGTATATTTTGTTTCATTTTCTTCGTGGCGTTTGACATAAACAAATAAATATTTGACGTATGACAGTCGACCGACAGAGGACTGAATCGTAACTACTTTACCGACAGACGAAAAGAATTAAGGATAATTTGAATTTCAAGGAAGTGTTTATAAGGATGTATTCAATAGGAAAAGAATGAAATTTGTTATGAAGATAATTTGTATTTGTAAATTACCTCCTCTTTTCATCTGTATCTCCTCTTTACATTACCGACAGCACAAATAAGAAATTAATTGTAAGACAAGTTAGGTAATTCATTAAAATTCAAGTATAAATAAGGCCTTGTGGCCGATTTAAGTCACTTCTTTGAAAGTCAAGTCTTCTGAGAAGCCGTTCCAAAGTACACTAATAGTTCCGATGCCAAGTGCCATCTTCAGAGTGTTTACCGTCCGTTAGCACTACTATCTGACACAATCTGTGAGTTTGTTTGTTTTTTATAAGTCCGTAAAAGGAACTTAGATTTGTTTGCTTTTGCTGTTTTGAACTTAGAACACTTTTGCTGTTTTTGAACTTAGAAAATTTTCGCATAATTTACCGTAGAGTCGCCGCTGGGAAGGTCTTCATTGATTTCACAGTATCAGATTGTTCTACCGTAGAATCATCGCTGGAAAGTCCTTGTTGATTTCGCAGTGTTTTAATAATTTAACGTAGAATCACCGCCAGCAAAGTCTTTGTTGATTTCACAGTGTTGGATTGACTTGACGTAGCGTTGCCGCAGACGAGGTCTTCGTGATTTCGCAGCGTTTGATTGTTTTAACGTAGATAAAATTGAGGAGGTCATCATTGGCTTGACAGCGCTGAGCAAGTTAACGTAGAGTCACTACTTGGGAACCAGTTTGGTTCTACAAGCGCCCGAGCACACTGTCAGTTTTGACCGCGATGCAAAAGTGACCAAGCCCGCCATCAGCGAGGCCATCGTTACAAACATAGTGGACAGGTTAGAAAACGAGTATAATTGGCAAAACAAAAAAATAAATCTTGTTAGTACCTTGGAGATAGTATACTCAACAAGAGTTGAGACCAAAAGCAGACTAGCTAGAGAAATATACGAATTAACTCAAGAGGACAAAAAATTAAAACTCAAATATTAAAAATAGATCAGATAAGCAGATTAGAGTAGATGAAAGACGGAACTAAAGAAAAAGAAAAAGGATACATCAAGCTTTGAGGATGGTATATCCAAGAAGAGTAGACAGTATATAAGAATATTAGAGGGTTGGATTACCATCGACGGAATAAGATAAGGAGGAGGCTCATAACGTTAAGAGTTAAAACAAAAGAGAAAATCAGAAGCTGAGCTAAAAAAGGATCTGCAACAAACAATCGCAAAATGTATTTTTGTCAACGTCCTTGCTGTATTTGTGCCAATGTTAACTGAACTACAGAGCAATCTAAACAAAGACACTACAGGCAGCAGAATTGATAGCAAATATAAACGAAATCAAAGCCATGAATACAGGAGACGGTCATTGAAAAAATAGCAGAAACATCGATCCCCAGCAGATTCAATGCCTGGGAAATTGAATAGAACATAAAAAACAAGTAGTTGGAGTAAAGAAAAGAGCAATCAGAAAGATGGGACAAAAACCAAATACCACAAAAACCAAGGAAGTCTTTGCAAACAACAAAAATAACACAAAATTCATTGAGCTGCTTGATGAACACGAATATTCATGAATAAACCTTAGAAATTTTCAGGAATGGATAAAAATAATAGCTCGCTACCAAAACAAAGCTCGTCGAGCCAAAATTCTGGTCCGTAATCAGTTCTTAGGTAGGCCATAACCTAACCATGCAGTGCTGAGCTATTCATCAATTCATTTATTATTCGTAGCAATTCAAATTGTTGATATTTGCTGATGTCGTATGAAAATAGTGTCCAAATTGTGTAGTATGGAAATATTCATCAGTGCCCTCATAAATTTGTTGGAATTGAAACAGTCCCAAAAAAAACTACAGAATAAATAATGAACGCCCAGTTGCGCAAAATTACAATATCTCATTCGAACAGTTGGCTATCTATATTCAAAAACAACAATGCACGAAATCATATTTCGCATGGCTCATCTATTTCGTATTCAGTATAGAGACACTAATAAAATTACATTCACCTGACTGAATATTCAAAACGTCCATGTCAAAGCAGTAAATCTATCTGCTTCCGGATCCTGTGCCCTTTTTTGCACAAAAGTCATAAATTACAGAGCTCGAAGCCGTGTTGCAAGTGTAATTTCATTCCCTTGCTTTTTTGTTTTACGGCACGCGGTAAATTTGATCCAACCAATCGGGAGAAGAAATGTGAGAGAAATATCCGATTAGTTGGTTTATGTAGTGTCCACACTTCGATGACATAACTCAAAATGTCCAAAGGTTGAATATATCTCGATATTGATTATTGATTTGTTTCTCTATTCCATTGTTTTGTTTGCTCCTGTTTTGGGTTGTTTTTACAAACAAGCGAGTTTAGAGGATAACAAATCATGGAGGGGTTTTGAGGTTACTTGGAAAACTTTTCGTACATAATTCAGAAGTTTCTGTTTTTGTAAACATAACCAAGATTTATAAACAAAGCTCCTGAAAAAATCTGATATTGATTAAACCTCAGTTTGGGGATGGAAAACTACGTAACCGACAAACAAAATTAATTTGATATCCACTAAATCGTTCATTTAAATAAACATTGAACCGAATCGGTAAATTAGTTTCGGAAATACATAGAAGGGGCGTGCTTATAATTTATTTTCCCCAGTGATGCAATGTTGAACATGTTATTTATATGGAACAGATAAATAGAACTCTATTTAATATTGATTACCTGTTTTGTATTTATTTTATTCTGAATACATTGGAAATACTTTGAAACTCACCAATGATGAAATTATGTAAATGGTGGGGCAACATCAATAGCTTACCTGAAACAAAAACAAAAAATTAATCATGAAGTCAAAATGAGCTCCGAGCACATTGAAAAACTTTGACACAACTTTTTTGCTAAGGATTTTAAAACAAACAACGTTTGAGAAGGTTACGAAGAACCGCCATGATGCTGTGTCGTCAGTACGCACGCTAAAGAATAATAGACGACGAATTAGTACTGCATTGTACTTATATTATCCTTCTAAGGTCCCGATGGTACTTCAGGTAAATCAGGAACAAATTCTGCGTTCAGAATAACTTGACTTGCAACTTTGATATACACGTTTTTTTTTTTTTTATTTCATTTTGAATGTGCAAAGGTGTCAGTAAATAGATTACACTTTATATTTCACCCCGCCTATTTTGTCACCGCATCAGGTAACTTCCCACTCCACCACCACCACAATACACAGGGCGCGTGCGACGTGCGCATGAATGAATAACGTGAACGAGCGAAGCAATCGATACGTGGGACGTTGATCTGCGGCGATAGCAACCAAGCATACATCACATTGACAGCTTGTTTTTTCATCTTTCGCACCTACCCTGAGTTTATCAGACGCACGCACACTCAGAAAACATCCATGAACACTAACGTACTGTAATGGGAAACCGATGAGTACATTTTTCAACAGAAATGGCCAGGTAATTTGGGGTTGAACGAGATTGTAATGGGTGAATAGTACAAATACCAGAGGGAGACTTGTTAATATTTACAATTACATCACCGTTACCGCAAAATTTAAATAATACTGAACCATCCAATTGGAGGACTGTCTGCGAAACAAAAATTGAATATTGAACGAACAATGTCTTTTTTTATTCTCTAAAAATGCGACGATAGGGATGACAAAGCAACGGATCACAATTTCAGAAACTAGAAATAAGTCTTATTTTTTGATATGAATATTTTTTTCTCCGCTATCATCAGCTTACGTAGAAGTTAACGAAATACAACATTGGACTTAAAAGCCAGAGAAAGAAAAGACTGAACAAATTTGAGGACAGGATTAACGATGAGACATAATAACATTTATAGATACTAAGGAAACATTTGATGTACATAGAAAGAAGATGTGGAACATCTTGAAAGAATGTAAAATAAGTGAACAATTTTACAAGCAATTGAAAGCTTCTACAGAAGAACAACCAACTACATAAGAACAGAAAAAGAATTCACAAAAACACTCAAAACCCCCCTGGGATTAGGAAAGAAGCCCTGAATCGGATATTGTTTATTATACTCCTAGACAATATCAAGAAGAATACAAAAAACCAAACAAAGACAGTTTGGATATATAGAACAAAAAACTACATGAACATAGCATGAATATCAACATAGATAAAACAAAGACAGTGGTAATAACCAAAGAGAATATAACAACAAGCCCAACATCGAATGAAAGAGAACTGGATCAAGTATATACGTCCACATATCTGGGAGCAACAATAGAAGGAATTATGGGACCTGAAGTTGTTGTCGGTCGGTAATGCTCAAGCGCCAATATGGTGCAGCTCTTTGGCAATTTTAGTGCTAGGTAGCTAGCGGAATGAGAAAGGCTTTGTTGATGATTGAAACTGAAATGTGTAGTGAAGACATAGAAATAAATAACGGCCTGAAACAAAACGGATGAGAATACATACACGACAACAAACGAGGGTAAATGGAATCGCAGCAAAACAAAAGTGATTCCAGTAACATTCGACACGGGAGACAGTTGTAAGAGGTTTTCGGTAACCCAAGATACGGAGGCCCCTCAAAAGAGGTCTCTGGTAGTCCTCAATACGGAATCCATCCAAACGGAAGGTATTCGGTGATCCCCTGCACAGGGACCATTCAAAAGGAGGATACGGGGGCCATTCGAAAAAAGGGGGTTTTCGGTTCTACGGATATTTTGCTAGGTGATTCTCTGGGCTTAAGTACAAAGTAACTATGAATAACAAAAAAGTATCCGGAACCACAAAAATGACTGTGTATAAAACCATATATAGACCAACCTTAATATAAAGAAGTAAAACTTGGTTTCTGGGTCAAAGAGGTAGGAGCAAAATACAGGCAGCTAATAGAATAAAAGGAGTACGAAAACAAGACAAGATAAGAAAGAGAGAAATAAGAAACCAACCTACAGGCTTGAAGCAAACAAATTACAATAGATAAAAGACAAATCATAGGGACGCAAGAAAATAGACAAATTAAAAATGTGTAGTATACAAGAGGCACAAAGAAAAAAATGATAGATAAGTCAATAAAGAAGCTGGAATGTTCTGCAGAATGAATTTCGGAAATAAAAACGGGATGTTTCATTTGAAATACGAAAGTCGAGGCCTAGGACAAATAAAAAAAGGAAGTATGAAGAACATGATATGAATAAGAAAATCCAGGTGACAAACATGCGATGAACAGAGTGATTCTAGATAACAAAAAAGTATTCGAAACCTCAAAAATGGCTGTGTATGAAGTCATATACAGATCAATCATGATATACGAGAGTGAAAGTTTGTTTCTCTATCAAATAAGTACAAGCAGAATACAGGCGAATAATAAATTGTAAGGAGTACGAAAAGAAGACAATATAAGAAAGGAGAAAATAAGAAACGAGCCTTCAGAGTAGAAGTAAACAAATTAAAACAGATAGAAGACAGCTTATAAGAATGCAAAGAAATAGACAAACCAAATATATTGGAGAGTGGGAACACAAAGAAAAAAGAAGAGGCAGACCAAGAAAGAATTCGGAATGTTCTGTAGAATAAATTTTGAGAATAAAAAAAGGATATTCCATTTGAAATACGAAAGTTAAGGCCTGGAACAAACAATAGAAGGAAGTGTGGAAACTAGAACAGATAAGATAATCCAGGTGAAGAACATGCAATAAACAAAGTAACTCTAGATAACAAAAAAGTATTCAAAATCATGGAAATGGCGGTATATAAAATCATTTATGGACCAACTTTGATAGAAGGAGATGAAACTCGGTTTCTGGATCAAAGAAATAGAAGAAAAACTGATAGAATTAAAAACGTATGAAAAAAGACAAGGTAAGAAAAGAAGAAATAAGAAACCAGCCTGCAGAATGGAAGCAAACAAATCACAATAGATAGAGGGCAGCTAATAAAAATGTAAGAAAATAGACAGACCAAACATGTGTGGAGAGCAAAAGGCACAAAGAAAAAATAAGACATGCCAAGAAAGAATTGGAAGTGGTCTGAAGAATAGATTTCAAGAATAAAAAGAGGATATTTCATTCGAATGAAAAAAGTTGAGGCCTGGGACAATAAAAGGAAGTATGGAACCCAAAATGAGTAAGAGAATCCAGGTGATGAACAAAGGGACTCTTAATTACGAAAAAAAGTATCCAAAATCACAAAAATGGCTGTGTATAAAACCAAATACAGACGAACCTCGATATTAGGAAGTGAAGCTTGGCTTCTGAATCAGAGAAGTAAAAGAAAATACAGGCAATTGAGATCCTAAGATTTTTGAGAAGAATAGAAAGAGGCAAGATGAGAAATGAGGAAATGAGAAGAAACCTGCAGATTGGAAGCATACAATTACAATAGATAGAAGACAGCTTATGAGAATGCAAGAAAATAGACAAACCAAGCATGAGTGGGAAGTAAAAGGTACAAAGAGAGAAGAAAGAGGCAAACTATGAAAGAATTTGAAATGTTCTGTGGAATAAATTTCTAAAATGAAAATAGAATAATTTATTTGAAATAAGAAAGTAACACAAGAATATGAGAAGCTACAAAAATGGCTGCGTGTGAAACCATACACAAACCAACCTCAAAATACGTAAGTGAAACTTGGTTTCTGGATCAAAGAAGTAGGAGTGGAATAAAAGAAGTACGAGAAGTAGACAAGACAAGAAAAAAAGCAACTAGAAGACACAAAGAAAAGGCGAGACACACCAAGAAGGAATAGAGAACATTAAATTAATAAGAGAATCCAGGTGACGAACAGCGATAAACAGAGTAGTTTCAAATAACGAAGAACTATTCGAAACCACGAAAACAGCAATGTATAAAACCATATACAATACATAGAAGACAGCCAATAAGAATGCATGAAAAAATACAAACCAAACATGTGCACAAAGAAAAAAAAAGTAGGCAGACCAAGAAAGGACTGGAAATGTTCTATGGAATAAAACTTGAAATAAAAAAATTTGATATTTTATTTGAAATAAGAAAGTTGAGGCTGAGTTCTGGTTAAACCAAATGTGTTGGTTAAATGGGCATGTTGAAGAACCCATACAAACCAAATTTTGTGGTGACATATTGGATAGTATTAAAAATGAAGATGATGTTATCTCGTCGTGTATAATTTGAACATTAAATAATCTATTTCAAACATTAATTTATTATAAAATGGAAACTTTCATTAAGCACAGCTCATAAGATAAATATTTGGCTATAAGAATTTGTTTGTGAGGAATTTTTCAATAACATTTCATTTTTAAGATTTATTTTTTCCTGGAAAATATTTTTTGATATGAATATTTTTCTCTCTGAGAATGTTATTCAATTCATTACTTATTTTTGTGATATTTTTCAATATAATAACGTTTGCATCAAGGTACACTTTTTGAAAACATCAAAATGTAGTGGTACTGTCTCAAACAATAATTTTTTCGTTTGACCCGCGGTATTCGGTCAGATTTTTAAATTTATAATGCGAATGAATGATGCAAGACAATAATCATAAGATTTTATTCAATAACCAATTGGCTCTTGAGATTCATGGGAGGAACTGAGAACGTTAGAGACTCTGCGCTAACAGAACAGTCTCAGATCCAAAGGATCAGAAGCCTGGTCAGTATTTCTCGTATCATGAATAATGAATTACGACCAAATACATGAAGTGGTATCCAGGAGAGCCGCTAAAATATTGTGAAAACTGAAAGTCCAGACCATTGTCACCTTTCTGGTATTTCACATGATACTACAAACCTCGTTTTAAGAAGGAGTTTTTCGCAAGCTAAGTAAGCATACACTGGGAAATATTGACGAAAATAGGGACGAAACCAAACCTTGTTTACCCTTAATACTTTTTTAATACCGTGCTGAAACTGAGCATAAACTTTACTTGCTAATACTATATTATAACAAACGGAGCCCCTACAGGATAGACCTCCTCACGTCATATGATGCAAGGAACGTGGTGACGTCTGGTGCAGTTTCTGGAAACTACTGAACGTTCTGAAAGCTTCGAGGAACTCTGGGCGGGGATATATAAGCCAATTATTATTGGAGCCCACGACTTTTGGATTACAAAGCCAGCATATTAGCTCTTAATTTAACTGCATATATAATGCTACAAGATCTGTTTAAAATAAAGTTGTGGAACCATCTTAAATTCAACAAATACCTCTGCCCCTTTAAAGATTGCAAAAATATAAGAGAAAAAGATAATTCGAATCCTCCTTCTCTTTGACAGCGACGTATACCCGCGTATCATCTTGACAGAAATGCTCGGCGTTGAAGAAAGCTCCTGCGGAGTAATTTGTCATTCTTCTTTGTCTTTTCATCGTGGATTTGATCACGTTCTGAGACGTCAAACCGTGAGTTTTTCACCATTTTCTTTTGGCAGTGTTTCAGAAAGATCACCTGAGGAATTTCTCGCATCAATTCAACAGCCATTAATGTATATTAGAATCAAATTGCTTGTGAACAATCCAGTAAAGATGAGGGAACTACTTTTAAGTTACATCGATAGCATGGACATTAATAGATACAAACTAAATATTAATTTTGTCCTCTAATTACGTCAATTTTGTTAATTATCAGCCTGTGGAGTTCATCCTTTCATACTACCGAACTGAATAACAATGTAATTGTAAAATGTTCTATTGTATGATGAAGAATTCAATATACATCAAAGTTATTCCAGCTATTCTATAATATCGACAAGCTCCGCTTGTTTGTTACATATTTCTGCGAAACCCACCCCCTTCAAAAGCGATTTTCATCGGGCATGCCAGACCCGTTTATTAAATCAACAGATATTGGTATAAACAATATAAAATTTTGTAGACACATGAAATCCCTCCTTAGGAAAAAGTTAGAAGAGTTTTCCAAAACATGTGTCTTCCAGCATAGAATGAACATTGTTAAAATTTCGAGCCCGATTAAAGCTATGAAAATGAAGTTGTTTTATGACATGCAGAGATATTAATCTGCAGCAGTGCCATCTATCATGAGGTAGCCGAAGTGGCGAGCTAGAAGAAGTACAGGACACTGCATACAGTGTCCTGCTTTCAGTTTGTTGCATCCAGCATCCAGCACAACGAGTCCATTATTATCTGGCAAGCTTTGTAGCATCAGAACGTTCTTTGATAGTTGCTGCAGTTTTTACGACGCGATGCCTTGTCTTTTTTGCCTCCCAGTGGACGTATAATTCATTCAGCCCAGGGGCCAAGATGCTTTTGACCCAAAATAAGCCGGTGGTACGTCGTTGACGATGCTGGCAGGAAACAACAAAATCGGGCCGGACCAGACCAACGCTAGTAGTTTCTCGGGCCGGTTCAGGCTCACAAAAAATAGTCCCCAAGATCAGTAGATCTTGATAGCCGTTCCAGGTCCATTTTGTATCCAAATTTATTGAATATTGATACTAAGAGCCAGGTGTCAATCAGACGTCAAAGTCTTGATGTCTTGGACTCAATCTGTTCAACTCAAATTAATTTTTGCTCACGGGCCAACTATGGGCCAAAGATTACATAGATAAAGAATTTGTTCTTCTGTGTTTTGGCTCTGCATAACATATTTCAAGCTCAACATGAATTTCCGCTTGTTGTCAACTCTTGAAAATTAAACCCCTGCTGTCCGTTCACATTCATACACATACCTCTTATTTGTTCTCGTGTGGGAGTTGTAGGCGAGGACGGTTCACCGTAACGAGATTACCTGACGATGGGGAAGTCACAGGAAGAGTGTCTGGATGTGGCAGGAGGAAGCGGGAACTGTCGGGATAGTGGAATAGAAGTGGGCGGTCCTTGGGGATAGAACATGCATGTACACACAAGCTTGTATTAAGCTGGGGACTTGTGTTTAACTGCGACTAGGGGAGAAGCAGGAAACAAGTTGCTATTGAAAATTAAAAACTTCAACCAACTCCCGACATCCCTATTTGCTTCCCTTAGACAATATCTACATGCTTATTGAGAAATGTCCATCTTGTTGCTCGCAGGAAAGTAATGATAAAAGATTCAAAGCGTCTCTTGGTGGAGTCTTGTTAAATATTGAATAACTTGTTGCAAATAAGCATTTACATTTCCAGGAGAGTGCTGCAACTGGTACAAATACAATCTTTTGTCGTCTGAAATGTGCATTCATAGAAATGCAAGTAATCCAAGAGAACGGCGACTGGCAACGTCAATTAGAAGTAAGGAGAATTCGAAGAGACTTTGGGGATTCGTTTCACAATAAAAGCGCTTATGCAGGTATTCGTATCGCAGTAATAACACTGGCCTGAAACGAGAGATGCATTACGGACGACATACCAAATCGGATTGCTTTATCCATGCTAGAGAAAAATTTAACTGACGTTGCACAAAATGTAAAATCAAAGGCTTGGGGCTTTATCTGAAACTATGCTGCTTTGTACTCAACTCTCTTGCGTCGTTAAAAGTTTATTGATGATTGGATCGAAGAGTGGGCATGACGAACTATTATACTCAAGAACCGAGGAAAAAAGTCGTCTGGAAAACGAACCAATCAGGCCAGATTCAAAACCAATGAATCAGAATTATTGTTTGATGAACTTCCAGATGAAGGACCGAATAGTCAACTCTGTGACCTATTTAGCACGTTGTAGCAATTTTATTCAATTTATGTATGAAGGAAAGCTTAATTTTTGGTAATGTTGATAAATGTTGGCTTACACAAGTTATTAGTAAAGTGTGATACAAACTTCTGACAATTACCGCAGCCACAGGGGGCGCGCTACGAAAAGTGAGATGAACAAATGAACGAGATGGATAGAGGACTCCTGAGGGACGACTGTCGGTCTCAGGTGCGACTCCCCTAGTGCCAGGAATTGTTGCAGGAATAATGCATTGTTCTTCCCAGCGTGATTGTTCTTCGCGAGGCGTTGACACGTGTTGAGTTTCAGATGCTTCACTTTATTCAACATTCATAGACTCTCTTTTCTATTTTCGAAATGAAATACAGTTACAAATTATTATCTTATTGCAGAAAAGAAATGACGAAAATATCATAAAATGCTGTCTCCTCCCTGACACTTGAGCTTGAATTTGTCGTTGCGGTATATTAGCAACAGTGTTGTAAGCTTTCAGCATCAACTTAATTCCTTTGAAATTGTTCACGGCAGAAGCCATGTTGACTTTTCCTTACACGCGTCACCCACGAATCCGCAGCGTTAAAAATTCATGGAACAAACTCTGTTATTTGAGTTACACGAGGATTTCCCTCAGAACAAAAAAGACAAGCGCCGGCAGAAAAAATAAATTGAAAATGAAATAAGAAATGGAGATAATAAAATAGCCACGCTTGAAAATTTTTATTGTTTATCTTTTGGAAAGATAATTGAACATCCACTCTTCAATACTTTGCCTAGTATCAAATCGTTTGAGCTGCATTCAATAAGTGCGCCCTCCTGGACCCAATTCACTAGGACCAAGTTTCGATAAATGCTCTTCCATAATCGTACAGAATCATTGCATGAAAAGCAACACCCCCACAATGACAGACTTGTCACTCTGTCCACCTCAATTCAATCTTATATAAGTGCAGATATAAACTGTCGAAGGAGAGGGTTTCTGATAGGCAGGAGCCGTTCGCATCTCATGTTTCCTGACCGGACATAAGTGTTGGGAAAGTCTACATCCCGTCAATTCTTTCAGGGTCAACTTCCCTGATAGAATTTACGATCGATACTAGTACCAATCGATAGCGAAGGTCAAGTACTCCGAAAGAAAGCGAGTGGCACCCCGGTTTTGTCCCAAAGTACTTGAATTTAGGTATCGATCGATACCAGTTCCAAGTCAAACCCGATAAAATTGACCGGCAATGGCCTTTTTTTCGATATGTAATTTGACTGTGAGTCCGATTACGGATCAATACAGCCGAATCCTGGACAATAGCGGGTGTTCTTGCCTTGTTTCATGTTTCCTGACCGGACCTAAGTGTCAGGAAAAGGCTACGTCCTGTCAATTCCCACGGGATCAACTTCTCTGATAGAAGTTACGATTAAAGCTATGACAAATCAATAGCAGAGGTAGAGTACTTTGGAAGAAAGCCAAGATGCTACTTCCGGTCTTGTCTAAGAGGGCGGCAGTCATCTGCAAGTGTAGCCGATTCTTGTATTAAACTTTGCTGACAGATTCTACGATTGTTGTTTGGGCAGCGGGTGGTGCCTCAGTTTTGTTCCAAAGTACTTGACTTTAGGTATCGATTCAAACTAGTTTTGAGTCAGCCCCGATAAAATTGACCGGCAATGGCCTTTTTAACGGTTTGTTATCTGGCCGTCAGTCCGATTACGGAGCAATACAGCCGGATTTTGGACCAAAGCGGGTGTTTCTGCCTTGTTTCATGTTTCCTGACCGGACCTAAGTGTCGGGAAAAGGCTATGTCCCGTCAATTCTCTCGGGGTCAATTTCTCTGATAAAAGTAACGAATAAAACTAGTACCAATCGATAGCGAAGGTCAATTACTTCGAAAGAAAGCCAGGATGCAACCCCCTGTTCTGTCTAAGAGGGCGACAGTCATCCCTATGTGTAGCCTATTCTCGTATTAAACTTTCCTGATAGAGTTTACGATTGTACTCTGGGCAGCGGGTGTTACCCCGGTTCTATCTCAAAGTACCTGACTTTAGCTATCGATTCATACTAGTTTTGAGTCAGCTCTGACAAAATTGACCGGAAATGACCTTTTTTTCGATATGTATTTTGGCCGTAAGTCCGATTACGGAATTGTTTCATGTTTCCTGACTGGACGTAAGTGTCGGGAGAAGGCTACGTCCCGTCAATTTTTTCGCAGTCAACTTTCCTGATAGAATTTACGATTGAAACTAGTACCAATCAATGGCGGGAGTTAAGTACTTTGAAAAAAAGCCAGAATGCTAGCCCCTGTCCTGTCCAAGAGGGCGGCAGTCATACCTAAGTGTAGCCTATTCTCGTATCCAACTTTCCTGTTAGAATTTACGATTGTTGTTTGGGCAGCAGGTGAAACTTCAATTTTGTTCCAAAGTACTTGACTTTGGCTATCGATTGATACTTGTTCTAAGTCAACCTCGATAAAATTGACCGGTAATGACATTTTTTTCGATATGTAATTCAGCCGTAAGTCCGATTACGGAGCAATACAGCTGGACCCTTGACCATAGCGGGTGTTCTTGCCTTGTCTAATGCTTCCTGACCGGACCCAAGTGTGTGGATAAGGCTACGCCTCGTCAATTGTTTCTGCAACTTCCCTGATATAAATTACGATTGAAACGGGTACCAATCAATAGCGGAGGTAGAGTACTCTGAGAGAAAGCCGAGATGCTACCCCCTATCCTGTCTAAGAGGACGGCAGTCATCCCCAAATGTAGCCTATTCTCGTATCAAACTTTCCTGATGGAGTTTACGATTGTTGTTTGGGCAGCGGGTGGTACTCCGGTTTTGTCTTGAGATACTTGACTTAAGCTATCGATTGATACTTGTTTCAAGTCAGCCTCGATAAAATTGACCGGTAATGATCTTTTTTTCGATATGTAATTTGGCCGTAAGTCCGATTACGAAACAATACAGCCAGATCCTGGATCATAGCGGGTGCTGTTGCCTTGTTTTATGTTTCCTGACCGGGCCGTAGTGTCAGGAAAAGTCTACGTTCCATCAATTCTTTCGGGGTCAACTTCCCTAATAGAAATTACGATTGAGACTAGAACCAATCGATAGTGGAGGTCAAGTTCTTTGGAAGAAAGCCAGGAGTGCGGCAGTTATCCTAAAATGCAGCCTATTCTCGTATTCAACTTTTCTGATAGAGTGAACGATTGTTGTTCAGACAGTGGGTGGTACTTCGATTTTGTCTTGAAGTACTTGACTGTAGCTATCGATTGGTACAAGTCGGTCACGATGAAATTGACCGGCAATGGCTTTTTTTTCGATATGTAATTTGACCGTAAGTCTGATTACGGGAATATACAGCCGGATCCTGGACAAAAGCGGGTGTTCTTGCTTTGTTTCATGTTTCCTGACCGGGCCTTAGTATCGGGAAAAGGTTACGTCCCGTAAATTATTTTGAGGTCAGCTTCCCTGATAGAAGTTACGATTGAAACTAGTACCAATCGACAGCGGAGGTCAAGTACTTCGAAAAAAAGCCAGGGGGCTACTTCCTGTCCTGTCTAAGAGGGCAGCAGTCCTCTCTAAGTGTAGCCTATTCTTATATTCAACTTTCCTGATAGAGTTCACGTTTATTGTTTGGGCAGCGGGTGACACCCCGGTTTCATCTCAAATTACTTGACTTTAGCTATCGAATGATACTAGTTTTAAGTCAGCCTCGATAAGATTGACCGGCAATGACCTCTTTTTCGATATGTAATTTGGCTGTGAGTCCGATCAGGGAACAATACAGCCGGATCCTGGACCATAGCGGGTGTTCTTGCCTTGTTTCATGTTTCCTTACTGGACCCAAGTGTCAAGAAAGCGCCTCATCCCGTCAATTATTCCGGGGTAAACTCCCTTGATAGAAGTTACGATTGACACTAGTACTAATCAATAGTAGAGGTCAAGTATTCTGAAAAAAGCCAGGATGCTACCCCTTGTCCTGTCTTAGAGGGCGACAGTCATCCCTAAGTGTAGCCTATTCAGAGTTGGGCAATACTTGAGTATTTTCATTCATATAAAATCAAATAAAATGAATAGAATTATCATCAAGAAATAATCTAACTCAAACTTTTATATCGACAAATTAGTTTGGCCGCTCTCTGTGCCGAACTGATTTCTCAGCTTCAAGTGGACTAGACCAAATGTGACAAATAATTTGTATACAAGTGATTAACTACATACCAGTAATTGAAATTGGATCATAATAATAAAAAGTGTAATGAAATAACAATAACATGAAAATTGGGTAGAAGTAAAATAAAAAATCGGAGTTTTTTGTTCGAATGAAAAAATGTGATTTCAATCAAATAAAAATCTGATTTGAATAAAAAAAATCGTCTTCCATCCAATCCTTTAAAAAAGTACTTATACTTGTGAAATACTTATTTTAAAGTATTTTTGACGTGAAAAACTGGTACTTTGTACAAGTACTTTCAAGCTAAACTTGAAAAAGTACTCAGTAAAAACTATTATCACAGTTAAAACTGGTACTCATCTTTATTACTTTGGGTCCGGTACTTGCCCAGCTCTGAGCCTATTCTTATATTCAACTTCCCTGATTGAGTTTACGATTGTTGTTTGAACAGCGGGTGGTGTCCCGGTTTTATTCCAAAGTACTCGACTTTAGCTATCGATTGATACTAGTTTTGAGTCAGCCCCGATAAAATTGACCGGCAATAGCCTTTTTTTTCGCATTTAATTTGGTCCTAAGTCCAATTACAGAACAGTACAGCTGAATCCTGGACCAAAGCGGGTGTTTTTGTTTTGTTGTTTCTTGCTTCATGATTTGGTACGCACTATCCTTCAAATATGGTTTTGTTACCTGCTTGGTACAATCATTTGATTTATAAACAATTTTTATGGATACTATTAACGATAGAAGTCCACAAAGAAGAACTACTTGTGAATTCAATGTATCAAGTATTTCTTGTGGGATCCGTCATGAGATAGATTCGTCACTAACAACTAATGATAATTATAGATTTAACTTCGTCACATGCACAAATAAACAAATTCCTCGCTAATGTATCGTGTAGGAGGGAATTGGCAGCAGTGAACTGGGCGCGAAAATTGCCAACACCGGAAGTAGAGGCAAGCAGGAAGATCAGACGCAACGAACGGAACATACATGCTATCAACGATACTTCCATAATTAATTAAAACTTGGGAATTAGTCGACTTGAATATGACAGGTGAAATTTTAGATATTAATTAAAAATTTGAGTCAAGAAAGTTTTGGTTATTTATCGTTGTTGCTAATTTTTTTCTTGATGAGCAACAGTTATGCATCATGAATAATTCGTTTAATTAAGACAAGACTCATTTTGTAAGTAGGTCACAAAATAAATTTACATTTTACGTACGTGGCTTGTAGCAATGGTCCGACCAAAAACTTTTGGTACAGGATAACTGGAGGATCACAAGGATTTAAAAGTTACTTTGCTGTTTCAAATTTTATCCAGTTAACGTTACAGATAAGCATTTCTCAACGTAGTTTTTCACAAAACTGATCAAATATAAGTCTAATTCAATACATTTCAATTACTCTGTCTCGTCATCAGCTTTCTATGCTCTTAGTGCAGATTCAGCCACTTAAGTGTATGTATAATTCAGACAGGATAGCTGTCGTTAAGGTTGGCGAGATCGGCAGAGGTCGAATCGACGGTGGGAGGTAAAGAGGCAGTACGAACATCAGTCGTAAGTGCTCCACCTTCCCATTTAAGAGGCTCCGAATAATATATGAGCATGGTTAATACAAGCTTTAAGCTGCTTCAACTGCCGCACCATGTGGAGGAGACGCCGTACACCCTTTCGTAGAAAATTATAGGGGAGGGAAATCGTAAAAGAGTTAGCGATGAAATTTGATGCCTTAATGTATTATAGTACTTGTTTAACTAGTTTAATTTACGATGCATGAGCGAAGTTTATCAGTTTATTATTAAGATAAACACGGCTCAGGATGCTGAACAGAATAATTTCTGAATTAATATTGCAAGGAAATTTCATGACTGCTATATTAAGAGATTTGTATGACTTGCTGTCATTTTGACCTAATTTTATTCCCACTGAATCCCGGAGTCCATCTGAGACTGAGATATGTTTGATATTTCCAATTGAATTACCCACGTTTCTATTTGTAACTTGATTTAGATGAGGAAAAAGATTACAGTAGCCAATCCTCGTGCTTGAACGATTGCTCAACATCTTGTTGACTTGCTTATAATACAATCATGGATATGTTGATGTGGTATTCTATCCCACAGAATAGGTACTATTTCTGCAAGCTTTCTCTCCCAAAACCCCGTCAAGTTGTACATCCCAGAGCCTTCTGCTACCGTCAAATATTCTAAAGTCCATCATAACTAGTTCACATCTTGTACACCCTATAAATCTTAAAATCCGTAATTCTGTTTAAACATACACCACCGTTTAGCTTAGTATTATCAGCCACCAGCTGGAATAAATATATTTTTATAATTTACAACATGTGATGGAATGAGGTTGGGTTATGAAACATCTAAACTCAAAATCAATCTATATTTGTTTGATCCGTATTCATGTCTTGTGCCTACCGTTAATGAATTCTGAATGTAATCAACCGTTGTTCTGTAAATATGTTGTATATTGTATATTTTGTTTGATGTTCCTCGTGACCTTTGACCATAAACAAATGAAGATCTGACATTTGACAGTTAACCGACAAAGGACTAAATCGTAACTACCTTACCGACAGATAAAAAGAATTGAGGATAATTTAAATTCCAAGGAAATGTAATCGTGGAGGATGATTCAGTAGGAAAAGAAAAAGAAATTTGTTGTTGTAATAGTATATTACATCTGAGGTGGAAAGTATTTCATTACAGCCGAGAGCTTATTATATGACCGAGAGGCAAAGCCTCGAGGATCAGACATAGCTCTAGGCTGATATGAAATCTTCACCGCAGTATGTATGCTATTTTATTCACAATCATCCCTAGTTTTCCGAGAAATGATTGATCCGAACTCGTTCTTTTTTCAACAAAATAAATTGATGTAGTAGTCTATGAAAACAAGAATGTTTTGAAAAATTTAACTAATTTGACATTTGTTGGATTTATGATTTATGAATTAAATCTTGAATATTATCTGCCGTAACTTTGTGATACATTGTAATAATATAAATAAAACACAAGTAACTTAGTTAATATCACTATATTTTTCAAAAAATTATAACTAGTTTCAACCATAACGGTCATCATCAGACAATTGATAAAATTTCAAAGTTACACAGTTATACTTAATCTAGAGACACGAACGGAAAAGAGATGAGTATATTAAATCGGTCTGATCATTAAGTAATTTAACTTTGGGATTAGCCTTGTTTTTCAAAATTTCCAAAGACTCTAGAAGGGTGAGTTTTAATCCTTTGTTTGTAAAATGCAACGGTTCAATATTATTTGCAGGTAAATGGTTCATTTCTTGAAGGTGGTTGGCAAAAGTTGAGTCTGTTTTATTTAAATTATAGGAACGTAGATGTTCTTAAACGTATGTTGAAGTTACGACCAGTCTGACCAATATACACACCTTCACAATTCTGACAATTCAATTTGTGAACACCAGATTCTTGTAAATAATTAGTAGTATCTTTGTTATTGAAAATGAAATCGGATAATTTTTTGAATGGTTTAAAGGGAACACATAGATTATGTGCCGTTAAAATTTGACCAATTAAATCGCTAATTTTTCCAAAATATCTCTTTTCCGTTCGTGTCTCTAGATCAAGTATAACTGTGTAACTTTGAAATTTTATCAATTGTCTGATGATGACCGTTATGGTTGAAACTAGTTACTTGTGTTTTATTTATATTTATGAATTAAGTTATTTATACGTGTATCCATTGAAATTGTGATAAGTGCAGATATCAATAAGTTATAACAGTGAAATGGAGCTTTATACTTGCCCCGAATCGAACGAAAGTGCTACGGATGTAAGTTCATAGCGATTTTGCTCATAATTTACACAAAATTGCAACATAATTCCGCTTATTTTCAATGTTAATTGTTTTATTCGAATCATTATATAATATGATCGGTATTTTTGACAGCAAGGATTATTTTATTCCAACAAAGATTTATGACTGATGCTAGGCAACCTTGTATAAACATTTCCCACCCAAGAGATGGAAGTAGTGTCGCTTCCGACCCGTGAGATAGTCATTGCAGTGGGAAATTACATACTTCCTAACCTCAAAAAAGTTAGGAATTGCTATATTACTATAACGATTGTGAATAAAGAAAATTGTATTCGCGAAATGATTTCTTCTTTTTTATCTGTATCTCCTCTTTACAATACTGACAGCACTAATAAGAAATTAATTGTAAGACAAGTTAAGTGAGGATTCAATTAAATTGAGGTATAAATGAGGCCTTGTGGCCGACTTAAGTCACTTCTTTGGAAGTCCACTCTTCTAGTTCCAATTCCGAGTGTCATCTTAAAAGTGTTCACAGTCCGAATACAGTATTTGTGCTAAGTCCGTTAGCAAAATTGTCTGACACAATCTGTGAGCTTGTTTGTTTTTTATAAGTCCGTAAAAGGAACTGAGATTTGTTTGCTTCTGCTGTTTTGAACTTGGAATATTTTTGCTGTTTTTGAACTTGGAATATTTTTTTAATAATTCACCGTAGAGTCACCGCTGGGAAAGTCTTCATTGATTTCACACTGTTAGATTGTTTTACCGTAGAATCACCCCTAGCGAAGTCTTTGTTGATTTCACAGTGTTGGTTAACTTGATGTAGCGTCGCCGATGACAAAGTCTTCGAGATTTCGCAGCGTTCGATCGTTTTAACGTAGAATCACCGTTGAGAGGGTCATCACTGGCGTTGAGCAAGTATACGTAGAGTCACTAATTGGGAACCAGTTTGGTTTAACAAGCGTCGAAGATAAGTTAATCCACCGCCTGAGAAATCGCTTTACGATTTGTTTGTCTTAAAATTTCTCGTCGTCTGCGACCGCCTGGGTCCGTACTGCGACCGCTGGTGTCGAATGTCAAGTACCGCCGTCCCGTCGCCGTCAGCCAAGTTATTTCCGTGCAAGTTCCTGCAAAATCAGCAGTTTTGACCGCGACGCCAAAGGTAACAACCCCGCTATCAGCGAGGTATCCTCACAACTGTTTCTCAAGTATATTCCACATAGTGTTCTATGAGGTTCAAGTCTGGAGATGATGGTAGAAGGGCAAAATAATTGATATGCAGTTCATCAAAAGTCTGCGCGCAGGTCTCGCTTCAAGCATTCAAAAACATGAGATTTTGAGGTCCATCATACACAAGTAGGTCGATAAGCCAGCCTAAAAAGGTACCTGCTCAAACCATAACACCTCCAACTTCAAATAGAACCACCTGCTGGCACTGACCGACGCCCTGCATTCCTATATACTCTCCGATATCGACAGCCACTTTACCTTCTGACGTCAGTGAGCACGAGTTCGTGAAATTGATCTTCAGGTCAGTATGAGGTCAAATCACCCTCTCACAATTGGTTTCGCACAGTTTGCACTTAGAAATAGAGGAAGTGAACAAAATGAGGAAGAAATGCAAATGGAATTAATCGAACCGTGTGATAGGCTGACGAAAAGGACCCACAAGCTAAGTACGAAAGAAGTGTATTGGTGGACAGAAGCCATGGCCGACAATCGCAGGATTGGTCCAAGAGCCAAACGCCAAAGCACAAGAGGGAGGGCATGGAACTTGAGCTCCGAATCGGCGGTACAAGCTCATGAAATGTACAAGAAGGCTAAGATGCCCTGAGCCAAGAAATCCGGAGGAAAAGACCCGCTGATTGAAGCCGTGGAGCTCATAGTTAAAAAATGGGACTTAGATCACCAATACAGCCGGACTTGAAAACAGTAGAAGAAATCAATGAGGAAACAGAAACAAGAAAAAAATTGAGACTTACTGAAAATCTACCTGCAATTACCGCTGAGGAGATTGGGGCTGCAGGGAGGGGGTTGAACTAACAAAAGGCACCGGTATTAGACGATATGCCTCCTGAGGTTATCAAATTGATTGCGGAAGATAGTCCCGAGGGAATTGTGACGTACTTCTTGTACACGGCACAATTATTTTGCCGGGACAAAAAAGACAGTTAGGCTCAGCGCTGCTGGAGCGCAATGATATTTGTCTGAAGGGCCCGGTCAGGCCGTAGCACAGCAGAGTCGGGGAATCGATCAAGGATCGAGGAATGAGGAAGGAAAAAGGGAGAAGTTGAGCTCCAATTGGTTGAGTCTGACGTGGTTTGACTAGGTGAGCCAATACACCTCACACTCACGTGTCAAAACAACAGTAAACAAAACAATGGCCCGTAGTCAGAACGCGGTTTTAAACCCATATTATATATAATCATGACGACGTTTGTAAATCGATTAGGCTATAACACCATTTAGACATGTTGTCATGGTTATGCATAAGCCAGACTTGGAACAGGGTTTAAAACCACGTTCTGACTACGGGCCAATGAGTTTGGTGTCACTAGCAAGATTTATCATTTCTGAGTAATATAGTTCGGGTAATAACAACTCGAGGGCTCAAGCCACAAACGGGGTGTCCTTCCAATGGAGACAAGTCTGACGTTGAAAGAAAGCTTAGACACAAACAGCGTGACCTAATCCGCAAAATATTCAGAGCTACGCTTGAGTTGTATAAAACAACGAAGGCACAAAAGTGAACCAAATAATTTGAGATGGCTCCGGCGACTTTGTGTGCGCGATAATTGTGAACGGCATCCTGGAGCAATGCTCCAGATATTTTATTGAAACCAGTGGTGTATAGCTTAAAATAGTTCGCAATGCCTCAGCCAACTTCTGAACTTGGGCTCCTTCCTGGACCGGGCAATACAGACAAGGGTGACCCGTCGTCATACAGACCACTCTGCTTGCTCAATACTGTAAGTAAGCTGTATGAAAGAATGATTCATGACAGAATCAACACACCTGGAAGATAATAACCTACTGTCCGACAACCAGTTTGGCTTTAGGGAGAAAAGATCAACAATCCAAGCGAGGCAAGAAATAGGGAAGCACTGCAGAACCAGAGGACTAACTGCAGTCACAACAATAGATATTGAAAACGCTTTCAATCAATACCTTGAGCTCATACCTCAAGAAGAAGTGGATAAGGTATGGCGGTAGAGGTACAGCGTGACATGTGGAGATCCGCAAGGCTCAAACCTCGGCCCACTACTGTAGAACATATTCGGTGACAAAGTATTGAGTATGCACAAACCGGGAGGAGTGAAGAGAATTGCTTCCGCCGACGATTTTGCGATTGTGGCAACGGAAAAATAAAAGTCAATCCGGCTCTTATGCGAGTCCAATAATGGATAGAACTAAGAAGCATGAATATAGCGCCCAAAAAACCGAATGCGTTTTACTAATAGGGCAGGAAAAGCACGCCAAAGTTGATATAACTCCTAATTTTTGACAAAGGTCTAGTCTTCTACCAGCATATTCAGTACGTAACGAAGAAAGCTGATAGAACCATAATAGCACTAAGACAGCTGTATCCAAGAACGGGTGGCCCTACTGAAAGCAAGAGAAGGTTGTTGGCTGCGGCTGCTCAAGCAGGTCATTGCAGACGACTGCTAAATACGTCTACCGAAGTAGCCCAAGTGTTAGCAAGACTACCATCTATAGAAGTCTTGCTAGAGGAAGGAACTCTCTGCTTTGGCCGAACCGTTGCCGGAAGAAAAGTGAGAAAGGAGAGCTGAAATAGCAAATGGTAAAGTAGATGAGCACAGGATCAGAAGAATACATGAGCACACACCTTAATGCCTGACTCAACCACATAACGTTCTTTCTAACGCAACTTATAAGCGGCCATGGTAGCTTGATGGAATATCTGAACAGAATTAAAAAGGCAGGAAGTATGAATTTCAAATATTGCGGTGAAGTAAACACCCAGGAACATACTATGTTCAAGTGCGGAAGGTGGGAAGTACTTAAACTAGAATGCAACCTAGATCTACTTAGGTGCAATACGCAGCACAGAGAACACAATAAAGGAAACGCTCGACACTAAAGAAAAGTGGTCAACGATCCCACATTTAGTCGAAAGCATGTTAGGAAAGAAACAGAAAGAAATACTTGAAAAAAATAACAGGCAATGAAATCGGTATGAAGTGGCAATTGCGAGTGTGAGATATGATGTGTGACAAATTGTTGCCTGGTGTAAGTTGCAGAATTAGAACGGTGTCTAATTTCGCCCAACAACAGTTTCAGTGTGATACAAGTCGTTTGCATTAGACTGCATTAGACAGTCTGCACTTCGGTGTACGTTCCTCAGTGTGGGAATCGTCACCTGCGTAAGAACAAGCACCTCTGTTAAATACGCCGAGCGTCAACGTCCTCTCTAATATGCTTAATTCATTAACGTACCAATTTGCATTTTGCTGAGCGCAAAGACTACTTGCCTGTAACTTATTAGGGCTGTTTTGCACTGTTTTTCTTCTGCATCGTTTGCCAAGACATTTCACTACATTTGCTAATCCTGAAGATGCATACAATTTTGTATAAATGATTACAGTTCATAAGATATTAATCTTCAGATTGAGCCTGGGTGTAAATATGAGTACAAGTTTTGAGTCCTCCGAATTTCCATGCTACTCTATCGTCCTTCTGGCTTAGCAAGCGCAGAGGGCTCTTTAAAGGTCCCAAGGGTCGGAACCGTAATTTCCGCTCGAACAGTAGCTGCCAAACGGTGGAAAGGTTGCTTATCTCATAAGATTGTCGCTTGCAGGGATCTATTACATTATGCAGTTTTCTTAATATAGGATAACGTATTCCAAAGGACACAAAGTGATTTTGAAATGAGGCTGTAATGTTTTTTGATGACTGTCTTAATAGTGGATGATAATTAACCCTCAGGTGGGTTATTAATACATTTAAATATATATTATTCAAACAGATTCACGAATAAAAAAAGGAAAACACGAAGGAAAGTGAAAAGATGATTACCATATTCATTCGCAAATTGTGATTAACAGACAATTGTCAGCTGCTATACATACAACTGAAACATACGAAATAATTAATTAATGTCACAAGCCATGCATAATTTCAATTACTACATGATATTGCTCTAATTACAAATTAATATTTCTCGAATGTTGAATATGCATATGAATAACAATGAAAATAAGGGAACAGTAAACGTAATTGAAATGGCATTCAAATAACCGGTTTCCATGGTGCTGAATTACATTTTGAACACCTTTTGGCAAACTCCTGACTTCAATCATCCTGCGTATAGCCTCAAGTTAGCACAGCCTCATCAGACATATCAGGCCAACTACAATATTCATCATTGATGAATTCATGACTGAAAAGATGTTCAAATTAGAATGAATTAAGTATGTAATTCTTAAGATGATGTCCTTTCAAGGAGGGAAGTTTTTAAGCACAAGTTATAATTCTGGAATATTTTAGCAGCAATATAAAAGCAACGGAACGCTGCAGTACGACCCTAAAAGCTTTTACTGGTCATAAAATATGTATAAATACTACTCTCCGCTGGAAGAATTGTATCTATTACGGTCCATATATTCAGCTTATATTGACGGCAGTACATTTTTTGTTTTCAAGATGTTCTTTATTGCTACTTAACATTAATACTGAAAACCTAGAGATTTTGGAACTCTGAAGAAACTTTATAGTCCAAACAAATATATTTGTGTCGAATGATTCATTCCCTTCTAATATCTCAACATTTCTGTCTAAAGTTTTCCTAAAAGCCAAGAAGAGTTATGGATGGAAATCATGTTTAAAGCTGGGAAGGCTGGACACAGATATAGCATTCTTGAAAATCATAGATGTCTTCTGGATCTGAATATAAAAAGGTGTGTACTACTACATGAACTTAGGCCCCACAAGCGGATCCATTGTACAATCTCCAAACGACCGTGCCTCACTATAACAGATCTTGAAGACATTAAACGCTTGCGGAGAGGGCTGGCAAATCTACAACAGGAATCACTCTCAAACTGGCCATGTTAGACCAAAGGTTCCCTGGCATGAATTCTATTTTCGGAAAGACATCCGGACAATCATTTCGACGGTTTTATCTTCTTCTACGCAACCTTTGCACAGAGGACTTCCAATCATTTTCACGGTACAAGTGTTTATTAAGTCCGCAATGTCCATTGAGGATACTTACGAGAATTCGGAACAAGCGTGTCGGACTATAACAGATCTTGAGGTTATTCAACGCTTGTGAAAAAGGCTAGCAAGTCTGCAGTAGGAGTCAAGCTCAAATAGGCCATGTTAGGCCAAAGATTCTCCCGCATGGCTTTTCGAAGAGAGAGTCCGACAATCACATAGAATCTGTATGATGGTTTCTTCTTCTTCTACACAACCAATGCAGTGAGGCTGTCAATAATTTCTTTATTCAGTCAGCAATGTCCAGTAAGAATACCTACAAGAGTCTGGAACGAGCGTGCCTCACTATTACAGATCTGGAAGTCAATCAACGTTTGTGATGGAATCTAACAGCTCTACATCAGGAGTCAGTCTCAAACTGACCATGGCTCTCCAATAATGATGCTCTTTCTGAAAACAGAGCCGGGCAATCACATTGAATGTGTTCGACGGTTCTATCTTCTTCTACACGATCTCTGCAGAGAGGGTTGTCAACAATTTTCATACGGTAAAAGTGTTTATTCAGTCGGCAATGTACTTTGAGGATACCTACAAGAATTCGGAACGGGCGTGCTTTGGTATTACAGAACTTGAAGTCATTAAACGCTTGTGAAGAAGGCTAACAGGTCTGCAACAGGAGTCAGGCTCAAACTGGCCCTGTTAGACCAAAGACTCTTCAGCATGGGTTCTCTTTTTAAAGACAGAGCCATGCAATCACAAAGAATGTGTTCAACGATATCATCTTCTTCTACGCAACCTCTGCAGAGAGGGTTGTCAACAATTTTCATACGGTACATCGGAAATGTCCATTGAGGATACCTACGAGAATTAGGAACGGGTTTGCCTCACTATTACAGACCTTAAAGTCATTTAACGCTGTCGAAGAAGCCTAGCAAGTCTGCAGCAGGAGTCAAGCTCAAAGTGGCCATGCTAGACCAGAGGCTCTGCAGCATGAATTGTCTTTTTGAAGCCACTGAGGATACCTACGAGAATTTAGAACAAGCGTACCTCACTACTACCGGTCTTGAAATCATTCAAAGCTTGCGAAGAAAGCTAAAAGTCTGCAGCAGGTGTTAGTCCCAAACTGGTCATGATAGGCCAAAGGCTCTCTTTGAAGACAGAGCCGCGCATTTATAAGGAATGTGTTCGACTGTTCTTTTCCTATGCAACGTCTGCAGAGAGGGTTGTCAACAATTTTTATGCAACGCATGTGTTTATAAAGTCGGCAATATCCTGTAAGATTATCTACGAGAATTCGAAACAAGCGTGCCTCAGTATTGCAGATCTTCAAGACATTTAACGCTTACGAAGGAGGCTAGCTAGTCTGCAGCAGAAGTTAAGCTCAAACTGTTTTTGTTAGACCAAAGGCTCTTTAGCATGGATTCTCTTTTTGACGACAAAACTAAGCAATCACAAGGAATGTGTCCACAGTCTTATCTTCTTCTACACAACCTTTGCAGAGAGGACTTTCAACAATTTTCATAAGGTGCATGAGTTTATTTAGTCGGCAATGTCCTGTAAGGATATCTACAAGAATTCGAAACGAGCGTGCTTTACTATTACAGATCTTCAAGACATCTAACACCTACGAAGAAGGCTAGCAAGTCTGCAGCAGAAGTCAAACTCAAACTGTTTTTGTTAGACCAAAGGCTCTTTAGTATGGATTCTCTTTTTGACGACAGAACCTGGCAATCACAAGGAGTGTGTTCGCAGTCTCATCTATATCTACGAAACTTCTGCAGAGAGGACTTTCAACAATTTTCATACTGTGCATGTGTTTATTTAGTCGGCAAAGTCCACGAAGAATACCTTCGAAAATTTGGAACAAACATGCCTCACTATTACAGATCTTTAAAGTCATTCAACGCTTGCGAAGAAGGCTTGCTAGACCAAAGGCTCTGCAGCATGGATTATCTTCTTGAAGAAACAGTCGAGCAATTACAAAGAATGTATTCGTCAATTTCATTTTCTTTCACTCAACTTCTGCAGAGAGGCTGTCAACAATTTTCATATTCAGTCGGCAATGTTCAGTAAGGATACCTAAGAGAATTCAGAGCTTGCGAACCTCACTATTACGGATCATGAAGTAATTCAACGCTTTTGAAGAAGGCTAGCAGAGCTGCAGCAGACTGAAACTGGCCATATTAGACCAAAAGCTCTTTAGCATGAAAAAAAGCCGAGAAATCACAATGAATATATTCGACGAATTCATCTTCCTCTACGCAACTTTTGCAGAGAGGGCTGTTAATAATTTTCATACGGTGAATGAGACTATTCAATCGGCAACGCTTGCGAAAAAGGCTAGCAAGACTGATACAGGAGTCAAGCCCAAACTGGCCATGCCAAAAGGCTCTCCAACATGAATTCTCTTCTTAAAGGCAGTCACAAAGAATATGTTCGACGGTTCAATCTTCTTCAGCACAACATTTGCAGATAGGGTTGTTAACAATTTTTATGTGGTGCAAGTGTTTATTTAGTGGGAAATGTCCAGTAAGGATATCTACGAGAATTCGGAGCAAGCGTGCATCACTTCTACAGATCTTGAAGTCATTAGACTCTTGTGAATAAGGCTAGCAAATCTGCAACAGAACTCAGGCTCAAACTGGCCATGTTAGACCAAAGGTTCACCATCATAGACTCTCGTTTTGAAGACAGAGCCGGGCAATCACATGTGTCCGACGGTTCATCTTCTACGCAACCTCTGCAGAACGAGTTGTCAACAATTCACATGAAGTGGATGTTTTTATTCAGTCGGCAATGTCCAGTAAGGATACCTACGAGAAGTTGAAGCGGACGTGCCTTACTATTAATGATCTTAAAGTCATTGAATCCTTGCGGAGAATGCCAACAGGTCTACAACAAAGGTCAGGCTTTAACTGGCCATGCTTTTGAGCGTAAACTCTTTTTTTCAAGACAGAGCCGGGCAATCACAATGAATGCGTTCGACGGTCTCATCTTCTTCTACGCAAACTTTGCAGAGATGTTTGGTAACAATTTACATAAAGGGCATGTGTTTGTACAGTCAGAAATGTCCAGTAAGGATACCTACAAGAATTCAGAACGAACGTACCTCACTATCACAGATCTTGAAGTAATTCAATGCTTGCGAAGAAGCAGAGCAAGAGTCAGGTTCAAAATGACCATGTTAGACTGAAGGCTCTCCAGCATAGATCCTTTTTTTAAAGACAGAGGCTAGCAAGTGTACAGCAGAAGCTACGCTCAAACTGACCATGTCAGGCCAGGATTATCTTTTTGACGATAGAGTCGGGCGAACACAAAAATTGTGTTCGACGGTTTCAATTTCTTCTTCTCAGCCTTGGCAGAAAGGGCCGTGGTTATTTAGTCGGCAGTATCCAGTAAGGATACCTACGAGAGGTTGAAACGGAGAAGATGGCTAGCCAACCTTAAATTTGGCTTGAGAACTAACTTGCATGTTTGCAAAAAGCTAAAGGAGCCCAGTGGGCAGAGAATTTTTCAATAAGTGGAATTCTGGATAAGATTGTGAGAAGCTTTTTTGGCCAGGAAGTATTGGCTCTGGATCGCAGGGCAGGAAGGCTAAGCCTTGTTTTGCAAGTTTGTCCGCCTGATCGTTATCTTCATCCCCGTCATGTCCTTATATCCATAGAAGTACGATGACATTATTTTTATTTCTATAAGAGCTCAGAAAAACTTTGCAGCCGCTGAGAGGTTGTAAAAATTATTGCGCTTTGCAGGATGTCCATCATTTTTGTTCGAGAAACAATGGTGAAAGTGCCAAGCGGTATGCTTACGATAGTCAAATTGCTTTCAAGACATTGCTAAGGCTGCGAAAATCTCGATGGATCGCATCCACCATATTTTACTTGATATTTTCAGTGCTTTCTAGGTGTTGCGCTTATTGACAATCTATCAAAAACGCATTCGATTTATCATTGCTCGAAAGTGTGTAGACTTATTTAAACGTAATTACACTGAGTTCCTTCGACGTCTCATTGTGATAGATGAATCTTGAATTCATCACTTCACGCCAGAGAGTACCAATTATTAGATTGGTGTCCACGATGTCCTACCCGACAACTTTAGTATCTTACCAGGAGGTGCCCTACATTTGTTTGTATATCTTCAAGTGAGCAGGCGGAGACTGAGTAGCAGCACGACTTCAACTTTCTCCTATGGTTTCAGAAATCACTCTTCGTTGCGTATTATTGTTATTGTTGTTAAGTTCGTGAGCTGCAACCTTTTATAATTTAATATGGAACGTTGGGACAATCAGCCTAGTTGCTCCCAACAAAATATCGGTCGCCAGCTTTGCAAGTAGCTCCTCGGAAGATTACAAGCACTCCAAATGAATGAAACAGGAAAAAGTGGACCCAATTTGGCTCCCAGCGAAATTTTCCTTACAGGAAACATCTTATTATTCTGATCTGAATTGTCTGAGAAACATGCTTTTATTTATCAGGCCTTGAATTTTTCGATATACACTGCTGACTTTAGAGTTGGTTTCGAAATGAAATATAGAAAAATTACTACGGCATTGTGGAAGATAAAATCTCATCACTTCAGTAACCATTTAATTCAATTAAAGCTGATAAATAAGACATCGCAAACATGACCGTTACATCATTACTTCAACTTAATTGTCTGTAGAAGTTGGAGGTGACGGAGTACGCGAATCGGCAACAAAGCGACACATGAGACACGGCATCAAGCGTTATTGTCACGCGAGAAACACATCTAATATCACTTTAACACGAATATGCTACATGCTCTCTTAGCGTGACGGCGTCACGAGAAATTGACTGAGAAAGGCGAGTATTTTTGATACAATAAAGGGAACTTCCAACTGTCAGAATATACTGGATCATCATGAATGGAAACAAAATTATTTCTTATTGCATCGTAATTCAAAGTTAGTTTTGATGCTCATCAAACTTTAAAAGAGATTATTCATAAAAATCTCGAAGGGATTTTTTGCTTCATGCTTGCACAATGCAATAATTAAATCATCGCGTTCCTTTTTTAAGTCCATTTCTGCAATAAAGTCCGCCAAGTGACCTCCACCATGCTCGTTAGGACCACCACCACCACCACATAGCCTGAAGTAATTTCGAACTTTTCGTTCGTGTTCGCCTGGCCACAACTTTGCTTCCGGTTCGGATCTTGGTTCCGCTCCCTCGTTGGAACTATTCGCCAGAAGGAAACAAAGCTTTTGAATCGCGTTTGTCTGAATTCAATTAAGAAGCCAATGAGATTCCAACGGTTCCTACGTTTCTTCTGTTCTCAAATGGAGGCAATAGATGGTAGAAGGGCTTTTGTTGATGTAAGATGAGATGTCTTTACTTACGAAATAACAATACCTTCCAACAATAACTGACATATTCCGTAAAATTTGCATATATTTATTTGAATCAATAGATTTCAAGTTGCTTGTAGTCGTTTGGAATATAATTAACATTGCAGAATTTTTCATTTAGTTTCAAAATGAATCTTGGCGAGGATTCAATAAAGTTACGAGTTGACGTAGTAAAACAAACGCAGCCGTTGTAACCCTACGCCGATTCTAAGGTTATGACCCCTACAACGTTTCCATCAGGCGCAAGTTAATTATTCATTCTGTTCGATGGTCTAGCTTCTGGCTACTTGATAGCAAAGTTTCAGCCCAGTAGTTTGAGACTTCGAGCGGTATTCGTGTCGTCCTTCTTTACCCTCATTTGAATAACGAACGTAACCCACATAAAAAGAACGAGAAACTCGTGAAAAAAATCGGTAACCTGCTACAGAGTTATAGAAAAGACATACTTCTTTTTGAAGATTTTATGAGAAGATGCTCGTTACCAAAGTCTGACCAACATTGTGATGAAAATTATAACTGAATCATGCTTATGCATTGCTATATCAAATTGTGCCTTGTATCAATCTTTGTCTCAAATCCTACATCAAACATTACTTTAACTTCAAATATATTCTTAAGTGAGACTCACAAACTACCGAGGAGTGATTTGCAAAACCATGGGAGAAAGAGTTGAAACCGAGTAGCTACTCAGTCTCCGCCTGCTCACTAGAAGATATACAAGCTGAAGTTACCAAGCTAATAACTAATACTCCGCTGGAAGTGACTAGACTTATACTTCCTCTCTGTAGTGAGCACTTAAAGAGTTGTATATCAAAAAATAGAAAGTGGTAGCTCACTGATCACATCGAACAACAATAATAGTAACACTAAGGATAGTCAGCTGTAAATCTGTGGAACTTGCAAACTTCCGAGCAATGATTTGCGAAGCCATGAGAGAAAAAGTTTAACCTGAGGTGAAACTCAGTCTCCGTCTGCTCACTCGAATGTAGCTAAGCACCAAATATGGCAGATAGGGCAACGCTGGTACTAGAGCGATAACTGGTACTTCGCTCGGCTGATCTCTACTGACTGTAGTGAGTTCTAAAAACATTCCATATCGAGGGATGAAGGATAGCTGCATATGTAGCTGAGCACCAAATATGGCAGATAGGGCACCAATAACTGGTACTTTGCTAGACGCAGCACAACTGATCCCTACTCACTGTTGTGAGTTAAAAAAATGTTCCATATCGAAGGATAAAGGATAGCCACATACCAACTTGCTTGCCAAACTCTCAACATCACATCGAATGACAATAAAAGTAATACTCAATCAACATAATATTCAGAATAGTCAACTATAAATCTGTGAAATCTGCAAACTTTCAAAGACTGATTTTCTAAGCCATTGGAGAAAGAGTTGGGGGCGAGTTGAAACTCAGTCTCCGCCTGCTCACTTGAATTAAAGCTAAGCAATCAATATGGCTGTTAGGACACCGATAGCACCAGGCCGATAATAGGTACTTCGCTGGGAGTACCACTTTACTTTGGGGTCCACATATCGAACTGCGAAACCTAGGATTCTAGTCCGCGTAGCGAGCCTAACGCTAGTGTAAAAGCTGAATATGATAGAACCAACAGAGCAAACAATTAATCTCAAAGTGAACTTCAACCAATCAGTAGCAATATAATAACAAACAATTCGCGGGGAACATGGAGTACCACCGATGAGAACATGGAAAACTAGACGGAACTGCTGCAGCAAGGCTGTGTACTCTTTTTTCAACGGTACCACTTTGACGATGGCCACCAAGTGTCCAAAACCAATCAATAATTGAATATATTACGAGAGCACTATGAATTTAAGACGCCTAGAAGCTCCAATTTCTGGAAACCATCCTTTTTTGCTCCTACATTCACCAAATGTTACTTGAGTCGCCTTTAATAGATTATTTGAAGATCAGAAACGAACAGGAAATATAGTATCAGTACAGACATGACATTATTTCAGAAGAAAAACTGATATTGTAGTGTTTAATCGCTGTGAATCATGTACTGGGGGCGTGGCTTCGAAATAAAACTTATCGAATGCTACTATAAACGCCTTAAATAAATTATTTTGATATCAAAAATTGACAGGAATGATACTATTAGTACATATACAACATAATATCAGAAGAACAAATGATTAATCAAGAGCTTGATCAAAAATGTACACTGGAGGCGGAGCTTACTTGAAAGAGTACCCGTTAAGATTGATGATAGTACAACAGCACATTGCTGTGTACATAATTACATAAAAATTCAGTTTCTTTTCATAAAATGGGAATATTACTACAATATTGAACTCAAGCCTTGAAATAAAATACAGCTATTCATTTTGAGAGATGAATCCAGATCGCGAAACATTGTTTTTTGCATATGATGGACTATGAGCACGTCACCTGTTATACAATAATTCTTTAGTGCTACCAAGAAAATAGCTCAAGTGTCATAAACAGACATAATACTGAAAATTGTATTGGGGGCGTGGCTTAGGAGGAAAATGAATCGAATGAATTATTTAGGCATCAGAAAAATGATTACAAGTGTATGAAAACATTGCTGTGTCTCTTACAGTTGATATTTTGAGCTCATATATCTATAATTACGTGAAAGCTCAGCTGTCATTTATAAAATAAAGATATTACTTCGAAATTTATCACAAATATCGGAATAAGATACAACTGCTCATTCTGAGAGATTAAACAAGATCAAGAGAAAGAGATATTGATTAAGTGAACTATTGGCATGTTATGTCAACATCATTGCCTGTATATTATTTATTCTTTAGTGCTACTAAGACTTGCAATAAATCACGTATTGGGGGCGTGGCTCACTTTTACCGCCAGGAATAAATTATTTGAGCACTAGAAATTGACGAGAATGTTACTATCAGTACAAATATAGCATAGTTGGGAATTTGAGTTGGAATTGAACACCGGGGGCGGGGCTTACTCAATAGAGTACACGTTGAAATTAATATTTGTGCAAGAATCACTTACAGTTAATATGTCAATCACACTCGTACATGATTACCCAAAAATTCAGTTTATATTCATAAAATAGAGGCATAACTATAAAGTCGGACACAATCATTGTAATAATATACTACTACTTCATTTGAGATACAAACAAGATTGGAAAAAAAGAGTTATTGAGTTATAAGCAAATTATGTAAACATACCAACATAGTAGATCAAGTGGCATATTGAGACATAATATTAAAATTGTATTGGGGGCGTGGCTTAGGAAGATATTGAATTAATGAATTATTCAGGCATCAGAAATGAACAAGAATTATACTATTAGCACAAGTACAACATTATACAAGAAGAAAATAAGTACAAGGGGCGGAGCTTAGTCAATAGAGTACCAGTGAAGATTGATGAAAGTGTTATAGTTGATATTTTGAACACATTCATTTATAATAACGGAAAAATTCAGTTTCTATTTATAAAATAGAGATATTACTTTAGAATCTGTCACAAACATCATAATAAGATACAACTGTTTATTTTGAGAGTGGGAGAAAAAGATATTGATTGAGTGAACTATTGGCATGTTATGTCAACATCATTGCCTGTAAATTAATTATTGTTTAGAGCTATCAACGTAGCAGCTTCAATTTTGCATCGAGACATGATACTAAATCATGTATTGGGGGCGTGGCTTACTTTTATCGAATTGAATGAATTTTTTGAGCACAAGAAATTGACGGGAATGTTACTATTGGTACAAATAAAGCATAGTTTGAAACTGGAATTAGAATTGAACACTGGGGGCGGGGCCTACTCAAAAAAGTACGTGTAAAAATTGATATAAGTGCCTCGTACAGGTTTATATATCAATCACACTCGTACATAACGATCCCAAGAATTCTTTTTACATGCACAAAATGAAGATATAATTATGATATCGGACACAAACTTTGAAAATAAATACGACTGCTCACTTTGAGAGACCAAATAAGATTGGATGACACAGTTATTGGATGAGATTAACTATGAGCATGCTCTATCAGCTTCACTACCTGTTATTTGATTATTTTTCAATTTTGCATCTAGACATTATACTAAGAATTGCAATAAATCATGTATTGGGGGCGTGGCTTACTTTTATCGCCTAGAATAAATTATTTGAGCACAAGAAATCGACGGGAATGTTACTATTGATACAAATAAAGCATAGTTTGGAACTGGAATTGGAATTGAAAACTGGGGGCGGGGCCTACTCAAAAAAATACGTTTAAAATTTGATATTAGTGCCTCGTACAGGTTTATATATCAATCACACTCGTACATAACAATTCCAAGAATTCTTTTTACATGCACAAAATGAAGATATAATTATGATATTGGACACAAACTTTGAAATTAAATACGACTGCTCACTTTGAGAGCCCGAATAAGATTGGATGACACAGTTATTGGATGAGATTAACTATGAGCATGCTCTATCAGCTTCACTACCTGTAGTTTGATTATTTTTTAGTGCTACCAACGTAGCAGCTAAAATGTCCAGTCGTATTCAGACATCATACTGAGCATTGCTGTGGATCGTGTATTGGGGGCGTGGCCTGGAAATAATATTCTAGAATAGATCACTTGAAGATCAGAAATGGACGAGAATGATACTGTTAGTGCAAGTATAACATAATTTAGGAAGAAATGGTAGTTACTGAGAGTTTTGATAGAAATGAGCACAAGGGGCGGGGCTTACTCAAGAGTATACGCGCAAAGAATAACTGCAGTACAAGTACAAGTTTTTTGGGTGGATTTGGTGCAAGACATCATCGTGGATGAATTCAACTGCATACGACGACAATTCAAGCTAGATAGAACAAAGAAAATTGCATCCACTGAAGGAATCATGTGTGATCATGAAGAATATGAACGTTCCTGCCACAATGTATGCAAAATATCTCGTAAATGAAACTTAGAATAGACCATTCTGCAATATGCGGAGAGAATTCCGCAAAGAGATTTTCAATATTGTCTATGCAAATTTAATATGTGTGAGATGACGCCTAGCATACTGACAACATACGTACCATAGTTTCGTACCTGCAACCAAGCTCAGACTTCAAGTTCTCGTGGGGATATCAAATAAAACTGAATTGTTAGGTCGCACGATTGCACCAAATGCGGATATTATACATACATCAAAGAGAATGACTTAAGTTTGACTCATAGAGAAAGTTTTTATCATTGGGTAACTCTACCTGGTTGGTTTGGTCATTATCAGAAAAATAATTTCCATGATATCTCCCCTATTTTTCTTTTGGTTGACTGACCTCATAGTTTATCAACAAATTATGCTGTATCAGATTCATGGAAGCACGAACCTGGAAAAGGCATTCCAAATTCCGTTTGGAATCCCTTTGCATGTTTACATTTTTCCTGGAACAAATCGTGAGCAAAACCACACAATCTACAAAGCATATATCTAACTAAGGTCCAATATTCCGTTTTCTAGATCCCTTGGGAAAGTTATTACACATTCTGTGGCGTGGTTGACTTTTGCGAATAGGGTCAGTTCAATTTGAAATTCTGATAATGTTATTTCACTCGATGTTTTGTCAGCTGGCGTCGCAAGAAGTCTCACAAAGTGATTAATTCTCCGAATTGCGGTAATATTTCTACTACTGGCGGTAAACCGTATTAATTTATGTATGTGCGGTTGACGGTTTTGCAGCCGTGATCAGAGATATTAATTGCGAATGTTTGTCATCTTGATCGACTTGAGAGTTTATTAGTGCGGGTAATGCGCTGACAGTTTGTGAATAAATTCATCAGTCTTACGTCCGTGAAGTTTACGACTTCATGGAGCTGAAATTTGTGGCGCAAATCATCATCGAGCGAGCCACTCAAAAACCAAGTCGGTAAAAGATATGATTATGACATGACCAATTATGGCCATCATTTACGTTAATGTTTGAATTAAAAATGTAACAGATATAATCAGGAGATCACCTCGACCATTTACGTGTTAATTTGATTGGCTGTTAAGTGTTAGATAGCACCTAGGCAATCACGGAATTGCTGACGTCCAAGGGTCATGTTAAATCTCAGAGCTGCTGTTCAGAGGGTTTCGAAAGTCCAGATGAGTCATCGTGAACGTAAGCAGAACGGTCATTCCAATGCTGATCCAATTTTATTGTAAAAACAATTTCTGAAAAGGAGACTACATACTTACAAATATTTTCTTGATCGGAAACCTCCGAGAACTTTAGGAATATCTAATTAGGATGTATAATTGATCTAGTAAGAAAGTCTTCTTGCCAGAAGCGATTCATATATTGAGCTGCGAAGCGTAGGGCTCAGGTTAAAGCCTGGTTAAAACTCAGTCTCCGCCTGCTCACTCGAATATAGTCAGGGTATTATTGGCAGGTACTTTGCTGGGATACCCCCTTATTTTGTGGTTCACATATCGAGCTGCGAGGCCTAAGGTTTTGGTCTGCGTAGCAGGCCAAGCGCTAGTTACTTCAAAATTATTGCTCAACACAATCTGTACTAAATCAACAGCTTATGTGGTAGGTAAGCTTTCGAAATGAGCCCTAAATATTACAGCGAGAACTCTTGCTCGTTATAACTTTGATCAGATCACTCAATTTAATTAAACAAGCACTGAGTAATTGCCATTGTCCTGAAGCAGCGGACAAGAGAATAAAAGGAACGGTAACAAAAAGAACATCTCTTATTCCTGCCATCGAAGTTGAAATACGAAATTATTTCCACTCGCTGGCCAAATTACGATTTATTTAAAACGCCATTTCTTTGTATCGTCGTCACAAGCGCTGAGATTCCCGTTCACAGCGGTGTCGAAATTAGATAAAGAAGAGAAAAATGAACCCGTCTATGACAGCACCGACTGCAAATAATTCGCAATTTCCTCACAGAATACATAATGTAATACGCGAACGGTGTATGGCAACGCTGTTAAAAATAACGAGCTTTTTATCCCGCCCGGAAACGTTGCTCTTTTCGCCAGTGTTGCCGCGTTGGGCGTCTATTGTGAACCCCCTCACCCAGGAATCTTTCTTCCTGGTATCGAGTTTAATATGAAATATGCGACGCTGGATAGAGGAGTTGGGAGGAAGGCTGAGAGCTTTAAAGCTTTCAGTAGCTGATTTTTATTTCACTACTCCGCTGTATGTTTGAAACGGAAGAAAAACATGAGGAATCATTTAAATATCTGAAGTAGAATAGTGGCCACACTGAGACGCCTTCAAAGAATGGATTTCACAGTAACACGTCTCAAACCTGTTCAAAATATGAATAAAGCAGCACGTATGAATAATTGGAAATCCATATTGTGTTATTGAATTGTCAATACAAACATCACATTGATATTATGACAAAGAGGAAACGAAATATGATGACCCTTGCGGGGAAAACAAACTTCCTTTGTATTAATTATAGGACAACGTAACAAGCTGCTAGAAATCAGATGGAAGACCAATATTTCCAATGTAAACAAACTGGAACGAACGATTTTCCTTAATGACAGCCAAGGTTCAGAGCCGAATTGAGGGAAAGAATATTGATTATCAAAACAAACAGATATCAAAAGATTGTTGATATCGAAAAAACTATATACAAAGTTTTATAACAATTTTTTCGGTATAAAAGAACTTGACAAACATGTTTTTTATCTCTTGCATATTCTCCATGAATCTCTGATTGTAAAATGAACAGAGTTCACTCCTGGCAGGCTGTTCCATCATGTATTAATGAAACAGAGGCAAAATAAATCCGATACTGTACAAATATACTAAAGACGTCATTCATTGAACGAATTTCTGGATTACGTCCAAATAGTCATCGTATTATTGATCCAAGGGTAAATATTTGAAGATGTGTCAATATACGAATTTGTGAGTATTTATGTGCTTTTAATTACGGAAATATGGGAAATCCATGTTGAAAAACATCGAAAACATTAATTGAGGTACTTTTGTATTCGTGATGTTCTTGTACATAGCTTACTGATATTGAATTATGCCCACCCTCGCTTTTGATGGTGACGTAAGTAATCACAAATTCCTTGGTACAATAGGGGTGATATGAGAAGGAGATAATATGCAAGTGTCAAGGTATTGAGTGTGAATAATGCTTTAGAACGTAATCCGTGCGCATAATTCCTGTATATTAATAATAAGGACAAACAGACTCACCGCATTGACAGCTGTCATGTCTTTTGGACCGGACTCCGATTCTGCTAAACTGTCGCTCTGCAAATAAAAGAAGTATGTTAGATTAGCTAGTTTAGGCTTCTTATCTGTGGCATAAAATCAAAATTTTCCAGCCCAAAGCTGCTCGCTGCATTGAAGCCCCAAAGCCGCTCCCC
Organism: Dromius quadrimaculatus; assembly: GCA_963989225.1. Taxonomy (NCBI): domain Eukaryota; kingdom Metazoa; phylum Arthropoda; class Insecta; order Coleoptera; family Carabidae; genus Dromius; species Dromius quadrimaculatus. The sequence continues at coordinate 4,446,849 of OZ022328.1, forward strand.
GAACAGTCAGCAGCCAACTTAAGTTGCGTCCTACACATCCGGCTCCAAGCCGTATCAAAAACACACCCCTCTTACACATACACATATTCTTCCCTAAAGTTCCACTGTTCAATCCCAGCCGTTGGCAACCTGGCAAGGGTTATTACAGCCCAAAGCTGCTCGCTGCATCGTTGACACACTACAGCCCGAAACAGCCCACTGAGCCGTTGGCAACTTACCACAGTCGCATCAAATTTGCCCGGCTCCATTCTCAACACACATATTTTCAGCTCGTAAGGCCCAGAGCTGCTCCCTGAGCTTCCAGCAGCCAATTTTAGGTATGTCACACACACTCGGCCCCAAGCCGTATCATAGATACACAACTCTTACACACACGTACTCTTCCTTCGTTGGCAACCTGGTAAAAATTGCTACAGTTTCACCGCCTGATCCCAGTCGATGGTAACCTAGCAAAGGTTACAACAGCCCAAGGCTGCTCGCTGCATCGTTGGCGGCCAGTCTTTGGCTGCGTCAATTAACCACAGTCGCATCACACATACCTGACTCCAAGCCGAACTTCAGACACTACACTCTTACACCTGCACCACACAACTCAACTCACACATCCAGTAACTCATCTCACCTAGCACTAGTTCTATCACTTTATTGGCTCTGTATTATCCACGTCTACATTTTCTGAACGATAAAACTGAACTGTCAGGATAACTTAAGACTAATCATTCAAAGCTGGTCGCTGCATCATTGGCAGCCAACTCTGGCACACTACAGCCCAAAGCTGCTCGCTGAGCAATCAGCAACTAACCACAGTCGCATCACACATGCCCCGCTCTAAGCCACACCATTAACACTATTCTCACACACACATACGTTTTCCTCGCTGGGCCCAAAGACTCTTCTTGAGCTGTCAGGAGCCAATTATAGGTGCGCCTTTGGCAACCTGGCAAGGGTTACTACAGCCCGCAGCTGCTCGCTGCATCGTTAGCGGCCAGTCATGGCACGCTACAGCTGCTCGCTGAGCCATTGGCAACCAACCACAGTCGTATCACAAATGCCCGGCCCCAAGTCGCAACATAAACACTCCATTCTCACACACATTTACTTTTCTCTTGTTGGGCCCAAAGCTGATTCCTGAGCTGTCGGCAGCCAATTACATACACGGCTCCGGGCCACATTATGAACACACATATTCTTCCCTTGCTGGAAACCTGATCAGGATTGCTACAGTTCCACTGCTTAATCCCAGTCGTTGGCAGCCTGGCAAGGGTTAGTACAGCCCGAAGCTGTTCGCTGCATCATTGGCAGCCAGCTATGGCACGCTACAGCTGCTCGCTGAGCCGTTGGCAATCAACTACAGATGCATCACACATACCTGTCTCCCAAGACACTCTTACATATGCACCACACAACTTAACTCACACACCTAGTAACTCAACTCACACACCCAGCATTTAAATCTTCGGAAACTCTAGAAATATCTAATTAAGGTGTACAATTGATTTTGAAAGAGAGTCTTCTTGCAAAAGGCGGTTCACATATCGAACTGCAAAGCGTAGGGTTTTGGTTCAAGTAGGATTGAAACTCAGTCTCCGCCTGCTCACTCGAATATAGCTAGAGTACCATTGGCAGATACTTTGCTAGGAGTACTTCCTTATTCTGAGGTTCACATATCGAGCTGCAAAGCCTAGGGTTTTGGTCCGCGTAGCAGGCCAAGCGCTAGTCATTTTAAAATTATTGCTCAGCACAATCTGTTCTAGATCAACAATTTATGTGGTGAGTAAGCATTCGAAATGAGCCCTAAATGAATTAGTAAGAATTCTTGCTCGTTAGAATCACCTCGACCATTTACGTGTTAATTTGATTGGCTGTTAAGTGTTAGATTGCACCTAGGCAATCACGAAATTGCTGACGTACAAGGGTCATGTTGAATCTCGGGGCTGCTTTTCAGAGGGTTTCGAAAGTCCAGATGAGTCATCGTTAACGTGAGCAAAACGGTCATTTCAATGCTGATCCAATTTTATTGTAAAAACAATTCCTGAAAAGGAGACTACATACTTACAAATTTTTTCTTGATCGGAAACCTCCGAGAACTTTAGGAATATCTAATTAGGATGTATAATTGATCTAGTAAGAAAGTCTTCTTGCCAGAAGCGACTCATATATTGAGCTGCGAAGCGTAGGGCTCAGGTTAAAGCCGGGTTAAAACTCAGTCTACACCTGCTCACTCGAATATAGCTAGGGTATCATTGGCAGGTACTTTGCTGGGAGTACCCCCTTACTTTGAGATTCACATATCGAGCTGCGAGGCCTAAGGTTTTGGTCTGCGTAGCAGGCCAAGCGCTAGTCACTAAATTATTGCTCAGCACAATCTGTTCTAGATTAACAACTTATGTGATAGGTAAGCATTCGAAATGAGCCCTAAATGATCCAGTAAGAATTCTTGCTCGTTAGAACTTTGATCAGATCACTTTATTTGATTAAACAAGCAATGAGTAATTCAGCAATAGTACCATCAATTCAGTAATTTTGTAATACCCACGTCTTCATCTTCTAAACGATAAAACCAGGCAAGGATAATTTTGCTTATAGTAACACTTCAGGCGATGAAAAGGATTCTTTAATCAAGACTATTTTGTCGTATACCACCAAAATATATAATTTTTGTAGATTATAGCGGAAATATATAATCATTGTAATTGTACAGTACTAACTGTTAATTTATCATGACACTAATAACACGTTATTCAAGAGAAATACAAATTGCGGTAATCGCAAACAATTCATCAATGTTTTCCTATTATGTTATTGTTCTACACATAAAAAAATATATACGTAAACATTGGTATAACCAAAATTAGAATAGGCACAGTACAATTATAAATAATCAATCACTCATTACAAAATTTAAAGTAAATTTAGACAGAATTGTACAAACATGTACCTATATTATTTAGCTTTGCGAAATATTTTTTCGAAAATAACAGAATATGAATGGCTATCCTACCTACTTGCATTGCGTTCAATTTAATTCAACTTGCGAACCGTATAACATAAAGACAGAGCTTGATGAGCTTTACGACGCTTCTATACTTTGCTCAAGGTCAGTATTGTGGTCGTCAAGACAACCACCGCTTCAGTGTTAATGCTAGTGCCTGTTATTTGCCGGCTCTGCTTAAATTGTGAGTAGCATTTATCAGAAATTGGACTAGACTTTAAGGGCAATTATGAGAGTGGGTAAAATTTAAAAACCTTAGGAGAAGCAGTAAAGTCTAAATTGGGTCATCTTCTCGATTGAATAAAATGAATGCCCCATATATAATGTTTGTCTTCTTGCAAGCAAAGCGAATAAGATCCAAACATGGTAAACAACTATCAAAATCCTGATAAAAGCAAATAAAGAATCGCTAGTTCGGAAGCTTGCTAAACTTTTGTCTTGTTTACATTTTGGGTGAATTACAATGCCCGAAAAAGCATCAAGGTATAAAATACTCTCGCACGATTTTTAATATATTGTCACATTTGTCTTCCAAAATTGAGTTTCTTTTTAAAAGTAGCGAAGAAACTGCCACGTTTCTGTGATATTTATGTTGCAAAAAGACAACGTATTTTTATTACAGGAACGTCGGTTACACTCCCTAAGGCCGTTGGATTATTCTAGAACAGATTCAAATGTATGCGAGGATATCTTCCAAACTGGGATACATTTTACGACGAACACAGATATGACAGATATTTTATTCGCTGCCAGTCAGAAATTTCATACGCGAGACATACGTAATTAAGAATGAATATTGAAGAATATTTCTCTTCCTTTCAGCAGTTCTTTTCTTGTTTCATCCTCTTCCTGGTCCTGGCAATATAGCCGAAGAGTTATGGGTAGCCACATGAGGCCGACATATATCTCTACATTAAATTGATATATTTATATGTCCTATAAATAAGATAGGTGCTCAACGGATCTCACGGTGTTTATTGCATGCAATCTATACCAATCTTTCGCGGGGTACTTCAGATAAAATGACGGACTTAACAAGGATTTGTTACAGGATTTGCAAGAATTTCCAGCAAGATTAAATAAAGTCAAAACCGTAGAATTGTGAATAACAGAGCTGTCAAAAACAAAAATTGTTGGTGAGTTTCAAAGAAATCAATTGAAGAAAGCTTCTAATATCTAAAGTTTCTTTTGGATTTTATCTGTTATTAATGCTGAAGTTATTTTTTAGCTTGCTTCGGTTGCTTTCAAGATATCTGCTACATGATATCCATCTGCCCCAAACAAAATAACGATAAATACAGAAATCATGCTCCATGATATTTTACTACCATCGCAGATATCTTTGGGTCGTCATAAATATGCTTTCCAATTCCGCAAAGATCATATCTTAATCTTAGGAGATTTACGAAGCAACTTAGTACAAAGATTTGACCACCGAAATGTTGCGGACACAATTCACATGCAATAGCGTGCTTTCAAAGACATGAAAAACTGAAGGTTTCCTCCAAATTATTAAGAGAAATAGATACGTGTGATCTGATTGATTCTGAGCTCTATATGAACCCGATAAATCTTTTAACACTTTTCAGTAATTGCAATTCAGTCACAGGCAATGAAGAAGAGTCGGGTAGAATAGAAGTCGAGTAGAGTTTCACTCCGTACTTAGCTACATAGCGTTCAATTAGGAAAATAAAAGTTTCCAAAGGCTTGATTGTAATTTGCTATAAAGTGGGAGGTAACAACACATCAATGATTTTTTTTCTGCTGGACGTACACAATTCAGAACCCCCTCAACGAATTATTGTGGTCCTTTCAGAATGAGATTATATCTTCTAGTTTCATGAGATTGCCAACCGTACTATCATCCCTCAGCTCCAATTTCCTTTATTCGATGCGGGTTATAAACATTGGACGTGATATATTTTCTTTATCTTATGAATTCAATACAAAGATTCATATTTCAATTTTTAGTTTATTTCAACTAGTAACTGGTATACCCCAAAGATTTATTTTTCGTGGTAGTTCAAATAGTTTTTGATCGATGATGCTGTCCGCCCGTGTACCTTTCAGTCAATGCGTCTTGAATGGTAAAGTGTAATGTTTCTGTCTATTTTCATCAGTTATAATCAGTTGGCAGTGGTTGTTCGCTTGGGGTCTGTGAGACCCCACCTTACCAATTGTTGCTCTGTATGTTGTAATAGCGAGTTGTTGTTTTTTCATATAAAAATAATAATTGGAAATGAAAAAAGATGTTGCTGAAGCACAAGAAAGTAAAGCAAATCAATAACAGAACAGAGAAAGATGTGCTAAGTGTTCACATGAGTAAGACCAGTATATCAAGGTACCATTTATGTTTTTTGCCATCTTCCAGTATGTGGCAGTTGTGCGAAGATTACCCAGAAGAACCCTTGTAGTTTTTCCCTCGAAAGAACAAGAATGTCACTGTATTCGATTTTCTCTTTACCTTTGACGTCCCAGTAGTTGAACAACAAAACAGAAGTGGACAGAATATATAGATAAAAAAAAATTGAAGAATCATCTAGATGATAGAAGCGCATTTTTGACAGCTCATGAATGCCTGTTACTTCAGAGATTTCGCAAATTACCATCTCCCACAATTACTGAGCTTGAAATCAAGCAGTTTGGGCAAACTTACGACACAGTTGCTTCCATTTAGTTCTAGTTCCAAATTGACTATTTGATAGGTACATAATTTATGCATGTACAAACTCAAAAATACCTTTTAATCTTCATTGTTTGGTTATTGACTGACGGGAGGTCAAATGCTGTACCTCAAAATGATAATTTGGTCCTTATCAAAGCTATATAAAAAAAAATACACCAAAAGTAAACAAATTTTCATCCAATAATAATAATTCATTCTAATGAGATTCAAATTCGCGTCAAACAAGTCATTGAATGAAACCCGAACAGATTTGACAACTGTACATAATAATAGCGACACCCGCGGCTAAAGTTGTAGCTGAATTTTTATCTACTTTAATAAATTTCAGTTGCCATATCCCTAATGTCATATATATCTATGGGCGTTGTTTCACTTGAAACAAGTAATTGAATAATTGATTCTTCCACAATCACTGAGCTTTGATTCAAGCAATTTGTGCAGACCTACGAAACAGCAGATTTTATTTAGTACTAGTTTCAAGTCTGTAAATAGTATAGTTGCTGAGAACTCAGCGTCACGCCAGTCAGCCAGCCAGCCAGCCAGCCTGACAGCCAAAATAAATATAATAGCGCTTTTTTCCAAAAAATGCGCTAAAAGGAAAGAGACGCACTGGTAGTCACAAAAAACAGAGGTGGGAAGAGTATATAGAATAAAAAAACCAGACAGCGTATGGCAAATACAAACAACGTTGAAAGAAAGTGAAAAAACTAATAAAGAGAACTCAAAAACAAAACTGGAATCAATTAAAGTAAGCAGTTAGAAGAAAACTACAAAGGAAATAAGAAATTGCTCTACGAATCCTTCACAACCTAAAAACAAATAGAAGACAGAAATAGCAACATAATCAACAATGGTATCAAAATAATGGAAAGATGGAAAAAACACTTCGAAGAACTAATGAAAAAAAGTACGACCTACACAAATGGAGACGTGATTCAGGACCCAGAAGAAATAACCACAGACAAGATTAAAGATGCAATAAATAAACTACGATGAAGTTAAATCCGAACAACCAGAATTCATTGAAGAAAAAGACATCGAGATGTTTCACCTACTATTCAACAAAATTTGGTATAAGGGAAGTGTGCCATCAGACTAGGAGAATACAATAATGCCAATATACAAAAAGAGATACAGCAAAACCTGTTTATCTAACATCTAAGCTAAAAATTAAAATACAGAATAGACTGGAAGAACCACAAAGCGGCTTCAGACAGTATTTATCATAAGACAGCTAACAAAAAGAGCATTAGAATACATCAAGGCAATATTTTCATAGTTCATTGACATTGAAGAAGCATTTGATGAAGTTGATAGGAAAATACTGTAGAAGACATTAGATAAATGTAGAATATTAATGTAATCTGTTCCTCTTCTACCCTTTGGGTGTTAAAGTTGCTTCGCTTAGATGTCTTCTATGATCTTGTTGTTATTTTCTTTTTGGTCTCATTCTCCTATTATTATTGCTTTTCATATTTCTTTTACTTTCCTTATATCCTCGATTCGAATTGATGTTCATACCACTCCAATTGTTTCTGCTCTATCTTCTTCATTACTGACCTTCCAATCTCTCTCTAATCTTTTCAGTCCTAATTTTGTCTAGTTTTGTTACCTTCTTTATAGCTCTAAGACATTTCACTTCTCCCACTGTGATTTTACTTTGTTGTCTTTCATGTAGTACCCAGATTTCTGAACTGTACAACAGCATTGGTAGTATTATTGTTTTGTTGATGACAGCTTTGTTCTTTCGTTCACTGTTTCGTGCTTTATTAGTGCCTTGCTAATTCCTGTATTCTGCTATTTATTTCATCTTCGTACGCTCCTTTATTTTAGATTATACTACCTGGATACCCACAGCTTTGAGCTTGTTGTGAATGCTCATAATCAATTTGTATTTTCAACTGTTTTTCTTCTATCTTATAATTACCTTTGTTTTGTTGGCATTTATTCCCATATTTGCTTTGAGTGATTCTTCGTTCCATATTTTCAAGTTCTCTTGCAGATTTTTCTCTGTATTCGCAAAGATTACCATGTCGTCTGCAAAAATGCACTCTGCTATTTTCAATTGTTTTGAATTTGAATATCCTATGCCAGTTTTCATTCTGTTTCTGTTTGCTTCAATGTTAAATTCATCCATGTATAATATTAGCAATAGAGGACTTGAAGTTCCTCCCTGTCTCAATCCTCCACCTGCTTTGAATTCTTCTGATAATAAGTATGCGGTTCGTACATAGTTTATGTTATCCTCATATATATTTTGGATGCCTTCTAGTAGTTTCTGTCCTATATATCTCCTTTTTAATATTTCCCACAACAGTTCTCTGTTAACTCTATCGAAAGCTTTTTCAAGGTCATTAAAACATGCTAAGATTCCTTTGTTTGAAAAGGTGGAGAATTTCACATACCTAGGAGTGAAAATCACATCTAAAAGAAAAACTGAAGAGGAAATAAAAGAAAGACTGATGAAAGGAAGTAGAGCGGTAGGAATGATGAACAAATTACTAATGAACAAAGATGTATCACAAAAAGCCAAGGTACATATATATAAAACGGTTATAAGACCAACAGTGCTATACAGTAGCGAAACTTGGACTTTGACTAAACTAGATGAGCAAAAATCACAAATATGGGAACGTAAGGTGCTGAGGAAAATTTATGGAGGAATTAAGGAGGATGAAGGTCTGTGGAGAAGAAGAACAAACAAAGAAGTAGAAGAAGTGTACATGCAACCAAATATTACAACAATAATCAGGATGCAGAGAATAAGATGGTTGGGACATGTGGAAAGAATGCCAGAAGAAAGAAATCCAAAACGGATCATAGGAAGGATGCAAGACGGGGAAAATAAAGAGAGGCAGACCAAAGAGAAGGTGGATAAAAGAAGTAGAGAAGGATCTTATCACAATGGGACAAAAGAATTGGAAAGCCAAAGCAAATGACAGAGAAGAGTGGAGGAAAGTAGTTTACCAAGCCCAGGGCCTTCAAGGCCTGTCGAGCTAATTTATATATATATATATATATATATATATATATATATATATATATATATATATATATATATATATATATATATATATATATATATATATATATAAGATTCCTTTGTTATGTCTTAGTGTTTTTCTGTTATCTGTCAAATTGTAGATACATGGTCTTGGGTGCTGTGGTCTTTTCTAAGTCCGCTTTGAGTATCCCCAATCTTGTCTTCTACTAACTTTCTTAGTTTACTTTTAAGTATCGTTTCGTAAACTTTACTGCTGTGCAAAGAAGTGAGATCCTTCGATAATTGCAACAGTTATGGCTGTTTCCCTTCATGTATATTGGCAGTATGATTGTTTTCCTTCAGTCTATAGGTGTCTGCTTTCCATTATAAATTTTGTTTACTACTGTGTGCAGCATTTTTGTTTCTTCCTCTCCCATGTATTTTAGCTGCTTTCCCTATCTTCAAGTTTCTAATAGCAATAGATGAATATAGAATAAGAGATAAACTGACAATACGAAATATGTACAATAACTTAATAAGAACAGGTAATAATATATCAGAAGAATTTACAACAAACCAAGATCTAACACAGCGAGGAAAACTGAGTTTCCTTTATTTATAATATACTCAAATGAAATATTGAAGAAAGCAACAGAGAAACCCTCAAAGACAACTGTAGGCTATCTCAATCCAAACATAATTACTTCATCTGATTTCCTTCTCGCAGCTGACATGGTTATAATTGGAGCCAACATAGAAATGCTGTAGAAGAACGTTACAGCTATCCAAAGCTAATATAAAAATAAATATGAACAAAACCAAGACAATCTTAATAGGAAAAGGACATAAATTGTAGAAATACACATAAACTCAAGAAACTCAAACCAGAGAACAGGCTACAGTTAGAATATTATAAAATTGAGACAGCCCTCCTAAAAGATAGTACCATCTCAACAAATACCAAACGAACAATAAACAAAACCATACTGTTCAGGATTAAACTATTAGGTTGCGAAACCTGGGTAATAAACCAAAGGTAAGCCATTAAATCACAGACCATGGAAATAAAATCAAAATCAACCAAACTAGACCTTATCAGAAATGAAGACTTCAGAAATGAGCTTGAAAAAACCTGTTAAACAACTAATAGACGACAAACATTAACGATGATTTGGACATCTAATTAGACAACTACAATGAGAGTTAGTCAAATCCGTACGGAAATCAAGAGCTACAAAAAAGAAAAGCAAGGAAAAACCCCAATAAACATAAACGAATAAACTGGCTTCAGACAGAGTAATATTTTTACCGCACGTTGATCACGTGTCTAAGACTATGAAACCTCGGGTACGGCATAAAAACAATTAATCAATTATAAACATAATTGCACAACAAACAAGACCTATAAATATTTCATCTTGTAAGAATCTTCAAACGAGTGATTATTTCATCTAATTTTTTACAGAAAAACAACTGTCAAACACATGTTTTCAAAAACACATATCGTTGGATGCACTTGCAGACGGCACGTGGCTTTAGTGCGCAATGCCATGGGCGGCGAGACAACATGGCCAGGGGGGCAGTTACATGTGCTCTTGATAAATCGCCAAGAATGCAATTCAAAGATGCTAGTGTCAGGTATCATTTTCACTATAAATAAAAGACATCAGAACGTAAACGAACATACACAACAATAAAAAAATTAATATTATTCTAACAAGCAGATATTTTGAAGAGTTTCATCGGCAAGTAAAAGTATTGCGATATTGTCATGGATAATTCTAGAGAATCTATTCTCGTAGTGACTCAATGCAATGTATTCATCTGTATTTATATTCTCCTAACTATAAATAGAACTGTATGACAGCATTTCCGACTAAATAAATTTTCAAGAGTATTTGGCATTGTTTAATATAAATTTTGTAGTGCCCTGAACAGTCCAAATTAATGTTCGTTTTGTTTCTTGATTGTAATTATTTGGCTTCAAATCAACTTTCGGAATTTATCCATTAATTATGGAATGATTTTAAATTGAATAACCCAATGAGTACGATAATAAATTTGCATTTCAACTTTGCACAAAAGCAAAGCAAAAGGACGCCCGAAATAGTCTGCAATTTCAGCTTTCACGTCCAGTATTTTCAAATTTCGAATGAATTATAGTGGGTGCAAGCTGCGCTTGAAGTTGTGACACAAAAATAAACTTTCATTCCAGGGCTAAATTCAAAACAACTTCGGTAAGCAAAAAAACCCACCTAACACCCGATAACTCGGTTGATTTCGATCAAAAATTCAAGTTTTAGAATGTTTGAAATCTTTTCTTTCAGGAAATTTAGGTAAAACTGACGCCAAGTTCATCGCACCCCCTACCACACCCCTAAGAAAAAAAATGTTAAACTTCAATGATTCGGCCATCAAACCCACCGGGTTATTGTGCAAATAGTTGGACAACATTAATGATAAATTTTATGCACACTGTTATGAATTCCCAGCTTATACATCAAACAATACTGGCAAAGTTTCAACGAGCAGAGCCATAAAAAGTACATTTATGGCTGAATAATAATCGAGCAAACTGCCCACTAAGGCCCAGAGCTTTTATTTTATGTTCCATTGAACTTTCATGTGTTCTGAATTTTATATGACGCCGGTGATGCTACTAGTTAATGAATTATTTGTTTTGTTGAAGTGTAATAGGAAATTAACCGCGGGTTAATCGTAAAACTGGACATACAATAATTGAATTTCAGAAGGATAGGTTACGTAGAAACATAAAAGCGTAAGGTAACATTAATATTGTTTTAACTCTAATTCAAATTCAAGTGAAACAGTTTCCAGTTTGTCAATAGATAAAGGAGAATATAAAATACCGGACTGGTTAAAGCCAAAGATGTGCTCACATCAAAGACAAAACTTCTCCGTGTATTCAGTAGTAGTCCAACCTATACAACTATTTTGATGATAAAATGGGATATTTGTACTACCACCGTCTTGTCGTTGTTATGTTTGCTAGACGTTCAACACTGTTGTTTGGGTGTTACCCGCTCGATCGCAAATTCGACTATTGTTTCCATCTTGAGATCGTTCTGGATCTGATCATGTCGGACAAACTGTGATGCAATTTAAATTCAGATCTCTTTGGATTGTTCCATCAAAAATGGGTCAAATATGAAATATTGGAAGGGGCTAAGCAGGCTGTTCTGTTGTACGTAAGTTACAGCACAATTTGGAGGCTTCAAGGCAGGAAAAACAAGTGTTCATCGGGACAAATGGACCTTTGATATCTACTAAACACCCTCCAATAATAGCTTATTTCTAAAAATTGGGTGAGTTCGAAATTTTAAATTTCAGAAGTCGTTTCCACCTTCACTTACTTAATCCTGAGCCTTCTACCTTTCAAAGTAGGCTGTAGTCTATCATTCTACTCTTTTTTTGTTGTCGGGACTTTTTTCCATGCTTCTCTCCGCGCTTTCTAATCTTGCATGAGTAATTTTGCCTCTCTGGGATTGATTCCTCTGCATCCGTCTCTTATTGAGTCTGCCTCTTCTCTTTTTTCCTGTCGGTTTGGTCTCGTACACGGACTTGGCTCATTCTTTGTACAGAGTGAGGCAGAGGAACTCTCTTTTTTGAAAAAAAGGTGAAGGTAGGGAGTTGGAAGAAGATCCAACTAAAGAAGTGGATCCTCAATTTCAAACTTCTCCACAGCCAGTCACGATCATGTTTTGAATGTGAGAGCAAGGCATACTTTGGTAATGGTCACTCCATTTTTGTCTGCCCACGTGCCTTTCAAACGCGCTTCAATATTCCTCCTTGCAGTCCAATCCTCGACCGGAATTCGATTATTTCGTGAGTTACCGCATTTCAGCTCTTATATAAACAACATGAGGAAAAGTCCATCGCAGCCAAAAGTTTGGCGGTTGGCATTTTCATGGATATAGAGGGTGTCTTGGACAACACTTCTTACGAATCTATACAAATGGCAGCCACCCAGAAAGGCATCGACAGATCGATTGTAAGACGAATAAGTGCGATGCTAAATAGCCGTACAGTGGTACAAACCAGTAGAGGCTGTCCGCAAGGTGGAGTTCTATCACCTCTTCTCTGGTCCATTGTCATTGATAGCCTACTAGTTAAGCTTACAGAAGAAGACCTAGCGATAGTAGTCATAGGAGAATGCGACTCAATTGTATCACATCTCATACAAAAGATATTAAACCTTGTTTCTCCATGGACAGAGGAACATGGCCTCAGTTTATTTCCTAATAAAACGATAATTGTCCCATTTACATGAAAAAGGAACCTAAAACTAACAGCCCCCACATTGAATGGATCGATAATCGAGTTCTCAAGAGAAGGTCAATATCTGGACTTTATACTAGATGTCAACGACTCTTGGACAAAATGGGCAAAAAATAGGGCCTGAGTCCCAATTTAACACAATGAGCATATGCAACAATTGTCTGACCAATGATCACCTATGCTTCACTAGTATGGTGGCCAAAAACTAGGCAGAGTACTGCACAGGTTCTGCTGCAAAAAGTGCAACGTATGGCCTGCATCTGCATAACAGGGGCAATGAGAACATGTCCAACTGCTGCCATGGAGATACTTCTGGGGATAACACCTCTACATCTTCACGTGAAGAAAGAGGCGCTTAGTAGTGCCTTAATGCTCAGCAGAACAAACTCATTTAAGCCCGGAGATCTTGTTGGACATCTAGACATCTTAAAGGAGATACCAACCAATAGATTAGCCATGCCTACATGTGATCTCATGTTGACAAAGTATAGTTTTGAGCACACGTACAGGGTCATTATAACAGACCGCAAGGTATGGGCAATAGGGGGACCTAACTTCAAAAGAGGCTCCTTGTCCTGGTTCACGGATGCTTCAAAACTAGAAAGTGGTGAAACTGGAGTAGGAATATCCGGAACAAGAAGTCAAATTTCTGAGTCTTCAGATAACAGCGCCACAATATTCCAAGCAGAAGCATATGCTATAAATCTTTGCGCCAGAATAAACCTGGAGGAAGGCTTCAAAGGAACAACAATTAATACATTATCAGACAACCAGGCCGCTCTGTAAGCTATAGGTGCCCACACCTGTCAATCAAAGCTGGTCTGGAAAATACCCTGCAACAACTGGCAGTAGGAAACCATGTAATTCTTTGGTGGGTGCCCGGGCATGAAGGGGTACGAGGCAATGAAGACGCGGATGAGCTTGCTAAGAAGGGAGCTGGCTTACCAGTTTGCGGACCTGAACCTTCTTGTGGTCCTCTAAAGAGCCACATTAAGAAAGAATTGAAAGTATGGGAGGATATTGCAAAAGCCTCATACTGGGACAACGTCAAAGGCAATAAACAGGCGAAACGCTTTCTGCCGCCTTCACCAACAAACCTGAAGGAGATACTTTCTTCCAGCAAAGGCTATCTCTCTTAGCAGGCGTGCTTTCCAAGTGCAGTTCCATGCCACTTTTTCTTGTAGGGGTATTCTAAGTCTATCGTTTACAACGATCGACCACAAACTCTAGTTCACCTCAAGACAAAAACATCTGTGGACTTGCTTCACAGCTTCACAGAGTGGCGTGAAATGGCGGCCGTAACTTGAAGATGGAATTTTCAGAACTGCATGAAAAAAATTTAGATGAGGTGACCTGTAAGAGGAAAAAAGGACTGTACCGATGTCTGCAATAGTTTCGTTTTTAATAACCTGGTTCGATTTCCGGCCGGTGCTACAAAGTCAAGCACTTAAATTATACTCGGACACCATAGGCTTACCACCTGTAAGTCTTGAAAGTAGTCCTGGTAGCATGAGAAAACTTTCTGATGCCGCCTCAGCCATTAGTGAGATCGTCGTACAGATGGAGGCTTCGAAACTATCAGGATGATTCAGTACGAAACTAGTACGCATATACTTGGCCTTCCTAGGGCTGTTGTGCCACAGAAAAAGAGGAAAAAGTTTCTCTGCCGGAACCTATATATGTCCTCTGTTTCTCAGTTGTCTATTTTTCACACGTTTTGTATCAGATTTTTCTAAGAAGCCTCAAAGTACTTGGCCTTTGCTATCGATTGGCACTAGTTTGAATCGTAAGTTCTACCAGAAAAGTCGCGTCGAAAAATTTGAACAGAATTGGCCTGTTTTTCAACCCTTAGGACAGGACCCTGCATTTATAAAATACCCAATCGATTCATATACAATTTGGACGTTAGTCCAATTAGGGAGCATAAGGTACGAGCGGCTCCTCGACCATTAGTAGAGACAATTGGAAAAAAATCGTCTGTTATGTTGCATAGGTCGTTAGTCTCGTCTGCCAGGGTTCTCAAATGGTTTGTAATTTGTAATACCCCCAATTTATCTTAGAGGTTTGCCGTGAATGTGTGAATTGGAGAAACTTTGATACCCTGGTTGGGAATAATACGACGTAAATATTTCTTTTATTACTGTACTGGTTTTTGTTCAACTACTACTACCAATATACAAATATGTATTTGGAGAAAGAAGCTTTCATAGATTCTCGTTCGAATTTGGTATTAATCTGCTGTAGATCCACTACTACTTCAATCTGCTCTTTCAAAATTATTAGAATCTGTCTTTCACAACATGAAATCCAGACCAGTTAAATCCCCTCACATAATCTTCAGGGTTTAAGTCTTGCTATTTACTTCTTCCATCATAACTTTGGGTGAAAGTGGCCGTAAATATCTGTTAGAACCTCGTGTGCGGCCTGCATTCGTACCCGTGCACTTGATGTGCTTGGTACATGTTTCTTGGCGATTACTACATCAGTTGGCTTGGGCGTAATGTAGTATTTTGTCGACTGTTTGATTTGGGCGCGAGCCAGACCTTAATGACTCACTATTTAAGAGTTTGCGCAAGAAAATCTTCAACTGAGAAGATATTTTATGCGTTATGTGTTTTGACGTTGAAATTATTGGATATTATGACGAGAAAATATTGAAAGCTTTACGTCATTTCATGAATGGGCGTTAAAACGTATTTTTTTAATATCTTTGTGTCAATATCATTATAATTCTCCCATTTCAACACATTCCATTTGCAGAATTATCTCCCAGCTCCGGAAACATAGCAGAGGCACGACTGTAACGTCCACATACATTAGTAGCATAATAAATCTGGCAAAAATTCAGTTAAATTCAGCGAAACGCTTCGCAAATCCCGGACGCTACAAACGGCGTGCGTTTCTGTCATTAGCAATAAAACGCGGTCCTGCCGCCGAACAGCAGCGCCACCCGGCTGGGGCAGGAAAATGGAAGAAGTGGCAAATTCACGAATGCATAGTTTCACTTTGATAGTCTTCTGAATATCCTGTAAATTTTTTGCACAGATTGAATTCTTGATGATCTCACCAAATTTTCGCGCTCTAATAGCCCCAAACCACAAAGAGAATTGTGAGATTAGAATGTTCCATCAGAGGTTGTGTTCGCATGACTACGCTGCTGTGCTAGATTCCTCACCTGCGCGCATACCAACATGGCACTGCTGAGAAATTAACGACAGAGTAGCGGAGTGTTTGATATGCAGTATGCAACGCGTGCATCCCTATGTTTAAATGAACGTTTTGTGCTTAGAATCAAATGATTAAGGCTACGGGACTCGTAGAAGTTGGAATGGAATTGGAATTTTCACGACGATTATGACCTTTGGTTTAGGTGGGTTTTTGCCCATTTGATTCAGACATGTTCACTATTAATTTTGTTCTTGGCTTGGATATTTAGTATTCAGACTGAAATACAATCCAACTTTTGATTACCAACCCCTGTTATAGTATTATTCATTAGAGATTTCTGTCAAATATGTCCTCATGATGGATTTGATGGAATTGATACGATGAAGTTTTTTTTTTGAAGCAATGCAAAATGAGTGCCTTAATTTCTGTAAATGATAGATGTTCCAGCAATAATCAATCAGACTCAGAATCTTTTCTGAAGTAAGCAAACGATACCTGACTAGGTCTCCCCAAATACTAAAGACTGTAGTAACCACCAAGCCACAAAGTAGTTTTTCTACATTACTTGAAGTGTGTCAGTCATGCACTTCTTCAGCTCCTTGATGTATACCTCAACAAAATGATATTCAAATATTAAATAAAAATATATTTGAGCTCCAGGAATGCTATTTGCAAGAATAGTGGAGAAAAAATACAAGATCGAATAGAAAACATCATCAAGGAAACACAGAGTGGCTTCAGACCAGACAGAGGTGTACAGATGTACTACGATATAGTAATGGTAGCTAAAAGTAAACAACATAATCGTACCAAACGAAGAACTGGAAAATTGAAAGAAGAAAATCAACAATAAGAGCCTACAAACTAAAATCGCAGGATACAGCAACAAGGTACAAAAAAGAGGTAACAAAACAAATAGAAGAACACACAATGGATAGTGTAACTGGTTGACGCTCAAAACAATTGTAACAAACGTGGCAAGAGAAGTTTGCGGAACTTTTGAAGTAAAAAGTAAAAAGAAACAAACACCATGGTGGAACCAAGAAATTGAAGAAGAAATAAAATGCAAGAAGAGAACCTCAGCAACAGAACTCAAGAAAATTACAACATTTACAAAGAGCAGCGCAAAAAATTTAAAAATCTAATAAAAATAGATAAGGAGAAAAGTTGAATCACATTCGGAAATCGAATAGAAGAAAACAAGAAAGCAAATCAAAAACTATTTCACAAAGCAATGAAAACTTTAAGAAAGGAATAGACAACAGACAATTTTCCAGTAAAAGACAAGGCGGGACGCCTGATAACAGAAGTGGACCAAGTAATGGAACGATGGAAAGAGTACTTCGCAGAATTATTAGATACAAAAATCGAAGAGAGAAACGTAGAACTGCAGACAAGAGGTGAATTGACTGCAACATCTACAGAAGAAATAAGTATTGAAGAAGTAAAAGAAGCTATTCAAATGCAAAAATGTGAAAAATCGCCTGGTCATGACAGAATAACTACAGAAATGCTAAAATACATAGGTGATGAAGGTGATATGTTGCTTTTGAAAATATTCAATCAAGTATGGAAAAAAGATAAAATACCAAAAGACTGGTAAATAGCAGTTATCTTACCGATATATAAAAAAGGAGATATCCGTGAATGTAACAATTATAGAGGAATTTAACTATCAAGTACAGCACTTGAATTACATGAAAGAGTTCTCGAAAAAAGACTGAGAGTGATAATAGAACCATCCCTAGAAGAAGCTCAAAGCGGATTCAGGAAAGGAATAAGTGTACAAGATCATATTTTTACCATTAAACAAATAGTCCAGAAAATCTTATTGATTAAAAGTAAAGCATGCATGGCCTTCATAGATCTGGAAAAAGCATTCGACAGAGTGCAATTACAAAGAATCTGGAACAGTTTAACAAAAAGAGGCGTGAATGGGAGATTAGTGAATGCGATCAAAAGTTTATATAAGAAAAATTTGAACTATGTTGTTAAAAGAAACCGAGAATCAGAAATATTTGAAGCAAAAAATGGCCCTCGCCAAGAAGGAGTTATGAATCTGGTTCTGTTTACAGTATTCATGGACGATATTATAAAAGAATGCAAGCAAGAAACAACGAAGCTATTAGAAGGCCACAGAAATATGCAACGTATCGAAATTGGAGAATGCGCGTTTGCGGACGATGTTGTAATATTCGCAAGAAACGAAACACAACTGCAAAGAAATATGAATATATGGAATAATAAACTGGATATGTAAGGAATGTCAATTAATGTGAAGAAGACAAAAGTAATGATAATAGGTAATGAAGAAAAACCTATTAAGCTAAATAATGAAAACATAGAATAAGTAGAGATTTTCGAATATTTAGGAGTTACAATAACAAAAGATGAAAAACAGGACGAAGACGTCAACAAAACATAAAACAGTGAAATTATTTCAAAGCATAGATATCAGCTTCATAAGTAAGGAAGAAATTAGCAGGAAGACAAAATTAACAGTTTACAATACAATATTTGAATCAGTTCTAAAATATGATTGTAAGTCGTGGGTTATACCGAGAAGAACCAAAAGTAAAATTCAGATATTAGAAATGAAATATTTGAGTAAAGTCAAAGGAGTAACGAGAATGGACCGAATGAGGAATCAAGATATAGGATCAGAGCTTTCAGTGAAACCTATAGTAGAATTTATTGAGCAAAGACAACTGAGCTAATGGGGACACCTGGTCAGGATGGAGGAAAATAGACCTGTAAAGAGGACTTGGATATCAATAAATATACCGAAGAGAAGCCGAGGAAGATTAAGGAAGAACTGGGATAACATCATAGAGAAACTCCTGGAAAAGGAAGGAATCTCACTACACGAAGCCAAGCAGACTGCAAAAAATAGGATACAGTGAGCAAAGTTTGTGCACGAATAAAGAATAAAGACTAAAATCCCTACACCTAACGGTAAAAATAAAATCAACAAAGACAAGACGAAGACTATGATCATCAACAGGAACCATAGTAAACACAAAATAACAGTCAAAGAAACAGGCATACAACAAGTAAAAGTTTTTAAATACTTAGGAATCAACATAGAAAAAAATAGAAGCTTGGAGCAGGAAAATCTAGAAAAAATAAACAAAGGAAGAAGACTATTGAACGAGTAGTTATACTGTATGAAAAAGAAGATAGTATGTGAGGTATGATTTGTCAAATTTAATAACTGCAAAATATTGACCACATGTTGAGTTTGAAAACGAATAGGAGTCATTTTCAAGTGCAGTGAACTTAAGATGCATATGTTTGGAAACGTGTTGATCCCTGGGTGTGATAATTGATCAAATGCATTCCTGAGCCACCCACCTGAACATGTGCAAACTTTACCCTTTTACCTCAACCTCATCCCTCACAGCGGCAGCATAGACAGCGGCCATTTCAAAATGTGGGCCAGAGTCCGTACAGTATAACTACTTGTACGCTTCAAAAAGTAGACTTTTGACAAAATGTACTCCGGTTTTTCCGTTTTCGGGTAGATTTCAACTGGGTAATCTAGGTTGAAAATGTGTTACACTCAGGGGTAACTGCCGCTCCCAGAGAGAGCCTAAAAAGGGCAGGAAAGCCTGAGCTACAATTCATATAGAATAATCGCACATTCGATGGAAGAAATTGCGCTCCGAATTGGAACCTAAAAATCAGAGGGACTTTAAGAGTGGCCTCCGCCGTTTTGGACAGGGTGAGGCAGCACTTCGAAGTGCTCGTGTTCAGGAAGAATCAAGCTACAATTAGAATAAACAATCATACATTTAATGAGAGAAGTACATCTGCGTTTGAATTGTCTTCAACATTTAGATCATTTTGTTAGCACCAACATACAATATTCAAGTCCTCATAAATAATACCAGACTAGAACCTGTTTTCAAGCTGTCTCTACGATCAAGAATGGAACTCCTGAATTGGTCCAATCCAACAGATCTGCTTCTTAAAGACCATGAGGACGTACAAGGATTTTGTTTGACCGTGTTGAAGGATATTTTGAACCTTGTAGTCCTATTTGAGACAACTCATCAATAATTCACAAATAAGGTACAGCAAATAATCATTGACTTAACTCTGAATCGGACGGCAACTGTCTTTGATAGTGCGAAGCCTGAGATCGAGTGGTAGCCAAAAACTTGAAGATTTATACTTGAGAATGATTATTTCAAGCCTTCGTAGTATATTCATCAAACTCTTGCTTTGATGTTAAAGAAGATGATACCTCAATAGATGTTTAACTACAGTTGCACTGATAGGAAGAACAATTGAACCTCGCAGAGTCTGTATTAGGCGCCACAGGCATTTGTTATCAAGACAAGAACTTCGAACTTCATCAAGCTATCTTTTTATATATTTGCAACCTCAAATTTAGGACTATTTGTATTGAAAAGATGTTCATTGACCTCATAGTTATAAGAACATGTATTTACAATAGATTCTCCTGCGAGGGTAGTTCGGGAAGCTCTAAGCCCAAGAAAGAGAGCACCATATTCAGAACAACGATTTCCTAACGTTCAAATACCTTCAGTATGATAAAACCTAATCATTTGGAGTGAATCTACGTCCAAAGGACAATTTTTCTAGTTTGGTCCAAATTCGATGAGGTTTGCAGCAAAAACTCTGAATACCAACGATTCGAAGAATACTAACACGATTATAAGATTGCTAATCGAAGTCTCCCAAATAATTGAACTTGAATTTAGTATCAATACAAACGGCATTTGATGACCAAAAAATGTGAAACTAAATGCAGAATTGGATACAAACGGAAGCATTTATTGTTAATTCAAGTATTTTACCTTACTTTCCCAGCCTGAGACATCACTACGAAGCACTAGATTCATTTGCACACTTTCAAAAGTTATTTTAAAAATGTAATCGGAAATAATATAACAACACAATAAAAGTACAACTAAAACCATTTTCAATCACTGTTCACGTTAAATCAACGTACGGAGCCCTACACACCTTCAAATATAATTTTTTCACTCAACTACAATTGGAAATAGCATCATAGCACGATAAAAGTACAACTGAAATCATTTTTGGTCACTGCCTATGTTCAATTATCGAACGGACAAGTTTGAGCCATGTTTTGCATGAAATGCTGTGAGGGCTGTACAAAATTGATATCAAATGATGAAAACATGATTGTCCATAATTCTTAACCTAATCCTAAACAAGGTACCAAGTCAAGGCGTATGCGGATATCATTGCGCTGCGCAGCAGGGGTCTGTACATTCCAAAAGATGTTTGACAAACAAATAAAAGGGGTTCAACAATCTATAAGACAAAAACCAGATTAATACATGCATTGCAATATGTCAATAAACGTTCTTATTGGTCAAGCGCCGCTGTGACGTCATAATGCATGTTGGCAATTGAGAGTCAACTGAGTTCTGATTCTCATTTGTGTTATACCACATTCTTTAATCTCTAGTAAAAATTTGCGAAACTATTTGTGTTTTCTCTTCCCATTTCCGTCGCCAAATGATTTCTGTAAATACTCCAACATAATCTGTTCTTTCGCATCCTGAATAACATTTTCCTTATGACGTCACTCGTGTATTTTCTCCCCTGTTGCGTAGCGACGCAACTCAATCGGCTTATCGGAGTAACACAGTCGTCCCTCTGAAAATACCATCTCCCATCCCTCCGGCAATGTTCAGCTGCCGACGAACCATAACCAAGCACCTAGAATCTTGAGTTGGGTTAGACCTCGAACCCGCTGATTGAATATCGGAGTCGAATTTTCTTTGTTCGTTATTTTGGGAGGCTTGGAGTTCACGAGAATAAATTCGCGACTTATGGTTCAAAATTTTTGCGTTGTTTATCTCTAAATTTAGTTCCATTCGTTCAACAATCATGATATGATCACCACAAATCGCAAACGATTGAAATTCAAAAAAAAAATATAGCTGTTTCATATAAATGGCGCCAGATGGGAGTGTCGATAAATCCTGTGCAATAAATGACAACTTTGCTGTAAATAAATGCGTCTATTTATAATTGAAGTATTAACTTTGACAAGTATCTCCGCATTCAGCTCTAAAAAATGAACTCGTGTTTCGAGAACATGATAGAGACATTTTTTATTCCACTAAAATGTCATTGTTAAATTAGCTTGTCACAAAATTCATGAAAAAACAAATGAATTAGCTCCAAAAGGGAAATGGGAAGGAATAACAGAATTGTCAAATGACGTGGATCAAAATACGACAGTCAGTTTGAAATATTTTTGTTGAGGAAGAGAAAACGACACTAAAAATAAATATGAAAAATTTTCAATCACTCCATTTTTGGGATATTTCCGAAATGATCATGAATCTAATCCTTGGACGATAGCTTTCCACCCCGTACAATTTTTTTCAGGTCAAGGAAATGGCCAAAATTTTTGCAGCTGACGTATATATATATATATATGAACCCCCCTTAATCTGGATCTCTTCTGAGCAATTTTCTCCAACTGCCTCTTGATTATTGGTGGGGTTCCCTTGTTTTGTCCCTTGTAGTATGAGTTTTATGACAGTCTAACTATTTAATGACCGCACATTTCATTCCCAAAATAGTTTTGTACATATCCAGTTACATAATGAATCATCCTATGTGTTAAAAAAAGTCGAACAACTGCAAAACCAGATAAACAAGATTAATTATACTCAGTCAAACTCTGCTCCTGATTCAGACCTGCTATTTCATTTATTGCTCCGGCTGAAATAATAAATCCAAGTCGATTTCAATGCATACAAATCTTTGACTGAAAAATAGCCGATGAATGAACGAAGCGCGAAGAATTCTACACTCAGCGTGCTCTGTTAATGTTACCGAGTAATCGTTCCTGCAATAACTGTGACGTGTGGATAAACAATCGGACGAGACGAAATGTTTTCATTTGCACGACCTTTCTTTGAACTAAAAATAGATTTTTCTCTGAATAAAAATGTTTTCAAAGCTTCTAATGCAAGATATTGATCAAACCCACTCACAAAAATTCAAAATTTGTACAGCCCTTCTGAAGATCCTTCCAAAATGACCTTCTGGATTTTCGAGCTGATTATCCTGTTCAGACTCAGGATAACCTGAGGAAAATATTTTTTGTTTTACACCAGGTGGGGTATGAAGTATGGACCCGTTTTGAAAGCTCAGGATTCGGCCTGTGGTCGTGGGAATCATCTGAAAGAGGTCGCTTTGTGTTTGTGGTTGCATCTTTTTCAGGCGACGCCATGATTTGGACGGCAGGTCATCGAGGTTTTGCCTTTCGTACGTTTTTCGAAATTAGTAGCTTTGTTAGATATGCGATTGCTTTGGGCATTTCCAAACGATCTTCAGGCAAGATTCTGTATGAAGATTCACGAATTCACCTCTACAGGATCCAAAAACAGATGCCTCCGTACTTCCAAAACTGTCTTAACCGCCGCCAAGAAATGTTGAACCAAATCCTGCAGTTCCAACTTTTTTCAGTGGTGACGAATCAAGCATTTACGACTTTTTTCTTTGGAGTTGCTTGGGGCTTACCACCAGGTGGGACAGAATATATGCACCGGTTTCGGAAGCTCAAGACTCGGCCTGTGATTGTGAAAAGTTTTTGGAAGAGGTCTCTTTGAGTTCGTGGAAACATCTTTTTCAGTTGGTGCCATGGTTTGGACCAAACAACATCGTTGTTTTGCCGTAAACATGTTTTTCGAAAATGGTAGCTCTGTATGAAGATTTGCCAATTCACCCCTTTATAGAATAAATAGGTTTTGAGCCACGTGAAGTTGAATATAATTGAAATTGAACACTTCTTTTTCTCCACTCATTTATTTTTAGTCACTTATGTACATTTCATATGCAAAGCATACATCATCAGAGTACAAAAATTTCTATTAAAAACTATACATTATATATTCTAGCCGTAATACAACAAACACTTGAAATCTACAAATCAACCAATCAAGAGTAGCAAAATATCGGAGGCGTGGTTTACACAACTATAGGTACAGTTATCTGGAAAGTCAATATACAGTAATGAGTCATTTTACAAATTT
Source organism: Dromius quadrimaculatus (assembly GCA_963989225.1). NCBI lineage: Eukaryota > Metazoa > Arthropoda > Insecta > Coleoptera > Carabidae > Dromius > Dromius quadrimaculatus. The sequence continues at coordinate 4,471,031 of OZ022328.1, forward strand.
CAAAAGGGGATTATTCAATGGAGAAAGGTCAATTCTCCATTGAATAATTCCCTTTGGAAATTTGTGAGTTGACTCATTACTATATATGGACTTTCCGGATAACTGTACCTATAGTTTTGTGAGCCACGCCTCCGATATTTTGCTACTCCTGATTGGTTGATTTGTAGATTTGAAGTGTTTGTTGTATCACGGCTATAATATATAATGTATAGTTTTTAATAGAAATTTTTGTACTCTGATGATGTATGCTTTGCATATGAAATCTACATAAGTGGCTAAAAATAAATAAGTGAAGAAAATGAAGTGTTCAATTTTAATCACCCGTACAAGGTTATGACTGATCAAAAGCTGATGCCTCCGTACTTCTCAACTCGTCTCAACCGGTGTCAAAAAATGTTAAACCAAATTCCTGCAGTGTCAACTTTTCTCAGTAGGGACGATTTAAGCATGCACGACTTTTTTCCTTGGGGTTGCTTGATGGAAAAAATTTTTATACATCGTCCACACAACCTGAAGGAACTTAAACTGAGCTCCCGAATAATCTATCTGTTTTTCAAGCTGATTATCCTGTTCAAGCACAATTAGGGCTTTCTCCAGAATCAAGAATAGCCTGATGAAAATACTCGTTTTGCAGCAGGTGGGGCAAAATATATGCACCGGTTCCGAAAGTTTAGGGCTCGTCTTGTGGTGTTGGGAATAAGTTGGAAGGAGTCTCTTTGTGTTTGCAGAAGCTTCTATTTTTAGTTTACGCCATGGTTTGAACAAAAGAGCATCGTGGTTTTGTCGTACGAACGTTTTTCTAGAATGGTAGCTCTGTTAAGCACGCGATTGCTTTGGACATTTCTAACCGATCTTTAAGAAGGATTTTGCATGAAGAATCACGATTGTTTAAGAGGTGATGTACCTAAAAATGTTGAACCAAATCCTGCAATTTCAACTGTTTTTACAAGTGACGATTTTAGCATTTGCTTTTTCTCTTTGGGGATACTTTAGGGAAAAAGTTTTTTTACAGCATCCACACAACCTGAGAGAATTTAAGAAGAACTTCCAAAAAATGTCTTTGGTTTTCGAACTGATAATCCTATTCAGGCACAAATTGAGGCTTTCTCTAGAATAACCTGATGAAAATATTATTCGTTTTACACCAGGTGAGGAAAAAGATATTCACTGGCTTTGAAGGCTCAAGGCTTGACCTATGGTGGTGGAAAGGATTTGGTAGAGGTCTCTTTGTGTTTGTAGAAGCATCTTTTTCCAGTTGACGCCACAATAGAACATTACGAACGTTTTTCGAAAATGGTAGCTCTGTTGAACATGCGACTGCTATGAACATTTCTGAACGATCTTCAAGCAGGATTCTGTATAAAAATTTACAAATCTATCTCTACAAGATTTTGACTGATTAGAAGCTACTGCCTCCGTACTACTCAAACCATCTCAACTGCTGCCAAGACATATTTTCAACATACAAGCTTACGATATACCTATCCGAATGTGTCGACAAGCGGTTGAATTCAGAAATCGCTGCTGACGGTGCTAACGATCGCCATCTTAGCGATATGACTTTCAAAACCTGACGAAAGAGACTAGGTTGTCTACTGAATTGTACTATATAAACCTCATGTCTCTAAGTTGAATAGTTTTTTGTCTGCAGCCCTTCAAAACCTATGCATAACTTTTTTCTTGATGGGTTTTTCGCCCCATGTCGCGAAAATCATGACAACTTGTCATTGTATTCTTGTTCAGTATTGTTTGACATTTCATAGTGGAAAGACTTAGCCTGATACAATCCCTACAAATCATCCAGCTGTATTACAAAAATCAGTGTTTTATGTACTTAGAGCTACTTATGGTCCACCGAACGCCCGATTTGCTAAGCCATCCAAAATTCGGAAGCCCAATGCCCAATATCAGATAAAACGCGATCCAATAGACCACATCCAGCAAGTGATGAACAAATATAGCGACGGTAGCTGAGCAAAGCCGGCCAGAATGTAACTGTCGATGACGCCCGGACTATCTGCTGTCAGAAATTGAAGCCTGTGATCTCAAGGACTTTTGTACCAACAAGACAGTCCGTAAAACCATAACTTTATTGCAAGAACAATTCGATGAACAGTTAATTTCACTTTTCGGACCGGTGGTTTGGCTGCTTTGATCGTGTGATATCACATCACCATACTTTTCCTTTGAGACTATTTAAAGACCAAAGTGTACTACGATTTAGGAATTGGGAGCCAATATCACTTGCCTTATTCGCCAAATACCACACGATATACTGGAACAAGTCATCGAAAATTAGAACTCCAGATTGGATCATGTTAGTACCTCCAAATGAATCACCCATTAGTACCCTGATCAGGTTCAAGTTGTTTGTTCTTTATCTGGTATTCCTAATGAGAACCAACTGAATACCTTCACAGGATAACCACATAAAATGGTTGTCCTTCCTTTGTTTGATCATTTTGTTCAATAACTACCAGTGTTAGTCTAAGATAAATGGTATGGTAATGTTCTGCCTAATCAAGATGAGCTCATAGGGAAGTTATCCACTCAGGCCCAACTCAAGTGTTCCCTAAATTCACTTTGGTGTCATGTGAAATGAGTTTCGACTGAAAATCATAGAAACCTCACGATGTTTGATGAACTTTTGGGTTATGGAGAACATCCAAATGAATGAGACTGATATGTCAATGAATATGCATTTATGGAAAGCCAGAAAAACGTTGAAGATGAACCTCGACAAGAGAGACCTTCAACTTCAGAAATCGTCGAAAACGTTGAACGTGTGAGGGCCTTTGTGAGATCAGTCCGTCGTTCAACAATAAAGTTGATAGATGACCAGTTAAACTCAAATACTCTCACCGTACGTCCAATATTGACCATCCACCCAATCTGATCCCTCATGACCTTCTCGTTTGCCGAAATTAGTAAACATCTTTAAAGACATCATTTTAGGATTATGGAGAACACCCAAATGAGTGGACTGACATGTCAAAGATCCAGCCAGTTGAGGCCCTTTAGCGCCGCTACCAAGACTGGGAGCAACGACTTCGACGATGCGTGGCTACTGGAGGGATCTACTTTGAAGGAAACAACATTGTTTGAAAGAATAAATAGCACACTGTTTGATGCAAAGAAGGTCCGGATCAGGATGGCCAAATAAGGACCTGATGAGGATGCTCAGGTAATTGTTGAAACCTCCTCAAAAGTTACTTTTGAGGATAGCCACAATTGGTTGTGATCAAAGTTATACTTTATTGATTGCATTTCTGATACTCCTTGAATTGAGCGCTCCTATATATATGTAATGAGACTCAAATACCAAAAATCTGAACAAGATGGTCATTCCATGTACTCATCCAAACAGGAACTTAATTTGGACCTGAGCAGAACGACCAAGTCAAAAGCTGATGATTATATCATGGAGTTATACTGAAGAACAACAGTCGCTTCTCAACAGAATGATCTGAAGAAAACAAAAATGAAAAATTTATGAAATTATACAAATGGGATTGGATGAATAAGGCCAACCTGAAGAAGAAAGTTGGTGGTCTCCAACATGATCAAATATTAATCAAATAGCTTTTAAATAAGGTAATTCTGACAAGAAACTTGGTTGCTCCTTAGGACCAAACTTTCTTGGAAGATTATCCTAGGAAGAACCTTAGTTGAACCTGAACCCGGTAACTGTTCAAAAAACATACGTCTTCATCATAGCTATTACAAAAAGAGATTTAGTTGGTTTACTGCATTAGATTATCGTGACTCTATAATTTAAACGTGGACGCATAAGTTTCAGCGACGATCCAAGGATACCTCATCTGTTGACCGAAGAACAGAAAGAAGCTAGGGTCAATTGGTGTCAAAAAACGTAAGGACGAGTCAACGCAGGCAGCTCTAAAAGTTGGTTTCTGTTTCCGGTAATGAAGTACCATATCAGTCGATAGTTTCTTGGTGGTTGAAGAATTTAAACGTGGACGCATAAGTTTTAACGACAATTCAAGGACAGGTCCTTCAAAAACGGCAGGCATTGCCGGGCGCAAGCTCATCAACGAAGTTTGACTTAGGTTCATTGGGAATTTCTAAGACTTCAATTTGGAAAAGATTTCATGAAGAATTGTGTGTGAAAAAGAAGAAAAAACGAACAGAGAGAAGCTGGAGTCAATTTGTGTCGATTGAACGCAGGTAACTCAAAAACGTGCACAGCATCGTCAGTGATTAGGAATCATGGCTTTACTAATACGAACTCAAAAATAGACGCCAGTCGTCTGTTTGGGTGTTCCAAAGTGGAGAAAATTTGACAAAAGTCATCCGTTCTCGAAGTGTGTCTGGAAAGATGGTCGCTACATTTGTCTCAAAAGCAGGTCTGCAGTATTAAAGAACTATTACTGCCAATTGGTATACAACCATTAGCTTGCCGGAAGTGATTGTTCACACACAGCTCTCAGGACTATCGAATTTTTAGTCCCGACGTAAGTTTCAACAGTTTTTTTACAGTCCTAAAACCAAAAATTGTAGTCAAAGGTTTCAGTCACCAGAAGAAGCAGTCGACACCTTCAAAAATGCAATTTTATTAGAACAGCACACGTATGGAGTAACTGCTTTCTGTCTCACATCCAAATATACAACTAACAAGTTCTCATTACTTCTATAGTAGAAGTGGGAAACTAAGAGAAAGGATTTCATTTAGTGTAAAGTACCAAAGCAAATATTTGTAGCTGTAAATTTCAACAATTTTTCTTCTAATGTGACAACTTGAAAGTAGTTACTTGAATTCCCAACTAAGTGTGGTGTACAAGAAGGGTGGTCGGAATAATGACTAACGATGCTAGAATTTCGATGTAAAATCTTCAAAACTGAGAAAAAAGCGATTGGGACTTACAATCCAAGTGAGCATATTATCCCCACGTCATTCCTAGTACTCCATCAGTTAATCACAGTCACAAAACTCCACAAAATCTTGGCACTTCACATACAAACACAATCGCACACTTCATGCTTTTCTGTTTGGGAAATCACAGCACATCACTTGAAGTTTAAATGCAATGATAATATAGTTAGCACTTGTCGGTGAGAGAATTCAGTAGGCCATTGAGGCGAAGGTCAAGTTGTTGATGCTGATTCGATGATGATGACATCGCTGGATGATTGGAGATGTGTGTTCGGTTGCAGACGACGCGGATGCTCGCGTCGCGGCGCGCACACAACTATCTATTTAGCATCGGGTCGCGCGTTCAGCGTCGCAAACGGACGCCCACCTGCTTCGCGTGCTACAGCAGTGAATGCCAAACATTATAGACTAGGAGAAATCATTCAGCATCTCATCAATATTTAGTTCAACAAAAAGTTCATAATGATGGTCGCAAATACGAAAACCATCCAAATTCTCATTCAGCAGGTCATCAAATACTTGACGAAATAAAATTCCAGTGTGTTATAACTGATACTGCTATTTTTGGTACAGCTATCCCACTTCTGGGACTAATGGTTTCAACTGATGAGATTGGCTTCAAACGCTAGTAGTCATTGATTTTGGATAATTTCTAGTTAATACTAGTTGTGCAGGATCCTGAAATGAATATCACAGTTTCATGTAAGACCTTTAAAAATTTGAATAAAACAAAGGAGTTGATATTCTTTCACAATAAATTATAATGAGTTCCAATTTTATTTTGAAGCCCAACTTTGTGGATTTGTCAGGCTATTGTTCAAACGAAATTTATTTCCCATAATACTTTGCTGCGACTGTTGAATTGAATAGGATAAAGTTTTTGAAATATGAAGCTATATTATTTGACTTACACTTAAGTTCCAGCAGAGACTTACTGAGAGGATTCATTCAACTATCCTCAAGATTTAGATGTATTTTTTTTTCAAATCTAATATTGTTTGTTCTCTAAATCAATACAAGGATGACTATTTCGACCAACCAATGTCATACCCAATTTCCGTGAACAATTTTAACTAATTTAGCCTTTTAAAAAAAGAACAAATGTATTAGATCACTCATGAGGTTGGGAATGTAGACGAAACATCAGAATCTAAAAATATATATGTGGAAATATCTTACTGACATACATTTTGGTATAATTAACTTGCTAAATGTCTTCTAAAGCTGTTATTGATTTTGCAGAAAAAATCATGACAAATGTAATATACTCAAAACTTTGGAGCGTTGTGATTCCGTCATTTGAGGTGGCACTCATAGTTCCAAATCGTCGTTTTACTCAGCAATTGATCATTTATCTCAGTAGGACACACAAGACTATTGCATTTATTGTGAATCTGAGCTATGAGCTCTCTGATGGTGTTGAGGATAATGCAAGCATTATTCTTCCTCCATTTTATCATTCCTACATCCTTTTTCAGGCGGCATTCATAGTTCCAAATTTTTTGGATTGTTGGTTCAGTCAGAAATAATTCATTTATCTCAAGAGGACACACAAGACTATTGTATTTATTATAGATCTGAGTTCTGAGCTCTCTAATGGTGTTGAGAACAATGCATGCATAATTCTTCCTCCAGTTTAACACTCCTCTAGCCTTTACTAGGTGGCAATCATAGTTCCAAATTTTTTAAATCGTTGGTTCAGTCAGAGGTTGATTATTTATCTCAAAAAGACAAACAAAACTGATTGATTTATTGTGAACCTGAGTTATTAGCTCTCTAATGGTGTTGAGAACAAAGCAGGCCTTATTTTTCCTCCAGTTTATCGTTTCTACATTTTTTTTCAGGCGGCACTCATAGTTCCAATTTTTTTAGATCGTTTTTTAAGTCTGAAATCAATAATTAATCACAAAAGGACACACAAGACTATTGTATTCATTGTGAACCTGAGTTCTAAGCACTCTAATGGTGTTAAGGACAATGCATCCTTTTCTAGGCGGCACTCATAGTTCCAAACCTTTTAAATCGTTGGTTCAGTCAGAAATTGATCATCTATCTCGAAAGGACATACAAGACTGATTGTATTTGTTGGGAGCCTGAGTTCTGACCCCTCTAATAGTGTAGAGGACAATGCAGACAAATTCTCTCCTCAGTTTATCATTTCTACATCCATTTATAGGCGGCACTTATAGTTCCAAATTTTTTTGAATCCTCATTTTAGTCAGAGATTGATTATTTATCTCAAAAGGCCACACAAGACTATTGTATTCATTGTAAACCTAAGTTCTGAGCCCTCTATGGGTGTTGAAGACAATGTAAGCATTATACTTTCTCCAGTTTATTATTTGTACATCCTTCTGTAGACGGCACTCAAGGTTTCAAATTTTTTTGATCGTCGTTTTAGTCTGGAGTTAATCATTTATCTCAAAAGGACACACAAGACTATTGTATTCATCATGAACCTGAGTTCTAAGCTGTCTAATAATGTTGAGGACAATGCAGGCAGTTTATAATTCCTACATCCGTTTGAGATGGCACCCATAGTTCCAAATTTTTTGAACCGTTGGTTCAATCACAAGCTTATCATTTACCTCAAAAGGACACACAAAACTATTGTATTTATCAATAACCTGAGTTCTGAGCTCTCTAAAGATGTTGAGGACAATGCAGTCATGATTCTTTCTCCAGTTTATCATTCCTACATCCGTTTGTACGTGGCACTCATAGTTCCAATTTTTTTCAATCGTTGGTTCAGTCACAAATTGATCATTTACCTCAAAAGGACACACAAAACTATTGTATTTAATGTGAATCTAAGTTCTGAGCTCTCTAATAGTGTTGAGGACAATGCAGCCATAATTCTTTCTATAGTTTATCATTCCTACATTCATTTTCAAGCGGCACTCATAGTTCCAAATTTTTTGAATCGTTGATTTGGTCATAAACAAAAAATTCATCTCAAAAGAACCCAAGACTATTGTTTCTATTGTGAACCTGAGTTCTCAGCTCTCTAATTGTGTTGAAGACAATTGAGACATCATTCTTCTTCTAGTTTACCATTCCTATATCTTTTTCAAGGCGGCACTCACAGTTCCAAATTTTTTGAATCGTTGGTTCAGTCAGAAATCAACCGTTCATTTTAAAAGGACACAAGATTATAGTATTTATTGTTGGCCTGAGTTCTGAGGTCTCTGATGGTGTTGACGACAATGCAGGCATAATTTTTCCTCCAGCTTATTATTCCTACATCCTTTTTTAGGTGGCATTCATAGTTTCAAATTTTTTGAATCGTTGGTTCAGTCAGAAATTAACCATTCATTTTAAAAGGACACACAAGATTATTGTATTTATTGTTGACCTGAGTTCTGAGCTCTCTGACGGTGTTGACGACAATGCATGCATAATTCTTTCTCCAGCTTATTATTATATATAATTTTTACCCCAAAAGGACATACAAGACTAACGTATTTATTGTGAATCTAAGTTCTGAGCTCTCTAATGGTGTTGAGGACAATGCAGGCATAATTCTTTCTATAGTTTATCATTCCTACATCCTCTTTCGGGCGGCACTAATAGTTCCAAATTTTTTAAATCGTTGGTTTGGTCAGAAATCAATTATTGATCTCAAAAGAACACAAGACTATTGTTTTTATTGTGAAGCTGAGTTCTCAGCTCTCTAATTGTGTTGAAGACAATTAAGACATCATTCTTCCTCCAGTTTACCATTCCAATATCCTTTTCAAGGCGGCACTTATAGTTCCAAATTTTTTGAATCGTTGGGTCTGTCAAAAATTGTTCGTTCATCGTAAAAGCATGCACAAGACTATGGTTTTTATTGTGAAACTGAGTTCTGAGCTCTCTGATGGTGTTGACGACAATGCAGGCATAATTCTTTCTCCAGCTTATCATTTCTACATCCTTTTTTAGGTGGCACTCATAGTTCCACATTTTTTGAATCGTTGGTTCAGGCAAAAGTCAATCGTTTATCACAGCAGGACACACAAGACTATTGTATTCATTGTGAACCTGAGTTCTGAGCTCTTAAATGGTGTTGAGGACTATGTAGGCATAATTCTCACTCCAGTTTATCATTCCTACATCTGTTTCTAGGTGGCACTTATAGTTCCAAATTTTTTGAATCGTTTTTTCAGTCCGGAGTCTATCCTCTATGTCAAAAAGACATATAAGACTATTGTATTTATTGTGAACTTGAGTTCTGAGCTCTCTAATGGTATTGATTACGATGCAGGCATAATTCTTTCTCTAATTTATCATTCCTAAACTTTTTTCGGGCAGCAATCATAGTTCCAAATTTTTCGGATCGTCGTTTCAGCCATAAATCCATTATTTATCACAAAAGACACACAATACTTATGTATCTATTGTGAACCTGGGTTCTGAGCTCTTTGATGGTGTTGAGGGCAATGCAGGCATTATTCTTCCTCCAGTTTATCATTCCTACATCCGTTCCCAGGTGGCACTCATAGTTCCAAATTTATTGAATCGTTTTTTCAGTCCGGATTTAATCTTTTATTTCAAAAAGACATATAAGACTTTTGTATTTATTGTGAACTTGTGTTCTGAGCTTTCTTATGGTATTGAGGACAATGCAGACATAGTTCTTCCTCAAATTTATCATTCCTAAACTTTTTTCGGGCAGCACTCATAGTTCAAAATTTTTTGGATCGTCGTTCCAGTCATAAATCTATTATTTATTACAAAAGGACACACAAGACTATTATATTTATTGGGAACCTGAGTTCTGAGCTCTCTTATGGTGTTAAGGACTATGAAGGCATAATTCTCACTCCATTTTATAATTCCTACATCTGTTCCTCGGTGGCACTCATAGTTTCAAATTTTTTGAATCGTTTTTTCAGTCTGGAATCTGTCCTTTATCTCAAAAAGACATATAAGACTATTGTATTCATTGTGAACTTGAGTTCTGATCTCTCCGATGGTATTGAGGACAATGAAGGCATAACTTTTTCTCAAATTTATCATTCCTAGACTTTTTTCGAGCAGAACTCATCGTTCCAAATTTTTTGGATCGTTGTTCCAGTCATAAATCCATTATTTATTACAAAAGGACACACAAGACTATTGTATTCATTGCAAACCTGAGTTTTGAGCTCTCTAATGGAATTGAGGACTATGTGGGCATAATTCTCACTCCAGTTTATAATTCCTACATCCGTTCCTAGATGGCACTCATAATTTCAAACTTTTTGAATCGTTTTTTCAGTCCGGGATCAATTCTTTATCTCAAAAAGATATAAGACTATTGTATTTATTGTGAACTTGAGTTCTGAGCTCTCTAATGGTATTAGGGACAATGCAGGCATAGTTCTTCCTCAAATTTATTATTCCTGAACGTTTTTCGGGCAGCACTCATAGTTCCAAATTTTTTGGATCGTCGTTCTAGTCGTAAATCCATTATTTATCACAAAAGGACACACAAGACTATTGTATTTATTGTGAACTCGAGTTCTGAGTTCCCTTATTGTGTTGAGGACTATGTAGGCATAATTCTCACTCCAGTTTATCATTCCTATATCCGTTTCTAGGTGGCACTCATAGTTCCAAATCTTTTGAATTCCTTTTTCAGTCCGGAATTAATTCTTCATCTCAAGAAGACATATAAGACTATTGTATTTATTGTGAACTTGGGTTCTGAGCTCTCTAATGGTATTGAGGACAATGCAGGCATAATTCTTTCTCAAATTTATTATTCCTAAGCTTCTTTCGGGCAGCACTCCTAGTTCCAAATTTTTTGAATCGTTGTTTCAGTCATAAATCCATTATTTATTACAAAAGAACACACAAGACTATTGTATTTATTGGAAACCTGAGTTTTGAGCTCTCTAATGGTATTGAGGACTATGTAGGCATAATTCTCACTCCAGTTTATCATTTCTACATCCGTTCCTAGATGGCACTCATAATTTCAAACTTTTTGAATCGTTTTTCAGTCCGGGATTAATCCTTTATCTCAAAAAGATATATAAGACTTTTGTATTTATTGTGAACGTGAGTTCTGAGCTCTCTAATGGTATTGAGGACAATGCAGGTATAATTCTTTCTCAAATTTATCATGCCTAAACTTTTCTCGTGCAGCACTCATAGTTCCAAATTTTTTGAATCGTCGTTTCAGTTAGAAATTGATCATTTATCTTAAAAGGACATACAAGACTATTCTATTTATTGTGGACTTGAGTTTCGAGCCCTCTGATGGTGTTGAGGACAATGCAGGCATTATTTTCTCTCCATTTTATTATTTCTACATCCTTTTTCAGGCGGCACTCATAGTTCCAAATTTTCCCAACCGTTGGCTCAGTCAGAAATTAATCATTTGTTTAAAAAGGGCTTACAAGATTATTGTATCTGATGTGATTTCAAGTTTTGGACACGGAGGATATTGAAGACATCATATTGTTTCCAGTATACTACTTCTTCATCCTCTGTTATTCAGCACTCAGATTTTAATTTTTTTTCATGGCTGGTTTAGTCAGGAATTGGTGACTAATCTCAAGAGGATGAACAGGATTTGCATATCTACTGTGATTTTGAGTTTTGAACACTATAATTGTGTGGAGAAGAACAAAAACGTCTTTCTGTCTCCAGTTAATTATATCTACATCATTCCTCAGTCAGCAGGAATTGGTAATTTATCTGAAGAGAACAAACAGGATTTACATATCTCAAGTAACTTCAAGTTTTGAACACTATAATTATGAAAAAAACAACAAAATCGTCATTTTGTCTTCGGTATATTATATCTACATCATTTTTCAGTCATCATTTGCAGTTTCAAATTTTTCGATTCGCTAGTCTAGTCAATAATTGATCATTTGTCTTAAACGGACAGAATGGATTATCGTACCATCTATTGGTCATCTTCTGCACTTTTTGGGGACCATATTGATATTTTCCATAGCGGTGTGTTAAATCATGAACCCATTTCCTAATTTCCGATTGATTGTTTGTTTGAAAGCTTTCAATGTAATGAACTAACAGTGATTGAATAGGTATCACCAGTATAAATTGCAACTGCAATTTTGATTAAAATTGGCTTAATGTATTCATGCATCAACGCATATTGTGAATTTGTAGCAGGTGAAACTTGAAATATTCAATCTGTACATTATACGAAGCCCTTAACAGACACATATTAAACAAAAAAATTATAAATAACAACTGCTCTGTTGCGAGCATCTCTTCGACCTATGACTGGATGAAGGTGATGAAATTCAGTTCGCAGAATGCAACAAAAGATAGATTTTCTTCAGAAAATAACAATAGATAGAACGAAATTCCAAATTCGAACCGACAATGAAAATGAATCTCGATATTCTTTTAATATTTGCAGACATTCATTCAAGAAATTGAGGATAGCTCGTGTATCAGCATCATGCACAATCTATAACGTGACGATTATAAGTAAAGAAAACTGAGAAAATTAATTGAAGGTTAGTAGGAGCTGATCTCTACATGAAAAGTGATATTATAATGCAAGTAACTTCGAGAACTCAAATATTTGGCAGAACATTCGCTGTTATTTCTGGCATGTACATTGTTTGAGCATTATCCTCCCGAAGAGCCCAAACTCATTAAAACAGGATGAACTAAGATTTACAATATCTTTTTATATAAACTTCTATCATTTCATGTTATATAAAGTGCTCGATGTTGTTTACAAGGTAACAAAATAAAACCAAGAATCTAAAATCACACCCGTCAGCAACACATGTTGTTTTCACTCACCGTTCGTGCGAGTTTAGAAAAGAAGGCGAATTGTTCGAAAATAATCCATTCCAACGAAAATAGAAAATTGCGACGATCCATCGACCACCGGCGGGTAAGAGATTACCATTTGTAGATTTAAGATCAAAGCTTAGAGTGGACAGGCGAATTGGAAGACATATAAACTCACAAACATGTCTGCGATTCGGAGTTAATTATAGACTAATCTACTAATGTGTGCAGGAACGGACTAAGGAACAAAATTGTGGATAGAAGAGTATTTGAGATGTATCTGAAAGACGTGAGACTTCGTCACAATTTTTTTTATTTTGTGTACTTTGATCGGACTAACAGCCAAATGATATATGAATCGATCGGGTACTTAGTGGTCAATAGGATGCCAGACTTCATGAATGCAGGGTCCTGTCCTAAGTGTCAAAAAAGACCAATTGTGGTCAAGTGTTTCGACGCAACTTTTCTAATAGAGCTTACGATTGAAACTAGTTTCAATCGAACGCGAAAGTCAAGTACCTTAAGAGAAAACCAGTATACCACCTCCTGTCCTTTCCAGGAGGACCCTAAGGTAATCTATTTCCGTAATAAACTTTGCTGAACGAGCTTTCGGCAGAAACTAGGGTGCCGCCTCTTTACATGTCTAGAAGGGCGGCAGGTCCCAATGTCCAACGCAGCTGTATGTCTTTCATCAAACGTACGATTATGTTTTCTAATTGTAGCTTGAGCCCTCCTGAACACAAGAATACCGAAGTGCTGCCCCTAACCCTATCCAGAACTACGGCGGCCACTCTTTAAGACTACCCGGTTTTCAGGTCCCAATTTCGAAAGCAGCTAAACTTCTCTCATCGAATGTACGATCATTCTTTTCTAATTGTAGCTCGGGCCGTCCTGAACAAGAAAACCCGAAATGCTGTCTTTCACCCTGCCTGGAAGGGCGGCAGTCATCCCTAAATGTACTCGCACACTGCGGCGCGGCGACGCGACGAGAAGTGAAAAGAAGAGTCGTCGCGAGAGTGGTCTTCAGGCGAAGTTGCCTCTCGCCGCTTCTTTTCGCCCCGCGTACGGTGGGTAGAAGAAGCGAACAGCCGAATATATTAGCGTCGCACTTTCGGACGAAGACAGCAGACTCATAGAAGTGACAAAATTCAAACAGAAAGATCTCAATTTGATGTACAACAATCACCTCATGTTCACACTTCCGAAAGGCAAACAGAACTAGGGCACACAAGTTGCTGTTGCGGAACTACCTTCCGTACAAGCTTCCATGACTATTTGGGTGTTCGTACACTGAGGCGCAACGAAGCAAAGCGAAGAGAAGATAATTTTTGTTGTCTGATTGAAAATGCAAACAAAACTATGGCACATAAGTTCTGCTGTTGCAGAAGAATATCATGCTCATGCGTATTTGCTTTTATGACTATTTCAAATCGCTTTTCCTCGCTCTAATGTGCGGACTCTGCTTGAACGGCGCTTCGCTTTGCTGCGCTTTTCTTCTTTTCTCGACGCCTAAATGTACGCGTAGTTTTACACTTCGCTTCTCTTTGCTCTAATGTGGGCATTCTGTTAAGGCAACGCTTCGCTTTACCGCACTTGTGTCCTCTTGAAACTTCGATGTGCGTGCAGCTTTCGGGTGCCCGAAACGCAACTAAGCAAAGCGAAGAGAACACCGCAAATTGCCACGACGCGAGGAGAAGCGGAGCGAAGAGTCGTCGCGAGAGTGGTCTTTAGAACATCCTGACAAAGTCGCCTATCTCCACGCCAGTGTGTGGTGGGTATGAGAAGCGAACAACTGACTATTTTTGCGTCGTCGCTTTCCATACACTTTTAGACGGAGTCGAAATGCAAACAAAACTAGAACACATAGGTTTTGCTGTTGCGGAATTATGTCATGCCCATGCTATGAGCTTTCATAACTGTTTCACTTTGTTTTTCTTCGCTCTAGTGTGTGGACTCTGCTACAGCGACGCTTCACTTCACCTCGCTTTTCTTCTTTTCTTGATGCCTCAGTGTGCACGTGGCTTTACCAATTCACTTCTCTTTGCTCTAATGTACGGCGCTGCACCGCACTTTCCTTCTCTTCTCGTCACCTTCGTGTGCGCGTAGCTTAAGTGTACCGCATTTTCACATTCAACTTCCCTCATTGAACCTCCGACTCTTATCATTCTGAAGCTTAGACCTCCATGAACACGGAGAAACTGGGGTACATTTGATAGGGAAAACAGCTTCGTTTGAAATTAGGACCTTGAAATCGGATGGACTTTAAGAGTAACTGCAGTCCTTTTGGACAAGCTGGGAGGCAGCACTCCAACATTCGATGAGAGAAGTACAGGTGCGTCCGATATTAGGACCTGCAAATCAAGCAGTCCCAACGATGTCCTTCCAGACAGGTAGAAAGGAGGAATCTTGATTTTCTTGTGGTCAGGAAGGTTCAAGCTTCAATTTGAGCAAAATATCTATCGTAAGCCTGATCAGGGAAGATTAATATAAAAATGGGTCACACTCCTGGACAGAAGAGAAGGTGGCACCTGAATCAAAGATGTTCCATCTAAGGTACTCAGTTCTATCGTAGGGAAAAAACCAGTCTGGTACATGCCAATCCTCAATAATGTTTCAAAAAGCGAAATATACTAGACGACATGAGGATTAGCAGAACTGATGTTGATACCCAAA
Source organism: Dromius quadrimaculatus (assembly GCA_963989225.1). NCBI lineage: Eukaryota > Metazoa > Arthropoda > Insecta > Coleoptera > Carabidae > Dromius > Dromius quadrimaculatus. Next base: position 4,486,347 of record OZ022328.1, read on the forward strand.
CCAGGTAAGACAGATATGAAAGACTATACCTGCTGAATTCCACTGGGAAACAAGTGATTGTTGAGCGTATCACACAACATTCGGACAGAGACAACCTCTTATCCGATACTAGCTGGGTATCACAAGCCCTTGAGAAGGTACAAGAAGCTGCGAACAGCGAGAGGCAGGAGAAAAAAAACTAGGGAACTCTGCACCTTAGTTAAGATAGGCATACAAAACACTTTCAACTCTGTACCATGGAGCCACATAATGAGGGCCTCGCAAGATATGCACTTTCCTACCTATCTTGTAAACGTGGTAAGGTTCTTTCTAAGCGATAGGCAGATTGTGTACCAGGGACATACATACAGGATGACGTGCGGAGTACCACAAGGCTCCATTTTTGGACTGGTACTTTGGAAAACATTTTACAATGAGATACAACAGCTCGTCGTCTCAAAAGACGTTCAGCTGATAGCATACGCTGACGATCCAGCTATACCTTGACCAGATGGTGTCTCTTCTGAAGTAGTTGATTTTATCGCAGGGGGCAAACCAGTCTGGTACATGCCAACCATCAATAATATTATAAAAAGCGAAATATACCTGACGACATGGAAATCAGTAGAACTGGTGCTGATATCCAAACCAGGTAAAACAGATATAAAAGACTCAGCAGCCCAAGGGCTGCAATGCTTGCTGAATACTCTCTGTAAACTTCTGGAACAAGTGGTTGTTGAGCGTATCACGCAATATTTGGACCCCTTCTCCAATAACCACTTCAGTTTCAGAGAGAGGAGATCTACTGTACAAGCCCTTATACAAGCCCTTGAGGAGTACAGAAAACTGCGAACAGCGAGAGGCGGAAGGGTACCTTAGTCACGATAGGCATACAGAATACTTTCAACTTTGTACCATTGGCTCCCTTAATGGGAGCCATGCAAGACATACACATCCCTATCTACCTCATGAACGTGGTTGGGTCCTACCTGGACGATAAGCAGATTGTGTACCAGAGACACGCAAACAGGATTACGTGCGGAGTACCACAAGGCCTCATATTAGAACCGGTTTAATAGAATATCAGCTGGCTGTTTCAAGAGAAGTACGCTGATGATCTAGCTGTACTTGCGACAGCTAGAAACAAGACCTGGGTGTGTAATATAATCCAGAAGTCTGTCATGCCTATCAAAGGGTGGATTAATAACAAAGACCTGACCATCGCAGCCTAAGGTACACCAATTTAAGAGAATTTGTTCCGCCTTTTGGTACTACAGGCGGCACCTGCACTAAGACAGGATTAGACTAGACATTCAATTTTGCCACAAATAGCAAGTTGCCTAACTGACTACCACAACGCTGCCGCGAGCTTCCTTCTCAGGATTCAAGCCAAATTTAGACTAATTGGTGAAGGCGGGATACTATCCTAGACATCATTTGCCTGTTGAAATTATTGCCCTCCGCCTTCGCGCACTCATAGAACGACGCGCCTTCCGTAATAACCAACCGAGGGGAAGCCCACCTCAAGGTACAATTGAATACTAAGGCTTGAACTCTGACAAGGGTGGAACTTTCATCCCACATGTAAGAACCGTCACATTGACATTGCAAAGAATGTTCCTTAGGATCAAAAACCAACCAGAATCAGAACGCCACTTGCTGTCTATACCAGTATTGGGTACTGCGCTACAGTACCATCAATGCCATCAACTTCTCAACCAACTTAACAGGAAGATACCACTGGGAGTATGTAGGGCGTACCGAATTGTCTCCTTGGAGGTAGCGGAAGTACTTGCCAGAATAACCTCACTACCAACTGTAGTACAGGAGAGGATGTTAGCCTTCAAGACTCCCAAAGAGAAGAGAAAGAGGTTACAAGAACTTTCACTAACTGAATGACGGGACAGCGGGCAGGTACACACTATTAATAGATGGCTACATCAACTGTTGCCTGATATCTACATATGGTTGGAAAGAAAGCACGTCAGTATTAGCTACCACATGACGCAGAGACTCAGTGGACAAGCTTTCATCAATGTGAGAGTTCAAGATACGTGTACTGCCGAAAGGAATACATCGCAAAGGTAGACGTGGTACTAGCAGATGAGGAACCCGCTGGTGTCTTTGGGAGATTTACCATCTTCCAAGTACAAAAAAAGGGTGGCATCCTTGTTTTTTCTTTCAGTACTTGACCTCCGCTATCAACTAGTCGTAAGTTCTACCAGGGAAGCTGCGCCAAAAATTGGACCAAAATTGCCCCCTTTTTTGGACACTTAGAACAGAACCCTGCATTTATAAAGTCTGGCATTCTACTGACCTTTAAATACCCGATCGATCCGTATACAATCCGATCAGGGAATATGAGATGCGGCTGGCTTCCCGACAATAATTGTAATATTGTGAGAATGGTACTGACATTAGTTCTGCATGAACTAATCTACGCTAATATGAGTATAAGGTCCCAAATATGGAATGAAAATGTTTCATTATCTCTTTCTCTAACTGCTAAAGTTGAAATTCAGTGTATGATTTGTGGTAAAACAACTGCTAACTGTTTTTCTCCCCTGAAAACTTCTTCATGAATGTTTTAACTTTCGTGACCAAAAAATTTCAAGACGTGAGTAATACTTTACGTGCGAATTCTGGTTATTTCTTTTCTAGTCCCTGCTGTGATGCTGGCCCTCCTCGACGTAAACACGAACATAACACTGAAATATAACCCTTAAATATTCTAATATTTCACATGCCGTTCATGAATAACACATCGTAGCCTGAATTTTATTCAACAATTTCCAACATTGAGAACTGCCACATCACCATCCTGGAAACTCGAATGGCTTTATCGGATCACAGCGCCAGAAATGCAGAATAGTAAAAGAATATTGCTTTTTTGTTACAATATGAACTCATATTGTACTCTCATTGGCAAAAAAATATGCTTTGTGATGAGAATTGATATTAAATTGCGATGAATTTTATTTGGAATAAGAGAATAACCTCTGCGATATTACAGGAATTTCTCATTATAAAATATTCATTATATTGTAATAATTTTTTACAGATAAAACTTTATTCATTCTCTCTGTTTTAATTTTGCTGCCTGTTTCATATTTTTTGTTTTGAAACGCAATAAAATGCTTATTAAATTAGATTTACAATGTTTCTACAATAAAATCATTACCAATTTTTCGAGTTTCGGTAAATATTCTCATATTCAAGTATAAAGTTACAGGGCATATCAATAAAATTGACACGTCTCATAAACTTTTCTCTCGCTTCATTTCCTCCTCCGATTCAGCATAAAAACAAAGCTCAGCCCTTCCAATGTCGAGTGCTCACTGATACAAGACACTTCGCTACATAAAATCTTAAGTTTATGCAGGCTATCTAACGTTTCTTTCCCGACTGCTGGAATTTTTTGTCGCCAGAGGCCGAGTCTGAGACATTTTTCTGTGAAATCGTCTCGTAAAAATCATCCACACGTACCACAGCAACTAGGGAATGCCAAAAAGCTAGGATGTGTCATTCCAACCATTTGTTAGATAGATGTCAGAATATTCGACTTAATATTTACACCACAATGTTTGGATACATCTCCAATTTATTTTTACAATCGTATCCTACGCATGCTCATCATCCCAGTGATGTTTCAATGAGCCCACCTGTCTCCTGTCATTTCTAACATCAAGTCGCCTTTCGTATTGCTCCAGTTAGAAAATCGAGCATCCGTGACGTTCGCCTCGTCTTTATATCTAGATGTATTCATTTCACGTCGCGGCGCTGCGGTCGGCGCTTCGTATTTGTTTTAGGTGAGTTCCGGCTCCAGCACGGAACGCGCTGGGTTGCTTTTTATGTAAATGACAGCCACTCGCGCGTGCACTTGAATAGAACTAACGTGAAATTTGCTGATATCAAGAGAAAAGACTTCGCACGCTGAAACCCAAGTTTTAATGGAGATGGCAAAGAGTTTGACACTTCCTCAATCAGAACTCTGATCTAATAATCAAAAACCCCAACCAAAACCAGATATTTTCACAGTTGAGGATATTATAGTTTCTACTTCCAGGAGCCTTCACCTTCATACAAAATGTTTGATCCAGTTAACTCTGTACAAGCCTGAGGAGTTCGTACGATTTATGGGAGGCAAAAACCAAAGTTGAATTCATTTAGGCACAACGGTTCAACTTGATTGGTCATCCAAAAGATACTGAACAAAAAGGTAACAAGATCGAAAGGTCGATGGATCAACAACTTTGGAAAATTTGATATATCCGACTAGAAAGCAGTACAGAATCAATTGAAACCCGGTTGTGGATGTAAGCAGGCTTTAAAATGCCTGGGGGTCAGGATTTATATCCCAGAGATGGCTGGACAGTCACAAATAATGTGCCTTTTGTTTTATCTTCTTAATGGCAGAGTCGACCAATACCATCAGCTATTATACCAATTTCATTTGGATGGTATTTTCGAGTAATATGACTTCAGTTTCCTGTAAGGACTTCAACGTCCTCGTCTCCTAACTTGGAGATTTCCTTCTCTTTATTGCTGCAAGAACTCATAGATCTTCTAGCTTCTTTTCGGTGTCTGGTCATAAGCTTTGTCTTTCAAGAATTAACTTCCTGTTTCAAGTGCTCATAAAAGTTTGCCAGATTGCCAACCTGTTCATTTCCATATGCACCATCTTGACCTGGAACCCGCCAAAGTGAAATGTGGTTGTGTAGCCAATATCTAAAAATATTCGGCACAGTTTTAGAATAGGTTTGAATCGCATGTGGATTGACCAAGAGCTTTAAGCGTTTCTTGGCTGTCTGCCATCAAATTGATTGTTGCTCCCTTGGTCCTCGCTAGAGATTATTGCAGGTGCAGAGGTTTATAACGTACACCTCAATCTGAAAGACAGTGGTAGGGGTTTCAAGAGTTTACTAAGCCTACAATAAGAATTCGTATACACTCACTCCTACTTTCCCACTTTCTGGCTTTGGTCCACTAATATACCAGTTCAGGGATCTTGTCTTTGTGGTTGATGCGGCAGCAAAAGTTTATTGGGTATACCGCAGACTGAAAGACAGTGGTAGTGATTCCAAGGTTTCCACTAAACCTACAGTCAGATCCGTATGCATTCACTCCTATTCTCCCACTTTCTAGCTTTGGTCCATCAATATGCCAGTTCAGGGTACAACTTGGTTGGAGATCGAAAGGTCGATGGATCAAGAACTTTGCAAATGATCAGAGAAAATTGATATGTTCGACTAGAAAGCAGTACAGAATCAATTGAAACCCGGTTTTGAATGTTATTTATGGTCGTCACCAAAGATTGTGTGCTGCAGGGCTTTGAGACACAGCTGCAACCCAAGAGACCTATTGTAAAGTACACCTGTTTGTTATCCCTCTGTCAAGTTGAGGCTTTCGAAGCAGGCTATAATCTGCCTGTAGGTCTGGATTTATAATATGCTTCCCAAATATGTTCAGTCGTCTCCTAGAGATGGCTGAACAGTCACATATGATTTGCTTTGATGTTTCATCTTCCTAAAGGCAGAGTCGTCTAACACTACCAGCTGCTACATCAATCATATTTTGATGGTATTTTGAAGGAAGATGGCTTTAGATTCCTGTAAGGACTCTAACGCCTTCGTCTCCCAACTTGAGGGTTGCCTTCTTCTCAGGAATCTTTCAGCTTGTGTTAAACCTGGAGCTCGTTTCTAGTGTCTATAGTCTTTTCCTCCCAAGAAATGTATTCCTGTTCGAAGTGACTCTTGAGGATGCCACAGAAAGGTTCTGGTGTCACAAAAGTTCGCCAGATTGCCAACCTGTTAATTTTCATATGCACCATCGTAACCTAGAACCCACCATAGTAAAATGCGGCTGTTAACCAGTACCTTAAGATATTGGCACAGTTCCATAATATTTCCGAATCGCATGTGGATGGACCAAGAGCTTCAAGCGCTTCTTGACTGTCTGCCATCAAATTGATTGTTGGCCCCTTGGTCCTTGCTGGAGGTTATTGCAGGTGCAAAGGTTTATTGCGTAGACCTCAGTCTAAAAGACAGTGGAAGTGGTTTTAAGGTTCTCCTGAACCTATATTCAGATTCGTACACACCCACACCTACTTTCCCACTTTCGGGTTTTGGCCCATCAATATACCAGTTCAATGATTTTGTCTTTGAGGTCAATGCTGGAGCAAAGAATCATTGCGTATACCTCAGTTTGAAAGACAGTGGTTTCCACTAAACCTACAGTCAGACAGCTTTGGTTCTTCAATATACCAGTCCACAGATCTGGTCTGAGAGACAAGGCTTCAGACCCGGACTTCTCCATTAGAGATAATAATCTGAATTCGTCTGTTAAAGTTGTATTCTAGGTGCGTGGTATCCAAAACGGGTAGAGCCATTTGGGACGGATTACTGTCACGCAGGAATCTCAGGCCTCTTTCACACGGAAAGCCGTAAAGTTCTTGATAAAGTGTAACAAAAACTCCGGCATCATCGCGCATTTGGTCAAGGGTTAGACCTAGTGCTTAACAAATTTGCTCATATTACATGTTCACTCTGTATGGTTTCGTGTATTTTTGTCGAACTATGCTAGCTTAAATTGTATTTGTAAGTTGTTTGTTGGTTATTTGTATTCATTCAAGATTTTTTCTGCTCTCCATTATTAATTTCAAGATGCTTATTATGTCTCTTGGAAGTATGGGTGAAGAAATCTCATCTCCAGTGCTCGTTGCTCTTTGGTAAGTGTACCTACCTCTTGGTTTTCTTCAATGGCACATTTGGAACGTGCCTATAGGATCATAATGGACGGTTGCTTCAATGTTTTGTACTATTAGTTTGATTGGTGTTATTATGTTTCTTAGAGTTGTGGATGAGGAAAACCCATTTCCAGTGTTTGTGGCTTCTTTGGCAAGTGTATCTGCCTCTTGGTTTTCTTCAATGGTTCAACTGGAAGGTATCCAAAGGAAAGTGATGGACATGGTTCTTCCAGTACATTTGTAGAAACTTTCTTTATTTTGGGAAAGGGTTTAGAATACTGAATATAGTGCTTTAATAATTTATTGATCACGTGTTCAGACTATGTGGCTTCATGTATGTTTCATAGAGCTTCTAGTTGGCTAATGTTGTGTGGATGGCTTTTCACATGTTTTTGATATTTACCTGAACTTGTTGTAACTTTATTGAAATGTTTGTAGTTGAACTTTTGTTGCTCAAGAATAAGTTTGGGTCATCTTAGATTCTTTGGTGTTTGTTGGCTGTTTGTCTTCATTCGAGATTCTTTCTGTACGTCATTACTAATTTAGGAAACCTCATTTGATACCCAAAAGAAGATAATACTTTTGAATCTTCTAGTGCATTTATTGAAGGTTTATTTAATTTTTTTAGTTTGTATTTTCTTTGGGAAAGAGTTCAGGGTATTTACTATGGTGCCTAACAGATCTGTACATATTACATATTCAGTCTTTGTGGTTTCATATATGTTTTCTAGATCTTTTAGTTTACAGTAGGTTTGTGCTATATCGAAATGACTGTAAAATGATTTTTGTCCAACTACATTTGTTTAAGATTGTATTTGGGTGATCTTTTAATTTGTCTTAGATGTTTGTGGACTCGAGATTCTTTTTTATTTCATTTCGAGTTTTTAGGTGCTTATTATGTCTTTCGAAAGTATGAGTGTGATACTAGAATAGGACGGCACCCAAAGAAAGATAATGTATTTGGCTCCTCCTGTATTTTATAGAAGTTTTCTTCTATTTGTTTGATTGGTGTTTCTTGTGATGAAGGATCCAGAATATCAAATTTGATGCTCAACGATTCTGCACATATAACTTGTCCAGTATGTGTGGTTTCACATATGTTTTCTAGGGCATTTAATTTACAGTGAATTCATGCTGTATGGGTGGTTTTCACATGTTTTTGCTACGTAACTGAGCTTGCTGTGAATTGAAATGTCAGTAGGATTATTTTCTTCCAACTATGTTAGCATAAGATTGTATTTGGGTTTGTCTATTAACCAGGATGGTACTTTATTCCCCAGGTGAATATCCGGTTGTTCAATGTTTTTTTTTGTGTTTCAACTTTTGTTCTGAAATTCATTCAAAAAAAGAACTATATTATTGGTTCAAGATTATTTTTCCAAACGGTAGGGCTGCGCAAATTGAAATTTAAGTATTGTTTATTTCCTGTCCATGAATATTCATGAATATTGAATTCTATCTCATAATAAATTTTGCTTTTGTTCTGAACGCTATATAAATTCATTAATTCCCCTTGAAAAACTAATTAAGGTATTTGAGAAAAGCACGCTAATAAAATCGTGCATCCTGGTATTATATTTCAAACAAGTAAAGCAAAAACACAATAAGTACCAACCTTTATAGCAATAAGTCCCTATTCAGTATCTACTTGAGCAAATCACTTGAATTTATTAATTAGAAAGAATTTTCAAATTCACAAGCAAATATTTTACAGTACAAATTTTGTTAACGATCTAATGGTGCCCAACCTTGTTCCGTTTTCCTGAAATGGCGGCGGGATACCGGATGTTGGACCGTCATCTGTTGCCTGACCTGAATAATGGCTACACCTGATCCTCTTATAGCCTCAATTTTTCTAAAACTAACAACGGTTTCTGCGTGATTAAATTTGTACCTTGTAAGAAGGGGATGGACATGCATACATTCATTCTATTAATTGAAGAATTACCAGATTCGATTTATCATGTGAATCTGTTTTCCGCCTCGACACTTTGTGCGATATTCTCCAGCGTCCAGTAGGCAGATTCTTTTCTTTTCTTTTTTAGAACATTGTCGTAGCACGTTTTCTTCTTTATATGCACACTTCGTTCCATGAATTTCGAGTATAAGGATAAAGTTTTCCGTTTTTGTGCTTGTGAGGAGTGTGCCTTGGTTGGTTGAAATTCTCGATGTTTCTTAACTTGCCAACTTGTTTCCATTTTTATTTCGTGAAAGATTATGCAGTTCCCTTCAAAATCGTTCGAATTCTCCTGAATGAAAGTATGTTTACTTCCCAATAAATTTCCTGAAACAAGCTTATAAACATCGGAGTAATACTGTATTCTTAATGTGCAATTTTACGGCAAGTACATCATAATATCCGAATAGGTATATTTAACATGCTACATTGCACTAAATATTATTTTATTTGCATAAACAACCACCGACATTTCCTGCAAAACAGTAAACATTTACGTGAAAACAGTAACAAGTAGCGATACCTAGCGTGGAAACGTTTAAAACGATTTGGAATTAGGCCAAAGAGTGAATTCGTCTTACCCGTGGGAATAGACTAATCGTACTTATAAATTTTGTATTCGTGAAGTTTTGAAAAACAACTCTTATCTTAAAGAACGGAGGAAAACGCGGACATTCCAAAGGAGGTTAATTTATTTTCGCACTTTTTGAATGTCGTGGGCACGGTCGACGGAAATTTTCGAAAGACAACATCGCTATCTTGAACATAAATTTCCAGGCAATGAATTTTTGGGAGGCCCAGAACTATTTTGATATTTCATTTTATTCATGTTTTCCTAATACATGGTTTTTGCCTCCCGTACTCTTATTACCTTCTTCAAGTGACTTTTCAGAAGTCCACTTGTCAGTTAGGCTCGCTTTGTGGGACTATCTGCATTTTCATTGTCTTCAACTCTTTCCTACCCTGGTATCCACCACAATGTGCCATGGTTGAGTTTCGCCAGTTGCTTAACGGTTTCTTTGCAACCTCAAACTAGCTCGGGTAGACAGGCCTTTGGGACAGCTTGGCTATCTGACATCAGGCCACATCAGGTTTATTTTGGCACAGGTATTCGACGTCTTGATCTGAATACACGCACACCAACCTCTCGACTATCGTGCTTCGAACCGGGTACCTGACGAAGAGCCTTTCAAGAAATTAGATCCTCTTGATGCCACCTTGTACGTGTGTTGACCTGGTTGGAATTCTTTTAGAACTCCGAAGTGACCTGTGAAGTCTTCCTCGGCTCTACTATCCCTTATTGCTTCTCCCCATTGGTCCGACGCTCGCGTAAGGGTTCAGGAGATTGACCTTGACCACAAACCCTATTCAGTAGGACCGAGTTTTTCTGTTTTGATTTTCCCCTTTAACCGAGTTGTACTGGTTTTAAGGCGCCGGTATTTTGCCTTTCGCCCTCCCCCTTTGGTTTCCAGGTGTCCAAAAGTCACGCGACAAGCTTGCCTTCGTGGATGTGGGGTAGGACTTTTCGAGTTTGCCTTAGACAGAACCAATAGGTTTTCTTACTGGTACAAACCTATAATGTCATTGAAGAAAACCAAGTGGTAGATGAACCACCCGTACTCCTAAGAAATATAATAACAACCTTGAAATCCTAAATGAAATGCAGAAAAAATCTCGAATGAACTCAAACAACCAAAAAACGCCTTGGGACGAGTAGATAAATTACCCTGAAACAATTTCAAGGTGACAAAGCTGAGCAAAAATTGTTGTACTAACATTCCAATATAGAAACAACAAGCTTGGGGAAGTAGTAAAACCAATAAAGAAGCATCCAGCATAAATCTGCGTTGTATTAAAAGATCTGGAAAACATACATAAAGCCAAACAAACTCAACTTTCAAGTTGTACAAATTCGGTAAGCCCCATATTTAGTATTCTGGACATTTGCCCAAAACAAACACCAATGAAACAAATAGAAGAAAGCTTCCATAAAAGCACTGGAAGAACCAGATTCCTTACCTTCCTTTGGGTACCATTCATTGGTAATATTGAAGGAAACCAACACTTGCCAAAGAAGCCAAAAGAAATAATAAGCATTTCAAAATGCAAAACAAAGTACAAAAATCATTTTGATTCGACACAAGCAACAAAAAATTACCTAAATACAATATTGAGCCAACAAAGCCCAACTAAAATTGTCCTATAAACATTTCACTGTAAAACAAGCTCAGGGTGAGAAAATCCACAAGGTATAAGCCTACTGTATACTAAAAGATCTAGAAAACATGAATGAAACCACACAGACTGAACATATGTAAAGAACAGATTCGTGTAGCACCATATTCAGTATTCTGGACCTTTTACCAGAAGAATCACCCACCAAACAATTAGAAGAAAACTTCTATAGATGTACTGGAAGAACCAAATCCATTAGCTTGCTCTGGGTACCTTCTTATTGAGCCATTAAACAAAACCAACAGGTCGATACACTTGCCAAACAAGCCAAAACTTACAAGGGGCATAATAATCACCTCAGAATTCAAAATGGCGTGCAGAGGAAACACAAACAGCCAGCAAACACCTTAAACAAATCAAAAAATCTTTCAAATATATTCTTGAGCCACAAAAATTGAACTACAAACATTCCAATATAGATACAACAACCTCAAGAAAATAGATAAAACATGTGAAAAAACATTCACACAACATGAGCCTACTGTATACTGGAAGCTCTAGAAAACATACTGAATATAAAATATGTACAGACTTGTTAAGCACCATATTATCATTCCAATTCGAGTCTTATCCAATAGATAGTACAACAAACTACCTACTGATTCAATAAATTTTGTGATTATTATAAGTAAATATTGTTTTCCTATTTTACAATCGGATTCACAGTTTCCTGTAAACAGTGCTCTAATAGTTCTCAACATCACAGACGAACCGTCCAGCTAATTGTACTACAGTTGCCAACAAGAAGACTGTCCATTGGGATGAACATTAAAAAATTCCATCCTAAAGTGTAACCTATGGCAACGAGCCAATGTGGATTGAGCAACTACCAGATTTAAAGTTTGTCACACTGCGTTTGATTTATTATCTCAAACAGACAACAGAATAGCAAGTTAATATAACATGCGTTTAAAAATAGATGAAGAATAGAATTTGCTTGACTTTTTTTTTGTAATATGCAATATTTTGATTTCGCGTCACTTTTAAAGTGCCACTACTGGAACAAATGATGAGCAACTTATCAAGGACTAGTTGGCCGATACTGAACGACGACAGTGGCTCTATCAAAGTATATCTCTCTTGATATACAAGGGTAGAAACGACACTTGATTCGTCGATAGAGGCATAAAGAACATTTCATTTTAATTCCGCTGATTCTACAATCTTGTGTATAAATACTTAGTATACTCACATTAGCAGAAATAATTCAAGCCTGGAAATTTGCCAAAGACACTTGCAGATTTACTCTTCCAAATGATTTTACTATCAAAAAAATAATTCTACTAATGTTTGCCTTGGCTTACATCTTTCGTAAAAAACAAAACAAATTCCTCCGACAATATTGTCAATCTAAGGATTTTCCCTCTAATTTTGATTCGATTTTATTGTTGTAATGAATAGCCAAATCTACGAAAACATTTGAGGTTATAATTTTTGGCACGCTTTTGTCTCAACAGAATCAGTAGAAAAGATTTAATGCGACCTATGTCTGATCTCTAGTTTCAAACAGTTGAACAACCAAACAGTGGAATGAAGAAAGAGATGCTATCGTCGAAGTATTCTTGTTCAGCAAGATCTATTTTTGTTCAAGGAGAGAATGGTTTATAATAAAAGACTTCTCTAAATACGACAGTTTTATTTCTACTCCACGTTAAATATTTACGACATTTCGTAATAGCTTTGTTTTAATTTCTCGTTGAGAATCAGTTTAACAGTTTTTTGGGTACTTCCTGTTGGATATGCTCATGATTATCAATTATGTCAAAAATTATCAGCAAGCGAATTAGAAACACCATCTTCCAAAAATTTTTCGAGAAATTTAGAAGACAAACTACGAGGACTAACTTTTTTGTTTAGCATGATGACCTTATTGTTTTTCGAAGTACCGTCTACGAGTCAATTTTGGAAGCAGTTATTCCACTCGTTTGCTGGTACTGACAGAATTGCATTCATGAAGACGTCATATGCTTCTTCAGGCAACTAAAACCTTTAACCACGCAGTCTGTATATAATTTTTGGAACAGAAAATAACCGTTGGGATTTGAGTCGAGAATGTGAGGACGTTTTGTTCCTTCAGAAATTCATTAATCTTATAAGTTGTGTGCGAACTAGCATGATTCGTCGTTTAGGGTTGGTTTTTCGAAGCTCAGCAATTAGTTTCACCAAACAAATGGTTGTGTACCAATTGGTAGAAACAGTTTCTGACCTTGCAGAGGAACCATTGCTTCATGACCTGCTTTTGAATGTTGCGACCATATTTTGGGACACATTCCGAGAACGGATTATTCAGGTCGGATTTTCTTCAACTTGGAACAGTTGGAACACCTGAATAGATGACTGGCGTTCCTTTTCGAGTTCATATACACGTTATAAAAGTTGCCTGAAGTTTTTGACAATAATCTGTTCTTTAGCCAACAAATTATCGGGGACACACAATTCTTTATATTAACGTTGTCGAATTGAGGTCTTTGAAATCTTCAATGATACTTCAACCTCACGATATGCCACAAGTCGTTCTTTGTTGATGAGCTTGTGCACGGCGTTGATGTTTTCCTAAGTGATTGCCATTTTTGGGGGACCTGTCCTTGGCTCGTCACTAAGACTTTTTCGCCTACGTTTGAATTTTCAATATCACTGAAAAACTGTCGACTGATATGGTACTTTATTACCGAAAACAGAAACCAACTTGGTGAAGTGTTCTCGTTGGGATAGTTTGCTTCGAAAGTTGGGAACTCTTCACTATCGAAGAAGTTTTTCGATTTTCGTTATGGTAGTAAAAGCACAAAGGACACTGAACGTTTTGGACGTCCATTTGAGGTTACAACTCCAGAAATCGTTGATAAAATTTGTAGTAAGATATTGGATGATCGGCGAGTGAAAGTGTAAACTTCTAGATATGACAAATCTATATGCCAGGTAAGTGCCACATTTGCTATTTTTTTTGTTGACAACAAACGCGACTTTGTAACAATTCCAGGAGTGTTTTGCGCAATGAGAAAAAATGTTTGCGTTGTTCCACAATACACCAAGAGACCAAAGAAAAATCGAAAAAATAGAGTTGTCCTTCTGAATCAAAGGCCAATGAGGCTTCACCGGCCAACAAGATCATAGAGTAAGTTTTTTGGGACGCACACAGTATCGTCTATATCGGGCCAAACGATCACCAATGGAAATTATGCAGAGCTGTTAAATCTATTTGATGCCAATTTGAAGCGAGAGAGGCCGAATTTGGTGGATAAAAAAGTGGTCTACCATCAGGACAACGTACCAGAGTACCTGCTTGCAGTCGCAATGGCAGAATTGGTTCGTCATCTACCATATTCTTTAGATTTGATCCTCTGCGATCCTCATTCTATTTCCAAACTTGGAGCAAAGGCTTGGTAGAACAATGAGTTCATCACTGATATAAACGCCTATTTCTAAGGATTGCCAGAATCCTATCATTCGAAAAGAACCAAGTAATCAGAAAAACATTGAACAGATTGTATCGAGCTACAAGCTTTGGCCAAATCTTTTCTCGTTTAATTTTTCAGGGACTTTCCATCCTGCCCGCTTAATGTCAACTGTAGTAGCCCACCAACCAACAAGCATGTTATGTCGAGGACTGTTATCAGAGTATCCTTTCATGGCGTGCTACAAAACTTCGATTGGCCAGGGGCCGGGACTATTGGACGTCCATTTTAAAAGTGAAATATTATTTTTCAGCATCCAATCCTCCACGATTCCAGCTTGTATGACAAGTGGCATTTGATATTTCTTAGATACGTCAACACGAAAACCAAAATACTTGGTAAAACATATGGTTGTACCATCTGGTATGCCTGCTTCAGACTTTCTCTGGCGTTATATGCCCTGCTGGGCTACCGGGATCTGCTCCGCGTTTTCGGTGTTTCATTCTCAGAAGAACCGGTTTGTTGACTACGTTTCGACACAATCTCATGTGCTATCTTCAGGTCTGCTCAGCTGTGCTGCTTCTCTGCTGCGAGTTGGACAAGGACTGACTTTGGTTGTTGTTGCTGGTTGTTTATGTACCCGTTTCATTTTTCGCTCCGTTGTATTTGGATGAAAACATTGATCTGTTGCATTCGACTGGTTCTTTGATTAGTTGGTTGTATTCAGTGGAGTTGGGGCATTTCTCCCTGTGGTTGGTGATGATGTTAGTTTCTATGCGACTGGTAATCATTGTGCATCGTTTGCCGTAACTATTTAGATTTCCCGGGTGTTTTTCGATTCTCGGATGATGCTTCGTGTCGTATGTTAGAGACTGGCTATGACCCTTGTGTTGTTGAAGATGATTTTGTAGGAAGTCTGCCTGACGTGTTTCTTGCTGCTTCCGTACTGTGTTTCGATATTCATTGCGTCGATTATCAATTCTTCTATTAGTTTGTTTCACATAGCTTTCTTCACAATTCACACACGGAATCTTGTAGACTCCTTGAGCTTCTAACTCTATTATTGTCCTGGGGTTGGGCAGTATCTGACCAATTATAAAAGGTGAGCTATCGCTATTGAGCATTTTTTCCTATCAGATTTATTTGGCAAGGTTGTCTTGAAGCTCTCTTGTTGTCATTTATGAAAGAACCATTTTGACGCTTCTGTTGTCTTCATCAGCTATGTAACTTTCTCACAACGCCTTCCGGATTGACATTGTCTAGCTCTGTGAAGACGGCGTCCACAAATTGATGAAGGTCTTCCTTTTTTATTTATGTTGGGCGCCAGACGATCGTTGGGAACCGGTTGATCTCCAAACCTAAACGGAAGGCAAGAGGAATCTCATTCTTCACTCCGTTGTATTTGGGTGATTACTTCGAACCGTTGCGTTCGACTGGTTGTTCGATTGGTTGGTTGTACTCAGGGGGTTGGGGCTTTCCTCCCTGTGGTTGGTGGTAATGCAGGTTTCTATGCGGATAGTAGTCTTTGTGCATCGTCTCTCTTATTCTAGATTTCGATAGGTTCTCGGATGGTGCGTCCAGTCGTGTATTTGAAACAGGCTATGACCCTGATGTTGTCGAAGACGATTTTGTGAGAAGTCTGCCTGACGTGTTTCTTGCTGCTTCTGTACTGCGATTCAATGTTTTTCGCGTCGGTTATCAATTCTTCTATTGGTTTGTCCCACGTAGCCTTCTTCACAATTCTTATATAGAATTTTGTGGACCCCTTGAGTTTCTAACTCTATTATTGTCTTAGAGTTTGGCAGTATCTGACCCATTTTCCGTACTGCGTTGAATGTGGTCTTGATGTTATGTTTCTTCAGTACTTTACTAATCCGCTCCATTATTCCCTTGTCATGAAAGGCAGACTATCGCTATTATTTTTTTTTCACCAGATTTTTTTGGCAAGTTTGTCTTGAGGCTCTCTTGTTGTCATTTTTGAAGGAACCATTTTGACGCCTTGAACCTTTTCAATTTCAATGCTCATGCTGTCTTAATCAGCTATGTAACCTCCCTACAACACTTTCTGGGTTGAACCTGGCTAGCTATGTGGAAACGGCGTCCACAAATTAATGGAAGACTTCCTTTTTTATTTATGTTGGGCGCCAGACGACCTAAATGCAGACTGGACAACCGGTTGATCGCCAAACCAAGACGGAAGAGGAGAGAAATCGTGGGCGTAATAATAGCAATAATCGGCTTGGGATACGATTGAGTTTCATTACCGTCGAAATATTACAATTTGACTTGACGAACAAAATAGTGATCAACTAATGGTACGTGTATACAAAACAGACTACAAAGCCAGGCAGATGGCAAGCACCACTGCAATGAAAACTTATGCTAGAATAAAAAGATGACAGTAGCGCTCACACTTCCTGCGTGTCGTTTGGGGGTACCCTCAAAGATCGTAGTACGCGCGGAAAGAAAAGTGAATACGTAACCTAACAAAAATATACATATTTGATCGCTACCGTTAACACAAAAGTAGTAACAAAAAAATAATAGAAGAAAAATGATAACAAAAATACGATTGCTGCCCTATTCAGTATGATGGTGTGAAAACCGACCTCTGAATTTGCATTTTTGTGAAACTTATCAGGTTTTGATTTTATAAAATTTATCAAATTCTGTTTTACGGCCAAACTTTAAAGATCACTTTACAGTGTCCTGCATTTCTTCAAACCTTGCCACCTCGGCTGTATTAAGCTAGATGGCACTGCTGCAGATTAATTTTCTGCATGCCATGTACCAACTTACATTTCAATAGTATCGCGGCTACAAGTTCGATTATCTGCGCCTTCTATACCGTACTGAAGAGTCCTGATAAAGACGAAGCACGTGTCTACGGTTGCTGCCCTATTCAGGATGATGGTGTAAAAACAGACCCCGGAATTTGTATTTTTGTGAAACTTATCAGGTTTTGATTTTATCAAATTTATCAAATTCTGTTTCACGGTCAAACTTTGAAGGTCACTTTACAGTGTCCTGCATTTCTTCAAAAATAATAGCGTTCATACTTTTTAGAAAACCAAGACATCCAAGAACGGTAGTTGGTTGTTTCTCTCGGTCTTCTTGGTGAACTTAATTTCATTGTGAATTGTGTTAGGATGGTCAAGGATTGAAGTAATCATCCAGAAGCAACGGAAAGAAAAATGGGACAACCAGTTCTTGTCCGATTCGCAGCTGAGAAGACCTGAAGATTGCTCATGAGATTGTGCCGAAACGTCGTCAACAACCAAACACCAACAACGCGAAGCAGATATATTTGATATTTCATATAATAATTAGGTCATCAACACAGCTGTCCTGATGATAAAAGTACTACTATTTTCATTCTACTGTACAACATGTGCTATTTTATGACTTTTGTCGAGTTACGATCGAAATTATGCTTTCTTCTTTGGGTGAATTATCCTAGTAACATATGCTTGCAATATTTGTATCAATATAATCGGAATGACTTCAAATGAAGTCATAACAATTTCTTGGTTAACTTCAAAAGAAAGGAAATTTTATTGCAGCATGCGAATATTGCTAATTCAATGAATAGTTTATTTAGTATGTTGATGAATGGACGCGACAATCTGATCCGATCTGATCTATTCCAATGGTTCAAAAATTCCTCTAGAGATACTTCAAAGAGAACTAATGTCTTACAGTGTCCATAAAACTTGATCTAGCTCTGTTTGGGAGCCGTTAAAACTTTAGTTTTATTTAGTTACCTGTAGTAGTTTTACGGAACAAAGCAGTATAACGGTAGTATAACAGTAATTGCCTCACATTTAAAACTACCAACGATGTTCGGATTTCTCGGATGTTATACATATATATATATATATATATACTCATCAATCAAAACTATCGTAGGATATACTTACATTCTGATTGGGCTTTGTTCGAATATAGTAAAGGACATCCAAGAAGTACTCACCTGTAAAAAAAACTGCTATTAGAATTCATCATATTAATTGATGTGATATTCTACTGAATAATACAAGTACTCTCAAATATCATAGATGATGTAGAACAATAACTTCCGAATTCTTTGCGATATTAATTACGAATCCTTTTTCTTTTGGAGTCTCGTTTATTTTCCGGACAAGTTCTTTCTCTCATCTAAGTTGATTTATTTCCAGCTTCTCGTGTGAAAACTATTGCGTCAGCGCTGAACCAGCGCTGCTGTCGAACACAAACAGAACTAAATCAAGTCCTACAAACTAGAAGACGAAGGTCTAAAGAATTCCCAGGGCTGGTTATGATTTTTAATAGCTCTCTTCACATTACGATGGGGTTTTGTCTCAACCAATTGATGTATAAGCATCTTTGAAATCATGGAGCTCAATTGTAAATGGAAAATGACATCATTGAGACGATTAAACACCAATCGTCTGTGCGTGGCTCTAAATCGGCATTATCTTGATTAACTTTCCAAATTCACTTGCATTAGTGCTCAGAAGGTAATTAGGCAAAAAAAAGAAAGCAGGTGAAGGCCTTTCTGGCAAAAAATTTCACACATTTCAAGCTTGTACGAAGAATTATCAAAAGACGCGTTTAAAACGTCATGCATAAAATATGTTTTCGTGTATTTACTTAGTGGAATAAGCCAAGCAAATAAGTCTGACTGGAAAATGAAGGAGCATTCTGGAAAGAAAATAAATAAATTCACACAAAGAAGAAAAATGAGGAGATGCTATCAACAAAAGCGAGTGTAGTTATCTAGCTGATGTAATATTTATAGGAAGAGAATTTATTAATTTAGTTCAACATACTTTCATGAGCGGAAAAGATATTGCGCAGCATGCAGATTATATCGAGAAGCAAGTAATGAATAATAAATTTGTGCTTAAATTATTACTGCTGTCTCAATTTTTTATGGATGATATCAACAAAGAGATATCCGCTTCGAAATAACGGTTCCATCTAACAATAGCCCCTCTTTCATGTCGGATAAGAAGTGTGACATAATCAGGCCATCCCTCATAGACAGGACCATCGATAGCAACCCGATATTGATTGTAGAACTTCTGATTTCGCCTATTGTTCGTAACGATGTCCCAAATGATTCTCTATGGCTTGGAAGCTTCGAACCATTTCCTCGAAATTTGCAACACAATTACAAAATATTCACAACGCGAATTCAATGCATATTTGAAACTTTAGTGCTCCATTTGTTAGCCTGACTTCATCTGAAAGTTTAAATAGAACTGCTTTCAAATGAATTAAGGGTTTTTTGTTCGGACTCTTGTAATTTGATTAACTAAGTTGACATTGCAGACACGTTACGTACCGAACGACCACTGTATCTCGAAATCTTTCTTTTATCGTCTTTAATGTAATTAACTTCTCCATATATAATTCATGAACTTGTTGTTACTCATTCTTCCTTTGTCATCTCGTCTTGAAGCTTCAATATTTGTCTATATGTATAACTATTAGGTCAACATCAACGTCAATTCGTTGTGACTCAAACTCAGGTAACAACGATAATCCAGATGATTGACCACATTGATGGTCATCCAGGACTCGGGTCCAGCCAAGAACGATCGGAGCAGGTACCTAAGTGATCAAGGCGCATTTTTAATTGTCACTTCGATAGGCGACTAGCTGCACTGTCAATTTTTTTCGGATACGGAAGAAAGTAATGAACCATTCTTCACGTAATTTAGTGGGGACTTCAGAAAGATTACAGCGAAATCAATGCCTGGACTCCAACCAATCTTCCTGTATGTTACAAACCGATTTTCCGTCAGCAATTTTTTTCACAGCACGGCTATTTCCATCACTGACAGTTTTGTTCATGTTTCAGGTGACACCTCCGACATTTACAATCGCGAAACCATCCGACAATCCTGGGTTTCAAGGAACATCATTCCGAAGAACCACTACCCGATTTTGATAGGTCTGCTTGAACGTTGGCCCCTTTCAAAATCCTATAGAACTTTCGCACACCAAGCAGTTTGTGGGACTTACTGATCAATGCCAGACTTGTGATAATCTAACACCAGATTTTGATGGTTTTGCTTGAACGTTGGCTCCTTTCATAACCGTACAGATTTATCACACATCAAGTAATTCGCGGTACCTCCATGATGTCGAATGATCAATGCCAGACTTGTGACAATCAAAAATATGTCAATGTCAATTTGTTGTAATTCCACCACAGTACTGAACAGACAAACCTTTGAAGCTATTCCCCAAAACAGGAAGCATATTCGTTGTTGGAAGCTCTTCAAGCTCGCATAGAAAGATCATTTAGGACAAGATCTGTACTGTAGCGCAGATGGGCAACTAATTACACTGTCAAGTTTTTTTGGCTACGCCACGGAGTCTTGGGCCACCCTTTACACAATTTATTGAATACCTTAGGGAGATTTCCAGCTCCTGATATAAAATATCATCTACTGCAATGGACCAATGCCTGGACCCCGACGAATCTCCCTTTCTATTACAATCTGATTTCTCATTCGCAATTTTACCGCAGCATTGATATTTCCATCATTAACAGTTAATGCCGACGCCTTTGTCTATATTTCAGATGACACCATCTACGTCTAAACTTGCGGAGCCATTCGACAAACCTGGATTTCAAGACAAACAATTCTCAAGAACTACCACCACATTTTGATCTGCTTGAATGTACAGAACTATCGCACACCAAGCAGTTTGCGGCACTTACTGATCAATGCCAAACTTGTGACAATCTGCCACGAGATTTTGATGAGCCTGCTTGAATGTAGGCTCTTTTCATAACCGTACAGGACTATCGCACACCATGTTCGCAGAACCTCAATGTAGTCGAATGGTCAATGCCCAACTTGGGACAATCAAAAATATGTCAATGTCAATTCATTGTGAATCCATCTTTGGAGCCATTCCCCAGAACAGGAAGCATATTCGCTGTTGGAAGCTCCTCAAGAAGTCTTTGAAGTTCTACCACGTATGTTTTTTGAAGGTAGGGAGACATGGAAAGATCATTTAGAACAAGTTCTGTACTGAAGGCAAGATGGGCGATTTATTGTACTGTCGACCATTTTTTGACTTCGCAAGGAGGTATTGGGCCACTCTTCACGCAATTTATTGAAGACTTCAAGGAGATTTCCAACTCCTTATGTAAAATATCATCTGTTATGGCGAAATGCCTAGATTCCGACGAATTTTCCTTTCTGTTACAATCCTATTCCTCATCGGCAGTGTCGCCGCAGCATTGACATTTTCATCACTGACAGTTGATGCAAATGCCTTTGCTCATATTTTAGATGAGTCCTTCCAGATTTACATTTGCAGAATCATTCGAAAAACCTGGATTTCGAAGAAAATCATTCCCAGGAACTACCTCCAGATTCTGATAGTTCTGCTTGAATGTTGGTCCCTTTGACACCAAGTGGTTCGCGGCACTCCAATCAATGCCAAACTTGTGACAATCAAAAATATGTCAATCTCAATTCTTTGTAGCTCCACCACAGGGCTGTACAGACTAACATTCAAAGCAATTCACTAGAACAGGAAGCAAATTCGTTGTAGGGAGTTCTACCACGTATGTTTTTGAAGGGTGGGGAACATGGGAAGATCATTCTAGAAAAGCTCTATATTGTAGAGCAGATGGGCGACTAATTGCAATGTCGATTTTTTTTGGCTACGCAAGGAAGAACTTGGCCACTCTTCATGCAAATTATTGAAGACCGTAGGGAGATTTCCAGTTTTTAAAGTGGAATATCATATGCCGCAGTGAAGCCAATATCTAAGCTCCGACAAATCTCTTTTTCTATTACAATCCGATTTCCCTTCAACAGTTTTCTCGCAGCACCAAATCCGCGAGACCATCCGCCAACCTTGGGTTTCACGAATAATTATCCTCAATAGTAGAAGGAGTCACAAGACTAGACAAAGTTAGAAAAGATTTACAAACTTAGACTGTAGACAAAAACAGTTAGCATGGTATGGACACTCAATCAAAATGCCTGAAGAAAGACAAACGAAAGAAATTTGGAAAGCGAGAATTACAAAGAAAAGAAAAAGAGAAGAATTCACGAAGACCTGGAAGAACGGTGTAGCAGAAAATACTAACTAGAAACCATATCAGGGCTTAAGATAGAAGGCAACGGTTTTTAAAAATGAGAGCGCAAAAAAAAACTGCAGGAAACTGCTGAAACTACAATAAAAATATACGAAAACCAAGAAAGACATTGAAGAAAGAATTTAACATGAAAAAACAGCCAAAAAAATGAGAGAAGATGCATAAATTCTGTTGGATGGTTTTTTGATGTTAAATTTTTTCTTCGATGTCTTTCTTGGTTTTCGTACATTTTCATCGTAGTTTTAGCAGTTTCCTGTAGTCTTTCATGTTCTTGCCGGTACCACCTTGTATTTTTTCCACTTTGAGCTCCTCCCCATTAAATTATATATCAGAACTTGGTAAAATGGCGGGAGATATGAGTGAATGGAAGAACTTCATCACCAACATAAAATGAATACTCAATCTCAACATTCGAAAGGGTACAACAAGATATAATAGATTATATGTATTTTCAAAAGCTGCCATTGAATTTAGATGGTTCTGCTTGGCCCTTTTATCATCTTACAAAATCATTGCACATAGAGCAGTTCGCGGTACTTCCATGATGTTGTCGGCCTTCGAGAATGCTGGTGTAAGCTGTCGAATGAATGAATTTCTCAAGGATGTGCTTGCTTCTATCGTTTTCAACTTCTGTGGCCCACAATTTTGTTTATTCATGTTTATAGCTTCAAGTGAAACTGAGTTGCACTAATTTGGTCATTTTTGTATATTTTTTATGTGAATAAGTTATAAGAGGTTGTTTGAAAGGGGTTTGAGGGTGGATGTACACTCTACTAATGTTCTGTTTTGTTGTCCATGGGTTACGACTGTTGAAGGTTGACTGTCGTTTGAATTGAGGAACCACTCTTTGGTAATTCGATCCCAATCACCTCGTCAAGTCGGAGCGACATGCTTCCTACGCTTTTAAGTTCTGCATATAGAAATGAAAAAAGACAGTAGGTGAATCTTTGGCAACAAAAGTTGATACATCTTGCATTCGCTTGATCCAACTTTAGAAGCAATCATTTGCTGGTCAGACAAAATTGTATTGATGAAGGCGTCGACTGTTTCTTCCGACGACTGAAACCTTTGACTACGCAGTCCGTTTTTGATTTTTGGGAGGTGGAAAAATCGTTGGGACTTAGGTCAGGACTATAACAATTCAACATTTTGCTGCCTTTGAGCTGTGTGCGAACCTGCATTGCCTTGGTGGAGGATGATTCGTCGTTCAGGGTTGGTTTTCGAAGCTCAGCAATTACTTCCGGCCAACAAATATCAATCGACAGTAACAGTTCTTTGATCTTGCAGGAGAATTGTTGCTATATGACTTGCTTTTGGAACAAATTTCACGACCATTTTCCTGGATCCACTTCGAGAACCTCTAGCTTGGAACACTCAACCCAAGCAGACGACTGGTAGTTGTTTTCAGGAAAATGTAAGTAAATCCACGATTATTCACCACTGACGATACTGTACACGTTTTTAGAGTTGCCCAAATTGAATCAGCCCAGAGTTTCATCAACATCAATTGTCTGTAGGTTCTTCCGGTTCTTCGATGAACAGGTGAGGTGTCCAACAAGAAATTCTTCCTGCAAGGCTATTTGAATTGAGGTCTTTCTTCAATGATACGTTACATGTCGATCTTCGTTGATGAACTTGCGTACGACATTGACGCGTACCGGAGTAATACCCGTTTTTGAGAGATCTGTCCTTGAATTATCACTAAGACTTATTTGTCTACGTTTGGGTACTACATACCACCGAAAAACTGTCGACTGTTGTAGTACTACATCACCAATAACAGAAACCAATTCGGAGAGGCATTCTTACATTCGTTCGGTCTTGTACATGGTCCGACTTCCAATTCCTCAATCGTAGCAGGCTTATCCAAGTACACTTTGGACTTAAAATAGTCCTAAAGGAAAAATATGAAGATGTGATATCACACGATCTAGGCGGCCAAACCGTCCGAAAAGTGGAATGACCTGTTCTTCAAATGGTTGCACGGGCTGTGTGGCAAGTAGCACCGTCTTTTTGGTGTCAAATGTCCTTGAGATCACGGGCTCCAATGTCAGGCAGCAGATAGTTGGTTATCATGACGCGATATGGGTGCCATCGACAGTTACGTTCTGGCCGGCTATTCTTAGCTACCACCACTATATTTTGTTCACCAGGTGCTGGATGTGGTCTTTTAGGTCCCGTTTCATCTAATAACGAAAATTGAGCTTCAGACTTTTTGAAGGTATAGCAAATTGGACGTTCGGTAGGCCTTAAACGGCAGATTCGGAAGTTTGGAGACATCAATGAATAAAATTGTTATCTCCTGGACACATGAAATGAAAATGGGGCAGAATATGGAAATAAGAACGAATCACGTCTGAATGAATCAGTTGTTCCAACAGTTATAATACGAAAGTCAATACGTCACCAGCAAATACACAAACCTTCTTTAAACCAAATGCGTCTACTCACTTGGAGGTAGCAGCTCTTGTAAGACAGTTTTCTGAGATAAATTGAATGTGTCAGTTAGAAAGGAGGCCAAGAACAACGTTTGCTTTCCATCATTCAAAAGAATTTGTTGTACAATACAGCGGGTACTTTAAATAAATTCTAGTTTTGATTGACAACTTCTGGCAGGCTCTGTACACCGACAAGGTTAAAAACTCATGTATGATCATCCTTTGAAGTTATTAAGTATGTTTTGATTAGAAATACATTTACTGACAAGTCCGAATAATCAGGGACAGTTGAAGTGAAATATACAAGTTCTGTTTGTACTGAAACCCTTTACCGTGAGTACAAACGAACCATCAGTTTCCACTGACAGAGACTCTACAATTTCACAATGAATCTTGCGGTTTCACCCAGCTGTATACTCACACGGCTCATGCATACATACAGGCAAATATATTCCACAATAAATAACGCATCCCTAGCGTCAGTAGCGTTTTCTCGTTGCGAGATTTGATAACAAAAACAATTATAATTAGGGCTGTGAGGAAAACTCCAACACAAAGCCGAGAGAAGGAGACTCTTCTTTGAGTTTTCTCTCTCTGAAGCATTATGGCGCTGCGTGAGTAAAATACACATCACCTGAATTTTCTTCGGTTGAGATTGTATCAATGACAAGAGAAGAAATCATCGACATATCCAAACATTGTAAATTATCCCAAAATGCAGCATATTTCATAACGAAATCTGATAAATACTTTTTTGAAATAGTCCGGATCTCTCAATAAATAATTCAGCCTTCGGCTGCATTGACAAACGCAACAAATTTATTACTCCAGAGTCAGTAATTAATTACTCTGGCGTCACTTGTTACGCCCTTCAGCCCCAAATCCTCCATTCCGAAATGACAGTAAAAATAAAATAGGAGAACGGTACTTGACGGTTCAAGTTTTTGACCCAGTTTATCTCAAGTTAAATTCATACGTTACCTCATTTGGCAGAATAAAGTCCAGCTTTTCCTCCACGAACTATGGGCTTTTTATTTTGCTGTTAAGACTTTCGTTAGTGCTTCACCACGATTTGGTACATTTTTTTCCGTATAATTTTTGGTGCAGTGGGCATTTGATATCAACTCTCCTTTTTTGCTTTGCTGATCTTTATTATTTCATACTTTTGCTGCAATAGGTTTATTGACGTATTTGTTTCATTAATAATTTTGTTGAGACTTGCTGAAGTCAGCATTAGGAACTACTTTGGTTGGACACGAGTACTAAGGGGCCCCTTCGAGTGAATTGGACTATCAGGGGAGTGCTTTCAATAGGCAAAGACTGCTCAGAGGTGCTAAGTCATCTCTGCGGGCAGGCTACGTAGCAAATCAGCTCCGGCACTGACCTGAAGAGCCAGTAGGGTATGGATAGTGTCCCACCCTTACCAGTAGATCGAAATCGGGATAGATCCTGGAGAGGAGGCGTTGGCAACGTACTGGTAGCCAGCTAGATTCAATCCCTGCCTTTGTGCAGGTGCCACCTGTAGTGCCGAAAAGCTGAACGGGTTTGCAATTGATGGTGCAGACTGTTAGAGGGAAACAAGCGTATAGAACATTAAGACGCGTAAGAACTCTGGAAGGGCTATGTATTGAGGTGCTTAATTGTGAGAATTTGACACATAAGAAACCTTGCAGCAAAGACACAACGATAAAGTAAGAAGGCATTAGATTTCAAGAAACACGCGGGCAACGGTGAAACTGCAAAAAACAATATGACGACTTCATGGATAGTTAATAATATTCCCGATTGTAACAATGTGAAAGACTTCAAGTTCCTAACGATTTGTACCATTCGAAAAGCTCTGCAATTATCTGTCCTGATAATGATGTTGATATTGAATAGGCAATTCACAAGGAAAGTTTAATCAGAAAGACGTCGATAAAACCGATTAAATATAACAAAGGTCCCCGTTGGTGTCCTCCAAATTAAAAAACTTGACATTAAGAAGATCGGAGGGCAGCTGTCCTCCCTAATAACATTTTCCTGGAGGAAAACTCTGTTAGCAGCATGTCAGCCACTGATAACGAATCTAATTATATAAAAATAACTTTAAATAGATAGCATTAACCGGTCTTGTGACGCTGAGTGAATTTTATGAAGATATCACGTAAACTGGATTATAATTTTATTTCTAATAACTTCCCTGTTAATTACAAGAGTGAAGAGGTAGAGTGAGATAGCATTATAGCTCGTTGAATGATCACCAAGGTAAGAACCGATGCTTCTATTTGTTGCCATTGACAACAAAATAAAAAGAAGCGTTTCTACGTGGAAATAATTAGAGCCGAGTGGATTATTCTCTCAAGCCCTCTGGCGGTAGAAAAGGGGATATTAAACTGTGAATTCATTTTATCAGCCGTTGTGTTGCGACTAAATGTTGCTATGGCAACATATTTGATAATATTTTTTCGTTTTTGGATCGTTTACACAGAGGGAGAGAACTCATCCAAAATTAACGCCTTGGTACATTCACACACATCCAATTTTTTTGTCATTGATATTGAATATTTCATTCTCAAGAAGATTAACATTTTTTTAGTCTCCTCAATAGAAAATCTGGAGGAGGCAAAATAAAAGACATTCTTCTGTCTAAATTAATAACATTCTTTTAAACAAGTATGTGCTTTTCTCAGATCAGTGATGAAAATAGTCCCATTTATTACATTCTTCACTTATTGTAATATATCTTAGAAGCACTTTAAAAGCTTATTAATAACGCGGATGACATATTTTCTATCCACTTGTTTACTTTTTGGTACAGCTTCGACCAAACAAGGCTTCTAAATGACAAAAATACCCTTTGATGACATCAATTACGACTTGAAATTCCAATTAAAAAAGAGTATGCAATTTATATCATCTTGAGAATCAAACATCAATTGTTGGGGTAGAAATTCGGAATCAACCATCAGTACACTCCTGTGAGTTGATTTTGCCCGGAAAATACTATTGGTATTGGTACCCATTTCTGCAATTACATCTTCGTCAACTTCTCTACATTGGGACACCCATGGGTGTCAGATTTGGACAGTATGAAGGATGTACAGCAAGTTGGAACTATTTTTTATTGGACAAAAGACGTGATAATAACTCAACATCAAGCTTGGTTGCTACTACCAACAAACTTTGAAGTTTCTAATCATCGAATAAAATAGAATTGAGCATTCCGGGACTTGACGTGAGAGACGTGTTATTCAAATGAAGGCCTGCAAATTAGATCCATTATAGGAATGGAAGATGAAGTGGTATACCCAGATTGGAATTTCTCCCTCTTGGCATGGAAAGGATACCCTTGAATTCAAACTCCTCCAATCAAGATTTACGAAGTTCCTCTTTAAACTCTTTGATCAAGGAACATCTCCTGCCAGCAGTCAACAAACCTCAAAGTTATATGGCAATCGATTGGTCCTCGATACTCCTTCTGTATTCTACTTCTTTGGCTCAGTCAACCTTCAGGCGGATCTCGTGAGGTCTCCTGCTTCTCTTCTCCAGCTGGTTATGTTGATCTTCTGCATGCCTCGAAAAACAATTGGCCTACTTCTAGCTCTCCTAGTTTTTGATTTACAATATAGTGAAAGCCTGAATAGAGACCTTGTACTTCATATTTCTGTACTTTATCAAATAGTTGAAATCTATTCTCGTCATTCTGCTTCAGCATTTGTTATTGAAGAACTCATTGATGTTGCAAAAAATAACGAGAACCAGGCAATGGCTTATCAAAAGTGAATATTCACCTGATTTGCCAATACTAGAACCAGACCAAGAAGTTACAATCGCTATTGGAAAGGTAAAGATAGGGAAAGCAGCTGGATATGATGAGACAAAACCAAATCAGCTAAAATTCATGGGAGAGGAAGGAGCAAAAATGCTGCCCACATTAGTAAACAAAATTTGGGATGAAGAGCAGACACCTATAGACTGGAGAAAAGCAATCATACTGCCAATATACGGAAAAGGAGACAGCTCCAACTGTTGCAATTATTGAGGGATGTCACTCCTATGCACAGTAGTGAAAGTGTACGAAACGATACTTGAAAGTAAGCTTAGAAAGTTAGTAGAAGACAAGATTCAGGCGGATTTAGAAAAGGTCACAACACCCAAGACTAAGTATTGACAGTTCAGCAAATAACAGAAAAAACCTCAAGACACAACAAACGAGAAGCTTTCGATAGAGTTAACAGAGGACTGTTGTGGGAAATATTAAAAAGAAGATATATAGGACAAAAGCTATTGGAAGGAATCCAGAGTATATATAAAGATAACAAACTATGTAAGAACCGCAAACTTATTATCGGAAGAATTCAAAACAGGTGCAGGACTAAGGTAACGAGGAACTTTGAGTCCTCTATTGTTTATAGTATACATGGATGGAATTAACATTCAGGCAAACAAGAGAACAATCAAAACTTCCGTAGGATATTCAAATTTTGAAAAAATTAGAAAAGCAGAGTGCATTTTTGCAGACGACATAGTAATCTTTGCGAATACAGAGAAAAATCTGCAAGTGGACTTGAAGCTATGGAACGAAGAATTACTCAAAGCAAATATGAAAATAAATGCCATCAAAACATAGCAGTTATCTTACCGATATATAAAAAAAGAGATATCTGTGATTGTAACAATTATAAAGGAGTTTCACTATTCAGTACAGCACTAAAATTATATGAAAGAGTTCTGGAAAAAAAGACAGAGAGTAATAATAGAACTATCCCTAGAAGAAGCTCAGAGCAGATTCAGAAAAGGAAGGAGTGTACAAGATCATATTTTTACCAGTGAACAAATAGTCCAGAAAACCTTATTGACTAGAAGTAAAGCATGCATGGCCTTCATGGACCTGAAAAAAGCATTCGACAGAGTGCAAAGACAAAGAATCTGGAACAGTTTAACAAAAAAAGGTGTGAATTGGAGATTAGTGAGTGCGATCAAAAGTTTATATAAGAAGAATTTGAACTATATTGTTGGAAGAAACCGAAAATCAGAAATATTTGAAACGAAAAATGGCCTTCGCCAAGGAGGAGTTATGAGTCCGGTATTCATGGACGATATTATAAAACAATGCAAGCAAGGAACAACGAAGCTATTAGTAGGGCACAGAAATATGCAACGTATCGATATTGGAGAATGCGCGTTTTCAGACGATGTAATATTCGCAAGAAACGGAACACAACTGCAAAGAAATTTGAATATATGGAATAATAAACTGAATTTGCACGGAATGTCAATAAATGTGAAGAAAACAAAAGTGATGATAATAGGTAATGAAGAAAAATCTATGAAGCCAAATAATGAAAACATAGAGCAACTAGAGAAACTCGAATATTGAGGAATTAAAATAACAAAAGATGGAAGACAGGACGGAGACATCAACAAAAGGGTAGATAAGACAATGAAATTATTTCACAGCATAAATAACCGCTTCATAAGTAAGAAAGAAATTAGCAGGAAGACAAAATTAACAGTTTACAATACAATATTTAGATCAGTTCTAACATATGGCTGTGAGTCATGGGTTAAACCGAGAAGAACCAAAAGTAAAATCCAGACATTAGAAATGAAATATTCAAGAAGGGTCAAAGGAGTAACGAGAATGGACAGAATAATAAACCAAGATATAAGATCAGAACTTTCAGTGGAACCTATATTTATTTAGCAAAGACAACTGAGCTGGTGGGGACACCTGGTCAGGATGGAGGAAAATAGACCTGTAAAGAGGACTTGGACATCAAGGAATATACCGAAGAGAAGCCAAGGAAAACCAAAGAAGAGCTAGAATAACATAATAGAGAAACTCTTGGAGAAGAAAGAAATCACACTACGCGAAGCCAAGCAGACTGCAAAAAACAAGAAACAGTGGGCAAAGTTTGTGCACGAATAAAGAATAAGGACTAAAATCCCTACACTTAACGGCAAAAGGGAATTGGACTATATATATAACATAGGTGATGATAATATCCAGAGGAAAAAAACAATTGAAAATACAAATTGATTATAAGCATTTACAACAAGCTCAAAGCTGTGGGTGTCCAGGAGGTATAATCGAAATAAAGGGGGGTGCGAAGATGAAATAAATAGCAGAACACAGGCAACAGTAAGAAGGCACTATCAAAACGCAAAACAGTAAACAAAATAATAAAGCTGACCATCTACAAAGCAATACTACCAATGCTGCTGTACAGTTCAGAAACCTGGGTACTAAATGAAAGACAACAAAGTGAAATTACAGTGGAAGAAATGAAATGTCTTAGAGCTATAGAGGGGGTAACAAAACTAGACAAAATTCGAAATGAAAAAATTAGAGAGAGATTGGAAGTACAGTCAGTAATGAAGAAGAGAGCAGAAACAATTGGGCTGGTATGGACATCTAATTCGACTCGAGGATGAAAAGATGAAAAAAATATGGAAAGCAAGAACAATAGAGGAAAGAAACAAGAAATGATAACCAAAAAGAAAATTACAACCAGAAGAGCACACGAGCTAGCAAGGAACCGGAACGGATGGAGAAAATTCATATTCATTTCTGTCCATCAATTTTTTGGATTGTGTTAGCCCAGTCTCATGGTCATGGAAAACAAATTGCCTCAGCAGACTGGAGGAAAGCTGCATAAACATTATAGTGAACCTGCCCCTCCCATTTTTAAGGTTGCTCCATGAGCCCAACTATCACAGATGTTCTAGATGTCCTGTTGAAACAACCCCTCAGAAATCATTGATGGAATCCATACAAAGTCAATATCACCGCTGGTAAGTATCGAGGTCATTTCCAATTTGTAGTAACTTTTGGAGATGAACACACCAGACCTATCATTTTTTAATTTTTGTTCATCGTTTATTCGGACTATGAAAGTCCGAATGATTCCCAGAAAATGAACGAGAGCAAATATTAACTGAGGGGCAGGTCCATAAACATTAAAGTGGACCCGCATTTTCAATTTCCGGAGTTGGTCTATGGAAAGCAATCTCGCCATCTCATTGCGAAACTTCGAATGTAGAGTCGTTAATCCTACTGAATATTATTGGTAATTGTGATGAAATCACGAGCAGAAGTATAATATGAAGCAGAAGAGTCACATGGGTCCAATTCATGATCAAAATGGATTTATCAAGGAAGTATTCTTGTCAGGGGTGGTTCACATATCAAACTGCGTAGCCTGGGGTCTCGACCCGTTAGTAACCATACAAACGATTGGTCCAACAACAGTATCTATATCAATTATACATTGTATAACGTTATAGGAGGTCCAACAAAGGATTGTAAAAAGGTCCTTGATACGTCCTGAATATTTTTTGCCATTATCTTCAAAAGAAAGAGGATGAACGGTAGATAGATTATACGATTATGGTACTTGCGTTCCTCAACAACATGATGGATGGATTAATACAGTCGGCTATAATAAATTCATGATTACCAGTCATGTTGTGATACAAATGACAGCTAGGATACGTCAACTATCTCTAGAATTATCCCTAATGATACAACAAAGGAAGGTAATTCAATTTCCTCCTTCCGAACTACATCAATAAAAGACAAGTTACCTACGCATGACAGTTTGCCTTTCTATTTCAATACTTCAAACCAGAAGCTAACAGAGGCCTCACACAACACAAAGATATTGTGTTTTGATGTCGGAAAACCTCATTACCGGCAGTGTAATTCTTTTTTATTCGTTTAGTGCTCCATACAAGTCATTACAGACGGGAACGACAAAACGGCTGCTACACTAATACTTACATAGGATCGTTAACGTGGCCATGATGTCGAAAATAAAACATCATACGGAAACAGACATTTGGGGGAAGGGAGAGTAATTACCCCACAATTCTTGTTTGTGTCCAAACTTCTCACATGTACCGTACGAATACTCATAGTTTTTTTCATTACCGTCCAGAACAGAACGCTATGTAGAAGAGTCTACAAAGATATTTCAATGT
The DNA here is from genome assembly GCA_963989225.1 of Dromius quadrimaculatus. Taxonomy (NCBI): domain Eukaryota; kingdom Metazoa; phylum Arthropoda; class Insecta; order Coleoptera; family Carabidae; genus Dromius; species Dromius quadrimaculatus. Next base: position 4,519,177 of record OZ022328.1, read on the forward strand.
ATGAATATCCAGGTATGACTGTTCCAACATATTTTCTGATCTTAGGTGTTTCCAGTTGAACTCATGAGGCCATTACAATTATCAGGACTTTGTTTATCGAACAGAAAATGATTTGGTACTTGAATGTAAGTGCCATGTGACATAATAATAACAATATGACCATAACTAAGTGGTAAGAATCGGCATAAAACAAGATTGGAAGGAGGTGGCAAATGGTACCTGCTTCTGATTCATTTGGTGTGCGTTTAATCAGCAAATATGTGCAATAAATAGAATGACTTATAAATAGATCTGCAAGTGCAATTGGGATGCGGCGGTGAACATGAAGTTAGTTAGTGACATACCGGAATGGAGGCTTTTTCCTCGGCGGCGGTTCCCCCATTTGGGGGCACATGACCAGCTTTGGCGACGAGCCCCACCGGCACCCTCACCGTGAGGCCGTTGCGTGCCCGAATCCCTAACTACACTAGCACTCTCAGTTTGCACACAAGTGGTACAATTACTACAGCATCCATCAATACAAACAGTTTACACTAGAAGATAAACACAGACACACTTCCTAGATGACAACACAACATGTGCTCGTTTGTTTACGGGAACAGCTGATGTGGCCTGACCGTGGGGGCTGTTCCTGCGCTACTGAGCACTGCTGGCGCTATCGAGCGTCGCTCGGCGCCACGGCGCAGGGACACACGCGCCACCGACCAACAAGCGCCGCCATGCATACACCTGTACCTACCCTACATCCTAACAACCACCCCTCAACACTCGCTCACCCCCGAATAGACTTCATTCAGAAGGGTTGACACCACAGATACTAAGGAAATTCGGCCAGTACCAACTCAGATCAAACACCAGTATTTGCAACGACCCTCCAAATCAACAGATGACGCTCCAAAACTATTTCAAGAATAAATTTGAAAAAGTTGATACATTGATACACTTTAAGAGCTGTTATTCCACTAGCTTGCTGGTACTGACAAAACTGCATTTTTTTGTCGTCGACTGCTTTTGTGACCTCGCAGTCTGTTTTTGATTTTTGAAAAGATAAAAGAAACGTTGGAACTTTGGTCGGAACAATTCGACGCTTCGCTGCTCTTAAAATTCTGTGTGCTAGCGGACATTGTCTTGGTGGAGGATGATTCGTCGTTCAGGGTTGAGTTTTCGAAGCCCAGCAATTACTTTTGGTCAACAGACGACTGACGTTTATTTTCGGGTTCATATGAAAAAACCCATGATCCATTACCGTTGATGGTACTGTACCCGTTTTTAAAGTCACCTGCATTGAATTGGCCTCCAGTTTCCTGTCACGAATGTACTCTAGCTTCTTTGGATTAAGGGCTTTGAGATCCCAAATAATACCTGTATCTTGCGATAAGTCACATGTCGATCCACGTCGATAAGCTTGCCCACAGCATTGACGTTTTCCTGAGTGACTGCTCTGTTCATGACTCGTCGTTAAGACTTGTACGTCCACGTTAGAATCCTGTATACCACCGAGAAACTGTCGGCAGGTGGAAAATTCTTTCGAAAGTTGTTAGTTATTGTCGATTCTGGGAGACTTGTCCTTCACTCGTCGCTGAAATTTATTCGTCTACGTTTGAATTCTCTATACCACCAAGAATCTGTCGACTATTTCAAGCTTATTTATCATTCTGTATTTGGATCTGGATGTAATGGAGAGAGTGAAGAACTACATGCACTTAGACCACATTGTACTCCCTCCGAACGCGTACCTCACCATTACATTTCTTGAAGTCATTCAATGCTCGCCGAGAAGGCTAGTAAGTCTGCAGCAAGAATTACACTCAAACTGACCATGCTAGGCCAGAGGCTCCTTAGCATAGATCCTCTCTTTGAAGATAGAACCGGGCAATCACAAGGAATGTGTACCACAGTTTCATCTTCTTCCACGGAAGCTCTGCAGAAAGGGCTGTCTACAATTTTGATCAGCAAAGATATCTACGAGAACTCGGCGATTGTGCCTGAAGAGTCGAATCAGATGGTGAGCCAACTTCAAGTTTTGCCTGGGAACTAACTTTCTCTTATGTTTGCAATAGTAGGAGAGATAGAGCCGAAATTTCGCCGTCATCGGTAATATGGAATTCCTCGAATGTTTTATGTTCCTTTATTATGGGTTGTCAACTTAACCACAAACGCGGACAGCCTAGTGGATACAGAGGAGCTATGGCCCCTAATAGAGAATAATTTTTTTGGAAATTTGTCGTCATCGATATCACGCTTCAAATTTTAAACAGGGTCAAGACATCAATAAATGGAATCTGAGAGGTCGGACAGCTGAGTGAACAAAATCGAATAAATTGATATAAATCTAAGCTGGTTGAAATCACTGCAATTGCTTGCTTCTTCTTGATTTGAAGAAGAGAATCGGAATCAAAAAATTTGGGATGGAATAACTTTTACTTTTTTACTTAATCCTATGCCCTTCTACCTTGCGGTGTAGGGGATGGAATAAATAATTGTCAATATATCAACGATCTTATTATGTATTTCGACCAGTGAGTGGGGACAAAGAGAATGAGATGTCAAATGTTGAGATAGATTAAGTAGTTATCGAGTTACGGTAGTCCACATGAGACTTATGCGCGTTTAGGTCAACATCGTTTTATAGTCCACCGCACCATCCTAGCTGTCCGCCCTTCCAGATTAGGATTCCTCAAGATGTCCAATATTATGTAGTAGGAAAGGCGGACATATTGCAGATCACGATTTTTTGTCCAAGTTTTCACAAATTTCACCCCTGTCCGCCACCCTTCATGTATCCACTCAGCTGTCCACCCATTTAGATTTCATTTACTGATATCTTGACCTTTCTCTGTACAAAATTTCAGGCGTGATATCTATGGCAACAATCTTCCAGAAAATTGCTCCGTCTACCCCTCATAGCTACTCCCTGTATCCACTAGGCTGTCCGCCTTTGTGGTTAAGTCAACAACCCTTATTAAAAAAACCATAAAACATTTGGAAAACTCCATATTATCGATAACGGCGATATTTTGGCCCTATCTCTTGAACTGAAATAGGCTTAAACAGCTCAGTGGGCAGAGAAATTTCAAAAGTAAGATTTGGATAAGGCTGTGATTGGTTTTTATGACCAGCAAGAATATTGGCTCTGAACCGCAGGGCAGAGAGGCTGAGCCCTGTTTTACCAGTTTGTCAGCCAGATCGTTACTATCATCTCCGTCATGTTCCTTGACCCACATGAGTACGATGATGTCATAATTACATATCTCCATAAAAGATTGATGTCAGAGGGCAGTGAACTTATAAGTTACTTTGCAGCCGCTGAAAGCTTTCAAACTTGCCTTCCTGCCTGTGGGAATTCTGTTCAGTTTGTCTTAAGCCTCAAGTTCTTCGATCATCATTGCGCTTTGCAGAATGTCCATCAGTTCTGTTTGAAAAACAGTGTTAAAAGTATCGAGGGGTAATCTTACGTTTAAAGATTTTAGAAGATGTTCTCCAGCCATTTGTATAAATTGAAATATCAGGTTCAAAGCTAGCCTAATTATCTATGATTCGATAGGATTCATCAAAAATACACTGTCCAAGCTTATTTGTAGTAAGGAGACAGAATGAGTCTAAGGGAGGATTCAACCTTCCCAAATGACAACCTCTATCTCCACGTGGTAGCCCCTGGGTAATACGAACGAGGCTCTGGCGATCGAGTACAGGCGGTATATCCTACAACACCCTAATTCTAAGCTGGTAGAAAACTCGTGGTGATGAAATGCATGGCCGGAGGAATGAAGCCGGTCGTGCACAAAACCTCTGGAGGCACCTGCCAAACCCTGCTGCTTCCTGAAGCGAAGCTTGTCGCCTAAGGCTGGTGAGCCTTCCAAAACAAACAGAAGATATGGAGAACGACAGGAAAACAGCCTCGCATACAGACAGATTTAAGAAGACGACATGACAAACTAACATGGACACCCAAGAAGGTAAGAAGACTCTAACAATGGAGAGAAAACGGAAGAAGCAGGGACTATAGAAGAAATGAGGGAGGCGGACAAAGACGTGTTCCGAAGGAGTTTAGCCGTCGGATCTCACCACCAAACACTCCTGACAATGAAAAGGAAGAAGAAGCTCTTCAGACTCCACTCCCGAAATAGCCTGAAACAGAGAGTGGTATCACAATATCGTAGGAACGATCGCTGGTATGCATCCCTCGGGTATGATCATAACAGCTCCCACACAGGAAGCACAAGAAGATAGCAAACAAAAGGAGAAGCCGGACGTAAAACGAGCAGGCTCGTCAAATCTACAGGCGAGTCACCAATCACACAGCAGGTGGCAGATGGGTTTACAACTCAACCGACACTAGAAGCACTGGGAAAGACAGAATAAAGAGGCTAAGAGAGGACACAACTCCCAAACCTGATAAAAAAAAAAAAACACTCAAATAACTGATTAAGGTCAAAGCCACAGTGCAGCTGCTGGTAGAACAAGTGAAGAAGAATGAGAATACCAAGGTGGAGATGAAGTCTTTAACGATGAAGCTATAAAGACAGATTGGATACTAAGAAAGTGAACTCAAACAAGGAAGAGAAGAGTCCTTAGAGCTGAGATTACTAAGCAAATGGAAAACAACCAGAGACACGGCAACACAAACAAACTAATAAGTGAGCAGCAAGGGTTTACAAAAAACAGAGGCTAGCACACAAACAGACCCACAGAGAGAAGCTTACAGTGGGAGACATAAAGGAACTACTCAAGGTGGACGAAGTAGATGGAATATCGGAAAGATTACTGAACGTGGTATGGCCTCAGGAAGCATACAAAAAGGCTAAGGAAGCAAAATAAGAATAGAGATAATGACCAGTAGGCTTTCGCAAGCAGGGAAAAGAGTGTGTGATACAGTTACTTCAAGAATGAATAAGAGCAAATTGAAATTATGAAATTATGAAAACAGAGGAAGAAGGAATGGCAGGAAAGTAGCGCATTTCGAATAGAGGGCCTACAGTTCCGGAAGCGGAAAAAAGGGGCGACAATGGACGATACTTGTTCTGTTCATCCACTAGAAGGAACACAATAGAATCGGACAGAGAAATGCTCAGCGAAAGTCTAGTTTAATAACTAAAAACGGATTAGACAAAATCGCAATTCGTAAGATAGAAAAAGGTAGGAGCAACCCAGGATGAGGGGAAGTCATCTGGAAGATAATTGAGAAGGTCTTCACGAAGACAGAAATAACTTTCTAGGTGTACAATCAAAGTGAGGAAAACCACAAAAGCATAGAAGGATCATGGGCGCAGGTCTTGGACAAAAACGACAGAAAACTGGTCACCACCAGGAACAAACAGAGAGAGAAAGAGCGTAGGAAAAAAGGCGAAATAAAGTCGTGCTAATAAGGGCAAGAAGCTTGACAAACGCAGAACTGGTGAAAAAGGTAGAGACAAACGTTGACTCAGCTAAAAAGGGTGTAGAGATCGCGGCTATGAGAAAGAGCCAGAGAGGGAACCTAATGATAAGGAAAAACGCAGGGCAAGACCTTGACGTCACGATAACCACAGAAGAAGTACTAGAAGCCAAACGAAACAAAAGACCTGCAAATGAAAAATATGAAAACAACCAGGTTTGGAATGAAAGTCAAGACTATAACTGCTAGAATGGAGGCTGCAAAGAAATTGCTAGAAAAAAGGAGGATAAGAGTGAGTTGGCTGACCTGCGGAGTCAGACCGTGCAGTCCAAAAACAAAATATTTCAGGTGACAAAAGATAGGACATACTACTGCCGAGTATCGGAGTAAAGATAAAAGTAATACACACTCTAAATGCAGTTACGAAGGACATTGAGCGGGGAAATGTGAGATAGAGGGAGAGGAACCGAAGAAAACTAGTTCAAAAAACTGTAATACAAATCAATATAGATCGGCTTACGTGACTGCAAACCAAAGATAGTTAACGAGCCTAACAAAAATATTGAAAAAGGATAGAGGTATGTAGACGAGAGAATGGGTGCTGCCAACAGGAAAGTAATCACGGTTCCCTATGATAAGAAAATGGCTTTTTCAGCATGAAAGTGACAAGCTACATAATAATATACGCGTCCTGAAGGATAGAGCAGTGTGAGCATCTTGCTCTTGGTGTAAAGAGCAAGATGCCTTATCCTCTATGTAGTGATTCAAAGGAGGAGGACATAGAAAAGCTTCCATGGCCGCTGTGCGAAAAATACGAGTCGCACTAGTAATTGAAAGACATGCTATTTTAAATATTGTTTTTGTTTGTCGAACTAAAGCTACATACGCAACCATTGGCATGATGATAACCGCATGGAGCCACAGAGAGAGCCTAGGCTTGAAGCCTCTGTCCCTTGCTGTAGCTCGACGGCTCAACCAAAAGGAGATGCAAACTTTTCAGCTATCCAGATTAGGTGTAGACTTCAACCAAGCTTACAGTCAATCTGGAAACTTCAATGTCTGATTGAGAAGATTCGGTGTACCGACTACGCCAAGTCTGCGTTTCTTGGGAGAAGGAAATATGTGTTCTCTCAGGAAAGAAAAAGAAAAAGTTAAGACAATAAGGAACAAGAAGTTAACGACACTGGACAGGAGGTTGATAAATAACAACCCAATATAGTCAGATCGACAAATCATACACGTGACTATAAAGACACGTGTTGGAAGTGACATTAGAAGAATTATCGTCGTCTTGAATATGTTGAATATGGGCAAGAACATTGTAGTGAGATTTTCATCGAAATAATCAAGTACAACACTAGGAACAAGTTAGATAATGAGGTGATGACAAAATTTGGTCAATTTCGAAAAATTCTAAGATTACGATAATCTGCGCGTAGTTGATTTCTGCACGATCATGGAAGAAGAATCATCTAGGATCGCAACTTCACGATATATCCGATCACCAAGTCATTATCGTCTCTCCAATATTCAATCCAGCATAAAATAGTCGTAATTCTAAGTCTAGTAAACCATCCTTCTTGTGACTTGCATCTTCGTAGCAGTAATAAATTACTGTTAAATCGCAGAAGTAAGAATATGGTTCACGAATAGCGTACACTTTATCGGAATGGTTTTTCGGAGTCGCGGTTCCACGCTCCGTAATCCGTGTGTATATTTCACTGTCAGTTTTACATATATAAAGCTCCACGCTGGTTAATTCATCAAGTCTGAATAGTTGGCGGTTTTAATGTTGTTTATCTTTCTTAATTAACTTTTCCCGGTTATACGAGGATGAAAAGAGGACGAGCATTGATTCTACATGTAAAGGTACTATTCGGATTTGAGTTTTATCCATTTGCACACATGGATCAGTGGATGAGATATGCGTTGTTTGGAGGCGATTTACAATGTAGGGATTTGTTGAAGGGTTTTGTTTTGGTTTGGATTTTGGGGAATTTCGAACAAGGATTGTTTGTTATAGTTCCTAAAACAGAATGCTATTGAGTGTGGGCTGTTGTTTTGATACTTCAATATATATTCCTTTTGATTTATCATAAAGATAATAATAATTCTGTAACAACATAACTACTTCCAAATTGGGTTGTTTAATGTATCCTCTTTCTACCAGTTCTTGTTTCTATGTTTCTTTGTTACATTTACATCCCTGAAGGAAAAAGTTGATTTTTAAATTACTTCTGCATCATATCTCCTCGAAATGTCTCGTTTCGCTCGTGTATATTCTAGGGCTGCGGTCCTTTTGATAGCAAATTAAATTTACCATTCCTTTGATTCTGTATTGTTGAAAGAAGGAACGAGGGGCATGACGCGACAACATAACGAGATATAGTTGCATTTTGCCGACTGAAGTTTAGAGCTAATAATAATAATTAATTTGCCAGACAGTTCAATGAACTTCTGTCAAAGTTATCAATTATTGGAATATGTTTCGTGAAAGTATAATCAATTACCACATAGCAAATGTTCTTTTACCGACGATGGTCGTCGAAAATAAGATGGCTTGATATGCACAACAATTAGCAGAAATTAGCGTAATGAAGCAATAAAGCGACCGGCTCCTGTGATGATGCTGGCTCAGCAATTCCTCATCAAATAATAATAAATTGGCGTCATTACTCTCAAACCCTCATGCAGCTTTTAAATGACAAGCAAGTGTCCTGTAAGCGGCTCAAATTAACCGTAACTACTATATGAAAGTGCAGGGTGCGGCATCAAAATATGCACCGGTTTTGGAGGGCTGCAGGAAATACTGTCCAACTTAGAGAATTGAAGGAGACAATCTAGTTCCTTACATCAAGTTTTGAAGATTACATCATGAAGATGAAGACCGTCAGCAGCGATACCTATGGGTAGGGATATAGCCCAATATTATCTCAAGTTTAACCAGGTTATGTGGACGTGTGGACAATGTTTGAAAACTTTTTCTTCCAGTTCCCCCAGAAGGAAAGGTCGCGAATGCTTGAATCGTCACTACTAAAAAAGTTAAAAGCGCAGGAATTTGTTTCAACATTCTTTGGCAGCGTTTGAGATGGTTCGGAAAGTCAATCATGATCTTGTGGCAGTCTTTTCAAAAAAAATCGAGTGGACATGCCCAAATTAATCGCATACTAAGCAAAACGGCCAAAACTGAAAAAAAAAAATACCGCAAAAGTTTGATGCAGTACAAGTGGATACCGAAATAGGAGTCTGAATATGTTATACCAGAAGATGGAACCATGCTATGAAAGGACAAGGAACTACAAGTCATTTCTGAAAAAAGTGCGTGCGACAAAACCACGATGCTCTTCTGACGAAACTATGGCATCGACCAGAAATAATACTTCCACGAACATAAAAAGACCCCTTTCAACTTCTTTCCACCACTACAGGCCAAGCCCTGAGCCTTCGAACCGATGCATATCTTCCAACCCACCCGTTACTCATCTAAATAAGAAAGATTGAAAACTATATTGTGTCCTCAATGTTTGACAACTTCTGTTTCTTGATCCGTCCCATCGTTGCTCTATGCGTTCACAATATGCAGTTTGTAACGTCGGACGAACATGAACAAACAAATGGCAAATTGCTTTCCAACGGCAGGATAAACAAAACCTAGATAGATAACATTAAGTGCAGATAATCAATATGCTACCGAACAAGTGATGTACCTAACCCTCTATCCACAAACACGAAAGTCGTATAATAACTGAAAGAGAGGAAAAATACAAGAATGTTGTTGACCCCAGAAAAAACTACCAAAAAAATTTAATGCACTATCAGTGGACACCGCAAATGTTTGGAATGACGAAATTTGTAATACTGTTTATCAAGTCACAAGTCCTCAACATATCCGGAAATTTGAATATAATACACCAAATGATGAAATCTTCGATCACACGACCCACAACATGAGTTTATAGGTTATTAAAGGTCGAAAACTCTTCGACATATCCAGTAATCTGAATGTTATAACAGAAGATAAAATCTTTCGTCACACAACTTACAGTCTTGGCCAGGCTATTTGAGATCGGAAAATTACCAAGTCCTCAAACTATCTGGGGATCAAACCCACCACAACCCACAATCCCAACATGAGTCACCAGGATATGAATAATCGAAAAAATACCAAGTCCCCAATATAGCTCGGAGTCTAGATATGTTATTGTATGATTCACTAGGCTTTTCAAGGCCAAAAATGTCCTCAACATATCTGAGAGTCTAGATATGTTATACCAGAAGATGAAATCCTTCGTCACACAGCCCACAATCCTTACATGAGTCACTAGGTTATTGAAGATCAAGAAATTATCAAATCCTCAACACTAGGCTATTGAAGGCCGAGAAACTACAAGTCCTCAATTGACTAATTTTGTAAACTAGTACTTGCTAATGACTCTACACCAAAATCCTATCGCCCTATAAGTCTTACCTCTGTTTTTCTTAAAACCTTGGAGAGACTTTGCGATAGACACATAAGAGATACGGCTCTGACTACAGACCCGCTACACTCCAACCAACATGCCTATATCCAGGGCAGATCTACTGAGACTGCTCTTCACGCCGTGATCAGCAACATCGAGAAATCCCTGGAATATAAAAATTCCACCCTGGGTATATTCATTGATATAGAAGGAGCTTTTGACAAAGCAACATTCTTCTCCATTGTCCATGCTCTCGAAGAACATGGAGTCGAAGCACCTCTTGTTAAATGGATTCATTTCATGCTAGAACATAGAGCTATACAATTTCCCACTGGGGAATCAAATAACAAAGGCTACGTTACTAGAGGATGCTCTCAAGGAGGTGTACTCTCATCTCTTCTGTGGGCGATTGTTGTTAACAGTCTTCTGGAACTCCTTAACAATAACGGTTATCATACCATCGGATACGCGGATGATATTGCAATTCTGCTCAACGGTAGATTCGAGACCACTCTTGCCTGTATAGCAGGTGATGCGCTCAAACTCACTGAACACTGGTGTAAAGAACATTCTCTTTTGGTCAACCCAATCAAGACGGAAGTAGTCCTTTTCACAAGGAAACGAAAGATTGGCACATTGAATATGCCAAAAATCTTCAACCGAACACTAAGTTTGTCTAAGTTCTTCAAGTACCTGGGCATCATACTTGACAGCAAACTCAACTGGAGTTTACACCTGAACTTCAAAGTTGAAAAAGCCTGTATAGCCTTTTGGCAATGTCGTCGAGCCTTAGGTCAAACTTGGGGTCTTAGCCCAAAGCTTACCTTATGGCTCCACACTGCTATTATTAGGCCAATGATATCCTATGGTGCATTTGTTTGGTGGCCTAGAGTCAGACAATCAACTGCACGATCAAAACTAGAACATATACAACGGTTAGCATGTCTAGCAATTACAGGTGCCATGCGCACAACTCCAACAGCAGCGATGAAAGTCCTTCTATGTCTTACCCCTCTTAATCTTCACCTAGAGGAGGTTGCTACGAAGGGAATTCTTCGCCTCCTACACTTAGGTTTGTATCCTAAAACTGGAGCTAATACCAGGCATTGCTCCATCTTAAGGGAGGCAATATCGAGAGCTCCTCCTCTAGAGATGAGTACCGACTCCATTCTTCCAAAATTCTACTTTGATAAATCTTATCAAATCATATTAGATGGTCAGATATCCTCAACCTCTGATATTAAAATATTTACTGACGGTTCCAAAAAAGGAAAAGGTTCTGGTTCTGGTATCTTTTCAGAACAAATGAACTTGTATGTCAGTATACCCTTAGGACAGTACCCCAGCGTCTTCCAAACAGAGATCTTTGCAATTTTGCATTCCACGGCATTGATCAAAGAACGCAAATTTATAAATAGAAATATAAAGATATATACAGACAGTAAAGCTGCTCTTCGCAGCCTAAGTGGATGCAAATTCACAACTAGGCTTGTCGAACTCTGTCACCTTGCATTGTCAAATATATCTCAACACAACGTTGTGGAACTTATTTGGGTAAGAGGGCACAATGGTAATGAAGGCAACATCTGTGCAGATAACCTTGCTAAACAAGGCTCGTCAGTTCGACCTTATGGTCCAGAACCAATGTTGCCCCTATCAAAAACTGTTTTTCACAACATAATCCACAGAATTACTTTTGAGAAATTCTCCAGCAGCTGGAACACTTCAACTTACTGCAAACAAACGAGAAATCTTATTCCCAAGCCATCCACCGAGCTGGCCAATTATCTCCTAAGACTTTCAAGGAGGAATCTTAAACTTCTCGCAGAGGTCCTTACAGGGCACGGTCGCTTTAATAAGCACATGCACCGAATAAGAATTTCGAGCAGTCCTCTTTGTAGAGGCTGCAAGGACGACGATGAAACAGTGGAGCATATTCTTTGCGAATGCTCCGCTCTATCTCGTAAAAGAAGATCCATACTGGGGGAAGCATGGCCTTCCATGGCTGCACTTAGCACAACTCCTGCTGCTGACTTGTTAGCCTTCGTCCTCAGAGTTGACTGGCTTCAAGACCAGTAGCATGTAGCTGTGCACCCGGAGGTAGCACAATGGGCCCTTAAAGTGGCCTCGGTGCGCGTGTTCTTCACCCTCCCCCTCTCTATCTATCTATCTATCTGACTCTTGATTGAAGCGCGCTAATTTGGGGAGCATGCGCGTCTTGTTCGCCCTTCTTCGTTCCTGGGCTGTTATTGCAGACGTACTTGTTCTGAGCAGTCTTGTAATTTTTCTAGTTGCTCTAAATTTTGTGGTTATTTTATTTTATTAAAATCAGTGTTATGATTTTGTGAGTATTTTGTTTATTATTTGTTCACGTTATTCCAAATTTAGTATAATTTTTGCTAGTGATTTCGTTTGAAGGTGACCCACGTGGTTAACCTTTTGTTTTTCAAATTTATCTCTTTCATCTTCAATTCTTTATTAGTTTTTTGAAACATCTATACTTAATCAATATCTTTGTTCTAAATTCATTATTTATTTTTTGTTTACTAAATTTTAGATATCCATTCGAAGGAAAAAACCCACGAGATCTTGTTCCTCTCTTTATCCTTTTTCACCTAAGTATGTTTGATGTATGGATGATTAGTAAAACTGGTGGATAATATATAATTTAACTATATTTTGGATCCAACGCGTTGCTAATCTGTCATTCAATAACTCGTAGTTTAGTTTCTTGAGTTGTTTGTGTGGTTTTTCATTTCCAAAGCTCAAAATATTCTGTTGTGGGCTTAAGTTCTCGTTTCTAAGTTGTATTACCTCCCTACAACCCCTATCCGGGTTGACCCTAGCTAGCTTGGTGGAGACGGCGTGCGGTCTACTTTGAGTGATGGAGGATTTTGTATTTGTTGGGCGCCAGGTGATCTGGAAGCTCCTCGGGTCAGTCGATGTTTGATCGCCGAATCTAAGCGGAAGGGGGAAGGAAAGAATCGGGGCGCGTGATATCGCGTTGAGTGATTTTATTCACCATTCGGTTTATTACAACAATTGTGGCCTCGGAGCTGCCAATCAAACTATGGTAAGTGGAGGCCAAAGAATAAGGTAGGCCGCGCGAATGGCAAGCACAGTCCCCGCGAGAATCGCGCTCAAGACAGCGGTTAGAGTTCAGGCAACCAAACAGTGGTATAATAAGAACTAAGCGTGTACTGTAACCTACGCGACAGATGGGGGTACCCTCAGTGTTCGTAGTACGCTCGTAACATAAAACTAGACTACCTAACTGCTTTTTGAAAGCTATAATGTCGCACGGTTCGGCGTAGAAAGCGTCTACCACCCGTGTGTTAAGCAATACTTAATACACATGCAACTTAAATACCCGTTAGATTGGTATTACAAAAGGTTTCACCCAATGTAGAAAAATTATCAAGCAATTAACAAAATCATTAACGTAATAAATAAAATATTTGATAAATTGGAGCATAAACAAAATGAATGGTGCTTAGCTTTGCGCCGGAGGGGGAAATCAAGACGATGACGAGATCGCAAGATGGCGGCAAGTCGCTCCTCGAGAAGAACACAGATGTCGAGGATGACGTCACAGACACGGAGATGGACGAAGATGGTCGGTGAATTTGAACGATGGCTCCAAGACGACGAGAACGATGAAAATGGTACAGGGACAAATGAGAATAATGCAACGTAGACGAAAAACCCAACGAAAAGGGTACAAAACAAAAAGCCTAGGAGGAATACCAATTAGAGCCTGAAATGCGCTTCGTCGATGGCGGGATTGATTAATATGATTTTAATTCAATTAAGTTTTAATTTGTGATATGTTCAAAGTGTGATTTTAATGATTTTAATGTAGCAAATAAGTTTTAACGTGAAAAATAAATGACTGTAACTTGAATGATTCTTTTATCATGAGGTGTTGGTCGGCTTTTAGCTTGAAGAAATTTATCAAAATAAATCCGGAGAATCTTCGCTGAACTGAGTTCAAAAAAAACGTCAAGAGTTTAAATCCACAAAAAGTGAGTAAAATTTCGGCCCGATAGGCAATTTGGCACTGAAATTTCTTAATAAACTTCCGAACACTATCTGATATCAACTCTTCACTATCTAATTTAAAAGTGGCCGTTAGAAAGACCTTCACAAAGTTAAGTCTGTTTTCAAGTTAAATATGGTTTTTCTAATTATTAGTTCAATAAGAAAAGAAGACGCACTTCAAACTCCAATTCTCATCCACCAAGAACACATAGACGCTAAGAGGGTTGCAGACGAGACACAATAATACTGGTAACAATAGTTTACGCTAGAGGGACATGGTGCATGAACAAAACGGAACTGACAGGTGAAGGTTACAGCTGATCGAAAGGCGATGAATTAGGGTAAACAGGTAAGGAACAAATAAACAATTAGGAGAGATGATTGACATCAAATGATTTCAGGTGATGAAAATAAATGTGATGAAAATTAAATGTAACATCTTATACTAAATTAATATCTCTGTTCTAAATATTTTTTTTCTAAATTTTATATATAAATTCGAAGGAAAAAGCTTACGAGATTTGTGGCTATCTTTGTCCCTCCCTTTATCCTCCTTCACCTAAGTATGTTTGGGAAAAAATTTTTTAGGTATTGAAGTTCATTTAATTTTATTCATGCCACTGTTCAATTTTTGGACGTTTCGGATGTTAACCCATCCATCTTCAGCGTTCTATTGAAATATTACAATCCTATAGCTTCGTTTACAGCATAGTTATGGAGATAACCTTCCAATACTTATTGATAACAATATAAAAATAGCAAATGGATTCTATCACCAGCCACCTTGGTTGGTGGTAGCCTCGAAGTTACATTCACACATTTTTTGTGATTTTTGAGCTATTTGCTATTTTTATATTGTTATCAATAAGTATTGGGAGGTTATCTTCATAACTATGCTGTAAACGAAGCTATAGGATTGTAATATTTCAATAGAACGCTGAAGATGGATGGGTTAACATCCGAAACGTCCAAAAATTGAACAGTAGCATGAATAAAATTAAATGGACTTCAATACCTAAAAAATTTTTCCTAATCCATATTTGGGTCCTTCAATCTGCATTTAAGTATGTTTGATGTATAAATGATTAGTAAAACTGGTTGATAATACATAATTTAACAATATTTTAGATCCAACGCGTTGCGGATCTGTCATTCAACAACTCGTGGTTTAGTTTCTCACATTGTTTGTGCAGTTTTTGGTTTCCAAAGCTTGAAATATTTTGTTGTGGGCTCTAGTTCCTGTTTTTCAGTTGGAAAATCCTACGAGTTTGTGAAGATTGATTCAACTTTTTTTGTTTTTCTCCTCTTTGATTCTCAGCTTAGTTTTTACACTGTGTAAATTTTTAGTGCACAATTTAAAATTAGGCAAATAAATAACTCCACCTATTATTTTATTTAATGTTTACTAAATTTACAGTTTAATGGTATTTCAATTTAAATATGAATTTATTTATTCAACTTTAACGCTTCACGTTTGAAGAAAGTTCTCCATTTTTTTTTATGTTTCAGTTGAATTGGATACTTGTTGGGTTATTTATTTTCAGTGTAAGCTGCTAGGGATCTTAGGAAATCGTGGCCACTTGAGACTAGTTTCTGGCCAACTTTACGTTAAGAAGAACAATAGCACGTCTACGAAATTAAGAAGAACATTAATACGTTACCAGGCGCACGGCCAACCTTAAGTCCTTCAAGGACCGTTGGGTATTCATCAAAGCCCTATAAGACACAAGACCAACTTTACTTGATTCAGGAAACGTTCTTGTCTGACGTTGTTTTTGTGGCTAACAATTCGTCATCTACCTTCTCTACCGATACTAGTCTTGAGTTCCGCCTGAAGAGGATATTCAGCTAGTTTTTGTAACGTAATTTTGAACGTCTGTGACGTGCTCTCCAGTCCCCTTTTGGCTGTTGCAGTGAGATTTTTTTGTATTATAGCTTTAACCATTTTCGTAAGTTACCAAATTTTTCAAATCATAGTTTTCGGAATTATTTTGTTTAAATTATTAATAATTTTGTTCATAATTATTTCGACGTCTATGCTTTATTTCTTTTTTGCTGTCGCTATTGTCTCCCAGAATAGCACCTTCTTCTTCTTTGATCATTTCCTGGGAGTGGCGCCCATCTCCAATTTTTCAGGTAAAATATTTTATTGATAGCTAGCCTGGGTCTTCACTTTCAAGGTAGGATATTCCAATACTTAAATTTATTATCAATCAGATGTACATCAAGTTTTTGCTACCAACTAGTGAATAATCGTCTGATTTCGCTAGTGGAGGAGATCGCTCAATGCCTGTAAAGTAGGTTGGGTTCAAGTTGATTGAATGATGGGAATTAGAGGAGCAGGTGTACTGCAAGATCAATTCCAATAAAATAATCAATCTGAATCACACTCACAGGACATTGTTAGTTCTAAATCAGCCTATATATATTCACAATAGCATACAAATTGTAATATGGAGTGGGTAAATTCAACTATTGAAGAACTTTGTCTCCATTTTTGAATAGGTTTGAAGTAGCACAGCCCAAAAGCAGAAAAATTTGTATTTATTCAACTCCGTTTCATTTCTCATTAATTCTAGTCAAATAAAATTATCGTTTGATGCTATTTTTTATATTCAGCTCGTTAGATGGAGCGTAAATATTTATCTTTAATTTTCGCCGCACAGTTAGGCAGTATTTATACACCATTGTGCAAATAAAAATGCTAATGGTTATTTTCTCAGCTTTTCTAACTGATTATTAACCGGCCTTAATTTGGTTCTTTCAATATATACTCCAATAAGAACTTAATACATATCTGCAGTTGTCTTCTGATTAAAGTTGATAGTGGTATATTTGAGAACAGTCTTTTGTAGGATACACCCCCACATGGCTGGAATCTGGCCATTTCAAAACCTGACTGGATCCAGGCCCATGCACGTTTCTCCAATGATAGAAGTGTGACGTCACAAGAATCCTGAAAACTGTTCTTGAACCCGCACAAATACACTACCAGTGCCAGAACCATTCATTGGAGTCAGGACTTCTGAGTTTCTTATTCTGAAAATATGTCTTCATGTATTAACTCCCACCATTCTTTAACAGTCAATTTATATTTCTTCATTTCAAGAAAATCTCATTTGGTAGATCTGGCAACCTCAACATATCTTCAAACCATCAAAGCATGGCTAGATTCTTCGCCCCCAATATTTCGTTCTCTTATTTCACTTTTGAGAAGTCACCCTTCTATAATTAATTCATATTCCACGGGTAAACATAACCACAAAAAAACCTTGGGTTGAATCGCGTTAAAAACAAATTTCTATTACTATTTGATGCAGAAGAATTCAGACCCTTCCATCAACAAATTAATTTCTTTTCATTCAGGTCACCCCAATATTAATATTTCCTCCTTAATTTTCTGCAACTCTTTTCATAGCTGTTCAAATGTCAGTCACACTGATTGACCAGCTTCTACACACTGTTTATGATTTAATGTCAGTGTACAAGGTATGCATAATGTCAAAAACACTTTTTGGCTTGAAATTCAAACAGACGACAGAAAATATCATGCGGAGAAATTTGCTTCATGATTCTCACAAAACGAATCAAAATGCGGCAGCTAAAGGCTGTAAGGATTCGTCACACTATCTGAAAACACCAAATTATTTTCCATTTCATCTACCTCGATTTTGGCAAAATTATTCAATGGAGTGTGTATTTTTCGCAGAATCAACTTCAAAATAATCAAAGCTCCTGTCTGATCTCCAATATTTTTACACGCCATTTCAATAAGCCAATGACGAATTGGTAATGCTTTTGTTTACACGCTACCCTAGAAACATAAAGCATCAATAGCATCGCATTGGAATCAGAGTCAATAGCCAGCCAAAGGAGAGGAGGGGATTGGGACTGGAGCCTTTATCGGTAATGTTCGCCATTGTTTGCTACTAATTTATTACTCAATAACGTAACGGGAGCACCCGATACCACAGACGAAGAAAGGGCTCACCTCTTACTGGGGTTCTTGATAATATGTATATACACATACAGATCTTGGAAGGGTTTCACTGAAGATTGCATAAGCAAATGACATGTACAATTCTTTTTTTCACGTCTTCTTATACCTTTTGCAGACCATTCGTGTACCACAGGGTTAAAGTTTACCTCACTTAAGGAAACACCTCTATGTATCAAAGAAATTTAAATAATTATGTTTTAAAAGCGCAACAACATACCATAAGCTTAAGGGAAAGGTTCACCCTTCATTTCAGGATATCCCAATCAAAAAGAAACTAAATAAATATATCAAGCAGACTATTGTACATGAAGAAGTACCAATTTAATTACCACATCACATCACAATCTTCCTTAGAAACAGGATGACGAAAATTTGCCAGTGAGCCACAACATTCCTATGAAATAACCATACCAACAAAAATATCAAGCAGATTCCTAGAAGAAGATTGAAATCCGAAGGTGAGAAGACTATACCAAAGATGATCCACCTGATTACATAACAAAAACCACTACTGTAGCCATCCATCATTTCTTTTTACTTTGTTCTTCCATCAATTTTAGTTCCTCTACTTATTTTATCAATGCCTTCTGCTGGGTCCTATTCTAGGATTTACTTTATTGCATCTTGTTTTCCAGCTCTCCATACGTGCCTGAACCACTTAATTTACTGGTGTTCTTCTTTCTCCTTTTGATTCATTCTCTATACTCGTTTTTAGATACTATATCTGGTTCTAGTAGTGTCCTCTTGATTTTTTTTCCCATTATTCTTAAATCTGCCGGCTTTTTCTCCGTCATTGTCATTGTTTTGGTAGCATAGAGTGCTATTGGTTCTGTTATTGTCTCATATACTCTCAATTTTTGCTATATTCTACGAAGTTCAACTTCTCAATATTTTTTATTTGCGTAGAAATCTCTGTTAGTTTCTACTACCTGCTCTATCATTTTGCTTCTCTTCTTTCTCTATTTGTTATTTGAATATATTCATCAATTTTATTCTCTTTATCCTCTGTTGTCTCCCTGAATCTCATTATTTTTGTCTTATTGATGATATTCATTTCCAATCCTATTTTATTTTCTTCATGGTTAGTCTATTTGTTTGTTATGATTGCCATATCGTCAGTGTATGCTATTATTTGGCCTGACTTTGTTCTCATTGTTTCTTTTTCTATGTTTCTATTTATTAGTCCATGTAAAATGTCTGCTGATGTGTCTACATCCGCTTATAATAGATTTTCCTTGCTTTAGGGATTCAATGGCCTCCTTGATTTCATCGTGTGTAGATTCGGTCGTTTTCAGGTAAAGTTCTTCTTGTATAATTTCTTCAGTGTTTTGTGACGCATATACTTCTCTAAAATGTTCTACCCAACGCTCCATTATCTCTTTCTCGTTCTTCAATATCTTTCCATTCCTGTCTTTCACATGCATTATGTTTAGTTCTCCTATTTGTAATCAGACTTTTATATTTTCATATAAGATCCTGAGGTCATAATTTCTTACAGCTATTTCTGCTTCCTCCATTAGTTCTTGATATTGTCTCTCATCTTTTCGTACTCTTCTCTTTATTCCTTTATCTTTTTTCCTATATCATTCTTTTCGCTTCAAATCTTTACTAGCCAGTATATCATGTTTTATTGTTTTCCGTTATTCTTTTGAATTCCACGTATCTCTACCTAATCATGGTTTATTTTTTTGTTTCCGAATTCCCAATATTTCTTTGGCTGTTTGTTTGAATATATTTTTGCATCTAGCTCACTTTTCATATATTTATGTTTCGCCTTCTCTAATTGATGTGCTATCCTTTTTTTTTAATCCTTTTCTGTATCCTTCTGAGCTTTCACTATCGGCCATTGTATATTGTATTTCACTCTTTGATTCTGTGATGGTTTTTTTGTTCTTGTTGACTTAATTTCAATTTTTCCTCCCACTAACATTTGGTTGGATCCCACATCAGCTCCTCTCATAGCTCTCACGTCTAACAATGAGTGTCTTCATTTTTTGTCTACTATTATATGATCTATCTGATTTTTAGTTCCTCCATCCAGCGATATACATATGATTTTGTGAATGTTTTTATGAGGGAACACACTACCTCCTATCATCAGATTGTTCTGGAAGCAGAAGTCTGAAAACATTTCACCATTTTCATTTATTTCTCCTACTGCTTCTCTTCTCATCACCGTCTCTATGCCTAGATTATTTGATCCCATTTTGGCATTTGCATTTCCATTTTCCTTGCAGCTTGGTGCACTTCGCTTGTCTTGTGCATAGTCCGAACATTCCAGCATCCTATATATTTAACCTTTCTCGAGTCCATTTTTGTAGCCATAGTTATCTTTGTTTCATCATTCCATTTTCCGAGGCATGTAGAAGTTCCTTTGACGTTTTTGTGTTTTTATGTGGCTGATAGCACAGCCCCTTCTCTTACCCCTTTGTTTATTACACAATTCTCTGTTTCTTCTTTCTGTGTTATGTTTCATTCTCCTAATTGTCATTGCTATGAGTATCTCCAGTTTTTCTAGTATTTCTAGTTCTTTCAAAGCTGTCATTAGCAGTGAATGAGTCCTCGGGGCACAAGAAAAGTTGTTCAAAATAAGCAACCTTACTTTGGGAGGGGAAAATATTTATGTTGCACTATAACTTCGTACTTCCTAATGTTCCTTTTTCTATGTTTTGTAGCACACATTCTTATATTAAATTGAATAGAGTTGCTCAGACCGCACCTCCTTTTCTTACTCTTTTGTTCATTACAAAATCATCTCTCTCTTCTTTTTGAGAAATAATACTACATTTTATTTCTCTCATTGTCATTTTTATGAGTCTCTTTAGTTTTCCTGATATTTCTAGCTCTTCCAAAGTTTCAGTTCAGCAATAAAAGAACCCTCAGGGCACAAGAAAAGCTGCTCGGAATAAGCGACCTTATTTTTGGACGGAGAAATATTTTTGTTGCACTCAATCCTACCTTTGTCCTTGATGCTCCTTCTTCTATGTTTTGTAGTACGTTGATTACGCATTACCCTCTCTTACTCCTTTGTTCATTACAAAATATTCTGTTTTTCCTTTCTGTGTAATAATACCAATTTTTGTTTTTCTAATTGTCATCGCTACTAGTCTCCTCAGTTTTTCTAGTATTTCTAGTTTTTCCAATCAGTAATGAAAAACTCTCAGGGCAGGAGCAAAACTGTTTGAAATAATCGACCTTATTTTAGGAGGGGCAAAATTTTTGTTGCGCCATAACTTCATCCTGCCTTTGTACCTGATGTTTCCTTCCCTATGTTTTGTAGCACATCAAATTGAATAGAGTTGCTCTTTCTTCTACTCCTTTGTTTATTACAAAATCTTCTGTTGCTTTTTTATGTGTGGTTACTAGTTTCTCTAATTACCGTTGTTGTTGGTCTCCTCAGTTTTTTTGGTATTTCTAGTTCTCTCAAAGCTGTCATCAGTATTGAAAGAACCCTCAGGGCATAAGAAAAGCTGTTCGGAACAAGCGACTTTACTTTGGGAAGGGAAAATATCTTTCTTGCACTATAACTTTGGGCTGCCTTTGTTCTTTATGTTCCTTTTCCTATGTTTGTAGCATATATTCTAATGTTTTATTGAACATAGTTCCAGATAGTGAGTCTCCTGTTTTCACCCTTTTGTTTATTACAAAATCTCCTGTTTCTCCTTTCTGTATTATATACTAGTTTTTGTTCTGCTGATTGTCATTGTTATTAGTATCCTCAGTTTTTTTGTTATGTTCAGTTTTATTGCTGAGGATAGCTCTGGAGGCAAGAGAAAAGCTGTTCAAAATAATCGACCTTATTTTAGAGACATGAAGTCAGAATTTCCTGCATTGAGTAGCTTGAAGAATGTACCCCGATTATTTACACATTCTCTTATAATTTGGAACATACAAAATTATCCTGGCGTTTGGTTCCGTAGTTGTTCTTCGGATACTGGGAGTATGTTTTGTTTTTCATCAATATTCAGGCTGTTTAGTGTCTGCTAATTTATATACCTTGTTGGGCTGTTGAACATAATAGGGAGAATTAACTATCAACAAAACTCATAAGAAGATGAATGATGTTTTACAATATTTCACAACAGACACGTGTATATTAATACCAACCTCACGAGAAAAATTGGTGAATTTTAGTAGATAAACCCAAAAGCACGCCTATGTGAGAATAATTGGCAAATCCGTCGGTGTTAATGATTTCAGAACTGTTTTTGGTTATGATCCAAGACAACTCTAGTGTTACGTTTTTATGGGTACGTAATTTTCCACAAATCAATTTTATCGCGTTTGTGGAAGTAACAAAGTTAATAAAATTGTCATCAAAACTACTATTGTAATGGGCGAAACACGCGACGAGATTCATTTCAACAATAATAAAACAATAATTAGTAGTATCAGCCAGGGAAGTCGTTTTCCACACAAATCATCTTTTTATAGTGGAAGTTAATAATTAATTCATCCAAAACATTTTGATTTTGCTTCCACATTGCATTTCATTTCTCGTTTGATCATTGGAACTTGATTGGCTGAACAAATAAGAACGTGGTGTATTGTATGTCTATTATATATTTTAATAAACAAATTATTAATATTCTAAAAGCTTTTATTCGTCATATCCCAACATAAAATACTTAAAATAGCATATATATGTAGCATCATTCGTTTGTTTTTGTCTTGCAAGTCGTTTAATTTAAAAGTAATTAGCTCCATGGAAAGTATTCCAATACCGGGAAACAAAATGTAAATAACATTAAAAAACAATTCACTAAAACTCGCTGTATGTAACAAATAAAAAATACGGTCAGTGTGTTCATATTAAAATATGCGGTCGTCACAAAAATGCAGCGCTGCGGGTTGGCAATGTTGCGATGCGTTGAGCATGGTCTGGTGGAAGCGGAACAGTTGTGGTTGTTTCTTTTGACAAAACAAAATACGAGGTAATTAACGAATTGCACTGCCTTCATGGTCCCGTTTTTTTATACGATGCGAGGATGAATCTAGTCTTGCTTGATGGCCATCTCGGTTTTTTATTCTGGCAAAGTGCCCTGGAATATTATTATTGTCTAAGTCAGGGGTGTGCAAAACTAGAACACTCTTTTGGATGAGCTACACGTGAATTGGTCAATTCAGTAAAGTAGCTTCTTCAGTATAAATATTCTGTTGTTTTCTATATCATTTTTTTCGAAACCCATAATGCAATTAGCTTCCCTTAAAATAATTAATCAATGTTGATTAGACGTGGAGACAATAGTCTTAAGTCTGTTGGTTCAAAATCAGAGAACGAAAGCAAGGTCAAAGGCTTTAGAATGAAATGGATGGTGCTACAATCGCAAATCATGAATGTGGAATTTGTGAAGTACTATCTTTGACTAGAACGCATTGAAACTTTAAGAGATCGGCGAAAAGGATCACAAAACAAAATAAACAATGCAGAAATAAAAGCATAGACAAAATTTGCCATCCCTGGCATAAAATATCTCAAAACAATTTTTCTTTTCAGTTGTTGGAGATAAATTGGATGATATAATTATAGAACAGAGTCTCTCAGTACAATAGTATTGGTTCTAACACTGACACAGTTCCTAATTATATTCTACTAAAATATGTGTGCTGGTTATAATCTTTAGATCCCAAAAAGCTCTTCGTTAAAAGTCAGAGGACATTACAATTTTTGACCAGGGTCAATTATACTTCACCCGTCCGTGTACTGAAACACAGCATGTCTCTTGTTTGATTTTGATGGATCTCCATTAGAACATCCATCATTTATCTATGTTTTCTGAAAAAATATACATTCATTTCATTGTACACGGAATAAGAATAGTCATATTCGCGGGTTCAATTAAGTAAAAAGTAATTTGTGATTGAGCAGATGATGTCTTCAACCAAGCTTCCCAATTTCAACTTTCAATATTAAAATATTTAAGGTTTGTCATTAAAAAGTATTTTCAAGGATCAATGAATATCATTCAACAACAAAAACTTTTGACCAGTTTTCTTTCAGTATGTAAACCTTTAGAAAGCCATTTCCCGCTGCGGGATCCATTGTCAGGCTCCAGTCATTACCGTGGAAAACATGTATTGAATTTTTTGCGAATGCAAAACTTTTTCTCGCTTGAAAAAAACTCCACAAAAAATTTTTATCCACGCAACAATTCAAGTGTCAAATGTAATTAATGACAAAACATCAGATTCGACAATGCAAAATAAATGCTATTCGATTGTGTGTATATGGACCGTATTCGGTTATTGTTATTTATGCAAAAGAGACGGGGGATGAGTTTGATGGCTTTTATTCCGAATAACTTCAATGTCTTTCCCAATAGAAGACAGGTCGCACACAACGTATTCAGGCGGTACGATAAATATTGTTCATAATCAAACAAAAGCAAATAATAATCCAGTATTATACTTTTCTATCCATGGAACAACAGAGCACAGGTGCAAAAATATACATTACGTCAAAAATTTTAATAAAATACAAATTGTTTGGAGTGATTTGAATTACAAATATAGCAGGATGCCGTCAAAATATATATTTATGCATCTATATTTTTAATATAAATCCTGCATTAACAAATGGTATTGTTATTTTACGCAGTCACCGCTGTTGTGTTTATGATAATATTTACAAAACAACTTGATGTTGAAATACCTTCATGAATGATGCATGTAAATACAATAAATTTTCAGTTAAAGATGAACCATAGGAAGATTTTTGGACCCCACAGCTTGTTTATTGGTATCCGCTTCAATACCTCCTTCCATTTTTCCCTCATTTTGCTCAAGTGGCCTGCGCTTTCCCATTTACATCCCCTCTCTTCCAGTGCTTTCCTCACTTGTTCTTTCCATGTTTACTTGGGCCTTCCTCTCTACTTTGTTTTTGTTGTTCTTGCTCCGTACACTTTTCTTGTTGTTCTTTCTTCTCCCATTCCTTGCATATATCTCCATGATCTCAATTGTCCTTCCTCTATTATGTTTTCTTTCGGTTTTACATTCAATGTATCTCTATCTTCTCTGTTTTTTACCTTGTCCAGAACTGTTTTTTCATATATCTTCCATCAGGAACCTCATTTCTGTGCTGTTCAATTTACTGCGTTGTCTTTCTGTTGCTGTCCTGGTTTCTGACCTTATCAGGATTCTTTTGGTATCCGCTTCTATACCTCTTTCCATTTTTCTCTCATTTTGCTCAACTGGCCTGCTTTTATCCATTCACATCCCCTCTTGCCCAGTGCATTCTTCACTTCTTCTTTCTATATTTTCCTGGGTCTTTCTTTCAGCTTTGTTCTTGCAGTACTTGTCTCGTACACTTTTCTTGTTGTTCTTTCTTCTCCCATTATTCGCATATGTCTCTACCATCTCAATTGTCCCTCCTCTATTATGTTTTCTATCCGTTTCACATCCAGTGTATCTCTAACTTCATTGTTTCTCACCTTGTCTAAGACTGTTTTCCCTTATATTTTGTGTCAGGAATCTTATTTATGTGCTGTTTGATTAACCGCGTTGTCTTTCTGTTGCTGTCCTGGTTTTTGACTTTGCCAGGATTTTTTTGGTATCCGCTTCCATACATCTTTCCATTTTTCTCTCATTTTGCCCAAGTGGCCTGCTTTTTCTTATTTACATCCCCTCTTTTCCAGTGCACTACTCACTTCCTCTTTTTATATTCTCCTAGGTCTTCCTTTTAGCTTTGTTTTTGCTGTACTTGTTTCGTACACTTTTCTTGTTGCTCATTCTTATCCCATTCTTTGCATATGTCTTCACCATCTTAATTGTTCCTCCTCTATTATGTTTACTATCGGTTTTACATTCAGTGTATTTCTATCTTCTTTGTTTTTTACCTGTCCAAGACTGTTTTCCCTTATATTTTTCGTCAGGAATCTCAGTTCTGTGCTGTTCAATTTACTGCGCCGTCATTCTGTTGCTGTCTTGGTTTCTGACCTTGTCAGGATAGGCACATATTTTTTTTGTATACTTGTGTTTTGATTTCCTTTGGTATTTTTTTATTTGTGAGTATGGTGCTCCTTAGCGCGATAAATAGTCTACATGTGGCTCCTTTTTCTTCTCTTATTTCTTCATCTAGTTTTCCGTTATGGGTCAGTATTGTTCCTAGATACTTGAACTTCTTGACTTATTCTATAGCTTGTTCTTCTATCTTGATTGCGTGATTCTCTTCGTTTCTGCTTATGACCATTGACTTGGTTTAATTGCGGTTATTGTTTAGTGTGTCTCCGTCTCTTCTCATTACTATCATGTCGTCTGCATAACGTGTTTGTGTTACTTTTACATTTTCCATTGTCCATTTTCCTATTACGTATTCTTTCGCTCCTTTTTTTGCTTCTTCCATTTCTTCATCGATCAATAGTGTGAAAAATAACAGGCTCAATATGCAGACTTGCCTTATGCCTTTTGTAGTTTCTCATGTAGATTTTTTTTTTTCGTATTATAGCTTTGTATACTTCTTAATATGTTAGTATCTACTTCTCTTTCTCTTAGGGCTTTCCATGATATTCTAACTGTAGCGAGTTTGTCAGAAATATGTGATAAACTCAAAAAAAGTTTCGCCCAATAATTTTTTACAATTTTCGAAGTGAATTATCTCAACAAAAATGCCATGCCGAACTGGTTTCTGTTTTTCCTAATTAAGTATCACATTAGTCAACAGTTTCTTGCTGATATAAAGAATTCAAACGTGGACGCATAAGTTTTATCGACAAGCAAAGGACAGGTTCCCCAAAAACGTCAATATGACGTGCGCAAGCTCATCAACGAATTTCGATGTGAAATATCGTGTAATTGAGGAATCATTGAGGATTTCAAAAACCCCAATTCAAAAGAAGTTGTATGAAGAGTTTTGCTGACCAAAGAGCAGAGAGAAGCTGAGGCTAATTGTCAAAAAACTCTAGGCCAATTTAACACAGGCAGCTTCAAAAACGGGTACAGCTTCGTTAGTGGTGATGAATCGTAGGTCCACTCATATGAACCTAAAAAGAAACACTAGTCGTCTGTTTAGGTGTTCCAAAGTGACGAAAATTTGAAAAAAGTCATCCTTTCCCGAAGGGTGTCCAAGAAGATGGTCGCAGATAATACAGCAACAATCCCTCTGCCATTTTTTCGACGGAAGTGATTGCCTAGCTTCAAAAAACCAACCCTGAACGACGAATCATCCTCCACCATGACAATGCAACTTCATACACAACTCGCAAGACTATTGAATTTTAGGAGCAGCAAAATGCCGACTTGTTGGAACATCCGCCTCACAGTTTCGACCGTGGCCCCAACAACTTTTTCATTGAGTTGTCAAGTTTCACAACTTATCATTTATCAAACCATAAGTGGTTGAAGTGTAATCGACTATTTTTGTGGTGCTACCACGAATGTTTATTGTGCTTGCGTTGAATACCACTCGTGCTGCACACTCGTGGTATTCAACGCAAGCACAATAAACATGAGTGATTGTACCACCAAAATAGTCTATAAACTTCAACTACAAATAATATATGGAGGACTATTCGAGGAGTCAAACCTTTTTTTTGAATTAATTTCCTATGAATCAAGTGACAAATCACGTAATTTTCGTAAGAACGAGTGAACAAACTTCTGTCAAATTGAAAAATTAGAATTTGTTGCATTTTCTTTGACGAATAATGGAGAAATAAACTGCGTTCTGATATGGAAACTAGCTTAGAAAGGTTTGGTGATAAATCAAAAGATGAAATTGATAAAGATTCTATACGAAGAAAGCTACAAATTGAAGGTATCCACATCTTTGAGTAAAATACTCACTTTGACTACCAGTGTAATAACCGATGGTATTTCTACGCGTCCAAATATCCACTGATATGCACTGTTTTTATGGCAATTTAGCATTGTTAATCTTGTTATATGTACCACGAATGGAATAGTCAGAAATATTGAATTGACTCGAAAAAATTTTCGCCAATTGATATTTTACGACTTTCGAGGTGAATTATCTCATAAAAAATGTCTCGCCAAGTTGTTTTTGGTTTCCGGCAATGAGGTACCACATCAGTCGACAGTTTCTCGATGGTATGGAACACTCAAACGTGGACGCATAAGTCTTAGGATAGGTCCCCCAAAAGAAGCAGCCATTAAAAAAAACATCAATGTCGTGAGCAAGCTCATCAATGAAGATCGACATGTTACATATCGAGAGATTGAGGCATCATTGAGGATTTCAAAAACCCACATTCAAAAAGTGTTGAATGGAAGAATTGTGTGTAGGAGAATTAGTTTCCTGTTTGTTAATCAAAGAACATAGAGAAGCTAGGAAGAATAATCAATAGGCCAATTCAACACTGGCAATTTCAAAGTCGTCTACAACAACGTCAGTGGTCACAAATCGTGAATTCACTTACTCGAACCCGAGAATGAACGCCGGTCGTTTCCTTGTGTTGTAACATTGGGAATGCTATTATGTAATTATAATCTATGAAACCCAATATTTCTCAATGAGATCGATACTTATCGATAGGAAATGATGAGTTCTAACGATATAACTTTTTTTCATCAAGATATTGTTAACAGGATACAAGTTATTGAGAATTTTGTGTTTCTCTATGTTATAACATTAGGGACTGTTTTATGTATTTATTATCTTCAAAACTCAATATTTCTCAATCGATAGGAAATGGAAAGTTTCAACGATATAACTTTGTTCCATCAAGTTATTGTTAGCGGGATACAAGTTATCAAGAATTTTGTGTTCCCTATGTTATAGCATTAGGAATTGTTTTATGTATTCATTATCTCAAAAATCCAATATTTTTGACGAGATCGATATCAATCGATAGGAAATAGACAGTTCTAACGATATAACTTTGTTTTATCAAGTTATTGTTAAGAGGATACAAGTTATCAAGACTTTTGTGTTGCCCTATGTTATAGCATTAGGAATCATTTTATGTATTCATTATCTCTAAAAACCAATATTTCTCAATGAGATCGATATCGGTCGATAGTAAATTGAAAGTTCTAAGGATATAATTTTGTTTCACAAAGTTATTGTTAACAGGATACAAGTTATCAAGACTTCTGTGTTTCCCTATGTTATAACATGATAAATACTTTTACGCATTCATTTCCTCCTAAAACCAATATTTCCCAATGAGATCAATATCAATCAAAAGGAAACGCCGGTCGTCTGTTTGAGTGCCCCAAAGTAAAGAAAAGCCGACAAAAGTCCTCCGTTTTTAACCCTCCGCTGCTCGCGCGGCGTCTATGAGACGCCAGTGAGTGTATTATACAACGTAATTTCTACAAGCGGACGATGAGGACGATCAGCTCCTACGTACTTCCCTAACACAAGCCGATGTTAATCACGCCACTCCGCTTCAGTCTATCACAAGCAGGTCATGAGATAGGTGCTAATGGTGTCTCACAGACTCCCCGCGAGTACTTGTGTACTCAGTTATTTTGTAATTGTCATGTACTTTAGCCATCAAATTGCGCATAATATTCAATATCGATATTCAATACGAATTGACATAGATCGAAAATCAATTTTCAATCTAGATAATGATGAAAACTCTGATAATTCCATGGAATTTAGTATTGCGGTTTGATGATGAGCTCTGAGTCTAATGATACCAGCAAAGATGAATACGATCATATTGAGGAACAATTTGAATCAAGCGATTTAGAACATAAAGTGTCAAGTGATGATGTAGAGAATGAAGATGGTGCTGATGAGACCAGAAATATAGTTTTTGGAAAAGATAAAGATACTAAATGGACAATGGAAAATCCTCTTCTCAACGTGAGGACTTGCTTGCCTGGTGTGAAATTTATCGCTAATGTGAAAAAATCAGCTTTAGCTTCCTGGAGCATGCAAATTCAATGCGTTATATCAGTGTTCTTAGTTTTCTCATCAATATTATACAATCTTAATAATTTTTTGATGTTTAATTCAATAAACGTCCACAGGAAGGATCATACTTAACATACTACCCAAAATAAACATGAAAATCCAGATACAAATAACAAATCTAGTCATTTTCATTTGGTATCTGTTAGACGCCGCGCGAGTATTGCTGTTATGGTAAGTAGCGCGCGAAACGGAGGGTTAAAATGTATCTGAAAAGATGGTCCCAGGTAATATGGCAATGATTGGTGTACAATGTGATGCACTTGGCGTCTCGCTGGAGTTGCTTACGATCGTGATGCTTGCGCGGCCATAACAGCTACTCTGTGGCGATGGTGCCAGATAGCTAGCGAGAAGTAAAAGGGTTTGTCGTTGTGAATACAGATAAAGGTATAGGGGCAATTAATAATTCTATGAGCACACAAATAAATGGGGAATTGGTACAAACGGCAAAACTTATATTTGCGAATACGACGGACACAGCTCTGAACCAGCATACGAATTCGAAGATACATGGCGTCAAGTTTTTGGTTGGAGTCGTCAAAAGATGCCACTGCCCAACGTGGCAGAGGCCACGACGTGAAGAAAAGACTGTAGCCCTACGGGGGTGGCGACTCTGGAGCAGGAGCCACAACAAACGTCGTTTCGATGGCTCTAAAACAGGAGCCACTCGACATCGGAGGTAAAGTCCCCCTGTTAACTGGAATTTATCAAAGAAAAATACTAAGACTCTGAAACAAGAGTCAAAACGGATACGGTTTGGTTGGTCTGATGCAAAGTACTACTAGGATACTAGACTCAATCACTCTTTGCAAGGGTTCCGGTAAACAGGAACTACGGAAGCTGAAGGCTGATTAACTGGAACAACAACATTGTGGCTGAGTTATGTTATTTTGAAACGTTGAAGACCTTTAAAAAGAGGGCGCCCCGTCACAATAGCCTCCAAAAAACCAGCCCTGAATGACGAATCATCCTCCACCAAAACAATGCAAGCTCACATACAGCTTGCAAGACTTCTGTATTTCAAGAGCAGCAAAATGTCGAATTGTTGGACTTTTTATCACGTGGTCAAAAGCTTCAGTTGTCGGAAGAGATAGTTAACACCTTCATGAATGCAATTTCCAATCAGTTCCAGCAAATGAATCAAATAACTGTCATAATTTTGTACCAAGCCCTCAGTTGAGCACATAATTTTCATCTAACTGTCAACACTGATGTAGAAGATTACCACAATTCTGGCAATAATACCTTCAAGGTTAAATAAATCATCTGACCCAGTTTAGATTCTAGAATGTGCAAACTGTTTGTTCACCACACTTGAACTGTCTTCAAACTCACCATCCATGAGAAATACTCCGTACATTTGTATTCATATAAAATATGAACCGTATTTGAATTCAGTTCAAGATTTTTGTCATTTGTTACAAGCGGTCTTGTGGGGCTTGACACTAAAACCTAAAATCAATTAGTCTGTCTTGTTTTCCAACCAGGCCTCCAAATATGGGGTAACAATTGGGGAAAACGTTGACCCAGAATATTTTTCTTGGAAGTATCAATAAATGAATACTTTTATATTGTGATTGAAGGAAACCTGATCGATATCACCTATGCCTACAAAGCATACAAGTAATTGCGAATTTCAGTGAAATTCCATTTGGGTTGTTTACAAATACAATCTCCATCCCTCCCGTTGATTCTAACCGAAATGGACACAGCGTTACGAATGCTCGGTCCGATCTCAGCCGACGTGACAAATCGCGCGGCACTAATGCTGGGGAGTGCTACCCCAAACCACCCCCAATCTGCGCCGGTTCTGTGCTCGCATAGTTTTTATCAAGCTCCGCTGGCGCTATTTTACGAAAGATGCATTAAAGTGACATTAGTATTTTGCCCGTTGAGTCAGACAAATGGATCTATTTTTTCTAAGATAGCTATTTTAGAGAGACTAATTTAGTTTTAATTTGTCTGGATGACTTGATAAGAAAAGTGATTAATAATGCATGTGGGGTTTGCGGTTGAATATGATGTGAATACAATAATTAACTTACCATCTACAATGGTAATAGATTTCATACGAAAAGAAGAGTACTCACCTGAAAAATAAAAAAGAGTCATCAGGCAAATATTTCATCAATTTCATTGTGTGAAAGAAAACAATAGCATTGGTTATAAGAAATAAATTTCCAGTATTTTGATAGTATACCCGTTAACCTATACGTGAAGGGGAATCAAAGAAATATTGCTAACACATGGGTACGGGTGACCGTTTCAATAGAATTCCATCGTTGCTTGCCGTTTGGGAAGCGAATGTGCGTTTTTTACAAGTCTTTATGCCAAAAAAGAAGTCTGCCATTCTGTTTGTGCTATTGAAGGAGGTGACCTGGTTATTACTTCAACATTCAACAATAGAAGGAAGGAAGTTTGTTCCATATGAAATTGAAAAACATTGCCAAGTGTCAAACTTTCTGTCGAATTGTTACCTCAATAATAAATGCATGTTGATTTTGTATGTTCACTGTAATCCCAACCCTTATACATCACTGAATTTGTTCGACCGTTTTCTCGCATAATACTCCATCTATTGATGGTCATTTTTATTGAATAACTTGACAAAATGTTTGGAGCGTCATGAATATGTGAGACTTAACTGAGCAGATTGCAATTTGTTCGACCGTTCTTTCGCATAATCCACTAATTATTGATGGTCATTTTTATTGAATAACTTGACATGAGATGTTCGGAGCTTAATGAATATCTGAGACCTAACTAAGCAGATTGCAATTTGTTCGACCGTTTTTTCACATAATTCATCATTTATTGATGGTCATATTGATAGAATATTCCCATGTCCCAATATTCTATATCCTATAAATATCCCAGGAATAATCCTGAAATATGCTATGAATATATGATGTTATATTTCTGGAATAATCTATGAATCTCTATAAAGTAAATTTTCAATATATGCTAAGAATATTATAGGGATAATTAAAATCATATTCTTGGAATATTCTGGGCTGATTTATGACCATATTGAAGCTATGTTTTTTTGGGAAATAAAATCATATCTGTGACAAGAAATTAAATTGATGGGAAATATTTATTCTTATATAAGTACAATTGAGAAAAAAGAAATCACACTCATAAAACTCACAAAAATGTAAAAATACATTGCGTGATGCACTTAACTTCCAGAGTCGAAGAAATATATACGATATGAGAAAAATAAGACCATATTTGCGATAACAACAAGATACAAATGTAGATATACATTATATAATCCATTGATTGCTAATTTCCATATGTTCAGGAACCTTGCTAGCCGTTTGGCAATTTTTAATTCAATTTTTTTCTCTGTGACATCTCTGGCGGTATGGTTCTGCTTGTCAGATTCCTAAATGAGAAACCATTTGAAACAGATAATATCTATCATGATAAAACAATGCTTCACCAATAATTGCAGTAGTCAATTTGAATTTTTTGTTCTCTTTATAGTCCTGTCAACTATATCCAGTGGCTAATTCATTCGCAAGAGTTCTTGTCATCACTCTCCTCATCAATTTGCCCACATTTTCCTCTTTAATTTGAGCCATCGGATACCTGGAAGCACATTCATTCTGTATATTTTAAACACCAAGTGAAATAAATGAATATTCATTCAAGAGAAAGAGATAATAATATTAATGTTCATTTGAGAAATCTTCATTTGTTGGTTCAATCAATAGCCAAAATGAAAATGAAATAGAATACTTACAGTTTTCAGAACCAATCCTTATACAAACAAAGAAATATCCGATACCATGTGGCTGCGATAAATACGACTCGGTGACTCACATCTTTATAACTCAATTGTAAAACTTACACCAAAATCGGCAGAGCATTGTAATAACTTTTTGCATGTTCTACAGGTCAAGATTGAACGAAAATATTCCATACACACCAAAACATTTTATAATATCACGTCATGAATGTAGTGTATGAAAATTTTAGGCATTCATTTATCATTATTCATTTATTTTCTTCTACTGCGTATATGAGATACTCCACTACTATCAAAATTTGATGAACTTCCATTAAAATATGATAATATTGGATAAATAATAGATATAAGTGATAAAAATATATTGAATATTGCTTTGTTCTAATGAAAGGTCGATTTAATACTTATATGACGTCATGATGACGTTCAAAAGTCTATCATTTTTCTCAAA
Organism: Dromius quadrimaculatus; assembly: GCA_963989225.1. Taxonomy (NCBI): domain Eukaryota; kingdom Metazoa; phylum Arthropoda; class Insecta; order Coleoptera; family Carabidae; genus Dromius; species Dromius quadrimaculatus. The sequence goes on from OZ022328.1 coordinate 4,553,141, forward strand.
CAGTGGGCTCCATAGCTGTACAAATTCATAAAATATTTAATCTTATTCATAGGAAAAATATGTTGCGTTATAATTTGATGAACTTATAAATCAATGGGAATGTATGGGAAAAGTTGACATATATATCATTTCTATTTATCGAATGCTATTAAGAAACATTCTAACAAATCTCCAAATTTCACAGGCATGCGCAAAGAAAGAAAACTAGTTTCAAACTACTGAGTATTGTTTGGTCGAAAGAAGAGTGATTTTGACAAGTAAATTTGTTAAATTAATAATTTATAAAGCTCGCGATCCAACTAAAAATATTAAAAATAATTACGCCATCTATTTCACTCAACGTCAATATTCTCAAAATGTTTGATGATGGATAAGACTACCGTTTAAGGGACAATAGAAGAATAAAAGTCTAGACAAAAGACTTTGGGGGCATAAAAAAAAAAATTGAGTATTTTTTTATGCTCCCAATAATTCACTAGACAAAAATCTTAAATTCATTCCATTCATTTTTCTTTTTCTCCGACGAGAAATATACATAAAGTACGAAAATAAAAGTTAGATATAATTTTTTTTATGAAATTTTACGATAATTGAGATTTGTTTTTATATTGGGTTTGTCGAAATCTAAATTCTTGTTCTGGTTACAATTGAAGTCGTTCATCTCTTTCATCCTAACCTGTTATAACACAATCATAAATGTCTCCATTGGCCGCACCACCAACAATCGTTTTCAGTTATGAATGAAGTTTATAAGGCTAAGCAAAATTGAATATAACATGTATATCTATCATATATTCTACTAAGAATCTTCAAAATGTGATAATCCTTGAATATTTGTATCAAATATTCTAGGAATAATTTAGATAGACTATTCTCAGATGATCCATAGTTTATAGGAATATGCTATGTATATTCATTATGAATATTACAAGAATAAGCAAAATAGGATATTCCCAGAAGATTTATAGGCTGTTTGAATATACCATGCATATTTCGAATATCCAGGGCATTCACAGGACAACTAGAGAATATTCAAGAGGACTTTATCGCTATCTGGGTTATGAATATGTGAGATTTAACAAAGCAGATTGCGATTTGTTAGACCGATTTTTCGCATAATCCACCATTTATTGATGGTCATTTTTATTGAATAACTTGAGATGAAATGTTTGGAGCTTGATGAATATGTGAGACTTGGGACAATGGAAATGAGCTACCAAATTCATTCATTTGGAATAAAATATTGATAGTTGCAATAAGAAGTTCTAAGCTTCCAAACAAATAGGACAACTCTGATTTATGAACAGTAGGCAAGAAAACAAGGTAACGAATTTAGGTCAGACCACGAAAAACAATACATTATGGAGAGAAAACAGGTTTGTTCAAGTTTTACGATAACAGAAGATGACAGTTGCTCATGTGGTGATATGCGAAAATTTTGAAAGAGAAGGACAAATTCAACATAGGATGATACATAATTCTGATTCATCACAATATTTCAACTTTAAGGACAGCAGGACCTGCAAATCTAATGCTTGAAGTATCATACGTTATATATTCGAAACTGTCAGTTCTCATTTCACCCATATTTTGATTCCTAACAAATATCAAAGAAAGAAATATCCACCTAATTCCCCACGCATAGCTTTGCGCATTCAGAATACCCAAACAATCAAAAAGAGCAAAACACAAAACTTACAACATTTCAACAAAACCAAAACAAGATTTCACGCTAGAGATGAGTTTTGACGAATAAGGCAAAACAGACAAACGCCGAGAGATCCCCGATGATCAGAAAGTGCCCCAAGTGTTGGGATCGCAGACGGTCGAACAATACAAAACACAAAATAATGTATGCAGATCCAGAGCAAGGGGACTGAAAGTTGACAAATTCGTATCAGCCCCATCTTTGATCTTAGGAAAGTGGGAAATGAAGTGGCGCCGCAGGCTGAGAGCTTAATACTTGAAAAACCTCTTCATATTGCGATGTGTCTTAAGATTGCTAATACAAGGACTCCAAGTAGCGCTAATGCTTTGTCTTTCAAATTAGCCACTTGGTAGGATACATACATAGTTTGTGTGTTCAGTATCACCAAAACAAATGCGAGTTTACTTTTTTGTCCAGCTACATCCGTTTGTCTCTGTCCGATTCCCCAACTTTTACTCCCATGAATTCGTATGCAGAGATCGTTCCAGATGATAAAACAAATAGCATTTGTGTTCCGAAAAATGAAATCCATATTTCGATATGATGCAAATAAATAGGACGACCATTATAGCGTCGTGAATGTAATTTTGAATTAATATTTATACGTGCATCGTGTCTCATCCATTTTACATTTGTAAATTTATGTTGTAATCCCTATGTTCACATAAACATGTAAAATATGAATTTGCAACAAATATTTATTTCGTTAGTTTGTTTGTATTGTTAGGAGATCACTAAATCACTACTATTTACATCCGCATGAATGATTTATGATGTTATGTCTGATACATAATAAATTTACAAGTGGGATTGTCAATAATTTAATTTTTTCCAGCTAATTAGCTATTGTGCAATTTTCAACATATTTATACAATACTTTTCCATATTCAAAAATTTGTCACGATGTGATATTTGAATGAGCGCAGTTCAATCCACATGAAGCTCAGAATAAGATACTCAGAAGATATTTTTTGTCAAGCACTCAGGTAAACAATTTTACGATTGAACGTATAACTATTGGACAGTAAAGGCAAAATTTGAGCTATACCTTCTTGAAACCATTTGTGGCATGGTGATTGTTATTATTCAATCTTTAATCTAGAGTTGATTGTTGGTACAGTAACTTTGTGCAGCACACTTTGGACCACTATAATTTGTCTGCCAGCCACATCTTCATAATGGTAGGTCTAAAGAACAATTATCTCATAATGACAGATGATATTATTGAAACCAACCAGAGCACTTGTCTCTCAACATGCCTGAAAATATAGGATTTGTGCTGTGATGTCTCATATTTAATATCGTATGTATTCTCGTGGAATGATGATGTTTGTACAAGCCGGAATATAATGTTAAAACATAGGGAATTGTTGTATGTATTTATTACCTCTGAAAGCCAATATTTCTCGATGGGATCGATATCAAACTATAGAAAATAGAAAGTTCTAACGATATAATCTTGTTTCATCTTGTTTTGTGTTTCACTATGTTATAGCATTAGGAATTGTCTTATGTATTAGCCATCTCTAAAATTCAATATCTCTCGATGTGATCGATATCGATCAAAAAGGAATTGGAATGTTCTAGCGATATAACTCTGTCATATTAAGTTTTTGTTGACAGAATACAAGTTATCAAGACTTTTGTGTTTCCCCCATGTTATACCATTGGGAATTGTTTTATGTATTTATCATCTCTAAAATCTAATATTTCTCAATGAGATTGATATCAATCGATGCAAAATGAGAAGTTCTAACGATATAACTCTGTTTTATCAAGTTATTGTTAACAGAATACAAGTTATCAAGACTTTTGTTTCTCTCTATGTTATAACATAAGGAAATGTTTTATGTATATTGATAATTGTATTACTATAAATCAATATTTCTAAGTGAGATAGACATCAATCGATAGGAAATGGGAAGTTCAACAATATAACTTTGTCTCATTAAGTTATTTCTAGCAGGATACAAGTTATCGAGACTTTTGTGTTGCCTCATTTTGTAACATCAGTTATAGTTTTATGTATTCATTATCTCTAAAATCTAATATTTCTCAACGAGATCGATATCAATCGACAGGAAATGGAGAGTTCCAACGATGTTACTCAATTTCATCAAGTTATTGTTAACAGGATACAAGCTATAAGGACTTTTGTGTTTCCCTCTGGGGAACTGTTTTATGTATTGATTATCACTTGAAATCAATATTTCTCAATGCGATTGATGTCAATCGATAGGGAATGGTAAGTCCTAACGATATAACTTTGTTATATCAAGTTATTGTTAGCACGATACAAGTTTTTAGGACTTCCGTGTTTCCCTTTGTTATAACATGGAGAATTGTTTTATGTATTTATTTTCTCTAGGAACCAATATTTCTCGATGAGATCGATATTAATCGAAAGGAAATGGAAAGTTCTAACTGTATAACTTTGTTTTATAAAATTATTGCCAATAGGATACAAATTATTGAGAATTTTGTGTTTTCCCTTGTTATAACATAGGGAATTGTTCCCTGTATATATTATCTCTGAGAATCAATATTTCTCAATGAGATCATTATCAATCGATAGAAAATGGGAAGTTCTAACGATATAACCTTGTTTTATCAAGTTATTGTTAACAGTATACAGGTTATTAGGAATTTTTGTGTTTTCCTATGTTATGACATAGGGAACTGTTTCATGTATTCATTATCTCTAGAAACCAATATTTCCCAATGGAATCAATATCAGGAAATAGGAAGTTCTCAAGATATAACTTTTTTTCATTAAATTATTGTTGACAGGATACATGTTGTTAAGAATTTTGTGTTTCCCTATGTTATAACATCAGGAATTGTTTCATGTGTTTATTATCTCTAAAATCTGCGATATCTCAATGAGATCGATATCAATCGATATGAAATGGAAAGTTCTAACGATATAACTTTGTTTTATCAAGTTATTGTCAACAGATTACAAGTTATTAAGACTTTTGTGTTTCCCTACGTTAAAATATGGGGAATTGATTTATGTTTTTATCACCTCTAGAAATCAATATTTCTTGAGTAGATCGATATTAATCGATAGGAAATAAGAAGTTTCAATGGTATAACTTTGTTTTATCAAGTTATTGTTAACAGGATATAAGTTATTGAGAATTTTGTGTTTCCTCATGTTGAAAAATTAGGAATTGTTTCATGTATTTATTATCTCTGAAACCCCATATTTCTCCATGAAATTGATATCAATCGACAGAAAATGGAAATTTACAACGATATCTTTGTTTCATCAAGTTATTGTTAATAGGATACAAGTTATTTAGACTTCTTTGTTACCCTATATTATAACATGGATAATTGTTGCATGTATTTATGATCTCTGACATCCAATATTCCTCAATGAGATCGATGTCAACCAATAGGAAATAAAAAGTTCAAACGATATAACTTTGTTTCATGAAATTATTGTTAACAGGATACAAGTTATTGAGACTTTTGTGTTTCCCTATGTTATAACATGGTGGATTGTTTATTGTATTTATCATCTCCAGAGACCAATGTTTCTCGATGAGATCCATATCAATCGATAGGAAATAGTGAGTTCTAACAATATAACTTATAAGTTTATAACTTTGTTTCATCCAGTTATTGTCACAATTATATATTATGTATTCAATTTATAATCATGCTTTTATACCATTCTTGTACCCTAGGTTACCATCAATGTATCCAAGATGACTTTTAAAAGTTCGGCTCTACCACATAGATACCTGCTTTGATCATCGTCATCGCCTGGTCTTAAATCCTGGATGACTATCGACGAGATTCAGGTGGCTATTCAAAGTGCGTCTTAGGTACCTGTTCCGATCATCTGGGCTATCGTCCTCGCTTGGGCTCAAATCCTGGATGACCACAAAAGTGGTCAGAATGAGTTCTTGAAATGCATTTCGACCAGGTGAGTCTTAGAAGTTCTCCTCGACCCCTTGGGTACCTGCTCTGATCATTTGGGATATCGTCCTTGTTAGGGTTTGATTTTTTGAAGTGCGTCACGACCAGTTCAGTGCCTGCTGCAGTCATCTGAGCTATTGTTCTCACCTGTGGTGGAATCCCAACGAATTGACATTGAGTTTGACCTTATAATCATAGTCCATTCACAATGGAAAGTGGACATGTCTCCACTAAAGACTTGGTAGGAATTAAATCAGGTTATCCGACATTAAAAATAAAATGACAAGGATTAGAGCTTCAAGAGGAGATTATGTCAATGTCAAATCGGTGTGGTACCACTGATTTCTTCATTGACATGCCAGTGCATATATTACAGTAGACTAAGAAGCAGTAAGATAGCACCCAACTTTGCTGTGGTGGCGGTGAAAGAATTAACTCAACATGCTTGTCGCATATCAAGTGATGATCCATCCTCAAACTATCTCCTAAGGGAATAATTCTATCTGTATTTGGGCAAAGTCCTGGTAATGACAATTTCTTCTATACATTTCACTTAGGTTGCTTTGCTCTTCATTTCCTTAGTATCGTCGTTCTTTTTTTAACGACTCGTCTTTCGCTTCCACGCACTGGATACTCCTAGTCTGCAGGCGCACTTCAAAAGGTCAATGGCTGTCCAGTTCATCTGGACTATCATTGAATATCATGCTAGTACATATATCCTAGTGGACTGAGAGGCAGATGAATACTAAGCCATCCGGTTGTGCCTGTCTAACATCAAGTCATGGTTTACCCTCAAACTATTCTCTAGGGGAGTGATGTTGCTTGTACCCAAGCAAAGCCATGCTGATGGGATTCTTTTTTTACATTTTATTCAGAAAGCTCCACATTGCATCATCTAGATCCTGGAAAGCACGTTCCCTCGCTGGACACAGGAATGTGAAGCAAGTGAGATGCTGTCTTTGTGCCCACAATGAGAGTTCATGTTTTTTTCACTATATTCGACCTGTGGTATTTTAATTCTGCAATCGCACTTTAAAAAGTTACCCAGGCATCTTGGATGGATGTCCTGATCTTTAAGAGTAACGCCCTTGCCTGGTCTTGCAATTGTCATTCCAGTGCTTATTTTGATAAACCGAGAGACATATACGGGGAATGTGAGAAAAATAATTAGATTATCAACACTGCAATCGAAGTTTTACTTGTCTACACAGATGAGCTTCCACATGATTTTTGAGAATGTCATTAGTTTAGTTGTGCTACGAGCATGGAGCAGCGAAATCTAGAGAGACGTTATGCCACAAGTTTGTTGTTAAGCTTGAGGAGCCCACGAGTGTGACATTTGAGAAGGGAAATATTTTTTGACAAGAGCACAAGTTTTCTGCTGGCACAAATCAATTTTGAGAGATCGAGAAAACGGTGAAGATGAACTTCGTCAAGGAAGACCTTCAACTTCAAAAGCTCACAAGAACGTGGAACATGTGCAGCTTCTTGTAAGAACAGGCCGCCGCGCCATTAAGCTCCCACCGTACATCAAATTTTGGCCAGAGATTTGCACAAGCAAAAGGTTTGTGCCAAAATAGTTTCAAAAATCTTACAACCTAATCTAAGCTCTTGTGACTTTCAATCCACATATTATTGATCACCCATTAATCACATTACCATATAGCAGTGTTGCTTCGGGCTACAACATAAAGGGGGAAAAAACCCAGGGAAATTGTGGTAAAAATGGTGTTGAACAATTTTCGCTCAGGTAAGAGATTATCGTAAGCCTGATGCTATGCTCTCGCGTGAATCTCTGGACCTGCTGATATTTATGCCTCCGTAAAACAGGGCACAACGTAAATACGAGGGCTTTAACTCCCCTCTGTAGGGGTTGGAAACCATCCAACAAAGAAGGGTGAACTACATGACAAACAAAATGGGAATCAAATGAATTTAAACAATGATCCTATGGTGGGTTTAATGAGGTGAATAACCATGATCTGAATTTATTGCAACTTTTTATCAATCATACAACAATATATTGGATGACATTTCCAATTGAGCTTTCAATGCAAAGCTTAAGTGCACCTACGCAATGAAAACACATTACATTTCTCGGAAATTCTGCTCGCTATATATTCACAAAGGCAATTAGTATGAGCACATAATATATAAAGCATATTGAATTGCATTGTGTATTCACTACCGTCTAACTTTAAACTCAATTTCATTGAACTATCAGGATTAAATGAGTCTTCAGTTTATAAAGTATCCAAATAAGATTGACTGATCCCCGCTTCTTGAAAGACTTCCCTGTCCGGCACTTGGAAAACCAATACAGTTTCTCTGTTCTAAAACAGACGACTTCTCTTGGAAGAAGTTAGTGACGATTCTTCGGCAAGCAAGTGTCAATCCGCGATAAATTACAGACCGCGAATTGTATAAAATACTTGTCCCAAAACAGTCGTAAACGCCAGCACCAGGAAAAGACAACTGTCTGGAGTAATCGATGCTTGGAGTTAAATTCTTGCCACTTGTTTCACGGAGACAGACGTGACCTACACCCATTCACATTCCAAAAGAAAGTTCCCATTTCTAGAAACGACTGATTGTCTTCTTGACTTTGATAGTACATTAAAGAGCTCAGATTCGTGGAGTAGTCCGTACCATGTGGGTTGGGAACATTGCACCTCCGGAGGCTAAAGGTGTGGAGCTCCCTTTGCAGCGATTTGACCAAGTGCACGATACTTATTTTGCCATTTGAAACACCGGCATTATCTAAGAGACTATTAATCCAGCTCCTTTGTTGCCAGTGTTTTTTGGTGGGCGTTTCCATGACGACGACTTCCGGTTGCCTGGCTACGCGCCACTTCCCCGCGTCTCTCATCATAATACAGCGCCCTCATAAAACAACGGCCGCTTGGACAACGAACGCGGACTACCCGCCAGAGAACGCCAAACTTCACAGACGACAAAACAGAATTCATTAAAAGCATTGCATCCAAATTCACCCAATGGTGCAAGAAGTGCATTATGAACCATCAACAACTGGAAACTTTCCAGGAATCAACCCCGTGGGTTAATAGAAACATCAGATGATGCAAACACTTCAAGTCCCAAATGCTGTGAGTTCCAGAATCACTGTATCCGTTCAAAGCTTGAAACACTCTCGCGCACTCGAATCAGCCATTTGTTTTATAAATACATATGAATGATGAATACTTTTCCCATTGTAAACTGGACTTGGAATCGTAACATTGATTTGTATGGACTATTTGTTTACCAAATAACATGAATAATGGAGGCAATTTCAACTCTAGTTGGCAAATTCAATCGACTGACCTGATGTGGATACAGACAGGTAGGTTAGATTATTACTATTCCGTAATGAAAACGGATGTAATCCAAACCATTCATATCTTACATTTGTTAGCCAAAATTACTCAAAAGTTTGCATCAAATTAGAACCACAACACTGTTGAAGTTGCTCTGGTCTCATCAATTGGATGATTGTTATTCAAAATGTATCAGTAAATCACTTTGAAGGCGTGACAATCACTTGACAACGCCAATAATGTGGATATTCCCATCAAATGATTTTTTTACAATATATAGATATGAGTACGTGTCCTGTCAATGGTGAAGCTAACCCTGTACTGACACTTGGTGATATTGCAGATATTATAGCATGACATCAGACAATAACACTTTGTAATGTAATATGAGTGTCTTCGTATCATGAATCTAGATAGACTTCCTGTGTAATCAAACCCATTTCAACTATGTGCACACAAAATAGGCCCTGAAATTAGTGACCAAATTCATTCCAATATGAGTACCAGGACATTCAGAGTTTGAAGGACCAGCCATCCACGGATGAGTCAAAATTATCCTCCACTGAGTCAGAACCTGCTTGTGTTATTCCTAAGGAAAGAGCCAAACAGGAAGTCAAAATATTGTTTCAGCTAAGGCATTCGATTCATTGGACACAACCACCTGGTCAGATACAAGAAATACTCATTTTGGACGAACCATTCAAAAGAAATACAGAGAAGGAAAAACAAGACAGAATTGTTTTTCAATAGGTCAGAGCCTGCTTGTGTCATTCCAAAAGAAAGAAGCCAAACAGGGAATCAGAATATTGCTTCAGCAATAGCATACGATCTATTGGAAACAACTACTAGGTCAGGCACATGAAGTCTGGATGAATAATCCAAAGAAAGGATAGAGAAGGAGGAACAGGACAAAATTATTCTTCATTGGGCCAGAGCCTACTTGTAGTATTCTTATAGAAAGAAGCAACATGGAACTGAAACACTGCCTAAAGATCCATTGGACATAATAACCAGGTCAGAGACAAGCAAGGCTTGTTCTGGATGAGCCATTTAAGAAAACAAGAGAAGAGAAAAAAAAAAAGAGAAAATTGAGCCAGAACCTGCTTGCAGTATTCCTAACGAGAGAGCCAAACAAATAATCAAAATATTACATAAGCAATGGCAATGGACACAACCACCAGGCCAGCCACAAAAACAATGCTTTTTTTGAATGAACCATCTTGAAAAAGAATAGAGAAAGGGAAACGGAACAGAATTGTTCTTTTCTTGGCCAGAAACTGCTGATGTTTATTCCAGAAGAAAAAGCCTAACAGCAAATTGGACACAACCACAAGGTCAATCAAGACACAAGGAGTATTTTTCTGGGTAGACCATTCAAGAAAAAGATAAAAGGAAAAACAGGTTTATAATTCATTGAGCCAGAACCTGATCACAATATTACTATAGAAATAATCAAACAGAGAATTTAAATATTACTTCACGTGATGTTACGATTCATTGGACACAACCACTAGGTCAGAGACAAGCAAGGCTTCTTCTGACTGAACCATTCAAGAGAAAAGCAGAAGAGAAAAAACAGGACAGAACTTTTTTCTATCGGGCCAAAAACTGCTTGTCTTATCCCGAAAGAAAGGTCCAAACTGGAAATCAAAATATTACTTTAGCAATGGTTTACATGTAAGATCCATTTGACACAATCATCAAGTGAGAGACAAGTAAGACTTCTCCTAAATGATCCATTCCAGACAACACAGAGAAGAAAGAACGGTTTATAACTACTTTTCATTGAGCCAGAAGCTGCTTCTTATAGAAAGAGCCAAACAGGAAGTCAGAATATCGTTTCAGCAATGGACACAACCACCAGGTAAAATACAAGAAATACTTATTCCGGACGAATCATTCAAGATATTGCTCCGACAATGCCATAAGATCCATTGGACACAATCACAAAATCAAAGACAAGCAAGGCATTTTCTGGATGTACCATTCAATAAAAGAGCAGAGAAGAAAAAACGAGACAAAATCAATATTCGTTGGGTCAGAGTCTGCTTGTAGTATTCTCATAAGAAGAATCAAATATGAAACCAGAACACCGCTTCAGCAATGGTAAAAGATCCGTTAGACACAATCACCAGGCTTTTTCCAGACGAACCATTGAAGAAAAGGAGAGAGAAAAAACAACGGGTCAGAACTATCTGCCATTGAGCCAAAACCTGCTTGTAGTATGCCTTAAGAAAGAGCCAAACAAGAAATCAAAGTATTGCTCAAGTTTGGTTTGGCTTACTTGTAAGATCAATTGGACACAATTACCTGGTTAGGGACAAGCAGGGCTTTTTCTGAATGATAAATTCAAGAGAACACAGAAAAAGAAGAACGGGACCTAATTACTTTTTATTGAACCGGAACCTGCTGGTGATATTCCTATATAAAGAGACAAACGGTCAGGATATTGTTCTAGCATTGAACACAACCACCAGGTCAGACAACATCCAAGAAAAATACAGAGGAAAAAATCGGACAAAATTATTCTTCAATGGAGCAGAACCTGCTTGTGTTATTCCTGTAGAAAGAGTCGAACAGAAAATCAAAATATTCACAATGGAATATGATCCATTGGACACAATCACCAGGTCAAAGACAAGCAAGACTTTTTCTAGGTGAACCATTCAAGAAAACTACGAAGAAGAAAAAACGGGACAGAATTATTCTTTATTGGGCCAGAGTCTGCTAGTAGTATTCTTATATAGAGAATCACGCATAAAACTAAAACACTGCTTCAGCAATGGCAAAATAACCATTGGACACAATCACCAGGTCAGAGACAAGCAAGGCTCTTTCTAGATAAACCATTCAAGAAAATTAGACCAATGGAGCCAAAACCTGCTCGCAGTTTTCCTACAGAGAGAGCCAAACAAGAAATCGAAATATTGCCTCAACAATGGCATTAGATCCATCGAACACAACCACCAGATCAGACATAAGAAATGTTTTTTCTGGATGAGTTATTCAAGAAAAAGATAGTGAGGAAAAACAGAGTTATCCTCAATTGAACCAGAATCTGCTGACAATATTGCTATAGAAATAGTGATAGCATACGATTCATGGGACACAACCACCTGGTCAGAGATAAGCAAGGCTTGTTCTGGATAAACTATTTGAGAAAACAAGAGAGAAGAAAAAAAAAGGAAAAGTTGAGCCAGAACCTACTTGCAGTATTCCTAACGAAAAATCCAAACAAGAAATCAAAATATTGCTTCAGCCATAAGCCAGCTACAAAAAATACTTTTTTTGGATAAACCATCTAAAAAAGGATAGAGAAAGAAGAATAGAAAAGAATTTTCCTCTTCTGGACCACAAACTGCTAATGTTTATTCCAGAAGAAAGAGCCTAACAGCAAATTAGCAATGGCGTACGATAAACTGGACACAACCACAAGGTCAAAGTCAAGACACAAGGAATGTTTTTTCTGGGTGGACCGTTCAAGAAGAAGATAGGGAGGAAAAACAGAGCTATCATTCATTCAGTCGGAGCCTGCTCAGAATATTGCTATAGAAAGAATCAAACAGAGAATTAAAATATCAATTCACGTTTATTAGACACGACCAGATCACAGACAAGCAAGGCTTTTTCTGAATAAACCATCCAAGAAGAGAACAAAGGAGGAAAAACCCTTTTATTGGACCAGAAACTGCTTGTGTTTTTCAAAAAAGAAGAGCCAAACTGAGAATCAAAATACTCGGAAATGGCATACGATCTATTTAGCACAATCACCTAGTCAGAAACAGACAAGGCTTCTTCTTGATTTATATCCAATGAAAAGACAGAAAAAGGAAGGCGGAACAAAGCTACCTGTCATCGAGCCACCGGCTTGTAGTACTCTAGTAGAAGAAATTGAACACAAAATTGAATTATTGCTTCAGCGATGGTAAAAGATTCATAGGACTCAACCACCAGGTCAGCTGGAAGAAATCGATGAATCATCTAAGAAAAATATATAGAAGAAAAAACGGGGCAGAATTGTCTTTCATTGAGCCAGAAACTGCTCATGTTATTCCAAAAGAAAGAGCTGATGAGAAAATTAGAATATTGCTTCAGCAATGATATACGATCCATTGGACACAACCACCAGATCAGAGACAAGCAAGGCTTTTTCCGGATGAACCATTCAAGAAAACTACAAAAAAGAAAAAACGGAACAGGATTAATCATTGGGTCAGAGCCTGCTTGTAGTATTTTTATGAGAAGAATCTAACATAAAACCAGAGTACTACTTCAGCAATGGCAGAAGATCCTTTGAACACAATCACCAGGTAAGAGACGAGCAAGCCTTTTTCCGGATGAACCATTCAAGAAAAGGCGAGAGAAAGAAAAACAGAACAGAATTGATTGAGCCAAAGCCTGTTTGCAGTATTCCTGAAGGGAGAGCTAAACAAGAAATCAAAATATTGCTTCAGCAATGACATACGATCCATTGAACACAACCAACAGGTCAGAGCCAAGCAAGGCTTTTTCTGGATGAAGCACCAAGAAAAGAACAGAGAAGGAAGAAACGGGACAGAATTTTTCTCTATTGTGTCAGAAACTGTGCTACGAAGTTTGTGGACTTTGGCACCGGCGAGCGTCCAGGGAGGCAGGGTTGCGTATAGGATTCATTTTTTTGAAGGATATGGAAATCGACATTAATAGAGGTGGTACTTGAATTGTATTTACTTGATTTGGGCGCCCCTTGGATCAAGAATTCTACCTAAAGGAACAGTCAAACTTGAAATGAAAATATTCGAGAATGGCATACGATACATTTGGCACAGTCATAAATAGGCAAGGCTTTTTCTTTCTGTATAACTAAAAAAAAAAAGAACAGAAAAGAAAAAGCAACACAGAGCCACCTGTCATAGAGCTAGAGCCTGCTTGTAGTACTCTAATAGAATCAAACTTGAAATCGAACGTTGCTGCAACAATGGTAGAAGATTTATTGGACAAAATCACCAGCTCAGCCACAAAAAATGCTTTTGCTGGATGAGGCATCCAACAAAAGTATAAAGAAGAAAGAACGGGACAAAATTATTTCTCATTGGGCCTAAGCTTGTCTGTAGTATTCTTATAGGAAGAATCAAATATGAAACTGAAACACTGCCTGAAGATACATTGGACATAATCACTAGTTCAGGTTTTTTCTGGCTGAACTATTCAAGGAAAGGCAAGAGAAGGAAAAATGGGACAATATTCCTAAAGAGAGAGCCAAACAAGAAATCAAAATATTGTCTTAACAATAGCATACCAACCAGGTAAAAAGAACAAAAAAGGAAAAACCCGGTCAGAATTTCTTCTATTAGACGGGAAACTGCTTGTGTTATTCCAAAAGGAAGTGCCAAACTGAAAATCGGAATATTCGCAAATGGTATACGATTCATTTGACACAATCACCCAGTCAGAAACAGGCGAGGCTTTCTCTGGATTTATATCCAAGAAAAAGACAGAAAAGAAAAAGCGGGACGACTAGAGCTATCTTTCTTTGAGACAGAACCTGCTTGTAGTGTTCTAATACAAGGAATCGAACACGAAATTGAATCATTGCCTCAACGATGGCAAAAGATTTATCGAGCACAACCACCAGGTCAGCTAAAATAAATAAATGAATCATCTAGGAAAGATATAGAAAAGAAAAAACGGGTCATAATTGTTCCCGATTGGGCTAGAAGCTCTTTGTGTTATTCCAAAAGAGAGAAATAATCTGGAAGCCTGAATATTCAGAAATGATATACGATCCATCGGACGCAATCATCAGGTCAGAGACATTCAAGATCTTTCCTGGATGAACCATTCATGAAAAGGACAGAGAAAGAAAAACGGGACATGAATATTATTTTTCATTTGGTCAAAATGTGCTTGATGTAGTCTTACAGAAAAAATCAAACAGGAAACCAAAACATTGCTTCAGAAATGGCAAGAAAATCAATTGAACACAATCACCAGGTCAGCCACAAAAATGTTTTTCTGGATGAGCCATCCAAGAAAAGGATAGAAAAGGAAAAACAACACAGAATTATTCCCTATTGGACCAGACACTGCTTGTGTTATACCAAAAGAAAAAGCCTGACAGAAAATCTGCAATGGCATACGATAAATTTGACATAACCACAAAGACAGAGGCCAAAAAGGTCTTTTCTGGATGAAACATAAAAAAAAAGACAGAGAAGGGACAACGGAACATAATCATCCTTTATTGGGCCAGAACGTGCTTGTGGTATTCTTATAGAAAGCATCAATCAGGAGATCAAAATATTGCTTCGACACAACCCTCAGGTCAGACCCTACAAATGTTTGTTCTGGATAAACCATCCAAGAGAACGATAGAAAAGAAGAAACGGAACAGAATTGTCTTTAATTGGGCCAGAAACTGCTTGTGTTCATTTTCAAAAGCAGAGCCAAATAGGAATCAGAATATTGCTATATCAATGGCAGGAGATCAATTGGACACAGTCACAAGTAAGGTTTTTTCTAAAAGAAGCATTCAAGAAAAGGACAAAAGAGCAAAAACAAAACAGGACTATCTTTCATTGAGATAGAACCTGCTTGTGATATTCCTATGAACAGAATCGAACAGAGAATTAATACATGCTTCAGCAATGACTCAAGATCAATTGGATACAGTCACCAGGTCTAAGACAAGCAAGGCTTCTTTTGGATGAACCATCCAAGAAAAGGGCAAAGAAGAAACAGGACCAAATAATGCTTCATTGGGCCAGAGAAAAACAATTCAGTAGCGGCTTAAGATCCATTGGACAAATCACCAGGTCAGCCACAAGAAATGCCCTTTCTAGATGAACCATTCAAGGAAAGCATAGAGAAGGGAGAGCAGAACAGAATTGTCCTGAATTGGGCCAGAAATTGCTTGTGTTTTCCAAAAGCAAAAGCCAGTATCCCAGTTCTGACACCACAGTTTTCTTCAGAATTTTTCCGTGATACTCATCGACATATCCACGTCGAATAACATTGGAATCATCAAGGGATATCTGAGAAAGTGTGAATCTAATATAAGTCTAATTAGATGATGCAAAACATCAGATCCCACTCCAAAATCTCACATTCACGTGATGGCGTCGTCTCTCGAGTGGAAACCGTCCTTTATAGAAACAGCCTCATCCAAATCCATTTGATCAGGATCCCATCCAACCTACGTATCCTTCGGGAGTTTGAACTTGTCGACCCATCTTAGCATTCTGTTTGTTTTACGCGCGCAACGGGATTTGATTCCATGGAATATTTGCGTTCAGAACACGCTCTCTGTACAAATACGGTATGATTGAACTGTCCACTTATTCTTCTTAAACGTGAGCTCTGCTATATCTGCAGAATGTGATACACTTATTTGTGGGATTGTATTTTATTTTACTATCTTGTTTGAATACATTCATGAGGAAGTGGTCATGAATGTTTTATTATATCGTTGCTAACATCAACAAGAGTTTGCACTAATTGGATAAACTATTTTCAGTGAACAAACAAAATTGTTGAAATAAAATGCTCTGCTTTTACGTTCAAAGGTCTCAAGAATACTTTTATGAAGTTATCAAACTCCAGTTTCCCTGAATAACTTCGAATACGATAATTAAGATCGTTAGCTTTATATTGGGCTCAACTTCAGATGCAGTTATTGAAAATCGGAATGTCAAAATTGGGAAAGACTCGTACGCCTCTGCCTCATTGAGAATGCCTAAATTAGGTTGAAATCCCGAACAATAATGTTCTGTGTTGGTGTTGGTGCTCTGCCTATGGTAGAGTATTCATAATGAATTCCAAATTTACAAGTTCGCAAACACAATACTACAACCAATCAGTGTTTAATCAAGAAGGGAATGCAAGTTTTGATTCATCCACTCTATAATCTGTGCTTCGATCATTATGAACAGATTCCGCAAAAGGACAACAACGAATTGTAGAACTTGAAAATAATACTTTCTAAATTCTCTCACTATTCAATGCAATTTATTGTTGAAATTCACGGAGTCATCTCCTTGGAGAACACGTCTTCAGGAAGTAAACTGGCTTACCCCAACTCACGTTAACGACAGACGACATATCTCGCAGGTTATTATTATTCTACTTACGTGCAGGGAATTGCATAAATACAACGGTATGATAATTGGCAAAGTAACGAATCAACCGAATAGTTAGTCAGCTGTTTAGCATTCACAAATAGTAGAATCAACCGCCATCACGGAATTAATCTCCATTAATAATATGGATAGCTGGACAATAATGGGTGTTCAGTTGAAGTTTATAGACATCGTCATCCAAACACATCTCCGTTGCTTCATTTACTTGTTTATTTTTTCACTTATAGCGGGAAACCGCCCACTTCACCACACCCTGTTTTTTGAAAAACTTCCTTTCGGCATTCTTTTCGAATCCCTTCAACCACTTCCTTTCCAATATGCCATTTCTGGAATACGCATAAACATCGCAGTGATCATCCCCGTTTGGTATACTTCTGTCGTTCAAGTTCCCGCCTGCCATTCAGTATTACGAAGTCCGAGTTTCAGCTCCGTTTAACCACAACGAGACTTTTGAGAACGCCCCCAATTTAGTTGTTTTTGTTGTATGCTACAAAATGGAACAGCCATCAAGTTTTGAGTTAGGCTTGGAGAATCAGCAAGTCTGGTAAGTCTTAAAGCAGCAAGATTGAGAGAAAAATCCCCCCAAGTACTCCTGACAAGAAACCAGAAAGGAAAAGGACTTCAAATGCCAGAAATGAAGTGGCCGTTAAAATCCACAGGATCGGTGATTTGGAACGACGACGAGGAAGATTGGGCCTCCAGCCTGCACATCCCAAAGGCAAGAGCAAGGGTCACGCAGTCCGCTACAGTAACTGGTGCTGGACAGGCAAAAGCAGGCCAAAGAAGAAAGAAGGATGAAGACTTTCCAGTCGGCACGGGGGATCTTCATACAAAGAGATCTTTGCTGGCAAACACCAAAAGAGCTAGCAAAGCACATTGAAAGCAAGGGAGAATAAAACCTCTAGAGGAAAAGTAAAGGAAGCGATGGTACAGCAGATAATGATGCATCCAAATGTCAAGGCTGAGGTTAAAACCAAGGTGAAGATCCGCAGCAGGTATGTGAGAATGTTAGCGAAGGCCTACGAGAAGGACAAGCTTTGGACACGTTAAAATCCACAGGATCGGTGTTTAGGTAAGACAACGGGGAAAATTGGGCCTCTAGTCTGCACATCCTAGAAGCAAAAGCACCATTGCGCTTCTCTCTGAAGTAAGGGTCACGCAGTCACTGCCGAACGTCAGTGCTACAGGAACTGGTACTGGACAGGCAGAAGCAGGCCAAAGAAAGAAGAAGGATGGAGACTTTCCAGCCGGCACGGGAGATCTTCGTACAAAGAAGATACCAAGAGAGCTAGCAAAGCACATTGAAAGCAAGGAAGAATAAAACTTCCGGAGAAAAAGTAGAGGAAGCTATGGTACAGCTGATAAAGCTGTATCCAAATGTCAAGGCTGAGGTTAAAACCGAGGTGGAAGCCATTAGCAGGTGTGTGAGGATGTAAGCGAAGGCCTACGAGACAAGCTAGAAACCTCGAAGATGGCTGTGGCTACGACCAGACGATCGGAGACAACGGAGGCGCCAAGAGGCCAGAAAGGTTCAATCAGACCTTCAAGCAACAATAATGAGCAGCCAACGGAGGAGATACCCCGAAAAATTGCTTGTGCAAAACCTTCAGAAATACTGGGAGGTGATAGAGCAGAGATGACCAATGTAGCTTGAGAGAAAGAGATGTGCAAAAGGCTCCAGAAGAGTACATGCTGGTACTTGAGGAACGGATAAGCTTGATGTGACGGCACCAAGAGACAAAATTTGGGCGAACGATGACGATGACAAGCCAACCAATGGTCAAAGGGGCAGGTAGGGTGGCAATGGACAAGGCAGGAAACACCTTTGATGTGCTAGTAGAGCTAAAGGCCCTGCTGCAAAAGAACAGCAACCAAGAGGTTCCAAAGACCAAGCCGGAGTGTGGAAAGAAGACAAGATGAGGACCTTTTCATAAAATGGTTGAATACATTTTCCTAAACGCAAAAATAAAGTTTGTGTTCTTTGGCCGACCGAAGATCCAAAAAAGGAGAGTGAAAAATTTAGCTTGATGAAGAAACGCAACAAGAAGTGAGTTACCCAGTTCCGATCAACCCTGCGAGTATCGATAATGAACAGCCAACGAAAATTGGTTTGTGCTAAACCTTTCAGGACTACTGGAGGGTGATGAAGCAGAGATGGCCAAAGGACATGTACCGAGCCACAAGCTTGAGAAAACAAGATGTGCAACAGGCTACAGAAATGTTCATGCTGCTGCACGAGGAACAGGTTAGCCAGGAGGCAAAAGTTAGGCTAGTGATAACGATCACAGGCCAATCAATGGTCGAAGTAACAGACAGGGTGGCAAAGGGCAAGGCAGAGGACACTTTTAATGTGCTAGTAGAGCTAATGGCCCTGCTGCAAAAGAACGGCCACCAAAAGGTTCTAAAGACCAAGTCGGAGTGTGGGAAGAAAAAGACAAGATGAGGACCTTTCCATAAAATGGTAGAATACGTTTTCCTAAACGCCAAAATGAAGTTTGTGTTCTTTGGCCGACCGAAGATCCAAAAGAGGAGAGTGAAAAACCTCTAGCTTGACGAAGAGGCGCAAAAAAAGTGGGTTACTCAGTTCCGCTCAAACCTGCGAGTATCGATAATAGACAGCCAACGGAAATTGCTTTGTGCAAAACCTTCCAGGACTACTGGAGGGTGATAAAGTAGAGATGGCCAAAGGACATGTACCGAGCCACAAGCTTGAGAGAACGAGACGTGCAGCAGGCTTCAGAAGTGTACATGCTGCTGCACGAAGAACAGGGTAGCCAGGAGGCGAAAGTTGGGCTAGTGATGACGATGACAAGCCAATCAATGGTTGAAGAAGCAGGCAGGGTTACAATGGACAAGGCAGAAGACATCTTCAATGTTTTAGTAGGACTACAGGCCCTACTGCAAAAGAACGGCCATCAGAAGGTTTCAGAGACCAAGCTGAAGGGTGGAAAGAAAAGAATAAGATGAGGATCTTACCATGAAATGGTAGAATACGTTTTCCTGGACGCCAAAATGAAGTTTGTGTTCTTTGGCCAACCGAAGAGCCAAAAAAGGAGAGTGGAAAACTTGTGGGAATGAGGGAAACCCTCTGGCTTGACGAAGAGACGCAAAAAGGAGTGAGTTACCCAGGAAACTGAGAAGGGGTAAAGTGGGGTCTGAGCGCGATAGTCATAGGAAAGCTGAGGACCTAAAACCATCTGAGGCTAGGAAAAGGAACCGGAAATAGGGAAATAGGGCATTCCACATATCGGCCAAAAGGAGTACTTATGCGAACGTCTTTAGAGGAGCATTCTCCATCAAGAGCATAAGTCTTCGCTGGCACAAATCATTTTTGAGAGGCCGAGAGAAGATTGAAGATCCAAAGGAGACCTTAAACTTGAAAAGCCGACGTGAACGTCGAACGTACGGAGGCTCTTGTAAGATCAGACCATCGTTCAACAATGAGGATGATGTGTGACCCGTTAAACTGCAAGACTTTTGCACATGTGAAAGCTTTGTGCCATGTCACCCGACCACTTCCACCACGAAATTTCTGACCTCAAAAGACATTTCTGTTGCTTCCCAGCCATCCTATTCATCTATGACTTTCCCTTCTCCTGAAATTGGACGTCATTTTTGGACTCTGGAGAACATCCAAAAGAATGTGGCCAATATATCAAAAGCCGTACCAATTGAATGACTTTGTTGACCGACAGGCCCACCATGGACTTCAATTCGCCACGGTCAGTCCACTGTTCCAATTGTTTTTTGGTTTTTGGTGTGTTGTTTCGTCCACGGTTATGAGACAGAGCAAAAAGTCTTTGTTTTTGCGGTTTAACATCGTCAAACACTCTTCCTAAATAGTCAAAATGTCGCATTTATTGTTAATTCAGAGAAACAGTGGAGCTCACTACTAGACAGCGTCCTTTCATTCCTAAATTCTAATTTGATACTCGAAGCCCTAGTAATCTTGCGCTCAGTGACTCGTCGATTAACGTTTATTACTTTACGGTTTCAATAGACCATTCTTAGTGTGGTATCCCTTTTTGACAACCTTGAAATGGTTCGTCATACTATTCCTTTTCTTCTGTGATCTTTTCCACTATTGGGCGTCAAAAATTTCCGTGTCGTTCTGTCTAAAGCTTTATTTTTTGCTTCTTTCTAACTCGACTTCTTCTCCTCCATTTCGTCACTAATTTCTGTCTGCCAGTTTTTTCTAGGCCTGTGGACATTTCTGCATCAGTACACAATTTTTGGTATTTAGTTTTATTCCATTCGTGTTAAAAGCCCTAACCATCATACATTGGCTTGTTGAATATTGATTTATAGGAGTTGCTTGGAGACTGTCTTATATTTTGGTTTTTGATGTTGTCTAATCTAGTTTTCTCGTCCAAATCCCCACAGTTGATCTGTTTTCAAGCGATGAACGAGACAATTCCCCAAATTCGGCAGTAAGAAGTAGTCAGAGGAGGCCAAACATAAGCAACAAATTTGTAGCGCTATTCATGCGATGCATTTTTCGTTTGCTTCTGCTTTAAATCACTGTCGAATCAGTTCAACAGATCCGTATGATATACTCTCGCGATCATTCATTGTGCCCATTTTTAGTAATCGATGTGGCCGATACCGAGTGTATCCCAAAATGCTCTAATAAGACTTTATTTGCTGATAGGCTCACCATGGCTCTCAATTCGCCACGGTCAGTTGATAGTTTTTATTGTTTCTTGGTTTTTGGTGTGTTGTTTTGTCCACGGCTACGAAACATCGCCTTCTTCGAAATGATCAAACGATTGCATTTGTTTTCGATTCAGCAAAAATGTGCAGCTCATCTGTCAAACAGTACCTAAATTTTCATGAAATACCAGAGTCCCCGACAATCTCCCGCTCAATGACTCGTGATCATCGATTATCACTTAATAGATTTAGTCGATCATTTCTAGTATGGTGACCTGTTTTGGACGACCTATACGCTCACCATTAGCTATGCTGCTACAACCGGTTCAAATTCAGCGATCTTATATTCAATTACCTATTTTTGAAGTTGAAACATTATTAAATTTAGTTCAATCGTTCGTTTTCTCCTCCGGCGTTATCAATTTTTTCGAGGATTCTTCCAATGGCAAATACGAAACAAATAATGCAGGTCCTTCACGTCAAAGTAGGTCTTTATCATTATTATTATTATCATCTATTCAAATCTCTGGCACCCATTGGGGTGTCGTAATTGTTCTTTAAATATAGTTTGCATTGTTTTTTGTTCAATGCCTTTTTCATTGCTTCGTTAGTGTTGATGCTATTCCTTTTTCAATATAATTTCCATAGAACTTTTTGTAATTATACTTTGGACTGCCTCCTTGTTTTTTCTTTGTACCTTTTACATTTTGCACCTGTTTGGTTTGTCTATTTTTTGATATTCTTATTAGATGTCCGTATCTTGCTAGCTGTCTTCTATTTATTGTTATTAGTATACTTTTAGTCTGCAGGTTCTTTCTTATTTTTTCGTTTCTCATCTTGTGTATTCTTCTCAGGAATCTCATCTCAGTCGCCTTACTTCTAGTTCTTTGATGCAAAACCCAAGTTTCTCTTCCGTATATCAAGATTGGTCTGTATATGTTTCTATACACAGCCATTTTTGTGGCTTTTGATACTTCTTAGTTCCTGTTCGTCGCCTGGATTCTCTTATTTATTCCAGTTTACATACTTCTTTTATTATTTATTGTCGCACCGGGGTATGTTAACGTGTCTACTTGCTCCATTTCTTCCTTATTCAGTGTTAGGCTAGTTTTTATATTTTCTTTGCTTATTACTGTGATCTTTGTTTTATCTATGGTACAGTTCTTCGCTCCATACATTCAAGTTGTGCTGCATATCTTTTTTACTCTTGTGGGTCTCTAGTTATAGCTTAACCTTGCATACTTTGGAGCAGACTCGTTCTATGGAAAAAACCCTCACCTTTCACCATTTACAGTGATGAATTTTTTCTGTTCAACGACTTTTCGTGGGTCCTTTCCTTGTTTATTGTTTCACCGTTTGCAATGCTAATGCAGTTCCAATAATTAATTATTCAGTCGGATTATTCTTCTTCTTCTGTGATATCTTTTGCTGTTAGGCGTCGATACTTTTTCAAGAAAATTTCCATGTCGCTCTGTCTGAAGCTTTATTTTTTGTTCCTTTTTAACTCGTCTTCTTCTCGTCCATATTGTCTCTAATTTCTGTCTGCCAGCTTTTTCTAGGCCTGCCGACATTTCGAAATCAGTATTAAAAATCCTAGCCAACATAGGTTGGTTTATTGAATATTGATTTATAGGAGTTGCTTGGAGACTGTCTTATATTTTGGTTTCTTATATTGTCTAATCTAGTTTTCTGCACAGTTTCACTTACGTATTGAATTTCTATTGTTTGTGACTTATTATTTTGGGGAATTGGTTGAAAACATCCCCAACTCATTTATAATATTTTTCATTACAATTGATTTTCTCCAAGTGGATTTTCAGTTGGAACAACATCATCTGCATTTGCTGAGCAATTATTAACCAGTTATTCAAATTACCTTCAACTATATGTTGGCGAGAAGTAGAAATAGATATTACCCCATGAATAGGAAGTATAAAGTAGGTACGAATTGTGGCTGATATCCAATTTCGATCAAACCCCACAAAACTTTCATAGCAACATACTCAATGCAAATTCTAGCTGAATTGTTATTTGATATTTATGTAAAATGCTGACAGCCCTACCCTCTCTGTGTACGTTTTCTCTCTCTACCCCTCCTCCTCTTTCTCTCTCGTTTATTATTTGTTTGATTCGATTGTTGTTCCATTACGAACTCTAATTAAAATGTGCAATTTCAAGATATTTATGAATGCTTTTGAAATTTTATGGAGCGTACGATCGGCCATTATTTCCAACGGATTATGTTGATGTTCTGTTGTTTATCTCTGTCGATTTGTCTGTTCAATAAAATATCAATGATATGTTGTATATTCCAAATTGAAACAATGGGTAGACTAAAGAATAATTATCTTCATGTTGATCAATGGAAACGTAGAACAAATATTTCATTAGGGACCCTTTTCACCCTTGTTACGCTTGATACATTTCAAACCAATTGAATTTTCAAGGAGCTCATGAAAATTCGCCATCTTTTAATTAAGTTCTGATAAATAAATGTGCTGTATTTCAATTTGGTATTAGAATGTTACAGAATATTGTAAGAAAAATGCGCAAGCAAATTAATACGACATTTAAAATTGCTTTGAAATAAACACCTTTTAAACTGAAGTGTTCCTTTGATCTGAAATTTGAAAGAAGTTACGTTTTTGAGGACAGCTCTGTAAGATGAGACGATGTAATTCAAGATGGAAATGTAATAAAATATTCAAAAACTCATACCCGTGAGCTTCCAAAAATATTTAAGGAGACTGTCATGGCATCAGTAGGTATGTAAGACGAGTTCTGGGACAAAGATGAATTTGTAGAACCCCTGAATATTATTGTGATATGGATGTCCCAAGCATAACTGAGTCCATCAGTCTTTTTATGAGTTCATATTAAAGTATCTCTCACTCTATCCACGTTCAGGAGTGAAACAAAACGCCGTCCGCAACTTCCCAACACCTGACGAACTTACTAAACGATTTCGTCTTCTTTGTTGTACGAAACATGAGATCCTTGGTTTTATATTCACCGAGTGTTTCAGTGTATTTTGATCCTTGCATAGCGTCGTTCTACTTGCGGTCGGCGGTCAGAAGCTCAGGCATCAAGCTCAGGCTATCAGTATGCTAGTCGGGTAGGAGCTTTCACTCGCCGGAGCTTGGACTTGAACATTAGTTGGACTTGCTTCCGGCGCTGATGCTGCTGGTGTTTCATTCGTGCAGAATTGAAAGTAAACTGTTGTGTAAGCTCCAACCGCCGAGTACCTCCAAGCATGAACGATAAATGTGTCTCCAAGAGTTCACAACTATAATCGCAGTATTCATATTTGATGTACCGTGGGAATAGAATTGTTAGAACTTTCAAAGCTTTCTCTATTTTATGGTAGCCCATAAAAGTAACAAAATCCTGACATATCAAGTAGCTTCATGAATATTTCTCACTTCAATCAAATCTATTACTGCGTTGGTCAAGTCGTCAACATATCTTTGGATAAAAGCAACCCTGAATGACGTCTTCGACATAATTCCATTCAAAATCAAGTCCATAACCAGATTTGAGAACTACCCATCAACGTGCTGAAGGTTTGTTAGTGAATTTCACCATTATTAGGGAGAGATGAATCACTTCCGTTCTTTCCAGAAGATATAACCGATCGAAACTTCCATATTCCCCAGCAACAACATCGATTTGAACTCCACATCGCACTTTATCATATTTAGCAAGTAGCAACCGTAGAAAACCTCCATAAACTCTGAAACCTTATTCGTCTTCCTTCCTTCCTGAGATGTGCAGATTCAGGTCCGGTCCTTTGGGAGTTCCAGACATTGGCGGCGCTAGCGTCGGTCGCTTCGTCAACGAAACAAAGCGCGTCACCTGCATAATGAGCGTGGGGGCCGCAGGGCATAGATAACCCACAAGAAAGAGGAAACACAGGGTGCCTTGTCGTCAACTTGACTTTACACGTACCCTCTGGAGATTGTCTGAATGGAGGGCAATTTGAACAACAGGAGATTAGGTATTTTATGTTTGATTAAACATTGTATTTTGTCTATGATGAGCGTAACGAAAAGAAGCTAATCGTGATTACAAAGCAATGACCAAAGCATAAAACTCAAATGTAATATTCCTCTATCGTTGGCTGAATTAGTGAAAATGGCGTGAAATTAAACGACCCGGTCCTGTCGCAATTAGGGAAAAACTGGCGCACTCTGCACAATATTTATTGGAGTGTAATTTAAATGAAATGTTCATTGCGCTTTAGAACTATCCGCGTTTTTATCAAGACAGGAATAATGCCGAGCGGAAAAAATATTAATGGCTGCGCAGTTAAGTTCGGAGGACTTCGAGCAGAAAGATTTTGAAATAAGCGCACGAAAGTGAAAAGGAATTGCATGGGCGTCCATGAACAGTGAAGAACGCTACAATATCTCATCATTATTGGTGGAATTTGATGATGACTCAAAAATTGGTTGAGCTGTTTTGACAGCAATCAATGGAACATGAATGATCAACTAATCGAACCCACATTCCCCATTCAGCCAAAATTGGGCTGGAACTGGCTCCATTTCATAAACTGCGCAGAATCGGTTTCTAGTCGAACGAGCTGGCGTAGAACCGTCAGCACATAAGTACTCACGGTGAGTAAATTCAAAGGTTCATACCGGGTTCTTCAATAGTTTGTGAACTTCATGCGAAACACTGCTGGAACTGTCTCAACTATGACACCATTTCAAAACTGGGAGCCCACGATGAGGTAGACTGATTGTTGATAACTGAAGGAGAATGCGTATTCACCTTATAGCAGGACGAGCTTCTTTCGATCTCATTACCCTCCTACTCCATTCGCATCGCTTGATATAAGAGTCTCTTTGATTTTTCAACATGATATCGACATCAATATCAACTCCCAATCAAACTGAGTCACCGTTCTTGGTAACACAAAAGTATATCAAAGTTCCCTGGTTGTCATTCTCGTGTGAACTGTCATGGGGTCTAGATATACCAAACTAATATTTGTACGGCAATCCCTAGCTCATGTTTCATAGTACTCTGTCCATTTCTCATCCAGATATCTGAGAAGCAAGTCAGCATTGGGATATTTGTTGAACTTGATTATTCATGTGGATAGAGTTCACAGAAGACTACAGTTAATGGATGGATCAAGTCATCCAAAGAAGAAGAAGAAGAGGACTGATAACAATCTATCAACAGCGGTGCTTATTAAACATCACCGGTTATCGAGGTTATCGACTGGGCGACAATAACAAGAAAGTACAACACCATCATAATTCACGTACGGATCCTTCTAGAAGAGTTTCAGTACATGAAACTGTTGGCACAGCTGATCAGTCATTCAGATGAGTTCAATACTTTAACGAATTTTGTCTGGAACCTTCAATCCTTGTCATTTTGATCTAGGTAACTATGAAACCATGAGATCAATCAGTTTCTATTTCTATAGGCTTCTAGACAGATCATGAGTAAAGTGATTTCAAAGAAAATAAAATGAATCGTTTTGATATTACGGTTTCCAGCGGGCTCCGTACGTACGTACGTAGCTAGTTGAGAATCTCCTCTGTACTTATTTAATTATAATTATTGAACTAATAATCCCAGCATTTCGAATTTTGACAGGATTCCAGACAGATTATTAACAAAGGGATTCGAAAAAATATGAGTTGAATCCATTGAGCATTACGCTTTCTAGCGTGTTCCGTACGTACTTACGTACTTATAGCTAGTTGGGAAGTGCCCCCCTACTCATTCAATTATGATAATTGAACTATTATCTAGCATTTTGAGTATCTTCTAGACATTCATAAACAGGAAATAGAGAATAATATTGATTGTATGTCAATCAAACGAAGTAAACTCTGTAAAGTGATGGAAAATTTGAAAATACCTGGAAAACTCATAAGATTAACCAAGTCAACAACAGATATCTCCCTAAACAAAGTTAAGATAGAACAAGGTAGCTCAGAACCATTCGAAACCACAGATGGTATAAGACAAGGAGATGCGCTGGCTCCATTGCTATTCAATCTCGCTTTGGAAAAAGCAATAAGGAAAGCAAAAATAAACAGGAATGGAAATATATTTATAAATACGCATCAAGTACTCGCATTTGCGGATGATGTGGCCATCATCACAAGAAGTAGAGAAGAACTTGAAGAAACGTTCAAGAGATTAGAAAAATCAACAAGAGGAACCGGTCTACAGATAAAGGAAACAAAAAGTAAGCTGCTGATAGCAAGAAAAGGACAACAAGCAGAAAACGAAGACCTGAGAATTGGTGACTACACATTCCAACAAGTTAATAACTTTATCTACCTAGGCCCGATAATAAACAAAGACAACAACACGTCAGAAGAAATACGAAGAAGATTACTACTGGCCAATAAGAGCTTCTGTGCAAATATGAAATTGATGAAGTCGAGAGCAGTGTCACGGAATAGCAAAATAAGAATCTACAAAACATTAATCAGACCAATAATTACATATGGAAGCGGAACATGGACTATAACCAAAGAAGATGAAAGAGTACTCCACACTTTCGAAAAGAAAATATTAAGGAAAATGTACGGGCCAACGAAAGAAGAAGAAGGGTGAATTATACAACAGTCCTAATATAGTCGCAACAATAAAAGCCAACAGACTAATGATGATTTGGATACATTAAAAGAATGGGAGAGCGTAGGATGCCACGAAGATTACTACAGAGTAAGCCTAGGGGATCAAGGAATAGGGCAGTCCGCAAAATAGGTGGAAAGGTCAGATACTACAAGACGAAAATTAGGAGGTACAAATTGGACAAGAGCCGTTCAGAATAGACCCGAATGGAAGAGAGTAGCTAAGCTTCGACTAGGAGCGTAATGCAGAGAATGATTATGATGATGATGATTGATTGTATGTGCTCCATACGTATGTACATAGTGTTTTCCATCATGCTTCAAGACCAACTCACGTATATTCATTAAACTGTTAAATCTATCACTTCGAATTTCAACAGGCTCCTATACATGTTATGAACGAACAAATCTAAAAAGGACATAGTTTACAATTTAATATGTATTTATTGTCGACCACAATCTTCATCAGTTTTGAAAGGCCAGAATAACTTTGAAGATGAACCTTGCCAAAAAGACCTTCAACTTCAAAAAACGTCGAAAATGTTGAACGTGTGAGGGCATTTGTGGGATCAGTCCGTCGTTCAACGATAAAGTTGATGAGTGACCAGTTAAACTTAAAAACTTCCACCGTACGTCAAATTTTGATTTAGGACTTGCATATGCGAAAGGTTTGTGTCAAAGTGGTGCCGAAAAACCTCCCAACTGAGAGGAGTTTGTAATCAAAAGACATTCCTTTATTCCCCAGCTATTCACCTTACCTAATTTCTCATGACTTCTTCTTCGTCGACATTATAAAACGTCCTAAAAGGACGTCATTTTGAGATTATGGAAAACATCCAAATGATATGTGACTGATTTGTCAAAGATTGAAGATGAACCTCGCCAAGGGAGACCTTGTCGAAGATGTCGGGAGTGTGAGAACAGTTGTAGGACCAGTCCGTCGTTCAACAATAAAGTTGACGGGTGACCAGTTAAACTTGAACATTTTCAACGTACGTCCAATATTGACCAGATACTTGCATCTAAGGAAGGTTTGTGCTAAAATGGTGCCGAAAAACCTCCCGGCCGAGAAGGGCTTACAACATCAAAAGACATGCCTTTGTTCCCCTGCTATCAATCTAACCTAGTTCCTCATGACTTCTTCTTTTGTCGACATTACAAAAGTCCTTGAAGGACGTAATTTTGAGATTATGAATGAATGTGACTGACATGTCAAATATTGAAGATGAACTTTGCTAAGGGAGACCTTGAACTTCAAAACCCATCGAAAATGTCGAGAGTGTTTGACTCCAGTGAGATCAGCCTGTCATTCAACAATAAGGATGATGGTTGACCAATTAAACTTGAACGCTCTCACCGGGGGTCAAATTTTGACCAAAGACTTGCATTTGCAAGAGGTTTGTGCCAAAATGGTGCCAAATCCAAATAATATGTGACTGATATGTTAAAGATTGGAGATGAACTTCGTTGAGAAGGACCTTCAAATTCAAAATCTGTCAAAAATATTGAGAGTGTGAGGGCATTTGTAGGATCAGTCCGTCATTCAACAATAAAGTTGACGGGTGACCAGTTAAACTTGACACTCTCACCGTACGTCAAATTTTGACCAAAGACTTGCATATGCGAAAGGTTTGTGCTGAAATAGTACCAAAAAATCTCCCGACTGAGAAGAGTTTACAACCTGAAAAGACATTCCTTTGCTCCCCAGCTATCCACCCAACCTAACTCTTCATGACTTCTTTTTCTGTCGACATTAGGAAACGTCCTAGAAGGACGATATTTTGGGATTATGGAGAACATCCAAATGAATGCGACTGACATGTCAAGATTGCAGATAAACTTCGTCAGGGGATACCTTCAACTTCAAAGCCCATCGAAAGTGTTGAGAGTGCAGGGGCTCTTGTGAGATCAGTCCGTCGTTCAACAATGATGATGGTTGACCAGTTCAACTTGAACACTCTTACCGTACGTCTAATATTGACCAAAGACTTGCATATGCAAAAGGCTTGTGCCAAAATAGTTCCGAAAAAAATTAGCAGAGTTTATGACCCCAGAAGACATTTCTTAGTTCCCCAGCCATCCATTCGACCTAATTCCTCATGACTTTTTCTTTGGTCGACATTAGTAAACGTCTTGAAAGGACGTTATTTTGGGATTATGAAGAACACCCAACTGAATGTGACTGACACGTCAAAGATTAAAGATGAACTTCGCCAAGGGAACCTTTAACTTCATAAAACGTCGAAAACGTTGAACGTGCGAGGGTATTTGTGGGATCAGTCTGTCGTTCAACAAACAAGTTGACAGGTGACCAGTTAAACTTGAACACCTTCCAACTGAGAAGTAAGCATAGCCTTAAAAGACATTTCTTTGTTCCACAGCTATCCCCCTAACCTAACTCCTCATGACTTCTTCTTCTGCCGACATTAGAAAACGTCCTAAAAGGACGTCAGTCCGTCGTTCAATAATAAAGATTATGGTTGACCAGTTTCACTTGAACACTCTCACCGTACGTCAAATTTAGACCAAAAACTTATATATGCGAAAGGTTTGTGCCAAAATGGTGCCGAAAAACCACCCGACTGAGAAGAGTTTACAACCTCAAAAGACATTCCTCTGTTTTCCGACCATCCATCTAACCTAATTTCTCATGACTTCTCCTTCTGTCGGCATTAGAAAACTTCTTGAAAGGACGTAATTTTGGGATTATGGAGAACATCCAGATTATATGTGACTAACATGTCAAAGATTTGAGATGATCTGCACCAAGGGAGACCTTCAACTTCAAAGCCCATCGAGAATGTCGTGAGTGTGAGGACAGTTGTGGGATCAGTCCGTCGTTCAGCGATAAAGTTGACGGGTGACCAATTAAACTTGAACACTCTTAATGTACGTCCAATATTGACTAAAGACTTGCATTCGCAAAACGGTTGTGCATGAATGGTGCCGGAAAACCTTCCAACTGAGAAGGGTTAACGACCTCAAAGGACATTCCTTTGTTCCAAAGTCATCCACCTAACCTAATTCCTCGTGACTTCTTCTTGTGTCAACATTAGAAAATATCTAAAAAGGCAGTCATTTTGGGATAATGGCGGGCACCCAAATAAGATGTGACTGACAAGTCAAAGATTGAAGATGAACTTCGCCAAGGGAGATCTTGGACTGCAAAGTTCATCGGAAATGTCGATAGTTCGGGGACTCTTGTCAGACCAGTCCGTCGTTCAATAATAAGGATGATGGTTGACCAGATAAACTTGAATACTCTCACCGTACGTCAAATTCAGACCAAAGACTATATGCGAAAGGTTTGTGCCAAAATGGTGCCGAAAAACCTCCCAACTGAGAAAAGTTCATAACCTCAAAAGACATCCGTTTGTTGCCCAGATATCCACCTAACCTGATTCCTCATGACTTCTTCTTTTGTCGACATTAGAAAATGACTTTGAAAGGACGTCATTTTGGGATTATGGAGAACATCTAAATGATATGTGACTGACATGTCAAAGATTGAAGATGAACCACACCAAAAAAGACCTTCAACTCCGGAACCTATCGAAAACATCGAACGTGTGAGGGCTTTAGTAAGATCAGCCCGTCGTTCATCAATAAGGATGATGGTTGACCAGTTAAACTTGAATACTCTCATTGTACGTCAAATTTTGTCCAAAGATTTGCATATGCGAAAGAATTGTGCCAAAATGGTGCCGAAAAACCTCCAAGCAGCTGGCACCTAACCTAACTCCTTATGACTTCTTCTTTTGCCGACATTAGAAAACGTCTTAAAAGGACGTCATTTTGTGGTTATGGAGAATAATCAAATCAATGTGACTGGCATGCCAAAGGTCCTTTCAGTTGAGGCCTTCCAGCGTTGATGTCAAGATTGGGCACAACGACTTCGACGGTGTGTGGCTGCCGGAGGAAGCTACTTTGAAGGAAACAATATTGTTCGAAAAAATTTCTTTTCTTATATACTTTGTAGGATTTTAAGACTAGTATCAATATAATTTACAGTTGAGAAATTCTTGAAACGCCTCTGGATCTCTAACGAAGACTTAATCGGTGATGCTCGCCTCGGCTGCGAGTTTAGCAATTACTTACAATTAATGCTTTATGCGAAGTCGGAGACAGCGTCGAACAATAAAGATACCATTAAATATTCCCATTATTTCCCTATAACTCACATTTCTGTTCTATTCCCTTTCCTTTTCTTTCCCAACTTACTTCCAGACAAATAGAAATAAAGCGCATCCGCAATTTCATACTTTTAATGAATTATACGCAAGCTCTCAACTGTCGCAAACACAAATCAAAAAGTTGCTTGAGAAAAAGATAATGTCTTCCACGACTGCTGTAACATCAGGTAGATATATAATTTATTAGATAGATGTGTTTGTGGAACTATTAATGAGTGCAGCTAGCAAAATGAATTTTTATCTTTAATGTCACAACAAATCAAAGCTAACCACCCTGTGAAATCCTTTTCCACCATTTCGCATATTTCGCAGTTCAGGTAATGCCATCTCTCTTCTTAACAACACAACTCAGCACTAAACTCCGCTCTGCATCGGAAGCGTGTCTTCCACGATGTGTGCTCTTGGCGGACGGAAATTCAGCCCCATAACTCATGGTGCAAGAGGCTGAGAGCGCACAACTCGGCCACAAAGCGCTCCGGTGCGTCAAGCTATCACGTCCTCTGCAATAACTCCAGCCAGGAAGACCCACAATGCAGACGCTGGATTACCACAGTCGAATTGTCACATGGAACAATAGTTTGACAATGTTGGCTTGTAATGGCGCGATAGTGGAAAGGCATTGCGGAGGAAATTGGAGGTAAGCGCTGAACAATGCAAAGAAAAATTTTGTAGTCTTATTGAAAGACTTCCATAGCTTTACTATTGATATTACGAGGATAAATTTCATTATAGTTTCTCTTGGATTCAATACGAAGTGATTATTCTTCCCTCCCATTTGTCTTTTTGGCCAGACCGCACCAAACACATTAAGCAGCCTTCTAGACAATAATAATCGATATAAAATGGAGCAGCGATTGTTTTAAATGGGATTAGGATTGCTTTCCGAACGTGTTTCGATTCCAAGTGGAGTCTAAACTCCTTTCGGCCTATTCTCCATCCTCGACTATCCAAATGCAATCGTATTCATTTTATTCCGATACTCCACCAATGGAAACTAATGGGATATTATTGCTAGAGTACTGGAAGTTTAACTCCGCTATACAGTCTTAGAACAGTTTCGTATACTTTAGGTGCATACTATGAAAATAAAACCGTTCCTATAAAGTTCTTATGATTCTATGCACACACATTGAGCTCT
This sequence comes from Dromius quadrimaculatus, assembly GCA_963989225.1. NCBI lineage: Eukaryota > Metazoa > Arthropoda > Insecta > Coleoptera > Carabidae > Dromius > Dromius quadrimaculatus. The sequence continues at coordinate 4,586,811 of OZ022328.1, forward strand.
CCCAATACAACGTTATGATGATTTCAACTTAGTAACGAGGGTCTAATAATGGAATCAGGAGGTGGACAACAGTTGCTAGGACCCTCCAAGAGTTTGATCTCATTTGGTTGGTTTTGACGAGCGTCCTATAAGATACACTTGATGACGAGAATTCAATGATGGAACCAAAAGGTGAACAGTTCAACTTTCCAACTACAGTTCATTTCGTTGTTGTAAACAAGTGAACCATCAAATACACTTGGAGACAAAGATCTGACGAAGGTGTCAAGAGGTGGACAATGAAACTATTTAACAGTTACCGGTAGTCTCTTCAAATTTGGTTACATTTTATGAGTTTTGATGAATGTCCCATACAATATACTTGTGACAAACTCTCCAACGATTACTAGTTACCCTTTCTAGATTGGACTCATTTGGTGGGTCTTAACAAGTGTCCCATATAACACACCTGGTGACGATGGTCTGATGATGAAATCAGAAGGCGGACAGTAAAACTCTTGAACCATCACCTTGAGCTTAGGTTCATTCGGTTGGTTTCGACAAGTCCCATACATCATACCCAAAGACGATATTGATAGGTCAACCAACAAGGATGCTTTGGGGGAAATGGATCTGATGATGGAGTCAAGAGGTGGACAGTGCAATTCTTTAACAGTTACTAGTAGCCCCTTCAAGTTTGGATTCATCTGGTGGATTTGAACGAGTGCCTCATGCACTTAGGGACGAGGACCTGATGATGAAATCAAGAGGTAGAGAGCGTCTGATAATGGAGTGAAACTCTCCAACAGTTCATAGTATTCCTTTCTAGTTTGGGTTAATTTGATGGGTTTTGACGATTGTCTCATATGATACACTTGATTACGAAGGTCTGATGATGAAATCAGAAGACGAACTGTAGAGCTCCTCATCTATAACCTTGAGCTTAGGTTCATTCAGTCGATTTCGACGAGTTCCACATATTATACTTGATGATGAAATTGACAAGTAAGGTGCATTCAGAGAGTTGGATCTGATAATGGAGACAAAAGGTGTACAGTGGAATTCTTTGATGGCTTCTTGCAGCCCCTTCAAGTTTGGACTCATCTGGTGGAATTTGACAGGTGTCCTATCAAATACACTTGGTGACGAGGATCTGATGATGGAATCAAGAGGTGAGCAATAGAACTATTCAACAGTTACTGGTAGCCCCATCAAATTCAGGCTCATTCTATGGGTTTATGCCCCTCACAGTATAATTGGTGACAAGAGTCTGATAATAGAGTGGAACTCTTCAACAGTTACTAGTAATCCTTTCTAGTTTGGATTCATTTGATGGATTTTGACGACTGTCTAATATGATACACTAATGCTCGATTTCATGATCGCGAGTTAAATTAACTTGGGTTAAAGTGACGGGGAGTTAACCAATAAACAGGCTTTCGATTTATTTGATCAACTTGATTGGACGGTGATGACACAAAAAATGCAAAAATTGATATTGTTACCAAGGGAATGAGCTCTTTAAACCGGATTAATTTAACTCGAGATCGTGAAATCGGCCATTAATGACAAAGGTCTAATGATGGAATCAGAAGGCGAACAGTAGAGCTCTTCAACCATCACCTTGAGCTCAGGTTCGTTCGGTAGGTTTTGATGAGTCAAAATTATACCCAAAGACAAAATTGGTGAGGAATCATGCTACAACGATGCAATGAGAGAATTGGATCTGATGATGGAATCAAGAGGTGGATGATGGAACTATTCAACGGTTACTGGTAACCCTTTCAAATTTGGGTCCATTTTATGGGTTTTGATGAATGTCTCGTATAATGTTCTTGGTGACAAAGGTCTGATGATGCAGTCAAGAGGTGGACAATGAAGCTTCCCAACTTTAACTGGTTACCCTTTCTAGTTTGGGCTCATTTGGTGGGTCTTGATATGTGCCCCATATAGTACACTTGTTACCAAGGGTCTGATGATGGAGCCAGAAGACGGACAATGAAACTCTCCAACTATCACCTTGAGCTTAGGTTGGTCTTGACAAGTCCCATCAATTATGCTTAGAGTGGAAATCTATAGGTAAGAAACCATGCGACAAAGATGCATTGAGATAGTTGGATCTGATGATGGAGTCATGAGGTGGACAATGGGACTATTACACGGTTGCTGGTAGCCCCTTCAAATTTAGGTTTATTTCATGGGTATGATGAATATCTCGTACAATATGTGACAAGGGTCTGATGATGGAATTCAGAAGTGGACAGTGAAAATCTCCAACGGGTTCTTTTGGTGTTTCTTGACAGGTGTTCCATATAATACACTTGATGACAAGGATCTGATGGTGGAATCAGAAGGCGAACAGTGAAACTTCCCATCTATTACCTTAATTCGGTTGGTTTTGAAGAGTTCCATTCATTATACTCCAAAGTCGAAATTGACAAGTGAGAAACCATGCGACAAAGATACTTTAAGAGAGTTGGATCTGATGATGGAGTCAAGAGGTGGACAGTGGAATTATTCTACAATTACTATCAGCCTCTTCAAGATTGGGCCTATCTGGTGGATTTTGAGGAGTGTCTTGTTAGATACACTTGCAGACGAGGATCTGATGATGAAGTAAAGAGATGGAAAATGGAATTATTCAACGATTACTTGTTAATCTTTCGAATTTGAGTTCTTTTTATGGATTTTGATGAATGTCTCATACAATATATTTGACAAAGGTCCGGTTTGAAGTCAAGAAGTTGACAGTGGAACTCTCAAACGGTTACAAGTAACCATGCAAGACAGATGCATTGAGAGAGTTGGATCTGATGATGGCGTCAAAAGGTGGACAATGGAACTATTCACCAGTTACTGGTTATCCCTTAAGTTTGGGTTTATTCTATGGGTTTTGATGAATGTCCCATACAATAACTTGATGACAAGGATCTGACGTTGGAGTCAAGAGGTGAACAGTAGAGCTCTTCAACAGTTATTTGTAGTCTAGGTCCATTTGGTGGGTGTTGACGAGTGTCCTATATAATACACTTGATGACGGGGATTTGATGAAGAAATCAGAAGTCGGACAGTAGAATTTTTCAACCATTACTTTGAGCTTGGTTTCACAGGTTGGTTTTGACGAATCCTATACTTGAAGACGGAATTGACAGTTAAAAAATCTTGCGACAAAGATGGATTGAGAAAGTTGGATCTGATGGAGGAGTCAAGAGGTGGACAGTGAAGTTTTTCAACGGTTACCAGTGGTCTCTTCAAGTTTGGGTTCATCTGGTGAATTTTGATGAGTGTCCGATTGAATACACTTGGAGACGAGGATCTAATGATGGAGTCAAGAGGTGGATAATGAAACTATTCAACGGTTACTGGTAGCTTCTTCAAATTTGGGCTAATTTTGTGGGTTTTGATGAATGTCCCATACAATATACTTGGTAACAAAGATCTGTTGATAGAGTGGAATTCTCCAAAGGTTACTACTAACCCTTCCTAGTTTGGGTGGATCTTTACAAGTTTCCCATAGAATACACTTGGTGACAGGGTCTGACGTTGGAATCAGAAGACTGACAATAGAACTCTTCAACTTTTATCTTGAGCTTTGGTTCATTCGATCAGTTTTGATCAGTCCCGTACATTATACTTGAAGACGAAATTGACAGGTGAGAAACCATGCGACAAAGATGCACTGAAAGAGTTGGATTCGAATATGGAGTCAAAGGATGGACAGTGGAATTATTCAACGCTTACTGGTAGCCTTTTCAAATTTGGGTTGTTCATTTTATAGGTTCTGATAGATGTCTCATACAATATTCTTGGTGACAAGGGTTTGATGATGCAGTGGAACTCTCCAACGGTGACTAGTAACCCTTTGTAGTTTAGGTTTATTTAGTAGGTCTTGACGAGTATCGCATATATTTACTTGGTCACTAGGGTCTGATAATGGAACCAAAAGGCGGACAATAAAACTAGTCAACCTTGAGTTGTTTTTGACGAGTCCCATACATCATACTTAAAGACGAATTTAACAGTTGAGAAACCATACGGCAAAGATGCATTGAGACAGTTGGATCTGAGGATTGAGTCAAGAGGCACAGTGGAATTCTTGAACGGTTACTAGTAGCCTTTTTAAGTTTGGGTTTATCTGGTGAATTTTGACAAGTGTCCTATTGAATACACTTGGAGACGAGGATCTGATAATGGAACCAAGTGGTAGACAATGAAACTATTCAACGATCACTTGTAATCCCTCTCAAATTTGTGTTAATTCTATGGATCTTGATTGATATCTCATACAAAATAGTTAGTGACAAGAATCTGGTGATGAAGTCAAGAGGTGGACAGAGTAACTCTCGAAGGGTTATTAGTAACACCTTCTTGTTTGGGTGCATTTGGTGGGTTCTGACAAGAGTCCCACAGAATACACTTGATGACGGGGATCCAATGATAGAATTTAAAGGTGGACAGTAAAACCCTTCAACCATCACGTTGAGCTTAGATTCATTCGGTTGATTTTGATGAGACCCATACATTATAGTTATGGATGAAATTGACAAGTAAGAGAGTTAGAGAGAATACCGCACCGTATCCAATCTGTTAGTCGGCCGTATGTTAGTGGTCCGTTGCTCTTCCGTTGTTAATACATATTTATTAGGGACATTAGTTTGTTCTTCAACTGTTTGAGTTTTTTTTAACATTTTGACAGGGTCACGCAGATACAATGTTAGAAATTTTTGGTAATAGTGAGTTGAGAAATAAAGTACTTGCTTTAGAAGAAGAGGACAAGAATCAGACAGTTTCTATATTCATCACTTGTTTGATCGTTTCGAGAAACATGTCTTTCAACTTTTGTAGGAGGAAGCTGAATTTGATTGGACTCCAATGTTATGTCAATCAATAGAAACTGAAAGGCATGTGATTGTCGTATGGTGATTCTAGTTACATGAGGAAAGATTGTACGTGGAATTTGTGAAAGCACTGTTATTCAAAATGAATGTTGTAACTTTCCTTCGGCCCCTACCCGAGTTGAAACCTCAGCTAGCTCGTAGGAGACGGCGTGCGGATTTGGTTGATCACCGAACCTAAGCGGGAGGGGAAAGAAAAAAAAACTAGAACATATGGAAAAGCTGGTGTTTTGCAGAAAATGTAAGTTTTATTTGTTGCTTATTAATTGCAGATTAAATATTGAATAGTACGAATCTCATTCGCAAAGGCAGAGCAACTTATTTGTATAAGCAGATGTATGTTAACGACAATATTCCAAGAAAGAAAGATTTCCGAGAATCACTTCACAAAATCAGTGAATAAAACATTAGTTTGAAGCGAAGAACTTACAGACAGACAAAAAATTAATTCTAAAAGCGTCTTTAAATATTTCAATATTAGCTCTACATAATGATTCAATTCGAAAGCACTTCAAATAAGGTTGAAGAAACAAGTAATGGATAAGAGAAATGAAAAGAAGCTAGCTTAGAATTACAATTCATCAAATATGAATCCACAGAGGGCTGATGAGTGAAACGTGTTGTCCATACTTTTGTGGCTTATTTGTACTTCATCAATTGTTGGATAACTTCCTGAACTATTTTGAATTTCATTGTCTCACGCTAAAAATAGTGCGAAGTAGAAGACAATGAAACTTTTTCGTAATTAGCACCATGTGCCAGATAATTAGAAATGAATTGGGTGGGCTGTTTTTAATTTCAGAACTGAAAACTTTGCATAAGGAACGATTGAGTTTCCATTTGGATGAATCCAAATGCTGATGATGCGCAAAAATCAAACGGCTGAGCGGAAAATGTAAATACAAAAGTTATTAACGAAAAATTCTCCTTTATTTCTACGATTCTTTCTAATTTATTTTTACGTTCACGAGTTCTTAACTGTTTTCATTCTAATAGCACCTTTTCAATTTGAAATTGGGACTAATTAGTTCGAGTGTAGTTCATGCTATGTGGCAAAGGTTCACTGAACGCATGGTGCCTACATTGAGTTTGGTCTAGTAAATAACAACAACAAAGGCCGGAAACAGGGAAAACCTCAATGCTTTTTCCATTTAGAATGATGGACGACATTGGGAAAGCTAAGGCCGCATGACGGATTACCTACAGCTGCTGACCGTGCTTTTATCAATTTATTAAAACAGGCCCTGAAGTTTCTTTCCCAACTTACCTCTTTTTATTTACTAATACAAATTTGCGTTGATCAATGTGGTGAGTATACGATTACAATAATAATGTGGAAGATCCAATGTGCTCGCGAATACGAACACATGCAAATGGAATGCAAATTCATCACTTCACTTATTTTGTGTGTGAAAAAAGATAACTCTGTATGTAGATACCTGCTTTACCGGCAAGAATGGTGGCAAGATGATAAAACAAAGGATGTCGTCTGTTTTAATGCGATTCTGTCTAGCCTAGCCGAAGTGATAGACGCGATGGAAATTAAAGACATAAATTCAGCGATGTGCATACTAAGTAACGTTATTATAGAACTTGAGCTACCTTGCTCACTTTTTTCTTGGTATATTAAAAACTCAATGGAAGACGATGATTCTGGAAGGTTGAGTTTATTAAAATGTCTAGGAAACACAATACCGGCTATAAATTCTGAATTTCATGTGTAACATTCATTATTAAAGAAGTGCTATGGTCCATTAGTATATTGAGATTAAAGTATACTCACGTCAGATGGTGGTGGAGTAACGGGAACCGGAAACGACATTTGTATACAGATGTCGCCATTTGCATCTGCACCTTATCTACCATTCGCATTCCTGTATTAAATTTCTGCAACAAAAAAAGAAACCAAAATAAACCACTGAACAGGAAGAACTTTTAAATTTAATTAAAATATCCCCAAAAGTCGCGTCTGTAATTCATTTAATTCAAGTTGTGTACAAAACGCGACAAAATCCAATTTTGTTGAATGCATTTGAGTTGAACAATAGGTGCATCAAATAGAAATGTATGTTTTGGGTGTTTTGTGAATGAAAGCGAGCTTTGTTTCTGGTAGAGGGCGTTAACAAAAGCGAGGTCACGCTCTTTGCTGCCTTCTTGACAAATGAGGCACTAGGAGACATCAACAGACAACGATTGTCTGTTAGTTACATTGCTCACAAAGAAAACTTGGGATAAAGCTGAATTCGGATGTGATGAGCTTCTCAGCAATATTTGCTGGATATTTGCGAATGTTAACAGTTCTAATTCCACGTACGAGTTTCAATTTATGTACAACTAAAACCTTCATCATATTTCATGGACTTTGATCAATTGAGCTTAGCTTCAATTGAGAAAGAAATCATTGTGAGGCTCAATTAAATCACTACAACAATATTCGGTGTAACAGGTAGCCTTCGTTTTAGATCAAAATTTCAAATAGATAATACTGTACTGTAGAACCACCGCTTGGAAGTCAACTCATCACAATTTGACTACAGCTTAATTCACTCCATTCTGAAACTTGAACCCAGAAAATCAAATCATCCATTGAAGTTATTCCTTGGAACCAATATCCGAACCGTAAGTGACTCGACGTGTTGAGGTCACCGAAATCCTATTTTTGAGTGGCTCCTGTTTCGAGGGTTACCGAAATCTCTTTTTTGAGTGGCTCCCCACGTCGGGGCTACCAAAAACCTCAAACCCCCTACCCACAAGGGTACTTCGCCGTTGATTTGATTTACCCTCGTTTGTCGCCGTTTATGTATTCCCATCCGTTATTGGTTCATTCCATTTGTTTTTTTTTTTTTATATTTTTGTGTGTACTATAAATGCTGCCTGTCTTCACTTCACGTTTCAGTTCCAATTATTAAAAGAAACCCTGTCCCTTTTAGCTAGCTACCCAACACCAGCATCGCCAGGGAATTGCTTCATATTGGCTTCCGAGTATCTTCGACTATCAGCAGCTCCAAAGAGAACCTGCTTCATATTTCCTGTATGTTTAGGGTCTGTTTTACCGCAACGTCGTTCTCTAACAAAGATCTTATTCCTTATTTTCAGTATGTTTAGAGTTTGTATTAGATATCTTGAATGTTATTGTGCTCAAGTCAACTCCTACGAAAGCTCTGCTCTACAGTTTACAATAGTTTTGAGTTTTGTTACGCTATCACGTTCAGGTTAGCTCCAAAAGTAGTAAATTTCAGTAGTGCACAACGACAACAAGATAGTGTTCCACTCATTTTTATATGATCAATTCCCACGAAAGTTCAACTACAAACATGATCCGCCCAGATCAACATTTGGATGCCCTTTGTGTTTTCCAAAGGACTGTTTTGCTTCTAACGACAATCAAGGAGTAAAACAAGCTGCCATAAGAATTGTTATGTTGCAGCTTACAGAGACACTAAGGTCGAATACATCGATCATCTTTCATGGTCTATCAAACTCAGTTCCAACAAAAAACCAGAGATGCCCAATTATTTTCTTGCTACGCTTGTTATTGAGGTGATCTCTTACTAAGACTCTGCTTGAAAGCTAAGCTCCAAAGTTAATGAAGTTTCAAACTATGCTCTGCAAACGCTGTTATGTTCAGGTTAGCTCTTCAAGAAGCTGATGCTGGTTGTTCATGATGACAACAAGATCAGCTCCTACGAAAGCTCAACACTTCACCATAACCAGTTTTTTACATATGTGATACTTCCAAAGTTAGTTCCCACAAAAATCTAGCTATCAACTCTATTTTGCCAAGATTAACATTTGGCTTTCCTGTGTCTTACAAGGGACTCTCTTGCTATCAACAACAGCAAGGGAGCAAGCTGCCGAAGAGACGCTGTCATGATGCATTTTGTATAAACCTTGAGGTTATTTACATCGATCATCTTCCATAAACTTTGGTCTATCAAACACAGTTTTTTCTCTTGAAGTGATCTCTTGCAAAGACTCTGTCCCATAGTCCAGAGGATTTCAGGGCTTAGATCTTTATTCTGCTGGAAACAACCCCTGTGAAAGTTGTGATTCACAATTCATAGAAGGTTCAAGTTTTGTTATATTTTGCAAGCGCTGTTATGCTCAGGGTAACTCCTAAGGAAGCTGATTTCAATTGTACACAACGACAACAAGATCAGCTCCCACTCAAGTAATTTACTTTGATATGTTGAGAAGTTCCCATGAAAGTCTAACTACAAACATAATTCGCCAAGATCAACACTTGGGTACCCTATGTTTTTCAAAGGACTGTCTTGCTTCTAACGACAATCAAGAAGTAAAACAAGCTACTGTAAAAATTGTAGTGTTGCAGTTCACAGAAACACTTAGTTCGATTACATTCTATGGTCTATCAAGCTCAGTTTCGAGAAAAAACGAGAGAAGCCCAATTGAATTCTTGTAGCGCTTTTTATTGAGGTGATCTCTCAAGAAGACTCTGCTTCATAGATCATAGAGCTTCAAGAAACTCAGATCGTTATTCAGCCCAAATCAGTTTCAAGAAAACTATACTCCGCAGTTAATGGAGTTCCAAATTATGCTCTGCAAACGCAGTTATCTACAGGTTAGCTCCTTAGGAAGCTGTTGTTGGCTGTAACTGTTGTACTTCCAAGAATAACATTTGGGTTCGCTGAGTCTTCAAAGGGACTGTCTGGCTCTTAACAACAGTCAAGAATGGAGCAAGCTGCCCAAAAGTTTGTAGAAACCTTGAGGTTGTTCACATTGATCATCTTGCATTAACTTTAATCTATCAAACAACGAGAGAGGATCATTCGAATTCTCACGAAGCTTTTTATTAGGTGTTCTCTTACAAAGACTCTGTTCCATAGTTCGAAGGATTCAAGAATTCAGATCGTTATTCTGCTTGAATCAACTCCTGAGAGAGCTATGCTTAGCAGTTCAAAGAAGGTTCAAGTTTTGTTATTTTTTGTAAGCGCTGTTATGTTCAGGGAAACTCCTAAGGGAGCTGATTTTGATTGAACGCAACGACAACAACATCAGCTCCCATTAAAGCCATCTACTTCAATTTGATCACTTCTCTCGAATCTCAAGTCTAGCTATCAATCCTGGTTCGCCAAAAATAACAGTTGGATACCTTTTGTGTTCTCCAAGGGACTATTTTGCTCCTAGCGATAATCAAAGGTTATTATGGTGCACTTTACAGAGACCCTGAGTTCGATGATCCTTTACAAGAATCCTGTTTCATAATTCGAGAGAGTTTAGAACTAAGATCGCTATTCTGCTCAAATCAGCCCCTAAGAAAACTATGTCCCACAGTTTATAGGAGATTCAAGATTTGTTTGAGCTCTACAAACGCGGTTAAGTCCAGGTTAGCCACTAACTAAGCTGGTTTTGGTTTTTCACAACGACAAGAAGAACCCTGCTTTGTAGTTCAGAGAATTTGGAGCTTGTATCGTTTTTCTGCTCGAATCAGCTTCTGAGAAAAATACACTATTTTTGATATGCTCTTCAAACGCGGCTATGCTCAGATGAGCTCCTGGGAAATTTGATCCAGGCTGTCTTCAGATACAACAGACTCCTACAAAAGTAGCCCACTTTGAATGATCACCTTTTACAAATGTTGGACATGACCGTCTAAATTGGCATTTAGGTACCTAGTATCCTACTAACAATTATTTGTCCTCCCAGGCAACGAAGGAAAAATACAGTCCGATTTCTGCACACTCATAGAGTAAGGTATCCTTAACGACATGCTACAAGTGCTGGTGAGTGGGTGTGAAGTTGAGGTGGTGGCAGAGTCTTCAAGGGTCCCTTCACTCGATTGTCCCAGCTTCAAACTCTAGTCTGCCCAAATTAGCATTTGGGCACCCAGTATCCCACTAAAAATTGCTTGCCCTTTCGGGCAACGAAGGGAAAATAAAGGCCAATTTCAGCACACTTATAGACTAACGTATCCTTAACGACATGCTAGAAGTGCTGATGAGTGGGAGTGGAGTTAAAGTGGTAGCAGAGTCTTTAAAGGTCCGTTTTTTTGGTTGTCCTCAAAAACGACAAACTCCTACAAAAGTCACTCACTTCGATAAAGCCACCTTTCACAAATGTTGTACAGTACCAACTTCAATTTTTTGTCCTTCCAGGCAACGAAGGCAAAATACAGCCCGAATTCGGCACACTTATATAGTAAGGTATCTTTAACGACATGCTAAAAGTGCTGGTGAGTGGGAGTGGAGCTAAAGTGGTGGCAGAGTCTTTAAGGGTCCCTTTTCTCGATTGTCCTCAAAGACAACAAGCTCCTACAAAAGTCACACGCTTTGATATAGCCAACTTTCACAAGTGTTGGACAGTACCAGCTTCAAATTCTAGCTCACCTAAATTGGCATTTAGGTACCCAGTGTTCTACTAAGAATTGTTCGTCCTTCCAGGCAACGAAGGAAAAATAGAGGTCAATTCCGACAAACTAATAGAGTAAGGTATCCTTAACGACATACTAGAAGTGAGTGGGAGTAAAGTTAAGTTGGTGGCGAGGTCTTCAAGGGTCCCTTTTTTTGGTTATCTTCAAAGACAACAAGCTCCTACAAAAGTCACCTACTTTGATATAATAATCTTCAACAAATGTTGGGCAGTATCAGATACAAACTCAAGTCTGCCTAAATTAGCATTAAGAATTGTTTGCCCTTCCAGGCAGCGAAGGCAAAATACAGCCCAATTTCGGCATACTTATATAGTAAGGCATCCTTAACGACATACCGGAAGTGCTGGTAAATGGGAGTGAAGTTAAGGTAGTAGCAGAGTCTTTAAGGGTCCCTTTTCTCGGTTATCTTCAAAGACAATAGGCTCCTACAGGAGTCACCTACTTTGATGTAATAACCATTTACAAATGTTGGACAGTACCAGTCCAAACTCTTGTCCGCCCAAATTAACATTTGGGTACTCAGTGTCCTACTAAGAATTGTTTGCCCTTCCAGATAACGAGGGTCAAATAGAAGCCAATTTCGGCACACCTATAGAGTAAGGTATTCTTTACGACATACTAGAAGTGCTGATGAGTGGAAGTGAAGTTAAGGTGGTGGCAGAGTCTTCAATGGTCCCTTCTCTCGATTGTCCTCAAAGACAACAAGCTCCTGCAAGAGTCACCCACTTTGATATAGCCACCTTTCACAAATGTTGGACAAACTCTAGTTTGCCCAAATTGGCATTCAGGTTCCCAGTGTCCTACTAAGAATTGTTTGCCCTTTAAGGCAGCGAAGGCAAAATACAGCCCCATTCCGGCACACTTATAGAGTAAGGTATCCCTAACGACATACTAGCAGTGCTGGTAAATCGAAGTGAACTTAAGGTGGTAGCAGAATCTTAAAGGGTCCGTTTTCTCGGTTGCCTTCAAAGACAACAAGCTCCTACAAGAGTCACCCACTTTGATGTGGCCACCTTTTACAAATGTCGAACAGTACCAGCTACAAACTCCAGTCCGTCCAAATTGGCATTCAGGTACCCAGTATCTCACTAAGAATCGTTTGTCTTTCCAGGCAACGAAGGCAAAATAGAAGCCAATTTCGGCACACTCATAGATTAAGGTATCCTTAATGATATACTAGCAGCGCTGGTAAGTGAGAGTGAACGAAAGAAAAATAGAAGCCAATTTCGGCACACTTATAGAGTAAGGTATCCCTAACGACATACCAGAAGTGCTGGTGAATAGGAGTGAAGTTAAGGTGGTAGCAGAGTCATCAAGGGTTCTTTTTCTTGATTGTCCTCAAAGACAACAAGTCACCCACTTTGATATGATCACCTTCTACTAATGTTGGACAGTACCAGCTTTTAACTCTAGTCCGCCCAAATTGGTATTTGGGTACCCAGTATCCTACAAAAAAATGCTAGCGGAAATAATTCATGCAGAAACCAATCTTGGCACACTTATAGAACAAGGTATCCTCAACAACATACTGGAAGTCCTATGGGTGGGAGGATCTTCAAGGGAACCTCTTCGCAGTTTCTTGTTAAACTCGGAACTATTACTTCTAATGTGAAATGTTCATGTACCAAATTGATTCAAATAAAATTCTCTATAAAAATGATGGGTTCCACACACTTTTCTGCTACGGTCAGTACTAAAGGATATATGAAGGGATGATAATAGGAAGTTCAAGCAAAATATAATAATAATGGACTATGGCCAGACCGTATTGATGACTTCACTGTATGTGAGTATGTACAGAAGGGACAACAATAATATTCGTCTAATTGGAACGAGGTCAAAGTTCTGACCTTCTCTTTTATATATCCTTCAGTACTGATCCTAGTAAAAAAGTGTTTCGAACACAAGATGGAATAATTCACGAGCTATTATCAAAAAAATACTGAATAAAGGAACTTTTGAAGACCTCCCCAACAACTTAACTTCTCTGTCATCCATCAGAAAATTTAGTATGTCGTTAAATACACCTTGTCCTACGACTGTACTAAAATTGACTTGTACATGACTTATTTCTGCCATTTCCCAACTTTGGTCTTCGTTGCCTGGACTACAAGAAGTGAAACAAGCTACCACAAAGGGAACATGGTGAATTAACTCACATAAAGGCTTGCATAGTCAGTTTGGAGACGCTTACAGCCCTACAATAATGAATGATTGTCATCTATAAATATAACTAGAACATCTTTATACTCAAAGCCAGCTACCATCCAGCAATTGAAAGTGAAACGATGTTTATTTCTAAAATCTGAAAGATAAAAATAGAGGGTAATATAACAACTGAAGCGATAAGACCATCTCCCCTCCTCTTATATTCTATTATCTCTTTATTGTTTTTAAAAACTCAATCTAAATTCCTGAGCGATTCTTCACGAGGCTATTGTCGTTCCAAACCAATGTTCTAGTTTATTTCTATTTTTATGCCAGACCATTACGTAAAACGTGGAAGAGTGACAGCACATATGTCCAGAGATTATGTATTTTACGTACATGTATCTGAGTCTGCTAGTGTGAGTATGTTCGGCATCAATTGACCGCATGGGAAGATAACGAAGGATAAAGCGTCATTCAAAGATTTTTTGCTCTTTATTGGAGCCGTGTGTTTGACAGAAGATAGTCACTAATGACCTATCGAGCAATTTGATTTTATTACCTTCAATGGGGAGTTTAAATCTATGTTCTTGTCAATATTCACCAGAATTGCTTATCAAGTTTTTTCCTCATGTTATATTCATCGGGTAAGATGAATAAATATTTGATGGAATAATGTTTGCAATGATCCCTTCATGACTAAGTAATTCTCTCCGTCAGATCATTCCTTTGATACGGAAGAAAAATATGAAAAGCAAATAAAATGTTTACTTTATATCCGAAGTTTTGGCAGATCTGATCCGGATCCCAAGTCTGGTTTTCCTTCTATCCTTGAAAGGGTTTAGGTACCCACTGGGGATAAGAAACGTCCCTTCGAAGTTATGTATGTTTGACTAAGCATTCATTTTTTTGTGGTCACCAAAACCTTTATAATATATGAGTAATATTTGATAGACAGCATTCAAGTTTTGTTCCTACAATAACAATTTCAGAAAGGAGTTTGAAATGCTCTTGTTACATACATGTTTACTTCGATATGTGATTTGCCCTATCACGTAGCACTGTGGGAAATTAAAGCCGGCTCTGTTGGTTGATACTCGATACTCTTGCTGCAGGCTCCATGAGATGAGATAATGGATATTGACTGTTCAACAGGATAATCTGTTGTTATTAAATTAATTACTTCCTTGTGATACTTCCGGTGAATGGACGAAACTTGATTCACACACCCCCTCCTTTTAAATATATATATATACAAAGGATAGAACAGAAATAAGGACATAAATTCAAATCAGCAATGGGGATTCGTTCTGCCAATAATGGACGGCTGAGGACAGTAGTTACACCTGAATTTGAACAAAGTATGTTAGATATTATTGAAAAAAATCCCGAACCCGCTGTGAAATTTCTGTATATGAGCATCTCTTAAAAGAATGATGCTTTCCTGAAAAATACGTCACGAATCTACTGCTGAAAAACATGTCCCCATTTTTGTAAACAGTTTCCATGATTTATTTCTCTTGGAGAATTCGAACATTATGGTCACCTGACAGCAAACAAAAACATTCGTTTATCTCTTTGAGAGCGAACTAGAAATGTAACACACATCTTTCACATTGCGCTTCACAAAAACTTTCGACAACAGTTTATGTACAGCTAAAAGAATTTGAGCAGGGGGTGATTTGTGGGCGCCATGAAAACATCACAACAGTACAGGAACAAAACATTCTGAAATCTGGAAACTATCTGGAAGTATTTGGGCTTCGGATGTAGGATGATACAGCTATTGATTATTGCAACCAATCTGTTCATACTGTCTTCAAAATCTTGCACAGCTTTTTGAGCAGTTTTTCTGAACTGATTTTAATGAAACTTGCCCACACATTGAGTCCCCGTAACAATACAACATTGTGATAATTTCAAGTTGGTAACGCGGGTCTGATCTGCAACGGATACTAGTAACCTATATGAGTTTCAGCTCATTTGGCACATTTTAAGATGCTTTGGTATCCTGTTCGAGTTACAAGCAATGCAACTCCTGGGTGTTGATGTAGGATATCTAATGAAAGAAACGTCTTACAAGTGGCACACTACTTTGTGCGATTATTCAAAAAAATATCACTTATCAAAGTATATTGTTGTTGATAATCTTCCCAAGAACTTAATAAACATAAAGCTTTCAAGATATTTGGTCGATGTATTGGATATGTTTATATCCTAAAATTTATGAATGAGTTATATAAACAATTTTCAAGTATCACTATAAAATGGTTGTTGATATTATAAAACCAAAATCCTCCAAACAGAAACATGATATTTGTTACCTTATACAGGGTGTAACTGAACCTCTGTAACAAAATTTGATGGTATATAGTATTGAACGTACTGATCAGGAATCGAAAATAATTCCGCAAAAATATAGCATTTTGGAAGATTATAAATTTATAAAAATTGCTCGAAATTGTCGCCGTTCACAGCAACACACAATGCAACACGTTGAATGAGGTTAACGGTACAAGTTTGACGGAGGTAATTGTGTTCTTTTATCATTTCTGCGCTGTTTTCAATACGCTGTTGCAGTTCTTCAATACTTTGCGGCGCATCTTGATTATCATAAACTAATGACTTTGAATGACCCAAAAAATCTCGGACGTCATGGTACAGGACCACCTCGCCCTATCCAACGACCTTCGTATGCAGTTTCTAAATATTCTTTCATAAATCTGCTGAAAAATATGCAAAAACAATTTCTTATTTACTAGAAAAAAGGAAGAAATAGGAAATGCTGTTCTGCAAAAATTTTTTGTTTGTTGAACATTATTGTTAACTATTGTTAATTTCAATTCTTTGGAAGTAGCACAGGAGGAATAAAAGAACTATTCCAATATGCCACAGAACTAACAATTGTATTTTCAATAACTTTTATATATTCATGAAAAGTGAAGAAATTAATGTTGCAATTATGTGTAAATCTATGAGTTCTATGAATTGATAAATTTATTGACAAGAAATTCCTTCCTTGAAGTCCAGGTTAGATACGTTTAATAATTTGAAACATTGATTCAACCTTCCAATTTCCAACATAGAATTGTCAGTAGATCTGCTATTATGATTTTAAAATAATTTCTACTCATTTTTACATCTCTAGACGACCATTCTTTTATAATATCCTCTTTTTTGAAACGTTTTTCGCAAACGTAATCTGTAATCTCCAATGTTCTATTCTGTCGTCACTTATGTAATGAAATATCATTTTTGGGTACAGAAAAAAGACAATATTTCTCTCTACAAGTTCTGTATCTACTATTATAATTTGGTACGAAACATTTTCTTTCTATTTTACAATATATTTCCACATGAAAATACTAAATAGAACGAAACTCACCATTTACCTCCATACAAACATGAGCCCGCCTCTGTCTATCTCTCAGTTACCTTCTCTCTCTAACAATATTACATTTTTGGCTTCACTTTTGCAACACAGTTAAGACAGGGAATTGCACTGGCGTGATAGAGTAGAAAGGTCTTTTTCACAATACAAACTCATTTGGAGCAATAGGAGACCGATGCTCTTGTCCAAAAATTTAGAAAAGTACGTGATATTCAATGTTACAAAATTCTCACCGTTTACTGTGATTTGTATTATTTTCGGTAGGCATTCTCTTTAAAGCAGAGTGCCCAAATACCTATTCACGCAGGCGTGAAACAAGGCTGTCCACTCTCACCCCTAATTTTTAGCACATTTTTAGCGCATTTTTCCGAAAAAAGCGCTATTATATTCACTTTGGCTGGCTGGCTGGCTGGCTGGCTGGCTGGCTGGCTGGCTGGCGTGACGCTGAGATCTCAGCAACTATACTATTTACAGACTTGAAACTGGTACTAAATAAAAGCTGCTGTTTCGTAGGCTTGCACAAATTGTCTTAATTTAAGCTCAGTGATTGTGGAAAATTGAATTATTCAATTACTTGTTTCAAGTGAAACAATGTCCATAGATATCTATGACATTAGGGATATGGCAACTAAAATTTATTAAAATAGATAAAAATTTAGTTACAACTTTCGACGCGGGTGTCATTATTATTATGTACTGTGACGTTCCCGCTTGGAACGTCAGAAATATGTAACGTACTTTTGGGCCTGTCGCTAACTTTTACTCAATGCTCGGGCGCCATTTACTTAACGGAGCGACAGCCTGTTGTACGTGCCAAGATAGCTCTGTGGAGGTATGATGTCCAGGTTTCTGAAATCTTGCTGAAAAAGGAGAACAGGGTACACGCAACAAAAGAGTAACAGTTTTTACCAAAATAAAATATTTCTATTTAATATAGTTGAAAATAAACATCATGATAATACAAAAATAACACCAATAATATTTTCTATTGTTGGACCATCTCAACAATGTCAAATAGTGTCAACACAATCATTGTAACAATCAAGTGATTGATCGCTTGTCTAAATAATCGACTAGTTGACTGAATCTACTAACTGATACTGACTGACTACTGATTGTACCGACTGATTCAGTTTACCGACTGATTACTGACTGTACTGACTGATTCAGTACACCGACTGACTGCTGACTGTACTGACTGATTCAGTATACCGACTGACTACTGACTGTACTGACTGACGGGGTATACTGACTGACGGAGTGTACTGACTGACTGAGTACACTGACTGACTACTGACTGTACTGACTGTACTGACTGACGGAGTATACTAGCTGACTGAGTATACCAACTGACTGAGTATACTAACTGACTGAGTATACTAACTGACTGAGTATACTGACTGACGGAGTATACTGACTGACGGAGTATACTGACTGACGGAGTATACTAACTGACGGAGTATACTTACTGACGAAGTATACAGACTGACGGATACTTTTACGTACTTCACAACGCAGATCCACTGAAACAGAAGTGAAGGACGATGACTCGGAAGACGCGAGTCGGAACACTAGGATGTAGCTCGGAAGACGCGAGCTGGATAACAGGACGTTAACTCGGAAGACGCGAGTCGGATCACTAGGAAATAGCTCGGAAGACGCGAGCTGGATAACAGGACGTTAACTCGGAAGACGCGAGTCGGATCACTAGGAAATAGCTCGGAAGACGCGAGCTGGATAACAGGACGTTAACTCGGAAGACGCGAGTCGGAACTAGGGTGTAGCTCGGAAGACGCGAGCTGGATACTAGGACGGAGACTTGGAAGACGCAAGTCGGGCACTAGGTATCGGTTTGCTTACCCTTAGTCTGACGAACGCTACTGGCTGCTAACTCGGAGGCTGTCCACTAGCCTTGAGAGCTGGTGGGCTGTAGGAAGTCGCTACAGCCCAGCTCTGGGGAGCTCAACTGTAGGAAGGCGCTACAGTTCAACTGACTTCTCTTCGAAATCGGAGGCTTTATATACTGCCTATCCATTAAATATTTAATTTTTCAGTCTCAACTTGCTGCATACCGATTTTGAATCAAAAATAAAAATATAAAAGTTTACTTGGTGCGGTCTCGAACCCTGAACGCTGGCGCACCAAGCGAGCACGCTAACCGCTAGACCAACGGTACATGTACAGAAATTGTTGTAAATTACGGGGTGACTCAGCAACATCGTCACAGTACAGTTGTCAAATCTGTCCAGGATTCATTCAATGACTTGTTTGACGCGAATTTGAAGCCTATTAGAATGAATTATTATTATTATTGGATGACAATTTGTTCACTTTTGGTGTATTTTTTTTATATAGCTTTGATAGAGATCAAATTATTATTTTAAGGTACAGCACTTGACCTCCTGTCAGTCAATAACTAAACAATGAAGATTAAAAGATATTTTTGAGTTTGTACATGCATAAATTATGTACCTATCAAATAGTCAACTTGAAACTAGTACTAAATGGGAGCTGCTGCTCCGTAAGTTTGCCCAAACTGCTTGATTTCAAGCTCAGTAATTGTGGAAGATAGTAATTTGCGATATCTCTGAAGTGACAAGCATTCATGAGCTGTCAAAAATGCGCTTTCATCATCTAGATGATTCTTCCATTTTTTATGTTGTCCTGAAGAAAGTGACAGAAGAAGAACAGGGCATTAGATGGAATCTGAACTGTACACTAGAAGACCGGGACTACGAGGACAACATATGCCTGCGCTCACATAATTACACTAACATGCAGCAACAAATTAACACACTTGCAAGAACTGCTGAAGATAAACATTGCCAAAACAAAATCCTTGAGGATAAACACCGCAAACATCAGTATTCTCGAAATCAAAGACCAAGACATTGAAAGAGTAATGGATTTCATTTACCTTGGCAGTGTCATTTTCAAAGACGGTGGGGCCCAAAAAGATGCAACTTATAGAATAAAAAAGACTAAAATTCTCAACACAAATGTGGAATCGGTTCTTTTATACGCTTTCGATACCTAGAAAGTAACCAAAGATATCACGCATTAACTTCAAGTCTTTGCAAACGGCTGCCTTTGTCGTATACTCAAAATCTTTTGGCCCAACACAATTATGAAGAACTGTGGAAGAGAACGAACCAGAAACTTATCAAAACCACGATTAAACAGCGTAAATGGAACTGGATTGGACACACTTTGAGACGTGAGAACTACAGCATAAGTAAACAAGCTCTCACACTAACCTGGAAACGCACAATCCTGAAAGAAGTCGCGAATTAGACAAAAGCTGGAAGGAAATAAAGGAACTCGCGCTGAACAGAACCCGATGGTTTTTTCATTATCTCTGTTAAACACTATTCTATTTGAAACTATCTCTACTTTTACACCAATGTTTAGAGTTGGATTTTTTTTCAGAAGAACCGACTGGGTGTCGAGGTTATTTCGCTCAAATGTCTTCTATGAATTTTTTCCATTTATTCCGGTTCCTTGCTAGCTCGTGTGCTCTTCTGGTTGTTATTTTCTTTTTGATTATTATTTCTTGTATTACATCGTCCTTTGTTTTCCTTAACTTGCCGCGGTTTCTTTTCCCTGTTCTTGCTTTCCATATTTCTTTTACTTTTCTTTTATCCTTGAGTCGAATTAGATGTCCATACCACCCCAATTGTTTCTGCTCTATCTTCTACATTACTGACTGTACTTCCAATCTCTCTCTAATTTTTTCATTTCTAATTTTGTCTAGTTTCGTTACCCCCTCTATAGCTCTAAGACATTCCATTTCTACAGCTGTGATTTTACTTTGTTGTCTTTTATTCAATACCCAGGTTTCTGAACTGTACAACAGCATTAGTAGAATTATTGTTTTGTACATGGTCAGCTTCGTTCTTTTGTTCACTTTTTTGTGTTTTAATAGTGCCTTCTTACTGTTGCCTGTGTTCTGCTATTTATTTCATCTTCGTACCCTTCTTTATTTTTCATTATACTTTCTAGATATCAGAAACTTTGGACTTGTTGTATACTTTATTATCTATTTGTACTTTTAGTCATTTTACTTCTTTGGCTATTATCATTACCTTTGTTCTGTTGTTCCATTTATTTTCATATTTGCTCTGAGTAGTTCTTCATTCCATATCTTCAAGTTCTCTTGCAGATTTGTCTCTGTATTCGCAAAAGTTACCATGTCGTCTGCAAAAATACACTCTGCTATTTTTATTTGTTTGAAATTTGAATTTATGGCACTTTTTGTTGTTCTTCTGTTTGCTCCAATGTTAATTTCATCCATGTATAGTATGAACAATAAAGGACTCAGAGTTCCTCCTTATCTTAATCCTCCACCTGCTTTGAATTCTTCTAATAATAAGTTAGCGGTTCGTACATAGTTTATGTTATCCTTATACATTTTTTGGATTCCTTCTAGTAGCTTCTGTCCTATATTTCTCCTTTTTAATATTTCCCACAACAATTCTCTGTTAACTCTATCGAAAGCTTTTTCAAGGTCTATAGAACATGCAACGATTTCTTTGTTGTGTCTTAGTGTTTTTTCCGTTATCTGTCGAATTATAAATATAAGGTGTTGGGTGCTGTGGCCTTTTCTAAATCCGCTTCAAGTATCCTCAATCTTGTCTTTTACCAACTTTCTTAGTTTACTTTCAAGTATCGTTTCGTACACTTTTACTGCCGTGCATAGAAGTGAGATCCCTCGATAATTGCAACAGTTGCGGCTGTCTCCTTTGTTGTATATTGGCAGTATGATTGTTTTTCTCCAGTCTGTAGTTGTCTGCTCTCGACCCCAAATTTCGTTCACCAATGTGTGCAGCATTTTTGTTCCTTTCTTTCCCAATGCTCTGGTAAAGGTATTGTGCGCATTGCTTATGCAATATCAACGATGAAAAACTGCATTAGCTCCAGAACAAATAACGTCAATAATTCACATTTAAGAAATGTGACATTTTTGTTTCCCCGTTCATTTAATCAACGGGCGTAATGCTGATAAATAGCTGGTGATTAGTGGCACTTTATGATAAATTAGTACAATTTTGCGTACGTCACTAATAGTTCATTTTTCATACTGCGATTTTGCAATCACCCCGCTAAGTCAAAACCTTTCGGTAATTAATGCCATGTAATCATTCTGGCGGTAACCTCTATATCATTTTGTTTGTTGCTTAATTATCTGACGGAAATGAAAACTAAGGGAAAGATAAAGCGGTATAACGTAAGCAAATCATCAAGCGGGAATTTTTCATTTAAATTGTAATTTTTGCACTTTCTTATACCAAACTTAGGAGAACCTACTGAAGAACTATCGAATAATACCTAGCTCTGTACAAATGAGTCCTGATCAGATAATATCCTTTCCGCCCTTTATTCACCACAAAACCCATAAAATTGAAACAAGAATCTCAGATAAGTAAAATGATGTAAATGCGACGAAGTCATAACCATTTTTATGTCCCCACAGCAGTTTCTATGTAAATAAAAGGTGGAACATTGTAACATCAGGGTTTCTAATGAGGATTTGTTGGTGTTTCTGCCCACCGCTATCTTGAAATTTTAATGCGAAGCCGTAAAAAAACGCGCCTGTAGCCTCAAGATATATCTACTGTTCCAGCCCAAATGGTCGCATTAAGATTTGAGGGTATAACACCGCTGAAAACTGAACCTTGCAGATGTTGCTTTGAAGCTGAGAAGTTTAAAGGATATTGGACATTTTTTATACAAGAAAATCTTTGACTTTGATTAATCCTAGGACAACTCCAGCACGTCATGTCCTCAGGAATAGCACACACGTTTGATATAACCTTTTCTCTTCCAGCAATGCGATTTTGAAAGAACACGAATTCGAACGTGCTTCTCAACAAGGTTCGATGTTCGAACAGTGGGGCAGGGGAGGAAAAAGCACGGAAAGCACGTAGAAAGCCGCGTAAACAAAAGAAGTTTAGAATGTTAATTATGGAGCATAGTGGGATCACGGAACGTGCGATAAATGGTTACGATGCAAAACATGTGCGTGGTTGGAATGTTCCGGATTCGTGTCGAATATCAAGGCCGCTGGTTCAGAATCTAATATTCCAACGTAATCACTGTTATTATTTCATTTTATACTAGAAATTATGATTATCATAGAAATTTAATTCAAAACTGGGTTTGATATCAAAACGTATTTGCATATTTCTAGAAATAGCGTCCATTGGATAAAAGTCCACTTCAGTTCAACAACAGACATTAGCTCAGACTGTAGCTTGAAAAATTTGCATGTGAAAATTCCTGCTAAGTATTAGCACAATTGAAAAATTGATTTTAATTGGCAGCAAAAATTTGCTTTCTTGAACAACTTGCTACAGTCGGACATTTTTCCAGCGTAGGGCAAGCTCACAAAATCGGCTGGAAACTTATTGACAGCTGACCTACAGTCTGCCCAAGTTCCGACAAACTTTATTGTTGAAGTCCTCTTTGAATCCTACCTAATGCCTTGTACTAGTGAAAACGTATATCCGCGTAAAACTATTCAGTGTATTCGCTCCCATTGGTGCACCTATTAAATATTGTCAAGTGGTACTTAGCTCTTAGTGATGAGTTTGGGAAGTAGGCCGATTAAAAGAAGCTCCAGACGAAGGGACGAAGAATGACGCCACAACCTAGACGCGAATACTTTGGAGGCACCGATGTCAAAATGGCATTGACTAGACTAATGCTAAACTTTGGTGGCTCAAAACCAAACAATCGAATAATAAGAACCTACGCGACAGATGGGGGTACCCTCAGTGTTCGTAGAACGCTTGTGACATAAAACTAGACTACCTAACTGCTCTCTAAAAGCTATGATGTCGCACGGTTCGGTGTAGAATGCGTCTGCCACCCGTGTGTGGCAATAACACAACGTAAGCAATACTGAATACACACGCAACTCAAATACCCGTTTGATTGATATTACAGAAGGTTTCACCCAATGTAGCAGTATTATCAAGCAATAAACAAAATCCTTAACGTAATAAATAAAATATTTAATCAATTGGAGCATAAACGATATGAATGGTGCTTAGCTTTGCGCCGGAGCGGGAAATCGGGACGATGACGAGATCGCAAGATGGCGGCAAGTCGCTCCTCGAAAAGCACACAGATGTCGAAGATGACGTCACAGACACGGAGATGGACGAAGATGGTCGGTGAATTTGAACGATGGCTCCAAGATGACGAGAACGATGAAAATGGTACAGGAACAAATGGGAATGATGCAACGTAGACGAAAAACCCAACGAAAAGGGTACAAAACAAAAAAAGCCTTGAGGTGTTGATCGGCTTTTAGCTTGAAGAAATTTATCAAAATAAATCCGGAGAATCTCCGCTAAGCTGAGTTCAAAAAAAACGCTGAGAGTTTAAATCCACAAAAAGTGGGCAAAATTTTGGCCCGGTAAGCAATTTGGCACTCAAATTTCTTAATGAACTCCCGAACACTATTTGATATCAACTCTTCACTATCTAATTTGAAAGTGGCCGTTAGAAAGACCTCCACCCAGTTAAGTCTGTTTTCAAGTTAAGTATGGTTTTTCTAATTATTAGTTTAATAAGAAAAGAAGACGCATTTCGAACTCCAATTTTCATCCATCAAGAACACAGAGACGCTGAGAGGGTTGCAGACGAGACACAATAATACTGGTAACAATAGTATACGCTAGAGGGACATGGTGCATGAACCAAACAAAACTGACAGGTGAAGGCCACAGCTGATCGAGAGGCGATGAATTAGGGTCAATAGGTAAGGAACAAATAAACAATTAGGAGAGATGATTGACATTAAATGATTCCAGGTGATGAAGATGAATGTGATGAAAATGAAATGTAACAACATTTATCCGCATGGAACTATTTAGTATATTCGCTTCCATTGGCGCAACTAGTAAGTATTGCTCAATGTCATCTCTGAGTGATTATTTTCAAAGGCAGGCCGGTTGAAATACTCTCACAGAAAAAAACAAAGCATAGAATCGCAGATCAGTCTCAAATATCTAGGAGTCACGTCAGACGACGGAGGTACCTTCTCCCCTAATGTCACGATGGCATTGGCCAGACTAACATTGGTGGCCCAAGGCCAAACAAACAAGAACTGTACGGCCACGTGAACGCATATTCGCGTAAACCTTCAAGTACATCCGCTCCCATCGGCGCACCTAGTAAATGTAAGTGTTAGCTCTAAGAGATAAGTTCGAAGGGCAAACCAGTTGAAATTAATTCCGGGTGAAGGGACAAAGGATAGCGCCGCAGCCTAGACCCAAATATCTGGAAGTCACGTTGGATGACAAAGGTACCTTCTCCTCACATGTGATCATAGTGGCAGAGCATGCTACCAATGTCACGATGACATAGACCATACTGATGCTTGACATTTGTGACCCTAGGCCAAAGTAGCGGAAACAGTACGGCTACGTGGAAACATATATCCTCGTGAAACTATTAAGCAAATTCGCTCGCATAGGCGCACTCAATGGATATTGTGAGATGTCAGCTTTAAGTGATAAGTTCGGGAGGCAGACCGATTGAAATAAATTTCAGGTAAATGGAGGGAGGATAGCGCCGCAGCCAGAACTCAAATACCTAGGAGTCACGTTGGACGACGGTGGTACTTTCCTCCCGCATGAGACCATAGTAGCCAATGTCACGACGGCATTGGTTAGACTGATGTCTAACATTGGTGGCTCAAGGCCAAACCAGCATGATCTGTACGGTCACGTGAAAACATATATCCGCGTAGAACCATTCGGTATATTCGCTTCTATTGACGCACTTAATGAATATTGTTGAGTGTTAGCATAGAGTGATGAGTTTGGAAGGCAGGCCGGTTAAAATAAATTCCGGATAAAGGGACAAAGGTTATCGCCGCAGCCTAGACTCAAATACCTTGGAGTCACGTTGGACGACGGAGATACCTCCTCCCTACATGAGACCATAGTGGTAGAACGGGCTGCCAATGTCACGATGGCATTGTCCAGGCTGATGCCTAACATTGATGGCCCAAGGCCAAACAAGTGGGAATTGCACGTAAGAACATATATCCGCGTAAAACTATTTAGCATATTCGCTCCCATTGGCGCACCCAGTGAATATTGGTAAGTGTCAGTTCTGAGTGATAAGTTTGAGAGGCAAGTCAGTTGAAACGAGATCCAGGTAAAGGGACGAAGGATAGCGCCGCAGCTTAGACTCAAATACCTGGAAATCACGTTGGACGGCGGAGGTACCTTCTTCCTGCATGTGACTATAGTGGCATAGCGAGCTGACAATATCACGATGGCATTGGCCAGAATAATGTCTAGCTTGGGTGGCTCAAGGCCATACAAGCGAAAACACTACGATCACGTGGAAACGAATATCCGCGTGGAACTATTTGGTATATTCGATCCTATTGGCGCAACTAGTGAATATTGCTTCGTGTCAGCTCTAAATTATGAGTTTCAAAGGCAGGCTGAATAAAATACTCCCAGGTAAAAAAAGAAGAATAGAGCCGCAGTTCAGACTGAAATATCTAGGAGTCACGTTAGACGACGGAGGTACTTTCTTCCTGCATATGACCATAGTGGCCAATGTCAGGACGGCATTGGCCGGACTAATACCTAGCATTGGTGGCCCAAGGCCAAACAAGCAGGAACTGTACGGTCACGTGTACGTATATACGCGAGAAACTTCCAAGTATATCCGCTTCCATCGGCGCACTTAATAAAAAGACTAAGATACCTTGGAGTCCCGTTTGACGACGTAGGTACCTTCTCCCCGCATGTAGTCATAGTGGTAGAACGGGCTGTCAATGTCACGATGACATTGGCCAGGCTAATGCCTAGCATTAATGGCCCAAGACCAAGCAAGCAGTAACTCCACGGTCGAGTGAAAACGTATATCTGCGTAAAACTATATAGTATACTCGCTCTTATAGGCGCACATTGTGATTTTTGTCAAGATTTAATTATGAGTGATGAGTTTGGAAGGCAGGCCGGTTGAAATAAATTCCGGGTAAAGTGATGAAGGCTAGCGCCGCAGCCTAGACTCGAATACCTGGGAGGCAAATTAGACGACGGAGTTTTTTCGCCCCGCATGTGACCATAGTGGCAGAGCGGACTGCTAATGTCACAATAACATTATGCCTGACATTGGTAGCCCAAGACCAAGCAAGCGGGAGCTGTATGGTCACGTGGAAACGTATATCCGCATGAAACTATTCAGTATATTCGCTCCTATTGGCGCATCCAGTAGATATTGCTTGATGTTAGCTCTAAGTAATGAATTTGAGAGGCAAGCCGGTTGAAATGAACTCCGGGTAAAGAGACGAAGGATACTGCCGCGGCCTAGATTCAAATACCTGGGAGTCACGTTAGACGACGGAGGTATCTTCTTCCCGCATGTGACCATAGTGGCAGAGCAAGCTGCCAATTTCACGATGGCATTGGCCAGACTATTGCTCAACATTGATGACTTGAGGCCAGACAAGCGGGAACTGTACGGTCGCGTTAAAACGTATATCCGCATGAAACTATTCATATATTCGCTCCAATGGATGCACTCATTAGATACTGTCAAGTTTGACAATCTGATTTAAATGAATTCCAGCTTGAGGAACGAAGAAGAGCATCGCTGCCTAGACGAAAATTGTACGGTTAAGTGAAAACGTATATCCGCGTGAAACTATATAGTAAACTTGCTCTTATAGGCGCACTTGGTGTTTATTGTTCAGTGTTAGTTTTGGCTGGTGATTTTGAAAGGCAGGCCGATTGAAATGAGCTCCAGGTGAAGGGACAAAGGACAGCGTTGCAGCCTAGACTCAAATACCTGGGAGTCACGTTGAACAACGGAGGTTCCTTCTCCCCATATGTGACCATATCAGTAGAACAGACTACCAATGCCAAACTGATGCCTAAAATTGGTGGCCCAAGATCAAACAAGCGGAAACTGTACGGTCACCTGACACAGTTCGTGTTGCTTTACGCGGCATCTGTTTGGGCATACTAGCTTCTACTGGAATCTCACAGGTTGAAGCTGTCTAAGATGCAAAGGAGGGCTGCACTTAGAATATGCGGACTATGTCAGAGGATGCAGCGTTGGTGATCGTATGCTTGTCTCCCATAGACCAAGTGGCAAGAGCGAAGGGCAAAAAGAGACAGCTGGAAACTATCCGAGAAGAATGGCAGAAAAGTTGTGAGAGGAGTGTCGAAGAGTTATGGACGCGGAGACTAGTCCCGAACCTGAAGACATGACTGGAAAGAAAGCATGGCGAAACCAGCTACTGGCTGACGCAAGCTGTCTCTGGCCACAGCTGAATCCAGGTTTACCCGTAGAAGATTGGGAAAGAGAAAGAAGATACGTGGGCCCATTATGATCAAGACACGGACAACGTAGAGCAACGATCTTTTATTGCGCAGCATGGGCGGAAGAATAAGAGAAGATGTAGAGAACGCCTGAGAAGATGCCAATCCCAAACAGCACTCCGAAGTAATGTCAATAACAGTTCCAGGGTTTTGGCGATAGAAAAACTTCACCCGAAAGGGTGTCTTGTAGAAGATCTTTCTCTCTTGAAGAAGAGAAAAAGAAAAGCCGGTTGAAAGTCGGTCTCAAGAATTGATTTCTAATCTAAAGAGAATTTTTCAACAGCTTCAGAGAAAGAGAGACGAAGACCTATGAAGCCAATAGTTTACAAAAAGTAACCTTGATTTCAATCTTCGAAGTTATTTATTAAACCACCATCACTGTGGACGTTAGTTTCCTTATTCGGCCGATCTTGAATAATACGAATACCAAACTCATTCCCAAATACTGAAAAAAAGCTAGAGTTGTCAATTATATTTGAGATGAAATCTTATTGAAAAATTCACTGAGTTTCAGCTTTTACATGAAATGAGGAGCTTCGATGGAATATTTGCATTTTTCCGAAAACTCTAGGGCTTCAAATATTTAATTAATTCTGAGAAGCAGTATTGAGCATCTACAAAATAACATAAAATGAAGCACCATTTCCCCATGTTGTAACGATAAGGTCAGGAACGATCTCAGGTAGATACAAATAAGAAGTTCAGTCATAAAAAGTTCGAAAATTGCTCCTGAAACTACTTAACCCTGCGAAACAAACACCGGAGACTGTATACGTCTGGAATCCTGTAGGAACGCTGATTTGACAGCGACAAAAGGGAACATAGGCGCCGAGCAGATATTTCAATGAAAAATAAATTACTTTTTTATCAGGAAAACATAACGCTAGTAAAGTCGTGAGAGTCGTTATTTTTACTGGAGGATAGTTTGCTCTTCCGTCGAACAAATATGACATTTTTGATCCAGAAGCTTGAATAAATGTACTGCTACGTCACTGGATTCAAATACTCCCATATTTCCCAACTTTCTCTTCTCGACGAGATACCATCGCAACAAAATGTTTCCCCTGTTACAACTTTCGATCCAAGCACATTCGCTTATTGTTTCCTTAATAGTTTCGAGTGGAGTTGATGCTATCCATATCTAGATATTATAAAGTTTGCTTCTTTTCAAAAAGAAATACTTTAGAGGGAGTATTCTCCTCCGCTGGAACAACTTTTATACTTGAAAACTTACTACTTGAGTCTGATGTAATTGTCTATGGATATTTTCGGAAGTAGTGACAGAAGAATAAAAACAGATTGTTGTTTATCCTTACAGTTTTTCTCTAATAAAAATATTTTTGTGGCTCAGTTGGTAAAACTGCAGTATGTTGCATAACCAAAACATATTTACATTCTTCATACATACTTGTAACAACGAGAATTGCCTTCATTGTACATGCAAACAAGACAGAATGCATAATTAACGAAAATTACAATTCCAATGTGTCCATCTCCATTTCCCTATATGTGGCAAAACAACAATAGTCCTCAACATATTTCAACCTAAATTAAAAACCCTGTTGGCTCTTACATCAACCCGACATTCGTATCCTCATTACTTGTTGTAAATGATACAATTTGGCACTAGAATAGTTAAAGCACCGCGCTCGGGCAACGTCTATTCCGCCCTTAATTTGTTCACGAGTACATGCATACGTAATCAATTCATAAAAAAAAGTTTTCGCACCGATTGCTAAGAGTATTTGTACATACCATAGGTTCTGCATCTCAATAAGTGGTTACTTGTTGAAGACATATTCTATTTGCAAACATTCAGATAAATATCCCCTCTCTAAGTTACTGGCTGGTCTTCAATCTAGTTGAGTTTACTTTAGGGAATCCATCAATGCACACATAGCACAGCATTTCAAATCGGATCGTGGATCTTGCACTAGACGCGTCTGCTCAATGCAAAAGATATTTGCATTTGTTTGCTAAATGCAAACTTACTTGCTTCTGCCACCTCATCTTCTATCTCCGTCGCTCTTGCGTCAACACCGCCTTATCCAATAAAAATCAACTTGCGGACTCCCTAAATTGGATAAAAGGATATTTAAATTAAAGAAGACGCAGATTGGAATGCCAGAAATGGTTATAAGTAAGATACGGATTCAATATTACAAAAGGTATCCTTGCCCGTACAGAGGCAAACAAATATTGTTTTTGTGAGACTAGTTGGATCTTACACATCTCCGCAGGCGATTTGAAATGTCAGCTTCAATAATTGATCGCTTTTGATCGACGGCGGCTGCGAAGGATAATTCCATCGCCTGACATAGCGTATCCAAGAAAACATCACAACACAATATTGCTCCAAGCTTCAATGCAACTGACGTTGCCACAAATAGGTTTGACTAGCTTTGATGGGAGCTAACCTACATTTACAAAGCTACGCTATAAGGAATTGGGCTCAGAAAAATATGAAACACTCACAGGTTATCCTATTTGTCCATGTTTTCCATTGAACAAAGGATGAAAGAAATTGATATCGAATTGAAATTTCTCCCCTCTGTTCCGAATTCAAAACAGTTAATTATTATACTGATTCCTGTTCCAAGTACTTACTTACCTAATCCTAAAGCCTATCTACCTTTTCAGGTGTAAGGCTGGTGGTTTCTACTTTTCTTGTTCATTCTTCTTCTATTGGTATCCGCTTCCAGATCTCCTTCCATTTTTCTCTCTTTTTGCTCAAGTGGCCTGCTCCCATTTACAGCCCCTCTTTATCAGTGCTTTCTTCACTTCTTCTTTCCATGTTTTTCTGGGTCCTTCTCTCTGTTTTGATTTTGCTGTTCTTGCTTCGTACACTTTTTTGTCGTTCTCTCCTCTCCCATTCTTTGTATTTGGCCCCACCACCTTAATTGTCCTTCTTCTATTATGTTTTCTATCGGTTTTACATTCAGTGTCTCTCTATATACCTTGTTTCTTATCTTGTCCAACTGTTTTCCCTTCTATTTTTCTCAGGAATCTCATCTCTGTACTGTTCAATTTACTACGTTGTCTTTTTGTTGTTGTCCAGGTTTCTGGTCCGTAGGACAGGATAGGCACAGCTACTTCTTTGTATATTTGTGCTTTGGTTTCCTTCGGTATTCCTTTATTTGTTAGTATGGTATTCTTCAAAGCATCAAAAAGTCTACCTGTGGCTCCTGTTCTTTCGTTTATTTCATCATCTAGTTTTCTGTCATAAGTCAGTATTGTTCCTAGGTATTTAAACTTCTTGACTTGTTCTAACGTTTCTCCTTCTAACTTAATTGTTTGTTTTTCCCCGTTTCTGCTTATTACCATCGATTTGGTTTTATTGCGGTTGATCTTCATGTTAATTTTTTCAAGATGTTTTCTGAATATTTCTAAGTTCTTGTTTAATGTGTCTTCGTCTTTTCCTATTATTACCATTTCATCTGCATAACATGTCTCTATTATTTTTACGTTTTCCATTTTCCACTTTCCTATTATGTATTCTTTCGCTTCCTTTCTTGCTTCTTTTATTGCTTTGTCAATCACTAGTGTGAAGAGTAACGGACTTAATATGCAGCCTTGTCTTACTCCTTTTGTAGTTTCGAACATGTCTGATGTTTCTTTCTTTGTTCTTACATAATTTTTAGTCTTTTTTTATAGACTTTGTATACCCATTATTATGTGAGTATCTACTTCTCTTTCTCTTAGCGTGTTCCATATGTCTTCTTTATCCACTCTGTCGAACGCCTTCTCTAGATCTATGAAGCACAGATGCACCTAGTCTCCTTGTTTTACTGTTTTCTCACTCACTTGCCTCATTATACTTATTGCGCCATTTACTCCTCTGTTTGGTCTGAAGCCATATTAATTATCTACTTGGGTCCTTAGTTTCTTCTCCAGGATTCTTGCAAACAATTTCGCCGCTGTACTTAAGAGTGTTATTCCTTGGTAGTTTTGGCATTCTTTTATGTCACCTTTCTGCTTATATATGGGGCATATAATACCTATTTGCCAGTCTTCCGGTGCAATTCCTGAACTAATTACTTTATTGTAAATTTCCTTGAACCTTTCCAGCGCTATATCTGTTGCTGCTTTAAGCATTTCTGTCGTTATCTTATCATGTCCTGGGGCTTTACCTGCTTTGATTTTCCTTAGTGCTTCTTTTATCTCATCTAGAGTTATTTCCTCATCTTGTTCAAGTTTTTTCTCCTGCGGTGTGGGTTCTCTCTCTTCTTGTGTACTTTTCTTCTCTCTTATATCTTCTCCTTCTAATAGCTCTTTGAAGTACTGTCTCCACGTTTCCATTATCTCTTCCTCTTTTGTCATCAGTTCTCCAATCTTGTTTTTAATATTATGCAACATTTGTGTCTTTCTCTTTCTTGTTTTCTTTATTATCCCGAAGAATAGTTTTTGATTGTCCTTATATGCTGTTTTCATTAGTTCGCCAAATTCTGTCCATGAGTTCTTTTTTGCCTCCATTACTGCCTTTTTTTTCAGCTTTATAGCTTTCATAATTCTTTCCGTTCCTCATATTTATGTATATTTTCTATTTGTCTTTCTTCCTCCTAATTGCCTCTTTTACTTTTCCATTCCACCAAAGCGTTTGTTTTATCTCTTTGTTCGTGATTTTTGTTGTTCCGCAGCACTCTTCTGCCGCTGTTATGAAGTTTGGTTCAAAAGTTTTCCATATTTCTTCTATTTCCTCTTGTTTACATGTTCCTCTTAGACTCTGGTTTAACTTTTCTTGGTATTTCAGCTTTATGTCTGCATCTTTCAGTTTGTAACATCTTATTTTTTTGTTTGTTGCCTTTCTTTTCTTTTGCTCTGGTTCTCTGTATTTCTTGTCTTTACGCTATAAGGAATTGGGCTCAGAAAAATATGAAACACTCACAGGTTATCCTATTTGTCCATGTTTTCCATTGAACAAAGGATGAATGAAATTGATACTGAACCGAAATTTCTCCTCCCCTCGCCAAATTCACAAAAGTTAATTAATATACTGATTTGAAATGCAGGACACATCAGTCCAAATTATTATTATCAAATTCTAATTATATGTATCCATGTCCTGCTCCAAGTACTATGTTTAATGATTAAAATTATCTGATCCGAATTCAAATTGCAATTGAAATAATTGCAACCCTTTGAATATTCAATTTCCGAAATTTTTATCATAATGATCGATTCAATTATTGATTATTAAACTACAAATTAATATGTATGAATTAATGAGAGGTTGTTTGAACAAGGCTCAAACCCATATTCCGAACCAATTAGTGTTGAGCTTATAGATCCGATTTCGGCATCATCAAAACAAACATATATGTACAGAGCCGGCTCAATTCCTCCCTAAATATCATTTTCGTAGTCATAAATTGAAAGAATAGACACCCAGGTCTGCAAGTTCCATCTTTCTAACAGAGCCACATTCTTTTCCGCACATAATCAATTGCCGACCATTCGATGGGTTCAAATACAATTCAGTCCAGCTCTGCACACATATCCAGGACTGAGACGAACAGTAAACACCGCATTCAAATATTTGTTCTCATTTTCCATGTATTGGCGATTATCTAGATGGTTCTGCTGCCATTTGTTGATTTTCAGCTACTGGACAATTCATTGTGACGAACTGTACTCTCATTAGAATAAACACAAAGGATTTGATAAATGGATGTCACTGTCGATACATTCGAATGAGAGTGGTTTGTTATTAAAGGCAAATGGCTAATTCGAAACAATAATACTGATATCTATCAGGAAACTAGGAGTAGAATGATTGAATACAGGGGGTTCACACAAAAAAAGGTCAATATTGTACATATATACAGAAAATGAGACAATAGAATACTTGACCAGCTGCAGGTTGAGGTTTCCAGCATCAATCTGTTCACTGATAGATTTGGCGGAATTCTTGCATTCTGACTGTTCCAGTTGTGTGACAAGTTGTTCCCTTTGGCAGCTTTACTTCAGTAGAGTCGTTGTTTCCATTTTCAACAGCAGCGCTGAAATGCTTTAACTGGTTTTGAATGTACCCCAGATTCCCAAAATGATGACATTTTTCAATTTTAGGGAGAGATAAAAGTCATTAGGAGTCGGATCAGGTGGATAGGTTCTCAGACAACAATATTGTTTCCTTCGGCAGTTATAAACGGACGGAGTCGTTGTTCCCACTCTTAATAGCAGCGGTGAAAGGCTTCAACTGGTGGAGCCTTCAACATGTTGGATGTTCTTCGGAGTTCCATAACGACGTCCTTCCAAGACATTTTCCAATTTTGGGAAAAGAAATGAGTCGCAAGGACTCGGGTCAGGGTCGAACAACAATATTGTTCCCTTCGGCAACTATATACCAGTGGTGACGATGTTTCAAGTCTTGGTAGCAGCGCTGGAAAGCGTCAAGTGGAAGGGCCTTCAACATGCCGGTTATATACTTTTTGATGTTTCCCAGAGTCCCAAAATCTTGTCCTCTCAAAACATTTTCCAATTTTGGGAGAAGACTCGAATCAGCTGAATAGGTTCTCAAGCAATATTGTCCCGTTTGGAAGCTGCCAACTAGCGGAGTTGTTGTTTCCAGTCTTGATAACAGCGTTGAAAGACCTCAACTGGTATAGCCTTCACATTCTTTTGCATGTTCCCCAGAGTCAGGGGTAGATGGATAGGACGGTCGCTTGAGAAGAAGGATATACCGCCTGCTTAGAAGTCACACGACGCCCAACCGTTGACGCCGCGAACTCTGCCACCCAACCCTCTTTCTGAGGGCAACGGGCGTAAGTCGCGGCATCTTATGTGTGGTAGAATATTACGTGTGAATAACAATTACACGAGGAGACAAGCAGAGATAAATCTCTTCCTATATCAAAACTGAGGCTCAAAGGTCAGGCAGTCGTCTGAAGTGTTGGGCCTTGGCTCAATATCCGAGACTATTCCTGTGGGAGACCACACGCCAAAAGCTGTGGACGAAGTTGGACTTTCAGGGGCAATACACAAAGGCTGCTCAGAGGTGTTGAGTCATCTCTGCGGGTGATCTGCGTAGCAACTCAGCTCCGACACTGACCTGGAGAGCTAGTTGAGTATAGATAATGTTCCGTCATCACCAATGGGTCCAAATCAGTAATGTCTTGAGGTGGAAGCGTAGGCAACGTACTAGTAGCCAGCTGAATAAAATGTCTGTGGCGAGAGCGATTGACTTACCCAATCCCTGGCTATGTGCAGGTGCCACCTGTACTGCCGAAAAGCTGAACGATTTCAATTGACATGTTTCCCAGAGACATTTCTCAATTTCGGGAGAAGAAATAAGTCACAAGGACTCGGATCAGGTGTATAGGTTTTCGAACAACAATATTATCCCCTTCGGCAGCTATACAACGGCGGAGTCATTAGTCCTAGTCCTGGTAGCAGCGTCAAAAGGCCTCAACTGATATGGCCTGTAACATGTCGAACACATTCTTTTGGATATTCTCCAGAGTTGTGAATGGGTGAATTTGGTCGCTCAAGAAATGAGATATACCGCCTGTTTCAAGACTGTCCAGGGCCAGACCACACCACGACTACCCGTTAAATCCGCGGACTCTGCCGCCCAAACCCTCTCTCTGAGGGCAACGGGCTTAAGTCGCGGCATCTTATGTGTGGTAGTGTATTACATGTGATACTTGCCAACAACTCGTCAAACAATTACACGAGGAGACAAGCAGAGATAAATCTCTACCTATTTCAAAACTGAGGGTAGATGGTCCAGCGATTGCTTGAGGTGCTGGACTTTGGCCTAGTATCCGAAATTAGTCCTGTGGCAGACCACACGCCATAAACTCCCAAAGCTGTGGACCTTGTCACCCAATCCTTCAAGTGAAGGTAACGGGTGCAAACCATCAGCATAAGATGTGTGGTAAAATATTTGCCGGTTACTCGACAAGCGGTTACACGAGGAGATAAAAGCAGAGATAAGTCTCTGTCCATATCAAAAACGCGGGTGGATGAAACACCAAATGTCACTACTTCTAAAGCTGTAGATTTTGCTACCTAATCTCTCAACTGAGGGTAACGGACGCAAAGTCGCAATAATGATGTGTGGTAGTTTTAAATCCGTTGACTGTTCTCCGGCGACTCGTCATACGATGACACGAGAACATAGAAGCAGAGCTAAGTTCCTGCCCATATTAAAAACGCGGGTAGATGATAGACCATACGTCACTACTCCTAAAGCTGTAGATTTTGCTACCCAATCCCTCAGCTGACGGTAACTAGCGCAAAGTCGCAGCAGCAATGTATGGTGGAGTATTATGGTGTACTGCTAGTCGACGAATCGTCAAACAGTGACCCGAATACTTAAGAGGAGGTGCGAAAGTGACCCCTTCTAGTGAAATTGAGCTCTGAGTTGGTTTCAACAGGCAAACGCTGTTCAGAGGTGCTTTGTTATCTCTGCGGGTGAGTTGCGTAACAAATCATTTCCGGCACTGATCTGAAGAGTTAGTAGGGTATGGATGTTATCCCGCCCTTACCAGTGGGTCCAAATCAGGATAAGTCTTGAGAAGGAAGCGCGGGCAACGTACTGGTAGCTGGCTAGATATAATGTCTGAGGTGAGACTGATTGACCAACCAATTCCTGTCTGTGTGCAGGTGCCACCTGTAGTGCCAAAAGGCGGAACGGTTATATATGTCTCCCAGAGTCCCAAAATGACGCCTTTTTAAGACATTTTCCAATTTCGGGAAGAGAAAAAATTCATAAAGAGTCAGATAAGGTGAATAGGTTCTTGAACAACAATATTGTCTCCTACGACAGCCATAAACCGGCGGAGACGTTGATCCTAATCTTGATAGCAGCATTGGAAGGCTTCACCCAGGGCCCAGCTATCCACGGGGCCCCTCAGCTTCTGACAGATCATCAACCAATATTACCGATAAATATATTGCTTTTCCGAAAATAGAACAATAACTACAAGTTATAAGTATATGATACTCATTACTTTTTTTGGTATTCTAATGAACAGGGGCTCCAACAAACAATGGCAATTCTGTCTGGTTGCCTGCCTACAAGCTGACCTCCCCAAATTATTTTCAAGTTTCATGTAGCAAATAGAGACGTAAAACGAAACATGACCCACTCAAGAAAGTCGATTCGATCAAAAAAGGCAGAGAGGCCCATTATTCCAAGTGCCCAAGGTCTTCAATACACCAAATACGGCCCAGACTGGTGGAACCTCAAACATGTCGGTCACATTCTTTCGAATGTAACCCAGTATCCCAAAATGACGCCCTTTCAAGATATTTTTGAATTCCGAGCAAAGAAAAAAAGTTACAAGTACTTAGATAAATAAGGGGACTGGGAAACAATAGAAATGGACTGTGGGACATGTTGCGAAGTCATAATACTTGCCGGCAACGTCTGGTCTTACATGAATTACCCTTTTCCTGAGCCTTTCAAAGCAAACACTTGGTCTGTGTCCTTGTGACTTTTTCTTTCCCCGATATTGGTAAGTGTCTCAAAAGGATGTCATTTTGGGACTCTGGAGAATTTCAAAAAGAATATGACCAACATGTCGAAGGCCCTACCAGCTGGAATATTTCAGCGCTGCTATTAAGACTGGGAACAACGACTCCGCCAGTGTCCAGCTTCAAAAAGGAATAATTTTGGAAAGGACAATATTGTTGCGACATTGACATTGACATTGACTTGATTCTTATTGCCAATTCACCATGCAAGTTGAACATGTTTCCGATTAGTATTTATCATAGGTACATGGCAGGAGCTGAATGAAGTTATCCTTCTATAAAAATAAGATCTGGATAACGATGACAAGGATGAGGAGTTCAAGACGAGATGGGAATATGTCAATTTCGGTTTGATGTGGTGCCAGGGCAATATTTTGATCTTTGGTTCACGGTCGAGAAGATACTTCAGTGTGCAATTTTTCACTTTTCACAAGAAGATCAACGCACACATTTCTTCGATTGTCCTTGTGCTCAGTTATAAGATTTTCAGCACTATTTTGGCACAAACATTTCGCATGTACAAACCTTTGGTCAGAATTTGATATACGGTTAAAGTGTTTCAATGGTCCTTGTTGTTAAACAAGAGCCCTTATGCATTCAACGTTTTTCGGTATTTCAAGTTGAAGGTCTGTCTTGGTGAGGTTCATCTTTAACGTTTTCTCGACCTTCCAAAAATGATTTGTACAAGCAAAAAACTTGTGCTCCTGATAAGAAATGTTTTCCGTAGGTCTGTTCTAGCTTTTCAAAGGTCATACCCGTGAATTACCAAAATTTGACACAAAACTTGATGACATAACTTTGCGTTGTGCCATTTTCGTAGCACACACACCATAACTAATGGCGCTCAAAATCACGTGATTGCTGTACACAGTGTTATCAGTCTCATTATTTTTCTTACATACCTCGTCTACTAATAGATCTAGATATTATTACGTTGCAGCGATACAAGATAACTAATAACAAAGCTTCGAATGCAATAGTGGCCGTTGAATTCTGGTAAAGATCAAAATCCATATGTTAGTATTACTCCAGCAAGGAGAACACTCCCATTAGGGTACTTTAAATTCTGCTAGTTAATCGTCATTACAGAAATTCGTAATGCATAATACCGATTAAATTAGGCCATAATACTCCGGTGGTCTGGCTTTCCAACTGTAATTATTTTCAAGAGGATTAGAGCTTGCAGAAAGCCAAATCAGTGACAATGAAACAAAGAGAAACTAATCAAAACATAATGAAAAGTGTGAGCTCCCCACATATTGCAAGAATGAACCCCTTTCGATGACTTTCTCTTTAGAATTCATGCAGGTAAAACTTTCCCCCATCTTTACCTTAAATTCTCCGTCTTCCTGACCGTCCCTGCAATGATTACATTTACATAATCCCTTTAGTACCTTTCTGCTCTACTCCGCACCTCTCTCAAACGGTTCTAAATCTCTCGTTGCTTTGGGCGCCGACGATGGTCATCCTTTTCGCCCATCATGGAAATTAGTGTTTATTTATTACTGCGAAATCTCTAGTCCGTGTCTGCTATGTACCTAGATGCTTAAAGGAGTTGCTATAAAGGATGTCTTACTTGGATTATGCGGTGGTCTTGTTGGAATGGCATTATCGGATTTCGATTGCTAACGAAGGAGCAAATAGGGGAAGCGTGGCTCACACTATCCATTTGCTCTCAATCAAGACTCGTTTTCAAATCAAGCAAATAAGAAACTAAGCTTTCAATTTAAATTCAATATTCTCAATTTATTCCATAACTGTAATCTTCTTCAGGTAAACGTATAAAAACAGCACAAGAAGTGTCCTACACAAATAACACAACCTAACACAACTAAGGGAGGGTTGGAAAAAATCCACATCCTGCGATATTTGTTTTTCTTAACCATAGTCGCCAGAGAATTCTATTTACTGTAGGAAGAGAAGCATGTAAAATAATCCAATTATAAAGGATGTAGTGTGCCGTGTCAAGCAACAACAATGAGGATGAACTTTCCTCACTTCATGGGGGAAATAAATGAAAACAGAAATGCTGAAGTCAAAGAACAGAGACAAAAAGATGACTGGAGGTTTGCTCTCACAAGAACATGCGTTTTCAGAGAAATTCTAAACAAGTGCTCTCTAAGAAGTCTTTTTGCGTACAATATTAATCATATTGTAAGTCATATTTCGAAATATATCAAACTTAGTAATAGGCTAAAGCTCGCCGCACACGATGCAATTTTTCAAGCAATTTTGTTCACTTGGCGCCGCACTGGGTGCCACGCTTGCTCCGATGCAAGAAATTTGGTGCGATGCGGGGTACTAGACTTACCACGAGACTTGTTTTTCAAGATAGGTTCGGTGCTATTTTTCGCACTTGCTGCGCCACTGACTGCTGTCCACAGCCAATCAAAGCGGACGACGAAATCACGTGATTACATCACTGAGTTGTATGTCGCATCAGAATGCTGTGCCTCGTTAGTACATTGTGTTTTGTGGTGTTTTAAGATACAAATAAGTAAAAATTATGGCTAGTGGAAATGAGCTAATGTTTACGTACCCTAGCTCAGGGTGTATATCAAAAAATTAAATGAAAATTCCCTGACTTCCAGGTTTTCCAGGTTATTTTCAATAAGATTTCAGACAGTGAAAAACAA
The DNA here is from genome assembly GCA_963989225.1 of Dromius quadrimaculatus. Lineage (NCBI taxonomy): Eukaryota > Metazoa > Arthropoda > Insecta > Coleoptera > Carabidae > Dromius > Dromius quadrimaculatus. The sequence goes on from OZ022328.1 coordinate 4,627,091, forward strand.
AAGTTTGATACAAGTTTACATATAATCACAGATTAATGTTGCAATTCTGTGTGAACCCTATAAATCTGTGAATTAAAAACAAAATCGCAACGAACTTGATATCATGAACGAATTTACATTAATCGACAAAAGTAAATAATAATAATAATAATAATTTTTTATTAACTGGAAAGTACTTCCATGCACAGTACGTCAAAATACAAAATAAAAACATTTGAATACAAAACACATAGGTACATTTTAATTATTATTTTCATCTCACAATAGGTACTTTAATAAGTTTATTTTTTCATGAATTTATAGATCTGGAAGACTTATAGATTTGCACAGATGGCCCTAATATCTTAAAGAGTGAAAATATACTTTCATGAGTAATAATGCATGAATATCCTATGATGTATTTTTTCCAGACAAATATCAGAAATTCCCTGACGATTCCATGGACATTTCCAGTTTATCTAAATTCCCTGACATTTCCAGGTTTTTTACGTTTGGTATACACCCTACTGGCTCGTCAAACAAAATGTTGAAAACTCTGCGGCCTTGATTCCTTCTCAAAAATCACTCTCTTGACCAAAGTTTTTTCTTTTTTTTTTTTCTGTCTCGCAATTCCCAAGCTATAACTGCAGCAAATGCTCCTGCTCTCCTCCCACGATTAGTTTCGGCAACATCCATACTTGTAATGTGAAAATCTACCAAGTCTACGTTCTAGTGTTAGAATGAGTGGCGCAGCTTGCATCGTGTGATGCGAGAATAAGTGTCACACTAAGTGTACCTCAAAGTGGCCCAGTGCGCAAGAGAACTTGCTGCAAATTAAGTGAACAAAATTGCATAGAAAATTGCCTCGTGTGCGGCGGGCTTTATTCTGAATTCTCCACAAAATCTACCTGGATAACAGCCTGACTCAGTATTACAAGATGAAAGCCTACCACACATCCAAAGCTTCGAAATACACGCAAAATAAAATGCTGTCAAAGTGATGAAGTCATGAGACGTCCATCAATTGGCAATTAGTAAAACAAAACCCAGTTGGTGATCAGTTGCTGGAGAATTGGACGTCTCGACCTAGTCGAACTGAGTTCCAGGTCATCAGACTGTGGGAAAACAATAACCGGCTAGGTACTTCCACAGATTGTGTTTAGGTCGAGAAAATAAAATCACCTTCAAACTATCCCTCTTGCGAGATTATGCTTAGCACAATAAACCTTGAAGCCACCTGCAGAATTATAGCGACGAAAGCCTACCAGAGCTGGTTGAATTATCCGCTGTAAGAGTCAGCAAATTCACAGTTTGCTGAACTCTTACAAAATTGAGGATTGTGCTTTTCTTGCAAGCAAGCAATAGAGGTATATGAACTAACGTCTGGATCATTGCCTTCCAGATCTAATCGAACTGAGTTCCAGGTGATCAGATTGTGGAAAACAGGAACCGGCTAAGTTCTCCTATAGATTGTGTCTAGGTCGGGAAACTGTCAATCTCACAGATGGAATGCGTAGCAATATAAGGGTACTACGGAATAATTCAAACGAATCCCTAGTAGTTGGACTAGTTCGCCGGATATCACAGGATAGCCGAAACGTTCCGAAATTTGGTCAACTTCAAACTATTTCTCTTGCGAGACTGCATGTAGCACAATGAACCTTGAAGCCATCAACAAAATTTTAGCGACGGAACCCTACCACAAATCCAAGATACACACAAAATAAAATGCTATCAAGGTGGTGGAATCACGGGATGCCCATCAATTGGCAATGCAGAGCAAAACTTGAGTCGCTGAAGAACTGACCGACGTCTGAATCGTTGCCTTCTAGATCCAGTCCCTGAACTTCAAGTGGTCGAACAGTAGGGAAGCAGGAACCGGATAAGTCCAGGGAAAGCAGAAACAGGCTAAGTATTTCCACAGAGGAAGCAGAAACAGGCTAAGTATTCCCACAGGGGCAGCAGAAACAGGCTACAGGCTAAGTACTTCCAAAGGAGAAACAGAAACCGGCTGAGTACTATCACAGGGAAAGCAGAAACAGGCTGAGTACTCCCACAGAGGAAACAGAAACAGCCTGAGTACTCCCACAGGGGCAGCAGAAATAGGCTACAGGCTAAGTACTTTCACAGGGGAAGCAAAGACCGGCTAAATACTCCTACAGATTGTGTTCAGGTCAGGAAAATTTCAATCTCGCAGATAGAGTGCATAACAATATAATAGTACTACGAATAATTCAAACGAATCTTCAATATTTAGGCCAGTTTATCGGATATCACAAGATAGCCGAAACGTTCGAGAATCCGGTCGAAATGGAAAAAAATTACTTCAAACTATTCCTCTTGCGAAATTGCGCTTAGCACAATAAATCTACAGAGTTGTAGCAATGATGGAATCCTACTACAGATCCAAATTAACACAAAATACTATCAAGGTGATGAGATCATGGAATGCCCATCAGTTGGCAATTAGTAAAGCAAAGCTTGAGTCTCTGGAGAACTGGTTGAATGATCCGCCAATATCTGGATCGTTGCCTTCTAGATCTTTCCGGACTGAGTTCCAAGTGATCAGAATGTGAGAAAGTAGGAACTAGTTCAGTCCTCCCACAGATTGGGTCGAAATCGCAGATGAAGTATAAGAGTACCACATACAATAAAAACGAGTCCCCAATACTTGGACTACCACCAAATGGCCGAAACATTCCAAAATCCAAATAATAGACATCAAACTAGTAAAATAAACATTGAGGTAACTACAAACTGAAAACATCAAGAGAAATTTGTGACAAACCCCTCCGGAGTGTTTTGTGCTAAGTCCGTTTAGCACGATTGTACTACACGAACTGGCCAATAGCTACGAACACAGCTTAACTCTTCATCTACTGGTTATTGATTTAAAACAAGGTGATTCGATGTCTCCAACGTTTTTCAATTTGGTACTAGAGCGCAGTGCAAATAAACTGAGCACAAGACCTTTTTGTTATTCAGGCGCTATTCCTTCAAAATATTACAAGGGTCTCGTTTCCAATTTACAGAATATTTGTTTTAGTGCGAGGAATCGCCGATTGAGAACAGTACCACTGTTCCAAGTGACACAAGATTCCACGTCAACTTTGGTCGGAGTGAACGAAGTTGAAAATACAGCCACTGTTTCAGGTTACCCAAGATCCCACGCGTAGTTTGCTCAGAGTGAGAAAAGCCCACCCGTTTGTTTCTGTGCCGGTTGGTCCTGTTCATAATTTATACCTGTGCATGTACACGCAGGCACAAACTGGGTACGGATTACAGGAGTCATATATCGTCAAAAGCATCACATTCAAGCATATGTCGATGACATCGTCATCATCACAAGATTAGAGCAAGATTTAGAAAAAGTTCTCAGTAATTTTGAAAATGCAGCTGGTAAGATAGGAGTGCAAACCAATGTGGAGAAATTAAGAAGAAAAGTTTAAAAATTCGAAAAAGTACAGCGATTTAATTATTCAGGAGTTATGTTAACAAATGATTGTGAAGAAACAACAGAAATTGAATCTAGAATTGCAAGAGGAAGTAGGAGCGCTGAAGCATTACATCATGTACTTGAATCAAGAGAAATATCATGGACAACAAACGTACGGATTCATAAAACTGTGATAAGGCCAACAGTTTTAACAAAATAAGTTGTAAACTGTTTTCAAAGGTGGAGTTACAACAACAAAGAGAAAGGGACGTCCAAAAAGGAATTGGGAAAAGAAAGCCGTCACCAGGAAATTGTATGGATATATTTGTCAACAAGCCATGGGCCTAAAAGGCATGCAGAGCTAACTTATATATATATATATATATATATATATATATATATATATATATATATATAGAATTGTAGCAGTCCTTGATTTGGACTTTTGGACACTAAGTTGACTTGAATTAAAAAAGTCAAATTCGACCAACTTGACTTGATTGAGAAAAAACCATTTTTCATTAAAAAAAAAGAGCTAAATCACTGGTCGATGCTGTAACGACTTTAGCTGACGCTATGATCGGACACCAATGCACAGCTTTTAAAGACGGACAGCTAGATAACTCAGGGGGAAGGGCTGGGGTTGTCAAATGTTGAAGGACAATTTTATTCATGTCATGTCAGTGTGTTGGATCAAATTATAGGCACATAATATATAAAGTATATTACAATAACAACAGACGAAGATATTATCGGTAAGTACATGGCAAGTAGAGAATTGTACCTTGGGTCTTTGACATTAATGAAAATTCAACCTATATTCCAACACTTGAATATTCTAAATGCTATGATAAGTGATCGAATATCATTAAATCAGAACAGCAGCTTTTAAATATTTGCAGAGAGAAAATGGAAAATGGAAACCGGTTGTCTTAGTTGATTGTTTCGTATTTTATCCTTTTCTGTTATTCCCTTGACTCTTCCAAGATATTTCATTTCTGTAGCCTGTATTTTACTAATTTGCCTTTTGCTTAGCACCTACGTCTTGCAGCCGTATGATAGTATAGGTTGAAAGATAGTCTTGTATATTGTCATTTTAGTGTGCCTTGCAATGTTTTTATTATTTATTATTATTTTATGTATATTATGTAGTATGCTCCAATTGCTGCTTGTATGCGGCTATTTACTTCTTTGTCTATATTGTTTTTGTCTTGTGCTACCTTGGTTTCATCGCTATTCATTTCCATATTATATTCTATAAGCTCTTCTGCTCATACATTGAGGTTCTCTTGTAAATCCTGTTCATTTTTGCAAATATTGCCATGCCGTCCGCAAATACACATTCAGATATTGTTGTTGTTGTCAGGTTCCAATTCCCTATGTTTGTCGTTTTTACTTTGGACTTAGGTTTTCTTCTTGTCTTAAGCCTTTTCTTTTAGTAAATCCGTCAGATATTTTATTTCCTGTACGTAGTATGTTTCTTGTCAATGTATAAATGCTTTCAATTGCTCGAACTGATTTTTATTCGACCCCTCTTTCCCGTAGTATTTACCATTTGTTTTCTTTCTATTCTGTCAAATGCTTTTACAATTTCACAATATTATTGTAACTTTCCAGTCTTTAGCAATGCTTCTAGTTGACCTTTTTTTCCTCATTAGTTGATACAGAATTTCTGTTGCTGCTTTATCTATATATTTTAGCTGTTCTGGATATATATTGTCGTATCATGGCGCTTTGTCCAACTTTATTCTTTTGAGTGCTTCTACTATTTCTTTTATTGTAACTCTTTCAGTTCTTTCAAATGTTTCTGTGTCTTCTGAGGGATTAGAGCTCCTGTTTGTGCCTTCTTCTGCGTCAAGTTGTAACTTGAAGTGTTCCTTTGTTACAAAAATTTCGTCTCACGTCTTTTTTGTACAATTTTTTTTTCATTCCATATCTATGTCGCCATCTGTGTAACAAATTTGCACTAATTTTGTAAATTAGTACTTGCTAATGACTCTTGATTTGTTTGTGTAGTTTTTGGTTTCCAAAGCTTGAAATATTTTGTTGTGGGCTTTAGTTCCTGCTTTTGAGCTGGACAATCCTACGAGTTTGTGAAGATTGATCTAATTTTGTTGAGTAACGGACCAAGTTCGTAAATTTATTGACTTGTCGCTAATAATCCTTTTTCTTGTCTTGCTAGACTTTGTATTTTCTTTGCTTTTCTTCTCTTTAATGCTCAGCATAATTTTTTTTACTTTGTAAATTTTAAGTGCACAATTTAAAATTAGGCATATGAATAATTTCACTGATAATTTTATTTTATTCTTACTGAATTAAAGGTTATTCGTTTTTCAATTTAAATCTAAATTTATTCATTCAAATTCAACGCTTCACGTTTGAAGAGAGCTCTCCAATTTTTTTTTAAAAGCCCCCTGATTCAATTGAATTGGATACTGGTTGGGTTATTTGTTTTCCATGTAAACTGCTAGGGATCTTAGGAACCCGTGGCCATTTGAGACTAGTTTCTGACCATTTTTACGTTAAGAAGAACATTAACACGTCTACGAAATTAAGAAGAACATTAATACGCCCGAAATTGATTACCAGGCGCATGGCCAGCCTCAGCTCCTTCAAGGACCGTTAGGTATTTATCAAAGCCCTATAAGACGCAAGATCAACTTTATTTAATTCAGGGAACGTTCTTGTCTGACGTTGTTTTTGTGGCTAACAATTCGTCATCTACCTTCTCTGCCGATACTAGTCTTGAGTTTCGTCTGAAAAGGATATTTAGTTAGTTTTTGTAACGTAATTTTGAACGTCTGTGGCGTGCTCTCCAGTTCCCTTTTGGCTGTTGCAGTGAGTTTTTTTTGTATTATAGCTTTAACTATTTCCGTAAGTTACCAAATTTTTTTAATTTTAATTTTTGGGATTATTGGCTTTAAATTGATAATAATTTTGTTTATAATTGATTTCGACGTCTATGCTTTATTTCTTTTTAGCTGTCGCTATTGTCTCCCAGAATAGAACCTTTTTCTCCCTTGATCATTTCCTGGGAGTGGCGCCCATTTCCTATTTTTCAGGTAAAATATTTCCGGTGCCCTTATTAATAGCTATCCTGGGTCTTCACTTTCAAGGTAGGATATTCCAATACTTAAATTTAGTGTCAATCAGAAGAACATTAAGTTTTTACTACCAAAGTGAAGAAACATTACCTTTTTTTGATTTCCTACTGCCACCTTGGAAATAAAAAAAGGTACACTTTCTATCGATTTATAATAACTGGTTGTTATTAAACTCAAATCAAAATACGGCAGCTGGAAGCTTCAGAATGCGAAATTGTGCACGAAGCCTAATAAAACTGTGAGGATTGGTCACAACGCCAAAAGCAAAATATTAGAAAGAAAAATAGATATGAAATAGAGTAGAAAAACTGGCGATACTCAAAAATTACCGAAGCTCAAATTAACACGTATCGATGTTGATCCCAACGACTCCAATAATGAATTTGACGTCATTGTATCGCAGCCACATCATAATTTCTTACATACCTTATAATTGGCATCCTTTGTTATTTATGGGGAGATTTCTCATTTGAAGTCCATTATTCCAATCATTTCCATATGTAAAACAAAACATGATCAAAACAGAACGATGCCAGCAATATGACGTCGTAAAAAACAGTCCGCTTGACGTGTTTTCAAAGTAATATTGAGCATTTGTATCATAATGTGATTATATTTGACGCTCCAGTTACCAAAGAGTAAATATAATATTTCTCAAGATTCAGCAAGAGTTTTATTGCGACAGTTTTTCCTTGGCATCTGTTTTTGTCAGCACAAAATCAAAAGAAGTGAATATATTGTGGGCTGTCATTAGTTACGGACTATAAGTTACCATGGAATAACTTACGTACATCAGTCGAATTCGTGCAGACTCATTCCTCATAAAGACGACGTTTACACAAAACTCCTTGCGTAATCCTACGGCAACTGACGGTCAGCGGTGTTGATATGAGAACTTAGATCCTTAATTGAAACGACAACGGGTTCCCCCAGGAAACGTCCCATTTACTCGTCTTGAGATTGGACCATTCGCTCACTGTCACATCGAGTTATGTTCACATTGCACGGACACACAAGAAAAGGGTGGCCGAAGGATGAAGGAACTGGACTTTGATTATTATAAATGAAATGTTTTGTTGTCCGAAATGTTGGAATGAAAAATGTGAGAGAAAAAATATGAATACATATGAAAAATGTAACGCCTCAGCTCTCAAGTTTTATTTAATGCTAGATATAGGACGTCTCCAGTATTGAAAGAAATGGAACAATCAATTTCATTAAAAGCTTACAAAATTCCAATTCACTGGCTTAGTCCACATTGTGAAAAAGTAGCAAACGAAAAGAAGAACACACGCACACACAGAGTCATAGAAATATCCGGAATTGAAGCGTGGGTCACCAAACAATTACGCGCGACATCCCAAAGCCGAAAGGTTTTCAACGAAAAGAAGAGAAGAAATGCACTCAAGTAATTGCAAAAACCGGACGAGCTCCACAAAAATCTTTTGACGCATTGTGCACCAACATAAATCAGACGCCGTCATCGAATAAGGAACATAAAATCGCACATTAAGGGCATTCTGTGGAACACATGTGCCCAGTCGAATGCAATTGAAAAACTCACTAAGCGGAAAAAATCTCATCTTGCAGCACACACTTTCCTCTTATTCTACACTTAGACGACGATAGAATGAAAAATCTATTGCTGCTAACATACAACACGTTATTTTCGATCGCAATGGATCTGAACCTTTGTGATTCTAATTAAAAAATCAGAATAGAGCCCCTTGTTGGGGCCGGTACATCCTTAAGAGCCCCACTAATATCCCGATATGTCGATTCGTCTAGCTACTCTGCAAACATCATCCCACGCAGCAAATACTCTTTGAGTACATTCATACGCTGCTGAAGTCATTTAAAAAATATCAAAAACACATAAAATCTTTTATTTCTTTTTGAAGATAAGCCGGTCTGATAATCTGAAAATCCATTTCCACTGGGAAATACAATAAACAAATTCGAATATTTCACAGACAAATCCGCGTACAAAGGAAGCTGCGTTCATAAACATCCAACGAACGCGATCGTATTACGTTCTATACAGAAGCGGTTCCCAAATATTTTTTTCATATACATCAGTTCGAAGCCAAAAGCCCAAAAATCTGCTGTGGCAGTACTTCCTCAACAATGAATTTTTAGTAGAATTATTCGTGCAGGACAAATTACTTATTTGAAACAAAAAATATTCCGTTAGGCAAAGTGAAAGGCTTCACTTGAAAATGTACCTATTTTTCAAACCACCATAACTTGGTTGATTCTCAACAAAAATGGATAACTCTTTGAGTTTTGGGAAGTTTGGAGCTTCTTCTTTCGAGGCATGTTAGATAAACTGGCGCCAATTTCATCGCACTCCCTACAACACCCCTAAGAAAAAAAACGTTCAACGGGTGCGGGTGTGAAATCAATTGTGGACTCAATTCATGACTCAGGAAATCAAGTTCATTAATTTTCCTTCAAATTACGCACAATACTCGACACGAAATTATTGAACGACAAACCGCTAGATGAAATCCGCAAAATTTTTAGTCAAACATTTTTTTTCTTTAGCGGATGCCAGGTCTGTATTTTCTTTGACGACACATTAATTTGCTCAATATTGAAGTGGAAGCTCTAAACAGTCTAAGAGTCGAAATTGCATCAATTTCTGTACAAGATTAGCCGAGTTATGACCGAGAAAGTACCAAATTTTCTAGAAGAATACACTCGGCGAAGTGAAAGGCACCACTTGAAATTGTACCTGTTTTTCAAACCGCCATAGCTCGATTGATTTTCAACGAAAATGAATGAATCTTTGAGTTTTGGGAAGTTCAAAGCTTCTTCTTTCGAGACATGTTAGATAAATTGGCATCAAGTTAATCACACACCTTACAACACCCTTGAGAAAAAAATAAAATCGTATCAGTGAATCATACCGAGTACGGGTGCGAAATCGACAGTGGACCCAACTTATGATCAAATCAATCAATTTTCGTTCAAATTACGCAATAAATTAAGTGTCTGCGACGACTCAGAAAAAAATCATGAAACGGCAGCCCGCTAAATGAGATCCGCAAAATTTTGAGTCAAGCAAATTCTTTTCTTTAGCGGGTGCCAGAGGGTGAATTTGCTTCAACATCAAATTTATTTGCACAGTATTGAAGTGGAAGCTTCAAACTTTTTAAAAGTCAAAAGCTTATCAATTTCCGTGCAAGATTAGCCGAGTTATGACCAAAATTTTTTTAGAAGAATACACTTGGCTAAGTAAAAGGCACCTCTTGAAAATGTACCTGTTTTTCAAACCGCCATAACTCGGTTGATTTCCAACAAAAATGGATGAATCTTTGAGTTTTGGGAAGTGTGAAGCTTCTTGTTTTGAGACATGTAAATCAATCTGACACCAAATTCATGACACTTCATACAACACCCCTGAGAAAAAAATGTTTTTCATTTCAGTCAATCACACCGGGTACGGGAGCGAAATCGATTGTGGACTAAACTCATAACCAAATTGAATAATTTTCCTTCAAATTACGCAATGAATCGAGTGTCTGCGACTATTCGGCAAAAAATCATGAAACGGCAGCCCGCTAAATGAGATCCGCACAATTTCGAGTCAAGCAAATTTTTTTCTTTAGCGGGTGCCGGGGGGTTGAATTTGCTTTAACGACCAATTTATTTGCACAGAATTGAAGTGGAAGCTTCAAATTTCTCAAAAGTCAAAAGTTCATCAATTTCCTTGCAAGATTAGCCGAGTTATGACCGAAAAAGTACAATTTTTTTTATAAGAATACACTCGGCGAAATGAAAGGCACCACTTGATGATGTACCTGTTTTTCAAACCGCTATAACTCGGTTGATTTTCAACGAAAATGGATGAACGTTTGAGTTTTGGGAAGTTTGAAACTTCTTCTTTCAAGACATGTGACTTAATTTGACACCAAGTTTATGACATTCCCTACAACACCCATGAGAAAAAAAATGTTTTCAATTTCAGTTAATCATACCGAGTACGGGTGCGAAATCGATTGTAGACTCAACTCATAACCAAATTAATCAATTTTCCGCAATAAATTAAGTGTCTGCGACAATACGGCCAGAAATAATGGAACGACAGCCCGCTAAATGAGATTCGCACAATTTTGAGTCAAGCTAATTTTTTTCTTTAGCGGGTGCCAGGTGAGGCTTTTGCTTCAACGACAAATTCATTTGCACAGTATTGAGGTGGAAGCATCAAACCTCTCAAAAGTCAAAAGTTTATCAATTTCCGTGCAAGATTAGCCGAGTTATGACCGAAAAAGTGCAATTTTTCCTAGAAGAATACACTCGGCAAAGTGAAAGGCACCACTTGAAATTGTATCTGTTTTTCAAACCGCCATAACTCAATTGATTTTCAACAAGAATGGATGAATCTTTGAGTTTCGCGAAGTGTGAAGCTTCTCCTTCCGAGACATGTAAATTAATCTAAAACCAAATTCATGACACGTTCTACAACACACCTGAGAAAAAAGATGTTTTTCATTTCAGTTAATCATACCAAGTACGGGTGCGAAATCGATTGTGGACTCAACTGATAACCAAATTAATCAATTTTCCTCTAAATTACGCAATAAATTGAGTGTCTGCGACGATTCGGCAAAAAATTATGAAACGGCCGCCCGCTAAATGAGATCCGCACAATTTTGAGTCAAACAAATTATTTTCTTTAGCGGGTGCCAGGGGGTGAATTTGCTTCAACGACAAATTTATCTGCACAGTATTGAAGTGGAAGCTTCAAACTTTTCAAAAGTCAGAAGTTTATCGATTTCCGTGCAAAATTAGCCGAGTTATGACCAAAAAAGTACAAAATTTCCGAGAAGAATACACTCAGCAAAGTGAAAGGCACCACTTGAGAATGTACCTGTTTTTCAAACCGCCATAACTCGGTTGATTTCAAACGAAAATGGATGAATCTTCGAGTTTTGGGAAATTTGGAGCTTCTGCTTCCAAGGCATGGTGGATAAACTGGCGCCAACATCATTACACTCCCTACAACACCTCTGAGAAAAAAAATGTTTTCCATATCAGAAAATCATACCGGGTGCGGGTGCAAAATCGATTGTGGACTCAACTCACGACTCAAGAAATTGAGTTCATCGATTTTCCTCCATATTACGCACAAAACTTGACACAAAATTATGAAAGAACACCTACTAGTCGAAAATTTTTTTTCTTTGGTGGCTGCCAAGTGTGTATTTGCTTTGACGGCACAATAACTTGCTTAATATTGAAATGGAAACTCCAAACTTTCCAATAATCACAAGTTCATCAATTTCTGTAAAATATTATCCGAGCTATGACCCAAAAAGTACAATTTTTTTTCTTTTTTTGTTTAATCCATAAGATTGCGCCAAATTGTTGTAGACACTGGAATTCTTGCGCAGTTTGAAGGAAAATAGTTGAAATTAATTTTCCGGGTTGTGATTTGAGTAAACGATCATTTGAAACAAAAAATATTCCATTTTATAGAGAAATACACTCGGCGAAGTGAAGGGCACCACTTGAAAATGTACCTGTTTTTCAAACCGCCATAACTCGGTTAATTTTCAACAAAAATGGATGAATCTTTGAGTTTTGGGAAGTTTGAGGCTTCTCCTTCTGAGGCATGTGAGATAAACTGGCACCAAGTCCATCACACTACCTACAACACCCCTAAGAAAAAAAATGTTTTTCATATCAGTAAATCATACCCGGTGCGGGTCCAAAATCAATTGTGGACTCAAATCACGACTTAAGAAACCAAGTTCATTGATTTTTCTTGAAATAACGCACAAAACTGGACACAAAATTATGAAACGACAACCCGCTATATGAGAACCGCAAAATTTTGAGTCAAAAAATTTTTTCTTTGGCGGCTGCCAGGTGTGAATTTGTTTTGACAGCACATTAATTAGCATAATATTGGAGTGAAAGCTCCAAACTTTCTAAAAGTTGGAAGTGCATCAATTTCCGTACAAGATTAGCCGAGTTATGGCCGAAAAAGTACAAAATGTTTTCTTTTTTTGTTCAATCCATAAGCTTGCGCTAAATTGTTGCAGACATTCGATTTCTTGCGCAATTTGAAGGCAAATAAATTGAATTGATTACCTGGGTCATAATTTGAGTCCACGATTTTTTTTGCACCCGCTACAAGTTGTTAAAGTTTGACCTTTTTCAACATCAAGAACATTTTTATTCTCAGGGGTGTAGTAGGGGGTACAATGGACTTGAGGACCCATCAATTTTAGATCAAAATCAACCGAGCGTTGCGTTTTTTGTTCTATATATATTTACAAATGTAGTATGCTCATCACAGTTTTGGAATTGCTGCCCAATAAAAGTCCAACGAGCGACTGAACGACCGCAAGGATTAAAAATATCAATAGCACTGCGTGGACTTCATTTTCGTTGGAAAAAATTCATGGACTTAATTGAAATTAAACTGGATTACATTACCAACATTAGTGGAAGTATATTGCCAGTGGTTGAGAGTTATTACATTAGACTTGCCTCAAAGTATATTGATGTTAATCTTTTTACTATTCATGTACACACAAAACAAGGCTTAAGACATTACAATTCAATTATCTTGATTTACCCGTTCCTCAACAACATTCCAGACAAAATCAAGGAAACATGGACCATTTAGAAGCGATTGCAGCACCAATCCATACATCAGCCGAGAAACGTTGCGAAGGTAACCCATAAAGCGGAGCAGTGTAAGGAGAGTAGGTCGTAAAAGAAGAAAGTACTCTGAAAGTGGAATCAGTTACGGTGAAAGAATTCTGTAAGTGGGTAGTTGCTGAATGCTGAAACAACTAGTACAATCCAGAAATAGCGCAAGGAGAGACAGGGTTGGAGTTTTGACAAAGATAAAAGAATAATCAATTTTCAGTCATGAATTCTCATAATGAATGACAAGACATTTTCGGGATGAAATGCGGCTCCCGCCCGTTTCAGGTACCGGGATTCACATCGGGATTCTATCCTGCCTCCCTTCGACACAGAAACGTCGATACGGTGTGTCTAATGTGATTTATAGTTCAACTGTCCAGAGCGAAGATTAACTGCAAATGTCGGTGCATACAATTTTTATTTTTGCATTCAATGAACGTCAGTTCTGGCTTATCTTTCATAAAAAATATTCGGAAAAAACGATTTCAAGGGGAGAAAAATGATAGTCTATTGATGTACTCACCTGAATGGCGCTCTACATTTTCTGGATGGTGTTGTTGCGAGCCTGGAACAAATAGAAATATATGAGTACTTGAATAACAAGAAATCCTCTCATTCATCCTACAAATTATCGTTTGTGCGCCCATGTTCCGCCCATGCATATAACATATGCTGGTTGGTTCATATTTTCACATTTGTGTGGATTGCCTGTAGCAATTTGAGTTTTGGTATAAATTTGGTATTGTATATAATTCGCCCTTTGTATGTTGCTGTTTATATGTATGCCAGTTAATATTGTATTTATGTTTTTAGCAAATGTTCGGAAATTAACGCTGCGGGCGTTATGATTTCAAAACTCAACATGCCAGTTGGAATTTCAGTTTTTCTTTGTAAATTCATCCCGATGGAGAAATAAACTCCAGTATTTGTTTGGAGTTGAGTAATTCGTACACACATGAATCTGTTAAACTCACTAACTATTTATATGTTACTAATTACGTCAATTTTAATGAGTTCATTTACTGAAACTACTTTAGATGTTGAGCCAAAATTATATAATTGATTTCAGATGCACAACAATCACAATTTGGCAATGAAGAATGAATCAAAATAAGAATAAACTGAAGTTTGATTGAATTTGATGAATTACCGTTGGCAACAATCTCACTGCTACATTAGTACAGCCCAAAGCTGCTCGCTGCATCATTGGCGGCCAGCCATGGTACGCTACAGCCCGAAGCTGCTCGTTAAGCCGTCGACAACCAACCACAGTCGCATCACACGTACTCGGTTTCAAGTCGTATCATAGACACTTCACTCTTACACATCCCCCAAACAACTCAACTCACACACCCAGTAACTCAACTCACAGGGCCGCCTTGAGGGCAGTTCGAACGGTGCAAGCGCATTAGGCCCCGCTCCAGCAAATGTCCCACAAAATGCAATGAATCATGATTTCGTTCCAAGGCTTCGCAAGTGAACTTTGCACCAGGCCCCCCTTTTGTTACGGCTGGCCCTGTCAACTTACCGAGCAGTAGTACTATCACTTCACTAAATCTGTAATACCCACGCATTTACTATCTGAACGATAAAATAAAACTGGCAAGCTGGCAAGGGTAACTACAGCCCAAAATTCTCGCTGCATCGTTAGCGGCCAGCCACGGTACGTTACTGCCCGAGGCTGCTCGCTGAGCCGTTGGTAACCAACCACAGTCGCACCACCGTATCTTGAACACTTTACTCTTACGTCCAGCGCACACGGCGCAAGTGTTTTGGGACCAAGATTGCAAATCAGTTTCATCTACAATCGGTTTGCAACTAGAACAAAATTCAGGGCCACTATTTTGTAAGATAGAAAGTGATAGTCGAATACAATTCTTTTGGAATACGTTTTTCCTAACAATTTTTCTAACCATGATTGTTCATTCCCAATGGAATAAGATATTCGACTTCTGATTAATAAGATATTAGTACATGAATTAAATATCAAATAAATATAGATATAATTTCGACAAAGCTTCGAAAACCAAATGAGAATGAGAAATATAACATAGAATGCAGAGAAAATAATCGCGAATTACTTCTTTTTTATTGATATGATGTCAGAGTTTATTCATTTTTTTGATAAAATACTCTCCAAAAAACATTTCTACAATAATTAAGAGAATAAAAACGCCTCCCATCATGAAAAAAATCAATGTACTCACTATATTCTTCATTTCAGTGTTCTAATGTAATATATTCGTTTTTACCTAATTGCACATAAAACATGATGTCGAATATAATTCAAGATGGCTGCTATTCCATATCTAGCTCTATTCGACTGTCACTTTTTACCTTACAGAATAGTGGCCCAGATGTGAAAGACATCATTGATTATTATCAATAGGCTAGTCAGGGTACAAACGAGCGTCAAATGAACGATACCTGAGACATTCACTTGGTCGGTCACCCCTAGCTATGCTTCCTCCGTCACTTCTTCTCTCGATTATCCAAGAAGTTTATAATTATAAAGTTCTGGATGTTTTTCCATCTTCACAACTATCTTCAAGTTAAGTTTCTAGTCACTCATGTTGATAAAAACAATTTTAGAAATATCTTGGTCCGATGCAACTGAATTGCAACGCAACTGTGCGGATGTCTACAGCTTTAAACTGCCATTGTTATAAAACAGTAGCACGCTCAACTGATTTGCAACTTTGGTCACAAAATAGTTGCTCCGTGTGCGCTGGGCCTTACACATGCACCAAGTAAGTCAACTCACACACTCAGTAACTCAGCTCACACACCCAGTAACTCAAGTTACACACTATCAGAATCTTAATACTTATCATCCAGTCATGAACGATCACATAACTAATTGAATTGATAAACTGATGAACTTCGAAATGATTGAGCTTGGGCAATGGTAATTTCACCTAAAGTAACAAATGCTTGTGAAAAATAGGTGCCTGAATGACTTACAACTAAATATTACTCATTCTGTATAAATTTAATCTCTTAGTCTCTATCATTTTGTATACAATGCTTCAGAACTTGCCAAATGTCAACAATTACTTTGCCAAATTGTTTATCTTTTGATTTTGAGATGGAGTATTCAGTTTACAAAATACAAGTTTTGCCAGGGGCAATTTGATCGCTGCACAACAATATTGTAGGTGTATTAGATCAGCTTCATTGCCTTTCTGTTAGTTGGCACAACGACCGAAGTTAAAATTGTTCATTCCGAATTTTTCCATTCTAAGTGCGGATAAACTCTGACCAATATCGAAAAGAAATCTCCACATAGAGATAAAACTATGGGATGCTTGCAGAGTACGGCTGATCTACTGAATCAAAACATGGACCATAACTTTTCCAGATGCAAACAAAAAATCAGCGAATGTAGCTTTGTCGAAACTTTCTTTGTTGATACATCTTTTTTTCAGAACAAATAATCATGCTGAAAAGACATGCGGAGTACGTGATTTTCTCAAAGCTAGAAGTAGGTGAGTAAAGGGGACTCCAGGACGAAAAATTACCTCATCGGAGATATCGCTCAAGAATAGACTACCTCGTTACAAATCGCCTGAATTTGCACGAACGATCCAACCCTGTGCTTTAGAGCAGTGATTTCCAAAGTGGTCCACGTGGACCCCTCGGGGTCCAACGGTGACTCGACGGGGGGTCTACGTTGGCGGAGAAAATTTAGAAAGCTATCTGTGAGCAATTCTTCAAAATTTTGGAGCTCAATTTGTCATTAAAGATGGATAAATACATCCATTCCTAATGGCAAATACATAATTGAAAAACTATTCTTGATTAGAAGCCCTAACTATGCTAATTTGTCAATTTGCATTTCAAACTGCACAGAAAAAGCTCTGAAAGATGAAATTCATTAGAAGTAGTTTCTGAAATGTAGGAATGCAAATTATTCTTGGAGAAGTCCCTTACAAAAAGTCGAAACACACGGCTAAATTTACATTTAAGTGCAAGCGAT
The DNA here is from genome assembly GCA_963989225.1 of Dromius quadrimaculatus. Classification (NCBI taxonomy): domain Eukaryota; kingdom Metazoa; phylum Arthropoda; class Insecta; order Coleoptera; family Carabidae; genus Dromius; species Dromius quadrimaculatus. Next base: position 4,644,258 of record OZ022328.1, read on the forward strand.
AATGCCAGAGAAAACAAACAAACGTGTGTTTATTTCTTCATATGTTACGAACTGCTCTAACGAGGTGTAAATGGATGGTGAAGAAACTTTATAATGTCTTTCTTTTAACTTTATTCATCTGCCATTATTCCCCACAAGAAAAAATCTGAAATCATGTTGTCACACAACAAAAGTATTACTCCACAAGAAACAGTAGTTTTAAAGTTGTTTCTGTCGGAAACTGAAAACAGAATAAAACGCATAAAAAACGCATCTAGATCCTGCTGTGGTCAAAATGAGTTAAAACCGGAAACAGGTCCACGACACGACTAGAATTAGTCGGATACGTTGACGCAACCAGAACCGGAGCAGGGGGAGGTGTGTTCCGGTGTTGGCAATTCCAGCGAGGAACATCACTGGGGCGGACCATGTAGGACTGGGCCCAGATAAATCTACTTTTTATTTCAGAGAAATAAATCCAAATGCTGGAAGCCACAACGAGTGGGTAAAGTGAAATACGCGATTTTGGAGGACAAAGAATGGTGCGAATCTCGACAGCAAGAGATTAAATACAGTTTTTTTGGGTTATATATTGTGGATATTGATTTTATTGGAATAACTGTTTTTGCGCACAGCGCAAACACATTCAAGTAAATATATTTTCCGCTTTCCGTGCGAATGCTCCCACTACCCCGCTTGTATTTTGACGAAAAGACGCGGCTCCCTTTCAAGCGCGCTGCTCTCCGAGTGAAAGAGACCCAATATTGGTGGACTCATTAAAAAGAGAAAGCTACATTCAATGTAGAACACAATTCCAGTATTATTTACTCTGGGGGATTATAAAATAGTGCGTACACCTTATCAGTAAATTAATTTTGCCACGTGATAGCAATTATCTTCTCGTGGTGGCAACACATGCTTGGTCTGCAATCTTGTTCGCCGGTCTTGTAGTAGAGCTGAATATGCCTACGTTGGTTCATCAATCATGTCTGGACGTTTCGGACACATCCTGCGCAATCCTCAAGAGAGCATGATATTAAATGTTCCAGAAGAAGAGGAGGCAGGAAAAACTATAACTCAAGGAAAGTCTTAACATTTAATATATCTCAGAATCATGGAATAAAGGATAATTCTGGTCGAAAATTTCTTTAGAAGAAATGAAAAATGTATAAACAAACAGTCGCAACGGGAGAACCCCTGGAAAACATAAAATTTACTTAGGACTTATAAAACACTACAACTACATAGAAAAAATAGAAAAAATACCAGAAGAGTGGGAAGAAACAAGATCAAAAAGTATGCCAGCAAACATACGGATAAAGTGGGCAGAGAGAAACTATGGAAGATATTACAAGATAGAAACGTAGAAAACAAACTGATAAGAGCAATTGAAAGCATATATAAAAACATCAAGAATTTGGTACGTTACAACCCACAATAAACTAAGACAGGGAGGAAGCTTGAGCCCGCTACTTTTATAATCTATCTAGACGAATTAATGGAAAAAGTCGAGCCGAATCTACAGGAAACAATTTTTGGGTATTTAAACTTACAGAGAATTAAAATTACAGAGTGTCCGTTTGCTGATTACATAGCTATTTTCGGAAGTACAGAGCAGAAGCTTCAAATAAATTAGAACACATGGATGAAAGAGTTATAAAATTAATATGGAAATTTCCACATTTCTTATTCTGCTGTGTATTTTTTCTGTTGTTGTCCACGATTCACATCCATTTGTTACAACTAGAATTACCACCTCCCTGAGTACCTCAATTTTTGTCTTGTCTTTTGTTGGTACTTCCTTCTTCGCAAGGAATTTTGTTTTTAGGGCATTGAAGAGTCTCCTTCTGTTATTAGTTCTTTCTGTTATTTTTTGGTTGAGATTAGCGTTTTCATGTATGTTAACTTCTAGGTACTTCAATGTTTCCATTTGCTCTATACTTGTGCTTTCCTGTATTGTTTATTACCATGGTTCTGGTTTTTTCCTTGTTTATTGTCATGTTCAAGGCATCGAACTCCTCTTTGACCAAGTTGACGTTGTATTGTAGGTCTTCTTCGCTTTCCGCTATTAATGTCATATCATCTGCGTAGATTAGTTCGGATATTGTTATTTTTCCATTTTCCAGTATCCAAGCCGGTAGACCTTTAGTTTGTTTCTAATCTTGCTTATTCATTCAGTTGGCGTAATGTGAAAATATGATCCAGTGCGCTCCGTCCTGGTCTAAGCCCGCTTTGTGTCTCTTCAATCTTGTGCTCCTAGAATATTCTGGCATACAATTTTGCTGCAACACTTAGTAGTGTGATGCCTCTGAAGTTTCTGCATTCTTTGCTCTCGCCTTTCTTAAAAATTGGTGTTATTACTCTTACTTGCCAGTCTTGCGGTGTACCTTGTTCTTCTACTTTGTTGTGAATATTAGTCAAGCAGTCATGTCCTCTTGTGCCCAGGAGGATATGGGAAACAAATCACACCAGAATCCAGGCTGCGGACAAAACATTTCATTCTTTCATATACAGCAGTATGAATCCATCTAAAAGGTAGAAATTAACCATAAATAAAACAATACAAATAAGAGACAAGAAGATAAAATACTTAAAAGAATCGAAGGAGTAACCAATATGGACAGAGTCAGAAGTAACACAATCGGAGAAAACCTACAAGCCAACGCAGTGAAACAGCAAAAGATCAAAAAAAAAACTGATGAAATCATTCGCACATCTCACAAAATTACCAGAAGACATGCCAGTTAATTCAATGAAAACATCAAGAACAACTGTCAAAAAACTTAGAGGCAGACCTCTCAAAGCTTGAGATGACATAATCAAAAAGAAAAACATGACCAACGACAATCAATAAGGATAGCAAAAAATAGAACAGTAAGAAACAAAAATCTCAACATCCTGTGGGTAACATAAACACAAGAAGACTGTTTGTGGATTTCAAACAAGCGATTGACTCAATTAAAAATAAAAATGATGACAGCTTTTGAGGAACTAGAAATACCAGGAAAACTGAATTGCAATAACAATGAGAAAAATTAAAATTGGTATGCTAACACAAAAAGAAGAAACCGAAGATTCTGTTATAAACAAATAAGTCAGTCAAGGACTCTACTTAAAGCTCCGTCACAGTTGCAAATCCTAGAGCCTTCTGCTACCGTCCAATATTTTGAGGTCCATCACATCTTTTAAAACCGTAACTCAGTTTAAACACTACACCACCACCTGCCTTTACATCACCAGCCATCAACTGAAATAAATACGTTCTAATATTTTACATGTGGTTGAGTAAGGTTTTGGAAAATCTGAAATACAACTCTGTACTGTATGATCTGTGTTTATGTCATGTACTCATCGTGAATGTAACCTGAATGTAATCAACCGTTGTTCTGTAAAATATTTTGTATATTTTCTTTCTGATTCTGTTTTCGTGACCCTTGACATAACAGATGTAGATCTGACACTTAAAAGTTTTGACATTACCGACAGAGAACTGAATCACAGACTAAATTACCGACATAAAGAAAGAATTTGGTATGAGGAATGAGATGTAACCGATAAATATGTATATAAGCAGGAAAAGAAGATTTGTTGGACAAAAATTTGTATTTGTTACTAACTCCTTCTTTTTCCTGTATTTCTTCTTCACATTACTTCAACAGCGCTAATTTGAAATTAATCTAAAAACAAGTTAAGTGAGGTTTCAATAAACTTCAAGTATAAATATGGCCTTTGAATTTTGTGAGCCCAGTCTTCTGAGTAGCCGTCCCAAAGTGCGCTTCTAGTTCTGACCGTCAAGTGTCATCTTCGAAGTGTTTACCGTCCAAGTGGAGTCCGTTAGCACAACTGTACGACACGATCTGTGAGTCTGTTTGTTTTTCATAAGTCCGTAAAAGGAACTTAGATTTGTTTGCTTCTGCTGTTCCAATTCAGAGTCAGTTTTTGTTTGGAATAACGTAGCGTCACCGCCGGACTTCTCCGGAGTCTTTGTTGATTTCACAGTGTTGAATTGATTCAAAGTAGAGCTACCGCTGAAGAAATCTTCGTGATTTCGCAGTGTTAGATTGATTAATGTAGCATTACCGCTGGAGAAGTCTCTGTTGATTTCACAGTGTTGGTTTAACTTGAAGTAGCGTCGCCGCTGACAAAGTCGTCGTGATTTTGCAGCGTTAGATTGTTTTAACGAGAAATCACCTTCGAGGAGGTCATTGTTGGCTTCACAAGCGTTGAGCAAGTTTAACATAGAGTCACTACTTGAGAACCAGTTTGGGAAATCGCTTCATGATTTTTGTTGTAAAGTTTCTCGCCGTCTGCGACCGCCGGAGTCCGTACTGCGATCGCTGGTGTTGAGTGTCATGTTAAGATAATAGCATACGCCGACGATATAAGTATAATGTTACAAGAAATAGGACTAGAGATAAATATCAATAATACAAGACTAATTAAATTCATGGAAACAATAGACGATGAAGAAATAAATTTTGGAGAGTATGCCCTTGGAAAAGCAAATAAAAAACTATTGGAAAATAAATTTCAGTCAAAAATAACAAAAAAGAGATAATAAAAAACAATAATGAGACTCTATGCTACCGAAACAAGGACAATTACTAAAAAAGGGAAAGAATATTTGAGAATAATGAGAAGAAAAATCGTGAGAATAACAGGGCCAGAAAAGTATCAGAGAACGAGTATAGACTAAGAATGTGCCAAAAAATGGAAAGGGAGTTAGAAGAAGAAGACATAATAAAGGAAATGAAACAACAAAGAATAAAATGGCTCGGACACGTATCGAAAACTAGAAAACCGGACACAATAAAGTCAAGCAATGACAATGACAACAAAAGGAAAGTAAAAATCGTGAGAACAATAACAGAGCCAGAAAAGTATCAAGAAACGAATATAGACAAATAATGAACCAAGAAATGGAAAGGAAGTTGGAAGAAGAAGACGTAGTGAAGAAAATAGAACAACAAAGAATAAAATGGCTCGGATACGTATGGAAAACTGAAAAACAGGACACAATAAAGTCAAGCAATGACAATGACGAAAAAAGGAAAAGAATATTGGAGAATAATGAGGAGAAGAAACGCGAAAATAATAACAGGGCCAAAAAAGTATCAGGAAACGAATATAGATCAAGAAATGGGAAGGGAGCTAGAAGAAGAAGACGTAGTAAAGAAAATAAAGTAACAAAGAATAAAATAGCTCGGACACGTATGGAAAACTAGAAAACAGGGCACAATAAAGTCAAGCTTAGAATGGAAGCCAGGAGGAGAAAAAAAGGAAGACCAAAATCATAATTGATAAAAAGAGTAGCAGAACTAAAAACAATGGCAATAACAAAATGGAGAGAGAATTTTTTATCTTCGTTGACTATAATAACAAGTCGATGTTGAATAAAGAAATATTATACTTTTCTATGAAGCCTCGTTACATTCCTGTTTGTATTTAAATTTTAAACAAGACACTAATCATGTTCTTTGTATACTTCTTTTCAATGCTTTTGGTTGAATTATTCCTATTTTCCAATAATATTTTGAAATATGAGAATCATTATTTTCTAAAGTAATTCCCTTGTTATTGAATGGTTTTGAATTTCCAAATAATGTCTAGAGTGAGCGCGTCGCAGATTTTTGGCATCAGTAACGCTGCTAAAATTGTTGTGGCTATCTGACAAACAAGTGAGTCAATATTCATAAATGTGTGCGTTTTACGTGGGCCCATTTAATGTGAGGAATGCGTTCACAACTGTTTGGCGCCAAATTTAAATACGTGACGTAATTGTTGAGTAATACGTCACACTTGACGTCTCACTTGCATTTCCAAGAAATACAGACAAATTTCTATAAATTGCACGCCAATTCATCAAATAGAATATCAAATTTTGGCACCAGCAAGCAAACTCTCTCTTCGCATGACATTCAGTTTATAATAATGGATTTTATTATGTAAAACCCAATGAGACTAAGCACGAATACATTATGAATAGGATATTGCATTTCTGGCGGGTAAATAAAACGAATCGAGAATGCAGTAACAGATGAAATGTCTTTGTTCATCAGCCTGATCTTATAATCTGGTCTAATGTTCACCTTAGATATCAAACAATTTTATTGCAATGCTGTGAAAGAGTTATGACTTCTTTATTAACAGAAGCTGAGTCAGCACCTCCGTTACTTCTATTATTATTCAAAATACATCGAAATAATAAATAATAAAGCTGTACGAGACCAACTTATACAATTCGATTGTTTATTTCAGACTGCAGTCTCCGCCTATATTGCCCAACACATAAATGCCTCTACACGTGAAATTGCCCATGTCATTTCAAAAATATATAATCCAAAAACTTTTAAGTTGTGGTTGGGTGAGGGTCAAATTCTCAATCAATAATCCAATTATTTTAAACCAAGAAGTAGAGCACCTAAACTTCAACCAAGACTGTAAACTAGTTTTACCTCCCATCGTTAAAATATCAAACAAATAATACGTTTCTCCGGAAACGAGTGCAGTTTCCCAATTTCCTTAGCACTAGCCCGTGCAATTCTGTTCCTCGTTTAGAGCTTTTACTTGTTCAGTAATAAAGCCAGAAGGAAAGACGGTGAAAACAAAGAGTAGGCTATGACAGCCGACTGAATGGCACAAAGCAATAACAATTATGTTTTAAAAATAAAACGGTGAGAAGGGCACAACGATGTGGAAAGAATTGAAAGCTCCTAGTGTCAGCAACAGCGATTGCATGGGAACTTATCTCAGCAGTTTTGTCTATCATCTTTATGAGCAGCAATTTTCACAAATCCTTACAACAGGGTAGGTGTTTCGGCTTCCAAGATATGAAAATGGCCAAGACTTGTACACTACATTTACCAAGTTTTCGCGGGTGAAAATCAAATTGATGATTGTACACAAAATATTTCAGATATTGGGTCGATTGTGTGGACCCAATTTTCCAACACCTTTGCACATATTTAGACCGGAACATTGGCAATTTTGCATCAGGTCCAACGTTGCTGACTGGCATAGACCAATTCTTGATGTGGCCTTATAGAAAGGAATCCAAAGGCGTTGAGTCGCACGAACTAGGTGGCCATTCGACCGAACCATTTCTCGAGTTATTTCGATTTCCACTCGATCAAAAGTTCAATTGTTTGACCAATTGTGTGATACCACATATCATTGATGTCAAACCCATCTAATTCTGGCCCAAAATATTTGTCACGATAGCGCACCTCATTGTTGATAACATCGACAACTCCGGCATGAAGACCACACCACACAGTAGTTTTTTGCGGATGCAATTGTGTCTTCTGGAGGACATCCAGTAACACGTAATTGACGAAACCACCCAGCCAGAAATGTACCTCATCGCTGAGGATGATTTTTCGATAAAACTCTGGATTCTCTTGTCCAGAGCCCAATTCAAAAAGTTTCTGCGTTTTAAAAGTGCTCTTACATCAATTTGATCTTATGAAGATGTAGGCCAAGATCTTCTCTCAAAATACGCCACAATAAGGTTCGAGAGATGTCCAATTCCATATAACCACCGCAAGCCCTCTGACAGTGGTCGTTCCTTTGGACTCAATTTTCCACCATGCTTGCACACATTTCGACCAGAACGTTGGCAATGTCACTTCGGAAATTGATCCTGATTTCGTATAACATTGCTGACTTGTTGGCAAAGACTAATGGAAAAAAATCCAATGGCATTAGATCTCATGAACGTGGTGACCATTCAACCGAACCATTTTTCAATGATTCGATTTTCACCTCAATAGGTTGATTGTTTGACCAGCTGTATGACATCTTGTTGAAACCACATATCATTGATGTCAAGTCTGTTCAGTTCTGGCTCAAAATAATGTTTCAACATGGCACTATAGTGCACCCCATTGACAGTAATATCGACGAAAAAATACGGCCCAGTCACAACTCTGGCATGAAAACCACTCCACACAATAATTTTTTGCGGTTACAATGGTGTTTCTTGAAAGACATGTAGGTTTGTTAATGTCCACTAACGCATATTTTATTGACGAAGCTATCCAGCCAGAAATGTACCTCCTTTGAAACTTGGCCAGAATTCAACCAGAAAAGTTTTGGGGTTTCAAATGATCAAGTGGCTTTTGTTCTTGCGTTAATTTGATCTTGAAATAGGCAAAGCCCTTTTCTGAGAATGTGCTTTGAGAGATGCCCAATTCCATATGACCACCGCATGCCTGTTGACAGCGGTCGATTCTTCGGACCCAATTTCCCACCATACTTGCACATATTTCGACCGGAACGTTGACAATTCCGCGTTGGATATTGTCCCTGAGCTCGTCTAACGTTGCTGACTTGTAGGCAAAAACCTATATGGCCCCATAGAAAGAAATCCAATGGCATTAGATCGCAGGAATGGAGTGGCCAATCGGTCGGACCATTCTTTGAGATAATTTGATTACCACTCCTTAAATAGCTCGATTCTTCGACCAGCTATGTGACCATCTTGTTAAAATCACATATCATTAATGTCAAGCCCATCCAATTCTTATCTAATTTTCCACCATGCTTGCACATATTTCGAATGTTGGTAATTCCGCGTTGGATATTGTCCCTGAGTTGGTCTACCGTTGCTGACTTGTCAGTTCTCACCAAAGACCAATGTGACCCCATAGAAAGATATCCAATGGCATTATATCGCATGAACGAGGTGACCATTCGACCGGACCATTTTTTGAGATAGTTCGAGTCCTAAAATCCCTCAATAGATCAATTGTTTGGTCAGCTGTGTGACATGAGCGTCTTGTTGAAACCACATATCATTGACATTGAGCTCATCCAAATCTGGCCCAAATCGGCGTTACAAATGATCAAGTAGCTTCAGTTCTTGCGTGAATTAGATCTTGTGAGGATATAAGTCCATATTTTCTTTCAAAATGAGCCCCAATTTGGTAAGAGATGCCCAATTCCGTATGACTACCGCAAGCCCGTTGGCAGCAGTCGACCCAGGTTGTCACCACTTTTGCACACATTTCGACTAGAACGTTGGTGATTTTACGTCGTACGTTGTTCCTGAGTTCATCTAACATTGCAGACTTGTATGCAAAGACCTATATGGCCCCATAAAAAAATCCAATGGCATTACATCACAGGAACGACGTGGCAAATCGGTTAGACCATTCCTCGAGATAATTTGATTACCACTCCTCTAATAGGTCGATTGATTGACCAGCTATGTGACCGTCTTGTTGGAGTCACATATCATTAATGTCAAGCGCATCTAATTCTGGCCCAGAATAATATTCCAACATGGCTTGATAGCGCACCCAATTGACGGTAATATCGTCGAAAAATACGTCCCAGTCAACACTCTGGCTCTCCGGCATGAAAAACCCACACAGCAGTTTTTTGGGGATGCAATGGTATCTCCTGAAGGACAGTTAGGTTTGTTGCTGTCCAGTAACGCTTTTTTTTTCTATCAACGAAGCCATTCAGCCAGAAATGTACCTCGTCGCTGAAGATCCTTTTGCGATGAAACACTAGATTTCCTTGAAACTAATCCAGAGCCCAGCTGGTAAAGTTTTGGTGTTTCAAAAGTGCTCTTGCGTCAATTTGATCTTGTGAGGATGAAGGCCAAGATCTTCTTTCAAAATACGCCACAATGTGGTTTGAGGGATGCCCAATTCCATATGAACACCGCAAGCCTATTGACAGCGGTCGATTCTTCGGACCAAATTTTCCTCCATGCTTGCACATATTTCGACCGGAACGTTGGCAATTCCGCGTTGGATATTGTCCCTGAGCTCATCTAACGTTGCTGGCTTGTTGGCAAAGACCAATGTGGGCCCATTGAAAGAAATTTAATGGTATTAATTCGCATGAACGAGATGGCCATCTGACTGGAACATTTCTCGACATAATTCGATTTCCAAAATTCTTCAATATGTCAATTGTTTGGCCAGCTGTATGACATGTCCGTCTTGTTGAAACCACATATCATTGATGTTAAGCCCATCAAAATCTGGCCCAAGATGATCCTCCAACTTGTACAGAGCGGAAAAGTTTCGACGTTACGAATGATCAAGTGGCTTCAGTTCTTGCGTGAGTTAGATCTTGTGAGGATGTAAGCCCAGATCTTCTTTCAAAATACTCCACAATGTGGTGAGTGATGCTCAATTCCATATGATCACTGCGAGCCGCGTTGACAGCGGTCGATTCTTTGGATCCAATTTTTTAACTACTTCTGCACTTATTTCGACCGAAATACGTTGGTAATGTCACGTCGAATATTGTCTTTGAGGTCGTCTAGCGTTACTGACTTGTTGGCAAAGACCATGTAGACCTATAGAAAGAGACTCAATGACATTCGATCGCATGAATGAAGTGGCCATTCGACCCGATCATTTCTTCAGATAATTCGATTTCCAAAATTCTTCAATAGGTCGATTGTTTGACCAGCTGTGTGACCGTCTTGTTGAAACCACATATCATTGATGTCAGGCCCATACAATTCTGGCCAAAATAATCTTTCAAATTGGCTCGATAGCGCACCACATGGACGGCAGCATTGAAAGAAAAATACGGCCCAGTTACAACTCCGGCATAAAAACCACACCACACAGTATTTTATTGCGGATGCAATGGTGTCTCTGAAGACATGTATCTCATCCCCAAAGATGATTTTTCGTCGAAGCTCTGGATTTTCTTGAAACTTAGCCAGAGCCCAACCGGAAAAGTCTCGGCGTTTCAAAAGTGCTCCTGCGCCAATTCGATTTTTTGAGGTACTAGGCCAAGATTTCTTCTTAAAATACGCCACAGTGTGGTTTGAAAGATAATCAACTCCATATGGCCGCCGCAAGCCCATTGACTTAATTTTCCACCACTTTTGCACACATTTTAACCGGAGTGTTGTCTCTGAGGTCGTCTAACGTTGCTGGCTTGTTGGCATTGTTGATGAGGCCCCATAGAAAGAAATCCAATGGCGTTGGATCGCACGAACGAGGTGGCCCTTCGATCGGATTATTCCTCTAGTTAATTCGATTTCCAAAATCCTTCAATTGTTTGACCACGCATCATTGATGTAAAACCAATTTTGTCCCAAAAATGGCACGATAGCACTGTGTGTCTTATTAGGTTCATGAAGAGCCAAGGCCTTGGTCCTGAATGTTCTCCAATGACTTTTCGCAATGTCCACTCACTTTGGCCGAGCCGTTATCTTCTTCAGTTCATTCATGAAGTGTGACAGGCGCTGGCTTTGAGCACTCGAATTTTGTTGATTAAGTCTCATCGTAATCTACGCTAGAGCTGTTTTCCATCGAGGCAAAGTGTTCTGTAGCCTGCTTCCGTACGACTGCTTTAATTGTAGGAACTCTTGTGTCTCTGCCAGCTCATGCTTGCTGCGGCCCATGTTGGTGCTGCATACAACAGCTGCGAGCAGATGAATGCTTTGTAGAGTTTAATCTTTTTCATAAGGTTCATTCAGCTCCTTTTTCCTAGAAGTTGTAGCATCTGTACGCTCTAATAAACAACGCAGACATAATGGTCCGTAGTCAGGACGCGGTTTTAAACTCGGTTCTAAGTCTGGCTTATGCATAACCATGACAACATGTCAAAACAGTGTTATAACCCAATCGATTTTTAAACGTAAACATAAGATAGACTCAGACCTGGGTCTAAGGATAAGATGGCTTGGGCATATTCAAAAAATGGATCCCCAGTGATTCCCGAGGAGAATAACAGAATGGAAGTCTTCGCAGTCGTTGACTACCTCAAAACAATGGGGATTGCAAATTGGAGAAGGACCACCAACGATAGAACAAGATGGCGAAATATAGTAGAAGAGGCCAAAACCCACACGGGGTTATAGAGCCAAGGGAAGAAGAAGGTAGCATCAGTACAGTCGTTGCCATCGCCCTACGTCTTGCTGTCGCTGTATTCCGTAGGAATTTCATACGCTGGTCGTGCTTGAGGCCCAAGTAATCGACGTCGTCTTGCCATGGAATTCTTTCTCCACGCATAGAGGACTGTCTTTACGGTGAGAGGGTAAAATAGCTGCGTTTTTTGTAGGGTTTATTGCGTCTCGCCAATCCTTGGCCTATTTTCTGATCTTGGTAACATGTTCCTGGAGTCTTGTAGTGATAACACTCGTGTTTTGGCTATGGTGAAGCATAGCCGTATCGTCTGCGTATTGCACCTGTAGTGACTGGCTGTTTGGTTTGAGACAGCAGTGTCGCAAATAAAGAACCCTGCGGTGTTCCTGCTGCCATCGTTCGCTTAGTGGATAGCTCGCCTTCGTACTTAACTTTGAATCTTTTTTTGTTGATGTACGAGGCCACTCACTGGATTATGTAGTGTGGATAGCCCCGCTAAAGCATTTTGTGCCATACTCGGTCGAAGGCTTTGGCTACATCGAAAAACACTTCTTCTGCTGACATTCTATAGTTAGTTGAAGCCCTCAATGACGTATTCAGCTACCCTTATTAGCTGATGATTTGTTGGATGACCTCTCCGAAAGCCGATTTGTTCGTCCGGGATCAGTTTCAATCGTTCAATGTGCGCCGTTAGTTGTTGAAGAAAATTTTTTTCCGCAGTCCTAACAAGCGTGCTTAGACGGCTTATTGGACTATACTTTTCCGATTTCTTGCTGTCTCCACCGGGCTTCGGCACGATAGCGCACCCCATTGACGGTAACATAGCAATCGTTTTCATCGACGAAGAAATACGGCTGAATCAAACACCACACAGTAATTTCTTGCGAATGTAATGGTGAATTCTGAAGGACATGTGGGTCTATTTTTGCCCAATTTATTGACAAATTCATCAAGTCAAAAAAGAGCTTCCTCGCTGAAGTTGACTTTCCGATGAAACTTGTCCAAAGCCCAACCGGAAAAGTTCCAGCGTTTCGAATGATCAAGTGGCTTCAGTTCTTGAGTCAATTTGATCTTGTAAGGATGTAGGCCTAGATATTCTTTCAAAATACGACACAATGTAGTTTGAGAGATGGACAGTTCCTGAGAACGACGTGAAATAGTCTGATTCGGCTTGTTCTGGATCGACTCACTTAGGACTGTCATATTTTTGGTAGTTTGAGCGGTGCGGTATTCCTTTGGCACTGGAATATCCAATTGTAAGAATGTGGACCTGAACTTCACTACAGCGCACAACCTGGACGGCTAAAAAAATAAGTAAGTGCACTTAAAGTTCCAATTACCGGCTCAGAATTTCGGTAATGATTTTAAATAATTTGCAAACATTGCTAGTTCGTAAACTTCGCAAAATTGTGCAACTCAATCTGAATAAGAGCAAAAAAATCGCATTCCTCCCAATTTCAGTTATAAATGCCAAAGCCATTTGACGATAGAAGATACAGGACTCATTCCAGCATTTACATTAACAGCAAAGTAGATAGCTGGATAGCACAACGATTATTGAACACGAAGAAGCATTGGGCGAAAAGACTAAAATAAGAACAACCTAAAGTGCATAATGGCCGGATCGAATGGGGTTTTAATGCGACAAAAACTTCCGAATCTCGCGTAAGCGGAATAGCGGAGTTCTTTGTGTTTTCTAGTGTTTGTGGAATTTTTCCTCAATTTTAACCAATAGAAAAGAGGAAATATATGGACAATTATACTTTAACAAGCGACATTCTTTGGGGCTAATCGATTGGAAGAACCCTGGAATAGGTTTCCATTATGGATTATTTTATTGGATAGTCCTATAAGATTTTATTTATATGAGTTATTAAATGAATTCCAATTATGGGTGATCCACGTGTTTCAGTAATGTATTCAATTATTCCAGAAATCCATTTGTGTATGTTAATTAATATTTGTATATAACCCAAAGCTATGGTCCCAATTAATAATTGTATATACAAAGGTAATTATCATTACCCTCATTTATTCCCGCGGTAGGCCAGAACAAACGTTGATATTACAAGAACTTCATGGTCAATAAATAACAATATTGAATATTTTTTCTTTCTGTTTGCCCATTAAAAGTGAATCCTTCGCACCCTCCATCAACCGGCGGACAAAAGCAGGTTCTGGCGTTCTTTCAAAAGAACGTTCTATCGTTTCAAAGCCTACTATTCGCTGCGATGTCCGCTGAATTCAATTTTACTTTTTTGCTACATTTCTCAGTGTTATTATTATAGGTTTTTTTGTTTTATGTGGTCCGTTTTTAGGGCAATATTTCACGGGAAGGAAATTTTATGAGAGCATGTGGGAGTAAGTAAAATAGATGCAGACTTTTTTTGAACGTATTGTTAATGGCGTGTGACAATGGAAAAATATTGCTTCCTCTTCTTTTCCGCAATAAAATAACAATTTTGGCATTGATGCCGAAATAAGCTCCATTCTTGAATAATTTGTAGTAACTTTAAGAAGCTCACAATCATAAGTAAGGCTAGAAACAGTTACCTGTGAAGTGTTTGTTTTGTTGCTAATAGCAACTAGAACTAGATGGACGTAATATAATTCGGGTCATTCTGTAATTGCCCTCTTGAAATGAGCCCGTTTGCTCAACGTTCAGTGAACATCAGCGAGGGAGTAGGTTGTTGAAGCACTTGAATCCATTGATCGGTTTTGTTGTTGAAGGAGCATCGTAAGTATAGATATTATGAAAATTAATTCTCATTATAACAATCTTCAACTTCAAAATTACGTACCTGAAGAATTTAAGGTACTGCATGTAAATTTAGTCATCATATCCATCTACCAGAACAATGTGACTTAGGGAAATTGAATATATAGGTTGTTAATACTAAGTTGTGATGGCCGAAAATTGAAACAAGCAACTTTTCTCAAGAAAGATGAAATTATCAACAATCAAACAAATACAAGCTGGGCACCGTGTCTTAATATTAGAAGACACACTTGCAAAATCTGCCTGCTTGTCTTTTATATCTTCTGCTGCAGCTACTATTTTTGCCTCAAATTCTAATCCGATGTCTACTGGTGCCTCATATACAGAGATTTTTATCTGACCCCAGAAAAATGAATCTGGGGAAGTTAGAACGGGACTCCGGATGGCCACACAACAGGACCTCTTCTTCCAATTCACTTATTCGGATATACTCTATTTGGTACTGCTTTGACTTCTCAGGTTGTTTGAGCCGGCTCTTCACCATGCTGAAACCAAAGTCTTCGTCTGTTATTTAGTGATAAGACATCAAGAAGCTCTGGCAGATCGTCATTTGAGAAAGTGAAATAATTTCCACCATTCATTGGGTCTGGGAGAATGTACAATTCCAGATACATTTATTAGAAAACGTCGTTAATGCGCACGAATAAATGTTGCCACACTACAGAAGATTATTGTGGTATCAAATAACCGTCCCTTGTGAAACAAGCTTTGTCTATAAATAAATTTAAACTCCTCAAAACGCCTTTGAAGATTGCAACGTTCAAGAAACCAATGAAGAAACCACAATCTTGGCTGGGAGTCTTCAGATCCTGAAGCTTGTACTTTTTTGCCCAAAAAATTGTGACGAATTATGTCCCAAAACTCTGTCACAGGTGCACATCCCAAAGCCTTCTGCTACCGTCAAATATTTCTTGCACATCCTATAAATTCTGAAATCCGTAGTTCTGTTCAAACATACACCACCGTTTACCTTTATTTTATCAGTCATCAGCTGAAGTAAATTTGTTTTAATATTTTACATGTAATGGAATGAGGTTAGCTTCTTGAAAACTCCTAAAATTGAATCCAATCGAGATTGCTTGATCTGTATTTATGTCTTGTGCCTTACCGTTAATAAACTCTGAATGTAATCAACCGTTGTTCTGTAAATATGTTGTATATTGTATATTTTGTGTGATGTTATGTTCGACCTTTGACACAACAAAATAAAAGATCTGACACTTTACAGTTTCAAACCTTCCAACAAAGCATTTCCCACGTTACCGACAGATAAAAAGATATTTAGGACAATTTTAATTTCAAGGAAATATAATCATGAAAGTATGTATTTAACAGGAAAGTAATAGGAAATTTGTTATTGTAAAGAAATTTGTATGTGTAAAATGATTTCTTTTTTTGTCTGTATCTCCTCTTTATATTACTGATAGCGTTAATATGAAATTAATTTTAAAACATGTTGAGTAAGGATTCATCAAAATTTAAGTAGAGATAAGGCCTTCTGGCCGACCTCTTTTGAAAGTTAGTTCTCCGAGCCATCTTCCAAAGTAATACTGTGTTTACCGTTCGACGTCCGTTCGAAGTTTTCGTGCTAAGTTCGTTGGTGCGTTTATCAAAGCAAAATTGTAAATTTAATTGTTTTCTTTCGTTTTCTATAAGTCCATAAAAGAAACTTAGTTATTTTGCAATTGTATTGCTGTTTTTGCACTTAAAATATTTTTGCTATTTTGTTCATCTTCCGCCGTCCGCTCCGCAAACGTTGGATTAACTGAACGTAGAATCACTGCTGGCGAAGTCTTGGTTGACTTAACAGTGTTTGAAATAGTTAACGTAGAAGCACCGCTGGTGAAGTCTTGATTGACTTCACAGTGTTTGAAATATTTAACGCAGAAGCACCGCTGGCGAAGTCTTGGTTGAATTCACAGTATTTGGGATATTTAACGTAAAAGCACCGCTGGCGAAGTCTTGGTTGACTATACAGTGTTTGAAATATTTAACGTAGAAGTACCGCTGGCGAAGTCATTGCTAGCTTCACAGTGTTTGGAATACCTAACGTAGAATCACTGCTGGAGGGGTCACTTGGTGACTTTCACAGTATCGGAACGACTTAACGTAGAGTCACTGCTGGGGAACATGTTTGGTTCCACCCGCATAGAACAAGTAGTAAAGTTGATCCATCGTTCGGAAAGTCGCGAATGTTGATTTTCTTGGGCAATTGCCACATCGTCGTTGTCAGCCTCCAGCCCAGCGATCTCAGTGCAAATCTCTGCAATATATGTTTGTGTTCAACAGCTCCATTTCTGTGTGTAAATAAGTCTCATATTAATACTTACATCCTGAATATTATTAACAAAAACACTCTGACCCTTTTCTCTGAACTACTCAGCCGTCAACCGTTAGAAACTGCGTCACCGACCGCATTGGCGCCCGAATATACCGTCGGCAGTTTCAACAGGGACGCCAGAATTAACCACCCCGCCATCAGCGAGGTATCGTCACAAAATGAATGAAGACTTTGCCAAACTGTCACCTGATTCATATTTGATCCATTTGCTATTACTCTTGTGCACGTCCATGGCTCATCTTCAATAATATTAAGAACACCTTTTTCAAATGCAGGGGTTTGACGTAATTCTTCAGAATTTCTACCTATTTTTGGGTAAAAACTACCAGTCTCTACTATTCTAGCTACAAATTCTAGTCTGATATCTACTGGTGTCTCATATACAGAGATCTTTATCTTACTCCAGAAGTTGGGGCAGGAATCCAGGTGGCCCCACAACAGGACTTCCTCTTCCAATCTACTTATTCGGATATTCTCTATTTGGTAATGTTATGAATTCTCAGATTGTATGAGCTGGTTCTTCATCATGCTGAAATCAAAGTCTTTGACTGATGTTTAGCGGTAAGCCATCAAAAAGCTTTGGCTGATGAGAAAGTGAAATAATTTTCACCATTCAATTGGTTTGGCCTATACATTTCCTGACAAACATCGTTGATACGCACGAGCAAATGCTGCATGGAGATTTTCATCATACCACAATTGATTATTGCAAGAATCAAGTACACCGTCCCTTGGGAAACAAGCTCCGTCTGTAATTAAATTAAGCTTTACAAAACTCTTCTAAAGTTTGCAATGTTCAAGAAACCAACGACAAAACAACAATCTTGGCTGGAAGTCTTCAGGTCCTGAAGCTTGCACAAAATGAATGGAGACCTTGCCAAACTGTCACATGAGTTACATTTAATCCATTTGCTATCCCTCTTGTGCTCGTCGATGGCTCCTTCAATGATATTAAGAACAACTTTTTCAAATTCAGAGGTTTGACGTAGTTTTTCAGAGTTTCCGCTGATTGTTGGGTGGAAACTTCCAGTCTCTACTATTATTAAATTCTGATCAAGTGTCTACTGGTATTTCATATACACAGGTCTTCATTTGACCCCAGGAAAACAAATCTATGGGACTTAGGATGGAGCTTCGGGCTGGCCACGAAACAGGACCTCCTCTTCCAATCCACTTCTTCGGGTATTCTTCATTTTGTAGTGCTATGACTTCTCGGGTTGTATGACTCGGTTTTTCATTATGTCGAAGCCAAAGTCTCGGTCTGATGTTTAGTGGTAGGTCATTCAAGAAAGTAAAATAATTTTCATATTCAATCGGTTTGGGAGAATGTACGATTCCAGCCATACATTTACTGAAAAACGTCGTTGATGCGCACGAACAAATGATGCATGAAAACTTTCGTCACAGCATTGTCCCTTGTGGAACAAACTTTGTCTGTTATTAAAATGAACCTTCCCAAAATGCCTTTGTAGATTGTGATGTTCAAGAAACCAACGACAAATCAACAATCTTGGCTGGAAGTCTACAGGTCCTGAAGCTTGCACTTCTTGTTTACAAAATGGATGAAGACCTTATTATTATTAGGTAGCAAGTTCCTTGAGACAATCTGACCCTACGATCTATTTTATCATTACTCTGCTCATGGTTCCTCCGGTAAATTCAAACTGTCAACGAATTTGATGATTTGATGGAGGGTGGTCTGTTTTATATCTTCGGATGTAGTGAAACGATTTTCGAGATAATAGTCTTTCTTGAGTTATTCCCGTGCAGGTGCTTCTTCACGACACAGGCGGCAGTTATCATCGTTAGATGAATCCTTTTTCCTAGGATCAAATAAAGATGGTGTTTAAGGTGACAATGACCTGTTAGGAGTCCAATTATTGTTCTGATGTCCTGTTTGTTAAGTTTGAGCAAATCAGTTGCTCTTGCGCTTGAAGGTAGTATAAATTTTGGTTCATGCCCATCGGTACTACGCCAATATGGGGCTTTACTGCGTTCTTCCTATGAATGTATTGTATTTTCAATGTGAGCATACGATACACTACAATATGGTTCTAGACCAATAAAAGCCAAGGTTGTTCCTTTTTTTGCAAGGAGATCTGCTTACCTTCGTGGCTGGGTACCCAAGTTGAGTATACTTAGTTTTGTACTGCCTATTTATTAAGGGTGGACACGCATTTTCCTACCAGGGCTGATTTAATCATGTTCAGTTTGAGCGCCTGTATAATTGAGAGGCTGCCCGTTGCTATATATATGTTTGTGCATTTACTATCTCTTTGAAGATTTAGGTAAGCGTAAATAGTTATAGCGCTTATTTCTACTTAAAAGATGGTTGGATATGTGCCTAGGACCTCTGCATGTGAAGTATTCCAACTGTTGCGTTGATGTTTGATGCATCTGTATAGTATAATCGTTTCGAAATTGATTTCGAAGTTTAATCTTCTGTTTGTCAGGTAGTCTTTGGGAATCTTCATGATATGTGTATCCTCTAACTCTGTGAATATTTTGACATGCCTTGTTAGACTGTCTGCTTCCTCTTAGTCTGAGGGCACAGGTTAATGCAACCTTTTTAATGTGTTGGTGTAGAGGTGTTAAGTCTAGTAAAAATTCCATTGCCGCTGTTGGGCAACCCCTGTAGCATCAAGGCAAGCTAGTCTTTGCAGTTTGTCCAGTTTGTATTGTGCTGTCCCTTCAATAACTTTTGGCCACCGGACCAGTGAAGCATAGGTCACAGTGGCATAATAACACCACAAAGGTATTGTTGGCTGCAGTCCCCATGTTTTTCCAAGTAATTTAGTATATCGTCAAAATAAAACAGAAAATTGCATGAGTTGTAATACATATACTCTAATTTGTAATCAAAAACAGAGAAGCAATGACTGAGAGTAGGCTGAACATGGCACAGGCATGCTTCTATGAACAATGACCTAGGGAAGGCTTGATTGGAAGTCGATTTAGATTTTGTAATACGTGGAGGAGTTGAAATCGATAATTCTCTGTTAAATAAATACATGGAATAATATTGGGTAGGGAAAATTGAAGAAATATAATATGGAGCAGGAGGATTCCGTGGGCCGGAGGCGGTTCACATATCGAGCTGCGAAGCCTTTTTGCAGCTTTGTTGATAGTTCAGTCCATGTCAGCTTACTGTCCAGTGTGATACCAAAGTATTTTGTTGTTTTACCGAACTGAAGTCAGGTGTTATCCAGAGTAGGGGCTGTTATGTCAAGCTTCCTTGTTCTTGTTTTGTTTAGATTGACCCGGACTAAATCGTCAGCGTGGCCTTGTACTTCGAGGCCTGCCCTACTTAGATTTGTAAGGAGTTCGTCAACAACTAATGACCGTAGGACAGGTAATAGCAGCCCCATCTTAGGGGTACCCTCTGGCGGCAGTCATTGAAATGAATGGAGACTTTCTACCTTCAAAACTGACGTCTACATATTTTTCTAAAAATGCAGCAACAAAACATATTCAAATTTGAATGTAGTTAATTGTACAACGGTATAATTCGCTCCAGAACATCCTTTCGAATGAATGTTTTATTTTCGTCCTGCGAACAATGGAGCAATTGCAACATTGCAAAAAAGTCAATTGCACCTTTGAAGCTAAGGCATTATCGTCACTCGATTCACGTTCTTTTGTGAGAAGATTAGTGACGACAATTGGAATAATTAGTCAAATTTCATTAAATGCACACCAAGGAAATTCAGATTACGCGATAATTAACATTATTATCGAACTGAGTTTCGAAAAATTTCATAAACTACATATATATACATATATATCAGCCAAATTCTCCTCAAATTCAGTTGTGTATCGCCCGAGGTCGGGTGGGTTTGCGTCTTGTGTAACTTGAGGGTGGTATCGGTAAAACAGAAGGGAGTGACCGTATTTACCAACGGCGAGGACTCCGTGATGCCAGCGGCGGTAGATGTAGCATGTTCATTAGTTCTGTAGCGAGAGCCGTGTCTCTTTTGTATCATTTCAATTATGGCGTAATTGCGGCCATCGTCACATTTAAATATGCAAATTCGGAACGGAGGACAATAATGAATCAGTAGAAGAATGGAGACAGGAACGAACCAGGAGGAGATATGAGATGATTGATTATGGAAGCAGATCAAAATCTTATAGTGTTTTTCATTCAACAAAATAAGAAAGAGGGCTGAAATCTACATATTTTATACTTCATTCAGAATTCTTTTCTGAACTCAAATACCGTGGAAATATATTGAATCAAATCGTTATTTTGATACATTCCAATCGAAGCTCATCTTATTCTTCTGGGGTCAGATGCAGGTCTCTGTATATCAAGTGGAAATGCTAAATAGTTGTATTTTTTTATCTAGTTTCGTGAATATTATTCTATGCGGAGCAATAAACTGAGGTGAAAAATTTGCAGACCGCAATCCCAGTCGATAAAAAAGGCCATAACCGTATGCAAATTCTAGTCACCGTCCTCCCAATAATAATATAAGAGAGACTAGGGTCCTGCAATATCATACATGACTCGTTCGTTCATTCATTACAACTTTATTACAACGAATTTAAAATTCCAAGCCTCATAAAAATTCAAAAATCCGCGCGCATGGAAATTGTGACGTCACTGCATCAAACAATTCCCGCCGGCAAAGTTACATGTAAAATATACGGGTAAGGGTACAGGCAACTTGCTTGCGTCACTTCCGGATAATGAAATTATGGAAATCTGTATAGCATGGAACTGTGGACTCTCATTTTGGTGATTTTAATTCCTCTTGAAGTATTTTCTGCGTGATTACTTTTCATATTTCATATGATTTCTTTCATTCAAGTTTTGTTTAACTACTTCCTTTATATTTCAAAGCAACATACTTTAAACGTCGGGGTAAATGCTGCAGACTAACGTCTCAAGTATTTTAATTAGAACAACTTTAAGAAATTTCACTAAAACTCAAAACTTCTTGTCTTCAACTTCAATGTTAGGTAGTTTTAGTTTGTAACTTAGTATTAATGCAGTTGTTTAGTAGATTAACAACATCGTTCGCTACCGCACAGCAGGCTGATCGCCTATTATCCATTTTACATAATGTCTCTAATATCATCGCACTACTTTACATACTTATCAAATACTCTCCCGATTGTACCTTCACTCTCCAAGAAAATATCTCTCCAAACTTGCAAGACTTTCCATCACAGTGTTTGCAAACTGTTGCAAATATGATTTCGTTCTCATAACGAAGTTACGGAATGAACACATAAAGTTGCGGGACGCAAGAAATTTTCATAATTGCTTGTCGCCCAGAATCCACCCGGAGCACATCACAACCGGACTCGGACTTTCAAACAGTTGCGAACCACTAAATTGTGGGAGTTATTTTATATATTTCACGCTTGAAGCTTAAATTTGCCGTAGTTAGTAGAAAAGTTTTGCCTTTTAAATTTCCTCCGTGCCATGTTGTTTTTTCTACTTTATTTTCATTTCTTCTTCTCTTTTTAAACTCCAGTTACAATTATTTTATGTTTAGTCTAGATACAAGTGAGTTATTTTGTACTTTTTGTTAGTGGGAGGAAAAGCACATCAAACTGACGTCACTACTGCCCCATCACAAATAACAGGAACAAAAAATCTAGTTGCACCTGTTTTTCCCAAAATCAACCAATTTCCACTTCTCTTCTTGATCTATCACCGCAACAATATCGAAAATATATTAAACTCAATAAAACATTTGCATCTTTTGTAAACGTCTTCCGACTAAAATGATGTTTAGAATTTCCAGGAGCTCTTCTAGTCTCTCTAATATTGTATGTTGTCTATTTTACCCTGAATCAGGTTATTATTGATGTTGTTCATCTTTTGAATGGATTTATTGTTTTCATTTTCCAGTAGTCTTCATAAACTCTTTTCCGCTGTTATTTATTCTGAGTCAGGTCCTCTTTGAGGTTGTTTATTTCACGCGTTATCGCGTTTTCTATGTTGTTGGGTTATCCACAATAGATTTTGTTATTTCTGTTGGGCAGGAGATAGTTTTTTTGTCTTTTTTCATGTGTCAGTTTTATTTCTAGTGGTCTTTTTTCTTTTCATATTCACTTGGAACTTGATACATGCAGCTCCCAAAGTTATTGTTTGATTGTAATATTGTCCTAACGTTGGATCATCCAACTTATTTGCTTAGAGCTTTAAGTTTCAATTGAGATACAAGATATCAAGAGCTCCTATAGGTTCTTCTAGTTTCTTCTGATCTTGTATGTCGTTTAGCCAGTCTGTGAGTTTCTATTCCACATCAGGTGTTTTTTGATGTTGTTTGTGTTTTGAACAGATGGTTTCTTCTGGTTTTATTGTTTTCGTTTCCTGATAATGTGGATATCCATTAAGGGTTAGGTCCTCTTTGATGTTTATTCTTTGCGTTATAGCATCCTTTATGTTGTTGGGCTATCTTAAGAGAGTTCATGCTTTCTGTTAGGACGGGAATAGTTTTAGGTTTTTTATGTATCATTTGAGTTTTGTGCCACGCAATATCTGATTTCTTTGTTTCGTCCAACATCATTAAGTGATCGTTTTTCTTCTATGTTCATATGGAGCTTGGTACATGCAATTTCTCATGCTATTGTTGGGTTTCAATCTTGTCCACACGTTGTACTGTTGGGTTGTCTGGCTGCTTTTTTTCAAATCTCCTTTGAAATGTAAAATATTGAGAAATCGCATAGGTTCTTCTAGTTCTTCTAGATCTTGTGTATCGCCTATACTTGCTTGTGAATATCTACTCCTCTGATGCCCGGTTTTATAAAGGGCAGAGTAATTTACTTCCAGAGTAAATAAAATTTACTCTGTTAAATGATAGTCGATTTTTTGACAGCAATGATTCTGTTATCATAAAGTGTAACGAATTAGGCCCAAAATCCGTTACCGTGCACATCCCAGGGCCTTCTGCCACCATCAAACAGTTTTAGTCCATCACAATTTTATTTCACTTCTTGCTCACCCTGTAAACATTAAATTCAGTAACTCTGTATCAACCTACAACACCACGTACCGTATATTTATCCGTTTTCAGCTGCCCCAATACCGACTGCTATCTTTCACATGTGGGTGAATAAGGTTATGTTTTAACATCATCTGAAATTAAAAGAAGTTGAGATCGTGTGATCTGTATTTATGTCTGATGTCTCACCGTATTAAAGTCTGAATGTAATCCACTGTTGTCCTGTAAATATGTTGTATATTGTATATTGTATATCTTGTTGTTGTTTTTTGACATTCTGCGCGACTGTTGACCATATACGAACTAGATCCGACACTTGGCAATTTCTATGTTACCGACCAATGTGAAAATTATTTAGGATAATTGTAATATTAAGGAAGTAAAATCAGAAAGGGATGTAGTCGACAGGGGAGTAATGAGAAATGTATAATTGTAATGAAATTTGTATTTAAAAATTACTTCTTCTTTTTTCTGTATTTCTTCTTGATATTATTGCTAGCGCTAATATAGATTTAATTTTTAAAACATGTTAAGTAAGGTTTCATTAAATTATGGGTATAAATAAGGCCTTCTGGCCGACTTAAGTCACTTCTTTGTAAGTCGAGTCTTCTGAGCAGCCGAGCCAAAGTACGCTACCAGTACCGATACCGAGCGTCATCTTCAGAGTGTTCACCGTCCAAGTGAAGTTTTGTGCTAAGTCCGTTAGCACAACCGTCTGACACAATTGTGAGTTTGTTTTGTTTTTTCTAAGTCCGTAAAAGGAACTTAGAATATTTTTGCTGTTTTGAACTTAGAATATTTTTGCTGTTTTTCAACTTAGAATATTTTTTTGGATTATTTAGAAGCACCGCTGAAGAAGTCTTCGTGATTTCGAAGTGTTGATTATTTAACGTAGAAGCTCCGCTGAAGAGGTCTTCGTGATTTCGAAGCGTCGATTATTTAACGTAGAAGCTCCGCTGAAGAAGTCTTCGTGATTTCAAAGTGTTGATTATTTAACGTAGAAGCTCCGCTGAAGAAGTCTTCGTGATTTCGAAGCGTCGATTATTTTTAACGTAGAAGCACTGCTGGAGGAGTCACCTGGTGACTTCACAGTATCGAACCACCTTAACGTAGAATCACTGCGAGGGAGCAAGTTTTGTTGCACCCGCATAGAACGACTTCTCGTCATCTGCGACCGCCTGGGTCCGTACTGCGACCGCTGGTGTCGAGTGTCATGTTCAGCTGTCCGTCACCGTCCGCCAAAGTTATCATCGTGTAAGAGTTCCTGTAAAATAATGTTCTATGTTCACCGTCGTCGTATTTTTGTGTGTGAATAAATCTCGTTGTGACACCTACCTCCTGATAATTATTTTCAACAACCCTAACCCTTCCCGTCTGAGTTATCCAGCCGTCAGTCATAGAAAAAACTGCGTCACCGACCGTATTGGCGCCCGAGCACACCGTTAGCAGTTTTCGAAAACGACGTCAAATGTAACAACCACGCCATCAGCGAAAGGTGATCGTTACAAAAGATATCCAAAACGATTAGAATTTGTTGAGTAGAATAGATTAATTTTGAGAGTAAATTTACTTGGTCTTTCATAAAACCGGTCATGAGTCAAATATTTCTTGATGTTGTTTATCTTCCGAATAAATGTTCAGAAGCTTTACAGGTATTTCAGGTTTTCTTTGGTCTTATTGTTTCTGTTTCATGGTTATGTAGTCTACTCTTTTCCGCAGATATTCTTTTTGAGTCAAGTCCTCTTCAATGTTGTCTATTTCTCGCCTTATCGCATCTTCTATGTTATCAGGCAGTTGCAAGACATTTTGAGCTTTTTGTTGGGGAGGAGTTTCTTATGTATCATTTGAATTTATTGCCACTTGATACTTTAGTGTTTTGATTAGGCACGCTACACAATACCTGGTTCCACTGCTTCGTCCAGTTGAGTTTCAGTTTTGTGTCCTTTCAATTCCATTTCCAGTAATCGCTTTTCTTTTATAATTTAGCTTTCTTTGATATATAGGGTATTAAGAAATACAAGAGACTCTCCCAGTTTTTCCTGATCTCGTATGTCACATTTCCCTACGTGAATATCTACTCTAAGACAGGTTCTTTTGGTTTTCTCTGATCTTACTGATTCTGTTTCATGCTACGATGGTTTTTTGATTAGGCATGCTACGCAATACCTGATTTCATTTTCCTTTTCATATCCATCTGGAACTTGGTACCTGCAATTCCTCAAGTTATTGTTTGGTTGAAATATCATCTTCAAGTTTTATTGTTAGGTTATCTTGTTAATTCACACTGAATTTCTTTTGAAATTTAGGATATCAGAGGCCTAGAAGTTCTTCTAGTTTTTTTTTATTTGTGTGTCGTCTATTCTTGCTCGTGGATATCTATCCTGAGTTAGGTTTTCTTGATGTTGTTCATCTTTTGTATGAATGCTTATAATTGCCACAGGTTCTTCTGGTTTTCTCTGGTCTGATTGCTTTCGTTTTCCGATAATTTCATAAACTCTTTTCCGCTGTTATTTATTCTGAGTCAGGTCCTCTTCAATATTGTTGATTTTTCGCCGTATTGCATCTTTTACGTTGATTTTCTGTAAACCTCTTTCGAGAAACAGTTCCCCCTGATTTCGTGTGTCGTCTATCCTAGCTTTTGAATATCTACTCTGAGTCAGGTACTTTCTGATGTTTATTATCTGTCGAATAGATGTTCAGCAGTTCCACATTTTCTTCTGATTTCCTTATTGTTTTCGTCTCTCGATGAAGTCCTTTTAAATGCTATTTATTTTCCACCTTATCGTATATTCTATGTTATCGGGCAATTGCAAAAGATCTTGTGCTTTCTGTTGGGGTAGAGCTTTTCTATGAATCATTTGAGTTTATTGTCACTTGATACGATGGTTTTTCGATTAGCAGGCCACGCAATACCCGGTTCCTCTGTTTCGTCCAGTTGAATTTTCTTTCAATTTAATTTCCAGTGGTCGCTATTCTTTCATACCCACTCGGAATTTGGTATATGCAATTCCGGAAATTACTGTTTGAAATATTGTCCTCACCTTGGTTTATCTGGCTGATTTTTTGTGAACGTCTTCCGAGAAGGTTCTTCTAGTTTCTTCTGATTTCGTGTGTTATCTATCCTAGCCCTTCAATATCCAATCTGATTTAGATTATTTTTGATGTTGTTTATCTCTCGAATGGTTGTTTAGAAGTTCCATTTCCGTTTTCCGATGATGTCGTCTATTCTTTCTCGTGTGTATTCATCCTGAGTCAGGTCCTTTTTGATGTTGTTTATTTTTTGCATTATTGCATCTTCCATCTTGTGCTTTTTGCTGTATTATTTGAGTTTATTATCACTTGATACAATTCTGGTTGAGCAATGCACCTCAATATCTGATTCCTCTGTTTTGTCCATTTGTGCTTTCTTTTTGTACTCTTCCATTCTCCCTTCCAGTGGTCGTTTTTGTTTGATATTGACTTGGAGCTTGCTACATGCAGTTCCTTAAGCTATTATTTAATTGAAATACTGTCCTTACGTTGATTTACAAGGTTGATTTTCTGTAAACGTCTTTTGAATTTTTAGAAGTCTCGGAGGTTCTCTCAGTTTCTTCTGACTTCGTGTGACATCCACCCTTGCCCGTGAATATCCATTCCGAGTCAGGTTCTTTGTGATGTTTGTCTTTTGAATGGATGTTCAGAAGTGCCACAGGTTCTTTTAGTTGCCTTTGATCCTCTTCGATAGTGTTTATTGTTTATTCTATGTTGATTTTTTTGTGAGAGCGTTTCGAATAACGGAATGTTTAGAAGTTCCAGAGGTTTATCTAGTTACCCCTGATCTCGTATGTCGTCTATTCTTGTCCGTGGATATCTACCCTGATTCAGATCATTTTTGATGTTGTTCATCTTTCAAATGGATGATCAGAAACTCCAAACGTTCTTCTGATTTTCTCTGGCCTTATTGTTTCCGTTTACCGAGGATGTGAATATCCATTCAAAGTCAAATCCTTTTCAATGTTTTATTTCCTTCACATTACGGCATCTTCTATATTGTCGAATAATTGCAAAAGACCTTGTGCCTTCTGTTAGGGGAAGGTTTTTTTGAGTATCATTCAAATTTATTGCCACTTGATACAATGGTGTTTTTATTAGCATGCTACGCAATACCTCGTTCCCTTATTTCATCCAATTGGGTTTTCTATTTGTGTTCTTCCATTTTTATTTCCCGTGGTCGTTATTCTTTTATATTCCTGGAGTGATTGTTTGATTGAAATATTGTTCTCACTTTGGTTTATCTGGCCGATTTCCTGTGAACTTCTTACGAAAAACAGAATGCTCAGAAGTCCTGGAGGGTTTTCTAATATCCTCTGATTTCGTGTGTCGTCTATCCTTGCCATTGGATATTCAATCTGATTCAAGTTTATCTTTCGAATGGACGTTTAGAAGTCTCGTTCATGTTTCCTGATGTTGTCGTCTATTCTTTCTCATGTATATCCATTCTGAGTCTGATCCTTTTTGATGTTGTTTATTTTTCGCGTAATTGCATCTTGCGTTTTGCTAGGAAGGAGCTAGTTCCAACTTTTTTAATGTATTGTTTGGGTTTATTGCCATTTAATACAATGGTATTTTGAACAAGCATGCTACGCAATATCTGATTGCTCTGTTTAGATTTGAGCTTTCTTTTTGTGCTCTTCCAATGTTACTTCCAGTGGTCGTTTTTTTATATTGACTTGGAGCTTGGTACATGCAATTCCTCAAATTATTACCCAATTGAAATATTGTCCTCACGTTGATTTACCAGGTTAACTTTTTGTAACCGTCTTTTGGATGTTTAGAAGTCCCGGGAGTTCATTTAGTTCCCCTGCGTGTTGTCTATCCTTGCATGTGGATATCTATCATAAGTCAGGTTTTTTTCATGTTGTTTATTTGTCAAATAAATGTTCAGAAGTTTCACAGTCTTCTGATATCCTCTGATCTCATCATTTTTCTGTCCTTCATTTTGAGTCAGGTCTTCTTTGATGTTCTTTACTTTTCGCGCTATCGCTTCTTCTATGTTGTTGAGCTTTTGCAAGAGATCTTGTGGTTTTTATTGGGTCAAGAATGCTACACAATACCTAATTCCTCTATTTTATTCATTGTTTTCAGTGATCGTCTATCCTCCATATTCACTTCAGATTATTATTTGGCTAAAATATTATCCACAGTTGTATTGTTGGGTTATCTGGCCTATTTTCTTTAAACTTCCTTTGGGTTATAGGATGTTTTTCTGGCTTCCTCTGATCTTGTGTGTTGTCTATCCTTGCCTGTTTATTCTGAATCAGGTTTTTTTTGATGTTGTCATCTTTCAAATGGATGTTCAGAAGTTTCTTCTGGTTTGGTGTGATACTATTGTTTCTGTTTCATGAAAATGTTGTCTGTGATGTTGTTTAACTTTAATATAATTGCATCTTCTATGTTGTTTAAATATTGCAAGAGATATTGTGCTTTTTGTTGCGGAGGAGACATTTTTCGTGGAGAAGAACTCACAAGTGACTCATACTCAACCCATAGAACGTATGTTGGGAATTTTTATACTAACAATGAAAAGTAGATGTATTAATGTACCTACAGTAACCCAAATTGTTCTAATCATTCAGGAAGAGATTGTGAGGACGTCTCATTTTCTAAATACAAATTCAGAAGGTTCATATTCTATAAACAAAATAAAAGATACCCAATAGAAAATAAAATATAGAATGGAAGAAAGAAAAACAAGTACAAATGAAATAAGGCCAGGTATAAGGAAATGAGAAAAAGGGCAAAGGAAGAAAAAAGAAAGAAAGTAGGAAGGGAGAAGGAGTAATGGGACAAAAAGTGAATATGGAAAGAAGTACGAAGGAGAGTATTTGAGAGAGAAGAAGAAGAATAGCGACAAGAGAAAAAAGTGTTTGATGATCTCATGAGAATCCTGAATTAATAATTTTCATAGACTTGTCATGGACACCACTACACGAAATTGAAGTTAACAAATGATGAATCTTAGAGGAAGCTCATTCAGTTTCCTGTGCCAGCAAAAAGTGCCGAAATAGTCGTTAATGTCATTGAATGTTGGTTATTCTTATTCTTGCATGAGGTTTTTGTTTTTAGTATTGTC
The DNA here is from genome assembly GCA_963989225.1 of Dromius quadrimaculatus. Lineage (NCBI taxonomy): Eukaryota > Metazoa > Arthropoda > Insecta > Coleoptera > Carabidae > Dromius > Dromius quadrimaculatus. The sequence goes on from OZ022328.1 coordinate 4,674,277, forward strand.
GCATGAACAGTAAAGAGTGAAACAGCGTCACAAATTCAAATTTCATGTAGTTATGCTGGATACACATCCACGTGTTCGAATATTAATGAGATCATTACAAATAAAAATGAAAGCAAGCAAATTAGCTAAGTTTTCATTTACTCTATGGCAATCCAGTGAATATACATTGAAACTTTCAATAATTTACTCTCTAACACGAACGAATCCCATTACACATACGTGAATACATGAATCCGTCGTAGGCCGCGGCATAAAATTTTCACGCAACGCAAATAGAGAACCGCTGTCATTTGGTTAGTACACGACGTGATGTTTACGTATTAAAAATGCAGTAATTAGTTGGCGTGATAGCGACGCACTGCGGCGCAAACGTGAACTAACGAACAGACTAATGGGAAATAGTTTTTATTTGCTGAATTGATTCCATACTGGTATTGAACACTGATAAATTGCTTGCTCTTGTTTATTGAAGCTGGCAATATGTTCTGTTTGTGACAGGCATGGAAAAATATTTCACCAATCAATACTTTTTTTTCTTATTGCTAAATTAGGCTTCCAAAAACAGATATTCATTTAAATGCATCAAGCTGCTCAAGGAGCAACATCCGAAAAAGATAAAAACCGCGGGCTAAAATACGGTTTTGAGAGCAAAGTTTCGCAATATTTTATGTTATGCGACAGGAATATTATTTTCAGTAGGAAATGGTATCCATCGTTCGTAGTTGAAGTACTCTTACTTCATGCAAGTAGCACGTACATACACGATAACTTTTCCAGACAGACTTTTCACGCTTTAAAGATTTTAGAAAGTCGACGCTTAAAGTAGGCGGGGCTTACTGCTCACTTGTACAAGAAGTATGTCTGCAAACGAAAACTTAAAACTGAAGTACGTTTCTGTTATAAGCTGTAGCAAGACAAACAAACATCACATTTGTGAACTCAAAATAGTTTTCTCTATGCGAGAAATAATGAAATGTTGGGTATTTTATATAAACTTGAAGTGGGTGCCAATAAACCACATACTTCTGGAGTCTCCAGGTCATTTAGAGGAGCCCTGAGGGGTTGTACTGTCAAAACCTTCACATATAGATTCGTACCGTGGTGCTGGAGCGGGTAGGGGACCCGGTCCCGACAGGAGAAAAGAGAAAAAGTTTTTCATGGTCAATTCAGCATGACATCTTCCAATACTCTTCATTACACGTTAAGATATGAATTCATTTCTGTTTGTACAATTCAAATAGTTCGTCCTTCATAATTAATCCAAGATTTCTGCGGCAAACCTGCAGCGCTTTTAACAAAAGAACACCCAGACAATTGCGCGCCGGTTGATTGCAAAATAACGGCCTTTGCCACTTTTTCATTTCCTAGCTAGACGAAGGATTTGATACGCAAAAGTTCCGACTCAAAATAAAAAATAAATCGTACTATCCCCGCCGCAGGAGGTTAGAGATAAATCCCCAGAAGAGTTGGGGGAACATTACAGGATTTACATCACAATTCTCGTCCTGCGCTTTTTGCAACATGGTTCTACAATGAATTAATGAAATTTCTGTTTCCTATCATCGTTTGATGTTTCATTACTCCGTTCATATATTTGGAACGTAGTTTTAAGCATAATGTAATCTATATGTATCATAAACCATCGATCAAATTTCAAATTGGTTCTAGAATTTAGTTCGAGCGCGCGGCACTAGAGGTGTTGGTGTCTAATCACACACGCTTGTTCGGTGTACTTATACCTCCAACATAACATAAATAGATACTGTTCTAACACACATTGTACCGCCGTATTAATTAAATCTTCCTGAAAGAATTTAATCTGTTGCCGCAGAACCGCATTGAGGAAACTTCAATTTAGCACACCTTTGAATTTGAGCATCAATGTCTCTTCGATTATATTATGTATCTTGTTTTGCCACTAGACAACACAAGACAAAATTTAGTTTTGTCTTAGTGAGATAACTTTGATTTTTGTAATGTCAACCTTCCACTGGACATAGATTTCATATGAATGACGTTCGATCTAATTTAAATATGACTTGATTGAGAGCGGAGAATGTTACCAAAGAAAAACGCATTCTCCAGTCAATGAGAATTTCTTTATCGACTCGATTATGTATGAAGTCAATGATTGTAGTCTCGCCACCTGGTCCAAGGTCCTTATCATCATGGAGAAGTGTCGGAATGGATTTATTGAGTTAATTTTGTACTTGGAATCTATCAGACATGTACCTGGTGGTGCTCCTTATCACAACATACTAATTGAAACCAGATTCTAAACAGGCTTGAAACATTCAATATAACTTATACTTGATACAACCGCAAGCACTGAACTTTCGTGCTTTCATTTGCTCCATGCCTCCACCACACATTTTTTAGTATGACGCACTTCTTTCTCCCATTAGAAATGACCTTTTGGAGACACCCTGGCACTGATTCCACCCGGCAAGTGCCAATGTTCTCGAGTTTATATCGTGCAACCACACCTGAACAGCATTACCCATCATGCGTTAATTCGTCGTACAATGCAGTCCACCCGAAAGCCTCGTCACAATACTTCACAAGTCAGGTTAATTTCCAGACCAATCGAGTACCCGATTATATCCTCCAGCACGGAAGCCTTACGCAGTCCCAAACTGACACAAGGGGCCAAGAATAAAACGATCCTTGGGGTGATATTTTTATTAATTCAGTCGAATTCATCATGCCTTGGTCAGGAACTAAGCTTCTGGCGCCATTTGTCGTAAAAACCCTCCCCAGCGGGTGTTTTACATCGAAATATCATGCCGCAGGATCATTGCACATGCGAACCCTCGACTGGACTTTCCAACATAATTCAAATCTGGTAGAGACTTCTATGCTGGAAGACCAAATCAAAGTTCCTGATAGGCCCAGGAGCTCACCCAATTCAAATCCCATCAAGAACCTGTGAAATATTGTGACGAAGCGACCAGACAAGACGGATTATAAGACAGAAAAACGCATGATAGACAGTGTCACTCGAATGAAATCACAACACAAGCATCAATCCAGCGGAGGCAACACCAAAACGTCTGCAGGAGGTCACCTCCGCTAAGGGAAGACACACGTCATACTGAAATATGCACAGCGGACCTATGGGGTCAACAAAAGCACAATCCTCCGCAAAAAGCATTTCTTACCCTGTCCCAAATAATTTGCACAGTATAGTAGAAGAATATACGAATACAATATAAATACACATTGGTTTCCACCAGAAGCACGCGTATATCAATCATGACATCAAAAGTAGCCAGAAATGCTGTGTTCGAACCGGCGAATATACAGTATGTCCTAAAGTAGAATAGCGCGGGTATTCAATTATAATTAGTAGATATACTGTGGGGGCTTTACCCCAAAATTCAAGAATTGAATTTTGGGCCGGAACTCTCTTGGTATATCTACTACTATTAAAATTAATGATTTGGTTGGATGGGCAATGTTGTGCAAACTACAAGCTCAAATTTTACCGTAATTATGAGAGAAATAAAAGGAGTTGGTGGGGCAGAATAATATTATTTGGGTCATCTTCAGGTTGAGAACAATGTAGTGTTTCAATCCATTCTGTAATGCATTTATTGTTAAAAACATTGGGCCGAATACAGCTCTCGTCACTACTCAAAAAATGGGAGAATCATTTAGATGATGGAAGCGCATTTTTGACAGCTCATGAATGCTTGTTACTTCAGAGATTTCGCAAATTACCATCTCTCACAATCACTGAGCTGGAAATCAAGCAGTTTGGGCAAACTTACGAGACACCAGCTTCCATTTAGTTCTAGATTCAAGTTGATTATTTGATAGGTACATAATTTATGCATGTACAAACTCAAAAATACCTTTTAATCTTCATTGTTTAGTTATTGACTGACGAGAGGTCAAATGCTGTACCTTAAAATGATAATTTGATCTTTATCAAAGCTATATAAAAAAAATACACCAAAAGTAAATACATTCTCAACCAATAATAATACTTCATTCTAATAAGCTTCAAATTCGCGTCAAACAAGTCATTGTATGAATCCCGAACAGATTTGACAACTGAGCATGATAATAGTGACACGCACGGCTAAAGTTGTAACTAAATTTTCATCTACTTGAATAAACTTTAGTTGCCATATCCCTAATGTCATATATATCTATGGGCATTGTTTCACTTGTAACAAGTAATTGAATAATTTTATCTTCCACAATCACTGAGCTTGAATTAAAGCAATTTGGGCAAACCTACGAAACAGCAGCTTTTATTTAGTACCAGTTTCAAGTCTGTAAATAGTATAGTTGCTGAGAACTCAGCGTCACGCCAGCCAGACAGCCAAAGTGAATATAATAGCGCTTTGTTCCAAGAAATGCGCTAAAAAGCATCACTGGAACATCATAAACAAAAACAAAGGTATGCTGGAATAATTGAATAAGAAAAAGGTAGCTGTATTCGGCCAACGCCTCGAAATATTGAACGTTAGTAACATTCTGCGTTCTCAACGTCAGGCCTGATTTACCAAATCAATATTTGAATTTAAAAATTCATTACGTTATTCATATTCCAATTGCTCATTCGCAATGCTATTTGGAATATGTTTATTATTAAATATCTTTTATATTCAAACTAATTACGTTTTCAAATCGGATTGCATTGAAATTCAACATAAAATGAATACCCACGCCACTGTTCCCAGACTGTATCTCATTAATTAATTCAAAAATACCTTTTGATGAATCAAACTCCCAATACAGTTATTAAAACTATAAGTCCACAGCATTGACTGTCCCAAAATCACATCTCTACATTCAACACAAAATTCAACATTACTTTTTACACGTGAAACTGTAACAACTGATCACGAAATAGGACAAATTAGACTGTCATACATTTTTACTGCACTACTGTTACTCTACCAAGTACAAACAAGCATGATTCTGCGAGTTTGCTTCGCTCAGATGTCTTCTATGAATTTCTCGACTCGTTTCGGTTCCTTGCTAGCTCGTAAGCCCTCCTGGTTGTTATTTTCTTTTTGGTTCCATGTTTTCTGCTGTTCTTGGTTTCCATATCTCATTTACTTCCCTTTTATCCTCGAGTCGAATTAGATGTCCATTTTATCCCAATTCTTTTTGCTCCATCTTCTTCATTACTGACTGTACTTCCATTCTCTCCCTAATCTCTTCATTTCTAATGTTGTCTAGTTTTGTTACATCCTCTATAGCTTTAAGATATTTCATTTTTACCGCTGTGATTTTACTTTGTTGTCTTTTATTCAGTACCCAGCTGCTTTCCCTATCTTTAACTTTCCAATAGCTATTGTTACTTGTTTGATGCTGATTTCTGTATTTGTTATTTCAAGATTTTGCTTTGGTACAAGGTCGTTATTTATGGTTAGTTCTTGCGGTTCTAATAATTCTTCATAATGTTCTCTTTATCTGTTCAGTTTGTCTGTATCCTTTCTCAGTATTGTCCCATTTTTGTCTTCTAATTTTTTAATAGGTTGTTCTTTTTTTTTCTCAAACTTTTCGCTACTTCATAAAAGTTTCTTGTTTTCTTACTTGGAATTTATCTTATAGAGACAGAATTTTTGCCGCAGGCGGTTGACATATAGAGCTGCGAAGCCTAGGGCTTAGGCCTGCGAAGCAGGTCAAGCGCTAGTTACTATATACTAATCGTCTAGTGTACCACTCTGGGTATAGATTCATCACTTCTTTGTCCACCTCTACAGCCTGTATTTATCGATGGATTTTTATGATTTTTTTTCATTTGATACATCTTCATTAGGACGAGTGCCTTTCGGGGGTCTCATATTTTGTTTTTTTTTGTTTTCTTTGTAGTTATTATTTATACATTTTTCGGAAGCCCCCCATTCATATTGTTCAGCATTTTGTATCAATTGTTTTTTCCTTTCTCTTTTCTCTTTGTACTCTCCATAAATTTCTTGCGTCTTCCATTTTTGTTTCTTCAATTTGATTTTTTCTTTTATTTCTTGGCTCCACTATTTTGTTTGTTTTCTGTTTTGTCTGTGTTTGTAGGTGCCACAACTGTTTTCTGCTGCTTATTATTCATACCAAAATATTGCTAAAATATTAAGAAAAGCTTTCTGATACAAAAGTAGTTACAGTGGCGGGCTTATTGTATCACAAAGCCCTTAAATATTAATAAAAGCTCTGTGGTACAATAAGCTCTCCACTAAGTAATAATTTTTCTGGGATGGACAGTGAAACCATAAAGTAGTAAAAAGCTCTATCAAGAGCTTCACTGAATTATTTGTACGTCGCATATGTTAAATCCTAATTAAATATTGAACAAACGCTCTACGAATGATGAAATATTGAAGAGAGCAAAGAGCTTTCAGTTCTGTTGGATTATTTGTAATAGTTTTCATTGGAGTCCAAAAATAGAGCTAATGAAAATTTAATCAGTTATTGGATGAAGTCGTTCATTCAAAATTGAATTTTCAATGTAGTATAACATTATACAATAAGAAATATTTTTCCTTCAGAACAATTTGTCACCCTAAACAATAAATACATTTCCTCCCTTTTAATAATCAAGATACGTTTGTATCGCACGGATAAAGCTGAGGAGTCATCTTGCTCCTCAGGTCACGTTCTGCGGATATGACGGGTCCTGATGAACTCACTACCTCTGTGGTGGTCACCCCAGTAACTAGTTACCGAGGTTGTCATCCAACGTTGTGGTTTGAATTGAAAGTTACTGATTCCCAACTGCGGATGTGACATTTCTTTCTTGCCTTCCTTATCTTACACATATGTAGTAGGGGGTGTTTTCTGGTTTTGTATTACGGACGAATTGTGGAGACTTCATTATAGGAGAGAAAAATGAAGTGTGAAAGTCATGTACCTACATTTCTCGTGATATATAATCAGTAAAAAATATTCCGTTTAAATTAATAAACTTGAAGCTTCAATCAATTCGCAACCCTCCAACAACAGCAAGACGGAGGCATTATTTCTAGTTCAGCGCCGGCGAGACCTAAGATAGTAAATTGAAAGAGGAAGCATTTGATGCTCCAATGATACCCAGACTACGGACGGAATACATGATGAGACAGAAGACTCTTTACTTGCCTTGAACTCCGACCTAGGTTGCTGGAAGGGTGATATTTTGACCACAAACTGTCAGGTGGATAAACGAGAAAAGGTAGTTCAAGATAATAAAATTCGATTTTATTCAAAGCCTCCGAATGATTTCCGATGAAATTATTGAGAACAGAGTTCAGTCAAAAGACAGAATTCTTTTTAGAACGTTCATCTTGAGCAGAACTACTGCTTCTCCATGAAATTTACTTGGAACCAACCTCAGCTAATTATGGACATGATGATCAAATAAGGATTAGCTACGATCTCTTTATACCCATTTTATTCAAGTTCATCGTTCAAACGATCAGTTGCCTACTTGGTTTCTCAACACCAGCATTCATAATACCATCAAGTGATGCTGATAATGCTGATAATACCGCCACCTCTGTAGCAATATGAAAGTAATAAAAACGACACTCTTATAATTATTTAGGAGAAATTACGAGTCGAAGTACAGCTTGTACTCTTCCTGGGTTTTAGGGTCGTAGCCCAAGAAAAGAACAGGCTGAACTGGATTTCATCACCTCACCTGACCGACTACGAGTATCTTTTTCATAACATTCATGTTGCTAGATACCCAAACTTCCTTATCCTAGCATCCAAACAATCAATTTCTCACCTGGTTTCTTCAGTACCAGCACCCGCAATACCATCAACTAATGCGGACAATACTAATACTTTTGTAGAAACATGGAGATAATAAAAACGTCACTCCCATAATTATTCAGAAAATATGACAAAATCAAGTACAGCTTGTACTCTTCCTGGGCGTCAGGACCATAAATTCTGAAGAGACAGGCTCAGTACTTCTTCTGAATGATAACCCTGAAACCCAGAAAGTAAGCAGGTTGCATCAAACTTTCTTTTTTCTTGACTGACCAAGAGTGTCTTTCTCATTACATCCATGTTGTTATAAGCTTTTCGTACCTACATTTTTTTCCTTTATCATTTCAAAACCACAAGGTTTCCTCAGCAGATACTTCTGTAGCAACAAATAAATAATAAAAAAGTCACACCTGTAATGATTCAAGAAGATGAAGAAATTGAGTACAGCTTGTACTTTTCCTAGGCTTTTAAGGCCATAAATTTGAAAGAGATAAGTTCTGTGCCTCTTCTGAATTAAAGCCCTAGTACGGAACAGGCTGCATTTGACTTTCTTCTCTTTCCTGACTGACCAAGAGTGACTTTTTCTTCTCATCAATGTTGCTACAAGCTCTCCGTATTCTAAATTTCCTAACCTAGCATTCAAACAATCAATTGCCCACCTGGTTTCTTCAGTACCATCATCTGCAATGTTATCAACTGTTGCTGATGATAGTGATTCTTCTGTAGCAACATGGTCTTTTCTAAGGTCTTCAAAGATCTGAAAAACTGCTGTTAGTAGCTGTTCAGTAGAACTACCAAATTTGCTTCAGCAGCGACGTTTCAAAATGTAGCTGTTCAAGTCAATCTGCCTTCAGCTGCAGTTCTGCTGTGCTTTGAGCTGCCAAATTTGTCCGGTAGACACTCTTTCAAGAGATTTGATTCCAGTATCCTAGTAGTGCTTTGCATCTGACCGATTGAACCGTTCCGCATTCGTTGTGACTCCTGTTTCAGAATCTCAGTGTTCGGCGTAAGTAACGTCCTGTTAACAGGGCTACTTAACACCCGCTATCGAGTGGCTCCTGTTGCAGAGTCATTGAAACGACATCTCAGCTTTGGAGTCGCCACCCTCTGCAACTGTAGCGTCAGCCGTAGAGCTACAGCACTGTAGCCACTGCCGTAGGGTTACCCTAGAAGATACTGAAAGTGGAGGTCTACGTCTTTCATCTGTATATTCCCGGCACCAAAACCGTTCAAAGGCATTTTGACTCCATCTGCTTCGGTACTGTCATGATATAATTTGAAAATAATATGTGTGTTCATTTTTGCAAAACAAATTAGTGCCTCGTCAAGCCGGAGGCTGCATGGCTCGCCTAATTACGCAGATACAGACCAGGATTTCACACCTACTCTCGAACAACCCTAGGAGTTATTAAAAGTGAAGGTCTACGTCTTTTATCAGTGAACTCTCGTCACCAAAACCGTTGAAAAGCATGCTAACTCCGTCTGCCTCGATACTGCAATGATATAATTCGAAAATAACCGGTGTGTTCATTATTGCAAAACAAATTCGTGCGTCGCCAAGCCGGAGGCCACATAGCTTACCTAATTACGCGGATACAGACCAAGATTTCACACCTACTCCCAAACAAACCTAGATATTACTGAAATTGCAACGACTCAATTCAAAAATGATTTATGTGTTCAATAATGCGAAACAAATCAGTGCCTGGGCAAGCCGGAGGCCACATGGCTTGTCCTGTTACGCGGATACTGACCAAGATATCACCCTTACTCCCGAACAAACCTAGAAGTGAGTGAAAGTGGAGGTCTACGTCATTAATTTGTATACTCCCGGCACCAAAACCTTTCGAAAGCATGTTTATTCCATCTACTTTGATACTGCAATGATAGGATTTGAAAACAACCGATGTGTTCATTTTCGCAAAACAAATTCGTGTGTTCATTTTCGCCTCGTTAATTTAGAGGCCGTATGGCTCGTTTAGTTACGCGTATACAGTTCAAGCTCTCATACCTACTCCCGAGCAACCCTAGGAGTTACTGAAAGTGAGGGTCCACGTCTTTTATCTGTAAACTTCCGGCAACAAAACCGTTCAAAAGCATGCTGACTCCGTCTGCTTCGATACTGCAATAATATAATTCGAAAATGATATGTATATTCATTTATGCAAAACAAATTCGTGCCTCGTCAAGCCAGAGGCCGCATGGCTTGCCCTATTACGCGGATACCGACCAAGATTTCACACCTACTCCCGAGCAACCCTAGGAGTTACTGGAAGTGAAGGTCCACGTCTTTAATCTGTATACTCCTGGCACCAAAACTGTTTAAAAGCATGCCGATTCCGTCTGCTCCGATACTGCAATAATATAGTTCGAAAATAACCAGTGTTTTCATTTATGCAAGACATATTTGTGCCTCGTCAAGCCGAAGGCCGCATGGCGTGCCCTATTACGCGGCTACCGACCAAAATTTCAAACCTACCTCCGAGTAGCCCTAGAAGTTACTGGAAGTGAAGGTCCACGTCTTTAATCTGTATACTCCCGGCACTAAAACCGTTTAAAAGCATGCTGACTCCATCTGCTTCGATACTGCAATGTGTGTTCATATATGGAAAACAAACTCTTGCCTTGTCAAGCCGGAAGCTGCATGGCTCATCTAATTACGCGGATACTGATCAAGATTTCCTACCTACTCCCGAGCAATCCTAGGAATCACTGGAACGTCTCTCATCTGTATACTCTCAGCACAAAAACCGTCCAAAAGCACGCCGACTCCGTCTACCTCAATACCGCAATGATATAATGCAAAAACAACCGGTGTATTCATTATCGCAAAACAAATTCGTGCCTCGTCAAGCCGGAGACCACATGGCTCGCCTTATTATGTGTACTGGAAGTAAAGGTCTACGTCTTAAATCTGTATACTCTAGGCACTAAAACCGTCCAGAAGCATGCCGACTTCGTCTGCTACAATACTGCAATGATATTAATGCAAAAACAACCGGTGTACTCATTATTGCAAAACAAGCTCGTACCCTGTCAAGCCGGAGGCCGCATGGCTTTCCTAATTACGCGGATGCCGACTTCCAAGGAAACCTAGGAGTTAGTAGAAGTGAAGATTCACGTCTTTCATCTGTATACTTTCGGCACTAAAACCGTTCAAACGCATGCTGATTCCGTCTGCTTCAATACTGCAATAATATAACTCGAAAATAACCAGTGTGTTCATTTATGCGAAACAATTCTGTGCCTCGTCAAGCCCATCACGCCGTGATCTCTGTCACGTAGTGCTACAGCATCCTTTGACGACGTCAGCCAAAATTCGACGCACCGTAACTCCGATTTCGTATGCTGGTTTCAGGCCGTGTCCAATCTATCCCTCATTCCTTCATGTTATATGTTATGAGTTGGCGCCCGGGCATCCTGACTGTACGCAACTCCAGCGATACGTCAAGCTCGTCACAAATTTTACTCCTGTAATTATTTAAAAAAGATGTCGAAATCAAGTACAGCTTGTACTGTTTTTGAACTTTAGGACCATAAATTCTGAAGAGACTTCTTCTGCATTGTGACCCTGAAGCTCAAGAAGAAAACAAGTGACCTTTTCTCAATTTCCTTGTTGCAACAAAAATGATGTGAGGTTCTTTATCAAGTCAGGATCAGAATTAGAATCATATGTAAATCCAGAACAGGGAATAGTGGAAACAAATGAATAGAATATATATAAACTCACCTTGCACTCCAAAAAATTCGAAGGTCACGGCAAAAACAAAAAGCAAATTGTCGTTAACGCCAACATATCAAACTTGAGCTGAACGAAACAATAATTTAGGATCTGCAACAAAAAACAACATCAGATTAATACGTAATTCCACAAAATTATAGGAGTTGCAATTCTGGATTCATACTTTATCGATTCTAAAGTACTTCGAAGCTCTGTGAAACGCAAGCTCGTTATTGTAAATTTGGGGCTTTAAAAGGGCTTTCACAAACTCCTTTAGGAGGATATGTTCAATATTGGGGCTTGACCGAAATATTTAATGTGTTCTTGACTTCTTGTATAATTTGTGAACTAAAATGTATCAGGGTATCCAATTGTAAAGATAGTGACTTTATAAGCATTTTATCGTAATATGTGCTCAAAAAGTTTCTGTCGGAACGAATAAAGTATAAAATAAAATGAGTCCCTCCTCGAATCGCGATTTAAATAAAAGCAAATTACATCTGAACATGAACCGCTCTGAGCTCATTCCGTTTCAAGTCAATTCAAGGATCACATTCGCTGTTCGCCTCCATCTGGAAACTTTATTTGCCAAACTTCAAACGAAACTTTCTTTTTCTGCTTCCTTATTACTGAGGAAAGTTTATCCGAATAGAAGCATTCGATAAAAAATCTACACATAGCAAAGGCGGCCACTTTTCACAAGTTTTATGCCTGCTCGAGACATAATAACAAGAACATAAATAGATTTACCATTGATAATAATCGATCAATAATGTTTTGTTTGTTATTCTCCAATATTATTCGTGTGCTAAATTATCTCCTTTCATGATTGATGAAAGATCATGATTATTAATACTATATCGACGACTCGGGTAATTCTGAGAAACATCTACGTGTGTTCTTGTTATTTTGTGCCCTTAGCTTCGTCTGGAGAGATCTCACGCGCTCCTCGTTCAATGTTAAGAGGATTTGGTTCGGTGCATTAGCGTTATTAATAATATGAGATGTTCGACTGTACGGTATTAAAGCCCTAGAGCACACAGTGCTTCACTCGGGTCCTAAGTCTGCAGTTCTCGCTACATACCCTTCAGATTTTAATCTCACGAGCCAATTTTCTTATCGACCGCGCCGATAACTTGATTATAATGTGTGAAGTGTGGAAATTATTAAACAATGCACAAGGAAGCTTATTTTGACGGGCTTGGAGCTTATTAAAGGCATACCACTTAAAAATATACATAACAATTTCCTTTGACGGTTGCCAAACTTTTGTTTACAATCCATTTTCAATTCAAGTGCCACTTTCTCATTTCATACAACAATTTCTTGAAATTTATCCAATCTAATCTCGGGAGAGAATGGCGGCGCGTTTTTCTGCGGAACAATTAATTATACATTGTGCGCCGTGCATGTGGTACTAATTACTCATTAGGACAGGAGGCTCCGACATAAAGTACAAACTTTCGTCTATATGTCAGGCAAACTGCCCCAGTGGAGCACGTGCAAGTTTTTGGGAAGGCTTAAATTATGTAGAATGAGGGAAATTAGAGCGGAGCAGTTGGGATTCTACGAAAAAAAAGTCAGGAAGAATTAAGGTCCATTTACAGTGAGATCGAGATTTTTTCAATGCCCTTTTGTCGTTACTTGGGCCAACGTTTGATTTTTATTCCGGTACACGACCATATAACTCTAGGAGCACCCCCTTTCTAAACGACGGAGCAGACGGAGTCTTCATGACTATATGCCGGTGTCGTTACGGGATTGTATGGAACGCGCGTTTTGTCGGCAACAGTTTGGATCTTCGTGAGCTCCCTGATTTTGATCAAATTCAATATACAGCCTCTTAAAGGATCCATTCCTCGACATATACAGTCGAATCAATTTTTTTTAAATATTTAAGGGTTGAAACATCCTTTTAAATGATTGGAGGACACATATTTTGAAAACAATCAAAATATATGGATTTATCTCTTTACATTCTGATTATATAAGCCTTGATTGATACGAAAATATATTCTTCATCCCTTAAAACTCCTAATTAGAGGGTTGAATGAACTAATAAATTTTTCTTGAAATTGGTCCAAAAACTTCAATACAGATGCAAGTTATGCAAGAACTAGAGCCCCTATTCAAATTCAGATTACAGATTCGGATTCCAGAGGGTCAAATTAAGATGATGACATGCGTACCACATTTTTTCCAATTGTTTCTATTCATTTTTAAAACGTGGACTATTGCCTTGATATTTTCAAGGAAAAAAAGACATTTTTCACTGATTTTGATTAAAATCAATATTTAGCCTCTCAAAGGATCTATTCTTTGATAAACTCGGTCAAATCAATTTTTTTCTAATATTCAAGGGATGAGACATCCCTTCAAATTATTAAAGGATGCATATCTTGAAAACTATCAAGAAATTTGAATTTATCTTTTCATATTCTGTTTGTATGGACCTTTATTTATATAAAAATATATTTTTCATCCCTCAAAACTTCCAATTAGAGGGTTAAATAAATTAATAGATATAACATGTTATTGGCCTACGATCGCCATAATAAAAAGGCGAATTATGCAAGAACTAGAGCCCCTATTTGAATTTGAATTGTAGATCAAGTTTCTAAAGGGTCGAATTAAGGGGATGACATGCGTAACACATTCTTTTCAAATTTTTATCATCTACTTTAAAAGGGTGTTTTTTTTCAAGCGAGAAAAGACTCTTCTTCCTGATTTCTTTCAAATTTGATATAGCCTCTATAAGGATCTATTCTTGGATAAATTGGGTCAAATAATTTTTCTTCAAGTCCTTAGGGGGTGAGACACCCTTCAAATTATTCAAAGAAGCATATCTGAAATACTTATAACTGATTTAAATTTATCCCTCCATATTCTGTCTGTATGAACCTTTATCTATATGAAAATTCATCTTTCATCCCTTAAGACTTCCAATTAGAGGATTAAATAAATTAATATATAGAACAAGTGATTGGCTTACGAACGTCATAATAAAAGGGCTAATTATGCAAGAACTAGAGCCCCTATTTAAATTCAGATTGTAGATTTGGATTCTAGAGGGTCGAATTAAGGGGATGACATGCGTAAAATATTTCTTCAAATTTTTATCATTCATTTTAAAAGGGTGGACATTAGCCTTGGTGTTTTTTTTGAGCGAGAAAAGACTTCTCTCTGATTTCTTTCAAATTTGGTATACAGCCTCTCAACGGGCCCATTGTCTGATAAATTTAGTCAAATTGATTTTTCAAGTACTTAGGGGGTTAAACAACCCTTCAAATTATTAAGGGACGCATATCTTAAAAACCATTGAGTAATTTGCATTTATCTGTTCCTATTCTGTTCGTATGGACCTTAATCTATACAAAAATATATTTTTAATGCGAGAACTAGAGTCCCTATTTGAATTTAGATTGTAGATTCAGATTTTAGAGAGTCTAATTAAAGGGATGACATGTGTTAAACGTTCTTTTCAATTTTTATCATCCATTTTGAAAGGGTGGACTATAGTCTTGGTGTTTTTTTTAAGCGAAAAAGGCCTTTTCTTACTGTTTTCTTCCAAATTTGGTTTACAGCCTCTATAAGGAACTTTTCTCTGATAACTTGGGTCAAATGAATTTTCAAAAAATATTAAAGGGGTGAAACACCCCTTCAAATTATGAAAGGACGTATATCTTACAAAATATCAAGAAATTTGAGTTTATCTATTCATACTCTGTTTGTATGGACCTTCATCCATACAATAATTCATTTTTTATCCCTCAAAACTTCCAATTAGAGGATTGAATTAATTAATAAATATAAAATGTGATTGGCTTAAAAATGCCAATATTAAAAGGGCGAATTATGCAAGAACTAGTGACCCTATTCGAATTTAAATTCTAGATTCGGATTCTAGAGGATCATATTAAGAAGATGACATGTGCAACACATTTTTTTAAATTCTTATCATTCATTTTAAAAGGGTGGACTATAGCTTTGTTGTTTTTTCAAGCGAGAAAGGACTTTTTCCTCTGATTACTGTTAAATCTGGTATACAGTCTCTTAAGGGATCTATTATTTGATAAATTAAGTCAAATTATAGTTTTTCAAATACTTAGGGGGTGAAACACCCTTTTAAATTATTCAAGAATGCATATCTTGTAAACTATTGAGCAATTTGAATTTTTCTCTTCATATTCTGTTTGTATGGACCTTAATCTACATGAAAATATATTTTTCATCCCTTAAAACTTAATTAGAGGGTTAAATGAATTAATAAATATAACATGTTATTGACTCAAAAACGCCATATTAAAAAGGCGAATTATGCAAGAACTGGAGCCACTATCTGAATGTAGATTGTGGATTCGAATTCTAGAGGGTCTTATTAAGGGGATGACATCCGTAAAACATTTTTTTTAATTTTTATCATTCATTTTGAAAGGGTGGACTACAGCCTCGATGTTTTTTTCAAGCGAAAAAGAGCTTGTCTCTTTGATTTCTTTCAAATCTAGTATATAGCCTCTATAAGGATCTATTCTTTGATAAATTGAGTCAAATGAATTTTCAAAAAATATTTAAGGGGTGGAACACCCCTTAAATATTTTGAAGGAATTGAAATTTGAAATTGAAGGACGCGTATCTTGAAGACTATTTAGAAATTTATATTTATCTCTTCATATTCTGTTTGTATGGGCCTTAATCTACATGAAAATATATTTTTCATCCCTTAAAACTTCCAATTAGAGGGTTAAATAAATTAATAAATATAACATGTAATTGGCTTAAAAACGCCATATTAAAAGGGCGGATTATTCAAGAACTAAAGTCCCTGTTTGAATTTAGATTGTAGATTCGGATTTTACAGGGCTGAATTAAGGGGATGACAGACAGAACTCATTTTTTTGAATTTTATTATACATTTTAGAAGGGTGGACTTTAGCCTTAGGGTTTTTTAAAGCGAATAGGGGCCCGTCTCTTTGATTTCTTTCAAATTTGGTATACAGCCTCTATAAAGATCTATTCTCTAATAAATTGAATCAAATCGATTTTTGAAATATATTTAAGGGGTGGAACACCCTCTTAAATTATTAAAGAGCGCGTATCTTGAAATCTATCTAGAAATTTGAATTCATCTCTTTATATTCTGTTTGTATGGACCTTAATCTATATAAATATATCTCTAATCCCTTAGAACTTTCAAGTAGAGGGTTAAATAAATTAATAAATATAACATGAGATTGGCTTAAAAACGCCATATGAAAAGGGCGAATTATGTCAGGACTAGAGCCCCTATTTGAATTTAGATGATAGATTCGGATTCTAGAGGGTTAGATAAATTAATTAATATAACAAGTTATTGGCTCAAAAATGCCATAATAAAAGGGCGGATTATGCAAGAACTATGAACCCTATTCTAAATTAAATTGTAGATTTGGATTCTAGAGGGTCGAATCAAGGGGATAGCATGCGTTAAACATTTTTTTGAATTTTTATTATTCATTTTGAAAGGGTGGACTACAGCCTTGGTGTTTTTTAGAGCAAAAAAGGACTTTTCCCTCTGATTTCTTTCAAATTCGGTAAACATCCTCTCAAAGGATCTATTTTTTGATGAATTGAGCCAAATTATTATTTTTTGAATACTTAAAGGGTGAAACACCCCTTTAAATTATTAAAGGATGCATATCTTAGGAACTATCGGAAAATTAGGATTTATCTCTTCATATTCTATTTGTATAGACCTTAATCTATATAAAAGTATATTTATCATCCCTTAAAACTCCAAATTAAAGGGTTAAATAAGATAATAAATATAACAAGTTATTGGCTTAAAAACTTCATATTAAAAAGGCGAATTATGCAAGAACTAGAGCCCTTATTTAAATTTAGATTGTAGATTCGTATTCTAGAGGGTTGAGTTAAGAGGATGACGGGCAGAACACATTTTTCAAGAATTTTACTATACATTTTAGAAGGGTGGACTTTAGCCTCAGGGATTTTTGAAACAAAAGAGGGCTTGTCTCTCTGATTTCTTCCAAATTTGATACACAGCCTCTATAAAGATCTATTCTTTGATAAATTGAATTAAATTGATTTTTGAAATATATTCAAGGGGTGAAACACCCCTTCAAATTATTAATGGACGCATATCTTAAAGACTATTTGAAAATTTGAATTTATCTCTTCATATTTTATTTGTATGGACCTTAGTCTATATTAAAATATATATATCATCCCTCAAAACTCTCAATTAGAGGGTTAGATAAATTAATTAATATAACAAGTGATTGGCTCAAAAATGCCATAATAAAAGGGCGGATTATGCAAGAACTAGGAACCCTGTTCTAAATTAAATTGTAGGTTTGGATTCTAGAGGGTCCAATCAAGGGGATAGCATGCGTAAAACATTTTTTTGAATTTTTATTATTCATTTTGAAAGGGTGGACTACAGCCTTGGTGTTTTTCTAGAGCAAAAAAGGAATTTTCCCTCTGATTTCTTTCAAATTTGGTAAACATCCTCTCAAAGGATCTATTTTTTGATAAATTGAGCCAAATTATTTCTTTTTGAATACTTAAAGGGTGAAACACCCCTTTAAATTATTAAAGGATGCGTATCTTAAGAACTATCGGGAAATTTGAATTTATCTCTTCATATTCTATTTGTATAGACTTTAATCTATATGAAAGTATATTTATCATCCCTCAAAACTTCAAATTGGAGGGTTAAATAAGATAATAAATATAACAAGTTATTGGCTCGAAAACGCCATATTAAAAAGGTGAATTATGCATGAACTGGAGCTCCCATTTTAATTTAAATTGTAGGGTCGAGCTCTAGAGGGTCAAATTAAGGGAATGACATGCCTAACACATTTTTACAAGTTTTTATTATTCATTTCAAAACGGTGGACTAAAGCCTTGGTGTCTTTTTCAAGCGAAAAATCGCTTTACTCTCTGATTTCTTTCAAATTTGGTGTACAGCCTCTATAAGGACCTTCTCTTCGATAAATTTAGTTGAATGAATTTTTGAAAAATATTTAAGGGGTGAAACACCCCTTCAAATTATTAAAGGACGCGTATCTTGGAGACTACCAAGAAATTTGGATTTATCTCTTCATATTCTGTTTGTATGGATCTTAATCTAAGTGAAAATATATTTTTCATCCCTTAAAACATCCAATTAGAGGGTTAAGTGAATTAATAAATATAAAAAGTGATTGGCTTGAAAGCGCCATATTAAAAGGGCGAATTATTCAAGAACTAGAGCTCCTCTTCGAATTTAGATTGTAGATTCGGATTCTAGAGGGTCGAATCAAGGGGGTGACATGCATGATACTTTTTTTTTAATTTTTATTATTCACTTTAAAGGATGGACTTATAGCTTTGCTGTTTTTTAGGGTTAAAGGATCTATTCCTTCATAAATTTGGTCAGATCAATTTTTTTTAATATTTGAGGGATGTTATACACAAATAATGATATCAAACTTCTTCTGAAGCTCTTGCTGCCATCTTCAAGCAGCAGGGCCAACAGAAATAAATCCCGACGCCAACTAGGTCAGGAGTGCGTGGCGCGTATACAAATGCGTAGCGATGACCACACAGGGGGGAAAGGAAGGTCATTATTTGCAAACGACGCCACACTTTACATATCTAAAATCAAGACGCGATGCCGCCGTCAGCAGACGACGATGCTTTTGGCGGCTTGTCAAGAACATGGACAGAGAAATGGATCAGCTGTTCTCGGGCGTGAGGAAATAAAAAAGAGAAATATGCGCAGAACGAGGAATTTTGATGACGAAATCTCAATTTTTATCACACTCAGGTTTGAGAAGATTAATATATAGAAAATATTTCAGGTACACATCCCTCCATATTCTGGGTGTTCTTGTAGATAGTTAACATTGCTAAAACTTCAAATATTCAGTTGGTTTCAGCTGCAAGCATTTGCTTTGTGTTAGGCCCAACCAGAGAAGTTTGTACTATCCTATATCCTTTGAGTGTGTTAGGAAATATACGCCTTGATTCTAATTAGGTTTTACGCAGTTGTCAGATGGATTTAGAAGCATTTAAGGCTGGAAGAGATTATTTACTTGACCGTTACGAAGGATAATCTCGGGGTTTTATTCTGGGAGCACCTACGTTTCACGATGCTTCTTTCATGGACTATTTGCACATTTGTGGCTTGCAAAAATCGGGAGGCAAATCAAAATCCAACAAATGTTTTCCACAACAATCTAGAGTCCATGAAGATGGAGTGAGATGTAACTCTGCTCCGCATTAAGGCCTAACAACCTCGCAGGAAACAAATCACAGCAACTTGACAACGCTGTATTTTATGCATGCTGAGTCTCTTTCATGTATAATCCACCTTTCCTTTGTACTTCTATTTCTAATCTAGATTTTCATACAAGGAGGGAAAATTTTAGTCGACCCTATAATAGCCCAGCGTGAACACTCTGTCAATTGTTTCCCTTGTTTTGTACCTTTTGTTCCAGAAAATGTGTGAAACAGTTCAAAGAATTATGAGGTGAGGACCTATGGGATGAGGGATATTCATTAAAAATAGAGTAATCCAGATGAAGATTTCCATAGAAAAGATGTATAACTATTTAGTGCACTACATATATTTCCACTGATTCATTACTTTAAAGTGCTTTTTGAGCATAGAGTACGATAAATTACTAGACGGACGTAAACTGATATTTATTCTCCTTTAAGTTGGCCCCGTATTGCTTGGATTCTTGGCATATTTTCTTACTGTACTTCATATTGTTTGTCATAATTAGAAGGAAGATTCGAGCCAAAAATGGTGATTTATTCTGTTTTCTTTTAAAGCTAAATTTTAATAATAGAAATTAAGATCCGAATAAATTCTAAGTGAACTCATAGCAAGATGAATAACGATGCAGATTATTATTTTTCTTCAATTCATTATTACACATGAAAACAATTCAACACTCGGGAGTTCCAAAATGTGATGGTCAAGTTTGGTAATTCTTCGTTTACTTGATGGGTTTGAATTCAAGCCACAAACAAATGGGAAACGAACAAAAATAAGATCCAATCTCCACTCCGATAATCATTCGCACAAGCCAGAAGTTATTCTCCATATTTATTCATCTTTTCATGTTTCCTTTACATCTTTCGTAAACACTAGAAGAGATCATCTTGAAAGTTCTCTCTTCTATCCATTGATGTTACCTTTCCTTCGGTAGGTCGTTTGTTTGCAAAGTTTTCTACTTTTGGACCGGTTGCTTTTACCACCTTTCCCGTAAATAATCATTCGACTTGATGAGGTTGATTGGTCTACATGTGTTACCCAATGTAACAACAGTAAGTTAAGCGGTTCTACCTTCTACCTGTTCATCTCCTACCTGATAATCTCCTATCTGGTATCTCCTGGCTTCATCTTCGTCTGGCTCCTCCTAAGATTGTTTATATCTTAGGATCAAATCTTTCACACAATTCAAGCATTAGAAGTCGCCTTTATTCACTTATTTGACAACCTACACCTAACCCATATCCAGGCCCCAACATTATGAGCATACATCAATTTTTCCCTTAAAGAAGACAACTTGAAGGTTCAAATTCTTCTACCTGTAGATATCGACTTTCCCTCATCAAATCTTTTGTTTGTAACATGTTCTTCTTTTCCACGACTACTGATCTTCATCTGACCACCTTCCATCCAGGTAGTTATCCTGGCTGGAAGGCCATAAATTCAATCTTCGTCTGGCCTCTCCTTGGATTCTTCATGTTTTGGGTTTGAATCTTTCCCACATCATTTTTTAGAGGTTCCTTTCCTTCTATCCGTAGTTGTCTTCAATCTTCATTCAATCGTTTGTTTCTTTTGAACAGATTACCTTCACCACGACTACTGATCTCTTGTAGATAGACAGCCGTCCTGATGAGGTTGAACGGTCAACACGACCCTGATGTAACAACAGTAAATTTCGTAGATGGAGGTCCATGGACTTGATCAGTGTCTAGTGTCTCCTAGGTTTCTTCATGTTTCCGAATCATATCATCCCCACAAGTTGAACATCAGAAGTGTTCTTCACTCACTCACTGCACAACCTATACCTAACCCACATCATTCTTCTCGTAACTGTCGATTTTCTTTCAATCGTTTGTTTGCTTCTTTTAAACAAGTTGCCTTCACTATAACTACTGATCTACGACTGACCACTTTGTTTTCTTGTCATCTGACTTGATGAGATTGAACGGTTAGAACGACCTTAATGTAGCAACAATAGAAACTGAGCTTTCATCTCATATCTGGCCATCTCCTGAATGGGTCCATGGACTTGATCTTCATCTAGTTCCTCCTAGTATTCCTCATGTCCACAAATTGAGCATCAGGAGTCTTCTTCACTCATTGACTTCACATGTACTATAAGTACACATGATTTTTTCCTTAAAAGAAAATAATTTGAAGATTCCAGCTCTTCTACCTGTAACTGTCGATTCTCCCTCACTAATTTTTTTTGTTTGCTAAGTTGCATTCCTGATTTCCATCTGACCATCTTCCCTAGATAGCTGATCTGATGGGGTCACACAGTTTAAAGTGTTACTAAACAAGTGCCCAATGTAACAACAGTGGATACAGAGCTTTCATCTCGTACCTGGCCATCTCCTGGATGGAGGTCCAAGGACTTGATGTTTCCGGATCGAATTTCCTCTACAAGCTGAGCATTAGAAGTCTCCTTCACTTACTTACTTCACAATCAATACCTCACCTATCTCTTGGCTCAAAATCAACTTTTCCCAAAAAGAAGAAAGCTTGCTTAGGGGTACCAACTTTTCTACCCGTAACTTCCTCATTCAATTGATTGTTTGCTTCTTTTGGACAGGTTGCCACCTTCCATCTAGATAGTCAGTCGACTTGATATAACAACAGTAGATCCAGGGCTTCCATATTCTACTTGGCCATCTCTTGGTTGGAAGATCATGAACTTGATCTTCGTCTGGCTCCTCCTAGGTTTCTTCATGTTTTGGGTTTGAGTCTTTCTCACAATTTGAGCATAAGAAGTCTTCTTCAGACACTCACTTTCCACACTTTCCACAATCCATATCTAACCCACATCATTAATTCCTTAGAAGAAGACGATTCAGAGGTTCCTTTTCTACTAGCCGTAGCTGTCGATTTTCCTCCATCAATCATTTGTTAGCTTCTTTTGCCACGACTACTAATCACCTTCTCACTAGATAGTCAGCTGACCTATTGAGGTCGAACGGTTTAAATGTATTACTAAACACATGTCTAATGTAACAACAGTAGCTTCCATTTCGTACTTGGCCATCTCTTGGATGGAGGACCATGAACTTGATCTTCGTCCTGTTCCTTCTGGGATTCTTCATGGTTCCGACTCAAATTTTCTCTACAAGCTGAGTATTAGAAGTCTCCTTAACTCACTTCACAACTCATACCTAACCCATCTCCTGGCTCCAAGATATTAGTACACATCATTTTTTTCCTAAAAGAAGACGATTTGAAGGTTCAAACTCTTCCACTCGTAGCTGTAGATTTTCCTTCATTTCTTTCATTCATTCTTCTGTATGCAAAGTGTTCTTCTTTTTGACAGGTCGTCTTCACTACGACTCTTGATTTCCATCTTATCATTTTCTCCCTTAGATAGTCAGTCGGTCTGATCAGGTCAAGCTTCCATCTCGTAACTGGCCATCTCCTGGCTGGAGGACAATTAACTTGATCTTCGTTTGGTCATCTCCTACCTGTTTCTCTCCTATCTGGTCATCTCCTACCAGATAATCTTCTTTCTGGTATCTCCTGACTTGATCTCCGTCTGATTCCTCCTAGGATTCTTCATGTCTCCTTCATTCACTCACTTAACTTCTAAAATTATGAGCACACATCAACTTTTCCCTAGACGAAGGCAGCTTGGAAGTACCAACTCTACTACACGTAGTTGTCGATTTTGGACAGGTTGCCTCCACCACGACTACTGATCTACATCTGATCACCTTTTCCTTGGATAGTCAACTGACCTGATGAGGTTGAACGGTTAACATGTGTTACTAAACACGTCCCTACTATAACAGCAGTAGATCCAGGGCTATCAACTCCTACCTGGTTTGATCTTCGCCTAGCTTCTTCTTAGATTCATCATGTTTCAAATTGCATCGTCCACACAATTTGAGCATCAGTAGTCTCCTTCATTTGCTCATATCACAACTTATACCTGGCTCCAACAATCAGCACATATCAACTTTTTTCCTATAAGAAGACGAAGACAACTTGAAGGTTCCCAGCTGTGAATGCCAACCTGATGAGGTTGAACGATTAACATGTGTTACTAAATACGTTCCTAATTTCAGAACTATAGATCCAGAACTTCAATCTCCCACCTGGTCATCTCCTGGGTGGAAGACCATATATTTGAACTTCGTCTGGCTCTTCTTTGATTTTTTATGTTTTGGGATCATTCACTTATTTATTCCATAACTTATACCTAACCCACTCCTGGCACAAACACTATGAGTATACATCAACTTTGCCCTAGAAGAGGCAGCTTGGAGGTTACAACCCTTCTACCCATAGCCGCCGATTTTCCTTCATTCAACCGCTTTTTCCTTCTTTTGAACAAGTTGCCTTTGCCACGACTACTAATGAACACCTTCCTTTTAGATAATCAGCCGACCTGATGAGGCTGAGCAGTCAACATGTCTTACTAAACACGTTCCTAATGTAACAACAGTAGATCCAGTGCTTCCATCTCTTACCTGGTCGTCTCTTGACTGGAGGACCATGAACTTTCTTTTCGTCTGGCTCCTCCTAGGATTACTTTCGTTGGGATCAAATCTTCCCATAATTAAAGCATTGGAAGTCTTCTTTACTCACTGACTGAAAGAAGACAGCTTGGAAGTTTTAATTCCTCTACCTGTAGCTGTTGATTTTCCTTCGTAGAATCCTTTGATTATAAAATGTCCTTTCTTTGGACCATACCATACCATAATCAAGCATTTGATTCTCCTCTAAGCGCTTCCTCCATTAACAGGCAATGTTTTATGACGAACTGTAGATTTTAAGCTCTTAGTTGGTCATCTCCTAGCTGGAGAATCGTTAACTTGATTGCCGTCTGACTCATCCAAAGATTCTTCATGCTTTTGACATCTTCCGTTTCCATGCAATGTCCGTTTGCACAACTTAGTTGTTATCCTTCATATTAATTTGCCTTACTTCACATCTTATGGTCAACCCACCTTCTGGATCTAACGTTGAGTGAAAGCAAGCACACATCCTCTTTTCTCTAGAAGAAGACAACTTGACGAATCGTACTTTTCTGCCCACAGCTGATGACTTTTTTTCGTTGAGTTGTCCTCAGAGACAGGATGCCGTTAGCACAGTGACTAATCTTTGCTTGATCACCTCTCCCGTACATAGGCACCGGTTCTGAAGAGATTGTAGCAAAGAACAGTTGTCAATCTGTCATCTCCTTCCTGGTAATCTCCTAGCCTTTTTTATGGGGTTGTCTGCTCCTAGGATACTTTGGTCCGTATTCTCACCACTTATCCAAGCGCTACTTGAACAAAAGGTAGCGCGAAACAATAGGACAAAGAAAGACAATCCATCAAACTTTGGCAAGAAGCGTTTCTTCAAGAGATGACAATATTGGCCTTTGTGATTTGAGTAATTTCCGTTCCCACTTGTCTTGATATCAATCTGCCTCATGCTGGCTCACTTGACATTCATTGCCCGGTCTATATCTTGACTTCAACACTAGGCAGAAGCAAGCATACTTGAACTTTCTCTCAGGAGTGGCAAACCTGGAAACTTTTACTGTTCTGTTCATAGCTGTTGACCTCAATTTGTTGATCATCTTTGTTTTGGACGAATTGCCTTTATCCCGACAAATCCTCCTCACCGTCGAAAGGTAGTGACCAACATGAGATTAGGTTGACGAACAGTTGATTTTGAGTTCCTGGCTATTTTCTAGCTGAACTTGATATTCATCTAGCACCTCCAAGGACCCTTTCCATTTTGGGCATCTTCCATTCCAATTAGGGTGTTTATCTTCCTCACAAGTTGGGCATTAGTTGTAGGTCTTCCTTCGATGAGTTGTTCGATACCAAATGGTCTGACCAACTTTTCTGTAGATAGACAGTCGTCTGTTTGGCACAGATTGCAAGCCGTTGTCCCTTCTAGTCAGTCCTAACCTGAATACTCGAACTGAGGTAGATAGGTCTTTCAGCTATCAATGAGTTCCAAGCTGTCATAAAATTGGATGACCTTTACTTGCTCCCAATCATGTCCTTGATGTAACAAACTGTTGATTTTAATCCAACCACTATTTGTGTTGAGTTGAAGGATTATTAACCTGGTCGTCTAGCTCCTTTAAGGTTTCTTCGAGTTCTTAGCTCTTCCGTTTCAACTACCATAAGTTGGGCATTCGAGGTTTTTCTTTTTCAAAAGGCCTTTGTTCATTAAGATGTTTGATTCCAAAGTATCCTTCATTTGGGCAGGTTGCCTTTTTGTTTTTCATGGTACACGAGAAGACAGCACTGCTAGTACAGCACGGTTTCTTACCAGATGTGATAATCTCAAGAGGGTTCAGGTTTGTGTCCCAATTATTGTCTAGTTTTTGGTACAGCTGATGATTTATAGTAAAACCGACTAACTTAATAGAGAAAGTTGAGCGAGTGAATTGAACAAAGGTGATAAATAATGGAGCCAGTAAAAATCTGGCAAAATTGAGTCTTGTCAATATTTATGTAGCTCTAGATCACTCCATCAGACGCAATTCCATTCTGTCATGCCTATATATATACAACCAACGTACTGCGTGGCGCTTGCATAGGAACATAGATTGAAAAGACATTTAGAATTTACATAAATTTGGCTTGGACCGTAGCTTCCATCTATCTCTGCATTTACATTCATGTGTCTGTTTTCTCTCCATTTCGTTGGGGTGACGTTTATGTTAGCTCTATTGTGTGTATTGCGACACGAACAAATTTTTTGCTTGCTTTTGTAGATTTTAGATTGCTTTGGTGATTTTAGCTTGGAATTGAGTTTCAAATGTATTGCTTTTTGACGAGAAGAGGGGACTTTCAAACGTTTATATTTCCACTTTTTAACACTTATTAAACTGGAAAGTGAAATTGGTTTTACCAAATTCAATAGTAACGAAATATGAACTCCGTACTTCAACATCTTTCGCAAAAACTTAACCACGTGAAGTTTCGGATAATCGCTAAATAATTTAGCGAAAATTAATTTTGTGTGGACGAACAGACAAAAACGATCCGTCATTGAATTTTTTGTAGTTAGGGTCCATAGACGGCGTTGGTTTAATTATAATCAGTTCCAGCAGCAGCTGTGCACTGATTACATTGGTAGAACGCCGTTATATTAATCTTGATAATGTGACTATTTCTGACCGTTAATCCTGCAGTTTAATGACGGGTCTTCGACAAATAGTCATAGGAAAATCAATCCATAATACAAAAATAACAGGGGTGTGTTCATATTGCAATTTCCCCATTCTTCAAAGTAAGAAGGCAATATTCTAGGTACCAGTTGCACGATCAAATTTTATGATGCGATTAAAATATTACTATATTATATTTTCATGTTGCTAGAAGGAAGAAGTTGTTATCGTAAACTCAGAAAATATTGAAATCAGCAGAGAGAGTTCTAAACTTCCACTGGAAATGTTCACAGACTGCAAAAATAGAAATTTATGTACAATAATATTTGATTTACATCTCTCTTAACCGGCTACACTCGTTCAAAGAGTGAACCAAAAACTTTTTTGGGCAAATTGGAGACACTTAGCACTCCTTGTGTAGTTTCCTAGATCCATCTTTTCTTTTCTACTTCTTTTATCCATCATGATTTGGTTTTTCTATTTTTTTCGTCCTGCAATCTAGGATTGATTCTATTGCGTCTTGTTTTCCAAGTCTCCATTTGTTGTTGTTTTATTTTCCGCACTGTCTTCTTCTTCTATTTTTTTTACTATTTTGTGATTCATTTCTGGTGTATATTCGTTTTTTAATACTTTTACTGGCCCTAGTACTGTTTTCATGATTATTTCTCATCATTTTTCAAATCAAATTTTTTTCGTCATTGTCATTTTTTGTTATTTTTACAGAGTTTTACTTGCCAATAGTTTTTGCATAGAAAGCTTCGCTTGTTGTTGCTATCTTTTTTATTTCTGCCTCTGTTTCCACTTTATTTTTTATTGCAGGTATTCTCAAATCTGTATTTCCTTATCCTTTGTTGTTTCCCTGA
The DNA here is from genome assembly GCA_963989225.1 of Dromius quadrimaculatus. NCBI lineage: Eukaryota > Metazoa > Arthropoda > Insecta > Coleoptera > Carabidae > Dromius > Dromius quadrimaculatus. The sequence continues at coordinate 4,701,951 of OZ022328.1, forward strand.
GTTTCACTATTTGTGTCTAATTGATATTTATTTCGAATTCTATGTTATTACGCTTTATTATTATTTCTTGTAGCATTCCTTTAATCGTTTGTTTATTTTTTGTTACTGTTGTCCTGTTTTTGTTCTCAATGTTCCTTTTCCTCTGTTTCGTAGCACATATTCTAATGCTAAATTGGATAAGTTGCTGATAGCTCACTCCTCTGTTTATCACAAAACTTCTGTTTCTTCTTTTTGTGTTATTTACCAACTTTTGTTTTTCTTATTGTCATTGCCATAAGTCTCCTCGGTATTTTCTTTACTATGTCGTCTCCTCTCAATTCTTCTTCAATTCCGTGATTCATTTCTGATCTATATTCGTTCTTTAATACATTTTTTGATTCATACCATTCTATCTATCGGTCTTATTATTGTTTCATATATTCTAATTTTTGTTATTTTTCACAGAGTTTTACTTGTCAATAGTTTTTTGTTTGCGTAGAAAGTTTTGTTTGTTGTTGCTATCTTTTTTTATTCCTGCCTTCATTTTCCCTTTATTTGTTATTGTAGGTATTCTTGAATCTGTTTTTCTTTATCCTTTGTTGTTTCCCTCAGTTGCACCATTTGTGTCGAATTGATATTCATTCATAATTCTATGTTATTACTTTCTATTATTATTTCTTGTAGCATTCCTTTCATCGTTTGTTAATTTTTTATTATGCTTGCTATTATTTGTCCTGTTTTTGTTCCCAATGTTCGTTTTCCCATGTCTCTTAGCACATACTTTACTTGCCAATAGTTTTTTGTCTGAGTAGAAAGCTCTATTTGTTGCTTTCTTTCCCCTTCATTTGTTATTGTAGGTGTTCTTAAATATGTATTTCTTTATCCTTTATTGTTTCCCTCAGTTGCACTATTCGTGTCTAATTGACATTTATTCATAATTCTATGTTATTACTTTCTATTATTGTTTCTTGTAATATTTCTTTCATCGTTTTCCATTTTTTTATTATATTCACTAAATCGTCAGCGTATGCTCCTTTTGTTTCTTATGTTCCTTTTTCTAAGTTTCGTAGCACAAATTTTAATGTTTCTGCTTTTCCTTCGTGTGTTTACTGTAATGTTTAGTGCTTTTAAAGAAGTGTTTATTGTTTAAATAAGAATCACCATTCGATAAATGAAAAGAAAATCAAAGTTTTATTCTTCGAAGTATCATTAAAGAAACACTATACAATTTATTTCTCACTTACTACTATCGATCTTCAACAACAAAGCCACAGATATTTATTCTTAACAACTTATTCATTTATTACACTGATCACTCACTGTTTTACTGTTCACTGTTCCTCAGTCGGGTCGTTTGCTCATATATGCAGATGTCCGTTTCTGAAAATGTTATAGGTCAGTCGAGAGCACGTTACTGGATGCAAATAGACGAAAGGCCCCACCCAAACAGGGCCGGATTCAGGGCTCATTTTATTTTTACGAATTATGATACTTTCGCTCGTTACAATACTAACTTTTATTTTCTTATTGTCATTGCTATCAGTCTCTTCAATTTTTCTGGTATTTCTAGTTCTTTCAAAGCTGTCATCAGTTTTATTTTTTGATTGAGTCAAACGCTTGTTTGTATCCACGAACTGTATATCTGTATTCATGTTATACTCTATGGTTTTTTCAATAATTTGTTCTACTATATGTATGGCGTCCTTTCTTATGAATTATGATTCACTCTTTTGGTATTTTTTCTCCTTCCATATTTTGATTATTAGCTCATATGTATGTAGTTGTAGTGCTCATCCCTATGTTTCATGATTTCTATGTTAATTTTGTCTTTTCGGGAGTTTTCTTGTTGCGGCTGTTTCTCAAAACATCTTCAATTTCTCTTAAAGTAGGTTCTACTATTGCTTCTATCTCGGTGTCTTCTTGTGCTTCGTTCTCCAAGTTTTGTCCTGTATTTGTTGGCATTTCTTCAAAATGCTCGATACATACTTGTTCATATTTTTGTTCATTTTCTGCCATGTTTTCAGATAGATCTTTGTTTATTGGATCAATTTTGTTCGTTTATTTGTTTGCAAAATTTTTTTGTTTTTGTCTCTTCTTCCTTCTTTTACAGTTGTAATTTAATTTTTCACCCAAATTATTTTTGCTTTTCTGAGATTTATGTTGAATTTATCTCTTAGTCTTTTGTATTTGTTTTATTCTTCAATTTCTTTTGTTGATATGCATTTTACCTTTGGGGTAGCGCTTTTTTCCAACATTTCTTTATTTTTTGCATTGAATAAGCTTTTTTTATTTTTAGTATAATTGTCCTTTCTTTCTCATAATACTCTTTATTTTTTCCTTGTATTGCTTTTAGTCTCCGTGATAATTCGAAAATCCAAAGAGGGTAGCAATAACGCTTTGTAGACGACATTGTTAGTAGATATTTCTACATCTTCAAGAAGGATTTATTATTCGTCAGTTCGCAGTTTGCAGCTTTCTGCTCTCAATAGACGGAAAGCCTAAGGAAATCCTGACGAGACAAGACTGCATTATAAATTATTAGTACAAAATGAAGAGGGCATCAAATTCTTCATATACCCAGTACGATGAACTGTACGACGATGCAATACACATTCAGTTTATTTGCGAAAAATTACTAAAGGAACGACGACGTGTGGAGGAAAAAATAGAAAAACCAATTGGATGTCAAGACAATCAGGACAACAAGATAAAAAACGAATGATTCTTTCATGAGGCCATACTGAGAGAAGTCTGCACCAATCCTAACAACTAATCTTTTTGAAAGACTATCCGAAAGAAAAACTGAGTTGGTAGGATGACCCAATTGAAAACAATGACAAAAAATACCAAAAAAAGTTATCTAGAGGAAAATCTTCAATTCTAATTCGTAGAGACAGTTTTTAGTTTAATTTTAGAGATTCTCGACACATGTACCACCTAGCGGATTGATAAGGAAGCGATTTAATGTCGTTACAGTTGAACACAGTCGTCCAGAAGTAAGAAACAAGGTCAAATCAGTTTCTTAAGTTCAAAGGACATCAGGCACGTCTTATTAAAGATTTGTAGGAGTTGCAATAAAATAAATTAGTTTTATGAAAAAACTAATTCCATATGTATTCGACGCCTATGAGTTTGGATACTACTGCAGCGAAAATTAGCTGCGGATACAATCCTGCTGTACGCTGAATTTAATCAACGCAATATGAAAATTAACCAGTCGCCCATAAATTAATATCTGACCGAGAGAATTGAACTGAAATTATATCTCTGAAAGATAATATGGTAATTTAAAACGAAAATGGAGCCATTACCTGCAATTTAATTGTATTATAAAATTTAATTTTATCAGATGTGGAATTTGAATGTGATAACAATTTTTCACAGGCTGCCATTTTGTCTAGCAGCAAAAATAGCTTCTTTGAACAACTTTTTACAGTCTGTCATTTTTCTGAACGTGAGGTAAGTTTGCAAAATCGATTGGGAGTTAATTGGCAGACGGTTTACAGATAAACTAGCTGAATTATTGGCTCACGTTTGAGAAAATGGCCGACTGTAGAAAGTTGTTCAGAAAAGCCATTTTCTTGCTAATAAAATCAATACAGCAGATAAGCAATGCAAGAAATGGTAATATCAAATCCTCTTGACTGGAATCTCGGCTATAATGGCATCCCAAAAGAATCTACACTTGAATCATCCATCCATCAAAATAATTTTCCAATTTCGAAACATAATTGTTTTTGTACGAGAAAAATTAATCCTACAATAAAAGCTTTCTGTTGTTTTGACATTAAATTTCGCACAAAGAGATCAACGAAAGCAATTAATTCCACATATTTGTCAAAAGTTCGAAATATGTTCTCCATCAACAGTTCATTAAAATTCTATCAGTGTTTTAATAAATTGATGCTCATTGATCAGCACAGTTTCAAATAACATTTTGTTGTCAAAGATAGTAACGGTCGAATTCTTGAACAAGCCAAGTTTTCCCTGTTTGTTTTATCATCAGCCTAGGACTAGCGCTTGGCCTGCTACGCGGGCCGAAACCATATGCTTCGCAGCTCGATATGTCAACCACCTCTGGCCAGAATTCTTTTTTGACAATTATAATCCAAATATCGATCAATACAACTCATGATTATGTTGAATGAGGTATTTATTTCAATTTCGATAATTTTTCCGTTCGACAGCTGAGACTTCCGTTTCGTTTGTTTCCGTTTTACAACGCAATTGGAATCGAGTAGATTGCGCAATGCATCTTCTTTGAATAATTATCCTCCCCCTCAACCCCACCCACCGATTGTTCCTCTTGACGGAAACCAACTTTCGAAGAAATATCCTTTCTGCTGTTTGCTTAGTCCTTTTTCTTTTGTCGGAGTCGCAAGAAATAAATTAAGCGAGTTACCTATGCAAGGTAAATTATCGCAACCAAAGGAGAGACTCTTTCTTATCTATTTGGAGTTGCGTTGAATTATGGAAGCATAAAAAGGAAGAATGGAATCATTTCGAATAAGTTAAGAATGTTGAGAAGTGTTTCCATTAATTTTGGTATTTATTAGTTGTTTTGAGGGAGCCACGGAGCAGAATAAAATGCAACTTTATGGTAAGGGCGGAAAGTTTCTGGCACATTCTTATTTGGTGATTTGAATTCATAATTTCATAATTTTTTGTTTGTAACATCGTTCCCAAGTTTTATGTCAATAAGCAAGTTTTGTAAGATATTTTCCACCTAATATAAAAGAAAAGTTCAGGACTCATGAATAATAATTAATGAACTTGCCAGAAAAGAGTTTACTTGAAAAAGAATGAATGAACAGCATATCAACAATAAATATTAGACAGTGGAGTGTCCCTAGTAACTAAGACCTTCGAGCTACTTCAAAGAATATCCAATACTCAACAAAAAAAAATTATTCAATATCTCACAGTTAATTCAGCGTAAATAAAATAGCGTAAGAGCTGATACAAAAGAGACAATAGGATTCTTATTGTAAAGAAAAGAGAACAAAGAATTGGATTTAACAAAGAAAGAATTCATTTTCGCGTTGTGTAGCTACAGTCTTATCAGTACCCTACAGTAAAGTGACCGTTGCTTATCTCTTATCAAACGACAAAAGAAAAGGATTTTCGTCGACTTGGCAAATTTTAGATTAGGGCTCAAGTATCTGTGAAATAAAGCAAAATACATTACACGATATCTTCTACTCTATCACACTGCATTTCAGTTTTATAACTTTCCATCTTTATATAAGCAAATAGAATTCTATCAAAAGCTGTCCTTTCATGAGAAATCGGTACGCGCCCTTAAGTCCCTGCTGACACCCCCAGAGATAATGGGTTCGCCCCAGCTGTCGGTGGTGTGGACCTTCACTTACATATATTCCTAGAGTTTCTCGAGAGAAGGTATGAAATCTTGGTCTGTATCCGCGTAATTAGGCGAGCCATGCGGCCTCGGGCTTGACGAGGCACGAATTTGCTATGCATAAATGAACACACCGGCTATTTTCGAATTATATCATTACAGTATTGAAGCAGACGGAGTCAGCATGTTTTTGAACGGTTTTGGTGCCAGGAGTATACAGATAAAAGACGTAGACCTTCACTTTCAGTAACTCCTAGGGTTGCTCAAGAGTAGGTATGAAATCTTGGTCTGTATCCGCGTAATTAGGCGAGACATGCGGCCTTCGGCTGAACGAGGCACTAATTTGTTTTGTTTAAATGAACAAGCGAGCTTTGTCTTTACTACCCTGTGATTCAAAACAAAATAATGTTTATAGCATACAAAATTGTTTGTTGCTTCATATCAGAAATGCAAAGCAACCAAATAAAAATGCTGGTACTCAATTTTTTTCCAATTATTCTCATGTATATAGAATATCAAGAATATTTCAATTTCATTTTCTCTTCTCTACCCTCGCACATGTCAGGCAACGTCGGCGGTTCGAATCCCGGCGTCGGTTGGGGCTCGACGCCGACTTGTGCAAATGACAGTTGAGCCTGCATGACGCCCCCTAATTGACAGCACGAGCGCCAACTTGAGCCCCAATCCCAACAGAGTGACGTGACCTACAGAGTCAAGGGAAGTTTTGTGTTCAACGAACGGAAGAGGAAATTGAAACAAACAGGGGTTGTTAGTTTATGTTTGAATGCATATAGAATATAGAAAACATTGAATAAACGCAAATTAATTTCTTTCTGCAAATTGTTTTTTACATTCTGTAAATGAATATAGAATCGGAAATTACATCATGTTTTCTTATTGAAGAATTTCTCCTCAGGTGTGTGCTTTTGCTCGAGTTTCTGTTTGTTCCCTGCGTCCTTAAGTTCGCGTGCTGTGGCCCAGCATCGACCTAAATCATCTTCCAGTACATTACTCTCAAATTCAAGCAAGTAATCCACTGGGCACGTTCAGCATACAAATCAGCCGAAACATATTAAATGGTGCTTGCTGAACGCAGCCAACGACCACGTTCAAGAAATTCCAAATACGAGAAAATCCGACAAAAATTCAAAAGAGGTAACGTACAAGTGATTATGTTGAACTTTTAATGGTTTTGTTGTGTTTATTTTGTAAAGATTTTCGATTTGGAAAGCCCGGTACACAGCGGAAGCTTTGTTCCTGGAGCGTAGTTGCGTAAATATGCATATACAAAGTGTTAATACCAAGTTGTAACAACGCAAGCCAGGCAACGTGTTTTAATATTAGAAGAGACACTTGCAAGAACTGCCTGTTTGTCTTACATTCTGCTGCAGCTACTATTGTAGGCTCGAATTCTAATCCGATGTCTACTGGTGCCTCATACCCAAAGGTCTTCATTTTCTGCTACGATTTGTCTTTATGAACGGTTTTAGCAGTCATTTTTTCAATTGAACGATTTCTATACCTATTCTCACAATTTACTATACCTACCTATCAACAGGGAAAATAATTAACTTTTCGGTATGAAAAGTAGTTATCGTGTACCTATATTATTCCAAGGTATAAAGGTAAGATAAAAATAGACACAATTAACTTTACTTTGAATAAAATTAAAAGTTTCATGCTGCTGTAAAGCTACGTCCATCAGTTTAATTATAAATTACTCCTCTCAAGTTTTAATTAATCTAAAAGTATTTAAATATCAAGCTTTGTAACCAACACAGTATTCATCTTTGTTCACTATTAGATCTTCTAATCAAGGAATCACGAAAAGATAACAAAATATGCAACCCTTCAACTCATGCAAACACATTGTGGAACTTCAATTTTTAAGCCTTCTTTTATTCTGACTTAGTTTAGGAAATTATTGATATATGTAAACCGAAAAAAAAATCAGGAGTAATATTTAAATTCATCATATGACAACAGATAGAAGCCAATTCCAAATCTTTTTGATCGTATTTTTTATTGATTTATATGGAAAAAATGTTTCATCTAACGAGTTTTTCCCAATACGAGCAAAATTCTGGAACGAATTAAACTTGTTAGGAAAGGGTAGAAAATAAATAGATCAAGGAAATATAGAGAATAATAAAAAAGGAAGTAAAGGGTATAGAGAATCAAAAGAATGAGAGTATGAAAAATTTAGGGCATAAAGAGTATTTAGAGAATAAGGAGATTATAGAGAATTCAGGGAATGAAGAGAATGTGGAGGATTCTGAGAATTTATGAGAAAGAGAAGGTTTAGAGACTTCAAAGAATAAGGAGAGTATAGAAAATTTACGGAATGAATAGGATTCAGAGAATTTAAAGGATAAAAAGGATTTGGAGAGCTTAGGAAATATAGAGAATTGAGAGAAGAATAATAATATGAAGAATTTACGAAATAAAGAAAATATAGAGAATCTAGAGGTTATAGAGAATCTAGGGAATAAAGAGAATATAGAAAATTGGAGAATCCATGCAATAAAGAGAATAAAGAGACTCTGGAGCATGAAGAAATAAGAAGAATTTGGACAATATAAAGAATGGGAAGAGTATAGCAAATTAAGAGACTGTAGGGAGTTCAGAGAATAAAGAAAAAATAGGAAGCTTAGAGAATATGCAGAATTTAGTAAATAAGAGAATATAGAGAATTTGGGGAATAAAGAAAATATAAAGAATTCAGAGAATTGAGAGAATCTAGGGAATGAAAATAACTTAGAGAGTTTAAAGAATAGAGAGGATATAGAGAATTTGGAGAACATGAACAATTTAGAGAATAAAGAGAATATGGAAAGCTCGAAGAATATAAAAAATCTAGAGGTCTAGGAAATATAGAGAATCTAAAGAATAAAAAAATATAAATGATTTAGGAAATATAGAGAGTACAGAGAATCTGAAGGTTATAGAGTATATAGAAAATAAAGAGAATATATAGAGTTTGGAGGATATAGAGAATCTAGAGAACAAAGAGAATATAGAAAATTTACAGAATGAAAAGAGTTTAGGGAATAAAGAGAATATCGAGAATTTAGAAGATAAAGAGAATTTGGAACATAAAATAAATAATAAGAATTTAGAGAGTATAGAGAATAAGAAGAGTATGGCGAACTGAGAGAATATAGAGAATGAGAAGAGTATAGAAAATTTGGCAGATATGAACAATTCGGAGAATAGAGAAAGTATAGAAAGCTCAAAGAATATGAAAAATCCAGAGGCCTTGAAAACATAGAGAATTGAGAGAATAAAAAAATATGAATAATTTACGAAATAAAGAGAATATAGAGAATCTAGAGGTTATAGAGGGTCTAAGGAATGAAGAGAATATGGAAAATTTAGAGGATAAAGAGAATATCGGCAAGAAGAAGAATATATAGATTTTAGAAAATAAAAAGAGTGCAGGGAATAAAGAGAATTTGGAGCATTAAAGAAATAAGAAGAATTTAGGCAATATAGAGAATGGAAAGCATATAGCAAATTAGGAGAATATAGGAAATTCAGAGAATAAAGAAAATATAGGAAGTTTAGAGAACATGAAGAGCTTAGTCAAGAAAGAAAATAAAGGAAATAGAGAGAGTTTAAGGAGTAAAGAAAATATAGAAAATTCAGAGAATTGACAGAATCTAGAGAATGGATATAACTTTAGAGAGTTCAAAGAATAAAGAGAATATAAAGAATTTGGGGAGCATGAACAATTCAGAGAATTGAGAGAATATGGAAAGCTCGAAGAATATGAAAAATCTAGAGGCTTAGGAAATATAGAGAATCTAGATGATAAAAAAACATAAATAATTTAGGAAATATAGAGAATATAGAGAATCTGGAGGTCATAGAATACATAGGAAATAAAGAGAATATAAAAAAAATATATAGAGTTTGGAGGATATAGAGAATCTAGAGAACAAAGAGAATATAGAGAATTTGCAGAATAAAAAGAGTTTAGAAAATAAATAGAATATCGAGAATTTAGAGGATGAAGAGAATTTGGAACATAAAATAAATAATAAGAATTTAGAGAGTATAGAGAATGAGAAGAGTATTGCGAACTGAGAGAATATAGAGAATTCAGAGAATAAATGAAATATAGAATGTTTAGAGAATATGAAGGGCTTAGTGAATGAAGAGGATGAAGAGAATATACTGTACATATAAAATGGAGAAAATATAGAGAATCAAGGACATGGATATAACTTGCAGAGATTAAAGAATAAGAAGAGTATAGAAAATTTGGCGGATATGAACAATTCGGAGAATAGACAAAATATAGAAAGCTCAAAGAATATGAAAAATGTAGAGGCCTTAAAAATATAGAGAATTCAGAGAATTGAAAGTATATAGAGAAATCAGGAAAGTAAAATACAGAGAATAAAGAGAATTCAGAAAATTTAGGGACTGAAGAGAATATAAAGTACTCTGAGAATAAAGAATATATAGAGAATTTTGAGAATTCAGGAATTTAAGAGAATTCAGAAAGCTTGAAGAATATACGAGATTAAGGGAGCTTAGAGCTTATAGAGAAATCAAAGAATAAACAGAATATAAAGAATTTATTGAATGAGGAGATTATACAGATCAAAGAGAAATTAGGTAATCCATGAAATAAAGAGAATACGCCGAATTCAGAGAATCAAGAGAATTTAGAGAATCACAAGAAATAAAGAGAATATTGAGAATTTCGAGAGTATAGAGAATTCAAGGAAATAAATTTAGAGGATCTAGAGGATAAAGAGAATTAGGAGAGTTAAGGGAGTGAAGAGAATATAGAGAATTTGGGAAAAAAGAATATAGAGAATTTGGAGAATGAAGATAATTTAGATAATTTAGGGAGTGAAGAGAATATAAAGAATTCCAAGAATGTAAAATATATATAAAATTTTGAGAATACAGGAATTAAAGCCTCAAGAATATACGAGATTAAGGGAGCTTAGAGAATATAGAGAAATCAAAGAATAAACAGAATATAGAGAATTTATTAAATGAGGAGATTATAGAGATCAAAGAGAATTTAGGTAATCCATGAAATAAAGAGAATACGCAGAATTTAGAGAATAAAAATAAGAGAGTTACAAGAAATAAAAAGAATATTGAGAATTTCGAGAATATAGAGAATTCAGGGAAATAAATTAAAATAATCTTGAGGATGAAGAGAATTAAGAGAATTAAGGGAGTGAAGAGAATAGAGAGAATTTTGGGAATGAAGATAATATAGAGAATCTCGTAAATATAAAGAATTTTGAGAATTGCAAAAAACAAAGAGAATATAGAGATTTTCAAAAATATAAAGAATTTAGGGAGAAGAATATAGAGAATTAAGAGAATGAAGAGAATCTAGATAATTCAGGGAGTGAAGAGAATATAGAGAATTTTGAGAATATAGAGAGTCTTGAGAATAAAGAGAATTTTCAGAATTTAGGGAATGAAAAAAATTTAGAGGATAATGAGAGAATAGAAAGCTTAGAGGAATTCAAAGAGTTTGGAGAATATTGAGAAATCGAAAAGTAAGCAGAATATAGAGAATTAAGAGAATAAGGAGATTATAGAGTTAAGGGAATCTATGGACTAAAGAAAATATGCAGAGTTTAGAGAATAAAGAGAATTTAGAGGGTTTAGAGGAATAAAGAGAATATAGAGAATTTTGAGAACTAAGATGGGTTCAAGTTCGTAAATGAGCTTCTTATCAATCAGTGGTACCAAAACTTTATTGATGGAGCTTTTTAGTTCTTTGCGTTTATTTTATAAACGGTAGTATTTATCATTAAATCTTGGATAAAATTTGAATTATATATTTGGACATCACATGCAAACGTTCATCAATTGTTTTTTAAAAATAATTAATTCAGTTCTATCATGTTTGGTATCAAATTAAAGCTCCTGCAAAAATAATTCTAGTAGAAGTATCAAAAATTATATACAAACGATTGTCAATTGTTTTTTTTTAAATTCAATTTCCACTTTTTATATCAAAACTTCTTCAATAGGAAAATAAAAGAAGTAATAAGGGTTGGAAGCTGAGGAGCACCGCATTGCAGAATACTCATCTTAATAATTTACGGCCATAATAAAAATTAAATTTCGAGCCGGGCTTAAATATACAAACATTAAATAAATACCCCATTTGACTAATTACTTTGCCTTTATTCCTGATCTTTCAGCCAAGATACATTTTAGAGATAATCTTAAAGGAGACCAAAAAAAAAAACTAGATGTGAAAAATTTATTTCACATCCGACTCAATCAATAATAAATAATTATTTATCTTTTCTATCACTTTGTTTCTGTTTGAATGCAGTTCTACTTCGTGCATTTGAAGGCTGGATAAGCACGTCCAGAAACCACAACAGGAGATGAACGTGCCACTGTGGTTTTGTCTAATGATTCGGAACCAGGGTTACGGTATTGGTAACTGATTGGTTACCGCGGGTTAACCATTTGCCCATCAATATCTTGATATTCATTATAGCTATAAATATATAAATAGAATTAATAAAAATAAAAATGGATTGCAGATTTACTGGAAGGTTTAATGTAATCCTAGACTCTTATATTGTTGAAAAATTACTTCCCTGGTCTCGTGTTATTGTGTAATAATTTTAATTTACATTTAAATATCCTTTTTAATCTTCATTTACTGTGTAAATTCCCTACGCTCCCATTTTTCATTTCTGGACGTTTGCTGCTTTCTCTGTTGGTGTTTTCTGTTTTGGTTACCGCTGTGGGACCGACAATGCATCTTGTCTTCAATAAGAGCGTGTCTTGTGTATCTGTCGGCAGAATACGGGGGTGGAATCCCCAAGTGGCCGACGGAAACTGCGCTGCACTAGCTCATGGCTCCCGAGAAGAAGCATTCATTGATTTAGCCAATTTGAAAAAGGAATTTAATAGTTTTAGTTGTGTGATTGATCACTCAAAAAATATAAAGTGAACTAATACAGAAATCGGCGAATTATGGCAATAATACGGATATCTGACTGAACCAGAACCGTAATCAAAAAATTGTAAATGACAGAGTTAAATTATTTTTTGAAAATATTATAAGTTTACTTGAAAGATTTTTTCGATTGACGGCCTTAATTTCGAGTTGACAAAGCAAGTAAATTTTTCATATAATTGGATCGAAATCTCAAAATTGGGGTCGTAAATCTAAATTTTCTTTCAAGTAAACCTATATTATTTTTTAAAAATAGTTGGGGTACTTCATATAAATTTTTTCGATTAGAGCCCTCATTCTGACACAAATCGTTAATATATGGCAATAACACTAATTTCTGACTGAACCAGGGCCGTAATCAAAAATTAGTTAATGACAAACTCTGAGTATTTTTTGAAAATATTATGAGTTTACTTAAAAGATTTTTTCGGTTAACGGTCTTAATTTCGAGTAAACGGCGTCAGACACTTTAGTTCAAAAAACGATAAATTACTAAAAAAAATTCACGTAATCGACAGAAATTGAAATTGTAGTGTCAAATTCTTCATTTATTTCTCGATAAAAGTTGTCAATTTGCAGAAAATCGAGGAATAATTTTGTATTGTCTCAAAACGTGCTAGATGCTGCCATCTACTAGCCTCTTGTGGAACTATACTCCAAATTTTAATAAAATTGCAGTAAATCGAAAAAAACTTTCAAGTAAACTCATGTTTTTTTTCGAAAATAATTAGGGTCTTTCATATAACATTTTTTGATAGGAGCTCTAATTTTGACAGAAATCGGCGAATTATGGCAATAATACGGATTTCTGACTGAACCAGAACCGTAATCAAAAAAATGTAGATGACAGAGTTGAACTATTTTTCGAAAATAATATGACCTTACTTGAAAGATTTTTTCGATTGACAGCCTTAATTTCGAGTTGACAAAGCAAGTAATTTTTTCATATAATTGTATCGAAATCTCAAAATTGGGGTCGCAAATCTAAATTTTCTTCCAAGTAAACCTATATTATTTTTTGAAAATAGTTGGGATACTTTATATAAATTTTTCCGATTAGAGCCCTCATTCTGACACAAATCGTTAATATATGGCAATAACACTAATTTCTGACTGAACCAGGGCCCTAATCAAAAATTAGCTGATGACAAACTCTGAGTATTTTTTGCAAATATTATGAGTTTACTTGAAAGATTTTTTCGGTTAACGGTCTTAATTTCGAGTAAACGGCGTCAGAAACTTTTGTTCAAAAAACGATAAATTACTAAAAAAATTTCACGTAATCGACAGAAATTGAAATTGTTATGTCGAATTCTTCATTTATTTCTCGATAAAAGTGGTCAATTCGCGGAAAATCGAGGAATAATTTTGTATCGTCTCAAAACGTGCTAGATGCTGCCATCTACTAGCCTTTTGTGGAACTATACTCCAAATTTTAATAAAATTGCAGTAAATCGAAAAAAACTTTCAAGTAAACTCATGTTTTTTTTCGTAAATAATTATGGTTTTTTATATAACATTTTTTGATTGGAGCCCTAATTTTGACAGAAATCAGCGAATTATGGCAATAATACGGATTTCCGACTGAACCAGAACCGTAATCAAAAAATTGTAAATGACAGAGTTGAATTATTTTTTGAAAATAATATGACCCTACTTGAGAGATTTTTTCGATTGACAGCCTTAATTTCGAGTTGACAAAGCAAGTAATTTTTTCATATAATTGTATCGAAATCTCAAAATTGGGGTCGTAACTAAATTTTCTTTCAAGTAAACCTATATTATTTTTTTTAAATAGTTGGGGTACTTTATATAAATTTTTTCGATTAGAGCCCTCATTCTGACACAAATCGTTAATATATGGCAATAACACTAATTTCTGACTGAATCAGGGCCGTGATCAAAAATTATTTAATGGCAAACTCTAAGTATTTTTTGAAAATATCATGAGTTTACTTGAAAGATTTTTTCGGTCAACGGTCTTAATTTCGAGTAAACGGCGTCAGAAACTTTTGTTCAAAAAACGATAAATTACTATAAAAAATTCACGTAATCGACAGAAATTGAAATTGTAGTGTCGAATTCTTCATTTATTTCTCGATAGAAGTAGTCAATTCGCAGAAAATCGAGGAATAATTTTGTATCGTCTCAAAACGTGCTAGATGCTGCCATCTACTAGACTCTTGTAGAACTATAGTCCAAATTTTAATAAAATTGTAGTAAATCGAAAAAAACTTTCAAGTAAACTCATATTTTTTTTCGAAAATAATTAGGTTCTTTAATACAACATTTTTTGATTGGCGCCCTAATTTTGACAGAAATCGGCGAATTATGGCAATAATACGGATTTCTGACTGAACCAGAACCGTAATCAAAAAATTGTAAATGACAGAGTTGAATTATTTTTTCAAAATATTATGACCTTACTTGAAAGATTTTTTCGATTGACAGCCTTAATTTCGAGTTGACAAAGCAAGTAATTTTTTCATATAATTGTATCGAAATCTCAAAATTGGGGTCGTAAATCTAAATTTTCTTGTAAGTAAACCTATATTATTTTTTGAAAATAGTTGGGGTACTTCATATAAAATATTTCGGTTGGAGCCTTTGTATTGGAGAAAATCATGAATTTATAAAAGTATTGATTACTTTAAACTATAACTTGCAAGAAAAAAAATTTCGATCAGAATCATTTATTTTCTATAGATTTCTGATCTATTATATAATTTATTCCGATTTCTACTCAATTTAAGCCCTGAGGGGGGTTGCAATCGATAATTTCCACCCTCGCTAAACTGTTATTGAATACGAAAATTATTTTATGTCCAAACAATGCACAATTGTAATTGAAGATGACTTTGTAACGAAAAATTTTTTGAAATAAGTTCCCATTTAGCCACAAAAAAATAAAATTGTTTTTGGGTTTGTTCAAAACGAGACTTATGCTGCCATCTCTTGGATTTCCCTGAACTAACCCATAAATCAGTTGAAAAAATTATCTTTGTAATTAGGGCTTTTATCAAAAAATGTTTTAAGTAAACTTATACTATTTTTGAAAAATATTGAGGGTCTTTCATTAGAATTTTCTTGATTTGGTATTTAGTTTAGGAGTTAGTGACGTAATTTGCAAGAACAAACTCTTATTTAAACCTCAACCAAAATCAATTTTTAAAAGAATTCATCTGCAAGCAAATTTGTTTATAATTTTTTAGTGGGGAATTTGGAGAAATCTGATTGGTTTGAGACATCAGCGAGGATCGCTTTGCTAAAGCTTGGTTTTCACTGCGGAATGCAGTAAAAAATACATTTATTTTGTGAAAACAATTTCTTCGTGAATTTATTGTCAAACAGAAAATTGTTGGTTCGTTTTCACACACATGAAGATTTCCATCAATTTATTGTGAAGAATTTAATAGTACCAACCTAAATATCAGTTGTCATTTTACTGTCGTTAATTTTTGTATTGTGTTTCTTGCAAGTTTCTGTAGAATTAGAAGCACAATGAAATTAGAATTTTCACAGTATCTTTTAGAATAAAACAAACTTAACCGCAAAAAAGGTTGGAGGCGTAAACAAAGACAATGTCAAATTCAAAGGTTGGCAACGATAAAATGTAGAGAAAAAACCCTAGAATTCCCTAGACAGTTGTCAAAAAATAAAACACGTTCTGATTCGTCAATAAATTCATGAATTTCTTCGTGAAGAAAAAATAATAGAATAATAGAATTCAGTATTTGAGACAATAGTACTGTCCAGATGCTCATATCTTATTTTCATTAAGATCGACTGAGCCAGAAGTGCACTTTACTTGACAGTCTTTCGGAATTTTTAGCATAAATTCCATTTAATTGGCTGTAGCGTATTAATATTTAGTATTTCAGTCTGCTGTAGCATCTGAATGATTGCCTACTATTCTCACAACAATCAATTCAATAATGCCTAATTTTCCCAAAGACCATAACCTCACTTTATGACAGTCATTTTACGTTGAGTATAATACAGAAACAAATATCTTGCGTTTAATTGGAACACTTTTTCACCCGCATTCTATAAATAGAAAGTTATCAATACCAAATATGTAGATGGAATTGTTATGCTTGCATTTCACAAAATAAATATTTATAAACACGAAATGAATATTTAAATTATTAAAGTTGAATAATACATTTATTCAAAACAAACAATAAATTTAATCCCATGTTATACATTTATTTAAAACAAACAATAAAATTTATCTACTGCAACGAAGCACTGAACACTGGATGTGATTGTAAATATTTCCGAAATGACAGCCTTGTATATTAATGCAGAACATTTTTTTTTTCAATTGTTATAATCAATAACATAACATCAATGTTCAAGATGCTGCCATCTCTGTACAAACGGTGTTTATTAGGAAATATGTATTATAAAAGATAAAAATAAATTTGCCCTTATTTGTCCAACCACCATTAAAAAAAAAGTCTGTTTGAGATTCCCTCCTATTTTTCTCTTGTTCTTGTAACGTTTGTAACGAGACCCAGTGGCGTTATTCCTCTATACCAAACGATACGAAAACTTGTGTCAAAGTTCGTATCTGTGCCGTTATGACCCCTACAGGGACGCCTCTGCTAGTATAGAATGTTTTTTGGTGCGGGAAGTTCCAGTACAAATAAGACAAGTACGACTGGAAAGAAGTTGACGACACTTTGATGGTGTCTCTTTATAACCATGCCTTATCTGTATCTTTTGTTTCGTTTATTTCACCTCCTGCAGTCCCTGACATCTGAAAGTTGTCAAATATATTTTTTGGATGTTGCACATTCAATAAAATTCATCAAATGAACAATGTAGCGCTGACACCTCACCAATTGAAGCCTACCAATTGAATTCACCAGTGCCATCTCTTATTACAAAAGTAAAACTGTACTGTCAAGCATTAGCGCCATCTTTGATACAAAAGCTTCTGCCCAGTGGCGTCTCTATATATTAGTAGTATGAAATTTGACAGATGTTCAATAATTACAATTAAAACTCATTAATTATGGCATTAATAGTTCTAATACTTAATAATTCATCATTTTTTGACACACCCTGTACAAAATTATAAGTTGGAAGTGTTCGAAAACTAAAATTAGATAAGATATTTTTCTTCCTAACAACAGATAGTTTAACCTGAAAGTAAAGTCGTATATTTTTATCTATTTTATTAATACCCCGAAATTTATTTCGCCATTATTAGAATTTAATTGTCTATAACTTAGAGTTCCTCTAATCACAATTGGACGCGCGACAAAAATTAGAATAAGCGTTACAAATCCGACGCCTTTGTATCCGCTTCCAAGATTAATTAACATAATTAATTTCAATTTTTTTTTAGCATTTGAAGTGAATAAATTAGGTACAATTACTGAAATCGAAGTGAAAATTTAACACAGAATAATGTGCCTTTATTTTTAATAATAGCACTTCTAATTCGAAGAAATTATTTTTCATTTTTGTTAATTGAGTCTGGCAGCTCGACATCAAAATTATAAACAGATTAAATAGTTTTAATAATAACTAATGAACCGCTAATAATTTTGAAAAATGTTTCAAGTAAATGTTGTGCCAAATTACTCAAGGATCAATTTTAGTTATTTCATATTTTATGATAAATACTACCGTTCATCAAATAAAAGCAAA
Organism: Dromius quadrimaculatus; assembly: GCA_963989225.1. Taxonomy (NCBI): domain Eukaryota; kingdom Metazoa; phylum Arthropoda; class Insecta; order Coleoptera; family Carabidae; genus Dromius; species Dromius quadrimaculatus. Next base: position 4,719,920 of record OZ022328.1, read on the forward strand.
AAACTAAAAAGTTCAATCAATAAAGTTTTGATACCACTGGTTGTAAGAAGCTCATACACTAACTCAAAACTTGTTCCTTAATAAGAAGCTTGAATATAAAATTTCAGTCGAAAACTCGTACAAACCGATTTTTTTTTAATATTTTTTGGATCCAGTAGGGTCTAAATCGTGAAGTTTCCTCAAAATCCCTGTTAAATACTTCGGAGAAGTGAAAAATCGGAAGAAAAATATTCAAAGATTATAATAGAGATAAAACAAAACACAATCATCTATTTTTAGAGCTCGAACAATTGTCGATAAAATAGGCAATTTTGTTTTGTTTGTTGCTAAAATTGAACCTTAATCAAAGTAATTACAAAAAATACAAAGCATCACAAAATTTACGACCCAATTTGAATTTTGTTTATACTTCAGCAGTCATTATTTTTTTAATTTGATCTCTGTGAATTGTAAAATGTTAATTAGGTGTGAATAGAGCTGCAGATTGCAATTAAGAAATTTTTTTTCACATTCAATTCAATAATTGCATTTCGCACGCAGAGAAATAACGTCAGCTGTCATCCACGACTTCACTTTAATTTTCGAAATCAATAAAAAAATATATAATTAGTCACTGCAGCCCTTGGGCTAACCGCGGGCACACCTGCGATAGCCCTCCGCTTTCGATATATTCTGTAATTTGATTTTAAACGCTGTTATTGGCCAAGCGCCACTGTGACGTCATAACGCATGTCGGCATAAGAGATACAAAATTAGCTCTGATTAGTTTTTAGAATCGGGGCAATGCTACAGCTGAGTGCCAACATGCGTAGTGACGTCACAACAACATTTTTAATGACCGTTTCAAGCATCATTCTTTTTAAAATCGTGTTCGTCAACCCCTTAACAAAAAAATTTGTGTCAATAATTTTTTTAATATGCTCAGAATTCCTCTTATAAATAAAATGCGACGAAAAAAATCTGCAAGCTACAATCATTACATTCTCTTGTTTTGGATTTGAAAAAAAAACAGCTGAATGTAATCCCGGAGGATTCGAGCTCATCCCCTGACGAAAAGTTCAACGAAATACAGAATTCAATAAGACAAAATGTTTCTTTTAAATCCTTCGCCTTTTATGTTAAAAATAAACATTTCATTCCAGTTATTAAACGGAAAATATTAATATTTTTGCATGGTTGAGTACAAAACAATTGAAGAAAGTGAAATATAATTATTTTCGTTCTATTTATATCCTCCTGTATTTACAGTCTCATTGTTTATTATATTTTTTATAATTCAGTTATTAATTTGCAGGTAAATAGGATTAATAATAAAATTCTAATAAGAAATTTATAAAATTTATTTTTAGAGCGCTCCATATTCCTACGCGCAGTACACGAGGATGATCTGACAGCAATACTTTCACAGCATATTATTGCCTGAGAATTACCAATTTTTATCATAACATCCGAGTTTTTGACACATCAAACATAAATATAACGGAAACATATAACTTACGGTAGCTGTCATTTATCGGGGAAGCCCAAAATAATAAAAATATTATCAACCAGCACTACACAAATCACTAATGTTCATGCTTAGGTTGCCTACTCTCTAACTGTCATGGCTGTTCTGTTGTTTCTTTACGCAGAATCAAATAGATCGCCCTATTTTTCAGCAAATTATTATGATTTTACATGAATTTTATATAAAAAAAACTTATAATTAGATTATTGGACAAATCGAAAAATGTTTTGTTTATTGTATAATTTTTACAGTGTTAAATAAAGTATTTGGGCTTTTGGGGTACAATAATTAATCAAAAAAACAAAAGGGAATTTTTTGATGTTCATTATTTTGAATTTTGAAAATAGATAAGTGTCAAATTTTATCAGCTGACAATTTTAAAAATCGTGCCTACCCATGACAAAGAACAGTCAAATGAAAAGAGATGGATTATAATGGCAGCAAACATGTCGGACATAAGACGACGTAAACATTCAGGAGACGAAGATTTCGTTGAAAAAGGTATTAAAATGAACAAAAATACTAATCATAATGTTTTAAAAGTGTTATTAATTTAATTTACAGTTAATTAGTGATAAAAAGTGAAGTGAACAGTGTAAATACTTCTTGAATAGGTTTGAACAAATCGCATTATCATGCATACAAAAAACCAGAATCGTCATTAAAAGTCTTTTATTTTTCAAAGAATAAATGGTTGTATTTTGAGGTGGAAAGCAAATTACGTTTTATTTTATTTGTAACGTCATGAGTCCATACGTGTTTTAAATTATGATTCAGCACCTGGATTTCAATGTCATTCATTAAATCTGTGTGTAAATTAAAAATCATCTGTTTCATGCCAATTTAAGAGGTATTAGGTCACATTTATTTATATTTTGTGAGGAGTAATGTCCGGGGAAGATATTTGACACTTTTCTTGTCACTTTGAAGGCACATGGTTAAATATTCCGATTAATTTCAGAACCTACAATGAATCATTCAGATGTTGAACCGGTTGAAATAGGAGCCAGGGCTGTCCCAATTGTTTTAACAACTGAAGATCACCATTTTACTTTGGATGAGGAGAGTCTTACAGAAATCCTAATGCGAGAGGAGGTTAGAGATAGATATGTAGTCGTTGTTTCTGTTGCTGGGGCCTTCAGGAAAGGAAAATCGTTTTTGCTGGACTTTTTCTTGCGGTACATGTATTCAAAGGTAAGAAAATTACATGCATTTTTTGTTCAATTGTTTCAAACCCATTTTAGCGCGAAATTTGAAATGCAATTCGACAATTCAAAAGTTTGGTTGCTGGAAAATAAATTATGTGGATCTTTTTCATGACCTCAGTTTGTGTAGAAAGTTTTAATGTCCTCATTTCAAGTCTTTTGCGCTAAAATATTTTTTCTGACGAAATTATAGTCAATTTTTGTTGTGTTATAATTAATTTATGCAATTCTAAAAATATTTTTATTTTAGTATGTGCTGAAAGAAGGCAGCTCAGAATGGTTAGGAGCTCCAGAAGAACCTTTGACCGGATTTTCTTGGAGAGGAGGCTCCGAAAGAGACACCACTGGTATTCTAATGTGGTCGGACTTATTTTTAACCGAATTAATTACAGGAGAAAAGGTAATACCTTTAAATTTGTTACACTTATTAGAATAATCAAATATTTTTTTTTGTATGTAGGTAGCAGTAATTCTCCTCGATACGCAGGGGGCGTTTGATAGCGAAAGCACAGTGCGAGATTGTGCAACAGTTTTTGCATTAAGTACAATGCTAAGTTCCGTACAAATCTACAATCTTTCCCAAAACATCCAAGAGGACGATTTGCAGCATTTACAAGTAAGCATTTAGCACACTTATTCGACTTCTATTAATAAACATCTATTTTCGTAGCTATTTACTGAATACGGGAGACTGGCTTTAGCAGACTCAGGAAAAACGCCTTTCCAAAGGCTACAATTTTTGGTTAGAGATTGGAGTTTTCCATATGAGGCTGAATATGGCGCACTTGGAGGCAGAAAAATACTTGACAGGCGGTTGACTGTCTCCGATAGGCAACATTCTGAATTGCAATCATTGCGGAAACATATTAAATCATGCTTTTCCGAAATTGCTTGTTATTTAATGCCACATCCTGGCTTAACCGTTTCCACACATCCCAATTTTGACGGCAGACTAAAAGGTAAATAAATTATAGGAAATTTTCGGTGTACTAACAATTAATTAAATTTTTAGACATCGATCCAGAGTTCAAAAGGAATTTACAACTATTAGTACCAATGTTATTAAGTCCGGAAAACCTGGTTATGAAAGAAATTAACGGCCAAAAAGTCAAAGTCAGGGACTTGATACAATATTTCAAATCTTATATTAATATTTATAGCGGAAACGAATTACCTGAACCCAAGTCTATGCTGGTTGTAAGTAAAATTTATTGTCATTCTTTATTATTTTCTTTAATGACTGTCTTAACCAATTTAAAATGTCCAGAAATGATTTTACTATTTTAGATGAGTTTCAAAATATCGCCCAATTGTTTAAAATACTGGTAATGGACTCTCTCACTGAAATTGTGTGTTAAAAGTATGCAATAAAAGTTTTATGGATGATTTTAAAAAATAAATAAATTTACCATTATTTATTTTGAAAAATAGTGCGATTAACTAAATTAAAAATACAATTCAATGCAGTCCATTCAATAATCAAACTAAGAAGATGCAAATCTTATCTTGGCATGTGAATTATCATTGATTTATGTACTTAGAATTAAATTTATGTGATAGGTAGATAATCCTGTTGACAAATTCCCCAGAAATAATTATTTCTTTTGGAAACTATTCATTTACATACATAAATAAGCGTAAACATAGGTCCATCGTTCAATATACCGCGTGATGTCACACCAAGCATCCTAATAATAATTGACGTATTTCGTAACATTTTTCCTAATATTGAGTTTCTATTTTATGGATTAAAAAGGCATGAAATTATACTTTGTACTTTGAACACACATCGTCACGTTATTAGTTTCGATTCATCATTCGTTTTATTAGCGGAACATTAAAAGTGGCTAAAGTTCGTTTCAGAATGAGAGAGAGTAATAAAACATGCAAGAGTAGTATTTTTTTTAGATATGCGGCAAATAATTCTACAAGAAAAATAATATATATTATTAGGAGGGTTATAAAATGCCGCATGCTTCATACTTGGAACGAAACTTACTGCCCGAACAATAGAAATACTGCTATAAACGTGCCGATAATCCCTTTTTGTGTTGATAAGGATCATAAGCATTTCTTTGAATTTTTCGAATTCTGTCGTTTCTATTTCTTCCAATTTTTAGCGCATTTTTTGGAAAAAAGCGCTATTATATTCACTTTGGCTGGCTGGGGTGACGCTGAGTTCTCAGCAACTATACTATTTACAGACTTGAAACTGGTACTAAATAAAAGCTGCTGTTTCGTAGGTTTGCATAAATTGCTTTAATTCAAGCTCAGTGATTGTGGAAGATTAAATTATTCAATTACTTGTTTCAAGTGGAACAATGCCCATAGATATATATGACATTAGGGATATGGCAACTAAAGTTTATTCAAGTAGATAAAAATTTAGTTACAACTTTAGCCGTGGGTGTCACTATTATTATGTACAGTTGTCAAATCTGTCCGGGATTCATTCAATGACTTGTTTGACGCGAATTTGAAGCTTATTAGAATGAATTATTATTATTGGATGAAAATTTGTTTACTTTTGGTGTATTTTTTTTTATATAGCTTTGATAAAGATCAAATTATCATTTTAAGGTACAGCACTTGATCTCCCGTCAGTCAATAACTAAACATTGAAGATTAGAAGGTATTTTTGAGTTTGTACATGCATAAATTATGTACCTATCAAATAGTCAACTTGAAACTAGTACTTAATGTAAGTTTGCCCAAACTGCTTGATTTCAAGCTTAGTAATTGTGAAAGATTGTAATTTGCGAAATCTCTGAAGTAACAAGCATTCATGAGCTGTCAAAAATGCGCTTTCATCATCTAGATGATTCTTCAATTCTTTTCAGACACTATTCATTCTTTCTTTCGTGCATTTCAAATGAAAAAATTAAAAAGTGCTTATACTGAAGAAAATAACCATATTTATTCCGAGTGATACAAAAATTTTATATTTTCAGTAACAAGAAACAATTAAAAAACAGTAAAATTGACCTTATCTTCACAAATTTATTTAAATACTTACGTACATTTCGATAACTAAGTTATCATCATCAGAGTACAAATACTGAAAATTGAAAAACATGACGTCAATATAAACTAAACCTAGTAGAGACTTATGCTAGATAACAACCAATCATAAAGTAGTATTGAGTGGGCGGAGTTGAAATATACAGATGTCTGTCCACAGAACAAAACTAATTAGGGGAAATTGTGTATACAAGAAACAACTTCTAAATATGAAATAAAAACAAAATTAATATCTTGTTGGGCCGCCCCAAACACAAATAAGACTTTCAGCTCTTACAGGCATGTTTTGGATCAAATTATTCAATAAATTTTGTTCTTTTGCCCTAACTGTTCCAGAGTGTCCACTAAATGCTCGAGAGTGTTCAATTGTCTCGACATTTCGGCCCAAACATGCTCTATGTAATTCATATCAGGTGAACAGGCTGGCCACTCCATTTGAATAATACCGTGAAACTCTAATCTTTCGTTCACAATTCAAGCACGGTGAGGATGGGAATTGTCGTCTATTAAAATAAAATTTTGACCAATTGCACCAGCAATTGAAACCATATCTCGATACCTTAAAGCAGTCATTGTATCATTATTCAAAACTACCAAGTCTGTGCGACCATTAAAACAAATTCCGCCCCAAACGCAGATAGAGCCACCACCAAAAGCAGTTGCTGGAACCCTGAATTGTTCATTATATCGTTGCCCTTGTTCTCTCCAAATCAAAATTCGTCCATCAGAATTATACAGGCGGAATCTGGATTCATCTATGAATAAATCATTTCTCCAATCGTCAATAGTGATACCGATGCTTCCTATTTAATCGTGGATGTGTTGCATGCCCTCTTGCTCTTAAACCGATCATATGCAACCTTCTTCTTACCGTTTGATTTGAAATTTTTGTACCAGTGGCATTATGTAACGTCCTATTGATGTGAGAGGCCGGAAAAGTTGGATTTCGTCTTGATAAACAATTAAACAAACAACAATTGGAACAAAAACAGCTGGTGATTGTTAATTTTTGCCTGGAGTTGATAAAAACAAGTGAAAAATAACACAATATTGTGAAATATAATGTAAAAGCATCGTCTGCATGTATAGTTTTTAATTATGGACCTAATTTGAATCAATACTCATCAAAATTACTTTGATCCCTATCAGTTGTTGAGCACTAAACAAACTTTTTTTTGTAATTTGCGGCAAATCGTAATCATTGTTCACCAACTATAAAATTTTATCAAGATTTGGGATCTGTTTACTGGAATAAAACGAATGGACTTTTTTTACAATTACACCCCTCATGAAATCATTACCTCGGTTACGGTATTGGTTCACAAACTTGATCACCATTTTTCTTTTCTGTACAATACAAGAAATTGTACTTTTTGACACCACTGCCACTTCTTGGCAGTTGCTGAAGTCGAAGAGCGTAATGCACATAAAACTCTTTACACGCTTTTCCGGAGAAAATCTTCCCATTTTAAATATTTTTAGTTGTCGTTTGAAGCTGGTAATAATACCAATTTCTAGCAATCTATTATTAAAAAGCAAGTGTGTTTCTGTCTAAAACTGACCGCCAAATTTGCAATTTATCAGTTGGGGAACATCTTGTTAGTCCAATTGCCTGTAAAATGCATGTTACAATTATTATTTACTTGATTTTTATACTTAAAATATTGAAAAGTATGTTTATTGTTAATTATCTGACATTTGTATCAATTGACGTTTATTGTTCTTTATGTAATATTTAAATAAGGACTAAAATCGCGTATCACTAAATCATTGAGTATACCCCGCATAGACTGGACAATTTCAATTCATAATGGCACGCCACAGTAGCGACAACGGGTGATGAGTAGCGAAATCAATTGTTGTACACTATTAATATTATGAATGCTAGTCCGTTATTTAGATAATCTGTAAATATTTTGACATTTAATGTGTCTTACTATTTTATAAGTTAATCTACGTCAAAAACGGTTGTGGTTAGTCGAAATGCAAATAAATTTCATTATTTTAAGTAAATTTGAGTAGTTCGAATGTTAAAATTTATTAATTTCAATATAATTTTAGGCAACTGCGGAAGCAAATAATCTGTCAGCAGTAGCGGAAGCAAAAGAAGTTTATCACAGTTTAATGGAAGATATTTGTGGAGGAGGTCGACCATATCTCAGCACAGCACACTTGGAATCTGAACATCTTAGGATAAGAGATAAAGCAATTCAACAGTTTCACAGTAAGCGAAAAATGGGTGGCGAAGAATTCTCAAGAATCTACAAAGAAAAATTGGAACAAGTAATTTTTACTTCATTCTCAAAATTATTAATTATTATTATTTGTAATTTTGTAGGATTTGGACGATCAATTCAACCAGTTTAAATCTCATAATGAAAGTAAAAACATCTTTAAAGCAGCGCGTACTCCAGCAGTGTTTTTCGCTCTTGCTGTAATGTTTTATATTGCGTCGGGAGTTTCGGGTTTGGTAGGAGCTTACGCCATTGCCAATATGTTTAATTTAGCCATGGGGTTGTCGTTGCTCACTCTGATTATGTGGGCGTACGTCAGGTTAGTAAACAATTATTTTTTTCAAATTGGAATATTCATCAAATTGTTTTTTACAGGTACAGTGGCGAATTACGAGATGTGGGTATTCAAATAGATGAACTGGCATCATTCATTTGGGAAAATGTAAGTTATTGCTATATTTGCATTGTGTATGGTCCTAAATTAATGAAAATAAAAATTGTAACAAGCATTACTACCAACAAGCCAAAACGAACATAATATGAATGTGCTTACTAATAATGAACAATTGTTTCTGTACATACGTATCTGGAATCGATTCTCGAAGTTTGTGGATTATGTTGATGAAAGTACAAATGGAAGAATGAAGTCGCATTATTCAATTTTAATTTGTACAAACTCGAAACGACCTTTTAGTGTTTATTGTTTAGTCATTGACTGACGGACTGTCCCCCAAGATAATAATTTGATCTATATCAAAGTTATATGAAAAAATTCGGAAAATTTGGTGCAATTACCTCCAAAACTACACTCAAATTGAATTCTCATTTAAAAGCAGTTTGGGCAAACCTACGGAACAGCAGCTTTCATTCAGTACCAGTTTCAAGCCTGTAAGTGCTGTAGTTGTTGAGAACTCAGCGCACGCCAGCCACCCAGCCAAAGTAAATATTTAAAAATGATAATAATTGACAGGATTGATTTTTCTCTCTTGAACTGATTTATTTTCCTCTTGTCTTATTTTCACTTTGTACTCGCAGTAATTGATAATAATTCAATTGAAATAGTGTCCAACCATTATTTGTAAATTAAAAAGAAAGTCGAGAATGTCAGCAGTTCCAAAATTGGTCAGTCCCGAAGAATTTCTTACTCAAACCGGCTTTGAAATTTTTTTATTGAAATCTTATTATTGAAATCTATTCAAATTCCAATAATGGTAATTGAAATTGGGATACTTTGTGTTCTATTATTTGTTTGATTTTGGTGTTTTAATTATCGAGAATCGATTCTGTAAATATTGAAATGTTGAAATATTTTACATTAGATTATTTTATTATATAGAATGTAATTGTTTGAACGAATATTAAATATATTTACGATTTTTATTAACAAGGTAAAGGTACTTTTATTTACATTATTTTTATTTTCGACATTCTTTCTTACTTTTTTTTTGTGAGAAGTGTTCTAAGTGTTCTGAACTTTGTATGTGAAGGTACCTTTATTTTCATCTTTCACGAAATTGGTGGTATCGCCTGTACTAATGTTACGGTTTGCTTTGACTCGTATTCACGCTTAACTGAGATGACAACTGGCTTAATTTCATTCGTGGAATTATACAAGACAAACAAAATAATACTGCTAACTTATGAGGTATGACATGGCAAAACACAGAAAAATAACGAATAGCCGCGTTAATACATACTTCGGAGAGAGAAAAATTATTTGAAGCACCACAATAGTTGCAAAAAAGTATACAAATTTTCTTGACAACGTGCACGAAGTATAAAAATTTGCAGGAATATCACAAAAAGATGTACTTGACTGCACGATAAATATCAATCAAATATTTAATTAGGTTCATGAGTTATTGGCCTGGAAACTAAAGCTTCCAGCTAATTTATTACTAAATTAGTTATCTCATCTTAGAGTTTTCCTATAAATTTGGTCCAATAACCGCCCAAACTAGACGTTTAAAAAAATATATTAACGGGAGGTCATGTGCTGGCCTGAATATTTTTAAAAAGAAGTATAATTTATTATGATACTAACATCAAAAACCGCATGACAATATCTTATATAACTCACGAGATATTGCTATTAAAAATTTATACCCTAAAATGGGTAGTATGATGAATATAAGGTATACAATCCTTCATTCTGATACTAACATCGAAAACCGCATGTCAATATTTTATGTAACTCACGAGATATTCAGATAAATAATTTATACCCTAAACTGGGTGTTTTGATGAATACAAATATAAAATTCTTCTTTGTGATACTATCATTGAAAACCGCAATTCAATATCTTGTGTAACTCGCGAGATATTTGGATAAATAGTTTTTACCCTAAAATGGGTATTTCAGTTCAAAAAAAGTTTAAGGTATAAAATTTAATTGTTTGCTCCGTGCAGCAATTTTCAAATTTTTACTATGCCCAGTTCGCCAGTAATTGATTATTGAATATTTATTTAATTTTTTACCCAAAACTGGGTGGGTGAATCAAAAAATTAATAATATAATTATAATCCTTGAAACCTTTTTTACAGGTATGCAAATTTTCACGATGTTCGTATGCCTAATAACAGAGATATTAATTAATTTATAAACAAACCTTTTCAGTTCCCTGAAAATACTGAAGTTTAGTTTGAAACGCAATATAGCGACCTAATCTAATCAACTGTTTTGGAGTTTTCTTAAATTTTAGCTAAGATTTAATTAAACGTCACTTTTTTTTTCAAAATACTTTATTTTGATTTAAAAAGTTGTTTTGGGGCAATTTTTGGGTGGAAAATCATTCTTCGCCACCCCTATTTTATGAAAAGTATCCTTTGTATGCTGGAGCCTACTCAGAAGGGCTGGAATTTCTGTCTGAAAACTACATTTTCACTTATTTTATAAAAATAATCTCGTACTCTTTTACGGATTGAATTTTATGCAGTGCTATATTGCGCTTCAAAGCCATTAGCAGTACATAAATTAATTTAAAAATTCATAAATTGGTTATTTATGCTAGAAAAACGGGGAAAAAGGGTAGATCGGGGTAAAATTTTCTCAAGAATCCAATTTTTATCTCAAAAGTATGATTTTGCGAGTGGTACCTCGGTTATAACGAATTTTTTTCATATGTGCTTTTATAATTATTTATTTAATTTGTAGTGACAGAAAAATGGGATAAAAATTATATTTGGGGTAAAACATCCTGAGGGTTATTATTTATAAGTCAGAAATTTGTACCTTGTTTATAACGAATATACGTTACAATAATAATATTATCAATAAATTTAATTTTGGTCGTAGGAAGCTGGGAAAAAATGTAAACTGGGGTAAAATTTTCTGAGGATTCAGAATTTTTAGTCAAATGTCCTTATTTTCGTACGTCTTTTGTTTTATCAATAAAACTGTAAATAAAATACTTTTCAACTAATTTTGGGGTGGAAATTTTGCAGGAATATTACAAAAGGATAAATCAGACAGCAGGATGAATATTAATCAAATATTTGATTTAGTTCATGAGTTATTGACATCGAAATTAAAAGGAATTATAAAATTGTAGCTAAACTAATTATCCTAGAATAATAAAGCTTTGCAGGAATATTACAAAAGGATGTATGTGGGCTGTAAAAATAATACCAATTCAATTTGGTTCATGAGTTATTGGCCCTAGAACTAAAACTTTCACTGATAATTCGTATCAGTTTATTACTAAACGAGTTATCTTAGATAAATAAAATTTTGTAGAAATATTGAAATAGGATAAATATGACTGCAAGATGAATATTTAATTTAGTTCATGAGTTATTGTCCTGGAAACTCGTATTAAAATACAGAAATTAGTGAAGTTCATGTGATGAATAAAAAATTTGTTCTAAAATATTTAAACTAGACAAGAAATATGTTCTAATAATTTTTTTCTCTCATCCAAATTACACATCCAAAACATAATTGCGGTGCCTAAATGTGTTTATATTGGTACAGAGAAACTGCTGATTCTAATAGACCGTTTATTTTTTGAGAATGTTAAAAATTCTATTGTTCTTTTTCTGTGCGTCTTTTTCTGATGGCAACCCTTATGCTTTTTTTGCAATATATTCATCTTTCTAATCGTAGAAATTACTACATTTGCCTCTTCTTGTAAGAATCAAGCTTTTTATGCACTTATGTAAGTAGCTTTTGACTTTTTAATTTGAAAAGATTCTCAAATTCATCATTTCTCTTTCAATGAATATTTGAGTGAGATGAATTTGAGAAAATAGTGTGTAACTGGAAGGAAAATTGTATAAAATATAATTTCAGTTCATGAAACCGGTGTATCAAAGTTTCGTGGAAAAACAAATGCAACAAATGGCAACAGAAGCAGCAACAATTGCGGTAGGTAACTCAACAGGAATAGCCGTGGCTCACATCAACGGAAAACTGAAACATTCGTGATGGCAGCGCTCTCTAGCTTAACCCTTGTTCGAAATTATACATAGCTACCACAAGTACCTGCCATCCATTTTAAATATTAAATTTCAAATTTTATTATATACCTCAATTTTTTTTAATTTACATTCTGTGTACATAAGTTTTTTATATGGTGGATGCGAGTGGTAGCTGAATATTGTAGAGCCTTGTGATAAACTATTATAGCAATGTTGGTAAATTTTTCATGCAACTTTTTTGGTACATATGAAAAAATAAACTTTTTGTCGTGGTTTGTCTATTTTTCAACAAAAGTGGAACTCGTTTGCTTCTTACAAGCTTAATTGTTAATCTTTCACTGTTGTGTACAGAACTGCAAAACAACCAAATTGCTTCGCTTACACATCTTCAATAATAATGAATTTCTGCCGGTTGGATTGTTTTTTTTTAGAGTTCTACAGTTTTGTTGGGAATGTTTTGTTGTTATTATTTACAATCGTGATACTTTTGTCATTTACTTTTGTGTACAAGAAAATTTCATGTGTTTTATGTGTACATAACTTTGTTTGTTAATTTTTTGTGGATTTTTACTAACGTTTATATACCGCAGTGCCTATAATATCTATAATATATCTTCCAATAATTTTGTGCATAGTAATAATTCATAAACATAGAAAAATGTGTGTAAAAAAAATAATAATTTAATGTACGGTTGTTTGTTTAGTTTGTAATGTACTCAATTGGAATTTTACCTTGCCTGTTAAGTTATTTAGATGTTAATATTTTAATTATATTTTTAAAAATAGCAACGGGGTCCAATTTTTATTTGGAAATAAAAATTGAGCCCATTTTAGAAAATTAGCACATGATGACAATGATTTGTACAGTCAAAAAAGAGCAATAGAGACTTTGAGCTCCAAATATTTTCTGACTTGATTAAAATTTGGCTAAAATTTCTAAAATACAAGAGACCAAAATTTGATAATAAGCAGCTGACATTCGTAACAACTCAAATACAATTAATTCAGCTTATAATCCATGATTCGTCGACGTCTAACTTATTAAAATGAATGTATTTAATGTTCCATTGTTTCTTATGCCCGTTTTACACGGTTAAAAATATACATGTCATTTTACAAAATCTTGTTTAATTAAATTTGATCGTGTAAATGTAAAGCAACCGAATTGCTTTTTCAATACGAATACTTTAGAGTTTATAGTTGTGTGTGCCACGTTTAGCATTTAACTTCATTCTTATTATGATTTAAGCTGCCGTCAGTGCGTTATGTATCAATGTAAAAAAAAATGTGGAACAATCAAATCTTTATCAAGTGTCGACTAAATTTACATGAAATAAACACAAATGAAGTTAGTCCAAAGTATTGCCACCACAAATATATTAGCTGTCTCTGTCACGCTATCAAATATTTGATCGTGTAAATTGTTAAATATGACAAGAAATAATGTAAAAATATGATCGTGTAAAGCGGGCATTACTCTGTTCCAATTTCAAGTTTGATCTCTTGTATTTTCTACTCAAAATGTTATCAGGAATGCTTTTATTATTATTATTATTATACAGTCTTTTAAAATACGGTAATACGCGAAATTATGTTAACTACTACTTTTGTATCAAACTTTTTTTCGTTTAATGCATAGTTTTCAAGTTATTTGTGGGAAGTTGATTTGATTTGATTTGACTCAAATATTAATCAAGTCAGAATAATTTTGGAGCTCAGGGTGAATTTCTAACCTATTGCTTGTACATACTAAGAAGGAAGAGTAGTAATTAAATTAAACAAATATTAGAGAGGATAATCATCGAGAAACATTTTTTCTAAATCAATTTTACGGTGTTTCATCGAAAATATTAAAAAATCTGAGGAATCTCAAGAATATCTATTTTTGAAAGTTTATTTTTGAGCTATATATAGGGATTTTCAGCTAAGCCCTACGCAGTCTGGTAGCAAATTTTAGAAGCTCAATAAGAGATATTCGTGAAACGTCAGTTACATTCTTTCAACTGAATTTATTAAGAATTTAAGCTTTATTATTTGAATAATTATGTCAACTACATATTGTTGTGTACCTGGCTGTAGTTCTTGAAACAATCGGGATTCAAGCTTCAGTTTTTTCCTATTTCTTAAACAGGAGAGTAAGGTTAAAGTGGAAAATAAATTAAATGATTTTGAATTATGAGTAGAAAAAAAAATATGAATTGATTCTTTCAAAATTGTGAAAGTATTCCTTCGATTTTGTAAGGCGGTGACTGCAACGCAGAAGTTTGCAAACATGAACCATACAATTTTAAATTTAAATCTGGGCTGTCATGTGAAGTGCTACAATTTTAATATATCGGGAATATTCTATCAAGACAAATCTCAGATCCTTCGTCATTCCGCTATTATTTATCTGAAACATAAATGTATTGTCACAAATTTTATTCAGAATAATTTGTAATTACAGGTTGCAATACAAATATTTAATTTATAAATACCTATGAACACAATATCACTCACTGTTACTCGCACTGAATGAATCAATCTCCTTGCTCGCGCTCTTATATACCTAAGCCTACAATGGGCCAACATTCAATTGTCTAACAGTTGTTGCCTGGCAACCACCGAACATCTAGTGGCCATAGCCTTTCAATCATGTCCGACAATTGAACATCGACCTTGTCAATACTAACTAGGCTTACGTTACAGCGAATCCAAATAAATAATTATCTGACCTAATTACTACAAATATTTCATATTTGTGACAGTATTATAAAAGTGAAGAATCAATCCGTAACATTATAATTTCCACTTGTATACAATGCAATAACCTCGCGCAATATCTCTTCTCGAGCTTCGAATTTTACTCACAGTGGCGCTGATAGCATAACTTTAGATCCCGACACTTATCTGCTTCTACCGCATACTTGGAGCTAAATAGGAAATAATTACAGTATCTGGCCAAATTTTTGTACTTCCTAGTGTTATTGACTATTGTTTTCAACAAATTATCAGTTCTAGGTCTCATTAGCCTTTTTTATACAGAGTGATCAATAATGACTGACTGTCACGTGACTTGCAAAATTCCGCATTATGATCAAAATTAGCTTCATGGAATAAAGTTAATATAAGTTTATTTATTATGTAACGTAAGTTACCGATATTTCAAAGACATATTGACGTTTCGCGTGATATTTATGTCCGCATTTTGTGAGTAAATAACTCTATTATTGAATGATAAAACGCTAGAATAATGTTTTCAGAGGAGCTGTCATCTGTCACTTGCATTTTACTATTTCAAGCAGGCGGCAAAAAAAAATCAAAACAACAATCAATCATTTTTGATCACTCTGTATATAATAGGGCTCAATTGAGATACTAAAACAATGAATTATGGAAGGAGAATATTAATTTTTCAATTAAAAAAATGCAAAATCCAATATTGAGAGATAAATTCAACAGTGAGAAATCGTGGCAAGGGATCAAAATATCAGCAGTAAAGTTGGATTTGGTTTTATTTGGACGTTTTGGCATCGAAACGGCCCTCAATAATCAGCTCATGTGGAAGTTGAAATACTTTTACATTGTTGGTTAAATTTGAAGTCAATTTATAAAAAAGGCATCACAATTTAGACGTTAAAACCAAGAAAAAAAGGCAAACAACATAAAGCCACGGCATCACTATTATTAATTTTATTGAGTATTAACATTGGTGGTTCTTGTTATTTGTGAGAAAATGCCATGGCCTTATATTGTTGTTATTTTTCTGGTTCTAATGTCTAAATTGTAATGTTTTTATTATTAAATATCCTCAAAAACCAACAATGTAATAATATTTTAACTTCCGAGCTGATTATGGCAGGTCGTTTCGATGCCGAAACGTCCAAATAAAACTAAATCCAAGTTTGCTGCTGATATTTTGATCCTTTGCCACGGTTTTTGATTGTTGAATTTATTTCTCCAAATTGAAAAAATTGTTTTAGTATCTCAATCGAACACTCTTAGTCCTAATTCACAATGGGCGTAAGCATAAGAAGTACATAAGAAATACATAAGACATAAAGTTGAACATGAGCGGTTCTTATGGCCGTGTTCACAATGATCTTATATATTTCTTATGCTTATCTAGTGCATAACAGCTACATAAGAAAGTTGAAATCATCTCAACTTTACGTATTTCTTACGCATATATTTTCTTAATGCGCATGTCCAATATATTTTTACAGACACAGACAGTAAATGTGTAAAATGAATGAAAATAAATGTGGTTAGGAATATTTATTATCTTTGTTTTAATAACAATACTAAACGAATTTCGTGTTCCAAAAAAGACATTTAATTGCAAACATGTGCAGAAACAAAAGTAATGCCCTAAACTAAGAGCTTTAATATAAAAAACAAAACCAGAAGCAATGAAAAATATTTTCAAATATAAAATTTGAAAAATAGTCTTTAAAAAAGCTGTTTTGATAAAATAATCGAATCAAAACAAAAATAAAGCAAAGCGTTGTTTAGGACAAGTGATTTAAATTGTGACAGATACTAAAAACTAAAAGTACCTATATTTTATAACCAACTCAGGTCGCAATATCCCTATAAAATAATTTTTATGCTTTGCTTATGCTATGCTCATTGTGAACACGCATAAGATTTTCATAAGAATTATGTTATGTACTTCTTATGCTACGCCCATTGTGAATTATGGCTTATGAAACACGGAACATAGGAGTTTAACATGGGATTTTTAAAATGTGCGGATATTGGCTCTTGTATATTTTAGAGCAAAAGTACAAGAATGGAAGGAAGTTGAAAATCAATTTTTACTTATGAAAAGTATTAATTTAATGCAGTAGAATATCTGTAGCACTTTAGAAAATAGAATATGACATTTTCGCCAAAAATCAGATTGCCATGATAATAAAAAACGAATGAAACAAGTTTTCATTCTGTGTTATTATTGCTGATTTTTATTAGATTCTACAGATATTCTTCTGCATTAAATGAAAGCTTTTCATGTGTAAAAATTGATTTTAAACGACTTATAATTCTTGTACTTTTGCTCTAAAATATACAGGAGAGCCAATATCCGCACATTTTAAAAATCCCATGTTAAACTCCTATGTTCCGCGTTTCGTTGTACACCCTGTATATAAAAAAGACCAATGAGACCTAGAACCAATAATTTGTTGAAAACAATAGTCAATAAAACTAGAGAGTATGGAAATTTATGAACTGTCCCTAATAATTTGTTATCAAAATCAGTTTTATTGTTGAGTAAAAAAAATAGGAAATAGATTGCGAATACATTTAAAATTAGACAAATTGTCAAATTGAGGAAAGAACAGCTAAAAAGCTTTCAATGTAAGTTGATCGACCCTTTCCAATGTATAGCATTATTTTAGCCCCATTTCGTGGAGCTCCTCTTCTTTTATGGTTTCCTCCATATTTATGTAATAGGCACCTATAATTTTTCTGTGTCTCTGATGTTTAATGAATAAAGAATTCATTAAAACTTGAAAATACTCATAGCTTGACAACTGGTAACTGCAACCTACGATTGAAAAAATATCAGTCAGTCCACCGAGTGCATTATAAATGTCTGCCACACCCGTTGCGGGTAAAAGACGTGACTGATATTTATTTTTTTTATTTATGAAACATGAATTTTTGATGCTTCATCTCTCTAATAAGTATTTGTTTTATTGTTTTATTCGGAAAAAAGAGATCCGTGTTTACAAACTTCCACAGCTTTTGCAAACAAAAATGTCCATATTTAGAAATACACTAAAAAATTGTGAATTCACAGATGCACTTTTAACAAATACACATTTAATCTTTTAACTCTGAAATTAATAAACGAAATAGCTATTTTTTCAAACTGCAGTAACAAATTTACTGCCTGATTTTTCATAGTTGAAACAAAGGCAGTAAATATGTTTTATTGTCGTGTTGAACACGATTTTTCCGCCGGTAATAAGCATTATAACACCACTTTAATGAATCTTCGATCAACCTAATTTGAATTAGAATATAAACTTTAAAATTTCGAAAAATGATTAGGACAGAAATGTGCAATAAAACTTTTATTGCACAGTTTTGCATACTTTTTACACGATTATAAATAAATTTATTTAGACGTCAAATTTTTATTATTTTGTCTGGCGGAAAGTTTTTATTGCTGTGTGCCATATAAGAAAGAGGCACAGAAATTGTTTGCGCTCAAATTGTGCTCTAAACTTCAATGTTCGCTTGGATTGTACAACAGTACAACTAACTTAAATTAAGAATTACTGTAAGTTATGTAATGTTGGTTTGGTTATTAAATCCTTATTTTTATATTTAAATTATTTATTTCGTCTAAACTATATCACAATATTAAATTATTTACCGAACATTTTCTTAACTATTGAAGTAAAATTAGCTTCTTGTTGATTAATATTGGAATTAACAAAAGCAAGTTTTTCTTTAGCTGCCTGATTACTATTATCTAAAATTAGGACTTTTGATAAATCAAGCCGCGCTTTTTCAAAAGCTCGTGTTTCCGCGAAAGCGAAGCCCCTTTTGTGCAAAGCTTTTATATTATTTTCATCAATTTCCAAGACTTTTGTGCACAATTCTATTACAGTTTCAAATAATTTTTCTTTACTATAACACGAAGCTAAATTATTATAAAGATTAGCTTTAAATAGATCAATTTCCGCTAAATCAACTCCGTCTATTTGTTTAGGAGTATTTTCAACTGGAATGGGAATCGAAAGCAGTATTTTTAAACCTTTACTGAATCTAAAAGAAGCGTCGATGAATCTATTTTCTTGAAAGAGTTTTATTCCATGATTTTTGTGGTTTTGCGCGGTTGAAAATTTGTATTTGGCATCCCATTCGTAAATAAACCCAGGGGACTCAAAACTACACAAGCATAATTTAAAATAAGCTTCATTGTTGGGAAAAATGATTGTAACTGAACTTAATTCTTTTGTATTCATCATTTGGAGACATTTATCGATTTCGCGGTCCAAAGCTGTGTTACCTTCACCGATAATTATTTTTATTGGACAATTTTGTAAATATTCACTGGGAACATAATTATTTTTAAATTTAATGTCAGTTAATTCAATTGTACAAATGGCATTTTCAGTTGGTTTTAAACCCGATTCCCCTTTTACTATTACCTCTTTTAGTATTTTTTTGTCTGGTGACACCCACATTTTTATTAACACTCCGATTCTGTTTCAAATTTGCTATCAAGTATTTCAAGCGTTAAATTATAATATTCTTTTGATAAGGAGTCTTTAACTGCAACCGGACTGGGTAAAGCTACTTTACAGTCGGATAAATATTGACCAGTAGTCCTGTTTGAGGTTAAAAGGGCATGCAAAGCTGATTGGGCCCCCTGAGTTGGCGTTTTAACAACTAATAAACGAATCGGGTATTGGAGAGCGTACGAAACTGGATTACTTAAAGGAGGAAAGTATCTATAAATTGGTGTTTCAGTATTGCCAGGATTTACAGCATTTACGATTATGTTTGAAGCTGAAATAAATAAAAATTAATTAGGTTATGCTTGAATAACAGTGTTTACTTACAGTGTAATCTTTTAGCTAACTCTTTCGTGAAAAGTAAAATAGCGAGCTTGCTCGCTCCATACGCAACGAAATGTGTTCTGATTTCTTTTTGATCTTTGGTAACAGCTTTTAAATCATACTCTGTTACGAATTTATGTGCTTCGGAAGATACGTTTATTATTCGAGCATGTTCTGAAGTCTTCAGGCTTTTCAGTAAATGATGTGTTAGTATAAACGGACCTAAAACAGATAAAATAAAAGCACACCTAGTGTCTAATCTGGCACAGAATAACTTACCCAAATAATTAGTTTGTAAGGTAACATCAAAACCGTCTTCTGTAAGCTCTTGAGGGTAAAAAAATATTCCTGCGTTGTTAACAAGAGCATAAATTTCCTCAAACTCCTCCTCAATATCTTTAGCAAATTTAATTATACTGCGTATTGAGTTTAAATCCAAGTGTCTGACATGTATCTTATCATTTCCGGATTCAGCAATAATATCGCACTGTGCTATCACTCCTAATTTGAGATCTCGGCAAGCAATCACAACTTCTGCCCCTACAATAATCAACTTTAATTGAGAAATTGTCGGTAAGTTTTGTGCGTACCTCTTTTCGCTACTTCAACAGCTAACGCTTTTCCAATTCCAGAATTTCCGCCTGTGATTATTATTACTAAATCATCCAAACGGTTTATGCAGTTGCAGACTCCTCCGGCAAAATATCGCCGACTGAAACAATATTTGTCAATCTAACCTAAAATCTCAAATAACCAAACTCACAAAAAACTGTAAATTACTGCTCCAGAAAGCGAAAAAAGTAAGACCGATTTTAACATTATCACTTTAAATTATATTTTATTTGTTTTTAGCTGTAAAATGGCAGTGAGGTATGCTCGAAGAGAAGGTTTCTATTTTCACAACCATTTAACAGGAATTGTTAAGAAATTGGAATTTAAATATACAGTAATAGATTTACGTAATGAATCTTCTGTAAGTGGAATGATTTATTACGTTGATGGTATGATGAATATTGAACTTAAAGATGCTGTTCTGTACGACAACCGCGGCAATGAATTTCCATTTGATACGTTTTTTGTCAGAGCCAGAAATATTAGATACGTACATATTCCAATTGAAATCCCCATTATTGACTTAATAAAGGAAATAAAAGAACCAGTAATTAAACAGAAGAAAGAAAAGCCGAAATTAAAAGAAAAACGAGCTAACCTGAAACACCAGCAAACATTGAAGGAGCTAGCTTTACAACAAAAATAAATAACTAAAATGTATTTTCTTTATTAATAAAACAATTATTAAGCAAAGAGTTGTATTTGATTTATTGTGTAATACATGGAAATTTTAGTTTGTAGAATATATGAAAATAAGAAAAATTCTATTTATTTAAGGGAAAGTTGGGTCTGGAATTAGTTGCCCCCGCGAAGCCGCAAAACCAAATGCAGAGTCGATTCTTTTTGGATGTTATAATCGGATAAAGTGCGGCCATCTTCTAGCTGTTTTCCGGCGAAAATTAATCTTTGCTGGTCTGGTGGAATACCCTCCTTATCTTGAATTTTGGCCTTGACGTTTTCAATTGTGTCTGAAGGCTCGACTTCCAAGGTTATTGTTTTACCGGTTAAGGTTTTGACGAAAATTTGCATTCCGCCTCTGAGTCGCAACACCAAGTGCAAAGTCGATTCCTTTTGGATGTTATAATCGGACAAAGTGCGTCCATCTTCTAGTTGTTTTCCGGCGAAAATTAATCTTTGCTGGTCTGGTGGAATACCCTCCTTATCCTGGATTTTAGCCTTGACGTTTTCAATTGTATCAGAAGGTTCGACTTCTAAGGTTATTGTTTTTCCGGTTAAAGTTTTGACGAAAATTTGCATTCCGCCTCTGAGTCGCAACACCAAGTGCAAGGTCGATTCCTTTTGGATGTTATAATCGGACAAGGTGCGCCCATCTTCTAGCTGTTTTCCGGCGAAAATAAGTCGCTGCTGGTCTGGCGGAATTCCCTCCTTATCTTGGATTTTAGCTTTAACATTTTCAATTGTGTCTGAAGGCTCGACTTCTAAGGTAATTGTTTTTCCGGTTAAGGTTTTGACGAAAATCTGCATTCCTCCTCTGAGTCGCAACACCAAATGCAAAGTCGATTCCTTTTGGATGTTATAGTCGGACAAAGTGCGCCCATCTTCTAATTGTTTGCCGGCGAAAATTAATCGCTGTTGGTCTGGTGGAATACCCTCCTTATCTTGAATTTTAGCCTTGACGTTTTCAATTGTATCTGACGGTTCGACTTCCAAGGTTATTGTTTTTCCGGTTAAAGTTTTGACGAAAATTTGCATTCCTCCTCGGAGGCGCAGGACTAAATGCAATGTAGATTCTTTCTGAATATTGTAATCAGATAAAGTACGGCCATCTTCTAATTGTTTTCCGGCGAAAATTAATCGTTGCTGGTCTGGTGGAATTCCCTCCTTATCTTGAATTTTAGCTTTAACATTTTCGATAGTATCAGAAGGTTCGACTTCCAGGGTAATAGTTTTTCCGGTCAAAGTCTTAACAAAAATTTGCATTCCTCCTCGAAGGCGCAGCACTAAATGCAATGTAGACTCTTTCTGAATATTGTAATCAGATAAAGTGCGGCCATCTTCTAGTTGTTTTCCGGCGAAAATTAATCGCTGCTGGTCTGGCGGAATTCCCTCCTTATCCTGGATTTTAGCTTTAACATTTTCGATTGTGTCTGAAGGCTCAACTTCCAATGTGATTGTTTTTCCGGTCAAAGTCTTGACAAAAATTTGCATTCCTCCTCTAAGTCGCAAAACCAAATGCAAAGTCGATTCCTTTTGAATATTGTAATCGGACAAAGTGCGGCCATCTTCTAGTTGTTTTCCGGCGAAAATTAATCGTTGTTGATCTGGTGGAATTCCCTCCTTATCTTGGATTTTAGCTTTAACATTTTCAATTGTGTCTGAAGGTTCGACTTCCAATGTGATTGTTTTTCCGGTTAAGGTTTTGACAAAAATCTGCATTCCTCCTCGGAGACGCAACACCAAATGCAATGTAGATTCCTTTTGAATATTGTAATCAGACAAAGTGCGGCCATCTTCTAGCTGTTTTCCGGCGAAAATTAATCGTTGTTGATCTGGTGGAATTCCCTCCTTATCTTGAATTTTAGCTTTAACATTTTCAATTGTGTCTGAAGGCTCAACTTCCAATGTAATTGTTTTTCCGGTCAAAGTCTTGACGAAAATCTGCATTCCTCCTCTAAGTCGCAACACTAAATGCAATGTAGATTCTTTTTGAATATTGTAATCTGATAAGGTACGGCCATCTTCTAATTGTTTTCCGGCGAAAATTAATCGCTGCTGGTCTGGCGGAATTCCCTCCTTATCCTGGATTTTAGCTTTAACATTTTCGATTGTGTCTGAGGGCTCAACTTCCAACGTAATAGTTTTCCCAGTCAAAGTCTTGACAAATATCTGCATTCTGAAAATACAAAATAAAATTTAAAACTACGCAATATTTCACCATATCGGTCATACTTGTGACTCAGCAAATTGGACAATCAATAACGTATGTCGGCCATGATGATAAGGAAAATGTAGGATTTTAATAATATCCCGTATTTTACAACGATTTGGCCACGAAATTTTCAATGCTTGTTTATTTGACTTTTAAATTTTGTTTATAATAATCAGAAAAACAAAGGACAGTTTTTGACATATTTATACCATTTTTCATAATTGGGACATAATTATTGTTTGCTAATATTAATTTACTTACTTGCTTCTTGTATCAGATGTTCAGAACTACAAACAGTTTATTAATTCACAGATTTGTGAGTAAAACACTCGACGTTTTCAAAGCACTGTTGCTCACTGTACGAATAATCGAGAACAAAGCTCCGCCAACTTGTGCGGCTATTTATGTACTCTGACGAGTGACGTCAAAAAGCCTCGAACCCAGCACTTTTGTTCTATTTTAAGATTTTATTATGAGTATTTGTTGCCAAACAAGTAATATTTCCTGGAGAAATATTTATTTTTAAATAATCAGTGATATTTGCTGCGACGAAATGAAATATTTTTGTATATTAATTTTGATACGTGGAGCTCCACGTAGTACCAACTTAAATCTATACCTTTTTACCTATTACCGCCAAATAATATATTAGATTTGATGTGATAGATTTGGGGAACATTTTGCTAGTTAAATTGCCTGTAAAATACATGCTACAATTATTATTTACATGATTTTTATATTTAAAATATTGAAAAGTATGATTGTTGATTATCTGACGCTTGTCTTTATGTAACATTTAAATAAGGACTAAAATCGCGCATTACAAAGTCATTGAGTATACCCCGCATAGACTGGACAATTACAATTAATTATTGGGACGCCACACTAGCGATGTCTAGGGGTGAGTAGCAAAATTAAATATTGTACACTATTAGTAACTATGCATGCGACTCCGTAAATTAGATATATCTGGTAAATATTTTGACATTTAGCGTTCAAAAAAGTGTGCAAATTTAATTGTATACTGTTTTATAAGTTTATTTACGTTAAAAACGGTTGTAGTTGGTCGTAATGCAAATCAATTTGATTATTATAAGTGAATTCGAGGAGATTAAATGTTCAATTTTGTGTATATTAATTTTAATTGATTCAGTAAGTAGAGTGTGGAAGAAATAAAGGATAAAGAAAGAGAATTAACTGTTTATGAAATGATTTTATTTTATTATCAGAATAAACATATATTTTATAAAGTAATATAATCTTAAATATTACATACAACATTAAATAGGTACTCTCTCTTATTTATATTTACAAAAACTATTTCAAATGCACAATGAAATCTTTCATAAATCTGAAAATGAATATTTGATTAAGGCTCAGGTGTACAACAGATGTTCTTTCACAAACCCATGGTTTCTTGTTGAATTTCTACTTTATAAGTTGGATTATCATAAGCTGCTTGACTAACTCTAGTTGGTGTTGAAATTGGGGCTTTGTTCTGACTGTGCCTTCGTAGTAAAATCATTAGTAAAATTAAAGTACTTAATATTGCTATAGCAGCCAAGATTGCTACTATCACTAAAGGACCATAATAATCGTTAGAATGGTCTGGAATATCTGACGCTGATAATTTCCCTGAGAAAAATATTAAATAGTATTTAAAATATAGAAAATCCTAATGTTTTACCTTGTTGAGTGGCTGCTCCTAAGGCAGGCGCAGCAGATCTTGGTTTGGTAATAAAATCTTGAACATTGCTAGTTTTAATTTTGCCATTTGTTAAATAAACTTCCAACCATAATCTGTATCTGGTTCCAGGTTTCAAATCATTAATTGTGGTCTTTTTGGGAGAGTCTCGTTTGGCTATTTTGAATGTACTTGAATCTCCCTTCCCTGAATCGCTTTGGTATATTGCTCTATAAATGTTAACATATTTATCTTCCGGATAAGGCACTCCAGACCAGGCAATTTCAATAGTTGTAGCTTTGACTAATTGAATATCAAGAGTCACATTAAAACCATATGGATCTAAAAATAAAACCAATAAATACATCAAATTAATAAATTTATTGCTATTAATACCGATTTCTGTTGCAGTAGTAAAGTGGGCCATATTATCCGCGTGCAGTTCCGTATTTTGTCCAGCAAAAGGTATAAAAAATATTCCTATTTCATACTCTGTGTCTGGTTTTAGGTTCTCTAAAATGTAACTGGTAACTGCCCTGTGAATTAAAGGAGTCGCTGCGTAAACTTTTCCTGAAATTTCTTTGAATCTCAACTGTACACCATCAACAAATTGCAGTTCGAAATCTGTTAATTTCCTCCAGACTACATTAGCCCAAGTAGAATTAATGTCAGTTATTGCTAAGTTTGGATCAATTGGAATCATCGGAGGCATTGTTGAAAATACAGTAGGAGCAGGTGTTCTGACAGTATGAACTCTGCTTGTTGGGGTGTTGTGTAAGTCTCTGAGAATAACAGTGATTTTTATTTTGTATTCTGTGTTTGGTTGGAGTCCGATTAGATCAAATTCTAGTTGCTGCGTTGCTAATAGATCATTTGGCGGGGCAAATACTTGCAATTCCCAGTTGGCAATATTATCGTCCCTAAAATAAGAAAAAAAAAAATGTATTGTGTTAAAAAGTATAAATAGGTGTAACATACGGTCTGTTTGTGTATCGGACTTCAACTCTGCCATGAAGGCCGACTATTAGTGGAGATACCGTAAATATTAAGCGCACCGTTTGGCCATCAATAGCATCTACTTGTTGTACAGTTATTTCATCTGAAAAAAAAAAATAAATACATTAGAAAGTTATTTGGATCAAAATGAGCCCAAAACTCAGCCGAAGGCTTAAAATCCTCAAAAACTAATTAAACGAATTTTTCATCGATGTTCATAGCTTGATGTGGAGCTTGGATTAAATACAGAATACCAGAATTGAAAATATTTGGAAAATCGGTTGTGCTTTGTTCCATTACTACCCTGGAAGTATCCATGGTTGTAAGAAAATGTATTGGAAGACTTGAAAAAGGGATTATCATCCTCAGCAATATTAGAGAAGTTATTTAAAACATTTCAACGTGCTTAGAGAAGAGAACCAGACTTACAGATTGACGTCACTCCGAAAATCGTTTTGATTGTCTTAAGAAGCCCCAAAAAGAATATATTAATTATTTCGGGCTTGAAATGTAAAATAATGGATAATATTGTTGAACAGAGTACTTGGATCGTATGCATACTTGTTAGCTTGGGCTGACGGCCAATTTACAGATACCAGGTGCTAGAGTTACGTAAAAATATTACTCACTTTTCTTAAAGTCTGAATGCTGATTTTTATGTATGTTTCAGAGAATATCGTTGAAAATTGATAATCAACACTGCCAGACACTTCCCATCGGCTGTAATGCCTGCTAGATGCTTTAAAGCACGCAAAAATAACGTAATCTCACTTATAGTCTGAGTTCTAGTTTTTATATGATACTCAGGGAATAATTTCAATACTTTTTGTAAACAGCCAGACCAATCGTAGAGGCCAAACATACTCCAGACAAAATTAAAATGTCACTGTGAGTATGAACGCGATAATAAGCGAAATATCTATGACCTTTTAATTGTGTCTGGAGGATGTTTCGTCCCTACAATTGGTCTTACCATTTACAAAAAGTGTTGAAATTATTCCCTGAGTATCATATCATATATAAGTGGGATTACGTTATCTTTTGAAAGCTTTAAAACGTCTAGCAGAAATTACAGCCGATGGGAAATGTCTGGAAGTGTTGATTATCAATTTTTGTGAATATTCTCTAGAACATGCATAAAAATCAGACTTTAACAAAAGTAAGTAATATTTTTATGTACCTCTAGCACCTGGCATCTGTAAATTGGCCGTCGACTCAAGCTAGCAAGTATGCATACGATGAAAGTACATACTAATACTACTTCATTCCACACATTTTATTTCTCAGAAAATAAGTAACGTCTGGCGGGCCTGGAATCTTGCTCTATTAGCCATCATCAAGAGCGAAAAGAATTAAGGAGTTTGAATATGACACATGAATGAGACTTTTAACTACAAAAAAAAATTGACTGCGTTCCTTGATTAGTAAAAATAATATATTCGAGAAGACAGAGCACCAAAAAAATTCAGGAAAGGTTGAAGAAAATTATTGCATCCTCTCATTCAACTATTCAAGTGCTTATATTGACCAGAAAAATAATTAGTCTTGCTTCGCCCGGGGATATACCGTTTGAGCGCGGCGGTCAGTTTTGTCCTAATCCCATAGGCCATTTGAGCATTTTTCTCTTAATCCCTATATACCGTTTGAGCCAAGTTTATTATTTTAATCTTTTACTTTCAAATAAATGTAACTTCTCTAAATGCCAAAAATTATGAGTTAATATAATAAACGAACTTGGATAGCAATTTATTTCAATAAAAACGACTTTTGATTTCAAATTCTGTATATTTATTGAAAACTTTGACGTTTCGATCCTTTGACCAAGGATCTTCTTCAAAAAACAATGATTTATTTTATTTTATCATAAACAAATAACGGCTGCTAAAAATTATATAGATAGAACTTTTTTTAACTTAATTATTTGAAATATTTAAAAAAAAAGTTTATTTACCATTAAATTACCCACATTTTTCGCGCAATGATATGCAATTTTATATTTTCTAATATAATAATAATGTCAGTTAAGCGACACCTAAAATTTAAGGGACGGCGGTGCAACTGGCCTTAAGTGTGTTAAAAGTACAATAATGCCTGAGGGTGAACAATGTACTTTCCAAGAGCCTCTGGCTCGAGGTGTGTACGTTGACCGTAGGCATTATCGTCCGTTCAACTCCCGTGGTGCCTTCAATGTTTAAACTTCGACTAATGTACTATTTCAGTCAAAATTTTCAGCATTGTGATTTCTGTCAGAAAAATTACTCTAGTTACTTACTGCAACTAGGGAACGTGGTATTTTTGTTTGTCGGGTATTATTTGTTACGTAATTACCCTGAAAACAGTATTATTATGTCAACAATAATAACCTAGTCGGACATTAAAGATATTTTGGTTCTCTTTAAAAACGTTTCGGTTTGTTATAATTAGTACATGAATTATTAATGTAAAATGAATATAAAATTGCGCGAAAATGGAGCACCCGATAGAAAATCTTATACGGCAAAAATGTGGGTAATTCAATAATAAATAAACTATTTTTGAAATATATTTCGGTAATATTTAAAATAATCGAGTTAAACCCCAGTTTTTGTGGGTGGCCAAAATAAAAGTTTTCTCTTTTAGAGTTTGGTCAAGCCTTCGGCTTTATTTAAGCCATCATCAGGACACTTTTATATCGAATTTATTGTAAATGACATCAATTAGTGGATTGACTGTTGTAATAATTTCTTTTTGAATATACAGGATGTATCAAGATAATGAAACAGTGTGTTTTACTCATTTTTACTATACAAGGATACAATATTATCATATAATTGAATTCAGAAGAAAATTCACTATTCAATGACTCAATAAAAAATTAATAATTCTATTTAAAAAAAATATAATATTGATCCATAGTACCACTGGATTTAAAATGATAATATTTATGTTGAAATGGGTCCCCTCTGTGCCTTACAAAATATTTCCATCACTTTTCTGTGCATCTTTTCATATAAACGAATGAAACGCACTGTTCCATTATCTTGATACACCCTCTATACCTTTTGATTTTTTTCTTCACACAAATTTTTTTGGATATATTATTACAGTCATTTCACTGAATAATATTATGTTACACTAAATTCTCGCATAATATTGTCCTGATGAAGGCTCGAATGAAGCCGAAAGGTTGATGAAATTCTGTCTCCTCAGCTAATTGCAGTCGCGATTAATCTTAACTTTTATTATGGGCTTTTTGGGCTGCAGTCCAGGACCTCGTGAATAAAAAGGACTCCAGTCCCACTGAAGACAATGAACAATATTGCGAATTGAAAAAATTATAATCTAAAATTTTTAAATGTTCAATCAATCAAATGGCAATTAATTTGATTAATTAGGTAAACCCTCAAGTAGTACTAGTCTAGGGTTCCAGAAATTCATGATCCATCATTAAATCAGTGATTCATAAAAAAAAAACAAAGGATGTGGAAATAATGTACTGAAAACAGAATAACGTCCTCATTATCCTCCGAGTGAACCAACGATCTTTAAATTTGAATTTGAGTTCCGTCTTATTAATTAAGCACTTACGGAGTCTCTTGATTTTAGGAGTTACTCAACAATATATATATATATATATTTCTCAAAAATTCAAGGGCCCATTGAATTATGTGTCCAGGGGCCAAATGGCAATGGAAGAACTGGAAAACTTGGAAAAAGAACGTCAAAGCATAAAAAAGTGGTCCAAGAGGCAAAAAGCCTCAAGGAAATTTGAACACTGCACTGCCGTTACAAAAGATTTCACACAGGCACTGTCTGAAAGACGAATGCACTCCGAAAATCGTTTCAATAATTTTAAGCAGTGGCGTCTCAAGCGGGGATGCAAGGGGTGCATGGAAAACGGCGCCATGTCCTTGAAGGCGGCACTTGGGCCCCGAACATAATTCTTTAAAAATAAGACCAATTTCTTCAACAAAATATTTTATTAGAGCTAATCCATAATCCATGATCCACCATTCTATTTTGGATTGGGATTAAAATTGGGGATTTTGGATTGGGATTGGGTTTCTGGATTTTGGATTTTGGATTGGGATTGGGTTTCTGGTTTTGGATTTTGGATTGGGATTGTGGATTTTCGATTGGGATTAGGGTAGTGGGTTTTGGATTGGGATTGGGTTTCTGGATTTTAGATTTTGGATTGGGATTGGAATAGTGGATTTTTGATTGGGATTCGGACTGCTGGATTTTAGATTGGGATTGGGGTTGTAGAATTTGGGATTGGGATTGGGTCTCTCGATTTTGGATTGGGTTTGTGAATTTTTGATTTGGATTGGGATTGTGGATTTTCGATTGGGATTAGGGTTGTGGATTTTGGATTGGGATTAGGATTGTGGATTTTGGATTGGGATTAAAATTGTAATTTTGAATTGGGATTCAAATTGTGGATTGCGGATTGGGACTCAAATTGTGGATTGTGGATTGCGATTAAAATTGTGGATTGTGGATTTCTATGAAAAAAGAGAAGTACGATGAAGAGAGGGAGGTAGGAGGGAGGCGCAATTTATATATCTTTGCACCCCGGCGGTAAGTAGGCTAGAGCCGCCTCTGATTCTAAGAGTCCTCAAAAAGGATATATTCAGGGTCTGATTTACATTTACTATTTAGGTTGAATAGCCTGAAGTCTGGAGGCACGAAATCTTTTAGAATTTAGAAGAACGAAAAAGGGTGAAGGGTTTCGTAGTGTTAATATTTCTCATTTCAAAAACCACACAACATAATCGTATTCAGATTAATTTTCGTTAAAAGTGTTACCAAGTTCTGCTACCTAAATTTTCTTCAGAATTTTCAATGTATATTAAAAAACAAAATTTTACCTGGAGACTGTTGAAAACCAGGTCCAGGAATATTAGGAAACCTGCTGTTTGGAAAACCTCCATACCCTGTAATCAATAAAACAATAAAATATCACAATAATTTAGTTGGAAATCATGAAGTGGAGTCCCACCTGACTGATTTAGCTGTGGCTGATTGTTTAACACTGAATATTGCAAGCCAGGCTGTGCAAAAAGAGGATTTTGGGGAGAGAATTGTGGCCTTGGGATTTGCGCATCATGTACGTGTTTAATTATTTGATCTATCGGTATATTGTGCGGATAATTATTGTTTTGACCTCCGGATGGATCAATTTGATTAATTAAATACGGTCCTAATGAACCTTGAGGTGGAAGAGGCGGTCGCCGATTTTGCCCGTATTTGTTTTGAGAAACAGGTACGTTATGAATTTCGAAAACAGCTCCCGGAGGATAGTTTGCCAAATCAGGATGTTGATTGATGATTTGTAGTATTTCTTCCGGGTATTGTGAGTTTTGATTGTCGAATGGTATGTTGTTTATTTTTTGTTTTTGTGTGGATGCGTTGGAAGTCTTGTTGCGTTTTTTGGCTTTAACAACAGGATTTTTATCCGGGTTATACGGACCAAGAAAAGGGTTATTTTTATCATCAACTGCCCAAGATGTGTTATGATCAAAATCTGTTTTGACGTTTTTATTTTTTTCCGGCTGCGCCCACGGAATAAATTGATCAGTTTTTTTGGGTTTATCAAAGTTTGGTGGTATTGCGCCGGATGATATAACATCTTCATTATCACTAATAGGATTTAGGGGATTACGATTTTTGACGGGTTTCTCGTTTTCATAAATCAATAAAGGACCGTCAAATTTGGTTGTTTTGTGTGACGTGTTTGTAATGGGAGGACTAGTAGGCAAGAAAGGAGAGTTTTTAGTGACATTATTAGTGCTGTCCAGTCTGTTTTTGTCTGTCTTCTTCGAAGTTTTGTCATCTTTGCCTGAAACGAAACTCGTCATCAGAATTCCCACTCAACTACGTTAAAATATATTGCTATTATTATTTACAAACATGCTTTGGAATTTATTTACAGAGTGGGAATGTTGAGTCAGTCTGTCATTTATGTTGTTAAGTCTATGAATATTTGATTGTCTGTTTGTATAGTCGCATATTTTCAAATCATGCATTCCGTGCCACTGTTTCCATGTTAGTAAAGCTGATATTTACAATAATAATTAGTATAACACATTATATATTAAATTATTCATGATGTATACTTCCTAATTTAGGATTTTTTTTAAACATTTCTAAAATCTTCTAAACCTTTTAAAACGAAAAATATTTCAATTTGAATACCTTGTGGTGGCCGTGCACAAGTCCAAGCCATGCAACAATCATCATCAGGCAAATGTTCCAACATGGCTTCATGTGGCGGACACGGCAAGGTCGGAGGAGGAAGTGACGCCACTGGTGGACATGCTGATTGACATTCCACTTTTCCAACTTCACAATAACACCTTTTATCACATCCTGTTACATTAGTAGGGATTTCCTGCCAGTTTTGGTAGGTTTCCCCTTCGTACAGACAAGAACCATTACTCTTGCATTTAACTTCCTTCGGGCAACAATTAGGGGCTTCTGGAACGAAATTTTTGGGGACGGTTTCCCATTCGATACAATGAGGGTCAACAACATCAAGGCCAAAATAAGTAGGGCATTGAATCTTCAAACATTTGACGCCTGTTTCAAGGCAAATACAAAAAGAAGTACAGTTCTTGTAAAACTCGTCACCTAAAATTTCAACCATCAATACAATTAACTAAACCATCATCAGAAACACTTACCAACTTTATAATTTTTTCCTTCATACTGACAATTTTTATTATCTTCCTTCTTAACATCTTTCCCTCCCAAATCAGTATTTTGAATCATAACATAATCCTCCGTATTTTCAAGCCTTGCAAATTTAAAATCACTTTTTATTTCGCTCAAATACCCCCCTGGTATTAATTTATAACTGATCCAATTAATTTTATCTTTGCTTATTTCAACGTCTGGGGGATTATTTTTGTCTTCTAATTTATTATCAAACTTGAACAAAATTGAAGAACTATTTATGTATTTTACTGAAACTATTCTAATTTTTGGAATGTCGTGATGGTCCTTTTCGTGTTCATGATCATCCAGAGAAACGTCACAAAGAACCATTTTGCAGCAAGAATCAGAAGGGTCGGGCACTTCTACACATCTGTCTGATGTTTTGTTTATAGGTCGACATCTAAAATAATTTTAAAAATATAAACTAGTAACATTTTTGCTCTCTATGTTAAAAATTGTAATAAAAACCTTGGTTTACAGGACAGTTTTCCTCCGGCTTCACAAATACAAATTTGGGAGCAGCCATCTTCAAATTTGTCTCCTCGGTGGTACGTCTTGTTTTGGTGAGTGCACATTTCCAAAGGTTCTGTTTCTAGAATAATATAAATTTATTTTTTGGCACCTCAAACTGTGAAACGCTTACTATTATTTCTACGCGACTAGTAATTTAATTTTCACTCACATAATTTTTACCCAAAACTGGGTATATTAATAGAAATTAAGCAGTTTATGCAAATCTACGAAACATCAGTTTTCATTTGGTACCATTTTAAGTCTGTAAGTGCTGTAATTGCTGAGAATTTTTTCCACTAAATTCTCTATATTCTCTTCATTCTCTAGATTCTATAAAAATTTTGTATTTTCTTGATTCCCTATACTCTTTTTATTCCCTGAATTCTCTATATTCTCTAAATTCTTTTTATTGCTAAGCTCTCTAAATTCTTTATATTCTCCAAACTTTCTATATTCTCTAAGCTTTCTATATTCTCTTTATACTCTGAGTTCTCTTTATTTCCTGTATTCTCTAAATTTTCTTTACTGCATAAATACTCTCTATTCTCTTCATTCCTCATATTCTCTCTATCTCCTAAATTCTCTTTATTCTGCAAATTCTCTTCATTCTCTTTATTCTCTACATTCTATAAATTCTCCATAATTTCTAAATTCTCAATATTTTCTTCATTCTCTAAGCTCTTTAATTTATCTACACTCTCAATACCCTCCACATTCTCTGAACTCTTCAAAATCTCTCTATTCCCTAGATTCTCTTTATTTTCCAAAATGTCTATATTTTCTTTATCCCCTGAATTCTCTATATTCTCTTTATTCCCTTAATCCTCTAAATTCTTCAAATTTTACTCCCTAGATTCTCTAACATCTCTTTATTCTCTACATTTTCTTCATTCCCTATATTCTCTGAATTCTTTATATTTTCTGAGCTCTCTAAATTTTCTATATTGTCTAAACTTTTTATATTCTCTTTATCCTATAAACTCTTTTTATTCCCTAGATTCTCTAAAATCTCTGTATTTTTTAATTCCCTATATTCTTTTTATTTCCTAAATTCTCTATATTCTCTTTGTTCTCTGAGTTTTCTATTTTTGTTAAGCTCTCTAAATTCTTTATATCAGATCTTCATATTCTCTAAATTTTCTATATTATTCTTTTTATTCTCTGAATTATTATTTTTCAAATTCTCTAAATCTCCTTTATTCTATAAATTTCCTATATACTCTTTATTCCTTGAATTCTCTATATTCTTTCTATTACTTGAATTCTCTTTATGTTGCAAATTCTTTTAATTCTCTTTATTCCCTAAGTTCACTATATTCTATTTATTTTCTATATTTTCTAAATTCTCCATAAGCTTTGAGCTCTTTATATTCTATAAGTTTTCGATAACCTCCATGTTCTCTAAGCTCTTCAAATTCTCTCTATTCTCTAGATTCTTTAAATTCTCTTTATTTTCTAAATTATTTATATTCTCTTTATTTCCTGAATTCTCCATATTCTTTCTATTCTCTATAGTCCCTAGATTCTCTAATTTTTTTTTTTATTATAAATTCTCTTCTTTTCTTATATTCTCTATATTTTCTGAATTCTGTATATTTTCTGAGCTCTCTAAATTGTCTATATTCTCTAAAATTTTCATATTCTCTCTATTCCCTTAGTCCTCTAAATTCTCTATAGTTCCTAGATTCTCTAAATTCTCTTTTTATGATAAATTCTCTTCATTCCTCATATTCTATATATTTTATGAATTCTGTAATTCTCTATATTTTCTGTATTCTGTATATTTTCTGAGCTCTCTAAATTCTCTATACTCTCTAAAATTTTTATATTCTCTCTATTCCCCTGGTCCTCTAAATTCTCTATAGTCCCTAGATTCTCTAAATTCTCTTTTTTATTAAAAATTCTCTTCATTCCTTATATTCTCTATATTTTCTGAATTCTGTATACTTTCTAAGCTCTCTAAATCCTCTATATTTTCTAAAATTTTCATATTCTCTTTATCCTCTAAATTCTATTCATTCTCTAGATTCTCTAAAATCTCTGCATTTTTTAATTCCCTAAATTCCTTTTGTTACCTGGATTCTCTATATTCTCTTTGTTCTCTAATTTTTCTATTTTTGCTAAGCTCTCTACATTCCTCATATTAGATCTTTATAGTCTCTAAACTTTCTATATTCTTTTTATTCTCTGAATTCTCTTTTATTTGCTAAATTTTCTAAATTTTCTTTATTCTATAAATTTTCTTTATACTCTTCATTTCCTAAATTCTCTATATTCTCTCTATTCCTTAAATTCTCTTTATTCTGTAAATTTGTTTTATTCTTTTCATTCCTGAAGTTCACTATATTCTTTATATTTTCTAAATTCTCTATATGCTTTAAACTGTTCATATTCTGTGAATTCTTGATACCCTCCATATTCTCTAAGCTCATCAAATTCTCTCTATTCTCTAAATTCTCTTTATTTTCTAAATTATTTATATTTTCTTTATTGCCTGAATTCTCTATATTCCCTACATCCTCCAAATTATCTAAATTTTACTGCCTTGATTCTCTAAATTCTCTTTATTCTCTAAATTCTCTTCATTCCTTATATCCTTTAAATTCTCTATATCTTCTAAGCTCTCCAAATTCTCTATATTTCTTAAACTTTTTATATTATTTTTATTCTGAATTCTCTTTATTTCGTAGATTCTTTAAATTTTAATTACTATATGAATTCTCTTCATTAGAATATAGAAAATTTAGAGAATATAAATCCTTTGTATTCTCTCTATTCCTTAAATTCTCTTTATTCTGTAAATTCTCTATATTCTCTTTATTCTCTGAGTTCTTTATATTCTTTAAATTCTCAATAGCCCTCATATTCTCTTTACTCTTCAAATTCTCTTTATTCCTTAGATGCTCTAAATTCTCTTTATTTTCCAAATTATTTATATTCTCTTTATTCCCTGAATTCTCTATATTCCCTCTATTCCTTTCATCCTTCAAATTATCTAAATTTTACTGCCTAGATTCTCTAAATTTTCAAAATTCTCTTCATTCCCTATATTCTCTAAATTCTCTATATCTTATAAGCTCTCCAAATTCTCTATATTCTTCAAACTTTCTCTTTATTTCGTAGATTCTTCAAATTTTATTTTCTCTATGAATTATCTTCATTAGAATATAGAAAGTTTAAAGAATATAGATCCTTTATATTCTCTTTATTCCTTAAATGCTCTTTATTCTGTAAATTCTCTATATTCTCTTTATTCTCTGAGTTCTTTATATTCTCTAAATTTTCGATACCCTCCGTATTCTCTAAGCTCTTCAAATTCTCTGTATTCCCTAAATTCTTTAAATTATCTTTATTTTCTAAACTTTTTATTCTCTGAATTCTCTATATTCTCTCTTTTCCCTTAGGCATC
The DNA here is from genome assembly GCA_963989225.1 of Dromius quadrimaculatus. Classification (NCBI taxonomy): domain Eukaryota; kingdom Metazoa; phylum Arthropoda; class Insecta; order Coleoptera; family Carabidae; genus Dromius; species Dromius quadrimaculatus. The sequence continues at coordinate 4,756,668 of OZ022328.1, forward strand.
TAGATTTTCTAAATTCTCTTTACTTCCTAGTTCCTCTAAATTATCTTTATTGTATAAATTCTCTTCATTCCCTATATTCTCTATATTCTCCGAATTCTCTATATTTGTTGAGCTCTCTAAATTCTTTATATTCTCTAAGCTTTCTATATTCTCTTCATCCTCTAAATTCTTTTAATTCCCTAGATTTAATAAATTTTCTTTAGTTCCTAAATTCTCTATATTCTTTTTATTCCATAAATTCTCTATATTCTTTAATTTCTCTTTATTTTCCAAGTCCCCTAGATTTTTTATATTCTCTAAGCTTTCTATATTCTCTTTATCCTCTAAATTTTTTATATTTCCTAAATTCTCTATATTCTCTAATTTCTCTATATTTTCCAAGTTCCCTAAATTCTTTATATTCTCTAAAATTTCTATATTCTAATAATCTATAAATTTTTTCACAATTATAAATGAATAATAAATTGCTTTTGGATATAAATTTTGTATATTTTATTAAAAAATTTGACGTTTCGATCCTTTGACCAAGGATCTTTTTCAGAAAACAATGATACATAAATAAAACAAGGCAAGTCTAAAATCTAAATTCTCTTCATTTATTTGTTTCATTTATGTATCGTTGTTTTATGAAGAAGATATTTGGTCAAAGGATGGAAACTTCAAAGCAATTTATTTTCTATATTCTCTAAACTCGTTTAATTCTCTATATTCCCTCAATTCTCTAAATTATTTTTATTCTTTGAATTTCCTTTATTCTTTTTATTCTCTAAATTCTTAATTTAATTTGTGTATAAATAAATTAAAAATTACATCTGAATTATTATTTTTTTAGTTCATTGCAAATGAAGCATCAAAACTGTTTTAGAACCGCTTAAAAAATAATAATTAATACCTGATCTTCGTTAAAACTTGTCTGCACGATATTTAGCAGCAGATATTCGTTTCATTTTAGTGCGTTTTTAACAGTGGTAAATCATTGTCATGTTGTGTTGTTTTAGTTAGGCCCTTTTGGCAATTTTTGCAAAATATTTGCTTGGATACTGTAATAAATAATTTTTGGTTAGTAAAATTTGAAAAATCTGTAGTTTTGGAGGTAATTGCACCAAATTTTCATGGATTTTTTTTATATAACTTTTTATGTATAAAATAGTAACAACTGAAATGGTATTAAATTAAAGCTGCTGTCTCGTAGGTTTGCCCAAACCACCACATGACATGATTTTAGAGTTAGTGAAAAACAAAATATAATAAACTTAATAGTGTTTGTGTTACCAGTATCAGCGGCGCAGACGAGGATGGAGCAACAGGGGTCATCCACGGATTTTTCAGTGCAGAGAGGATCATCAATTTTCTTCCCTTTTCTAAAGTAAGGACCAATGCATCTATCAGTACAGTCCATTTTTCCATTTGTACATGTACATACAGTATCACACCCATCTTCAATTTTTTCGCCGTTGCTGTATGTTAAACCGCCTTTTATGCAAATGTTTGACGGAGATATTCCTAGAAATTAAAAATAAATTATTATACAATATTGGAGCATGTTACAAAGTGACAGCTGTCATTGTCAAAGTGACAGATGGCGGTTTTAATTCATCAAATTAAAATTACCCATTGTGTGGTTTGTTCTATCCGTCAACTTCGCCAACATATGTTTCTGCATATTATTTTCCTCTTCTTCATCATCCATACTAACATCACTCAAATCCTTCAAACTATTATTTGTTAGGCTTCTATTCGCTCCAATTCCGTTCTCTGTGTGTTGTTCTTCCAATGTGAAATTAATTGCTCTTCCTTCGGCTTTTACTTTGGTAACATCCATTTCAGAAGGTGAAGATGACATATTTGATGATGGCAATTTTGTTTCTGGTGAGCCATGAGGAACGGTAACGAAAATAAATGGCGAATTGCTGGATGATGTTGGAGGAGGTATAGTTGGTTCAAACGGAATTGAAATCGAGCCGGAGTCTTCTTTAAGTATGATTGAAGTTGGGGCTTGTCTGGGGGTTGTTTCGTTTTCCGAAGAGTGCGTCGTATTCGTTTGGTTTTCTGTAAAAAAAAAATTAATTCTGGGAATCAAAGACGTATTAAAATAAAATCTATTTCTGACTCTGCACGTAGTTTGATTTACGTGTAACTGAACTAAGACAACAAGATTTTGGCAGGAAAATAATGACGTACTCTTCGATTTCTTTGTGGGAAGTTTATTTGTACCTAAACAAAAGCTGTTAATTGTTTTCGTTCTATTGTTTCGTTAGCTTTTGTCCTCCAAAAGGATCACAATAGCTTACGTGTAACAAATGTACAAGTTATTCGTTTTTGTGAATGTTTTCAATTTATTATAACCTAAAAATTCTATCAAGCAGCAAATTTTCAAATTAATTTATAATAATCGCATTTTGGATTCGTGCTTAATTATATATTAAATATATAAAGAGTTCATTTGAACTAAAAAGTAATAGAAATTGGTTATTGATACATGTATGTCGTACTGTTAGGTTAAAAGTATGTCATGACCTTGAAACAAAAATCCAACAGATGTCTTCCGTGATTTTTCGCTGTACTGCATTTTTTTCATTACCATAATCACTCTACTTATACTTAAATTTTTATCGAAATATTTTACTTAATTTCAAGTAGGTTATGTGGTTCCGTACCAAAAAATAACGGATGCAATACAAGATACATAAAAATTCAGTTGGTAAAATTTAAGATTTACCGATAAAAAAATTGTGCGCCTGTTCTCAGCAACTACAGTACTTACAGACTTGAATCTGGTACTAAATGAAAGCTGCTTTATTGTAGTTTTGTGCAAGCTGCTTGATTTTTTTATTCATACACCCAGTTTTGGGTAATAATTAAATAAAAATTCAAAAGGTAATTACTGCTGGACTATACATAATTAAAATCTGAAAATTGTTGCACGGAATAAACGACATATCAGTAATTAAATTTTATACCCTAAATTTCGGAATAAGTACCCATTTTAGGGTATAAACTATTTATCTCAATATCTCGCGAGTTTCACAAGATTTTGACATGCGGTTTTCGGTGTTATTAACAAAATAAATTAAACTTTTGTTTTAACGAACAATTTAGGCCAGTACATGACCACCCGTTATTAATTTTCTCAATTCTATAATTTTGGAGGTAATCAATCAACAAACCACAATTAAACTGCAGGATGTTCTGCATGCAAGGAGGAAGTAGATTCGCGAGTACATCTGTATTTGTCCACTTTTTTATGACGTCAGAGGCTGTAACAGGTTTCAGTTCCGGTTCACAAAAGCTGACACGCATACTTTACTGCAATCATTACGCAGTAATGCGTAAATTTGTCATTAGTCCAATCTTTTTTTGTTTTAAACTAGATGTGATTGTGATGTTTTTTGGATTTGGTTTTTGTTGGAGATGATGGAGGAGATAAAACACTAATGAGGTGATTCTTGGGGATAATTTCATGTATTTTAATTTTAACGATTTTTTTAATGTTAATTAGAGAGAAATTCTGAATTATTTATTCAAAATAATGACGATTCGGAATGCTTTCTAAATATTCCATACAATAATCATAGAAACCTGAACATTTGTGTGAAATCAATTATTCAATTATTCATTAAACTAGATTTTTATTTATTCGTGTTTGAATTTCACGCCTTTTCTATTTAAAATTAATTATTCGTAATTATTTGCAGCATATTATGCGCCAAAACTGAAATCATAGATCCAATTCTATTTAATAATCTTACTTCAAGTATAAAAATTATCTTTTCACCTGTAAAAAATGGTAAAAATATATTTTCACGTACAATGACCTTCCTTACAGCTCTACCACTTGTAATTTTTTCTCATTGATGTACGATATAAATAAAGCATTGGCCAGCATTCAATGTTACGTCGGTCACTGGCCTACAGTATGAGTTACTACGGTACATGTAATATCAGTCATATTTTTACTTATTTATGATTGAATCTTGATGGTTTGATTTTAATTGGAATTGATTTTAAATAACAAAAATTAATAATTTGAAAATAACATATAATTACTTCTCATTTTACTCACAGCAGTAGTAATATCATTTGCACTCCCTCAGTGCCAGATTTAGGGCTCTGGGTACAGAATTTTAGTCAAAAAATGAAACATTTGGATTGTATTTATTGTGTATTTAAATTTTGAACACCCTAATTGTGTGAAGAGTAACAAGGGTGTCATTTTGTCATTAGCATATATTTTTACTATCCTTTCTTAGTTAGCTCACAAATTTTAAAATTTTTTGATTCGCTGGTCTAATCACGAATTAATTATTTATCTCAAGGGAACAAATCACCCAATTAGAGGGTTAAATAAATTATTAAATATGTCATGCAATAGGCCTAGAAATTTCATATAAAATTGCGAATTATGCAAGAATTAGAGCTCCGATTTGGATTTGAGTTGCAGACTTGGATTCTAGAGGGTATAATTGAGGGAATGACATGCGTTACACAATTGTTTTTCTAATTTTTATTATCTTTTTCAAAAGGGTGGACTGCCTTGGTGTTTTTTGGAAGCAAAACGAGCTTTTATTTCCGATTTTATTCAAAACTGGTATAGAACCTCTCAAAAGATCTATCCGTCAATAAATAGAGCCAAATCATTTTTTTAAAATTATTTAAGGGATGAAACACCCCCTCAAATTATTTAAGGACACATATCTTAAAAACTACTGGAAAATTTGAATTTGTTTCTTCATGTTCTGATTGTATGGACCTTAGTCTACACAAAAATATATTTTCATCCCTTAAAACTCCCAATTAGAGGGTTAAATAAATTATTAAATTTGCCATGCAATTGGCCTAGAAATTTCATATAAAATTGCGAATTATGCAAGAATTAGAGCTCCTATTTGGATTTGAGTTGCAGATTTGGATTCTAGAGGGTATAATTGAGGGGATGACATGCGTTACACAATTGTTTTTCTAGTTTTTATTATCTTTTTCAAAAGGGTGGACTGCCTTGGTGTTTTTTGGAAGCAAAACGAGCTTTTATTTCCGATTTTATTCAAAACTGGTATAGAACCTCTCAAAGGATCTATCCGTCAATAAATAGAGCCAAATCAATTTTTTTAAATTATTTAAGGGATGAAATACCCCCTCAAATTATTCAAGGACACATATCTTGAAAACTATTGGAAAATTTGAATTTGTTTCTTCATGTTCTGATTGTATGGACCTTAGTCTATACATAAATATATTTTCATCCCTTAAAACTCCCAATTAGAGGGTTAAATAAATTATTAAATATGTCATGCAATTGGCCTAGAAATTTCATATAAAATTGCGAATTATGCAAGAATTAGAGCTCCGATTTGGATTTGAGTTGCAGACTTGGATTCTAGAGGGTATAATTGAGGGGATGACATGCGTTACACAATTGTTTTTCTAATTTTTATTATCTTTTTCAAAAGGGTGGACTGCCTTGGTGTTTTTTGGAAGCAAAACGAGCTTTTATTTCCGATTTTATTCAAAACTGGTATAGAACCTCTCAAAGGATCTATCCGTCAATAAATAGAGCCAAATCAAATTTTTTAAATTATTTAAGGGATGAAGCACCCCCTCAAATTATTCAAGGACACATATCTTGAAAACTATTGGAAAATTTGAATTTGTTTCTTCATGTTCTGATTGTATGGACCTTAGTCTAAACAAAAATATATTTTCATCCCTTAAAACTCCCAATTAGAGGGTTAAATAAATTATTAAATATGTCATGCAATTGGCCTAGAAATTTCATATAAAATTACGAATTATGCAAGAATTAGAGCTCCGATTTGGATTTGAGTTGCAGACTTGGATTCTAGAGGGTATAATTGAGGGGATGACATGCGTTACACAATTGTTTTTCTAATTTTCATTATCTTTTTCAAAAGGGTGGACTGCCTTGGTGTTTTTTGGAAGCAAAACGAGCTTTTATTTCCGATTTTATTCAAAACTGGTATAGAACCTCTCAAAGGATCTATCCGTCAATAAATAGAGCCAAATCAAATTTTTTAAATTATTTAAGGGATGAAGCACCCCCTCAAATTATTCAAGGACACATATCTTGAAAACTATTGGAAAATTTGAATTTGTTTCTTCATGTTCTGATTGTATGGACCTTAGTCTAAACAAAAATATATTTTCATCCCTTAAAACTCCCAATTAGAGGGTTAAATAAATTATTAAATATGTCATGCAATTGGCCTAGAAATTTCATATAAAATTACGAATTATGCAAGAATTAGAGCTCCGATTTGGATTTGAGTTGCAGACTTGGATTCTAGAGGGTATAATTGAGGGGATGACATGCGTTACACAATTGTTTTTCTAATTTTCATTATCTTTTTCAAAAGGGTGGACTGCCTTGGTGTTTTTTGGAAGCAAAACGAGCTTTTATTTCCGATTTTATTCAAAACTGGTATAGAACCTCTCAAAGGATCTATCCGTCAATAAATAGAGCCAAATCAAATTTTTTAAATTATTTAAGGGATGAAGCACCCCCTCAAATTATTCAAGGACACATATCTTGAAAACTATTGGAAAATTTGAATTTGTTTCTTCATGTTCTGATTGTATGGACCTTAGTCTATACAAAAATATATTTTCATCCCTTAAAACGTCCAATTAGAGGGTTAAATAAATTATTGAATATGTTATGAAACTGGTCCTGAAAACTCCAAATGAAAACCGAATTATGCAAGAACTTTAGAGCCCCAATTTGAATTTAGACTGCAGATTCGGATTCTAGAGGGTATAATTAAGGGGATGACATGTGCTGCACATTTTTTTTCCAATTTCTATTCTTTATTTTAAAAGGGTGGACTGCCTTGGGATTTTTTAGAAGCAAGGGGATGCTTTTCTCTCTGATTTTGTTTAAATTTGGTATACAGCCTCTCAAAGGATCTATTCTTTAATAAAGGGAGCCAAACTAATTTTTAAGAAATAATTAAGGGATGAAACACCCCCTCAAATTATTAAATGACACATATTTTGAAAACTATTGGGAGATTTGAATTTATTCCTCCAAATTCTGATTATGTGGATCTCAATCTATACAAATAATATTTTTTCATCCCTTGAAACACCTAATTAGAGGGTTAAAGATATTATTAAATATGGCATAAGACTGGCCTAAAAATTACATATAAAATTGCGAATTATGCAAGAACTAGAGCTCCTATTTGGATTTGGATTGCAGATTCGGATTCTAGAGGATCTATTTAAGGGGATGACATGCGTAACACAATTTTTTCAGTTTTAATTATTTATTTGAAAAGGATGGACTATTGCTTTAGTGTTTTTTCAAGTGAAACAAAGGTTTATTTTTCAATTTTGTTCAGATCTGGAATACAGCTTCTTTAAGGATCTGTTCTTTGATAAATGAAACCAAATTATTTTTTTTAATTTTTCAAGGGGTGAAACATCCCTTCAAATTTTTAAAGGGCACATATCTTGAGAACTATTGAGAAATTTGAATTTCTTCTTTCACGTTCTAATTGTATATACATTAATCTATACAAAAATATACTTTCAATTCCTTAAAATTGCCAATTAAAAGGTGAAATAAATTAATAAATATGTCATGAAACTGGCCTAAAAACTCCAAATGGAAAGCGAACTATGCAAGAACTATAGAGCCCCAATTTGAATTTAGACTGCAGATTCGGATTCTTAAAGGTCTAATTAAAGGGATGTCATGTGTTGCACAATTTTTTTCCAAATTTTGTAATTTATTTTATAAGGGTGGACTGCCTTGGGGTTCTTTGGAAGCAAGTGGATGCTTTTCTCCCCGATTTTGTTTAAATTTGGGGTTGAAACATTCCCTTAAATTATTAAAGGACACATATCTTGGGAACTATTGGAAAATTTGAATTCGTTCTTCCAAATTTTGTTTATATGGACCTTAATTTAGCCAAAAATTATTAATTTACTACAAGGAAACAGATTTTGAGTTTGAACGCTATAATTTTGTGGAGGAGAATGAGTATGTGATTCTATCTTCATTATTTTAATTATCAATCCTCCTTTAGTCGGCAATAACATTTCCAAATTTTTTGAATCACTGATTTAGCCAGGAATTAATTATTTATCTCAAGAGAACAGTTCAGATTATTTTATCTATTGTGATTTTGTATATAGAACACTTAAATTATGTGAAAGAAAGCGAGAATGTCATTTTGTCTTTAGTATTTTATTTTTACAACGTTCTTGAGTCAGCAACCACAGTTTAAAATTTTTTGAATCGCTGGCTTAGTCAGGAATTATTTTTTTTATTTCAAGGGAACAGATAGGATTATTGTATCCATTTTAATTTGATTTTTTGAACACTATAATTGTATGAAAGAAAGCGAGGATGTCAGTCTGTCTTCAGTATTTTATTTCGACATCCTTTTTAAGTCAACACTAACAATTACAAATTTTTTGAATCGCTGGTTTTGTCAGGAATTAATTATTCATCTCGAGGGAACAAATATGATTATTTTGTATTTAGAACATTATAATTATGAGAATGAAAGCGAGGATGTCATTCTGTCTTTAGTAATTCATTTTTACATCCTTCTTAAGTCAGCACTCACAGTTTAAAATTTTTTGAATCGCTTGTTTAGTCAGGAATCAGTTTTTTATCTCAATGGAACAGATAGGATTATTTTATTTATTGTAATTTTATATTTTGAACATTGAACACCATAATTGTGTGGAAGTGAACAAGTACGTAATTCTATCTTCAATATTTTAATTCTTGATCCTCCTTTAGCCAGCACACAAAGTTTAAACTTTTTTGAATCAGGAATTAATTTTTTATCTCAAGGGAACAGATAGGATTATTGTATCTATTATTTTGAACACTATAATTGTGTGAAAGAAAGCGAGGGTGTCATTCTGTCTTCAGTATTTCATTACGACATCCTTCTTAAGTCAGTACTTATAGTTTAAAATTTTTTGAATCTCTCATTTAGCCAGGAATTAATTATTTATCTCAAGGGAACAGATATGTTTATTTTATTTATGGTGATTTTATATTTTGAACATTGAACACTATAATTATGTGAAAGTAAACGACTACATAATTCTATCTTCAGTATTTTAATTCTTGATCCTTTTTTAGTCAGCACACAAAGTTTGAAATTTTTTGAATCGCTGGTTCAGTCAGGAATTAATTATTCAACTCAAGGGAATATGTAGGATTATTGTATCCTCAGTGATTTTGTATTCTGAATACTATAATTGTGTGAAAGAAAGCGAGGGTGTCATTCTGTCTTTAGTATTTTATTTCGACATCCTTTTCAAGTCAATACTCAAAGTATTAAATTTTTTGAATCACTGGCTTAGTCAGAAATTAATTAATTATCTCAAAGGAATAGATTATAATAATGTATCTATTGTAATTTTGTATTTTGAACATTATAATTTTTTGCAGAGGAACAAGGACGTAATTCTATCTTTTTAATTCTACATCTTCTATTAGTCAGCACTCATATTTTCAAATTTTTTGAATCACTGGTTTAGTCAGGAATTAATTATTTATCTAGAGAGAACAGATATGACTATTTTATTCATTGTGACTATAATTGTGTGGAAGTGAATGGGTACGTAATTCTGTCTTCAATATTTTGAATATTTAGTCAGAAATTAATTATTTATTTCAAGGAAACAGGTAGGATTATTGTATTTATTGAGATTTTGTATTTTGAACACTATAATTATGTTAAAGAAAGCGATGATATCATTCTGTCTTCAGTATTTCATTTCGACATCCTTTTTAAGCCAACATTCACAGTTTAAAATTTTTTGAATCGCTGGTTTAGTCAGGAATTATTTTTTTATCTCAAGGGAACAGATAGGATTTTGTATCTATTGTGAAAAAAATCGAGAATGTCATACTGTCTTCAGTAATTTATTTTTAGATACTTGTGAAGTCACCACTCACAGTTTAAAATTTTTTGAATCGCTGGTTTAGTCAGAAATTGATTATTTATCTCAATGGAACAGATAGGATTATTTTATTTACTGTGATTTTATATTTTGAACGCTATAATTGTGTGAAAGAAAGTCGGGGTGTCATTCTGTCTTTAGTATTTTATTTCGACATCCTTCTTAAGCCAGCACTAACAGTTTCAAATTTTTTGAATCGCTGGTTTAGTGTCAGGAATTAATTATTTATTTCAATGAAACAGACAAGATTATTGTGATTTTGTATTTTGAATACTATAATTGGGTGAATGAGAAAGAGGACGTAATTCCATCTTCAGTATTTTAATTCTTACTCCTTCTTAAATCAGCATTCAAAGTTTTAAATTTTTTGAATCGCTGGTTTAGTCGGGAATTAATTATTTATCTCAAGGAAATATATAGGATTAATGTATCTATTGTGATTTTGTATTTTGAACACTATAATTGTGTGCAGAGGGACGAGGACGTAATTCTGTCTTCAGTATTTTAATTCTACATCTTCCATTAGTCAGCACTCATATTTTCAAATTTTTTGAATCGCTGGTTTAATCAGGAATTAATTATTTATCTCAAGAGAACAGATAGGATTATTTTATCTGTTCTGTTTTTGTAATTTGGACTTAAAATTGTGTGAAAGAGAGCGAAGTGTTATTCTGTCTTCAGTATTTTAATTCGACATTCTTTATTAGTCAGCACTCACAGTTTAAAATTTTCTGAATCGCTGGTTTAGTCATCAGGAATTAATTTTTCACCTCAAGAAAACAGATGGGATTATTTTATTTATTGTAATTTTATATTTTGAACATTGAACACTATAATTGCGTGGGAGTGAACGATGACGTAATTCTGTCTTGAGTATTTTAATTCTACATCCTCCCTCAGTCAGCACTCACAGTTTGAAATTTTTTGAATCGCTGGTTTAGTCAGGAATTAATTATTTATCTCAAGGGAACAGCTAGGATTATTATATCCATTATGATTTTATATTTTGAACACTATAATTGTGTGACAGAAAGCGAAGATGTCATTCTGTCTTCAGTATTTTATTTCGTCATCCTTCTTCAGTCAGCATTAACATTTTCAAATTTTTTGAATCACTGATTTAGCCAGGAATTAATTATTTATCTCAAGGAAACAGATAGGATTACTGTATTTATTGAGATTTTATATTTTGAACACTATAATTGTGTGGAAGGAAACGAGGATATATTTAATATTTTATTTCGACTTCCTTCCTAAGTCAGCGCTCAGAGTTTCAAATTTTTTGAATTGCTGGTTTAGTTGGGAATTAATTATTTATCTCAAGGGAACAAATAGGATTATTTCATTGATTGTATTTTATATTTTGAACATTGAGCACTATAATTGTCTGATAGAAAGCGAGGGTGTCATTCTGTCTTTAGTATTTTATTTCGACATCCTTTTCAAGTCACCACTCTGAGTTTGAAATTTTTTGAATCTCTGGTTCAGTCAGAAATTAATTATTTATCTCAAGGGAATATGTAGGATTAGTGTATCTTTAGTGATTTTGTATTTTGGATACTATAATTGTGTGAAAGAAAGCGAGGGTGTCATTCTGTTTTTAGTATTTTATTTTGTCATACTTCTTAAGTCAGCACACAAAGATTAAAATTTTTAGAATCAATGGCTTAGTCAAGAATTAATTATTTATCTCAAAGGAACAGATAGGATCTATTGTCATTTTGTATTTTGAACACTATAATTGTGTGAAGGAGAAAAAGGATGTAATTCCATCTTCAGTATTTCAATTCTTGATCTTATTTTAGTCAGCACACAGAGTTAAAAAAATTTAGAATCGCTGGTTTAGTCAGTAATTAATTATTTGTCTAAAGGGAACAGATAGGATTATTTTATTCACTGTGATGTTATATTTTGAACATTGAACACGATAATTGCATGGAAGTGCACAAGGACGTAATTCTACATCCTCCCTCAATCAGCACTAACAATTTAAAGTATTTGGAATCGCTGGTGTAGTCAAAAATTAATAATTTATTCAGAGGGAACAGATACAGATGTTTAACTCTAATTGTGTAAAAGGAAACAAAAATGTCATTTGGTCTTTAGTATATTATTTTTACATTCTCCCTTAATTAGAACCAATGCCGGATTGACATCCTGAGCTAGTGGGAATTTATTAATTGCTCGGAAAACCATCAAAATGGTGTTTTTTTCATGTAGAAAATCAACAATTTTTCTTACTTTTTCAACGGCGGTGTTTTGCACGCAGCTAACGAGCGGGCCGAGCCCGCTCTAACCAAGGTAGATGCAGTATTCTTCCGTTTCATAACACACATGTACGAATTTAAATGGAGAACCCTCTGTTTGAGAGCTACTGCTTACATCAAAAAATGTGTTTTTCCGTAAAAAACCTTTACGATTTCCTATTAAAATAAAGGTCTCCTAAAGTAAAACTTTTATTTTATTGGGTTATAGAGACTTTTTGGCTTTTATTGTGTGCATCAGCTAAAAATTTTGGCAAGAAATAATTATTCAAATGCATGTTTCCTAATTTAGGAAAGCGTGTAGGCTATCTTCTCGAAATTGTGAAAGTTTAAAATATTTGTGATATTTCTGGGCACCTATTTACGTACTATTACCATATTTAATAATACTTCAAGAAACATGTGAGCCTCAAAAAATATAGAAGACAGTCAGAAACAATTACTAATCATTAAATCATTTAAAAAGAATAATTGGTCAAACATTGTACTTTCAAAAAATGTATCATCATTACAGAAATTCAAATGTTTTAATACTTTTTCCTGTATTTAAAATAAGATTACCAGTCACTAACGTAAACAGTTTGAGATTTTTGAATTATTAAAGGTCATTACACTGCAATCATAAATGATACCGTTCAAGTAATTATTCTTTGTAATGTGAATCACTATAATTGCTTATAAATTGCATGCAATACTTGATATTTCGAATAATTAATCCAAATACAACTACTGGAAAAGAAAAAATAATTTTACGAATGAAGTACTAATGAAGCATAGATAAACTTTATTTCTTGGACAAATCCAAAAGATGAAAGTTGCAAAAGAAACTGCGTCGACAACTTGGACTTGAGAGAGTTTTCTTGACATATGTGGATTTACAAATAAACAGGGTGTGAAATTGACATTATCAAGAGAAAGCAGTTGAAGCATTTATTTGAATATTTACTCAATATCTTTGTCTATTATAGCCTATGTGCTATTCTGATGTATAAGCTATAACATTGTTAAAGTTCATCAAAATCGGTCCATTAGTTCTAGCGTGAAGGAGTAACAAACAAAGAAACAAACATAAAAATGTAGTCTACTGTTTAACAATAGAAATATTCTTATCTAATGTTTTCGTACGTGTCTCATATTTGGACGATAAGAAAATATTTATTCATTTGTTTAAACAATAAATTTGCATAATTTATTTTATGATCTGAACTAAAGCGAGAATTATTTAGTACTAAATATGTCTGTAATACCTGACAAATCAATTGTTATTTCCATAAACAAGTACCTTGAGTCATTCATGAAATTAATATCTATTTTACAATCACTTGATGAATACAGTAGCAATTGTTTCTAAATAGAAATCAATCAAACAAAAGAAAATATTGCTGTGTTTCCACTCAGTTGCTACGATTTCAAGAGGAAGAGCTAAAATGGGTCGAAAGATGAACAATAGAAGATGCTTATTGTCTAAATACTTTCACTATTTTAATAACCAGTATGTTAGTGTTGTAAGTTTGCTATGTTCCAACAAAAAGTCATGCATTGTGCTTATGTTCAAAGAAGTGCATTTTTCACACGAAGAAGCATAATTAGTAATGTTTTTGATTATAGGATAATTAGGTGACTAATAATGGAAGCTTGATTTGTTGTTTTAAATAACTGTTATTACCTGAAATGAAAGTGTTTAGGGCTTTGAACTCGGGAGATTCAAGCGGATGTTTATCTGGCTGTCAATTAATAGAGGAGAAAGATTGTTTGTTTGTTATTATTTTTCCCCAAAAATATCTTTCGTAACAAAATTAGGTACTTAGAAACCACATAAAGTGGAAATGTTTAATATTTTTTTATATTTTACGATATTATTCGCAATATAATTTAATTATTAATAACAACAAACAATAAGAATCGTAATTATTGAAATATCACTTGCGGAAACATTAAATAAATCCTAGTATTGTTTTATTTATAGAATAAATCATTAATTTTTAAATTTTATGTTTTATGAATAACTTATACAAGAAAAAAATATGTTTAATGTTTTTATATGACACACATACTTCATGGCCAGCTGAATTATAAAAAAATCAAATTATATTTTAATGGGAAATTTAAATTGCTAGCATTTTCTGTTTATAGTCAATTTCGGCAGTTGAATCAGGCACTCGTAGCAGAAAAAAAAACAATTTTTTACAGTCTGCTATTTGAAGGGTAAATACTTTTAAGACATTTGTATTTAAAAATTTCCGCTTACGGCTAATCGATCGATCCAAACAAAATCTAAAAATCTGTCAAGTAAAGTGCGCTTTCGGCCCAGTCGGCAACATTCCTAAATACTGATTTCCAAGATTTTACGGCTAACAGTACTAAATTTGTGCGCAAAATTTAAATAAAAGTGCACTTCTGGTTCAGTCCATTGTTATGAAAATATTAGACAATCATTCAGATGCTACAGCAGACGGAAATACCAAATTTCAATACTCTACGGTCGATCTTTTCGAATTAATGCGAAAAATTCTGAATGATTGTCGAGTAAAGTGTATTTCCGGCTCAGCCGATCTCAATGAAAATAGGATATGAGCATCTAGACGGTACTATCATCTTAAATACTGAATTCCAACATTCTACATTTAATGGTTTTGGATTTATGCGAAAAATTCAAAAAATGTTGCGAGTAAAGTGCACTTCCGGTACAGACGATTGCAATTATAATGCGAGGTGTACAACTAAATGTGCTTAATACAAAATTTTAATATTGTACGAATTATTGTTTTGAAATTATGCGGAAAATTCGAAAATACTTTTATATAAAGTGCACTTCCGGTTCAGTCGATTGGTACAAAAATAAAAGACAATCATTAAGATGCTACAGTAATCCTGAATACTGAATTTCAGTATCCTACTGCTGATAATTCCGGATTTATGCGGAAAATTCAAAAAAAGTTTCAAGTAAAGTGCACTTCCGGTCCAGTCCTTTGCAACCATAATGCGAGGTGCACAACTAGACCTTAAACCAGTCTCAAATACAAAATTTCAACATTATACGTTTGTTGGGTTTTGAGATTTGCGAGTTAAAAACGCACATACGTACCGACATCAAGCCGAAAATACTCAAAATGGATTCAGGGATGCTCAAAACGTATATTTCCATCAAAACCTCGAAATGCGAATTTTGTTGGTTTCACAATACTTTTTTCCGATTTGCGCAGTAAATTTACAGGTTTACCTCAATTTACTTTATTTTTGGGCTTTTGTAAATCGTCTGCCAATAAACTTTCAGTCGATTTTGCTTATGTGACTTATGTTCGAAAAATGGCAGACTGTAACAAATTGTTCTGAGAATCGATTTTTAAAATGTTTTGACTAACCGATCATATTTTAAATCAATTTATCGCCATTTTTCACTCAAAATAAAATAATTGTGGTTATGTTAACGTATTACTTGTCAAAATCTTGTCTACTCATACCTAATGATGAAAAAACTATGATTTATTTGGAACTTATTGTTTATCTGAAACGTAAATCAGCAGATGAGATCAATAGAAACTTAGAATGTCCTTAGAAGATTCCCGAACGTTTTAGAATGTTCTAGAACACTTCTAAACGTTATACAATATTCTATAACATTGTAGAATGTTCTAAAACATCCCAGAATGTTATACAATGTTCCAAAATGTCGCAGAAGACTGTCTGAAACATTCTGGAATATTATAGGGCATTTTAAATTGTTCTGGAACATTTTAAAGCAAATTGGAACACTTCAGAACATTATAGAAGGTTGTGGAACATTTTAGAACATTCTAGAGTAATTCGAAACGTTTTATAATGTTCTAAAGTGTTCTGAAACATAACAAAACTTTCTGGAATGTTTTGGAGCGCTTTTAATTGCTCTATAACATTTGAAAGCAATATATAGCGTTTTTAAATGTTCTGGAACATTTTAGAGCATTCCGGTTGAGTAATTAGAAGCATTGCATAAGTTTTGTGTCGTTCTAAAGCATTCTGAAACATTCTAAACCATTCTGGAATGTTATGAGGCGTTGTGAATTGTTCTGGAACATTCTAACGCATTCTGGAAAATTATGAGGCGTTATAAATTGCTCTGAAACATTTTAAAACAATTTGGAGCATTGTACAACGTTTTGAAACATTCTAAAACCTTCTGAATTGTTATGGGACATTTTAAAGCCATTTAGAACATTATTTGACGTTCTTAAATGTTCTGGAACATTTTAGAGCATTCTGGAACGTTCTGATATTTTCTGAAGCGTTCTGAAACATTCTGAAAGAATACTTGGGTCGTTCCAATAATGTGTGACCCGTGAATTGATCTGCTGAACAAATAAAACGTAAATAATATTTCAGAAAACAACTTTTCTTTGTACTGTTCTGTAAGAATAGCAGCTTTTAGAATTGTGGCAATATTTTCAATTGAACTAGATTTATTATTTCAGTATTGAATTCCATTTAATATTCCGCCGTTTTTGTTATATTAATTGTTAAACGATTTTTTCTTAATATTTGAGAATTACAGTTAGTTTATTCGCAGTTCATAGATGGCAGCACATATTTTACTTTACTGTACTCATGTAGATCGTCTGCCAATAAAATTTCAGTCGATTTTGCAAACTTGCTTTACGTTCGAAAAATGGCAGACTGTAAAAAGTTTTTTCAAGAATCGATTTATAAGATTGTTTTTTAAATGCTCGATTAGATTCTTGTAAATAACATGAACGTGTAAAAATTAGAAATTTTGATTGTAAGTCACTGACATACCTATTCTCAGTTTCTTGACACTTGTCGTGTCCTACAAACTGTATGAAAGTGCCTAGCACAGTTCGAAATCTTTAACAATCTTCTCTAACCTTCACTGCTTTCATTAAATTGTGGGCATTACTAAAATGTGACTTTAAATGCCACTAAATATTCGTAAAATTTTTTCTATAGTTGCCTTACTTTTCATTTCTGATAGAAATCAACACATAATAAAAATAGAGCATAAAATAAACAAAAGTTTTAATTTTCTTTGTTGTTATTTGTATCTTCATACATCAAAAAACTAACATTACGAAGGACGTAGAAATGAAGATCTTATCTTTTATCTTAATCTTAATTTCAAGAATGGGACAAACTAGTACTTAAATTCACATTATATTACAAATAAAAAACGAAATTCTGTCCAGAATATGCCAAGACAAGGAAGAAAAATACGAAAAGAAGTACAGTTTACTGATTGAGAATAATTTGATATTGACGTAAATCCTGTTTAAATTATGAGTAAATACCTCTTTGGACATTATTATAATTAGTTTCGTAATAATGACGCATCTTTCCAACAAAAACAGATCCTCAAACCTTGGAGGATTTTACGATTGTCTGTGCCATTGGCAGATAACAAAACAACAGCAGTAATATAAACAACAGAGTGATTCTCTTCCTCGAAAAATCAATCAAAGTAGCAATCATCTTCAGCATTTACAGCGAGTCGTGACCTAAGAACATTACAAGGCCGTCGATGTAAAAGTTGGACACGGAGGAAAAAATCTCAGAGCTGAGCATCTTTCAAAACATCTTCTCTTGCAATACCTCGAGTTATTACTTCTAAATTGTTCCATGTACAATTTAGTCTTTATGTACCTACATATTTTTGATTCAATATTGTTTGAGAATCCCCTATATAATGATATAATGAAAGAGAAATCGACATTTACAAAATTTATGGTCTCCATTGAACTGTAACAATAAATGAAAAAGCCAATTCAAGTTTAATGTCTATACTAGCAAGTTGATTGCACTTAATATACCACAAAAAATATTACAATTTCTCAAGGAATTCAATAGTTACAGAAAAAAATTGCAACGTTCAAATAACGGTGGGAACTCAGTATTTAGTAACTTTGAAGGCTGATCATTTGCAACTTTTATATTTAAATTCAGAGTTTTATCAACAGAAAAATAATTATTCGAATCTTGTGAAAAACTTTAACATTTAAAACATTTTTCTTTGTTTTCGATTGAGGTTGTTAAAACATTGTAAGAAGTTGCTAATTATTTTACAAAAACATTACTTCACTTATGTCTATTTCAAAATACTCGCACAATAAAAATATCTTTTAATCTCAATGGAACTTTTGGACATTAAAAATTAACTTCGTATTCGTCGCTTCATCCGAATCTAAAATAAAGAATACTGGTTCCCATTCAAATTTCGAGGATATACCGTTTGAGCCCGGCGGTCAGTTTTGTCCTAATCCCATAGACCATTTGAGCATTTTTCTCTTAATCCCTGTATACCGTTTGAGCCAAGTTTATTACTTTAACCTTTAATTCCAAATAAATGTATCTTCTCTAAATGCCAAAAATTGTGAGTTAATTTAATGCTCAAGTGGTACATAGGGATTACGGAAGACCTTTCTATACGGATTAAAAATTTGATCGCCGTGCGCAAACGGTCTATGCTCCAAATTTCAAAGTGACTTTGTCTCCCCAACCCTCGAATGGGGAAGTTTTTCCTTCAGCCATTTTCCCATTCGGGCCACATTTCTCGATTTCTCGATATATTCCAGCAAAAAATAATATCATTTTCCAGCCAGCACTTCTTCTCCATATAATCTTCAAGTATGCTAAATCTCACATTCCTTCGTTTTTTTCACATAAAATCAAAATGGGACTCCCCAAATGAACAGTGTGTCATATCGCACATTCCTTCATGCGCGCGGTACAAAATCTTCTCTTCACGTAGAGTTAAAATGGGACACTTTCTATATTTTTAGCTTTTTGCACTCCTTCTCCATATAAAATTCAAGTATGTCAAGTCTCACATTCCTTTATGCGCGCAGTACAAAGTTTTCTCTTCACATAAAATTTAAATAGGACAGCCTGTTATAATTTTGGCTTTCTTCACTTCCTTCTCCACACAAACTTCAAGTATGTCAAGTCTCAGATTCTCTCGTATGCGCGGTACAAAGTTTTCTCTTCACGTCGTAAAATTAAAATAGGACACCCTGCATATTATTTCAGCTTTCTGCATTTCTTCATGTAAGCTTCAAGTGTGCCAAATCTCATATTCCTTCGTGAGCGCGGTAAAAAGTTTTCTCTTCATGTAAAATCAAAATAGGACACCTTGTATATAATTTTAGCATTCTGCACTCCTTCATATGAACTCAAAGTACGCCAAATCTCACATTCTTTCGTGCGCGCAATATGCTTGAAAAGAGGTACAAAACTTTTCTGCACATCTTCTTCATACAAACTTTGAGTATGCCAAATCTCACATTCCGCCGTGCAAGCAATATGCTTAAAAAGGGGCCGAAAGTTTTCTCTTGACGTATTGTTAAATAAATCTTGCAAGATAATTTTAATACATTAAATTTTTATGATTGAATTAAATGGAAATTCAAAATTATTATTGTAACGTTCTAAAATAAAGCAAGCCCTCAGTACATCTCCGTTATCTGGGCGGGGCCTTTCGTACTGTTTGTTTAGTATCATGTCGCCCCGCAAGGATCGAAAAATCTAGTAACATGCTCGACTAAATCTAGAATATTTTTAGAAACGGGTTTTCGTATATAAGGACAAGCAAACGACCTGACTAGGAACAGTAAACAATGAACAGTAGAACAGTAACCGTAGAACAGTGAAATAGTGAGTGATCAGTGTAATAAATAAATAAATAGTTAGAAATAAATATTTGCGGCTGTTTATAATTAAATAAAAATCACTATTTATTAATTAAAAATAAATTAAAAGTTTTATTCATCCGGATATCACTAACAAACACTATATAATTTATTTAGCACTTACTATTTATTTACTGACCACTCACTATTTCACTGTTTTACTGTTCACTGTTCTACTGTTCATTGTTTACTGTTCCTCGTCAGGTCGTTTACTTGCCCGCATATACGAAAATCTGTTTCTCGAAATATTCTAGATTTAGTCGAGCACGTTACTAGATTTTTCGACCGGGCGGGGCGATGCGATACAAAACAAACAGTACAATAGGCCCCTCCCAGACAACAGAGATGGATTCAGGGCTTAATTTATTTTTGCGAATTATGAAACTTCTGCACGTTACAATATTATTTTACAAAAATTAGGACGATCGAAGATGAAACATTGTAAGACACACGTGTAAAAAGTTTTTAATGCATTCATGGAGCTTTCAAAAACCGCTCGTGCATTAAAGAATAATTTTTTACACTTGTATCTTAAATATCTATTAAAGACAAACACATTGAAGCAGTTCCAGATTAAGATACGTTAGGACTCCTAGGTAGTAGGTAACAATTTATTTCTCACTTACGACTATTAAACTTCAACAACAAAGCCACAGATATTTATTTTTAACAACTTATTTATTTACTACATTGATCACTCACTGGATATTCACTATTTCACTGTTTTACTGTTCGCTGTTTCTCAGTCAGATCGTTTGCACATATATATATATATATATATATATATATATATATATATATATATATATATATATATATATATATATATATATAAATGCTCTGGAAGATTTTAGAGCATTCTAGAATTTGGATGTTCTGACTGACATATTCTGAAGCGTTCTGAAACATTCTGAAAGAATACTAGGGTCGTTCCAATAATGTGTGCCCCGTGAATTGATCTGCTGAATAAATAAAACGTAAGTAATATTGCATCTAATACTGTATTGTTCCATAAGAATAGCAGCTTTTAGAATTGTGGCAATATTTTCAATTGAATCATTCGCTAAATTCATTGTTTTAGTATTGAATTTCATTTAATATTCCACTGTTTTTGTTAAATAAATCGTTATACGATTTTTTCTTGATGTTTGAGAATAACAGTTTATTCGCAGCTCATAGATGGCAGCACATATTTTGACTGTTTCTCCAGCTGTTTCATGAAAGTGCAATGAACTTGTGCAGCCAAAAAAAAATTTAATGAAATGTACTATCTGAAAACTCGTTCGTTTCCGGTTTTATCAAAATAGAAGCTTTTAGAATTGTGGCAATATTTTCAATTGAATTATTCACCAAATTCATTATTTTAGTATTGAATTCCAATTATTATTCCCTCGTTTTTAATAAATGAACCGTTGAACGATTTTTTTTAATGTTTATTTGCAGTTCATAGATTGCTGTACATATTTTGACTGTTTTATCCAGCTGTTCTCTGAGAGTGCAATGAACTTGTACAGATAATCAAATTTTTAAGAAATGTATTATCTAAAAAAAAATACGATAAATTCGGTTATGTTTCCTGTTCTATAAGAACAGAAGACTTTAGAATTGTGGCAATATTTTCAATTATATTCATTTTATTCATTTATTATATTTGTATTGAATTCCATTCAATATTCCTCCGTTTTCGTCAAATTAATCGTTGAACGATTTTCTTTTAATGTTTGAGAATAACAGTTGGTTTATTTGCAACTCATAGATGGCAGCACAGATTTCGACTGTTTTTTTCAGCTGTTTTTAAAAGTGCAATAAACTTGAGCAGAAAATCAAATTTTAAAGAAATGTTCTAGCTCAATTCGAGAGCACGTTACTAGAATTTTCGACCGTGCGAGGCTTATTTTATTTTTATGAATTATGATATGATTATGAAGCGTCAAAATCTTCAAATGTATGAAATTGATTTGTACCTTCTAATGTTAACAGAAAAAACTAAAACATGTAAAAATACATTCACAGCTAATTAAAAATTTGAAAGTTTTCTCATTTCTGTACACATTCAAGTAACTGGCTATATTAATATCTCATTATGTTCAAAGAATCTTTATGAAGTCATTATTTGAATGCTAATTAACACCAAAAGCAAAAAAATAACATAAGAAACTTCTTTTAGTAAGACTTTTATGTAGTTAAAAAACAAAAACTAAAATAATTGAACTAATATTTATTTTTAGGAAGATTTATGTTTAACATTACGAGTAAGATTCTGCATTGAATTTAATTCGTTATGTATTTTTTTTAAAGTATAGATCTGTAACGTGCGAAAGTGTCATAATTCGTAAAAATAAAATAGGCTTGCTGTATGGGCGGAGCCTGTTATCTCTTTACGTCGCGCCAAGCGACATTCGAGAATAATGTAGAAATTTCTGGATGTTTGGTTTCCGTATATAAGGGCGAACAGCCTAACCAAAAAACAGTGAATAGTGAAATAGAGTGATAAATAAATAACTTGTTGAAAATAAATATTGGTGGCTTTAATAACAGTGAGAAAAAATAAATTGTGTTTCTGAAATTGGATAGGAAATTTCTAATGTGTTAAATATTTAAAATTCTTGGCACTCGATTCACTTTCGCACTTGACCTGTTTTTATTTTTTTGCATTTATTTTGTATTCAGTAAGAGTCTGGCTGTATATCCTTAACAAATATTCATTTTCATTGAAATTGATTGTACGAATTCACAATAAATGCACAAAAGAGACAACAATAAAATGGTTAAACAGACGAACAAATTACCACAAATTTGCGGACTAATGACTTCACATGGAGGCCAACGAAACAATTTACGCATTTCAAACAAAAAAACGGAACATTGTTCATAAATATTTATTAATTAGTATTTTTGAACAATAAAAAAATAACTGTATGTCAATATTAAAAACTAATTAATTGATAAATAAAACAATTGAATCCACATGAATTAGCAAACGAAAATTCAACAAATATCCAACAGATAAATCCCATTTCACTTGCCGTTTGGAAGAAAGCTCTTCAAGATCTGCTTTCTCTAATCCGAGACTGCAATATTTTTCATTGCATTTCAATTTGTAGCATAGTAAATATCGACTTTCAGAATTGCGTGAGATCATTGGCCATTCAAGATTCTGATGATAGCAGAACTTCTCAATAAGTTCATAGTTCCTATTATTTATTTCCACTAGTGGAAAGACACAAATAAATCAGCCCGTCGATTTCGCACATTTCCGAGTAAAAGTTTCAGTTAAAAATTCAAGCCTACATTCGAAATAGTAGGTTCGTTTCTTGCCCAACCGTTGTGGTCTCCATTAAGAAAGTAACCCAAATGTCTTCTGACTCACACAAGGTGGTCAATTACCTAAATCAATGCATGATTAATGAAATATCCTTTCTGCAACCGGTCCTTTAATCCAACAATTTTTTTTTAATTTTCATTTGATTACTGCATTGGCATGCTCTTGGCTACTGAAGTATCATACGTTGCGAAATGAAATTAATGAGTACTAGCAATTGTTATGTGTCATTATTTACCGTAAGGAATAGAAACACGTGTGGGTTCACCGCTTAATGGACCACTGCAGTCACTCAGTTATTTTTGCAATATTTGTAACATTTATGGAAAATTGTGTCGTAAGATTCGAATTAATAGGAATTACTCATAGACCACCTTAAACAACTCCCGCGCATTTTTTACGCTTATATTAAAAAAAAAATTATAAATCAAAATAATGTGCCCGCGGTACACTCTGCTCAAAATTTTGTACAATAAAAACGCCCAACAGCTGACAGAAATAAAGATACAATCGCAAACTAACAAATCTTCAACATCGCTTGGTGCCCACGTGGAGACAAACTGGTTTTGGATTTTTAATCATGTCTTTGGGTTGATCCAACATTAACCCAGATACATCCAACTGATTAAAATAATATTGGGAGCGAAGAAAAACCTTACATTGTTTGGGTGAATAAATTTTCGAAATGAGTGCAGATTTTTTAGCTCTACGAGTTTACTCTCAGTCTCAAAACTTTTTAAATTAAGATTACTGCAAGTTATAGAATGACTGTATCTAAAATACCAACTGGAAAGAATTTCTCTTTCAATGTATCAGAATTAAAATCTTAGAATGTTCATTACCAAGTTTAGTGCGTCGTTAAAGAGGAGGTAAAATCAGTGCAGATAAAAGAAACTATAGATAAAGATAAGAAAGAAATGCTGGCACTTATTTTACTACACAATATTACAATTTCATAGTCCAATTCTTAAGAAAACTTAATTTTATTTACAATTCAATATTATACCAAAAATTCGTACATGTTATTGCATTCTCTTTTGTTTATAGTCGATTTCGGCAGTTGGATCGGGCACTCGTGACAAAAAAAAAACATTTTTTACAGTCTGCCGTTTATAGGATAGATACATACAGCTGTACTGATTTCCAAAATTCTACAACTAACAGTTCTGAATTAATGCGCAAACTGAAAAAAAATTCAACTGAAGTGCATTTCCGATTCAGTCTATTGCTATGAGATAGTAGACAATCATCCAGATGCTACAACAGAATCAAATACCAAATTTCAATACTCTACAGCCAATCGTTTCGAATTTATGCGAAAAATTCCAAAAGACTGTCAAGTAAAGTGCACTTCCGGTTCAGTCGATCTCAATCAAAACAAGATATGAGCATCTAGTCGGTACTGTCGTCTTAAATACTGAATTCTAACATTCTACGTTCAATCGTTTTGGATTTATCCGGAAAATTCAAAAAATGTTCCAAGTAAAGGGCATTTCCGGTTCAGACGATTGCAATCATAATGCTGGGTGCACAACTAAATATTACAGAAGTGATCAATACAAAATTTCAATATTCTACGACTAATTGTTTTGAATTTACAGAAAATTCGAAAAGTCTGTTATATAAAGTGCACTACCGGTTCAGTCAATTGGTACAACAATAAAAGATAACTATTTAGATGCTACAGCAATCTCAAATACTGAATTTCACTATCCTACGGCTAATCATTCCGGATTTATGCGGAAAATTCAAAAAAAATTTCAAGTAAAGTGCACTTCCGGTACAGACTATTGCAACCATAATTCGAGATGCACAACTACACCTTAAACCAGTCTTAAATACAAAATTTCAACTTCATACGTCCAACGGATTTTGAGATTTGCGCACATACATACGTGCCGCCGTCAAGCCGAAAATAGTCAAAATGGATTCAGGGATGCTCAAAACGGATATTTCCATCAAAATTTCGAAATTTTGCAGAAGACTGTCTGAAACATTCTGGAATGTTATTGGGCATTGTAAATTGTTCTGGAACATTTTAAAGCAATTTGGAACACTTCGGAACATTATATAAGGTTGTGGAACATTTTAGAGCATTGCATAAGTTCTATGACGTTATAACGCATTCTGAAACATTCTAAACCATTCTGGAATGTTATGAGGCGTTGTGAATTGTTCTGGAACATTCTAACGCATTCTGGGAAATTATGAGGCGTTGTACATAGCTCTGAAATATTTTAAAACAATTTGGAACATTGTACAACGTTTTGAAACATTCTAAAGCCTTCTGGATTGTTATGGGACATTTTAAAGCAATTTAGAACATTATTTGACGTTCTTAAATGTTCTGGAACATTTTGGAGCATTCTGGAACATTCTGATATTTTCTGAAGCGTTCTGAAACATTCAGAAATAATACTTGGGTCGTTCTAATAATGTGTGCCCCGTGAATTGATATGCTGAACAAATAAAACGTAAGTAATATTGCATCTGATATTTCAGAAAACATTTAACTGTACTGTTCTATAAGAATCGCAGCTTTTAGAATTGTGGCAATATTTTCAATTGAATTATTAATTAAATTCATTATTTTAGTATTAAATTCCATTTAATATTCCACCGTTTTCGTTATATTAATTGTTAAACGATTTTTTCTTACTATTTGAGAATAACAGTTAGTTTATTCGCAGCTCATAGATGGCAGCACATATTTTGACTGTTTCCTCCAGCTGTTTTATGAAAGTGCAATGAACTTGTACAGACAATCAAATTTTAAAGGAATGTACTGAAAAAATACATGAAATTCGGTTGTTTCCTGTTCTATAAAAATAGAAGCTTCAAGAATTGTGACAATATTTTCAATTGAATTATTCACTGAATTCATCAATTTAGTATTGAATTCAATTTAATATTCCACCGTTTTCTTTAAATAAATTGTTGAATGATTTTCTCTTAATGTATGAGAATAACAGTTAGTTTATTCGCAGCTCATAGATGGCAGCACATATTTTAACTTTTCTGAAAGTGCAATGAACTTGTGCGGACAATCAAATTTTAAAGAAATGTACTATCTGAAAAAATATTTGAAATTCGGTTATGTCTCCTGTTCTATAAGAATAGAAGATTTTAGAATTGTGGCAATATTTTCAGTTGAATCATTCACTTAATTCTTCATTTTAATATTGAATTCCATTTAATATTCCACCGTTTTCTTAAAATAAATTGATGTCTGAGAATAACAATTAGTTCATTCACAGCTCATAGATGGCAGCAAATATTTTGACTGTTTTCTCCAGCTGGCTCATGAAAGTGCAATGAACTTCTGCAGCAAATCAAATTTTAAAGAATTGTACCGTCTGAAAATTCGGTTGTCTCCTGTTTTATAAAAATAGACGCTTTTAGAATTGTGGCAATATTTTCAATTGAATTATTCATTGAATTCATTATTTTAGTATTGAATTCCATTTAATATTCTCCCGTTTTCAATAAATAAATCGTAGAACGATTTTTTTTAATGTTTGAGAATAACAGTTAGTTTATTTGCAGCTCATAGATGGCAGCACATATTTTGACTGTTTTATCCAGCTGTTTTTTGAGATTTGGTTGTTTTCTGTGCTATAAAAATAGAAGCTTTTAGAATTGTGGCAATATTTTCAATTGAATTATTAACTAAATTCATTATTTTAGTATCTAATTACATTTAATATTCCACAGTTTTCTTAAAATAAATTAATGTTTGAGAATAACAGTTAGTTCATTCACAGCTCATAGATGCTAGGATACATTTTGACTGTTTTCTCCAGCTGTTTTATGAAAGTGCAATGAACTTTTAAAGTGCAATAAATTTTAAAGAAATGTACTATCCGAAAATTCGGTTGTTTCCTGTTTTATCACAATAGAAGCTTTTAGAATTGTGGCAATATTTTCAATTGAATTATTCACCAAATTCATTATTTTAGTATTAAATTCCATTTAATATACCCTCGTTTTTGATAAATAAATCGTTGAACGATTTTTTTTTTCAATGTTTGAGAATAACAGTTAGTTTATTTGCAGTTCATAGATGGCAGCACATATTTTGACTAATTTATCCAGCTGTTCTCTGGAAGTGCAATGAATTTGTGCAGACAAACAAATTTCAAAGAAATGTACTATTTGAAAAAATACCTAAAATTCGGTTGTTTCTTGTTCTAAAAGAATAAAAGCTTTTAGAATTGTGGCAATATTTTCGATTGATTTATTGACTAAATTCAATATTTTAATATTGAATTCCATTTAATATTCTTCTGTTTTTGTTAGATGAATTGTTGAACGATTTTTTCCTAATATTTGAAAATAACAGTTAGTCTATTCGCAGCTTGTAGATGGCAGCACAGATTTTGATTGTTTTACCCAACTGTTTTCTGCAGGCAATCAAATTTTAAAGAAATGTACTATCTGAAAATTCGGTTGTTTCCTGTTTTATCAAAATAGGAGCTTTTAGAATTGTGGCAATATTTTCAATTGAATTATTCACTAAATTAATTATTTTAGTATTGAATTACATTTAATATTCTCCCGCTTTTGATAAATAAATCGTTGAACGATTTTTTCTTAATTTTTGAGAGTAACAGTTAGTTTATGCGCCGTTTATAGATGGCAGCACAGATTTTAAGTGTTCTCTTCAGCTGAAAGTGCAATGAACTTGTGTAGATAATTAAATTTGGAGGCAAAACTACGTGAAATCCTCAAATATAAATCAATTTATTTGACAGCGACATAAAAATATGCAAAAAAAATAATTACCGAGGTAAGCGAAGATATCAATGTATTGCCAGAATACAAATATTCATTAAGTTTCAAATGAATGATTGACATGACTACAATGATTCAAAGTTACTAAATACTGATTTTAATCGACAGTTGACATTCTTTCAACCAGATAAGAAACATTCAGTTCGAATTGTGAAATTTTTGACAATTTTTTTTTATTTGATATCCTGAGGATCTACAGGAAAAATTTGTTACACTTACGAATTCTTTTAATGGTTGAAATTAATGTACTTATTTCTGATACAGCCTGTACACATGATAAGTGTCGAATTGAAATCAATAAATTTTTGTGGTGCTTGGCCAGGAAACAATTTGAAATCTCCAATTAACCCAAAGAATAATAATAGCTTTTTTATCAGAATACCTGTATAATAATAAAATAGTTATTAGATATTTGTTTTCCACAGAAAGAAATATTTATGAAAGTCGTCGTAAACACACTCAAAATAAATGTGATATGTTTCACCGAAGGTTAATTATTGGTTTCTAAATGATTTTTCGTATATCCTTGGATGCAATCAAATTAGGGATATATCTAAGTTTTCCAGGGCCTAGAGGTTGATGTTCAACAGGGACCCCATTTTTGTTGAACTAAAATTCGTGACAGTGGATTTAAAATTGAAACTTCACACACATTAAATGCAGGAATTAAAACCAAAAACAACTGACAGTCGATGCAGTCAGAAGTTCAAATCGTGGTCTTGGGCCATCTTGATTAACAAAATAAGTTTGGTGTTACAAATTTTTGACCATAAACGAAATTAAGAGTGTCAGATTTTTTGTTCACCTTGAAAATCTAAGCCTAATAAACGGTCTTGGAAACCGGTTGTGGTCAGTTCAACTAGAGTTTTGTGTAACCTCAGTTTTGAACACCGAAATATGCATAGAAATGGTTTTTCACTCGAAACACAATTTTTGATTTATGCTCCTTCCATTTCGAAAACCTTCCTCATGATTACGTAACTTATACGAGCTTCAAAGATTTTTTTAGAGAAGTTGTCATTATTCACCTTGGTTAATAATAATAAATTAAGAAGGATAAAAAACAAATACTGTTAGATTTCTCGCAAAAGAGCTCACCTTTCATGTCGCTCCGAAGTGTACAGTTCCCATTTTCGCATATTTGTTCATCTGCAATGGCACAGTTAACAATCAACACAACAAGAATCACTCGTAACATTTTCCACTTAATTTTCCGGCACTGAAGAGTTGCAATCATCTTTGGTTGGTGTATACCAACTAGGGCACTCTCGGTCACATGGGCACAAATTGTCAACAATGCTTTGGATCTAGCACGCGTTCAAACAGTTGAAGGTTTCAATACCGTCGCATTCTGAGGTAACGGCAACAAACAACTAACAGGTAAACTAACTTTGTGGTCAGCAACAGCGAAGTTGCTTTGCTATTGCTGTTGTTGGATCCGGAGTTTAGTTCGATCCCCTCCGCGTGCCTTTCTACTGCTGAAGGCGCGACTCAAGTTGATGGCTTTTATTTTGATCTGGCTTGATTCAGACACTCCTAACAATCCAACACCACCACCGCAACAAATGAATCAAAAGTTATTTGGACAGTCGATCGCAATCATTATGCGAGGTGCACAACTAGACCTTAAGTACAACATTTTAACATTTTAATAATAATTTTCTGTTGTTGAAATAATCGAGGTTGAATTGGGTTGTAACTAATCACAATATCTTCGCGCTACCACAACACAGGTAAACCTTGTCCGCTTGCCCCTCGAAGTCTTCATCTACATTAACGCATTTCACCTGTTCTGTTGTTGATTTTCTCTCCTTTTCTCATCTTTGATTGTCCTCTCTCTTCTGTTTTGGTGCTTCGTGAATTAATTTTCGAGTAGGGAGAACAATTCGCCGGATATCCTGATCTTTTATTTGATGGTGGATTGAGAGGAAATTATGCACAAAACTTATAGCCATTGTAAAATAAAATAGTAACTTTGTATGACCGATTAGATTGTGAGTCTTATTTATTCTCAATTATTGTTTCAGGATGAATTTTGAAAGCTGCAGGGATGGAAATCTTGAAATAAGGTGAGTTTATTACCAAATACTTTTTTAACAACATTCCTTTCAAAATATTTATTTTTGTTGCGTCCGCCACCCGCCTAACATCCTTGTTGCGATGGAAATTTACTCCGTAGGGGCAAATATTTGATTATTCGTATACAGTTTTTTTTATTACAGTTAACAAACAAAAACTTAAATCTTGTAATTTACATTCATGTTAGATAATTAAACAATTGCTCACTCTTGAGCCAGTTAACTATATTCTCAAGAGAAGCACTGAACTGGAAACTTATTGTTCCACAATTAAAACTTATTTTTAACATAAAAGTCACGTAATTGCTCGTAAATGTAGCAATGATACAGTTAGTTCACAGTTTTTAATTAAATCATTGTGAAAAGTAACAGGATATTAGCACAAATTAATAATATTGTTCCACGGAATTAATTGTTAAAGTTTTTCGGGTCCGGCTATGGATATTAGGTCAAGAGAACACCTCCCATTATATTTTATGGCATAATCTCTATGAATATCTAATAATACCCGAAGTTAACTGCAGGTTACTGAATATACCCGAAATTTGTATAGATAGCAGTTTAATTAAATCTCATTCAAGAATTAATTGAGGGAGGAACATTTGCCGAACAATTCCAAGTCTTTATTAATTATAGTTTCTGAACATTTATTACGAAATTGGAAAAATTATTGCAAAATTCGTGGCCTACTAATTCTCAAACCGGACGAAAATAGATGAAATCATCTGCCGGACTTTTTGGAGCGCTGGAAAAACCAGCACGTTACGCCACTGCTTGAATTTCACCTGAATACCATTCATGGAGTATGTGGACCTACCCACAAACTTAAGCTACCCTATAATTGTATTCTGCTGCAAGATTAGTAGGTTGGATTATATAACAAAGGCAGTAAAGGTAAAAATAATAACCAAATTCCATTGTTGTCGTTTATTATTGTTGTGCTATACAAAGTGACCTGAAACAATGGAGATAACAGAGTTAAAGTAGTTCATGAACAGGAAAACGTGTATCCTGACTTTAAATTATTTATTTATTTACAAATAGATACATCACCAAACTTTTGTGACGTTTGCAACCTGCACAACATAATTGCTAGGCTGGTTGCGTTCTAAAATCGCCTACTTCTGTGATCCTGTGATTTTTAAAATATGTAGTTTAACTATTTTAAATAAAAAATTAAAAATTGGGATCTCGTTCAAGACTAATTTATTATTTTGGTCAGAGGGTAACGTACAATAATTAATGAATAGCTCTAAACAAAAGTTTTAGCCCAAAAAATCTAAAATTTTCCATTTTAATGAAAAAATATTCAGGAAGAAGCCAAGTGTAGCAGTTAATAAAAATAACTCAAGATGTACCAAATCCCAAAAGTGAATTAAATATTTTTTTTCTAAAAAAATCTTGTTATAAAATCCAATATAAAATTCAATCCCCTATTTTTCTAGCATAATTCCATCCTTAGGGGTGTAATTTTAGCCTTTTTAAATTTAACCATTCTCGGGATATAGCTTATTAAATGAAAAAATTATCATTCCACCGTTAAGGGTGAAATTTCGCCTTAAAATTTGAATGGAGCTTCTCTCGATATATAGCCTATCCAATAAAAAAAAATTGGCTCAGAATCAAAAAATATATTACTTTGAAAACAAAAATCATCGTTTCACCCTTATTCCACTCTAAGGGGTGATATAAATTATATATATAGTCTCAAATATGAAATATTTGTATTAATTAGTTCACATAATTATTTATTTGAATTTATTGTAACTGTAAACCAAGTTAGCATTGACCAAGTCGATGTTCAATTGTCGGACATGATTGACAGCCTATGGTTACTAGATGTTCGGTGGTTGCCAGGCAACAACTGTTTGATATTTGAAGGTTGGCCCATTGTCGGCTTAGGTATATAAAAGCGTGAGCTAGGAGAGGGATTCATTATATATATATATATATATACTTAAAACGGTTAGTGGGCTATGCAGTTTATTCTGACCAAATTAAAGATAACTCTTTTTAATACATCGAGCTTTCGGAAAACTTTATTCCTTCTTCTGGATGATTATATGAGGTTGCATAATAAACATTGGGAACAATATTAAATTGAAAATCTTGTTGGAAAATTGTTTAAAATTGTAAAAATTGAATAAGTTTGAAAAAATGTGACAAAATATCAATTTTCAAAAAATTGTTTTCATTTTTATTTATATCATTTTTTGACTGTTCATATTTATACTATTTTTTCACAGTTTTTACTTTAATTTTTATGATTTTTAATCTGGTTCTTCTTCTTTTGAATTAATTGATTGTATTCATGTTGTTGATAGTTATATTTATTAATCTGGCTGATTTTTGAAGCCTCACGAAATTGTCCTGATGAAGGTATAAAATATACCGAAAGCTAGACAACTTCAAAGAGTCTAATTATTACATTGCCCGAAAAAACTTAACCGAAATACCCAATAAATCTTCAATTTCTACTTAATTGCGGTTACGATTACTTCTTCTATATATATATATATATATATATATATCATATCGCGGCTGCAATTAGAGACAGAAGACAGGAGACAAAAAGATTCCTCTTCTAAAATTCGTCTAGCTTACGACTTTATTTAAGCCTTCATCAGGACAATCTTATGCGAGAGTTTTCGTGAAAATTGCATCAATTAATGGATCGACTGTTAACTATAAATTTTGAAGAATAAAAATCATTTAAATTAATTTTTTTAAATTCAATAGATCCATTAATTGATTTATTTACGGAAATTTTTGCATAAGATTGTCCTGATGAAGGCTCAAAGAAAGTAGAAAGCTAGACGAAACTTTGATAAAAGCCTATAATTCAGTGAAACAAAAATAAGTACATTAATTTTAATCAGTCATAGAACTTAATATAACGATTTTTCTCCATAACTTTTTCCTCAAACCCCTCTGAATATCCAGCTAAAATTTGTTGAAAGAATGAATAACAGCTGTTGATTAAAATAATTTTGTTGTAATTTTGAACTATCGTAGTCATGTCAAGCATTCAGTTGAAACTGAAAGAATATTTGAATTTTGTGAATACATTGAGATATTAGCTTACCTTGGTAATGCTATTTTTCCATATACTGTAAGATATATTAAATAGTCTCTGAGAACAACAATTTTATCTATTAATCATATTTATATCTCACTGTTAAGTAAATTGCGAATTTCATGTATTTTTATAGATGTTACATTTCGTACAAATTGAATTGTTTGCACAAAATCATTGCACTTTTACGGATAATAGCTGAGGAAAACAATCAAAACCTGTGCTGCCATTTATGAATGGTGAATAAATTAATTGTTATACGCAAATATATATATATATATATATATATATATATATATATATATATATATATATATATATATATATATATATATATATATATATATATATATATATATATATATATATATATATATATATATATATATATATATATATATATATTGTAACGTTATTTATTTTAATTTAGGAAGCAAAAGTTAGTAAACACTACTATTTATTTTTATGAGATTATTACACTACACTATAACTTAACTTTACTTATGTCAATATTGATTTATTTTAAATAACACAATTTATTCCAACCACTAGCAGTCCATATTGCAAGGTGTCTGAGCCAAAATCAATAATAATCTTAGTTGAGTTAGCCACTGATATATATGCCGTTGGTCTCTCCTCACTACGTTTTTTCCGCAAACGTCTAGGCTTTTCTAGAAAGCGCTAGAAGGTACCAGCAATTTTCTAGAAAACAAATATATTCCCTTCTATTTCTTGATGTACAATATTTCCATAAAGCCGAAATGACTAATTCATAGACTTAAATTCGCTACAATATATATATATATATATATATATATATATATATATATATATATATATATATATATATATATATATATATATATATATATATATATATATATATATATATATATATATATATATATATATATATATATATATATATAGAGAATCATAGAATCCTGCCAGAGAATAAAATTGTAATCAATTAAAAAAAATTTAATAACTGACTGCAGCACCAAGGCAAACCGCGTTCGAAGCCTGCAGGAGTCCAGTGATATCGGATTTTTTGTTGTCCCATTTTAGATTCTAATTTTAATCGATACCATTGGTTTTCTCTTGAAAATGTAATAATTGACTGCAACACCCAGGCAAACAACGGACAAATTGCCCGGTAACACTCTGCTATCGATTTTTTTTGTTGACTTGTTTTAGGTTCAACTAATCCAATTAATTTTCTTTTAGAAATATGATAATTTGCAACTCTCGTTAAAACCGTGGGTTCGCCAGCAGTAGTCTTGTGCTATCAATGTTTTTGTTGTTTTATTTCAGGGTTAACCGACCCAATTAACTTTCTCATTTATAAAGGCATTGTTCATGCATTAAAATCTAGAAAAAAATAACAAGTGCAATGAAAAATACAGAAAGAACAAAAAACTGCAAAATAATGAAACGATCGAAAAAAAATTGAAGGCACAAAAAATTTCCAATATTACTTACCAATAAACTGCAGACGATAAAATTAAAACATGAAAAAAATTACAGACTAACTTATGGCAAATAAAAATTATTCCAACTTTCTAAATAATTTTGCAGAACAATTTGACGTCATGCAACCAGCATCACATTCATGTAGAGAGATTTCATAGTTTAAGGGGCCCAATTGCTCATTAGAATTATTAATTATGCAATAATCCAATTGTCAAACGATTGGATGAACAAAATTTTATTTCTAGAATCAAGTTCAAATTTTAGTTGTTATGTACATCATTAAAATAAAAACAAGTAAAAAAACAGCTTACTGAATTCGATTCCCTAAAATGTTTCTTATACGTCAGCTGCAGATTTAGGGATTCCAAATGTAACGTAAATGATTAATGCTAAACATTGTGGCGTCTATAAGCTTGTATTGTATTTGAAAAAGGTTGAAACAGGGCTTGTTAAATTTTTTTCTTCTGAAACTCTCTCAACTAAGCTTTTTAAAAAGTAATGAAATTAGAAAAGTTAGATTTTCCATAAGTAGTTTTGACGATAAAAACTGCATTAAAAGGAGAACCAAATTTAAAAGTTTTAAGATGATTTGAACTTGGAAATAATGCTTTCTGAGTGGATATTTTATTGAAAAGTTTGGCTTCGGTATGCATTTTTCAGATTCAGATCGGAGGAAATCCAATAATGTTTGTGCAAAGAATTATGTTTTAAGTATTTTATCTTTTTATTCTTGAATTACCACTTGAGGGGGCACGAATATATTTTAATGAAAAATATAACTCAATTGCCAGCCCTTATTGTTAATATATCTATGGATCAATGAGGTTTAAAATCGCATGAGCGGCTGGATGAATTGTGAACACGTACAATGAAATTGCCACATCGACCATTTGAAAATATGAAAATAGTAATAAAAATAAATTAGCTTCGAGACCCGTTCGGGTCTCTCGATAAAAATTTTGAATTAAATTTTGACGTGTTTATGTTAACACTTGACAAAGTGCTTGTTAGTGCTACAATTCTGAGAGCTTCATGCAATTTTAGTTGCACAGCTAACCTCACTTTAAACTGTCAAATTCCCAGTAGGGTTATTGTGGCATCAACCTAAAAATTTACATATTAATCAAACAAAGATACATAAAACAAGTATAGGAATTAAAATTTTCAGTCTAGTTTCAGACATATTCTCATATTGAGTTTACTCAGTTGTGTCATAAATGCAAATCTGTGTAAACACATGCTGATGGAGACACACATATATGCGCGTCATCGCACACGTACAGTTTGAAACAGGAGCGGATTCAAGAGAAAATAAATATTAGCACATCTTTTATATTTTTTTAGGTATCAAGTAAAAATTCATCAAAGTTTCGTCAAAAATGTTTCTCATTTGTTGGAAAAATGACAGCTGTCGATTTAAATGAGTATTTTGCAACTTTGAGTCATCGCAGTCTTGTCAATCATTCATTTGAAACTAAAAGAATATTAGTATTTGGCAATACATTGATATTCGCTCACCTCGATAATTCTATTTTTGCATATATTGAAATAAAACTAAATTTGTCTCTGAAATCAACAAATTGGTCTATTAGTCGTATTTATATGTCATTGTTGGGAAATTTGATTTCTATTTAGGGATTTCTCGTATATTTTCAGATTCTTAAACATTAGATTGTCTGCACAAGCTCATTGCACTTGAATCAGCTGATTTGAATAGTCTGAATACAGTCAGAATATGTGCCAGACTGTGCTGCCATCTATGCGCACCTTGAAAAGTAGCTGCTGTTCTCAACTTACTTCATTATTATTGGTTGTCAAACATAAATAGAAAATAATTCAACGATTTATTTGAAGAAAACGGTGGAATATTAAATGAATGCAATTCTAAAATAATTAATTTAATTGAAAATATTGTTACATAAATTGTAGAAGCTTCTATTCTTGAAGAACACTAAACATAACCTACAAATGTATCAAACTGAATTTGGTAATTGATTTTAAATCTTTTCTGAAGTATAAGGTACAATATTTTATTTATTTAGCAGATCAATTTATTGAAACGACCCGAGTGTGAAGTTTAATATGAATATGAAGTAATAATATGAGAAAAAACTAACACACAGGTGCTTTATTTATAAATTAATATATTTCATTCATCTCATTTGCTGTTTTATGTTTCAGATAAACGATAAGTTCTAAATATGTCATAGTATTCTCATAATAATGTATAAGTGCACAATATTTTGACCTTAAATACTGTAGCATAACAAAAATAATTCAATTTTTAGTAAAAAATCATAATTCGGAAATCGTTACAAATAAATTCGCTGAGCTAATTCTAAACTGCCTGCAAAATCGCAGGCAGAAAAGCTAGACATTTTCACAGGTTTAAATTTTGGTGACAATAATTTCTTGGCTCGACCTTGAATAAGTCTGTAGAAAGTTCTAGTAAGCTTCCAGAAATCACTAGACATCACTACGTCCTTGGCGCATATAACTCAATTGAGTCTGCCACCCATTTATCCGGCGTGTTGCGATGGAAGTCTAACCTCAAGGGTTTTAGGAATGAACTGATTAATTTTCAATTTCAAATCGGCGAATCCGTTCCTGTTGGAAGCTTAGCTTCGTAAACAGAATTTAGGCATGGTGAACAGGCGATCATGTGTGGAATAGCAACTCTGATGACAGTACTCCGGTCGAATATTACGAAATTCAAGGATGTTCATTGCGAATACATGGCTCATCACCTAGTGGTCTAATGGTCACGTGGACAAGAAATATTATTACTAATTTAGTTGGAACAATGGAGCTTCCAACTTGGAGCTAACTAGACATTAGAGATAGACAGAAATTTAAATTTGGTACGACTATTTTTTATATTAGCCGGACTTTTGTTCTAAACCATCATTTTGTATTTAATATCTTTTTAATTGCTTAAAATTATAAAATAAAAATGCAAATTAGGCGCGGGAAATCCAAAGTTCTAAAACACAACACCATTGGTTAAAGCGAAATGTGACGTCAAATACTATGGCAACAAGTGCGCACTGCTTATATTATTATAGCATTGCAGGCTTTTGATTAAAAAACATATTAATTACGTGTGTGTTGCATTCATTTATTGTTTAAGTGTAATTTTAACATCCTAGTGAGATTATAAATCATTTAAGACAGTGGTTTTGTAAAAGCACAATCGGATAATCTGCCAAAAATAGATCCATTCATGATGTCGTCTTATTTTCTTTCAAATCCAAATTTTACGTCCGCTAAAGTAAAAAGAGTGAACACTGCAAATTAATTATTCAATAATAACACATTATGTACGCTATTTTAATAAATACAATCCGAAATATGATGAGCAGTGAACATAACCTTAAAACGAGCAAATGTTAAACGAAGCCGCATACATACACTGTATTTTATTGCTAAAACTAATCACATATAATGTTATTCATGATCTGTCAAATTTATTATCTTCTGATAACCTTACATCATTTCTTACGTATTTTAAAACCTGTCTGGATTGGAAAAAAGACTTTATCAGGTACATTTCTGATAGTATTTTGCATTCAGGCACAATGCAATACTTATAAACTGACTTTTGACCTTTTTTAATGCTGAAATAAGTTGAGAACGAAAGCACCTATAGTAAACAATGGACTGTAATGCCACTGGGCATGGTATTTGACGTCATCCATAGAGCGCGCGAAAATGGCGGCGTTTAAACAGCTCAAAATTATTCTCAATTTTAAATATTTTTTTAAACTTGATTACAGCACTTTTAAACATAATTTATATTTTATGTATGTTATAGCGATGTAATTTGTGAATTTAAAATATAAAATAATAATATTTAAAGTGGAATCAATTTTTGTCACAGCTGCGAAGCGCAATTCTAATATTAATAGTTTCAGGTTACATCCGCCTTTCTTTCAGAAAATTTTTTTTGTAGCCTTTGTAAAGCTTCGTAAATGTTACGTAAGCTAAAAAGAAATATGTAATGCTGAATAAAACCATTTTATTTTACAGTGAATTGAAAAATAACAATTTTGCCGCACATTGTTTCGGTGGAAACAAAACAGCAGCTCATGAAAAATAGAGGAAAATTTTGCAACACGCACCAAATTTATTTTTTATTTGCTTCAAGTTTCTTTTGAAATAATTTCATGCCAAAATCGAATGCAGAAACAGAATTGGTCAATCGGTAAAACCAAAATAAATCCTGCTTGAATAACATCTACGCAAATCCGGTTACCAATTTATTTATTGAAATCAATATTAAGCTTCACGGATCATGAATCAAATTTATTGTAATTACATTTTCAAAATGTTTTGTTTAAACAAAGTCATTTATTATTGAAATATTCCATTTTAGTTGTGACACAGATTAGCAATTAAAATTTATGCTAGATTCTATTCAGTCATATATTAAAAGTAAACAATAAATCAATTTGCGCCCTAAATCCGTAAGATAAATTGGGTAAACAAAAGCTTTTAATCAATACTTTTTGAATTTATTTCATATCCTTTTTTATTAAAATTCCACTTGCGTTGAATACAATGCAAATTCAAAGTTTCACTAATTCAAGTAATGGAAGGACGAATACAAGCTGTCACAAAGGACTAAGTATGACAATTTACTAGAATACATTTATATAATGCAATTCTAACGCTCCCAATACCATTATGGAAATTGTATGGCTCTATTCAGCGAAACATTACTACAAGTAAGTGGTCTGAATTTACATGAATCAACTAATATTAAAGTTAAACCAGTTTCAGGATCTATTGATGCTGTTTCTCAGTTTAAATTGGAAATATGGAAATAGGAGTTAATAATGTTGCTATTTTTGATGCGTCGGCAACCTGCAAAGCATATTTGCTAATTTGGTTGCGTTTAAGATATATAAAAATACAAAAGATAATAATTAAACATAAATAAATGTAGACCGAAAGTCTTTTGTGTATTAAAATTAATTATTATTCCTGAAGCTGATTTTCGCGGAAGGAAACGAATCCATCACCTCCATCGTGCTCCCAATTGCATCACCTGAGGCTCTTCACCTCTTCATCAATTACCTCCCCAATATCCGAATCCTCTTGTCTTTCTTGTGTTTGACACCGATGACTGTCCTCATCCTCAGTCCCGGATACGGCGCCTGCGTGACGTCACACTCCGCTCTCACCTGCGACTTGGTCGAAAGTCGGTCAGTGGTACTTCGCTACTTCAGAGTGCTTGGTTTGGAGTCAGTTGCGCGCAGAAGAGTTTGAGAACGCGATCAGAACGAGCGCTGTTTGAAAATTGTTTAAAAAAGTTTTTTTGTTGATTTGTTTTGTGCTGTGAGAAGTGGATTGTTTGATAAATATTTTAGTGCGGCGATTTTTATGGTTTAGGTGAGTTTAAGCAATTATTTATTTATTTATTTAACTTGAAACGCAACAAAAATCTCAAAAGTTTTAAAAAGTTTCCTGCAGAATTTTTGTAATTTGATTTTTTTCAAACATTTTGTTCCGATTTTGAGCTTCATTTTCGACCAAACTTAGCAAATCCTTCCGCTGAATTCCTGTTGACCTGTAGTACATCCGTTTGGGTAACTCTTTTAGGTCAGGAAATATTTGATTTCACTTCGGAGACGAAATTAACACGGAGCCAAATCGTGCACTTTCGGTCGCAATTGATCAAGAATTTTGTCAAGTTTCTGACCAATCGCCATTCGGTGTCCATAAAAACGAGCGCTTTGCTAATAAGCGTTTGAATATGGAACCCACGTTTTCACCTCTAGTCTTCAGTATATTTTGAATTATTTAGATACTTGCCTTATTTAATTTTTGTCATTGTTTTTCTGATAAAGATTCTTACATAAAGAGAAATGTCAAAAATGAATAAAATACACAGAATTCAAACCAGGAAAACCTTACAATAAATATTTTTGTTCTAAATGCAATATGGCGGATGCTTCAAAATGGAAAATCATCTTTGACTAATACAAACGATGAAATTATACACAAATATAAAAGTTGACAATTTAGAAGTTGTAAGACAATGTAATATAGTATATATTGTTGTAAATTCAATATGGCGGAATCCTGAAGATGGCTAACTATCTCTATTAGGTACCAATCTTAAAATCAATATTTTGACTAGTTTTAATTGAGCTAGAGTTTCAAAATTTTACACAAATATATAAGTCCTATGTCAATTTAATATCATATATTTCCTGTTGTTCTAAATCCAATATGGCGGACGCCCCAACATGGCGAAATATATTTAACCAATAAAAATTTTAAACCAAATATTCGATTGGTTGTAACTGAGCTAAAGCTATCAAATTTCACACAAATATACAAATTCGATGACAATTTAATGTAGTTATAATATTGTCACG
Organism: Dromius quadrimaculatus; assembly: GCA_963989225.1. NCBI lineage: Eukaryota > Metazoa > Arthropoda > Insecta > Coleoptera > Carabidae > Dromius > Dromius quadrimaculatus. The sequence goes on from OZ022328.1 coordinate 4,797,685, forward strand.
AATGTGAAACATTTTTAATTATTAGTTCACATTATTATTTATTTGAATTCGCTATTTATTCAATAATTCGTTGTAATAATTGTAATCCTAGTTAGCTCTGACCAACAATCTAATCGTTGTTCAATTGCCGGACATGATTGGCAGTCTATGGTTACTAGATGAAGGCTGGTTTATTGTTGTTCAACTGTCAGGCATTTGATTGTTGGCCTATTGTTGGAGTAGGGTATATAAGGCAAACAAGCTAGCGAAAGAGTCAGTCATTCAGTAAGAGTAGCTGTAAATTTAAATATGGCGAAATCCTCGACATTAAAACATTAAAGTCAATATTACGCCGAGTTTTAATTGAACTAGAGCTTCGAAATTTTACACACTTATGCTAATTTGGTTAGGATATAATATAGTTTACTTAATATTGCTTTAAATCCAATATGGCGGACGCCTTAAAATGGAAAACTATCTCTGTCCGTTACAGATCTTTAAATCAATATTTCGTTAAGTTTTAATTGAGCTAGAGTTTTGAAATTCTACACACTCATCCAAGTTTGATTATGATGTAATACAGTATACCTAATTTTGCTTTAAATCCAATATGGCGGACGTCTTAAGATGGCGAACTATCTCTGTCCGGTATAAATATTTAAATCAATATTTCGACTAGTTTTAGTTGAGCTAAAGCTTCGAAATTCCATACACTCATCCAGATTCAATCACAATATAATATGGTATACTTCAAATTTCTATAGATCCAATATGGCAGATGCCTCAAAATGGCAAACTATCTCGGTCCGGTACAGACCAAAAAATCAATATTTCGTCAAGCTATAATTGAGCTAGAATTTTGAAATTCAACACACTTATGCAAGTTTGGTTATGATGTAATATAGTATACCTAATACTATTTCAAATCCAATATGGCGGAATCCTCAAAATGGCAAACTATCTCTGTCCGGTACAAATATTTAAATCAATGTTACGACTAATTTTAATTGAGCTAGAGTTTTGAAATTCCACACACTTATGCAAATTTAGTTGCAATGTAATACAGTTTACCTAATTTTGCCTTAAATCCAATATGGCGGACGACTCAAGATGGCAAACTTTGTTTGGTACAAATCTTTAAATCAATATTTCAACTAATTTTAGTTGAGCTAGAGTTTTGAAATTCCTTACACTGATGCAAATTTAGGTGCGATGTAATACAGTATACCTAATTTTGCTTCAAATCCAATATGGCGGCAGCTCCAATATGGCAAACTCTGTCCGGTACAAATCTTTAAATCAATATTTCGACTCATTTTAATCGAGCTGAAGCTTTGAAATTTCACACGCTCATCCAAATTCAATTACAATATAATATAATGTACCTTATATTTTTATAAATCCAATATGGCGGACTTTCCAAGATGGCGAACTATCTCTGTCCGATCCAAACATTAAAATTAATATTACGCCAAGTTTTAATTGTACTAAAGCTTCGAAATTCCACACACTTACGCAAGTTTGGTTGCGATGTATTACAGTATACCTAATTTTGCTTCAAATCCAATATGGTGGGCGCCCCAAGATGGCAAATTCTGTCCGGTACAAATTTTTAAATCAATATTTCGACTAATTTTAATTCAGCTAGAGCTTCGAAATTTCACATACTTATATAAATCCGGTTACGATGCAATATAGCATAACTAGTATTGCTATAAATCCAATATGGTGGACGCCTGAAGATGGTAAATTATCTTTTTCCGATACAAATCTTAAAATCAAATATTCAACTAATTTTAATTAAGCTGAAGCTTTGAAATTTCACACACTCATACAAATTCGATCGCAATATAATATAATATACCTAAATTTTTTATAAATCCAATATGGCGGATACCTCAAGATGGCAAACTATCTCTGTCCGATACAATCCTTTCAATCAATATTTCGACTAATTTTAATTGAGCTAGAGCTTCGAAATTTCACACACTTATGCTAATTTGATTACGATGTGATATAGTATACCTAATATTGCTCTAAATCCAATATGGCGGATGCCCCAAAATGGCAAATTTTGTCCGGTACAAATCTTTAAATCAATATTTCGCCAAATTTTAATTGAGCTAGAGCTTCGAAATTTCACATACTTAACTTATGTAAGTCCGATTACTTTGCAATATATCATAACTAGTATTGGTCTAAATTCAATATGGTGGGCGCCTCAAGATAGCAAACTATCTTTTTCCGGCACAAATATTAAAATCAATATTTCAACTAGTTTTAATTGAGCTAGAGCTTGGAAATTCCACATACTTATGCAAATTTAGTTGCGATGTAATACAGTATACCTAATTTTGTTTTAAATCCAATATGGCGGATATCCCAAGATAACAATTCCGGTACAAATCTTTAAATCAATAATTCGACTAATTTTAATTGAGCTAAAGCTTTGAAATTTTACATACTTATGCAAGTTTGGTTGCGATGTAATACAGTATACCTAATTTTGCTTTAAATCCAATATGGCGGACGCTCCAAGATGGCAAGTCCGGTACAAATCTTAGATAAATATTTCAGCTGGTTCTAAATATGCTACAGCTCTAAAATTTTGCATATTTATATAATTCTAGTGACATTGCAATAAACTATATATAATATTGTTTTAAATTCAATATGACGGACGCCTCAAAATGGCAGATCACATTTTTCGTTGCAACTCCCCTGATATGGATATCAAATGGAAGAGTTTGACTAAAAGGTTACTATTTTAGTTTGATTCAGAATGAGAGAGAGAGAGAGAGGGAGACAGAGAGTAATAAATCAAAATTTGCAAAAGAAGTATCGAATTTTTGATAGCTGAGTAATAAATAATTCCACAAAAAAATTAGATATATTATAGTGTAACCTGCGAGAGTGTGGAGGCTCGTAAAAGTAACCTTGATGGGCGGAGCCTTTCGTCTTAGTTGTTTTGCGCTCGATGGAAGCCTCTAGCAATATTCCAGAAATGTGGTAGAACATTTGAGAGATGGACATTTTCTATATATAAACGCAAGCAAACGATTTGTGAGTAGTGTAATGGTGAAGCTAGAGCAGTGAATATCAAACAGTGAAGTGATCAGTGTATATAAATAGTTAAAGATGAATATCTGCGACTTTTTTTAAGTTAGTATTAAGTGATAAATAAATAATATAGTGTTGTTAGTGATATCCAGAAGAATAAAACTTTAATTTCATTTTAAATTAGTAAATAGTGACTTTTATTTTAACTATAAGCAATGTCGAAGCAATAAACATTACAAAAGGATGGTCATACAATGCATACTCTTTATACTTACATCCCGAACTATAAAAACACTGCTATAAACGTTCCGATAATCCTATTTGGACCGTTACATAAACGTAACTTACTAAACATTCAATTATATTCTGGTAGCTACATCCTAATAATCGTTCAAGTAATTTTATCTAAGAACAAAGATGTCTGATGTACCAAATTTAATTTTTTCAATTATTCCTGAGCAAACAATTATTGGCGCACCACTGAAATGTCTTTGACGGACTGATTTATTACTCTTTCTCTCATTTTGAAACGAACTATAGTAATGTAGTGTGAGCTCAATATGGCGGGCACTCAAAGATGGCGCATTAACAAAAAAAAATTATAAAGCATTCAGTAGAGCTTTTAAGAAAGAACAACGCTTTCATTGCTGTACTAAAACGATTATATTTGAACTTGAACATTTTTAGGTATTTTTTCTTAAATATATTCAATTGTTTCATAACAAAAGATAACATTTGTATTGATAGTTGAGTTCTGCAGGTACTTGAGGCCAGGGTTCAAGCCTTGGTCTTGACAAAAAACTAACATCCACGAGTATGAATAAAATATGAACAGTGATCGATTTTTGAGCGTAATATTTTTCTTGAAAATACTGGAGCCTACGGGTGATTTTACACAAAATATTTTGAATTAATGAGTAAATATTATTGAGCAATTCGGGGAATGTTTCTATTTAATAATTGAAATAGCAAATTTGATTGCAAACAAATTTAAAATTCAATGCACGCTCCAAATATTTGTAATATCTATTATATGATGTTGGCAAATAAATATTTCCCCATATTTCCACTTATATGAACACAGAAAACAATAAACCGTAAAGTTATGCAATAATATAAAAAAAAATCATTAACCCTTGAATTATTCTACATAATAAAATATTAGTATGATTTTACCTACAGTCGTCCTTGTTGGATATCAAATATGGATATACTGTTAAATAATTCTGATCCTGGTTTGATCAAACGTCGTACCTACCCAATCAAATATTTATATAGCACGGATGGGGCTTCTGAGCTATACAAAATATATCTTTCCAATCCAATTTTACGATCAAAACCTCTGATTAGAGTTTGATTAAAATTTTCCAATTGCATTTTGTTTAGATGACAAAAATTGAAAAATAAGGATCAGGATAGCAGAATGTTCAGAACATTGACTTGATTTTTCACTGACTGCTGCAAGCAGAGAATAGAAACTATTTTCCAACAAGATATGATTAAAATAAGAAAGTTGAAATAATTTCAAGAGTAAACCGGACACGAATTTTAGTAATAAAGAAACAATGCACGGTGAAGAAATAAGGTCTTTATAAATTTTTAAAATTTTCAAAAGATATATCAGTAAAATGTTACGAAAACTTGTATTGTTATTTGGCCTTAAAAATATCAATTATTGTAGAAGTAAGCATATAATTTAAATTGTTTATCATTTAACCTGTTTTACAGAATATTTATGCACACACGACAGACTTTGATAATAGGGTTTTTTCACTGTAATAGAAATTTGATAAAGTATAAAATAAAATTTTATTACCTCCACGAGGTTGTGATTCTATTTAGAACGTCCTCTAAAAATATGTAAATGAGAATTTACATATTTGAATGTTAAGTTTTCATTGTACCAAATCTCTTTGGTATGCATGTAAATTTGCATTTCATATTAATCTCTTTTCGGGAATAAATGAAAGTTCAGCCTAAATTTGGTGACAAATACATTGCATTTTCTATTCTAAAAACGTACAATCTAAACCCAAAAATAATTAGGTAATAATAATAAAGAAAAATTGGGAGTCAGTTCTTGAATTTAATTTAATGTTGAGCATCTGTTACTGGATGTTAATCTAGTCTCTCCTTCATAACTTGTTGGTAAAGCATTTTCGGACATATGTTCACAGCAATTAGTTTCACCTGCTAGTCTCCTAAACACGGTGCAGAAATTAACAGCACCTGTACACTTGATGTCCACGTATTTTACTTATCACATTTATTAATTGTATATAAAAATATTGTAATTCATATATTTACCATAAATGCAAACATACTTCATATAACGCTCAAATTGTGCCCAATAAATTTAAAAATTCGCTGTGGCCACACAGTACTTCCCCGACTATAAATTTCATGGCCAGTTTCATTGCTGTTTCAGGAATTTTGAGTGTTGCATCAATTTCAAAGTGAAAGCAGTCATTGTCAAAGTGACAGCTGTCATTGTCAAAGTGACAGCTGTCATTGTTAAATTAACAGATGGCGGACATTTGATCGCCAGAAGTGTAATTTGAAGATGGTAACGTTGATTCCACTACTTAATTATTTATTTTTGATACCTACTAAGCTCATCTCCCCGAGAGCTTAAAATTGATACCAAACTAGACATCATTTAAATGATTTGTGAAAGAAACAATTGACAATCGCTTGAATATCCTCTTTGACACTTCTATTAGAATTATTTATACAAAAGCTTTAATTTGATTGAACAAACACGATAGAGCCAAATTACTTATTTTAAAAAAACAATTGTGCCAAATCATCCAAGGATTAGTTCTAGTTATTTCATATTTTATGACAAATACTACCGTTCATAAAATAAATGCAATAAACTAAAAAGTTCCATCAATAAAGTTTGGGTACCACTGCTTGAAAAGAGCTTATATACAAACTTGAACCTAGCTTTTTGATAAAAAACTTGAATATAAAATTTCAGACAAAAATTCGTACGCGTTTTCAAGTTATCGTGCTTCCACACCGACTGACTTTTTTTTTTAATTATGTTTTTCGGGTTCAGTAGGGTCTAAAACGTGAAGATGTATCAAAATCTCGAACTGTCAAAAAATCTTTCCTCATTATGTTATCAAAAATTTTATTTAGATTAATTTATTAATCTTCATTTTACAAACTCGCATTTTCACAATATCGCTCAAAGTTACTCTTACTGAATCTCTGAATGACTGAATTTTCCTCCTAGCTCACGCTCTTATATACCTAAGCCGACAATGGGCCAACATTCAATTGTCTAACAGTTGTTGCCTGGCAACCACCGAACATCTAGTGACCATAGCCTGTCAATCTTGTCCGACAATTGAACATCGACCTTGTCAATACAGTTACAACGAATTCAAATAAATAATTATGTGACCTAATTACTACAAATATTTCACATTTGTGAAGTAAAAAGCACATTTTTTTTGTTATCTAAGATTGACAACGCCTTTAGAACAAGCTCTTATTTTTTTCAAGTGATTTTTCGACCATCATACGTAGAAAAAATAATTGTTCATTACATTCTCCTCACTTAATTTAGAAATGGATGAAGCAAAATTGTAAGAGACCATAATTTACAAATAGTATAGTTTTTTCAAGCAAGAAACTATTGAGGTGACGCCTCAAATTATCTGAAATTTTTGTGTGAACTCCTTGCAGTTAATAACCAAAGATGTCAAACTGTGCGTATTTTAAGGCAAAATAAACTCTGAGTGCATAAAAAAACTATTGGCACTCATTTTTTTTGCCAAAAAAAATCATTCTGATTAGCAAAAATGATTTCAAAATGAATGACGTTTGAAAAGGTTACGAAAAACTGCCATGTTGCTGTGACGTCACTACGCACGTTGATGCTCTGCTGTAGCACCGTTCTCAATAGTCAACAAAACAAAACCTCGATTTTATCGCGAACCAAACAAGTTGTTTATTTAGTTAGTTTTTTGTAACATGACAAATATTACACAATCAAAATTGTATTCCCCAAATAAACATTGAATATTCTCTAAGATGTTTCAGTTGTTTATATTGTAACGTGCGAAAGTGTGGAAGCTTGTAAAGGTGACCTTGCATGGGTGGAACCTTTCATCCTCTTTGCGTCGCGCTGCGGCGCATCACATCAGCCCTCTTGATAGAAACCTCTAGCAATATTCCAGAATGTGGTAGAATCTTCGAGAAATGGATATTTCTATATATAAGGGCAAGCAAAAGACGTTTTAAGAGTGTAATGGTGATGCTAGAGCAGTGACTATCAAAAAGTGAAGTGAACAGTGTATATAAATAGTTAAATATAAATATCTGCGACTGTGTTTGAGTTAGTATTAAGTGATAAATAAATAATATAACTTTTATTTCATTTTAAATCATTAAATAGTGTCTTTTATTAAATTATAAACTATTTCTTCAAGCAATAAACATTACAATATTTATATTTTACTACCCTTTACACACAAAAATAGGAGTTGCACTGTCAAAAAAAATATCCATAATAAAGATTTCAGCTGCGTTAAAAAACACTTTTCAAGAAAAAGTCGGCAATCTATAACGCGTGAACCTTTGACAAATTATCTGACTGTTTCTTTACGAACCCATCAGAATTTATTTTGTGTCTCTTATGCACCAACATGCGTAATGACGTCACAGCGGCGCTTGGCCAATAACAGCGTTTCGCCGGTCACATGACAAAATTTGATAATTTCATTATTTTGTATGTTGTTTGTTGACCTTATTATACCCAAATCTCGACATTCAAAGGCTGGAAAATATATTGTAACAAAAATGAGAATAAATAATGTAATTATAGAAATAGGCTTACACTTTGTATTTAAATGAGTATTGTAAGAATGAAGGTGTGTTCAGTAAATGTTAAACTGTTCCCTCGTAGCCTTGGACTTCTTCATTTCATCATTGTAACATTTGCTTTCAGCTTTCGATTAGATTTAAATAATTGTTAGGTGAATTTGAATAATGCATCACAAAGAATTCAAATTTTCTGTTGTCAATAAGTACATCCAGCTTGAAGGAGCCTTTAAGAGAGTTTTACTTTGTAGGATTTAATATCTAAATATTTTAATGGAAGCTTGAAGTTTCTACACTTTGAAGGTACTTACCTACCGTAATACAGAATTGGAGTACACGTATCCATATTTAATGTTCTTATTTAGGAGAATATATATATTGTAAGGTTATTTATTTTAATTAAGGGAGCAAAAGTTACTGAACACTACTATTTATTTTTATTATTTATTAGAATAATAGATTAGATAACTAACACCATTTCTAATAACTAATTCTAATTTAAACTGAAGATTATTACACTACACTATAACTTAACTTTAATTATTTATGTCAATATTGATTTATTTCAAATAATACAATTTATTTCAACAACTAGCAGTCCATATTATAAGGTATCTGAGCCAAAATCAATAATACCCCTCGTTGAGTCAGCCACTGATATATACCGTGGGTCTCTCCCCACTACGTTTTTCCCGCAAACGTCCAGGCTTTTCTAGAAAGCGCTAAAAGGTACCAGCAATTTTCTGGAAAACAAATATATTTGCTTCTATTTCTTAATGTAAAATATTTCCACAATAACTCTAAGCACCAGTAAAGCCGAAATGACTAATTTATATAAAATTTCGACTAGCTTTCGGCTCAGTTCAAACCTTCATCAGGACAATGCGAGATTTTTTGTAAGAATAAATCAGTTAGTATATTGAAAATTGTACGAATATTTTTTTTTTGTATAATAAAATATAATTCACATCGAAGTGCTTTTCAAACTGAAAATCTTTTCTGAGTAAATGTAAACAATCTCAGAAGTGCCGTAATGTGGCTCGCGTTACTCCCGCAGTAATTTTCCGAGGACAAACCGTGAAAACTCTGCGTGATATTCAAAACATTAAGAACAAATTCTGGGGCTATGCACCAAACTGTGACTGTATAGTCTCTTTACTTATGTAACAGATGCACTAATGCACACAGCTTTTTAAGTGCATATTTTATCATTTGTGTCACCGAGGAAGGAAATTTGTGCCAAACACAAGAAAGAGTAATCTGTTTCGGATATTTTTCGCAGAAAATTCTCTTTGTATCAGCCAATGGAGTACCAATATATCATTTATTGCACGGTTACTGCAAAAGATAAGAGCCGCCCTCTATTTTATATTAAAATACAAATGAGAAACGCTTTGTTCCAGCTATTTTATTACAAAACGTTCCGTGGGGTAGGTACAATGGAAAATGTGCTAAATTTTTGCTTTGATGTCTGCTGTGAGACGCAGCAATTTAGATGAATACTTTGTTTTTTATATTACAGTTGAGCTTAGAAATTTCTCACTCGTGGCAAAAAATATTAGCTACCCAAATGCAAATTGAATGTTCATGTCGTAACTAAAATTTTTATTTGCTGTCTACTTCGTAAACTGAAACCAGAAAAGAACGCAAACAAAATTCTATTCTCCATTCAAACTTGCAAAATTCAATATTATTCGTGAAATCCTTTCGCCCTCATAGAAGTTCATACAAAATGTTTGCTCCAACTTCGAATTTCAAAAGATTCTTTTATTTGATTTGTAGCTTTTTGCGACTCTTGTTATCGCAAATAAAAGGTTTTTTTTGTTAAGCTTTCATCCGTTATTCTAATTTATGTTTTAGTCCTGCAACCTTCTGTCACAGATTTAAGCTTCGGTACAATTTTTATAAATTAATAATATTGTAACGTTATTTATTTTAATTTAGGGAGCAAAAGTTACTAAACACTATTTTTAATAAATAATTCGAATTTAAACTAAAGATTATCACACTACACTATAACTTAACTTTAATTATTTATGTCAATATTGATTTATTTAAAATAACACAATTTATTTCAACCACTAGCAGTCCATATTATAAGGTCTCTGAGCCAAAATCAATAATACTCCCCGTTGAATCAGCCACTGATATATACCGTGGGTCTCTCCCCACTACGTTTTCCCGTAAACGTCCAGGCTTTTCTAGAAAGCGCTAGAAGGTACCAGCAATTTTCTAGAAAACAAATATATTCGCTTCTATTTCTTGATGTAAAATATTTCCACAATAATTCTAAGCCCCAGTAAACCAAAATGACTAATTTATAGATTTAAATTCGTTACAATATTACTATTTTCATGTATGACGTTAATAGCAAACTTTCCAAGAGAAATTACGAGTTTTACGTCGGTTCATCGTCACTAGAGAAATTAAAATGTCGTTATTTTATGCTAACTTGACAAAATTACAAACTTTCGTTTGGATAACATGTCTCAAGGATTTTTTGGCTGATGTTTCCAGTAAAGTTTTGATTATCTGGATGGACTTTCTCTGATCGTTTCCAACTAGAAAACTGATAAATGTATATTGGTATTTCTACTTCGATATCGGATGAATTGACTGGGGAGCAATTTACTGAGTTTCAGTCTGAAGAAGTTTTGATAAATTCTTCCTACCTTGGGAGCCAATAATGTAAAGTAACTTTTTTGGAAAAGAAAAACAGTTATAAACTGTAAATAAAGATTGTACGAACTATTAAAAAGATGAGACCATCCAACAATAATATCTTTTTATATATGTGTTTGTTAAGTGTAGGACACCTACAATGTCATATTTCTATCTTTGGATATTACATAAATAATTTAACAATTCAATCAATATGTTAGTTCGCAAAGAAAAATACATGTTACGACACGGTTTGACGATGATTTTAATATTGTAACGTTGTTTATTTTAATTTAGAGAGCAAAAGTTACTAAACACTACTACCTATTTATTTTCATGATTTATTAACATAATAAATTAGATATGTCAATATTGATTTATTTCAAATAACACAATTTATTTCACCCACTAGCAGTCCATATTATGATGTCTCTGAGCCAAAATCAATGAACTTCTCGTTGAGTCAGTCATATATATATATATATATATATATATATATATATATATATATATATATATATATATATATATATACCGTGGGTCTCTCCCCACTACGTTTTTCCCGCAAACGTCCAGACTTTTCTAGAAAGCGCTAGAAGGTACCAGCAATTTTCTAGAAAACAAATATATTCGCTTCTATTTCTTGATGTAAAATATTTCCACAATAATTCTAAGCACCAGTAAAGCCAAAATGACTAATTTATAAACTTAAATTTGTTACAATATGTTTATAATTTTATGTGGGATTGGATTATATTTAATATTTTTGGCAGTTTTGGTGAAATGATAATTGAATAAAGACTTATTCCGGAAGAGTTCTTCTGCTTTATTATTGTGGATGTGCGCGTAGTGATTAATACGTGCTCCTATTAAGTTGATGGAATGCTTTTGACATTTACATTCACAATATATTCCAGATGATGGTAAGAGAAAATGTCAGAAATATACGATTCTAGGCATCCAAGCATAAGTTTTTAAATTTTCCGACCAAGAAAGATGAATAAGGAATATGGATGAAATTTAAATTTGGTTCAAATATTTTTATTGGCCGGACATTTGTACTAAACCATCATTTTGGTAATTAATATCTTTTCAATTGCTTAAAGTTAATAAATAAAAGTACAAATTTAGCGAGAGAAATTCAAAGTTCTAAAACGCAACACCATTGGTTAAAGCGAAATGTGACGTCATTACTACGCCAACAAGTGCGCACTGCTTACATTTGTATGGCATTGCAGGCTTTTGATTAAAAAACATATTAATTACTTGTGTGTTGCATTCATTTATTGTTTAAGTGTAATTTCAACATCCTAGTAAGATTATAAATCATTTAAGACAGTGATTTTGTAAAAGCACAATCGGATAATCTGCCAAGAATAGATCAATTCATGATGTCGTCTTATTTTCTTTCAAATCCAAATTTTACGTCCGCTGAAGTAAAAATAGTGAACACTGCAAATTAATTATTTAATAATAACACATTATGTACGCTATTTTAATAAATACAATCCGAAATATGATGAGCAGTGAACATAACCTATAATTTTTGTTTATTTCAGAACGAGCAAATGTTGAACGAAGCCGCATACATACACTGAATTTTATTGCTAAAACTTATCACATATAATGTTATTCATGATCTGTCAAATTTATTATCTTCTGACGTATTTTAAAACCTGTCTAAATTGGAAAAAAGACTTTATCAGGTACATTTCTGATAATATTTTGCATTCAGGCACATTGCAATACTTATAAACTGACTTTTGATCTTTTTTAATGCTAAAATAAGTTGAAAACGAAAACACCTGTAGTAAACAATGGACTGTAATGTCACTGGACATGATATTTGACGTCATAAATAGCGCGAAAATAGCAGTGTTTAAACAGCTCAAAACTATTCTCAATTTTAAATATTTTTCTAAACTTGATTACAGCAGTTTTAAACATAATTTATATTTCTACATAATTTCCAATGTAATTTAGGAAGGAATGTACGATAATGGACATTTTTACACTTGATGTTTTAATTTAAATTTCCAAAAACATTCATGTCAACTACAAAGAGAAAAGTTTAATTTATAACATCGTTTCCTGAGCTACCAATATCAACTGTCAAAGTGACATTTACAAAAGAAAAAATTTTAACTAGTGATAGAACTCGTCTAGCATAACAATTTTCATTAATAATTTTTTCCTTAATCGCATCTTTTGGTAAAAGTGGAATATAAGGCACCCATTTTGACATGTCAGTTATCAATTGCTTCAAATAAATTCTTGGCGAAAAATCGATTATTAATTATTGTCACAAAAGTTTATACCTGTGAAAATGTCTAGAATTTATTTGGAACGATTTCTGAATTGCCATTTTTTACTAAAAATTGAATTATTGTGGTTATGCTAATGTTTTTAATGTCAAAATATTGTGCACTTATACATTATTATGATTTCTATGAGATATTCAGAACTTATCGTTTATCTGAAACGTAAAACAGCAGATGAGATGAATGAAATACATTAATTTATAAATGAAGTACATGTGTATTAGTTTTTGCTCATATTATTACAAACTTCACACTCAGGTCGTTTCAATAAATTGATCTGCTGAACAAATAAAATATTGTATCTTATACTTCAGAAAATATTTAAAATCAATTACCAAATTCAGTTTGATACATTTGTAGGTTATGATTTCTGTTTTTCAAGAATAGAAGCTTCAAGAATTTATGTGGCAATATTTTCAATTGAATTATTAATTAAATTGATTATTTCAGAAATACATTCTATTTAATATTCCACCATTTTCTTCAAATAAATCGTTGAATGATTTACTATTTATGTTTGAGAACCAACGATAATGAAGTAATTCAAGAACAGCAACTACTTTTTAAGCTGCTCATAGATGGCAGTACAGTCTGGCACAGATTCTGACTATATTCAGACTATTCAAATCAGCTGATTCAAGTGCAATGAACTTGTGCAGCCAATTTAATGTTCAAGAATCTGAAAATATACGAGAAATTCCTAAATAGAAATCAAATTTCTTAGCAATGACATATAAATACAACTAATAGATCAAATTGTTGATTTCAGAGACAAATTTAGTCTTTTTTTCAACATATGCAACAATAGAATTATCGACGTGAGCGAATATCAATGTATTGCCAAAATACTAATATTCTTTGAGTTTCAAATGACTCAAAGTTGCAAAATACTCATTTAAATCGACAGCTGCCATTCATCCAACAAATGAGAAACATTCAGTTCGAACCATGGGCGCACAATGAAATTTTTGACAAAACTTTGATGAATTTTTATTCGATATCCAGTGGATATACATAATTAAGTTATTAAGAAAAATTATTATGCTTGACGAGTTCTATTACAGGTTAAAATTAATGTACTTATTGATTGTTGTACAAAAATTAAAACAATCGAAGATAAACACGTCAAGATATAAGAAAACAAGCCTCCCAGCGGGTACTTAGTAAAAGGATTATCCCTAAATTTATTAAGATGCGCAGGTAAAATAGAACAGGGTCTCACTCAGAAATATTTTGTTTAGTATTTTAGCAACCGCAAAAATGTGCGACAAGATACTGTTTACCCCGCATGAGTAATAAAGAATGAATTTCCAAGTACATTTAAAGAATCATCTTGCATGTTTATACAAATAAAAATATGAAATATTGAAAATAAATAGGTTGAAAATCTTCCTTAATACTATCCCTACAAATTTTTAACCGCACCCCCTACTGGGACTAATTACTTTTACTAATTACTCTTACCGATTAGTAAGCTTTCTTTTGTGGTTCTAAACAACATCCCAAATATCCTCGCCGATGCATGCGCCACTAAAAATATTACGTGGGGCTTTATACGGTTTTTCGCAAAAATCTCACTAACTGTAACTTTTATCGAAAAAATAGTAATTATCAAATTTGTAGCTTAGAAAATTGCCTACGAGAAATATTTCAATACTTTTTTTCGTAAGATCAACAGTTTTTGAGAAAATTCGATTCTAAAAGTTGTAACGTACAGTTTCTGCGTGTCCATTAATCTGTAAAACTATCTTTTCTTCCGCCAATATCTAATTCTGCTCGGCAGCATTTATATAGTGTTTACTATATAAGTGCATGTATGACTTGGTAATGAGCTTGATTCCCTCAATGGGGATGGACATTAGTACAGTCATTTGATTCTAAAAAAAGAGGTTGCTTAGTAGTTTTTAAAGTGGGTAATTTTATGGGCTTCGATGTGCTCTTTCCAAATTTCAACTTTGCCACCTCGTATTTTTGCCGCTCGCGCTGCTATATTGGAAAAATGCGCCTTAAAGCAGTTTTTTGACAATATCTTCTTTCTAACTCATTTTATGATAAAAGCCTTTATATACAAAATGAAATTAGAGAAAATTGTCTACAATTTATGTAATAACCTTTTTTGTCCTAAAATCAATAGTTTTGGAGTACGAGCAGCCCGTGGCATTTAATTTTAAATGAAATTTGTGAATTATTTAATTAACTTGACTCTAAAAACTATATCAACAATAAATATTTTACTATGCATTGAAAAACCGGCTTACTATGACCTGTCTTCCGCAGTTATAAAGGAATGCGTCGCCTTTGTGTCGAGCGTCCTTCTCTTCCTTTAAAGTGTCGTTTGTATTTATAGAGCCATGGCTTTTAATGTAGTAAATTGTTTGACATGTGCTAATCCATTGCATAAAAGTGAAGTGATTGAAGTGAATTAAAAAGGATTGGAGACTTGTCGTAAGTCAAGTATTAAAAGAAAGGACAACAAGGATATGTATGTTGAAAACGATATAATAATGAGAAATTAATCGCTGCATCTTTGCGAGAGGAAGCTAGGACACGACGTATCATCTATAACTGCGATTTACGCGCCCAACTACACTTTGCGGCGCTCGTACGCCAAAACTATTGATTTTACGAAAAAAAAGGTCAACACAAAAATTGTAGGAAATTTTCTGTAGTTTTATATTGTATATAAATGTTTTTATCGTGGAATGAGCCGGAAGGGAGATATTGTCAAAAAACTGCTTTTAGCTGGCGCAAGCGACAAAGATACGAGGTGGCTAAAAAAAATAACCTATTTTTTAAAAAATGCATCATGTACTCTACTTCGAAAGTGGTGTGGAAAGCAGTGCACGTATTATGAGAAAAATTAGCGTCAAAACTATTTGAATCGGATTTTCTCAAAAACCATTAGTCTTACGAAAAAAAGTACTGATATGTTTTTTGTAGGCAATTTCCTAAGCTACAAATTGGATAACTACTGTTTTTTCGATAAAAGTTACCGTTAGCGAGATTTTTGCAAAAAACTGTTTATCTTAACCGCGAAACATTTTAGCGGTGCATTGCATCGGCGGAAATATTTGGGATGTTGTTTGAAATCACGAAAAGAAGCTACATGCAAAAATCCAGTTTTCCGGGAATTTTCTCCGGAGTTTGACCTTTTTTTTGTCTAATATTTTATTGATAATAAATTTTTCCAATATCCAAACAAATCATGCAATTTGATTATTATTTAAAAAAAAAAAACATTGGCGGAAACCCAGAAAGAATTCAACCGATTGTTCTTTCTTTTTGCACTCAAAGGAAGCTCGTAATGTGCTTTGTGTTCCTTACTTTAATAATTGCGGATTTGCGTGCTGTACCTTTGTTCTTTAAAGAGTTTTTGTAATTATGCGGATTTACAATTGACGTAATGAACCTACAAAACTTCCTTTTATCTCTTCATATGCTTCAAATTGATTCGAAATGTAAACCCTGAAATTCACAAATTGAATTTGTAAGCAAAATGTCTCCTGTAATCTAATTGGAAACAAACAGCAAAATAAACTTGAGGAACCTGATTTTGAATACTTTTTTGTGGGAAGAAATGTATATTTATTATCATTTAGCACTGTTTTACCAAAAGTTTCTTCTCACGTTTATATGAAATCAGATGGCTCAAGTAACAAAACAATTCCGTTTATCCCTTTCTCACGGACGGTCATGCTCTAATTTTTTAGGTCAGGTTACACAAAATCTGTAACTGCATATCCTCTTACAATTAATGTATTATTTTAATTAATAATAAACAAAAATTTAAAGAACTGAAAAGTCTTTTAAATTCAAACAAAAAATACTTTCTTTTATTAAGAGCGCTCAACTAAAATAATAGGCTATATTTTTAACAAGCACCTTGAAGAACATTTAATTTCACAAAGTAAGCGCTAATTTTACAATTTAATTCAAAAAGTCTGCGTCATTGTTACTCGAAAAACTGAATTCGAGTTTAATTGTATTATTGTCTGAAGAGAATTAGCTGATGAATAACGAGCAATAAAAAGCATTTTATTGTGAAATATGAGAAATTTTCACCTTTGTTAAACACATATTTTTTTATTGAAAATGTGGTCACTACAGTACCTCCCCGACCATAGAAGTTTTTTTAAATATTACCGTCTGCAAACAATACAGGTGACAAATTTGGCTTATGGAAGAAGATAGAAGGAAATGGCAGACAATTTATTTATTTATTTATTTATTTACAACCACCCAACAGGATGCGAGGCATCCCAATTAAATAATAGAGGGTTGGAATGATCCCTTAGTGAAAAATAGACGCGCTGTTATCTCCCCACAAACTTTACATTGACCTGCATATAAATTTCGTATTATACGAAACATCCTATTTACATAAATACGTAGACAAACGATATTAAATTGTTTTCGCAGCGTTTTCCCTCAGAAAATTCAGAATAAATTCGCCGTTAAAGTTGATATAATATTAGAAATTTTTCTCGAAATGGAGTTTCGAATGGGAGCGAAAAATTCAATCTCCTGAAATTTCATTTCGTACGAGATGGATTTCAGGGTGGCACGTGTTTTTTTCTAATCAATGAATAGAAAAAACGGTGATGAATGAACCATTTCGTTAATAGTATTTTAACTTGCAACATTGACAGGTCATTTTCCAGGCTGCTATCTCTGGATCTTGCAGTCGGACGAAATCGATGTTGCTGGTTTTTTTAATTGCATTCATCGAGCAGAAAAAATTAATTAATTCAAGGATGATTTAATACAGAAACTCAATAATATTTTATAATTAATTTATTATAACAAAAATATGGCGTGCTGATTTCCCTGCTTCAAAAAATGTAATAATACAGTTATTAACTGAAATACAGGAAGTGTTGATTGTTTTACTTCCGTTGGAATACTAGAAATACTTTTTAGTTCTCCCTGTGAGTTCTTTCTGATTAAAATTGGCGATTGTGAAAAAATGCGCCATTTTGAAGCGGCCGCCACATTGGATTCAAATTATATACGCCACTGTTTCACATAACGGTGAGCATTCCCATTGAATGCAACATTTATTTCCGTGCAAGTTGAAAAATCTTTTCTTTCTCCTTTGCTATGTAGTGGAAAGCTAGTTGCCCAATGTTGTTGAATGTATAATTCATTGCATTATTCATTGTTAATATCATAATTGACCGCTGGAGCGATGAACGAGATTTCTAATTGGCTAATCGATATTGTCTTGATATATGATGCATTATGCATATTAGAAAAAGAGAGAAAGCCGACGACTTCCACAATTTCGTCGTCGTCGAACGACCTGACCGTGAGTTCCCAGCATTACAGTATTAATGTTTTATTAATACAATTATGGAATAATATATTCTGTGACAAGTTTTAAAATGAAACTAAATTTCCGCATAAAGAAAGGAACAACAATAACTATGATATATCTATAATTGATACATTATCTTTTGACCTTGTATTCTAAGGTCAATAGCAATTATTATGCATGACCAATACATTGATAGATAATTTCAAATTGGTTCATTACGTTGATAATAAACATTATCTTACAAATAATGGCCTACTGTTAATAATCATAATATTATAAGCAATTAATATTGATAAAAATTATAATGAATACCAAACGTCAACTTTATCTTTACCTTATTTGACGTCATCAAAATTATAAATAAATAAATACATACAGGAAATTATAAAAACAATATTTCTGTCAAGACCGCAATATTTCAAATCAATAATAATGTGATCAATATTAAAATATTTTAAACAAAAGAACCAGATCCTGTTTCAGTTATTTGAAGTAGGTAAAAAATAATTTTGTGGTCAAATTTAGTTTAAATTTACCAAAATACTCAACTATGACGAAATAATCATCTTGGTCTACAAAAAATAATTACAGGAATCATTATTTTATATTTTCTTATTTAATTTAGCGGTTTTTAACCTCAAATGTCATTTTGACGGATAAGAAACTAGTCAACACGCTGTACAATCGAGGGTAGTGACAGCCACCCGCACGACAATCGTTATATTTTAATTGCATAAGATCATTCTCATAATTTTTTTTTTGTTACAGAGCTACCCAGAATGTTGAAACATCGCGACAAGGTTATAGGCCTTGTATTACTGTCCACAATTTTTTTATTCGCGTATACTGAAGCGAAAGGTAAGTAAAAGCAACAATTATTTACCTGATATGGTAATTGCAGTATTTAAATTATTCTGATATGTTAAATATTGTAACATTCTTGATAAGAATCCAATTTGAATTTTTAATATGCGTATGAGCAAATAGTCGCAATTTGATAATTGTCAAGTGAATCATGCAACAGGAAATTATTTCAATTACAATATTCAATAATAGATGATAATTCAAGGGTACTGTTGTTATAATAAAAATAATAATTGTAATTTTGTAGTTTACTCAAAAAGTATTAAGATAACAAAAGTATAATTATTTTTGAACTATAATATAATTGGTTAAAATTTTTAATTATTGTATTTTTAATGCAAATTATATTTCCTTTATTTTTTCGCTATAATAACGAACCTAATAATATAAAATATATCTGAAAATCTGTTCTGAATTTCTAAAAACTGTTTGCAAAAAATTGCGTTAAAATTGGTTCACCCATTTTGGAAAAAGGATATGACAAACAAACTATATTTTGACTCAAACTACAAAAAATAGTTACTCTAGAAACAGCATTGCTTACAATTTTAAGCTACCTCTCATTACATATTGTAACGTTATTTATTTTAATTTAGGGAGCAAAAGTTAGTAAACACCACTATTTATTTTTATGATTTATTAAAATAATAAATTGGATAACTAATACTATTTCCAATAGATAATTCTAATTTAAACTAAAGATTATACACTACACTATAACTTAACTTTAATTATTCATGTCAATATTGATTTATTTTAAATAACACAATTTATTTCAACCACTAGCAGTCCATATTATAAGGTCTCTGAGCCAAAATCAATAATTCTCCTCGTTGAGTCAGCCATTGATATATACCGTGGGTCTCTTCCCACTATGTTTTTCCCGCAAACGTCCAGGCTTTTCTAGAAAGCGCTAGAAGGTACCAGCAATTTTCTAGAAAACAAATATATTCGCTTCTGTTTCTTTATGTAAAATATTTTCGCAATAATTTTAAGCACCAGTAAAGCCGAAATAACTAATTTATAGACTTAAATTCGTTATAATATATATTTTAACGTGCGAAAGTATCATAATTTGTAAAAATTAAATAAGTCCTTAATTCGGCCCTGTCTGGGCGGAGCCTTTCGTTTCTGTGTATCGCACCGCACCGCCCCGCACGGTCGAAAATTCTGCTAACGTGCTCTCGAATTGACTTGCAACATTATCAGAAACGGACATCTGTATATGAGCAAACAACCTTACTGAGGAACAGTGAACAGTAAAACAATAAAATAGTGAATATCCAGTGAGTGATCAGTGTAATTAATAAATACTTCATTTTGTTTCACAAATTTTCATTATAAAATCAGAGAAAGAGCGTATTTTATCTATTCATGCAACCAGAAATACGGGCGCGCCTGGCGGGCCACTCTGCTATGTATTTGAAACGAATGTCGACGCTTGAGGTGCACGGCGAGCGAGGCCTGTTTAGCATGGTCAGTATTAGGGAAGTGAAGGAATAGAGTCTGACAGAGAAAAAACATACCGAGATTAGCGATCTCCTATCGCTCGTTCTCTCTCGCTGGGTGCAGGCAGACTTTCTGCACCTGAAGCTGAATATTCAACGTTTAGCTGTGTTCTTTTTCAAACGCCTTCTATAAGTCTGTTTTAAAATAGTTGAAATATTGTTATTTGTTATTTAAGGCAACAATATTAGGTAAACACTTATTTTATACGTTTCTTAAATTATTTATTCTTGTGAAATTATCATTTGTAGAATGACAACTGAAAATAGATGTATAATTTTTGATCTACTGGAAAATCCTTTTTCACGTCGTGATGTCGAAACGAAAAATGAAATTATGAAAACAAGACCAACGCCAGACATAAAACTCACTCAAAATATAAAAATTAAAGGCCAGCAGTCCGTGCGACATTTCCAAACTAAAGTATATAAAAAATTTGAATGGATTGATGGTTGTTGCGAGAAGAATAAGCTGTATTGTTGGTCATGTATATACCCCCTTCCTCACCACCGTCTGTGCACACCTTTCACAGAAAGTCACCGCACGCCACTGAAATAAATTATATATATATATATATATATATATATATATATATATATATATATATATATATATATATATATATATATATATATATATATACATATATATATATATACATATATATATATATATATATATATATATATATATATATATATATATATATATATATATATATATATATATATATATATAAATACCACAGTGGATAAGATGGACTCCAATTTAATTCCTAATTATTAACTTTCTGCACTGGAATACGCCAAAAGCATTCTTCTACAATCGACTTGCTCACAATAAGTTCAAAGATATTGTAACGAATTTAAGTCTATAAATTAGTCATTTCGGCTTTACTTGTGCTTAGAATTATTGTGGAAATATTTTACATCAAGAAATAGAAGCGAATATATTTGTTTTCTAGAAAATTGCTGGTACCTTCTAGCGTTTTCTGGAAAAGCCTGGACGTTTGCGGGAAAAACGTAGTGGGGAGAGACCCACGGTATATATATGTGACTGACTCAACGAGGAGTATTTTTGATTTTGGCTCAGAGACATTATAATATGGACTGCTAGTGGTTGAAATAAATTGTGTTGTTTAAAATGAATCAATATTGACATAAATAATTAAAGTTAAGTTATAGTGTAGTGTAATAATCTTTAGTTTAAATTAGAATTATTTATTAGAAATAGTGTTATTTAACTAATTTATTATTTTAATAAATCATAAAAAATAAATAGTAGTGTTTAGTAACTTTTGCTCCTTAAATTAAAATAAATAACGTTATAATATCATAATATATGTGCAAAAACTAAAATCAGTAGTTTAGAAGAAACTCTCACTTAGTTCTCTTATGATTTCCAACTTAATTATCTTATAGACTAGTTTTTAGCACCAAAATACATCAAAATCGTCTATGTCACAGTTTTGGGCTATATCATAATATTATGACGTTTATTACTATTGAAGAATTGTTTGTAGTTAAAATAAAAAGTAACTATTTGATAAATGAAAAGAAAATAGAAGTATGCCTAAACAAGCACTATACAATTTATTCTTTACTTACTACTATAAAACTTCAACAACAAATTCACTATTATTTATTTACAACAACTTATTTATTTATCACGCTGTGCACTTAGCTGATCACGCACTGAATATCCACTTTATTTAACTGTTTACTGTCAGGCTGTTCGCCCTTAAGCCCGTATGACACGCTCAATTTTTTCATACATTTTTCAGTTCAATGTTTTGTTTGTGAAAAAATTGACTGTTGCAAACAGGTTAAAATGTTCAATGATTTACTCAATTTTTCGTTCAATGAAATAATAGAACTCGCCCTATTAATTAATTAATTGCGCAGATAGTATGCGCACTATATTGCAATGCGCTGTCAATGGTAGCCAGAGATAGAAAATACATTCGTATCATTTAAAACAGAATGAAACAAAATCAGTACAAAAAAAAAGAAATATATGGAGCAGAAGCCGGCCACGACATAGAGAAGCGAACGATGGTACTTTAACAATGTTGAATGAAGAATTGTTAATAAAAATTCGTTCAGAAATTATCTAAGATTGCTGAATGAATGTTTCGTAAATTTCGTCTGCGAGAACTAGAGCCAGGATATCAATTTCCTCCACATAACCCATTTTTGACATTAAATGTTTGACAGCTACAGCTTATCGGTATAATTCTCAGAAAATAAAAGTAAGGTACGCATGCGCATGCAACAAAAAATTGAGATACGTTGCATACAGGATTTCTTGCTTTCAATGATTTAGTTCATAAAAGAGCACAGAAAAATTGATCACAAAACATTGACATAGAAAATGTACGAAAAAATTGACACATACGGGTTTTATATACGGAAATCAAACATCCAGAATGTTTCTACGTTATTCTCGAATGTCGCTTGGCTCAGACATCAGAGATGGATTCAGGGATTATTTTATTTTCACGAATTATGACACTTTCGCACATTACAATATATTTGAAAAAAAAATGCAGTGGACATGAGGGAATTCTAACTCAGTTCTCTTATAACTTTAAGTACAATACTTTTTGGTCAAACAAAAATGGATGAAAAAAATTTCAAGCTAAACGGTTTTATTTTAAATCAGCGGTACCATAAACTAGAGTGTAATTAGGACACAAACCTGGGACTTCTTGAGATTCTGACGCCTGGTAAGAAATCGTGCAATACACTTTGTGTTGCTGCGCCAATAACTAATAAAATCTGGAACTTTTTTAAGACTAAAATAAAAATGTGGGGCGCATTTGAAATATTTATTTTGGTATTTTATAGCGTATGCGCCTTTTTGATCCATTTAATTTCACGCACTATTAATTAGAATTAGAATATTTTCTCTGAATATTTATTATGCGAAAGTTAGTGTAATATAGTTTAACATTTAAGCATAATCAGAAAATGTGTATAAATTATTATCAACATTCCATTTGAAAATATTCCAGAGAAATCTGCAAAACTTCTTATTAAGATTATACAAATATTACTTCATACTGATATAAATTTTATATTTGAACAATTTTACGCTCCTAAATTTGTTTATCGTACACAATTTTCTAAATTCAAGACGTAAGGTATCAGAAAAGTAAGATTGTTTTATGATTCCACAAAGTTTGAAGATCCAAAGCGTCAAACTATAAAATTTTATAGCTGTATATTTATTTTATGGGCAATCTAAACTCCTGCAATTTTATTTCTTATTATTTTGAGTTTGACTTTAAATAAATTAATTTTAAAACAGGCATAATATTCTTTTCGGAAACTGTCTTTGTTTGTGCTTTGAATGTAAAATATATCAATTTAATCTTTTGGATCTCATGACCATGATCTTGGTTCTATTTCCAGGATGTTCTTAAACTTGACTCACTTTTATCTTCCCACGATACTTAAACATTATAGTTTGTTTTTTTAGCGCCATTGTATCACCGGATAACCCATATTCTCACAGTATTCATTAATAAATACATAATATGCAAATTACACGTCATTTGACAGCATCTAAGATTAAAAAACAATGAGCTATTAAATTTTAGAGGCAATATTCACCGTGCAAATTTATCTTGACCCTTGAAATCGGATCGTGTTGTTGACAGATTCATGATAATTTTATCTGATCTGATAAGTCAGATCAATGACCTAAATCTAATTTACATGCATTCCGAGCCTCCTAATTATTTTGTGGTTATTATGCTAATTTTAATAATGTGCCGAAGGCAAATGTAAAATCAATTTCTTTTAAATTTCTCCTCATCTCATGTAAAAACTGTCCCCTTCTTCGGAAATTTGCCGCAAAAATCGTGCGGTCAAACCGTTAGAGCAGAGTATGTCAGTGATTCAGCGTCTTCCATGTTTGTGCCGTGTTATACTCACACACAGCCACATAAAAACATGGTAACTCAGTGCCAGTAGTTCAATTTCATGTGGTTCCTTTTCGTTCTAGTTTCCATTCAATGACTTACTTCTACCGCATTATTAACGTATTGTTCAGTCAAGCAGAATATTATTTGCTATCAAATTGGGCTCTGAATTAGATAAAATAATTTTAGCATTGCTTTTTAATAATTTCTGCTTTGTTATTCATTTCGACTAGTTCATTTATTTATTTTCACTCCTACGCGCTCCGTATCCAAACTACTATTTCACTTTGTTTTCATTTCTAATTGATCACAAATTAAATAATTCTATTTTAAACTGAAGATTATTACACTACACTGTAACTTAACTTTAATTATTTATGTCAATATTGATTTATTTTAAATAGCACAATTTATTTCAACCACTAGCAGTCTATTTTATAAGGTCTTTGAGTCAAAATCAATAATACTCTTCGTTGAGTCAGCCACTCATATATACCGTGGGTCCCTCCCCACTACCTTTTTCCCCGCATACGTCCAGGCTTTTCTAGAAAGCGCTAGAAGGTAGCAGCAATTTTCTAGAAAACAAATATATTCGCTTCTATTTCTTGATGTAAAATATTTCCACAATAACTCTAAGCACTAGTAAAGCCCAAATGACTAATTTATAGACTTAAATTCGTTACAATATATATAATATATATATATGCGTATGTATGTGTGTTAGAAACAACACATAAAACGAGTAAAATTACGCGAATAACTGTGCACTTTAATTAATAACCGTCTTGAAACAGTAAAGAATAATAATGCTTTCATAATTACTCATTATGTAACTTTTATTTACAGACAGCAAAAAATGTCCCAAAGTTACGGAATGTTCTCCTCGTTCAGTTCCTTGTGAGACCAATTCCGATTGTATTTCTGGAGAGATCTGCTGCGGAAGTCCTTGTGGGCAGGTCTGCACTCAGGAGCTATATACAGGTGAGTTTTTTTTCTATTCTACGCTTTAACTATATATTTAATATTTATTTTTACTTGAAGCACTCATACACTCATAAATACTCTTAATTATAATCGACGCTAAAACTAGACATTAACACTACACTTATTCATCATTTATTTCGACTAATTCACATATTTATTTTCACTCTTATATGCTCTGTTTTCGATTTAACAAAATATCAATAATCATCCCTCCACTCGACCTGATTCCAGCCTTATATATCCCCGATTAGAGTTTTTCGAAGCTTCCAGAAATTTCTTGTGGGTCAGACGTCTCCACGTCCTTGAATCACTTGTATTTGTCACCCTTTTAACCGGCGTGTATAATTGGAAATCTATCCTGTAGGGACTCTGTCCGTTACAGTACTTTTAAAGCGAGTGAGCATGCGCGCACAACTCGATTTCCTCCAATCCATAATATTTTCACCAATTTTATTGTGAATAATTTAATATTACAGGTTACAGTGCAATAATGCCAAAATCGCTCACAGTTACTCTTATTGAATGACTGACTCACTCGCTAGCTCACGTGCCTTATATACCCTACTCCAACAATAGGCCAACATTCAAATGTCTGTCAGTTGAACAACAATTAACCAGTACTCAAATGTCTGACAACCACCGAACATCTGTCCGACAATTGAACACCGACTAGATTTTTGATCAATGCTAACTAAGATTACAATTACAATAAATTATTTAATAAATAGCGAATTCAAATGAATAATAATGTGAACTAATGACTTAAAATATTTTACATTTGTGACAATATAATTAGTTTTATTATTAAACTTCCGAATATGAAAATTTAGAATGTCAACATCATGAATGTGATGGCAAAATTTTTTGTACATCTTTAATTCAGAATAATAAGGTTCTTGAGATTTTTATTAGTTTCAGGATTGTCCATTAATAAACTTTTCGAAAATAGTATTCATTATTCAAGAACATATTCTTATCTTGAGAAGTTTAAAAATAAAACTGCCATCTGAGGGACAAAAAGAATAAAAAAAACTTTTCCTAATCACACTAAATCTTCTATGTGTGAACATTTTTACGCGCGCTTTGGGTATTATTTGATGCAAAGAAAGTTTGTACATTCAATTTTTAACATTTGACATTTACGACCATACTTTATAAATTTTTGTTGTCGATTCAAATACAATTGTTTTCAAAAGATAGGCCGAAACAATATTCTTTCTCTCAAATTATTGTCAAGTCAAAAAAATAAAACAGTTTAAACAATAAATAAATGAAATCGTAGCTTGCTTTGCGCCTGCGCCAGCCGTAGAGGTACCCCCACCGCTGCAGTGTCAGCGTAACTGGAACAATACGTCTGCGCACTAACGAGTATCATCTGCGCAACGATCATTCTTTATGATTATTTATTCCAATTATGGTGAACCACGCAGACAAAAATTCAAATTTGGTTCAAATATTTTTATTCCGAATGTTTATTTGTGCTAAACCATCATTTTGGTAATTAATATCTTTTCAATTGCTTAAAATTAATAAATAAGAGTGCAAATTTAGCGAGGGAAATTCAAAGTTCTAAAACGCAGCACCATTGGTTAAAGCGAAATGTGACGTCAAATACTATGTCAACAAATGCGCACTGCTTACATTTGTATGGCATTGCAGGCTTTTGATTAGAAAACATAGTAATAACAAATGTGTTGTAAATTCATTTATTGTTTAAGTGTAATTTTAATATCCTAGTGAGATTATAAATTATTTGAGACAGTGGTTTTGTAAAAGCACAATCGGATAATCTGTCACGAATAGATCCATTCATGGTGTCGTTTTATTTTCTTTCAAATCCAAATTTTACGTCCGCTGAAGTAAAAAGAGTGAACACTGCAAAGTAATTATTCAATAATAACACATTATGTACGCTATTTTAATAAATACAATCCGAAATATGATGAGCAGTGAACATAACCTTAAAACGAGCAAATGTTAAACGAAGCCGCATACATACACTATATTTTAGTGCTAAAACTAATCACATATAATGTTATTCATGATCTGTCAAATTTATTATCTTCTGATAACCTTACATCATTTCTTACGTATTTTAAAACCTGTCTGAATTGTAAAAAAGACTTTATCAGGTACATTTCTGATAGTATTTTGCATTCAGGCACAATGCAATACTTATAAACTGACTTTTGACCTTTTTTAATGCTGAAATAAGTTGAGAACGAAAACACCTGTAGTAAACAATGGACTGTAATGTCACTGGACATAGTATTTGACGTCATCAATATAGCGCGCGAAAATGGCGGCGTTCAAACAGCTCAAAATTATTCTCAATTTTAAACTTGATTACAGCACTTTTAAACATAATTTATATTTTTTACTATGTTAAAACGATGTAACAATAACATAACAATTAACAAACATTTATTTTTTCATTGATGTAACTAGTTTTCTTCCATTTTTTTCTTGCTATTGTCAGTACCGTCTAAAAACTTGGTGAAACTTCCTACAAGTATCTAAGAATGTACAACACGTTTCTACTTTCTCGTTTCAATTAAAAATTTTGTTTTCCGTAAGACAATTGTATAAAATATTTATTGCCAAAGTAAAAACATAGTTTTTGCATCATTAAATCGTTTAGCATAATTACAATGATAGCAGTTTACAAAACTTTGTCATGAATTTCCGTGGAAAACCCCTGGAGCATGTTTTTTGGCATTAACATTTGTGCAAAAATACGCTAAAAGCAAATTTTGCAGGATGGTAATAGAATGCGGAACGTCCGAACAATAGAAACACTGCTATAAACGTTCCGATAATTTCTTTTCGATTGTTTCAGAGAAATCAAACTAATATTTAGTTAATGCACGCCTTTCAGGTCATTAATCTTCAGGTGACATCGTTCACAATTAATTCACGAAAATACCCTTTAAACCTGAATTTCGAAAGACAGTTGCCACCAAATTTCGACTAGTGAAATATAATTTAAAATTTTAAGAAACTTTGTTTCGAAAGTTTATTATCACCTGCACGGTGTCCAAACATGATTCAAAAATAATAAGATCATCGGACACGGAATTTTTTGCAAGAAAAGAACAATTATGTAAATACAAAAATTATTTTTTAACAAAAACAATTGCAGCATTGTTGAAGAATGAATTCTTTTCAACTAATTATTGCATTGTTCTTGTACAGAATTCATATGTCAAGCAGCGACAATATTTTCAGTAAAATTTCATGAGGTTGTGAAAAATGTGTCTGCAGAGAATTGCCATAAATTTTCGTTAGAAAATTGGAAGCAATTAGGAGAGACAAGGCTGCGAGAAGAATACTGAATAACAGATTTTAAAAAGATAAAAAAAGTGAAACTAGACTGTCGGTTCAAGTAGATCACTTTAAGATACTAATATTTCATGAAAACTAGTTTTAAGTTATCCTATTGAAACTTGTTATGAAGTTGTAATTTAGAAAAGTTTTGAATAGATTTTATTTGGAGATAAGTCCAGTAAAAATCCATAATCCTGAAAATTTAAATCAAACTGACAAAACTCTCAAATAACTTTTCTGAGATAATTTTATCTTAAAATGCATGAGGCTATCGAATTAAATATCTTTCATCTCATTTTATAGATTGGAAAATAAATAAAAAAATGGAAGAATCATTATCTCTCACAATTACTGAGCTTGAAATCAAGCAGTTTGGGCTAACTTACGAAACAGCAGGTCCTATTTAGTACTAGTTTCAAGTTGACTATTTGATAGGTACATAATTTATGCATGTACAAACTCAAAAATACATTTTAATCTTCATTGTTTAGTTATTGACTGACGGCAGGTCAAATGCTGTACCTTAAAATGATAGTTTGATCTTTATCAAAGCTATATAAAAAAAAAATACACCAAAAGTGAACAAATTTTCATCCAATAATAATAATTCATTCTAATAAGCTTCAAATTCGCGTCAAACAAGTCATTGAATGAATTCCGAACAGATTTGACAACTGTGCACAATATTAGTGACGCTAGCGGCGAAAGTTGTAACTAAATTTTTATCTACTTTAATAAATTTTAGTTGCCATATCCCTAATGTCATATATATCTATGGGCATTTTTTCACTTGAAACAAATAATTGAATAATTTAATCTTCCACAATCACTGAGCTTGAATTAAAGCAATTTGTGAAAATCTACGAAACAGCAGCTTTTATTTAGTACCAGTTTCAAGTTTGTAAATAGTAAAATTGCTGAGAAATCAGCGTCACGCCAGCCAGCCAGCCAGCAAGACAACCAAAGTGAATATAATAGCGCTTTTTTCCAAAAAATGCGCTAAAAATAACGGACACATTTTTAAATGACCCTCATTCTGAAATTTGTTAAGATGCTAATAAAATAAGGTCAACCCGTTTTCAAATTCCCATGATTCACAAGTTATTTGGAATGTCTTATTCAAGAGCACGTTTAAAACGCAGTTTTTTATTGTTGTTTTTACTGAGTCATTAGTCATTATCTATCCAATTTGTAACCGAGGAAAGTGAAAACAATAGTAATGCGTATCTCCTACAAATGCAAAAAATTGCCAAGTATTTGTTTTCTGAAACAATGCCACTATTAACTTTCATTGTTGTAATTAACAAAATTATCGAAATATATTTGATTCAGGTTGTCAGCAAGCAGAAAGGGCAGCCCGTCGTCGAGCCAAATCTCTAGGATCTGAAGGCAAACATGTACGAGTACCTAGGTGCACAAAAACAGGAAAATTTGAACCAATTCAATGTGATAATGAAATCGTCAGCTCCTGCTGGTGTGTGGATGAAGATGGCTTTGAATTAGCAGGGACTAGGGCTCCTGCAGCTGGCCTGGTTAACTGCACAGGTAAAATGACTCTAAACCCATTTTCTTTTGTAATAAAGTTGTTAATATGAATTTATTTTTCAGCTCCAAATGATTGCGCGGCGCACACTTGCCGCATGTTCTGTCCCCACGGTTTCGCTTTATCCGAAGATGGTTGTCCTTTATGCCGATGCAGGGATCCTTGTGATGATGTCAAATGTCCTGACAGCCTTTCATGTCACTTGGAGGAACTACCATGTTCTGATCCTCCTTGCCCCCCTATTCCGTCTTGTAAGTACCAAAAATATATAATCCATCATCGAAATTCAATTCAATATTTTTGTAGGTAAACGCGGCCGCAGTTTAGAAAACTTCTGCCCCATCGGCGATCCTTTGAAGATTATAGAATCTGGTCTTCCTTTTCTTTGTGGTAATGAGCCTAGTAAACCAACATGCCCTCCGATGTTCCAATGTTTAGTTAAGAATGGTAAATATTTACTCCCTCGTTTTTTGTTTGTTTTAAATATTTTTCTGATATAATAGGCCACGATTATGGAGTTTGCTGTCCAGCATCCTTACAAATACAGAAAGCCGGACAATGTCCAGCCAAACAAGAAGATATTGAAGAATGTGGAATGCCTTGTCAACATGATTTAGAATGTCATTCCGTTCAAAAATGTTGCGAGTCTGAGAAGTGTACCAAACATTGCGTCCATCCACAAAATTTGACAGGTAATAAACTTAAAAGTCAAAAATAATTCGTTATGGAATGTTATGGACATCCTAAAACCTTCTCGAGTTTTATGGAACGTTCTGGAATATTCAAGAGCATTTTGAAACGTTGTATATAATATCGAAGCTTTCTGAGATGTTCCAGAGTGGTCTGGAACATTTTATGACGTTCTCAAATGTCTTCAAATGTTATGGAGCATCCTGAAGCGTTCTAAAACATTTTATAACGTTTTGAAGCGTCAAGAAACATTTTAGAACTTTCTCGAAGGTCCTAGATTGTACAGAAACATTCCTAAATGTATTGGAAGGTTCTGGGAGTCTCTCAAGTATTCTAGAGCCTTCTGGATCATTATGAAGCCTTTTAGTAACGTTCCGAAGCTTTCTAAAACCTTCTAAAACATTTTAAACCTTTTTATGACGTTCTCAAACGTCTTCAATTGTTATGAAGCGTCCTGAAGCGTTCTAAATCATTTTATAACGTTTTGAAACGTCAAGAAACATTTTAGAACTTTCTCGAAGGTCCTAGATTGTACAGAAATATTCCTAAATGTATTGGAAGGTTCTGGGATTCTCTCAAGTATTCTAGAGCCTTCTGGATCATTATGAAGCTTTTTAGAGCATTTTAATAACGTTCCGAAGCTTTCTGGAACCTTCTAGAACATTTTAAACCTTTTTGAGGTGTTCCAGAGTGGTCTGGAACATTTTATGACGTTCTCAAACGTCTTTAATTGTTATGAAGCGTCCTGAAGCGTTCTAAATCATTTTATAACGTTTTGAAACGTCAAGCAACATTTTAGAACTTTCTCTAATGTCCTAGATTGTACAGAAATATTCCTAAATATATTGGAAAGTTCTGGGATTCTCTCAAGTATTCTAGAGCCTTCTGGATCATTATGAAGCCTTTTAGAGCATTTTAATAACGTTCCGAAGCTTTTTGGAACCTTCTAGAACATTTTAAACCTTTTTGAGATGTTCAAGAGTGGACTAGAACATTTTATGACGTTCTCAAACGACTTCAATTGTTATGAAGCGTCCTGAAGCGTTCTAAATCATTTTATAACGTTTTGAAACGTCTAGAAACATTTTAGAACTTGCTCGAAGGTCCTAGATTGTACAGAAACATTCCTAAATGTATTGGAAGGTTCTGGGATTCTCTCAAGTATTCTAGAGCCTTCTGGATCATTATGAAGCCTTTTAGAGCATTTTAATAACGTTCCGGAGCTTTCTGGAAACTTCTAGAACATTTTAAACCTTTTTGGGATGTTCCAGAGTGGTTTTTAACTGTCCTCAAGTGTTCAAAAATATTTTATAACGTTTTGAAGCATCCTGGAACATTTTAGAACTTTATTGAAGGCTCTTAGGATGTACAGAAACATTCTAAAATGTATTGGAAGGTTCTGGAGCTTTCTCAAATATTCTGCAGTCCGTTGGATCATTCTAAAATTTTATTCAACGTTCCAAAGCTTGTCTAGAACATTTCATAGCATTCTCAAACGTACTGGGACATTCTGAAGCATTCCGGAGCGCCCTGAAACACCCTGTAACTTTCCAGAGTATTCTGGACAGTGACAAAAATATTCTAGGGCATTTATAACATTTCTGAAATATTCTGAATGTTCTAAAATATTCTAGAGCATGTTCCGAGTGTTCTGCAATATTCTAGAGCATTCCGCAGCGCTCTAAATCACTTTGGAACCTTTTAGATTGTTCTGAAGCATTTTAAAATGTTTTAAACCGTTTAAAAGTTCTTCTCAAGTTTTCTGGAGTGTTTTGGAACATTTTGAAGCAATTTATAACATTTTAGAGCACTCTAGGGGTGCTCTAGAGTGGCCTGAACATTTTATGTCACTCTCAAATGTATAGAAACATTCCAGGACGTTCTTAAGTTCCAGACGCTCAGAAACATTATATAAGATTTTTCAGAAACATGCTTTGTTAACTAGCGCTTCTCACTACAAAAGAAACTGATTTTACAATAGATACAACATAAGTTTTCTGATAATGTTTGATGTGACATTCCGCTCCAAATATCGGCTGAGTTGAGAGTAAAGAACATTTTGTTAGTTTAATTTCTAGTTAAAAGCATGTTACAATTATTATTTACTTGTTATATTTAAAATATTGAATTATCTGACACTTGTATCAATTGACATTTATTGTTCTTTATGTGTTATTTAAATAAGGACTAAAATCGCGTATCACAAAGTCATTGAGTATACCCCGCATAGAATGGACAACTGCAATTCATAATTGGATACGCCACACTAGCGACCACTGGTGATGAGTAGCGAAATCAATTATTGTACACAATTATTAACTATAAATGCGAGTCCGTAAATTAGATTATCTGTGGGTATTTTGACATTTTAAGTTATAAAAATGCTGGAAATTTAATTGTATACTGTTTTATAAGTTTATTTACGTCGAAAATTGGTCGCAATGCGGATAAATTTAATTATTATAATAGTGGTAGCAAAATTACGGTCAAAAACTTGATAATGTTTTTTTTAAGAATGCATTCACCAAAGAAAATTGGCCGATTTGCTAGCAGTAAATGAAAGAGCTGGCAAAGGTTACATTCCCCAGTGTAACGAGGACGGACAATTTGAGCCCAAACAATGCAGCCGAAACGGATTAGTCTGCTGGTGTGTGGACAAATCCGGACACAAAGTTAAAGGTTCCATGGGAGCTGCAGTTAATGTTTCTTGCACTGAAGTAGAAGGTAATATTCATTCCGGAAATCAACATTATTTGAAACAATAAAATCTTTTAGCTCAAGCCCGTGGTAACGCTAGAAGCATAAATTCAAACAGTATAAATTGCGAGAAGTTAGATTGTGCAGCAGTCTGCGAATATGGTTTTAAATTAGACGAAGATGGCTGCCCTACTTGCAAATGTGATGATCCTTGCGAAGGATATTCTTGCCCTGATGAAGAAGAATGTATTGCTGTTAAGGAATCTACTTGCACAGACTTTTTGTGTCCCACTTTACCAGTTTGTAAGTTATTGATGGTATAATTGGGGGAAATATTGTAATTTTTATTTTCAGGTCGTCCTAAATTATTGTACAACAATCCATGCGATTTAGGAACACCTCTTACTGATGATATCACAGGATCTCCTCTGGATTGCTCCAACGAAAAATGCCCTCTTATGACAGCTTGCACACCGATTGCTGGGACAAAAATTTCCGTTTGTTGCCCGTCTTTAAATATTACAGGTTCGATTTTTTATTCATCAATTTAATATTTAAGCGTTTTCAATTACAAACAAATGACAAAATATAAATATTTCAGAAGAACTTGCTGAATTTCTAGACCCTCCAGTAGATGATTTAGATATAATTATAATTGATTACTATGATGATGATTCAGGTATATTAATAACAATTTTTATGAGTGAATTCTAACAAAAATCACGCTTTGTTGTTCCGCACTAGTGAAATCTAATGTTTTTGTTGCTTTTTATTTTATTGATCACCCATAAGTGCATAAATTTGTCTGGCCTTGGTCGGTAGAAGCAGACAGTTCAACACGAGTTGAAATTGTGTTATAAAATTGAAAGAACAAATTAGTTTCATTCTGTATTCCGCAAAAATTATATATGTGATACCGAACAAACAAATGTGATGCCAATGATTATTAATATGTAATTATCCATTGTAGCGGAAGATAACAGTCCAGTGCCCACGCTTCCGGATATTTCCATTGATGTTTCAACAGAAAGAACACAAAGCAGTAAGTGGAATTTACAGTCTTTTATTTTTATTTAACAAAGGAGCTTCGCTTGCAGTTTTAGTATTTATTTTATTTTTCAGTGTGCGAATATCTTCGCGATTTCTCTGACAGCATGGAAGGAACCCAAGAAGGAATGACTTTAGCTTTAGTGACTCCAACTTGCAACAGTACTGACGGTTCGTTTGAGCCTCAACAATGCTACAACGGTGACTGCTGGTGCGTGGATTACTTCGGCACTGAAATCCCGCGTACCAGAGGAAAACAACGCCCTGTTGAAGATTGTATTGAATTGAGGCACAATTTGGAATGCTTGGATTTGACTTGCCGAATGGGCTGCGAATATGGCTTTGAATTAGATGAAGAAACTCGCTGCCCGAAATGTCAATGCAAAGATCCTTGCTCGGCTGTCAAATGCACTGAAAATGAACAGTGTCAATTAGTGGAAGTCAGTTGCAAAGATTATTATTGCCCTCCTGTACCAGCATGTAAGTTAATCTTAAAATTGGTGACAATGGAATTGGTTATTCAATTTTTTTTGGTAGGTTTGCCGAAAAAGACCGGACAATGTCCATATTTGGTTCCTGCAAGTAGTACGACTTGCGACTTTGAGTGTAATTCGGATTTGGCCTGCAATGGTACTTCCAAATGCTGCTCCAATGGGTGTGGGACCCAATGCACAGAACCGCTTCAATTAACAGGTAAAATACACCTAAAAAAATATTAAACTTGTCTAATATTAAATAATTTTCCGCATTTTTACTGAAGATTACAATCAAAATGGTACGTTCAACATTAACCTAACTACTAATTCTATTCTTAAAGAAGTAATTGTGTAAAATATAATAATAATTCTGTTTAGCTTGTCAGCACCAAAAAACCGTCGCCGAGCATCAGTCCCACGAATCTGGCATCCCAGCGGGAAAAGTCTACATTCCCCAATGTCTGCAAGATGGTACTTTCAATCCTCTCCAGTGCAACCCTGGTACCCGCGAATGTTGGTGCGTTGATTACCGCGGCTTCGAAATATCCTCCACTCGCTCTTCTTCCTCCAACTCTATTGATTGTCTCAACCCGCCTAAATCATCCTGCCCTCTGCTAAAATGTGCTGAAGATTGCGACCACGGTTTCGAAATAGATGAAAACGGCTGCCGAACGTGCAAGTGTACGGAACCGTGCGAAAAAATAACTTGTAAAGGAGAAGGGGAGACTTGTAGGATGGTTAAAGTTGATTGTACAACGTTGCCGTGCCCGCCGGTGCCAATGTGCTTGCCCAAAAAAGAAAACCCTTGCCAACATGGCAGTCCATTATTGGCTGGAGATGAACAAGTATCATGTGGACCTGATTTTGATACCTGTCCGTCGTCACATAAATGTCAATTGAGCCCTCTTGGAGAATATGCTGTCTGCTGTCCGAAACCACGTAAGTAAACATACAAAATTCTGATGATAAATTATTTATTGTTTAATTTTTTCAAGGTGATGTTTGTTTTGAGCCTAAAGATGAAGGCTTATGTTCCGAAAAAGATTTGTCTAGGAATTTAACTCGATGGTTCTTCAATCCGCGGAATAATCTTTGCGAAAGTTTTACCTATTCCGGTTGCCAAGGAAATCACAACAATTTCCATACGGAAGCTTTATGCAACCAAGTTTGTCCAGGTAAAATATCTTATGCCTTTAGTTTGACAAACCTTAATTTTTTTTATTTAGTTTTAAGTCAGTGTGAACGTCTCCGAGAGAAAAACCAAAGAGTATCTGAACGGTACAATAAACCAACATTTTCCCCACGCTGTGATCCTGATTCAGGAGCTTGGAGTGCAGTCCAATGCTTGGAGCATGTCGCAGTTTGTTGGTGTGTGAGTCCTCAAGGAGAGCCTGTCAAAGGAACTCTTACAAGAGGTGCTGAACCAGATTGTAATTTCCGTAAAGCTAGAAGGAAGAATGTGGATGTCAACGATGACTCTGATATTGGTAAATTCATTCTAATTTAATGTTACCCAAAACTAAAAATTTGTTTTTAGTTTTTGAAGAAATTATAATGCAAATAGGCACAATAGAAGAGCCTGATATTGAGACTTCCGATAGCAGCATTATTTATTGGGAACAACCTATTAAAACTAGATGTCAAGCTTTGGGTGCTCAATGTGACTCTCAAGGACGGTTTAATCCTAAACAATGTGAAGGAAATTTATGTTGGTGCGTCGACGAGGCAGGCAACCAATTGCCTACCACAAATACTTTTTCAGACGGGGAACATATTTGTCGTAAGATAACAAAAATAATAAATTTTGTTCAATTCAATAGAAAATATTTTCAGTACCGACTCCAATTGATCTGGTTGAAGTAACCATCGGATTCCGCGGGGAATTTGATGGCAAAACAGTTGATGAAGCAATCAGACAAATACGCGCAATCGTAACATCTTTAAAAGGAACTATTGTAAAGGATGAAATAACGGCCGAACCAACTTCAGATGCGCTTTATCTGCGTTTCTCTTTGCAAGGGAATAATAAAGTTGATGTTGCTTTCCGACTTGAAGAAATGGTAACTGAGCAAAACATGGAAAACTTGGTGCCAGATATCACCCGGTCCCAGTTCATCCACAAACTAGAAGATGGGGAATCAACTGTTGGAAATCGAGTAATAGCTTTGGAACATCGTGAAATTGTTGCACAATCTCCAGTCTCCCTTGTTACTCCGTATCATACGGCTTTGATTGTCATCGCAGCTGCTTCCGCCTTTATTATTTCTATCCTGACTTTGCTGGTTCTTCTTTACCGAAGAAAAGTACGTAAAATAGTCTCAATAATAATAAACTCTCGTTCGTAAAAAAGCTGCATGTTATAAATTGTCTTATGCTTGCAGGCTTCGGGATTGACCTCCTCCGAAAATGTGAAAGAAGTCGACAACAAGGAACACTTTCTAGTCTACAGTCAACCAGTTTACATCGAATTACCTAAAGAAAAAAATGAGAATGATTTAAAAAATAACTTGAAAACAGAATTCAATAAAGTGTAAGGCACTTTAATTCTTGCACCACGTACTTATAAATTTGTGTGTATATAATAGAATTTAAGTAATCAACAGTAACGAAAGGTAAGAAAAATTTTAAGTTCATTGAATTGTTGAAGATTTGTAACAGTTACGTAATAAATATCTTAATATATCAAGTATTAAAGTAAATGTTAATTATGTATGTCGGCCATCAAGCATTACTAGTGAATTTTAATCATCTCATTGTATCATATTGTGTAGAATAATTTATTTTATATTTATAATTCATAAGTCTCATTAAATAAATTTATAGAATAGAATATAACAGCCATCATTTGATATCATTTTTAACATTTTTGTGATTTTACATCACTATAATTATCAATATACTCAAATAATCAATAGTTCCACATTAAAAATCAAAATTAAAGAAAGATTTTAATTTGGGGATATTTTGTGGCATATCTAGGTTGGTAATAATGCTTTGTGCTTGACAATTGGGGCAAAAAGTTCAATTTAGCAATTCCACAGCCTAATTCGCCATGGGAAGTGATTGTAGCGCTCTCTGGTGGTAGAAAGTGAAAGATGTCTATGAAACTAACAAACAAGTTTCCTAGTTAGTGCCAATTCACAATGTACGTAAACATAAGGAGTACGTAAAAACATAAACGTAAGAAATTATGTATGTTCACAATGATCGTAACGTAAAATATTAAAATAAAGTGTTTTTTCATTTTACGTTGGTTCAAATTAGGGTTATTGATGTATTGTGTCATTTTCAAATATTCTGTTGATTTCGATTCTGTTTCGTGTTTAATGTTTTTCTTTGGTTTCACTTTTATTAGTTTGGAGCTTAGTTTGTTTTGTTTTATTGTATGATGTCTGAAAAAGATCTTGCGATTGTTTCATTATTATTGAAACTGCGTTATAAAAGTCGCCAACGAGAGAAATATTAAGACTAGGAAGAAATTGTTGGTTTTTTTATTAATAATTCTATGTCAATCATATTTAAAGCATGTTTCGATTCAGGGTGTTGTCAACTGTCAGATGAAAACATGTGTTTAAAGTTGACGCATGCGCTATTAGTTGTTTCGTACGTAAACATAACATAAAGTTGAATTTATCTCAACTTTACGTTTTCATTACGTAGCTCTTATGTCAATACGTAAACGTAAGAAATACGTAAGAGCATTGAGAACACGGGCATTGAAATACAGTAGTTCAACTTTATGTTTATGTTTACGGTTACATACTCCTTACGTTTACGTACATTGTGAATTGGAATTTACTGCAAGTAACTAGAGTAATTTCTCTGACAGAAATCACAATGACAGGACAGACATTGCTAAAATTTTGATTGAAATAGTACAAAAGTAGGACATTAAACATTGAAGGCACCGCGCGAGTTGAACGGACGATAATGCTTACGGTCATCGTACACACCTCAGGCTACAGGCCCTTGGAAAGTACACTGTTGACCTTAGGTATTATTGTCCTTTTAACACTCTTGATACCTTAATTACTATAAATTACTCAAAAACTTGATAATATCATTAATATTCATGTCCAATTGTTTACTATATATCATAGATAATTTTTTTCTCGTTCGCACTATTTCTGTTTAAAATTGACTTGTTATAGACAGCTTTTATTTTTAGCTACAAGATCAACGCTAGAATCAGTTCCCATTGCAAATTGGCAATTGAAATTAACCCGTAGCCATCTAGCGGTTATGAGCGAAACTTTCCTTTAGTGGATTTGTTTTGACTTCTTTGGCAATGATGAAATCATTGATTTTATTATAGTTTTTAATGTTATTCATTGATATATTGGAACAAAATGTTATGTTTTTTTGACCGTTATTATTTATAGCATAACTTTTTTGTACAGTGAAGCTTATATTTATCAATACAATTGCATTTGATTTAAATCAATCGATAAAATACTAATGACATTGTGTTCACAATATCGTTTTGACAAGTCCACTAAAGATCCGCCATTTTGTGCTGCCCTTAACGGTCTTTTTGTTGCAAATTGCCTAGCAACAAAAATTCGTTTTAACATTGAGAAAACTTTTATTTGAGAGCTCCTAAAACCTATTTAAAACCTATTTTCATAAACTTTCCTTAGGAATCTCTTGATTAACACTTCCTTAATGTATTTTATGTTTGTCAACTTTTTATTTGAAGCTTTTTTAAATGTGAAGAAGAGATAATTTGCAGAGCTGTCTAAAGTAGACAGTTCAAAAATTATAACATCTTTCATACATTAAAGAAAGTTTATAATAAAAAAGTTACTTCAAAATCTTATTTTGATATATGTTAAAGGCCACAAGAAT
This sequence comes from Dromius quadrimaculatus, assembly GCA_963989225.1. Lineage (NCBI taxonomy): Eukaryota > Metazoa > Arthropoda > Insecta > Coleoptera > Carabidae > Dromius > Dromius quadrimaculatus. Next base: position 4,837,769 of record OZ022328.1, read on the forward strand.
CCAATTGTGGGCGCATATTCTTAGAAGACTTGAAGAAACTGAAGATAAAGAAACAAAAGTGGGGCACTACTTACAAGCACTGAAAAGAAATGCAAGAAAAATAAAAATGGGGCGATTGTGCAACATATAGATCACAACTGCAGAAATACTGAAAAATATGGTATCTAAGAATAAATACTGAAGCACAGTAGAACTATGCAACTCTAGGATCTTCAAGCATCAAGAATAATTGGACAAGAGATAACAATAACCAAAAACGTAATAAGATTAAGTGATTTCTTTCTGTTTGTGCTGTCTTTTGAGTTTTCTGTCTGGTATTACACTTTATCTAAACAAACAAATCCAATTTCTGCGTAAATATTTAGAGAAAGGTAGTGTGATATGATATTAATCATGGCGATTCTATTAATCAAAGATTCGCGATGTATTATCTCTTTGTCAATTAAATATTTTTAGAGACCAACCAATTCCTAAACAATGTGATTCAATAAGATTCTAAGTTAGAAAACCAAAACAAATTTATTTTATCTACGATCGTATAAAAAGTGACAGTTTTTTTACACCATTTTCAATGTATAAAGTAGGCTTTTCTGCTAAAATGTGCAATAAAACTTTTATTGCTCACTTTTATTGCATGATTTCAGAGGGAGAGTCCATCAGCTCTAATTATCAGTATTTAAACATCTGCGGAATATTTTAAACTAATCTATAACACTAAAATCACTTTTGGACATTTTAACCCTTCGTTAGTGTTGTGGGGTATGTCATACTCCATTAACTCTATTTCCAATCGTAAAATCAATTTAAGACAAACAAGTGATTTCTTTTTCTCAGTAGCTTAGGATTATACTTGAACAAAGAGAACAGACTTATATACAACTATGTATAAACTTTCAATTGAGCATCAGACTTGCTGGAAGTTGGTTGGGGTATGATATACCCCGGTACACTTTTAAAGTAATTTCTTATGTAGATGTAGAAAAGCCCTATGTACATTTTTGTTTGATATTCCATCCCAATAATTTATTTTGTAATTATTCCTAAAATAAGAACGCACATCTCACTACAATGCTGGGCCCTGGTTCAGTCAGAAATTAGTGTTATTGCCATATATTAACGATTCGTGTTAGAATGAGGGCTCTAATCGAAAAAATTTATATAAAGTACCCCAACTATTTTCAAAAAATAATATAGGTTTACTTGAAAGAAAATTTAGATTTACAATCCCAATTTTGAGATTTCGATACAATTATATGAAAAAATTACTTGCTTTGTCAACTCGAAATTAAGGCTGTCAATCGAAAAAATCTTCCAAGTAAGGTCATATTATTTTCAAAAAATAATTCAACTCTGTCATCTACTATTTTTTGATTACGGTTCTGGTTCAGTCAGAAATCCGTATTATTGACATAATTCGCCGATTTCTGTCAAAATTAGGGCTCCAATCAAAAAATGTTATATGAAAGACTCTAATTATTTTCGAAAAAAAACATGAGTTTACTTGAAAGTTTTTTTCGATTTACTGCAATTTTATTAAAATTTGGAGTATAGTTCCACAAGAGGCTAGTAGATGGCAGCATCTAGCACGTTTTGAGACGATACAAAATTATTCCTCGATTTTCCGCGAATTGACTACTTTTATCGAGAAATAAATGAAGAATTCGACACCACAATTTCAATTTCTGTCGATTACGTGAAATTTTTTTAGTAATTTATCGTTTTTTGAACAAAAGTTTCTGACGCAGTTTACTCGAAATTAGGACCGTTAACCGAGAAAATCTTTCAAGTAAACTCATAATATTTTCAAAAAATACTCAGAGTTTGTCATTAACTAATTTTTGATTACGGCCCTGGTTTAGTCAGAAATTAGTGTTATTGCCATATATTAACGATTTGTGTCAGAATGAGGGCTCTAATCGAAAAAATTTATATAAAGTACCCCAACTATTTTCAAAAAATAATATAGGTTTACTTGGAAGAAAATTTAGATTTACGACCCCAATTTTGAGATTTCGATACAATTATATGGAAAAATTACTTGCTTTGTCAACTCGAAATTAAGGCTGTCAATCGAAAAAATCTTTCAAGTAAGGTCATATTATTTTCAAAAAATAATTCAACTCTGTCATTTACAATTTTTTGATTACGGTTCTGGTTCAGTCAGAAATCCGTATTATTGCCATAATTCGCCGATTTCTGTCAAAATTAGGGCTCCAATCAAAAAATGTTATATGAAAGACCCTAATTATTTTCGAAAAAAAACATGAGTTTACTTGAAAGTTTTTTTCGATTTACTGCAATTTTATTTAAATTTGGAGTATAGTTCCACAAGGGGCTAGTAGATGGCAGCATCTAGCACGTTTTGAGACGATACAAAATTATTCCTCGATTTTCCGCGAATTGACTACTTTTATCGAGAAATAAATGAAGAATTCGACACTACAATTTCAATTTCTGTCGATTACGTGAATTTTTTTCAGTAATTTATCGTTTTTTGAACAAAAGTTTCTGACGCCGTTTACTCGAAATTAAGACCGTTAACCGAAAAAATCTTTCAAGTAAACTCATAATATTTTCAAAAAATACTTGGAGTTTGTGATTAACTAATTTTTGATTACGACCCTGGTTCAGTCAGAAATTAGTGTTATTGCCATATATTAACGATTTGTGTCACAATGATGGCTCTAATCGAAAAAATTTATATAAAGTATCCCAACTATTTTCAAAAAATAATATAGGTTTACTTGAAAGAAAATTTTGATTTACGACCCCAATTTTGAGATTTCGATACAATTATATGAAAAAATTACTTGCTTTGTCAACTCGAAATTAAGACTGTCAATCGAAAAAATCTTCCAAGTAAGGTCATAATATTTTCAAAAAATAATTCAACTCTGTCATCTACAATTTTTTGATTACGGTTCTGGTTCAATCAGAAATCCGTATTATTGGCATAATTCGCCGATTTCTGTCAAAATTAGGGCTCCAATCAAAAAATGTTATATGAAAGACCCTAATTATTTTCGAAAAAAAACATTAGTTTACTTGCAAGTTTTTTTCGATTTACTGCAATTTTATTAAAATTTGGAGTATAGTTCCACAAGAGGCTAGTAGATGGCAGCATCTAGCACGTTTTGAGACGGTACAAAATTATTTCTCGATTTTCCGCGAATTGACTACTTTTATCGAGAAATAAATGAAGAATTCGACACTACAATTTCAATTTCTGCCGATTACGTGAATTTTTTTTAGTAATTTATCGTTTTTTGAACAAAAGTTTCTGACGCCGTTTACTCGAAATTAAGAACGTTAACCGAAAAAATCTTTCAAGTAAACTCATAATATTTTCAAAAAATACTCAGAGTTTGTCATTATCTAATTTTTGATTACGGCCCTGGTTCAGTCAGAAATTAGTGTTATTGCCATATATTAACGATTTGTGTCAGAATGAGGGCTCCAGTCGAAAAAATTTATATAAAGTACCCCAACTATTTTCAAAAAATAATATAGGTTTACTTGGAGGAAAATTTAGATTTACGACCCCAATTTTGAGATTTCGATACAATTATATGAAAAAATTACTTGCTTTGTCAACTAGAAATTAAGGCTGTCAATCGAAAAAATCTTTCAAGTAAGGTCATATTATTTTCAAAAAATAATTCAACTCTGTTATTAACAATTTTTTGATTACGGTTCTGGTTCAGTCAGAAATCCGTATTATTGACATAATTCGCCGATTTCTGTCAAAATTAGGGCTCCAATAAAAAAATGTTATATGAAAGACCCTAATTATTTTCGAAAAAAACATGAGTTCACTTAAAAGTTTTTTTCGATTTACTGCAATTTTATTAAAATTTGGAGTATAGTTCCACAAGAGGCTAGTAGATGGCAGCATCTAGCACGTTTTGAGACGATACAAAATTATTCCTCGATTTTCCGCGAATTGACTACTTTTATCGAGAAATAAATGAAGAATTCGACACTACAATTTCAATTACTGTCGATTACGTGAAAATTTTTTAGTAATTTATCGTTTTTTGAACAAAAGTTTCTGACGCCGTTTACTCGAAATTAAGACCGTTAATCGAAAAAATCTTTCAAGTAAACTCATAATATTTTCAAAAAATACTCAGAGTTTGTCATTAACTAATTTTTGATTACGGCCCTGGTTCAGTCAGAAATTAGTGTTATTGCCATATATTAACGATTTGTGTCAGAATAAGGGCTCCAATCGAAAAAATTTATATAAAGTACCCCAACTATTTTCAAAAAATAATATAGGTTTACTTGGAAGAAAATTTAGATTTACGACCCCAATTTTGAGATTTCGATACAATTATATGAAAAAATTACTTGCTTTGTCAACTCGAAATTAAGGCTGTCAATCGAAAAAATCTTTCAAGTAAGGTCATATTATTTTCAAAAAATAATTCAACTCTGTTATCTACAATTTTTTGATTACGGTTCTGGTTCAGTCAGAAATCCGTATTATTGCCATAATTCGCCGATTTCTGTCAAAATCAGGGCTCCAATCAAAAAATGTTATATGAAAGACCCTAATTATTTTCGAAAAAAAACATGAGTTTACTTAAGAGTTTTTTTCGATTTACTGCAGTTTTATCAAAATTTGGAGTATAGTTCTACAAGAGGCTAGTAGATGGCAGCATCTAGCACGTTTTGAGACAATACAAAATTATTCCTCGATTTTCTGCAAATTGACAACTTTTATCGGAAAATATATAAAGTATTCGAAGCTACAATTTCAATTTCTGTCGATGTCATTCTAAATTTAAAATTATATTACGTTATACAATAAGCTATTTCATATTTTGGTATTTTTTAAGGCCAGTCTAGCCAAATGACAAAAGACAAGCAGAAGATGTTCTGTTTGTCCTAGAAACAAAGATAGAATAGTAAATTGTGCAACAAGTGCGATAAGTTGTCGATTGCCCACGAAAGCGAAGTTGGGCGTACACGAATGAAGCAAGTGCGTTCATTCGCTCAAGTGGGTAATTACAACACCGCACGAGTTGCAGATACTATTTTTTATTACGAATGCGGGATAAGTACCATTTTGCGCTAATTTTTCTAAGCGGTAAATGATTTGCGTGCGACAAGATTATTTGTCACACGCTAATTATACTTGGCGCACTCAAAAGCCAAAGAGCCATTTACTGCCCAGAAAAACGTGCGCAAAATAGTGCTTATGTATTAAAAAGACATTTAATGCTTGTAAGCGATGTAGAATTCCACTGTGCTTGGAACATGCAATTTTGAGTTACAAAAACTGTGCCCTGTTTGAGGAACAATATTTTTTTTTTCTTTGATGATACTTGAGTAATTGTTTCTTGCTTTACTTATTTGATCCTTCTTCTCGAAAAATACTGTGAGATCTTTGATGTGTGATGATATTAGAAGTATTTATGAGCGATAATATTGATGTATGTTTTTTCCAAGGCAGACTTGCTGTTATTTTGATTTATCTTTTATATTTTTACAATAAATATAGCTGGATATATTTTGTTCAGTTTATATCACTTGGTAACAAGTTGTAGAACATGTGCAAACAGAAAAATTATCATATTTTAGAATTTAAAATAGCTTGAGAGGACTTTCATATGGGGTATGACATACCCCACAACACCAACCGTGGAACTTTTTTCGAGAACACTAACGGAGGGTTAAACTTGATATTTTAATTCGAATTCACAAGAACATTTATGTCAACTTCAACGAAAATAGTTCAATTAATAATATATTTTTCTTAATTAACAATAGTAGCTGTCAAAGGGTCATTTACAAAAGAGAAAATATTCATAAATACTTGACTGTTTTACGAAAATTAGGACGATTGAAGATAAAACATTGTAAGACACACGTGTAAAAAGTCTCTAATACACTCACGAAGCTTTCAAAAACACTCACTTCGCTCGTATCAATCAATCCGCTCGTGCAATCAAAAATGACTTTTTACACTTGTATCTTAAATATCTATTATCTACGATCATATAAATGTGTCAGTCTTTACATTATTTTTAGTGAAAAAAGTAGGCTTTTAAGAAAAACTGTGCAATAAAATTAATTGCACCCTTTTAATACACGAATTCAGTCCATCAGTATTTTAAACATCTGAGGGATATTTTGAAACTCATCTACAACACTAAAATTGATAATTTAATTCAAATTTGGAAGAACAATTATTTTAACCTCAATGAAAACAGTAACAAGTCATTCGTGCATTAAATAATGACTTTTCACACTTGTATCTTAAATATCTATATAATAAAACGCTCCTACATTTTTAGTTTTAATTAAAAAAAGTCTGAAGTTAATTATGATCAAAACTATTAACTTTAAAATTATCAATTAAATTCAATATTCTGTAAGTGCTCTCAACATCTAGATAATCTTCAGGTTCCGATCTTTTTCTTCTTCCTGCCTGCAGCTGAATCACTGATGCCATGGTTGTTGTAGTAGTCATCATCTTCATTTGTTTTTTTGCCTTAATTGCAGCAATAAGTTTCTGAAATAAAATCCCAATATAATTATTAAAATCAATCATGTTTCACTTATTTTTCTAAATTCATTCTAAGCATAGATACTTACAAGAATCAATTTCACGAGGAATGTAGCCAAAGTTAGGAAACCGATTGTCATCAAGGCACTTTCGTTAGAAGGAAATTCCATATGGGATTCTCCTTTGTATTCTCGAGCCGAATTTTCTTCTGTTGACCACAATCCCTTAATTCTTTGATCTGTCAAAAAACAAATCTATATTTATACAGATAATTAAATTTAAACGATGCCCAATCATAATTTTTTGTCTGCCTGTCTATTTGAAAATTTGTCTCGAATATATTTTGGTGTATATTCTATTCCGATATCTTGCAGGATTCAGAAGATATGAATATAAATATTTGTATGCTTTGTGTCTGTGCCAGCCATAAAAGAGTCAGCGTAACTGTGCATAAAAAAGCTTAAAAAGGCAGGAATAAATTATTTTTTTTAATGGAGGAGGATGACTTACCAATATCATACAACAAGTTATCTCTCAAATTTTTTAACACTTCTATCTTGCTTTTGACTGTCTTATGTGCCTTTTGGAACAAATTACTTTGTATGGATCGTATAAACGGCATAAAACCAAGATAGCTATTAAATTTATTATCTGTAAATCCTGGATCATTTATAATGTATTCAACTGGAGCATCTTCTAAATCAATCCCATTGTCTTGATATTCATTCTTCTTTTTAATTTTATTTCTTTTAATATTTCTTGATTCGGTTGGCGTGGGGGTAGTTTCGGGGCTGTTTGCAACTGATACTGAGCTCATTAAAGGAGTAAATTCTGTAGTGCTGGTAAATACGTCCATTATTGAAGATTTTTTGTTTTGTTGGGCCTCTTCCAAAATTCTTTTGTTTATTTTTGGACTGATTGTTGTGTAGTCTATTTTATCTGTTTGGGTGATTATATTTATTTCTGTGAAAATTCAATAAAATGAAGCTGTTTGGAATAAATAATACAAATTTTACCAGATATTTTTGAAGTGTTCCCAAAAGACTGGAATTGAGGTATTTCCACCCATTCTTCTTTGGTAACAATAATTGCAAATGCACTCAGGACTAGTACCTGAAATAAGTTTGTTTTATTATGTACTAAATTTGGATTTTAAATTTTTAATACCTGCACAAGAAACATTTTACAGAAATTGTCAACTCAAACTGCTTAAACGAGACAATTTCACATTGACAAGAAAAAATACAGTTTTAAGGATGCTGGAACTAATGTATTTTCCGGTGCTTTAATCCAGTTCATCCAAAAATGTACACAATCAAATTTATAATAGAATTTAAATTGTATTCAACATTAATTCGAAATATTTACTACTCGTTGGATTATTTCACAATTAATTTTCAAAATTCTTTTTGTTTTTATTTGTAAATTTCTGCAAATGATGAACTTGATTAATAAACCGATTTAGAACTTCTGTTAAATAATGAGCATAAAAATTTAAAAAAGTACTTAATTGTACCTCATTTTATGTATAATAATGAAGTAACAGCAAATTTTTGTAATTTGTTCCAATTAGGTGTGTGCATACTTCTTTATGTTTTAATGAGTTTATTCTGTTCTGAAAAAAAGCGAATCAATATTTAGATCAATTATCAGCAGTTATAAATAATCTCAAAAATCTTTTCAGATAATATCAAAATCTACAATAAAATTTGAAATCCCCAAGTCTTGATTTATTGCCTTTACGATTAATTAATCAGGAAAAGGATTTTTCAGATTAAAAATTGTTGCTACTCGGAGTCATCAAGTTACTATAAATTATTATATCTTTACGTGACAAGTAAATAATCTTATATTAGAGATAGCTAATCAATTCAAATTTCTATTGTGTTTTGTATAAATATCAGTGTTCAAGATTTCCTCGTACTCGAAAAGCGAACCGAAGATGAAAATGAACACAATTTTGTGTTTGTTGGCTTGTGCCATCTTTGTCCAGGTAAATTTATGATTTAAATTGTAATTTAATTAAATACAAATCATTAAAGAAATGTTTTATTTATTTCGTAGGCTTACCCAAATTCTTTTGCCAATTTCCGACCCCCAAACTCTAGAATCGTTGGAGGGAGTGAAGCTAAACCTCACCAGTTTCCCTACCAAGTGAGTTACTAAGCAATTCGTGATTTGTTATATATTTGTCTTGATTTCTTTTTCAGGTTGGACTGAATTTGATGCTTGAAAATGGTAACATTTTTTTCTGTGGGGGATCGCTTTTAAATGAATGGTATATTTTAACTGCAGCCCACTGCACAGATGGGTAATTATTTATAAAATACAATAATACACTAAAGTTGTTTCAGAAAGAGAGAGAATAATAAATCAAAATTTTTGTTTTCAGAGTCAAAAGAATTGAAGTCGTTCTTGGCGCTCACAATGTTAACAATCCAACCGAATTGACCCAAATCAGAATGAATACTTCCATTATTATTCCGCATGAAAAATGGTATCCTACTATGTTGCTCAACGATATTGCTGTGGTCAAACTGCCTCAAAAAGTAGCCTTCAACAGTAAGTTCCAGATTGAAAAATGTTTGTCAAAATTTTGAACTCTTTTTCCTCAGAGTATATACAACCTATTCATCTACCCCGCGATGATGCAAAAGATTACGCTCAAAACAACGCAATTGTGAGCGGCTGGGGAAAATCTAGAGACGGTATTTCCTGTAATATTTTTTTAAATTCATATCTAATTAGATTTTATATTTTAGATTCCCTTGAAATGGAAAATATTCTACGTTTCGTTGACAGCGACGTAATGAGCCTTACAGACTGTCAAAAACGTTATCCAAAAGTTATTAAAGACACTCATCTTTGCATTTCGGCCAAGAATGGCCAGTCTTCTTGTACGGTAAGTTTAAATTCAGTTATCAAAGGTATTATTTTGCAAGTTTATTTAATTTTTACTTTTTAGGGTGATAGCGGTGGTCCACTCGTAATTGAAGATAAAGGAACTGTAGTTCAAATTGGGATTGTTTCTTTTGGCTATCCAACTTGCCAAACAAATCATCCAGCAATTTTTACTAGAGTTAGTAAATATTTAAACTGGATTACAAAGAACGCAGAAATGATATAATGCATAATAATCTTTTTGTGATATGTACATAAATATATTATAGTTATAACAACAAAAAATTGATCTATTTCTTTAAATAAACAATCAGTGTTTTGTTTTTTGTTTTTTTCGTAGATATGTAAAGAGAAATCGGAAAAAGGATTAGATTCTGTATACTTAAATGTTTGACAAGTTCTGTATTCTTGTATTACTTGTTGGTCCAAGAGCAAATAGGGAAGGTAAATAACAATTTGAATACATTTTATTTTCATTCAACAATTGAGCCACATAAATACATCAAATTATTTGTTAATTACTTCATAAATAGTGTTTTAGCTGATTCCCATCTCTTTCTAAACATAATTCATAACATAAATCACTTTAGTAATTGTCTTGAATGTCATTCCGGGAACGCTTTTTAAATGACCATAAGTTAAAACATAAATCACTTTATAAATGAATAGTTATCTCGTGAACGTCATTCCGGGAACCAAAAGTTATAACAAATATCACTTTAAAATTAAATAGTTATATTATGAGCGTCATTTCGGGAACGCTTTTTAAATGACTGTTCAATTTTAAAGTGATATTTGTTATAAATTTTGGTCATTTGAAAAGCGTTCCCGAAATGACGCTTATAAGATAATCATTCAATTTTAAAGTGATACTTGTTATAACTTTTGGTCATTTAAAAAGCGTTCCCGGAATGACGTTCACGAGATAACTATTTAATTTTAAAGTGATATTTGTTATAACTTTTGGTCATTTAAAAAGCGTTCCCGGAATGACGCTCATAAGAAAACTATTAAATTTTCAAGTGACATTTGTTATAAGTTTAAGTCATTTGAAAAGCGTTAAATTATATGTTTTTGATCCCTTAAATACCATAATTAATTAATTTCTAATGATATATTTTGGTTTGTTACAGTTGCCGTACAAAGGAATGTTCTCCAGACCAAGTTTAGTGAGCGTAAGGAAGCCTTTGATGAAAAAGAGGAATATCTAGTGCATTTCTCTTTCCAACCCCTAATTTTGAACCCCTCCTATATATATAATATAATGTTATAAATAAAGAAATTTATTGTAATCTATTTAACTGTTAAGTCCATTGTATGTATTTAAAGTACTAATAAAATTCCATAAAATAAGTTTTTGTTGTATCATTTTCTCCCTCTCAAATTTGTATTTCAGGAAATTAAAAATTAATTATTCACACGTATATAGTTCCAAAAACTGCCGCTAGGGGGCAGCACCTGTCAATAAGACCAATTAGTAATCATCGCTTGTGATGAATTTTGTGTTCAAAAAATCCAAAATTTGTATTAAGGCAGCAGAATATGTAGGAGAAATTTCAATTTATTTAAAAGTGTTTTTCTTGATTTACTCCTGAAGTATAGCCCTTAGGAAAAATTTAGTTACATCACCATACGCAGCTTTAAAAGGGCTACCAAAAAGGTTATTGAAATTTTCTTCCAACCCTTAAATTAAGGGTAGTAGCATATCGTTTCTCGAAAACTATAATCCGTAGAAAAAAATTTTTCAAGTAAATCTTATAGGGCTTTAAAAGTTACGTACTTTTTACCTGAAACATTTTGCCCTTAACCCTTTAGTTCTCAAGATAATCGCTAATAATTTCTTGAATTTGCTCTGCAAAATCCTACTACCTTGATACAAATTTTGATTTTTCGAAGGCACACAAAAATCATCCGAAAAGTATTGGGAGAGCAGAATTTGTAGAAAAAATTTCAATTTATTTTAATGGGTTTTTTTTTTATTTATTTCTGAACTATAGCCCTTAAGGCAAATTCAGGTCCATTACCGTATGCAACTTTAAAAGGGCTACCAAAAAGGTTCTTAAAATTTTCTTCCATCCCTTAAATTAAGGGTAGTAGCATATCGTTTCTCGAAAAATATAAGTCCTACAAAAAATTAATTCAAGTAAATCTTATAGAGCTTTAAAAGTTACGTAACTTTTATTTCAAACATTATGCCCTTAACCCTTCAGTTCTCGAGATAATCGCTAATTCATTCTTGAATCTGCTCTGCAAGATTCTACTACCTTAATACAAATTTTTGATTTTTCGAAGGCACACAAAAATCATCCAAAAAGTGTTAGGAGAGCAGAATTTGTAGAAGAAATTACAGGCAGCACCTGTCAATAATACCAATTAGCAATCATCTCTTCTATTATGAAAAATGATGACTACTTGATGAAATTTGTGCAGTTTAAAAACTCAAACTTTGTATTAGGAACATAGGAATGGATGGAGAAAACCAAGAATTTAATTAAGGATTTTCTTAAAAACTAGAAGGTCTAGAGACAAATGTTTCAAATAAAAGTTACATAACTCTTGACGCGCTACAAGATTTACTTGAAAAAATTTTCCCTAGGGCCTATAGTTTTCGAGAAATAATATGCTACTACCCTTAAATCAAGGGCTGGAAGAAAATTATATTCATCTTTTTTATAGCCCTTCTTAAGTTGCGTACAGTGATGTAATTAAATTTGCCCTAAAGGCTGTAGTTCAAGAGAAAATCGAGAAAAACATCTACCAAAATTCTTGAATTTGCTCCTACAGTTCCTGCTCCCTGGATACAAATTTTGGATTTTAGAACACACAAAATTCATCACGAAGCAACATTTTTCGTCATAGAAGAGATGATTGCTAATTGATGTTATTGACAGGTGCTGCCCCCTGGTGGCGACTTTTTGAACTATATACGTATAATTAAATGCTACTCAATTTTATTTGATTTTAGTCATTTTTTTTGTTATTGATTGCTAATTGGTACTATTGACAGGTGCTGCTCCCTTCTAATCTGGTGGCATTTTTTTAACTATATAACTTATAACAGAATAAAGCCGATGTAATTCGAGATATTAATTACTTATTGCTTTTAATTGGTCTAACATGACACCGGGTGTCACAACAAAGACGCGCAGTATCGCGACGCCCGTCGACGCGAGTGATTAATTAGAAATGACACTAAAAGACCGATAATTTGCTCAATTATTAAACAATTTCTATAATAAACAAATGGATGAATAATTAAAAGTATAATTGTGCCCAATTTGCAGCCCGTCTGACAAAAATAGATTTTAGACGCTTAACGATTCAAGGCGGTGTTGAAAAATGTCATCGTGATAAAAAAAACAGATCGAAAAAAGTCGGAGACGGGAAAAAATACTAAAAAAATGACAGTAATTTGTTTATTTCATTTTATTTCATATTCTAATGTCATTTCAGACCTTAATAAGCAATGAAAACTAATTAAAAAAATTATCTAGATGCGAAATTTAATATTGTACAACTTTTGTTTGAAATATTTTTTTATAAAATGATTTCATTATACGAATAAAAATTCATACGAAAATATAATTTTAAGTCAACACCAGTTATTCTATTCCGTACCTTTTCAGCGGCAGCGAAGCACGAGCTATCAGGCTTAACCGGCGATCGACGCATCGCTTGCCGGCATTGTATTTATCTGAATATTTCATGAATCATTGCATGAATAATTAAAATATATCATAAATCTTCTTCAGAATTTAATATAGAGTCCATTATTGATCAAAAGTAATTTATTAAACATCAAACAAACTCGTAATATTAGGTTTTATTTATGTCAACACCAATATTCTTTGCGATACAGCTAGTTCAGTCATTTTGTCAGAGATGGCAGCACCTAGCACGTTTTGAAACTAAATTTTATTAATCATAAAAAATAGCGACTATTTAGCATATTTATTCACCACAAAATGTTCTTAATATTTCATTTTGATTAAATTTATTATTTCTAAACGATTAAATTAACAAATAATCTATTATTTAATAAATATTTTTTTGTTGGCACTCATTGACAGGTGCTGCCGCTTGCGGAGAATTTTTGAACTTTACTCTTGACGTTTGACATTAAATAAGAATAAAATACAAACAGAAACTTTATTGTAATAATATATTTAAATTTCAACAATACAATTCATATTTACTTCAAAAATTAAATATACAGGACTTACAATTACCTTACAAACTAATTAACAAATTATATTTAACCCTGAAAACAATTCAAATTGTATTTACAACAAAAATAAAAAATACAAGTTATTATTGAATCTAATTTATTTTGCAAACTATTTAACAATACATTTATTCTCCTAACTACACCTGAAAACAATAAAAATAGGTTTTAGAAATAAAACAACTGTAAATTTTGTGGAAATGATTTTATTTTGGGAATAAGGAAAAGGTACAAAGGTTCGAAGATTAATTGTTGATTACTCGATGCTGTTGTCTTGTTGGAAATCTTGTCCGCGATGCTGCTGTGTTGTTGTGAGCCTTGTTCGCCACCAGGCAATGACTAAGGGGAAAGAGACGAACTCTTCTCCGGGAATTCTCCCTTTGGGCCTAGGAAAACCCCAGCGAAACCTAGGCCAGAGAAGTGGCTTCTTCGCTCGCTGCAACTGAAACAACAAAATCATTATTACAAGTTGGAAAATTTAAAAAGGAATTGGACTCACTTGAACTTTGCAAGCGGCGGGCTAAAATTAATCAGTTGACTTCTTTAAAGTTGAATCTGGGGACAGGAACAGCTGTTACTGATGTACTGATTCTCTGCAACTACTGGAGGACTTCTTTGACGGCTGCTGGGCTCTGGTTCTGCTACTGGGCTCTGATTTTGCTGCTGGGCTCTGATTCTGCTGCTGGGCTCTGAAGTCTGGTTGATACTGCAGTTGCAAGTTGCCATCTCCTGGACTCTAAATTAAAATTATAAATTCAAATATTAGATAAATAATATTGGCAGTAGCTAAAAACAGTTATATAATGAGCAATATTATATTACCTAGTTGATGAAGCGATGATGTTATGAAGATCCACGGCCGGCGACCTGAAACAGAAACTTAAAACAAATTTTGGTGAATCACATTCAACAAAACAAATATTGAGAGTTGATTTTGGCTGCTGGGCTCATCCTCAGCTCCTCCCACGATGTCCATTCCCTCGATGTCCAATCCCTCGATGTCCACCTCATCAGCTGGGCTCATCCTCTGCAAATGATCTGAAAAAATACAAATTAATTAGGAATCTGCGAAAAAAACAATACAAGATAGCTGAAAGAAAAATTGATTAGAACCTGAAAAGCAAAGTTTATTAGTCAACTTACGTCCTTTTGTTAATTTGTTGGAGGTGGTAATGATGAATTGAAGAAGCTGAAAGGGAATTTTTATTAGTCACATTCATTCAACATTCGTTCAACATTCAGAAGTGTTTTGTGTGTGTGTGTTTTGTTCGAAGAGCTAGTTACGCGATTGATTGTTGCTTTATTACTTCGCGAGGTTACTTAAAAGTGCTCGGATATATTTATGCTACTGATTGACTCTACTTTACTACCCCATTGAATGCCTGAGCGCTCAGACACCCAGCACCGGTGTGCTCGTCGTTTGCAAACAAAAAAAATACGTTGTTTGAATACGTGGCCAATGCATATTCCGAGGCCCGCGATACCGCCTAATTACGCGATATGGTAACCTTAAGTATCGGTCTCAGCTAATGTCGTTTCTTGAACTTAATCAAGGACCCCCGCCAGCTACCATATTTTCCCGACTTCCGATAGGTACATATCGAGAGTATGCCATTACTCCCTAATTAGATCGCTCGTTCGCCCTAGAACTCATTGCAACCCCACGCGGTGGTGTTCATCAGGGGGGGTGCCTCTCGTAGCGGTACCTACGTGTGCACCGATTCCCACGTTGGACCTTTCATTACAGGCCTTTGCAAAAAAACCAAGACATTTTATTTATTTATTACATAATAAAAGCAAAGACTAACATCGCAAATACGTGCCCCTAACGGACACGCAATGCGGAACCAAAATCCCAATTTACATATTTAAATATACAAAATTTTGATCTCTACGTTAATAAGCAAAATTCACAACCCCAAATATAACACTTGAACACTTTTAAAGTACTTTAAATCAACGATTTGATCACGAGTTACGCGGCGTAGATGCTAACAGTACGAATTGTGAAGCAACAGTGCCAGATAAACGCATATACAAAGCATTGAACACCTGCAGCCAAGCGAGTTGAAACTTCGTTACTTAATAGAACCAAATGAAACAAGAATGTTTTAATCAATAAATTTGTATACAAATGTACTTTTAAAATAAAATAGCCAATATATGACCTCCCGTTTTTAATATTTAGCAATATATTTCCTAATATAAAATAAATAAGGGGTGAAATCGATTTGAAAATAATTTTTAGGGAGTAAAATATCTTCTAATATGTTATAATAATTAATTCCTTGGAAGTAATGGAAATTTTATTCCCATGTTATTATTTTACGGACAAAAATATATTTTTCATGGGGTGGAACATCCCTTCGAATAAAATTCATGAATGGCTTCCTAAAATATAAAAATATCATTTCTAATTTATTCCTGAACTATATCCCTTGTAAAAATTAAAATTACACCACTGTACCCAATTTTAAACCTTAAATTAAGGGTAGTAATATATCGCTCCCCGAAAACTATAAATGAATACAAATACAAATAGCCAATTGAAATTAATTGCATCATTCGAAATTGAATAATTGTTTATGCCTAAAACCAGAGGTGCCCAAAATTTTCAAATTGTGTGTAGGTATTTAGAAAGGATGGTAGTTTATTGAAAAATAATATCAATTACTTATTTAGATTGGTGTACGAGTTACAGACTTGCGAATTTGATATTAAAGAAACCAGTTACCGCTTAAAACAAATTAATTAATTTTGGGTAAACCAGTGGTTCAAGAAAACTCAAATTTAGGGTAAGAGCTTAGAAGGGATGTAGACTTATCCAAAAATAATATAAATTACCAATTGTTATTGGTGTACGAGTTGCAGGACTGCGAATTTATTATTTAAAAACCAGTTACCACTTAAAACAAATTATTTATCTCTGCATAAACCAGAGGCCCAAAAGAATCAAAATTGAGCCCAAAAGGGATGTAGACTTATGCAAAGATAATTTGCAGCGTTTGGATCAATATTTTACGATTATCATTTTGGGTGATACAAGCTTGGAAAGTGTGACAAATTTTCGTTCTAAACTGACCTGAATGAAATAAAGAGGGTTAGAATTGGTTTTATAATAAATAATAAAACAACTAAAGTGGCACATTTTGGTTTCAATATTTGATCCTCTAATCTAATAGCGTTGAAACTGATTCTATAATAAATGGTATTATATAATCTTTTAAATAGTATTTGGTTCATTATTATTTTGATTGCAAATTGCAATTTTACAAAAATATTGTTTAATTTTATGTGATTATTTGTTGATATATTATTTTTTGAGAAAAAAGAAACGATAGTTGGACCCCAAAGTATTTGATAATATTTTAAAACTACTCAAGGGGTGTAGATTTATGCAGCCCCTAATCATAAAATCAATACACGAGCCATAAATTTAAGAATTAAATATCTCATAGACAATTAATAATTGATTATATTGCATCGTTTAAAATATATTTTTTTTTGCATATGCCGGGGGTTGTAGAAAACTCAAATTGTAGGTCCGTACTCAGGGTGGATGTATCTATATGCAGAATAATCTGCAGTCCTTAATTGCAATTAATAGTAATTGGTGCACGAGCTATAAATTTAAGAAACAGTAAAATTTATTACGTCACTGTTCGAAACAATTTTTTTTTGCGTATACTAGGTGTTGTAGAAAACTCAAATTGTTGGAACGTATTCAGGATAGATGTACGAATATGCAGAATAATTGGCAGTCTTTAATTGTAATTGGTGCACGAGCTATGAATTTATAAAATGAATATTCTAAATCAGTTGAAATCTTATTACAATAAACCGCTTAAAATGAATAGATTTTTTCTGCGTATACCAGGAGCCTGTTGCATAATAAACTACAAGTTAATATTATTAGTATTTTTACGTGTATTTTTACCAATAGTATTAACTTGTATTTCATTATGCAACGGGCCACAGGTATTGTAGAAAATTCAAATTGTAGGTATATACTCAATATAGATGTACGTATAAGCAGAATTATTTGCAATCATTACTCGTAATTGGGGCACGAGCTATAAATTTGAGAAGTAAATATTCTAAATCAGTTAATAAATTAATTACATTTCACCGCTCGGAATAAACTATTATTTTTACATATACCAGGTGTCGTAGAAACATTCAAATTGTGGGTACATTCTCAGGCTGGATGCACGAATATGCAGAATAATTGGTAGTCATTAATTGTGATTGGTGCACGAGCCATAAATTTATGAATTCAATGTTATAAATCTGTTAATAATTTATTACAATAAACCCCCTAAAATAAGTAATTTTTCTCTGTGTATACCAGGTGATGTAGGAAACTCGAATTGTAGGTGCGTACTCAGGATGGATGTACGTATATACAAAATTATTTGTAGTCATTAATAGTAATTGATGCACGAGCTATAAATATTCTAAAGAACAGTTAATAATTCGTTACATTCCACCGCTCAGAACAAACTAATTTTTTTGCGTATACAGGGAGTTGTACAAAACTCAAATTGTGTGTACATACACAGAATAGATGTACGTATATGCAAAATTATTTTCAGCTATAAATTGTAATAGCTGCATAAGGTATAAATTCTCAAATAAAATATTTAAAAAAAAAACAGTCAAATTTATTACATTGCACCATTCGAAACAAATAATTTTTTTTTTCGTATACCAGGTGTTGTAGGAAGCTCGAACTGTAGGTACGTACTCAGGATGGATGTACGTATATGCAGAATTATTGGTAGTCCTTAATAGTAATTGGTGCACGAGCTATAACAAATATCACTTTATAATTGAATAGTTATCTTGTGAACGACATTCCAGGAACGCTTTTCAAATAATCAAAATTCATAACAAATATCATTTCAAAATTGAATAGTTATCTTTTGAGCATCAATGCTCTTAATATTAATTAAATTATAGCTGACAAATGATGCAAATGACTGATACTTAAGTGCGATTTTTGTGCTAATGTGAAATTAGAAGGCTTAAATCGTAGTTCCATAAGAGCTTTTGGGCCATTTTTAACTGAAATGGAAACCTATGACAAATATTATTTAATAGAATATATAAAATTCACTTTCCCATTATTTAGGTTGAATAATTGATAAAGCTCACACTTATATTTTCGATTGAAGGAAATCATGCGAAACTTGGTACATTTTCTTTTGGACAGCTTCGTTCATATTCCTCAATATTAATTTGATTGTATAACAGGAACATTCTTCAGAGTTTGAGGCTCAATGTTTCATAATATTTATCAATTCTTTAGTTTCATTTAACATAATGTTGTAATTTTGGAGCGGTATATTTGATTGACGGACATTTTCTTGTTTTAAATTCATTTAATGTTTCTATTTCAACTTCTTTATAATGCTTTTCAGGTGCTACAATCAAATATTTTCGAGTAATAGATTTTGGGACAGCAACTGTTATATGATTCACATTTTTGGTATTTTTTTGATGAATTATTACTGACAAATTAGGAATAACTGCAGATGAAATCAACAGAATACGTCTACTCAACAATTTTCATAATATAAATTTATGTGACAGATGTTTGTGAGGTTATCATTGGTTACAATCAACCAAACAAATAATGTGTATTTAGAAATAATAAAAAACTACCGTGAGGTGAAATTTATATATTAATTTCTATTTGAATACATTTTAGATTATTTTACTACAAAATTTACAATGAAACTGTATGTATTTATATTTTAAAATAACTGTCATAAGAAGTAAACAACTGTATTACCGACTATGCCTCATGACATAATCAAACTAAAAATGACGGTTTTTTTGTATTATTGTACTGCTAATAGCTGCAGTTTTTCACAAATATCACATTTAATGGGTTAGGAATACATAAAATTCAACAAAAATCCAAAAAACTCAAAAAAAATTGGTCCATAGACTCATCTCCATACCGGACCAGACACTACAGCTAGTAAAAGTGGACACAAGGTAACTAGTGTCGCCAGTGGACAAATTTATAACTAAATTTTTTTGTCCACTTTTACTAGCTCTGTTGTCCAGTCTGGTATGGAGATGAGTCTATGGATCAATATTTTTTGAGTTATTTGGATTTTTATTGAGTTTTCTGTATTCCTAGCTTATTAAATGTGATATTTGTGAAAAACTGCAGCTATTATTAGTATAATAATACAAAAAAAGCGTCATTTTTAGTTTGATTATGTCATGAGGTAAAGTAGGTTATACAGTTGTTTACTTTTTATGACAGTTATTTTAAAATATAAATACATACTTTTACTGTTCATATCACATTTGAATTTAACGATATTTAAATTTTAATACATTCGAGACCAAATCTGATATGTATTTGAATATCAGTCACAGGAAAATTTATTACATTGTATTAGGCACTTATACATAAATTGTTATTCTTTAGTGTACAAAAATTTGTGAATTTCGTTTCTCAGTTCTTGGTTGAGTTCACAATCGGTATTTAGTAGTAATTCATTTGTCATTGGGCTGGTGAATTTTCCTGAGAGAAACCATTCAGTTATTGCTTGTTTTTCGTAAGTAAACCCGTCGCTGCATTTAACTGGAGTTTTCATTAATTCGTGCGTTATAGGACAAAGAAATTCTTCAGGAATTGCGGATAGATTGTCAACTACATTTGATTGCAGATCGTCTTGTTTTAGCCACTTGAGTTGAATCATGAAATCTTCTGCAATATCTGCATCTGCAAATTAAGATTATAATATGATAAAATTCAGGTAATTATATTAGTTATACCTAATTCTAATTTTTCACATATTTCTTCTTCGGTTTCGGTTAAAATACTGTGTCCATCCAAAACAGTGCCCATAATTTTTTCTGCAACATCAAATAACCCCAATTCTCTTGCCCATTTGTTTAAATCTTCTGTCCTCCAATCAATTAGAGATTTATGCCTGCCTCTTATTTTATTAGCTACAATAGATTGGAAAATCAATTTTTGTGGCAATTGCCACAACCAAAGTGTTTTATCCAAACATCCTATTGCAAGGAAGGACATATTATCTGAGAAACTGCACGATATTGTCAGAGAATTATGGTCAAGAACGTGTAAACATTCTGAGCTGTAAACGGACCAGAGTCGAGCTTGTCTGTCTGTTGCTGTTGAGCACACGATTTCTCCAGTTTTTGGAGAGAATTTTACAGACATTACGTTTCCTCCATGACCCATTAAAGTTCGCCAGAGTTTTACGTCGATGTGGTCATAGCGGGGGGAAGATTCAAGCTGCAACTAACAAATGTATTATTCCGATAATTCTAAATATTAATTTTATTCACTTTTGGGACAGTAATCTTCCACAATTTTACTAGACTATCATTGCCGCAAGTAGCTAACAAATAATTTGCGTTATCAGTGTTGGACATCATTGGAATAGGTTCCAAATTTTGTGAGAAATCACAGCATTGTACGCCTAAATCATGAGCGTCATCTTGTATGAAACAACAACTGCCCGTATTTTCCTCCAAATCAGTAATCCATAACCTAAAATCTCCATTATTGGACACTGTTGCAATCATATTATCATCTGGAGTAAAACTTGATGATGTTATAGAATCCGAATGGCCTTCTAAAATCCTAATAAAATAAAATACTAAAACGAATTGACTTCTAAAAATATCTTACAGTATAACTTCCAAAGTCTCCGCGTTCCAAATTGTGGCCTTTTCGTCGTCTCCAGCAGTAATCAATAAATTATTATTGGAAAATCGGCAAACTTTTATACTCAAATCATTTTCAGGAAACTGGGCTAATTTTTCTCCAGTCTAAAAACAAAAAATATAACCTGTTTCTTTTTATTATTATTTTACATACTTGAGTATGCCAAATTATTGTTGTGCAGTCCTGGGAACATGAAACCAATTTTGTGCCGTCTTTAGAAAAGTCAATATTGTTTACTGGATACATGTGGCCCTCAAAAGGCGAAAACGCTGCTTCTTCCAGAGAAAATGGGTCCTCCAGGACATTAAATAGTTTTACTAATTTATCCCTGCAAAATCAAAACCAACATAATTTATTCGTTAGGAACAAAAAAATCTTACCCAGATCCAGTGGCCAAAATGTGGTTACCAAAAAACTGGCATGAATTAATGGCGCCATCAGCAATGTCATCAATAATTTCGATCAATTTAACTTCATTATCTTCAGATTCTGCATTATTAACAACTTCATTTTCTTGCACAATATCACTCATTAAAGAAAACAAATGTCCAAGTTGCATATGTGGCTTTAGAAGCTCAGATTCCAAATCTAAATTTCCATTCAAGTCCCAAATTATTACTGATTTGTCATTTGAACCTGCTTATAAATAAATAAAAATAATAATTGTTATTTACGGCTCGTATAATTTTACCAGATGCTAATAGGGAAGAATCCTTCGAAAATGCTACACAATTCACATATCTTGTGTGGCTTTCTTCTGATCTTAAACACTCTCCTTCTGAGTCCCAAATTTTGATTGTTTTGTCTAGGCTAGATGAAGCTAAAAAGGCACTATTTGCGCTGTATTTAAGGCAGGTTACTGCAGATTCGTGACCCTCTAATTCATTCATTAAATCTATGGCTACATTTCCTAGTTCTCCTAAATGTTTTGGTGTTAGGTGATATGTAATCTGCCAGATTTTTATATTATTATCATTTCCACATGACGCCAATTTATAGTATTTTATTAACGGATTCGTTTCTGAAAAATTATTGTGATAAATCAGTTAATAAAATAAATTAGTTCTTACCATCAACTTTAACGACTGGACAAATATCCATACATAACACTCCTAAATCGTGAGCATTATCTAAACTTGTAATAGGCTGAGGTTGAAGTTCTGTAGTGGTATCTGACAAATTTTGAACTCTCCACACTTGCATTACTCCGGCTGAACAAGCACTCAACAATAATTGAGAATCAGGAGTGAATGCCAGAGCTTGTATTGTATCTTCATGACGGAAGACACTCCTGAAAAAATAAATCAAAACGCGCGTTCCATACATTTGCAACAACTCCGGCCTCCGTCTGCTACGTCGTTTAGGAAGGGGGTGCCCCTAGAGCTTTAAATAATTCTGCGGTAAAAAATTACAATAATACAAACTTTCAGACACGACGCCAATTCATGACGAAATAGTCCGGAAAAAGCGAATATTCCAAGCTTAAAATATTTTTTATTGATTTATTAATTGGATGTCACGAACACACGCTATTTTTAAACTTGCTACATTCATAACCTTAATATTTAAATATGAATTACCTAATGAGACTTCTGTGTATTAGATCCCAAATACAAATTGCTCCATTATCTCCTCCTGTGACTAGAATCGTGCTGTCTGGGGCAAATCTACAATTGGAAAATAAAATTGAATTGTAATTTTCAAAAAAATTCATCACCTGAGCACTCTGATGGGATCTCCATTAACTTGCGTCAAGGTCCCCAATTTGGAGGGTGAGGCATTTCGAAGACTCCACAATGTAGTTGTGCCATCTACAGAGGCTGCTGCTACCATGGCACCTTGCGGTGAGACTTTTATACAGGTTATTCCATATTTGTGCGCTTTTAGAGGAGAACATCCGGCTCGCTCGACGTACCCATTTCCGGGGGACCAATCCCAAAGACGAATTGTCTTATCACTAATAAAATAAATTAAACTGTTATACTTTTAATCATTTTATAACCTCAACTGTAATGAACGGAACTGAAGTTGGCTACGAATTTGACATTCGTAGCAAACTTCAGTTTAATTATCAAATTGATATCTCAAAAATCAAATCCAATATTTATGACCTACTTGTTCATTATTATTTTCAGTAACAAATTACGACGTTGAAATAGTTTTGACATTTAGAAGTTATTACAACTTATCTAAATCATTAGGCATGATAAAATCATATCCATTAAAGTATTTCATATATTAATATTTTATTATATAGTTTCCTTTTTATGTTTATTGATTTTTATGCTATCATGTAATGTTACAACAGTCACAAAAACGATTTAAATAATGACAAAAAGCAAAAAAAATATTATATGTTGAGTATACTTTACACGATTATAAATATACATGTAATTTTATAAAATATTTGACCGTGTAAAGCGACAGAAATTTACAGAATGGCATTGTTCAATATGAAGTTATCAAAATAGTTGGAATAGAGCATGTTCAAATTTTTCAAGGCCATTTTCATCAAATTTTGGTGATATCTAGGGACTTGAGAGTTCGTAGTTGCTGCCTTGTGGGGATCACGTTCAGCATTTAACTTCATTGTTATTATGGTTCAAGCAACTGTCAGTGTGCTGTATGTCAATGTTTTTGTGAAATCAAGAAAATACATCGAAATTGATAATTTTGTTTAGACAAAAATCAAATATTTTTCAAGTATGTAATAAATGTACACAAAACAAAAATACAAATGAAGTTGTTCGTTGCTCCAAGTCTTAAGTATTGCCGCCACAAATATATTAGCTGTAACTGTCATGCTATCAAATATTCTGGGAATAATTGATTGTGTAAAGTGCTGATATAAATTGTTAAATATGATTTGATACAGATTGAAGGACACAAATATGGATTAAGTGAAAATGTAGGTATTTTATTAAAATTGACTATTAAAGTTCGAACGTTTCGGATGCGCATCCATCCATCTTCAGCTTTCTTATAAATGTTGTTACAAAAGTATTACATTGTTGTATAAAGTATGGTTGTAAAAATTAACTTCTCATATTTGTTGAAATACATTGTGAAATTAACAATTTACTCAAAAACCACAAAAATGTGTGAATGTAACTTCGAGACGACCACCAGCCAATTTTGTAACAACATTTCACCTAATTAAATATGACAAGAAATACATGTAAAATTACACATAAAATTGTATGTAAAAAAATGATCGTGTAAAGTGGGCATTAAATATTTTTCTCTATAAAAAATAATTGAAGATCAATATGAGATCTTTTCATGTGGAGAAAATTCATGAAATATGGAAACCATGAAAGAACTTTTATTTTTATGTACCTATAATATGATTATAATTATATATATTATATAAAGGGGAAACATATTCAAAAAGTTATAACAATAAAAATCAATTTGTGCATTAGCCACATTTCAGAGTAATTTAATTTTTTTTATTAGAAATATCACCTATTTGTCAAATTAAAAGTCAATAATTTTCCAAACAAAATCATATAAATAATTTTTGGAGTGTCAAAATGTCACTCGACAGAGAATTAATTAAATTATGGCTGTCACTTCGAATGATTTATTTATCAAACTATTAAGAGAAATACGTTTTAATATTATAGAATATCAGCATCCTAATATTAATTTTAAGTACGGAATGATTCAATTCTACTGTGTCAGAATATTCATTCCAAAACAAGTGATAGAATGAGCACAGCTAGCGAAGTAGCGACATCTCTTACACATTTATGGTATTGATGAATTACAAAAAATGCTCTTATTTATTTTAAAACTGATATAGTTGCTATAATTCAGTTTAAAATATCAAAAATTATAATTGAAATGCCAAAAATTTAATTTTAAAATAAAAATAAGCATCTGTTACAGTGACATGTCGGTAATATAAATTTCAAATAATATTGAGGTTATGTCATATATTTGGTATTTTATCGAGCTGCATCTATTCATCAATTATAAAAAATAGTAGAAATGTCAAATCAACTTGAATTGAATTCTAACTTAAGGAGTTTTTATTGTTTCTTTATTTCATAGTTTGTAATTTTTTATTTCTCTGTAAATTACCGAATTTATGGTTGTAGAACTCGTCACACTAACTTTTCCACTCATGCTGACTAAGCTTCATGCCAAACTTGTTGCAGAATATATTATTCTTTGTCTTTAATTGTCTGTGGTATGGTAATTTGGACACAACGATATACCAAAAATAAAATACAAGAATAAAAATAAACTTATCGAAATTCGGAAGCGTGCGGCATCGCCGACTGTTGGAACATTCACAGAAATTTGGTCACATGTGCAGTAGAAGCCACCCATGTGATGTATTTAATAATTTCTCAAATCAATTATTTTTTTTACATTCATGTATAAAGAAGCAAGGACAAATTTAAATATGGGCTCCAATTTCTCGATTTATTATTCAAATCTACCGCGTTATTTTCTCACAGATGCGCTATAATTAATAAAAAATTGATATTCGAAGTTGTAACATTATTTGCATAGTTGGATAATAAAGGGTTACGTGGATCTTGTATTGATTGCTCTTTCTGCATTGAAAAGGCAGTAATTATTTTATTTACTACTTTTTTTTTCAATTTATCTTCTTCAATAAAAATTAGAAAAAACCTTAGGCCGTCCCCCATGTCCTTTTTAGCGCATTTTTGGAAAAAAGCGCTATTATATTCACTTTGGCTGGCTGGCTGGCTGGCGTGACGCTAAGTTCTCAGCAACTATACTATTTACAGACTTGAAACTGGTACTAAATAAAAGCTGCTGTTCCGTAGGTTTGCACAAATTGCTTCAATTCAAGCTCAGTGATTGTGGAAGATTAAATTATTCAATTACTTGTTTCAAGTGAAACAATGTCCATAGATATATATATGACATTAGGGATATGGCAACTAAAATTTATTAAGTAGATGAAAATTTCGTAGGTTTGCACAAATTGCTTCAATTCAAGCTCAGTGATTGTGGAAGATTAAATTATACAATTACTTGTTTCAAGTGAAACAATGTCCATAGATATATATGACATTAGGGATATGGCAACTAAAATTTATTAAGTAGATGAAAATTTAGTTGCAACTTTCGCCGCCGTTGTCACTATTATTATGTACAGTTGTCAAATCTGTCCGGGATTCATTCAATGACTTGTTTGACGCGAATTTGAAGCTTATTAGAATGAATTATTATTATTGGATGAAAATTTGGTGTATTTTTTTTATATAGCTTTTATAAAGATCAAATTATCATTTCAAGGTACAGCACTTGATCTCCCGTCAGTCAATAACTAAACAATGAAGATTAAAAGGTATTTTTCAGTTTGTACAAGCATAAATTATGTACCTATCAAATAGTCAACTTGAAACTAGTACTAAATGGAAGCTGCTGTTTCGTAAGTTTGCCCAAACTGCTTGATTCCAAGCTCAGTGATTGTGGGAGATGGTAATTTGCGAAATCTCTGAAGTAACAAGCATTCATGAGCTGTCAAAATCATCATCTAGATGATTCTTCAATTTTTTTGATACTTAAAATATAGTTCAATATGCGAACACTTAATTAAAGTTCCCTAAATAAATAGAGAAAAATCAATTTTTCTGTTAATGATTAAATTTCTTCAAAAAAATATGTTTTCTTCATTTGAGGCTATATTAATTCAAAAAAATTATTATTCCTCTACAAGATCCTTAGAATTCAAATTCTGTTTCACTCAAATATTGGTGTTTCAATTTACAAATTAATATTTTTATTATAAACACGCACTTTTGCGTGCTGTATCTCATGGAATTGAAGTAATACAATTTTTTCTACTTTCGTGATTAAACTGTCAGAGTTTTATCGGATCAAACAATATTTTAAACATGTTTGATAAAATCGGGGCTACAAGCAACTTAGCTCATGCATTTTTGATATTAGGTATTATGCGACATATTTTAGAATATTTTTGAGGTTATTTAAAATGCAGCAGAAAATTTTTGCTTGACCAGTATTACTTTGGGGCTAAGCTGGTTGCATAAATATAACAGAAAATTGTTTGAAATATGCTTTATTTGAAATAAATTGCAATAGCTTCTCCTATTTAATTCATAAATGAATAATTTCTGATTATTATTGCTCAAAATAATTCTAAATTCTACAATTAAAAGAAAATGATCTTACCTTGATCCAGTAATTAGAGTAAATTTAGATGTAAAATCACAGCTGGTGACGTCACTTGTATGTCCAAGCAATTTTTGTAACAAAGTCAAATTGTCCACGTTCATTATTGACTTTTGAATTCATTCACTGAAACAATAGAAAATTTAAACAATTTAAAAAACGACGAACAGAGCGAGAAGTGTTTCAAAGAACAAGTAAAGCAATACTTTGCCTAAAATAATTATTTAGTTGTTTTTAGGAGTCTGATTCAAATTAATAATTCTTAAAGCTTGTTTAATTCACCCAAAGTATAATAAATTCGACTTAATTCACTACCTATTATTTCTTTCCACTAGTGGACAGTATATTTTTTTAAATCTCATCATATTTAAAATATATTTGTGTCATTATAAGTGCAAACGATTTGACTGCTGCAGTGAATAAAATAAGAACACAACTGTCATTCTGACACACAAGTGCATAAGATATTTTGTTATTATTTGTATTTTAGTCTTGTTTTTGTTTTCCAAATTGAATTAGAATATGAGAAAACGGGCTCCAATAATCTTCCAAAGATACCACCTGATTATTTTTGAATACTACGTGCTTTAAAAAAATTATATCTATAACTATACAATTGAGTACCGCGAATTAATTAAAAGTTTAATGTATTTATATTTTTTTTTTGTAAAAAATGTTTAAAATTAACATAAAAAAATATTTTTACCTAATAATCTGACTGCTCCCCATGTCGAACGCACTCTGAATGATAACGTATCAAAATATCGTTCAAATATGTTGGCTAATTTGTAGTGTATGATTTCTCGTCATGACAACGTTCAGAAAGCAATTTTGATAATGAAATGTTATCAAAACTTATTTCCAAATCGATTGCATTCCTAACAGGTAGTTTAGACATATTATAAATTGTATATTGATAACAGATAACAATGAATGTTGTGCATTATTGAAATTAATATGAAACAATTAGCTTATGATTCGTGAGAGTAAAATGTGGAGGTATTCCGGAATGTTTATACACCCAGTTTTGGGTAAAAAATTAAATAAAAATTCAGAAAATAATTACTGCTGAACTTATGTATAATTAAAATCTGAAAATTGTTGCACAGAATGAACAATAAGACAGTAATTGAATTTTAAACCTTAAATTTCGATTAGTACCCATTTTAGGGTATAAACTATTTAACTAAATATCTCGCGAGTTACACAAGATATTGACATGCGGTTCTCGATGTTAGTATCAGAATGAATAGAATTTTTATATTTATGATCAATTTAGGCCAGTACATGACCACCCGTTACTTGTTTTCTTAAATCTGTAATTTTAGAAGTAATTTTTTTTTATATAACTTTGATTATTAGTCGTGTTTGTGAGGCAAACTTTTAATTATAATAAATATATATTAATTGAAAATTCCAGAGGCAAAATGACCAACATAATTCTTACATAGCTTTGTATTTTCCGTGACCGTCTGAGTATTTTTCTATTAAAAATCTGTAAATAAATATAGGATATTAAAATAAGCTTTGCTTAATCAATTTTGATCCCACGGTTTGTTGCCTTTAATCTATCAATTTTCATTTTGTGCAATTTAATTCACTTACTCATAATTAAATGCAGCTTTAATTATTTCTTGCACTCCCGCTCTAGCACGCAACCTGAAAAGCACTGAAACTCCTGAAAATTATTGCTACTGCCGCCAAACGTTGGAAAGAGTAACTACTTTATATCTACAGGCGTTTGTTTCGCTAGTTTCATCTTCTGCCGATAGGGTGCTCAAATATCTAGACCGTTATAAGCGTTAACACAAATTTATTGATTCCGTAATACGACGTTTCTTTTGTGTCATTTATGACGTCATAAAAGAGTCTTTTGTCGTCATAGCAGACATCTTGAAAAGCTGAATTGATACTGTAGAAAGAAAGACATTTCCTGAAACGAATATATTTGAATTGAACATTTTTTTAATTCTCTTTTGAAATCATTAAAAGCTCCCTCAAAAAGTCGTTTAGAAATGTTACCAAACATTATTCAAGGTATTTTCAATAAAACAAAAATAATTTGAAGATTCCAAAACAATTTTTGACTAAACAGCGAATTTTTGAAAAAATCCACAAACCATAAATATTGTAAAATAATCGTTTATAATTAAAATAAAAGTCACTATTTAATGAACAGAAAGAAAATAAATTATTAAACCTCAACCACAAAGCCACCAATATTTATTTTCAATAACTTATTTATTTATTACACTCATTGGATATTCACTATTTCACTGTTCCTCAGTCAGGTCGTTTGCCTATATATATATACGTCATTCAAGAGCACGTTACTAGAATTTTCGACCGTGCGGGGCGGGGCCCCGCTCAGACAGGGCCAGATTCAGGGCTTATTTTATTTTTACGAATTATGTCACTTTCGCACGTTACAATACAAAAGAAAAACAAGAATAGAATAGAATAACACATCTTTAATTCAATGTTTTCCTATTTTATTTGATTATAGCAAGGGTGGACGATTTTTAACGCCCCAAAAACTGTTTCACAGTATTTGGTGTTATTAAAAAAAAATTACTGAATAAAGCTATTGACTTTAAGTATAAGTACATATAAAATTGAGACAATAAGTTACAGCGAATGTGTTTGAAACTCAAATCGATTTGGCACACAAGTTGTTATCATGAACCGCGGAAGTTGGTTGCTACTAAAACAGTTCAGCATTGATTTTAAACTTGTACATTTATTTATCTAAAATAAAAATAAAAGCACAGCCTTTTGTTTCATCCAACAAAAAGTTATAAAAGTAGATAACAAAGCGGGAAAAACATTACGATGATATTCTCAAATATTGTGAGCAGAATTTTATAGTTCTACCACCATCAATACACGCACGGCTGTTGAATTACATAACCTAAATTTCAATGAAGGAAAGAACTTTTCAGAACACATTTTAAATAAAAATTAGTTGATTGACGGCAAGGACGTGGTGACGTCTAGTGAAGGTTCTGGAAAACCACTAGAAATTTCTGGAAACTTCGAAAAACTCCAGGCGGGGATATATAAATCCCAGACTAGGTCAAGCCAATAATAATTATTGGCAGTTCGGATACGGGGCGCGTAAAAATAAAAATAAATACGTGAACTAGTCAAAATAAATAAAAAGCAGTAAAAATAAATAGCAGACACTCAATCTTCTTCGCAATTTAAAAAAAAATAAATGAACTTCATTTCCAGGGTCGTGAGTTGAGTCCCCGATTTTTTTTGCACCCAGTACAAATTGTCAAAGTTTGACGTTTTATGACAAAGAACTTTTTTTATTCTCAGGGGTGTGGTAGGAAATGCAATAAAGTTAGCGTCAAATTATTTACATGCCTTAAAAGACTAAGCTTCATACTTTCCAAAACTCAAAGATTCATCCATTTCCGATTAAAATTAACCGAGTTAGGGCGGTTTGAAAAATCGGTATTTTTGTTGCCTTTCGTCTCTTTGTATCGCACCGCACCGCACCGCTCCGCACGGTTGAAAATTCTAGCAACGTGCTCTTGACTGACCTAGAACATTTCCAGAAACGGACATATGTATATATATGAGCAAACGACCTGACTGAGGAACAGTGAACAGTAAGACAGTGAAATAGTGAATATCCAGTGAGTGATCATTGTAATAGAGCGCGTAGAAATAATAATTGTTGCTAAGTAGGTTACAGAGCGCGCAAAAGTGAATTGAAATAGTGGAAGTAAATGAAGGAGCATATTGAAAAATAAATGGAGACCCGTGGAAATAAATTAATATAATTATTTTTATTTCAATGGTAATCAATTAAGTGGATTGTTTTAAAAATTACACCCTGTATGAAATAAGAATTCTTGTTCCCCTAAGTTTTTAAAATCCCTTCAAAAATAGACCTTTTCACTCGTGTTTAATTTTTTTTTGCATTTTTTCCTCTGTCAACTAACAGAAAACAGAATTCTCTTCCGAACCCTCTATAAGACTCGCAGTGATGCATAGGCGTGCGTTGTTTTTTTATTTTTAGCTCTAATAACTGTTGGTTTCCGAGGGGAAAAGCAATTCGAATAGGAGCAGCTGACAGCGACTTTAGGTTACATTCCATTTTGGATGTTGTAATTCTAGATTGGTGGAGATATCGATCTGGATTTTGGTTTACTTCACGATGAATCTTTATGATTAAATTATGATAAAAGCTATGAGGGTTGTACAATATTTATTATCCTTGACAAATAAAATATTTCCTTTAGTTTTGAGATTAAATATTGCATCTAAATAAAAAACATTATTAGAATTCTTTTCCCACAATGTTATCACTTGTAGATTATCAGGCGTAAATCTATTAAATCTCACATAATTTTGCTTTAGGTATCATAGATTATAGTTTACTTAATAACCATAAATTATTCAACTGCATAAATGCAGGATATTTCGTAGGAGGAGTTATTTGCATCACTGTTGCTAAAATATGCGCAGGAAATATCGTACATAATTTCGAATACTGAAACATGCTTAGGGCTCCTTGAAAGAATTAATCACTACGCCACTGGAACAAATTGCAAGAAATAATATTTATAATCTAAATTTCCATAATCCAAGCAACAAGCTTTCGAAACTATAAACATTGTTATAATCAATGAATTTAAGACAGTTCTTCCATGACTAAATCAGAATGGATAATTTTGGAATTGCAATCTGCACGGGCCAAAATTTTGGGCCAAATTAATCCTCAGGAACTAATTAAAGCAGTGAGTGCATCAGTGGCTCGAAAACAATAGTTTTCGCTTTAAATTGGCTGTGCTTCGCACCAAACTAACAAGCGGGCTTCGCCCGCTCTGACCGAACTCAACGCGGAGCTTCAAAAATGTAATCAAAACTTGTAAAAAAATTAGTGGAATGTATAAATGTATATACTGTGAGATTAATTGACCTTTGGTTCGAAAATAATATGGTGATGTGTACAACGAAAACATCTGCAACTTCTTTTATCTTTTCTCAAGAAACTAGTCATTTGTTTTGTTTGCAGACGGTAAGCGATAATTTTTTGTTATTTATTTCGCCTTGCGTCTCCCGCTATTAATTGATTTACTTTTGTGTATTTTTACTTGGGATCGGAATTTTTTGACAATTCGAAATTTTAATGAATTTTTACGATTTAGACCCTACCAAACCCAAAAAACAATTTAAATTTGGAAGCACGATAACTTGAGAATGCGTAAGAATTTTCATCTGAAATTTCATATTTAAGCTTTTTATCAAAAAATTAATTTTAGGTTTGTGAATGAGCCTTTTTCAACCAGTGGCACCAAAACTTTATTGATGGAACTTTTTAGTTTCTCACGTTTATTTCATAAACGGTAGTATTTATCATAAAATCTCGGCGGTTCATTTGTTATTATTAAAATTTGTATTTGAAGGCAAACGTTCGTCAATTGTTTTTTTTAATAAATAATTTGATTGTATCGTGTTTGGTATCAAATTAAAACTCCTGCGGAAATAATTCTAATAAAAGTGTCAAAAATGGTATTTTAACGATTGTCAATTGTTTTTCGCAAGTTATTTAAATGATGCCTAGTTTGCTATCAATTTAAAGCTCTCGGGAAGATAAACTCCAATAAATAAATATTTTTTTCGAATGTTTCTTGTTTTTTACAGCTTGACCAAATTATGGCAAAACTGGCCATAAAATTTAGGGTCCAATTAGATCTATAAATATATCATAAAATTTGAAATGGTATGTGACCAGTGGTTACCAATAAAATAATATGTTGAGGAGAGATTGTGTACGGTGGAAAGGAAACCTATTGCGCAGAATATTGGGGAATGTTCCCGGGTTTCTTACAAAGAAAGCGCCCCGGAAATAAACATTATGAAGTTTGATTCAACGTTGACAATGTACCAGCATATTCTTCGTTGCAATTTGAGGGTTGTTTTTTTGCTTTTTTCATATTTTTAAAATTAAAGAAGTATTCGGAATACGTTTGCTGAGAGTTTGTTTTTAAAGCGAAACGTAATGATGCATGAATAAATATGAATTTGAAATTAAGGATTGTCTAGATGGTGTGAAGTAGATGGCAGTTTTGGAGTAATAATTGCATGTGGCAGTGTCCCACTGGTCATATTTGGTGCGTTTAGATAGTGTGAGCGTCTCTCGTTCGCCTCGGGCTGTGTTTTCGTCGTTTTCGACACGGATGGAGGTCTGTGCGCGACGATTGTGAGTTGTACCTCTCTCTCGCAGAGTATTGACTCAGGGATGCGTCCATTTTATGTGATGGTAGCGTAATATCGCGGATAGTGGAGTTGGGCCAGAGCGGTTTAGTACACGACAGTTGTTTGAGCGACCGACAGCCAGGGAGGGGGCAGGGGGATATAGCCCAGCCCGCATTACACCGCTATAACTTTACTGTTCTCTTCTCGTCTCGTGTTCCGATTGTTTTATTTATTGCGCCATTGATCGTTCTGTCTCGCTCGCACTCTCTCGCGCGAACTCATCTCCCTCGTCTCTTCTCATCGTGCATTGGCGTTCGTCTGCTGTCTCCATCCCAAGATAAATGTTTATTCATGATTCATTTATTTTATCATATGTGTCAATTTCATTGTTTTATGGTCCTACACGTGTAGGAGGGGGCATTAATGCTTCATGAAAAAATTATACTCAACTTACAATATTATTAATTAATTATAATCAATTCATTGTTCACAAAAACGTCTCCTACTGAGAATAATTATGTTGAGGAGGCACTTAAATTTAGATAAAAATTATACATGATTCAAAATAAAAATCATGTGGTTTTAACTTTAAACGTTAAAACTAATAATGTGAAGCTTCAAACGTATAAAGACTTGAGTGGTTATAGCCTCAAACGTATGCGAACTTGAAACGTTTAGTCTTAGGTATAGACTTAAGTGGTTATAGCCTCTAACGTATGAAGACTCGAGTGGTTATAGCCTCAAACGTATAGACTCAAGTGGTTATAGCCTTAAACGTATAAATACTTGAGTGGTTATAGCCTCAAACGTATAAATACTTGAGTGGTCTTGACCCCAAACGTATACAGACTTAGTGCTTGTAACCTTAAACGTCAAGACTGAAATGGATTTCAGTCTAAATGGGCTCATCTTTAAAATATTGAGGTATCAATCCAAACTTCAAAATTAATGGGGTTTATAGCCTCAAACGTCAAATATAACGTATTTCCAGTTATAAAAAAAAAAACTTGAAAGTGAAGTGGTTTCCAGTTACAATCGTTGAGGACGAAAGATCAATAGCCCGGAACATTATAAATTAATTAGTTTATAGCCTCTAACGTCAAAATTGTTGGATGGTTCATAACCTTGAACATTAAAAATAAAGTGTTTCAGCAACATATGTTGAGAATTGATTTGTATATAGCCTCAAGCGTTGAAAATAATTATTAATAATTAGATGATTGATAGCCTCAAACTTCAAAAATAAAGTGGCTTAAGCCGCCAACATTAAAATAAATGATTATTAGTCCTGAATGGTCCTGAACATCAAAAATTGACTTGTGTATAATCTCAAGTATCGAATATGAAATTTTGTAGCTTTTAACGTTGATAATTAGGTGGTTTATAGCCTCAAACATGAAAAATTGAGTAATTTTGGTCACAAACGTTAACTTGTTTGACCCGTAAGCGTCAAATATTGAAGTTTCATGATCTTCGTCATCAATAAATTAGGTGGTTCATAGGCTTAAACGTCAAAAATAAATTGGCTCAATTCATCAAGCGACAAATATGAAGTATAATAGTCTTTAACGTCAGAAATTTTGTGGTTTATAGCCTCATACGTCAGTAATACAGTAATTTTGGCCACCAACTTTGATAATGGTTGATTATAGACCTTAACATCAAAAATTGACTTGTTTATATAAGTTGTAAATTCAGCATCAAATAGAATCCTTAACGTCAATAGCCTCAAACGTCAAAATATTATTACTGCCGCTAAAAACGGTAAGAATAGAAGATTAATAATCCTGAAAATAAGAAATTGATTTGTTTATAACCTCCAGCGCCAAAAATGATTTTTACAGACATTAGCGTCAATATATGTATATATAGCCTCAAAAGTCAATAATTTTGTAGAATATAGCTGCAAAAGTCAAAAATAAAAAGGGCTCCAGCAACAAACGTCGAGTATGGATGTAATATTACTAATGTTTTAAATAAATTATAGCATTAAACGTTAAATATAAGGTTTACTAATCTCTAACGTCAATAATTATGTGGTTTAGACCCCCAAACGTTCAAAATTTGCTCGATTATGGCCTCAAGCGTCAAAATAAAGTTTTCCAGTCATTGACGACAATATTTACGTAGTTTATAACTTCGAACTTCAATTATTATGGAGGTTTATAGCCTCTAACGTCAAAAATAATGTGGTTTAAGCCACAAACGTTAAGAACGGACGGTTAAAAGCCGTGAACATTAATATTATCTTGTATATACCTCCAGGGGTCAGATACGAAATTTGATAGTTTTTAACGTCAATAAAGTGACTTTAGCCTCAACGTTTAGATTTGGAGAAATGTTATAGCCTCAAATGTCAAATGATTTTTCAGTCATCAGCGTCAATAAATAATTCATAGCCTCACTCAAAAGTGTTTAATTTTCTGGAATATAGCCCCGAAAGTCAAAAATATACAAGGTTCCAGCAACAAACGTCGATTATAGACAGTTTATACCGCTGCAATTAAGTTATAACCTCAAACGTCAAATTTGAAATTTAATAGTCTTCAAAGTCAATAATTGGACGGTTCAGAGCCTCAAACGTTGAAAATAAAGTAGTGATTGCATCAAAAATTGACTCGATTATAGCCTCAAATGACAAAATGAAATTTTTCAGTCATTGACGAAATATTTACGAGGTTTAAAGACTCACTGTCAATAATCAGGTAGTTATAACCTCAGACGTATTGAATGATTGTTTCAGTCATTAGTGTCAATATATAAATGATTTATAGCCTCAAACGTCAATAGTTTGGTGGAATATAGCTACAAAAGTAAAAACAAAACATCGAGTATGGATATTTAATAACGCTGTGATTAAGTTATAACCTCAAACGTCAAATATGAAGTTTGATAGTCATTAACGTCAACAATTAGACGGTTCAGAGACTCAAACATTGAAAATAAAGTAATAATTGGATCAAAAATTGACTCGATTATAGCCTCAAACGTCAAAATGAAGTTTTTCAGTCATTTACGACAATATTTACGTGGTTTAAAGCCTCAACGTCAAAAATAATGTGGTTTTAGCCACAAACGTTAATAATAAGCGTTAATATATAAATGATTTTTACTTAAGTCACTAATTTTGTAGAGTATAGCCCCAAAACGTCAATAATTAGACGAATCAGAGCCTCAAATGTTAAGAATAAAGTTATGATTGAGTCAAAAATTGACTCGATTATAGCCTCAAACGTCAAAACAATGTTTTTTCAGTTATTGACGACAATATTTAACTTCAATAATTTGGTGGTTTATAGTCTATAACGTCAAAATGATTGTGGTTTTAGTTACAAATGTTGAAAACGGACAGTTAAAAGCCATGAACATAAAAATTATCTTGTTTATAACCTCAAATGTCAAATACAAATTTTATAGACTTTAAAGTCAATAATTAGGCAATTCATAGACTCAAACGTTTAAAATAAAGTGGCTTTAGCCCCAAACGTTTCAATTTAATTGCCTGAACTTGAAAAATACGTCAAAAATGATGTAATTTAACATTGAATTTCAAATTTCAAAAATAACGTTAAAAGTAAAGTAGTTTTCAACGTCAAAAATTGACAAATGTGGTTTATAACCTCAAATTTTAAACATCGTAAACTTTAAATATTAAAAATAAATACAATACATGAATGATTTATAGCGTCAAATATTTTACTGAAATTTCAAACAATTTTTTTTCTCTACGCCTCTGCCTTCTTTTATCTCCAGTTTTTCTACTCCCACCATTTCACATAATAATACTCTTTAATCTGGTCCGTTTTTATTTGCATGTTACAGGTAAATGTAACTACCTTCTTCCATTTTATAGTACTTCTCATGTGCTACTTATTTTATTTCAACAAATTTTAGATCATATATTTCATGTATACTTTAATTAATGACGCAACAGATCAAATTACTAAAAAGGTCTAGTCTAAATATTGCATTTGAGATGAAGATATTTCGGAACAAATTTCGACTTTCAAAAAAATGGCATAAACAATATAAAATAAATGCATTTATTTTTAAAGACGTAAAGAATTTATAACAAATTGTAACCAAATTACTGGCGCTTCATGTTTTAATGTCATCTGCTTAGTACAATCATCCAAACAAATACTCAACTGTAAACTTGCATTAACAAATTGAGGTTAAAGTTTTGCTGAGCGATTGTAGCTCTACACTACTGCATTGAGTGCTTGTTTTAAATCAGCTGATTTTGAGGTCAAATTTATTTAAGATTATGGATAAAATTGTAATAGGTGTAATATTCATTATTCTCAAGAATTGGGCAAAACAAAAGACAAGAAACTAATGGGAATGGAATCGTTGATACAAATAACACTTAAATAGAAGACATATATATATAATAAAGCAGTGGCTCTCAAAAAGTCCAACTATTAACTAATTTATTTATTGGACTTTTAAGAAAAGAAGTTACGATCACGTGGTGAGAAATGGCGCGAAATATAAACAGTAACGTCTCATAAACGACAAGTTTAGTGTGCCAGTAGAAGCATCCTGCAATTAATTGCAAGTAATCCAAAAATATTCAGAATTTACTAAATCTGTTCTACAATATTTTACCGTAATAAGAGCTAAAAATTATGAATGATTAAAATAATTGAAATATATAAGTGACGAAATAGTAAGGCCCAAAATATGAGTAAAAATAGATAAGTATGCATAAACTTACATGAACGTCAAAACTTCATAACGGACAAATTGGAACGTTAACACTAGAGAAATACGATATAAGGTATGCGTACTAGTGCATAATGAGGCAATTATGCGTAACGTATGTAAGTGTGTGGTGCGTGGACAAATCGGCCGTTCCCGAAACGTAGATTCGGATGAGTCGGATTGTCGGCACCGTGAGTAGACACGCAGTATGCGCGACACAACGACACAAGCAAGTACGAAGTTCTCAGCGCGTGTTTTTGAGCAGTGTGCATCCGCCTCTGGTGTACTGCACGTACCGCGTACCGCGTGCGACAGAGAAGGAAGACAAGCGAGAATGAAAGCCGATGGACGTGTGCGGGGAGTTCCGTGCACGGCGGGAGGGAGGGAGAGGTTGGCAAGCAAGCAATCGGACTGACACCAACCAAGCCTAGGTCCGCTGCTCTGGTCTGGCCCGTAGTCCGGCCATCTTGTACGGGTAAACGCAGCACGTGAAAACACTCCCGAAAACGCACAAAAATCGCAATCACCGTCACTCATTACCATATCGCCAAAGTGATTATCTTAATATCATTCGAACCGACAGTGTGGACTATTTTTCCAAGTGCAGTTGAAGTGATATCCAAGTGTAACCGCTCAGTGTGTGTTTCTTTTAGTGAATCTTACTTCTTACAAACTATGGAATAATTTAAACGCAAACTGTAAGTACTTACTTGCTAAATTAGGTTACTAGTACATCATATTTATTTAAACAATTGCTATCAGTATGAGAGTTTGTAAGTTTCCCGTACTATATTCTGTTGAATATTTATGTAAATTAGTTCAGTTGTTGATGCGTGTACGCGTTTACA
Source organism: Dromius quadrimaculatus (assembly GCA_963989225.1). Taxonomy (NCBI): domain Eukaryota; kingdom Metazoa; phylum Arthropoda; class Insecta; order Coleoptera; family Carabidae; genus Dromius; species Dromius quadrimaculatus. The sequence goes on from OZ022328.1 coordinate 4,877,089, forward strand.
TGTATTTATTATTTATTTAAACGTTGCGCAAACGCAGGAGGCTTCTATTCATCCAATTTTTATAATTAATAAAAGTGCAGCTGTTAGAAGGGCGCATTGGTTACGCAACCCTCCATACCTGTAAATTAACGAAATATATTGCTGTTCTAAAAACATCTGCATTCTAAGTAACTGTATCCCGAGGAGGCAACGCACAGTGAACCATTGCTTAGCACAATGGTATTCGCTGTTAAATACACACGCACACATCACAAGAAGTTTAGACGTAGGTAGAGCGAAGTAAATTGTAATTGGATGCTAGCATATTTTCACAACGAAAAATCGAAGGATACGTGTCTCTTTTTGCTGCGATTCGTATTTGTCTTCCAAAAATCTTCGCTTTATTTAAGTAGCCATCTTCTTCTGTTTTAATCGCTCATCATATGTTTTATCTTTTAGTGTTTTTACCTCGTTAATTTTTCACTCTATTTCTGTGTTTACGTCCAGATAATATTTTTTGTCGTTCCGATTATTGACAATCAGTCATCAAAATTGTGAGTAAAGATTAGAAAGCAGCTCATTTCACGTGATCTCATTTCCGATTGCGGTTGTTTCTGTCCCATTGTTTATTTGTTTTACATCTCATCAAACTTTTAATTGAAACATTTGAATACGTCAAATGTTGCATTTAAATTATTTGAAGATGTATTTGTGAGGTTAAATAATTTACTGACAAAAATTAAATTTAATATCTGCCTATGAAGCTTTAATCAAAATTTAAGCAGATATTCAGAATTGTTATTAATTTTTACAGAATACTGTAGAACAGTTTTGCTAAATTATGTGGATTTTTTGTATTATGCACAAATAACTTCAAGATGCTTCTGCTGGTACAGAGTTCTTTTATATATTTCGCGCCAATTCTGATTATATCAAATTGGATTTAAATAATTATTATGGTTCCTATGACAGAAAATAGAATATAGTAGAAGCGGCATCAACACTGCAGTTTTCTCCACATATATTACGATATCTTTTGACCTACTAAAAATAGCTAAATTTAGTGAACAAAACAAATGAAGAAGAATTCATTTTGCGTATTTTGGTACAAAAATCAAGTCTGTAAGTAGATTCTATTGAGAGTTATAAGAGAAACAAGCTAAAGTTTTTTATATTTACTACAGTTTCTTCGACATAAATTACAATATATTTTGACTTATTGAAGAATGCTTAATACTGTAATAAAAGCGATTATTGAGGAATGCTTTTGGTCCAAAAATCAAGCCAATAAATCAATTCAACTAAAAGTTATAAGAGAATAAACTACAAGTTTCTTAATAATCATTGCGGTTTTCTTACGATATCTTTTGACTAATAGAAGATAACTCAATTAAGTAAAAGGGGCATTTATAGGTCAATGTTTTTTGCGTATTTTGGTGCAAAAATCAAATCTATAAATCAATTCCACCAAAAGTTATAAGAGAATTAAATTAAAGTTCATCACATTCACTGCAGTTTTTTCCACATAAATATCGCGATATCTTTTGATTAATTGAAGATAGCTCAATACAGTAATAGAAACTATTGTAGAAGAATATTTTCTGCGTATTATGGTCCAAAAATCAAATCTGTAAGTGTATTCTATTAAAGATTATAAGAGAATAAAGCTAAAAAAAATTCATATCTACTAACAGTTTTTTTCATTATATATCGCGATATCTTTTGACTTATTAAAGTTAGTCCGGTGCAGTAAAAAAACTATTGTAGAAGAATATTTTCTACGTATTTTGGTCCAAAAATCAAATTTGTAAGTATATTATATTGAAAGTTATATGAGAATAAAGCGAGCAGTTTTTCATAACTACTAACAGTTTTTTTCGTTATATATCGCGATATCTTTTGACTAATTGAAGTCAAGAATCCAATAATAGAGAAATGATTTCTGCGTAGTTTACTGTAAAAATCGAGTTTATAAGTAGATTACATTTAAAGTTATAAGAAAATCAATGTAATATTTCTTCAGATCCGCTGCGGTTTTTCCCACATATATTACGATATATTTTGATATATTGGAGATAACTCAATGCGGTAAAGGAGACAATTGTAGGAGAATGTTTTTGCCGCACTTTAGTGCAAAAAATAAATATTTAAGTCAATTCTACTAAAAGTTATAAGAGAACTAATTTAGAGTTTCACCATTTCCGCAGCGGTTTTTTTTCATTTACATTAAGATATTTTTTGACTTATTGGAAATAACGGAATGCAGTAAGGGAAGCGATTAAAGAGGAATGTTTTTTGCGTGTTTCAGTGCAAAAATCATGTTTATGAATATATTCCACTGAAAGTTATAAGAGAATTAATTTAGAATATCGCAATATCCACTGCAGTTTTTTTCGTATATATTGCGATATCTCTTGACTCATTGGAAATGGCTTAATACAGTAAAAGAAGCGATTGAAGAGCAATGTTTTCTGCGTATTTTAGTGCAAAAATCATGTTTATGAATAAATTCCACTAAAAGTTATAAGAGAATTAATTTAGAATTTTGCCATATCCACTGCGTTTTTTTCGTATATATCACGATATCTTTTGATTTATTGGAAATAACGAAATGCAACAAGGGAAGCGATTGAAGAGGAATGTTTTTTGCGTATTTTAGTGCAAAAATCATGTTTATAAATCAATTCCACTAAAAGTTATAAGAGAATTAATTTAGAGTTTCACTAAATCCGCTGCGGCTTTTTCCACATACCTCAAGATATCTTTTGACCTATTTAAAGTAGCGGAATGCTATAGGGAAGCGATTGAGGAGGAACGTTTTTTGCATATTGTATTGCAAAAATCAAGTTTATAATAAGTAAATTCTATTAGAAGTGATAAGAGAACTATTTTAGAATTTTGTCATATCCACTGCGGTTTTTTTCGTATATATTAAGATGTCTCTTGACTTATTGAAAATAGCGGAATGCAGTAAGGGAAACGATTGAAGAGGAATGTTTTTTTGCATATTTTAGTGCAAAAATCAAGTTTGCAAGTGAATTCTACTAAAAGTTATAAGAGAATTAATTTAAAGTTTCACCATATCCGCTGCAGTTTTTAGCGCATTTTTCCGAAAAAAACGCTATTATATTCACTTTGGCTGGCTGGCTGGCTGGCTGGCTGGCTGGCTGGCTGGCTGGCTGGCGTGACGCTGAGATCTCGGCAACTATACTATTTACAGACTTGAAACTGGTACTAAATAAAAGCTGCTGTTTCGTAGGCTTGCACAAATTGCTTTAATTCAAGCTCAGTGATTGTGGAAAATTGAATTATTCAATTACTTGTTTCAAGTGAAACAATGTCCATAGATATCTATGACATTAGGGATGTGGCAACTAAAATCTATTAAAGTAGATAAAAATTTAGTTACAACTTTCGCCGCGAGTGTCACTATTATTATGTACAGTTGTCAAATCTGTCCGGGATTCATTCAATGACTTGTTTGACGCGAATTTGAAGCTTATTAGAATGAATTATTATTATTGGATGAGAATTTGTTCACTTTTGGTGTATTTTTTTTATATAGCTTTGATAAAGATCAAATTATTATTTTAAGCTACAGCACTTGACCTCCTGTCAGTCAATAACTAAACAATGAAGATTAAAAGGTATTTTTGAGTTTGTACATGTATAAATTATGTACCTATTAAATAGTCAACTAGAAACTAGTACTAAATGGAAGCTGCTGTTCCGTAAGTTTGCCCAAACTGCTTGATTTCAAGCTCAGTAATTGTAAGAGATGGTAATTTGCGAAATCTCTGAAGTAACAAGCATTCATGAGCTGTCAAAAATGCGCTTCCATCATCTAGATGATTCTTCCATTTTTTTAATATACATTACGATATCTTCTGACGTATTGAAAATAGCGGAATGCAGTAAGAAAAGCAATTATAGAGAAACGTTTTGTGCGAATTTTAGTGCAAAAATCAAGTTTGTAAGTAAATTCCACTAAAAGTTATAAGAGAATTAATTTAGAATATCGCAATATCCACTGCGGTTTTTTTCGTATATATTAAGATATCTCTTCACTCATTGAAAATAGCTTAATACAGTGAAGAATCGATTGAAGGGGAATATTTTTTGCGAACTTTAGTGCCAAAATCAAGTTCGTAAGTAAATTTTACTAAAAGTTATAAGAGAATTAATATAGAATTTGGTCATATCCACCGCGTTTTTTTTTCGTATATATTGCGATATCTCTTGACTCATTGACAATAGCTCAATACAGTAACGGAAACGATTGAAGAGGAATGTTTTCTGCGTATTTTAATGCAAAAATCAAGTTTGTAAGTGAATTCTACTAAAAGTTATAAGAGAATTAATTTAGAATATCGCAATATCCACTGCGGTTTTTTTCGTATATATATATTAAGATATCTCTTGACGTATTGAAAATATCGGAATGCAGTTGCAGAAGCGACTAAAGAGGAATGTTTTTTGCGTATTTTAGTGCCAAAATCAAATCAGTAAGTAAATTCTACTAAAACTTATAAGAGAACTAATTCAGAATTACACCACATGCACTGCGTGTTTTTTCGTATATATTACAATATCTCTTGACTCATTGAAAATAGAGGAATGCAGTAAGGAAAGCGATTAAAGAGGAATGTTTTTTGCGTATTTTAGTGCAAAAATCATGTTTATAAATAAATTCCACTAAAAGTTATAAGAGAATTAAGTTAGAATTTCGCAATATCCACTGCGGTTTTTTTCGTATATATTGCGATATCTCTTGACTCATTGAAAATAGCTCAATACAGTAAAGGAAGCGATTGAAGAGGAATGTTTTTTGCGTATTTTAGTGTAAAAATCAAGTTTGTAACTAAAACCTACTAAAAGTAATAAGAGAATTAATTTAGTTGTTTTTTGCTGTTTCTCAGAAAACATTACCCAAAACAAGTTTTAAAATATTTTCTGTAAGAATTCCCATTTATACAAATTGAATTATTTAGGCAATACAAACTTATCTAAATCACCAATTCGTACATAACTTAGATAAGGAGCAGTTTACACCACTAAAATACTCTTAAAAATTTTTCCAATTGCGTCTTCAAAATCGTTAGTCATCAAAGTGAAACAAAATCCAAAACTTTTGTATTGAAACACGTTCGCATATTTAAAAACAATTTAGTCTTTGTTTATTGAACATAAATGGTCTGCAAATAATTGTGAAATATTTTTTGTTAATATTGATTGTGAGCTGAATTATTGTTTGTTATAAAAGCATAAAAAATTGGAGCAAAAAGACAGATTTATTTAAATATAGTAAATCAATGCAATAACTATTAAAATGACAATTTGTTTTATAATTCATATTATTGACACAAATGCAATATTTGTTTTATATGTGGAATGAAGTATTTATGGAAAATTAAAAAGTCATGAAAAATGAAAATTATTTACTAGAAAAAGTTGCCATTGGACGTTCTTGGAATTGATTAATACAACTAGTGTTAGTAACCGTTTAAATATGTATAATAATTGTTGTTTCTCTTGTGAAATAGAGTTTTAAGATCATAAGTCTCTCAAAAATTGTTTTTTTATTTAAATTATCCTGTCCGGTGACATTTTTTGTTATCAATGTCATTAGAAGAAATATATTTAAAATAAATACAAATAATAGGCATATTTTGCAAAAAACTAATTATTTCTATCTATAAGATAAACGGAAAAACATAAAAAATTATCAAAAAGTGATTAATTGATTATAGGTTTTAATTTCAGCACCTGAAACTCGGTTAGTTTTTTGACTCAAGGCCAGAATCTACGTTCAGAATAATATTTACGACCGATACAAAAAATAGCAACACAATTTATTTATATTCAGGAATACTTTTTATTTTTATCTGCAATTAAAATTTAAACATACTTTTGAATATTTAGAAATGTCGTTTGAACAATTTGGCATTGAAATGCAATATATTATTTAAGAAGTCACGTGACTTGAGAAACAGCTGATTGGTTACAGCTAACTTCACTTCTAATTTCTCTCTCAAATAGAGAGAGACAGACATTAAAGTTAAAGGAGAAGTTAGCTGTAACCAATCAGATGTTCAGCAAGTCATGTGCAAGTCAAATACATAAAGCTATTCATTTTGCAATCATTAATTGATTTGTAGATAATGCAGAGAGCACCGTGGCACAGTAGTCTCTTTTTCGTTACACTTTTACGTTACATAAACGTCCCAAATGAAGTTTCACTTCAAAATTAAATATCCTATATTAATCAATTAAATGTCTTAAATATGTGTACAAAATTTCAAGATGATTGGTTGAGCAGTTTACGCGTGAAAGCGTAACAAACAAACTCGCATTCGCATTTATAATATTAGTAAGGATGACGTCACAACTGTACTAGATAGTCATTTGTTTTGCTCATGAGTTGCTCAACAAATTTAATTTTCATTTAATTCGTTTTTTAAACATTTATTTCATGTATGACGTCATTAAATACTACTTGATTGTCATTTTTTTCAGTCATCAAAATATTTAACAAATTTCAAATCATTTATTAATTACAAATTATATCTTATACTCCACTATTTTGAGTCAAATATTAAAATATTCAAAGTATGACGTCATTACTATCACTATTGTTATTTGTTTTAATTACTAAAACAGTCTACAAACGCAAATCTTACCGAAAATTCATCCTAATAATAATTTTTTATTATGTATGACGTCATTACTGTACTAGATAGTCATTTGTTTTTATCATAAGTTGCTCAACAAATTTAAATTTTCATGTAAATCATGTTTTAACCTAAATTCAACGTAATACAAAAAAAAATTCAGTCAAATATCAGTTTATTTCATGTATGATTGTCATTTGTTTTAGTCACTAGTCAAGTATAACGTCATTGCTATACCTTATTGTCATTTGTTTCGGTCGTTAAAATAGTCTACAATGTTTAATTTTATTAAAGTCAGCTTTCAAATCAAAATTTTACGGAAAATCAAGCCTTACAATTAATTTTTGTTATATGTGACGTCATTACTGCATAGATATTCGATTGTTTTATTGATTAATTGCTCAGCAAATTTAATTTTAATTTAAATCGTTTTTCAAACCTAAAATTTGATAATAGAAAATAATATCTTTATTGCATTTATGACGTCATTATTACTTGTGATTGTCATTTGTTTTGGTCATTAGTTTCGCTAAAAATCAACTGTAATAATAAAATTTTATAAAAAAGACGTCGTTACTGTACTAGATAGTCATTTGTTTTACCCGTAAATAACTCAACAAATTTTTATTGAAATTTTTGAATACAAAAATTCAGTTTGATATGGAAACAATTTCTCAATCGAATATTCGTTTGTTTCATGTATGACGTCATTACTGCATTAGGTGGTCGATTGTCAATTGTTTTACCCACACCAAAATACAAGAATGCCTTAAAACTGTAATTTTTAAATGTGACATTGATTTTTCAGAATGTATGACGTCACTACTGCATTAGATTTTCATTTGTTTTGGTCATAAGTTGCTTCAACAATTTATTTTAATATATGACGTCATTACTGCTACTGACCGTCAATTGTGTTCGTCACTAAAATAGCCTACAATGTTTAATTTAAAATAATTTTTTGAACACGTCCTATTGGAAGTCAAGTCTAATAATTAATTTTTCTAATGTATTACGTCATTACTACATTAGATAGTCGATTGTTTCGATCATAATTTCTTCTTCATTTTGATTATATTTTGTTTTACCCTCAAGAATACTTTATAATACCAAATTTTGTTTCTAGTATTCATTTTTCATGATGCATGACGTCACTACTGTAGTAGATTGTCAATTGTTTTACCTATTTTTTTTTCATTTGTTATTAATTCAGACGAAATAATAAAATGTAGAAAAAGTAGAAAACTATCATTTGCTATTTCGTATCCGGGATGTATAATTTAGTTACTCTTGATGTTCGGTTGTTTTGTATCAATTAACCTGAAAGGAAATACGACTTTCTTTTTTTTCGAATGCTGTTCATTTCTTTGAGAATTCATATTTACATATGCTGGTTATGAATAGTAAGTAGAGAGATGGAATATTTGGTTCGAAACTTTGTGGATAATGGTTGCATTGAAATTGTTTTTCTGATGAATTTTTGTTTTGTCGGACACTAGATTGTGTGATAAAATTGTTGAACTTTAACATAAAGTTCTTGGGATCAAACGGATTCATTTCATGACTGCCTCAAATATTTTTTGACATTTTACTGTTTTATTTTAAAGGCCGAAAAATTATAATTTCAGGTATATTGATCAATTGAGTTCTGCCCTGAATTCAGGAAAAGTTTCATTCTTTATTTTCCAAATAAAATCTTGTAAGATATAAATCTCCGTTGGCTATATTTCATTTAAGAAACGCGAGTGGATGTAGGAATTGTCTCGTTTTAGACACTGAATCAATACAAATCAAATTTATGTACAGGAATAAATGCTTGATATATTTATAGTTTGTTTGTATAAATATAAATTAATTCCAAAAATAATTATTTTTGTAAACAGTGCCGGATTGAGATCCATTGTGACCCTCGGTACACAATCATTTTAATTTAGCCTTTTTGCCGATTTTGACTAATGGGTTAAGAAGCGAACGGAAACCATTATTTTGCGGATGCAGTATTTACTCAGTCAAACTTGTTTGAGAATTTTAACAGTTATAAATTTCAAATTACAACGGTTCCATTATTTGGAAACATACTTGACTGCACTACAATAAAATGAATTAACCGTTAACCACAAATATCTGTGCTCTTATACACTTCATAATAATCTTAAAAGTTTTACCGTTTTGTCACAATTATAGTGGCGTCACACTAGAAAATAAATATAATCATTTTTCACAGGGATGTATTACAAGTATTTAAACAAAAAATTATTTATTAGATTGTAAAATCAACTGAAAAAAAATTCCATGATTCTTATACAGCTGCAGTCGAGTGAATTGAATACTTTTACCTGATGTATCAGGAAAAAAAAATTAAATTACAGTTATTTAAAAGAGAATGTATTGAATATTTCCTTTTTATAACCGTTATTACTGGAGCTTCTTGAAAATTATACCAAACTGTGTTATCTCTTTGTGAAACTGTTTTCAGTTTGATAATTCAAAATAATAAAAAAAATTAATGAGTTCTTCTTCTTTTCTTGTCTGCAAATTCTCATCCTGCAAATAATTCAATAGCTGTGTAATACCGGCTTTGCATGACTAATTAACCCCAGAAAATAATTTCGTTCCCAGGCTAATTTAGGGTTAATAATTTAATTTTATTTCACCTATAATTATGCAAATTTTAGGTTGTTTTTGATAGCTTGTACTACAAAGTGTTGCAAAATTTAATAATAATGCTCAGTACCGTACTGTATTTTTATTCTTCGATAAATTGAGTCAAATAAATTTTTATAAAATACTTGGGAGGGGTGAAACAAATTATTAAAGGGCGCGTATCTCAAAAACTATTGGGAAATTTCAATTTATTTCTTCATGATCTGTTTGCATGGACCTTAATCTAATGAAAATATATCTGTCATTCCTTAAAACTTCCAATTAGAGGGTTAAATAAATTAATAAATATAATATGAGATTGGCTTGAAAACGCCTTGAGAAAAAGGCGAATTCTTCAAGAACTATAGCCCCTATTCGAATTTAGATTGTCGATTCGGATTCTAGAGGGTCGAATCAAGGGGATGACATGCATAACACATTTTTCAAAAATTTTATTATCCGTTTAAAAGGGTGGACTATAGCCTTAAAGTTGTTTTTAAGCTAAAAAAGACTAGTCTCTCTGATTTCTTTTAAATTTGGTACACAACCTCTATGAGGATCTATTCTTTAATAAATTGAGTCAAATAAATTTTTGCAAAGTATTGTAAGGGTGAAACATCCCTCGAAATTATTAAAGGACGCATATCTTGAAAACTATTGTGAAATTTGGATTTATTTCTTCATATTCTGTTTGTGTGGACTTTAACATATATTAAAATATATTTTCCATCCCTTAAAACTTTCAATTAGAGGGTTGAATAAATTAATAAATATAACATGAGATTGGCTCAAAAAGACCATATGAAAAGGGCGAATTATGCAAGAACTAGAGCCCCTTTTTGAATTCAGATCGTGAATTCGGCTTCTAGAGGGTCGAATTAAGAGAATGGCATGCGCAATACATTTTTCAAAATTTTTATTATCCGTTTTAAAAGGGTGGACTATAGCCTCAGGATTTTTTCCAAGCAAAAAAGGGCTTGTTGGTCTGATTTCTTTTAAATTTGGTACACAGTCTCTATAAGGATCTATTCTTTGATAAATTAAATCAAATGGATTTTTGAGAAATATTTGGGGGATGAAACACCCCTTCAAATTAGTAAAGGACGCATATCGTAAAAACTATTGAGAAATTTGAACTTATCTCTTCATATTTTGTTTGTAGGGACCTTAATCTACATGAAAATATATTTTTCATCCCTTTAAATTTCCAATTGAGGGTTAAATAAATTAATAAATATAACATGAGATTGGCTTAAAAACGCCTCAAGAAAAGGGCGAATTATGCAAGAACTAGAGCCCCTAATTGAATTTAGATTGTTGATTCGGATTCTTGAGGGTCGAATACAGAGGATAACATGCGTACACATTTTTCAAAATTTTTATTATACATTTTAAGAGTGTGGACTGTAGGCTCAGGGTTTTTTTCAAGCGAAGGAGTGCTTGTTTCTCTGATTTCTTTTATGTTTATATACAGCCTCTATTAAGATGTATTCTTTGATAAATTGCGCCAAAAAAAAATTTTTTTCAAATATTTGAGGGATAAAACCTCCCTCCAAATTATTAAAGAACCCATATCTTGAAAACTATTGGGAAATTTGGATTTATTCCTTCATAATCTGTTTGCATGGACATTAATCAATATAAAAATATATCTTTCATCCCTTGAAACTTCCAATTGAAGGGTTAAATAAATTAATAAATATAACATGAGATTGGCTCAAAAACGCCTTGAGAAAAGGACGAATTATGCAACAACTAGAGCCCCTATTCGAATTTAGATCGTAAATTCGGCTTCTAGAGGGTCAAATTAAAGGGATGGCATGTGCAACACATTTTTCAAAATTTTTATTATCCGTTTTAAAAGGTGGACTATAGCCTCAGGGTTTTTTCCAAGCAAAAAAAGGCTTGTTGGTCTGATTTCTTTCAAATTTGGTATACAGCCTCTTTAAAGATCTGTTCATAGATAAATTGAGTCAAATGAATTTTTAAAAAATATTTAGGGGGTGAAACATCCCTCCAAATTATTAAAGGACGTATTTCTTAAAAACTAGTGAGTAATTTGAATTTATTCCTTCATATTCTGTTTGTATGGAACTTAATCTATATAAAAATATATCTTTCATCCCTCAAAACTTCCATTTAGAGGGTTAAATAAATTAATGAATATAACATGAGATTGGCTTAAAAGCGCCATATTAAAAGAACGAATTATGAAAAAACTAGAGCCCTTATTTGGATTTAAGATGTAGATTTGGATTCTAGAGGGTCGAATTAAGGGTATGACATGCGTAACACATTTTTCAAAAATTTTATTATCCATTTTAAAAGGGTGGCTATAGCCTTGGAGTTTTTTTTAAGCAAAAAAGAGCTTGTCTTTCTGATTTCTTTCAAATTTGGTATACAGTCTCTATAGGAAACTATTCTTCGATAAATTGAATCAAATAAATTTTTAAAAAATATTTAGGGGGTGAAACACCCCTTCAAATTATTAAAGGACGCATATCTTAAAAACTATTGGGAAATTTGGATTTATCTCTTCATATTCTGTTTGTGTGGACCTTAATTTATGTGAAAATATAGTTTTCATCCCTTAAAACTTACAATTAGAGGGTTAAATAAATTAATAAACATAACATGAGATTGGCTCAAAAACGTCCTGAGAAAAGGGCGAATTATGCAAGAACTTGAACCCCAATTCGAATTAAGATTGTTGATTCGGATACTAGAGGGTTCAATTAAAGGGATGACATGCGTAACACATTTCTCAAAATTTTTATTATCTATTTGAAAGAGTGGACTATAGCCTCGGGGTTTTTTTTGAGCAAAAAAGGGCTTATGCCTCTAATTTCTTTTAATTTTGGTATACAGCCTCTATAAAGATTTATTCTTTGATAAATTGAGCCAAATGAATTTTTTTTCAAATACTTAGGGGTAAAACACCCCTTCAAATTATTAAAGGGCGCATATCTTAAAAACTGTTGGGAAATTTGAATTTATTTCTTCATATTCTGTTTCTATGGACCTAAAAATATATGAAAATATATTTTTCATTCCTTAAAACTTTCAATTAGATAGTTAAATAAATTAATAAATATAACATGAGATTGGTTTAAAAACGCCATAATCAAAAGGCGATTAATGCAAGAACTAGAGCCTCTATTCGAATTTATATTGCAGATTCGGATTCTTGAGGGTCAAATTAAGGGGGTGAGATGCGTAACACATTTTTCAAAATTTGTATTATCCATTTTAAAAGGATGGACTATAGCCTTGGGGTTTTTCAAACAAAAAATGGACTTGCCTTTCTGATTTCTTTCAAATTTGGTATACAGACTCTATAAAAGTGTATTCTTCGATAAATTGAGCCAAATGAATTTCTTTCCAAATACTTAGGGGTAAAACACCCCTTCAAATTATTAAAGGACGCATATCTTACAAACTATTGGGAAATTTTGATTTATCTCTTTGTATTCTGTTTGTATGAACCTTAATCTATATGAAAATATATGTTTCATCCCTTAAAACTCTCAATTAGGGGGTAAATAAATTAATAAATATAACATGAGATTGGCCTAAAACGCCATATGAAAAAGGGGAATTATGCAAGAACTAGAGCTCCTATTCCAATTAAGATTGTAGATTCGGATTCCAGAGGCTCGAATTAAGGGGATGACATGCGTAACACATTTTTCAAAATTTTTATTATCCATTTAAAAGGATGGACTCTAATTAGGGTTTTTTTTAAGCGAAAAAGGGTTTATCTCTCTGATTCCCTTCAAATTTGGTGTACAGCCTCTATAAAGATCTATTCTTTGATAAATTGAATCAAATAAATTTTTAAAAAATACTTGAGGGGTGAAACACCCCTTCAAATTATTAAAAGGCGCGTATCTCAAAAACTATGGGGAAATTTGAATTTATCTCTTCATATTCTGTCTATGTGGACCTTTATCTATATTAAAACATATTTTTCATCCCTTAAAACTTCCAATTAGAGGGTTAAATAAATTAATAAATATAATTCTGCAGCACCGCTCAAAACAAACTAATAATTTATGACTAAATCAGAAGCTGCAGAAATTTCAAATTTTGCATATGTGCTCAAAATAGATGTAAAAATATGTAAAATTAATATTAGTTATATATCATTATTGGTGCACGAGCTGTAGGCTTGCAAATTGGACAATATAAACTATTATTTTCTGGGTAAATTAGTTGCTTGAGAAATTTTTAATTATCAGTACGCATTTGGATTGAGTGTAGGTGTAAGCAGAATAGATATTAGACTCCTATAGTTATTGCAGCACGAGCTATAGACTTGCAAATTGGGCAAAACAAACGACACCGACTGGAAAATTTTCCTTGTATTGGTAAAATGCGTAAGAACTTCGCTTTTTAATTCATAACTTTGCGTCAAATCATCGCAGACACTTGATTTTTTGCGCAATTTAAAGAAAAATGATTGAACTTGATTTCCTGGGCTGTGAGTTGAGTCCACAATTTTTTTTGCACCCGGCATAAATTGTCAAACGTTGACATTTTTTTTTCAGTGGTGTGGTACGGGGTGCGTTGAACTTTGCGCCGGATTAACTTGAAGCCCTGAAAGAGAAAGCTTCAAACTTTCCAAAACTCAAAAATTCATTTATTTTCGATCAATATTAACCGAGTTATGGCAGTTTGAAAAATCGATATTTTTGGTACATTTTCAAGAGCCGGTTTTCTCATATTCTAATTTTGAAAACGATAATAATTGCAAAAAACCAGTTCGTGCAAAAAATTTGCAGTGTATATTCAGTGATTATATCAGGCTTTTTAAACAGCGATAAATGTGATACTTCTTTTTAATTATATTGTTAATTAACTGAGTGAGTGATTAATATTATTTTTCCGGTAATACCTTCCAGAATAATTTTTTTCGCAACGCAAAGAAATATTTTACAGGTTTGGTTGTAGTTAATTTATTGAGTTTTGTTTTAAATGGCTCATAAATTTGTTTAATGGGAGATATTGATTGCAAAACAAAAGGGGGTCAAAGATAAATTTTTATATTTGGATTAGTGGGTTATATTTTATTAATTTTAATTAAACACTATTTTTCATGTTGATCAGCAGGAAAAAGATTTTTTGACTTAGTTTTGCTGTGTAAATCGACCTTAATATTCCACCTGTCTGCAAATTTGAATATAATGAAAACCACCTGTTGTTCCACCATGTATTCCAGAATAAACAGTTAGGTTTGTTATATTTTATGTTAAACATCAGCTAATATACGGAAACATTTCTTCATATTTATTCATTATTTTCTTTTATATAACAAACAATTGATTTGTCCGCTTATAGTAGAGCATAGCAGTGACTGCCAAAATGTTATTTATTAAAGTTTGACGATATTTGATCAGTTTATTGAACTAATTGTACAGTTTAGATATTATAATACATAGGGATTTATTAATTACTTTACTAATTAGCAATTTGTAACAATAACAATTTCAATAAATTCATTTTGAAGATAAAAAACGAGGAGAATCCTTAAAAAAATTACTTGCTACAATTGAATTTATTTCCTTACTTTCACCCCTCTTTTCATTCGACATGAACAACCGGGGCCCATATTTACCTGTAGGATTCGTATATAACTAAAGAATTACAAAACGATCAATACGTGTGCCTCGGCCCAGTCCTTATCCCCCCCACTCAACAGTCACACGAGGCATCTTTCCCCCACTATCCCTCTCCCAATACACTAACAATCTATAACTGTACGTATCCTATTACGAGTGAGATGAAAGAGGCATGAGTAGAGGATATTCAGTACCACGCATCACTAATCCCCTCCGCTCCCCACTACTGATATTGGAGTGGGGAGCTGGAGGGGCGAACGATGATGAGTTGTTTTGTAATAACGTTGGATGGGTTTGTTTTATAGGGTGATTTAAGGAGGTAAATTGATTTTAGACCGTAATTCAAATGCATTTTGATATTCCTATTTATTATTTTAGTATCAGTGATGACGAGTCATTCAATTTTAATTTTAATGTGAGCAAAATAATTTTATTCTGTTCCTTATGAGGACACGTTATAGGTCGCAATTATTCACTAATTTTAGTAATTCTTTTTTTTTATCGTAAGGTCAACTATCAGAATAGAATCCTATTGATTTTTAGGATAATTTGTCTGATAGTTTTGTTATTATGGGCAATTGATTATTGCAGGATTATTTGTTGAATGTAATTAATAAATTCATTTTATGAATTAATATATAAAGCACAAAACTAAAAATAAATTAATCTTAAATATTTACATTGATGATATGATATTCATATGAACTTGAATTTTCTCAGGGACAAGTTGATAAATAGTTTTAATGAATCAAATGTCAACTTTTATTTATTAATGTTTATTTATCTACTTATCATAATTTTGAAAAATACTGTTTCATAATAATTTTATAAGAAAAACGTCGACAATTGGCTCGCTGATGAATTCAGTCAGATGAATTTTACAAAAATACTTTGGGGGTGAAACACCCCTTCAAATTATTAAAGAACGCATATCTTAAAAACTATTGGGAAATTTAATTTTATATTTTCATATTCTGAGTGTATGGACCTTAATCTATATGAAAATATATTTTTCATCCCTTAAAACTCCCAGTTAGAGGGTTAAATTAATTGATAAACATAATATGAGATTGGCTCAAAAACGCCATATGAAATGGGCGAATTATGCAAGAACTAGAGCCCCTATTCGAATTAAGATTCTAGATTCGGATTCTAGAGGGTCGAATTAAGGGGATGACATGCGTAACACATTTTTCAAAACTTTTATTATCCATTTTAAAAGGGTTGACTATATCCTTGGGGTTTTTTTAAACTAAAAAGGACTTGTCACTTTGATTTCTTCCAAATTTGGTATACAGTCTCTATAAGGGTCTATTCTTCGATTAATCAAGTCAAATGAAATTTTAAAAAATATTAAAGGGGTGAAACACCCCTTCAAATTATTAAAGGACGTATATCTTAAAAACTATTGCGAAATTTGAATTTATCTTTTCATATTCTATTTGTACGGACCTCAATCTATATAAAAATATATATTTCATCCCTTAAAACTTCCAATCAGGTGATTAAATAAATTAATGAATATAACAAGAGATTGGTTTGAAAATGCCATATGAAAATGGCGAACTATGCAAGAACTAGAGTCCCTATTCGAATTTAGATTGTAGATTCAGATTCTAGAGGGTCGAATTTGGGGAATGACATGTGTAACACATTTTTCAAAAATTTTATTATCTATTTTAGAGGGGTGGAATATAGCCTTCAGGCTTTTTTAAAGCAAAAAAGGGCCTGTCTCTCTGATTTATTTAAAATTTGGTATCCAGCCTCTATGAGGGTGTGTTCCTTGATAAATTGAGTTAAATGAATTTTTAAAAAACACTTAGGGGGTGAAACACCCCTTCAAATCGTATATCTTAAAAAGTATTGGGAAATTTGGATTTATCTCTTAATATTCTGTTTGTGTGGACTTTAATCTATATAAAATATATTTCTCATCCCTCAAAACTTTCAATTAGAGGGTTAAATGAATTAATAAATATAGCATAAGATTGGCTTAAAAACGCCTTAAGAAAAGGACGAATTATGCAAGAACTAGAGCCCATATTTGAATTTAGATTGTTGATTTGGATTCTAGAGGATCAAATTAAGGAGATGACATGCGCAACACATTTCTCAAAATTTTTATTATTCTTTTTAAAAGGGTGAACTTTATCCTTGGGGTTTTTTCAAGCGAAAAAAGTCTCGTGTCTCTGATTACTTTCAAATTTGGTATAGTGTCTCTATAAGGGTCTATTCTTCGATAAATTGAATCAAATGAATTGAAGAAAAATATTTAGGGGATGAAAATCCCCTTTAAATTATTAAAGGACGCATATCTCAAAAATTATTGGGAAATTTGGATTATTTTCTTCATATTCTGTTTGCAGGGACCTTAATCTTTATGAAAATATATTTTTCATCCCTTAAAACCTCTAATTTGAGGGTTAAATAAATTAATATATATCACATGAGATTGGCCCAAAAACGCAATATGGAAAGGGCAAATTATGCAAGAACTAATGTCCCTATTCTAATTTAGATTGTAGAAGGTCGAATTAAAGGGATGACGGGCACAACACATTTTTCAAAATTTTTATTATACATTTTAAGAGGGTGGACTATAGACTCAGGGTTTTTTTTAGGCGAAGGAGGGCTTGTTTCTCTGATTTCTTTCAAATTTGGTATACAGCCTTTATAAGGGTCTATTCTTTGATAAATTGAGTCAAATGTATTTTTAAAAAATATTTATGGGGTGAAACACCCCTTCAAATTATTAAAGGATGCATATTTCAAAAACTATTTGAAAATTTGGATTTATTTCTTCATTTTCTGTTTGTAGGGACTTTAATCTATATGAACATATATTTTTCATCCCTTAAAATTTCCTATCAGATGGTTAAATAAATTAATAAATATAACAAGAGATTGACTTAAAAACGCCAGCTAAAATGGGCAAATTATCGAAGAACTAGAGCCCCTATTTGAATTTAGATTGTTGATTTGGATTCTACAGGGCCGAATTAAGGGGATGACATGCGTAAAACATTTTTCAAAATTCTTATTATTCATTTTAAAAGGATGGACTTCAGCCTTGGGGGTTTTTCAAGCGAAAAAGAGCTTGTGTCTCTGATTTCTTTCAAATTTGGTATATAGCCTCTATAAGGGTCTATTCTTTGATAAATTGGTTCAAATGAATTTTTTAAAAATATTTAGGGGGTGAAACACCCCTTCAAATTATTAAAGGACGCATATCTTGAAAACTTTCGGGAAATTTGCATTTATCTCTTCACATTCTGTTTGTGTGGACTTTAATCTATATAAAAATATATTTTCCATCCCTCAAAACTTCCAATTGGAGGGTTAAATAAATTAATAAATATAACATGAGATTGGCTTGAAAACGCTTTAAGAAAAAGGCAAATTATGCAAGAACTAGAGCTCCTATTTGAATTTAGATTGTAGATTCGGATTCTAGAGGGTTGAATTAAGGGGATGACAGGCACAACACATTTTTCAAAGTTTTTATTATACATTTTAAGAGGGTGGACTATAGGCTCAGGGTTTTTTTAAAGCGATGGAGGGCTTGTCTTCCTGACTACTTTCAAATTTGGTAGTCAGTCTCTATGAGGATCTATTTTTTGTTAAATTGATTCAAATTAATTTTTAGAGAATACTTGGGGGATGAAATATCCCTTCAAATTATTAAAGGACGCATATCTTGAAAACTATTGGGAAATTTTGATTTATCCCTTCATGTTCTGCTTGTATGGTCCTTGATCTATATAAAAATATTTATTTCATCCCTTAAAACTTCCAATTAGATGGTTGAATGAATTAATAAATATAACATAAGATTGGGTTGAAAACGCCTTAAGAAAAAGGCAAATTATGCAAGAACTACAGCTCCTAAATGAATTTAGATTGTAGATTCGGATTCTAGATGGTTGAATTGAGGGGATGACATGCGTAACACGTTTTCAAAGTTTTTATTATACATTTTAAGAGGGTGGACTATAGGCTCAGGGTTTTTTTTAAGCGATGGAGAGCTCGTCTTTCTGACTCCTTTCAAATTTGGTAGTCAGCCTTTATAAGGATATATTTTTTGTTAAATTGAGTCAAATTAATTTTTAAAGAATACTAGGGGGATGAAACATCCCTTCAAATTATTAAAGGACGCATATCTTGAAAACTATTGTGAAATTTGGATTTATCTCTTCATATTCTGTTTGTGTGGACCTTAATCTATATGAAAATATGTTTTTCATCCCTTAAACTTTCCAATTAGATGATTAAATTAATTAATAAATATAATAAGAGATTTGCTTAAAAACGCCTTAAGAAAAAGGCGAATTATGCAAGAACTAGAGCCCCTATTTGAATTTAGATTGTAGATTCGGATTCTAGAGGGTCAAACTAAGGGGATGACATGCGTAACACATTTTTCAAAATTTTTATTATTTATTTTAAAATGGTGGACTATAGCCTTGGGGTTTTTTTGGAGCGAAAAAGGACTTGTCTCTCTGATTTATTTCAAATTTTGTATACAGCCTCTATAAGGATCTATTCTTCTATAAATTAAGTCAAATAAATTTTTAAAAAATATTTGGAGGGTGAAACACCCCTTCAAATTATTAAAGGCTGCATATTTTAGAAACTATTGGGAAATTTGAATTTATTTCTTCATATTCTGTTTGTGTGGATCTTAATCTATTCAAAAATATATTTTTCATCCCTCAAATCTCCTAATTAGAGGATTAAATTAATTAACTAATATAACAAGAGATTGGCTCAAAAATGCCTCGAAAAAAGGGCGAATTATGCAAGAACTAGAGCCCCTAATTGAATTTAGATTGTAGATTTGGATTTTAGAGGGTCAAATTACGGGGATGACATGCGTAACATATTTTTCAAAATTTTTATTATCTATAAACTGTCACATATTTGTCTAGTTTCAATTTTGAATAATAATTAATTTACTCTGATTCAAATTTAAATGTATGTATACTTGTATTGGTTTGTAAGCAGCTGTCTGTGAAATATTTATGTCCATATTCATAGCAGTTCGTTAAATTTAACGCTCAATTTAGCGGCCATTAAGGTTATAAAGTATTCTAAATTTAGTCAAAATAGAATGTTGCACTGAATTCTAACTATTGGATGTAAGACTTCCAAAACAGAACGAAAAATATTCAGAAACCTGCTTTGTAATTTAATTTACTCTCCGATTGTCCAATAAACGAAAACAGAGGCGCCCGAGTACACTTACAATAAACAATTTGTATTCAGATTTTCTGTTCCATTCTCATTGTAGCTTTATTAGTATTATATTTGTCGTTATTCATTTGATTTTATGGTGGAGATATTATTATATTCATTAATTTTATGAATCAGATAACATGAAAAGATTATTGTTCTTAGAAAATTTTTAATTATCTTTTGAAATGATTGTGTTCAATCAGTACCACGTGTAGAAAGAGATTGTTGTTAATTTCACGAACATTTTGATCTTCCCTTATTAAAATATTGTACGTAAAAATAAATTTCCAAGAATTAAATTGAAAATTCAAAATAATAATCCGCTAAAATGTTACATTAATTAATTAAACAAATTTGCGTTCAATTTAATTTATTTGCAGCAGTGAGATTTAAGTTTATTCTCAGAAAGGTGAGCTGAAAAACAAGTTTTGATTCATTTGATGATGTATTCCCACCAGTGCTGTTAGTCAAGTAGATTTTATACAAGTTACGAAATTAAATCGATTACTTAGAGTATATTTTGCCTTTTGTGGGCTGCTGCATGTGGAACTCACTTGAAAGTAATGAAAAGTTTACTTTTGAGATGCTAACAACAAGATATCCTTATAAGTTCATGTCCGATGTTACACCAATTACGTGCTATTTCATATTTAATTATTCTGCTCCAATAGTGTATTCCCAAATTCAAATTAAAACTGTAATATCTCCAAAAGCTATCTGAACCCACCGAAGCATCACTCCAAACAACAAAACGTTCTACGTAACGATTCTCCTTCCTCCGACGTCTCTTCTGTCACCGCTGCGTTCACCGGCGTTTGCGAACAATGGCCGCATGTACATTTGATAGATGTTAGGGGCTTAGGAAAGGAAGGGGGACGGCGTCGTGACGCCAGAAGTCGGGTCGCACGCTAGCACGCGACAGCGCCATCTTCCAAAGCAATTCGGGACAATGGAATGACGAATGGACGAATTCTAAATCTGATACGTGATGATCAAAAAGAAACTCCAAGAAATTAATTAATGGCAAACTTATTCATTAAAATGTCTTTATCAACCCTATTTTGTGGTTGCTTGATTTGCAATATCGTTTTCGTATAATGCAAAACCTTCGTAGTTCAGGAAATGTTGGTTTAGGCGTAGATGTAAGACTTCATCAAATTTTTAACAAGAAAGAGTTCGCACGGTGTCAAATTGCACCATTTTTGTCATTTAAATAAGACCGGAAACTGCCGTTCGCTTAATTTTGAGTCGCTGCTAAATTCAGTCCTCTCTTGACTTAGCCTGAAAAATTTACAATAGGATCTTCAACGATTTCTCAAAAATCTCAAAAAAGAAACCCTGAGCATATTAAAAAAATTATTTACAATAATTTTTTTGTTGAGAAAGATCGTTGTAATCAGCAAACACGATTTTAAAATGTTGTTGTGACGTCACTACGCATGTTGCCGCTCAGCGGCTCAGCTGTAGCTTGTCCCATCGCATTTGAAAGGTTCTATTATTTTCTTGTGACATGACACTATTGTAAATTTAGACAATCAAAATTGTATTCACCAAATTGCAACAAACAAATATTGATCATTAATCAATTGTAACGTATTAAAATTAATAAATTACTTAAATAGCAATTTACTACACTATGCACACAAAAATAGACGTTTACGTCATCAACTTTTCAATATTTCGTCAATTTTCAAGTTGGATCTTTGGACACGTGCCTAGTAACATTTTTTGGGTCGCTGATTTGATCAGAGAATAATAAAATAATTCCGAGGAAAGAGGGATGACCATAAATCTGAATTTTGAGTACTTTTATCGAGTGAATAAAATCGAAACCGTCATTTTGTCTTTAATATATTATATCTGCATTCTATACATCATCCTTCAGTCGATTTCAAATTTTTTGAATCGCTGGTTTAGTCAAGAATCAATAATTATTTACATATGTCAAGAAGACAGTTGGAATTATTATATTTATTATAATTTTGAATTTTGAACACTATAATTGTGTGGAGGAAAAACAAAACGTCATTTTATCTTTAGTATATTATCTTTACATCTTCCCTGAGTCAGCACTCACAATTTAAATTTTTTTGAATCGCTGGTTCACTCAGAAATCAATTATTCATGTCAACTGGTTAAATAGCGCTATAAATTTATTGTGATTTTGAGTTCTGAGTACTATAATTGTGTGAACGAAAACAAGAAGGTCATTCTGTCTTCGATATATTATTTCTACATCCTCCCTGAGTTAGCACTCACAATTTAATTTTTTTTAAATCGCTGGCTTACTCAGAAATCAATTATTCATCTCAACTGGATAAATAGGATTATTTAATTTATTTCGATTTTGAGTTTTGAACATTATAATTGTGTGAACGGAAACGAGAAGGTCATTCTGTCTTTAGTATATTATTTCTACATCCTCCCTGAGTCAGCACTCACAATTAAAATTTTTTTTAACCGCTGGTTTACTCAGGAATCAATTATTTATCTCAACTGGATAAATAGGGCTATTATATTTATTGTCATTTTGAGTTTTGAACAGTATAATTGTGTGGACGAAAACCAGAAGGTTATTCTGTCTTCAGTATAATATTTCTACATCCTCCCTGAGTCAGCACTCTCAATTTAAAATTTTTGGAATCGCTGGTTTTCTCAGGAATCAATTATTTATCTCAACTGGATAAATAGGGTTATTGTATTCATTTTTTTTTGAGTTTTGAGCACTATAATTGTGTGAACGCAAACGAGAAAGTAATTCTGTCTTCAGTATATTATTTTTACATCTTCCCTCAATCAGCACTGTCAATTTAAATTTTTTTGAATCGCTGGTTTACTCAGAAATCAATTATTTATCTCAACTGGATACTTAAGGTTATTATAATTATTGTCAACTTGAGTTTTGAGCACTATAATTGTGTGAATGAAAACGAGAAGGTCATTCTGCTTTCAATATATTATTTCTACATCCTCCCTCAATCAGCACTCTCAATTCAAATTTTTTTGAACCGCTGGTTTACTCAAGAATCAATTATTTATCTCAACTGGATAAATAGGGTTATTATATTTATTGTCATTTGGAGTTTTGAGCATTATAATTGTGTGAACGATAGCGAGGAGGGCTTTCTCCCTTCAGTATATTATGTCTACATCCTCCCTGAGTCATCACTCACAATTTAAATTTTTTTGAACCGCTGGTTTACTCACGAATCAATTATTTATCTCAACTGGATAAAAAAGGTTATTATATTTATTGTCAGTTTGAGTTTTGAGCACTATAATTGTGTGCACGAAAACAAGAAAGTCATTCTGACTTTAGTATATTATTTCTACATCCTCCATGAGTCAGCACTCACAATTTGAGATTTTTTGAACCGCTGGTTTACTCAGAAATCAATTATATATCTCAACTGGATAAATAGGATTATTATATGTATTGTCATTTTGAGTTTTGAGCACTATAATTGTGTGAACGGAAACGAGAAGGTCATTCTGCCTTCAATATATTATTTCTACATCCTCCCTCGAACAGCACTCTCGATTCAAATTTTTTCGAATCGCTGGTTTACTCAAGAATCAATTATTTATCTCAACTGGATAAATTAAGTTTTTAGCACTATAATTGTGTGAACAAAAACGAGAAGGTCATTCTGTCTTCAATATATTATTTCTACATCTTCTCTGAGTCAGCACTCACAATTTGAAATTTTTTGAACCGCCAGTTTTCTCAGAAATCAATTATTTATGTCAACTGGATAAATAGAGTTATTATATTTATTGTCATTTTGAGTTTTGAGCACTATAATTGCGTGAACGAAAACGAGAAGGTCATTCTGTCTTCAGTATTTTATTTCTACATCATTTCTCAGTCAGCACTCACAATATAAAATTTTTTGAATCGCTGGTTTATTCAAAAATCAATTATTTATCTCAACTTGATAAATAGGGTTATTAATTTATTGTCATTTTGAGTCTTGAGCACTATAATTGTGTGAACGACAATAAAAAGGTCATTCTGTCTTCAGTATATTATTTCTACATCCTCCCTGACTCAGCACTCACAATTTAAATTTTTTTGAATCGCTGGTTTACTTAGAAATCTATTATTTATCTCAACTGAATATATAGAATTATTATAATTATTGTCATTTTAAGTTTGGAGCACTATAATTGTGTGAACAAAAACAAGAAGATCATTCTGTTTTCTGTATATTATTTCTACATCCTCCCTGACTCAGCACTCACAATTTAAAATTTTTTGAATCGCTGGTTTACTCAGAAATCAATTATTTATGTCAACTGGATTAATAGAGTTATTATATTTATTGTCATTTGGGTTTTGAGCACTATAATTGTGTGAATGAAAACGGGAACGTCATTTTATCTTTAGTATATTATTTCTACTTCCTTCTTGAATCAGCACCTACAATTTAAATTTTTTTGAATCGGTGGTTTAATCAGAAATATATTATTCATCTCAACTGGATAAATAGGGTTATTATATTTATTGTCATTTGAGTTTTGAGCACTATAATTGTGTGAACGACAATAAAAAGGTCATTTTGTCTTCAGTTTATTATTTCTACATCCTCCCTGAGTCAGCACTCACAATTTAACATTTTTTGAATCTCCGGTTTACTCAGAAATCAATTATTTATCTCAACTGGATAAATAGGGTTATTATCTTTATTGTCATTTTGAGTTTTGAGCACTTTAATTGTGTGAACGAGAACAAAAAGATCATTCTGTCTTCAGTATATTATTTCTACATCCCCCCTGAGTCAGCACACACAATATCAAATTTTTAGAACAGCTGGTTTACTCAGAAATCATTTGGGTAAATAGGGTTATTATATTTACTGTCATTTTGAGTTTTGAGCATTATAATTGTGTGAACGAAAACGAGAAGGTCATTCTGTCTTCAATATATTATTTCTACATCCTCCCTCAATCAGCACTCACATTTTGATTTTTTTTTAATCGCTGGTTTTGTTAGGAATTTGTAATTCATCTCAAGTCCATTGTAACTTTGAGTTTTGAACACTATAATCGTGTGGAGGAAAACAAAAGAATGTCATTCTAACTTTAGTATACTAATTCTAGTTCCTTCTTGACTAAGCACTCTCATTTACAAATTTTTTGAATCGCTGGTTTAGTCAGAAATCAATCATTTATCTCAAGACAGATGGAATTATTATATTTATTATAATTTTGAGTTTTGAACACTATAATTGTGTGGAGGAAAACGAGGACGTCATTCTGTCTTCAGTATATTATTTCTACAACCTTCATTACTCAATATACACAATTTCAAATTTATTGAATCGCTGATTTAGTCAGAAATTTATAATTTGTTTCAAGAGGACATGTAGGATTTTTATGTTTTGTGATTACTATGTTTTGTGATTACTATAATTGTGTCGAATTACAAT
The DNA here is from genome assembly GCA_963989225.1 of Dromius quadrimaculatus. NCBI lineage: Eukaryota > Metazoa > Arthropoda > Insecta > Coleoptera > Carabidae > Dromius > Dromius quadrimaculatus. The sequence goes on from OZ022328.1 coordinate 4,902,670, forward strand.
TTGAAATTTTTTGAATCACTGGTTTACACAGGAATCAATTATTTATTCTAAAAGAACGGATAAAGCTTATTATATTTTTTGTAATTTTGAGCCTTGAACACTATAATTGTGTTGAAAGCTCATTTTGCAAAAAAAGTCGGCACCGACTCCTGATCGCTAACATGCGTTATGACGTCACAGCGGCGCTTGGCCAATAACAGCGTTTCATTAGTCACGTGAAAAAATTTTAATGTATGTTGTTTGTTGTCCCTATTTGCTGCCCAATAATAAAATCGCTAGCCGTTACTTCTATTGATTTATAATTGCATTAGCAGTCCACGTGGACTTATATACTCTTTTTGAACAATCACGAATATTTTAACCAATCAGAATGCAGTCAAACATATTTGAACCAATCAGAATGCAGTCAATCAGCCAGCGGAACAATTATAACAATGACCATTACAACAATGAGCTAGCGTTAATAATTATTACAACAAATTATTAAAGAAATAGCGAACTGTTTTACTTGTGCAGCTTTTCAAGTAACATCTGCCTTATCCCGGATGAAATTTTCTGCTTCGTTCCTGTATTTGTCACGGATGTAGGATTGCGAACTGGATAGCTCATTTAACACTCGCTTTGCCTGTGCCTCGTGCCTTCATATTGATTTTCCATCTATAACGTTGTACAGTGTCACATTCTACGTTATTATGTATGTATTATTATTTGGTGGGCTCCAATGAGGGATGATGACAGAGGGAGGAAACATAATCAATGGGCCTCTCAGGTAGAGATTAAATTAAGTGTTTAATCACTGATTTAAATCATTATTTAAATGATGTTTTAAATCGTGATTTAAATCATGATTTAAATCAATGTAATTTTTTAAAGAAAATTATTGATTTAAATCACGGTTTATTTTTCTATATTTGTGTGACCGGTTTGGTGATTTCGGTTGAGATTTTATCTAAAAATCCCTAGTTTAGACGTAAGGGCTGTTGAAGTAAAGAATAAGGGAGAATAGGGGAGACGAATAAATGTTATTGCCATGATCTCGTGAACTACAAAAAGGATTTACGAATTTCGCCACAAAATAATTATTCGCTTTAGATAGTAATTCTTTCTTTTCGTGCATCGGATCAGTGTGGTTAAATTTAGCAGAAATATCGAACGGTTCCAATGAACAAGCCGAGAATATTTGAAATGGAACGTTCTAAAATTTCGTTTCGCGGTTTCTTGTTTCAGCCTCGTTAAAAGTAACAAATAATTCTTGTCAGTGCACTAACAAAATGCCGTCTTGCTACCTGTGCTGTTTGCCGTGACGGTTGAATGTAAATTGGAACAAAAAAACGGACCCTCGCAAGTAAAAAACCGTAAAAAACGTAGGAAATGCCAAAGTTAGTTTTGGATCCAAGGTTGCTTCTATCAAATATGAACAACTGAAACGTTATATCTGTCACACATCAAACGTGGGAATTTCAAATAAAAAATACAATAAACTTAATTATTTTGACATGAATTGGGGTAAGATTGACATTTTGGGTGAAAATAACCCTCTGTTATAAAATTGACAAATCAGAATTGGAAATGTCAAAATTGTGGTGGGGCTGTCAGTGTCTGTACGTCTTCGTCTCTAGCGGTTTCCATAATATGTAAAACAATCGTTTATTATATTGTTTACAATCCATTTCAAACGAATTTCGTAAACAGTTTCTGTTTGGCTGGTTTTGGGCGACTTCTGAGAATCACGAATTCTTTACATACACGTCATTCGGAAAACGACTTTTTGTGGTGAGTAACTCTCAATCGATACTCTTGCAAGTAGAATTTAATATTGCGCACGTCCAAATATCTTCCTCCAAAACGACTGTCTTACATTTCACAATGCGTCAAAATTATTGTCAATAAAAACTAATTAAATTGATTACTTATTATTAATTAATTATAACCGATGTTCATTCATATTCATTAATTCTTCTTACAGAATGCAAAAACTTTGTTAGATCTACCGGAGTTAATTATAATTCATATTCATTCTGAATGAGTTCATGATTCTGAAATAAATTATTCTTAAAGAAATTTGTAATGCAATTATATGCAATATTTATGTATGAATAATATTCCCTTCTATACAATCATTTGAATATTTATTTTTAAACCTTTCAAACTTCTGCCTAGTATGAGTAATGCATTGTTCTTTGATTTATCGATTTTACATTGTGTTTATTACGTTATTAAACTGCAACATATGCTTATTTTTTTTTTAATATTTTAGATTTTGTATTACTGTTTTGTTCAGAATGTGGGATGTTCTAAAACATTTTAGATTGCTTTAGAATCATCTGAAACACTCCAGAATGTTCCAAAACTTTGTTGATTGTTATAGAACGTCCTATAATATTATAGCAGGCTTTAAAACAGTTAAAAACGTAATACAGTATTTTAGAATGTCCCACAACTCTTTAAAACTTACCAAAATAATTTTAAGTTGTTCCTAAATGTTCCTAGAATGTTCCAAAACGTTTTTAGAATGCTTCAGAGCGTTGTGCAATGTACCAAAAGGATTCAAAAGACTCAAAAACGTTGTACAATATTCTGGAACATTCCAGAGCGTCCTACAATATTTCAAAGCAATCTAGAATGTTCCAGAATACTCCAAAATGCGATGTAATTTTCTAAAAGCCGTTCCGACGGATTATGGAGTGTTTCAAAATGTTAAAGAGCATTCCAAAATAATTTCTTACTTAAAAAATTTCGCAGTTTGCTCCAGAATGTCCTAAAATGTTTCAGAATTTTATGCAATGTTCTATGAATGTTTCAAAACGTTGTACACTGTCTTAAATTATTTTAAAATAATTTCCTTTTAGTTAAACTTTTCGAATTGCGTCTCAAAATGTTCTGAAACATTCTAAAATGTTTTGGAACGCCCTAGAAAGTTCCAGAATATTTTAAAACATTCCCTAATAATTTCATGCTGAGAAAACCTTGCCAAATGTGCTCCAGAATATTCTAAAACCTTCCAGAACTTCGTGGTATGCTCTAGAATGTTGGACAATACTCATAAATATCCTAGAACCTTCTAGAATAATTTCATGTTAAGGAATAAAAAACGTTATACAATTTCTTTAATTATTTTAGAGAAATTTCCTATTGGGAAAACTACTATTACGTCTCAAAATGTTCTGTGTTGCCTTAGAAAGTCCCAGAACGCCGAAAAGCATTGTACAAAATTCTAAAATGTTCCAGAATATTTTAAAACATTCCCGATTAATTTCATGCTGAAATAACCTTGTCAAATCTGCTCCAGAATATTCTGAAACCTTCTAGAACTTTGTGGTATGCTCTAGAATATTATACAATATTCTGAAATGTCCTAGAACCTTCCAGAATAATTTTATGCTGAGGAAAAAAAACCTTATATTGGGAAACTGTTCTGAAACATTCTAAAATGTTCTGAAATGCCTCACAAAGTTCCAGAGCGCCGAAAAGCATTGTGTAACATTCCAAAATGTTCTAGAATATTTCCGAATAATTTTATGCTGGGAAAACCTTGCCAAATCTGCTTCAAAATATTCTAAAACCTTCCAGAACTTTATGGTATGTTCTAGAATGTCATACAATATTCAAAAATGTCCTAGAACCTTCTAGAATAATTTCATGCTGAGAAAAAAAACGTTATACAATGTCTTAAATTATTTTAGAATAATTTCCTTTTGGGAAAATGTTCTGAAACATTCTAGAATGTTCTGGAATGCCTTACAAAGTTCCAGAACGCTTATACAAAATTCCAAAATGTTCCAGAATATTTTAAAATATTCCTGAATAATTTCATGTTGAGAAAACCTTGCCAAATTTGCTCCAGAATATTCTAAAAGCTACTAAAACTTCATGATATGCTCTATAATGTCATACAATATTCTAAAATGTCCTAGAACCTTCTAGAATAATTTCATGCTGAGGAAAAAAACGTTATACAATGTCTTAAACTATTTTAGAATAATTTACTATTGGAAAAATGTTCTGGAATACCTTAGAAAGTTCCAGAACGCCGGAAAGCATTATACAATATTCCAAAATGTTCCAGAATATTCTAAAACATTCCCGAATAATTTTTTATTGAGCAAATCTGCTCTAGAATATTATAAAGCCTTTCAAAACTTTATGGTATGCTCTAAAATGTCATACAATATTTTAAAATGTCCTAGAACCTTCCAGAATAATTTCATGCTGAGGAAAAAATGTTATTTTCTATAGGGAAAATGTTCTGTAATATTCTAAAATGTTATGGAATGTCTTAGAAGCTTCCAGAATGCCTAAAAGCAATATACAATATTCCAAAATGTTCCAGAATATTTTAAAATATTCCAGAATAATTTCTTGCTAAGCAAATCTGCTCCAGAATATTATAAAGCCTTTCAGAATTTCATGGTATGCTCTAGAATGTCATACAATATTCCAAAATGTCCTAGAAGCTTCCAGAATAATTTCATTCTAAGGAAAAAAACGTTATACAATGTCTTAAATTATTTAAAATAATTCCCTATTGAGAAAACTTTGCTAATTGCGTCTCAAGATGTTCTGAAATATTTTGAAATGTTCTGGAATACCTTAGAAAGTTCCAGAGCGCCGTTAAGCATTAAACAACATTCCAAAATGTTCCAGAATATTTTAAAACATTCCCGAATAATTTCTTGTTGAGCAAATCTGCTCCAGAATATTTTCAAGCCTTTTAGAGCTTCACGGTATGCTCTAAAATATCATACAGTATTCGATGATGTCCTAGAACCTTCCAGAATTATTTCATGTTGAGGAAAAAAAGTTATACTATGTCTTAAATTATTTTAGAATAATTTTCTGTTGGAAAAATGTTCTGAAACATTCTAAAATGTTCTGGAATGCCTTAGAAAGCTCCAGAATGCCGAAAAGCATTATAAAACATTACAAAATGTTCCAGAATATTTCGAAACATTCCCGAATAATTTCATGTTGGGAAAAACTTGCCAAATCTGCTCCAGAATATTCTAAAACCTTCCAGAACCTCGTGGTATGCTCTAGAATGTTATACAATATTTTAAAATGTCCTATAACCTTCCAGAATAATTTTATATTGAGGAAAAAAACCTTATATAATGTCTTGAATTATTTTAGAATAATTTCCTATTGGGAAAATGTTCTGGAATACCTTAGAAAGTTCCAGAGCGCTGAAAAGCATTATACAAAATTCCAAAATGTTCCAGAATGTTTTACAACATTCCCGAAGAATTTCATACTGACAAAACCTTGTTAAAACTGCTCCAGAATATTCTAAAACCTTTCAGAACTTCATGGTATGCTCTAGAATGTCATACAATATTATAAAATGTTCTAGAACCTTCCAGAATAATTTCAAGCTGGGGAAAAAGACGTTATAAAATATATAATTATTTTAGAATGATTTCCTATTGAAGAAACTTTGTTAATTGCGTCTCAAAATGTTCTGAAATATTTTGAAATGTTCTGGAATACCTTAGAAAGTTCCAGAGCGCCGTTAAGCATTAAACAACATTCCAAAATGTTCCAGAATATTTTAAAACATTCCCGAATAATTTCTTGTTGAGCAAATCTACTCTAGAACTTCATGGTATGCTCTAGAATGTCATACAATATTCTAAAATGTACTAAAACCTTCTAGAATAATTTCATGCTGAGGAAAACAACGTTATACAATGTTCTAAATTATTTTAGAATAATTTCCTATTGGGAAAACTTTGTTATTACGTTGAAAAATGTTCTGGAGCATTCTAAAAATTTTTTGGAATGCCGTAGAAAGCTCTAGAACCTCGAAAAGCATTACACAACATTCCAAAATGTTCCAGAATAATTTCATGCTGAGAAAACCTTGCCAAATATGCTCCAGAATATTCTAAAACCTTCCAGAATTTCATGGCATTAACACTACATTTATTTATTATTTACGCAATTATTATTTATTTTCACTGCTTTTTATTCGTTTTGAATAGTTCACTTATTAATTTTCACTCTTACGCGCTCCGTTTCCGAACTACCAACTGTTTTTCCCTTGCTTATATCCCCGTTTAAAGTTTCTCAAAACTTTTAGAAATTTCCACTAGATGTACCCACGTGTCTGTTGCGTTTGCCACCTTTTCAACCGGCGTGTGAAGATGGAAGTCTATTATGTAGGGGCTGTTTTTATTTGTGATAAAAAACAGTATAAGTTAGCCTAATGTTAGTCTAATTCTGCCGCGCTTCTTCGGCTAATTTTTTGCCTTAAGGTCATTTGCTATATACTTTTTGAATCAACAATGTTTTTTGAATAAAGTTTTTTGGCAAAATACAGTTTTATTGCTGTTTCATAAATTTCGAATAGTGGTTCCTAAAACTGGATCGGTATTCACTCTCGTTACCTCTCCCAGTTGGAAATTAAATTAATTTGGCAACAATGAAGTTATCTGACACTGGCTAATTGTTGTGACTAATTGACTGGCAACACACATTACAGCAAGGTAAAACGTGGCAAGCAAAGTGTAAAATAATTTCAGATTGTTATTTAATTCAAATAATTTTGTCTTTCTTGTCCGACAAAAAACATTTGATCCATAAAAAAGTTTTATTGAAATATAATTCAATATTTGTCACATAACTGCTTTTGAGTTTTTTGTGCAAACAAAAAAAGGTGTTTAAATGTGAATATGATGTATGCGCATTAATTTCAATTGCATTCATGATAAATTTCATGCAAATGGAACTATTTTTATTCTCGGTAATTAAGCAACTTTTTAGAACATTTTTGACATAAATTGTATTAATTTAAATGTAAAATAGACAACCTAGTTCTTGATGACGTGTCTTATGATGCAATGACAAGCAAGAATCTTTTATTAGTCATCCATTTTCTTCAATAAAATGTCAGAAGCCAATTTTTGCGTTATCAAAATATTTGCAGCATGTTGGAGTCAATTTATTAGAATTCCTTATTTCACGCATTTCTCCATAAATCTTTTGATTTATTCCCCATAATTTATCCACTCATCGGTGAGTTCTTTTGATGAAAAGAACATTGGTTCACATGCAGGAAATGTCAGCAGCTCGTATCGTTACGGTTATGGTGTTGGTGATGGTGATCGTGGCCGTCGGCATCCCCTACCTCTCCTGTGGCTTCGCCAGGGGTGAACAACCTCGTAACGAATGCATGCTTTAGCTTTCGCAATCGTAACGTCGTTATGTTTGCTTATGTTTCACATGAGAATAAACTATGCAAAATTCCGACAAAATTCGAACACAAATTAGATCAATTGTATTTAAAAGAATAAAGTTTAAAAATAATTATATGAAACGTGTATAAATAAACATACTATTTTTTTGTGTTGACCGCTTTCAAGGCCGACAGAGGCGCACAACTGATTTTAAAAAGGGGTCTGAAAAAAACTATTTTTATCTTATTCATACGTTCATAAGTAAGTTCACAATCTTATCCCTTTATATTCAAATATATACACATACACTAACACAATGGAAGACGATGTTGAACTTGACCTACAACAACTGAACGACCTTGAACCTTGCCCTAGTCCAGTGACACATATGTCTGAAATACTCCCACTACTGAAAAATTATTATAGCGAAATTTGAGGTATTTCCAAAGAAATCATTTAGACAATTCAATTAAAATGAATAAAAAATAGTAATTTCGAATTGAATTAATATAATTTTTTTCGAATTGTCGTTTTTCACTAAAAATTGAATTATTGTGGTTATGCTTATGTATTAATTTAACACATTTATAGGTTATGTTTTTTGTTCTTCAAGAATATAAGCTTCAAGAATTTATGTGGCAATATTTTCAATTAAATTAATTATTTTAGAATTGCATTCTATTTAATATTTCACCGTTTTCTTTAAATAAATCGTTGAATGATTTTTCTTTATGTTTGACAACCAACGATAATGAAGTTGAGAACAGTAACTACTATTTAAAGTGCTCATAGATGGCAGCACAGCCTGGCACTGATTCTGACTGTATTCAGACTATTCAAATCAGCTGATTCAAGTGCAATGAACTTGTGCAGACAATCTAATGTTTAAGAATCTGAAAATAAAATTATTGTACTTATTTCTGTTTTATATTGTTACCTTTAAAATTATTTTTTTTTATTTTGTTGCAGATTTTTCCATCATGGGCTGATTCAATGAAAAGAAAGTGGAATCCGGCAAAAATAAAATAGGTAAATTTTTTGATATTTTATAGCAAATTCTTCACGAGTTGTGTGAATAAAAACGTTATTTTGCATTGCCAGTAGCGCCGTACATTATTTTTATTCTGGAACATAGAATGCGTCGGCAACTTGCAGAACAAAATTGTTAAGTTGGTTGCCTTGTATTGTGGAATATACTATTTAATTTAATTTATTGCGTGTTTCTAGAGGCGTTAGGCTTGCCATGGATAAAGAAAATGGAGAAACCAGCGAAAGTGGAACTGGTTCAAACAAACTTTCCAACCAAGCAGCAGCAGCAGCGGCAGCAGCGGAAGCGTCTTTGTTGGACGCTGCGACGGCGAACTTATTCGGCGCGTACTGGCAACGGGGTGGTGAGGGGAGCGGGTTTGGGGGAGGCTCGTTCCCCGGAGCCATGCCGCACCATGCTGCACTACCCTTCGGCCTGTTGCCCTCTAGTGCAGCGGCGGCGGCGGCTGCTGCCGCGGCGGGACGCGGCTCTGTGCCCCCTTTTCCACCAGTGTCCAGTTCTGCATACACCAACACTTTGTCGGTTGCGGCTAGCCAGGCGGCCAGTCTCGGAATCAATCCTGCTGCAAGTAAGACATCAAACTTACCCTATTCCTATTTAAAAAAATATATGGTACGCCCTTGATTATAAATACGCCACTGCTACAATTATCTCTAAGTAAAGGAACTAAAAATTACAGATTTAAGAAAATGAGTAACGGGTGGTCATGTACTGTCCTAAATTGATTATAAAAACAAAAGTTTAATTCATTTTGATATTAAAATCGAAAATCGCATGTCAATATCTTGTGTAACTCGCGAGATATTTAGATAAATAGTTTCTACCCTAAAATGGGTACTAATTGAAATTTGAGGTATAAAATTTAATTACTGACATGTTGTTCATTCTGTGCAGCAATTTTCAGATTTTAATTGTTCATAGCTCAGCAGTAATTACCTTTCGAATTATTATTTAATTTTTAACCCAAAACTGGGTATACGAATAAAAAATCAAGCAGTTTGGGCAAATCTACGATACAACAGCTTTTATTTAGTACAAACATCCAGCCAGACAAACAAAGTGAATATAATTACAATTATTTCATATATTCCCGCCTAGAGTTTCTCGAAGCTTCCAGAAATTCCACCAGACGTCACCACATCCTTGGCGCTTAAATCAGTTTAACTGGCGTTTCGAGATTAAAATCTATTTTGCACTCCATAAAAAGTTTCACTTCTAACGCCGTTAGTTTTTGACTGACACATTTTATTATAATTTTTTTAATTACTATTCACCATAAAATTTGCTCCGTTGATGCCAAAACTTCTTTCTTGATTTACCAGTTCTAATTTTATGATAGATTGTTCGTTTCAGTGAACCCGATTTGGTTCACCGAAATATTATTTCCTTCCACTAGTGGAAGGAATATAAAGCAACACCTTAAACTACGTGTTGTCTTGTGAGCTCGTCGAATAGAACTAGTTGTTTACATGCTTTTGTTTTACAAATAAAAATATTCAAAACCAAGCACCCTTTCTAAATTAACGAAGGCAATAAAATTTCCCTTCACCGGCCTTAAAAACGTCATTTTTGTCTCAAAAATCCCCACAAGATTTTCAGATTCATCTTTAACGCGATTTATGATGATTAGGCGTTATTTTCTATCAGACGGATCACAATTTTGGCATACAAATACCACCGGATTTTTTTTCATTCAAGTAAAGATATTTGTTTTGAAATTCATTGCTACAGTGTCCAACTTTTCTATATTATATTAATCTATGGGTAATTCTTTTCAATACTTTCCAAAATACTTTTTCAGCAATTAAAATGTATCGCAAACTACTTGCTCATGAATATAATACACCAAACTGTTGTTAAAATTCACGTAGAAGTAACACATTTGATAAAATTTATCGGAATATTTACGAAACCGAACTGTCAAAAGTAAAGACAGTTCAGAAATTAATTGTTACAATATCCAACCTTTTCATGAGATATTAATCTATGTATGGCACGCCGTTTTGCTATTTATTCCACTTAAATTTAAATTATACATTTTTTTTTATCTTGCAAGATAATTTAATTCATTGAATTTTTATAATTGAATTAAAATTATGTACATAATGGAAATTCAGAATTATTATTATCTTGCAAGATAATTTCAATACATTGAATTTTTATGATTGAATTAATATTATGTACATAATGATAATTCAGCATAAAGACTATCTAGCAAAATATACGGAACCGTTGAATTTTTATGATTGAATTAAAACTATGTACATAATGAAAATTCAGAATAATTATCATCTTGCAAGATAATTTTGATGCATTGAATTTCTATGATTGATTTAAAATTATGTACATAATAGAAATTCAGTATTCTCATTATCTTGCAGGATAATTTTAATTCATTGAATTTCTATGATTGCATTAAAATTATGTACATAATAGAAATTCAGAATTATTATTACCTTTCAAGATAATTTTAATACATTGAATTTTTATGATTGAATTAAAATTATGTACATAATGGAAATTCAGAATTATTATTATCTTGCAAGATAATTTTTATATATTGAATTTTTATGATTGAATTAAAATTATGTACATATTAGAAATTCAGTATTTTTATCATCTTGCAGGATAATTTCAATTCATTGGATTTTTTTGATTGAATTAAAATTATGTACATAATGGCAATTTAGAATTATCATCCTCTTGCAAGAAAATTTTAATCCATTGAATTTTTAAGATTGAATATAAATTGAATTAAAATTATGTACATAATCATAGAAATTCAATTGATTAAAATTATCTTGCAAGGTAATAATAATTGTTAATTTCTATTATGTACATAATTTTAATTCATTCATAAAAATACAATGAATTCAAATTATACTGCAAGATAATAAGAATTCCGAATTTCCATTATATACTTAATTCCAATCCAATCATAAAAATTCAAAGCATTAAAATTATTTTGCAAGTTAATAATTATTCTGAATCCCCATTATGTACATAATTTTAATTCAATCATAAAAATTTAATGAATTGAAATTATCCTGCAAGATGATAAAAATACTGAATTTCTATCATGTACATAATTTTAATTCAATCATAAAAATTAAATGCATCAAAATAATCTTGCAAGATAATAATAATTCTGGATTTTCATTATGTACATAATTTTAATTCAATCATAAAAATTCAATGTATTAAAATTATCTTGCAAGATAATAATTATTCTAAATTACCATTATGTACATAATTTTAATTCAATCATAAAAATTCAATGCATTAAAATAATCTTGCAGGATATTAATAATTCTGAATTTTCATTATGTACATAATTTCAATTCAATCATAAAAATTTAATGCATTAAAATAATCTTGCAAGATAATAATAATTCTGAATTTTCATTATGTACATAATTTTAATTCAATCATAAAAATTCAACGGTTCCGTATAATTTTGCTAGATAGTCTCTATGCTGAATTATCATTATGTACATAATTTTAATTCAATCATAAAAATTCAATGTATTAAAATTATCTTACAAGATAATAATAATTCTGAATTCCCATTATGTACATAATTTTAATTCAATCATAAAAATTCAATGAATTAGAATTATCTTGCAAGATATAAAAATGTATAATTTAAATTTAACTGGAATAAATTGTTGCTATTAAATAGCAAAATGGCGTGCCATATCTATGAGTAATTTTCTCGAATTTCAATAAAAAAAAGTTTTGAAATACTTTTCTACCAAATAAAATGGATCACAAATTACTTGCTCATGAATATAATACACCAAACTTTTGCTAAAATTTACCTAGAAGTGACGAAATATTCACGAAACCGAACTGTCAAAAGCAAAGACAATTGAAAAATTAATTGCCACAATGTCCAATCTTTCCTTGATATATTAATCTATGGGTAATTTTCTCGAATTTCACTGAAAAAAATTCAAAATACCTTTTCACCAAATGAAATGGATAACAAATTACTTACTCATGAATATAATACACCAAACTTGCTAAAATTCACGTCGAAGTAACACATTTAATAAAATCAATCGAAATATTTACGAAACTGAACTGTCAAAAGCAAAGACAATTGAGAAATTAATTGCTATAATGTCCGATCCTCCCATGATATATTAATCTATGGGTAATTTTCTCGAATTCTACAAAAAATATTTGAGTTTTTAAAATACTTTTTCCCCAATTAAAATGTATCAGAAATTACTTGCTCATAAATATAATAACCAAATTGTTACTAAAATATACGTAGAAGTGGCACATTCAATAAAATTTATCGGAATATTCACGGAACCGAAGTGTCAAAAGCAAAGACAGTTGAGAAATTAATTGTTACAGTGTCCAACCTTTCCATAAGATATTAATCTATGGGAATTTTTTCCAATTTCATTAAAAATATTTAATTTTTTTTTTAATATTTGTTCACCAAATGAAATGTATCACAAATTACTTGCTCTCTGTTGCTAAAATTCACGTGGAAGTAACGGAATATTTACGAAACCGAACTGTCAAAAGCAAAGACAGTTCAGAAATTAATTGAAACAATGGCCAACCTTTCCATTATATTAATCTATGGGTAATTTTTTCGAATTCTATAAAAAATATTTAATTTTGACCAAATTGTTAAAATTAACGTAGATGCAATACATTTAATAAAATCAACAATAATGTTTTAGAAAATGAACTGCCAAAAGTGACATTTCCCTCTGATAAAAAGAAAAACACTAATAATAAATATTTGCAGTTCAATAAATATTATAAATAGATAATAATAAAAATGATTAATAATAGCGCGAGGAAAGAGCAAAGATGTTCCAGGTTGTATTTTTAAAAGTAGAAGATAAAATATTGATTACGTCGACCTGTCGTCCGGTCACATCCACCGCAAATTTCCTAACCTAACTTCTGATTTGCCGCCTTTTCCTCAAATCTACAATTCTCCCACTGTTGGAGAATGTTATATTTGAACTAGCAAATGAATTGTATTATTAATTTACATTGAATTTCCAACCTGCCGGTGGGCTGAAGAGAGCGGAAACGTTTAGATGTTGTCATAGTAACCGCGTTTTCAAATAACGTAGATCGTTATCAGATTGTGTTTTAGCAGAACGCGTAGTGGGTACACGGTGTGCGTACAGCGCGTACCGATTTACAAAACATGAAATATTCGAAGAAATAGTTGATTGATTATATTTGACAGTGATTTAAAGTGATTCAGGTATTGTTTTACGTGCGATTCTGTTGATTGCAACAATTGAATGTGAAAATTGAACATATCTAGTTATGGAATTGTGTGGCAGTCAAAATAAGCTAAAATTCAAGTGTATTAATTAGTTATAGTGTATATTTTTTAATTTATTACAAATATTTTGTAATTTAATCAGTCAGAACCTCAATCAAAAGTTAGTAAGCTGTGAATTGAAATATTTTATTGTTATTAAATATGGCAGGCGTAATGATGGCAGACATATTAATTTATTATGTTTGACCAAACAAGAAATATTTTTTTGTTGTTTCTCTCTAAATTATTATATTTTGAAATAAAATTTTCTAGTTGAAGATTGCATCAAAAATTATCTGAATTTGTGCAACATAAGCTCAAATGTCAAACTAGAATTTTTTGGTTCACTTTCGTACAGAATTAAATAATGAGTACGTTCCACTAGGCGATTTACAGGGAACGATACGAGTGTCTCTTAAATGTCAAATAAACTGACAATTCGTGCTTAACATCGGAAAGTGAGGCGACATGAGCGTTGTGCTCGCCTAGTGGAACGTACCGTTTGTGTAATAAACATTTTACAGTCTTCTAATGTAATTAATAAATTGAAAAGTGGTGTGCAGGGCCGGGAATCGAGTCCAAATGATTTGTAAAATATATTTGTGTGTTTTAGGCGCGGCATGGTGGTCCATGGCATCGCAGTTGGCGGCTCAAGATTACTTGGCGCGTCTGCAAGCATCAGGCCTGAATTTTCCATTGAGTAGCCCGGGAGACATACCGTACGCATCCCTAGGCTTACCACCATTATCATCTCATCACAAGTCATCTTCAAAGAACTCCTCAAAAAGTTCTTCATTGTCCAAGAACTCTGGTGGATCGAAAGGTAAAACGTCTGCTACTGCATTGAGTATTCAAGCTGGTGCCAAACTGGACGGACGGTTAGATCCTCTTGGTGGTGTCAATAAACCTGCCCCTAGTCCTGGTGAGATTTTAATCTTAATTATTGCCTCCTTTCTCTCCTTCCTGATATTGTATTTTGGACCCGATCCACACTATTTTTGAATAATTAATTGATGAAGGTTTGATAGTGTGAGTCAGGCTTAAAACCGTCACAACAAACAAAATATTGTGTGTATTGAAGGCAATTTTTTTTTTGCAGGAAACAGCCACCAGTCCCTCTATAATAAATCCTCAAAGTCATCCTCTAGTAAAAATTCATTACCTCTGCAACCTAGCTCCAAACATTATTTGAAAAAACCTCCATCATTGCCATCTCCAAAGCCTCAGTCCGTTCCTAGCGATAAGGTGGATTACAGCAGACAGCATCTGCCGAAGAGTTCGACTCCTAAGAGCTCCCAGTCACAGAGTTCCAGTATTTTCACCTCACCGCTCAGCCTTGTTAATAATTCCTCGGAAAAGCCCTCCACATCGTGCTCCACGTCATTGGCGACGTCTTCTGGGATTAACACCTACACCACTCAGTCGCTGGTGAATAGCGGAATACCTAGCGGAATCCCTCCCAATATTCTTAGGTGAGTTCTCTTCTGAAAATTTATTTTCCACCATGAATTTTATGGCCAGTTTCATTGCTGTAATTGCATATTTCAAAGAGTTTAAAAAAAATTACAGTTTTAAATGTTTTATATTAATTTCCGATATTCTTTTCGCTCTTGAAGATGGCTGAAATGTAGCCGAAACATACGTACATAAATAAATGTCACAAATATTAAATATCTCAAGTCATTTACTTGTGTTCACTAATATTTGTTGTAATTATTATCCAAGTTGGTATTTTGGAACCTACAAACTTTTTCTGACAGTTGTCAAATATTTGAATCAAAATGTGATTGTTCTGGCAAAATGTATCTGTATATAGTGTTTTAGAATGTTCTAAAGCGCTCCAGAATATCTATGAACGTCCCAGATGGTGTCAGAACGTTATGAAATATTTCAGAACTTGATAAAATATTCCTGAACATCCCTAAGTTAGTCTAGAACTCTTCAGAATTTTATACAACGGTTTAGACTCTTTTAAAATTTTCTGGAATGTTTAAGAACGCTTCAGACTGTTTGGGAACGCTTAAAAAGACTTCTGACTGTCATATAACGTTGTGAAATATTCTTAAATATTTTAAAGCTTTTTAAAACGCTTAAGGACAGCATAAAATGTTCCAAAACTTCCTAAAATCACACTACAACTCCTGGGAACTTTATGCAATGTTTCAAAATGTTTTAGAATGTTCTAAAGCACTTCAAACTATTTTAAGGCTCTTCAGAAGGCTTTAAAATATTCAAGAACGATACAAAACAATCCAAAACGTTATAGAGTATTTTGGAATGTTCTAAAACGCTCCTAAATATCTTAAAACGCTCTAGACTGTTTTAGAAGGTTATGTAATATTATAGAACACTCTAACAAAAATCAAAGAGATTACATAGTATTTTGAAATGTTCGGAAACGTTCCAGAATGTCTTAAAAAGTTATGAGGTGTTTCAGAGCCTTCTAAAACGTTGCAGAGCGCTTAATAATAATAATGATAATAATAATAATAATAATAATAATAATAATAATAATAATAATAATAATAATAATAAAGAACATCATAAAATGTTCCAAGACGCCCAAAACTACTTTAAAACACTTTGGAGCTTCATACAATGTTTCAAAATGCTTTAGACTTTTCTAAAACACTGTGGAATGCGTAAAAACACGTCCGACTGTTTTAGAAAGTGGCGGCGCTCTGATTGCTTTAGAATTTTGGACGAGGATATATACAAATCAGCCCAAATAGTTATATAAACTTCCATTGGTAACACTTTGGATAAGAGTGACAGTTGCACAAGCAATAAATACTTCAAATATTTTATACTTTTGTTATCAACTCAACTAATATTTGAAGAATCAATTTAACAGGTTTTTCCATCAATCACAAATGTTTCCTACCATTGTTTGTTTATTTAATCCCGGGCGCGAGCGGTTAATGCCGCAAATAAATTATTATTTAATATATTTTTTATTGATTCGTTATATTTAATCAGCAATTCAAATTATTAATAGACATCACATGCAAACGTTCGTCAATTTTTTCATAAACAATTAATTTGGCTCTGTCGTTTTTGGTATTAAAGCTCCTGCGGAAATAATTCTAGTAATGCCCGGTTTTATAAAGGGCAGAGTATTTTACTTCCAGAATAAATAAAATTTATTCTGTTAGATGACTGTCGATTATTTGACAGCAATGATTCTGTTGTCATAAGGAAGCCCAAACTGAATAGAATTTGGTAAATAAAATAAATTTACTTTAGATGTAAATTAACTTGTGCCCGGTTTTATAAAGGGCAGAGTAATTTACTTCCAGAGTAATTAAAATTTACTCTGTTAAATGACAGTCGATTTTTTGACAGTAATGATTCTGTTGTCATAAAGATATTCAAAACGATTAGAATTTGTTGAGTAGAATAAATTTATTTTGAGAGTAAATTTACTTGGTCTTTTATAAAACCGGCCATTGGTCTTTTATAAAACCGGCCATTAGAGTGTCAAAAATGATGATTGAACAATTGTCAATTGTTTTTTCACAAGTTATTTAAATGATCATCAAAACATCAAAAAATGATGACATTTTTGTACATCAATATTAGTATGCTAAATGTTGATTGTAGTTGTTTGTCATTACAACGGGCACGAAGTATTTTATGTACTGATTTTATCTTGAATACTAATTCGTGCACGTTGTCAAGAACAGAAACTTATAATTTTTGTATTTTAATATGTTTTTAATATTTTTTTAATAATATTGTGACGTCTACAAAAAAAAATGTTGTATGCAATTCGTGCACCAAATTTCTTTGGAGCTTTCTCAAGCACCAAAATATAATTTCGCGCACTAAATACATATATAGCTATTTCGATTGTCAATTTTTTTTACAATTTAACCAGATTTTGTCAAATTTGTGATTAACTAAAGTAAGGCTGTCCAAAGTACGACCCGCGGTTTATATTTATGTGGCCCGCAATGTTTTATATCATCTCCACGACCATTTTTCTCCATATTACGGCTTACAGCTCACCTAAAATTTCGAATTTTTTTGATATCCTTTAATTTTTGTGACTAGTGTAAATATAAATGAATGAAATATTCATTCACATGCCACAATTATTAGGAGAACTCCCAAACTGTGTGTTTTTGTGTGGGTATTTGTTTCTGCAGCCCTCCAATCACACACATCATTTCAATAATTTGTAAAAGAAACAATTGACAATCGTTTAAATATCCTCTTTCACACTTTTACTAGAATTATCTCCGCAAGAGCTTTAATTTGATACCAAATACGATAGAGCCAAAGTACTTATTTTGAAAAAACAATTGACGAACTTTTGCATGTGATGTCCAAATATGAGTGATAATAATTCTAATTTCACATCATGATTCTCATTATTTCTTTGCTTCAGAAAAATATATCGAATTTTATAATTGAAATTTTAATGATGCCAAATGAGCCGCTGAATTTTTAAATATTTTTCAGGCAAATGTTGTGCCAAATTGTTTGAGGATCAATTTCAGTTATTTCATACTACCGTTTATAAAATAAACGCAAAAAACTAAAAAGTTCCTTCAATAAAGTTTTGGTACCACTGAATGAAAAAAGCTCATTTACAAACTTGAACTTAGCTTTTTGATAAAATTCGTACGCGTTCTCAAGTTATCGTACTTCCACACAGACAGACCGACTTTTTTTAAAATTATGATTTTTCAATTCAGTAGGGTCTAAAACGTGAAGATCCATCGAAATCTCGAACTGTCAAAAAAACACGTTTACATTACTTCCCCTATTAACCTCTTGGGTTCATTTGATCAGCCTGCTAAACAATTTTCTCTTTTATCTTCCGAAATTGAGCACCTGACGGTTTCTTATGTGGCTTACTTTTATCTGGTTGAATAGAAATGTTCAATTTTGGAAATACAATGATACCAAAATATGAAAATATACTTACTTGCAGGAAATACCAGAATAAATAGATTTTGAACAATAGATGAAAAGTTAAAACTATATTCTACTCTAACAAATCATGCACGTAATGCAGAAGCTAAACTATTTGCTGATAGAGCAGTGTACATCTCCAATAACCAATATAAAACCAAGTAAAATATTATATAGTTGACCATAAGATGAAATGGGTAGCAGATAGTATAACGAAATGAGCTTTCTCAGCCAGATTCCGTCATAAAACATTTCTTAAATTTGAATTCAAATAAATTTGTTTAATACGGTTCATGAAATTTTACGCTCCTTAGAAGTTTGCGCCCGTGGCAGGGGCCACCTTCGCCACGCCCTAATTCCGGCTCTGGTAACTTGTATCGGTCCGGGAATCTGCTTTGGACATCCCTGAACTAAAACAACTAGATAACACTAATGGCCATTGTAAAATATAATAGTAACTTCCAGGGTATTGATGACTCAAATCGTTTGATTTAAATCATAATTTAAAGCAAGATTTTAATCAAGTGATTTTTTCAAAAAAAAAAACGTTGATTTTAATCAACAAAATATTTTTCTCCAAAGAAAAACACCACAGTAGAAAATTAAGTAAATTACTTATCATGAGAGAATAAGACAGGGTATAAAAAAATCATTATTTTAAAAAAAAACAAAAATCATGATTTTTATTACAAAAAAAATCATGATTTTTTGATTTTTTTTATTTTTTTCTTTAATTTTGATTTTGAAAGTTCTATTTAGATAGTATTTTCAATACTTTTAGTAATTATTTGAACCATTTCGTTGCATAACTGCCTTTAATACTAATTTAATTTTAAATTGACATGAAAAATGCGTCAAGTGTTTCAGGAATTTCAGGTCGAAGCATGTTTGAAAAACTCACTCAATTTTTTTATACAATTTTTTGTTTATTTCCAATTTTAAGTTGGAATTTTTTATGCCATAATTTAACTTATTTTTTAATTTTCTAGTATAGTTATTTTATTTTTTGATAAAATATGTATGTTTCCTGTTCCTAATTTCCTTATGAAAAGTAGTTTACTTCATTTTTCACTGTGGTTCTTCTTTAAAAGAAAATATATTTTTTTTGATTAAAATCAATGTTTTTTTTTGTAAAAATCTCTTGATTAAAATCATGATTTTAATCATCCACACCTTGGAATAAAAACAGGAAAAATACATATTTAAATCAAGATTTTAATCAAGCGATTTTTTTCAAAAAAAATCATTGATTTTAATCCTCTTAAGAAAAACACCATACTAGAAAATCAAGTAAATTATTTATCATAAGAAAATAAGAAACAGGAAAAATTATTTTACAAAAAATTATACTAGAAGAATAAAAATAAATTAAATTATTGCATAAAAAATTTTAACTTAAAATTGGAAACAAACACAAAATTGTATAAAGAAAATGTGTGAGGTTTTTATACATGCTTCAACCTGAAATCCCTGAAATACTTGACGCATTTCCCATCTCAATTCAAAATTAAATTAGTATATGAGGCAGTTAATAAAAACGGTGATTTTTGATTTTTTTAAATCATGATATGATCGTCATCTGTCACTTTAACAATGACAGCTGTCACTTTGAAATATGCAATTAATTGATAGGATACTCTGAGTACGTTCCACTAGATGACCGCAACGCTCACGCTCACAATTGCGGTTTTTGCTGTTCCACTAATTTATAGTCGATATGGCTGGTACTTCAAGTGAAACGATGCGAATGTCTGTTAAATGTCAAATAAACTGACAATTTGTGGTTAGGATCGAAAAATAAATCAATTAATAAGATTAAACTAACCTGTAGCAAAAAAGATATACGCCTGAAATAAATCCAATATGCCTGCGTAAATTAATCGCTCCTAAATAATAAATAATGATGAGAGACCTTGAAATTATCTGTCATATTGACAAATGGAAAATCTTGAATCAATTGACATAACTTGGAATCGAAAGTACGAGTTGGAAACCCACCTTTCAATCGCGAAAGTTGTGAGCTTGAAGTTGTCAATATCAATGACGTCATCTAAGACGTATTTATCAGGAACGTCAAGACCGCGATCGTCTTGTGGAACGATTATTGAGTTGACATGAGCGTTGCGGTCGCCTAGTGGAACGTACCCTCTAAATTTATGAAACAGCAATGAAACTGGACATAAAATTCATGGTTAGGGAAGTATTGTGACCATTCAGCATCGAATATTTTAAATTAGCAAATAAATGGAATCTTTTTAGAGTACGTAAATATTTATTAAAGTGTAGAAATTCCTTAGAAATATTGAATAAGCTTTTAAGTTTGTCGCAGAGCTTACAAAAAATTCATTACACATTAAATATTTTCTCATAAAACTGATTTTATCATACAAGACGAAAAATTTGCTTATACAATGTAATTTGATTCATTGAAGTTCTTACGTGAGATAACGAACAAAAATAAATCATTTTACTATACGAGGTGTGCATGAAACATGGAACATAATTTATTTATTCATTATTTGGCATTGTATTAATCAAATGCAATACAGTTTTAGTGATTATTACGTTGTTATATCTAATCTTGAATTCTTCTTTATTTTTAAAATTATTTGAAATTTTGATAATGATGTTATTATTAATTAATTTGAATATAAACAAACTATTTTTTTGTACTTGTATGCATATCACCAAGATTTAAGATAAAAGAATTATAGCGAATTTTTAATTGTAAGCACCGCGTCAATAACATAATCAAAATCTTATTTGCATTAGATAAATGCTATCTATAATATTACTAACGTTGAATCATATTAGTTCTAATGTAAAAATGTTTGTTTCGCCCATCAGCGCTGCTTTGGAAGGAAGGTGAAATTATAGTTCAAAATTTTGTTTTATTGTTGTAAAAAATAAATTATTTGATTTTCAGTGATCCTAGTTCAATTTTGGGCGGAGTGCGCCTACCTCCAGACACCGAAATAATAAAATATACATCATCAATAGTGGGTCCTAAAATTCCGGGAACCACGAATAGAGGCAGGAAGAAAACGATCTCTTTGGACCCCCCTTCTGTCAGTGTAATGCCAACACATTCCAGCACAGGCATGCTGATCGAACGGGGTTCAAAATGGGGCAAATTAAATGTAAGTCATCATTAGATAATTTGTTTGTTATTAACAATATTTGGTTTTACAGCACGAACCTCAAGACTTAACAGGTAGTAATGACAGAGTTGAAGTCATAAAACTCCCTGCAACGAATGGTAGCCCGTCAGGAATCAGTATTCCTTCGTTTAGCGGAAACTCGGAAAGTGCAAATGATGCGCCGTTGAATTTATCATTAAAACCTGCATCGAGTTCTTCATCCACGAACTGTCAGAGTAATTCACTTAATTCGCTTAGCACTCTTTCAGCTAATATCGGCAATGACAGAATATGTAAGTATTTTTTTTTATTCAATATTGGTAAACATTAATTGTTTAATATTTGGAAATTAATTGATTCAGCTCGGCGAAAACCGGGCCCAAAACCTCGCCGCGTAATCCAATCTCCTTCCCCATTATCATCAAATTGTTCAGTTCCGGGAGCACCGAGCGCTTCTTTGGCTCAATTATTCGCTGCCGCTGATTCTCCTCGCCCGCAAAGTCGCAGCGATGATTCCGCGTCAGAATCTGCTGCTTCAACATCTGCCAACACTTCAACAACAGCTTCGTTAGCTAACCACAAAGATGGTCGACCAAGAAATCTCGGCAGAGGTGTTTCCAAACCTAAAAAAAATACAGTCGCTTCGCTGTTGGCTCAAAGTCGTGCTCTTGGGATCAAACCCGTTCAAATTGATCCCAACGCGCCCATGAACCAACAAATATCTCTATTAAAATCGAATATGCTTGCTGCGCAGTACATGGCGGCTAGCGGCGAATGTATGGACGAAAAACAGTTTGAAAAGTTTAGGGGGGCGCTAAGCGATTCAAGTAATATGGAGGTTTCGACAGATTCAGATAATTTAACAGATTCGAATCAAACAGATTCTGAAGCAGAGACTGACGCGAACGGCGTTTCGAACCCAAAAAAGAGACGACAGTTCAACGAGAGAGAATTACGACTGCCACTAGAACAAGGCTGGAAACGCGAGACAATAATTCGTGGCTTAACGAAAAATGGAGGCATCAAAGGCGACGTTTGCTACACGCCTCCTGACTCCATGAATATACTCAAGCAGATGTCCGACATCGCACAGGTAAACAACTAATTCAAAATAAACTGCTTTATCAATTAATTTTTATTGTTTTAGTATTTAGAACAAGTTGGAAACACAGAACTGACAAAGGATCATTTTACATTTAGTTGTAAAATAATTTTAGGCGACTATTTGCAAAAACCGCCGCCAGGGGTGACCTCCGAGGGCGAATATTTGCGCATGAGCGAAGATGACGTTATCAAAAGGTAAATAAATTATTAAAATACCACAAACAAATATAAATTAATATTGTTTCAGATTGGATGATTTAAGGAGTTTAACCCGCAGCAATTTGGCTGTTGAACAACGCATCGAAATGGCCCGACGTCAGCAAGCTGCAAGAGCTGCGGCCCGGCAAGACCGCGAACAGGCCCGTATTCAACGAGATATGGAAAGAAACGAAAAACAAGAAGCCGCTAAACGGGACCGAGAAGTCCGCTCGCAGCAGCTGCTAGAGGTCTGTGTTTTATTATTGATGAATGCATGCAAATGAATGTTTATTCCATAACAAATTTATTAGTAAGCTAGAATCCGAAATTTCCTTTGAAAGCAGCCCTTTTAGCACTTTTGTGGAGGTTGTGTTAAACACGAAACAAAAAAACTTAACAAAATATTAATTAGATAATAATGAGTTTAGGGCAGAAAGCGTTTAGCATTCACCTTAGAGCAGAAAATACAGATAATATCAGAGATTGAAGGTGGTAAAACAAAATCGGACGTGTCTCGAGAACTGGGACTGGCCAGTTCAACGGTTGCAACTATTTGGAAGAACCGTGACAACATTTTGAACGCGTATGGTACAGACGTGGCGTTTAACGACGTTGACGGCATCCTTAATAAATCAAAAAATGATTCCTCTTTGTTCGAGAGTACCCTGACATATTCGGATAATCTGCCGGTAGGTTCAACTCGGTTCTGGTGTCAGGGTTTCATTCGCTCTCCTGCCTACTTTTATCTATAAGAGCCTTGTTATATTAATCACAAAAGAAAAGCATTTCTGATATTTGGGAAACTAGATTTTTTGTTTGTTCATCAAATATTAATGAATGCGCAGCTCTAGGAAAAAAGGTAGCTCTTTGTACGAGGGTTGATTGAAAAATCAAGTCACTAAAAATGCTTTTTTTTTGAATATTATTCAAAATAGTCAATGAACTTGTAGTCTAGTCGAAAAGTGAGTTTTCTGAGAAAAAAAAAAACTATAAGGTATTCGGAATATCGAAAAAAAGGTTCCTAGAGAGGAGAAAATTTCCAATGAACACGTCTCGCTCTGTAATTTTTATCTGTGTTGTTTATAGTTTTAATTTAATGCTGAAAATAGGCTTTCAAACAACATTTATAGCTGTTGAGAGGCGACAGCGCATAATAGTGTAACGTTATTTATTTTAATTTAGGGAGCAAAAGTTACTAAATTCTAATTTAAACCAAAGATTATTACACCACACTATAACTTAACTTTAATTATTTATGTCAATATTGATTTATTTTAAATCAACCACTAGCAGTCCACATTATAAGGTCACTGAGCCAAAATCAATCATACTCCTTGTTGATTCAGTCACATATATATATATACCGTGGGTCTTTCCCTACTACGTTTTTCCCGCAAACGTCCAGGTGTTTCTAGAAAACGCTAGAAGGTACCAGCAATTTTCTGGAAAACAAATATATTCGCTTCTATTTCTTGATGTAAAATATTTCCACAATAATTCTAAGCACCAGTAAAGCCGAAATGATTAATTTACAGACTTAAATTCGTTACAATAGTTATTTATGTATATAATGCACGAAATTATACTTTGGTGCTTGAGAATTCGAGAGCTCCAAAGAAATTTCGTGTACAAGCTGCATACAACATTTTTTCTACAGACGTCTAAAAATTTGAAGGAATGTTACAAAAAGATGTATTTGACTGCACGATGAATATCAATCAAATATTTAATTTGGTTCAGGACTTATTGGCCTGGAAACTAAAACTTCCAGTTGATAATTCGTATCAGTCAACAATTTGGTACTAAATTAAGGTGGGTTTATGCTCACTTTATTTAAGAATAAGAATAGTTTTAAAGTTAAAACAGTTATTTTATATGAATCGGTTTATGCTGCAGAATTAAGAATAAGGATTAAGGTTTAAGAATTAAAAGTTGGTTAACTTTCAACTTTACGCCTTATTCTTGAATTTATTAGCGAAATGCGCATGTGCGACAAACGTCAAACGTTTCAAACTAGTCGGTCATAACCTGAAAATATTAACTATCGATGTTTGCAAGTATGGACGAACTACTCTCAAATTTAATTGAACTTGTTCTGCAATATTCGCAGTAATTCGCAGCTGTGGAACAAAAAAGATCCTGTGTTTAGACATAAATTATCTGTAGAGAACGCATGGAAATCTATATCAGCAAAAAACTAATCCAGCAACAAATGAATTAATATTACTGTTCTCCATACTAATAAATTATGAGATAACTTGGATAAATAATATCAATGTAACTTATTCATATGATAATGTCAATTATAAAAGTCGCTACCAACATTAGATTAATAAATAGAACTACTTTTCACCAACCTGAAAGATATAATTTTACTATTATTAATTCTATTCTTATTACTTAAAACTGGCAGCATAAACACCTGCCTTAAAGCTATTCTTAATACTAAACTAAGTCTTATTCCTTATTCTTAAATTTTCGAGCATAAACCCACCTTTAGTTATCTCAGATATCTAAAAGCTTTCCTGGAAATTTGGTCCAATAACCGTCCAAGCTAGAAGTTTAAAAAAATATATTAACAAGATGTCATGTGCTGGCCTGAATATTTATTAAAAAGAAGTATAATTTATTATGATACTAACATCAAAAACCGCATGCCAATATCTTATATAAGTCACGAGATATTGATATTGAAAGTTTATACCCTAAATTGGGTAAGATGATGGGTTTGAAAAAAGTTTAAGGTATAAAATTTAATTACCAACATGTTGCTTGTTCCGTACAGCAATTTTCAAATTTTTACTATGCCTAGTTCGCTAGTAATTAATTATTGAATATTTATTTAATTTTTTACCCAAAACTGAAAATGTATACCCTAAAATGGGTAAGATGATGAATATAAAGTATACAATCCTTCATTCTGATACTAACACCGAAAACCGCATGTCAATATTTTATGTAACTCACGAGATATTCAGATAAATAATTTATACCCTAAAATGGGTGTTTTGATTAATACAAATATAGAATTTTCCTTTGTGATACTATCATTGAAAACCGCAGTTCGATATCTTGTGTAACTCGCGAGATATTTGGATAAATAGTTTTTACCCTAAAATGGGTTTGAAAAAAAGTTTAAGGTATAAAATTTAATTACTAACATGTTGCTTGCTCTGTGCAGCAATTTTCAAATTTTTACTATGCCCAGTTCGCTAGTAATTAATTATTGAATATTTATTTAATTTTACACCCAAAACTGGGTGGATGAACAAAAAATTAATAACATAATTATCATCTTTGAACCATTTTTTACACGTATGCAAATTTTCACAATGTTCGTATGCCTAATAACAGAGATATTAATTAATTTATAAACAACCCTTTTCAGTTCCCTGAAAATACTGAAGTTATTAGTTTGAAACGCAATATAACTCACGAGATATTGATATTGAAAATGTATACCCTAAAATGGTAGTATGATGAATATAAGATATACAATCCTTCATTCTGATATTAACATCGAAAACCGCATGTCAATATTGTATGTAACTCACGAGATATTCAAATAAATCATTTATACCCTAAAATAGGTGTTTTGATGAACACAAATATATAATTTTCACTTGTGATACTATCATTGAAAACCGCAAATCAATATCTTGTGTAACTATCGAAATATTTGGATGAATAGTTTTTACCCTAAAATGGGTATTTCAGTTTAAAAAAAAGTTTAAGGTATAAAATTTGATTACCAACTTGTTGCTTGCTCCGTACAGCAATTTTCAAATTTTTACTACGCCCAGTTTGCCAGTAATTAATTATTGAATATTTATTTAATTCTTACCCAAAACTGGGTGGGTGAATCAAAAAATTAATAACATAATTATCATCCTTGAACCCTTTTTTACAAGTATGCAAATTTTCACAATGTTCGTTACTTAATAACAGAAATATTAATTAATTTATAAATAACCCTTTTCAGTTCCCTGAAAATGCTGAAGTTATTAGTTTGAAACGCAATATAGCGACCTAATCTAATCAACTGTTTTGGAATTTTCTTAAATTTCAGCTAAGATTTAATTAAACGTCACTTTTTTTTAAAATACATTATTTTGATTTAAAAAGTAGGTTTGGGGCAATTTTTGGGTGGAAAATCATTCTTCGCTACCTCTATTTTATGACAATTACTTTTTGTATGCTGGAGCCTGCTCAGGAGGGCTGAAATTTCAGTCTGAAAATTGCATTTTTACTTATTTTATAAAAATAATCTCGTACTCTTTTACGGATTGAATTTTATGCAGTGCTATATTGTGCTTCAAACCATTAGCAGTACAGAAATTAATTAAAAAATTTGTAAATTGGTTATTTATGTTAGAAAATCGGGAAAAAAGGGTAAATCGGGGTAAAATTTTCTAAAGAATCCAATTTTTAGCTCAAAAATATCATTTTGCGAGTGGTACCTCGGTTATAACGAATATTTTGTATATGTGCTTTTATAATTATTTATTTAAATTGTAATGACAGAAAAATGGGATAAAAATTATATTTGGGGTAAAATATCCTGAGGGCTATTATTTATAAGTCAGAAATTTGTACCTTGTTTATAACGAATATACGTTACAATAATAATATTATTAATAAATTTAATTTTGGCCGTAGGAAGCTGGAAAAAAATGTAAACTGGGATAAAATTTTCTGAGGATTCAGAATTTTTAGTCAAATGTCCTATTTTTGTACGTCTTTTGTTTTATCAACAAAACTGTAAATAAAATACTTTTCAACTAATTTTGGGGTTGAACTTTTGCAGGAATATTACAAAAAGATAAATTAGACGGCAGGATGAATATTAATCGAATATTTGATTTAGTTCATGAGTTATTGACATCAAAATTAAAAATTTCTTATCGTCAAAGAAATTATTAAATTATAACTAAACTAATTATCCTAGAATAATAAAACTTTGCAGGAATATTACAAAAGAATGTATGTGGGCTGTAAAAATAATACCAATTCAATATTCAATTTAGTTCATGAGTTATTGGCCCTGGAACTAAAACTTTCAGCTGATAATTCGTATCAGTTTATTACTAAATGAAACTCACTTCTCGACTAGATTATTGCCAAAATTCACTGTTATAATGAGGCTCCTATAACTAACAATTCGCTCGCTTTGCACGACCGTCGTACAATTCAGTCGTCATCATTTAAATCCATCGCCATTTATTTAATTCAACTAACTATTCGAAAATTAGTTAAATTTAATATTTCTTGAAAAACAACAGCTTTTTAATTATTTCTAACTTGAATGCAGTAGATTCACATCATCGTAAATCCATTTCAGTTATTTAACTATGCCTTCACATAAGTGACAAAAGCATGCTATGAATGAAAAAATAAGCTTTTCGCATGTTTAATTATTTAAATTTAAATATTCATCATGAATTATACTAATTTGTATTACTAGTTCAGTAGTTTTATTCATTAATTTAAAATTAAATATGTTACATTCCTCAGTTTCAAATATTTTTGTTAAAAATTGCCTGTTTCGTTTATTATAAAGGAAAATTGCCTGGAATTTAGGAATGTGTTTTTTTCTGAATTATTCTATCATTTTATTAGTTATTGTTTTTGCATGACAGGCAAGACGTAAAAGGCACGAGGAACTAGGCAGGCAAAGATTAGAGGAACAACAAAGAAAAATGCAGGTAAACATACCGTTTTAAATTTTAGCGAAAATTACTTATAACATATTTAATTTGGATTTGGGAGAATTTGAAAAAAGGGAATTCATCGAATAATCAGGGGTTGATAATTTTATTTATTTGGTTGAATTATCAGAAAAGTAATATTATTCTCATTTTGTTTGTTCTAGGAAAGAGAAATTAAGAAACAGCAGACTGCAATGCTAAAAGAACAGGTAAGCATTTTTAATTAATATTTTAGAATATTTTGAATTGAATATTTTTGAAGGTGATTAGCTAGATTTGAAATTAGTTGAATATTAATTGAAAAAAATATTCCAGTTTTAATTAGTACATAGTTGATTAATAAAAATTAAGATTAGACTTCGTAAATTAGTGATTTTCAGTATTTGTAAGTTTACGTAGCACCAGCAATTTGTCGCTTGTGTATTGTTCCGCTATTGTAACGCTCTATCTTTTCTCAAGCAGATGTACATACAGGAGATCAATAAACAACGGGAAATGCTCTACACTGTTGAATTGGTATGATATTTTGTATAGACTACTGTTAGTGTATACGAACTAATATGCCTGAGTACTTCTAACAATATAGAATGCATCACTTACAGTATCTTAAGTTAATTAATTTACTTTATTGTATCATATCCATTGACACGTATAATTCTACTAATTATTAAAACATTATTTATTGGTTTTGCATGCTACTAGCGTCAAAAGTTTCCAGTCTTTTTCAATTAATCAAAATTGACATTCACACAATACTTCCTCGACTATGAATTTAATGATCAGTTTCTTTGCTGTTCCATAAATTAATATTACAAAATGACAGCTGTCATTGTCAAAGTGACAGATGGTGGCTATATGAAATTAATATTTTGTTAAACACAACAATCAAAAATATTATTCTAGATTTCTACTAAGCTTATCTCTCCGAGAGCTTTAAATTGATACCAAACTAGACAATATTTGAATAACTTGTAAAAAACAGTTGACAAGGAGCTTTAATTTGATACCAAACACGAATTCAAATTTTAATCATAACAAATGAACCGCTAGCAATTTAGAAAAATTACTCAGGTAAATGTTGTTTCAAATTATTCAAGGATCAATTTCAGTTGTTTTATATTTTATGATAAATACTACTGTTTATAAAATGAACGCAAGAAACTAGAAAAAGATCATTGAACGAACTTAAAACGTAACTTTTTTAATAAAAAGGTTAAATATGAAAATTCATTCGAAAATTCGTACACATTTTCAAGTTAACGTACTTCCAGAAAAAAAGACCTACTTTTTTAAATTATGCTTTTTTTTTGTTGTAGTATCTTCAATTGTAAAAATATTTTGATCACAATACTTCTCCTAGTATACAGAGTGTAACAGGAACAATACTTTGAACTTGACCAATAGTAGAACTCATAGAGAGCAGCAATATTTCTTAATAACTTTTTTCCAAATTCTCAATTTTTCCTAACATTGACTAAATTCATTGTTTTATAATTAAGTTCATTAAGTATTCCATCGTTTTATCTATATATATTAATACGTCAAGAAAAAACTTTCGGCCTCTTTTTAAGCATATTGTATGCACGAAGGAATGTGAGATTTGGTATACTTGAAGTTCATATGAAGGAGTGCAGAAAGCACAAATTAATCAATTTTTTAAGCATATTGCATTCACAGAGAAATGTGAGATTTGGCATACTCTAAGTTTATATAGAGAAGAAGTGCAGAAAGTGAAAATTATATACAGGCTGTCCTATTTTTAATATATTTCAATACGTGGAAAGAAAACTTTGTATATCTTTTTGAAGCATATTGCGCGCACTAAATAATTTGCATATTTGAAATTTATATGGAGGAGTGCAGAAAGCTAAAACTATATATAGGCTGTCCCATTCAAATTTTACGTGCGCACAAAGGAATGTGAGATTAGTTTACTTGAAGTTTATATGGAGGAGTGCAAAAAGCTAAAATTATAGCAAGAGTGTTCAATTTTGATTTTACGTGAAGAAAAAACTTTGTAACGCGCGTACGAAGGACTGTGAGATTTTGCAT
This sequence comes from Dromius quadrimaculatus, assembly GCA_963989225.1. Classification (NCBI taxonomy): domain Eukaryota; kingdom Metazoa; phylum Arthropoda; class Insecta; order Coleoptera; family Carabidae; genus Dromius; species Dromius quadrimaculatus. Next base: position 4,933,329 of record OZ022328.1, read on the forward strand.
ACTTGAAGTTTATATTTCGAAGAAGTACAGAAAATTGAAATTATATACAGGATATCCAATTTTGATTTTACGTGAAGAGAAAGCTTTGTAACGCGCGCACGAAGAAATGTGAGATTCTGCATACTTGAAGTTTAAATGAAGAAGGAGTGCAAGAAGCTTAAATTATATACAAATTGTCTCATTTTGATTTTACGTGAAGAGAAAACATCGTAATGTTAAAAAATAGTTAAAATTATATACAGGATCTCCCTTCTTCATTTGTACTGCGCAAACGAAGGAATGCGAGATTTGGCATACTTGAAGTACGAATAAAGAAGGGAAGAAAAAAGCCAAAATTATGTACAAAATGTCCCATTTAAATTTACGTGGAGAACAAAACTTTGTAATGCGCGCACGAGGGACTGTGATATTTGGCATACTTGAAGTTCATATAGAGAAGGAATGCAGAAAGCTAAAATTACTTATAGGATGTCCCATTTTAATCCTACGTGAAAAAGAAACTTTGTAACGCGCGCACGAAGGACATAGATACATACTTGAAGTTTATATGGAAAAGGAGTGCAGAAATTTAAAATTATATCCTGTATTCGAATTTACCGCGGAAGACAATAGAATTTTCTGCTGGAGTCGAGAAATATGAACCAAATGAAAAATTGTCTGAAGTAAAAGTTTAACGATTTTGCCTACCTCCGAGGAAACGAATGGAAACGACTATTTTTTATTTAAGATTCGAATAGAGCGTCGAATACCAAGTTAATTTTACCTGAGACCCCCAACCTCCGGGGATTCAAATTCAACAATCTGATTAATTACGGTCCACTGGGCGACCACTAGTTTAAATAAATCGATTTTCTTCTAATGTTTGAGAATAACAGTTAGTTTATTCATCGCTCATAGATGGCAGCATATATTTTGACTGTTTCCCTCAACTGTTATCTGTGAAAGTGCAATGAACTTGTGCAGACAATCCAATTTGTAAGAAATTCGTGAAATCCCTGAATAAAAATCAATTTACTTGACAGTAGTTGATCTCAGAGACAACAAAATACAAATATTCTTACATTTTTAAATGAATATTTAAAAGCTGTTTTCATGGACAGTTGTTATTCTTTCAACAAATGTCAAACATTGGAACAAGCGCACAGTGAAATTTTTTACAAAACTTTAATTAATTTTAACTGGATATCCAAAGAGTTTGTAGGAAAAATTTCTGTTACATTCTGTATATAGGTCGAGAAAGTAATTAAATACATTATGTAACGATGGAAATTGTATGAGAAGCTTCAGGCAGTTTATTAAAAGAAAATAGTTTATTTAAACTTGAATTACATTATACTTTTTTCGGCTGGATTTCAGTTCGAGTTTCGTCCGAGAAGCTTCTAGCCAATTCTAGCATAATGTAAATCAGAAATTTCCGTTCGATTCTCTCACTTAAATATGCCATAGAAAAATTGATGGCTCTATTTTTCCATCCGAGTTTGTTTAGATTTGGGAGCGCATGCGCATTATTGCGTATTACCAGTTACACCAACCGTTGAATTCTTGATGCTTTAAAGTTGTCAAAACGGAGCTTTTCCAAAAAAAACCGATGGTTTTGGAATTAAATCAAAAAATCGAACGAAACTCGAATGAAATTAGAAACAGAAATCTAGAGGAAAAAAGTATAATGTAGTTCAAGCTTCAGAGATGGTGCTACATGTTATCATTAATCTGAAACATAATAGGCAGGAAATTTTTGGCTCCTCTTCATTCATATTTGTTTTGGGAATAAGCTTTCACCTTTCTTTGCTTTTAACAATATTTTCAGCAGTTTTATTTTGTTTGGGGATGCGGAATGCAATTTCATGTCCTGTACTATAAATAATAAAATATTAATTTTTATAATAATTAGGAAAGAGAACGAAGACGGCAACATATGGCGCTATTAAAAGCTCTGGAAGGTCGCAGACGTCTGGAAGAAAGAGAGCGTAGAAAACAGCAAGCAATCCTTGAAAAACAAGCTAGTAAAGAGCGTCGATTAGAACAGCGTCGAATCGACATGGAAATTTTGACCGAACTGCGGAAACCATGCGAAGATTTAGAATTACGTCAAAAAGATCTGCCAGAATATCCCCGAATTCCCAATTTGCGGTTATCTGGACAGGCTTTTGCAGACATTTTAATGGTTTTTGAGTTTTTGCATAACTTTGGGGAAACACTTGGTTTCGATATGGAATCTTTACCATGTCTTGATTCTTTACAGCAAGCTTTGTTAAATGAAAGTTTAGATGCTGAAGAAGAATTGCTGTCAGTCATGACTCATTTATTAGTTTGTGCTATCGAAGATCCTGGTATTCCCAATCCAGCTAGACATACCACACTTCTAGGGCAAAGTTTACGTCAAGCGGATATCACACATCAAAATATATCTGAAATTTTGCGAATTTACCTTTACGCAAACGCTACTGGGGAAGTTAAAGCTTTAACGGGTGTTCATTTCGAGCGTGATAGGGAAAAACGCGTTGCTGACCACTATCAGAGTAATTTAGAGATGCAGTTAACACAGGGTGGCAAAAATGCAACTTATTATGAATATTTACATGAAAATGCAACATGGCAAATGTCGGATAGCTTGAAAACTAAACCGTTTCTTGCATTGAGTCCTACTGATAAAGCAGCAATGCTAGCTTTTATTTGCAATGAGCTTTTACAGAATAAAGCTGTCATAAGACAAATAGAAGGCTCATTGGACACCTCAGCTCAATTGAGGAAAGAAAGATGGCTTTTAGACCTTAAAATAAGAAAGTAAGTTACTGTTGTTGTTACCTGAAATATTTTGGTTATAAATAATTTTTATTTGTAGATATCGCATGATGACAAACCGCAAATTGAGATTAGAAGCTACAGAGAAAATGCAAGCTCATATCAAAGATGGTTTGGATATTTTAGCAACAGGAGGAATAGACAGTCCAGCTCCTACCCCGACTTCTCATAAAGATGACCTCCTAGTGGATGAAGAAGAAGAAATTAGCGAAAATGAGAGCGAAGGCACACAACCTGAAGAGGTAACTTTAACAACAAACAAATCATTTTTGTATAATAATTTAATAATTATAATTACAGGAAGAAGACAAGAGATTATCAGGCGAAGAATTGAATAAAAAGTTGGACAAACTAGTTAAAACTTCAGAAACGCAATTAGAATTATTGAATAAATCTTCGCATCAACTTCGAGCGACTTGTTTTGGTCAAGACCGTTTCTGGAGGCGATACTGGATACTTCCTACTGCGGGAGGGATATTTGTTGAAGCTTTGGAGTCTGCCCAACCGGAAATTTTAGCCGAACAAATAAGCGAACAAGAGAACATTGAAGATATAGAAAAAATGGTAACAGATTCGGATAACCTACAAGATCCTAGTATCGACAAAGAAATCAGCCAAATTGTTAGTGGTATCAACGATGAAATCGACAATGAACACAGAAAAACACCAAACAGAGAAGCAGATGACCAAATATTAGAACAAGAATCTCAAAAACAGGAAGTTGATGACTTACCAAATATAATTAAGACTGAAAACGACGATATAGAGGAACAAATTCCAAGTAAGCTTGTAGAAAAACCACTTCAAAAGAATTTTAATTTATTTGAAAAATTAGGTGAATGTATGGAAAAAGAAAACAAAAACGAATCGGAAATTGAGGAGATAAAACCAATTGATATAAAACAAGAAATCAAAGCGGAATTAATGGAGATTAAGACTGAAGTAGAGGAAGAAAAACCTTTCCCAGAACTTGAAAGCAAGTGGTTTAGTATTCTTATGCGGGACAACACGACTTGCGATGGTGTGAGCATGTCTTTTGGCAATCGTTGGGATACGAACATCGTTGGAATTTGCACGAGGGACAGCTACGCTACGGAACTCAAAATTCCTGTATTTCCACCTCCTAATTGTCAAAATAGTTATCTTTCCTGTAATTCCTGTGACAGTCCTGGTCCTTTACAGATGAGCGCCGAAGAAAGCAGCCAACTTGAATACATCAAACAGCACGGCCCTCCCCCGCGGTTAGAACGAGCTCCCATCCCCCAGGAAATGCAAATGGGATGGTGGAGAATAACCGATAATATAATGATGCAAAAATCTTTGGAAAATATGCATCCTAGAGGCGTACGAGAACGGGAGCTTAAAAGAACCATGCAAGCTAGTATGCAACATATGTATGAGTGCCCCAAAACCGTTCATATTGAAGAAGGAAACAAAACTGCGTTCGAAATGCACGAAAATCCGGAAGCAATTAATACTTTTACTATTGCAGAAGATAAAGCGGGCTCTTGGAGCAATTTAGTTGCAATTAGAGTTGATCTTTCTGTACTAGAACAGGTAATATAATAAATATTTAAAAGAAACAGTTGGTATAATTTTTTGATTAGGTGGAAGCTTTGGAGGACAAAGTTGCTAACGCAAGTATGCAAGTTAAGGGGTGGAAAATACCAAATAGAGATTGTGATGACGTGAATCCTGGGCAGGCTGTAGCTGTGGCAAAAGAAAGGCTAGCCTCTTTAGAAACTGCAATTGAAAGAAGATATCTCAAGCCACCTCTTGGCGTCAGGTAAAATTTTAAATATTCTTGAATGTTATTTTATTTTAGCTTTTGCAGCACGGGCGATGTGAATCTAGCAGCAATGGCCCAAGAGGCCCAAATGAACACAACCTCATCGTCTTCAGGGCAAACTCAACGTGAACAACAACCTACGCCCCCGGTAGTACTTGAAGATATCCCAAAAGGGTTGACGACTTGGCGTGACGCAGTCCAACGTTCACAAACTTCAGCGCAGCTTGCAATGTGCCTCTACATGTTGGAAGCGTCCATCGCCTGGGACAAGAGTATCATGAAAGCTGTGAGGATCTTAGCTAACTCTCACGCTCAAATAACAAATAAAAAGAGAGCTCGCTATAATTCCAAACTCAGTGTGGGTGATTAATGCTATTTAACACGTCCGTTGTAGAGCTTGAAAAATACCTACACTGGTGTCTGGTTTGCTTGTTCTCAAAATCAGACTTCTTTTATTTTCCTTATTTCGCCTTATTTTATTTTTCAAGCTAACAATCGACTGCTTCTAATTAATTCTTTCTGGTCTTTCTTAAATTTCTCACTACTTAACAACTTTTGCATGCCTAAATATTAATAACATAAAATTTAAATACTAACCTCAATTTTTTTTGTTGCAGAACTGTCAATTTTGCCACAGCGGTGATAACGAAGATAAATTGCTTCTTTGTGATAGTTGTGATAGAGGTTACCACACGTACTGCTTTAAACCAAAATTGGAGACTATTCCGGAAGGAAATTGGTAAATTCAAATTAATTTTGTTGTAACTCAACAATTATTCAATTTATTTTGTAGGTATTGTCATGAATGTATAAATAAAGTTACTGGAGAAAGAAATTGTATTGTATGTGGAAAGAAACAATCTTCATGTCGTCTACTTCTTTGCGATTTGTGCCCTCGAGCTTACCATTTAGATTGCGTCACACCTGCACTACAAAAGGTAAATTATTAAACAAAATATTCCCGAGAAAGTATTACTGTATGTTATATTTGTATTTTAGGCACCTAGGGGAAAATATTATTGTCCCAATTGTCACGCGAAGCAGCCCAACAAAAAGAGAAACTCACGAAGGTCAAATAACAAAACTGCACGAGATAGTGAAAGTTCCGATCATCCTCCTGCAAGGTATGTCACTAGTTATCGTATTCAACCCTCCATCCGCTTTATCAATTCAATAGTCGTTTCCATTCAAGATTTTGTAAGGATTTTCACCCCTCGAAGGGAGGAAAAATCGTTAAGAATTTTTTCATTGGTGCATATTTCTTGATATATTCCATCAAAAAATTATATTGTCTTCGGTGATACATTCAAATGGGACACCTCGTATATACTTTTAGATTTCTGCAATCCTTCTCCGCATAAACTGCAAGTATGTTAAATCTCACATTTCTTCGTGAGCGCGGTACAAAGTTTTTTTAAGTAAAATCAAAATAGGTCACCTTGTATATAATTTCAGCTTTCTCATTTCTTCGTGCGCGCGTTGCAAATCTTTCTCTTCACGTAGGATTAAGGTTGTTAAGAAGAGGAGTGGCGTCAAGTTGTGGTGCGAACCCTGCTCTATGCTAAATACATAGGATAAAAAATTCATTGCCAACTTCAAATGAACAAAATTTCAATGGATAAAACTAATGAAAATGTTCGTTTTAGTTTGAAAATACATGATTTTGAATAATTTGATTTCTTATTCTATTCTTTTAAATAGCTTCCATCGGTTGAAATATTTTTTTCTGCATATTTTAATAAAGCTAGAATATGATGTGTATAGTTCGCAACGCTGTAAACTTTCGGAATTATTTTTGCCATTTGACATTTAGTAATGGTACTGCGTTTCATAACCAAACAAACTTATTCATGATAAATCTACATCAAAAAAAGAATATCCAAGGGAGAATAAATGGATTACTGAATCAGTGTACCATCCAGTTGGAGAAGTAATAAAAAATATTGTTTATTCCTATTTCAACTCATGCGGCGACGTTGCCAAGCGTATGATAATTTGTTGAATTTTAGAAGTTTTTGTACAATTTTTTTGAATAATAATTAAATTTTCTCTGAATCTAGAAACAAGACTTTCTTGAAATTGAAATGTGGAAATTCAGTCCAGAGTTTTATTTTTCTATTATACTGTACAGTTTCGGTCCCACCTTGACCATCTTCAGGAGTGAATAGAATTAATGTGTATGTGTTGTTGCCAAGCGCAGTTTTTTAAATATTTTATTTTTAATCTTTTTGACTAAAAACATGATTTTTTTCCTCATTTTTATTACATACCTTTACATAATTATGACACAGATGTTAACTCACACACACATTAATCCTTTTTTACTCCTGAAGATGGTCCAGGTGGGACTGAAACTATAGAGTAGGATAGAAAAATAAAACTCTTGACTGAATTCCCACACTTCGTATCCTTCGTCTTGTAAATAATTTCAGCTTTCTGAACTCCTTCTCCATATGAATTGAAGTATGCCAAATCTCACAGTCTTCGTGCGCGCATTACAAAGTTTTCTGTTCACGTAAATTTGAATGGGACATTCTGTATATAATTTTGGCTTTTTGCATTCCTTGCATAAAAATAATTAACAGGCTGTCAATTAACATGCTGTTAACTCGCTTTTTCAATGACGTCTATCTTGAAAAAAATAGATCACGGGAATAATGACGTTTAAATAACGATTTAAAATTGTATTTGTTGTAAAATTATACAGGAGAATATTGTAACTTCTATTTAGAAATCGAAAAAATCAGGTTGGAAACACGTGATTTGACAATGTGATTATAGTTAACAACGCTTTATGCAACTGGGCTCAAGTATACCAAATCTAATATTCCTTACTGCGCGCGTTACGATGTATTCTTTTCACGTAAAATCAAAATAGCTTCCTGCACTCCTTTATTTAAACTTCAAGTATTCAAAATCTCACATTCCTTCGTGCGCGCGTTATAAAGTTTTCTCTTCACGTACATTCAAAATTAGACATCCTGTTTCAGCTTTTTGTACTTCTTCGCCATATAAACTTCAAGTTTGCAAAATCTAACATTCCTTCGTGCGCGCGTTACAAAGTTTTCGCTTCATGTAAAATCTAAATTGGATATCCAGTAAACTATGCAAATACTCACATTCCTTCGTATGCACGGTACAAGGTTTTCTCTTCACGTTAAATTAAATAGGACACCTAGTGACGAATTATCCATAAGGTAAACTAGGTACGTGCCTAGGAGCGCGCGCGAAAGATTTTAAACGAAGAAAAAAATAATTTGAATAATAAGAATAATCGAAACGTCAAAGTTTGAAATAAAATATCCAGAATTTAAAATCAAAAGTAATTTATCAATAATTGGGGCTATTCTGTAGCTCAATCAATAAATTTTTATCGATTATATCTATTTCAACCAATGGACGTTATTAACGCTCTCAAATGCTCCAAAGCGTTCTAAACAGTTTTGAAACACTTTATAACGTTCCAGAATATGTCGGAGCGTTTTAAAGAGTTCTGAAACTTTTATAACTCTCTTAAGTGCTCCAAAGCGTTTAAAAATGTTTTAGAACGTTGTAAAGCATTCTGGAACATTGTAGAACGTTCTAGAGTATTCTGGAAGCGCTCTGAAACATTGTATAACGTTTTTAAGTACTTTGAAACATTCTAAAACATTGAGAATAATTCTGGAATATTGTATAACACTTTTGATAGCTTCAAAGCATTGTAAAAAGTTCTGGAACATTGTGAAGCCTTTTAGACCATTGAATAACGCTCTAGAGTGTTCTAGAGTAGTTTAGAACGACGTGAAGTGTTTTGAAACATTGTATAACGCTCTAAAGTGTTCTAAAGTATTTTGGAACTTTTGAAGCGTTCTATAACATTGTAAAACGTTCTGAAGTGTTCTAGAGTCGTCTGAAACATTGTGAAGCTTTTTAGAACATTGTATAATGTTCTGGAGTAGTTAAGAACGTTGTAAAGTGTTCTGAAACATTGTATAATGTTCTGAAGTTTTCTTGAGAAGTCTGGCACGTTGTGAACCGTTCTAACTGTTCTGGAACATTATGAAGCTTTCTAGAAGATTGAATGACATTCTAGAGTGTTCTAGAGTAATTTAGAACATTGTATAACGCTTGAAAGTGTTATAGAGTAACCTGGAACTTTATAAGAAGGTAGCACTGGCAAAAATTCTGAATATTTGCTTATTACAATTGTTTTCATTTGTCACAAATTTTATCGATAAGTTAATGATTGTGTTACAGAATACGTCCAAATATCCGAGAAAAATAAATGACAAAATTGATTTTGTAATTGAGTAAGTTTGGTTGGAACAAGTGAAGCCCGCTAGTTAGTTAGGTGCGAAGCACCACTGGTTGAAAACAAAGACCATTGATTGAATTTCATTTTGGTGAGCCGCTAGTATCGCCATCTTATACACACCGCGCAATGTATACATTTCTCAATGATTTAAATCAATAAATAGGGTTTTCATGGACAACTGAGTCTGACCGCCAATAGTTATTATTTTTTCCATATTTGTAATACTAAAACCGATCAATTAATTAAAATTTTTAATATACCTATGCCCGCTAGAGGGACGCTGTCGATATTTAATCCGCCTCTGAGGATAATTTAAGGACGTCCTGGAACATTCTACATTATTCCCAAGTTTTAATCTAGTCTGCAGCGTTTTAGAACAATTTAAAATATTTTGAAACATTGTAAAACATTCCAAAGTGTTTTGGAAGACTTTAAAGTGCTTTGGTACGATCTAAAGCGTTCTGAAGTATTTTAAGACAGTCTAAAGCGTTTTAGAACATTCTAAAGCCTTTAAAAACATTGTTTTATGTTCTGAGACTGTTTTAGGACGCCCTGAAACATTCTACAGTATTCTGAAGTGTTTTAAAATATTCTGCAGCGTTTTAGAACATTCTAAAATATTTTGAATCATTGCAAAACATTCCAAAGTGTTTTGGAAGGCTTTAAAGTGTTTTGGTACGCTCTAAAGCGTTCTGAAGTATTTTTAGACAGTCTAAAGCGTTTTAGAACATTCTAAAGCATTTAAAAACATTGTTTAATATTCTGAGACTGTTTTAGGACGCCCTGAAACATTCTACGGCATTCTGAAGTGTTTTAAAATATTCTGCAGCGTTTTAGAACATTCTAAAATATTTTGAAACATTGTAAGACATTCCAAAGTGTTTTGGTACGTTCTAAAGCGTTGTGAAGTATTTTAAGACAGTCTAAAGCATTTTAGAACATTTTAAAGTATGTAGAAACACTGTTTAACGTTCATGGGATGTTGTGAAATGTTTTAGGACGTCCTGGAACTTTGTACAACATTTTACATCGTTTTGCAGTGTTTTAGAACATTTTAAAACATTGTATAGTAACCCGAAGTGTTTTGGGGAAGTTTCAGAGTGTTTTGGTACTTTCTGAAATGTTCTTGAGTGTTGTGGAATAGTTTATAACATTTTAAGATACTTGAGAGCTTTTTAGAATATTTAAATATATAAAAACACTGTATTATGCCGTTCTGGAATGTTCTTAAGTGTTTTGGGATCTTCTGAAGTGTTGTGGAACATTTAATGTCATTTTAATTCGTTTTAGAACGTTCTGAAATATTGTAAAATTTTTTGGGATGTCTTGTAACATTGTATCTCAATTTGGAGTGCTGTGGAACATTTGATATCGTTTTGGTGTGTTTTAAGATATTCTGCAGCATTTTAGAACATTTCAAAACATTTTGACACATTGAAAATCATTCCAAATTGTTCTGAAATATTTTATAACATTCAAAAGTGTTTTAGAACATTCTAAGACAGTCTAAAGCGTTTTAGAACATTTTAAGACAGTCTAAAGCATTTTAGAACATTTAGAAACATTGTATATCAAATCTTACAATTCTTCGTGCGTGCAGTACGAAGTTTTTTCTTCACCCAAAGTACAAATTTAGGCTTTATGCACTCCTCCATATAAATTTTAAATATGTCAAATCTCACATTCCTTTGTGAGCGTGTTACAAAGTTTTCTCTTCACGTAAAATTGAAATGAGACACTTGTTCATAATTTTAGATTTCTGCACTCCTTCTCCATATAAACTTCAAGTATACCTGATCTCACATTCCTTCGTGCGCGCGGTACAAAGTTTTCTCGTCTCAAATTTAAATGACACTCCTCCACATAAATTTCAAATATGCAAATTCTTTTGTGCGCACAATGTTTCAAAAAGGGATTTTCTGCACTTCTCTATATAAACTTTGGGTATGCCAAATCTCGCATTTCTCTGTGCATGCAATATGCTTAAAAAGGGGTCGAAAGTTTTGTACGAATGAACTTCAAGTGTGCCAAATTTCACATTCCTTCGTGCCCGCAACATGCCTAAAAAGGGGACCAAGAGTTTTCTCTTGACGTGTGTGATATTTTTGCAGCCCAGCCCCGTCGCACAGCTCAATAACAACCATCGAAGATCTCACCAACCAGTCAACTTCTTCGTTGACCGCCAAAGACCAGCAGGCAAACTCAACGACACCAACATCGCAGACAGCTTCTCCATCCACTTCAGCGCAAAGAAAAGATCGAGTGTCAAAGAAATTACAGAAAGAATTGACGCCCTGTAAAACTTTATTAGAAGAACTGGAATGTCATGATGATGCTTGGCCTTTCCTCCTGCCTGTAAATACGAAACAGTTTCCAACATACAAGAAAATTATTACTAGTCCCATGGATTTATCCACAATTAAAAAACGTCTTCATGATTTACAGTAAGTATTATTATTATGGGAACAAGCAAAAAAATTTCTTTTTGAATCTTCCAGCTATAAATCCAGGGAAGAATTTTGTATGGATGTGCGGCAGATTTTTGACAACTGTGAGACGTTTAACGAAGATGACAGTCCTGTGGGTAAGGCTGGTCATTGCATGCGACAATTTTTCGAAGCCCGTTGGAACGAACTTTGTCCTCCTTACCCGATAAAAAGTTGAGGACCACTGCTCGGCACCAAGCGGCCGTATCATCGAAAATCGACACCTACGACTTGAATGTGAGGAAAGAGTGCTGTAACGAGAACTGAAACATTTTTTTTAGCGGTGTTGATGAACTTATGGTACCCTAATGCTTATTAACTAAATTTTTGAATTTCTGTTAATCGTGCTAGAGACATGAAAACTTAATATTACTTAAAGTATGTTTTCATGGATTTTGAACAATTAAGAAGTATTTCTTTTCAAAATAGGTTGTATTTTTGATAATCCAATTTTTTATCATACTTTTTTATATTGTAATTTAAAAATATTTATGATTTAGGTTATTCGAGCGACAACATTAATTGACAATGGAAATAAAAATCGTTTACCCGTCTTGTAAAGAATTTGTACATAACAGTAATTTTAAAATCAATTATCATGATTTGAATGTTTCAAACATCAAATTGTGAACGATTAAATCGCAAAACAACTAATGCTTTTGCTATCTTTTCAGTCTGTTAAATTATAAACAATAAAATGAATAATACACGTCCAAATTTATTGTATAGCAAATTTATTTGCTATCTGGAAAATTTAGAAGACGAAACCATTCCAGAATGAATTTAAAATGTAGATTTATTGACTTAATCATTGACGATTTTGAAACCTTTTGAAGTGTTAGCTTCTAATATGTACATAATAATTTAATATTATATGCGCTGGCCTTTACGAATGTATTTATTACTTTTTATTTGATAGTTTGTCTAGCGTGTATAAGAAATGTGTGATTTAGAACTTACCTACGTGAAAGAACAATATGTATTATATTTGGAGTTCTTTTTTACTTAATTTACTACGCTCATAGTTCGTTTATTTTACATGGTCTCACACCTCAGTGTCTCTAAGCAAGTATGAAAAAAATTAAGAATGGAACGTATTTAATAGAAATGTATGTTTTCGTAGGCTAGATCGATGGAGATCTATTAATGAATTTGCGATAAAATTAGTTATTAGAAATGTATTTCAGTGTAAGATATTTATAATAATTATATTTACTTATGATTGTGGCATTGAATTACGTATTATCTTCTTTACTTTTAGTTTTATTTGATGTTATCAAAATACCGCCAAAGTTAAATTTTTGTTGACGTCAGGTAGAAAGTTGAAAGTTTCAAAAAATGTTCAAAAATTATTTAATTTCGAGATAAGATTGTTTTGATCCTAATAATATCCTATTTGAACGCGGCTACATTGTCAGGCAAGCTGTCAAAAATGCTATAAACTGTTTTTTGTGTGTGTTGCGATATAAAAAATGCCCAATCAAATCAAATGAGCTTTTTTAAGACCCGATCGGTTGAGTAGCTTTTGAGTAAATTGGTAAGAGCCCTAGTTTTAGGTCTTTTTTTCGAACATTTATAGCTTGCGTTCTATTTGATTTGAAATTTCGATAGAATGTAGGCTCTGTGGTTTGCAATAAACGCACCAAATTTCTGAAAGATCGGCTGGAAAATGCTTGAAAAAAACTTGATCAAAAAAAGATTGTGAAATTCTTATGCCCAATTTACACGATCATATTTTTTCATACTATTTTACGTGTATTTCTTATATTAAACAATTTTAGCACTACACGAGCAAATATTCTCAGAATATTTGACAGCATGACAGCGACAGCTAATATAATTGTGGTGGCAATACTTTGGACTCTAAACGACTAACTTTATTTGTGATAAGGATTTGATTGTTCTTCATACAACATTATTAATTTCAATTCGTCTGTTATAGTTTTTCACAGAAACAAAAAATCTTCTATTAATGCCAATTCACAATGTGCGTAAGCATAAGGAGTACGTAAAAACATAAACGTAAGAAATTATGTACGTTCACAGTAATCGTAACGTAAAATATCAAAATAAAGTGTTTTTTTCATTTTACGTTGGTACAAATCAGGGTTATTGATGATTGCGTTGGTTTCTCTGTCATTTTCAAATATTCTGTTGATTTCGATTGTTTCGTGTTTGCTTTTTTTCTTTGGTTTCTCTATCTTGCGATTGTTTCATTATTATTTAAACTATGTTATAAAAGTCGCCATGGAGGTAAGAATATAAAGGAGAAAGATAGTGGATGCACAAGTGAAGCCACTTCCCCCACTCCAACCAGAACCCAAATCATCGTTTATCTGTCAGTGCCAATTCACAATGTGCGTAAACGTTAGGAGTACATAACTGTAAACATAAAGTTGAACTACTGTATTTCAATGCCCGTGTTCACCATGCTCTTACGTATTTCTTACGTTTACGTATTGACATAAGAGCTACGTAATGAAAACTTAAAGTTGATATAAATTCAACTTTGTTATGTTTACATACGAAACAACTCAGAGCGCATGCGTCAACTTTAAAAACATGTTTTCATCTGACAGTTGACAACACCCTGGATCGAAACATGCTTTAAATATGATTGACATAGAATTATTAATAAAAAACAACAATTTCTTCCTCGTCTTAATATCTCTCTCATTGGCAACTTTTATAACGCAGTTTCGATCTGGTTTCAATAATAATGAAACAATCGCAAGATCTTTTTCAGACATCATACAACAAAACAAAAGAAACTAAACTCCAAACTAATAAAAGTGAAATAAAAAAAAAACATTAAACTCGAAATAGAATCAAAATCAACAGAATATTTGAAAATGACAGTCAGAGAAACCAACACAATACATCAATAACCCTAATTTATACCAACGTAAAATGAAAAAAACACTTTATTTTAATATTTTACGTTACGATCACTGTGAACATTTCTTACGTTTATGTTTTTATCTAATTCCGTTTTGAAAAGTCAAACTTTACATCAATTTCTGACGTTATGCAACGTCCCATTTTTCATAACTGCAATGCGACAGTTGCGTAAAGTAGCATAAAGTAGTTACGTAATGACTTTACGTAACTGGCCATGTTTCAGAGCTAATCAATTATACTTATCTGCGTACAATTAAAAGAAAGATTAATTATTCACAGTATGCAGCATTGGCAGAGTCTTTAATATCAAAGGGTACTATATCACTCAGGATATTACTGCTTGAGCACATTTTAAAAAATTATTTTGACGTTTTGTGAAAATTCGATATTTGTTTATTTCAGTGCACTCTTGTTTCTGTAGTAACAATAGATGTCATGAATCATAGTCATCTGAATTTGGTGATGTGACGTGAGAGATGTTCTCATTGAAAAATATAGTTAAAATTATTCTGACGGAATTAGATAAAATTTTGTACAGAATACGTTATGAAAAGCCATATTGTTTGACTCACGTAATTTGCAAAACTCGCAACGCTCGTTTTGGCAAATATTACGTTTCGTCAAACAATATGGCACTTTTCATAACTAATTATGTAAATAACTATTACATACTCCTTATGTTTACGCACGGACAAGTGTACTTTTTCTTGGTACTTTTGTTTGCTGACGTCTATTCCCTCCCTAATCGGAACCAAAAGTGGTGCTCGTCCGTTCCCACTAGGCTTCACTCTCCTCGCCTAAACTATAACCTCATGCTCCCTCCTTTCTATTCTAACAATAACTTCCTTGAAAGTCGCCAACGAGAAAAATATGAAGACAAGGAAGAAATTGTTGTTTCAATTTTTATTAATAATTCTATGTCAATCATATTTAAAGCACGTTTCGATTCAGGGTGTTGTCAACTGTCAGATAAAAACGTGTTTAAAGTTGACGCATGCGCTATTAGTTGTTTCTTACGTAAAAATAACATAAAGTTCAATTTATCTCAATTTTACGTAGCTCTTATGTCAGTACATAAGCGTAAGAAATATGTAATAGTACTGTGAACACAGGCATTGAAACACAGTAGTTCAACTTTACGTTTATGTTTAAGATTACGTACTCCTTACGCTTACGCTCATTGTTGACAGTTGCTTGAACCATAATAACGTGAACTTTAAAGTCCCTAGATATCACCAAAATTTGATGAAAATGGCCTTGAAAATTTTGAACATGCTCTATTCCAACTATTTTCACAACTTCGTACTGAACAATGTCATTCTGTAAATTTCTGTCGCTTCACACGGTCAAATACTATTAAACAAGAAGATTTTGTAAAATTACATGTATATTTATAACCGTGTAAAGCGGGCATTAATCGTTACACTCAACAATAAATTAAAGGTCAACTTTTTAAAATTATTGATCAATAAATTGGATCATGTAATGCAGACAACAGTTTTAATAGTGCGGAACCATTTATAGGTTCTAAAAAATAATTTTCCCACTTCGTCACTAAAATACGTTAAAGTAAATTTAATAAAATTTGATTGCAGGTTTTATATTCAGTAGACAAGCCCAATATTTCCAAAATAAATTAAATTTACTCTGTGAGATGACAGTCTATTTTTTAACAGTAATACTTCTGCTTCTACTGTCTTAAAGAATAATAATACGATTATTTGTTAATTATAATAATGGGCATTATTTATTTTCAAGAAATGTGAATTTTTTGTTGCGCATTGAAGATTTTTTCTGTCGCCTGGCAACACTGACTGCGTCATGACGTTTCTTGCTGTCAAATGAGAAAACCGAGAAAACAAACTGGACTATACAAGTATTTTTGTTAATTAAGAAATTATTGTTAAATGTTCAAGCAATAAACTTGTTCTGCTTATGATGAGTGTAGAAAATGGTAATATTGACTGTGTAAACGAAAATGACAACAGGTAAGACATAAAAGTAAATAAAGACAGACTAATACATGTAAATTTATTTCA
Organism: Dromius quadrimaculatus; assembly: GCA_963989225.1. Classification (NCBI taxonomy): domain Eukaryota; kingdom Metazoa; phylum Arthropoda; class Insecta; order Coleoptera; family Carabidae; genus Dromius; species Dromius quadrimaculatus. Next base: position 4,949,643 of record OZ022328.1, read on the forward strand.
GGAATAACGCAGATGTACAAGAAAACTGTTACACCAAGAATACAATTACAAACTTGAATGAAGGATTGCTTGAGATATATCAGCCACATTTGAAGAAAGTGCAAACGCAACTTCATGAATTGAAGTAAGTTTATAACCTCATTATTGATAATTTTGAAACTCATACGTAAATATTAATATCAAACCAAACTCATTTTATGTGAAATTAGTGCTGCATTTATTGTATAAGGTGTCCACATCACAAAATTTGATATTTATTTGTCTTTTGAGGATTCTTCGATTGCTTTATTCGCAGTTTTCATTCTGCTCTTGTTTAAGTCATATTTCGTCTGAAATTAATAACATCAAATCACTATTTTTTAGCATAAAACAAAAAGTATTAGTAGAACAATTACACAACGAAAATTTAAAATTAGCTTGGTCTCAAAATTCAGCTGAATATCAAGAGATGTTTAAAATGATTCAGCTGTATAGAGACAAGTTGATAAATATTAAAAAAGAAATGAAATGTTTGCACGAAAGAAGTACTAAGTTGAAGGTATATTTCCAATTGAATTTATGGATTTTTTTATTGTTTGAATGATTTTAAGAAACGTGCTGTGAGAATCCAACAACTTAAAGAGAAAGAAGAAGCAGTAAAAGCCCAACGAAGACAAAGGGAACAAGATTTAATTGGAAAGTAAATTTTTATAAAAATATTTTATTAATTTCACGTTACAATTTATACTTTACATATTGTTTTTACTTTAAAGTTTAAATTAATGTTGTATAAAAAGATAAGTTAAATATAAATTAGAATATTTGTATTTAAAAATATAAACTACCTTTGTAGTTTTAGTTCAACAAATCAATATTTCTGCAAAGAAAGGAAGCTCCAAAATACGACAATAACCAAACCCAAAAGGGTATTACCAAATTTTGCAGTACACTGTGTAGTTGTGCCACACGCTTTTTAATAATTTTGAAATTAGGATAAATTTTGATTAAATTAATAACTAGGTGTCGTAACGTTCGCCGTTGCTTGATTTCGTGAATTTGATATACTCAATTGTGCTTGATCAAACTGAATTAAGATAATTAGGTAAGTTGTAACCGCTCCCATAATCTGCAACGAATATTTTCGTAAAATTGTGAGGCGGCACGCACGATTTTGCAAATAATAAAAAAGTACTTACGGAATACAACAAGCTGTAATCCACTGTCACAAAACCAAGGGTCGAAAACTGGATCTGCTGGTGGAGCATTTGCAGCGAATACATTTGAACCTCAACAAAAAAATATTTATGAAGACAAAAACACTTCAGTTGATTGAGTATTGATTTTTCATTGTTGATATTATTTATTAACAAGAGTTCTGTTGGAATTTAAAAATGTATAATAATTATTTTTACTTACATGGCTCTCTAATTCCATATTTTTAATGTTATTTCTTAATTGATGCAAAATGGTAGCTGTTTCGGCCGCCTAAAAAAATATTTTATACAAAGTTTCTACTATATTTCATTTTACTTACAATATTGCAAGTTGTTGAACAGGTTTTAACTAAAGTATATAGCTCAAATAATTCGTCCAGTAACCATGTAATTGTGGACCCCAAATAAAAAAATGACAATTCATGTGTCCTGGATGTTACTAAAGCGTACAAAAAATACGATTGAAAGATAATATTCGAAAGGGCAACACCCAAATAGGCCAAAAGTTGAATTGAATAAGCAGTTATAACATTCTGAACAATTTTTCTCAATTTGTAATGAACGCGGCAAAGAATGTACAACAATTTAGTAATTTTTCTTATTGTGTCGTTGTTATTAACTTGCAAATAAGAAGATTTATTCACAAATAAAGATCGTATAGTTTCATTTATTTTCTCGTAGCGTTCGCGAACTTGTATGACCAAAATGACAAACTGATTTTTTGCCACGCTTTTGATAAAAGCAATAAAAAACAATAATATTTGCTCAATTATGTCAATATCCATAATATTCATCATCAGAAATGCTCGTACAATCGCGGACACAATTATGTAAGCTATTCTTGAGTAAAGCCATTTTTCCATAATTTTGTAATTGAGATGAATTTTAATAGTTTCCAATGTTTCATCAATAACGCATAGACGTTTTAATGTTTTTATGATAAATTTCCGAAATATAAACCCAAAAATGATGAAAGTATACATCAAAATAATCATCATTGCACTTTCAATGATGATTGTGTATCTTGGAACCAGAGGGTTTTCTTCTTCCCCTTTGCCGAATTCAGTAACTTGTATAGTATGAACGACGAGAGCAACATAAATTGCAACATAAATAGCGGTGTAAATTGCATGTTTTTTTGTTGTCACTGGTACTTTTCTTTCATCAATAACTTTTAATGAATAAGGGAGCAGCCCCAAACTCTTGGACAAAAAGTTTAGAGGAGATACGGCAGTCACAACGTTTGGTTTTACTTTTTCTATCATTTTTCAGGTTGGTCGACATTAATGCGCCGTTGATTCTCTACTGGGGAGAAAAGGTCACAGCAATATAGTTATATATTTATTTGTTTATCATTACGGACAAATGTAATCATATATGCAATGATTATAAGATTAAAGTGATCAGAAACATTAAATATTAATAATCTAATGCAATATAATCAGAATGATTCTAATAGTAATGGTAGGAAGATATATCAACTTTTTGAATCTTTTATTGCTTATAAATAATAACTTTTATTGATAGGTGCCTGTATCATGGCAATAATCAATACTAAACATAAGAATTAATTATTAATATTAATTATAGGACTTCTGGCACTAATATTGCACAAATGATTTTTCAGAAACAATTATCTTTAGAAAAAAAACTCATTGATTTGTGCCTAAATATGTTGTTATAAAAATTATGGAATTTGAGGGATTCGTGCTGCGAATGAATCAACTTTTCGGAAAACAGCTATATTTCTAAAAACGTGCTACATGCTGCCATCTCTTAGTGGAAAAACTAACATAATTCAAATTTAAAACTGAGCCTCTAATAAGAAACTAATAGTCCAAGAGAATGCGTAGCTATGGATTTTGGTACTCAGAGCAAGGTTCTGATATTGTGCCCTTTAAAAATCGAATACACTTATTAAAATGCCGGTTAATATCTAGATGGAAGGAGTCCTATATCAAACAATACATTTTTGCGAACGGTTATGCCAGAAAGAGAAGAAAATATAGGTTACGTTAGAGGGACAAAGAAATAAAATATAATAAAAGAAAAATGAAGTGAAACGAACTGCGCATGTCTATCGGGCTTCATTTGTTATTTATAAAAGTAATGTTAAGAAGATGTACTTTGCAACTAGAAAACGGCGAATAAATATAAATAATAACTCATTACATCATTGTGTTTGTCGTTTTTCGGGCTTGACAAACCTAAATTTGATTATTGTCACGTTTGCGCAGTTCATTTTTCCAGCTTTCTTACAATATATCTTCCATCTCTTTTCGTCGTAGCCGTTCGCAGTTTCTTCCATCTAGATATTATTTATGATCTAAGCACGTGCCCCTATGCCAGGTCTCAGCTATTTTTATTGGTATTAGTACTACTTTTAATACCTAAGATGGCACATGGTTGTATATGTGTCAAAATTCGACCGAAATATGAAAAAAACCGACCACTTTTGAACAGCAATTTGTTCTAATTGATGAAAAATAGATAATAATATGTACTGTCACCGCTAAACTTAACTGGAAGTGCGATGGCAGTTTCTTGTATGAATTATTTTCGGGACTGTTGTCACACTTCCGGTCAAGATTGTTATACTTAATCGTTTTTGAAGAAAAGTACGCAGACTGATTTCACTTTTTATCATTCGCGAGTAAAATTGCCGATGGCGGCGCTGTTATCAACCAAGATGTCGGATGTAAGTCGTACTGTCATCTTTAGACATGCTTGTTTACATGTTAAAACCGCAGTTTTCCAGAAAGTCATATTTTATTATTATAATATTTAAGGTGGTTTCTCTGGACAAATTTGTAAGTTTGAGGATTAAATTTCATTGCTATTATTCCAATTTTGTGCATGGACGTTTCAAATTATATTTATTCGCAGATAAATAACCATGTTCTTGGGAAATAGTCTTTAAATATTTCTTTAATTCACATTATTCACTTCTGTCGAAGAAAAACTCATGTTAAACTCTAAAAATTAAATAAATGGAGAAAGAGTAAGGAAACTTATAATAGGTGGTAAATAGGAAAGCGCAAAAGAGGTTAGAATGAAACTGATGTAAATAGGAAAGCAGTCTCCAAAAGGACTGATTTTGGTCATTAGACATATAATGAAATAGTAAATAAAAACGTGAAACAGAAAAATATAACAAAATCTCACTATTTACAAATAACATAGGATTAAATTAACATTAGCTCAAATGGCGTTTCAAGCGGAATACGTCTTTGAGTAGTTCTCGATTTTGCCACCAGATGGCTATGATTTAATTTTACTGGCGAATTAAGACTTTAATTACTCTATTAATGCCCGGTTTTATAAAGAGCAAAGTAATTTACTTCCAGAGTAAATAAAATTTACTCTGTTAAATGACAGTCGATTTTTTGACAGCAATGATTCTGTTGTCATAAAGAAATTCAAAGTAGAATAAATTTATTTTGAGAGTAAATTTACTTGGTCTTTTATAAAACCGGCCATAATTGACATTCGATTTTTTGTCAGTAATGATTCTGTCGTCATAAAGAATTTCAAACTGGTTATAATTTGTTAGATAAAATAAATTTACTCTAGGAGTAAATTTACTTGGACTTTTATAAAACCGGCCATTACATGCATAAAAATTCATAATTTCCCATTCTGATATTTTTTTTAGAATTAGAAAAAATTATATATTTTTTAAACCCGTGCACCAAAAGCACCTCTCATTATTGATAATATTGATAATATACCCTTGTTTCGCTGAGGGCGCTTTTCATTCCAGAAAATAAAGTAATCCCTAATATTAATGAATAAGATTTCAGCCTGCTTCGTATCTGCGTCAGCTATGAAGCGTATCCCCATCGCTGCAGTGTCAGCGTAACTGTGTGAACGATACAACGTTTGCACATGCTTAAGGTTATATAATTCAGTTGTTTTTTAATGATAATAATTTTTAGGATTCATACAATGTAGCCATTCATTTTTCACGATTATTCCAATTACGGTAAGCATGATAAATTTGTAGGCACTGTATAGTACAAAATATAAAAGTGTTAGAATAATAATCAAAATCTAATTACGATTAAATAATATTACAGGTTACAGTTACAGAAAACAACATATTTCTCATACAAAACACAACTAGAAAAATAACAATTGCTCACAACTGTGGGAAAAGTCGTGAGTTTGTCCAACTTATATATTAATAGTTTATTTCTAATATTCTTTAGGTAATATATATAGCAAGTTTCTGTTTTTTCTTATATAAGCCACATTTAAATAACAAAATTGCATTAATTTCTTCTGGAGTTATCTTATTATTCTTGTAAGATATATTCCAAAGATTGGTAATACTATGAATTACAACTGTCAAATTAAAGCAGACAACACACTTTCTGTTGAAATCGAAAAATTATATTAGTAATTATTGTATCAAAATCAAAATTAGATATCCACAGTTATCATTACTGCCTAAGATATTTCATATTTGTGAATTATACTGCAATGTTATTTATTTTAATTTAGGGAGCCAAAGTTACTAAACACTAATATTTATTTTTAAGATTTATCAAAATAATAAATTAGATAACTAATACTATTTCTAATAAATAATTCTAATTTAAACTAAAGATTATTACACTACACTATAACTTAACTCTAATTATTTATGTCAATATTGATTTATTTTAAATAACACAATTTATTTCAACCACTAGCAGTCCATATTATAAGATCTCTGAGCCAAAGTCAATAATACTCCTTGTTGAGTCATCCACTGATATATACCGTGGATCTCTCCCCACTACGTTTTTCCGCAAACGTCCAGGCTTTTCTAGAAAGCGCTAGAAGGTACCAGCAATTTACTAGAAAACTCATATATTCGCTTCTATTTCTTGACATAAAATATTTCTACAATAATTCTAAGCACCAGTAAAGCCGAAATGATTAATTTATAGACTTAAATTCGTTACAATACTTATGATTTACCTAATTCAATAAAAACTGTGATCGTAGAAAAAGTAGACGGAGTCAAGTGCTGAAAATTTCACACCTCGTGTGAAATAGGTAATTTTCTATACTTGTTGTACAATTTACTATGATTATTCTTTCACCAGCCCACGGAGCTTTTATTCACTCTTTTCCAACAATAAGCTAGCATTCAATGATTCAAATGTCTGATAACTGAACTAATATTCAAATTTCTGGCATTCAAATGACTTAAATACAATTAAATATTATTTAGATTGTTGGTGAATACTAATTTGTATCATAATTAGAATTACAATAAATTATTGAATAAATAACGAATTCAAATAGATATTAGTGTGAGCTGATAACTTGACATAACATATTTCATATTTGTGACAGTACGTTATTTTAAAAAATCTTAAAATCAGTGTTTATTACATCTAATTAATTTATTTTAAATAAATTATTTTAAAATTTGTAGTTTCTTGAGAAAGTTCAAGACATGGGCGAAAACTAATCTAATTTATCAGTTACCATTTGACTAACAAATATTTGAAGCCAAATTTGCCGCCAATTTGCGGTACTTTATTCAAATGAGTTATATGCTGCCATCTACTAAAATCCGAATTTGTAAGCATAAGCATGTTGTTTTAGCTTGAGGTTAGAATAGAAAAAGCTAATTTCAATAAATAGTAATAATGAAACTATCGCGAATATTATGTCGTCAGCACATTGATCGTATGTTCAAAGCACATTGGCGTGTACAAGGAAATAGAGTACCAATTGATACTAAAGCTGAAAAAATATTAGCAGCGAAAGGAATACCTGTATACAACCCAAAAGAAATTATATCTGAAAGAAGATCGCCTATTAAGTAAGCATTATAAATTTACACTAAACTACAATAAAAAATTTAATTTTCTAGGGTTGACATAGTTGGTTTCTCTCCTAAACCAGTTGCGAAAGATGAAACACATCCAGATTGGCATGATAATGTTTGTTACTTTTACCGAGATGATAATGTGCTTCTAGAAGGAATTGATCAAGCTAAAATAATCACTAAAACAGTGGAGCTCACAGAGGGTTTACCAGATAAAATCACAAATTGTCCTAAACCAACAAAAGAAATTAATAACAAAGTATTAAGAATTATATTATCGTCTCATTTATTTGATTCTCAACAAGAGAAACTGCCTAAAATTAAAGATCCCAACAGACCGGCTTGGAATTTTCCTCGAATATACGGAATTACCCACCAAAGAACTCAGTATGTTGAATTTATAACCTTCAAAACAAATTAATGAATTGTTGGTTTTAGGACACTGTTGACAACAAAATTATTGCAGTTATGCGAAACAGCATCAGATAAAAATTTAGTAGCAGAAAGGGCAGTTATGAATGATGCAAGGTTTTTTGTTCCGTTTACAAAAGCTAATGATTTATTTCAGCTGGATTTGAGTGTCGATAAATTGTTGTTATCTTCTAAGGCTTTGCAAAGTTTGACAACTGAATCTGCAGATGAAATTCAGTTGCCAGATTTGTTTCCTATTAAACATACCATCACATTAGTACCTGAAAATATTTATAAATCGAATAATATTTATCGTAAGTTTTAAAAAACTTTATTAGTTGAATCAATTTAATTTAGATTTGTTGTAGCTGTGAATGAAAATGTTAAATATCATCCCCATACGATATTTGTTCATTACGATCCAACAAAAGTAAAAAATCTATTTGAAGAGGAAGTAACAGAATCACAAATTCTCGGCCGATCTTTAATGAAATCCTTCGCCGTAGCTGCTTCTTATGCTAGAAATAAATACGGGGTAAGTTTTGTAAATATATAAAAATAATTTATTTGAAGAAAATTGTTCTAGAATGATGTGAAAATATTACCGCATCCTGTTACGCTCCAATGCGTGCATACAGACGGAAAGCAGTTCCATTTCGGTATACTGCAATTAAATACTCTTGATTTGGAAGAGAGTGGTATTAAAAATGTTTGGTATGATATTCCAAGGATACCATTATTTCAGACTTGTGAATATCGGCTTGGAAGACCTGTGGTAGAAGGATATAATCCTGATGTAATAAGATACTTATTAGCTTTCTATAACAACGTATAATTCATCTAAACATGTATAAAATTTACAAATATAACATTGTTTCTGTACGTACAATCTAATTTATTGTTCCTGATATTTATGCATTTTTTTATTTATAAATATATAAATAACAGGAATTTTCCTGTCAGTCTATTTTTATAAATACATTTGATTACATTTTGACAACTAGTTTTAGTCTAGTTAATAATTAATTAACAAAGCGAAAAGCGTCCCACTGAAATAATGAGTCAAATCATAAAGAAAACATTAGATATTTTGCTCTTATGCGGGAATTAAGTCTTAAAAAATTATAAATCAATGAGGGAACAGATAAAAATTTGTTTCATTACAATTTTTATGATAATTAATATATTTATAATTTTTTTCCCGATCCGTTCGGAAGTACAACTCCCTAAAAATGACGGATATATCCGTTTCAGGTCCCCTAAGACGATTTCCAGAAGTCGTAGCATTCTTTTTAGGTTTTAGGCTATTGTATAGAATCTAATAAACATTTACATAGCGGCAATAACATACAATTTAATTTATTATACAGACATTCATTTAACATTAGCTATTCTGCGCAACTATTTCGCGTACATAATAAAAATATCAATTGTTTATAACTTTCGTGAAAATTTTTTTTGTCATAAACTTTAAAGAGTGTAGGACTATTATTAGTGATATGATGACTCAAAATTTTGATTAAAATTGGCACATTACTAATATTAAAGTAATTAAATATCTATAAATTATATATCCCTGAAAAAATTACAAAATAAATTCACAGTCCTACTTTTTGTGGTGTTAATTGAATTTACTTTAATTTTACTAGGCATTCTTATTCGCTATTACTTCTGCCCATCGCGCAATCCAATTGTCACACTGATGCCCTTTTACATTTGAGATTTGCGGACCCTGCTAAAATCGTCGCAGAAGGATGATAACTTGACTCCAGCAATAAATGTTGGTTGTCGTAATGATTCAACCCGAGACAATTGCAAGAACAGACGGAAGTGTGGTCTGCTTCTAGCTCATCTCCAAGAAGAGCATGGCCTGAGAGAAGTTTTCCGTTTACTGCCATTACTTCTCCATCGAGGGTGAGGACGTGGTGCGAAGAGGACTGGAGCTCGTTGTCCTCTCGGCGAACATCTTCGGCGTTCCTGGAAAATGTGTGAAAGTAAGTACCAATTGATTAATTCATTCTGTTGATGCAATTTCAGTTAAGAACTGCCCCAAGCTCTATTTGGAATAAAACGAACACTAGAAAATTATTGAAAATATTTACATGGTCATGAAGCGGAGCACCAATAAATTGATACTTGCAGCCACAACAGCCAATCCGAACAAAATAAATATTAGACTAAGAGCGACGTATCCGGGTTTCTTCTGCAGAGCTCCATCATTCTATAACAAAAATAATTAAATATTCAAAATTTGTTCTACGGAAACACACTTACCTGAAGTGCTACATAATCCCCGAATCCTATAGTAGTTAAAGTAACAAAACAATAATAAAAACTATCAAAATACGTCCATCCCTCATATCTGGAGAACACAGCAGCTCCAGTTGTAATAATAATCGTAGATAGCAACCCTGTAGCCAACATCAGATTCATTTCAGTAGCTTCTGTCCGTTGGCAATGCAAATATCTCTTCGCTCTTCTTATTACAACCGAAGCAAATTTGTTCAAACGTTCACCAATACTTTGGAACATTACTAAACCAAGTGGTATTCCTACCATGGCATAACCCATACAAAAAGCTTTACCACCGGTTGTCACAGGGGTCGAATGACCGTATCCTATCATAGCAAGGACTACAGTTGCAAAATAGAAAGCTCCGGCGAATTTCCATTGAGGGCCGGCTTTGTGGGGCTTATTTTCTATTATTACCAGCTCAATCATTCGGTAATCTTCACTGGAAATGTTGTATTTTCGGATTAGATGATCGCGGATATCTGGAAACAAAAATACTATGTAGGACAGAAAATTGGCAACTATTTTTGGGTACCTATTAACATTTTAGATCTTCTGCTCTCCGTATCTGATTCCAAGGCGTCGAAAACAGCAGCCCCGATTAAAAGGTACGTAAACGTACAAACTACAAGCGATAAAGTCCTTACGTTTTGACGTTTCATTTTGCTAAAAGAACACTTCACATTTATTCTCTAGATTCTTTAATTCGAAAACTGAGTTTGACACCAGAGAAGTTTTTTGGATAGCATGGACTGAACCGCGTGGTACTTTAGTATTGATTTTACAAGGGAGTAAGAGATAGCACAATCAAAAATAGATTGAGTACAGTAACAACTTCAATTATTTAAAATTGATATTTTTAGTTTAAAATGCAGTAATAATTTTTATAATTGTTTAATATTACCCTTTAATTGGTTTATGTATCAAAAAATTATATTTGGTGCACGCAAAAGGCAAAGAGCCATTTACCGCCCGGAAATAAAACGTGCGCAAAATAATACTTATCCCGCATGAGTAATAAAAAAGGTTTTTTATTTCCTTAAAGTAGTACAAAATTAGGTTTATATTCTAAATTAACTATTTGTATAATCAAATAAGTAATGTTTTGAATTTCTGTTACAGCAATCCTTGTGTATTAAATTCTTCGAAAGATTTAAAGAAGTTAAATGGAGTTGCAGTTTCTTCAGTAAACATCAGGTCTTCAAGCTGAAAGTCACAAAGAAGTTAGTACGGTTGGAGCCACCTTCATTATACATGGATTTGGATCAGTCGCAGTCGACAAAATGAATTTGAAGAGGATACAAAAAGCTATCTGATATTCTTTACATTACTGTTACATTATGTTGCCCAAAAATGGAGAAGACTAGCTTTTAGATATTCAATTCTCAAGCCTGTAGCTCGTACACTAATAACAGTTAAAAGTTTATATTATTTCTGTATAAGCCTACATCACTTCTTAGTACTTACTAACAATATGAATGTTCTAGAACCTCTGTTTAAGTTAGAAATAATAATTTTGTAAATAATTTTTGAAATATTTAATTCTCAAGCTTGTAGCTCGTGCACCAATAATAATTGATACTTGATATTATTTCTGCACAAGCTTAAATTCCTCCTGAGTACGTACTTACAATTTGAGATTTTTAGAACCTCTGGTTCACTTGGAAATAATAAATTTGTAATTAACTTTTAAAATATTCAATTCTCAAGCTTGTAGCTCGTGCACCAATAACGATTGGTAGTTGATATTATTTCTGCATAAGACTACATCCCTCCTGAGTACGTACTCTCAATTTGTTATTTTTAGAACCTCTGGTTGAATTAGAAATAATAATTTTGTAACTAACTTTGGAAATATTTAATTCTCAAGTCTGTAGCTCGTGCACCAATAACAATTGGAAGTTGATATTATTCCTGCATAAGCCTACAGCCCTCCTAAGTACGTTCTCACAATTTGAGATTTTTACAGCCTCTGGTTCACATAGAATTAATAAATTTGTAATTAACTTATAAAATATCCAATTCTCAAGCTTGTAGCTCGTGCACCAATAACAATTGATAGTTGATATTATTCCTGCATAAGCCTACAGCCCTCCTGAGTACGTACTCCAATTTGTAATTTTTAGAACCTCTGGTTAACTTAGAAATAATAATTTTGTAACTAACTTTTGAAATATTCAATTCTCAAGCCTGTAGCTCGTGCACCAATAACAATTGGTAGTTGATATTATTTCTGCATGAGTTTACATCTTTCTTGAGTACGCACTCGCAATTTGGGATTTTTAGAACCTCTGGTTCACTCAGGAATAATATTTTTGTAACCAACTTTTGAAATATTGAATTCTCAAGCCTGTAGCTTGTGCACCAGTAACAATTTGGTACTTGATATTATTTCTGCATAAGCTTACATCCCTCCTGAGTACGTACTCACAATTTAAGATTTTTAGAACCTCTGGTTTACTTGAAAATAATAATTTTGTAATTAACTTCTCAAATATTAAATCCTCAAGCCTGTAGCTCGTGCACCAATATCTATTAGTAGTTGATATTATTCCTGCATAAGCCTACAGTCCTCCTGAGTACGTACTCACAATTTGAGATTTTTAGAGCCTCTGGTTCACTTGGAAATAATAAATTTGTAATTAACTTTTAAAATATTCAATTCTCAAGCTTATAGCTCGTGCACCAATAACGATTGGTAGTTGATATTATTTCTGCATAAGCCTACATCCCTCCTGAGTACGTACTCTCAATTTGTAATTTTTAGAACCTCTGGTTGCATTAGAAATAATAATTTTGTAACTAACTTTGGAAATATTTAATTCTCAAGTCTGTAGCTCGTGCACAAATTACAATTGGAAGTTGATATTATTCCTGCATAAGCCTACAGCCCTCCTAAGTACGTTCTCACAATTTGAGATTTTTACAGCTTCTGGTTCACTAAGAAATAATAAATTTGTAATTAACTTTTAAAATATCCAATTCTCAAGCTTGTAGCTCGTGCACCAATAACAAGTGATAGTTGATATTATTCCTGCATAAGCCTACAGCCCTCCTGAATACGTACTCCAATTTGTAATTTTTAGAACCTCTGGTTAACTTACAAATAATAATTTTGTAACTAACTTTTGAAATATTCAATTCTCAAGCCTGTAGCTCGTGCACCAATAACAATTGGTAGTTGATATTATTCCTGCATAAGCCTACAACATGCCTGAGTACGTACTCATAATTTGAGATTTTTAGAACCTCTGGTTCACTTAAAAATAATAATTTTGTAAATAACTTTCAAGATATTTAGTTCTCAAGCCTGCAGCTCGTGCATCAATAACAATTGGTAGTTGATATTATTCCTGCATAAGCCTGCAGCCCTCCTGAGTACGTACTTACAATTTGAGATTTTTAGAACTTCTGGTTCACTTAGAAATTAAAATTTTGTAATTTACTTTAGAAATATTCAATTTTCAAGCCTGTAGCTCGTGCACCAATAACAATTGGTACCTGATATTATTTTTGCATGTCTACAGCTCTCCTGAGTACGTACTCTCAATTTGTAGTTTTTAGAACCACTGGATCACTTCGAAATAATAATTTTGTAACTAACTTTTGGAATATTTAATTCTCAAGCCTGTAGCTCGTGCACCAATAACAATTGGTACTTGATATTATTTCCGCACGAGTCTACATCCCTCCTGAGTACGTACTCACAATTTAAGATTTTTGGAACCTCTGGTTTACTTGAAAATAATAATTTTGTAATTGACTTTTCAAATATTCAATCCTCAAGCCTGTAGCTCGTGCACCAATATCAATTAGTAGTTGATATTATTCCTGCATAAGCCTACAGTCCTCCTGAGTACGTATTCACAATTTGAGATTTTTAGAACCTCTGGTTCACTTACAAATTAAAATTTTGTAATTTACTTTGTAAATATTCAATTCTCAAACCTATAGCTCGTGCACCAATAACAATTGGTAGTTGATATTATTTCTGCATGAGCTTACATCTCTCTTGAGTACGTACTCACAATTTGGGATTTTCAGAACCTCTCGTTCACTCAGGAATAATATTTTTGTAACCAACTTTTGAAATATTGAATTCTCAAGCCTGTAGCTCGTGCACCAGTAACAATTGGTACATGATATTATTTCTGCATAAGCTTACATCCCTCCTGAGTACGTACTCCCAATTTATAATTTTTAGAACCTCTGGTTCACTTAGAAATGATAATTTTGTAACTAAAATTTGAAATGTTCAATCCTCAAGCCTGTAGCTCGTGCATCAGTTAGAATTGGTAGTTGATTTTATTTCTGCATAAGCCTACAGCCCTCCTGAGTACGTACTCACAATTCGAGATTTTTAGAGCCTCTGGTTAAGTAAGAAATAATAAATTTGTAATTAACTTTTGAAATATTCAATTCTCAAGCCTGTAGCTCGTGCACCAATAACAATTAGTAGTTGATAATATTCCTGCATAAAGCCTACAGCCCTCCTGAGTACGTACTCACAATTTGAAATTTTTAGAGTTTCTGGTTTATTTAGAAATAATTATTTTAACTTAATCTGTGTTATAAATTTTGTAAGTAGCTCGTGCAGCAATAAGAATTGTATTTATTCACAAACTGTATTATATATATTGTAATAATAGATATTATAATTTGATGTATTATTGTATCAATTTATGCATGAATATAAGGGTTGTTTATGCGCGGTTTATTTCGTTTTTTTTTAATTAGAAATATAAATATTATTGTATTTTATTTGGAACAAAATAAATTAAATGATGAAAATAATGCTTTTTATTTATTTCCAAATAGTTCATAATTTCTCCACCAGTTGGCAGCACCTGTCAATAACATCAATTAGCAATCATGCTAGAAAATGTTGCTTCATGATGAATTTTGTGTCTTCAAAAATCCAAATTTTGTATTAGGATTACATGATTTGACAGAGGTAACTTAAGGGATTAATTAGCGATTATCTCAAGAACCAGAGGGTTTAGGGACGAATGTTTCAAATAAAAGTTACATAACTTTCAACGCCCTACAAGATTTATTTGAAAGAATTTTCTCTTGAGCCTACAGTTTTCGAGAAACGATATGCTACTACCCCTAATTAAAGAGCTGGAAGAAAATATTATCTATATTTTTGATAGCCCTTTCAATCCTGCGTACGGTGATGTAATTAAATTAGCCCTAAGGGCTATAGTTCACGAGTAAATCAAGAAAAACTGTTATCAAAACACTTGATTTTGCTCCTTCAATTCCTGCTACCTGGATACAAATTTTAGATTTTTGAAGGCACAAAATTCATAAAGCGACGAAATTTGCGATTAAAAAATCCAAATTTTGTATCCAGGTAACAGGAACTGAAGGAGAAAAATCAAGTGTTTTGATAACCGTTTTTCTTGATTTACTCGTGAACTATAGCCCTTAGGGAAATTTTAGTTACACCATCGTATGCAACTTTAAAAGAGCTATGAAAAAGGTGAATAAATTTTTCTTCCAGCCCTTAAATTAAGGGTAGTAGCATATCGTTTCTCGGAAACAATGAGCCCTACAGAAAATTCTTGTCAATGAATCTTGTAGGGCTTTAAAAGATATGTAACTTTTAATCTAAACATTTTTCCCTAAACCCTCTGGTTCTCGAGATAATCGCTAATTAATCCCTTGAGTTACCTCTGTCAAATCATGTAATCCTAATACAAAATTTGGATTTTGTCACACAAGGCGATGAATTTTGCGATTGAAAAATCCGAATTTTGTATCCAGGTAACAGGAACTGAAGGAGCAAAATCAAGTGTTTTGATAACAGTTTTTCTTGATTTTCTCCTGAACTATAGCCAATAGGGAAATTTTAGTTACACCACCGTATGCAGCTTTAAAAGAGCTATGAAAAAGGTGGATATATTTTTCTTCCAGCCCTTAAATTAAGGGTAGTAGCATATCGTTTCTCGGAAACAATGAGCCCTACAGAAAATTCTTATTCACGAATCTTGTAGGGCTTTAAAAGATATGTAACTTTTAATCTGAACATTTGTCCCTAAACCCTCTGGTTCTAGAGATAATCGCTAATTAATCCCTTGAGTTACCTCTGTCAAATCATGTAATCCTAATACAAAATTTGGATTTTGTCACACAAGGCGATGAATTTTGCGATTGAAAAATCCGAATTTTGTATCCAGGTAACAGGAACTGAAGGAGCAAAATCAAGTGTTTTGATAACAGTTTTTCTTGATTTTCTCCCGAACTATAGCCAATAGGGAAATTTTAATTACACCATCGTATGTAGCTTTGAAAGGGCTATGAAAATAGTAAATGAATTTTTCTTCCAGCCCTTAAATTAAGGGTAGTAGCATATCATTTCTCAAAATCTGTGAGTCCTACAGAAAATTTTTTCGAATAAATCTTGTAGGACGTGAAAAGTTATGTAACTTTTATTTGAAACATTTGGCCCTAAACCCTCTGGTTCTCAAGATAATCGCTAATTAATTCCTTGGATTGCTCCTTTAGATCCTGCTACCTTAATACAAATTTTGGATTTTTTAAGCACACAAAATTCATCATGAAGCAACATTTTCTAGCCATGGGAGAGATGATTGCTAATTGATGTTACTGACAGGTGCTGCCCTCTGGTGGCAATTTTCTGAACTATATACGTCTCATTGAATAATTATCAATTTTATATGATTTTAGTCACTTTTTTTCGTCATGGAAGACGTTATTGCTAATTGATGTTATTGACAGGTGCTGCCAGCTGGTGGAGAAATTATGAACTATTTGGAAAGCAATAAAAAAAAACGTTATTTTCATTATTTAATTTATTTTCTTTAATATAAAATACAATATTTATATTGCTAATTGGAATAGGTGAAAAAAATGAGCAGAAACAGCTCTTATTCATGCATAAATTGATACAATAATACATCGAATTATAATATTATCCATTATTACAATATAATTTAATACAGTTTGTGAATAAATACAATTCTTATTGCTGCACGAGCTACAAACGAAGGAAATTGAATTATATAAATATCCACATACAAAATTTATAGCACAAATTAAAGTAAAAATAATCATTTCTAAATAAACCAGAGACTCTAAAAATTTCAAATTGTGAGTACGTACTCAGGAGGGCTGTAGGCTTATGCAGGAATAATATCAACTACTTATTGTTATTGGTACACGAGCTACAGACTTGAGAATTGAATATTCCAAAAGTTAATTACAAATTTATTATTTTTAAGTGAACCAGAGGCTCTAAAAATCTTAAATTGTGAGTACATACTCAGGAGGGCTGTAGGCTTATGCAGAAATAATATTAACTACAAATTGTTATTG
This sequence comes from Dromius quadrimaculatus, assembly GCA_963989225.1. Lineage (NCBI taxonomy): Eukaryota > Metazoa > Arthropoda > Insecta > Coleoptera > Carabidae > Dromius > Dromius quadrimaculatus. Next base: position 4,966,713 of record OZ022328.1, read on the forward strand.
GTGCACGAGCTACAGACTTGAGAATCAAATATCTTGAAAGTAATTTAAAAAATTATTATTTTTAAGTGAACCAGAGGCTCTAAAAATCTTAAATTATAAGTACATATTCAAGCAGGCTGTAGACTTATGCAGGAATAATATCAACTACCAATTGTTATTGGTGCACGAGCTACAGGCTTGAAAATTAAATATTTCAAAAAATAATTACAAATTTATTGTTTCTAAATGAACCAGAGACTCTAAAAATCTCAAATTGTGAGTACGTACTCAGAAGGGCTGTAGGCTTATGCAGGAATAATGTCAACTACCAATTGTTATTGGTGCACGAGCTACAGGCCTGAGAATTGAATATTTCTAAAGGTAATTACAAAATTATAATTTCCAAGTAAACCAGAAGCTCTAAAAATCCCAAATTGCGAATACGTACTCAAGAGGGATGTAGATTTATGCAAAAATAATATTAACTACCAATTATTATTGGTGCACGAGCTACAGGCTTGAGAATTAAATATTTCTAAAGTTATTTACAAATTTATTATTTTCAAGTGAACCAGTGGCTCTAAAAGTCTCAAATAGTGAGTACATACTCAGGAGGAATGTAGGCTTATGCAGAAATAATATCAACTACGAACTGTTATTGGCGCACGAGCCATAGGCTCGAGAATCAAATATTCCGAATGTCAATTGCAAAATTATTATTTCTAAGTGAGCCAGAGGCTCTAAAAATTTCAAATTGTGAGTATGTACTCAAGAGAGATGTAAGCTCATGCAAAAATAATATTAATTACTAATTGTTATTGGTGCACGAGGTACAGGCTTAAAAATTAAATATTTTAGAAGTTATTTACAAATTTATTATTTCTTAGTGAACCAGAGCTTCTAAAAATCTCAAATTTTGAGTACGTACTCATTAGGGATGTAGGCTTATGCAGAAATAATATTAACTACCAATTGTTATTGTTGCACGAGCTTCAGGCTTCAGAATTGAATATTTCAAAAGCTACTTACAAATTCATTATTATGAAATGAACCAGAGGTTCTTAAAGTCTCAAATTGTGACTACGTACTCAGGAGGGAATGTAGGATTATATAGAAAACTAGCAATTGTTATTGGTGCACGAGCCACAGGTTTAAGAATTGAATATTTCTAAAGTTAATTACAAAATTATCATTTCTAAGTGAACCAGAGGTTCTAAAGATCTGAAAATATAAGTACGTACTTGAATACTCAAATAGAAAGACATTTTAGGGCACTTGTACAATGAACATTTTAAAACTATTTCGCGTACCCTGAAATCAGGTTTTATGAAACTTATATCTTAATATACTATTAAAGCTAGCAATTTTCTTGATTGCTCTGTTATATTATATGTTAATCTTAGTACTAATTAGTACTTATATTGCAGAGTTGCTTAGAGAACTGCTGTAATATATTATACTACTGACTCTAATATTTGACTCCACAAGCAGCCGATTGTGCTCGTTTTAGCAAAAACAAAAATGAATCTAATTAATTCGTGGTCTGTCAAGCCGAGACCCGGATGTTTCCGCCTAATTACACGAGTACGGTTGCCGACTAAGCGTCATCTCGAGAAGTCGGACTCTTGATGGCATCACTGAAGAACAATATCCACACATAACATGTGAATATTGTTTGTTCAGTGATCCCACCAAGACCCGGACCGTCGCCGACAAAACGCGCGTTCCGTACATTTCCCGTAACGACTCCGGCATATAGTCTGAAAGTTCCGTCTGCTCCGGTCGTTTAGGAGGGGGGTGTTCCCAGAGCTATATGGTCGTGTACCGATTAAAATCCAACGTTGGCCCAAGTTACGACACAAGGACAAAAAAAAATACAAAAAAAAACCAAGACAAAAATTTAATATCCAAAAGTTAAAGCAAAACGGAATATTCAAAACGGAAAAATACGCCCGAGAGCAGAGTGCCCAAAAACTAGGATGCGCGAATTTAAAACCCCAATTTAGATTCAAAATAATTTTGATCTCTACGTTACAACACGATTTTGTACAAAACCCAAATATATTTACAGCACTTCTCAAACTACTCATCGAAGTAATAAATGCGAGATAGAAGCGCAAGATATAACACAACAATTTACATAATGGCCTTAATATATCTATAACATACTAACAGATATATTCGAAGCACTTGTTTGTTTTATAGAAAAAAAGAAAATTGAAATAAATATAATTATTGAATGATCTGTTCCTAATTAACGCAATGTATTTGGAATACATGTTACGAAGTCCACAGTTGAGATGACTGCCATTCCAGTTACGAATCTCTTGGAGTCACTGGTTGCATTTATTATCCATCACAGCGACAAGTCTTCTAATTTGTCCAAATATTCCGCTACTGATGTCCACTCAAGGCTCTGATGAATTTTGATGTCCTCCAGAAGCTGCAGAAAAAGAAAAACTATTAAATTACTCTTACCATTTTTAAAATTATTGAAACTATCAAATATGTATTCAAAAGTATTAATAAAATCAATTCATGAATGATATTTATTATTTATAGTAATGACCTGCCAGTTGTACTTGAAAAATTGTAAAGTTAATCTATTTGCAAATTATTAATTAAAGTTTAATTACTCCTAATTTATTTTAGATAAGTACACAACTCTGGATTGCTAATTTTCAAATAGAACACAATTATTATTATTATAATCATAAACATTTACTTCTGATGTTTGAAATAGTTGTTATATTAAAATATTAATAATAAAAGCAATCTTTAATATACTATGGAAAAATAAAAATTAATTACTCACTTTTAAACCTTGAAATCGGAAAACTTCTTCGAAACAATGCAAGAGATGGTTACAGGGCCCCCAAATACTAGACATCTGATCCATTCGGCGACTGACTCAAATCCAAGGAAGGTTTCAAGACATCTGTAAATGCATAAATGAATAAAATTATTGTTTTAGGACCGTGCTTCTTCCTAAAACTAAATTTATGTCTTCTAATTATGTTTCAAACAACGTACGTAGAATTAAATAACAAATATTCCAGTCACGAATAAACTAATTAGTGTGTTATGTAAGCAAACCAAAAAATGCTTGGAATTTGCTTTTAAAATAAATTTAACAATAAATAGGTATATAAATTTTGAAATACAAAATCTTATTATTAATTGTCATTATTTGCTCTCATTTATCTCTACTTCAATAAAATCTGCCATAATTTATTTCAGTTTAATCCAAATAATCGTTAGAATTATTGTGAAAGTAATTACCTTGAAATTTTAATGCTACTGTTTCCATTTGTTCCATCTTCTCCATTTGTGGGCAACAAATCCATTTTGTAGACAACGGCCGATTCAAATCCATGTACAATGAAAGCTATTCGGCTGTACAGACTGCTTCTAGACTCCCAAGCAAGTTTTCAACTTGAAGAACTGCGAACTCACTACGAAATCCTGATGCTTGTTGAAGAAGCTGCGACTTGCATTCACTTCTTTCAATATCCAAATTATAAATGATGTAGTTGGTTTTGATCGTGAAGAATGTATGAAAAGATTGCTGTAAAAAGAATTTAAATCATTACTTACATGAACACACTGATTGTTTACTTGAAATATGAAATTTTACACTTATTTTGTACCATTTTACAGCAATAAATAACTTATTCTTACATTTTGCGTCGTTTGAATAATCATTGCATAACACAAACGTGAACACGATAAATGAGGCAAATGCTGTCTACAGCACATTTATTGACTTTAATATTAGTTTGAATTGATTATAAAACTACACCAAAGTATCTGATGATTGATATTTTTTATTAATATTATTGATTTCACTTAAAAATTGTTCTATACCACAACAACACCAACACCAACACGTTGACATGACGTCGACAGCCATCTTTAACTTGTTTAATTTAAGAAAAATGTTGCCAACCATGCAAATATTTTAAATCACTGAAATTAGTTTTTTCAATTCATATTTTAAATAAATAACTTGAAATTTCATTTGTACTCATACACTATATAAGCTCTGCATTTTACTAATTTGTGACAAGCGAATTAAGCTAGTAACAGTAGATAATTGAAATTTAATTTCGACTACTCAAAAAGAACAAATAAATTGCAATGGAAATATGCAAGTTTGAAACGTTCAAGAATATAAAACAAATTATTATATCTTGTATAGATATTTTGTTAAGATTATTTTAAATAATTGTTATAAGGTTCAAAATCGCATAAAACAGGCCATTGAACATACCTCTAACAGATTGGAGACTACAAATGAAAAGTTGTAGCCAAATCAGAATTAGTGACGTTGGTGGCCAAAATTGGAACTAAATTTTAGTTCACTTTTCCAACTTTAGTTGCTAAGTCCCTACTGTCACATTTATCAGTGGGCACAGTCGGTAGTGCAGTTTTTCGGTTTTTAATGACAGTTCTTTTCAAATAACAGTTAATTTAATAAATTTCAACAATTTCAAGTTGTTTTATAATTAAAAAAATATTTATTATGAACCGTAATTCCGTTCATAAGTTATTTACCATTAAACTTTGAATTATTCAATAAACAGATTTTTTTTTATCTGTTTCCCAAATGAATAAATTACTACTTTATGCCTAAACTAGCAATTAGAAAATTTTAATCTCTGTCTATAGTCGGCGAGCCGGTCGCACTTACGGCCAAATTGTATAGGAATCGATCGGGTATTTAGTGGTCAATAAATGCAGGATCCTGTAAAATATTACTCTGACGCATTCAATTATAAATAACTATTAATTGAGTACCCTATATTAGTGCAAGAGTTATAGACATGAGAAATGAATATTCTAATGGACAATTGGAGACATTAGAAAAATATATTTATTTTCATAGCCTCATTCAGCCGGAAGTGCTCATGACACCAATTTTACAAAGCATCAAATAATTAAACCATGATTATTTGATCAAACAAACCGTCAAGGAAAAACCTAATCATTTTGCAGGCGCCTAGATTAGAAAACCAAACAATAGGATTAACCACGTGTCCGAGAAAAAAAGTTGGGTTATAACAAAACATGTGCTACATTCATATTTCTTCTAATTTTTTGTAGCTTACAAAACAAAAAATATGGAAAAATAGCGGAGTCTACAAATAAAAAAAACTTACATTTAGATGGGTTTTATTATAAAAACCAAGTTCTTATTACAACTTTTATGTTAATAAAAAATAAAATTCAACATCATAACATAATAAGCAAGTTATTATGCTCGCTCTTGTTTAATTTCCTGCTTAATTTTCTTGCCGCCTTTATTTTTCTTGTATGGTTTACCCTTGCCTGGGCTGAATTTTCGTCCTTGTGTTGGGCTCATGTTCGTATCCTTCAATTCTTTTTCCAATTTAGCAACTTTTCGTTTTAAATTAGCAAGCAACATTTTCTTCTTATGTATTTGTCTATCGGGATCATCAGGTCTTCTCGCTCGTGATACTTTGATAGTTTTGTCTAGTATTGTGGCTTCATCTTTTTGTAAGGCTTCCTGGAATTTGAAAAAGATATATATTTGATGTTGAATACTAAAACAAGAATATTTACCGTCAATGCAGCTTCGGATTTGAAATTGACAAATGCACTGCCTTTGAATTTAAGATTAACAGGATTTTTCAATAAGAAAACACTCAGGACATTATCATCACCATCATCAAAAAATTCTGTTAATTCGGTGGAGGTCATCTCAAGCGGTAAATTTCCAACATATGCGCTGAATTTCCGGTCCTCCTTAATTTTGATTGCAGGTTTTTTGTCTTTAGTATCATCTTCATCATCGCCTTCATTTTCATTGCCATCTTCAGCGTCTTCATCAGAATCCTCGTCTTCCTCTGAGTCGTCACTGTTTCCATTCAATTTAGAAATTTGTTGTTCAATAGATTCATCAGATTCATCTTCCTCTTCATCATCTTCGGATTCTTCCTTCACCGGCTGCTTTTTTTGCCTAGGAGTGGCTTGTCGACCATTCAATTGTTTCTTCTGTGGTGTTTTCTGATTTTTATTTGCTGATTTTGGAGTCTTTTGTTGCGAAGCAGGCGACTTCAATTTCTGTAGCTTGGTCGGCGTGGTGTCGACGTTTGCTAAAGATTTGCGTTTGTTGGGAGTTTTCTTATCCATAATCTGAAAACAGTATTAGTAATTAATACGTTATGAAAAACAAAGTAGAATTGTGTTAACTTACATATTTTGTAACAACTTTTCCAAGTTAAAGATTTACAAAGGTATTATTTTGTTACACGTGCTAGCTAGTTCCGCTACACACACTGATCAATTATCAAATGGACGGTGGCGCACGCGAACCGCAAACTCGGAGGTGCGTAGTTCCAAACAAAATACGTCATATCCGCTGCGCGCTTCAGTAGTACCAACATTTAGTAATTTATTTTAGTAATTATTTATACGCTTATTTCTATATTTTAGATCGAATAATTCATTTATACATCGTTGTAAATAATCTGAGCGTTTCCACGCGTAATCTTTCTTCATTACACAAGATAACGCAATTTATTGTTAGACATGAGTTCATTGACCTAATTTCAATTCAATTTTAATCAAATATCAATTGAGCGGGATTAAATAATAATTAATGTATAAAGTTTCTATGAAAGGTCCATATTTATTAAAAATATAATACAGTCAAACTAAGTATATTTACAAATCAGTTTGAAAACTACTTTGTAACATTTTTCTTCCCCTTTTTCTTTCGTTTTTTCCCCTTTTCTTTTCCATCATTTACTTTATCAGTAGTATCTCCTTCGCCTTTTTCCTGAACTTTACTTTTTTCTTCAATGACTTCCTTAACTATTTCATGAAGATCAGTTTCTTCTCCGCGGGATTCTCGCAGTTTTATTAAATTTTGTACTTTCTTTTTGATGGCCTTTCGTTTCTTTTTTGAGATATTTCGCACAAATTCAGGTGGTATTACCAGTTCACTTTTAGTTACACTATCTTCTTTCTTTGAAGCTGCGACATTATTTGCCGCTTCTGCCGTGGCTTTTAAGGTACTTTTAGCTTTTCTATAAAGTTCTTTCTTGGTTTTTACTGGAGTCTTTTGTTTCACTTGTTTTTTATTCCCTTTTACGTTTTTTGGCTTAGATTCAGCTGCAACTTCTAAAGTCTGTTTTTTATTTTGTCTCTCTACAATTGAGCCTGCAGCTTTGCGTTTTGACTTCTTTCCCATTTTTCTGCACGATAAAACTAACAAATAAACACACAATATTTCAATTTATTATAGTATTAGATATTTTATGAGTATCTTACCTTTGTAGATGTTATGAATTAAAGCACGACCCGCTTGTTTAATTGACCAAAAAATAAGGTTAAATTTACAAACGTGGTGAAGTACATTTAGCTTGCAGCTGCGCAGTTCTAAATTTATGAATATTGACCTCCTGCTGCGCTGCTTTTTCAACTTATTAACTAGATAAAATTTAAAAATATACATTTACTTCAAATCTCATATCCATTTTATTTTTATATATAAAATTTATTATATAAAATAAGGATTTTTCTAACAAGTACCGTGATCTATTTGTAATTTGGAATAATACAGCCTATAATTCTGCATTATGTCGTCATTTTTACTTTTAAATAATGGGAGAAGTGGGAAAGTTAATTTCTGATGAATTTTTTTTTCATAATTTTTAATGTAAAAAGTAGGATTTTATGGAAAACTGTGCAATAAAAGTTTTATAAGTACTTTTAATGCACGATTTTAGTGAGAGAGTCCATCAATTCTAATTATCGACATTTTAAACATCTGGAGAATATTTTTAAACTAATCTACAACACTAAAATCGCTTTTTGATATTTTAATTCAAATCTCCAAAAACATCAATGTCAAATTTAACGAAATCTGTTGCTTGTCGAAAATTAGGTCGATCGAAGATAAAACATTGTAAGATACACTTGTAAAAAGTCTCTAATACACATACGGAGCTTTTAAAAACATTCGCTTAGCTTGTATTTCAAACCTAGCCGCTCGGGCATTAAAGAATAACTTTTAAATATCTATCAAGTAATTATCACTTTCTGGGAAGAAATGCAAAATATAGTGGAGGAAATACTGGAGCCAGTTATTATAGTAGGAGATTTTAATGCCAGAGTCGGAAATAGTAATCAAGGTATAGAGACAACAATGGGCATTTTTGGAGAAAAAAAAGAAACAATAATGGAATTAGACTCATCGATTTTTGCATCGTGAATGATTTAATAATAACGAACACCTTTTTCTCTCATAAAGAGATCCATAAATACACCAGGGAAGTCATAAGTAGGAAAGAAAAATCAATAATTGATTATATTATAGTTAGAAAGAACGATAAACAAAAAATAAAAGATGTGCGAGTAAAACGAGGATATGAAATAGGTAGTGATCATTATCTAGTAGAAGCTAAATTGAAAATTCGAAAGAATCAAGTATCAGTATATAACACTCTACAAAGAAAAGGAAAAGATTCAATTAGAACATACAAACTGAAAAATGCAGAGTTTAGAGAGAAATACGAACAAATAGTTCAGGAACAAATTACAAGTATCGAGAACTATGAGAACCTGAATGTTGAAACGATATGGAATATGTTGACCAACATTACAGACAAAGCAGCAAAGATCACTTGTGGTACAATAAATACGACGACTAAAAAGAAACGAACACATTGGTGGAGTGAGGAGTTGAGAAACGAGATTAAAAAGAAGAAACAGAAATGGAAAGAATATATCAATTGCAAGAATCAAATCAACTACGATAAATACAAGGCACAACGAAAGAAGGTAAAAGAATTAGTCCAACGAAACAAAAAAGAAGAGTGGAATGAATTAGGTAAGCAATTGGAAATAAACCACAGAGAAAATAAGAAACTATTCTATAAAGTGACAAAGAACTTACGTAAAAAAAAGGAAACTCCCTTGAAACAAATAAAGAACAAGGCTGGGCATATAATTGATAACGAAATTGATATAATGGAAAGATGGAAAGAATATTTTCAAGAGCAACTAGATACCGATATAAATGGGACAGGCAATACAACCCAAACAATCGTTGTGAATGAAGAAGAGGAAGGCGAAATAACAATGGATGAAATAAATGAAGCAATACGAAAAATAAAAACAGGTAAAGCCCCAGGATACGATGATATCAAACCCGAACAAATAAAATATATAGGAAATGAAGGTTTAGAGATGTTACACATCTTATTCAATAAAATATGGAACGGTGAAAGCATACCAACAGACTGGGAGAAAACAGTGATTATGCCAATACATAAGAAAAGAGACACTACAAACTGCTCAAACTACCGAGGTATATCACTGTTATGTACAACTGCTGAAGTATATGAAGCAATACTGACAAATAAACTAACAAAGAGAATAGAGAACAAACTGGAATAACCACAAAGCGGTTTTAGACGAGGGTATTGCACACAGGACCACATCTTCAGTGTCAGACAAATGATAGAAAGAAACATATTATACAACAAACATATATACTTATGCTTTATTGATATTGAAAAAGCGTTTGATAGAGTAAATAGAGAATTATTATGGAAGATCTTAAATGAAATGAAAGTAGGAAATAAATTGTCAAGAGCTATACAAAATATATATAAAAATACAAGAAACTACATACGTACTGGCAATTATATTTCAGAAGAATTCAGAACGAACCAGGGGCTTAAACAAGGTGGTAATCTGAGTCCGCTCTTGTTCATAATATATATGGATAACATATTAAAGACAACGAAACAAAGAACGAAGAAATCAGCCATAGGATACTTAAACCTTTATAAAATCGAGGCAGCGGAGCTCTTATTTGCAGACGATATGGTCATATTTGGAAACACAGAAACAACTTTACAAACCAATATAACAATTTGGCAAGAAGAGCTACAAAGAGCAAATATGAACATCAACACAGAAAAAACCAAAGTGATGGTAATAGGAAGGAAAACAAAATCATAGAATTGCACATTGCCAACAGGAAAATACAGCAGGTTCAAAGTTTCAAGTATCTAGGTAGCATTCTTGAGGGACAAAGAAGCTTTGAAGAAGAGATCAACAACAAAATACAAATGACAAATATTATATACCACAACTTAAAAATGGCATTTTTCAAAAATAGAAATATATCAACCGTGACAAAACTGACAGTATACAAGACGATAATAATACCGACGCTTTTATATGGTAGCGAGACATGGGTACTCAATCAAAGACAGAGCAGTAAAATCCAAGCAATAGAAATAAAATGCCTAAGAGCTATAGCAGGGGTAACAAAGCTAGACCGGATAAGAAACGTAGACATTAGAAGCCAACTCAAAGTAAAGCCTGTGAAGCAATTGATAGAAGAAAAGCAGTTAAATTGGTTCGGCCATGTCATCAGACTTCCCCAAACTAGAATAGTGAGAACAATATGGAAATCCCGCACAACAGGAAAAAGAAACAGAGGAAGACCTCAAAAAACATGGGATGATACAATAGAAGAAATTCTTAAAGAGAGAGGAACAGCAACCAAAACGGCACATCAATTAGCAAACAACAAAGTACTATGGAAAAACTTTGTAGAAAATAAATGAACAGAAAAAATATATATATATATATATATATATATATATATATATATATATATATATATATATATATATATATATATATATATATATATATATATATATATAATTATCGCATAATGAAACTTAAAAATATTGTCACAAATATGAAATATTTGTAGTAATTAGTTCACATAATTATTTATTTGAATTTATTGTAACTGTAAACTTAGTTAGCAGTCGATGTTCAATTTTCGTACATGATTGACAGATGTTCGGTGGTTGACAGGCAACAACTGTTTTACATTTGAATGTTGGCCCATTGTCGGCTTAGGTATATAAGAGCATGAGCTAAGAGAGGAAGGGATTCATTCAGTGATTCAGTACGAGTAACTGTGAGCGAAATTGTGTTCATACGTGTTTATAAATTAAATATTTGTACTGCAACCTGTGATAATAAATTATTCAAAATAAATTTGTGACAATATACACAAACATAAAAAACGTTTTTCAATTAAAAGTCCAAAAATTAAAATAAATACGGACAGATAATAAAACTCTCGAGTGATTTTAGGTTTGTATTTAAAAAAAATGGGCTTGTTGGATGGGTTAAATTTTTCTTGTCATTATTTTTCCTATTAGGCCCATATTTAAATGGTTGTCGGAAGCGCTACTGATTTTATTATATCGGACGGATTTCAGTGACGGTTTTTAATAGGAAATTGATATTAATTATATTTTTATATATTTTTTTTATTGCATGAAAGCAACCTTTACAAGCTTAACCTATATCTGTTTGCAAATATATTTATAATTTCTAGACAAAAAAATTACAAATATATTCCCAGACAGGTAAATATATTACTTAAGGGATAAGCGTCAAGCTGCCTCCTTGCTTATACAGAAATTTATATTTTAGTAACAATTGACACCCAACAAAAATTGTTTGCAAACTGTTAGTAAAATATAAAACAATATTTTAAATGCTTTTACAGATACATCGCTACGAAGTCTTTTGAAAGAAACTGTAAAATGTAGAATCGAAAATAGTTTGAACAAATATTACATGCGTTTTGAATATTTAAATTAAGATATTGTTCCCCTTACCCAAATTGTTCATTCTTAAGCGGTATTAAATCACTTTCCATTTGATCATAATTGCCAATTTCGAGAAAAAGTTGTCATAATTCTGATGTTTCAAGTATAAAAAGTTTCTTATTTTATGTTTGATGTTATTTTCTAATCATTCTGCGGGTCCAACATCAACATATTCAAAGACATGGTCGCCAATTGGTGAGCTGTGTAAAATTGGTAGCTGTAAGGCGATTGGACTCATGGACCATGGGTTTATATCAGTTCCACCGATGTCTAAACCTAAACGCAGATTCGTGGGGGTGTTGCCTATCACAAAGTGGTCTTCAGATAGAGGAAGCATATCTTTTAACAATAACCTAAAACAAAAATACGATTACGTATAAAGACAAAAATATATTTTTGTTTTACTTACCACACGGTTTCATCAGCAACTACATGTACTTTAGGGATTGGGAAACCGTTGAACGCACTTGCAACAGGTAAGGTATATGCGCCCATATCTTCAAAGACCAACCAGTCACCAATTTTCATTTCAGGCAGTAAAATGTTTTGGGCTACCTGGTCTAATCCATCACAAGTTGGTCCCCAAACACTGCTCGGTGTTAATTTGTGTTTAGTGCATTCCTGTTTGCAAAAATTATTAAAACATATTTTTGATGAAGCTTTTAATTTTACCTTCAACGGAATCGGCATAACTTGTTGATGATCGTACAGCAAACAATTGAAGCTTCCGTAAACACCATCATTGATGTAATACATATTGTGAGGAGTTACATTTCCTGATTCATCTTTTACATCAACTCTGCGCACGGAATGAATGTTACATGCAAGAGTATACGCAGCAGCGACATAATATCTTCCTGGTTCAGCAATAACATGTACATTTGGATCAGGGAAGAAGTCATTCAATGCACAATTGACAACTTCAGCGATTTTGTCGATAGAAGTCCCTCTGACTCCAGGAAAACCCCCTCCAATATCTAATAAATTGAAATTGTACCCAAGACTGGCAGCATAATCGAATATTTCTCGTGCGTATCCAATGGCAGTACGGAAAATTGGAGGATTGCTACATCCAGAACCAACGTGGAAGCTCACTCCAATAACATTCAAATCCAAATCGCGAGCAGTTTGCAATAATTTTGGTGCTTCTTTCATGTAATCGCAGCCGAATTTCATCCCAAGTTGACATTGTGCTTGAGGATCGTCACAACGGATTCTAATCACTAATCTGTAAAATAAATTTAAAATTAGTCAGGAGTTTGTAAACTGTTCTCAAACTAAAATCTAGAACTAAATGTTACGTTTGCGATTGGCAGGAAAATTCGAGTTTGTCAGTCCTTGAAGGCCTCCGCACTCTGGAAAGTTTTGGTCACCTCACCAATGGATGCGACACCACAAAGAATTAATAAAATATAACGCACAATGAGGTGCACGAAGTGGAGAAAGATTCAAACTAACAATAACAGAACAAAATATTTTAATTTTTAATTAGTTGAAATATTTTTGTTCTGCGTTGCAAGCCTGAATTTAAAGCAAATATTAAAGTACTTACTTGGCAGTAGGAAACAGTTTCTTGACTTTGAGAAGTTCGGATTCATTATCAAATGTCATGGTATCGACCCCAACAGTAGCGGCATGGCGAATGTGCGAAATCGGTTTGGCGGGGTTAGCAAAGATGATGCGATTGGGGTCGATTCCCAAATCCAATACTTTATTTATTTCACCTTTTGAAGCGCAATCAAATCCAGTTCCTAATGCGGCTAGTGTTTCCAAAACTGTCAGACTATCGTTGCATTTTACAGCTAAAAAAAAACTTTATTTATAATAGGTTAAAAGTAATAGTAAAAAATTCTTACCATAGTGCGGTTCGACTCTAGGCATCGCAAGCTTCCATAGTTTGTGCTTTTGTACCATTTCTCCGATGTCACATACGTAAAAAGCTTCTTCTTGAACGCCGGAATTGGCAATATCTCGAACAACAGACCACACATTTGTGTGGTTGTCAAGCACATGGACTCTTTCATCTAAATTTGTGATTTTCATGGTTGATGAGTGAATAAATTCAATAATTTAAAAAGGAAGAAGTAGCGATGAGATCTATCAAAGACAGTTAAACGTAGTGCTGTAGTAAGCAAACTGAAAAGAAAAAAGCATTAGTAACATAATACATTATTAGTTGGCATTTAGACTTCAAACATAACCTAAACAATTGGTGGATGACAGATATACACAATTAGCATTATAAAAAAATTTATTGAATGTGGTCAAAGCTTTGTACATAAACGACGAATTAAAATAATCAAGATATTGCAAATTTTCTATCTTACAAAGCAAATTATATATTTAAAGGATGAATTATGATTTTCAGATGTTTAAAATGGAGAAAATGAGTTTTCATAAAATTCTGATACCGAAATATATTCATTCAGATAATTTTGTAATTCGTGTACTTGTAAATAATTTTTGGTGGGTAAAGTACACCAATTTGTCAAATAAAACTTGCCACCTTTATCAATTTTTGTACATGCGTTTATGATGGTTGTTATCTGAATGAAAATTGTGCAAAATTATATGTAATTATTATGATAGCTAACGTATTATACATAATTAATATTTTGATTGGTTTTATCAAGTAGTAGCTTTGGATTGATGGTTGTTAATGGAATACTTAGAAATAATAGTATTGGCACAAATATGAAATATTTCAAGACATTAGTTAACATTATTATTTATCTGAATTCGCTCATTATTCAATAATTTATTGTAATTGTAATCCTAGTTAGCATTGACCAACAATCTAGTCGATATTGAATTGTCAGACATGGTTACTAGATGTTCGGTGGTTGTCAGGCATTTGAATGCTGGTTCGTTGATGTTCAACTGTCAGACATTTGAATGTCGGCCCATTGTTGGAGTAGGGTATATAAGGCACGTGAGCTAGCGAGGGAGGAGTCATTCAAAAATAAAAGTAACTGAGTAACCTGTGTTAATAAATTATTTTTTGTGACAATATGTATGGAATAAAATTATAATTTGTGATAAATCGAGGCAATAAAGCTATAAAATAATTAAAAAGCACCAGCTGTTTTTCAGGATTATAATAGCGGCATTAATTTCAACCATCCAAATTTTGCTCCCAAATATGAAAATATGGCTGTGATTGCGGAATTGCATGCCTATTTTGCACAATTGAACCAATTTTACTATTCGGAAGGGATCAACAAATCGGACGTCTAAATTAGTTCAAACTTTTAACACGGTTTCCCAAGCAATTCTACCAAACAGCACCGATTAGCACAAAAATTTAGCTGTAGGTTCTACTACTCTCTACTTCAAAGTTGTATTTTTACCCTGGGGGTGGACGCCCCCCTTTCTCGGGGATGGGAATGGATAGATTGATTAATTCTAAGCAACTTCTGTTTTATAAAGTTTCTACTGAAAGTCAATACTTTTCAACTTATTCGAGAGCAGGGTGTATTATGATTAAAATTAAGTGATTTTTTCAAAAAAATTATTGATTTTAATCAAAAATAGAATATTTTCTTTTAAAGAAAAACACCACAGTGGGAAATGAAGTAAACTACTTATTATAAAAAAAATTATACCAGAAAATAAAAAATAAATTAAATTATGGCATAAAAATGTCAACTTAAACAAATTCTAATCAGTTTGAGTTCCCTTATGACAGCAAAATCATTGCTGTCAAATGATCGATTGTCATCTTTTTATTTTATTTACTCTGGAAGTAAAATACTCTGCCCTTTATAAAAACGGGCACAAGTAAGTTTACTCTCAAAATAAATTCATTCTACTTAACAAATTCTAATCGTTTTAAATTTCTTTATGACGACAGAATCATTGCTGTCAGAAAATTCGACTGTCATTCAACAGAGTAAATTTTATTTACTCTGGAAGTAAATTACTGTGCCCTTTATAAAACCGGGTATAAGTATTGAAAATACTATTAAAATAGTACTTTAAGAGTCAAATCTAAAGAAAAAACGAAAAAATAATTTTTTACATCCTGTTCGAGAGTGGAAACGTCAATTTTTCAACAAAAAAGCAACGTTTTCAGACGGTTTTTCACGAATAAATCTGAAAATAATTATTTTATGAAAAAAAATCATTCGAAGTAAAAATGTAGCTTGTGGAAAACAAAAAAAAATCTGGGTTTGAAATACCACTAGACCCAATACTAACGGAGTAATAGCTTGTTAAAGGTTGGTTCTTCTTCGTCAAACGCCAAAATCGAAAATTTCAACGTGTAATAATACCCAAAAAACAATGCATTTTTCGGGAAAACCCCATAAAACTTTTTTTGAAGTGCTTGAAAAAACCTCTATTTTTTTAATGAAGCGAGTTATAACAAAAACAAAATTGAAAATGACCGTTACCACTTGACAATTTATTTTATTTATGTACTTGTAAAAGGCCCTATAAGTTCTAACGGTTTAAAGTGCTTAGTTTTAAAAAAAATTGAACTTGAAGAGCAACTTTGCAAGAAATTGCCTTTCTTTAAAAATATCTCAAAAACGATGAAAGATACGCAAAATTTTGAAGAGTTAAATAACGAGCGCGTCTAGCGCGAGTGGTTTAATTCTTTAAGCAAATAAAGAGGTTCAATTCAGGTGTTTGTATACATAATTTTATTCAATTTTGCGTGAATTTCTGGAACATGAAACTGTTTTTCAAACATTCGGAAGTGTGACTGTCAGTAAACTGTCAGTTTTGTGAATTTTAAATTGAAGCGTTATAATAGTGAAAAGTATTGTCTGAAATGATGGAAGAAAGTAATTAAAACAATGTTCTCGTCCCCGACACCATTTTGAACGAAGCAGCCGCAGCAGCTGGGAAAATTATTCCTCAGAAATCGAAATCTTTCTATGAAAAGGAATTCCAACAGTGATTTAAATTTTTTTAAATCACTAATAATTCATTTTAAACCACTAGTGAATAAAGATTTACTTATGACTGCTGCTATGGATTTAATAATGTAGCTTTAAAACGTCAAAATTGAATGTTTTTTTTTCAACTTGATAGCTTAAAAACCAAACGAGTTATGGTAAAAATTATAGATCAAAAGGACAACGAGGAGGATGAGGATGAGACAGACAGACAGAAGAAAATGATTTTTAATTATGTTTTTTGATTGTTTTTTAAATAAAAAAATATATTCATTTTTTTAATCAAAAACTTAAGATACATAATAAATAGAATTTTTATTTTTTCTATTTTTTAAACCAAATTTTAATCCGTAGGGGTTCAACCCTCAGCACATTGACAACTTTGAAATAGAGAGTAAGCAGAACCCAAATCCAAATTTTGGTGCAAATTGGCGCTGTTTGGCAGAATTGCCAGGTTTGGCCGTTTTTCAGATCTAAAGAACCAGAAAAGGCCATAAAATGGTTTAAATGTTACTATTTTTTATTTTATAATAGTTTGAAATGATTAGATGATTTTTGACAGCAAAATTTGTGATTAGAAAACAAATTAAAAGTAATTATTATTATTATTACTAGATAAGCTGAATTTGGGGGTATTTAAGTTGAATTTCAGAATTTGAGGAACAATTGTGTAGTGAAAGTCAAGAGGCTACTCAAAAAGTGTTTCAGAGTAAGTAAATGATTTAATAAATCTACTCAACCGATTTAAAAAATTCTTTTAGTAGTAAAAAGCTGAACTAGCCCTGAATAACATAGGCTATAATTAATTTCGATAATAAATAGTTTTTAGTTTCAAATATTAACAAGAAAAAGCGCTGCTAAACGTAAGAATAATGTACTACAAAAATATTATCTTCACAGCCATACTGTCACCTTTATAATAATAGTATTTATAGATATATTTACGTTTCGGGGCTACGAAGCCATAATAAAGTGCTTATCTATCCGTGCGAAGCAAAAAATTTCAAATGCTTTATATTTATTTTAATCTGAGATCAATGAGAACTCCTAAGATTTGAATAAACTGTTATCGTTAAGCGGGGACCACATCTACGCCTAATGCCATCAATTAACAATAAACATATTGTCAATGACAATATATCAATTGTCACATAGCGCCTTAATTAATGGCATTAGACGTAAGTGTGGCCCCTGCATAAAACTAGAAATTTTTAACGAAACGATTTATGTCATTAGTTGGGAAAAATCTGATAAAACAAAAAAAAACCTAATAAGATATTCAAGCGGCAAATTGAAAAAGTTACAAATTTTATTAAACAATATACCATAGAAAAATAAAAAATAATATTTATAATTTCACTCATTGGAAAAAAATTCAGTAAAATTTCTTACACACAGATTAGCTACAGTTGTGGCATTTATAAGTTCGTTATTGTGAATCATGAATCTAGTGACATTATTTGAAGACGTGAAATCGCCAGATAAAAATTTCTAGTACAGTAAAATACTTTTAAAGTATTACAGTGTTGATTTATTGAATTTTTTTTCCAGTCATGAACATTAAACTGTTTATATTTTTTGTTATTTTACCAACTGCATTATGTCTCACAGAAGAACTGGAAGTTATGGCAAGTATCGCCAAATTGACAGCAGAGGGAGCACTGTATTCCTACCCTAACGATTATAGTGAATTTCGCCCTTTAATCACCTTGAATGGAGGTAAATTTTGATTATTGGTTTTAATATATCATTATTAAACTAAAAGAAAAATGATCTTCTCAACCATAATTAATATACTAACACCCCTCAATGTCCATATTATGAAAATTATAAGGCATACAGCAAGACAGTATTTCAAGGTACACAACTTAACTACCACGCGTGTATTGATGGTTGTAAACACCAAGTTAAAAAAAAAATGGAAGAATCATCTAGATGATGAAAGCGCATTTTTGACAGCTCATGAATGCTTGTTACTTCAAAGATTTCGCAAATTACCGTCTCTCACAATTACTGAGCTTTAAATCAAGCAGTTTGGGCAAACTTACGAAACAGCAGTTTCCATTTAGTACTAGTTTCAAATTAATTATTTGATAGGTACATAATTTATGCATGTACAAACTCAAAAATACCTTTTAATCTTTATTGTTTAGTTATTGACTGACGGAAGGTCAAGTGCTTTACCTTAAAATGATAATTTGATCTCTATCAAAGCTATATGAAAAAAATACACTAAAAATAAACAAATT
Organism: Dromius quadrimaculatus; assembly: GCA_963989225.1. Taxonomy (NCBI): domain Eukaryota; kingdom Metazoa; phylum Arthropoda; class Insecta; order Coleoptera; family Carabidae; genus Dromius; species Dromius quadrimaculatus. The sequence continues at coordinate 4,985,529 of OZ022328.1, forward strand.
TTCATCCAATAATAATAATTCATTCTAATAAGCTTCAAATTCGCGTCAAACAAGTCATTGAATGAATCCCGGACAGATTTGACAACTGTACATAATAATAGTGACACCCACGGCTAAAGTTGTAACTAAATTTTTATCTACTTTAATAAATTTTAGTTGCCATATCCCTAATGTCATATATATCTATGGGCATTGTTTCACTTGAAACAAGTAATTGAATAATTTAATCTGCCACAATCACTGAGCTTGAATTAAAGCAATTTGTGCAAACCTACGAAACAGTAGCTTTTATTTAGTACCAGTATCAAGTCTGTAAATAGTATAGTTGCTGAGAACTCAGCGTCACGCCAGCCAGCCAGCCAGACAGCCGAAGTGAATATAATAGCGCTTTTTAGCGCATTTTTCCGAAAAAAGCGCTATTATATTCACTTTGGCTGGCTGGCTGGCTGGCTGGCTGGCTGGCTGGCTGGCGTGACGCTGAGATCTCAGCAACTATACTATTTACAGACTTGAAACTGGTACTAAATAAAAGCTGCTGTTTCGTAGGCTTGCACAAATTGCTTTAATTCAAGCTCAGTGATTGTGGAAAATTGAATTATTCAATTACTTGTTTCAAGTGGAACAATGTCCATAGATATCTATGACATTAGGGATATGGCAACTAAAATTTATTAAAGTAGATAAAAATTTAGTTTCAACTTTCGCCGTGGGTGTCACTATTATTATGTACAGTTGTCAAATCTGTCCGGGATTCATTCAATGACTTGTTTGACGCGAATTTGAAGCTTATTAGAATGAATTATTATTATTGGATGAAAATTTGTTCACTTTTGGTGTATTTTTTTTTATATAGCTTTGATAAAGATCAAATTATCATTTTAAGCTACAGCACTTGACCTCCTATCAGTCAATAACTAAACAATGAAGATTAAAAGGTATTTTTGAGTTTGTACATGTATAAATTATGTACCTATTAAATAGTCAACTTGAAACTAGTACTAAATGGAAGCTGCTGTTTTGTAAGTTTGCCCAAACTGCTTGATTTCAAGCTCAGTAATTGTAAGAGATGGTAATTTGCGAAATCTCTGAAGTAACAAGCATTCATGAGCTGTCAAAAATGCGCTTCCATCATCTAGATGATTCTTCCATTTTTTCCAAAAAATGCGCTAAAAATATGTATTAGGGTAGATTTAATAATCGTCTCTAACAAATATTTGATTGAACTTTTTGTTGTAGGTGATTATGGTACCTACGATTTCATTTTGATTGGAGCAGGGACAGCCGGAACAATATTAGCAAATCGATTATCCGAAATTTCAGATTGGAAAATTTTGATCCTAGAGACTGGAGGGGATGAAAGTCTTATTACTGATGTGCCAGCAATGGCAGGAAATTTACAATTCACAAAGGAGTATAATTGGGGGTACCGAAGTACTCCACAAAAATATGGCTGCCAAGGTTTGTACATTAAAAAATTAATTATGTTTTATTTATTTTTTGCTTGTAGGGATGAAGGAAAAGAAATGCCTTGTTCCAAGAGGGAAAGTTTTGGGTGGTTCCTCCACAATAAATTATTTAATGTACACACGTGGCAACAGAAGAGATTACGATACATGGGCTAAAGACTGCCCTGGTTGGTCCTACGACGAAATGTTACCGTACTACATTAGAATGGAAAATTCTTCTATGTCGGAAAACATCGACAAAAATTATCATGGCCGTAACGGCTCTTTGAGTGTGGAACATGTCAAAAATTACGTGGAATTCAGTCAGGCTTTTTTGGAGGCAGAAAAAGAAATGGGGAAGAAGATTTTGGACTACAATGGCAAGGATCAAATGGGATTCTCGAGGCTACAATCTAATACAATTAATGGTAAAAGATGTAGCGGGAATAAAGCATTTTTGCAACCAGTTTCGAAAAGAAAAAATTTGAAAATCACCAAAGGAGCATTTGTTACTAAATTAATAATGGATGGAAAAACAGCACGAGGGGTGGAATTTTTGAAAGGTTCTAAGAAACACACCGCGACTGCAACAAAAGAAGTGATTTTGTGTGCTGGTGCAATTGGATCACCCCAAATTTTGATGCATTCCGGAATTGGACCAAAAAATGATTTGACTAAGTTAGGAATTAAATCAATTGTTGATTTACCGGTTGGTAAAAATCTACATGACCACCAAGTCATATTATTTTTATTTGCCACCAACTTTTCAGACCCATCTTTTAAATTTCCACCTAGTATGGCTTCGGATTATGTCAAAGGTTTTGGTTATCTAACCGCGTCTGCCAATATCCAATCGATTGGTTACATTAACACTCAAAATAAGGATGCTACTTATCCGGATGTTGAACAAATTTTTGCTCCCTCGTTTGCTATTTTCAGTGGCGCTTTACCAAAATTGTCCAATTTTGACGCAAAAACTAATAAAGAATACGCAGGCCCTTATGGAGCCAGCTCAGGGCTATTTTTTCAAGCTCTGCTGAGCCCCAAATCAAGAGGAAGTGTTAAATTGAAATCCAAAGATGTATTCCAATTCCCTCTTATTGATTTAAACATGTTTGAAAAGCCAGAAGATGTGAAAATAATGGCTGATGGTATTGAAAATTTCTTAGAAACTTTTAAGACAAAAGCAATGCAAAAATACAATTGCAGCTGCCTTCACAACCCTTTGTCTCAATGCCCGCAGGATTTTATGTCAAATGAGTACATACAATGTTTGGTTAAACATATTGCATTTAGTTTGTACCATTTAGGGGGGACTTGTAAGATGGGCCCCAAAAATGATCCTCATTCAGTAGTGGATAATAAATTAAAAGTTATAGGGGTTAAGAATTTGAGGGTTATTGATGCGAGTGTTATTCCATTCCCTCTGACGACTCATCCAAATACTCCCACTTACGCTATCGGGTTAAAAGGGGGTGATATGATTATTGAAGAATGGAAAAAGAAATAAATGCTATACGAAACTTACCACTTTGTGTAATCTGTCATCGACCATTGCTTAGGTTATGTGTTAAGTCTAAATGTCAACTAGTGCTATTTTATTGTAAAAGCTACTATTTAGGACCGTAAAAAAATCGTATGTTGTATAAATTACTATTTTGCTCAATACAATGTTTTGAAATTATAATTGGACTGAATGATAATAAAAGTCAATTTCTCAATAAACCTTACATTGAAAAAACATTTTGGTTCATATTTTACAAAAAAAATATTTATGTATTTTATATTTGGTTGAGAATTGAAGTAAATTTGGATTTTTTTTTGAGGATTATTAAATGAATACTTACGAGGCAGCTCCTGCTCAGTATAATACAACGTGTGACTGTAAGGTAAAGAGCAAGTTTACTAAATACTAGTGTAGCTCTAGCACCAGGGGGGCTCTGCGTTCAAGTACAATTTCCAGTTGAATGCTAAAATTGCGCCGTTTGCGGATGGGGCTACACCGTCTTGAGCACAACCCTAGAAAAGAAAGACAAAAATTAATAACAAAATCGAGAATTTGTAGCTAGTATTTAATATTTTAGGAATCAATTAATAATGCCTCAAAGGGACATAAATTGCATAATGCAATATGAATTTTGAATTAGGGTTATCATGATTTAAATCAATTGTTTTAAATCGCTTGATTTAAATCAATTGTTTTAAATCGTTTGATTTAAATCAAGTAAAATAATCACGATTTAAATCAATCAAAATTTCTTATTCAAATACCTATCAGATTCACAAAATAAAATAAATATAATTACCATCAAATTATAACCTGATTCAACCCTTTATGTAGAAAAGATAGTTTGACCAGAGCGATTTTACAGTTTGGAGTGAACTAAACCAAAGGAACCATCCATAAATTACGTCAAATTATGAAATTCGTGCGACGTAATTTATGGCTGTCCCCAAACGTAGAGAATAATTTGTACACAAGTGATTAAATATTACAAACCAACTTAAAAACTAGGTAAAAATTAAATTAAAAATCGGAATTACTTGTTTGAATTTAGAAAATTGTGATTTAAATCAAAAAAATCCGATTTAAATAAAAAAATTGATTTTTTTGATTTTTATTAAAAGAATCGGATATATTTCTAACCCTAGTTCGAATATCTCTGAATATATGAATTGAGTATGAAAATGGGGGAGTGCAGAAAGCTCAAATTTAATTTTACGTGAAGAGAAAACTTTGTACCGCCTGCACGAAGGAATATATGATTTGGCATACTTGAAGTTTATATGAAGAAGGAGTGCAGAAAGCTAGAATTATATACAAGGTACTCCATTTTTATTTTACAATATAAACCATGCAAAATCTGTTTGTAGAAGATTGGAGCTTTGAAGGACTACAAAGCTTCACCTACGAGAGGTTTTGATTTTTGAACAATCAAAACGTAATAAATAAAACAGTGCAAAAGAGAATACAGTTATTTATGGTTCCGAAATTTGGACCATTACTAAGAAAGAAGAAAACGATTTACGATGTTTTGAAAGAAGAATCGTGAGGATAATTTAAACTGCCACAAATTTTATTGTAAATAATTTATAATCACAGGTTTCAGTACAAATTTTCACTTTATACACTTTTATGATCACTAATTCGCTCACAGTTACATTTACTGAATGAATTCCTATCCTAGCTCACGCTCTTATATACCTAAGCCGACAATTGGTCAACAGTTGTTGCCTGGCAACCACCGAAAATCTAGTAACCATAGGCTGTCAATCACGTCTGACTTGGTCAATACTAACTAGGATTATAGTTATAACGAATTCAAATAACTATTTATGTGAACTAATTACTTACAAGGTGTTCCATTTTAATTTATATATTAATACGTAAAGAGAAAGCTTTGTACCTCTATTTAAGTATATTGCGCGCACGAAAGAATATGAGATTTGGCATACTTGAAATTTATAAGGAGTGCAGAAAGCTAAAATTATATGCAAGTGCCTCATTTTGATTTTACGTGAAGAGGAGATTTTATAATACTCGCACGAAGGAATGTGAGATTTGCCATACTTGACGTTTATATGAAGGAGCGCAGAAAGCTACAATTTTATACAAGGTGCTCAGTTTTAACTTTGTACCGCGCGCACAAACACGAAGTAATGTGAGACTTGGCATACTTGCAGTCTGTGTGAAGAAGGAAGTGCAGAAAACTAAAATTGTAAGCCAAAAACCTCACGTTAGCGACATCTATCAGCGCGGGCGGTAAACTGACAGCAGCGCGGACCAAAATAGTAACGTTGGTAGCAGTGTGTGAAAAAAAAACGAAGTTGTGTGTGGGACGAACGATTAAAATGTGATGTTTAGAAAATACATTTTATTTAATAATAAATGTTGTACCAACTATATGTAAATAAATAAGTGAAAACTGAACGAAGTGTTTTACAAAATTATATGAAGAATATCCCGTTTTAATTTTACATGAAGAGAAAAATTTGTACTGCGCACATAAAGGAATGTGAGATTTGGCATACTTGAGGTTAATAAAGAGAAGAAGTGCAGAAAACTGAAGGTATATTTAGGGTATCTAACGAGAAGAGAAAATTTTGTATCACGTTAGGAAGCGTCCATTAATTACGTGAGGCGTTTAGAGGGGGGGGGATGGGGTTGAGCCAAATCTCACCTAATCTTACTTTAGGGAGAGGAGGGGGGGGGGGGCGATATCACGTAATTTTTTTTCCGTAAGAAACAGTATAAAATTGCGATAAAGTATTCCTCCACTAAAATAATAGTCTTAACTAGTCAAATAAAAATATGAAACAAATTATTATTATTATTTCTTTTTATGTAGGGGCCACACTAATGTCTAATGCCGTTAAGTAAGGCGTTATGTGACAATTGACATATTGTCAATGACAATGTGTTCATTATTGAATAACGCCTTAATTAATGACATTATACGTAAGTGTGGCCTCAGCATTACAATAAATTCAACGCGTTTACTCTAAAAACACACATTTTGAGAAATCTCACGTGAGATTTGGGGATGGAGAAGAGGGTCGAGCTAAATCTCACCAGGAGAGGAGGTGTCGGAAAATCTCCAAAAACGCCTCACGTAATTAATGGACGCCCCCTTAGGGCTGCCTTGAAGCTCATTTGGAGAATTTGTACAAAATGCTGAAATTATATACAGGTGTCCCATTTTGATTTTATGAAAAAAGGAAACTTTGTAACGCGCACGAAGGAATGTGAGATTTCATGCGGAGAAGTAGTGCTGAGTGCTAAAATTATATATAGGGTGTCTTATTTTAATTTTACGTAGAAAGAAAACTGTACCGTGCGCATGAAGGAATGTAAAATTTGACACACTTGAAGTTTATGTGGATAAGGAGTGCAGACAGCTGAAAACAATATTATTTTTTGTTGAAATATATCGAGAAATTTGCACCGAATGAGAAAATGGCTGAAGCAAAAACTTAATGATTTCTTTCCCCTTTCGAAAATCTTGAATGGGAGCCACTATTCTTAATTTAGATTCGGATATAGAGTGGAATACCAAGTTAATTTTATCTGGAGCCCTCGGGAATGGAATGGTAAATTTAATAACGTTCAAACTTAGCAATATAATGATGCACGGTAGAATTTCGACCACTGGGCGATCACTAGTAAGATACAATTTTAAAATAAATCTGAATAGTGAAGATATAAGATTTGTAGTCCCAAAGAATACGCTGGCTAGGACAATCGAAAGGATGGACGAAAAAGATTGGCAAAAAACGTAATGAAGACATATTTACAAGAAGTAAGAGAGGAAAACAAAGGAAAAGATGGAAAAATCAGTTGATTCATGATTTAAATCAAGTAAAAAAATCACGATTTAAATCAATCAAAATTTCTTATTCAATTACCTATCAGATTCGAGTAGACTAGACCAAACATGGAGAATAATTTGTACACAAGTGATTGAATATTACATACCAGTAATTGAAATTGGGTTATAATAATGAAAAACATAAAAATTGGGTAGAAATACAAAAAAAATGATTTTTTTTTTGGTTTAAATGTAAAAAATTGTGATTTAAATCAGAAAAATCCGATTTAAATAAAAAAATTGATTTTTTTTGATTTTTGTTAACCCTAGATGGGAATAACTAGGTTGGAATGGAGGCCAAAGCTCACGTCGGACTGTAGCGCCATTAAGAAGAAGAATAATACTTGAAAAGTATTTTTTGTTGTCATTTTGCATTATATACAAAGGATTATTTTCTTATAAATTTGGACTGATATATCAACAATAAATGGCCTCAATTACTGATTAAAACTAATGCCAATTAAATTGAAAAATAGAATAGAAAAATTCAAATATTTAAATTAATGGATCATTGATAAATTCATTGATCCAGACAAATTATTTTAAAATTATGATTGACGAATGTAAAAAACCGTTATCAAGTCGTTACACACAGACAGGAAAATGATTAACATGTGAGTAATTCAAAAATTCGGCTTCGTAGAATTTTGAGCATAATGAAAAAGTGTTTGATGATGCGCCCCTCGTTTTCACTTTAAGGCTGGAAGCCAGTAATAAAATTACTTTCTACTTTATAATGCATTCGAGGAACGTAGTGACTTGGAAGTTTCTTTTAAATAATAATTTTCTTATAATTTTTGTCTGTCGAAAACTGAAAGTTTTATATGAAAATATAATTTGTGTTCCTTTATGTATCAGTTCTGCTATTAGATGTAGAAGCGCTGTCTGAAGTTCGTTTCCACTGTCATTACAAGCTAACAAAGCGCACAACCGCATTTCTTATTGAAATATCACTTTATGGATTTATAACTTGGATTTATCAATTGTTAATTACAATAATTATTACAAAATCAAACATTTTGAATAATGATCTACTTGAAATTATCGGGTTTTGGTAATTTATTTATTTATTATCTCAATGTACAGTTTTACACGAGTAAGCTACTACGTCAAAGGCAGACTTTTTAAAAGCAGAATTTAATAATGAACAGATTGTTATTTTTATATTTTTGTTCTAAAATTAATAGATGAAGAGATATTTAAACAACTTTTTACAGTCTGCCATTTTTTTGATCGTAGGGAAATTTTGAAAAATCGGCTGGAAGTTTAGTGGCAAACGGTCTACATGAGTCCACGAGTAAAGCATATTTAGGTAAGTTTTGTCTTAATAAGAATTCGATTTTAAAATGTGACATGATTAAATAAAAAATAAACTACCTGAGGTTGCTGGAAACCGAATTTGCGTTCAGGAGTAATTTTCACACAGAAACTTCAACAAGATCACAAAAATTCCCGCTGACTGCAACCAGCCGGCCGTCTTAAACCAAATAAGCACCAACAAAAATGAGCACAATATTAAAATAATCCACGATCGACCAAAATTCCAAATAGAAATTTTATGAGAAATCGAAATAAGACCGGCTGGTGCTGCGAAGGGCGCAAGCAGGCGCCAACGCTAGGGCGCTGGAGTTGAAAATGTGGAGTATTTGTATAATACTAAACATTTTCTCAACTCTCGGAGACATTTTATACTTTTCTTATCAGTTCCCACTTTGTCTGACTTAATGAGCTGTTAGATTATTTATCTAGACTTTGGGTAACCTTTTTTGATGTGGTGGGGTAAGTGTTATCTGATAGCATCATAGTAGAATATGTTAACGGGTTATGACGTAAATTAGGATACAGGTTTTAACTACTCTAGTCTACAAATTTGATAGTTGTAAGAATAATCAGTAAATAAACAACAAAAATATTGATGTTTTTTTTTACTTCAAGTTCTATGGAATTTTCGAATATAAAAGGAAAATTTTGTGTTTATTGCGAATTACTCAAGATTATTACGAAATGACAATAAGTATTCCAAAAGTTTTAGACGTCATTTTATGCATAACAAGCAATACTTTGAGGAAAATTAAATGTAGGCTGTCTTATATTCGCCACTTAAATATTAATAATATAATAAAATTTATTTGCATCACGCAACCACAAGATTTAAATCGTTTCCCCACATGTTTTTAACGTAAATGAACTTATAAAACAGTATACAATTTAATTCACTACACTTTTTAACCTTAAATGTCAAAATATCCACAGGAATATCCAACTTATGGACTCGCATCCGTAGTTACAAATAGTGTACAACAATTGATTTTGCTACTGATCACCAGGTGCGCTAGTGTGGCGTTCCAATAATGGATTGCAATTGTGCAGTCTATGCGGAGTATACTCAATGATTTAGTGATGCGCGATTTTAGTCTTTATTGCAATTACACATAAAGAACAATGAATGTCAGTTGATACAAATGTCAAATAATTAACAATAACCAATTTTTTCAATATTTTAAATATAAAAATCAAGTAAATAATAATTGTAACATGCATTTTAGCAATTAAATTATTATAATTATGCAAAAAAACTGTCAATTTTTATAGATCGTCCATAAATTCTATTCTATCACTAAAAATCATCTTAAACAACATAAAATCAATAAAAAATTAATAATGTACATCGGAGTCTAGTCAAGAATGTAGATAATAAGGTTTAATATCATTTGACCTCAAAGGATATCATAAGGATGAAAGTAAATGAGACTGAAAACACGTGTGCATTGAACTTATACAACAGTTTTTCTCAGAATCATTTTCTAAATGAGTAGTGCAAGTAAATATTTACTGGATCATAGTAAATAGGCCATACTGACTTTGCGGATACGTAAAAAAAGATAAGTACAATCTACTGGTTCCAACAGGCTATGATAATATCAATAGTTGACGCAATTACTTAAATATGATACTAGATTTAATATCGCAATTTTTTTTTTGAACACATGGTTCACGAATGCTCTCATTTCGAAGATCAGAAATACAATTTTTATAAAAGCTTTTATTTGAAAAAAATGTATTACAACACAATACTTTCAACTGCAAATTTGTTAAACTAATTAATAAGTAATTATTTTAATTGGATTGAATTTTCTCCAAGAGCATTTCGATTCTGCCTCGCATAATGGGCTGTCCTTTTCTTGTTTTCTGGTTGAGTTTCTTGTATTTTTCTTTCTTTTTTTGTTTATACTCCAATAAAGCTTTTTCTCTTTCAGCTTTCTTTTGAATTATTTCTTCTTTCTTAGCCTTTTTCTCTTCTTGAATCCGCTGAAATTCTGATTGAGCTTTTTTGTAAGCAATATTTTTAGGTCTTCCTGTAAATGTTTTTTTAGTATGATCATTCTTTTGTTTATTTTCAATACTTTGTTCTTTATTTTCATCTGAATTATCTTCTGTCCAAACAAAGTCAGGATGTTGGACATAATTTCGTTTATTTTGAGTTTCATTGTCAGAGTCGTATGTTTCGTAAATTTTCTGTACATCAATTTTTGATGGCTCGTCTTTAATTTCCCTGTAATATCCTCTCAAAACTGCTTTTTTCCTTTTCTCTTCCCATTGTTCTAATTTATATTTCTTGCTGTATTTCTGTAAACGCCATTTCTTCTTATCAAATGTTTTTTTGTTTTTGTCGATTTTTCCTGATTTATCATCAAATTTTGAACTTTTTTTAAAAAAACCTTGAGGTTTATCGGGATTATCATGGTTACTACGAGTAAATTTTTTACTCCTGTCAACGGTATTTTTCCGATCTGATATTTCAGATTCCTTGTTTTCTGATTTTTGCGATTTTTTTGCAAAAAATGGATCTGAATTCGGATTTGTTCTGTCATTTCCTTTCCAATTGGTTTTACTTCTTTTGTGGAAGTTTTTATCTGGATTTACCTTGTTTCTAGGGCCCATTTTAGTATTTCCGATTTTCGCTGGTTGTTGATACTGCTTCAAACCTAAAATAAAGCGTGTGTTATAGTAAATGACTACTGGTACAAAATCATTGAAAAAAGTGTTCACAATTTCAGTTGTACATACATTGATTAGATGACAATAAATTTCTGATTTCAATATAAGTACAACAAAAATAAAGGACACATTTTTGGATGGTCCTGTACATTAAAATTCAATAGGTATTAGGTAGTCAAATAAATAATGAAAAACATGCAATATAAGACACGCTTCATTTAAGATTAGAGCACCAATTTTCTTAGAAATCAGAAAATATTAGAAAATACGATAATGATAAATATATTACACATTGGATGTTATTTCATAACGTGACGAAAATAACGAGTTAGAACCGCATGAATTTATCTTTGTTTTTTTCCCCCCGAAAGGAGTGACGAGAAAATTAATTATTTTGCAATAAAACAAATATTACAATCAATTTTGTTTATTTGATAGCAACCTAGGAAAATTCTAATTTTTTTGACTCACATTTGTTTACTAACGCTTGCTTAGCAACAGTCAATAATATAGCCAGGTTAATCATTAAACACAGCACATATTTTTAGCGCATTTTTTGGAAAAAAGCGCTATTATATTCACTTTGGCTGTCTGGCTGGCTGGCGTGAAGCTGTGAGGTCTCAGCAACTATACTATTTACAGACTTGAAACTGGTACTAAATAAAAGCTACTGTTTCGTAGGTTTGCACAAATTGCTTTAATTCAAGCTCAGTGATTGTGGAAGATTAAATTATTCAATTTCTTGTTTCAGGTGAAACAATGCCCATAGATATATATGACATTAGGGATATGGCAACCAAAATTTATTAAAGTAGATAAAAATTTAGTTACAACTTTAGCCGCGGTTGTCATTATTATTATGTACAGTTGTCAAATCTGTCCGGGATTCATTCAATGACTTGTTTGACGCGAATTTGAAGCTTATTAGAATGAATTATTATTATTGGATGAAAATTTGTTCACTTTTGGTGTATTTTTTTTATATACCTTTGATAAAGATCAAATTATTATTTTAAGGTACAGCACTTGACCTCCCGTCAGTCAATAACTAAACAATGAAGATTAAAAGGTATTTTTGAGTTTGTACATGCATAAATTATGTACCTATCAAATAGTCAACTTGAAACTAATACTAAATGGAAGCTGCTGTTTCGTAAGTTTGCTCAAACTGCTTGATTTCAAGCTTAGTAATTGTGAGAGATGGTAATTTGCGAAATCTCTGAAGTAACAAGCATTCATGAGCTGTCAAAAATGCGCTTTCATCATCTAGATGATTCTTCCATTTTTTCAATCCACACCTACTGAATATTCAATTTAAAAATAGAAATAGAATTTTCAATTAAGAATCCCCGCTAGGTGTTAATGCATATTGAAAAATGTATTCTAATTAGCAACAAAAAATAGCTTTTTTGGACAACTTTTTACAGTCTGCCATTTTTTCGAATGTAAGGCAAGACTGCAAAATCGACTAAGATCTTACTGGCAGACAGTTTACATGATTCCAAGAATAGAGTAAATTGAGGTAAATTTATTTCGTAATTCGGAACAATTTTTTACAGTCTGCTAATCACAAATAAGACTTATACTAGGGTCAAGTAGATGAAATGTTCGCACATTTATTACATTTTATGACCCAATAATGAATTAGCAATTTTTTTATAAAAACTCGGAACAATTTTTTACAGTCTGCCTCATGAATCATTAAAAAAATTGAAATAAAATATTCCATTTGATACTTCAGCATACTAGCTCGTACAGTTTAAGTTGCAGGCAGATGTAATTTGCAAAAAAAAGCATAAATTTCAACAATTCTTTACAGTCTGCCTTTTTTTCCTTGCAATATTTAGTCCGAACATAGACGAAATATCCAACAGCAGACGATTTTAGTATTGAATTAAAAGAATCTTTTCCACCCTTAATAAATAATCCGATTAGATTTATAAGTGGCGGGTTTTTTAAGAAAATAAAACACCAAAATTACATTGTCTAAGTGTTGTGTTAGATGTGAGTTATTCCTCCACTAAAATTTTTAGTTAAAATCATCCAGAATTCATCCAAAATTGATATAATTTGTTTAATTTTGTTCGAGGGTTGGGGGTTTCATCTTGAATAAAAAATAGTCATTTCCATTCAAGATTTTGGAGCAATTTCCCCTACCCCACTCATCGAAGGGAGGAAAAATCGTTAAACTTTTATTTTAGACATTTTTTCATTTGGTGCATATTTCTCGATATATTCCAGCAGAAAATTATATTGTCTTCGACGGTAAATTCGAATGGGACACCTGTATATACTTTTAGGTTTCTGCAGTTCTCCATATAGACTTTTCAAGTATGTTAAACCTCACATTCCTTCATGAGCGCGATAAAAAGTTTTCCCTTCACGTAAAATTAAAATGTGACATCCAGTAAATAATTTTAACTTTCTGCACACCTTCTCCGTATGAACTTCAAGTATGCCAAATCTCACAGTCCCTTGTGCGCGTATTATAAAGTTTCTCTTGATAGAAAAACAAAATGAGACAGTCTGTATATAATTTAAGCTTCCTGCACTCTTTCTACATTCAAACTCCAAGCATGCAAAATCTCACATTGCTTGCGCACGATACAAAGTTTTCTCTTAACGTAAATTCAAAATTGGATATCCTGTAAATAATTTTAGCTTTCTGTACTTCGACATCTGAACTTCAAGTATGCAAAATCTTCCATTCCTTCGTGCGCGCGGTAAAAAGTTTTCTCTTCAGGTAAAATTAAATAGGACACTTGTATATAATTCAAGATTTCTGCATCTTACCATATTAGTGTTTCATCAAGACAAGATTTCGTGTCTTCTTGATTTTCAAGACGAGAAAATAAAAATTTCTTGTCTTGCCCATTTCTTGACGACGCATTTCTTGTCTTGTTTCAAGAATTCTTGATATTTCTTGATCTTGACTTTTAGGGGAAATCCCCTTTCTTCATTTAGACAATGACAGCTGTCACTTTTACAATGACGCTGTCACTTGGAACTATTAGTTTGACAATGACAAATGTCACTTTGAAAGTTGGTATGATACTCCTAAATTCATGAAACAGTGATGAAACTGGCTATGAAATTTATTGTCGGGAAAAAACTGTGATGACCACAGCAGATTTCAATATTTCAATAATAGAATAATAAATATGCAGATTTGAATAATTCATTGTCAAGATATCAAGATTTCTTGACAAGAAGTCTTGATTTTGATAGTACGTTCTTGTCTTGTCTTGGAAAATAAAAAACACTTCTTGTCTTGGTCTTGTCTTGAAATCAAGACAAGATCAAGGCTATTTCGTGATTCTTGTGAAATACTAATCCATATTAACTTCAAGTTTCCTCTCCACGTAAACCCAAAATGGAACATTCTGTTTATAATTATAGCTTTCTGCACTTCTCCTCCATATAAACTTCAAATATGTCAAATCTCAAATTCCTTTGTGAACGTGTTTTACAAAGTTTTCTCTCCACGTAAATTTCTGCACTTCTCCAAATACTTGAACTTCAAGTATTCCAAGTTTCACATTTTTTCGTGCGCGCGGTACAAAGTTTTCTCGCAACGTAAAATCAAAATCAGACACTCTTAATATAATTTTAGCTTTCTGCACTCCTCCATATAAACTTCAAATATGCAATTTATTTTGTGCGCACAATAGGCTTCAAAAATGTGTACTAAGTTTTTCTTCTACATATTTAAATATAAAATGGGACAACTTGTATATATTTTTCACTTTCTGCACTTCTTCTCCATATAAACTTCGAGTATGCCAAATCTCATATTCCTCTGTGCATGCAATATGCTTAAAAAGGAGATCGAAAGTTTTCTCATATATAGATTTAAAAGGAATACCCGTACCTATATAATTTTCACTTTCTGCACTCCTTCTCCATATGAACTTCAAGTATGCCAAATCTCACATTCCTTAGTGCATGCAATATACTTAAAAAGGGGGGCGAAATTTTTCTCTTGACGTATTAATATATAGATTTATTTATCATAATCAAATAATATTGTTGGATAGAATTTGAAAATGTGATGTGTTTGGGATTAGTTATTTATGTATCTAGTGCGCGAAATTATGCTTTGATGCTTGAGAATGAAAGTTTCAAATCATTCGAAAGCTCCAAAGAAATTTCGTGCACGAGTTGCATACAACATTTTTTCTACAGACGTCAAAAAATATTAAAATCATATTAAAACACAAAAATTAGTAGAATTCGTTCTTCAGAATCTTGCCATTTTATACATACATAAAATGGCAAGATTCTTGATTTCCTGGAAAACTTAGAGATTAAGAAGTCTTTAAAAAGCCATGCTGATTTTAGTTTGAATGACCAAACGAACCTTAGTCACACCCCACTTTTAAATCTTTTAATTTAATTCGCTGTTTACGTAACTAGTTCTTACGAGATTTTTTGAATAGTTTTCGAGTTTTTTCAGTTGTAGTTTTTTTATATCATTTTATATTTTTTTTAGTGTTTTATTACCGCTTTTTTATATTTTTTCACTAACATGACACTAGCGGGCTACTTGACGCCGTTTTCTTTTGTTAAGCTCCTGTAATTTTATTGTGTAAGTTACCAATTTGTATTTTTTGATTTGTTAAAGTTTCTACCTGCTTGTATGTTTGTTTGTTTTACGTTTTATTTCCTCTCTATGTAGTCTCTTCGGTAGTCTAAGTATGATCACCCAGTGATCGAAACCGATAACTTAATCAAAATTAGAAAACAGTGTGATTAAGAATTTTTTGTCTTTTTTTATTAAAAAAGCCCTTATCAATTCCTGATATCAGTCACACTTGGGTTTTCCTATTCCCTTATTATAGACTAAAATAAATTGTTCCTTTGTTCAAAGTTATCAAGAATTAAATTTTTACAACTTTTTTTTAAATTTAATATTGACAGTCTCACACAAATCGTCTGCTGTTGAATATTTTGTCTTTTTTACAGTCAAACATTTCATGGAAAAAAATGCAGACTATAGAAAACCAAAAAAATTTTTTTTTGCTAATTGAAAACAGTTTTGTAGTATCGTGTACACTTTATATCAGTCTGGCATTTTAATTTTTCTAATTTAAGGTTCTTAAGTTTATATCTAAATTAATTTGAAGCTGTAAAAAATTGTTCAGAGTTATAAAAAAATTGCCAATTCATTAATGGGTCATAAAATGTAATAAATGTGCCAACAGACTGCCTTAAGATTCTAGTATCAGTCTTATTTGTGATTAGCAGACTGTAAGAAATTGTTCTGAATCACGCAATAAATTTACAAATTTATCTGAGTATGCTCTACTCTTGGAATCATGTAAACTGTCTGCCAATAAGATCTTAGTCAATTTTGCAGACTTGCCTTACATGCGAAAAAATGGCAGACTGAATTTGATGAACGACAGAATTCAGGTCCAAATTCAATTACATCCCTTTTATTAGTATTTAATCCTTTTGTAGTTATTCTCGGGCCCAATTTTGTTCCCCAAAATAATGTTACGCAATTCTTGTACCGATGACTGTCAATAAAATTTTCACGTAATGAATGTTGGCTGGCATAACAAAAAAAATCTGATAATATATTTGAAAGACAGATTGATATCAATAATTCTGAAAAGTGGAATATTTTCAAAATATATTTGAATTCCCGATTAAAATAATCTTTTCATAATTTAGTCAAGTCATGAATGAAATTTAGTTTCGTGTGATTTTTTTCTTATCTCGTCAATACATCCGGTGTTACAAAAAAAAAAAAAAAGACCATGAACCAATATCATTCTTCTTCACGTGATTGTTTTTATCCATTTACAACTTTGATATGTATTGTATTGTAAATTGTTACAAATAATTCCAATTATGGAATGAATTGCAACTATTTGAGACATAAATAAATCAGTGAGATAGTAAAATTGAGCACTCAGACGTTATTAAGGTATTTATCTGATATTTTGGAAAAAAGATACGTAATAAGATCTGTCTGGCGTGACGCTGAGTTCTCAGCAACTACAGCACTTACAATAATAAAAAAATAGTGAATATTTGTTTAAATCAATTGGAGCGAAAAGCAAATAAATGTTTGAAGTTCTTGTTCTATTTAATTTTTATTAAATTTTGACCTCGGAAGTTCAATAAAAGTCACTTGACAATTTTGGACAGACCAATGGGGGAATTTCGGCAATATTAGTGGGGGAAGGATAACATTAGAGTATTTAAATCAATTTTGAAAGTCAGGCTCGTGTCCAAGATTTCTAAAGAGGGGAGAGGAGTTGGCAATGATAATTAATTTCAATTCAACGGAGGCTACAACTGCGTACCAAATCATATGTTAGATTTGACATCATTATTTGTTATTTTCGATAATGCTATAAATATTTAACATTGATGCTAATTGAAACTGACACATGGCCATTCGAACAATAGGAGATTATAATTTCGTGTACTATGTACTTTATTTTAATGATTTTTTTAGGGTAAAGACTAACTGAGCAAGAAATGATTAAAATTGCGTCATACACAGTTCTAGTTCTCAGATCAAAAAAATTTATTATAAGAGATTTGAAGACGAGACACGTGTAACTTATAAAACTAATTTAAATTTAATTTTCTGCTGCTCAAAATCTACCAAAAATTATATGTTATCCATTACAGCTGTGTCATAAATATTGAATAATAGAATAATTATGTTACTACCCGAATTACTGTATTTATTTGAAGAAAAATATCTTCAATAAATACAGTGTTGTTTAATTTATCTATCATCAGCTGATAAGCTATCAATTTGAATCATTATCGCTTGTTCACGCCGTGTTAAAGTTGGACTGGTAAAATCTGCTGAAAGCTGTCATTTCTAATGATGCATAATTCAAGGTCATTTGATGAAAAATCAGTGTCAATTTTAAATACAAGCATTCTTACATAATATCTATTTTTTAACTATAATTACTGACATAATGAAGCTTCTAGATGGGAAAACTAGATGAGTGTCCAATACTATTATTAGATTTCGATTTATTTTCAATTTATGGATGCAAAAGCTTCAACTATTTGTGTACCTAACAAATGCAGTTGCACAATTTCTTGAAATAATTTTAAAAAGCGACATATTGAAATAATCATCCAAACATTTAGTTACAAAATTTTAAAAAAATATGTTATAAATACATCAAGGTAAAAATTTGAAGTAATTTATCAAGTTAGTTATGACTAATTCAGCTGTCAATTCATGAACAAATATGGATTCTTCGATTTCTTACCTTAGGAAGCCACCCGTGGGGTTGGCAACGGCTTGATGGCGGAATGGTGACGTCTTGTAAAAACAATTAAATGAAAATATGTGGTACGTCTTCGTTTTAGATGAAAATTCACGTTATTTTAGCGCACTGATGTTTCACCATGCCGGTTTACACGAAAACGGGACACGAAGAGAGAAACTACAGTTGCGACATCTGTAACGGCTAGAACAAATGATGCACTAAAAAGTGCGTTCTTTTACATAGAAAATTTTTATTATTTGTTAATACTTGCAAAATTAATTAAACTACCATATTTAATTTTAATAACTTAGTGGAGTCAATTTCAGAGTTCGAAATATTTTCCTAACAAAATTCTGACAACTGAACTTGTTAAAACGAAATTGAGTGTGCTAGTGACATCTGTTGGAATAACTAATAAGCAACTTATTTCAAGAGATTCAAAAATTAACATTTGTTCAATTTAAAAATATTGAATTTGGACTAATTTTAATTTCCGTCTGTCTTAATCTTATCTAAATCTTGTACTGATTTAAGTTTGCATATTTAATAAAACAATGTTTGTATTTTTAGATGAATTTTCAGTATTTACAATTAAAAGGATGATAAGTAGTTCCACTGAAATTAATAATTAATTAAATAATTATTAATCTAGGATACACAAGTAGTCCTTATATTTCATTATTCTTTTGTGTGTAAATAGTTATTTTGTACAACAGAAATGTTATCAGGTTAGATAAGTGTACAATAAACACAATTTAAAAATGTCATCTATCTTTGTGATTAGTATTAGTTTTAAATTCTCGAGTGAGACAGTTGGTGTTAAATATTTTCAAAACAAAAAAGGTAGGCATTAGAAAAATTTGAAAGCAATTGAGGATTGGCCTGATTTAAATCAGTGTGATTTTTTTATATTTCACAAATTCAGTTATATTTTGCATGAATATATATTACAGAACAAAATAACGATTATTTATTATATTTGAATGAAAATTCAATTCTTTAATGGCCGATTCCAGGATCTCGAGTTAAATTAATTCAGTTTAAATGCCTCATTTCCTTGGTAACAATATCAATTTTTCCATTTTTTGTGTCATCACTGGCCAATTAAATAAGCTTCTTTCAACCAGTGGTACCAAAACTTTACTGATAGAACATTCTAGTTTTTTGCGTTATTTCATAAACGGTAGTATTTATCATAGAATATAAAATAACTGAAATTGATCCTTGAACAATTTAACACAGTATTTATCCTGAACATATTTCAAAATTATCAGCGTTTCTGAAACAAAGAAATAATGAGAATCATAATGTGAAACTATATTATAATTATTACTCATATTTGTACATCATATGCAAACGTTCGTCAATTGTTTTTCTCAAAATAAGTATAGTGTATCAAATTAAAGCTCTTGCGGGAATAATTCTAGTAGAAGTGTCCATATTTAAATGATTGTCAATTGTTTAATTTGACAGCTGTCACTTTGAAATATGCAATTAACTGATGCGACAATCTAAATTTATAAAACAGTGATAAAACTGGCAATGAAATTTATGGTCGGGAGCTATAGCAGATTTTTATGTTTTATAATGAAAAAAATATTTTATTATAAAAAAAATGTGAACAACTGCAAGATAATAACAAAAAAAGCAGTAATTATGTAAGATAACAAAAATTTCTAGACTTAGGTAAAAACAGAATCGATTGACCGATACCCGAAATATGCTTGTCATTATTTATGATAAGTACAAAGTACATTTTTTTACTATTACCAGCAAATATTCATAAATTATTTCAATTTTAGTATATTTATTTCCGTAGTGAATACTTTTAATCCTGGATATAATATTGACAATTTTTTTTTTCAGTAGATAATGTACTAAAAGGATAAAATGATGTAATCTACGCGAAAATAATACACGGTTTTTAAATTTACTCATGGATTAGTTAAACTATGCTAAAATATTTACTTAGAAGTCACGTCTCTCTAAAGAATTTACGTCAACTGAAATATATACCTAATTTCCTATAATTATAAAAACGCAAACACAATTTGGAGCTCATTTGTTTTACTGGCAATAAAATTCAGTGACTAGATTATCAAAAATTATTATAGCATATTCCTTTTTCAACTTCCTAACGAAAATATGATATTGAAGTGACGTTTGATGTGACACCTCAATAATTAAAAATTTGACCGATAGAGCGGCACCACTTAACTCGTTCGTGGGTTTAATACATTAATTAAACTAAAAATATCCCCTAATAAATTCTACTTATCAATGCTAATAGGGAATATGCATGAAATTTAAATTTGATTCAAATATCTTTTTTCCGAATTTTTAATGGCCAGACATTTGTACTAAGCCATCATTTTGGTATTTAATTGCTTAAAATTGATAAATAAAAGTGCAAATTAAGCGCGAGAAATACAAAGTTCTAAAACGCAATACTATTGGTTAAAACGAAATGTGACGTCAAATACTATGCCAACAAGTGCGCACTGCTTACATTTGTATGGCATTGCAGGCTTTTGATTAGAAAACATAGTAATAACGTGTGTGTTGTAAATTCATTTATTGTTTAAGTGTAATTTTGGCATCCTAGTGAGATTATAGATCATTTAAGACAAAGTGGTTTTGTAAAAGCACAATCGGATACTCTGCCAAGAATAGATCCATTCATGATATCGTCTTATTTTCTTTCAAATCCAAATTTTACGTCCGCTGAAGTAAAAAGAGTAAACCCTGCAAAGTAATTATTCAATAATAACACATTATGTACGCTATTTTAATAAATACAATCCTAAATATGATGAGCAGTAAACATAACCTATAATTTTTGTTTATTTCAAAACGAGCAAATGTTAAACGAAGCTGCATACATACATTGTATTTTATTGCTAAAACTTATCACATATAATGTTATTCATGATCTGTCAAATTTATTATGATACTTCATCTCTTCTGATAACCTAACATCATTTCTTACGTATTTTAAAACCTGTCTGGATTGGAAAAAAGACTTTACCAGGTAAATTTCTTATAGTATTTTGCATTCAGGTCCAATACAATATTTATAAACTGACTTTTGAGCTTTTTTAATACTGAAATAAGCTGAGAACGAAAACACCTGTAGTAAACAATGGACTGTAATGTCGCTGGACATAGTATTTGACGTCATCAATAGAGCGCGCGAAAATGGCGGCGTTTAAACAGCTCAAAATAATTCTCAATTTTAAATATTTTTTTAAACTTGATTACAGCACTTTCAAACATAATTTATATTTTTTACTATGTTATAACGATGTAATCAGTGAATTAAAAAGATAAAATAAATTCATGAATATACCCTATTTTTTTATTTCCACTGCTTTTTATTTTATCAATGTAATAAGCTTTCCATGACCACATTAATAATAAATAAATATTTCTCATTTTATATTATCTTACAGAATTTTAAAGATTCAAATTCTGATACTTAATCGATAATCAGAATACGCTCAATAATTTCCTAGAAATCGATTATGAAAAACTGGATATCATATTGAGAAAGTAAGGAAATTAACTTTCCTTTCTTGTTCGGAATTATAGTGATGAACTAGCAATTAAAAAAGTGCAAAAAAATTATTGTGAATATAGATGCAAAATTTCTGCGACTTAATACAGGTTTGTATTGAGATTATTTCAATATATTGTTACAAATATGAAATTTATTTAATAATTTATTATTATGATCCAATTGAGCATTTGTCAACAATCTAGAAAATGTTCAATTGTCCGACATTTGATGATAAAAATACTCACAATTTTTTTGCAACGCTGTTCTGGTGTGACATTTCTAGTAAAATTAATCTTCATCCATGAAATTCATTAGTTCATTATTTTATTATTCTCAATTTCCATTAGTCCGGTTCTGGCCATGAAAATCTTGGAGCAGTCACTCATGGCCAAGAATTATATATTGTGTAGTTTCAATACACCTCTACCCCAAGCCGAACGTGGTCGAATTCGACGATAAGTTTGATTTATGAGCTAATACATTCCTGATAAAAAAAATAATTGCAAGTTTCAGTGCGAAAAATATTTTTTTTTGGATATAAACTCGAAAAAGTGGTTAGCCATAATGGACTCGTTTATTGGTAAGCCAAACTAATATATTTTTAGAATTATTGATATAATAATAAATTATTTGTAATTCGTATTTCTTGGTGCATCTGTTTTGCTATTAGAGGCGGGGGTACAGAGCCCAAGACCTCGATCCCACTATCACCGCAAGCTAACAAAGCGCGCAATCTGCCCGCTATACGTCACTAAGCACATTTGCCTGCGTGTTATTATATTTATTTTATTAGTACTCTATATTTATAATTAATTTTCCATTGTGGTAATTAATATATTTATATTTTAAAATATTATGAAAAATTTTTCTATGGTATAAATTCGGAAGTATAGTATAAAATAAATAGTAATAATGGAATTATTGGGAGTTAATTTTGATAATAGTCGATTTTTTTTTTATAGGTATGTAAAATAGAAATTTGAGAGTTTTGCATGTTTTATTGCTCAAGGTTATATGCTTATCAATGTAATAAAACTATAAAATTCAAAATTTAATTTTTAATAAGCAAAATTACTGTTAAATTGACTTTATAATTGTGTCTTTTTGAAGTTGTGATATCAGCACCACTAACTGCTAAAATTATAGCGGATTTCTCCGGAAAGAGGATTCCATATACAAGGCAGCGTTAGGAATTCCCAGATACTTGACAATAAGTCCAGGAATTCGTCCAAATGTATCAATTCCAATTGGATTATATGTACATTTCCAAAATTATAAAATTGAAAGAGCTTCGTAAATAAGACTGAAAGTGGTTTTTATATTTATAGAATTTAGTTGAAATTTTATTCAAGGAATAGTTGTACATTTATATTTGATTCGTTCGTCTTGCAATAAACAATTTTACGATATGTAAGATGTAGTACATATACAAGATGTAAAATTTGATCACATAAAATTATAATATTATTATTTTTGGTTCTGTTCAATTGGTCCTTTTGAAATAATCAATAATAATATTTGAATTATTTCATTTGGACTACAAAAAATATTTTACAAAAAATGGTATTGAATGTAAGTTTTGGAGTAGGATCAGTTTTGCATACCTAATTACGGCAGTGTTGTTAATTACTTCAAAAACAAAATTAGTCATTGCACAATATAAGTATGACATTTAATCTGACGAGATAATCTCTATTGCCAGTATTGACTTTATGTATTTTTTTTGATTTTCATCATGTGCATATGTATGATAGGACTCAGATAACAATAATATTGCAATAATTTCAATATATGAATTAAGTACAGGCGTCAAATGTAGCTTTATATTTTATTTTATAATCTTTGTGATTAAAATCAATTCACAATGAGATCGTACTGCCAATGCCACCACCAATCACTGTCAATAATGACAAAATTAACAAAAACTCACCGTTAACTGATGAGATGAAGAAAATGTGAAGAATGGACACCTCATCGTAGACCCACCTAGAACAGTAAAAAAAATTGAAAATGATTGTCGAAAATATATTATTATTATCTATTTAAATCTCTGTTACCCTTTCGGGTGTCGATATTATTAGTTCTTTAATTTAAATTTTGAATTATTTCTTTCCATTGCTTCCTGTCCAAAGCCTTTTTCTTTGCTTCGTTATTACTGATGCTATTTCATTTCAATATTTCTTGTATCGAACTTTCCCAATTCTTTCTTGGTCTGCCTCTTCCTTTCTTCTTTGGGTATCTTGCATTCCACACTTGTTTAACTTGTCTCTTTTCTGGCATTCTTATTATGTGGCCATACCATGCTAGCTGTCTTTTATCTATTGTATTTTGTATACTTTCGGTCTGTAGATTCCGTCTTATTTCTTCGTTTCTTACTTTGTCAATTCTTCGAACTTCTTCTATCCTTCTCAAAAACCTCATCTCAGTCGCCTGTATTTTACTTTGACCTCTTTGATCAAGGATCCAAGTTTCACTTCCGTAAATTAGTGTTGGTCGGTATATTGTTTTATATACAGCCATTTTTGTGGTTTTTGAAATATGCTTGTTATTTAGAATTGCTTTGTTCATAGCATAGTAATTCTTATTCACCGCCTGGATTCTCTTATTAATTTCGGGCTCCATACTTCCCTTACTATTTATTGCAGCTCCTAGATATGTGAACGTTTCTACTTGTTCTATCGTCTTTCCATTAAGTGATATACTAGTTGCTATATTTTCTTTGGCTATTACCATGATCTTTCTTTTTTCTATATTGATCTTCATTCCATGTTTATGCAGTTCTTCATCCCACACATTCAAGTTATGCTGCATATCTTCTTCACTTTTAGCGAAAATTGCCAGATCATCTGCGAATGCACATTCTGTCAAAGTAATTCTTTCAAGTTTGTAATGTCCTATTTCAATTGCCTTTGTTTTGTTCTTTGTTCTCTTCATGATATTGTCTAGATATATGATAAATAATATCGGACTCAGGGCTCCCTCTTGTCGTAGTCCTTGGGTGGTTGTGAATTCTTCTGACACTTCGTTTCCTGTTCGTATGTAATTTGTTGTTCTTCTGTAAATGCTTTCAATTGCTTGTAATAGTTGCTTATCTATTTTCTTCTCTTCTAAGATTCTCCACATCTTCTCCCTCTGTATTCTGTCAAAAGCTTTCTCAATATCTATGAATGTTACATATACTTTGCTATCCTGCCTCATCGTTATTTCTGTCATTTTTCTGATCGTAAATATATGGTCTTGCACTGAGTGTCCGCTCCTAGAACCGCTCTGTGTTTTCTTAAGTATTGCTTCTGTCAATTTTCTTAATTTATTGTGTAGTATGGCTTCATATACTTTCGCCGTTGTACATAGTAATGATATGCCCCTATAGTTGTTGCAGTTGCTACTGTCCCCTTTTTTGAATATAGGAAATATTACTGCTTTCGAAAATACAAATAGATTTTTATTAAAAAATTGCAGTAGAAGATAATTTTGAAACCAACTATTAAAACTGAGAACGTGGAGTGCATTTGGTTTAATGAGATACAACAAGAATAAATGATGCGCGCCACACTTTTATATTCAGGTTGGTAGCTAGTACCAAATTTATTTTCCACTTTTTAGTGCAACTGAAAAGTCTAATAATTATATCTTTTTTTTACTTTTTAATCTTTGTCTGTTTGAAACTGAAAATTTGATATAAAAATTTATTTTGTGCTCATTGATGTAGCTCTGCTATTAAAAGCAGGCTTACACAGCTAAAATCCTCGATCCCACTGTCACCATAAGTTAACAAAGCGCGCAGCCTGCTCTTTATCCGTCACTAAACTTGTCTGCGTGCTTATATTTATATTCACAGGAATTGAAGCGTGCTGCAAATGATTAAATCTTGTATTGTCATCGGGTACTTTCGATTATAAGATTAGGGACAAACATACAGACAAGAAAGTAAATTAATATTGAATTTTCATCCAATCACTAACTCATCCAGAAATTTATTTAAAACCCGAACAGACAAAGAGACCAGAAAGCGAGTTAATAAAAATGTAAATAAACTGATATTTGTCTAGTTTAAAATTTTTTGTTGCAAGTTATAAATTCTGTTCCAATTATTATGGTATTTTGAACAAACAAAATTTCTAATGGCATTAAAAGTATCGGTGTACATGAAAATTAATAGGGGAAAATTTGATACACAGATTTGTCTTACGTATGGCTTCGTATCTGCTTGTTTCCTAAAAAAAAAATATAAAGAGAGCAGTAAATAATATAATATTCAAGAAATTTGTGTTCAAACATTTTAAGATGCTGGGGGAAGTGATTGAACTTGAGTACAAATAAAAATGGGTAAAAACTTTTAAGTCAAACGGTTTTATTTTAAATCATCAGCTGTACCAAAAACTAGAAAATAATTGAGACACAAAGTTGAATCCTCTTGAGATTCCAACGTCTGGCAAGAAATCGTGCTGTCTTCTCGTGTCGGATGCCATGGGGCACTTTGTGTCGCTACAGACTAAAATAAAAACAGATTATTACTTATTACGCTGACGCAGCGAAATAAAGTGCCTCATGCATGACATCCGACATGAGAAGACAGTACTGCTGGTATTGCACGATTTCTTACCAGACGTCAGAATCTCAAGATAGTTCGGGTCTCCTAATTATTTTCTAGTTTTTGGAACAGCTGATGATTTAAAATAAAATCGTACAACTTGAAAGTTTTTACACCTATTGCACCGATTATTCGAATGATCATCCTCAGAGTCAGTTTGTCCAGTTCCAAACTGGCTCCGAGGATGGTTATTTGAATGATTGAAAGCGGCCAGCTCTCTAATCTTTTCATTATCAATGCCAAATCAAATTCTACGTTCATAGAATAATTTTTCTTTTTACAGATATATTCACGTAGAAGATGGCGGTATTTTCTTTTCTTAGAACCATGGGTAAGCAACTGATTTTGGATGATAATTTATTCTTAGGTACTCTACGTAGTTGTAGTCTCAAAAGGAATCTTATTAGTCTCGCGACAATATTTGCAAGGTAGCCATCAATATTTATTTTCAACAACTTATTTATTTATCATGCTCTGAATACTCACTCCATTTCACTATTCACTGTTCGTTTCAGTCAGGTTGTATAAATACGGAAACCAAACATCCAGAAATTTCTACATTAATCTCGAATGTCGCTTGACCTGTAAAGAGGCCTATTTTATTTTTACGAATTATGACATTTTCGCACGTTACAATATATACGACGGTATATCAATAAGTTATTGCAGAAACCAGATTTGACAAAAAAATATTAAAACGATTTGATTTTCTTAAAAAATAAAGACGGTCGTAGTTTCCTATTATAGGCGTGTACTCAAGAAGTTGAAACATAGATTAATGAATAAAAAATTGAAGAATCATCTAGATGATGAAAACGCATTTTTGACAGCTCATGAATGCTTGTTACTTCAGAGATTTCGCAAATTACCATCTCCCACAATTACTGAGCTTGAAATCAAGCAGTTTGGGCAAACTTACGAAACAGCAGCTTCCATTTAGTACTAGTTTCAAGTTGACTATTCGATAGGTACATAATTTATGCATGTACAAACTCAAAAATACCTTTTAATCTTCATTGTTTAGTTATTGACTGACGGGAGGTCATGTGCTGTACCTTAAAATGATAATTTGATCTTTATCAAAGCCATATGAAAAAAATACAACAAAAGTGAACAAATTTCCATCCAATAATAATAATTCATTCTAATAAGCTTCAAATTCGCGTCAAACAAGTCATTGAATGAATCCCGGACATAATAGTAGTGACACGCACGGCTAAAGTTGCAACTAAATTTTTAACCACTTTAATAAACTTTAGTTGCCATACCCCTAATGTCATATATATCTATGGGCATTTTCTCCTCTTCAAGATTGTCTATGTGCGGATTTGAAATTTTCGCACATTTTTAGCGCATTTTTAGCGCATTTTTTGGAAAAAAGCGCTATTATATTCACTTTGGCTGGCTGGCTGGCTGGCTGGCGTGACGCTGATTTCTCAGCAACTATACTATTTACTATTACTACTATTATACTATTTACTTTAAATAAAAGCTGCTGTTTCGTAGGTTTGCACAAATTGCTTTAATTCAAACTCAGTGATTGTGGAAGATTAAATTATTTAATTACTTGTTTCAAGTGAAGCAATGCCCATAGATATATATGACATTAGGGATATGGCAACTAAAGTTTTTTCAAGTAGATGAAAATTTAGTAACAACTTTAGTCGTGGGTGTCACCAGGCCCGGACTGGGACCTGAAACCAGCCCGGGCATTTTAGAGACAGTCGGCCCATCACTCTCCAGGGAACACTAAAATCTTTACATGCCATAACCGATGTTAATAATTCTTTTGCTGTACTCTAAGCTGAAAAATACTTAATCCTACAGAGAAAGTCTCGTTGAAATCAGTCCAGTATTTTCGTGTATATTTGTTTGCGGGCAAACATACACACAGCTATAAAATTTAATAAATAATAGGTATAGGTTCAACAAGCTCACTATTACTATATTACTAGTAGATAGGTGGGTGAGTATTCACTTACCTAGTTGTTGGACGCACACATACAAAACGATGTTACGTTTAAAGAAAAAAATCTGACGTGGACATCACGTGACTTACTTGTACATCATGACATATATTTTTTGCATATAATAATACGATAATCAAACACAAAATCGCATCTTTCCACAGCAAATAGTTTTGGATTTATCAAAAAAATTCTAGCATTTTGTCAAGTAAAGTGCGATTTCGGCTCAGTCGGTTGCTATGAAAACAGAAGATCATCATTCTTATGCTAAAACATTCTCAAATACTGATTTACAGGGTACTACGGCTAAAATTACTGAATTTATACGCGAAACTATGAAAAAATTCCAACTGAAGTGCATTTTAGTCGATTTTTATAAGAATAGTAGGCAATCATTCAGATGCTACAGCAGACTCAAATACCAAATTTCAATAATCTACGGCTGGTCGTTCCGAATTTATGCGAGAAATTCTAAAAGACTGCCAAGTAAAGTGCACTTCCGACTTAGTCGATTTCATTGAAAATAGCATATGAGCATTGAGATGGTACATTCGTCTTGAATACTGAATTCCGACATTCTACATTCAACCGTTTTAGATTTATGCGTAAAATTCAGAAAATATTTTGAATAAAGTGCACTTTCGGTAAAAACAATTGCAATCATAATGCCAGGTGCACAACTAGCTGTTACAGAAGTGCTTAATACGCAATTACAATATTCTACGACTAATTGTTTTGAATTCATGCGGAAAATTCGGAAAGTCTGTTATATAAAGTGCACTTCTGGCTCAGCTCATTAGTATCAGAATAGAAGATGACCATTTAGATGCTACAGCAATTCCAAATACTGAATTTCAGTATCCTATGACTAATCATTTTGGATTAATGCGCAAAATTCATATAAAGTGCACTTCTGGTACAGACGATTGCAACCATAATGCGAGGTGCACATCAAAATCCTATACCAGTCTCAAATACAAAATTTCAGTTATTATACGTTTGAAGAGTTTTGAAATTTGCGAGTTACGCACATACGCACATACACACAAAGAAAAGACTCGATCGAAACTAAAACAAAAACGACGCTGCTGTCGGTGGACTGGTTGTTGATTTCTGAACGCGTTCCTGGAACGAATGGAAATGAAGTGGTTCACTGTGGTTCCACTTGAAACCAGTCGCGTTACGAACAATCGGCCACACCGGCCCATCGGGCATTTGCCCGACTTGCCTTATGGCCAGTCCGGGCCTGGGTGT
Organism: Dromius quadrimaculatus; assembly: GCA_963989225.1. Lineage (NCBI taxonomy): Eukaryota > Metazoa > Arthropoda > Insecta > Coleoptera > Carabidae > Dromius > Dromius quadrimaculatus. Next base: position 5,014,969 of record OZ022328.1, read on the forward strand.
CACTATTATTATGTACAGTTGTCAAATCTGTCCGGGATTCATTCAATGACTTGTTTGACGCGAATTTGAAGCTTATTAGAATGAATTATTATTATTGGATGAAAATTTGTTAACTTTTGGTGTATTTTTTTTAATATAGCTTTGATAAAGATTATCATTTGAAGGTACAGCACTTGATCTCCCGTCAGTCAATAACTAAACAATGAAGATTAAAAGGTATTTTTGAATTTGTACATGCATAAATTATGTACCTATCAAATAGTCAACTTGGAACTAGTACTAAATGGAAGCTGCTGTTTCGTAAGTTTGCCCAAACTGCTTGATTTCAAGCTCACTAATTGTGGGAGATGGTAATTTCCGAAATCTCTGAAGTAACAAGCATTCATGAGCTGTCAAAAATGCGCTTTCATCATCTAGATGATTCTTCAATTTTTTTAGACGTCATAACGAGCTCAACGGGCTATCGCACGTATTTTAATTCGCAGTAGCAAGAATTAACACGTATTTTAATTTGTTGAGTAGACTATCCAGTGGCATTTTATGTTTGATGTTTTTTGATGAAGCCTTCGACGAACTGAATCCGATTTGATTCAGCTAAAAGCTATCTCCTTTCTCGTGTGAAAAGGAATATCTCGACTGAAAAGCACTTTCCAAAATAAGTGTCAAGTGTTCTCGATTGATTTTTAAAATGCAAACTTAATTGCAACCAAAAGCATTGTTTATTTTATGTTTGTCCCGATAAAACTGATTTTGTGGAAAAATAATATTAGACCATCTGCTAATTAACTTTTAGTCGTTTTTAAAAACTTGCCTTACGTTCGGAAAAAAGGCAGACTGCAAAAAAGTAATTAAAATAAATTTTTCGGCGGGAATTTTCAAATACAAATTGAATCTCTAGTAATTTTCTTTTGTTTTTCAGAAAGAAAAAAACTATACTTGTGGAGTGGGGTAGGCGTGACATCATTAATAGTTTTAATCGTAATAATTGTTGTTGCAACTGATGATTCCAACGAGGTTGAAAAAGGAAGTGATGCTCTATCAAACAGTCCTTTAATTGATGGGTAATAATTTTCCTTTTCATTGATAAACACTAAACATAAATGTTTTAGACACAATGATTTGCCGAACAATCTTCGAGAAAAACTGAAGAACAGTATAAAAGATTTTAAATTCGAAAATAATTTGAAGAATGATTCAGTTTGGGGAGCAGATAAATGTAAATGGTGCTACACCGATCTTCCCAGACTTAAAGAGGGCAAAGTTGGCTCACAGGTGAACAATAATAACACGGTGGAAGATTCAAAACTAATGACAATATTTTAGTTTTGGGTGGCGTATGTTAAGTGTGATACTCAGTATAAAGATGCCGTTTCACAAACGTTGGAACAAATAGATGTCATCAAAAGATTAGTAAAAAAATATCCCAAAGATCTGCAGTTAGTAACAACAGCTGACGGTATGATTACAACATAACAATTTTGGCACATCCTTGATTGATTTGTATATCAAGTCGCACTTTTATCATTTGGTTTTTCAGGTATAATGGATGCATTTGAGAATAAGAAGATTGGTAGCCTTATTGGAGTTGAAGGTGGACACTCTATAGATTCTAGGGTTGGCGTCCTTCGGACTTTTTATGAATTAGGTGTCCGGTATATGACTCTCACCCATACTTGTGATACACCTTGGTAAATACGAATTATTCATTGAAGAATTAATTTTTAAAATTTGGAATTTTTAGGGCTGCTGCTAGTACTACAAAAAAACCAACTTACAGCTTAACAGACTTTGGAAAAGTAAGTGTAATGTAGATGAAAAGTGTCAGTACTTTTTCGTATATAAATAAGTTTGTTTTTTAATTAGAAAATTGTACGAGAAATGAATCGATTGGGAATGATGATAGATCTTTCCCACGTATCTGCAGATGTAATGCGTGAAGCTATCAAAGTATCAAGAGCTCCAGTTATATTCTCACATTCAAATGCTTATACAGTTTATAACCATCCTCGAAATGTTCCAGATGATGTCCTCAAACAAGTGGTAAGTCTATACAATTATCGTAAAATGACCAAATATGACATCGATATGACGTCACATTTTTGGTCATAATCGCGTCAGCAAGAAGTCAATGCGTGAAGCTATATGACGTCATAATATGACTTATGTTTGATGTCATTTTATGACTTAATGTCGACGTCATAATATGACCTAAGTTTGACGTCATATTAGGTTTTATTAGGTCCTGAATAGGGCAGCAACTGTAGACACGTGTTTGATCCTTATTAGGACAGTATTTAATTTTGTAATCCGTAGCAACATTTTTGTTGATTATTAACTTTTTCCTTGCGTGTTGTCTTCAGTTTTGTGTTTTTTATTGGAATTCAATTACAAATAATTCACTTGAGATAAAATTTGTAATGGAACTACAATTTCGTGTTATTAATATTATGTGCTGCTAATAATACAAACCTATTTTTTATTTACAGGAAAAAAACAATGGTATTGTAATGGTGAACTTCTATTCAGGTTTCTTGGTGAATTCTTCTAAAACACCTGCAACGATGTCTCATGTAATAGGTAATTATTGCATACTGTAACTACTATTTATCAATGAATAAACGATCTTTGATTTTTTCTAGAGCATATAAATTATATCGCCAAAACAATTGGAGTAGATCACGTGGGAATTGGAGCAGATTTTGATGGCATAGATAGGTACATAGATGAATTTTAAAGTGCTTGCTACAAAAAACGACAATTGAGAGATCTTTATGAAATTTTCAATAAACAATATATCAAAAAAAAATAATGGAAGAATCATCTAAATGATGAAAGCGCATTTTTGACAGTTCATGAATGCTTGTTACTTCAAAGATTTCGCAAATTACCATCTCTCACAATTACTGAACTTGAAATCAAGCATTTTTGGCAAACTTACGAAACAGCAGCTTCCATTTAGTACTAGTTTCAAGTTGACTATTTGATAGGTACATAATTTATGCATGTACAAACTCAAAAATACCTTTCAATCTTCATTGTTTAGTTATTGACTGACCGGAGGTCAAATGCTGTACCTCAAAATGATAAAGTGGTCTTTAGCCGCGGGTGTCACTATTATTATGTACAGCTGTCAAATCTGTCCGGGATTCATTCAATGACTTGTTTAACGCGAATTTGAAGCTTATTAGAATAAATTATTATTATTGAATGAAAATTTGTTTACTTTTGGTGTATTTCTGTTATATAGCTTTGATAAAGATCAAATTATTATTTTAAGGTACTGCACTTGACCTTCCGTCAGTCAATAACTAAACAATGAGGATTAAAACTTATTTTTGAATTTGTATATGCATAAATTATGTACCTATCAAATAGTCAACTTGAAATTAGTACTAAATGGAAGCTGCTGTTCCGTAAGTTTGCCCAAACTGATTGATTTCAAGCTCAGTAATTGTGGGAGATGGTAATTTGCGATATCTCTGAAGTAACAAGCACTCATGAGCTGTCAAAAATGCGCTTTCATCATCTAGATGATTCTTCAATTTTTTTCGTCTTATTTATTGAGCCTTATGAGACGGAAGACAATTTTAAGTTCATTTGATAACATAATTAATTAAATGAAGGAAAAAACTTTGCAGAAATAATTTTTAATAAATTTGTTTTATTGGAAATAAGTTACAAGTACTTGATTCACGGATGTCTCTCTTCTTGTAGCAAGCACCTTAATGGCCCATACAATGAGCTCTTTTTTGGCTGTTTTAAAAATGTTGTTCTAAATATATTTAAAGGCAATAAAATAGTTTCAAATTACTTTAAAAGAAAAATTTGAAATATTTTTATTGCCTCAAAACATTCCTAAAACAACGTTATTAAAAAACGGAGTCGGTGGTATTAGCCACTGTGGCAAAAAAATTAATGATTTTATTGTATTCTAGCTCTGCTAAAGGTTTAGAAGATGTATCAAAATATCCTACACTTTTCGATAATCTTTACATGAACAATTCTGATTTGTGGTCTATTTCTAATTTGGAAAAACTAGCTGGGAAGAATTTGATTCGCGTATTCAAGAAAGTTGAAGAGGTAAATAATATACGATTTTTGACATATAGTAATTTTTTTCTTGCAAGCATGTAACGTTCCAAACTGACTTAAGTTCGTTTATCGCTCTTTAACCCTTCGTTAGTGTTGTGGGGTATGTCATACCCCATTAACTCTATTTCCAATCGTAAAATCAATTTAAGACAAACAAGTGATTTCTTTTTCTCAGTAGCTTAGGATTATACTTGAACAAAGAGAACAGACTTATATACAACTATGTATAAACTTTCAATTGAGCATCAGACTTGCTGGAAGTTGGTTGGGGTATAATATACCCCGGTACACTTTTAAAGTAACTTCTTATGCAGATGTAGAAAAGCCCTATGTAAATTTTTATTTGATATTCCATCCCAATAAATTATTGGGTAATTATTCCTAAAATATGAACGCACATCTCACTGCAATGCTAGGCTCTGGTTCAGTCAGAAATTAATGTTATTGCCATATATTAACGATTTGTGTCAGAATGAGGGCTCTAATCGAAAACATTTATATAAAATACCCCAATTATTTTGAAAAAATAATATAGGTTTACTTGAAAGAAAATTTAGATTTACGACCCCAATTTTGAGATTTCGATACAATTATATGAAAAAATTACTTGCTTTGTCAACTCGAAATTAAGGCTGTCAATCGAAAAAATCTTTCAAGTAAGGTCATATTATTTTCAAAAAATAATTCAACTCTGTCATCTACAATTTTTTGATTACGGTTCTGGTTCAGTCAGAAATCCGTATTATTGCCATAATTCGCCGATTTCTGTCAAAATTAGGGCTTCAATAAAAAAATGTGATATGAAAGATCCTAATTATTTTCGAAAAAAAACATGAGTTTACTTGAAAGTTTTTTTTCGATTTACTGCAATTTTATTAAAATTTGGAGTATAGTTCCACAAGACGCTAGTAGATGGCAGCATCTAGCACGTTTTGAGACGATACAAAATTATTCCTCGATTTTCCGCGAATTGACTACTTTTATCGAGAAATAAATGAAGAATTCGACACTACAATTCCAATTTCTGTCGATTACGTGAAAATTTTTTTAGTAATTTATCGTTTTTTGCACAAAAGTTTCTGGAGCCGTTTACTCGAAATTAAGACCGTTAACCGAAAAAATCTTTCAAGTAAACTCATAATATTTTCCAAAAATACTCGGAGTTTGTCATAAAGTAATTTTTGATTACGGGCCTGGTTCAGTCAGAAATTAGTGTTATTGCTATATATTAACGATTTGTATCAGAATGAGGGCTCTAATCGAAAAAACTTATATAAAGTACCCCAACTATTTTCAAAAAATAATATAGGTTTACTCAAGAGAAAATTTAGATTTACGACCCCAATTTTGAGATTTCGATACAATTATATGAAAAAATTACTTGCTTTGTCAACTCGAAATTAAGGCTGTCAATCGAAAAAATATTTCAAGTAAGATCATATTATTTTCAAAAAATAATTCAACTCTGTCATTTACAATTTTTTGATTACGGTTCTGGTTCAGTCAGAAATCCATATTATTGCCATAATTCGCCGATTTCTGTCCAAATTAGGGCTCCAATCAAAAAATGTTATATGAAAAACCCTAATTATTTTCGGAAAAAAACATGAGTTTACTTGAAAGTTTTTTTCGATTTAAAGAAATTTTATTGAAATTTGGAGTATAGTTCTACAAGAGGCTAGTAGATGGCAGCATCTAGCACGTTTTGAGACGATACAAAATTATTCCTCGATTTTCCGCGAATTGACTACTTTTATCGAGAAATAAATAAAGAATTCGACACTACAATTTCAATTTCTGTCGATTATGTGAATTTTTTTTAGTAATTTATCGTTTTTTGAACAAAAGTTTCTGACGCCGTTTACTCGAAATTAAGACCGTTAACCGAAAAAATCTTTCAAGTAAACTCATAATATTTTAAAAAAATACTCAGAGTTTGTCATTAGGTAATTTTTGATTATGGGCCTGGTTCAGTCAGAAATTAGTGTTATTGCCATATATTAACGATTTTTGTCAGAATGAGGGCTCTAATCGAAAACATTTATATAAAGTACCCCAATTATTTTGAAAAAATAATATAGGTTTACTTGAAAGAAAATTTAGATTTACGACCCCAATTTTGAGATTTCGATACAATTATATGAAAAAATTACTTGCTTTGTCAACTCGAAATTAAGGCTGTCAATCGAAAAAATCTTTCAAGTAAGGTCATATTATTTTCAAAAAATAATTCAACTCTGTCATCTACAATTTTTTGATTACGGTTCTGGTTCAGTCAGAAATCCGTATTATTGCCATAATTCGCCGATTTCTGTCAAAATTAGGGCTTCAATAAAAAAATGTGATATGAAAGATCCTAATTATTTTCGAAAAAAAACATGAGTTTACTTGAAAGTTTTTTTCGATTTACTGCAATTTTATTAAAATTTGGAGTATAGTTCCACAAGAGGCTAGTAGATGGCAGCATCTAGCACGTTTTGAGACGATACAAAATTATTCCTCGATTTTCTGCAAATTGACAACTTTCATCGGAAAATATATAAAGTATTCGAAGCTACAATTTCAGTTTCTGTCGATGTCATTCTAAATTTAAAATTATATTACGTTATACAATAAGCTATTTCATATTTTGGTAATTTTTAAGGCCAATTTAGCCAAATGACAAAAGACAAGCAGAAGATGTTCTGTTTGTCCTAGAAACAAAGATAGAATAGTAAATTGTGCAACAAGTGTGGTAAGTTGTCGATTGCCCACGAAAGCGAAGTTGGGCGTACACGAACGAAGCAAGTGCGATCATTCGCTCAAGTGGGTAATTGACAACACCGCACGAGTTGCAGATACTATTTTTTATTACGAATGCGGGATAAGTACCATTTTGCGCTAATTTTTCTAAGCGGTAAATGATTTGCGTGCGACAAGATTACTTGTCACACGCTAATTATACTTGGCGCACATTTACTGCCCAGAAAAACGTGCGCAAAATAGTGCTAATGTATTAAAAAGATATTTAATGCTTGTAAGCGATGTAGAATTCCACTGTGCTTGGAACATGCAATTTTGAGTTGCAAAAACTGTGCCCAGTTTGAGGAGCAATAATTTTTTTTTCTTTGATGATACTTGAGTAATTTTTTCTTGCTTTACTTATTTGATCCTTCTTCTCGAAAAATACTGTGAGATCTTTGATGTGTGATGATATTAGAAGTATTTATGAGCGATAATATTGATGTATGTTTTTTCCAAGGCAGACTTGCTGTTATTTTGATTTATCTTTTATATTTTTACAATAAATATAGCTGGATACATTTTGTTCAGTTTATATCACTGGTAGAACATGTGTAAACAGAAAAATTATCATATTTTAGAATTTAAAATAGCTTGAGAGGACTTTCATATGGGGTATGACATACCCCACAACACCAACCGTGAAACTTTTTTCGAGAACACTAACGGAAGGTTAATCTCAGGGAGATTGTAGGTGACGTGAGGCGTCAGGTTTTGCACACACTAGTGTGTTGCTGGTTGCGTGCTGTCCTCCAAGGCGCGTTATTTTGTGTATTGGGCCCTCAGCCACTGTTTGTTTATTTTACAATTATTAGCTTCATTATTTACATTTATTTTTATCAGTCAAATTTTATTTGAACTCATATTCCTTCTTGTTTTATTTATTTTTGCATATATTAAAGTCAGTAATTCCGTTTAAAATCTTTGTTTTATTGTGCGAAAGAGTGGATCTGCCCGTTTCTTTCAGACAGTTTAGCTGCCACAATCTCCATTTGAGAGTGTGGCTTGTGGCGAGTACAGTGTCGCTTAAGTCGACCCTCTGGTGGATGCTGAAGGCCATTACGCGGTCACCCATTCCTGTAACTCCTTCGTCCGACCAAACACCCCTTTATTGCAGGTACTTTCGTTGTTGTGTGTCCTGCGGACGAAAAGACAACATCGTGGCGCTCCGGGTATGCCCGGAGTCTAATTTTGCGACGCCTCACGTCACCTACAATCTTCCTGAGATTAAGAGCGATATCCTTACTGTCTGTCTTACTTTCTGTCCTCCTTACTGACTCGCTACTTCTCACTACTGTCTTTCTTGGTTTTCTAGTGGTTTATCAGAAGTTTCTACGACGTCATACGTCCTTGACTCGCCCGCCATTTTGGAGCCCACTGTCAGTTGTTTTCCGTTTACCGATGTGTGAACTTTAATAAAATTTAATAAAATAATTGCAAATGACAAATAAGAATATTAAACGTTTCACAGATTTGTCAGTGGGCTCCAAGATGGCGGACGAGTTAGCTATGGTTATCTAGTGCTGTAGTGTTAGTTAGTACATCCTTGTTGCGATGGAAGTATACTTTGTAGAGGCACTGCTCGTTATAATACATACAAAATTAATTGAAAGCTTGTACTAAAAATCATACGAAATGTTGCTGTTGATTCAATTGTATTAGGCAGTATTTAAAGACATCAAATATATTTTCCATTATTGGACGATGACGTAGTGCTGTTTGCCAGAAAATATTTGACCTTCTAATTTGTGATAAATAAAAAAATATTTTTGCTCAATAGGTGCGCGATGAATTGACAAATGAGCCTAGTCTTGAGGATTGGATTGATGCAGCTGATTTAGCAGTCATACAGTCAAATGAACTACAAGTATGTAGGACGAAAAGAGATGTGGCAGGAATAGATGATCCTGTTGTAGTACCTACTACAACTACACAAAAAACCGAAAAGCCTGTAGTCACTACTACCCCGATAACAGAAATTACATCTACGATCAGTGAACCTACTACACCTATTGAACCCAATTCAAGTACAAAATTACCATAATAATAGTTCAAAATAAAGCTGAGCTCATGCAAAACCAGTTTTAATTTCAAAATAATTTTTACTACAGAAAGTGTTCATGCAAGGTCTTCTGGAAATTAATGCTGCATACGTACATTCAGTTTTAGTTTGACAAAATAAATTCATAATGTCGCACTGAGACATTTATAGTACTGATTTATTTTCAATTTGAAGAACAATATGGCTTCCCAAATATTTATTTTGAAAATTAAATGAAAATTCGTTTTGTTTCAATCCAGTTTTAATAACTTCAATGTGATTTCTATAACTTAAGTGTAGCAATTTTTTATTTGTACATATATTATATTATTTGGTTTTTAAGTATAGTCTAGATTTGATGATTTTGTATACGGTGTTAATATTAATATCGTAGTCCATGATAATAAATGAATTCACAAATAATTTTTTGATTTATTTAATAATACAATTTCAGGACAAAGTGTGTAAAAGAATACAGTAAATAGTAGTAGAAAAGATAGCTACAACGCCTGTGAAAGAGGGACAAATTTTTCCAAATAGTTTATGTACTCAAATTGTTATCAAACCACGTGACAATCGAGCCAAAAAAATATTTGGTCATGCAGAATCTGATTGAGATAATCCTACAGTTGTACAATTTGGTAATCATGTTTTATAAACCACAGACTTCCGTCTTTAATTAGCAGAAAAAAACTTGTTTTTAACTGTTTGTTATCCCACGGAATTACAAGTACATATAATTATAATCTAGTTGATATTAAATACGTAATTATATATTACATGAGAATAACTGCGATTGAATCTGTTTCAAGAAAGTTTGACATATCTGTCAATTTTACTTGATATTTTCTTTCAGAACAGCTTTTTTTTTCTGTAAATCCAGTAAATGTCCTTTGGGCTCATTCCAACTTTTTTTTTGTTTTGTGTCTGTATTCTCTGTTATATCCATCAAATTAATTAAAAAGTTCCCATTCTTCTTCATCACTATATTATTTATTTATCACTTAATACTAACTTACACAAAGTCGCAGATATTTATATTTAACTATTTATATCCACTGATCACTTCACTGTTTGATATTCACTGCCCTAGCTTTACCATTACACTATTATTATTCAAGTCTTTTGCTTGCCTTTATATATAGAAATATCCATTTCTCGAAAGTTCTACCACATTTCTAAAATATTGCTAGAGGCCTCCATCGGGAGGGGTGATGTGCGGTGCGGTGCGGTGCGATGCATGGAGGACAAAAGGCTCCGCCTACTCCACTTTATGAGCCTCCACACTCTCGCACGTTACAATATTAATTTTCTTTCGTTTTCGTTTGTTTCGTCCCAGAAAATGTTATGCTTTTTTGCTTTTTGCATATATTCCTTTTTCTGCTCTTTCTAGTCTGCTGCTTCCATTTGTGTTAAATTGCTGGTATTTAATTTTTATTTGATTTGGTTATTTTTCTTTGTGTTCACTTTTAACTTTTATTGTGATTTTCTTCTGTATTTCTTTTTCTTTTCTATCAACTAATTAGATCCTCCATTTTTAAAATTTCAATTAGTTTTCTCTAAACTTCATTGGTTTTTCTATTTTAATGTTTATCTTCGAACGTATATATCTTTTCAATAATTCTTCTGTGCTATTCTTAGTTTGCTTATAATTATATTACTCTTCCTGTTAATTCTTATACTTTTCTACTGGTTTATTGAGTACTTTTTGTGATTGTCGCAGTTAATATTTTCTTATAAAAGCTTGTGTTTTTTCGCGTATATCCTTTACTTCTCACAATAAAATAGTTATTATTTCGCTTAGTTCACCTTTAATTTCACCCATAGCTGTTTTAATTGGGGTTTTCTGTGTTCTTTTGCTTTACTTGAATGTATATTTTTTTTGTGTTCATTTAATTTGGCCTGTAACGTGCGGAAATGCCATAGTTCGTAAAAATAAAATAGGCCCTGAATCAATCTCTATTGTCTGGGCGAAGCCTATTATCTCTTTACGTCGCGCCAAGCGACATTCGAGAAAAACGTAGAAATTTCTAGATGTTTGGTTTGTGTATATATAATATATACTATATAAGGGCGAGCAGCCTGACTGAGTGAACAGAGAACAGTGAAATAAAGTGAAAATTCAGTGCGTGATCAGCTGAGTGCAAAGCGTGATAAATAAATAAGTTGTTGTAAATAAATAATAGTGGCTTTACTGTTGAAGTTTAATAGTAGTAAGTAAGAAATAAATTGTATAGTGTTTGTTTAATCATACTTCGAAGAATAAAACTTTTATTTTCTTTTTATTTATTAAATAGTGACTTTTTATTTTAACTATAAATAATTCTTTAAGAGCAATAAACATTACACTATGTTGCTTACGTTCAGACGTAAGAAATTAGCTCCAGAATTGCTTTTCTTATCTTACTTATTGACTCGATTTTTTTTTACTTTCTTATACAAAATAAAAGTAAGTATTGTAAAACCGACAAAATTCACACTTCGATATTTTGATGAAAATATCCGTTTTGAGCATCCCTGAATCTATTTGGACCATTTTCGGCTTGACGTCGGTACGTGCGTGCGTATGTATGTACTCGCAAATCTCAAAACCCGTCAAGTGTATAATGCTGAAATTTTGTATCTAAGGCTGGACTATGGTCTAGTTGTGCACCTCGTATTATGGTTGTGATATTCTGTACCGGAAGTGCACTTTACATGAAACTTTTTTTGAATTTTTCGCATAAATCCAAAATGGTTGGCCGTAGGATATTGAAATTTTATATTTGAAATTGTTGTAGCATCTTGATGATTATTTTTTATTTTCGTACCAATCGGCTAAGCTGGAAGTGCACTTTATATGACATACTTTTCGAAATTTCCGCATAAATTCAAAACAATCAGTCGTAGAATATTGAAATTTCGTATTAGGCACTTCTGTAACATCTAGTTGTGTTGATTGCAATCGTCTGAACCGGAAGTGCACTTTATTCAAAACATTTTTTGAATTTTCAGCATAAATCCAACACGATTGAACGTGGAATATTAGAATTTAGTATTTAAGACGATAGTACTGTTTAGATTCTCATATCCTATTTTCATACAGATCGACTGAGCCAGAAATGTATTTTACTTGACAGTCTCTTAGAATTTTTCGCATAAATTCGAAACAATCGGCTATAGAGTATTGAAATTTGATATTTCAGTCTGCTGTAGCATCTGAATGATTGCCTACTATTCTCATAACAATCGACTGTACCGGAAGTGCACTTCAGTTGAATTTTTTTTAATTTCGCGCATAAATTCGTAACAGTTAGTCGTAGAATCTTGGAAATCAGTATTTAGGAATGTTGTACCATAATAATAATGACCTATTGTTTCCATAGCAACTGACTGGCCCGAAAGTGCACTTTATTTGACAGATTTTTAGAATTTTTAGCGCATTTTTTGGAAAAAAGCGCTATTATATTCACTTTGGCTGTCTGGCTGGCTGGCATGACGCTGAGTTCTTAGCAACTATACTATTTACAGACTTGAAACTGGTACTAAATAAAAGCTGCTGTTTCGTAGGTTTGCACAAATTGATTCAATTCAAGCTCAGTGATTGTGGAAGATTGAGTTATTCAATTACTTGTTTCAAGTGAAACAATGCCCACAGATATATATGACATTAGAGATATGGCAACTAAAGTTTATTCAAGCAGATAAAAATTTAGTTACAACTTTAGCCGGGGGTGTCACTATTATTATGTACAGTTGTCAAGTCTGTCCGGGATTCATTCAATGACTTGTTTGACGCGAATTTGAAGCTTATTAGAATGAATTATTATTATTGGTTGAAAATTTGTTTCCTTCTGGTGTATTTTTTTATATAGCTTTGATAAAGATCAAATTATCATTTTAAGGTACAGCACTTGACCTCCCGTCAGTCAGTAACTAAACAATGAAGATTAAAAGGTATTTTTGAGTTTGTACATGCATAAATTATGTACCTATCAAATAGTCAACTTGAAACTAGTACTAAATGGAAGCTGCTGTTTCGTGAGTTTGCCCAAACTGCTTGATTTTAAGCTCAGTAATTGTGAGAGATGATAATTTGCGAAATCTCTGGAGTAACAAGCATTCATGAGCTGTCAAAAATGCGCTTCCATCATCTAGATGATTCTTCCAGTTTTTGGATAAATTCAAAATGATTAACCGTGGAAAGATGCGATTTTGTATTTGATTATTGTATTATTATATCAAAAAATGTATAAGTGGATCACATGATGTCCACGTCAGATTTTTTCTTCATTGTTTTTATTTTACAGTCCAAAAAAAGTTTGCTTTTGTAATTAATATCTCAAAAACTATAAGTGACACTACAACAAGTGATACATCATTTGAAAGGTTTTGAAAAATGCTACCGATCGGCGTTTATTTCATCACGATCGCGTGATAACTTTTGATGCAGGACTAAGCGACATATCAAGAATAAAATGCAAAAATAAAAACTGTCCACCGCTATTTACGGACGCAGGGAGGCAGCAAATTTGATATGTTTGAAAGCCAGTCACTTTATTATGATATAATTAATTACTGATGAGTGTCAAATAAAAAATCTCTTTGTTATATGTCGTACCATTAATAGATTTTTAATTAGTGGTATAAAAAACTGCAATTTAACGTAATAATGGCTCAATTGACAGATAATTAAAATTTAAATAATCTATTTTCCACTAGACCAACTCTTAGACAAAAGAACAACATTAGAACAATCAATCAAAGATGTAAACATATGATTTTATGTTATATAACTGGCGGAAACTGAGTATCATCACATATCATTTAATTCTGCGTTTAATTTAGGCTATTTTAGTGTGAAACCCAATTTCCATGACAAAGAATCGACCTTTATCAAAATTCTAAGGCCGTTGAAAGCCCAACTTTGCTCGATTTAAATGATTTCAAATGTTGTGACCAACACGGATTGACTTCCTTCCGTGAGCAGGGTCTATTTTGTATAAAACATTGCGAAAGGGAGACCTACATTCATTTGTGATTAAAGTTTCAAAGTGCGATTGTGGTGGAAAGAATCGGGATGGAGATGAAATTGGTGATGATTGTGGTTGGATTTCTCGGAATTGTGCAGGATGCCTGTAAGGATTGAGTATTTAACTATTAATTTTCATTTATAAAGGATTCAATGAACGACTTGCAGCATTAATTATTTTTATTAAATAAATTTTAAAAATGTCCCATTACTTTTTAGGAGTTAAAGCAAATTAGGAATATAAGATAAGTCTAAAAGAATTTTAATTTGATATTTGAACAGTTGCTGCCCTATTCAGAACGATGCTGTAAAACAATTTCAAAAATATTTATATTTTTATGACCTATTATGTAAAATTCGCAACATAAAAACAATAAAATTTAAAGGTTAATCAAATAATTGGTACATCCATTGAAAAAGCCTGAACTAGTTGCATAAAATATATGCCGGTGATTTCCATGACAAACCCTCGCGTGTTAACTTTAACTAAAAATTATTTTGCAATGAGGTGGCGCCATTGAACCTTGACAATCAGACATTCAACATTATAATATTGCACGACTCCAATTTGCATTTATCACAATTTTTTACAGACTTGTATCCTGATAGAGATTTACCTTATTATGATACAATGCCAACATATTGTTCTCCAGGAAAAGCATTCAAATACAAATGTAACTTTTGTATTTGTTCACAAGAGGGAAAACCATTGGGGTGTACTTTAATATCATGCCTGGATTTCGACGCATTACAGGTCTGCAAAACTTTTTTCGCATGGTCTAGTTTAGATAAAATATTTTTGTACTCCTCTGATTGCTACAAAAAACGACATCAGACACTGAATACATAATTATGTATTCAGTGCATCAGATATTCCACGAGCCACCTAACTCACTGTAAAGCCTTGCGTGTGGCCTGCACTATCATAATTTGTTTTCAACTTGTAATCTAATAACATAACCTTATGTGTTAATTATGTAACTATTATTCCAGGACCTACCGTATAATGTTGAGCAAGAAATAGACAACAATAAAATTGAAGAGCAAGATGATATATTCAGAAAAACAGATGCAAAATTCGTGAGTAATACAATTCATTCATAAATTACTATTGTAGTCAACTTTTAACTGTCTATTTTTGTAGAATCAGTCTCGTAAAAAACGTGCAGCAGATAATGTCTACGATGATGACCAACAAGTATTTCTGGATGAAAATCCCAGTCCTCGATCTTTTGAGCAACAACAAGAACTAGCCCAAAGAAGTTATTTGCAACAACAGCAAGCTTATTACGACCAGCTTCAGCTTCAGCGTGATTTAGAGCAAGAAAGAGCTGAATTAGAAGCCCAACAAGATGAAATGGAAAGCCAGCTGGAGTATCAACAGGAACAGGATGCTCAACAACGGTACGAAACAAAATTATCGCTGAAAATATTGCAACTATAATCATTCCTTTATTGTACAGGGCTGAAGATGTTAGACAACAAGAATTAGATCGGCAACAACGATTGTTAGAGCAACAACAACGTATACAAGAACAACAAGCGCAGCAGAAACTTGATGAACAGTTTTATAAAAACTACAAGGGCTATAACAGAAAATATTCATCGAGGCGTCGTCAACAATATCAATCATAAATAAATCTATAATAAATTATAAGGAGTACTTGAATTTTTATTTTCATTTTGCTTGTAATTGGAAAATTATTGTTAAATACATTATGTAATACGGATTAATTATTATCGATCTTATCAATTTTAATTAGGTCCGATGATATAAAACAATAATAATTACCTAATAACATATGCAAATGTTGATATTAACATGGAAATAAATACCTAACATTATTTTAATTTAGTCAAGGTTTTCTTCTATCAGAAATATAAAATTTCTGTTTCAGAAGTATCTTGCAGTTTAATTTATTTATTATCGAGATAATTGTGATTCGATTCTGGATACCATTTACCAAAAACAATTCAAATTTCAATTTCGAGCTAGTTTCTTTGAATAATTTTGCAAGTTGAGGCCTTTCTTTCTTGATTTGAGTTCCAATGCAGTGAATCCGACTTAATTCACTACCTTTCCACTAGTGGAAAGACAAAATAAAGCAGTCGTCGACCATCAATGCAGGTCCTGCTTCTCCAAATTGTGGAATGGAACTAGCTTCTTTTACAAATAACCTCTCATTTTTGCGTTTCCATTGTTGAATTTTATGTTTTTTGGTGGATGTTTAAGTTATAACAAATATCACTTTATAACGTCATTCCGGGAACGCTTTTCAAATGACCAATAGTTATAACAAATATCACTTAAAAACAGAATAGTTATCTCATGAACGTCATTCCGGGAACGCTTTTCAAATGATCAAAAGTTATAACAAATATCACTTTATAATTGAATATTTATCTCGTGAACGTCATTCCGGGAACGCTTGTCAAATAACCAATAGTTATAACAAATATCACTTAAAAATTGAATAGTTATTCCCTGAAAGTCATTCCGACAACGCTTTTTAAATGACTTAGTGCCAATTCACAATGTATGTAAATGTAAGAAGTACGTAACCGTAAACATAAACATAAAGTTGAACTACTTTATTTCAATGCCCGGTTCACAATGGTCTTACGTATTTCTTACATTTACGTATTGACATAAGAGCTACGTAATGAAAACGTAAAGTTGAGATAAACTCAACTTTATGTTATGTTTACGTACGAAACAACTAATAGCGCATGCGTCAACTTTAAACACATTTTCATTTGACAGTTAACAATATCCTGGATCGAAACATGCTTCAATTATGATTGACATAGAATTATTAATAAAAAAAAAAACAACAATTTCTTCCTCGTCTTAATATTTCTCTCGTTGGCGACTTTTATAACGCAGTTTCAATAATAATGAAACAATCTTTTTCAGACATCATACAATAAAACAAAACAAACTAAACTCCAAACTGTTGAAAGTAAAACCAAAGAAAAACATTAAACACGAAACAGAATCGAAATCAACAGAATATTTGAAAATGATAGTCAGAGAAACCAACACAATACATCAATAACCCTAATTTGTACCAACGTAAAATGAAAAAAAAAAACACTTTATTTCAATATTTTACGTTACGACCACTGTGAACATACATAATTTCTTACGTTTATGTTTTTACGTACTCCTTATGTTTACGCACCTTGTGAATTGGCACTAAGAGTTATAACAAATATCACTTTATAATTTAATAGTTATCTCGTAAACATCATTCCGGAAACGCTTTTCGAATGACCAAAAGTTATATTATCACTTTATAATTGAATAATTTGTGACTAAGACAGTCCCTACCGTTCGTAGAAACCCGAACATTTATAATATTTCTGTGAAAACATTTCTAGTGCTCGCGCCGTGAACATAATCTACAAACCATAGTGGATTAAAACATTTTGTGAAAGAAGATAAACTTACTTATGTAAATTAAGTGTTAGACTAACTATGATTACCATAATTAAGTGTTTGAATAAGTTAAAGTTATAATTGTTGGACATCTGACAGATTTGACAGATAAAGGCGCCATGGCGCAGAAATGTGTATAACCAAGATGGCGGCGGTACGAGTATGTTTCAATTTTATAATAAGAGATGGCGCTGACGACACTTGATGGTTCTACAGTCATAAAGGCGCGATGGTTTCAATAGGGTAGGCTTGCATTTCCAATAAAATAAAGAGTTAATTCAGGAGTTGCTTAATACTTGAGCTATGCACTAATCACTTTTCAGAGTCTTTGGCATCAGATAATGGAAGCACATTCTTCGTGAAGCGCTACACTATCTAATTCTTATAAGATTTGTTGAATAATTGTTTATGTTAAATCAATCCGTTGTAATTATTGTTTGGTTTATGATTTATTCCTTTGCCTATGTTTAAATTAGATTGATGGCTTGATGAGTCAATCTGTTGTAATTATTGTTTCGTTAATGTTTCAAATATTTTCCTTTGATCAAATTAAAATTCCTAAAACTCATTCTGTGGTTCCATTTTGGGGAAAATATTTTTACATTTCAGAACCGGACTTTCTTTGATAAAAGTTCCAATGTTTTGCTTCTTTTCAAATAAAAAGATCCTGGCGCCCGAGTATATGAAACCTTATGTGAGTAAGTGAGGAAGTAAAAATTGAGTATCCATTTATGTATTTCTAGAGATAAGAATAAAGTTTGAGTAATGTATAAATTGTAATTACAACTGTCTTGCATTGTTGCCTTTTTATTACATTACAAATTATCTCGTGAACGTCATTCCGGGAACGCTTTTCAAATGACCAAAAGTTATAACCAATATGTTATTGTGGAAATATTTTACATCAAGAAATAGAAGCGAATATATTTGTTTTCTAGAAAATTGCTGGTACCTTCTAGCGCTTTCTAGAAAAGCCTTGGCGTTTGTGGAAAAACGTAGTGGAGAGAGACCCACGGTATATATCAGTGGCTGACTCAACGAGGATTATTATTGATTTTGGCTCAGAGACCTTATAATACGGACTGCTAGTGGCTGAAATGAATTGTGTTATTTAAAATAAATCAATATTGACATAAATAATTAAAGTTGAGTCATAGTGTAGTGTGATAATCTCTAGTTTAAATTAGAATTATTTATTAGAAATAGTGTTAGTTATCTAATTTAGTATTTTAATAAATCATAAAAATAAATAGTAGTGTTTAGTAACTTTTGCTCCCTAAATTAAAATAAATGACGTCCAAAATGTGTTACTGTACTGGCCAATATAAAAGTCCAAGCTATAAAAGATTGAATAATTAATTAGCGAAATTATTCGCTGGCGCCCGAGACCCCTCCTTGAAAGTTGTTAAAATAATGCTTTTGATTGTTTTCAATATTTGCAATTGATGAAAATATCTCGTTTAATTGATAAGCAGCAACAACAAAAGAGTTAATCTTCTTGAATTGTAAACTGCTTGTTTTATGGTCGCAAAGAAAGTGTTGACATTTGAAGTTTATGCAACCGTGTGAACTGATTCGAACACTTTTACTGAAGTCTGACGCAGCGACACAAAGTGCCTCTTGGCATCCGACACAAGAAGACAAGACAGCACTGCTAGTATAGCACGATTTCTTGCCAGGCGTCAGAAGTTTGGTACAGCTGATGATTTAAAATAAAAACGTTTAACTTGAAAGTTTTGCTCCCTATTCTTATTTATATTTATAATATTAATAAAATATAGATTGTAACAAATCTGAATGATCAAATTTTTGTTGACATTTCATGTGTATTAATGCAATAATAAAATTATTTTATAACTCTTTAACGCTGATATTGTTCATAAAATATTCAAGGTCGGAAATATATGTTTATTTGCCTGGGAAATTAATAACAAAAACAAAGGAAGTGCTTGAATTCAGTTATTGCACAACCTGAGCTACATATTTTGAAATAGTCAAGTTCATATTCAATATTTGGTTATACGTAAGTATAAAAATTGACCTAAAATGATATAAATGTATTGGAGTAAAATTCAAAAAATGATGTAACGAAATTTGTCGGTCGCCACTTTGGACGATAGATATATATATATATATATATATATATATATATATATATATATATATATATATATATATATATATATATATATATATATATATATATATATATATATATATATATATATATATATATATATATATATATATATATATATATATATATATATATATATATATATATATATATATATATATATATATATATATATATATATATATATAAATTTGCTGAGCATCCCACTTTGTACGTTTAAACTTTACAAAGCTATAAACCTACATCAGATAAACGGGACAATGATAAAAATCTCGCACACTTTACTTGCACATAGACTAGAAAGTATTTCCTCAATCATATGGGTAGCTTAACTGATTACGATTGAAATACCAAGTAATATTTTACACGCACACATTTACAAATATTATATCATACAGCACACACCAAGAAAAACATACAAAACAACCAGTTTCGCTTGCCGAGTTTGCAGAAATATTTTTAAACAAACTGTTACAACAAATTCTGATTTATAGGAATAACAATACATTTTTGTGTTCGGAAGCGTATAAATGGAAATATTGTTTGGTAATATTTTTAGTATCATTGAATAAGTTTGGTGAAAGTCTTTAAATTATAAGTATTCAGCAAGAAAAATTGCAAATTGTTATTTAGTTGTGTGTTTGGTGCCGTTGCTAATATACCGCGAGATGAACGTAGACGTTTTCATTGTTGAAATGGAGATTTATTTATTTTTACCTTGTGTGTGAGACGTTCTAAATATTAATGACAAACATTTTTGGATACATACATATTTTAATTCAAGTAAGTAATAATTATAATAAATTATAACAAACTGAATAATGTAAAGTTTGTATTTCAAACGTTTGACTAACAGATGGCAGTTTTTCGTAGCAAGCCCCTTAAGTTTACTTCTGGAAATTTTTTGACATAGGAAAACTGCAATAGCAGTTGTAATTGACATAATTGAGTTACCAACTAAATAATTGAATACAATTATTATTAATTTGAATCAAATATGAATTTAATTGTTAAATTACCGTGAATTAACCATTAATCAATGTTCCATTGATAAATTCAATGGTAATCTAATTATAATACAAATCAAATTGAGTAATACTTGAATTAGGTTACTATTACTTGAATTTAAAAAAATAGCTGTAAGATGACAAGCAAGGCTGAAAATTATGTAATTTTTACGGTGGATGACTTTTACAAACGGAAGGTCAATAACTTAAGAAAAAAATAATAAAAGAAATGAACACAGATTTTAATAAAATTTTATGCTTGATCTGTTATGTAATGTGATGCAGAAGTATTCTGATTACACACTTTTACATCAGAGATAAATCTCGTAATATGGTGAAAATAGTTCAAGAACAAAATTTACATTAAATTTCTATTAATATTTATTGATTTTAATAAGTTTCCACTGTGCAATAATTTGTTTATTGCTATAACTCTTTCCAGTTGTTTAACAGTTGATCTTCTGAACAAATAAAATATTTAAAATCAATTACCAGATTTAGTTTTATACATTTGTAGGTTATGTTTTTTGTTTTCAAGAATAGAAGCTGCTAAAATTTATGTAGCAATATTTTCAATTGAATTATTCATCAAATTAATTATTTTAGAATTGCGTTCCATTTAATATTCCACCGTTTTCTTTAAATAAATCGTTGAATGATTTTCTCTTTATTCGCGAGTAAAATTACCGATGGCGGCGCTGTTATCAATCAAAATGTCGGATGTAAGTCGTACTGTCATTTTTAGACAGACTTGTTTACATGTTTAAACAGCAGTTTTCCAGAGAGTCATATTTTGTTGTTATAATATTTAAGGCGGCTTCTCTTGACAAACTTGTAAGTTTAAGGATTAAATTTCATTGCTACTATTCCAATTTTGTGCATGGACGTTCCAAATTATATTTATTTGCAGATAAATAATCATGTTCTTGGAAAATTGTCTAAATATTTAAATTCACATCATTTAATGAAGGAAAAAACTTTTCAGAACTCATTTTGTAAATAAATATGAAAAAGGCAGCACTTTGCTGTCGAAACGTTGTGTTTCTAATGTATTACAGAACTTATATCCCAATAAAACATATTTATTCACGTCATTTACTTTTCTCGAAGGAAATCTCATGCTTAACTCAAAAAATTTAATAAATGGAGAAAGAGTAAGGAAATTAATAGATTGTAAATAGGAAAGTGCAAAAGAGGTTGAAATGAAACTGATGTAAATAAGAAAGCAGTCTCTAAAAAGACTGATTTTGATCAATACACATATAGTAAAATAGTAAATAAAAAGATGAAATAGAATAAATATAACAAAAGCTCACTGTTTACAAATAACAAACGATTAAAATAACATTAGTTCAAATGGCGTTTGAAGCGGAGTACGTCTTTGAGTAGTTCTCGTGTTGCCACACCAGATGGCTACGGCTTAATTTTACTCGCGAATATTTGAGAACCAACCGTAATGAAGTAAGTTAAGAACAGCAACTACTTTTTGAGTTGCTCATAGATGGCAGCACAGCCTGGAAATCCCTAAATAGAAATCAAATAGACCAAAATGTTGATTTCAGAGACAAATGTAGTCTCTCTTTCAACATATTTAAAAAATAGAATTATCGAGGTGAACGAATATCAATGTATTGCCAAAATCTGGGCCAAAATACTACAGAGTGATCAATAATGACTGACCGTCACGTGGCTTGCAAAAGTTCGCATTATGTTCATGGAATAAAGCTAGTATAAATTTATTTATTCTGATATCTACATTACCGACATTTCAAGAGCACAGTGGCGTATATTTTGCATATTTTATGACGGATTTATCCATGTTCTGATTTAAGAAACAAAAAAAGTAAATGGATGGCTGTATTATTGAATGATTATTGAAAATTTATTATTATTCTACTAAATTATTAGGTTAGAATAGTGTTTTCAGAGGAACTGTCATCTGTCAAAAATAAGGCGGCCCAATCAATCATTTTTGATCGCTCTGAAATATTCTCTCAATTTCAAATGAATGATTGACAAGACTACGATCGTTATAAGTTGCAAAATATTCATTTCAATCGACAGCTGTCTTTCAACAAATGAGAAACATTCAGTTCGAACCATAGGCGCACTATGAAATTTTGGACAAAACTTTGATGAATTTTTACTCGATATCTAAAAGACTTACAGAAAAAAGTTATTAAGAAAAATTGTTATGCTTGACAAGCTGTCCTGTTATAAATTTTCAGATACTTGGCAATAAGTCCAGGAATTTGTCCAAATGTATTAATTCCAATTAAGAAAGTAAATGTGCATTTTATTTTATTGAGCCTTAGGGCAGCACTATTATCTACATTTTGTATCGGGTTTTATTATTTTAAATTACACCTAACACCTGTTAATTGGGCATTATTAATATTACAGTTTCCTTGAATTTATTTGTTTTTATACATTAAACGTCAACACATTCTATTTCTATTGTATGTTTAATACAATTTTTTAGTTTCACAAAAACTTATTCTCAATTTGAATAGAAAAAAGTAGAACTTTATGTTATTAAAAGCCTTGACAATAATAAACTTTAGTCATTAACAATTTCCCTCCTTTCAACATACAGAAAACTGCGTCCACTGTTTCTTTTCACATATGCCAAGGTTACACATTACAAAGATACTAACAATCTCATTAGTAAATCGTCAGAAAGACTTCAGCAACTTACCATCAAAGGTAATAAAAAATAGTGTTAGTTTCCCGCCAAAAATGTGCGAAATTAAAACAAACAAATAGTATTTTTGTTAATCACAGTTTATATAAAAGCTTATTTGTTACAGAATAAATCTACAGCCATGCCATCAAGTTTTTTCCTAGTGTTTGCTATTTCGTGTGTGGTGTTTTGTGAAGCGGGAATCTTGCCATCAATAACTTTGCCATCAATCAGTCTGCCTTCAATATCTTTACCATCTTTTTCTCTGCCATCTTTGCCGAATCCGTTTGATGGAGCCAGAGGTTGGTATTTACCGGATTTTGATAGCATTAGGAAGTTTTGGATTGATTTGCCCGGTAGAGCAACAAGTAAGATGAGTTTAGATTTTTTGCCAGATTATCATGCTTTTATCATGATTTCACCAGCTGGTATGTTCTTATTTTTTAAATTATTCAATAGATCTTCATATTGTGTTATTATATCACAGGATGTGATTAAATCTGCTTTCATTGCCTTTCTTGACATAAAATAACTAATTCATTGCCATTAATATATTATAAGTCTAATTGCATTTAATTATATAACATTTGCAATACCTACATTATTTGCTCGTTAAAATTAACATGAAAGTGTAGCCATTGTGTGCATTCATTATTTAAACAATGTGTATTTATTCAGGCGATAATTTCTATTACGAGCCTTCCGCAATTCGAAAAACTTATTTCTTAGGCAATTTCAAGTTGAAAGTGTCACACATTTCGTCGATTATTTATATTTTCCATTCCAAAACGAAGTACTTTATCACAGCATGAATTTCAATTTTATCTATTCCATAAAACTTCTCACAGCGTCATTTGAAGATTTTTACTTGGTTAATTAAGTTGCGTAAAAAAAAGACTTGAAATTTTAGGTTAGAGCACGTCGCACTAACCTAAAATCGGCGGACCATCAAAGTTTATTAATTTGGCTGCCAATTGTAATTTTTTTATATAATTCAAGTGAAATATTCAATTGTTTGTAGATTTACTAACAAAATTTGTGCCCCAACCAATAAAAAACCTTCTAAACTTCGACCCAGCGCCGAATTGGGTCCCAGATCCGGAGGAGTTTGAAAACAGCGAAGAAGAAGAAAAACCAACAAACAACCAAAATTTCACAGATCTTTCCGGTCAAGGTAGTGAAAACCGTGCTTCAAGAAGTAGGTCTTTCAATATTTCAGCTGAAGATTCTGATGAAGAAAAAGAAGATAAAAATTTCATTCCGTATGAAGAGCGAGGGAATCTTCATGGAATTGGACGAGATGTAATAAGGTCTTTGACGAACACTTTTGGTAATATTACGACAGGACTTGATACTGATAAGAATTTTTTTACTGGGCTTTTAAATGATTTTAAGGACAGGGTAAAAGCGATATATCCAGGTAATTTTTACAACTTTTTTAATCTAAATGCTAATTGCGTGTCAATAATCTCATTTTCCACATCCACACTTCCGGTTTTACCGGAAGAGCTGTTAACTTTAATTTCCTTACCAATTAAAAATTAAATCAAAATATTACAATGACTGCCTACAAGAAATTCCAATTATTGAAATACATTACCGATTTTATAAAACGAAAAAAGCTTTAATCCAAATAAAATTTTGCGTTTTAAATTTTTTTCTAGGCACACAGTGGTGCGGCGATGGAAACATAGCTCGTACTAGGAAACATTTAGGGTTTTTTCATAAAACTGATAATTGTTGTCGGGAACATGATAATTGTCCCGATTTTATTGAGAAGGACGATATGAAACATGAACTTTATAATAAAGGATTATTTACCAGGTACTCAATTTCAAATTCAAGTAAAAATATAATTTATGTCATTACTAAAATAGCTTCACTGTTTTTAGTTTGAAAAAATTGTGTAATTTCATCGATTCCGTGCTCATAATTAAGATTTAACGATTTAACAGTGACCGCCATGGGAACGTCTTTATTTCAACAAGTCTATTTATTTTATATTAACTGAAATAATTTATTTTAGGTCAAGTTGCGACTGTGATACCAAATTTTATAACTGTTTGAAAGCTTCAAACGACATGATTGCTAGTCAGATTGGGACAGCCTATTTTACTGTGTTGGGCCCTCAATGTTTCAAAAAAGAATATCCAATACTTTATTGCCGAATACAAGTAGGATTGTAAGTATTTTTTTATATTAAGCCTGCTTTACGAAGTTTGTTTCGCTATTAGTTGCCTTGAACAGAGCTGTTATGGCTACCGTGCAGATTGCTGTACTGGTTTTGATATTTGTTTACATGCTGGATTCCGTGATAAAACATGTGCTATGTTTCATGCTTGTTTGTAGTCAGCGTGCATGTGTGAACATGGAAGTAAAGTTACGCATCCCATTCAAGAATACGTTTTGTGCGCGTTCTTTCCAATACATTACTTCATTAATGAAGCCCCAAAACTTGTAGTTATTCCAAATCAAGTACTAAAGTTTATTTCTGTGAACACTTTTTTTTTGATCATAAAAGGAGCTTTCTGGATCAATTTTTTGGAGTATCACTCTCCACTTCTGATTTTAGATGTTATTTGCTATATTAATCCTTTTCTTTCTATCTTTTGTTTCCTTTTTCCATTTTGTTATTCCTACTGTTTTTAGATCTTCTTCTACTTCTTTTATCCATGATGATCTTGGTTATTCTCTCTTTCTTCTTCCTGCTGGGTTCCATTCTTGGATTGATTATATTATGTATTGTTATTCTTTGTTGCTTTACTCTCTTTACTATATCTTCTTCTAATTTTCCTGTTTCGTGATTCGTTCTTGGTTTATATTCGATTTCTGATACATTTTCGGACCCTAGTATTGTTCTTATGATTTTTCTTTTCATTATTCTTAAATTTTATTCGTCTTTCTTCGTTATTGTCATTGTTTCGGCAGCGTATTATTGTTTTATATATTTTTATTCTTGTTACATTTGATAGTTTTACTTTTTAAATTTTTTCATTTGCGTAGAAAGCTCTGTTTATTGTTGCTATCTTTTCTTTTATTTCTGATTTTTAGCGCATTTTTTGGAAAAAAGCGCTATTATATTCACTTTGGCTGTCTGGCTGGCTGGCGTGACGCTGAATTCTCAGCAACTATACTATTTACAAACTTGAAACTGGTATTAAATAAAAGCTGCTGTTTCCTAGGTCTGCACAAATTGCTTTAATTCAAGCTCAGTGATTGTGGAAGGTCAAATTATTCAATTACTTGTTTCAAGTGGAACAATGCCCATAGATATATATGACATTAGAGATATGGCAACTAAAGTTTATTCAAGTAGATAAAAATTTAGTTACAACTTTAGCCGTGAGTGTCACTATTATTATGTACAGTTGTCAAATCTCTCCGGGATTCATTCAATGACTTGTTTGACGCGAATTTGAAGCTTATTAGAATGAATTATTATTATTGGATGAAAATTTGTTTACTTTTGGTGTATTTTTTTCATATAGCTTTAATAAAGATCAAATTATCATTTCAAGGTACAGCACTTGACCTCCCGTCAGTCAATAACTAGACAATGAAGATTAAAAGGTATTTTTGAGTTTGTACATTCATAAAATTATGTTCCTATCAAATAGTCAACTTGAAACTAGTACTAAATGGAAGCTGCTGTTTCGTAAGTTTGCCCAAACTGCTTGATTTCAAGCTCAGTAATTGTGAGAGATGGTAATTTGCGAAATCTCTGAAGTAACAAGCATTCATGAGCTCTCAAAAATGCGCTTTCATCATCTAGATGATTCTTCAATTTTTTTTCCTTTATTTGTTATTGTGATGATGATCTTGGTTTTTCCTCTTTTTCTTTCTGTTGGGCTCTGTTCTAGGATTGACTTTATTGTGTCTTGTTATTCTTTGTTGTTTTACTATCTTCGTTATTTTTTCTTCTAATTATTTTCCTATTTCGTGATTTTCTCTTAGTTTATATTCGATTTCTGATAATTTTTCTGACCCTAGTATTGTTCTCATAGCTTTTCTTTTCATTATTCTTGAATTTTCTTTGTCTTTTTTCGTCATTGTCATTGTTTTGGCAGCATATTATTGTTTCATACATTTTTTGCCTAGAAAGCTCGTTTGTTGTTGCCATCTTCTCTTTTATTTCTGCCTTTTTATCCTTTATTTGTTATTATGATGATGATCTTGGTTTTCTTCTTTTTCTTCCTGCTGGGTTCCATTCTAGGATTGACTTCATTGTGTCTTGTTATTCTTTGTTGTTTTATTCTCTTCACTGTATTTCTTCCTATTTCGAGATCCATTCTTGGTCTATATTTGATTTATGGTACTTTTTCTGGCTCTAGTTTTGATTTCATGATTTTTATTTACATTATTCTCAAATTTTCTTTGTCTTCTTTCGTCAATGTCATTGTTTCAGCAGCATTTATTGTTTATATATTCTTATTTTTGTTGCATTTGCTAGTTTTACTTTTCAATAGTTTTTTATTTGCGTGGAAAGTTCTGTTTGTTTTTGCTATCTTCTTTTTTATTTCTGCTTCTCTTTCCCTTTTATTTATTATTGTGACACCTAGATATTTGAATCTATTTACCTTTTCAAAAGAATAGTCTGCAATCTCTATTTCTTTATCCTCTGTTGTTTCCTTGCATTTTATTATTATTGTTTTATTGATATTTATTTCTAAACCTATGTTGTTATTTTCCTTTATTATTTCTTGTAGCACTTCTTTCATCGTTTGTCTACCATTCGTTATGATCGCTATATCGTCAGCGAATGCTATTATTTGTTTTGTTTATGTTCCTTTTTCTGTTTGGTAGCACATATTCTAATGCTAAATTGATCTGAGTTGCTGATAGCGCATCTCCTTGTTTTACTCCTTTGTTTATTACAAAATCTTCTATTTCTATTTTGTGTGTTATAATTTTCCTGGTATTTCTAGTTCTTTAGAGCTGTCATTAATTTTTCCGCATTGATACTATCCGTTGGTAGTTTTTGTTACATTTGTTAACCTTTGTATTATTGTAGACAATATTTTGTACGTAGTGCCTGGTATTTTTTCTTCTCTCCATATTCTAAGTATGAGCTTATATATCTTAGACGGATGACGGTGAAAAAAATTTGTTTTATCCAATTTGTAAAACTATATTACAATTTTTTAATTTGAATTGTATTTTATTTTCAGAACCAATAGATGTGTAGAATACGAACTGGATAACAGCACAGAGAAAATTTATCAGTGGTTTGACAATCCAGAATTTTAGCTAAATTATTTTGTAAATTATTGTAAATATTTTATTGAATTGAGAGTACAATATTAGTGAGATTCTGATAGTAAATTGCGAATATTTATTTGTGACATATTGTAAATTATAAATTACTTATACATTTATTAATAAAGTACTTTTTTTAGTAAATCGAATTATTCTTCATTCTGATAGTTGGCTCATATTTGTGTAAAGTAGTTTTTAAACCAGTTGATTGAATTATAGAAAAAAACAAGTTTAAGTAAATTGCTAAGTAATCTTCTTAACGATTTGATCCCGTTAAAATTGAATTTTCGCTTGCTTAAAGACATTCGCACACTTTTACGATTTAAAACATACACAGTTTCTTCATTTATTCCAAAAAATTTCAAATAAAATGTGTTTGAACTTAAATAAATATAAATAAGTGATACTCAAAATGTTTATGTACTATTCTGCAACAATATTTTTTTGTTTCAAGTTTACTAATGGATTTCTACTAAACGGTAAGAACTTTTTATTGTTACGATGTTAATTATTAAATTTTTATTTATTTAAATAGTTAGTAGTGCTACTACAGAGCCACCTTCTCCAAGTGGAATAACTAGCGAAGAATTTTATTTCCAAGACAAAATTTTACAATATCAGTTTATAATTCCAGGTAATATAAAATTCAATTGCTAGCTCATTGTTGCAAAATATCATTGTGGCTGAAAATTCAATCAATAAAAGTGACGGCTAGCGATTTTGTTATTGTGCAATGAATTGTGAAGTAAATAAAATTTGTGACAGTATCAATTTGCATTTATAGGAACGAAGTACTGTGGTACTGGAAATAGATCAACAGGTCCTAATGATTTAGGAAACTTGGAACAAGTGGACGGTTGTTGCAGAGATCACGACAATTGTCCTGACAATATTCCTGCAGGAAAATATAAACATGGCTTACACAACAACGCTGAATTCACCAAGTAAGATAACTTCATTTAATTTTTAATACAATCAATCAAAATAGGAACTTCTATTTCATTTCATCACAATGATAAATAATAAATAAAAATCAGAATGAGGTGGTATAGTCAAGTTGTGGAAAATTCATTAAATCTAGTTATTAAATTCCAGATCGCACTGTAGCTGTGATGAAAATTTTCATCACTGTCTAAGAGATGTAGGATCTGTTCCAGCTAGGCTAGTGGGCGCATTATATTTTACAATTTTTCATATAAATTGTTTCAAGAAAGAATATCCTGTAATAGACTGTACGAGAACAAAATTCAGGTAGGTAGGATCTGACATCTGTAGTCCAAATCGAGAAATAGTTCTATTTTGACAGATCTATTAAAAATGCATGCCAATTATTTATAAACGTAATAATTTAATGTATAAATCGCCTTTTTATTGTTATTTCATTCTAGATCAATTGAAAAAGCTGTTAAAATACGAATTTAATTGTATAAGTTGGGTTATGATGTTTGTGCTGCCCTCTATTAGCAACTAAAATTACTGTTTAGTATAAATCTAAAAGGGAGTTTCGGCCATAGCCAATAGATGGCGACAAGTTATTATCAATAATAGATTCAAATTTATTTTACAACAAAAATTTGTTGGGATTGATTGCTACCTTTTTAATTTTTCCAGGCGTTGTCTCGAGTATAAATTAAACTTTACTGCAACCCCAGTCTACCAATGGTTCGACAATCCATTCTGGAGATACTGGGTGGATAGATTCCCATCGGAAATGATGAATGTATCTTCCACTACCCCTATTAGTATAATAAATGCAACTGAAATATATTCACAGTTGAATATTACTACAATGGTAAACCAGATTGCTCATAATAATATAACCTTGGAATCTGGTACAAGTACTTCATTTAATTTTGGAGGTTATATGCAATCACTTTATGATAGTATTTTATATTATTTACATAAATGGACATCTTTTACCATTAGGAATATACCAGAAGAATCCACAACTGTTATAGATGAAAACTATACAAATGAAGTAGACAAATAATTGAACCTTTAATTAATATTATTATTTATGTATCAATAATTATTACTTTCGTATATAAATACACATTACTTTGCAAATTTTTCTCTAGTCACCGTGAATAAAATCAAAGAGGTTTTAAATATGTCAAAAATGATTATAACATGAAATATAAATCATTCCAAAAGTATGAATTATCATTTCACTTACTGTATATTATTATTTTCGATTAAGTTTCTTAGTTTTTACCTTGTATTTGTCATTTTCTTAGTATGGGATATCTATATATAAGTGAGATTCAAGAATTTGGTTTTACATATTAGATAAGATTTTGGAGTTTTTCTGTAAGTATTTGACACATATTTATTAATTTTTTATCACGTCTTATGGTACAACATAACACATTTGCCACTGTTTTGGTTATTGTCGCTATAATCAGTGAAAGATATAAACAAGAAACTAACATTATAAATCAAATATTCACAATCATTTGATCAATTTCAACAAAACTTCAGTTCAGGACAAAAAATCAATATCTAGTCCCAATAGCTCCGTCTTTATCTACAGTATCTGCATTATTTTTTAGTTGTTTCAAGCGTTTGACTAACAGATGGCAGTTTTCTTGTAGCAAGTACCTTAAATATTTTTGAAAAATGTAACAATTTAAACATTTTAAGCACTATCTGAAGATGGCACTGGCCTATTAATTAATATTTGACATTTTTCTTAATTTAATTTTTTTAATTGATTTGTACTGTCTTAATGTGCGTTTGTAAAATAAGTATAGTATCTCACTTTACTTTAAAAATCCATTGATGGCTTAAGACAGAAATTAACTGGGTCCCTGAACTGATGAAAATATTTAAAATTTCAAAGCTCTAGTTCATCGGAAAGTTAGTTGAAAATCGATTGCAAAATTTGTATCAGACAAGAAAGTAAATCAATAGGTTATACAATACTGAAGTAACAATTATGTCCAAATATGACGTCATATTTTTGGTCATAATCACACCAACAAGACGTCAATGCGTGGAGCTATACAACGTCATAATATGACTTATGTTTGACGTCATTTTATGACTTAATGTCGACGTCATATTATGACCTACAGCACTAGATAGTCATAGCTGACTCGTCCGCCATCTTGGAGTCCACTGACAAGTCTGTGAAACGTTTAATATTCTTATTTTTATGATTTTGTGTAAATTATGTAGATTTCTAAATGAATAATTACAAGATTAAAATAGCATGCAGTTGTGCATCTTGTTCTTTAAGGAATTTATCTGCTTGCATTAATTTTCTACACAAAATCTGTAAATGTTTAGTATTCAAATTATGAAGTTAAAGTAGGTAATATGGTGATTTAAACAAATAGGTACCTAGGTAAGTACCTAAATATTTGCTTTGGTAGTCACAGAAAATACAATAAAAATTTAAAAAACAGTTCAAACCAAATTAAACACTATTAATTGCTTCTTGTATTTTTTTTTGTTAGCTCATTTGGGATTGTAGCTGGTGGTTTCCTTTTTGTTTAAAATTTCAAAGTTCCTAATTCCCAAACCTCTCACAACAGTGTAGTGCTCTAATAAATAATTTGCAATACTGCAAAACTTCAAGAAATTATGACAACAAATCATTAAGAATATTAAGAAGGACAAAGATTTTTGCAATAATGCTGACATTTACTAATGCACTCAGCCTCTTACAATCGAACAGTTAAACTCGAAATTCAAATTGAGGTTAAGTAACTCGGAATATATTTCTCCACATTCAAATGATGTATTGAGAAATAAAAATTACTCATCTGTAGAATCAGAACCCGTATCTTGAATGAATAATACAACTGGGCCCAGAACAGCCCGTCATTTGAGATTATTTTATTGAATTATATTAAAGTTCATACATCGGTTAACGGCAAACAACTGACACTGGGCTCCAAAATGGCGGATGAGTCAGTAGTGCTTTATCTAGTGCACGAAGGAGAATAATAGAGGAGCGGACACTCATTTGGAAAACATGAAGCCTTAAATGTAATGCGGCAGGTGTGAGAGAGATAGCGAGAGCGGGCCTAGCTTCATATGCAGAAATATGATTATATTTCAATTATTTTCAATAAAATACAATTGCCAGAGGGATTTCTTATTTTCATTACGTGAATTACTACATTATTTATTAAATGAAAGGCAAAAATATAAGAAAATCAGCATTTCTATACATTAAAACCTGCAATGAATTAGTACATTATGGAACATGTTTTATAAACTTCGTTCACTTCTGACAATAATTGTATTCTCAATAATTTTTATATCTTGATGAAAAGTGAAGAGATTTATGTTGCAATTCTGTGTAAATCTATAAGTTCTATGAATTGATAAATTTATTGACAAGAAGTTTCCTTGAAATTGAATTCTTCATAAAAAGTTAAGTTTAGATACATTTGATAATTTGAAATATTGATATAACCTTTCAATTTCTAATATAGAATTATTAGTAGATCTGCTATTTCAATTTTAAATTAACTTCTACATACTTTTACATCTCTAGACGACCATTTTTTTATAATATCCTCCTCTCTGGAATGTTTTTCACAAACGTAATCTGCAATTGCATAGGCGTGATCTAGTGCTATATTTTTGGTCATAATCGTCAATGCGTGGAACTACATAGCGTCATAATATGACTTATGTTTGACGTCATAATATGACTTATGTTTGACGTCATTTTATGATTTAAAGTCGACGTCATATTATGACCCAAGTTTGACGTCATGAAATGACGTCGAATTTACATACGTCATAAAATGAGCTAAAAAAGGAAGCTCAATCAGTTGAAAACGTAAGCGCAAAGTATACTGACTAAGAAAATATATCTAAGGAATCATATATAACGTCGAAATATGACCGTCAGTTTATGACTTCATTATGACCAAAATCTGACGTCATATTTTGATCAACTGTCAGTCATTGTTACTTGGGTAGCTTTTATCTGAGGCCAGAGTAAAAATAAAATATTTTCTCTTTCTTTTTGACAATTTTTTGTTCATTCATATTACAAAGATTGATATAAAAGTAAAGTATTCTATTGTAATATGCCTCAAACTGTAAAGGGTCAGATAAAAATAAATTTTATGAAACTAAATTAGTTCAGATGGTCTTAAAATATTTAAAATGAATAAAATATGTACAGATTTATTTATTGGTGAAATGTGATTAACAAAAATGTGTAAGTAATTTCCAAGAAGGTCACAAAATTTATTATGTAGCTTTTACCTTGCTGGGAAAATTCTCAGATTGTAATCAATCTTCAAACAGTTTGCACGACGATTCTTGTAGAATTTTTTGAAAAATTTAGTGTCTTTTGATATTTATTTTCACAAGCATGCCAAGCGAAAATTAAAGTAAGTATCTTTTTCGGATATTTATTCAAAATTAAATGTAAAGTATAAGGGCTGTTCTAATAATAATGAGTACCAAAAAATAATAGAAGCATATTTAATTTTTATTTTTTATATTTTTGGGATGTGTAGATTTTAATTTCGTTTATTTAGGAATATTCGCAATGTCTTTACCAGAGTGGATAGATCGACCAAAATTAACAAAAGCTCTTCAAGACTTCTTAAACGTTTATAATATCATAATTATTGATTTCGCCACTACAAATGCAGTTCCAATTGGTGATAATTACACAAGTGATTTATTCAGGACTTCAATCAGATATACAACAAAAAAAACGTAAGAAAAATTATTAAATTCACATATTTTATATCACTTGATAATTTTATTCTTGGAAATTTTCAGGAAAGATGTGGAAACTCTCTCTGTTATTATAAAATGTGCTGGGAATAATGACGCAAAAAATACTTTTGCAAAAGAATTAAAATTGTTTGAAAAAGAATGTACAATGTTTGGATCAACTATTCCAGAGCTACATAAAATAATAGGTTGGTTACTTCTGTTTTATTTTAAGTAATTGATTATTAAATTTCTAGGCGAGGTATGTTTGTCAGCAAAATGTTTACTAGCGGAACTAGAGCCACGAGGTCACATAATTTTAGAGGATCTTTCACCGTTTGGATATAAAATGGCTGAAAGACAAAAAGGACTAGATTTGGATCATTGTTTCTTGGTACTGGAAACGCTTGCTAAATTTCATGCCAGTTCAGCTGTGTTGTACGAAAAAGTAAGCCAAATATATTTTATTTGATGCACTATTTAAATATTTATTTGCACTACAGGATCCTCGTTCGATGGATCCTTACGAAAAAGGATTGTTGACAAATCAAATGGACAGTCAAGTAATAAATAATTTTATTACGTCTGGATTTCAATCGGTTATCGCTGCCACCAAAAGTTGGCCAGGATTTGAAAAATACGGTGAGAAACTTCATAAAAATATTGATAAACTCTTTGAAAAAAGCATGAGGACTTGTAAAAGAGATCCGAATCAATTTAACGTGTTGAACCACGGAGATTTGTGGACAAATAATATTCTGTTCAAATATGATCATCACGACAGACCTGTTGATATAAAATTTGTAAGGATTTGTTACTACAAAAATCAGACAAAAAATTATAAATTGATGTTTATATTGCAGGTAGATTTTCAATTTTCAATATTTACTACACCTGCTGTGGATTTACATTATTTTATTTGTACATCACCCAAAAAAGATATCGAAAGAAAACATTTAAGCAGACTTCTTGAATATTATCATGAGCAATTAGTGAAAAACCTGGACAAATTTGGATATTCCAAATCTAAAATACCAACGTATCAACAACTTTACGATGATTTTAGAAATAGAGGATTTTATGGTAAGTAAATTTATAAGTTTAACAGCAAAAAAGCACAAAATCCACCTTTTCTAGCATTTACAGTCAGTGCATTAATCCTCCCAATAACTAATTCTCCATCAAGAGATTTTTCAAGGGAGCCACAATGATTTCAGGAAAATTTGAAACCTAAATTTGACAATTTGGGATATTTTTACCAGACATAATCTGGAATTTTTTCAATAATTTTTATCAATCTTCCTATTAAGGAGAACTATTTTAATAATATGTTCTATAATTCTAGCTGTAGCATCTTCAGTAACTGTTCTACCCCTAGTACGAGCCCCCGCAAGTAGTGATGCTACTTTTGAAGAATTAGGTAAAGAAGATAATGACAGCGGTTTTAGAAAACTTTGTTACAACTGCGAGAGCTACCGATCAAGAATGGAAGAATTATTACCTTATTATGAAGATTTGCGGCTGTTAGATTGTTAAAGAATAAATAATAAGAATATTTTATCCAGTAATTTTGGTTTTCTGTTGTTATTTAATTTGTTTTATTTGTTTATGAATATAAAAAACTTATACAAATGTTTACCCTTTGAGTTTTATTATGTGATCAAATACATGGTTTAAACTGATTTTACAATAAATGAGACAGCATAATACATGAACTTTCTAATAATGTTTGATTCACAATTCAACGATTACTAACTTCAAATATTTGAGATTTGAATGTGACATTTCGCTCCCAATATTGGCTGCAAATCGGCTGGGTTGAAAGTAAAGGACGTTTTGTTAGTCTAATAGCCTGTAAAATGCATGTTACAATTATTATTTACTTGATTTTTGTATTTAAAATATTATTATTGTTGATTATCTGACACTTGTATAAATTGACATTTATTGTTCTTTATTTAACATTTAAATAAGGACTAAAATCGCGTGTCACAAAATCATTGAGTATACCTCGCATAGACTGGACAATTGCAATTGATAATTGGAACGCCACATTAGCGACATCTAGTGATGAGTAGTCAAATTAATTATTGTACACTATTAGTAACTAAAGATGCCAATCCGACATCTGTGGATATTTTGACATTTATCCTTAAAAATACTGTTTTATAAGTTTAATCAGGTCTAAAACAATTACGGCTATGATTTAAATTGTGTGTTTGATCGTAATGCAAACCAATTTTATTATTATAAGTAAATTTACAATTATCGATAAGTGGCAACACTGCTCATACCATCAACTGACTCCTGTCATATTTCGGGCACTTTGAGGTTAACCAACAAAATTGCAACTTGATTAATTATTGGTTTATATCAAAAATGTTGGAGGATATAATGCAACTATTTTCTGATGAAAAATTGGTGAAAATTTGTGCGCCAATGGTTAGATATTCGAAGTACTGTCAATATTTATTTATAAAATATTAATATAATATCGTTTATATCGTTTTATAGGCTTCAATTTCGATCTTTGGTACGAGAATACAATTGCGACCTTTGTTTTACGCCTATGATACTAGCTGACTCTTTCTGTTTAAGCGAAAAGGCAAGAAATAATGAGTTTTCTACTAATTTATGTAAGCAATATGAATTAATAATATTTATGAAATAAGTTTTTTAATGTTATTCTAGCTGATTCACCTGTAATCGTCCAATTTGCAGGAAATACAGTACAAGATTTTGTTGGAGCAGCACATATGGTATCACCGTAAGTTAGAATCGCGCTTTCCGGAACAAATATTGTACTTTATTTTATAGATACTGTAACGGAGTTGATTTGAATTGTGGTTGTCCTCAAAGATGGGCCAAAAGTCAAGGAATCGGCTGTATTATGCTCGAAAAACCTCAAATTATTTACGATATTGTCCGGCAGTGCCGGAATCACGTACCAAAACAGTTTTCTATCAGCGTGAAAATGAGACTTTTATCAGATATTAGGTGAATGTTTGGATAAATCATTTATATATGTAATTATAGAAGTTTTTAGGAGAGTTGTTTCAATTTGTCAGCAGCTGGAAAAATGTGGGATTAGTTTCTTAACTGTTCATGCCAGAACTGCTAATCAACATTCAGTTGGATCAATAAATACAGAAGCCCTAAAACTGATTACTGAATCTGTTTCTTGCCCAGTTGTTGCAAATGGGGGCATAAAAACATTGGAAGAAGCTCAGGAATTACAAAAAATATCGAATTGTAAAGGTAAATAAAAATATTCATGGAATTTGCTTTAAATAATTGAATATTTTGTTTAGGTGTCATGGTTGCAAGTGCATTATTAACCAATCCAACATTATTTTCTGGATCAAATGTAACCACATTAGAATGCGTCCAAAAATGGGTCGATATTTGTTACAATTCCACTTTTAATTCCTATAAAAATATACACAAATTTCACAAAAATGAAAATCTGACTTTTCAGTGCTTTCATCATCATTTAGTTTTTATGTTGGAAAAAACTCTGCCCAAACATTCAAGAAAAATATTTAATAATTTACAGACTTTTGAGTCTGTTTTGCAGTTTTTAGACGATAAATTTAGTATAAGACCTAATAAATTTTCTGTAGAAAAATTTAATTCATATAATAGGTTATGTTTATGTTATGAAAACCGTAATAAAAAATATTTAGAGTTAAATAAATGTAATAATAGCGAAAAAATTTGCGATTTGAAATATAGTTCTGATGTTTCAGACGGAAAGTATTTTTATTGTAAGAAAAATGTGGATGAAATGGATGATACATTCATTTCTAGTCTGTTTATAGATGATTAAATATATTTTATTGTTAAACATTTTATTTTATTTTCCTTTTATCCAAAATTAATAGATATTCTATAGGGAAAATTTAGAATGAATAGCATGACGTCATGAATATAGAAAGTCTTCAAGTGAATGGCCTATAGTTCAATAAATATATGCAGCACATTTTCACGTTTATATTTAGTTATTTATTTTCTATCATTACAAATATTTATTTACATACGATCTACAAGTTTTGAGATTGATTCTTTTTGTGACAGCACATATAAATTTACACAAATAAAATACAATCAAATATTAAAATTCCGACGACACAATATTTAAATTAAAAGCGTATAAAACGATTGACGAGAAATATAAATAATTTTTGACAATTTGTCGTTTCTAAAAATTGGTGAATTTAGTTATAAAATATTGAAATTTAAGAAATGTTCCTACACGAATAATGTTACAAATAATATAATTTCCTGGTCCTATTATCAAGTTATTTTAAATTTATGATAACTCTAATTGTGAGGTAGTCAGTTTTTGTGGCACAATCAGAGAAATAAATCAGGCCCATAATTGCAAACTCTCACTGAATAGAGTATAGGCAAAAATATTTTTTTTAATGATTTTTTCTTTTTGGGGGACTTATAGACACTACAATTTTTTTTATAGGAACATATTCGTTTTATCTACACCATGCATACTCATAAAAATGAAACAAATGACATGCACGAATATTAATAAAAATGAGAAGCAAATTGAGCTGTTTGATATTTAATAAATGCAGGCTTCCGTGCATAAACATAAATTTGGAAGAAAGTCAAAATAAATTAAAATTTCATATTTAGTCTTGAGTTTAAATAAAATCTTTCGTTTTGTTATAAAATTATTCAAATTTGTAATTACGTATGAAATTTATAGCTAATGAACATAATCTATCCTGAAGACCGGGCGTCATATTACTTAAAATAAAATCTTTATGATTCTCCGTTTTCATTTGTTCTTCGGTGATAGTTTCCATGTCTGGTAAAGCTTCTTTTTTAAAATAAAATGCTGGGGAGATCCACAAAGCTGCCATAAATCCAAAAATAGAGAAATCTTCCATTTCTTTTTCCAGCCACTCTTTACTGTAAAGCTGGTAGTCTACATCAATGTTATTTTCTAATAATACTCGGTGGAGAGCATTTAAATAAGTATCAATATATAAATCTGAATTGCGGAGCCTCTCTTCAGGCATTAAATTAATGTAAAGAAAATAATTTAAATCAGCAGCCACAGAAGTATATCTCATGAGTTGTAAGTCAATTAATTTGACTTTTAAGTTACCGGAGTTTGTAAAAAGAATATTATTCCTCCAACAATCCCCATGATTAAAAACAGACACTTTTCTTTCTGACTGGAATAAATTAGCAACTTTTTCGTAAATTTTATTTTTATTGTTTTCCAGTTTCTTTATTGTTTCAATTACTTCTTCTGTCTGCTCAGATTTTTCGAGTAGTGTTAGAGTAACTGAAATGTTTTTGTCAATTAGATCTATTATATATTTATTGTCCGAACGAAATGCTTCTTTGATTTTGGTGGATAATTTGGCTATGCCTTCTTTGTTTGTATGTTTAAGGACTATGGAAGCACCGTGGAAAAGAGCTAGTTCCTATATAAAGAAAAATTATACAAAAATATTTTTCAATGGATCGTTACACTTTTTTTTTTAAATAGGTGGCTTATTAGACGATTTATTACTTAAATGATTGTTTTGTTCACAGAACGCGAAATATTTCGATAAAAATCATAGCAACATTAAAAATGACATTTATTCGAAATGTCTAAATTTTCTTTTTACGTTTTTACTAATTTTGGGACATGGTTTTCGAAAAAACGTTCTTTTGCATTCTAGAATCAAAAATAACTATTTTTGACGATTTTCTTTTGTTTTGATTTCTATAAGAGTCATTAATTATTCCTTTTATTATTATTATTCCAGCTGCAATTTTGTATACAGTTTTGGTTCTGTGGATAAAATAATAAAGTATATACTATTTTGTTCTATATCCAACATGGTGGACGCCCCAAGATGGCGGCTTAACTTTTCTCTTAGATCATAAATAATATCTAGATGGATGGAGTCCTATATCAAACAATACATTTTTGCGAACGGTTATGCCAGAAAGAGAGGAAAATA
This sequence comes from Dromius quadrimaculatus, assembly GCA_963989225.1. NCBI lineage: Eukaryota > Metazoa > Arthropoda > Insecta > Coleoptera > Carabidae > Dromius > Dromius quadrimaculatus. Next base: position 5,055,100 of record OZ022328.1, read on the forward strand.
TAGGTTAGAAGGACAAAGAAGTAAAATATAATAAAAGAGAAATGAAGTAAAACGAACTGCGCATGTCTATCGAATTTAATTTGCTGTTTATAAAAGTAATGTTAAGAAGATTTACTTTGCAACTAGAAAACGCCGAATGAATAAAAATATTTTTTACAGAAATAACAACTCATTACATCATGTGTTTGTCATTTTGCGGGCTTGACAAACCGAAATTTGATTATTGTCACGCTTGCGCAGTTCATTTCTCCAGCTTTCTTACAATATATCTTCCATCTCTCTCTGTCGTAACCGTTCGCAGTTTCTTCCATCTAGATATTATTTATGATCCAAGCCTTTTCTTCACAACCCCCTTGACTATCAAATGAAAAAATTTGACGAGTAAAATATGATGTCATTTTAACCTCAAAATGACGGATTATCTTTTCCATCTCAATTAATAAAAGAGGGAGTATTGTATCGTCATTTTTGACAGTTTAAGATTTTGATGAATCTTCACGGTTTAGACCCTACTGAACCCAAAAAACATAAGCTGAGATAACTTGAGAACGCGTAAATTTAATATTTAGTCTTTTTATTAAAAACCTGGGCTTGAGTTTTTTAATGAGCTTCCTTTAACCAGTGATACCAAAACTTTATTGATGGAAGCTTTTAGTTTTTTGCGTTTATTTTATAAACGGTAGTATTTATTATAAAATATAAAATAACTGAAATTGATCCTTGAATTATCAGCAGTTCATTTGTCATTATCAAATGGCGGATTATCTTTTTCTCCTCAATTTTTTAGTTTGTCGACTTATATAACAGGTGGAGTATTATATTATAGTAGATATAAGATGGGGTTTCTGGCGCAATCTCAAGGTCATCAGTGATAAGAACGTCTTAAGAAATGATAAGAACGTCTTGAGTTTTCTTGGCCAACGTCTTAAGAAATGATAAAAAAACATCTTGAAGACGTTGGTCAACGTTTCCTTCGAGGTATGTAACGCGTGTCACTATTCTTTATTAGTTATGTGAAGTTTTCCAGATGCATATATACTCTGCCATCTGTGAATGAGTAGCTTAAACTGTAAAAACGATTTCTTCCAATTGTTAGATACTTTGAAGTGATGAAAAATGAATAAAAACTGGAATTAGGTTTTTTTTGAAGATAGAATGAATACAGGATGTGCATATGCGATAATAAAATTTTTGATAATTTTAAATCCGTTTTATTTTTGCAAACTATCATCGTATCATTTTATGTTTGTAAGACATTAAAATGAGTTGTAAGCTATAAATGAGTTCAAAGTTGATATATTTTAGTTACAGCACAGGTACAAATCGTAATGCTAATAAAAAAGTTTGTGGTCAACGAACTAAACGTGAGTGAGAGTGTTTTTCTATTTTTAAACAATCGATACCCAAAAAAACTTAAGGTCATCTTATCATTTCTTTAAACGTTCTTATCATTTTTTAAGACGTTAACCAAGAAAACTCAAAACGTTCTTATCATTTCTTAAGACGTTCTTATCACTGATGACCTTGAAATTGCGCCAGAAGCCCCATCTTATATCTACTTATGATGATTTTTTGACAGTTCAAGATTCTGATGATTCTTCACGTTTTAGACCCTACTGAACCCAAAAAACATAAACTGAGATAACTTAAGAACGCGTACGAATTTTATATCCAAGTTTTTTATCAAAAAGCTAGGCTTGAGCTCGGTAATGAGCCTTTTTAAACCAGTGATAACCAAAAATTTACAGATGGAACTATTTAATTTTTTGCGTTTATTTTATAATCGGTAGTATTTATCACAAAATATAAAATAACTGAAATTGATATTTTAGCACAACATTTATTCGAAACAATTTTCAAATACATTGGCGGCTCATTTGTTATTATTAAAATTCCAATATTATTAAATTCGTTATATTTTCCTGAAGCAAAATTTGAAATTATATTATTATTACTCATATTTGGACATCACAAGCAAACATTCGTCAATTGTTCTTTCAAAATAAGTAATTTGGTTATCAAATTAATTATAGTAGAAGTGTCAAAAAGGATATTCAAACAATTGTCAATCATTTTTTTACAAGTTATTCAAATAAGGTCTAGTTTGGTATCAATTTAAAGTAAAAATATGAAGTAAATGACAAGTTATCATCTTCAAATTACACTCCCGGCGATTAAATATCATTTTTAAAGTACTTGTTTTATCACTTCAACAATGACAGCTGACACTTTGAGTACGTTCCACTAGGCGACAGCAATGCTCACGCTCATGACCGCGGTTTTTGCTGTTCCACTTGACTCATGGTCTATATGACTGGTGCTTCAAGTGGAACGGTCTGTTAAATGTCAAATAAACAGAAAATTTGTGGTTAGGATCGAAAAGTAAATTCATCAATAAGATTTAAATTAAGCAGTAGCGGAAAGGATATACGAATGGAATGAAACCAATTTGCCTGTTTAAATTAATCGCTCTTACATAATAAATAGTGATAATGAGAGGACAAAATCTTGAATCAATTGTCATAACTTAGGATCGAAAGTAGAAATTGGAAAGGCATTTTCTCATTTAATTTGAACTTCTTTGCGATTTCTGCAAAAATAAGCGCAACGACCGCTTCGAACCATCTTTCAATGACGTCACCTATGACGTATTTATCATGAAAGTAAAGACCGCGATCGTCTTGTGGAATGATCTATGAGGAGACATGAGCGTTGCGGTCGTCTAGTGGAACGTACCCTTTGAAATATGCAATTAATTGATGCAACACTCTACATTTATAAATTAGCGATAAAATTTTTTTCAAAACCAAATTGCATTCAATAGTACAATTTTCTTTTCAATGTTTTTAAGTTGATCAGAAGTATTTAGTTTGGTAATATGTTAATATATTTGTTTTGTTTTATATCCTGCATTTACTGTGAATAAATCGTGTTTGTTTTTCGGCCAATCAGAAGGCTTAAATCGTAATCTTATAAGAATTATTGGACCGTAGTTGATTTCATTGTACGATGAATGATTCAAAAGTGTGAATATGGGTACAAATGATTGGATAAATGTTTATGTGACGATTTTGGAGATTTTTTTGTTGGAAGTTGGATGAGTCTAATTTAGATTGCAATATAAATGATGAAGAATATTGTTCTTGAACAAACAAAAAATGTTTATGGCGGATGGAAGAATGAGGATGTAAAAGAAGGAAGTGATATAAATAATAACGCCTAATAGGCCACCTAATTTTATATTGTATAGGGAAATTAATTTACCTGCAATACTATTAAAGTCTGATTTATATTCAAGACGGAAACGTCTCTCTGCATTTCATATCCTCTGATGTTAAGATCTTCTAGAATTATAAAATCACTGCTGGCATGAATGCACCGTGGAACTGGCAAAGACAATCCATAATTTTCTTTTAATTTCGGTATTAATATGTTGTACGCGATTATTTCGTTTTCAAAAAAAGAGGATGAATCGAATGCAGTCCGCAGTACTTCAGATTCAAATGGTAGTTTTACTATTAAGGACATTGTAAAATCTGAAAAATTACCTACATAAAAGAATCAGCCTGTGAATTATTACCCAATAATCAGATTGGAATAAATTTAAATTTTGAGAAATATGTTAGTTGTAAAGTAGGCCACTGTGATAAGTATTAAATTAAAAAAGATTTTACTATCATTTTATGATTTTACAACCAAGGTTTGTGGGACAATGGCAGAACTCACCAGTAAAATAGCCATTTATAACTCTTTTTCCATCAACTTTAGCTTTCATCACCACAGACATGAAGTTATCACCTTTTTCGCATGCTTGATAGTGGCGCATATTTAATATTAAAATACTATCATCTTCCTCATGTTTCCGCAAAATTCGTTCCAAGTTGGCTCTATCCAAACCATTCATTTTTTTGCAGATAATTAAAATATTGATAAAACTGAAAATTAATAATTTTAACTGAGTTAACCACAATACATTTGTCCTACCTTGATTATACTTTTGACTTTCTCCCTTATAAATAGATAAAACGTTAAAATACTTAAAATTTACTTCATTTTCGGATCAGATGTTCGATCTTATTGCAATAACTGCATGGTGCAGTAAATGAATAAAAATAATTTCGATTGAAGCGGTAGTCAACAAGTTGGAAACAAATTAGATATTTGCAGATTTATTCCGTACTTTTCTGTCTCATTTTATGAATACATACTAGGCAAAGTATCTAATTCCCATCCATATATCAGAGAAATGTTTGAAAAAAATCTAATTTTTTCTAACACGGAAATGCAAGGACAATCCTATTATCTATTTACTAATGTTTGTTTGCTATGACGTTTCAATGCAACCTTGCATTTGATTGGAGGAAAATCATTGCAGTTTGGTGCAGCATGCATCTGTACATGACATTGAATTACTAAAAATATATTCTAAGATCCGCAAATTAGTCGTTAGGGGGCTTAAAGTTCATTGAATTCAACTCGTCACGTTTCTAATGCCAATGTTTTTGTTAAATAAATAATCTTCAAACTTCAAGGTTTGCGTGGATGTTAATGAACTCTTAATTTTAGATATTCATAAATGTAATACTATATAATGGACTTGAATAAGGCAAATCGGAAATGATTTTGATTGCAATTGCAAGCGGTGTGTACGCGTGTCGACTGTCATTTGACAGTTGTCTTAATAACCGAAGATTTACGAGGAAATTTCGGAAATTCACGAACGTTTTCAGCGCATATATTTCAATTGATCAATAAATCTTCAATTGCCACGAAACCAATAAGGAAAATTAAATATCAAACAATGCGACCAATGCTGTGCATTTTTAATCAGGGCGTGAAATGTAACATAAGTGTACAAAATTTCAAAACAATTGAACAACAAATACTAATTTTATGTCGGAGAATCTGAAAATGGTTGAAATCTGAAAAATCGCATCTCTAAATAAAAAATGGAAGAATCATCTAGATGATGAAAGCGCATTTTTGGCAGCTCATGAATGCTTGTTACTGAGCTTAAAATCAAGCAGTTTGGGCAAACTTACGATACAGCTGCTTCCATTTAGTACTAGTTTCAAGTTGACTGTTTGATAGGTACACAATTTATGCATGTACAAACTCAAAAATACCTTTCAATCTTCATTGTTTAGTTATTGACTGACGGGAGGTCAAGTGCTGTACCTTAAAATGATAATTTGATCTTTATCAAAGCTATATAAAAAAAATACACTAAAAGTAAACAAATTTTCATCCAATAATAATAATTCATTCTAATAAGCTTCAAATTCGCGTCAAACAAGTCATTGAATGAATCCCGGACAGATTTGACAACTGTACATAATAATAGTGACACCGGCGGCGAAAGTTGTAACTAAATTTTTATCTACTTTAATAAATTTTAGTTGCCATATCCCTAATGTCATATATATCTATGGGCATTGTTCCACTTGAAACAAGTAATTGAATAATTTAATCTTCAACAATCATTAAGCTTGAATTAAAGCAATTTGTGCAAACCTACGAAACAGCAGCTTTTATTTAGTACCAGCTTCAAGTCTGGTAAATAGTATAGCTGCTGAGAACCCAGCGTCACGCCAGCCAGCCAGCCAGACAGCCAAAGTGAATATAATAGCGATTTTTCCAAAAAGATGCGCCAAAAAGTATTTTCTTAAATATTTTTTTATTATTTTACGTCCCGTATTCAAGTTAATATAAATTGTTTATCCAAGATAAATATCAGAAGTGCTTCGCAAAAAAAAAAACTTCAAATGTTAATGCACTTTGAATGAACTGTCGTTGAAAATGGAAGAAAATATTAATCGCATATTTGACGAAAAAATGATGTACTTGAAAGATACTTCCAAGAAAAATATTATAAATATGTAAGAGTAATAAGGTATTTATCAAATAAATAGAAGTCAATGACCTTATAATTATTTCAGGAAAAATATCAAACATGAGTTGAATTTTGCAATCATGAATTTGAAGGCAGACTACACTTTAAAGGTAAATCTATTATTTAGAATATTTTCTCTATAATTTATGCAACACACTAACAAAAATGTATTGCTGGTTGTAGGCTAATTCTTTTCAATAATTATATTTTCAGACAATAGGAGAGTTGAGGAAAGAATTAAAAGCAATGGTAGAAAGAAAAATTGATCTGATAGATGAAATAAATCAAATTAAAAAAGAGCTACATACTTTAAATAATCTAAACCGCGATCCTGCAGTAAAAATTAAAGTGAATTTGAACAATATTTTTGTTAGTGAATATTCTGATCATAAATTGATTAGGAAATATTTTAAAGAGATTGTTCACATTACTAAGAATATTCAAGAAAAAATGGAACAGAACAAACATTATTCTTAGGAATAAGAATTGGAGATAATTTTGTATTCAACATTATTATTATTTGAATTAATTTATATTTTTACATATGAATTTGTCATATAAAAACGAGTTTTGTATTATAAATCATTTATAATAATAAATATTGTTAATTAAAGCTTCAAATATATCTTACTATCTTTTCAAACTTGTATTAATTTGAATATTGTATATTAGTGCAAACAATAATATATATAAATTTATGTTGGTAACAAGTAAATGGATGCTCGAGATCAACTGGAGCAATTGGTTATAGAACTTATGGCCTTTGTAAAACTAAACAGTAATTTCAAATAACCGCTATCTGTCACTTTGACAATGACAGCTGTAATTTTTAAATATGCAGATACTCTAAATTGAATAAAACCGGCCATAAAATGTATTATACAGAAATTAAAATTGGGAGAAGGATGTATGAAAATACCACTTACTTTTAAACTTCAGGCTGCGTTACTCAAGTTTTGCTCCTTCTTTGCATGTCCGCCATGGCGCAGGTCCTGGTAAAATAAATAAATATTAAAAAAAAATTATGTAGACTCAATTTATTAAAAAAAAATGTTCTTTTGTACTCTCTTTCCTATTTTCTATGTTCTGTATTGAATGTCCTGCCCAAGGACAACATATACTCTAGACAAAGCAAGTAGCTGTTTGTTTTGAAGCTGGCAGGACAAAAAGAGAGGTACAAGGATAAAGCTATGTTTGATCCACTTCAGTATTGTCTCACTAGATGTCAGCTGCGTAAACATTCTATTAAATATGTTTTTCATGAGTATATTAAATTAATATTGACTCCTTATTAAATTATTCAAATTTTTATACATACACGTGCAAAGAAACTGGTCCGTCTTTCACATATTGGCACTTACAACAATACGCTGCACAACTTCGGACTATTATGATAGATTACAACAAAAATAATGCTCTAAAAATTGTCAAATTGGTAAATCTACTTCATATGATTCATAATTTGATATTTTCTATATTACTAACTGAATGATGATGCATATTTTAAACCTCAATATTTATTGTTTGTAGTGATTTCAATTGACAGATTATCATAGTGACATCTAGTGACAAATATTTGAAGTAGGTCAAACATATCTCTATCCTTGTACCTGTCTTTCTGTCCTGCCGGCTTCAAAACAAATAATGTACAAACATATGGGATGATTCATCTAGACATCTAGAGTATATGTTATCATTGGTCCTGCCGTTATTTAATATTGTTACAAACAGCGCCCCTATAGACCAGACTTCCATTGCAACACGTCCGTTAAACGGGTGACATATGCTTTAGAGTTGTTGTTTGGCTAACGCAATTGACTGATATATGTCAAGGACGTAGTTACGTTTTTGTCGAAGTTTCGAGTGCCGTAGCCGTGGATATATAAATCGAGAACTAAGTCGAATTGGATAAGAGTGCGTTAAGAGTAATAGTGGTAGGAGCGCTTTCTTAACTCGGAAGGTAATGAAGATCATAAAAGTTGTAGATCTTTTAATTTTGATTAAATATATCTTTTTTTTAGAACTAAGCCTTTTTATCCATGAGTCCCGACGAAGATTGGTCGTACCAAAAAAAATATTGCAGTTTATTTATCTGAAATCAGAAGATCTATAATTTTTATAATCTTCGAGCCATACCCTGAAACCATGTAAAAAAAAACGCACCTGGTACTGTACCTCAAGAGTGAGGTGAAAAATAGCACAATGTCACTCGAGATGTGTTTTTCAACGAACAATATCTCAAGAACGGTTGCACTTAAAAAAAAATTGGGAGACATTTTTTGTAGTATATTTAGTCTTCTTTATGTTTTATTTGAAACATTTTTTTGTAAGTTAAACCGTTTCTGACTTATGCCTGCCAAAATATTTGATTAATATTCATCCTGCTGTCTGAATTATCCTTTTGTAATATTCCTGCAAAGTTCCAACCACAAAATTACTTAAAAAGTATTAAATAAAGCTTAAAAAAAATGTATTTGCAGTTTTGTTGCTAAAACAAAAGACGTACGAAAATAGGACAACATTTGACTAAAAATTCTGAATCCTCAGAAAATTTTATTCCAGTTTACATTTTTTCCAAGCTTCCTACGGCCAAAATTAAGTTTATTAATAATATTATTATTGTAACGTATATTCGTTATAAACAGGGTACAAATTTCTGACTTATAAATAATTGCCCTCAGGATATTTCACCCCAAATATAATTTTTATCCCATTTTTCTGTCACTACAAATTAAATAAATAATTATAAAAGCACATATAAAAAATATTCGTTATAACCGAGGTAACACTCGCAAAATCATACTTTTGAGGTAAAAATTGGATTCTTGAGAAAATTTTACCCCGATCTACCCTTTTTCCCCGATTTTCTAGCATGAATAACCAATTTACAAATTTTTAAATTAATTTCTGTATTGTTAATGGCTTGAAGCGCAATATAGCACTGCATAAAATTCAATCCGTAAAAGAATACGAGATTATTTTCATAAAATAAGTAAAAATGCAATTTTCAGACATAAATTCCAGCCCTCCTAAGTAAACTCCAGCATACAAAAGGTACTTTTCTTAAAATAGGGTGGCGAAAAATGATTTTCCACCCAAAAATTGCCCCAAAACTACTTTTCAAATCAAAATAATGTATTTTGGAACAAAGTGATGTTTAATTAAATCTTAGCTGAAATTTAAGAAAATTCTAAAACAGTTGATTAGATTAGGTTGCTATATTGCGTTTCAAACTAATAATTTCAGTATTTTCAGGGAACTGAAAAGGGTTGTTTATAAATTAATTAATATCTCTGTTATTAGGCATACAAACATTGTGAAAATTTGCATACTTGTAAAAAAGGGTTCCAGGATGATAATTATGTTATTAATTTTTTGATTCACTCACCTAGTTTTGGGTAAAAAATTAAATAAATATTCAATAATTAATTACTGCCGAATTGGGCATAATAAAAATTTGAAAATTGCTGTACGGAGCAAGCAACATGTTAGTAATTAAATTTTATACCTTAAACTTTTTTTTAAACTGAAATACCCATTTTAGGGTAAAAACTATTTATCCAAATATCTCGCGAGTTACACAAGATATTGAATTGCGGTTTTCAATGATAATATCAGAAATAAGAATTCTATATTTTTATTCATCAAAACACCCATTTCAGGGTATAAATTATTTATCTGAATATCTCGTGAGTTACATAAAATATTGACATGCGGTTTTCGATGTTAGTATCAGAATGAAGGATTGTATACCTTATATTCATCATACTACCCATTTAAGGGTATACATTTTTAATATCAATATCTCGTGAGTTATATAAGATATTGTCATGCGGTTTTTGATGTTAGTATTATAATAAATTATACTTCTTTTTAATAAATATTCTGGCCTGCACATGACCTCTCGCTAATATATTTTTTCGAAGCTCTAGTTTGGGCGGTTATTGGACCAAATTTCCAGGAAAACTCTTAGATATCTGAGATAACTAATTTAGTAATAAATTGTTGACCCATACGAATTAACAGACCAATAACTAATGAACCAAATTAAATATTTGATTGATATTCATCGTGCAATCAAATACATCTTTTTGTAGTATTCCTGCAAGTTTTTATACTTCGTGCACATTGTCAACCATTCTTATTAATAAATAAATTATTTAACTATTTATTCAGCTTACCTTTAAGATGTAATCCTATCGCCATTACTGTTTGGATTTCCTTACACTTTTACTGTCCAATATTTATATTATTCTTACCCGACGCGTCCCGGAATTCATAACAAACATTTTTTTCACAATATTTAAACAAAATAATGAGAATGAACCGAAATAATCAACACAAAACCACAGATAAATGAAAAACGACGCCACTAAGAAATATTTCACCCTTTGAACGAAAGTAAACTAGTCAGAACGTTGTTATTAATTAAAAAATAATTGTTGGATTTAATATTCGGTAGTTTTCGGAAGTTTTCGACAATCTTCGAATCAATTTGAATGAAAACTGCGCCAATTGAATATTTATTTAATTGTTTAGCAGTATATTCAGGTGGTCCTCAAAATTTTTTTGTCTTAAATGCAAATCTATTTTATTTATTAATTTTTTTCTTTAGAACAGGGGTTTTCTCTTGCTGACAATTGAAAATGATGTTACAGTTGAGCGCCAACGTGCGTAGTGGCGTCACAGCAACATGGCGGTTTTTCTGAGCTCTTCAAACGTTCAAATTGATGCCAATTGTTTTTTTAATGTGCTCAGAGTTTATTTTCAAGATTTTTGAAAAATTTGTTGTTTCCTCAGTCGTATAACTTTAAAAATTATTTATATCGTTTCTTTATTTAATTATAATTCAAATATGATAAATAATCAGTAATAAGTAGGTAAATACATACAAATATTTCACAATAGACAACACAACTGACAAAAGACAATCATGCAACAATATTAGACAAAACACAGCACTCAAAATAAAATATTAACTACCTCAAAGTATTATAAATGGCTTCTAGATCATCGTCTGAAGACTGGGTTATGCTATCACCATTTGAACCAAGTTTCACGTAACAATATTCAGCAGTAGTTCTTCTTTTCGTACACAAACATCTGTCACCGGAACATTCACAGCGAGTTTTCGAGTCACAAATTTCTGCGTAGACATTTTCCGACTCTGAGGTTCTTGTTGTCGTCGGGCTGCTCACTTCGTCAATGACTTGGCTGTAAGGTAGGTCATCCACAATAGGAAGAGCTCGATTTTGGACTTTATTGGTCTGATGGACCTGAACTACATGGACCTCTTTTGGAACTTCAATATTTATTTTGGTTTTCATATTTTTCTTTTGGAATTTAGTTTTGACGTGGAATTCAGAACATAATCTGTCAGTTATAAAACTGTGCTCGTTTTGAGATGGTATTACATCTGGTCTGGTTGGAACTACCGTTGTTTCAGCAGCAGGTTTTATTTCATCCAAATCTATTTCGGTTATTACCATGTTTAATGATCTTAGGTCCTTTAAGGAGTGTCGTTGATGTTTGTCTAATAATCCTTTTTCATTGTCCAAAATGCACATTTGGAATTCATGACTAAAACTCTCGGAAACATCTGAGCCACGTTTCTTGTTAACTCGATTCATTTGTTTATTGTTTGAAGCATCAGCTAAACATAATTGCGCATCCAAACTTTGACATTTCAGCAAAGCTGGATTGCCTCTTGTTTGTAATGGAGTTTCTTCTAAATCTATTCTCTTTGTAGAGAACATAAATGAAGCAGATTTCTTCACAGGGTTATATTGTTTCTTCCCGAATTTTTCTTCAATTAATTTGGACATATCTTTGTACCTATCAATACTACGAACCTTTTCGCAAACATCCAAATTGGGCTCAATTACTTTTTCTGCTGTATCATTATTTCCTAATATTTTGAAGTGTTGGTACCACTTTTTTGGTTTGGGGAACTTTTCTAACACTTCTTTGGTTATTAACTGTCTTTCGTTTGTTTCAGTATACCTTCTGATTTCTTCATTGTCTCTTGGTTCTACACTTTTGCATTTCCCATTGCAAATTTTCTTTAATTTTCTGCATCCTGGGCAAATTTCTTCAATTTCTTTTTGAATTTTTTGCTCCGTTTTTATATTAGGAACAAGCCTAACTTGTCTGTACCATTGTTCAACATTTTTGTGACAATGTGACAAAGCAGATTGCAATCTTTGTGATTTGAATAATTTGTATTCAGTGTCGAACCCAAGCATTGATCGACAGATCTTTAATTTTGAGTTGATGTTAAGGCAGTTGATTTGATGATTAATGTTGTTTTCGCCAGGTCGTGGAAGGGTACAAGTCACAAGAAGAGGTTCTTGGAATTTTTCTTCCAAAATAAAAGTATCTGTAACAATAAAAAATTAATTATTCAATTCCGAAATGCATTCACCTTTAATAATAAATATAATGCGGGGAAAACCATGTTCTAATGACATACAATTTAACTAGAATGCAAAATAAATTTATGGTGGGGTTTTGAGCAATTCTATGAACTACAAAAATTGATGCATTTCCAAATATTAATTTATACGATCTTTAGTCTTTAATTTTTCATCCATAAATTACTGTACACTAAAGTTATTGATAAAAAAAATGAAAGGCATGCAGTTCGCAACAGGGTCGCATGACCTTGAGAAAAAAATGTGAAATTCCGTGTTTTTAAATTGCATGCCACTGAAAAGGTTGGAAGTTTAAGCCATAAAGCCCACGTAAAAAAATGGCATGGATGTCTCGTTGGTATGAATTGCATGCCTTTTCCCAACCTTAAAATAAGTATACCCGACGCAAACTCAGTCGTTATAGAATTTAGGAGGCTTTTTAAGGACTCTCAAGGACAGAATATGTTTCCTATTTTGAGAACTGGTTCCAAAAAATGGATAAGCCAGGATTTGTTCAAGGATATTAGCCTCAATTATACGCTCATTAATTATTGTAGTGTAACGTGCAAAGATGTCATAATTCGTAAAAATAAAATAGGCCCTGAATGCGACACTGTCTGGGCCGCTCTACACATTCGAACATTCGAGTAGTTTGCTAGAATGACGTAGAAATTTCTAGAAGTGAGCATCAGAATAAATAGGGGCCTGACTAAGGGAGTTGTAATAATCCAAAGCTTGATCCGCTAAAGTAATAAATAAATAATTTGTTGTAAATAAATATTAGTGGCTTTGTATTTAAAGTTTGATAGTAGTGAGCGAATTGAAAAAATTGGTTTGATGAGAAAATTGAAAAATCCATAGAGGAAGAAAGGCAAGCAAGGTTAAAATTTGTAGCAACAAATAAAAGTGAAGATAAAGACGAATACGAAAGATTAAGAAACAAATGTAATAAAAATAATTAAGAGGAAGAAAGAGAAACGGAAAAGATACATAAATACGAGGAACGAAAAGAATTATGAAAGCTATAAAGCTGAAAGAAAAGAGGCAAAGAATGCAGTAATGAAGGCAAAAAAGAACTCATGGACAGAATTTGGCGAACTAATGGAAACAGCATATAAGGACAATCAAAAACTATTCTTCGGGATAATAAAGAAAACAAGAAAGAGAAAGACACAAATGTTGCATAATATTAAAAACAAGATTGGAGAACTGATGACAAAAGAGGAAGAGATAATGGAAACGTGGAGACAGTACTTCAAAGAGCTATTAGAAGAAGATATAAGAGAAAAGAAAAGTACACAGGGAAAGAGAGAACCCACACCACAGGAGAAAAAACTTGAACAAGATGAGGAAATAACTCTAGATGAGATAAAAGAAGCACTAAAGACAACCAACGAAGGTAAAGCCCCAGGACATTAGATAACGGCAGAAATGCTTAAAGCAGCAACAGATATAGCGCTGGAAAGGTTCAAGGAAATTTACAATAAAGTAATTAGTTCAGGAATTGCACCGGAAGACTGGCAAATAGGTATTATATGCCCCATATATAAACAGAAAGGTGACATAAAAGAATGCCAAAACTACCGAGGAATAACACTCTCAAGTACAGCGGCGAAATTGTTTGCAAGAATCCTGGACAAGAAACTAAGGACCTAAGTAGAAAAATCCCTAGAAGATAATCAATATGGCTTCAGACAAAACAGAGGAGTAAATGACGCAATAAGTATAATGAGGCAAGTGAGTGAGAAAACAGTAAAACAAGGAGACAAGGTGCATCTGTGCTTCATAGATCTAGAGAAGGCGTTCGACAGAGTGGATAGAGAAGACATATGGAACACGCTAAGAGAAAGAAAAGTAGATACTAATATAATAATGGGTATACAAAGTCTATACAAAAAGACTAAAAATTATGTAAGAACAAAGAAAGAAACATCAGACATGTTCGAAACTACAAAAGGAGTAAGACAAGGCTGCATATTAAGCCCGTTACTCTTTACACTAGTGATTGACAAAGCAATAAAAGAAGCAAGAAAGGAAGCGAAAGAATACATAATAGGAAAGTGGAAAATGGAAAACGTAAAAATAATAGAGACATGTTATGCAGATGACATAGTAATAATAGGAAAAGACGAAGACACACTAAACAAGAACTTAAAAATATTCAGAAGACATCTTGAAAAAATTAACATGAAGATTAACCGCAATAAAACCAAATCGATGGTCATAAGCAGAAACGAGGAAAAACACACAATTAAGTTAGAAGGAGAAACGGTAGAGCAAGTCAAGAAGTTTAAATACCTAGGAACAATACTGACTTATGACGGAAAACTAGATGATGAAATAAATGAAAGAACAGAAGCCACAGGTAGACTTTTTAACGCTTTGAAGAATACTATACTAACAAATAAAGAAATACCGAAGGAAACCAAAGCACAAATATACAAAAAAGTAGCTGTGCCTATCCTGTCCTACGGATCAGAAACCTGGACAACAACAAAAAGACAACGTAGTAAATTGAACAGTACAGAGATGAGATTCCTGAGAAAAATAGAAGGGACAAGATAAGAAACAAGGTATATAGAGAGACACTGAATGTAAAACCGATAGAAAACTTAATAGAAGAAGGACAATTAAGATGGTGGGGCCATATACAAAGAATGGAAGAGGAGAGAACGACAAAAAAAGTGTACGAAGCAAGAACAGCAAAAACAAAACAGAGAGGAAGACCCAGAAAACATGGAAAGAAGAAGTGAAGAAAGCACTGGAAAAAAGGGGCTGTAAATGGGAGGAAGCAGACCACTTAAGCAAAAAGAGAGAAAAATGGAAGGAGATCTGGAAGCGGATACTAATAGAAGAAGAAGAAGAATGAACAAGAAAAGTAAAAACCACCAGCCTTACATCCGAAAAGGTAGATAGGCTTTAGGATTAAGTAAGTAAAGTATGTAATAAAAATATCAGAAAAAATAAGAGAATATGGGTAGAGAAAAAAATTAGAGTCATTGAAGAAGAAAGATTGAATAGAAACACAAAGAAATTTTGTAAAGAAATAAACGAACAAATAAAACATACGGAATAAAGGACAAAAATGGAATCTCATCAGAAAATGACCAACAATACAAGAAAGTGTGGATGGAATACTTCAAAGATCTATTAACTGAACCAGAACAAGAATTAATAGTTGATACCCCAGAAAAACGAAATAGAATAAACAGAACCTACTCCAGACGAAGTAAATGAAATAATAAAAAACATTAAAAACGGTAGATCACCAGGAAAAGATGAAATGAACATAGAACTAATAAAATATGGAGCAAATACATGAGCTTATACTAGAAATATGGAGAAAAGAAGAAATGTCGAAAGATTGGGAAATAGGACAAATAACTATACACAAAAAAGGAGACCAACAAGTCAAAATTATAGAGGAATCACACTTTTAAACACAGCTTACAAAATAATGTCGACATTAATACAGAGAAGGATAACAAATGTGACAAGAGGGACCATCGGGCATTATCAGTGTGGCTTTGTGAAAAGGAAGTCAACTACGGATGCCATACACACTATAAAATAAATAATTGAAGAAACACTGGAATATGAACTAAAAACTTAAATACTATTTATTGATTTTGAACAGGCGTTCGACTCAATTAAAAGAGGAAAATTAATGGCAGCTTCAAAAGACTTGCAAGTACCAGGAAAATTGAGAAGATTAATAGCTATGACCATGAGAGGAACAAAAATAAGAATTAGGACTCAAAAAGGAGAAACAGAAGACATAATAATAAATAGAGGAGTAAGACAAGGTTATTTAATTTAGCCTTAGAGCACGCAATGAGAAACATAACAAAGGGAACACTCAGAACAAGAGGAGAACAAATAATAGCATACGCAGATGACATAGCAATTGTAGCAAACAATAGAAAAGTGATGAAAGAAATACTGGAGGAAATAATAAGCGAAGGAAACAAAATAGGGCTGGAAATAAGCGAAGGAAAGACCAAAATAATGATAATCGGAAACAAGGTAGAAGAAAATATAATTAAAAAACGAGCAAGTAGATAAATTTAAATATCTAGGAGTATTGTTAACGAACAAAGGAGATAGAGAAATAGAAATAAAAGAAAAAATAACGGCAACTAATAAAGCTTTCCACGCAAATAGAAAACTTCTAGAAAGTAAAATTACATCGAAAACTACAAAAATGAGAATACATAGAACCATAATAAGACCAATAACATTATACGCAGCGGAAACAATGTCAATGACAAAAAAGAACGAAGAACAGTTGAGAATAACTGAAAGGAAAATAATAAGAAGAATATTAGGACCCATAAAAATAACAGATACAGAATATAGAATAAGAATGAACCACGATATTGAACAAGAACGAAATGGAGAAGATATAGTGAACAGAATAAAACAACAAAGGATAAAATGGCTTGGGCATGTATGGAGAGCCAGCGAGCAAGATACAATCAAGTCAATAATGCAGTGGAGCCCTACAAGCAAAAGAAGAAACGGAAGACCAAGATCAACGTGGATAAAAGAAGTAGAAGAAGACTTAAGATCAGCGGGAATTAGAGATTGGAAACAAAAAACAGAAAACAGGAAAATATGGAGCAACATAGCCAAGAATATTTCAGTTGTAAATGAACTACCTTCCTACTGATTTCATAAAAATATTGAATAGTCTGCGATGGAAAACATTACAACAACAGGAAGTAGCAAAAACTAACTCTACAAAAACAAAACCGCGATATCCAGGTTATTCACAATTATGCATTTTTCAAATGACTTAAAAACTGACACTTTAAAAGCATTTATAAACTTATACTACATCGGAAATGACAATAATAAAGGCAAAAAAATCACATGAACATAAAGTGTGCGCATAATATGGTGCTAGGTGCTCTTTTTAAGCATACTGCATGCACGGAGGAATGTGAGATTTGGCATACTCAAAGTTTATATAGGGAAGATGTGCAGAAAGCGAAAATTATTTACAGGATGTCCTATTTCAATCTTTATATTAATACGTGAAGAGAAAGCTTTGTAGAGTTCTTTCAACGTAACTTCATGCTAGGGGAGTGGTCTTTGTATGCTGCGCAGTCGACAAATTTTGGTTCTCTCCTTAGCAACGAGAAGCGTTTCCTAGCAACGGGACGCTAAGCTCATGAGCGTAGTTAAATATTTGTTGCATGTCATTTACTCTGTTGATTTCACGCGTGGAATATCTTCAAAGTGTGATGTCACTAGTTTCTTATAATTAATTAATCAAATTTAGAATCAAGATATGTCTTCCAATAATACTTTATTAATTGGCAATTAGACTAAGGCCCGAGATATCCACCTCCTAATAAATTTATTTGGTGAATAATAACTATGACAACAATTGTCTGCACAATTGTTACCATAATTATTATTCATCAAATAAATTTATGAGGAGGTGGATATCTCGGGCCTAAAGTAAACAAAATTTTATCCAATAGATTAATTTGACATCGCTTTCTGATTTTTCTTTTATCTAGCTTTTTAGTATGCCCTACTTTATAAATTCAAATTAACTCCGCCACTGTATGTCTTATTGCACGTGTAAAAAGTTCTTGCGCATCGAAGACCACGCCCCTGGCATGAAGTTACGTTGAAAGAACTCTACCTCTTTTTAAGCATATTGCGCGCACGAAAGAATTTGAGATTTGGCATACTTCAAGTTCATATAGAGGAGTGCAGAAAGATAAAATTATATACAAAGTGTCCCATTTTGTTGATAAATGTTTTATTGTTCTGTATTAATTAATTTGAAACACAACGTTCCGACAGCAAAGTGCTGCCTTTTTCATTGTCCCATTTTGATTTTACGTGAAGAGAAAACTTTGCACCACGCACTCGAAGGAATGTGAGATTTGGCATACTTGAAGCTTATGTGAAGGAATGCAGAAAGCAAAAATCATATATGATGTTTGTTTTGCCTTTAAAATTAATGCTAAATGAAGTAAAAAGTGAATTCTAACCTGGGAAGTCTTTGGGCAGTTGTGGGGGCAGCGGTCCGGACATAAGCCTGACCTTGAGGGGCAGATGAACGCGGCGCAGGAGGTGCGCCAGGCGATACAGGCAGTCCTTGTCGAGCGCCAGGGGGCCCGTCTTGTCCAGCATGCCAGGGAAACACAACCGCGCCTTCGTCGAGCTGTGCACTTCGTAGAACTCGCCCTTTGTCGTCAGCGGGGCGTACAACTCCTGCAAAACAAGATATATGCACATTACATATCGTGTAATTGGAATGTTAAATCCGATGGGAAAAAAGGTGATTACAATTATACACACAAACCAACAGTTCGCACTTTAATAAAAATTAGCTTGCTGAATGCCGCACATTAAATAAATAAATATTTATGATATATGAGCGAAACCGGAGAAAAAAGAACTACTAGTTTTCAGCTTCATTTCTTCTACAATATTCTCGAGAGTTATTGAATTAAAATATGTAATAAGAGTGAGCATAAATCAGGAACGGTTCAACTAGCAAAAAAATGTTTCAATTAAAAAATAAAGACGACTAAATTTCCTATAAATAATGTCTTACAAAATTTTTTGTAAGTACAACCGCTTCTTCGATAATGCTCGGCGAAAGAACACATCTCGAGTAACATTATGCTATCTTCTAGTTTTTCGAACATAAATCAACAACGATTCAAATTACAAAAAAATGTTTCGAATAAAAATTGAAGAGGACTAAATTTTCTACAAATAATGTCCTATAACATTTTTTTGTAAGTGTACCCGTTTTTGTGATAATCCCACTTTTTTTACGTCATATCCTTTATAGGTCCAGTCAACGTTGTTTCAAGATTTTTGGCTTTGTTTACGTGTGTGACACAAATGGTTGTAGCTACGCCAAATTTCAGGGCTCATGTTTGTGAGCCCTATCATTTAAAAGCACAAGAATCATAATATTTATTTTATTAGCCCTGCAGCCAAATAAGGACGAGTTCAGACCTCAAAACGACGGGGACTTTAGGAGATTCGACGTAAAAAAACGTGCCCGGCATTATCACAAAAACGGTTGCACTTACAAAAAAATGTTAGGGACATTTATTGTAGGTAATTTAATCTGCTTAAATTTTTATTTGAAATATTTTTTTGTAAGTTGCACCGTTCTTGACTTATTGTCGAAAAAGCGGAAATCCGGCAGTCTACATACAATGATTTTTTAGCATCAATTGTCAACAGTTGATAAAACTGCCTTAACAAAAGTCAATTAATGAAAGATAACGCCAATATTTCAAATAATTGTTTAGTCCAATTATCCAGTGCACTTCATTCTATCACAAAGCAATACAATATACTCTTCATCCAATTAAATTCCTTCTATAAACTTCTCGAAGACAAATCTCCAATCAGCCATTATAAATAGCTCCAGACCGTCAGAACGGAAGGAACACACTAGTCCAGTGTTCAGCAAAGCACACCTGGTCGCGTCCTCGTCTTTCGCTCTTTTTATTTCATTCCAGCACTGGCAAGCTCGAAGTGCACACGAAATGCACTCGAACTGCAATGCAACGGACATAAATAACAAGAGTTAAGCTCAGATTAAGAATACATTTACATTACCGTGCCCGATGTAAGGTTTATCTGTCTGAATTAAAATATTGCCGTTGCTCGATGCATTGAAGATGGGCAGAGTGCAGGGGCGTACTCAGAGACTTATTTCATAAATTTATTACACAAAAGTGAGCAATATCCAAAAAAAGTTAAACACGAATGAAAAATATGAATACTTCTTAATAAAAATAGTATTTTTAGGGCCATTTTTACATCGAATTGAAAAATGGAGTATATTTTTGTTATTGCCAATAAAAATGCTACAAAAAAGCTCATTACAGTTTTTTGATTGGACTTGAAGGAACCGACTTATTCATAAGATATCACCAAGTCTGGATTTCGCGTATTTTTATCATAACTTGACCAAATCTAATTGTAGGTAGTTGCAACAAAAACAGACTTGCGAGGAATTAAGAGTCCTATAAATTTTATTTGAAACATTTTTTGATACAAAATTTCGTTCGAAAGTTATTAGCAAAGAAATCTCAGTTTGTTATTTGACACAAACTATCAATTTGTCGCCATACATTGTAAGGGAATTTAAATTGTAGTACTAAAGGAAATTTTATTGTTCCGACCATTAAGATCTGAAATACCATAAACTATAGTATGTCCCTAAATCTAACGAAATGAAATAAAATTTATGTTGCTGTAGCAAAAACAAAAAATCAATGACAACACGATCGTTAAAATGATAAAAATTTCAACTACAGGATGCCATGAAGTATGAAGAAAAAGAGAACTGGAATTGCTGGAGATCCTTACGAACAAAGTAAAGTAAAAACAAATATCGAAGAATAATAGAATCTCTATTAATCTTTTTTTGGGAAGTAACAATTAAAAATACGAAAATTAATTACAGTAATTTTAAGAATTTATTTTTCACACTTATTGTATATGTGAGTGAAAGTCAAGTTTTCTTTCTACAAATTCTATAGACAACTAAAATTAAAAACAGTTATTTGAAAAAATAACAATACAAATGTTTAAATTTGACTTATTAAATTTTATCTGTCAAAAGAACAAGAGGTGATAATTCTTTGCGAATTTCTAATTGTTTCACCAAGCAAAATTAGGTGAAATATTTTGCAGTCTTTTATAAATCGTTCCATACAACCCTGGCAATATAATGAATACAAAGAATTCCGGTTATTCATTTTTATCTTCTTGAGCAAACAGTACATTGAAATAATTACGATATGTATAAAATGAAAAGAATTATTTAATTTAATAACTGGGTATCTTATAAGTCATATTTTATATTACACAGTGTATAAATGTTTTACTTTTGTTTTTAAATTCCTCCTCCAGTAAAAGTATACGCTCATTTGTTTCTTTATTTTATTATTGTCGATAAAATTCAAACAAAATGTTAATTAGTAATACTAAGCTTTTGATTTTAATTAGTAAGATTGTATTGATTTCATTTGTAATAAAATTTGCATATTATTACAGCCACAGTTCAATATGACAATAATACAAACCAGGCACACCTTAAGTGTTCTAGTACTTATGGTATAAGACAGATGTGACACTTGCTAAGTTTACTGAAGTCAATTCTGATCTGCGCAGGCTGCTGCGCACGCCACATTGAAACAAAAAAATGGCGTGTTTCTTTCAGCTGTTTCTAAAAAAAATTAATCAAGGTTCACAAACCTTCAATGAATCTGTTCTCCTAATTAATATTTTTTTTTTCAATAATAATTTGATGAGTTTGTGTTACATGCCCATGAAAATATGATTATCTACACATTAAATCACTCTTTTATTATTTTTATTGTTCACGATGTCAGTCAACTCAAAAATGACAGGAAAACGGAAACATTCCCGTTGCGGATGAGTAACAGAACAAAATATAATCAGTTCGGTTGCAGTCCACGATTAATAAATAAAAAACCTTGTCGGTCAATGTCATATAAAACACGAAAATAATGTTTTATTAGTAAAAAAAATTGTGCTGAATCATAATCGTTACTAGAATATTTATAATTGTTTTCTCGAGATGATTTATCAAATTTGATCAATGGAAAGTATGTTTGCATTTCTTGAGTACTACACTAATTTTTGTATTTTAATACGAGTTTCCGGGACAATAACTTATGAACTAAATTAGATATTCAATTGATATTCATCCTGCAGTCATATTTATCCCCTTTCAATATGCCTACAAAATTTTATTTATCTAACTTAACTAGTTTAGTAATAAACTGATACGAATTATCAGCTGAAAGTTTAAGTTCTAGGGCCAATAACTCATGAACCAAATTGAATATTGAATTAGTATTATTATTACAGCCCACATACATTCTTTTGTAATATTCCTGCAAAGTTTTATTATTCTAGGATAATTAGTTTAGTTATAATTTAATAATTTCTTTGGCGATAAGAAATTTTTAATTTTGATGTCAATAACTCATGAACTAAATCAAATATTTGATTAATATTCATCCTGCAGTCTGATTTATCCTTTTATAATATTCCTGCAAAGTTTCAACCCCAAAATTAGTTGAAAAGTATTTTATTTACAGTTTTGTTGATAAAACAAAAGACGTACGAAAATAGGACAACATTTGACTAAAAATTCTGAATCCTCAGAAAATTTTATTCCAGTTTACATTTTTTCCCAGCTTCCTACGGCCAAAATTAAATTTATTAATAATATTATTATTGTAACGTATATTCGTTATAAACAAGGTACATAATTTCTGACTTATAAATAATAGACCTCAGGATATTTTACCCCAAATATAATTTTTGTCCCATTTTTTTGTCACTACAAATTAAATTAATAATTATAAAAGCACATATAAAAAATATTCGTTATAGCCGAGGTACCACTCGCAAAATCATACTTTTGAGGTAAAAATTGGATTCTTGAGAAAATTTTACCCCGATCGACCCTTTCTCCCCGATTTTCTAGCATAAATAACCAATTTATAAATTTTTAAATTAATTTCTGTACTGCTAAAGGTTTTGAAGTGCAATATAGGACAGCATAAAATTCAATCCGTAAAAGAGTACAAGATTATTTTTATAAAATAAGTAAAAATACAATTTTCAGACATAAATTTCAGCCCTCCTGAGTAGGATCTAGCATACAAAGGGTACTTTTCATAAAATAGGGGTGGCGAAAAATGATTTTCCACCCAAAAATTGCCCCAAAACAACTTTTCAAATCAAAATAATGTATTTTGAAAAAAAAAGTGACGTTTAATTAAATCTTAGTTAAAATTTAAGAGAATTCCAAAACAGTTGATTAGATTAGGTCGCTATATTGAGTTTCAAACTAAAAACTTCAGTATTTTCAGGGAACTGAAAAGGATTGTTTCTAAATTAATTAATATCTCTGTTATTAGGCATACGAACATTGTGAAAATTTGCATACCTGTAAAAAAGGGTGCAAGGATGATAATTATGTTATTAATTTTTGGATTAATTCACCCAGTTTTGGGTAAAAATAAAATAAATATTCAATAATTAATTACTGGCGAATTGAGCATAGTAAAAATTTGAAAATTGCTGTACGGAGCAAGCAACATGTTAGTAATTAAATTTTATACCTTAAACTTTTTTTTAAACTGAAATACCCATTTTAGGGTAAAAACTATTTATCCAAATATCTCGCGAGTTACACAAGATATTGAATTGCGGTTTTCAATGATAGTATCAGAAAGAAGAATTCTATATTTGAATTCATCAAAACACCCATTTTAGGGTATAAATTATTTATCTGAATATCTCGAGAGTCACATAAAATATTGACATGCGGTTTTCGATGTTAATATGATAATGTAGGATTGTATACCTTATATTCATCATCTTACCCATTTTAGGGTATAAATTTCCAATATCAATATTTCGAGAGTTATATAAGATATTGTCATGCGGTTTTTGATGTTAGTACTGCATAAAATTCAATCCGTAAAAGAGTACGAGATTATTTTTATAAAATAAGTAAAAATGCAATTTTCAGACATAAATTCCAGCCCTCCTGAGTAGGCTCCAGCATACAAAAAGTACTTTTCATGAAATAGGGATGGCGAAATATGATTTTCCACCCAAAAATTGCCCCAAAACAACTTTCCAAATCAAAATAATGTATTTTGAAAAAAAAAGTGACGTTCAATTAAATCTTAGCTGAAATTTGAGAAAATTTCAAAACAGTTGATTAGATTAGGTCGCTATATTGCGTTTCAAACTAATAACTTCAGCATTTTCAGGAAGCTGAAAAGAGTTGTTTATAAATTAATTAATATCTCTGTTATTAGGCATACGAACATTGTGAAAATTTGCATATTTGTAAAAAAGGGTTCCAGGATAATAATTATGTTATTAATTTTTTGATTCACCTACCCAGTTTTAGGTAATAAATTAAATGAATATTCAATAATTAATTATTGGCGAACTGCGCGTAGTAAAAATTTAAAAATTGCTGTGCGGAGCAAGCAACATGTTAGTAATTAAATTTTATACCTTAAACTTTTTTTTAAACTGAAATACCCATTTTAGGGTAAAAATTATTTATCCAAATATCTCGCGAGTTACACAAGATATTGAACTGCGGTTTTCAATGATAGTATCAGAAAGAAGAATTTCATATTTGTATTCATCAAAGCACCCATTTTAGGGTATAAATTATTTATCTGAATATCTCGTGAGTTACATAAAATATTGACATGCAGTTTTCGATGTTAGTATTAGAATGAAGGATTGTATACCTTATATTCATCATACTACCCATTTTAGGGTATAAATTTTCAATATCAATATCTCGTGAGTTATATGAGATATTGTCATGCAGTTTTTTATGTTAGTATCATAATAAATTATACTTCTTTTAATAAATATTCAGGTCAGCTAATATATTTTTTAGACATCTAGTTTGGGCGGGCATTGGACCAAATTTTCAGAAAAACTTTTAGATATCTGAGATAACTAATTTAGTGATAAATTGTTGATTCATACGAATTATTAGCTGGAAGCTTTAGTTTCTAGGCCAATAACTCATGAACCAAATTAAATATTTGATTGATATTTTTTGTATTTTAATACTTTCTTTATAATTTTTTGACGTCTGTAGAAAAAATGTTATGTGCAACTCGTGCACATAATCCTATTTAGTCATTGTCATTTTCGGCTTTTTTATTCGAACTATTTTGTTATATCTCGATTATTTGCATAATTATAGCATATTTTATTTATTAAGTTGGAATTGGGAGGTAAAAATGTCTCACCTGATTGTTGACATCGATCAATTGGGCGTATCGGTTCGCCAAATCCTTATCCCGAGTCTGCCTTCCCATTTTTCCAGATCTTGTTGAATGCCTCCCAGCAGCAGCATCCGGCCTATCCCGATGTTGAAACACAGCTCGAAGCCTGAAGACTTGTCCTCCTCGTACCACAGTTCGAACATATTGGGTATGAGGAATGGCTGTAGTTGGATCTGCATGGGCAGTATAAGCAGTAAAGGAGCTGCAGCTCAAGAAGGAACAAACTTGTTCTCGGACTAAATGAAGGAGAGAGGAATGAAGCAATGCGCAACGATCGCCCTTCTCGTTGAGAAGAGAGAACCAGCCTGAAAGAAAAAATAATAAAAAATAAAATTGTGCCATGTGTGCAATTAGAAAGTGATTTGATCCTCGTCAGATTCTCCCATCCGCCGTCGCCCAAGATTACGCGCATTGCGATTACATCATAAACTTTCTCGTGCAGACTAAGCC
The DNA here is from genome assembly GCA_963989225.1 of Dromius quadrimaculatus. NCBI lineage: Eukaryota > Metazoa > Arthropoda > Insecta > Coleoptera > Carabidae > Dromius > Dromius quadrimaculatus. The sequence goes on from OZ022328.1 coordinate 5,080,728, forward strand.
TAAATATTCATTAGTATAATTAGAGAAGACTAATCAGATCATCTTGCGAGAGCATCGCCAAGAAAAAGAAAAATGTTTGAAGGAGGAGTTCTTACAAGGTTTTCAGAATTGAGGTTAAGACCAGGAACGCCTTTGCCAAATTTGGCAAGTGGGGACAATTTGTCAAAAGGTCAGCAGATGATAATTATTGGAGCTTATGAAATTTAATTAAAAATAATTTAAAATTAGGTACATGTTTTGGGTGTTGCCAAATTCAGGACCTAACATGATTTTCACGCAGCAATATTTTTTTATGTTGTATTTTGTATTCTTGAATTTTTAAGGTCGAAACTTCACTTTTCAGAACAAATATTAGATCATTTCGATTATTTTGAGATAAGTTGATTTGATGAGGAACCAGGTGACCCAAAAATAATAAGAATCTCGGCTTGTTTAAGTTCTTTGAACAATGTTTTACAGTCTGCCATTTTTCGAACATGAGGCAAATTTGCAAAATCGACTGGAATTTTATTGGCAGACGGTAAACTCATAAATTTATTGCGTAACTCGAAACAATTGAATCGATTCGACATTACAAAGTAAGTGAAACTGACAAAATTCACATTTCGAGATTTTGATGGAAAAATACATTTTGAATATCCCTGAGTCCATTTTGACTATTTTCGGCTTGATGTCGGTACGTATGTGCGTTTTCAACTCGCAAATCTCAAAATTCGTCAAACGTATAATGTTGAAATTCTGTATTTAAGGCTTTTTCAGGGTCTAGTTGGGCATCTTGCATTATGGTTGCAATCGTCTGTACCGGAAGTGCACTTTACTTGAAACATTTTTTGAATTTTTTGCATAAATCCAGAATGATCAGTCGTAGGATACTGAAATCCAGTATTTAAGATTGCTGTAGCATTTAAATGGTTATATTATATTTTTGTACCAATCGGCTGAGCCGGAAGGGCACTTTATATAACAGACTTTTCGAATTTTCCGCATAAATTCAAAACAATCAGTCGTAAATATTGAAATTTTGTATCAGGAACTTCTATAACATCTAGTTGTGCACCTTGCATTATGTATGCAATCGTCTGGACCGGAAGTGCACTTTACTCCAAATATTTTTTGAATTTGCCGCATAAATCCAAAACGATTGAACGTAAAATGTTAGAATTCAGTATTTGAGACGATAGTACCGTCTAGATGTTCATACCCTATTTTCATTGAGATCGACTGAGCCGGAAGTGCACTTTACTTGACAGTTTTTGGAAATTTTCCCCTAAATTCGAAACGATTGGTTGTAGAGTATTGAAATTTGGTATTTTAGTCTGCTATAGCCTCAAAATGATTGCCTATCATACTCATAAAAATAGACTGAACCGGAAGTGCACTTCAGTTGAATTTTGCGCATAAATTCTTTGTTGTTAGCCGTAGAATCTTGGAAATCAGTATTTAGGAATGTTGTAGCATAAGAATAATAATCTAGTGTTTTCATAGCAACCGACTGCGCCGAAGGCGCACATTATTTGACAGATTTTCGTGGAACGATGAAATTTTATTTGTTTATCGTATTATTATATGCAAAAATATATTCAATGATGTACAAGTAAGTCACGTGCCCTGTTGGAACATTCGGGCGCCGTCGTGCGCAGTGACGTCATGCTTGTTCATGAGTTATGGGGACCAAAGTTTTACTAGAAAAATATTTTATCATTTTCAGGTTAGAAACATAAAGACGATTTGAGAAGAAATCAATGGACCCAAAAAGTACAAACATTGTATGAATACTAAAAATGTACGAATTTATTCGTATAATAATTACAAGATGGCAGTCTAACTTTGTAAATGAGATACCAAGACCTGAAATTCTCTTTTAAAAGCAATATTTTATTTTTAAATAACCAAAGGGCCAAAAAGATTTATACGAATACTAACAAGGGATGAAGGTATTTGTATAATAATTTTGAGGTACCAGACTTTATCTGTTCATGAGTTATGGCGCGTGGAATTCAACTTTTCAATAAGAATTTTAGATAATTTGAGTTCTTTACAAACAAAATTAATTGAAATGGGAATCAATGGGCCCAAAACATTCAAACATTGAGTAAGTACCAAAAAGGGATGAATTTATTCGTAAAATGATCACAAGACAACATTCTCAATTTGTTAATGACTTGTTTTAAGATATCAGACGAATTTCGACAACTAAATTTCAAAAGATCCCATTTGCATTTACTTACTCCAGTAGTCCGACTCCATTGTATTGTATTGTAATACAAATTAGGCGTTTTGAAATATGCTTACGGAAGATAGCAATAAGATTTTTAAATCTGCTTGCATTTAGATGTTGTGGGAACTTTATACGCACAATACTCGATATAAAAACAATTTGCGGTACCGCCTATTTCTCACATTATGTGATGGATGTTTGGTGTAACTATGGGAACAAATACGTCATCATGAAACGGGGAAAACTGTTTTATGAGTTACATCACTAGTACAAAAATTGTCTTATTAAGCCATAAAGTTATTTTTAGCGCTCAGAATTATTTTTCTCTGAAGAAGATTTATTGCCCACACCATATAAGTCAAAGTAACACAGATTTCATTTTGTGCTTTAATATTATGTGCTTGCAACTCATACCTTACAACATGAGAAAAACAAATAAATAAAAATAAAGAATTTTGTTACGAAACGTGTGAAAAAAAGACAAAGAATAAAACAAGTGCATTACGAAATGCATTCTCTTCCCATTCTTGTCTTGCATAGCTTTCGCACTTGCCATGTTCACATATTCATGTGTGTTTAAAAAACAATGCACAATCATGCAATGTTGCATGCAGATTTAAATAACTCGGCCCAAAAATAAAATTGTAAATACTGTACTGAGAAAAAAATAATCATAATCATGGGCACTTTTTTGATGATTCTAAACTTACTTCAAATATTTAACCCATTTCTGACCGCAAAATGAATTCATAAGTGTTATTCGCATATGATTGTGCCAACCACAACACTTTTTATTAATATTTATTGTTATTATTACTGTTTACTAATCAAACTATAATTTCAATTGCTTTAATGATACGCAATTCATTTCTTATTCCAAGAATTTATTTGTTGATAACCTTCACAATTATTGTCTTCTAGATTAAGAATAAATCCAGTTTTTGCTTCTTTAAGATGTTAACATCAAATAGAGTAGCATAAAAAGATCATTATTGGAGTCTATTATACTTGTAAATTTATTGGATATTCTCATAAATAATGCGCAAAAAATTTCTGGATCGTTAACTATTTATGTAACATGTATTATTTGCTATATTTGATCCGATCAAGGTTTAGTATCATGTGAGTGAATATTTTTAAATCACTTGAATCTCTTTGTTAGGTTCAGTAATTAATCAAAGTGTGCAACACTCAAACATAAATTTTGTTGCAGATATAATCTTATTCCCAATCTGAGAGTTCGCGTAATTCGACATTTCAGACGCTTTCTCCCCATTTTTCACGCATCTTAAAACAAAGTGTTCGTGTGCCCAAATTTGGATATCGGAGTCGAATTTCAGTGAGCATAAATATTAAAGAATAAAGGTGCTCATGCTCATTGTTCAAGAAGATGACCTCATGTCGTCATTTGTTTATAAAGTGTTCATTAGCGCACATAATTTTTTTCGTGGGATGAACCTTAATATTATAAATTTAAATTATCCAAAAGTCTCATGAAATTTCGCGTCTGCGTCTCAAGTTAAATTAAAATTGTAGAGCATAAAATTTGCAACAAATTTTGGCTCAAACATTTTTTCAATCGCGCAACTGTTTTTGAAATATAGCGCGGAGAATGCGCAGCGCTCAGCCATACTAAGTGTAATACAAGAATGGGGCTGGATGCAACAAAACTAATTTCTGGAACTAATGACAACCATATTATCATTGACTACAGATGAATTATTGAAAAAAATATTTTACAACTGTGCGAATGCAGAAAATCAGCGTTCTCCGCACTCTATTTCGAAAACGGTTGAGCGCATAAAAAAATGTTTTGGACAGAATTTTTTGCAAATTTTATGCTCAACAATTTTTGTAATAATTGTCAACATTATTGGAGCCATAAAAACCAAGATATTTGCAAAAAACTGATTTTTGCGCCCTTTGACCTTGAATAACTTTAGACACAGAAACAAGATGACATGAGACTTTTGAGACAACTTTAAGAATGCCAAAAAAAATAAAGATTTGTACAAGTTTTCAGCTTATTATCTATCATTCCGAGGTGAAACCCTAATTTGACTGGGATAAAAAGTTTATATCTACTGCGGTTTTTTCCATATTCATTCCCATATCTTTTGAATACTGAGCAAAGTTTTTCCCGACCATGATTTCATGCCCAGTTTCATCGCTGTTCCAAAAATTTTGATTGTCGCATCAATTAATTGCATATTACAAAGTGAAAGCTGTCATTATCAAAGTGACAGCTGTCTTTGTCAAAGTGACAGCTGTCATTGTTAAAATTAATTCATTGGAACATACAGTTTCGACATTTGATCACCGGAAGTGTAATTAAATATCCTCTTTGACACTTCTACTAGAATTATCGCTACAAGAGCTTCAATTTGATTGATCAAAAACGATAGAATCAAATTACTTATTTTAAAAAAACAATTGACGAACGTTTGCATGTGATGTTAAACTATGAGTGATGATAATTCCAACTCCACATTATGATTCTCATTATTTCTTTGGTTCAGAAAATATTACGAATTTCATAATAATTTAAATTTTGATAATAACAAATGAACTGCTGATAATTTCGAAAAATGTTTCAAGTGAATGTTGTGCCAAATCATTCAAGGATTAGTTTTGGTTATTACATATTTTATGATAAATACTACCGTTTATAAAATAAATGCAAAAAACTGAAAAGTTCTATCAATAAATTTTTGGTGTCACTGATTGAAAAAAGCTCATCTACGAACTTGAACCTAGCTTTTTGATGAAAAACTTGAATATAAAATTTTAGTCAAAAATTCGTACGCGTTCTCAAATTTTTTTTTTTTTTTAATTGTGTTTTTTGGGTTCAGTAGGGTCTAAAACATGAAGATTCATCAAAATTCGAACTGTCAAACCAAAATATGCAGAAAATATTCATCTACAATCGCCTTCCCAGCTGTATCAAGCTATTTTCAATGAATCACAATATAATGTGGGGAAAAAAACCAACTTAATTACGTCATAACTTTCAGTAGAACTCAATTTTGGGCCCCAAAATACGACAAAACATTCTTCTATAATTGTTTTGCTCACTGTATTAAATTATTCTCACTGATTCCAGAGATATCTTAATGTATGTGGAAAAAATCAAAAAAAGTATAAAGCACGCCTTTCCTGTAGATCCTCTGGATATCTGGTTGAAATTCATTTGTTGGAATAACGACAACTGCCGATTGAAATAAGTACTCTTCGTCAAATCATTTATTCAATGAAAATTGGAAAAATATTTGTATTTTGGCATTTGAGATTTTAGCTTACCTCAATAATTCTAGTATTGGATGTTATGCAAGTAAGGTTGAATTTGATCTGTTAGTCATATTTTATATGTTACTGTCAAGTTAATTGATTTATATTTAGGGATTTTACGTATTTTTTAGATAGTACATTTCTCATAAATTAGATTGTCTACAAGTTCATTACACTATGACAGATAACAGCTGAGGACGACGTCTCTGAAAGCAACCCAAACCTGTGCTGCCATCTGTAATTTATTGTTTGTGGTCAGGAGTTAACATACATAAGCGTGCAAAGCAGAAAATGAGAATTTTGGTTTTAGACTGAAGCTAGGTCATTCTAGAATCTCAGTTAAATAAAAAATTTTGGAATGTGCTAAATGATTTATTTGATTTGTTTGATTCAGGAATTGTTTGTTTGTGGTGATTTAAATGATTTGCTGGATTGTTGTTTGTAACGTGCGAAAGTGTTATAATTCGTAAAAATAAAATAGGCCCTGAATCTGTTCCTGTTGTCTGGGCGGAGACTGTTATCTCTTTCGACATTCGAGAATAACGTAGAAATTTCTAGATGTTTGGTTTCCGTTTATATAAGGGCGAACAACCTGACTGAGGAATAGAAAAGTGCGAAGTGTAGTAAATAAATAAGTTGTTGAAAATAAATATTAGTGGCTTTGTAAATGAGGTTTAATAATAGTGAGTAAGAAATAAATTGTTAGTGTTTATTTTAGTGTTTCATTTATTGAGTAGTGACTTTTATTTTAACAATAAACAATTTTTCAAGAGCAATAAATATTACAGTGTTGAAAGGAATACGTCTGGTGATGCTTTGGGTAGGTTTGTGATAGTAGAGTAAATGAAACGTCTTTTTTTATATATTGTAACGAATTTAAGTCTATAAATTAGTCATTTCGGCTTTACTGGTGCTTAGAATTATTGTGGAAATATTTTACATTTGTTTTCTAGAAAATTGCTGGTATCTTCTAGCGCTTTCTAGAAAAGCATGGACGTTTGCGGGAAAAACGAAGTGGGGAGAGACCCACGGCATATATCAGTGGCTGACTCAACGAGGAGTATTATTGATTTTGGCTCAGAGACCTTATAATATGGACTGCTAGTGGTTGAAATGAATTGTGTTATTTAAAATAAATCAATATTGACATGAATAATTTAAGTTAAGTTATAGTGTAGTGTAATAATCTTTAGTTTAAATTAGAATTATTTATTAGAAGTAGTGTTTAGTAACTTTTGCTTCCTAAATTAAAATAAAAACGTTACAATATGATTGCTAGTTTGTCACTCAAGATAAAGTCGTCATGAAGACTCGTATTAACTTGAGGAAAGAACAAGAACAGTCTTCAGTCTTTTAATCACAAAATTGTAGATTGTGTAGCAGAGTAACATCGAAAATAAAAATCAGTCCGCGGAATTACAGTTGTCCAAGCTTATAATTAATTTTTAGCCCTCGTGGATTTTAAAATTTTATAAGTGTCGCAATAATTTCGAAAAAAATCATACCAAATTGCGAATTTTTTGCTTGCCGTATTCAGTTTAGGATCTATGGATCAAGTAGTCAATAAAATAGTGGTTTCTTGACTTTATTCTGACGACAAATTTAGGTTCTTATATCTATATATTAATACGTGAACTGTATGCACGGAGGAATGTGAGATTTGGCATACTTGAAGTAGACATGGAGAAGGAATGCAGAAAATTAAAATTATATACCAGGATGACTCATTTTAGGTTTAGGTGAAGAGAAAACTGTGTAACGCGCACAAAAGAATGTTAAAGTTTATATGAAGGAATACAGGGTATCCCACTTTAATTTTATGTGAAGAGAAAACTTTGTACCGCCCTTACGAAGGTATGTGAGATTTGACATACTTGAAGTATATATGGAGAAGGAGTGCAGAAAGCTGAAAGTATATACCGAGTATCCGCTTCCAATTTATCTTTGAAAACGATATTATTTTGTGCTAGAATATGTATCGAATGAAAAAATTTCTGAAGTCAAAGTTTAACGATTTACCCTCCCTCCGAAGGGTGGAGGGTTAAATTCAATAACGTACTAATATAATGAATTACGGTCGAATTTTGATCACTGGGCGACCCCTAGTAATATTTTTTTGCTGATGTAAGACAGTAAGAACAATAGAAACAGAAATACTAGCATATAAATGTGTCACAAAAGTTTGTGACATTTAAAAACATTCAATGAATACGTTGTAACAATTCCACATAATTTTAAATCTGCCTGTAAAGTTGCTACAATTGCTATTGTTATTCTATCAGAGTACATGACCTTCTATGTATTTCTATTGGCTTATTGAAACAATGTTTTTGTATAATTAGAAATTGTGAACATATTTCCAATTGAATAAACGTCAAAAAAAAAAATTACTCACCTGGATATCCTTCAGGAAAGTGCATCACCCGGTTTTCATGTTTCCCTTTCTTCCCAATCGCTTTCGCTTGCACTTTAGTAAAATTGTCGAAGCATCTGTACAACAGAAGAGGTTCACCCCCTAAAGTAACCCCATTTTGTTGAGTTTGCTGGACTCTAACGACCCTAGGAAGGGAATATCTGTCCAAAAAATCCCGGACTTCGCGATATTCTCGTTCAGGAGTATCGTGGGAACGGTCGCCTGTTCCCTCAGGGGAATTATTGGAGGAAATATTACGGGAGTGGGTGTTTTCAGGAGAGGTTGATTTTGAGTTGGATTCTGTGCTGCTTTCGATCAAATGAGTCTGAAATAATCAAAATTAATTTTAATTAAATGTGTGAATTAAATTGTTAGTTTATTTACCTGTTCTTCGTGGGAATGGTATCTTCTAAGGTGGGCTTTTCTTCTGTCCACCAATTTCTGCTGCCGGGACATAAAATGGGATGCATCAAAGCTAGTGAAGGGTTGATGGTCGGGACGAAAAAGCGGGTTGACGGATGTGCGGGGTGCTAAAGCAGAAGGTGGAGCTAATGAAGGAAGTGAGGGCATTGATGAGTTTCTACCGCAGCTCCCGGAGCGGCTGCTAGAGCTCCGAGAGGATACCGTTGCGCTGGGAAACATCGTCAGAGAGGAAGATCACATCCTGCAAAAAAAAAATTAATCAATAATGTAATACGTCTCTTAATTATATTTTCTTGAAATATCGAATTAAAGTTAAACTCTTTGTTTGTTTAATGATGAATCCCAGGTGGCCGCTCAAAAAATCTTCATTGATGAACTCACGTTTAGAGTATTGCCTTGAGTTTTTATGTTTTGTTCATGGGATTACGAATACGATAAAAAATCCTTACAAGAAAAATACAATACAATCGTGGAAATCCTTGTTTTTATAAACATTGTTTTTCATCGAATACTCACAGACTCAATTTGAATCTTTGTTCTGGGCGGACGACGTTATTATTCAAATTTAATTACAAGAAATATTATGCAATGCATTATTCTTACGGAGGAAAATACATTTGCCAAATAAAGCGATGTGTGACTCAATAATTGCAAAATAATAGTTCTAATTAGAGCTGTAATTAGTGACATTTTTAATGCATTATGTAAAGTATTATGAAATTTGAATATTCCAGTTTATTTCACAAAATTCTTGCCTTATAAACAGAGCGCCGGTTTTTCCAAATACGCTAAAGAATAAAATAAAACTAGGGTTAAGATTTGTTGACGACTTATTCATATTATTAGATAAAGGACATAACTTCTTCTACTATTTGAACAATATTAGAACAACAGAATTCACAATGCAAAAGAAATACACCACAAATTCTAATTTTTCATGTCCTCATCCAGAAAAGTGCAGGACAGGTCCATATTGAAGCATTTGCTTTTCACTGATCCCAGAAACTTTTCTCGGAAGTGAAATTCGTCTTCGACAGCGAATCGTTTGCGCATGAAGATAATTTTGGACCGTTCAACACAACTTTGTTCCAAATGTATGATCACGCTAACAATACAACATGTGGATAACGTGATTTTCTTAAAGCTAGAAGCAGAGGGACAAAGGGGACACCATCTCGCTACGAATCTATCGACGCGACGCCGCAAAATCACAACTTGTATTTCTATTGTTTTATTCTCCCTACAAGTCATACAAAGTGTTATCAAAACATTATATGACAGAGCTATCGGTTCGTGAAACACAGAAAATGCATTAGCTCCAAAGATAATAATTGATTCAAAAAAGACATCCACTGAGAATGGTACGAAACTGTTGAGAAACGGGAGAGCCTATAGGACTTCTGAACATTCCCTAATTGAAACATACTTTGAAAAAAAATTTAGCAGCACAACAATAGAACTGCTTTTTAATAGACCCAAACACACAGAACTACATAACCAAATTTCATGTTAATGAGGTGATTCTCACTATGGCAGATTCTGAAAATTCGCTTCCGCAATTATTATTGCGAACATCAAAAGCCTATGAGACTTCTGAACATTCCCTATTTGAGAGGCATAACCAAATCTTATGTAAATGTGGCAATTCTCACATGTGGATAATTCTAAACATTCGCTTTGGCAATTATTATTGCGAACATTAAGAGCCTATAGAACTTCTGATCATTCCCAATTTTAAAGGCATAACATATAAATGTGGTGATTCTCACATGAGGAGGATTCTGGACAGTCGCCTTCGCAATTATTATTGTGAGCCTATGAAACTTCTAAACATTTCCTATTCAAAAGACATAACCAAATTTTATGTAAATGTGATGGTTCTCACAAGTGGAAGATTCTCAACATTTACTTTCGTGATTATTATTGTGAACATTGAGAGCCTATAAGACTTTCAAACATTCCCCACTTAAAAGGCATAACCAAATCTTATGTAAATGTGGCAATTCTCACATGTGGATAATTCTAAACATTCGCTTTCGCAATTATTATTGCGAACAATAAGAGCCTATGAAACATCTGAACATTCCCAATTTTAAAGGCATAACATGTTAATGTGGTGATTCTCACATGTGGAAGATTCTGAACATCCGCTTTTGCAATTATTATCGCGAACTATAAGAACCTATAAGACTTTTGAACATTCCCTATTTGAAAGACATAACAAAATATTATGTAAATATAGTGACTCTCACATTCTCAATTCTCAGATTCTCAATATTTATTTTCTCAATTATTATTGCGAACATTAAGAACCTATAGAGCTTCTAAACATTCCCATTTTGAAAGGCATACCATGTGAATGTAGTAGTTCTCACATGTGGAAGATTCTGAGCATGCCCTTACGCAATTATTATTGCGAACATTAAGAGCCTATGAGACTTCTGAACATTCCCTATGTGGAAGGCATAACGAAATACTATGTGGATGTAGTGACTCTCACATGTGGAAGATTCTTAATATTTACTTTCTCAATTATTATTGCGAATATTAAGAGCCTATCAGACTTCTAAACATTCCCTATTTGGAAGGCATAATTAATTTTTATGTTAATGTTGTTATTCTCACATGTGGAAGATTCTCAACATTCGTTTTCGCAATTATTATTGCGAACATTAAGATCCTATGGAACTTCTGAATATCCCCTATCTGAACAGCATAACATGTAAATGTGGTGATTCTCACATGTGGAAGATTCGGAGCTATCGGTTTCGCAGTTATTGTTGTGAACATCAAGGGCCTACGAGACTCCTAAACATTCCCTATTTATAAGGCATTACCAAATCCTATTTAAATGTGGTGATTCTCACAAGTGGAAGATTCTCAACATCCGCTTTCGCGAATATTATGGCCAATATTGAGAGCCTAAGGAACTTCTGAAAATTCTCTAATTGAAAACCATAACATGAAAATGTGGTGATTCTCACATGTGCAAAATTCTGAACATTTACTTTTGAAATTATTATTGCGAAAATTAGGAGCCTATAGGATTTCTAAGCATTCTCTATTTAAGAGGCTTAACCAAATCTTATGTAAATATGGTGGTACTCACATGTGGAAGATTCGCTTTCGCAACTATAATTGCAAACATTAAGAGCCTATGAGACTTCTGAGCATTCCCTATTTGAGAGGCATAACCAAATATTATGCAAATGTGGTGTTTCTCACATGAGGAAGATGCTGAACATTTGCTTTCCTAATTATTATTGCAAAAATCAAGAACCACTGGATCTTCTTAACATTCCTTATTGGAACATATGAATGTGGTGATTCTCATATATGGAAGATTCTGAAAATTCGTTTTCGCAATTATCATTGCGAACATTAAAAGCCTATAAGACTTCTGAACATGCCCTTTTTTGAAGGCATAACCAAATTTTATATAAATGTGGCGATTCTCACATGTAGAAGATTCTGAACATTTGCGATCGCAATTATTATTGCGAACTTTAAGACCCTATGGAACTCTTGAACATTTCCTATTTAAAAGGCATAACATGTAAAAGTGATGATTCTCACATGTGGAACATTCTGAACATTCGTTTTCGCAATTATTATTGCGAACATTAAGATCCTATGGAACTTCTGAATATCCCCTATCTGAACAGCATAACATGTAAATGTGGTGATTCTCACATGTGGAAGATTCGGAGCTATCGGTTTCGCAGTTATTGTTGTGAACATTAAGGGCCTACGAGACTCCTAAACATTCCCTATTTATAAGGCATTACCAAATCCTATTTAAATGTGGTGATTCTCACAAGTGGAAGATTCTCAACATCCGCTTTCGCGAATATTATGGCCAATATTGAGAGCCTAAGGAACTTCTGAAAATTCTCTAATTGAAAACCATAACATGAAAATGTGGTGATTCTCACATGTGCAAAATTCTGAGCATTTACTTTTGAAATTATTATTGCGAAAATTAGGAGCCTATAGGATTTCTAAGCATTCTCTATTTAAGAGGCTTAACCAAATCTTATGTAAATATGGTGGTACTCACATGTGGAAGATTCGCTTTCGCAACTATAATTGCAAACATTAAGAGCCTATGAGACTTCTGAGCATTCCCTATTTGAGAGGCATAACCAAATATTATGCAAATGTGGTGTTTCTCACATGAGGAAGATGCTGAACATTTGCTTTCCTAATTATTATTGCAAAAATCAAGAACCACTGGATCTTCTTAACATTCCTTATTGGAACATATGAATGTGGTGATTCTCATATATGGAAGATTCTGAAAATTCGTTTTCGCAATTATCATTGCGAACATTAAAAGCCTATAAGACTTCTGAACATGCCCTTTTTTGAAGGCATAACCAAATTTTATATAAATGTGGCGATTCTCACATGTAGAAGATTCTGAACATTTGCGATCGCAATTATTATTGCGAACTTTAAGACCCTATGGAACTCTTGAACATTTCCTATTTAAAAGGCATAACATGTAAAAGTGATGATTCTCACATGTGGAACATTCTGAACATTCGCTTTTGCAATTATTATTGCGAACATTAAGAGCCTATGGAACTTCTGTGCATTCCCTATTTGAAAGACATAACATGTAAATGTAGTGATTCTCACATGTGGAAGATTCTCAACATTCGCTTTCGCAATCATTATTGCGAAAATCAAGAACCTATGAGACTTCTAAGCATTCCCTGTTCAAGAGGCATAGCCAAATCTTATGTAAATGTGGTGATTCTCACATGTGGAAGATCCTCAATATTTGCTATCGCAATTATTATTGCGAACATTTAGAGCCTATGGAACTTCTGGACATTCCCTATTTGGAAGGCATAACATATAAATGAGGTGATTCTTACATGTGGAAGATTCTGAACATTCGCCTTTGCAATTAGCATTGAAAACATTAAGAGCCTATGAGATCTCTAAACATTCCCTATTTGGAAAGCATAACCAAATATTATGTAAATATGGTGGTTCTCACATGTGGGAGATTCGTTTTCGCAATAATAATTGCGAACATTAAGACCCAATGAGACTTCTAAACATTTCCTATTTGAGAGGTAAAACATGTAAATGTGGTGATTCTCACATGTGGAAGATTCACAACATTCGCTTTCGCAATTATTATTGCGAACATCAAGAGTCTGTAGAACTTCTGAATATTCTCTATTTGAAAAGCATAACCAAATCTTATGTAAATGTGGTGTCTCTCACATGTGGAAGATTCTCTACATTCGCTCTCTTAATTATTATTGCGAACAATAAGAGCCTATGAAATATCTTAACATTCCCTATCAAAAAGACATAACGTGTGAATGACGAATGTGGTAATTCTCACATGTGGAAGATTTTCAATATTCGTTTTCGCAATATTATTGCGAACATAAAAGGCCTATGGAACTCCTGAACATTCCCTGAAAGGCATAATATGTAAATATAGTGATTCTCACATATGGATCATTCTGAGCATTCGCTTCCGCAATTATCATTGCGAACACTAAAAGGCTATAGAACTTTTGAACATTCCCTATTTAAAAGGCATAACATGTAAATGTGGTGATTCTTACGTGTAGATGATTCTGAATATTCGCTTTCGCAATTATTATTGCGAACATTAAGTGCCCATAAGATTTCTGAACATTTCCTATTCTAAAGGCGTAACCTAATTTTATATAAATGTGGCGATTCTCACATGTAGAAAATTCGGAACATTTGCGTTCGCAATTACTATTGCAAACATTAAGAGCTTATGGAACTTCTGAACATTTCCTATTTGAAAGGCATAACATGTAAAAGTGATGATTCTCACATGTGGAACATTCTGAACATTCGCTTTCGCAATTACAAATGCGAACATTCAGAGCCTATAAGACTTCTAAACATTCCTATTTGGAAGGCACAACTAAATCTTATGTAGATGTGGTGATTCTCACATGTGGAAGATTCTCAACATTCGCTTTCGCAATTATTATTGCGAATATTGAGAGCCTATAGAACTTCTAAACATTCCCTATTTGAGAAGCATAACATGTTAATGTGGTGAATCTCACATGCGGAAGTTTCGGAATATTCGCTTTCGCAATTATTATTGCGAACATTAAGAGCCCATGAGACTTTCGAACATACTCTATTTGGAAGGCATAACCAAATCTTATGTGAATGTGGTGATTCTCACATGTGGAAGATTTTCAATATTCGTAATTATTATTACGAATATTGTCGTACCACATTATCACTGTATTAATGTTTTCCAATAAGCATTAACATCAAGCGGAGTTTTTAAATGCAAATAATTCAAGACATTAAATACATGGGAAAAATATTTTAATGATCTGTTGAATGAAAACAGAAAAAGGAACAATAAAAAAATAAGAAATAATGATGACAGGGCGGATGACGCAGATTACATAGTCCTGGAGGACCAACCAAACTTCACTCACTTCTACGTTATAGGAAGTTTATCGTTATAAAGAATAACGTTATAAAGAGCACTGTATTTAAAAACATAAAAGAAAAGAGAGCTTAGAGCAAGAAATTCTAGATAGAGTAAACAAAGAGGAATACTATTTGATGCCTTAAAAAGTGAATTTTTGATGAAACAAGAGGTTTTACCAAAAATAAATTAGAAGTCTTTTGAAAAACATACAGCTGCGAGTAGTAAAAATTAAAGACTACAAAGTGAAGTAAAAAGCATAAAATGAGACAAAAATTCAATACAAAACTCAGTCATGCAAGATTAGGAAGCGTAAAGAGTTGCATGCAAAAGAAAACCTGAAACGACAAAAGAAGAAAATGATGGACCACAGCCCATATCGAACGGTAGAAGTTGGGTAATATCTCAAGCTTACAGCTTCAAGTATTTTTCCTATAAATGACAGCCTGTAGAAAATTGTTTTTTTTTTTGTCTCGAGCGCCAGGTCCGTAGCTCATAATCAGCAATTATTAAAATCACAGTGAGAAAATTGTTACGCTAAAATGATCAGAAAATCATTATTCAAGGTTCTGGTTCCTAAAAAGGGTATGGGTATTATTGGAATGCTTCTTGATGATTATCAATCGTTAATATGCTCTATATGAAAGTGGTTGCTATGGTGATGCGTTATTCATTAGATTTCTTCTTTATGCTTCATCATAAATTATTATAATTGTACACATTTATCAAATAATTCTTATTAGTTTTCTTTTTCTAGTTTATTTCACCAGTTTTTCTAGAATATCTATTACCATATTAATCTACTTTTCTGTAACTGATAAACAATAATTAGAATTGTATTTTCATTAGTAAAACACTTTCCAAAACGAAAAGTGAAGACTGCTAATATCTGGCTTGTGTCAAACGACCTCATTCCCTACATAGCATTTAATAACATTTCAACAAGATGTGCTCATGAGAATAAATGCCGAACAACGTCATTTGAAATGGAAATTGTATTGAGGTGTTGTCCTATATGGTATTGTTCGAGTTCACATTTCGAAATTTTAAAAGAAATATTTGTTTTGGACATTCCTGAATCCATTTTGACTATTTTCGGCTTGACAATCGTCTGTACCGGAAGTGCACTTGAGTCAAAACATTTTTTGAATGCATAAATCCAAAGCGATTGAACATAAAATGTTAGAATTCAGTATTTAGGACGATAGTACTGTCTAGATGCTCATTTCGTATTTTCATTGAGATCGACTGAACCGGAAGTGCACTTTACTTGACAGTCTTTTGGCTGTAGAGTATTGAAATTTAGTATTTCAGTCTGCTGTTGCATCTGAATGATTGCCTACTATTTTCATAACAATCGACTGAGCCGGAAGTGCACTTCAGTTATTTTTTTATAATTTTGCGTATAAATTTAGAGCTGCTAGTCGCAGAATCTTGGAAATCAGTATTTAGGAATGTTGTAGCATGCGAAAGCATGCAAAGCGACCGACTGCGCCAAAAGCGCACTTTACTTGACAGATTTTTAGAATTTTTTGGATAAATCCAAAACGATTAGCCGTGGAACGATTATATGCAAAAAATATATTCAATGATTCGTTGTTTACAAGCAAATTATTTAAAACTTTCTACCTCTGATAAGATTACAGCTAACAGTATTCATAAATATTGCATAATTCATAATTGCAGATATAGCTACAATGTGTAAGTGTTTAGTATTGTTTCTACTGTGTAATTACATTCAGGATACGGTAGTATCGTTCAATGCTCTAGTTTTAGTGAGATACGAAATTCACTAGTTACTAGCCAGGTAAATAACCTGTTACGACTCACGAACGAAAATGAGGAGTACTGTCACAAATGAGGAAAGAGTTTGGTGGGAATTTTTACGGTAAAAAACTAAAATTTCAGAATTGTGTTTAATCAAACCGATTTTTCTTTTCTTATTGTATGTATTGGTTGATTGTTATTACTTCTATAGTCGCACAACACAAATTAACAATAATAGCAGACCTCAAAAGTAATAATTTAAAAGATAGTGGTTTGTGGAAGAATAATTACAATCATGATTAAAATATTCACACACAACAAAATAATTACAAAATTGCATAGCAGCCTTGGGCGCAATTCAACTAATAACCATTGTTTTAAGTTATAGCAGTACCAAAATCGAAACAAGTGTTATGCCATGCATTTTAAGTAACCCTAAATTTCAACCTCCTCTGGAATGAGCTACGAGCAATCTACGACATTTAATCTTTCATAATAATGATATTCATCTTCATTTTGTATCACAGGTCGTTAATGGTTGCTTACAAGCGAGAATAAAATTGTAAATGGTTTACGTACGCGGTCTGATAGATTGATGAGCTCGGTTTTGTTTTGTTTTCAGGTTATAAATATGCGAGAAGGCGCATACTGATTGTTTTTAGATACTTGGATTTAGATGCAAATTTTGCATGGGAAGATAACTCACTTCGATTTTTCGGATCAACCTCAGAACCTTATCGTAAGATTAACTATCGGCACTGGAGAAAAACAAAACGCATCAACCGCAAGAATCTATCGTTCCGAAAATGTCTTGAAAATTAACCAAACAATTCGATTCGGGACAATTTACTACTTTGAACAATTTATTAGATTTGACTGCTGCCGTCCGCATGCGTCAACCGCAAAAGTTTGCCGCTTGTCCGCAAGAGACTACCACTCGCATACAAAGTTTGCCGCTTGTCTAAATGGGTTTGCCGCTCGCACGAACGAATTTCTCAATTAAAGACAAGTAGGTCGATGTAACAAATATGTCAATTTAATATATTATTGGTAACATTTCCCTACTAGTTTGTAAAATCATATTTATTTCACGTTGTATTTAATGTAATGGCTTGTATTTTACGTTTTAGGCTGTAAAGTGTCTTGTATCTTACGTAATTTATAAGATGACATGTATTTTACGCCTTAGTGTACAAAGTGACATGTAAATTACATTTAGTTTGTAAGGTGACATGTATTTTATGCTGTATTTACGTTGTATCCACTAAGATGACTTGTATCTTACGTTTTGGGGTGTAAGGTGACTTATATTTCACGTAGCTTGTAAGGTGACTCTTTAATTTGTGAAGTGATATGTAAATTGCGTTTAGTTTATAAGGCGACATGTGAATTACGTTTAGTTTGTAAGGTGCCATGTAATTTATGTTTTAGTCTGTAAGATGTAACGTAATTTAGGTCTTTATCTAGTAAGATGCGGTTGGAGTTGAAAAACCTTTGAAAGGGATGAAAAAAAACAGCTACGAAAGATGGGGAGGGGGTGAGACATGACTATTGCTATGAAATTGTGGGGTATTTGGGTTATATTCTTTTTCAGGCATAACCTGGGCCCAGGCATCGGTTTTTCTACCTCAAAACTGTCTTCTAAGGAGTGATAGGTATATTTTTAGCGCATTTTTTGGAAAAAAGCGCTATTGGTAACTGAAATTAACCCGTAGCCACCTAGCGGTTATAAGCGGAACTATATTGTAAAGTGGATTCAACCTTAATTTCCATATGATCATATGTTATGTTATTGGCTTTGTTAGCAATATTTAAAGACTTTTTTGAGGTTGTTAATATTAAATTTTATACTACAATAGTTCATATTGGAGTTGTTGCAATTAGTTCAGTGAAATATACTTGGCTTTCGACTTTATTGTTCAATTACATAACCTCATTGCTATACTGAAATTGGTCTTTCTCAAGATTTTACTCTTCAAAATATGGAATCTAAACGAAGAAGTGTTGAAAATTGTTGTGTTTATAGATGTCATTCCAAATTTAGTTGAATTGTTGATTTGAGTTTCCATAAATTTCCTAAAAAGGGAAAAGGAAAGTGTCGGTAGTAAATAAATTTGGAGACTTCAATCCAGTTCATAAACAAACTATGCGGATTAGAAAAATTCGTACAGGGAAAGCTGAAAGCCGAAATGTACAATACAAAAATGTCGTAAATACTCCTCTGTAATATTATTTCCTTTGAAGGTATGAATTTCATAACCTCATTCAGTCTTCCAGTTACAAGCAAAATTCATATATAAATAAAAAGATTTTAAAAGAAAAAACTAAATGTTATAAAAGAAGAAGGCCAATACTTTCTCGCACAATTGAAATTGAATTGAATCATTCAACGAAATATGAATATTTCTTTGCTGAATATCAACGTATTTACATTGTAAACAGATTACAGGCTTGCCGTAAGCCACTTTTGATCCACCATTTTGTAAGCACAGTGCTGCCGCCAACGGTAATTTCAGTTGCCAATTATATCCACTTTGGCTGTCTGGCTGGCGTGACGCTGAGTTCTCAGCAACTATACTATTTACAGACTTGAAACTGGTACTAAATAAAAGCTGCTGTTTCGTAGGCTTGCACTAATTGCTTTAATTCAAGCTCAGTGATTGTGGAAGATTAAATTATTCAATTACTTGTTTCAAGTAAAACAATGCCCATAGATATATATATATATATATATATATATATATATATATATATATATATATATATTTATTCAAGTAGATAAAACAATGCCCATAGATATATATATATATATATATATATATATATATATATATATATATATATATATATTTTATTCAAGTAGATAAAAATTTAGTTACAACTTTAGCCGTGGGTGTCACTATTATTATGTACAGTTGTCAAATCTGTTCGGGATTCATTCAATGACTTGTTTGACGCGAATTTGAAGCTTATTAGAATGAATTATTATTATTGGATGAAAATTTGTTTACTTTTGGTGTATTTTTTTTTATATAGCTTTGATAAAGATCAAATTATCATTTCAAGGTACAGCACTTGACCTTCTGTCAGTCAATAACTAAACAATGAAGATTGAAAGGTATTTTTGAGTTTGTACATGCATAAATTATGTACTTATCAAATGGTCAACTTGAAACTAGTACTAAATGGAAGCTGCTGTCTCGTAAGTTTGCCCAAACTGCTTGATTTCAAGCTCAGTAATTGTGGGAGATGGTAATTTGCGAAATCTCTGAAGTAACAAGCATTCATGAGCTGTCAAAAATGCACTTTCATCATCTAGATGATACTTCAACTTTTTTTTTATAATATTAGAGAGCGAAATTTGAGCAAATGTTCAAAAGATAGAAGCAAACATTTGTTTTGTATTTGGGTTTTTCTAGAACGGTAAAATTATAACCGGAAGTGTTGAAAATAAGTTTTTAAATTAAATTTTAGTGAATACGAGTAATAAAAATCTGGAATAATTTTAAAATGTTCTGTAAGTGGGTTTGCACAGTAAAATAATGGAGTGACATTTGATTCTAAAATCAAGTTTTGGTGTTCAATTCGCGTATAATATTTGACAGTATTGAAATTATAGATTTAAACTACTCTGCATCTTTATAGAATTATTTCTTACTTTATTATTATTTAAGTTAATTTTTTCTCCATTTAAAAATTTCCGCCTCCGCCCCTTTGTAACCTCGCGCCCCTAAGCATGTGCCTAGTTTGCCTTGAAGAAACTCCGCCACTGCCCATTGGGCTGCCAAGAGTTTGTTTGCAGAATTTTCGTGATTTTTGATTTCTCATTTGAATAACACGGGAAATATTTTTAATTTTATTTGAAATTTTATTGCGACTCAACCAATTAGCGTGTTGTAAAAATCAATACATATTCTTATAGGAAATTCATCTCCAAAAAAGGTCTGATATGATTTTTCGCTAAGTCGACTCGTTTAAAAATTATTCAAGGTTAAAGTTCAATCTCAAATAGTATATGATGGCTCACAATTTTTTTAAATTTCATCGCGAAATATTTGCTTCAAAACATAGAGCGCCATATTTTTCGTGAAGTTAATTAATAAATAAAGCCAAAAGCTAAACTGACTTTGAAAATAGTGTAACGTTATTTATTACAATTTAGGGAGCAAAAGTCACTGAACACTACTATTTATTTTTATGATTTATTAAAATATTAAATTAGATAACTAACCCTATTTCTAATAAATAATTCTAATTTAAAGTAAAGATTATCACACTACACTATAACTTAATCTTGATTATTTATGTCAATATTGATTTATTTTAAACAACACAATTTATTTCAACCACTAGCAGTCCATACTATAAGGTCTTTGGGCCAAAATCAATAATAATCCTTCTTGAGTCAGCGAATATATACCGTGGTTCTCTCCCCACTACGTTTTTCCCGCAAACGTCCAGGCGTTTCTAGAAAACGCTAGGAGGTACCAGCAATTTTCCAGAAAACGAATATATTCGCTTCTATTTCTTGATGTAAAATATTTCCACAATAATTCTAAGCACCAGTAAAGCCGAAATGACTAATTTATAGACTTAAATTCGTTACAATAGAAATTCATTTTATCAAATTATTTTAAACTTGACCAATTGACTTGTGATTCGCTTGGTAATTCATTTATTAATTTATTTATTCATTATATGAAAGCAGAAAATGAACAACAATATAATCAAGTATGTTAGCATTTTAAAGAACTGCTAGTCGATACAGAACAGAGCAAAACTTGAAAAACGAAATACAAAAAGACACCGAGACAGAAAAAATAGCAGAACCCACTTAAGAGAAACGGACGGTATATTAAGAAATTGGGGACTACAAATTCAACATAAAATTCATGAAACATGAAGGTGGAGCACTACAATTATATACATTTATGAGCTCATACTTAGAATATGGAGGAAAACCAAATCATCTCTTTGCGTCGCGCCGCTCTACACATTCAAACATTCGAGTAGCTTGCTAGAATAACGTTGAAATTTCTAGAAGTGAACATCCAAATAAGGGCGAGCGGCCTGACTGAGGGAGTAGTGAATATCCAGAGCTTCATCCGCAAAAAGCGAAGTGTAATAAATATTTTCTTTCATTCATTGAATAGTGACTTTTATTTTGACAATAAACATTACAAAAATATGAACAAGGTTAGCAAAGGTAACAAGAACTATCATCGGAAATTATCAATGCGGTTTCATCAAAGGAAAATCAACATATAGTAAAACAAATTATTGAAAAAACCATAAAATATAAATGAATACAAAGATACTGTTCGTGGATTCCAAACAAGCGTTTGATTCAATCAAAAGAGGAAAACTAATGACAGCCTTGAAAGAACTAGAAATACCAGGAAAACTGGAAAGACTAATAGCAATGACAATGACAAAAACAGAAAGAGAAACAGAAAATTTTGAAATAAATAAAGAAGTAAGACAAGGAATTGCGCTTTAGAATATGTGCTACGAAATATAGAAAAAGGAACATTAGGAACAAAAGAACAATAAAAACTGCTATAAGATATTCAAATTTAAAACAAATAAAAATAGCAGAGTGCATTTTTGCAGACGACATGGCAATATTTGTGAATACAGAGGAAAGCCTGAAAAAGAACTTGAAGATATGAAACGAAGAACTACTCTGAACAAATATGAAAATAAATGCCAACGAAACAAAGGTAATTATAATAGCCAAAGAAGAAAAATAATTGAAAATATGAATAGATAATAAAAATATACAACAAGCCCAAAGCTTTGAATATCTAGGGAGTATAATCGAAAATAAAGGATGGTACGAAGATGAAATAAATAGCAGAATACAGGCAACAGTAGGAACCTACTACTCAATTATCAACAGTGAGTAAAAGAACGAAGCTGACCATCTACAAAACAATAATATTACCAATGCTGCTGTACAGTTCAGAAACCTAGGTACTAAATAAAAGACAACAAAGTAAAATCACAGCGGTGGAAATAAAATATCTCAGAGCTATAGAGGGGGTAACAAAACTAGACAAAATTATAAATCATAAGATTAGAGAGAGATTGGAAGTACTGTCAGTAATGAAGAAGATGGAGCAGAAACAATTGTGGTGGTATGGACATCTAATTCGACTCGAGGATAAAAGAAAAGTGAAAGAAATATGGAAGGCAAGAACAACAGGGGTAAGAAACAGCAGCAGGCCTCAAAAACATGGGAAATAATAACCAAAAAGAAAATAACAACCAGAAAAGCACACGAGCTAGCAAAGAACTGGAACAAGTAGAGAAAATTCATAGAAGACATCTGAGCGAAACAAACCTCGACACCTAGTGGGTGCAAGAGGAACAGATTATATATAAGAACAAAAGTAGGACAAATAATAGCATACGCTGTCAATAATAAAACATGTTAAAAGAAATAGAAGTGAAGACTAACATAAAAGGATTAGAAATAAATATCAATAAGACAAAAATAATAAGATTCAGGGAAACAACAGAAGATAACAAAATAAATATTGGAGAATATATTTTTGAAAACAATAACAAATAAAGAAGAAAAAGAAGCAGGAATAAAAAAGAAAATAGCAGGAACAAATAGAGCTTTCTACGCAAATATAAAACTATTGAAAAGTGAAACTCCATCAAAAAATATAAAAACAATAACAATTACCAAAAAAGACTAATAAAATTCGAGAATAATATAAGGACCAGAAAAAGTATCAAAAAACAAATATAGACCAAAAATGAATCACGAAATAGAAAAAGAATTGAGAGAAGACAGTAAAAAAATTAAACAACAAAGAATAATATGATTGTCATTAGTTATTTTAGTGTGTAAGCTGGCTTCGTCTATAAAATTATTATCAAATGTTTATTCTAACACGTCCACATTTTATTTTAAATGAACTCATGGATAATAGAGTAGAAAAGTTATTTTCATCACGTGTCTTGTACATATTGCAGTCGACCTTCACTTACAAACTTCATTTAATAATTTTATGAAGTCATGGAATAATCAACTTGAAAAATTTAATCGTTAGATTTTAATTGAAGTAGACCAATATGTAATTAATAATTAATTTGAGGCCTAAATAATTTTGGCATGACAAAGCATATTTCGTGAATATTGTTGTGTAATATGCGGTAAATATTTTGACAAATTACGAAAAGGTGAAAAACTATAAATAGGTGTTTCCGTGTTTAACCCTTTATCGGGCAAAGCGAAAATACTTGTACGGAAAATTTTGTACTTTCAGTACTGTTTCTTGGTGACTTAAATATGCTATTGAAGGTTCTTGCGGTGCTCTAATTAGCATCAATTAGGAGTTTGATAATGTAGCCATGTGGTAACATTGCACGATAAAGGAATAAGTAGAATAATAATATTAAAGAACAAAAAATGCGTTTATTTACAATTTCATTTTTATATATTTTTAGAGCCTTATATTTTATTTTGAGCGCTGAAAAATCTTTCCTTTATAGAGCCCCGGCGTTTACAATGCAAATATTTAAGGGGTTAGTAAATATTGGATAATACCAATGTCGGCTCCACTAGGTGACCTATACAGTCCATTGAGAGCATTAGCTTTATCAACGAATCCCATATGTTTATTATAATTTACAATAATTATATGCAGGCAAAGATAATCTACTCCCTCTTGTTTTGTTTTGTTCAACCTTTTTACGTTACTTGTTGGTTCACTTGAATCATTTATAATTTTTTTTTCGCATTGTCAATTGAGTATTTTTCTTTATCAGCGGAAGTGTCGAATTATTCTTGGATCTGGCGGGAGAATATATTTTCTTTTACCATAAAATGTCACAGGACTTAGTCCTTTAGGATACAATGTAACTGGAACAATAATAATGAAAATTCTATATTATGCGTAACTTTATCGGGCAATGTAACTATATGGTAACATATATTTTATATAGACTGTCTACGCTGTACTTTCTTACATGGTCCTCTATACAGTATACAGAATCACACTTTCATATCTGCATTATTGCGTATATCAAAAAAATAGAGGAAAGAAACAATATTACTGACAATATAAATTATTTATCTTTTTGCTGCATGTCGTATTTCACTCCACTGGGAAACGCAGATACAAAAACACAGAGTATAAAATTCTGTTCATTGCGCAGAATCCGAAGAAGTCCCCCTACCATAATAGTGGATTGTAACCATACGGTAGCATTATTCTCTTTGCTGTAGAACTCCAGACACCAGAGTTACAAACATTTGAAAATGATGTTACCATATGGTTACAAATCCCGATAAAGGGTTAATAATATGTTGGATAAATGTTTGTGATATACGAAGCGCAGGATAAAAACAAAATTGGCAAGATTATATAATTGCAATAATTACTACAAACGTAGTAGTTTTTTTTTATTAAAGTTGATACAAAAATATGAGTCACACAACAAAAAGCCTTCACGAATTTATTACAAATCAAATATTTACTAAATATTAGTCAATTAGTGCACAAGGTTATTTAGACAGCAAAAAATGAGGAGTCTTAATGTTTATTGAATGTAAAATGTCCTAAATGTTGGATGAATCTTTTTCAAAACGACTGCAGTTTTACTTGAACTGCAGTCGTTTTTGAATGAAGCCCAATCATTTTGTTAATTACTTCCAATAAAATTCCTCGTGAGCATTCGAGGAAAAACCCACCATTTAAAAATCAACCACTCCGAAAGAGAATTTAAATTCACTCTCCGAAATTCTTCATGCAAGCAATTTATTAATCTTCTTTTTGTTCTCCGAAAAATGATCGCCTGCTTGATGTCGCGGTAAGTGGAGCCTGTACTTACACCATCATAACTTTCATTCTCGAAGAAATTTATGTAGACGAAGAGATGTTCAATGCGAAGACAAAAACGAGTTTTCAAATGGGATTGGGTATTCGGACCCAGGACCTCAGGCTGTCAATCCATTATGGATGAAAGTGAAGTTGTTAGGAGCCAACATGCAGAAGATTTTTTTGTTTTGTATTTGTGAAATAAATCTTGAAAGTCAGGATCGCGTAAAATTGAATTTAATTCGTTCAAGCTCGGAAATACTTCTTCTAGGTTAAGAATAGCGTTTTTCCATCTGCATAGAAGAACAAGTCCTTCTAAGAATCGATAAGCAATTTTTAAGAAAATAATACTACCCTTCAAAATGATTTATGTTTCATTTCATACTTTAAATGATTTTCATCTTCTTTGCCCTCATAAAACTGCGGAATGGCCTTCACTTGCGTTATGAAAATGGCTTTTGTGACCGTCAATTGTTAGCGCGCAATGGATTGTGGGTAGGAGTCATCGTAAAAACGAAGAAAAGTTTGAAGTTTTATAGCTACTGATTTGCTGCAATGAAGAAATGTGCTAAGGACAATTTATTTACCCATAAAGATTAAATGACACGACGCATATCACTATAAAGATAATAATTAATTTCTTTATACTAAGTTCTAAAGCTATTAATTAAGTTTTAGATTATATCTTTTCGGTTTTTAGCAGCAATACTGATGCAATAAATTGTATTGAGAGACAGATATTTCATATTTGATACCGTACTTGAATAGCAATTTATTGCGCAATTCGCCGCGCAGCTGAAAAGGACTCTGTTATCGTTTAATGTACACTAAAAGACAATATTTTCACTTTCATAATTTCACCACTCTTCTTACACACCGACGTCTAATTATTTTACGACTCCTGACGTTAGGTTTAATTGCGACGCCTGACGTCAAATTAGGTTGCGACGCTTGACGTCATATTAGGTTGCGACACTTGACGTATAATTAGATTGCGACGCCTGATATTTCAGAACAATGAGCGTCAAAAAAATTAAAAATTCTTAGGTAACGCTTAACAATATTTTTTTTGCGCCGTCTGATGTCAATTTGGTTAAGACGCCTGACGCCTAATTTTGTTGCGATAAATAAAACAAAGATATTTTGTGTAGTTGTCGGTCATTACTTTACAACTCGAGTTGGTTTGAGTGTATACGAAAAGCAGATACCCAAAAACGCAACAAGTCGAAAAGTCAACTCAATCGGATAAGCGTAGAAGATGAGCTTCATCGGATGGGATGAACTAATTTTAAAACATTAGAAAAAACAACATGCAGGATTTAAAGGAAGTTCGAGACAAAGAAAATTTACTACAAAAGAATCTGAAAAGTTTGCACATGTTAGTAGTCAGAGAAATTGCAGCAGTTAATTCTGAAAAGGATCTTGACAGAATTTTGTAGCCAGAGACATGCACAGTGAGCCATAAAGTACACAAAAGACAACTGGGACATTTGGAATTTACAATACTTGAAAATAATTTTTTACAGACTTAAGCTAAAATGTCAAAGTGTCAAGAATTTTGTGTGTATACGAAAACTTAATAATATATAATATACATGAATGTGTTTGTGTGTGTGTTTTCATCCACCGATATCTAATTGGATTCTCGACGTCTGACTTCAAATATGGTTGTGATACCTGACGTCAAATTTGGTTGCGACGTCTGACGTCAAAT
Organism: Dromius quadrimaculatus; assembly: GCA_963989225.1. Taxonomy (NCBI): domain Eukaryota; kingdom Metazoa; phylum Arthropoda; class Insecta; order Coleoptera; family Carabidae; genus Dromius; species Dromius quadrimaculatus. The sequence continues at coordinate 5,107,851 of OZ022328.1, forward strand.
TTGGATACAATACTTGACTTCAAATTTGGTTGTGTTGCCTAACGTCAAATTTTTCACGACGCCTGGCGACCAATTTCGTTTGCGACGTCTGACTTCAAATTTAGTTGCGACGCATGATTAACAATTTAGTTGCGATGCTTGACTATAAAGTTCTTGCAATAGCCGTTTTGACGCAGTGAGGATCAAAAAAAAAAACGCCTACAGGCGCTGTTTTCAAATTAACTGCGCAAAATTGTCTCACCACTCAAAGCAAAGCTCACAAATATGTTGTTGCGACGACATCTGACGTCAAATTTGGATACAATACTCAACTTCAAATTTGGTTGTGATGCCTAACATCAGATTTTTTTAGGACGCCTGGCGACCAATTTTGTTTGCGTCGTCTGACTTTAAATATAGTTGCGACGTATGACTTCCAATATGGTTGCGACGCTTCACTTCAAATTTGGTTGTGATGTCCGATCTTATCCTTGCAATAACCGTTTTGAAACAGTGGAGGTCAAAAAACGACGCGCCGCCAGAAAAAACAAAGTGAAGCTCATAAAGATATATTCACAAACTTGTGTTGCGACGACTGACGTGAAATTTAGATATAATACTAAACTTCAAATTTGGTTGTGACGCCCAACGTCAAATTTTTTTACGACGCCTGGGCACCAATTTTGTTTGCTACGTCTGACTTCAAATTTGGTTGTGACGCATGAGTTTCAATATAGTTGCGACGCTTGACTTCAAATTTGGTTGCGACGCCTGATCTTATTCTTGCAATAATCGTTTTGGAGCAGTGAGGGTCAAAAATCGACGCGCTGCCAGGCGTCGTTTTCATACTGACCGCAATTTTGTCTCACAACATAAAGCGAAGCTTATAATATGTATTCACAAACTTTTGTTGCGACTCCTGACGTCAAATTTGGATACAATACTGAATTTCAAATTTGGTTGTGACGTCTAACGTCAAATTTTTTAACGTCGCCTGGTGACCAATTTTGTTTGCGACGACTGATTTCAAATATAGTCGCGACGCATGACTTCCATAATAGTTGCGACGCTTCACTTCAAATCGGTTGCGACGTCCGATCTTATTCTTGCAATAACTGTTTTGGAGCTTTGGAGGTCAAAAAATGACGCCTTGCTAGCCGTCGTTTTCAAATTAACCGCAATTTCATCTCACCACACAAAGCGAAGCTTATAAAGAAGTATTTGCAAGCTTTTGTTGCGACACCTGACGTCAAATTTGGATATAATATTCAATTTCAAATTTGGTTGTGAAGCCTAACATCAAATTTCTTTCAGGACGCCTGGCGACCAACTTCAAATTTGGTCGCGATAAATGATTTCTAATATGTTTGCGACACCTGACTCGGTTGCAATGCCTAATCTTATTCTTGCAATAACTGTTTTCGGGCTTTGGAGGTCAAAAAACGACGCCCCGCCAGGCGTCGTTTTCAAACTAAGTACAATTTCGTTTCACAATACAAAGCGAAGCTCATAAAGATGTATTCACAAACTTTTGTTGCGACAACTGACGTCAAATTTGGACACAATACCCAACTTCAAATTTGGTTGTGTCGCCTAACGTTACATTTTTTCATGACGTTTGACGACTAGTTTTGTTTGCCAGATCTGTCTTCAAATTTGGTTACGAAGCATGATTTACAATATAGTCGCGAAGCTTGACTTAAAATTTGATTGCGTCGCCTGATCTTATTCTTGAAATAACCGTTTTGAAGCAGTGGGAGTCAAATAACAATGCGCCACTAGGCGCCGTTTTCGAACTAACCGCAGTTTCATCTTACCACACAAAGCGAAGCTCATAAAATGTATTCACAAACTTTTGTTGAGACACCCAAGTTCATATTTGGATACAATAGTCAACTTCTAATTTGGTTGTGACACCTAACGTCAAATTTTTTCACGACGCCTGGCGACATATTTTTTTTTGCGACGTCTTACTTCAAATTTGTTTGCGACGCATGATTTCCAATATGATTGCGACGCCTGACTTCAAATTTGGTTGCGACGCCTGATCTTATGTTTGTTATAATTGTTTTGAAGCAGTGGAGGTCAAAAAAGACGCGTCGCCAGGCGTCGTTTATAAACTAACCGCAATTTTGACTAACCACACAAAGCGAAGCTCATAAATATGTATTCACAAACTTTTGTTGCGACTCCTGACGTCAAATTTGGATACAATACTCAACTTCAAATTTGGTTTTGAAGCCGTATGTCTTTGACCAATTTTGTTTGCGACGTCTGACTTTTAATTTGGTTGCAACACATGACTTCCAATATGGTTGCAACGCTTCATTTCAAATTTGATTGCGACGTCCGATCTTATCCTTGCAATAACCATTTTGAAGCAGTGGAGGTTAAAAAAACGCGTCTCCAAGCGTCGTTCTCCAACAAACCGCAATTCTGTCTCATCACACAAAGCCAAGCTTATATATATGTATTCATAAACTTTTGTTGCTATGTCTGACGTCAAATTTGGTTACAACACTCAACTTCAAAATTGGTTTTGGCGCCTAATGTCAAATTTGACAAATTTTACTTGCGACGTCTGACTTTAAATTTAGTTGCGACGCATGACTTGTAAAGTGGAGGTTAAAGAAACGCGCGCCCAGGCGTCGTTTTCAAAATAACCGCAATTTCGTCTCACCACACAAAGCGAAGCTCATAAAGATGTATTCAGAAACTGTTGTTGCAATGCCTGACATCAAATTTGGATACAATACTCAACTTAAAATTTGGTTGTGACGCTTAACGTCAATTTTTTTCCTCCTGGCGACCAAATTGTTTTGCGAGGTCTTAGTTCAAATTTGGTTGCGACTCATGATTTACAATATAGTTGCGACGTTTGACTTCAAATTTGGTTGCGACGTCCAATCTTATTCTTCCAGTAATAGTTTTGGAGTAGAGGAGGTGAAAAAAGGACGCGCCTCCAGGAGCCGTTTTCAAACAAATCGCTTTTTTGTCTCATCACACAAAGCCAAGCTTATATTGATGTATTTGTAAGCTTTTGTTGCGACGCCTGATGCCAAATTTGGATACAATAAACATCAAATTTGGTTGTGACGCTTACGTCAAATTTTTTCACGTCGCCTGACGACCAATTTTGATTGCGACGTCTGACTTCAAATTTGATTACGACACTTGATTTACAATATAGTTGCGACGCTTGATTTCAAATTTGGTTGCGACGTCCGATCTTATTTCAATTCTGTCTCATGACACAAAACGAAGTAGAGGTCAAAAACGACGCGCCGCCAGGCGTCTTTTCAGACTAACCGCAATTTTGTCTCAACACAGAAAGTGAAACTTATCAAGATGTATTCATAGACTCTTGTTGCGACACCTGACGTCAAATTTGGATACAATATTCAACTTTAAATTTGGTTGTGACGTCCAACGTCAAATTTTTTCACGACCAATTTTGTTTGCGAATCTGAGTTCAAATTTGGTTGAGAAACATGATTTACAATATAGTCGCGACGCTTGACTTTAAATTTGGTTGCGTCGCCTCATCTTATTCTTGAAATAACCGTTTTGAAGCAGTGGAGGTCAAATAACGACGCGCCGCCAGGCGTCGTCTTCGAACCAACCGCAATTTTATCTCACCACACAAAGCGAAGCTCATAAAGAAGTATTCACAAACTTTTGTTGTGACGCCTGACGTCAAATTTGGATACAATAATCAACTCTTCAAATTTAGTTGCGAAGTTTCACGTCGAATTTTTCCACGAGCGTCCAAGTTTGTTGCGACCTCTGGCGACTAATGTGGCTGCAACTCCTGTCTTCAAATTTGGTTGCGATGCCTTACCAGTCAAATTGAAGCTCGTAAAGATGTTTTGTAAAACAGCAAATTTTGTAGCGACGCCTGAGCGCCTGAGCGTCAAATTAGGCTGTGATATCTGACGTTAAATTTAGTCACGACGCCTGACGTCTAATTTTGTCTCAATGCCTGATTTTATTCTTGCAATAACCGTTTTAGCAAATTGAAATATCCTTCTTTGTGCTTCTTTGTCCTTGCAGAGAATAATTTGTAGACCACAGTCCGTTTTTATGTCCAGAAAACATAAATTCATTTAAAATATAACAATCTTTTGTATGACACTATGTTTCTAGTATTGTGTGGGCTATAATGGGTGATTTGAGAGACACTAATTAACAATATGAATAATTTATGCCTGTGATTTATTCTTGCTATCGTTAACACTCAAATAATTGTCGCCTTAAATGGCAGGAGCCTTTTTTTCTGCTTCTTATTAAGACGTGCGATGCTTAGAGAAATATAAGTTATTTTCTTGTAAATGTTGAATTGATATAATTATTTTTCGAAATTTTATTGAAGGTTGTTGAAATAATTGATCTACCTACAAATCCTGACAGTTTTTCAAAACCTTTTTAGCTTGGATTCGTAACATAAATAAAGATAACGATTACACAACATTTTGGCAAGATTCATTTCATCTTGCAAATGAAACATCAAACGATATTATAATATCTCCCATAACAAAAGAAAACATAAAAGTTAAGTACCTCTTGTGAGCATAACGGAAAATCTAACAGTTCTAGAGAGAATCTGACACAACTATCCATATAGGCAAGCAATGCTGAGTTGCGGTGATAATCAAGAAAAAGTTTTAGAAGCGCGGTCATAAGCTCAAGGTCGCGAAGAAAGGCATTGACTCATGTGAATCAGACGATGTGCATCGTATCATGCAGGATTGCATTCAGGTGAGATTTACCGCAAAAGGAGAAGATAAGACACTAGGACATAGTCACGGTTTTCATGAGATTAAATTACGGTTCATTTCATGGCTCCGTACTAAATTAGTCAAATACGAAGCCCTATTAACCCCATCATGGCATCTACCTGCCGATTTTATTCCCTATTATTCTCTGCCATAGAGATTGATTGACCAAAATGTAAAATACAAAAATTAGGAGCCTCGATAAGATTTTGTACCTATAGGAGCCGTATTAGTTTAACTGCAATGTCTGTTCGTCTAAATAAGTAATACATACTTAACTTAGAAGTGTTAGGTATTACTTTAAATGCTACATGAAGCACAACTGTTATATTTTTAGAATCTGTGTCCAGGAAGTTTAATACTGAGCCCTATTAGTCCCGCTACAAATGTCTGTATGCCCATCAAATTATTTATTCGACTGTCAGAGCACTTCTCCTTGAACCAAAAGTTATCACCCATACTTAAATTTCAGTTGGATAACTGGAATGTCCAATACAAAGCCTTATTAATCCCGCTACATATCAAATTGTCTGTTCGTCTGTCTGAGCCTTCTTCTGAACAAACTATTGACATTTACCTTAACGAAGTAATAGATATTCCTGTGAAGAGTTTATGAAGTACAATTGTGTTATATAAGGGTTGCGTAACCAGGAAGTCTAGAGTAAAGCATTGTAAGTCCCGCTACATGTGTCTGTTTCTCTGTCAAATTGTCTGTTCGCCTGTCCACCACAGACATTTAGCTTAACGAAGTCTTAGATATTTCTGTAAAGAGTTTATGAAGTACAACTGTGCTATATCAGGGCTCCGTAACCAGAGAGTCCAGAGCAAAGCCTTATCAGTCCCGCTACATGTGTCTGTTTTCCTGTTCAACTTTCTTTTCGTCGGTCAGAGCGCTCTTCTTTGAACTAAAAGTAAAAACTCAAATTGGAATTTCAGGTGGATTATGAGGAATCCTTACATCAAAATCGGTTAGTTGTAGGAACCCTACTAGTCTTGCTATAATGTTTGTTGTCTGTTCGTCTGTCTAAGGATTCTGATTTGTTTTTTGAATAAACTACAGACACGTACTTCAACGAAGTTTCCGATATTTCAATAAAGATTTCTTGAAGTACAATTTCATTGAATTTTTAGGGTTTCATAACCGGAAGATCGAATAGAAAGCCTTATAGGTCCCGCTGCATGTATCTGCTTGTCTGACAAATTGTCTGTTCGTCTGTCTGAGCCTTCTTTTGAACAAACTACTGATATTTACCTCAAATAAGTCTTAGATATTCTTGTAAAAGGTTCATGAAGTACAATTGTGTTATATTACGGTTCCGTAGCCTGAAAGTCCAGAACAAAGCCTTATTAGTCCCGCTACATGTGTCTGTTTCCCGGTCATGAATTCGGTTCGTCAGTCAGAACGCTCTTCTTCGAACTAAAAGTAAAAATTCATACTGGAATTTCAGTTGGATTATGAGGGATCCTTACGTCAAAATCGGTTAGTTATAGGAGCCCTACTAGTCTTGCTATAATTCTCGTTGTCTGTTTGTCTGTCAGAGGATTCTAATTTGTTTTTTGAATAAACTACATACACATACCGAGACGGAGTTTCCGATATTCCAATAAAGAGTTCTTGAAGTACAATTTTATTATATTTTTGGGATTCCATAACAGGGAGATCGAATAGAAAGCCTTATTAGTCCCGCTACATGTGTCTGTTCCTCTGATAAATTGTCTATTCGTCTATCTGAGCCTTATTCTGAACAAATTACAGGTATTTACCTTAACGAAGTCTTAAATATTTCTGTTAAGAGTTTATGAAGTACAATTGTGTTATATTAGGGTTCCATAGCCGGAAAGTCCAGAACAAAGTCTTATTAATCCCGCTACATGTGTCTGTTTTCCTGTCAAACTTTCTGTTCGTCTGTCTGAGCCTTCTTCTGAATAAACTACAGACATTTACCTTAATGAAGTCCTAGATATACCTGTTAAAGAATTCATGGAGTACAATTGGGCTGCATTAGGGTTCCGTAACCGGAAAATCCAGAACAAAGCCTTATTAGTCCCGCTACATGTGTCTGTTTCTCTGTCAAACTTTCTGCTCGTCTGTCAGAGCTCTTTCCTTTGAACCGAAAGTAAAAATTCATACTGAAATTTTAGTTGGATTATGAGGGATCCTTACTCTAAAATTGGTTAGTTATAGGAGCCCTACTAGTCTTGCCTTGTTGTCTGTTCGTCTGTCAGAGGATTCTAATTTGTTTTTTGAATACACTACAGACACAAACTTCAACGAAGTTTCCGATATTCCATTAAAGAATTCTTGAAGTACAATTTCATTATATTTTAAGGATTCCATAACCAGGAGATCGAGTAGAAAGCCTTATTAGTCCCGCTAGATATGCCTGTTCCTCTGTTAAATTATCTGTTATTATGAGCATTCTTCTGAACAAACTACTAATATTTACCTCAAATAAGTCTTAGATATTCTTGTAAAGGGTTCATGAAGTACAATTGTGTTATATTACGGTTCCGTAACCGGAAATTCTAGAGCAAAGCCTTATTAGTCCCGCTACATGTATCTGATTCTCTGTCAAATTGTCTGTTCGTCTGTCTGAGCCTTCTTATAAACAAATTACAGCCATTAACTTGACGAAGTCTTATAGATATTCTTGTAAAGAGTTTATGCAGTACAATTATGCTGGATTAAGGTTCCGGAACAGTAAAGTTCAGAGGAAAGCTTTATTAGTCCCGCTACATGTGTCTGTTTTCCTGTTAAACTTTCTGGTCGTCTGTTAGGGCGTTATTCTTTGAACTGAAAGTAAAAACTCATACTGGAATACCAGTTGGATTATAAGGGATCCTTACGTCAAAATCGGTTAGTTATAGGAGCCCTGCTAGTTTTGCTACAATTCCGGTTGTCTGTTCGTCTGTCAGAGGGTTCTAGCTCCTTTTTCAAATAAAACTACCGACATTTATCTCAACGTAATTTTAAATATTCCTGTAAAGAGCTCATGGAGTACAATTTCGTTACACTTTGAGGGTTCCATAACCGGAAAATCAAATACAAAGCCTTGTTAGTCCCGCTACACGTGTCTGTCTCCCTGTCAAACTTTTTGGTCGTCTGTCAGGGCGTTATTCTTTGAATTGAAAGTAAAAACTCATACTGGAATTCCAGTTGGATTATGAGGGATCCTTACATCAAAATCGGTTAGTTATAGGAGCCCTACTAGTCTTGCTACAATACTTGTTGTCGGTTCGTCTCTCAGAGGGTTCTAGCTCCTTTTTCAAATGAAACTACAGACATATATCTCAACGTAATTTTAGATAGTCCTGTAAAGGGTCTATGAAGTACAATTTTGTTATATTTTTAAGGTTCTATAACCGGAAAATCAAATACAAAGCCTTGTTAGTTCCGCTACATGTGTCTGTTTTCCTGTCAAACTTTCTGGTCGTCTGTCAGGACGTTATTCTCTGAATTAAAAGTAAAAACTCATACTAGAATTCCAGTTGGATTATGAGAGATATTTATATCAAAATCGGTTAGTTATAGAAGCCCTACTAGTGTTGCTACAATGCTTGTTGTCTGTTTGTCTATCGGAGGGCTCTAGCTCCTTTTTCAAATAAAACTACAGACATGTATCTCAACGTAATTTCAGATATTCCTGTAAAGAAATCATGAAGTACAATTTCGTTATATATTTAAGGTTCCATAACCGGAAAATCAAATACAAAGCCTTGTTAGTCCCGCTACATGTGTCTGTCTCCCTGTCAACTTTTCTGGTCGTCTGTCAGAGCATTATTCTTTGAATTAACAGTAAAAATTCATACTGGAATTTCAGTTGGATTATGAGAGATCCTTACGTCAAAATCAGTTAGTTATAGGAGCCCTACGAGTTTTGCTACAATACTTGTTGTCTGTTTGTCTGTCAGAGGGTTCTAGCTCCTTTTCCAAAGAAAACTACAGACATATATCTCAACGTAATTTTAGATATTCCTGTAAAGGATTCATGAAGTACAATTTCGTTATATTTTCAAGGTTCCATAACCGGAAAATTGAATACAAGGCCTTGTTAGTCCTGCTAAATGTGTCAATTTCCCTGTCAAACTTTCTGGTCGTCTGTCAGGGCGTTATTCTGTGAATTAAAAGTAAAAACTCATACTGGAATTCCAGTTGGATTATGAGGGATCCTTACGTCAAAATCGGTTAGTTATAGGAGCCCTACTAGACTTGTTCGTCTATCAGAAGGTTCCAGTTTCTTTTTCAAATAAAACTACAGACATATATATTAATTAATTTTAGATATTCCTGTAAAGAGTTCATGAAGTACAATCTCGTTATATTTTTAAGGTTCCATAACCAGAAAATCAAATACAAAGTCTTGTTGGTCCCGCAGCATGTGTCTGTTCCCCTGTCAAACTTTCTGGTCGTCTGTCAGGACGTTATTTTGTGAATTAAAAGTAAAAACTCATACTGGAATTCCAATTGGATTATGAGGGATCCTTACATCAAAATCTGTTAATTATAGGAGCCCTACTAGTCTAGCTACAATGCTTGTTGTCTGTTTGTTTGTCAGAAGGTTCTAGCTCCTTTTTTCAATAGAACTACAGACACATATCCTAACGGAGTTTCAGATATGCCTGTAAATAATTCATGATGTACAATCGTGTTATATTTTTAGGGTTCCCTAACCGAAAGATTCAATATAAATCCCGCTACATAAATGTCTGTTCCTCTGTCAAAATGTCTGTCAGGGCATTCTTCTTTAAACTAAAAATTGGATTAGTAGGATTCCGTACATTAAAACCGGGTACTTTTTAGTTCATGAAGTACAATAATGTTATATTCTTAGGGTTCTCTAACTGGAAGGTCCAATACAAAATCCTATTAATCCCTCTACATGTGTCTGTTCCCTGTCAAACTTTCTGTTCGTCTAGCAGAGTTTTTGGCGGGACGCCCTATTTTTCAGCCCTTTTAGGACACATCCCACTAGCACCCTAAGCGGGACGTCCAAAATTCCGCCTTTTCTTCATCAAGAAGCAAATTTGGCGCAGTAAGTACTTGAAAAAAATTAGAAGAGTGACAAAATCAAGCTCAAAATATGTGTAATCTCGATTTTCTCGTTCCAGTCCCGCTTTTCTCTATTAAAGTCACGAAATTTGGAAAAGGGTTTCTCACATTAAACCGGTTATTTACAGAAACCCTATTCAGTCTTGCAACAAAGTCCGTTGTCTGTTCGTCTTTGAAGGATACATAAAGCACAATTTTGTTATATTTTCAGGGTTTCGTACTTGAATATTCCAAAGAAAGGGTCTATTAGTCAGGCTACATAGTGTAACGAATTTAAGTCTATAAATTAGTCATTTCGGCTTTACTGGTGCTTAGAATTATTGTGGAAATATTTTACATCAAGAAATAGAAGCGAATATATTTGTTTTCTAAAAATTGCTGGTACCTTCTAGCGTTTTCTAGAAAAGCCTGGACGTTTGCGAGAAAAACGTAGTGGGGAGAGACCCACGGTATATATATGTGACTGACTTAGCGAGGAGCATTATTGATTTGGCTCAGAGACCTTATACTATGGACTGCTAGTGGTTGAAATAAATTGTGTTATTTAAAATGAATCTATATTGACATAAATAATTAAAGTTAAGTTATAGTGTAGTGTAATAGTCTTTAGTTTAAATTAGAATTATTTATTAGAAATAGTGTTAATTATGTAATTTATTATTTTAATAAATCATAAAAATAAATAGCAGTGTTTAGTAACTTTTGCTGCCTAAATTGAAAATAAATAATGTTACAATATATTATTTCCGTACACGTTTCTTTCTATTCATTTTTCATAGCCCTTTTCAGGTTTAAATTTTATAGTTGAACAATTATTTTGAAGGCTACTAACATTAAAACCGGTCAGAAAAAGTTAAAAACAAATCCAAATATTGCGAAAAGAATTTCAAATGCGGAACAAGCTTTGTACTTGAACATTTATCTGCACATCCTCTAATAAGAAAAGAGTTTCTTCAACATATTTCAATCTGTTTTGTTCGATTTGTTCCTAAAAGGTAATTTTATTTTGCGGATAAAAAACAACCATTAAAAAAATTAATTAATCATTATCCGAGCAGACAGCTTTCAAGCGTAATTACAATCAAAAATCTTCCACCATTTCATCCAATGTGGGCGCGAATTCCCGGCAAAGTTTTTGACCCTCAATTTTCCACAATGAATCAAGATCGACTTGTAACCGCCCTAAATCCCAATGGCGGTTCGAATTTTTGATTGGCCAATCGCTCCAGAGGTTGATTATCCCAAAAAGGAGAAAAGGAACAGGAATGGGAGTTAAAGAACTCATATTTTAAAAAGCGCGGTCATTGAACAGACAATGGGGGTTTCATTATAAATTGTTGAATTTCAATGACCCGGGAGGAATTAAACAGAGCAAGTTTTGGCAATTTAAATTTTTAAATGCAATTATACTCTTGTTTTCGTTTCGTTTTATTTGCTCGATCGGGTTCGTGTTGGAGTCTCTGACGCGTAATATGTCATCAACTGATATTTCCATGTAATATTATATTTTGGCATGTAAATTTATATACAGTCCATTAAAACTGACAACAAGAAATATTTAACGTTCTCTGGATAAAATTCTCATCTAAGGCAGTTATTTTAAATATGCAAAACTATCGTGAAATCTAGAAAAATCCTTTAAATATTACATTGTAAGATCCATAACTGTATATCATATAAATTCAATCAGATACTCATTCCTCGCTTATAATTTATACACCAAGATATCAATCTGTAATAAAACAAAAAACTTGTTAAATATTTTAGCATCGTAACAAACTGATATTTATTCCGATCAAATAATTTATTCTATCATCAAGACAATCTTATTGGTTGGTACGCCTTTGTTGGATGCGTTACTCATCAAATGATAATTGTTAACCTATTTCGTCGATCTGTATGAAAATTATGAGATGATTTAATATTCAAACAAGCGAGCGACGATTGCTTGTTGCATATTTAATGAGTTTATCATGATTCATTGGACTTTACAATGTCTTTGTTTTAAAGCCGCAAATTCTTACAAAATATTCTGTATTTGATCTAATTTTATGATTCCTGAAGTGGTTTAAAAAGATTTTTATTCACAATTCAACAATCATAAATGGAAATTATCTGTAATATAATCTTGAAATTCAAGTCTCTTATAATTCCATAACAGTGTTGGTACAAGTGGCATTTTTGCATAAATTATTTCCACAATAAACCGTTAAATTTTTTGTCAGTTGACAATCATCTTATGTACGTGTTTGATTAAAAATTATTTTTTTTAATGTTTGATTTCACTCTTTTATTTCTGTACGCCTACAATACTGACGCGTAGGTTTATCAAAGTTATTAAATGTTTATTGCTACGTTAAACATATTTCGTAAATTGTATTTTCTTTAAGTTTTATGGCGATAAAATTTGAAATGTTTTGTGTTCTTACAAATACGTTTTATAGTTCTTGTTATCAATTATTATTATCTCTAAATCTAATTCTGAATTATCAACTGCCTCAAGCGTAAGGTACCTGCTTTTATATATCCGCATGTGCGGCATCCAGAGTAGCGAACTCTTCTAAATTAAAAAAAAAAAACAATTTTCTACAGGCTGCCATTAATAGGAAAGATACTTACAGATGTAAGCTTAAGATATTTGCTTAAAAATCTCTACTAGGTGCTGATGCATATCGCAAAATTGATTTTAATTAGCAATAAGAACAATTTTTTACAGTCTGCCTTTTTTCGTACGTAAGGCAAGTTTGCAAAATCACCTAGAAAGCTTATTGGCAGACAATCTACATGAGTCCAACTGTAAAGCAAATTTGGGTAAACTTATAAATTTGTTGCGTACTTGTACAAAGTAATATTGTAAACCGACAAAACTCTCATTTCAAGATTTTGATGAACATATCCGTTTTGACTATTTTCGGCTTGATTTCGGTACGTATGTGTGTTTTCAAATCGTAAATCTCAAAACCTGTCAAACGTATAATGTTGAAATTTTGTATTTAACATTGGTGTAGGGTCTAGTTGTGCACCTCGCATTATGGTTGCAATTATTTGTACAGGAAGTTCACTTTATTTTTTTGAATTTTGCGCATAAATCCCGAATGATTGGCCGTAGGATACTGGAATCCAGTATTTGCCATTTATAGGAAAGATAACTTCTTCAAATAACTTTTTACTGTCTGCCATTTTCTGAACATGAGGCAAATTTGCAAAATTGACTGGAACTTTATTGGCAGACGTGTACATGAGTCCAAAAGTTTAGCATATTCAGGTAAACTCGTAAATTTATTGCACAACTCGAAACAATTTTATCATTTTTATTTACTTGTACCAAGTAAAAGAAAGTATTGTGAAACCAACAAAATTCACCTATCGAAATTTTGATGGAAATATCCGTTTTGGGCATCGCTAAATCCATTTTGACTATTTTCGGCTTGATTTCGGTACGTATGTGCATTTTTAACTCGTAAATCTCAAAACTAATCAAACGTACAATGTTGAAACTTTGTATTTAGGACTGGTTTAAGGTCTAGTTGTGCACCTCACATTATGGTTGCGATCATTTGTACCGGAAGTGCACTTTACTTGAAACTTTTTTTGAATTTTCCGCATAAATCCAGAATGATTGGCGTTAGGATACTGAAATTCAGTATTTGCCATTTATAGGGAAGATAACTCCTTTAAAAAACTTTTTACAGTCTGCCATTTTTCAAACATGAGGCAAATTAGCAAAATTGACTGAAACTTTAGTGGCAGACGTGTACATGAGTCCAAAATTTCATATTCAAGTAAACTCGTAAAATCTATTTTGACTATTTTCGGCTTGATGCCGGTACGTATGTGCGTTTTTAACTCGCAAATCTCAAAACCAGTCAAACGTACAATGTTAAAATTTTGTATTTAAGACTAGGTTAGGGTCTAGTTGTGTACCTCGCATTATGGTTGCAATTATTTGTACCGAAAGTGCATTTTACTTGAAACTTTTTTTGAATTTTCCGCATAAATCCAGAATGATCAGCAGTAGGATACTGAAATTCAGTATTTAAGTTTGCTGTAGCATCCTAATAGTTACCTATTATTTTTGTAACAATCGGCTGAGCCGGAAGTGCACTTTATATAACCGACTTTTTGAATTTTCCTCATAAATTCAAAACAGTCAGTCGTAAAATATTGAAATTTTGTATTGAGCACTTCTGTAACATCTAGTTGTGTACCTCAGATTATGATTGCAATCGTCTGTACCGGAAGTGTACTTTACTCGAAACATTTTTTGAATCTTCAGCATAAATCCAAAACGATTGAACGTAGAATGTTAGAATTCAGTATTTAGGACGACTGAACCATCTAAATGTTTAAATCCTATTTTCATTAAGATCGACTGAACTGAAAGTGCACTTTACTTGACAGTTTTTTGGAATTTTTCGTATAAATTCATAACGGTTGAACGCAGAATATTAGAATTCAGTATTTGAGACGGTTGTACCATCTAAATGCTCATATTATATTTTAATTGCGATCGACTGAGACGAAAGTGCACTTTACTTGACAGTTTTTTGGAAAGTTTCGCATAAATTCGAAACGATCGGCTGTAAAGTATTGAAATTTAGTATTTCGGCCTGCTGTAGCACCTGAATGATTCCCTACTATTCTCATAGCAATCGACTGAACCGGAAGTGCACTTCAGTTGTTTTTTTTTAATTTCGTGTATAAATTCAGAACTGTTAGCCGTAGAAGCTTGAAAATTAGTATTTAGGAATATTTTAGTATAAAAATGATGACCTACTGTTTTCATAGCAATCGGCTGAGCCGGAAGCGCACTTTATTTGACACATTTTCAGAATTTATCGGATGAATTCAAAACTATTGAATAACTCAGAAGCTGATGGTCCGATTGGGATGATTTTGGTATCATTTTAACAGTCATAAAATTCAATTTTCGTTGAATAATGAGTAATTGCCGCGTAACTGAGGTACCAGTAGGGAGGAGGCTCAACGTATGCGCAACCCCAAAATTATTATAACTCAACATTCGGAGCAGCTAGGATCCTAATTTTGGTTTCAAATTATAGATCTCAAATAGATTCACAAAGTACAAGCCCAAATAAAAGCATTTAATCAGTTTAAGTCAGTGAATTCAGTTAATAAAAATGGAAATAGAGCCTCAAAAGCTTTCCTGGAATATATTATTGTATATCAGTAGCTGAGAAAGCCAGCAGCACATAAAATTGAATACAATAGAAACGACTAATGAATATTATAAATATGTAATTCGATCCTCACTTCAAAAATCTAATCAGGTCTTGTTTTACAGCTTACAAATTATGAATAATGAAATATCTGCGAATCTACTGAAGATAGCCCAAAACTGTAATGAAACTTATTATAGAGGAATATTTTATGCAAGTATTGGTGCAAAAATCAAATCTATAAATTTATTCCATCAAAAGTTATAAAAAAATAAAGCTGACGTTTGATTTTTTACCACATATATTACGATATCTCTTGAATTTTGGGGAATAGCTCAAAACTGTAAATAAATTGATTATAGAGCAGTAATTTTTGCATATTTTGGTGCAAAAATCAAGTCTGTGTGTTAGTTCCACAAAAAGTTATAAGAGAATCGAGTTAAAATTGTGGTTTCTTTCATAACTCCACGCGCTCGTACGCCATAACTATTGATTTTACGGAAAAAAGGTTATGACATAAATTGTAGGAAATTTTCTCTAGTTTAATTTTGTATATGACTACTTTTATCGTAAAATGAGTCGGAAAGGAGATATGGTCCGAAAACTGCTTTTCCAATATAGCTGCGCGAAATTTTGCATCTCTCAATAAATGAATGAGGTACAAGAGTCATACTCACAAACTGAGCTTCAAGATCCAGCTGTTCCAAATCCTTTAACACAATGCAACACTTAAATCCTGCTCCGATATATTCTTATTCTAATACTCACTGCACTTGATTTACATACTCGTTGTCATAACACACCCGGAAACACTAAAGAACAGTTCTTCGATCAAATCTTAGCATTTGTATAATCTTCACTTAGTCCCACGTGCAACCGACTTCTTCAGAACAAGTTTCACACGACTTCGTTCTCCGCCAACCGCGGCTCAAGTGACACATAGAGGAGTATTGTTAAGAAATAATATGTGTTGATTAACATAATTTAAAGCTGACTTAACAACCAAGAGAGTGGGGAGAGTTGGTTTTCACGAGTTTCAAGGACTAAAGTAATGTAAATATTGGAAAATGGATGTTTATTTTATTAAGATTGGGTTACAGAAGGTTGAATTTTAATTGTTTCCCTATAAGGGCAATGACTATTAATTTTTTCAATCAACTCATGCACATATGTTTCAAGATTTGGCGCTCAATTCTTTATTTTATCATTAACAACGCAATGTCGTTGCAAAAAAATGCAGTCAAGTATTTTAGGAAATGAAACAGTTTTCTGAGGAAAAAACTTTTAATTCAATTATTACGTATTTAATGATTTCTGAGTACGTTATTCCTCACATGCTCAATGGAATATTGCAAATACATTTGGAATGATTCAACCGTAGCAGATTATTCGGGGAACGATAAAACAAATGCGCATGCGTGAGGTGCCTCACATCATTTGCGCGAGCGACTTGATGATATGCAGCTCTGTTAATATAATAATAACTCTTAGAAACAATTATTGTTAACGACGTTATGACTATTCATTCATTCTTTACGATTATTTATGCCGATTATGGTGAATAGTAAATAATAGTTTGAAGCTCCTAAATATGAATTTTGAACAAAATCTGCTTGATGGCGTAGCCTCAATGGACATACACATATACAAATGTAAACTAGCTTCAACTTCCTTAATTTCAAAAAATTGAAGAATCATCTAGATGATGAAAGCGCATTTTTGACAGCTCATGAATGCTTGTTACTTCAGAGATTTCGCAAATTACCATCTCCCACAATTACTGAGCTTGAAATCAAGCAGTTTAGGCAAACCTACGAAACAGCAGCTTCCATTTAGTACTAGTTTCAAGTTGACTATTTGATAGGTACATAATTTATGCATGTACAAACTCAAAAATACCTTTTAATCCTTATTGTTTAGTTATTGACTGACGGGAGGTCAAGTGCTGTACCTTAAAATAATAATTTGATCTTTATCAAAGCTATATAACAAAAATACACCAAAAGTGAACAAATTTTTATCCAATAATAATAATTCATTCTAATAAGCTTCAAATTCGCGTCAAACAAGTCATTGGATGAATCCCGGACAGATTTGACAACTGTACATAATAATAGTGCCACCGACGGCTAAAGTTGTAACTAAATTTTTATCTACTTTAATAAATTTCAGTTGCCATATCCCTAATGTCAAATATATCTATGGGCATTGTTTCACTTGAAACAAGTAATTGAATAATTTAATCTTCCACAATCATTGAGCTTGAATTAAAGCAATTTGTGCAAATTTACGAAACAGTAGCTTTTATTTAGTACCAGTTTCAAGTCTGTAAATAGTATAGTATCACGCCAGCCAGCCAGACAGCCAAAGTGAATATAATAGCGCTTTTTTCCAAGAAATGCGCTAAAAATGGGTCACCTGTTTGGATACTTTGCATCTCCATGGAAAATGAGACGATTTCTATTTTAAATGTGTGTGCCAGTCATAGAATGTCATTGTGGGAACGATACAACAATTGCGCATGCGTAAAGTAGAGAGAGAGAAATATTTGCTGCCTCGCATCATTTGCGCGAGCGACTTGATGATGTACAGGCGACAATATTCAATAAATATCTGATTCACCTCACTGTTTCTGCATTCTTAAAGACTAGCAGATAAAAGAAGCTTCCGTTGACAAAATTTTCTAATTAGAAAAAAAATTATTGGATTTCTGATAGACAATGATTTAAAGCTCCTAAATATGAATTTTGAACGAAATTATCTAAGCCGGCCGAACCTCATATCCCCTAATCAGACTTACGGTCAAATTGTATATAAAGCCAAGGATTTACAATTTAAAAAAATAATCGTACGTTTGATGACAGAATTGGAACAGCTTCAAGGGTGGCTACCGCCCGGCCACACAATTAGAAGGGCAGTATATCAGTTTTTAGCGCATTTTTTGGAAAAAAGCGCTATTATATTCACTTTGGCTGTCTGGCTGGCGTGACGCTGAGTTCTCAGCAACTATACTATTTACAGACTTGAAACTGGTACTAAATAAAAGCTGCTGTTTTATAGGTTTGCACAAATTCCTTTAATTCACGCTCAGTGATTGTGGAAGATTAAATTATTCAATTACTTGTTTCAAGTGAAACAATGCCCATAGATATATATGACATTAGGGATATGGCAACTAGAATTTATTAAAATAGATAAAAATTTAGTTACAACTTTTGCCGCGGGTGTCACTATTATTATATACAATTGTCAAATCTGTCCGGGATTCATTCAATGACTTGTTTGACGCGAATTTGAAGCTCATTAGAATGAATTATTATTATTGGATGAACATTTGTTTACTTTTGGTGTATTTTTTATATAGCTTTGATAAAGATCAAATTATCATTTTAAGGTACAGCACTTGACCTCCCGTCAGTCAATAACTAAACAATGAAGATTAAAAGGTATTTTTGAGTTTGTACATGTATAAATTATGTACCTATCAAATAGTCAACTTGAAACTAGTACTAAATGGAAGCTGCTGTTTCGTAAGTTTGCCCAAACTACTTGATTTCAAGCTCAGTAATTGTAAGAGATGGTAATTTGCGAAATCTCTGAAGTAACAAGCATTCATGAGCTGTCAAAAATGCGCTTTCATCATCTAAATGATTCTTCAATTTTTTTTATAAATATTTGTGCCAGCCATTGCAGTTATGTCATTGTAGAAACGATACAACAAATACGCTTGCGAGAAGTGAAGAAAGGGAAATATTTTCTGCCTCACATCATTTGCGCGAGCGATTTGATGATGTGCAGTTCTATTGCAGAGCACAATTATTCTCTTTGATAATAATAATTCTTAGTAATGGTTATTGTTAATAAAATTCAATCTTTACAATTATTTATCAAGCTACAATTCAAAAAAATAATCGTACGTTTGATGAAAGAATTACAACTGCATTCAATATTGAGACGACTTTAAGGATGACTGACGCCTGCCCTGACAATTAAGCGGGCGGCAGTCCAATTTTCACTTATATAAAGTACAAGTATTGTGAAACCAATTGAGAGATTTTGATGGAAATATCCGTTTTTAGTAACATCATTGGCTTCCTGAATTATCAATTGCCTCAAGCGTAAGGTACCTGTTTTTATATATCTGCCTGTGCGGCATCCAGGGTAGCGTAGAATAGGTCAAACTTTTGTGCGAACTCATCTAGATTTTGAAGTAAGAAATTCGTTACAATAAAAAGTTTGCGAAAAATCATAATCATACAAATGAACCGGGCGTTCGTGATGGAAAAGGGAAACAATTTCTTACAGGCTGCCATTGATAGGATAGATATTCACAGATGTAAGCTTAATATATTTGCTTTAAAAATCCCTGCTTGAGGCTAATTAATCAGCAATGAGAAACAGCTTCTCAGAACAATTTCTTACAGTCCGCCATTTTTCTGTACGTAGAGCAAGTTTGCAAAGTCAACTGAAAGTTTATTTACAGACAATCTGCATGAGTCCAAGAGTAAAGCAAATTTGGATAAACTTGTAAATTTATTGTGTAGCTCAGAAATATTGTGAAACCGACAAAATTCACATTTCGAGATTTTTATGGAAATATCTGTTTTAAGTATCCCTGAATCCATTTTGACTATTTTCGACTTGATGTCGGTACGTATGTGAATTTCAAACTCGCAAATCTCAAAACTCATTGAACGTATAATGTTGAAATTTTGTATTTAACACTGGTTTAGAGTCTAGTTGTGCACCTCGCATTATGGTTGCAATCGTTTGTACCGGAAGTGCACTTTACTTGAGACTTTTTTTGAATTTTCTGTATAAATCCAGAATGATTAGCCGTAGGATACTGAAATTCAGTATTTAAGTTTGCTGTAGCATCTCAATGGTCGTATTTTGTTTTTGTACCAATCGGCTGAGCCTGAAGTGCACTTTATATAACAGTCTTTTAGAATTTTTCGCATAAATTTGAAACGATTATCTGTAGAGTATTGAAATTTTGTGTGTCAGTCTGATGTAGTATCTGAATGATTGCCTACTATTCTCATAACAATAGACTGAACTGAAAGTGCACTTCAGTTGAAAAAAAATCAAATTTCGCGCATAAATTCAGAACTACCAACTTTAAAATCTTGGAAATCAGTATTTTGGAATGTTGTAGCATAAAAATGATGACCTACTGTTTTCCAAGCAACAGACTGGGCCAAAAGCGCACTTTACTTGACAGATTTTTAGTTTTTTTCCAAAAAGATCAGCCGTGGAACGTCCACGTCAGATTTTTTAATGTTCAGAAAGGTTTGAGCTACGATAACAAAAAAAAAATATTGTAAGTTCGATCAAGGAAGTTGAATACGAAGATGGGTTACACTTTGGGGTTTCTGCCATCCTCTCGGACAGGACAGGGGATGGCACCCTAATTATCTCTCAAAGTATTTGAGCTTAGTATCGATTGGTACTAGTTTTAATCGTAAGTTCTATCAGGGAAATTGACCTTAAAAAATTGGAGCAGCCTTTTTAACACTTGGATTTATAAAGCCTGGCACTCTATTGACCACTATATTTCCGGTTGATTCATATACAATTTGGCCGTAAGTCCGCAGATAAAAGAAGCCTCCGTGTCTTAATTTTTTGAATTTCAAAAAACTGGTATAAGGTTGTTGCTAGAGAATGCGATTCAAAGCTCCTAGATAAGAATTTTGAACAAAATCGGCGCGAAGGTTCAGGCGTACAAATGTGAGCCATCTCAACTTTCTTAATTTCTAAAAATTGGAAATGGGTATCTTTTAAGAATGTCAGTACAAGTGAGGGTTCTGGGTTCGATTCTTGGATTATCCAATTACTCATTTTCAATTCAAATTTCTGCTGCCTGTCAAATTTCAAATGAATATTGAATACCTGAGGTGAATTTTTGTATCTGGACTTCAGGTATTCAATTTTAATTCTTGACGTCATTCTAGAGTACCACCTACCGGACAATTGGATAAGTAACTCAATGTCGTTATCGCTGAAGACAGTAAGAGACGTCTAGTCGATTTTGACATTTCTACATCATCAAATAATAAATAAGAGTCAATTCTGAGAGTATTACTATTCTTAGAGTTATTAAAAAACTGAATACGATTCAAAAGAGGACGAATGGCAATCCTAACTACAATAGAAAAATTCGATAATCAAGTCATCCTAAAGGCACTAGAATCGTGTGCAAAAGAATTGGGCTAGTCGTGGGCTAGATATAGGCTATGAAAATGAATTCCACGCATTTACGTAATTGAAGTGTGTGTTTACGCAATGTTTGCAATGTGTAAACCACTAAGTTTGATAAATACAACATTTCCAGTTATTTCAGAGGATACAATCACGCTACATTAATAATAATGGCTGGTATTACGAGCACTGCTTTTGGACATACTCAGAGAATTGTTTTATTAGTGCCCGATTTCATGACCGAGAGTTAAATTAACCTGGGTTTAAATGACAGGGAGTTAACCAATAAACTGGGCCTCATTTAATTTAATTCATTTGATTGGCCAATGATGACACAAAAAATGCTGAAATTGATATTGTTACCAAGGAAATGAGCCATTTAAACCGGATTAATTTAACTCGAGATCGTGGAATCGGCCATAAGAGTTTTAATAGGAAATATTATCAGCCAGTATGTATAACAACCAAAAAGCATGATATATTATTTCTTCTAACGTGTAGCCTCCATTTCAGACTATCCTACAAGACATAAATGAATAAAGTACAAGAATAAAAAGCAATAATCATTCGTGCAAAGTTGAAGCTTCTATCCATCAGAGTAATGATCCTATTTGTAAACTTTTATATAATATATTCAAACTGCTATCAATTTGGCTTGGCTTTCTTCATTTGTACTACTTCATGCTCAAATATTTGCATAATAAATCACATTACAATCATTTATCTTCCGAATTTGGTATTGTTTTGTTAATATACTTTTGAATCGTGTTACATTATTTAACAAACAATAAACATGATCTCTGTGAAGATAGTACAATGTAGAAAAAGAAAATGCCTACCATTTTTCATTTTGAGATGAAGAAAAGGATAATAGAAGACACTCCCAACTCCTACACAATGTGAAAGTTACAGATATTTTTTTGAATTCGACGCGATATCAATTATGTAAGTTACAATATGAGAATTTTACCAATAAATTGTTAATTCAAAACAGGGTTTGTGTGCGATCGCATCGTTGAAATCTCCGAGCAACTTACTATTCAAATGAGCATATCTGCGGACAAATCATAAAAGGTAAAAAGTGAATCTTTTTAGAGATTCCAATTCTCGGTGAATATTCACCCGACTGTCATTCGTTTCTTTCTAGTGACAAGCGGCGGAGACACATCTATAGTCTGAACGCCTCCACAACGATTTGTAATGAAATATAGCCAGAATTTGAATACTCGATTTAAAATAAAACTAAATCACGATACCCGTGCGTGTGTCTATTCCTTTAACAGCTGACAATCGAACAAGAATAACGGATGGTTCTACCTAAATGGAACTATGTTATATGTTAATTTGATTATGTTGGGTTTTTTGCAAAAGTAACAGTGAAATTTTTTCTACTGCTGTGTAGTGAAATCAATTGAAGATCGAATTAAATGATTAGGGATTTTGTTTGTATTTATTTGGTCATGGCTGGATTATGAGTTTTTATTACAAACGACAAACGGTACAAAATTTATAGGCTAATAGTTTTTCACAATTTTTTATCATCAATGATGAATCGAGCTAAGATTGATAGCTATTTGATATTCTGATAATTTATTGCTTCATAAACTTGAAACTAATCCCGAAAGGAACCTGTCAATAATTTTGCTTGTATCTTCATCAATAATAATTTATTGGACAATATATTTGGACAAAAATATTCACCATTCACTGTATTGTAATTATTTGTCAATATCAAGACGTCTGTAATAAAATGAAGGTTAAATCCTAAAAGGCATTATAATTCAGAAAATATTTGCATGCCGTCATAGCTACCTACAACACTTGAACATGATAAAGAACAAAGCATAGAAAAATATATCGAGGTCGACTGCATAGTTGATCAAATCTCTCGATGCAGTTGCTTTGTTGATTGTTGCACAACTAATCTCTATGTCGAGTAAAGCACGCTCCACGCGTTTTCCAATTGTTTCCAAGTGTTTACGGTACTCTACAACGGCACGCAACGCAAGTGTTTGTGTACGCATTTGCGTACATACGTAATTGTTACAAACAGAGGCTCACAAACTTTTAACAGAGCGGGTAATCTGCTGATGATGGCTGGATTGCTTAATTGAGGTTTCATAATAGTATGTAACAAAATACTAAAAAATAAATTGTTTCAGTTTTTGTGGAAATGAAGGAAGACATTATGAATTTTTTGACGTTAATTATAAGTTTTAAGAGCTATTAAGACTGGAAAATAATTCCCACAAAGTATGGGTGCCCAAAGAAATTATTTACTGTAACTATCAAAATATTGTCCCAATTGTTCAATCGCATTACCTACAACTTGTTTTTTAATCAAAAATTATTCCTTTATTGCTTGCAGCCTCTAGGCATTGTAATTATTGGACCCTCTGAGCTGATAAAAATATACAGGCTGTAACAGAAATAAGTATATTAATTTTAACCTGTAATAGAAAGAAATACTTTTATGTCTAAAATCAACAATTTGATCTATTTTCAGACTCTTAAACATTAGATTGTCTGCACAAGTTCATCGCACTTGAATCAGCTGATTTCAACAGTCTGAATATAGTCAGAATCGGTGCCAGACTGTGCTGCCACCTCTGAGCACCTTGAAAAGTTGTAGCTGTTCTCAACTTCATTATCGTTGGTTCTCAAACATCATTCAACGATTTATCCAAAGAAAACGGTGTAATATTAAATGGAATGCAATTCTAAAATAATTAATTTAATTGAAAATACTGCCACATACATTCTTGAAGCTTCTATTCTTGAAGAACAGAAAACATAACCTATAAATGTATCAAACTGAATTTGGTAATTGATTTTAAATATTTTCTGAAATATTAGATACAATATTTTATTTGTTCAACAGATCAATTTATTGAAACGACCTGAGTGTGAAGTTGTTAATAATATGAGAAAAAACTAATAGACAGGTGCTTCATTTATAAATTAATGTATTTCATTCATCTCTTATGCTGTTTTTCGTTTCAGATAAACGATAAGTTCTAAATATCACATAGTATTCTCATAATAATGTATTAGTGCACAATATTTTGATATTAAAAACATTAGCATAACCACAATAATTCAATTTTTAGTGAAAAATGGCAATTCGGAAATCGTTCCAAATAAATTCGCTGAGCTAATCCAAAACTGCCTGCGAAATCGTAGACAGAGAAGTTAGACATTTTCGCACGTTTATATTGTGATAATAATTGATGATAGATTTTTTTCCAGAATTTATTTGAAGGAATTGATAGCTCACATATGTCAAAAACAATTGTTTCATTGTATTTGCTACTGGATCCGATAATTATGCACCTGAGCGACTCGTTGAAGGATAAAAAATGGAAGAATCATCAAGATGATGAAAGCGCATTTTTGACAGCTCATGAATGCTTGTTACTTCAGAGATTTCGCAAATTACGATCTCTCACAATTACTGAGTTTGAAATCAAGTAGTTTGGCAAACTTACGAAACAGCAGCTTCCATTTAGTACTAGTTTCAAGTTGACTATTTGATAGGTACATAATTTATGCATGTACAAACTCAAAAATACCTTTTAATCTTCATTGTTTAGTTATTGACTGACGGGAGGTCGAGTACTGTACCTTAAAATGATAATTTGATCTTTATCAAAGCTATTAAAAAAAATACAACAAAAGTAAACAAATTTTCATCCAATAGTAATAATTCATTCTATTAAGCTTTAAATTTGCGTGAAACAAGTCATTGAATGAATCTCGGACAGATTTGACAACTGTACATAATAATAGTGACACCCTCGGCGAAAGTTGTAACTAAATTTTTATCTACTTGAATAAACTTTAGTTGCCATATCCCTAATGTCATATATATCTATGGGCATTGTTCCACTTGAAACAAGTAATTGAATAATTTAATCTTCCACAATCACTGAGCTTGAATTAAAGCAATTTGTGCAAACCTACGAAACAGCAGCTTTTATTTAGTACCAGTTTCAAGTCTGTAAATAGTATAGTTGCTGAGAACTCAGTGTCACGCCAGCCAGCCAGCCAGCCTGCCAGCAGGCCAGCCAGACAGCTAAAGTGAATATAATAGCGCTTTTCAGTGCATTTTTTTGTGGAAAAAAGCGCTATTATATTCACAGACAGCCAAAGTGAATATAATAGCGCTTTTTTCCACAAAAAATGCACTGAAAAGCGCTATTATATTCACTTTGACTGTCTGGCTGGCCGGCTGGCAGGCTGGCTGGCTGGCTGGCTGGCTGGCGTGACACTGAGTTCTCAGCAACTATACTATTTACAGACTTGAAACTGGTACTAAATAAAAGCTGCTGTTTCGTAGGTTTGCACAAATTGCTTTAATTCAAGCTCAGTGATTGTGGAAGATTAAATTATTCAACTACTTGTTTCAAGTGGAACAATTCCCATAGATATATATGACATTAGGGATATGGCAACTAAAGTTTATTCAAGTAGATAAAAATTTAGTTACAACTTTTGCCGAGGGTGTCACTATTATTATGTACAGTTGTCAAATCTGTCAGGGATTCATTGAATGACTTGTTTGACGCGAATTTGAAGCTTATTAGAATGAATTATTATTATTGGATGAAATTTTGTTTACTTTTGGTGTATTTTTTTCATATAGCTTTGATAAAGATCAAATTATCATTTTAAGGTACAGCACTTGACCTCCCGTCCGTCAATAACTAAACAATGAAGATTAAAAGATATTTTTGAGTTTGTACATGCATAAATTATGTACCAATCAAATAGTCAACTTGAAACTAGTACTCAATGGAAGCTGCTGTTTCGTAAGTTTGCCCAAACTGCTTGATTTCAAGCTCAGTAATTGTGAGAGATGGTAATTTGCGAAATCTCTGAAGTAACAAGCATTCATGAGCTGTCAAAAATGCGCTTTCATCATCTAGATGATTCTTCCATTTTTTACAAAAAAAATGCGCTAAAAATGCTAAAAAAAGATGTGAATTCGGAAAAAAGTTATTAAAAAAAATTGTTATGCTTGACGAGTTCTATCACTGGTTAAAATTAATGTACTTATTTCTGTCACACCCTGTATAAAGTGCTTGAAAAACCTCAAAAATTCAAAAGCCGCAATATGAAATTTCAAAGAGGGGGAAATATAATATAAACTTAGAATTTAAGGACCATTGATTGGCTGAAAGTGTAAAATAAACGAAAAAAGAACATAAATGACGTTAGTATAGATAAAAAATATGAGAGAACAAATTCCAGCTGTGCTATTAGTTCGACCGTTATCTAATAGATGGAGCTACAAGCGTTAAATCAAGGGAGGGGAGTAAATACATAAATGACGTCAGTAACATCAAAAATTGATCATTACAGCTTTGAAAATAATTATTTCATATACTTCGAGGTTTTTTTGAATTATGTTTTGACTGATATCCTTATTACTCTATGTCACATCACAAAAAAAAATATTCAAGATATAGTTTCCTCCCTTTTATTTATTTTTCAATATTTTATAAACGTCGAATTTCAAATTACATCTTTCCTGATGAATAATGAGATATTTTGATTAGATACCCCCAAAGTTAATGGCTCCTGTTTATTTGCAGGAGATTTACTGTAATACTTGAAAAAAATAACAACTAAATTATGTCTACAAGCATGAAAAAACGTCGTGACTCAAAAAGTCTCAAAATGACTACAGAACCTCAACTTTCAGGAAATGTGGTTCAATGGAACCATCAAAACTGCTTTTATGTATGAAATTTAGGGTCAATATCTTCAATATTATGGAAATTTGGTCAAATACCAAATTTTAACTCAATTGGTCAAATTCTTAAAAATGGATAGCACTAACAACACTATATTATTTATTTTTACTTAATACTAGCTTAAACAAGGCCACAGATATTTATATTCAACTATTTATATACACTGATCACTTCACTGTTTGATATTCACTGCTCTAGATTCACCATTACACTACACTCAAGTCGTTTACTTGCCTTTATATATAGAAATACCCATTTCTCGAATGTTCTACCACATTTCTGGAATATTGCTAGAGGTGCGGTGCGGCGCGATGCAAGGAGGACGAAAGGCTCCGCCTAAACAAGGTCACTTTTACGACCCTCCACACTCTTGCACGTTACATAACAAACAATTTTTCTTTGTATATAATTCTTCGATATTCATCAAATAACCAAATTTTTACTTTTTAACTGACTTCCAGAAAGAAAGAGATTCTCAATTCGACAAGATGTTTTTTTTTATGTATGTGCAGCGATAATTCTTTACCACGTGGACCGTTCTCCATGACTCTTTTTTTGCTAGATAGAGGGTACTAAGGATGTTTTTTTAATAATTAGAAATAAATGGATGTGGGTCTATCTGACTTAACGCCTGTACTGATGTCTGAAAATAGGATGCCAGTACAGCAGGGTTAATTAACGACAAAAAGCTTTTTTTAACAACTTTTTACAGTCTGTCATTGTTCAAACGAGAAGCAAATATGCAAAATTAACTGAATCTTTATTGGCAGACGGTATACATGAGTCCAAGAGTTTAACATATTTAAATGAACTTCTAAATTTATTGCGTAATTCGCAACAATTTTTACTCACTTGTACAAAGTATAAGTATTGTAAAACCGACAAAATTCATATTTCTAAATTTTTGTGGATGAAAATATCCGTTTTGAGAATTTCTGAATCCATTTTGACTATTTTCGGCTTGATGTCGGTACGTATGTGCGTTTTCAACTCGTAAATCTCAAAACTCGTCAAACGTATAACGTTGAAATTTTGTATTTAAGACTGGTTTAGGGTCAAGTTATGCACATCGCATTATGGTTGCAATCGTCTGTACCGGAAGTGCACTTTTCTTGAAACTTTTTTTGAATTTTCTGCATAAATCCGGAATGATCAGCCGTAGGATACTGAGATTTAATATTTGAGTTTGCTGTAGCATTTTAATGGTTATTCTTTGTACCAATTGACTGACCCGGTAATACACT
The DNA here is from genome assembly GCA_963989225.1 of Dromius quadrimaculatus. Taxonomy (NCBI): domain Eukaryota; kingdom Metazoa; phylum Arthropoda; class Insecta; order Coleoptera; family Carabidae; genus Dromius; species Dromius quadrimaculatus. The sequence goes on from OZ022328.1 coordinate 5,136,039, forward strand.
TTATTTAACAGACTTTTCGAATTTTCCGCATAAATTCAAAACAATAAGTCGTACAATATTAAAATTTTGTATTAAGCACTTTTGTAACATCTAGTTGTGCACCTCGTATTATGATTGCAATCGTCTGAACCGGAAGTGCACTTTTGTATTTTCCACATAAATCCAAAACGGTTGAACGTAGAATGTTGTAATTCAGTATTTAAGACGATAGTACCGTCTAAATGCTCATATCCTATTTTCATTGAGATCGGCTGAACCAGAAGTGCACTTTACTTAACAGACTTTTGGAATTTTTCGCATAAATTCGAAACGATCGCCTGTAGAGTATTGAAATTTGGTTTATCAGTCTGCTGTAGCATCTGAATGATTGCCTACTATTTTCATAACAATTGACTGGGCCGGAAGTGCACTTCAATTGAATTTTTAATAATTTAGCGCATAAATTTAGCGCACTTTATTTGACCGATTTTTATAATTTTGCATCAGGAATTTCAACTTCTGTTATTCATAAAAATATTTAAAAAATGTCTTATATCAATTTCACGATCCAGGTTACCATATGATTGATTGCAACTGATACTTGATTATTTCTTCCAGGTGTCACGATATTTTCAATCTTAGTGTGTGCAAATTCACGTTACGCAATATATTATGGTTGAACGCACACCATTTAACGTATAGTACCGGTAAATAGCGAAACAGTTGCCAATCTGTCTGAGCACACCTGACAAACACGAAATGAAAAGATGTAGAATAAATGCTTACCTTAAAATACATTCAAGAAGATTGCAGACGATGATTTTCTCTAAGGAGTGGATAATCTGGAAAAATAAAAAAATATATTAATTAACATTCTCATATTAAGTCAAGTCTTGCAGCAAGTATAGCACCACGCGCACAATTTTTTGAATATTTGTTGCACTTTCCAAGCGGAACAAATAATCATCTTATTATATGAATTACAATTAATTCGCTATATAAACATCGTAAACCTACAAAGCAGATGCAGTTCACATGTTCCAGACATCAAATAACTTAATTTGCATATCGACTCTGCCGTTATTCGGTCAATAAAACCACAAAATATGCAATAAATTTTTTTGCAAATATTACTGGGAGAATCAGAACGAAATACCGATTAATAGAGACGGTATCACACTCAAAAATAAATGTGGTACCAAGGTGTTCGTTAAAAATAAAAGAATATTGACCTTATTCATTGAATCAAATAATTCTCTTTTAGAAAATTCACCAAAAAATGTGAATACAACCTTAAACTATATTGTTACTCCAAATTCTACTTTCCCTAATTTGGAGGTATGACATCATGCTCAAAATAATCTAATCTGAAGAAATCTTCAACTTCTTTTGCATGGAAACAAAAGGCAGACATATTAATAACCTATCTGAGTGACCTTGTCAAAATCCACTAAATTTGGATTTTAACTGTCCCAAATACTAAATTATGGCATGATGTCAGTGGAATATTCAAAATTACAGAACATGGGACATTACAATTTTTTTTATATTGGAATAGTATGTTTGTGGAAATGGAAATAGAATAGGTTAAGGGAATATTTTCAAAGGAACAAGTCTCGAAGCACACACACACGCAGTTTCAATTTTTTTAATCGCTGGTTTGTCATAAATAAATAATTAATTTCAATTAATATGATTTTGTGATTTGGACACTATAATTGTGTGAAAAAGAATGGTGACGTCATTCTGTTTCTAATAAATTGTTGCTATATCATTCCTCAGTCAGCACGCTTATTTTCAATTTTTTTTTCAATCTCTGCTGTCTGGGCGGAACCCTTCGTTCTCGTATCGCACCGCACCGCACCATACCGCCCCGCACGGTGGAAAAGTCTAGTAACGTGCTAGACTAAATCTAGAATATTTCGAGAAACAGGTTTTTGTATATAAGGGAAAGCAAACGACCTGACGAAACAATGAACAGTGAACTGTGAACAATAAAACAGTGAAATAGTGAGTGGTCAGTGTAACAAATAAATAAATATTGAAAAATAAATATCTGCGGCTTTGTTTAATAGTAATAAGTGATAAATAAATTATATGTATGTTATTAAAATCCGGAAGAATAAAACTTTCATTTTATTTTCAATTATTAAATAGTGATTTTCATTTAATTATAAACAAATTCTTCAAAAGCAATAAACATTACATTATCTTCACATCCTTCTTGAGTAATCACTCAGAATTTTGATTTTTTTGATTGGCTGGTTCAGCCAGGAATCAATATTTGAAAGAGGACAGATAGGATTATTTTATCTACTGTAATTTTGAGTTTTAGGGACTTTGATTGTGCGTAGAAAAATGGGGACCACATTTTGTCTCCAGTATATCATTTTGAGATTCTTCTTGAGTCATCACTCACAATTTCAAATTTATTGAATGACTGGTTTAGCCAGGTTTTAATAATACACCTCAAGAGGACAAATAGGTTTATTTTATTAACTGTATTTTGAGTTTCGGGCACTTCAATTGTGTGTAGAGAAACGAGGACCACGTTTTGTTTCCAGTATATTATTTTCACATACTTCTTGAATTATCACTCACAGTTTCAAATTTTTTGAATGGCTGGTTTAGCCAGGAATTATTAATTCATCTCAAGAGGACGAAGGATTATTTTACCTACTGTAATTTTGAGTTTTAGACACTATAATTATGTGTAGAAGAATGAGGACAACATTCTGTCTCCAGTATATTATTTCTACATCCTTCTTGAATCAACACTCAAAATTTCAAACTTTTTTGCGGAACGGCTTAATTTAAAATCAATACTTTAACTCAAGAGGACAAATAGAATCATTATATAGACTGTAATTTTGAGTTTTGGGCGCTATAATTGTGTGTAAAAGAAGAGGACCACATTCTATCTTTAATATATTATTTTCACACCCTTTTTGAGTCAGCACTCAAAATTTCAAGTTTGTTTGAGGACCTGTTTGATTTGGAATTATTAATTCATCTCAAGAGGACATATAGGAATATTTTATCAACTGTAATTTTGAGTTTTGGGCGCTATAATTGTGTGTAGAATAAGAGGACCACATTCTGTCTTTAGTATTGTAACTTGCAAGAGTGTGGAGGTTCGTAAAAGTAACCTTGTTTGGGCGGAGCCTTTCGTCCTCGTTGTTTCGTGCCGTACCGCGCCGCATCACTTCGCCCGATGGAAGCCTCTAGCAATATTCCAGAAATGTGGTAGATAATTTGAGAAATAGGTATTTCTGTATATAAAGACAAGCAAACGATTTGAGAGTAGTGTAATGATGAATCTAGAGCAGTGAATATCAAACAGTGAAGTATCGGTGTATATAAATTGTTAAAAATAAATATCTGCGGCTTTGTTTAAGATAGTAGTAAGTGATAAATAAATAATATAGTGTTGTTTAGTGATATCAAGAAGAATAGAACTTTTACTTAATTTTCAATTATTAAATAGTGATTTTTATTTCAATTATAAGCAATTCCCAAGCAATAAACATTACGGTATATTATTTTCACACCCTTTTGAAATTATCACTCAAAATTTCAAATTTTTTTGAGGACAAGTTAAATTTGAAAATAATAATTCATCCCAAGAGGACAGATAGGATTATCATATCTACTGTAATTTTTACATCCTCCTTGAGTCATCACTCACTGTTTAAAATTTTTCTAATAGCTGGCTTAGCCAGAAATTAATATTTTATCTCAAAAGGACAGATAGGATTATTTTATCAACTGTAATTTTGAGTTTTGGACACTATTATTGTGTGTGGAAGAACAAAAACCAGATTCTGTCTTCAGTATGTTATTTTTACATCCTTCTCGAATCAGCACTCAAAATTTCAAATTTTTTTGAGGACTGTTTTAATTTGAAAATAGAAATTTATCTCAAGAAGACAGATAGGATTATTATATCTACTGTAATTTTGAGTTTTGGGCACATTGATTGCGTGAAGAAGAAGAGGATTACATTCTGTCTCCGGTATGATATTTTTACATCCTCCTTGAATCATCAACTCACTGTTTATAATTTTTCTGATGACTGGTTTAGCCAGAAATTAATATTTTATCTCAAGAGGACAGATAGAATTATTTTATCAACTGTAATTTTGAGTTTAGGACACTCTAATTGTGTGTATAAAAATGAGGACAATATTTTGTCTTCAGTATATTACTTTAACATACTTCTTGAGTCATCACTCTCAATTTCAAATTTTTTGAATGGCTGGTTTAGCAAGGAATCAATTATTTATCTCAAGAGGACAGATAGAATTATTTTTTCAACAGTAATTTTGAGTTTAGGACACTCTAATTGTGTGTAAAAAATGAGGAGAATATTCTGTCTTCAATATATTACTTTAACATATTTCTTGAGTCATCACTCTCAGTTTCAAATTTTTTGAATGGCTGGTTTAGCAAGGAATCAATTATTTATCTTAAGAGGACAGACAAGATTATTCTATCCACTGTAATTTTGAGTTTTGGACACTATAATTGTGTGTAGAAAAATGATGACGTTATTCTATCTCCAGTATATTATTTTTACACCCTTCATGAATCAGCACTTGAAATTTGATTTTTTTTTAAGAACTGGATCAATTTAGGATCAATATTTCATATCAAGAGGACATATAGGATTTTCATATCAACAGTAATTTTAAGTTTCGGGCACTTTGATTGTGTGTAGAAAAACGAGGACTACATTCTGTCTTCAATATGTTATTTTGACAGCCTTCTTGAGTCATCACTCACAGTTTCAAATTTTTTAAATCGCTGATTTGGCCAGGAAATAATAATTTATTTCAAGAGGACAGCTAGCATTATTTTATCTTTTGTAATTTTGAGTTTTGGGCTCTATAATTGTGCGTGGAAGAAAGAAAATTACGTTCTGTCTCGAGTATATTATTTTTATACCCTTTTTGAATCAGCATTAAAAATTTCAAATTTTTTTAGGTGCTAGTTTAATTTGGAATCAATTATTCATCTCGAGAGGACAGATAGGATTATTTTATCAACTGTAATTTTGAGTATTGGGTGCTATAATTGAGTGTAGAATGATAGGACCACATTCTGTCTATAGTATATTATTTTCACACCTTTTTTTAATCAACACTCAAAGTTTTGAGTTTTTTTGAGGACTGGTTTAATTTGAAAATAATAATTTATCTCAAGAGGACAGATAAGATCATTATAACTACTATAATTTTGAGTTTTTGGCACTTTAATTGTGTGTAGAAGAGGGAGTACCACATTCTGTTCCCAATATTATATTTTTACATACTTTTTGAATCATCACTCACAGTTTCAAATTTTTTGATAATTTATAATTTATAATTTATCTCAAGAGGACAGATGGGATTATTTTATCTAATGTAATTTCGAGTTTTGGCACTATAATTGTGTGTAGAAAACAAAAACGACATTCTGTCTGCAGTATATTATTTTTGAATTCTTTTTGTGTCATTACTCACATTTTAAATATTTTTGAAGGGCTGCTTCAGCCAGAAATTAATAATTTATCTCAAGAGGATAGACATGATTATGTTATCAACTGTAATTTCGAGTTTTGGGCACTTTAATTGTGTGTAGAAAAACGAAGACTACATTTTGTCTGCAGTATATTAATTTTGAATCCTCCTTTAGTCATAACTCTCACTTCCAAATTTTTTGAATGGATGGTTTAGCAAGGAATTAATGATTTGTCTCAAAAGGATAGATAATATTATTTTATCCACTGCAATTTTGATTTTTGTACGCTATAATTGTGTGTACAAAAATGAGAACGGTATTCTATCGCCAGTATATTATTTTTACACCCTTTTTGTAACAGTACTCAAAATTTCAATTTTTTTTGAGAACCGGTTTGATTTGGAATCAATTATTCGTCTCGAGAGAACAGATAGAAATATTTTATCAACTGTAATTTTGAGTATTGGGCGCTATAATTGTGTGTAGGAGAAGACGACCACATTCTGTCTTTAGTATCTTATTTTCACATCCTTTAAGAATTATCACTCAAAATTTCAAATTTTGTTGGGTACTAGTTTAATTTGGAATCAATTATTCATCTCGAGAGTGGAGACAAGATTATTATTATATCAACTGTGACTTTTGGGCACTTAAATTGTGCGTAGAAAAGGAGGACCACATTCTGTCTCTAGTATATTATTTTTACACCCTTCTTGAGACATCACTCATAGTTGAAATTTTTTTGAATGGCTGGCTTAGCCATAATTAACATCGAAAGGACAGATAGGTTTATTTTATTTATTGTAATTTTGAGTTCAAGGCACTTTGATTGTGTGTAGAAAAATGAGGACCACATTCTGTTTCCAGTATATTATTTTTACATGTTTCTGAAGTCCTCACTAACAGTTTTAAATTTTTTAAATCGCTGGTTTAGCCAGGAATTAATAATTTATCTCAAGAGGACAGCTAGGATTATTGTATCTACTGTAATTTTGAATTTTGGGCACTATAATTATGTGTAAAAGAACGAGGACTACATTCTGTTTCCACTATATTATTTTTACACCCTCCTCGAATCGGCACTCGATATTTAAAATTTTTTTGGGGACCGGTTTAGTTTGGAATCAATAATTCATCTCAAGAGGACAAAAAAGATTATCATATCTACTATAATTTTGAGTTTTGGGCAGTTTGATTATATGTAGAAAAATGAAGACCCCATTCTGTCTCCAGTATATTATTTTTACATATTTCTTGAGTCACCACTCACAGTTTCAATTTTTTTAAATGGCTGGTTGAGCCAGGAATTAATAATTTATCTCAAGAGGACAGATAAAACAATTTTACTACTATAATTTTGAGTTCTAGGCACTTGGAACTATCCGGAAAAGGAAGAAAATTACACATTTTAGACCAAATAACAGTGTTAATAATGATTTGCCAGCGTAAAAATTGCACCAAAAAAGGCAAAGACTGTTCCTTCAACTAGGAAAGTTGTGGCAACTTTCTTCTAGGATTTACAAGAAACAATTCTCGTCGACGATTTCAAAAAGATTGGATTTACACTTCTTAGACCAAAAACAGTGCTAATAATGGATTGCCAGCGTGAAATTTGCACCAAAACAACCCTTAAGCCTAGATAGTTGTCCCGACTGTCTTTCAGGATTTGCAGCGAAAAATCCTCGTCAAATTTTTGACAAAGGATGGAATTATATATTTTAAAGAAAAGAACAGTGCTAATAATGGGTTGCCAGCATGAAATTTGCACCAAAAACGGCAAAGACTGTTTCTTCAGCCGGGAAAGTCGTAGCAAGTGTCTTTCAGGATTCGCAATGAACAATTTCTGTCAACTATCCGGAAAAGGGAGAAAATTACACATTTTAGATCAAATGACAGTGTTAATAATGATTTGCCAGCGTAAAAATTGCACGTAAGGCAAAGACTGATCCTTCAACTAGGTAAGTTGTGGCGATTGTCTTACAGGATTCACAAAGGATAATATTTGTCGATTATTTTAAAGAAGGTGGTATTATACATCGTTATTAGACCGTTTGAAAACCAAATTGCAAGCGTTTCGTTTTACAACTCGTTCTCTTCAGAATTGTACTATTTCCTATATCCCAATATAGAAAAATGGCTGCCAGGATAGCTAGGGCCTGGCAACAGAAACATGAGCCAGAGGAGCAAACTTCAAAATGGCGCAATCGATCAAATTATAAGTAATATTGAGGATTTTAATAAGTACATTCAGCCTTAGAAGGGCGCAATATGTGAATCATATCATGAAAATTCGCCATTTTTTTTATTTGAAACACTAAAAAAATATCTATTTTTATTTAGGAAGTATCTTACGAGTATTTCAATTGTTACGTGCTATAATAATTGAGTTAATCATAAGGAAATCATAACACCGATTTTTTATATTGTATTTCCGTATTGATTTGCAATTCAAACATATGCAAGGTATTATCCTTATCGTAAAATAAATATCTATTGAAAGATATCAATAAACAAATACATAAAGAATTTTGCGTAGGACCCAAAGATTATTTCATATAATTCAAATTTATGACTAATAACTTTAGGAAAGACATTTATTCACTTCGATATCTATATACAGAAACCACATAATATAAAAAATTATTGTTACCAATCTTTTGTAATAAAATAAATTTCACTTTAATTGTCTTTAACAATAGTTCAAGAAAAATCTCTCTTCACGGTGCACAATTTGAGTAATTTTCTATTTGAAATGATTTAATGACATCAGGTGGAGCTAATTAATTAAAAATGAATCGATTTATCAATCAACTGAATCAGTATCTACCGTTAGCGAGCATTTTTTCTCCAATTTGGAGGTTATGAATTCATGGTACCGGAAAAGTTCCGTTATGATTTTCAATAGTCATACCACATAAATTAATAACTATTTTGCTATGATCTATTTTGGTATTGTTCATATTATATCCATAATTCAATTCCAATGCATGAACAAATCTCACAGCACTTAGAGAAACTTAAAAATTAAATCCATTTAGAGAAATATCTGCGAACTAGATACGTACATGCTTCTAATTTCTGCTTGACAGCTACTAATGACTAAAACCATTTGAGTAAACGACTTACTCTCATGTAAATTAAGCAAATATATGTCTTAATTGTAAATTTACCGTTTACCTTTGTTCGATAAGATATATTGCATTGTACTTTACTTTTTTGTGAAAAATACTCGATAAATCGCTGTACTGTCTAAAATCCAATGCCAAATGATTGAATTACATACTAATATATGAATTAATAATTTTTGTGTTGATACTATTTGTTGAAGTACTTCTGGAATGAGGAATTTTGATTGTCAAGAACTTGAAATGCTTTGAAGGTTGAATGCAAATTATTATTTGAACAAGAAATATCTAAAATAAATATGATTTATTTATTTGGGTGTGACTATTGTTTCTAAAGATAACATTTTCATTTCAAGTTTAAAAGTTGATCGACTGCAGGCTAAAACATCAAAATCCTTCAATTCATGGAAAAGTATCACAAAATTTGGTTGAACTTTTACTTTTTGTCTCGATTTGCATAATTTTTTGACTCATCTGAAAAAAACGGGTTTTGAGTTCAAAAAACAAATCCATATAAGAAATATTTGAACTTGGAAGCAACATTTTTTCCCAAGAATTCACATTGGTTTCATTGGGAAATTTGAATTAACAAGAAATCTATTTTAAACTTGCTTGATGAATATAAAAGAAATTCTTATTAGATTTAACAGAATTAAATCAGATGTTATTAATAAAATCTTGTGAAATTGATACAATTTCACTTTTCACTTCAAGATTGGGTGTTGGAGAAGGTCATTGAATGAAAGTAATAGAAAAAATTAATTTGAATTATTTAGATTTCTACTTATTACAATAACTCACGCACTAGCAATTTACAAAACATTCGAAATCACCAAGATTTACGAATTGCTCCAAAAATATGATATTCTGCATATATTACCTCAAATATGTTCTCTAGAAATAAATAAATGATTCCTAGATGAACTGACAGTTCAAAAATATTAAAAATGTGAGTTTTAACTCAGGAAGGCTGTAGAAATATTATACTGAAAACAAAAAGACCTTCTTATTATCCTTCTTGAAATTATAGTGTTCAAAACTCAAATCACAATAAATATAATAATGCCATCTGCCACCGTGAGATGAATTATTGATTCCTGATGAAACTAGCCATTCAAAAAATTTTAAATTTTGAGTGATGACTCAAGACATATGTAAAAATGATAAACTGGAGTCAAAATATCATCCTCATTCTTCTACGTACAATAAAAGTGCCCAAAACCCTTAATTACAGTAGATAAAATTTAACATTCAGAAGTAAATTATTGATTCCTGATTATACTAGACATTCAAGAAAATTGAAATTTTGAATGATAACTCAACAAGCATGTAAAAATAATATATTAAAAGCATAATGTTGTCTGAATTATTTTGCTCACAATTAAAGTGCCCAAAACTCAAAATACAGTAGATATGATAATTCTATTTGTCCTTGTGAGATGAATAATTGATTCTAAATTAAACCTGTCCTCAAAAAATTTTTAAATTTTAAATACTGATTCAAAAAGGATGTGAAAATAATATACTCGAGACAGAATGTGATTTTCTTTCTTTCACACACAATTATAGAACCCAAAACTCAAAATTACAATGGATAAAATAATTCTACCAATCCTCTTGAGACGAATTATTAAATCCTGACTAAGCCAGTCATTCAAAAAATTTGAAACTGTGACTGATAACTCAAGAAGGATGTAGGTGCAAATAACATACTGAATTTTCTACATACAATCAAAGTACCCAAAACTCAAAATCACAGTCTATGTTGTCACAAATTTTATCGTAAATAATTCATTAACACATATTACAGTGTAAATGATCACTTTATGAACTCGTTTGATCACTATTTCGCTCACAGTTACTCGTACTGAATCACTGAATGAATCCATTCCTCTCCAAATGTCTAACAGTTGTTGCCTGGCAACCACCGAACATATGGTAACCATAGGCTGTCAATCATGTCCGACAATTGAACATCGACTTGGTCAATGCTAACTAGATTTACAGTTACAATTAATTATTATTAGCTAAATAAAATTGTTCATTGCGAATCCTTAAAGACAGTTCCCATAATTTTTCCGGGTATAGTAACAGTTTTTGCCTTTTTTGGTGCAAGTTTCACGCTAAAAGATCATTATTAGCACGGTCATTTGTTCCAAAATGTGAAATTCCATTATTTTCCAAATAGTCGACAAAAAATGTTCGTTGCGAATCCTGGAAAGTAGTCGCTACGACTATTATGGCTGAAGAAACATTTTTCATCATTTTTGGTGATAATCACACGCTGGCAACTCATTAATAACACTGTCGTTTGGTCTAAAATTATTAATTCTCACCCTTCTTCGAATAGTCGACGAGAATTGTTCATTGCGAATCCTGAAAGACAATCCCTATAATTTTTTTTTCGGTTACAGGAATAGTCTTTGTCTTTTTTGTTGCAAATAACATGATGGTAGCCCATCAATAGCACTGTCATTTGGTCTAAAATGTGTAATTCCACCCTTTTCTGAATAGTCGACAAAGATTGTTCGTTGTGAATCCTGAAAAGCAGTCGCTACAACTATTCCGGCTGAAGAAACATTTTTCATCTTTTCTGGTGCTAATCACTCGCTGGCAACTCATTAGTAGCCCTGTCATTTGGTTTAAAATGTGTAATTCTCACCCATCTTCGAATAGTCGACGAGAATTGTTCATTGCGAGTCCTGAAAGGCAGTCGCTGCGAGTTTTCTGGTTGCAGAAACAGTCTTTGCCTTTTTTGGTGCAAAATATTTCACGCTCAGAGCTCATTATTTGCACGGTCATTTGATCCAAAAAGTGTAGTTTCATCCTTTTCCGAATAGTCGACCAACATTGTTCTTTGCGAATCCTGAAAGACAGCCACTACGACTTTCCTGGCTAAAGTAACAATATATGACTTTTTGGTGCAAGTTCCACGCTGGCAATCCATTAATAGCATTGTCATTTGGTCTGAAATATATAATTCCATCCTTTTTCGAATAGTCGACGATGATAGAGAGCTGCGAATTCTTAAAAACAGTTATCTATATCAATTGAGGGAAGTCTTTTCTATTATTGATGCAATTTTACGTTGGCAGCTGATTCTTATCACTGTCATTTGGTCTAAAATGTGTAAATCCTCCGCAAAATATTCGTTGCGAATCCAGAAAGACAGTCGCCACAATCTTTTCATCCGAAAGAACAGTTTTCACCTTCTTTATGCAAATTTCATGCTAGCAGCCTATTATTAGCACCATCCTTTGGTCTAAAATGTGTGATTCTACTCTTTTCCAAAAAGTCGACGAAGATTATTTGTTGCGAGTCCTGAAAGACACACGCTACGACCTTCCAGGCTGAAAAAACAGTCTTTGCCTTTTTTGTGCAAATTTCACGCTGGCAATCAATTATTATCACTGTCATTTGATATAAAATAATTTATTCCACCCTTTTCCGAATAGTCGACGAGAATTGTTCAGTCACTACGACTTTTTCGGCTAAAAAAACAGTCCTTCACTTCCTTGATGAGAATAAAATGTATAATTTCTTCCTTTTCCGAACAGTAGACGAGAATTGTTCGTTGGGAATCCTAAAAAACAGTCGCACAACTTTGACGATTAAAGGAACAGTCTTTTTCACGCTGGCAACCCATTATTAGCAACGTCATTTGGTCTAAAATATGTAATTCCACCTTTTTCCAAATAGTCGATAAGGATTGTTAGTTGCGAATCCTGAAAGACAGTCGCTACTATTTCGCCGATTGAAGGAGCCCTTTATTAGCACTGTTTTTTGGTCTGAAACGTGTAATTTTACTCTTTTCTAATAGTTGACGGGGATAATTCGTTGTAATTCCTGAAAGACAGTCGCTACAAGTTTTCCGGCTGAAGAAACAATCTTTTCTTGTCCTGGTGCAAATTCCACGCTGACAACCCATTATTAGTACTGTCATTTGGTCTAGAATATGTAATTTAACCCTTTGTCGAGTAGTTGTGTTGCGAATTCTTAGAGCAACAAATTTCATGGTTGCAGGAATTGTTCGTCTCAAGTCCTGAAAGACAGCCGTGAAAACTTTCCTGATTGAAGGAGCAGTCTTTACCTTTTTTGGTACAAATTTCACACTGACAGCCTATTGTAAGAACTATCTTTTGGTCTAAAATGTGTAGTCCCACCCTTTTCCGAATAGTCGACCAAAAATGTTCATTGCGAATCCTGAAAGACAGTCGCTACGACTTTCTCGGTTAAAGAAACAATCTTTGCCTTATTTGTTGCAAATTCCACACTGGCAACCCATTATTAGCACCGTCCTTTGATCTAAAATATGTAGTTTGGTCTAAAATATGTATTTCCAAGCTTTTCCGAATAGTCGACAAGAATTGTTCGTTGTGATTCCTGAAAGACAGTCGCTACGACTTTCTCGATTGAAGAAACAGTCTTTGCCTTTTTGGTGCCAATTCCACGTTAGAAAACCATTATTGGCACTGTAATTTGGTCTTAAATGTGTCAATCCAGCCTTCTTCGAATAGTCGATAAGGATTGTTCATTGCGAATCCTGAAAGACAACCGCTACAGCTTACTCGGTTTCAGAAACAGTCTTTACTTCTTTTTTGTGCAAGTTCCACGCTAGCAGCTCGTTATCAGCTCTGTCAATTGATTCAAAATATTTAATTTAACCCCTTTTCGAATAGTCGACAAGGGTTGATCGTTGCGAATCCTGAAAGACGGTCGCTTGAAGGTAGACTTTTCTTTCTTTGGTGCAATTTTCACGCTGGCAGCACTATCATTTGGTCTAAAATGTGTAATTCTAACCCTTTTTCGAATGGTCGACAAAAATTGTTCATTGCGAATCCTGAAAGACAGTCCCCATTATTTTTCGGGTTGCAGGAATAGTCTACACCATTTTTGATGCAAATTTTTCTGGTTATAGAAACAAATTCTACACTGAAAACTAATTATTAGCATCGTGCTTTGTGTGTTTTTAGTCTTTTTCAAAAAAGTCGACGAGAATTGTTGGTTGCAAATCCTGAAAATGAGTGGCCACAATCTTTCCAACTGAAGGAAAAGTCTTTTTCTTCTTCATGTAATTTTCACGCAAAAATTACATTATTTGCACCATTCTTTGTTCTAAAATCACTAAAACCACCATTTTCTGAATAGTCGACGTGGATTGTTCGTCGCGAATCCTGAAAAAACAGTCGCTAGAACTTTGTCGATTAAAAAAGCAGTCTTTCTTTTTATTGATGCAAATTTCACGCTGGTAAACTATTATTAACATCGCTGAATAGACAAAAATTGTTCGTTGCGAATCCTGAAAGACAATCGCTACGACTTTTTCGACTGAAGAAAAAGTCTTTGCCTTTTTTGGTGCAAATTCCACGTTGGCAAAACATTATTAGCACTGTCCTTTGGTTTTTTATGTATAATTTCACTCTTTTCTAAAAAATCGACGAGAATTGTTTGTTGCGAATCCTGAAAGAGAGTCGCTACGACTTTTCCGGCTGAAGAAAAAGTCTTTGCCTTTTTTGGTGCAAATTCCACGTTGGCAAAACATTATTAGCACTGTCCTTTGGTTTTTTATGTATAATTTCACTCTTTTCCGAAGAGTCGACGAGAATTGTTTGTTGCGAATCCTGAAAGACAGTCGCTACAGCTTTCTCGGTTGCGAAAACAGTCTTGGCCTTTTTTGGTGCAAATTCCACGCTAGCAGCTCATTATAAACACATTCATTTGGGCTAAAATATGTAATTCCAAACTTTCCCAAATAGTCGACGTGGATTGTTCGTTGCGAATCCTGAAAAACAGTCGCTACATCTTTGTCGATTGAAGGAACAGTTTTTTTATTATTTTGGTGCAAATTGCACACTAGTAATCCGTTATTAGCATTGTCTTTTGGTTTAAAATGTTGTAATTTTATCTTTTTCCGAAAAGTCTACGAGAATTGTTTGTTGCGAAATCTGAAAATCAGTCGTCACAGCTTTCCTGGTTGAAGAAACAGTCTTTGACTTTTTTGGTGCAAATGCCACGTCGGTATTCCATTGTTTGTATTGTTTCTGGTCTCAGGAATATAGTGGTGTATCCATGTTTCGTCCCTAACACCTAAAATTTTGTGGATTCCGCAGAAAAAGGTGCAAACCATCCTTGAAGCACGCCATACGATTTTCCTATTTGGTCAACTGAAAGAGCAATCTTTGCCTTTTTGGATGCAAATTTCTCGCTGGCATTTCAATGTACAAACTGTTTTTGGTCTCAGGTTTATAGTGGTGTATCCATATTTCGTCCCCAACGCCTGAAATTAAACCATCCTTAAAGCACGCCACACCAGTTTCCTATTTGGTCAACTGAAGGAACAGTCTTCGCCTTTTTTGATGCAAACTGCCATTTCATTGTTCGAACTGTTTTTGATCTCAGGAGTTTAGTGGTATATATCCATGTTCCGTCGACAATAAAGACGAAATAGCTAGAAACCACCTTTGAAACACACCACTCGATTCTCCTATTTGGTCAACTGTGAATCGAAGAACCAATTTTGCGAATAGCTTTTTCATATTCAAATATTGGAGTGTCCACAGCACTAATAATCTCACACACCTCCAATTTTCAATCACCCATCATCTTGATGGATTTTATCGTTGCCTGATCAGAACATCCAGAACGTTCAGCACCATTTGTGTCCATATGGTCCCTCTTAGAATTTTGAGACCATTTATGAATCGATCTAATCGAACGTGCAGATTTGTCATAATGTTTATAAAGCTACTATATAGTACTGCAAAGTGCAAAAGTGTCATAGTTTGTGAAAATAGAATAGGCCCTGAATCCGACTCTGTTGTCTGGGCGCCGCTCTATGCAAGCGACATTCGAGTAGCTTACTAGAATGATGTAGAAACAACCTGCGTGAATAGTGAATAGTGAATATCAAGCAGTGAATATCCAGAGCGTGATCAGCTATTACGAAGTGTAATAAATGAATAAGTTGTTGTAAATAAATATTAGTGGCTTTGTAGTTGAAATTTAATAGTAATGAGTGAGAAACAAATTGTGAAGTGTTTGTTTTAGTTGCATCAAAGAATAAAACTTTCATTTCCTTTTCATTCATTGAATAGTGACTTTTATTTTGACAATAAGCAATTCCTTTAACGGATTTCTCAAAATACTGTCACAGCTTTTTTTACTGGTTGTACAAAATTATGAGATGAAATACTCCAAGGTCTTGCTTCAAAGAATTATTTTTATAAATAATTCATCCAAACCAAATTGCAATTATTCTCTTATTTTTAATATCAACAGAAAAATTGATGTAATCGTCGTAAAAAAAGAAATGAACTGGAATTTAATATGAAGTTCTTTCTGCCGTTATTATTTACCTACATAAAATTATACCAGATCCACTATGATTCCCATAGGTAAATTCAATCCAACTACCGTAATGCCCGTCTTGGTTTTACGGTTAATTATAAGAGTTCTCGCACACCGACCGCCATATTGACTTCAAGGCTACCATGATGTAAACTGTGTGATTATATTCATGATTACGTATCTTATTTGACTTAGCCAGCTGAATTTCCATTTATAATTAGTTTTACTGTGAATGAAACATCCAATTTTAACTCTTTCATGATTACTCAATTATCTTCACGGGGTTCTCCACCAAAAAGTTATGATCTGAGAGTGTACGTCACAAGTTTAATGGGTTACTTTCAAGTTTTGCATGAAGTACGGGATGTAGGACAAAATTGATAAAATAAATCATAGCTTACCGTCTGCAAACAATACAAATGGTAGTTTAGTTCATGGAAAAGGTAGGAGAGAAGTTGCAGACGTTTATGATGTGCCCATCATCATTTGAAACTTCCCCCTACCCTTTTTATGAGCCAAACTCCTCATTCATATTGTGGCAGACGTCTTGTTGAACGTTTTGGACGTCCTTTTCAGGCAACTTTATTCATAAATGAAAACTTGTAATGATTATACAAAATATGTTCTAAAGACTATAGTTAAAAGTGTGTCATTGTTTCTCTACTTATATAACTTGAACTAAAATACGTCTTTAAAAATCTAATGTGACAACAACAACATTACTAACATAAAACGATTTGATGTAATTCTGAACTTTCACTAAATTTTCACTGGTTCCGAATGTTCTAGTTGAATAATTTTTTGTGTTTAGATAAAATGAAATCTTTCCGATCAGTTTCCGTTCTGTTTATTCGATGATTATGTTGAAATATTAATGTCTCGTCCAATATATGAAATTACATCGTTACGCGACTAATCGTTTTGGATTTATCCAAAAAATTCTAAAAATCTGTCAAGTAAAGTGCGCTTTCGGCTCAGTCGGTTGCTACGAAAACAGTAGGTCATCATTTTTATGCTACAATATTCCTAAATACTGATTCCCAAAATTTTACGCCCAACAGTTCTGAATTATGCGTAAAAAAAGTTCAACTGAAGTGCATTTCCGGTTCAGCCGATTGTTATGAGAATAGTAGGCAATCATTCAGATACTACAGCAGACTGAAATACTAAATTACAATACTCTACGGTCGATCGTTTCGAATTTATGCAAAAAATTCTAAAAGACTGTCAAGTCAAGAGCAAATCCAGTTCAGTCGATCTCAATGAAAATAAAATATGAGCATTTAGATGGTGCAGTCGTCTGAAATACTGAATTCCAACATTCTACGTCCAACCGTTTTGGATTTATGTGAAAAACTCGAAAAATGTGTTAAGTAAAGTGCACTTCCGGTACAGACGATTGCAATCATAATACGAGGTATACAACTAGATGTGATAGAAGTGCTTTATACGGAATTTCAATATTCTACGACTGATTATTTCAAATTTATGCGAAAAATTCTAAAAGACTGTTAAGTAAAGTGTACTTCCAATTCAGTCGATCTCATTGAAAATGAGATATGAGCATTGAGATAGTACAGTCGTTTAGAATACTGAATTCCAGCATTCTACGTTCAACCGTTTTGGATTTATGTGAAAAATTCTAAAAATATTTCAACTGAAGTGCACTTCCGGTACAGACGATTGCAGTCATAATGCGAGGTGTACAACTAGATGTTATAGAAGTGTTATATACGAAATTTCAATATTCTACGACTGATTGTTCTGAATTCATGCGGAAAATTCAAAAAGTTTGTTATATAAAGTGCACTTCCAGCTCAGCCGATTGATACAAAAATATAAAATAACCTTTTGGATGCTACAAAAATCTAAAATTCTGAATTTTAGTATCCCACTGCTAGTAATTCTGGATTTATGCGAAAAATTCAAAAACAATTTCAAGTAAAGTGCACTTCCGGTTCAGTCGATTGTTATGAGAATGATAGACAATCATTCAGATGCTACAGCAGACTGAAATATCTAATTTCAATACTCTACAGCCCAGCCAATCATTTCGAGTTTATGCGAAAAATTCTAAAAGACTGTGAAGTAAAGTGAACTTCCTGTTCAGCCGATCTCAATGAAAATAGGATATGAACATTTAGATGATACAATCGTCTCAAATCCTAAATTCCAACTTTCTATGTTCAACCGTTTTTGATTTATGTGGAAAATTCAAAAAATGTTTTGAGTAAAGTGCACTTCTGGTACAGACAATTGCAATCATGATGCAAGGTGTACAACTAGATGTTATAAGAGTACTCAATACGAAATTTCACTATTCTACGACTGATTGTTTTGAATTTATGCGGAAAATTCAAAAAGTCTGTTATATAAAGTGCACTTCCGGCTCAGTCGATTGCAACCATAATACGAGGTGCATAACTAGACTCTAAGCTAGTCTCAAATACAGAATTTCAACATTATACATTCGAGATTTGCGAGTTAGAAACGCACATACGTGCCGACATCAAGCCGAAAATAGTCAAAATGGATTCAGGGCTTTTTCCATCAAAATCTTAAGGGCTCATGTGGTATACAGTCTGCCAATAAAGTTTCAGTCAATTTTGCAAATTTGCTTTATGTTCGAAAAATGGCAGACTGTAAAAAGTTGTTCAAAGAAGCTATTTTTCCTATAAATGGCAGCCTGAAAGAGATTTATTATTTCTATTATAACTAAATTGATTAAGGATTATTCAGAGTTGAAAAGACTTCTCAAATGATCAACCAATTCGACTTCTGACAGTTGAAGTCAATGAACTTAAAAATTTAAATGGCAAAGATGATAATGTACCTACTTATAAAAAATCTAATTATCTAAATTCTCATTCACTCAACGGGAAAAATCAAAACCTATTTAATATGATCTTGAGTCGCATAGGTACAGTTACAATTTTGAATATTATTAATGGCTTCTATTCGACAACCAAAGTTGATCAAATCTATAGCAGTGAAGTGTGTATAACAATATAATTTGTTTTCTTACTTTATGAACTGTAATGTAATAAATATGATAATTAGAAAAACGGTTCTTCTATGGAACAATTCTGCAATAATAGAATAATTTACATATTACAAGTTGTACAAGGATTGTTTGAATTTTAATGTCACTATATTACAGAAATGTACGTTTTGTAATTTGATTCTGTAAGATGCAGCTATTTTTAGACTTTTGATGAAATAATGTAACGGAACTCCAATAATTTATTTTCTATTTTTAATTATTTATGTCTCAAAGGTCTAGCAACAAATTCCAAGCTAGTAATATTATATTCTTTTCGAATTTATTTATCGTACTTTTAGTAATTTTTAACAATTGCAGGTACATTTCACACAAAGACTGGACATAAATAATAGCTTCCTTTAGATAGTATGGAAGATGCGTGTAAACCAGCAATTATTTTGAAAATACCGCCAGCTTTAGAATCAAGCGGAAGTGATATTTTAACACTGAGATGATTATTAGTCTAGCAAAATTGTTTATGGGTGCTAAATGTACCGTTGATTCAATTTATGTAACTGATTGATTTGGGGTTCAATTCTAATTCGTAGAGACAACTTCTTGACGTCAATTTAGAGACAACCACCTAGCGGACAATTGAAGAAGTGATTTAATGTCATTATTTTTGACGACAGTCTCCCAGAAGTAGGAGACAGGATCAAGACAGTTTTTTTGCCTCAATTCAATCTTTTTGAATCTAGAATCTTTTTGTAAAATGAGAACAATTCGTTGTGAATTATAACTACAATAAAATTGTGATTTAAATTGCTGAACTGTGTTTAATAAACACTCAACTGTTGCTGGAAAATCTGATAGCAGTTGAGTTATTAGTGGAGCTATTTCTACAGGAAACTATTTCTACTGACTAGAAAAATTATAGAATTTATGGGGTGTATAAGGTTAACTGTTGGATAATTTAACTGTTTTTGATACAAACAATGGGAATTAATTGTTCACGTTGAAATAAATCTTATACGTTTGGATAAAACAATGGTGATATGTAAAACTGTTTTCAATGAAAAGTTTAAATTTTGAGTTAGTCATTAATATTCAACATAAATAGTAACAGCATCAAGTTATAACTCTTACAGTAATGTTAACCACGAACGTTATTTTACTAATGATGTTGTACAACATTAATCAGCATAAGTACATGGTCATGGTCTGATCTTCAACGCTAAGAGGACTCTAATCTGCAAACTAAAACATTGATTATATCTGTTAACAAGAAAAGATTCACTAATGAGCTGTAAGAATATTTAAGATCAAGTTTTATATTATTTTCAATTCATGTACTGCTCTTGTGATAAAAAATTTCAATTTCTGAATTCCTTATCTCCAATTTGCAGTACATTGATCTAATTAGTAATTATAATAATTGAAATTAAGTACATATTCAATATTACAGTTAATGTATGGCTGTTAGACTTGAAGCACACGATATGAAGCTTAATTTCAATATCTTTGGCAGTATGCAAGCTTAATTAACAATTAAAATTGAACAACAAATATATGTAATTATTCTTCAAGAAATACGCTGAAAAATCAAATAATTAATGATAGTAGAATCGATCAAGCTCTCATAATTCACCGAATAATGCTGTAATTGTTTAAATAATCAAGATACAACAAAATTCTTCAGGTAAAAATTATAGGCAATTTGATTGCCTATCAGATTGTTCCAATACATTTTTCACGTAGGATGAACAGGAAATGAGAAAAATCGGATAAACTGGTATTTGCTCATCGATCTAGGGGAAAAATGTGTGCTTAAATAGGCGCTCTTAAGCCCAATTAACATCTAAAATTGAACTATAAATGCACGCAATTATTTTTCAAAAATTACGCTATGAAATCACGTGAAGGAATTTTGAACAAACGATCAATAATAGAATCGATCAGACTTTTACAATTCAATGCTGTAATCGTTTAAATAATTGGAATACAACAAAATACTTCGAATAAAAGTTATGGACAATTGGATTGCCTATCAGAATGTTTGAATACATTTTTCACGTAAAACTAACAGGAAGTGAGAAAAAGCGGAAAACTGCATTCAACTCTTATTTATGATAGCGGTCTGAGCTCATCGATCTAAGGGTAGAAATATATGCTCAAATGGGCGCTGTACAGGCCTAATTAACAATTAAAATATAACAATATATACACGCAATTATTTTCCAAGGATTACGTTATAAAAGGACCTGAAAAAATTTCAAACTAACGATCAATAATAACGAAATCGATCAAGTTTTGACAATTCACTGAATAAAGCTGTAATTATTGAAATAATTGAGATACAGAAATATTCCTTAAATAAAAATTATAGGCAATTTGATGGCCTATCAGATTGTTCCAATTCATTTTTCACGTCGGATTAACAGAAAATGAGAAAAAGTGGATTTAAGGGTAGAAATATGTGCTCAAATAGGCGCTCTACAGGCTTAATTATGAATTAAAATTATTCTTTAAGGATCACGCTATTAAATCACTTGAAGGAATTTCGAATAAACGATCAATAATAACAAAATCGATCAAGTTCTTACACTTCGCCGTAATTATTAAAATAAGTGAGATACGGCAAAATATTTTAAATAAAAATTATAGGCAATTTGATTGCCTATTAGATTGTTTCAACACATTTTTCACGTAGGATCAATAACAAATGAGAAATAGCAGAAAAACTGGATTCAACTCTCATTCAATACATGTACAGGCTTAATATGGATTCGAAATTGGACAACAAATGAACGGAATTGTTTTTTAAGGATTGCGCTATTAAATCATTTGAAGGAATCTGAAACAAACGATCAATAATAACGGAATCGATTCAACAATTCAATGAATAATGCTGTAATCATTAAACTAATTGAGATACAGCAAAATATTTCAAATAAAAATTATGGACAATTAGATTGCCCATCAGATTGTTTCAATACATTTTGTACGTAGGACTAACAGGAAATAAGAAAAAGCGGAAAAACTGCACTTAACTCTTATTCATGATAGGGGTATATGCTCATCGAGCTAAGGGTAGAAATATGTGATTAAATGGGGCTGTACAGGCTTGATTACCAATTAAAATTGAACAATAAATACGTGCAACTGTTCTTCAAGAATTACGCTCTGAAATCACTTGAAGGAATTTTAAACAAACGATCGATAATAACAGAATCAAATGATCAAAATATAACAAAATTCTTCAAATATAAGTTATGGAAAATTAGATTGCCTATCAAATTGTTCTGACACATTTTGTACGAAGAATTAACAGGAAATGAGAAAAATCGGAGAAACTGGATTTAACTTCCATTCATGATAGCAGCAAAAGCTCATCAATTTAAGGGTAGAAATTTGTGCTTAAATGGGCGCTGTACAGGCTTAATTACCAATTAAAAATGAACAACAAATACATGCAATTATTCTTGAAGGATTACGATATGAAATCATTTGAAGGAATTTTGAACAAACGATCGATAATAACGGAATCGATCAAGTTCTTACAATTCATCAAATAATGCTTTAATTATTGAAATAATTGAGATACAGTAAAATGTTTTAAATAAAAATTATAGGCAATTTGATTGCCTATCAGATTGTTCAAATTAAATTTGTACGTAGGGCTGACAGGAAATGAGAAAAAGCGGAAAAACTGGATTCAACTCCTATTCAATAAAGGTAGAAATATGTGCTTCAATGGGCGCTGTACAGGCTTAATCAATAATTAAAATTGAACAACAAATACATGCAATTATTCTTCAAGGATTACGCTATGAAATCACTTGAAGGAATTTTGAACAAACGATCAATAATAACAGAATCGATCAAGCTCACATTACTCACTGAATAATGCTGTAATCGTTTAAATAATCAAGATACAACAAAATGCTTCAGATAAAAATTATAGACAGTTCAACTGCTTACTAGATTGTTCTAATACATTTTTCACGTAGGATTAATAGGAAATGAGAAAAAGTGGCAGAATTGCATCCAACTCTTATTGAATAAAGCGGTAATATATTCATTGATCTAAGGAAAGAAACATATGCTCACTTGGGCTCAAATAACAATTAATAATTGAACAACAAGTGCACGCAATTGTTCTTCAAGGATTACACTATGAAATCACTCGAAGGAATTTTGAAGAAACAATCGATAGTTACGGAATCGGTTCAATAATTCAATGAATAATGCTGTAATTATTAAAATGATTGAAATACAGCAAAATGTTTCAAATAAAAATTATAGGCAATTTGATTGCCTATCAAATTGTTTGAATACATTTTGTACGTAGGGTTAATAGGAAATGAGAAAAAGCGGAAAAGTGGATTCAACTCTTATTCATGATAGCGGGATATGCTCATCGATCTAAGGGTAGAAATATGTGCTCAAATGGGTGCTGTACAGTCCTGTTTAACAATTAAAATTGAAAACTAAATACCCGTAATTATTTTTCAAGGATTACGTTATGAAATCATTTAGAAGAATTTTAACAAACGATCAATTAAAACGGAATCGATCAAGCTCTGACAATTCGCTGGATAATGCTGTAATTATTCAAATAATTGAGATACAGCAAAATGCTTCAAATAAAAATGAAGGAAAATTCAATTGCCTATCAGATTGTTTTCATACATTTTGTACGTAGGATCAACAGAAAATAAGAAAAAGCGAAAAAACTGAATTCAACTCCTGTTCATTAAAGCGGTTTTTGATCATCGAGAGTAAGGGTGAAAATATGTGCTTAACACGTGGACTGCGGCGGCAAATATAGAGATCTGGCCAATAGTGCGGTTTCGGTCCTCGGGGTGCATTCATTGCCATCTCTATCTGCGAATTCTAAGTAAAATCATCTTGATGTTGCAGGAATCTTTGCTCAAGATATCCATAATGTTATGTTTCGAAACGCACTGATCTCCGACGACTGAAACCCCACAGACGTGCAGTCAAGTATGAAGGTATTATTACATAAGGAATACGTATATATCCCCGGAGACCGTTAAACGCACAGTCGTATAGAAAAAAAATAACTATATCATTTGAGTAGAAAAATCACTGAAAATACAAAACGAGATAAATATTATTTAAAAAATATGAACATATCACTTCACTGCAAATGCTGTGAGAACTTGGAGTTTTGGGGACTTCTTTTTTTATTTTGTTCATCAACTTGAACATTTGCGACCAATTGCATTGTCTATTCAGCGCAAGAAGACATGCTGAGCCCACGAATTAAACATTAAACTAATGAAGTAGAAGTAGAAACAAAAATTTATTCGCAAAATACATGAATCGCGTACCGGTCCCCGGGGACCGTAGCCGCACAGGATAATTAGAGTTATTAGTTCAGTGCGTCTCCGGTCCCCGGGGACCGGTGGATCTTTTTGCAATTTTAGATAGGATTAGACTCTTTTGAAAAAAATAGTACCTGCAACATCTAATTTGGCCAAGAAATGAGGAAGATATGTCCTCCACACAAGTTTGGTAAAAATTTGTATGCACAGTTGAAATGTTGAATAATGGTCTCCGGAGACCGATAACGCAGTTAACGTATTAAAAAGGCGCTCGAATTAAAGGCAACTTCTTTTGTATCAACGTGGCTTAAAAGGCTAAAATTGGTAGTACAATCAATGCCACTGATTTTTATGTCTTCTTTGTATCAACCAAATTGAGCTGAATTTAAATTGGCTTGTCTTTACTCCTCAAGCATTTTTTGCTTCATTATTTACGAATGCTGACTTCTACAGTATTTCATTTGATTTTCTAGAACATTACATGATCTTAGCCAATCAGAAGTGTTGCCAAGTGAGAGCGGACCAATCGGATACAATTTTTACTCACTGCGTGACAATTACATCATGCAACAATGAACTATCATTGTTATTTTCAAAAACTGACTGGAATATTCTGAATAAATATATTTGCAACTCTGTAAAAGCCAAAAAAATATTTTCCAATATTTATAATGGAGCGATTTGACATCATTCCTCCTCCAACTATTATCCCAAGATCAAAAGTTCATATTTATTATATTTGAATTGATAACTGTACTCTGACACTTAGTTCGTAAAGAATATTTCCTTCATCAATTACTGCTCGATGGTTAGATGGAATTTTACCATATTGGCAAAGCTGGCAAATAAAACTGTTAGGCAAAGTTGTACATCAAAACATTCAAAGCTGCAAGACAAAGTTGCGGGCAAAGATAGGTTAGGTTAGGTCAGATGACGATGTTTAACTATACAGCTGATGGTTGACCCATTGATAACGGTTCTTTGGAAGATGATTGATGTTGTTTCACCCACAGATTAGACAAGATCAGTAGGAGAATTTAAACTGAAAAGGGCTAACATATATTCTTCAATAAATAATTATAATATTCGAAAGTCCTGCCAGTAAATTGAACGTTATTACAATTAAATATTTGCAGTTCTTCCTTCCTGGATCTTAATCTTTTTAAAACAATAAAATCAAATAAATACTCTCTTTTAATGGTAATTAAAAATAACGAAGCTATTTTTTCTTTCGACTTAAATCATCTTAGGCGATTTTACAATAACATAAATTCAAGCCAAACTTTTACTTTTGAAATTAATTAGAGAATTCGATGCGTGAGTTTCATTTTCAACAGTAAAATAAACAATAACCTACTTGAATTTCCGTATCTATCGAAAATAATGATTTTGGAGGAAATGCCGTAACCTAACCTAAATTCAGAAGATAATAAGGAAATAGTTGATGCTTTGCAAACTATCTCCGAGTAAACACGTGTCTACAGTTGTGCAAAACCAAAAAAAAATCACATTTCGAGATTTTTATGGAAATATCCGTTTTGAGCACCCCTGAATCCATTTTGACTATTTTCGGCTAGACGTCGGTACGTGTGTGCGTTTTTAACACGCAAATATCAAAACTTGTCAAACGTATAATGTTGAAAATTTGTATTTGAGGCTAGTTTAGGGTCTAGTTATGCACCTCACATTATGGTTGTAATCGTCTGTACCGGAAGTGCACTTTACTTGAAATTTTTTTGAATTTTCTGTATAAATCCTGAATAATCATCCGTAGGATACTGAAATTCAGTATTTGAGATTGCTGTTGCATCTTAATGATTATTTTGTATTTTTGTACCAATCGGTTGGGCCGGAAGTGCACTTTATATGACAGACTTTTCGAATTTTTCGCATAAATTGGAAACAATTAGTCGTACAATATTAAAATTTTATATTAAGCACTTCTGTAACATCAAGTTGTGCACCTCGTATTATGATTGCAATCGTCTAAACCGAAAGTGCACTTTTGAATTTTGCACATAAATCCAAAACGGTTGAACGTAGAATTTTGGAATTCAGTATTTAAGACTCCAGTACCATCTTAATGGTCATATTCAATTCTCATTAAGATCGGCTGAGCCGGAAGTGCCTTTTACTTGACAATCTCTTGGAATTTTTCGCATAAATTCGAAACGATTGGCTGTAAAGTATTGAAATTTAGTATTCCAGTCCGCTGTAGCATCTGAATAATTACCTACTATTCTCACAGCAATCGGCTGAGCCGGAAGTGCACTTCAGTTAAAAAAAAATTCTAATTTTGCGCATAAATTCAGAACTTCTAGTCGTAGAGTCTTGAAAATCAATATTTAGGAATGTTGTGACATCAGAATGATGACTTACTGTTTCCATAGCAACCGACTGCGCCGAAAGCGCACTTTACTTGGAATTTTTTTTAAATTTTCCGCATAAATCCAAAATATTGAGCAATAGAATACTGAAATTTAGTATTTGAGATTATTGTAGCATTTAAATGATTATTTTGTATTTTTGCACCAATCGGCTGAGCCGGAAGTGCACTTTATATAACAGACTTTTCGAGTTTTCCGCATAAATTCAAAACAATCAGTTGTAGAGCATTGAAATTTAATATTAAGCACTTATATAACATCTAATTGTGCACCTCATATTATGATTGCGATCGGCTGTACCGGAAGTGCACTTTACTCGAAATATTCTTTGAATTTTTCGCATAAATCCAAAACGACTAAACGTCGAATATTAGAATTCAGTATTTAAGACGATAGTACCGTCTAAATGCTCATATTCAATTTTCATTGTGATCGACTGAGCCTGAAGTGCACTTCACTTGACAATCTTTTGGAAATTTTCGCATAAATTCGAAACAATCGGCTATAGAGCATTGAAATTCAGTATTTCAGTATGCTGTAGCATTCTCATAACAATTGACTGAACCGGAAGTGCACTTCAGTTGGAATTTTTTTCTAATTTTGCGCATAAATTCAGTACTGTTAGCCGTAGAATCTTAAAAATCAGTATTTAGGAATGTTGTAGCATGAGAATGATGCTCTACTGTTTTCAAAGTAATAGACTGGGCCGAAAGTGCACTTTACTTGACAGATTTTTAGAATTTTTTGGATAAATCCAAAACGATTAGCCGTGGAACGATAGCATTCTGTTTGATTACCGTATTATTATATGCAAAAATTATATTCATGATGTACAAGTAAGTCACGTGATGTCCACGTCAGATATTTTAATTTTGTTTCATTCGGGTTTGTGTGCGAACGCAGCGTTGAAATCACTGATCATTGGCGAGTCTGATTAAGCTCGCAGCGCCAAGTGAGAATATTAGGAACTATCGGAGCTGTGATTCCGTGTGTTTGGCCGTAAGGTACAATATTAATATAATTACCAATAACTTTTAAATACTACTTTTATTTCTATAATTTTTTTGTTGTATATATCTTATAAAGCATAGAAATTTTATAAGTTGATTTAATTTTATATGATATAATTTAAATATCGGGAATTTTAAACTTTATTTATATAATCTTCAAAGCTCAAAAGTAGGTATTTTGGTTGTTTTTTGAATTATTAGATTAGTAAATGATAGCCTTTTGAATATTTTCTGTTTTCTCCAGAATGGATATCCCAGTTGAAATTGAAAGTAATATTTCATATATTTAAATGCAGATCACAATTCTAGATGTGTATGCGAAAGAGAAGTTTTAGATGTCGGACATATATTATTATGCGGTGTTTTGAATAAAAATATAACAGATGAATTTAATATTTACGCACTTTGCCGTCAGACATCGACACTAGCGAAATATCCGCACATTTTACAGGAGATGCTAAAAAGAAATGGAGTAAATAACTTGAAGTTACAACTTTAATATGCTCTTGCAAAGCTGGAAAAAGCGGCCGTTGCAAACATGTTTTGGCTGTAGTTTTATTATATACCAGGTGCTTTATTTGTCATATTTAGCTGCATTTAGAAATAATTGGCTATTCTTTTGTTTTGTATCAAGTGCCTAATTTGTCACTTGATTATGAACGAAAGCAAGAGCCTACAGGGTGACTACAAAAAATTGGAGTATATTTTGAAATAAATTAATTGACCTTATTATAATTAGAATCCGTTTGAGTGATTTTATTTATCCACCCAAAACATATTTTAATGAGGTTTTCAAGAAATTTATCTCAGATTATACTCTTAAATATAAGTATTATCTCTTACTATTCCTATATTATGCTGGAATAACTAACCTCTATAAAGGTAGTCATTCTCATCAAAATGAGGGGAACACACTTTCTTAAACCTACTGACTGGTTTTCCATTCTTTGATTTCATGTTCCAAGCTTTTAACCTATCTATTTTTTCTGTTTGAGTGAAAACTTGAATTTCTGTCCTTTTTTTGTATGGATTTACATCCATACACGGAACAATAAACATTACTCATGTCGACAAATAGTGCAGTATAAAATTTAATGCTTAAATTTGTTTAAATTTAAAGAAAACAACGCAAATCCCATCTATGCTTATACAATTTATCACACTTCCGGTAGTTCTACAAAATGCCACCAGATAGAGTATCGCTTAGCAAGACTCGCCAATATGCAGTTCTATGCAAAGTTATTCATCGAATAACTTCTTTATTATTCAACATATAAAAAATGTAATGAAACTACGGCGCACTGGATCAAAAAACACATTGATTTTTGTATGAAAATGTTTTTTTAAACCAGTGGCTCCTAAACTATTTTCTAAAATCTAAATTGATTTACTGCGTTATTTCTCATATTATAAGAATTGTTATTCCGGTGTCCTCTTTGAATATGCATGCATCTGTCATAATTAAAAGCAGATTTATCGTAATTAATCGAAGGCTATAACAATATCATCCACTTTTCTAATTAAATACATTGTTTGTAGTTAGAAATGACTCAATTAAACCTTATTTGTTTCTTCACAAACGATCGACCTTCATAATCTCTAAACCAATCGTCCTTACGCGGAAGGAAAGTCAGTAGGCACGTGGGCTTTGTGCATTCATTTTCTATTAAACCATTTGTAATTTTAAATATTTTAATTTTTGCTCTACTGGCACATTAGTGTTTTATTTTTTATGCAGAAAAATAGTAACAATACTCAGAAATAACTGTCATAAATTTGATTGTACAATTGTTTTCCAGTAACGGATGTTCGTTTGTTCGCCGTTTCTAGGTGACAAGAACTGTGTTGAACAGATGAAGATCGAGATTAACAGAAACATAGTGTAAGCAGTTTTCAACTGTTTCATTTTGTATTGTAAAACCGACATAATTCACATTTCGAGATTTTGATGGAAATATTTGTTTTGAATATTCCTGAATCCATTTTGACTATTTCCGGCTTGATGTTGGTAGGTGAGTGCGTTTTCAACTCGCAAATCTCTAAATTCGTTGAGCGTATAATGTTGAAATTTTGTATTTAAAACTGGATTTGAGTCTAGTTGTGCACCTCGCATTATGGTTGCTAAAGTCTGGACCGGAAGTGCACTTTACTTGAAACTTTTTTTGAATTTTTTAGATAAATCCTGAATAATCAGACGTAGGATATTTAAATTCCTCTTGTATAATTTGTATAACTTTTTAAGAACAAATTAATGCATAAAAATGTATGGGTCGTTGTCGGAACTTAAACTTGTTTCGATTAATCAAATTTTATCTCAAACATCAGTAGAAATGTTTGTCACCTGTTACATCAGAAGGTCGATCTAAAATATGTTCATCGATAATAATAACTTTCTCTCTCACCAGCTGGTTTTGAACGGACACCCATTTAACCGCGGAATGAGCTCTTACATTCACGTTGATATTAGAATACGTTACATCCTTCAACTTTTGTTTCAATTGTAATTTGTTTCAACAAGAAAGCAAGCTTTAATTGAGGTTTTATTAAAATTAGAAGTACGAATACTAAAAATATTACAAAAAAAAAATCCTTAACCTCCAAAATGCTTTCGTCTGACATAATTCCACATCTCCGTAATCCTCAACATCTTTGTTGCATCATACCAAGAGTGAAATGATCGAAGGAGAAAGTAAAGTCTTTCCGGAATTCATATATTCGGTAAACACTTATCGTCTCCGTTTCCTTTGCAAATATCCACTTCTTCTGTTCGCGACTTGGCTGGCACCATTGTGTGACCTTTGTAGAGGTCATAGTTCTAACGACGCGTGCGCTGTAAGACACGAAGCGCAATACAGATAGCATTGACCGTGGAAAGTGATATCGATGAATGTTACACGAAGAAGGAAGGTGTAGTATGAAAAACTACTTTTTCTTACACTTCAAGTCAATAGAATTTTTCCATTTTCGTGTTTCATTCATCTCTTTTTAGCGCATTTTTTGTAAAAAAGCGCTATTATATTCACTTTGGCTGTCTGGCTGGCTGGCGTGACGCTGATTTCTCAGCAACTATACTATTTACAGGCTTGAATTTGGAGCTTATTAGAATGAATTATTATTATTGGATGAAAATTTGTTTACTTTTGGTGCATTTTTTTAATATAGCTTTGATAAAGATCAAATTATCATTTTAAGGTACAGCATTTGACTTCCCGTCCGTCAATAACTAAACAATGAAGATTAAAAGGTATTTTTGAGTTTGTACATGCATAAATTATGTACCTATCAAATAGTCAACTTGAAACTAGTACTAAATGGAAGCTGCTGTTTCGTAAGTTTGCCCAAACTGCTTGATTTCAAGCTCAGTAATTGTGGGAGATGGTAATTTGTGAAATCTCTGAAGTAACAAGCATTCATGAGCTGTCAAAAATGTGCTTTCATCATAAAGATGATTCTTTTATTTTTTTTCCTTCAGGAACATTTTGGTAGAAATTGCTGTTTAGTTGGCAATGATCACTAATTTGCACGAGGTTGTGAATTATAGGAAGCATAGCTTAACAAATATAGGAGAGTTTATTTTAACTATTATTGCATAAATTTTTAAGAAACGCAGACTGCGTAGCTTTATTTACTCGCCCACCGTTTGATTTATTCTCAAGTAAACGACGCCGTCCTTTGTATAGACAGAGGAAGGCGTCTCTTCTGTTAACTTACGTTAACTACGAAGGAGGCACAGAAAAGAATTGAAGAAATGGAAAAAAATCAAACCGGAAGTGAAGCAACTATACAATAACTCCATCAACAAACAAACAAACAAACAATGCAGAGAAATCATCATACATCAAACAATTCTATTGATACTTCAACATCTGCCATAACATTCGCATGCAGATTCCTCTTGTCCTTTCATATGACACGAGACAACAAGCATTCCGATTCTTAGGGTAAGGTGTTACTGCTTTCTAAGGCGGGGCAGAAGAAGAAGAAGACAATGAACTGACAGATCAATCGGTCACACTCACCAACTAAGATGAGGATTATCAGATTAGATGCAGGATTAATCGCCCACGAATCACGATTTGGTAGCTGAGGAAGATTTATGAACAAGAATTTTATTGAGCTGTTTACTTTTAGAATACAAGTACGTACTTTGCTCCCAATGAATGGGAGGCCTAAGTGTATCTATCAAAGTCTGATTTTAAATCCTAATAAAGAAAAATCATCAGCCATTAAAATCTTTCTTTTCTTCTCAGTTTCCCAACACAATTTGTTTGAATGGAACTGTTTTGACTTATCGATACACTGAGGGCAAAGAATCACAACCTTAAAAGAGACTAAAATTATTTATTTTGAATGTCCCTACGACTCCTTGGAAAGCAAAAGGTGTGACTGAAAATTTTTAAGACAAGGTTTGTCATTTCAAAGGTGTTTCCACTTTTAAAAGCTCAATGGTTTCCGTATTTGCCTGGATATCTTCGATAGAAATTCTAAAAATCTGTCAAGTAAAATGCGCCTTCAGCCAAGTCGGTTTCTATGGAAACAGTAGGTTATTATTTTTATACTACAATATTCCTAAATACTGATTTCCAAAATTCTACGACTACCAACAGATCTGATTTTATGCGCAAAATTAAAAAATAAATTCCTACTTAAGTGCACTTCCGGTTCAGTCCATTGTTATGAAAATAGTAGGTAATCATTCAGATGCTACAGCAGACTGAAATACCAAATTTCAATATTCTACACTTGATCGTTTCGAATTTATGCGAAAAATTCCAAAAGACTGTCAAGTAAAGTGCACTTCCGGCTTGGTAATAAAAATAGGATATGAGCATCTAGACGGTATAATCGTCCTAAATACTGAATTCTAACAATCTACGTTCAATCGTTTTGGATTGATGCGAAAAATTCAAAAAATGTTTCGAATAAAGTGCTCTTCCGGCTTAGTCGATAGCAATCATAATGCAAGTGTACAACTAGATATTATAAAAGTGCCTAATACAAAATTTAAATATTTTACGACTGATTGTTTAGAATTTATGCGGAAAATTCAAAAAGTCTGTCATATAAAGTGCACTTCCGGCTCAGCCGATTGTTACAAAAATAGAAGATGACCATTAAGATGCTACAGCAATTTCAAATGCTGAATTTCAGTATCCTACGGCTGATCATTCCGGTTTTTTGCGGAAAATTAAAAAAAAGTCTCAAGTAAAGTGCGCTTCCGGTTCAGCCGATCGCAATCATAATGCAAGATGTACAATAACGTGTTATAGAAGTTCTTTAAACAAAATTTCAATATGCTATGGCGGATTATTCTATATTTATGCAAAAAATTCAAAAAAAGTTTGAAGTAAAGTGCACTTCCGGCCTGACCGATTCATATAAAAATAGCAGGTAACTATTCTGATATTAGATCAAGTCCAAATACTGAATTTCAGTATCTTACGGCTGATCATTCTGGATTTATGCGAAAAATTCAAAAAAAGTTTCATGTAAAGATTCTACGGCTAATAGATCTGAATTTATACGCGAAATTTAAAAAAAAATTCAACTGAAGTGCACTCCCGG
This sequence comes from Dromius quadrimaculatus, assembly GCA_963989225.1. Classification (NCBI taxonomy): domain Eukaryota; kingdom Metazoa; phylum Arthropoda; class Insecta; order Coleoptera; family Carabidae; genus Dromius; species Dromius quadrimaculatus. Next base: position 5,169,288 of record OZ022328.1, read on the forward strand.
TGCAGTCGATTGTTATGAGAATAGTAGGTAATCAATCAGATGCTACAGCAGACTGAAATATTAAATTTCAAAACTTTACAGCCGATCGTTTCGAATTTATGCGAGGAATTCTAAAAGACTGTCAAATAAAGTACACTTTTGGCTCAGTTGATCTTAGTAAAAATATGATATGAGCATTTAAATACGATACAATCGTCTTAAATACTGAATTTCAACGAAAAATTCAAAAAATATTCTCAGTAAAGTGCACTTCAGGTACAGACGATCGCAATCATAATGCGAGGTGCACAACTAGATGTTACAGAAATGCAATTCTGCGACTGATTGTCTTGAATTTATGCCGAAAATTTTAAAAGACTGTCAAGTAAAGTCGATTGGTACAATAGAAGATGACCATTTAGATCAGGCATTGGCAAAAGCCAGCCCGCAGGCGGAATCCGGCCCTTTAGATTGTTTACTCCGACTCGTCACTCCGTTAGCACTTGTGTACGCAGCATACATACAAAATTTTCTTTCAAAAAAATTACACAAGATTCGAACTGTCCAGCTTTATACGATATACAAATAAATTTTCAGCTTTCATGTCTCATGTTTTGATTCTTTGTTTTGATTAATAATGTAATACAATAAATTTATAATTACTAGAAGCTTGCAAGGCGCCGGAAGCGCCCGTTGAAAAGTAATGAGTCGTTAAAATCACAAATATTGCTTAATTCCTAAAATATGAGACCTAAATATGCTAAAATTTGTATATTCTAAGATAAAATATATCAAGAAGAATCGTTTCTAATAATTTTTGTTGCTATAAACATCGTAAGGATGCTACGATCGCACAGTGTATTACTAAAGTAACGGACGGAAGAGAGAATAGCCGAATCAGAAGCACACACTGTTTGACTCTGTTTCTCCTAAACGAATTGAGATAATTGAAATCTGTAAAAAATATCGTATTCTGCACGATTCATTCTAATGTAATAAGAATTATTATTGAAATATCTCAAAAAATACAAATATCATTACCTAATAAATAATATTTAGAATTTGTAGCTGCATTTTTCGACTCAATTGAAATAATCAAAATATGTGGGAAGTATTGTGATCTACATACTTGGATGAAACACAATGGAGAGTTTCATCGGAATATCTACAGAAATACAAATATGATCGACAGAAACAATATAATTAAAATTTGTAAGGAACATTCAATAAAATTAATAAAAATGTCTTAGAAATTGAACTAACAAGATAATTCTGTTTTAAAAATGAGAATAAAAAATTATCAACAATAACAAAATTCGACAGACTGTAAATGTTTAGATTTTAATTCAAGTTATTTTCTATTATGTATTGGAGCAATTCTTTCACATCTTTAATGAAGTCTGGTACATTTAGAATCATACAATTCGTAAGGTTGGAAGACACTACTTCCACCCACTCACAGGACTGTGCGTAAATCTTGAAAAAAATTTATTATTTGCTCTTTTGGTATATTTTTGAATTTTCTCATATCATAGGAAACCAAATTTTTTTAAATGTTCATTTAATAACATAAGTCTCGAATCTATATTGCTTATTATAGAATCAATCATATCGGCTTGAGGTGCGAGGTCCCTCGGACCGCCTCGGAAAATACGAGCCTTCATATTCTTAAATTGAGCATACAGTTTTCGTCCTTATGCGGTATTAACCAATCAAGCGTCAGAATTGTCATAAAGGCGATATTCTTTTGCTTACATTGCGATTAGATCTTAATAATAAAAGGAATTGGGTTCAATTTGATTTAACTTGCGAACTGTATATGATATATTAAAATGAACTGTATGGATGCCGACCAGAAACGATACAGCGGTCGTCATGTCAATAGAAGTGAAAGAAGTTATAATATGCTTAGCTCTATTTAGTCCCTCTTAGCAAATTGTGAGAAATGAAAATCTGACGTGGACAAATGATAATATGATAATCAAATACATAATTCCATCGTTCCACGAATAATCGTTTCAGCCGATCGTTTCGAATTTATGCAAAAAATTCTAAAAGCCTATCAAGTAAAGTGCACTTCCGGCTTAGTGTAGGTACACACAGACGAAGTGAAACTTCTATACGACGTCATTTTTATTTTATTTCATAAATTTAGGGTATTTGATTTCCTGACAGGCGCCCATAGTACCAGATGTGGATGTGGAAAACTGCATCAATACATAATAGAAAATAACTTGAATGAAAATCTAAATATTTATATTGTCTATCGAATTTTGTTATTGTTGATAATCTTTTATTCTTATTTTTAAAACAAAAATATCTTGTCAGTTCAGTTTCCAAGTCATTTTTATTGATTTTATTAGATGTGCTGGACAATATGTTCCTTACAAATTTTAATTATCTTGTTTCGTTCGAAAGATACAGCAACAAACATTAGTCGATTTTAGAAATATTATTGAGTATTGAATTTTAATCGACCATATTCGTATTTCTGGAGATATTCTGATGAAACTCTCCATCGCGATACATCTAAGTATGTAGATTACAATACTTCCCACACATTTTGATTATCTCAATTGAGTCGAAAAGTACAGCTATAAATTCTAAATGTTATTTGTCAGGTAATGGTGTTCGTATTTTTTGAGATATTTCAATAATAATTCTTATTACATTAGAATGAATCGTGCAGAATACGATATTTTTTACAGACTTCAATTATCTCAATTCGTTCAGGAGAAACAGAGTCAAACAGTGTGTGCTTTTGATTCGGCTATTCTCTCCTCCGTCCGTTACTCAAGTAATACAGGGTGCGATCGTAGCATCCTTATGATGTTTATAACAACAAAAATTATCAGAAACGATTCTCTTGATATATTTGATCTTAGAATATACAAATTTCAGGATATTTAGGTCTCATATTTCAGAAATTAAGCAATATTTGTGATTTTAGAAAGAGCAAATAAGATTCACACACATTCCTTCCACTCAAAGTGTCCCTTGTCTCCGACACGAAAAGACAGCACTGCTAGTATTGCACGATTTCTTATCAGACGTTTTTGATACAGATAATAATTTGAAATAAAACCGTTCAACTTGAAAGCTGAAACACTTTGCTATCAATTTTCTCATTAATCACTACAAATTAATAAATAGCTTTTCTATTCTAGTTAGTTAGTAGGTAAATAGCTAATTACTCCCTGGAATGTCTTAGTCTGTTATGAACACCCATTTGCTTTGTTCCAACCTTCATCATAATTAAAATAATTTCAACACCGTTGTTCACAAGTCTATTAAAATTTCTGACCATGCGTAGGATTAGAACTGTATGGTTTACTAGTAAACACCATTAACTACCAAAACAATAGATAATCAGGCATTATTATTGAACAAATTATCAAATTTTAAAACGATTCATGCATTGATATCAACCTGATAAAATATAGATTTTTTTTCTATATATATTTACTCATTAAACTGCAAGAATCCATCATTAATCTCCTCAAAAATCCAATGACAGACAAAGATTAAGATAATACAAATAACATTCCAAAAGAAAAAGCATTTAATCTTACAAAGAATTCTTTCTTCACACGCTTATCTCCATTTGCAGTACCGCTACCAACGGAGCAAATTAACTAACGAGATTCTGTATTCAGTGAGTTTTTTGGCTGATAAAAGATCTTAAACCAAGGTTGAAGAAGATCAATAATAAGGTGAGATTCTCATGTGATTCGTGGTCATTAATTAAATGTTTCCGGTCAAAAATGGCTCTTGCCACCGGCTAATGAATGGCTTTACTGAAAGGTTACGGTACTGAATCTGACCGATGAGAAAGATATTAATAACCGCTTCCAAAAGATATTAACAGTAAGTAAATATAACAGTTTTAAAAAAACCTAAAATAATGGAAGAATCATCTAGATGATGAAAGCGCATTTTTGATGGCTCATGAATGCTTGTTACTTCAGAGATTTCGCAAATTACCATCTCTCACAGTTACTGAGCTTGAAATCAAGCAGTTTGGGCAAACTTACGAAACAGCAGCTTCCATTTAGTACTAGTTTCAAGTTGACTATTTGATAGGTACATAATTTATGCATGTACAAACTCAAAAATACCTTTTAATCTTCATTGTCTAGTTATTGACTGACAGAAGATCAAGTGATGTACCTTAAAATGATAATTTGATCTTTATCAAAGCTATATAAAAAAAAATACACCAAAAGTAAACCAATTTTCATCTAATAATAATAATTCATTCTAATAAACTTCAAATTCGCGTCAAACAAGTCATTGAATGAATCCCGGACAGATTTGACAACTGTACATAATAATAGTGACACCCGCGGCGAAAGTTGTAACTAAATTTTTATCTACTTTAATAAATTTTAGTTGCCATATCCCTAATGTCATATATATCTATGGGCATTGTTTCACTTGAAACAAGTAATTGAATAATTGAATCTTCCACAATTACTGAGCTTGAATTAAAGCAATTTGTGCAAACCTACGAAACAGTAGCTTTTATTTAGTACCAGTTTCAAGTCTGTAAATAGTATAGTTGCTGAGAACTCAGCGTCACGCCAGCCAGCCAGACAGCCAAAGTGAATATAAAAGCGCTTTTTTACAAAAAAATGCGCTAAAAGTTTAATCTGAAATGGCTGCTAGTTTTAAGGTACCTAATCAATAAAGCCCCAAGAAGTTGATTGATCATGTGAATATTTAAAATGACTTGTTATACATTTCTTCAGAGTTTTTATTGTTTTCACTTCTCTAAATTCTGGGAAGTAATTCAGCAATTTGCAGGACAACAGTTAATAATAATAATAATTTATTTAGATAGCTTAGAGCTAATAGATTACAGCGTATGTACAGTTAATAATTGAGCAAATATAACAATAAATAAAATCACATAATTTCCTTCAACTTATTTTTAAAGATATTAACAGATTCACAATTCTTTATTTCTACTGGTAAATCATTAAAAATTTTAAAGCCTTTATAGTAAATTGAGAGCGATGTTTTAACTTTGTTTACATGAAATATCTGTAAGTTATTATTTTGTCTAGTAAAATAACTATGTTTTTCATATACATGTTTGACATTTTTGGATAAGTACTCTGGTAACTTATTCGAAACAATTTTATAAATAAATATTAGGACTTTAAATTCAATGAATTTTTCGATACTAAACCAGCCTAGAGTATTCAACATAGTGTTGATATTTGTGCGTCTCCCAGATTTTAATATAACACGCATAACTCTGTTCTGCAATTTTTGTAATTTATCTATATCAACGCTATTGCACATGAATAAAATAGTAATACAATACATAAAATGTGGTAGCACTATGGTATTGTAAACAATTAAAGCAGCCCATACAGACAGATCTTTAGAGACACGTGACAAATAACCAATTTTTTTGGCAATTTTTTTACATAAATATTGCACATGTCTATCAAATTTCAGATACATATCAATAATTATACCCAGATATTTAATTTCTTCAACAACATCTAGCTCCATATTATCTAACTTTATTTTTTCTATGATATTTACATCGTTATTTCTGGTATACGGTGATTGTAAAAACATAACTTTAGTTTTACTAGAATTTAATTTTAGTTTATTACAATTCATCCAATTTAGAATTGAAGATAAGTCGTGGTTGACTTTGTGGATTAAGTCATTTTTATTATCACCGTCCAGAATAGTTGAGCTATTGTTGTGTGATAGGTGGTCTATTCCACATTAATTTAATTTGCATTTTGATACTATCGTATAATCGTACTAATTATATTTGGGAAACAATACTGGATGGTGTGAATTACTGAAACTGTAAGTGAGATTTATTTGCTACCATTTTTTGAAGTATTGTGAAACCGACAAAGTTCACATTTCGAGATTTTGATGGGAATATTTGTTTTGAGCATCCCTGAATCCAAAATGTTGTAATTTTGTATTTAAGACTGGTTTAGAGTCTAGTTGTGCACCTCGCATTATGATTGCAATCGTCTGAACCAAAAGTTCATTTTACTTCTATTTTTTTTTTTATTTCCCGGATAAGTCCAAAACAATTGTACGTGGAATGTTAGAATTCAGTATTTAAGACGACAGTACCGTTTAGATGCTAATATCCTATTTTCATTAAGATCGACTGAGCCGGAAGAGCACTTTACTTGACAGTCTTTTGGAATTTTTCGCATAAATTCGAAACTACCGGCTGTAGAGTATTGAAGTTTAGTATTTTAGTCTGCTCATTCTTAACAATCGACTGAACCGGAAATGCTCTTCAGATGATTTTTTTTTTTAATTTTGCGCATAAATTCACTACTGTTAGCCGTAGAATCTTGGAAATCAATATTTAGAAATTTTGTAGCATAAAAATGATAACCTACTGTTTTCAAAGCAACCGACTGCGCCGAAAGCGCACTTTATTTGACAGATTTTTAGAATTGTTTGGATAAATCTAAAACGATTAGCTGTGGAACTATTTTCATTTATATATTACAACAGCAATATGAAGTATTTCGTATCCCCTGGAATGAACTTTAGAACAAACTGTAAAATTATACGAAATAAATATCTTTGAAGACAGCATCTTTCAAAATTCATAAATTTATCCTAGTCGTAAAGTACACTCTATATCATCATCTTGTTAGTATTTCTACCTTGCAAAGATTATTCCGACAAATCCATGTACGATATTAAACAAACTGGTATTCCTCTCTCTGTTTAATAAAGTCTCATTTCAGTACAAACCAGTGTTGATTACTAGATGCAGGTGTACCAATCTAATAAGTATCCATTTCATACAGTCGTAAACAAAAGCTATGCAAACTCTCAGTTGAAATTATTACCAACTGTTGACTTAAAACCCTAAAATCAAGAAGTCAATTTAATATATTGGGTAAATTTTTAATAGGGAATATGCATGAAATTTAAATTTGGTTCAAATATTTTTATTCCGAATTTATATTGGCCGGACTTTTGTACTAAACCATAATTTTGGTATTTAATATCTTTTCAATTGCTTAAAATTATTAAATAAAAATGCAAATTAAGCGCGGGAAATCCAAAGTTCTAAAACACAACACCATTGGTTAAAACGAAATGTGACGTCAAATACTATGCCAACAAATGCGCACTGCTTACATTTGTATGGCATTGCAGGCTTTTGATTAGAAAACATAGTAATAACGTGTGTGTTGTAAATTCATTTATTGTTTAAGTGTAATTTTAGCATCCTAGTGAGATTATAAATCATTTAAGACAAAGTGATTTTGTAAAAGCACAATCAGATAATCTGCCAAGAATAGATCCATTCATAATGTCGTCTTATTTTCTTTCAAATCCAAATTTTACGTCCGCTGAAGTAAAAAGAGAGAACACTGCAGAGTAATTATTCAATAATAACACATTATGTACGCTATTTCAATAAATACAATCCAAAATATGATGAGCAGTAAACATAACCTATATTTTTTGTTCATTTTAAAACGAGCAAATGTTAAACGAAGCCGCATACATACACTGTATTTTATTGCTAAAACTAATCACATATAATGTTATTCATGATCTGTCAAATTTATTATCTTCTGATAACTTTACATCATTTCTTACGTATTTTAAAACCTGTCTGGATTGGAAAAAAGATTTTATCAGGTACATTTCTGATAGTATTTTGCATTCAGGCACAATGCAATACTTATAAATCGACTTTTGAGCTTTTTAAATACTGAAATAAGCTAAGAACGAAAACATCTGTAGTAAACAATGGACTGTAATGTCACTGGATATATTATTTGACGTCATCAATAGAGCGCGCGAAAATGGCGGCGTTTAAACAGCTCAAAATTATTCTCAATTTTAAATATTTTTTTGAACTTGATTACAGCACTTTTAAACATAATTTATATTTTTTTGCTATGTTATAACGATGTAATCAGTGAATTGAAAATATAAAATAAATTCATGAATATACCCTATTCGGTTGCCACCACACGATTTATTTTTAAGTTAAATCTAAAAAACATCTCCTAATGAGCTGTACACAGTTTCTTCTGTCGTAAAATTTGTGTATTTTCGTATAATTATATATGCAGTGAGCGTATACTTTTGCGAAATAGGTAATTGAAGTTTGCGGCGTGGAACATTTAACACTCATTTTATTACAATTAAAACAATGCTTACAGTTTAAATTACGTAACGTTTTTATAATTCTTACAAATCCTTATACTGCTTCTTCTTAATTCACGCAAAATCAGACCAGAATTCATTTTTATTATTTGCTCTTTCTAAAATCACAAATATTGCTTAATTTCTAAAATATAAGACCTAAATATCCTGAAATTTGTATATCCTAAGATAAAATATATCAAGAAGAATTGATTCTGATAATTTTTGTTGTAATAAACATCATAAGGATGCTACAATCGCAAGCTGTATTACTTGAGTAACGGACGGAGGAGAGAATAGACGAATCAGAAGCACACACTGTTTGACTCTGTATCTCCTAAACGAATTGAAATAATTGAATTCTGTTAAAAATATCGTACTCTGCACAATTCATTCTTCTGTAATACGGATTATTATTGAAATGTTTTAAAAAATACAAATACCATTACCTGATAAATAACATTTAGAGTTGTAGCTGTCTTTCGACTCAATAGAGATAATCAAAATGTGTGGAGAGTATTGTGATCTACATATTTAGATGTAACGCGATGAAGAGTTTCATCAGAATATCTCCAGAAATACAAATATGATCGATTGAAATTCAATACTCAATAATATTTCTAAAATCGACTATTGTAGTAGCACAATGTTTGTTGCTGTATCTTTTGAACAAAACAAGATAATTAAAATTTGTAAGGAATATGTTGCCCAACACATTCAATAAAATCAATAAAAATGACTTAGAAACTGAACTGACAAGATATTTCTGTTTTAAAAATGAGAATAAAAGATTATCAACAATAACAAAATTTGATAGACAATGTAAATATTTGGATTTTCATTCAAGTTATTTTCTATCATGTATTGAAGCAGTTCTTTCGCATCTTTAATGAAGTCTGGATTATAGTTTGTAATTCTTTATACAATTCGTAAGGTTGGAAGTCACTAATTTCACCCACTCGCAGGACTGTGTGTAATTCTTATGCAAAAAGGAGCCTGAAGAGTTAATTAAGTCCTGATCATAACTACGTAAGGAGTCCTGATCATGGTCATATAGGACAGTCCGAATAAGGACCCTATGGTTTATCTGCGTTCTATCCTTATCAGATGCTCATTAAAAAGTCCTGATTCGGATAATTTTTCATGAAAGGTTAATCTGACTTGGTCCATGACAGGTCCCTATGATCAATCCAAATCAGAAATAAAGGATCAATAGTGACATCATTGCGAAGTTTGCACAAAATCACTTAATTAATGTCTTTCTTCATTTCATCGTTTTCATTATAGCCCTATGTTTATTTATTTCAATTCTTGTTCAAGTAGCATTTGAACTAAAGACACAATATTATCCCAGAAGCGTCAGTCAGACAAAGAACCTCGGTTGTAGAGAGAAACAGATTTGAAGAGTCGCTTCGGAACATCGATTCTTCGCAAACTTGAAATGGCTTTGCGTCGATTCTTCGTAACGCCGAATACGAAGACGGACCGAAGTAAGCTCGGGTAGACTCGGACAACCAGAATGTTGAGACCGGATCAAACTTTTGAATAATCAATCAGCTATTCTCGCGAAGCTTCGTTGTTATTATTATTATTTATTATTATTTTACTGTAGGGCTAATAAGCACAACTGCCTGTAGTCACTGCGACCTAAAAGATCTATTGTAACGTGCCCTTGTTATTATTCCTCTGTCAAGTTTAGGCTTTTGTAGAAACCTATAATCTGCATGGGAGTCAGTTCTATGGCATCGTCAGGATTTATGAAAACCTTTCCAAATTTGTTCAGTCGTCTCCTATAGATAGCTGGACAGTCACATATAATATGCTCTGATGTTTCATCTTCCTCATTGCAGAGTCGGCAAATGCTGTCAGCTGCTATACCAATCTTATGCAGATGGTATTGTTATTCTTGCAAACAGTTTCAAATGTTCAAGGGCTGTAAATTAAAAGGAAGTGTCGTTCTTGGTAGATCTTCTGTGCTAAAAGTAATAATATCGATTTATATTGAGCAATATTCCGAAGTTTGTTCACTCTTAATTTCGTTGCATGTCCGTTGAAATTTAAATGTCCTGCCCAGAGTTTTTCCACTCGCCATATAATTATAAATTATTGTTTTTACTTTTAATGTACAGTTATGGTATGCTAATTAGTAGCAGAGTTGATATTTGAGACATTAGTTTACAGTGAATTAGATTTGACATAACGGAATATTAATTTTTAAGAGAAGTTTTAATTATTTTTGGACGACTTGTGTGGTATTCCCCAGAATTGTTCAAATTTTTAGCGCATTTTTTGGAAAAAAGCGCTATTATATTCACTTTGGCTGTCTGGCTGGCTGGCTATACTATTTACAAACTTGAAACAGGTACTAAATAAAAGCTGCTGTTTCGTAGGTTTGCACAAATTGCTTTAATTCAAGCTCAGTGATTGTGGAAGATTCAATTATTCAATTACTTGTTTCAAGTGAAACAGTGCCCATAGATATATATGACATTAGGGATATGGCAACTAAAGTTTATTCAAGTAGATAAAAATTTAGTTACAACTTTAGTCGTGGGTGTCACTATTATTATGTACAGTTGTCAAATCTGTCCGGAATTTATTCAATGACTTGTTTGACGCGAATTTGAAGCCTATTAGAATGAATTATTATTATTGGATGAAAATTTGTTTACTTTTGGTGTATTTTTTCTATAAAGCTTTGATAAAGATCAAATTATCATTTTAAGGTACAGCACTTGACCTCCTGTCAGTCAATAACTAAACAATGAAGATTAAAAGGTATTTTTGAGTTTGTACATGCATAAGTTATGTACCTATCAAATAGTCAACTTGAAACTAGTACTAAATGGAAGCTGCTGTTTCGTAAATTTGCCCAAACTGCTTGATTTCAAGCTTAGTAATTGTGGGAGATGGTAATTTGCGAAATTTCTGGAGTAACAAGCATTCATGAGCTGTCAAAAATGCGCTTTCATCATCTAGATGATTGTTCAATTTTTTGATAAAATAAACAGTTAGTACTACAATGGTGTCTTACTTTTAGAAAGAGGTGCCCAAATCTTAGCTTTCTGCACATATTTTCCATGGACTTTTTTGAATGCTTATCCGTTGTATCTTCAACATGCTATTAAATTAAATCAAAGAGTCTTATGGTTGTTAACATTGTAAAACTAAATGACAAATGACAAATTAAGCACAGTAAAATGGTCGAAAGCACATATTTATTACACTGATCACTCACTATTTCACTGTTTCATTGTTACTGTTCTACTGTTCATTGTTTACTGTTCCTCGTCAGGTCGTTTGCTTGCCTTTATATGCGGAAACCCGTTTCTCGAAATATTCTAGATATAGTCGAGCACGTTACTAGATTTTTAGACCGAACGGGGCGACGCGATACGAAACAAACAGTACGAAAGGCCCCGCCAAGACGACGGAGATGGATTCAGGGCTAATCATATTTTTGCGAATTATTAAACTTTTGCTCGTTACAATATTGTTGTGATGCAGAACGTTCGGTCTTCAAGTAGAACCCAAATTTCTTGATAAGTAAGGATAAATCTACTCTTTTACGAACAAAGTACTGTTATACGTCAGTAGGCGGCATTTCCTTTATGCTCCAAGCTCCCAAAAACATTTTTACTATCCTCCACGATGGTCAAAGATGGTCAGGGACCAACTACCTCTTTTACTAATCTTGTACTAAATTGCAAGTTGTAAGACTTCCAATACATATTGTAACGTGCGAGAGTGTGGAGGCTCGTAAAGGTGACCTTGTATGGGGGGAGCCTTTCGTCCTCGTTACGTCGCGCCGCGCCGCATCACATCACCCCTCCCGATGGAAGCCTCTAGCAACATTCCAGAAGTAGAACATTCGAGAAATGGATATTTCTATATATAAACGCAAGCAAACTATTTGAGTAGTGTGTAATGGTGAACTAGAACAGTGTATATCAAACAGTGAAGTGATCAGGGGATATAAATAGTTAAATATAAATATCTGCAACTTTGTTTAAGTTAGTATTAAGTGATGAATAAATAGTATAGTGTTGTTAGTGATATTCAGAAGAATAAAACATTTATTTCATTTTAAATAATCAAATAGTGTTTTTTATTAGATTACAAGCTATTTATTCAAGCAATAAACATTACTATATTTATTCAAATGGGAGAAATCACGCACAAGAAGAACAACGCCCCCAAACTATAAAAGAAGGTATTTTCCGACTGTACAAGAACATCTGTCATGCATATTACAATTTGAAAGCTTGTATTTCTCAAATTCAATTTGAAAAACTGTCTTACAATAAAGAACCATACACTGTAATATGGTATCAATACAGGTTGTTCGATTTTATACTGCATGCCTTTTTGAGGGCTACAAATTAATTTCTTGATAAGAAAGATAAAGGGGTTATTAACCATAATATTTTCAAAAAACATTTTGCATGCCTTTGTAACGTGAAATAGTTGAAAGTGATTTAAAGTCTAGTATTGAAAGGCATGCAACTCGCAACAGCTCAAAAGGCTCAAATGGTCGAATGAACTTGTGAAAAAAGTAATGTAAAATCCGTGTTTTATATTCTTGAGTAATAAGTTCTTAAAGAATGATAATCAGCTTTGGAAAATGCGAAAAAACGTCTTACTAGGTATTAGAGCAAGCTGAAGACATTTCATAATCTATTTATTATAGAAGATTAGATTTTGCAACACCGTGCAGACGTGTTAATATAGTATAGTTATCCATCTCTAATCATAATAATCAATTTAGCAACGAACAATAAGAGTAACCATTGTAAAATGGAAATTATCTCCTCTAACTCCATAATCACGTCTTAAATTTAAGAAGATTGAATGTTGTAATACTTTTCAAGATAATGAATTAAGATTGATGTCATAGTAAACTTGATATTGTGGCACTATTGAGAAATGAAGTTTAACTGAATCGTACTCTAAATACCTGATTAAAAATGTGAAAGTGGAAGATAAATCCGATTAGAAAAGCAATGCGTTTTGCGTTTGTCTTAAGTACTATGGTAAAAATATTGTTTATATCAACAAAAATGGGAGAATCATCTAGATGATGAAAACGCATTTTTGACAGCTCATGGATGCTTGTTACTTCAGAGATTTCGCAAATTACCATCTCTCACAATTACTGAGCTTGAAATCAAGCAGTTTGGGCAAACTTACGAAACAGCAGCTTCCATTTAGTACTAGTTTCAAGTTGACTATTTGATAGGTACATAATTTATGCATGTACAAACTCAAAAATACCTTTTAATCTTCATTGTTTAGTTATTGACTGATGGGAGGTCAAGTGTTGTACCTTAAAATGATAATTTGATCTTTATCAAAGTTATATAAAAAAATACACCAAAGGTAAACAAATTGTCATCTAATAATAATAATTCATTCTAATAAGCTTCAAATTCGCGTCAAACAAGTCATTGAATGAATCCCGGACAGATTTGACAACTGTACACAATAATAGTGACACCCGCGGCTAAAGTTGTAACTAAATTTTTATCTACTTTAATAAATTTCAGTTGCCATATCCCTAATGTCATCCATATCTATGGGCATTGTTTCACTTGAAATAAGTAATTGAATAATTTAATCTTCCACAATCACTGAGCTTGAAAAAAGCAATTTGTGCAAACCTACGAAACAGTAGCTTTTATTTAGTACCAATTTCAAGTCTGCAAATAGTATAGTTGCTGAAAACTCAGCGGTACGCCAGCCAGCCAGCCAGCCAGACAGCCAAAGTGAATATAATAGCGCTTTTTTTTCAAAAAATGCGCTAATTATTGACAATAACATATAAAGTACATTTCCAAATATGCAAATAATATGTACAAATAAGTCACGTGATGTCTACGTCAGATTTTTCTGGAACATGCGCAGTGACGTCACAACAACATGGCGGTCATTCTAAACTTTTCAAACGTCTTTCATTTTAAAATTGTGTTTGCTAGTCACAACATTAAAAAAAAAAATTGAGTCAATAATGAATGAAATGAATGTCAGTTACATAAAAGCCAGGTTAAAGCTAAAAAAAGTAAATTTATATCGAACTCAATAAATACATTAAGTTCTTAGATACATAGCATGACATAATTTTTAGCACTGCACCTATAACAAGTTCCTACATCAGGGCACATGATACATACATACATAGAAACACACAAACACATTCAATGACTTCGTGATCCAGATGTACAGTTAGGCCCGTGAATAGCGGTACCTACAACACTCAGCTATATAGGAACTTGTAGTCGATGTTCAAAGCCATGTTAGCGGGAAATACCGAATTGAACAATATACCGGAAACACCAAACGGAAGTTGAAGGCCTTCGAAAGGTCACGAACGGGGAGATTCACTTAAGGGAATCAGACCGAAGAAGATTGGATTTCAATGTGAAATATGAGAATTACTGATATAAGAAAAACCATATTTTTCTTCCCAACATTAGCAAACTTTTTTGCAAACTTGTTTCTGCTTAGTCACTCACATATTCATTCATAAAAATTTCCAAGTATATGGAATAGAAAGTATCAATTTAGCACACACAGGCCATGGACTACTATTTTCTGCACTACAAGTGTTGATTTCCAATTGTCATCTAGAATATCTCTTTAGGAAATTATTCACAATTAATGCTGAATATTATGGGCGCGGCACTTTTGATAGGTGCTAAATATTTGTTGGAATATTAGCGCTATAAGGAAGTATTATGTTTCATACATAACAGTCCATAATTCAGTTTTAGCAAATTTTTATTATATTAACTTGAAACTAATGTACGGTGACTAATAGCATTATCTTATATTATCTATATAATATATTGTAATGTTTATTGCTCTTGAAGAAATGTTCATTGTTTAAATAAAAATCACTATTTAATAGATGAAAAAAAATAAAAGTTTTATTCTTCGAAGTATTACTAAACAAACACTTTTTAATTTATTTCTCACTTACTACTATTAATCTTCAACAACATAGCTACAGATATTTATTTTTAACACTATTTCACTGTCTTACTGTTCACTGTCTTTCAGTCAGGTCGTTTGCTCATATATATATATATACAGATGTCCGTTTCTGGAAATGTTCTAGATTAGTCGAGAGCACGTTACTAGAATTTTAGACCGTGCGGGGCGGTGTGGTGCGATGCGCCCAGTTAGGGCCAGATTCAAAGCTCATTTTATTTTTACGACTTATGACACTTTCGCACGTCACAATATTAATACACTGAAAGAAATCTTTCGGCCCCCGTTTTAAACATATTGCTTGCACGAAGAAATGTAAAATTTAGCATAATTAAAGTTTATATGGAGAAAATGTGCAGAAAGCGAAAATAATATACAGGATGTCCCATTTTGATCTATATATTGTAACGTGCGAGAGTGTGGAGGCGCCGCGCCGCATCACATCACCCCTTCCGATGGAAGCCTTCAGTAATGTTCCAGAAATGTGATAAAAAATTCGAGAAATGGATATTTCTATATATAAACGCAAGCAAACGATTTGAGAGTGGTGTAATGGTGAAGCTAGAGCAGTGAATATCAAACAGTGAAGTGATCAGTGGATATAAATAGTTAAATATAGATATCTGCGACTTTGTTTAAGTTAGTATTAAGTGATAAATAAATAATATAGTGTTGTTAGTGCTATTCAGAAGAATAAAACTTTTATTTCATTTTGAATTATTAAATAATGATTTTTATTTTTATTATAAGCAATTTCGAAGTAATAAACTTTACAGCATTAATACGTGAAGAGCAAGCTTTGTACCCCTTTTAGGCATATTGCAAGCACGAAATAATGTGAGATTTAGCATACTTGAAGTTTATATGGAGAAGAAATGCAGAAAGCTAATATTATATACATGGTGTCCAATTTTAATTTTACGAGGAAGAAAACTTTGTACTGCAGGCATAAAGAAATTTGAGATTTGGTATACTTGAAGTTTATATGGAAAAGGAGTGCAGAAAGCTAAAAGTAAATACAGGTGTCCTATTCTAATTCTACATAAAGAGAAAATTTTGTACCGCGTGCACGAAGAAATGTGAGATATGGCACACTTTCTAGAGGACTGCAGAATGCTGAAATTATATGCAGTATCCAATTTTGATTTAAAGAAAATGAAACGCGCACGAAGGAATGTAAGATTTAGTAGCAGACTTGAAGTTCATGTGGAGAAAAAGTGCTGGAAGCTGAAATTATATATAGGGTACCCTATTTCCAATTTAACGTGGAGAGAAAACTTTGTATCGTGCGTATGAAGGAATGTGAGATTTGACATACTTGAAGTTTATGTGGAGAAGGAATGCAGAAAGCTTTAATTATATACAGAATGTTTTATGGTTGAAACTTCGATTCTTTTTTTCTTAAAGTTGAAGCAACCGTTCGAGCTTTTTGAGCTGTTGCGAATTGCATGCCTTCTAGTACTGTCAACTATTTCATCCTACAAAGGCATGCCCAATTTTGTCACATAAAAAAGGCATGTAATATAAAATCGGATTATATATTGATAGCAAATAAGTATGTGAAAATAATTTTCAGTTTCATTCACGAGGAGGGGTTCTTTTTCTCTTTTTCACAATTATATTTGTGTAATTATTTTGTACTAGCAGTTACCCGCGGCTTCGCCCGCATATAAATGTACTTTATCGCCAACTGTCAAAAAAACATGATATTTTTGTATTGTTATAGATACGCAAAGTTTGTGATTTTTTCACTAGTAAAAAAATGAGACATATTTTTGCACACCTAATCTAATATAAGTAATTCAGTTTAGTAATGCTACAAGGATAGAAACAAACAGGTATTTAACAAAAAAAAAATATGAATTTGTACACAAAACTACTTATTTTTGAATATAAAAATTAATTGTTGACAGTTCTTTATTTATCAAACAACAATTGCGCATTCTTTTGGTTGCAATATCCAGGTGACTGCAAATTAATTTTAATTTGTACTTTTTTTCTACATTTTACTGAATAAAACAATAATTATTGTTGATCTATTATTTTTTGACAGTTGGCGAAAAAATATTGTTTGTATTTCGTGCGCGAAGTGATTGTATTTCTTGTTGCGCTTTCGAATGAAATTGTGCGACCTATCGTTTACCAAGCTCGTTTCGCTCGCACGGCAGCTTACAGTTAACCGTGCTCGGTTCACTCGCTCGCATGGCGATCTACCATTGAACTTACTCGCACTTACTTAAGGAAATCATATATGAACACTACTTATGTATAAGTACCCAAAAAATGATCTAAACTATTTTATTTATATTATGAACAATTGATTTTTCAAAAATTCAAGTGTGAGTTCATACGCGGTAGAAGTGAAACTTTGTTTTCTGGTTTTGGTTTGCGTGCAGTCTGAGGATGCGGCGAGCACCGTGACAGCCGTTGTGCTGTAGTCTCATTTACACTTTTTCGTTTCATAAACGTCCCAAATAGAGTTTCACTTCAAAATTAAATGTCCTATATTAACCAATTAAATGTCCTAAGTATATGTACGAAATTTTAAGATGATCGCTTAGACAGTTCACAATTAAATAAAGTTAATTTAATTATTTCTTATTCCCGATTAGACATAATTCCTGCTGACCTTTAACTGAGTGCAAAGTAATTGGGTCCGATGATGGTGGTACTTAAAAATAATCTCCTTGGAACTTTAATAACCACAATGGCTAACAATAATTGATGATGGATCTTTTTAGATCCACAACAACCCTAATGGCTAACGATAATTAATAAGACTATTTCAACTAATTATCCGGACAAGAATTGATTTAATTGACTCTCTTTTTCAAAGACAACTTCTTTTTATCGGATAATTTTCAATTTAATCCATAAATGAGCTGTTTAATGCATTACTCTGAATATTTAATTGAATTTGAGTCCATTATTCACAAGTGCACAGAATTGGGAGAATATAACTTGGAACTGTAGAAAATATTAGAAAATGGGTCAAATTCGAGATTCAGCGATAGAAATGTGTGTAAGATGTGAATAATTTCTCTTATTTACTAATAGAAAAGGATGTTTTTGCTATATTTTTTCAATGTCACATTTATTTACGAGTTTAAGAAGTTGGAAAAGAAAATGACATACAAAATTACTTCTTTTTACCATTTTTGTGAACACTATAAAGTGTTCCGGAAGGAACAAATTAGGTAAAAGTGAAAGACATTATGAGCATTTGACATCCTTTCAAGGTTGTATTATTGTCATTATAATGTTTACTGATTTATTGTATTATTATATTGTATATTTGTATGAATGCCAGGAATGCGACTGGACACGGCTTAAAAATGCACTTAGCAACAATTATTGAATCACACACTAATATTGCGGTACGGTTACTTAAGAATACAGCAAAAAGATAAACGACAGTGGAATTTTTGCGGTTATTCTCCGAAATTGTAACGCTTGAAACGTTTTCACGGAAGACTAACGTTACAACAGTTGCAGTTTGGCACGAAACAAATCTGACCGAATCTAAACAGTCTTTTATAGATTTTTTAACTGTAAAAGTATCAGTAAGTTAATTTGACTCCCAATTTGGAAAGGTAACGAGAGTGAATACCGACACAGTCAAGCCTGATAGTACAAGTATTGTGCAACCGACAAAATTCACATTTCAAAATTTTTATGATAATATCCGTTTAAAGCATCCCTCAATCCATTTTGACTATTTTCGGCTTGACGTCAGTACCTATGTGCGTATTTATGTACCCAAAAATCTCGAAATCCGGCAAACATATAATGTTCAAATTTTGTATTTAACACTAATTAAGGGTCTAGCTGTGCACCTTGCATTATGGTTGTAATCGTCTGTACCGGAAGTGCACTTTACTTGAAACTTTTTTTGAATTTTCTGCATAAATCCAGAATTACTAGCAGTAGGATACTGAAATTCAGTATTTGAAATTTTTATAGCATCTAAATGGTTATCTTGTATTTTTGTACCAATCGGCTGAGCCGGAAGTGCACTTTATACAACAGACTTTTTGAATTTTCCGAATAAATTCTAAACAATCATTCGTAGAATATTTAAATTTTGTATTAGGCACTTTTATAATATCTAGTTGTACACCTTGCATTATGATTGCAATCGTCTGAGCCGGAAGTGCACTTTACTCAAAACATTTTTTGAATTTTTCTCATAAATCCAAAACGATTGAACGTAGATTGTTAGAATTCAGTATTTAGGACGATTATATCGTCTAGATGTTAATATCCTATTTTCATTGAGATCGACTGAGTCGGAAGTGCACTTTACTTGACAGTCTTTTGGAATTTTTCGCATAAATTCGAAACGATTGGCTGTAAAGTATTGAAATTTAATATTTCAGTCTGCTGTAGCATCTGAATGATTGCCTACTATTTTCATAACAATAGACTGAAACGAAAGTGCACTTCAGTTTATTTTTTTTTTCAAATTTCGCGCATAAATTCAGAACTGTTAGCCGTAGAATTTTGGGAATCGGTATTTAGGAATGTTGTAGCATCAGAATGATGACCTACTATTTTCGTAACAAGCGACTGAGCCGAAAGCGCACTTTACTTAACACTTATTTTTTTTTAATTAATTCAACGTTTGTAGCGCCTCTAGTGGAGCTTTTCATAATGAATGCATATACTCTGGTTTGTCGTTGAAGCAAGCGTACATTTTATAAATAAATAGTGGGAAAATGGACATAAACTTTTTAAATATGGTTTTCGCTAATTAACATTAATTATTTTGACTTGCCTGTGTAAAATACAGAAAGGATAAATGTTAAAGACTATAATTATTCAGATTTTTAGACTAAAATATTTTTTTATGTTTAGTAAAACCACTCCTTTCTCTAATAATTTCCTGCTATATATTCCTAGAATTTATAATAATTTGTTTAGCAGTGGAAAGTGAATTTAAAAATTCCACGTATCATTTTCATTCACAAATATGCATATTTTAAAATGATTACGTGTTTACTCATTCATACCAGTTATTTATGATAATATTTTTCCAACTTCTGAGAAAAAATTAATTAAAAAAACATTTTTATCAATAATTATTTCAAGATTGCAAAAGACACATTTTGATGTCGATTCAGTCGATAACAACAAATCAATAATTCGTTAATATGTTCATTTACATGCAAAAAACGTTAGAAAACATTAAAACGTTTTTACAGCGTCAAATAATGATCTTGAATAAGATGAAGCAATTTAAAATCCAGAAACGTTCAAGCTTACCTTAAAAACCTGTGGAGTTTACGAACAGGACCAAAAAAGCAACCTGTAAAACAATAAGCAATTAATATTGTAATAAAAGGTGCTCATAAAATAGTGTAATTGAATAAAGTAATGGTTTTATGCTAATAAGAATTAGTTTGTGCTGTGAGCAAGATGGATGGAACGGCTGCTGCCCCCAGATTCTAGGAACAAATTTTCAATTATATTATGCATTAGTTTTGTTGCCAACTTCATATATATAATAGATTTATAATGGATTTATCCAAAAAATTCTAAAAATCTGTTAAATAAAGTGCGCTTTTGGCTCACTCAGTTGTTATGAAAACAGTAGGTCATCATTCTTATACTACAACATTCCTAAATACTAATTTTCAAGATTCTACGGCTAACAGTTTTGAATTTATGCGCGAAATTATAAAAAAATTTCAACTAGAGTGCACTTCCGGTTCAGTCAATTGTTATGAGACTAGTAGACAATCATTCAGGTGCTACAGTAGACTGAATTACTTAATTTTAATACTTTACAGCTGATCGTTTCGAATTTATGCAAAAAATCCCAAAAGACTGTCAAATAAAGTGCACTTCCGGCTCAGTCAATTCAATGAAAGTAGGATATGAGTTTCAAGACGGCATTATAGTCTCAAATACTGAATTCTAACATTCTACGTTTAATCGTTTTGGATTTATGCGGAAAATGCAAAAAATGTTACGAGTAAAGTGCACTTCCGGCTCAGACGATTGCAATTATCAAGCAAGATGCACAACTAGATATTACAGAAGTGCTTAATACAGAATTTCAATATTATACGACTGATAGTTTTGAATTTTTGCGGAAAATTTGAAAAGTCTGTCAAATAAAGTGCACTTCCGGCTCCGCTGATTGGTACAAAGATATTAAATAATCATTAAGATGCCACAGCAATCTCAAATACTGAATTTCAGTATGCTACTGCTAATTATTATGGATTTATGCGAAAAATTCAAAAAAAGTTTCAAGTAAAGTGCACTTTCGGTACAAACAATCGCAACCATAATGCGAGGTGCACAACTAGACCCTAAACAAGTCTTAAATACAAAATTTCAACTTCAAACGTCTGACAGATTCTGAGATTTTTGAGTTAAAAACGCACATAAGTGCCGACATCAAGCCGAAAATAGTCAAAATGTATCAAGGGATGCTCAAAACGAATATTTATCAAAATATCAAAATGTTAATTTTGTCGGTTACAGGTCATGAAAATTTCACGGCTTAGCTGGATCGGTATTCATTACCGTTACATAGGAATTCTTTCTCTTTATAGTCACAAATTGTAATTATTGAAAAAATCTCCACATCCTGTTACAATTCATTATTACAATAATTAATAAATTGCGTTAAAATGCGTCACCTCCAATAATCAAATGCAAAAAAAGTCCAGCAATTTAATCACGTACCACAATGTCTAACAAATTTCTACATTGTGAACTTATCTTTTGATATTTCACAACCTTACAACTGAATTTAGAATAAATTCTAATTGGCGGTTCTGAATTAGGTTCCGAGCAAATGAGTGTGTAATTTTTACTTAAATGTTGTGTGTTAAAAGTGAAATTTTGTTATTAATACCTTGACATATAAAATAATAATAAAAGTTTTATTTAAAATTGTTTGAATTTCACGATCATGGTTAATTAATATTGAACAATTTGTGTACTGAATTAATCATTAATTCGTACAGAATTATTCATGAAACATTTTGGATTTATGCGGGAAATTCAAAAAAAGTTTCAAGTCAAGCCGAAAATAGTCAAAATGAATTTTTTTCTTGAAATTAACGTCAACAGTAGAATGACTGACATTAAAGTCTGACGTAAGTTCTCATAACTGTTTTATTTTTTTCTGGTTGTAATTCAGGTTAAAATAAATATCAATTTGAATTTCAAATCCTGTTTTTCATTCTAGTTCATAAATATATATTGCAAAATTTATACAACTATATACATTTGAAGAAATCGTTTTATTGTTTATAATGAGACAATGTATCTTTTAGTTTTACTACATAACGGTGCTGCAAGTATTATTGAATACTTCCCGCCTGTACGTACGTGTACATGACCTTTCCGACATTTAATTTAAAATTTGCACGTTCTTTTTTAAGTACTTTCAATCAATCAATTTATTATGACTTGTACTTTTAACATACGATCAAAAGTGAATCTTTAATTTCCTCAACGATTGGTCAGGACTTCTCTATATTTAAATAATGTAAGCAACCAACTTTATCATTTGTTTTCCCATAGATACCAGTCCTTCAACATTTATGGTTTCACTTCAACGACAACTTAGATCCCGAGGCTTTTCAATTCCGATACCAGCACCATGGAATCCAGTTCGAAATTCTCGTCGATCAACGGTGAATGAAACTGCTTTGTGCTTTTGCCTTAGGCGGGATACGAACACATACCTTCACGTTGAAAGAGAACTTTCCTTGCTACGTGATGTTTACTTTAATAACCATGAAGAGAAATGTCCTCTTTTGTGGTTTTGCATCATTTTACTATTGGTTATATCATAAAAATTAGTCTGCTCATTCTGTACTATACTTAAATAAAAATCACTATTTAATAATCGAAAATATATTTTATATTCATGTTCATGTCGAAATATTCTAGATTTAGTCTAGCACATTACTAGATTTTTCCACTGTGCGGGGCGATGTGGTGCGGTGCGGTGCGATACAACAAGGACGAAAGGCTCCGCCCAGACAACAGATTCAGGGCTTATTTAATTTTTGCACGTTACAATACATTCAATTAACCTGTAGCATAATTTGGCAACCGGAAAAGGACATTTTCATGACAAGATAAAAATTAAAGGAGCTACTATTGATTTCAAGGATAAAATTGAATCGAATTCTGCTTCTAGGAAGCATCTACTTGATTTGGCAATATCTACAAATTAGGTTAAAGAATGGATTCAATAATTATCATCCAATATAAATTTACAGGAAGATATAACTTTGCAAGATTTTTTCGTGATATTGTAATAATGTTAGAGTGTAAAAAGTCACTAGAAATCATTAGAAAGTTTTAAACTTAAATAGAACATCTTCTATTACCATTTAAGTTTGCTGTCTACTGAATAATCATTTCAAATATTGACGGAAGAATTTGAAAATGTTTTTTACCACCATTTTTTTACCGCTATCCTATTTTAGCATTCATTTATTTTGACCCTACTAATTTTTCCATCAATAAAACACATTTTTACAAATACAATTCAATAAAATTTTATTCAGAATTGGATGTTATGTCTTATAGCTCTCAGGTATTCAACCATTTCCAGTTCAACTTTTCTAATTTCGTAAATAAATTGAGGTTTGGTTTGAAATTGGATGGGGACGTCAGAGCGGGCAAAGCCCGCCTATTAGTTAGGTGCGAAGCACCTCCGGCTGCAAACAAAAGGATCGAAACATCAAAGTTTCAAATAAATATACAAAATTTAAAATCAAAATTCGTTTTTATTTAATAAAATTCTGAAAAATGTGTAGATTATTAAAAATCCCTGTCTATAAATCCAATATAAATAAATATGGAAAGGAAAAACTTCTGGAATGCAGTCAATGGAAATTTATTCTTATTTTTCTATTTCTACTAGTTTCGACACCACTTGTGTCATCCTCAGGAACTATAAATTTCTATAGTACAGGGGATTAATAAGTTAAAAGTAATAGCAAATTTGTTTTCTGGTTTAACTGTAAGCTGAATTATATATATATATATATATATATATATATATATATATATATATATATATATATATATATATATATATATATATATATATATATATATATATATATATATATATATATATATATAAGTTAGGATTAATCGCGACTGCAATTAGTTAAGGAGACAGTAAATGTTGTAGGCTTAGCAGTCAGGTTTTTTTTGGCCAATAAAATAAAAGATTTCTCTTTTAAGATTTCGTCTAGCTTTCGGCTTGGTTTAAGCCTTCATCAGGATTTTTTTTTAAGAATAACATCTGTTAGTAAATCGAAAAATGTACTAATAAATTTGCTAATATGATGAATTTTGACACTTTATCTGGTGTACAACAGATTTGTATAATTTTTAAAGTTATTAATAAAATTGAATTTTGTTGAAACAACTTTAAAAATTATATAAATCTATTGTACACCAGATAAGGTGTTAAAATTCATCATATTACCAAATTTATTTGTACATTTTTCGATTTACTAACAGATGTTATTCTTAAAAAAAAAATCTCCCATAAAAATGTAAGTAATATTGTATTATTCACAATAAGTTTTTTTCTTATACTTATCAATATGTAAATTTTGATCTGTGAATAAATTCTATTTTAGTGTCCTGATGAAGGCTTGAACCAAGCCGAAAGCTAGACGAAATTTTAAGAGAGAAATCTTTTATTTTATTGCCCAAAAAAAACCTGACTGTAAAGCCTACAAAATTTACTGTTACATATATATATATATATATATATATATATATATATATATATATATATATATATATATATATATATATATATATATATATATATATATATATATATATATATATATATATATATATATATATATATATATATATAAATATTTAATGTAACGTAACGTGCGAAAGTGTCATAACTCGTAAAAATAAGCTCTGAATTCGTCTCTGTTGTCTGGGCGGAGCCTGCTATCTCTTTGCGTAGCACCAAGCGACATTCGAGAATAACGTAGAAATTTCTGGATGTTTGTTTCCGTATATATAAGGGCGAACAGCCTGACTGAAAAACAGTGAATAGTGAAATGAAGTGATAAATAAATAAGCTGTTGAAAATAAATATTGGTGGCTTTGTAGTTGAGGTTTAATAATAGTGAGTAAGAAATAAATTGTATAGTGTTTGTTTTAGTGTAACAACGAAGAATAAGATTTTTATTCTATTTTCATTCCCTTTAGGATTACTCATAAACATATTGTTACGTTATTTATTTTAATTTAGGTAGCAAAAGTTACTAAACACTACTATTTATCTTTATGATCTATTAAAATAATAAATTAGTTAATTCAAATTTAAACTGAAGATTATTATATTACACTATAACTCAACTTCAATTATTTATGTCAATATTGATTTATTTCTAATAACACCATTTATTTTAACCACTAGCAGTCCATATTATAAGGTCTCTGAGCCAAAATCAATAATGCTCCTCGCTTAGTCAGCGAGTATATCTACATTTTTTCCCGCAAACGTCCAGGCTTTTCTAGAAAACGCTAGAAGGTACCAGCAATTCTTTGGAAAACAAATATATTCGCTTCTATTTCTTGATGTAAAATATTTCCACAATAATTCTAAGCACCAGTAAAGCCGAAATGACTAATTTACAGACTTAAATTCGTTACAATATTCTGAATCAATTGGGTTCTTCATCTTCGCTTACTCCTTTTTCTGGTTATCGTGGAGTTCAGAAAAGGGTATCAAGAAAACTACAGAATTCTTCAAGAAAATAACTTTATTATCTTTTCAAAGAGATTCCTTCTGGCCTAAATATATACATATATACATTTTTTCATACCATTTTTTGGAACAGGCATTAAAATGCTAAGAAACTGAATCAACTTCTACCAAATGTTTTTTCAAAGTAGAAGTACAAAAAAAAATCATTTGGGGGAGATCCGGACTGCAGGAGGGGGTAAAAAACTAGCTGCATCCTCGATTCATGTGAAAAAAAATTGCGGATGTGTGGGAGGTCGCGTTATCGTGGTTCAACAACAATTATTGAAGACTTTGGGGGAGGCACACATTCAGCAGTTACAGTTTTATGATCCTCAAGGGGCATTTTTTCTGTAGGAAGCAGTAATCATTTTCTTGTTATAATATTGTCACAAATTTTATTATTAATAATTTATTATCACATTCGTACAAATATTCATTTTATACACTTGTATGCCCACTATTTCGCTCACAGTTACATTTACTGAATGACTGAATCCATTGCTCTTCTAGCTCACGCTCTTATATACCTAAGTCGACAATGGACCAACAGTCAATTGTCTAATAGTTGATGCCTGGCAACCACCGAATATCTAGTAACCGTAGGCTGTCAATCATATCCGACAATTGAACATCGATTTGGTCAATGCTAACTAGATTTACAGTTACAGCGAATTTAAATAAATAATTATGTGAGTCAATTATTCAAAATATTGTAGCATGCAAAAATAAAATGAGCTGTTGTCTGGGCGGAGCCTTTCGTCCTCATTGTATCGCACCGCACCGCACCGCACCACATTGCCCCGCACGGTGAAAAAATCTAGTAACGTGCTAGACTAAATCTAGAATATTTCGAGTGACAGGTTTCTGTATATCAAGGAAGGCAAACGACCTGACAATGAACAGTGAACTGTGAACAATATTATTTACTGTATTGAATTTAATTTAATGTCCCTTCAGCAATTTTCTCGCAGATCTTCCACATTTAAAACATCTGCCAATCGTGGATTTTAAAGAACAATTTTGCCCGAAACCTGTTACCAAATTTTGTTGACTTTACTAAGAGTACTAAGTGGTTTATTGCACTTCATCATGTTGAATAAATAAGCTTAAGGTGCTTGTCACGACAAAGCTGCCATCTGTTAGTCAAACGCTTGAAATAACTAAAAAAAATGCAGTTCAGTTTGGAAATTCAGACTTGTCAAACGAATAAACTTTTGACGGATGCTTCAATGGCCCGATACTCATTATATTCAGAACAGTCCTCGTAGAAATCCATCACATTTTAAAATTTCTTCTTGGAATAGCTTCCACTCAATTTTTTCCCCTAAATTGTAGGTCAATCATTGTTGTTTTAAAATTCAATCTTCTGAGAGACATAGCTCCCATTTTATACAGTTGGGTTGGTAGTTCTGAATAATAAAAACTAGAAAAAATAGGGTACAAATCGTCTTGAGATTCTGACGTCTGGTAATAAATCGTGCAATACTAGCAGTGCTGTCTTCTAGTGTCGGATACTAAGCAGGTACTTATGCGCCTCACGTTTTTATTTCAGTCTGTTAAAAATGCAAGATTATTATTTATTTACAAAAATTGTTCCTTGGCATCCGACACGAAAAGACAGCACTGCTAGTATTGCACGATTTTTTACCAGACGTCAGAATCTCAAGAAGATTCAAGTTTTTACATTGAAAATTATTGACCGATAATCAAGTGTCAAAATGTTATTTGAATGGCAATACAAGATTAAAAAACTAGAATAAATCATTTAAAATATTATTATTAGTTTCTTAATGAGCTGCCCTCGTTGAATTTGCGTCATTCCCTTCATTCAAAGGATGTCATATTTTCAGCTCTACAACATTAATAATAATAATTATATTTTTGGTAATTATATATTATTCAATTTCCTGTAACAATATTTACCATTTTATTGTCATTTGTCAAATCAGAAGTATATGCTGTTAAGTTCAATGCCATATTTAATGATATCGCCAGCTAGTAACTTTCACAACGTTCTTGATTAGCTTTTTTCAGTAAATAAGTGTTTTACTGAGCCTTATGTGTAACCTACATATTTTAGAATGAATATAAATAATAAACAAAGAAAATAAAAGAGGCGAGAGAATACAAGCTTATATTTTTTTTGAGATTAAAAAAAACACTTGTGAACTTGGCAAAGCAATAGAAATGAATGGCGGGAATTTAGTGATATTTAAATGTGAAGTTTTGATAGTTGCGGTGATCCTCCTTAGTGGGCAGCAGCCCACGACAAGAAGGGTCACTGAACCGCCATCAACTTCTCTTAGGACAGAACTTGCGATCGAATGTCCACGATGTCACAGCACTAGTAGCAGGTGACTTCGCCTATTCATTGTTTTTTATTTGCTGAATTCAATTCTTATTTCGGATATGAGTTCTACATTTAGTGCAAAAGAACAAAATTCCTCTGAGGAAAAACCACATGGACAATCTCAAACGTCAAATATAAATCAAATATACAAAATTTCGAGATTTTTATGGAAATATCTGTTTTGAGCATCCCTGAATCCATTTTGACTATTTTCGGCTTGATGTCGGTACGTATGTGCGCTTTCAACTCGCAAATCTCAAAGCCCGTCGGACGTATAATGTTGAAATTTTGTATTTAAGACTGATTTAGAGTCTAGTTGTGCATCTCGCATTATGGTTGCAATCGTCTGGACCGAAAGTGCACTTTACTTGTAACTTTTTTTGAATTCTCCGCATAAATCCAGAATACTTAGCAGTAGGGTACTAAAATTCAGTATTTGAAATTGTTGTGGCATTTTAATGGTTATTTTATATTTTTGTACCAATCGGTTGAGCCGAAAGTGCACTTCATATAACAGACTTTTTGAATTTTCCGCATAAATTCATAAAAATCAGTCGTAGAATACTGAAATTCTGTATTGAGCACTTCTGTAACATCTAGTTATGCACCTCGCATTATGATTGTAATCGTCTGTACCGGAAGCGCACTTTACCCGGAACGTCAAATATAAATCAAATACACAGAATTCCAATATTTTTATGAAAATATCTGTTTTGAGCATCTTAGAATCCATTTTGACTATTTTCGGCTTGATGTCGGTACGTATGTGCGTTTTTAACTCGCAAATCTCAAAACCAATTGAACGTATAATGTTGAAATTTTGTATTTGAGATTGGTTTGGGGTCTAGTTGTGCACCTCGCATTATGGTTGCAATCGCTTGTACCGGAAGTTCACTTTACTTGAAGCTTTTTTTTATTTTCCTGCATAAATCCAGAATGATTGGCAGTAGGATACTAAAATTCAATATTTGAAATTGTTGTGGCATCTTTATGGTTATTCTATATTTTTGTACCAATCGGCTAAGCCGGAAGTGCACTTTACATAACAGACTTTTTGAATTTTCCGCATAAATTCATAAAAATCAGTCGTAGAATACTGAAATTCTGTATTGAGCACTTTCGTAATATATAGTTATGCACCTCGCATTATGATTGCAATCGTCTGTAACGGAAGCGCACTTTACCCGGAACGTCAAATATAAATCAAATATACAGAATTTCAAGATTTTTATGAAAATATCTGTTTTGAGCATCTTAGAATCCATTTTGACTATTTTCGGCTTGATGTCGGTACGTATGTGCGTTTTTAACTCGCAAATCTCAAAACCGGTCAAACGTATAATGTTTAAATTTTGTATTTTAGACTGGTTTGGGGCTTAGTTGTGCACCTCGCATTATGGTTGCAATTGTTTGTACCGGAAGTGCACTTTACTCGAAACATTTTTTGAATTTTTCGCATAAATCCATAACAATTGAACGTAGAATGTTAGAATTCAGTATTTACGACGATAGTACCGTCTAGATGCTCATACTTTATTTTTATTAAGATCGATTGAATCGGAAGTGCACTTTATTTGACAGTCTTCTCGAATTTTTCGCATAAATTCGAAACGATCGGTTGTAAAGTATTGAAATTTAGTATTTCAGTCTGTTGTAGCATCTGAATTATTATCTATTATTTTTATAATAATTGACTGAACCGGAAGTGCACTTTAGTTGAATTTCTTTCCTAATTTTGCGCATAAATTCAGAACTACTAGCCGTAGAGTCTTGAAAATCAGTATTTAGGAATGTTGTAGCCTGATAATGATGGCCTACTGTTTCCATAGCAACCGAGTGGGCCAAAAGCGCACTTTACTTGACAGATTTTTATAATTTTTTTGGATAAATCCAAAACGATTAGCCGTGGAATCAGTTGTAGTTAAAATAATTGCTCAAATTCTGTATTATAATAACGGATAATAAATTTGCTAAAATTGGGCTACAACTTCATAACAGGACTGACAAAAATAAAATAAAATTGTTTAAAATCTCTGACTTCAAGTAATTTAGGAAAAATAAAACAAATACAGTTACCAGATTGTGGTTTTCCCACACTCAATATGATAGAAATAATTTCAAAAATTTGACCTAATTCTGTGATTGTATAACCAAACCACCAATATTTCATTTATTTATTTTTCAAAATATGTTTTATTAGCGTAAA
The DNA here is from genome assembly GCA_963989225.1 of Dromius quadrimaculatus. Taxonomy (NCBI): domain Eukaryota; kingdom Metazoa; phylum Arthropoda; class Insecta; order Coleoptera; family Carabidae; genus Dromius; species Dromius quadrimaculatus. The sequence goes on from OZ022328.1 coordinate 5,199,765, forward strand.
AAAGCGTTTTAAAAACCAACCAGTGTGATAAAATATAATAAATAATTGTAAAAAACTAGTAAACGATGATAAAGTTGTAAGTAATAATTTTTTTTTTAAATTATATTCATTATAGAGCAAAATTGTATTCTTTAACAGAGCTGCGCATCATCAGATCGCTCGCGCCCACGATACATCAGATTTCAGACAAACAAATATTCTAAAATTGGTCATTCATGATTGAGCATCGTTTTAATTTATTTTGAAATCACAGGTACGGATTTCAATTTTATTTATTTGTAATAATTTAATACTGAATATGGATTCCATTTTAATGTTATAAAAATGATTACATATGTTTCATAATAATGATGAGAGAAAAAATATTGTAGCAACAATGAAAAACTAGTCCACGATGTTATACAACCACCCCAAGATCTCACGACCTTAAATCTTATTATTTTGTCACAGTGAAAGCTACAATAAACAAGCGTTTTAATTAATAATTCAAGGAAAAACATACAATGTTTCATACACAACATGAATAAACAGAAAAATTTAATTTGAATGTTTAAATGATTATTGCAGTGTGTTAAAATTCATCTTATTATTGAATTTGAATTTGGACAGATTGAAAAAAATGGAAGAATCATCTGGATGATGAAAGCGCATTTTTGACAGCTCATGAATGCTTGTTACTTCAGAGATTCGCAAATTACCATCTCTTACAATTACTGAGCTTGAAATCAAGCAGTTTGGGCAAACTTACGAAACAGCAGCTTCCATTTAGTACTAGTTTCAAGTTGACTATTTGATAGGTACATAATTTATGCATGTACAAACCCAAAAATACCTTTTAATCTTCATTGTTTGGTTATTGACTGACGGGAGGTCAAGTGCTGTACCTTTAAATGATAATTTGATCTTTATCAAAGCTATATAAAAAAATAAACCAAGAGTAAATAAATTTGCATTCAATAATAATAACTCATTCTAATAAGCTCTAAATTCACGTCAAACAAGTCATTGAATAAATTCCGGACAGATTTGACAACTGTACATAATAATAGTGACACCCGCGGCGAAAGTTGTAACTAAATTTTTATCTACTTGAATAAACTTCAGTTGCCATATCCCTAATGTCATAAATCTATGGGCATTATTTCACTTAAAATAAGTAATTGAATAATTGAATCTTTTACAATCACTGAGTTTGAATTAAAGCAATTTGTGCAAACCTACGAAACAATAGCTTTTATTTAGTACCAGTTTCAAGTCTGTAAATAGTATAGTTGCTGAGAACTCAGCATCACGCCAGCCAGCCAGACAGCCAAAGTGAATATAATAGCGCTTTTTAGCGCATTTTTTGGAAAAAGCGCTATTATATTCACTTTGGCTGTCTGGCTGGCATGACGCTGGTTCTCAGCAACTATACTATTTACAGACTTGAAATTGGTACTAAATGAAAGCTGCTGTTTCGTAGGTTTGCACAAATTGCTTTAATTCAAGCTCAGTGATTGTGGAAGATTAAATTATTCAATTACTTGTTTCAAGTGAAGCAATGCCCATAGATATATATGACAGTAGGGATATGGCAACTAAAATTTATTAAAGTAGATAAAAATTTAGTTACAACTTTTGCTACAGGTGTCACTATTATTATGTACAGTTGTCAAATCTGTCCGGGATTCATTCAATGACTTGTTTGACGCGAATTTGAAGCTTATTCGAATGAATTATTATTATTGGATTAAAATTTGTTTACTTTTGGTATATTTTTTTTATATAGCTTTGATAAAGATCAAATTATTATTTTAAGGTACAGCACTTGACCTCCCGTCAGTCAATAACTAAACAATGAAGATTAAAAGGTATTTTTGAGTTTGTACAAGCATAAATTATGTACCTATCAAATAGTCAACTTGAAACTAATACTAAATGGAAGCTGCTGTTTCGTAAGTTTGCCCAAACTGCTTGATTTCAAGCTCAGTAATTGTGGGAGATGGTTATTTGCGAAATCTCTGAAGTAACAAGCATTCATGAGCTGTCAAAAATGCGCTTACATCATCTAGATGATTCTCCCATTTTTTCTGAAAAATGCGCTAAAAAGGCGTCACAACTTAGTGTTGAATTCCTTCGTGTAACTGACCTTTCAATTATTTTTATTTTTTGCTGATTACTCCATCAAGTAATGCTTATACCATGTCATTCTAAAATGGTATATCACCTCGATCCTATGCGGAAATCAATCCATACAACACCTCGTCACTTAGTGCCTCCTTGGACGCTTGTCAGACAAGAAGAAAGCTTCTGGTTTAGCAATGAGTGTGAGAGTGATGGACAGCTCACTAGAGCTTGTTAGATATGTCGCCTAGGATTGCGAATTACTGAGGTATTTTAATGTCTGCCAAACAACCGGTGCTGGGAGATAATCTCTTAATATATGATGGTGATAGAGTGGATTATGGAAATTGAAACCAGATTATAAGAATTTCAATGAGCAGATATTATCAGAATTATTTATTTTATTCAATATGATTTTGGTAATAAATATCGAAATAATGACAAAAATCTTCCATTTATTGCAAAAAATGTCAGCCTTAGCTCGTGTCTACAGTTGCAAGACTATTGAATAAGTAAGTAAGAGAAAATATATTTATTAAAATATTTCATTACGGCCTTGACTCTATTTGAAAGTAAATGAATCAAATGTATGTCAAATATGACAAGTTTTTATCATCAATAGTGATTATACTTTACTTAATCAGTAATCCATATATAGACATAATTTATAGAAAAAAAATCATTCAAACAATTAATCACATATGAATTTGATTTTGCCTCTCGATAAATCCATAAATAATAATTGCAAATCAATTATGAAATTAGCGAGAGAAATCTCTTAATTAGGGCATTTAATCATAGGAGTGGCAAAAATTTGAATAAACCATAAAGTTTACGTGATTGTTATCATTTTATTGGCAAATTTCTCCAACATCTGCAGGGAATAGATAAATTATAGATAACAGACAGCACAATAGGGAACAATGCAAATTATTTAATATCATACTTTCTCGATATTTGATATATGCTTTCTACAGTGACAGCCCATTGATTACGGAGAAAATCGTTTATAGTATTTGATAATGAAATTGTTACTTATTGTTGATACATAATAGTTTATTGTCACATTTCTTTTCGATATTTCATAACAAAAATTCTTTATGCATGTATCACAGAGACTATTTAAGATTAAATATTGAATTGTAATGAATTTTATACGAAATTCAATGCTCTACAATTTTTATTTTAATGGTTTTTGTCGGATTGTCAAAAAACATGATGCAAAACTTCGACGCCATTATCTCTTGAACAATCAGAGATAGAGAAAAATGTTTGAATAAAAACTTGTAGAAAATTTAGTGAGCTTCAATTTTGTGTTCATCATATTTTCACCACGGCCAACTGTTCAAGAAATATAAGCAATAATTAAGAAAAAGATCCGCATTTTACTTCGCTACGGAATTAGCTCATTTTGACGTCGTATATCTCTTGAACGATTACAGATAGCAAAATATGTCTGCAAACAAATTCATAGGAGATTTAGTCAGCTTCAATTTTGTACTGAATCATATTTTCACTAAGAATAACCGTTCAATAGATATAAGCAAAAAACTAAAATATTGTTTCGCTACGAAGTTAGCTTGTACTGCAGGGATAGAGCCTTGTTTTCTTCATCATCAAATATGTTCAAATCATCTCAGGAATGAGATCTTTAAGGTGAATAATCAATTAGGTCGTAAACCTAGTACTAGAGGCGCTAAAAAACATGCTGTAAAAATTTCATTTGAAAATAAGTCCATTTTTGACGCCATTTATCTCTTGAACGGTTACAGATAGCAAAATACGCCTACAGACAAATTTAAAGAAAATTTAGTCAGCTTCAATTTTGTATTGAATGATATTTTCACTACAAATAACCGTTTAAAAGATATAAGCAAAAAACTTATTGTTTCGTTACGAAGTTGGTGCACACTGCGGGGATGAAAACTTGTTTTTTCATAATCAAATACCTTCAAAATTATGTCAAGAATAAAATTTCGAAGGTACATTAACAATGAGGTCGTAAACTCAATGCTTTAGCTATAATGAAACAAAGTTCGCCGGAAAACGTGGTATGAAAACTTTATTCAGAAGAAAGTCAATTTTTGACGCCATATATCTCATGAACAGCTAGTGATAGGAAAAAACGTCTAAATATAAACTTATAGGAAATTCAATTGGCTTCATTTCTTTACCAATGGAATTTTCACTGCGAATAGCCATTAAAGAGATATAAGCAAAAAACCAAAAAAAGGCACACATTTCGCTTACACTGCAAGAATGAATACTTGTTTTATTCATCATCAAATACCTTCAAATCATCTCAAGAATAATATTTGAAAAATAAATTAACAATGAGGCCTAATACCAAAAAAAGCATTATTAAAAATAAGTCAATTTTGACGCCATTTATCTTTAAAACGGTTGCAGATAGCGAAATATGCCTTAAGACAAACTTATAGGAGATTTAGTCTGCTTCAATTTTGTATAAGATGATATTTTGACTACGAATAACCGTTTAAGAGATATAAGCAAAAACCCAAAAAAATTACACACTTTTTGCTTCGCTACGAAGCTAGCGCACACTGCAGAGATGAAGACTTGTTTTTAATAATCAAATACCTTTAAAATTATGTCAAGAATAAAATTCCGAAGGTGCATTAACAATAAACTTAATACTTTATATACTAGGAAACAAAGTTTGCCGGAAAACATGGTATGAAAAATTCATTCAGGAAGAAGTCAATTTTTGATGTCATATATTTCATGAACGGTTAAAGATAGAGAAAAATGTCTGAATATGAAATTATAAGAAATTTAGTTGGCTTCAATTCTTTACGAATCAAGTTTCCACTGCGAGTAACCATTAAAGAGATATAAGCAAAAAACTAAAAAAGTCACTCATGTTGCTTCGTTACGTTGTTGGTGCACACTGCGGGAATGAAGACTTGTTTTTTCATAATCAAGTACTTTCAAAATTATGTCAAGAATAAAATTTCGAGGGTACATTAATAATGAGGTCGTAAACTTGATACTTGTACTAGGAAACAAAGTTCGTCCGAAAACGTGATATTAAAAATTCATTCTGAAAAAAAGCCGATTTTTGACGCCATATATCTCATGAACGGCTAGTGATACAAAAAAACGTCTGAAGATAAACTTATAGGAAAATTAGTTAGCTTCAATTCTTTACGAATCAAGTTTTCACTGCGAATAACCATTGAAGATATATAAGCAAAAAACTAAAAAAGTCACACATTTTGCTTCGTTACGAAGTTAGCGCACTCTGCAGAAATGAAGACTTGTTTTTTTTCAAAATCAAATATCTTCTAAATCATTTCAAGAATAAAATTCCGAAGGTAAATTAACAATGAGGTCATAAACTTGATACAAATAAGTTCGCCGGAAAACGTGGTACGAAAACTTCATTCATAAGAAAGCCGATTTTTGATGCCATATATCTCATGAACGGTTAGTGATAGGCAAAAATGTCTGGATATAAACTTATAGGAAATTTAGTTGGCTTCAATTTTTTATGAAACCATATTTTCACTGTGTATAATCGTTTGAGAGATATAAGCAGAAAGCCTAAAAAAGTCACACATGTTGCTTCGTTACGTTGTTGGCTCACACATTATTTTTGACACCATATATCTCATGAACGGTTGAAAATAGAGAAAAACGTTTAAGTATAAACTTATAGGAGATTTAGTTAGCTTCAATTTTTATACGATCATATTTTCACTACAAATAACCGTTCAAGGTATATAAACAAAAAACTAGAATAAGACACACATATTTCTTCGTTACGAAGTTAGCTCACATTGCAGGGATGAAGTCTCATTTAATCCATCATCAAATATTTGAGGAATGTGATCTTGAAAGTACATCAACATAAACAATAAGGTCGTGAGTTCAATACTTTAGGCACTAGGAAACAAAGTTCACCGAAAATGCAGTACAAAAACTTTATTCAAATAAGTCGATTTTTGACAGCAAATATCTCTTAAACGATTACAGATAGCGGAAATATATTCATGCACAAACTTGTAGGAAATTTAGTCAGCTTTAATTTTATATTGAATCATATTTTGTTTCGGTCAACTGTTCAAGAGATATAGGCAAAAACTAAACAAAGCCACATATTTTTCAAATGTGAGTCGAGTTTGGACGCATATATCTCATGAACGGTTCGAGATAGGGAAAAATGTTTAAATAAACACTTATAGGAAATTTAGTTGCCTTGAATTTTTCAAGATGTCAAATTTTCATTGCAAATAACCGTTCAAGGGATACAAGCAAAAAACCAAAAAAAGTCACACATTTTGCAGCGCTACGAGGTCAGAAACCGCAGAACTTGTCAACAGATCCCAGAAATAAAATCTTTGAAGTCGGAAAGCAAATATAAAAGCATCAAATATGATATTCAGCATTCAGGATAACATTTCAAGCGCTACGAAACAAAATTCGACGAAAAACGTGGTCTAAAAACTTTTTTTTTTAATTGTCGATATTAGAGGCCACTTATCTCTTAAACGGTTAGAGATAGAGAAAATATCCTTAGAAACAAACTTGTAGGCAATTTAGTCAGCTTTCATTTTATATTGGATCATATATTTGTTGCCATCAATCGTTGAAGAGATATAAGCAAAAATTTGAAAAAAGCCACAAATTTTGCTTCATTACGATATTAGCTCACAATTCAGGGCCAGAGACTTCAAGTTTATTCAGCATAAAATACCTTCAAATCCTCTCAGACATAAAATTTTAAAGATCCACCTACAATGAGGTTATAAAAATGATAATTTAGGCGCTAGGAGATAAAGTTCATCGAAAAATACAAAAACCTAATTCAAAAAGTCGATTTCTGACAGCAAATATCTTCTAAACGGTTAAAGATAGAAGAAATATGCTCATTTACAAACTTGTAGCAAATTTAGTCAGCTTTAATTTTATAGAGGACCATATTTTCGTTATAAATAACCGTTCAAGAGATATAAGCAAAAAACCAAAAAGTCACATTTTGTTAGACAAGGTTAGACTACCAGCAATTTCTATGTAGGACGACCTTTTCTATACATTATTTAAAACATAAAGTTAAAATATAATGCAATAACAATAAAATAAAAGTTTAAATTATTTTTTAACTTATTAGTTATTCAAAAAAACCAATGGGTTTGAAAATTACTTTATGTATATTAATTTTAGAATTCTTGAACACGTGGCCCATCTTATTAGGCATGAAGAGTTATAGACATAAAATTATTTTGTGTCGCAACATCTTTGTGAATGATGTCTTTCATCGAGTTCCATTCCTGCATCTTGCATCACTAAACGAGAATTCTCTGTTACCGCGTTCATTAGACACATGATGAGGAATTTTTCTGGTAATAAGTAGATTGTGTCAAACTTCACACGCCGTATTTCATAATTTAAAAATTCTGGGAAATTGAATTTTTATTGAAATATATTTTTTATCTAACAAAATTTCATACGAATTGGGTACGCTAGCTAATGAGAAACTCCCACTTGACAGTCGTTTCTCAAATAAAATTAACGCATTCAATTGTAAATATCCAATTTAAATTTAAAATTTGTGTCAATACCCGGTATATAAATTAATAATAGAAGATCAACTTATAACAATTGTTTTCTCAGTGCACTTGTTTACAAAACAACCAAAGATTTGATGCATGGTTGAACAAGTGAACGTTAGTTGTATTTGAATTTATATGGAAAATTTAAAAACAAAAACAAATCAATGTCAGATTAGCATACAGTTAATCAACAGAACAAATGATATTTAAATTGCTTAATCTACAGCATAAAATTAATTAAGCGTGAATTAATGCGTATGTGTATAAGAAACACATTTTCACAATTTTGATTTAGCGTTTTTGTTGTCATAAGAGTACTTTTCAGGTCATTTATTTCCCAATAAAGCTCACTTTGCAGAAAATATAACAAATTTTATGATAATTCAAATTTTAATAATAACAAATGAACCACTGATAATTTTAAAAAATGTTTCAGGTGGAAGTTGTGCCAAAATATTCGAGGATCAATTTTAGTTATATCATATTTTATGATAAATACTACCGTTTATAAAATAAACGCAAAAAACTGAAAAGTTCCACCAATAAAGTTTTAGTACCACTGGTTGAAAATTGTTCATCTACGAATTTGAACCTAACTTTTTGATAAAAAGCCTAAATATAAAATTTTCCTTTAATTTAATTGAATATCGGCTGGGTTGAGAGTAAAGGACATTTTGTTAGTTTAATTGCCTGTAAAATGCATGTTACAATTTTTATTTACTTGATTTTATTTTAAATATTGAAAAGTATGGTTATTGTTAATTATCTGACACTTGAATCAATTGACATTTATTGTTCTTTATGTATTATTTCAATAAGGGCTAAAATCGCGTATTCCAAAAGTCATTGAGTATACCTCGCATAGACTGGACAATTGCAATTCAAAATTGGAACACGCCATACTGACGACAACTAGTGATGAGTAGTAGAATCAATTGTGGATGCGAGTCCGTAAAATAGATTATCTGTGGAAATTTTGACATTTCACTTGAATAAATTGTCGTAAATTTAATTGAATACTGTTTTCTAAGTTTATTTACGTTAAAAACGGCTGGGGCAACGATTTAAGTCTTGTGGTTGTGGAGTTTGAATGCCAAAATTTGTTTATATCAATTTTAATTGATTAAATAAGTAGAGAGTGGGGGAAAGAAAGGTTAAAGAACATTTGATGTAACAAAAGTATGAAAAGCTGAAAAATTGTACATAATTATATGGTTAGTATTATAATAATGCTTTATATTTGCACTGATTTACGTGTTTATTGATTTTTCATTGCAATTGATAATGTTTTTTTCTAGATTTCGATATACGAACAATGTCTTCGAAAAATATATGCGGGCGAAGCCAATTCGCCCCAAAATATTGGGCCCAACTAATTCCTGCTCTATAAGAGCTCCGAAACAAGTTATTTACATGAAAGTCCCTCGGAAATATATTTTAAAGCAAGTAAATCTCTGAATAAGTCTCATTTAAATATTAATTATAAATAAAACAACAAAATTGTAAGTAGGTGATTTAAATGCGCGCCAAAATTGCATACACTACAACTTGCAACAAATATTTATTTCAAAAAAATTGATTTTTCTGTGAATTCATATTCATTTTTGTTTTGGAACTCTCAACTTACGTTGTAGTCTTTGCAGTTTCCAATGAATGTTAAAATTGGGAATGTACAACTGTCACGGATCCATTTTTAAGTTTATTTGTAAATAATGATTCATTATTCACCATAAATAATTCTAATAACATTTTTTTATTCAAAAAGTTGTGCAAATATTAAATAACTAAACAAGATTCTTTCAACTGAAAATTTTCGTCCAAAACAAATCAAACAAAACAAATCTATTCCAATTTAGGCGCCTTTAATTCCTAAAATCAGTATTTAATCAAACAAACTGTTACTTACCAGTATCCTAGCGAGCGTTTAAATCCACAAAACTACGGTTAGTCACTTTCACTGAAGGTAATCGAGTAAGAAGAATTTCAATTCGACTTTAGAGACCGCATAAACCGTGTTTGCACCTACGTACTGAACTAAAAACTAAACGCGGACTGTGAGTTGCAAGAACCAAGCTACCGAACCGCCACTCTGCAAGAGAATGACCTCTGCAAGAGCCAACCAGCTAGAGCTGACGAGATCGCGAACTGTGTGCAGAATTGTGGTAGCGGCATTCAGCGACTCGCAAATCGCAAATGTGTGGATTTTAAATAAACTCACTGTTGTGAGATGCTTATGAAAATATTCAGGCTTACAGTCACATGCAAGCAACGCACCAGTTGAAACCACTGCTTTTAGGAAATAAACGGAGAATAAAAGTCGAATTTAATAACCATAGATATTGTTTATTTTGATGAATGAACTTTTCTGCAACTGGACTGGATAAAAAAATTTGAAAAACCTGGACGATCGGCAGCAGCTATTTATGCTACAACCACGAACTCTGTTCTGACGGTTTTCGTTTCCAGAAATTTTTTAAGGCGGCAAAAATGTCTCTAATTTTCTTTTGAAAATATTTTCAGGTACAATTCACAAATTTTCTACAAAATAAATATCACTCATAGACATTTGAGAAAAACTATAGTCTATTCCACTTAAGAGCAGTCTAAGGCTCTTATGGAACTACGATTCAAGCCTTCTGATTGGCCCAAATACAAACATGATTCACAAACATTCAATGCAGAATTTAAAACAAACTTTCTGTGAATTATTTAAAGGTTACCATAGATAAATTATGGGGCGCTGCCCCCCCTAGGAAAATTCCCTAGCTACAATATTGAATTCATATTGTCTGAATAGATACAAAAAAGAATATTCAAAGTGTTCAAATTTACTTTTTGAAATTAATGAACAAATCTATTGTGATGTTTATTGCTTGAAGAAATAGTTTGTAATTAAATAAAAGTCACTATTTAATAGTTTAAAATGAAATAAAAGTTTTATCCTTCTGAATATCACTAACAACACTATATTATTTATTTATCACTTAATACTGATTCAAACAAAGTCGCAGATATTTATTTTTAACTATTTATATCCACTGATTAATTCACTTTTTGATATTCACTGCTCTAGCGTCATCATTACACTATTATTACTCAAGTCTTTGGCTTGCCTTTATACATAAAAATATCCATTTCTCGAAAGTTCTACTTCTGGAATATTGCTAGAGGCTTCCATCGGGAGGGGTGATGCGGCGCGGCGCGACGTAACGAAGACGAAAGGCTCCACCCATACAAGCTTCCACACTCTTGCACGTTACACTATTATTAAATACGCCAAGAGAAATCTTCCGACGCCTTTTTGAAGCATATTGCTTGCATGAAGGAATATGAGATTCAGCATACTCAAAGTTTATATGGAGAAGATGTGCAGAAAGCGAAAATTATATACAGGGTGACCCATTTTAATCTATATATTAATACGTGAAGAGCAATCTTTGTACCCCTTTCTAAGCATATTGCGCGCACGGAAGGATGTGAGATTTGGCATACTTGAAGTTCATATGAAGGAATGCAGAAAGCTGAAGGCATATACAGGTGTCCCATTTCAATTTTACTTTGTACCGCGCACACGAATTAAATGAGTCTTGCCATATTTAAAGTCTGTGTGGAGAAGGAAGTGCAGAAAGCCAAAATTATATGCAGCTGTCCTATTTCAATTTAACGTGAGGTGAAAACTTTATACAGCGCGCATGATGAAATGTGAGATTTGGTTTATATGGAGAAGAAATGCAGAAAGGAAGAAGCATTTCAATTTCACGTAAATAGAAATCTTAGTACCGCGCGCACGAACACGAAGTATTGTGAGTCTTAACGTACTTGCAGTTTGTATGACAAAGGAAGTGCAGAAAGCTAAAATTATATACAGGGTGTCCCATTTTTATTTTCCGACGTGAAGAGAAAACTTTGTACTGCGTACATAAAGAAATGTGAGATTTCGCATACTTGCAGTTTATATGGAAAAGGAGTGCAGAAAGTCAAAAGTATATACAGGTGTCCTATTCTAATTCTATGTGAAGAGAGAACTTTGCACCGCGTGCACGAAGAAATGTGAGATATGACATACTTTCCAGAAAAGGAGTGCAGAATGCTGAAATTTTATACAGAGGTGTCCCTTAGTAACGCGCATGCAGGAATGTAAGATTCGGCAGACTTGAAGTTCATGTGGAAAAGAAGTGCTGGAGCTAAAATTATATACAGGCTGTCTTATTTCCAATTTTACGTGAAAAGAAAACTTTGTATCGTGCGCATGAAGGAATGTGAGATTTGACATACTTGAAGTTTATGTGAAAAAGGAGTGCAGAAAGCTAAAACTATATACAAGATGTTCAATTCTAAGCTACCGCTGAAAACAATATTATTTTTTGCTGAAATATTTCGAAAAATATGCACTGATTAGGAAAATGGCTGAAGAAAAATGTAATGATTTCTTTTATCTGCCGAGGGTTGGGGGGAGAGAAACACTTCAAAATCTTAAAAGGTAACCACTAATCCTAATTTTAGATTCGGATGGAGCGTCGAATACCATGTTAATAATGTATACATAATGATTAACGGTCGAATTTCGACCATTGGACGATAACTAGTATATACAGAGGCGTCTCAAGCGGGGGTGCAAGGGGTGCACAGCACCCCAGCGCCATGTCCTTGAAGGCGGCAGTTGGGCTCCGAACATAATTCTTTAAAAATAAGACCAATTTCTTCAACAAAATATTTTATTAGAGCTAATCCACAATCAACAATCCATAATCCACCATTCTTTTTTGGATTAGGATTAAAATTGTGGATTTGGATCAGGAATTGTGGGTTTTGGATTGGGATTAGGAATTTGGATTGGGATTGTGGATTTTGGATTGGGATTGGGTTTCTGGATTTTGAATTTTGAATTGAGATTGGGATTGGGATTGTGGATTTTTAATTGGGATTGGGATTGTGAACTTTTGATTGGGATTGGGAATAAAGTTGTGGATTGTGGGTTGGGATTGAAATTGTGTATTGGGATTCAAATTGTGGATTAGGTCTAAAGTTGTGAATTGTGGTTTGAGATTGAAATTATTGATTGTGGATTGGGATTAAAATTTTGAATTGTGGATTGGTATCAAAATTTTAGATTACGGATTTCGGATTGCGAATTGAGATTGATATTGTGGATTCTAATTGAAGATTGTGAATTGGGATTAAATTTGTGGATTGTGGATTGGAATTGAAATTGTGGATTGGGATTAAAATTGTGGATTGTGGATTAGGATTGAAATTTTGAATTGGGATTCAAATTGTAGGTTGGGATTCAAATTGTGGATTGTGGATTGGGATTGAAAATTGTGGATGAGGATTCAAATTGTAGATTGAGGATTGCGATTGAAATTGTGGATTGTGGATTGATATTGAAATCTATAAAAAAGAGAAGTACGATAAAGAGAGGGAGGTAGGGGGAGGGCGAAATTTATATATCTTTGCATCCCGGCGGTAAGTAGGCTAGAGCCGCCTCTGAATATATAATAATTAAGTGCAGCACTCGGGTTGACCGCGGACTTCGCCTGCGAAAGCCCTATATCAATTCAATTGACTTTTTCTTGAAAAAACACGGGCACTACCCGCGGTAACTTTCTGAAGTCAATGAAAAAAAGTAATAAAAATTGACTACAGCACTAGGGCCTGGGGCGACCGGTACTCCTGTTTTATTCTAGAGTTAACCGATCCAATAGACTTAATAACTAGCAGTTACCCGCGGCTTCGCCCGCATATAGAACCACTCTTTGAAATTGAAGAAAAAAATAATAATTATTAACTGTGGCACCTGGTCAAATTGTGGGCTCTGCCCACGATATCTCTGTATCTTGTAGATCTTTTAACCGATTTAATTGACTTTCTTTTAGAATTATAGTGATCGACTACAGCACCCAGGCAAACCGCGGGTTAATACCAGCGGTAGTCCTATGCTTTCGTTATTTTTAGTTGTTTAATGCCCCAATCCAATTGACTTTCTCTTTCTGGGTCGCATTTTTCATGCATCGAAATATGGGAAAGACAAAAACTTTTTGACCATTTTCGGCTTGATGTCGATACGTATGTATGTTCGTTCATAACTCGCAAATCCCAAAACGTATTGAACGTATAATGTTGAAATTTTGGATTTAAGACTGGTTTAGTTGTGCATCTTGCATTATGATTGCAATCGTCTGAACCGGAAGTGCACTTTATTTGAAACTTTTTTTGAATTTTCCGCATAAATCCAAAATGCTTAGCCGTAGAATATTGAAATTCAGTATTTGAAATTGCTGTGGTATCTTATGGTTATTTTGTAATTTTTGTACCAATCGGCTGAGCCGGAAGTGCACTTTATATAGCAGACTTTTCGAATTTGCCGCATAAATTCAAAGCAATCAATCGAAAAATATTGAAATCCAGCTGTGCACCTTGCATTATAATTGCAATCGTTTGGCTGGAAGTGCACTTTTGAATTTCTGGCATAAATTCAAAAAGATTGAACGTAGAATGTTAGAATTCAGTGTTTGAGACGGAAGTGCACTTTACTTCACAGTTTTTTAGAATTTTTCGCATAAATTCGGATCAAACAGGCGTAGAGTATTGAAATTTGGTATTTCAGTCTGCTGTAGCATCTGAATGATTGTCTACAATTCTCATAACAATCGACTGAACCGAAAATGCACTTCAATCGATTTTTTTGAATTTTGCTCTTAAATTCAGAACTGTTTGCCGTGGAATCTTGGAAGTCAATATTTAGGAAGGTTGTAGCATAAGAATGATGACCTACTGTTTCCATAGCAACCGACTGAGCCGAATGCGCACTTTAATTGGAAGATTTTTATAATTTTTTGGATAAATTTGGTTTATTTTTGAAATTTTCAAGCTCAAATGCTTTGAAATGTATTTTCCGAGATATCAACACTTTTATAACGTTGAATTTTCTCAAAATTCAATTTTTCTTCGAGTATTATTGATCTTAAATATTTAAACCAGTTGTTTATATCCCTCGATATTTTTGAAGGCAGTGTCTTCAAATAAAAACTCTGATTTACCATCTATGCGTCATTATATCAGAAAATATTGAAGATACTTAATTGGAATTGTGGATTGGGATTGAAATTGTGGATTGGGATTCAAATTGTGGACTGTGATAAGAATTGTGAATTGTGAATTGGGATTGAAATCTATAAAAAAGAGAAGTACAATAAAGAGAGGCAGATAGAGGGGGCGCAATTTATATATCTTTGCACCCTCGCGGTAAGTGGGCTAGAGCCGCCTCTGGATATAGATAAATAAATATTCAAATATAATTTATGAATAATTTTTTACAATATATTTACATTATTTTACATAAAAATAGAAATGAAAAATTTAATACTGAATCTAATTTGTTTTTTGTTACAGATGCAGCAGCGAAGAGCCGCTCCTCTTGCCTAGGTTTTGCTGGGGTTTTCCTAGGCACTGAGGGAGAATTCCCGGAGGAAGATTCATCTCTTTCCCCTTAGTCATTGCCTTGAGTCGAATCAAGGCTTTAAAATGCCCTTTCTTTGTACCTTGTACTCCCAAAAATCCTCAAATAAATCCTTTCCCAAAAAAAATTGTTGTTTTATATATTCAAAAGACCTTTTGATTCTATTTTACAGGAATAAATAAATTAAAAAATAATAATGTTTACTAAATATTGTAAATGAGGTTAAAAATTTATTTTGCAATAAAATAATACCAAAATATTTTTTTTTAGTTTTATACTAACAGTTTTGTTGTCTCTTTTAATATTTAAATAAATTTTCAATGAAAAGTTGATTTATTTCCCAAGTCAGGAGTGAAGTACCAGAATTATCCGCTAGAGTCAGCACCTGTCAATAACTGTCTAAAAAAAACTATATTACTTGTACAAGGATTTATTGCACTTTTTCCGGCTCGCTGTAATAAATCAAATTTTTAAAATCGAAAATATATATTTTAACGCTTGCTAAAATGCCGGAAAGTCGCAATTTCCAAATGACTTTTCTAAAACGTGCTAGATGCTGCCATCTTACAGCATTTTAGTAAACTACAAAATTAAATAAATTTATAATATAACTCAAATATAAATTTGATTAATACAAAATCTAGTTCCAAATTGATTCCAAATGATCCCCAATTTCTTACAGTTCATAATAAGTTAATTAAGATAATTTTGTGATGTTTACCCGCGTATTTAAAATCGTAATTCATTTGTTTCAACTAACTAATGTTGCTCATCGTTTTTGCTTGATGTCGATCCGTATTAAATTTATTTTTATCAATAAATATGTAACTGATCGGGTGCTAAATTGTACTAAAATCGTTGATTCGATTTAGTTAGAATCGATTGTGATATATATTTGATGTGGATACTTGAACTTAGATGCTTAATAATATGTTTTAAAAATGTGTGTATCGTTTCTCGTTGCAAACAACGGTCGCCATTAGTTATCAGTTTTATTTTAATTAATATTAATATTGGGACTTGTGTCTAATATAATGAAAAGTGCCTTCCCGATGAGATGATTGCCGATAAATGGTGAGTCACTTCCAATATTTTATTAATTATATACATGAGGATGAAAATTACTTGCGTGGTAAATAAAATGACAGTCGATTACTTGATAGTAATTATTCAGGTGTCATAAAGAGCCTAGAACTGATTAGAATTTGTTAAATCAAATAAATTCACTTTTATCTGATCATTTTATTCAAAATAAATCACAAAATGAGTTAGGTGCTGCCATCTTACAACATAAGATTGAGCTACTAATAAAAAGTCAAATATTAAAAATCAGTTTTAATTCTATTTGAAGCACAAAAACCTGACTTTCCACCGTGTATTGAGCCTTCCAGAATATTAATAACGTTTTATCAATATTTAAGACATTAATTATTTTATCCCGCGTATTAAAATCGTAAGTCATTTGTTCTTGTTTACAGAGTTTATTGCTTAGCGTCAGTGTTCATTTTATTCATATTTTTTCATGAAATAAGTGATATTGAGTGTTAATTTGTATCAAATTAGTGATTACAATTCATATTTGATTGTTTTTAATAGTTATTCAGGTGGAAGCATCATTACAATATGTAAAAAATGTACTATAAATTTGTTGTTCGATTATTGACTTTTGGTGAAGAATATCAATAATTGTGTGAATGAACATTGATTCAAGAGGAATATATGAATCAAATATGTAAGTTCTTCCAATATTTTACTAAATTTAATAAGAGAATGGTTTAGAAGTTAGTCGTAAGATGGCAGCATCTAGCACGTTTAAAATGTCATGCTTATTAAAATAAGTTTATTGACTGTATCCAACATTTGACAGTCAAGTTATTCCAGAATAGTTTGCTCAGTTTGTTATTCTAAAGGTGTTTGCGTTCATCAATTTGCAATATTTTATTCAATTTATTAAACGAATGGTTTAGTGGTTGTCTGTAAGATGGCAGCACCTGGCACGTTTGAGATGTCATGTTTATAATCCGTCAAGAACGCATATTTTTGGTTATGTTATTATTGTAAAGACATAATTTTGTGAATAGTGTGTTAAAATGAGTGTTCAAGTTGATCCGCTGGTTAAAATAATTGCTCCAACTGTTGAGCAAATCAATTCAGATCGTATAACAGAGGTAAGTTAGTTAAAATCATTTGTTATTGTTATTTGTTATATTTCTGCATTTTGCAGCTTGCTGAACAATACTGGGCCCCTCATTCCACTAAAGATCACGTTGAATATGACAAAAAAGTGGTCGAAGATTTATATTTTCAAGAAATACTTGGGAGCAAGTAAGGTTAGAATTGAAACCGGCATTCGCAAATCTAATTACTTTCTTTTCAGTTTTTCAATTCGTCGCATCATGGTCTTAGAATTCAGCCAATATTTGGAAAACTATTTATGGCCGAATTATAATACAGACGCATCTCATGCTCATATGATGTCCATAGTTGTGATGCTAAACGAAAAATTCCGTGAGCGTGTACAAGTTTGGCAAGCTTTCCAAAAAGATAACAAACATTTTCCTGACTTTTTTAAACAAGTCTTGCGTTCTTGTCTGGCGGACGACATTTCTTTGAAGGAACAAACTGCTTTATTAGTATTTTTGAATCATTGTTTTAATAGTATGGAGATTACAATTTGCCGGGATCAAGTAAAAAGATTGGTATCTTTATCAATGTGGATCTCTTTGCAACCTTCTCGGAGGGAACACGAATTTAAACTTTACCCGAAATGGAGAAAATATTGGCGCGCTATCCAGAGAAAAGATAAACAAGAGCAATTAGAACAGCTGAATTGGGAACGAATGTTTTTGCATAAACTTATGCTGAAATTTATGAACATTTTGGACACTATACCCGAAGAAGGGGACATTTCTATCGATAAAGTAATTAAATTAATTATAAAAAGTGAATGTTTTTAATACAAATATTGTAGGTTCATTTCTGTGAAAGATTCCTGGAACTTATAATTGATTTGGAAGCCCTGTTACCTACCAGAAGATTTTTCAATACAGTTCTGGATGATTGTCATTTGGTTGTTCGTTGTCAACTGTCTTCCCTCAGTCGCAGACCCGAGGGCCACTTATTTTCTCAAGTAAGTACATAAGAAAACAATAAAATCATATTTAGTTTTTATTAATTAAGTACATAATTAAAAACTGGATTGGTTTACAAAACTGCATATAAAAGTATAAATTTGTAAAGTAAGCAGAGTAGCTGCCGTATAAATGAAAAAAAAATGGAATGTTGTATATTTTGCATCACATTTCTAACTAAACTGGCTGAATAGTTATTAGAGATTCTAAATTAATAAATGCCAGAATTCATTGCTGTCATTTCGTCGCCCCATTCCAACTCCGGATCTGGGCGACAGCACGGACAAATACAATTTGCGTAGCAACAAGTTTTGCGTAAAAGAAACGCTACATGTTTTTGGTTAAAAACGCATACGTACAAAAACAGAGGTGCTTGCAATGCATTTACAACTATGTGACAATACACAAGAGCCTCATAATTCAGCCACGATAATAGCATAAACAGCCACGTCATTGACATAATCATAAATACTAATAAAAACATTCGGAAACTGTGCTTGAGCTTATGATGAATTCTTCCGTACGTACTCATCCGGTTTATTATCTGAAGAGTTGTTGCGTAGAAGAAAATATTGACTAATATTGTAAATGCGATTGGAGTGAAGAATATTGTCATTCCCAGAGAACCTATCAACATAGTTAATGAGAGAAATACATTTTTTAATCAATTAATGTTAGTGTATTCTTACCAATAACTTCTTGATTATGAAAAAGAGAGCTGGCAGTTTTAGTTCTTGGTAGTTCCAAGGCAAAATGAGCACAAGTTGCAATAACACCCATCACAATTGTGCAACTCCATGCATAGGCTGAATAATAGCAATATTTTTTCCCATCAGTTACTCTCAAAAATACATTTCGTGACCTGAAAATTGAAAAATTATTGAAACATTTCAGGTTATACATATAATCTCTTTATAACGATAAACTCTCTATAACGCAGAAGTGAGCACAATTCAAGTAATTAATTCACATTATTAGCCAATAATTTATTGTATCTGTAATCCTAGATAATATTGACCAAATTGATATCGGACGTGATTGACAGCATATGGTTACTAGATGTTCGGTGGTTGCCAGGCAACAACTGTTGGACAATTGAATGTTGGTTCATTGTTGGATTAGATATATAAGAGAGTGAGCTAGGAGAGGAAGTCATTCAGTACGAGTAACTGTGAGCGATATTGTGTTTATACGAGTTCATAAAATAAATATTTGTACTGCAACCTGTGATTATGAATTATTCATAATAAAATTTGTGGCAATATAAACTCTTTATAACGATAAACTCTTTATAACGACAAACTCTTTATAACGATAAACTCCCTATAATGTAGAAGTGAGCACAATCTTGAAACCCACACATTGATAAACTTTGAAACATTAAGAAAATATTTGTTTGATCTGATGACTAGTGACGCTACGGTGAGTGGTTGTGTGGAATTTAAACAGAACTTTAAAGTTTACAGGGTAAGGAATATGTGAAAACTGGCTGAAAGTAACCTCAAAATAAAAGACGATAGCTGATGTGTTATTGAGACGAAGTTAAAAAAAATAACACAAGGATTCGTCACAATATTTAGACACAGTAAATATTTATTACCAGTGTTATTGTTTATGTTATCTTATTAAGTTTCAAAAGATGCCGATTAAATCTTTGAAGCCCCGAAACTTCAAGCCGTCTTGCTTTTGTTATTGTTAATTGCTTTAACACTTGCATCATTACGTTTGGTTTGCTTGAAAATGATGGTCTCCAATTAAACACATTAGCTACTTATCGTATTATCAGTTGTAAATCAATGAGAATAATTCAATTATCTTCTCTATTTCATCAAACACATATTAAAAATTATTGTGAATTTGGTTGTTTTTCTTTCTTCACTCCATGTAACGTTGACTCCCTATGACGATAAAAAATGCTCGGTCTCGTGAATTTCATTATAAAAAGTTTATATATAATGTATACAGTACAAACTCCTTATAACAAAGTTCAAAAGACCAATTGTTTTCTTTCGTTATAAAGAGTTTCCGTTATATGGAGATTTGAAGACAGTGTAAAAGCGCAAATACATTTTCATTATTATTCTTTCTTCACTCCATGTAATTTTAACTCTCTGTAACGATAAAAATGTTCGGTTCCTTGAGTTTCGTTATAAAGAGTTTATATGGTACAAACTCCATATAACGAAGCTGAAAGGATTGCTTTGTTTCGTTATATGGAGAATTGAAAAAAGACAAATATACTTTAATTATTTTTCTTTCTTCACTCCATGTAATTTTAACTCTCTATAACGATAAAATGCTCGGTCCCTTGAGTTTCGTTATAAAGAGTTTATACAGAACATTGTCACAAATTTTATTGTGAATAGTTCATTTTTACCGGTTACAGCGTAAATATTTATTTTTTGTATCCTAATACAACAATAGGCCAACATTCAATTACCTAACAGTTGATGCCTGGCAACCACCGAACATCTAGTAACCGAGGGCTGCCAACCACCTCCGACAATTGAGCATCGACTTGGTCAATACTAACTAGAATTACAGTTGTAACGAATTACAATAAATAATTATGTGAACTAATTACTTACATACTGTATAAACTCCGTATAACGAAGTTCAAGAGACCGATTGCTTTTTTCTCAAATTTCCAAAGTCTCCATTATTCTGTATAGTCCATTATTTTGGCCTGACGTCTTTTGTTAAGCCAATACTTGATTTGTATTTTTTTCATGAATTATAGCTGCATCAAATGCTTGTTGACTTTCAGTCTAATCTTATGAGACAATGCATTCCTACTCATTAAGACAGTAATGGCAACCAATGAAAGATAGGAAGATATTCTTGGAAAATGGAAGCCGATAAGAAATTTATATTGATGCCTCAAACAAAAAAAGGGCACAAGTGTCCAAGCAGAGACGTTATAGAGAATGACTAGAGCAATATCTATGTTATAGAGTTTTTCGCTATAAAATAGTTCGTTATAAAGAGTTTGCACTGTAAATCCTTATTTTTTATCGTAGAATTTAATTATATAATAAATAAGAGGGATTCCATCCAAAATAATAAACTTTTAAGTCACATTTTTATGAACAACCAAATAATTATTCACCATATTATAGCTTGAAGCCTCCCGTACAAAAAGCTGTTTTCATATTATAATAATTCGAACTCATTGCTGAGATACAGCGTTTTGAAGGTGTGCCGGATTTTAGACAAAAATCGAAAAAAAATAATTACGCCGAATTCTACTGAATTGAATGGTAAAATAAAAAATATTTGAGATGAAATGGGCATGTTGGAAAACCCATAGAATATAAATAGTGTAAGCTCGTCGTGGGACAGCCAAACATTGATAAACTCTTTATAGCGCAACAGCCATACTCATTTACAAAGAAATATATTAATAATTAAGAACAGTAAATATTTATCAATTGTTTTTCCTTCATCTATAACGATAAAAAATGTTCAATCCCTTGATTTTCGTTATAAAGAGTTTGCACTACAATAATTCTTCTGACTGACTTTAAAATGCCTCATGAAATTGTTTTGAGGAAGGAACAAAATATTCCGAAAGCTTGACGAATTCAAATTACCCAATAAAAATTTTCTAATATATAAAAAAATTTGTATTGGGTATTTTTGGTTATTTTTGGGCAATTTGAATTCGTCAAGCTTTCGGAATATTTTATTCCTTCCTCAGGACAATTTCATGAGGCATTTTACGGTCAGCCAGAAGAGTTAATATAGTACAAACTCTTTATAACGAAACTCAAGGGACCGATCATTTTTTACCGTTATAGAGAGTTGCTGTTATATGGAGTGAAGGAAAAACAACTGATAAATATTTATTGTTCTTAATTATGAACACATTCATTTGTAATATGTGCTCACTTTTACGTTATAGGGAGTTTATTGTCATAAAGAATAACCAGGTTAAAAAATCAACTATTTTTACAATAGTTTGTAATATTATTGACATATACTTAGTAATACTTACTTGAAAGTCCGCCAAATGTAGTACCCAAGGCTGTTGAGCCAGAAAAACGCGCCAAGTAAGCTGGTGTAACAAAATATATCTGTAACAAACACACATTAAAACAATTGAAAATCAAATAAAGTAAAAACATTTACCAGCTATCATAAAACTGACGTGGCTACTGAATTCGGTAAAAATTCTGACCATATCTGCCGCCTGACTAACAATCAAACAAACAGAAATAGTAGAAATTATATTGCCAGTCAAATCTCGGAGTGTAGGCATGATAAAATAAGTTATTGAAACAATCAAAAAACATATGATTGCTATTCCATGACAAATTGGATCAATTATTTTTCTCATCATAAAATCTATATTATGCCATTCGCTGTACGATTCCGGGGTGCATACAAGAGCATATTGACTGATTAGATTTTGTTCCGTATTTAAACCCTACAATAAAATATTCAATTAATTAATTAACCACGAATTGTAAAAAAAAAAATACTTTGTCTAGACAATATTGTCCTAGTTCATAATCGTGGTATCTGGCGTACTCGTTATCAGCTGGTTTTATTTCAAAACTATTGTGGTGAGGTGTATGATACACATAATGCCTTAATTTACCGTTTGGTAAAAGAATCAAACGATCAACAGAATTTAAATAATGTAATACTGGCCATTGTTGAGTTGAACCGCAATCTGGCTCTCCTATGACAAATCTGTAACAGAAAAACAAATGAATGAACCGGAATGAAACAAAAAATATCAATTGTTTTCGTACTTGTAATCAACTTGAATGTTGTCTGTACCATCTTCGCTGGTAAATACTGGACTCCATTCTTTTGTTTCAGTCTCGTTGATATTTCTACAATTATTATCGACCATCAACTCATTCCGGGAACAGCATTTGTTTACAGGCACTTTTTTGACAGTTGAAGTTTCGCAACGTATTTCATTTGTTAAACAAAATATTAATAACAGTTGAATGATATTGCGCTTCATTTTTATTGTCTTTTTATGTATTCTTATGCCTTGTTTTTAAATATATTACAAAATATTGCATAGTATATAAACAAATTTTTAGGTTATCATCAAATTTGAGCTGAATTTATCGAAACTATTTAATTTTTATTACTTTTAGGTTAAATATATGATAATTATTAAATATGAACATACAAAAAGCTCGTATTAAACAAAATTATCAACATATGATAACCAAACAATTGAACACTTGTTTTTAAAGGCACTAATGTTTCACTGTTGACTAAAAACGCAATATAATTGAACTATGACGTATTCACAATTAAATCGTTTTTATTTACTCATTTTATGTCGCATAATTTACATTATATTTGTCATCTTTCTCTTAAACCGATATGCATACTTCCGCTTCTGAATGACTAACGTTTGTAACGTAAATGGCTAGGCAACCAGCGGACACCAAACTATTGAGAGTAGTATACATAAAATTTTTATTTTGTGTATAAATATATTTCTAGAAATACATTAATCAATAAAGCTAATCAGATCATTAATAATTATTATTAATCTTTCAAAGTGCGTCATATATATTCATTAAAGATACAAAAAAAGCGATTGTTTTTGTTTTTAACAAATGAATCAATCCTCAGATGTTGAAACTGCAGTTGTTAATTTTTCCGTTTGTTCGCTGAGTTCTTCACAATCTGCACTTGCTAATGTTGCCCAGTCTTCCGGTAATTTCTTACAACATATGCTTTTATGTCGAGATAGTTCTCTTCTTACTCTTTTTCGAAATAGGATTAATATTAGAAAAATTATCAAGCCTTGTGATGCATTAATAATGTTTGTAACGAGCCTAAAAATAACAAAATTGAAACACTACAAATAAATTTTTTGTAAAGTGTGAAAATGCGGGCCTTTTTGAGCATATTGAATGCCCCATTTTAATTCTACGTGAAGAAAAAACTTTGTAACGCGCGCACGAAGAAATGTGAGGTTTGGCATACTGAAGTTCATATTAAGGAGTACAAAAAGCTGAAATTATATACAAAGTGCCTGGAAAGGAAACTTTGTACCGCGCACACGAAGGAATGTTAGATTTGGCAAACTTGAAGTTTACATAAAGAAGGAGTCCAAGCTAAAATTATATGTCCCATTTTGGGATTTCGTAGAGAGAAAACTTTGTAGCGCGCGCACGAAGGAATGTGAGATTCAAAATACTTGAAGTATTATATAAAATGAAAAAGGAGTGCAGTAAGCTAAAATTATATACAGGGTGTTTCATTTTAATTTTATATGATGAGAAAACTAAGTGTTTGAAGTTGAAGTTTACATAAGGAAGGAGTGCAGAAAGCTTAAATTATATACAGACTGTCTGCTTTTGATATTACTTGAAGAGAAAACATCGTAATGCGCGCGGAATGTTAGATTTGACATACTTGAAGTTTAAATGGAGGAGTGCAGGCAGCTAAAATTATATAAGGTGTCCCTTCTTCATTTTTCGTGGAAAAGAAACTTTGTACTGTGCAAACAAAGGAATGTGAGATTTGGCATACTTGAATTCCTTATGGAGAAGAAGTGCAGAAAGCGAAAATTATATACGGGATGTCCTATATTAATTCTACGTGAAGAAAAAACTTTGTGACGCGCGCACGAAGGAATGTGACATATAAAGGTTAAAGGAAGGAGTGCAGAAAGCTAAAATTATATATAGGGTGTTTTATTTCAATTCTACATGAAGAGAAAACTTAGTATCGAATGTGGAATTTTGCATATTTGAAGTTAACATAAAGAAGAAGTGCAGAAAGCTTGAATTATATACAGGTGTCCTATTTAATTTTAAGTGAAGAGAAAACTTTGCACCTACCGCGCACACAAAGGAATGTGAGATTTTGCATGCTTGAAGTTCATATGCCGAAACAATGCAAGCTAAAATTATATACAGGATGTCCTATTTTGGGATTTCGTAAAGAGAAAACTTTGCAACGCGCTCATGAAGGAATGTGAGATTTAAACTACTTGAAGTATTATTTATGAAATGAAGAAGGAGTGCAGCACGCTAAAATTATATGCAGAGTGTTTTATTAAATTTTACGTGAAGAGGAAACTTTGTACCGCGCGCAGGAAGGAACGTGAGATTTGAAATACTTGAAGCTTAAATGAAGGAGTGCAGGAAGCTAAAATTGGATATAGGGTGTTTTATTTTAATTTTACATGAAGAGAAAACTTTGTAACGCGCGCACGAAAGAATGTGAGATTTGAAATACTTGAAGTTTAAATAAAAAAGGAATACAGCTAGCTAAAATTATATACAGGATGTTTCATTTTAATTTTACATGAAGAGGAAACTTTGTCACGCGCACACGAAGGAATGTGAAATTCGAAATACTTGAAGTTTAATTGAAGATGAAGTGCAGGAGGCTTAAATTATATACAGAATGTTTCACTTTAATTTTAAATGATAAGAAAACTTTATAACGCGCGCACGAAGTAATGTGAGATTTGAAATACTCGAAGTTTAAATGAAGAAGGAGTGCAAAAAGCTAAAATTATATACAGAGTGTTCCATTTTAATTTCACATGAAGAGAAAACTGTACCGTGCGCACGAAGGAATGCTAGATTTTGCATACTTGAAGTTATACATGAAGAAGGAGTGCAGAAAACTTGAATTATATACAGATGTCCTATTTAATTTTACGTGAAGAGAAAATTTTGTACCTACCGGGCACACGAAGGAATGTGAGATTTTGCATACTTGAAAAGTTAACATAAAGGAGGAGTGGAGAAAGCTTGAATTATATTCAGGTGTACCTACCGCGCACACGAAGGAATGTGAGATTTTGCATACTTGAAGTTTATATGGCGAAAGAGTGCAAGCTAAAATTATATACAGGATGTCCCATTTTGGGATTACGTGAAGGGAAAAATTTGTAGCGCGCACGCAGAGGAATGTGAGATTAGAAATACTTGAAGTTTTCATAAAAAAGGAGTGCAGACAGCTGAAATTATATACAGGATGTTCAATTTTAATTCTGCATGATGAGGATACTTAGTATTGTGCACACGAAGGAATGTGAGATTTTGCATACTTGAAGTTATACATAAAGAAGGAGTGCAGAAAGCTTGAATTATATACAGGTGTTTTATTTGATTTTACGTGAAGAGAAAACTTTGTACCTACCGGGCACACGAAGGAATGTGAGATTTTGCATACTTGAAGTTGACATGAAAAAGAAGTGTAGAAAGCTTGAATTATATACAGGTGTATCTACCGCGCACACGGAGGAATGTGAGATTTTGCATACTTGAAGTTTATATGGCGAAAGAGTGCAAGCTAAAATTACATACAGGTGTCCCATTTTGGGATTACGTGAAGAGAAAACTTTGTAGCGCGCACACGAAGGAATGTGAGATTAAAAATACTTGAAGTTTTCTTAAAGAAGGAGTGCAGACAGCTCAAATTATATACAAGATGTTCCATTTTAATTCTACATGATGAGGAAACTTAGTATTGTGCGCACGAAGGAATGTGAGATTCTGCATACTTGAAGTTAACATAAAGAAGGAGTGCAGAAAGCTAAAATTATATACAGACTGTCTCATTTTGATTTTACGTGAAGAGAAAGCTTTGTAATGCGCGCACGAGGAACTGTGTGATTCGGCATGATTGAAGTTCATATGGAGGAGTGCAGAAAGTTAAAACTATTTATAGAATGTCCTATTTTAATTTTACGTGAAGAGAAAACTTTGTACCGCACTCACAAAGGAATGTGAGATTTTGCAGGCTTAAAGTTCATATGGAGGAGTGCAAAAAGCTTAAATTATATTTAATTTTACGTGAAGAAAAATCTTTGCACCTACCGCGCACATGAAGGCATGTGAGATTTTGCATACTTGAAGTTAACATAAAGAAGGAATGCAAGCTAAAATTATATGTTCCATTTTGGGATTACGTGAAGAGAAAACTTCGTAACGCGCGCAGGAAGGAATGTGAGATTTGAAATACTTGAAGTTTGAATGAAGAAGGTGTGCAGAAAGCTTAAATTATATACAGACTGTCTCATTTTGATTTTATGTGAAGAGAAAACATAACGCGTGCAGTTGGGAATGTTAGATTTGACATACTTGAAGTTTAAATGGAGAAGTGCAGATAGCTAAAATTATATACAGGTCTTCATTTTGCGTAAAGAAGAAACTTTGTACTGCGCAAACGAAGGAATGTGGGATTTGGCATACTTGAAGTTTAAATGAAGAAGGAATACAAAGGATCTTTTAAATTCACGTGTAGAGAAAATTTTTCAATGCACGCACGAGGAACTGTGTGATTTGACATACTTAAAGTTTATATGGAGAAGAAGTGCAGAAGGCTAAATTAATTCACAGAATGTCCTATTTTATTTCAACGTGAAGAGAAAATTTTGTACCGCACTCACGAAGGAATGTGAAATTTAACATACTTGAAGTTTATATGAAGAAGGAGTGCAGAGATCTAAAAGTATTTACAGGTGTCCCATTTGAATTTACCCCCCAAGAGACAATATAATTTTTCGCTAGAATATGCACTGAATGAAAAGGTGTCTGAAATAAAAGTTTAACGATTTTCCCTTCCTCGAAGGGGCGGGGGTAGGGGAAATCCCTCCAAAATCTTTCCTTCCAAAATCTTGGACTGTAAACAACTTTTTTATTTCAGATTCGGATAGAGCGTCGAAGTTAATTTTACCTGAAACCCCGACATCACATGCAAAAGTTCGTCAATTGTTTTCTCAAAATAAGTGTTTGTATCAAATTAAAGCTCTTGCGGAAATAATTCTAGTAGCAGTGTCAAAGAGGATGCTTAAAGGATTGTCAATTATTATTTTACAAGTTATCCAAATCTGTCACTTTAACAATGACAGCTGTCACTTTAACAATGACAGCTGTCACTTTAAAATATGCAATTAATGCGTCACCATAAAATTTATGGCCGGGGAAGTACTGTGTGGCAACAGCAGATTTATTTTTTAATTCTAAATCTTACCATATAGTAGCAAGAAATTCATATTGGAAGAACATTTCTATTGGTTCAAAAATCCAACAAATTCCCATTATTAGAAATAATTTCAAATATAGAACAAACTTATATTTTCTTGAACGAAGTTTTTCATTCATTCCATTACTGCTTTGCTTTCTGAGCGACCATGCAGATAAAATAAACATTATTAAATTGATAATAATCAATATTAGTATTGGTACAGTAAAATATACCACGTTGGAATAATAATCTGAAACTAAATAATATCAAAATAAAACTCTAATATTAGAGTACGTTCCACTAGGCGATCGCAACGCACTTTTGCCGTTCCACTAACATATAATTGTTGTGCTTGGTGATTCAATGATGTGGAACCAATCGAAATTATTTGTTGAACAATTATTGAGCGTTACGGTCGCCTAGTGGAACGTACCTTTAGTATAATCAAATTACCATGGAACCAACAAGATTTAACACCCCACGTGGGTTTCACATGATTTCCTGGTATAAAATAAGCAATATTAGCAATCAATAAAATTAATGATGGACAGCCCCATCCATAAATATTGTAAAATTTGAAAATTTTGCCGGTGTTTTCGGGGAACGACGGTTTCCTGCAAAAAAAAATATTTTAGTTGGTTTAGTTAACAAATTTAATTTTACGTACGTTATTGTTCTCCAAATGTGGAATGAGATTACATTCATCCAAAAAAATGTGCAGAGGAACCAAAAATAAATAGATATGGCTGAAACAACAATAATTAACAAAATAATATTCATTTTTTTTTTATATATACCTATAAAGTAACACATCCCCTGTGCGTAATTTGTGGATCTTTTTAGCGTTATCAAAAAAATATTTGACATCAGTAAACTGAATATCATGATCATAATACATTTACCCTGTAGATCTCTTAATTTAGGTACAAATAAATATACACCAAGTGTTACAATTAAACTTGAAATAGTTATTATCATACAAATAATGATAATACAGAAGTTGCCATTTTCTTCCGCATCTGGGAAACATACCAGTGCTATAGAATTGTTTCTGATTGATCCGATACAATATCTGAAATTGGCAGCATAAAATAATTGTGAACAAATTAATATTTTTGACCTCACCTGTCTCTTGGAACAATAGCAACATCAGACAATACCAAAGAATCGTCTTCAGATATTTGAGTATTAGTGTCGTTCATGCTAACAGAATAGGCAGAACATTTTACTTCTCGAATCCAGTATGTTCCATTATTTGAACACCCTTTTCTGGGTATTATGGGCATGTTATTTGAGCAACATTGATTTGGCTTTCCTTGAGCACCCCATGTTGTAATTATTAATAAAAATATTGCAAAAAGTAATTTCATTTTCAACAGATACTGGTGCAATCCCTGAAAAAATTTGTTATAACACGCTTATTCATATAAACTCAAGCATGGTTCAATTTTGTTAGTACTAACGAACTTTGGGAGCGATTGCACGCTTGCTTCTGTGTTGAAAGTTTTTCAAAAATTCTGTAAGTAACACAATAATATTTATATCAAATTCATTATGCTCGTTATTGCAATATTTGTTGTAATATGATCAATATATTTATCAAAAGATTATGTTTGCAGCAAAACATGCCACCATTTTAGTAATTACGTAACAAATAATATTCGAGGGCATCATTTTGAAAAATAATAAACAAATTTCCTAGTTACAGCAAGTAACTAGAGTAATTTCTCTGACAGAAATTACAATGACAGGATATATATTGCTAAAAATTTTAATTGAAGTAGTACAAAAGTAGGACATTAAACATTGAAGGCACCACAGGAGTTGAACGGACGATAATGCCTACGATCAACGTACACACCTCGGGTCAGAGGCCCTCGGAAAGTACACTGTTAACTTCAGGCATTATTGTCCTTTTAACATATAAATAGACACCTTTTTGTATTTTTAGCGCATTTTTTTGGAAAAAATGGGAGAATCATCTAGATGATGAAAGCGTATTTTTGACAGCTCATGAATGCTTGCTACTTCAGAGATTTCGCAAATTACCATCCCTCACAATTACTGAGCTTGAAATCAAGCAATTTGGGCAAACTTACGAAACAGCAGCTTCCATTTAGTACTAGTTTCAAGTTGTCTATTTGATAGGTACATAATTTATGCATGTACAAACTCAAAAATACCTTTTGATCTTCATTGTTTAGTTATTGACTGACGGGAGGTTAAGTGCAGTATTTTAAAATGATAATTTGATCTTTATCAGAGCTTTATTGAAAAAATACACCAAAAGTAAACAAATTTTCATCCAATAATAATAATTCATTCTAATAAGCTTCAAATTCGCGTCAAACAAGTCATTGAATGAATCCCGGACAGATTTGACAACTGTACATAATAATAGTGACACCCGCGGCTAAAGTTGTAACTAAATTTTTATCTACTTTAATAAATTTTAGTTGCCATATCCCTAATGTCATATATATCTATGGGCATTGTTTCACTTGAAACAAGTAATTGAATAATTTAATGTTCCACAATCACTGAGCTTGAATTAGAGCAATTTGTGCAAACCTACGAAACAGCAGCTTTTATTTAGTACCAGTTTCAAGTCTGTAAATAGTATAGTTGCTGAGAACCCAGCGTCACGCCAGCCAGCCAGACAGCCAAAGTGAATATAATAGCGCTTTTTTACAAAAAATGCGTTAAAAAGCGCTATTATATTCACTTTGGCTGTCTGGCTGGCGTGACGCTGAGTTCTCAGCAACTATACTATTTACCGACTTGAAACTGGTACTAAATAAAAGCTGCTGTTTCGTAGGTTTGCACAAATTGCTTTAATTCAAGCTCAGTGATTGTGGAAGATTGAATTATTCAATTACTTGTTTCAAGTGAAACAATGCCCATAGATATATATAACATTAGGGATATGGCAACTAAAATTTATTAAAGTAGATAAAAATTTAGTTACAACTTTAGCCGCGGGTGTCACTATTATTATGTACAGTTGTCAAATCTGTCCGGGATTTACTCAATGACTTGTTTGACGCGAATTTGAAGTTTATTAGAATGAATTATTATTATTGGATGAAAATTTGTTCACTTTTGGTGTATTTTTTTATATAGCTTTGATAAAGATCAAATTATCATTTTAAGGTACAGCACTTGACCTCCCGTCAGTCAATAACTGAACAATGAAGATTAAAAGGTATTTTTGAGTTTGTACATGCATAAATTATGTACCTATCAAATAGTCAACTTGAAACTAGTACTAAATGGAAGCTGCTGTTTCGTAAGTTTGCCCAAACTGCTTGATTTCAAGCTCAGTAATTGTGAGAGATGGTAATTTGCGAAATCTCTGAAGTAACAAGCATTCATGAGCTGTCAAAAATGCGCTTTCATCATCTAGATGATTCTTCCATTTTTTATTTATATTCAGTTATAATTTAATTTGATTAACCAAACACAATAGAGCCAAATTACTTATTTTAAGAAAACAATTGACGAACGTTTGCTTGTGATGTCAAAATATTATTGATAATAATTCTAATTTCACATTATGATTCTCATTATTTCTTTGGTTCAGAGAAATATAACGAATTTTATAATAATTTAAATTTTGATAATAACAAATGAACCGCTGATAATTTTGAAAAATGTTTCAAGTGAATGTTATGCCAAATCATTCAAGAATTAGTTTTAATTATTTAATATTTTATGATAAATATTACCGTTTATAAAATAAACGCTGAAAACTAAAAAGTTTCATCAATAAAGATTAGGTACCACTGGTTGAAAAAAGCTTATTTACAAACTTGAACCTAGGTTTTTGATAAAAAATGTAAATATAAAATTTCAGTTTAATATTCGGATGCGTTCTCAAGTTATCGTGTTTCCAGACAAACCGACTTTTTTTTGAATAATTGTTTTTTGGGTTCAGTAGGGTCTAAATCGTGAAGATTCATCAAAAATTTAATCATGTACAAGATAATTGATAAGTAGCAAAATGTTCATATTTCATAAATTGGATGGTAGAATAAAAATACGGTATTATATTTGAAATAAGAAAGTTGAGGTAAATTTTCGGTCAAACCAAATGTGCTACTGGTTTAAAAATATTTAGCATTCAGTTAGCATTGACCAAATCGATGTTCAATTGTCGGACATGATTGACAGCCTATGGGTACTAGATGTTCGGTGGTTGCCAGGCGTCAACTGTTAGGCAATTGAATGTTGGCCCATTGTTGGCTTAGGTATATAAGAGCGTGAGCTAGGAGAGTCAGTCATTCCAGTAATACTAACTGTAAGCGAAGTAGTGATCATACAAGTGTATAAAGTGAATATTGGCACTGTAACTTGTGAAAATAAATTATTTACAATAAAATTTCTTTACTGGTAGCGCTGGCTTGCTGGGCTCATTGAACGCACATTAATTAAACCAATTTTTGTGGACTTGATGTATTTACTAAATATAGAATTAGATTTTTTTATTAACATACATTTCGATTCTCACAAGAATTTAAGTTGATTGCAATTTCAGTGTAAATAAACGAATTTTGTTTCCGATTAAGTTTCTCGCTTATTTGTTAGGTTTGTTTAATTTTTTCGTGAGATTATTAATGTATTATTCTAGCTATCAAACTTAACAAATCAAAATTTCACTCAAGATTTTTATTAAAAAAAAAACTTACCATTATATCTTATTTTATCTGTTAATTGTTTATTAACAACTTGATATTATTTGGAGATTATATTTTGATAACTTACCTCAATAAAAATTATTTTTTATTTCAAATTATCCAGCACATGATGTAGTAACAGCACACTCCAAAATCCACAAAACATAAATGATAAACTAACTTTGTAATTCAATATATAGATGATGTGTGTTATCACATGTAAAATCATTAAAACAGAGTCTGCATATCATAACATTCAATTTTATGACTAAAAAAAAGCGCTGTTGGTGGCATTTTATTACTTATTATGACTAAATTGCTATATTAATGCGCAAATTTCTATAAATATTTTAGACATTCTGTTTAGCTCGAGTAATGCGCTCGAGTGACACTTTCTGTATTTACTGGTGTTGAATATGTACGGCAGCAAAATAATTAACCAAAATTAAGTTAAACAATAATTATTATTAATTTTATAGGTCATTTCTGAATGACGCAGCTTGTCTACACAAAATTGTAATTACACAGGAGCTTTTTATTTCACGAATAAATTTCTGTTTGTCATAAAATCACGAAATATCGACACAAAATTAACTGCGATTAACAAGACACTGTATGATCATATTATAGAATCAGCGTAGACTATTTGTCACTAATCATCGACTAGTCACCAACCAATTATCAAAATAATTTGAACTAATCTATAATTTTTATTAATCATTCTTATATAAATTTGATAACAGGCTAATTTCTGAATTATAAGAAATATGAATTCAGTAAGTATAACAGTTTTCCTGTGGATCCTCTGGATATTGAGTAAAAATTCATCAAAGTTTTGTCAAAAATTTCATGGTGCGCCTATGGTTCGAACTGAATGTTTCTCATGTGTTGGAAGAATGACAGCTGTTGATTAAAATGAATGTTTTGCAACTTTGAGCTATTGTAGTCTTGTCAATCATTCATTTGAAACTGAATGTTAATATTTTGGCAATACATTGATATTCGCTCACCCCGATAATGGTTCAAATATTTTTTTTCCGAATTTATATTGGCCGGACTTCTGTACTAAACCATCATTTTGGTAATTAATATATTTTTAATTGCTTAAAAAAATTAATAAATAAAAATGCAAATTAAGCGCGGGAAATTCAAAGTTCTAAAACGCAGCACCATTGGTTAAAGCGAAACGTGACGTCAAATACTATGCCAACAAGTGCGCACTGCTTACATTTGTATGGCATTGCAGGCTTTTGATTAGAAAACATAGTAATAACGTGTGTGTTGTAAATTCATTTATTGTTTAAGTGTAATTTTAGCATCCTAGTGAGATTATAAATAATTTAAGACAGTGGTTTTGTAAAAGCACAATCGGATAATCTGTCAAGAATAGATCCATTCATGATGTCGTCTTATTTTCTTTCAAATCCAAATTTTACGTCCGCTGAAGCAAAAAGAGTGAACACTGCAAAGTAATTATTCAATAATAACACATTATGTACGCTATTTTAATAAATACAATCCGAAATATGATGAGCAGTGAACATAACCTATAATTTTTGTTTATTTTAAAACGAGCAAATGTTAAACGAAGTCGCATACATACACTGAATTTTATTGCTAAAACTAATCACATATAATGTTATTCATGATCTGTCAAATTTATTATCTTCTGATAACTTTACATCATTTCTTACGTATTTTAAAACCTGTCTGGATTGGAAACTTTAACAGGTACATTTCTAATAGTATTTTGCATTCAAGCACAATGCCATACTTATGAACTAACTTTTGACCTTTTTTAATGCTGAAATAAGTTGAGAACGAAAACACCTGTTGTGAACAATAGACTGTAAAGTCACTGGACATGGTATTTGACGTCATCAATAGAGCGCGCGGAAATGGTGGTGTTTAAACAGCTCAAAATTATTCTCAATTTTAAATATTTTTTTAAACTTGATTACAGCACTTTTAATCAAAATTTATATTTTTTACTATGTTATAACGATGTAAACAGTGATTTAAAATATAAAATGAATTCATCAATATACCCTATTTGGTCTATTAGTCGTATTTATATGTAATTTTTAAGAAATTTGATATTTACGGATTTCACGAATATTTTTTAAACATTAGATTGTCTGCATAAGTTCATTGCACTTGAATCAGCTGATTTAAGGTTGTTAAGAAGAGGAGTGGGGTCAAGCTATGGTGGTAACCCTGCTCTATGCTAACTACATAGGATAAACATTCATTGCCAACTTCAAATAAACAAAATTTCAATGATTAAATCTAATGGAAATGTTTGTTTTCGGTTGAAAATACATGATTTTGAATAATTTGGTTCCTTATTCTATTCTTTTAAAGAGCTTCCATCCGTTGAAATATTCTTTTCTCATATTTCAACAAAGCTACAATATGATATGTATAGCGTGCAACGCTGTAGACTTTCGGAAGTAGTTTTGACATCTGACGTTTAGTAGTGGTACTGCGTTTCATAAGCAAACAAACTTATTGATGATAAATCTACATCAAAAAAATAAAATCGATGGAAGAATAAATGGGTTACTCAATCAGTGTATCGTCAAGTCAGGGAAATGATGAAAAATCTTGTTTATTCTAATCACACACTCTTCCCATTTCATCTTATGCGGCGACGTTGCCAAGCGTATGATAAATTGCTGAATTTCAGTAGCTTTTGTACAATTTTTTTGAGTAATAATTCAATTTTCTCTGAAACTATAAACAAGACTTTTTTGAAACTTAATACACATGTTTATAAGACTTTCGTAGATATTTTGACGATTTTTTGTAATGTTGTCATTTCATGTAGTCGAGATAATGACCTATAAATCAATATGAAACACGTCGCGTGCATTAACGCAATGTAATAACATGTCACTGAACAGCAACTTTGACATTTTTTATCTCGATAACTAGAAACAAGATTAAGTTCAAACTTTGCCAGAATATTCTTCACTAAACAAATAATATACTGTAAAAATTTAAATGAGTTCTCATATACTTTGATTTCCTTCTCAACAACCTTAAATAATCTGAATACAGTCAGAATTTGTACCAGACTGTGCTGCCATCTATGAGCAGCTTAAAAAGTAGTTGTTCTTAACTTATTTCATTATTGTTAGTTCTCAAATATGAAAAGAAAATCATTCAACGATTTATTTAAAGAAAACTGTGGAATATTAAATGGAATACAATTCTAAAATAATGAATTTAATAAATAATTCAATTGAAAATTATTGCTACATAAATTCTTGAAGCCTATAAATTTAAAATATTTTTTGAAATATGAAATACAATATTTTAGGAGAATATTTTATTGATTTGTGTACTCATTAATTTATTTGACAATGGCGTCAGTTATATGAATAGACATTCAAAATATTTACTCCAAAATTGTTTATAATTTCTTTTAAAAATTAGTCCACTATCAATTTATAAAAATAATTTGTTCTTTCGTTTGAAGTAGTGCCGAATTGATAATGTTCAGATAAAAATTATCATACTTGTTATAATTTTATTTAACATTATTTGTAGTGACAATTAATTTTATTATACAAAATATTGGATATTTATCTAATCCAGGAAAATGGCACATTTACAACACTAAAATTAATTTATATATTAATATCAAAGTACATCGTTAAGTACACATGAAAATAATATTTTTGTAAAAATATTATAATATTTTTTGATCTTCAAGTACAATTAATAAATGACGTTTTATTGTAATCTATAAGGAAACAGGGAAGGTATACTAAAATTAACAAACAATAATTTAATTTTTTGTATAAATAATCAGACCTGATAAATTAACAATCAATTCATTCATTTAATGCTTGATTTTTATTCTCAAATATAAATTCGTCAACCTTTCTGCTTAATTTGAGCCTTCATTGGGACAATTTTTTGTGAGAATAACATCAGTTAATATATTGAAACTTTTTATAATAGAATTTCGCATGGAATTATCCTGAAGAAGGCTTAAACTAAGCCGAAAGCTGGACAAAATTTAAAAATATATATATATATATATATATATATATATATATATATATATATATATATATATGTGTGTGTGTACCTGTCACATTTTTATATTATAATAATTCGAACTCGTTACTGAGATACAGCGTTTTGAAGGTGTGCCGAGTTTTAGACAATAAAATTGAATTTGGCCAAATATGATTGGTCAGCAGCAAAATGTTTTTATTGTTTCATGTTTAATAGTTATTTACACAACAAGTGAATTAAACCACTGTTTATTTGCGAGAAGAAAGTTCAAAATCACGAGCGCGTTTAGGGCGAGTAGTTTAATTCTTTGAGCAAATAAAGAGGTTCAATTCACGTGTTTGTATACATAATTTTATTCAATTTTGCGTAAATTTCTGGAACATGAAACTGAGCAACAAAATTCAAAAAAATTAAATTGCAGTTGCAAGGGAGCTTCATTGATATCGCGACGAGTGTTTGTTTTTTAAACATTTGGGAGTGTGACTGTCAGTAAACTGTCAGTTTTGTGAATTTTGAATTGAAGCGTTATAATTGTGAAAAGTATTGTCCGAAATGATGGAAGAAAGTGATTAAAACAAAGTTCTCGTCCTTGATACCATTTTGAACGAAATTATTCTTTAGAAATCGAAATCTTTTCATGAAAAGGAATTCCAATAGATTTAAATTTTTTTAAATCACTAATAATTCATTTTAAATCATTAGTGAATAAAGATTTACTTATGACTGTTGCTTTAAAACGTCAAAATTGAATAAAATATATTAATAATTGATTCAACATGTATACATTGTGCATGAGTGTGTGCGATACTAGCGACTCCTGACGGAGGGTGCACTAAACGTCTCATGTTAGGTTTGATTTGCCATAATTTTCTCGGACTCAATACTCCACGTGTAGCTTGGTTAGAGCGAGCCAAGCCCGCTATTCAGTTGGGTGCGAAGCACCACCGGTTGAAAACAAAGACCACTGTTTTAGTGCACACACACCGCGCAATATATACATTTATTAATGATATAATTATTATTTTTCCATATTTATAATATTAAAACTGATCTATTAATTGAAATTTCGACATTTAATCCGCCTCTGTAGATAGTGTAAGCTCGTCGTGGGATAATATTATAATATTAAAAGTTGGGAGGTTCAACAACATGTAAATTTTATCAATCATATTGATCATGTACAGGCTCGTATCTCAATCTTGACAATAATGAATCTCTTATATATTTAATGTTTGTGTTGGAGTAACTGGTGTTGTATTATCGGAAAGTTCATCGACATCTTCCTCGAGTTCCTCGCAATCTTCATCGGGCATTGTCGCCCATTCCTTCGGTAATCCACTACAACAAAGACTCCTTTTACGCGCTAAATCTCGTCGTACTCGTTTTCGGAACACAACCAGAAGGAGGAAGATAAGCAGGCCTTGTAAACCGTTGATGTAATCTGTTACAAGCCTGAAAATATCAAAATGAATTTATTTTATATTTTTAATTCACTGATTACATCGTTATAACATAGTAAAAAATATAAATTATGTTCAAAAGTGCTGTAGTCAAGTTTAAACAAATATTTAAAATTAATAATAATTTTGAGCTTTTTAAACGCTGC
The DNA here is from genome assembly GCA_963989225.1 of Dromius quadrimaculatus. NCBI lineage: Eukaryota > Metazoa > Arthropoda > Insecta > Coleoptera > Carabidae > Dromius > Dromius quadrimaculatus. The sequence continues at coordinate 5,238,320 of OZ022328.1, forward strand.
TATTTTCGCGCGCCCTATTGATGACGTCAAATACCATGTCCAGTGACATAACAGTCCATTGTTTACTACAGGTGTTTTCGTTCTCAACTTATTTCAGCATTAAAAAGGTCAAAAGTCAGTTTATAAGTATTGCATTGTGCCTGAATGCAAAATACTATCAGAAATGTACCTGATAAAGTCTTTTTTCCAATCCAGACAGGTTTTAAAATACGTAAGAAATGATGTAAGGTTATCAGAAGATAATAAATTTGACAGATCATGAATAACATTATATGTGATTAGTTTAGCTATAAAATACAGTGTATGTATGCGGCTCCGTTTAACAATTGCTCGTTTTAAGGTTATGTTCACTGCTCATCATATTTCGGATTGTATTTATTAAAATAGCGTACATAATGTGTTATTATTGAAAAATTACTTTGCAGTGTTCACTCTTTTTACTTCAGTGGACGTAAAATTTGGATTTAAAAGAAAATAAGACGACATCATGAACGGATCTATTCTTGACAGATTATCCGATTGTGCTTCTACAAAACTACTGTCTTAAATGATTTATAATCTCACTAGGATGCTAAAATTACACTTAAACAATAAATGAATTTACAACACACACGTTATTACTGTTTTTTAATCAAAAGCCTGCAATGCCATACAAATGTTAGAAGTGCGCACTTGTTGGCATAGTATTTGACGTCACATTTCGCTTCAACCAATGGTGTTGCGTTTTAGAACTTTGAATTTCCCTCGCTAAATTTGCACTTTTATTTAATAATTTTAAGGAATTGAAAAGATATTAATTACCAAAATGATGGTTTAGTACAAATGTCCGGCCAATAAAAATTCGGAATAAAATTGTACATAAATTTAATTGCCTCAAACCGGTTTGACTGATTCAAGGTAATAATCAGGTATCTTAAAAATCTAAATATTATTGCAAGCTTGTTTCTACTGATAATCAAAAATAAAAACAGCATTTTTCAAATTTAATTTGTCAGTTTTATTAGTCAACAGGAAATTTGTTTAAAATTCAATATGACACATTGGCAAAGTTCACACCTATATAATAAATATTAATTTGTGAGTAACAGCTCTAATTCACATTTACTAATATTTGATTACAATTGTGTTCTTGGAATTTTAAATTATCGACGTATCGAAATGATATTGAAAATAATTATACATTGACCGAGTTGTCTGTACCTTGACCGAAATTCAACCATCTTTTGTAGATCATTATTTAAGGTGAAACATCACTCGGAAGAACTACTTTAGCGCGAAATTTGAATTGATGAATCTTGTAGCAATATGTTTGATAAATACTTTCTTATAAAAAATTAACAAAGTTTTTAGTGACGTGTATATTAAAAATTAGATAATTTGTCAAAGTTTCATTATGTCTGCAATAAATCCGTATAAAATTAGTGCTAACGTATAAAATTACTTATCTGGAAAAAATATATATACTAGGCGCTATACTTGCAGTTATATAAAAATTTTCATGAATATTGAACTTGACAATTTTGAGAAAAAAAATAATTAGTGCTGAAAATATTAATTTCTCAGAGATTATCCAGTTTTTTGGGACAAAATTTGGTAGACTTATAGATGACATTATTCTTCAGAGTGCTGTGCAAAAATTATCGATTTTTATTAATTATTATTCCGTATATAACCCTTTCTGTGCACTTCTAAAAGTATTGAAAATTGGAGGAAAATCAAAGTCTTGTATTCAAAAATTATATATATTTGAATAATTAATTTTTTTTGACATCGGTCACTGGATTTTAGGCTCAAAATTCTCGATATTTTGGGTTCTTCTCTGATGTCCATTTACACTTTTTTATTCCCTGCAAGGTTAATTAAGACAAAAGTAATTATATTCCATGGCCAATTATTTCTTGGAGATAATATATTTTTTTGAGAGTCGTGAGATTCCTAATTTTCGAGATATTATTTTTTTTGTTCAAATCATAGATTTTGTTATGAAGAAACATCAAATGAACAAAAAGAAATATATTTATTATATCTAAAAATTATGAGCAATTTTTTACAATATTTTCCGGAGTTTCAGCGGCTGTATATTTCAAAATAATAATTCAGGAAAATATTCTTCAATTTCTTTTCCACTTCTTTTACTCGTGTGAATATGACCTTTTACTAGTTGATTTGTTCTGTGGCGCTATCTAGTATCCAAATTTTGTATTACATGACAAGTGTCAAAGATTAATTTTATCATGTATTTATTCATTAGAGAATAAAGAGCCTATGGCTGATTTTAGTAACAAAAACCATTTTGAATATCTGCTTTTGGCTGTGTGTGTAGTTTTACCGATCTTGTCACACTAGTAAGAAAAATGGTTCGGATTCTAGGATATTTGACAAATCTGTTACAGTAAGTTCATTGGATAAATACATTAAAAATCAATCTTCAAATCTAATTTTGTAAAACTTATCTCTTTTAGATTTCTAAATACTACTATATCTGGAAGTGTACAGATGAGAATTTCAAGTTATCAATATCATATTTTTCAAGAAAGCGACAAAATATTTTATTTATGTCCATCAATTATTATTGGGATCTGTCATCGTACAAATAATAATACTTGGTCCGAATCTGCATTACTCAAGGCCCGAGATATTCACCTTCAAATAAATTACAAGTATTAATTTCTTAGTGAATACATCAAGGGTAAATACTTTAAAGAAAACATAGACTAACAGCTTCAAATTTTGGTCTAGTCTGTAAGCGAAAACTGCCTGTCGGACCCCTAGTAGAAAACATACCATATGTTCGAAATCTATCTACTAGTGCTACGGAATGGGGTAAGAGTCATGAGCAAGTAGCAATACACAACTATGAAAATGTAATAGGTGTTACAGTTGCACATTTTGGGCTGAAAGTAGCATCGAGCAATTCTTCTTTGAAGAAACAACTGATCATCAGGCAAAAACATTTAATGGTGCTCGCTAAGGCGACATGATAATCAGGAGTCTGTATGTGCCAACAAAGTCGTGAAGATCATTTGCTCTATATAATATTCCATAAATAATCCTTGTACTGTATACTTTACGGTTCAATAAAAAATTCATAATTTTCAATTTAAAACCAGTTACTATCAAAATTAGATAACCCCTTATTTTACCTTATTCTTTATGATTCAATAAAAAACTCATAATTTGTTATTTAAAACATGTTACTATCAAAATTAGTTCTTGCGTGAATTTTGGGACATTTTTATATCATAATTTCATATTCTCATTATGAATAATTTCATTAAGTCTTTGAAAAATGATTTTGTATGCGAGCATTAATTTCCGTAAATTTCTCTATAAAATGTTTTTCTTCTGAAATGTCAAATTTGAATTCTTGTGTATCCCGCCGTCAGCACTGACCTTCCATAAGCCTCACTTACTCCAAAACAAGATTAGACTAGACAGAGATAGCTAGTATTTCCGGGTGATGTAACAATTGATAAACTTACCAAAGATATCTTCCTTGACTTTGAAGAAATGCTGACATTGGTTCAAAAATCCAACAGATTCCCATTACAATAAATAATTTTAAATATAAGCACATTCTGAAAATTTAATTTAATTAATAACAAGTTTTAGTGAAATAAAAAAATTTACTTATATCTGTGTGACCTGTATTTCTTTTCTGTAACAGTTTTCGTTTGTTTTGATAAAGCCCATGCTGTAGAAATGAACATTATAATATTCAGTATAATAAGGACGCATATTGGTCCGTAAAAATAGGCCCTTACACCATCATTATCTAAAAAAATAATTAAATCCTTAAACTTTCGTAGAATTTTAATATATACAAGCATTTTTGGGCCAACATTCAATTGTCTAAAAGTTGTTGCCTGGCAACCACCGAACATCTAGTGACCATAGCCTGTCAATCATGTCCGACAATTGAACATCCTTGTCAATACTAACTAGGATTACAGTTACAGCGGATTCAAATAGATAACTATGATTAATAATTGGTGCTTACCATTGAACCAGCACTTTGTAACACCCATTTTGGGTTTAATATGACTTCCTTCACTAGATTCGCAAATTAATAAAATAATCACTAAAACTGTTGGGAATCCCCATCCATAAATATTATAATAAGCGAATAAATAATTTTTAGTTTTAAGCCACTTTGGTCTCCTGCAAATAATAAAAATTGACTTTTCAAAAATAAAAAAAAAATAATTGAAGACTTACACAACAGATCTCCAAACGTTGAATGCAACTACATTCAGCCAAAAAAATGTGGACATGAACCAGAAATATAACACAAATGCAAAAATTTCACAAATCTTTATAATTGAAAGAGGAGCTTGCATCACAATTAGGAATATAAAGCTCATAAGAAGACTAAATATTGTGAACATCATACACTTGCCCTAAAAAATATTTTTCTATCAATTGACAAAAAATTAAAAATATAGAATTCTTACCTGCGTGTCTCGTAGATTTGGAAGAACCAAATATACAAGCAAAGTTAGTATTAAACTAATTATCGAAATGCTGCTACAAATGGTCTTGCCTAATTCGGACATAATTCCATAGCTTTCTGATGATTCTGCTGGATCTGGAAAACATAACAGTGCCACGTTCTTGCTATCCATTTTGGATATACAATATCTGAAAAGGATAAATAATTTAAATTTATATGTTTGTCAAATTTTTATTAAATTTTAACAATACTAAAATGACAATAAATTCATTCGTGTATATTTCAAAATCCCATCAAGTTTGTTCTGAGGAGGGATTAAATTAAATCCGAAAGCTTGACAAAACTTCCATTACCAACTGCACCCACTATTACTGTTTCTTTATATATATTGTAACGAATTTAAGTCTATAAATTAGTAATTTCGGCTTTACTGGTGCTTAGAATTATTGTGGAAATATTTTACATCAAGAAATAGAAGCGAATATATTTGTGTTTAAATTGCTGGTACTTTCTAGCGTTTTCTAGAAAAGCCTGGACGCTTGCGGGAAAAACGTAGTGGGGAGAAACCCACGGTATATATATGTGACTGATTCAACAAGGAGATTATTGATTTTGGCTCAGAGACCTTATAATATGGACTGCTAATTGTTGAAATAAATTGTGTTACTTAAAATTAATCAATATTGACATAAATAATTGATAATCATACCTGTCTTTTTCGACGAATTGATTTTCTGGTAGAATACTCAAAGTATCATCTTCGTTGACGTTGTACTCTTTGTCAGCTAACATGTAAGCATCAAACGTACAAAATCTGCGGACCCATAATTCACTATTATTACAGTCAAATTCATATAATGGTTCATTGTTTTCGCAACAGAAATTTGGTTCAGCTTTGGCGCAGCAAATGATGCAAATAAATGTTAACAGAAGCGTCTTCATATTCTAGAACAAAAAAAATATATTGTCACAAATTTAATTGTGAATAATTAACACAGGTTACAGTGTAAATCTTCACTTTATAAATTCGTATTTTCACAATATCGCTCAAAGTTACTCGTACTGAATCACTGCTTACGCTCTTATATATCTTAGCCGACAATGGGCTAACATTCAATTGTCTAACAGTTGTTGCCTGGCAACTACCGAATATCTAGTAACCATAGCCTGTCAATCATGTTCGACAATTGAACATCGACCTTGTCAATACTAACTAGGATCACAGTTACAGCAAATTCAAATAAATAATTATGTGACCTAATTACTACAAATATTTCATATTTGTGACAATATATATATACAAGGTGTTACTAATTTGTAACATCTAAAAATGGTGGTTAAAATTCATTCTGGAAAAGAATCGATTATTAATTATTGTCACAAAAGTTTAAACCTGTGAAAAAATCTAGCTTTTCTGTCTACGATTTCGCAGGCAGTTTGAAATTAGTCCAGCAAATTTATTTGGAACGATTTCCGAACTGTCGTTTTCCTCTAAAAATTGAATTATTGTGGTTATGCTAATGTATTTAATGTCAAAATATTGTGCACTTATACATTATTATTTAGAATCGTCCATCTGAAACGTAAAACATCTGAAATGAAATACATTAATTTACAAATGAAGCACTTGTGTATCAGTTTTTTCTCATATTATTACAAACTTCACACTCAGGTCGTTCCAATAAATTGATCTACTGAACAAATAAAATATTGTATCTTATATTGCAAAAAATATTTAAAATCAATTACCAAATTCAGTTTGATATATTTATACAGGTTATGTTTTCTTTTCTTCAAGAATAGAAGCTTCAAGAATTTATGTGGCAATATTTTCAATTGAATTATTTATTAAATTAATTATTTTAGAATTGCATTCCATTTAATATTCCACCGTTTTCTTTTAATAAATCGTTGAATGAACCAATAATAATGAAGTAAGTTGGGAACAATAACTACTTTTTAAACTACTCATAGGTGGCAGCACAATCTGGCACATATTCTGAGACTATTCAAAACAGCTGATTCAAGTGCAATATACTTGTGCAGACAATCTAATGTTTAAACTGAGAATATACGTGAAACTCTTAAATAAAAATCAAATTTCTTTACAATGACTTATAAATACGACTAATAGACCAAATTGTTGATTTTTTTCAACATATTTCAAATATTTTCATTCCGAATTTCTATTGGCTGGGCATTTGTACTAAACCATCATTTTGGTAATTAATATCTTTTAAATTGCTTAAAATCAATAAATAAAAGTGCAAATTTAGCGAGGGAAATTCAAAATTCTAAAACAAAACACCATTGGTTAAAGCGAAATGTGACGTCAAATACTATGCCAACAAGTGCGCACTGCTTACATTTGTATGACATTGCAGGCTTTTGATTAGAAAACATAGTAATAACGTGGGTGTTGTTAATTCATTTATTGTTTAAGTGTAATTTCAGCATCCTAGTGAGATTATAAATCATTTAAGACAGTGGTTTTGTAAAAGCACAATCGGATAATCTGCTAAGAATAGATCCATTCATGATGTCGTCTTATTTTCTTTCAAATCCAAATTTTACGTCCGCTGAAGTAAAAAGAGTGAATACTGCAAAGTAATTATTCAATAATAACACATTATGTACGCTATTTTAATAAATGCAATCCGAAATATGATGAGCAGTGAACATAACCTTAAAACGAGCAAATGTTGAACGAAGCCGCATACATACACTGTATTTTATTGCTAAAACCTATCACATATAATGTTATTCATGATCTGTCAAATTTATTATCTTCTGATAACCTTACATCATTTCTTACGTATTTCAAAACCTGTCTGGATTGGAAAAAAGACTTTATCAGGTACATTTCTGATAGTATTTTGCATTCAGGCACAATGCAATACTTATAAACTGACTTTTGACCTTTTTTAATGCTGAAATAAGTTGAGAACGAAAACACCTGTAGTAAACAATGAACTGTAATGTCACTGGACAGGTATTTGACGTCATCAATAGAGCGCGCGAAAATGGCGGCGTTTAAACAGCTCAAAATTATTCTTAATTTTAAATATTTTTTTAAACTTGATTACAGCACTTTTAAACATAATTTATATTTTTTACTATGTTATAACGATGTAATCATAAATAAATTCATAGGCGCACTATGAAATTTTTGACAAAACTTTGATGAATTTTTACTATATTTCCAGAGGATTTATAGAAAAAAGTTATTTAGAAAAATTGTTATGCTTGACGAGTTCTATTACATGTTAAAATGAATGTACTTATTTATTATGAATATTATGTAGGTAAACAACAATTTGCATGTAATATTTGTACGTAAATTATTAAAAAATCATTACGTCAAACAAAATCAGTTTTCTTTTATGATTTTTTTCTTATTAAAAAATAATATTGAGAAACATTTTTTGCATAGCATTATAGGTATTGTGATTTCGTATAAGTTTTTTGAATAATTGTTAAGGAGTGATTAATTTTAAAAAATAAATTAATAATTGTCTGCAAAATAGTTCAAGTGGAACTAACACATGTTGCAAAAAATTACATCTGTTTATATTTCAAAAGATTATTGTTTGATATCAAGCATGTGGATCTCAAAATGCTCCTTTTTAACATTAACTTTTTTGCTTGAAATTATTAATATTAATAAGTGCATGCAGTGCTGAAAACAAGATTAAATTGACTTGTTAGAATCCAATTAAAAGAAAGTTTTAAAGGTAATTTTGTGTCATCAAATTTTAAGAAGTAATTTGTTCTGGTAGCGTACCAACGTCATTGGTGAAAGATAATGAGTAATTGACGTCTACCTGTTGTCAACAAAATATATAAGATGGTTAAGTTATGCTGGACTTTTTAGTTTCCAAGAAAATCTAACTGTAATAATATTGTTTTGTTTTAAAAAAATAGCATGTATTTCTGATTTTTTTTTTTTAAATAACAGCGTATATTTTTTTGCTGTTCTATTGTTATTTTGCACGAATCCATTTCAATATTGAAATACATAATAAAATATACTTTTGAGTGCAGAAACTTGTTTACAGTTATTTATTTGGAATGTCAAATATATTTTTTTCAAAAAAGTTTTTCCAAACATTGAAATTGAATATGTATACGTGTCCTTGAATAAATATAAGCTATTAAATCTTGAAAATATGATTTTATTAAACATACTTTATCACAGCTATAAAACTCAATCATATTTTAATTATAAATTTCTGTTTTGATATGAAATATGAGCTATTAAGGTTTTTCTCACAAAATAAAATTAATTTTTATTATATAAATATATTAATGATCAAACATGAAAATTGTTTATGAGAAATCAATTTTAATCAACTTTTTATCTGAATTTAACGACCGCGAAGCGCTGTAAAATACATATCGCACGAGATTTGATTTTTTGGTAAACAATATTTCAATGAAGAACATTCCTTAATATAATACGTTGATGTTAAAGTTAAGATCTGGGGGAATTGTGTTGAAGTTGGCAATAGTTTCACAGTGACAGCTGTCAAAGTTATAACGAAATTAATAAATACTCCTTTATTTTCTATATTTATCACTTTAAATAATAAGAAACGTTTTGTTACGTGAATTTCTTTATTTTGTATTTATCTGAATATTTGGATGCTTGTAAAAAGCCAGTGTAATATTTTTTATCAAGTTTTGATTTGTGTATTACCGCAAATCCATTTGACATTGATTCAAGATTTTTTTAAATTTAATATTATTTATTATTATAAGTCAGAATTTATATTTGAGTTTCTTTAAATTTATATTCTGCAAGCATCCCGAGTGCTAAATAGTTTTAAACATTGTTAACGGAATATTAATGACTACTATACCTAATTTAAAAATCGCAATTTGTAGCTATTCTAAAAATTTAAATAATACTTGAAAATGTATTCTGATTTAAATAATTAGTATATTATTTTAGTCAGTACCAGTACTAAAAATATATTTCTATTTTTATTCTAAAAGTATAAAGATAATAATAATGAGTTCGATGTTCTCTTCCATCTTTCGTGATAGTAAAAAAAATAATTGGAAGTTCATGCCCACTGTTAGAAATGCGCTGTTTTTGAAATAGTTTTTGTTCAGAATTAAATTATGCTTTCAAAACATGAAATTATAGGAGGCAGCACTATTTTATCCATATATCATTTAAATGACAGATACCATAACCTAACTTATGCATTCAAATTACTATTTTGACAGCATGGTAGCTTGACTTATTATAAAAAATGTATAGTAATTCACGGAGCCCTCCTATTCGAATAAAAATTTATTTTTAAAAAATAGAGGGTTTTTGATTGCTATTTAAAGCAATCCCGTCTGGCCTGAATACACTTATCCATACTTTGAAGCCATTACTCAAAACGGGCGATTTTTAATGCCTGTCTTACACGATTCAATTTATTCATCAATAAATTCGCGAAGTTTTATTTTCAATTTTTTGGATCGTGTAATACGAGACATTTGTGAATTTTTTCAACGTGATATATTTTTCGACAACTTTCTAGGGAGTTCTAGGGTTGTTCTCCACATTTTGTCGTTGCCAACCTTTGAATTTGGCATTGTCTTTGTTTACCTCCAACCTTTTTTGCGGTTAAGTTTGTTTAACTCTAAAATATGTTTGATTTTGAACTTCAGAATTTTTATACGTGACTTATTAATTATAGCCATTGATTTGAACTTCTAATCCTACAGAAACTTGCAATAAACACACTACAAAAATTAACGACAGTAAAATGACAACTGATATTTAGGTTGGTACTATTGAATTCTTCACAAAAAATTGATGGTAATCTTCATGTGTGTAAAAACGAACCAACATTTTTCTGCTTGACAATAAATTCAGGAAGAAATTCAAGGACAACTTCATGAATATCTTCATCAATAAATTGGATCGTGTAAAACAGGCATTTCAGCACCAAATTAGGTATAAATTTCTTATCAAGTAAAAATAAAAATTATCAATTACACCAATGGATTAACTTCCAGTAAACGCAGAACATTTTCCGTAAGGACTTTCCCTTTTTCTAAACTCTAATCTTATCTAATTATTTTAATCTTGTTTTTTGTTGAGCTATATTCTTTCTTATGTTTCATGAATAAAAAATTAATAAAACTGTGATATGATTATTTAATTATTGTAAAACATAATATGACCTTTTTTCATTTCAAATAGATATAGTGTATCTTTTTACATACCAAAATTATTTCAATGTATGTGCATACATATTTGGCTCTCTTTTTCAAAACCCATAGTGAAAATTCTTATAACACATTAAATAAAATTAAAATGAAATCTAAATATTATTGAAATTTAATATAACCTTTCGTGGAGCCCTTCGTTTAAGTAACAGAATGGCGGTCAAGTGCAGTGACTCTCGTTTGACGTAAATATCCATATTTTTCAGGATTAAATTTATGACTGGCGCAGATTGCATACGATCCTCAAAATAAGTGACATATTCAGTTTTCGGAAGCTCCTCGAAAAGCCTTGTTTGCATCGGGGAATCTACCACGCATATTTTTTGTAACGTTGGGGAACAAGAAAAAAATATTGCGCACTGCTTTTGTGGGTTTATTTTCATTTTCAAATACCAAAACTGCTGTCTTTTGTTTGATTTCAGCATCTTAAATATAGATCTAAGATTCGTTATCCGTCATAATATATACATCCTTCTCATTTAAATTTGCGGAGTATTAATATACAACAATTTCGTGCATTTCTTTATTCAGGATTAATAAATATTGCCAACTTCTTCATACGTAGCTACTTTTGTAAAATATTATGTACTGCAGCGGATCCAATGCCTACAGCAATTTTTTTTACAAGGCGAGATCTGAATATGTTGTCAATAAGCTCTCAGTCGATTTTGCAAACTTGCCTTACATTCGGAAAAATGGCAGACTGTAAAAAGTTGTTTAAAGAAGCTAATTGTTGTTACTAATTAATAGTTATTCTTGTATTGAGTGTGCGAAGTGATTGTTTTTTTTTGTTGTGCGTGAGAACGTCAATTTAACAAATTCATTCGAAAGCGCAACAAAATACAATCACTTCGCACACGAAATACAAACAATATTTTTTCGCCAAATGTCAAAAATAATAGATCAACAATAATTATTGTTTTATTAAGCAAAATGTAGGAAAAAAGTACAAACTATAATTAATTTGCAGTCACCTGGGTATTGTAACCAAAAGTATGCGCAATTGTTATTTGATAAGTAAAGAACTGTCAACAATTAATTTTTATATTCAAAAATAAGTAGTTTTGTGTACAAATTCATATTTCTTTTTTGTTAAATACCTGTTTGTTTCTATCCTTGTAGCATTACTAAACTGATTTATATTAGATTAGGTGTGCAAAAATAGAATTTATTTTCTCTCTAGTGAAAAAATATGTTCATTTTTTCACTAGTGAGAAAATATGTTTCATTTTTTTACTAGTGAAAAAATCACGAACTTTGCGTATCCATAACATTACAAAAATATCATGTTTTTTTGACAGTTGGCGAAAAAATTAATTTTTCAATATGCATTACCAACTAGCGATAATTTTTGAATGTAAATATCTCAAGCTTACAAGTACCTTTCCTATAAATGGCAGACTGTAAGAAATTGTTCCTTTTTTTCTGTCACCTATTCTGATTGTGTTTGTATTTAAGTAACACCGTCCACGTATAAATTCATTGAACTACTTGTCAACTGTGAATTTTTAATCAAAAAGCAACTACCAAATTTTGGTAACGCAACCCAAATGTTAACAGTAAATTCATCGAGAAAATGAGAACAATTACCTTATAATATTTTATGTGACATTGACATTCAAAATTTCTCTTTTCACTTTCAATGTCAATTTAAATTTATTTATAGTGTACTTTGTTCTTAAATTATGCTTCAAAAATCATATAACAAGCTTACTTTTATAACTCATTCACCTAATCACAAATATAAAATTCAAAAAATATTCACTAAACATTCCTCACTAAGCACAACAAATTATTATTTTTTTGTTCGTGGAACTTTGTTTACATTCGTACTAATTTAGCGCGAACTTGACTCACATGTAGTATTCGTCCTACTAGTGAATTCTGAGTAACCTCGCGAGTTATACTGGTCAGCAATTTCTACCACTGGTAGCATACCAGCCGGTGACGACTGACGTCACACTCCGAAGATGCTAAACGCTTGAGAAAAAATATTTTTATTGAACATTTAACAGTGTAAAATAATCAATTTGATTTATTCATGCAATATTTTGTTATCGGCGGCAACTTTCAATAAAAGAATTAATTTAAGATTTCATGAGCTTTGTGATAGCCTTGAATATCTTTTGACCTTTTTAAAAAATCATCTGTTTTGCATTTAAGTGATAATGTTTCTATATTTATATTCAGTTATAATTTATTTGACAGATTTAAATAAATACATACGACTGGAATGAATTATTATTAAATGGACTACTTTTGTATCCAGTGCAGAGTTATATTATTTCAAGCCATAGAAATTGGTTGTGCCAACAAAAAAATTACAAAATTTTAAGAGAAGAAAGTTGGTATATTTACAAATGAATTATGATAATTGATGATAATCAACTGTAACATTTTCTATTTGTGTTTTCTTTTAAATATTGAGTGATAATCTATAAATAAAATGGAAGAATCACCTAGATGATGAAAGCGCATTTTTGACAGCTCATGAATGCTTGTTACTTCAGAGATTTCGCAAATTACCATCTCTCACAATTACTGAGCTTGAAATCAAGCAGTTTGGGCAAACTTACGAAACAGCAGCTTCCATTTAGTGTTAGTTTCAAGTTGACTATTTGATAGGTACATAATTTATGCATGTACAAACTCAAAAATACCTTTTAATCTTCATTGTTTAGTTATTGACTGACGGGAGATTAAGTGCTGTACTTTAAAATGATAATTTGATCTTTATCAAAACTATATAAAAAAAATATACCAAAAGTAAACAAATTTTCATCCAATAATAATAATTCATTCTAATAAGTTTCAAATTCGCGTCAAACAAGTCATTGAATGAATCTCGGACACATTTGACAACTGGACATAATAATAGTGACACCCGCGGCGAAAGTTGTAACTAAATTTTTATCTACTTTAATAAACTTTAGTTGCCATATCCCTAATGTCATATATATCTATGGGCATTGTTTCACTTGAAACAAGTAATTGAATAATTTAATCTTCCACAATCACTGAGCTTGAATTGAAGCAATTTGTGCAAACCTACGAAACAGCAGCTTTTATTTAGTTTCAGTTTCAAGTCTGTAAATAGTATATTTGCTGAGAACTCAGCGTCACTCCAGTCAGTCAGCCAGCCAGACAGCCAAAGTGAATATAATAGCGCTTTTTAGCGCATTTTTTGGAAAAAGCGCTATTATATTCGCTTTGGCTGTCTGGCTGGCTGGCTGACTGGCGTGACGCTGAGTTCTTAGCAACTATACTATTTACAGACTTGAAACTGGTACTAAATAAAAGCTACTGTTTCGTAGGTTTGCACAAATTGCTTTAATTCAAGCTCAGTGATTGTGGAAGATTAAATTATTCAATTACTTGTTTCAAGTGAAACAATGTCCATAGATATATATGACCTTAGGGATATGGCAACTGAAATTTATTAAAGTCGATCAAAATTTAGTTACAACTTTCGCCGCGGGTGTCACTATTATTATGTACAGTTGTCAAATCTGTGCGGGATTCATTCAATGACTTGTTTGACGCGAATTTGATGCTTATTGGAATGAATTATTATTATTGGATGGAAATTTGTTTACTTTTAGTGTATTTTTTTTATATAGCTTTGATAAAGATCAAATTATTATTTGAAGGTACAGCACTTAACCTCCCGTCAGTCAATAACTAAACAATGAAGATTAAAAGGTATTTTTGAGTTTGTACATGCATAAATTATGTACCTATCAAATAGTCAACTTGAAACTAACACTAAATGGAAGCTGCTGTTTCGTAAGTTTACCCAAACTGCTTGATTTCTAGCTTAGTAATTGTGAGAGATGGTAATTTGCGAAATCTCTGAAGTAACAAGCATTCATGAACTGTCAAAAATGCGCTTTCATCATCTAGATGATTTTTCCATTTTTTCTAAAAAATGCGCTAAAAATTTAAAAATAATTATGAAATATGTAGCACTTATTTTCGAATTTGAAAGATTGAGACCATTACAACAGTTTTATGTTGATGGACTGCGTATATTTTTAACTCTTGTTGTTTAGACTAATTTTCCGAATGCATAGATTTACATCACATTTATTTTTGCAACTTGTAAACACATTAGAAATTTATAAGCCATTTTGTAATAGAAAACCTTCGAAAAGGTCAATAAACGAAATGTTCGTTTTAAAATTGAAACTACATTTTAAAACAAACTAAAATACTTTTATCTACTGATATAAATATTAAAAATATTTTAGCATTGACTATTTCCTTACAACGCATCCTAATCTCGTAAAAACAGTTCACAAGTATTTAAAAAAAAAAATCTGTGGCGTATTTCCTCACTAATAGAAATAACCGGCACCTATTATCTTGTTTTGTGTTTTTGTTTCCGTTGTGATACATAAATACATTCTTATATATCAACAATAGCTTCTAAATTGTAACAATGACATTTTGCAACAATGAGCTAGCATTCAAATGTCTGACAATTGAACATAAGTTACAATAACAAACTTGTAAAAATAATTTTGGTTTCATAAATAATTATTATAATCAATTTAACATCACATCCGCTGTGTGAAATACAGTTTAAAAATTATATCTGTTCTTATCTGGTTGTGCTTCTGTCATTGCCAATTCATTATTCATCTTTTGATTGTGTTTACTTTTTTTCTACGCCTTTTTCCGGTTTATACGTCAACAGTTTTTCCATTTACGTTATTAGTTCTAGTGGTTTATAAAACAATATTTAACAACATTTTTGTGGTCATTTTTACCTGCTTTCAGCCTTTCTTATTTTACTTTCGCGTATATTTATTATAATTATTCAGAAAATTTTTGAGTTTCTGAACAAAGATTTATAGTAAATAAATGAATAATGAATAATTTATTTTTCAGCTGTTAGATATGCTGAAATTCTACGCCAGATTTGAAATAAGCGACGAAACGGGCGATCCTTTGACAGACCACGACATGACTCAAATTCATTACAGTAAAATTACATCTTTACAGGTAATTTGTTATTAATTACACAATTTTTACTCAATTAAATATATATTCTTTCGCAGAAAGCTGCGTTTTCAAAATTTCCTGAACTGCGGAATTTTTCTTTGGCTAATGTAGCAAGCGTTGACAGTAGGGAAGCACTTTTGAAACATTTTAGATCGTTAAGGTTTGTAAAATATAATTTTTAATTGAATTTAATTAATAATTTTGTGTTTTAGTAAGGATAAATTGCGGGCAATTGCAAATTATTTAAATTTGGTTCCATCACCTGAAAATGAAAAACAGTTTAATTGGTGCAGACTAGATGAAGAATTCTTGCGAGAATTATTAGTACGTTTTTTTTTTAAATATCAACCTTAAACTTTTAATTTTTTTAATTTTTTTTAGATTTCTCGTCACGAAAGGCGAGCTTCCCAACTGGAAGCCCTAAACGAAATGCCTCTTTATCCAACAGAAGACGTAATTTGGGACGAAAATGTTGTCCCGACTGCGTATTTTTCAGGAGAAGGTTGTTTGGCCCTTCCAAAATTGAATCTGCAATTTTTGACCCTTCATGATTATCTATTACGCAATTTCAACTTATTCAGATTGGAATCGACTTGTATGTTGGTAATTATGTCGTGAAATATTTGTTTAATTATTTGTTTCAATTTTTAGATGAAATTCGGCAGGACATAGAAGACGCAGTTAGCAGGCTATGTCCGTGGTAAGTGATATTTCTTCTTCTGCGGATTGGAAATTACTTCAAATTTTTAAGGTCTCAGCTAGTGCTACAATGATGGATTTTTTTCGCGCAATTGTCACAAGCATGCAAAACTACTAAATATTTAGTTTTAAAATGTTTTTACGTGGCATTATTCACGAAAAATGTCAAACATGAAATATGATACCTCTTAAACATATGAAA
Source organism: Dromius quadrimaculatus (assembly GCA_963989225.1). Taxonomy (NCBI): domain Eukaryota; kingdom Metazoa; phylum Arthropoda; class Insecta; order Coleoptera; family Carabidae; genus Dromius; species Dromius quadrimaculatus. The sequence continues at coordinate 5,254,915 of OZ022328.1, forward strand.
AAGATAGTTCAGGACAAAAATATGAATAATTCAGCTGTTAGTAAACAAATTTGTTATGTCTAGTATTTCGCTGTAATATAAAACGACATATTTTTTTATTGTCTACTATCCGAATATATTCCAAAGAGTTTGATTGAAAATATGAAGATTACATAGTTTTCATTATTCACTACATCAAATCAATTCGTTATTCGAAAGTAGTGCCGGATTGGTGCACTAGGTATGTGCCTAGATATCCCCGAATTATTTTTATAGTCAAACAACCTGATCTGGTTTCTGTCAAGTTCCTATAACAATTTCTAATCGGGGACAAGTCAAACTTTCAAGGTTAAGTCAATATCAATGTCAATTCATTGTGGTTCCACCACTGTATTGTTTAAAAGCAATCTTAAAATTTATTGACTGTTCGATTGGAAACTAAAAATTATAAATTATTCAAAAAAGATCGTGGTTTAAAAAACTTTTTTGTCTAAATAGCTTACTAGTAAAAACAAAAAACTTTATCGAAAAGATAAACTGACGGAGTCTTCCAATGTTTTTTAAAATTTATTTTCTAAAAGTTAGATTCCGAATAAGAACTTCAAAGTATGTGCAATAAGAAGATTTTGTAGGCCTGGTAGTCAGGTTTTTCTGGGCAAAAAAAAATAAAGATTTCTCTTTTAAAACTTCGTCCAGCTTTCGGCTTAGTTTATACCTTCATCAGAACACTAAAATAGAATTTATTCACAGATAAAAATTACATATTGATAAGTATTAAAAAAAAATTATTGTGAATAATACAACTTTATGGCCCAGTTGCATAAAGCATTGTTAACTTTAATCATATAGTCAAATATTTGATCACGTGTTTCTAACCTGATTTTTTTGACATCTATACATATAGAAGTTATGATATTCTCATGTATAATTTTACAATTTTACAACAAATGGAATTTAAAATCGTCATTTAAACGTTAGAAACAAGTTAAATTTTCACGCGATCTATTTTTTTCAAGATAATCGTCGACAAAAAATCGACTTAACAGCCTGATAGCCTGTTAATTATTTTTATGCAACTGGCCCTTTATGCAAGATTTTTTTTGTAAGAATAACATCAGCTAGCATATCGAAAATTGTACGAATAAATTTTTTATTATAATAGATTTTTTTAAATGGTGTACAACAACTTTATACCATTTTAATCGTTTGAAATATTCTACAGTGAAAAAGTATTCGGAATGATTTTAACTATGTAAAATTTGCTTGTCTACCCATGCTGAATACAGGCTGATAAGTAAAAATCATTGAATAATCTACATTTTTCAGAATTTTATTTAATAAAAACTACTTTTGATTTTAAATTCTGTTTGTTTACTGGAAATTTTGACGTTTCAATCCTTTGATCAAGGAAGATCCTTGGTCAAAGGATCGAAACGTCAAAATCTCCAATAAATGTACAGAATTTAAAATCAAAAGTCGTTTTTATTAAAAATCATTTTGTTGTTTGAATTTCCACGATACCTGGTATCTTCAAAATCTGAAGAATCTAGTCCTCTTGAACTAGATATTGTAAAAAATGACCCTTTGGTGATCCTCAAAAAGTACCACTTCCACTATTGTGTAATGTGTATAAAACCAGGACTGATAAAAATTTCGTGAAAGCAATGGACAAAAATTGAGCTGATTTTTAATATCTTTGCCAGAAATTTCCAAGATTAATAGTGTAGCAAAGATCAAGAAAGATATATTCGTGGATCCTCCAATGAAAAATAAATACAAAGATGATAACTTTGATCCTCTTCTAGGAAATAAAGAGAAAAAAGCCTGAAAAGATTTTCGACTGGCTCAAAATACTTCTTGGGAAATAAGAAGTGACAACAATACTGAACTTTTCAAAAAATTTCAAGATTAAGAGTAGCTAAGATCAAAAAAGATATATTCGTGGATCCTCCAATGGAAAATTAATACAAAGATGATAACTTTGACCCTCTTCTAGAAAATAAAGAGAAAAAAGCCTGAAAATATTTTCGGCTGGCTCAATATACTTTTTGAGAAATAAGAAAAGTGACAACAATATTGAACTTTTCGAAAATATGTTATCATTATACCAAAGACTGGATTGTAACATTTCCTTGAAAATATACTTTTCACATTCTCATTTGAACTTTTTCCGGACATTTGTGGGACTTTCAGCCATAAATATGAGGAGCGCTTTCATCAGAACATCGCACCTCAGAAAACGATATCAGCGCCAGTGGAATATTTCAATGTTGGCAGATTATTGCTGAATTGATTGTCGAGATGTTACAGAAGCAGAATAAAAGAGGGCAGGAAAGAAATCGCAATTCCACTAATGTATAGAAGAATAATATGATTTCCGTGAATTTTCGCGGAGACTTTGCAACTTTTTTTCTAGAAAACGAAAACCAATTTCAGTCCCATATAATGAATTTTGTATTAAATATATAAAAATAATTAGTAAAGACTACTTTTCTTGCAGAATACTTTTTTGAAGACGAAATTTGTAGACCACTGGTTTCACAGAAATTTTCAAAGAAAAAACTTAAAACGATTAAAATTGTACAAACTTGTTGTATACCATTCAAAAAATTCATTATAATGAAAAATTTATTCGTTCAATTTTCGATATACTAACTGACGTTAAGGGGGGTTTATGCTCACTTTATTTGAAGGTGGGTTTATGCTCACTTTATTTAAGAATAAGAATTAAGAATAAGAATAGTATTAAAGTTAAAACAGTTATTATATATGGATCGGTTCATGCTGCAGAATTAAGAATAAGGATTAAGGTTTAAGAATTAAGAGTTGGTTAACTTTCAACTTCACGCCTTATTCTTAAATTTATTAGCGAAATGCGCATGTGCGACAAACGTCAAACGTTTCAACCTAGTCGGACATAACCTGAAAATATTAACTATCGATGTTTGCGTTTGCAAGTTTGGACGAACTACTCTCAAATTTAATTAAACTTGTTTAGCAATATTCGTAGGTGTGGAACAAAAAAGATCCTGCGTTTAGATACAAATTATCTGTAGAGAACGTATGGAAATCTATATCAGCAAACAACTAAACCAGCAACAGATGAATTGATATTACTGTTCTCCTTAATAATAAATTATGAAATAACATGAAAAAATAATATCAATGTAACTTATTTATATGATAATGTCAATTATAAAAGTCGCTATAATAAATATAACCACTTTTCACCAACCTGAAAAATATAATTTTACTAATGAAAGGAAAAAACTTTTCAGAACTCATTTTATGAATAAATATTTTTTATTGGGTTATCAGTTCTGTATAAATTAATTAGAAACACAACGTTTCGGCAGCAAAGTGCTACCTTTTTTCAAGTGTAAGAAAAAAAAAAAGGCAGCACTTTGCTGTCGAAACGTTGTGTTTCTAATTAATTTATACAGAACTGATAACCCAATAAAAAATATTTATTCATAATTTTACTGTTTTAATTCTATTCTTATTCCTTAAAACTGACAGCATAAACACCTGCCTTAAAACTATTCTTAATACTAAACTAAGTCTTATTCCTTATTCTTAAATTTTTGAACATAAACCCATCTTTACTCTTATTGCCAATTCACAATGTGCGTAAACATAAGGAGTACGTAATAGTATATTACAATACAAGTGAAGAAACTATGAGTTTTGCTCACGCGGGTGGAAGTTTTGTGCACGAGGCGCTAGCCGAGTGTGCAAAGGCACACAAGTGAGCGAATTCATTTCTTCACGAGTGCTGTATAGCGTTTTGTTCAATCCTATTATTGAAACATTCATTAAAACATTGAAATCTATTACACTTCTTAAACAAAGATCATGTATAAAGTCTAAAGTAGCATAAGCGGCGGATGCGTTGCTATGGATCATGTAAATATAAACATCCGCAACTGTCAAAAATATTAAAATTGTTTTATCCTGATATTGTTACAAATATAAATCAGATATAAATTGTGACACTAAAATGGAACAAGATAATAATGAAATTGTGCGAGGAAATTAATTAACAAAGAAGAGAAAACAAGTAATAGAAATAGCACTCAAGTTGATATTACAAAAGTTACTACGATAACTACAGAGTCTCATCAGTTTTCAGTTGCTGGTATATCTTGTTTAAGTAACGCAATTTTTTATAATTGTGAAGTTCATTTTCATATCAATAAATACATGTAATAAAATGTATTGTAGTTTATTCTTTATTTCGTTAAGAAAGAGTGAGTGGACGAAAGTAATTACACTCACTACTTTCGCCCACCCGTTGTCATAGGAATCAGTGTAGTTGACAAAAGAAGCAGTTTCAAGATTGGTATCCAAGTAAAAAATAACATGTTTCAATAATATAGTCCAGTCAAGTTAGCATTAAAAATAGGGGTACCCTTGCATAAATTCCCAAGAAGCTGAAAATTGACATGAACGTTGGGGATACCATTATAATGAAGTTGTCGAAAGTCCCTATCGATCCCATGTGTGCAAAAAATTCTATACGAGGTCAAAGTTCGCAAAAATGGGTTTTCTGGGTTTTTAAGCGGAATGGCTGATTAAATGATAAACATATTCTAGAAAAAATTGTAGATCCTTTAATTCTCTATAAAAATGGTTTCAACCCTTTTTTTCCTAAGACTCACCATTTCTGAGAAAAAGCCATTCTAGAATTATTTTCTTAATAATATGCATAACTACGCTGCCTATGTTCATTGTGGACGTATAATATAGGTACAACTATACATCTGCGTAACTAGTACTCGTACATTGATATTGAGTGATAATTCTAAGAATATGATATGAAAGGATACTCAGCTCCTCATTTTATGTGACCATGCGGCCTTGAGCAAAATCTGTCTAGTGTTCAATTGTCAACGTAGCAGTGTCCGTCTTTCACTTACATTAAATTACTTGTATAAATAAGTTACGTTTCGTATCTTTTGCAAAACATACACCTAATAAAAAACGTGTTCAATTAGCTGGTCTTCTTCCAACCTCGGATTCTGCTTATCAACATTTTTATCAAGTATATTAGCAGGTTCAACTGGACCCAGGAGAATGGGGTTGGAAGCTAATTAATAATGTATTGGAATCAATCCACACTCTACTTTCACCTGCACTAGAAAAGCTCCTTAATCCTTTTTTTTTATAGCTACAGAAAGGACTGTAATTCGAATTGCGGTTGCAAGAAAGTAAGATGACTTTGTTCACAAGCATGCACCACTGCACCAGCTGTCAAAGTTAGTCGTGTTCAAATACTAAGTCTTTAACAGAAGATAATCCTTATATCAACGATGAAACAACTGTTGGATCGTTATTTGAGCAATTTACGTCAACTCAGGAAGATGAAGATGAAGAAGAAGTTGAATAAGAAGACCTAATATTATATTGAACTTCAATAAGAAGACCAAAGAGTAGGCCTACCGGGCAAACCACATTGAAAAATACGCGCCAAGTACACAACCTCATAGGTGGCGTGGCAACGTGTGCATAAAAGGAGAATATAACTTTGGAATGGCTTTTTCTCAGAAATAGTGGATCTTAGGAATAAAGAGGTAGAGACTATTTTTGTAGTGAATTGAAAGATCTACAATTTGTATCTCAGCTATTTATATCATAAAACTGATCGTTCCGCTAGAAAATTCAAAAAACCCATTTTTGCGAACTTTGACCTCGCATAAAATTTTTTGCACACACGGGATCGTTGGGGACTTTTCACAACTTCATTATAATGGTATCCCTAACATTCATGTCAATTTTCAGCTTCTTGGGAATTTATGCAAGGGTGAATGTCTATTTTGACTGGACTAATAGGATTAAACAAAAATATAAACGTAAGAAATTATGTATGTTCACAGTGGTCGTAACGTCAAATATTAAAATAAATTTTTTTTTTCATTTTACGTTGGTACAAATTGGGATTATTGATGTATTGTGTTGGTTTCTCTGATTGTCATTTTCAAATATTCTGTTGATTTCGATTCTGTTTCGTGTTTAATGTTTTTTTTTTGTTTCACTTTTATTAGTTTGGAGCAGGTTTGGAGTTTAGTTTGTTTTGTTTTATTGTATGATGTCTGAAGAAGATCTTGCGATTGTTTCATTATTATTGAAACTGCGTTATAAAAGTCGCCAACAAGAGAAATATTAAGACGAGGAAGAAATTGTTGTTTTTTTTATTAATAATTCTATGTCAATCATATTTAAAACATTTTTCGATCCAGGGTGTTGTTAACTGTCAGATGAAAACATGTGTTTAAATTTGACGCATGCGCTATTAGTTGTTTCGTACGTAAACATAACTTAAAGTTGAATTTATCTCAACTTTACGTTTTCATTACGTAGCTCTTATGTCAATACGTAACCGTAAGAAATACGTAAGAGCATTGTGAACACGGGCATTGAAATACAGTAGTTCAACTTTATGTTTATGTTTACGGTTACGTACTCTTTACGTTTACGTACATTGTGAATTGGCACTTATGCTTACGCACATTGTGAATTGACATTAACTCACTAACATTACTTGCGTTAATTTAATTTGGATATACAAAAATATTCTACTGGCACTCACTAAAAAATTGCGTAATTTTCAACATTCACTTAATTTGTTATATCGTTATGAGAAGGCTTAAATCATAATGCTACAAGAAGCATTGGACCATTCTTAACTGAAATTAATTATAGTATTTCATGTATTCTATAAAACAATTATTTTTTCTCGTTATGTTTATTGTTTAACAATTTAATATAAATTGATTCATAACGTTTTCTGTAATATTTAGGCAATCGGAAGACGGAAGTGTTTATTGGGGCGGTTGGGCAAGAATGGCCCAAGCAATTCTTTCATTTGCCGTTGTTGAAGTGGCTAAACCAAACATCGGCGAAAAACGTCCAAGCAGAGTTCGAGCCGATGTTACAGTTAATCTAAACGTCCGTCCAGAAATCAAATCAGAATGGGAGAACTTAAGAAAACATGATGTTTGTTTTCTTATTACTGTTAAACCGCCAAGTCCAATTGGTTAGTAAAATACTTATTAAATATTAAATAAATGTTGAAATAAAAATAATTTTTAGGCACAAGATATGATTACAAACAACCTTTCATCCCGCAAGTGGGTCTTTACTGCGTCCGCGGCTGTGAAGTCGAGGGTATGCTTGATACAAATGGCCGCGTAATCGAAGATGGCCCCGAACCCAGACCTTCCATTCCCGGGGACCAACGCACTTACCGCGTTTGGCTTGATTGCAATCAATACCGGGATGATATGAACCGAGCTAATCAAGGAGAGGAAGACGTTTACGAAACTTTTAACATTCTTTTAAGACGAAAACCTAAAGAAAATAATTTCAAAGCCGTTTTGGAAACTATTAGAGAGTTGATGAATACGGAATGTGTGGTTCCTGATTGGTTACATGATATTATTTTGGGGTACGGGGACCCGGGGGCCGCACATTATTCCAGAATGGCGGATCAGATTCCTGCAATGGATTTTAATGATACTTTTTTGGATATGGATCATTTGAGGGGTAGTTTTCCTGGGTATGAAATTAAAGTGAAGACGGATAACCCTAAAAAATTAATTAGGCCATTTAGATTAACTTTTGAAGATGTTGCTTGTCCTGAAGAAGAAAGGAAAAAAGTAATAACAGTTGAACCGCATATTATACCGAGCAGAGGTCCATACGTTTTTAATGAACCCAAAAAGTATTTATAAAACTGCATATAAAATATTATTACTAAAACAATATTTTTTCAGAAATACGATTCCTTTTACTCCAACACAAGTCGAAGCAATTCGCGCCGGAATGCAACCAGGCTTAACTTTAGTAGTCGGTCCTCCAGGAACCGGAAAAACTGATGTAGCAGTCCAAATTATTTCAAACTTATACCACAATTTCCCAAATCAACGCACTTTAATTGTAACTCATTCCAATCAAGCCCTGAATCAACTGTTCGAAAAAATTGTTGCTTTGGATATTGACGAAAGACATTTGCTCCGTTTGGGTCACGGAGAAGAAGCTTTAGAAACCGAAAAGGATTTCAGTAGATATGGACGAGTAAATTATGTTTTGGCTAAGAGGATTTCATTGCTTACTGAAGTGCAAAGATTACAAGAATCTTTGGATGTGCCTGGAGATGTTTCTTATACTTGCGAAACAGCCGGGCATTTCTTTTTGTACCAAATTTTGGCCCGCTGGGAAAAATACATCAATTATGTCAAGCCGAAGTCTGGCAAAGTATACCAACCAAAAATTGCGTGAATAATTTGTTTTAATTAGTTTTAATTTTAGCCTGTTGCTGTTCAAACAATCTGCGACGAATTCCCGTTCCACAAATTTTTTGAAAACGCCCCTAAACCACTTTTTAAAGCACAAAATTACGAAGATGATTTGCAAATCGCTGAAAGTTGTTTTAGGTATATTGAAAGAATGTTTACTGAATTGGAAGAATTCAGAGCTTTTGAATTATTACGTTCTGGATTGGATAGGTCAAAATATTTACTAGTAAAAGAAGCTAAAATCATTGCCATGACTTGCACTCATGCTGCTTTAAAACGCAAAGAACTCGTGGACATGGGTACGCTCAAAATTAATTAACTACAATTAAATATTAAAACAATAAATTTTAGGTTTTAAATATGATAATATATTGATGGAAGAGTCCGCCCAAATTCTTGAAATTGAAACTTTTATCCCATTGCTTCTGCAAAACCCTCAAGATGGTTACAATCGGTTAAAACGTTGGATAATGATTGGTGATCATCATCAGCTTCCGCCTGTTATTAAAAATATGGCGTTCCAAAAATATTCCAACATGGAACAATCTTTGTTTACTAGATTAGTCAGATTGGGGGTGCCTACTGTTGATTTGGATGGACAGGGACGTGCTAGGCCCAGGTACAAAAAATTGATAATAATCCCCCAAAAGTAATTTAATTTTTGTTGTAGTATTTGCGATTTATACAAATGGCGTTACAAGCAACTAGGCGATTTACCTCACGTAAAAGTCTGGCAAGAATATTTATCGGCCAACCCTGGATTTTTGTACGATTTTCAACTAATTGATGTACAGGATTTTAATGGAGTTGGCGAATCAGAACCCAGTCCTTACTTTTATCAGGTTTTTACATTTTAAACCAATATTATTATATATTAAATGCATTTTTTACAGAATTTAGCGGAAGCTGAATATTGCGTTGCTGTGTATATGTATATGAGATTAATTGGGTACCCCGCATCAAAAATATCAATACTCACTACGTATAACGGTCAAAAACACTTAATAAGAGACGTTATTAATATCCGCTGCTCGGATAATCCGATGATTGGGAGACCACATAAGGTAAACTAAATAATGAATTAAAGCTTGTTTGACATAAAAAAATTGTAGGTAACTACTGTGGACAAATACCAAGGCCAACAAAATGACTACATTTTGTTATCATTGGTCCGAACCAAAGCTGTTGGTCATCTAAGAGATGTTAGAAGATTGGTTGTGGCAATGTCTCGTGCCAGATTAGGACTATATATTTTTGCCAGAGCTTCCCTATTCCAAAACTGCTTTGAACTCACTCCGGCTTTCAAACAGGTAATTTTTTATTTTTCACTATGTCATTAATTACTGTTGAAACAATTTTAGCTAATGGCGAGATCCTTGAAGCTACATTTAGTTATGAATGAAATGTATCCAACCCAAAGACGGATAAGTTCAGCTCCACCAGGTCAACCAATGATTGTACAAGATATGACAATGATGGCTAATTTTGTCTATAATTACTATATGGAAAAAGTTAAATTTTTGAAGGATGTCTATGCTGTAAGTTGTGTTGTAATCTCTGCTTTACTACTAGATTTAGTTCGTATTTTTATTAACTGGAATGATAGCTAGCGTTATCCATAATTATTACACTGTCATCTGGAATATTGGGTAATAATTAATCGCAAAACAACTTTTCAGAAATTTCAGACGATTATCGTAATAATCCAGACACGCGTTTCTCATGTTGTGATCTGATGAAAATAATGCTCCGTTGCTCACTTCGTTTACCCCATGAAGCTGGAATATTTGCAATACAATTCTCACTGCTATCGATCCAGTTTTTAGATACAGTGTTATGCGTATGCGTGTCATATAAAGTTCCTTCAAGCTATACAGAGTGTTCAATTAAAGTGTTTTCTTCCATAGCACTCTTGTATTAATCAGATTTAAATTTATCATAATACTTAATTGCGTTTTTGTCATATTTTTGTTATGCAAGGGTATAAAAATAATATATCGTTGAATTCAGAAAGAAATACTGAATCGAATAAGCAAATGAAAAAAATGGGTCCTCATTCAGAATAAGAAAGTTGTACCTTGTATTTTGAGGACCACTGACGCTCATACGCTTTTTTGCTTGACTTGTTAAATGAATATTAAAAAATCTGACGTGAATATCACGTGACTTACTTGTACATCATTGGATATATATATAATACGATGTGATTTTGTGTTTGGATTTACCCAAGAGATGCTAAGAATCTGTCAAGTAAAATGCGCTTTCAGCCAAGTCGGTTGCTATGGAAACAATAGGCCATTATTCTTATACTACAACATTCCTAAATACTGAATTCCAAAATTCAACGACTACCAACAGACCTGATTTTATGCGTAAAATTAAAAAATGAATTCCTACTGAAGTGCACTTCCGGTTCAGTCTATTGTTATGAAAATAGTAGACAATCATTCAGATGCTACAGCAGACTGAAATACCAAATTTCAATATTCTACACCTGATCGTTTCGAATTTATGCGGAAAATTCCAAAAGACTGTCAAGTAAAGTGCACTTCCGGCTTGATGGATCTCAATTAAAATAGGATATAAGCATCTAGACGGTATAATCGTCCTAAATACTGAATTCTAACAATCTACGTTCAATTGTTTTGAATTTATGCGGAAAATTCGAAAAATGTTTCGAATAAAGTGCTCTTCCGGCTTAGTCGATAGCAATCATAATGCAAAGTGTAAAACTAGATATTATAAAAGTGCCTAATACAAAATGTAAATATTCTACGACTGATTGTTTAGAATTTATGCGGAAAATTCAAAAAGTCTGTCATATAAAGTGGACTTCCGGCTCAGCCGATTGTTACAAAAATAGAAGATGACCATTGAGATGCTACAGCAATTTCAAATGCTAAATTTCAGTATCTTACGACTAATCATTCTGGATTTATGCGGAAAATTAAAAAAAAGTCTTGAGTAAAGTGCACTTTCGGTTTAGCCGATCGCAATCATAATGCAAGATGTACAATAAGATGTTATAGAAGTACTTTATACGAAATTTCAATATGCTATGGCGGATCATTCTATATTTATGCAAAAAATTTAAAAATAGTTTCAAAAAGTGCACTTCTGGCTTGGCCGATTCATACAAAAATAGCAGATAACCATTCTGATATAACATCAAATTTAAATACTGAATTTCAACATTCTACGGTTGATCATTCGAAAAAAGTTCCAAATAAAGTGCACTTCCGGTACAGACGATTGGAACTATAATGCGAGGTGCACAACTAGACCCTATACCAGTCTTTAATACAAAATTTCAAAATTATACGTTCAACCAGTTTTGAGATTTGCGAGTTACGCACGAATATACGTACCGACATCAAGCCAAAAATAGTCAAAATGGATTCAGGGATGCTCAAAATGGATATATCCGTCAAAATCTTGATAGGTGAATTTTGTCGGTTTCACAATACTTACTTGTTACTTTGTACAACTAAGTAAAAAGGAAGTGATTTCTGATTTAGAAAGGATAAATCTAAGATTCTATAGTAACAAAATTTTGAAAAAATCATTTAATATGTGACTTTTGAAGCCTTGAATCTAACCTATTTTTGTCTTTTTTACGAACGATTTTTCTAATTATTAAGACAAAAATTTGAAAAAGTGGCACAATAGAGTCATAGTTGAAACTATCAACTTCAAGATGTTTAATTATAAATTACAAATATGAAGAAAATCTGTGTAATTATCGCAGACGCTGTGAATACATTTGGGTATGAACGGTGCTGCCATTGTGAAATTTTCTCCAATTACACGTAAATCCCGCCTACTGAAGTGTTTTATGATTATATTCACTTGGCAAGCTAAAATTGTGTGGAGAGTTAGTGCCAATTCACAATGTGCGTAAACGTAAGGAGTACGTAACCGTAAACATAAACGTAAAGTTGAACTACTGTATTTCAATGCCCGTGTTCACAATACTCTTACGTATTTCTTACGTTTATGTATTGATATAAGAGCTACGTAATGAAAACGTAAAGTTGAGACAAATTCAACTTTATGTTATGTTTACGTACGAAACAACTAATAGCGCATGCGTCAACTTTAAACACATGTTTTCATCTGACAGTTGACAGCACCCTGGATTGAAACTTGCTTTAAATATGATTGACATTGAATTATTAATAAAAAAAACAATAATTTCTTCCTCGTCTTCATATTTTACGCAGTTTCAATAATAATGAAACAATCGCAAGATCTTTTTCAGACATCATACAATAAAAGAAAACATACTAAACTCCAAACTGTTGAAAGTGAAACCAAAGAAAAACAGTAAACACAAAACTGAATCGAAATCAACAGAATATTTAAAAATGACAGTCAGAGAAACCAATACAATACATCAATAACCCTATAGTTCGCGTCAAATAGAATTGGTCCTGCGCCAAAAACGAATTTTCGTCCGTATTTTCAAGTAACCAATCGCAGAGGCTTCTGTTGTAGGCCTTCTAATCAATGGCGTACGTATATAATATCAAAATTTGTCAATTAAATAAAATTACTTGTATTTCTACTTTTGAGTTGATCTCTGGTATTCTTTTGGTATAATCGTTTCTATATTGTTATTGTTCTGTTTTTGTTTTGATCCTTACATTTTCTTGTTAGTGTGGTTATTAGTGTTATTGTAAAAGTGTTTTATTATATATAACTCTATAATCATGGTTTTGAATGGCCGAAGTAGATAGCTGGTGTATAATTCAATAAAATTTATGGAAGACGAAGCAAGTAATGGTGTTACCATTTCATTCCATTAATCAAAGTGAGAGAACGTGTGTGCAAAGCTCTGGGCATATCCAAGAACACTGTTAGTTTGATTAAAAAGAAGAAGAATAAAATATGAAATTGATGACAATAATTTTGGAGTTGTTTCACTACAATTTGATTATACGATTTTTTGAACTGGTGATATAGTATTAACACAATTTCATTTGTCTCCCCCTAAAATTTAATCCATTTCCTATAAATATGCTTCTTTTCAATCATACCTCATAACTCATCAATTTATTAAAATATAAATAAACAATTATTATTTGGAGACATCTTATTCTTGGGTGAAAAACTGCACGGCACTGGTTTTGTCCCAAACGGTTAGCCACAAAAATCAAAAAGCATTTTACCATTGCAGTTTTCAACAGAATTCATAATTACCATGAGCAGTATTGAACTGAACAACTACTGGGCAGGACTAGAATGTAGTACTAGGCATAAAGTTTGTAAAGCGGAACACTAAACACGATGGGAAAAACGTTCAAATCTATTTGCGCTCTGAAAATGTGGGTGCTATACTACATGCGCAAAGAATGATTGACAGGATCTTTTCTAGGTGATTCCTACAATAATTTGTACCAACGTAAAATGAGAAAAATACTTTATTTTGATATTTTACGTTACGACCACTGTGAACATACATAATTTCTTATGTTTATGTTTTTACATACTCCTTATGCTTACGCACATTGTGAATTGGCACTTATTCTCTTATATTCTTATTTTAGAATTCTATGAAATTTAAACCGTATGACTATCAAAAAATATTGAATTTCTATGTTGCAACAATTACATGGCAAATGAAAAATTGGTACCCGTTTAGTTTTAATGGCGCTGACAGTTACTTCTCATTTCGAAATTTTGTTGTTTTCAAAATATCCAAATTTAGTTGATTTGATATTTCGTTAACGGCAACATCTGTTTTACAATAGTGAATACTGTGCAGAGAATCTTTGTGATTTTTATTTGGACATCAAAAGATTAAAAGTGAAATACTTATTGCCAAAGTTAGTGAATCCTCGAAATGCGCAAGATAAGGCAGTAAGAAAAAATTATTCCGAAATAGTGTGAAAGTGTTTACAACAAATTTATGTTGCAATTCTGTGCAAATTTATAAGATCTATAAATTAATAAATCTGTAAATTATGAACAAAATCGCAACGAACTTGTCGCCCTTATAAACAAATTGACATTAATCAACAAAAGTTGATGTGTTTTTAACAGTTTCTCATGGATTTATAAATCTGTAAAACTTATGGATTTGCACAGAATTGCAACATAAATTGGAAAATTGTAATAATTCTACTTGGTTTCCAATGATGTGTTGATATGTTGATTTATTTTTCTTTTGTAACTTTCCAAGCTATTTTAGGAATAATCAGCGGTTCATTTGTTATTATTAAAATATGAATTATTATAATATTCGTTATAGTTTTCTAAAGCAGATTAATAATTAGGACCATAATGTGAAATTAGAATAATTATTACTTATATTTTGACATCACGTGCAAACGTTCATCAATTTTTTTTTGAAAATAAATAATTTGGTTCCATCTTGGTATCAAATCAGTGGTGGAACTACAACGACTTGACATTGACATTGACTTGATTTTTACTGTCAATGTGCTACACAAATTGGACATGTTTCCAGTTAATATTTATCATAGATCTTATTTTAATAGAAGGATAACCTGACCTAGTCCTTATCATGTCCCTATTACAAATATTAACTGGAAACATGTCCAATTTGTGTAGCACATTGACAGTAAAAATCAAGTCAATGTCAAGTCGTTATAGTTCCACCACAGAGCTCCTGTGGGAATAATTCTTGTAGAAGTGTCAAAAAAATATTTAAACGATTGTCAATTGTTTTATATAAATTAATTGAATTTGAGTTCAAAGCTCTCGGGAGGATAAGCTTATCAGTAGAAATATAAAATAAATAATCAATTAAATCCACGTTACCATTTTTAAATTACACTTCCGGCGATCAAATGTCAAAACTTTATGTTCCAATGAATTAAAGATTCTGGAAATGACAGCTGTCACTTTGAAATATGCAATTTATTGATGCGATACTCTAAATTTATTAAACAGCGATGAATTCATGGTCAGGGAAGTACTGTGAGACCACAGCAGATTTTTAATTATGTATTTACTATATATTCTTCTATATCTATAAATTTTATAAAACTCCAGATATCTGTTTTAATAGCTTCAGCTTGAATAATTCTATTTATTAATTCGAGCGAGAATTGATAATGAAATCATCTAATATGTTATTTTATTATTAGTCTTCAATCGATAAACTTGTTCAATGTATCTAAGATTAATATGTATTTATTTTGAATGTCTAAATTCAAATGTCTCTAAATTGAATGCATCATTAACTGGCCTTTCTGTTTGTATTTGTATTCGTATTCGTACATTTGTCTGGCTGTGAAATTATGTTCAGCGCACTCGTTTGCTCCTACAATACCACGCGCAATAACTGATGAACAGTTAGCCTACGTTACATAGTAATGGTGCGTCACTTGAATTGAACACCTTGTATAATTTGGCAATTCTCTGTACGAAACTTTCTCTATTCTGTTAGATAATGATTACGCCATTGACATATTTACAATTATCGTATTCGACTTACAAAACTATCCCGGGGTAGAACAAACGAATATAGCCGATATTAACCAAAAAGAGAACCGAAGATCACCGATATCGTTTGAATCTCGAATCTCGGTAAAAATTGAAGCTCTTCGGTTTATTTATTCGGCTGCCTTGCACGAATACGATAAATTCGCGAATCACCAGCATCATTTCTTTGTTTTTTGAGGGTTGCACATTCACTAATTATCCTAAAACAAAACAAAATATTCCTGTACCTACGTTTTCAGAAAATGATCGATATAAACTTATCGATTCAATTACAGAATAGCCCCAATTATTATCCAGGGTGAAGTTGGCTGCACGAAGCTACGCCTTGGGCTTCGTTGAATGCAGCCAACAATTAAACAATTATGTCGATCATTAGTACAAGTAATAAAGTCAAAAAATCACTTTGAACTCTAAGATTAAAATTTGGATATATATATATATATATATATATATATATATATATATATATATATATATATATATATATATATATATATATATATATATATATATATATATATATATATATATAAATCCTCATATCATTTTGGCGTCCTAATATTGCGCGTTTGCATTTAATCTGGCGTCCATTGTAAATTGGAGTCCGTATATCGGACGCCACTTTAGAATCGCTTCAAAATTTTTTTCTGGCTTGTTCCCGACCTCTAGAGGCTAAATTCAAAATTTCATTTTGACGCCAAAATGATAGGAAAATGAAAATTTCCGTATATTTTTAGTTCCGAAAAATTCCGCTCCAATTTTTAGTGGCGTCAAAAATATACGTGTATATTCCCACTTCATATATTCTGCCATCATACTGGCGTCCAGAAACCTGACAACACTGTCGCAGAACAACGATCGATAATGAAACAGATGCTTGCGCTTTTTACATGGAATTTGTTGGGAGTATGGTTTGAATTTGGAATTGCATTTCTCATGTATGTCCAATATTTTATTGCAGACTGAAGTATTATAGTACAGATACTTGATGTCAGAAATTAATCTTGCCTGAAAGTAATTCTATATCAACTTAAAATTCGAGCAGTCAATTTCAAATATTAGGAAAAAACAGTTAAGTACTGACTCAAGTATGTTAAATAAGTGAGGAAATTCATGTACTTCTTTCTAATAGTTCAAGAGATGACCGCACCTTATTGTTCCTAATCAGATTTAGGGCCGAATTGTAGATGAATTGATCGAAGATATAGTAGTCATTACGATGCCACCTTTATAAATGCAGGATCTTGTCCTAAGTATCGAAAAAATGCCATATTCGGTCAATAAGTTCGTGGTTAACTTGAAACTAGTATCAATCGATTGCAGAGGTGAAGTACTCCAGGACAAAACCAGGATACTACCTCCGTTCTATCCAAAACAGAGAAAAAAACACAACAATCATAAGGGAAGTTCAAAGCGACAGGACAGAGGGTGGTACCTTGTTGTTTTCTTGGAGTATCCGACCTTCACTACTAATAAGTACCAGTTTTAATTATAAGTTCTATTAGTGAAGTTGACTCTGACAAAAATTGACCGGAAGTAGCCTTTTTGACGCTTAGGACAAGATTCCAGATTCAAAAAGTCTGGCACCCAATTGACCACTATAATTTTGATTGATTCATATAGAATTTGACCGTAAGTTCAATCAGGGAGCATAAGGTGCGGTCGGCTTCCCAACTATAGGATCACTATAGGATGTGAGAACTCGCTATTTCATCCGTGATGTGGTCTTATGATTGTTGTAGAAAAACAAATTATATCGTTTGTACAGAGCAAGTGGAACATTTTTGTTGCAAGTGAGTCATTGCTTTTACTAGGACTAAATTGATGAATCTCAAATTATTCATGTTTTTGAGGTCACTGATGGTCACAAAGTTGCACTGTCAGTGTGATCGGAGAAAAGTTAGAATGGGTGGATGAATTATCATTATTACATAACTCCTGTAATACATTATGAGTGTGACATATGTAAGCTTGTAATATACAAGGAAACGGAATTCTTGTTCCTAATAATATAATCTATTACAGGATATCACATCCATCATAGTTGAAAAATTTGGAGAAATTATTCTTGCTCATGATTTGAATTTTTTTTCTGTTCAATTTAGAATTCACTGGCAACATAAAACCGGAACAATTTTGTGTAAGAAACAAAAATGTTGCTTCATTTTTCTTGAATCTGCCGCAACTGTGTGAGAACATTTCTTGAAGTCGAGGAGCCGGCCGCACTTTATTTCCCCTGATTAACCTTACGGTCAAATTGTATAATATGAATCAATCGAGAATATTGTGATGAATGAAGTGTCAGACTTCATGAATCTAGAATCCTGCTTCAAGTGTCGAAAAAAGGCTACTATTGTTTATTTTTGTTAGGGTCAACTTCCCTTATAGATCTTATGATTGAAACTAGTACCAATCGATAGTGAAGGTCAAATACCTTCGGAAGGGGAAGTAGAAGAATAGACAAGGATAATATTATGAGGTGGCAACATTAGGCTGCTAGCATTTTGAACAATTTTGCATTCTATAATGTATCTTTGATAAAAAATTCAACACCGTTTCGCTCGAAAATATAAAAAAAATCTGATGTGAACACCACATGTCTTACTTCCACATCTTTTGACTCAATAATCAACAGTTGACACTGATATTGACACTAGGCAAAATCGACTCCACCAAAATTTGAGATGATAATTCAATCATTCAGATGCTACAGCTCATTAATGGTCAGTTGTACCACTCTAACTCAAATTTTTAGCTTCACTTATACAAAAAATGTCGAATCGAAATAAGGACAGCAATGTTCATGTCACATTCAATTTTCAAATTTTGATACAATATTGTTAAGTTAGGTGGCACCTAAAATTCGAGTGACAGCGGTGCAACTGGCCATTTAACGCTTCAGCAGTCTCAAATACCAAATTTCATCATTCTACGGCCGAAGTCTCGAATTTATGCGAAAAATTCAGAGAGATTGTCAGATAAAGCTCACTTTCAGCTCAATAGATTGTTATGAAAATATTAAATTATCATTCGAATGCTACAATTTCTTCAAATACAAAGCTTCAAGATTCTACAGCTGATTGTTCTGAATTTAAATGTAAAATTAGAAAGCGTGCTTAGTGAACTGCACTCCTGGTTGATCCGACTGCAGTCATAATGCAAGGTGTACAATTAGGTTTTATAGAAGTGTTTGATACGAAATTTCAATACTCCACGACTGATTGTTTTGAATTACTGCAAAAAACTCGAATAGACTGTGTACTTTCAGCACAGCCAATTAGTATTAAAATAGAAAATAACCATTAAGATGACACAGGAAAATTCAAAAAAAGTTCCAAGTACATTGCATTTCCGGTACAGACGATTGCAACCATAATAGGGGCTGCAAAATTGGACTTTAGACCAGTCTCAAATACAAAATTTAGCTATATAGATACACACATTCATACGTACGTACCGACGTCAAGCCGAAAATAGTCAAAATGAATTTGGGAATGCTCAAAACGAGAATTTCCATCAAAATCTCGAAATGAGATTTTGGCGATTCAACAATACTACTTATTTGTACTTTGCACAAGTGAGTTAAAAGAGATTCACTCGGATTACCCCGATACTTATTGAATGTACATTATTTCATATTATAAGTAATATCTGTATTTGTGCACCATATTGCAACACAAACAGCAAAGGAAATTCTCAGGGATATACGATATAGAAAGACTCCCGACTTTCAAAACTATACGTTCACTAATTTGCATTGTGGAAAAACTAATCAGAGGATGTAGTTGTACATAGATCAACAATTTCCATTCTCATTGGTTGAACTCTTTGCCTTTAGATTGATATATAAGATATGAAGAATGTAAACTGATATACGACATGCTCACAGCAACTTTGAAGAATAGGAATGATCGAATATTTGGACAATTTTGGTCGTACATTAATTTTATGCCCACATAATTGTTGTATGTATCTATAGTTATAGTTCTGCTTCAGAAGTTTATGTGCTATGTGCAAAAATCAATTTTTCAGGCGAATATAACGGAATAGTTATTTTTGTATTAAGTGTGCGAAATGATTGTTTTTTTTTTGTTGCGCGTGAGAATGTCAATTTTAACCGAGACCGCAAGATCAAGGTAACAAATTCATTTGAAAGCGCAACAAAATACAATCACTTCGCTCCCGTAATACAAACAATATTTTTCCTCCAAATGTCAAAAAATAATAGATCAACAATAATTATTGTTTCATTCAGTAAAATGTAGGAAAAAGTACAAACTATAATTAATTTGCAGTCACCGGGGTATTTTCACTAAAAGTATGCGCAATAGTTGTTTGATAAATAAAGAACTGTCAACAATTAATTTTTATATTCAAAAATAAGTAGTTTTGTGTCCAAATTCATATTTCTTTTTTGTTAAATACCTGTTTGTTCCTGTTCTTGTAGCATTACTAAACTGAATTATATTAGATTAGGTGTGCAAAGATAGAATTTATTTTTTCACCAGTGAAAAAATATGCTCATTTTTTCACTAGTGACAAAATATGTTTAATTTTTTAACTAGTGAAAAAGTCACGAACTTTGCGTATCCATAACAATACGAAAATAACATGTTTTTTTGACAGTTGGCGAAAAAAGGTATTTCTATGGTCCTTTTTGCGACCATGAAGTTCTACTTGCTTGTACACATCTATCTAAATTCACTTTGTGCACGATTGAGCGTTTTCATGTGTTTACCGACTCTCTAATTAGGTCGGTATGTTGATTTTACCGGCAATCTGTGGTTACTATGGTTATCCTGACTCACCGCCCATGGGCAAAAGCGATAAGTAAAAAATTGTGGACTTCCACAAAAAATATTAATTTATTTATCGTTATTTGTAATTGAATATTCACAATAAAATGTCAAACTGGACAGCTGACAGCGAGTGAGCGTTAAGTTGTAACTTAATTTGAAAGAGAATATTAGGATTCATATTTTGTGTAGGTCTTCCAAGCGTGCAAAAAATTTTGTAAGCATCAGGGTCAATAAGTACAGTAACGATTTAGCTTAATATTTGGAAACATCGCCAAGGCTCGGCCTCCAAATGTTGAGAGGAAAGTCGGTAATATGATAATAATTGTAGACAAATATTTAATCCGCTAGAGCTGAATCAAAGGGAAAAACTCCAAGACATGCACCAAGTATTATAGAGTATTTGATAAGGCGAGTAGGAAGTATCCCTTACCAGAGCCAGATTAAACATAGAGCCCGATAGGCACGGGTTCACGGATATTGGCTTAAGGAGGCCTTAACTTTGAGGATTTCACAAGCATTTGATTCACCAGCTCATGGATCTTATTGAATTACGTCCTATGAGCATCAACGAGTCTTGATTCGCCATTTGTGTTGATTAAAGGAGGATGTAAACATAATAATTTTACGGAGAAAAATATCTGAACTAAGATTGTGAAGAATTCAATACTCTTCCAAAAAGCTACGAGATTTTTTTTGTGTGACTTACGGCTCTTAAGATATTGCAAAATTACTCTGTACTTCTTTTTCCAATATAGTGGCCTAATGAGGAGAGGCTTCCAGCTCTTAGAATCAAGATTTATATTCACACTGACCCCCTATCACACAATTATAGAAAAATCTTGAGCAAAATGCAAGTTTAGACCAAAATTTAGTCACATTACAATAGAGCAATTATTATCACAATTTATATGACATCCGTAATTCCTTTCTGATAAATTATTCTTCACATACTTCCATCCATATCTACCAACAGTTCACGGACATGGCAAATACAATTTACTTCAGAACTCGAAAATAACAATTATCAATCAAAAATCCATATTTTTTTCGCAAAATCTTTTAATTTACTATGTTTTCTCTATCAATCAATGACATAATACTACTCTATGAAGATGTATTGAGTATCAACCCATTTCAAAAATTGAATAGTGTGATTCTACGCAAGCCTTTGAATATATCGCTTCACATGTATCATCGATAGAACGTTCTACGCGTGAGAGGTGCTCATCGTACTGTAAAAACTAAATCTGGCAACAAGGGGGACGCCATCTCAAACATGAAATGAAAGCATATATACGGATAGGACGCCACTATAAACGCAATATGTAACGTATATTATTGACGCCACATTGATGTTACGATGAAAGGAGGTCATATTGTATAGGAAATGGGAACTCCGTGAATATTGCATGAAATGGAATGTCTGTGTGAATTCTGAAGAGCCCATGAGAAATTATGTGATATACTTTGATCAGATCTCAACTATACGCGTTCCTTTCAGTAGACGCCAAAATGAACATCTTTGTAAGGACGTCAAATTGATAGGAGGATTTATATATATATATATATATATATATATATATATATATATATATATATATATATATATATATATATATATATATATATATATATATATATATATATATATATATATATATATATATATATATATATATATATATATATATATATATATATATATATATATATATATATATATATATATATATATATATATATATATATATATATATATATATATATATATATATATATATATATATATATATATATATATATATATATATATATATATATATATATATATATATATATATATATATATATATATATATATATATATATATATATATATATATATATATATATATATATATATATATATATATATATATATATATATATATATATATATATATATATATATATATATATATATATATATATATATGCCGACATTAATCTACATATATTGGTATTTCAAACGACTTTTTAGCCCCAAAATTGGCTGAGATATGTCACTTGAAGGATGATTATTTTTTTCATTTTCCGAATCGAAAAAAACGAACAATAAATTTTTAAAACATGGCCTCTTAGATAAATGTTTTTTGTTTTCAGTGAAATAACTCTCAAACTGATTGGCTTACATTTATATCCGCTAAAAACTAAAAATTTGAATGTTTGACGTGACATTGACGTTTTTCTCAAAAGTTATATTTATTTGTCGTGTAATTGTAGGAAAGATTTCAATTTTGGATCAATTTCAGAAAACACATGCACAATGGGACCAACCAGGTACGTGTCAAACTAAACCTCATGATGGTTTCATTTCCAAACATCCTGGAGAAGACAGAGATTCTGACAGTGAAGATGAAGATGATAAGAAAAATGTGGTCCAAACCCCTGTTCCAATTCAAGATGAACCAGTAGATGATACTCCAACAATTTTAGAACCTATGGAACAAACAGAAGAACAAGAAGTAGACAATGAAGAAAGCAGGAATGCGGATGATGACGCTATGGGAGAAAATGAGCAGTAGTGTAAGATTTCAATTTGTATTTTGACATTTGTATTTAAAATATAAAGAAAGGTAGCCGTGGAAACAATTTTTTGTTTTGACATTTAAAAAATATTAGAATAGAATGTATAAATTCTTGTGACAAGATTGTTGAATTTTGGGGAAAACACTACAGGGTTGGTCGTGAAATTTTAAGTGAGTGGTTATGGTGCTAAATTCCTAAATCTGTTGTCAACCCCATGAAAATCATCAAAATCTGTAATTAAATGGCATCCCGCCTCACTCCCCGTAATTCAGAGGTAAATGCCTTGGAACAGCGGGGATATTTGATCGGTAAAAAAATTGGCCAAGGCTCATACGCGACTGTACACTTAGCTGATTATGTCGACACTAATGGACCCAAGAAAATGAATCTTGCCTGTAAAATATTTGATAAAGAAAAAGCTCCCAGAGACTTTTTGGAGAAATTCTTTCCCAGAGAATTAGAAATTTTGACTAAAATAGAAAATCCTCACATTATTCAAGTTCATAGCATACTTCAGAGAGGCCCTAGAGTTTTTATTTTTATGCGATACGCTGATAATGGTGATTTATTAGATTTTGTGAAAAAGAATGGTGTTGTTCCCGAACAGCAAGCCAAATTATGGTTCCGACAAATGGCCAGTGGTTTACAATATTTACATAGTAGAAATATAGCTCACCGTGATTTGAAGTGCGAAAATATTTTGCTGTCTCGGCGGTTTAATGTCAAATTGGCTGATTTCGGCTTCGCGCGTTTCTGCATAGATGAAGATGGTCGTCGAGTTTTAAGTCAAACATATTGTGGATCTGCTGCGTACGCCGCTCCAGAAGTTGTGAATGGTACTCCTTATAACCCAAAATTATCAGATGT
The DNA here is from genome assembly GCA_963989225.1 of Dromius quadrimaculatus. Classification (NCBI taxonomy): domain Eukaryota; kingdom Metazoa; phylum Arthropoda; class Insecta; order Coleoptera; family Carabidae; genus Dromius; species Dromius quadrimaculatus. The sequence goes on from OZ022328.1 coordinate 5,278,898, forward strand.
TTGGTCTTTAGGTATAATACTATTCATAATGCTGAATGCATCAATGCCTTTTGATGATTCAAATTTAAGAAAATTGTTGAAAGATCAAACGACGCGCAACTGGACGTTTCGGTCCAGAGTTCGTGACACTGTTTCAAACGCTGCAAAAAGTTTAGTCAGACATATATTAGAGCCGGATATAACTTTACGTTTAACTTTGGAAAGAGTTATAGCCCATGAGTGGGTCCGCGCAAGGAAAGACAGAAACTCAACATTAATAGGTAGGTTGGTTCATTCAGCACCACCTAATCACCAACAAGTTTCACCGACACCTGTTGATCGATATTTAGCACCATATCGGGAGACTGAGGAAAATTGTGCTGTTACCGGGGATCATAAACAACCGGAAAACAAGAAAAGTAATACAGCCATTTCCCTTAAAGTTGAAGGACCATAATTCATTTATTTTAATTTTTACAGTGATCATGTAGCTAAAGAGAATGTACATTTCACAATAAGAAGATTATTTCAATATTTTATCATGTTGTATGTTTTCTAGTGTCTATCTTGTCCTCTTGTTATTACATTATTGTACTGCATTTTATCCATTTATTTATTTCGTCTACAAAACACTTTAAATATAATTATTATAATTAATTATTTAAGGTAAGTAAACATTTTTTACGTTTACTAATTACTGGTGTCGGACAGAGTGTGGTATTTAGTACAATTTGAGTCCTACACGTAAGTTTTAAGAAGATATGATTTTATAGTGCAAAAATTACAAAATCTGTGTGTAAAAATTAATTAACGTGAAAATAATCTTATTGTAAAAGAAATTTATTTCCCGGTTTTGATAAGAAAATATTAAACAAAATTGAAACAATACGAACTAAATTATAATTGAATTTCTAATTATACGGAAACAGCTAATTTTTGTTTTCATCATCTTTGGAAACTTCCTCCTTCTCTTGTTTTGTTTCTTCGCTGTTTGATCCGCTCACATCTTCATTTTCAGGCTTTGTTTTCTCATCATCAGAATCAACATCTGAGGAGCTTAATTCATCACCAGAGTCCAGCCAAATTTTCTTTTTCTTGACTTTAGATTTTTCTTCTTCATGTTTGCGTTTTCCTGTACTTGTAGAAGCCTTTAGGCCTTGTTCTAACGCATCTTCCACTTTTTCAGTCAACACAGATCTTTCTTTTTCGTAATCTTCATCCTTGAATTCATGTTTGGGAATTTGACACAGTCGTTCCAATTTTTTTTGCCGTCGGTCTTCTGCTTCTTTTTCTCGTTCAATTTGTTGCGCCATCCATGTTTTCAAACGTTTTTCTTCGTTTATATCTCGGAGACGTCTGCCACTTAAATCTCTACAAGCTTCTCTGTTAGTTGTTTTTTCTATTTGAGCGCCTATTGCTCGGAGCATAGAACCGAAACCACCTTTTCCACCAATAAGTTTTGGAATAATATGAATCACACATTTTTCTGTTATTACGGGATCAGTAAAACGTTTTCCGTTTGTGATTAGGTAGTAGGCACCCTCAACTAAACACTAAAATATTAAAAAGAATAATGAAAATATAATCATAACCTAAATTTATATTAAATGCGTACCATTTTCTGTTTGATTTCATTTTGAATAGACGCTAAAGATGAATTGACATCTGTGTTGAAAGTAACTTTTCCGAAATAATTCAATGAAACCATTTCAGACAATGATTTTGACGTATATCAATTAGTGATACGTCAAGCTGCTTTTATTATTCGTTAAGCTTTTATGCAACCCGCCTAACCTATCTCTCTCTTTCTGAGTTTGAATTGGAAATCTTGACCATATTTTTTTCTTCAAAAGTACCTCATTAGTCTGTTTACTATATATTTTTACGAATATTCATTTTTTTATTATAAACGGTAACATATTTTATTATTTCAATCAATTCGCTCTTTATTTGTTACGTTTATCACCATTTCAGTATCTTTCAAATGCTGATCTGATCGTAGGAAAACGTTTTCTGTTAGCAGCATTCAAATCAGAACAATCGCAATATTTGCTGTATTCAAGAAACGTGTGACATGATTTTAAACAAAAAATTAAGTTCTAAACTAATTCCAACACTAAAACGCAAGGAGAAAGTTAATAAATGAACGCAATGATCATGAAAAATTATACAATATTAAGGCAGTACGTCAGTCATACATACGACTATCGATTTTTTCCATTTTCTTATTTTTATACATGCACTGTTGCAACGGATTATAAAATTATAAATAGCTCAGATTTTTCATTGCTAAATGTTCAAATAAATGGCAGAGTCATCATTTAATTTGGAGTCGTGCGCCATGCACTGTTTGAAGATTTTCCGTTCGACTGACTTGTCGAAAACAATAGAATTTTCCGTTTAATTCCATATTTTCCAGTGACTAGTGGTTCAAATATCTCTAAGTAACAATGAGTAAGTTTATATCGAAGAACTAAATCGGATTTAATTGAATTTTAAATGTCGACTGTTTACATCGATTAATTTATAAACCGATTTAGTTCTATCGGATAAAATTGGATTTAAATATGTTTTATTGGGTATAAGTTCTGTAATTTATTAGAAACACAACGTTTCAACAGCAAAGTGCTGCCTTTTTCAAGTGAAAAGAAATATATATATTTCTTTTCACTTGTAAAAGGCAGCACTTTGCTGTTGAAACGTTGTGTTTCTAATAAATTACAGAACTTATACCCAATAAAACATATTTATTTAAAAATGAGTTCTGAAAAGTTTTTTCCTTCATTAAAATTGGATTTATTTATTCATTACTGGTACCATAGAAATATAACCATCACATCAAAATTCTTCTATTTTGGGTTCATTCTTTAAATATTTGATTTCTTCGTGTCATTTTTCTATCTAAAAAAACTCATAATTTTCCCCTCTTAAATTCATTTTATTAAGTATTCAGTTACTTTGATAGTCCAAGAAATACCTAGACTTATTTTTACAACCTCAAATTATTATTTAGGTGACTGAACTGAACAAACCAACGTCTGTCAGGGAAAACAAATAATTTACATTATTTATCGTAAATCGGATTTATGAACAAATCTTGTTCATAAAGTCGATTAAAAATCCGATTTTAAATCTAATTTAGACCGTTTACGTCCTTTCTATGAATCAGATTTTTAATCCCAAATCCAATTAAATCCGATTTAGGTCCTTGATATAAACTTACTCAATGACTGACCGTCGACCAAAATGTAACATCAAATTTTGGTCATAATAAAGTCATAAAACTGACGATCATATTCCGAAGTCAGAAGACGTTGCATCGATGTCACATTTCAAGTCAAATTGTGGTCATAAATTGATTTCATTTTTTGACGTCATAAAATGTCGAACTAACGTCATAATTTAATGCTGCGTCAATTTTGTGATGTATGTAACATTTTTAGCTCAGCGTCATTTTATGACTTAAATTCGACGTTATTATCAGTATCAACTAATTGGCGATTAAAATTAACTTGTAGCCCTCTAGCGGCAACCATATGAACCTTCCAAAACGGTAATGTGTATGAAGCGTCATAAGACGTAGTAGTAGTGTTTTGCTTTGTTTTTGTCATATCTTATGATTTTGATTCTTTTTTAATTGTTCGTTCCGTTCCCTTCTTTCCAGATCTTATATTCCTAATAAAACCAGACCTTTTTTTGATACTCTCAAATATCTACCATTATGGATTCTGCTAAATCAAAAATAAGCAATGTGAGCTGTTGTGTGTACGGTTGCCATTTGAGGGCGGCTAAGAATCGAAATTTATGTTTTCATGGCTTTTCGCGAGAAGGCGAAAAGAAAGTTTTTATTTACAATAATCTAGGGGTGATTCAGAACTTGTGGATAAAAGGAAAGCATGGATCTTGGAAATACGAACTGGCAAACCAGTAACAAAACACATGATAATATACATATATTTGTTGCATTCAAGTAACTGAAGAGTTCTCTTGATACTAGCCGAAGAACATAACCCCCAAACACATCCATCTTCATCTGCAAATATATGGATCATGAAAGAATAATCCATAAAATAGAGTACATAACGTTGAAATATAATCTTGAAATTTACCAGAATGATGAAATATTACTCCCTTCACATTCAAACAAAGTCTCAAAATCCTTTCAAATATAACATACAATACATCGCTACCCTAGAATTACAGGGTTCTAACTGACATTTTCGAATTTTTTGTGATTTTTTGCCAACAAGGTTCTATGTACCGTAATTCACATTCTAAACTTCATTCCAACTCCATCTTGCGCCCCATATCTGAAATATGAATATAACAGAATTCTATCTGCAATGTTTATCAACTATTCTGAGAACAACACAGTTCCACGTGCGCAGTTAGAACCTTCTAACTAATATACACGGTTGTTTTCGCACAGATAGAACCATGTATTAGACTAAGTGATAACACTGTCATTGTTTTGAAAGTTTTATGATGGGTAGTTTGATTCATACATTTCACTTTTATATTGAGAAAATGGAAGAAACACGAAACGGTATTGTTGAGTTCACAGGTCGTTAAATAATACCAAGCTTTTTTCACCATTGGGTGTTATAAGATCATTAAAAGCAATTAGTTTAAAAAGCCCTTATTCAGTTATACAAATGACAGAGAGAAATTCCAAAAATTATCAGGAATGTGCGAAAAAAATCAGTTTCAAATCAGTTCCTTTAGCCACTGTCGCATCCTTGAAATTTATAACCAAAAATTTAGATTCTGTAGAACTCAGAAAGTAGCAGAATTTGAAACGATCTCAATCATATCGAGAGGACAATCTATCAATAATATCGATATAGGGACTCCCTTATGACCAATCAATGGAAAAAGTGTTAAATTAAATCAGAAAAGGCATCATTTTATCAAAATCTTGAAATTTATGGGACTTCAGGACAGAAAGTATCATAAAACTGTATTCAAAATTGAAGGTAGTCGCATCATAGTAGTGATTTTAGTATACTATCTTTTATTCAGATAAAGAAATTAAGAGTCCAAAGAAACTAGAAGATGGTGAGAAGATAACAGCCTCCCAAAATATATCTAGAAAGGATAACAAGTCTACAAAAATTAAAAATAAATAATATGAATAAAAGTAGAGTTATTTTGCGGTTATGTTTTATTTTGTACTTTTGCTACTGTATTCTTCTAAAGCCCAGTTGTACAGTCTAAGCTTATCATAAGCTGAGTAAGACCAAGTTTAATTGCTATGGTTACAATTGCTGGAATAATTGTAACGATAGAAATTGAACTTGGTTTTACTAAACTTTGGATAAGCTTAGACTGTACAATCGGGCCTAAGTTTTGTGGAAAAAATGAGACCTGAGTTTTGAGTACTTTTCTTTGTCATAGCTGTTTGATGAATTTACTGTGCGAAAGCATTATAATAATATGCCATATGCAGATAGAATCCTGTAGAAGATAAAATATCAGTATATAAGTATGTAATTTAGTAACAAGGTTCTAACTCAAACAGAAATCCATTTTTTATGGAAAATATTGACACCATCTTCAAGAATGTTATATAATTTGTTTTTAAATAGTGGTATGAGCGATATAGAAGAGTATCAACTTGATTACTCAACGCATTTTTGTTTTGTCATTTCATCAACTTTGAAAGCCATTTACTCGAAATCATCTTTTTGCTAGTTAGAACTCTGTTATCCTAGGGTAGCGACATGCAAATCGAATGCAACGTCAAACACATTACCGTTTAGAGCCGCCATGTTTGTATTACAGCAGCGCCGCCATCGGTAATTTTAGTCGCCAATATAAACAAGTCAAGTTCTAGAGTTTAGAGAGGAAATTTAAAGTCAACATTCCGTTTATTCGAGATAAATTAATACTAAGAGCAAGGAATATAAGCGAAAATGGTATTTAAGTATTCGTTTCACCCAATTTTTGACGTTTCAACAAGAGTCTTCATCAGAAAAACAATGATACCAACATAAACAAAGCAAGTATTTAAATAATTAAAACTATTTAGAAGACGTGGACATTTTGTGCAGAAAGAACAAAATTCCACTGACATTCACCCAAAGTCGATTGGTCAATTCTTTTCAAAAGTTGACTTTCAATTTATTGTTATATGTAATATGTCCAAAATGTCAACAATTTTTTCTTGACCAATAATTGACCAAGTTATTTTTGAAATAGAACTGGCTCTATTTTTCACCAATATTCTGGGGTATTCTAGGGAGATTTTGTCGTTGCCAACATTACTCATATTAGTTATTTCGCGTCAAATGATAATCTTAGTGTTGACAAAGTATTAATATAATTTTATATACAGTTGCCTTCAGTATATTAATTTTTTGTCATCTCTACTATCTCACTTTCTCTCTAAGCACACTTTTTGAAGTTACGTCAAAAATTATAAGTTGGTAGTTCTGATTTTTCTTGACGAAAACTTGTATCGTGTAATATGGTACAAAATATTTTTGAGCTCGACAATAAATTGTTGAAAACTTGACACAAAACCCACGTGAAACAACTCAAAACAGAGGAATCGATAATATTTATTATTGTGAAAAAATAATTTATTATTCGAAGGTTTTTTTGGTTTAAATTTTGTATATTTTATTTATTTTTGACGTTTCAACTCTATCCAAGAGTTCATTTGTTTTTCTGATGAGGACTTTTGGATGGATAGTCGAAAATATGCAAAATTTAAACCAAAAAAAAACCTTCCAATTATTATTTAATTCTGAAAACAACACACAAGGACAATGTTCCATTTTTGCAGCCAAAATATTCAATCATGGCAAATATTAATGAATATAATAGAAAAAGAAAATGGGACTAATATATGCAGTAACTGCGCCTTATTAACAATTTGTTTTTTATTGTAAATTTGTTAATTTGAGCTTTAAAATTATTATATAAATATCATTTAGTGAATATAAAATTGACATCTTAATTGCAAAATTTTGTTTCTTTATATTTTTCAGTTATTGTTGTTAATAATTGTTGTAATCAAGTTCGGAAAATTTTGAAGGGTAAACTTGTTTATTTAAGCTTTTAGCAATACAATCGTCTAAAATATAAATAAATATACAGAATTTAAACTAAAAAAATCTATTAATTATAATTTAATTCCGAGAAACGTGTATAGATCATTGAAAATAATTTTTTATTTTCGCTTGTTTTATAAATCCATAGAATTTTTTTATGATCAAAAATAAAAAATTTGTTGACATTTTTTGTTATCTAGCGTAATCCATAATTCACAATGGGCGTAGCATAAGAAGTACATAACATATAATTCTTATGAAAATCTTATACGTGTTCACAATGAGCATAGCATAAACAAAGCATAAAAATTATTTTATAGGGATATTGCGGCCTGAGTTGATTATAAAATATAGGTACTTTTAGCTTTTAGTATCTGTCACAATTCAAATCACTTGTCCTAAACAACGCTTTGCTTTATTTTAGTTTTGATTCGATTATTTTATCAAAACAGCTTTCTTAAAGACTCCTTTTTTTCTAATTTTATATTTGAAAATATTTTTCATTGCTTTTGGTTTTGTTTTTTATATTAAAGCTCTTAGTTTAGGGCATTACTTTTGTTTCTGCACATGTTTGCAATTAAATGTCTTTTTTGGAAGACGAAATTCGTTTATTATTGTTATTAAAATAAAGATTATAAATATTCCTAGCCACAAAAACAAGTTTATTTTCACTCATTTGACACATTTACTGTCTGTGTCTGTAAAAATATATTGGACATGCGCATTAAGAAAATACGTGAAGTTGAGATGATTTCAACTTTCTTATGCAGCTGTTATGCACTACATAAGAAATACCTAAGATCATTGTGAACACGGCCATAAGAATCCCACATGTTTAACTTTATGTCTTATGTATTTTTTATATACTTCTTATGCTTACGCCTATTGTGATTTAGGCTTAATGCCAGATACGAAGCTACCAAATTATTTTTAATTGGACCCTTATTTAAAAATGAAAACTTTCCCAAATACAAATGTTACGCTTTTATTTTAGATTGAAAAAATCAGTTGTGATACACCCCAGCACTTTTCTGGCAGTATTATTTTTGTTCCAAATAGAAAAACTATTCAAAAAACAAATTCGATCTCAATTGGCTTTGTCTCTGTAGGCCAAATATTTTCAATATTATGAAAGTTGTTTTGATATAGCAAATTTTATTTCAATTTTATCGCGGAAAATAACACCGACTTCATTCATTTATTTAGTGGATCCCAAAATGGAAATATCCACCGTTTGCTGGAAAAAATTCCGATAAGGACCGGAGAAGTAATATACAAATACCCAGAGTACAATTCCTATGTGGCAATAAATTTGTAATATGATTAATCGTTTGAACATTGATCTTTAGCTACGTGCAAGTCACAGGGGATGATGCTTTAGGAAACATAATTTCCAGATTTGTTAAGGGTTTTTACCACTCCTTTCATTACATGAGAGAATTTGTATGAGTAGGCTCGTTACGCAAACCGCATACAAATTTACCACAGATATACGCATATGAATATTGCTTACATTCATTGCCAGAGGCGGAATACTGAAATTTATTGGATCATAAAAGATTAATAGATTTATGGATTTTTCAACATTTTATTGATGAAACTTTCCAGTTTTTTGCGTTTATTTTATAAACGGTAATATTAATCATAAAATATAAAATAACTAAAATTGTCAATTGTTTTTTTTCAATACTGAAATTTCCATTTTTTTCTGGATGTGTCTCTGACGGAAGAAGATGGTAACACGCAAAACTTATTGAATAGATACTTGATATAAAAGATTAAATGAAATGATTGTTTCTTGTGTGACATATCAATGCATTGTTTATTTTGCACCGGACGTGTGTTGCCGACCGCAATTTTGTATATATATAAATTAATTTTTTGGGTGTTCATTCATTTGTTGTTAGATTGTAGAAGTGTTAATATGAGATGACTAACAATGAATCGGTTGAATTATCTTGGGTTTTACGTAATTTTAATTTATTCAACATCAGGTATGAATTTTTTTTATTATAATTATATTTGCAATTGATTTTAAATTAACTTCATTAATTTTATTTTTACTCATACAATGTTGTAAAGCTTAGTTACAGTGCGTAAAAAATTTGGAAAACATCCAAATAATTAACTTTGACAGCTGTCACTGTGGAACTATTGCCAACGGCAATTCCCCCAGATATTAACCTTAAAATTAACGTAATTTCAGCTGCTGACAACTACATCGCAAACGAGCCATGTTTTTGTGTGAAATTGGCCGAATGTCCACCTTTACTAAAATTGTTGTCTCCTTATCCCGATCCCAAGGACATTGAGTATCTAAAAAGTAAAAACTGTGGATATGTCGGTTTGGAACCAAAAGTTTGTTGTCCAGAGACGCCTCCTTTTTCAAATTATGGACCAGAGTATCGTAGACGTTTTGAACGATGGTCAACATCTTCTGAAGAAATACCTCCGGATAATGAAGTTGAAAATGGACGTATTTATTATCCAGATAGGCATCGCGATTTTTTCCCATCGCGAGGATCATTTTTGCATCATCCTCAGGTATTTTATCATTAATTTATTTTTTTGTCCGTTTACGATTTTGATTTTTTCGAAGAAACCATTTTTGTCACATTCTGGCGAACTATACCCAAATTTTAAATCAGAAAATGAGCCTACTACAACGCAAGGACCCATTTTGCGGTCGAGATTACTTCCGGATAACACTTGTGGTATTTCTTTGGAAAGCAGAATTATTGGAGGGAAGAAAGCTAAATTAGGAGCTTATCCTTGGATTGCACGACTTGGATATACACGTAAGAAATAATTTTTAAAATAATTTATTTGAAACACTCCATATATTCAAAAGGTTCATAATACCTAACAGGAATTTTTATATAATAACATTCATTAGCAATTTTCAGCCCAAGCAAGAACAAAGCTACGCTTATAATTATTTCTCTAGGCCAACGTTCTTTCCAAATTTTTCTCAATTTCCTGCTGAGGCTCGGATCTCTGCTAGGCTTGCTCCCACTAGTAGGATCCGAAGTAGTTGCTTCATCTAAACCAGCTTTCGCCCGTGGAAAATAAAATTTATTAGGCGTAGGGGGTTTCGATTTAGGGGAATTTGGTTTGCTTCCGTAGCGCACTGGTGATAAATCTGGAGATTCTGGTGATATGTCACTTAATTCATCCAAACCAGTTTTTCCTCTGGCAAAATAGGTTCTTACTCTAGCTGAATATGGTTTTTTGGGCGTAGATGGTTTGGGGGAAGTTGGTCTGCTAGGAATGTAGTGTCCTGGTAATAAATCTGGGTCTGGAGATTCTGGTGATATATCACTAGTGTCGATTGATTCTTCGGAAGATGTTGATAAAGTAGTGCTCATTCCGGTGCTCATTATCACAATTTTGAATTAATACCTGAAAATTGAATAATGAAATATTAATCAACATTTATTTTTGCTTCCATTGATGGGCAATTGTAGATATAATAATTATCCGTAAATTACCGGTAGTTATTATTCTCGTATATTTTCCGTTCGTGCAGCTATATTGGAAAAATGGCGCCTAAAAGCAGTTTCTTGACAATATCTCCTTTCCGACTCATTTCTCAATGAAAGCATTTGTATACAAAAATAAACTTTCACGCAAGCGTCAGCAACAACTATTGAAAGTTTCAATTCAATCTGATGAACGATGCTCGAACGGACAAATACCGCTCGTGTGCCACCTATTTCACGTTAGTAATACTATGTTAAAACTTTCATACAAGTGTCAACTACAATTATACAAAGTTCCAACACAAAAGGATAAATGATGCGCGAACGGATAAATACGTGCGTCACTGAATATACAGGGTGATGACTCGAAGGACGCACCATAACGTTTTAAGTGCTATTTTTGAAATGTTCAATTATTGGCTTTCCCAATTATTTTACCAGGAATCAGTAAAATTACGGAAATGCTTATTGATAATTTTTTTAAAATCAACAGTGCCATGAAATAACAAAATTAAATTAAAGAAAACTTATATTTATCGATCACTATTTTGACCATAAAACCATTTCACCATATCTAGTTTTTCTTCTAAATTATAAATTTCAATTCAAGACACTTGATATGAAACGCTGATGACAGCAGATGACTTTGAATGGATACATTTGTTTTTTATTTCATGGCATTTTGATTAAAAAAAATTATCAATGAACATTTTCGTAGAGTAGAATTGAAAATATCAGAGTCAGAAAATGCAGAAATTTTTTCTCTACAATAAACTATTTAACTTCTTTGATGTAAAATAATTAGGGAAGCCAATAATTGAACATTTTGAAAATAGCATTGAGTCATCACTCTGTATGCAGTGGCGTAAATAGTGTCCGCAAAACCCCGCAATGCGGGGCGGGGGGAGGGCGCAGTTAAGGGGGCACAACACAATTACGCAATTACATTTAGGTCAAAATATAGTGAAATAAAACCCAAATCTGAAAGTATTTGCAAAAAATGGGAAATAATACCCAGTTTAAAAATACAAGAAAATCAAAAAGAAAATGTCAATTTGATGAGTTATGTGACCTACGATTTTGTTAATGCCGAACATAAATTTAAAGTTAATATTTTTTATAGAACAGTTGACATAGTCAATTCACAAATTAAAAATGGATTTGAAGGAATGTTGAAAATTGCGAAATTTTTTTGAATTTTTAATGCCAAAAACATTGCTAACATTATCAGAAAAAGAACTTCAAATGTCGGCAATAGAATTACAAAAACATTATAGCGATGATTTATAAGAAAATTATCCGATGCAATTTATTAATGCGGTATATTTAAAAAAAAGACATTATTTCTATTCAGGAAATGACAGATATTATTCTAATCAAATATTTATTTATCGAAAGTGATTTATGTGAGGTTTGTACTGCTTTATTATTATTTTTAAGCATTCCTGTCACTCTGGCTACAGCATGAATCAAGATAGATTAAGTAATCTCTCTCTTTTGGCAATAGAACATCATGCAGCAGAAAATTTGAATTTAAAAACCCTTATAGCAGATTTTGCAAATAAAAAAGCTCGAAGAACTGATATTTAATTTAATTTTATATAAAATATGTGAATTATCATTTTTTTCGCAATTTTTTTATCTTTAAGAATTACAAAAAATATTGCATTTAGACTGTTTTCGTGCACTTAATCATTGAATTTTCAAAAGTTTATTGGGCCTACATTTTGTTTTGCGGGGGGGGCACCAAATCCTAGTTAAGTCACTGTCTGTATGTTGATGATACGATAATAGAAACTCTCACAAAACTCTCTACAATAATTATAGTAAATTTCATACCCATCGAATGAAAGATGCGCGAACAAACAAATACAGCTAGTACGTTACTTCATGTGTGTTAATTATCGTATAATAAATACAGCTCGTGACATTTAACGAAAAAATATTGTTTGTATTTCGTGTCGAAGTGATTGTATTTTGTTGCGCTTTCGAATGAATTTGTTACCTCAACCTTACGGTCTCGGTTAAAATTAATATTCTCATGCGCAACAAAAAAAACAATCACTTCGCACACTTAATACAAGAATAACTATTTTTTCGGATTTTCTTTCTCCCAGTCGATGAATCCAAAGCTTATGATTGAAAAGAAAATTCGGCCAAGTTTCATCAAAAAATAAACATTAACCCGTGCCCCAAGACGGTCGGAGTTTGAATAGGAATTAACATGGGTTTTATCTACTCACAAGGGATAACTCTGTTAGTTCTCACTATTTTGCCCCAATATGACTCATATAAGAGCTCTGACATCGCTGAATCCAAATCTAACGGTAAAAAAAGTATTACGAGCCATGAAAGCTGTCGAAAATGTTGTCTTTGTGGAATCACTAACAATCATATACTTTAAAGCAGAATTTAAAAAGTGTTAGAAATTCGAATCTTCGTCGGAATATCTAATTTTCACAATATTTTGATCATTGCTTTTTGTTGTAATTGTTTTTCAACGCCATATTCACATTCAGCATCAAAAAAATCCGAAAAGCTGAAAACACCTTAAAAATGGTGAAAACGAGAGTTTTTTCCACAATGACAGCACTTTTGACAGATTTCGTAATCCTTTTTTACAATCAGATTCAGATTCAGCGATGTCAAATTCCTCACATAAATCATTTTGAGGTCAAAATAGTGGGAACAGACAGAGTTATAGCTTGTGATATCCGCAAGTAGGTGAAACCCATGTTAATTTCCATTTAAACTTTGGCCGTCTTGGGGCACGGATTAATGTTATTATTCTTCGATGAAACTTGGCCGAATTTTCTTTCCCATCATAAGCTTTCGATTCGTCAACTGGGAGAAAGAAAATCGAAAAAAAAAATTTTAATATATACATATATATTGCAGATGCTATAATAAATAATTTATCGAAAGAAGCCAACAAATAATTCAGTGAGCTTTAATTCAATCAAATGAACGATGCGCGTACGAACAAATATGGCTCGTACGTCACTTCTTGTAATGTTGTCTGTTATAGCCTATGTTACTCAGCGACAATATAAATTTATACCGGTGAAAGAATTTTCAAAATCGGCCAAGTAGTTTTTAAGTCTGTTCATTACAAACAAAAATACAAATCTTTTCTTTTTATAATATTGTCACAAATGTGAAATATTTTATGTAATTAATTCACATTATTATTTATTTGAATTCGCTATTTAGTCAATTATTTATTGTAACTGTAATCGTAGTTAGTATTAATGAGAGAAAAAAACTTTTCAGAGATCATTTTTTAGTTAGTATTGTCCAAGTTCAATTCTCGTACGTGATTGAGAGCCTATGATTACTAGATGTTCGGTGGTTACCAGGCATCAACTGTTAGACATTTGAATGTTGGCCCATTGTTGGATTAGGTATATAAAGAGCGTGAACCAGGAGAGAGAGGTCATTCAGTGCGAATAACTGAGCAAAATTGTGTTCATACGAGTTTATAAAATAAATATTTGGCACTGTAACCTGTATCAATAAATTATTCACAATTAAATTTGTAACAATATTAATACAGATGATGCTGGAAACTCATGGATAAATCGTCCGACGACGACAAGACTTATAACAATAAAACTGTAAAGGGGCCAGTTTTTCTATTGCGCCAATTTAAATGATTCAATTCAATAGTCGTATAAAATTATCGTTGTCAGGAAGGCAGTCAAAAAAATTGTCAAAAACTGCTAAAAACGCTTTTTGCGTTTTACAAAAAAACTAAGTGTTTTTAGCAGTTTTTGACAATTTTGTGGCAGCCTTCCTGACAACGTAATTTGCCACGTTATAAACTAACAGATAAAATTAAAAAAAAAAAATGAGTTATCAATTTTCTTGATTTGCCTTTGCGCTAATTCTAATTTTTTATGAATTATTTTCTTATATTTTTCATTGCCGTTTATAATGAATCGATGAATGAATGCCTCCAAAAAAAAAGTCAATTGAACCACAGTTCACTAAAATAAAACAACAAAGTTAAAATGCATTTAATAAAATTTCTACAAAATCTTGCAGAACAAATGATTGCTGAATGGAATTAATGAAACGATTTACTACGCAGGATAAAGTATCAATAATTTTTATTATCCTTTGTTTCACTGAAACAATAATGTTATGCAACAGTGACCAATAAAAATTATGGTTAATCAATTCAAGCATTTATTCACACTTTGAGATCCTGAAGTTTCAACTGAAAGACGATTTTTCATGACTCCTAAATAAAAATAAAATATGCATTTATCAGAGGTCCGCACGAATATTTTTTCTAGTCAGATCTTTCATTTTTGAAGTCTCCAAAGTGAAACCGGTCCATTTCATTGTTATTCGACTGTGTTATTTGACCAGAAGACCCTCATGTACCACCGAGCATATTTTCTGCATAACTTCTTCCATATTTAAGATTTTGAGTTACATTCATAGGGACTTGAATATTGTATATGCAAATTTCATGATCTACAAATTTACCCTGTTAACAAGTGAAATCAAAAAGTGATTTAATGAGAAGAAACTGTCTCTTACTTCTGGAAGACTGTCTTCAACGATAACGACATTGAATCACTTTTCCAGTTGTCCGCTAGGTGGTACATGTGTCAAGAGTCTCTAACATGATGTTAACAATCTTTACGAATTAGAATTGAGCCCCTGCATGTTTTTTGTGTTGTAGAACCGTCAGCTAGTTTTTGAAGCATTTAAAATTAATTTTGTCTATTTTGGAAACAATTTATTTGAAGATATTTCTATGTTTTCAGGTCCTGCCATCTCAATTTATTTATATAGATGTGGAGGAAGTCTCATAAACACTAAATTTGTTTTAACTGCTGCTCATTGCATTGATGATTTGCCGTCACAGTTAAAATTGTAAGTAAAATAAATTACATTTTTACTGTAAGTTTCAAAATTAATTTTTCATAATTGCGTCAAAATAGTTTTGAGATTTCATTACAAAATGTGCGTTCAATCCTAACAACAAAAAATTGATTTAAATTATTATTAAAATGTAATTATTTTCAATATTTAGGGCAACAGTCCGCTTGGGCGAACATGACGAACGTTACAATCCGGACTGTGAGGGGGAAATTTGCGCAGATCCGCCACAAGATTTTAAACCTCTTTTAGTTATTGCTCACAGAGGTTATGACCGTCCAAAATACCAAAATGACATTGGACTTATTCGTCTTGACAGAGAAGCTGTCATTACACGTATGTCAATAATTTAAATGTTTTTATATACAAAATTCTCATTTTCTTTAATTTTAGCGTATGTAAATCCAATTTGCCTACCTTATAAAAACATGCGCACAAACTACACAGGATTTGACGTCACAGCTGCCGGGTGGGGAATTGTCAACTTGGGTGAGCATAATTTTGATGACAGTTGCCATGACAAAATTATTTTTTATAGCACGCTTTAGTTAGAGAAATTTATGCATTTTAGAAACATCTTCCCACAGTCCAGTTCTTCAAGACGTTACCTTAAAAGTTGATGATATTTCAAACTGTAAAACAGTATACTCTACTCGTTTCAAAATAAATATTGGCTCCTTACAGTTTTGTACAAGGGGCCAAAACGATAAAGATACTTGTGAAGGAGACAGCGGAGGCCCTTTGATGATACGGCAACAAATCGCAAAGAACGACGTTCCGAGGTATTTTCTTTTAGGAATTATATCTTTTGGCCCTAAACTGTGTGGTACTGCTGATTTACCAGGGGTTTTCACTAGAGTTAGTGATTATTTAGACTGGATTTTGTATCATATTGATGATGATTATACTGTAGTTATTTAAAAAAAAAGAATTTGAATTGAATTAATTGATTTTGTAATCAATTATAAAGACTTGAATGTAAAAACGTGGGACCTAAATTTGCTTTTAAATTGAATGAAACAACAGAAACCAATTTGTGATATGTCTTTCAATTTGCAATGATTTTTTACGGTTCGATATGTTTGAAAACAAAAATTAATCACATTTTAATTAATGAAATGTCCGAGAAAGTACCAAAATATTCTAATATTAAGAAAAAAAGTATTATAATGAATACAACATTATTTTTATAAGGATTTTAATAAAAAACATATACATTTAAGGACTTATGAACCTAATTTTTGAATTGTCTACAGTGTGTTTAAAGAAATTGATAAATCCTTTTTTCCCACTTGTCATTACTCATATACAAAATAAATCAATGAAGCTTCAAATAACCATCAGAAACAGCACTTAAATATCAATATAACTCCAATATTTAATTTTCAGATTGTAAACTGTATCATGCAAAAATTAATTTTGCGCTGTGATTTTTACAAGAATTACAGTTTTCTGTTTAATACATCGTGTAACAAGTTGTAAACTAGCTGCCGTGGGTGCTTTGTTCACTTTTTGCAAAGAAATATAGTAAAATCAACGAAATATGATTTTTGAGTGACGCTTTATATGTAGGCAGATCAAGGACTAATACTGAAAACATTTTTCATTGTGAATTCATTCAAGATTTTGAATCGAACTGCACTATGCGTTTTGAGAGAGGGTTTTTATTTTTTTGTGTTGTTTCCCATTGGTTTTTTGTGAGTGGACAAAACCATCAAGATTGTATTGCCTGGCTCATTAAATGTAAGTTGATAATTTAATATTTTTAGTCTATAAAAATCAATTTTGTAATTTTTACTGTCATCAATTGAAAGATGCTTTTTAATTCAGACAGAATTATCACTTAAAGCAATCATCAGATAACTCTTCTATGCTTTCAAAAAATATGAAATCCCTTAATGGTCTATGGTTTGTTTATGATATTGCTTAGCGGCCATAAAGTGGCTCTTTGTGGACTAGTCCATAATGATAAAGTAAAAAGGCCTGTTATCAAAATAAACGACAAAACAAATGTCATAAATTTATTAGATTAGGTAAGTAACAATTACATTGGAAATAATATAACAATAAATTCAAACATCATTTTTAGTGATGCCAAAAATAAGAATTACCTATAAAATATAAATTCATTAATTTCCATCTAAGATATAAAAATAAATAAGTACATACCTTGTTCAACAAATGCCGTTCGTCTTCAGCGTTCAGTAAGAAATTATCCACATTTTCTTTATTTAAAATAAGTGACTTTTGATTTGAAACCTTCTCCTTTCCTTTTCAAATACGGGCTAACACTGTGGAACTTGCCAATGTCAATTCCTTCGTATAATTTAATTGTTGCACATAGCATGGAATATTTAGTCCATAAGGTAGATATTTTATATGATGCGACTATCTTCTGCAGTTTCTATTTTCTTCTGTACACACCATTTTTTGTATAAACCGTATGTTTCTTCGTATATTTATTTTGACTTAGTTGGCAAAAGTGATTCCTCAGCTTTTGATGCTATTTGAATGATTTCTTCCATCAGATCAGAATAATTGAGATGTCAAGTAAAAATTTTCAAACAAACAATGACCAACTTGGTAACTAAGCAATAGAAAAGACACACCATGCTAGCGAAACGAGAATATGATTTGAATTTATCATATTATTCTCCTGCCATCTATACGCGGTCCTATGGAACTATTAGAGATTTATGATCAAGTGATTTCATTTTTGAAGCGTTTGACTTGAACTTGTTTCAAAGTGAGCTGCAAAGAATCTTAAGTGTCAATTATGGTGGTAAGTGATTTTGAATGTCATATGAATAAACAAGATGTTAATATACAATTTGTGTATTTTTAGTACCGTTGTCTTGTTTGTTTAGGAGAAAATGTCAGTTCATTCTTACATTGTATTCCTCAATCAAAATTGGTCTGGAATTTGAATCACTCTTTTGTAGCAGAATACCGTCAAAATCAAGACAAACTTGAAAAACAGGAATAAAATGTCACATTGATGATCCTTCATAAGAAAAAAACAGATAGATATGTATACATATATGGACATCAAAAAAATTACTCAAATTTTGAAGTATGGATTTCATCGAGAAATGCCAAGAGTAATTCTCGCCGCAGAATGTCTCAATTTATGAAAATTCATAAACGAAGCAGCATCTATTCAGGGTACCAGAAAAATCCCATAAAATATGAAACTAAATTTATATCTGAAAATGCGAAGAGGTCATTTCAAGACAAAATTCTAACTTCCATGAGAATACACTTTTGATAATGCAGGAACTTGGAGAGAAACATACGAATAATAAATCCGTATTTACCAAATGAATACCATAGGAAAACCCCATAACTCAAGAATTATGGATTTTATCGAAAAAACACCTACATTAATACAATATCGCGATTTCATTTTCTCTATGTATAAAACACGAGATTAAAAGGGAATCCTCAACGGACAGACAGGCGGATATAATTTTTGTGATTTTGTAAGATGAACTATATCTATATATAGTTTTTTAAATAATGTAATTGAACTATTTCCAGATGCAAGACTATTTGCTATTGTATATAAATGTTGAAATATGAAAATATTATCATTACTCCAAATTCTGTGATTGTATTTAATTTATTTTTACTCGTATTTATTCAATTCGTGATTTGTGATTTTAGTTATCATGATTCAATTCATATTTCCCATATTTGAATCATAAAAACTTGAATCATAAATAAAAATCATTAAAAAAAATTGTGTAAAATTTAACAGTAGGTACCTAGATTCGTATTCGCGCGCTATTACAGTAGTTCAATAGGACCGCGGTTAGATGGCGCTAACAGTAATATGCTAAGTTTGGATAAAGTGGGCGTTTCGCTTCTTCTTTAGTAGTTTTGTTCTGTGAGACACACTTCGCTAGATATTAAATTTGAATTTGTCATTTGTCAAATGTGTCATGCAAAAATGTCATTATACATAAAAGAAAAATCTTCTGCAAGCGATTGTAGTACAGTTGAACATAAAATATTGTATGCAACTCGTACACAATCGGACTCTATCGACTCGTCGCAATTATCAGCCTCGCTCGCTGCGCTCGCTCTGCCATAAACAATGATTCATCCATAAAGTCCTACATTATGTACTAGTTACATAAATATCTATTATTTATTGCCACTGTTTCACTGTTTATTTTTTAATTTTCGAATAACTAACTATTCTCCTCCGCTCGGCTTTATCCCCAGTTTATATATCTTCGGCTATTTCTTGTCGACAGAGCCGGAACTAGGGCGCGGCGAAGGTGGCCCCTGCCACGTGCGTAGACTCCTAGAGGGCGCAAAATTCTACGAACCGCATTGAACAAATTATTTCAATTCAAATTCAAAAAATGTTTTATGACGGAATTTGGGTGGGAAAGCTTATACCGTTATACTACCTGCTACCCATTTCATTTTAAGGTCAACTATAAAATTTTACTTGGATTTATATTGGTTATTGGAGATGTACACTGCTCTATCAGCAAATAGTCTAGCTTCTGTATTTCGTGCATTGTGTTAGGAATGCCGAGCCACCCGTTACGCTTGATTTGTTGAAGAATGTATTTTTATTTTTCAACTTTTCATCTATTGTTCAAAATTAATTAATTATGGTTTTAGAACCCCTGAACCCATAAGACATAGTTTTAAAAAAAAATCGGTCTGTCTGTCGGTTCGTCTGTGTGGAATGAAATTTCATATTAAAGTTTTTCATCAAAAAGCCAAGATCAAGTTCGTAAATGAACTTTTCTTTAGCCAGTGGTACCAAAACTTTATTGACGGAACTCTTTTATTTTTTGCGTTTATTTATTATTATCATAGAATATGAAATGACTGAAATTGATCCTTGAATAACTTGGCACAACATTTTTCGAAATTATCAGCGGTTCATTTATCATCATTAAAATTTGAATTTTTATGAAATTCGTTGTCTTTCTGAAGCATAGGAATAATGAGAGTTATAATGTGAAATTGGACTTATTGTCACTTATATTCGGACATCACATGCAAACGTTCGTCAATTGTACTTTTAAATTGAGTAATTTAGCTCT
This sequence comes from Dromius quadrimaculatus, assembly GCA_963989225.1. NCBI lineage: Eukaryota > Metazoa > Arthropoda > Insecta > Coleoptera > Carabidae > Dromius > Dromius quadrimaculatus. The sequence continues at coordinate 5,299,385 of OZ022328.1, forward strand.
ATCATGTTTGGTATCAACTTGAAGGCTCTTGCGGGGATATGTAATTATAGTGAAAGTTTCAAAGAGGATATTTAAACGATCATCAATTGTTTCTTTTACAAATTATTCGAATGATATTTAGTTTGGTACCAAGTTAAAGCTCTCGGGAAGATACAATTAGTAGATATGAAGAATGAATATTAATTAGTGGAATCCACGTTACCATCTTAAAATTACACTTTCGGCGGTCAAATGTCAAAAATGTATGTTCCAATGAACTGAAGACTCCGAAAATCTAGAAAAGGACTATTTATTTTCAAGAATACTTATTTTATGTAGGAATAAAATATAACTGCCATCTGTCATTTTAACATTGACAGTTATCTCTTTGACAATGACAGCTGCCACTTTGGAATATGCAATTAATTGATGCGACACTCTAAATTTCTGGAACTGGCTAGGAAATTTATGGCCCAGGAAGTACTGATATATATATATATATATATATATATATATATATATATATATATATATATATATATATATATATATATATATAATTATATATATATATATATATATATATATATATATATATATATATATATATATGTATATATATATATATATATATATATATATATATATATATATATATATATATATATATATATATATATATATATATATATATATATATATATATATATATATATATATATATATATATATATATATATATATATATATATATATATATATATATATATATATATATATATATATATATATATATATATATATATATTCTTCAAACCAAGTGGTGACATAATAAAAACCAAATTATAATCAATCAGGTACATTAAATATTACTAACATTTTAATATCTACATATGAATCAAAAAACGATGTCATTATACAAAAAAATCAAATCAGTACTTCCTGGACCATAAATTTCCTAGCCAGTTTCAGAAATTTAGAGTGTCGCATCAATTAATTGCATATATATATATATATATATATATATATATATATATATATATATATATATATATATATATATATGTTTGTATTATATCTTTTTTGCCTCATATTCATAAAAATAGGGGCGCAATTTTATGATTCGCCACAGGCGGCCAATACCCTAGCTCCGGCTCTGATTCCTGGATTCTGTAGAGGAAATCTGTCTTTAACATTACCAATATGATTTCGAATTTTCAAATTGGAAGTATAAGATGTTTTTATGTCATATTTATGTGAAAGTCTTCCAATTTTATCCGTTATATTAGCTACGTAAGGCAACGTAACAAATATTTTCTTATTATTTTGATCTTGAACAGGAGGAATAGAATTCTTCTGTCTAAGTGCTCTCTTGATTTGTGTTTTATTATAACCGTTCTTTAAGAAAACATCATCTAAAAATTTGATTTCTTCAGACAGTTTACTTGGATAACATAAAGTAGAGGCTCTCTGATATAAACTTTTAATGGTGCAAAATTTTTGAGCTGGATGGTCATTAGAGGACTCATGTAAATATTGATTTGTATGAGTCGGCTTCCTATATACAGAATGGATGAGTTTACCATTATCTTGTTTCTCCAGGTGAACGTCCAGAAAAGGAAACGTTGTGTTTCTAATAATTTTTATATACAGAACTTTTCCAAATAGAACATATTTATTAGAAAATGAGTTTATTTTTTACTTTTCGAACTACTAACCATTCTACTCCGCTGAACTTTATTCCCGGTTTATATATATATATATATATATATATATATATATATATATATATATATATATATATATATATATATATATATATATATATATATATATATATATATATATATATATATATATATATCCGGCTATTGCTTCTCGAATCCTCTACAAATTTCCATTCGGTCAGACATCACCACATTCTTGACGCAATTCGACTCTTGTTGTGTATATTACCCGTTTAACTGGCGTGTTACAGTATTTCCAGTTATTTAAATATTAAATTGCCAGAAATCAAACAGTGTGAAGTAGGTGTCTTATCCAGGTTTTCATTTAAATACTTTGATTTCGCATTATTTGACGGGGTGATTAAAAAAATATTACTTTTATAGATCTTACTTCAATTTGTGCTACGTGTGCCGATGATAGTCAGCAACAGAATGAACCAATCTATGGTGAGAAATTACATGAAAAAAGCTCGTGACAGAAAAAGAGAGCTCAATTTTTTTTACAGACTGCCAATTGTAGGGAAAATACTTACTTCTGTAAACTTAAGATATTTGCATTCAAAAATCCCTGCTAGGTGTTAATGCATATTAAAAAATTGATTTTAATTAGCATGAAAAATACTTTTTACAGTCTACCATTTTTTCGAACGTAAAGCAAGTCTGCAAAATCGACTGAAAGTTTATTAACAGACGGTTTACATAAGTCCAAGAGTAAAACATAAATGGCAGCTTGTAAAAAATTAATCTTTTTTTCTGTCTACAACGCTTCTAAAATTCGAAATAATTTAATTTTGTTCTTTTTGTTGTTAATAGACGATTCCATATCTTTACGTAGTGACTTACTAGCAAATGATGATACATCTGAAATGGTTCATGATACAAACTGTAAGTATTTCTACACAAATCGCTTTCTTAAAAACTAATATGCTTTTATTTCAGCCGATATAACTCCATTACAAGTTTTGTTTGATTCCATCAATCCCAAAAGAGCACCAGTGCTACGTCAAAATTTACCATTATTTACAGTACCGGCAAGTGAGTATAAAAAATTATTAATTCAAGAATTGACAATCAAAAAATCTTGTTTTAGTGTTCGGTTTTCCAAGTTTTGATATACCAATACCACGATTTCCTGCAAATACTATAGGGGCTCCTCTAGGTTCGCAGATGTACAACGGGAGACCAGGTAAAGAATAAATGTTAGCTGATTTCATTAAAAGAACCAATACAGAATAATATTTTTTAGGTCAATCATATGGGAGCATCAAAAGAGGTGAATATTTTGAAGTATTTAATAAGCAATTCAATTGTTTTTATTTTGTAGAAATAGACAATCATCCGAACTGGAAGTATTTCGATAAAGATAATTGTGGGGAGAATGTATTAGATCGTTTAATCGGAGGAACGAATGCTCAATTGGGACAGTATCCTTGGTTAGGCGTTATAGGCTACAAAAACAGGCGATATCTAATAAAAGATGAAATTAAATTTAGTTGTGGTGCAGCTTTAATTAATACCTGCTGGGTTATTTCTGCTGCACATTGTGCTAAGAGTCTACCACCTGGCTATTACATGTGAGCTGATATATATATTTATTTATTGTATTATCCATTTGAACGTAAAACATTTTACATAGTAATTTATTCCAAGTTCCAAGAAAATAAATAGGAAATTGTAAATTTAATTTCAAAACTGATTTATTTTAAAATAAATATTGCAAATGGGAATTTACAACTTCTGTTCGTTTCCGTTCTTTTATCGTTTACGTGGTAATTCCCAAATACTTTTGTGGTTTTTGCAAAAAATATAAATATAGAAAGTATTGATACTTAATCCGAATTTATGAACGTTCCTTAGGTACAATGAGAAAAATAATTTTGACAATATATTTAAAACTCGTCTATAATATATGAAAAAATAAAAATTGGCGCGCAAATATGATAATTGATGCGCAACAGGCGCTAGGCGCACAATACCGGAAGTAATAATTGAAAACATATTCAACAAATTGTTTTTTTTTTTAATAAAAAGCTAAAACTGTGGCAATGTAAATTAGTTTATCAATTATTAGTTATTTACATGCATCTAGTTTCACTTTATTAAAGCATGAATAAGCGCAGTTTGCGCTGCAACTAAAATTGCCGTTGAGGGATTTAAATTTTGCAAATCGTTAGATTAAAAATGTAGGCCTTGAACAGAAAAGCGTGCATCTTAAAATGAAATTGTTCACAAAATATTAGTTCGACATTAGTTTGTTCAAATTCAAAACAATTCTAAGTTAAGACGTTTTTTTTTTGTTGGCCTACTTGACTCTTTTTGTTTTAGTGAGGCAATTCGTCTGGGAGAATATGATTTAAACAGCGACACTGATTGTAATAATAATGAATGCGCAGCTCCTGTCCAAAATTTTAAACCAGCTAAAATAATTGTTCATGAAAATTACGACAATCCTAAATTACTAAATGATATTTCTCTCATAAAATTGAGTAATCCGGCACAAATTACAAGTAAGTTTAAATTAGACCATAAAAATTGTTTTGAAAAGCCATTAATAATTTACGATTAGATTCATGATTGATTTTCAACTAGCAAACCTACATCTATTAGTTTTTTTTTTGTTTCTATTGTTGTTTTTATTGGCATTTTTTATCAAATTGCAAATTATTTATTGGATTATTAGTGACCAAGCTGATTTGAAAAATATTTTTGTTAATTCAAGGATGGGTCTCTCCAATATGCCTACCACACTCAGATCTCCTAATCAAAGACTTAAGGAACCAATATGCCGAAATAGCAGGCTGGGGTATAAAAAACATCAAAACCAGGGAAACCAGTAACATACTTCAAACAGTTAAACTTCCTATTATAGACATAAACTATTGTAAAAGAGCATACAGGCAATTAAATTCTTTGGACGATTCTCAGATTTGTGGGGGGGGCATAAAAGGAGTGGATTCTTGTAATGGAGACTCGGGTGGACCTCTAATGAAAGTAGATACGGCAAATGCAAGAGATACTCCGAAATATTATGCTATTGGGATCGTTTCTTTTGGAGAGGAGGAATGTGCGCTCCGTCCTTTTCCTGCTATTTACACAGCAGTGTCAAAATACATGAAATGGATATTAGATAATGTTTCACAGTGCTGAAAATTTGCAATTAAATTCGATAATAAGCAGCTAATAGATTCTAGTATGTCAATCATGTATCAATTAAAGTAAAACAAAATAATAAATAAAAAAATTTATTTGGAAGTCCACCTGTCATTTCTGTATGTTGGTAGTGCTGCTTTTTGTTGGTCTCCGCTTTTCAAATTGGCGGGCAAATTCAAAAATCGAATAATAGGTATTTGTATATCTTTGCATTTTTATTGATTATTTGCAGGGACATTCTGTAAGTATTTTGGGACTGCTAATATTTGTTATACATGATTTTAAAGAATTACTAAATACTACATAACTTTCTAGAAATATTTTTGTGACTTCAAACATTTAAATCTTGTTTTTAGGAACGCATATCTTCACACTGCGTTTAGAAATGAAAGCTTGTTATTTGTTTTTCTGGTTTTAGGCAAGGAAATTTGAATTAATATACGTACCTATCCAAGCATTAAGTTGAATTGTCTACATTAAAGAAGCACCGACAGAAAGAAATGAATGATTTAAAATTGAATGTCTGTGGATTTTACTCAAAAAAGGTGCCTAATAGTTTTTTCCCAAGTAACATAAATGACCATGATACAACGTTGTATCGACGTCATAGACCTGGTCAATTGACGGTTCTCAAGACGTCTGAGCGAGTAGCTTCATAATCTCTTTCCGGAGACCTATAAAAATGTAGTTCGGGGCTGTTTGCTTTAGTATTTGTGCACCTAACAATACGAAAACTTCTAAGTGAATGATTTATATTCATGATTATCGAATAATATGACATACAAATTGACGTTTGACAGTTTGACGTTTTTGACAGCACACCTCATAGATGTCAAATTTAACCGATAGAGCGGAACCACTGAGGATGCGCAATAGTAGAACACTTAAAACATAGGCTGGTACCACAAGCTCTGTTTTTGGCTATACTAGCAGTGTTATTTTAAGAAGAGTTTTAAGGCAATATAAATATTTCAAGCTATTTTAAAAGGAAATATTCAAATAAATTTTGTAGACATATGTTTTTCCGTAATTTGTATCTGAAGATTATTTTTTAAAGTTTTTGGAAAAATTCTAATTGCGTTAAAACACATCTTGACACAACGCTCTTAGTAGCGCCAAAAACAGAGCTCGTGATACCAGCCATAGATATTATCATCCGCCATTTTGTGTCCTGTCAATAAAAGAAAGCATATGTAAACCAATGTAAACATTACAGGAAATGCGTTGTTCGACGAAGATAAAATGTTAAAAAACTTGAAAAACTAAAGAAAATAGTATCAGAGTGACTCATTAATATGCCGAGTAATTTATCATCATTATTAGCGGCAATTGTGGCTGTAAGATTCACAGACAAATTGTAAGTATTTCTTATAAAAATGGCGGATGATAATACTCATGTATTTAATGCCTTAGCAATAGGCGTATAGATTCATAGAATTTTATGAAGACCAAAAATTAGAATTTTCATTTCAGGGACTTAAGTTTAACGTTAGATACGAAGGTACCAAATTATTTTTAATACAAATGTTGCAATTTTGATTTTAGATAAAAGAAATCAGTTGTGGGTGATACACCCCAGCACTTTCTTCGCAGTATTACTTTTGCTCCAAATAAAACTATTCAAAAAAATTCAATTTTAGTTGAAACTGCCTCTGTATGCCAAATATTTTCTATATTACAAAAGTTGTATAGAAAAAAAAAAATGAATCAGCTTTTTGATATATTAAATTTTAATTTGATTGTTTAAATTCTGCAGTTTTTATCGTGGAAGATATCCCAAAATGAAAATACTCAACGTTTGCTAGAAAAAAAAGCTTCACGATTTAGACCCTACTAAACCCAAAAACCATATTTTCAAACTTTCATATTTAAGCTTTTTATAAAAAAAGTTTTAAGTTCGTGTGGTACCAGCGGTACCAACATTTTATTGATGAAACTTTTAGTTTTTTGCGTTCATTTTATAAACGGTAGTATTTATCAAAATATGAAATAACTAAAATTGATCCTTGAATAATTTGAAACAACATTTACCTGAAACATTTTTTCAATTATTAACGGTTCATTTGTTGGAGTACGTAAAAACATAAACGTAAGAAATTATGTACGTTCACTGTGGTCTTAACGTAAAATATTAAAATAAAGTGTTTTTTTTAATTTTACGTTGGTACCAATTAGAGTTATTGATGTATTGTGTCATTTTAAATATTCTGTTGATTTCGATTCTGTTTCGTGTTTAATGTTTTTCTTTGGTTTCACTTTTATTTGTTTAGAGTTTAGTTTGTTTTGTTTTATTGTATGATGTCTGAAAAAGATCTTGCGATTGTTTCATTATTATTGAAACTGCTATATAAAAGTCGCCAACGAGAGAAATATTAAGACGAAGAAGAAATTGTTGTTTTTTTTATCAATAATTATATGTCAATCATATTTAAAGCACGTTTCGATTCAGGGTGCTGTCAACTGTCAGATGAAATCATGTGTTTAAAGTTGACGCATGCGCTATTAGTTGTTTCGTACGTAAACATAACATAAAGTTGAATTTATCTCAACTTTACGTTTTCATTACGTAGTTCTTATGTCAATACATAAACATAAGAAATTCGTAAGAGTATTGTGAACACGGGCATTGAAATATAGTAGTTCAACTTTACGTTTATGTTTACGGTTACGTACTCCTTACGTTTACGCACATTGTGAATTGGCACTAACACGCAAAACGCATTGAATAGATACTTGATACAAAAAATTAAATGAAATGATTATTTCTTGTGTGACATATCAATAATTTTTATTCTATGTTCATCGTGAACAGGCGTAAGATTTTCTTAAGAATTGTTATGTACTTCTTATGCTTACGCCCATTGTGAATTATAAGGCTCACTTGCTTGCCCACCACAATTTTATATATATATAAATCAATTTTTTGGGTGTTCATTCATTCGTTGTTAAATTCTAGAAGTGTTAATATGAGATTATTAATAATGAATTGGTTAAGTTATCTTGAATTCTACGTGATTTTAACTTATTCAATATCAGGTATAATTTTAACTTGATTTATTTGATTTTTACTTATATAATTTAGTTTAATTACAGTGGGTACAAAATTGACAAACCTCCAAATAATTAAATAAATATAAAATTAATAAATTTATGTAACAAAACGTTACTATACAGATTATTCGAAGTAATAAATATGGAAAATAAAGAAATATTTATATTTGCGTTATAACTTTGACAGCTGTCACTGTGGAACTATTGCCAACGTCAATTCCTCCAGATATTAACCTAAAATCAACGTATTCTATTAAGAAATGTTATTAATTGAAATACACGTATTGTCTACCAAAAAATTAATACAAATCTCGTGCGTTATAAACTGAGGAGGTTAATTGTTTATTGTAAAAAAAAATACTTCTTGAAATGATAGTTTCACATTATTTAATTTTAAAAAATCGATGGTAAATGAACGGCATATGTGCAGCGCGGGACCTAAGAATCGACGTTCGCCTTCCAAAGCGTTATAAAATATAGCTTCGCGGTCGTTTCTCAAACGAAGTCATCGCGCTGTAGAGTACTACTTAAAACACTCGATTGTAAATAATTATTGTTGATAATTGAAAGCTTAAGCATCAACCGTAATAAAAATGTAATTTCAGCTGCAGAAGAATCATGCTATTGTGTGAAATTAGCCGAATGTCCACCCTTACTAGAAAGGCATTCTTTCGATCCCGAGGACGTAAAGTATCTACAGAGTAAAAACTGTGGATATGTCGGTTTGGAACCAAAAGTTTGTTGTCCAGAGATGCCTCCTTTTTCAGAATATTGTGAACCAGACTTTCGTGATCGTTTTGAATCCGTAACGCGGTCGAGATTACTTCCGGATAAAGCTTGTGGTATTTCTTCGGAAAGGAGAATTTTTAGAGGGAAGAACGCTAAATTAGGATCTTATCCTTGGATTGCACGACTTGGATATACACGTAAGAAATACCCAAAATAATTTATTTGAAATGGTTCATAATATTTAACAGGAATTTTTATATAATAACATTCATTAGCAATTTTCAGTCCAAGCAAGGACAAAGCTACGCTTATGATTATTTCTCTAGGCCAACGTTCTTTCCAAATTTTTCTCAATTTCCTACTGCGGCTCGGACCTCTGCTAGGCTTGCTCCCACTAGTAGGATCCGAAGTAGTTGCTTCATCTAAACCAGCTTTCGCCCATAAAAAATGAAATTTATTAGGCGTAGGGGGTTTCGATTTAGGAGAATTTGGTTTGCTTCCGTGATATGTCACTTAATTCATCCAAACCAGTTTTTCCTCTGGCAAAATAGGTCCGTACTCTAGCTGAATATGGTTTTTTGGGCGTAGATGGTTTTGGGGAAATTGGTCTGCTAGGAATGTAGTGTCCTGGGGATAAATCTGGATCTGGAGATTCTGATGGTATATCACTAATGTCAATTGATTCTTCAAGAGATGTTGATAAAGTAGTGCTTACTGCGGTGCTCATTATCACAATTTTGAATTAATACCTGAAAATTTAAAAATGAAATATTAATCAACATTTATTTCTGCTCCCATTGATAGGTAATTGTAGATATAATAACTATCCGTAAATTACCGGAAGTTATTATTCTCGTATATTTGCCGCTCGTGCAGTTATATTGGAAAAATGGCGCCTAAAAGCAGTTTCTTGACAATATCTCCTTTCCGACTCATTCCTCGGCAAAAGCATTTATATACAAAATGAAACTAGAGCAAATTTTCTACAATTCATGTGATAATCTTATTTTTCGTAAAATCAATAGTTTTGGTGTACGAGTGCCGCAAACCATTATACATCTGCGTCAATCCATGACATTTAATTTTAACTGAAATTTGTGAATAATAAAATTAACTTTAATCTAAAAACTATACTAACAATAAATATTTTATTATGCGTTGAAAAACCGACTTCCGCAGTTATAAAGGAATGCGTCGCCTTTATTTCGGGCGTCCTTCTCTCTCTTCGTAGTGTCGTTTGCATTTATAAAGCCATGGCTTCTAATAAAGTAAGTTATTTGTGCTAATCCATTGCATAAAAGTGAAATGATTGAAGTGAAAGAAAAAGGATTGGAGACTTGTCGTAAGTCAAGTATTAAAAGGAAGGACAAGGATAAACTTTTGGTGGGACAAATATCGATAGTGGTTCACGATGTATGTTGAAAACGATATAATAATAAGAAGTTAATCGCTGCATCTTTGCGTAGAGTAAGCTAATGACGAGTCCGATTAATCTCGCAGCGCCAAGTGAGAATATCAGGAACTATCGGAGCTGTGATTCAGTGTGTTTGGCCGTAAGGTGTGATATTAATATAATTATCAATAACTTTTAAATACTGCTTTCATTTCTATAATTTTTTTGTTGTATACATATTTTAAAGTATAGAAATTTTACAAGTTGATTTATTTTATATGATATAGTTTAAATATCGGGAATTTTAAACCTTATTTATGTAATCTTCAAATTCAAAAGTAAGTAAGATAGCTAAAATTATATACAGGTGTCTCTTCTTCATTTTGCGTGTAGAAGTAACTTTGCACTGCGCTAACGAAGGAATGTGAGATTTGGTATACTTGAAGTTTAAATGAAGAAGGAATGCAAAAAGCCACAGTTATACTTGAATTTCATATGAAGAAGAAGTGCAGAAAGCTAAAATTATTTACAGGATGTCCCATTTTAATTATACGTGAAGAGAAAAATTTATAGCGCACGCACGAAGGAATATGAGGTTTGGCATAATTGAAGTACATATTGAGAAGGAGTGCAGAAAGCTGAAATTATATACAATGTAGCCTATTTAAATTTTACCTGAAGAGAAAAGTTTGTACCAGTCTCACGAAGGAATGTGAGACCTAACATACTTGAAGTTTATATGGAGAAAAAGTGCAGAAATCTAGGAGTATATACAGGATATCCCATTTGAAGACAATTTAATTTTTTGCTGGAATATATCGAGAAATATACACCGAATGAAAAAGTGTCCTTGCTCCGAGGGGCGGAGGTGAAAGAAATATCTCCAAAGTCTTAATGGAAACGACTATATTTTATTTAAGATTTTTTGAGGTCTATTAGTATTCAGGGTGTTGGAAAAAAGGTAAAAGATTTTCATGGCATATACATTTCGATATGCTGATTCACAATCAAAAAGAATTTTTTGTCTCTACTAATTAGATCCTACAGTTAGTTGTTTTTTTGTGCTTGTAGACATACGTAAATTATTTTTTCGAGTCTTTGTAGTTCTCTGCTGAAGACACGCTTCTTAAAAACTTATGTCACACAACCATTAGAACTGTCAGCTAATTTTTATTAATTTCTACTATTAGTAAGCATTTAAAATTAATTTTGTCTATTCTGGAAATAAGTCATTTGAAGATATTTTTATGTTTCCAGATCCTAACATCTCCACTTACACATATAGATGTGGAGGAAGCCTCATAAACACTAGATTTGTTATAACTGCTGCTCATTGCATTATTGATTTGTCGTTAGAGTTTAAATTGTAAGTAAAATAGATGAAACATTACATTATATTTTTAGCGCATTTTTCCGAAAAAAGCGCTATTATATTCACTTTGGCTGGCTGGCTGGCTGGCTGGCTGGCTGGCTGGCGTGAGATCTCAGCAACTATACTATTTACAGACTTGAAACTGATACTAAATGAAAGCTGCTATTTCGTAGGTTTGCACAAATTGCTTTAATTCAAGCTCAGTGATTGTGGAAGATTAAATTATTCAATTACTTGTTTCAAGTGAAACAGTGCCAAACAATGACATTAGGGATATGGCAACTAAAATTTATTAAAGTAGATAAAAATTTAGTTACAACTTTCGCCGCCTGTGTCACTATTATTATTTACAGTTGTCAAATCTGTCAGGGATTAATTCAATGACTTGTTTGACGCGAATTTGAAGCTTATTAGAATGAATTATTATTATTGGATGAAAATTTGTTTACTTTTGGTGTATTTTTCTTATATAGCTTTGATAAAGATCAAATTATCATTTTAAGGTACAGCACTTGACCTCCCGTCAGTCAATAACTAAACAATGAAGATTAAAAGGTATTTTTGAGTTTGTACATGCATAAATTATGTACCTATCAAATAGTCAACTTGAAACTAGTACTAAATGGAAGCTGCTGTTTCGTAAGTTTGCCCAAATTGCTTTATTCAAACTCAGTAATTGTGAGAGATGGTAATTTGCGAAATCTCTGAAGTAACAAGCATTCATGAGCTGTCAAAAATGCGCTTTCATCATCTAGATGATTCTTCCATTTTTTACTGTTCCCATTACTAATGCATTCAATGAGCCCAGCAAAACAGCGCACTAGCCTAACATCAGAAAATGACGTTTTCATTGATAATTTGTTGGATGAATATCAATTTTTAGGGCAATAGTCCTTTTGGGCGAACTAGACGAACGGGTCAATCCGGACTGTGAGGGGGAAATTTGCGCAGATCCGTTACAAGATTTTAAACCTGTTTTAGCTTTTGTTCACGGAGATTTTAACCGTCCACAATACCGAAATGACATTGGACTTATTCGTCTTGACAGAGAAGCTGTCATTACACGTATGTCAATAATTTAAATATTTTCAAATACAAAATTCTAATTTTTTTTAGCGTGGGTAAGTCCAATTTGTTTACCTTATAAAAAAATGCGCAAGGACTACACAGGACACTACGTCAGAACTGCCGGGTGGGGATTTGTCAACCAAACGGGTGAGCATAATTTTGATAACAGTTTCCATGACAAAACTATATTTTATTACACGCATAATACAAAATGAATAAAATTAGCGATTCATTTTGAGTTAAAGAATTTTATGCGTTTTAGGAATAACTCCCCCAGTTCTTCAAGAAGTTACCTTAAAAGTTGTCGACATTTCAAACTGTAAAACAGCTTACTCTACTTACGGTATAAGTATTGCCACCTCACAGCTTTGTGCAAGGGGTACTAACGGTGAAAATACTTGTAAAGGAGACAGCGGAGGCCCTGCGATGTTATGGCATCAAATGTCATTGAAAGAGGCTCCGAGATATTTTCTTTTAGGAATTACATCTCTTAACTATGATCCGTGTCATGATTCTAGTCCACCAGGGGTTTTCACTAACGTTATTGAATATATTTAGACTGGATTTTATATAATATTGATGGTGATTGTAGACATGTTTTAAAACAAAAATTAATCACATTTTAGCTAATGAAACGTCGGAGAAAGTAGATAAAACATAAATGTTCTAATAATCTATACATTTTTATCAATAAAAACTACTTTTGAATTTGAATTCTATATATTTTATTCGAAGTGTTGACGTTTCGATTCTTTGATCAAGGATCTTCTTCAGAAAACAATGATACAAAAATAAAACTTGTCATTACTCATACACAAATTATTTATTGGATATTCATCAAGTAGAGATACTTGGAACTTTAAAAATTTTAATTCTTGCACTTAAATATCAATACTAACCCAATATTTAATTTCCAGATTATAAATTGAATCATGAAAAAGTTTATTTTGCGCTGTGATTTTTACAAGAAGAATTACAGTTTTCTGTTTAATACATCGTGTAACAAGTGTAAACTAGCTGCCGTGGGTGCTTTGTTCATTTTTTGCAAAGAAATATAATAAAATCAACGAAATATATTTTTTGAGTGAGGCTTTATATGTAGGCAGGTCAAGGACTAACACTGAAAACGTTTTTCATTGTGATTTCATTCAAGATTTTGAATCGAACTGCACTATGCGTTTTGAGGGCTTTTATTTTTCTGTGTTGTTTCCCATTGGTTTTTTGTGAGTGGACAAAATCATCAAGATTGTATTCCCTGGCTCATAAAATATAAGTTCATATTTTAATATTTTTAGTCTATAAGAATTAATTATTAGCTAATTCAATTGAAAGATGCTGAAAGGAGTATAAAAAAATTACTTTGGGTCAAATCGAAAGTTGGGCACATAATTTGGAAGTTATTATAGGTACAAAAAAATCTAACGTAAACATCACGTGACTTACTTGTACATCCTTGGATATATATATATATATATATATATATATATATATATATATATATATATATATATATATATATATATATATATATATATATATATATATATATATATATATATATATATATATATATATATATATATAATACGATGTGATTTTGTGTTTCATCATATATATCGTTGGATATATATAATCAAGCACAAAATCTCATCGTTCCACAGTTAATCGTTTTGGATTTACTCAAGAGATTCTAAGAATCTGTCAAGTAAAATGCGCTTTCAGTTAAGTCGGTTGCTATGGAAACAGTAGGCCATTATTCTTATACTACAACGAACCTAAATACTGATTTCCAAAATTCTACGACGACCAACAGATCTGAATTTATGCGCAAAATTAAAAAATAAGTTCCTACTGACGGGCATTTCCGGTTCAGTCGATCGTTATGAAAATAGTAAGCAATCATTCAGATGCTACAGCAGACTGAAATACCAAATTTCAATATTCTACACCTGATCGTTTCGAATTTATGCGAAAAATTCCAAGAGACTGTCAAGTAAAGTGCACTTCCGGCTCGGTGGATCTCAATTAAAAAAGGATATGAGCATCTAGACGGTATAATCGTTCTAAATACTGAATTCTAACAATCTACGTTCAATCGTTTTGAATTTATGCGGAAAATTCAAAAAGTCTGTCATATAAAGTGCACTTCTGGTTCAGCCGATTGTTACAAAAATAAGAGATGATCATTTGATTGCTACAGTAATTTCAAATACTGAATTCCAGTATCCTACGGCTGATCATTCTGAATTTATGCGGAAAATTTTAAAAAAATTTCAAGTAAAGTGCACTTCCGGTTTAGCCGATCGCAATCATAATGCAAGATGTATATTAAGATGTTATAAAAGTTCTTTATACTAAATTTCAATATGCTATGGTGGATACTTTTTCGAAATATTTTTGTTACTTCAAACATTTAAATCTTGTTTTTAGGAACACATATCTCCACACTGCGTTTAGAAATGTAAGCTTGTTATTTAGTAATTGAATAACAATACATTTTTTGTTGTTTTTCTGGTTTTAGGCAAGGAAATTTGAATTAATATACGTACCTATCCAAGCATTAAGTTGAATTGTCTACATCAAAGAAGCACCGACAGAAAGAAATGAATGATTTAAAATTGAATGTCTGTGGATTTTACTCAAAAAAGGTACCTAATAGTTTTTTCCCAAGTAACATAAATGACCATGATACAACGTTGTACCGATGTCATAGACCTGATCAGCGAGTAGCTTTATAATCTCTTTCCGGAGACCTATAAAAATGAAGTTTGGGGCTGTTTGCTTTAGTATTAGTACACCTAACGTAACAACTTCTAAGTGAATGATTTATATTCATGATTATCGAATAATATGACATACAAAAATGACGTTTGACAGTTCGACGTTTTTGACCATATACCTATAATAGTACTTATCCTGCATGAGTAATAAAAATATATATACTGCTGACCTCCTATCGTAACAAGGAAGCGTCTCCGTACGGTATCTTTTATCTCTTTTCTTCTGCAAGTTTAAACTGCGCATGGCAACAGTCTTGAATTTCATTGGCCGATGCTTGAAAGATTGTGTTCGAGATGATTCGGAGTCAAATTTATTTTCTAAATTAAGACTTATTTCAAAGTGTGACTATGCGCAGTTTAGACTTGCAGAAGAAAAGAGATAAAAGACTCCGTACGCTGTCAGGTCCAAGTCGTTGGTATATATATTTATAGGTATATGTTTTTGACAGCACACCTCATAGATGTCAAATTTAACCGATAGAGCGGAGCCACTGAGGATGCGCAATAGTAGAGCACTAAAAACATAGGCAGGGAGTACTGGGTGTTTTCACTCTTATGAAGCAAATTGAACAGTTTCGCGCTATCTAGCGAGTTCGGAGAAAGTTAAGACTTTTAGCTGTGTGTGCTAGGTTTCAGAAGCTTGTGCGCAGTAAAATATTTTGCTGAAATCTGATTGGTAACCAGGTAGACAACAGACAACTAATCAGGGAGTACTGGGAGTGTTCACTGCCATGTTAAATAACTAGCACAAGAAATTATTAGTTTTCTCCAGAGCCGCATGGTGGCACTGGCTGTTTTTAATCAATTTTATTTAAATTTGAATTTATGAAATAAGACATAGAATTTTTAAGATATTGAATTTCAGGTTTTATAATTTAAATTCTCATTGCCACGTGAAAATTTAAATTATGTAGCCTGTAAATCAATATCTTAGAAATTTCATTGATCATTCAATTTGATTTCTCATTATGACTGAGTTCTCAAATTAATTTCGAAGCTCTTGATAAAATGATACAATATTTTATACAAATTAATATAATTACATATTTTATATATTAATACAATAATAATATTTCCTATATCTCTACGAATTACAATTTATGGTACATGAAAATCTTTTGATTCACCTTTACACAAAAATTTAAATTCTAAGAGTATTTGCGAATGTTAAAAACGATAAACAAATACAGTTATAGATAATTACATGGAGCTAGAATCAGACAATCATTTATACAAAAGTATAAAATTCATTATTGGGGTCAAAATTTTCACTAAATACATTGTTGTGTGAGCAAAACTACTCATTCGAAAAATCGGCAGAAAATATACATTTTGTTTCCCATTCCGAGAAAATTATCACACTTTTTGAATTTTGCGTTATTGTTTGGATGAGAAATTTAGGTAAAAATATTCGGACAGGTGATTCATCTCAAAAACTACTTGCAGCTATGAGAATTATGATGAATGGAAAATCCTGTGTCCCAGATACTTTCTGTTCTTTTTGAACTCCAAATGAATGATAGGACCGTGAGCTGAAGCAGAAGGAAGTGAAGCGGTAGTAACCTTGAAATAAATATTTCAATTATTTACTCATAATAGCAGAAAATACAGTACTTATATACTTACCAATTACTTGCGGTACTTCGATTTCAATGACTTCTTGCAGCGTCCAACCGCAAGTCGTTGTATGGGATCCAAAACAGCATGAAGACTACTGTCTTATCCACTTAAGTATCTGTTTTTTCATTTGTACCACACAAAAATAGCCCCATCTCGAATTATTCTCCTAATTGAATTGGGAACAATCTACTTTTGCTCAAAATATTTCCACTTTCGTACTTATACCGAATAATCGGTCTCTTCTTGTACGAAAAGCAATCTTCGACTCAACAAGGTTTCTTGTAGCTCATCTAAAAAGGTAGTAATGTTCATATTCATCAAGATTTTTAACATGACTGACTCGTATATACTTCATATTTACTAAAATGTACTCAAAAATAATGCCGATCTAACTTACCTTTTTAGTCTTGCTCTAAATTTTAAAATATTTTTAATTTTGCACATCTGGCATATTTTCACAAACAAGATAGACAAACATTGGTTGTCTGTTGTCTACCTGGTTACCAATCAGATTCCAGCAAAATATTCTGTCGCGCAGAAGCTCCTGAAACCTAGCTAGAAATTTTAACTTTCTTCAAACTCGCTAGATAGCGCGAAACTGTTCAATTTGCTTCATAACAGTGAAAACTCCCAGTACTCCCTGGTCCTGTCAATAAAAGAAAGCATATGTAAACCAATGTAAACATTACAGGAAATGCGTTGTTTGACGAGAATAAAATGTTAGCCATAATTCACAATGACCATAGCATAAAAATTATTTTATAGGGATATTGCGGCCTGAGTTGGTTATAAAATATAGGTACTTTCAGTTTTTAGTATCTGTCACAATTTAAATCACTTATCCTAAACGACGCTCTGCTTTATTTTTCTTTTGATTCGATTATTTTATCAAAACAGCTTTTTTAAAGACTCCTTTTTTTCAGATCTTATATTTGAAAATATTTTTCATTGCTTTTAGTTTTGTTTTTTATATTAAAGCTCTTAGTTTAGGGCACTACTTTTGTTTCTGTACATGTTTGCAATTAAATGTCTTTTTTGGAATGCGAAATTCGTTTAGTATTGTTATTAAAACAAAGATTATAAACATTTCTAACCACAAAAATAAGTTTATTTTCATTCATTTGATACATTTACTGTCTGTGTCTGTAAAAATATATTGGACTCAGAATTTTCATTTTAACATTAGATACGAAGGTACCAAATTATTTTTAATACAAATGTTGCAATTTTAATTTCAGATAAAAGAAATCAGTTGTGGGTGATACACGCCAGCACTTTTTTCGCAGTATTACTTTTGCTCCAAACAAAACTATTCAAAAAAATTAATTGGAACTGCCTCTGTATGCCAAATATTTTCTATATTACAAAAGTTAAAAAAATGAATCAGCTTTTTGATATATTGAATTTTAATTCGATTGATTAAATTCTGCAGTTTTTATCGTGAAAGATATCCCAAAATAAAAATACTCAATGTTTGCAGGAAAAGAATCTTCACGATTTAGACCCTACTAAACCCAAAAACCATGGCTGGTACCATAAGCTCTGTTTTTGGCTATACTAGCAGTGTTATTTTAAGAAGAGTTTTAAGGCTATATAAATATTTCAAGCTATTTTAAAGGAAAATATTCAAATAAATTTTGTAGACATATTAGACCGTCAGATAGTCGTAGATTTGAGTGCCCCATTTTGTTTTCTCTGCCTTCAAGAGTTTTGATTAGTATGTACATTTGAAGTATAATAATGCTGAAATCAGAGTTGGACCGTGTGGCCAACATAATAAAAATAAATTTTGAATTTTCATAAAAAAAATATGTTTTCATCCAATTTTCTCACTTCTGCCATGCTTACGAAATGAAATTTGAGGAAAATAGAATCAGCGGAAAACGATAGGCAGAAGTGATCCACTTGGCCAAGGGTTTGGAATGAGGGCTTGATTGTGTAAAAAAATTGTATCAATTTTTCCCATTCTTCTCGTTTCTGCCGTTTGGTCGTATGAAAGTTGATATCATGAGTATCTCGTAGAAACGAATGGCATAAGTTTTTCGAATGACCAAGTCAAGATATGTACGAAAACATCTTGCAGAAATTTGAATGTTTTCGTGTATATCTTGACTTGGTCATTCGAAAAATTTATGTCATTTGTTTCTACGAGATATTCATGATATCAACTTTCATATGGCCAAACGGCAGAAACGAGAAAAACGTGAACAATTGATATAATTTTTTTGCACAATCGAGCCCTCATTCCGAACCCTCGGCCAAGTGGATCACTTCTGCCTATCGTTTTCCGCTGATGCTTCTTCCCTTAAATTTTATTTCGTAAGCATGGCAGAAGCGAGAAAATTGGATGAAAACATGTTTTTTTATGAAAATTTAAAATTAATTTTTATTATGTTGGCCACACGGTCCAGCTCTGATTTTAGCATTATTATACTCCAAATATACATACTTATCAAAACTCTTGAAGGCAGAGAAAACAAAATGGGGCACTCAAATCTACGACTATCTGACGGTCTATATGTGTTTTCCGTAATTTGTATCTGAAAATAATTTTCTAAAGTATTTGGGAAAATTCTAATTGCGTTAAAACACATCTTGACACAACGCTCTTAGTAGCGCCAAAAACAGAGCTCGTGATACCAGACCATATTTTCAAAATTTCATGTTCAAGCTTCTTATAAAAAAAATAGTTTTGAGTTCGTATGGTACCAGTGGTACCAACATTGTATTGATGAAACTTTCTAGTTTTTTGCATTCATTTTATAAACGGTAGTATTTATCATAAAATATGAAATAACTAAAATTGATCCTTGAATAATTTGAAACAACATTTTTTAAAATTATTAACGGTTCATTTGGCATTATTAAAATTTGAATTATTATAAAATTCGTAATATTTTTCTGAATCATGCAAAGAAATCAAATACTAAAAATCATAATGTGAAATTAGAATTATTATTACTTATATTTGGACATCACAGCCAAACGTTCGTCAATTTTGTCCTATCGTGTTTGGTATCAAACTGTTCTTTAACAATACTGATATTTCCATTTTTTTCAGGATGTGTCTCTGTCGGAAAAAGATGGTAAGTGCCAATTCACAATGTGTGTAAACATAACGAGTACGTAAAAACATAAACGTAAGAAATTATGTACGCTTACAATGGTCGTAACGTAAAATATTAAATAAAGTGTTTTTTTCACTTTACGTTGGTACAAATCACGGTTATTGATGTATTGTGTCATTTTCAAATATTCTGTTGATTTCGATTCTGTTTCGTGTTTAATGTTTTTCTTTGGTTTCACTTTTATTAGTTTAGAGTTTAGTTTGTTTTGTTTTATTGTATGATGTCTGAAAAAAATCTTGCAATTGTTTAATTATTATTGAAACTGCGAAATAAAAGTCGCCAACGAGAGAAATATTAAGACGAAGAAGAAATTGTTTTTTTATTAATAATTATATGTCAATCATATTTAAAGCACGTTTCGATCCAGGGTGCTGTCAACTGTCAGATGAAATCATTTATGTTTGAAGTTGACGCATGCGCTATTAGTTGTTTCGTACGTAAACATAACATAAAGTTGAATTTATCTCAACTTTACGTTTTCATTATGTAGTTCTTGTGTCAATACATAAACATAAGAAATATGTAAGAGTATTGTGAGCATGGGCATTGAAATACAGTAGTTCAACTTTACGTTTATGTTTACGGTTACGTACTCCTTACGTTTACGCACATTGAATAGATACTTGATACAAAAGATTAAATGGAATGATTGTTTCTTGTGTGACATATCAATGCATTGTTTATTTTGCACCGGACGTGCGTTAGCCATAATTCACAATGGGCGTAAGCA
Organism: Dromius quadrimaculatus; assembly: GCA_963989225.1. Lineage (NCBI taxonomy): Eukaryota > Metazoa > Arthropoda > Insecta > Coleoptera > Carabidae > Dromius > Dromius quadrimaculatus. The sequence goes on from OZ022328.1 coordinate 5,320,112, forward strand.
TAAGAAATACATAAGAAATGCATAAGACATAAAGCTACGTATTTCTTACGCATATATTTTCTTAATGCGCATGTCCAATATATTTTTACAGACACAGACAGTAGATGTGTCTAATGAATAAAAATAAACTTGTTTTAACAATACTAAACAAATTTCGTCTTCCAAAAAAGAGATTTGATTGCAAACATGTGCAGAAACAAAAGTAATGTCCTAAACTAAGAGCTTGAATATAAAAAACAAAACTAAAAGCAATGAAAATAATTTTTATGCTATGTTCATTGTGAACAGGCGTAAGATTTTCATAAGAATTGTTATGTACTTCTTATGCTTACGCCCATTGTGAATTATAAGGCTCACTCACTTGCCCACCACAATTTTATATATATAAATCAATTTTTTGGGTGTTCATTCATTCGTTGTTAAATTCTAGGAGTGTTAATATAAGATTATTAATAATGAATTGGTTAAGTTATCTTGAGTTTTACGTGATTTTAATTTATTCAATATCAGGTATGATTTTAACTTGATTCATTTGATTTTTACTTATATAATTTAGTTTAGTTACAGTGCGTACAAAATTGACAAACCTCCAAATAATTAAATAAATATAAAATTAATAAATTTATGTAACAAAACGTTACTATACAGATTATTTGAAGTAATAAATATGGAAAATAAAGAAATATTTATATTTGCGTTATAACTTTGACAGCTGTCACTGTGGAACTATTGCCAACGTCAATTCTTCCAGACATTAACCTAAAATCAACGTATTCTATTAAGAAATGTTATTAATTGAAATACACGCATTGTCTACCAAAAAATTAATACAAATCTCGTGCGTTATAAACTTAGGAGGTTAATTGTTTATTGTAAAAAAAAAATACTTCTTGAAATGATAGTTTCACATTATTCAATTTTAAAAAATCCATGGGTAAATGATCAGCATACGTGCAGCGCGGGACCTAAGAATCGACGTTCGCCTTCCAAAGCGTAATAAAATATAGCTTCGCGGTCGTTTCTCAAACGAAGTCATCGCGCTGTAGAATACTACTTAAAACACTCGATTGTAAATAATTATTGTTGATAAATTGAAAGCATAAGCATCAACCGTAATAAAAATTCAATTTCAGCTGCTGTCTACAACTCAGAAGAATCATGCTATTGTGTGAAATTGGCCGAATGTCCACCTTTACTAAAATTGTTGTCTTCTCATCCCGATCCCAGGGACGTAGAGTATCTAAACAGTCAAAACTGTGGATATGTCGGTTTGGAACCAAAAGTTTGTTGTCCAGAGATGCCTCCTTTTTCAGAATATTGTGAACCAGACTTTCGTGATCGTTTTGAATCCGTTGTGCGGTCGAGATTACTTCCGGATAAAGCTTGTGGTATTTCTTCGGAAAGGAGAATTTCTAGAGGGAAGAACGCTACATTAGGATCTTATCCTTGGATTGCACGACTTGGATATACACGTAAGAAATACCCAAAATAATTTATTTGAAAAGGTTCATAATATTTAACAGGAATTTTTATATAATAACATTCATTACGCTTATGATTATTTCTCTAGGCCAGGGGCGGGGAACCTATTTTCTGTCAAGGGCCATTTGGAAATTTATAACATTATTCGCGGGCCAGACATTTTTCTTGGGAAGACCGACATTCTGGATCCACTTACGTTTCCGCACGAAGAACCAAAAAGAATGACAAACAGTCACGCATGTGCAACAAGGAAAAATTTACGATCCAAAGACAATTTCCTAATTTTCATTTAAGGCTTGAAATTCCCGAGAATGGGAGAATTCCCAGGAGTTGGTAACACTATTCGTGGGCCAGATCAAATGACTCCGCGGGCCGTATGTGGCTCGCGGGCCGAAGGTTCCCCACCCCTGCTCTAGGCCAACATTATTTTCAAATTTTTCTCAATTTGCTGTTGAGGCTCGGATCTCTGCTAGGCTTTTTTTGTCTCTACGAATTAGATCCTACAGTTAGTTGTTTTTTGTGCTTGAAGACATAATATGTCTTTGTAGTTCTCTACTGAAGACACACTTCTTAAAAACTTATGTCACACAACCATTAGAACTGTCAGCTAATTTTTATTAATTTCTACTATTAATGAGCATTTAAAATTAATTTTGTCTGTTTTGGAAATGAGTCATTTGAAGATATTTTTATGTTTCCAGGTCCTGACAACTCCACTAGCAGAAATAAATGTGGAGGAAGCCTCATAAACACTAGATTTGTTATAACTGCTGCTCATTGCATTATTAATTTGGAGGCACAGTTAGAATTGTAAGTAAAATAAATGAAACATTACATTATATTTTTTACTGTTCCCATTACTAATGCATCCAATGAGCCCAGCAAAACAGTGTGCTAGTCTAATATCAGAAAAGGACGTTTTCATTGATGATTTGTTGGATTAATATCAATTTTTAGGGCAACAGTCCGTTTGGGTGAACATGACATACGTTACAATCCGGACTGTGAAGGACAAATTTGCGCAGACCCGCCACAAGATTTTAAACCTCTTTTAGCTATTCCTCACAGAGATTATGACCGTCCAATGCGCCGAAATGATATTGGACTTATTCGTCTTGACAGAGAAGCTATGATTACACGTATGTCAATAATTTAAATGTTTTTAAATACAAAATTCTCATTTTCTTATTTTTTTAGCGTGGGTAAGTCCAATTTGCTTACCTTATAAAAATATGCGCAAGGACTACACAGGATTTGACGTCAGAATTGCCGGGTGGGGATTTACTAACCAAACGAGTGAGCATAATTTTGATAACAGTTGCCATGACAAAACTATATTTATTGCACGCATAATACAAAATGAATAAAATTAGCGATTCATTTTGATTTAAAGAATTTTATGCATTTTAGGAATATTTTCTCCAGTTCTTCAAGACATTACCTTAAAAGTTGCTGATTTTTCAAACTGTAAAACAGTATACTCTACTCGTTACAATGTAAATATTGGCTCCTCACAGTTTTGTACAAAGGGCCAAAACGATAAAGATACTTGTGAAGGAGACAGCGGAGGCCCTGTGATGATACGGTATCAAATCGCAAAAAGCGACGTTCCGAGAGATTTCCTTTTAGGAATTACATCTTTTGGCCCTGAACCGTGTGGTAGTCCTTTTCCTATACCAGCGGTTGCCACTAACGTTACAGAATATTTAGACTGGATTTTATATCATATTGATGATGATTGTAGAATTTAAATCGAATTAATAGATTTTGTAATCAAGCATGACGACTTGAATGTAAAAACGTGGAAGCAAAATTTGTATTTTCCCTAATTTTTATTCAATGAAACAACAGAAACCAATTTGTGATATGTATTTCAATTTGTAGTAATTTTTTACGGCTAGATATGTTTTAAAACAAAAACTAATTACATTTTAGCTAATGAAACGTCGGAGAAAGTAGATAAAACATAAATGTTCTAATAATCTATACATTTTTATCAATAAAAACTACTTTTCATTTTAAATTCTATATATTTTATTCAATTCTTTGAAAGAAGATCACATATATCATTGGATATATGTAATCAAACACAAAATCTCATCGTTCCACAGTTAATCGTTTTAGATTTGCTCAAGAGATTCTAAAAATCTGTCAAATATAATGCGCTTCCAGCCAAGTCGCTATGGAAACAGTAGGCCATTATTCTTATACTACAATATTCCTAAATACTGATTTCCAAGATACTACGACTACCAACAGATCTGAATTTATGCGCAAAATTAAAAAATAAATTCCTACTGAAGTGCACTTCCGGTTTAGTCTATTGTTATGAAAATAGTAGGCAATCATTCAGATGCTACAGCAGACTGAAATACCAAATTTCAATATTCTACACCTGATCGTTTCGAATTTATACGAAAAATTCCAAAAGACTGTCAAGTACCCAAGTAACAATGACTGACCGTCGACCAAAATGTGACGTCGCATTTTGGTTATATTGAAGTCATAATGTGACCGTCAGATTTAGACGTCATATGACGTTGAACTGACGTCACACGTCAAGTCAAATTGTGGTCATAAATTGACGTCAAGAAATAACGTCATATGATGTTGAACTGACGTTATAATTGGATGTTATGTTTCAGCGTTTTAGGAAATCATACTTATTCTTTATATAATTCTTTAGTCATATTTTTTTAGTCAGTGTGGGTACTTCTCAAGTAATCATAACTGAAAATCAACGTTGTATATTGGTTGTATGAACGTCATACCCAGACGTCATTTTGTTACCTCAAATGTATGTAGAATCGACGTATTTATTTACGTACATTATTCACGTAATTTAAATGTTATGTTTTAACGTTATATTCAAGTTGTATTGAAGTCATAATTTGACATTATTTTTCATACAATCCATGTTTAGACATCCGTTTATTATAAATATGATTTAACAGTCACGTGTATCAAAATTATAATTCATATTATTTTAAAAGTTATTAACAAATAGATAGAAAAAAAAAAATGAGAAAAAAACAGTCTTGCTATTTTAGCTTTTTAACCTATTTAAATGTTAATAAGCTAATTTTTTTTTAAATTTTTATTCGAAAGAAGCTTTGTATTTTTTGTTAAAAATATAATTTTTCTCGATTAATAAATAATTTTCCAGAGATTATAGGAAACGACTTTCGTCCACAAAATTATTAATTTTTGTTCTCCAAATTTTTATTAACAAAAAAAATGTTTGAAAAACTAAAAAATTTAATAAATTTTTTTTTATGAACTTTTACTATTAGGAAAAAAATTTTTTAGGTATTGAAGTCCACTTAATTTTATTCATGTTACTATTCAATTTTTGAACGTTTCGGATGTGCACCCATTCATCTTCAGCGTTCTATAAAGATTTAATGATCCATAAAACAATATTAAATGGGATGATGATGAAAAATGATAAAACATCTGGATTACCGGCATTCTGGTGTAAAATCAACGGACAAAATTCCATTCTGACTTGATAATCGGGAAGATCAAGGGCTTGTATGTACCTGTAACAATTTCCCTAATTTAACTTATTATTTATCTGGGAATTGTTAAATATTATCACCAACTTTTTTGTTCAACAAAATTTATTATTTTCTAGTAAAGGATTGTTTCTAAATTTATATTTTAGTACGGAGGCGTTATTTAATTTAAATAATAAAAACTGAATATTTTTAACAATATTTAATAAAATTATAGAATTATGATACAACAATAGCAATGATTAAAAATAATTACGCAATTAGTACTTGAAACATTAATAATTCAAATATAAATTTTGAATATGAAACACAATAATAAAACATTTCTACCTTAAACAAATGAAGCTTTTTGGATCGAAGTCTTTCTCTTTATTTTACATCAAAAATTAATATAATATTTAATTACGGGCCTTGATATTATTCTGCTGAACTATAATAGAACAAATCTTGAAACTTTTGGTTGAAGACCAATTGAAGACTAATTGAAGACTGCCTCCAGCCTCCCTCAGCGGAAGCGCGAAACCTCTTCCTTCCGATTTTTGCTGACAAACATAATTTCTATCGCATCAAGTACAATTCTGATCAAAATTTACTTGAACATTATTCTCGAAACGTCTAATTCATTACATACCCGTTGAAAGTGGTACGGATGTAGAAGCTGAGTCCAAACAAAGGGACCACTGATACCCACTTCTAACACTTGTTTCGGAATTTTCTTCAATAATATCTAACACTCTTTCTTCAACTTCGGGCGTAACTACTGTTCTCGGCCGTCCACTATCGGCAGAACGTTTATGTAACAAACCAGTATCCCTCAATCGTTGGAAACTTTTTGAAAAATTTCTGGATGAAGGCAACCGCGATTTGGATAGGCTTCATCATAAAGACGTCCATTAACACGACCATACATAAAAATCATATAGGCCATTTCAATATTAGAATACAAAAGCATGTTTTATTACTGTTAAAAAGAAACCACACTCAATTTTATGATCAGTGAAAGTGTAGGTATTATTACAAAATGTCAGAATAAAATTAATTAATTTACATGATTAAAATATTCATTAGCTTTATTAAAAATTTCTTGTCGACCTTGCGAATTTTGAAAAAATCTTTCTGATTGTGGACCAACACATCAAAATGTATCTAAATATTAAATTGCCAAAAATCAAATAGTTTTGTGTCTTATGCAGGTTTCTAAAAATGATTGAAAAATGTCATCTACATACTTTAGTTTCTCATTATTTGATAGGACGATGAAAAAATATAACTTTACTTTTATAAATCTTACTTCAATTTAGTCAGCAACAGAATGAACCAATCTATGGTAAGAAATTACATAAGAAAATATTTATGTATCTTCAAAGACTCGTGACAGAAAGAGGGAGCTCCATTTTTTTTTACAGGCTGCCAGTTATAAGGAAAATACTTACAAGGAGTGGATTCTTGTAATGGAGACTTGGATGGACCTCTAATGAAAGTAGATACGGCAAATGCAAGAGATACTTCGAATCCGAAATATTATGTTATTGGGATCGTTTCTTTTGGGGCTGAGAAATGTGCGCTTCGTCCTACTCCTGCTATTTACACAGCAGTGTCAAAATACATGAAATGGATATTAGATAATGTCTCACAGTGCTGAAAATTTGCAATTAAATTCGATAATAAGCAGCTTATAGATTCTAGTATGTCAATCATGTATCAATTAAAGTAAAACAAAATAATAAAGAAAAAAAATGTCATTTTTGTATGTTGGTAGTGCTGCTTTCTGTTGATTTCCGCTTATCAAATTGGCGGGCAAATTCAAAAATCGAATAATAGGTATTAGTATATCTTTGCATTTTTATTGATTATTTGCAGGGACATTCTGTAAGTATTTTGGGACTGCTAATATTTGTTATACATGATTTTAAAAAAAACTAAATACTACATTACTTTCTAAAAATACTTTTTTGAAATATTTTTGTGACTTCAAACATTTAAATCTTGTTTTCAGAAACGCATATCTTCACACTGCATTTAGAAATGTAAGCTTGTTATTTGTTTTTCTGGTTTTAGGCAAGGAAATTTAAATTAATATACGTACCTGTCCAAGCATTAAGTTGAATTGTCTACATTAAAGAAGCACCGATATAAAGAAATTAATGATTTAAAATTGAATGTCTGCGGATTTTACTCAAAAAAGGTACCTAATAGTTTTTTTTTCAAGTAACATAAATGACCATGATACAACGTTGTATCGACGTCATAGACCTGGTCAATTGACGGTCCTCAAGAAAGCTGAAATGTTCAATACAAAAATGTCATAAATACTTCCCTGTAATATTATTTTCTTTGAAGCTATGAATTTCATAACCTCATTCAGTCTTCCACTCACAACTAAAGTTCATATATTTTAGAACTAGAATTTTCATTTCGGGGACATAAGTTTAACGTTAGATACGAAGGTACCAAACTATTTTTAATACAAATGTTGCACTTTTAATTTCAGATAAAAGAAATCAGTTGTGGGTGCCACACTCCCAACATTTTTTTGGCAGTATTATTTTTGTTCCAAAAAAAACTATTCAAAAAATTAATCCAATCTTAATTGGAACTACCTCTGTACGCCAAATATTTTCTATATCACGAAAGTTGTATAGAAAAAAATGAATCAGCTTTTTGATATATTAAATTTTAATTCGATTGATTAAATTCTGCAGTTTTTATCGTGAAAGATATCCCAAAATGAAAATACTCAACGTTCGCTGGAAAAAAATCTTCACGATTTAGATCCTACTTAACCCAAAAACCATATTTTCAAAATTTCATATTCAAACTTTTTATAAAAAAATTAGTTTTAAGTTCGTGTGATACCAATGGTACCAACATTTTATTGATGAAATTTTTTAGTTTTTTGCTTTCATTTTATAAACGGTAGTATTTATCATAAAATATGAAATAACTAAAATTGATCCTTGAATAATTTGCAACATTTACCTGAAACATTTTTTAAAACTATTAACAGTTCATTTGGCATTATTAAAATTTGAATTATCATAAAATTCGTGAAACATGCGAATAAATCAAATAATCAATTGTTTATTTTCAATACTGAAATTTCCATTTTTTTCGGGATGTGCCTCTGTCGGAAGAACTGGTAAGTGCCAATTCACAATGTGTGTAAATATAAGGAATACGTAAAAACATAAACGTAAGAAATGATGTACGTTCACAGTGGTCGTAACGTAATAGTATATTGTGCAACAAGTGCGATAAGTTGTCGATTGCTCACGAAAGCGAAGCTGGGCGCACAAACGAAGTGAGTGCGTTCATTCGCTCAAGTGGGTAATTGACAACACCGCACGAGTTGCAGATTCTATTTTTTATTACGAATGCGGAATAAGTACTATTTTGCGCTTATTTTTCCGAGCAGTAAATTCGCTGCGCGTCGGTCAACAATCATCACCCCGCGTGTGACATACATGCACTTTCTCGACTCGGTAAACAATATACTATTAAAGCACGTTTCGATCCAGGGCACGAAGTATAATATATATAGGAGTTGAAACGAAGCGCTCGTACACGGCACAAATTCTTATCGCCGAACGAAGAGAGAGATGGAAGATAGTAGGCATGTATTAACATGGAACAACTCAGACAATCACTTGAAATTTTCAGTTTATTTAGTATTGATCAAGTTACATTTGTTTCAAATCAAATAATTTTTTATAATGATCTGTCCTGCGATTTTTTAAAATAAAAATCATGGATCTACTTTAGATAAATACAGATATTCCTTTCACTTCCAGCAAAGGAACAAATGCGCATTTTGTGGAAAGTCTTGATTTACTCAAATAAATTGACACCCGAAACATCCTATGTCAAATTGATAAATAATAATCTACATTTTTCAGAGTTTTGATGAAAAATATATTATTTTTGATTCTAAATTCTGTATGAATACTTTTTAATTTTTTTAATTAACACGATTTTCATACATCCTGCTATCACCTGACTAGTTTATGATTGAAAATCATTTTCAAATACTAACTTATTCTATTTTTAGAATAGTTCATTTTATCGGAAGAAAGTGATAAGTAGTTGAAATTAATAAATTGTGTTAGATTTTTTATAATTCTTATTATTCTTCAATATCAATGATATAAATTTCAAAATAAGCCAGGTGTCTCACGTTATCAGAGATAATTATTTATTAGCATTTGATTGACATAGGAGGTATTAATAAAAGAAATAGTGAAAAGTATCATATACATCACTTTTTTCATTCACATATTCCCAAATAAATACAAAAAATAACAATAATAATAACTAAAAATATCACAAAAAAAAGATAAATTAAATGAAAATAACCAATCTTTTCGCGGTATTACTCGTCTCCCCTTTATTAATGTCTTTTTGTCCTTCGGAGCACTAAAAATAGATATTTTCTCCTTACAACTTAGCTACCCACTATTGCAATTTGAACTAAAACACTTTCTTCTCATTCTAAAGTTAAGTAATGAAAAATTCCAGGCTTCAAATCACAAAACTAGCTGCAAACTCAATAGTGGCAAATGCTAAATGCATTGAGAAAGATGCCTACTATCTTCCATCACACACACTTAACCTCTCTCTCTAACGCGATAAGATATTGAGACACAGCTGGTATAGGAAGATAGCATAGCGTTTCACCGGCGTGATCCAGGGTGCTGTCAACTGTCAGATGAAATCATGTGTTTAAAGTTGACGCATGCGCTATTAGTTGTTTCGTACGTAAACATAACATAAAGTTGAATTTATCTCAACTTTACGTTTTCATTACGTAGTTCTTATGTCAATACATAAACATAAGAAATACGTAAGAGTATTGTGAACACGGGCATTGAAATACAGTAGTTCAACTTTACGTTTATGTTTACGGTTACGTACTCCTTACGTTTACGCACATTGAATAGATACTTGATACAAAAGATTAAATGAAATGATTGTTTCTTGTGTGACATATCAATGCATTGTTTATTTTGCACCGGACGTGCGTTAGCCATAATTCACAATGGGCGTAAGCATAAGAAATACATAAGAAATGCATAAGACATAAAGTTACGTATTTCTTACGCATATATTTTCTTAATGCGCATGTCCAATATATTTTTACAGACACAGACAGTAGATGTGTCTAATGAATAAAAATAAACTTGTTTTAACAATACTAAACAAATTTCGTCTTCCAAAAAAGAGATTTGATTGCAAACATGTGCAGAAACAAAAGTAATGTCCTAAACTAAGAGCTTGAATATAAAAAACAAAACTAAAAGCAATGAAAATAATTTTTATGCTATGTTCATTGTGAACAGGCGTAAGATTTTCATAAGAATTGTTATGTACTTCTTATGCTTACGCCCATTGTGAATTATAAGTCTCACTTGCTTGCCCACCACAATTTTATATATATAAATCAATTTTTTGGGTGTTCATTCATTCGTTGTTAAATTCTAGGAGTGTTAATATGAGATTATTAATAATGAATTGGTTCAATTATTTTGAGTTTTACGTGATTTTAACTTATTCATTATCAGGTATGATTTTAACTTGATTCATTTGATTTTTACTTATATAATTTAGTTTAGTTACAGTGCGTACAAAATTGACAAACCTCCAAATAATTAAATAAATATAAAATTAATAAATTTATGTAACAAAACGTTACTATACAGATTATTTGAAGTAATAAATATGGAAAATAAAGAAATATTTATATTTGCGTTATAACTTTGATAGCTGTCACTGTGGAACTATTGCCAACGTCAATTCCTCCAGATATCAACCTAAAATCAACATATTCTATTGAGAAATGTTATTAATTGAAATACACGCATTGTCTACCAAAAAATTAATACAAATCTCGTGCGTTATAAACTGAGGAGGTTAATTGTTTATTGTAAAAAAAAAATACTTCTTGAAATGATAGTTTCACATTATTTAATTTTAAAAAATCCATGGGTAAATGATCGGCTTACGTGCAGCGCGGGACCTAAGAATCGACGTTCGCCTTCCAAAACGTAATAAAATATAGCTTCGCGGTCGTTTCTCAAACGAAGTCATCGCGCTGTAGAGTACTACTTAAAACACTCGATTGTAAATAATTATTGTTGATAATTGAAAGCGTAAGCATCAACCGTAATAAAAATTTAATTTCAGCTGCAGAAGAATCTTGCTATTGTGTGAAATTAGCCGAATGTCCACCCTTACTAGAAAGGCATTCTTTCGATCCCGAGGACGTAAAGTATCTACAGAGTAAAAACTGTGGATATGTCGGTTTGGAACCAAAAGTTTGTTGTCCACAGATGCCTCCTTTTTCAGAATATTGTGAACCAGACTTTCGTGATCGTTTTGAATCCGTTGTGCGGTCGAGATTACTTCCGGATAAAGCTTGTGGTATTTCTTCGGAAAGGAGAATTTTTAGAGGGAAGAACGCTAAATTAGGATCTTATCCTTGGATTGCACGACTTGGATATACACGTAAGAAATACCCAAAATAATTTATTTGAAAAGGTTCATAATATTTAACAGGAATTTTTATATAATAACATTCATTAGCAATTTTCAGTCCAAGCAAGGACAAAGCTACGCTTATGATTATTTCTCTAGGCCAACGTTCTTTCCAAATTTTTCTCAATTTCCTACTGCGGCTCGGACCTCTGCTAGGCTTGCTCCCACTAGTAGAATCCGAAGTAGTTGCTTCATCTAAACCAGCTTTCGCCCGTAAAAAATGAAACTCATTAGGCGTAGGGGGTTTCGATTTAGGAGAATTTGGTTTGCTTCCGTGATATGTCACTTAATTCATCCAAACCAGTTTTTCCTCTGGCAAAATAGATCCGTACTTTAGCTGAATATGGTTTTTTGGGCGTAGATGTAGTAGATGTAGTGTCCTGGGGATAAATCTGGATCTGGAGATTATGATGATATATCACTAATGTCGATTGATTCTTCAAGAGATGTTGATAAAGTAGTGCTTACTGCGGTGCTCATTATCACAATTTTGAATTAATACCTGAAAATTTAATAATGAAATATTAATCAACATTTATTTCTGCTCCCATTGATAGGTAATTGTAGATATAATAATTATCCGTAAATTACCGGAAGTCATTATTCTCGTATATTTGCCGCTCGTGCAGTTATATTGGAAAAATGGCGCCTAAAAGCAGTTTCTTGACAATATCTCCTTTCCGACTCATTCCTCGACAAAAGCATTTTCATAAAATAAATACAAATAAAACTAGAACAAATTTTCTACAATTTATGTAATGACCTTATTTTTCGTATTCAATAGTTTTGGCGTACGAGCGCCGCAAACTATTATACATCTTCGTCAGTCCATGACATTTAATTTTAACTGAAATTTGTGAATTATAAAATTAACTTGAATCTAAAAACTATACTAACAATAAATATTTTATTATGCGTCGAAAAACCGACTTCCGCAGTTATAAAAGAATACGTCGCCTTTATATCGGGCGTCCTTCTCTCTCTTCGTAGTGTCGTTTGCATTTATAAAGCCATGGCTTCTAATAAAGTAAGTTATTTGTGCTAATCCATTGCATAAAAGTGAAATGATTGAAGTGGAAGAAAAAAGATTGGAGACTTGTCGTAAGTCAAGTATTAAAAGGAAGGGCAAGGATAAACTTTTGGTGGGACAAAGATCGATAGTGGTTCACGATGTATGTTGAAAACGATATAATAATGAGAAGTTAATCGCTGCATCTTTGCGTAGAGTAAGCTAATGACGAGTCCGATTAATCTCGCAGCGCCAAGTGAGAATATCAGGAACTAACGGAGCTGTGATTCAGTGTGTTTGGCCGTAAGGTGTGATATTAATATAATTATCAATAACTTTTAAATACTGCTCTCATTTCTATAATTTTTTTGTTGTATATATATTTTAAAGTATAAAAATTCTATAAGTTGATTTAATTTTATATGATATAGTTTAAATATCGGAAATTTTAAACCTTATTTATATAATCTTCAAATTCAAAAGTAAGTATTTTGGTTATTTTTTGAATTATTAGATTAGTAAATGATAGCTTTTTAAATATATTCTGATTTCTACAGAATGTATACCCCAGTGCAGCTGAAAATAAAAGGAATATTTCATATATTTATATGCAGATCACAATGCCAGATGTGTATGTGAAAGAGAAGTTTTAGATGCCGGACATATATTATTATACGGTGTTTTGAATAAAAATATAATAGATGAAATTAATATCTACGCACTTTGCCATCAGACATCAACACTAGCGAAATATCTGCACATTATACAGGGGATGGTAAAAAGAAATTAAATAAATAACTTGATAGTTACAATAACTATGACATTTTCTTGCAAAGCTGGAAAAAGTGGCCGTTGCAAACATGTTTCGACTATATTTTTATTATTTACCAAGTGCTTTATTAGTCATATTTAGTTTCATGCAGAAATAATCGACTATTCTTTTGTTTTGTATCAAGTGCTTAATTTGTCACTTGATTATAAACGAAAGCAGGAGCCTATAGGATGACTACAAAAAATTTGAATATATTTTGAAATAAATTACTTGACCTTATTATCATTAGAATCCGTTTGAATGATTTTATTTAATCACCCAAAACATATTTTAATGAGGTTTTTAAAAAATGTATCTCAGATTATACTATTAAATATAAGTATTATCTCTTACTATTCCTATATTATGCTGGAATAACTAACCTCTATAAAGGTAGTCATTCTCATCAAAATGAGAGGAACCACACTCTCATAAATCTACTGACTGGTTTTCCATTCTTTGATTTCATGTTCCAAGCTTTTGACTTATCTATTTTTTCTGTTTGAATGAAAACTTGAATTTCTGTCCTTTTTTTTTGTATGGATTTACATCTATACACGGAACAGTGAACATACTCATGTGGACAAATAGTGCAGCATAAAATTTAATGCTTAAATTTGTTCAAATTCAAAGAAAACAACACGAATCCCATCTATGCTTATACAATTTATCACACTTCCAGTAGTTCTACAAAGTGCCACCAGATGGAGTATCGCTTAGCAAGACTCGCCAATAACACGACTTCTAATCTACAACTGCGATCTGCGCGCCCAACTACACTTTGCGGCGCTCCTACGCCAAAACTATTGATTTTACGAAAGAAAAAAAAAAGGTTATTACAGAAATTGTAGGAAATGTTCTCTAGTTTCATTTTGTATATGAATGTTTTCATCGTGAAATTAGTCGGAAACGAGATATTATCAAAAAACTGCTTTTAGGCGCCATTTCCCAATATGGTACCATCTCGGCAAAGTTGAAATTAGGAAAGAGCATATCAAAATTTATAAAATTATCCGTTTTCAAAACTCTCGAAAAAAATTCCAGGTATAATCACCAAATGACTGTACTATTTATGTAATTTTTTTTTTCTGTATCGAATTCCCGAAGTCTTAACACAGAATTTTAAGATTTTATTTCACTAATTCATTTATCTCAAAATTCCAGCTCCAGAATCCTTTTTAAAGTGTTTTTTACAAGGAGGTTAGAATAGAAAGGAGGGAGCATGAGGTTATAGTTTAGGCGAGGGAAGTGAAGCCTAGTGGAAACGGACGAGCACCACTTTTATTTCCGATTAGGGAGGGGATAGACGTCAGTTTTCAAACAAAATTACACTTGTCCTTGACAAATAAGCGATGATTTGGGTTCTGGTTGGAGTGGAGGAAGTGACTTCACTTGTGCATCCACTAGTTTCTCCTTTATATTCTTACCTCCATGGTTTTTTACGAATTTCATTCATTTTTCCAAATTTCAATCTTAAGTGATTCGTATTCTAATTATTATGTATAACTATGATGCTGAAAACTCATGGAAAGATCATCCGACGACGACAAAACTTGATCCAATTTGAATGTTTTTTTTTTTTTTTTTTAAACAACAATGATTTAAATCAATCTATCAAAAAATTTTTTTGGTGCCTTCATTTTTTTACGAATTATTTTTCGTGTTTCTATTTTACGGATTACCGTGTTTCCCATATTTTTCGTTGCTATTGATAATAAATCGATCTATCAATACCTCCAAAAAGAAGGCCACTCTAAAATATTAATACGTCAAGAGAAAACTTTCGACCCCTTTTTAGGCATATTGCATGCACAAAGGAATGTGAGATTTGGCATACTTGAAGTTCATATGAAGTATGAAAAAATATCGATTCCCTTTTTAAGCGTATTGCATGCACAAAGCAATGTGAGATTTGAAATACTCAAAGTTTATATGGAGAAGAAGCGCAGAAAGTGAAAATTATGTGATTAGGTAAACCAGAAGTTTATATGGAGGAGTGCTAGAAGCTAAAATTATATACAGAGTGTTCCATTCTAATTTTACATGATGAGAAAATTTAGTATCGTGCGCACGAAGGAATTTGAGATTTTGCATACCTGATGTTTAAATGAAGAATGAGTGTAGGAAGCTTAAATTATATACCGACTGTCTCATTTTGATTTCACGTTAAGAGAAAACATCATAACGCGCTCAGTTAGGAATGTTACATTTGGCATAATTGAAGCCCAAATGGAGAAGTACAAATAGCTAAAATTATATACAGTTGTCTCTTCTTCATTTTGCGTGGAGAAGAAACTTTGCACTGCGCTAACAAAGAAATGTGAGATTTGGTATACTTGAAGTTTAAACGAAGAAGGAATGCAAAAAGCCACAATTATACTTGAATTTCATATGGAGAAGGAGTGCAGAAAGCTAAAATTATTTACAGGATGTCCCATTTTAATCATACGTGAAGAGAAAAATTTTTAGCGCGCGCACGAAGGAATGTGAGGTTTGGCATACTTGAAGTAAATATTGAGAAGGAGTGCAGAAAGCTGAAATTATATACAATGTAGCCTATTTTAATTTTACCTGAAGAGAAAAGTTTGTACCAGTCTCACGAAGGAATGTGAGACCTAACATACTTGAAGTTTATATGGAGAAAAAGTGCAGAAATCTAGGAGTATATACAGGATATCCCATTTGAAGACAATTTGATTTTTTGCTGGAATATATCGAGAAATATGCACCGAATGAAAAAGTGTCCTTGTTCCGAGGTGCGGGGGTAAAAGAAATATCTCCAAAGTCTTAATGGAAACGACTATATTTTATTTAAGATTTTTGAGGTCTATTAGTATTCAGGGTGTTGGAAAAAGGTAAAAAATTTATATGGCATATACATTTCGATATGCTGATTCACAAAAAAATAATTTTTTGTCTCTACGAATTAGATCCTACAGTTAGCTATTTTTTGTGCTTGTAGACATACGTTAATTTTTTTTTCGAGTCTTTGTTGGTCTCTGCTGAAGACACGCTTCTTAAAAACTTATGTCACATAACCATTAGAACTGTCAGCTAATTTTTATTAATTTCTACTATTAATAAGCATTTAAAATTAATTTTGTTCAATCCTATCATTGAAACATGTTATTTTTCACTTGGATACCAATCTTGAAACTGTTTGTTTTGTCAACTACAGTGATTCCTATGACAACGGGTGGGCGAAAGTAGTGAGTGTAATTACTTTCGTCCACTCACTTTTTCATAACGAAATAAAGAACAAACTACAATACATTTTATTACATGTATTTATTGATATGAAAATACACCTCATAATTATTAAAAATTGCGTTACTTAAACAAGATATACCAGCAACTGAAAAATGATGAGACTCTGTAGTTATCGTAGTAACTTTTGTAATATCAACTTGAGTGCCATTTCTATTACTTGTTTTCTCTTCTTTGTTAATTATTTTCCTCACACAATTTTATTATTATCTTGTTCCATTTTAGTGTCTCAATTTATATTTGTAAAAATATCAGGACAAAACAATTTTAATATTTTTGACAGTTGCGGATGTTTATATTTACATAATCCATAACAACGCATCCGCCGCCTGTGCTACTTCATACTTTATACATGATCTTTGTTTAAGAAGTGTAATAGATTTTAATGTTTTAATGAATGTTTCAATAGTAGGATTGAACAAAACGCTATACAGCACTCGTGAAGAAACGAGTTCGCTCACTAGTGTGCCTTTGCACACTCGGCTAATGCCTCGTACACAAAACTGCCACCCGCGTGAGCAAAACTCATGGTTTCTTCACTTGTATTGTAATATACTATTGTCTATTCTGGAGATGAGTCATTTAAAGATATTTTTATGTTTCCAGGTCCTCGCAACTCCACCATCATGTATAGATGTGGAGGAAGCCTCATAAACAATCAATTTGTTATAACTGCTGCTCATTGCATTGTTCATTTGGAGGCACAGTTAAAATTGTAAGTAAAATAAATGAAACATCACATTATATTTTTTACTGTTCCCATTATTAATGCATTCAATGAGCCCAGCAAAACAGCGCACTAGCCTAACATCAGAAAATGACGTTTTCATTGATGATTTGTTGGATGAATATCAATTTTTAGGGCAATAGTCCTTTTGGGCGAACTAGACGAACGGGTCAATCCGGACTGTGAGGGGGAAATTTGCGCAGATCCGTTACAAGATTTTAAACCTCTTTTAGCTATTGTTCACGGAGATTATGACTATCCAAAACACCGAAATGACATTGGACTTATTCGTCTTGACAGAGAAGCTGTCATTACACGTATGTCAATAATTTAAATGTTTTCAAATACAAAATTCTCATTTTCTTTTTTTTTTTAGCGTGGGTAAGTCCAATTTGCTTACCTTATAAAAAAATGCGCAAGGACTACACAGGATACTACGTCAGAACTTCCGGGTGGGGGTATATCAACAATTCTGGTGAGCATAATTTTGATAACAGTTGCCATGACAAAACTATATTTTATTGCACGCATAATACAAAATGAATAAAATTAGCGATTCATTTTGAGTTAAAGAATTTTATGCGTTTTAGGAATAACTCCCCCAGTTCTTCAAGACGTTAGCTTAAAAGTTGTCGATATTTCAAACTGTAAAACAGCATACTCTACTCACGGTATAAGTATTGCCTCCTCACAGCTTTGTGCAATGGGTACTAACGGTGAAAATATTTGTAAAGGAGACAGCGGAGGCCCTGCGATGATATGGCATCTAATGTCATTGAAAGAGGCTGGGAGATATTTTCTTTTAGGAATTACATCTATTAACTATGATTCGTGTCGTGATTCTAGTATACCAGGGGTTTTCACCTACGTTTTTGAATATTTAGACTGGATTTTATATAATATTGATGATGATTGTAGATATGTTTTAAAAGAAAAATTAATCACATTTTAGCTAATGAAACTTCGGAGAAAGTAGATAAAACATAAATGTTCTAATAATCTATACATTTTTATCAATAAAAACTACTTTTGATTTTAAACTCTATATATTTTATTCGAAGCGTTGACGTTTCGATTCTTTGATCAGGATCTTCTTCAGAAAACAATGATACAAAAATAAAACTTGTCATTACTCATACACAAATTATTTATAGGATATTCATCAAGTAGAAATACTTGGAACTTTAAAAATTTTAATTCTTGCACTTAAATTTCAATACTAACCCAATATTTAATTTCCAGATTATAAATTGAATAATGAAAAAGTTTATTTTTGATTTTTACAAGAAGAATTACAGTTTTCTGTTTAATACATCGTGTAACAAGTTGTGAACTAGCTGCCGTGGGTGTTTTGTTTACTTTTTGCAAAGAAAAAGAAATAAAATCAACGAAATATGATTTTTGAGTGATGCTTTATATGTAGGCAGGTCAAGGACTAATACTGAAAACGTTTTTCATTGTGATTTCATTCAATATTTTGAATCGAACTGCACTATGCGTTTTGAAAGAGGGTTTTTTATTTTTCTGTGTTGTTTCCCATTGGTTTTTTGTGCGTGGACAAAATCATCAAGATTGTATTGCCTGACTCATAAAATGTAAGTTGATAATTTAATATTTTTAGTCTATGAAAATTAATTATTAGCTAATTCAATTGAAAGATGCTGAAAGGAGTATAAAAAAAATTACTTTGGGTCAAATCGAAAGTTGGGCACATAATTTGGAAGTTATTACAGATACAAAAAAATCTAACGTAAACATCACGTAACTTACTTGTACATCATTGGATATATATATATATATATATATATATATATATATATATATATATATATATATATATATATATATATATATATATATATATATATATTTATGCGCAAAATTAAAAAATAAATTCCTACTGAAATGCACTTTAGGTTCAGTCTATTGTTATGAAAATAGTAGGCAATCATTCAGATGCTACAGCAGACTGAAATACCAAATTTCAATATTCTACACCTGATCGTTTCGAATCTATGCGAAAAATTAATATATATATATATATATATATATATATATATATATATATATATATATATATATATATATATATATATATATATATATATATATCTAATACGATGTGATTTTGTGTTTGATCAACACAAAATCTCATCGTTCCACAGTTAATAGTTTTGGATTTACCTAAGAGATTCTAAGAATCTGTCAAGTAAAATGCGCTTCCAGCCAAGTCGGTTGCTATGGAAACAGTAGGCCATTATTCTCATACTACAACATTCCTAAATACTGATTTTCAAAATTCTACGACTACCAACAGATCTGAATTCATGCGCAAAATCAAAAAATAAGTTCCTACTGAAGGGCATTTCCGGTTCAGTCTATCGTTATGAAAATAGTAGGCAATCATTCAGATGCTACAGCAGACTGAAATACCAAATTTCAATATTCTACATCTGATCGTTTCGAATTTATGCGAAAAATTCCAAAAGACTGTCAAGTAAAGTGGACTTCCGGCTCGGTGGATCTCAATTAAAAAAGGATATGAGCATCTAAACGGTATAATCATTCTAAATACTGAATTCTAACAATCTACGTTCAATCGTTCTAAATTTATGCAGAAAATTCATAAAGTCTGTCATATAAAGTGCACTTCCTGTTCAGCCGATTGTTACAAAAATAGGAGATGACCATTTGAATGCTACAGTAATTTCAAATACTAAATTCCAGTATCCTACGGCTGATCATTCTGAATTTATGCGACAAATTGAAAACAAAAATTGTCGGTTTCACAATACTTTCTTGTACTTAGTACAAGTAAGTAAAAATCAAGTGGTGTTAAATTAGGAGGCCATTGAACAAAACCGCCTCTTCCTATCCATCTTCCAGGGAACCTGTGGTTTAAGTGCTCTCTAACGCGAAGCGTAAAATGAGGCTGAGCTCCATCTTGCATAAACCACATATTCATCCTTTGATTAATTAATACATTTTTTAAGAGCACTGGTAACTCATTTTGTAGAAAACCATTCAACCTATTAGGCAAACAACTGGTCCTAAAATGCCGAGCCAGATATTGAGGCTCTTGAAAACATGATTATTATGAAAATTCCATCTTTAGTTAGACCGGCCTCATCTGTAGAAAGAATATTCGAAACTAAATCTGGATTACCGGCATTCTGGTGTAAAATCAACGGACAAAATTCCATTCTGGCTTGATAATCGGCAAGATCAAGGGCTTGTACCCGTTGAAAGTGGTACGGATGTAGAAGCTGAGTCCAAACAAGGGGACCAATGATACCCACTTCTAACACTTGTTTCGGAATTTTCTTCAATAATATCTAACACTCTTTCTTCAACTTCAGGCGTAACTACTGTTCTCGGCCGTCCACTATCGGCAGAACGTTTATGTAACAAACCAGAATCCCTCAATCGTTGGAAACTTTTTGAAAAATTTCTGGATGAAGGCAACCGCGATTTGGGTAGGCTTCTTCATAAAGACGTCCATTAATACGACCGTACATAAAAATCATATCGGCCATTTCAATATTGGAATACAAAAGCATGTTTTATTACTGTTAAAAAGAAACCACACTCAATTTTATGATCAGTGAAAGGGTATAAATAAAATTAATTAATTTACATGATTAAAATATTCATTAGCTTTATTAAAAATTTCTTGTCGACCTTGCGAATTTTGAAAAAATCTTTCTGATTGTGGACCAACACATCAAAATGTATCTGAATATTAAATTGCCAAAAATCAAATAGTTTTGTGTCTTATGCAGGTTTCTAAAAATGATTGAAAAATGTCATCTACATACTTTAGTTTCTCATTATTTGATAGGACGATGAAATAATATAACTTTACTTTTATAAATCTTACTTCAATTTAGTCAGCAACAGAATGAACCAATCTATGGTAAGAAATTACATAAGAAAATATTTATGTATCTTCAAAGACTCGTGACAGAAAGAGGGAGCTCCATTTTTTTTTACAGGCTGCCAGTTATAAGGAAAATACTTACAAGGAGTGGATTCTTGTAATGGAGACTTGGATGGACCTCTAATGAAAGTAGATACGGCAAATGCAAGAGATACTCCGAAATATTATGTTATTGGGATCGTTTCTTTTGGGGCTGAGAAATGTGCGCTTCGTCCTACTCCTGCTATTTACACAGCAGTGTCAAAATACATGAAATGGATATTAGATAATGTCTCACAGTGCTGAAAATTTGCAATTAAATTCGATAATAAGCAGCTTATAGATTCTAGTATGTCAATCATGTATCAATTAAAGTAAAACAAAATAATAAAGAAAAAAAATGTCATTTTTGTATGTTGGTAGTGCTGCTTTCTGTTGGTTTCCGCTTTTCAAATTGGCGGGCAAATTCAAAAATTGAATAATAGGTATTTGTATATCTTTGCATTTTTATTGATTATTTGCAGGGACATTCTGTAAGTATTTGGGACTGCTAATATTTGTTATACATGATTTTAAAAAATTACTAAATACTACATAACTTTCTAAAAATACTTTTTTGAAATATTTTTGTGACTTCAAACATTTAAATCTTGTTTTCAGAAACGCATATCTTCACACTGCATTTAGAAATGTAAGCTTGTTATTTGTTTTTCTGGTTTTAGGCAAGGAAATTTAAATTAATATACGTGCCTATCCAAGCATTAGGTTGAATTGTCTACATTAAAGAAGCACCGATATAAAGAAATGAATGATTTAAAATTGAATGTCTGCGGATTTTACTCAAAAAAGGTGCCTAATAGTTTTTTCCCAAGTAACATAAATGACCATGATACAACGTTGTATCGACGTCATAGACCTGGTCAATTGACGGTCCTCAAGAAAGCTGAAATGTTCAATACAAAAATGTCATAAATACTTCCCTGTAATATTATTTTCTTTGAAGCTATGAATTTGATAACCTCATTCAGTCTTCCACTCACAACTAAAGTTCATATATTTTAGAATTAGAATTTTCATTTCAGGGACTTAAGTTTAACGTTAGATACGAATAAGGTACCAAACTCTTTTTAATACAAATGTTGCACTTTTAATTTCAGATAAAGGAAATCAGTTGTGGGTGATACACTTCCAACATTTTTTTGGCAGTATTATTTTTGTTCCAAATAAAACTATTCAAAAAATAAATCCAATCTTAATTGGACCTACCTCTGTACGCCAAATATTTTCTATATTACGAAAGTTGTATAGAAAAAAAATGAATCAGCTTTTTGATATATTAAATTTTAATTCGATTGATTAGATTCTGCAGCTTTTATCGTGAAAGATATCCCAAAATGAAAATACTCAACGTTTGCTGGAAAAAAATCTTCACGATTTAGATCCTACTTAACCCAAAAACCATATTTTCAAAATTTCATATTCAAACTTTTTATAAAAAAATTAGTTTTAAGTTCCTGTGATACCAGTGGTACCAACATTTTATTGATGAAATTTTCTAGTTTTTTGCTTTCATTTTATAAACGGTAGTATTTATCATAAAATATGAAATAACTTAAATTGATCCTTGAATAATTTGCAACATTTACCAGAAACATTTTTTAAAACTATTAACAGTTCATTTGGCATTATTAAAATTTGAATTATCATAAAATTCGTGAAACATGCGAATAAATCAAATAATCAATTGTTTATTTTCAATACTGAAATTTCCATTTTTTTCGGGATGTGCCTCTGTCGGAAGAACATGGTAAGTGCCAATTCACAATGTGTGTAAATATAAGGAATACGTAAAAACATAAACGTAAGAAATAATGTACGTTCACAGTGGTCGTAACGTAATAGTATATTGTGCAACAAGTGCGATAAGTTGTCGATTGCCCACGAAAGCGAAGTTGGGCGCACGAACGAAGTGAGTGCGTTCATTTGCTCAAGTGGGTAATTGACAACACCGCACGAGTTGCAGATACTATTTTTTATTACGAATGCGGAATAAGTACTATTTTGCGCTTATTTTTTCGAGCAGTAAATTCGCTGCGCGTCGGTCAACAATCATCACCCCGCGTGTGACATACATGCACTTTCTCGACACGGTAAACAATATACTATTAAAGCACGTTTCGATCCAGGGTGCTGTCAACTGTCAGATGAAATCATGTGTTTAAAGTTGACGCATGCGCTATTAGTTGTTTCGTACGTAAACATAACATAAAGTTGAATTTATCTCAACTTAACGTTTTCATTACGTAGTTCTTATGTCAATACATAAAAATAAGAAATACGTAAGAGTATTGTGAACACGGACATTGAAATACAGTAGTTCAACTTTGCATTTATGTTTACGGTTACGTATTCCTTACGTTTACGCACATTGAATAGATACTTGATATAAAAAATTAATTGAAATGATTGATTCTTGTGTGACATATCAATGCATTGTTTATTTTGCACCGGACGTGCGTTAGCCATAATTCACAATAGGCGTAAGCATGAGAAATACATAAGAAATGCATAAGACATAAAGTTACGTATTTCTTACGCATATATTTTCTTAATACGCATGTCCAATATATTTTTACAGACACAGACAGTGGATATGTCAAATGAATGAAAATATACTTGTTTTAATAACAATACTAAACGAATTTCGTCTTCTAAAAAGATATTTGATTGCAAATATGTGCATAAACAAAAGTAATGTCCTAAACTAAGAGCTTTAATATGAAAAACAAAACATAAAACAATGAAAATAATGTTTATGCTATGTTCATTGTGAACAGGCGTAAGATTTTCATAAGAATTGTTATGTACTTCTTATGCTTACGCCCATTGTGAATTATAAGACTCACTTGCTTGCCCACCACAATTTTATATATATAAATGAATTTTTTGGGTGTTCATTCATTCGTTGTTAAATTCTAGGAGTGTTAATATGAGATTATTAATATTGAATTGGTTCAATTATCTTGAGTTTAACGTGATTTTAATTTATTCAATATCAGGTATGATTTTAACTTGATTCATTTGATTTTTATTTATATAATTTAGTTTAGTTACAGTGCATACAAAATTTACAAACCTCCAAATAATTAAATAAATATAAAATTAATGAAGAAGAAAACTTTTCAGAACTCATTTTTTTAATAAATATGTTTTATTGGGTATATAATTTCTGTAAATCAATTAGAAACACAACGTTTCGACAGCAAAGTGCTGCCTTTTTCAAGTGAAGAGGAATATTTCTTTTTTTTTAGTTTGTTGTCAACAGATGCCTCCTTTTTCAAATTATTGTGAACCAGGCTTTCGTGATCGTTCTGAATCCGTTTTGCGGTCGAAATTACTTCCGGATAAAACTTGTGGTATTTCTTCGGAAAGGAGAATTTTTGGAGGGGAGAACGCTGAATTAGGATCTTATCCTTGGATTGCACGACTTGGATATACACGTAAGAAATACCCAAAATAATTTATTTAAAAGATTCATAATACCTAACAGGAATTTTTATATAATAACATTCATTAGCAATTTTCTGTTCAAGCAAGGACAAAGCTACGCTTATGATTATTTCTCTAGGCCAACGTTCTTTCCAAATTTTCCTCAATTTCCTACTGCGGCTCGGATCTCTGCTAGGCTTGCTCCCACTAGTAGGATCCGAAGTAGTTGCTTCATCTAAACCAGCTTTCGCCCATAAAAAATGAAATTTATTAGGCGTAGGGGGTTTCGATTTAGGAGAATTTGGTTTGCTTCCGTGATATGTCACTTAATTCATCCAAACCAGTTTTTCCTCTGGCAAAATAGGTCCGTACTCTAGCTGAATATGGTTTTTTGGGCGTAGATGGTTTTGAAGAAATTGGTCTGCTAGGAATGTAGTGTCCTGGGGATAAATCTGGATCTGGAGATTCTGATGATATATCATCACTAATGTCGATTGATTCTTCGGAAGATGTTGATAAAGTAGTGCTTACTGCGGTGCTCATTATCACAATTTTGAATTAATACCTGAAAATTTATTAATGAAATATTAATCAGCATTTATTTCTGCTCCCATTGATAGGTAATTGTAGCTATAATAATTATACGTAAATTACCGGAAATTATTATTCTCGTATATTTTCCGCTCATGCAGTTATATTGGAAAAATGGCGCCTAAAAGCAGTTTCTTGACAATATCGCCTTTCCGACTCATTCCTCGACAAAATTTATAGCGCGCGCACGAAGGAATGTGAGGTTTTGCATACTTGAAGTTCATATTGAGAAGGAGTGCAGAAAACTGAAATTATATACAATGTGGCCTATTTTAATTTTACCTGAAGAGAAAAGTTTCTACCAGTCTCACGAAGGAATGTGAGACCTAACATACTTGAAGTTTATATGGAGAAAAAGTGCAGAAATTTAAGAGTATATACAGGATATCCCATTTGAAGACAATATAATTGTGGTTATCAATTAAATGTTTATTCAATTAATGATACAAATAATATTAATAAGATGTTATATATGATAAAATTATTATGATACAAACAAAATAAATGAATTAATAGTTCACTCTTCTTTAATTAGGGTACAATCTGATTCTTTAATCCGTCACATTCACGCGCGCATCACATACTGCCTCATATAAAGGGCAAAGGGAAATTCAAAGCGGAATGTTTATTTATTTTTTATATCGTTTCCATGGGCGTATCATTGGATATTCCCACATCTCGGCCATACTGCTTCTCGACCGACTCGGGAGAGTTGCCTACTTCGGAGTCTGAATCGTTCGCTGACCCCCAAGGCTTCAGGAACTCGGCACATGTTGTCGTCTTGAACGGGCCTTCGTGGATGCCTTCTTTGATGACGTCATAGGTGTCATTTTGCTTCACTTTTGCGATACAGTACGGACCTAAATACTTGCACTTCAACTTTGATCCTGGGCAGATTTGAGTCTTCTTTATGGCTACCATGTCTTTGATTCGATACTTCTTTGCAGATTTCCTCTTCTTAACCACTTAACGAATCTACATGTCGCATTTTAGTACCTGCTCTATGTTCAATAACGTAGTTAAATTGCTCTAAGAATAATGCCCATCTTGCTACTTTTGGTTTTGCTCATGGTTTGCTGGAAGGCCGAGCAATCTGTTATTATTTTGAACTTTCGTCCTAATGAGTATACGCGAAATTTCTCAAGGGCATTGACAACTGCCAAAATCTCTAACTCGTAGCTGATGTATTTGCTTTCAGCTGGCGTTGTCTTCTTACTGTGATAATAAACTGGATGGAACTGGTTATCATTTGCAGATTTTTGCATCAGGATTGCTCCAAAACCATCACTGCTAGCATCAGTATGAAGTTCGAGATCACCTTCTTCTTCATAAATTTTCAAAAAAGGCTTCTGAGATAACATTTTCTTCAATGTGTTGAATGATTGTTTTTGTGGATCTTCAAACTTGAACTTCTCTCCTTTTTTTGTTAAATCACTGAGTGGTTTAGCAATCAATGAGTACGAGGGAATGAATTTACGAAAATATCCCGTCAGACCAAGGAAACTTTGTATTTGTTTGATGGTCGTAGGTTTTGGAAATTGTTCTACTGCTTTCGATTTATCAATTGATGGAGATATTTTTCCATTTTCAATCAGATGTCCAAGGAACTCAATTCTTCGTCTAAGAAAATGACATTTTTTTTTATTAATCTGTAAGCCGTACTCACTTGCTGCCTGTAGTACAATTTTTAGTCTGTTCAGTGCTTCAGTTTCATCTTTGGCCAAAATGATCAAGTCATCCATATAGGACAAAGCGATGTTCTCATTTATAAGATTTCTAAAGATCGAATTAATGTACTTTTGGAAAACGGCTGGCGAATTGCAGAGACCGAACGGCATCTTTTTGAATTGATACAGATTTTTATGAGTGATAAATGCTGTATATGGTTTACTGTCTTCTGGTACTTTCACATGAAAAAACCCGTTTTTCAAATCAATGCTACTGAAGATCTTGGCACCTTGCAACTTGTCTAATATATCTTCTATTAGAGGTAATGGGTAGCGGTCTTTGACTATAATTTGATTGATTTTCCTGTAGTCAATACATAAGCGGTGCTCACCCCCTTTTTTCTTTGTTAGTACAACCGGACTTGCATATTCTGATGTATTTACTTCAATAGTTCCGTTTTTGATCCAGTCACGAACTTGTTCATCAACAATATCTCTTTCCACGAAAGGTAGTCGTCTTGGTGTACATGAAATGGGTTTGTCATCTTTTACAACTATCTTCATTTCAATGTTTGTAGTTTTCGTCTCGTTTGGTTTGTATGAAGTCATAATCTTCTTAATTTCTTCTCTTGCTTGTTTTGTAGCATCTTCCCCTACATCAATTTCATCACCTTCATCTTCAATAGTGATATTAAAAATATCAGCATCCTCTTTTATTTGTTTCACTTGTATCTCATTTTGATTGATGGTCACTTCAGCTTTGGATAATAATTCGGCACCTATTATTGCATCATAATTCATTGCATTATTTGAGACAACGTACATTTTTGTTGCAAAATTGTCATCATCTATCTTAATGTTGCCTTCAAAATAACCTTTCACGTTACAACTTCCTTTAGCGAAGCCAGTCAGAGCTATTGTAGATTCACGGAGTATCGGTTGACTTCCAGTGTCAATAAGTGCATCAATAATAACATTATTAATTTTGATCCTCTTACGCATCTTATCTAAAGGATTTACGGCAATATTGTTTACTGTTACAGGTGAGTCATCATTTGTGCAATCTGTAGATTTATGACCATATTTGTTGCATCTGAAACATTTAGGACCTTTCCTTTTATTTGGACACTCATTGGAATGATGTCCTCTCTCTCCACATGAAAAACAGCGAATTGGAGTCTTAGGTCGATTTTGTTCATATGCCACTCTTGTTGAAGTAGGTCTTGTTCTATCTTTTGTTGATATTTCTCTTCGATCAACTCTTGTTTTAGTCGTCATTTTGCATTTAATCGACTCAAACATCTTCACTTTCTTCTTCAGTTCCTCGAAACTGGTGGCGCCATAGAGTACCATTTTGCTATTGTGATCATCTGGTATTCCATCGATTATGTATTGGATAATTACTTCTGTTTCGATGTTTGCGCGACTGCCAATTTCCCTCATGACAATTACGTATTCTTGTACTGTTTCTTCTTTGTTCTTTTTTCTGTTCATTAATAGCTTGTGAACATCAGCGCTACTAGCTTTTATCTCGAATTCTTTTCGTAACAATCTTTTAAGTCTTTCCCACGTCGTTATCCGTTTTTCAGATTGAACTAATAGTTTAGCTAAACCGTCGAGGGACTTTTTTTTCTTCAAAATCATCCAGCCACTTGTTGATGGGGTACCCGTCTTTTCCATCGAATCGACGAATCGAGTCTTCGACTCATGAAAACTTAAAGAAAATGCGTCTTGTTTAAGTCTCATGTTCGTCATCAAATTCTTAACTTCCTCTGTTTGCTGGGCTTGATTTCTTTCAACTTCGGATACTAAGTCTTCATCTTCGTTTCCGTCATCTTCTACTTTCTCTTCATCTTCTGCGTCCTGCTCTTCTTCTTCTTCTTATTCTTCAGCGTCTTGAGTGTCTTTTCTGAAATGACATAAAAATGAAAGTATTCTTCTTGAAATCATTTCAGTCGCACCGTCGTAACTGATGTTGAGTATGTGACACACGGTAATCAAATCAGCGACACTCATCTTATCTTCAATTTCGATTAATTTTTCATTAAAATCTCCGAAAAATTGAAACCACTAAACTTTCTGAGTTTACTTCTATTTAATCGCGCTAACTCAAAACAATTGTATACAAATCTTTTACCGATTTAACTTTACCATTTATTATATTATCTCGAATTTTCCCAATATCTCCTAAAGTCGTCATTATTCAAAATTTAATTTAAATCATCTCTATTAAAATCAAAATTAAATTGAATCTACTTCTGCCGCGGACTATACACAAAAATTTATTGAAGAAGGCACGTTATCACTAAATAAACAAATAACGCGTTGCTAGCCGCGAACGTCGTAGGCGGGCCAAATTATGGAATACAAAACAAATGCAGACTACGCACTTTCACACATAATACAGTAATACTTTATATTATTATTTCTCAAAATAACTAAATATTCTATTTTTAATATTTCTTTATTACACTTGCACTAATTTTCACTGAATTGTTGCACCACAAATATTTTATTTCGGTTGAGCCCCCAAACTATGTGGTTATTAATTGAATGTTTATTCAATTAATGATACAAACAAAATAAATGAATTTATAGTTCACGCGTCTTTAATTAGGGCACAATCTGATTCTTTAATCCGTCACATTCACGCGCGCATCACATACTGCCTCATATAAAGGGCAAAGGGAAATTCAAAGCGGAATGTTTATTTTTTTTTTATATCGTTTCCATGGGCGTATCATTGGATATTCCCACATAATTTTTTGCTGGAATATATCGAGAAATATGCACTGAATGAAAAAGTGTCCTTGCTCCGAGGGGCGGGGGTAAAAGAAATATCTCCAAAGTCTTAATGGAAACGACTATATTCTATTTAAGATTTTTTGAGGTCTATTAGTATTCAGGGTATTGGAAAAAGGTAAAAAAATTTTATGGCATATACATTTCGATATGCTGATTCACAATCAAAAAGAATTTTTTGTCTCTACGAATTAGATCCTACAGTTAGTTGTTTTTTTGTGCTTGTAGACATATGTTAATTATTTTTTTCGAGTCTTTGTAGTTCTCTGCTGAATACACGCTTCTTAAAAACTTATGTCACACAACCATTGAAACTGTCAGCTGATTTTTATTAATTTCTACTATTAGTAAGCATTTAAAATTAATTTTGTCTATTCTGGAAATAAGTCATTTGAAGATATTTTTATGTTTCCAGATCCTAACATCTCCACTTACATATATATATGTGGAGGAAGCCTCATAAACAATCAATTTGTTATAACTGCTGCTCATTGCATTGTTAATTTGGAGGACCAGTTAGAATTGTAAGTAAAATAAATGAAACATCACATTATAATTTTTACTGTTCTCATTACTAATGCATTCAATGAGCCCAGCAAAACAGCGCGCTAGCCTAACATCAGAAAATGACGTTTTCATTGATGATTTGTTGGATTAACATCAATTTTTAGGGCAACCGTCCGTTTGGGCGAACTTGACGAACGTTACAATCCGGACTGTGCAGGACTAATTTGCGCAGATCCGCCACAAGATTTTAAACCTCTTTTAGCTATTGCTCACAGAGATTATGGCCGTCCAAAACACCGAAATGATATTGGACTTATTCGTCTTGACAGAGAAGCTGTCATTACACGTATGTCAATAATTTAAATGTTTTCAAATACAAAATTCTCATTTTTTTTTTAGCGGATGTAAGTCCAATTTGCTTACCTTATAAAAACATGCGCATGGACTACACAGGATTTGACGTCAGAACTGCCGGGTGGGGGTATATCAACAATTCTGGTGAGCATAATTTTGATAACAGTTGCCATGACAAAACTATATTTTATTGCACGCATAATACAAAATGAATAAAATTAGCGATTCATTTTGAGTTAAAGAATTTTATGCATTTTAGGAATAACCCCCCCAGTTCTTCAAGACGTTACCTTGAAAGTTGTCGATATTTTATACTGTAAAACAGCATACTCTACTTACGGTATAAATATTGGCTCCTCACAGTTTTGTCTTAAGGGTAATAACGGTGAAGAAACTTGTTTTGGAGACAGCGGAGGCCCTGCGATGAAAGAAATCGCAAGTAACAACGATCGGAGATATTTTCTTTTAGGAATTACATCTCTTGTCAATGGATTGTGTGGGGCTTATAGTATACCAGTGGTTTCCACTAACGTTGTTGAATATTTAGACTGGATTTTATATCATATTGATGATGATTGTAGAATTTAAATCGAATTAATAGATTTTGTAATCAAGCATGAAGACTTGAATGTAAAAACGTGGAACCAAAATTTGTATTTTCTCTAATTTTTATTGAATAAAACAACAGGAACCAATTTGTGATATGTATTTCAATTTGTTATGATATTTTACGGCTAGTTATGTTTTAAAACAAAAATTAATCACATTTTAGCTAATGAAACGTCGGAGAAAGTAGACAAAACATAAATGTTCTAATAATCTATACATTTTTATCAATAAAAACTACTTTTGATTATAGATTCTATATATTTTATTCGATTCTTTGATCAATGATCTTCTTCAGAAAACAATGATATAAAAATAAAACTTGTCATCACTCATACACAAATTATTTATAGGATATTCATCAAGTAGAGATACTTAAAACTTTAAAAATTTCAATTCTTGCACTTAAATATCAATACTAACCCAATATTTAATTTCCAGATTATAAACTGAATCATGAAAAAGTTTATTTTGTGCTGTGATTTTTACAAGAAGAATTACAGTTTTCTGTTTAATACATCGTGTAACAAGTTGTAAACTAGCTGCCGTGGGTGTTTTGTTTACTTTTTGCAAAGAAAAAATGATAAAATCAACGAAATATAATTTTTGAGTGACGCTTTATATGTAGTCAGGTCAAGGACTAATACTGAAAACGTTTTTCATTGTGATTCCATTCAAGATTTTGAATCGAACTGCACTATGCGTTTTGAAAGAGGGTTTTATTTTTCTGTGTTGTTTCCCATTCGTTTTTTGTGAGTGGACAAAATCATCAAGATTGTATTGCCTGGGTCATTAAATGTAAGTTGATAATTTAATATTTTTAGTCTATAAAAATTAATTATTAGCTAATTCAATTGAAAGATGCTGAAAGGAGTATAAAAAAAATCACTTTGGGTCAAATCGAAAGTTAAGCACATAATTTGGAAGTTATTACAAATACAAAAAAAACTGACGTGAACATCACGTGACTAACTTGTACATCATTGGATATATATATATATATATATATATATATATATATATATATATATATATATATATATATATATATATATATATGTATATATATATATATATATATATATATATATATATATATATATATATATATATATATATATATATATATATATGTATATATATTTATTTATGCGCAAAATTAAAAAATAAATTCCTACTGAAGTGCACTTTAGGTTCAGTCTATTGTTATGAAAATAGTAGGCAATCATTCAGATGCTACAGCAGACTAAAATACCAAATTTCAATATTCTACACCTGATCGTTTCGAATTTATGCGAAAAATTCCAAAAGACTGTCAAGTAAAGTGCACTTCCGGCTCGATGGATCTCAATTAAAATAGGATATGAGCATCTAGACGGTATAATCGTCCTAAATACTGAATTCTAACAATCTACGTCCAATCGTTTTGAATTTATGCGGAAAATTCAAATAATGTTTCGAATAAAGTGCTCTTCCGGTTTAGTTAGAGCACTAAAAACATAGGAATTATTAAAGCACTAAAAACATGGGTATTATCATCCGCCATTTTGTGTCCTGTCAATAAAAGAAAGCATATGTGAACCAATGTAAACATTACAGGAAATGCGTTGTTTGACGAGAATAAAATGTTATAATAACTTGAAAAACTAAAGAAAATAGTATTGGAGTTACTCATTAATGTGCCAAATGATTTATCATCATTATTAGTGGCAATTGTGGCTGTGAGATTCACAAACGAATTATAAGTATTTCTTATGAAAGTACGTATATTCAGTCAAAATTTTCATTTGAAGTTACATATGATCAGATTAAAATTTCGATTAAAGTCATCTCAGTTCATTTTAATATATATTTTTATCTAAATTTTTAGACACGATCATAGAATCTAACCTCAATTTCAAGCAATAATTGATCAATATATTTATGTATTATACATAGGTACTTATTATATCAAATATATATTATATATTAACATATATACATATATAAATATATTACAAGTATAAATAATATATAATCAATTATTTCTTTGATAAGTAAAATATTACGAACTCTGAATTTTTTATCAAGACATGCGATATAAAAATTTGCAAATAGTAGACTTCCATGTTTTTGATTCCTTGGATGAGAGCAGTAAAATAATGAATCTTCCAATAAATATGCATAAAAGTTTTTCTAGGAAAGTTAAAGATTTCAAATTTTCAAGATAAACAATAGGGTTTTTACACATTTAGAGCTCCCGAAACGCAATAAATTTGTCAGATTGTTTTCAAAAATTGTGTTACAGAATATAAATTAAAATTCCATAATGATATTCTGAGTATTTAATATTACTCTAATTATATATGATTGGAAACCGAATAATTTGGTTCAACATTTGGAAACTGAAAGTTCTCAATTGAAGCATGTAATTTGATTACAAATAATGCATCATGCCAAAAATAAATGATTTGATAGACTCCGATATTATTTTATCACGTTTCTTACCTAAAGATTAAACTATTTTTCTTGCACTGTTCACATATGCTAAAGCGCTTTCTAAGGACATAAAATGGCGGATGAGCAATAGGCGTATAGGTTCATATAATTTTATGAAGACCAAAAATTAGAATTTTCATTCCAGGGACTTAAGTTTAACGTTAGATACGAAGGTACCAAATTATTCTTAATACAAATGTTGCAATTTTAATTTCAGATAAAAGAAATCAGTTGTGGGTGATACATCCCAGCACTTTCTTCGCAGTATTACTTTTGCTCCAAATAAAACTATTCAAAAAAATTAATTGGTACTACCTATGTATGCCAAATATTTTCTATATTACGAAAGTGAAAAAAATGAATCAGCTTTTTGATATATTGAATTTTAATTCGATTGATTAAATTCTGCAGTTTTTATCGTGAAAGATATCCCAAAATGAAAATACTCAACGTTTGCTAGAAAAAAAGCTTCACGATTTAGACCCTACTAAACCCAAAAACCATATTTTCAAAATTTCATATTCAAGCTTTTTGAATAAAAATTAGTTTTAAGCTCGTATGGTACCAGTGGTACCAACATTTTATTGATGAAATTTTTTAGTTTTTTGCGTTCATTTTATAAATGGTAGTATTTATCATAAAATATGAAATAACTAAAATTGATTCTTGAATAATTTAAAACAACATTCACCTGAAACATTTTTAAAAATAATTAACGGTTCATTTGGCATTATTAAAATTAGAATTATTATAAAATTCGTAATATTTTCTGAATCATGCAAAGAAATCAAATAATAAAAATCATTAATGTGAAATTAGAATTATTATTACTTATATTTGGACATCACAGCCAAACGTTCGTCAGTTTTGTCCTATCGTGTTTGCTATCAAACTGTTCTTTAACAATACTGAAATTTCAATTCCATTTTTTTCAGGATGTGTCTCTGTCGGAAAAAGATGGTAAGTGCCAATTCACAATGTGTGTAAACATGAGGAGTACGTTAAAACATAAACGTAAGAAAATATGTACGTTCACAATGGTCGTAACGTAAAATATTAAAATAATGTGTTTTTTTCACTTTACGTTGGTACAAATTACGGTTATTGATGTATTGTGTCATTTTCAAATATTCTGTTGATTTCGATTCTGTTTCGTGTTTAATGTTTTTCTTTGGTTTCACTTTTATTAGTTTAGAGTTTAGTTTGTTTTGTTTTATTGTATGATGTCTGAAAAATATCTTGCGATTGTTTCATTATTATTGAAACTGCGATATAAAAGTCGCCAACGAGAGAAATATCAAGACGAAGAAGGAATTGTTTTTTTTATTAATAATTATATGTCAATCATATTTAAAGCACGTTTCGATCCAGGGTGCTGTCAACTGTCAGATGAAATCATATGTTTAAAGTTGACGCATGCGCTATTAGTTGTTTCGTACGTAAACATAACATAAAGTTGAATTTATCTCAACTTTACGTTTTCATTATGTAGTTCTTATGTCAATACATAAACATAAGAAATATGTAAGAGTATTGTGAACATGGGCATTGAAATACAGTAGTTCAACTTTACGTTTATGTTTACGGTTACGTACTCCTTACGTTTACGCACATTGAATAGATACTTGATGTAAAAGATTAAATGGAATGATTGTTTCTTGTGTGACATATCAATGCATTGTTTATTTTGCACCGGACGTGCGTTAGCCATAATTCACAATGGGCGTAAGCATAAGAAATACATAAGAAATGCATAAGACATAAAGTTACGTATTTCTTACGCATATATTTTCTTAATGCGCATGTCCAATATATTTTTACAGACACAGACAGTAGATATGTCAAATGAATAAAAATAAACTTGTTTTAACAATACTAAACAAATTTCGTCTTCCAAAAAAGACATTTGATTGCAAACATGCGCAGAAACAAGAGTAATGTCCGAAACTAAGAGCTTTGATATAAAAAACAAAACTAAAAGCAATGAAAATAATTTTTATGCTATGTTCATTGTTAACAGGCGTAAGATTTTCATAAGAATTGTTATGTACTTCTTATGCTTACGCCCATTGTGAATTATAAGTCTCACTTGCTTGCCCACCACAATTTTATATATATAAATCATTTTTTTGGGTGTTCATTCATTCGTTGTTAAATTCTAGGAGTGTTAATATGAGATTATTAATAATGAATTGGTTCAATTATCTTGAGTTTTACGGAATTTTAATTTATTCAATATCAGGTATGATTTTAACTTGATTCATTTAATTTTTATTTATATAATTTAGTTTAGTTACAGTGCGTACAAAATTTACAAACCTCCAAATAATTAAATAAATATAAAATTAATGAAGGAAAAAACTTTTCAGAACTCATTTTTTTGATAAATATGTTTTATTGGGTATATAATTTCTGTAAATTAATTAGAAACACAACGTTTCGACAGCAAAGTGCTGCCTTTTTCAAGTGAAAAGAAGTATTTCTTTTTTTTTAGTTTGTTGTCAACAGAAGCCTCCTTTTTCAAATTATTGTGAACCAGGCTTTCGTGATCGTTTTGAATCCGTTGTACGGTCGAGATTACTTCCGGATAAAGCTTGTGGTATTTCTTCGGAAAGGAGAATTTCTGGAGGAAAGAACGCTAAATTAGGATCTTTTCCTTGGATTGCACGACTTGGATATACAAGTAAGAAATACCCAAAATAATTTATTTGAAAAAGTTCATAATACCTAACAGGAATTTTTATATAATAACATTCATTAGCAATTTTCTGTCCAAGCAAGGACAAAGCTACGTTTATGATTATTTCTCTAGGCCAACGTTCTTTCCAAATTTTTCTCAATTTCCTACTGCGGCTCGGATCTCTGCTAGGCTTGCTCCCACTAGTAGGATCCGAAGTAGTTGCTTCATCTAAACCAGCTTTCGCCCGTAAAAAATGAAACTCATTAGGCGTAGGGGGTTTCGATTTAGGAGAATTTGGTTTGCTTCCGTGATATGTCACTTAATTCATCCAAAGCAGTTTTTCCTCTGGCAAAATAGATCCGTACTCTAGCTGAATATGGTTTTTTGAGTGTAGATGGTTTTGGGGAAATTGGTCTGCTAGGAATTTAGTGTCCTGGGGATAAATCTGGATCTGGAGATTCTGATGATATATCACTAGTGTCGATTGATTCTTCGGAAGATGTTGTTAAAGTAGTGCTTACTGCGGTGCTCATCATCACAATTTTGAATTAATACCTGAAAATTTAATAATGAAATATTATTCAACATTTATTTCTGCTCCCATTGATCGGCAATTGTAGATATAATAATCATCCGTAAATTACCGGAAGTTATTATTCTCGTATATTTGCCGCTTGTGCAGTTATATTGGAAAAATGGCGCCTAAAAGCAGTTTCTTGACAATATCTCCTTTCCGACTCATTCCTCGACAAAAGCATTTATATACAAAATAAAACTAGAGCAAATTCTCTACAATTTATGTCATAACCTTATTTTTCGTAAAATCAATAGTTTTGGCGTACGAGTGCCGCAAACCATTATACATCTGCGTCAATTCGTGACATTTAATTTTAACTTAAATTTGAGAATAATAAAATTAACTTGAATCTAAAAACTATACTATCAATAAATATTTTATTATGCGTTGAAAAACCGACTTCCGCAGTTATAAAGGAATGCGTCGCCTTTATATCGGGCGTCCTTCTCTCTCTTCGTAGTGTCGTTTGCATTTATAATGCCATGGCTTCTAATAAAGTGAGTTATTTGTGCTAATCCATTGCATAAAAGTGAAATGATTGGAGTGAAAGAAAAAGGATTGAAGACTTGTCGTAAGTCAAGTATTAAATGGAAGGACAAAGATAAACTTTTGGTGGGACAAAGATCGATAGTGGTTCACGATGTATGTTGAAAACGATATAACAATGAGAAGTTAATCGCTGCATCTTTGCGTAGAATAAGCTAATGGCGAGTCTGATTAAGCTCGCAGCGCCAAGTGAGAATATCAGGAACTAACGGAGCTGTGATTCAGTGTGTTTGGCCGTAAGGTGTTATATCAATATAATTATTAATAACTTTTAAATACTGCTTTCATTTCTATAATTTGTTTGTTGTATATATATTTTAAAGTACCGTAATAGTGGGATACTTGGGACTAGGGGATATCTTGGGACACTTCGCGCTTAAATTGTTTGAAAAATTGTAAGTTGAAATTGCTGCGAATTTCATAATGGAAAAATTCATGTTGGTAAAGAAAACATTCCCATATTCATACATAACCTTTCAACTGAAATAGAAATGATAAGTGAGCTGTGAAAAAAACTAGTAAATATTTATAATCAAACGTAGCCACATTCAACTTCAAAAATGGAAGTGCTATAATTTGGATAGTGTGTAAAATATCGGTGAACGAAAAAACCCGTTTCGCCTTTCATACGTGGACAACATATTGTGACAATTGAACTAAATTTATCATTTTGGATTGAGGTTCAATTCATCTTTTTTCTTGATCAATGCAGATTGCAGATAACTTGGGACAATGCCAAGTATTCATAAGAGACAGCCTGGATCTAAGTCATACAATGATTTTTCCAGGCAAATTTAGAACAAGCTTTAACAAAGTATGCCAATAATGGAGGAAGTTTGAGGGATATAAGTGTCATATGGGGGAGTTCTGAAATCAACCATACACCGAAAATATAAGAATGAAAATCTTAATAAATATGGACGTCTTTGTGTTCTCAGTGATGAAGATGAAAAAACATGTGTAAAGGAATTCTGACTGCTGCTACTTATTTGAGGACCAGAAGTATCTTTCATTTTACGTTCTTTATATGTATGATAGAATATACATATTTTTCTTACAAAATCTCTAAGAAAAGTTATGTGTTTTCGTAAGACTCCCATCCTTGATTCCATTGTTTTTTTTTCTTATTTTTTCCTTTTATACAATGATGTTGTCCTACCATGTGAATGATTTTGTAATAATGTATTCTGATTACAATGACTACACCATACTCATATATAAGTTGTGGTGAAAATAATAGTTTCTTCAATTTGAAACGATCTATTGACACAACAGAGCAATATTTTTTTGTCAAATATTTTTTTTTATTACTATGCGATATCCCGAGTAGGCTATACTTCTTCTGATTGTCTCAAATTGCGTCGTCTGTGCAAAACACCATGAAATAATTTTTGTCCCAAGTAAACCATCTCGAAGGATAACTTGGGACACTCAAAAAAAACGTATATATAAAAAATGGCTGGATAAATTTGGAAAAAGCTGTATCTATGATGAGAAGTTAATCATACTTCATACATTTGATTCTTTTCTTCTTTGAAATTATGAATAACACAAGTAATATTCACGAATTAATGCCAAAAATGTCCCAAGTATCCCACTTTTACGGTATAGAAATTTTATAAGTTGATTTAATTTTATATGATATAGTTTAAATATCGGGAATTTTAAACCTTATTTATATAATCTTCAAATTCAAAAGTAAGTAAGATAGCTAAAATTATATACAGGTGTCTCTTCTTCATTTTGCGTGGAGAAGAAACTTTGCACTGCGCTAACAAAGGAATGTGAGATTTGGTATACTTGAAGTTTAAATGAAGAAGGAATGCAAAAAGCCACAATTATACTTGAATTTCATATGGAGAAGGAGTGCAGAAAGCTAAAATTATTCACAGGATGTCTCATTTTAATCATACGTGAAGAGAAAAATTTATAGCGCGCGCACGAAGGAATGTGAGGTTTGGCATACTTGAAGTTCATATTGAGAAGGAGTGCAGAAAACTGAAATTATATACAATGTGGCATATTTTAATTTTACCTGAAGAGAAAAGTTTCTACCAATCTCACGAAGGAATGTGAGACCTAACATACTTGAAGTTTATATGGAGAAAAAGTGCAGAAATCTAGGAGTATATACAGGATATCCCATTTAAAAACAATATAATTTTTTGCTGGAATATATCGAGAAATATACACCGAATGAAAAAGTGTCCTTGCTCCGAGGGGCGGGGGTAAAAGAAATATCTCCAAAGTCTTAATGGAAACGACTATATTTTATGTAAGATTTTTTGAGGTCTATTAGTATTCAGGGTGTTAAAAAAAAAGGTAAAAAATTTTCATGGCATATACATTTCGATATGCTGATTCACAAACAAAAAGAATTTTTTGTCTCTACGAATTAGATCCTACAGTTATTTGTTTTTTTGTGCTTGTAGACATACGTAAATTTTTTTTCGAGTCTGTAGTTCTCTGCTGAAGACATTAAAAACTTATGTCACAAAACCATTAGAACTGTCAGCTAATTTTTATTAATTTCTACTATTAGTAAGCATTTAAAATTAATTTTGTCTATTCTGGAAATAAGTCATTTGAAGATATTTTCATGTTTTCAGATCCTGACATCTCCACTTACATATATACATGTGGAGGAAGCCTCATAAACAATCAATTTGTTATAACTGCTGCTCATTGCATTGTTAATTGGGAGTTTCATTTAAAATTGTAAGTTGTGGTGTAGTTTTAAGATTTATTTGGTTGGATTCGAGTGAATAAACAGAAATCACCTTATTTTACATGACATTTTTATATTTCACCAAAAACAAGTAATTTTCATAATAACAAAAACTAGCTACATTCTATGATACAAAATACAATAATGTAGATATGGGTGTCACAACCTCCCCCTTTGGAACACGGAAGCGGTTCGCCTGTGGTCCAAGTGGCTACTGGTTTGCTTTCTTTGGACGGCCTCGTTTTCGAAGAGGTCGTAGTAGCTGTGGATCTGGAACACTAGAACTTTCTTTAAACGGGGTAAGGGAATTGGAATGGTATACCCCGACTGCGTTACTGCTATTGTTCATGGGAGCTATTTCATAAGTTGTTGGGGACACAATTTTGGTGATCTGGTAAGGTCCGTCTCGTCTTGGGGCAAATTTCGACGTATAGGACTGAGAGGATTTGCTCAGGGCATGAACATCCACTAATACTTTATCTCCTTTGGAGTAGATTGGGGCTGACTGACGGTGTCGGTCAGCGGCTTCCTTGGTTCTATCCTGTTTCTCTTCGCAGGTTTCATGAGCTTGAGCCAATACTTCACCTAGCTTAAGTAGATGTGCTGTCATTTGTGGAACAAATAATTGAATAATAGCACGCATATCTCTTTGGACGTCATCTCGTGTTCTCAATTCTCTACCAAACATGAGATAGGCAGCGGTACATTCTGTTGAGATGCTTTCCTCAGTATTCATGGCAAATCTATTACTGGGTAGGTATGTAGACCAGGATGTATGACATTTTGATGTCATGATAGCCAACTGTGTTTTAATATCGCGATTCTTACGCTCCGTAGGATTGGCTTCTGGATGATATGCTGGGGTTAAATTTTGCTTGAATCCTAGAGAATATGCCACGAATTTCATTATTTCAGGGACGAACTGGACGCCATTGTCGCTGATGACACGGCGTGGTGTACCATATCGTAGAATTATTTCATCAATTAAACATCGCGCACATGCTTCAGCAGTCGCATATTTAAGCGGGAATAACTCCACCCATCGAGTACAGGTGTCTTCAACCACGAAAATCCATTGCTCTTCATCCTCCGTTTTTGGCAATGGTCCCATCAGATCGATGGATATCACCTCAAACCTTCTGTTCTGAACCGGAGTTTGTAATAACCCGAAATTCTTCTGATTTCTAGGCTTGAAACGTTGACATTCTAAACACTCTTGAGTGTGTTTCTGTATCTGTCTTCTCATGCTGTTCCAATAATAACGAGCTTTGATGCATTTATATGTTTTTTCAAATCCATAATGGCCTGCAGTGGGTGAATCATGATATTCGTATAATATTTCTGGTATCCGAAGAGATGGCACTACAAACACAGCTTCTTCGTCGTCATCATCGTCTGCTGGATATCGATAGAGAACACCATTTAGGAGTAGGTATCCTCTTTCGGTGCTAACAGGGTCTTCCATATTTTCAAGATCATTGATGATTTTATTCAGTTCGTCATCTAACAATTGTTGATTTCGCAATTCTTCGAAGTTAGTAACAGGTAGGTCCACAGTAGTCAGTTGCATGATTTCTACAGAATCGTCAGTGATATGAGGCAATCTCGACAATGTATCTGCTAAGGCGTTGCATCTACCAGGTGTATATTCAATTCGAAGATCTACTGCTTGTAATTTTAGAGCCCATCTCGCTAGTCGCCCACTAGGAGATTTTATCGACATCAACCAACGCAAGGGTTGATGATCACTAATGATTGTCACCGAAGAGGAATCAAGGTATCCTCGGAACTTTTCTACTACCCAGACTACGGCCAGTGCCTCCCTCTCCGTAGTCGTGTAGTTATGTTCAGCCTGTGTCAATAATCTATTTGCGTATTCCACAGGGTGTTTATTGGGTGGCTCCCCCTGGAGTAGCGCAGCTCCAATGGCATATGAACTCGCGTCAGTCAGTGTGTAATCCGCTTGAGTGGTACAGTTGTTAATAGTTCCTTCAATTTTACAAAAGAATTGTCTTGAGCCTCTTCCCATTTCCAGGTAGCATGTTTCTTTGTCAGATCCGTCAATGGTTTCATTATTTCGGCACAGTTAGGAATAAATTTCCTAAACCATGAAACAGTTTGTAAGAATATGATAAGTTCTTTAACATTTCTAGGCCTTGGAATCTTCAGAATTGCATCTACTGCATCCCAGATGTCAACAGTAGGCTTGACTCCCTTCCACCAAGTAGCAGCAACACCCTCTAAGAGTATTGGCAATCCTCGCAAAGCATTCTCGCTGGAAACATTTGCACAATCCTTATACGTGAGAACAGCATCTAAAAATGCTTCCACATCAGCATCAGGTTCACCATTACAGCGAGATATGTAATTGACAAGATTTCCCGATGATGGAACACTCGGAGTCTGACTAGCTGGTTTAGTTATAGTAAGTTGCCTCAATAACTGTTGAAATTGTTCATCTGTGAACATAACTCCTGCTTGTTGTTGAGTTGAATCCGTCGTTTTACCCATTGTAGTAAATTTTACAAATTAGCACGGTTGGCGATGCTACACAACACTATGATGCTTGCTTGGGGTGCGGCGAGCAAGAAGAACAATAACACGATGTTAAAGGTTACTCGAAAACACCGAAATTCGCAATGCACTAATACTTATGGTACCTTGTTCATACTCCACTATTTGGTAAAAATGTCAAAATTCTAATGAAAATCTGCGAAAACACTCGACACAAAGTTGGGCGCCAATTGTGGTGTAGTTTCAAGATTTATTTGGTTGGGTTCGAGTGAATGAACAGAAATCATCTTATTTTACATGGCATTTTTATATTTCACCAAAAACAAGTAATTTTCATAATAACAAAAACTAGCTACATTCTATGATACAAAATACAATAATGTAGATATGGGTGTCACAATAGTATATTGTGTGGCTAGGGACGAAACAAGACGATTTCAGCTGAGGGTGAGCGTTGCTTGCCCGAGCGAAGCGAGGGCCGGCATCACCCTCGGCTGAAATCGTGTTTTGTCCCGTGCCACACACTGTATTTTTCATAATACCTGCATTGAAACTTTCCACATTACAAATTTGTCATAACAAAGTAAATATTTTTCTTATGATTTTGCAGGTAACAAGTCGAGAGTAGCTGCTTGTGCTTCATCAATAAGATGTTGTGGTGTACTTAAAATTGTCGTATTAATACTTTTTATCTTGAAACTAATCGTCTTTTTGATTTAATTTACAGTTCCAAATACAACAACTGTCAAATTAACTAAGGTTATATGATTTTCATTTAGAGATTGACAATGAACAAATGCGACTCTGCCAGGGATAGAACGATGTAAAAAATTAATTCAGCGGGCAGAAACAAGCTTGTTTCTCCCCTCGGGCAGAAACAAGCCTGTTCCTGCCCGGCTACATTCGCATTTGTGTGCAATTGTCTTGTTTCGACTGACAAAACAGGCGTTGAAACGCGTTGTTTCAATGCAGGTATTATGAAAAGTAAAATAAATGGAACATCACATTATATTTTTTACCTTTCCCATTACTAATGCATTCAATGAGCCCTGCAAAACAGCGCACTAGCCTAACATCAGAAAATGACGTTTTCATTGATGATTTGTTGGATTAACATCAATTTTTAGTTTAACAGTCCGCTTGGGCGAACATGACGAACGTTACAATCCGGACTGTGAAGGACAAATTTGCGCAGATCCGCCACAAGATTTTAAACCTATTTTAGCTATTGCTCACAGAGATCATGGCCGTCCAATACACCGAAATGATATTGGACTCATTCGTCTTGATAGAGAAGTTGTCATTACACGTATGTCAATAATTTAAATGTTTTCAAATACAAAATTCTCATTTTCTTTTTTTCTTTAGCATGGGTAAGTCCAATTTGCTTACCTTATAAAAACATGCGCATGGACTACACAGGATTTGACGTCAGAACTGCCGGGTGGGGGGATATCAACGCAATAGGTGAGCATAATTTTGATAACAGTTGCCACGACAAAACTATATTTTATTGCACGCATAATACAAAATGAATAAAATTAGCGATTCATTTTGAGTTAAAGAATTTTTGCATTTTAGGAATAGCTCCCCCAGTTCTTCAAGACGTTAACTTAAAAGTTGTCGATATTTCAAACTGTAAAACAGCATACTCTACTTACGGTATAAATATTGGCTCCTCACAGCTTTGTCTTAAGGGTAATAACGGTATAGAAACTTGTGAAGGAGACAGCGGAGGCCCTGTGATGATACGGTATCAAATCGCAAAAAGCGACGTTCCGAGAGATTTCCTTTTAGGAATTACATCTCTTAACCTTAACTATAAATTTTGTGGTACTGCTACTACACCAGTGGTTGCCACTAACGTTACAGAATATTTAGACTGGATTTTATATCATATTGATGATGATTGTAGAATTTAAATCAAATTAATAGATTTTGTAATCAAGCATGATGACTCGAATGTAAAAACGTGGAGCCAAAATTTGTATTTCCCTTAATTTTTATTGAATAAAATAACAGGAACCAATTTGTGATATGTATTTCAATTTGTAATGATAT
The DNA here is from genome assembly GCA_963989225.1 of Dromius quadrimaculatus. Taxonomy (NCBI): domain Eukaryota; kingdom Metazoa; phylum Arthropoda; class Insecta; order Coleoptera; family Carabidae; genus Dromius; species Dromius quadrimaculatus. The sequence continues at coordinate 5,364,976 of OZ022328.1, forward strand.
TTTACGGCTAGGTATGTTTTACAACAAAAATTAATCACAATTTAGTTAATGAAACGTCGGAGAAAGTAGATAAAACATAAATGTTCTAATAATCTATACATTTTTATCAATAAAAACTACTTTTGATTATAAATTATATATCTTTTATTCGATTCTTTGATCAAGAATCTTCTTCAGAAAACAATGACACAAAAATAAAACTTGTCATCACTCATACACAAATTATTTATAGGATATTCATCAAGCAGAGATACTTGGAGCTTTAAAAATTTTAATTCTTGCACTTAAATATCAATACTAACCCAATATTTAATTTCCAGATAATAAACTGAATCATGAAAAAGTTAATTTTGCGCTGTGATTTTTACAAGAAGAATTACAGTTTTCTGTTTAATACATCGTGTAACAAGTTGTAAACTAGCTGCCGTGGGTGTTTTGTTTACTTTTTGCAAAGAAAAAAAAATAAAATCAACGAAATATGATTTTTGAGTGACGCTTTATATGTAGGCAGGTCAAGGACTAATACTGAAAATGTTTTTCATTGTGATTCTATTCAAGATTTTGAATCGAACTGCACTATTCGTTTTGAGACAGGGTTTTTATTTTTTTGTGTTGTTTCCCATTGATTTTTTGTGAGTGGACAAAATCATCAAGATTGTATTGCCTGGGTTATTAAATGTAAGTTGATAATTTAATATTTGTAGTCTATAAAAATTAATTATTAGCTAATTCAATCGAGAGATGCTGAAAGGAGTATAAAAAAATTACTTTGAGTCAAATTGAAAGTTGGGCACATAATTTGGAAGTTATTACAGATACAAAAAAATCTGACTTGTCACGTGACTTACTTGTACATCATTGGATATATATAAACTACCAACAGATTTGAATTTATGCGCAAAATTAAAAAATAAATTCCCACTGAAGTGCACTTTAGGTTCCGTCTATTCTTATGAAAATAGTAGACAATCATTCAGATGCTACAGCAGACTGAATTACCCAATTTCAATATTCCACACCTGATCGTTTCGAATTTATGCGAAAAATTCCAAAAGACTGTCAAGTAAAGGGGACTTCCGGCTCGGTGGATCTCAATAAAAATAGGATATGAGCATCTAGACGGTATAATCGTCCTAAATACTGAATTCTAACAATCTACGTTCAATTGTTTTGGATTTAGGCGGAAAATTCAAAAAATGTTTCGAATAAAGTGCTCTTCCGGTTTAGTCGATAACAATCATAATGCAAGATGTACAATAAGATGTTATAAAAGTTCTTTATACGAAATTTCAATATGCTATGGTGGATCATTCTATATTTATGCGAGAAATTCAAAAAGTTTCAAGTAGAGTGCACTTTTGGCCTGGCCGATTCTTACAAAAATAGCAGATAATCATTCTGATACAACATCAAGTTCAAATATTGAATTTCAATATCCTACGGTTGATCATTCTGAATTTATTAGAAAAATTCAGACAGACGATTGGAACCTTAATGCGAAAAGCACAATTAGACCTTATACCAGTCCTAAATACAAAATTTTCACATTATAAGTTCAACCAGTTTTGAGATTTGCGAGTTACGCACGAACATACGTACCGACATCAAGCCAAAAATAGTCAAAATGGATTCAGAGATACTCAAAACGGATATTCCCATCAAAATTCCGATAGATGAATTTTGTCGGTTTCACAATATTTAATTGTACTTAATACAAGTAAGTGAAAATCAAGTGGTGTTAAATTAGGAGGCCATTGAACAAAACCGCCTCTTCCTATCCATCTTCCAGGGAACCTGTGGTTTAAGTGCTCTCTAACGCGAAGCGTAAAATGAGACTGAGCTCCATCTTGCATAAACCACATATTCATCCTTTGATTAATTAATACATTTTTTAGGAGCACTGGTAACTCATTTTGTAGAAAATCGTGATGTGTGGCACCATTTAACCTATTAGGCAAACAACTGGTCCTAAAATGCCGGGCCAGATGTTGAGGCTCTTGAAAACATGATTATTATGAAAATTCCATCTTTAGTTAGACCGGCCTCATCTGTAGAAAGAATATTCGAAACTAAATCTGGATTACCGGCATTCTGGTGTAAAATCAACGGACAAAATTCCATTCTGGCTTGATAATTGGCAAGATCAAGGGCTTGTACCCGTTGAAAGTGGTACGGATGTAGAAGCTGAGTCCAAACAAGGGGACGACTGATACCCACTTCTAACACTTGTTTCGGAATTTTCTTCAATAATATCTAACACTCTTTCTTCAACTTCGGACGTAACTACTGTTCTCGGCCGTCCACTACCGGCAGAACGTTTATGTAACAAACCAGAATCCCTCAATCGTTGGAAACTTTTTGAAAAATTTCTGGATGAAGGCAACCGCAATTTGGATAGGCTTCTTCATAAAGACGTCCATTAACACGACCATACATAAAAATCATATCGGCCATTTCAATATTAAAATACAAAAGCATGTTTTATTACTTTTAAAAAGAAACCACACTCAATTTTATGATCAGTGAAAGTGTAGGTATTATTACAAAATCTCAGAATAAAATTAATTAATTTACATGATTAAAATACTCATTAGCTTTATTAAAAATTTTGTGTCGACCTTGCGAATTTTGAAAAAATCTTTCTGATTGTGGACCAACACATCGAAATGTATCTAAATATTAAATAGCCAAAAATCAAATAGTTTTGTGTCTTATGCAGGTTTCTAAAAATGATTGAAAAATGTCATCTACATACTTTAGTTTCTCATTATTTGATAGGGCGATGAAAAAAATATAACTTTACTTTTATAGATCTTACTTCAATTTAGTCAGCAACAGAATGAACCAATCTATGGTAAGAAATTACATGAGAAAATATTTATATATCTTCAAAAGCTCGTGACAGAAAAAGGGAGCTTCATTTTTTTTTACAGGCTGCCAGTTATAGGGAAAATACTTACAAGGAGTGGATTCTTGTAATGGAGACTCGGGTGGACCTCTAATGAAAGTAGATACGGCAAATGCAAGAGATACTCCGAAATATTATGCTATTGGGATCGTTTCTTTTGGGGCTGAGGAATGTGCGCTTCGTCCTACTCCTGCTATTTACACAGCAGTGTCAAAATACATGAAATGGATATTTCACAGTGCTGAAAATTTGTAATTAAATTTCGATAATAAGCAGCTAATAGATTCTATATAATATGTCAATCATGTATCAATTAAAGTAAAACAAAATAATAAAGAAAAAAATTTATTTCAAAGTCCACCTGTCATTTTTGTATGTTGGTAGTGCTGCTTTCTGTTGGTTTCCGCTTTTCAAATTGGCGGGCTAATTCAAAAATCGAATAATAGGTATTTGTATATCTTTGTATTTTTATTGATTATTTGCAGGGACATTCTGTAAGTATTTTGGGACTGCTAATATTTGTTATACATGATTTTAAGAAATTACTAAATACTACATAGCTTTCTAAAAATACTTTTTTGAAATATTTTTGTGACTTCAAACATTTAAATCTTGTTTTTAGGAACGCATATCTTCACACTGCATTTAGAAATGTAAGCTTTTTATTTGTTTTTCTGGTTTTAGGCAAGGAAATTAAAATTAATATACGTACCTATCCAAGCATTAAGTTGAATTGTCCACATTAAAGAAGCACCGATATGAAGAAATGAATGATTTAAAATTGAATGTTTGCGGATTTTACTCAAAAAAGGTACCTGAAAGTTTTTTTCCAAGTAGCATAAATGACGATGATACAACGTTGTATCGACGTCATAGACCTAGTCAATTGACAGTCCTCGAGACGTCTGAGCGAGTAGATTCAAAATCTCTTTCCGGAGACCTATAAAAATGTAGTTCGGGGCTGTTTGCTTTAGTATTAGTACACCTGACAACAGAACAACTTCTAAGTGAATGATTTATAATCATGATTATCGAATAATATGACATACAAAAATGACGTTTTTGACAGCACATCTCATAGATGCCAAATTTAACCGATAGAGCGGAGCCACTAAGGATACGCAATAGGCGTATTGGTAACTGAAATTAACCCGTAGCCACCTAGCGGTTATAAGCGGAACTATATTGTAAAGTGGGTAAGGTGGATTCAACCTCAATTTCCATATGATCATATGTGATGTTAATGGCTTTGTTAGCAATATTTAATTGCTTTTTTGAGGTTGTTCATATGAAATTTTATACTACATTAGTTCATATTGGATTTGTTGCAATTAATTCAGTGAAAAATACTTAGCTTTCGACTTTATTGTTGAATTACATAACCTCATTGTTATACTGAAATTAGTCTTTCTCAAGATTTTACTCTTCAAAATATGGAATCTAAACGAAGAAGTGTCAAAAATATTTGTGTTTATAGATATCATTCCAAATTTAGTTGAATTTTTGATTTGAGTTTCCATAAATTTTCTAAAAGGGGAAAAGGAAAGTGTCGGTAGTAGATAAATTTGGAGACTACGATCCAGTTCATGAACAAGCTATGCGGATTAGAAAAATTCGTACATGGAAAGCTGAAATGTACAAAACAAAAATGTCATAAATACTTCCCTGTAATATTATTTTCTTTGAAGCTATGAATTTCATAACCTCATTCAGTCTTCCAGTTACAACTAAAGTTCATATATTTTAGAATTAGAATTTTCATTTCAGGGACTTAAGTTTAACGTTAGATACGAATAAGGTACCAAACTCTTTTTAATACAAATGTTGCACTTTTAATTTCAGATAAAAGAAATCAGTTGTGGGTGATACACCCCCAAAATTTTTTTGGCAGTATTATTTTTATTCCAAATAAAACTATTCAAAAAATAAATCCAATCTTAATTGGAACTACCCCTGTACGCCATATATTTTCTATATTACGAAAGTTGTATGGAAAAAAAATGAATCAGCTTTTTGATATATTAAATTTTAATTCGATTGATCAAATTCTGCAGCTTTTATCGTGAAAGATATCCCAAAATGAAAATACTCAACGTTTGCTGGAAAAAAATCTTCACGATTTAGATCCTACTTAACCCAAAAACCATATTTTCAAAATTTCATATTCAAACTTTTTATAAAAAAATTAGTTTTAAGTTCTTGTGATACCAGTAGTACCAACATTTTATTGATGAAATTTTCTAGTTTTTTGCTTTCATTTTATAAACGGTAGTATTTATCATAAAATATGAAATAACTAAAATTGATCCTTGAATAATTTGCAACATTTACCTGAAACATTTTTTAAAACTATTAACAGTTCATTTGGCATTATTAAAATTTGAATTATCATAAAATTCGTGAAACATGCGAATAAATCAAATAATCAATTGTTTATTTTCAATACTGAAATTTCCATTTTTTTCGGGATGTGCCTCTGTCGGAAGAACTGGTAAGTGCCAATTCACAATGTGTGTAAATATAAGAAATACGTAAAAACATAAACGTAAGAAATGATGTACGTTCACAGTGGTCGTAACGTAATAGTATATTGTGCAACAAGTGCGATAAATTGTCGATTGCTCACGAAAGCGAAGTTGGGCGCACGAACGAAGTGAGTGCGTTCATTCACTCAAGTGGGTAATTGACAACACCGCACGAGTTGCAGATACTATTTTTTATTACGAATGCGGAATAAGTACTATTTTGCGCTTATTTTTCCGAGCAGTAAATTCGCTGCGCGTCGGTCAACAATCATCACCCCGCGTGTGACATACATGCACTTTCTCGACTCCGTAAACAATATACTATTAAAGCACGTTTCGATCCAGGGTGCTGTCAACTGTCAGATGAAATCATGTGTTTGAAGTTGACGCATGCGCTATTAGTTGTTTCGTACATAAACATAACATAAAGTTGAATTTATCTCAACTTTACGTTTTCATTACGTAGTTCTCATGTCAATACATAAAAATAAGAAATACGTAAGAGTATTGTGAACACGGACATTGAAATACAGTAGTTCAACTTTGCATTTATGTTTACGGTTACGTATTCCTTACGTTTACGCACATTGAATAGATACTTGATACAAAAGATTAAATGGAATGATTGATTCTTGTGTGACATATCAATGCATTGTTTATTTTGCACCGGACGTGCGTTAGCCATAATTCACAATGGGCGTAAGCATAAGAAATACATAAGAAATGCATAAGACATAAAGTTACGTATTTCTTACGCATATATTTTCTTAATACGCATGTCCAATATATTTTTACAGACACAGACAGTAGATGTGTCAAATGAATAAAAATAAACTTGTTTTAACAATACTAAACAAATTTCGTCTTCTAAAAAGATATTTGATTAAGAATATATGCAGAAACAAAAGTAATGTCCTAAACTAAGAGCTTTAATATGAAAAACAAAACATAAAACAATGAAAATAATGTTTATGCTATGTTCATTGTGAACAGGCGTAAGATTCTCATAAGAATTGTTATGTACTTCTTATGCTTACGCCCATTGTGAATTATAAGACTCACTTGCTTGCCCACCACAATTTTATATATATAAATCAATTTTTTGGGTGTTCATTCATTCGTTGTTAAATTCTAGAAGTGTTAATATGAGATTATTAATAATGAATTGGTTAAGTTATCTTGAATTCTACGTGATTTTAATTTATTCAATATCAGGTATGATTTTAACTTGATTCATTTGATTTTTATTTATATAATTTAGTTTAGTTACAGTGCGTACAAAATTTACAAACCTCCAAATAATTAAATGAATATAAAATTAATGAAGGAAAAAACTTTTCAGAACTCATTTTTTTAATAAATATGTTTTATTGGGTATATAATTTCTGTAAATTAATTAGAAACACAACGTTTCGACAGCAAAGTGCTGCCTTTTTCAAGTGAAGAGGAATATTTCTTTTTTTTTAGTTTGTTGTCAACAGATGCCTCCTTTTTCAAATTATTGTGAACCAGGCTTTCGTGATCGTTCTGAATCCGTTTTGCGGTCGAAATTACTTCCGGATAAAACTTGTGGTATTTCTTTGGAAAGGAGAATTTTTGGAGGGGAGAACGCTAAATTAGGATCTTATCCTTGGATTGCACGACTTGGATATACACGTAAGGAATACCCAAAATAATTTATTTAAAATGTTCATAATACCTAATAGGAATTTTTATATAATAACATTCATTAGCAATTTTCTGTTCAAGCAAGGACAAAGCTACGCTTATGATTATTTCTCTAGGCCAACGTTCTTTCCAAATTTTCCTCAATTTCCTACTGCGGCTCGGATCTCTGCTAGGCTTGCTCCCACTAGTAGGATCCGAAGTAGTTGCTTCATCTAAACCAGCTTTCGCCCATAAAAAATGAAATTTATTAGGCGTAGGGGGTTTCGATTTAGGAGAATTTGGTTTGCTTCCGTGATATGTCACTTAATTCATCCAAACCAGTTTTTCCTCTGGCAAAATAGGTCCGTACTCTAGCTGAATATGGTTTTTTGGGCGTAGATGGTTTTGGGGACATTGGTCTGCTAGGAATGTAGTGTCCTGGAGATAAATCTGGATCTGGAGATTCTGGTGATATATCACTAATGTCGATTGATTCTGCGGAAGATGTTGATAAAGTAGTGCTTACTGCGGTGCTCATTATCACAATTTTGAATTAATACCTGAAAATTTATTAATGAAATATTAATTAGCATTTATTTCTGCTCCCATTGATAGATAATTGTAGCTATAATAATTAGCCGTAAATTACCGGAAATTATTATTCCCGTATATTTTCCGCTCGTGCAGTTATATTGGAAAAATGGCGCCTAAAAGCAGTTTCTTGACAATATCGCCTTTCCGACTCATTCCTCGACAAAAGCATTAATATACAAAATAAAACTAGAGCAAATTTTCTACAATTTATGTGATAACCTTATTTTTTGTAAACTCAATAGTTTTGGCGTACGAGCGCCGCAAACCATTATACACCTGCGTCAATTCGTGACATTTAATTTTAACTTGAATTTTGAATAATAAAATTAACTTGAATCTAAAAACTATACTAACAATAAATATTTTATTATGCGTTGAAAAACCGACTTCCGCAGTTATAAAGGAATGCGTCGCCTTTATTTCGGGCGTCCTTCTCTCTCTTCGTAGTGTCGTTTGCATTTATAAAGCCATGGCTTCTAATAAAGTAAGTTATTTGTGCTAATCCATTGCATAAAAGTGAAATGATTGAAGTGAAAGAAAAAGGATTGGAGACTTGTCGTAAGTCAAGTATTGAAAGGAAGGACAAGGATAAACTTTTGGTGGGACAAAGATCGATAGTGGTTCACGATGTATGTTGAAAACGATATAATAATGAGAAGTTAATCGCTGCATCTTTGCGTAGAGTAAGCTAATGGCGAGTCCGATTAAGCTCGCAGCGCCAAGTGAGAATATCAGGAACTAACGGAGCTGTGATTCAGTGTGTTTGGCCGTAAGGTGTTATATTAATATAATTATCAATAACTTTTAAATACTGCTTTCATTTCTATAATTTGTTTGTTGTATATATATATATATATTTTAAAGTACCGTAATAGTGGGATACTTGGGACTAGGGGATATCTTGGGACACTTCGCGCTTAAATTGTTTGAAAAATTGTAAGTTGAAATTGCTGCGAATTTCATAATGGAAAAATTCATGTTGGTAAAGAAAACATTCCCATATTCATACATAACCTTTCAACTGATATAGAAATGATAAGTGAGCTGTGAAAAAAATCAGTAAATATTTATAATCAAACGTAGCCACATTCAACTTCAAAAATGGAAGTGCTATAATTTGGATAGTGTGTAAAATATCGGTGAACGGAAAAACCCGTTTCGCCTTTCATACGTGGACAACATATTGTGACAGTTGAACTAAATTTATCTTTTTGGAATGAAGTTCAATTCATCTTTTTTCTTGATCAATGCAGATTGCAGATAACTTGGGACAATGCCAAGTACTCATAAGAGACGGCCTGGATCTAAGTCATACAATGATTTTTCCAGGCAAATTTAGAACAAGCTTTAACAAAGTATGCCAATGATGGAGGAAGTTTGAGGGATATAAGTGTCATATGGGGGAGTTCTGAAATCAACCATACACCGAAAATATAAGAATGAAAATCTTAATAAATATGGACGTCTTTGTGTTCTCAGTGTTGAAGATGAAAAAACATGTGTAAATAAGGAATTCTGACGGCTGCTACTTATTTGAGGACCAGAAGTATCTTTCATTTTACGTTCTTTATATGATAGAATATACATATTTTTCTTACAAAATCTCTAAGAAAAGTTATGTGTTTTCGTAAGACTCCCATCCTTGATTCCATTGTTTTTTTTTTTTTCTTATTTTATCCCTTTATACAATGATGTTGTCCTACCATGTGAATGATTTTGTAATAATGTATTCTGATTACAATGACTACACCATACTCATATATAAGTTGTGGTGAAAATAATAGTTTCTTCAATTTGAAACGATCTATTGACACAACAGAGCAATATTTTTTTGTCAAATATTTTTTTTTATTACTATGCGATATCCCAAGTAGGCTATACTTCTTCTGATTGTCTCAAATTGCGTCGTCTGTGCAAAACACCATGAAATAATTTTTGTCCCAAGTAAACCATCTCGAAGGATAACTTGGGACATTTTGCGTGGAGAAGAAACTTTGCACTGCGCTAACGAAGGAATGTGAGATTTGGTATACTTGAAGTTTAAATGAAGAAGGAATGTAAAAAGCCACAGTTATACTTGAATTTCATATGGAGAAGGAGTGCAGAAAGCTAGAATTATTCACAGGATGTCTCATATTAATCATAAGAGGAAAATTTATAGCGCGCGCACAAAGGAATGTGAGGTTTGGCATACTTGAAGTTCATATTGAGAAGGAATACAGAAAACTGAAATTATATACAATGTGGCCTATTTTAATTTTACCTGAAGAGAAAAGTTTCTGCCAGTCTCATGAAGGAATGTGAGACCTAACATACTTGAAGTTCATATGGAGAAAAAGTGCAGAAATCTAGGAGTATATACAGGATATCCCATTTGAAGACAATTTAATTTTTTGCTGGAATATATCGAGAAGTAGACACCGAATGAAAAAGTGTCCTTGCTCCGAGAGGCGGGGGTAGAAGAAATATCTCCAAAGTCTTAATGGAAACGACTATATTTTATTTAAGATTTTTTGAGGTCTATTAGTATTCAGGGTGTTGGAAAAAGGTAAAAATTTTTTTATGGCGTATACATTTCGATATGCTGATTCACAATCAAAGAGAATTTTTTGTCTCTACGAATTAGATCCTACAGTTAGTTGTTTTTTTGTGCTTGTAGACATACATAAATTTTTTTTTCGACTCTTTGTAGTTCTCTGCTGAAGACACGCTTCTTAAAAACTTATGTCACATAACCATTAGAACTGTCAGCTAATTTTTATTAATTTCTACTATTAATAAGCATTTAAAATTAATTTTGTCTATTCTGGAAATAAGTCATTTGAAGATATTTTCATGTTTCCAGATCCTAACTTCTCCACTTTCACATATAGATGTGGAGGAAGCCTCATAAACACTAGATTTGTTATAACTGCTGCTCATTGCATTGTTAATTTGTAAGTAAAATAAATGAAACATCACATTATATTTTTTACTGTCCCCATTACTAATGCATTCAATGAACCCAGCAAAACAGCGCACTAGCCTAACATCAGAAAATGACGTTTTCATTGATGATTTGTTGGATTAACATCAATTTTTAGGGCAACCGTCCGTTTGGGCGAACTTGACGAACGTTACAATCCGGACTGTGAAGGACAAATTTGCGCAGATCCGTTACAAGATTTTAAACCTCTTTTAGTTATTACTCACAGAAATTTCAACCGTCCAAAATTCCAAAATGACATTGGACTCATTCGTCTTGACAGAGAAGCTGTCATTACACGTATGTCAATAATTTAAATGTTTTCAAATACAAAATTCTCATTTTTTTTTTAGCGTGGGTAAGTCCAATTTGTTTACCTTATAAAAACATGCGCATGGACTACACAGGATTTGACGTCAGAACTGCCGGGTGGGGGAAAATCAACGCAATAGGTGAGCATAATTTTGATAACAGTTGCCATGACAAAACTATATTTTATTGCACGCATAATACAAAATGAATAAAATTAGCGATTCATTTTGAGTTAAAGAATTTTATGCATTTTAGGAATAACTCCCCCAATTCTTCAAGACGTTACCTTAAAAGTTGTCGATATTTCAAACTGTAAAACAGCATACTCTACTGACGGTGTAAATATTGCCTCCTCACAGCTTTGTCTTAAGGGTAATAACGGTGAAGAAACTTGTTTTGGAGACAGCGGAGGCCCTGCGATGATAGAAATCGCAAGTAACAACGATCGGAGATATTTTCTTTTAGGAATTACATCTCTTGTCAATGATTTGTGTGGTGCTTCTAGTATACCAGTGGTTTCCACTAACGTTACAGAATATTTAGACTGGATTTTATATCATATTGATGATGATTGTAGAATTTAAATCGAATTAATAGATTTTGTAATCAAGCATGAAGACTTGAATGTAAAAACGTGGAACCAAAATCTGTATTTTGCCTAATTTTTATTGAATAAAACAACAGAAACCAATTTGTGATATGTATTTCAATTTGTAATGATATTTTACGGCTAGTTATGTTTTAAAACAAAAATTAATTACATTTTAGCTAATAAAACGTCGGAGAAAGTGAATAAAACATAAATGTTCTAATAATCTATACATTTTTATCAATAAAAACTACTTTTGATAGTAAATTCTATATATTTTATTCGATTCTTTGATCAAGGATCTTCTTCAGAAAACAATGATACAAAAATAAAACTTGTCATTACTCATACACAAATTATTTATAGGATATTCATCAAGTAGAGATACTTGGGAGTTTAAAAATTTTAATTCTTGCACTTAAATATCAATACTAACCCAATATTTAATTTCCAGATTATAAACTGAATCATGAAAAAGTTTATTTTGCGCTGCGATTTTCACAAGAAGAATTACAGTTTTCTGTTTAATACATCGTGTAACAAGTTGTAAACTAGCTGCCGTAGGTGTTCTGTTCACTTTTTGCAAAGAAAAAATAATAAAATCAACGAAATATATTTTTTGAGTGAGGCTTTAGATGTAGGCAGGTCAAGGATTAATACTGAAAACGTTTTTCATTGTGATTTCATTCAAGATTTTGAATCGAACTGCACTATCCGCTTTGAGACACGGTTCTTATTTTTTTGTGTTGTTTCCCATTGGTTTTTTGTGACTGGACAAAATCATCAAGATTGTAATGCCTGGGTTATTAAATGTAAGTTGATAATTTAATATTTTTAGTCTATAAAAATTAATTATTAGCTAATTCAATTGAAAGATGCTGGAAGGAGTATAAAAAAATTACTTTGAGTCAAATTGAAAGTTGGGCACATAATTTGGAATTTATTACAGATACAAAAAAATCTGACGTGAACATCACGTGACTTACTTGTACATCATTGGATATATATATATATATATATATATATATATATATATATATATATATATATATATATATATATATATATATATATATATATATTTATGCGCAAAATTAAGAAATAAGTTCCTACTGAAGTGCACTTTAGGTTCAGTCTATTGTTATGAAAATAGTAGGCAATCATTCAGATGCTACAGCAGACAGAAATACTAAATTTCAATATTCTACACCTGATCGTTTCAAATTTATGCGAAAAATTCCAAAAGACTGTCAAGTAAAGTGCACTTCCGGCTCGATGGATCTCAATTAAAATAGGTTTTATTTATCTATTAGCGTCAATAATAATATAGTGGAGTAAAACATTTACATATATTTAATTTTTGTGCATGTTTCAGAGATGATCTCAAGAATATTTTTGTTTTTTTGAAAAATTTCCAGAAGTCACTAGGTAATGATGAGAAACTGATTTTGGTCGATTGTTTATTCTGTAAATAATTCCTGAACTGTCGCAAATGGGAAAAATGTTTCAAGTAAAAAAGTTGAATATTATTATTACCCAGACAGTGGCACACAGGCATATTTTTCAAATACGACACAAAGTTATAATTTTTCAAATAGAACTAATACATAAAAATACCGCAAAAAGTTACATATTTTTTTCTTATTATAATATTATGAATTTTTTTTTTTTTGTGTTGGTACAACATGAAAACTTCCACAATTTCTGTATTTTAAGTTGAATTATATTTAATGCCTCAACTTATGCTAATATCAAGCCTTTATATTTTCAAATAAGATGAAACAATTGAAAATAATAAATGTATGTAAATGTTTTACTCCAAGGGGATGAAGTTTGAACAAATATCGATGCGAGCGCTCATGGTGAGCACCATTGTAAGCATCGAATTCCATTCTTCAGAATACGTCATTGACCGTTGTAATTTAAAAGTGAAAATAATTGCGTATAAAACATAGAAAAACGCTTTTTCTGTTTCAGGCTGTTGTGTTAAGGATGATTCAAGTGAAATATATATATACCTACGCAGTTATAACATAAAAAAAAACGAGTGAAGTTGATCAAAGCGGTAAATAGAGTTATATCTGTCTTTCATTATTAATCTCTATAACAAAGATGTTTGTAATTCAATTGTGAAATTAGAAAAATTCATCATCAATTTGGGATTCATGAATTTATCTCTATCTCTAATTTGTAAGGTGTTTCAGTGATAGAAGCTTGTCGGATGCACTTCGCAATAATTTTGTTGTTAATATTGTCAGCCACATATTCTTCAACATGTTTAACATGGCAAAATTAATTTCACGCTTTTCTTCAATGCTTCCTCGGTAAAAGGGATACAGTATTTGATACATTCAAACTCGATCCGCAAGATCATCGGCGTCATAATTTGAGGTTATCCTATCAATTTGGACGAATTAAGACGTTTTCTCTAATAGGTACGTTATAATTGAAGAAAAAAATACTCATAAATATATAATTTCAACGTACCTTTAATGCTATGCAAGTTATATTATACGCACACTGATGAATTAAATAATATTAGTATATTTAAAAAATTAAGGTATGAAATAATGATAAAATGGGAGTTCAATCGTTCTCCATTCCCCGCTAGAGGCGCTAGTAGATTCGTAGAATTTTATGAAGACCAAAAATTAGAATTTTCATTTCAGGGACTTAAGTTTAACGTTAGATACGAAGGTACCAAATTATTTTCAATACAAATGTTGCAATTTTAATTTCAGATAAAAGAAATCAGTTGTGGGTGATACACCCCAGCACTTTTTTTGCAGTATTAATTTTGCTCCAAACAAAACTATTCAAAAAAATTAATTGGAACTGCCTCTGTATGCCAAATATTTTCTATATTACGAAAGGAAAAAAAAAATGAATCAGCTTTTTGATATATGGAATTTTAATTCGATTGATTAAATTCTGCAGTTTTTATCGTGAAAGATATCCCAAAATGAAAATATTCAACGTTTGCTAGAAAAAAAGCTTCACGATTTAGACCCTACTAAACCCAAAAACCATATTTTCAAACTTCCATATTTAAGCTTTTTGTAAAAAAAGTTTTAAGTTCGTGTGGTACCAGCGGTACCAACATCTTATTGATGAAACTTTTTAGTTTTTTGCGTTCATTTTTTAAACGGTAGTATTTATCATAAAATATGAAATAACTAAAATTGATCCTTGAATAATTTGAAACAACATTTACCTGAAACATTTTTTAAAATTATAAACGGTTCATTTGGCATTATTAAAATTTGAATTATTATAAATTTCGTAATATTTTTCTGAATCATGCAAAGAAATCAAATAATAAAAATCATAATGTAAAATAAGAATTATTATAACTTATATTTGGACATCACAGCCAAACGTTCGTCAATTTTGTCCTGTCGTGTTTGGTATCAAATTGTTCTTTAACAATACTGAAATTTCATTTCCATTTTTTTCAGGATGTGTCTCTGTCGGAAAAGGATGGTAAGTGCCAATTCACAATGTGTGTAAACATAAGGAGTACGTAAAAACATAAACGTAAGAAATTATGTACGTTCACAATGGTCGTAACGTAAAATATTAAAATAAAGTGTTTTTTTCACTTTACGTTGGTACAAATTACGGTTATTGATGTATTTTGTCATTTTCAAATATTCTGTTGATTTCGATTCTGTTTCGTGTTTAATGTTTTTCTTTGGTTTCACTTTTATTAGTTTAGAGTTTAGTTTGTTTTGTTTTATTGTATGATGTCTGAAAAAGATCTTGCGATTGTTTCATTATTATTGAAACTGCGATATAAAAGTCGCCAACGAGAGAAATATTAAGACGAAGAAGAAATTGTTGTTTTTTTTATTAATAATTATATGTCAATCATATTTAAAGCACGTTTCGATCCAGGGTGCTGTCAACTGTCAGATGAAATCATGTGTTTAAAGTTGACGCATGCGCTATTAGTTGTTCCGTACGTAAACATAACATAAAGTTGAATTTATCTCAACTTTACGTTTTCATTACGTAGTTCTTATGTCAATACATAAACATAAGAAATACGTAAGAGTATTGTGAACACGGGCATTGAAAAACAGTAGTTCAACTTTACGTTTATGTTTACGGTTACGTAGTCCTTACGTATACGCACATTGAATAGATACTTGATACAAAAGATTAAATGAAATGATTGTTTCTTGTGTGACATTTCAATGCATTGTTTATTTTTCACAATGGGCGTAAGCATAAGAAATGCATAAGATATAAAGTTACGTATTTCTTACGCATATATTTTCTTAATGCGCATGTCCAATATATTTTTACAGACACAGACAGTAGATGTGTCAAATGAATGAAAATATACTTGTTTTAATAACAATACTAAACGAATTTTGTCTTCCAAAAAGATATTTGATTGCAAATATGTGCAGAAACAAAAGTAATGTCCTAAATTAAGAGCTTTAATATAAAAAACAAAACATAAAACAATGAAAATAATGTTTATGCTATGTTCATTGTGAACAGGCGTAAGATTTTCATAAGAATTGTTATGTACTTCTTATGCTTACGCCCATTGTGAATTATAAGGCTTACTTGCTTGCCCACCACAATTTTATATATATAAATCAACTTTTTGGGTGTTCATTCATTCGTTGTTAAATTCTAGTAGTGTTAATATGAGATTATTAATAATGAATTGGTTCAATTATCTTGAGTTTTACGTGATTTTAATTTATTTAATATCAGGTATGATTTTAACTTGATTCATTTGATTTCTACTTATATAATTTAGTTTAGTTACAGTGCGTACAAAATTTACAAACCTCCAAATAATCAAATAAATATAAAATTAATGAAGGAAAAAACTTTTCAGAACTCATTTTTTTAATAAATATGTTTTATTGGGTATATAATTTCTGTAAATTAATTAGAAACACAACGTTTCGACAGCAAAGTGCTGCCTTTTTCAAGTGAAAAGAAATATTTCTTTTTTTTCAGTTTGTTGTCCACAGATGCCTTCTTTTTCAAATTATTGTGAACCAGGCTTTCGTGATCGTTCTGAATCCGTTTTGCGGTCGAAATTACTTCCGGATAAAGCTTGTGGTATTTCTTCGGAAAGGAGAATTTCTAGAGGGAAGAACGCTAAATTAGGATCTTATCCCTGGATTGCACGACTTGGATATACACGTAAGAAATATCCAAAATAATTTATTTGAAATAAATATAATATTCATTACGCTTATGATTATTTCTCTAGGCTAGGCCAACATTATTTTCAAATTTTTCTCAATTTTCTGTTGAGGCTCGGATCTCTGCTAGGCTTTTTTTGTCTCTACGAATTTTTTTTCTGTGCTTGAAGACATATGTCTTTGTATTTCTCTACTGAAGACACGCTTCTTAAAAACTTATGTCACACAACCATTAGAACTGTCAGCTAATTTTTATTAATTTCTACTATTAATGAGCATTTAAAATTAATTTTGTCTGTTTTGGAAATGAGTCATTTGAAGATATTCTTATGTTTTCAGATCCTGACAACTCCACTAGCAGAAATAAATGTGGAGGAAGCCTCATAAACACTAGATTTGTTATAACTGCTGCTCATTGCATTGTTAATTTGGAGGCACAGTTAAAATTGTAAGTGAAATAAATGAAACATTACATTATATTTTTTACTGTTCCCATTACTAATGTATTCAATGAGCCCAGCAAAACAGTGTGCTAGCCTAACATCAGAAAAGGACGTTTTCATTGATGATTTGTTGGATTAATATCAATTTTTAGGGCAACAGTCTGTTTGGGTGAACATGACATACGTTACAATCCGGACTGTGAAGGACAAATTTGCGCAGATCCGCCACAAGATTTTAAACCTCTTTTAGCTATTCCTCATAAAGATTATGGCCATCCAATGCGCCGAAATGATATTGGACTCATTCGTCTTGATAGAGAAGTTGTCATTACACGTATGTCAATAGTTTAAATGTTTTCAAATACAAAATTCTCATTTTCTTTATTTTTTAGCGTGGGTAAGTCCAATTTGTTTACCTTATAAAAACATGCGCACGGACTACACAGGATTTGACGTCAGAACTGCCGGGTGGGGATTTATCAACCAAACGAGTGAGCATAATTTTGATAACAGTTGCCATGACAAAACTATATTTTATTGCACGCATAATACAAAATGAATAAAATTAGCGATTCATTTTGAGTTAAAGAATTTTATGCATTTTAGGAATATTTTCTCCAGTTCTTCAAGACATTACCTTAAAAGTTGCTGATTTTTCAAACTGTAAAACAGTATACTCTACTCGTTACAATGTAAATATTGGCCCCTCACAGTTTTGTACAAGGGGCCAAAACGATAAAGATACTTGTGAAGGAGACAGCGGAGGCCCTGTGGTGATACGGTATCAAATCGCAAAAAGCGACGTTCCGAGAGATTTCCTTTTAGGAATTACATCTTTTGGCCCTGAACCGTGTGGTAGTCCTTTTCCTAAACCAGCGGTTTCCACTAACGTTACAGAATATTTAGACTGGATTTTATATCATATTGATGATGATTGTAGAATTTAAATCGAATTAATAGATTTTGTAATCAAGCATGACGACTTGAATGTGAAAACGTGGAAGCAAAATTTGTATTTTCCCTAATTTTTATTCAATGAAACAACAGAAACCAATTTGTGATATTTATTTCAATTTGTAATGATTTTTTACGGCTAGATATGTTTTAAAACAAAAACTAATTACATTTTAGCTAATGAAACGTCGGAGAAAGTAGATAAAACATAAATGTTCTAATCTATACATTTTTATCAATAAAAACTACTTTTGATTATAAATTCTATATATTTTATTCGATTCTTTGATCAAGGATCTTCTTCAGAAAATAATGACACAAAAATAAAACTTGTCATCACTCATACACAAATTATTTATAGGATATTCATCAAGTAGAGATACTTGGAACTTTAAAAATTTCAATTCTTGCACTTAAATTTCAATACTAATCCAATATTTAATTTCCCAGATTATAAACTGAATCATGAAAAAGTTAATTTTGCGCTGTGATTTTTACAAGAAGAATTACAGTTTTCTGTTTAATACATCGTGTAACAAGTTGTAAACTAGCTGCCGTGGGTGTTTTGTTTACTTTTTGCAAAGAAAAAATAATAAAATCAACGAAATATGATTTTTGAGTGAGGCTTTATATGTAGGCAGGTCAAGGACTAATACTGAAAACGTTTTTCATTGTGATTTCATTCAAGATTTTGAATCGAACAGCACTATGCGTTTTGAGGGCTTTTATTTTTCTGTGTTGTTTCCCATTGGTTTTTTGTGAGTGGACAAAATCATCAAGATTGTATTGCCTAGGTCATTAAATGTAAGTTGATAATTTAATATTTTTAGTCTATAAAAATCAATTATTAACTACTTCAATTGAAAGATGCTGAAAGGAGTATAAAAAAAATTACTTTGGGTCAAATCGAAAGTTGGGCACATAATTTGGAAGTTATTACAGATACAAAAAAATCTGACGTGAACATCACGTGACTTACTCGTACATCATTGGATATATATATATATATATATATATATATATATATATATATATATATATATATATATATATATATATATATATATATATATATATATATGTGTTTGATCATATACATCATTGGATATATATAATCAAACACAAAATCTCATTGTTCCATAGTTAATCGTTTTGGATTTACTCAAGAGATTCTAAAAATCTGTCAAGTAAAATGCGCTTTCAGCCAAGTCGGTTGCTATGGAAACATCATGCCATTACGATTACGACTACCAACAGATTTGAATTTATGCGCAAAATTAAAAAATAAATTCCTACTGAAGTGCACTTTAGGTTCAGTCTATTGTTATGAAAATAGTAGACGCAATCATTCAGATGCTACAGCAGACTGAATTACCCAATTTCAATATTCTACACCTGAACTTTTCGAATTTATTCGGAAAATTCCAAAAGACTGTCATATAAAGTGCACTTCCGGCTCAGCCGATTGTTACAAAAATAGAAGATGACCATTAAGATGCTACAGAAATTCCAAATGCTAAATTCCAGTGTCCTATGACTGATCATCCTGAATTTATGCGGAAAATTAAAAAAAAAAAACAAGTGAAGTGCATTTTTGGTTTGAGCGATCGCAATCATAATGCAAGATGTTAAATAAGATGTTATAAAAGTTCTTTATACGAAATTTCAATATGGTATGGTGGATCATTATATATTTATGAAAGAATTTCAAAAAAAGTTTCAAGTAAAGTGCACTTCTGGCCTGGCCGATTCTTACAAAAATAGCAGATAACCATTCTGATACAACATCAAGTTCAAATATTGAATTTCAGTATCCTACGGTTGATCGTTCTGGATTTATTAGAAAAATTCGAAAAAAGTTTCAAGTAAAGTGCACTTCCGGTACAGACGATTGGAACCATAATGCGAAAAGCACAACTAGACTTTATACCAGTCCTAAATACAAAATTTCAATATTATAAGTTCAACCAGTTTTGAGATTTGCGAGTTACGCATGAACATACGTACCGACATCGAGCCAAAAATAGTCAAAATAGATTCAGGGATACTGAAAACGGACATTCCCATCAAAATTCCGATAGATGAATTTTGTCGGTTTCACAATACTTTCTTGTACTTAGTACAAGTAAGTAAAAATCAAGTTGTGTTAAATTAGGAGGCCATTGAATAAAACCGCCTATTCCTATCCATCTTCCAGGGAACCTGTGGTTTAAGTGCTCTCTAACGCGAAGCGTAAAATGAGACTGAGCTCCATCTTGCATGAACCACATATTCATCCTTTGATTAATTAATACATTTTTTAAGAGCACTGGTAACTCATTTTGTAGAAAATCGGTATGTGCGGCACCATTTAACCTATTAGGCAAACAACTGGTCCTAAAATGCCGGGCCAGATATTGAGGCTCTTGAAAACATGGTTATTATGAAAATTCCATCTTTAGTTAGACCGGCCTCATCTGTAGAAAGAATATTCGAAACTAAATCTGGATTACCGGCATTCTGGTATAAAATCAACGGACAAAATTCCATTCTGGCTTGATAATCGGCAAGATCAAGGGCTTGTACCCGTTGAAAGTGGTACGGATGTAGAAGCTGAGTCCAAACAAAGGGACCACTGATACCCACTTCTAACACTTGTTTCGGAATTTTCTTCAATAATATCTAACACTCTTTCTTCAACTTCGGGCGTAACTACTGTTCTCGGCCGTCCACTATCGGCAGAACGTTTATGTAACAAACCAGTATCCATCAATCGTTGGAAACTTTTTGAAAAATTTCTGGATGAAGGCAAGCGCGATTTGGATAGGCTTCTTCATAAAGATGTCCATTAACACGACCATACATAAAAATCATATCGGCCATATCAATATTAGAATACAAAAGCATGTTTTATTACTTTTAAAAAGAAAACACACTCAATTTTATGATCAGTGAAAGTGTAGGTATTATTACAAAATGTCAGAATAAAATTAATTAATTTACATGATTAAAATACTCATTAGCTTTATTAAAAATTTCTTGTCGACCTTGCGAGTTTTGAAAAATCTTTCTGATTGTGGACCAACACATCGAAATGTATCTAAATATTAAATTGCCAAAAATCAAATAGTTTTGTGTCTTATGCAGGTTTCTAAAAATGATTGAAAAATGTCATCTACATACTTTAGTTTCTCATTATTTGACAGGACGATGAAAAAAATATAACTTTACTTTTATAGATCTTACTTCAATTTAGTCAGCAACAGAATGAACCAATCTATGGTAAGAAATTAGCTAGTGACAGAAAAAGGGGGCTCCATTTTTTTTTACAGGCTGCCAGTTATAAGGAAAATACTTACAAGGAGTGGATTCTTGTAATGGAGACTTGGATGGACCTCTAATGAAAGTAGATACGGCAAATGCAAGAGATACTCCGAAATATTATGTTATTGGGATCGTTTCTTTTGGGGCTGAGAAATGTGCGCTTCGTCCCACTCCTACTATTTACACAGCAGTGTCAAAATACATGAAATGGATATTAGATAATGTTTCACTGCGCTGAAAATTTGCAATTAAATTCGATAATAAGCAGCTAATAGATTCTAGTATGCCAATCATGTATCAATTAAAGTAAAACAAAATAATAAAGAAAAAAATTTATTTCAAAGTCCACCTGTCATTTTTGTATGTTGGTAGTGCTGCTTTCTGTTGGTTTCCGCTTTTCAAATTGGCGGGCAAATTCAAAAATTGAATAATAGGTATTTGTATATCTTTGCATTTTTATTGATTATTTGCAGGAACATTCTGTAAGTATTTTGGGACTGCTAATATTTGTTATACATGATTTTAAAAAATTATTAAATACTAAATAACTTTCTAAAAATACTTTTTTGAAATATTTTTGTGACTTCAAACATTTAAATCTTGTTTTCAGAAACGCATATCTTCACACTGCATTTAGAAATGTAAGCTTGTTATTTGTTTTTCTGGTTTTAGGCAAGGAAATTTAAATTAATATACGTACCTATCCAAGCATTAAGTTGAATTGTCTACTTTAAAGAAGCACCGATATAAAGAAATTAATGATTTAAAATTGAATGTCTGCGGATTTTACTCAAAAAAGGTACCTAAAAGTTTTTTTCCAAGTAACATAAATGACCATGATATATCGTTGCATCGACGTCATAGACCTGGTCAATTGACGGTCCTCAAGACGTCTGAGCGAGTAGCTTCATAATTTCTTTCCGGAGACCTATAAAAATGTAGTTCGAGGCTGTTTTGTTGGGGATAAAGTATTTTTCTTCCTGAAGTTGGCGATCATGTATTGCGTCCCCTGTACGTTATCGCAACAACTTCTTTTATTCGAAAAATATGTTTGCCGCCTGGTCTGCCGTTTGATAGTTCGCCGCATTATTGAAATCTGTCGACATCGGCAACTATTACTGTAATTGAAGTTGGTGAAAGTGTAACAACGACATTAAACGTGTCCTTCTGCAAACAAAAGGTAAGCAGGAGACACTCGCCATTAATCATGTGATAAACCGTAATATTATTTTAGGCTACATTACTATTTCTTTTACTATTTAAATAAACATTGTTATTATATTATTATAAAGACTACTGTAATAGTTAAGTAACTTTATTTGTGTACTTGCAGGCGCCTTTTGTTGCCAAATAAATTTCTACCAAAGTCAAGAGTTCTGCCTCTTATTCCGACTGCCAACGACTGTCATATCTAGAACATGTTTGCTTTAGTATTAGTACACCTGACAACAGAACAATTTCTAAGTGAATGATTTATAATCATGATTATCGAATAATATGACATGCAAAAATGACGTTTTTGACAGCACACCTCATAGATGCCAAATTCAACCGAGAGCGGAGCCACTGAGGATACGGAATAGGCGTATTGGTAACTGAAATTAACCCGTAGCCACCTGGCGGTTATAAGCGGAACTATATTGTAAAGTGGGTAAAGTGGATTCAACCTTAATTTCCATATGATCATATGTGATGTTAATGGCTTTGCTAGCAATATTTAATGGCTTTTCTGAGGTTGTTCATATGAAATTTTATACTACAATAGTTCATATTGGGTTTGTTGCAATTAATTCAGTGAAAAATACTTAGCTTTCGACTTTATTGTTGAATTACATAACCTCATTGCTATACTGAAATTAGTCTTTCTCAAGATTTTACTCTTCAAAATATGGAATCTAAACGAAGAAGTGTCGAAAATTGTTGTGTTTATAGATGTCATTCCAAATTTAGTTGAATTGTTGATTTGAGTTTCCATAAATTTTCTAGAAGAGGAGAAGGAAAGTGTCGGTAGTAGACAAATTTGGAGACTACGATCCAGTTCATAAACAAGCTATGCGGATTAGAAAAATTCGTACAGGGAAAGCTGGAATGTTTAATACAAAAATGTCATAAATACTTCCCTATAATATTATTTTCTTTGAAGCTATGAATTTCATAACCTCATTCAGTCTTCCAGTTACATCTAAAGTTCATATATTTTAGAATTAGAACTTTCATTTCAGGGACTTAAGTTTAACGTTAGATACGAAGGTACCAAACTATTTTTAATACAAATGTTGCACTTTTAATTTCAGATAAAAGAAATCTGTTGTGGATGACACACCCCCAACATTTTTTTGGCAGAATTATTTTTGTTCCAAATAAAACTATTCAAAAAATAAATCCAATCTTAATTGGAACTACCTCTGTACGTCAAATATTTTCTATATTACGAATGTTGTATAGAAACAAAATGAATCAGCTTTTTGATATATTAAATTTTGATTCGATTGATTAAATTCTGCAGCTTTTATCGTGAAAGATATCCCAAATGAAAATACTCAATGTTTGCTGGAAAAAAATCTTCACGATTTAGACTCTACTAAACCCAAAAACCATATTTTCAAAATTTCATATTCAAACTTTAGTTTAAGTTCCTGTGATACCAGTGGTACCAACATTTTATTGATGAAATTTTTTAGTTTTTTACGTTCATTTTATAAACGGTAGTATTTATCATAAAATATGAAATAACTAAAATTGATCCTTGAATAATTTGAAACAACATTCACCTGGAACATTATTTAAAATTATTAACAGTTCATTTGGCATTATTAAAATTTGAATTATTATAAAATTCGTAATATTTTTCTGAATCATGCAAAGAAATCAAATAATAAAAATCATAATGTGAAATTAGAATTATTATTACTTATATTTGGACATCACAGCCAAACGTTCGTCAATTTTGTCCTATCGTGTTTGGTATCAAACTGTTCTTTAACAATACTGAAATTTTATTTCTATTTTTTTCAGTATGTGTCTCTGTCGGAAAAAGATGGTAAGTGCCAATTCACAATGTGTGTAAACATAAGGAGTACGTAAAAACATAAACGTAAGAAATTATGTACGTTCACAATGGTCGTAACGTAAAATATTAAAATAAAGTGTTTTTTTCACTTTACGTTGGTACAAATTACGGTTATTGATGTATTTTGTCATTTTCAAATATTCTGTTGATTTCGATTCAGTTTCGTGTTTAATGTTTTTCTTTGGTTTCACTTTTATTAGTTTAGAGTTTAGTTTGTTTTGTTTTATTGTATGATGTCTGAAAAAGATCTTGCGATTGTTTCATTATTATTGAAACTGCGATATAAAAGTCGCCAACGAGAGAAATATTAAGACGAAGAAGAAATTGTTGTTTTTTTTATTAATAATTATATGTCAATCATATTTAAAGCACGTTTCGGTTCAGGGTGCTGTCAACTGTCAGATGAAATCATGTGTTTAAAGTTGACGCATGCGCTATTAGTTGTTTCGTACGTAAACATAACATAAAGTTGAATTTATCTCAACTTTACGTTTTCATTACGTAGTTCTTATGTCAATATATAAACATAAGAAATACGTAGGAGTATTGTGAACACGGGCATTGAAATACAGTAGTTCAACTTTACGTTTATGTTTACGGTTACGTACTCCTTACGTTTACGCACGTTGTGAATTGGCACTAACACGCAAAACGCATTGAATAGTTACTTGATACAAAAGATAAAATGAAATGATTGTTTCTTGTGTGACATATCAATGCATTGTTTATTTTGCACCGGACGTGTGTTAGCCATAATTCACAATGGGCGTAAGCATAAGAAATACATAAGAAATGCATAAGACATAAAGTTACGTATTTCTTACGCATATATTTTCTTAATGCGCATGTCCAATATATTTTTACAGACACAGACAGTAGATGTGTCAAATGAATAAAAATATACTTGTTTTAATAACAGTACTAAACGAATTTCGTCTTTCAAAGAAATATTTGATTGCAAATATGTGCAGAAACAAAAGTCATGTCCTAAACTAAGAGCTTTAATATAAAAAACAAAACAAAACAATGAAAATAATTTTTATGCTACGTTCATTGTGAACAGGCGTAAGATTTTCATAAGAATTGTTATGTACTTCCTAGGCTTACGCCCATTGTGAATTATAAGGCTTACTTGCTTGCCCACCACAATTTTATATATATAAATCAATTTTTTGGGTGTTCATTCATTCGTTGTTAAATTCTAGAAGTGTTAATATGAGATTATTAATAATGAATTGGTTCAATTATCTTGAGTTTTACGTGATTTCAATTTATTTAATATCAGGTATGATTTTAACTTGATTCATTTGATTTTTACTTATATAATTTAGTTTAGTTACAGTGCGTACAAAATTTACAAACCTCCAAATAATCAAATAAATATAAAATTAATGAAGGAAAAAACTTTTCAGAACTCATTTTTTTAATAAATATGTTTTATTGGGTATATAATTTCTGTAAATTAATTAGAAACACAACGTTTCGACAGCAAAGTGCTGCCTTTTTCAAGTGAAGAGGAATATTTCTTTTTTTTAGTTTGTTGTCAACAGATGCCCCCAATTTCAAATTATTGTGCACCAGGCTTTCGTGATCGTTCTGATCCCATTTTGCGGTCGAAATTACTTCCGGATAAAGCTTGTGGTATTCCTCCGAAAAGGAGAATTTCTGGAGGGAAGAACGCTGAATTAGGATCTTATCCTTGGATTGCACGACTTGGATATACACGTAAGAAATACCCAAAATAATTTATTTGAAAAGGTTCATGATACCTAACAGGAATTTTTATATAATAATATTCATTAGCAATTTTCTGTTCAAGCAAGGACAAAGCTACGCTTATAATTATTTCTCTAGGCCAACGTTCTTTCCAATTTTTTCTCAATTTCCTACTGCGGCTCGGGTCTCTGCTAGACTTGCTCCCACTAGTAGAATCCGAAGTTGTTGCTCCATCTGAACCAGCTTTCGGCCGTAAAAAGTAAAATTTATTAGGCGTAGGGGGTTTCGATTTAGGAGAATTTGGTTTGCTTCCGTGATATGTCACTTAATTCATCCAAACCAGTTTTTCCTCTGGCAATAGGTCCGTACTCTAGCTGAATATGGTTTTTTGGGCGTAGATGGTTTTGGGGAAATGGTCTGCTAGGAATGTAGTGTCCTGGGGATAAATCTGGATTTGGAGATTCTGGTGATATATCACTAATGTCGATTGATTCTTCGGAAGATGTTGATAAAGTAGTGCTTACTGCGGTGCTCATTATCACAATTTTGAATTAATACCTGAAAATTTATTAATGAAATATTAATCAACATTTATTTCTGCTCCCATTGATAGGTAATTGTAGCTATAATAATTATCCGTAAATAACCGAAAATTATTATTCTCGTATATTTGCCGCTCGTGCAGTTATATTGGAAAAATGGCGCCTAAAAGCAGTTTCTTGACAATATCTCCTTTCCGACTCATTCCTCGACAAAAGCATTTATAAAATAAAACTATAATAACCTTATTCTTCGTAAATCAATAGTTTTGGCGTACGAGCGCCGCAAACCATTATACATCTGCGTCAATTCGTGACATTTAATTTTAACTGAAATTTGTGAATTATAAAATTAACTTGAATCTAAAAATTATACTAACAATAAATATTTTATTATGCGTTGAAAAACCGACTTCCGCAGTTATAAAGGAATGCGTCGCCTTTATTTCGGGCGTCCTTCTCTCTCTTCGTAGTGTCGTTTGCATTTATAAAGCCATGGCTTCTAATAAAGTAAGTTATTTGTGCTAATCCATTGCATAAAAGTGAAATGATTGAAGTGAAAGAAAAAGGATTGGAGACTTGTCGTAAGTCAAGTATTAAAAGGACGGACAAGGATAAACTTTTGGTGGGACAAAGATCGATAGTGGTTCACGATGTATGTTGAAAACGATATAATAATGAGAAGTTAATCGCTGCATCTTTGCGTAGAGTAAGCTAATGACGAGTCCGATTAATCTCGCAGCGCCAAGTGAGAATATCAGGAACTAACGGAGCTGTGATTCAGTGTGTTTGGCCGTAAGGTGTGATATTAATATAATTATCAATAACTTTTAAATACTGCTCTCATTTCTATAATTTTTTTGTTGTATATATATTTTAAAGTATAGAAATTCTATTTCTATCTTAATTTCATATGTTATAGTTTAAATATCGGAAATTTTAAACCTTATCTATAAAATCTTTAAATTCAAAAGTAAGTAAGATAGCTGAAATTATATACAGGTGTCTTTTTTTCATTCTGCGTGGAGAAGAAACTTTGCACTGCGCTAACGAAGGAATTTGGTATACTTGAAGTTTAAATGAAGAAGGAATGCAAAAAGCCACAATTATACTTGAATTCTATATGGAGAAGGAGTGCAGAAAGCTAAAATTATTCACAGGATGTCTCATTTTAATCATACGTGAAGAGAAAAATTTATAGCGCGCGCACAAAGGAATGTGAGGTTTGGCACACTTGAAGTTCATATTGAGAAGGAGTGCAGAAAACTGAAATTATATACAATGTGGCCTATTTTAATTTTACCTGAAGAGAAAAGCTTCTACCAGTCTCACAAAGGAATGTGACACCTAACATACTTGAAGTTTATATGGAGAAAAAGTGCAGAAATCTAGGAGTATATACAGGATATCCCATTTGAAGACAATATAATTTTTTGCTGGAATATATCAAGAAATATACACCGAATGAAAAAGTGTCCTTGCTCCGAGGGGCGGGAGTAAGAGAAATATCTTCAAAGTCTTAATGGAAACGACTATATTTTATTTAAGATTTTTTGAGGTCTATTAGTATTCAGGGTGTTAGAAAAAAGGTAAAAAATTTTCATGACATATACATTTCGTAAAATATATGGAATCAAAACCTGATAAGTTTCACAAAATAAAAATTCAGGGGTCGGTTTTTACACCATCAACCTGAATAGGGCAGCAACCGTAGACACGTGTTTCGTCCTTATTAGGACTCTTCAGTACGGTATAGTAAGCCGCAGATAGTCGGACTTGTAGCCGCGATAGTATTAAAAGTAAGTTGGTACATGGCATGCAGCGAAATTAATCTGCAGCAGTGCCATCTACCATAATACAGCCGAGGTGGCGTATTATGGTAGATGGTATATTTTGTGAAACTTATCAGGTTTTGATTTTATATATTTCATCAAATTCTGTTTCACGGTTAAACTTTAAAGGTCACTTTACAGTGTCCTGCATTTCTTCAAGCTTCGCCATCTCGGCTGTATTATGGTAGATGGCACTGCTGCAGATTAATTTCGCTGCATGCCATGTACCAACTTACTTTTAATACTGAGACGTGCGAGAGTAAGGGGGGAGCTCGTAAAGACGACGTAGTATGGGGAGGAGCTTCTTGTCGTCTCTTACGCCGCGCCACGTCTCAGCACATCACCCCTCCCAATGGAAGCCTCTAGTGATTCCTAGAAATGGAAAGAGTCCAGAAATTGAAAATTCGAGAACACAATATTTCTCTATATAAAGCCAAGCCAAAGAAGTGTAGGACAGTACAGTAATAAGAGTAATAGTGTGAAATAAATATCGAACAGTGACAGTGTATATAAATAGTGAAATATAAATATCTGTGACCTTGTTTAGGTTAGATTAAGTGAGTAATATATAAATATATTGTTATTAATGACATAAGAAGAATAAAACTTTTATTTCAATTTAAATGATCAAATAGTGACTTTTATTTAATCAAAAACTGATTTCGTCAAGCAATAAACATTACAATACTATCGCGACTACAAGTCCGACTATCTGCGGCTTGCTATACCGTACTGAAGAGTCCTAATAAGGACGAAACACGTGTCTACGGTTGCTGCTCTATTCAGGTTGATGGTGTAAAAACTGACCCCTGAATTTGTATTTCGTGAAACTTATCAGGTTTTGATTTTATATATTTTATCAAATTCTGTTTCACGGTTAAACTTTAAAGGTCACTTAACAGTGTCCTGCATTTCTTCAAATATACATTTCGATATGCTGATTCACAATCAAGAAGAATGTTTTGTCTCTACGAATTAGATCCTACAGTTAGTTGTTTTTTGTGCTTGTAGACATACGTTAATTTTTTTTCGAGTCTTTGTAATTCTCTGCTGAAGACACGCTTCTTAAAAACTTATGTCACACAACCATTAGAACTGTCAGCTGATTTTTATTAATTTTTACTATTAATAAGCATTTGAAATTAATTTTGTCTATTCTGGAAATAAGTCATTTGAAGATATTTTCATGTTTCCAGGTCCTCGCAACTCCACTTTCACATATAGATGTGGAGGAAGCCTCATAAACACTAGATTTGTTATAACTGCTGCTCATTGCATTGTTAATTTGGAGGCACAGCTAAAATTGTAAGTAAAATAAATGAAACATCACATTATATTTTCACTGTTCCCATTACTAATGCATCCAATGAGCCCAGCAAAACAGCGCACTAGCCTAACATCAGAAAATGACGTTTTAATTGATGATTTGTTGGATTAACATCAATTTTTAGGGCAACCGTCCGTTTGGGCGAACTTGACGAACGTTACAATCCGGACTGTGAAGGACTAATTTGCGCAGATCCGTTTCAAGATTTTAAACCTCTTTTAGCTATTCCTCACAAAGATTATGGCCGTCCAAAATACCGAAATGATATTGGACTTATTCGTCTTGATAGAGAAGTTGTCATTACACGTATGTCAATAATTTAAATGTTTTCAAATACAAAATTCTCATTTTTTTTTAGCGTATGTAAGTCCAATTTGCTTACCTTATAAAAACATGCGCATGGACTACACAGGATTCACCGTCAGAACTTCCGGGTGGGGATTTGTCAACCAAACGAGTGAGCATAATTTTGATAACAGTTGCCATGACAAAACTATATTTTATTGCACGCATAATACAAAATGAATAAAATTAGCGATTCATTTTGAGTTAAAGAATTTTATGCATTTTAGGAATAACTCCCCCAGTTCTTCAAGACGTTAACTTAAAAGTTGTCGATATTTCAAACTGTAAAACAGTAGCCTCTACTTACGGTATAAATATTGCCTCCTCACAGCTTTGTCTTAAGGGTAATAACGGTAAAGAAACTTGTTTTGGAGACAGCGGAGGCCCTGCGATGATATGGTATCAAGTCTCACTGACCGTGGTTGCGAGATATTTTCTTTTAGGAATTACATCTCTTATCAATGAATTGTGTGGTGTTTCTAGTAGACCAGTGATTTCCACTAACGTTACAGAATATTTAGACTGGATTTTATATCATATTGATGATGATTGTAGAATTTAAATCGAATTAATAGATTTTGTAATCAAGCATGAAGACTTGAATGTAAAAACGTGGAACCAAAATTTTTTATGGCTAGATATGTTTTAAAACAAAAATTAATCACATTTTAGTTAATGAAACGTCGGAAAAAGTAGATAAAACATAAATGTTCAAATAATCTATACATTTTTATCAATAAAAACTACTTTTGATTATAAATTCTATATATTTTATTCGATTCTTTGATCAAGGATCTTCTTCAATAAACAATGATACAAAAATAAAACTTGTCATTACTCATACACAAATTATTTATAGGATATTCATCAAGTAGAGATACTTGGAACTTTAAAAATTTTAATTCTTGCACTTAAATTTTAATACTAACCCAATATTTAATTTCCCAGATTATAAACTGTGTGCGCTGTGATTTTTACAAGAAGGATTACAGTTTTCTGTTTAATACATCGTGTAACAAGTTGTAAACTATCTGCCGTGGGTGCTTTGTTCACTTTTTGCAAAATCAACGAAATATGATTTTTGAGTGACGCTTTATAGGTAGGCAGGTCAAGGACTAATACTGAAAACGTTTTTCATTGTGATTTCATTCAAGATTTTGAATCGAACTGCACTATCCGTTTTGAGACAGGGTTTTTATTTTTTTGTGTTGTTTTCCATTGGTTTTTCGTGAGTGGTCAAAATCATCAAGATTGTATTGCCTGGCTCATAAAATGTAAGTTCATAATTCAATATTTTTAGTCTATAAGAATTAATTATTAGCTAATTCAATTGAAAGATGCTGAAAGGAGTATAAGAAAAATTACTTTGGGTGAAATCGAAAGTTGGGCACATAATTTGGAAGTTATTACAGATACAAAAAAATCTAACGTAAACATCACGTGACTTACTTGTACATCATTAGATATATATATATATATATATATATATATATATATATATATATATATATATATATATATATATATATATATATATATATATATATATATATATATATGTGCTCATCAAAATGATTGTCTATTCAAAAAAATTTTATGAATGTTACGACTCTTATTATTAATCTCATTTAATGTAAGTAGAAAACTTTGTTAACTGGAAGAGAAACATGTTTTTCTAAATTTTAACTTTGTATTTATAGTGTCCTTGAAGAAGGCTGAAAATACAGCCGAAAGCTAGACAAATTAACAAGAGTGTTTTATTAAGGTCAAGCCAAGTCGGTTGCTATGGAAACATCATGCCATTACGATTACAACTACCAACAGATTTGAATTTATGCGCAAAATTAAAAAATAAATTCCTACTGAAGTGCACTTTAGGTTCAGTCTATTGTTATGAAAATAGTAGACAATCATTCAGATGCTACAGCAGACTGAATTACCCAATTTCAATATTCTACACCTGAACTTTTCGAATTTATGCGGGAAATTCCAAAAGACTGTCATATAAAGTGCACTTCCGGCACAGCCGATTGTTACAAAAATAGAAGATGACCATTGAGATGCTACAGAAATTCCAAATGCTAAATTCCAGTGTCCTATGACTGATCATTCTGAATTTATGCGGAAAATTAAAAAAAAAATTCAAGTAAAGTGCATTTTCGGTTTAGGCGATCACAATCATAATGCAAGATGTACAATAAGATGTTATAAAAGTTCTTTATACGAAATTTCAATATGGTATGGTGGATCATTATATATTTATGCAAGAAATTCAAAAAAAGTTTCAAGTAAAGTGCACTTCTGGCCTGGCCGATTCTTACAAAAATAGCAGATAACCATACAACATCAAGTTCAAATATTGAATTTCAGTATCCTACGGTTGATCATTCTGGATTTATTAGAAAAATTCGAAGAAAGTTTCAAGTAAAGTGCACTTCCGGTACAGACGATTGGAACCATAATGCGAAAAGCACAACTAGACTTTATACCAGTCCTAAATACAAAATTTCAATATTATAAGTTCAACCAGTTTTGAGATTTGCGAGTTACGCATGAACATACGTACCGACATCGAGCCAAAAATAGTCAAAATAGATTCAGGGATACTGAAAACGGACATTCCCATCAAAATTCCGATAGATGAATTTTGTCGGTTTCACAATACTTTCTTGTACTTAGTACAAGTAAGTGAAAATCAAGTTGTGTTAAATTAGGAGGCCATTGAATAAAACCGCATATTCCTATCCACCTTCCAGGGAACCTGTGGTTTAAGTGCTCTCTAACGCGAAGCGTAAAATGAGGCTGAGCTCCATCTTGCATAAACCACATATTCATCCTTTGATTAATTAATACATTTTTTAAGAGCACTGGTAACTCATTTTGTAGAAAATCGTGATGTGCGGCACCATTTAACCTATTAGGCAAACAACTGGTCCTAAAATGCCGGGCCAGATATTGAGGCTCTTGAAAACATGGTTATTATGAAAATTCCATCTTTAGTTAGACTGGCCTCATCTGTAGAAAGAATATTCGAAACTAAATCTGGATTACCGGCATTCTGGTGTAAAATCAACGGACAAAATTCCATTCTGGCTTGATAATCGGCAAGATCAAGGGCTTGTACCCGTTGAAAGTGGTACGGATGTAGAAGCTGAGTCCAAACAAGGGGACCACTGATACCCACTTCTAACACTTGTTTCGGAATTTTCTTCAATAATATCTAACACTCTTCCTTCAACTTCGGGCGTAACTACTGTTCTCGGCCGTCCACTATCGGCAGAACGTTTATGTAACAAACCAGTATCCATCAATCGTTGGAAACTTTTTGATAAATTTCTGGATGAAGGCACGCGCGATTTGGATAGGCTTCTTCATAAAGATGTCCATTAACACGACCATACATAAAAATCATATCGGCCATATCAATATTAGAATACAAAAGCATGTTTTATTACTTTTAAAAAGAAAACACACTCAATTTTATGATCAGTGAAAGTGTAGGTATTATTACAAAATGTCAGAATAAAATTAATTAATTTACATGATTAAAATACTCATTAGCTTTATTAAAAATTTCTTGTCGACCTTGCGAGTTTTGAAAAATCTTTCTGATTGTGGACCAACACATCGAAATGTATCTAAATATTAAATTGCCAAAAATCAAATAGTTTTGTGTCTTATGCAGGTTTCTAAAAATGATTGAAAAATGTCATCTACATACTTTAGTTTCTCATTATTTGACAGGGCGATGAAAAAAATATAACTTTACTTTTATAGATCTTACTTCAATTTAGTCAGCAACAGAATGAACTAATCTATGGTAAGAAATTAGCTAGAAAAAGGGAGCTCCATTTTTTTTTACAGGCTGCCAGTTATAAGGAAAATACTTACAAGGAGTGGATTCTTGTAATGGAGACTTGGATGGACCTCTAATGAAAATAGATACGGCAAATGCAAGAGATACTCCGAAATATTATCTTATTGGGATCGTTTCTTTTGGGGCTGAGAAATGTGCGCTTCGTCCCACTCCTGCTATTTACACAGCAATGTCAAAATACATGGAATTGATATTAGATAATGTTTCACTGCGCTGAAAATTTGCAATTAAATTCGATAATAAGCAGCTAATAGATTCTAGTATGCCAATCATGTATCAATTAAAGTAAAACAAAATAATAAATAAAAAAATTTATTTGGAAGTCCATCTTTCATTTTTGTATGGTGATAGTGCTGCTTTTTGTTGATTTCCGCTTATCAAATTGGCGGGCAAATTCAAAAATCGAATAATAGGTATTTGTATATTTATTGATTATTTGTAGGAACATTCTGTAAGTATTTGGGACTGCTAATATTTGTTATACATGATTTTAAAAAATTACTAAATACTACATAACGTTCTTAGAATACTTTTTTGAAATATTTTTGTGACTTCAAACATTTAAATCTTGTTTTCAGAAACGCATATCTTCACACTGCATTTAGAAATGTAAGCTTGTTATTTGTTTTTCTGGTTTTAGGCAAGGAAATTTAAATTAATATACGTACCTATCCAAGCATTAAGTTGAATTGTCCACATTAAAGAAGCACCGATATAAAGAAATGAATGATTTAAAATTGAATGTCTGCGGATTTTACTCAAAAAAGGTACCTAATAGTTTTTTTCCAAGTAACATAAATGACCATGATACAACGTTATATCGACGTCATAGACCTGGTCAACTGACGGTCCTCAAGACGTCTGAACGAGTAGCTTCATAATCTCTTTCCGGAGATCTATAAAAATGTAGTTCGGGGCTATTTGCTTTAATATTAGTACACCTAACAACAGAACAACTTCTAAGTGAATGATTTATAATCATGATTATCGAATAATATGACATACAAAAATGTCGTTTTTAGGCGATCATAACAAAAAAGTTGTTGTGAAGTTTTACTTTTTGGTACACATCTGTCAAATTTCACTTTTTGGGACTGATCTATCAAAAACTACTTCATAAACACTTCATACGTACCTATATGGGCTGCTTGATGAACTCTTCAAGAAATAATTTTCACCGAAATACATATTATATTTTTCCATCAACCTTTATAGTTCGTGCAATTCAAGAAATTGATACGCATTTTTCACAAATGTCACTTTGATAGAAGACAATAAAATAAAACAATTTCAACGGCAACTAAGATTCACAATTGCAATGTTTTAGAAATGAATAGATAAAATTCTATGATTTTGAATTATTTCGTGATGATCGCCTAAAAAACGTTGTGTGCACCTCAGCCTACAGTTCTTTTTTGGTCTCACCTGAATTGCAGCCTCAGCTACGCTTCTGCCGCAAACAACAGATTCGACCAAAAAAGATAACCTTTACGGCCTTGATACACAAATAACTATTTTGACAGCACACCTCATAGATGCCAAATTTAACCGATAGAGCGGAGCCACTGAGGATACGCAATAGGCGTATTGGTCAAGGTTTATGAATATATATCTTGTAAATAGATATTTATTTTACACTACAAATAATACGAAACGCACTGAAAACAGAAACTATTCGAATGATATACGAGTAAATTTCATTCTAAACTGTTTTACTTGTATACAGGTAAAAAGCAGAAATGTTTGAAAAATACATATATTTAATAGTTCCGCCGTTAAATCGCGGGTGTAATCTTCTTCCGAAAAATGTTCGGAACAAATATGACATGCATTTGCATTCCATTTCCTATCTCTCTTACATCGTTGCACCCATTGTTTTCTGATGCACTCGTTTGTCGGAAAACTGTGGTATGATATTTGCTGCGATGACTTTTTTGTCTTGGTCAAACTATTATCACACGTTGCTACAGTACATCGCGTTCCTGGCATCTTTGATTATAATAATTATTAGAAATTAGAATCTAGAAATCTAGAAAAGTTTTATTTACCTTGGATTAAATATGATTAAATGCAGAGGCAGATTTAGCTAGATTTAGGCATCCCTTTTATTTTTGATGAGCTCCCTTAGATGAATATTGCATAGCATAGAACATAAAAGTTAAACCAATTGTTAGGTTCTTGGAAGTAATAATGAAATTCTGAAAAGGATATCGGTTACGATAAATATTTCTTCTTAGAACTTGGATTGAAGCCAAAATAAATCACGTCTACTAGAGGGATAATTAAGTTTTTATCCTAATTCGTGTTGAATCAAAATAGGTAGAGTGTATATTTTGCGTTAAGATTAATTTTAATTTTTATTCATTCTTCAAAATTTTGCGCCCCCTAAATTCTGGGAACCGAAGTCTGAGTCGCATAGGCCTAGACCTATATCTGCCTCTAATTAAATGTGGTTATTAATTCAAACAAAAGTGCTAGAAAAAAATATAAATATATCAGTCTAGCGCTGACGTCATTTATCCCCATTACTACTCCCACCACCGAATACATAGAGCTTATGGGATTGAGGCAACCTTTGTATGTATAAACCTTGGATAAAGTGGATTCAACTTTAATTTCCATATGATCATATGTGATGTTAATGGCTTTGCTAGCAATATTTAATGGCTTTTTTGAGGTTGTTTATATGAAATTTTATACTACAATAGTTCATATTGGGTTTGTTGCAATTAATTCAGTGAAAAATACTTAGCTTTCGACTTTATTGTTGAATTACATAACCTCATAGCTATACTGAAATTAGATTTTACTCTTCAAAATATGGAATCTAAACGAAGAAGTGTCAAAAATTGTTGTGTTTATAGATGTCATTCCAAATTTAGTTGAATTGTTGATTTGAGTTTCCATAAATTTTCTAAAAGGGGAAAAGGAAAGTGTCGGTAGTAGATAAATTTGGAGACTACGATCCAGTTCATGAACAAGCTATGCGGATTAGAAAAATTCGTACATGGAAAGCTGAAATGTACAATAGAAAAATGTCATAAATACTTCCCTGTAATATTATTTTCTTTGAAGCTATGAATTTCATAACCTCATTCAGTCTTCCAGTTACAACTAAAGTTCATATATTTTAGAATTAGAATTTTCATTTCAGGACTTAAGTTTAACGTTAGATACGAATAAGGTACCAAACTCTTTTTAATACAAATGTTGCACTTTTAATTTCAGATAAAAAAAATCAGTTGTGGGTGATACACCCCCAACATTTTTTTGGCAGTATTATTTTTGTTTCAAATAAAACTATTCAAAAAATAAATCCAATCTTAATTGGAGCTACCTCTGTACGCCAAATATTTTCTATATTACGAAAGTTGTATAGAAATAAAACGAATCAGCTTTTTGATATATTGAATTTTAATTCGATTAATTGAATTCTGCAGCTTTTATCGTGAAAGATATCCCAAAATGAAAATACTCAACGTTTGCTGGAAAAATATCTTCACAATTTAGACCCTACTAAACCCAAAAACCATATTTTCAAAATTTCATGTTCAAGCTTCTTATAAAAAAAATAGTTTTAAGTTCGTATGGTACCAGTGGTACCAACATTTTATTGATGAAATTTTTTAGTTTTTTGCGTTCATTTTATAAACGGTAGTATTTATCATAAAATATGAGATAACTAAAATTGATCCTTGAATAATTTGAAACAACATTTACCTGAAAAATTTTTGAAAATTATTGACGGTTCATTTGGCATTATTAAAATTTGAATTATTATGAAATTCGTAATATTTTTCTGAACCATGCAAAGAAATCAAATAATAAAAATCATAATGTGAAATTAGAATTATTATTACTTATATTTGGACATCGCAGCCAAATGGTCGTCAATTTTATCCTATCGTGTTTGGTATCAAACTGTTCTTTAACAATACTGAAATTTCAATTCCATTTTTTTCAGGATGTGTCTCTGTTGGAAAAAGATGGTAAGTGCAAATTCACAATGTGTGTAAACATAAGGAGTACGTAAAAACATAAACGTATGAAATTATGTACGTTCACAATGGTCGTAACGTAAAATATTAAAATAATGTGTTTTTTTCACTTTACGTTGGTACAAATTACGGTTATTGATGTATTGTGTCATTTTCAAATATTCTGTTGATTTCGATTCTGTTTCGTGTTTAATGTTTTTCTTTGGTTTCACTTTTATTAGTTTAGAGTTTAGTTTGTTTTGTTTTATTGTATGATGTCTGAAAAAGATCTTGCGATTGTTTCATTATTATTGAAACTGCGATATAAAAGTCGCCAACGAGAGAAATATTAAGACGAAGAAGAAATTGTTTTTTTTTTTATTAATAATTATATGTCAATCATATTTAAAGCACGTTTCGGTTCAGGGTGCTGTCAACTGTCAGATGAAATCATGTGTTTAAAGTTGACGCATGCGCTATTAGTTGTTTCGTACGTAAACATAACATAAAGTTGAATTTATCTCAACTTCACGTTTTCATTACGTAGTTCTTATGTCAATACATAAACATAAGAAATACGTAAGAGTATTGTGAACACGGGCATTGAAATACAGTAGTTCAACTTTACGTTTATGTTTACGGTTACGTTCTTCTTACGTTTACGCACATTGAGTAGATACTTGATACAAAAGATTGAATGAAATGATTGGCTGGTACCACAAGCTCTGTTTTTGGCTATACTAGCAGTGTTATTTTAAGATGCGTTCTAAG
The DNA here is from genome assembly GCA_963989225.1 of Dromius quadrimaculatus. Lineage (NCBI taxonomy): Eukaryota > Metazoa > Arthropoda > Insecta > Coleoptera > Carabidae > Dromius > Dromius quadrimaculatus. The sequence continues at coordinate 5,403,847 of OZ022328.1, forward strand.
GCAATATAAATATTTCAAGCTATTTTAAAGGAGAATATTCAAACAAATTTTGTAGACATATGTGTTCTCCGTAATTTGTATCCGAATATTATTTTCTAAAGTATTTGGGAAAATTCTAATTGCGTTAAAACAGATCTTGACACAACGCTCTTAGTAGCGCCGAAAACAGAGCTCGTGGTACCAGCCATTGTTTCTTGTGTGACATATCAATGCATTGCACCGGACGTGCGTTAGCCATAATTCACAACGGGCGTAAGCATAAGAAATACATAAGAAATGCATAGGACATAAAGTTACGTATTTCTTACGCATATATTTTCTTAATGCGCATGTCCAATTTATTTTTACAGACAAAGACAGTAGATGTGTCAAATGAATGAAAATAAACTTGTTTTAACAATACTAAACGAATTTCGTCTTCCAAAAAAGACATTTGATTGCAAACATGCGCAGAAACAAAAGTAATGTCCTAAACTAAGAGCTTTAATATAAAAAACAAAACTAAAAGCAATGAAAATAATTTTTATGCTATGTTCATTGTTAACAGGCGTAAGATTTTCATAAGAATTGTTATGTACTCCTTATGCTTACGCCCATTGTGAATTATAAGGCTCACTTGCTTGCCCACCACAATTTTATATATAAAAATCAATTTTTTGGGTGTTCATTCATTCGTTGTTAAATTATAGGAGTGTTAATATGAGATTATTAATAATGAATTGGTTAAGTTATTTTGAATTCTACGTGATTTTAATTTATTCAATATCAGGTATTTTAACTTGATTCATTTGATTTTTACTTATATAATTTAGTTGAGTTACAGTGCGTACAAAATTTACAAACCTCCAAATAATTAAATAAATATAAAATTAATGAAGGAAAAAACTTTTCAGAACTCATTTTTTTAATTAATATGTTTTATTGGGTATATAATTTCTGTAAATTAATTAGAAACACAACGTTTCGACAGCAAAGTGCTGCCTTTTTCAAGTGAAAAGAAATATTTCTTTTTTCTTAGTTTGTTGTCAACAGATGCCTCCTTTTTCAAATTATTGTGAACCAGGCTTTCGTGATCGTTCTGAATCCGTTTTGCGGTCGAAATTACTTCCGGATAAAGCTTGTGGTATTTCTTCGGAAAGGAGAATTTCTGGAGGGGAGAACGCTAAATTAGGATCTTATCCTTGGATTGCACGACTTGGATATACACGTAAGAAATACCCAAAATAATTTATTTGAAAAGGTTCATAATACCTAACAGAAATTTTTATATAATAATATTCATTAGCAATTTTCTGTTCAAGCAAGGACAAAGCTACGCTTATGATTATTTCTCTAGGCCAACGTTCTTTCCAAATTTTTCTCAATTTCCTACTGCGGCTCGGATCTCTGCTAGACTTGCTCCCACTAGTAGAATCCGAAGTTGTTGCTCCATCTGAACCAGCTTTCGGCCGTAAAAAATAAAATTTATTAGGCGTAGGGGGTTTCGATTTAGGAGAATTTGGTTTGCTTCCGTGATATGTCACTTAATTCATCCAAACCAGTTTTTCCTCTGGCAAAATAGGTCCGTACTCTAGCTGAATATGGTTTTTTGGGCGTAGATGGTTTTGGGGACATTGGTCTGCTAGGAATGTAGTGTCCTGGAGATAAATCTGGATCTGGAGATTCTGGTGATATATCACTAATGTCGATTGATTCTTCGGGATATGTTGATAAAGTAGTGCTTACTGCGGTGCTCATTATCACAATTTTGAATTAATACCTGAAAATTTAATAATGAAATATTAATCAACATTTATTTCTGCTCCCAGTGATAGGTAATTGTAGATATAATAATTATCCGTAAATTACCGAAAATTATTATTCTCGTATATTTGCCGCTCGTGCAGTTATATTGGAAAAATGGCGCCTAAAAGCAGTTTCTTGACAATATCTCCTTCCCGACTCATTCCTCGACAAAAGCATTTATGTACAAAATAAAACTAGAGCAAATTTTGTATAATTCATGTGATAACCTTATTTTTCGTAAAATCAATAGTTTTGGCGTACGATCGCCGCAAACCATTATACATCTGCGTCAATTCGTGACATTTAATTTTAACTGAAATTTGTGAATTATAAAATTAACTTGAATCTAAGAACTATACTAACAATAAATATTTTATTATGCGTTGAAAAACCGACTTCCGCAGTTATAAAGGAATGCGTCGCCTTTATATCGGGCGTCCTTCTCTCTCTTCGTAGTGTCGTTTGCATTTATAAAGCCATGGCTTCTAATAAAGTAAATTATTTGTGATAATCCATTGCATAAGAGTGAAATGATTGAAGTGAAAAAAAAAAGGATTGGAGACTTGTCGTAAATCAAGTATCAAAAGGAAGGACAAGGATAAACTTTTGGTGGGACAAAGATCGATAGTGGTTCACGATGTATGTTGAAAATGATATAACAATGAGAAGTTAATCGCTGCATCTTTGCGTATAGTAAGCTATTGGCGAGTCCGATTAAGCTCGCAGCGCCAAGTGAGAATATCAGGAACTAACGGAGCTGTGATTCAGTGTGTTTGGCCGTAAGGTGTGATATTAATATAATTATCAATAACTTTTAAATACTGCTTACATTTCTATAATTTTTTTGTTGTATATAAATTTTAAAGTACCGTAAAAGTGGGATACTTGGGACTAGGGGGTATCTTGAGACACTTTGCGCTTAAATTGTAAGTTGAAATTGCTGCGAATTTTATAATGGAAAAATTTATGTTGGTAAAGAAAACATTCCCATATTCATACATAATCTTTCAACTGAAATAGAAATGATAAGTGAGCTGTGAAAAAAATTAGTAAATATTTATAATCAAACGTAGCCACATTCAACTTCAAAAATGGAAGTGCTATAATTTGGATAGTGTGTAAAATATCGGTGAACGGAAAAACCCGTTTCGCCTTTCATACGTGGACAACATATTGTGACAGTTGAACTAAATTTATCTTTTTGGATTGAAGTTCAATTCATCTTTTTTCTTGATCAATGCAGATTGCAGATAACTTGGGACAATGCCAAGTACTCATAAGAGACGGCCTGGATCTAAGTCATACAATGATTTTTCCAGGCAAATTTAGAACAAGCTTTTATTTTTATTTTATTTTATTTTGCAAGTTTGGCTTTTCAACAGAAATAAAATTTCCAATAACAGAAAAGCACAAGAATACAAATAGGTGCATATACAAGTTGACAAAACATAACATAAAAATTTAAAAAAAAATATATATATATGTAAAGAAAGAATAATAATAACATAAATAATAATAACAAAATAATAATAACTTACGTGAATTTTAACATTTTTCTGAAAGTTGGTAAAGTAGTACAGAATATATCGGGCATTTCACTGTTAGAATTAATCACATTGAATAATTGAGACAGTCTCACAACCGGTGAATTCAAAATGAAATTGGTACGATAACTCGTCGCAGAAAACGTATACATAGCTCTAGTTCTATAATTAGGAACATGGAAATTGAATGACTCTAATAAGTAGGGTGACGAGACGGCATTGTTAAATAATTTATGCAAAAAAGATAGTTCCAATAACTTCCTCCTGTTCTCAAGACTAAGTAAATTATACTTGTATGACGGAAATCTTCTTGATAAAATTCTCAAAAATTTATTTTGGATATTTTCAATACGGTTCACATAGATTTATAGAGAGGACTCCAGCACACCGACGCGAATTCCAATTGACTTCGCACAAGAGATATAAAAAGAGTGACAAGTGTGCAAGCATGTTTGAAATTGGAACTTTCTCGAATCAGAAAACCAAGCATTCTGTAAGTCTTCTTAATTATACTATCGATATGTATGTCGAACAGGAGTTTACTGTCCAATATTATTCCCAAGTCCTTAACAGTATTTAATCTAGTAATAATGCAATTATCTATTCTATAGTCATAGTACAATACATTTCTATTTCTGATAAACTTCATTACAAACCAACGCAACAAATTATTACCAACACCAACTTCAGCCAATCTACTAATTAATAAGTTATGAGATATTTTGTCAAAAGCTTCACTGAAATCTGTGTAAATGGCATTGACTTCAATCCGATCTTCCATAGCTTTCAGGATGTAATCTGTATATTCCAAAAGATTAGTTTCTACCGAACGACCTGGAACAAAACCGTGCTGTTGAGAAATTATGTTTTTAACTGATGAGTAAAGCGATCTGTAAACAATGATTTCAAAGACTTTTTCAAAAATACATAATTTTGAAATTGGTCTGTAATTTTCTACGAAAGATTTGTTACCGCTCTTATATACTGGTACTACATGAGCAAGCTTCCAGACTTCAGGAAAATGAGATTCATTTGAGGATTTTCTGTATAGTAACGTTAGGGGCTTACAAAGGGAAAAGGCACAATTTTTGATAAAAATGCAGGGAATTTCATCTGAGCCAGCACCTTTCCTAATATCAAGTTCATTCAAAATACTAAGCACAATATCTTCATTAATTTCAATTTCATTCAAAAAATTTATATTACCATTGAGGGGCTCATCTGGAATAGCAATGTCTCCACTAGGATTATACACAGATTTAAAGAATTCAGAGAAAAAGTTACAGCTTTCAAATCCATCAGAACTCGATTGCTGATTGTATTGCATAGTTTTGGGAATACTATTGGATTTGGTAGACCTTATATAAGACCAGAATTTGTTACTATTATTAAAAATTTCACATTCGATATGGTCAATGTAGTTCTTGAAACATTGTAATATTTTACACCTTCTTCGCAAGAAAGAAAAATCCATATAAAATGCAAGACTTTTAAAAAGTTTGAATTTTCTGTGAGCATTGTCTTTCTCTTTTATTAAATGGATCAATTCACCAGTGAACACAGGGTAGCTTCTATTATTTACAGTTTTATTAGGAACATAACTATTTATGCAATATCTCAGGATAGTATAAAATTTGGAGGCAGTTTGTTCAGTATTGAGATTATTGAAAATTTCAGACCAATCAATGTTCAGTAGGTATTGATTAATGACATTATAATCAGCTGACTTGAATTTAAATATTTTACGACTATTAACATCTAATTCGGCAAGTTTAGTATTACAGTAAAAAATATCAAGTGCTGGATGATGTTGCTGATCAAGTTTACTCAATGGACTATTGCACTCGAAAACTTTTATTGTTTCCTTATTACATAAGATCAAATCGAGAACTCGATGATTAGAGTTTAACATGCCATTGAATTGGAGTAAGGAACAATAAGATAGACATTCAACAAATTCAGTAGAGGATTTGTTATAAGAATTAGATGGCTTTAGATAATTGACAGTATCAGAGGAGATCCAGTTCAAATGCCGTCTGATATAAGATCAACAGTTTCGGACAAGCTAATTAAAAATGTATGAAGCGCATTATAATCATCAGGTGGAATATAAACACAGCAAATATATAAAGCATGTTCGCCATTCAAGTTTAATTTTATCCACAGATCTTCAGAGTCAGAACACCATTCAGTAAGTACTGAGTATGATAAATTATTGTTAATACCAATAAGAACTCCACCATCATCCCGTTTATTTGAATTTGTTGATGATCTGTCTCTTCTAACAACACTAAAATTTTCACACAGAATTTCATGGTCACAAACACTAGAATTTAAAAATGTTTCTGTTAAGCAAATTATATCGTAAGAACAATTATAAGAATTTAGACGCATATCCGAGAATTTTGTTCGTAGTCCACGAACGATTTGATAATATAAAGAAACAACCATCAGTTTAAAATTTTAGATAAGTAAAGACAAATATATTATAATTTAAGTAGATAGGTTTTCTTATTGATCACTGTAACTCGTGAACTATCATCCTTACATACCAAAATTTTACAATTCTTGGTCCAAATATATTTATAATCTTTATCTCTTAAACAAGTAACAAAGTATGCCAATGATGGAGGAAGTTTGAGGGATATAAGTGTCATATGGGGGAGTTCTGAAATCAACCATACACCGAAAATATAAGAATGAAAATCTTAATAAATATGGACGTCTTTGTGTTCTCAGTGTTAAAGATGAAAAAACATGTGTAAATAAGGAATTTTGACGGCTGCTACTTATTTGAGGACCAGAAGTATCTTTCATTTTACGTTCTTTATATGATAGAATATACATATTTTTCTTACAAAATCTCTAAGAAAAGTTATGTGTTTTCGTAAGACTCCCATCCTTGATTCCATTGTTTTTTTTTTCTTATTTTTTCCTTTTATACAATGATGTTGTCCTACCATGTGAATGATTTTGTAATAATGTATTCTGATTACAATGACTACACCATACTCATATATAAGTTGTGGTGGAAATAATAGTTTCTTCAATTTGAAACGATCTATTGACACAACAGAGCAATATTTTTTTGTCAAATATTTTTTTGTCAAATATTTTTTTTTATTACTATGCGATATCCCGAGTAGGCTATACTTCTTCTGATTGTCTCAAATTGCGTCGTCTGTGCAAAACACCATGAAGTAATTTTTGTCCCAAGTAAACCATCTCGAAGGATAACTTGGGACACTCAAAAAAAACGTATATATAAAAAATGGCTGGATAAATTTGGAAAAAGCTGTATCTATGATGAGTAGTTAATCATACTTCATACATTTGATTTTTTTCTTCTTTGAAATTATGAATAACACAAGTAATATTCACGAATTAATGCCAAAAATGTCCCAAGTATCCCACTTTTACGGTATAGAAATTTTATAAGTTGATTTAATTTTATATGATATAGTTTAAATATTGGGAATTTTAAACCTTATTTATGTAATCTTCAAATTCGAAAGTAAGTAAGATAGCTAAAATTATATACAGATGTCTCTTCTTCATTTTGCGTGGAGAAGAAACTTTGCACTGCGCTAACGAAGGAATGTGAGATTTGGTATACTTGAAGTTTAAATGAAGAAGGAATGCAAAAAGCCACAGTTATACTTGAATTTCATATGGAGAAGGAGTGCAGACAGCTAAAATTATTCACAGGATGTTTCATTTTAATCATACGTTAAAAGAAAAATTTATAACGCGCGGAATGTGAGGTTTGGCATACTTGAAGTTCATATTAAGAAGTAGTGCAGAAAACTGAAATTATATACAATGTGGCCTATTTTAATTTTACCTGAAGAGAAAAGTTTGTACCAGTCTCCCGAAGGAATGTGAGACCTAACATACTTGAAGTTTATATGGAGAAAAAGTGCAGAAATCTAGGAGTATATACAGGATATCCCATTTGAAGACAATTTAATTTTTTGATGGAATATATCGAGAAATAGACACCGAATGAAAAAGTGCCCTTGCTCCGAGGGGAAGGGGTAAGAAAAATATCTCCAAAGTCTTAATGGAAACGACTATATTTTATTTAAGATTTTTTGAGGTCTATTAGTATTCAGGGTGTTAAAAAAAAGGTAAAAAATTTTCATGACATATACATTTCGATATGCTGATTCACAATCAAAAAGAATTTTTTGTCTCTACGAATTAGATCCTACAGTTAGTTGTTTTTTGTGCTTGTAGACATACATACATTTTTTTTTCGAGTCTGTAGTTCTCTGCTGAAGACACGCTTCTTAAAAACTTATGTCACACAACCATTAGAACTGTCAGCTAATTTTTATTAATTTCTACTATTAATAAGCATTTAAAATTAATTTTGTCTATTCTGGAAATAAGTCATTTGAAGATATTTTTATGTTTCCAGGTCCTCACAACTCCACTTACACATATGGATGTGGAGGAAGCCTCATAAACAATCAATTTGTTTTAACTGCTGCTCATTGCATAATTGATTTGCCGTTTGAGTTTAAATTGTAAGTAAAATAAATAAAACATCACATTATATTTTTTACTGTTCCTATTACTAATGCATTCAATGAGCCCAGCAGAACAGCGCACTAGCCTAACATCAGAAAATGACGTTTTCATTGATGATTTGTTGGATGAATATCAATTTTTAGGGCAATAGTCCTTTTGGGCGAACTAGACGAACGGGTCAATCCGGACTGTGAGGGAAAAATTTGCGCAGATCCGTTACAAGATTTTAAACCTCTTTTAGTTATTACTCACAGAAATTTTAACCGTCCAAAATTCCAAAATGACATTGGACTTATTCGTCTTGACAGAGAAGCTATGATTACACGTATGTCAATAATTTCTATGTTTTCAAATACAAAATTCTCATTTTTTTTTTAGCGTATGTAAGTCCAATTTGCTTACCTTATAAAAACATGCGCAAGGACTACACAGGAGACTACGTCAGAACTGCCGGATGGGGGAAAATCAACGCAATGGGTGAGCATAATTTTGATAACAGTTTCCATGACAAAACTATATTTTATTGCACGCATAATACAAAATGAATAAAATTAGCGATTCATTTTGAGTTAAAGAATTTTATGCATTTTAGGAATAAATACCCCAGTTCTTCAAGACGTTACCTTAAAAGTTGTCGATATTTCAAACTGTAAGACAGCATACTCTACTGACGGTATAAATAATGCCTCCTCACAGCTTTGTCTTAAGGGTAATAACGGTGAAGAAACTTGTTTTGGAGACAGCGGAGGCCCTGCGATGATAGAAATCGCAAGTAACAACGATCGGAGATATTTTCTTTTAGGAATTACATCTCTTGTCAATGAATTGTGTGGTGCTTCTAGTAGACCAGTGGTTTCCACTAACGTTGTTGAATATTTAGACTGGATTTTATATCATATTGATGATGATTGTAGAATTTAAATCGAATGAATAGATTTTGTAATCAAGCATGAAGACTTGAATGTAAAAACGTGGAACCAAAATTTGTATTTTCTCTAATTTTTATTGAATAAAACAACAGAAACCAATTTGTGATATGTATTTCAATTTGTAATGATATTTTACGGCTAGTTATGTTTTAAAACAAAAATTAATCACATTTTAGCTAATGAAACGTCGGAGAAAGAAGACAAAACATAAATGTTCTAATAATCTATACATTTTTATCAATAAAAACTACTTTTGATTATAGATTCTATATATTTTATAATATGATTTTTGAGTGACGCTTTATATGTAGGCAGGTCAAGGACTAATACTGAAAACGTTTTCCATTGTGATTTCATTCAAAATTTTGAATCGAACTGCACTATCCGTTTTGAGACAGGGTTTTTATTTTTTTGTGTTGTTTTCAGTTGGTTTTTTGTGAGTGGACAATATCATAAAGATTGTATTGCCTGGGTCATTAAATGTAAGTTGATAATTTCATATTTTTAGTCTATAAAAATTAATTATTAGCTAATTCAATTGAAAGATGCTGAAAGGAGTATAAAAAAATTACTTTGGGTCAAATCGAAAGTTGGGTACATAATTTGGAAGTTATTACAGATACAAAAAAATCTGACGTGAACATCACGTGACTAACTTGTACATCATTGGATATATATATATATATATATATATATATATATATATATATATATATATATATATATATATATATATATATATATATATATATTTATGCGCAAAATTAAAAAATAAATTCCTATTGAAGTGCACTTTAGGTTCAGTCTATTGTTATGAAAAAAGTAGGCAATCATTCAGATGCTACAGCAGACTGAAATCCTAAATTTCAATATTCTACACCTGATGGTTTCGAATTTATGCGAAAAATTCCAAAAGACTGTCAAATAAAGTGCACTTCCGGCTTGGTGGATCTCAATAAAAATAGGATATGAGCATCTAGACGGTATAATCGTCCTAAATACTGCATTCTAACAATCTACGTTTAATCGTTTTGAATTTATGCGGAAAATTCAAAAAATGTTTCGAATAAAGTGCTCTTCCGGTTTAGTTAGAGCACTAAAAACATAGGAATTATTAGAGCACTAAAAACATAGGTATTATCATCCGCCATTTTGTGTCCTGTCAATAAAAGAAAGCATATGTAAACCAATGTAAACATTACAGGAAATGACGAGAATAAAATGTTAAAATAACTTGAAAAACTAAAGAAAATAGTATCGGAGTTACTCATTAATGTGCCAAATGATAATATAATTCAACAGCAAGTCTGTCTCTTTTGCTTTTGTTTTTCTCCCTCACTCTCGTCGCTCGCGCGACACCTACATCGGACTAGCCTTTAGGCGAGTACACAACATTCCTTCCCCTCACAAGTTGAGACGATTCACGGGCCTAGTAATACGGCCCGAACGGCGGGGTTCTTGTGTTTGTTTTTCGTAATCGTTTTCCGGCTGTTTCTCTGTTATTTCTGACAGATTGTCATCTTCCACTGCCGAGCCCAATGCTTCTGTATGGGCTTGCCGTGGATACCACGCCTGGTGTTCTTCTTCAAGTAGATCCTCAATTCTCGAAATTACCAGCTCGATTACTGGTGTTGCGTTTCTGGCCCGAGTGTTTAATTGACTCGGTGATTGAACCATAGACTCCGGTATCGATTCGACGGTGGCGGTAGCCACCGGTTTCCGGATGATCTGACCAAAGTGACGTTTCGTTTGGTCGCCATCAGCTGTTCTGATTGTAAAGTTTCGCGGGCCATTTAGGGCCTCTGCCAAAGTTTCGATATAATATGTCATCGGACACTGAGAGTTTTCTGTTCTGTGGCACGGCTTTTTCTTCTCCTTTCCCTTCGCAGTTTTGGCTCGTTTCAGGGTGGAATTTGTCCAAAAGCATGCGCAGTCGTCTTCCCATCAGTAGCTCCGCCGGTGATTTTCCCGTTGTAGCACACGATGTAGATCTTAGTGCCAATAAGATGTTTGCCAATTCTACTTGCCACTTTTGAGCAGGTATTTTCTTTAGCTGGTGTTTCAGTGTCTGAACCATTCTTTCCGCTCGTCCATTTGATGCGGGATGGTACGGTGCTGTTTGGATGAACTTTATTCCGAACCTGTGAAGATAGTCTTTTACCTCAGCTGCCACAAAACCGGTACCGTTGTCGGATATGACTACGTCTGGGATACCATGAGTTGCAAACGCTTCTCTGAAACATTTTATCACGGTGTCGGCTGACATTGAACCTCCAGTCTCTTTGACCTCCGGCCACTTGGAATGAGCGTCAACCATGACTAAGTACGTATGTCCCATGGTGGGCCCCGCAAAATCGACGTGAATGCGTGACCAGTGTTTCCCAGGCGGTGCCCAGCTTACCGGATCTGCTTTTAGGGGTTCTTTTCTCGTCTGCACACATGCTGCGCAGTTACCGATCATTTCTTCGATGTCTTTATCCAACACCGGCCACCAGACATAGCTGCGAGAGATAGCCTTCGTTCTATTTATACCTTGGTGTACTTTATGAAGAAGCCCTAGTACCGTAGCTCGCAAAACTTTCGGAATAATCACGCGATTACCCCATAGCACACAGCCTTCCAGCACCGATAGAGTTCCGTTACGATGCTTCCACGGTATGTAATCTGGATCAATTGGAAGTTCTTCAATAGTTCCGTGAAGGATTGCTCTTCGAACTCTCGCCAGTACCTGATCTTTTAACGTCGCTTCTTCGATGTTTTCAGCTGTCAAAGGTGACCCTGTCGGTGCTTCTTCGAGCAGAAGCACGTCTGCCGGTTCCGGAAAAATTTCTTCCTCGTCTGTCAACGCATCCGTGTTCGCATGTTTTTTCCCAGACCTGTAGTTCAAAACGAAGTTGTAGCTGCCCAAAATCAAATTCCATCTGAGCATCCGAGGCGATAATGTTTCTGGCATAGCTTTTCCTTGTTGTAGTAATCCCAACAACGGCTTGTGGTCTGTCAGGATGGTTACAGGACGTCCCCAAATGAATCTGTGGAATTTTTTAAGTCCAAACATTATAGCCAGAGCCTCCTTGTCGATTTGGGCGTAGTTTTTTCCGCTCGTCTGCAAAGTCCTTGAGCCAAACGCAATCGGTGCTTCTGATCCATCTGGTAGCTTGTGAGATAGCACTGCTCCCACGCCGTAAGGTGATGCGTCGCACGCCAACAACAGAGGCAATGTTTGATCGTAATGTGTCAGCACTCTGTCCGTCGTTAGCAACTCCTTACACTGCCGGAAAGCTTGTTCTTGTTTTGATCCCCACTCCCAAACTGCCTTTTTCGACAGCAGTTCGTAGAGATGTCCTGCGACCGAGGCTTTATTTGGCATAAATCGTTCATAAAAATTCATCAGGCCCAAAAACGACTCTAGTTCTGTTTTATTTCTCGGCGGTGCCGCTTCTTTTATTGCTCGAACCTTCTCGTCCGTAGGGTGTACTCCCTCGGCGTCAATCCTAAACCCTAGGAATTCGACAGAGTGTCTTGCAAATGCGCATTTATTTCTATCAATGCGTAGACCCACCTCTTCGAAGCGCTTCAACACTTCTTGTACTCTTTGCCAGTGTTCTTCCATCGACCTTCCCGTGATTAGGATGTCGTCTAAGTAAACGAAGATTCCTTCCAATCCTCCAAGGATGGTTTCCATAAGTCTTTGGAAACAAGCAGGGGCTGACGAAATTCCGAACGGAAGTTTTTTGACTTGAAACAAGCCTTTGGTGGTGTTCAGTGTTAGGATCTTTGACGACTCCTCGTCCACCCGTACCTGAGTATACGCCCGGTCTAAATCAAGTTTGGTGAAGATTTTTCCTCCAGCCAATACCGCCAGACCCTCGGTTATCGTCGGCAGAGGATAGACATCTGTTTTGATAACGGTATTTACCGTGCTCTTGTAGTCGCCACAGATACGGATGTCTCCGTTCCGCTTCAGCACCGGGACTATGGGTGTTGCCCAGTCAGATTGATTCACCTGTTCCAGTACGCCTTCCTTTACCATTCGTGTTAATTATGCCTCAACTTTCGCTTGCAAAGCCAGTGGAACCACACGGTGTCTTCTGAAAATTGGTCTTGATCCCTCGTCTAACACGATCTTGATGGGTGTTCCTCTGTAATTTCACAGTTCCTGACGGAAAACTTCTTTATATCGCTCCAACGCCGATGGTATAGCCTCTTCTTGGACGAAATGCGTTCCGCTTACCGAGATTCCCAGCGTTCCAAACCAATCTCGCCCGAGGAGACTTGGTCCGTTGCTCGCCATGACAATCAGCCGCAGCTGTGATTTGCTACCTCGGAACTGTACTTCGACATCGCATTCCCCCAAAGTTTCGAGTTGTTGTTTCGACCACGTTCGGAGGATTATTTTAGAACTGTCCAGCTTCTTACCGGTAGGCCAAATCCTGTTGAACGTTTCTCGACTTATGATAGTGTGTCCGGCTCCTGAATCAATTTCCATTTCTACCGGAAATCCCTCACTCAAGATCGAAGCTGTTCGTTTATTGACAGTTTCACGTCCAGATATATTGAATAGATAGCTGATCGAACTGTATTCCTCATCCTCTTCTGTACGATGGAATTTTGATGTTTCTTTCTTCTTGGATGCTTCGCTCTGACTTGACGAGTCTTTTCTTCCATCTCTTTTTTTCTTCGACGTGGCCAATTTTTTTGCAGTATTTGCACTCTGCTTGAATGTGCGTGCAAGTTTCAGGAAGGTGACTCCCGTTGCATCTGAAACAAGCTCGTCTTTTACTTTCATGTTGCTTATTTATTGTGCTTTCCACTTGTTGCCCAGTGTTATAATTTGCTTTCAATTCCGAAATGTTCTTATTTGCTGACTCGTCTGTCAACACTTTGACTTTCTTGAACGTAAGGTCAGCGTCTGCCAACAGTCTTCGTTGAAGCCGCTCATCTCTCATTCCGCAGATCAATCTATCCAATAACATTTCTTCTAAATCCGTGAACTCAACCTTCTGAGCTCCGCTAAGTAATCCGCCAACGTCTCGTTGGGCAGCTGATCACGGCGATTAAATTTGAATCTTTGAACAAACTTGCTGGGTCGCGGATTAAAATGTTCGGACAGCAGTTTGACGGCCTCGTCGAACGTCAATTCGCTCGGTTTTCTAGGGGTAGCCAGTGACCGCAGTGTGGCGTACGGTACCTTGCCGCATGCCGAATAAAAAACTGCTTTTTTCTTGTTCTCTGAAGTAATTTCGTTTGCCTCAAAATAGAAACCTAATTGTTCACGATATACTTCCCACGAATCTGCCGAAACTGGTACAAACTACCTACGGTTCCTACGACTGTCTTCGTCGTCATTTTTTAGGTTATGTTATTTTCTGGGCGGTATTTCTTTTTCTTTGGCTTTCTTTTCCGTTTTCATCAACGTTTATCCTCGTCGCCAATATAATATAACTTCAACAAGGTATTTATTAAATCACACACACATAAATACAAGTAATAATGGAAATGATAATATAATTCAACAGCAAGTCTGTCTCTTTTGCTTTTGTTTTTCTCCCTCACTCTCGTCGCTCGCGCGACACCTACATCGGACTAGCCTTTAGGCGAGTACACAACAATTACAAATAATACATCATGCCAAAAATAAATGGTTCGATAGACTCCGATATTATTTTATCACGTTTCTTACCTAAAGATTAAACTATTTTTCTTGCACTGTTCACATATGCTAAAGCGCTTCCTAAGGACACAAAATGGCGGATGAGCAATAGGCGTATAGGTTCATATAATTTTATGAAGACCAAAAATTAGAATTTTCATTTCAGGGACTTAAGTTTAACGTTAGATACGAAGGTACCAAATTATTTTTAATACAAATGTTGCAATTTTAATTTCAGATAAAAGAAATCAGTTGTGGGTGATACACCCCAGCACTTTCTTCGCAGTATTACTTTTGCTCCAAATAAAACTATTCAAAAAAATTGATTGGAACTGCCTCTGAATGCCAGATATTTTCTATATTACGAAAGTAAAAAAAATGAATCAGCTTTTTGATACATTGAATTTTAATTCGATTGATTAAATTCTGCAGTTTTTATCGTGAAAGATATCCCAAAATGAAAATACTCAACGTTTGCTAGAAAAAAAGCTTCACGATTTAGACCCTATTAAACCCAAAAACCATATTTTCAAACTTTCATATTTAAGCTTTTTGTTAAAAAAAGTTTTAAGTTCGTGTGGTACCAGCGGTACCAACATTTTATTGATGAAACTTTTTAGTTTTTTGCGTTCATTTTATAAACGGTAGTATTTATCATAAAATATGAAATAACTAAAATTGATCCTTGAATAATTTGAAACAACATTTACCTGAAACATTTTTTTAAATTATTAACGGTTCATTTGGCATTATTAAAATTTGAATTATTATAAAATTCGTAATATTTTTCTGAATCATGCAAAGAAATCAAATAATAAAAATCATAATGTAAAATAAGAATTATTATTACTTATATTTGGACATCACAGCCAAACGTTCGTCAATTTTGTCCTATCGTGTTTGGTATCAAACTGTTCTTTAACAATACTGAAATTTCAATTCCATTTTTTTCAGGATGTGTCTCTGTCGGAAAAAGATGGTAAGTGCCAATTCACAATGTTTGTAGACATAAGGAGTACGTAAAAACATAAACGTAAGAAATTATGTACGTTCACAATGGTCGTAACGTGAAATATTGAAATAAAGTGTTTTTTTCACTTTACGTTGGTACAAATTACGGTTATTGATGTATTGTGTCATTTTCAAATATTCTGTTGATTTCGATTCTGTTTCGTGTTTAATGTTTTTCTTTGGTTTCACTTTTATCAGTTTGTTTTGTTTTATAGTATGATGTCTGAAGAAGATCTTGCGATTGTTTCATTATTATTGAAATTGCGATATAAAAATCGCCAACGAGAGAAATATCAAGACGAAGAAGAAATGGTTTTTTTTATTAATAATTATATGTCAATCATATTTAAAGCACGATTCGATCCAGGGTGCTGTCAACTATCAGATGCAATCATGTGTTTAAAGTTGACGCATGCGCTATTAGTTGTTTCGTACGTAAACATAACATAAAGTTGAATTTATCTCAACTTTACATTTTCATTACGTAGTTCTTATGTCAATACATAAACATAAGAAATTCGTAAGAGTATTGTGAACACGAGCAATGAAATACAGTAGTTCAACTTTACGTTTATGTTTACGGTTACGTTCTCCTTACGTTTACGCACATAGAATAGATACTTGATACAAAAGATTAAATGAAATGATTGTTTCTTGTGTGACATATCAATGCATTGCACCGGACGTGCGTTAGCCATAATTCACAATGGGCGTAAGCATAAGAAATACATAAGAAATGCATAAGACATAAAGTTACGTATTTCTTACGCATATATTTTCTTAATGCGCATGTCCAATATATTTTTACAGACACAGACAGTAGATGTGTCAAATGAATGAAAATAAACTTGTTTTAATAACAATACTAAACGAATTTCGTCTTCCAAAAAGATATTTGATTGCAAATATGTGCAGAAACAAAAGTAATGTCCTAAACTAAGAGCTTTAATATAAAAAACAAAACTAAAAGCAATGAAAATAATGATTATGCTATGTTCATTGTGAACAGGCGTAAGATTTTCATAAGAATTGTTATGTACTTCTTATGCTTACGCCCATTGTGAATTATAAGGCTCACTTGCTTGCCCACCACAATTTTATATATATAAATCAATTTTTTGGGTGTTCATTCATTCGTTGTTAAATTCTAGGAGTGTTAATATGAGATTATTAATAATGAATTGGTTAAGTTATCTTGAATTCTACGTGATTTTAATTTATTCAATATCAGGTATGATTTTAACTTGATTCATTTGATTTTTACAACTATAATTTAGTTTAGTTACAGTGCGTTCAAAAAACAAACCTCCAAATAATTAAATAAATATAAAATTAATAAATTTATGTAACAAAACGTTACTATACAGAGTATTCGAAGTAATAAAAAATTAATACCAATCTCGTGCGTTATAAACTGAGGAGGTTAATTGTTTATTTTAAAAAAAAATACTTCTTGAAATGATAGTTTCACATTATTTAATTTTAAAAAATCCGTGGGTAAATGATCAGCATACGTGCAGCGCGGGACCTAAGAATCGACGTTCGCCTTCCAAAGCGTAATAAAATATAGCTTCGCGGTCGTTTCTTAAACGAAGTCATCGCGCTGTAGAATACTACTTAAAACACTCGATTGTAAATAATTACTGTTGATAATTGAAAGCGTAAGCATCAACCGTAATAAAAATTTAATTTTAGCTGCTGTCTACGACTTAGAAGAATCAGAATCATGCTATTGTGTGAAATTAGCCGATTGTCCACCCTTACTAGAAAGGTTTTCTTCCAATCCCGATCCCAGGGATGTGGAGTATCTAAACAGTCAAAACTGTGGATATGTCGGTTTGGAACCAAAAGTTTGTTGTCCAGAGACGCCACTTGTTTCAAATGAATGTGAACCAGAATATCGTAGTCGTTCTGAATCCGTTTTGCGGTCGAAATTACTTCCGGATGATGCTTGTGGTATTTCTTCGGCAAGAAGAATTTTTGGAGGGGAGAACGCTAAATTAGGAGCTTATCCTTGGATGGCACGACTTGGATATACACGTAAGAAATACCCAAAATAATTGATTTGAAAAGGTTGCTCCCACTAGTAGGATCCGAAGTAGTTGCTTCATCTAAACCAGCTTTCGCCCATAAAAAATGAAATTTATTAGGCGTAGGGGGTTTCGATTTAGGAGAATTTGGTTTGCTTCCGTGATATGTCACTTAATTCATCCAAACCAGTTTTTCCTCTGGCAAAATAGGTCCGTACTCTAGCTGAATATGGTTTTTTGGGCGTAGATGGTTTTGGGGACATTGGTCTGCTAGGAATGTAGTGTCCTGGAGATAAATCTGGATCTGGAGATTCTGGTGATATATCACTAATGTCGATTGATTCTTCGGGAGATGTTGATAAAGTAGTGCTTACTGCGATGCTCATTATCACAATTTTGAATTAATACCTGAAAATTTAATAATGAAATATTAATCAACATTTATTTCTGCTCCCAGTGATAGGTAATTGTAGATATAATAATTATCCGTAAATTACCGATTATCGGAAGTTATTATTCTCGTATATTTGCCGCTCGTGCAGTTATATTGGAAAAATGGCGCCTGAAAGCAGTTTCTTGACAATATCTTCTTTCCGAATCATTCCTCGACAAAAGCATTTATATACAAAATAAAACTAGAGCAAATTTTGTATAATTTATGTGATAACCTTATTTTTCGTAAAATTAATAGTTTTGGCGTACGAGCGCCGCAAACCATTATACATCTGCGTCAATCCGTGACATTTAATTTTAACTGAAATTTGTGAATAATAAAATTAACTTGAATCTAAGAACTATACTAACAATAAATATTTTATTATGCGTTGAAAAACCGACTTCCGCAGTTATAAAGGAATGCGTCGCCTTTAAATCGGGCGTCCTTCTCTCTCTTCGTAGTGTCGTTTGCATTTATAAAGCCATGGCTTCTAATAAAGTAAGTTATTTGTGCTAATCCATTGCATAAAAGTGAAATGATTGAAGTGAAAGAAAAAGGATTGGAGACTTGTCGTGAGTCAAGTATTAAAAGGAAGGACAAGGATAAACTTTTGGTGGGACAAAGATCGATAGTGGTTCACGATGTATGTTGAAAACGATATAATAATGAGAAGTTAATCGCTGCATCTTTGCGTAGAGTAAGCTAATGGCGAGTCCGATTAAGCTCGCAGCGCCAAGTGAGAATATCAGGAACTAACGGAGCTGTGATTCAGTGTGTTTGGCCGTAAGGTGTGATATTAATATAATTATCAATAACTTTTAAATACTGCTTTCATTTCTATAATTTTTTTGTTGTATATAAATTTTAAAGTATAGAAATTTTATAAGTTGATTAATATCGGGAATTTAGAACTTTATTTATATAATCTTCCAATTCAAAAGTAAGTATTTTGATTATTTTTTGAATTATTAGATTAGTAAATGATAGCTTTTTGAATATATTCTGATTTCTACAGAATGTATACCCCAGTGCAACTGAAATTGAAAGGAATATTTCATATATATATATGCAGATCACAATTCCAGATGTGTGTTTTGAATGAAAATATAATAGATGAAATTAATATCTACGCACTTTGCCATCAGACATCAACACTAGCGAAATATCCGCACATTATACAGGGGATGTTAAAAAGAAATGAAATAAATAACTTGATAGTTACAACCATGACATTTTCTTGCAAAGCTGGAAAAAGTGGCCGTTGCAAACATGTTTCGGCTATATTTTTATTATTTACCAAGTGCTTTATTAGTCATATTTAGTTGCATGCAGAAATAATCGGCTATTCTTTTGTTTTGTATCAAGTGCTTAATTTGTCACTTGATTATAAACGAAAGCAGGAGCCTATAGGATGACTACAAAAAATTTGAATATATTTTGAAATAAATTACTTGACCTTATTATCATTAGAATCCGTTTGAGTGATTTTATTTAATCACCCAAAACATATTTTAATGAGGTTTTTAAAAAATGTATCTCAGATTATACTCTTAAATATAAGTATTATCTCTTTACTATTCCTATATTATGCTGGAATAACTAACCTCTATAAAGGTGGTCATTCTCATCAAAATGAGGGGAACACACTTTGATAAATCTACTGACTGGTTTTCCATTCTTTGATTTCATGTTCCAAGCTTTTAACTTATCTATTTTTTCTGTTTGAATGAAAACTGTTTCCTATATTTTTCATTGCTATTGATAATAAATCGATCTATCAATACCTCCAAAAAGAAGGCCAAGAGAAAACTTTCGGTCCTTTTTAAGGCATATTGCATGCACGAAGGAATGTGAGATCTGGCATACTTGAAGTTCATATGGAGTAGGAGTGCAGAAAGCGAAAATTATGTATGGGGTGTCCCATTCTAATCTATATATTAATACGTAAAAAAATATAGATTCCCTTTTCAAGCGTATTGCATGCACAAGGCAATGTGAGATTTAGAATACTCAAAGTTAAAATGGAGAACAAATTCAGAAAGTGAAAATTATGAGATTAAGTAAACCAGAAGTTTATATGAAGAATGAGTGCAGGAAGCTTAAATTATTTTTATTTTACGTTAAGAGAAAGCATCGTAACGTGCTCAGTTAGGGATGTTAAATTTGGCATACTTGAAGTCCAAATGAAGGAGTGCAGATAGCTTCATTTTGCGTGAAAAAAACTGTACTGTGCTAACGAAGGAATGTGAGATTTGGCATACTTGAAGTTTAAATGAAGAAGGCATGCAAAAAGCCATAATGATATATAGAATGTCTCATTTAAATTTATGTGAAGAGAAAACTTTGTAATGCGCGTACGAGGGATTGTGAGATTTGGAATACTTGAATTTCATATGGAGAAGGAGTGCAGAAGGCTAAAATTATTTACAGGATGTCCTATTTTAATTCTACGTGAAGAGAAAAATTTATAGCGCGCGCACGAAGGAATGTGAGATTTGGCATACTTGAAGTTCATATTGAAGAGTAGAGAAAGCTGAAATTATATACAAGGATTTAACATACTTGAAGTTTATATGGAGAAAAAGTGCAGAAATCTAGGAGTATATACAGGGTATCCCATTTGAAGACAATATATTTTTTTGATGGAATGTATCGAGAAATATACACCGAATGAAAAAATATGTCTGAAGTAAAAGTTTAACGATTTTCTCTTGGTCCGAGGGGCGGGGGTAGGAGGAATCTCTCCAAAGTCGTAATGGAAACGACTTTATTTTATTCCAAGTTAATCTTACCTGAATATATCGGATATAAAGACTCGGTATATTAAGGCAGTTTCAATAGTCTCATCAACTTAAACTTCCTGGGGGTCTTATTCTAATTCGTAGAAGCAGCTTGTAATGCCATAGTTACATTCATAGGGACTTGAATATTGTATATTGGTGCAAACTTTATGATCTACAAATCCATCCTGTTAACAAGTGAAGTCAAAAAGTGATATTGAAGTGAAGAAATTATCTGAAAGACTGTCTTCAGCGATAATAACATTGAATCACTTGTCTAACCATCCAATAGGTGGTACATGTGTCAAGAGACTCTAACATGACATTAACAATGTCTCTACGAATTAGAATTGAATTAATTTTTCGAGTCTTTGTAGTTCTCTGCTGAGGACACGCTTCTAAATAACTTTAACTTTAGAACTGTCAGCTAATTTTTATTAATTTCTACAATTAATAAGCATTTAAAATTAATTTTGTCTGTTTTGGAAATAACTCATTTGAAGATATTTTTATGTTTCCAGGTCCTAACAAATTCGCTTTCATATATAAATGTGGAGGAAGCCTCATAAACACAAGATTTGTTATAACTACTGCTCATTGCATTACTCACTTGAATTCACAGTTAAGATTGTAAGTTATATTACATTATATTTTTTACTGTTTCCATTACTAATGCATTCAATGAGCCCAGCAAAACAGCGCGCTAGCCTAACATCAGAAAATGACGTTTTCATTGATGGTTTGTTGGATTAATATCAATTTTTAGGGCAATAGTCCGTTTGGGTGAACATGACATACGTAACAATCTGGACTGTGAGGGGGAAATTTGCGCAGATCTGCCACAAGATTTTAAACATCTTTCAGTTTTTGCTCACAGAGATTATAACCGTCCAACATACCGAAATGACATTGGACTTATTCGTCTTGACAGAGAAGCTATGATTACACGTATGTCAATAATTTAAATACTTTGAAATACAAAATTCTCATTTTCTTTTTTTTTTAGCGTGGGTAAGTCCAATTTGTTTACCTTATAAAAACATGCGCACGGACTACACAGGATTTGACGTCACAGCTGCCGGGTGGGGGGTTATCTTCTCACCGGGTGAGCATAATTTTGATAACAGTTGCCATGACAAAACTATATTTTATTGCACGCATAAAACAAAATGAATAAAATTAGCGATTCATTCTGAGTTAAAGAATTTTATGCATTTTAGGACCATCTTCTCCAGTTCTTCAACACGTTACCTTGAAAGTTGCTGATTTTTCAAACTGTAAAACAGTATATACTCTTTTCAAAGTAAATATTGGCTCCACACAGTTTTGTACAAAGGGCCAAAACGATAAAGATACTTGTGATGGAGACAGTGGAGGCCCTTTGATGTTAGAAACCGCAAGTAACAACGATCGGAAATATTTTCTTTTAGGAATTACATCTTTTGGCTATAAACGGTGTGGTCCTTCTGGTATACCAGGGGTTTCCACTAACGTTGTTGAATATTTAGACTGGATTTTATATCATATTGATGATGATTGCAGAATTTAAATCGAATTAATAGATTTTGTAATCAAGCATGAAAACTTGAATGTAAAAACGTGCAACCAAAATTTGTATTCTCCCTAATTTTTATTAAATAAAACAACAGAATCCAATTTGTGATATGTATTTCAATTTGTGATAATTTTTTATGGCTAGATATGTTTTAATACAAAAATTAATTACATTTTAGCTAATAAAACGTCGGAGAAAGTAGATAAAACATAAATGTTCTAATAATCTATACATTTTTATCAATAAAAACTACTTTTGATAATAAATTCTATATATTTTATTCGATTCTTTGATCAAGGATCTTCTTCAGAAAACAATGATACAAGAATAAAACTTATCATTACTCATACACAAATTATTTATAAGATATTCATCAAGTAGAGATACTTGGAACTTTAAAAATTTTAATTCTTGCACTTAAATATCAATACTAACCCAATATTGAATTTCCAGATTATAAATTGAATCATGAAAAAGTTAATTTTGCGCTGTGATTTTTACAAGAAGAATTACAGTTTTCTGTTTAATACATCGTGTAACAAGTTGTAAACTAGCTGCCGTGGGTGCTTTGTTCACTTTTTGCAAAGAAATATACTAAAATCAACGAAATATGATTTTTGAGTGACGCTTTATATGTAGGCAGGTCAAGGACTAATACTGAAAACGTTTTTCATTGTGATTCTATTCAAAATTTTGAATCGAACTGCACTATTCGTTTTGAGACAGGGTTTTTATTTTTTTGTGTTGTTTCCCATTGATTTTTTGTGAGTGGACAAAATCATCAAGATTGTATTGCCTGACTCATAAAATGTAAGTTCATAATTTAATATTTTTAGTCTATACAAATCAATTTTGTAATTGTTATTGTTATCAATTAAAAGATGCTTTTTAATTGAGACCTGAAAGGAGCATATAAAAAATTATTGAATAAGCCTGTTTCACTGTTTATTTTTTAATTTTCGAACTACTAACCAATCTTCTCCGCTCGGTTTTATCCCCGGTTTATATATCTCCGGCTATTGTTTCCCGAATCTTCTACAAATCTCCATTCGGGCACACGTCACCACATCTTGACGTATTACAGTATTTCCAGCTATTTAAATATTAAATTGCCAAAAATTAAATAGTGTGAGGTAGGTGTCCTATCCAAGTTTTCAAAAACAGGGGAGAGAATCATTTAAATACTTTGATTTCGCATTATTTGACCGGGTGATTAGAAAAATATTACTTTTATAGATCTTACTTCAATTTGTCTTACGTGTGTCGATGATAGTCAGCAACAGAATGAACCAATGTATGGTAAGAAATTACATGAGAAAATATATATCTTCTAAAGCTAGTGACAGAAAAAGAGAGCTCCAATTTTTTTACTGGCTGCCAGTTATAGAGAATATCACATAAGCTTGAAATATTTGCATTCAAAAATCCCCGCTAGGTATTAATGCATATTAAAAAATTGATTTTAATTAGCATGAAAAAATAACTTGACAGTCTGCAATTTTTCGAACGTAAAGCAAGTCTGCAAAATCGACTGAAAGTTTATTGACAGACGGTTTACATGAGTCCAAGAGTAAAACATGAATGGCAGCTTGAAAAAAATTAATCCTTTTTTCTGTCTACAACGCTTTCAAAATTTGAAATAATTTAATATTTGTTCTTTTTGTTGTTAGTAGACGATTCCATATCTTTACTAGCAAATGATGATACATCTGAAATGGTTTATGATACAAGAAGCAATACAGAATAATATTTTTTAGGTCAATCATATGGGAGCATCAACGAAGGTAAATATTTTGAAGTATTTAATAAGCAATTCAATTGTTTTTATTTTGCAGAAATAGCCAATCATTCGAACTGGAAGTATTTCGATAAAGATAATTGTGGGGAGAATGTATTAGATCATATTATCGGAGGAACGAATGCTTAATTGGGACAGTATCCTTGGTTAGGCGTTATAGGCTACAAAAACAGTCCATTTCTACAAACAGATGAAATTAAATTTAGTTGTGTTGCAGCTTTAATTAATACCTGCTGGGTTACTATTGCTGCACATTGTGCTACGAATCTACCACTTGGCTATTACATGTAAGCTGATATATATTTATTTATTGTATTATCCTCTTGAACGTAAAACATTTCTAATAGTAATTTATTCCAAGTTCCAAGAAAATACATAGGAAATTGTAATTTTAATTACAAAATTTACAATTTCTGTTCATTTCCGTTCTTGTGTCACTTTTGTGGTTCTTACAAAAAATAAAAATACTTTTGTTTATCTATAAATAGTTATTTGTGTATCAAGACCGTAGAGATTATCTTTTTTGGTCGAATCTGTTGTTTGCGGCCGAAGCGTACAAAGTTTTCTCTTTATGTAAAATCAAAATGAGACATTCTGTATATACTTTTAGCTTTCTGTACTCTTTCTCTATATAAACTTTGAGAATGCCAAATCTCTTACTCCTTCGTGCGCCATCTCACATCCTTCGTGCGCGCAGTACTAAGAATTAAAATTGGACAGCCTGTATATACTTTTAGCTTTCTGCATTCCCCTCCATATAAACTTTAAGTATGCCAAATCTCACATTCCTTTATGCGCGTAGTATAAAGTCCTCATGTAAAATTAAATAGGACACCTGTATGTTATTTCAGGTTTCTGCACTTTTTCCCCACATAAATTTCAAGTATACCAAATCTCACATTCTTCCGTGCGTACACTACAAAATTTTCTCTCAAAAATACCAAAATAGGACACTCTGTATATTATTTAAGCTCCCAGCACTTCTTCGCCAAATAAACTTCAAGTATGTCATAACTCACATTCCTTCGTGCGCGTTGCAAAGTTTTTTAACTCAAAATCAAAATGGGACATATAAGCTTCATGTATGCCAAATTCTCAAATTCCTTCGTGTGCGTGGTACAAAATTTCCCCTTCATGTAAATTTGAAAAGGGACACCTTGTATATAACTTTCACTTCCTGCATACCTCCTCCATATAAATTTTCCATTCCTCCGTGCGCAATATTCTCAAACAAGGGTCGAAAGTTTCTCTTTACAAAATTAATATATTGATATCATTATTATATTAATCACCCTGTATAATAAAAAATTATTCTGAATAAATAATATTACGATATTTCAGGCAACGGGAGGTCATGTGCTTTTAAATACGTTTTTTTGTTGTATTAATCAATAAATATTTGTATCAACAAATGAACAGCCTGTATAATTTAAATTGTCAATAATCAAATAATGCCGGAAGTTTATAAATTCAAATTCATATTTTTATTCAATTTTCAATCAAATTTACTAATAAATAATGTTTTAAAAATAAGCCACACTGTATAATATAAATTTATTGTGAATAAATAATATTTTCATGTTTTAAAGAACGGGAAGTCATGTATTGGCCTTTTTTCGTTTCAAATGTATATTTCTATACAAATTCATTTATTAAAAAATTCTTTTCTCATCAAGTTTGATTATATTAACTTCGCCTCAACTTGTTTGCAGGTGTGTGCTTCGTTTATCGCTACTCTAAGCGATACGTTACTATCACTGTCTCGTTCTAACTCACATGGGCTATTTGAATGACGTAGTGCGGCGTTGAATATTGATTTGTGTTGCGACGCTTACTTTTGTTCGGTTAGTCGTACAGTTCGGATGTACGTCGCGTATTTCTCGAATAAAACATCGATTTAAAGTTCTTAAAAGTGCTCAAGTGATATATTTGGGGTTGTGAATTTTGCTTATTAACGTAGAGATCAAAATTTTGTCTATTTAAATATGTAAATTGGGGTGAATTTGTTCCGCATTGCGTGTCCGTTAGGGGCACGTATTTGCGATGTTAGTCTTTGCTTTTATTATGTAGTAAATAAATAAAATGTCTTGGTTTTTTTGCCAAGGCCTGTAATGAAAGGTCCAACGTGGGAATCGGTGCACACGTAGGTACCGCTACGAGAGGCACCCCCCCTGATGAACACCACCGCGTGGGGTTGCAATGAGTTCTAGGGCGAACGAGCGATCTAATTAGGGAGTAATGGCATACTCTCGATATGTACCTATCGGAAGTCGGGAAAATATGGTAACTGGCGGGGGTCCTTGATTAAGTTCAAGAAACGACATTAGCTGAGACCGATACTTAAGGTTACCATATCGCGTAATTAGGCGGTATCGCGGGCCTCGGAATATGCATTGGCCACGTATTTAAAACAGCGTATTTTTTTTTTTTGCATACGACAAGCACACCGGTGCTGGGTGTCTGAGCGCTCAGGCACTCATTGGGGTAGTAAAGTAGAATCAATCAGTAGCATAAATATATCCGAGCACTTTTAAGTAACCTCGCGAAGTAATAAAGCATCAATCGCGTAACTAGCTCTTCGAACAAAACACACACACAAAACACTTCTGAATGTTGAACGAATGTTGAATGAATGTGACTAATAAAAATTCCCTTTCAGCTTCTTCAATTCATCATTACCACCTCCAACAAATTAACAACAGGACGTAAGTTGACTAATAAACTTTGCTTTCCAGGTTCTAATCAATTTTTCTTTCAGCTATTTTGTATTGTTTTTTCGCAGATTCCTAATTAATTTGTATTTTTTCAGATCATTTGCTGAGGATGAGCCCAGCTGATGAGGTGGGCAACGAGGGATTGGACATCGAGGGAATGGACATCGTGGGAGGAGCTGAGGATGAGCCCAGCTGCCAAAATCAACTCCAATATTTTTTTTGTTGAACATGATTCACCAAAATTTGTTTTAAGTTTCTGTTTCAGGTCGCCGGCCGTGGATCTTCATAACATCATCGCTTCATCAACTAGGTAATATAATATTGCTCATTATATTACTGTTTTTAGCTACTGCCAAAATTATTTGTCTAATATTCGAATTTATAATTTCAATTTATAGTCCAGGAGATGGCAACTTGCAGCTGCAGTAACAACCAGACTTCAGAGCCCAGTGGAATCAGAAGCCAGCATCAGAATCAGAGCCCAGCAACAGAACCCGAGCCCAACAACAGAATCAGAGCCCAACAACAGAATCAGAGCCCAACAGGAAAATCAAAGCCCAGCAGCCGTCCAAGAAGTCCTCCAGTAGTTGCAGAAGATCAGTACATCAATATCAGCTATTCCTGTCCCAAGATTCAACTTTAAAGAAGTCAGCTGATTAATTTTAGCCCGCCGCTTGCAAACTTCAAGTAAGTTCAATTTCTTTTCAAATCTTTCGACTTGTAATAATTATTTTGTTGTTTCAGTTGCAGCGAGCGATGAAGCCACTTCTCTGGCCTAGGTTTTGCTGGGGTTTCCCTAGGCCCAAAGGGAGAATTCTCGGAGAAGAGTTCGCCTCTTTCCCCTTAGTCATTGCCTGGGGGCGAACAAGGCTTACAACAACGCAACAGCATCACAAAGAAGACTTCAACAACACAGCAGCATCGAGTATTCAACAATTTATCTCCGAACCTTTGTATCCTTTCCTTATTCCCAAAATAAAATCATTCCCACAAAATTTACAGTTGTTTTATTTCTAAAACCTATTTTCGTTTTTTTCAGAACATCGATTACTCAACAATTAATTTATTAACCTTTGTATTCATTTCTAATTTCCAAATAAATTCATTCCTACAAAATTTATTGTTGTATTTATTTATAAAACCTACTTGAATTATTTTCAGGATTAGTTAAGACTCAAATGTATTTTAAATGAATTAAAATAGTTTAAAATCAATAATAGATTGTATTTTTTATTTTTAAAGTAAATAAAACTTGTTTATCTTAAATTTAATTTTTCTGTCACGAGTAAAGTTTGAAAATTTGCCGCAAGAGGCAGCATCTGTCAATGAATGCAACTAAAAAATCATTTATAAAGTTAAATATTATTAGGCGATTTAGCCACCAAAAAATATATATAATCAATAAAATAAAATATATAAGTGGCTCCAGAGTATGAAAATAGGTCAAATAGTCCTTACTTTCAGTAATTTACAAAAATTGATTTCAAAACGTGCTAGGTGCTGCCATCTCCCAGTAAATAACTGGACTAGCACGCATACATGTCACAATAATATTTGCTTAAGGCGAGTGTCTTGCAATCTTGTACCATCTCCGGTCTTGCAGGTGTAAAGGGGGGAGAAGAAAAGTAGGTGTGTCAGGGCGTTCCCTAG
This sequence comes from Dromius quadrimaculatus, assembly GCA_963989225.1. Classification (NCBI taxonomy): domain Eukaryota; kingdom Metazoa; phylum Arthropoda; class Insecta; order Coleoptera; family Carabidae; genus Dromius; species Dromius quadrimaculatus. The sequence continues at coordinate 5,432,265 of OZ022328.1, forward strand.
TAAGTAGTAAGCATTCGATATACGTCATTGCAGTGAGCAATGCTAACTGTCTAATACGTATGTCGCAGCTTTCAAGGGTTTTGAACGTACCGCACGATTGGTTATTTCATGACAAAAAGGGACGTTCTCAAAAGTCATAAATCTTTTGAAAGATAAAATGTCAATTATTTCTAGTGTTACACAAGAATCAGAAAATAATCTTGATCTTGTCTTGAAATTGAAAGAGAAGAAGTATTTTCTATTTTCCAAGACAAGACAAGAAAGTATTGTTATTGATATCTTGACAATTAATTTTTAAATCCGCATTTATTAATCTATTATGAAAATATTAAAATCTGCTGTGGCCTTCATAGTTTTCCCCGATCATAAATTTCATGGTTAGTTTCATCACTATTTCATGGATTTAGAGTGTCATACCAATTGTCAAAGTGTCGGTTGCCATAACAATGACTGCTGTCATTTTGACAATGACAGCTGCCACTTTGACAATGCCAGCTGTCACTTTGACAATAACGCTGTCACTTTGACAATGACAACTGTCACTTTGACAATGACAATTGGCACTCAATTGTCATTGTCAAAGTGACAGTTGTCATTGTCAAAGTGACAGCGTTATTGTCAAAGTGGCAGCCATCATTGTCAAAATGACAGCAGTCATTGTTATGGTAACCGATGGTAGTTATATTTTAATCCTTACAAAATAAGTATTTTTGAAAATGAAGAGTCTTCATCTAGATTACGGAGTCTTTAATTCATTGGAACGAACAGTTATGTTACTTGATCGTCGGAAGTGTAATTCAAAGATGGTAAAGTGGACTCCACTGTCTATTTATTTTATATTTCTACGAAGCTCATCTACCTGAGAGCTATAAATTGTTACCAAACTGGACATCATTAAAATAGCTCTACCAAACACGATAAAACCAAATTACTTATTCTGCGATGTTCACAAACGTTTGCTTATGATGTATAAATAGAAGTAATAATAGTTCTAAATCCAAATTATGGTTCTCATTATTTCTTTGCTTCAGAAAAATATATCGAATTTTATAGTAATTAAAATTCAGGGTCAGCTGCATGTATCAAACAAAAATGTGCGCCTATTCGCGGTATGGATTGGCTCGAAATTTATATATATATATATATATATATATATATATATATATATATATATATATATATATATATATATATATATATATATATATATATATATATATATATATATATATATATATATATATATATATATATATATATATATATATATATATATATAATCCAAACTAAAAAGCTCCATCAATTAAGTTCAAGAACCACTGGTTGAAAAAAAGCTCTCTATGAACATCAACTTAGATTTCTGATCAAAAATTTAAATATAAAATTTCCGTCGAAAATTCGTAGGCGTTTCTGGCGTTATTGTGCTTCCACACAGCTCGATAGATCAACTTTTAAGCCTCATTTTCATGACGGCATGGCTGGCGTGGTGTTAAAATATAAGCCAATAGCAGCGTAGCTTTCGCCAAACACCACGCTTCGATATAGCGTGGCTGGCGCGGTGTGCAAAGTTAAATTTTTTGAAGTTTTAGCGCTGTGCACGCCTGGGCGCATGCGTATTGTACGTCAGTGTTCAGTGTTTATGTGATTGTGGGGAGGTTGACATCATAGAAAAGACTGAAATAGGAAATATGGATTTTAATTCAAAATTAATAAATTCTTATATAGTTAAAAAAGCTTTTCGTATCGGTTAACCTCATTTCATTTATTAAATTGAAGAAATCTCCCTGGTCTCGCCTTCTCCGTACCCACCAACGCTTTTCTTCGTATTTTAATGATTTATAGTATCAATATAAACATAAAATACGTCTCCTTCGACTTGGCGGAGACATTTTCTGTTTTAATTTGAGAACGAAACTGATATGTCAACACCGAGAACGTAACACTTCACACACCGGCATGGAAACAAAATTTTAAAAACACACGCCATGAGCGCCACGCCAGCCACGCCATCATGAAAATGAGGCTTTATTAAAATTATGTTTTTCGGTTTCAGTATGGTCTAAAACGTGAAGATTCTTCAAAATCTCGAACTGTCAAAAAATCACGATTTCAATACTTCCCCTATTAAATTACAGGTCGCTGAAGTAAAAATGCAATCAAAAGAAAATAATTTTCCTCAATATTACAAATCCCGTAAAAATCCTTAGATTTCAAGTTATTTGCGAGAAATTTCTTCAGTATTCCACGTGACAATATCTTTAATATCAACTAGATACCTACATCCGAATTTCTATCGAGTCAGAAAAACATTGGAGCTCAAAGTGTACATACTACATACTATTTTTGATTTTACAAGTTTCATTTGCAATTGCAATGACATTTCCCGGAAATTCATACTGGGGAAAATAGCATGCACGACTTATTTTATTGATTGATATTATATTCTGTTTTTCACATTTTCTATGCTTTCACGTTCACAACAAATGCGAACACTTTGACGAACATATCTCATTGTACATGTTTTTCATCTAATGTAAACTTGACAGATAATTATAAAATTTAAAAAAATACCAATTAATGACAATTCTATGATTTAGAATTGAGAGCTTTCGAAGTTGATAGTAGTTCAGTAATAGGATACTTTCAGTGCACGTGTTACAAAAGAACTTCTTATTTCTAAACTTTGTAATCTACAAAACATAAAAAAGATACTATTGGCTACTGAAGTTGAAGATTTATTGAACCAATTTTATACTTTCAGATATAATGACACTACTGGATACTGAATAATTATTATTAAAGAAATGTTATACTTTCAAAGTTTTCAACATCTATAGAAACAATTTGACTTACCTAATACCTTCAAAACGAAACTTCACCAAAATCACGATCACTTTTAGAAAATTATTAACTTTTTTCACACAGAGTACACGAAAAGAGTATAACAAGTGTTCGAAATGAACTGAGTGAGGGCTCATTTCTCGGCTCATTTATACTTAAGTCATCTCTGACTCAAAACTGTAGATTTAATCTAGTGCAACCGATCGACCAATAGAAACGCGCCTATATCAAACCTGAGCAATGAATTTGTTCCAAACGAAAGTATGCATGTGTCAAATGTCTAAATTCTAATTGCACCAATCAGAGCATTGATAAGTTCAAAGTGAGAGTAGAATCAGTAATTCATGCAGTAAAAGTGTGAAATTGAGCAATATGACATGGGGCCAAGTATAAAATTGTTGGTCGAATGTCATAACGCTTGTATTGTATATGAAACTTTTTCTACGATCCTCAACTGCCATATTTTGACAACTATTGAGCGCAGAGCAAGAAAGTCAAGAGCATAATTTGACGTTTCGCACAACCGTAAAAATATGCTTTTTTATAATCACGCGAATAATTTGGACAACTGGAATGAAGCGAAGATTAGTTTGTGCTGTGCTACATATTTGTGGAATGAATATTCATTTCATCAACAACATGGAAGAAGGTACGGTCGATGAATGTGAAGAGGATAAAAAAGGAGACTGTCTCGATTTGAAATTTCTTCCAACTACACACAATTATGCAATTTGATTTATTAATTATCATTAGTAATAAATTGATCGCAGTGAATAGAAAGCAAAGTAAAACTGCGAACAATATGAATGTGAGATGTAGTATAACTTGTGCAATTTGTATCTGTATTTATATTATGTACTTATTTACTCTCACCAGCACCTTTCAAAAGGGCAAACCAACCTCACAGTATGAATTATGTAAATCACATTGATCATCTCTTCTTCTGAGAACAACAAATCTCTAATCCTCTTTTTCTTATTATAATTTTATAACTATAAACTATAATACTTTTCAGAAAAACAATGCTGTATTAACAGATTTGTATAATCCCTAAGAAAACTTCCTGATACCTCAAAAATCTTAATCTTTAATCCCTTTTGTCTTACTATAACTGTAAACAAGAATAATTTTCGAAAACAATGATTTAATTACTGATTTGTATAATCCCTAACCAAACTTCAAGTTGCAAAGCTTTGTGTGATTTAAAAAAGCCAAGTAGAACCATAATTCCATCTCAATTCAAATATTTCTCCCTTGAATAAATAAAAATTTCTGATAGCACAATGCTGTTTCTAGTTCAATATTGAATTTTTAGTTTTGAAGCTAAGAATTTTGTGAATCTGAATTGTTTGCTAAAATCCAGTTTCTAGCAGGTAGTGTCATAAACCCAAAGGCGGAGTTCTATTTAACTCTTAATTCTCTCACATAGTGTCGCCACTCGCTGTGGACAAATTTTAACAAAATATTCGAATTTTCACTAAAACTATTATGGAATTAACTCAAAATATACACTACAAATTTTTTTCAAAAAAACAGTGTTTGAAGTTCACGAAATTCTGTACACGGGCTCAGAAGTAGAAATTTGAAATTGATTCTCAGTATCGCGTAAAACTGGATTTGAAATACAGCAATTTGTTGTATCTTTTACAATAATTATTTAACAAATGGGTAATTGTATCAAAAAAGTAAGATGAGATTTGTGTGGAAACACTCTATTTCTTTCAAAATGTCTTTGAATTAGGTTTCTAAGTGGTATGATAGGGAAGTAAATAAGAAAATAAAATGAGAGTTTTTATCAAGCCATGCTACACCAAGACAACCGTAAATTCATGAATCAACCCCTAAAAGAAAGCTTATACTTCCTTAATTGGGTAGAAAATAGGTACAACCCTCAGTAAGAGGGTAAAATAATTAAACAAATGTCATACAATTAACATTTATAGTGCTCACCAAATAACCACAGATTTAATTTAACTTTTATTATTAAAAGCTAATATCCCCTGAACAAATAATAAATAAGGGTTGATTTTTTAATCAATCCTCAATAAATGATAATTTAATTATAAACTTTCATGCAATCAGCATTTCGTATGTTTCAACACAGAACCTCAAATTTAAAAATTAATGTTTAATTGAAAGCTTATCTTTTGAATGAATAACATGAATAATTATTGTCTAATTCATTGTAATATTAGGTTAAACACACAATCTTCAAAGTTCAGACAATAATGGTAACATTTCTGACAGATGTCATACACTCAACATGATTATGCTCAACAAATAACCGTACAAAACGTGGTTATTTGTTGAGCAAATTTTTGTATGATGTATGCATAATAGTTGAGCTATTGACTTAGAGATGGCAGCACCTAGCACGTTTTGAACTAAATATTCATAAATAATAAAAAATAGCGATTATTTGGCATATTTTCATATACCAGAGCCTTATATATGCTTCATTTTGATAATTTGATTAATTTTTGAGTGGGTAAATTGCCAAATAATGTTTAACCTATTAAATTATTTCTTTTTAGTAGAGTTCATTGACAGATGCTGCCGCTTGCGCTCAATTTCAATTGAAAGCCTGAACAAATAACCGTTAATCAATAAATTATTATTGTTTAACATATTTTCAAAATAATTTAAACGTTTTGTGTCTAGAGAACACTGATAAAGGGGTTAAAATACTTTTCCAAGTTTCTGTCAACTGTGACACGCAACAAAAAAGTGCTTAACAGATAACCGTAAATTTTTGAATGAATCTCTAGTTAAAAGCTTATATCTTCTGAACTAATAACCATAGATTCATGAAACAAATTTTAATAGCAAGCTTATATTGTCCAGGTTTTAAATTTCAACGGTTTAGTGGGTGAAACTTTATAAAATGTTTTTTGTCCTGTTATTAATACATATTCAAATTGTGTTACACATTCATCAAAAATCAAGGTCAATTTAATGAAAATAAATAAATTATAAGTCAAATGATATGCGTTATCATTCAAGTTACATCATTTATTCTATTTTTTATATTTTTCCAACTGTACAATGCTTTCCAAAACTAAATTTATTTATAAGCCCTACGTATTATTAAGACAGCTGCATTTAAATACAGAAAATGTTATTCACTCACAATGGCTGGTACCACGAGCTCTGTGAGCTCTGTGAATGAATGTGTAACACAATTTGAATATGTATTAATAACAGGACAAAAAACATTTTATAAAGTTTCACCTACTAAACCATTGAAATTTAAAACCTGGACAATATAAGCTTACTATTGAAATTTGTTTCATGAATCTAAGGTTATTAGTTCAGAAGATATAAGGTTTTAACTGAAGATTCATTCAAAAATTTGCGGTTATTTGTTGAGCACATTATTGTTGAGTGTCACTGTTGACAGAAACTTGAAAAATTATTTATCAGTGTTCTTTAGACATAAAATTAGTTTCAAAATATGTTAAACAATAATAATTTTAAAACGGTTATTTGTTCCGGCTTTCAAGTGAAAATTGGCCGCAAGCGGCAGCATCTTTCAATGAACTCTATTAAAAAAATTATTTAATAGGTTAAATACTATTTGGCAATTTGGCCACCCAAACGTCAATAATATCATCAAAATTGAACATATTAAAGGCTTTGATACATAAAATTAAGCCAAATAGTCGCTATTTTTTATTATTTATGACAGTTAATGCCAAAACGTGCTAGATGCTGCCATCTCCAAGTCAATAGCTCAACTATTTTTCATACATCATACAAAAATTTGCTCAACAAGTAACCACGTTTTGTACGGTTATCTGTTGAGCATAATATTGTTGAGTGTATGACATCTGTCAGAAATGTTACCATTATCGTCTGAACTGTGAAGATTGAGTGTTTAACCTGAGATTAAAGAGAATTAGACAATAATTATTCATTAATCCACCGATTTAAGGTAATTTGCTCTGAATATAAGCTTTCAATTGAAAATTAATTTTTGAATTTGAGGTTATGTGTTTGAACGTACAAAATGCTGATTGCATGAAAGCTTATTATTTAATTATTATTTATTGAGGATTGATCGAAAAATCAACCCTTATTTATTATTTGTTCAGGGGATATTAGCTTTTAATAATAAAAATTAGATTAAATCTGCGGTTACTTGGTGAGCACTATAAATGTTAATTGTATGACATTTATTTAATTATTTTACCCTCTTACTGAGGGTTGTACCTATTTTCTACCCAATTAAGGAAGTATAAGCTTTCTTTTAGGGGTTGATTCATGAATTTACGGTTGTCTGTTAAGCAAATATTATTGTGACATGTATGCGTGCTAGTCCAGTTATTTACTGGGAGATGGCAGCACCTAGCACGTTTTGAAATCAATTTTTGTAAATTACTGAAAATAAGGACTATTTGACCTATTTTCATACTCTGGAGCCACTTATATATTTTATTTTATTGATTATATATATTTTTTGGTGGCTAAATCGCCTAATAATATTTAACTTTATAAATGATTTTTTAGTTGCATTCATTGACAGATGCTGCCTCTTGCGGCAAATTTTCAAACTTTACTCGTGACAGAAAAATTAAATTTAAGATAAACAAGTTTTATTTACTTTAAAAATAAAAAATACAATCTATTATTGATTTTAAACTATTTTAATTCATTTAAAATACATTTGAGTCTTAACTAATCCTGAAAATAATTCAAGTAGGTTTTATAAATAAATACAACAATAAATTTTGTAGGAATGAATTTATTTGGAAATTAGAAATGAATACAAAGGTTAATAAATTAATTGTTGAGTAATCGATGTTCTGAAAAAAACGAAAATAGGTTTTAGAAATAAAACAACTGTAAATTTTGTGGGAATGATTTTATTTTGGGAATAAGGAAAGGATACAAAGGTTCGGAGATAAATTGTTGAATACTCGATGCTGCTGTGTTGTTGAAGTCTTCTTTGTGATGCTGTTGCGTTGTTGTAAGCCTTGTTCGCCCCCAGGCAATGACTAAGGGGAAAGAGGCGAACTCTTCTCCGAGAATTCTCCCTTTGGGCCTAGGGAAACCCCAGCAAAACCTAGGCCAGAGAAGTGGCTTCATCGCTCGCTGCAACTGAAACAACAAAATAATTATTACAAGTCGAAAGATTTGAAAAGAAATTGAACTTACTTGAAGTTTGCAAGCGGCGGGCTAAAATTAATCAGCTGACTTCTTTAAAGTTGAATCTTGGGACAGGAATAGCTGATATTGATGTACTGATCTTCTGCAACTACTGGAGGACTTCTTGGACGGCTGCTGGGCTTTGATTTTCCTGTTGGGCTCTGATTCTGTTGTTGGGCTCTGATTCTGTTGTTGGGCTCGGGTTCTGTTGCTGGGCTCTGATTCTGATGCTGGCTTCTGATTCCACTGGGCTCTGAAGTCTGGTTGTTACTGCAGCTGCAAGTTGCCATCTCCTGGACTATAAATTGAAATTATAAATTCGAATATTAGACAAATAATTTTGGCAGTAGCTAAAAACAGTAATATAATGAGCAATATTATATTACCTAGTTGATGAAGCGATGATGTTATGAAGATCCACGGCCGGCGACCTGAAACAGAAACTTAAAACAAATTTTGGTGAATCATGTTCAACAAAAAAAATATTGGAGTTGATTTTGGCAGCTGGGCTCATCCTCAGCTCCTCCCACGATGTCCATTCCCTCGATGTCCAATCCCTCGTTGTCCACCTCATCAGCTGGGCTCATCCTCAGCAAATGATCTGAAAAAATACAAATTAATTAGGAATCTGCGAAAAAACAATACAAAATAGCTGAAAGAAAAATTGATTAGAACCTAGAAAGCAAAGTTTATTAGTCAACTTACGTCCTGTTGTTAATTTGTTGAAGGTGGTAATGATGAATTGAAGAAGCTGAAAGGGAATTTTTATTAGTCACATTCATTCAACATTCGTTCAACATTCAGAAGTGTTTTGTGTGTGTGTTTTGTTCGAAGAGCTAGTTACGCGATTGATGCTTTATTACTTCGCGAGGTTACTTAAAAGTGCTCGGATATATTTATGCTACTGATTGACTCTACTTTACTACCCCAATGAGTGCCTGAGCGCTCAGACACCCAGCACCGGTGTGCTCGTCGTTTGCAAAAAAAAAAAAAAATACGTTGTTTGAATACGTGGCCAATGCATATTCCGAGGCCCGCGATACCGCCTAATTACGCGATATGGTAACCTTAAGTATCGGTCTCAGCTAATGTCGTTTCTTGAACTTAATCAAGGACCCCCGCCAGTTACCATATTTTCCCGACTTCCGATAGGTACATATCGAGAGTATGCCATTACTCCCTAATTAGATCGCTCGTTCGCCCTAGAACTCATTGCAACCCCACGCGGTGGTGTTCATCAGGGGGGGTGCCTCTCGTAGCGGTACCTACGTGTGCACCGATTCCCACGTTGGACCTTTCATTACAGGCCTTTGCAAAAAAACCAAGACATTTTATTTATTTACTACATAATAAAAGCAAAGACTAACATCGCAAATACGTGCCCCTAACGGACACGCAATGCGGAACAAATTCACCCCAATTTACATATTCAAATACACAAAATTTTGATCTCTACGTTAATAAGCAAAATTCACAACCCCAAATATAACACTTGAGCACTTTTAAGAACTTTAAATCGATGTTTTATTCGAGAAATATGCGACGTACATCCGAACTGTACGACTAACCGAACAAAAGTAAGCGTCCCAACACAAATCAATATTCAACGCCGCACTACGTCATTCAAATAGCCCATGTGAGTTAGAACGAGACAGTGATAGTAACGTATCGCTTAGAGTAGCGATAAACGAAGCACACACCTGCAAACAAGTTGAGGCGAAGTTAATATAATCAAACTTGATGAGAAAAGAATTTTTTAATAAATGAATTTGTATAGAAATATACATTTGAAACGAAAAAAGGCCAATACATGACTTCCCGTTCTTTAAAACATGAAAATATTATTTATTCACAATAAATTTATATTATACAGTGTGGCTTATTTTTAAAACATTATTTATTAGTAAATTTGATTGAAAATTGAATAAAAATATGAATTTGAAGTTATAAACTTCCGGCATTATTTGATTATTGACAATTTAAATTATACAGGCTGTTCATTTGTTGATACAAATATTTATTGATTAATAGAACAAAAAAACGTATTTAAAAGCACATGACCTCCCGTTGCCTAAAATATCGTAATATTATTTATTCAGAATAATTTTTTATTATACAGGGTGATTAATATAATAATGATATCAATATATTAATTTTGTAAAGAGAAACTTTCGACCCTTGTTTGAGAATATTGCGCACGGAGGAATGGAAAATTTATATGGAGGAGGTGTGCAGGAAGTGAAAGTTATATACAAGGTGTCCCTTTTCAAATTTACATGAAGGGGAAATTTTGTACCACTCATATGCAAAATCTTGTACAAGATTTGGAGAAAGTAACTGAGGGAATATTACAATGTGGAGGTCCTAAATTGGCTCGAAAACATTCATCAAATGGAAAATTAATGGTTCGGGATAGAATATATACCCTGTTGGACAAAAACTCTGCCTTTTTGGAATTATCAACCCTTGCTGGATATAATTTATACGGAGAAGATTTTATCAACAGTGGAGGATTAGTCACAGGGATAGGAAGAATTCATGGGTATTAAATATTACTCTTTTTCATCATAACAATAATTTATTTCATTATAGTACAGAATGTATGATTATTGCCAACGATGCGACTGTAAAAGGAGGCACGTATTATCCAATTACGGTTAAGAAACAGGGAAGGGCCCAGGAAATTGCCCAACAAAACAAATTACCCTGCATTTATTTAGTTGACAGTGGCGGAGCCAATTTGCCTCATCAAGCAGATCGGGACCATTTTGGACGAGCCTTTTTTAACCAAGCTAATATGTCTTCCGAGGGAATTGCTCAAGTAAGAATTTAACAAACGTGAACACCTTTATACCTTTTATCCATGTGCAAAAAAACAAGGACGTCATTTTGTCTTCTGTATATTATTTCTGCATCCTTCCTCAGTCAGCACTCAAAGTTACAAATTTTTTTGAATCGCTAGCTTAGTCAGGAATCAATAATTTGTTCCAAATGGTCAAATAAAGTTATTACAGCTTTTGTAATTTTAAGTTTTGGACATTATAATTGTCTGAAGGAAAATCGGGGTGTCATTTTGTGTGCTATTTATTATTTCTATATCCTTCCTCAGTCAGCAAGCACAATTTAAATTTTTGGAGCCGCTAGCTCCGTCAGAAATTATTATTTATTTCAAAAAGACAGGTTCTAAGTTATTTTGAGTTTTGAACACTCTAATTATGTAATTATATTACTTCTACATCCTTCCTAAGTCTGCACCTACAGTAAACAATTTTTTTTAATCGGTGGTTCAGTCAAAAATTATTTATTTATCTTCAGAGGACTGATAGGATCATTGCATCAAGTTTTGAACACTATAATTGTGTGAAACGTAATTCTGTCATCAGTATATTACTTCTACAACCTTCCTCAGTCAGCACTCACAGTTTTAAATTTTTTGAATCGCTGGTTTAATCAGGAATTAATTATTCATTCCAAGAGGACATATTGCATTATTATATTCAAAATTATTTTGAATTTTGAACGCTATAATTTTGTGATTGTATTACTTCTACATCCTTCTTAAGTCTGCACCTACAGTATAAAATTTTTTGATTCGCTGGTTTAGTCAGGAATCAATTATTTATTTGGAGTGGTCAAATTATTATAATTTTGAGTTCCGAGCACCATAAGTTTGCGGAGGGACAAAAAAACGTCATTCTGTCGTTAGTATATTACTTCTACATCCTTCCTCAGTCAGCATCCACAGTTTCAAATTTTTTGAATCGCTGGTTTAGTCAGGAATTAATTATTTATTTCAACTGGTCAAATGGAATTATTATTATTATGAGTTCCGAGCACCCTAAGTTTGCTGAGTAAAAGAAAGGCGTCATTCTGCCTTTAGTATATTACTTCTACATCCTTCCTCAGTCAACACTTACAGTTTCAAACTTTTTGAATCGCTGGTTTAATCAAAAATCAGCTGGTAATTCCTAGAGGACAGATTGGATTATTATACTCAAAGTGATTTTGAGTTTTGAACACTATAATTGTGTTAGACATTATTTTGTTTTTAATATATTACTTCTACATCCTTCCTGAGTTTGGAACTGCAGTATAAGAATTTTGGAATCGCTGGCCTAATCAGAACTCAATTATTTACTTCGACAGAACAAATGGCATTATTATTTTTATTATAATTTCAAGTTCCGAGCATCATAAGGGCAAGAAAAATGTAATTCTGTTCTCAGTATATAATTTCCACACCCTCCCTCAGTCAGCACTCACAGTTTTAAATTTTTCGAATTGCTGATTTAAGCAGGAATTAATTATTCATTCCAAGAGGACAGATTGGATTATTATATTCAAAATGATTTTGAGTATAATTGTGAGATTATATTACTTCTACATCCTTCCTGAGTCTGCACCCACAGTATAAAATTTTTGGAATCGTTGGTTTAGTCAGGAATTAATTATTTATTTCAGCTGGTCAAATGGAATTATTATTATAATTTCGAGTTCCGAGCACCATAAGTTTGCGAAGGGGAACAAAAACATCATTTTGTCTGTAGTATATCACTTCTACATGCTCTCTCAGTCAACACTCACAGTTTCAAATTTTTTGAACCGCTGGTTTAATCAGGAATTAATTAATTATTCCAAGAGGACAGATTGGATTATTTTATTCGATATAATTTTGAGTTTTGAACACTATAATTGTGTAAGACGTCTTTCTGTTCGCAATATATTACTTCTACATCCTTCCTGAGTCTGCACCTACATTATAAAATTTTTGGATTCGCTGGGTTAGTCAGGAATTAATTATTTATTTTGACTGGTCAAATGGAATTATTATTATAATTTCGAGTTTCAAGCACCATAAGTTTCCGGAGGGTACAAAAAAACGTCATTCTGTCTTTAGTATATTACTTCTACATCCTTCTTCAGTCAGCACTCACAGTTTAAAAATTTTTGAATCGCTGATTTAATTAGGAATTAATTATTCATTCCAAGAGGACAGATTGCATTATTATATTCAAAGTAATTTTGAGTTTTGAACACTATAATTGGGTAAGAGGTCATTCTGTCCTCAATATATTACTTTTACATCCTTCCTGAGTCAGCACTCTTAATTTCAAATTTTTTGAACCGCTGTTTCAGTCAGGAATTAGAGATTAGTCAAAAGAGGACAGATAGGATTATTACATTGTAAACTCAAATTTGAATACTATAATTGTGTATTGTGTCTTCAGTATATTTTTATAAAAAACTTCCTCAGTAGCACCAATTTTTCTAAAAAGTTTTAAATCGCTGGTTTAGTCAGGAATTAATCATTTATTTCGAGAGAACAAATAAATTTGAGTTTTGAACACTATAATTGTGTGGAGGAAATATTGAAGAAGAATATGTATTTTGAATGAACTTTTATTTCATTTGACGTTTGATTATTTGTTTACGATTTTCGTTTGAGCTTGATTTTCATCTATTTCAAATAAGTTATCTTGATTGGTGGCAGTACTTGAAGATTTTTAATTTTTAGGGGTTTCCACAAATGTTGCACTTTTAATTTCAGATAAAAGAAATCAGTTGTGGGTGATATCCCCCCAGCATTTTCTTGGCAGTATTATTTTTATTCCAAATAAAACTATTCAAAAAACAAATTCAATCTTAATTGGAACTGCTTCTGTATGCCAAATATTTTCTATATTACGAAAGTTGTATAGAAAAATAATGAATCAGCTTTTTGATATATTGAATTTCAATTCGATTGATTATAATGAAAATACTCAACGTTTGTCGGAAAAAAATTACGATAAGGACCGGAGATATAAATACCCAGGGTACAATTTCTACGTGGCAATTAATTTGTAATATGATTACCACAGATATATGAATATTGCTTACATTAATTGCCAGAGGAGGAATAGAAAGAGTTATTGGATCACACAAGATTTAATAAATTTATAAATTTTTCAACATTTTGATGAATCTTCACGATTTAGACCCTACTAAATCCAAAAACCATATTTTCAAAATTTCATATTTAAGCTTTTTATAAAAAAATTAGTTTCAAGTTCGTGTGATACCAGTGGTACCAACATTTTATTGGTGAAACTTTTTTAAAACGGTAGTATTTATCATAAAATATGAAATGACTAAAATTGATCCTTGTATAATTTACCTGAAACATTTTCTCAAGTATTAACGATTCATTTGTTAATATTAAAATTTGAATTATTATAAATTTCGTAATATTTTTCTGAATTATACAAAGAAATCAAATAATAAAAATCATAATGTGAAATTAGAATTATTATTACTTATATTTGGACATCACAGGCAAGCGTTCGTCAATTTTGTCCTATCGTGTTTGGTATCAAATTAAACGTTTGTCAATTATTATTTTACAATACTGAAATTTCCATTTTTTAAATAAATTTGTTATAATAACAATACTAAACGAATTTCGTCTTCCAAAAAAGACATTTGATTGCAAACATGTGCAGAAACAAAAGTAATGTCCTAAACTAAGAGCTTTAATGTAAAAAACAAAACTAAAAGCAATGAAAATAATTTTTATGCTATGTTCATTGTGAACAGGCGTAAGATTATCATAAGAATTGTTATGTATTTCTTATGCTTACGCCCATTGTGAATTATAAGGCTTACTTGCTTGCCCACAACAATTTTATATATATAAATCAATTTTTTGGGTGTTCATTCATTCGTTGTTAAATTCTAGAAGTGTTAATATGAGATTATTAATAATGCATTGGTTCAATTATCTTGAATTTTACATGATTTTAACTTATTCAATGTCAGGTATGATTTTAACTTGATTCATTTGATTTTTACTTATATAATTTAGTTTAGTTACAGTGCGTACAAAATTTACAAACCTCCAAATAATTAAATAAATATAAAATTAATAAATTTATGTAACAAAACGTTACTATACGGATTATTCGAAGTAATAAATATGGAAAATAAAGAAATATTTATATTTGCGTTATAACTTTGACAGCTGTCACTGTGGAACTATTGCCAACGTCAATTCTTCCAGACAATAACCTAAAATCAACGTATTCTATTAAGAAATGTTATTAATTGAAATACACGTATTGTCTACCAAAAAATTAATACAAATCTCGTGCGTTATAAACTGAGGAGGTTAATTGTTTATTGTAAAAAAAAATACTTCTTGAAATGATGGTTTCACATTATTTAATTTTAAAAAATCCATGGATAAATGATCGGCATACGTGCAGCGCGGAACCTAAGAATCGACGTTCGCCTTCCAAAACGTAATAAAATATAGCTTCGCGGTCGTTTCTCAAACGAAGTCATCGCGCTGTAGAATACTACTTAAAACACTCGATTGTAAATGATTATTGTTGATAATTGAAAGCGTAAGCATCAACCGTAATAAAAATTTAATTCCAGCTGCTGCCTACGACTCAGAAGAATCAGAATCATGCTATTGTGTGGTATTAGCCGATTGTCCACCCTTACTAGAAAGGCTTATCCCCGATCACGATCCCAGGGACATAGACTATCTAAACAATCATAACTGTGGATATGTCGGTTTGGAACCAAAAGTTTGTTGTCCAGAGACGCCACTTTTTTTCCATTATTGTGTACCAGAGTTTCGTAGTCGTTTTGAATCCGTTTTGCGGTCGAAGTTACTTCCGGATAAAGCTTGTGGTATTTCTTCAATTCCTGCAAGGAGATCTTATGGAGGGAAGGACGCTAAATTAGGAGCTTATCCTTGGATGGCACGACTTGTATATATAAGTAAGAAACACCCAAAATAATTTTTAAAATAATTTATTTGAAACATTCCATATATTCAAAAGGTTGATAATATCTAACAGAAATTTTTATATAATAACATTCATTAGCAATTTTCAGTCCCAGCAAGGACAAAGCTACGCTTATGATTATTTCTCTAGGCCAATCTTCTTTCCAAATTTTTCTCAATTTCCTACCGCGGATTGGATCTCTGCTAGGCTTGCTCCCACTAGTAGGATCCGAAGTAGTTGCTTCATCTAAACCAGATTTCGCCCGTGGAAAATAAAATTTATTAGGCGTAGGGGGTTTCGATTTAGGAGAATTTGGTTTGCTTCACTAGCGCACTTGCGCACTTATGATAAATCTGGAGATTTTGGTAATATGTCACTTAATTCATCCAAACCATTTTTTCCTTTGGCAAAATAGGTTTTTACTCTAGCTGAATATGGTTTTTTGGGAGTAGATTTATGGCATATACATTTCAATGTGCTGATTCATAATTAAAAAGAATTTTTTGTCTCTACGAATTAGATCCTACAGTTAGTTGTTTTTTGTGCTTGTAGACATACGTTAATGTTTTTACCTCGAGTCTTTGTAGTTCTCTGCTGAAGACACGCTTTTTAAAAACTTATGTCACACAACCAATAAAACTGTCAGTTAATTTTTATTAATTTTTACTATTAATAAGCATTTAAAATTAATTTTGTCTGTTTTGGAAATGAGTCATTTGAAGATATTTTTTTGTTTTCAGATCCTGACAACTCCACTAGCAAAGAAAAATGTGGAGGAAGCCTTATAAACACTAGATTTGTTCTAACTGCTGCTCATTGCCTTATTGATTTGCCGTTTGAGATGGAATTGTAAGTAAAATAAATAAAACATTACATTATATTTTTTACTGTTCCCATTACTAATGCATTCAATGAGCCCAGCAAAACAGCGCACTAGTCTAACATCAGAAAATGACGTTTTCATTGATGATTTGTTGGATTAACATCAATTTTTAGGGTAGCAGTCCGTTTGGGTGAACATGACATACGTTACAATCCGGACTGTGAAGGACAAATTTGCGCAGACCCGCCACAAGATTTTAAACCTCTTTTAGTTATTCCTCACAGAGATTATGACCTTCCAATACACCGAAATGACATTGGACTTATTCGTCTTGACAGAGAAGCTATGATTACACGTATGTCAATAATTTAAATGTTTTTAAATACAAAATTCTCATTTTCTTTTTTTTTTAGCGTGGGTAAGTCCAATTTGTTTACCTTATAAAGACATGGGCACGGACTACACAGGATTTGACGTCACAGCTGCCGGGTGGGGAAATATCAACCAAGAGAGTGAGCATAATTTTGATAACAGTTGCCATGACAAAACTATTTTTTATTGCACGCATAATACAAAATGAATAAAATTAGCGATTCATTTTGAGTTAAAGGATTTTATGCATTTTAGAAATGTCTTCTCCAGTTCTTCAAGAAGTTACCTTAAAAGTTGTCGATATTTCAAACTGTACAAAAATATACTCTACTCGTTACAGTATAAATATTGGCTCCTCACAGTTTTGTACAAAGGGCCAAAACAATAAAGATACTTGTTATGGAGACAGCGGAGGCCCTTTGATGAGGCAACGCAACCGAAAGGACTTCGTTCTGAGATATTTTCTTTTAGGATTTGTAATTACTGGCCCTAATCTGTGTGGTTTTCCTACTGATGTACCAGCGATTGCCACTAAAGTTGTTGAATATTTAGACTGGATTTTATATACTATTGATGATGATTGTAAAAAGTAAATCGAATTAATAGATTTTGTAATCAAGCATGAAAACTTGAATGTAAAAACGTGCAACCAAAATTTGTATTTTCCCTAATTTATATTCAATGAAACAACAGAAACCAATTTGTAATATTTATTTCAATTTGTAATGATTTTTTACGGCTAGATATGTTTTAAAACAAAAACTAATTACATTTTAGCTAATGAAACGTCGGAGAAAATAGATAAAACATAAATGTTCTAATAATCTATACATTTTTATCAATAAAAACTACTTTTTCATAATACCTGCATTGAAACAACGCGTTTCAACGCCTGTTTTGTCAGTCGAAACAAGACAATTGCAGACAAACGCGAGTGTAGCCGGGCAGGAACAGGCTTGTTTCTGCCCGAGGGGAGAAACAAGCTTGTTTCTGCCCACTGAATTAATTTTTTACATCATTTTATCCCTGGCAGAATCGCATTTGTTCATTGTCAATCTCTAAATGAAAATCATATAACCTTAGTTAATTTGACAGTTGTATTCGGAACTGTGAATTAAATTAAAAAGACGATTAGTTTCAAGAAAAAAAGTATTAATACGACAATTTTAAGTACACCACAACATCTTATTGATGAAGCACAAGCAGCTACTCTCGACTTGTTACCTGCAAAATCAAAAGAAAAATATTCACTTTGTTATGACAAATTTGTAATGTGGAAAGTTTCAATGCAGGTATTATGAAAAATACAGTGTGTGGCACGGGACAAAACACGATTTCAGCAGAGGGTGATGCCGGCTCTCGCTTCGCTCGGGCAAGCAACGCTCACCCTCAGCTGAAATCGTCTTGTTTCGTCCCTAGCCACACAATATACTATTGATTTTAAATTCTATATATTTTATTCGATTCTTTGATCAAGGATCTTCTTCAGAAAACAATGATACAAAAATAAAACTTGTCATTATTAATACACAAATTATAGGATATTCATCAAGTAGAGATACTTGGAACTTTAAAAATTTTAATTCTTGCACTCAAATATCAATACTAACCCAATATTTAATTTCCAGATTATAAACTGAATCATGAAAAAGTTAATTTTGCGCTGTGATTTTTACAAGAAGAATTACAGTTTTCTGTTTAATACATCGTGTAACAAGTTGTAAACTAGCTGTCGTGGTTGCTTTGTTCAGTTTTTGCAAAGAAATATAATAAAATCAACGAAATATGATTTTTGAGTGACGCTTTATATGTAGGCAGGTCAAGGACTAATACTGAAAACGTTTTTCATTGTGATTCTATTCAAGATTTTGAATCGAACTGCACTATTCGTTTTGAGACAGGGTTTTTATTTTTTTGTGTTGTTTCCCATTGATTTTTTGTGAGTGGACAAAATCATCAAGATTGTATTGCCTGACTCAAAATGTAAGTTCATAATTTAATATTTTTAGTCTATACAAATCAATTTTGTAATTGTTACTGTTATCAATTAAAAGATGCTTTTTAATTGAAACCTGAAAGGAGCATATAAAAAATTATTGAATAAGCCTGTTTCACTGTTTATTTTTTAATTTTCGAACTACTAACCAATCTTCTCCGCTCGGTTTTATCCCCGTTTTATATATCTCCGGCTATTGTTTTTCGAATCTTCTACAAATCTCCATTCGGTCAGACGTCACAGTGGCGTAGCAAGGGGGGTGCAAGTGGGTCTATTATGCTCCGGGCGCCACTCACGGAGGGGCGCCAAATGGTCTCCAAGACGAACAAGATTTTCCGAATTTCAATTGCTGTTTTGATCGATTTCTGGGAAGCATATTCTAAATTAATAATAATTATTATATTCATATTACGAGTAAATTCTATTTATTAGGAAGGTTTTTTTAGTTTAAACTCTGTACATTTTATTTATTTTTGACGTTTCGACTCTCTATCCCAGAGTCTCCATCGGAAAAACAATAATACAAAAATAAACTAAGCAAGTATCTTGATAATTGAAAATATACAGAATACCAGATGTGGAAACGTATGTTTCACATTTAATGCAGAAAGAATAAAATTCTTATGTCATCCATTCAAGGTCTGAGGAAAAAGCTGTGTGAAACAACCTCAAACAGATGAATCAATAATATGAGTCTTGACGATTAATATCATTGTGGAAAAAGAATTAATTAAATAATATAACACACAAGGACCTTATCCCGTTTGGAAAGTTTTTTGAATTATTTGAATTATGTTCAATCTAGAACGAAGCAATGATGGCAGAGACCTACATACTGTTTATAGGAAGCCAACATACACAAACCAATATATTCATTCTGAATCACATCACTATCCTTCACAGAAGTATAGAACAATGTCGATCCAAAGAGCTAATAATATTTGTCGCCCTGATAAACTTGATGAAGAGAATAATAATCTAGGAGTTATATTTCAGAGAAATGGTTTGAGTTATCATTCCATTAAAAAAGTACGTCAACCAAAGTCTACCAATGCTATTGTTGTAGATAATAACATGAAAAATTATGGTTCTTCACTTTATGTGAGTAAAGTTCAATAGAAGATTGGAAGGATCTTGTCCAGATATAATTTCAAAGTTGCCCACTTTCCTATAATGAGAATTAAGCACTTCATGAGACCTATGAAGGACGTGATTCTCTTAAAATCTTCGGGTATTCACAAGATCCTAGTACCTGTAGTCAGACGGACAGAACTGTTAGCACACGTATTGCTGAACATAGGAGGTGCATAAGATTCAATTATCCAAATAAATTTCCAGTTGCTGATCATGTTATTGAATTTTTGCGTGAGATCAAGTTCGAAGAAACAAGATTAATCGCAAGATGCTCATCGTTCATGGTAGATTGGTCAGAGAAGCGATTGAAATAATTGAAGATTAGAATAATTTCAACCATACTGATGGTTTTGAGTTGGCAAATGTTTGGCTTTCTATAATGAATAATGTACATACATGATTTGTAAGATATTCATTTGTCTTGATTTTTACTATTGTTACGTTCATGTACATCATTAAGACTTGGTTCTTTTGGTGGACAAAATTTTTAGACGTTTTTGTGCATTGGAACTGTGTGCGTCTGCAAAAACGGGTCATCGTTATTGTGTAATATTAATTAATTCTCTTTTCTCAATAATTGTAGAGATTTATATTATTGATCCCTCTCCATGTGGTTTATTTGGGTGAATTTTATTCTTTCTGCACTTAATGTCGAATCCACATTTTCACATCCACTATTATGTACATTTTCCATTATCCAGATACTCGCCTTATTTATATTTGTATCACTGTTTCTCTGATGAAGTCAAAACGTCAAAAATGAATAAAGTGTACAGAACTTAAACCAAAATATAAAACCTTTCAAATATGATTCAATTCTTCAAGAGAATTTATAAAGTTATTCTATATATTATAATACTATTATGAGATTCTTGAGGGATGGAGGGAGAGGGGGCGCCAATAGTATGTCGTGCCCCGGGCGCCAGTTATAGTCGCTACGCCACTGAGACGTCACGACATTCTTGACGCAATACAACTCTTGTTGGGTATGCTACCCGTTTAACTGGCGTGTTACAGTATTTCCAGCTATTTAAATATTAAATTGCCAAAAATCAAATAGTGTGAGGTAGGTGTCTTATCCAGGTTCTCAAAAATAGGGGAGAGTACTATTTAAATACTTTGATTTCGCATTATTTGGCAGGGTGATTAAAAAATACTAGTTTTATAGATCTTACTTCAATTTGTCCTACTTGTGCTGATGATAATCAGCAACAGAATGAACCAATCTATGGTAAGAAATTACATGAGAAAATATTTACATATCTTTAAAAGCTAGTGACAGAAAAAGGGAGCTCCATTTTTTTTACAGGCTGCCAGTTATACATAATATTACATAAGCTTAAAATATTTGCATTCAAAAATTCCCGCTAGGTAATAATGCATATTAAAAAATTGATTTTAATTAGCATGAAAAAATAACTTGACAGTCTGCAATTTTTCGAACGTAAAGCAAATCGACTGAAAGTTTATTGACAGACGGTTTACATGAGTCCAAGAGTAAAACATGAATGGCAGCTTGAAAAGAATTAATCCTTTTTTCTGTCTACAACGCTTTTAAAATTTGAAATAATTTAATTTTGTTCTTTTGTTGTTAGTAGACGATTCCATATCTTTACTAGCAAATGATGATACATCTGAAATGGTTTATGATAGAAACCGTAAGTATTCCTACACAAATCGCATTCTTAAAAACTAATTTGCTTTTATTTCAGCCAATATGAATTCATTACAAATTTTGTTTGATTCCATCAATTCCAATAGAGTACCGGTGCTACGTCAAGGTTTACCTTTATTTACAGTACCGGCAAGTGAGTATAAAAAATTATTCATTCAATAATTTACAATCAAGAAATCTTGTTTTAGTGTTCGGTTTTCCAAGTTTTGATATACCAAGACCACGATTTTTTGCAAATACTGTAGAGACTCTTCTAGATTCACAGATGTATAACGAGAGTCCAGGAAAAAAATAAATGTTTGCTGATGTCATTGAAAGGAGCAATACAGAATATTTTTTTTTGGGTCAATCATATGGGAGCATCAACAAAGGTAAATATTTTGAAGTATTTAACAAGCAATTCAATTATTTTTATTTTGTGGAAATAACCAATCATCCGAATTGGAAGTATTTCGATATAGATAATCTCTAACCGAAAGTCTTCTTCATTTTTTCTGAAGAAGACTTTCGGTTAGAGTCGAAACGTCAAAAATAAAAATATATATACAGAATTAAAACCAAAAAAGTCTATTTATTATAATATAATTCTGAAAGCATGTATAGATTATTTTTATTTATGATTTAAGTGTTCATGATTCAAATATTAGAAATATGAAATGAATCATGATAACTTGAATCACAAATTAAATAAATACGAATAAAAATGAATTATATACAATAACAGCATTTGGAGTAATGATAATATTTTGCATCTGGAAATAATTCAATTACATTATTCAAAAAACTATATGTAGTTCATCTTCCAAAATCACTAAAAAATTATGTCCGTCTGTCTTTCCGTTGAGGACTTCCTTTTCATCTCGTGTTTTCTACATAGGGGCACTGTAAAATTGCGATATTGCATTACGATGGCATTCTTGTAAAACATGAAATTCTGTGTCGAAAACTACTGTAGGTGTTTCTTCGATAAAATCCATAATTCTTGAGTTTTGGGGTTTATCATAGTATTTTTTATTGGCATATTTCTCTCCAAGTTCCTGCATTATTAAAAGTGTATTCTTATGGAAGTTAGAATTTTGTGTTGAAATAAGCTCTACACATTTTTCGATAAAAATTATGTTTCATATCTTATGGGATTTTTCTGGTACCCATATACCCATAGTCTTAGTTTTGTTTCCTGAATAGATGCTGCTTCATGGATGAATTTTTATAAATCAAGACGTTCTGCGGCGAAAATTGCTCTTGCCGTTTCTCGATGAAATACATATTTGAAAATTCAAGTAATTTTTTTGATGTCCACATAATACATATCTATCTGTTTGTTCTAATGAAGGATCGTCACTGTGACATTTTATTTTTGATTTTTAAGTTCGTCTTGGTCTTGACGATATTCTGCTTTAAAAGAGTGTTACAAATTCCAGATCATTTTTTATTGGGCAATAAATTTTTTTGACCGTCGACTTAAGGCATAATTGATTTTAGCTTTTAACGGTGGATATGCTTGAGAAAGAAAATTATCGAGGATAGGATTAAGTTGAAGATCTTGTAGTTTCAATTTCTTGTTGGCTTTATGAAGGAAAGTGTAAATTATTAATTATGAAAGAGTTGTTTTTGTGAATAAATTGATACTGTGTGAATGATAGGGATAAAGTAGTGGTATATGAAGATTAGTATGATTATTAGGATGATATAAAATATTGGGGCTAGTAATAAATTTAGGAATGAGTTTGAAAAGTTTTGAACGCTGTTGATAAATCGAGTCAATAAAATGTTGATTAGGATACATAAGGACAGGTTTATGTGTACCGTAATCTCTCAACTTAATTAAATCGTGTTTGCCAGTACATGTTGTCCTACTCCTGCTGCTTACACAGCAGTGTCAAAATACATGAAATGGATATTAGATATTGTTTCACAGTGTTGAAAATTTTCAATTAAATTCGATAATAAGCAGCTAATAGATTCTAGTATGCCAATCATGTATCAAATTATAAAACAAAAATTTATTCCGAGGTCCACCTGTCATTTTTGTATGTTGGTAGTGCTGCTTTCTGTTGTCTTCCGCTTTTCAAATTGGCGGGCAAATTTAAAATTGAATAATAGGTATTTTTATTGATTATTTTCAGGGACATTTGGTAAGTATTTTGGGACTGCTAATATTTGTTATACATGATTTTAAAATGTACTAAATGTTCTGATTTTCAGAAATGCTTTTTTTGATAATACACAAAGCAATATAATTTCCGAAAAATACTTTTTTGAAATATTTTTGTGACCTCAAACATTTAAATCTTGTTTTTAGGAACGCACTGCGTTTAGAAATGTGAGCTTGTTATTTAGTGATTGAATAACAATACATTTTTTTTTAATTTAAATTAATATACGTACATGTCCAAGCCTTAAGTTGAATAGTCGACATTAAAGAAGCACCGATAGAAAGAAAGGAATGATTTAAAATTGATTGTCTGCGGATTTTACTCAAAAAAGGTACCTTCTAATTCTTTTCCCAAGTAATATAAATGACCATGATACAACGTTATATCGACGTCATAGACCTGGTCGATTGACGGTCCTCAAGACGTCTCAGTAAGTAGCTTGTAACGTCAAATAGACCATTATGCTGACGTAGAATTGAATTTTCTAATGACGTCAAACGTGACGTTTTTAAACAATGTTATATGACGTTAATTTATGACGTTCAAAATAATAATTGGTAATAACATACCACAACGTCACTTTACTACTTAATTTTTCCGTCAAAATTAAATTTAACTGGTAAATGAAGAAGAAAATAGGTTACGAATAGCAAGAAAATTTTCCCATTTTTCTTTTCAGTCTATCTGTTAATAACTTTCAAAATACATAATATGAATGCCATTGAAATTTTAAACGCTTAAACATGGATTGTATGTCACATAACATTAAAAAATAATGTCAAATTATGACCTCAATAAAACTTGAACATAACGTTAAAATATAACATTTAAATTACGTGAATAATGTACGTATATATTTATTTGAGGTAACAAATTGACGTCCAAGTATGACGTTCATGCAACCAATAAACAACATTGATTTTCAGTTATGGTTACTTGAGACTGACTAAAAAAATATGACTAAGGAATCATATAGAGAATAAGTATGATTTCTTAAAACGCTGAAACATAACATCAAATTATAACGTTTTAGTTCAACATTATATGACGTTATTTCTTGACGTCAATTTATGACCACAATTTGACTTGATGTGTGACGTTAGTTCAACGTTATATGACGTCTAAATATGACGATCACATTATGACTTCAATATGACCAAAATGCGACGTCACATTTTGGTCGTCGGTCAGGTTCATAAAATTTTAGGAAGACCAGAAATTAACAATTTTTTTGCGGATTTAATTCCTTATTTCAGATACCAAATTATTTTCAATACAAATGTTGCACTTTTAATTTCAGATAAAAGAAATCAGTTGTGGGTGATACACTCCCAACATTTTCTTGGCAGTATTATTTTTATTTCAAATAAAACTATTCAAAAAATAAATTCAATCTTAATTGAAACTGCCTCTGTATGCCAAATATTTTCTATATTACGAAAGTTGTATAGAAAAATAATGAATCAGCTTTTTGATATATTAAATTTTAATTCGATTGATTAAATACTCAACGTTTGCCGGAAAAAAATTACGATAAGGACCGGAGAAGTAATATACAAATACCCAGAGTACAATTTCTACGTGGCAATCAATTTGTAATATGATTACCACAGATATACGCATATGAATATTGCTTACATTAATTGCCAGAGGCGGAATAGAAAGAGTTGTTGGATCACACAAGATTTAAAAAATTTATAATTTTTTCAACATTTTGATGAATCTTCACGATTTAAACCCTACTAAACCCAAAAACCATATTTTCAAAATTTCATATTTGAGCTTTTTATGGAAAAATTAGTTTTAAGTTCGTGTGATACCAGTGGTACCAACATTTTATTGATGAAACTTTTTTAAAACGGTAGTATTTATCATAAAATATGAAATAACTAAAATTGATCCTTGAATAATTCACCTGAAACATTTTCTCAAGTATTAACGGTTCATTTGTTAATATTTAAATTTGAATTATTGGACATTTCGTAATATTTTTCTGAATTATACAAAGAAATCAAATAATAAAAATCATAATGTGAAATTAGAATTATTATTACTTATATTTGGACATCACAGGCAAGCGTTCGTCAATTTTGTCCTATCGTGTTTGGTATCAAATTAAAAGATTGTCAATTATTATTTTACAATACTGAAATTTTCATTTTTTCAGGAAGAATACATTGTTTATTTTGCACCGGACGTGCGTTAGCCATAATTCACAATGGGCGTAAGCATAAGAAATGCATAAGACATAAAGTTGAACATGTTCACAATGCTCTTACGTATTTCTTATGCTTGCGTAGTGCATAACAGCTGCATAAGAAAGCTACGTATTTCTTACGCATATATTTTCTTAATGCCCATGTCCAATATATTTTTACAGACACAGACAGTAGATGTGTCAAATGAATGAAAATAATCTTGTTTTAATTTCGTCTTCCAAAAAAGACATTTGATTGCAAACATGTGCAGAAACAAAAGTAATGTCCTAAACTAAGAGCTTTAATATAAAAAACAAAACTAAAAGCAATGAAAATAATTTTTATGCTATGTTCATTGTGAACAGGCGTAAGATTTTCATAAGAATTGTTATATACTTCTTATGCTTACGCCCATTGTGAATTATAAAGCTCACTTGCTTGCCCACCACAATTTTATATATATATAAATCAATTTTTTGGGTGTTCATTCATTCGTTGTTAAATTCTAGGAGTGTTAATATGAGATTATTAATAATGAATTGGTTAAATTATTTTGAGTTTTACATGATTTTAACTTATTCATTATCAGGTATGATTTTAACTTGATTCATTTGATTTTTACTTATATAATTTAGTTTAGTTACAATGCGTACAAAATTTACAAATCTCCAAATAATTAAATAAATATAAAATTAATAAATTTATGTAACAAAACGTTACTATACGGATTATTCGAAGTAATAAATATGGAAAATAAAGAAATATTTATATTTGCGTTATAACTTTGACAGCTGTCACTGTGGAACTATTGCCAACGTCAATTCCTCCAGATATTAACCTAAAATCAACATATTCTATTGAGAAATGTTATTAATTGAAATACACGTATTGTCTACCAAAAAATTAATGCAAATCTCGCGCGTTATAAAATGAGGAGGTTAATTGTTTATTGTAAAAAAAAAAATACTTCTTGAAATAATAGTTTCACATTATTTAATTTTTAAAAATTCGTTCGCCTTCCAAAGCGTAATAAAATATAGCTTCGCGGTCGTTTCTCAAACGAAGTCATCGCGC
Organism: Dromius quadrimaculatus; assembly: GCA_963989225.1. NCBI lineage: Eukaryota > Metazoa > Arthropoda > Insecta > Coleoptera > Carabidae > Dromius > Dromius quadrimaculatus. The sequence continues at coordinate 5,459,460 of OZ022328.1, forward strand.
TGTAGAATACTACTTAAAACACTCGATTGTAAATAATTATTGTTGATAATTGAAAGCGTAAGCATCAATCGTAATAAAAATTCAATTTCAGCTGCTATCTACGACTCAGACGAATCAGTACTTTTTTCCCATTATTGTGAACCAGAGATTCGTAGTCGTTTTGAATCCGTTTTGCGGTCGAAGTTACTTCCGGATAAAGCTTGTGGTATTTCTTCAAATCCTGCAAGGAGATCTTATGGAGGGAAGGACGCTAAATTAGGAGCTTATCCTTGGATTGCACGACTTGGATATATAAGTAAGAAACACCCAAAATAATTTTTGAAATAATTTATTTGAAACATTTCATATATTCAAAAGGTTCACAATACCTAACAGGAATTTTTATATAATAACATTCTTAAGCAATTTTCAGTCCCAGCAAGGACAAAGCTACGCTTATGATTATTTCTCTAGGCCAATGTTCTCCAAATTTTTCTCAATTTCCTACTACGGCTTGGATCTCTGCTAAGCTTGCTCCCACTAGTAGGATCCGAAGTAGTTGCTTTATCTAAACCAGATTTCGCCCGTGGAAAATAAAATTTATTAGGCGTAGGGGGTTTCGATTTAGGAGAATTTGGTTTGCTTCCGTGATATGTCACTTAATTCATCCAAACCATTTTTTCCTTTGGCAAAATAGGTTTTTACTCTAGCTGAATATGGTTTTTTGGGAGTAGATGGTTTTGGGAAAATTAGTCTGCTAGGAATGTAGTGTCCTGGGGATAAATCTGGATCTGATATATCACCAATGTCGATTGATTCTTCGGAAGATGTTGATGAAGTAGTGCTTACTGCGGTGCTCATTATCACAATTTTGAATCAATATCTGAAAATTATAATAATGAAATATGAATCAGCATTTATTATAAATAGAAAAATATATTTAAGCATATTGCGTGCACTAAGAAATGTGAGATTTGGCATACTTGAAGTTTATATGGAGAAGGAGTGCAGAAAGCAAAAATTATGTACGGGGTGTCCCATTTTAATCTATATATTAATACGTAAATGAAAGTTTTGATTCCCTTTTTAAGCGTATTGCATGCACAAGGCAATGTGAGATTTGGAATACTCAAAGTTTATATGGAAAAGAAATGCAGAAAGTGAAAATTATGAACTATATTTTACATGATGAGAAAATTTAGTCTCGCGCGCACGAAGGAATGTGAGATTTTGCATACCTGATGTTTAAATGAAGAATGAGTGCAGGAAGCTTAAATTATATACCGACTGTCTCATTTTGATTTTACGTTAAGAGAAAGCATCGTAACGCGCTCAGTTATTAATGTTACATTTGGCATACTTGGAGCCCAAATGGAAGAGTACAGATAGCTAAAATTATATACAGGTGTCCCTTCTTCATTTTGCGTAAAGAAATTTTGCACTGCGCTAACGAAGAAATGTGAGATTTGGTATACTTGAAGTTTAAACGAAGAAGGAATGCAAAAAGCCACAATTATACTTGAATTTCATTTGGAGAAGGAGTGCAGAAAGCTAAAATTACTCACAGGATGTCCCATTTTAATTGTGCAGAAATCTAGGAGTATATACAGGATATCCCATTTGAAGACAATATAATTTTTTGCTAGAATATATCGAGAAATATACACCGAAAGAAAAAGTGCCCTTTGGAGGGGGATGGGGGGGGGGGGAGACGAGAAATATCTCCAAAGTGTTAATGGAAACGACTATATTTTATTCAAGATTTTTGAGGTTTATTAATATACAGGGTGTTAAAAAAAGGTAAAAAATTTTATGCCATATACATTTCAATGTGCTGATTCATAATCAAAATGAATTTTTTGTCTCTACGAATTAGATCCTACAGTTAGTTGTTTTTTGTGCTTGTAGACATACGTTAATTATTTTTTTTCGAGTCTTTGTAGTTCTCTGCTGAAGACACGCTTCTTAAAAACTTATGTCACACAACCATTAAAACTGTCGGTTAATTTTTATTAATTTTTACTATTAATAAGCATTTAAAATTAATTTTGTCTGTTTTGGAAATGAGTCATTTGAAGATATTTTTATGTTTTCAGATCCTGAAAGCTTCAGACGTATATGTGGAGGAAGCCTCATAAACACTAGATTTGTTATAACTGCTGCTCATTGCCTTATTGATTTGCCGTTAGAGTTAGAATTGTAAGTAAAATAAATGAAACATTACATTATATTTTTTACTGTTCTCATTACAAATGCATTCAATGAGCCCAGCAAAACAGCGCTCTAGCCTAACATCAGAAAATGACGTTTTCATTGATGATTTGTTGGATTAACATCAATTTTTAGGGTAACAGTCCGTTTGGGCGAACATGACGAACTTTGCAATCCGGATTGTGATGAACAAATTTGCGCAGACCCGCCACAAGATTTTAAACCTCTTTTAACTTTTCCTCACGAAGATTATGGCCGTCCAAAACACCGAAATGATATTGGACTTATTCGTCTTGACAGAGAAGCTGTCATTACACGTATGTCAATAATTTAAATGTTTTTAAATACAAAATTCTCATTTTCTTTTTTTTTTTAGGGTGGGTAAGTCCAATTTGTTTACCTTATAAAGACATGGGCACGAACTACACAGGATTTGACGTCACAGCTGCCGGGTGGGGATTTGTCAACCAATCGAGTGAGCATAATTTTGATAACAATTGCCATGACAAAACTATTTTTTATTGCACGCATAATACAAAATGAATAAAATCAGCGATTCATTTTGAGTTAAAGAATTTTATGCATTTTAGAAATATTTTCTCGAGTTCTTCAAGAAGTTACCTTAAAAGTTGTCAATATTTCAAACTGTAAAAGAATGTACACTGTATTCGATATAGATATTGACCTCTCACAGTTTTGTACAAAAGGCCAAAACGATACAGATACTTGTTATGGAGACAGCGGAGGCCCTTTGATGATACGGCAACGCATCCCAAAGGACTACGTTCTGAAATATTTTCTTTTAGGAATTATATCTGCTGGCCCTAATCTGTGTGGTGGTCCTTCTTATGCACCAGCGATTGCCACTAACGTTACAGAATATTTAGACTGGATTTTATATACTATTGATGATGATTGTAAAAAGTAAATCGAATTAATAGATTTTGTAATCAAGCATGAAAACTTGAATGTAAAAACGTGCAACCAAAATTTGTATTTTCCCTAATTTTTATTTAATGAAACAACAGAAACCAATTTGTGATATGTATTTCAATTTGTAGTAATTTTTTACGGCTAGATATGTTTTAAAACAAAAACTAATTACATTTTAGCTAATGAAACGTCGGAGAAAGTAGATAAAACATAAATGTTCTAATAATCTATACATTTTTATCAATAAAAACTACTTTTGATTTTAAATTCTATATATTTTATTCGATTCTTTGATCAAGGATCTTCTTCAGAAAACAATGATACAAAAATAAAACTTATCATTACTCATACACAAATTATTTATAGGATATTCATCAAGTAGAGATACTTAGAACTTTAAAAATTTCAATTCTTGCACTTAAATATCAATACTAACCCAATATTTAATTTCCAGATTATAAACTGAATCATGAAAAAGTTAATTTTGCGCTGTGATTTTTACAAGAAGAATTACAGTTTTCTGTTTAATACATCGTGTAACAAGTTGTAAACTATCTGCCGTGGGTGCTTTGTTCACTTTTTGCAAAGAAATATAATAAAATCAACGAAATATGATTTTTGAGTGACGCTTTATATGTAGGCAGGTCAAGGACTAATACTGAAAACGTTTTTCATTGTGATTCTATTCAAGATTTTGAATCGAACTGCACTATTCGTTTTGAGACAGGGTTTTTATTTTTTTGTGTTGTTTCCCATTGATTTTTTGTGAGTGGACAAAATCATCAAGATTGTATTGCCTGACTCATAAAATGTAAGTTCATAATTTAATATTTTTATTTTATACAAATCAATTTTGTAATTGTTATTGTTATCAATTAAAAGATGCTTTTTAATTGAGACCTGAAAGGAGCATATAAAAAATTATTGAATAAGCCTGTTTCACTGTTTATTTTTTAATTTTTGAACTACTAACCAATCTTCTCCGCTCGGTTTTATCCCCGGTTTATATATCTCCGGCTATTGTTTTTCGAATCTTCTACAAATCTCCATTCGGTCAGACGTCACCACATTCTTGACGCAATACAACTCTTGTTGTGTATGCTACCCGTTTAACTGGCGTGTTACAGTATTTCCAGCTATTTAAATATTAAATTGCCAAAAATCAAATAGTGTGAGGTTGGTGTCTTATCCAGGTTCTCAAAAATAGGGGAGAGTATCATTTAAATACTTTGATTTCGCATTATTTGGCAGGGTGATTAAAAAATACTAGTTTTATAGATCTTACTTCAATTTGTCCTACTTGTGCTGATGATAATCAGCAACAGAATGAACCAATCTATGGTAAGAAATTACATGAGAAAATATTTACATATCTTTAAAAGCTAGTGACAGAAAAAGGGAGCTCCATTTTTTTTTACAGGCTGCCAGTTATACATAATATTACATAAGCTTAAAATATTTGCATTCAAAAATTCCCGCTAGGTAATAATGCATATTAAAAAATTGATTTTAATTAGCATGAAAAAATAACTTAACAGTCTGCAATTTTTCGAACGTAAAGCAAGTCTGCAAAATCAACTGAAAGTTTATTGACAGACGGTTTACATGAGTCCAAGAGTAAAACATGAATGGCAACTTGAAAAAAATTAATCCTTTTTTCTGTCTACAACGCTTTTAAAATTTGAAATAATTTAATTTTGTTCTTTTTGTTGTTAGTAGACGATTCCATATCTTTACTAGCAAATGATGATACATCTGAAATGGTTTATGATACAAACCGTAAGTATTCCTACACAAATCGCTTTCTTAAGAACTAATTTGCTTTTATTTCAGCCAATATAAATTCATTACAAATTTTGTTTGATTCCATCAATTCCAATAGAGTACCAGTGCTACGTCAAGATTTACCTTTATTTACAGTACCGGCAAGTGAGTATAAAAAATTATTCATTCAAGAATTTACAATCAAAAAATCTTGTTTTAGTGTTCGGTTTTCCAAGTTTTGATATACCAAGACCACGATTTCTTGCAAATACTGTAGAGACTCTTCTAGGTTCACAGATGTACAACGAGAGCCCAGGAAAAAAATAAATGTTTGCTGATGTCATTGAAAGGAACAATACAGAATAATATTTTTTAGGTCAATCATATGGGAGCATCAACAAAGGTAAATATTTTGAAGTATTTAAAAAGCAATTCAATTATTTTTATTTTGTGGAAATAACCAATCATCTGAATTGGAAGTATTTCGATATAGATAATCTCTAAGCGAAAGTCTTCTTCATTTTTTCTAAAGAAGACTTTCGGTTAGAGTCGAAACGTCAAAAATAAAAATATATATACAGAATTAAAACCAAAAAAGTCTATTTATTATAATATAATTCTGAAAGCATGTATAGATTATTTTTATTTATGATTTAAGTGTTCATGATTCAAATATTAGAAATATGAAATGAGTGATGATAACTTGAGTCACAAATTAAATAAATACGAATAAAAATGAATTATATACAATAACAGCATTTGGAGTAATGATAATATTTTCTTAATTCAACATTTATATGTACAATAGCAAATTATTTTGCATCTGGAAATAATTCAATTACATTATTCAAAAAACTATATGTAGTTCATCTTCCAAAATCACTAGAAAATTATGTCCGTCTTGATAAAATTCGATTGGATCTGCTTTGAAGTGATTATTTTATGCTACGGGAAAAATAAGACACGTTCTCTTTCAGTTTAGTTATCGTACTAGAAACTAGAGCATCATTTATTTTCACATACATTGTTGCCAGATATGTATGACATAGACAAATGTTCCATGTTATTAACAGATGGCGCTAGTAACATCGAAGAAGTAATTTTTGGTCTATTTATAACACGTCTGTCTTTCCGTTGAGGACTTCCTTTTCATCTCGTGTTTTCTACATAGGGGTATTGTAAAATTGCGATATTGCATAACGATGCCATTCTTATAAAACATGAAATTCTGTGTCGAAAACTACTGTAGGTGTTTCTTCGATAAAATCCATAATTCTTGAGTTTTGGGGTTTATCATAGTATTTTTTATTGGCATATTTCTCTCCAAGTTCCTGCATTATTAAAAGTGTATTCTTATGGAAGTTAGAATTTTGTGTTGAAATAAGCTCTACACATTTTTCGATAAAAATTATGTTTCATATCTTATGGGATTTTTCTGGTACCCATATACCCATAGTCTTAGTTTTGTTTCCTGAATAGATGCTGCTTCATGGATGAATTTTTATAAATCAAGACGTTCTGCGGCGAAAATTGCTCTTGCCGTTTCTCGATGAAATACATATCTATCTGTTTGTTCTTATGAAGGATCGTCACTGTGACATTTTATTTTTGATTTTTAAGTTCGTCTTGGTCTTGACGATATTCTGCTTTAAAAGAGTGTTACAAATTCCAGATCATTTTTTATTGGGCAATAAATTTTTTTGACCGTCGACTTAAGGCATAATTGATTTCAGCTTTTAACGGAGGGTATGCTTGAGAAAGAAAATTATCAAGAATAGGATTAGGTTGAAGATCTTTTAGTTTCAATTTCTTGTTGGCTTTATGAAGGAAAGTGTAAATTATTAATTATGAAAGAGTTGTTTTTGTGAATGAATTGATACTGTGTGAATGATAGGGACAAAGTAGTGGTATATGAAGATTAGTATGATTATTAAGATGATATAAAATATTTGGGCTAGAAATAAATTTAGGAATGAGTTTAAAAAGTATTGAACGCTGTTGATGAATCGAGTCAATAAAATGTTGATTAGGATACATAAGGACAGGGAGTACCGGGAGTGATCACTCAACGTTAAAAATTATGCGCAGGGACATAGTTGCGGCCGCTGCCTCCGAGGTCTCTGATAGCTATGTAACCATGGTTTCACATCTAAATTAGTTTTTTTGTGGTTAGTTACTATAAATAGAAAAGTCAAAGAGATTTTTCAAAAATACGTGTATTATAAATGTTTGTACATGTGAATCAATGTTATCAACAAAATATTTGTGCAAATACAGGTTTTGAGATAAAATATGAAGTTACTTTATGCATAAAGTGTGATCCAATTGTAGTAAATGAATCCGCAGTTGTTGAATTCATTCAGAATTTGTGTTAAAAAGGCAATCAATGAATTTGAATAATCTATTTTTGTAAAATGTCTTCTCCAACTGTGGATCATACCTTTTACAGTATTGCAATACATTCAATATCTTACAAACTCTAAATTAAATAAAGTAATTTCATATGCCCTAAGTTTGATCCAACTCTGTAATTATTATGTAAATTGATAATTTGAGTTAAAATGCCATAAGTCAATTACTTTAGAGTGTCTATTCTCAAGAAATCTTCTAATTTTTCTTTAATTCTTACAATTGTAGGTCATACTTCATGTTGAAATTACTTTCCACAGTATTTAAGCTACATTGTGAAAAAAAGTAGGAAGACATTGGATACAAATGTTCAAACAAATTTGAAGTTATTCCATTAAAGCATAAAAATCAGTAGTCATATTCTCAAAAGAGTTCACACTAACCCACAATTTTGGATTAGTGAGTTTTCTTCTAATTTATGTCTCTTAAATTCAATCTTGAATCACTTATGGTGATAAATAGGCAGTAGATAGAAACTAGAACGAGTTATAACAAAATTAAAATAAAAAATTGGACGAAAATCACTAATTCAAGACTGTAGACAGTTTAAATGGTTTTGAGATGTGATTAATTGAGGAAATAAATGAAATTAAAAAGATTGATAGATTCGAAGTATTTTTATAAGATAATTACTGAATTTTTTGAATATAATTTGAGCTAAAGTGACGTTTTCCATTGCCTTTACTTCATTTGAACTTAAATGCATCTTACTGTCTCAGCAAAGTCACTTTTACTCTATTTAAGATTTTTTCTTCACAAATATTCCATTTTTTCTTCATTTTACCTCCTATATAGCGACTGGAAAATCTTTTAACACTTTTGAGAAGCGTAGACACAATGTGAATATGAACTTATTGCACTTTCTTCGACTACTTGAATTCTAAAGTAATGTCAAGACTGAAGAGTATTAATTTTTCTTGGTTTCATATGATATAGAGAAATTGACGCATCTTCCGTTACAAATATTCATTTTCAGTTCTAGCACCACGATGTTATTGCAGCTGGCAAATCCTCATCCATCCCAAATGCTTCTTATTCATTTATTGTTTGAAACTCAAGGTATTTGTGAGGTCCAGAAAATAGCTCAACCCAATATTTATCATTGTGCTCGAACTACATCATGTATAATTGCATTTGTACTGATATAAAAACTGCAGGTCGTGGAATGGAGCCAGCACATGTGCGCCTAGAATAATTATATTTTGTAACATGCGAACAGAAAAATATAAAACAAACTTACAATTGACTTGCAGTACTTGCTTTTTAATAACTTCTTGTAGCGTTTAACTATTAAAATCAATACACAAACCAAAGACTACCAATAGAGAGAAGACTTGACAGTACAATGTTACCAAAAGTTACAAGGTTTCACATCAACAGAAGAGCGCTCCATGCGGTGCCGTGCACGTACTAATTCTGAAGCGCGTAATTTGAATTTTACTAATTTATATGATATTCAAAAATATCGTAAAATTTAAAATCAACCAGAATTTCGTTTAAAATATATACATATATTTTTTCATATAAATAAATTACATATAAATATTAGGAAAAATATATACAAAAATACGGAATACTATAAGAACATGTAAAAATACAAACAAATGTATGTGCAAATAACATTAGATATTTTTTAAACGTGTGTCTTACAATGTTTTATCTTCGATAGTCCTAATTTTCGTAAAAAAGTCACAGATATTAGAAATTGAGCTGCTTCCGTTGGAGTTGATATAAATGTCCTTGTGAATTTGAGTTTAAAATATCAAGTTCAAAATGCAAACAACTGTCACTTTTTATACGATGGTAAATGAAAACTTAATTGTTATACTACAAAAGAATATGAAACATACACAGAAAAGAATTACAAAAAATATTTAAAAAAAAATTATCCCCAATAATTGACAAAAACAGTCTTAACAACGTCGTTATTTCTTACTGTATCTATTTTTCTTATTAATCTATTTTGAAAAATGGCTTGATAATATTAAATGTAATGATCGCATAACTTTATTCTGCATGGTTGTTCCATGCTGCTCACAAAAATTAGAAGGTGTTCAGTGGATGTCTATATGGGATAGGATGTTAGGGGATGGAATGAAATTGGGAATCGGAGCAAAAATCTGTTTTTCACAATCATCGACTATTTGCGAAAATTCTGCGCTTGCATATCTGAGATAAAACTCCTCATTGGACCCATAGTCCCGTAAAACGGTTAAATCATGGATGTCAGTTACGTTTTCAGAACAAAAAAACTGAAAACATGAATCACATTAATAATTTATCAATTTTTGAATAAATATCCAGAGGTTGTCTGAATCTCTATCTCTGATGCTACAGCATCCATGCAAGTGGTCTGGGGAGGAACACATAGGATAGGTTTATTGGAAATTGGAGATGTCGGAAAAGATTCTAAATAAGATTGATTTTGAATATATAGGATAGTAGAATTTGGTATTCCTCACAATTTGAACCGATACTACACCTAACAGTATTATTTAAAATAGCAGTCTTGTATGCATCGACGAATTGTGAAGTTGATGGTCGGGAGTTTCCTCCACACAGGCCTTGGTGGAATATTTTCAGCGTCTCCATGCTCCTCGGTGATATCAATTCAAGTAAGTTCGATTTCAGCTGGTTCGATTCTAGCTGGATTGATTTGAGCTGGTTCGATTCGTGAAGTATCGTGTGCACCTATAATATACGTGCATTTTATCAGATCTTTTGTTATTTTTACTGAGATAGGAGAGGTCTTACCTTGAATACGTACAAGACGAGATATTTGACCCACGTTGAGACGTTATTTCAATCCATTTTTGAATTGACTATTATCAAAATGCAGCTCACAAATTCGATAGCCACGATCAAGCAGTTGCTGATAACTCAACTCTCTCATCTCATTCCGAATCATATTCGCTAACCATTTGTTCCTTAAAGCCTCTGCACGTGGGAAACAGAACAGGCCCACTCTTTCCTTCATAGGCAGGGAGTTGACCAGTTGCACGCAGAACTTTTTTTCTAGAAATATTACAGATAGAATAGTTTTTTATTATGACATTAGGTATCCCAGATAGCAATAACGTCCTGAGAATATTCTCTAGTTGTCCTGTGAATGCCCTGGATATTCGAAATATACATGGTATATTCCAACAGCCTATAAATCTTCTGGAAATATCCTATTTTGCTTATTCTTGGAATATACGTAATTAATATACATAGCATATTCCTATATACTATGGATCTTCTGAGAATAGTCTATCTAAATTATTCCTAGAATATTTGATACAAATATTCAAAGATTATCACATTTTGTATATTCTTAGTAGAATATATGATAGATATTCATGTTATATTCAATTTTGCTTTGCTTTATAAACTTCATTCATAACTGAGAACGATTGTTGTTCGTGAGGCCAATGGAGACTTTTATGATTGTGTTATCACAGGTTAGGATGAAATGGATGAACGACTTCAATTGTAACCAAAACAAGAATTTAGATTTCATCAAACCCAATATAAAAACAGATCACAATTATCGTAAAATTTTATGAGAAAAATTATATCTGTTTTATTTTCGTACTTAATGTACATTTCTCATCGAACAAAAAAAAAAATAAATGGAATGAATTTAACATTTTTGTCTAGTGAATTATTGGAAGCATATAAAAATATTCAAAAAATTTTTTATGCTCCCAAAGTCTTTTGTCCATATATTAATTCTTTCATTTCTGCAAAAAATTTAATTTCTTCATTCAAAATAATTTAAGACAGGAAAATTTCACAGCTATTTAATTTAAATATGCATGTTTTTATTATACTTGATCATTGGAATATGGCTTAAATAATTGACTGAATGTTAGCCTAAATCCATGACACATAAAATTTTCGAATGGATTTCTGTGTCAGGGTAGTTTGAGACATGATTAAATGGAAGTATTTTGAAAATGCGAATCAAAAAAGCCTTGTAGTAATTTAGAAATATTTTTTTTTAGGTTTGTAAATTTTCCGTGACGTCCACAGGTCTATTGTCACTCAAACGGTGGTCTTATTCATCATCAAACATTTTGAGAGTATTTGTGGCGTTATTGTCTGGCTTGTTAAGTATCATCTAAATTATTTTTAAAATTTTTAGTTGGATCACGAGTTAGATAAATTATACATTTAACAAATTTACTTGTCAAAATCACGCTTCTTTCAACCAAACAATATCCAGTACTTTGAAACTAAGTTTTCTTTTCTTGCGCATGCCTGTAAAACTCGGAGGTCTGTCAAAATGTTTCTAAATAGCATTCGAAAAATAGGAATGATATTCATGTCAACTCTTTCCATACATTTCCATAGATATACAAGTACATCAAATTATAACAACAAAATTTTTTCATGAATAAGATCAAATTTTCTAGGAATTTGTACACCTATGAAGCCCACTGTTTGAGAAACATAATAGACCTTTGGACGTCATCATGACGTCTTATAAATATTGAATCGACCTTTCATTAGAACAAAGCAATATTCAATATAATTTTTTTCACTTATACCTATTATTTATCCAATATTTTCATATTTTCATGAAAGTTTATCAAATTTTGATAGTAGTGGAGTATCTACGCCATTCACGCAGTAAAAGAAGATGAATAAATAATAATAAATGAATGTATAATATTTTCAGACACTACATTCAAGACGTGATATTTTAAAATGTTTTGGAATGTATGGAATATTTTTGTTAAATCTTGACCTGTAGAAGATGCACAAAGCTCTGCCGATTTAAGGGAAAGTTTTAAAGCGGTATTATAAAGATGTGAGTCACCGTGTCCTATTTATCTCGGCCACATGGTATCAGATATTTCTTTGTCTGTGTGAATATTGGTTCTGAAAAATGTGAGTATTCTATATTATTTTCATTTTAGCTATTGATTGAACAAAAAATAAAGATTTCTTGACTGAACATTGATATTATTATTTTCTTATCTTGGATCAATACTCATTTATTTCACTTGGTGTTTGTATGAAACCCTGTAAATATACAGAATAAATGTGTTTCCAGGTATCCGATGGCTCAAATTGAAGAGGAAAATGTGGGCAAATTAATAAGAAGAGTGATGACAAGAATTCTAGCGAATGAATTAGCTACTGGATATAGTTGGCAGGACTATAAAGAGAACAAAAAATTCAACAAATTCAAATTGACTACTGCAATTATTGGTAAAGCATTGTTTTAATATAATTAATATTATCTGTCTCAAATAATTTCTCATTTAGGAATCTGCCAAGAAGAGCCATACCGCCAGGAATGTCACAGAGTAACAAATTGAATTAAAAATTGCCAAACGGCTGAGCAAGGCTCCTGAACATATGGAAACTAGAAATCAATAGATTATATAATGTATATCTACATTTATATTTTGTTGTTATCGCAAATATGGTTTTATTCTTTTCATATTATATATATTTCTTTAACTCTGGAAGTTATGTGCAATACACAATGTATTTTTACATTTTTGTGAGTTTTATGAGTGTGATATTTTTTTTTCTCAATTGTACTTATATAAGAATAAATATTTTCTATCAATTGAATTTCTTGTCACACATATGATTTTATTTCCCAAAAAAATATTGCTTCAATATGGTCATAAACCAGCCCAGAATATTCCAAGAATATGATTTCAATTATCCCTATAATATTCTTAGCATATATTGAACATTTACTTTATAGAGATTCATAGATTATTCCAGGAATATAACATCATATATTCATAGCATATTTTAGGATGGTTCCTGGGATATTTATAGGATATGCAATATCGGGACATGGGAATATTCTATCAATATCCTACAAATATATACCGATAAACATAGGATATTCCAACAATAGCTGAATATTCGAAAAAAATATTCTCTGCTTATTCTTGGAATATTTCTTTGCTATCTGGGATATCATACTAAAATTTTTATGATGACACATTATTTTGTTACATTAGTAATAAGAAATATATCGAAATCATATCAAATATTAATAATTATATACTCACAAGAATTTCTTTACTCGGCATAACTAATAAAATCAATGGTGTTACTCTCACAATAATATTAAATAATGTAATACACAATACATGACACAATACACTGGCGATTGCAAAAACAGCGGACAGAAGTAACAGCCTTCTTAATTTTCAAATCCTGGACATTTTGGTGCTATACTAGCGCCATGGCAAGTATGCGGTGCCGTGCAATAACTAACACTCACTAACACATACGCAAACTTTGTATTTTTCGTTCCATAAGAGTGACACAGGCCTACACAAACACAACTGGAAATTGGAAAAATTATAAATTGATATTGACAAACAATCTTATTTACTTACATCGACATTTGTCTAAATTTTTTCAATGGTAACTAAGATTTAAGATTCAAATTAAATTAAAAAATAGGTGCGGCCGCTCCCGTTAGATGGTAGTAGCTAAGCGCCAAATTCTTCCATTTGAGTGATCTCTCCCGGTACTCCCTGGTCCTACTCCTGCTGTTTACACAGCAGTGTCAAAATACATGAAATGGATATTAGACACTGATCTTTAATAAACACTGGATTGGGTTTAGGCCGCTGGAATGCGGCCCCAATTGAGCGTCGCCATCTTGGCAAAAACTGAGGCTCTGTGTCAATTGGTGACAGTTCAGCATGATGTTGGGACGCAATTTTATACTGAATAAATTTTGTTTATGTGAGATGCCTGAACGCAGCCCAATTCAAAAATCTGAACGTCCTCGACGACAGCGATGCGCACAACAAAAGAATGATGACTACGTGTACAGGTGCGGCCTCATGCGGACGCTCGACGCTCGTTTCCAGCGACAAATTTGGTCACGTGGTACTATTTTAAATTTCCCGGCATTTCAAAATATTCAGCGACAAAAAGAAACAGCGGACATTTTGTTTTTTTCAAATAATTTTGTATTTAATCGAATAATAAGTTAAATAAATAGTGTTAAATAATAAACGGCCATCATTACTACAATTCAGAAGTGAGATTGATCCAGTTGACCACAAAAGCAATGTCAATTAATAGTGGAAATACGCCTGTGTTCGCGATGCGACGCGTATAACCAAAAAGAAAAACCGCGAAAAGTTACTTTGTGCTCGACTCGTGCAACGAACTCAAATTGAAATACCTGTGCCTACGATAGTAGCGTGTTTCAAAAGACTGTTCCTGTGTTTGTACCAAGAAAAAACGAAATGGCAGACGAAGTACTTAGAGCAGAGCTACATAGTATGAGGGAAGAACGAAGACAACATCAACAACAAATGGATTTGATGTTAAACCAAATGAACACCATGATGGAAGTCTTAAAAGCCAGAGATGATGAAATTTCAAGCTTAAGGAGAGTAGGCCTTGAAGCAAGCGGCTCAGAAAATCAGCCAACATATACAAATTCAGGTACTGTAATACCATTTAAAGAAATCTCTAACCAGATTCCAAATTTTAGTGGCGAAGCTAAGGAAAACTTGGAAATTCAAACATGGGTCACGCGAGTGGACGATTTGAAAAATATGTACAACTTATCCGATGAAGTCGTAAGAGTACTGGCCACCAACAGATTGACAGGAACCGCACGACGTTGGTACGATTCAGAAGATGACAATATCAAGAAATCTTGAGATTTACTTAGGAGTGAATTGATCGAGATGTTCACAATACAAGAAGATCCCGGCATAGCTATCGACAGAGTCCGAGCGAGAAATTGGCGTCGAGGAGAACGATTCGAAGACTATTACCAAGAAAAACTAGTATTAGCCAGAAAAGCCCACATAACAGAAGCCGAAATAATATCGCAAATGATACGCGGTATAGATAACTTCACTATTCGTATGCACATGATATCAGCGCAACACAAAGATTTGAAGTCGTTATTTCACGCCATGAAACTTTTGTCAGCCGAAGTTATGAATACTAATAAACGAACAAATGACACACACACTAATTTACAGAAGTGCGAGGTTTGCAAAAAGATAGGACATACAAAAGATAAATGCAGATTCGCAAACAATACCACGGAAACTAATGCGAAAACAGAAACCAAACAGAAGAAACCAACTTGTTTCAAATGTAACCGAGAGGGACACATTTCACGATTTTGTACTTCAAACACCGACCCTAATAAATCCGATAAGAATACAACCCCAAACGTTTCAGTAGGTAACGTAAACACTGCCTCCTTAAATAAATATAATAAATCTGCTAGAATAATTGGTGATACAGTCAGTCTAACCGCACTTGTTGATACCGGTTGTGACACATCGTTAATTAAGGAAATGCATAGTGAACGACTCAAATTTCACGATTTAAATAAACCACATGTATTAATCGGACTCAATAATTCAAAAATACGATGTGAACGAGTCACGTATGTCGATATGGAAATAGAAGGACAACAATATTGCGTCTATGCCATAATTGTACCTAACAATTCGATAACTGCAGATGTGATTTTAGGTCAATCATTCTTAAATACTGTAAACATGAGCGTTACAGCCGATGAAGTAAAATTCAAGAAACGAGAGCCAGAAGAATCTCCTTTTATCAGTTTGATGAATATCCAAATCGAAGAACCATCAGTTGAAATTGACGTGAACGAAGAAATACCTTTTTATGTTTCTAATAAAATCAAAGAATATATACAAGATTGCCTAAATAACAAAGAAACAACTATTAAAGAGTCATGCGTCAAAATGAAAATAAAATTGAACTCCGACAAAGAAGTTACAAGCAGTCCTAGAAGATTAGCCTATCACGAGAAGAAGCAACTGAACAAAATCATCGATGAATGGCTTAAAAAGGGAATTGTGCGGCCTAGCAACTCTAACTATGCCAGTCCAATGCTATTGAGAAGAAAGAAGAATGGGGAGTATAGATTATGTGGTGATTACCGTGCATTAAATGAAATAACTGTGAAAGATAAATACCCTCTTCCCCACATAGATGATTTGTTAAATAACTTGAGTCAAGCAAAGTATTTTAGCACAATTGATCTGAAGAACGGATTTTTTCATATTAATATGGATGAAGACAGTATAAAATACACATCATTCGTAGTACCAGGAGGTCAATATGAATTCCTAAAGATGCCTTTTGGACTTACTAACAGCCCTGCCGTATTCCAGAGATACGTAAACGATGTTTTCCAAGATTTAATTAGAGCTAACAAATTACAGATCTATATGGATGATTTATTACTTGCGTCCAAGACTCTCGAAGAACATGTAGAAACTATTCGTGAAGTCTGCGAAAAAATAAAAAGCAATGCGATCAAGATACGTGTAGACAAATGTCATTTTGCACAAACTGAAATCGAGTACTTGGGATATGTGATATCACAAGGCGAAATTAGACCTGGGAAAGTGAAAATACAAGCAGTAACCGATTTTCCGTTACCAACCACTAAACGGCAATTACGCGGATTTCTGGGACTAACTGGATATTTCCGGCGATTTATTAAAAACTATTCGCTCATTGCCAAGCCACTAAGCGATTTGATGAAAGAGGAAGCAGTATTCAAAATTGGCAGCCGTGAAACTGAAGCCATTAATGTTTTGAAGACAGCACTTATTTCCGAACCGATCCTAAAGCTGTACGACCCCGAGAGAGAGACTCAGCTACATACTGATGCCTGTTCACAAGGATATGCAGCCGTTTTACTTCAAAAACAAGATGATGATAAGTACCATCCAATTTATTATTATAGTACTAAGACTACTGAGTCAGATTCTAAAAAGCATAGTTTCGAATTGGAGACTCGCGCTGTAATATTAGCGTTAGAACGATTCCGAGTTTACCTGCTAGGGAAACGATTCACGATAGTAACCGATTGTCAAGCTTTCAAGCAAACAATGGAAAAGAAAGAATTAAATCCAAAGATTTGCAGATGGAGTCTAATCCTACAGGAGTTCGACTACAAAATTGAACATCGACCCGGTGCGAAGATGAGTCATGTAGATGGTCTCAGTCGACAATTTTGCAACATTATTTCCGATGAACAAGCTGAAGATTATGATCTAACAGCAGCCCAAGAATTCGATCCCGACGTGAAGAAGATAAAAGATAATCTAATGAAAAACGAATCTTGTAATCCAGATTACGTACTAATGAATGGTAAAGTAATGAAGGAACCTGAAGGGAAACTACTTTACGTTGTTCCTAGAAAATTACGGAAGGAAATCGTCATGAAAGTTCATGCTAATATTTCACAATGAGGCGTCGATAAAACTCTATGCGAACTACGAGAAAAAATTTAATTTCCCAATATGCGTAAATATGTAATTTCCTGCCTGAAGAATTGCGTAAATTGCATTGAGTACAACTACAAGTCCAGAACAAATGAAGGTTGGTTACATTCGATCGACAAAGGCAACAGACCTTGGGATATGTTACACGTTGACCACGCTGGACCCTTAGAAAAAACAAAAAAAGGAAATCGGCATATCTTCGAAGTTATCGATGGATTCACGAAATTTATCATTTTAAAACCTACCAAAATTACAAATTCGACCGAAGTAATTAAACACCTAAGTCAACTATTTGAAATATTTGGAAAACCACGACGAATAATCAGCGACCAAGGAACTTGTTTCACTAGTTCTGAATTCACTCAATTTTGTGAAGAAAATAGCATCATACTTACACACATTGCTGCGCGAACACCGAGATCAAATGGACAAATAGAGCGCTACAATAAAACCATAATGCCTGCCTTATTAAAAGAAACTGAATTTTCGAACGAATGGGACATCGTTCTACCAAAGATCCAAATTTCATTGAACCAAACCCAGCAGAAAAGCACAAATTTCAGCCCCAGTGAACTAATGTTTGGATTTAAGATAGAAAACTACCAAAAGCCCCTCGAACATGTTCTAGAAACCGAGCTGGAACAACATAAATATCACCAAAGAAGAGAAGAGATTAGAACTGAAGGAAGCAATAGAATTAAAAGAAACCAAGAGAAAAGTGAGGTTTACTACAACCGCAAGAGACCAGAAGGAACAAAATTCCATGAGAATCAACTCGTTGCGATAAAACGACCTGGAATGGAACCTGGAACAACCCCTAAAATGATGAAGAAATACATTGGTCCGTACACAGTTGAAAAAGTACTCTCGAACGACAGATATCTTGTGTCCGACGTACCAGGAAACCGCATAAGACAGAAACTTTACAGAAATATTCTACCACCGGAACAACTGAAACCATGGCCTGAACCTGGTGAAACCGATAGCGACTTAAGTTCCAAAGAAGATGCTAGTCATGATGACGACACCAACGAAGAACTTCCAGGAGGGATAGGAAGAGAAGCCGACTTTTCTGTTTCAGATGAAGGTCCTCTGGAGCCCATGGAACGTCAGGAGAGGCCGAGCTGTGAGATGCCTGAACGCAGCCCAATTCAAAAATCTGAACGTCCTCGACGACAGCGATGCGCACAACAGAAGAATGATGACTACGTGTACTACTAGACAAAAAGAAACAGCGGACATTTTGTTTTTTTCAAATAATTTTGTATTTAATCGAATAATAAGTTAAATAAATAGTGTTAAATAATAAACGGCCATCATTACAACATTTATTTATTTAAATGTAGATATATTAATACATAATATTGTTATTGTTTTATTTTATTAGAAAAACTCAACTGAAAAAGTTTGAAGATATAACTTATTCCTATTTTCAGTGAAGTATTACTTTTTACAGGTTTTATGGAGACCTAGAAGGATACATCAATTCATTATGTTAAAGTAATCAAACCATTTGATTTTCAATTTTAGATTAAATTGAAAATATCATAAATAATAAAATCATATTGTTGGGCAATGTTACAAAGTTATGATAACAAATTTGAGTAATATATCAAATTTAATATAAAATATCTTGCTCACAAAATTAATCGCTGGACTGCAAATTTGTGCTTACTTACGAACAATGAAATCTTGATTATTAAATGTATTATCATTCTCCTATCATGTGTAGTAGATATTTAAAATTATTAGTTTTGAATAGGCAATATTATCGCAGAAATGCACATCATTTATTCATATAGGTAAATTCATAGTTTTAAATTTTAGGTAACAAAAATTTATAAAACTATTGAACGGATTAAATAATACTAAACTACAATGTTTAAAAAATAGTTAAAACACTGACACTAAAAAGTTCACAAATATTTTTAACTATTAATAAATATTTCAACTATTATAACAATTTTTAACTTTTGTTGATTATTAATGTATGTATTTTAATATATACTGAGAATAATTTCTTCATCTTACTTGCATTATACTTTGAATTTCATCGAGTGTCTTCTATAAGTGTTTTGAATTTGCCGCCGAATAGGAACACAAAGCCTCAATTTTACTGTCAAGGCCGCCGTTCAACTGGGGCCGCTTTCAGATGCCAGAATACGGTCTAAACCCAATCCAGTGTTATATAGAGATCAGTGATATTAGATAATGTTTCACAGTGTTGAAAATTTTCAATTAAATTCGATAATAAGCAGCTAATAGATTCTAGTATGCCAATCATGTATCAAATTATAAAATAAAAATTTATTCCGAGGTCCACCTGTCATTTTTGTATGTTGGTAGTACTGCTTTCTGTTGTCTTCCGCTTTTCAAATTGGCGGGCAAATTTAAAATTGAATAATAGGTATTTTTATTGATTATTTTCAGGGACATTTGGTAAGTATTTTGGGACTGCTAATATTTGTTATACATGATTTTAAAATGTACTAAATGTTCTGATTTTCAGAAATGCTTTTTTTGATAATACACAAAACAATATAACTTTCGAAAAATACTTTTTTGAAATATTTTTGTGACTTCAAACATTTAAATCTTGTTTTTAGGAACGCACTGCGTTTAGAAATGTAAGCTTGTTATTTAGTGATTGAATAACAATACATTTTTTTAAATTTAAATTAATATACGTACATATCCAAGCATTAAGTTGAATTGTCGACATTAAAGAAGCACCGATAGAAAGAAATGAGTGATTTAAAATGGAATGTCTGCGGATTTTACTCAAAAAAGGTACCTTTTAATTTTTTCCCAAGTAATATAAATGACCATGATACAACGTTATATCGACGTCATAGACCTGGTCGATTGACGGTCCTCAAGACGTCTCAGTGAGTAGCTTGTAACGTCAAATAGACCATTACGCTGACAATGACAATGTTATATGACGTTAATTTATGACGTTTAAAATAATAATAGTTAATAACATACCACAACGTCACTTTAATACTTAATTTTTCCGTCAAAATTAAATTTAACTGGTAAATGAAAAAAAAAAATAGGTCAAGAATAGCAAGAAAATTTTCCCATTTTTCTTTTCAGTCTATTTGTTAATAACTTTCAAAATACATAATATGAATGCCATTGAAATTTTAAACGCTTAAACATGGATTGTATGTCACATAACATTAAAAAATAATGTCAAATTATGACCTCAATAAAACTTGAACATAACGTTAAAATATAACATTTAAATTACGTGAATAATGTACGTATATATTTATTTGAGGTAACAAATTGACGTCCAAGTATGACGTTCATGCAACCAATAAACAACATTGATTTTCAGTTATGGTTACTTGAGACTGACTGAAAAAATATGACTAAAGAATCATATAGAGAATAAGTATGATTTCCTAAAACGCTGAAACATAACATCAAATTATAACGTTTTAGTTCAACATTATATGACGTTATTTCTTGACGTCAATTTATGACCACAATTTGACTTGATGTGTGACGTTAGTTCAACGTTATATGACGTCTAAATATGACGATCACATTATGACTTCAATATGACCGCGACGTCACATTTTGGTCGTTGGTCAGGTTCATAAAATTTTAGGAAGATCAGAAATTAACAATTTTTTTGCGGATTTAATTCCTTATTCTAGGGCCTTAAGTTTAACGTTAGATACTAAATTATTTTTAAAACAAATGTTGCACTTTTAATTTCAGATAAAAGAAATCAGTTGTGGGTGATACACCCCCAACATTTTTTTGGTAGTATTATTTTTGTTCCAAATAAAACTATTCAAAAAATAAATCCTATCTTAATTGAAACTACCTCCGTACGCCAAATATTTTCTATATTACGAAAGTTGTATAGAAAAATAATGAATCAGCTTTTTGATATATTAAATTTTAATTCGATTGATTAAATACTCAACATTTGCCGGAAAACAATTACGATAAGGACCGGAGAAGTAATATACAAATACCCAGAGTACAATTTCTACGTGGCAATTAATTTGTAATATGATTACCACAGATATACGCATATGAATATTGCTTACATTAATTGCCAGAGGCGGAATAGAAAGAGTTATTGGATCACACAAGATTTAATAAATTTATGAATTTTGTAACATTTTGATGAATCTTCACGATTTAGACCCTACTAAACCCAAAAACCATATTTTCAAAATTTCATATTTAAGCTTTTTATAAAAAAATTAGTTTTAAGTTCGTGTGATACCAGTGGTACCAACATTTTATTGATGAAACTTTTTTAAAACGGTAGTATTTATCATAAAATATGAAATAACTAAAATTGATCCTTGAATAATTTGCAACAACATTTACCTGAAACATTTTCTAAAGTATTAACGGTTCAATTGTTAATATTAAAATTTGAATTATTATAAATTTCGTAATATTTTTCTGAATTATACAAAGAAATCATATAATAAAAATCATAATATGAAATTAGAATTATTTTTACTTATATTTGGACATCACAGGCAATCAAATTAAAAGATTGTCAATTATTATTTTACGATACTGAAATTTCCATTCTTTCAGGAAGAATGCATTGTTTATTTTGTACAGGACGTGCGTTAGCCATAATTCACAATGGGCGTAAGCATAAGAAATGCATAAGACATAAAGTTGAACATGTTCACAATGCTCTTACGTATTTCTTATGCTTGCGTAGTGCATAACAGCTGCATAAGGAAGCTACGTATTTCTTACGCATATATTTTCTTAATGCTTATGTCCAATATATTTTTACAGACACAGACAGTAGATGTGCCAAATGAATGAAAATAACAATACTAAACGAATTTCGTCTTCCAAAAAAGACATTTGATTGCAAACATGTGCAGAAACAAAAGTAATGTCCTAAACTAAGAGCTTTAATATAAAAAACAAAACTAAAAGCAATGAAAATAATTTTTATGCTATGTTAATTGTGAACAGGCGTAAGATTATCATAAGAATTGTTATGTACTTCTTATGCTTACGCCCATTGTGAATTATAAAGCTCACTTGCTTGCCCACCACAATTTTATATATATATATAAATCAATTTTTTGGGTGTTCATTCATTCGTTGTTAAATTCTAGGAGTGTTAATATGAGATTATTAATAATGAATTGGTTAAATTATTTTGAGTTTTACGTGATTTTAACTTATTCATTATCAGGTATGATTTTAACTTGATTCATTTGATTTTTACTTATATAATTTAGTTTAGTTACAATGCGTACAAAATTTACAAATCTCCAAATAATTAAATAAATATAAAATTAATAAATTTATGTAACAAAACGTTACTATACGGATTATTCGAAGTAATAAATATGGAAAATAAAGAAATATTTATATTTGCGTTATAACTTTGACAGCTGTCACTGTGGAACTATTGCCAACGTCAATTCCTCCAGATATCAACCTAAAATCAACATATTCTATTGAGAAATGTTATTAATTGAGATACACGTATTGTCTACCAAAAAATTAATACAAATCTCGCGCGTTATAAAATGAGGAGGTTAATTGTTTATTGTAAAAAAAAAAATACTTCTTGAAATAATAGTTTCACATTATTTAATTTTTAAAAATTCGTTCGCCTTCCAAAGCGTAATAAAATATAGCTTCGCGGTCGTTTCTCAAACGAAGTCATCGCGCTGTAGAATACTACTTAAAACACTCGATTGTAAATAATTATTGTTGATAATTGAAAGCGTAAGCATCAATCGTAATAAAAATTCAATTTCAGCTGCTATCTACGACTCAGACGAATCAGCACTTTTTTCCCATTATTGTGTACCAGAGATTCGTAGTCGTTTTGAATCCTTTTTGCGGTCGAAGTTACTTCCGGATAAAGCTTGTGGTATTTCTTCGGCAAGGAGATCTGTTGGAGGGAAGGACGCTAAATTAGGAGCTTATCCTTGGATGGCACGACTTGTATATATAAGTAAGAAACACCCAAAATAATTTTTAAAATAATTTATTTGAAACATTCCATATATTCAAAAGGTTGATAATATCTAACAGAAATTTTTATATAATGACATTCATTAGCAATTTTCAGTCCCAGCAAGGACAAAGCTACGCTTATGATTATTTCTCTAGGCCAATCTTCTTTCCAAATTTTTCTCAATTTCCTATTGCGGATTGGATCTCTGCTAGGCTTGCTCCCACTAGTAGGATCCGAAGTAGTTGCTTCATCTAAACCAGATTTCGCCCGTGGATTTAGGAGAATTTGGTTTGCTTCACTAGCGCACTTATGATAAATCTGGAGATTTTGGTGATATGTCACTTAATTCATCCAAACCATTTTTTCCTTTGGCAAAATAGGTTTTTACTCTAGCTGAATATGGTTTTTTGGGAGTAGATTTATGGCATATACATTTCAATGTGCTGATTCATAATTAAAAAGAATTTTTTGTCTCTACGAATTAGATCCTACAGTTAGTTGTTTTTTGTGCTTGTAGACATACGTTAATGTTTTTATCTCGAGTCTTTGTAGTTCTCTGCTGAAGACACGCTCTTTAAAAACTTATGTCACACAACCAATAAAACTGTCAGTTAATTTTTAATAATTTTTACTATTAATAAGCATTTAAAATTAATTTTGTCTGTTTTGGAAATGAGTCACTTGAAGATATTTTTTTGTTTTCAGATCCTGACAACTCCACTAGCAAAGAAAAATGTGGAGGAAGCCTTATAAACACTAGATTTGTTCTAACTGCTGCTCATTGCCTTATTGATTTGCCGTTTGAGATGGCATTGTAAGTAAAATAAATAAAACATTACATTATATTTTTTACTGTTCCCATTACTAAAGCATTCAATGAACCCAGCAAAACAGCGCACTAGTCTAACATCAGAAAATGACGTTTTCATTGATGATTTGTTGGATTAACATCAATTTTTAGGGTAGCAGTCCGTTTGGGTGAACATGACATACGTTACAATCCGGACTGTGAAGGACAAATTTGCGCAGACCCGCCACAAGATTTTAAACCTCTTTCAGTTATTCCTCACAGAGATTATGACCTTCCAATACACCGAAATGACATTGGACTTATTCGTCTTGACAGAGAAGCTATGATTACACGTATGTCAATAATTTAAATGTTTTTAAATACAAAATTCTCATTTTCTTTTTTTTTTAGGGTGGGTAAGTCCAATTTGTTTACCTTATAAAGACATGGGCACGGACTACACAGGATTTGACGTCACAGCTGCCGGGTGGGGAAATATCAACCAAGAGAGTGAGCATAATTTTGATAACAGTTGCCATGACAAAACTATTTTTTATTGCACGCATAATACAAAATGAATAAAATTAGCGATTCATTTTGAGTTAAAGGATTTTATGCATTTTAGAAATGTCTTCTCCAGTTCTTCAAGAAGTTACCTTAAAAGTTGTCGATATTTCAAACTGTACAAAAATATACTCTACTCGTTACAGTATAAATATTGGCTCCTCACAGTTTTGTACAAAGGGCCAAAACAATAAAGATACTTGTTATGGAGACAGCGGAGGCCCTTTGATGAGGCAACGCATCCGAAAGGACTACGTTCTGAGATATTTTCTTTTAGGATTTGTAATTACTGGCCCTGGTCTGTGTGGTTTTCCTACTGATGTACCAGCGATTGCCACTAAAGTTGTTGAATATTTAGACTGGATTTTATATACTATTGATGATGATTGTAAAAAGTAAATCGAATTAATAGATTTTGTGATCAAGCATGAAAACTTGAATGTAAAAACGTGCAACCAAAATTTGTATTTTCCCTAATTTATATTCAATGAAACAACAGAAACCAATTTGTGATATTTATTTCAATTTGTAGTAATTTTTTACGGCTAGATATGTTTTAAAACAAAAACTAATTACATTTTAGCTAATGAAACGTCGGAGAAAATAGATAAAACATAAATGTTCTAATAATCTATACATTTTTATCAATAAAAACTACTTTTGATTTTAAATTCTATATATTTTATTCGATTCTTTGATCAAGGATCTTCTTCAGAAAACAATGATACAAAAATAAAACTTGTCATTATTAATACACAAATTATAGGATATTCATCAAGTAGAGATACTTGGAACTTTAAAAATTTTAATTCTTGCACTCAAATATCAATACTAACCCAATATTTAATTTCCAGATTATAAACTGAATCATGAAAAAGTTAATTTTGCGCTGTGATTTTTACAAGAAGAATTACAGTTTTCTGTTTAATACATCGTGTAACAAGTTGTAAACTAGCTGCCGTGGTTGCTTTGTTCAGTTTTTGCAAAGAAATATAATAAAATCAACGAAATATGATTTTTGAGTGACGCTTTATATGTAGGCAGGTCAAGGACTAATACTGAAAACGTTTTTCATTGTGATTCTATTCAAGATTTTGAATCGAACTGCACTATTCGTTTTGAGACAGGGTTTTTATTTTTTTGTGTTGTTTCCCATTGATTTTTTGTGAGTGGACAAAATCATCAAGATTGTATTGCCTGACTCAAAATGTAAGTTCATAATTTAATATTTTTAGTCTATACAAATCAATTTTGTAATTGTTACTGTTATCAATTAAAAGATGCTTTTTAATTGAAACCTGAAAGGAGCATATAAAAAATTATTGAATAAGCCTGTTTCACTGTTTATTTTTTAATTTTCGAACTACTAACCAATCTTCTCCGCTCGGTTTTATCCCCGTTTTATATATCTCCGGCTATTGTTTTTCGAATCTTCTACAAATCTCCATTCGGTCAGACGTCACCACATTCTTGACGCAATACAACTCTTGTTGGGTATGCTACCCGTTTAACTGGCGTGTTACAGTATTTCCAGCTATTTAAATATTAAATTGCCAAAAATCAAATAGTGTGAGGTTGGTGTCTTATCCAGGTTCTCAAAAATAGGGGAGAGTATCATTTAAATACTTTGATTTCGCATTATTTGGCAGGGTGTTTAAAAAATACTAGTTTTATAGATCTTACTTCAATTTGTCCTACTTGTGCTGATGATAATCAGCAACAGAATGAACCAATCTATGGTAAGAAATTACATGAGAAAATATTTACATATCTTTAAAAGCTAGTGACAGAAAAAGGGAGCTCCATTTTTTTTTACAGGCTGCCAGTTATACATAATATTACATAAGCTTAAAATATTTGCATTCAAAAATTCCCGCTAGGTAATAATGCATATTAAAAAATTGATTTTAATTAGCATGAAAAAATAACTTGACAGTCTGCAATTTTTCGAACGTAAAGCAAGTCTGCAAAATCGACTGAAAGTTTATTGACAGACGGTTTACATGAGTCCAAGAGTAAAACATGAATGGCAGCTTGAAAAGAATTAATCCTTTTTTCTGTCTACAACGCTTTTAAAATTTGAAATAATTTAATTTTGTTCTTTTGTTGTTAGTAGACGATTCCATATCTTTACTAGCAGATGATGAAATCCTTACAAGAAATCTTTGAAAGAAAAAGTGTATTCACAAAGTTAACTTTACGAAGAAAATTATTGACATTAAAACACATAAGAAGCGATACTTTGGAAGATCATTTTTTAAAATTCGACTCAATTATTAGAGAGTTAGAGAATGTTGGGTCTAAAGTAGAAGAAGCAGACAAAGTATGTTATCTACTGTTATCATTAAATAGTGATTATGATGCTGTAGTTACCGCCATAGAAACAATGAATGCTGAAATTACAATTGATTTTGTAAAAGCAAAGCTTTTAGACCAGGAATTAAAATTGAAAGATAAAAAGGATACAAAATTTGGAAACAATGAAGATGTATCATTCAATGTTTTACCTTTCACTTGCTATGAATGTGGTGAAAAAGGTCATAAAATTTCTGAATGTAAGAAATCCAAGTATCATAATTCCAATATTCGTGGAAATTTGAGAGGAAGAGGAGTTAGAGGTCGAGGTAGAGGTCGAAGACAAAGTTCAAGGACAGCTGAGGCAAATAACGTCGAAGAAGAGATAACATTCGTCGCATTTAGTTCTTTGAAGAATAATTTAAGTGACAACAATATATTCATATTGGATTCAGGCGCAACGCAAAACATGGTGTCTGACAAACTTCAATGTAATATGACTGAAGTACAAAAATTACCAGTTGATATTACTATTCACGTAGCTAATGGAGATACAATGACAGCACAGCATAAAGGTATTCTATCAGGTTATTGTCAAGGACGAAAAATATCAATACAAGCTTTGATAGTAAAAGGAATGCAACATAACTTGCTTTCTGTTGCTCAATTAACAAAGAAAGGTTTTAAAGTAATATTCCGAGATACAGAGGTAGAAGTAGAAGGGAGAAATTTTAAAATGAAATTTCAGAAATATAATAATCTATATGCTTTGCAAATAGCTACAGAAGACAAGGCATTAATAACTAAAAAAACAAATTCAGACTTATGGCACCGAAGATTAGGTCACCTTAATTACGGAGGTTTAAAAATTCTGGATTTACCATTTTCTAAAGACAAATGTACTTACTGTATTGAAGGAAAAGGTACACGAAGAAACTTTCCTGTGAGAATAAGTAAATCTGAAGAAATCGGTGAGTTAATACACTCAGATATAAGTGGACCAGTAAAGATTCAAACAGCTGATGGAGAAAGATATTTCCAAGTCCTAATTGATGACTATTCACATTTTCTGGTAGTAAAATTGTTGAAGAACAAGAATGAAGCTGAAGAAAATATCAAAGAATTCATACAGTTAATAAAAACTCAGCACAATAAGAAAACAAAGAAGATTAGATTAGACAACGGAGGAGAATTCACATCAAATTCATTCAAGAAATATTGTAATTCAAAAGGAATTCAATTACAATACACGTTGCCGTATAGTCCTATGCAAAACGGAACGTCTGAAAGAATGAATAGGACCTTAATGGACAGAGTTAGAACCAAATTTGCCGAAACAAACCTACCGAAGCATCTTTAGGGAGAAGCTATACGTGCATCAGCTTACGAGCTGAATAGATGTCCTACCAGTGCAAATGAAAAATCAGTTACACCAGCAATGTTATGGTATGGAAAAAATGATTTGAGCAAAGTTAAAGTTTTCGGATCAAAAGCCTGGGTAGTAAAGTTGCCAAGAGGGGATAAATTAGATTCCAGAACAAAACCCATGATAATGATTGGTTATTGCAATGGAGGATACCGGTTGTGGGATCATACAGAAAATAAAATTATTAAATCGACTGACGTAATTTTTGATGAACACAGTACAAAATTTAGAAGTGAAGAGAAGAAAATTGATAGGGAAGAAAAAGATGAAATAATTTATCAAGAAGAAGATAAAGAATTTGATAGTAAAGATGATATGATCGAAGATGGAAAGGATAAGGATGAGAATCAAAATAAGGACAAAATGAAAACACGGTCAGGTCGAACAATAAACAAACCTAATTATCTAAATGAATATGATACATATGCAGCTTATTGTTTATTATCAAGTTCAGAAGAACCAAAATCGTTTGAAGAGGCCATGCGGAATGATGAATGGTATGAAGCAATCCAAAAAGAACTAAGATCACATGAAAATCTAAAAACATGGACACCAGTAGAGAAAATACCAACAAAAGAAGCAATAGAAACTAAATGGATTTTCAAAACTAAAGAAGATGGAACGAAAAAGGCTCGTTTGGTTGCGAAAGGTTATCAAATCCAAGAACAAGATCCATTCAACATTATGTATGCACCAGTAGCTCGGATGTCTACAGTAAGAATGCTTTTAGCCCATGCAATACATAACAATTGGAGTGTCAAACAACTCGACATCCCAACTGCATTTTTAAATGGAGAATTAGAATCTGAGATATTTATAAAAGCACCAGAAGGAATTTCAATCAAAAAGAACACAGTTCTTAAATTGAATCGAGCTTTATATGGTCTGAAAGAGTCGCCAAAATGTTGGAACAAAAAATTCAACCAAGTAGCAGAAAATTGTAATCTAGTAAGATCACAATATGATTTCTGTTTATATAGTGGAGAAGAAGTGTGGATGGTACTCTATGTGGACGATATAATACTAACTGGAAAACCAGAGAAAGTTGATAGAATAATAAAATTGCTTAAAGATGAATTAAATGCAAAATATATTGGAAATATTTCGAATTTTTTAGGCATGAAAATAGAACAAGATGAAGATTCTATGTTTATATCGCAACCACAACTCACAGAAAAAATTTTAAAAGAGTTTAATATGTCCGATTGCAAAGGAATATTTACACCAATGGAAATAGGTTTTCAGCTAGACTCAAATGAACAAACTATAGAAGCACCATATCGAAGACTAATTGGATGTCTTATGTATTTAGCCACAACAACAAGGCCAGATATTATGTTTGCTGTGTCATATCTTAGTAGAGTTCTAGATAAGCCAACAACACAATCTTGGAGGGCAGCTAAACGAATATTGAAATACTTGAAGAGTACGAAAAATGAGGGACTCAAGTACAAGAAAGGTAATGCGCAAATCGAATCTTTTTCGAATGCAGATTGGGCCGGTGATAGATTAGATCGCAAGAGTGTAAGCGGAAATGTAATACTTTACGGTGGAAATGTAGTATCCTGGTTCTCAAAGAAACAACATTGTGTAGCGTTATCTACTTGTGAAGCAGAGTATATAGCTGCAGCAGCGTCAGCTCAAGATTTAATGTTCTTAAAAGGTGTGCGTTCAGAATTTAGCGAAAATAGTAGTGAAAGTGAGTCAGTGCTATATGTGGATAATCAGAGTGCTATATCAATGATAAAATCGTATGAGAACTCGAAAAGAGGAAAACATATAGACATTAAAGAACATTATATTAAAGATCTTGTTAATAAAAAGGAGATTGTTATCAAATATATAAATTCTAACGATAACAATGCAGATATGATGACCAAAGCTTTATGTAAAGATAAATTATTTAAATTCAAAAGAAATATCAGAATTGTCAGTAACAGTTTACGTTGTAAAAATATGTAAAACAGCGATTTTGCATTTTATAGAAAATTTAAATCGTGGCGGGGTGTTGAATATTTGAACTGACAGATGCGACACCTGCGCAGTGCGCACCACGAGAGCACTATCTTTTGTTAGGGTTTTTAGTAACATAAAAAAAGTAACTAAGAGTAGTGTTGACAGAAACAGAAAGAGTCATGTTATCATTTTTGTAATTTTTATATTTAAAACCACTGCCAATAAATTACTGCCAATAAATCAAGATTGAACAACATCTGAAATGGTTTATGATAGAAACCGTAAGTATTCCTACACAAATCGCATTTTTAAAAACTAATTTGCTTTTATTTCAGCCAATATGAATTCATTACAAATTTTGTTTGATTCCATCAATTCCAATAGAGTACCGGTACTACGTCAAGGTTTACCTTTATTTACAGTACCGGCAAGTGAGTATAAAAAATTATTCATTCAATAATTTACAATCAAGAAATCTTGTTTTAGTGTTCGGTTTTCCAAGTTTTGATATACCAAGACCACGATTTTTTGCAAATACTGTAGAGACTCTTCTAGATTCACAGATGTATAACGAGAGTCCAGGAAAAAAATAAATGTTTGCTGATGTCATTGAAAGGAGCAATACAGAATATTTTTTTTTGGGTCAATCATATGGGAGCATCAACAAAGGTAAATATTTTGAAGTATTTAACAAGCAATTCAATTATTTTTATTTTGTGGAAATAACCAATCATCCGAATTGGAAGTATTTCGATATAGATAATCTCTAACCGAAAGTCTTCTTCATTTTTTCTGAAGAAGACTTTCGGTTAGAGTCGAAACGTCAAAAATAAAAATATATATACAGAATTAAAACCAAAAAAGTCTATTTATTATAATATAATTCTGAAAGCATGTATAGATTATTTTTATTTATGATTTAAGTGTTCATGATTCAAATATTAGAAATATGAAATGAATCATGATAACTTGAATCACAAATTAAATAAATACGAATAAAAATGAATTATATACAATAACAGCATTTGGAGTAATGATAA
This sequence comes from Dromius quadrimaculatus, assembly GCA_963989225.1. Lineage (NCBI taxonomy): Eukaryota > Metazoa > Arthropoda > Insecta > Coleoptera > Carabidae > Dromius > Dromius quadrimaculatus. The sequence goes on from OZ022328.1 coordinate 5,491,087, forward strand.
TATTTTGCATCTGGAAATAATTCAATTACATTATTCAAAAAACTATATGTAGTTCATCTTCCAAAATCACTAAAAAATTATGTCCGTCTGTCTTTCCGTTGAGGACTTCCTTTTCATCTCGTGTTTTCTACATAGGGGCACTGTAAAATTGCGATATTGCATTACGATGGCATTCTTGTAAAACATGAAATTCTGTGTCGAAAACTACTGTAGGTGTTTCTTCGATAAAATCCATAATTCTTGAGTTTTGGGGTTTATCATAGTATTTTTTATTGGCATATTTCTCTCCAAGTTCCTGCATTATTAAAAGTGTATTCTTATGGAAGTTAGAATTTTGTGTTGAAATGAGCTCTACACATTTTTCGATAAAAATTATGTTTCATATCTTATGGGATTTTTCTGGTACCCATATACCCATAGTCTTAGTTTTGTTTCCTGAATAGATGCTGCTTCATGGATGAATTTTTATAAATCAAGACGTTCTGCGGCGAAAATTGCTCTTGCCGTTTCTCGATGAAATACATATTTGAAAATTCAAGTAATTTTTTTGATGTCCACATAATACATATCTATCTGTTTGTTCTAATGAAGGATCGTCACTGTGACATTTTATTTTTGATTTTTAAGTTCGTCTTGGTCTTGACGATATTCTGCTTTAAAAGAGTGTTACAAATTCCAGATCATTTTTTATTGGGCAATAAATTTTTTTGACCGTCGACTTAAGGCATAATTGATTTTAGCTTTTAACGGTGGATATGCTTGAGAAAGAAAATTATCGAGGATAGGATTAAGTTGAAGATCTTTTAGTTTCAATTTCTTGTTGGCTTTATGAAGGAAAGTGTAAATTATTAATTATGAAAGAGTTGTTTTTGTGAATAAATTGATACTGTGTGAATGATAGGGACAAAGTAGTGGTATATGAAGATTAGTATGATTATTAAGATGATATAAAATATTGGGGCTAGTAATAAATTTAGGAATGAGTTTGAAAAGTTTTGAACGCTGTTGATAAATCGAGTCAATAAAATGTTGATTAGGATACATAAGGACAGGTTTATGTGTACCGTAATCTCTCAACTTAATTAAATCGTGTTTGCCAGTACATGTTGTCCTACTCCTGCTGCTTACACAGCAGTGTCAAAATACATGAAATGGATATTAGATATTGTTTCACAGTGTTGAAAATTTTCAATTAAATTCGATAATAAGCAGCTAATAGATTCTAGTATGCCAATCATGTATCAAATTATAAAACAAAAATTTATTCCGAGGTCCACCTGTCATTTTTGTATGTTGGTAGTGCTGCTTTCTGTTGTCTTCCGCTTTTCCATTTTTTGAAATATTTTTGTGACTTCAAACATTTAAATCTTGTTTTTAGGAACGCACTGCGTTTAGAAATGTGAGCTTGTTATTTAGTGATTGAATAACAATACATTTTTTTTTAATTTAAATTAATATACGTACATGTCCAAGCCTTAAGTTGAATAGTCGACATTAAAGAAGCACCGATAGAAAGAAAGGAATGATTTAAAATTGATTGTCTGCGGATTTTACTCAAAAAAGGTACCTTCTAATTCTTTTCCCAAGTAATATAAATGACCATGATACAACGTTATATCGACGTCATAGACCTGGTCGATTGACGGTCCTCAAGACGTCTCAGTAAGTAGCTTGTAACGTCAAATAGACCATTATGCTGACGTAGAATTGAATTTTCTAATGACGTCAAACGTGACGTTTTTAAACAATGTTATATGACGTTAATTTATGACGTTCAAAATAATAATTGGTAATAACATACCACAACGTCACTTTACTACTTAATTTTTCCGTCAAAATTAAATTTAACTGGTAAATGAAGAAGAAAATAGGTTACGAATAGCAAGAAAATTTTCCCATTTTTCTTTTCAGTCTATCTGTTAATAACTTTCAAAATACATAATATGAATGCCATTGAAATTTTAAACGCTTAAACATGGATTGTATGTCACATAACATTAAAAAATAATGTCAAATTATGACCTCAATAAAACTTGAACATAACGTTAAAATATAACATTTAAATTAATGTACGTATATATTTATTTGAGGTAACAAATTGACGTTTAGGTATGACGTTCATGCAACCAATAAACAACATTGATTTTCAGTTATGGTTACTTGAGACTGACTGAAAAAATATGACTAAAGAATCATATAGAGAATAAGTATGATTTCCTAAAACGCTGAAACATAACATCAAATTATAACGTTTTAGTTCAACATTATATGACGTTATTTCTTGACGTCAATTTATGACCACAATTTGACTTGATGTGTGACGTTAGTTCAACGTTATATGACGTCTAAATATGACGATCACATTATGACTTCAATATGACCGCGACGTCACATTTTGGTCGTTGGTCAGGTTCATAAAATTTTAGGAAGACCAGAAATTAACAATTTTTTTGCGGATTTAATTCCTTATTTCAGATACCAAATTATTTTCAATACAAATGTTGCACTTTTAATTTCAGATAAAAGAAATCAGTTGTGGGTGATACACTCCCAACATTTTCTTGGCAGTATTATTTTTATTTCAAATAAAACTAATCAAAAAATAAATTAAATCTTAATTGGAACTGCCTCTGTATGCCAAATATTTTCTATATTACGAAAGTTGTATAGAAAAATAATGAATCAGCTTTTTGATATATTAAATTTTAATTCGATTGATTAAATACTCAACGTTTGCCGGAAAAAAATTACGATAAGGACCGGAGAAGTAATATACAAATACCCAGAGTACAATTTCTACGTGGCAATCAATTTGTAATATGATTACCACAGATATACGCATATGAATATTGCTTACATTAATTGCCAGAGGCGGAATAGAAAGAGTTGTTGGATCACACAAGATTTAAAAAATTTATAATTTTTTCAACATTTTGATGAATCTTCACGATTTAAACCCTACTAAACCCAAAAACCATATTTTCAAAATTTCATATTTGAGCTTTTTATGAAAAAATTAGTTTTAAGTTCGTGTGATACCAGTGGTACCAACATTTTATTGATGAAACTTTTTTAAAACGGTAGTATTTATCATAAAATATGAAATAACTAAAATTGATCCTTGAATAATTCACCTGAAACATTTTCTCAAGTATTAACGGTTCATTTGTTAATATTTAAATTTGAATTATTGGACATTTCGTAATATTTTTCTGAATTATACAAAGGAATCAAATAATAAAAATCATAATGTGAAATTAGAATTATTATTACTTATATTTGGACATCACAGGCAAGCGTTCGTCAATTTTGTCCTATCGTGTTTGGTATCAAATTAAAAGATTGTCAATTATTATTTTACAATACTGAAATTTTCATTTTTTCAGGAAGAATACATTGTTTATTTTGCACCGGACGTGCGTTAGCCATAATTCACAATGGGCGTAAGCATAAGAAATGCATAAGACATAAAGTTGAACATGTTCACAATGCTCTTACGTATTTCTTATGCTTGCGTAGTGCATAACAGCTGCATAAGAAAGCTACGTATTTCTTACGCATATATTTTCTTAATGCCCATGTCCAATATATTTTTACAGACACAGACAGTAGATGTGTCAAATGAATGAAAATAATCTTGTTTTAATTTCGTCTTCCAAAAAAGACATTTGATTGCAAACATGTGCAGAAACAAAAGTAATGTCCTAAACTAAGAGCTTTAATATAAAAAACAAAACTAAAAGCAATGAAAATAATTTTTATGCTATGTTCATTGTGAACAGGCGTAAGATTTTCATAAGAATTGTTATATACTTCTTATGCTTACGCCCATTGTGAATTATAAAGCTCACTTGCTTGCCCACCACAATTTTATATATATATATAAATCAATTTTTTGGGTGTTCATTCATTCGTTGTTAAATTCTAGGAGTGTTAATATGAGATTATTAATAATGAATTGGTTAAATTATTTTGAGTTTTACATGATTTTAACTTATTCATTATCAGGTATGATTTTAACTTGATTCATTTGATTTTTACTTATATAATTTAGCTTAGTTACAATGCGTACAAAATTTACAAATCTCCAAATAATTAAATAAATATAAAATTAATAAATTTATGTAACAAAACGTTACTATACAGATTATTCGAAGTAATATTATTATAAGTAATATAAAGAAATATTTATATTTGCGTTATAACTTTGATAGCTGTCACTGTGGAACTATTGCCAACGTCAATTCCTCCAGATATTAACCTAAAATCAACATATTCTATTGAGAAATGTTATTAATTGAAATACACGTATTGTCTACCAAAAAATTAATGCAAATCTCGCGCGTTATAAAATGAGGAGGTTCATTGTTTATTGTAAAAAAAAAAATACTTCTTGAAATAATAGTTTCACATTATTTAATTTTTAAAAATTCGTTCGCCTTCCAAAGCGTAATAAAATATAGCTTCGCGGTCGTTTCTCAAACGAAGTCATCGCGCTGTAGAATACTACTTAAAACACTCGATTGTAAATAATTATTGTTGATAATTGAAAGCGTAAGCATCAATCGTAATAAAAATTCAATTTCAGCTGCTATCTACGACTCAGACGAATCAGTACTTTTTTCCCATTATTGTGTACCAGAGATTCGTAGTCGTTTTGAATCCGTTTTGCGGTCGAAGTTACTTCCGGATAAAGCTTGTGGTATTTCTTCAAATCCTGCAAGGAGATCTTATGGAGGGAAGGACGCTAAATTAGGAGCTTATCCTTGGATTGCACGACTTGGATATATAAGTAAGAAACACCCAAAATAATTTTTGAAATAATTTATTTGAAACATTTCATATATTCAAAAGGTTCACAATACCTAACAGGAATTTTTATATAATAACATTCTTAAGCAATTTTCAGTCCCAGCAAGGACAAAGCTACGCTTATGATTATTTCTCTAGGCCAATGTTCTCCAAATTTTTCTCAATTTCCTACTACGGCTTGGATCTCTGCTAAGCTTGCTCCCACTAGTAGGATCCGAAGTAGTTGCTTTATCTAAACCAGATTTCGCCCGTGGAAAATAAAATTTATTAGGCGTAGGGGGTTTCGATTTAGGAGAATTTGGTTTGCTTCCGTGATATGTCACTTAATTCATTCAAACCATTTTTTCCTTTGGCAAAATAGGTTTTTACTCTAGCTGAATATGGTTTTTATGGACGAGAAATATCTCCAAAGTGTTAATGGAAACGACTATATTTTATTCAAGATTTTTGAGGTTTATTAATATACAGGGTGTTAAAAAAAGGTAAAAATTTTATGCCATATACATTTCAATGTGCTGATTCATAATCAAAATGAATTTTTTGTCTCTACGAATTAGATCCTACAGTTAGTTGTTTTTTGTGCTTGTAGACATACGTTAATTATTTTTTTTCGAGTCTTTGTAGTTCTCTGCTGAAGACACGCTTCTTAAAAACTTATGTCACACAACCAATAAAACTGTCAGTTAATTTTTATTAATTTTTACTATTAATAAGCATTTAAAATTAATTTTGTCTGTTTTGGAAATGAGTCATTTGAAGATATTTTTATGTTTTCAGATCCTGAAAGCTTCAGACGTATATGTGGAGGAAGCCTCATAAACACTAGATTTGTTATAACTGCTGCTCATTGCCTTATTGATTTGCCGTTAGAGTTAGAATTGTAAGTAAAATAAATGAAACATTACATTATATTTTTTACTGTTCTCATTACAAATGCATTCAATGAGCCCAGCAAAACAGCGCTCTAGCCTAACATCAGAAAATGACGTTTTCATTGATGATTTGTTGGATTAACATCAATTTTTAGGGTAACAGTCCGTTTGGGCGAACATGACGAACTTTGCAATCCGGATTGTGATGAACAAATTTGCGCAGACCCGCCACAAGATTTTAAACCTCTTTTAACTTTTCCTCACGAAGATTATGGCCGTCCAAAACACCGAAATGATATTGGACTTATTCGTCTTGACAGAGAAGCTGTCATTACACGTATGTCAATAATTTAAATGTTTTTAAATACAAAATTCTCATTTTCTTTTTTTTTTTAGGGTGGGTAAGTCCAATTTGTTTACCTTATAAAGACATGGGCACGAACTACACAGGATTTGACGTCACAGCTGCCGGGTGGGGATTTGTCAACCAATCGAGTGAGCATAATTTTGATAACAATTGCCATGACAAAACTATTTTTTATTGCACGCATAATACAAAATGAATAAAATCAGCGATTCATTTTGAGTTAAAGAATTTTATGCATTTTAGAAATATTTTCTCGAGTTCTTCAAGAAGTTACCTTAAAAGTTGTCAATATTTCAAACTGTAAAAGAATGTACACTGTATTCGATATAGATATTGACCTCTCACAGTTTTGTACAAAAGGCCAAAACGATACAGATACTTGTTATGGAGACAGCGGAGGCCCTTTGATGATACGGCAACGCATCCCAAAGGACTACGTTCTGAGATATTTTCTTTTAGGAATTATATCTGCTGGCCCTAATCTGTGTGGTGGTCCTTCTTATGCACCAGCGATTGCCACTAACGTTACAGAATATTTAGACTGGATTTTATATACTATTGATGATGATTGTAAAAAGTAAATCGAATTAATAGATTTTGTAATCAAGCATGAAAACTTGAATGTAAAAACGTGCAACCAAAATTTGTATTTTCCCTAATTTTTATTTAATGAAACAACAGAAACCAATTTGTGATATGTATTTCAATTTGTAGTAATTTTTTACGGCTAGATATGTTTTAAAACAAAAACTAATTACATTTTAGCTAATGAAACGTCGGAGAAAGTAGATAAAACATAAATGTTCTAATAATCTATACATTTTTATCAATAAAAACTACTTTTGATTTTAAATTCTATATATTTTATTCGATTCTTTGATCAAGGATCTTCTTCAGAAAACAATGATACAAAAATAAAACTTATCATTACTCATACACAAATTATTTATAGGATATTCATCAAGTAGAGATACTTAGAACTTTAAAAATTTCAATTCTTGCACTTAAATATCAATACTAACCCAATATTTAATTTCCAGATTATAAACTGAATCATGAAAAAGTTAATTTTGCGCTGTGATTTTTACAAGAAGAATTACAGTTTTCTGTTTAATACATCGTGTAACAAGCTGCCGTGGGTGTTTTGTTCTTTTGTTCACTTTTTGCAAAGAAAAAATAATAAAATCAACGAAATATGATTTTTGAGTGACGCTTTATATGTAGGAAGGTCAAGGACTAATACTGAGAACGTTTTTCATTGTGATTTCATTCAAGATTTTGAATCGAACTGCACTATCCGTTTTGAGACAAGGTTTTTATTTTTTTGTGTTGTTTTCCATTGGTTTTTTGTGAGTGGACAATATCATCAAGATTGTATTGCCTGGGTCATTAAATGTAAGTTGATAATTTAATATTTTTAGTCTATAAAAATTAATTATTAGCTAATTCAATTGAAAGATGCTGAAAGGAGTATAAAAAAAAATTACTTTGGGTCAAATCGAAAGTCGGTTGCTATGGAAACAGTAGGCCATTATTCTTATACTACAACATTCCTAAATACTGATCTCCAAAATTCTAAGACTACCAACAGATCTGAATTTATGCGCAAACTCAAATAATAAATTCCCACTGAAGTGCACTTCCGGTTCAGTCTATTGTTATGAAAATAGTAGGCAATCATTTAGATGCTACAGCAGACTGAAATACCAAATTTCAATATTCTACACCTGATCGTTTCGAATTTATGCGAAAAATGCCAAAAGACTGTCAAGTAAAGTGCACTTCCGGCTCGGTGGATCTCAATTAAAATATGATATGAGCATCTAGACGGTATAATCGTCCTAAATACTGAATTCTAACAATCTACGTTCAATCGTTATGGATTTATGCTGAAAATTCAAAAAATGTTTTGAATAAAGTGCTCTTCCGGTTTAGTCGATAGCAATCATAATGCAGGGTGTACAACTAGATATTATAAAAGTGCCTAATACAAAATTTAAATATTCTACGACTGATTGTTTAGAATTCATGCGGAAAATTCAAAAAGTCTGTTATATAAAGTGCACTTCCGGCTCAGCCGATTGTTACAAAAATAGAAGATGACCATTGAGATGCCACAGCAATTCCAAATGCTAACTTCCAGTGTCCTATGACTGATCATTCTGAATTTATGCGGAAAATTAAGAAAAAGTTTAAAGTAAAGTGCACTTCCGGTTAAGCTGATCGCAATCATAATGCAAGATGTACAATAAGATGTTATAAAAGTTTTTTATACAAAATTTCAATATGCTATGGTGGATCATTCTATATTTATGCAAGAAATTCAAAAAAAGTTTTAAGTAGTGTGCACTTCTGGCCTGGCCGATTCTTTCAAAAATAGCAGATAGACATTCTGATACAACATAAAGTTCAAATACTGAATTTCAAAATCCTACGGTTGATCATTCTAGATTTATAAGAAAAATTCGAAAAAAGTTCAAAGTAAAATGCACTTCCGGTACAGACGATTGGAACCATAATACGAGGTGCACAACTAGACCCTATACAAGTCTTACATACAAAATTTCAACATTATACGTTCAACCAGTTTTGAGATTTGCGAGTTACGCACGAAAGCACGAACATACGTACCGACATCAAACCAAAAATAGTCAAAATGGATTCAGGGATGCTCAAAACGGATATTCTCATCAAAATCTCGATAGGTGAATTTTGTCGGTTTCACAATACTTACTTGTTACTTTGCACAAGTAAGTAAAAATGAAACATTGATGCCACAATTTACTTGAAAATTTTCCTCGCATATTTATTTGTACTTCACACTGTGTTTAGAAATGTAAGCTTGTTATTTGGTGATTGAATAACAATACATTTTTTTGTTGTTTTTCTGGTTTTAGGCAAGGAAATTTGAATTAATATACGTACCTATCCAAGCATTACATTGAATTGTGAATAAATGATTTAAAGTTGAATACCAGTAAGACGTCTGCAAGCATCCAAACATCGATTTTACTCAAAAGAGGTACCGAATAATTTTTTGTTATAAACTTGTGAATAATTAGATAATTCTTGCTACTGCGAATTAAAATACGTGCAATAGCTCGTTGAACTCGTTACGACACCTAGAAACATTTGTAAAAATTTCAAACCCGCACATAAACAATTGCAAAAGTTATAAACAATTGAAGAATCCAAAGAAAAGGGATCTCTTTTTTGAAAATTCTCGAAAACTATTATCAATTTCTCATAGCTCATTGGAAATAATTACTAAAAGGTCTACACAAAGCTAAATAATTTTAAGACATTTGGTTCAACAATTATCGAACTTAAAATGTAAATAAGAGCTCAAAAAAAATTCTTTATTGAACAATGGCTTCATTTAATAACAAATGCACACGGTATTTCTTTCTTCCAAGTGTCTAGATGACACAGTAATTTTTTCAATTTTTTTTTATTAATATCTAATACATGTAAAAATAGTTTTTGTAATTAGCGGTCGGTTTCAAGGCAGTATCAAATAAAAAATATTAACAATACAGATCAAGCTTCGAAAGTCGAAATTTTTTCTTGGAAATTTCCTCCTCTTTAAAAATCTGTTTGTAAAATTCCTCTAGCACCAATAGTTTTCGAGTAATTAAAAAAAAAATAATCTCCTTCAATTGTTTATAACTTTTGCAATTGGTCATGCGCGGGCTTGAAATTTTTGCACATGTTTCTAGACCTCATAATGAGTTCAACGAGCTATCGCACGTATTTTAATTCGCAGCAGCAAGGATTAACACGTTTTTTAACTTGTTGGCTAGACTAGATAGAATACTTCAAATATACATAATAAGTTCGATTGTTGTACAAACGAAACATGAACAGAATCATGTCTTAAAATATTTTTAATCGACCAGATTTTATCAGCACTAATTACATAATAATGATAGTTCATTTCAAGTTGAATCACTTTTAACCTTGGTTGATACTAGAGTCGTAGCAATTTATTTAAATATTTAGCATATTACAAAAAATATAATTTTATAAATAGTAGCTCAGTTAAAATAGTACAGTATTTTTTAGCCATTGGAAAACTGCGGTCAGATAAAATCCAACCCAACTTGGTTTCCTCCGTCCACAGCAAAATTCTCTTTTAAATCATTTCTTGATGACGTATTTCCTGGAATTACCAAAAACGTAAATACCTGTTATGTTTATCCCATAGTAGTCGAAGACTGACTTCACAAGAATCAACAAGAAATGCCAGATGATCAAAGTACACTGGTCTGACAAGTCAATGTAAATGTTGTAATCAACACAAGTAGTCTTTCATTAGTTAGCGAGTTTTGAAGTTTGAAAAATGATTTTATGGACTTATTTCGCAATTTGTGCATTTGTGGCTGTTACAAGTGAGTTTCGTTTGTTTTTTCATTGAAAGTTTGTTTATAGTGACGATGATTTTCATTTGTTTCTAGTATTATTTTGATACAAAAATAAGAGTATCGACAGAAATAGGTACTTTTTATTGAATACTTGTTTTAAATTGCTATTAAATTTAATATAAATACAAATAATAAAATAATACTGCAGTTTCAAATATTTAAAGTATCATTAAATTGTGATTTAAATTCAAATACAAGAAATGGACAAAAACAGACAATATTATTTCGACACACTGTTTTTTGTATACAACCTTGAATATTTTAAAATAAAAAATTTATTAGAGTTTAATAATTTTCCGTCTATTAACTTGGGACAAAATTTTATTTTTATGGTTCAGATATAAGTTTTGATTTCTGTAATTTAAGAAAAATTAATAACTGATAAATATAAAACTGATCTTGTGCAGCATCTTCAAGGTTATTTTCAAGGATAATTATCTGGATTACCGATAAGTGGAATCACGCGTATTATTCAAAAAATATATATGTAAATTCCCAAACACTTAAGCAAATTTTGAACCTCTCTCAAACTAAATTATTTGTAAACAAATTTCAGTTTTTCATATTAATCTATATGGATATTATTTTCAACGAATCGCAACAATTTTTTTTATTATAATGCTTCTAGCTCAGAGGCGTCGGAGTAAAAATTACTTTTTTGACAATATATTATTTAATTTATAACTTTTGGAAGGTGGGCAGTTAAGACGATAGTAGAAAAGACGTCGGAACAAAAGAAATGGGTGGACGCAAATTTTTTTCTTTGGACAATATCAAAAATTAATATACTTTTTAATTTGTTCACCCACCAAAAGCAACAAATTAATTTTTGATATTGTCTTTTGTTCCGATGTCTTTTCTAGTATCGTCGTAACTGCCCACCTTCCAAAAGTTATAAATTAAATAATATATTGTCAAAAAAGTATATTAATATTTGATTAATTAAAAATTAATATAGAACAAAATTTTCATTGATATTTCAACCTCAAAAATGAAATTACTGCGCGAAGCACCTGAGAGATATTTATTTTGATACTGGCACTTCCGGTAATACTTCAAAAATTTTCCGGTTTTTTTTTTCCATTACTTTATTCAGGTCTGCTTCTACTTTTTGTTGCCATTTAGACCTGGATCTGCCTCTTCTTCTCTTTCCGCTTGATTCCCATTGTAGAATTGCCCTTAAAATGTCTTCTTCTGTTTTTCTCCATATGTGACCTAACAATTTCATCCTCTGTTGTTTTATTTTCCTTACTATATCTTCTCCTAGCAGTTCTTGTTCTATTTCATGGTTCATTAGTATTCTATATTCGTTTTCTGTCGTTTTTACTAGTCCTGAAATAGTTCTCACTATTTTTCTTTCTACTATTCGCAAATCTTCTTCATCTTTTTTGGTCATTGTCATTGTTTCTGCAGCGTACATTATTATCGGTCTGATTATTGTTCTATATACTTTTAATTTTGTTTTCTTTGCTAGGTTTTTATCCTTAAATAATTTTTTATTTGCGTAAAAGGCTCTGTTCGCTGTTGATATCTTCTCTTGGATTTCTGTTCTCCTGTCTCCTTTATTTAATAGCTATTTGAATTTATTCACCTCCTCAAACTGTAGGTTACATATTTTTATAATTCTATTTCCTGATTTTTTTCCTTATTCTCGTTTTATTCTCATTGATTTTAAACCCATTTTGTTTCCTTCTGCTACTATTTCTTCAATATTTTCCTATTTTTTGTTGTTAATACTATATCGTCTGCATATGCTATTATTTGTCCGCCTTTAGTTCTGAGTGTTCTTTTGTTCCAATTCCTCATCACATATTCTAACGCTATGTTGAACAGAGTTGCCGATAGTGTATCTCCTTGTCTTACTCCTTTGTTTATTTCGAATTCCTGAGTTTCTCCTTTTTGTGTTTTAATTGTGGTTGTTGTTCCACTTAATGACATCAAGATCAATCTTCTTAGTTTAACTGTTATTCCAAATTCTTCTAGGGCTGTCATTAGTTTTTCTCTTTTGATCGAGTCAAACACTTGTTTAAAATCAATGAATAATAAATCTATGTTCATTTTATATTCATGTGCTTTTTCTATTATCTGTTTAACTGTATGTATTGCGTCGGTTGTTGATCTGCCTTGCGTGAATCCGCACTGATGCTGTCCTATTATGTTTTCTGTTTCTTTCTAGACTCTTTTTTGTATTAGTATTGACATTATTTTATATGTCGTGTTCAGTATAATTTTCGCTTGCTTGTTGAACTCCTTTTTTGTGAATTGTGACTATTTGTCCTCTTTCATCTCCTCCATATTTTATTAGTTCTGTTATTCCATCTTTGCCTGAAGTCTTCTCATTTCGCCTGCTTCTAATTATTTCTTTGACTTCTTCTCTTGTTGGTTCCTCTAATACTCCTTCGTCTACAATTTCATCTTGTGTTGTAATATCCACGTTTTGTTGCGGTTCTGTTAGCAGGTTTTTAAAGTATTCTATTTTCTTATATCGCTCATCGTTTTCTGTTTCGTTGCCCTTTGCGTCTGTTATACAGTAAACTTTTAGTTTGTATGTTTTTTTTTGTAAATTTTTTTTATAGAATTGTTTTCTCTTAGAATTTACTGCATTCTTTTCTCACTTTTTTACTATCCTATTTGTATTCATCCACTTCAGCTTTACATTTTTCTTTCTTAATACTTCTTCTTGATGCTCTTTGTTGAACCATGTTTTTTTATTTTCTTATTTTTCATTAATTTTTTGCAGCTTAGTTTATACAGTTTTGTTTCCAGTGGCGTAGCTAGGATTTGGTGGGCCCCCCCCGCTAAACAAAATCTAGGCCCCAATGAACTTTTGAAAATTCAATGATTGAGGTGCAAGAAAACAGTCATAAATGCAATATTTTTATGATTCATGAAGAAAAAAAAAAAATAACAAAAAAATGATAATTCACATATTTTATATAAAATTAAATTAAATACTAGTTCTTCGGGCTTTTTTATTTGCAAAATCTGTTATAAGAGTTTTTAAAAATTCAAATTTTCTGCTGCATGATGTTCTATCGCCAAACGAGCGAGATTATTTAATCTATCTTGATTTATGCCGTTTCTAAGATAGAATTTAATTATTTTTAATTTCCTGAAAGATCTTTCTGCTATAGCGATTTCCAGCTAAGTGCTACGCAGTCTGGTGGCAAATTTTAGAAGCTCAATGAGAGATATTCGTAATACGTCAGTTATATTCTTTTATCTCTTTCAATTGAATTTATTAAGAATTAAACTATTATTATTTGAATATTTGATTTGAATAATTATGTCAACTACATATTGTTGTGTACCTGCCCGTAGTTCTTAAAAAAAGCGAGATTCAAGCTCAATTTTTTTCCTACTTCCTAAACAGGAAAGTAAGGTTAAAGTGAAAAATAAATTTAATGATTTTGATTTTATAAGTAGAAAAAAAGGATGAATTAATTCTTTACAATTTGAAAAAGAGTGAGTCCTTTTATAAAAGTATTTCTTCAATTTTATTGTGGCGGTGACTGCAACGCAGAAGTTTGCAAACGTAAACCATACAATTTCATATTTAAATCTGAATTGTCACGTGAAGTGCCACAAATAATTATGTGCCCAGCATTAAAAATTTCTTCTCCTACGTAAACTACTCTGGAATTTTAATTTTAATATATCGGAAATATTCTATCAAGAAAAATCTTAGATCCTTCGTCATTCCGCTATTATTCATTGAATGATTTATCTGAAACATAAATGTAATATAAAAGTGAAGAATCAAGTTCAGAACAATATCAATCTGTAACATTATAATTTCTATTGATGTATAACTTTTAAATACAGCAAATTCTTCGTAAATCACTTTATTTCCACTTGTATACTATGCAATAAACTCGCGCAAAGTCTCTTTTTGAGCTTCGAATTTTACTCACAGTGGCAGTGACAGGAATGCTTAAAAATATTAATAAAGCAGTGCAAACCTCTGATAAATCACTTTCGATAAATGAATATATGATTAAAATAATATCTCTCATTTCCTGAATAGTTTCATTGGCATTAATGTCATTTTTTTTTAAATATACTACGTTAATTAATTGCATCGGAAAATTTTCTGATGAATCATCGCTATAATGTTTTTGTAATTCGATTGCCGACATTTGAAGTTCTTTTTCTGATAATGTTAGAAATGTTTTTGGCCTTAAAAATTCAAAAAGATTTGCATATTATAGTTTTCTGGCAAATTGTGTTGTGCGTGTCCCCTTAACTGCGCGGCTCCGCCACATTGCGGAGTTTTGCGGATCTTATTTACGCCACTGTTTGTTTCCACTTCTTCTCTACATCTTTTTTTTCATATTTTTCTTTGATGTGTTTTTCTATTTGTTTCTCGTATTTTTTCCTTGTGTTTTTCTTGCTTCTGTCTTTCTGATTTCTTCTTACTTTTTGTCTAAGACTTGGTATTACCATAAGGTGATCTGAATCCGCGCATGCTTTCCTGTTATGTCTGATTGTTTTCTCCCTGTGATTAGTACGTGGTCTATTTGTGTCTGGGTTACTTGGTCTAACGATATCCAAGTTATTTTATGTATTTTTGGATGTTCATGTTTAATACTACCTACTTATAATCATGCTATTTTTTGCCGCTATTCCACATAATCTTTGACCGTTGTCTTTTGTATTTTCATGTATTGTATATTTTCCTGCTACCTGTTTTATATGATCTTATTTTCTTATTTGAGCGTTGAAATCTTCTTTTGGTACCTTTTTTAACTCTTCTTCTAATTTTTCATAGAACTTTTCTTTTATTTCTGTCTTTGCGTTTTCTGTTGGTTCAAAAATTGGTTGGCCCTTCAAAGAATAACGAACTTTTTTTATAATCTTCTTTTAAAATATTCATAACTGTTTTCTGAAAGTTGGATTTAAAATAATAACTTTAAAGTTTGTCAAACTCACCAAAGCTCTGTAGTTTCTCAAATATAATTTTTTTTAAATTTCATCAGTAGGGAATATGGATGAAATTTAAATTTGGTTCAAATATTTTTATTCCGAATTTCAATTGGCCGGACATTTGTACTAAACCATCATTTTGGTAATTAATGTCTTTTCACTTGCTTAAAATTAATAAATAAAAGTGCAAATTTAGCGAGGGAAATACAAAGTTCTAAAACGCAACCCCATTGGTTAAAGCGAAATATGACGTCAAATACTATGCCAACAAGTGCGCACTGCTTACATTTGTATGGCATTGCAGGCTTTTGATTAGAAAACGTAGAAATAACGTTTGTGTTGTAAATTCATTTATTGTTTAAGTGTAATTTTAGCATCCTAGTGAGATCATAAATAATTTAAGACAGTGGTTTTATAAAAGCACAATCGGATAATCTGTCAAGAATGGAACCATTCATGATGTCGTCTTATTTTCTTTCAAATCCAAATTTTACCTCCGCTGAAGTAAAAAGAGTGAACACTGCAAAGTAATTATTCGATAATAATACATTATGTACGCTATTTTAATAAATACAATCCGAAATATGATGAGCAGTGAACATAACCTATAATTTTTGTTTATTTTGAAACGAGCAAATGTTAAACGAACATACACTGTATTTTATAGCTAAACTAATCACATATAATGTTATTTATGATCTGTCAAGTTTATTATGACACTTCATCTCTTCTAATAACATTACATCATTTCTTACGTATTTTAAAACCTGTCTGCATTGGAAAAAAGACTTTATCAGGTACATTTCTGATAGTATTTTGCATTCAGGCACAATGCAATACTTATAAACTGACTATTGAGCTTTTTTAATGCTGAAATAAGTTGAGAACGAAAACACCTGTAGTAAACAATGGACCGTAATGTCACAGGACATGGTATTTGACGTCATCAATAGAGCGCGCGAAAATGGCGGCATTTAAACAGCTCAAAATTATTCTCAACTTTAAATATTTTTTTACTTGATTACAGCACTTTTAAATATAATTTATATTTTTTACTATGTTATAACGATGTAATCTGTGAATTGAAAATATAAAATAAATAAATTCATGAATATATCCTATTATGAATTAAAAGTGTCACATATTCAAATTTTTTCTGTATAAAGATATTTAAAATTACTAAATCTATCATAATAATGGAAAATAAATGGAAGTTTTTTTTTTCGAAAGACTCTATTGACATTATTAATTTCTAAAGTTTGGTACCTCTTTATATCAATATTTAATGCTAATTATTATTTATTTGTATTTATTTTTGTGTCGTTCTCTTTTCAAACTATGTGATATTTATTCAAGGCTGCAAACTTTCATTGGCTTACTTTAAAAATGTCACCAAACCAGTTTCCTTTTATATGAGACAATTTATATTTAATTTTTAAAGCCTTTATGAATAGTTGAGAAAGAAAATTATTTCTCAATAATAAATCATTATTTCATGTGCCTATTATAGGAAGATAATGCATTATTGTCCGTTCAACTCCCGTGGTGCCTTCAATGTTTAATGTCCGACTTTTGTACTATTTCAATCAAAAACTTTAAGCAATGTATGTCCTGTCATTATTAAAAAATATAATTACTCGGTTGTAGAATTTAAAATAGAAAAGTCACGTAATTAAATATTGGACAGATTTCATTATTGTTCGGTTTTTAGGAGCTCAACGAGAATCTTGCTACACCCCCAATAACCAGCCGGGTTCTTGTATCAACATCAAGCAATGTGCCCCACTAGTAAAAATCCTCCAGCAAAGGCCAATTTCTCCAAATGATCTTGATTACCTTCGTCAGTCTTCATGCGGCTTTGAAGGCAATACTCCCAAAGTTTGTTGTCCTAGTGGAGGAAGTCAAGAGGTGACACAGAGGCCTACCTCAAGGCCTGACAATCCTACGATACCAAACCGTGGGCAGACTTCTGAACTTCTTCCTGGGCTGAATCAATGCGGAACGGTTGGAGCAGATAAAATTGTCGGGGGAGAAGCGACTGAGTTGGATGAGTTTCCTTGGATGGCTTTGTTGGAGTACCAAAAACGTAAGATAATTATTTAGCAAAGTAGATTAATATCTGATGAATAAAATAATCAAATTTCAGCCGTTGGTCGTGGTTTTTACTGCGGTGGAGTTCTGATTAGCAAAAGATACGTTTTGACTGCTGCTCATTGCGTAAAAGGAAAAGATATTCCAAGGACTTGGTCTCTGTAAGTAAAAACTTTAATCAAAGATAGTTAATACAGAAAAAATTACTAAACGTCCCAACATAACCTAAATTAATGACGGACAACTTATTTCTTATTCTAGGGTTCCTAAAATATTTAATTATAATCTTTCAGTCGGGAATTTCCACGTTTCACAATAATTTATGACATTACTCATAGCTAAATTAATATTCCTATATAAGGAAGAAATGATAAATTCCGGGAAACCACAAACTCGAATAACAATAATTTGTAAAACATAATATTTGCATGGAAATTTTATTGATAAATAAATGCATGAACAATAAACAAATAAAAACTAGTCATTCTTGAATGGTATCTACCTGAAAAATAAAAAATCCAAGGTCTGCGGTCTCTTAATATTCATATCAGGTTAAAAAATGATGCACTTGTTATTTTGAGGTCAAAAATCTTATTTTTTATGTATATCCACAGATTCAAATAGATTTTTTTTGTTATCAGGATAAGTGTACGTTTGGGAGAGTACGATACAGAAACAAATATCGACTGCATAGCTGGAGAGTGTGCAGATGCTCCTATAGATATTCCCATTGAAGAACAAATGGCCCATGAACAGTATGTGCCCACTAACCCCAGCCAACATCATGATATTGCGCTTTTGAGGATTGTCAAAGATGCTCCTAACACAGGTAAAGAATAAAATATGTATTATAATAAACTAATATCTAATTTAAAATTTGAAATAAATTATTAAGAAATTAATGTTGCTTCCAGATTTCATCAAACCAATTTGTCTACCAAGATCAGATGCCGCTTGGAAAGACTTATATGTAGCAGGATGGGGAAAAACCGAATCCAAATCAGAAAGCAATATCAAATTGAAAGTTAAGGTACGTTTCTCACTTTGTATTTTTGTTTAAAATTATTTTTAGCGCATTTTTAAAAAAAATACTGGTACTAAATGAAAACTGCTGTTTCGTAGATTTGCACAAATATCTTTAATTCAAGCTCAGTGATTGTGGAAGATTAAATTATTTAATTATTTGTTCCAAGTGAAGCAATGCCCATAGATATATATGACATTAGAGATATGGCAACTCAAGTTTATTCAAGTAGATAAAAATTTAGTCACAACTTTGGCCGTGGGTGTCACTATTATTATGTACAGTTGTCAAATCTGTCCGGGATTCATTCAATGACTTGTTTGACGCGAATTTAAAGCTTATTAGAATGAATTATTATCATTGGATAAAAATTTGTTTACTTTTAATGTATTTTTTTCTATAAAGCTTTGATAAAGATCAAATTATTATTTTGAAGTACAGCACTTGACCTACCGTCAGTCAATAACTAAACAATGAAGATTAAAAGGTATTTTTAAGTTTGTACATGTTTAAATTATGTACCTATCAAATAGTCAACTTGAAACTAGTACTAAATGGAAGCTGCTGTTTCGTAAGTTTGCATCAACTGCTTGATTTCAAGCTCAGTAATTGTGGGAGATGGTAATTTGCGAAATCTCTGAAGTAACAAGCATTCATGAGCTGTCAAAAATGCGCTTTCATCATCTGGATGATTCTTAAATTTTTTAAATTATATTCTCCCTTTAGGTCCCTCTAGTGGATTTATCCAAATGTTCATCAACCTACAACCGCGCTTCAGTCTCTTTAGGCAATGGCCAGCTCTGCGCAGGTGGAGAAAGAGGTAAAGATTCTTGCAGAGGCGACAGTGGAGGTCCTTTAATGACCATTTCGACCGAGAAGAACAAGGCTAATTGGTACGCTGTGGGAGTGGTATCTTTTGGGCCGTCACCTTGTGGTATGCCAGGCTGGCCTGGAGTATACACCAATGTTAATGATTATGTACCGTGGATTATTAGTAAACTTCGATAATAATAGGAGATATTTGAAATAATTTTTTTACGTACATGTGATTTGTGTAATTTGTAAAATAATAAATGTATCAAAAAATAATTCTTATCTGTGCATGGATTTGCACAGATTGTAAGAAACCAACGGTAATAACCAATCAATCCATTTGTTTCTTAGAACAAACTGTCTAACAACTTTTCAAATCTTATTATCCAGCGCTGTTCTCCATTAAGGGCCAGTTTTACCAACATCAGTTGAATTTATCTGGAAGTTATTTTGAATTATTAATTATGTCGAAACGTCGAAATTTCCAAAAATATACAAAATTATAACCAAAAGCAATTTATTATGATATTGAATACGGTTTCGTTTTAATTAAAAAGACGATTTAATATTTGCATAACGTCTTGACGACAAGTAAAATACCTTAAGTAATTTAAGTAATGCAAAATTAAATTTTGAGTATCAGTTTTTTTATTTAGTGTGTTGCTATGAAGATTTATATGATACATTTTTAAAAATAAACGCTTGACATAATTGTCAATGGTGGAATGATGAGATAAAAGAAGAAGTAAAAAAGAAAAAAAGGAAATGGAAGAAATACCTCAACACGAAGAATCCACAAGACTATGAGGATTATAAAACTCAAAGAAAAAAAGTAAAAGAAACTATAAAAAGTTCCAAGGCTAAAAATTGGGACGAATTTGGGAACAAGATGGAAGAAAACTTCAGAGAAAACCAAAAACTGTTCTACAGAACGCTTAAAAATTGCAACAAGAAGAATCAAGTGATGCTGCAACAATTACATGATTATCAAGGAAAAATAATAAAGGATGACAATGAAATAATGGAAAGATGGAAAGAGCACTTCGAAAAGTTATTGGAAGGAGACAAAGATACAGATTAAAACAAGGAGGAAGAGAATAATCAAGCCAAGAACAATAGAAACAATGAATAAGCGAAGGATATAACACAAGAAGAAATTAAATTAGCACTTAGAAAACTAAAAAACGAAAAAGCTCCAGGACATGACATGTTAAAATCTGAACAACTAAAGTATATGGGTGAATCAGGAGAGCAAATTTTCCAAGAAATGATTAACAGTATATGGGAAATGAAGAAAATACCCCAGGATTGGGAAAAGGCAGTGATATTCCCTGTACATAAAAAAGGAGACAATAGAAACTGCAACAATTACAGAGGAATATCATTGTTATGCACAACCGCCAAAATTTACGAGGGGATACTAGAGAATAGACTCAGGAAAGAAGTAGAAAATTCAATGGAGAGCCCACAAAGTGGTTTTAGGAAAGGGCACTCAACTCAAGACCATATTTTCACTATTAAAAAACTTATTGAGAAAACTAAGAGACAAGATAGTAGACTCTTCATTACTTTTGTTGATTTGGAAAAGGCTTTCGACAGGGTTATAAGGAAACAATTGTGGGAAATATTAAAGAAGAATAACGTCAGCGAACAACTTATAGAAGGAATCAAAAGCATCTATAGTAAAACATGCAATTACACAAGAACCGGAAGGCAAGTTTCAGAAGAATTCAACACGTCACGAGGTCTAAGACAGGGAGGAGCCCTGAGCCCTTTATTATTCATCATTTATTTGGATGATATCTTGAAAAACATAAAGCACAAAACAAAAAGATGGAGATAGGCTACTACAACCTAAAGAGAATAACAATATCTGAATGTGTTTTTGCAGATGATCTTGCGATTCTATCAAAAAGCGAGAGCGATACGCAATTTAATCTAAACCTATGGAATGAGGAATTGAAGGAACATAGAATGACAATAAATGCAGAAAAAACAAAAACTATGGTAATTTCGAAGGAAGACATAACTACAAACATTACGTTAAATGGAAAATAAATAGAACAAGTGGAAACGTTTTCGTACCTCGGAGAAACCCTGAATAATAAAGGAAGTATAGAACAGGAAATAAACAAGAGAATACAAGCGACGAACAAAAGCTACCATGCAATAAACAAACAACAAACAAATTTCTAATAATACAAAAATGATTCTATAAAAACAATCTATAGACCTACATTGATATATGGCAGTGAAACCTGGATAATGAATCAGAGAACTAAGAATAAAATACAAGCAACAGAAATGAGTTTTCTTAGAAGAGTGAAAGGGGTCACAAGAATAGATAGAATAAGGAACGAAACGATAAGAAACAGTCTGCAAATTGAACGTATATAAACAACCATTGAAAAAAAACAGCTTGCATGGTATGGTCATCTAGTTCGAATGCCGGAAGAAAGACAAACTAAACAGGTATGGAACGCAAGAATAATGAGGAAGAAGAAAAGGGGTAGACCTGATAAGACATGGGAAAATAATATAGAAGAGATTTTAAATAAAAATAACATTGGAAAACAAGAAGCGAGTATAAAAGCAAGAAATGGAGCAGTTTGGAAAGAACTAATTAATAGTATTAAATAAAGTGATAATAAACTAATCGCGACACCCGAAAGGGTATAAACCGATTTAAAAAGATAATAATAATAATAATAATTGTTACACTTGTCAAAGAATCTACATTTTCAAAGTCAGAACAATGTTTAGCTCTATTTGTATGAATTTAAAGTGCACAACAGTTGATTTTGTTGGTATTATTACAATCATTCCTATGAGAAGTGATTCTTGACTTCAAAAGTCTACAAGTTTGTCCAATATAAATAGAAGAACAATCCTTACAATTAATTTTTTATATAACATTGCTCTGGTCATTGATAGATGTAGAATCCTTAAGCTTAGTGAATACATCTCTAACCGTGAGGTAATTTTTGATCGTTATTATGGAAGAATCCTTTTTCAAAATCTTTTTTATTTTGTCAGACAACGAAGGAATATAGAGTAAAGATTTGTAAATAACATTATTAGAAGAAATTAAATTGTTGACATCTGATGGTACAGAATTTGACAAGACATGTTCATTTCAATTATTATTATTTGTAATCAAATTAGAATCAATTTTACTGCTAATATTATTATAAAAATGTATTTATTGATGAAATATGAAGGATAGCCATTATCTATGAAAATATTTTTCAATTTAATCAAATTTTCATGAAGATATTCATCATCCGAAATATAAGAAACTCTGTTTTTCAAATTTATCAAGGTATTGATTTTCTGCTTCAGATTATGTTGAGACAGAAAATATAAATAACGCTTTGAAGAAATAGGTTTTTGAAACCAACTCAATTCGATTTTGTTATGAACATTTCTAATCAGAAGAACATCTAGAAATGTTATTCTCCTCTCAAATTCTTTTTCAACTGTAAATTTAAGAGAAGGATCGAAAGAATTAAATATCAGAAGTAATTCAGGGACATTATCTTCCTTGACAGATAGAGTAATGTCATCTACAAATTTTTTGATAAATGGAATATTGAAAGAGTTTTGAAATGCATGCATCAAGAAGTTCATCCATCACAAACTGGGATAAGATAGGACTGATAATAATGCCCATAAGACAACCATTTGCTTATAAAATTTATTCCTGAATTGGCAATAATTTGATCCAAAATGAAGGTCAGTATCTCAGTGAATTGTTCTAAACTTTCCTAAATCCCTAATAGGATTCAATTAACTTGACAGTGAGATATAAGATATCACAGAGGTAAGCTGAGATATTAGAAGTATTGTAATCGTAATTTTTTGACAGTTAGAGATTTTGATGAATATTTACGTTTTAGATCCCACTGAACCCAAAAAACATAATTTATAAAAAAATCGGTTGGTCTGTCTATCTAAAAGCAAGATAACTTGAAAGCGCGTACGAATTTTTGACTGAAATTTTTATTTAAATTTGTTAGACTCAAGTCCGTTTTTTTTATAAACGGTGGTATTTATATAAAATATAAAATGAACAAAATTGATCCTTGAATAATTTGGTACAACATTTTTCAAAATTATTAGCAGCTCATTTGTTATTATTGAAATTTGAATTATCATAAATTTCGTTATATTTTTCTAAAACATGCGATAAAAAAGAGAAATGAAAATCATAATGTGAAAATAGAATTATTATTACTCGTATTTGGACATCTCATGCAAACGTTCGTCAATTGTTTTTTTTCTTTTCAAAAAACCAAATTTAATGGACTGCATTTTTTTACAAATTACTACTGTAACGTTATTTATTTTAATTTAGGGAGCAAAAGTTACAAAACACTACTATTTATTTTTATGATTTATTAAAATAATAAATTAGATAACTAACAGTATTTCAAATAAATAGTTTTAATTTAAACTAAAGATTATTACACTACACTATAACTTAACTTTAATTATTTATGTCAATATTGATTTATTTTAAATAACACAATTTATTTCAACCACTAGCAGTCCATATTATAAGGTCTCTGGGCCAAAATCAATAATCTCCTTGTTGAGTCAGTCACATATCTACCATGGGTCTCTCCTCACTACGTTTTTCCCGTGAACGTCCAGGCTTTTCTAGAAAACGCTAGAAGGTACCAACAATTTTCTAGAATACAAATATATTCGCTTCTATTTCTTGGTGTAAAATATTTCCACAATAATTCTAAGCACCAGTAAAGCCGAAATGACTAATTTATAGACTTAAATTTGTTACAATACTTTTAACGATCAAAGCCAAAATACCCAAAATGGGGCGAATTCCCTTTTGGATATATTATTCTAGAGAAATATTTTTGGCTATGGCAAAGAAAATAGTTTAAAGGGACTAAAACATTCATCATAAAATTTGCCACGTTGATGTCAAAACTTCTTTCTTGATTTATCAGTTCTAACTTTACAATAGATTGCTCGATTCAGTGAATCCGATTTGGAGGAATATATAGAGCAACAACTCGAACTACGTGTTGTCTTGTGAGCTCGTCAAATAGAACTCGATTTTATTTTACTGTAAACCAGACTTTTGCAACTGACTTGTTTATAATTTTTTTTCCAAGTAACCTCAGTTAGTTACTGGAACATTGTTAATTCAATGTTTTTTGTCGATATTTTGATCCAAAAATAATGAAAACCAAGCATCCTTTCTAAATTAACGAAGACAATGAACCTTCCCTTCATCGGCCTGAACAAAGTAATTTGGTTTTATCATGTTTTATATCAAATTGAAACTCAAAAAATGATTGTCATTTGTTTTTCAACAAACTATCCAAATGATGTCTAGTTTGGTATCAATTTAAAGCTCCCGGGATGATAAGCTTAGTAGAAATTTAGAATAAACAATTTTTTTGATTTTACATGTTTTTTTACAACTTGACCAAATTATGCCAAGCAACAGCTGTCACTTTGAAATATGCAATCAATTGATACGACACTCTAAATTCATGAAACAGCAATGAAACTGGCCATTAAATTCATGTGACGGCCACAGCAGATTTTTTTACTTAAATATATAATATAAATAAAATCTTATTATAATTGTATTTTGTGCAAGAATTTAGTGACACAATAACGTCATGAAAAATTATTACGAGGTCTTACAGAATCGTACTTCCACTAATATTCTTATTTTTTCATCAGAAAATGAATATAAAAATAGGAAATAGTCCATTGTAGTCACAGATACTTTTGTAGGTATGTAAAATTCAGGCTATAGTTTACTATTTTTGAGAATGCCAAACTTTTTTTTTACAAGTTTAGAAGCTTATCAAAAATTATTTATTCTGACGCATTTGGAATTTCATCGAAAATTATTTTGAATATTCGTTATCTTTTGATAAACTTTGTGTTTTCGGATAATTTTGTTTATTACGTCATCAATTTTATATGCTTTTCTTTGATTTTTATTATATACTAAAACCAATTGCAGTATAGTCCGTCCAAAAATTTTTTTGGGTTAGATTACGAAAACTTAGTTTTAATTATACAATAATAAAAATCGATAGTTGAGTGAATATTTCGACTAATAACGTTACGAAGTGTACCGCTATAAACGAAAGTAACCGTTAATCATACAAAGCAAATGTCAATCAAAATTGGAATACCAACTGTAAAAACTTATATTTGTTATTATTAATTCGAACCAGATTTACAATTAATTTTCAGGAGAACTTATCAGAGCAAACAATTTCAGCAATAGTGCCAATTCACATTGTGCGTAAGCATAAGAAATTATATACGTTCACAGTGGTCGTAACGTAAAATATCAAAATAAAGTGCTTTTTTTATTTTACGTTGGTACAAATTAAGGCTATTGATGTATTGTGTTGGTTTCTCTGACTTTCATTTTCAAATATTCTGTTGATTTCGATTTTGTTTCGTGTTTAATGTTTTTCTTTGGATTCACTTTTAACAGTTTGGAGTTTAGTTTGTTTTGTTCTATTGTATGATGTCTGAAAAAATCTTGCGATTGTTTCATTATTATTTAAACTGCGTTATAAAAGTCGCCAACGAGAGAAATATTAAGACAAGGAAAAAATTGTTGTTTTTTTTATTAATAATTCTATGTCAATCATATTTAA
The DNA here is from genome assembly GCA_963989225.1 of Dromius quadrimaculatus. NCBI lineage: Eukaryota > Metazoa > Arthropoda > Insecta > Coleoptera > Carabidae > Dromius > Dromius quadrimaculatus. The sequence goes on from OZ022328.1 coordinate 5,517,078, forward strand.
AGCATATTTCGATCCAGGGTGTTGTCAACTGTCAAATGAAAACAAGTGTTTGAAGTTGACGCATGCGCTATTAGTTGTTTCGTACGGAAACATAACATAAAGTTGAATTTATCTCAACCGTTTCTCATTACGTAGCTCTTATGTCAGTACATAAGCGTAAGAAATACGTAATAGTTTTGTGAACACAGGCATTGAAATACAGTAGTTCAACTTTGCGTTTATGTTTACGGTTACGTACTTCGTACGCTTACGCACATTGTGAATTCATATTCATCCAAAAATTAAATTAAAAGGACATGATAAATAAACAAAAGTTCAGTTCTTTTATTATTCATGTCTTATAAAAACCTTTCAAGGCCTATTTCATTACATTGATTAAAAATTATTTCAAATAGGAGATTTGTAATTTTAGTGAAATATATGTTTTGTGTATTCCCATTGCGTAACGCCTTAATAATGCAAAAATGCGAATTCTACGGCTGATCTGACAGTAGTCGTCAAGCTGCGCCAAAGCAATGAATCAGTATGAAAGAAATGCTCGAACAACGAATACATTCAACACGATGTCTACTGTCAGTTTTTTGTTAATAGAATTTTTTTTAATCGCTAATGTACATCCGCAGAGTGATTTCGTTTTTCCTGATCAAGTAAGTAAGTGAGTTTTAATTTTTCAAGTTATTAAAAAAATTATTGTTTTTATTTTGAATAGGAATATTGAATCACAAATTTGCATACATAAATAAGTTTTTTCAGTGGTTTTCATGATTATAATTTGTCTGAAACATATAGTTTATGTGAGAATAATTCCTGGAAATGTTTACAATAATAAGTTTTATTTATTTTATAAAATAATGAGCAATCGCTCCGATTTTTAAAATAAAATTAACTGACAACTGAAACATTAATATATAACTGCTATAAATAAATAAAAATTTATTAAAATTACGTGCTCTAGCCATGTTTATCTCCTTTCGATAAAATTTGTTCTTGTTTCCGGAATAAACCACAATTTTTTTAAATCTTATAAATAAAACACAGAAATGATTTATCTTGCTGCATATAAAATTAATTCAATAAATAATTATTGTAATAATATCCTCCTTGATAGTCGACAAATTAATATGCTCAGCTTTTACTGAGAAGTCGTGGGTCTTAGCCCCAGCCGGAACATATATGGAAAGTCAATTCGTTTATCAAAAGATACTAACTATAATTATGGTAATTATATTCTTGAAGAAGGTTTTATTTTTAATGTTACCAGAAAGTTAATTTAAAAATTAAAGTCACTTTTGTTTGAATGTTGAAGATAATGATTAACTTTTATGCACATTATCTTGATTTATAATATAAATAACGTTTCAATAACTAATATCTGTTAAAAGATATTACTTTGACGCACATAGATAATAATAAACAATTATAAGAAACGGCGAACACTAATATTTACTAATTATATAGGATATGATTTTTCCAGTAAATTATCATATTCAATTTTATTGTTAAATTAAATAAAGTTCCCAGAGTTTTTACTACAAAAAAATCCCAATATTAAATTTAATACCTACTTTTCCATTAATAAAATTATGACTCCTTATTTTATTATAATTGGAAAAATTACGTGAAACTAATGTTTCCTAAACAGGGGATTTTGGCTAGTAAAATTGGTTGTAAAAATATTACTATCTGTCATAAATTTTTTTATTGAACAATGTTTGTGTAACATTTTTTAATACGATAATCAAATACAAAATTCCGTCGTTCCACGGCTAATCGTTTTAAATTTATCCAAAAAAAATTTTAAATCTGTCAAGTAAAGTGCGCTTTTGGCCCAATCGGTCGTTATGAAAACAGTAGGTCATCATTCTTATGCTAGAATATTTCCAAATACTGATTTACAAGATTCTACGGCCAGCAGTTCTAAATTTATGCGCAAAATTAAAAAAAAAATTCAACTGAAGTGCACTTCCGGTTCAGTATATTGTTATTAAAATAATAGGCAATCATTCAAATGCTAAAGCAGACTGAAATACTAAATTCCAATACTCTACAGCCGATTGTTCCGAATATATGCAAAAAATACCAAAAGACTGTCAAGTAAAGTGCACTTCCGGTTCAGTCAATCTCAATGAAAATGAGATATGAGCATCTAGACAGCACCATCGTCTTAAATACTGAATTCTGACATTCTACTTGCAATAGTTTTGGATTTATGCGGAAAATTCAAAAAATTTTGCGAGTAAAGTGCACTTCCGGTACAGACGATTGCAATCATGATGCTAGGTGCACAACTAGATGCTATAGAAATGCTCAATACAAGATTATAATATTGTACGACTGATTGTTTTGAATTTATGCGAAAAATTCGAAAAGTGCACTTCCGGCTCAGCCGATTGGTACAAAAAAAAAAGACAACCATTTAGATGCTACAACAATTTTAAATACTAAATTTCAGTATCCTACGGCTAATCATTCTGGATTTAAGCAGAAAATTCAAAAGAAGTTTCAAGTAAAGTGCACTTCCGGTACAGACGATTGCAACCATAATGCGAGGTGCATAACTAGACCTTAAACAAACCTTAAATACAAAATTTCAACATTATATATTCGACAGATTTTGAGATAATTAGTTTTTACCCTAAAATGGGTGTAATAGTAAAAAGTCAACTATAAAATTCAATCAATGTTATGTTACGTGCTTTGCGCAACAATTTTCTAATTCCAATTATGCATATTTCAGCAGGAATAACCTTAATTTTGACCCAAAATTGGGTGTATGAATAAAATAATTTCAAATTATTCAGACGTCTGGAAGTGGGTGAAAATTAATTTGAAATTGATAAAAGCGTGTTAAAAATCAAATTACTCATAGTGTCATAAATTTTATTGTGGATAAAAGTGTAAATATTTATTTTACAAGCGCTCACAGTTACTTTTTGTGCCTTACATACCGGCTCCAACAATGGGCCAACCTTCAAATATCTGACAGTTGAACAACAATGCCTGACAACCACTAAACATCTAGTAACCATAGGCTGTCAATCACGCCCGACAATTGAACATCGACTAGATTGTTGATCAATGCTTTCTAGGATTACGATTACAATAAATTATTAAATAAATAGAGACTACAAATGAGTAATAATGTGAACTAATTGCAAGGTTTAGGAGGCCAAAAAACAAAATATTCGACCATATGTTTTTTAACATGTTTAAAATTCAAGTGTGAATACTCGACATAATTTCACCTGTCGCTTGAATGATTTTAAAACTTTTTTAGCCTCGAGCACGCGGGAAAAACCTCATGGATTTTCTGAAAAGGTCATCTACATTGCATTATATTGATGAATCACCTAAGAAAGAATAAAAATCAAACACTCCCTTATCGTAAAATCTTTTGAGAACAAAATGTTGAAACAAAAGTTTATAATTTATAATAAACAATTTTTTCAACACATTTTCTTATAAACTGTCTTACAGGAAATGTAATCAATAATTTATTATCCAGAAATAATATTTATTGAATTGTTAATTAAATCTTTTTTCTTGGAAAATCGTACTTTCGCATAATACATATTTTCTGCGGTAATAATTATTCACGGAATTTAATGCTATTAAAACAAGTTTGCAGCACTTAATTCACAATATTCAAATAATTAAAAAAAACAATTGACAATCGTTTAAATATAATCTTTGACACTTTTACTAGAATTACTTTCGTAGGAGCTTTCATTTGATACCAAACACATATTTTGACGAAAAAAATTGACGAACGTTTGCGTGTGATGTCCAAATATGAGTAATAATAATTCTAATTTCACATTATGATTTTCATTATTCCAATTTTACGCATATTTCAAAAAATTTAACTAATTTCACTGTTTTCTGAAGAAGATCCTTGATCAAAGAATCGAAACGTCAAAGTTTCCAATAAATATACAGATTTTGAAATCAAAAGTCGTTTTTATTGAATAAAATTCTGAAAAATGTATAGATTATGAACAATTTAATAGTTTTTAAAAATGTTTAAGATAAATGTTTGACGTTAATAATTTTTTGCTCGCTTGCAAACCGCATACTTAATTTATCCTTCCTTCAATTTGATTACAATCTTGCAATTCAACCTGTTGATGACGAAGTTTCGTATTTCACGAATTTCATGATTCGAAACCGATGTATTTAAGAAATATTCTTAATTGACGTCACCGACCGGTCTGTATTAACCTAGACAGTTCAAAACCTTTCGAAGTGTGGTTGCGTGAGTCTCTTGTAGCCTCCAGAAGCAGTAGTTCTGTAGTGGTCTTCTCATTGAGCCTGTTTTGATTTTTAAGTGCGCCATGAAGTTGTTGACAGTGTTAATTCAATTAATTCTTGTTTGTTGCTTGCCACTTGTTAAATCTCGTAAGTGTTTTATTTTTTGATAGTTTTTATTATAATTTTTAGGGACTTTGACGTGAAAGCATTGAAATACAGCGAATTTTGGTATTTTAAGTGTTATTTAATTACTTACTGAGTCATTTAGGATACGTAATTTTGAGTCAACATGTTCAGTTGTAAGTGAACAAATTTTTCATGTACAGAATTCTTTTTTTATTGTCAAGTTGGATATTTTATTACGTATCAATTTTAGGTTTTTCCATATGAAGTTCCGTGTGGTTATCATAACAAATAAATAACTGAGTAAATATTCTTGTTTTCTTATTCATCTTATTTTTATTTTGGAATATATTAATTTTTTTGTACCTATAAAATTCTACTGAAAGGCAGTAAGACAATTTTTGACTCAGCTTAAAAAATTAAATGAAAGTAGGGCATGAAAAAATTGTATCAAAATTTATATTTATATTAATATTTTGTATTATTTCAGAATGGCAAACAGAACCAAACGAAGAAGACTCTTGCACGACACCAGCCGGCATAACAGGAACTTGTATTCCCATTAAAACATGTAAATTCATTGTGGACACCTTGACCAAAGCTCCGCGGCCTCTTCCTCCTGCCACCGTGCAGCTACTTCAGAGCCACCACTGTGGCTTCGAATCTGCAGGTGAAAATAATTCTTAATTCCTAATAAAGTGCTTCATATTGTAACGAAACTATTATTGCCACATCACACTGATCTCTAATATAACACTGAACTGGATTTAGGCCGCTGGAGTGCGGCCCCAATTGAGCGTCGCCATCTTGGCAAAAACTGAGGTTCTGTGTCAATTGGTGACAGTTCAGTATGGTTTTGGGACGCAATTTTATACTGAATTAATTTTGTTTATTTATTTAAATGTAGATATATTAATACATAATATTGTTATTGTTTTATTTTATTAGAAAAACTCAACTGAAAAAGTTTGAAGATATAACTTATTCCTATTTTCAGTGAAGTATTACTTTTTACAGGTTTTATGGAGACATAGAAGGATACATCAATTCATTATGTTAAAGTAATCAAACGATTTGATTTTCAATTTTAGATTAAATTGAAAATATCATGAATAATAAAATCATATTGTTGGGCAATGTTACAAAGTTATGATAACAAATTTGAATAATATGTCAAATTTAATATAAAATATCTTGCTCACAAAATTAATCGCTGGACTGCAAATTTGTGCTCACTTACGAACAATAAAATCTTGATTATTAAATGTATTATTATTCTCCTATCATGTGTAGTAGATATTTAAAATTATTAGTTTTGAATAGGCAATATTATCGCAGAAATGCACATCATTTATTCATATAGGTAAATTCATAGTTTTAAATTTTAGGTAACAAAAATTTATAAAACTATTGAACGGATTAAATAATACTAAACTACAATGTTTAAAATATAGTTAAAACACTGACACTAAAAAGTTCACAAATATTTTTAACTATTAATAAATATTTCAACTATTATAACAATTTTTAACTTTTGTTGATTATTAATGTATGTATTTTAATATATATTGAGAATAATTTCTTCATCTTACTTGCATTATACTTTGAATTCCATCGAGTGTCTTCTATAAGTGTTTTGAATTTGCCGCCGAATAGTGACACAAAACCTCAGTTTTACTGTCAAGGCCGCCGTTCAGCCGGGGCCGCTTTCAGATGCCAGAATACGGTCTAAACCCAATCCAGTGTTATATTAGAGATCAGTGCCACATCAACATTGTCTTTTAGTTATATTCACCGCTTCTTATTTATTACTATTTATTTTTACTCCTGCAGGTCCAAAAGTATGTTGCCCAGCCAATACTAAGCCTCATATTGATGACAGAAACACATTTGAACCACCTGATGTATCACGACATAGAAACCGAGGACTAATTAACGGAAAAAATTGTGGACCGTTGACAGTAGATAAAATTTTTGGAGGAAATAAGACCGAGCCGTTTGAGTTCCCTTGGATGGCGTTGATTGCTTTTAACACAAGTAATTATTTATTTTTTATTTGTATCTTGTACTTCTATTAACTCAATTGAAATTTTTGCATACGCTCATTAATATTTTTCTTGCTGATTTCATTTTAAATATTGTAACTTTATTGGAAATCAAACAAAATTTATTAAAAACTAGCAGTTGCTCGCTGCTCCGCCCGCATATATATACTAACTGCAGCACCCGGGAAAACCGCGGGCTCCACCTGTACTATCAATATTTTTGGTTGTTTGTTTTGTCAGTCTCTAAGCTGGCTTTGGCGCGGCCTGTTGGTCACGATTTCCTCTAGATGGCAGTAATAGCTTCACAAATATTTCAGACATACAGTCAGACAAAAACTCTGTAGGCGGTAATTTATGACTGAGCGTCGTTTAAATTGCAGTTAAATTTTTGCGGCCAGCACAGTACTTCCCCGACCATTTCATGGCCAGTTTCATCGCTGTTTCAGAAAAGAGTGTCGCATCAATTAATTGCATATTTCAAAGTGACAGCTGTCATTGTTAAAATGACTTTAATTCATTGGAACATACAGTTTCAAAATTTGGTCGCCGGAAGTGTAATTTGAAAATGGTAATGTGGATTCCACTACCTAATTAAAATTTATACCAAACTAGACATCATTTAAATGATTTGAGAAAGAAACAGTTGACAATCGTTTAAATATCCTCTTTGACACTTCTACTAGAATTATCTCCACAAAAGCTTTAATTTGATTGACCAAACAAATTACAAAATTACTTATTTTAAAAAAACAATTGACGAACGTTTGCTTGTGATGTCAAAATATAAGTAATAATAATTCCAACTCCACATTATGATTCTCATTATTTCTTTGGTTCAGAAAAATATAACAAATTTTATAATAATTCAAATTTTGATAATAACAAATGAACCGCTGATAATTTTGATAAATGTTTCCAGTGGATGTTGTGCCAAATCATTCAAAGATTAGTTTTCGTTATTTCATATTTTATGATAAATACTACCGTTTATAAAATAAACGCAAAAAACTAAAAATAAAGTTTTGGTACCACTGCTTGAAAAAATTTCATCTACTAACTTATACCTAGATTTTTGATGAAAAACTTAAATATAAAATTTCAGTCGAAAATTCTTACGCGTTCTCAAGTTATCGTGCTTCCAGACAAACAGACCGACAGACCGACTATTTTTTAAATTGTTTTTCGGGTTCAGTAGGGTCTAAAACGTGAAGATTTATCAAAATATCGAAGTCAAAAAATCACGATTACAATACTTCTCCTATTATATTATAAGTCGCCGCACAAAGGTGGTAAATTATATAATAAGAGTGATCTCAGCTAATTGGTTTTACTTTTGTGCAAAATTTCTCCAAAATTTCCCACCTTGTGCCAACGAGGAAAGCATGCTAATTTTTTAACAAGGTTTTTATGGCTGAAACTTCTATTCTTTTTTTTTTTTAAGTTCAAGCAACCGTTCGAGCTTTTTGGACTGTTGCGAATTGCATGCCTACCAATACTGTCAACTATTTCATTTTACAAAGGCATGCAAAATTTTGTCACGAAAAAAAGTTATTCTAGAATGCAAAAGAATTTCTTAATCATGTATCAAACAATGTTTTTACGAAAACCATGTTTCTAGTTGCCTTGTAAATGTTCACTTTTAGTTTTGGAAAAAAAACTATCAAATTAAACGGTTTTATTTTAAATCATCAGCTGTACCAAAAAGTAGAAAATAATTAGGGCACAAATCTGGACCTTCTTGAGATTCTGACGCCTGGTGGGAAATCGTGCAGTACTAGCAGTGCTGTTTTCTGGTGTCGGATGCCAAAGAGGACTTTGTAATAATCTAGGACTTTTAACAAACTAAAATAAAAAAATGTGGCACATAAAAATCTATACAACGAATGTATAACTAAATAAAAATAATTTGTCCAATATTTCAAGGTCAACTTTAATTTTTGTTCTATAGAAATTCACATTTTTCTAAAAAATGCCCCATTTTCTCGCTTTTTATTCCGTTATGATATTTCAGGCCAATATTTCGAAAACTAATAAATATTTAGAGTGAACTATATCACGGCGGACTCTATTTACCCGGCGGGAGTGTGATGGAGGGGAGCGTGACGTCAGTAGGCTTTGTGAGCGAGCCAGCGGCAATAGTAGACTTGATGACTTCGTGATTCGAAGTAGATTTTCTTCTAATATTTTGAATACCTACCTAAATATATACATATTATTCAGTTTAAACATACCTCGCAAATGTTGTGTCCCAGCTTGTAAAAGCAAGTATGATAGTACAGAAGAAAATGTAACTACATTTGAATTGCCGAATGAAACAGATTTATTTAATAAATGGTTAAAATGCATTCCGCGTAAAAGCTGGACACTAACCGCAACGTCAGAGATTCGCATTAAACATTTTTCTGAAGATTGCATTGCAACTAGCTATACATACAATTATCCAGGAGAAATTAGGACTTTTTATTATGATAAACCGCGTTTGAAACTGTCTTTCCTGGACTTCCTCATTATTTAAATATAAAATCAAATACAAAAAAAATTTCGAAATAAAAAAAAAGAACAAGAAAAAACTAATAAGATATTAGAAATACAACAAATGGAAAATAGAGTTCTCCAAAGCAATAAGTCGTTCCTTTTATACTGAAATAGATAGAAATCTGAGCCCAAAGTATTTCTTTAAAAATAAACTGGTAAGTTTGAGTGAATTATAGCATAATAACACTCCATTATCTACAAATGAACTTGATACACTATCCAAATTGAGAGATATTTCAGAATGTATGTTAAATGAAACTGATTTTGTCAATACTTATTCTATTATTTAGAATTTAAATAGTGATGTCTGAAAACGAAGGCGATGAAGAGAGAATTGGGCAATTATTGTACTTAAGTGAACAAATAAGTCTCCTTTTCTCAAATCAAAAGCGCTACACTTCAAAAATGATTATGTGGTCTTACATGATTAATATGCAATCACATCCTAAATATTTACAACAACTTACAGCTTCATTTCATATATCTTCAAGTTCTAAAATAGGAAATGATCATTTCTTAAGAGTAATTGCAAATAGACTTACAAAAGAACAGGACAAGTGGGTGATTTTGCAACTTGATAAAATATATGTTAATGAAGGCATTGATAGCGAACTGTTATTTTGGGTTACATTTATCGCATTACAGCGTTTTACTCTAAAATTATACACAGAGACAAGAGAATTACCGTTATTATTGTTGTTAGTAAGTCAATAATCATTCTTCATAAACATTATAGTTCTAAAATACAAATTTAATACTACTACATCGCATGAAACTGTGTAAAAACCAGCCTACTGACGTCATGCGAATGCTGTGGTAGTGGGGATCACACTCCCGCCTGGTAAATAGAGTCCGCCGTGACTATATACATCATGTTTCTCTTAAAAGGGCAATTTATTGAAAAATACTGTCACAAATTTTATTGTGAATGATTTAACTCGTATGATTACAAAATCGCTCACAGTTACTCGTATTGAATGATTGACTGACTCGCTAGCTCGCGTGCCTTATATACCCTACTCCAACAACGGGCCTACATTCAAATGTCTGACAGTTGAACAACAATGAACCAGCACTCATACGTCCGACAATTGAACACTGACTAGATTGTTGGTCAATGCTTACTTGGATTACAATACAACAAAATATTGAATAAATAATGAACTTTTCGAAATGAACTAAAATTTCACATCTGTGACACTACGAATCTGGAACAAAACATATGGAATTCCATTTGAAAAATGGTTTTTCCAACAATTGTAGTTGGAAATTTATGTTAGTTCCTAATAGACTGAAAAAGATTTGATTTTTATTGGCCGGACATTTGTACTAAACCATCATTTTGGTAACTAATATCTTTTCAATTGCTTAAAATTAATAAATAAAAGTGCAAATTAAGCGATGGAAATTCAAAGTTCTAAAACGCAACACCATTGGTTAAAACGAAATGTGACGTCAAATACTATGCCAACAAGTGCGCACTGCTTACATTTGTACGGCATTGCAGGCTTTTGATTAGAAAACGTAGAAATAACGTTTGTGTTGTAAATTCATTTATTGTTTAAGTGTAATTTTAGCATCCTAGTGAAATTATAAATCATTTGAGACAGTGGTTTTGTAAAAGCACAATCGGATAATCTGCGAAGAATAGATCCATTCATGATGTCGTCTTATTTTCTTTCAAATCCAAATTCTACGTCCACTGAAGTAAAAAGAGTGAACACTGCAAAGTAATTATTCAATAATAACACATTATGTACGCTATTTTAATAAATACAATCCGAAATATGATGAGCAGTGAACATAACCTATAATTTTTGTTTATTTTAAAACGAGTAAATGTTAAACGAAGCCGCATACATACACTGTATTTTATTGCTAAAACTTATCACATATAATGTTATTCATGATCTGTCAAATTTATTATCTTCTGATAACCATACATCATTTCTTACGTATTTTTAAACCTGTTCGGATTGGAAAAAAGACTTTATCAGGTACATTTCTGATAGTATTTTGCATTCAGGCACAGTGCAATACTTATAAATTGACTTTTGAGCTTTTTTAATACTGAAATAAGCTGAGAACGAAAACATCTGTAGTAAACAATGGACTGTAATGTCACTGGACATATTATTTGACGTCATCAATAGAGCGCGCGAAAATGGCGGCGTTTAAACAGCTCAAAATTATTCTCAATTTTAAATAGTTTTTTAAACTTGATTACAGCACTTTTAAACATAATTTATATTTTTTACTGTTATAACGATGTAAACAGTGAATTAAAAATATAAAATAAATTCATAAATATACCCTATTGCTTAATGCCAACATTTTCGGACTCAAGCCATTTTATTTTTGATTAAATTCAATCTATAATTTGCGCACAATAAAAGGATAACATGTATTGTACTAGTTAATGGTCCCAGTGGTCAAAATCAATTGAAATTTCAAGTTCAAACGTTATTTGATTTAGCCTTCCGTCTTCAGGGGTATCCAGTAAAATTAAATCAATCTTCTGCCCCTCGCGGCGTGAAAATTGGATGTCAGATATTTTTCCATTCGGTGGATATTTTTCGAGATATTCCAGCGAAAAAAATCGTTTTTAGTGGTAAATTCAGCTTTCTGCACTCCTTCTCCATATAAACTTTAAGTAGCACTCCTTCGTGCGCGCAATATGCTTGGAAAGGGGTACAACACTTTTCTTATTATAATTTTAACAAATAGGTGCTTAAACTGACTTTTGGCTTTTTGGTACTTTTCTACTAACAAGATAACAATTGTAAGTATACCATCAATTTAAGTACAAAATTAACGGATTAATCAATTGAACCTTCTTTCAGGAAGTGGATTAGGCTTTCGCTGTGGCGGTACATTGATAAACGAAAATTACATTCTTACTGCTGCTCACTGTATTACCAACTTGGAAGGCAACACACTGTAAGTTACTGAAAAAAATATTGAACAATTTGAAAAATATTCGGTTTTAGTGCAGGAGTACGTCTCGGGGAACACGATATCAGCAAAGACGAAGACTGTAACAGCATGGCTCCGGAAGATTGTGCACCTGCTGTACAAGATTACACAATATCTGAAATTATTCCACATCCCCAGTATGATCCAGTGAAATTAGTCAATGATATTGGGCTATTGAGGTTAAGTGGGCCTGCTAATTTTGGACCAGGTTAGTTTTTACCCACAAGACTTTAATTTCCTAATTTTGTTATTTTTTTTATATATATAGAATCGGTCAGACCAATTTGTCTTCCTACAGGAGAATTAAAAAAGGAATCATTAGTAGGAAAAAATGTTATTGTGGCTGGTTGGGGCGCCACAGAAACAGGTAAGCTACAAAATAATACCGACAATACTAAAAAATTATCTTTGTGTTGTATTTTAGGCTACGCAAGTGCAGATTTATTAAAAGTGGCTCTGCCAGTCATTAGTAACGAAGAGTGCCAGAGGCGTTATAACCTAACAAGGACCACAATTCGTATAGGGCCCCAACAATTATGCGCAGGTGGCATTAGTGGCAAAGACTCCTGCTCAGGAGATAGTGGAGGCCCTCTAAAATTTATAAGTCAATTTAATAACGATCCTCGAGTAGTCCAGTATGGTGTAGTCTCTTTTGGACCAAAATTTTGTGGCAATGCCAATCAACCAGGTGTTTACACAAAAGTTGCATATTACATGGATTGGATTTTGGATAATATGAGGCGTTGATTTTGACGATTAATTTTTTATACTTTTATATTTAACTGTAATTTTTATGTAGGATAAATGTTATGAAACATTTGTGTTGATTTGTGACTGCTGTAAGTTTGTGATGTGTTTCCTTTCAGGTATAGAAAATTAGTAAATTATTTAGAACACTGAATTTTTAGTTTTTATTTTTATTGTCATGTAAAAAAGAATATTTCAATGAATCGTTTGTCTATTTTTTTAAATCCCTACTAAATGATTATAATATAGCAAAAAAATTTGGTCTGAATTTTGAAGTGTTTGGAAATTGCCGAAGTAAAGGTTTATATATTTATAATAACATTTTAAATGTTGAGATGTCTTTGATCATGTGTTCAATATGACGTCACTCTTGCACGGCTTTTTTTTAAATCAAATTGAATTTTGAAATTATTTGAAGCTTACAAATCAGTTTTAAAATTAGTAAATTAATATATAATAACAGGAAATCAATATTTAATAATTTAATAATGAAATCAGTTGCTGATTCATTCTTCTGATAAAACAAAGTATCATGAATCATGTTAGAATAAACAATAAATAGTGTAATTAAATCAGGTGCTTCCTGCCTTTTAATTATTATTTACGTACAAGATTTGTGTTTAGATAATGCTGTGAAAGTCTAACATTCATAAATCTTATGAATTCTTAGGTAAATATTGTTTTAATGCATCTTTTACCAGGAAAAATTGCATCAGCAAATATCTCAATATTTTGTTGAACTACAAATAAAAAATAGTATATTACATCTGAGGTGGAAAGTATTTCATTACAGCCGAGAGCTTATTATATGACCGAGAGGCGAAGCCTCGAGGATCAGATATAGCTCGAGGCTGATATGAAATGCTCACCGAAGTATGTATACTATTTTATTCACAATTATCCCTAGTTTTTCGAGAAATAATTGATCCAATTTCGTTCTTATTTCAACAAATTAAATTGATGTAGTAGTCTATGAAAACAAGAATGTTTTAAAAAATTAAATTAATTTGACATTTGTTGGATTTATGATTCATACATCAAGCTATTTATACGTGTATCCATTGAAATTGTGATTAGTGCAGATATCAATAAGTTATAACAGTGAAATGGAGCTACACAGTTGCCCCGAATCGAACGAAAGTGCTACGGATGTAAGTTTATAGCGATTTTGTTCATAATTTACAAATTGATGAGTTTATAAGACATAGATTTACACAGAATTGCAACATTAATCCACTTCTTCTCAATATTACTTGTTTTATTTGAATCATTAGATAATATGATCGGTATTTCTGACAGCACGGATTATTTTACTCCAACAAAGATTTATGACTGATGCTAGACAACCCTGCATAAACATTTCCCCCCCAAGAGATGGAAGTATCGCTTCCGACCCGTGAGATAGTCATTGCAGTTGGAAATTACATACTTTCCAACCTCCAAAAGGTTAGGAATTGCCATATTACTATAATGATTGTGAATAAAGTATATTGTGTGGCTAGGGACGAAACAAGACGATTTCAGCTGAGGGTGAGCGTTGCTTGCCCGAGCGAAGCGAGGGCCGGCATCACCCTCGGCTGAAATCGTGTTTTGTCCCGTGCCACACACTGTATTTTTCATAAAACCTGCATTGAAACTTTCCACATTACAAATTTGTCATAACAAAGTAAATATTTTTCTTTTGATTTTGCAGGTAACAAGTCAAGAGTAGCTGCTTGTGCTTTATCAATAAGATGTTGTGATGTACTTAAAATTGTCGTATTATTACTTTTTTTCTTGAAACAAATCGTCTTTTTAATTTAATTTACAGTTTCGAATACAACAACTGTCAAATTAACTAAGGTTATATGATTTTCATTTAGAGATTGACAATGAACAAATGCGACTCTGCCAGGGATAAAACGATGTAAAAAATTAATTCAGCGGACAGAAACAAGCTTGTTTCTCCCCTCGGGCAGAAACAAGCCTGTTCCTGCCCGGCTACACTCGCATTTGTCTGAAATTGTCTTGTTTCGACTGACAAAACAGGCGTTGAAATGCGATGTTTCAATGCAGGTATTATGAAAAAGATATTATTTCCTGTTTACATTATAATAACCGTTCTACTCGAACTGGAGTGCGTGATACTAATGATGTAAATTTGATTGCGAACAATAAATATGTACTTAGGAGCTAACAATGGGATTATTGGAAGAAATAGCAAGGTTATATTTCTCATGCATGTATAAAATTCTAGAATGAGAAAAACTTCAACAACAAATTTTTTTTATTCGAGAAGTTATATTTATTGTAACCTCAACAAGACCCTGATTTTTTATATTCAAGAAATAAATTTCGTACGTAATATAAAAAATCTGAAATGAACATCACGTGACTTACTTGTACATCACTGGATATATATGTATAATATGATGTGATTTTGTTTGATCATATATCATTGGATATATATAATCAGACACAAAATCTCATCGTTCTACAGTTAATCGTTTTGGATTAAACCAAAAAATTCTAAGAATCTGTCAAGTAAAATGCGCCTTCAGCCAAGTCGGTTGCTATGGAAACAGTAGGCCATTATTCTTATACTACAACATTCCTAAATACTGATTTCCAAAATTCTACGACTATCAACAGATCTGAATTTATGCGCAAAATTAAAAAATAAATTACTACTGAAGTGCACTTCCGGTTCAGTCTATTGTTATGAAAATAGTAGGCAATCATTCAGATGCTACAGCAGACTGAAATACCTAATTCCAATATTCTACACCTGATCGTTTCGAATTTATGCGAAAAATTCCAAAAGACTGTCAAGTAAAGTGCACTTCCGGCTCGGTGGATCTCAATTAAAATAGGATATGAGCATCTAGACGGTATAATCGTCCTAAATACTGCATTCTAACAATCTACGTTCAATCGTTTTGGATTTATGCGGAAAATTCAAAAAATGTTTCAAGTAAAGTGCTCTTCCGGCTTAGTCGATAGCAATCTAAATGCAAGGTGTACAACTAGATATTATAAAAGTACCTAATACAAAATTTAAATATTCTACGACTGATTGTTTAGAATTTATGCGGAAAATTCAAAAAGTCTGTCATATAAAGTGCACTTCTGGCTCAGCCGATTGTTACAAAAATATAAGATGCTACAGCAATTTTAAATGCTAAATTCCAGTATCCTATGGCTGATCATTCTGGATTTATGCGGAAAATTAGAAAAAGTTTGAAGTAAAGTGCACTTCCGGTTCAGTCGATCGCAATCATAATGCAAGATGTACAATAAGATGTTATAGAAGTGCTTAATACGAAATTTCAATATGCTATGGCTAATCATTCTATATTTATGCAAAAAATTCAAAAAAAGTTTCAAGTAAAGTGCACTTCTGGCTTGACCGATTCATACAAAAATAGCAGATGACCATTCTGATACAACATCGAGTTCAAATACTGAATTTCAACATCCTACGGTTGATCATTCTGGATTTATAAGAAAAATTCGAAAAAAGTTTCAAGTAAAGTGCACTTCCGGTACAGACGATTGGAACCATAATGCGAGGTGCACAACTAGACCCTATACCAGTCGTAAATACAAAATTTCAACATTAAACGTTCAACCAGTTTTTAGATTTTCGAGTTACGCACGAACATACGTAACGGCATCAAGCCAAAAATAGTCAAAATGGATTCAGGGATGCTCAAAACGGATATTTCCATCAAAATCTCAATAGGTGAATTTTGTCGGTTTCACAATACTTGTTACTTTGTACAAGTAAGTAAAAACAGCCTCACATGACTTGCATTGCGGTAGATTACTTGCAAAATATTATTCTCATTTAAATAATTTTGCATTTTGCGACTTCCCACACACTTTTTTTTGTATCAAGTGTCCTCCACAACTTGACTGATAAAATTTTGACGAAATTCTCGATTACAGTTTTACGTAATTTCCTTTAATGATGCGTCAAATTTCTAGCTCAGGAAATATTGTTGGTGTCTTAGCATAGATTTGTGACCCCACAAAATCCTGAAGTAAAAGTCTGCACGGCCCACGGCAAACCGCAAAATTCCGGTCGCAATTATATCAGATAAAATATAATCGAAAATTCATGAGCCTTCAATATTTAGTCAAAATTACGATTCACACTTCACATTGAAATAAAAATAAATTTATATCATTGTTTAATTTAGTAAGGGATTCTTTTATGTAGCTTTAAGATCTTCATGGGTATTACCGTTGCTGGTTCGCTTCATCAAAATAAAAATTATATTTATATGCCCAAATTGTATCAAATATCTCGCTGATTAATGGGCGTCAAACCGCTGATTAGGCGTATTAGTAGCAATTACTCTATTATCAAAACAGTCATTTAAATATCTGATAACATCTCTAAAATTGCGCGCAGGAGCACCATCCTATTGATATCTTATTTGAATATCTTGTTGACTACTGCGGCGAATATTTAATAACGTACTTCAATGACGTCAATTTGAGGTTATTTAACTACGTAACGTTGACGTTATTTTCCAACAAAAATTTAATTGATTTATTGAATCATTAATTTATGTCTCAATAAATTGATATAAGCATTTTGGGAGTTGAATCTAATTGAGCTATTTGAGGTAGTGCGAATCAAAAGGTCCTTACTGAGCCTGAGGGCTTCTTCAACATTCGTTAGCTACTTTGTCTGATTGTTCTTTCTTCATTAGAATTGGCCTGATTTAAATCAATTTGATTTTTTCATAAAAATCATTGATTTAAATCATTTACATTTTTTTTCGGGGGTAATACTACGAGTGCTTAAAAATTATCTGGTTGATTTTTAAACACGAATGGTATTTAGGGGGAATATTTCTGGAATGTCATAAAATAAAATTCAAAGTTATCAAAATGACATAAACTGTCCCCCAAATACTGTTTTAGAGTTTCGATGCATTTATTGGTTCAGTTCTCATTACATTTTCGTCGATTTCGTCTTTTTCAATTGCACCAAACCGATTAATTTTAACGACATTTGACAAATACTTGGAAAAAATTGAAGTTGCTATTGACTTTGAAATTTCTAATTTACAATATGAACAAAACATGTTTTATTTAATTGTGTTGTCAAAATAGTTTTGTTATTGGAAAATTCGCGTTGTCTAGACGACGTGAAATTTCCGCTGTAATAATTTCACTTATCTTATGGAATATTCTTCTATATTTTATTAATTCAGTAATGTTTCTATTGCAGTATTTATTTTGTCATTGACATTAAAAACATTGAACTTCAAAAAAAATCAATATAATTCAAGTTCCTGACATCAAAAACAAAAGAATATAATTTTATTTCTCTCTGGGTCACCTTAACTCAACCCTATCGAAAAAATAAAATTGCGATATTCTCTTTTCACATTGTCTTCCTAGCTCCTAAATTTCTTGTCTCTACCAGCAAAATCATAGAACTTACATAAAACCCTTCTTAATTCGGTCCTGTTGCAAAATCCTTTCTTAAATGACGTCTACTCCCCACATACTATTCACCTGCCAAATAGCGATTCGAATTAAGTGATTATTTATCATATTGAAGACAATCTAGAGAAATCTCAATTATCAGATATTTGAATGCTAGCTCATTGTTGCGCGATGTTCGGTTGCCGGACATTTGAATGCTAGCTCATTGTTGGAAGAGTGTATAAAACCTGTGGGCTTATATATCTATCAACACGAAATCTCAAAAATTCCTGAAATTTGGCAGGTGTGAAGTATGTGAGAAATAGACGTCAGCTAAGAAAGGATTTTGTAACAGGGCCGAATCAGGGACGGTTTATATGTAAGTCTTATGATTTTGAAGTTAAAGGCAAAAAATTCAGAAGTTAGGTAAACAATGTGAAAAATATGAATACCGCAACATTATTTTTTCGACAGGGTTGAATTAAGGTAGCCCAAAGAGGAATGAAACTATCTTTGAGAGTTCTTCTGTTTTTGATGTCAGGGACTTGAATTATATTAATTTTCTTCAAAACTTCAATGCTTTTATTGTCAATGTCAGAATAAATGCTATTCGATTTTCACAACAGGGATGGATTGAAGTTGAAATTTGATATTCAGGTGAACAATGTGCAGAAAATATATACCGTAATACTATTTTTTCGTCAGGGATGGATTAAGGTGATTAAAAGTGTAATAATAATAAAATTAATTTTCTTAAAAAGTCCAATTTTTTATTGTTAATGACAGGGATGGATCAATGTTGCCAACAAAATATTGAAAAATATAAATTACCCTAGAACTTCGTAGATGATCAGTTTACGGGGAGCAAAGGTCAGTTGAGAAAGTATTCTACGACAGGGATGAATCAAGTAGCCCAAACACGATTTTGAATTCATAAAACAGTTCTATGTTTTTGCTGACCTAATTTGAAATTTGGTGCGTCACTGTACTAGAAATTGTACAATGCGCATGTGCTGCATTCGTTACGTCATAAATTAATGCCCCGAAAATTTATAGATTTTTATGAATGAAAAATTCTTGGAATAGGAGAAGGCCTTAAGAGATCCAATTTCATTTATTTTTGTAGATAAATGATTTTTTTAATTTGAAATTGTAAAAATATATCAGAGTACTATCCTTAATGGTTATAATACTGTGTTGAACAAAAAAATTGAAGAATCATCTAGATGATGGAAGCGCATTTTTGACAGCTCATGAATGCTTGTTACTTCAAAGATTTCGCAAATTACCATCTCTCACAATTACTGAGCTTGAAATCAAGCAGTTTGGGCAAACTTACGAAACAGCAGCTTCCATTTAGTACTAATTTCAAGTTGACTATTTGATAGGTACATAATTTATGCATGTACAAACTCAAAAATACCTTTTAAGCTTCATTGTTTCATTATTGACTGACGGGAGGTCAAGTGTTGTACCTTGAAATAATAATTTGATCTTTATCAAAGCTATATAAAAAAAATACACCAGAAGTAAACAAATTTTCATCCAATAATGGTAATTCATTCTAATAAACTTCAAATTCGCGTCAAACAAGTCATTGAATGAATCCCGGACAGATTTGACAACTGTACGTAATAATAGTGACACCGACGGCTGAAGTTGTAACTAAATTTTTATCTACTTTAATAAATTTTAGTTGCCATATCCCTAATGTCATATATATCTATGGGCATTGTTTCACTTGACACAAGTAATTGAATAATTTAATCTTCCACAATCACTGAGCTTGAATTTAAGCAATTTGTGCAAACCTACGAAACAGCAGCTTTTATTTAGTACCAGTTTCAAGTCTGTAAATAGTATAGTTTCTGAGAACTCAGCGTCACGCCAGCCAGCCAGCCAGCCAGCCAAAGTGAATATAATAGCTCTTTTTTTCCAAAAAATGGAAGAATCATCTAGATGATAAAAGCGCATTTTTGACAGCTCATGAATGTTTGTTCAAGCAGTTTTGGCAAACTTACTAAACAGCAGCTTCCATTTAGTACTAGTTTCAAGTTGACAGTTTGATAGGTACATAATTTATGCATGTACAAACTCAAATACCTTTTATTCTTCGTTGTTTAGTTATTGACTGACAGGAGGTCAAATGCTGTACCTTAAAATTAAAATTTGCTCTTTATCAAAGCTATTTGAAAAAAATACACCAAAATTAAACAAATATTCAACCAATAATAGTGATTCGTTCTAATAAGCTTCAAATTTGCGTCAAACAAGTCATTGATGAATCTCGGACAGATTTGACAACTGTACATAATAATAGTGACACCCGCGGCGAAAGTTGTAACTAAATTTTTATCTACTTTAATAAATTTTAGTTGCCATATCCCTAATGTCATATATATCTATGGGCATTGTTTCACTTGAAACAAGTAATTGAATAATTTAATCTTCCACAATCACTGAGCTTGAATTAAAGCAATTTGTGCAAACCTACGAAACAGTAGCTTTTATTTAGTACCAGTTTCAAGTCTGTAAATAGTATAGTTCCTGAGAACTCAGCGTCACGCCAGCCAGCCAGCCAGCCAGCCAAAGTGAATATAATAGCACTTTTTTTCCAAAAAATGGAAGAATCATCTAGATGATGAAAGCGCATTATTGACTGCTCATGAATGCTTGTTACTTCAGAGATTTCTTAAATTACCATCTCTCACAATTACTGAGCTTGAAATCAAGCAGTTTGGGCAAACTTACGAAACAGCAGCTTCCATTTAGTACAAGTTTCATGTTGACTATTTGATAGGTACATAATTTATGCATGTACAAACTCAGAAATACCTTTTAATCTTCATTGTTTAGTTATTGATTGACAGGAGGTCGAGTGCTGTACCTTAAAATGATAATTTGATCTTTATCAAAGCTATATAAAAGAAATACACCAAAAGTAAACAAATTTTCATCCAATAATAATAATTCATTCTAATAAGCTTCAAATTCGCGTCAAACAAGTCATTGAATGAAGCCCGGACAGATTTGATAACTGTACATAATAATAGTGACACCCGCGGCTAAAGTTGTAACTAAATTTTTATCTACTTTAATAAATTTCAGTTGCCATATCCCTAATGTCATATATATCTATGAGCATTGTTTCACTTGAAACAAGTAATTGAATAATTAAATCTTCCACAATCACTGAGCTTGAATTAAAGCAATTTGTGCAAACCTACGAAATAGAAGCTTTTATTTAGTACCAGTTTCAAGTCTGTAAATAGTATAGTTCCTGAGAACTCAGCGTCACGCCAGCCAGCTAGCCAAAGTGAATATAATAGCGCTTTTTTTCCAAAAAATGCGCTAATAAAAATCTGTGGCAAATACATTGGTGTAGTATTATAACCATTAAGGATAGTACTTCGATATATATTTAGGGAAATCTTGATTATTAAAGATGGGAACTGTAGAATCCCGAAACGGTCTAAATTAAAAAGATCATTGAACCACAAAAATAAATGAAATGTAATCATTGATCGGATCCTCAAATTTTCAACAAGTTTGAATGAAAAATTAATTTAAATTAAAAAATCCTGTATAAGTATAATGAGATTCAGACAACAAGCCCCGCCTTGAAATACTAGGTTTCATGTCATTTGCTATTAATATTATTAAATCAAATTGTAAGTCATCTTGAGATAATACCATATTTTATTTGGACACTTCATATTGATAATGTGGAAACTCCACACTTTATTTCAAAGATTGATTTATAATGCCGCCTCTGCAAAATTATCTTAATATTGTTAAATAAAACTGAAAATCATCCTTCATTATGTTTCTTAGTCAATTCTTATTTATATCTCGGTATTCCACATCTTTCTTCAAATATTTTAATTGCATGTTTAAAAAGAGTAAACTAGTAATCATGCATGAGGAAAACCCGTCGATATTGCCCAATTGCCAGCGCTCATGAAGGCCAATTTCGTTTACAGTTTACAACTCTCACGTCATACGAGCGCTAAAAATACAGGTTTATAAGTTTGTGTTTCTTCAGATCCTAGCAAAACAGTACAACTTTGCAGTGACTAACCACCTTATCGAAAGATATAAGCTCTGCTTTATGAATGATTTCGTTAGTAGCTCACTGGCAGGAAGAGTGGTGATAAAGAAATTATATCGTGGTCGTCCACCAAGAATTTAAAAAAGTTGTTGTAATCTGAATGTAATAGTGATTCAATTATTTTAATAAATTGTGATACTTGTGTGAAAGTGTAGAACGATTTAAAATAAATTAAAAATTGTTGGACTAATTTTTGTACCAGGCAATATTTTTTCTCACATCAATTGATTGAAAAAAATAAATATTTCAATGAATAAATAATAAGACTGTCAAAGATATTGCGTATTTCCTGTCAAAAATCGTAAACAACTATCAACAACAAATAAACCGGAAGAACAGTCCTGCGCTTGCGTCAGGTGTGCTTTGATTTTTGTAGTTACAAGGTAAACTACGAAATGTGTCTACAACAGTCGACCTCAAACGGTCAACGTAATAGGCGAAACCTTCTAATGGCTGCTGTTGTTGTTGCTGTGGTGGTCATCATATCAGTTATCATCATAGGTAAATAAATCATCTCAAGGACATTTACACGATCTTCATTTATGTAGAAAAAAAATAGCGGGCTATTTGAAAATCTTGGGAAATAATTTATATTTAAATTAACTGGAATTTTGGATAAGAAACTTGTTGGGAATCCCCATTTAGTGAACATGATTCATTCAAAATGTAGCAACAATTTTTTCTGAATTCCAGCTGTATTGGTAAAACTAGTTTTACGTAGGCCTGAATTTTTAATGATAAAAATAAATCATTTCTTAACTATTTAATAATTTGTTTTTAATTACGATTCAAGTAAACATTCGCAAACAATCTGAATAATGTTCAACTGTTGAATGCTAGGTCATTGTTGCTGGCTGATTGGCGGCATTCTGATTGGTTAGAATATTGCCAAAAAGGATTTCCACAATTTATTTAGACCCAGTTGCACAAAGCATTATTAATATGTTGTTAATCTAATTTTTTAATTACGTTTCCTGAAGATAACTAAATTTCAAGAATAACTTAGTTGTATGTAATATTTGATTAACAATTTTGAGTTATATTTATTGTAGAATCATGTATTTTTTGCAATGTCAAAAAGTGAGGTTAAAAACACGTAATCAAATAGTTGCCAATGTGATTTATACAACGTGCCTCAGTCTCTTTTTACTAGAAGCCTTTTAATTTAACATTCCAGTCAGCTTTAAAATAAAATACATTTTTTGAATATAAAGAAAGGATTGAAAAATTTATGTACGGTATCAGAATTTATAGTTGAAACTATGGCTATCCACTTATAAAAAACTTAGCTTGCTGGAGTTGTACTAGCTTTTATTATTACTTTTGTCCTAATCGTTTAAGAGGAACTGAAAAAAATAAATATTTGAATCAATAAGCAATTGAATACAAACAAAACTCTGATAAAAAATTCTAACAGTGTTTAAAAAACAAAAAGTGCATGATTTCAAGATAATGTGTTATTAAAGATTTATTTTAACTACGATCGTACGACAAGTGAAAGTTTTTTACATACTTTTTAATGTAAAAAGAAGGATTTTACGGTAAACTGTGCAATAAAAGATTTATTGCCCACTTTCAAATTATAAATATTAATTGTCAGTACTTTAAACATCTGGAAAATATTTCCAATCTCATCTACAACACTAAAATCTCTTTTTCTATTTGGGTGTCAAAGTGTACTTTACGAAACTTGTTTGAATTTTTATTAGGTTGGTAACTACGCTGCTAGATAACCCAACTGTCATTTTGATATGTCATAATCACTGATCTCTAATAAACACTGGATTGGGTTTAGGCCGCTGGAATACGGCCCCAATTGAGCGTCGCCATCTTGGCAAAAACTGAGGTTCTGTGTCAATTGGTGACAGTTCAGTATAATGTTGGGACGCAATTTTATACTGAATATATATATATATTTTTAAATTATCTAGATACTTGCCTTGTTTATATTTGAATCATTGTTTTCTGATGATGATCCTTGGTGAAAGGATAAAAACGTCAAAATAAAAAAAATTACAGAACTTGAATCCAAAAATCATTTATTTATTAATACTTTTATTTTTTCGTACCGTACCACAAATTTAAATTTGAAAAAAAAACAGTGAAATAGCCCATAGTACAAGTCCTTGAATATTTTTTTTCGAAAACTGTCATTAAAAGTGAACATTTACAAACTAAAAAAATGCGAAATTATTGTCTTGTTTACGGGAAGCAAAATATTTCGCAGTCAGGATGCGAAATATTTCGCAGCTACATTGTTTGATACATGATTGCGAAATTCTTTTGCATTCTCGAATAAATTCTTTTATTCTCGAATGCAAAAGTGACATTTCACAATCTAGAATCAAAAATAACTATTTATCAATCATCGAATACGAGCATTTTACTAGAACTATTCAAAGTGGAATAACATAGTTCGATATTTGTTTCAAAATAATTGAAATCTAAACATTTTAATATAAATAAAAAGTTGTAGATTTTATAAATTAAATCAAATAATTACCCGTAATTGTTGAATGATGTGCATAAAAAATTAGAACGAACACAACTTTTCATATTTCCAACAACAACCTTGATAATATTTAAAATTAATTCCAAGGAGTAGAATACTTAATTTTATTCTTAGAAATTAATTTAGTATCAAATTATGGAAAAAAAGTAAACAGATTGAAAGAAAACGGAACTTTATTGATAAAGAAATTAATCATAAACAAATATTTATGTCTATTTTTCCTTATATTGCTCCAATTGTTATCTAAATACTAAACTAATAAATAAAAGATTATTTTGTCTGCAGCGCAAAATAATCTTTGATTTATCTTGGATAGCAAAAAATTATCAAAAATTAACAAAATTAAAAAACAAATACAAACATCATTGTAAAACAGCTAATAATATTATTATTTTTCAGTTGCTTCCGCAGGAGAAGAAGATGACTGCATGGGCGACCTCCAGTGCCTCCCAATTTCGAAATGCCAGGGCCACATAAATCCAGATTTTATTTATGGTTGCGGCAGTCATGATTCCCCTAGAATTTGTTGTTTAGCAAAATCAGTTCAAACAGAAAATGCAACAAATTTTCTTGTTACTGATAGTGGAGGAGCCTGGGAAACAGCATCTAGAATCGCAAAAATGCAGCTTCTTCCAGAAAGGTGTGGTATTGGGGACACTGAAGACAAAATTGCTAATGGAATGAATGCTTCAATTGGGCAGTTTCCTTGGATGGCCATTTTAGGATATAGAAGTTAGTAAAATTTATTTTAGACACCCTGTACGCAATAATTTTTCCGTTGTCATCCGCTGCAATTTTCCACAATTTTTTTTGTTAAATGATTTATAGTCTAGTTGAAGCCAAACAAAATTGTTGTCATGAATTAACAACAAGTTTTTTTCAATGCCATGATTCATGCAGGGAAATCAAACATTGAGTATATAATTTGATGTTTTGTCTCATTAATTATTCTTTTAGCAGTAACAGAGGTGATGTCATTGGGATCTACCGTTTCAGAAAACAATTTTGCATCTTCAATTTGTTTTGTTGTACGTTTACTGCTTTCTTGATGTTTTTAAAACTGAAAACAAACATGTCAGAAATTCCAAATTGACAACTGTCACAGAGAAGATATTCAAATCACGAATTTGGTGGAAGAGCATCCATATTTATATGATAAAAGTAATAAATCAAATCGAAATTCAATCATATGTACAAATACGACAATTTTGGCGATGTAAAATAGTTACTCAAGAAGTCAATTTTATGTTATATTTCAAAAAATGAACGAGAATGAGGATCTAAACCTATGAATCTAAATTTCTGAATGTAAACCAGCCGAAAAAACTCAAATTATATAAATTTTAAAAGAAATGCATGGTGTTACCACTATTTGATTTTATTTTGTTGCAGGTAAAACAGATCCATTTATTCGTAAACTTTGTGGTGGAACTATAATCAACGACAGATATATTCTTACAGCTGCTCACTGCTTATTCATTGATGGGCTGGAATTGTAAATATTAAATTCTTCCAGTACACTTTTGTGTATTAACAAAATTATAATTTTAGAGATCGAGTGACGCTAGGTGAACTCAATTTAGCTACTAAAAGAGATTGTATGGACGACAACAATGATTGTTCCGATGACCCAATCGATATTCCTATCAAAGAAGTTATAAAACATAATAAATTTAATAGAACAAGCCTCAAAAACGATATTGCTTTGCTGAGATTAGCACATAATATCACTAAATACACTGGTAATGTATGCAATTTGTTTAATTTGAGCCTAAATATTGAATATTGTTTCTATTTAGATTTTATAAAACCTATTTGTCTGCCTTTTGGACTGAGAATTGATGAAGAATATTTTTTAAACAGGAATTTTACTATTGCTGGATGGGGTCTCACTAGTCCTTGTAAGTAAATCTTACAAATTGATTCGTCACAAACTTCAGTTATTATTTTCAGCTTCTGTTGGAGTATCCAATATTCTTCAGTACACCTCCGTCATACCTTGGGAAGCAAATAAGTGCAACGAAGCTTTGAGGAAACCGTTTGGTCCAATAGAGAATCGCCAAGTTTGTGCAACGGGTCCAGAATTTAAAGAAGCCTGTCGAGGGGACAGCGGGGGACCTATGACTTACGTCCACTTGAACAGAAATGTCTTGAGGGCCACACAAATTGGAGTAGTTTCTTTTAAATCCATTGATACTTGTGGAACAGTTGATGTCCCAACGGTTTTCACAAGAGTGGATAGGTATTTAGACTGGATTCTTGATAATATAGAATCGTAATTTTTAGGTTATTTTTGTATTTTAATAAATATTTATTTATACATCGTTTATTACAATTTTTATTTGCAAGTGCACTGAAATTATTCAGTTTCTTCACTGCATTCGCAAAAATCTTTTTCATTTTCGTCGAATTTTGCTTGAATTGCTTTATTACAATAAACAGAACGATCCAATTTTCCCCAATTATCTTCTGGAGTTTCCGCCTTCAAATTTGATGAATAATTAATTTCGTCGTACAGAGTTTGCATGAGTTCCTTCTTTGTTTTTGGAGCTTTCATCTATAAACATATAAATAACCGCATTTTAAAATATTGTCGGAATGTTTGACCGAAAAATCACCTGTGATTGTCTCTCAAACAATGTGGGTATCTGCTGCACCCTCCCATGCATCAACTCCATGTGATGCCTGTGTTCCTGCCCGCGAAGTTTTTCTTCATCCCTACGGAGCTGAAGGCGCATTTCAAGCTCCTCTTCATGACTGTAGTTGAGTTCTTGCCAGATTGGACGTTGTCTCATGACTTTTTCTCGCCACCTTGCTTCTTCCTTGATTTTCTGTTCCTCCAAACGTTCATGTTCCATCCGTTGCCTAGCTCCCGTCAGAGAGGAAAGTGAATTCAGTCTTAAGAATGAAAAATTTTGGTAGGAGAAAGTTTTTTAGAATTTTGAATTCAAACTTCATTATAGAAATTTTTATTTATTTATTATACTAAACAATACAAAATCTTTCATTGTTATAATCAAAAATTTGAATATTCGTAATCAATCAAATACTAACAAGTGATGATAGAAATAGTCAAAATCGGTCTTAAATTATCAAACATATGTCTTGATTATTGCTTTGAATAAAATTCAAAATTCACTAGAAAAATACCCCGGAAATACAAAAATTGAAATTAAAATATTCTGCCTCTATTACACGATTCAATTTCTTCATCAATAAATTCACGGTTTTATTTTGAATTTATTGGATCGTGTAATACGAGACACTTCGTGAATTTTTTCTTCATGAAGAAATTCATGAATTTATTGGCGAATTAGAACGTGTTCTATTTTTCGACAACTTTCTAGGGTTTTTTCTCCACATTTTGTCGTTGCCAACCTTTGAATTTGACATTGTTTTTGCTTACCTCCAACCTTTTTTTGCGGTTAAGTTTGTTTGATTCTAAAGAGATACTGTGAAAATTCTAATTTTATTGTACTTCTAATTCTACAGAAACTTGCAAGAAACACAATACAAAAATTAACAACAGTAAAATGACAACCAGGCCCCCACAACTCTCATTGCCGGCCTACTATAAATGTGTCCGCTGACTGCGTCAAGCATGTGGACGTGAGAGGTGAGAGGAAATGTTTCAAGATGGCGGATATGAAGGGCCTAGTTGCCAATTGAAAAGCGTTTGATTCTAGTGTTTGTGTCGTTGAATACAGTCAGATTATAATAAATGAATAATAATTTAATAAAGTGATAGCCGTGTGACAAATGAACATTCAATTAAAATGCCTGGAAAATGTTTTGTCCCGAATTGTAATTCTGGATATGAGAGTTGTAAGATAAAATATAGTGTTTTTAGAGCTCCACTTGACATGATAGAAATTTGGGACAAAGCAATTGAATAAAATTATGTATACAAACACGTGAATTAAACTTCTTTATTTGCTCAAAGAATTAAAGCACTCGCGCTGAACGCGCTCGTGATTTTGAACTTTCTTCTCGCAAATAAACAGTGGTTTAATTCACTTGTATAAATAACTATTAAACTAGGTCCAGTTTCATAAATGAATTTAATTCTCATTGAAATTTACTCACAAAGTAAATTTGTATCAAGTCATTCAAATGAAATCTATATTTTGACAATGTTAATGAATTAAGTATAAGATAATTTAAAATAACGTGTATTTGTTAAAAATAAATATAAGTGCCCTTAATACAGAAAAAACTATTACGTTGTGAAACATTATGTATAATATAGAAATATAATATTTTGAACTGAATCTAATTTTTGTTCAACTTTTCCAATAATGGTATATTTAATAGGCATAATACGCATTATTGGCAAACTACTAATCTAAATCCACGAGAAACATGTAGAATTGATTTTCAAGTACGTTTTTCAACTTATGTCTGGTGCGGAATTTTCAACAATATTATTCTAGATCCATATTTTCATGAAGGCACTCCAACTTCACAAATTGTTTTTTTTTACAAAATGGTATACCACTAGCAGATCGCCGTGGAATGATATTTCAACAAGATGCTCCTGCGCACAATTTCATAGAAGTAAGAAATTATTTAAATCAAGAATTTCCAAATGGCTGGATTGGAACAAGAGGACCTAAAATGTGGCCTGCAAGGTCTCCCGATCTATTACCTTTATATTTCCTATGGGGTGCCATTAAAAACAAAGTTTATGTCACGCACGTGGCTACACTCGAAGAATTAAAACATAGAATAAGACAAGTTGTGAACGAGTTAAATAACAAAATTAATAATATTGTGTATCAACATTTGTTAAAAAGGGTCAATTTTTGTATACGACAAAACTATTTAATAATTTATGTACATTTGTATATCTAAGGGCACCCTCAAAATTTAAGTCTTAATGTGTGGTTACATTGAATGCGAGCGCGTGCGATTTTGCAACGTCCGTGAACGTACGATATCGTGTCTGACTTAATGGTGGTTACATTTTCTCTGTCTGATTGGCAAGAACCAAACGATCAGTTCCGTAAAATGGATCAAAATCTGCTAAAATTATCTTTTACTTGTCAAAAATATTACTGCTTAGTGATTAACGATTTTCAACCAAAAAAGAAAATATCGGGCGAATGAATTATATATAAATAGAGATGAAAATTGAAAGTATATGAAACTTACATCCTAAGAAATTCATTGAGTATCTATATATACTATACAAAATCCATACAAGACCTGAAAAACTCTCAATCTACCAAAAATGTATTGAGCCTAGAGAGAAACTAGCTATAACACATATTTTTTCAATTATATTCTTCTTGTGGTATTCTTTAGAGTTTTGATTCCATAATTCCACAAATCAGTTCTCCAATATCCATTTTTTATTTTAATTGCCTAGATAGGCTCGCACAACAACGCAAGAAAAATCAAACTAGTTTGTTTAGGTCAGATAGTCGTGCAATAACATACGAGCGCGTCATTAAAAATCGTTTGCAGTGTAACCATACGTGTTTATATCAACAGGTTTGTTTTTACCGGCGCACGCACGTCTGAAAAATCGCACGCGCTCGCATTTAATGTAATCACACATTTACTAGTGCAATCGTCTGTAATAAATGTTTAGAACTCAATAATTTTGTTTTCATAGCCAGTTTTAATTTCGACTGAAACTATTTTAATATTTTCTTCAATATCTCGACTTCTGTTAAGTCTAGGAGGAGTAACTTACTGGACTTTTTTGAAGACAAAATTATATCCTAGCCAACAGCATAAAAATATACAGAGCGTATCATTAAAAAAAAAATCAAAAATAGGTAAATCTCCGAAAATTAAATTTGTACCGCATTTTTAGCGCATTTTTCCGAAAAAAGCGCTATTATATTCACTTTGGCTGGCTGGCTGGCTGGCTGGCTGGCTGGCTGGCGTGACGCTGAGATCTCAGCAACTATACTATTTACAGACTTGAAACTGGTACTAAATAAAAGCTGCTGTTTCGTAGGCTTGCACAAATTGCTTCAATTCAAGCTCAGTGATTGTGGAAAATTGAATTATTCAATTACATGTTTCAAGTGAAACAATGTCCATAGATATCTATGACATTAGGGATATGGCAACTAAAATTTATTGAAATAGATAAATATTTAGTTACAACTTTCGCCACGGGTGTCACTATTATTATGTACAGTTGTCAAATCTGTCCGGGATTCATTCAATGACTTGTTTGACGCGAATTTGAAGCTTATTAGAATGAATTATTATTATTGGATGAAAATTTGTTCACTTTTGGTGTATTTTTTTTTATATAGTTTTGATAAAGATCAAATTATCATTTTAAGGTACAGCATTTGACCTCCCGTCAGTCAATAACTAAACAATGAAGATTAAAAGGTATTTTTGAGTTTGTACATTCATAAATTATGTACCTATCAAATAGTCAACTTGAAACTAGTACTAAATGGAAGCTGCTGTTTCGTAAGTTTGCCGAAACTGCTTGATTTCAAGCTCAGTAATTGTAAGACATGGTAATTTGCGAAATCTCTGAAGTAACAAGCATTCATGAGCTGTCAAAAATGCGCTTCCATCATCTAGATGATTCTTCCATTTTTTGGGAAAAGGCGCTATTATATTCACTTTGGCTGGCTGGCTGGCGTGACGCTGAGTTCTCGGCAACTATACTATTTACAGACTTGAAACTGGTACTAAATAAAAGCTGCTGTTTCGTAGGTTTGCACAAATTGCTTTAATTCAAGCTCAGTGATTGTGGAAGATTGAATTATTCAATTACTTATTTCAAGTGAAACAATGCCCATAGATATATATGACATTAGGGATATAGCAACTGAAGTTTATTCAAGTAGATAAAAATTCAGTTACAACTTTAGCAATGGGTGTCATTCACTGATCTCTAATAAACACTGGATTGGGTTTAGGCCGCTGGAATGCAGCCCCAATTGAGCGTCGTCATCTTGGCAAAAACTGAGGTTCTGTGTCAATTGGTAACAGTTCAGTATGGTGTTGGGACGCAATTTTATACTGAATTAATTTTGTTCATTTATTTAAATGTAGATATATTAATATATAATATTGTTATTGTTTTATTTTATTAGAAAAACTCAACTGAAAAAGTTTGAAGATATAACTTATTCCTATTTTCAGTGAAGTATTACTTTTTACAGGTTTTATGGAGACCTAGAAGGATACATCAATTCATTATGTTAAAGTAATCAAACGATTTGATTTTCAATTTTAGATTAAATTGAAAATATCATGAATAATAAAATCTTATTGTTGGGCAATGTTACAAAGTTATGATAACAAATTTGAGTAATATATCAAATTTAATATAAAATATCTTGCTCACAAAATTAATCGCTGGACTGCAAATTTGTGCTTACTTACGAACAATGAAATCTTGATTATTAAATGTATTATTATTCTCCTATCATGTGTAGTAGGTTTTTAATATTATTAGTTTTGAATAGGCAATATTATAGCGGAAATGCACTTCATTTATTCATATAGGTAAATTCATAGTTTTAAATTTTAGGTAACAAAAATTTATAAAACTATTGAACGGATTAAATAATACTAAACTACAATGTTTAAAAAATAGTTAAAACACTGACACTAAAAAGTTCACAAATATTTTTAACTATTAATAAATATTTCAACTATTATAACAATTTTTAACTTTTGTTGATTATTAATGTATGTATTTTAATATATATTGAGAATAATTTCTTCATCTTGCATTATACTTTGAGTTTCATCGAGTGTCTTCTATAAGTGTTTTGAATTTGCCGCCGAATAGTGACACAAAACCTCAGTTTTACTGTCAAGGCCGCCGTTCAACCGGGGCCGCTTTCAGATGCCAGAATACGGTCTAAACCCAATCCAGTGTTATATAGAGATCAGTGGGCAATGTAAATTAATTTATCAATTTACATGCATCTAGTTTCACTTTATTAAAGCATGAATAAGCGCAGTTTGCCGTTGAGGCCAACACAAAATCTTGTGTACAAAATTGCAAATCGTTAGATTAAAAATTTAGGCCTTGAACAGAAGAACATACATCTTAACATGAAATTGTTCACAAAATATTAGTTCGTCATTAGTTTGTTCAAATTCTAAACAATTCTAAATTAAGTCCCATTCACAGCCTGAAATTCGGCGAAATTCGTAAAGCTTGGTATATGGGAAAGCCGTAGTAGCGTTCACAGCGCTGAAATTTGGTGCACACAAATTCCACTTTGACCAAATCTTGCAAGCTCCAAACTTTTCTTGTAATTTAGGTTGCGTTCTACAAAAATATTGAAGAAGAATAAGTATTTTGAATGAATTTTTATTTCATTTAACGTTTGATTATTTGTTTACGATTTTCGTTTGTGCTTGGTTTTCATCTGTTTCAAATAAGTTATCTTGATTGGCAGCAGTACTTGAAGATTATTAATTTTTAGTGGTTTCCACAAATGTTGCACTTTTAATTTCAGATAAAAGATATCAGTTGTGGGTGATACCCCCCCCAGCATTTTCTTGGCAGTATTATTTTTATTCCAAATAAAACTATTCAAAAAATAAATTCAATCTTAATTGGACCTGCCTCTGTATGCCAAATATTTTCTATATTACGAAAGTTGTATAGAAAAATAATGAATCAGCTTTTTGATATATTAAATTTTAATTCGATTGATTAAAATGAAAATACTCAACGTTTGCCGGAAAAATATTACGGTAAGGACCGGAGAAGTAATATACAAATACCCAGGGTACAATTTCTACGTGGCAATTAATTTGTGATATGATTACCACAGATATACGCATATGAATATTGCTTACATTAATTGCCAGAGGCGGAATAGAAAGAGTTGTTGGATCACACAAGATTTAATAAATTTATAAATTTTTCAACATTTTGATGAATCTTCACGATTTAAACCCCACTAAACCCAAAAACCATATTTTAAAAATTTCATATTTAAGCTTTTTATAAAAAAAATAGTTTTAAGTTCGTGTGATACCAGTGGTACCAACATTTTATTGATGAAACTTTTTTAAAACGGTAGTATTTATCATAAAATATGAAATAACTAAAATTGATCCTTGAATAATTTGCAACAACATTTACCTGAAACATTTTCTCAAGTATTAACGGTTCATTTGTTAATATTAAAATTTGAATTATTATAAATTTCGTAATATTTTCTGAGTTATACAAAGAAATCAAATAATAAAATTCATAATGTGAAATTAGAATTATTATTACTTATATTTGGACATCACAGGCAAGCGTTCGTCAATTTTGTCCTATCGTGTTTGGTATCAAATTAAACAATTGTCAATTATTATTTTACAATACTGAAATTTTCATTTTTTCAGGAAGAATACATTGTTTATTTTGCACCGGACGTGCGTTAGCCATAATTCACAATGGGCGTAAGCATAAGAAATGCATAAGACATAAAGTTGAACATTTTCACAATGCTCTTACGTATTTCTTATGCTTGCGTAGTGCATAACAGCTGCATAAGAAAGCTACGTATTTCTTTCGCATATTTTTTCTTAATGCGCTTGTCCAATATATTTTTACAGACACAGACAGTAGATGTGTCAAATGAATTAAAATAAACTTGTTTTAATTTCGGCTTCCCAAAAAGACATTTGATTGCAAACATGTGCAGAAACAAAAGTAATGTCCTAAACTAAGAGCTTTAATGTAAAAAACAAAACTAAAAGCAATGAAAATAATTTTTATTATTATTTTTTAAGATTTTCATAAGAATTCTTATGTATTTCTTATGCTTACGCCCATTGTGAATTATAAGGCTCACTTGCTTGCCCACCACAATTTTATACATATAAATCAATTTTTTGGGTGTTCATTCATTCGTTGTTAAATTCTAGAAGTGTTAATATGAGATTATTAATAATGAATTGGTTAAATTATCTTGAATTTTACCTGATTTTAACTTATTCAATGTCAGGTATGATTTTAACTTGATTCATTTGATTTTTACTTATATAATTTAGTTTAGTTACAGTGCGTACAAAATTTACAAATCTCCAAATAATTAAATATAAAAATTAATAAATTTATGTAACAAAACGTTACTATACAGATTATTCGAAGTAATAAATATGGAAAATAAAGAAATATTTATATTTGCGTTATAACTTTGACAGCTGTCACTGTGGAACTATTGCCAACGTCAATTCCTCCAGATATTAACCTAAAATCAACGTATTCTATTAACAAATGTTATTAATTGAAATACACGTATTGTCTACCAAAAAATTAATACAAATCTCGTGCGTTATAAATTGAGGAGGTTAATTGTTTATTGTAAAAAAAAAATACTTCTTGAAATGATAGTTTCACATTATTTAATTTTAAAAAATCCATGGGTAAATGATCGACATACGTGCAGCGCGGGACCTAAGAATCGACGTTCGCCTTCCAAAGCGTAATAAAATATAGCTTCGCGGTCGTTTCTCAAACGAAGTCATCGCGCTGAAGAATACTACTTAAGGTTGTTGAGAAGGAAATCAAAGTATATGAGAATTTGTTCAAATTTTTACAGTATATTATTTGTTTAGTAAAGAATATTCTGGCAGAGTTTGAACTCAATCTTGTTTCTAGTTATCGAGATAAAAAATATCAAAGTTGCTGTTCGGTGACATGTTATTACATTGCGTTAATGCACGCGACGTGTTTCACATTGATTTATAAGTCATTATCTCGACTACCTGAAATGACAACATTACAAAAAATCGTCAAAATATCTACGAAAGTCTTATAAACATGTGTACCAAGTTTCAAAAGAGTCTTGTTTATAGTTTTAGAGAAAATTGAATTATTACTCAAAAAAATTGTACAAAAGCTACTAAAATTTAGCAAGTTATCATACGCTAGGCAACGTCGCCGCATGAGATGAAATGGGAAGAGTGTGTGTGATTAGAATAAACAAGATTTTTTATTATTTTCCTGACTTGACGGTACACTGATTGAGTAACCCATTTATTCTTCCATCGATATTATTTTTTTGATGTAGATTTATCATTAATAAGTTTGTTTGGTTATGAAACGCAGTATTACTACTAAACGTCAGATGTCAAAAATACTTCCGAAAGTCTACAGTGTTGCGCACTATACATATCATATTGTAGCTTTGTTAAAATATGAAAAAGGAATATTTCAACGGATGGAAGCTCTTTAAAAGAATAGAATAAGGAACCAAATTATTCAAAATCATGTATTTTCAACCGAAAACAAACATTTCCATTAGTTTTAATCACTAAAATTTTGTTTATTTGAAGTTGGCAATGAATGTTTATCCTATGTATTTAGCATAGAGCAGGGTTTCCACCACAGCTTGACCCTACTCCTCTTCTTAACAACCTTAAGGGGGTAACTCGAACATACTTGATATAAGATAAAATTTTAAATTTTATAGCAAGTTACAGATCAGATACACATTTTCGACTCAAAAAAAATTTGAGAACATGTTATGGGTCATTTAAATAAAGAATAATAGTTTTAATAACGTTAAAATAACACAGTGCCTTATGGCAGATTGCAGCAAGATTATTTCTTTGGAATATTAATAGAACTTAACGATTAGATACTGCAGAAAATCAACTTCCTTCTTGTCCACTAATAATCAATGTTTAATTTTCACAAAAGAAAAGCACACTTCACCGACATATTTTTTGAATTATAAGGAAAATAATATGAAAACATCCAAACTACAATTTCTCAAGCATGGCTATCAAAGAAGCGACAACGTCGCTTGCCAAACGTCATTCATGACCTTAATATTGTTCTAGAGGTCACTTCTTCTACCGCGGAAAAATAAGAAATTCAAATTTTTTTATCTCAAAAATATAGATTTACAAGTGAAATTTGTATATTAAAATGATACAATAGTATTTGGCACACACACTATGTTTCTCCATCAATCACCAATATATTAGAGCTATTATAAAATAATTAGGTTATTTTACACCATGCTCAAAACAAATTACAAAGAAAACAGCGTTGCCAGATCTGTTTTAACTATTTTCACAAAAATCAACTGAGCGACTAAATACAACATTCTTTTTAATTATTGTTGATATCCGCTTCAAAGAAACTGTCAGATTCACTAATAAATAAAAAATGTATTTTTTTTATTGTCTATATCCATTATAAATTGTTTTAACAAAAGTTTAAGTACTTATGTTATTAAAGATACGGCCAGTCTTCGAGTTACCCCCTTAAAACATTCGATTGTAAATAATTATTGTTGATAATTGAAAGCGTAGAGTGTAGACAACTCACGCTCCGCTCGTATTTTTTACCAAGCCGCTCGTGCATTGAAGAATAACCTTTTATTCACAATCACTATAGTAATATGTCAATTCCAAACCTTTCAGAGGTTAGAAATTTATGTGATTTTTAACAGCAAATGACAATCTCTTGGGTTGCAAATATTTTATTATCTCTTGGGGAGGAAATGTTTACATATGGTTGCCTAGCAACACAGTCATAAATCTTTGAAAATAAGGTGATTAGTACCAGGATTAGTACTGTCAAATAAATTGATGAGATCTTATGATTACAATATGTAACATTTGAATTTCCGGAACTCTTTATATTTATAGATATTCCTTGTTTTATTTGGTCACTTGAAATTTGAAATTCTTGAGTGGAAATGCCTGATCCATAAATATTAGTCAAGGTTTTCGTATTTGTCAACATATTCGCAATTTTTGCCTGCCCTTCTAATGAACTATCAAAGTACCCTTCGGCTACATTACTGGATTTTCATCCCCCCAACCTTTTTAATTGCAAAATATCACCTCCATTATCTGCAAGTGATGTGACAGCAGTTCTTCGGAAGCAATAACCAGTAAACAAATCGGGATTTTCTAATTTTTCAAAAATTGTATATCGGTTACCTTCATTTTAAATAATTCGTCGCTTCGACAAGCCCCAGAAACGCAAATTATTAAAGCGACCTGAAAATTTTGAAGTATGATAGTGTGTATTTCGGTAATAAATTGATAATTACCTTTTAAGGAAGAAATTCTAAAGGCGCATCATTCAAAAATTTGTCGATATCAATCTTAGAAAATATTCTCGGCTTTTTGGGTCTATATCCAACATTCTGTTTTTTTAAAAAAGCTGCTAGCTTACAAAATTTAGATATATCAAAATTTTCTTTAATTTTCGGTGTTGATCTCAACATGGAGTACGTTGCCCAAAAAGTTGTTGGTTTTTTATTTTTCGATAAGTAACTGAAATAAGCGAACACAACACTTTCTGAATTTTTCTGAACTTGTTTAGCAGTACACCAATTTTTGTAATGTTTGTATATATTTGAAACAAAAGCCGAGAAAGAGGAGATATATGTACAAGAGAAAGAATAATATAGTGATAAAGGGATTAAAACTGGAACAAATTACAGAAAAAGAACTAGAAAAATGGATTTCAAACAAATTGAGGATACATGCAGACGTAAATAAAGTAATAACCCTGAATCAAAATACAGAGAAAGAAATTATTAAAGTAGAAATGCTAGATTGGGAGCAGAAGCAAAAGGTTATGAAAGCCAAAAATGAACTTAAGAATACAAACATATTCATCGATAACGATCTTACCTGGGAAGAGAGAAGAATTCAGAGAGAGATAAGGAACATAGCAAGAGAAGCGAGGACAAATGGAGAAAGAACGAAAATTGGATATAAAAAAATAATAATCAATGGAATACCATACAAGTGGTATAAACAGGAAAATGGTGTAGTACCCACTGGAAACAAAGTAGACCCAAAAGATATAACAAATAAGGGAAACCCAAAAAACTCTTGATGTAGAACATAACCCAATCAGTCAACGTGGAAACAAACATGCATACGAAAAGGTTAAAACGAATAGGTATATGGAACATTAAAAGTATAAATGGTAAGGAAATAGAATTAGTAGAAGAGTTTGAAAGAGCTAACTTAGACTTATTGGCTATAACGGAAACGAAAATGAAAGGACAGGGTATAAAAAAATTAAATGACAAACATATCTTAATATATAGTGGAGTAGGAATAGAAGATAGAGCAAAAGGTGGCGTAGGTTGCATATTACACAAAAGCATAGAACAAACTTTGAAGAACTGGAAATGTGTAAATGAAAGATTAATGATTGTTAAGACTGAGGATACTAATAAAGCAATAATGAATTTCATGATAATCTATGGGCCAAATGATGATGACGATAAATCAACGAAAGATGAGTTTTGGGACACGATACAAGTAGAATATGAAAAACTAGAAGAACCAATATTCTTAGTGGGAGATTTTAATGCAAGAGTGGGTAATATAAATAAAGGAATAGAAGAAATAATGGGAAGATATGGTGAACAAACTAAAAATAACAACGGAAGAAGATTAATCGATTTCTGCATAATAAATGACCTGAAAATATTAAATACATATTTCCAGCACAAAAACATACATAAATATACCCGAGAAGTAAAAAGTAGGAATGAGAGATCAATAATAGATTATTTTATTACAAATAAAACGCAAATAAAAAACATAAATGATGTTAAAGTCAAAAGAGGTAGTGAAATCGGAAGTGACCATTTCCTAACAGTAGCGAAAATAAAAATGAAACAAGAAGAAATCCAAACAAAGAAAGAAATCAGGAAAGAAATAAACACGGTTAAATTGAGGATAGATAAACTGAACAATGTAGAAGTAAGGAGGAAATACCAAGATAAAATTGGCGAATTGATAATGAAAACACCAATTCCAAATCAAGAAAATATAGAAGAAATGTGGAAAACGTTTAAACAGATAATACAAGAGGCAACAAAAGAAACATGCGGAACTAATAAAAACACAAGAAACATTACACAGACACACTGGTGGAATAAAGAAGTAAAAGAAGTAATTAAAATGAAAAAACAAAAATGGAAGAAATACCTAAGTACAAAAAAGGAAGAAGACTACAAAGAGTATAAAATACAAAGAACAAAAGTAAAACAAACTATAAAACAATCCAAGTTAAAGGCATGGGAAGAATTCGGAAAAACAATGGAAATCAACTACAAGGAAAACCAGAAACTATTCTACAAAACATTGAAAACATGCAAAAAACAAAAACAAGTTATACTAAAACAAATACAAGATAAACAGGGAAATATATTAAAAGAATATGAGTTAATAATGGAAAGATGGAAAGAACACTTCCAAGAGCTATTAGAGGAAGATCAAGTCATGGACGTAAGAGATCATCAAGAATCAAACAACGAAATTAATAACGAAACAGAAAATATCACGTATGACGAAATGAAGACAATACTACAGAAACTTAGAAACGGTAAAGCTCCAGGACATGACATGATAAAGGCAGAACAGCTGAAGTTTATAGGGGAACATGGAGAGCAAATATTATTAATCATGCTTAACCAAATATGGAAAACAGGAAAAATGCCAACAGACTGGGAAAAGGCGGTGATATTTCCGATACATAAAAAAGGCGATAGCAAGAAATGTAGCAATTATAGAGGAATATCACTCCTATGCACAGCGGCTAAAATTTATGAATCCATATTGGAAAACAAATTAAGAAGAAAAATAGAATTAAACATCGAACCCGCGCAAAGTGGCTTCAGGAAGGGACACTCAACCCAAGATCATATCTTTACCATCAGAACATTGACAGAAATAGTAATGAAACAAAATAAAAAGCTCTACATAACATTTGTCGACCTAGAAAAAGCCTTCGATAGAGTCCCTAGAAAAAAAATGTGGGAAATATTAAGAAAGAGAGGAATAAGTGAGGAACTTACAAATGCGATAAAGAATATATATAGTAATACCTCAAATTATATAAGAACTGGAAATGAGACCTCATCAGAATTTATTACAACACAAGGACTTAGGCAAGGAGGAGCCTTGAGCCCTATACTATTTATAATTTTCCTGGACAATATAATAAAGAACATAAAGAGCAAAATAAAGAGAGTAGATGTTGGCTACCATAAACTTGCCAGGATAACAATAGCAGAGTGCGCTTTTGCGGATGATCTGGCAATTCTGGCAAAAAACGAAAACGATATGCAACACGACCTGAACGTGTGGAATGAAGAACTCACAAAGCACAACATGAAAGTGAACATAGAAAAAACAAAAGTAATGGTAATAGCAAAAGAAGACATAGAAGCAAACGTAACAATGAACGGGAAAGAGATAGAACAAGTGGAAACTTTCACATACCTTGGAGCTGTTATACATAATAGAGGAGGAATTGAAGAAGAAATAAACCAAAGAATACTCAACGCGAATAAAAGCTATTACTCAATAAACAAAACAATATTGAACAATAAACAGATATCTAAGGGAACTAAGATGACACTTTACAAAACAATGTCAATGTATAGACCAACATTAATATATGGAAGTGAGTCATGGAAGATGAATAATAGACTTAAGAGTAAAATACAAGCGAGTGAAATGAGATTCCTAAGAAGAGTAGAAGGGGTTACAAGGATGGACAAAATCAGAAATGAACATGTAAGAGCTAGTCTAGAAATTGAAAGTATTCAAACCACCATTGAAAAGATACAAGCTGCATGGTACGGTCACCTAATAAGAATGCCGGAAACTCGACAAACCAAACAAGTATGGAACTCCAAAATAGTGAAAGAAAAAAGAAGAGGAAGACCAGCCAAAACATGGCAAGATATAGTGGAAGAAATACTAAGAAGGAACAACATCAGCACCCAAGAGGCAAAGAGAATGGCAAAAAATCGAAAAGAGTGGAAAGACTTCGTAAATAATATGAACTAAAATTAATAGTCAATCCTGACACCCGTAAGGGTATTAAAGGATTTAAAATGATAATAATAATAATAATAATTGTATATATTTTCATACCGCCCTTTGCATTTTTGAGGCAACAAATTTTCAGTAGCTTCTGTAGCAGCTTTTCTTATCTCGGGGGGAGTACATTGTTCTATAATATCACAATCTGAATCTGAACTCACAGACATTTTATAGCTTTCCAATACTCAGCATAAATGTCAAATTATTGAAACAAATTTAAACATTTGTTTTCATAGTCTACTACCATACATTAACATAGTATTTGAAGAAGGCGATGTACGAATAGAATGAGAAGGTAATTAGGATAATTAAGGGCGATTGTGAATAAAATAGTATACATAGTTCAGTGGGAGTTTCATTACAGCCTTGCGCTTTATCTGAGCTTCGAGACTTCGTCTCTCGGTCATCTAATAAGCCCTCAGCTGTAATGAAACATATCCCACCTCACATGTAATATACTATTATACACTTGTATCTTAATTATCTATCAAGAAATTACGATTTTTCTTCAATTTATAAGCGCATAAATAAATACTATAAATAAAATATTTGTATTTTGTACAGAAATAAGACCTTTAAGTGACATAATAGACCTTTTAGAATAAAAAAAAAAGTTTTTTGAATCGTATTTTGATTAATACTTTTAATTATAAATAAATTATTTTATGATTTAAATTCTGTATGTTAATAATAAAGAATCATATTATTGATTCCTCTGTTTGAGGTTCTTTTACGTGAGTTTTCCTCAAACCCTGGGTGAATAATGCCAGACAATTATTGTTCATTTTGTACTTGATGTACGACCCACATTTTCACGTCTAGTCTTCCGTATATTTTTAAATTATCGAGATACTTGCCTTGTTTATATTTGTTTCATTGTTTTCATTGTTATATTTGTTTCATTGTTTCCCTTGGTGAAAGGATCAAAGCGTCAAAATAAATAAATATACAGAACTTGAATCCAAAAATCATTCATTTATTAATACTTTTATATTTTCGTACCGTATCACAAATTTAAATTAAAAAAAAAAAAACAGTGAAATAGCCCATAGTACAAGTCCTTGAATATTTTTTTTCGAAAACTTTCATTAAAAAAGAATGTTTACAAGGCAACTAGAAAAATGCGAAATGATTGTCTTGTTTACAGAACGCGAAATATTTCGCAGCCAGGGTGTAAAATATTTCGCAGCTGAGATGCAAAATATTTCGATTAATTGTATTGGTACATTTTTATTAATTTTGAGATATGGTTTTTGAAAAGACGTTGTTTGATACATGATTGCGAAATTCTTTTGCATTCTCGAATAATTTCTTTTATTCTCGAATGTAAAGTGACATTGCACAATCTAGAATCAAAGATAACTATTTATTAATCATCGAATGCGAGCATTTTACTAGAACTATTCAAAGTGGAATAACATAGTTCGATATTTGTTTCAAAATAATTGAAATCTAAACATTATAATGTAAATAAAAAGTTGTAGATTTTATAAAATAATAAAAAATTAGAACGAACACAACTTTTCATATTTCTAACAACAACCTTGATCATATTTAAAATTAATTCCAAGGAATAGGAATACTTAATTTTATTCTTAGAAATTAATTTCGTGTCAAATCATGGAAAAAATAAACAGATTAAAAGAAAACAAATACTGAACTAATGAATAAAAGATTATTTTATCTGCAGCGCAAAATAATCTTTGATTTATCTTGGATAGCAAAAAATTACCAAAAACCATTCAACAAAATTCTAATTATTTAGGCAGTACAAACATTATTGTAAATTATAATAATAATAATATTATTATTTTTCAGTTGCTTCCGCAGGAGAAGAAGATGACTGCATGGGCGACCTCCAGTGCCTCCCAATTTCGAAATGCCAGGGCCACATAAATCCAATTTTTATTAATGGTTGCGGCAGTTATGATTCCCCAAGAATTTGTTGTTTAGCAAAATCCGTTCAAACAGAAAATGCATCTAGAATCGCAAAAATGCAGCTTCTTCCAGAAAGGTGTGGTATTGTGGACATTGAAGATAAAATTGCTCATGGAATGAATGCTTCAATTGGGCAGTTTCCTTGGATGGCCATTTTAGGATATACAAGTTAGTAAAATCATTACTATTTTATTGTACGCAATAATTTTCCCGTTGTCATCCGATGCAATTTTCCAGAATTTTTTTTATTAAATGATTTATAATCTAGTTGAAGCCAAACAAAATTGTTGTCATGAATTAACAACAAGTTTTTTTCAATGCCATGATTCATGCAGGGAAATCAAACATTGAGTATATAATTTGATGTTTTGTCTCATTAATTATTCTCTTAGCAGTAATGCTGGGGCCACATTTACGTCTAATGTCATTAATTGAGGCGTTATTCAATAATGAACACATTGTCAATGACAATATGTTAATTGTCACATAACGCCTTACTTAACGGCATTAGACATAAGTGTGGCCCCTGCATAACAGAGGT
This sequence comes from Dromius quadrimaculatus, assembly GCA_963989225.1. Classification (NCBI taxonomy): domain Eukaryota; kingdom Metazoa; phylum Arthropoda; class Insecta; order Coleoptera; family Carabidae; genus Dromius; species Dromius quadrimaculatus. The sequence continues at coordinate 5,561,117 of OZ022328.1, forward strand.
GATGTCATTAAGATCTACCGTTTCTGTAAACAATTTTGCATCTTCAATTTGTTTTGTTGTACGTTTACTGCTTTCTTGATGTTTTTAAAACTGAAAACAAACATGTCAGAAATTCCAAATTGACAACTGTCACAGAGAAGATATTCAAATCACGAATTTGGTGGAAGAGCATCCATATTTATATGATAAAAGTAATAAATCAAATCGAAATTCAATCATATGTGCAAATACGACAAATTTGGCGATGTAAAATGGTAACTCAAGAAGTCAATTTCAGGCACTGATCTCTAATATAACACTGGATTAGATTTAGGAACAATGCCCATAGATATATATGACATTAGGGATATAGCAACTGAAGTTTATTCAAGTAGACAAAAATTTAGTTACAACTTTAGCAATGGGTGTCATTCACTGTTCTCTAATAAACACTGGATTGGGTTTAGGCCGCTGGAATGCGGCCCCAATTGAGCGTCGCCATCTTGGCAAAAACTGAGGCTCTGTGTCAATTGGTGACAGTTCAGTATGGTGTTGGGACGCAATTTTATACTGAATTAATTTTGTTTATTTATTTAAATGTAGATATATTAATACATAATATTGTTATTGTTTTATTTTATTAGAAAAACTCAACTGAAAAAGTTTGAAGATATAACTTATTCCTATTTTCAGTGAAGTATTACTTTTTATAGGTTTTATGGAGACCTAGAAGGATACATCAATTCATTATGTTAAAAAAATCAAACGATTTGATTTTCAATTTTAGATTGAATTGAAAATGTCATAAATAATAAAATCATATTGTTGGGCAATGTTACAAAGTTATGATAACAAATTTTAGTAATATATCAAATTTAATATAAAATATCTTGCTCACAAAATTAATCGCTGGACTGCAAATTTGTGCTTACTTACGAACAATGAAATCTTGATTATTAAATGTATTATTATTCTCCTATCATGTGTAGTAGGTTTTTAATATTATTAGTTTTGAATAGGCAATATTATCGCGGAAATGCACTTCATTTATTCATATAGATAAATTCATAGTTTTAAATTTTAGGTAACAAAAATTTATAAAACTATTGAACGTATTAAATAATACTAAACTACAATGTTTAAAAAATAGTTAAAACACTGACACCAAAAAGTTCACAAATATTTTTAACTATTAATAAATATTTCAACTATTATAACAATTTTTTGTTGATTATTAATGTATGTATTTTAATATATATTGAGAATAATTTCTTCATCTTGCATTATACTTTGAATTTCATCGAGTGTCTTCTATAAGTGTTTTGAATTTGCCGCTGAATAGTGACACAAAACCTCAGTTTTACTGTCAAGGCCGCCGTTCAACCGGGGCCGCTTTCAGATGCCAGAATACGGTCTAAACCACTGATCTCTATATAACACTGGATTGGGTTTAGACCGTATTCTGGCATCTGAAAGCGGCCCCAGTTGAACGGCGGCCTTGACAGTAAAATTGAGGCTTTGTGTTCCTATTCGGCGGCAAATTCAAAACACTTATAGAAGACACTCGATGAAATTCAAAGTATAATGCAAGTAAGATGAAGAAATTATTCTCAATATATATTAAAATACATACATTAATAATCAACAAAAGTTAAAAATTGTTATAATAGTTGAAATATTTATTAATAGTTAAAAATATTTGTGAACTTTTTAGTGTCAGTGTTTTAACTATTTTTTAAACATTGTAGTTTAGTATTATTTAATCCGTTCAATAGTTTTATAAATTTTTGTTACCTAAAATTTAAAACTATGAATTTACCTAAATGAATAAATGAAGTGCATTTCTGCGATAATATTGCCTATTCAAAACTAATAATTTTGAATATCTACTACACATGATAGGAGAATAATAATACATTTAATAATTAAGATTTTATTGTTCGTAAGTAAGCACAAATTCGCAGTCCAGCGATTAATTTTGTGAGCAAGATATTTTATATTAAATTTGATATATTACTCAAATTTGTTATCATAACTTACTTGTGCAACGTCAAATTTCTTAATGAATCGGCTTTATTTCCGCAGAACATGCATTTGAACACCATGATTTAAAAATTGCGTCCCAACACCATACTGAACTGTCACCAACATATGTCACCAATTGAACACAGAACCTCATTTTTGCCAAGATGGCGACATTCAATTGGGGCCGCATTCCAGCGACCTAAACCCAATCCAGTGTTATATTCAGATCAGTGGTCTAAACCCAATCCAGTGTTATATTAGAGATCAGTGATTTTAGATCATATTTCAAAAAATTAACGAGAATGGGGATCTAAACCTATGAATCTAAATTTCTGAATGTAAACCAGCCACTGATCTCTAATATAACACTGGATTGGGTTTAGACCGTATTCTGGCATCTGAAAGCGGCCTCGGTTGAACGGCGGCCTTGACAGTAAAACTGAGGTTTTGTGTCACTATTCGGCGGCAAATTCAAAACACTTATAGAAGACACTCGATGAAATTCAAAGTATAATGCAAGTTAGATAATGAAATTATTCTCAATATACGTCAATATGCACACATTAATAATCAATAATAGTTAAAAGTATTTAAAAATTGTTATAATAGTTAAAATATTTAAAAATATTCATTAATAGCTCAAAATATTTGTTAACTTTTTTGTATCAGTATTTTAACTATTTTTTAAGCATTTTAGCTCTGAATTATCAAATTCATTTAATAGTTTTACGATTTTTGTTATAAATCTAAACAATAAATAAATCGTATTGAGAATTGTGACTATTTGAACATTTTTTTTTGGATTTGCAGTTAACGCTATAGTTTTTGTATAGTTCGTTGAAAATAGTCGGAACAACATCATTTTCCAGAGTCGTGTGTCTTTTCCTTTGTTTTAGCACGGACGCAACAAAATTTTGAGAACATAACCTCATGTTTTTGGCTATTTCTAAGTTTGGCAAACCCATTTGTTCGAGCCATTTTTAGAACGATTGTTCATCGGATGGAAATCTTGAAAATATTCACATCATAGCATAGCAATAAAAATAAATAATGTTTACTTATTTCAGTCATAACGACAGTTACTTCGGGTTATTTCGTTGTACTTACTTGTGCAGTGTCAAATTTCTCGATGAATCGGGTTTCTTTCCGCAAAACATGCACTCGATCATCATGTTTGATAAATAAAATACCGGCAAACCAAACAGCTAAATTTTAAATATCGCGGCACAACGCGGTATTGATCTGGCACAAAACCTCAGTTTTTGCCAAGATGGCGACGCTCAATTGGGGACGCATTCCAGCGGCCTAAATCCAATCTAGTGTTATATTAGAGATCAGTGAAACTAGCCGAGAAAACTCAAATTAGATAAATTTTAAAAGAAATGCATGGTGTTACCACTATTTGATTTTATTTTGTTGCAGGTAAAACAGATCCGTTTATTCGTATACTTTGTGGCGGAACTATAATCAACGACAGATATATTCTTACAGCTGCTCACTGCTCATTCTTTGATGGGCTGAAATTGTAAATATTAAATTCTTCCAGTACACATTTGTATATTAAATAAAATTATAATTTTAGAGATCAAGTGACGCTAGGTGAACTCAATTTAGCTACTAAAAGAGATTGTATGTACGACAATAATGATTGTTCCGATGATCCAATCGATATTCCTATCAAAGAAGTTATAATTCATAATGAATTTAATAGAACAAGCCTCAAAAACGATATTGCTTTGCTGAGATTAGCACATAATATCACTAAATACACCGGTAATGTCTGCAATTTGTTTAATTTAAGCCTAAATATTGAATTTTTGTTTTTTTTCTAGATTTTATTAAACCTATTTGTCTTCCTTTTGGGTTGAGGATTGATGAAGAATATTTTTTGAACAGGAACTTTACCATTGCTGGATGGGGTCTCACTAGTCCTTGTAAGTAAATCTTACAAATTGATTCGTCACAAACTTCAGTGTTTATTATTTTCAGCTTCTATTGGAGTATCCAATATTCTTCAGTACACATCCGTCACACCTTGGGAAGCAAATAAGTGCAACAAAGTTGTGAGGAAACCGTTTGGTCCAATAGACAATAATCGCCAAGTTTGTGCAACGGATCCAGAATTTAAAGAAGCCTGTCGAGGGGACAGCGGGGGACCTATGACTTACGTCCACTTGAACGGAAATGTCTTGAGGACCACACAAGTTGGAGTAATTTCTTTTAAATCCCTTGATACTTGTGGAACAGTAGATGTCCCAACGGTTTTCACAAGAGTGGATAGGTATTTAGACTGGATTCTTGATAATATAGAATCGTAATTTTTAGGATATTCTTGTAGTTTAATAAATATTTATTTATATATCGTTTATTACAATTTTTATTTGCAAGTGCATTGAAATTATTCAGTTTCTTCACTGCATTCGCAAAAATCTTTTTCGTTTTCGTCGAATTTTGCTTGAATTGCTTTATTACAATAAACAGAATGATCCAATTTTTCCCGATTATCTTCTGGAGTTTCTGCCTTTAAATTTGATGAATAATTAATTTCGTCGTACAGAGTTTGCATGAGTTCCTTCTTTGTTTTTGGAGCTTTCATCTATAAACATATAAATAACCGCATTTTAAAATATTGTCGGAATGTTTGACCGAAAAATCACCTGTGATTGTCTCTCAAACAATGTGGGTATCTGCTGCACTCTCCCATGCATTAACTCCATATGATGCCTGTGTTCCTGCCCGCGAAGTTTTTCTTCATCCCTACGGAGCTGAAGGCGCATTTCAAGCTCCTCTTCATGACTGTAGTTGAGTTCTTGCCAGACTGGACGTTGTCTCATGACTTTTTCTCTCCACCTTGCTTCTTCCTTGATTTTCTGTTCCTCCAGTCGTTTGCACATTTCATGTTCCATTCGTTGCCTAGCTCCCGTCAGGGAGGAAAGTGAATTCAGTCTTAAGAATGAAAAATTTTGGTAGGAGAAAGTTTTTTAGAATTTTGAATTCAAACTTCATTATAGAAATTTTTATTTAAAAATTTCATTTAGTAAACTAAACAATACAAAATCTTTCCTTGTTATGATCAAAATTCATAATCAATCGGTCTTAAATTTATCAAACATATGTTTTGATCATTGCTTTGAATAAAATTCAAAATTCACTAGAAAAATACTACTTTTTTTCGGGACACACTGTATACAATTTTTTTCAATTTATGACCTACATTGACTTGTTTTATCATCACTGTATAATAAAATTATCAGTTGATAAACAAACCTCTTTTTATTAGTAATAATTATGATGAATAATAAAATCTTGAATGACCACTTTTTATGACGCAAATCATTCTTAGTTCCGCTTATTATTTTATTTACGTCAAAATTTTTTATTACCTTGCCGACTGAATTCTCAAAACCGCTGCCAAATTTGATCTATTCACAGATTGCAGCTCCATGGCTGATTGGGCCCTTTTATTCTCATCATTTTCGTATTCTTTAGCTCGGTAACATTTCTTTGCCTGAAAATTATTTTCCCAATAATTCAATCATTTTATTTATCCCCTTTGGGGCTCATTCCCAAAATTAATTTATGCAGAGTACTTTTGGGTTGGTTTTAAAATAAAACGACCTAAGAAAGTTAAATTAATAATCTTACACTTATGGACCGTTTTTTTTCATGGCGTTTAGCGGTAGCAAATTTGAAAGGTCTGGGAGTTGTAGTAATGAACTCATTTTTGAGTTCATCCAATTCGAAATCTAGTTGGCTTCGCTTTGATTGGTAACCAGATAACGGTGACGATTTTTTTTTATAATCTTCAGGCTCTGATTCAAATCCTCGGTACGATCTGGGACAAATTCCGTGCTTTCTGTGGGTTTTTTCTCGTGCTGCCATTGAGGGAGGCAAAGAAGATGCTTTCAACATTTCTTCTGCTCTTATTTTCTTCTTTAAGGCCCTTTATCAATAAATTATTTAATTTAAATATAATAAATTATTCTAGCTTTGTTTACCTGTAAAATTCATCTTCATGCATTTTTTGATAAATATAATTGCTGAAAAGATTTCTAGGCACTGGTTTAGCTTTAAATGGTTTAATATTTAACTCAGGCTCTTCGTATGCAGTTGAGCATAATTGAGAACACAATTGTGGTGATGATTTGGAAAATCTATTTGTTAACACATTTAATTCTTCCTCCCGGCGAGTAAACGAAAAGGGCTTCATTTTGGACATTAATGCATATTTACTTTTTGCTTTTACAAATTGTCTCCTGAAAATATTCCAGTAAAAACAATTGCACTAAATGATAAAGTCAGTTTACTTAACTGAAAAGCATTGCAAGTTGCGAAATAAAAATTGCAAATAAATAAATAAGTTTTGTGCTTTGATAAAGATACAAAAGTATCACCGTAATTCTTGATCTTCCATAATTTGATCAAAAAGTGGTATTTTAGATTCGATTGGGACAGGGTGTGCCCTGAACATTTCTTGTTTTTCATTTTTTGTTTTGACATTTTTTCCCATAATGTCATCAACTATTTCTTCCTCTTCATCTCTGAATATATAAAAATATTTTATTATAATTCATCTTGTTTTGCTTTTAAATACCTGATGGTCATTTGGAATGGTTTGGGTATTGTAATACCCCCTTCCTTCCAATTTACATTTTGTTTGCTTTTCACAGGGCTACTCGGCACGCTTCTAGAAGCTAACGGCGTGTTTAAATTCAATTTTAAATCATCGTTATATTTTATATCATCCCAATTATCCGAGTTAGTCAAAGCAGACTTATTTGAGTCTTTAGAACCAGCACTAGAAACATTTCTTGGTCTTGGTGTTTTTCTAGGATTAAATTCTCGATCACTACTTCTGGATTCGCTTTCTAATTTTGGGCTTTCTATTCTCACTGATCTTCTAGACGGAGGAGCAATAATTTCTTTATCAAAAGATAAGACAGAATCAGTTTCCGGTGTGTCTTTTCTCCTCCCCGCATAATTATCCCAAGATTTTAAATTACTTTTTGATGAACTCTCACCGCTTACTTGTTTGATGTAATCACCAACAAAATTTTCAACTTTATGTTCGATATTGTACTCAGTATCCAAAAATTCATAATAACTTTTTTGTTTAGCCTTTAAATGCTCAATTTTTTTGTAAAATTCTTGATTTGATAAATGATTTATGTCGTTGTAATCAGGAATACTATCATAAAATTCCATTAAAGATTTTAGCGTATCTTTTTTGGGTGTCTTTTTAGTTTTCATGTCTGAATTTAATTTTAAAGCCTGATTTTGGAGGTGGTTCAAATATTTTTGCTCGTAGGCTGGTGCAGGTAATTTATTTATTGGATTAACGGGCACTTTTAAACAAGAATTATTAAACACTGCTTTCGTATGCTCGGACATTTTAGTACTAGGAAAATTGCATTGTTTTGAATTTCCGTGAAAATTTCCATGGAAACAAGATCAATATATTGGGAAAATAGGAAGCATATTTCCTTCAAGAAAATATTTATTAATTTTAAATATATTATAAATAAGATATAATAAAATTGTCTTATTGTTGATTTTATGTTTGCTTAAAAATAATTCCAAATTTGTTAGTTGCCTCCAAAAATATTTAAACTCTGCGCAAGCGTCAATTTGTCACGTGTTCAGTAACCTGTATCTGTCAGTTTGCCGTATGATAAACAAAACAATTTGCAACTATGGCTTTAATACATTCTCAAAAATTGTTGAACTCTTCAATAATGACCAATTTGTTGAAACGATTATATTGCAAACAATCAACAAAACATTTTGATATAATTATTGCTGGTGGTGGAATGGTTGGAACAACTTTAGCTTGTGCTTTAGGTTAATATCCAATTTTATACTAACCTGTGTATAATATCTAAAATTAATTATTTTGCAGGTAAAAAGCCACAGTTAAAAGATAAAGAAGTACTTTTATTGGAGAGCAGCAAAGAGTTCAAGTGGACTTTAACCGAAAAATATAGTAACAGAGTAGTAGCTTTAACGCCAACCACAAAAGATTTTCTTAGTTCAATTGGAGCTTGGGATTATATAGAAAGAGCAAGATATGGTTCTGTAAAGAAAATGCAGGTAAAATTCCCCTTATTTTTTAACAAACAAAAGTATGTTTTGTAAAAATTTAGCTTATTTCGGCAAATCTTTTGGTATATTGCTGAAAAACAAAATCTAATATTGCCTTCCTTCTACTTTATGACTTATTACCGCCTTGATACTCCTTGACATGTCAATTGACGTTTCTGGAATTAAATTGCTCCTAATGGTCTACTGGACGTCTATTTTTGTGATTTTAAAGCCGATGACAGTGTGTACAACTCAATTTTACTTTAAATTACGTTGCACATAACGGCAACTATATTTTGTCTACCAGAATTCACATTGGTTGTAATTTTGTGACTATAAATGCGAAATTCCTTGACAGAATATACGATTAAATCTTTTCGTTTAAGCATTTACTGTTGCATATGCACTAAAATTCAATTGGAGTACTGAATACAGGGCGTTTTCGGTATTATTGACAGTCCCTTAAACAACAAATGGTTGAAATTTGTGTCAATAGGTGAATCTTAATCGGAACTACGGCAGCAATCCCAAAAATAATTCTTCTATAATTTTGAAGCTGCTGCCGCACTTCCGGACAAAGTTAGGAGTGGCAACACATCTTTATCCACGTGCTAGACATTCTTCATCGATTAGCACAAGTGAATGCCAACAAAACCGAAGAATTCTATGCTATCTTGATATTTTTTGCACGATTGAACGTTTTCATGTGTTTACCGGCCCTCTATTGAACTACATATTTTTTAAACTAAAGAAATATTTACTAGCATAGTAGAAATTTATTGAAAAATATATTTACAAGTACAATAAAAATCACTACACTTGCATAATATTTGGAAACCTCGCCAAGACTCGGCCTCCAATTTATTATCCCCAATCGATAAACTGTACTTACTGATTTTAATATTTAAATAACTAAAATGTATCCTCCAACAAGATGTCATTTGTTATATGGCCTAATAGTGACAATTGATATGTTAGAAAGCAGTATTCAACTTTTTAAACGGACGTCTAGTAGTCCAGATATCTCGTTAGTCGCCAATTGAAAGTATGTAGCATATTATTAAGAAGAAAATTAATCACAACCCGCAAGAAACGCTCCAGAGTTGCATGTTCGTCTTCAAAAATTTAGGAGCAATTTTCTTCCAGATTACAGCTAAATATAAGAATTTTAATGAAGGAAAAAACTTTTCAGAACTCATTTTTTAATAAATATTTTATAATTAATAATATACAGGGTGTGCAACGAAACGCGGAACATAGCGGTTTAACATGGGATTTTTAAGATGTGCGGATATTGGCTCTCCTACAGAAGCAAAAGTACAAGAATGGAAAGTTGTTGAAAATCAATTTTTATTTATGAAAAGTCTTCATTTAATGCAGTAGAATATCTGTAGAATTAGATCTTTAGAAAATAGAATATGACATTTTCGTCAAAAATTAAATTGTCGTGAGAATAAAAAACGAATGAAACAAATTTTCAATCTGTGTTATTATTGCTGATTTTTATTAGATTCTATAGATATTTTACTGCATTGAGTGAAGACTTTTCATGAGTAAAAATTGATTTTGAACAACTTATCATATTGATAATAATTATTGTTTAATAACACTGAATTGAGCTGTCAGAATGGAAGCTTGTTTCATTCGTTCTTTATTTCCTAAATATCTAATGCTACAGATGTTCTTCTGCATTAAATGAAAACTTTTCATATGTAAAAATTGATCTTGAACAACTTTTAATTCTTGTACTTTTGCTCTAAAATATACAGGAGAGCCAATATTCGCACATTTTAAAAGTCGCATATTAAACACCTATGTGCCGCATTTCGTTGCACATTCTGTATAAAAAGTTCTGTTTATAAATTATTTGAAACACAACGTTTCGAAAGCAAAGTGCTGCCTTTTTCAAGTGTAGAAAATGTATAATAAATAAATGAACAAAATTGTCAAGACAACAAAAATACAAATATACAAATAGTAACTAGATAAGTTTAAAATATTAACTCCTAGGATCGTAGAGCTCTGCCTGTGGTTTAGCTTATAATTCAATATCTACAGGTCTTGAGGAGATAAAAATGAAGGTCTAAATTGGGAAATTGTCAACTCCTTGGGGTTTTAGGTCAATCTGGCTCTACTTTTTTCCCAATAAAACATTTATTAATAAGAATTTTGGTTGATTTCCAATTTTCTGTATTTTGAAAATATTTTAAATTGTCTATAGTTCAATCAAATTAGGATTTTTGCTGGTATAAAATTGAAAACAGCTCGTCCTCGGGAATCGCTAGTGTTGGAGGCCAACATGAACCTTAAAAATCATCTTAGACTGTTCACTTCCTCCTCTTTTTTGAGGTCAAATGTTAAAAAATTTCAGGCATTTGTGAATGATTTCAATGCTGTTACTTTCCCTGCATGTGCCTTAAGGGGGCGTTCATGTGTTGCGTGTTGCAGAACCAAATTAATACAAAGTAATTCAACAGTTTCTAATGAATGATAGATTATATGAGGAAAAGGTATATAAAAACGAAAAGTATATTTTTTTCCCGAGGGCAATAGCTATTTTTTATTCACTAAATATTCTGAACTGAAGAAATATAATTCAGTTCTTCTATTAAAACATACCAAAATTGAATTATATTGGTACATTGCCCTCCACAATGAAGAATAATTCATAAATAATTGAGAAAAATTCTAGTTAAATCAATAATTTCACCAAAATTGTCGTAATAAATTTCTAGTCATTTTAGAAGATTTTACCATAGACTCGAACCAAAATAGTTCAGTCTTTTCCTGACAGGTGGCTGAACCATCGGTCTGGTTTGAAATTCTCAGAAATTCTTATGCGAAAATTTACTCCAGCGATTTTGAAGGAGTAAAAGACCATTCACTCCTTTGTGCATATAATTTTTATGATAAAATTTCAGAATTGCGCAGCATTTATAAGCGATAGAATGAAATTTATCTATTTCGATAATGGTATAAAGAATTGTTATTAAAATACGAATTTGTTATTAACAATTTATTGTTTGTAACAAATTTGTTATAAATATATTATTGTTATCAACATAACAATTTTTCATATGCAATTAATTTTTAATAAACCATTTATTAGGAACAATGATAACATTATAAATTAACAAGTGTAGTGTAATTGTAGATTATCGTACTTTTCCGATGAATCGTAATTGCCGATTATCTTGCACGATTAATACGAATTAATGAGTATGAAAATAAGAAACCCAAATCGTCAATAAATCAGGAAGTTGATATTGAAAAACTGATTTCAAAATGAGTTTTAGTAGAGCTTGGAGCTTAATAAAAAATGGGATAAGGGTAGCGTATGACCTCCCATTAATCATTATTTGTTATTTTGTGGTTGACAACGCAATTTGGAGAAAAATACGCTAATATATTCACTTTGACTGTCTGACTGTCTGGTATGACGCTAAGTTCTCAGGAACTACAGCACTTACAGATTTGTAACTGATACTAAATGAAAGCTACTGTTTCGTAAGTTTGCCCATACTGCTTGATTTCAAGCTCAGTTATTGTAGAAGATAGTAACTTGAGAAAGTTTTGAATTAACAAGCTTTCATGAATCGCCAAAAATGTGCTTTGATCATCAAGGTGATTTTTTTATATAACTCTGATAAAAGTCAAATTATTATTTTATGGTACAGCACATGACTTTCCGTCAGTCAATAACTAAACAATGAAGACTGAAAGATCATTTTGAGTTTTTACGTGCACAAGTTATATATTACTCAGGATATTATAACCTGAAAATAATTAGGACATATCATATTATGAAAGGATCTTCGATTGTAGAAAAACAATCAAGATATGAGATTTTAGTATTTGGCTGTGATCGAGACTTTTTAGTTTCACTGAATGTCTTTTGAGTTTAAATCACTTTATTTTTATAAAAACTACTTTTGATTTTAAATTCTGTATATGTATTTTATTTGGAACTTTGACGTTTTTCTTTTTTGTTAATTTATAATGTTATTGTTGTTCATAATAAATGGTTTATTAACAATTAATTGTTCATAACAAATTGTAATGTTTCATCTTGAATAATTGCACGAAAAGATAGGAAGTTTTAAGATATATTTATTGTTATGTATAAAACTCATGAAAATATAATGAAATCTTATAAATTATAATTTGTGAAGGCTCCGTGATGGAAACTATGGAAGCAAAACGAAATCTTTATGGATAATTATTGAAATAGATGAATATACCACATAATTGGCTATAAAATCAATTAATATTGCATATTTGCTTAATTCTACGAATTATAATTTATATACACTGTCAACCAAAGGATTGGGAGCTCATTGTATTTAATTTTGTATTCCATTTCCTATCCTGATATTTTTGATAATACCCTGACAAAATAAATGCCATGAGTTAAGAAGATTAGTTGGACACATGTTTTCAGGTAGCTTCTATAAATAGATTTTTCTTTCGACCTCAGCCACAGACAAATATTTAGTCATCTACTGGCAGTAACTTGAAAATTCACTAGTAGTTATAACTTTAACTACTATCACTTCAGGTCGCTGTTTTGGAAACTCACTTTTAAATTAAATTTATAGTCAGCTTCCTTAAACTTCTCGAAATCAGAATCGCTCTTCTATATTCAATACAGTATCAAACTAAAATCTACATGAATAATATCTCATAATAAAATAAAATTTAGTCATGTTAGGAAAGAAATGTCAGTTTATGTACCATGCTACAAGTACAGATGGCAGCAGTAGAAAGCCATACACAATTGGCTAAAAAAGTAATAATATGTTGTGCAACTAGTGCGGCAAGTTGTCGATTGCCCACTCCGCTCAAGTGAGCAATTGATAACATCGCACGAGTTGCAGATACTGTTTTTTATTACGAATGCGGGATAAGTATTATTTTACGCTAGTTTTTCTGAGCGATAAATGGCACGCAAAAAGCAAAGAGCCATTTACCGCCCAAAAAACGTGTGCATGAGTAATAAAAATAAATATTTTAGCTACTTTCCGTGGAATAACCAACTTGAGACGTGTTCATTTACCAGACACAATTGCAAAAACGGTTATACTTACTTGAAAACGTTACAAAACATTATTCGCGAGTAAAATTACCGATGGCGGCGCTGTTATCAAGTCGTACTGTCATTTTTAGACATGCTTGTTTACATGTTAAAACCGCAGTTTTGTTAATATAATATTTAAGGTGGTTTCTCTTGATAAATTTGTTAGTTTGAGGATTGAATTTCATTGCTATTATTCCAATTTTGTGCATGGACGTTTCAAATTGTATTTATTTGCAGATAAATAACCATGTTTTTAAGAAATAGTCTTTAAGTATTTAAATTCACTTTTGTCGAAGGAAAAATCATGTTAAACTCAATAAATTGAATAAATGGTGAAAGAGTAAGGAAATTAATATGTAGTAAATAGGAAAACGCAAAAAAAGTTAGAATGAAACTGATAACAAAAGCTCACTGTTTACAAATAACAAACGATTAAAATAACATTAGCTCAAATGGAGTTTCAAGCGGAATACGACTTTGAGTAGATCTCGTTTTGCCACCAGATGGCTACGACTTTATTTTACTCGCGAATAGAGTATATAGATTTCTTGATAATATTATTTGAAACATTTTTTGTAAAATTTGGACTTATTCTCGAAAAACATTTGAATAATAGAAATACGGTGCCTACAGACAGTCATCTTTTAGAGGTTCATTTTGACTTTTTTTCTGTGCGAATTCCAAATAAAACGAGTTATTTTTAATATTTACAGCAAACACCGATATTAAATTTGATCTAATTTGATTGGATTATTGAAATATAGGGACGTTTTAACTAATTTCTATATTTGTTTCAAGGTTTGGGATGCCTGCTCAGATGCAATGATAACTTTCGATAATGACGATTTGGTAGATCATGTAGCATATATTGTTGAAAATGATTTGCTACTTTCGGCTGTAAATAAAGTAGTGAAAGAACTGCCCAACGTTAAAGTCGTCAATGAATCGAAAATTAAGGACTATAAGCTACCATCTACTGCGGAAAGTATAGTTGAAGTTATAATGGAAGGTGATTCAAAATATACTTGCAGTTTATTGGTAAGTAATTTTACATTTATTTTTTAACTGCCCCAAGGTTAGCATTAAGTTGGCTTAATCTCTGTTGAATGATCGAACTATAATGTCTCAATTCATCAGATAATTCCGTAACTTGCGTTTTTAAATTGGCAATTTCATCGAAAGAATTATTCGAACTTATCCTTCTAAACGTCCGCAATTCAGGGTCGGATTTATTGATAGTTTGGACGGAAATTGATCGCCCGTTTGCTGTTCTTTGTGAAGCAGTTTTTGTGCATTTTCTGAATTTAGCTTTAGATTTTTCTTTTCTTTCGGCAACTAATTTATAAATATTTTGTATTAAATCTTTCGGAATTTTCGCCTCTCTTGGATCGTTGGGTCGTATGTATAAGGCCCATCGGTATTGGGAAGTTAATAAAAGGGCACTTTTGTGGGAAAATGTCAATATTTTTTTTAAAAGCCAGCAGTCGTAGTTTAACAACTGGGAAAATAACATGCTCTCAAGATGGGCGATTAATTCGGCTTGTCGGACTGAACGATCCAAGCCAGCGCTTTCTTGTAACGCTTGAATATCACTAACGGCCAAACCAACTAATAAATTTGTTAAAATAATTGTTACAAGTATAACAAATGCAAAGAAAAATACATGTGCTGTTACAGGATAGTTTATAACTTCATTTTTATCATCAGAATAAAATATATCCTCAAATTCCAACTCCCCCGACATCATGATAATAGTTTTCAACAGTCCAATTAATAAATTATCAAACGATTTATAATTTGCAAACAGTACGCCAAAACTTAAACCAAATGCTATTAATAAACAACTGTACGCTAAAAGAAATTTAGAAAAATTGACAGCAACTGTTGTAAACATCTGAACGTATAAACCAAACATTGGAAACCGTCCAACAATCATCATAAGCTCTAACCATGTTAAAAATATTCCGATAGCAGCTACATGATGCTGCCAAGTTTTAACATCTACTTCTATTTTATTGCCTGAAACTACACACATCAAAACGCTAATTAAAATAAGCCATTGAAGCCAGTTGTCCCAATGATGGACGTACCCGCGCCAATTATGCGCAATTTGAAATACTTCTTTCATGAAAAATAATAAAGTAAAAGCCAGTAAAAAGTGTCCGATTACTACAATAAGTCCAGAAACTTCACAAGGGTCTACAAAACTAAACATTAATGAATCTACTACTGGAGCGGGCGGGCAATCTCTTAAATACACTCCAATAACATAAATTGTAAATAAAATAACAAATAAAGTGTGATAAAACAAGCTTAATAAAAAGAATTTTCGAATTCGTCTCCATTTCAAAAACAAAAATGTCTCACATAAAGGATGCTTCAATATTTCTCTTTGTCCTACTTGAATAAAATTCAACAACAAATCAGTTTCTCCTTTTCCCACACAAGGGACTAAAATCCTAAAATCAAGTTTTAATTCACAATCGACGTCACCAATTTCGTGATCAACTAATTTAATAGCCGAGTCTAATTTTGCTATATATTTTGGCATAACGTCTGGAGTTCTTCTTATAATAAAATTTAATACTGAAACACCTCCGTTAGTCCTCGCTGTTACATCCCCTCCGTAATTTATTAACATTAATACACATTGCGAAAATTCGTTTAAAGCTGCTATGTGTAAAGGAGTATAACCGTAAATATCGGCCTGGTTGACATTTGCCCCTGAATTTAGCAACAATTTCACACAATCGCAACTTCTGGAAACTTTTACAATGGCACTGTGGAGCGGCGTTCTTCCGTCAGTATCTCCTGCGTTTGGATTCGCCCCGTTTTTCAGCAATAATTCTAATGTTTCTATCGATTGCGATAAAGAAGCAAGGTGTAAAGGGGTCTGTAATTTTTTATTTGTGGCGTCCACGCTTGCGCTGGCGTCTAAAAGTAGTTTAACACATTCGGCATTGCCATCTTCAGCCGCTAGATGTAAGGCGGTTGTTTTTTCCAAGCCAAATTGGACTCGAACGTCAGCACCGTATTTTAAAAGCACTCGAATACAAGTCGCATAACCCATGGAAGCTGCTACGTGAAGGGGAGTCTCTGTGAAGACCTGGAAACATTTAATTTTGTTTTTCATTCTATTTTATCATATTTTATCTTTACCTGTGGAGTATTTGGACATGCTCCAGCCTCGAGCAAAACTTCAACAACATCTTGAGCCCCACTGCTAACCGCGTAGTGCAGTGCACTTCTTCCAGGTCCTGCTAAACCTGCATTGACATCAGCTCCTGCAGCAAGAAGGGCTTTGACAGCCGAAACGCTTCCTCGGCTGGCAGCACAATGAAGTGGAGTTGCTTTTCCGGCTAAATCCCAACTGTGGACGTCCAGACGAGCTTCTGTAGATAAAAGTATGTGGAGAATGTCGGTGTGGCCTTGGTATGATGCTAGATGAAGAGCAGTCCTGAAAAAAGGTCTTATTTAAAGATTATTCAGTATTGAGAACCTCCTCCTTCTTTGAAATCGGCTACTTCGTGCTAATTACTCTAATTTTTGTATTTCATTACGAATTTCCAGGACAATAACTCATGAACTAAATAAGATATTCAATTGATATTCATCCTGCAGTCAATTTTATTTATCTAAGATAACTCGCTTAGTAATAAACTGATCCGAATTATCAGCTGAAAGTTTTAGTTCTAGGGCCAATAACTCATGAACCAAATTGAATATTGAATTGGTATTATTTTTACAGCCCACATACATTTTTTTGTAATATTCCTGCAAAGTTTTATTATTCTAGGATAATTAGTTTAGCTATAATTTAATAATTTTTTTGGGGATAGGAAATTTTTAATTTCGATGTCAATAACTCATGAACTAAATCAAATATGTGATTAATATTCATCCTGCTGTCTGATTTATCCTTTTGTAATATTCCTGCAAAGTTTCAACCCCAAAATTAGTTGAAAAGTATTTTATTTACAGTTTTGTTGATAAAACAAAAGACGTACGAAAATAGGACAACATTTGACTAAAAATTCTGAATCCTCAGAAAATTTTATCCCAGTTTACATTTTTTTCCAGCTTCCTACGGCCAAAATTAAATTTATTAATAATATTATTATTGTAACGTATATTCGTTATAAACAAGGTACAAATTTCTAGCTTATAAATAATAGCCCTCAGGATATTTTACCTCAAATATAATTTTTATTCCATTTTTCTGTCACTACAAATTAAATTAATAATTATAAAAGCACATATAGAAAATATTCGTTATAACCGAGGTACCAATCGCAAAATCATACTTTTGAGATAAAAATTGGATTCTTGAGAAAATTTTACCCCGATCTACCCTTTTTTCCCGATTTTCTAGCATGAATAACCAATTTACAAATTTTTTAATTAATTTCTGTACTGCTAATGGTTTGAAGCGCAATATACGACTGCATAAAATTCAATCCGTGAAAGAATACGAGATTATTTTTATAAAATAAGTAAAAATGCAATTTCAGACATAAATTCCAGCCCTCTTGAGTGGACTCCAGCATACAAAGAGTACTTTTCATAAAATAGGGGTAGCGAAGAATGATTTTCCACCCAAAAATTGCCCCAAAACAACTTTTTAAATCAAATTTATAGCACGCCGTTTTGCTATTTAATAGCAACAATTTATTCCAGTTTAATTTAAACTATACATTTTTATTATCTTGCAAGATAATTTATTTCATTGAATTTTTATGATTGAATTACAATTATGTACATAATGGAAATTCAAATTATTATCATTTTGCCAGATAATTTTGATTCATTGAATTTTTATGATTGAATTAAAATTATGTACATAATGGAAATTCAGAATTATTATTATCTTACAACATAATTTTAATACATTGAATCTTTATAATTGAATTAAAATAATGTACATAATCTTGCAACATAATTTTAATGCATTGAATTTTTTTGAGCGAATTAAAATTATGTACATAATAAAAATTCAAAATTCCTATTATTTTGTAGGATAATTTTAATTCATTGAATTTTCATGATTGAATTAAAATTATGTACATATGGAAATTTAGAATTATCATTATCTTGCAAGATAATTTTATTGCATTGAATTTTTATGATTGAATCAAAATTATGTACATAATGGAAATTGAAAATAATTATTATCATGTGGGATAATTTCAATGCATTGAATTTTTATGATTGAATTAAAATTATGTACATAATGGAAATTCAGAATTATTATAATTTTGCAAGATAATTTTGATTCATTGAGTTTTTATGATTGAATTAAAATTATGTACATACTGGAAATTGAGAATTATTATTATCTTGCAGGATAATTTTAATTCATTGATTTTTTTTGATTGAATTAAAATTATGTACATAATGGAAATTATGAATTATTATTATCTTACAACATAATCTTAATACATTGAATCTTCATGATCGAATTAAAATTATGTACATAATCTTGCAACATAATTTTAATGCATTGAATTTTTTTGAGCGAATTAAAATTATGTACATAATAGAAATTCAAAATTCCTATAATTTTGTAGGATAACTTGAATTCATTGAATTTTCATGATTGAATTAAAATTATGTCTATAATTAGAATTCGGAATTCTTATCATCTTGCAGGATAATTTTAATTCATTGAATTTTTTTGATTGAATTAATATTATGTACATAATAGAAATTCAGAATTATTATTATCTTGCAAGATAATTTTAATACATTGAATTTTTATGATTGAATCAAAATTATGTACATAATGGAAATTCAGAATTATTATTATCTTGCAAGATAATTTTAATGCATTGAATAATTTTCTTGATTAAATTAAAATTATGTACATAATGATAATTCAGCATGGAGATTATTTAGCAAAATTATTTGGAACCGCGAAATTTTTATGATTGATTTAAAATTATGTACATAATGAAAATTCAGAATTATTATTATCTTGCAAGATAATATTGATGCATTGGATTTTTATGAACGAACTAAAATTATGTACATAATGGAATTTCAAAGTTGTTATTATCTTGCAAGATAATTTTAATTCATTGTATTTTTATGATAGAATTAAAATTATGTATATAATGAAAATTCAGAATTATTATTCTCCTGCAGGATAATTTTAATTCATTGAATTTTTATGATTGAATTAAAATTATGTACATAATGGAAATTCGGAATTATTATTACTTTGCAAGATAATTTTGATGAATTGAATTTCTATGACTGAATTAAAATTATGTAGATAATTTTAATTCAATTTATATTCAATTATAAAAGTTCAATGGATTTAAATTATCTTGCAAGATAATAATAATTCTGAATTTCCTTTATGTACATAATTTTAATTCAATCATAAAAATTCAATGAATTGAATTATCTTGCAAGATAAAAAAAATGGAAGATTCATCTAGATGATGAAAGCGCATTTTGGACAGTTCATGAATGCTTGTTACTTCAGAGATTTCGCAAATTACCATCTCTCACAATCACTGAGCTTGAAATCAAGCAGTTTGGGCAAACTTACGAAACAGCAGCTTCCATTTAGTACTAGTTTCAAGTTGACTATTTGATAGGTACATAATTTATGCATGTACAAACTCAAAAATGCCTTTTAATCTTCATTGTTTAGTTATTGACTGACACCAAAAGTAAACAAATTTTCAACCAATAATAATAATTCATTCTAATAAGCTTCAAATTCGCGTCAAACAAGTCATTGAATGAATCCCGGACAGATTTGACAACTGTACATAATAAGAGTGACACCTGCGGCTAAAGTTGTAACTAAATTTTTATCTCTTTGAATAAACTTAAGTTGCCATATCCCTAATGTCATATATATCTATGGGCATTGTTTCACTTGAAACAAGTAATTGAATAATTGAATGTTCCACAATCACTGAGCTTGAATTAAAGCAATTTGTGCAAACCTACGAAACAGTAGCTTTTATTTAGTACCAGTTTCAAGTGTAAATAGTATAGTTGCTGAGAACTCAGCGTCACGCCAGCCAGACAGCCAAAGTGAATATAATAGCGCTTTTTTCCAAAAAATGCGCTAAAAATGTATAGTATAAATAAATAAATAAATTTTTGCTATTAAATAGTAAAATGGCGTGTCATATAATTCTTAGCTAAAATTTAAGAAAACTCCAAAACAATTGATTAGATGAGGTCGCTATATTGAGTTTCAAACTAATAACTTCAGTATTTTCAGGGAACTGAAAAGGGTTGTTTATAAATTAATTAATATCTCTGTTATTAGGCATACGAACATTGTGAAAAATTGCATACCTGTAAAATAGGGTTCAAGAATGATAATTATATTATTAATTTTCTGATTCACCCACCCAGTTTTGGGTTAAAAATTAAATAAATATTCAATAATTAATTACTGGCGAACTAGTTATAGTAAAATTAGAAAATTGTTGTACGGAGCAAACAACATGTTAGTAATTAAATTCTATACCTTAAACTTTTTTTTGAACTGAAATACCCATTTTAGGGTAAGAACTATTTATCCAAATATCTCGCGAGTTACACAAGATATTAAATTGCGGTTTTTAATGATAGTATTACAAAGGAGAATTACATATTTGTATTCATCAAAACACCCATTTTAGGGTATAAATTATTTATCTGAATATCTCGTGAGTTACATAAAATATTGACATGCGGTTTTCGATGTTAGTATCAGAATGAAGGATTGTATACTATATATTCATCATACTACCCATTTTAGGGTATAAATTTTCAATATCAATATCTCGTGAGTTATATAAGATATTGTCATGCGGTTTTTAATAAATATTCTCAAGCACCAAAATATAATTTCGTGCACTATTGTCGCCGCCAATTATTTTATTTTAAAATACTTCAACATCGGAAATGACGTGGATTCTAATTATTATCAAAAAGTTTTGGGTAAGAATTATATTATTTAGCTTAGAAATATGTTCCACTGGAATAGTATTGAAAATATTTATATTACTTTGAAATTCTTGCGAAATGTTGTAAATTTGTGAAAAGAAATATTTTTATGGTTGCGAAATACGTGACTTCGTGCTCTAAATACTTTACTTGTGATCTTTTACAAACTGCAGATAATTTTCAAATGTAGTATTACTTTCCAAAAATAATCACCAAATAATAAAATATCTATTTTTATTCTAATTTCATTTAAGTAGCGCTTGAATATGATTTTAAATACTAACCTTCCATTGTGATCTTTTGTCCTGGGATTCGCCCCTTTTGCTAAAAGATGTTTAACAGCTTCTTTGTGGTTCATCCAAATCGCCAGCAGCAATCCGGATTTAAATCCGTTTGTATGAGACGATATGTCCTCCAATATTTTACCTTGCTGCAAAAGCTCTATCAGTTCATCTGCCCCTGGCAGCATCTAATGAGAAAAAAATCGAAAATAGAATGACCATCATATTTCTTAATAATTATTTTCAATAATAATTTGTATGCAGTACTGCAGTCAATTATCTTTTATTTATTTTAAGATAAATTTAGTTTTCAAAATGGTTATTCAGTGCCAAAATGTTTTACTATGTAAATATACTTCTAAATTGTTTATAATAGATCAAAATAATACGTAAAACCAGATAATTATACTTTGTTCAGAATATTTACCTGCAATGACATCCATACGCTAACAGCATCCCAAATCTCTTGGGACCTATTTTTGGACGTCATATCTTTTTCCGGTTCACCATCTTCCTCATCTTCACTTGAAATACTCACTTCGTCATCATCCACACTCAGAGTATCTTCTGTATCTTCTGACCATCTGGTCATTGGTTCTTCCCCAACAGTAATTTCTGTCCGTTCCCTTACAGACATATTTACAGGATTAATTTTCGCACCAATCAGAAATATGATGTCTGGATTATGTTTGCAGAGGGTAAATTGTTTGTCAATTGTGAATCAATTACTTGCAAATTGGATCTGAAAAGGGATTGATTAAATTACTGTTTGTTCAGTAATCATGAATATTGAGGGATTTTTAAAAAACATCTTGGTTCAAGAAAATTGAAGATAAATTTCAGTATCCTTCGAAAATTTACTTTTAAATGCTCATAAAAATTCTTATTGAGAGTATGCCAAGAAAATTTGATGAGAAATGTTTTATATTTGATGTAAATGGTTTTTCAAACTGGAAATAGAATTGATTATAATTTTTCATGTAACACCTTATATTTTTCATTTGTTTGAAAAGTTCTTCTGATGGTTGAATAAATAAACATTAGAAAAATTGGGTAATCAAATTAACATTGTCAAGACGTAGAAATCTGGAAAATATTTTCAACTGTAATTAGTAGCAAATCTCACATTTATCTAATTTTCCCTTCTGCTGATTCAAATGGAAAAAAAAATACAGATTGACATTTAAAACTTTCTGTTGAATCTCTCAAAAAATTTTAAAGTCAAAATAAATTATTTTATTATAAATTTTGATGTAAGAAGCGCGTTAGATATTCAAATTTTCAAAATAAAAATAAATTTGAGCCAAAAGTATGGCAGTAAACCTTTCCACAAATTAGATTTTCAACTTACCTACAATATTTGTCCACAATTGCCGTAAATAACGTATCCACTTAAAATTTTTATCACTTCTAAAGTACCTAAAAGTGATTTTTGACAAGCGTCTTAGTGCTAACCAAGCGTACAGATACTTTTGAACTATGCGAGAACTCTGATTGCCGTATCTTTTACATCTTCAGAAAATGTCTATTTATAATTTTCATTCATGTATACATTGAAGGAAGGAAGTTTATAGACTAAGATATTTTTTCCTGGATACAAAAGGATTCTTAGATGGAGCTTTGTTATGGAAATTGTAGAAAAGTTACGGTTTTTGGGCATCTTTAAATTGGTTCATGTATGAAATAATTATAATTGGAGCGCAGAGGCACTGCGCTTACAATGTCTGAAAGTAAATGAGGAAATCTCCGATGTACAGCAGTGGAATAATTGAAAATATATTTAATCTACTTTTCATATTGTCACAAATTTAATTATGCTTTAATAACTTCACAGGTTACAGTACACTAATTCTTGTCGCACAATCGGTGGGCGATTTAAACATATCCATTTTTTATCTTTCGGTGATGTACGTTTAAATCGTTTTAAAAAAAAACACCGGATACACTGAATATCTTTAGAACATGATTGGTCTCTGAGGAAGGTCATACCCGTTGAGGAAACCCAGTTATAGAGTCCTCTATTTTTCCAGCCTTATCTCATTCTAAAGGGTACAATTTTATCTCCGAATTCAAATGGAATCAACCTCAAGATATAGACTATTTAATAAAAAGCATCATTTCATCCTTAGATGTACAATTTTCTATAAAAAAATTAAAGAATCATCTTGATGATCGAAGCGCTTTTTGCAGCTCATGAATGTTTATTAGTTCAGAGATTTTCCACAATCACTGAGCTTAAAATCAAGCAATTTGGACAAACCTGCGAAGCAGCAGCTTTCATTTAGTATCAGTTTCAAGTTGTGACTATTCTATACATAACTTATAAACGTACAAACTCAAATAAGGTTTTTTAGTCTTTATTGTTTAGTAATTGTCTGACGGAAGTTCATGTGCTATACACTTAAAAATTATTTGATCTTTATCAAAGTTATTTAAAAGAAAATCTCGGAAAATTGGTTGCAATTACCTCCAAAACTACAGATTTAAGAAAATGAGGAACGGGTGGTCATGTACTGGTCTAAATTGATCATAAAAACAAAAGTTCAATTCATTCTGATATTCTAAAATGGATACTTATTCATATCAGTTCGAAATTTAGGATATAAAAATTAATTACTGACATGTTGCTCATTCTGTGTAGCAATTTTCAGATTTTAATTATGCATAGTTCAGCAGTAACTACCTTTTGAATTTTTATTTAATTTTTTACCCAAAACTGAGTGTATGAATAAAAAAATCAAGCAGTTTGTACAAATCTACAAAATAGCAGTTTTCATTTAGTACCAGTTTCAAGTCTGTAAGTGCTGTAGTTGATGAGAACTCAGCGTCACGCCAGCCAGTCAGACAGCCAAAGTACATATAATTTTTTTTTTTGCAAAAATGCGCCAAAAAGAATAATCTAAATCGATTCTCACTCAGCGAGGATATCGCGTAACATACACACTAAAATTTTAATTCCATCCTTATAGGGAATGCTTAGGGGTAGAATTTTTCCTTAAAATTGATATAGAACAA
Source organism: Dromius quadrimaculatus (assembly GCA_963989225.1). Taxonomy (NCBI): domain Eukaryota; kingdom Metazoa; phylum Arthropoda; class Insecta; order Coleoptera; family Carabidae; genus Dromius; species Dromius quadrimaculatus. The sequence continues at coordinate 5,585,534 of OZ022328.1, forward strand.
CCCCTCATGAGTACCTTCTTTCTAATGAAAAAAAAAAACATCGAAGTTGCTCCACTTGGTGCAAAATTATTAATTTCAAAACAATGTGTAGATCAAATATAATTTGTTTATAATTCAAGAGGGTCGTAGATGCTCTCAAAATTTCAAGGAAATCCGTTCAACATATTCTACGAAAGACGATGGCAAAAAAAGTACTTGACCTGTCAAAAAAAGAGTTGAATATATTCACATACATATTTAATAAATATAAAATTCTTCAATAAAGTGAAAGTTTCAAGAATAAATACTGCCGCCACTGTTGACATTAGATTCCTATTTTACCCGAACTTGAATCATACGAATACCGGACTCACCGGATGGGACCCCTTTAATTCGTTACATCATAAATTAATGCCGCAAACTTTTATAACAAATTTTATGAATGAAAAATGAAGAATTATCAAGTGTTTTCTGTGCAACATGATTTTCCTTCCAGCAAAAAATTTTTTGGGATGGCCTCAATATATTGTAATGTTTATTGCTTGAAGAAATAGTTTATAATTAAAATAAAAGTCACTATTTAATAATTTAAAATGAAATAAAAGTTTTATTCTTCTGAATATCACTAACAACACTATATTATTTATTTATCACTTAATACTAAATTAAACAAAGTCGCAGATATTTATATTTATCTATTTATATACACTGATCACTTCACTGTTTGATATTCACTGCTCTAGCTTTACCATTACACTACTCCTATTCAAGTCTTTGGCTTGCCTTTATATATATATATATATATATATATATATATATATATATATATATATATATATATATATATATATATATATATATATATATATATATATATATATATATATATATATATATATATATATATATATATATATATATATATATATATATATATATATATATATAGTTTCTCGAAAGTTCTACCACGTTTCTAGAATATTGCTAGAGGCTTCCATCGGGAGGGGTGATGTGATGTGGTGCGGCGCGATTCAGGGAGGACGAAAGGCCCGCCCCGGCGCGGGCAAGTCCAAGCCTACTCCACTTTTATGAGCCTCCACACTCTCGCACGTTACAATATTAATGTCATAATAACTTTTTTCAAAATTGAAACAAAATGTTAACATTATGGTAACCAAGACATCAACAGAAAATCAATCTTTCCAGTACTAGTTTTAAAAAGTAACCCAATTAAAGGATATATAATTTTTTCTTCATTTCTCCTTGTGTGCACCAATTTTGGGGTTTTTTATATTCATATTTGTACAACTTCTCTCGCGATATTGAAGGCAATAATTTTAAAGTTGCTGCGTTAAAAGCCTGTAAGATTTCAGGTGGAGGACCCGGATCTTCAAAATCACTCTTATCACTGTTTTCATCCATTATTTTATCAATAATTTTCTCACCTAAATAACAATTTTCACACTATTACATTAATCGTCTGTCAAAAATATTATTTCGTTCGTTGTCAATAAATATTTTGAATTGTCGTCTCCTTAAAAAAATGTGGGATTGATTTTATTTAAATTATGTCATTCAAAAACTGCATAATATGTAAATTTTCTTAAGGCCCAGTTGTACAGTCTAAGCTTATCTAAAGTTTAGCAAAACCAAGTTTAATTTCTATGGTTACAATTATTTCAGCAATTGCCTCGGACTGCAATTATTCATGCTTGTACTGAAAATATGCACTTTCGGTACTTGATACATAAATATATATAACTATTTTAGTGTTAATGTAATGCCCTATGCTGAGTTACAGACTACACACATTCACTGAATGGCGTATAGACTTGGATTACTCAATTTCTGTTTCTGAAATGCGTAATAATTTTCAAACCTATATTTATGATTAATTTGCCAATTTTATGTCTAATTCTTTGATCATAATTCAGGACAGTTTCCGTATTTTAGCAACGAAGTAGGTTTGCTGTCATTTCTGAAATATATTAAAACAAATATTGATCTTGATTTCAGAAGCAAATGAAGTTTCATATAAATAAACTTTCAGTACATATGACAGGGATGCCCAATATTACAAAGCTCCAAGTTTTTGAAACATATCTTTTTTTAGTTGTTTGAAAGTAATTATATAAAGTTTGAATGCTTGATTGAATATATTTTTTTGTTTCAGTTGGGAGCAGATGGTGCCAAATCAAAAGTAAGGGAAAAAATGGGTGCCCATTATCTCCACTGGGATTACAATCAGATGGGCGTTGTGGCCACCCTAAAACTTTCAGAGGTAATTTTTTTATATTGATCATTTTTATATTTAACTTTTTGATAATATTTAAAGGTTGTGAACAATATTGTTGCTTGGCAAAGATTTCTTCCAAACGGTCCAGTTGCTCTTCTACCGGTAATGTTTAATATATCAACTACAGAAAATAATTCAAAAAAATATTGTGTTTATAGTTGAATGAAACTCAGAGCTCATTAGTTTGGACAACAAAAACACAACATGCAAAAGAATTGCTGAAAATGTCAGAAGAACAATTTGTTGATGAGTTGAACAACGCATTGGTAAGTTTTTTATATTTAATTTTTCATTAATTTCACAATAAATTACACATAGTGGAAAGTCTTCGAACGGGACAGTATAGTGGATACGTTGACAAAAAATGTCAACTCTTTCCTGGAGAATTTAAATCTTCCATCGAATGCAATTCGCCAGCTGCCTCCGAGTATAAAAAGTATTGAGCCAGGTAGCAGAGCAGCTTTCCCCTTGGGATTTGGGCATTCGTCGAATTATGTAGCCCAGGGAGTAGCCCTCGTAGGGTGAGTATGAACCCTATGTGAAATTGAACAGGTTTGGAAGCGTTTTAAAGGAGAGGGGAATGTGGGAAAATTTAAGCAATTTAATTTATATTTCTGCAGCCTGGCCAAATTTATAATTTATTAGAACTATTGCGCATCACATTTATACCGCTTTTTGATTTTATTATTCATAACTTTCGATTTCATTTTGCAATAGTAAATATTTATGTTTAGAAATTTGATAATTAAATTCTATTTTATTCCCTTGTTATTGCCTTGATGAATATTTTTGTGTCAAGATTAATATAAATTGGATTTTAGCGATGCGGCACATAGAGTTCACCCGCTAGCTGGCCAAGGCGTAAATTTAGGATTTGGTGACGCATCGTGTTTAGCTGACCTTCTAGCAGAAGCTGTGTACTGTGGCTCAAACTTAGGTACTTAGTAAATCAATAATATCTTCCCTTGATAAAGAAAAGAGAAAACTCAGGAAATATTGATTTTGTGTCATTAAATCTCTCGATTTATTTCTGCTACAGGCAGTGCAAGTCATTGACGTACGAGAATTGTTTTTAATGCTGCACTTGACAGTTTCAGAAACTTGATGTAACGCTTGCGTAAATAATAAAAATGGAAGTAAATATCTTTTCTGGTTATGAACAGTTTCTGGTACAGTTTTCAAATCCAAAATTAATTATGAATTATGTGATGTGTTCTGCCTAGTGCGGCTCACTTTGGAACAAGGCGGCAATAAATATGCAACTATTAAACTTTTTCAATCTATTGTTCTTTATTCCACACAAAAAAGAAACTCTTTATTATTGTTTGAGGACAATATTTCTATTCATTTATTTAGCAATTACGTATGAGAACTGTTGAAAAGCTAAGAAAATAATTATTAAAAGTATTTCCGCATATTAACCTCATTTGTAATAAAATAATTTGCGTGTTAAAAAATGCCAACGACCTTTAAAGTTATTATCCAAGGATTTTATTGCATTACACTGCAAAATCAATATTAAACCTGAACGTATTCAGCAAAATTCAAATGCGTAAATAGCTTTTTATTTACTAAACTCTTTAGATAAGAAATTCGACCTACAAAACTAAAAAACATGATAAGATTTCTACGCCTCAAAATATTGTTAAAACAGTAAACAAGACTGAAATTTCCATTTAGGTAATTTGCAACATCTGGAACAGTACGAAAGTCAACGACAAAAATATAATGTTCCCACAATGCTGGCAATAGACGGTTTGCAGAAACTGTATTCAACAAATTTGACCCCGATTGTACTTCTCAGAAGTCTAGGCCTGCAGCTGACTCATGCAATGAACCCAGTGAAGGTAATTTTTGACGCACTGTACCTGACTAACGGTCGTTTCCTTTTTTTTTTGTTTCAACTAATTTTTAGAACTATTTTTCCTATTACAACGATTACAAAATGAGTATTGATTTTTGTGTACTTTCAGAAAATGATTATTGGACATGCAGTAGGATGAGGACAAGTTAAATTGAAATAATAATTATAATTATTTATTGCAAATGTTTGTTGTTTGTATGTTTATTAATAAAAATATTTTCTTACAAGAAAATTAGCGTACATTGCCCAAATATTATTTAAAATCCGAGAATTAGAGCGTAGTTTCATTGTTCAATACTTCCCTCACGTATGCTGTGACGTCATGAGCCGTATTACTACGCTTCTGCAAAATTGCTCCGCTCGCATTTCTTTCTAGAATAAATTTCTACTTACAAATTTTACTATTCTACCTTCTTTATTATTTTTTAATAAAGTAGGCTGATATTTTCTGTCGTTTGGTACATTGTTTCTCAAACAAAAATTCGGAATAAATAAACAAAATTTTGTTGAAAGTGGGACTATTTTGTGAAGTAGTGGCGTAGGTACACTGTTAGGATTCAGGAAAGTAGTATAAAAGGGAACCCCACCCAAAGTAGTGCGTCATTGTGAAGTAAACAGTCGTTGAGTTAGTGCTGCTTGTTGTTCCGTCCAAGTTGAAGCTGAAGAGGAAATCATCCGCGCTGAAGAAGTCACCCACCGCCATCTAAAATAATTTAATCAGGTGTGTGTTGCATTATTGTTATATGCACATTTCGTAGTTTGATAACAAACACCAAAAATGGGTGTTTCGATTAAAACCTGTGAAACGGTAGGACAAACGTCGCAATTAGTTGATTGGATAACTAAAGTAAAATTCAAGAAAATCAACATGAAACGACAACGAAGAAAAAATCTTCTGGTTGAAGCGGTGCTCAGCAACGCCCTCTCCCGGGCTGAAATGGAGTTGCGCACCAAGCAGCAACAGCGATTACAAAAATGGCAGAAGCTGAAGATTAGTTGGAGTGCAAATATTTCAGATACTGACAATTCTAGTAAATCTGTTTGGGATCCAAGAACATGTGAAGAAATCTCTAGTTTCGATAGTTTTATGTCCCAATTAAAAACTGTGAAAGTCCCATTAGAGCGATAAGACATTGCGCAAGTTCCTTTTGTTCTGTGATATTATTTGGGTCTTTTTCTATTACAGTCTCCATTGAGACGTCCTGTCCATCTGGAGCACCTAGGTGGGAGAGGCCTAGAAGGTCGCCTGTTTGGTTTGTAATTGTATCTTTTAGATTTATTACTAATTGAATTCAATTTGATCCTATGTACAAATATTAGTTTAATTTCTACAGACATATTAGTGAAATTGTATATAAAATCAAGATATTCTGAATAAATGAATTTTACATTTTAGCTAACTACTGTGATTAAATTCTTTTATGTTGTACCTGATTACTAATTATGTTGATGCATTTTCATGTGAGGCTGATGCGAGAGCTTGCGCAACTCCCCTACGCTGCGATGAAAACTCGAAATCGGAAATCCATAGCACGAAAGTCGAAAGCAAAGCGAAAGGTTGCGTCTATCAATTGAGAAAGAAAGAAATCTGGCTGGTATAAGTATCGTAACAAAGCACTTAAGTATCTGTCCAATTCGTGAATCGAAAACCCCGTTAGTATTAAGGAATCGTATGATACAGGCTCTCCACCTGAATATGAGATTCTCGTGGAAGCAACACTTAGTTAAGCTGATGAAGCAGAGTCGAGACCCGGTCCCTTTGGTCAGCGGACAGCACAAGGCCTGTTCCGTGGCCACACGGCTCTAGAAGCGTTTTCTCCGCACTTTTCTGGTATGTTCTGGTGTTATTTTCAGAGTAAATATTAAATTTTATGAATTTATTTCTTATTTCTATTCCGAATATATATTCCGGATACTATTTGTAATAGAAATTCGAAATAAATTCATTTATAATTGATTGAAATGATTAATTGCAGAAATGAATACAAAAATTCGTTTTTCCATGTTTTCCATCAGAAAACGATCAAACGAATTTATTTATCACATTTCTGGATGTTATATTGTACAGTAGTCCCCAAAAATATTTGTTTGAATCATTTGATACTATAAATTTCACAATATTGCATTGAAAATCATAATTAACAAAAATGCATCATTTAATGCACCGTGTGAAACGGTCCTTAAAAATTAATGCAATAAAATCCCAAAATGTGGATTTTAATTGCTTGTCAATAGAAATTTAACCAAAAATTCTAATTTTCAAGGTCCGGTATCTTCATTCTTGGATAATCTGAGCAGTCCAATCAGTTTTTGACAAACTTGTATCTTTATTTATTCGCGGACGAAAAAATTTAACCTAAAATTAATTAAAACATCGTGTGAAAGGGGCCCAGCATTCAGCGGCAGATAAAAGACAAAAAAATTAATAAAATTGCAACCTTTATTCCATTTTTTGGTCAATTATTTACCGTTGAATGCTGGGACCATTTCACACGATGTTTTAATGAATTTCAGGTCCGATTTTTTCGTCCTCGAATGAATAAACTTTCAAACAAAAATGCATTCGACTGCTAAAGTTGTCCGAGAATGAATACCGGACCAAAAAATAAAATTACGAGCGCACCAACTGTCTCTAATAATCGAATTTGTTTGAATAATAATGTATTGCATTCGTAATTTTATTTTTAGCAGCCGAATCAACAACTATTCATCCGAAGACAAAGAACTCATTGAAACATCGTGTGAAGTGGGCCCCAGCATTTAACGGTAAATAATTGACTAAAAATTAAATTACGAATGCAGTGACTTGAATTATTTTTGACAAATTAAATTATTCAAGAAAGGGCATTCGTAATTCAATTTTTTGGTCAATTATTTACCGTTGAATACTGGGCCAACTTCACACGATGTTGTAATGAATTCTAGGTCCGGTATTTTCAGACATCACCGAAACGTTGTTTCAAATAAATTTATTGAAAAATGAATATTTATATTTTTGGGGACAATTGTACATATTTCAATCATAAAATTTCTGTTTGCCTAATGGTTTATACTGTCTTTTGGTGTAAAATACAAGGTAACTAGACAAATAATGATTTTCTCAGGTTGTTTGCTGAAACATATTAACATGAAATCAATCCGAGCTCGAGGCAACGGACACATAAAATTCCGGTCATCTGTACACAAACAAGATACAAAGACCAACTCGAAAAATGCGAAAAATAGGAAAACTAGTCAAAGCATAAGTGCTTTAGTAATACGGTAATTGAAATAATTTTTTGCGGTTAGCCACAAAGTGGCAGTGTGTTTAAGCTGCACCTAGGTTGAAGACCAATATCATGAAGTCGACTCTCATGTAGCTAGAATTTGAGGTAACAAGTTGCAAGCTCATCAAATTATCAACCTTCCTGTTCCTGAAGCAAGTGAGTTATCTGTTTGGTTTTTATTTTCTGGGGAGGATTCCAGTACAAAAAAATGATAGAACGTAAAGGTATGAAACAAGTTGGTGGCAAGCATTTTTGACGTTTCTTGGGGCATTATTTGTATGCATGTTCAATGAGCATTTTAAGATATGATAAACTCCCAATTAAACAAAAGGACTGTATGTGGATTTTTCGCTGAAAGTAGAGGTATTTTGATGTAAGCTTAACTGCACATAACACTCGTTCCTGAATTGATGGCGCTGCTGAAAATGGACATCAAGGTATGTGAAATTACGAATTTTGCGGATTGTTTTAGTCGACAAACATGAATGGCAACTAAATCAAAATAAATGTATTTGTGCACTCTTCGTACGAGTAGTTGTATGGTAAAAAGTTGGAAGCTTTATGGTTGTAATCCATGAGGAAATGGATAGAAGGACAATGGAATTTTCTAAACTGTTATAGGTCATCATTTTTTTCTTTCACCTACTTATCAATCAATGCAAGGACATTTTGTGCTATGGCAATATTGGGAGGATCAAAAATATACTAAAACTCGTAAAAATATCCATAATTTCAAAATATGTCGTACAAATAGTAGAACAGATTATTTTCCCCAAAAAATAATATTGCGCAAGGTAAAAATTTCATGAAGTGGAACAATTACTTATTTTCCAGATAAATAGTGAAACAATTCGTACAATAATATACCACAATAAATAGAAATATTTTTATACAAATTCTGGTACCCCAAAATGCAAAACCAGGGATTATTTTTCAGAAGCGATTGATTTACAGAATGCTTCCAAAAAAATAATTAATTCAGTCTACAATTCGTTAAAATGAAGAAAGGTAAACTTTTTGTGCCACAAAAAATATTTATTTTTCAGAACCATATCAAAAATTGCATCTGCGGTTTCGTTCCCGCTAGACATCTTCACATAAATTCAATCCGCTCCTGTGTATCAATAAAATTCTGTCTCTGAATATTTGAAGGACCAAAAAGGTATTTTTTTTTTAATCTTATGGAATGGAGAAGTCTTTTATTTTGCAGAACAAATATTCAAAAATAGTTGATTCGCATCAAGAGAAACGGTATTTAAATTTAATTGCGTATTTCAAAGAGACAGGTTTGAGATTCATTAACGGAGAATTAAGGTCTAAATATTATAATTGTAGGCTTATTTTCATTAATCTACCCAAGAAAATAAGATATTTCAATGTGGAGTGGAAAAATAATTCATTTTTCAGAGATTGATTCCAAAAAAATTGCTTGAATTATTTAAATATATTTCAATTATGACAAATAAGGATACAAAAATCGGTTAGAGAGGTAAATTCTTCATATCACAAACGAAAACCATTTATTTTCCAGAATTATATCGAATAGACAGAATAGAGAAATTGCAATATTTACATCGAAATACATCAGTTTTTTATACATAAAAAATATCAGTCACGCCTTTTACCCTTCCGGATGTCACACTTCAGAATTAATTTGGTAGATTGACTAATTTTATACTGTGGAATGTGGTCACCAGTCGTCAGATTACGGGTACCCTAATTGTGGAGGATACACCACCAGGATTTTTGAGAAAATTAATTACCCAATCTCCAAGATAGAAGTCCGCCACCTTAACCTGTCGGTCATCATTGTTTTTTATATGATACATTTTATTTTCAAAATGTTTCAACAAGAAAGAAGGTATTTTATAGCTAAGGGATCGAAAAATCATTGATTTTTCAGAATATATTTGTTCCAAAATAAATCTGAACGGAAATATTTAAAAATGCCACACTTGGAAATATTCAGAAAGGCAAACTTGTGGATTCATTATTTAAAATATCCCAAAATGAAACACAAAAAATATAATTCTATGCGCCATATTTTGCTAAGGTAAATAGGTAACTTTTATTCGTGAAATAGGACTAACTATTTTTTAGAGAAAATACATTGAAGGATTAATTGCAAAATGTTTTTCCGCCCCTAATATAATATGAGTAATTTTGAGCCATTTACATTCTACACGGCAAAACCGAAACCAGATTTAAATTTTATAAATCATGATTAGAGGATTTCCTAATATTGCTTCCAAGCGTGTTGAGGTATTTACGTAAATGAAGCACGAAAAAGAACATCTTATTTTTCTAGAACTTCAACCAAATAATTAAATTCAGCCAGAATTTCAAGAAAGTTCATATTTACATACTTGTAAAAAGTAGCGAAGCGTAACGGAAAATATAATGGCAATATATAATTATATACCAACAAAACCAAGAAGATGCACCACAATGCTCATTTACATTTCCAGATTTGATATTTTTATTGTTCCCTTTTAATTTTAATCTAATGAAGACAGAAGAAAAGTTACCGAAACATGATTTGCTCCAAAATAATTGAGGCAAGAAAATTTAATGGTTGCAGATAAGCAAATAATTTGAAATAATAGTCCCAAAATGGAACGTACAAAAAATATTATACCGTATTACATTTCGCAAAGGTAAATAGGTATCTCTTTTCGTGAAATAGGAGGACTAACTATTTTTTAGAGAAAGTACTTGAAAGGACAATGTTTCTCCACTCGTGTTGTGTTATAATGATATAAATAATTTCGAACAATCTACCCGATAAAACCGAAACCAGATTTTATAAATTAAAATATTATAAAATGCATATGGATTTTCTGATATTACTTCTAGGGCTTGTTGAGGTATTTAGATAAATGAAACACGGAAAAAAGATCTTATTTTTCAGAACACATCAAATACGATTTCCACCAAATAATTGATTCAGCCAGAATTTCGGATTAGGCTCAATGTTAAATGCTATAAAAAGTTAAGATTCAAAAAAAGAAGCAAACAAAACGGGGAATATTTTGCGAATTAATAATTATACGTCAAGATCAAGAAGATGCATCACAATGTTCATTTATATTTTTAGATTTGAAATTTATAGAGCGCCCCAATTAATTTTAATCTAATGAAGACAGAAGTTACTAAAATTTAATTTGTATGAAAAACATATCTGAATTGAAAACTATCTAGTCACAATAATCATAAAAGGATATCAAATAATAGATTCGTTCGAAAATAAGCTCGAAGTCTTGCCAAACATGATAATTTAAGAAGAATAGAATATATCCTTTAATACTATTTTTACAGGTTTTAAGAAACAGGTATTGTATCAACTAATAATTTTATTTCAGTAGTAAATACACAACAGAATTATAATAAGAAAGTGATTTGAAGAAATAATACGTACCAGTACTAAATTTAATTGAAGCTACAAAAACAAGCTACTGAAGAATCCGGGCTGGACAAAAAATACCTTTTAATGTTTTAGGAAATAATCAATAACTATTGAGCAGAAAATAAGAGTCAGCTAATTTATTAAAAGTAAAACGAGAAATGAAAATTGTTTATTTTAAAAGGAGAAGGAGGTTGTTCGGTCGGAAAAAGTCTCAAGAGAAGTACAAAGAGAAAATAGATCAAAAGAGCTATTTGAAAATCGTATTGAAGGCAGCACCAAAAGTGCTGGAGGTGCCAGAATATCATGGAAAATTTCGAGATATCGCAAAAGAGCGTCACGGATAATTTTGGAACTTCGTAGGAGATTCCAGAACGTCATAGAAGATATTGAAGCATCATATAATTTCGGAACTTCGTAGAAGATTCTAGAACATCGTAGAAGATTCCAGGTCGTCGCAGAAGATTCCAGAACGCCGCAGAAGATTCCAGAACGTCGCAGAAGATTCCAGAACATCGCAGAAGATTCCAGGACGTCGGAGGGGTATCCAGGACGTCGCAGAAGATTCTAGGACATCGCAGAAGATTTCAGAACATCGTAGAAGATTCTAGGACATGGCAGATTCCAGGATGCTGAAGAAGATTCCAGGATGCTGAAGAAGATTCCAGGATGCCGAAGAAGATTTCAGAATGCCGAAGAAGATTCCAGAATGCCGTAAAAGATTCTAGGACGCCGTAGAAGATTCCAGAACGTCGAAGAAGATTCCAGGAAACCGTAGAAGACTTCAAGATGTCAAAAAAAATGCCAGGATACCGTAAAAGGTTGTAGGATTCTGTAGAACCTTCCAGGATGCCGTTAAAGATTGTAGAATGTCATAAAAAATTCCTGAATGTCTTAAAAGATTCCTGGCTATCGTAGAAGTTGCTAGGATGTCGTAGAAGATGCCAGGATTTCATAAAAGATTCCTGGATATTGTAGAAGATCCCAGGATGTCGTAGAAGGTTTCTGGATGACATAGAGGATTCCAGGATGTAGAAATTCTCATAATACCGTAGAAGATTCCAAAATATCATAGAAGACTCCAGGATGCCATCGAAGATTCCAGGATGTCGAAGATTTCAGGTTGCCGTAGAAGATTCCAGGATGCCATAGAAGACTCCAGGATGCAGTAGAAGATTCCAGGATGCCGTAGAAGATTTCAGGGTGCTGTAGAAGACTCCAGGATGCCGTAGAAGATTCCAGGATGCCATAGAAGATTCCAGGATGCCATAGAAGATTCCAGGATGCCGTAGAAGATTCCAGGACGTCGTAGAAGACTTCAGGCTGCCATGGAAGATTCCAGGATGCCGTAGAGGATTCCAGGATGCCGTAGAAGATTTCAGGATGCCGTGGAGGGTTCCAGGATACCGTGGAAGATTCCAGGATGCCGTAGAAGTTTCCAGGATGCCGTAGAAGATTCCAGAATGCCGTAGAAGATTCCAGGATGCTGTAGAAGACTCCAGGATGCCGTGGAAGATTCCAGGATGCCGGAGATGATTCCAGGACGTCATAGAAGATTCCAGGACGCCGTGAAAATTTCATGATGTCGTGAAAACATTCGGGATATCGTAAAACATGACGCCGCGTGAAATTTGTATAAATCGTATAAGCTTAAAAAGAATTCTAGACCATTTTAGAAAATTTTTGTACATCACAATAACTTGAGCACTAGAAACTTGGAAAAAATTAAATCTTATTGAAGAGATTCAAGATGGTCTATATAACATTTTCGGATTTGTAATAGATTGAAATTTCGAAAAGAAATATATCCTAGAAGATTGTAGATTATCGTAAAAGATGCCAGGACACTATTGAAGATCATTGGACAGAAAGGAAGATTCCGGAACGTGGCTGAAGAACGTCATAAAAAATTTTAGAACAACGTGAAAGATACCAGAAATTCGTAGAAGATTCCAGAACATAATAGGAAGACAACGAAATAGATTCCATAATAGCAAATTTTAGCCCATCCAAATAATCCCAGGACATTACAGAAGATTCCAGAGCGTGAAAGTGAATTCGAGGACATCGCAGAAGATTTTGGGACATCGCAGAAGATACCAGGACTTCGCAGAAGATACCAGGACTTCGCAGAAGATACCAGGACTTCGTAGAAGATACCAGGACCTCGCAGAAGATATCAGGACTTCGTAGAAGATACCAGGACCTCGCAGAAGATACCAGGACTTCGTAGAAGATGCCAGGACTTCGCAGAAGCTACCAGGACTTCGCAGAAGCTACCAGAACTTCGCAGAAGATGCCAGGACTTCGCAGAAGATACCAGGACTTCGCAGAAGATACCAGGACTTCGCAGAAGATACCAGGACTTCGCAGAAGATTTCAGGACGTCACAGAAGATTCCAGGACATCGCAGAAGACTTGAGATATGCTAAAATGCCAGAACGTGATCTGAGACGGTTTTTCAACTCGTGAAATTAGTATTTTAGTTGTGTTTATCAATATTTGTATGAAAAAACGCCTTAAGCAAGAAAAAAAAAAACGAAATTCATAAACAAAAATAGAAAAAAGTATACAATTAAAAAAAATATATACTTAAAGAAAAAAAAGATTGAAATAAAAAAAAAATTCAAGAAAATATAGATATTTGTAAAAAATGAAGTTGAAAAAACATAAATAAAAAAAAATAAGTACAATTAAAAAAAAGAAAAATATCAACTAAAGCAAAAAAAAAACAATAATTTAAAATAGAAAAAAATAATAACTGAAAATTTAAAAAAAAAAACATCAATTATCACAAAAAAAAATATAGGATGAAAAAATTGTATAAAATATCAAAATAATTGAGAGTTGGAAAGACCTGTACATCAGAAACTGGAACAAAGGGTTGCAGGAGAAGGGGATTTATTTTCAGAACATCGCAGCAGACTTCCAGAACATCGCAGAAGACTTCCAGGGCATCGCAGAAGATTATTCACCAGGACATCGCGGAAGAGAATTCTTTTCTAGGGCGTAACAGAAGAGGACATCGTTAAAGACTCTTAACTAGGACATCTTGGAAGATTCGTATCCAGGATATCGCAGATTTTTTTCCAGGGCATCGCAGAAGATTCTTACCTAGGACATCGAGGAATGTTTTTATGCAGGACATCGCAGAAGATTCTTATCCAGGACATCGGGGAAGCTTTTCATCCAGGACATCGCAGAAGATTCTTTTTCAGGACATCGCAGAAGGGAATTGCGGAAGAAGGGTTCATTTCCAGGTCATCGCAGGAGAGGATTCATTTCTAGGTCATCGCAGGAGAGGATTCATTTTCAGGACATCAGGGGATTTATATCTGGGACGCCGCAGAAGGCCCATCTACAGGACATCACAAAAGAGGTTTCCAGAGCATCGCAGAAGAGGACTGTTTCCTGGACATCGTGGAAGGCTCCATTCTCCGGGAGAAAAGCGTCGAGGGATAATTAGGGCAATATATCAAATATTAATGAGGTAAAATTATTAATTACATAATTATAAAACGAAAATTTACAGAGAAATGTTTGTTTTCAGGTTTTTTTTTATTAGTTCGTGTTTCAACCATCATATCAATTCGGCTCTTCAAAGAAATCTTATTCAGCAGAAATTTACCAGTGAATCTGAAGAATGACATCATATTTCACGGTAAAATTGAAATATATGCAACAAAATTTGTAGACTGCACAGATTGCTCAAAGTACCGGATCCTGATCACCATTTGGAATCAAATCAATCGACGCAGAAATACACCGTCCAGTCAACACACTGATCAATCAATATCAATTGAAGAAATATGAAATAGAACAGCGTTTTCCCACAACTTCAAGCAAAGGTAGTCAATGAATTATGCAAAATTGGTTTTGTTTAACTGTACAGATATCTTCAAAACTACTGAAACAACCTGTAAAACTTCAAGAAACATTTGAAGCCATCGAAAATCTTCAAGAAAACTTCTGTTAGGTAACGGATAAATTACGACAAAACAATTTTGCTTGACTGTACAGATATTCCTCCAATTCATCAATCAATACAAAAATTTACAAGAAGGTTTTTCCGACAAAAAATCAACCCAATCAGCAACAATAATGAATTTGCGAGTGTCAACATCAGGTAGTTAATGAAATAGGGAAACAAAATATTTGTTTATTTGTACAGATAACTCTGTAAATTACTGGAGGATCAGCAAAACCATTTCCAGAGCTTCAGCGGATTGTAAAAATTGGAGCAGCATTCAATCAAGATATTTTCTGGTGTGCAGAAGGTAATACATACACAACAAACTTGTTTATCTGTACAGAGCACAAAAAAGCAGCAGATTTTGGGGCACGTCAGCCAGACGATCTTCAAAACAACCAAATATTTTGAAGAGCTCTAAGATTGGGGACAGGTAGTCAATAAAATGTGGAGAAAATGTTTGTTTATTTGTGCAGTATACAGTTGTCCAGCTAAACTATCATTTTGTGCAGAAGAATTCCGAAAAACCAAATATTTTGAAGAAAATCAAGACGACTGCTATTCAGAAGGTAGTGAATAAAATAAGAAAACAAATCTTTGTTTATATGTACAGAATAGAGAAAATGCAGCTAGGGTAGCAAAATATTGACAAGAAGACGAACCACCGAACGGTAATGAATAAAATACGAAAAAAATTGTTTTTCTGTACAGACAACCATACAAATCCTCGGATTGCAATGAAGATCACAGTTCCAGATTTCCAAGGCTTTTAAAAGGTACAACGTAAAATAGAAAAAGAAAATTTTGTTTATCTGTATAGATAAGTCTATAAACTACTGGAGAATCAACACAACCATTCCAAAAATGTCAAGAAGATGGGGTACAATTTGAAAAAACTGTTCAGGACGAACTGAAGCAGCATTTCATTTAGATATTTTGAAGATTGTCAAGAAAACTGGTATGCAGAAGGTAATATATAGAAAGAAGTTTGTTTATCTGTACAGAGCAGAAGAAAATCCGCAAAATTCGCGGCATCCCTTCAATATTTCTGCGGAAGGCGAACTTTAAAACAAGTAAAACCAAATTGAAGAATTCCAGGAGTGGTGACAGGTAGTCAATAAGATGTGGAGAAAATGTTTGTTTATTTGTACAGCATGCAGTACTCCAGCCAATATTCTTCCACCGAAAGGTAGCCAATTTTGTGCAAAATTCCCAAGAACCAATGGACCGGTGAAATCATTCCAAATATTTTGAAGAATTCCAAGAAGACTGACATTCGAATCGAAGGTAGTGGATAAAATGAGAAAAATGTTTGTTTATATGTACAGAATAGAGAAACATGCAAATCAATCCAGCTAGGATGCCAATTTCCAAGAAGACAACCACACGAACCACCAACAATGAAGATAACAGTTCCAGATTCACAGCATTTTGAAAAGATTCCAGGTACTGCATAAAATAGGGCCAAAATATTTGTTTTCTGTACAGATAACTGGAGAATCGTTATTTCCTGAAAATTAATAAAATAGCGGGACTTTTAAATACTTGGAAGACTTTCAAAACTACCTGGCGTATAGAAGGTATCAAATAAAATATAAACAAATAAATTAATTTGTACAGAACAGAAAAAAAAGGAAACCCAACGTGCGACCATTTCTGCAAAATAGCAACTCGATCGAACGGCACAACTCCTTCTGAAAAATCCTGTAGCGGAGCGGGGCACATACGCGAAAGGTAGCCAATAAATTACAAGAAAAGCTTTTGTTCTTTTGTTCAGATGGTATGATAAGCATTGGAAAAGCAGCAACAACATCCAGATTTTCAGAACAAATGATCACCAGAGGCAATGAATTAAATACGAATTTTCAAGAGCGCTAACATCTTCGGGCAGTCGATAAGAACAGCAACATCCGATCATACAGAAAAATCTTCTGGAAGAATATTTTACATCAGGTACTCATTAAAATATAAGCGAAAATTGTTTATATGTACAGAAAAAGTCTACACAACCAAATTTACAACACCCAAGAATACAACAATCTACATTTCAAGAGGACGATTAGAAAATATGCATGCCAGGATCATCACATCGTTGAAGTTTCCGATCAAAAAAACTTTCAGGTACACAATAAAATATGGAAAACGAATTATTCATTTGTCCAGATGCAACAATTGAACTCATTTCACTCCAACGTCAACTGTGGAAATTGAGCAGATTGCAACTTCCGCATCCTGAGGTTTCGCACGTTGTTCAGAACAATCGATTTCAGGATTTCAAGGTCTCTGCTGACATAAAATGTTAGTAGATTTGTTTCTAATTTATATGTATTAGTTGACAGCAGAACCCTTTTTCTTCAATTTACAGATATTCTCAACTCTGTCATCACAATTTCGAAGATCCAATAGAATTATTATTCTTTAATTATAAATATTTACTATTTATTTATTGATTTGTAATTATTTATATGGAAACGTTTGGCAATGTTTAATATTATTTAATTTTGAAGTAAAAAATGTAATTGATCATTTGTATTAAAATTAAGACAATAGAAATATGTTTTTTGCTTTAAAAAAAATTGTATTTCAGTAAACCTGTTGTAAGCAAATTATTATTTTTAATTATAGATTACCAAATGTCACTTTTGTATTTGAGAATTGAACATTTTTTGTAAACGTTGCAAATTCAAAAGAATTTCGCAATCGAAAACTTATGTCTCAAAATCAATGAAAATGTAAAAAAAAAATTTAAGCCAGGGATGTGATAAGATTTATCGAAATATTAACAACTCAGAAATTTTAAGTATCAATTTTTGAGAAATATCTATTGGGGAAGATTTGAAACATTTTATATTAAAGATAATTATTTCCAATTCGTGTTTTTATAAATTCAATTAACATTAAAATACTATTTTGCAATGTGTGACATTGATGCATTATTTTTAATTTATTGTAGTCAATATTTGTAAGTTTTTTATCATTCATCAAGTCTAATTACACATTATTTCACAAAACATCACAAATATACCCACTGTTCATTTTAAATAAATAAAGTTTCAAATTCAGGAATAGAGCATATACTGTAAGGACCAATAGATTACAAATTGAAAGTGGAGACGTGCATCACTGCTTCCGGTGGCAAATTTTAGAACTAAATTAGAGTAACCCATAGATAAGACCTCTGTAAGAATAGACATGTACGAACTGAATTTAAAACCAAAACTTAGTTCATTTATTGCCGTCCGGCGCTATCAATTTGATGTATATAGAGAGATTAATGGATTTTTAAATGTTATTTATACCAAATTGTACAATTTTATTGAATATAAACTTTTATTTTTGTATCTGCAAGATGCAGATATGATAATTTAGTGGATGTCGTGAACTTTAGTTTAAGTTGGTAGTAGCTGTCATCTTGACTACGTGTTAACCAAAAATATTTATTGTGACACTGAGAGCCTGTTCTTTTATATATTATGTACGTATAATATTAATTTATTTTTTGTATGAATCATGATGATATTTTCATATTGTGAACCTTATATTTTTGTTTTAGAATAACTACATTACTATATAAAACGAAGCACAAACATCAATCAGGGTACAGGCCTGCTACCAATTTCATGCATTTAGGCCATCAATAATGTGTATGCACTTGTAGGGCCCCTTGTAACCTAATCATGCTGTTTGGGATGGTTGGATTCAATTGAAGTGCCGCATCAACATTGATAAGTAAAGTAGTTTGTACTGATTTCGTTGTGTTTAATTTAATAATTAATCGTATTTCTATCGATCGATGAATTATTTCTGAATTTTACGACTGCTTTAGTTCTAATTTATAATTCATTGCATGGTTGGCAACATTTATATTAAGTTAAAGATGGCAGGTGCTGACATAACATTGTTTAGGTGTTGCTGTTGTGATAGTGAATATTGTGAAATGAAATTGATAATATTAATCAAAAATATCAATCAAATTCTGTGGCGTAGTTGTATATTTCATTCAAAATGATATAGGAGTCAATAAATGAACTATAGACAGCCACTGACCTATTTACCATGTTCATGTTTGTGTTACGCAATTATTATTCAAGCAAGACGAAAAATGTAAGAAAAAGGTATTTATTGCTTTAAAATAGGTACAAGATCAATGTAAATTTTTGTAGCTCATCTTAACAATCGGTGTATTCATGTGAGTAATTATTTAAATTTCTTTTACAGCAATCTTTTTATATTAAAGTCGTTGCTTTTTCAACAAGCATTAGAACTTTGTAATAAGCTTGCAATTCTTCAAATTGACAACTTGATTTGGATGAAAGAAGTCTGTTCGCTTGGAATAACTTTCATTGTACATGGATTTGAATCAGTTGTTGTCCTTAAAAGTGGAAAAGAACAGAAGAAAAATGAAACTGGAATAAATGGAAAGAGTAGCATAAAATTTTCAAGATAATTGCATTCTTATATATTCCATTGATTTACAATAATTCCATATTACCTGATTCTAACGATTATTTGAATTATATTGGAATAAATTATGGCAAATTTTGTTGTAGTAGAAATAAATGAGAACAAATAGTGGCAATTAATAACAAGTTTTTGTGTTTCAAAATTTAAATTTTTATTCTTAAATTTATTTAAAAAGCAAATTTCAAGAATTTTTCGGTTTGGTTTGCATAACGCACGAATCAGTTAATTGGTTACTAAATATGTGTTATTCAATTCTACGTACGTTGTGTGTGTTTATTCCATTTAATAGTACAAAATTTTATTGAATATTCATATTTTAACCTAATAAACAGTATATAAAAGTGAGTAATGATTGAATTCCCTTTACAGCAATCTTTGTGGACCAATTTCATCTAATGGCATCCCAAGCCAACTTTTGAAGATTCATTATTTAGCTATTTGAAGTGAAACTAGAAGCGGAAATTCTGTTTTTTCATTAAATTGATTTGGAGTTGAATAAAAAGTAAGTACACAGATGGAAATTGAAATTTGTTTCATATTTCTAATATTTTTTGTAACAGAAGATACCAGAACAATAATTTTATTAATTTATGCATTTACAGATGTCTTGGAACCTTCTTTGACCATGGATTTGAGTCAGTCGCCAAATGGATCAGATGTAGACTATTTAGATGCCCTGTAGCCATCTCTTGCATTGTTTCGAAGGAGTTTTTCGATGTCAAGATTTAAAAGTGAGTTAATTAATTTTTATTTTTACATACTTCACTAACGATTGCTTTTATTTTAAATATTTTAATAATACAATTTATTTCAATCATCAGAAGTAAATATTTATAACTAATAATAAAAATTTCACAAAAATATCAATCTAGAATTGTGTACTTGTCTCCAAGAAATTAAGGGTAATTCAACTTGAATGAATCATTTGCAAATAGATTAACTTTACAATTTTTGTAGTACAACTGGTTACTATAAATAATAAATATCATTCATTAATTGATTTTATTTATCTATTGGATACTTATTCAATAGTTTTAACAATTTAAAAATTATAAAAGTAAATTAATAGTTTGTCTTTTTCTGCAGTTTCTGGAGGACATCAAAATTCATCTGAGTCTTGGATGAACTGCAGTAACAGAATATTTGGACAAATTAGAAGACCTGTAGCTGTGATGGATAATAAATGCAACCAGTGGTCCTAAAAAATTCGCAATTGGAATGGCAGTCATCCCAACTGTTGACTTCGTAACATGAGCTGTCTTATAAGTGCTCTATACTAAATACATTCTGTTAATTAGGAACGGAATAGACTTTGAATACATCTGTTGATATGCTACAGATATATTTAGGACATTATGTAAATTGCTGTGTTATATCTTGTGCTTCGATCTCGCATTTATTACTTCGATGAGTAGTTTGAGAAGTGCTGTAAATATATTGGGAGTGTACAAAATCGTGTTGTAACGTAGAGATCAAAATTATTTTGGAACTAAATTGGGATTTAAATTCGCGCATCATAGTTTCTGGGCACTCTGCTCTCGGGCGTATTTTTCCGTTTTGAATATTCCGTTTTGCTTTTATCTTTTGGATATTAAATAATTGTCTTGTTTTTTTTTTTTTTTCATAACTCTTAATGTCCTTGTATCGTAACTTGGGCCAACGTTGGATTTTTATCGGTACACGACCATATAGCTCTGGGAACACCCCCCTCCTAAACGACCGGAGCAGACGGAATTTTCAGACTATATGCCGGAGTCGTTACGGGAAATGTACGGAACGCGCGTTTTGTCGGCGACGGTCCGGGTCTTGGTAGGATCACTGAACAAACAATATTCACATGTTATGTGTGGATATTGTTCTTCAGTGATGCCATCAAGAGTCCGACTTCTCGAGATGACGCTTAGTCGGCAACCGTACTCGTGTAATTAGGCGGAAACATCCGGGTCTCGGCTTGACAGACCACGAATTAATTAGATTCATTTTTATTTTTGCTAAAACGAGCACATTCGGCTGCTTGTGGGGTTAAATATTAGAATCAGTAGTATAATATATTACAGCATTTCTCCAAGCAACTCTGGAATATGATTACTTGATAGTACATACTAAAATTAACATATATTATAACACAGCAATCAAATAAATAGTTAGATTTATTAGTATATTAGGATACAAGTTTCATAAAACCTGATTTCAGGGCAAGCAAAATAATTTTGTAAAGTTCAATGTGCAAGTGCCCTAAAATGTCTTTTCGTCTTTGAGTATTTGAGTACATACTTACAATTTGAATGTTTTAAAACCTCTGGATTATTCAGAAATGATAATTTTGTAACCAGCTTTTGAAATATGCATTTCTCAAGCCTGTGGCACGTGCACGAATAATGATTGGTAGTTGAAATTTTTTTTGCCTACATCTTGCCTGAGTATATACTCACAATGTAAGATTTTTAGAACCTCTGGTTTACTTGGAAATAATTATTTTGTAATCAACTTTCGAAATATTTTATTCCAAACCTGTAGCTCGTGCACCAATTTTGATTGGTAGTTTATATTATTTCTGCATATAAATCTACATCCCTCTTGGGTACTTACTCACAATTTGATAATTTTAGAACCTCTGATTCATTTAGAAATAATAATTTTGTAACTAACTTTTGAAATATTCAATTCTCAAGCCTGTAGCTCGTGTACCAATAACAATTGGTGGTTGATATTATTTCTGCATAAGCCCACATCCCTCCTCAATATGTACTCTCGATTTGAGATTTTTAGAGCTTCTGGTTCACTTGGGTATAATAATTTTGTGACTAATTTTTGGAATATTCAATTCTCAAGCCTGTAGCTCGTGCACCAATAATAATTGGTGGTTGATATTATTGTTGCATAAGTCTACATCCCTCCTGAGTATGTACTTTGAATTTGAGACTTTTAGAACCACTGGTTCACTTATAAAAAATTAATTTGTCATCAACTATTGAAAATATTTGGTCCTCGAGGCTATAGCTCGTGCACCAATAACAATTGGTAGTCGATAATATTACTGCATGAGCCTACATCCTTCCTGAGTACGTACTTACCATTTGAGATTTTTAGAACCTCTGGTTCACTTAGAAATAATAAATTTGTAATTTAACTCTTGAAATATTTAATTATCAAGCCTTTAGTCCGTGTACCAATAACAATTGGTAGTTGATATTGCTTCTGCACTAGCCTACATCCCTCCTGAGTACATACTGTCAATTTGAGATTTTTAGAACTTCTGATTCACTTAGAAATAATTAATTTGTGATAAACTTTTGAAATATTTAATTCTCGAGTCTGAAGCTCGTGCACTAATAGCAATTCCTGCATAAGCCTACATTCTTGAGTACGTATTCACAATTTGAGATTTTTAGAACCTCTGGTTCACTTGTAACTAATAAATTTGTAATTAATTTTTGAAATATTTAATTCTTTAGGTTGTAGCTCGTGCACCATTAACAATTGGTGGTTGATATTTTTTCTGCATAAGCATACAACCCTTCCAAGTACGTACTCCCAATTTAAAATTTTTAGAGCCTTTGTTTTATTTAGAAATAATTATTTTAACTTTAATTTGTGTTATAAATTTTTCAACTGGCTATTCATAAATTTGATTCCTACGTTTGTAGCTTGTGCAGCAATGAGAATTGTATTTATTCACAAACTGTATTATATTATATTGTAATAATGAATATTATAATTCCATGTATTATTGTATTAATTTATGCATGAATAAGAGCTGTTTCTGCGCTTTTATATATATATATATATATATATATATATATATATATATATATATATATATATATATATATATATATATATATATATATATATATATATATATATGTTATTGTATTTAATATTAAAGAAAATAAAATGAATTATGAAAATAATAATGTTTATTTATTTACGAATAGTTCATAATTTCTCCACGTTGGCAGCATCTGTCAATAACACCAATTAGCAATAACCTGTTCATTGACAAAAAAAAGTGAGTAAAATAAAATAAAATTGATAATTATTTAATTACTCGCATATAGTTCAGAATGCAGCCACCAGAGGGCAGCATCTGTCAATACCATCAATTAGCAATGAACTCTTCCATGATGAAAAATGTGTCTGAGATGAATTTTGTGTCTTCAAAAATCCAAATTTTGTATTAGGATTACATGATTTGACAGAGGTAACTCAAGGGATTAATTAGCGATTATCTCGAGAATCAGAAGGTTTAGGGACAAATGCTCAGTTTAAAAGTTACATGACTTTCAACGCCCTACAAGATTCATTTATAATAATTTTCTCTAGGGCTCATTGTTTCCGAGAAACTATATGCTACTACCCTTAATTTAAGGGTTGAAAGGAAATTTTATATACCTTTTTCATAGCCCCTTCAAAGCTGTATACAGTGGTGTAATTAAATTTTGTCTAAGGGCTATAGTTCAGAAGAAAATCAAGAAAAACTGTTATCAAAACACTTGATTTTGCTCCTTCAGTTCCTGTTACCCGGATACAAAATTTGGATTTTTCAATCGCAAAATTCATCGCATTGTGAATTTTGTGTCTTCAAAAATCCAAATTTTGTATTAGGATTACATGATTTGACAGAGGTAACTCAAGGGATTAATAAGCGATTATCTCGAGAATCAAAGGGTTTAGGGACAAATGTTCAGTTGAGAAGTTAAATAACTTTCAACGCCCTACAAGATTCATCGATAATAGTTTTCTCTAGGGCTCATTGTTTCCGAGAAACGATATGCTACTACCCTTAATTCAAGGGTTGAAAGGAAATTTTATCTACCTTTTTCATAGCCCCTTTAAAGCTGTATACAGTAGTGTAATTAAATTTTGTCTAAGGGCTATAGTTCAGGAGAAAATCAAGAAAAACTGTTATCAAAACACTTGTGTTTGCTCCTTCAGTTCCTGTTACCCGGATACAAAATTCGGATTTTTCAATCGCAAAATTCATCGCCTTGTGAATTTTGTGTCTTCAAAAATCCAAATTTTGTATTAGGATTACATGATTTGACAGAGGTAACTCAAGGGATTAATAAGCGATTATCTCGAGAATCAGAGGGTTTAGGGACAAATGTTCAGTTTAAAAGTTACATGACTTTCAACGCCCCACAAGATTCATTTATAATAATTTTCTCTAGGGCTCATTGTTTCCGAGAAACTATATGCTACTACCCTTAATTTAAGGGTTGGAAGGAAATTTTATCTACCTTTTTCATAGCCCCTTCAACGCTGTATACAGTAGTGTAATTAAATTTTGTCTAAGGGCTATAGTTTAGGAGAAAATCGAGAAAAACTGTTATCAAAACACTTGATTTTGCTCCTTAAGTTCCTGTTATCCGGATACAAAATTTGAATTTTTCAATCGCAAAATTCATCGCCTTTTGAATTTTGTGTCTTAAAAATCCAAATTTTGTATTAGGATTACATGATTTGACAGAGGTAACTCAAGGGATTAATTAGCGATTATCTCGAGAATCAGAGGGTTTAGAGACAAATGTTCAGTTTAAAAGTTACATGACTTTCAACGCTCTACAAGATTCATCAATAATAATTTTCTTTAGGGCTCATTGTTTCCGAGAAACGATATGCTACTACCCTTAATTTAGGGGTTGAAGGAAATTTTATTTATCTTTTTCATAGCCCTTTTAGAGCTGTATACAGTGGTGTAATTGAATTTTGTCTAAGGGCTATAGTTCAGGAGAAAATCAAGAAAAACTGTTATCAAAACACTTGATTTTGCTCCTTCAGTTCCTGTTACCCGGATACAAAATTTGGATTTTTCAATCGCAAAATTCATCGCCTTGTGAATTTTGTGTCTTAAAAATCCAAATTTTGTATTAGGATTACATGATTTGACAGAGGTAACTCAAGGGATTAATTAGCGATTATCTCGAGAATCAGAGGGTTTAGAGACAAATGTTCAGTTTAAAAGTTACATGACTTTCAATGCCCTACAAGATTCATTGATAATAATTTTCTCTAGGGCTCATTGTTTCCGAGAAACTATATGCTACTACCCTCAATTTAAGGGTTGAAAGGAAATTTTAACTACCTTTTTCATAGCCCCTTCAACGCTGTATACAGTGGTGTAATTAAATTTTGTCTAAGGGCTATAGTTTAGGAGAAAATCAAGAAAAACTGTTATCAAAACACTTGATTTTGCTCCTTCAGTTCCTGTTACCCGGATACAAAATTTGGATTTTTCGATCGCAAAATTCATCGCGTTGTGAACTTTGTGTCTTCAAAAATCCAAATTTTGTATTAGGATTACATGATTTGACAGAGGTAACTCAAGGGATTAATTAGCGATTATCTCGAGAATCAGAGGGTTTAGGGACAAATGTTCAGTTTAAAAGTTACACAACTTTCAACGCCCTACAAGATTCATTGGCAATAATTTTCTCTAGGGCTCATTGTTTCCGAGAAACTATATGCTACTACCCTTAATTTAAGGGTTAAAAGGAAATTTTATCTACCTTTTTCATAGCTCCTTCAACGCTGTATACAGTAGTGTAATTAAATTTTGTCTAAGGGCTATAGTTTAGGAGAAAATCGAGAAAAACTGTTATCAAAACACTTGATTTTGCTCCTTCAGTTCCTGTTACCTGGATACAAAATTTGAATTTTTCAATCGCAAAAATCATCGCCTTGTGAATTTTGTGTCTTAAAAATCCAAATTTTGTATTAGGATTACATGATTTGACAGAGGTAACTCAAGGGATTAATTAGCGATTATCTCGAGAATCAGAGGGTTTAGGGACAAATGTTTAGTTTAAAAGTTACACAACTTTCAACGCCCTACAAGATTCATTGGCAATAATTTTCTCTAGGGCTCATTGTTTCCGAGAAACTATATGCTACTACCCTTAATTTAAGGGTTAAAAGGAAATTTTATCTACCTTTTTCATAGCTCCTTCAACGCTGTATACAGTAGTGTAATTAAATTTTGTCTAAGGGCTATAGTTTAGGAGAAAATCGAGAAAAACTGTTATCAAAACACTTGATTTTGCTCCTTCAGTTCCTGTTACCTGGATACAAAATTTGAATTTTTCAATCGCAAAAATCATCGCCTTGTGAATTTTGTGTCTTAAAAATCCAAATTTTGTATTAGGATTACATGATTTGACAGAGGTAACTCAAGGGATTAATTAGCGATTATCTCGAGAATCAGAGGGTTTAGGGACAAATGTTTAGTTTAAAAGTTACACAACTTTCAACGCCCTACAAGATTCATTGGTAATAATTTTCTCTAGGGCTCATTGTTTCCGAGAAACTATATGCTACTACCCTTAATTTAAGGGTTGAAAGGAAATTTTATCTACCTTTTTCATAGCCCCTTCAACGCTGTGTACAGTAGTGTAATTAAATTTTGTCTAAGGGCTATAGTTTAGGAGAAAATCGAGAAAAACTGTTATCAAAACACTTGATTTTGCTCCTTCAGTTCCTGTTACCCGGATACAAAATTTGAATTTTTCAATCGCAAAAATCATCGCCTTGTGAATTTTGTGTCTTAAAAATCCAAATTTTGTATTAGGATTACATGATTTGACAGAGGTAACTCAAGGGATTAATTAGCGATTATCTCGAGAATCAGAGGGTTTAGAGAGAAATGTTCAGTTTAAAAGTTACATGACTTTCAACGCCCTACAAGATTCATTGATAATAATTTTCTCTAGGGCTCATTGCTTCCAAGAAACGATATGCTACTACCCTTAATTTAAGTGTTGAAAAGAAATTTTACTTACCTTTTTCATAGCTCCTTCAACGTTGTATACAGTGGTGTAATTAAATTTTGTCTAAGGGCTATAGTTTAGGAGAAAATCGAGAAAAACTGTTATCAAAACACTTGATTTTGCTCCTTCAGTTCCTGTTACCCGGATACAAAATTTGGATTTTTCAATCGCAAAATTCATCGCATTGTGAATTTTGTGTCTTCAAAAATCCAAATTTTGTATTAGGATTACATGATTTGACAGAGGTAACTCAAGGGATTAATTAGAGATTATCTCGAGAATCAGAGGGTTTAGAGACAAATGTTCAGTTTAAAAGTTACATGACTTTCAACGCCCTACAAGATTCATCAATAATAATTTTCTTTAGGGCTGATTGTTTCCGAGAAACGATATGCTACTACCCTTAATTCAGGGGTTGAAGGAAATTTTATATATCTTTTTCATAGCCCCTTCAAAGCTGTATACAGTGGTGTAATTAAATTTTGTCTAAGGGCTATAGTTCAGAAGAAAATCAAGAAAAACTGTTATCAAAACACTTGATTTTGCTCCTTCAGTTCCTGTTACCCGGATACAAAATTTGGATTTTTTAATCGCAAAATTCATCGCATTGTGAATTTTGTGTCTTCAAAAATCCAAATTTTGTATTAGGATTACATGATTTGACAGAGGTAGCTCAAGGGATTAATTAGCGATTATCTCGAGAATCAGAGGGTTCAGGGACAAATGTTCGGTTTGAAAGTTACATAACTTTCAACGCCCTACAAGATTCATTGATAATAATTTTCTCCAGGGCTCATTGCTTCCAAGAAACGATATGCTACTACCCTTAATTTAAGGGTTGAAAGGAAATTTTATTTACCTTTCTCATAGCCCCTTTAGAGAGTTACCAAAACACTAGATTTTGCTCCTTCAATTCCTGTTACCCGGATACAAAATTCGGATTTTTAAATGCACAAAATTCATCTCTAGCAGCATGACTGAAATTTTCTTATTTGACATATTAAATAATAGATGGCGCTGATTGTACTATCGACAAGTGCTGCCAGCTGGTGGAGAAACTTTGAACTATTTGTAAATAAATAAATCATTATTCATATAATCCAATTTATTTCAATATAAAATACAATAACGTTCATAAATGAATGATAAAAATTAAAAAGCACTTATTATTGATACAATAATACATTGAATTACAATATTATCTATTATTACATCACAGTATAATATAATACAGTTAGTGAATGAATACAATCCTTATTGCTGCACGAATCTAAACGTAAGAATTAAATCAAATAAATAGCCAGTTACGAATTTATAACACAACTTAAAGATAAATTAATTATTTCTGAGTAAACCAGGGGTTCTAAAATTCTGAAATTGAGAGTACGTACTCAGGAAGGATGTAGGCTCGTACAGTAATTTTATTAACTACCAATTGTTATTGGCGCAGGAGTTCTAGCTTTGAGGACTAACATTTTTTCATAATTAATTACAAATTGATTTTTTCCAAATGAACCAGTGGTTCTAAAAGTCTCAAATTGGGAGGACGTATTCAGGACGGGTGTAGGCTTATGCGGTGATGATATTAACTACCAATTATAATTGGTGCACGAGCTACAGCCTTGAGAACTGAATATCCCAATAGTTAATTACAAATTAATATTTTCTGAGTGAACCAGGGGCTCTAAAAATCTCAAATTGGGAGTACGTACTCAGGAGGGAAGTAGGCTTATGCGGTGATAATATCAACTACCAATTATAATTGGTGCACGAGCTACAGCCTTGATAATTGAATATTTCCAATAGTTGATTACAGATTAATTTTTTGTAGGTAGCCAGTGGCTCTAAAAATTTTAAATTGGGAGTATGTACTCAGGAGGGATGTGGGCTCGTTCAGTAATAATATCAGCTACCAATTGTTATTGGTGCACGGGCTACAGCCTTGATAACTAAATATTCGAATAGTTAATTACAATTTTTTACTCACTTCAAAAATGTCCACAATATCCTTCAAACAACAAAAATACGATGTAATAAATTCATAATAAACACACACTGCACAAAACCGTACACAACATGAAAACACTGGCCGGAATTGAAGTACTAACCAGGGTACCAACATAAAATATTTGTTGACTGTTCATTGCTACCAACTAGCCTACTTCGCACACATACAATTATATTCAAAATGTTTTATCGTTGATTTATAATATAATAGCAACCACGTTTCAATTAAGAAACAATAAATATCAGATATAATTAGAATTGGTAGCTCAATACGTAGATTATTATTTTATGTTTATTTTAAAATTATTTCTTCTAAAAATATTAATACAGCGAATAGTTAAACTTATTACAACTAGTTACTTATCTACATTGTTAAAATTAATGTTTTACAAAATATGATGAAGATCATTTTGATTTCCACAATATTTAACTGCATTTTACAAATTTTGGTAACTATGAATGACTCGCAAAATAAGTACATATTATGCAGTTACATTATATACAATGATTAGTGAATTACATAGATCTTAGCAATGAATTATTTACAATGTACTTAAATAGGTATAGCACCAAATAATTTACATATAATCTTGGTTATTTACTGAATTTTCGAATATTAAAAATCTTGTTTATTTACAGCTAATAATAAAAAAAACCTTCAATCCAAAAGCAAAATGGTCCCTTTTTTTGTAAACCAATAAAAAAATTAATCAGTTTTCGATTCCCTTTCACTAGGAACTTTTAATCGTGATGAAAAGAAATTGAAAATGTATAAAATTATCGGTTATTATAGCATATTAAAATATATTGGAGTTCATCTCATTATTAATTTAACAACTATTAAATTTGAGAGAACCTTTTATTACAACCAGAAATGGCACAGTTGTCATTAACACAGTTTTTGGTTAATTATTAAAGTCTTTGAGTGCTAACAGTTCTTTTACTGCTTTTTTTATTCATTTTAAACCAACCAGCAGATTTATCTGGATCTCGAGGCATTGAAACAGATCTGGAAATGATTCTTCCATCCTCCTTGCTTCTTGTTGATGATTTATCTCCTCCGAGAGATTCAACAGACATACTTTTACTAGAAATCTTTTTGTCGTCTCTTGAATATCTCATATTATCTTTAGCGTTCCTGTCTTTTTTCTTGTACAAAGTCGTTGATTTCGAATTGTCTTCCTTTCTTCTGTTTAAAGTTTGTGAGGAAATATTTTCCTTTGATTTTGATTGTCTATTTAGTGTAGACAAATTTTGGTTGGACATCTTTTTTTGATTAGCAATTTCTTTCGCCGTTTTTCCACCGCTTTTTGAAGAGCCGTTTCTCAATGGACGAGCTGGTCTCGATTGTTGAGAGTAGTCTATATCGTAACCTTCACTGGGGTGTTTTGGTTTCCATGGGGCAAGAACTGAAAATGATCTGGACAGTGTTTTGGTTTGAGTATGCATTCTGGATGATCCGTTGGAGATGAGATCTTCTTTGGAAGCAGCACGGCGACCGTTTCGAGCGAGGTATCCTGGACCAGGTATATCTCCAACTGGAAATAAAAAAATTAATGAGCAAAAAAATTAGTAATGAAAAAAAAAATTACCTGTGGCGGCATGCAGATACACAACACTTCTCTGCGATTGTTGACTGCTGTCCCCCTCTGTGCTACTTTCTACCGAACTAATTTCCCCTCTTCGTTTCCGGTTTCGGCTATCAGTCTTCCTACTTTCAGTTTTTAAAGTATCCATCTTTCTGTTTGGTGAAATTGGAGGTTTCAAATTTGATTTGGAACCTTTCAGTTCTCGATCAGATGCCGGGATATTCGTCATTGATTTATAACTTTTATATTTTCTGAGGGTATCAGCGTCTGAATTGTTGTGCTCTTCGGAAATGTTGTGAAGATTTCTTGTTGACTGGCTTCGAGATTTTGTGGAAGAGTTCGATTTGTAAGAGGGTAAATTTGGACGTGATTTTAAGGATGATTTCCGGCGTACACTCGTATCTGATTCTAAATCGGTATCGCCAAAGAAGCGAAGATTTTTTGTAGGCTTCGGGGAGTCTTCTTTTATACTGTTGTCCTTACTTGAAATCTAATGAAAAAAAGTTAAATTACTACATTTATGAGTTCCCATAAATAAAAATAGTAATGCTCTTACCTTTTCCGACTGTTTTTTCTTCAGGGAAAACCTGTCCAAAGATTTGAACCAGCCGTCATGTTTTGCGGACTGATTGTTAGGGGGCGAATCTCTGGTATCTTTGAATTCGCGTTCTTTGGAATTTCTGATTTCCCTTGTTGGACTAGGACTGGGGGTTGACAACCGTCTTCTGTTATTGTAGTCAAAAATCTTTAAAGAAAATTAAATATTGTGTTAGTGAAAAAAGTAAATACATTAATTTTATTTTTGTCATGAGAATGATATAGAAGTTAGTTCGATGTCTGTATTTTATTCACATTCGGCGATTCCTTTTTTGGTAGCACCTAATTGGTTTTTTGTGTTGGAAACTCGATCTTTTATTTGGGATGCAAAAAAATTTCGATGAAAACGAAAGCGATATATTTTGCTAATAGACAAAAGATTTTTTGTGATGCCTATCTTCTGTCAACAACAACTGTGAAGAATTCTTTTGTTTAGCATTTCAAAATAAATTTTGAGCCCACTCCCTATTGCAAATCTTATATTACAGAAAAAAATTATAATTAAATCATGTACGCCTTAAATTGGGTGATACAAGAGAAAATATCAGTTTTTTTTTTATGAAAATAGTATGACTTTACTTGAAGCATTTTTCTGATTCACGTACTCATTTTCGAATAATCGGTACATGACTGTTTATCAACAGATTCGGGTGATGGTAACTAAAAGTTGATATGTAATAATATTAAACTCTTTTGAGAAATCTTCTATTTGGAATCTGTGTAAAATAATATTAGCGATTCACCTGCATCGCTCTCGCCTAGTTTGTAGCACAAACATGTGTATCTGAGACAAGGCCGGCGCCTACATTGCTCAATCCGACCATATGGTCACTGTTAGCCAGCCTTAGTTGCTCCTTATACACATATATACTCCAACATTCACACTCGCAGCCACATAAGGAAAACGCATGGCCAGCCACTTTACATAATGATCTTCTTGAAGAGGCACCGAACAACTGCGACGTCGTCACAATCAAAATTGCACAACAATTATGTAAACATAATAATCTTAAAGAAATTTTAAGAATTTATTATTTACCGCCAATTCACAAACAATTGTTCTCAAATTAGTGTTACGTTGTTATGAAATAACGCACGGAAGAAAATGGTCTTTGAAACATCAGATTCGATTGCAAAAGTCAAAAAACTTTGAGTGGATGATTACTAAATGCTGTACTGTACTGAAGAGTCCTAATAAGGACGAAACACGTGTCTACAGTTGCCGCTCTATTCAACCAACTTCTGAATTTTTAATTTTGTGAAACACTCAGGTTTTGATTTTAACAATTCACCAAATAAGGTCTTTAAATAATAAATAAAATTCACTAATCTCTATTTTTATAAGAGGCTCTTTGGAATTCCGTTCTACGACCAGAATCGTATTTTTCTATATCCATATCACTGTGAAAATATAAAAATGATGGACAAGTATGAGTAGGACCATATACCTATAAATATATATTTATAGGTATATGAGTAGGACTCATGTCCTGAAGGTCTTGCTCATCCATATCGTCAAATAATCGTAAATTCATGTTTGTTTATTTATTTATTTACTTTTCACCTCAGGCTAAATTTTTTGGACGATTTTAATTCTATTTTTACAATCATATTATCAGCCTACTACTCGTATTTTAACAACTCAACCCATTTTCTGCATTTGTTACATAATACGTATCATTTTCTGACATTTTAATATTTATTAATTTATCTATGAATATTTGGGACACAAACCGATGAATCTAATTACAAGTTTCCACGGTAATTCCGGTAGAGCGAAATTATTGTGTAAAAGGCTTACTTTTGAGGTTTCTTTTATGTATGCTGTTTGGAAAAAAACCTCCAAATTAAGTTTGCCAATTGATAATTATATAAAGAATGATGAATTGATGATTTTAATTGTGTTTTGAGGCCTTTCTCCCTGCTAAATTTCAAAATTATAGATCGCAAGCAGGGATTTCCAGCTACGCAGTCTGGTGGCAAATTCTAGAAGCTCAATAAGAGATATTCGTAAAACGTCATATATTCTTTTATTTCTTTCAACTGAATTTATTAAGAACTAAGCTTTATTATTTGAATATTTGATTTGAATAATTATGTCAACTTCATATTGTTGTGTACCTGGCTGTAGTTCTTGGAAAAAGCGGGATCCTAGCTTAAGTTTTTTCCTATTTCCTAAACAGGAGAGTAAGGTTAAAGTGAAAAATAAATTTAATGATTTAGAATTTGTAAGTAGAAGAAAAGTATGGATTCATTCTTTCAAAAATAGAAAACAAGTGAGTTCTTGTATAAAAGTATGTTCTTTGCATTTTGACGACGAAAGTATTCTTAAAGTGAAAGATGAGAGCACAACTCTTTTTGATTTTTTCACATACACTATTATTTATTGAATTATTTATCTTAAACATTAATATATTATAAAATTGAAGAATCAAATTCAGAACAATGATAATCTGTGACATTATTATTTCTATTTACATTTACAACATTCAAATACAGCGAATTTTTCGAAAATCACTTTATTTCCGCTTGTAAACAATGCAATAACTTAGCTCAATATCTCTTCTCGAGCTTTGAATTTTACTCACAGTGGCGCTGATGGCATAACTTTAAATCCCTATAGGTTTGATGTTCAATGAGTTCAGCAAAACAAGAAATGACGTAATTGCTTATTACTTGCTAGTGTAGTACCACTCGCGCAGATTTTCATGCAAGTCAAATTTTTGTTTTGACAACATTGTGAGCGGACAGAAAATTGCAGAATTTAACTGAGAACAAGATAATAATAATTGAAAGGTTTTTCTGGTTGAGATTCTGTATATTTAATTTATTTTGACGTTTTGACTCTCTATCCAAGAATTTTCATCAGAAAAATAATGATACAAATATAAACAAGGCAAGTATCTTGATAATTCAAAAATATACAGAAGACTAGATGTGAAAACGTGGGCCCCACGTTTAGTACAAAAAGATTACAATTCCTCTGCCTTATTTATTTTTGTATCATTGTTTTTCTGATGAAAACTCATGAATAGAGAGTCGAAACGTCAAGAATAAATAAAACATACAGTATTCAAACTAAAAAAGATCTTTTAATCATTATTTAATTCTGAAAAAAATGTATAGATCATTTAGAATAATATTATCTCGTATTTAAAATGTGAGACGTGTTCAAATTAATAATTAATGAAGGAGGGCACATATATGCAAAGTGAAAATAATGAAATAATTGGGCTAAGACCAAATAAGTATTGTCTATTCTGCTAGCGCCGGCTTGCTGAGCTCATTGAAAGCACCAAATAAGTTGTAATGTCAATATAAAAATACACTTTGAAATGCTTTATCTTTTTAAAAAAATTGAGTTGAAAACTTGGACTATGAGGCTGCAGATTTTAATAGAAAGAGATTCCAAGTCGATATCTCTAGCCATTCCTGAGAAAAAGGGGCTTGATGGGCAGACAGACCAACAATAAAATGATCCTGTAAGGAATTCCCTTATTTTTTTTCTCATTATGAATTAAAGAGCCCCTCTACGATCGTTTGTAAATTTTAATTGCACTGTAATAATATAAATATATATACAATATAATAGATAATCAAGATACAAGTGTAAAAAGTTATTCTTTAATGTACGAGTGGCTTGGTTAAATTACGAGCGAAGCGCGTGAGTGCATTAGAGACTTTTACTCGAGTGTCTTACAATGTCTTATCAAAAGTCAATTATATATGATTTTTTTTTCTTTTGTGAATGTTACTTTGATGGCTACTATCGGTAACTGAAAAAACGATATTGTAACGTGCAAGAGTGTGGAGGCACATGCATCGCGCCGCACCGCATCACATCACCCCTCCCGATGGAAGCATCTAGCAATATTCTAGAAATGTGGTAGAACTTTCGAGAAATTGATATTTTTATATATAAAGGCAAGCCAAAGACTTAAATAGTAATAGTGTAATGATGACGCTAGAGCAGTAAATATCAAACAGTGAAATGATCAGTGGATATAAATAGTTAAATATAAATATCTGCGACTTTGTTTAAGTTAGTATTAAGTGATAAATAAATAATATAGTGTTGTTAGTGATATCCAGAAGAATAAAACTTCTATTTCATATCTAATTTATTAAATAGTGACTTTTATTTGATTACAAACTATTTCTTCAGGCAATAAACATTATAATATTATGAATTGAACTGTTCTCATTGAAGTTTATATAAATGTTCGGGGGTATTACCACGAGTGCTTGAAAATTATCTGGTTAATTTTTAAGCACGAATGTCATAAAATAAAATTCAAATTTATTAAAATGGGATTTTACTGCATTTATTGGTCCAGTTCTTATTATATTTTCGTCAATTTCGTCTTCTTCAATTACACCAAACCGATTCATTTCGATGAATTTTGACAAATACTTGAAAAAATTGGAATTGCAGATTCTGACATTTCTAATTTACAATACAAACAAAACATGTTTTATTTGTTTGTGTTGTTAAAATAGTATGTTATTGGAAATTTCATGTTGTCTAGACAACGTGAAATTTCCGCTGCAATTTCTTGACAATTTCCTTTTCTTATGGGAGAATTTATACATGAGCGGAATATTCTTGGAAATTTGAGTCAAAATATCAAGTTTAAAATGTCCAAAAGTAATTTTAGTGTTGTGCAATAAAACTTTTATTGCACAGTTTTTCATAAAAGACTGAAAAATATGTGAAATACTTTTGACACGGTCGTAGAAAAATATATTTTATAAGCTTTAATTATGTAGGAAGCTTTTGGAGCCCAGTACAGCAACAATCATTTCATCTAAAGATATTTCCAAATGGCAATAACGATGTGATATTATAAAATAAAAGTTTATTGTTGTTATTATGGATTTATTTATGTAAGAGTCGTAAATATTGAAAGAAAAATGCAAATTATAAATAATTTAGAATGTCTTTTTCGCATGTTTTACGATCCCACAAGGTTAATGCTATCGTTATCAAACACTTTAGTAATTCAAATAACAAGAAACAGGAAATTGTCAAACTAATATCCTCAAGGATTTCAAATTCTAAATATTTTACTGAAAACAGTTTATTCATCACGATGCACACATAAAAATATGATATTCTTGACAGTTATTTAACTTTTTAATATTGAATATATAACTTACTTGTGAGTTGTCAGAGTTCTCAGCCCGGCTGTCATATTCTCTACGACTGTCAAAGCTGCTATCATTTTTATCGTGGAAATGTTCTCTGCGATCCCTTACAGATTGTTCGCGATCAGATTGAATTTCACGTTTTATTGTACTCCTGTTTAAAGCTTCATTGCTCCCTCTGTATTCTCTATATCTGGCTCGTAAACTTTCTTCACGAACCATCCGAGGTGGTTCCGGTTTTTCTTTCTTCAGTTTCTTGATTGGATCGCGCGTGAAGAGTTGCTTTACCTGAAACATATTTTGAAGTCAAATTTAACTGTTTTATAAATGATAATTTGGTACTCACCTTCTTGAGGCTGCTTATTTTAGCTGGCTTTGGAGGCTTCTTCTCCATTTTGAGGGTTCCATTTTTGTCATACAGATCTTTATCGATTTTTGGGTCATAATGTGACCCATCATCAATACTTCTTTCCCTATGTACATATTCATGTTTCTTCTTGAATTCCAAACCATTTCTGTGTTCTTCTTTTCTTCCATACCGTTCTTTATCGGAATCGTATTCTTTATTATACTTCCTACCGATATTATTTTCTGTATGTTGCCGCTCACTTGCTATCAAAAGAGAACTTGCAAATCCTTCATCTTCACTTTCGTTATTCGATCGATAATTTTGGTTATATCGATGGACTCTTTCACCAGAATCTCTTCTGAAATCGTTTTCGATGCCTGAATCTCCGAATTTATCTTTTCTTTCGTTGAAATATTTATCGGATTTTTCTTCTTTTCTGATGTCATGTTTTTGTCTGCGGAGGGAATCGTGGTACGTTTCCGACGAATAGCGATTATCGAATTTGTGAGTAGATTCGTAATTTTTTCTCGTTATTTCAGGATTCGATTTGTAATGATCCCGATCTTTTTGTAGTTTGTCTCCCTTAGATTTATAACGGTTATATTGAAGACTACGTTGATCTTGACTAGTATAATAAGACTTTCTTCCACCATTTTCAGGGGAAGAACGATAATCACTGATTTGGGAGTCTAGACTTTTTGGCTCCCCTTCATATCGATCATACCTATTATTAAAATCATAATCATCTTGTATTTCAGGATATTTTCTATTTTTGTCGCCTAAAAGAGTTTTTGTTCGATTTTCGGTGAAATGTTTTTCGCCATTTCGTTCAATTTTTGTTTCGGAAGAATAGTTTTCTGTAAAACCAACTGGACTAGTAGATCCATGTCTATAATATCTTGAAGTAGTTTCTGTTACATATTTATTCACTCTAGGATTTAAGGATTTTGATGGGAATTCAGGGGAATTACTGGATATCAAATGTTTGTCTCCAATTCGACGAGAATTTATTCGAGATTCTAAAAGATCTCTTCTGTAACTCAAATCACTTTTACCGTTCGGAGTTAGACCATTTTCGATTAGGTGAGGCTCTGTTAGACTTTCTCTTCTTCGGGAATCCATGCCATCACCTCTTCCACGCGTGGAAGAATCTATATATGTATCTGTTTTGGAATATTCGTTATAATCGTAACTATTAGAAAAACCGTTTGATTTGAATTTAGGTGTAATGGGGTACTCTTCATCAAATTTATCCCCTATCTTCTTTTCATCTCCAAATTGAGTATATTTTCTTCCGAATCCAGAATTTTCTTCATAACCTAATCCCTCATCAGAATCGGAATGTTGAAATTGTTTTTTGTACGCTGTATGAACAGTTTGTTTGTTAGGCGTTTCGGAATCTCCATTTGCTACTACGACTTGCGCGTATATAATCGGACTAGATGGCTTATTGAATGGCGGGCTTTTTGAATAAGGTCTTTCAGGACTCAGTTCTCTAGGTTTGGTGTAGGAAAATGGCTGGTTGTTGTTGTGGGCAACTGTAACTGTTGGTGTGACTAAAATTGTATTTGTTTTTGGAGGAGGAGAAAATTTATCACGATTCAATCGTCGGATCATTGTGTCGACAGTATGCCCACGAGTTAAAGGAATTTTTTCAGCTGGTTTTTGACTGCTGTGAATCATTTCTGAAGGCTTTTCGAAAGATTCTTCCAAAGTTTTTATAGTTTCTTGTATTCTTGGTGAAGTTTTACCCTCCGAAAAATGCTGAAGATCTTTTAGTATATTATCAACCTCATCAAAATCAGTTTCTTGTATTTTTGAGTTTTCTTTTATGGGAAGCTCTTGTTCTTTTTGTTTTTTATTTTTGTTTGAAGATAAAAATTTAAATTTGTCTTTAAATGAATT
Source organism: Dromius quadrimaculatus (assembly GCA_963989225.1). Lineage (NCBI taxonomy): Eukaryota > Metazoa > Arthropoda > Insecta > Coleoptera > Carabidae > Dromius > Dromius quadrimaculatus. The sequence continues at coordinate 5,624,140 of OZ022328.1, forward strand.
GGAGCTTAGTTTTTTACGTTTATTTGAAATACTTTCGGCTTTCTGGACGTCTATAATTATCACTTCAGGTTTATCCGCATTTTTTTCTTTTGAATTTTTTTTCAAAGCAAGATCACGGGGCGTGTCCCATTTTTTTCGTCCTACATTCTCTTTATTACTAAAGTAGTCTTTTTTGGGACTAAAATAATCTTCTCGCGGGGTACTAACTTCAATAATAGGTGATAATTGAGTTTTCTTAGTAGTTGAGTTATTAAAATTATCTTCCGATTCGCTGCCGGATCGTTTTCGATTAGTATTTTCGAACTTTTTCGATTTTAGGTTAGAAGCGTCACTAACACTTCGTCTAAGATTCGATTTTTTCGGTTCGTTTTCTTTGTCGTTTTTGTTGAATAGTTTTAAAAGCGAGTTTTTTTGTTTTGGAGGTGTTTTAGAATTCGTAATGAAAGTTCGCGGGGGTTTTCTTGGTGGGATGGGAGTTGTTACACCAAGTTCTTCACTTCGTCGTCGTGTTCGATTAATTCTTTCTTGGGAAGAATCGGGTGATTCGGAGCTTTGACGATGCTTGCGACGAGCGGGAAGTGTGTAGAATTTTTCTGGAAGCACGCCTAGGGGCCAAAAAATTATTGAAACTATTGTACACCTGCGGAAAATTAATTGAAGTTTCGTTAAAAATTTCACTTCGATTTTTATAAGCAATTGACAACATATTAAGTTAAGAAAATTTTTCATACGCAATTGGGCACTAGAAACATGCCGCGCTATTCTGGATCAGCCAGCAAAGGTATATAAAGTTCACAACTGAAATTTTTATGAATGTAATGCTTGTTACCTTCGTTGTTGGCTGTGCAGTCAATTTTATCAGCTTGGTGCAATACTTTCGCAGCTTCTTCAGCCAACTGCTTTTTGGTGCGGCTGGCAATTCGTTCCTTCCTCACGGGCAGGGCCACTAGGTGTCCTGCACCGTCACCACTTAGAGCTCCGACTACCTGAGGACTCTCTCTCGACACTAAAATGACAGAAAAACATTGCTAGTTTTAATTTATGGAAAATTTTTAAACAAGTATATCCGTAAATAAATTAGATCGAAGATAAAGTAATTTGTTGAATTATATGAAAACGCAAAATAAATTAATATTATTTGATAAGTTCATTGATATTTAGTTATGACACAACAATTTTTTTTCAGTTATGTCCTGGAAAATTATCAGACTATCAGATTTCATTTATAAAAAGTGCACTGTTCCAAGAATTTGTTCTGGTGGTTTAAAAAAAAAATATGGAAACGGTAATTTATGCAACATTATGACAAGGCCAAATATTTCGATACGAGGTTTGCTGAATTACAAAAATTGTTGTCTGAATATTATAATGCTTACAAGATTTTTCTACGGCCTTCAACTTTTATATTTTGACAGTTTTCAAGCACATTGTAACCAAATAATCTAATTTAGGTTACAAAACTTGACTGCAAGCGTTTTCTATGTGCCAGCAACCAAACTGGAAGTAGAAAAAAATATTTTGATATTCTATTTGTGTGCATTAAGACGACTGGCTTATATTTTGTTTGATTGGATGAATAAATTGATTCTAAATTTGATATACATACAAGAAATTGATCTTGATATCAAATAAGTGAGATATTGGATCAAAGAAGATCAAAGCATTGCAGAAGAGGCTGTAGATAATTCTAAAAAGTACTTGTTTGAAATTGAAATAATCAAGTATAATCTCTTTACTTTTGAATAATTATTCTAGGATAAAATATCCGTGAAACATCGTGAGCCAGCTGAAATTACGGTACAATAAATTGGAAATATTAGTCATATCTAATTTATAATTATATAGAACATAGTTGTGTACCTTGCGCAATAAAAGTTAATTCCAAATATGTAAATTATAATCAAATGGAGAAAATTTTACGTAGTCCTTGGAACAAAATTAAAAATTGTGTCCAATTTCATGGATCAATTGATTTAAACAACAAACAATCTAATCGAAAACAACTGCCAAACACTATCACATATAAAAAACAATTGAAAGTCAGAAACATCTGCGAATCACTGCGAACTGTCGCTATCTGTTGTTAAACACTTTTAAATAGTTGAAGACACCAACACACGGAATTTACAAATATTAGCATTTGAATATTTCAAATAACAATGGAAATGTATGCCGCCTTCAGTTTCAGGCGAGGCTAAAGACAAATGAAGAACGAGTGATCTATGATGTGTGATCTGGTCTAAAGGACGATTGGTGCTTCGCAGCTGACAGCAGGTTCAAGTATAGAACGCACCAAGGTTGATCCTTATTTGAAATGCTTCGAAGAGATTTTTTAATACGCCAATCTTAATCAATAAAATCCTGACTTTATTACCAAAAATCTTAAGCGTTTTTTTATTGATATAATCTTCTTAAAATTCCTGATGCATTCAAAAATATTTCAGCCTATAAATAACAGATTAACTTTTTTTGAAATAAATTTTAAATGTGTTCACGTGGATATAATTTGAAAAAAAAATTTGCAGTTGAGTGTTCAATAATTTTGATCATAATATCCTAGATAAAATATTCCTTTTTGTTTTTACCGAAAAAAAATTAAATCTGACAGGTTAATCAAAATTACGAGATGTAAGAAAATATTTTGGTAAGTATTTCTATCTTTATAGTGCTAAAATATTATCATGACTATTTTTTCTTATCTAGTATAACATGTTTTTAACTGCTGAACCAGAGTATCACGAAATGAACACGGTTTTGGACTTAAGTATTTTTATTAATGGGATATTTTGAAAAGAGAGAAATTCCGAGATTTGATCAAAATGGCTGAAGATAAAATTATGTTATTCGTAGCTTTGATGCTATTGAATATTCCCTTTATTACATTTCCTTCTGTATGTTGGTGTGATAATAAGATTTTTAATCATCGAAATTGAACAACGATACTGAATAGATGAAAATATTTTAAAAATAATTTTATCAAATTGTACAATGGAAATAAAAAAATGGATCAATTTTAATTAAAAAAATCTTTATTGTACTTTTTTTCTTAGCTACCGATAAAACATATCAATAAGTATGAATAATTTGAAATCAATTCGTTCAGATATGACGCACTGAAAAACAATATTTTGATCAAGGTTATATTATTGCAATAATTGAATTTTTACTATCAAATATTTAATTACAAGTTGGATAACAATGTATTGATTACCTCTGTTGTTTCAATTCTTTTGATTAATGATCAAATGCTAGTTTTTGTATCTATATATCATAATTTAAAAAATTTTCGAATGGAAATTCAGGGTTCGCAATAAAACACAAACACTATTATTTAAAAATAATGTTTATCTTTGTGGCATATTTATGTCGCACCAAAAGTATTTTGACCTGACGTGTTTACTTTCCGACCGTTCGATTTAATCTGTTTTCCCGACTAAACGAAGCGGTCCTTTATAAGCGGTTTTCTTCCACATTTCGAGATGCTGTTAAAATATTCCAGATGTTAATTAAGGAAATCAGTTACAATTTATTACAAATTGGATACTGCAATATTCAGCTGGGTGATTGGGAACATTTTGGAATCAAATTAGAATAGAATTGACCAATGATAGTTATTTATGTATCTAATGCACGAAATTATATTTTGGTGCTTGAGAATGAAATTTTTTGTCGAGGCAGTAGCCGAAAGCCCAAAAGAAATTTCATGCAACATTTTTTCTACAGACGTCAAAAAATTATAAAAAAAAGTTTTAAAATCATATAAAAATACGAAGTATAAAAATTTGCAGGAATATTACAAAAAGATGTATTTGACTGCACGACGAATATCAATCGAATATTTAATTTGGTTTATGAGTTATTGGCCTGCAAACTAAAGCTTCCAGCTGATAATTTGTATGGATCAACAATTTATTACTAAATTAGTTATCTCAGATATCTAAAAGTTTTCCTGGAGCATTGGTCCAATAAATAGCCGCCCAAACTAGAAGTTTGAAAAAATATATGTGCTGGCCTGAATATTTATTAAAAAGAAGTATAATTTATTATGAAACTAACAATAAAAACCGCATGACAATATCATATATAAATCACGAGACATTGATATTACAAATTTAAACCCTAAAATGGGTAGTATGATGAATATAAGGTATACAATCCTTTATTCTGATACTAACATCGAAAACTGCATGTCAATATTTTATGTAACTCACGAGATATTCAGATGAATAATTTATACCCTAAAATGGGTGTTTTGATGAATACAAATATAGAATTCTTATTTCTGATACTATCATTGAAAACCGCAATTCAATATCTTGTGTAACTCGCGAGATATTTGGATAAATAATTTTTACCCTACAATGGGTATTTCAGTTTAAAAAAAAGTTTAAGGTATAAAATTCGATTACCAACAAGTTGCTTGCTCCGCACAGCAATTTTCAAATTTTTATTATACCCAGTTTGCCAGTAATTAATTATTGAATATTTATTTAATTTTTACCTAAAACTGGGTGGGTGAATCAAAAAATTAAAAACATAATTATCATCCTTGAACCCTTTTTCACAGGTATGCAAATTTTCACAATGTTCGTATGCTTAATAACAGATATATTAATTAATTTATAAACAACCCTTTTCAGTTTCCTGAAAATACTGAAGTTATCAGTTTGAAACGCAATATAGCGACCTAATCTAATCAACTGTTTTGGAATTCTCTTAAATTTTAACTAAGATTTAATTAAATGTCACTTTTTTTTCCAAAATACATTATTTTGATTTAAAAAGTTGTTTTGGGGCAAATTTTGGATGGAAAATCATTCTTCGCCACCCCTATTTTATGAAAAGTACCCTTTGTATGCTGGAGTCTATTTAGGAGGGCTGGAATTTAAGTCTGAAAATTGCATTTTTACTTATTTTACAAAAATAAACTCGTACTCTTTTACGGATTGAATTTTATGCAGTGCTATATTACGCTTCAAACCATTAGCAGTACAGAAATTAATTAATAAATTTGTAAATTGGTTATTTATGCTAGCAAATCGGGGAAAAAGGGTAGATCGGGGTAAAATTTTCTCAAAAATCCAATTTTTACTTCAAAAGTATGATTTTGCGAGTGGTACCTCGGTTATAACGAATATTTTGTATTTGTGCTTTTATAATTATTTATTTAATTTGTGGTGACAGAAAAATGGGATAAAAATTATATTTGGGGTAGAATATCCTGCGGGCTATTATTTATAAGTCAGAAATTATGTACCTTGTTTATAACGAATATTCATTACAATAATAATATTATTAATAAATTTAATTTTGGCCGTAGGAAGCTGGAAAAAAATGTAAACTAAGATAAAATTTTCTGAGGATTCAGAATTTTTTGTCAAATGTTGTCCTATTTTCGTACGTCTTTTGTTTTATCAACAAAACTGTAAATAAAATGTGTTGTAAGCTTTATTTAATACTTTTCAACTAATTTTGGGATTACTTTGCAGGAATATTACAAAAGGATAAATTCGCCAGCCAGATCGACATTAATCAAATATTTGATTTAGTTCATGAGTTATTGACATCGAATTTAAAAATTCCCCATCCCCAAAGAAATTATTAAATTATAGCTAAACTAATTATCCTAGAATAATAAAACTTTGCAGGAATATTACAAAAGAATGTATGTGAGCTGTAAAAATAATACCAATTCAATATTCAATTTGGTTCATGAGTTATTGGCCCTAGAACTAAAACTTTCAGCTGATAATTTGTATCAATTTATTACTAAACGAGTTATCTTAGATAAATAAAATTTTGTAGGAATATTGAAAAAGGATAAATATGACTGCAGGATGAATATTAATTGAATATCTAATTTAGTTCATGAGTTGTTGTCCTGGAAACTCGTATTAAAATACAAAAATAAGTGGAGTTATTTTTTGACGTTCGTAGAAAAAATTATTATTCTTTGAGTAGCTTGGTTTTGTTTATTAATCCTAATGATTTGAGGTATCATAAACTTTAAATAGGAACTATTTCTCTTCTGAATAAGCAATAGAAAAAACAAGAATTTTCCGCGTGTAAAATTTATATGCTTAGAATATATGGGAAAGGAATCTTAAGGCGTATGGGAAAGTTTAAACGAATGTGAATTATGTACGTACTAAAGCCATTTTAGCTATTTTATAAATTTTAAAGCCTTACAATTTTAATAGATTTGTGCGAATTTAATGTTTTTACTACAAATAAAGTCCAAGGTAACCGGAAATAAACTTCAAAATATTAAATAAGCCCGTTCAAAATTTACAAGGACAAAATCAATTACAATTGTACATTGCAATTAAAAGACAGGATACTGCAGTTTATCATTTTAATGTAGTTTTTTTTCACATATCTTCGTCACAAAATTATTTTTTGGTGGTTTTGGAGATGGGGGAGGGATCATTTTTTTTCTTACTTTTCTATAACGTATTTGTATGTGGCAATCACGTCATTAAGAACAAACTCCCATCTAGAAAACGAACAATAATAAAAAGTGGAAAGCAATCGTGGCTGCGCAAAAACTAACAACCAATAAAGGTCGCATTTGAATATTAACATATCCAGCAACATTCAACATGGAACATACCATAACATTCGCCTCTGTTTTTGCATTGTTAATAATCGTGTAGGCGACATTTTTTCATACAACATTCTTGATTTATAAACTATCGCCTAGCAAACACACGCAGTACAGGAAACTTGGATTCTGTAACGACCTTGTTAAGGACTGACTAGAGTAAAAGGAGCTCTCAAACTTTTTGAAGTATATCTTTACTAATTTGTAGCCTGGAATTAGAGGTCCACTTAAAACAATTTTCTCAGAAGTAAATAATATTCAAATTTAATATTTGATGTATGCAGCCTAAATAAACATCTGTACTATAATGTAGAAATTTTATGGCTTGTTTGCTATTTCGAAATTCGCGAACAGGTTTCGGTAATTATTTGGTTATTTTTTTGGCTGTCGGTGCCTTTAAGATATTTTCACGGATGATTTAGTATCTGAATTGCCTTGTGGTATTTTTTAGGCATTTCCGGAGATACTTTACTTAGAGAGCACACGCTATATTTTTGTATTTTAAAAGATAATTGGCAAAAAGCGAATTGACATGATTGGTGGTTTCATAATTTGATATATCCGATTGAAGATTTTTTGGTACATTTATTTCTTATATTATTTAAGTTGTTACTAGGGGAATATCAGTATTTGTTAAAATCATTTGTTAATTTTAATCCAGTAACACAGTGATTATTGAAAATTGACATACATTAATACTACCAGGCATTAAAGACATTGTGCAGCTACCAACATATATTTTATTAATAAAATTAATACGAAAATATGATGAAATGAACTAACCAATAATTTTTTCAAGCCATTAAAATAAATAACAATTTTGTGTTGAAAAAAATAGATAAATTCAAAAATGTACAGGACGTGCTAATAAATAAAATAGCGGGGCAATAAAAGGACTGATATTGGAAAAAAGAATTGAATTTAGTATTTTTTCACCTGACTATTCAATTCTGTTATACGATTGCCTTGTTTTTGTTTTTTTATTAGGAAATTATTAGGCTAGTAGAAAGTGACAGGAAATCATGACTGATCGTTTACTATACCATACTATATATATATATATATATATATATATATATATATATATATATATATATATATATATATATATATATATATATATATATATATTATATATATATATATATATATATACATATATATTATATATAAAAGCCAAAAAATAAAATATTTCTCTATTGAAATTTCGCCCAGTTTTCGGTTTTATTTAAGCCTTCATCAGGACATTTTTATACGAAAGTTTTTAGCTCGTTTGACCGCTGCATTGAATGCTGCATTTCTCTTTGCATTTTGGTTCTCTATTTTCATTCAATTAAAAAATTAATCTTGTCGTACACAAAATTCTGTGCTCTGATTTCATGTTATAAATTTTGAAGACTATTCCATTCTTAGTATTAATAACAAGATTAACAATGCTAAATCGCTATAGAAACGGTGCATATCAGTGGGTATTTGGACGTGTAGAAATACCATCGGGTATTACACTAGTGGTCCAAGTGAGTATTTTACTCAAAGATGTGCATACCTCCAATTTGTGCTTTCTTCGTATTTAATGGAATATTTTTCTGAATATCTTCATCAATTTTATCTTCTGATCTATTACCAAACTTTTCTGAACTAGTTCCCATATCAAGACGCAATATATTTCTCTATTATTCGTCAAAGAAAATGCAAGAAATTCTAATTTTCCAGTTTGACAGAAGTTTGTTTACTCGTTCCTATGAAAATTACGTGAGTTGTTACTAGATTCATAAAAAACTAATTTGAAAAAATGGTTTGACTCCTGGAATAGTCCTCCATATACCATTTGTAGTTAAAGTATTATAGACTATTTTTGTGAGGCAATCACTCATGTTTATTGTGCTTGTGAATACCACTCGTGCTGCACACTCGTGGTATTCAAACGCAAGCACAATAAACATTCGTGATAGCACGATAATACTTCAACTACTTATGGTATAATAAATGAATAGTTCTACGTTTTTTTTTCTTATACACAATTTTGTAAATATTTTAATAGTTTAAATATTTATTTTTGTTTAAAAATATTGTTCAAAAAAAGCTTACATCTCCTACTTTGCAAACGTTTCAGTTTATATTAAACCTTCATCAGTGCCTTAGAGATAAGCAGATAACCAAAAATGATATGTTGTGGAAGAGTTGCTTCTATATTGTGAAAGGAAGATGTCTTCAATAAAATACTATTTTTGTTTATCTGCTTATCTCTAAGACACTGATGAAGGTTTAATATAAACTGAAACGTTTGCAAAGTAGGAGCTTTTATTTATCCTCCAATTTATCCGTCGGACTTTAGACTATAATAATATTCCTGGATACGAACATTAAACTATTTGGCTGGTACCACAAGCTCTGTTTTTGGCTATACTAGTAGTGTTATTTTAAGAAGCGTTTCAAGCTATTTTAAAGGAATATATTCAAACAAATTTTGTAGACATATGTGTTTTCCGTAATTTGTATCTGAAGATTATTTTCTAAAGTATTTGGGAAAATTCTAATTGCGTTCAAACACATCTTGACACAACGCTCTTAGTAGCGCCAAAAACAGAGCTCGTGGTACCAGCCTTTATGATTTCAGTTTAGTATCACATATCAAAAATTCATTTATGTTTATACCATCAATTATCGTCTGCAAACAATAGTAATGGTGATTTTAGTTCATTGAAAATGATGAAGGGAAGCGGCAGACATTTATGATGTGAAACTCACTATACTATTTGAAGAAATGAGAAAAAATTTCAAGTTGACGAGACAAGGTATGGGGATGTGCACATCATAAACGTCTGTAACTTTCCCTTAATTTTTTTTATGAACCAAACTTGTCACTTGTATTGTTAGCAGACATAAGTATTTTTTTTTTTTACTATATGTCTATATATTGAGTCAGTTATGATTTTCTGTCACTGACTGCTAGCTTATATATCCCCTACGAAAAAATAATAGAATCAATCGTTCCGACTTTTTTCTATGACATATTGAGAATAAAGCAAAACTAAAATTTGGAAGGATAATTTCAAATTAGAATGCCTCAAAAAAGGGCTATTGTTGCCGTAATTATAACATGAAATGAGGGAGTATGAATTTTTTTGAATGGTGGATTTCATTCTTGTACAAAGTACCATCAAATTCTATTTCATTTGGGAAAGAATATACTGAAATTTGAAAGAACTGAATATCCTTTTTTCGGTTGTTATTTAGAAATATTTTGAGATATTTCAGTTCGGTAGGACTCAAATGGTTGGACCTTGGGTTTGATAAGTGAGCAATAAACGTGAATTCAGATCTAATTCAAGATATTTGAATGCTTGTAAGCTGGAATTAGGTTTTAGATTCATGGGAATGAAAAATACAGAATATCAATTAAAATGTATCAAAATTTAGCTTTTGCTTTTAAACTCATGTACAAAAGCTTACCGTTTTCGAGTTACAAGCTTTCTAAACAATAATTACACCTATCTCAATTTTAGTTAACATTCGTTATTAGTTTGTTTATTTGAAGTTCTAAGTACACGTCAACTTAGGCGCCGGGAGAATTTTTGGTTAAACTGTCGATGTATTTCTTCACCATTGGCATAGCTAGGAAATTATCCTAGTGGAATCGACAAATTTTGGAAGTAGTGAAGCAATTCAATGAGAAATACATAGGTGATGCCTTGAAATTATGGAGCTCATTCACTATCCTGAGGAATTAGCAGCAAGAAGGGATTTTATAGAAATCAGCAAGACTTTTTGCATAGAAATAGTTTTTGGGGCATAAATTAAAGTATAAATATCCCAACCAAAATTTGAGGGGTGCATCATGGTTATATTCGTCTTTTCATGCATTTTATCGCGTTTTTCGGAAAATAATCCAAAATATCTCGAAAACTATTGATTTTATCAAAAAAATTCATATAGAAAAGAATTTCATAATTGAATTTCCTACAATAAATCTCGGTAGGAAATTTTATCACTGAACATGTCTGTCGATAAAATGCATAGTTTTTGAAGTATAATTGATTTTTGTTAGATTTTTATATTTGGGTACAATGATTTCTTATTAATTAAGGAAAATTAATATCGTACTACTGATTATTTTGTAAAAAAATCAATTATAACTTTTTTCATGTGAAATTTTTTGATAAAATAAATAGCTCCCGAGATATTTTTGATTTTTGGCCAGAAAATGCGAAAAATTGCTTAAAAACCCAAATACAGCCATGAAGCACCCTCCAAATTTTGAATAAAACATTGCTACATCATTAAATTAATCTTCTGCGAATAATGTTGCTAACTTCTGGAGAATAAACTTTTTTTGCCAATTCTCCTGGACTAAAAGTGGTGCCTTCCTAAAATTTGCAGTAAATATGAGAGTCTGACAATGGAGCTGAATTTCTAGGGTGGACAATGAGTTTTGTAGGGTGGGCACTGCCCCCCTTGCTCCCTCCTAGCTACGCCCATGTATTTCACCTCCGATTGCAATAATACATGGTGAAAAGATTTGTTTCAGCATTATAAATATGACGGTCAGACTAGGTTGATCTTGAAAACCTTATTTACTAATGTGTATCATTGAAGAATGTATACATTGCGCGGTGTGTGTGTCTGACGATACTAGCAACTCACTGGGGAAATTAAAAATTTTGTCAGTGGCACTAAGACAGTGGTTTTGTTTTCAACTGACAGTGCTTTGCATTCAAATAACGGGCGGGCTTCGCCCGCTCTGACTAAGCTCAACTGAAATTTTGAGTCCGAGATAATGACAGCAGATCAAACCCAACATGAACTCTTTAGGCCAGGAGATGAAGTGAGTTTATCAGGCACATAAATATGTTGAAATAAATAGTTCCGGCTTCCTGCAAATATATTGTGGCGCAGTGGAGCTTATACTTGAGTAGAATCATCGTTGGATCTAATACAGAACTTGGCATGTATCTTTTGAGAAATAAAAAAGTTAATCAAGTAACAGATTTTAACGTACAATATTTTAAGTATATTGCAGTGCATTTTTCATTCGCAATAAAATGCAGCATTTAATACCCAATGTCAAATGGTCCTTAGGAGATAAAATAAACAAAACAAGTAACGCGGAAGTGAAAGGTTACAGCCAACTGAACTTAAGGTAGAAACCCCTGCAGCTCGAAAACGATGCGTTGCCGGATATGAGAATATAAGCAAGTTAATCTATTTTGCATCCCTGTAATTAATTTGTGGATGAATTGACCTTGCAGATTTTCTCAGAATTTGTTTGTAATTTGTGCGGAGCAGAATGACATCAAATTGGTTTGGTTTGTATTTTAGTTTTGCTTTATTGGTAATATTGTTATGAATAATGATGATGATGATATAGTTTACGTAAGTACCTAGTTAGTTGTCGTTAGATAGAACGGGAAGGAGATGATGTGAGTTGTGTACAGACCGATCCTTTTGACATGCACGTCCCTGTTGAAGGACACCCGCGGCCGAAGCGACGTGGAGGTGTCGGAGCGCTGCGAGTCCGAACGGCTCACATCCGGCATCCCTCAACTAACACAGCATCCTAAGACAGAAAAAGATACACGTCACGATCAAGCAAAAAGCCGAAGAAATAGAAAGTCAGACAATGATGCATTAACACCAATGAAGTAAAATAATTATATGAATCGTACTACAAATAGGAGGAGAAATGTGTTGTTTTCTTCCCTTATTGTACAATTGAATATTTTTCAATAATAATCACTGTTTCCTAACTTTCTTGTATTTTTTCCTAATATTTCTGAATTACAGTACGAGGAAAGACCAGGCACCTCCACCAAATTTCTTAATTTTTAGTTTTGAACGAAACACTTGACAAAATTACGACAGGTTATGAAAATTTTATTTGAGGTTATTGTTTGATTGAAATGTATGTTAAAATTTCACAAAATGGTAAATTTTGAAGTAATTCATCCTGCATGAGTAATTTTAACACATTCCTAATTTACGTCGCCAACTCTGTTAATAAATTCACGATTTCTCATTCAGTAATTTTGATCTTTATATCAATGAGCGTAGGGGTTCGCGCATGTCAAGTTGTGGGCGCCCTGCTCGCCCACATTCACTTTTATACAGAGAATGTAAAACTTTTCATGAGCTTCAAAAGCAAATCTCTTACAATTGTAAAGCCAGGGAAAATATTGCTAGGGTGAAATGGTTGTAGGATAGAGTCTTCCCACCGTGATTATTGTTCGATATCCACAAATCAATTTATTATTGATTAAAATGTACATATTTGAGGTTTTAGTTGAAACCACAATACCACGATAGAACAATATAATTTATTCTATTAATATTCAATATTCAAACAACTTTTTATGATTGACATTATTGTATTTGTTTCAAATAAGTCAGCCCAAACAAACCGGGCGTTGAAATGTATGCAATTTTGGCGTGCATGTAAGTTTCCTACCCACAATACTTTCAAGTATATTTTTGAAGAACATTTATACAAAATATTTATTTTGTGATACAATTAAAAATAAGAATTTCAATCAATTATTCAATTGGTTGTGTGGTCAATATTCTTGTACATATTCAGTACCACTGTATGCGAATGTCAACTGTTCTTGCGTTTGTGGCAAATGTCTGCCCACCAGCAACCTGGATACTGAGTTTATGATCGCAGCATTTGTTTTTTTACAATGCGAATTTGTCTTGATGACGTAGTCCGACTAGATACAAGGAAATTAATGTTTGTTTTTTGTTTTAAAGAGGCGGTTACTGGTAAATTTATCTGTTTTCACTTCTAGAAAAATTTGTATAACAGGTTTTTAGAGTTAATACATGCATATGATTTATAGAATATTTTGTAACTATCTAATGTAAAGGATTATCATTAATAATAAAGAAAAATTATATCCGAAATCGAACAGCAAAATGCTTTACTTTTTAGCGTTTTTTTTTGTCTTTTTATTTATTTTCAGACCTTGCTGAAAAACATGTGATGGTAATTTGTGCGACAAGTATTTTAACTGGAGCATTACAAGTCATGAAATTTGGTGGCAGCGTGAATTTAAACGTGGACGGTGTAACATTGAAGATGAATACATCATAAAGCTAAGACAATAAAAATCTTCATGATATTTTCATAGTAAAAAAATTACTGACAGCCAACAGGTGTGCATATAAACAGAATATTAATATAAATTGAAGTTCTAGGTGAATATACCGTTCGATAATAATTTTTTATCGGTAAAAATAATATACTGTCGAGTTGTATTTGTATGTCAGTGTTATGCACGTCTATAAATTAATGATTAATGACCAATCATAATTTAAAAGCAATTAAATAATAATAATATAATAACAAAATGTGGGCCAAAGTATTAATAAGGTTTTCACTAATTCTTGTCATATTTTCATTTTTGATTACTATCCAGAAAATTGCAGTTCTTTCATATAATTCATGATAAAAATTAGTTCAATTTGTCAAATAGGTAATGTAATGATTTCGTGCTTAGAACACCCAAGATTTTAATTTAACCGAAATCACTTACTCTTGAATGAATATCCCAAATTTGGATTTGGCACCACAATTCAACCAATTTTTGCAGAATCCCATTCTTATAAATAACGATAATTTATCTGGAGAATATTTCTTTTCAACAATGGAGAAATATTTTTGGTTTTAAAGATAAAATCTCGAAAATGTCTTCATTCAGTTTTAGTAAACTTATTTACTGATCAGTTCCGACCACTTGTTGGTTATCCTTAGAGTAATACTGGTGAAAATATGAAAAAAATATAGAAAACTGCCAACTAATTTAAAAGGAGGTGTGTGTGTGTGTGTGTGAATGTGTAAGGTGACGATACTAGCTACTAAATGGAGAAATAAAATTTTATCACTGGCTTTAAGATAGTGGTTTCTGTTTTCAACTGACGGTGCTTTGCACTCAACTAACGAGCGGGCCTCGCCCGCTTTAACTAAGCTCGATATGGAATTTGAGTCCGAAATAATGACGGCAGATCAATTTAAAAGGAGGTTCCCGTATTAGACTCGTGTCTAGAAGCCTCCGGCTTCAGGAGCACCCAACTTTGAGGGTTTTACATGCATTTCATAAATTCTCGCTAGCTTGACCAATGAGCCTTAGGTGCTGACTGAGGGAGGATGTAGAAATAATATATTGAAGAAAGAATGACATCCTCAATTTCTTCCGCCAATTATAGTATTCAAAATCTAAAATTATAATTGATATTATAATCTCATCTGTCCTCTTGAGATCAATCAAATTAAGTGTAAACTAATGATTCAAAAAAATCAAAACTGCGAGTGTTGACTAAGGGGAGATGTCAAAATAATATACATCTACATACATTCATAGCGTTCAAAACTAAAATCACAATTGATATTGTAACGTGCCATAATTAGTGAAAAATAAAATAGTCCCTGAATACGACTTTGTCTGGGCGGAGCCTTTTATCTCCTTGCCTCACGTCGCTCTACACACTCAAACATTCGAGTAGCTTGCTAGGATGACGTAGAAATTTATAAAAGTGAACATCCGAATATATAAGGGAAGCGGCCTGACTGAGTGAGTAGTGAATATCCAGAGCGTGATCAGCTAAGTGCGAAGTGTAATAAATAAATAAGTTGTTGTAAATAAATATTAGTGGCTTTGTAGTTGAGTTGAAGTTTAATATTAGAGAGTAAGAGATAAATTGCAAAGTGTTTGTTTTAGTTGCATTAAAGAATAAAATTTTAAGTCTCTTTTCTTTTATTAAATAGTGACTTTTATTTTAGTAATAAAGAATTCCTTTAAGAGCAATAAACATTACATTATAATAATCCTATCTGTCCTCTTGAAATAAATAATTAATTCCTGACTAAACCAGGGATCCAAAAAATTTGAAACCGCGAGTGCTGACTGAGAGAGGATGTCGAAATAATATACTAGAGAGAAAATGACGTTTTAATTTTATCCCATACAATTAAAGTGTTCAAAACCTAAAATTATAATTGATATTATAATCCTATCTGTCCTCTTGAGCTTAATTATCAAATCAAGACTAAACCAGCGATTCAAAAAAATTGAAACTGGGAGGGCTGACTAAGGGAGGATGTCAAAATAATATACTGAAGAGAGAATGACGTTTTCATTTTCCCTTACACAATTATAGTGTTCAAAACTTAAAATCACAATAGATATAATAATCCTATCAGTCCTCCTAAGATAAATTACCAATTCCTGACTAAACCAGCGATCCAAAAAATTTTAAGCCGGGAGTACTGACTGAGAAAGGATGTCAAAATAATATGCTGAAGAGAGAATGACGTATTCATTTTTACCCACACAATTATACTGTTCAAAACTTGAAATCACAATTGATAGCTGTCCTCTTGAGATGAATTATTGAATCCAGACTAAACCAGCGATTCTATAAAATTGAAACAAGAAGTGCTGACTGAGAGAGGATGTCGAAATAATATACTGAAGACAAAATTACATTTTTTTTTCACAAGAATAAAGTTTTCAAAACTCGGATTTAATAACCTTATCAGTCCTCTTGAGATAAATTATTTATTACTGATTAAACTAGAGATTCGAAAACTTTGAAACTGCGAGTGCTGACTAAGGGAGGATGTCGAAATAATATACTGAAGACAGACTGAGGTCCTCTCCCCCCTCTTATAATTGAAGTGTTCAAAACTGGAAGTCACAATGGTTGTAATAATCTTATCTCCCGTCATAGGCTGAATTAATAATTTCTGACTAAACCAACGATCTAAATAATTTAAAACTGAAAGTGCTGACTAAGGGAGGATGTCGAAATAATATACTGAAGAAAGAATGACGTCTTCATCTTTTCCCAAACAATTATAGTGTTCAAAAGTTGAAATTACAATTTATTTAATAATCCTATCTGTCTTCTTATTGAGATTAATTACTAAATCCAGACTAAATCAGCGATTCAATAAAATTAAAACTGCAAGTGCTGACTGAGAGAGGATGTAAAAATAATATACTGAAAACAAAATGACATTCTTCTTTTCTTTCACAAAAATAAAGTTTTTAAAACTCGAAGTCACAAGGGATGTTGTGAAGTGCGAAGGTGTCATAATTCATAAAAATAAAATAGGTTCTGAATCCGACTCTGTCTAGGTGGAGCCTTTTATTTCTTTGTGTCGTACCTCTCTACCCGATCGAACATTCGAACAACTTGCTAGAATGACGTAGAAATTTCTAGACGTATGGATATCCGAATATATAGGGGCGAACAATCTGACTGAAGAAGTAGTGAATTGAAATGAAAATAAATAAATAAATTGTTGTAAATAAATATTAATCGCTTTGTAATTGAAGTTTAATAGTCGTGAGTGAGAAATTAATTGTATAGTGTTTGTTTTAGTGTTGCAGCAAAAAATTCATTCATTGAATAGTGACTTTTATTTTAACAATAAACTATTTCTTTAAGAGCAATAAACATTACAAAATAATAACCTAATCAGTCCTCTTGAGATGAATGATTAATTCCTGACGAAACCACTGATTAGAAATTTTGAAACTGCGAGAGTTGACTGAAGAAGGATGTGGAAATAATATACCGGAGACAGAACGACGTCCTCCTCTCCTTTCACACAATTGAAGTGTTCAAAACTCGAAGTCACAATGGTTGTGACAATCTTATCTCCCCTCATGAGCTAAATTAAAAATTTCTGACTAAAACAGCGATCCAAAAAATTTAAAACTGAGAGTGCTGATTAAGGGAGGATGTAGAAATAATATATTGAAGAGAGAATGACATCTGCGTTTTTTTCCCACACAATTATAGTGTCCAAAACTTAAAATCACTACATATATAATAATCCTATCAGTCTTCTTGAGATAGATTATTAATTCCTGACTAGATCAGCGATCCAAAAAATTCAAAACCTGGAATCCTGACTGAGATAGGATGCCGAAATGATATACTAAAGAAAAAATAATGTCTCCGATTTAGTTCACACAATTACAATGTTCAAAACTTGTAATCACAATTGGTTTAATAATCCTGTCTGACCTCTTGACATAAATAATTAATTCTGATCAAGACAGCAATTCAAAAAATTCAAAACTGTTATTTATAACTGAGGGAGGATGTAAAAATAATATACTAAAGACAAAATGACGTCCTTCTTTTTTGCCATACAATTAAAGTGTGCAAAATTGATATAATAATTCGATTTGTCCTCATAGAGTAAATTAATAATTCCTCATTAAACCAGCGATTCAAAAAATTTGAAACTACAAGAGTTGACTGAGGGAAGATGTCGAAATAATATACTTATAATAGAATGACGTCATCCTCTCCCTTCACACAATTAAAGTGTCCAAAACTTGGAGTCACAATGATTGTAATAATCTTATCTCTCCTTATGGGCTAAATAATAGTTTCTGACCAAACCAGTGATCCAAAAAATCTAAAACTGAGAATACTGAAGAGAGAATGACTATGTTTTCCTACACGCAATTAAATTGTTCAAAACTCCAGATCTCAAAGGATATAATAATCTTATTTGTCTTAATGAGATAAACTATTAATTCCTGACTAGACCAGTGATTCAAAAAATTTAAAATTGAGAATGCTGACTGAGGGAGGATGTCGACACAATATACTGAAGAGAGAATGACGTTTTCATTTTTCCTCACACAATTATAGTGTTCAAAACTTAAAATTACAATTGATATTATGATCCTATTCGTCCTCTTGAGATCAATTATCAAATCAAGACTAAACCAGCAATTCAAAAAAATTGAAACTGCGAGTGCTGACTAAGGGAGGATGTCGAAATAATATACTGGAGACAAAATGATATTCAAGAATAAAGTCTCCAAAATTCGAAGTCACAATAATGCATATAATTACCGTATCAGTCCTCTTGAGATAAATTATTAATTCCTGACTAAACCAGCGATTCAAAAAATTTAAAATCAAGAGTGTTGACTGAGAAGGATGTTGAAATAATATACTCTGAAAAAAATTTTATTGTGTGAATGTTAACCAGTCAAATACAGACACTTATTTTGGATTGCTCTTGAGGAACGACATATAGAATACACTAGAGATTTAACTGCGTATTTTATTAGCATTGAACCTTTTAGTAAACACAATAAACATTGTTTGTACTCCAATCGATTAATGTATCTTCCACACCTTTTAATGATTTTCCACATCAACTGAGTCGTACTAATCTTTTCTCTATTTTCTCCACAACTGTAATTTACAAAGTGTTTAACTTCGTATTTAGCATGTAGTTAAATACACCTTTTTAGTGTGTCTGTCAAGTTAACTTTAACAAGCATTTAAAGTCTTACGCAAATTGTCAAAGAATGGTCAATATTTATGTTAAGTTATGCAAAACTTTTCAAAATCATTCTCAGAGATTTTATTATACTTTGATGTAAGGCATTAAAATTGTATAAATTAGCCGCAGGTTTGATAAACTAGTTTGTGCATTAGTTTTTTTGGACAAATATTAATCATAAATTACGACTAGGAAATCGCTAAATATCAACCAGTATTTCAAATTCAAAAATAAGAAGAGCAAATTTCAATGTTGCATATTCAGGCATAATTCATTAACTTCTGAGGTTAACAACTTTCAGTTTCGAAAATTGGATCTTTCTTCATATTTTACAACTATTAAGAGAACAAAAACTAACTACATATTTATTGGACTGAGTAATCTGTTTACCACAAGTATATCTGATGTAATCTTCGCCTACATAAATGACGAAATGTCATAATTTACTTTTAAATAAAATTTAGTAAGATTTGAGACAAGGTCAGCATTTGTAGATCATAAGCTTTCCAAATTTGGTCCATTTGTATTCGTTTTAAATTTAAATTGCTACTTTTGTTATATTTGAAACATTAATGTACAGAATATGAATTTTTTAGTATTAAATGAGACATCTAGTTACTTTTTTAGGAACTTTAGTTTTTATCTAGAAGATCTGGGTTGAATGCAGAACACAATTTTTAGGATGATTATTTTAAAAATAATAAAATGGAACAATTTTTTACAGTCTGCCATTCTTTTGAACATAAGGCAAGTTTGCAAAATTGACTAAAAGTTTATTGGCAGACGATCTACTAAGTCCAACTGTGAGGCATATTAGTGTAAATATGGTTAATGTTATCTTAATTTGAGGAGATTGCATGATATCTGCGAATGGATAAATGTATGAAATTATATCTCTTATTATTTCATAACCTCATTTGGAAACATTGAAAGTCCTGAAAGAAAGTGACTTTTCAACATTGTCAAAACGGTTCTCGTAATAATTATATCTCTGAATTTTTGCACTTGGTGCTCTATTTACGTAATAATACCGCAGGTGACACTTAAAATGTAACCTTCATTGTTATGCCGAACCTAACAGTAAACCAAGGATAATTAAAATAATTAAAATGCAAGTTACGCTTGTTGACCACGACAATTAGCGATTGGTTACTTTGATTTATGTAACTATTACAGGCCAAATTGTTCCTGCTCCAAATTTGTTTATCATTCATCTGACAGATGAAGAGATTACAATGAGATTTTAATTGGTCAATTTGATTCATTATAAATAAATAAATAAATAAATAAAATACTTTGTTGCAGTTCTTTTTGAACGTTTTTTAAGTTTATGCTCATTTCCAGTACAGTCACAATTATTTTTTGTTGAAATAGAGCACTATGTCCATCCTCTATTCATATTAATTACGAAACCTATTACATAATGAGTTATTAACAATAAATTTAAATATTTAAATAATAAAAACTTTCTTTAATCATATAAGAATCTCATAATGAAAAATTTCGATTTCTCGATTCTATAAATAGAAATTGGCACTTGGCAACTTCGACTGAATAATGGATTTTATATAACCACATTGAAATGAAATTACGAGCTAATTTGATTGGTAAACTATTTAATTAACTAAATTTCAAGTGAAAGTCAATAATATGGGCGCGGTATCCATTAAAATAATTTTTGGTCGCGTACAAAAAGCAAGATGGACAGGTTTCATTATCAGTGAGTATAATCAACGTTAAGAAAGGAAAGTGAGTGAAAAGTTTAATATAATTCAGTTAATTGGGTTTTCGCTGGCCTGCAGATGTATATTTAATAAATAAATGTGGGAGAGTTTTACTTTTGAGACATTTTGGAACGTCTTGAAGCATCCTGAAAGGTTTTTAAACATTCCGAAATGTTTTGGGATAATTTGGAACGTCCTGACACATTCTGAAATGTATTGAACCATCCTGGAAGGATTTGAAACATCTGGGAACCTTTTGGATCATTTTGGAACATTTTCAAACATTTTGAAAGAACCTGACAAATTCTAGAGAGTTTTGAAATATCGTTGGAGGTTTTGAAAAATCTCAGAACGTTTTGGGAAATTTCAAAACGTATCGACATATTCTGGAATGTCTTAAAACAAACTGGAAGGTTTTTCGGAACTTTCTGAGACATTTTAGAACGTCCTGATACAATCTGGAAAGTATTAAGACATCTTGACATATTCTAAAAATATTTAAGGATATTTTGAAACGTCTTGACACATTGAAAAAGGATTCTAAGCATTCCGAAACGTTTTGGGATATTTTGGAACGTTCTGATACATTTTGGAATATTTTCAAACATTCTGGAAGGCTTTGAAATAATCCAAACCATTTTGATACATTTTGGAACGATCTTATGAATTCTAAGTTTTGAAATGTCCTGAAAAGTTTTGGAATATCCCAAAACATTTTAAAATATTTCACAACGTTTTTTGAGATTGTTTTAATACATTTAGAAATGTCCTGATACTTTCTATAACGTTTTGAAGCATCCTGGAAGGTTTTTAAACATTCTGAAATATTTTGGGACATTTTAGAACGTTCTGACACATTCCTGGAAGGTTTTGAAACATCTCGAAACCATTTGTGTCAGTCTGGAACATTTTCAAGCATTTTGGAAGATTTGGACATATTCCGGAACGTTTTTGGATATTTTAGAACGACCTGACAAATTCTAATAACCTATTGACATATTCTGGAATGTCTTAAAGCATCCTAGAAGGTTTTTCGGATTTTTTTGAGACATTTTAGAAGGTCCTGACACAATCTGGAACGTATTAAGATATCCTGACATATTTTAAAAATGTTTAACGACATTTTGAAACGTTCTGATATATTTTGAAATGTTTTGAATCACCATGAAAGGATTCTAAATATCCACAAACATTCTGGAATATTTTGGAACGTCCTGATACATTTTGGAACAGTCTGGAAGGCTTTGAAATAATTCACACCATTTTAGGATATTTTGGAACGATCTAAAAAGTTCTAGAAGGTTTTGAAATGACCTGAGAAGTTTTGAAATATCCCAAAACATTTTGAAGCATTTCAGAACGTTTTTTGAGATTGTTTTGAGACATTTCGGATCGTCCTGACATTTTTTGGAACGTTTTGAAGCATCCTGGAAGGATATTAAACATTGCGAAATGTTTTGTGATATTTTGGTACGTCCTGATACATTTTTAAATGTATTGAACTATCCTGGAACGTTTTAAAACATCTCGGAACTTTTTGGGTCATTTTGGAACATTTTCAAGCACTTTTGAAGGTTTGGAAATATTCCGGAACGTTTTGGGATATTTTAGAACGATCTGACAAATTCTAAAGTGCTTTGAAATATCGATAGAGGTTTTGAAAGATCTATTGAAGCATCCTGAACAGATTCTTAACATCCCAGAACGTCTTGGGGTATTTTGGAACGTCCTGATACATTTTGGAACATTTTCAAACACTCTGGAAGGCTTCGAGATAATCCACACCATTTGAGGACATTTTGGAACGATTTAACAAATTCTAAAAGGTTTTGAAATGTCCTGAGAAGTTTTGAAATATCCAAAAACGTTTTTTGAGGTTGTTTTAAGACATTTTGGAACGTCCTGATACTTTCTGGAATGTTTTGAAGCTTCCTGGAAGGTTTTCAAAGATTCCGAAATGTTTTAGGATATTTTGGAACGTTCTGACACATTCTGGAGTGCATTGAACTATCTTGGAAGGTTTTAAAACATCTCGGCACCTTTTGGGTCATTTTGGGAGGTTTGGAAATATTCCGGAATGTTTTTGGATTTTTTAGAGCGACCTGACAAATTATGGAGAGTTTTGAAATATCGTTAGAGGTTTTGAAAGATTTCAGAACGTTTCGGAAATTTTGAAACCAATTGACATATTCTGGAATGTCTTAATGCTTCCTGGAAGGTTTTTCGGAACTTTTTGAGATATTTTAGAACGTCCTGGCACAATCTGGAACGTATTAAGACATCTTGACATAATCTAAAAATGTTTAAGGACATTTTGAAGTATCCTGACCATTTTACAATGTTTTGAAGCATTCTGAAAGGATTCTAAGTATCCAGAAATATTTTAGGACATTTTGGAATGATCTAACAAATTCTAGAAGGTTTTGAAATGTCCAGAAAAGTTTTAGAATGTCCCAGAACGTACTGGAACGTATTAAGTCATTCTGACACATTCTCAAACGTGCTGATACATTCTGCGATGTTTTGAAGCATCCTGGAAAGTTTTCTGACAATTCCAAAACATTTTAGGATATTTGGGAACATCCTGACAGATTCTATAAGGTTTTGGTATGTCATAGAAGGATTTGAAATATCTCAAAATGTTTTGGGACATTTTGGAACGTACTGACATATTCTGAAACGTTTTTAAGAATTTTGAAAAGTTCAGAATCATCCTAGAACGTATAAAGATTTCTTGGAATATTCTAATATATTTCAGAACATTTTTTAACATCGCGGTACGTTTTGGAATTTTTTGATAGATTCTGGAACGTTTTGCAGCATCATCAAACATTCTGGAACATTTTGAAACATTCTAAAAAATTCTGGGAGGACTTAAAAGCATTCTGAAACGATTTAGGAGATTTTAGAGAGTCCTGATACATTCCGCAACATTTTGAAGCGTCCTAGAAGGTTTTGGAACATCCCGGAAATTTTTTGGACATTTTAGAACATTCCGACACATTCTGTAATGTTTTAAAGCATCCTGAAAAGTTCAGAAGCATTCTAGAACATTTTGAAATATTTTGGAACATCCTTATACATTCTGGAACTTTTTGAAGTTAAACGAGCTTATTTCGCTCGCACGGAAGTGATCAGGATAATGAGACAAACGTAATGAATTATTGTATTGCCATCGGTCCTTGAGAAGTATGCAAAGTTTCAATTTAATCTGACGTTTTGAAGTAAATGAAAATCACGTTCAAAGATTCCGTTACATACAAGTGAAGTTAATAAAAGCGTATTAAAAACGCGCTGGGTTTGTAAGGATAACAGAAGAAAATTAAAATGATGGATTTTCAGTTTTTGTTCTGTATCTTGTGAAAAAAGCATAAAATTGGAATTTTGTTCAGTTTGATTGAAAGGGCCTTGAATTACGCTACTTTTATTTTGTTCAACCAATTTTGTAGCTCTCTTATTTTTTGAGATGCCTATGATGGAGCAAAACTGTTTAATATTTGATTTGAAACATAATAAATAATTTTTCGAGAATATTTTTTTAGGCTTCACCAAGTCTGCTGTCAGCGAAATAAATTCAGATTTTTCAGGCTAGAAATCTCATAGGTAAGTTTTTCAATAATATTTCTTAGACAACACAACGAATAACGAAAATAAAATCAGTTTTGAATGCACAAAGGTATGCCCTTTTAAATGATACTCAATTTGAATTGAGAAAAAATTTTTTTAGGCCACAATTTCTTTCTCCAGAATTTTTGAAAAAATATTTTTTTATATTTAGGCTTCTGGATTAGGTGTGGGCGTGTATAATCTACAATTAGACCAAATTTCATCATGAAAAATTTGTTGACATACATGCAAACATCGAAGTCTTATAATAAGGGGCTGTTTATGCACACTGTGAGTACGGAACCCTCAAAGCACCACATTCACGACGAAGAACTAATATGATACTTTAATTAATTGATACAAATTTTATTGCCAATAGTTCTATTTGTTTTAAATTAAATATTATACAAGTCTTCATATTGGAGACTTCAATGCTAGGTTAGCAAACATTCAAATTTTCTTTTAGATTTATGAGGGTTTTGGGACGACAATCTATATTTTGGGAATGGATAATTGATTTTTGGACTTGCCAAGAGGCAAAAAGTAGAATTACAATTTTTTTTATAAATATATAATTATAAAAATTTTAACTGGATTAAAAAAAAAAAAAATAAATAAATACATACAGTCGTTTTAAAATCCTGTTCTTCCTTGCACTCACAAAACACTTCCTTCTAGAGCCCTCTACTAACACACTCACTCCACCATCACTGTTCGATCTTTTCGAAGTTTATTTCTTTCACTAACAACACTTCACTCTTCTGCGATCGAATTGTGACTGAACCGTGGAGCGCGAGAGATTTCAACCAGCGACACACCAGATTCGCGGACCGCGGCCTTGTATGGGGCTACCAAGGAGAGATCAAGTGTGTTTGTGGTTGTGTGTGTTTTTAACGTGTGGGAGGATAAGGAACAATCGTGGATGCTGAAAAATTGGGTAAGAGAGGTGCCAAAAGCCGTGCCTTTCAGGATTTCAGTTTTGGAAGCGCTGATCAATCGATTATCTCACATTCTTAGTTTCTAGAAAGATTTGCGAGATAAGATCATATACGATCAGGTTCCTGCTACATATATAAATATGATTATTAAAATACTTTCACGCCATTTCCTCGTGAATCGACCACTGATAAGTATCATCTAAATAAGGATATGCGTCTTACTCCAGGCTCAAGATCATAATCATTATTTTACGAGACATTTTCTTATTCTATAATTCTAAAATTGTAATACGAAACTCGTTATTTATTAAATGAGATAATGATTGCTCAAATATTTCACGCTTTCTTTGAGAATTAGGTACATTGATATGAAAATCCATTTAATTTCAATACTTTCTATTATTAATTAGTGTTTACAAGTTTTTTTGTATCATGTAAGATTGGAATTTAGAAAAATCGCGTGTTGCATCGTCAAATAATAAGTTAAAAAAATAAGGTTGCCTGTTAAAATCTTGATCCAAATCATTGGCAGACTAATAAAGTTAAATTATGAATCGATTGAAAACAAATACCTGTTTTGAAATGTTCAAAGTCAGACGAATTCCAAAAAATACATTTATTATTCTCCCAACGTAAACCTTGAGAGTCGAATACATTTGTTGCAATATCTCAAACTCCCACAGGATTTTACTAACCCACAAACATGAATTTAAAACTAATAAAATATTTCAAAGCAAGGCCAAAATAATACTGACTGTCCACAAAAACTTACATAAGTATTTACAAAGACGAGCTAAATATTTGTTTTAATATTCTAAAGAAACTCTCATATTTACTAGACAATATTTGCTTGGAAATTTGACAACCAAGGACATATTTCATTGTAAAGACAATATTAACCTGTGGTCCAAAAAAATGTTATTAACGTAGGACAGTAAAAACTTAGTAGTATTTCCGGTGGATTTTTTTGTGATATGTTCTTTGTAAATGATTCAACTCGGAAATTTGAATATAAACGATTATTACGTGAAGTTTCGTTATTGCTGTTGAATAAAAATGTTTTATTTTTGTGGCAATTCTAAAAGAGTCGTTTTGAATACATATTGGGCTATTTTTTTATTTCAAAAGACAGGAAGATGGTTATTTATATATTAAGAGAGAAAGTGAAAGATTTACTGTGTGTTACAGAAATAAGTACATTAATTTCAACCTGTAGTAGAACTCGTCAAGCATAACAGTTTTTCTTAATAGCTTTTTTCTGTGAATCCTCTGGATATCGAATAAAATTCATCAAAGTTTTGTCAAATTTTCATAGTGCGCCTATGGTTCGAACTTATTGTTGGAATAATGACAGCTGTCGATTGAAATGAGTATTTTGCAACTTTGAGCCATCGTAGTCTTGTCAATCATTCATTTGAAACTGAAAGAATATTTAGGCAATACATTGATATTCGCTCACCTCAATAATTCTATTTTTGCATGTATTGAAAAAAAGACTAAATTTGTCTCTGAATCAACAATTTGGTCTATTAGTCGTATTTATATGTCATTGTTGGGAAATTTGATTTTTATTTAGGGATTTCACGTATATTTTCAAATAATATATTTCTTAAACATTGGATTGTCTGCATAAGTTCATTGCACTAGAATTAGCTGATTTGAATAGTCAGAATCTGTGCCAGACTGTGCGGCCATCTATGAGCACCTTAAAAAGTAGTAGTTCTCAACTTACTTCATTATTGTTGGTTCTCAAACATAAAGAGAAAATCATTCCACGATTTCACGAAGAAGAATAATAGAGGAGCGGACATTCAATTGGAAAACATGAAGCCTAAAATGTAATGCGGCAGGAGTGAGAGAGATAGCGAGAGCGGGCCTAGCTTTGCGTGCGTCATATGCAGAAATAAGATTATATTTCAATTATTTTCAATAAAATACAATTTCCAGATAGATTTCTTATTTTTATTACGTAAAATACTACATTGTTTATTAAATGAAGGGCAAAAGTAGAAGAAAATCAACATTTCTATTCATTATAACCTGCAATGAATTAGTACATTATGAAACATGTCTTATAAACGTTTCTTTGAACACAAATTTTCTGATTATGAATTATAAAAGACTCAAAAATAATTTGATGAATATTTTATATTACAATGATCGTAATAAAATTGAAAAAATATACGCAAACAATTTCTTATTCACTATAAGAAGGGTAATTACTACTTTGCACACATTTCTCCGGACGGTAAGTGGCTTTTGCGTGCGCCAAGTATAATTTCCCGCCCAGAAAAAACAAACGCAAAATAGTATTTACCCGCATTCGTTACAAAAAATAGTATATGCAACTCGTGCGGTGTAGTCAGTTGCCCACTTGAGCTCTCGTGGGCAATCGACAACTTATCGCACTTGTTGCACAATATACTATTTTAAATTTCTTTTATTGTTGCAATTCTGTGTAAATCTATAAGATAAATTTATTGATAAGAAGTTTCCTCGCAGTTGAATTTTTCACTGGAAGTTTAGGTTAGATATGTTTAATAATTTGAAACATTGATATAACTTTTCAATTTCTAGCATAGAATTGTCAGCAGATCTGCTATTATAATTTTAAAATAATTTCTATTGAATTTACTTCTCTAGACGACCATTCTTTTATAATATCCTGCTTTCTGAAATGTTTTTCGCAGACATAATCTGTAATTTGCAATGTTCTATCCTGCCGTGGTATGTTATTGCGCCACTTATTTAATAAAATTTCATTTTTGGGTACAGAAAAAAGAGAATATTTCTCTTTACATGTTCTGTACCCACTATTACAATTTGACACATTTTCTTCATATTTTACAATATATTTCCATATGAAAATATTAAATAGAGCGAAACTCGCCATTTACCTCCTTACAAACATGAGCCCGCCTCTACTTATCTCTCAGTTACCTTCTCTCTCTAACAATATTACATTTTTGGCTTCACTTTTGCAATACAACTTAGATAGGGAATTGCATAGGCGTGCACGATTTATTTGAAGAAATCGATGGAATATTAAATGGAATGCAATTCTAAAATAATTAATTAATTGAATGATTCAATTGAAAATATTGCCACATAAATTCTTGCAGCTTCTATTCTTAAAGAACAGAAAACATAACCTATAAATGCATCAAACTGACTTTGGTAATTGATTTTCAATATGTTCCGAAATATAAGATACAATATTTTATTTGTTCAGCAGATCAATTTATTGAAACGACCTGAGTGTGAAGTTTGTACTAATTTGAGAAAAAAAACTGATACACAGGTGCTTCATTCATAAATTAATGAATTTCATTCACCTCATCTGCTGTTTTACGTTTCAGATAAACGATAAGTTCTAAATATCTCATAGTATTCTCATAATGATGTATAAGTGCACAATTTTGACATTAAATACATCAGCATAACCACAATAATTCAATTTTTAGTGAAAAATGACAATTCAGAAATCGTCCAAATAAATTTGCTGAGCTAATCATTAACTGCCTGCGCAATCGTAAACAGAAAAGCTACACATTTTCAAAGGTTTAACCTTTTGTGACAACAATTAATAATCGATTTTTTTCCAGAATTTATTTGAAGGAATTGATAACTTACATATGTCAAAATCAGTTGTTCCATTGTAACTGCTAACGACTCGCTAATTATAGGGGATAAAAATGCTAAAAAACGATGAGAATTCGGGAAAAATTTATAAAGAAAAATTGTTATACTTGACGAGTTCTATCAATTATTAAAATTAATGTACTTATTTCTGTTACACCCTGTATCATTGGAAAATCAATAAGTTTTATCAAATTAATTATTATCAGTGTAAAAAGGTGTATAAAATAAAGTAGCATATAAAACTCTCACATCATTCAGCTAAATTACAGTTATTTGCAGTTTTAGCAGCAATAAATTTTTTATAAATCCGAAGGTGAATTTAATTTTACTATGTAACAAAAACAGTAAATAATTTACAACAATTTGACGCCTTTCCAAACACACCTATTTCTAAATAACTTCAAATCCTAGTACAAAAAAGTATATAAAATATGGATCAACTTGTTGACTACAAAACAACATTATTCTGAATTGTTTCACACCCGTTTGGCATTTACTGTTAATAATGATTGCTAAACCCAGTTTGTATTTTTGAACGGACTAACCTATCTCACACGAAGTCAGAAATGTGAAGGTTAAACTCTGTCAGGTGCCTGATGTTAAGTTAACATTGTCCGGTTAACGAAAGAAAACAATAACATTCATGAAGTTTGAACTTTAAATATAGAATAATCATAGGCGCCGTTTCAAAATAATAGCAAGATTGATTTATGAAATAAATCATGTTTGGTATTCACTGATCGATTCGTAGGAGTTTCGAAGTCCAAAAACCTTGCGAAGTACCAGTGAACAAGTAGTGTAGGCACGTACTATTTATACGTTAAGAAAAGTGTAGGCAGATTCACGAGCAATGAAAGAATTGATGGTGTCCTGCATTTGTTGGTATTTAGGGCTTAGGTTCGTTTCCGGGGCAGCGAAATAATAAACGGTAACAGATTAAAAAGAAAAAATAAAATACAATTTGAACGTCCTCGTAAAATCTTTCCAACTCAAAGAAAACAATTCAATTTCATTCATCTTGTCTAAATATTCTCAACCTTGCGTATATATTTATCTCATTTATATGCAATATCCATGTTGTATGACACGATTCTGCAAAAAAACAACATTGAAATTTATGAATGAATAGCTCTAAACAACTGGCAGACGAGAAACCATTTTCCTTGACAAATTCAATTCTTCTTTAATGATCTTAGCATCCCACGGAGATATTAATGATTTGCAATTTTCCTATTTTACTGGGAATTACTTTCTATGATACCTACGCTCGGTATATTTTATTTTTTCAATTTTATTCCGATATTAACCTTATATTTACGATTTTATGGGAATTATAAACTCAAATATTTCAATTAGACTACAGCTGTAACGAAATTTTGATATATTGTAGATCTATAAAATAAGTGTGTAAATTTATTAACTTTGCACAGGTCGCAGTTCACTTTTTACTCCATAGCTTGTAGCACATTGTGACATCGCTTGCTCTCACTCTTTGCGTCACTACTTGACTTCTTTACTAGTTCACGTGGATGTATGTACCATTATTCAATTATACACACAATCACCAAGTGAAGTAATGCAAGACTTTTCTTGGAAAAAGAACAGGGAATTGAAAATTGCTTGGACAGTGCAACACAATCACCAGGACAAATATTCTTCCAGAATAAGAGATCCAAGATCTAATGAAAAGAGACAACAGCAACACAAGATCTATTAGACACAATCATCAGACAGAAAAAAGCAAAATTCTTCCAAACCATCCAAAAAAAGAATCCCTAATGAGAAGAAAAGGCAGACGATTTGGACAATGCTACGACATGACAAAAGATCTATTGGACACAATAATAAAACCAGACAAAAATATATTCTTCCTGGATAAATGAACCATTATAAACAATGCCAGTTCCTTATGGAAAAAAGTTAAACAAGGAATCAAAACATTGCAACGACAATGGCACAAGATTTATTGGACATATTCATAAGGTTAGAAAAAGGGTCAAACAGGGAATTGGAAAATTATTGCGACGATGGCACAAGATATATTTGATACAGTTACCAGGTGACTCTTTTTGGACGAACCATTCAAGAAAAGGACAGCGAAGTAGAACATTGTTACGGCAATCATCACGCCAGGGATAAGCAAAGTTCGTACTGGATTATCCATCCAAAAAAAGGTCAATCAACTTTTAATAGAAGGAGCCAAACAAGAAATCGAAACATTACTACGATGGCATCAGGTCAAAGATAAGTAAATGTTTTTCTGGATGAACCATCCAAAGAAAGAACTTTTCCTTAATGACTCCTCTAAAAAGAGAACAAAATTTTTCAGATACAATCATTAGGTTAGAGCAGTGATTCCCAAAGTGGTCCAGGTGGACTCCTTGAGGTCCTCATGAGACTCGACCGGAGTCTACGTTGAGGAGAAAAAAATTTGGGGGTACACAAGTTGTAAATGGGGGTCCACAAATCTCCTGAGGTCCACAGGAGACTCTATGAGGGTCTACGTTGGTAGGAAAAAATGGAGGTTCATAAGTTGTAAAAAGGATTTGGAATTCGACGAGACCATTGAAATTTTAAAAGTGGTCTACGAGAAAAAAAAGTTTGGGAACCAGGTTATTGCTGGATGAGCCATACAAGAGAAGGATAGGGAATTCAAAAATTGCTACGACAATTGCACAAGATTTATTGAACGCAAACACCAGGTCAAAGACAAGTTAGGCTCTTCCTGGATGAACGAACCATAACAGAAAATGTCAGATAACTAGCCCCTTAAATAGGGTATTAAGACATTGCTACGATAATAAATACAATCACCAGGTCAGGGACATGGCAGGTTTTTTCTGGATGAAGCATCCAAAAGAGGGAAGATAGTCCCCTGATAGAAAAAGTTAAACAGTGAATTGAAACATTGTTACGAAAACAGCACCAAAGCAAAGTGCCTGGATGGTATTACGGAATATGACAGAAAGTCATCTTCTTATGGAAAGAATTGAACAAGGAATTTGTACGTTGCGTTACTGCGAAAATGGCACAAGAACTTGGGACATCAGAAAATGATAAGGAGCCTGGACTTTACTACGAAGATAGCACAAAAGGTCAGAGACAAAGTACGCTTTTCTTGGATGAAGCATCCAACAAAAGAAAAGACAGTCAACCTCTGATGAGAAGAGTCAAACGTGAGTGAACTGAAACATTGTTACGAGAATGGCACATAGTCTATTGTCAGGTCGAACAAAATCAAGGTTCTTATTTTACAGAATTGGACACATAACCAGCTCCTGATAAAAAAAAGTTCAACAGGATCTTTTGGACACAAACACCAGGTCGGAGACATCAGAGATTCTTTCTGGATGGACCATATAAGAAAAAGATGAGGATGGTACAAAATCTATTGAATATAATAACCAAGTCAGAGACAAAATGGGCTTTTCCTGGATGAAGCATCCAACAAAATTAAAGGTAGCCGATCCCTGATGGAAAAAATCGAGCAGGGAATTGAGAGATTGTTTCGAGAATGGCACATAGTCTATTGGATACAATCACCAGGTCAAACCAGAGCAAAATTCTTCCTGGATGGTATTACGAAATATGTCAAATAGCCAGCTCCCAATGAGAATAGTTCAACAGGAAGTTTGTACATTACTACGAAAATGGCACAAGATCATTTGGATACAATCACCAGGACAGAGACATCAGAGATTCTTCTTGGATGGACCATATAAAAAAAAATGAGGAATCTGGACATTACGAAGATGGCACAAAAGGTCAGAGACAAAGTAAGCTTTTCCTGGATGAAGCATCCAACAGAAAAGAAGATAGCTAACAAAATCAAGGTTCTTACTGGACGAACAAACCATTACAGAATATGACATATACCCAGTTTCTAATGAAAACAGTTTAATAGGGAGTTTGTACATTAAAACAAAAATACCACAAGATCTTTTGGAGACAATCACCAGGTCGGAGACATCAGAGATTCTTCCTGGATGGACCATATAAGAAAAAGATCAGGATGGTACAAAATCTATTGAATATAATGATCAGGTCAGAGACAAAGTAGGATTTTCCGGAATGAAGCATCCAACAAAAGTAAAGGTGGCCGACCCCTGATGGAAAAAGTCGAGCAGGGAATTGAAAGATTGTTACGAACCAAAGCAAAATTCTTCCTGGATGGTATTACGGAATATGACAAATAGCCAGCTCCTAATGAAAAAAGTTGAACAGGGAATTTGTACATTACTACGAAAATGGCACAAAGTCTTTTGGATACAAGAAAAAGATGAGGAATCTGGTCATTACGAAGATGGTACAAAAGGTCCTGGATGAAGCATCCAACAGAAAAGAAAATAACTAACCTCTGATGGAAAGAGTCAAACAGTGAATTGAAACATTATTACGAAAATGGCACATAGTCTTTTGGCAGCAAGCTGGTCGAACCAAAGCAAGATTCTTCCAGGATGCACAAACAATTACAGAATATGGCAGATAGTCAACTCCTAATGAAAATTTGCATATTGCTACGATAATGGCACAAGCTCAGAGATACAAGAACTTCTTTCTGAAAGGACCACATAAGAAAAGGATAAGGAATTTGGATATTGCTACGAAAATGGTACCTAATTACCAGGTCAGAGACAAAATAGGTTTTCCTTCGATGAAGCGTCCAACAAAAAGGAAAAAAGTTCACCTTTGATGGGAAGAGTCAAACAGTGAATTGAAATATTGGTACAAAAATGGCACATAGTCTATTGGACACAACCAGATCAAACCAAAGCAAAGTTCTTCCTGGATGGTCGGCTCCTAATGTTAAAAAAAATTAAACAATGACATGAGATCTATTAGACATAATAACCAGATCAATTGAAATATATTGGATCAGCAGGTCAAATACAAGTAAGGCTCTTATTGGGATGAACCATTCAAGAAAAGGACATAAACAACTGATGTAAAATATAATCTACAGCGGCGGATCTAATTCTATATTTATACAATTTGGTAATCAATTCTGCGAGACTTTTCAATTTATATTTGCCATAATTGGAAATTGTTATATAACTTTGTATCATATATTACTCATGGAACGAATTTCACTTGTTTTTTCTTACATTTCACATGTAACATACTTGTATTGAAAGTAATAGTCGGTATATACTGTTTTTTGTTGTTAGAAACATGATTAATTCATATAATTATTTCACAGTTGATTAGTAGATTATATAGAAAGTGTATCACTTGTTTTGAATAAAAAATTACGCACTGGAGACATAACAGTAAATACGAGTGAAGTGGGAGGAAAATGCGTAAATATATTTTGCCACTCACGTCACAATGCTTGAGTTTACACACTCTAAAATTCAAATGGCTCATTAGTATTATTATCAAGAAGAACACTGTTTTCCTATAACGGTTGGTTATCTATTAACCACATCAAAATTTTCTTCTTTTTCTTGTGAACGATTTACGTATCTTGTTTTTTCTTTTCCTGAAGCCGACTCTCTTACGTAAGTTAAATTAATTCAAGATAAATATTAAGAGACTTGATTGGTTGTTTGTTGCATTTGATAACAGTAAATGGCTCGCGCGACATATTTATCTATTCCTAAATCATGTAATGTATTCTAAAAATGTTTATCTCTTGTCAAAAGATTTTATTGACTACTTTATTCTTGATTTTATTTTAGAGGTGAATTAGTGAAGTCACATAAGATCAAGTGACTCTCTGAAAATCATAATAAATAATTCCAGATTGGATGAAAATATCAATATCTCAGTCGTCTATCACTTTCAAGCAAATCTGTGTCACATACATGTATAACAAATTACTCGCAATTCTCTGCAACATGTTGTATATCAGAAATGGAGTAGTAACCACGCCTACGAAACAATAAATATTTGACGATCGCACAACTGACATCTGCAATCCAGGACAATATATTATGTATATTATGTAGGTATGAAGATAATACACTTTTTGGAATAGTTTTTTTATTTTTATACTAAGATTGAAATGTATGTATATTTTGCGACCATGAGACAACTGAAGGTGGTCAGCAAACATAAATGGAAGTCTGCTATTCTTTCGGATGTAAGGCAAGTCTGCAAAATCGACTAAGATTTTACTAGCAGACAGTCTTATTTGTGGTTAGCAGTCTGTAAAAAACTATTCCGAATTACGTAATAAATTTACAAATTTACCTGAATATGCTCTACTCTTGGAGTCATGTAAACTGTCTGCCAGTAAGATTTAAGTCAATTTCGCAGATTTGCCTTACATGTGAAAAAATAGCAGACTGTAAAAAGTTGTCCAGAAAAGCAATTTTTGCATGATTGGGCATTTTCATGTGTTTACCGGCCCTCTATTTGAGGTGGTATGCTGATTTTACCGGCAAACTGTGGTTACTATGGTTATGCTGGCAAAGGCGGTAAGTAAAAAATTGTGGATTTTCACAAAAAATATTCATTTATTTATCTTTATTTGTATTTGAATATTCACAATAAAATATCAAACTTGACAGCTAACAGCGAATAAGCAATCATCAGTAGTAACTAGTAACTCAATCTGAAAAAGAAAATAAGGATCCATATTTTGGGTTGATCTTCCAATCGTGCAAAAATTTTTGTAAGCATCACGGTCAATAAGTACAATACCGATTTCGCATAATATTTGAAAACCTCGCCAAGACTCAGCTTCTAAACTATTATTTTCAATCGGTAAACAGTACTTACTGACCTCAGTACTTGAATAACTATTTTGTTACCAATTAAAATAAAATTATCAATATGTAATAACACCTAGCGGGGATTCTCGAATGCAAATATTTGAAGCTTACAGCTGTAAGTACCTTCTCTTTTAATATCTAGGTATTTCTGAGATTAATATGAAGGGTTCTAGGAAAGTTTGTATTGAATGTCAACTTTATTTAACCAAATCCAATCAGATTTAATTGGTTTGTGAATTAGAATCAAGATAAAGGGACAGTTCTTGTAGTATAGTTCAACCATCGAATGAAAGTTGACTTCTAAATTATTTTATAGATGTGGTTTTCTTTCAAAAATTTAGCTATTACTCGAATTGTAAATAAAACTTTTACAAATATCCACTGAAATACTGGACTAGGAATCCCCAGAAATATATCAACATGAATGTTCTTAATACCACTGGATTACTGGAGTCATTGAAAATGATCTTAGCAACAGGGTTTTAGGGATGTATTACGACTCATTTGTCCTATTACCAAAGTATCAGGCAGATAGATAACTTAGATGACAATTTTCAAAATATGGCAACCGTGGGTCTCTGGTGATTTCAATAGAAGTGAATCTTCTTTTGAACCATTTCTACAAGATATATACAACATATTTTGTTAGAATCAAAATAAATTATAAAGGATTCGTTCAATGCACCCCTGTCTTGTTCTCAACTAGGAAAGTGTAAATATCAGTCATCCATTTATGTCAAGCAAGTTATACTAATATATTTATGGGAATTCCTAATCCAGCATTTGAATGGGTACTTGCAAAAATTCTCGGGGCCTGACCATTCCGTCATAAAGTTTAGTTTTCTTTGTGATTCGAATAATAGTTAAATATTCTGAAAGAAAACCACATCTATAAAATAATTTGAGAGTCAACTTTCATTTGATGGTTAAACTATATATGTTCTGCGTTTGTTGGGAATTAATCCTTTGGTATAGCAGGTCATTTTTATTTTTACCTGGTTTTAAGTGTTAGAGCAGATGTTCAGTGTGATTAATAGTATATTACATCTGAGGTGGGAGGTATTTCATTACAGCCGAGAGTTTATTATATGACCGAGAGGCGAAGCCTCGAGGATCAGATATAACTCGAGGCAGATATGAAATCCTCACCGAAGTATGTATACTATTTTATTCACAATCATCCCTAATTTTCCGAGAAATAAATGATCCAATTTCGTTCTTTTTCCAACCAATTAAATTGATGTAGTAGTCTATGAAAACAAAAATGTTTTGAAATATTTGATTAATTTGACATTTGTAGAATTTATGATTTATGAATCAAGTTATTTATACGTGTATCCATTGAAATTGTGATAAGTGCAGATATCAATAAGTTATTACAGTGAAATGGAGCTATACACTTATCCAGAATCGAACGAAAGTGCTACGTATGTGAGTTAATAGCGATTTTGTCCATAATTTACAAATTTATGAATTTATAAGACATAGATTTACACAGAATTGGAACATAAATCCGGTTCGTCTCAATATTAATTGCTTTATTGGGATCATTAGATTATATGATTGGTATTTCTGATAGCACGCATTATTTTACTCCAACAAATATTTATGACTGATGCTAGGCAACCCTGCATAAACATTTCCCACCCAAGAGATGGAAGTATCGCTTCCGACCCGTGAGCAAGTCATTGCAGTTGGAAATTACATATTTCCCAACCTCCAAAAGGTTAGGAATTGCCATATTACTATTATGATTGTGAATAAAAATTTATTCCTGATCTGGCGCAGGTGGCAATAAGTTCTTGAAATATCCAAACCATCTCCCTCTTTATCAGATTCATTTAGGGATGGTTTACCACACAAGTAACTAAAGAATGAAAGAAATTCTAAGTGTACATAACCATGTGGGATGTTTCGAAATAACGTTTTTATCCAAATAATCAATAGTTGGTGAGATATGCGCTTCTAAAATTGTAAAAAGTGTGCCGCCCCCTGTAACATCCCAACTATATGGTGAAAAATTCTGAAAAAAATTGAGGTGGTAGAACATCAACAACACTTCCATTGAAAATTGATTTGAATAAGATATGCTGTGTAGTTTTTGAAATATGGGATATTAATGGTTGCACACTATATTTTTGATCTTAGCGATCGCAGAAATAACTTTCTTTTCACAGGGTCTTTGAAAATACTCCAAAACGTTCTTCATTATAGAACCCTTCATTGTGCGTCGTCAAACATGGGCTTGGCCAATTTTTTGTATGTTGGTATAGTACGCGTCAACATATAGTAGAACGGGATGAGCCTGACTAATATGATTACTGACCGCACGCAGCATGGGGCTACGAACTGTTGTCCGAAGGGCAGTATTAAAAATGAAAATATGTGCTTCTTGACTGCAAATTTGGTGGAAAGAAAAACTTCTAGAATGCAGGTAATGAAAATTTATTTTTATTTTTCTATTTCGACTAGTTTCGACAGCACTTGTGTCATCCTCAGGGAATGAAAAATTTAGTTTCTTATAAAATTCAGTGTAATCATTAATTAATATTAGTATTAAAAATATTTTTCGCCTTCAAAACCTGATCCGATTCTTGGAGAAAGCACTAATGAAAGGATTGATAAACTCCTGATATTTTTTGTTTTTAAACCCCAATTTTGTTTTTGGAAGAAGCACTCATGCAAAAACTTATGAATTCTTAATCTTATGCTCTTAAATAAGTAATATTATTGAAATACTTTATAATGGATTGGTTTTAAAAATTATCTTTGTTGCATTTTGAATTTTAACAAGAGAAAGTGAAGAAGAAAAATGCTTAGACCGTGAGGTACAGTATTATATGTAAATGTTTGTAATCAACTTTGAAATAGAATATATTTCAAGTACATTTTATCATTTCTTGATCAACCTACAATCTTATCCTGACTGCTACATCAAAATATTTGATTTTGCTTTTCTAAATTCTATGTTTGTCATATAATTATAAAAAATTGATATGAAATAAAATTCTATAAACATGAACTGTTTATAAATCTATTCTCTTAGAAAAGTATAGAAAATGTAGAGTGCGGTTCTGAAAAATTAAAATTTACAATCTTCTTAAAGACTACCTGCTGTTAAAACTGATCACGACCGTTGTACTATATGTTGGCGCGTACTATACAAACTTATGACAAGTGCGGCTTGTCGGACTCACCGCTAGCCCCAATATTCATGTCGGACAATATTTTTTTCATTTTATTATCAAAAAATCTTTCGATTACTGTAAAGATCAATATGACGGTAATATTTTTTCAAGACTTTTTGAAATTGTTTAATTAGCCCTCGCTGAAAAACGCTCCCAAATTTAGAATTTTGCCAAATGTAATAGTTGTCGGACTCATCACAATGAAGCCACTCGCAAAGTTTCAATTGAGCGGTAATCAACGAAAAATGTATGCCCTGTTTCACGGACTATCTGTGTAGATATTTGGTGGCATTTTTACT
Source organism: Dromius quadrimaculatus (assembly GCA_963989225.1). NCBI lineage: Eukaryota > Metazoa > Arthropoda > Insecta > Coleoptera > Carabidae > Dromius > Dromius quadrimaculatus. Next base: position 5,663,179 of record OZ022328.1, read on the forward strand.
AGGATGCGATTCTATAACTTGCAATTCAACAGAATTTTTTAATTTTCTGGTCATCATAAGCAAATAATTTTAAATTAAGTGCCTCAGAGCATTTCACAACTTTATAATTCGACTACTTTGAGGCAGAAGTTCCTGAATATTTGCGTATGGCATCCATTCTAGTCGAAAATTAAATTTTAGTACCCTAATATGGCAAATATTATCCTTTGCTTTTTAGCTTAGCAAATACCCAGTCAAACAAATTGTGACACAATTAATTTGTGAAATACACTTCATTTCTGGAACCATACTAAAAAAATATGATAATCTTATATAAAAATAAAATTCTGCCTTATTTATTGTTATTATTTGTCGTAGGTGTTAAATTTACAAATTCTTAGAAGTTCAAGTCTTCATTGAGTATTCTAATCACAGATGAATTTTGTACAGTGCCGTATTTAAAACAAAGTAAGAAAATGGATAATTTATACAAACTTTTTTTGACAATTATTGAACAAACCGCACAAGAGCTCAAAGCACAAGCATAACCTTAAAATAACCTAACAAATTGATTGGTGGAAGATAGTGTGCACTATGCTACTAACACGAATTCACATAGAATCGAAATTATTATTGCAATACTCAAATGTCACGCGTTTATTAAAGATTAGTGTGAATCAAAGTGGCCGTAAAAAGTTTATTACACATCAAAATTATTTTTTGAATTGTAAATTTTAGTTTGACATTTCAATTTTGTAATAAGGTGGCATTTTGACAGTTTTTTGTCAAATTACTCGATTACAAGGTTTCAAGACAAACAAATTTATCCGGTAAAATAAAAAATCTTTTGTAGAAGTACAGTTGATATGTTTTGCAAACTGGCATAAGCCTCAATTCTAATTGGGTAAAAAAATAATTCAATTTTGTAAACTGCTATAATATCTAAACGTTACTATACACGGTTTTAAGAAAAAAAGAAGAAAAAAATTATGGAGGTGTAGTACATAGAGTACATATTTTCGAAATTTATCTTAAAGAGACAGAATTTTTGTCGGAGGCTGTTCATATATCGAGCTGCGAAGCCTAGGGCTTAGGCTCGCGTAGCAGGCCAAGCGCTAGTTACTATATACTAATCGTCTAGTGTACCACCTCGTATGTGTCAAGTTAAGAGTCGTAAGAGATGAAATAAATATGAATCCGGTACTGTCTGCATTAGGATGCTGTGCTTAATTAAAAACCAAATTGGTTATTAGCATAATGTGAAATACCTTTTTCTATTCAGAAGAAATAAAATTTAAAGTACCGCAGGAACAGGTTGTGTCTTAATCTCAAAATTCGAGTGAAAAAAGTCTCTTGGAAAAGCGTAGGAAGTTATTTATCACCCGAATGAAACAATTTAGTTTTTTGTAAAGCTGCGTTAAGTAATTCTTGATTTTGTAAGAGATTTTGTCGATAGGAATCAGTCCAAAAAGGATGGTAGCAGTTTTGCAATGATTGTCTATGAATAACAGTCAGAATATTACATAAACTTGTGAAAATTAACAGATGGTGCTGTGATGAAATAAGTGTTAACAGTTAAGACTTGGAGCTATGTGTGACTTATTTTGAAAAGTACGTTTTCTCTATGAATTACAATTACATGGTTTCAAAAGCATTGATGGCTTGCAGCAGATCCGCACCCTTTTTGTTGTTAACATTGGACTTTGAAATTTATTGCTATTTAAGATTATTTTTCAACAGAAGGCTGTCTTCTTCAACCGGAACATTGCATTTCTTCCTTTTAGTAGTAGATTCTCTGTTCGTATCTTTCTTGTTTTTAATTTATGCAGCGTGGGCTTTAGTAGCTTGATTGGAAAGGACTAATGTCATCTTTGACAACCATTTTGCCCACTCAAATGCATATTGGTTTCTTTATAATCATGGGAGAGATTAAACGCGATGACGAACAAGTGCTAAAAGGCGTTTGAAAGTGGTGACAGACTTTCTTGTTTTATATAACGATACATTTCATGCGAAACTGATCGGCGATAAAATGATGTCATTAACTTTATAAACTAATTTGCTTTTATATATACCAACATAGAAGCATCAAAATTTGGTGGCAGCTTTTGGGGATAATTGCCTTTCAAAATCTATAGTTGGCAGGTGGTGTCGTGTATTTAAACGTTGACAGTGTCACCTGGAAGATGTACAGAGACCTGGAAGGCCTAAATTAGTTGTTAGTGATGACCCTCGGATCAGACAAGCGCAAATTTGACAGAGAGGCATTCAAGGAGGTATGGATGGAGATATAAAAGTTAACAATGAGCTTTCTGTAAGGATAACCTTGTTTAGGTTTCTTAATAAAAGTGCATGACTGTTATTACAACTGTATTATTTGAAATTCCTCAAAAGTCAATAAATATTTTCCTTTCTAAATTAACCACATCTCCATCTTTTCTAATCAACCACCTACAATCAAAAACCACATACCATAACCACATTTAGAACACTCCAACTTTCAATGACGCATTCGTTCTGGAATTACAACTTGCTACTCGTAGCACAAAGGTCAAAAAGGTCATGGTATACTACTAGACAAACCATCTACATCTTGGAGTGCTTCAACTCATTCTAAATCTAAGTATCTCCCGATTTGGAATTGCGGAGTGACAATATCTACTTGTAGTTCTGGTACAAGGTCATCTGATGTCATTTGACATTGAGGACTGCATTTGTAACTGCAAGTGGAAATGCAGTAAGCTATGACATTACTGATTTTATTGTTTTACGATGTATTGAACATTGACAACATGGGTGCGTTTATTTTATAGATTTTTAACCCTTGAACTTTCGAGATTGATGGAGGTTGTAAAATGAACGATATTAAATTGGGAATATAAAATTATACACAATTTCATTATTTTATTCATCCAATGGAATGTAAAGAGCTTCCTTATAAATATTTTAAAGTTATTCTATATTCTAATCACCGATAATTACTAATTCATAATAATTATAATTTGTGTAGCCGATGGCCATTATATCTACAAGCTCAAGACATTTATGATATCAGGTTTAATGGCTGTTTCGTAATTAAAATTATTGTTAGGCTACTACTGTTCGAACTGTATTGTTAAGTATCGATATTTTTTTATCTTGTTTTGTTATTAAGCTTTGCCTTTTTTGTATGGTCGTGAAATTAAATTACATATTTCATATTTAATTAGATGAAATATTAGGTTTATCTTTAAATTGGATCTCTTCTATGATACATTAAATAATGGCAAAGTTTTTAATTAGGTTGTAAGTTTTTTTAGAAGAATAGACAATAATCCAGTTATGCATTAACTCTGAAAATAGTTCAAGACATACGATACTTCAAAAATTGATAATTCAAAATGTACTTTCAAATTTTGGTTTCGTCGCTTAGTCGGCTGTTGGAGTCTCTCAAATATTGTTTCAATATACTGGATTTTTCGTAAAATTATACAGTGTTTAACAGAAATAATTAACCAGTGATACAAATCGTCAAGCCTAACATTTTTTTTTAATAACTTTTTCCCGAATTCTCTGTTTTTTTTAGCATTTTTTATCCCCTATAACTTAACGAGTCGTTCAGGTGCATAATTATTGACTCCAGTAGCAATTACAATGTAACAATTGATTTTGACATGTGAGCTATCAATTCCGTCAAATAAATTCTGAAAAAAATCGATTATTAATTGTTGTCACAAAAGTTTAAATGTCTAGCTTTTCTGTCTACGATTTCGCAGGCAGTTTACGATTAGCTCAACGAATTTATTTGGAACGATTTCTGAATTGTCATTTTTTATTAAAAATTGAATTATTATGGTCATGCTGATGTATTTAATGTCAAAATATTGTGCACTTATACATTATTATGAGAATACTATGATATATTTAAAATCGGTTATCTGAAACGTAAAACAGCAGATGAGATGAATGAAATACATTAATTTATAAATGAAGCACCTGTGTATTAGGTTTTTCTCATATTATTACAAATTCACATTCAGGTCGTTTCAATAAATTGATCTGCTAAACAAATAAAATATTGTTTCTTATATTCAAGAAAGTATTTAAAATTAATTACCAAATTCAGTTTGATACATTTATAGGTTATGTTCTCTGTTCTTCAAGAATAGAAGCTTCAAGAATTTATGTGGCAATATTTTCAATTTAATTATTCATTAAATTATTTTAGAATCGCATTTCATTTAATATTCCACCGTTTTCTTTGAATAAATCGTTGAATGATTTTCTCTTAAATACAATGAAAATAAGAGTAGATAAGTTAAAGGAAAATGAAACAAGAGAGAAGTACGAAGAAGACATAAGTGAAATTATAAACAGCACATCGGGACCAAATTTGAATAACGTAGAAGAAATGTGGAGTACATTCAAATATATATTAGAAGAGGCAGCAAAAAGAGCATGCGGAGTGATAAGGAAGATTACGAGAAACAAAAGAAAAAAACGAAGGAAGTTATCAAAATTTCCAAGGCAAAATCTTGGGAACAGTTTGGAAATAAGTTGGAAGATAATTTTAGAGAAAATAAAAACTATTCTATAACACATTGAAAAACAGCAAAAAGGGAAACCAAAGTGCATTAGGACAACTATATGACAAACAAGGGAATATTTTGAAAGAAAACGAGGAAATAATAGGAAGATGGAAAGAACACTTCGAGGAATTGCTGGAAGAAAAACACTCTAACAACGACAATAAAGAAGAGGAGATCCAGCAATGCGGGAACATCAACAAGCACAGAAGAACAGAGAATATAACAGAAGAAGAGATTAAACTAGCATCAAATAGGCTAAGAAACGGAAAAGCTCCGGGACACGATGGAATAAGACCTGAACAACTTAAATACATGGGGCCAGGAGGAGAACAAATACTATAAGTGATGCTGAATAGAATCTGAACAATAGGAAAAATCCCTAAAGATTGGGAAAAGGCAGTGATTTTCCCCATTCATAAAAAAGGAGACAATAGAAATTGTAACAATTACAGAGGGATATCACTAATATGCACGGCAGCCAAAGTATATGAAGCCATACTAGAAAAGAAACTAAGACAAGAGGTGGAATCAAAAATGGAAAGGTCACAAAGCGGATTCAGGAAAAGACATTGCACACAAGACCACATATACACAATTAGGAGGCTTATAGAAAAAACTCTGATACAAGAAAGCAAGCTCTATATTACGTGTGTCGATCTAGAAAAAGTTTTTGACCGAGTACCACAGAAACAAATGTGGAAAATATTGGGAGAAAGACAAATAAACATAGAATTACTAAACGCCATAAAAAGCGTGTACAGAAAAACAACAGATTACATAAGAACGGGTAACGAAATATCAGGAGAATTCAACACCACGCAGGGGTTAAGACAAGGAGGAGCATTAAGCCCATTATTATTTATTGTTTTCTTAGATGATATAATGAAGCAAATAAAAGATAAAACAAAGAAAGTAGCCATTGGACATTACCAGTTGACCGTAACTAAAATAGCAGGGTGTGCATTTGCAGACGATCTAGCAGTCCTGGATAAGAATGAGGAAGATATGTAATATAATTTAAATGTATGGAACGAGGAATTGAGAAAACACAACATGAACATAAATTAGATAAAATAGATGGAAGACGTTGACCAAGTGCACTTGGTCAACGTCTTTCACATCACATTTCAATGTACATTTTTAGTTTTTCACAATTTAAGTTCTTTTCGCTTCTGAAGATGGCTGAGGTACAGCCGAAACTGTAAAGTAGGAAAGAAATTAAAATATATTGACTGAATTCCCAAGACTTTTTACTCACTCAAATGAACATAAATGTCAAAAAACAAAAGTAATGGTGATATGGTAAGAGGACATAATCACTAATATACAGCTAAACGGATGCGAAATAGAACAAGTAGAAGACTATACATATCTAGGAGCAACAATAAATAATAAAGGAAATATGGAACCAGAAATCAACAAAAGAATACAAGCAGCTAGCAGAAACTACTATGCACTCAACAAAGCAGTACTAGGAAACAAGCAAGTATCCAAGAATACAGAAATAAAACTATACAAAACTGTATACCGACCAGCTTTAATATACGGAAGTGAGTCGTGGATACTCGAGCAGAGACTGAAAAGTAAAGTACAAGCATCAGAAATGCGATACTTAAGAAGAGTTGAAGGTGTTACAAGGATAGACAGAATAAGAAACGAACGAATAAGAGATAAGTTAGAAATAAAGAGCTTACATAAGACCATAGAAAAGAAGCAAGTTTAATAGTATGGTCACTTAATCAGAATGCCAGAGGAAAATCAGACAAAGCAAGTTTGGAAAGCAAGAACCACAAGAAAGAAAAAAAGAGGAAGACCAAAGAAGACCTGGGAAAAAAACATAAATGAAATTCTCCACAGAAACAACATCAGCTGGCAAGAAGCAAAGAGAATAGTACAAAATAGACAAGAGTGGAAAGAACTGATCAATAACTTGAAGTGAAAATAATTACAATCTAGACACCCGAAAGGGTATAAATAGATTTAAAAAGATTGATAATAATAATGATTTTCTCTTTATGTTTAAGAACCAACGATAATGAAGTAAGTTGAGAACTACTACTTTTTAAGCTGCTCATAGATGGCAGCACAGCCTGGCACAGATTCTGAATGTATTCAGGCTATTCAAATCAGCTGATTCAAGTGCAATGATAATTGCTTAGCCTCTAATTTCAATCAAATTTATAAAAATATAAAAACAGATCAGTCTTGCAGATTATTTGAATATGAACATGAGCTTATCTAAGCTTCGTATCATCTGTCAGTTGAGACTTTCGAGTAAAAAAATACTTTCTTCTCAATTCAATTTGGTGAGATATATAATAGATACCGCAGTTAATTGTTCAATCTGTAATTTTCAACAAGTGAATATACAATGCCTTAAGATCACATTTATGAATGATTTTTGCATACATAATATATCGATTGAGAATTTTTATGTATTATTCAGTAATATGGATTAGAAAAAAATAATTTCTACTATTATGTAACTGGTGCTCTCAAACTTAGAAGTTTTTCAATAAATGAATAAAATTATTCAGTTTATATAAAGATAAATTATTGTGATAACACATTTTGTAACTACATATTTAAGTTATTATATAGTCAGTCAATCTTTTTGTACAAGATTTGTATGAATCTAAAACAAAATAAACTCAAATGGTAATTGAATTATTCATTATATTAATTATTAGCAATTGGTAAGTGTTTTTTTTACGTGACCGGTTTCGATCACTGAGTGATCATTTTCAGACTACCTCAGATAACAATCCCTCAGTGATCGAAACCGGTTACTAAATTAAATCTAGAGAACAGTGTGATAATAGATATTAATGATACTAGTTTGATATAGCCGTTATAATGAAACGTGTGTGATGTTAAATTACGGGGCGATTAACCGAGTGTTTTTATCACTCAAGTTTCATTACACTAGCTATATCAAACGTGTATCATTCAATATTTCATCTACGACGGCCTTAATTGCTGCTGAACTAGATTTTTTTATTTGATGTGTGACATTCGAAAAACATTTAGTGTAAAATTCATAGCTTGATCAAGTAGCATTTTATTCATTGTTATGGCAACTACTTGTATGTTTGACAGCTGTCAAAGTTTTGAAGAAAATAAACATATCTAATTATTGTAAAAATCTTGTCGTAAATGTTTATAAAAGATAAATTTTTAGTGTAAAATTCATAGCTTGATCAAGTAGCATGTTATGGCAACTATTTGTTTGTTTGACAGCTGTCAAAGTTATAAAGAAAATAAACATATCTTATTGTGAAAATCTTGTCCCTGATCTTGTCGTAAACGTTTATAAAACATAAATTAATGTGTGTGTATTAATAATTATTCATAATAAAGGAAACTTGAAGTGTGATAGAATTTCTATTTTTATTATTTCTCTTACAAAAATGCGTGTCATTATGAATTTCATAATGGCACTAGTGCCATTATGAAATTCATAATGACACGCAAATTAGTGGGCGAATCACGTATTAGCGCACAGTCGTAGATAAAAAAAAATTATGGTTCTCTTATAAAAAACCTTTACCAATTCCTAATAATCAATTTAATGAATAATTCAATAGAAAATATTGCTACATAAATTCCACTAGTTTACAGTACATCTGTTGTCGAAAAAATTTTAGCTGTTGCTGAGTAAATATGTTATACCTATTTTAAATATGTAAGCAGAATTTTTTTATCAGCTCTAGTTTTTGAGTTTCAGCTATGTACGTTTAAAATAGAAAAAAACATGTATTTACGTGGGAAAAATTCATTAAAAGATTAAATTAATCATTGAGTTCTAAAAAAATTTGCTTTAGAGCTTTTCTCTTATGTGTAGACTTAGAAAAATAGCGTCTCAGAGACCAGCAATAGCCAGATATCATCCCAGAAACCCTGATAACGTTCTTCCATTACGTATAAATTCTGATGCTTACGCTTTCCTTGCTCCTTGCTCATACCTCCTAAATTTTCCAGGAACCTATCCAGGTGACTATGGAGAAAGTGGAGTTATGTGCTCATATTGCACCCCATATTTTTTAATTGTAAAAATAGGTCTTCAACAAGTTCAATATAGTTTTCTGATTTCGTATTTACGAGAAAGTTCTGCATCACAGAGACAAAAGCTGTCAAAGTCCTTAATTCAAGCTCAGTCAAAGAATTTTTGGATTAAGTATATTTCGTAAGTTGTCTAATTTGGGGACCATCAAAAATACCTGCTCTAATCGTTTCAATAGTGAGCTAAGGAAATTTTTTGCAAACGTAAGAAGAGCAGTCCCCGTCTCTATCTAGTGATTCAATAAACTGATTTATGATGCGCAGTTTTATATGCAATGGTGATAGAATAATTTTGTAACTTGGATACTGCCATTTAGCTCAATTTTTAGCGTTTATGCCGTTTATGTTCACACTACAAAATAACAGTCACCGAGATGATTTCGGGGTTCTCGCCAAATGGTTGGTGTTCCAAATTTGGAAGCACTTCTTTTACCACTTTTCCATAATCTTGAGTATTCAACACATGATTCACAAACACAATCAGGAGCCCAAGATTTGTCATTTTTATCCAAGAGCATCCCAAAATACAGAAAATAGGTGTTTTCAACCAACTCTGATGAACTTTTCCACAATCCTTCAACACATATTCTCCGCATATATAGCAAAAATGATTTGGATTGTTTAAACAACGTCTACTTGAACTACTCATGTCACAAAAACTCCAGATATCAATCTTAACACAGTGAAATAAGCACGTTATCGACGAATAAATACGCAAAAATGATAAAAATCAAAAACAAAGGAACTAGAGCTGTACAAAAATTTTTTAAGTCATCTTTGACAAATACAAGTTATAAGTGAACATTATCAACCATAAAATTCACAGCAGCAGACAAATAAATGAATTTTGTGAACTAGTGTTCTTGAAGATTCCATTCTTGAAGAACAGAAAACATAACCTATAAATGTATCAAACTGAATTTGGTAATTGATTTTACATATTTTATGAATAAAAAGATATAATATTTTATTGTGCAACAGTTAAATAGCGCGACAGTGAACTACAGAATGTTTTAAATGACAATTTGAATAAATTTGTTTATGCATTCGTGATCCAATTATAAGAATTTGACAATCAGGATATATGGTGAGTAGCGAGGCATCAAATATCAGCAGTAAACTTGAATTAGGTTTTATTTGGACGTTTCGGCGCTAAAAAGGCTTGAAATATTGAATTGTTAGTTAAATAAAATATAAAATAAAACAAAAATTGAGCGATTTAAAGCAGTAACAAGACATGATGGCCAAATGACGAAGGTTAGAAATTGATATGCCAATATATTAACTTGGGCTGTCTGGCTGGCTGATGTGACGCTGAGTCTCAGTAACTACAGCACTTGCAGACTTAAAATAGGTATTAAATGAAAGCTACTGTTTCGTAGGCTTGCGCAAACTGCTTTGTCAGTTTCAAGTAAAAAATCAAATAAAAATTTAAAAGATAATTACTACTGAACTACGCATAATTGAAATCTGAAAATTGCTGTACAGAAGGAACAACATGTCAGTAATTGAATTTAATACCTTAAATTTCGAATTGATATGTGCTAGTACCCATTTTAGGGTAGAAATTATTTATCTCAATATCTCGCGAGTTACACAAGATATTGACATGCGGTTTTCGATGTTAGCATCAGAATAAATTAAACTTTTGTTTTTGTTATCAATTTAGGCCAGTACATAACCACCCGTTACTCATTTTCTTTAATCAGTAGTTTTGGAGGTAATTGCTCCAAATTTTCAGGGTTTTTTTTTATATAACTTTGACGAAAATCAAATTACTATATTAGGGTACAGCACATGACCTCCCGTCAGTCAATAACCAAACAATAAAGATTAAAAGGTCCTTTCGAATCTGTACGTAAGTTATGTATAAAATAGTCACCAAGATAAAATTGTTATTAAATACAAGCTGCTTTTTCGTAGGTTTGCCCAAACTGCTTGATTTTAAGCTCAATGATTTCGGGAAATCTCTGAACTAACAAACATTCATAAACTGCCAAAATTTTGAATAACTATGTAATATTTCAATTTCTACATAAGCTGATGATGGTGGGCCGAAACGTCCAAATAAAAGTTAATTTGAGTTTACTGCTGATATTTGATCCCTTGCCACGTATTCTGAATGTCAAATTTTAATGAATATAACAGTAAATAAGCGACAATATAATTTATATTAGTGACGATATAAGAAACATAATTAGATTAAAAAATTAACTTACTGTTCATGTTCTAAGTTTTTAGCAACAATAAAAACAAAACACAGTACAAACCTACATTCTACAACATCCCAAAAAACAAATGCCTACGCAGACATTACAATTATCATTAAATCGTCATTATGCTCCGATGTAAATGGGAATCGTCTCGTCTAGTTTTAATTACAAAACTAAGCTGAGATAAGCAGAAATAGAAAACCTACTTTTGTGAATTTCTTCTTTTGAAATACTGAGCTAATGTTGAGCCACCCACGTTTGGAAAGAGACGCGCCCTGTGAACTCATGGGAACAGAATTGCAAATTAATTTTCATATTAGATTTATGCGGGAAAATTTTACTCATTTATATTATTAGTAGGTATCAATTTTTATGATCAAATTTATTTCTCTAGTTTCCATAAATAATATCAAGAGTCTAAAAGATGTATAGCTTCCCGTTTTGCTTCATTTACCCGGAAAAATAAATGTACAGCTACGTTCAGAAATGTCCACACATATATTAAGTTCCGGATCAGTTATTTTCTCTGACTACCCATGTGCAGGCATTTCATGCCAGCACGCTTCACGTTTAGATACTCGATCAGATCGCCTAACACGTGTCCTGAGCATGCGCATTCTGCATGTTTATGCCACTTCCTGTTACGTCATACCAACGTCACTTTGAATGAAAACATGAGAACAAGATTCCGGGAAAACATAAAACACATTTGTTACTTTGTTATGCATAATATTCGTTTGTTTTTCCATGCTAGGTGTTGTGATACATCTTGCATGCATTACTTGTTTGACACTAACAGCAAAAAATGTGATTCATTCTAATTTTTTTTTTAGAGATTTTATCAAATAATTGAGATTAATTGGTCACAAATTTACTTAATGAGATTCATTAATTACTTTACTGAATATTTGGGACTTATGGGTAGTCGAGTTTGTATAATTTGTAAACAAATTGAATTATAGATATGAAATCGTACTTACATCCAATGTATTATTTTATAAGGTTGACATACCTGAAACAAACAATAAAATTAGTTGCTTATCTAAAATTCCCAGCAATAAAACTAAAATCATCATTTTTAAACATAGCTCTGACCGTCCTTCAAAAAAAACAAGCCAGAAACTGCGATAAAAATTCTATTTGAATTAAAATTCTGGAAAACATGTTTCGAAATAAAATACAAGCAATGTGAATACATGAATCGACTATTCTTCTAAACTTTGAACTATATTACGTTTCGTCCTTCATCTGCAATATATGTTAAAGCAGTTTAAAAATAATTGAAATCTTGCTCATAAATCGCTTAACAGTTCAGCAAAATATTTATAAAAACTGCAAAGTGGGAGCTGGGTGCGCTCAGTGAATAACGTTTCGTTATTTATGAAAACAGTTCATAGATGTCAGCAGTAAATAGTGTCATGGCTGCGTTGTTGCTTCGTCCTTATTCTTTGACAGAGTTTAATTCATAAAGTGATCGTGGTTCGCGTGACTGAGATTTAACAAAAGACTGTGAACACAAAGAAAGAATTTTGATGGGAAAGAATTGCATGTTTACACGATATATGAATTTATGGATGTAATAAAATGAAAAGTACTTGTATTAGAAGCATTAAAAAAAAAACAGTGCTTTTTTGAATATTAATTTAAATTTATTTAGAAGCAGTACATGATTTTTGATCATATTTTAATGTCAATATCCCATCAGTCAAATTATTCTTATTTTTATTCTCCACTTTCTAAAATTTTATAATGCCAAGAAATTCATTCAAATTTTATTGCGAAATTTATTGTAAAATTTATTCCCTCATTTTGTTTAAAGTCTTGTGCATTCTATATTCTTACAATGTAAACAAATTTGCATTTGAATGCAATTATGAAAAATAAATATTCAATAAAACTCATGCATTGAGTTGTCTTCCCAAAGAATTTCGTTTATTATGTGAGAAAAAGGTAAATCTTTGCTAATCTATCATTGAAGTCTCCAATACGAAAACTTGTTTAATATTTAATTTAAAACAAATAGAACTATTTGCAATGAAATTTGTATTAATTAATTAAAGTATAATATTAGTTCTTCGTCGTGAATGTGGTGTTTTGAGGGTTCCGTACTCACAGGGTGAATGAACAGCCCCTAATAATAAGACTACGATGTTTGCATGTATGTCAACAAATTTTTTATGATGAAATTTGGCCTAACTGTAGTTTATACATATCCACACCTAATGCAGAAGCCAAAATATAAGAAAATATATTTTTTTAATTCTAGAAAGGAAGGAAAAGAGTGATTGAAAAAAAATTTTGTCCACCGTATCAAATTGGGAATCATTTAAAAGGGCATATTTTTGTGCATTCAAAACTGATTTTATTTTTGTTATACGTTGCGTTGTCTAAGAAATATTATTGAATTTTAAATTGAGTGATGCGACAACTGCCTCAGATCTCGAAAAATTGAATATTATGTTTCAAATCAAATATTAAACAGGATGTAAACAGTTTTGCTCCACCATTGGCACCTCGAAAAATAAGAGAGCTACAAAATTGGTTGAATAAAATGAAAGTAGTTTAAATGCAGATTGAAGGACCCAAATATGGATTAGGAAAAAAATTTTTTTAGGTATTGAAGTCCATTTAATTTTATTTATGCTACTGTTCAATTTTTTTTTTTTTTTTTTTTTTTTTTTTTTTTTTTTTTTTTTTTTTTTTTTTTTTATTTATTTTTTTTTTTTTTATTTTTATCCATTCTATCACCAGCCACCTTGGTTGGTGGTAGCCTCGAAGTTACATTCACACATTTTTTGTGATCTTTGAGCTATTTGCTATTTTTATATTGCTATTTTTATATTGTTATCAATAAGTATTGGAAGTTTATCTTCACAACTATGCTGTATACGAAGCTATAGGATTGTAATATTTCAATAGAACGCTGAAGATGGATGGGTGCACATCCGAAACGTCCAAAAATTGAACAGTAGCATAAATAAAATTAAATGGACTTCAATACCTAAAAAAATTTTTTTCCTAAAATGAAAGTAGCGTAATTCAAGGCCCTTTTAATCAAACTGAACAAAATTCCAATTTGATGCTTTTTTTCACAAGATACAAAACAAAAACTGAAAATCCATCATTTTAATTTTCTTCTGTTATCCTTGCAAGCCCAGCGAGTTTTTAATACGCTTTTATTAACTTCACTTGTATGTAACGGAATCTTTGAACGTGATTTTCACGTAGTTCAAGACGTCAGATTAAATTGGAGCTTTGATGACAATACAATAATTAATTACGTTTGACTCATTATCCTGATCACTGCCATGCGAATAAAATAAGCTCGGTTGACTTCAAACAGTTTCAGAATGTATCAGGAAGTTCCAAAATATTTCGAAACGTTCTAGAATGCTTCAAAACTTTTCAGGATGCTTTGAAACATTCCAAAATGTGTCAGGATGCCTTTATGCGTTCTATAATGTTTTAAAACCTTCTAGGATGCTTCAAAATGTTGCAGAATATTTTAGAATGTTCCAAAATGTTCCAGAATGTTTGATGATGCTTCAAAACGTTCCAGAATGTATTAGAAGGTTCCAAAACGTTCCACGATGTCTGAAAATTTTCTGAAACGTTTGAAAAAGTCCAAGAATCTGTCAGAATATTCCAAAGAATCTTAGTACGTTCTAGGATGTTTCTAAACTTTTCAGACTTCTTGAAAACGTTCCAGAATATGTCAGTACGTTTCAAAATGTTCCAAAATATTCTGGGATGTTTCAAATCCTTCTATGACATACTAAAACCTTATAGAATTTGTCAGGACGTTTCCAAATGTCCTAAAACATTCCGGAATGTTTACAAAACTTTCCAGGATGCTTTAAAACATTGCAGGATATATCAGGACGTTCTAAAATATCTAAAACGTTTCAGGATGTTTCAAAACGTTCCAGAATGTGTCGGAATGTCTTGATACGTACCAGAATGTGTTAAGACGAACCAAAATGTCCCAAAAATTTCCAGGGTGTTTCAAGATATTCTAGAAAATGTCAGTACATTTTAAAATGTCCTAAAACGTTCTGGGATATCTCAAAACTACTCAGAACGGTTCAAAATCTTCTAGAATTTGTTAGAACGTTCCACAATGTCCTAAAATGGTGTGGATTATTTCAAAGCCTTCCAAAAGGTTTGAAAATGTTCCAAAATGTATCAAAACGTTTTAAAATATCCCAAAACGTTCCGGAAGGCCTAGAATCCTTTTAGGATGCTTTAATGTGTCAGGACGTTTCAAAATGTCCTTAAACACTCTTAAGACCTTTTAGAATACTTTGAAACGTTCCAGAATGTGTCAGGATGCCTTAATGCATTCCTGAATGTGTCAAAACGATCTAAATGTTCCAAAAAGTTTTCCGCGATGCTTCAAAATGTTGCGGAATGTATCAGGGCGCTCTAAAATGTCCTTAATCGTTTCAGAATGCTTTGTGATCCTCCCAGATTATTTTAGAATGTTCCAAAATATTCCAGAATGTTTGATGATGCATTAAAACGATTCAAAATCTATCAGAAGGCTTCAAAAAGTACCGCGATATTTAAAAATATTTTGAAATATTTGGAAAAGTCCCAGAATCTATCAGAATATTCCAAAAAATCTTAATACGTTCTAGGATGTTTTTAAACTTTCCATAATTCTTAATAACGTTGCAGAATATGTCAGTACGTTCCAAAATATCCAAAAACATTTTGGGATGTTTCAAATCTTTCTATAATATATCAAAATCTTATAGAATTTGTCAGGACTTTCCCAAATGTAAAAAACGTTCTGAATGCTTAGAAAACTTTCCAGGCTGCTTTAAAACATTGCAAAATGTACCAGGACGTTCCAAAATGTCCTAAACCGTTTCAGGATCTTTCAAAACGTTCCAGAATGTGTTAAGACGTACCAAAATGTCCCAAAAATTTCCAGGATGTCTCAAGATATTCTAGAATATGTCAGTACATTACAAAATGTCCTAAAACGTTCTAGGATATTTCAAACCTTCTCAGGATGTTTCAAAATCTTCTAGAATTCGCTAGAACTCTCAAAAATGTCCTAAAATAGTGTGGATTATTTTAAAGCATTCCAAAATGTTTGAATATGTTCCAAATGTATCAGGACGTTCCAAAATATCCCAAAATGTTCCGGGATGCCTAGAATCCTTTTAGGATGCTTCAATGTGTCAGGACGTTTCGAAATATCCTCAAAACTTTCCAGAATGCTTTAAAACGTTTCAGAATGTGTCGGGATGCCTTAATGCGTTCCAGAATATGTCAGAACTTTCTAAAATGTTCCAAAAAGCTCCGAGAGGATTCAAAATGTTGCAGAGTGTATCAGAACGATCTAAAATGTTCTGAATCCTTTCAGAATGCTTTTTAATCCTCCTACAATATTTTAGAACGTTCCAGAATGTTTGATGTTCCAAAAAACCTTTCAGGATGATTCAAGATATTCCAGAATATGTTAATACGTCTCAAAATTTCTCAAAACGTTCTGAAACGATATTTCAAAACTCTCGAAAATTTGTCAGGTCATTCTAAAATATCCCAAAACGTTCCGGAATATTTCCAAGCCTCCCAAAATGCTTTAAAATGCCCAAGAAAGTTCCGAGATATTTCAAACCTTCCAGAATAGTTCAATACATTCCAGAATATGTCAGGGCGTTCCAAAATATCCGAAAACATTACGGAATATTTAAAAACCTTCCAGGATGCTTCAAAACATTGCAGAATGTAATAATTCCCAATTTTACATGACTTTATATCGTTGCTTTTAAGCAAAACATCCAAACAGCGGCAGAAGAGTCGTGGAATGGAAGAATACGGTAATAGAGACAAGAAATAATTTTTGGTCAGAATTTGGAGAATTAATGAAAACAACGTATAAGAACGATGAAAAACTATTCTTTGGGGTGATAAAGAAAGCCAGGAAGGAAAAGACACAAATGTTACATAATATTAAAAACAAGTTTGAAGAACTGAGGACAATAGAGGAAGAGATAATGGAAACGTGGAGACAATACTTCAAAGAGCTATTAGGAGGAGAAGAGATAAGGAAAAAGAAATATATAGAGGAAAAGAGAAAATTCATATCACAGGAGGAGGAGGAAATAACATTAGATAAGATAAAAGGAGTACTAAAGAAAACAACAACAGATACAGTTCAAATATCTAGGAACAATATTGGCCTATGACGGAAAACTAGATGAATAAGGGAAAGAACAGGAGCCACAGGTAGACTATTTAATGCGTTGAAGAGCACCATTCTAACAAATGAAGAAATACCAAAGGAAATCAAAACACAAGTAGATGTGCCTATTCTGACATACGGATAGAAAGACAACAGCACAGAAATGAGATTCCTGGGAAAAATAGAAGGGAAAACAGTTTTGGACTGAATAAGAAACAAGGGATATAGAGAAACACTTGAACGTAAAACCGATAGAGAACATAATAAAGGAGGGACAATTAAGATACAAAAAATGGGAAAAGAAAGAACAACAAGAAAAGTGTACGAAGCAAGAACAGCAAAAATAAAGCAGAGGGGTAAACCCAGGAAAATATGGAAAGAAGAAGTGAAGAAAGTACTGGAAATGAGGAGATGTAAATAGGAAGAACAGGCAACTTAAGCAAAATGGGAGAAAAATGGAAGGAGGTATGGAAGCGGATACCAAAAGAAGAAGAACAAGTTCAACAACCAAATGAGGTGAGTGGCTCCATACTTTTAGGAATATATTTTTTTTGTTGTAGAAAGTTGAGGAGCGGCAGTAGCATATGTGAAATATCTTCAATTTGTATCTGGATGATTCATGATTTCTTTTTCTAATCGTTACATGAGCCACCAATTTATCTGAATCCTCCACAAATGATAATTGATTCAAAATCTTTGTGTGGTGCGAAATCGGGAACAATTTTTTTTTATTGTCCTTCCCACTAAACTCCGTTTTTAAAAGATTGTGGGCATTTGATAAATATTCATTGCGAATTGCTCATTTGTTGTTTGCAGAATTGTCAATATAACAAAGAACAACATGTGTTTTTCACAAATAGAACGTGATTTTTATCTTTCTTATTATGGCGTCGAAATGATCTTATCAGTTATTAGCCCCTGAATAATCCAATTTCTTGGTAAAATAACTCATAAGAATTTGGCACAATTGAGATAAGAATATTTCTATCAGACATTAACCTTTCTGCAATGATCTACACCAAATAATGACGCAGTGAATTCTCAAAACAATCGAAATGAATTATTTACAGTTCCAGTAACCCAAAGTAACCCAAATTACGTAATTATGCAACTATCATTCCTAAAGAATACTGTCATCTTTCAATTTAATTTCTCTATTTATTCTACAGGTGTCCGAATTACCGTTACAATAAATATTATTTTAAAATCAATAAATGAAATGAAATAACGGTGTATTTTTGTGGTTATTAATAAAAATCTATATTATATTGGCTATTAAGAAAATGAAGGAGGAAATATAAGCCTGTTTAAATTTTCATATTTCACGTATATTTATATAAATTTACATATTTGCCAATATACTCAGCAACTTAAGTTCAAAGTGGTTGACCTTTATAGCCGAAATTCGGAATTCAATAATACAAATATTTTGTAGTACCAACAAAATGAGGCCTTATTGATTGTACTGTAATTTGTGGAACAGAATAATTTTCTTAAACAATTTTCGTGAACTAGTAACCCTAGTTTTCGTTCATTAATAATATAAAAAACAATTCGTGAGAATTGTGCTCCTAATGTCACGCTTTCGAAGTGTCAAAAGATTATTATCAATTTTTGTTAATTGTGTCCCATCCTAAATGTATAAATTCATTGTTTAAAATGAATTTAAGACCCACTCACTGATTCCTCTCTGAAAATTAGGTTCTAATCTGCCAATTTGAGTACACCATTTATTTTACAGTTATTTTAAAACGCATTAATTATTTCGCTTATCGAGTTCCTAATAGTTTTGTAATTTAAAAGTCGAATGTTATCAATAACTACTGGAAGTAGAATAATAATAAAATAATGATGAGGGTGGTCTCATCTCCTTTTTGTCGTCTTGCTCCGTCAGAGGTAACTAATTCCAGCAAGGTGAAATAAGCATTAGATACTTGATGTAAAAGTGAATACAACTAGACGTGTGCATAAATGTATGCAATGTGAATTCTCTAAGAATCACCACACATGTGTTCAGTGTTCAGATGTTCAGAATGAGAATGTACTGCACACTTGCAACTCACAATTGTAACTGGCGAAGTTGCATGAGTCGATGGACCTCACATGAAGTGACATGGACAAATCACTTCTAAACTCATTATAAATTGCTGCGTGTCTCTACTACAACTATCCGCTATTGAATTAAGATATATTGGAGATCTAGTTGCTATAGTTTCTTCCTAGAGAGAACTATCTTCAGACTGCAATAAGATGCATTCTGTCGTCATATATTTGCTCTGAGAGATATTTTTAAGTATTGTAAATAACAAATATCTAATTGTCTTTTGTGTTAATATTTCATGATCCAATGTGCATGCTTCCGGTTACAAAATCTTGTCAAGATCCTTCTCAGAGTTAACTGCTTTAGTTTTTCTGAATACTAACATGTGCAAACTATTTATTTTCAAATCAATTCTGAAAAAAATCGATTATTAATTATTGGCACAAAAGTCTAAGCCTGAGAAAATATCTAGTTTTTTTGTTTACGATTTTGCAGGCAGTTTAGGATTAGCCCAGCGAATTTATTTGTAACGATTCTCGAATTGTCATTTTTCTCTAAAAATTGAATTATTGTGGTTATGCTAATGTATTTAATGTCAAAATATTGTACACTCATACATTATGATGAGAATACTATGAAATATTTAGAGCTTATCGTTTATCTGAAACGTGAAACAGCAGATGAGATGAATGAAATACATTAATTTATAAATGAAGCACCTATGTATTAGTTTTTTCTCATATTATTACAAACTTCACATTCAGGTCGTTTGAATAAATTGATCTGCTGAACAAATAAAATATTGTATCTTATATTTCAGAAAATATTCAGAATCAATTATCAAATTCAGTTTGATACATTTGTAGGTTATGTTTTCTGTTCTTCAAGAATTTATGTAGCAATATTTTCAATTGAATTATTCATTGAATTAATTATTTTAGAATTGCATTCCATTTAATACCCCACTGCTTTCTTTAAATAAATCGTTGAATGATTTTCTCTTTATGTTTGAGAACCAACGATAATGAAGTAAGCTAAGAACAGCAGCTACTTTTTAAGCTGCTTATAGATGGCAGCACAGTCTGGCACAGATTCTGACTGTATTCAGACTATTCAAATTAGTTGATTCAAGTGCAATGAATTTGTGTTAACAATTTAATGTTTAAGAAATGTACTATCTGAAAGTATACGTGAAATCCCTAAATAGAAATCAAATTTCTTTACAATGACATATAAATAAGACTAATAGACCAAATTGTTGATTTCAGAGACAAATTTAGTCTTTCTTTCAACATATGCAAAAATAAAATTATCGAGTTGAGTGGATATGAATGTATTGCTAAAATACTAATATTCTTTCAGTTTCAAATGGATGATTGACAAGACTACGATGGCTCAAAGTTGCAAAATACTCATTTCAATCGACAGCTGTCATTCTCCCAACAAATGAGAAACATTCAGTTCGAACTATAGGCGCTGAAATTTCTGACAAAACTTTGATGAATTTTTACTCGAAATCCAGAAGATTTACAGAGAAAAGTTATCAAGAAAATTTCTCATGCTTGACGAGTTCTATTACAGGTTAAAATTAATGTACTTATTCCTGTTACACCTTGTATATTATTCTTCCAGTGCTCCACTGATAGATCAAAAGTTCTTGGAAGCTTATTACTAGGGTTGTACCTAAAATTTTGATGTCTTAATTTTTAATAATAAGAATTCTTGGAGAAATTAATCATTCTCTTCTAGCTAATTTCGTATATATAGATAAAACATGGTGTTGTTAAGAAAGGTTGAGTTGATGATGAAGGTAAATGTTCACTGAATGCACCTTTTTACGGCCTTATTATTATATATTTAATCCTATAGAGGGAATTAAAAACAATGTTAGAAAAAAAATGTTTCGCTGCAACTAAATTAATCAGACAAGAAATTGAAAATATTGGACAGCGACAATGGAATAACTGCATTCAACAAATTGTAACGTTATTTATTTTAATTCAGGTAGCAAAAGTTACTAAACACTACTATTTATTTTTATGATTTATTAAATTATAAATTAGATAACTATCACTACTTCTAATAAATAATTCTAATTTAAACTAAAGATTATTATACTACACTATAACTCAACTTTAATTATTCATGTCAATATTGATTTATTTTAAATAACACAATCCATTTCAACTACTAGCAGTCCATATTATAAGGTCTCTGAGCCAAAATCAATAATAATCCTGGTTGAGTCAGCCACTGATATATATATATATATATATATATATATATATATATATATATATATATATATATATATATATATATATATATATATATATATATATATATATATATATATATATATATATATATATATATATATATATATATATATATATATATATATATATATATATTCTCTCCCCACTACGTTTTTCCCGCAAACGTCCAGGCTTTTCTAGAAAACGCTAGAAGGTACCAGCAATTTTTTAGAAAACAAATATATTCGCTTCTATTTCTTTATGTAAAATATTTCCACAATAATTATAAGCACCAGTAAAGCCGAAATGACTGATTTATAGACTTAAATTCGTTACAATAAGATAAAAATAGAAGAAAATTTGTATCATTTTACAAAGACGTGCAACCACAAATTATAACTTTCAGTGATTCGGATGTGTCTGATATTAATCCTGAGGATGAGGAAATGGACGTGGTTTATAGGCTTCTTGGGGAAATAGCCACTATATACAAAAATTAATATTGGATTGTTATGGAAATCTAATAATGCAACATTTTATCAAAAACATAGTCTACATATTGAAGACATAAAATATAACTAATTCTAACTCAAATTTTTTGTTACGACCCTGGTGCACCTCAGGCTAGTGGTTTTGGCTATGGTTAACGATTAATAGGTAGATGCAGTCTGTACGAACTATACCTATATGATGCGTTAGAATACTAGAAACTGCATAAGTTTATTGTTCAGCGATTCGCATTTGTTTTTTTCATTTGGATGCCTGTATTAGCTAAAAATTGTGAAAAATATTAAGAGATAGTTATGAATATTGATTGAGAGGGGATAAAATTTGAATTTGGTGAAGCTAGCATAAAACCTCCCGTCACTTAATATTAAAAATATTATATTTTAAAATAATAATTGATCCAGTATCGTTGTAATAGTGTTTTAAAAATTGTATAGACTTATTATTCAGTGGTTTGGGAGTAAAAAAGTAATTTCCTGTTCGTTATCACTTAAAAAAAAATTGAGCTTAGCTTCCAACGTCGTTTTTCTTTGACGCATTTTTACTTATTTATACAAAGTATTGTGAAACCGAAAAAATTCACATTTCGAGATTTTGATGGAATTATCCGTCTTGAGTAGCCCTGAATTCATTTTGACTATTTTCGGCTTGACGTCGGTTTGTATATACGTATGTATTAACTTGCAAATCTCAAAACTGGTTGAACGAATAATGTTAAAAGTTTTGTATTTAAGACTGGTATAGGGTTAAATTGTGTACCTCGCATTATGGTTCCAATCGTCTGTACCGGAAGTGCACTTTACTTGAAACTTTTTTCTTATTTCTCTAATAAATCAAGAGCAATCAACCGCAGAATGTTGAAATTCAGTATTTGAACTTGATGTTGTATCAGAATGGTTATCTGCTATTTTTGTAAGAATCGGCCAGGCCAGAAGTGCACTTTACTTGAAACTTTTTTTGAATTTTTTGCATACATATAGAATGATCCGCCATAGCATATTGAAATTTCGTATAAAGAACTTCTATAATATCTTATTTTATATCTTGCATTATGATTGTGATCGGCTAAACCGGAAGTGTACTTTACTTAAGACTTTTTTTAATTTTCCGCATAAATCCAGAATAATCAGCCGTAGGATACTGTAATTTAGCATTTGAAATTGCTGTAGCATCTTAATGGTTATCTTCTATTTTGTAACAATCGGCTGAGCCGGAAGTGCACTTTATATGACAGACTTTTTGAATTTTCCGCATGAATTCTAAACAATCAGTCGTAGAATATTTAAATTTTGTATTAGACACTTTTATTATATCTAGTTGTATACCTTGCATTATGATTGCTATCGACTAAGCCAGAAGAGCACTTCACTCGAAACATTTTTTGAATTTTCCGCATAAATCCAAAACGATTGAACGTAGATTGTTAGAATTCAGTATTTAGGACGATTATACCGTCAAGATGCTCATATCCTATTTTTATTGAGATCCACTGAGCCGAAAGTGCACTTTACTCGACAGTCTTTTGGGATTTTTCGCATAAATTCGAAACGATCAGGTGTAGAATATTGAAATTTGGTATTTCAGTCTGCTGTAGTATCTGAATTATTGCCTACTATTTTATTAACAATAGACTGAACCGGAAGTGCACTTCAGCAGGAATTTGTTTTTTAATTTTGCGCATAAATTCAGATCTGTTGGTAGTCGTAGAATTTTGGAAATCAGTATTTAGGAATGTTGTAGTATAAGAATAATGGCCTACTGTTTCCATAGCAGCCCACTGAGCCTAAAGCGCACTTTATTTGACAGATTTTCAGAATTTTTTTAATAAATCCAAAACGATTAGCCGTGGAACGATGTCACTTTGTGTTTGATATGCAAAAAATATATACAATGATGTACAAGTGTAATTACTTTCTGGTTTATCCTTCATATTGGGTAACAACTAGTAGCTCCAAAAAAATCATGATGAAAAAGGATCTCCTGTGGCTCAATCGTGAACGTTTTTCTTGCAGTTTTCTTATAATTTGTGTGTCCGAAAAGGCAGTCATGTCTTATTCAAGGTGATATAAAAAAATGTTAGATTGGTGTAACATGAAACATTTAATTTGATTCTAAATAAATCCTATGTTCTGTATTTTCATGACGATTACTTGATTCCATAAGCTTCTATATAATAAGGTGTGGCATAGAAGAACAGAATCACGTTTTTGTGTTTTTATCCCATTAGTTCGAGCAGGTCAAGTCAACAAGTGAATGTTTCTATTTCTATTCACACATCCGTACACAATTGAAACGTAAATTCAAATTCCACTTTATATTTACACCATACTGGTACATAAGCTGGTTACTTGCTCTGCAGTACAGAACGAATCGAGCAGAAATGGAATGAGAAAACCAAACCCTAAGAAAGCTACCCACGCAAGAATTATACACTTTCAAGATTCATAGAAATCCGAATTTATAGGAAATAAATTAAGAATTTTTCAATAGTTTTTTCGCACGGCGCGTAAAGTACAATTTTCATTGATGACAGAATTAAATAACTTGTCACTATTTCATGTCTGCGAAAAGTATAAATCAGAACACTAATTGGTGAGGCAAAAACAAGCCGCAGAGTGCGAGGTTTCAAATTATTAACGTAATTAAATCGTTGCGGACTTGAGAAAGAGATAAATAAGCACAAGTGCGAGAGAATAAAAATTATGAGCTTCGCGCAAGGGAGTAGACGTTGCAGGATTCCATCTTAGTTAAACGAATCATAAATTAGCAGGATTTTTCTATTTTTACGTGATTATACCACCAGTATTTAAATTACTTCTACATGAAGTTTGTTAAGGGTAAAGAAAATTAATTGTGAGCCGCAGCTAATATGTTTTATACGCGATAATTATAAAGATAAATAATGTTAATCCTTCAGAAGTCAGAAATAAATCAGTGTAATCAATTTCATTCATTACATAAGTTTTCAAGAATCTTCATTATTGTTTCATACGTATTTAATCTTTGTTTTCATCTAATAAACAAAATGTGGGCGTGATTTTGAATTTCTAATATTCACTCCTTGGAATTATATTACTCATGAAGACAAGTTTGATTTATTCCGTGAATAAAGCTAAAATATGTCGTGGCTTAGCGACAACACAATAGAAAACCGCTGCTATCTTTTTCTTCAGGTGATGAAATAAAAATAGTTATAGCAAATATGATAATGACCTTCAAGGTAAAATTATTTTAATGTAGAAAATACAGAGCATAAATTTCCACACAAATAGCCATATTTCATTCTAACACCTCTTACGTCAGATGCAGACCATTGTCTGGATTATATTACAACAGAAACATATGTAAGATCATCTCATCAACATATGCAAATTTATTTGAAACATTGATACCTCATAGAATATTTAATTAAAAGAGTGATGTGATTTCCTGCACCTTCTTCTATTGATGACTGGTATATCATCCAATAACTATAGTCATTATGCAATAAAGAAAATCGTTCTGATTAACCAATACGATTTTGTAGTTGTTGTGACGTCACTACGCACGTTGACGCTCAGCTATAGCATCACTTACAATAGAGCCAGCGAAATAAAAATGAAAGTGATTCAAACTACAAAATAGTGATCGAGAAAAAATTCAAAGCAATACAATAAAAACTGCCATAGGATATTCAAATTTACAACAAATAAAAATAGCAGAGGGCATTTTTGCCGACGACATGGCAATATTTTCGAATACAGAGAAAAATCTGCAAGAGAACTTGAAGATATGCAGCAAATATGGAAATAAATGCCAACAAAACGAAGTTAATGATAATAACCAAATGAGAAAAACAATTGAAAATACAAATAGATAATAAAAATATACAACAAGTCCAAAGCTTTAGATACCTAGGAAGTATAATCGAAAATAAAGAAGAGTACGAAGATGAATTGACTAGAAGAATACAGACAACAGTAGAAACTTACAATTCAATTAAGCAAGGTACTATTAAAGCACAAAACAGTGAACAAAAGAACGAAGCTGACCATCTACAAAACAATAATACTACCAATGCTGCTGTACAGTTCACAAATCTGGGTACTAAATAAAAGACAACAAAGTAAAATCACAGCGGTGGAAATGAAATGTCTTAGAGCTATAGAGGGGGTAACAAAACTAGACAAAATTATAAATGAAAAGATTAGAGAAAGATTGGAAGTACAGTCAGTAATAAAGAAGATAGAGTGGAAACAATTGGGGTGGTATGGACATCTAATTCGACTCGAGGTGTCGAGATTAGTTTTCCTATCCTTTGTTATTCTATGGTATTTATGAAATCTTTCCATTCTTTCCTGTTTGATGCTATTCTTTTTGCTTCTTGACGGCTGATATTGTTTTTTTTTCAGTATTTTTTGTATGTTATTTTCCAATATCTTCCTCTACTCTTCTTTTTTGTCGTCTTAGCCTTCCATACCATTTTTGTTTGGCTGTAATCTGGCATTCTTATAAGATGGCTGTACCAAGCAAGTTGTTTTTTCTCCATGGTAGTATGTACACTCTCTATTTGTAACCTTTTTCGTATATCTTCGTTTCTTATTCTATCTAGTCTTGTCAACCCTTTTACTCTTCTCAGGTATCTCATTTCCGCAGCTTGTATTCTACTCTTTGTTCTCTGGTTCGTCGTCTATGTTTCACTCCCATATAACAGTACTGGTCAGTGTAATACTTTAAATAGTGTCATTTACGTCTTTTTCTCAACTTGTTTATTGCTTAGGATTATTTTGTTCATTGCGTAGTAACTTTTGTTTGCTGTCAAAATTCTGTTGTTTATTTCTTGCTCCAAGTTACCTTTGTTGCTCAATGTGTGTCCTAAATATGTGAATGTTTCTACCTATTCGATTTCTCTTTGACTTATTTTTACATCCGTTGCTACTTCTTTTTTCGCTATTACCATTATTTTTGTTTTGTCTATGCTTATGGTCATATTGTGCTTTTTTAATTCCTCATTCCACAAGTGAGTGTTATGTTGTAAGTCTTTTTCACTTTTTGCAAGTATTGCAAGGTCGTCTGCAAAGGCGCACTCCGCTATCATAATTCTTTCTAAGTTATAGTGTCCTACTTCAATTTTTTTAGTTTTGTCTTTTATATTTTTTAAGATGTTGTCTAGGTATAGAATGAATAATAGTGGGCTTAATGCTCCTCCTTGCCTTAGTCCCTGTGTTGTGATGAATTCCTTTAAAATTTCATTTCCTGTTCTAACATAGTTGGATGTCTTGTTATAGATACTTTTTATTGCTTTCGTTAGCTGTTTGTTAATCTGTCTTATTTTTAAGATTTCCCACATATTTTCCCTCGGCACCCTGTCAAAAGCTTTTTCCAGGTCCAGAAATGCTATGTATAGTTTACTGTCTTCTCTTACGGTCTTTTCTGTTAGTTTTCTTATGGTAAAAATGTGATCCTGTGTCGAGTATCCTTTTCTAAAGCCACTTTGTGTTTTCACCATCTTTGTCTCTATTAATTTTCTCAATTTATTTTCTAATATTGCCTCAAAAATTTTTGCAGCTGTACATAGCAATGATATTCCTCGGTAATTACTGCATATTCTATTGTCTCCTTTCTTGTGTATTGGGAATATCACTGCCATTTCCCAGTCTTTTGGTATTTGCCCTATTTCCCATATTTTATTCAGTATTATTGATAATATTTGTTCTCTTTCCTCTCTCATATATTTCAATTGTTCCGCTCTTATTCCGTCATGACCTGGTGCTTCGCCGTTTTTTAATTTTTTTATTACTGTCTTCATTTCTTCCTCTGTAATATTTTCTTGATTTACTATTCCTGTGTTTTTCAGTTCTATACTTTCTTCTTCTCTACTGACATTCTTGATAAAGGAATTTGAAAAGGCAAAACTAGAAATACTAGCAGTAACGGAAACCAAAAAATAGGGCAAGGAATTACGAAATTAAATAATAGCCGAGAGGATAATGACAGCCAAATTACAAGAAATAAATAACACACCAATAAACATATTAATAATATATGGCTTAAATGAAGATGAAGCAAGACAATAAAAGACGAATTCTGGGATAAATTACAAACAAAACACAAAAAGCAGAAAGAACCGGAATACATAATGGAAGACTTCAATGCAAGAGTTGGAAATAAAAATAAAGGGTTGGAAGAGATGATGGGGAGGCATGGAAAAAGAACAAAGAATAATAATGGAAACAGACTAATAGATTCTTGTATTTATCAATGAACTAATAATAGTAGAAACGAAAAATCTATAATTGATTACTTTTTGACAAACAATTCACAAAGAAAGGAAATAAAAGATATAAAAGTCACAAGAGGTAGTGAAATTGGAAATGACCATCATCTAGAAGTAGCGAAAATTGGAATAAAAGAGAATGAAAAAGAACAAAAACAAACAACAACAATAAAAGGACTTAAAGTAAATTGAAGGATGAACAAATTAAACAAAAATTTCAGGAAGTTATACAAGAACTAATAAAATGCACCCCAAAACTTGATATAAATAACGTAGAGGAAATGTTGAAGCAACAAAAAAATCATGCGGAACAGTCAAAAGCACACACAATAAAAAGCAATCTTACTAGTAAAATGATCAGTATAAGGAAGAATTTGAAAAGAAAAAACAAAAATGTAAGGAATATCTAAACACACAAATTATGAAATACAAACAAAAATAACGAAAGAACTGCTCCAGAAATCATAAAAGAGTACATGAGAATAATACTAAAAAGCCACATAAAAGAATAACAAACAACATTTAAGCAATTACAAGATAAAAATGGAAAAATAATAAATATGACATCGAACGAATGCAAAGATGGAAACAGCATTTTCAAGAACTATTAGAAGAAAACTATAATAGCAGCCAAGAATCAGAAACAAACAAGAAAACAAAAGTAAGAGAAGAGCTAGAAAATATATCAGAAGAAGAAATGGAAGCTGAGTTGAAGAAAATTGGAACACGAAAAAATTAAAACAGAACAACTGAAATATATCGGAGACGAAAGAAAGCAAATATTACTACAAATGTTAAGCCAAATTTGGAAAATAGGAACAATACCAAAAGACTAGAAAAGTAGAGACTGTAATAATTACAGAGGTATATCACTGCTTTGCACTGCGGCGAAGCTATATGAAACAATATTAGAAAATAAACTAAGACGAACAATGGAGAAGCCCAAAGTAGATACCCTACACAAGACCACATATTCACGTTGAGAAACTTGATAGAAGAAACAATAAAACATAGCATTTATATATCTTGAAAAAGGTTTCGATAGAGTACCGCGGAAAAAGTTGTGGAAAATACTGGAAGAAATGTGAGCAAACAACTACTGAAAGCAAAACAAAGTGTATACAAAACAACATCCAACTATATAAGAGCATAGAACAAGGGCTCGGAGGGATTCACAACCACGCAAGGAGTAAGACAAGGAGAAGCACTAAGCCCATTAATTTTCATCATTTTCTTGGACAGTATTATGGAAGAAGTAAAGAATAAAACAGAGAAGGACACATAGGACACCACAATCTAATCGCAGAATGCGCCTACGCAGATAAACTCGCAATACTTGCTAAAAATGAAGAAGATTTACAGCACAACATTAATAAATAAAAAGAGGAATTAAACAAACGCAAAATGACTATAAATGAGGAAAAAACAAAAATCATGGTAATTTCAAGAGAAAACACAATAATTGAAATTAAAACAAATGGAAAAGAAATTAAACAACATATTAAGGCCCAATACTGAACAGCAGAAAAACCATAGAAAAAAAAACAACTAGCATGGTATGGACATTTAATAAGAATGTCAGAAGATAGTCAAACAAAAAGGGTGTGAAATGCCAGAGTATCAAACAAACATGGGAAAAGAATATCGAAGAAATACTAAACAAAAATAACAAATTATGTTTCTAACATTGTGTCTTTATGTATAAAATGAAAAAAACAAGACAATAACGTTATCGTAAACAAATAAATCGATTCTGTATGAATGCTGCACACATTACTTTTAGCTGTGCTCTGATTACTTCTTGAAACCGAAATATAAAAGTAAAAGTAGCAAAGGCCGCTAAGAACCCGCTGACCTCCGTTCAATCTACGTTCAGTTGTTTATTTGTTGTTCACGGAGTTTGAATCTGTTTCATAGGCAACTGGATGCAATGCTAGAACTCATAGTTATTCTACATTCACTTTCATTCTCTCATATGCCACGAACGAATGGAACGGTGTACATAATAGTTGGATGCTATTGAATGATTTCAAGATCAAAACCTGCTGGCTGATGTTGTAATGCTTCATTTAAGTGGAGGAGGAATTGATTGTGTGGGTGCTAAAGTATGATGGATAAGGAAATATCATTAGAACCCAAAATTACCTACCAGTCGATTCAGCATCGATTCAAAATCGATAGTGCCACCCATGTATATAGCCTATAGAGGCCTCAGAAAAATGCAGGTAGCGGAAACAAAGGAAAGCTAGTTTGAAACAGTCGAAAAGCAAAGTGATGAATTTTGAAAGGATGACATAAAAAGTTGACTGAACTTATTATTCTTGTTTACATGTTTCTGGCAACATTACAGTACCATAAAAGTTAAATGTTCGTTTTAATTGAAAAAAATACTTCTATGAATTAATTTCCTAAGAGTTCTTGGAAATATTTCATATTTGCTCTCAGATAACAAATCATTTTTAACTCGACTATGTTTCTTCTGTTAAGAAAATAAATGGCTTCTCCCTTTTGTATCACTTACAAAAGAATTCTCAAGGAACAATTCAAATTCGATAAAACGTAATAATAAAAAGTCAACCCACAAGAAATTACTGATGCTATCATACGAAGTTGTTTTTGCAGAGTCAAATATAGAGATGCAAATTTAAATTTTGGTCTTAAGATTAATAAGATATGGAACATATTTATTTGACAGTTTTATCAGTACTTAAACTATAAACAGACAGACTATTGAGCTAATAAATAACATCCAATTTAAAATTACTTCAGACAGCGTCAACTTAATTTTTACACTCGTATGTAGATTATATTTTTTATTTAATTCACTTTATTAACAAAAGTTCAAAGTGAAATGCAAAAAATGCTGTAAAGAGACTATACATGAGTGGCATGATCGATTTCGAATCGCTGCTGAGTCAATAGATGATAAAAGAAGATTTTTTTGAGCTTGAGCTTCGATTAACATCTGATGGGTGGTTCTGCATCATTATTATAATGCGCCATCCAGCAACTCGTTTTTTGTTTGTTTGCTTTTGGTGGTGTCAGACAATATTGAACAAGATGCATAAAATTGAAGAACGAATTAGATTTGCATCCGCAAAACATTTCTTGTTCAACAGCTTTTTGACTACCAGAAATTTTTGGTTGAATTTAAAAATAGAAATAATCATTGACGTGCGCTTCGCTGGCGAATGAAAGTGATTACTAGCATAAAAGTCCTTCTGTCATCATTTTGACTTTAGTTTTCTTCAGTCCATCAATAAAAGCCCCAACAGTAACGCATAGCATATTATTGGGATGCTGCAATAACCTTATGGACTATATAAGTGGCACGATCGATTTTGAATCGTGCTGAATCGATTGATGTTAGGCACAGATCTGAAAGGTGCTGCTGGCGGTTTCAGATGTAATTGCAAGCCTGCAACTACTTTTTCTGCTTTATAGAATCTTCGATCGATTTTTGATCATATATACAAGTAGAAACGACTAATTTAAAATCAATCGGTTCACTGATACATCAAGCTTAACTGTTTTCATTTTCATCGTTTCTATTTTATTATCAAGAATTCAGAAAGAGATATGAAGATGCTGCAGTAACTTTATGAACTCTACATGAGTGGCATAATCGATTTTCAAGTGGTGCTGAATCGATTTATATAAAGGGACTATATGGAAGGTGATGCCTGATGATTTTCTTGATTTGGAAAAAATTATTTAGGTCCAACATATTGCTGCGAACTTTGTATGCTTTATTGGACCACAAAAACGTTTATAAAACTATATCTGTTGGAAGAGATCATAATACTAGGTGAATAAATAAGTGGCACGATCGATATTCAAGTGGTTCTGAATCGATTGATGCTCAGAGAAAAAAAAATCTGGACAGAGATACTTCATTAGACTTCAAGAAAGTATATAAAACGATATGTGTTGAAAGAGATCATAAAAATAGGCGAATAAATTGGTTTTTTATCAATTTCAAAAGCCATCTCGCAGTACACTTATCGTGTAACCAATTTTTGACGGTTTGAGATAATAACTATATATCTGTAATATTTTTATTGCGCTATTCAGTCTTTGAACAATTTTGGACTAGCGAAGGACGAAAACAAAAGATACTACAGTAACCCTATAAACTGTACATGAGTGGCACGATCGATTTTCAATCGATTTATGTTGAAAGAAGATCTGGAAGATGAGACTGAGTGATTTCTTTGATTTAAAATCAATTGTCTAGGGCAAAGATGCTGTTGTGAACTCCATAATCTTAATTGAACTTTAAATAACTTTGATGAATGATGTGTGTTGAAGATCAGTGAAATAAAAGAATGATTTAGTCTGCATCGACCACAAACAACATCTTCTTTAACAACTATTGGCATTTTTAGAAAAACGCTACAAGGTTACGATAACTGTTTCCAAGTCATTAAGTCCTCAAGCATTCTTGGACTATATCAGAATATGAAAACAATCATAAACGACGGTGGTTTGATTAATTTTAAATCCATTGGTTCCGAGAGAGATATTAAGATGCTGCAATGATTCAATGAGCTCTACATGAGTGGCACGATCGATTTTCAAGTGGTTCAAAATTGATTGATGCTCATGAAAAATCTGAAAGCTGAGGCTAGATGATTTTTTTTGTTCATTGATTCATTCCGATTAACTTCATTTCACCAACAAGATTTCCAAAGGAGTTATGAAGATGCTGCAGTGAGCCTATAAATTATACATAAGTGGCTCGATCGATTTTTCATCGATTGATGTTAAGGGAAGGTCTGAAATATGAGACTGGATGATATTCTTGACTTTGAAAGGACTGACTAAGAATTCCGAGAGAGATATCAAGATGTCGCAGTGATTCAATGAGCTCTACATGAGTGGCACGATCGATTTTCAATTGCTCATGAAAAATCTGAAGTTGAAGCTAGATGATTTTTTTGATTTAGAAGAGCCTATAAATTATTCATAAGTGCCATGATCGATTTTTAATCGATTGATGTTGAGGGAAAGTCTGAGATATGGAGCTGGATAATATTTTTGACGGTTTTAGACTTACACAGCAAAGTCAAGAATACTTTTTTTATTTTTTTTCCACACTTCAAACTATCAAACTATCAAACGGTTTGGAAAATTTTGATTATATTATCCCACTGATTTATTCTTATGAACTGTGTTCATTTACATTACCTCCACATCTCTAACAAGAGTCTCGAGAGAGCTATGAAGATGCTGCAGTTACTCTACGACTTTACAAGAGTGGCATGATCGATTTTTAATCGATTGATGTTAAAGAAAGATTTGGAAGGTAGGGATGGATGATTTTCTCAAACAGGGAAGAATTGTTTGAGGTAAAGATACTGCTGTGAACTCTATAAGCGTTATTGGACTTAAAATTTTTGCAGAACTATGTGTGTTTAAGATCAGTGAAATGAATGATTGATTCAGCCTGCATCGATCACATACCACTCATTTTTTGACTAAAACTGCAAGTTTAGAATTACTTTTCCCGCTTTTTCTAATCTTCGAGCGATTTTTTATTGCATATAAACGTGGAAACGATGTTAGAAGATAACAGTTTGACAAACTTTAGACTCATTAACACATTGATTGATTTGGATGAACTGTTTTCACTTTCATTACCTCCACTTTACTAACAAGAGTTTTAAAAAAGTTATGAAGATGTTGCAGTACATGAGTGGCACGATCGATTTTTAATTAATTGATATTAAGGAAGGTCTGGGAGATGAGATGATTTTTTTTACTGATGTGAGCTCTATAAGCTTTATTTGACTCTTTTAAAATTTGCAGAATGATGTGTGTTGAACATCGGTAAAATAAATGCACGGTTCGGTATGCATCAACCACAAATCACTTCTTCTTGAAAAGTTATTGGCGGTTTTAGACAAACACTGCAAGACTGGAGCTACTTTTCTCGCTTTATTTAGCCTTTCAACGATTATTCACAATATATCAACGTAGAAACAATTTTAGAAGACAACAATTTGACCAATTTTAAATCCATTACTAAACTGACTCCTTTCGATTAACTGATTTCCCTTTCATCACCTTCACTTTACTAACAAGAGTTTCGAGAGAGTTATGAAGATGCTGTAGTAGTCCTATGGACTATACATGAGTGGCACGATCGATTGTCAATCGATTGATGTTAAGGAAGGACTGAAAGATGATACAGAATGATTTCCTTCACTGATGTGAGCTTTATTTAGCTTTATTGGAATTTTAAAAACTTTTGAGAATGCTGTGTGTTGATGATCAGTGAAATAAAGGAACGATTTGATTCGCATCGACCACAAACCACTTCTTCTTGAACAGTTATGGCAGTTTTAGACAAATACTGCAAACCTGGAGCTACTTTTTTTGCATTGTTCAGTCCTCCAACGATTTTTTAATATATATAAATGTAAAGACAATTTTAGAAGACAATAGTTCGACCAATTTTGAATCCATTATTACACTGATTTATTTCGATGAACTGGTTTTTTCATTTTCATTCTCACCACTTTACTAACAAAAGTTTTGAGAGAGTTATGAAGATGCTGCAGTAGTCCTATGGACTGTACATGAGTGGCACGATCGATTTTCAATTGATTTATGCTAAGGAATATCTGGAAGATAAGAATGGATGGTTTTCTCAACAGATGTTAACTATATAAGCTTTATTTGACTTTTAAAAACTTTGCAGAATGATGTGTGTTTAGCATCGGTAAAATAAATGAACGATTCGGTCTGCATCGACCACAAATCACTTAGTCTTGAACAGTTATTGGCGGTTTTAGACAAACACTGCAAACCTGGAGCTCCTTTTCTTGCATTGTTCAATCTTCTAACGATTTTTCAATATATATAAATGTGGAAACAATTTTAGAAGATAACAGTTTGACCAATTTTGAATCCATTATTACACTGATTCACTTCCATCACCCTCACTTTACTAACAAGAGTTTCGAGGGAGTTATGAAGGTACTGCAGTAGTTTTATGGACTAAACATGAGTGGCACGATCGATTTACAACAGATTTATGTTAAGAAAGGTCTGGAAGATGGAACTGGATGATTTTCTTGACTGATGTGAGCTCTATAAGCTTTATTTGACTTTTAAAAACATTGCAGAATGATGTGTGTTGAAGATCAGTAAGATAAGGGAACAATTTATTCTGCATCGACCACAAACTACTTCTTCAACAGATATTGGCGGTTTTCGACAAACACTGCAAGGCTGGAGCTACGTTTTTTGCTTTGTTCAGTCCTCCAACGATTTTTTAATGCATATAAATGTGTGAACAATTTTAGAAGACAACTGTTTGATCAATTTTGAATCCCTTATTGCACTGATTCATTTCGATGAACTGTTTTCACATTCATCCCCTTCACTTTACTAACAAGAGTTTCGAGAGAGTTATGAAGATGCTGCAGTAGTCCTATGGACTATACATGAGTGGCACAATCGATTTTTAATCGATTTATGTTAAGGAAGGTCTGGAAGATGTACTGAATGATTTTATTTACTGATGTGAGCTCTATAAGCTTCATTGTCTTTCAAAAAAAGGCTGGAGCTACCTTTTTTGCTTTGTTCAGTCTTCTAACGATTATTTACTATATATAAACATGGAAACGATTCTAGAAGACAATAAATTGATTAATTTTAAATTCATTATTACACTGATTAATTTCAATGAACTGTTTTCACTTTCATTACCTCCACTTTACTTATAAAAGTTCCGAGAGAGTTATGAAGATGCTGCAGCAGTCCTATGGACTATACAAGAGTGGCACGATCGATTTTTAATCGATTGATGTTAAGGAAAGTCTGGAAGGTGAGACAGGATGATTTTCTTGATTTTTGAAGATATTGTTGTGAACTCTATAATTATATTGGATTTCTAAAAAGTTTACAGAATGGGCGAAAGATTTGACGTTTTTGAAGCCTTGAGGAATATTTTCTATGAATAAGTTTATTGTTCCAATTAGTGCAAAAATAAAGATATAAACAAAAGTGAATCACTGAAACTAGAATTGCTATTCAATCTGTTTTATGAATCATTGTCCTTGATTTAATTTCTAAAAATAAAAGCAAAGTAATATTTCCATTTAAGTACAGAAAAATGAGGCACTATTTTTTCTGCTACTTTTCTGTTGATTCATCGAATCTCATTTCACAGCGATGCGTGGATACTACAGTAAATCAAATTTGAGCCTTCATAAAATTTTGCGAAGCATTTTTATTCTTTATGTTCTAGATACAGCAGGTACCAATCTATTTTGAATCCTGCACAAATTTTACAACTCTATAAATTTAAAATGTCAGTCTTTTAATCTTTGTTATGTTGGAAACTCCCAATATGTTTCACCAAAAGTTTTGGAGAGGTCATAAATTATAAAAATATTGCAAAGTTTTTATCTGTTCAGGTTGCCAGAATTGGCCAAGAGCGAGCAATCTCTGAACATAAAAAATTATTGGTAAACACAGATTAAGTTATGTATCGATTATTGTTCATTAAAGAAAAATTCTGAGAGAATGGTAGTTAGGAATTAAGAGAGAGGCTGGTATATCCCATATTGGTGTATCCTTGTATTAAATAATCATAATTAATGTCTTATTACGAAGAATTGAGCTTGAGATCCTGTGGTTTGAATTCCATCTTGTTTATTGTAAAATAAATTATTATTTATAGTGCAGTTTTCTGTTTGGTTAATACTGAGCCTTGATCTAAATATCATTATTTCATTATTAATAATTCATCACTGTCCCTATTCTAGTGTGCATAAAGTGCTGCATTTCCTGTGCATAACGTTGAATTTTTTTGTTTGAAAAATGGGTCCAATTAGTACATAACTTTTTTATCTCTAAAAATTATAGAATTCCAATAGGTAAAGATTAAAAATCTTGTAATATAAGCTAGAATTCTTTCGCAAAACGAATTCTAAGAACGTTGCTTATCGGCAAACGAAGAATGAGAGAATCAATCAGAGTGAAAAAGAATGAATAAAGAAGTAACAAAGAGCAAAAAAACTTTACATTGATTCAGTAAATGAATGTACATTCGATTTTAAAATCTTCGCAATTAAAGCAGATAAGTGGCTATTATAAACACGCCATTGGCGTGCTGAAAAACACTTCCAGAAATAATACTAGTTTTCTTTTGTTCAATAAAAATAAAAATAATATTACAGCAATTTTTAATAGCTGAATTATCTCTGAACTATTCTTGGATGTAATTTTCTAACTGTAATAATTTTTTTCCTCCAAAATTGCAAAATTTAATTTAAATGTGCGGTTTGTAAGATTGGTATTGCAGCAATTCATTGGCGCATAATAAATAAGATTTCAGTTAGAAAAAACAATTGTTCATTCATCAAGGGCATTATGTAGCTTTACATCATAATATAATTTGCTGAAACACAGCTGCGCCAACGCTCAAAACTAGGTGAAAATGAAAATGGCTGACTGCACCAAAGGATTAATTCCCAATAAACGCAGAACATGTACTACAAGGGCTGGCTGGCTGGCTGGCGTGATGCTGAGTTCTCAGCAACTATACTATTTACAGACTTGAAACTGGTACTAAATAAAAGCTACTATTTCGTAGGTTTGCACAAATTGCTAAAATTCAAGCTCAGTGATTGTGGAAGATTAAATTATTCAATTACTTGTTTCAAGTGAAACAATGCCCATAGATATATATGACATTAGGGATATGGCAACTAAAGTTCATTCAAGTAGATAAAAATTTAGTTACAACTTTAGCCGTGAATGTC
This sequence comes from Dromius quadrimaculatus, assembly GCA_963989225.1. Taxonomy (NCBI): domain Eukaryota; kingdom Metazoa; phylum Arthropoda; class Insecta; order Coleoptera; family Carabidae; genus Dromius; species Dromius quadrimaculatus. The sequence goes on from OZ022328.1 coordinate 5,701,041, forward strand.
ACTATTATTATGTACAGTTGTCAAATCTGTCCGGGATTCATTCAATGACTTGTTTGACGCGAATTTGAAGCTTATCAGAATGAATTATTATTATTGGACGAGAATTTGTTTACTTTTGGTGTATTTTTTTTTTATATAGCTTTGATAATGATCAAATTATTATTTCAAGGTACAGCACTTCACCTCCTGTCAGTCAATAACTAAACAATGAAGATTGAAAGGTATTTTTGAGTTTGTACATGCATAAATTATGTACCTATCAAATAGTCAACTTGAAATTGGTACTAAATGGAAGCTGCTGTTTCGTAAGTTTGCCCAAACTGCTTGATTTCAAGTTCAGTAATTGTGGGAGATGGTAATTTGCGAAATCTCTGAAGTAACAAGCATTCATGAGCTGTCAAAAATGCGCGTTCATCATCTAAATGATTCTTCAATTTTTTTTATCTCAATTCTAATTTATAAACCAATGAAATTTGCGTAAATTCATGTCTGAAATTCGAAGCTGCAACAATTACAGTTAAAGTAAGAATGGAAATAGTGTTGTGTCAACGAAGCAGAGGACTTTTAGTCTTCTTATATTAAATAAAGTGAAAATGAAATCTGAATACTACTATTGACCAAGTACAGGGGCTCTAGTTTGATGCGAATGTCCATATTTTTGGGAAGAATTAAATTTATGACTGGACAAAGAGCTTATCTTTGGCGCAAATCCCTTTTTAAGAATATTGCGTGCATGGAGGAATGTGAGATTTGGCATATTAAAGCCCGCTACTCACTATTCGTTGATGCGTCCATTCGCGCGCCGATGCGATTCGTTGTGCGTCGCTTCGCCGTGATGTCAGTATTTAGACGAATTATCAAAGGAAAATGAACGAAACGGCGAAGTGACGAAATCGACAAAATCGGTCCAAAAATTGTCAAGCAGTGCTTTTATATAAATACTGGGTCCACCATTTTTTTTTTCTTTGAAATCGAAATGACCAGATAACATGCATGAGCTGCAGCGAGCAGAAGCAAGTCTTCTTCTTCGAAATTCATTCCAGCACTGATTGAAGCTTCGTGGTCGCAGATCGCACAATGGACGAATTTTCCATGATGTATGCGTCGGTTCGTCGATGCTCGTTTTAAACGAAGTGAACCGACGAATCACATCAACGCGTAGTGAATAGCGGGCTTTAAAGTGTATATGGAGAAGGAGTGCAGAAAGTTGAAATTATATACAGTCTGGCCCATTTTAGGTTTGCGTGAACAGAAAACTTTCTATTGATCCATACATGCTTTCAGAATTATATTATAATAAATAGACTTTTTTGGTTTTAATTCCGTATATGAATTTTTATTTTTGACGTTTCGACTCTCTAACCAAAAGTCTTCTTCAGAAAAAAAATTATACAAGAATAAATAAGGCAAGAAGGTATCTAAATAATAAAAAATTAAAAATTGGAAATATACAGATTACTAGATGTGAAAACGTGGGTTCCACATTTAGTGCAAATAGAACAAAATTCCTCTGGCATTCACCCAAAGTCTGAGGAAAAACCACGTAAAAACCTCAACAGAGGAATCAACAATATGAGTCTTGACAATTATCATAGAGAAAAAGATTTAATTAATATAACACATGAGGACGATGTCCCGTTTCTGCAACGCACACATTTCCAATGTCCAAACATGTTATAAATTTTTTTTTAACAAAAAAACTGCATTTCAATAATTTACATCTACATGAATATAACTTAAACAACTTTCTAATGGGTGCACGAAGGTATGTGAGATTTGGCATACTTGAAGTTCAAATGAAGAAAAAGTGCAGAAAGCTAAAATTATGTATAAAGGTTGTCTTATTTGAATTTTACGTAAGGAGAAAACTTTGTATCGCCCGCACGAAGGAATGTAAGATTTGGCATACTTGAAATTCATATGGATAAGGAGTGCAGAAAGCTAAAATTATATACAGGAATCTCATTTTAATTTTATGTGAAGAAAAAACTTTGTAGAAGAAATGTGAGATTTGACATGCTTAAAGTTTATATGGAAAAGGAGTGCACAATGCCAAATTTGATTAAATTTATCGCTGAAAACGATATAAATGAAATGTAAAAATGTCTGAAGTGAAAGTTTCACGATTTTCTCTTCATCCAAGGGGCAGGGGAAGGGCAATCACTCTAAATTCTTGAATGGGAACCAATATTTTTTATTTCAGATTTGGATAGAGCGTCGAATATAATTAATTTCACCTGAAACCTCCGGAGATGGAGGTTTATATTCAATAACGTCCAAACTTAACAATATAATGAATTACGGTCGAATTTCGACCACTGGGCGACCACTAGTAATAATTATACAGCATAAACTCATAATAGTCCGTGAGACAGCGCCTAAATTTTTTGTTGATTACCGCTCATTTGAAACTTTGTGAGTGGCTTCATTGTGATGAGTCCCACAACTTTTTCATTTAGCGAAATTCTAGATTCGGGGGCGTTTACCCGCGAGGGCTAATTAATTGAAAGAATATTACCGTAATACTGATCTTTACACTAATCTAAAGATTTTTTGATAATAAAATGAAGGAGAAATATTGTCCGACATGAATATTGAGGCTACCGGTGAATCCGACAATCCGCACTTATCATAAGTATGTTGGTACTAATGGTAAGTATGTTGGTACTTATGACAAGTCGGACTCACCGGTAGCCACAATATTCATGTCGGACAATATTTTTCCTTCATTTTATTATCAAAAAATCGTTCGATTAGTGTAAAGATCAGTATTACGGTAATATTCTTTCAATTAATTAGCCCTCGCGGGTAAACGCCTCCAAATCTAGAATTATGCCAAATGAAAAAGTTGTCGGACTCATCACAATGAAGCCACTCACAAAGTTTCAAGTGAGCGGTAATCAACAAAAAATTTATGCGCTGTCTCACGGACTATAAGAGGTTCATTCGAAGGTTAGGAAAGCGCTCTTTAATATAACAAATGCCATGGATGATTTTAGTGAGACACCAGGCATATTTTAGTGGAACTGTTAATGATTTTTGTGAATTTCAACAAAATTATTGAGCCCAAAAATAGTCGAACAGGCGCTAGGACAACTTTGAAAAGCAATGACGTTTTTCTAATAAAATTGAGAATTTTGCTCGAGTGCTTGTATGTTATTTGAAGTCTTTGAATATCGAATTGCGCTGCGCGCGCTTGTGGAACCAAACTTGAGCCCGAGATAATTGAGAAGGATGGAGTAGATAAGGTTGAAAAAGTCAAAAAATATGTAGAAAGGATGAAAAAACCACATTTTTTTTCGAAAATAATAGAAATGCAGGTTTATTCAATAGACGACGTTTCGGCCAAAGGTTGTGGCCATTTTCAAGTCAAGTAGTTGTAGAATTAACAGTTCATGGTTATAAAGTGAAATTTTACTGATAAAACTTTAGTGCGTCAAACAAGACTTCTATTCTACAACTAGTTGACTAGAAAAGTGCTACAGCCCTTGGCCGAAACGTCGTCTATTAAATAAAAAATATACAAGTGAAGCCTATATTCCGATTGTAACGAATTTAAGTCTATAAACTAGTCATTTCGGCTTTACTGGTGCTTAAAATTATTGTGGTAATATTTTACATAAAAAAATAGAAGCGAATATATTTGTTTTCTGGAAAATTGCTGGTACCTTCTAGTATTTTCTAGAAAAGCCTGGACGTTTGCGGGAAAAACGTAGTGGGGAGAGACCCGAGGTATATATATGTGACTGACTCAGCGAGAAGCATTATTGATTTGGCTCAGAGACCTTATAATATGGATTGCCAGTGGTTGAAGTAAATTGTGTTATTTGAAATAAATCAATATTGACATAAATATTTAAAGTTAAGTTATAGTGTAGTGTGATAATCTTTAGTTTAAATTAGAATTAGTTATTAAAAAATAATGTTTTTATAAATCATAAAAATAAATAGTTGTGTTCAGTAACTTTTGCTTTCTAAATTAGAATAAATAACGTTACACTATTATTTTTCAAGAACTTTGTTTTTTCGTTATTTCTGAGAAGGATGGACTAAATCTCTTATATATTGGGCCGAAATTCAGCTTCTTAACAAAAATAGCCTGGGGGTGGGCGCGACATTGGAGCCACAAGACTGCTATCAAGCCTAAATGGCTTCAAAGGCATAAATAGCCAGAAATAAACAACAATGTATTACTGAAATATGGAAATTATAAGGAGCAAAATGAGGAAAATGTGTAGACTTTCCCGATTTATCGCAAAACCGACTCGAAATCCAGAAGAAATTTAGTGTAGCTTTTATTAAATAAGTCATATTTTAGTGGACTGCGTATATTAACGATACGATATTTATTATTACTTATTATCGACATAGATAGATATGATGGAGAAAGAAATTCTCCACCATACAATTTTGTAAGTTGAGGCCAAATTTCTTTCTTGATTTGAGTTCCAATGCAGTGAATTCGACTTACTAGTGGAAAGACACAAAATAAAGCAGCCGTCGATGCACATCCTGCTTTCGATGGAATAACACTTTCAATAAAAGATGTTATTATATTTTGAATTGCCAAATGTGACTTATTTTTCGATTTAACAGCACTTTCAAATAAAGTACTGCTGGCTTGAGTAGCCAAATGCACTGACTTCTTTATCAACAGACCATAGTCTTCACGAATAGACCGGAAAGTTCCAAAGGCTCAATTCTAACGATGTTAGGAAGAGGAGATCAATACGTAAAGAATAATTATATTCGAAGTCTGTTTCAGATCAGAGTTTAATGGCAGATCGTTGTGAGAATTTGCAGTTCAGTTAATTTATTAATATGAAACACATAACAAAAATAAATAAAAAATCATACACATTTGACATCATTTCATAAATCGAGCAAGATAAAGAGTTTCACATTCGAAATATACTCTGAGCATTCCTGGAATTAGACGCGTTTAGGTTCCTGGGCACAATATAGTATAGGGCCCCTGAGCTGATTAGAGTATAAATGAAATATTCGGTAGCTTCTACGTACTTTCTTAGTGTACCTTATGAATAATTCGGATCTGATTCCATTGAAATGAGTGATTCAGCCTCATTGTACAATCATTGAAACGTCAAAATTAATTCGATGAATAGGAGAAAGATGCATTTAAATTATCCTAGCATTTCTCTGTACAACGTCTCTAATCTTTCTTAAACGGTGCTTGAACGGTGTTTGAAAGTATGTTATGCATTGGAATGATGATTTTGAAGAAGTTTCAAATTTTAACAACTACAACTGGTGCTCGAACGTGAGGACGAACAATTCCTTAAAACAGTATAAATAAAAAATTTGTAGAAGATAACTGAAGAAGTAATAGATATTGTGCATTTTTCTAAATTCTAAATTTGTGTAAGTAGTTACGGAAGCAGATGACGTTCCACACCCTACTAATTCAAATAATTTAAATGTTACCGCTAGCATTATACTGATTACCTTCTTCTGAGATTACTGTTTAAAAATAAAGTCCAATAACTGTCATATTTCACGCTTTGAACATTGTTACATCTTTGATTTCTGATTGAAATAATTGAAGAGTGACGGATGAAAGAATGAACTTCAAATTTGTAATTTGCAGTAGAATCTGCTATTGATGTCAGACAGTCATCAAATTTCTGAGCAGAATAAATGAAGATGCGTTAAGATTTGCAAAATATTGCTACGTTCTGAAATGTCAGCAGCATGTGTATCACTTACATATATTCATGAGAAAATTTAACATTAAAAAACTTTCAACTTCATGAGAACTTTTCGCAAAAATATATTGTTAAGATCAGAATCTCCTCCACCTACAGGCTTCCCAGAAATCTTTCCATAATCTCTATCATCTGCAATTCATCTCATTTGCGATTCATCTCACTAGTATGTTTTATTACATAAGCCCAGTTGTCACGTCTGACGGACGCTGCTGTTTTTAAACAGGCAGCGGCGTAGAGAGTTGGATGCAGAGGCACAGAGACGGCGGATTTTTGGAATTCCTTTGAGTGCCTTGAGCTTTTTGCCCAAGGTCAGCGTGACACCGACATGTGCACACCTGACCGGAACACCGGACTTATTTTTCCAAAGATAAAAGAAGATCAAGAAGAGAGCAGAAATAATTAGTTTGAGATAGAGAAGGTATTGTAATGGGGACTTGGTTTTGTCTCAGATTATTGCAGAATGAATCGCCTTTGCCTCAATTCAATTATTTTTGGTAGAAAAATATCCTCCCCCTATTTTATTTTTAGAAGCTCTATCAAAGAACTGGTAAATAAGCTACAGGCATGAGAAAATTATCATTTAGGACAACTCCAAACAAAAAATAAATTCATATAAGAAAATAACAGGAGAGCAATCTACAACGCAAAGAGTTCGGCGGATGATTAAATCATTGCTACGACAAAGGCACAAAATCTGTACGACACAATCACCAGATCAGAGACAAGCAAGATTCTTTCTTGATAAACCACACAAGAAAAGGACAGGATAGACAACTCCCGATGGAAACAGTCAAACAGGAAACTTAAACAACGCTACTTCAATGGCACAAGATCTTCTTGTATGGCACACCTAAGAAAAGGACAGGTAGCCAATCTTCAACAAAAAGAGTTCGACAGGTAATCAAATAACTGCTACGACAACGGCACAAAATCTATAGGACACAATTAACAGGCCAGAGACAAGCAAGATACCTTTTGGATGAACCATCTGGGAGAGGGACAAATGGCCAATCTCCAACGAAAAGCGTCAGATAGGGAATGAAATTGTTGCCACGAAATCGGCACTAGAGCGCAGACAAGCAAGATATTCCCTGGATAAATCATCCAACGAAAAAACAGATAGAAAACTCAAGAAAGAAATAGTCAAACTAGGAACTTAAACATCCCTTCTGCAATAGCACAAGGTCTTTCAGGCACAATCACCAGGTCAGAGACCAGCAAGATTCTTCTTGAATGAAACATCCAAGAAAATGACAGGTAACCAAACTAAAGCGCAGAAAGTTTGACAGGGAATTAAATCATTGATGAGACAATGGTACAAGATCTGTACGACACAACCATCAGGTCAAAGACAGGCAAGATTCTTCTTGGATAAATCATTCAAATGAAGGACAGATGAATAACTCCTGGTATAAATTGGCATACAGGAAGCTTAAACATCGCTACTGTAATGACACAAAGTTTTTTGGATTTTATCACCAGGTTAGAGACAAGTATGACTCTTCCTGGACGAAACATCCAAGAAGAGGACAGGGAGCCAATCTACAACAGAAAGAGCTCGACAGGCAATCAAATCAATGCTCCAATAACGACACAAGATCTATTGGATACAATCACCAGGTTAGAAACAAACAAGACTCTTCCCAGATCGAAAAAAGTGACAGGCTACTAAACTTCAACGCGAAGAGTTCGACAGGTGATCGAATTGCTATTACAACGGCACAAGATATAAATTATCAGGTCAAAAACAAACAAGACATCCCAAAAAATTACAGGTCGCCAATTTAAAACGGAGAAAATCCGACAGGAGATCAAACAATGGCACATGATCTATATGACACAATCACCAAGTCAGAAGCAAGCAAGATTCTTTCTGGTTCAAACATAAAAAAAATGATAGGTGACCAATCTACAACGGAAAGAGTTCGACAGGAAATTAAATCAATGGTCAAACAATGATACAACATCTGTACGACACATTCACCAGTTCATAGAGAAGCAAGAGTCTTTCTTGATAAATCATCCAAGAAAAAGAGATATAGACAAATCTTGATGAAAATACTCAAACAAGGAACTTAAGCATAGCTACTGCAATGGTATAAGATCTTTCGGAAATAATCACAGGTCAAAGACAAGCAAGATTCTTCCTAGATGAAACACCCAAGAAAAGAACAACAGAAAGAGTTTGACAGGTGATTAAATCATTGCTGATCTGTAGGACATAATCGCCAAGTCAGAAACAAGCAAGATTCTTTCTGGATGAAAAGGATAGCCAATCTGCCAAAACCGAAACAGTTTGACAGGTGATTAAATCATTGTTACAATAACGGCACAAGATCTATTGGACACAATCACCAAGTCAGAAACAAACAAGATTCTTTTGATGAATCATCCTAGAAAACGACAGATAGACAACTCTCGATGGAAACAGTCCAACAAGGAACTTGAACATCTCTACTTCAATGACATAAGGTCTTTTTTACACATAATCACCAGCAAGATTCTTCCTGAGTGAAACATCCGAGAAAAGGACAGGTAGCCAATCTACAATAGAAAGAGTCCGATAGGAGATGGAATCATGTTAACAACAACGGAAAAAGACTTATAAGACATATTCACCAGGTCAGAAGCAAACAAGATTCTTCCTGGATGAAATATCTAAAAATGACAGGTGCCAATTCACAACGGAAAGAGTTCGACAAGTGATTAAATCATTGCTAAGACAACGGCACAAGATCTATAGGACACAATCACCAAATCAGAGACAAGCAAGATTCTTTCTGGATGAAACATCCAAGAAAAGAATATAGTGCCAATCTGAAACAGTAAGAGTTTGACAGGTACACCAACAACATAAGATCCATAGGATACAATCACCAAGTTAGAAACAAATAAGGTTCTTTTGATGAACCACCCAAAAAAAGAACAGATAGACAACTCTTGATGAAAATAGTCCAACAAGGAACTTAAACTTCACTACTTTGAACACAATCACCAGCAGAATATTTCCTGGATGGAACAACCAAGAAAAGGATAGGTAATCAATCTTCAACAGAAAGAATTTGATAGGTGATTGTATCATTACTGCGACAACGGCACAAGACTCATTAGACACAATCACCAGGTCAAAAACAAACAAGATTCCTCTTGGATGAACCATCTAGGAGAAGGACAAGTGGCTAATCTACAACGGCTTATTTGTACTGATGCAGAGTTAGACGGTGCATTAAATCATTACTACCAGGTCAAACGCAAGCGAGATTCTTCCTAGATCAATCAACCAAGAAAAGGAAAGATGGACAATTCCCGATATAAATAGTCAAGCATGGAGCATAATCATCGCAACTGCAATGGCACAAGCTCTTTTGAACACAATCACCAGGTCAGAGATAAGTAGTTAATCAATAACGGAAGAGTTAGACAAGGAATTAAATCATTGCTAGGGAAATGGCACAAGATCCATAAAACCCAATAAACTATCCAGGAAAAGGACGGGGAATTGAATTGTTACAATAGTGGTGCAAGATTTTGGACACAATAATCAGATCGGAGACAAGCAAAGTTATTTCTGGATGAACATTTGTGGAGAGAATAAACAAGATTCTTACTAGATGAAACATCTAAAAACAAGTAAGTAAAAAAGGTAGCCAATCTACAAAGGTTAGAGTTTAACAGGAGATCAAATAACTACTGAGACAACGACACAAGTCAGAGACAAGCAAGATTCTTCCTGGATAAACCATCCACGAAAAGGACAGGTGGTCAATCTATAACGGCAAAAGTTGGACTATAAATCATTGTTACGAAAACGGCACGAGATTTATAGAACTCAGTTTCCAGGTCAGAGACAAGCAAGATTTTTCCTGGATGAAACATTCAAGAAAAGGACAGGTAGCCAATTTATAACAGAAAGAGTTCGATAGGTGATCGTACCAATGCTACGACAACGGCACAAGAGCCATAAAATACAATCACTAGGTTAGAAACAAGCAAGATTCTTCCTAGATGAGCCATCTAGGAAAAGGAGAGATGAGCAATCTACAACGGAAGAGTTGGACAGGAGAATTAATCATTGCTACCAGGTCAGAGACAAGCAAGATTCTTCCTGGATCAATCCAAGAAAAGGAAAGATAGACAATTCCTGATGGGTGTAGTCAAGCATGGAACATAATCATCGCTACTGCAACGGCACAAGCTCTTTTGGAGACAATCACCAGGTCAGAGACAAGCAAGATTTTTCCTGGATGAAACAACCAAAAAAAGGACAGATAGCCAATCTAAAATAGAAATAGTTAGATAGCTGATTGAATCATTGCTACAACAATGGCACAAGTTCTATTGAACATAAACCAAGCCAGAAACAAACAAGATTATTTCATGAACCACCCAAGAAAAGGACGAATAGACAATTCTCGACGGAAATAGTCCAATAGGAAACTTAAACATCGGTACTTGTCAGAGACAAGCGAGACTCTTCCTAGGAGAAACATCCAACAAAAGGACAACAGAAAGAGTTCAACAGGTGATTTAATGACTGCTACGACCACGACACAAAATTTATAGGACAAAATCACCAAGTCAGAGGCAAGCAAGATTCTTTCTGGATGAAACATCCAAGAAAAGGACAGATAGTCAATCTATAATAGAAAGAGTTCGACAAGTGTTTGAAGCATTGCTACAAAAACGGCACAAAATCTATTGGACACAATCACGAAGTCAGAAACAAACAAGATTATTTCGATGAACCACTGAAGAGAAGGACAAATAAACAACTCTTGATAGAAATAGTCAAACAGGGAGCTCGAGCATCGCCACTGCAATGGCCTAATCACTAGAACAGAGACAAATATGATTCTTCCTGGTTTGAACATTAAAAAAAAAGGTAGGTATAGCCAATCTACAATAGAAAAAGTTCGACAGGTGATTGAATTATTGCTTCATCAAGGGCGCAAGATCGATAGGACAAATAGAACGTTGAAAAAAGTAACAGGTAGCCAATCCACAACGAAAAGAGTTCGACAGGTGATTGAATCATTGCTACTACAACGGCGCAAGATCTTGAGGGCACAACCACCAGGTCAGAAACAAACAAGACATATTAAAATATTGTAAGATATATATTCTTGGGATTTCAGTCAATATTTTAATTTTATTTCTTTTCTGCTCTACAGTTTCGGCTGCACCTCAGCCATCCTCAAAAGCGAAATGAATTATTGTTTAAAAAATTGAAGTTATACATATGTTAAAACTGTTATTAATATTAATAAGCGGAAAAAAGAGAAATTTTCTCTTGTCCTTTGCCACACCCGACATCTAGCCAACAGTTAGCCAACGCCTTCCATAGATGTCGGGTGTGGCAAAGGACAAGAGAAAATTTCTCTTTTTTCCGCTTATTAATATTAATAACAGTTTTAACATATGTATAACTTCAATTTTTTAAACAATAATTCATTTCGCTTTTGAGGATGGCTGAGGTGCAGCCGAAACTGTAGAGCAGAAAAGAAATAAAATTAAAATATTGACTGAAATCCCAAGAATATATATCTTACATTATTTACATATCCAGTCAGCGTCAATCATTTTATCCAATATTAAAATATTACAGGTAACCAGTTTACAACGCAAAGAGTTCTTCTGCTATGACAACGGCACAAGATCTATAGGACACAATCACCAGATCAGAGACAAGAAGATTCTTCTTGAATGAACCATCTAGGAAAAGGACAGGTGGTTAATCTACAACAGAAGAGTTGGACAGAGGATTAAATCATTGCTACCAGGTCAAAGATAAGCAAGATTCTTCCTGGATCAACCAATCAGGAAGAGGACAGGTAGACAATTTCCGATGAAAATAGTCAAGCATGGAACATAGTCATCGTTACTGCAATGGCACAAACCCTTTTGGGCACAATCACCACGTCAGAAAAAAGCAAAATTTTTCCTGGATTTTGGATGAACCATCTAAGAAAAGGATAGGTGGCTAATCTACAGCGGAAGTGTTAGACAGGGAATTAAATCATTGCTAAGGAAACGGCACAAGATCTATAAGACACAATGAACCATTCAAGAAAAGGGCAGGAAATTAAATTGTTACAATAGTGGCACAAGATCTTTTGGACACAATAATCGGAGACAAGAAAGGTTCTTTTTGGATAAAACATTTGTGGAGAGAATAAACAAGATTCTTGCTAGATGAAACATCTAAAAAAAAGGTAGCCAATCTACAACGGTTGGAGTTCAACAGGAGATCAAATAACTACTGAGACAACGGCACATATCTGAGACAAGCAAGATTCTCCCTGGACAAACCATCCACGAAAAGAAAAAAGGATCAATCTACAACGGCAAGAATTGGACCTCAAATCATTTTTACGAAAACGGCACAAGATCTGTAGGACTCAGTCTCCAGGTCAAAGACAAGCAAGATTCTTCCTGGATGAAACATTCAAGAAAAGGACATGTAGCCAATTTATAACAGAAAGAGTTTGACAGGTGATTGTACTATTGCTACGACAACGGCACAAGACTCATAAAATATAATCACCAAGTTAGAAACAAGCAAGATTCTTTCTAGATGAGCCACCTACAACGGAATAGTTAGACAGGGGAATTAATCATTGCTACCAGGTCAGAGACAAAAAAGATTCTTTCTGGATCAATCATAATCAAGCGGAAAGATAGACAATTCTCAATGGAAATAGTCAAGCATGGAACATAATCATCGCTACTGCAATGGCACAAGCTCTTTTGGAGACAATCTCCAGGTCAGAGACAAGCAAGATTTTTTCTATATGAAACACCCAAGAAAAGGACAACAGAAAGAGTTCGACAGACGATTAAATCATTGTTACGACAATGGCACCAAGTCAGAGACAAGGTAGATTTTTCCTGGATGAAACATCCGAGAAAACGACAAATGACCAATCTTAAACAGGAAGAGTTCGACAGGTACAACAACGGCACAAGATTTATTGGGCACAATTACCAATTCAGAAGCAAGCAAGATTTTTTTGATGAACCACTCAAGAAAAGGACAGATAGACAACTCTTGATTCTCAAGATTGTTTGGACACAATCACCAGAAACATCCAAGAAAAGGTCAGGTAGCCAATCTACAACAATAAGAGTTCGACAGGTAATTGTATCATTGCTGCGATAACGGCACAAGACCCATAAGACACAAAACAAACAAGATTCTTCCTGGAAGAACCATCTAGGGAAAGGTTAGGTGACCAATCTACAACGGAAAGAGTTCGACAAGTAATTAAATCAATGTTAAGACAATGGTACAAGATCTGTACGACAGAATCACCAGTTCAGCGACAAACAAGATTCTTTTTGGATGAATCATCCAAGAAAAGGACATACAGACAAATCCTGATGGAAGTAGTCAAACATGAAACTCAAACATCGCTACTGCAATAGCACAAGGCCTTTTGGACACAATGATTAGGTAAGAGACGGGCAAATTTTTTCCTAGATGAAACATCCAAGAAAAGGACAACAGAAAGAGTTCGACAGGTGATTGAATTACTGCTATGATCTGTGGGACACAATCAACAAGTCAGAGACAACCAAGATTCTTTTTTGATGGAACATCCAAGAAAAGGACAGATGGCTAAACTAGAACAGAAAGAGTTAGACAACAACAACGGCTCAAGATCTATTGGGCTACTTCAATGGCACAAGGACCTTTGGACACAATCACCAGCAGGATTTCTCCTGGATTACACAACCAAAAAAAGGACAGGTGGCCAATCCACAATGAAAAGAGTTAGACAGGGAGTTGACAAATTGCTACGATAATGGCACAAGATTTATTGCACACTGTCATCAGATCGGGAACAAACAAGCCTCTTTCTGGATGAAATATTCAAAAACATAACAGGCAGCCAATCTACAACGGTGGGAGTTCGATAGGATATCAAAACAATGCTACGACAACGGCACATCTAGGAAAATGACAGGTGGCTAATCTACATCGGAAGAGTTAGACGGAAGATTAAATCATTGCTACCAGGTCAGAGTTAAGCAAGATTCTCCCTAGATCAATCATCCAAGAAAAATAAAGATAGACAATTTCCGATGAAAATAATCAAGCATGGAACATAATCATCGCTACTGCAATGGCACAAACTCTTTTGGACACAATCACCAGGTCAAAGACAAGCAAGATTCTTTCTAGATGAACCATCTAGGAAAAGAACAGGTGGATAATCTACAACGGAAGAGTTGGACAGGGGATTAAATCATTGCTACCAGTTCAGAGAAAAGCATGATTCTTCCTGGATAAATCATCCAAGGAAAGGATACAGAGACAAATCCTGATGAAAATAGTCAAACATGGAACATAATCATCGCTACTGCAATAGCACAAGCTCTTTTGGACACAATCACCAAGTCAGAGACAAGCAAGATTCTTTCTGGATGAACCATCTAAGATCTAGGTGGCTAATCTACAACGGAAGGGTTGGACAGGGAATTAAATCATTGCTAAGGAAACGGCACAAGATCTATAAGACATAATGAACCATCTGAAAAAAGGACAGGGAATTAAATTGCCACGATAACCTATTGAACACAATCATAAGATCGGAGACAAGTAAGGCTCTTTCTAGATGAAGCATTTATGAAAATAATAAACGAGATTATTGCTAGAAGAAACATCTAAAAACAGACAGGTAACCAATCTACAACAGTTAGAGTTCGACCAGAGATCAAATCACTATCAAGACAATGGCACAAGATCTGTAGGACACAATCACCAGGTCAGAGATAATGAACCATCCAGAAAAAGAACAGGTAGCCAATCTACAACGGAAAAAGTTGGACAGGGAGTTGAGAAATTGCTACGATAATGACACACTTATCAAATCGGGAACAAGCAAGGCTCTTTCTGGATGAAGCATTCGTGGATAGCCAATTTATATGAAGAAGACAGAACGCCAGATTAATAACAGGACTCATAGGACACTGTGCCATTTACAAAACCTCTATGTACATATAAGGGGACTACATTTGGTACAACTGTGCACAGATTGTACAAGAGAGGGTGTCTGAAGCTAGTTTTTCTCAAAATATAACTAGAAGTCAGTCGTAAGTGAATTGTAAATAAATCTGGATTACTACAAATCCAAAGTTTCACTACAGTCTCAAAAAGAATCCACCGTATTGTTTTGTCGAACATCAACCAACCGCTCGGCACAAGACATTAGAACACTGTAAAATATTTATGTTGGCAAATTTCAAAAGGGGGTTTTTCAGAAAGACAGTCTCCTGTTAAATAATAAAAGTGATAATGAATTGAACACTGAACCAAATTAACAACGGTAACTTCAGCTTTGAACTTTGCTATTGATTTTGCAATCAGTTCATTCAAGCATTGAATTATTTATGTACAGCATTTCGCAGAAATGCTTTTTGTTGTCAGAAGTTCTATTTTGGGACTATGAAATTTCTAATTTAAGTATGAACTATTTATAATTTCTTGTGGTTTCTTCTTTAATGGATTTTGAATGTCATCTTACAAATTAAGGAAATACCACCCATGTTCTTGTAGCAGATTAATTTTAAATGTACTTAACAAATATTTTATTTAGTTGTTACGTTTTTGGTACTCACTCTTTAATAGCAGAACACTTTAAGAATACTCGTACCTGTAACAAAAAAGGTCAAAAATTAATATGAGTCCTACAAAATGGTAAATGAAAACATTTTGTGTTCATTATCCACTTTCATCTTTTTTTATGTTCTATCAAAGCGTTTAAGCAATAAAAGATTGGCAAATTGTGAATTAATTATTTAGTTTTTTTCTTTATGGTTATATGTATGTATGTAGGTTTTGTTTTACAGTGTAATGACTATTGACCATCTTGATGGTGAATAACTTTAATGGAGAGGTTTGTCCCATTAATACATTAATTGCAGTAGGTATTCTACGAACAATTTATTCTTGAGTCGACCTTGATTCGATTGTTACTTTTCATTCTATTTTATACTCATTTTTGTATTTTCTTTTTGCTTATTTGTACTGATGCAGATCACATTTGTTATCTTGTAAATCGATTGAAGATTAATAATGCAGTTTACCACTTCATTTTTCACATTGCACGATCAGAAACTTTTTATTATTTTTTTTACTTTGACAGCTACAAAAACGTGTCCAGAAAAATTTAAAAACTAACCAGCGAAAATTTTTTTCGAATTCTCAAAAGAATTGAATTTTGCAATTTTAACACGTAGTATTTTGTTGAGTTTGTACCGAATTCGTGATATGAATTTGTGGTTTGTTTGGTGACGTCACACCTATACGTGATTTGTCGTTAAATCGAGGTTTTTATGAGCAGTATTTTAATGTAAAAAGTAAAGAAAATAAATATTCTGTTGATGACTTAATTACTATATTAAGCCTTAATAACGTATTAAAAAATTGTTATTTACATTCAGTTTTAATAAAGTGATGTACGTAGGATGACCATTAGAGTTCGTAATTAAATATTGCATGGACTCCATTTAATAACAAATGTATTTTCATGTAAATTAATGATTTGAGAAACCAGTAGTTAGCTGCGTACAATTTTTAATGAAGAAAAACTGTTAATTGTTTGAGTACGATTTAATAACACACTTAAGATATGTGTTAAAGTACATCAAGTCTGAAGAGGATAATTATCCCACTTTCCAAACTTTTCTCTTCAATCATTTGTTCTCGGTGTTTTTACTCTCCAAAAGCATTCAAATTATTCGGAATGAAGTTATAAAACTACATTTTGTAAAACCTATAATTACAAACAAATCTTGAATCTGTATCATTAACTTGATTGACTCCAATTCCATTATTGTTACGATTATTGCTAAACGCAATAAAATCTCAATCAATGCACCGTTTTCGACCTCAATTTTATGTTGCTGCTTTCTAGTGGTTGTACTTTTACCCATTTTATTTTCAGTTTTAATAAAATTCGTGACTTCTGTCGTGAAAAATGCTAAACGTATTCGTGAAATATGTTCAGGAATTTTGTGACGTAAGTACGAAATGATATGTTTCTCAGCAGGTTTATGTGAGATATTTGTTGGATCGTTTACGTTATTATTCACTTTCAAAATAGTACCGTTATCGAGTAAAAAGAGGATATGAAATCGGAAGCAACAACTACCTGCTTACAGCTAAAATAAAAAAAATAAAGGACACAAGAAAACTTGAAAATAAGAAAGAGAAAACTACAATAAAAATATTCAAATTGAAGTATGAACAGATAAGAGTAGAAAACCCAACAAAAAATTCAAAAAAAAATATCTGAATGAAGGAAAAAGCTTTTCAGAGCTCATTTTTTTAATAAATATGTTTTATATGGAAAAGTTCTGTATATAAAAATGATTAGAAACACAACGTTTCAACAGCAAAGTGCTGCCTTTTTCAAGTGTAAAAGTATAATGAATAAATAAGCAAAAATTGTCAAGACAAGAAAAATACAAAAGGTGACTAGATAAAATATTAACTCCTAGGATCGTAGAGCTCTGCCTGTCGTTTAGCATATAATTCAATGTCTACGGGTATTCAAGAGATAAAAAAAAGGTCTAAATAGGGAAATTGTCAACTCCTTGTGGTTCTAGGTCAATCTGGCTCTACTCTTTTTGATTTGGCACATAACTGATCCATCCACAGATCTTCAGGAGGTGGTGTTAAAGTAATTCTTGCAAGTAGAATCATAGATAAAAATAACTTGAAATTATGAACAAATGACTGGTAACCACGATCGATTAAGTTCATAACCAGTATTCAAATTCAAATTATTCGGTGATTTCTTTATTTCTATTGCTTTTCTTATTAGCCTCTTGAACCAATTGTTCTCTCTAGCCAGAAGCTTTGTATTCTTAAAGTCAATGCCATGTAATTCTTGAATGGCATGATCAGCCACCGCAGACTTTTCTGGGTGGTTCAATCTTATATGACGAAAATGCTCTTTCAGTCTTGTTTCCACAGTCCTCTTGGTTTGTCTAATATATACTTTGCCACATTGGCAGGGAATCTTGTATATTCCTGGGTACTGTAGAGGAAATCTGTCTTTAACATTACCAATAAGATTTCGAATTTTCAAATTGGAAGTGTAAGATGTTCTTATGTCATATTTATGTAAAAGCCCTCCAATTTTATCTGTTATATTAGCTACGTAAGGCAACGTAACAAATATTTTCTTATTATTTGGATCTTGAACAGGAGGAATAGAATTATTCTGTCTAAGTGCTCTCTTGATCTGTGTTTTATTATAACCATTCTTCAAGAAAACATCATCTAAAAATTTGATTTCATCAGACAGTTTACTTGGATGACATGAAGAAGAGGCTCTCTGATATAAAGTTTTAATAGTGCAAAATTTTTGAGCTGGTTGGTGATTGGAGGACTCATATAAATATTGATTTGTATGAGTCGGCTTCCTATATACTGAATGGATGAGTTTACCATTATCTTGTTTCTCCAGGTGAACGTCCAGAAAAAGAAGACAGTTATTTTCGTCAACCTCAATACTGAATTTAATGTTTCTATGTTAGATGTTCAGATGATTCAAAAATACATTCAATTCATCTCTACCATGAGGCCAAACAGCAAAAACATCATCAACATAACGTGGCCAAACAGTGGATTTCTTCATAGCTGTGCTTGAGGTTGTTGAGAAGGAAATCGAAGTATATGAGAGTTCATTTAAATTTTTCAAGAGCTGACAACGAATTTAGGGAACGTATTTTAGGCAAGTTGAAACGAAAAGAAAATAATATTTTATTAATTGGTGAATCTAGAATCTTGCGTCTGGCAGAGGTTTGGCGGTTATTTCGCTACTGTGCAACTTATGACATTTGCAAAAAAATGAATCAAGAAAATATGTTTTAGGCAACTTGAAATTTATTTAATCTTCAACTTTAGCATCTATTTAACCAAGAAATTGAAGTCCCAGACTATTTTTTGGGTTTTAAAGTACAACCTGACCTCCCCGAATATATTTAATAATCATATCTCAAAAATATTCTTTGGGCATTCTGAAATTTTTATAGCATGTTTATTAACTACTATTAAAAATTATGTGTAAATTGCCAAACGAATTGAACGCCTTTTAGTGATTTCCTGACGCAAATAAAGATTCAAATTGCTGCAGCATTTCAATAATCATCTTCTATTTTTGTACCAATCGGCTAAGCCAGGAGTGCACTTTATATAACAGACTTTTCGAATTTTCCGCATAAATTCAAAACAATCAGTCGTAGAATATTGAAGTTCCGTTTTAGGCACTTCTATAACATTCAGTTATGCACCTCGTATTATGATTGCAATCGACTGTACCGGAAATGCAGCACTTTGCTCGAACTTTTTTTTTGAATTTTCCACATAAATCCAGAACGTAGAATGTTGAAGTTCAGTATTTTAGACGATTTTACCATCTGAATGCTCATATCCTATTTTCATTGAGATCGACTAAGCCAGAAGTGCACTTTACTTGACAGTCTTTTGGAATTTTTTGGATAAATTCGAAACGATCAGATGTAGAATATTGAAATTTGGTATTTCAGTCTGCTGTAGCATCTAAATGATTGCCTACTATTTTCATAACAATAGACTGAACCGGAAGTGCACTTCAGTAGGAATTTATTTTTTAATTTTGCGCATAAATTCAGATCTGTTGGCAGTCGTAGAATTTTGGAAATCAGTATTTAGGAATATTGTAGCATAAGAATGACGATCTTCTGTTTCCAAAGCAACCGATTGGGTTGAAAGCGCACTTTACTTGACAGATTTTTAGAATTTTTTGGATAAATAAATAAAATAAATTAGGCGTTGAACGATGGAGTTTTGCATTTGATTATCGTATTATTATATGCAAAAAATATATAATAATATATATAATTAAGTAATGAACATGCTATAAAAATTCGGGGGAGTCAGGTTGTACTTTAAAACTCAAAAAATAGTCTGAGACTTCAATTTCTGGGCTAAATAGATGCTAAAGTTAAAGATTAGATAAATTGCAAGTTGCCTAGAACATATTTTTTTGATTCATTTTTTTGCAAATGTCATAAGTTGCAGAGTAGCGAAATAACCGCCAAACCTCTGCCAGACGCAAGATTCTAGATTTACCAATTGATAAAATATTATTTTCTTGTTGTTTCAACTTGCCTAAAATACGTTCTCTAAATTCGTCATCAGCTCTCCGACTATTACAGTATATTATTTGTTTAGTGAAGAATATTCTGGCAAAGTTTGAACTTAATCTTGTTTCTAGTTATCGAGATAAAAAATGTCAAAGTTGATGTTCGGTGACATATTATTACATCGCGTTAATGCACGCGACATGTTTCACATTGATTTATACGTCATTATCTCGACTACCTGCAATGACAACATCACAAAAAATCGTCAAAATATCTACGAATGTTCTATAAACATGTGTACCAAGTTTCAAAAAAGTCTTGTTTATAGTTTCAGAGAAAATTGAATTATTACTCAAAAAAATTGTACATAAGCTACTAAAATTTAGCAAGTTATCATACGCTTGGCAACGTCGCCGCGTGAGATGAAATGGGAAGAGTGTGTGTGATTAGAATAAATAAGATTTTTTATCATTTCCCTGACTTGACGGTACACTGATTGAGTATCCCATTTATTCTTCCATCGATATTATTTTTTTGATGTAGATTTATCATCAATAAGTTTGTTTGATTATGAAACGCAGTACCACTACTAAACGTCAGATGTCAAAAATCACTGATCTCAATATAACACTGGATTGGGTTTATACCGTATTCTGGCATCTGAAAGCGGCCCCGGTTGAACGGCGGCCTTGACAGTAAAACTGAGGTTTTGTGTCACTATTCGGCGGCAAATTCAAAACACTTATAGAAGACACTCGATGAAATTCAAAGTATAATGCAAGGAAGATGAAGAAATTATTCTCAATATATATTGAAATACATACATTAATAATCAACAAAAGTTAAAAATTGTTATAATAGTTGAAATATTTATTAATAGTTAAAAATATTTGTGAACTTTTTAGTGTCAGTGTTTTAACTATTTTTTAAACATTGTAGTTTAGTATTATTTAATACGTTCAATAGTTTTATAAATTTTTGTTACCTAAAATTTAAAACTATGAATTCATCTATATGAATAAATGAAGTGCATTTCTGCGATAATATTGCCTATTCAAAACTAATAATTTTAAATATCTGCTACACATGATAGGAGAATAATAATACATTTAATAATCAAATTTTTAATGTTCGTAAGTAAGCACAAATTTGCAGTCCAGCGATTAATTTTGTAAGCAAGATATTTTATATTAAATTTGATATATTACTCAAATTTGTTATCATAACTTTGTAACATTGCCCAACAATATGATTTTATTATTCATGATATTTTCAATTTAATCTAAAATTGAAAATCAAATCGTTTGACAACTTCAACATAATAATTGATGTACCCTTCTAGGCCTCCATAAAACCTGTAAAAAGTAATACTTCACTGAAAATAGGAATAAGTTATATCTTCAAACTTTTTCAGTTGAGTTTTTCTAATAAAATAAAACAATAACAATATTATATATTAATATATCTACATTTAAATAAACAAAATTTATTCAGTATGAAATTGCGTCCCAACACCATACTGAACTGTCACAATTGACACAGAACCTCAGTTTTTGCCAAGGTGGCGACTCTCAATTGGGGCTGCATTCCAGCGCCTAAACCCAATCCAGTGTTTATTAGAGATCAGTGTCAAAAATACTTTCGAAAGTCTACAGCGTTGCGCACTATACATATCATATTGTAGCTTTGTTAAAATATGAAAAAAGAGTATTTCAACGGATGGAAGCTCTTTAAAAAGAATAGAATAATAAACCAAATTATGAAGCTGGCAATGAATGTTTATCCTATGTATTTAGCATAGAGCAGGGTTCCCACCACAGCTTGACCCCACTCCTCTTCTTAACAACCTTAAAGCAATTTGTTCAAAATTCTTCATGAAAAATTGGCAGTAGATGTAGAAATAGGAGAACCCATGGAGACACTATCGATTTGCTTGTAAAAGTTACCATTGAAGATAAAGAAACAAGAAGTCAAACAATGTTTGAAAAGTTTGCTAATATCAGGAGAAAAATCTAATAATTTCAAAGAATCGATGATAGGTACTTTTGTGAACGAAGATGAAACGTCAAAACTGTCAAGTAGATCATTATCTGTCAATGTCATTTCACTTTCAAATCCACAAAATGTCGAGAATCCTTAACATAATGATAAAGTAGGACCAATCAACGGCTTCAACAAACCATCCAGATATTTGGCTAATCCATATGTTGTTGAACCTATGGGTCTTAAGGCAACATCTTTTTTATGAATTTTCGGAAGACCATAAAACTTGGAAATAACAGGATCTTGAGGAATAAGCTCTTTATGAATATCTTGAGATAAAGACGATTCTCTCAAAAGTTTAGTTGTTTGATATTTTGAAGAGCTCAGAGGATTACTATTAATTTGAACGTAGGCAGCATCATCTAGTAAGTCATTTACTTTTTTAATATAATCTTCTTCATTCATGATGACTGTAACTTTGCCCTTATCAGCTGGTAAAACAACAATATCCTTATTATTTCTTGTCTCTCTTAGGCATTGAAGTTCACTTCTTGATATGTTGGATCTGACAACTGGAGTCTTTTCCAAAATACGCACAGATTCATGGTGAATTTCTTGAGACTTCTTTGCAGGTAGCATATTGATGGCAGCTTCTACATTCGTAATGATTTCTTCAACAGGGATACGGCTAGGAGTGATTCCATAGCCCAAACCTTTACATAAAACATTACAAGCAGTATCTGACAAAGATGATTGATCACCAGTTTGTTTTTAGGTGGTGAATGGATGTAAGTTTGCAAGTTATGTTTCTCAAATAATTTGTCAAATTTAGTTTTTTGTGAATTACTCAACTTTTATTGTTGATCTGTTGAACGAAGAGTGAGAATACTATCTAATACGCATCTCTTCAAAAATGTTAGATCACAAAGCCGGAAAGTTTTCTGTTTGTTGACTTTTTCAAATTTATTTACATGTTTATGAATTTCCTTCCCATACAGGCGTTTTAATGGAGGAAAAAACTTTTTTGAATTACTTACGATTGACAATCGTTTCAATATAATTTTTGACACTTTTTCTTGAACTATACCCGCAGGGGCTTCAATTTGATATCAAACACGATACAACCAAATGACTTATTTTTAATAAACCATTGACGAATGTTTGCATGTGATGTTTAAATATGAGTAATAATAATTCTAATTTCACATTATTTCTTTTCTTCGTATGTTCCTTAATGACTTTTATGTCTCAATTGGAAGCGGAAAATTTCACTTTCTGATTAGATGGTAAAAGGAATAATGTTTCCTCTCAGATTTATCACCAGAACAAAATAATTATAAGACATATTCCAATCTCCACGGAACAAGTTTCATACAACAACTCCCAACTAAGCTGCATTTAAATAAGAATCCAGTGCAGAAATTGAATACGATATTAATCAATTGGAATTCTCTACTACAACTCATGCACACTTATTAATGTTTCACACGTACATAGGTATTTATTTAAACGCAAACGAATAGAGCCCGATCAGCTAATAACCAAGTACACACCACAGAGCAGTTTTCCAAGATACAGTTCCATTTTCATCATCATTTGATAACACCTTTTGTTTTTAATGAAGGATGCGATTGTTTGCGTATTATCTAGGTGCTTAATGCGTGGAAAAATAACGCCAAAATTATAGGTTGCTTTTCGCCGTGTAGCGTGAGGACTGATCGTTAAGCAAAGATGGAATTTTAAAATATGATTGAAAGAGAAATCTTACACTTTTTTTGAATGGAAATGTGTTTGAATAGCTGTTTTACGTTAAGGTGTAATTTGATGATAAGGAATGTAACAAAGTGTACAAAATTTGTAACATTAGAGTCTTGAGTCGGATTCTTCTGCTTTCCACGTCCATAAAGTTTGTAGCAGTCATAAAAGAAACAATATTCCTCTTAGTAAATCTCCGCGAAATAACAAAAATATTTCCATCCTACTCGGCCATAACCCACAATCTGTAACAGCATCACTCCTTTTATCAGATCGCACTATAACTGTAACCAAGAAGTCTTGAATAGTTCCGAGTGACTTTTCTCATTGAGTGTACAATCTAAAGTGTTTAGCGGCATCGATAGGCTGTAGCGTCTCTCACATAGAATGATATTTATGTTAGTCGTTCATAAATCGTTATGGTTTTTATAGTTTTGTCACATCGTGATGAATAGACCGACTAGAATTGTGGATTGCAGATCTTTGGATTGCCTCGGAAGGAATTGCTTTGCGTGTGTTCGTTTGAACGCCCGGTATTTAATAGATTGATTGATAAAGGTTACTTGTTACTAAATTCATCTTTAGGATAACAAAGAATTAATCCACTACCCTTGCTGAAAGCTTTTAAAGTTCTTCTGCTCGTCAATGAAGAAGAAACGTGGGAAAGAACACTACACTACACGATTCATTGAAAGCAATAGTGTTAGGTTGAAGAAGAAGACATATAATTGCTTCGATAATTGTATATTCCAATACCAATTTAGCATCAATCTAATGACGCTGAAATGGTTAGAATACGTTCTCTGGATGGGATTCAGCAAATGCTACTGTGCTACAATGTAGCACAATTATAGCATTTGTAATTGTAATTTCACTCACTGGGATCATTATTAACAGGTATTAAGAAATATTTCGCAATTTATACAAAACGGGCAGAAGGAATTCAAATTGTGGGAAATAATTTCTCTGAAAGAGAAGCTATATGGTTAAATACATCTGATTTCTAGAAATGATTAAGGACCACATTAGTTGAGTATCAGTAATTGAATACAATTTACAAGTGGAAGACACCGCCACGAAACAAAAGATACTCATTTTATTACCGCTTCTCTGGCAGTCAAATTTTGCATATTAAAATAGTTATTTGGACATAATATATAAAAAATATGTTTTATTTGGAAAAGTTCTGTATATAAAAATGATTAGAAGCACAACTTTTTGACAGCAAAGCGCTGCCGTTTTCAAGTGTAAAGAAATATGAAAATAAATAAACAAAATTGTCAAGACAACAAAAATAAAAGTACAAATAGTAACTAGATTAGTTTGAAATATTAACTCCTAGGATCGTAGAGCTCTGCCTGTGGTTGATGATTCAATATCCACAGGTCTTCAGGAGATAATAATGAAGGTCTAAATAGGGAAATTGTCAACTCCTTGTGGTTCTAGGTCAATCTAGCTCTACTCTTTTTGGTTTGGCGCAAAACTGAACCATCCACAAATCTTCAGGAGGTGGTGAGGAAGTAACTCTTGCAAGTAGATTCGTAGATACAAATAACTTGAAATTATGAACAAATGATTGGTTACCATGATCGATTAAGTTCATAACCGATTCAAATTCAAATTATTCGGTGATTTTTTTATTTCAATTGCTTTTCTTACAAGCCTCTTGGACCAATTGTCCTCTTCAGCCAGAAGCTTCGTATTATTGAAGTCAATGCCATGTAATTCTTGAATAGCATGCTCAGCCACAGCAGATTTTTCTGGATGGTTCAATCTTATATGACGAGAATGCTCTTCCAATCTTGTTTCTACAGTCCTCTTGGTTTGTCCAATATATACTTTGCCACATTGACAAGGAATCTTGTATATACCTGAATACTGTAGAGGAAATCTCTCTTTAACATTACGAATAAGATTTCGAATTTTTAAATTATATGCTACATGCAGAAAAGCCTCAAGAAATTCGTCATGAAACTGTGCGTATTTTGAAGAAGACTCCAGCTGTCAGATTCAACTTATCAAGAAGTGAACTTCAGTGCCTAAGAGAATTAAAAAATAATAAGGATATTGTTGTTTTACCAGCTGATAAGGGCAAAGCTACAGTCATCATGAATAAAGAAGATTACGTTCAAGTTAATAGTAATCCACTTAGCTCCTCAAAATATTAAACAACTGAACTTTGAAAGAATCATCTTTACCTCAAGATATTCAGAAAGAGCTTATTCTCCAAGAACCTGTCATTTCCAAGTTTTATGGTCTTCCGAAAGTTCATAAAAAGGATGTTCCCCTAAGACCTATTGTGTATTCAATAGGCTCAACAACATATGGATTAGCCAAATATTTGGATGGTTTGTTGAAGCCGATGATTGGTCATACTTCATCATATGTTAAGGATTCTCGACATTTTGTGGATTTGATTAGTAATATGACATTGACAGATAATGATTTACTTGTCAGTTTTGACGTTTCATCTTTATTCACAAAAGTACCTAGCATCGATACTCTGGAATTATTAGAAGATCATTTTTCATCTGATATTGTCAAGCTTTTTAAACATTGTTTGATTTCTTGTTTCTTCGTCTTCAATGGTAATTTCTACAAGCAAATTGATGGTGCCGCCATGGGTTCTCCTATTTCTTCCTCTATCGCTAATTTTTACATGGAGAATTTTGAACAAAAAGCTTTAAACACTGCTATGAAGAAACCTACAGTCTGGCTACGTTACGTTGATGATGTCTTTGCTGTTTGGCCTCATGGTACAGATGAATTGAATGTTTTTTTGAATCATCTAAACATGCAACATAGGAACATTAAATTCAGTATTGAGGTTGAAGAAAATAACTGTCTTCCTTTTCTGGACGTTTACCAGGAGAAACAAGATAATGGTATTTTGACCATTCTGTATATAGAAAGCCGACTCATACAAATCAATATTTACATGGGTCCTCAAATCACCATCCTGCTCAAAAATTTTGTAATATTGGAACTTTATATCAGAGAGCCTCTTCATTATATATATATGTCATCCAAGTAAACTATCTGATGAAATCAAATTTTTGGATGATGTTTTCTTGAAGAATGGTTATAATAGAACACAGATTAAGAAAGCACTTAAACAGAAGAATTCTACGCCTCCTGTTGAAGATCCAAATAATGAGAAAATATTTGTTACGTTGCCTTACGTAGCTAATATAACTGATAAAATTGGGAGGCTTTTACATAAATATGACATTAAAACTTCATACACTTCCAGTTTAAAAATTCGAAATCTTATTGGTAATGTTAAAGACAGATTTCCTCTACTGTATCCTAGTATATACAAGATTCCTTGTCAATGTGGCAAAGTATATATTGGACAAACCAAGAGGACTGTAGAAACAAGATTGAAAGAGCATTCTCGTC
Source organism: Dromius quadrimaculatus (assembly GCA_963989225.1). Taxonomy (NCBI): domain Eukaryota; kingdom Metazoa; phylum Arthropoda; class Insecta; order Coleoptera; family Carabidae; genus Dromius; species Dromius quadrimaculatus. The sequence continues at coordinate 5,728,049 of OZ022328.1, forward strand.
ATATAAGATTGAACCATCCAGAAAAATCTGCTGTGGCTGATCATGCTATTCAAGAATTACATGGCATTGACTTCAAGAATATGAAGCTTCTGGCTGAGGAGAACAATTGGTTCAAGAGGCTTATAAGAGAAGCAATTGAAATAAAAAAAATCATGTAATAATTTGAATTTGAATACCGGTTATGAACCTAATCGTTCATGGTTACAAATCATTTGTTCATAATTTCAAGTTATTTTTATCTACGAATCTACTTGCAACAGTGACTTCATCACCACCTCTTGAAGATCTGTGGATGGTTCAGTTATGCGCCAAACCAAAAAAAGTAGAGCCAGATTGACCTAGAACCACAAAGAGTTGACAAATTCCCTATTTAGACCTTCATTATTATCTCCTGAAGACCTGTGGATATTGAATCATCAATTACAGGCAGAGCTCTACGATCCTAGGAGTTAATATTTTAAACTTATCTAGTTACTATTTGTACTTTTATTTTTGTTGTCTTGAATATTTTGTTTATTTATTTTCATATTCCTTTACACTTGAAAAAGGCAGCACTTTGCTGTCGAAACGTTGTGTTTTCAATCATTTTTATATACAGAACTTTTCCAAATAAAACATCTTTATTAAAAAATGAGTTCTGAGAATTTTTTTTCTTCATTATAATATATGAATATCAGACTTCATACTTTGAGTGTGGGAAAGTCATATTGTCAATCGAAAACCCCCGTTTTTGACCAGTTTTTCGTGAATTTCTCATTTTCTAACGTTCGTACAGGATTTGAGGTCACAAGTTAAAATCAAATACTCACTTTTCTCTACAAAAAAGATTCTATGACTAATTTGCAAGCCATGTTAACCCACCAAAATTTGGTTTATAATAATATTTCTGAGCTTGATATTTTAGCTTTTTAAGCGAAGGTCGCAATGATTCGATCACGACTTTACCGTATTAGTATGTCTCTTTGAATCAATATATTACAAATTTTATTATATGAGCTATTTCCGATGTTCAATTGTGTGTGTAAAACCACTTGTTTCACATTTTAAACACATTTTAATATGTCTAATTTATGGAACTGGCCTTTAGTGTGCATAATTGCTGTAAAACGACGTAATTTCGTTTCACCTTTTTATTATCTGATTAATGTTTATGATTATTAATATTTTCATATTATGAAAACTTTGCCATTAAATGAATCGTAATATCTGTTTATGGGTTTATAATTAATTTTTTTACGTCATACAAGAAGTGCTAAATGTTGATAATAACAAAATTCCTCAAATGTCAAACACAAGTCCACAAATTTCTTGAAGAACATAAATTTTCAGGCTCATTTTTACTTATTACTTACTTGTACTAAGTACAAGGAAGTATTGTGAAACCGACAAAATTCACTCATCGAGATTTTGATAGAAATATTCGTTTTGAGCATCCCTGAATCCATTTTGATTATTTTTGGCTTGATGTCGGTACGTATGTGCGTTCGTTCGTTCGTAACTCGCAAATCTCAAAACTGGTTGAACATATAATGTTAAAATTTTGTATTTAAGACTAGTATAAGGTCTACTTATGCACCTTGCATTATGGTTCCAATCGTCTGTACCGGAAGTGCACTTTACTTAAAACTTTTTTCGAATTTTTCTAATAAATCCAGAATGATCAACCGTAGGATGTTGAAATTCAGTATTTGAACCTGAGGTTGTATCAGAAAGGTCATCTGCTTTTTTTGTATGAATCGGCAAAGCCGGAAGTGCACTTTACTTGAAACTTTTTTTGAATATAGAATAGAATGTTCCGCCATAACATATTGAAATTTCGTATTAAGCACTTCTATAACATTTTATTGTATATCTTGCATTATGATTGCGATCGGCTAAGCCGGAAGTGCACTTTACTTGAAACTTTTTTCTAATTTTCCGCATAAATTCAGAATGATTAGCCATAGGATACTGGAATTTAGTATTTGCAATTGCTGTAGCATCTAAATGGTCATCTTCTATTTTTGTAACAATCGGCTGAGCCGGAAGTGCACTTTATATGACAGACTTTTTTAATTTTCCGCATGAATTCTAAACAATCAGTCGTAGAATATTTAAATTTTGTATTAGACACTTTTATAATATCTAGTTGTACACCCTGCATTATGATTGCTATCGATTAAACCGGAAGAGTACTTTATCCGGAACATTTTTTGAATTTTCCGCATAAATCCAAAACGATTGAACGTAGATTGTTAGAATTCAGTATTTAGGACGATTATACCGTCTAGATGCTCATATCCTATTTTAATTAAGATCCACTGAGCCGGAAGTGCACTTTATTTGACAGTCTTTTGGAATTTTTCGCATAAATTCGAAACGATCAGGTGTAGAATATTGAAATTTTGGTATTTCAGTCTGCTGTAGCATCTGAATGATTGCCTACTATTTTCATAACAATAGACTGAACCGGAAGTGCACTTCAGTAGGAATTTATTGTTTAATTTTGCGCATAAATTTAGATCTGTTGGTAGTCGTAGAATTTTGGAAATCAGTATTTAGGAATGATGTAGTATAAGAATAATGGCCTACTGTTTCCATAGCAACCGACTTGGCTGAAAGCGCATTTTACTTAACAGATTCTTAGAATCCAAAACGATCAACTGTGGAACGATGTGATTTTGATTATACATATCCAATGATATATACGATCAAACACAAAATCACATCACTCAAAAAAACCGCCATCTGTCACTTTAACAATGACAGCTGTCACTTTGACAATGACAGCTTTCCCTTTGAAATATGCAATTAATTGAAGCGACACTCTAAATTTCTGAAACAGCGATGAAACTGGCCATGAAATTTATGATTGGGGAAGTACTGTGCTGGCCACAATGGATTTTTACTTATAACAATACAATATAGCCTTGTGGATTAAAAAAAAATATGTGTTTTTCAATTCCCAAGTAAAGACTTAACTTCAAAATGGGGTTTACTGCAAATATTACTGCAATTTTATGGTGTTTACGCTTAAATTTTATGTGGCAAATGAACAAAGAAAACAAAACACGTATGAATGATTGTTACGTCTCCCATTTATTTACGATATTGTGGTTTTAACTAACAATATTGTCATTCTAAATGTATTTATTCAACAAGAGTCCAAAGTATTTAAATACCCTTCAGTGTTCGAATAAAGGTCACCACATAAAATTACAAAAAGAGGGTAACTTTTATAGATTACACAAATTAAACAAATGGTAAATAAAAATTTAGGCTGCACTTTTCGTACATTTAATACAAATAATGATTGTACGAGGTGTTGAAAACAATTCTAAATCTCTCTTCAAGGATAAAAAATTGAAGAATCATCTAGATGTTGAAAGCGCATTTTTGACAGCTCATGAATGCTTGTTACTTCAGAGATTTCGCAAATTACCATCTCTCACAATTACTGAGCTTGAAATCAAGCAGTTTGGGAAAACTTACGAAACAGCAGCTTCCATTTAGTACTAGTTTCAAGTTGACTATTTGATAGGTGCATAATTTATGTATGTACAAACTCAAAAATACCTTTTAATCTTCATTGTTTAGTTATTGACTGACGGGAGGTCAAGAGCTGTACCTTAAAATAATAATTTGATCTTTATCAAAGCTATATAAAAAAATACACCAAAAGTTAACAAATTTTTTTCCAATAATGATAATTCATTCTAATAAGCTTTAAATTCGCGTCAAACAAGTCATTAAATGAATCCCGGACAGATTTGACAACTGTACATAATAGTAGTGACATGTACGGCTAAAGTTGTAACTAAATTTTTATCTACTTTAATAAATTTCAGTTGCCATATCCCTAATGTCATATACATCTATGGACATTGTTTCACTTGAAACAAGTAATTTAAAAATTGAACCTTCCACAATTACTGAGCTTGAATTAAAGCAATTTGTGCAAACCTACGAAACAGCAGCTTTTATTTAGTACCAGTTTCAAGTCTGTAAATAGTATAGTTGCTGAGAACTCAGCGTCACGCCAGCCAGCCAGCCAAAGTGAATATAATAGCGCTTTTTTCCAAAAAATGCGCTAAAAACGTAGAAAAATGAGGTAAAATAAAGTTAGAAGAGTTGATAAAATACAGAAATGTGTAATTTTGATTATAAAAGAACAATTGACGATAATATCAACATATTCAAAGCTTTCTTAGACTATTTTGTTATAATTACGAGCACAACCCACGGACTGGATACAAATTTATATTAATTGCACTGAGACCCCAGTCTTAGATATATTTGAAATATGTAATTGCCCGTTCCCAACAATTGCTGCAAATCTGTCGAATCTAAGTTGAATCTAGATTCTAGAGTCTAGACAAAGCAGATAATTGTCTAACGAAGCGCCGTAGGAGACGCGTAAAATACAAAGACTATGTTCCAGTAAAGAACATTATTTACTCAAGCAATATGAAGCTTGTTCCTTGAAATAGGTAGGCAGAAATAAATATTTGAGGGAGACTAAAAATAATATTGGGAGAAATTATTTTTGAACAATATTTGCTCATTATTTGACATCCATTCATGCAAACATTTTTGATGATATCAGGTGCTCAATATTACGAACATAATTCTCCTGAAATTGTAGGATGGAATTATAATTGACATGAAGAGCATGTATATCTTAACTGATCAAAGTTCATTGACCTATCATTACCTTTTTTAGCAGTAAAACCATCCCAACTCATTAACATGCGATTCATTTCCCAAGATAAATTCGACCGAATAAAGAACTTGCTAAAACTTTACAACTCACCCAAATTTTATGTTGATATTCATCTTGGTGTCTCAGCATCCAAATTTTTAGTATTTTTCTTATCTCGCGAATTTAGGCTGTCTGTCATCAAAATGAACTCAACTTTCAAGCATGAGTTAAATAAAGTTTCGTGTTGTTGTTCTGTCTTCTGTGGTGATGTCATTTAAAATATTATTTGCAGTAAGAGCTGCGAAGCCTAGGGTTTCGGCCCGTGTATACTAGTTGCAATGACGTCAACTTTTATTTCCATTCAATTATTTGTTTACAGTTTTTATGAAGATAATCAGAAGGAGTAAACACGCTTTGATTTATAGTAAAAAATATTTATTGGTTTGTTGACCTTATAATTTTGCATTTCAGTCGTGTCGATATTTTGTTTAATTGATGCTCTCATGTTTTTTTATTATAAGGATGGTTTTAATGATAAGTTTGGTAACTAATGTTTAAGCTCACATTTTTGACAAATGAAAATAAGTTATGGTATTATAAATGGTAGAGTTTAATTTGCCCACAGGTCGAATTGTGTTTTTTTATCGAAGTATTGATCATCCGCTGTTATTGAATACTTGTCTACGAACTATAGACAAGAAATCTCAGCCAAAGGCCTGAAATATATTTGTTTTCATTAAGCAGACAAAGTCCTATCAATTTCAATATAGAAGGGAATTTTTAATCAAATTCTTCTGCACAGTTCAAGATATTCTGATAAAATAAGGGAAATAATCGGCCGTTCGTTATTTCAGTACTGTGGTTCAAAAAGTCCCAGAAAACTGTAGGTTCAGAAATCCTACAAAATTGTCTTTGTACTCATCTACGTGCGAAAGTGTCATAATTCGTAAAAATAAAATAAGCCCTGAATCCAGCTCTGTCTGGGCACCGCACGGTCGAAAATTCTAGTAACGTGCTCTCGAATGGCGTGGAACATTTCCCGAAATGGACATCTGTATATATATATATATATATATATATATATATATATATATATATATATATATATATATATATATATATATATACAGGGTGTAACAGAAATAAGTACATTAATTTTAACCTGTGATGCAATTTTTCAAGCATAACAATTTTTCCTGATAACTTTTTTCCGTAAATCCTCTGGATACAGAGTAAAAATTCATCAAAGTTTTGTCAAAAATTTCATAGTGCGCCTATGGTTCAAACTGAATGTTCCTCATTTGTTGGAAGAATGACAGCTGTCGATTGTCAATCATTCATTTGAAACTGGAAAAATATTAGTATTTTGGCAATACATTGTTATTCGCTCACCTCGATTATTCTATTTTTGTATATGTTGGAAGAAAGACTGAATTTGTCTCTGCAATCAACAATTTGGTCTTTTAGTCGTATTTTTATGTCATTTTTAAGAAGTTTGATTTTTATTTAGGGATTTCACGTATATTTTCGGATAGTACATTTCTTAATCATAAGATTGTCTGCACAAGTTCATTGCATTTGAATCAGCTGATTTGAATTGTCTGAAACTGTGTCACTGTGTCAGGAGAGTCAGACTGTGCTGCCATCTACTAGCAGTTCGAGAATTAGTTGCTGTTCCTAACCTACTTCATCAGAAACATAAAGAGTAAATCATTCAACGATTTATTTAAAGAAAACGGTAGAATATTGAATGGAATGTAATTCTAAATTAATTAATTCACTGAATAATTCGATAGAAATATTGCTACATGAAATTTTGGAGATTGTTTTTTCGAAGAACAGAAAATATAACCTATAAATGTATCAAACTGAATTTGGTCATTGATTTTTAATATTTTCTGAAATATGTGATATAATATTTTGCTTATTCAGCAGATCAATTCACGGCGCATACTTTAATGAAACGACCTGAGTGTGAAGTGTGAAGTTTGTAATAATATGAGAAAAACTAATACACAGGTGCTTCATTCATAAATTGATGTATTTCATTCATCTCATCTGCTGTGTTACGTTCCAGATAAACGTTAGGTTCTAAATATTCCATGGTATTCTCATCGTAATGTACAAGTGCATAATATTTTGACATTAAATACATTACCATAACCACAATAATTCAATTTTTAGTGAAAAATGACAATTTGGAGATCGTTCCAAATAAATTAGCTAAGCTAATCCCAAACTGCCCATGAAATCGTACACAGAATTAATAAATTATAATCTGTTCTATTCCAGAATTTATTTAAAGGAATTGATAGCTCACACATGTCAAAATCAATTATTGTTCTATTGCAACTGCTACTAGATCCGATAACTATGCACCTGAACGACTCGTTAAATTATAGGGGATAAAAAATGCTAAAAAAAGATGAGAATTCGGGAAAAAGTTACTAAGAAAAATTGTTAGGCTTGACAAGAACTATAACTGGTTAAAATTAATGTACTTATTTCTGTTACACCCTGTATATATATATATATATATATATATATATATATATATATATATATATATATATATATATATATATATATATATATATATATATATATATATATATATATATATATATATATATATATATATAGGCAAACGACCTGACTGAGTGAACAGTGAAATAATAAATATCAAGTAATAAATAAATAAGTTGTTTAAAATAAATATTGGCGGCTTTATTTTTTATTGAATTATAATTTATTGAATAGTGATTTTTATTTAGACAATAAATATTACAATATTGTAGAAGTTATGAGAAATCGAAGAATTAGTAAACGAGCTTTGTCTTAGTAGGCTTTCTTAATTAGATTTTGAGCATTACCCGGAGGGCTACTAGGGTTGCCATCCATACTATTATATATAGTTTTGTACAACATTTTTAGTCTGCTTGGTATATAATGTTGAAGAAATATATAGTATGCAAAAATACTATATTTTTAACACCGAAATCTGGCAAACAAATCCTTAATTTTAAAAATTTATTAACGCGCTTCACAGAAAAAATATTTTCGGTTATGAAATCGAAATGGCGAGAAGAAAGAAGCAAAAGTAGTATCTAGTAGCCTCAAAACAGAAAACGGTAACTGGAGGCTCTAGGATGTCTAATTGGGGCGAAGCTTCGAAGGAAAACACAAGGATTCGTCACCCTGATTAATAAAAAATGAGCTTCTGATTTACGTTGATTTAAAAATTGAATTAATTAAGCATTGGACACTTTTATGTCAGACAAAAAATTCTCAAAAAATGTAGTTTTTATGAAAATGAATAAGTAACTAATATATCTTGGTCTGGTTTTTGCTTTCTCCATAAAATATTATATTTTTTTATCTCATTCACCGAAGAAATGTTGGCAAGCCTGAGCTAACTCCACTATTCATATTTTCAACTTGATTTATCTCTTATTTCAAGTCTTTTACATAATAAATGCATTTCTTCAATCACTTCAGTGCATATTTCATGAAAATAAAGTCGCAAATTCATGAAAATTACGTTAGACAGATTTCGAGCAAAGAGTTCAGATAAGTTGCCATGTTTAACGTCCGGCAACCAATCAAATCAGTGTGTGCCTAATAGATCGATGTATGATTATGCTCTCATAAGAATATTAAAGGGAGGAATTTAGGTATACATTGGTCATTGGGGCTTGGAAAAAAATCTTAGTTAATTTTAAATTAACAAGAAACACAGCAAAGATGTTAGCGATGTAAGAGTTAAAAGACGGAGTGAAATTCGAAGCGATCATTTCCTAACAGTGGAAAAAATAAAAACAAAGAAGCAGGCTAAAATAATAAAATTTAGAGTAAAAAAACTGAGAGATAAACAGATAGAGAAGATTTACCGCAATAGAATAAAAGAGTTGATAATCAATACACCACACCCGGATAATATAGACGATATGTGGAGTACTTTTAAGTATATAATTACGAAGGCGACAAAACATACATGCGGAACAATCAGAAGCATGCCCAACAGGAAGCAAAACCATTGGTGAAACGAACAGGTTAAAAAAGAATTAGAAACGAAGAAACGAGAATAAAAAAAAAAAACTTGAAATCCAAGAGAGACTACAAAAAAAAATAGTCGAAGAAATAATCAAAAAATCAAAAACAGAAATATGAGAAGAATTCGGGGAAAAGCTGGTGACGATCTTCAAAAAAAAACCAGAAATTATTTTACAGAGTAACAAAAAAAGACAAAGGAAATAAATGATGTTGAATCAATGAAAAATTAAACAAGGACAAATATTGGAAGAGAAAAAGGAAATACTAGAAAGATGAAGAAAACATTCCCAAGAATAACTGAAAGAGAATCAACTCACAAATAGAAGAAAACGAAACGCACCAAAGAGAAAGAACAGAAATAAATAGAAAAACAAAGAAAATCACAAAAGAAGAAATTATAACAGTTTTTAGAAAACTAGGAAATGGAAAAGCTCTGAACATGACTACATAAAAATGAAAATAGAATATGGAAAAAAGGAACAATAGAGACTGCAGAAACTATAGAGGAATATCACTATTACGCTCAGCAGCAAAAGTATTCAAAGCTATCTTAGAGAGCAAACTTGGACAATGTACAGAAAAAACACTGGAAGAAACCCAAAGCGGATTCAGGAAAGAACACTCCACACAAAATCATATATTCGCAATAAGAAAACTCACAGAAAAAACCCTAAAACAAAACGAAAAACTATACATTGCATTTATTGATTTAGAAAAGGCGTTTGCCAGAGTGCCAAGAAGAATTATATAAAAGATACTCGGAAAAAGACAGGTAGACGAAGAATTGATACGAACAATAAAAAGTATATATAATATCGAACTATATAAGAACAAACAGTGGAACATCGGATGAGTTCACAACATCACAAGGACTGAGACAAAGAGGGGCTTTGAGTCCTTTTCTATTTATCTTGTTCCTGGATGAAATAATGAAAAACAGAGAACAAAACAAAAAAGGTGGAAGTTGGTTATTATAAGTTAGAGCAAATGAAAATAGCAGAATGTGCATTTGCAGATGACTTGGCAATACTAGCAGAAAGCAAACAAGAGCTGCAGAACAACCTGGATGAATGGGATACAGAACTAAGGAAACATAATAAGGCGATGAATACAGATAAAACTAAAATCATGATCATAGTGAAAGAAGAATTGTAAACAAATATAACATATGTTTACTTACCTAGGAGCAACAATAAACGATAAGGGAAACTTAGAGTATGAAATCAAAAAAAGAATCCAAGCAGCTAACAGAATTTACTTCGCTTTGAAGAAAAAGAAAGACGAAAACAACTTTATACAAAACAATTTCTAGGCCAACATTAATATACGGCAGCGAAACGTGGGTAATGAACCAAAAACTAAAAAGCAAATTACAAGCGGCCGGGATGAGGTTCTTGAGAAGAATAGAGGGAGTAAAAAGGATAGATAAGATAACGAACGACCAAATAAAAAATTGAAGAATCATCTAGATGATGAAAGCGCATTTTTGACAGCTCATGAATGCTTGTTACTTCAGAGATTTCGCACATTAGCATCTCCCACAATTACTAAGCTTGAAATCAAGCAGTTTGGGCAAATTTACAAAACAGCAGCTTCCATTTAGTACTAGTTTCAAGTTGACTATTTGATAAGTACATAATTTATGCATGTACAAACTCAAAAATACCTTTTAATCTTCATTGTTCAGTTATTGACTGACGGGAGGTCAAGTGCTGTATCTTAAAATGATAACTTGATCTTTATCAAAGCTATATAAAAAAAATACACCAAAAGTGAACAAATTTTCATCTAATAATAATAATTCATTCTAATAAGCTTCAAATTCGCGTCAAACAAGTCATTGAATGAATCCCGGACAGATTTGACAACTGTACATAATAATAGTGACACGGGCGGCTAAAGTTGTAACTAAATTTTTATCTACTTTAATAAATTTTAGTTGCCATATCCCTAATGTCATATATATCTATGGGCATTGTTTCACTTGAAACAAGTAATTGAGTAATTGAATCTTCCACAATCACTAAGCTTGAATTAAAGCAATTTGTGCAAACCTACGAAACAGCAGCTTTTATTTAGTATCAGTTTCAAGTCTGTGAATAGTATAGTTGCTGAGAACTCAGCGTCACGCCAGCCAGCCAGCCACCCAGACAGCCAAAGTAAGTATAATAGCGCTTTTTTTCAAAAAATGCGCTAAAAATAATATACAAAAGACAATAGAGAAAAACAGTTATCATGGTATGGTCATTTAAAAAAAATACCTGACAATAGACAAACGAAAATAATATAAAATGCCAGAACAGCGAAAGGAAGAAAAAGGGGAAGACCAGGAAAAACATGGGAAAGCAACATAGAAGAAATACTACGCAGAAACAACATTAGCCCGCAAGAAGCTGGAAATATAGCGCTAAACAGAAAAGAATGGAAGGACATTGTGAACGCACTAAACTAAACTAAAAGTCCAATCTCGACACTCGAAAGATTTCGAAATAAAAAGATGGAAATAAATAATTAACAAATGTATCTTTGTCTAGTTTTTGCTTCAGGCACATAGTACTATATTTTTTTGAGGTATATTAAATTTTTTCTGGCTCATTTCGGAAAATACTATATTTTGTCGAAGAAATGTTGGCAACTCTAGGCGCCACGTAGTTGTATCTCTGTCCACAGGGCACACAACAGCGAAAGTACTTGGAAAGAAAGGTGTTGGACGAAAGGTTGTATTTAACTGATAATTGAATAAATAATTGACTCTACTATAACAAATAACTAAACTAATGAATAAATCGATGCTTCTAATATTTGTACCGCACAAATATTATGTACCGCGTCTTGTGGATGTGGATAAAAACTGCCAAACAAATGAACTATATAAATGATTGCAGTTTTTGAAGCTTTCCAATAGTCAAACATTGTCGATAGCGTATTACTAATTTGGACAGTAATTTGGGATCTAAAATATTTGCATGTGTTTTCTGAGTGATGATAGATGATCTAAGTCAATTACTGCCATGAATAACTCGTTCCATTCTTATTCAATTGTTTTTTCATGTAACTTGAGCATATTATAGTACTTATATGAAAAGTGAAAAAACGAACATAATTTATTATGGAATTTTCGTATAATGATCATGTCGAAAGAAGATTCAGCTTTTATGATAATATAACATTTATATCATGTTATTATATGGTAATAATTGATGTAATAAGTGCTTTATCGCTTGAGCTTATTGCGTCTGGAGCTCGGTAGACTTGTTACAGTTTATATAATGATGTTTAATCATAAGTTTTCACGTCAAGAATTATTCACTTTCCACATTTGTGCAAAAACTGATATTATATATTTAGCATCGGTTTTCTGTCATTATAATTAGGATAATGATCAGGTGTACTTGAAAAACAAAAAGAAGTAGAGGTATTTTTAATAATGCCACACAAAAATCTTTTTTATCACCTTTAAACTCTAGTTGATCTTGCTTCTATGGCTTCTACAGATTATTTGATCGTGATGGCCATGAATCTGATCCAGGCTGGCGTTTCGTTCTCGATCAAGCGTGGTATGAGATCTGTTTCACTTGCGATAACTAAGAGTTGCAGTCGGTGTTTTTCCCATAACGCCACGATAACGATACTCTTCCGCTTTGCCAATGATCTGCGATCAGATTCACTGCCCACCAGATCTGATGTTGCTTGTTATTGGAAAAAAAGGTTTTCAACAAAGTTAATAAATATGGAATTTTTTGAAAAAATTACCATTTTTCCACTTGTCAGTTGACCTTACAACTTGAGTCATTCACCGGGTTCTTCACATTCTCTTCAAGCCATCTAAAATCTTAACAGTTGCCGGAGCAACTTGGAAGACCAGTGTCTTTGAAAGAAGAAGTGTAAACGCAGCTATAAAAGCAAGATTGTATAGAATGAAGAAGATAGACGGCTTAGGAGATGGAAGATGTGAATGAATGAAAAGGAATGTTTCGAACCGGGAAGTTAATGGTTGATAGTTGTGGTTACTATATACTTTAACGCCTGATTTCAAAAGTATTAGAGTTTATTTATCCTGCTACACCAATATGACCCAAAACCCGTAACATAATAGAACCAAGTTTCGAGTAAACAACCCTAATCGCTTTCAAGGACAAGCCTAACAGGAAGCGTGTGCTGCAAACACATTTGCATCACTTCTTCTCCACATTTAGACATGTTTTGAAAGATCGTTCAGTTAGATCCACATCAATATTATTGATTGCTCAATACCCCATAATGTTCAATTCCCAGGAATTCTTTTATATTGGGAAAGTTGATTAATTACAATTCTACAACTTTCTTAATTTGGAATCAATATTTCTTCATGACTTTTGTCTTTGCTTCAAACTGTACATTAAATTGTACAAATATAAATTATTGATATATCGTTTCTACCTACAGCAAAAAATTAATAATATCTTTATCAATACAACCAATATATTCTTACATAACATCCTGTTCAGTAGCCTACATAAATCAGAACAATCGCGCATTGCATATCAAGTTGCTGCTGAAATATTCGCTACGCTGGTATCCAAGTAACCACATGAGTATAATACTTTTCTCTTTATTGAGGTTATTTTTGAACTGAGCACCAGCTTCATGAACAAATTTAATTTTCAATTTTTTCATGGCCAGTTTCATCGCTGTTTCAGAAATTTAGAGTGTCGCATCAATTAATTACATATTTCAAAGTGAAACTGTCATTGTCAAAGTGACAGCTGTCATTATTAAAGTGACAGATGGCGATAAGTATTTTTCTAGATATGCTTTTTCTGCAATACTGCCTCTCACAGCAGCAATGTTGTCTTGATTTATTGCATTTCATCAGCCTTGTGATGTTGCTAGAAAAAAATCGGTCTTTAAATTTGCCGCCCTAGGCTCAAGCCTACTCAGCCTGCTGTTAAATCTACCACTGCATTGTCCTGTTGCAAAAAAACGCCATCCAAATTAATTTCTTCCAACTGAGGTCACACAAAACCTTTATCATCGTTCAATTTCATTCACTGTTCACTTTTACTGCGTTTCCTTCCTTAGTTTGGACAAAATGAGGTCCAAAAATGCAACCATGCCATAAACCACACCAGACAACGACTTTTCTTAAATATAAAGTCTTTTTTAAAATCTTTTACATCAAAAACAACAGTTTTGCTTGTTCACAGAATGAACTTTGTCAAAAAAATTATTTTCTTGAAAAATTCAAAATCATTTCCAAGTTTCTCTTGAGCCCAATTGCAAATCAAACGTTTATGATAATTGAGTAGCTTCAGTTCTTTAGTTAACACAATCTTCCTCAATATTCACCAAGTTGTCATCTTTGAGAGTCCAACAATTTAAGAATGACGATTTATTGGTACATTTGCTTTCTCTGCAACACTGGCTCTCACAGCAGCAATGTTGTCTTGATTTCTTGCATTTTGTCATCCTTGTGATGTTTTTCTATCGTGTAAGCTATTTTCACGCAACAAGCGACGACTTAGGACAAAAGATCGATTATTTTGATAAAAGTCTTATATAATAAACAGACGTTTGGAACAAATTCGCATTAATTTCACGAACGCAGCGCTGTGTGTTTGTTTTCGAGTCCTCTACTGTCTATGATTGATTCGTATAAACCAATTACTTCATGTAAGTACATAAAAAATAGTCTAATTCATCAAGTTGTCATCTTTGAGAGTCCAACAGTTTGAGAACGACAATTTATTGGCTCATTTGCTCTCTTTGTAATGTTGTCTTGATTTCTTGCATTTCGTCATCCTTGTGATGTTTTTCTATCGTGTAGAATAAGCTCACTGATAAAGTTTTTCACGATTCACGACGACTTAGGACCAAAGATTACTTTGAAAAAAGTTTTGAATAATAAACAGACGTTTGGAAAAAATGTAGCGCTGTTTGTTGATTTTTAAGTCCTCTACTGTCTGTGATTGATTCACATTAACCAATCACTCCATGTAATTCCACAAAAAATAATCTAATGATCGCTAATGATGTTAAATTGCAGCTTCTTGGAGGCCAAAGTTGAACTTGTTCAATTCTTCTTGAATATTTCGAATCACGAAAAATCAATGTTCTAGGAAATTTTTCTTTAAATAAATCAATGGTTCCACCAGAAAAGTGACATGTGGTACTGTCTTGTTGCAGAAAAACACCATCCAAATCAATTTTTTCCAGCTGAGGCCACAAAAATCTCTTATCATCGTTCGATTTCGTTCACCGTTTACTTTTACTGCATTTCCTTCCTCATTTTGGAGAAAATGAGATCCAATAATGCCACTATACCACAAACCACACCAGACAACAACTTTTCCTTAATTTAGAGTCTTCTTAAGGTGCTTGCTCCGGCAAAACTGCCATCTGTTAGTCGAACACTTGAAACAACTAAAAATTAATGCAGTTTGATACTGTAGATCAGAGGTTCCCACTTTCTAAATTTTATTAGTTCCGGTGGATCCCCACTTAAAACTTGTGAGCCTCCAATTTTTTTTTCCACCAACGTAGACCCCTGTCGAATTTCCTGTGGATTTCAGGGTGTCCATGTGGACCACTTTGGGAATCATTGCGTGAAGATAAAGTGTAAGAGAGACGGAGCTATGGAAAATGTTGGAATTGGACAAAGATAGAGAGTGCAGGGACAAGATTGGATATTGTTTTTTTTGTCCTGGACTGAATTTAATATTAAAATAATTGTGACTGTTCCATTCGTAGTATTTATAACATGATTAACAATGCTAAATCGCCATAGAAACGGTGCATATCAGTGGGTATTTGGACGTGTAGAAATACCATCGGGTATTACACTAGTGGTCAAAGTGAGTATTTCACTCAAAGATGTGGATACCTCCAATTTGTGCTTTCTTCGTATTTAATGGAATATTTTTCTGAGTATCTTCATTAATTTTATCTTCTGATCTATCACCAAACCTTTCTGAACTAGATTCCATATCAAGACGCAATATATTTATCTATTATTCGTCGAAGAAAATGCAGGAAATTCTAATTTTTCAGTTTGACAAAAGTTTGTTTATTCGTTCCTATGAAAATTACATGAGTTGTTACTAGATTCATAGAAAACTAATTTGAAAAAATGGTTTGACTCCTGGAATAGTCCTCCATATACCATTTGTAGTTAAAGTATTATAGACTATCTTTGTGTTGCAATCACTCATGTTTATTGTGCTTGTGAATACCACTCGTGCTGCACACTCGTGGTATTCAAACGCAAGCACAATAAACATTCGTGATAGCACCACAAAAATGATAGATAATACTTCAACTACTTATAGTATAATAAATGAATATTTCGCGACAATATCCAAAACAGTAGCAAATGTGTTATGCCGTCCCATAAGATCCCATTTATATAAGTGGAAAAAAGTAGCAATTAAGGATTTAAATATCTACCAAACTAATCCAGAGGTGATTCTTATGTTTCGATATGTTGTACAGTGACACACGTAAACTTCATAATATCCAAATTTTATCAAGATCTCTTGGACGTCGATTTTTGTAGCAAGTACTTCAAGAATCTCATGTGGACTATTTTCACTCTAAAAACGACAGTTTTGCTTGTTCACAAAATCATTTTCAAGTTTCTCTTGAGTTCAATTGCAAAACAAATTAGGCTTATAATAATCAAGTGGCTTCAATTCTTGAATCAGCATAAGCTCGTAAGGGTTTATCCCAAATCTTTACTCAAAACTTGTCAAGTTTTCATCCTTGGGCGTCCAACTTCTTGAGAACGACGATTTATTGATACATTTGCATTCTCTATAACACTGGCTCTCACAGCAGCAATGTTATCTTGATTTCTTGCATTTCGTCGTTGCTGTAATGTTTATGAATCGATCGAGAATATAGGCTACGTGCATGAAGTCTACTAGCGCCTCTAGCGGGCAATGGAGAACGATTGAACTCCATTTTATCATTGTTTCATACCTATAATTCTTTAAATGTACTAATATTATTTAATTCAGCTGTGTGCGTATAATATAGCTTGCATAGCATTAGAGGTACGTTGAAATTATTTATTTTGAGTATTTTTTCTTCAATTATAACGTACTTATTATAGAGAAAACGTCTTGATTCGTCCAAATTGACAGGATAACCTCAAATTTTGACGCCGATGATCTTGCAGATCGGGTTTGTATTTATCAAACACTGTATCCCTTTTACCGAGGAAGCATTGAAGAAAACCGTGAAATTAGTTTTGCCTTATTAAAC
The DNA here is from genome assembly GCA_963989225.1 of Dromius quadrimaculatus. NCBI lineage: Eukaryota > Metazoa > Arthropoda > Insecta > Coleoptera > Carabidae > Dromius > Dromius quadrimaculatus. The sequence goes on from OZ022328.1 coordinate 5,745,027, forward strand.
ATGTTGAAGAATATGTTGCTGACAATATTAACAACAAAATTATTGCAAAATGCATCTGACAAATCTCTATCACTGAAACATCTTACAAATTAGAGATAGAGGTAAATTCATGAATCCCAAATCGATGATGAATATTTCTAATTTCACAATTGAATTACAAACATATTTTTCTACGATCACTATGGAAAACAACATATTTCTCATACAAAACATAACTAGAAAACTTACAATTCCACACAACTGTGCGAAAAGTCGTGAGAAATGATTTCTCACACCAGTTTGACCAACTTATATATTAAAAATTCATTCTGAATATTCTTTAGATGATATATTCAGCAAGATTATTGATAAATATCACGGACTTGATATAATTTCTGTTTGCTCTTTTATGAGCCACATTTAAATAACAATTTTCTTATTCTTGTAATATATATTCCGAAGGTTGGCAACACTACAACACACAACTGTCAAATTGAAGCAGACCACACACGTTCCATCACATTCTATTGAAATCGAGGAATTATGTATGTAATTATTGTATCATAACCAAAATTAGATATTCACAAATATCATTACTGCAGTTGGAAAATGGTTAGTGACAAAAATTTAGAAAACACGCTACCCGAGATCAAAGAAAACTCTAACTAATAAGCCAATCAGAATGTCGCCTGGTGGGAGTGGGCCAATCAGATACAATCTTACCGTAGTTTGCAACAATTAGATTACACAACAATGAAATGTCAATCAACTGATAGAAAATATATCAATAATGTTCCAAATCATAACTAAAATGAATATCACAATAAATACTAAGCAGAGCAAACAATTAAAATGCCTAAATTATATTACATTTGTGGAAATCGATTTAAAATCTCAGTTATACCAATGATTTACCTACATATTCCATTAAAAACTGTGATCGTAGAAAAAGTATAGTGTACAACACGTATAGAATCACCTATTTCACACTTGTGTGATTCCAGCACTCAACTCCGTCTCGTGCTGAAAATTACACACCTCGTGTGAAATAGGTAGTTTTCTATACTTGTTGTACAATATATTACTGTTATATAGATTAAAAATGAAAGACAGACAATACTCTATTCAGCGCTTTGATTCACTTCACTCGTTTTTTAATGTTATAACTGGGTACATGAAATCTATGAAACTATATTTCACTTGAATCATCCTTAACATAACAGCCTGAAACAGAACAAACGTTTTCCCATGTTTTATATGCAATTATTTCCACTTTTAAACTGCAATGCTCAATGACAGCTCATTGACGTATTCTGAGAAATGGAGTTCAATGGTTACAATGGCGCTCACCATGAGCGCTCGCATCGATATTTGTTCAAACTCCGCCCCCTTGCACATAGCCTATAGTAGTTAATAGTGTACCAGATTGTATAAATCCAGAATCCTATCCTAAGTGTCGCAAAAAAGCCATTTCCGGTCAATTTTTCAGAGGTTACTTTCCTGATACAACAATCTCAGAAGTTCGATCAAGGAAATTGAATATGAAAAAAGATTACACTTAGAAGTGACTGTCGCTTTTCCGGACAGGACGGGAGGTGGCATTTTGGTTTTTCCTTAAAGCGCTTGATCTCCACTATCGATTGGTACTAGTTTCAATCGTAAGTTCTATCAGGGTATTTCACCCCGAAAAAATTGACAGGTAGTAGCCTTTTGCGATACTTAGGACAGGATCCTAGATTTATAAGGTCTGGTACCCAATTGTTGTCATCCTTGAGAGTCCAACTTCTTGAGGATGACGATTTACCAACATACTTGCTTTCTCTTCAATACTCTCATAGCAGCAATGTTGTCTTGATTTATTTTGATTTTTTCTATCGTATCTGTAAAGATTTTTAACGATTTGACGAGCTGCAAGCACCGTAGGAAGATTATTTCTTCCAAAATTAAAACTAAAGATCAATTATTTTGAATAATAAAAAGACATTTTTGACGCATTTCACCACGATGAAATGCAAGACTTTCGGTGTCCATAAATCGGATTGTAAAGTGCATAAGTGTCATAACTCGTATAAATAAAATAGGCCTGAATCCGTCCCTGTTGTCCGGGCGGAACCTGTTATCTCTTTACGGGACGTCAAGCGACATTCGAGATTAATGTAGAAATTTCTGGGTGTTTGGTTTTAGTATATATTAGGGCGAACAGCCTGACTGAAAAAACAGTAAATAGTGAGATAGAGTGAATATTCAGAGTGAGATAAATAAATAAGTTGTTGTAAATAAATATTGGTGGCTTTTTAGTCAAGGTTCAATAATAGTAAGTAAGAAATAAATTGTATAGTGTTTCTTCAGTAATACTTCGAAGAATAGAGCTTTTATTTTCTTTTCATTTATTGAATAGTGACTTTTATTTATACAATATTTTAAAAGCAATGAACATTACAGGAAGATTCATTTCCGAGCGCTTCTACATTCATTTTGATTTAGATATCAGCTTAATGAATTCCTAAATGTTTGAACAGTAACTGAAATCGACTGGAAATCGCAACACCCAAGTTTACATGAAATTATCTCAAAAGGGATTTCTGCTTGCATTTTTTGGGGCAAAGAGCTACAACAGAACAAAATTGTGTGACGGATTTCCTCATCCGTTCGATTAAGGAAGTTCAACAAACATTTTCAGCACAATAAACACAAAAATATATATTATACTTACTACTGTTTGGTTGTTTCAAGTTAAGAACGCAACAAATGTCATCCATTTTTGGACAGTATTAAAAAAAAATTTATTAAATTCTCCTTGTAGTAATGATAACTTTATAAATAATCGGGCATTATACTCAGCGCACAATGTATCGAGTTACATGTCATATGTGAAAGTGGACAAAAAATTACGGTTGGCAAGATATGAGACAGAAATGTAGAAACTGCAGCAAGTTGGCATAAGGTATCAAAGGTTCAGTTTCCCGAAAGTGTTTCTTATACTGTCAAGATAGGTTGTTGAACCAAGAATGAAACTTTCACTGCCATCAGCGAGATGAGCTGCGTATTCAAAGAATGAAGATCGTGCATCTTCTGAGAGAGTTGTTAATGCTTATTGGTTATATTGGTTATGATGTCTATGGGAAAGTGTAATGTCAAAGAAATTGCTTTCAATTGAACAAAAATTTATCAGAAATAATTTATTTGAAACGACACTTCACTAATCAAAAACAGATCATAGATATTAAATGGAATTGTTGCACTTTCACGACTTGAATGCTTAAGGGCTACATTGTTTATATAAAATTAAGGTTATGGCAGGTCACGACATATGTGTTCACATTTTTGCCGTAATTATTGGATACAGTTACAGTAATTGTGGCTTAGCTAACGACATTATGTTTAAATAACAATTTGCAGCTTGTAAAATTGAAATTACATCAAATTATATTGAAATATAAATATATTTGCTTTCTAAAGGAGCTGAACTGTCAAATATTTTATTAAATAGTAATAATGGAATAGAAAAACTAAACAATAACCACATATTTATATATAGCGGAGTCAATAATAACGAGAGAGCTAGAGCAGGAGTAGGATGTATAATAAGTAATAAAATAGGACAATCAATAAAAGAATGGAAATGTATTAACGAGAGGCTCCTTATAATAAAATTTGAAGATAGTACAAATCTACCAGCAAACATAATGATAATATACGGACCAAGTGAAGACGAAAACAAAGAAACAAAGGACAAGTTCTGGGAAGTAATACAAATAGAATATGAAAGACTGGAAGAACCTACATATCTAGTTGAAGACTTTAATGCAAGGGTAGGTAACAAAAATAAGGGAATAGAAGAAATTATGGGGATGCATGGAGAGCCTACTAAGAACAACAATGGAAACAGACTCATAGACTTTTGTATTATAAATGAGCTGAAAATTTTAAATACGATTTTTGAACATAAGGATATACACAAATGTACCCGCGAAGTGAAAAGTAGAAAAGAGAAGTCCATAATTGACTATGTTCTAACTAGTAAAATGCAAAGTAAGAATGTAAACGATGTGAGAGTTAAAAGAGGTAGCGAAATTGGAAGCGATCACTTTCTTACTATTGCAAAAATAACGATAAAAGAGGAGACAAGACAGGAATACATTAAAACCGGGAACATACCTGAAGTGATTAAATTTAGAATTGATAAGCTCAAAGAGACGGAAACAAGAAGACTGTATCAAGATACTATTGAAGAATTAATAAATAACACGCCAAAACCAAATATGGAAAATGTAGAAGAAATGTGGAGTAGTTTTAAACACATAATACCAGAGGCAACAATGTATACTTGCGGAACAACCAAACTCACACGAAAAGGCAAGCAAACTCAATGGTGGAATGATGAGGTAAAAGAAGAAGTAAAAAAGAAAAAAAGGAAATGGAAGAAATACCTCAACACGAAGAATCCACAAGACTATGAGGATTATAAAACTCAAAGAAAAAAAGTAAAAGAAACCATAAAAAGTTCCAAGGCTAAAAATTGGGACGAATTTGGGAACAAGATGGAAGAAAACTTCAGAGAAAACCAAAAACTGTTCTACAGAACGCTTAGAAATTGCAACAAGAAGAATCAAGTGATACTGCAACAATTACATGATAATCAAGGAAAAATAATAAAGGATGACAATGAAATAATGGAAAGATGGAAAGAGCACTTCGAAACGTTATTGGAAGGAGACAAAGATACAGATGAAAACAAGGAGGAAGAGAATAATCAAGCCAAGAACAATAGAAACAATGAAGAAGCGGAGGATATAACACAGGAAGAAATTAAATTAGCACTTAGAAAACTAAAAAACGGAAAAGCTCCAGGACATGACATGTTAAAATCTGAACAACTAAAGTATATGGGTGAATCAGGAGAGCAAATTTTCCAAGAAATGATTAACAGTATATGGAAAATGAAAAAAATACCCCAGGATTGGGAAAAGACAGTGATATTCCCTGTACATAAAAAAGGAGACAATAGAAACTGCAACAATTACAGAGGAATATCATTGTTATGCACAGCCGCCAAAATTTACGAGGGGATACTAGAGAAAATAGACTCAGGAAAGAAATAGAAAATTCAATGGAGAGCCCACAAAGTGGTTTTAGGAAAGGGCACTCAACTCAAGACCATATTTTCACTATTAAAAAACTTATTGAGAAAACTAAGAGACAAGATAGTAGACTCTTCAATACTTTTGTTGATTTGGAAAAGGCTTTCGACAGGGTTATATATATAACAATTGTGGGAAATATTAAAGAAGAATAACGTCAGCGAACAACTTATAGAAGGAATCAAAAGCATCTATAGTAAAACATGCAATTACATAAGAACCGGAAGGCAAGTTTCAGAAGAATTCAACACGTCACAAGGTCTAACACAGGGAGGAGCCCTGAGCCCTTTATTATTCATCATTTATTTGGATGATATCTTGAAAAACATAAAGCACAAAACAAAAAAGATGGAGATAGGCTACTACAACCTAAAGAGAACAACAATATCTGAATGTGTTTTTGCAGATGATCTTGCGATTCTATCAAAAAGCGAGAGCGATATGCAATTTAATCTAAACTTATGGAATGAGGAATTGAAGGAACATAGAATGACAATAAATGCAGAAAAAACAAAAACTATGGTGATTTCAAAGGAAGACATAACTACAAACATTACGTTAAACGGAAAAGAAATAGAACAAGTGGAAACGTTCTCGTACCTCGGAGCAACCCTGAATAATAAAGGAAGTATAGAACAGGAAATAAACAAGAGAATACAAGTGACGAACAAAAGCTACCATGCAATAAACAAAGTAATACTAAACAACAAACAAATTTCCAATAATACAAAAATGATTCTATACAAAACAATCTATAGACCTAGATTGATATATGGCAGTGAAACCTGGATAATTAATCAAAGAACTAAGAATAAAATGCAAGCAACAGAAATGAGGTTTCTCAGAAGAGTGAAAGGGGTCACAAGAATAGATAGAATAAGGAACGAACCGATAAGAAACAGTCTGCAAATTGAACGTATACAAACAACCATTGAAAAAAAACGGCTTGCATGGTATGGTCATCTAGTTCGAATGCCGGAAGAAAGACAAACTAAACAGGTATGAAACGCAAGAATAATGAGGAAGAAGAAAAGGGGTAGACCTGGTAAGACATGGGAAGATAATATAGAAGAGATTTTAAATAAAAATAACATTGGAAAACAAGTAGCGAGTATAAAAGCAAGGAATAGAGCAGTCTGGAAAGAACTAATTAATAGTATTAAATAAAGTGATAAACTAATCGCGATACCCGAAAGGGTATAAGCCGGTTTAAAAAGATAATAATAATAATAATAATGGAGCCTTTTATCTCTTTGCATCGCGCCGTTGCACATTTGAACATTCGAGTAGCTTGCTAGAATGACATACAAATTTCTAGAAGTGAACATCCGAATATATAAAGAAAACGGCCTGACTGAATGAGTAGTGAATATCCAAAGCGTGATCAACTAAGTGCGAAGTGTAATAAATAAATAAATTGTTGTAAATAAATATTAGTGGCTTTGTAGTTGAAGTTTAATAGTAATAAGTGAGAAATAAATTGTATTTTCAAATATTTCATCCTGAAAAGAAAGATTCTATTACTTGTAATAACAAAATCACGCGTTTCTTCAACTTTTGCTCAGTTTCTCAGGTCATAAATAAAATTTACGTAACTTTCTCTGCATATTTTGTGACTACGTTACGAATTAAAGTTATGTTATTAGTATTAGTAGTATGATACGTAAAATAAATCACATTGGGTTATTATGCCACCTCCAAATCGGGGAAAAGTTAAAGTGCTAATGATGAAATACTTCTCTTTCTATTCCCATATTTAGAAGCAGAATTAATGATCTTTTGACACTAATCTGAACCTGTAATAGCATAAACAAAATAAAATTTCAAACTAATTCAACTTAAAGGTACTTGATGCAATAGACTTCCTAGAGTGTTGTGCGATTGGAGTAGCGACAAATGTGTTATTAGTTTGTCAATCTAACTTCGTGTCGAAATCATTGATTGTTTCAAGACACACAAATTTGTTGATTAATTGGTTAATAGATGGCTGGAAGAGAGTTGCTTTGCAACCGTATCTAAATGCATGGATAATTTGATTAGTTAATGAGTGTGACCCAATTTGACCCTATCGGATCAATTTTTTTCAAATTAATATAAGACAAAGCAATGTGCTGGTGTGAATCTATCGTTGAAGTCAGTGATCCATCCCGGTGTCATTTGATGATTTGAAGTATTCGTTTCACAGGCCAGTGAAGATGCGTCCTTGTCGGCAAGTTGGACAGACCACAGCCGCAGCCGACTTCGAGGAAAAAACACCCGTCTTACAAGAACAAATGTTAAAAACACTACAGTCATCTTCACCGGCGCCTACTCTAGCCGCACACCGAAATCGCTCATTACCACCGAGAAAAACGGTAAAAATTAACACCAGCGACCAACAAAAGTTTTACAGAAAGAAAATTACTGGATAACATAAATATATAAAGTGTTAAAAGTTTTGAGACCTCTTATTCCGATAATTTCCTCCACATCGTCCAATTTGATTCGGTTCGGCAAAGTTTTTTACGAGTTGTGCGTAATTGTTTAATCAAGAAAATGTTGACGGTTTTTTATTCCTGTGAATGAATATTGTTTTTAAACGGTTGTCATTTGTTTTGTTGTGGTTTCTCGTACAGGTGGTCTTCACTTTGCCTGCCTTCATACTCATGTCTAAAGAATAATTATTGAAGAGAAGTAGTTCATTTCACTAGTGGTTAAAAAATCAACAACCTGTTGCCTACTGAGGTCAAAAGTAGTATTGGTTGATAGTTAGTGTTGCAACGATCATTGTTTAGTACTGTACTTTAGTACCATAAAAATAAAGTAATTATGTACAGGCTATATATCTTTCTGCCACTGCATCGAAAGTAATTTATACTGGAAATAAATATGAAATGATTTTTAACTAATGAAGAGATATAAAGATTGCATCTGCTGTTAGGTGAATGACTCAAAGTTGTTATTAACAGCTTCCAAAGACAACTAATTATTTCTAGAAGATCTTCATACATTTTTAGGTGGTTAAATTGATGTTCCTCCTTGCCTTAGTCCCTGTGTTGTGATGAATTCCTTTGAAATTTCATTTCCTGTTCTAACATAGTTAGATGTCTTATTATAGATACTTTTAATTGCTTGCGTTAGCTGTTTGTCAATCTGTCTTATTTTTAGGATTTCCCACATCTTTTCCCTTGGCACCCTGTCAAAAGCTTTTTCCAGGTCCAGAAATGCTATGTACAGTTTACTGTCTTCTCTTATGGTCTTTTCTGTTAGTTTTCTTATGGTAAAAATGTGATCCTGTGTCGAGTGTCCTTTTCTAAAACCACTTTGTGCTTTCTCCATCTTTGTCTCTATTAATTTTCTTAATTTATTTTCTAATATTGCTTCATAAATTTTTGCAGCTGTACATAGCAGTGATATTCCTCGGTTATTACTGCATATTCTATTGTCTCCTTTCTTGTGTACTGGGAATATCACTGCCATTTCCCAGTCTTTTGGTATTTGCCCTATTTCCCATATTTCATTCAGCATTATTAATAATATTTGTTCTCCTTCCTCTCCCATATATTTCAATTGCTCCGTTCTTATTCCGTCATAACCTGGTGCTTTGCCGTTTTTTAATTTTTTTTATTACTGTCTTCATTTCTTCCTCTGTAATATTTTCTTGATTTACTATTCCTGTGCTTTTCAGTTCTGTACTTTCTTCTTTTCTACTGACATTGTTAGTGTGTATTTCTTCCAATAATTCTTCAAAATGTTCTTTCCATCTTTCCATGATTTCTTTGTCTTCTTTTATTATGACTCCTTGCTAGTTTACTAGCTGTTTCAATGTTATGTGTTTTTCTTTCTTGCAGTTCTTAATTGTTCTGTAGAATAATTTTTGATTCTCCTTGAAGTTTTCCTTAATTTTGTTTTCAAATTCTTCCCAGGTTCTCCCTTTTGATTTTTTGATCTCTGTCTTCGTTATCTTCCTTTGTCTTTTATAATCTTCATAGTCCTCCTCTTTTTTGGTATTGATATATTTCTTCCATTTTTGTTTTTTTCTCTTGACTTCTTCTTTTATTTTTTCATTCCACCAGTGTGTTTGTCTTTGATAAAGGGCCAAGTCACGCTGAAATGTCTCGTCGAAGGCTAGCACAAATAAAACGATACCACGGCGCAATATTTCGATGTTTTCAGTCGAATTCATCATGCTTTGATCAGGAACTAAGCTTGTAGTGCCATTTGTCGTAAAAATCCCCTTCAGCGGGTGTTTTACATCAAAATATTATGCCAATTCAAAGTTCCTGATTGGCCCAGGAATTCATCTAAACTAATTCCTATTGAGAACTTGTGAAATATTGTGACGAAGCGGCCAGGAAAAACAGATTGTACAACAGAAAAACGTATGACAGACAATGCCAGTCAAATGCGTTTATGCGATGATGAATTCAAGAACACATGCACCAATCCAGCGGAGGCAACACGAAAATCAAAGTGGGACACAAGACACAACAAATAAAGACCATATACAAATTCAAACTATTCATTAAGATTTCAACGCATTCAAAACAAATTCAAATTCAATTTTAGAACGCATCCATTGGATGCTTTATTTAATTCTGTTAAATTGCAAATCAGATGAAAGAAATGAAGCTATTTCACTCAAGAAGAAGATCCAGAATTACAATTTTATTATGTTATTGATTTTCCATTGCAAAATTCTGCAAACTATCGATGCAGCCCCTAAATCACTTTAGTCTAAAGCCTCCGATCTTTCAAATGCCTCAAAATGTTTGAAAATTTGTCTAAAATAATTGGAAAGGTACCGACATGAAATTGTAAATTTTAAAATGGAAGTAAATAGTGTAGCAGAAAAATGGTCTATCAACCCTGAATTTTCTTAAACTCGTCAGAGGAGGGTAAAACGCCATTTTGACGAACTTTGCGAAGATGAGCGTCTCCAAGATCTGGAAAGTTTATTCAAAGTGAACATATTTTATCGAGTATTGGTCATCATTATTAATCAACTGAAATCGCGTTTCCTTCCATGAATGAAATTGTTCCCAATTTCAGTGTTTTGCAATCTGCCACTTTGCAAATTTTAAATGACACTGATCTATCAAAAAAGCTCTAAAATTTGTTGATATATTTAAAAAAGACATGTCTGCATCATTTGCCAGGAGAATTCTCAGTTTTCGGTCCACTTTATTTCATTATAAATATGTATAAACATATGGTCTTTAAAATGAAATTTATTAGATATTCAACGATTTTTACTGGGAGGGCCTCATCCAAAGAATTTGCCACAGGCCTCATACGGTATAGTTACGCCACTGTGTATCACAAATTCATATTATCATTGTTTAAATAAAAATTTACCACCGAGTTATTTATTTATTCATAATAAACTGCCTAGAATACCACTAGATGTGTCGGTATTGGCTCAATTTCTGAGCTCTCCAGGAAATCAACGATCTTGCCATTATTGCGGATGTGTAAGATTTCCCAATACAAATACATCAACGCGTGCTACAGTTCAATCTATATACGCCAGACTGTGCTGTCAGTTGAAGTTTATTCAATTTTTTGCAGATTTTTCCTTTCAAGGATATCAAATAGGTTCGTATTTCTGCAAATCAAATGGTTTAAATTGTAATACTAAGTTATGGACTCCTTTTAACGTGGATTCATAAACTTGCAGCTCAGTCCGATTAGTGACTTGTGTGTTAATCATAATAACAAAATAATAAGGCTAGAAGGATAAAGAAAACATCGAAAAGAGAAATGAGAGGAGAAAAACCGGAAATATCAAATTTCATTACAGACATCAGTGCCAGTAACGTAGAAGTACTAGAATAGTTGAAATTCAAACAAGGATCGTCAAAAGACAACTTTGATGTGGACAAGATACATTTTGCGAGGCCCTCTATATATATTCTCAGACTAAAATTTAAAAAATTGAAATTTCTTGCTTTAAGCTTCACTAATAAGGTTTGTAGGCTAATTAATTCTCGGAAAGCTGGAAACGGGTTCAATCTTTCTATTTGCATGTAAAGAGAGTTTATTGGAATTTGCACCAATTTTCTGCTAGTGCTGTAAAACCGAGAAATTTTCAGACTTTTTCCAGTTTTCAACTTATAGCTCGTAGACGATATATTTTCAGGAAAATATTATTCTGACATAAATTGAAGTACTCAAAATTCTGCATCGAATGATTACCTTATATTTGTGATTACATGAATTTATCAGGTAGATATACGAGTTAAAAGAGCGACAATTTTTCCCACTTCTTACTTACTTACACAAATAAAAAGTAAGTATTGTGAAACCGACAGAATTCATATTCCGGGATTTCGATGGCCATATCCGTTTTGAGCATCCCTGAATTAATTTTGACTTTTTTGGCTTGATGTCGGTTTGTATGTATGTATACTTGTATGTGCGTTCGTACATCGCGTATGTCAGCATTGTCAAAGACAAAACGTGTGAACGATTTCGATGGTACAACATGTTAAATAGATTGTTTTAAGTATGCAACTTCGTATAATGATGCACTTCATTATATGTGCAACGAAGTCAAGATGCTGAAGCAATTTCCAATAAATCCCTTGAGTTATATTTCCGATGAAACAACACCCCTAGGCCAACATGTAAAGCTGATCGGAAGGATTTTGTTCGCGTAGCACAAATAATTGAGTGGGGGATAGTTGTAATTTTTTTTACTTCATCATCATATCGGTACTCGTAAGGAGCAATAGTGGATCTAACAAATAACCCAAATAATTCTGGATAACCATGATTCTGTCCCTCAGGGGACGCACTATATTATCCAAATATATTATTTATTCCATATAATACATCTCACATTCAAAACACTTTATTTGAAATAATGAGAGGAAATTGCCTTTTTTTGAACTCGCATATCTCCCCAATAGCTCCACGTAATTTTGAATGTATTGTACTTACTCAGCGCAAAATTGTATGTTCTTCAATTTATAAAGGAATAATATTTTCCTATAAATGTATTGAATAGGAGTTATTAGTGAAAAGCTGAAAAAAGTCCGAGGATTTCAAGGTTTTTGGGAAAATTGGTGCAAACTTAAACTATTTTTACATATAAATGAAGAGATCAAGGCCATTTCCAGCTTTCCGAAAATAAATTAGCCTACACCCCTTCTTTGCTCTATGTTGCCTGGCCTATAAACTTCTTAATGATTGTACCGTAATTCAGCTTAGATGCTATATCTGTTTCAATTGATAAAACTGCCAAAGCCGAAAGTTTTTTCTGGTCCATCGTACTTTTCAAATAATTTTTTATTAGTTTTAATTTCAAAAAGCTTCTTTCGGCGGTATTGTTAACAAAATCAAATATTTGAGTAAATTTCATTCAAGTTATTTTTTATTATGTACGTGAACAGTTCTCACATCTTTAATGAAGTCTGGTACATTTAGGATCATACAATTCGTAAGGTTGAAAGTCACTACTTTTACCCACTTGCAGGACTGTATGTAAATCTTGAAAGTTTTTTATTATTTGCTCTAAAATCACAAATACTGCTTAATTTCTAAAATACGAGACCTAAATATCCTGAAATTTGTATATTATAAGATAAAATAAATCAAGAAGAATCGATTCTGATAATTTTTGTTGTTATAAACATCATAAAGATGCTACGATCGCACGCTGTATTACTTGAGTAGCGGACGGAGGAGAGAATAGCCGAATCAGAAGCACATACTGTTTGACTCCGTATCTCCTAAACGAATTGAGATAATTCAAATCTGTAAAAGGTATCGAATTCTGCACGGTTTATTCTAATGTAATAAGAATTATTATTGAAATATCTCAAAAAGTACAAACACCATCACCTGATAAATAACATTTAGAGTTTGTAGCTGTACCTTTCGACTCAATTGAGATAATCAAAATGTGTGGAAAGTATTGTAATCTACATACTTAGATGTAACGCGATGGAGAGTTCATCAGAATATCTTTAGATCGATTGAAATTCAATACTCAATAATATTTCTAAAATCGACTATTAGTAGCACAATGTTTGTGGCTGTATTTCTGAACGAAACAAGATAATTTAAATTTGTAAGTAAATGTGCAACACATTTAATAAAATAAATAAAAATGTCTTAGAAATTGAATTGACAAATATCTAAATGAATTTTGTTGAGCAGAAAATAAATTTTCAAACGTCCACAACAAACCCATTCATAAACATAACGTGAAAGAAAATTAACACATTCAGTCAACACAAGTCAATATTCAAACAACATAACCAGTCTTCATATTTTCTTACTTACAACATAACCTAACAAAACAATTCCTTCCACTTGTCTTTGGACTAACATCTCTTCATGCAAACACGTCTGATGAACGCTTGTGTATTTTTTACAGTTAGTTAACAAATAGATAAATTGTGAAGGACATTCGAGCAACGCAGGAATGAAGTTGTATCTTAGACAGTGTGTGCATAATTTCAGTTTATCTCGACAGTAGTTGCAACTATATCGCTTGGCTTTTTACTACTTGTTGTTCTTGTTAAGCAAACCATGAGAGAATGAACGAAGGATTTACGGAAAACATGTGTGCTTCTAGTCACGTGTTCCAGGATTATCTTTTGATCTTTGACGAGTGATATCTTTCATCGCATTATTTTATTTCTAATTTAACATCACATTACAGGAAGAATTTGATAAAATGAGTGAAAAATTCCAAACAAATGAATGTAAATATTCGCCTTGCGGCGTAAACAAAACCTGATTTTAATACATTGTACACAACAACAATATTACAAACAGATAATCACAATTGCTGCTAAACAATTCTATCATATTCAATCAAATTCAATTACTGTGCTATAAGAAAAATCTGAACCTGTTGTTAGAACGTGAAAGAGAAAAACAATAAAAGCGACCTTTAACGCTGATTTCTCGACGTCAGGATTTATAAAGTAAAACGAACGGTATAATTTATTTAAATAATAAGAGAAATAGGTACCCGGTATATCACAAATTGCCTCTAATCATTTATTCTGCGCAAGTCTTCAATTAAATTTCTTTTAAATGAAATCTCCATTACTTTTACGGTAAATTGACTTCATTCCGGATGTGTTAACCTGAGGAATAAGTGAGATTAACACGCAAATTCTAACCTAACAGATGCTTAAGGCAAAAGTGAAAAATGCTTCTTCCTAAATTAGGAAACGAAAATGAAAGTTACTCTTCCGCTAACTGAAAGTAACATTAGAAAAGAGCAGTTTCCTCTTTAGAATACTTGAAAAATTTTACTGAATATTAAATTGTAGTTTAAATATTATGTAACGCTTGAATTAGGATAATTTGGTAACTAGCTCAACAATAAAAATCGAGAAACACTTTCTAACCTCATAAATTATGAAAAAAATTATACATTTCTTTAGATGATTCCGTTATGGGATATCCTTCGTTAAATTAAATAATTTCAACACAACCGTGACAAAAACAGCCAGGATGTACTTTACATAAACTTTCTGACATTTTGAAAATGAAAACTTGTTGTTGCCATTACCATTACCAATAATTTCAATCAATGAGTTTATAAGATTTAAAAATAGTAAAACAAAGTGACGCAAAAATGCAAACGCGCTCATATTCAATAAAAAATATAAACTTTACCAAAACAAATATACCGGACGTTACGTAACGAATTTAAATTAAACAAAAAACTAGGGCGCCACGCAATTGTTGATTCTTCCGTCCCCAGGCACAATATTGGATTTTAAGACAATTAAGGTGCCATAGAACATTAAATGAAATAGCGCTACTTACACACCAGCTGAGAGAAAACACTAAATAAAATCACTCTCTGAAATTAAAGTGGCAGGTACTTTTTTTTTCGGCAGAATAGATGATAATATAGTAGATATTTAATTAAGTTAATCCAGAAGTAAAATGAAGAAAATATGAAAACAACAAAAAGTATGATTAATATAAAGTAAAATAAAATGGCGGCGATTCGCGTCCCTAACGCTGACTTCATCAATTCTCGACTGAACTAACTTCTGAACAAAACCTACTCCAAAAAAATACAAAATAATGAAAATCAGGCCCGAGATCGATCGACCTGGTTTACAGCAGGACGTAGCGTTTATAACGGTATAGAAGTAGCTGGAGACTTTAATTGATCCGTCTGCCTGGCATCTGGATCTTAGCCTTCAGATCTAATTGGACTGGACTCCGGATGGTCGGGAAAACCAGGGTGGAAGTGAGGTACTTCCATAGTATGTGCCTTGGTTCGGACGACGTTGAATCGCGGATGGTAGCGATAGAAAAGAAACGGACCGACCACTCACAATTTGTACTAAATACTCCGCAAAATAACGCAAATGGCCAAACTGCCACAAAATATCCGGCCGAAGTAAAATTTTATTCCAAGGAAAAATCCCCGAAACTGGGCTTGCACATGCAAAACCTCAGAATAAACTATAAAATTGTAGTGGTAAGTAGTAAAGAAATAAATTTAACGTCCTTAAGGCTGACTACTCACTCAAGTTAAGTCAAATCCAGTCGATAGAAAACCTAGCGGACGCCTAAGGTAGCTAACATTCTAAAAACTTTGTAACGTCACTGATTGCAGCGCGCGCAATGCAACAGCGACAAATTAAGCAAAGATCTCGAACTAAGAATAATTGATGAAGGTAAACAATAAACACGCTTTCAATATAACCAAAAAAAAAAAACCAAGCTTAAAGAAAAGAAACAAAACTAAAGATTTGAAATAAGAATGGAAACCCAAATTATAATTTCAGAATCTAGCCCAACAAAAAAATGATCAAAAGACAAATTGGCACGTAACATACTTCAAAGAGCAATTAGAAGGAGAAGAGATAAGGGAAAAGAAAGATATAAAGGAAAAAAAGAAATTCATATCACAGGAGAAAAGGCTCAACCAAAGGAGGAAATAACATTAGATGAGATAAAAGAAGCTCTAGAGAACACCAAAATAAGTAAAGCTCTAGGACATGATAAGATTACAGCAGAAATGCTTAAAACAGCAACAGATACAGCACTAGAAAGATTGAAGGAGATATACAATAAAGTAGTAAGCACAGGAATTGTACCAGAAAACTGGCAAATAGATATAATATGCTCCATATATAAACAGAAAGGATTGCCAAAATAACCAAGGAATAATACTTCTAAGTACAGCAGCCAAAGTGTTTGCAAAAACATTAGAGAATAAACTGAGAATCCAATTAGAAAAGTCGCTAGAAGATAACCCTTCAAACCTAACACAGGAGTGTAATAAATACAACGAGACAAGTGAGCGAGAAAACAATAAAACAAGGAGACAAGGTATACCTTAGAATAGACCTAGAAAAGGCCTTAGACAGAATAGATAGGAAAGACATAAAGAAGACGATAAGAGAAAGAGAAATGGATACTAGCATAATCAGAGGTACATAAAGCTTGTACAAAAGGACGAAAAACTAAATAAGAACAAAGAATGAAATACCAGACATGTTTGAAACTACAAAGCAATAAAAGAAGCAGAAAAAGAAGCGAAAGAGTACGTAATAGGAAAGTGGAAAAGGGAAAACGTAAAAGTAACAGATATGTTATGCAAACGACGTGATAGTAATAGGAAAAGACGAAGACACACTAAACAACAATGTAGAATTATTTAAAAGACACGTAGAAAAAATAAACATAAAGATAAACCGCAACAAAATCAAGTCGATGAACATAAGCAGAAACGGGGAAAATCACACAACCAAGATACAAGAAGAAACTATAGAACAAGTCAAGAAATTTAAATATCTAGGAACAATACTGACCTATGACGGAAAACTAAAAGAAAAAATAAGGGAAAGAAGAGGAGCCATAAGTAGACAATTTATTGCGTTGAAGAGCACCATACTAACAAATAAAGAAATACTCAAGTAAATCAGAACACAAGTATACAAAAAAGTAGCTGTGCCTATCCTGACATACGGATCCGAAACCTGAACAACAACAGAAAGACAACGCAGTAAATTAAACAACACAGAAATGAGATTTCTGAGAAAAATAGAACAGTTTTGGACAGGACAAGAAACAAGGAGTATAGAGAGACACTGAACGTAAATCTGATAGAAAACATAATAGAGGAGGGACAATTAAGATATACAAAGAATGGAAGAAGAAAGAACAACAAGATACGTGTACGAAGCAAGAACAGCAAAAACAAAACAGAGAGGAAGACCTAGGAAAATATAGAAAGAAGAAGTGAAGAAAGCACTTGTAACGATACCTCGCAGTCGGTGACACAATTTCTGAAGGCAGACGGCTGGATAGCTCAGAAGAGAAGGGTTGTTAAAGATCACGAAAAACAAAATATTTTACAGAACAACGATTAATTTACATTCAGGACACATTTACGGTGAGTACATGACATAAACACAGATCATACAGTACAGAGTTGTATTTCAGATTTTTCCTTACTCAACCACATGTTGTGAAATATTAAAACGTATTTATTCCAGCTGATTGCTGGTGATGTTAAGGTTCTAAAATTTATAGGGCAAGCAAAATGTGAAAACTAGATGTGATGGACTATAAAATATTGGACGGTAGTGGAAGGCTCTAGGATGTGCAACTGTGACGAAGCTTTGAGAGAAGAATTCGTCACACCTTGGAAAAGAGGAGATGTAAATGGGACGAAGCAGGCCACTTAAACAAAATGAGAGAAAAATGGAAGGAGGTATGGAAGCGGACACCAAAAGAAGAAACAGAATGAACTAGAAAAGTAACAACAATCAGCCTTACACCTTGAAAAGTAGGCTTATAAATAAATAAATAAATAAATAAATAAATGATCTAATGAACTAATTTATTGATCTGGTAAAATAAAATGTCTATGATATATTTCTTATATCCAAGAAGTGAACATGATATGCGCATTATCTATGCAAGAGTTTCGAAACAAAAAAGTATAGAATTTCACAGAATGAAATGTCAATCAAGTAATTTAACTGAGGTTCAAATTAAATTTTAATACATGTTGACGTATAATTGGGCGAGGTCCAAATTTATTCGCGGATATTAATTCGGTTATTGGATTTTGATTGCTGGAAATGATAGACTACATTCAAATTTATTTTGACTACATTAACATTTCTGTTCTAAAAGAATTTAAGTTTTCAGAATAATGGCAATATTTTCAATTTAATTAACTGCATTCATTATTTTGAAATTTTATTTTATTTAATGTTTCCATTGAATAAATCGTTGGGAATAACAGTTAGTTTATTCAATGTTCACAGATGGCAGCAAAGATTTTGACTGTTGTCCTCAGCTGCTATCTGTGATACTGCAATGAACTTGCAGACATTAATTAACAAATTTGCGGATTAAAGTGAATAATTGAGGCCTAGATGAATATTTCAATAAAATATTTCTGCGGTGGAATGTATAAATTTTAGAATAAATAATAAAGTAATATATACCTGCAATTAACATGCATTGATGGTACTTATATGGTAAAATAATTATTAGTTTCATCTTAAAATAAAGAACAGGTTACCTAGTTGCAATTAAAGGAGAAATATTTGACGTAGACTTGTTTACGATGACTAAAGCGCCGTACGCACGTACCACCCAAGTTATTGACAGGTAATTCTATAATAATGCGTTTCCTATCGAATCCTAATTAAATATTTTACATATTTATGTAAATAGTCTGGATATTGAAGAGAACAGCGATGGATCAATAAAATATGAGAATTATACAATTACAGCTCAAAATCGTAGCAGTAATGAACGCCTATGTCTCCAATAATTCCGTGAATGTCTACACAGCAGCGTATATTTAAATATCACTAATTAAAATTAACGATTTGCTTCATGAATGTCACTGTTCATATTTTCTGAATAATATTATCGAAGTGTTTCTTTCATTTGAGTTTATAGCAGACGGAAGCTAATGTTGTATTTATTAGATAAGATTATATTGAAATGAATTGGTAAAAATATGTAATAATATATACAAATACTTCCTACACATTCTACTACATGTGACAAAGTGAAATAATGTGATACACGTGCAACTAGGAATTTATTGTAATTTATTCGGGAAAGTAAACAATACTCACAACCAGTAACGATTGGAAATAAAATCTATTTTAATCACCAATCAATTTGAATTCGTAATGAACACAATTTGACATTTCATCATCAGTCTTTCAAGCTTTGATAAATAGTATGACGTTTATTGTAGTAAAAAAATTTTATCTGAAAATGCATTACTCTTGGATTCATTCAAACCGTCTGCCAATAAACTTTCAGTCGATTTTGCAAACTTGCCTTACGTTCGAAAAAATTACAGACTGTAAGAAGTCGTGAAGCGATTTCCCAAACGGTGGATTAACTTTAAAACTCATTCTATGCTTGTAAACCAAACTGATTTCCAAGTAGTGACTCTACGTTAAACTGTTTTAGTACTGTGAAATCACCAATGACTTCTCTAGCAGTGATTTTATGTTGAATGTTTGTGACACTGGAAAACCAACAAGGACATCTCCAGCGGTGATTGTACGTTAAATTAATCTAACACTGTGAAATCAACAAAAACTTCTTTAGCGGTGGCTCTACGTTAAACTTGTTCAACACTGTGAAGCCAACAAGACCTCTCCAGCAGTGATTCTACGTTAAATCAATCTAACACTGCGAAATCAACAACAATCTGTAATGTTTATTGCTTCGAAATTGCTTATAATTAAAATAAAAGTCACTATTTAATAATTTAGAATGAAATAAAAGTTTTATTCTTCTGGATATCACTAACAACACTATATCATTTATTTATCGCTTAATACTAACATAAACAAAGTCACAGATATTTATATTCAACTATTTATATCCACTGATCACTTCACTGGTTGATATTCACTGCCTTAGCTTCACCATTACACTACTCTCAAATCGTTTGCTTGCGTTTATATATAGAAATATCCATTTTTCGAATGTTCTACCACATTTCTAGAATATTGCTGGAGGCTTCCATCGGGAGGGATGATGTGATGCGGCGCGGCGCGACGCAACGAGGATGAAAGGCTCCGCCCATGCAAGGTCACCTTTACGAGCCTCCACATTCTCGCACGCTAAAAATGACTCTAAGTTAAACTTTGCAAAAATATTCTAAGCTTGTTTGTCTTAAACACTCGCACTAAACGGACTTAGCACAAAACTTTGGACAGACGTCGAACAGAAATCACTGGAATAATTTGAAAGACTGGTCGGAGAACTAAAACTTAAATCGGCTATAAGGCCTTATTTATGCTCAAAATTTAATGAAACGTTACTTAACTTGTGCCTTTTAAATTAATTCTAATTTAGCGCTGTCAGAGTACAGTGAAGAAGAGATACTTTAAGAAAGAAGAAATTATATCAAAAATACTAATTCTTTTACACAAATTTCCTAACTTATTTTCTAGCTTTGATTAATCTTTACAACGGTTACAATTCATTTAAAAAACATTTAATAATATAACAACAAAATTATTTGTTCACGTTGGTAGTTCAGTAAATTATCGGTTAAATATTAATTTGTTAAGTCAAAGTCAAAGTCACGATAAACAAAATAGACAAAGTATTTTACAAAGCAACGGTCGGATACATTTACGGTGAGTACATGACATAAACACAGATCATACAATTACAGGGCTGTATTTCAGGGAATCAATATTTACAAACTACAAATCCAGGCAATGAATGAATGTGGATGGAAAGGTCAAAAGCAGAAAGTTTAACACTGTAACTTTGTTTGGACTAGTTAGGAGATAGACATACTAAAAGTCCCCACCCCTCGAAGGTAAGCCCTAGGAGAGAGGGCACAAAAAAGGTCCCGTTTTTTGTTTTTTTGTTTACATCTCGAAAACGATGCGTCAGAGAAAATTTTGTTATTGTGCATTATGATAGCTGATAAAATTCTCTACAACTTTGGTTCTATGCAATTTTTACCTATTCCTAATCGTTGTCTAGATATGAGCTCCGAAAAACGATCGTTTTTACTTGTACAAAGTAACCGACAATATTCACATATTAACTGTTTCTAATAGAGCTCATATCTAGACAACGATGGGAAATAGGTAAAAAGTGTATGGAACCAAAGTTGTAGAGAATTTCATCAGCTTCCATAATGCATCATAGAAAAATTTCATCAAATGCATCGTTTTCGAGATGTAAACAAAAGACCAAAAAACGGGATCTTCTCTGTGCCCTCCCTCCTGGGGCTTACCTCCGAAGGATAGAGACTTTTAGTATGTTTATCTCATAATTAGTCCAAACAAAGCTCCAAAGTTAAATTTTTTGCTTTCGACTTTTCCATCCGCATTCATTCATTGCCCAGATTAAACCTAAATCCAATCACATGTTGTGAATGGGAAAATATTACGGCTCTTTAAAATTTAGAGGGCAAGCAAGTTGTGAAAACTAGTTGTGAGTAACCACAAAATAAAAGACGATAGCTGAAGGCTCTAGGATATGTAATTGGGGCAATGCTTTGAAGAAAAGCACAAGGATTCGTCACACTAGTATGCAACAGATGAAGATTTTTTCGAAATCGATGAGGATCTAATATATCTCACTTCTTAGAGCAGTCAACACAAATTGAGCAAGAAAAGGAAGAAGAGAGCTAAGAAGAAAATCAAAATAGCTCGAAAACGGTGCTTCCTAGAGAAAAAAGTATGGACACATTTTTTGTAGAAAATTTTACAGTTTATGAATTAATTCTTGTCCATTTTTCCAGTAGCTCTCACCGTTTTTGAGATATATGCAAAAAAATAAAAATTTGTAGCCTTCAACTTCAATTTTCATTAATTTTTTAAAATAGCAGTGTTTTTTTTTATTCAGCTAACAGTAAGTATCAAATACTTAATGTAAAGAAGTGAAAGACATTTCCGATTGTATGATTTATCATAGATCAAACTACTTTCTATAATTAAAAATATGTCAATGTGGGTTGGACAAATCGTGTTCTTGTCATGCGTTTTCGATAAAACTTTTGCAGTGTTATCAGCTGACCCATTTATCATAACAAAAATTAGTTATAATTTCTAACGGTTGAAATATGTTTTATGTAAATTAGTTTGAATGTTCATTTATTATGGTAACAGATTTAAAATAATCTGCATGGAATATTGAATATAAAAACCAACAAGTATTTTCAATTTATTGAAAATAATAGCAATAATTTACAAAGCAATTTCCATCATCCAATATTTTATTTACCTATCAATCAGTCATTATTTTTATCCCTCAAGGTACAACAAAGTGATTGAAACATGCATCAAAGTTGGCCAGTGTTGCATAGTAAACTCATGCAGAAGTATACGGCTGCACATATTTTGATTTATGTTGTTTTTATAGGCAATACGCGGTGTTTTCGTACCTTTACACGAGGTTTGAATAACTAATTGTTTGAGTTAGCATGCTGATAATCTACGATGCGATGTTATTACCTTGTCAACAACTAAAGGGAGCTTTGATTTGTTTGCATATTTCAATTATAAACACTTTTTAGCAGAAATTCTTTATTTTATAAATCAGTTGCGCGCCGGACAATAGAATTTTTTTCTTTCAAGTAGTAGAAACTTCTCGATTGTTGCGTATGGCCTGCGGTGACCACACACCACGCATTTTCTACAATTATTCCCTTGTGCAAAGAATTCAAAGAGCATTTAGTTGTAGTGGACAGGTCGGGGAATGGGTACAACGATCTGAAATTAGCGCTGTACAACGTTAGGGCTTAGTGCTTAGTGCGGAAACAATACACCAGATCGTAGCGGAGTAATAATGATGGATAATAAACATGTCCGCGTTGTTGTTGTTGTTGTGTATGCCCACTTGGGTGCCGGCCTACATGCACGCCACTGGCCAAAGGCGCTCAGCATCTAACAGCGCATACTAACAGTGATGCACAAAATGTTTCACAACAAACAATCAACAATTATTTCATATTTTTTTTAATTTAAACTACTAAACTACTGGAATTAACAACAAAGGAAGTACTCATCTAAATTTTCAATTTTCTCTGTATAAAAAAGCAATTATATGTTTGAAGACTACTGTTTGAACATAAACATAGAGCACTTTCAGATTTACTTATTGACGGATGACGATTAGTAAGAAGAGAAGTTAAGATCTAATCGAAAGGTAGTCGATAAGATCCTTGATATTAGTTACTGGTAAATTATACTTTATTATGTTTGTCCAGTTGATGTTTATGTTCCTTCCTTATTATTCAATAAAATATTATTTTATCCATTATTTATTTGAGATGGTAATCAGCATGGGAAAGCATTAAAATAATATTGAATTAGCAAGCAACAGAATGCAACCAATACTAAAAATATGGGCTAGTCTTAGCCTGGTATCCAACGAAGGTAGTTTGATTTTTATCTGAATTTCAGAAGTTTGCAAGTACTCAACATTTTGCATGAATATTTGGCACTTTGGCTCAACAAATAGACATTTCAATAACCGCTACTTACCGACCATAAACTGATTCAACAATATGAACAAGTAATTTTGTTATAATATTATTTAAACGTTTAAAATATAATTTAAACGTTTAAAATGGAATTTAAACGTTTAAAATGAAATATAACCGTTTCAAATACGTATCACACCTGAAAAACAGTTTAGGAAATTTTGTTGTGGAAGAATTAGTACTTTTGAAACGATTTTTTTTGTGTAGTATCTCTTCTTCACATCATTTTTACAGCGCTAAATTAAAATTAATTTAAAGAACACAAGTTGAGTAACGTTTTATTAAATTTTGAGTATAAATAAGGCCTTGGAGCCGATTAAAGTCACTTCTATGAAAGTTTAACTTTCGAATGATCCGTTCGATGTCCGTTCGAAGTTTTGTGCTAAGCCCGTTTAGCGCGAGTGTCTAAGACAAACTGTAAGTCCAATTGTTTTTTTTTTAAGTCCGTAAAAGGAACTTAGCTACTTTTTATTGCCTTTGTTTTGCTATATTTTGAGCTTAGAACCATTTTGCTGTTTTTGAACGAGGAATCATTTTGCAAATTTTAACTCAATCTGTTTTGTTTTATCGTCCGGGGCCTAAGCCCGCTCCGCGAACGTTGGATTAACTGAACGTAGCGTTACCGTTGAAGAGGTCATTTTTGGCTTCACAGCGTTAGACAAATTTAACGTAGAATCACCGCTGAAGAAATTGGCTTCACAGCGTTGAAATAGTAAAGTAGAGTCGCTATTTGAAAATCAGCTTGGTTTCACAAGCATAGAACAATTTTTAAAGTTAATCCACAGTTTGAAAAATCGCTTTACGATTCCACGAGCATCGATTATTTCGGGCGGTCGTCGCGTCATCGTCAGCCTTCAGCCAATCTACTTCCGTGCCAATTTCGGCAATATACAGGGTATATCACGGAAAGTGAAACATAGGCGTTTAACATGGGAAATCAGTTTTTCTGTGCGCATTGTTCCCCAAATTATCTTAGACAAAAAATTTCAATTGGATATTGTAGAGCAAAATTTCTAAAAATCATTTAGACTACTTCATGATAGCAGAAATAAAATATGAATATTCACGGAATTGCATTTAATAGTATTAGCTATGAAATTATAAATAAGGGACGAACAAAAGCGTAACGTTTAATACGTCAGTGTCAGAATGATGATTGTCAAAATAGATATCTTCCGTAGGTAGTGAATATCAATTTTCTAAATAAAAATCCAATAATAATGATAGTAAATAATGGATGGTTTAATTTGATTTATTGTTAAAGATTGATGAAATAAAATAAAGTAACACTAACAATTAAATAATGCAACAAATTAAATCCAATATGAACTACAACAAACTCAAAATATTCTTAAATTCTCAAATTATAATAGATGTTTAAACAATCCTCCGTTCTGTGCTAAACAATAACCCAATCTATTGTAGAAACTTTGCCGAACGTTACTTAATTGCCTATTATTTATTTTTTGACATTCTTGTGTTATAGCATATTCAAGTTCTTCTATACTCTGGTATCTTCTTTTATAAACATTAGTTTTCAAATGATCCCAAAGAAAAAAATCGCACAGATTTAAATCAGGCGACCGTGCTGGCCAGTTAATTGGTCCTCTTCGTCCTATCCAGCTTCCAGGAAATCTTTGATTTAGATATTCCACAATTTCTGTTGTACTATGTGCAGGGCAGCCATCATGTTGAAACCACACATTTTCTTTATTTGTTTCGGCAATTTCTGGTCCAACTATATTCATTAATAAATTCAAATAAGACTCCGAATTTATTCTTGTAATAAAGAACGGGCCTATTATTTGATGTCCTAAAATTCCTGCCCATACATTTACAGTTTGTCGATTTTGTGTCCGGGACTGTATAACGTTATGTGGATTATGGAGATGTTGATGATTTTGAAATTTGAAAGGAATGTATTTATGTTTCTTAAGAATTCTATGAACTGTCATAAAATGAATATTCAGTTCCCTGGAAATTTCTCTTACACTCATTGTATGTTCTAGTTCTATCAAAGCAAGAACATTTTCTTCATTTTCATTGTAGTTCTCGAAATTTTGTTCCTCTTTCTTGAAATTGAGTGTACCTGTCTTCTCAAACTTGGCAATGAATCGTTGAATGGTAGACATCCCCGGAATATCATGATTTCGCCAAAGAGTACTAATATAATCACGAATTTGCCGTAAACTATTGCCAGAATGATACCATTTAATTATTTGTAGCTTTTCTTCATTTGAATAGTTATTCATTTTTGAGAATAAATTTTATATCGATCTCTTATTACAATATTACAATTTGTCAAAATGAATAATAATAATTTGACGTATAAAGCATTATGCTTTTGTTCGTCTCTTATTTCTGATTCCATGGTTTATACGATTAGCTGTAATTCTATGAATTTTCAAATTCTATTTCTGCTGATATAAGGCTGCCAAAATATTTTTTTTATTGATTCGGATGCAGAAGTTTCTGTTTTACTATATCCATTTGAAAATTTTTGTCTGAAATAATTAGGAGAGCAATACGCAGGGAAAACTGATTTCCCATGTTAAACGCCTATGTTTCACTTTCCGTGATACACCCTGTATATGTTCTATGCTCAGCAGCTCCATGTTTTCTGTGCAAATAAATTTCGTAGTGGCCCTTACCTCCTAAATATTATTCTTTTGACAACCCTAGCCCTTTGCTCTGAGCTATCCAACCGTCCGTTTTTAGAAGCCGCACATTTTGCCCTGCTCCAATGTATCGTTTGGACTGCTGCCTTGTCTCTGGCGTATCGTATAGTAATAAATACAAGATTCATCTACAGTGGTGAAAATGACGTAGCTAGAAATATTGAGCTCTTCCGCAAGCATGGTCGACTGTTCATAATAATTGAGAATAAAAAATCCGCATTGCTGCCCCTTGCTATGCAGTAGCTACGCCACTGGCCGTGAAACGTCAAAGAAACTCAGTGAGAAATGTCCAAACAAATGCATTTTTGATCGACTGTTAATAGACGCGGCACCTAGTGAGTAGTTAGCTTCCGCATGCCCAAAACATCATGTAAAATGTGCAATTTTGCGAACCTTCAGTCGACGATCGTCTAGTGTAGTTTCGCGACGATTTCATCGGTCATAACTGTTGGACGTCCCGTGCGTTTTAATTTACAGCCACGTTTGAATTATCACTCCAGATTTAGCAGGGTTTGAACGAAATTATTATAGCTGAGGACGCATCCGAGCTCCTCCACGAAACCTCAGGTAGCTATACTCCAAGTTCGCTAGTAAAATGAAGCTTTGTTAGTGACACTAAAATAGTGGTTTTGTTTTCAACCGGCGGTGCTTTGCACTAAAACAAACGAGCGGACATCACCCGCTCTAACCGAACTCGACATATGGAATCTAGCGTGCGCTAAACATTTCCTGTTGAGTCCAAAAAAGTCTCCAATTTGTCCCTTATATTTGATTGTTTGAGAGCTACTGCTAACCCTGCTAACAGCTGCAAAGGTGAAGATGGAGGAGTTCAACTATGGGATTATCGTTCCGACCTTATGTTCGAGGATTAAAGCAGGTAATAGTAGAGAAATTCGGACGCACCGAAAGCTGGATTGTC
Source organism: Dromius quadrimaculatus (assembly GCA_963989225.1). Classification (NCBI taxonomy): domain Eukaryota; kingdom Metazoa; phylum Arthropoda; class Insecta; order Coleoptera; family Carabidae; genus Dromius; species Dromius quadrimaculatus. The sequence goes on from OZ022328.1 coordinate 5,772,222, forward strand.
TCTTGCTGGGGAGAGACCTCAAATATATTTCCCAAACCGCAATAATCTTGAGCTACTGATCTTGGTGCCGGATTGGAATCGAAAACAGAGGAATATTATCAACAATCTGAGTAAATCGTAAAGGCAAAGTCGGATAATGCAAACTCAATACCAGAATATGTGAATTGCTAATATGAGACCGCTTCTGCGTTTAACATTCTGGATTGACGTACGGCCACGTTTAAATTGAGCCGCCCACTTTATAACTCTCAAAAATGAAGAAGCAGATTCTTTTAATTTAGAATCCAAGCTTTCAAAACGAAGTACTTAATCACAGCACGAACTTTAATTTTATCCATTTCATAAGACAGACAAGAATCGTTTATTCATTGTCACTGCTACAACAAATCTACTGAATAACTTTGCACAGCGTCAGCCGAAAGTTTTTACCTAATAGAGCAAGATTCCAACGTCGAAGCCCGCCAGACGTTACTTACTTTTTGAGAAACAAAATGTGTGGAATAGAGTAGTGTTAGCATGTACTTTGACCGTACACATACTTGCTAGCTTGGACCGACGGCCAATTTACTGATACTAGGTTCTAGAGAAATTTTAAAACATTACTCACTTTTCTTAAAGTTTGAGTGCTAATTTTTACTTGTACTAAGTACAAGAAAGTATTGTGAAACCGACAAAATTCACCTATCGAGATTTTGATGTAAATATCCGTTTTGAGCATCCCTGAATCCATTTTGACTATTCTTGGCTTGATGTCGGTACGTATGTTCGTGCGTTTGTAACTCGCAAATCTCAAAACTGGTTGAACGTATAATGTTGAAATTTTGTATTTAAGACTAGTATAGAGTCTAGTTATGCACCTCGCATTATGGTTCCAATCGTCTGTACCGGAAGTGCACTTTACTTGAAAGTTTTTTCGAATTTTTCTAATAAATCCAGAATGATCAACCGTAGGATGTTGAAATTTAGTATCTGAACTTGATGTATCAGAATGGTTACCTGCTATTTTTGTATGAATCGAACTTTACCTGAAATTTTTTAGAATTTTTTGCATAAATCTAGAATGATCAGCCATAGCGTATTGAAATTTAGTGTTTGAACTTGTTGTAGCATCAAAATAGTTATCTACTATTTTTGTATCAATCGGCTGAGCCGAAAGTGCAGTTTATATGTATAACAGACATTCAGAAAATGCCGTATAAAACAATCAGTTTAATTGAAATGATAAGGTAGGCAATGATAATCTGTTGTCAATTTTTTGACTTTTTTTGACATTTTACATGTCAAAATATTATTGAAATTATATTAATTATAATCTGGAGTGACAGAAAACTTTATTGAATAAATTTGTGTATATATCAAATGATGTACGAGTAAATCACGCGATTTTCACGACAGATTTTTTTAAGTAGTCTATGAGCACTACACCATGAGAATTCTAGAAGACTATTCTGGCAGATGGAACTGTTTTGGCTTTTTAGGCGCACTTTTCCCTGCTCCAATTCATTGTTTGGACTGCTGCTTTGTGTCTGGCGTGTAGTAATGAATCCAAGATTTATCTACAGTGATGAAAAATCAAAGAAACTCATTGGAATTGCCTTTAAATGAGTCTAACTGTTGAGAAATGACCAAACGAATGCGTTTTTGTTTTACTGTTAATAGACGCGGCACCCAGCGAGCAGTCAGCTTCCACATATCTAAAACATCACGCAAAATATGGCGGACATGGTTTATCGAGATGTTTACAGCCTCAGATATTTCTTGAACCTTCAGTCGACGATCGTCTAGTTTCGTCGGTCATGACTATTTTTGGGCGTCCCGTGCGTTTTAATTTACATCCACGTTTAAATTATCACTCTAGACTTAGCAGGGTTCGAACAGAGTCAAAACTGAATTGTCTCCTGCTGGGAAAAGACCTCAAATATATTTCCCAAAAGGCGATAACCTTGAGTTACCAATCTTGGTAACTCAACTTGGAATCGGAAACAAAAGAAGGTAGATATCTCCAGGAGGTTATCACCTACCTGAGAACCTCGTAAAGGCAAACTGGATAATTGAATGTACATTTTCAAAATCAGTGGTCAACCCAATACCAGACAGAAAATTTTCAATATATTCAACATGTGAATTGCTAGGACCGTTTCTGCGTCCATCATTTTGAATTCACGAAAGGCCAAGTTTAAATTCAGCCACCCACTTTTCAACTATCGAAAATGAAGAAGCAGATTATTTTAGAGTGAAATTCAACAAATTTTTTGTCTTTGTCGATCTTAATCCTTTGTCACTACGCCTCCAACCGAAAAGTTTTCGAACTAGCTTCGTACGGCACAACTGTTGGACTGATTTGATGACATTTGAGTTGAATGAGAAGGTCATCGCACATATTTTAGTTGAATGGGCATGTCTTGAAACTCTTAGACGTCAAATTTTGTAGAATTAAATCAAATAGTATTTAAAATATAGATAGTATAAATTCAATGCAAGACACCTGTATAAAAATCTACACCAGTATATTTTAATGACAAAATACAGTTCAAAAAATGAGTTTTTATTGTCCTACATAATCTTCTTGCTATTTAATAATAAAAAAATTGAAGAATCATCTAGATGATGAAAGCGCATTTTTGACAGCTCATGAATGCTTGTTATTTCAGAGATTTCGCAAATTACCATCTCCCACAATTACTGAGCTTGAAATCAAGCAGTTTGGGCAAACTTACGAAACAGCAGCTTCCATTTAGTACTAATTTCAAGTTGACTATTTGATAGGTACATAATTTATGCATGTACAAACTCAAAAATACCTTTTAATCTTCATTGTTCAGTTATTGACTGACGGGAGGTCAAGTGCTGTACCTTAAACTGATAATTAGATCTTTATCAAAGCTATATAAAAAAATACACCAAAAGTAAACAAATTTTTATCCAATAATAATAATTCATTCTAATAAGCATCAAATTCGCGTCAAACAAGTCATTGAATGAATCCCGGACAGATTTGACAACTGTATATAATAATAGTGACAACCGTGGCGAAAGTTGTAACTAAATTTTTATCTACTTTAATAAATTTTAGTTGCCATATCCCTAATGTCATAGATATCTATGAGCATTGTTTCACTTGAAACAAGTGATTGAATAATTTAATCTTCCACAATCACTGAGCTTGAATTAAAGCAATTTGTGCAAACCTACGAAATAGCAGCTTTTATTCAGTACCAGTTTCAAGTCTGTAGATAGTATAGTTGCGAAGAGCTCAGCGTCACGCTAGCCAGCCAGCCAGCCAGACAGCCAAAGTGAATATAATAGTGCTTTTTCCCAAAAAATGCGCTAAAAAATAGATATTAATAATAATTTTAAACCATTTTAAGACGGCTGAAATTTTGATATTATTTTATTTAAATATAGAAAAGTATGAAATTAATTTGCCAGACACTAATTTGGTTGTTAATCGAGAGCCAGACCGATTTAACAACTGTTATTATTGTAACGGATGAATTTGGCTGCACAAAGCTGCGTCTTGGGTTTAGCCCTCGTCTTCGCCTCGTACTTTGCCCTTGTCTTTGCCTCGGGCTTTGCCCTCGTCTTCACCGATTCCAACCAAATTAATCCTGGACAAAATAATAGTCGTACGGTCCTTGTAGCATAATATACTATTAAATATAGAGTTACCCTGTATAAAAATGAATACCAGAGTTGAAATCTTGGTCATTGCTCGCAATGTCGATAAAAATACCAAAGTACAGCAATAATTCATCTTAAGGTACATAAACTAATAAATCAAAGGAATCAAACAAAAGCTAAACGCAAACATAATAGGTGTTAAAACAGCCAACTACGAACAACTTCCTTGTATTGCATTGCAATACAGTTAAACATCAACATCTGATCTTAGTGGCCTCTGAGTTTATTTGCTACACGGCAGCAGCTGTGATCGAACCCTAGGCAACAAAAGACCAACAAAATCACTACAAATGTGGTTAAATTTTTGAACAATATTTGTTACACAATTGTGTGCACTTGTATGCATGCGAATTTATTAATTATCGCTTACAAACTGCAAATTATGATTATGCAGAAATGCGAACATTATTACCTAGAATTGTTCGCCTCTCACTCAAATCTAAGTCGATGTGAACCATATAAGTCCTTGCCCAGAGCAAAATAAACGCTGTTATTTATTTCCTCGCCAATTAACATTACTTTCCTAATATTTTAAAATCAAAATACATTCAGTAATTCAACAAACATACAAGTACGTATAATAAATTTACTATTATGTATTTCGCAAATGATTATAAGAAGCAATTATTGCAAACGAAGTATCTGTTGCTTTTAAGGATGAACGATATTCTACAGGTGAGAATAGCCGGATAAACGGGTGGCAAACGTAGCGCCAAGGACCTAGTGACGTCTGGTGGAATTTAGAACGAGTAAAATTGGAAATAAATGCACAAACTAGTCAAGATAAATAAGAATCAGTGAAAATAAATTTACTAAAGCCACAAACGAGTAATAAAGCAAATTGTTATCAATTCAATCCAATCAATTTTCAAATGATTTTGTAAAGTAATTCATAACACGAACCAGATAATTTCCATATAATGACGATTTAAACGTTCGTATGTAACAGTTTAAAACAATGTATAATTAAGAATGGAAAACGAGGCGTGCATTGTTTTTAAATGAAACATCAACGTCGTCATAATAAGAATAGAGATTTCAACATTTTTAATTCTTCAACAAATTAACGTAAATAGAGCTGCTTTAATTTGCCTATTAGCTCGTGCGCTCTAATTTACCGGTAAATTGTGGGAACAAATTGTTTGAATATATTACTCGATGAGAGGTAGAGGTGTAACCGATTAGAAGTTTGATTTCATGAAGAAATTAAAAAAGCAGTATAATATGAGATATTTCACGTACGAGCCAAACAAAAAAAAACAAATAAATATGTTTTATTGGGTATAAGTTCTGTAATTTATTAGAAACACAACGTTTCAACAGCAAAGTGCTGCCTTTTTCAAATGAAAAGAAATATAAATATGAATAAACAAAATTGTCAAGACAACAAAAATAAAAATAAAAGTACAAATCATAACTAGATTAGTTTAAAATATATTAACTCCTAGGACCGTAGAGCTCTGCCTGTGATTGATGATTCAGTATCCACAGGTCTTCAGGAGATAATAATGAAGGTCTAAATAGGGAAATTGTCAACTCCTTGTGGTTCTAGGTCAATCTGGCTCTACTCTTTTTGGTTTGGCGCATAACTGAACCATCCACAGATCTTCAGGAGGTGGTGATGAAGTAACTCTTGCAAGTAGATTCGTAGATACAAATAACTTGAAATTATGAACAAATGATTGGTAGCTATGATCGATTAAGTTCATAACCAATATTCAAATTCAAATTATTTGGTGCTTTTTAATTTCAATTGCTTCTCTTATAAGCCTCTTGAACCAATTGTTCTCTCTAGCCAGAAGCTTCGTATTCTTGAAGTCAATGCCATGTAATTCTTGTATAGCATGCTCAGCCACAGCAGATTTTTCTGGATGGTTCAATCTTATATGACGAGAATGCTCTTTCAATCTTGTTTCTACAGTCCTCTTGTTCTGTCCAATATATACTTTGCCACATTGACAAGGAATCTTGTATATACTAGGATACAGTAGAGGAAATCTGTCTTTAACATTACCAATAAGATTTCGAATTTTTAAACTGGAAGTGTATGAAGTTTTAATGTCATATTTATGTAAAAGCCTTCCAATTTTATCTGTTATATTAGCTACGTAAGGCAACGTAACAAATATTTTCTTATTATTTGGATCTTGAACAGGTGGCGTAGAATTCTTCTGTCTAAGTGCTTTCATAATTTGTGTTCTATTATATCCATTCTTCAAGAAAATATCATCCAAAAATTTGATTTCATCAGAAAGTTTACTTGGATGACATAATGAAGAGGTTCTCTGATATAAAGTTTTAATAGTACAAAATTTCTGAGTAGGATGGTGATTTGATGACTGATGTAAATATTGATTTGTATGGGTCGGCTTCCTATATACAGAATGGATAAGTTTGCCATTACCTTGTTTCTCTAGGTAAACGTCCAGAAAAGGAAGACAGTTATTTGCTTCAACCTCAACACTGAATTTATTGTTCCTATGTTGCATGTTAAAATGATTCAAAAAAACATTCAATTCATCTCTACCATGAGGCCGAACAGCAAAGACATCATCAACGTAACGTAGCCAGACTGTAGGTTTCTTCATAGCAGTGTTTAAAGCTTTTTGTTCAAAATTCTCCAAGTAAAAATTAGCGATAGAAGGAGAAATAAAGGAACCCATGGCGACACCATCAATTTGCTTGTAGAAATTACCATTAAAGATGAAGAAACAAGAATTCAAACAATGTTTAAAAAGCTTGACAATATCAGATGAAAAATGATCTTCTAATAATTTCAGAGTATCGATGATAGGTACTTTCGTGAATAAAGATTAAACGTCAAAACTGACAAGTAAATCATTATCTGTCAATGTCATATCACTAATCAAATCCACAAAATGTCGGGAATCCTTTACATATGATGTAGTATGACCAATCATCGGCTTCAACAAACTATTCAAATATTTGGCTAATCCATATGTTGTTGAGCCTATTGAATTGACAATAGGTCTTAGAGGAACATCCTTTTTATGAATTTTCGGAAGACCATAGAACTTGGAAATGACAGGATCTTGGGGAATAAGCTCTTTCTGAATATCTTGAGGTAACGAAGATTCTTTCAAAAGTTTTGTTGTTTGATATTTTGAAGAGCTAGGAGGATTGATATTAACTTGAACGTAAGCTGCATCATCCAGTAATTCATTTGCTTTTTTAATGTAATCTTCTTTATTCATGATGACCGTAGCTTTGCCCTTATCAGCTGGTAAAACAACATTATCCTTATTATTTCTTAACTCCCTTAGGCACTGAAGTTCACTTCTTGATAAGTTGGATTTGACAGCTGGAGCCTTCTTCAAAATACGCAAGTTTCATGACGAAAAGCTTTAAACACTGCTATGAAGAAACCTACAGTCTGGCTTCGTTACGTTGATGATGTCTTTGCTGTTTGGCCTCATGGTAGAGATGAATTGAATGTTTTTTTGAATCATCTTAACATGCAACATAGGAACATTAAATTCAGTATTGAGGTTGAAGAAAATAACTGTCTTCCTTTTCTGGATGTTCACCTAGAGAAACAAGGTAATGGCAAACTTATCCATTCTGTATGTAGGAAGCCGACCCATACAAATCAATATTTACATCAGTCATCAAATCACCATCCTACTCAGAAATTTTGTACTATTAAAACTTTATATCAGAGAGCATCTTCATTATGTTATCCAAGTAAACTTTCTGATGAAATCAAATTTTTGGATGATGTTTTCTTGAAGAATGGATATAATAGAACACAGATTATAAAAGCACTTAGACAGAAGAATTCTACGCCACCTGTTCAAGATCCAAATAATAAGAAAATATTTGTTACGTTGCCTTACGTAGCTAATATAACAGATAAAATTGGAAGGCTTATACATAAATATGACATTAAAACTTCATACACTTCCAGTTTAAAAATTCGAAATCTTATTGGTAATGTTAAAGACAGATTTCCTCTACAGTATCCAGATATATACAAGATTCCTTGTCAATGTGGCAAAGTATATATTGGACAAACCAAGAGGACTGTGGAAACAAGATTGAAAGATCATTCTCGTCATATAAGATTGAACCATCCAGAAAAATCTGCTGTGGCTGAGCATGCTATACAAGAATTACATGGCATTGACTTCAAGAATACGAAGCTTCTGGCTAAAGAGAACAATTGGTTCAAGAGGCTTATAAGAGAAGCAATTGAAATTAAAAAATCATCGAATAATTTGAATTTAAATACTGGTTATGAACTTAATCGATCATGGCTACCAATCATTTGTTCATAATTTCAAGTTATTTGTATCTACGAATCTACTTGCAAGAGTTACTTCCTCACCACCTCCTGAAGATCTGTGGATGGTTCAGTTATGCGCCAAACCAAAAAGAGTAGAACCAGATTGACCTAGAACCACAAGGAGTTGACAATTTCCCTATTTAGACCTTCATTATTATCTCCTGAAGACCTGTGGATACTGAATCATCAATCACAAGCAGAGCTCTACGGTCCTAGGAGTTAATATATTTTAAACTAATCTAGTTATGATTTGTACTTTTATTTTTATTTTTGTTGTCTTGACAATTTTGTTTATTCATATTTATATTTCTTTTCACTTGAAAAAGGCAGCACTTTGCTGTTGAAACGTTGTGTTTCTAATAAATTACAGAACTTATACCCAATAAAACATATTTATTTATAAAATGAGTTCTGAAAAGTTTTTCCTTCATTAAAAAAAACAGTTGTTAAATCGATCTGGCTCTCGCTTAGCAACCAAATTAGTGTCTGGCAAATTAATTTCATACTGTTCTATATTTAAATAAAATAATATTAAAATTTCAGCCGTCTTAAAATGTTTTAAAATTATTTTTTTTTCTTCAAACTTCTGTCGTTATTATCCAGGAAACAAAATAATACCCATATTTATTTAGTTTATTGATTCAAGTGATGTTGAAATATCTTCTCGTGTATTATGAACAAAGGCATGAATGAAATAATAAACAATTAGTTGTTGCATATCGAATCGGCGAAGTAATTATATAATCTCGTCTGTTTATCTCAGATGTCGTTTTTTAATGCATTTGGAAAGTAGTGGCGATCAAGTGGAGTGAACGAGAAGCGACATAAAAATCTACCAGTTTATACTGCATTCCTCCGCACCGACTCTTTCAGAAGTCTCTGCGGCTGTTTTCAGTTCTTCTGCCAGTGCCGGATTTTACAAAAATCTTTAACTATTCAAAACATATATTTCTACAACCATCAAAAAACAAACCATAATTTATTATTGATATACAAAAGGTCGAATAAGGCGGCTTCCTCAAAATTTAATCGAGTAACATATTACGGGGGTAATTGGAAATTTTCTTTAATCCGGTTCTCATAGTCTTCATTTTTAAATGAAATTGATGTTTAAATATCGCGATCATATATCAAATGGATCATTAATTATAAGCAGTGACATAGGCTCAATTATTTCTATTGTAGAAATGGAACTACGCAAACTGACTTTGAAGAATTGATGTAGAAAATAAAAATTTTTCAAGGGTGGCAGGGTCCTCTTCCGAAGGCTAAATCAATTTACTCCATCACGAATTCAATGTAACCCCATAAAAGGTGACATTCACACACAAAATTCCACGAGAAAGCTGACCAGAGCCAAACAAGTGATTTCTACCAATACTACTTCGATATTCGACCTCATTCACAAGACTTCGTGAAATATCTGAAATCGAGTATCCCATGTTTTGTGTGTCTGACATTTGAACATTTGGAGTGATGAAATATTGGACGAAATTGAGAAACGGTAACCTGTTCGCTGATTCTATTTTGGGATTTTTAAGATAATCAATTCAAGGACAGTCTGATAAGAATTTTAATTTGCACTGAAAATGTCAACAAGTTTTCAGATTAATTGATATTTATTCAAAAATAATATAATTTTTTTGAAAATGTTTAATGCTATTTTATCAAAAGGAGCCTAACCAATTACATGCCTGTCATTTTATTTTAAATATATTATACGATATTTAGCGAACGTCCTTTTTTGAACATAAAAATGTCTCCATATTTCATACTTTATTACTATTATTACTGGTTTGCCTGCTGTTTAGTATACTTCTTATATAATTAAAGCAACATTTTTTGTATACTGTTTCTAGGAAAGAGTATTAGATTTTTTTTAAACTTCACGAAGAAATTTGCATTAATAATCACTATTTTATTGTTTATTTCATTCGAATGAATAACAAGGAAGTGAAAAAATATGTTTTTGCTAGGTTATTCCATAATAATAATTCCGCTAACTGCAAGAACGAGGCCTAAAACTATTTTTTACTCATGAGACTTCTCCCGTGAAACGTACTGACGTAAATTAATTATCTACCTCTAGTTAATTTGAGTTGTTGTTCCAGTTGTTAGTTGCCGCTGAAATACATTAATTCCATAATCAAAATTTAGACTTTTCCTTCCCTCCTCTCTCATTAGTTTTGATCTATTATAAATCACTAATTAATTTGATTAATATTAGGCTTGTTGAAGTAAAAAACTAAAGAATACTGATTTTTTACGCTGGTACTGGCTCTTCAAAACCTTGTACTTCTCAACATTCAAGAAATAATTTCCTACATTATTTGGAACCACGAGGGTAGTTCAAATAAAAGTTCTGAGCCTGATGAAGAATATGAAAAATTGTCTGATTTCTGGGCGGAGCCTTTTATCTCTGACGTTCGAGTAACTTACTAGAATGATGTAGAAATTTCTAGATGTATGGACATCTATGTATATATATATATAAAAGCGAACAGCCTGACTGAGTAGTGAATATCAAAAGGAATATTCAGAAATGAAATAAGTAAATAAGTTGTTGTAAATAAATATTAGTGGCTTTGTAATTGATTTTTCTTTTTAGTCTGCAAAATTAGCGTTCGTCTCAGCTTTGGCCTCTTCAATCGAAGCGAGTCTCCGACTCCCTAGCCATTTTTTTCAGTTGGAGGAAAAAATTCCCTGGAAGTCTAATCTGGCGAATATGGGGCATGTGGAAACAATTTGAATCGATGTTCCTCGAATTTTGGCACCTTCTTTTTGCCTGATAAAGACGTTTAACTTTGATTGCATCATTCAATTTGTCTAGTAATGATGAGTAATAAGCTCCAGTGATAGTTGTGCCTTTTTTTCTAAGTAGTCCAGAGGCGTGATTTGGCGAGGGCAAGGATAGACAGTTGCCCCCCTAAATCTGGCGCCGAGGACTACATACGCTCAAATAATCAATTAAATTGAGTGAAAGTCGTAATGTTTATTTAAATATTTCAATTTTCTTGCAACGTGAGCTGCTATCCTCACCCATCATAAATATTTTTCACATCCGTTTCCTTTAAGGCTATTTTTTATAATACTTATTTACACTCGCTCTGTATGTTTCAACGGTTCAACGTATTGTCACAATTTATTTAAATTTCTCCAATAATTTACTGTAATTGTAATCCTAGTTAGCATTGACCAACAATAATCTAGTCGGTGTTCAATTGTCGGACATGATTGACAGTCTTTGGTTACTAAATGAATGCTGGTTCATTGTTGTTCAACTGTCAGATACTTGAATGTTGGCCCATTGTTGGAATAGGGTATATAAGGCACGCAAGCTAGCGAGAGAGGGAGTCATTCAGTAAGAGTAACTGTGAATTTATTCACAATAAAATATGTGACAGTATCATCGCAATTTTAAAATCCCTCCTGCTTTTCTCTTATTCGAATTTTCTCAAATTTTGTATGCAAGCCCATTTTCGAGAACTACATCATATTTTAAAGGTTTTGAAGTTACAGAATGATTAGATTCAATGTAAATCATTAATTTATGCTTTCATACAGGGAAATAGAAACAAACAAAAAATAAGTCTCGCAAAAATTTCAAAAATAATTAAGAATAAATAAAAGGTATTAAAAAAATTATTCTACCTTGTATCAATTGAGTTATTTACTTTCCCTTCTATTCTAGAAATTTTGGACAGTGTTTAAGTTTTTTAAGGCGCATTTTTCCCTGCTCAAATTTATTATTTGGACTGCTGCTTTGTCTCTGGTGTGTAGTGATGAATCCAAGATTCATTTACAATAATGAAACGTTTAAACAATGTCAAAGTGAATGCGTGTTTGATCGACTGTTAATAGACCCAGCACCCAGCAAACAGTCAGCTTCCGCATGCCCAAAACATCACATAAAATGTGGTGGACGCGGTCTCTCAAGATGTTTACAGCCTCAGCAATTTCTCAAATATTCAATCAACGATCCTCCAGTATGAAATTGTAGATTTTCGTGGTGATTTTGGATGTCCCGTGCGTTCACCATCCTGAATTGACGTGCGGCCACGTTAAATTCAAATCGTCGAAAATTAAGCAGCAGATTCTTTTAATATAAAATCTAGTTTTCTTTTTATTTCTGTCTGTCTCAAGCCTTTCAAAATAGAGTACTTGATAACAGCAGAAACATCAATTTTATCCATTCCATAAGACAGACAAAAATTCTGTACTTATCGTCACTGCTACAATAAATCTACTGAGCACACAAGTCTGAAACTTTGCACAACGCCATCCAAAGGTTTTTACTCAATTATTATAATAGTGTTATGGTCATACTAGCGACCGAGAATTTTTCGAACTAGCCTCACATTTCCGGAAGCAAAAATAGACTTCAAAGTTTAACTTCAATTGTGATGGTGCAGCTCTGTGTGTAAAGTATTCCAACATCTCACTAAAGAATTTTTTACTTATTGCACTCTGAAACCCATGTCGTATATTTAAACTGATCTCAAAGAGTACGTCCCACTAGGCGATCGCAACGATTCGCTCACGACTTTAATTTTTGCCGTTCCACTAACATATAATTGTTGTGGTTAGTGCTTCAAGTGGAACGATGTGAATTTCGGATAAATTGACAATTCGTGGCTATGATCGAGAGGTAAATTATCATTAAAACCTGAAGTAAAAAGGATATATGAATGGAATGAGGCCAATATGCCTGTGTAAATTATTCTTCCATAAATAATAGAAAATAATATTGACTAATCGACTTGATTTGAAGTCTTAATTACAAATTGGAAATGCACGCTTTCAATTATTTCAAATTTCTTGGTGAACGCAAAGACCGCAATCGTCTTGCGGAACGATTTTTGAGACGACTTGAGCGTTGCGGTCGCCTAGTGGAACGTACCCAAAGAATAATGGCTGGAGTAAGGAACAAAGGACAATTGTACTGGCTAAAATCTGAACAAGAGCTCGTAATGAAGAGCTGATGTCTGAATTGAAGCTGTGTTTCGGGGATGAATACATGACAGAACTTCCATACACAGTTATACAAAGAAAATCTGACAACGTTCGTGTATGTTGTGCAAAGTCTATCAAGGAAAGCTTTCATGAATTATTTTCATATGAATATGTGGAGATTAGGTAATTTATGGATGGCATCGACGACGACGAGATTCGCATATTAGAAAACGGTAAAAGTAGGACTAACAAAAGTTTTTGAAATTTTTGTTGAATATACAAATCTTCAAATACTTATTCCTATTAAATGAATGCTCAAAGATAATCCTACCTTTTTAGACTGCTCCTGGATAGTCCTCCAGTGTTCCAGGGCACCTGTAAAGAATAAAAATAATGATTATACAATATTAATTTTTCAAGAATTCAGTACATGAACAAAAGGTAGAACAAAAAATAAAAAACTGATTGATATTTTTTAAGGTGCCAGTACCTAACCTTGCAGTTTGAAAAAATTATGATTAATTTTCAATAATCACTCAATAATACAGTTATTCACTTACTTTTTTGTTTCTTGAATCAGATTATCGTTGAATTTGTGTCATAAAATTCAAAATCTATATGAAATATGCTAAATGCCCACATGAATATCACGTGAAACGTCACTATCGTAGCTACCAAAATAAATAAATTTATACTAATTTTATTCCATGAAGATAGTTTTGATCATGATGCGAACTTTTGCAAGTCACGTGATGGTCAGTCATTTTTAAGTACTGTATAATTGAATGAAAATTTTATTGACTTTTTGTCTGAAACTAGGATCGATCTCTCGATCATTGGATTACAAAGCCAGCATATTCACACTGAGCTACGAACACACGTAAACAAAATTAATAAGCCGCAGAAAAGAATACTAATATATTGTAACGGATTTTAGTCTATAAATTAGTCATCTCGGCTTTACTGGTGCTTAGAATTATTGTGGAAATATTTTACATCAAGAAATAGAAGCGAATATATTTGTTTTCTAAAAAATTGCTGGTACTTTCTAGCGTTTTCTAGAAACGCCTGGACGTTGGCGGAAAAACGTAGTGAGGAGAGACCCACGGTATATATCAGTGGCTGACTCAGCGAGGAGCATTATTGATTTTGGCTCAGAGACCTTATAATATGGACTGCTAGTGGTTGAAATAAATTGTGTTATTTAAAATAAATCAATATTGACATAAATAATTAAAGTCAAGTTATAGTGTAGTGTGATAATCTTTAGTTTAAATTAGAATTATTTATTAGAAATAGTGTTAGTAAAAATAAATAGTAGTGTTTGGTAGCTTTTGCTCCCTAAATCAAAATAAATAATGTTACAATATAATTTAAAAAATAGTTCTTCATCAAACACCTCTTTCCAAACACACCTCCTTTACTCCATCCACATTCATTTTATACACTCTACTCTATTAATAAATAAAATTGTAGTGACAAAAAAGAGAAAAAAAAGATGTTCCACATTGTTTTGGCTCATAATTAATTAGTTCTATAAAAAAATTGGAACAGTTTTCTACGTCTTATCATCGAATACTAAAATGGTTTTTTTAAATTCTGTATAGTTATAATTAGAAATTGGTATAAATTTCTCATAACAACAAAGAATAATAAAGGAAACAGACTTATAGATTTTTGTACTATAAATGAACTAATAATACTTTATACTCTATTTAAACATAAGGAAATACATAAATATACAAAAGAAGAATAATTGATTACTTTTTAACAAACAATTCACAAAAAAAAAACATAAAAGATATATAGTAGTAGCGAAAATAGAAATAAAAGAGAATAAGAAGGAACAAAGACAAACAACAACAACAAAAGGACATAAAGAAGAAATATCAAAAATAGATAAATTAGAGAATGAACAAATTGAACTAAAATACCAGGAAGTTATAAAAGAACTAATAAAATGTACCCGAAACCTGATCTGAACAACGTAGAGGAAATATGAAGCGCTTTAAAATAAATGCGGAACAACCAGAAGCACACAATAAAAACTAATCACACTGGTGTGGGGGAATGAACATGTTAAGGAAGAAGTTAAAAAGGAAAAACAAAAATGGAACTAATATTTAAACACAAAGAAAATGGAGGACTACGAAGATTATAAAATACAAACGGAAACAACGAAAGAATAGATCAAGAAATCGAAAAAGATATTGTACAAAACACTAAAAAGCCACAAAAAAGAAAAACAAACAGCATTGAAACAACTACAAGATAAAAACGGAAAGATAATAAATGATGACATCGAAAGAACGCAAAGATGGAAAGTGCATTTTCAAAAGCTATTAGAAGAAAACTATAATAGCAACCGAGAATCAGGAAACGAACAAGGAAACATAATAGTAAGAGAAGAACTAGAAAATATATCAGAAGAAAAAATGAAAGCTGAGTTGAAGAAAATCGGGACACAAAAAATTAAGACAGAACAACTGAAATATATTGGAGACGAAGGAAAGCAAATATTACTAGAAATGTTGAACCAAATTTGGAAAATAAGAACAATACCAAAAGACTGGGAAAAAGCCGTGATTAAATATAACAAAGGAAACAGTAAAGACTGTAATAATTACAAAGGTATCACTGCTTTGCTCTGCGGCGAAGTTATATGAAGCAATATTAGAAAATAAACTAAGACGAACAATGGAGAAGCCCAAAGTAGATACTCTACACAAGGCCACATATTCACATTGAGAAACTTGATAGAAGAAACAATGAAACATAGCATTTATAAACCTTGAAAAAGGTTTCGATAGAGTACCGAGGGTAAAGATGTGGAAAATATTGGAAGAAATGTGAGCAAACAACTACCGAAAGCAATACAAAATGTATACGAAACAACATTCAACTATATAAGAGCAAGAAACGAGTGCTCGGAGGGATTAACAAACACGCAAGGGTTAAGACAAGGAGGAGCACTAAGCCCATTACTTTTCATCATTTTCTTGGACAGTATTATAAAGGAGGTAAAAAATAAAACAAAAAAGTATACAAAGGACACCACAATCTAATTACAGAATGCGCCTTCGCAGATGATCTCGCAATACTTGCTAAAAATGAAGAAGATTTACAGCACAACATTAATAAATAAAAAGAGGAATTAAGCAAACACAACAAAACTATAAATGTGCAAAAAAACAAAATCATGGTGATTTCAGGTGTAGACAAGTTCACAAACTACCATAGAAAAGAAACAACAACTTGGTAAGGACATTTAATCAAAATGTCAAAAGATATTCAAACAAATAAAGAAATGCCAGAGTACCAAACCTCAAAAAACATGGGAAAATAATATAGAAGAAATACTAAACAAAAACGCAGTCACTTGGCAGGATTTTTTATTGAATATAGAAGCTGTATAAAATACTATTTCCGTTTTATCTTCTACTTCACATAACAACATAATCAACACCAATACAAAAACTTTGAACGGTGTAAAAAGTGTTGATTTTTACTGCCCTAGTTGCCATTCAGCACAAGTGTGCAAGTTGTAGGTCTTGTACATTAAAAACACTTAATTCTTTGGTTTTCTTCGCTTGTGACAGAGCTGTCTGTGTGTCTACAGCCGCTACAGGTTTTTATAACTGAGTGCAGACATCAAGTAAACGGTCTGGGAGATCAAGTGAGAAAATCAAACCAGATAAACATGAATGAGAAAATTATACAGATATACAGAGTGATTGAGATACGAGGAGAGATTCAAAGCTAATTTCTTTATTTATTTATTACACTGTTCACTGTGCCTCAGTCAGGTCGTTTGTTTATATATATACAGATGTCCGTTTGTGGAAATGTTCTAGGTCAGCCGAGAGCACGTTACTGGAATTTTCGGCCATGCGGGGCGGTGCTCCGCCCAGACACTTTCGCACGTTACAATACGAAAGAATATTGTCTTATTGTAGCTTAAATATATGCAACAAATTTAAATTAAATCCAGGATAATATCTTTGAGGCTAGGCCAGATGAATGAGAGTCAAGTTACGGTACAGACTCAATAAATATAAATATAACAAATGGGTTGTATTAGCCGTAAGTGGCTTGCAGGTCGAATGTACGCACTCAATGTGCAATGTTCAAGAGCAGTGCACATCTGTGTTGAGAGCAGCTCAACTCTAGTGCAACGCAATGGGAGTACAGGAACCCAGGTGTGTGTATGTACCTTTGCCTGCTGATCTGATCTTATGTATTATAAGACGTTGGATGCTTACGTGCCTTGTATAATCGCCACTACAATTATATGCTGCACCAGTGGTTAGCAACATTTTACACTTAGACTTAATATAAATATAGTTGTATAGTCAACAAGTTAAAAAACGTGCTAATTCTTGCTACAGCGAATTAAAATACGTGCGATAGCTCGTTGAACTCGTTATGACGTCTAGAAAAATGTGCAGAAATTTCAAACCCGCACATAAACAATTGCAAAAGTTATAAACAATTGAATATTCCAGACAAAAAAGAACTCATGGACAGAATTTGGCGAACTAATGAAAACAGCATATAAGGACAATCAAAAACTATTCTTCGGGATAATAAAGAAAACAAGAAAGAGAAAGACACAAATGCTGCATAATATTAAAAACAAGATTGGAGAACTGATGACAAAAGAGAAAGAGATAATGGAAACATGGAGACAGTACTTCAAAGAGCTATTAGAAGGAGAAGATATTAGAGAAAAGAAAAGTACACAGGAAAAGAGAGAACCCACACCACAGGAGGAAAAACTTGAACAAGATGAGGAAATAACTCTAGATGAGATAAAAGAAGCACTAAAGAAAACCAAAGCAGGTAAAGCCCCAGGACATGATAAGATAACGGCAGAAATGCTTAAAGCAGCAACAGATATAGCTCTGGAAAGGTTGAAGGAAATTTACAATAAAGTAATTAGTTCAGGAATTGCACCGGAAGACTGGCAAATAGGTATTATATGCCCCATATATAAACAGAAAGGTGACATAAAAGAATGCCAAAACTACCGAGGAATAACACTCTTAAGTACAGCGGCGAAATTGTTTGCAAGAATCCTGGAGAAGAAACTAAGGACCCAAGTAGAAAAATCCCTAGAAGATAACCAATATGGCTTCAGACCAAACAGAGGAGTAAATGACGCAAAAAGTATAATGAGGCAAATGAGTGAGAAAATTATAAAACAAGGAGACAAGGTGCATCTGTGTTTCATAGATCTAGAGAAGGCGTTCGACAGAGTGGATAGAGAAGACATAAGGAACACGCTAAGAGAAAGAGAAGTAGATACTAACATAATAACGGGTATACAAAGTCTATACAAAAAGACTAAAAATTATGTAAGAACAAAGAAAGAAACATCAGACATGTTCGAAACTACAAAAGGAGTAAGACAAGGCTGCATATTAAGCCCGTTAC
Organism: Dromius quadrimaculatus; assembly: GCA_963989225.1. Lineage (NCBI taxonomy): Eukaryota > Metazoa > Arthropoda > Insecta > Coleoptera > Carabidae > Dromius > Dromius quadrimaculatus. The sequence goes on from OZ022328.1 coordinate 5,790,598, forward strand.
TCTTTACACTAGTGATTGACAAAGCAATAAAAGAAACAAGAAAGGAAGCGAAAAAATACATAATAGGAAAGTGGAAAATGGAAAACGTAAAAATAATAGAGACATGTTATGCAGATGACATGGCAATAATAGGAAAAGACAAAGACACACTAAACAAGAACTTAGAAATATTCAGAAGACATCTTGAAAAAATTAACATGAAGATTAACCGCATAAAACCAAATCGATGGTCATAAGCAGAAACGAGGAAAAACACACAATTAAGTTAGAAGGAGAAACTTTAGAACAAGTCAAGAAGTTTAAATACCTGGGAACAATACTGACTAGATGATGGAAAAAACGAAAGAACAGGAGCCACAGGTAGACTTTTTAACGCTTTGAAGAATACTATACTAACAAATAAAGAAATACCGAAGGAAACCAAAGCACAAATATACAAAAAAGTAGCTGTGCCTATCCTGTCCCACCTGGACAACAACAGAAAGACAACGTAGTAAATTGAACAGTACAGAGATGAGATTCCTGAGAAAAATAGAAGGGAAAACAGTTCTGGACAAGATAAGAAACAAGGTATATAGAGAGACACTGAATGTAAAACCGATAGAAAACATAATAGAAGAAGGACAATTAAGATGGTGGGGCCATATACAGAGAATGGAAGAGGAGAGAACGACAAAAAAAGTGTACGAAGCAAGAACAGCAAAAACAAAACAGAGAGGAAGACCCAGAAAAACATGGAAAGAAGAAGTGAAGAAAGCACTGAAAAAGAGGGGCTGTAAATGGGAGGAAGCAGACCACTTAAGCAAAAAGAGAGAAAAATGGAAGGAGATCTGGAAGCGGATACCAATAGAAGAAGAAGAAGAATGAACAAGAAAAGTAGAAACCACCAGCCTTACACCTGAAAAGGTAGATAGGCTTTAGGATTAAGAAGAAGAATATTCCAGGGAAAAGGGGTCTACTTTTTTGAAAATTACTCGAAAACTATTGGTGTTAGAAGAATTTTAAAAACAGATTCTTAAACAAAAAATGTCGACTCCCAAAACTTGACCTCTATTGTTAATCCTTTCTACTTAATGTTGAAAGGAGAATGTTTGAGTGTCACTGTTTGCTGTTATATATCTAACACTGCCGTTTGTTTCAAAGTTGCACAGCTGCTTATAAAGATGCCTAGCAAAATTATTTGTCTTCTTGATAAGTATGTCCGTTCTGCTTGAACCGGGCCCAGAACATAATATGTTCATATATTTATGTTGTAAAACATACATTGTATATATGAGATGCTATCAATTCCATTTGCCATTGTAAATACACTAAAGATTATTTTGAATGATTCGATGTGTATAATCATGTAAGAGTACATGTAAAATATAATCCGCGGGGTGCAATGCTTTTTATTGCTCATATAATTATGAATTATTCATCAGGTTAGACATACAATCAAATTAGTCATTTCGGCTTTACTGGGGCTTAGAATTATTGTGGAAATATTTTACATCAAGAAATAGAAGCGAGTATATTTGTTTTCTAGGAAATTGCTGGTACCTTCTAGCGCTTTCTAGAAACGCCTGGACGTTTGCGGGAAAAACGTAGTGGGAGAGACCCACGGTATATATCAGTGGCTGACTCAACGAGGAGATTATTGATTTTGGCTCAGAGACCTTACAATATGGACTGCTAGTGGTTGAAATAAATTGTGTTATTTAAAATAAATCAATATTGACATAAATAATTAAAATTAAGTTATAGTGTAGTGTAATATTCTTTAGTTTAAATCAGAATTATTTATTAGAAATAGTGTTAGTTATCCAATTTATTATTTTAATAAATCTTAAAAATTAATAATAGTGTCTAGTAACTTTTGCTCCCTAAATTAAAATAAACCATGTTACAGTATTGTATTTATAGCTTGTTACGTATTATCAGCTAATAAAAAACTTTCTTTAAATGTTATGTAGGAAACATTGACATTTGAAGTATTTCTCACAAGCTCACTTTTTCTTCTGATGTAACTTGCAAGTAACAAATGTAATACAAAATAATAAGCATCAGTTTATATTCTGTTGTTTTCCAAGGTCAATATCAAATTTGTTTACATTTTTACTTTTATAAAGTACATTTTGACTATTTTCGGTTTGCCATCGGTATTCATGTGCGTTTTTAACTCGCAAATCTCAAAACCCGTCAAACATATAATGTTTAAATTTTGTATTTACGACTGGACTAGGGTCTAATTGTACACCTCGCATTATGGTTCCAAGCCAGAAGTGCACTTTACTTGAAACTTTTTTGAATTTTCCGCCTAAATCCAGAATGATCAACCATAGGATACTGAAATTCAGTATTTGAGATTGTTGTAGCATCTAAATGCTTATCTTATATTTTTGTACCAATCGGCTAAGCCGAAAGTGCACTTTTAGGGCCAAATTCACCTTAACTTAACCTAGGCTCAGTTCTCCCTCACTTGAGTGTGAGCTGTGCCAACACTCACTTCTACCTCAATTCCGTATTCAGTAAAGCGAATGAAAGTCACTCATGAAAGTCGTTTTTTGAGATAATACATCATAAAATAATGACGTCATTCCTGAACATTTGCGCATAGATGTCATTTAATTGACGTTTGAAAAAGGATTAATTTATATTGACAGATTCAAAATCAATTTATACAGAGAATTTGGATGAATATAAACAAGAATATAATTTTTTCTTAATGAAAATATGGACAAATTAATATTAGTTCCGTTATTAATGGATGTGCGAAATGTTATGAGCAGAAATGTAAAAGTCAGTGGCGTGCAGTTCATATGTGCAGGGTGTGCACTGCACACCCTATGAAAATATTAGAAATTACGTAAATAAAATTAATATAATGGTTCATTGAATACATCATTTTATTTCACAAATTTTCATTATAAAATCAGATAAAGAGCGTATTTTATCTATTTATGCAACCAGAAATACGAGCGCGCCTCGCGGGCCACTCTGCTATATATTTGAAACGAATGTCGACGCTTGAGGTGCGGATTTCTCGCCTGCACGGCGAGCGAGGTCTGTTTAGCATAGTCAGTATAGGGAAAGTGAAGAAATAGAGTCTGACAGAGAAAAAGCATACCGAAATTAGCGATCTCCTATCGCTCGTTCTCTCTCGCTGGGTGCAGGCAGACTTTCTGCACCTGGAGCTGAATATTCAACGTTTAGCTCAGTTTTTTTTCGAACGCCTTTTATTAGTTTGTTTTAAAATAGTTGAAATATTGTTATTCGTTATTTAACACAACAATATTAGGTAAACACTTATTTTATACGTTTCTCAAATTATTTATTTCTGTGAAATTATCATTTGTAGAATGACAACTGAAAATAGATCTATAATTTGTGATCTACTGGAAAATCCTTTTTCACGTCGTGATGTCGGAACAAAAAATGAAATTATGAAAACAAGATCAACGCCAGACATAAAATTCACTCAAAATATAAAAATTAAAGGCCAGCAGTCCGTGCGACATTTCCAAATTAAAATATATGAAAAATTTGAATGAATTGCTGGTTGTTGCGAGCAAAATAAGCTGTATTGTTGGCCATGTATATATCCCCTTCCTCACCACCGACTGTGCACACCTATTACAGAAAGTCACCGCACGCCACTGGTAAAAGTTATAAGAGTAAAGAACAAGGCGAAGTACAAGATCATAGAAGGGAAATTCTGTCAACAAGTACAAAAATTCAGTTTTGAGTCTAGTGTAATGAATGTTAGTGAGCGCATGCACGGTGATCGTATATAGGCTATGTGCAAGGGGGCGGAGTTTGAACAAATATCGATGCGAGCGCTCATTGTGAGCACCATTGTAACCATTGAACTCCATTTCTCAGAATACGTCAATTAGCTGTCATTGAGCATTGTAGTTTAAAAGTGAAAATAATTGAATATTAAACATGGGAAAACGTTTGTTCTGTTTCAGGCTGTTGTATTGAGGATGATTCAAGTGAAATATAGTTTCATAGATTTCAAGTACCCAGTTATAACATAAAAAAACGAGTGAAGTGAATCAAAGCGGTAAATAGAGTATTGTCTGTCTTTCATTATTAATCTATATAACAAATATGTTTGTAATTCAATTGTGAAATTAGAAATATTCATCATCGATTTGGGATTCATGAATTTACCTCTATCTCTAATTTGTAAGATGTTTCAGTGATAGAAGTTTGTCAGATGCACTTCGCAATAATTTTGTTGTTAATATTGTCAGCAACATATTCTTCAACATGTTTAATATGGCGAAACTAATTCCACGCTTTTCTTCAATGCTTCCTCGGTAAAAGAGATACAGTGTTTGATACATACAAACCCGATCAGCAAGATCATCAGCGTCATAATTTGAGGTTATCCTGTCAATTTGGACGAATTAAGACGTTTTGTCTATAATAGGTACGTTATCATTGAAGAAAAAAATACTCAAAATAAATAATTTCAACGTACCTTTTATGCTATGCAAGTTATATTATACGCACACAGCTGAATTAAATAATATTAGTACATTTAAAAAATTATAGGTATGAAACAATGATAAAATGGAGTTCAATCGTTCTCCATTGCCCGCTAGAGGCGCTAGTAGACTTCATGCACGTAGCCTATAATATGTTATTGCTCAAAAACTGGATTTCGGTCCAATACTATTCTTGATATCAGTACCATAGGCGCGTAAACTCAATCCGATACCAGTCAGGGATGTTTTTCAAAAGTGCAAGCTTAGCGAGCTAGTCCATAACCGTCGTAATAAGAAAAGAAACATCTTTTTCTACAGTCACTATAGAATGATACCCATTCCACACGCTGTAGCGTGCGGAATAGGGGTCATTCCGCACGCTCAGGGATTCCTAAGAAAACCGCGTGGCATCGCAAAAAAACTGTTTCATTACTGTCATAATTATAATTCTCCTTGATTTTCTTTTCATTCCTCTTCAGAATAGAGTCAATATGAGTAATTTTATCAACATTTGATGAACTGGAATGAGATCAATGAAGCAAATTCTTTCTCAGAAAACGGTATATTTTAAGTATAGATATTCACGCGGACACCTTTGACTGTAGAAAAAATAACATCCGTCACTCGTGCGAATCGATCATACCATGCTCATGTGAATTCTGCCACTCGACATCGTCTCGTGGCTGAATTATTCACATTCGCATGGAATGATCTCCATTCCGCACTTGTATCGGAATAAACTATTTTGGTTTTACTGACAATATTTTATTTCATTTGTGTGTTAATAACACCGCCGCTTCAAAAAACCTTCCAACACAAAAATTTCTCCCGCTTTCTTCAGACTTCTCCTTGATTAGTCCTTTTCTGGATCATGCCGTTATTTGATTGTAGAAAAAGATCAATATCAAAATATTATAGTAGTATAGTAATTTTAATCTCGCCGTGAAACCTTGCTCGAAACCATATTTATCAAAAAATATCAACTGATCGACGTAAAACTAGTTAAAATCGCGTTCATATTAATTTGAGTGCAGTTCTAAGGGACCTGTGGATCAACTTTATTATTCGTTCTATGCGGGTGGAACCAAACTTGTTCCCCAGTAGTGATTTTACGTTAAGTCGTTTCGATACTGTGAAGTCACCAAGTGACCCTTCCAGCAGTGATTCTACGTTAAGTATTTCAAACACTGTGAAGTCAGCAATAACTTCGCCAGCGGTGCTTCTACGTAAAATATTTCAAACACTGTGAAGTCAACCAAGACATCGCCAGCGGTGCTTCTACGTTAAATATTTCAAACACTGTGAAGTCAGCTAAGACTTCGTCAGCGGTGATTCTACGTTCAGTTAATCTAACGTTCACAGAGCGGACGGTGGAAGTTAAACAAAATGACTCTAAGTTGTACTATGCAAAAAATGTTTGACGGTAGCAGAAGGCTCTGAGATGTGCAACTGTGACAGAGTTTTGGGACATAATTCGTCACAATATAACCGACTTTTCGAATTTTCCGCATAAATTCAAAACAATCAGTTGTAAAATATTGAAATTTTGTATTGCGCACTACTTTAACATCTAGTTGTACACCTCGCATTATGATTGCAATCGTCTGTACCAGAAGTGCACTTTACTCAAAATATTTTTTTAATTTTCCGTATAAATCAAGAACGATTGAACGTAAAATGTTAGAATTTAGTATTTGAAACGATAGTACTGTCTTAATACTCATATCCTATTTTCATTGAGATCGGCTGAACCAGAAGTGCATTTTACTTGACAGTCTTTTGGAATTTTTCGCATAAATTCGAAACGATCGGCTGTAGAGTATTGAAATTTAGTATTTCAGTCTGCTGTAGCATCTGAATGATTGCCTACTATTCTCGTAACAATCAACTGAACCGGAAGTACACTTCAATTCAATTTTTTTTTAATTTTGCTTATAAATTCTTAACTGCCAGCCCTGGAATCTTGTAAATCAATATTTAGGAATGTTGTAGCATAAGAATGATGACCTACTGTTTTCATAGCAACCGACTGCGCCGAAAGCGCACTTTACTTAACAAATTTTCAGAATTTTTTGGATAAATTCAAAACGTTTAGCTGGAATTTCAATTATCATAAATTTGTTAATAAATGTAAATTATTCAATAAACTGCAAGGATCAAACTTAAAAATAGGTATGAAGTCAGCATCGGAAATTATACTAATAAAATATCATATATCAGCTAAAAATACTGAAAATATTAAAATTTCTTGCTTAACAAAAAATTAGTTTTGTCACCTGTTTACAAAATACCACAAGAATTCTTAACTGCTTTGACCTTGACATTGCGAAAATTATACTAAGAACATCAAAGATTTTTTATTCGCTATATAATTTTAAAAATTACGCAATAAGTTTTTTTTTGCTGAGGAATTTTAATCACAGCTTAGATATTTTAGCTACAAAATAAAATCTTTTGTTCCTTTTTGATGAATTTTGATGAAACTTCCAAAAATTTCCATACTCAAATTACAAAACATGATTCCGAATTTTAGGCTGCAATAGAACTCGTCAAGCATAACAATTTTTCCCAATAATTTTTTTCTGTAAATCCTCTGGATGTCGAGTGAAAATTTATCAAAGTTTTGTCAAAAATTTCATAGTGCGCCTATGGTTCGAACTGAATGTTTTCATTTGTTGGAGGAATGACAATTATCGATTGAAATGAGTATTTTGCAACTTTGAGCCATCGTAGTCTTGTCAATCATTCATTTGAAACTAAAAGAATATTTGTATTCTGGCAATACTTTGATGTTCGCTCACCTCGATAATTCTATTTTTGCATATGTTGAAAGAAAGACTAAATTTGTCTCTGAAATCAACAATTTGGTCTATTAGTCGTATTTATATGTTATTGTTGAGAAATTTGATTTCTATTCAGAGATTTCACGTATATTTTCAGATTTTTTAAACATTAGATTGTCTGCACAAATTCATTGCACTTGAATCAGCTGATTTGAATAGTCTGAAGACAGTCAGAAGCTGTGCCAGACTGTGCTGCCATCCATGAGCACCTTAGAAAGTAGTTGCTGTTCTCAACTTCATTATGATTGATTCTCAAACATAAAAGGAAAATTATTCATGATTTATTTAAAGAAAACGGTGGAATATCAAATGAAATACAATTCTAAAATAATTAATTTAATGAATAATTCAATCGAAAATATTGCCACATAAATTCTTGAAGCTTCTATTCTTGAAGAGCAGAAAACCTAACCTATAAATGTATCAAACTGAATTTGGTAATTGATTTTAAATATTTTTTGAAATATAGATACAATATTTTTTTTGTTCAGCAGATCAATTTATTAAAAAAACGACTTTAGTGTGAAGTTTGTAATAATATGAGAAAAAACTAATACACAGGTGCTTCATTTATAAATTAATGTATTTCATTCATCTCATCTGCTGTTTTACGTTTCAGATAAACGATAAGTTCTAAATATATCATAGTATCCTTATAATAATGTACAAGTGCACAAAATTTTGACAATAAATGCATTGGCAAAACAACAATAATTCAATTTTTAGTAGAAAATGACAATTCGGAAATCATTCCAAATAATTAATAATCGATTTTTTTCCAAAATTTATTTGAAGGAATTGATAACTCACATATGTCAGAATCAATAAATATAATAATAGTGTTTTGTTTGTTATTTCTACAAACTATTTGGTTTTTTGTTCAATATTTAGTACTCATATAATTATAGTTCGGAAAAATAATATAATAAATTATGCATATTGAAAATTATTAATGTTTTTCAGACCACACAGAATTGGTTGCATGTCTTTTTGCAATATACAATTTTATTATGGGTCATAAAATAGATATAAATTAAATGCTGTTAAATTAGTTTTAATTATTTTGAAATATGGAGAATGAAGATGCAAAAATATGTAAGAATATTTGAATCATAATGGGCCAGTTGTGAAATTATTCTGCCAAAAATGATATAATTTGTGTATCGCCCCACAATTCCTGATCTAATATCTCATGTTATGTAATAAAAATTATTAATTGCTCTCCATTCCACTAATGTGAGTTAATTTGTACCATAAAAAGCAGGTTACAATTAATAAACGTAACTTTGTTGCATTCAAATATACAAATCTAAACTTGAAATGGTAATTTCAGCTATTAAGGTGTCACTGAAAGAAGATAAATTATTTTTGAATGTTTATAACGCAGCAGAAGTTTGACCTTCTTGAGTTTGAAACGACCTTTAGGAGCAAATGGTCCAATGACCCATTTGTCCTTATATGGATGGAATTTTATCCTTTTAGGGAAATTCAATGACGACGACAATAAAAATCATTAACAGGAAAAAAATATTACCATAATGAAACATAATGCAAGGTTTTCTGTTTTAAAAATTTATTATTTTTCTGTAAGTATCCGAAAATAAAAACATGTACCACCGCTGAGAAAATTGATCAGTTACGCATGCATATAAATTATTATTTTATAATACGCTATGGTTGGATGCACGTAGGTCACATGATATCCAAGTGGTCTTCAGATTTAAAATGATTGTGGTGCACATCTGTTGTTGGTTTTGTTGTTGTTGAGATGTCTGTTGTTTTACTTGTTGATTGGTTAAGCGGTTTAGAAGAGCTAACCGCGGTTATGGATGAGATATGGCAGAACCACTTTCGATTTCATAGGTTGAGTAGATATTGTGTACGGTAAAGGAAGTGGTTTTTTATTGTCGTAAATGTTAAAGATTTTGCAAGTGAATGAAATATTATTACGATGAAATATGCACAAGATAATTGTTTAATTACTATCAATTGTTGCTATATTTGTGCAGTAAAAGGACCTGGTGAAAGGCTGGTTCAATCATCATTTATCAAAAATATTTGGGAATGTAAACATTACAAAATTATCCCAACTCCAGAATTACTTTCTGGGACATGAAATTAATCTTGATTCTTCATAACGATCGGTCGTTGCAAATTATTTTTGATTTGGAGCCTCAGTTTTGTTTATCGAAAAGTCGTCATTACTCCTTTATTTTATCAAATATTTTAAAAATACAAACACTTTCAGCATTTGCTTTCGGTTCTCTAAAACAATGTATTCACAGTTTTTTTCTATTCTATCAAATAACAAAGTAGCGACCGATCAAAATTTCAAAGTACCAAAACTTGAATTCAATGTACCCATTTCTGAATAATAAATTAATTGCTATGAAAAATAAAACTTTTCTCATTCAATTGGTTTCTGATATTTAAACTAATCTATGTATTATGTTTGTAAATGGATACAAAACTATAACCTGCAATGTCAACAAACTTGGATTCGCGAATAAGAGCTACCAACATGAGATACCCAGTTCCACTAAAATGAATAACGTATCAAACGAGTATCAAATTAAAAGTTAATTAAATATGAATGATTAACTAGTAGTTAGGAGATACAAACTATGTAACGAAATTTATTTTTTGTACTTGTCCAAAAAAAATAGATGCTTTTTGTACAGTTGCCTTAGCAACTTGTTTAAATACCAACATGGACTACTTTCGCCTATAGTGTAGTGTTTTCTTCAACAAAAGTATTTTACTAGCCATTATATTAAAATTAACGTAAATATGTGCACAATTAGTGAACAACTCACTGAACTCTTCGAACGTACATACTATTTTTACAATATTAAATCGGTCTGGCTTTTGTTTAACAACCGAAGTAGTATCTGATAAATCAATTTTATACTTTTTTATATTCAAATAAAATAATATTGAAATTTCAGCCGTCTCAAAAAAGTTTAAAATTATAGTCCGTGAGACTGAGCATACATTTTTCGTTGATTACCGCTAACTTGAAACTTCGTGAGTGACTTCATTGTGATGAGTCCGACAGCTTTCACATTTGACCAAATTCTTGATTTGGGGGCGTTTTTTGATAATAAAATGAAAAATAATATTGTCCGACATGAATATGGGGGCCTACAGTGAGTCCGACAAGCCGCACTTGTCACAAGTACGTTGCTATGAGAACGGATTACCGCTAGTCTGAAACTTTGAGGACGTGTTCAATTATTTTTCATAAAATTTGGTCATTTTGTTCGACAAATTTTTGGAAGTGTTTTCTCAATCCGACACTGAAAACGTGTCAGGATTATAACAGCTCCTTCATGAATGACCGCTTGTCGGACCAAAACAGTCATAATTTGGAAACATATTATCTGTGCAAGAAACATATTGTCCGACAGAAATATTGGTTATTATCGTCAGTCCGACAAGAAAACGCTCGCACATATATAACTCAGTTTTTGACGTATTTAATATCAAGAGATAAGTAATTGACGTTGTTTATAAGCTAGAAATGAATAATTCATTAACAAAATAATTGAAAAAAGTAAAGAAGAAAATAGAAAAAGAAATATATTATTATGTCTCTAAGTTAGAACGTTACTGACTTTATTCTTCCATCCCCGGGGGTTCCAAATAGATTTAAATTGGTATTCGTTGCTCTCATCCGAATCTAAAATTAGGATTAGTGGTTCCCATTCAAGATTTTAAAGTGACTTTCTCCCCCGACTATAGGAAGGGAAGAGAAATCTTTGAAATTTTTCTTCAGCCATTTTCCCATTTCTCCAGATATATTTCAAATGTACCACATCTCACATTCTCCACACATATTTCAACTAAGCCAAGTTTCACATCACCTCGTGTGCGCGGTACAAAGTTTTCTCTTCACGTCGTAAAATTAAAATGGGACACCTGTATATACTCTCAGCTTTCTGCACTCGATCATATAAACTTCAAGTATGCCAAATATAAAATTTTTTTGTGCGTGCAGTATGCTTGGAAAGGGATATAAAGCTTTCTCTTCAAATATTAATATATAGATTAAAATGAGACACCTGTATATAATTTTCGCTTTCTGCACATCTTCTCCATATAAATTTTGAGTATGCCAAATCTCACACTCCTTCGTGCATACAATATACTTAAAAAGAGGTCGAAAGTTTGCTCTTGACGTATTAATATATAGATATCACAGTTGAAGATAAATTTAAATGATATTTGAGGTGATTATCACAGTATACTGATTTTATATCACACATTTGATTCCAAAATAATATTAATATATTAATGCACAAGCCTTTTTTTATTATTTGTAATCAATAATCATACTGACTTGATATGCATTTTATATATGTATATGCCTATGAACGCAGCCGCATTCATACCACATATTTTTGCTTTTTCTGAAGTATTGTCGCACTTAAATTGTCAGACATGTATACAGTAATGTTCTAGACATTATTTGAATGGAAAAAAAGAAACATAGGGATGAGCGATCATTGATGAAGGAGCTGTTATAATCCTGACACGTTTTCAGTGTCGGATTGAGAAAACGCCCCCAAAATGACCAAATTTTAGAAAAAAAATAATTGAACACGTCCTCAAAGTCTCAGACTAGCAGTAATCCGTTTTCATACCAACGTACTTTTGACAAGTGCGGCTTGTCGGACTCACCACTGGCTCCCAATATTCATATCGGACAATATTATTTTTCATTTTATAATCAAAAAATCTTTCGATTAGTGTGAACATCAATATGACGATAATACATTTTTAAGGCCTCATGAAATTGACATGTTTTAATTAGACCTCGCTGAAAAACGCCCCCAAATCAGGAATTTCGTCAAATGTGAAAGCTGTAGAACTCATCACAATGAAGTCACTCACGAAGTTTCAAGTGAGCGGTAATCAACGAAAAATTCATGCCCTGTCTCACGGACTATTACTTGTACAAAGTAACAAGTATTGTGAAATCGACAAAATTCACCTATCAAGATTTTGATGGAAATATCCGTTTTGAGCATCCCTGAATCCATTTTGACTATTTTTGACTTGATGTCGGTACGTATGTTCGTGCGTGCGTTGCAAATCTCAAAACTGGTTGAACGTATAATGTTGAAATTTTGTATTTAAGACTGATATAGGGTCTAGTTGTGCACCTCGCATTATGATTCCAATCGTTTGTACCGGAAGTGCACTTTACATGAAACTTTTTTCGAATTTTTCTGATAAATCCGGTATGGTCAATCGTAGGATGTTGAAATTCAGTATTTGAACTTGATGTTGTATCAGAATGGTTATCTGCTATTTTTGTATGAATCGGCTGAGCCGGAAGTGCAGTTCATAAGTACAGCAAACATTCATAATTTGCCGTATAAAACAATCAGTTTAATTGAAATGATAAGGCAGGCAATGATAATCTGTTGTCAATTTCTTAATTTTGTTTGATATGTCAAGATATTTTTCCCTAAATTTCATTTCGTAAGCATGACAAAAGCGACAAAATTGGATCAGAACATGCTTTTTCATACAAATTTGAAATTAATTTTCATTATGTTGGTCACACGGTCCAGCTTTAATTTCAGCATTATTGAACTCCAAATATACATACTTATCAAACCTCTTGAAGGCATGAAAAACAAAATGAGGCACTGAAATCTACGACTATCTGACGGTCTAAAAGTACAAGGAAATATTGTGAAACCGACAAAATTCGCATATCGAGATTTTGATGGATATATCCGTTCTGAGCATCCCTGAATCCATTTTGACTATTTTTGGCTTGATGTCGGTATGTATGTACGTATGTATGTGTGTATGTACGTAACTCGCAAATCTCATAATTCGTCAAACGTATAATGCTGAAATTTTGTATAAAACACTGGTATAGGATCTAGGATCTTGATGTACACCTCGCATTATGGTTGCAATCGTCTGTACCGGAAGTGCACTTTACCTGATACTTTTTTTGAATTTTCTGCATAAATCTAGAATGATTAGCCATAGTATACTGGAATTCAGTATTTGAAATTTCTGTAGCATCAAAATGATCATCTCTTATTTTCGTCCCAATCGACTAAGCCGGAAGTGCACTTCATATGACAGACTTTTCGAATTTTTCTCATAAATTTAAAACAATCAGTCGCAGAATATTAAGATTTCGTATTAAGCACTTTTATAGCATCTAGTTGTACACCTTGCATTATGATTGTGATCGGCTAAGCCGGAAGTGCAGTTTACTCGAAACATTTTTTAATTTTCCGCATAAATCCAAAGCGATTGAACGTTGAATATTAGAATGCAGTATTCAAGATGATAGTACTGTCTAGATGCTCATATCCTATTTTTATTAAGATCGACTGAGTCAAAAGTGCACTATACTTGACGATCTTGGAATTTTGCGCATAAATTCAGAACTGCTAACCGTAGAATTCTGGAAATTAGTATTTAGGAATGTTTTATCATAAGTTTGGAGCTTGCAAACTTTTGTATTAGGTGTGTTAGCGCCGAGCAGCGTTAGACTAATTTCGGTGTTGTAAACGCACGCATACAATACTGCATATCAAATATCTAGCACTAACCATAAGTGCTAGTTTTATGTTGTAAACGAGACTTTAAAACGTATTCAATTTTGAAGAGAGATAGGACTATAAATGCTAATTTATGTTGTAAACAGGGCTTTGATGTGCATTTGAATCGAAGAGAGATAGAAGTGGGCCTCCCATCCTCTCTCTCTTTCTGTTCAGAAGTTTTCCTGAGGAGCAAAAGATTACTGTTTCCCAAAACTCATTTCTTGCCGTGAAAACAGTAATTTGTGCTGTATGTTTTGCAAAATTAGTTTAAAATAATTATTTTACTAATAAATCAATAAAAATCAATCAGCAGCAGTAAATATCGCAATTATCATTGGATTCGTGCACTGACAACCCTTTTCTATTAATATGTTAATCTCCAACCATTTAAGAATCAGGTAAAAGTGATATTTGAGTTTAGAAGGCCATATTCATTTACGTCGTCAAATGGTTGATCATAAAACATGTCTAATATGAAATTTATCTCTCTGGAGACACCTCATTCATTTAAGATGACGGAATACTAAGAAATAGACATGTGACGGAAACCAGAAATTTATTTCTTCCACTGCATTTAAAATGACACTCAAATGAATTTTATGCGCATATTCATGATATCAAAAATCGAAAAGTTGGTTCAATATTTCAAATTAAATCATTACGAATAAACAGTAGACTTTATAAAACCTAAAACCTTTCATTAAAACCATCAACTTTAACCTTACGCAGAGAACATTCCAACAACAGAATTTAGAAAGTAAAATGAACTGTCAGAAGATCAGACATCATCCATCAGAAGTAATAAATTACCATAGCCCAAAAACAACATCTCAAGTAATCAAACAATTCTTTCAAAAATCACTTACATCAACTAGAAGAGTAGAATCCTCTTTGACAGGAGCAGGAAAGCATAGAAAACCGCGAACAATCACTAATCGGATGGCACTCAATACTTAATAATATTTTGTTTGTTGATTCCACAGTTAAAGATGCAGACTCGTGTTCTCTAGCATGTCGTAACGATACTGTTTTGTTTTCAAAGGCCGAACGAACGATTGGAGCGAGAGTGCTCTCTCTTGTTTGAGCGGCGGCGGAGCGGAGGAGGATGATATGCAAGGTGTAATGATTTGAAACGAAGGGGGAACATCAATTAATTAACTTTTTCCAATAATAAAAACATCAGTGAATAATTTGTATGCAAGGTTAGAGTCACTTGCCTTTTCTTTAAACGAGTTCAATGTTAATTTTTTCCGTAACATAAATTTCACTTTCCTGATTGGTTATTTGATCTCAGTTTTACTGACAATTCTGTCCGCCTTATTTGGCGCATGACTAACTTCACATACAGAATTGAATTGATGAATAGATCGCCTGTCAATCAATCTAACATTTTTCAAACGAGAGAGTAAAATATTTTGAATATTTACAACAGAAACTAGAGACTCCAATGAGGAGTTAGAACAGAAGAATGTTGAAATTACATTGACAGTTTGATTTTGTGATTGATGTTTGAGTGAAAGAGGGTTGTGGCATTCTTCGTGATTGTTTAATCCTCTTAAATATCAAGGACGAATTTTTTTCAAAGATATATCATCCAAAATAACAGTTATGGTTACCGGCGATTTTTCTCGTGCAGATATTCTTGTTAGATCAATAAATTATCAAGTGTAGGAGCATAAAATCTAAAATAAGATTCATGCCTCGTTAAACAGAAAGTTCATTGTGTGACGAATTTAATGTGGATTAAATATCGCTCAAGGTGCTGTACCTAAACGATAAATTAATGTAAACGAGATTAATAGATCTCATTTTGGAACAATGACATAATAAGATTGTAGATAACAAAATAAATTAAGAATTAACTCCACTACATCACAGTATGACAGTGGTTCAACGATAAAAACGAGAATCCACAATGAAATAATTTCTGTATACCTATTTCTAGTATATTTTATGTACTCTCAAGATGAATTCGAATTTAGTACTTGTTAAGATTGCTCACGTATTCTTGTAGCCTTGTAAGTGATATTTTTCATTTGAAATACAGAAACAGTTAAGTAGAAACAGTTGGCACATTTTCTCCATCGTTTCTAGTGGCGTAGAAAGCCAGACAATAGAAAATCAGATACATAAGTTAAGAACAAAAATAACATTTCTCTAATTGAATGTTCGTACTTGTTTACTGAAAAGAACATCATTGGGCGAATTTCTAAAGAGAACCCAACAGGAAATCAACAAACAGTAAGAATAATAGTAATTATTATTTCCTGTGACTCTTTTATTATTCTCTCACTGGGTAACTCGATCTCAATAATTTATTTCAAATTGCCATAGTAACAATAGCTCACAAACTACAATAATTATTTATCTTATTGTAACGTGCGAAGGTATCATAATTCATTAAAATGAAATAGGCTCTGAATCCAACTCTGTCTGGGCGGAGCCTTTTATCTATTTGTGTCATTCGAGCAACTTACTAGAATGACGTAGGAGAGAACAACCTGACTGAGAGTAGTGAATATCCAGAGCTTCATCGGTTAAAAGCGAAGTGTAATAAATAAATAAGTTGTTGTAAATAAATATTAGTGGCTTTGTAGTTGTAATTTAATAGTAGTGAGTAATTAATAAATTATACAGTATTTGTTTTAGTGTTGCATCAAAGAATAAAACTTTTATTTTCTTTCATTCGTAAATAGTGACTTTTATTTTAACAAGAAACAATTCCTTTATTACCTTGTTGTAGCGGATTTTTCTAATTCAGATCTGGAGTACTTCCAGATTATTCTAGCAAATTCTCGAAAGGCAGTAGAGCTGTTCCAGACCAACGTAGGTGAAAAAAATCTACTGTGCCACATAAATTTTATGACCAGTTTTGTTTCAGAAATTTAGAAAGTAGCATCAATTAATTGCATATTTCAAAGTGACAGCTGTCATTTTTAAAGTGACAGATGGCGGTTACTTTTAGTCCTTACATAAAATAAGTATTTCAAAAAACGAAGACTTCTTTTCTAGATTTTTGGGGTCTTTTTCCCCCGAGAGCTTGAAATTGATACCAAACTAGACATCATTTGAATTATTTGTGAAAAAAACAATTGACAATCGTTTAAATATCCACTGTGACACTTCTACTAATATTATCTTCACAAGAGCTTTAATTTGATTGACCAAACACGATAGAGCCAAATTACTTAGTTTAAAAAAACAATTGACGAACGTTTGCTAGTGATATCAAAATATGAGTGATAATAATTCTAACTCCATATTATGATTCTTATTATTTCTTTGGTTCAGGAAAATATAACGAATTTCATAATAATTTAAATTTTGATAATAACAAATAAACCGCTGATAATTTTGAAAAATATTTCAGGTGAATGTTATGCCAAATTATTCAAGGATTAATTTTAATAATCTCATATTTTATGATAAATAATACCGTTTATAAAATAAACGCAAAAAACTAGAAAGTTTCATCAGTAAAGTGTCAGTATCACTGGTTGAAAAAAGCTCATCTACGAACTTGACCCTATTTTTTTGATGATAAACTTGAATATGAAATTTCAATCGAAAATTCGTACGCATTCTCAAGTTATCGTGCTTCCAGACTTTTTTTTTAAATTATGTTTTTCGGATTCAGTAGGGTCTAAAACGTGAAGACACATCAAAATCTCGAATAATCAAAAAATCACGATTACAATACTTCCCTTATTATATTATAGGTCAGGGAAGTAGAAAGAGTTCCCTCCCTGTGCCTATATAAAAGGACTCCGTCGTTTACCTGAAAGGTCTAGGTCCAATAAACCATCAGACAGTAAACAAAGGTACAGGTCAATACGAATTTGGTATGATATAAATACTTTTAAAAATTATTATTATTTAATGTAGTGTTGTTGAATCATAAAAACGTCTTTTCGTTCGTTAAGTCAGTGATATCCAGTCAAACTTTTTTGTATTAAAAAATATCGTCAGATTTCAATCGCTAATAATCACGAGATTAATAATGCAATAACAACAGTTGAGGTCACAATGGATAAAGCATGTATGTACGTGTTTATCGTGCTGCGTTTGTTTTTCCTGTATATGCATTCGTATAAATTAGTGTAGCGTGAGAACGTACTTAGCTATGACGTTCATTCGGGTGTCATTGTAAGGATCTTGAGAAGAATTACTAGAATACAAAGTGAAGCAATAAAAATATTCGCCGGAATTGATAAAAAAATTAAATTGAAAATTGCAAAAAAATTAAGAGGTCATCTCGGAATTATAGAAATCGCAAATCAGAGGAAAAATTGTATCAAAAGAAATTGAGAAGACCTAAAAAGAATAGTACCGAGCAAAAGACACAATTTTATCCCGACGTTTTCACGGAAAATCTACGCCGCGGACCTTGACTACGTCTTCTGTTTTTTTTTTTAGTGTTTTGTGTATTTGAAAAATGTTAATTTTGATTTATGTTCAAAAAATTATTTTATTCTTATATTAAACCCTAAGAACATCACAATATTAATTAAATGATGCAGAAATATGAAAGAAAAGGAACATTGATCCTGTCTCGTCACTACATAAATCTTCGATAAATAAAAAAATATGTAAAGAACTTGCTTGTTACAAAAATTTCGTCTGACGTCTTTTTTTTTGTACAATTGTTTTCCCATTGCATACCCATGTCGCCATCTATGTAGCAGATTCGCACTAATTTGTAAAATAGTACGTTCGTCCGACACTTGATTGAAGCGCTCTCTTGGGGAGTCGACGCGTCTGCTTCTTCCTCGCTCTCTTGCTTCCGAGCTGTTGTTGCAGACGTTTGTTTTTGAGTAGTCTTGTGATTTTTCTTGTTGTTCTAAATTTGGTGATTATTTTATTTAATTAAAATCAGTGTTATGATTTTGTAAGTATTTCGTTGATTATTTTGTTCACGTATTCCAAATTTAGTATTATTTTTCTAGTGATTTCGTTTGAGGCGACCCGCGTGGTTAACCTTTTGTTTTCCAAATTTATTTCTTTCATCCTTAATTATTTGTTAGTTTTTTGTGTTCAGCACCTTTTTACTACCTTGAAACTTTTATACCAAATTGATATTTTTGTTCTAAATTTATTTTTTTTCTAAATTTTACAATAGCGTAGGCAATAGCCGTTCCGGTCGTAGGAGCTGGTCTTTTCCTCTTTAGGAGGTTATTATTGTTTGTTGTCCTTCCTCGGGAAGATTCGTTTAACTATTTCTGATGTTTTGTATTCAGATTAGTTTTGATAATTATTACTATTGATAGTGTTTCGTACACATGTTCTAGTTGCTACCTGCCCTAGTTTACCATACTTTCCGTCTACAAGAGTAGACCTTCCTTTTTTGTAATTTACCGGTTTTTTTTGTATTTCTGTTTTAAATTTTTTTACTACCAAACGCGATCAGGCGGATATCGATTCGGTGATACGCGATTTTTTTTATATAAACACTCGAAGTAATAAAACCTACGAGATTTGTGGCTATCTTCGTTCCTCCCTTTACCTTTCCTCACCTAAGTATGTGTGCTGTATGAATGATTAGTGAAAGTGGTTGATTATACATAATTTAACTATATTTTGGATCCAACGCGTTGCGGATTTGTCATTCAACAACTCGTAGTTTAGTTTCTTACGTTGTTTTAGTAGTTTTTTGTTTCCAAAGCTTAAAATATTTTGTTGTGGGCTTTAGTTCCCGTTTTTAAGCTGGAAAATCCTACGAGTTTGTGAAGATTGATCCAATTTTTTAGTAACGAACCACGTTCGTAAATTTATCGACTCGTCGCTAATAAATCCTTTTTCTTGTCCTGCTAGACTTTGTATTTTCTGTGTTTTTTCTTCTCTTTAATGCTCAGCGTAGTTTTTTTTACTTTGTAAATTTTTAGTGCACTATTTAAAATCAGACAAATAAATAACTTACTGATTATTTTATTTAACTTTTACTAAATTTACAGTTTATCTGTTTTTTTTTTATTTGAATCTAAATTTATTCATTCAAGTTTAACGCTTCACGTTTGAAGAGAGCTCTCCAATTTTTTTGTAGGAACCTCCTGTTTCAGTTGAATTGGATACTGGTTGGGTTGTTTGTTTTCAGTGTAAACTGCTAGGAATCTTAGGGACCTGTGGCCACTTGAGACTAGTTTTTGACCAACTTCAAGTTAAGAAAAACATCAACACGTCTACGAAATTAAGAAGAACATTAATATCTCCCGAAGTTGACGACCAAGCGCACGGCCAACCTTAACACCTTCAAGGACCGTTGGGTATTTATCAAAGCCCTATAAGACGCAAGATCAACTTTACTTAATTCAGGGAACGTTCTTGTCTGACGTTGTTTTTGTGGCTACCAATTCGACATCTATCTCCTCTGCCGATACTAGTCTTGAGTTCCGCCTGAAGAGGATATTTAGCTAGTTTTTGTAACGTAATTTTGAACGTCTGTGACGTGCTCTCCAGTTCCCTTTTGGCTGTTGCAGTGAGATTTTGTTTTTGTATAATAGCTTCAATCATTTTCGTAAGTTACAAATTTTTTGAATTATAATTTTTGGAATTCTTTGCTTTAATTTAATAATAATTTTATTTATAATTGATTTCGACGTTTATGCTTTATTTCTTTTTTGCTGTCGCTATTGTCTCCCAGAATAGTACCTTTTTCTCCTTTGATCATTTCCTGGGAGTGGCGCCCATTTCCTATTTTTCAGGTAAAATATTTCTGGTGCCCTTATTAATAGCTAGCCTGGGTCTTCACTTTCAAGGTAGGATATTCCATTACTCAAATTTAGTGTCAATCAGCAGTACATTAAGTTTTTGCTACCAAATAGTGAAGAAACATTACCTTTTTTAATTTCCTACTGCCACCTTGGAAATAGGAAAAGGTACATGCTTCAGACGATACACGAAAATATTTCAAAGAAAAGCATGAGTTTGCGTCACTTTAGGTAAATCACGTCCTCTCTACTCACCACGTTCCTTTTTACAGTACCGTTTAACGGCTTGTACTTTGAGTTTAACACTTTCAAAGTCACATAAAAAGTAATCACATCAAAAGTTGATGTTTGCAGACCCGTTCCTGGCGAATATGCAATGAATAGACCGCACGCGGGCGGCAAAAATTAGGGGCGGCAATTTGTCACAAGCAATCAATTTCCTTTTGAGCTACGCGTTTTTATTTTCATTGAAACACATAATGTCTCCTAGTTTTATATTTTTAATAAAAACAAATTATTGAGTCCATATACTTGGTAAAAAAAAAAGATAAAATGCACTACCGGATTTTTTAAACCGCCATAACTCGGTTGATTTTGATCTAAAATGGATGGATTTTTGAGTTTGGAAAGTTTGAAGTTTCTCTTTCGGAAAATTTAGTAAATCTGACTCCAAGTTTATCGCACTCTCTATACTACTAACTACACCCCTGAGAGAAAAAAATTCTTTGACAATTTGTACCAAGTACAAAAAAAGTTGTAGACTCAACTTTCGACCCAGGAAATCAAGTTCATTCATTTTCCTTTTAATCGCGCAAAAAATCGTTTTTTTTTATTATAACTCAGCTAATTTTGCCCGGAAATTGATGATTCTATTTTCTTTGACGAGTGCCAAGGGGTGAATTTGATTTGACGACGTATTAATTTGCATAATATTAAAAAGAAAACTCCATACTTTTCAAAACTCAAAAATTCATCAATTTACGACCAAAAAAGGCACAAAATATATATTTTTTGTTTAATTCATAACTTTGTGCCAAATGGTCGTGGACCGTCGATTTTTAGTGCAATTTTAAGAAAAATGGATAAACTTGATTTCCTGGGTCGTAAAATGGGTCCACATCTTTTTTTGCACCCGGTACAAGTTGGAAAAGTGTGATATTATTTGACATCAAGAACATTTTTTTTTCTCAGAGGTGTGGTGGGCAATACGGTGAACTTGGCATCGGATTGACTCACGCCCTAAAAGAGAAAGCTTCAAACTTCCCAAAATCCAAAGATTCATCTGTTTCCGAAGAAAATAAACCGAGCTATGGCAGTTTGAAAATGGCAAAAAAAAAATTGTAGCAGGTCCTTCACTACCCAGGAACGGGCCTGGATGTTTACCTTCTAGCACTTTCTAGAAACGCCTGGACGTTTGTGGAAAAAACGTAATGGGGAGAGACCCACGGTATATATATGTGACTGACTCAGCTAGGAACATTACTGATTTTGGCTCAGAGACCTTATAATATGGACTGCTAGTGGTTGAAATAAATTGCGTTATTTAAAATAAATCAATTTTGACATAAATAATTGAAGTTAAGTTATAGTGTAGTGTAATAATCTTTAGTTTAAATTAGAATTATTCATTAGAAATAGTGTTAGTTATGTAATCTATCATTTTAATAAAACATAAAAATAAATAGTAGTGTTTAGTAACTTTTGCTCCCTAAATCAAAATAAATAACGTTACAATATAATAGATCTGTAGAGAATTTCATTTTGTGCACGCATCACGCCAAAAATACTTGACAAATTTTAATGAAACTTCACATAATGATAGTTTATAACCTGATTTATCATTTAGGATACTTCATATTCTAGAAAATGAATAATTAAAATCGTAACTCACTTTGTGCCTGCGCTGCGCCAGCTATCTTCATCACTGCAGTTTTAGCGTAACTGCGCATGCCTAAGGTGTACCATTTGCGCGAGCGACTTGATCATGCGCAGTCCTGTAACAGAATCCAATTGATAGTAATTTCAGGAATAGAGGGATTAAAATTTGTTATAAGGGCTGTAAACTACAAGAATTACAATATTTTCTGGTCATGTACACAATTTTTTGAGCATTCAATGATAAAAGGATTATCGTTGATTCCTATTTTGATTAAAAACTATGTGTTCATCAAGCAAATGAAAAGTCAAACACAACAATAAGTTGAGCATGTTCTCTCTATTAAATCAACGGCAATAGCCGAGTTCTCGAGCAGCATTTTTCCATTAATATCCTCATATACCTTAATCACCACGCCGTAAATAAAACGTACGCCGCTGGGTGCGCTGCGAGCACAGACCGCACACGCGCATCGCGATGTGCGTTTGTCTGCGCACAACGCTGCGCAACAACCACCCTTCTTGTATTAGAAACAAGAGCAGTGTGTATAGATCGAACTACACTGATTCGAACACTGCCGAATCGGGAGGAAACAAATCACAATTTTATCATTAATTACATGAGCATTTATAACTCAATTTTGTACGAATGTAGGCTATAATATCAAGCAAATTCATTTGTTTAACTAATAATTTATTCTTACTGTCAACGAATGAAGTATAAAAGGTACAAATCGGACTTCGTCAAATTCTATTCTACACCCGTGAATAAAGATCACAGTATGCGTAGACAAGGTCATCTGTCCGAAGAAAAATGAGTAATGGAAAAAAGGAAGACAGCCGAAGCGGGGCACACCGAGACCAAGAAAAATAAAATAAAAACAGTTGATCTAGATTTTTCAAGTGCATTAAATTGTTATACTGCAATCATCAAGTATTGGTTTTAATTTTTGTGCAGCGTGACAATGTGTAACGATGATTCGGATCACGATAACTCCCTGTTATGAAATTGGTATAGAAAGTACAGGCCTGGAATGAGGGAATTTCAAGAATTTGGACTGTGGGAAATAGGCGAAGAATTTTATTGAAGAATTTGATTCCTATTGTCCACTAAGATTTTTAGTAACATTATTCTTTGATATCTTCATGGGAAATTATACATAATAAGGATGATGCGAGAATTCCCCGAGTCCGTTCTGGATGCATTTCGATGCGGTAGATTCAGACGTTCAGATTTAATTATAATAAGTAAAGTTTCAAGGCGTTAAAAATACTCCGAGTGCAGAGTGAACCGGCACTAGAGCTCCTCAGACAAAGCAAGGCCAACATTGATTAACAAAGACTACTCTGGTCTTCACGATGCGCCAATGTTCAACTGATCATTGTTGCCGTTGATCGACTGTTCTTTTTTTATTTTTATTTCATTATTATTCATTTTTTTAGCGATGCATGCAATGAATTCATAGCGATATTCTTCTCGTGCTTCTTTTGTTATACTCCCAACGAAGAAGGATTATAAAAATTTACTGATGTTTAAAAGTGGAATTGGTATGGCATTACTAAGATCATTGGATGCTGCGCTGATATGTATCAAATTATACAATGCACAAAGCTATGACTTATCATTATTCAATGCATTTTTTTTTATCAAACTTTTATTTGAATATTTCTTCTTTGATATTAGACACGCGGCGTTCAAGTGTATTTTAATAAATACAGTAACTGGAGAATAGGGAAAAAATTTAGTCTATCTATTGAAATCTCTAATATTTTTAGCGCATTTTTAGCGCATTTTTCCGAAAAAAGCGCTATTATATTCACTTTGGCTGGCTGGCTGGCTGGCTGGCTGGCGTGACGCTGAGATCTCAGCAACTATACTATTTACAGACTTGAAACTGGTACAAAATAAAAGCTGCTGTTTCGTAGGCTTGCACAAATTGCTTTAATTCAAGCTCAGTGATTGTGGAAAATTGAATTATTCAATTACTTGTTTCAAGTGAAACAATGTCCATAGATATATATGACATTAGGGATATGGCAACTAAAATTTATTAAAGTAGATAAAAATTTAGTTACAACTTTCGCCGCGGGTGTCACTATTATTATGTACAGTTGTCAAATCTGTCCGGGATTCATTCAATGACTTGTTTGACGCGAATTTGAAGCTTATTAGAATGAATTATTATTATTGAATGAAAATTTGTTCACTTTTGGTGTATTTTTTTTTTATATAGCTTTGATAAAGATCAAATTATCATTTTAAGCTACAGCACTTGACCTCCTGTCAGTCAATAACTAAACAATGAAGATTAAAAGGTATTTTTGAGTTTGTACATGTATAAATTATGTACCTATTAAATAGTCAACTTGAAACTAGTACTAAATGGAAGCTGCTGTTTCGTAAGTTTGCCCAAACTGCTTGATTTCAAGCTAAGTAATTGTAAGAGATGGTAATTTGAGAAATCTCTGAAGTAACAAGCATTCATGAGCTGTCAAAAATGCGCTTCCATCATCTAGATGATTCTTCCATTTTTTGTAAAAAAGCGCTATTATATTCACTTTGGCTGGCTGGCTGGCGTGACGCTGAGTTCTCAGCAACTATACTATTTACAGACTTGAAATTGGTACTAAATAAAAGCTGCTGTTTCGTAAGTTTGCACAAATTGCTTTAATTCAAGCTCAGTGATTGTGGAAGATTAAATTATTCAATTACTTGTTTCAAGTGAAGCAATGCCCATAGATATATATGACATTAGGGATATGGCAACTAAAGTTTATTCAAGTAGATAAAAATTTAGTTACAACTTTCGCCGCTGCTGTCACTATTATAATGTGCAGTTGTCAAATCTGTCCGAGATTCATTCAATGACTTGTTTGACGCGAATTTGAAGCTTATTAGAATGAATTATTATTATTGGATGAAAATTTGTTTACTTTTGGTGTATTTT
Organism: Dromius quadrimaculatus; assembly: GCA_963989225.1. Lineage (NCBI taxonomy): Eukaryota > Metazoa > Arthropoda > Insecta > Coleoptera > Carabidae > Dromius > Dromius quadrimaculatus. The sequence continues at coordinate 5,816,027 of OZ022328.1, forward strand.
TTTATATAGTCTTGATAAAGATCAAATTATCATTTTAAGGTACAGCACTTGACCTCCCATCAGTCAATAACCAAACAATGAAGATTAAAAGGTATTTTTGAGTTGTTATATGCATAAATTATGTACTTATCAAATAGTCAACTTGAAACTAGTACTAAATGGGAGCTGCTGCTTCGTAAGTTACCCCAAACTGCTTGATTTCAAGCTCAGTAATTGTGAGAGATGATAATTTGCGAAATCTCTGAAGTAACAAGCATTCATGAGCTGTCAAAAATGCGCTTTCATCATCCAGATGATTCTTCCATTTTTTGTAAAAAAGCGCTATTATATTCACTTTGGCTGGCTGGCTGGCGTGACGCTGAGTTCTCAGCAACTATACTATTTACAGACTTGAAACTGGTACTAAATAAAAGCTGCTCTTTCGTAGGTTTGCACAAATTGCTTTAATTCAAGCTCAGTGATTGTGCAAGATTAAATTATTCAAATACTTGTTTCAAGTGAAACAATGCCCATAGATACATATGACATTAGGGATATGGCAACTAAAGTTTATTCAAGTAGATAAAAATTTAGTTACAACTTTCGCCGCGGGTGTCACTATTATAATGTGCAGTTGTCAAATCTGTCCGGGATTCATTCAATGACTTGTTTGACGCGAATTTGAAGCTTATTAGAATGAATTATTATTATTAAATGAAAATTTGTTTACTTTTGGTGTATTTTTTTTATATAGCTTTGATAAAGATCAAATTATCATTTTAAGGTACAGCACTTGACCTCCCGTCAGTCAATAACTAAACAATGAAGATTAGAAGGTATTTTTGAGTTTGTACATGCATAAATTATGTACCTATCAAATAGTCAACTTGAAACTAGTACTAAATGGAAGCTGCTGTTTCGTAAGTTTGCCCAAACTGCTTGATTTCAAGCTCAGTAATTGTGGGAGATGGTAATTTGCGAAATCTCTGAAGTAACAAGCATTCATGAGCTGTCAAAAATGCGCTTTCATCATTTAGATGATTTTTTCATTTTTTTGCCTAGATTCCAGCATCACCTCTCCTCATCTATAGTGGGAGGTAAAAATTCAAACAATGTTGCTTCAATAAATATACAATTTATACCAACAAAAACCGTACAGTACAGTACTCTATAATTATGGATATTCTTCTATCAAATAATTATGGGTTATTAATTTAAATAATTTTTTCTGTTGTTCCTAGATGTAGATAAGAAATATTTTTATGACTAATACCTGTCACAAAAAAATTTGCCAAAATACTTCCTGACCAAAGAATAGGGTAATAAATAATGATAATTATCAATCATTAACAATATTAGTTAAATATATAGGACTCAAATAAAGTTGTTTATTTGAATCAGTAGCGGTTTGGAATAATAAATATTCAATGCAACTTTCACCAATAAATAATATCAATAATTGCTTACAACAATGCAGAATGCCCAATAATAACTACTAAACGTTTCTGTAACATTTTTGTTGATTTTAATAAATATATTATATTTAAAACAACAATTTGGTGTATTGTATTCATGAGCAAATATTTTGTTATGCATTCCAATCGGGGTAAAGGTATTTTAAAGAATGAAATATTCTTTATGACATTAGGAAGAATTATCCATAGATTAATACAGGGTGTTTTTTCAAGATACTCGTCTATCGATATCTTGAGAACTAATATTGTCAAAAATCTGAAACTTTGCACATGGGCCTTAATAATAAAGCCGAGTTAATTTAAAATATTTCCAAATGGTGACACTTCCGGTTATTTGAGCAACTATGGCTTTATTTTAGACAGTTTCTGAAATAATTGCATTTTTTAATTTTTTTGACAGATGCATGCAGATACTAAAAAACGAATATCTCGAATTCACGTTGAAAAAATTTGATTTTATGCATATGTGCTTACAATGAAATAAGTTCTCCCATGATATTGTAATGTTTATTGCTTGAAGAATCAGTTTGTAATTAAATAAAAGTCACTACTTGATAATCTAATGGCCGGTTTTATAAAAGACCAAGTAAACTTACTCCTAAAGTAAATTTATTTTATTTAACAAATTCTGATCAGTTTGAGCTTCCTTATGACAACAAAATCATTGCTGTCAAATAATCGACTGTCATCTAACAGAGTAAATTTTATTTATCCTGGAAGTAAAATACTCTGCCCTTTACAAAACCGGGCATAAGTGAAATGAAAGCTTTATTCTCCTTATGTCACTAATAACACTATATTTATTTATTCGTCACTTAATTCTAATTTAAACAAGGTCACAGATATTTATATTTCACTATTTATATACACTATCACTGTTCGATATTTATTTCACACTACTACTCTTATTACTGTACTGTCCTACACGTCTTTTGCTTGGCCTTATATAGAGAAATATTGTTTTCTCGAATTTTCCATTTCTCGACTCTTTCCATTTCTAGAAATCACTAGAGGCTTCCATTGGGAGGAGTGATGTGTTGCGACGCGGTGCGTCGTAAGCGACGACAAGAAGCTCCTCCCCATACTACGTCTTCTTTACAAGCTCCCCCCTCACTCTCGCACGTCACAATATTAATTATTCTTATAAATATTATACAGGCTGTGTATGAAATGGTTCCAAAATTTGAGAACTGAAATGTTAAAAAAAAATTATCTTATTACTTACTTGTAATAAGTACAAGGAAGTATTGTGAAACCTACAAAATTCACCTATCGAGATTTTGATGGAAATATCCGTTTTGAGCATCCATGAATCCATTTTGTCTGTTTTCAGCTTGATGTCGGTACCTATATTCGTGCGTGCGTTCGTAACTCGCAAATCTCAAAACTGGTTGAACGTATAATGTTAAAATTTTATATTTGAAACTGGTATAGCGTCTAGTTGTCCACCTCGCGTTATGGTTCCAATCGTCTGTACCCGAAGTGCACTTTACTTGAAACTTTTTCCGAATTTCTCTAATAAATCCAGAATGATCAACCGTAGGATGTTGAAATTCAGTATTTGAACTTGATGTTGTATCAGAAAGGTCATCTGCTATTTTTATATGAATCGGCCAAGCCAGAAGTGCATTTTACTTGACACTTTTTTTGAATTTTTTGCATAAATATAGAATGATCAGCCCTAGCATATTGAAATTTAGTGTTTGAACTTGTTGTAGCATCGAAATAGTTATCTACCATTTTTGTATGAATCGGCTGAGCCGGAAGTGCAGTTTATATGTATAACAGACATTCAAAATTTGCCGTATTAAACAATCAGTTTAATTGAAATGATTAGATAGGCAATGATAATCTGTAGTCAATTTTTTGATTTTTTTAGACATTATACATACCAAAATATTATTAAAATTATATTAATTATAATCTGAAGTGACAGAAAACTTTATTGAATAAATTCGTGTATACTATATCAAATGATGTACAAGTCACGTGAAATCACGTCAGATTTTTTTTATTTCATAGGGTTGAACTATTCTGTGACAAAAGTAATGAAATTAATTAAAATAATGACAGTTTTTAAATTTCATATTTCACTTTGTGAAGAGAGTGTTTTATATTCTTGTTGACCTTTAAGTCTTCCGGTCTTGAATGAGTGGTTTTAACGCACTTTTAATCGAATTTTTATTGCATAAATAATTCCTACACACTTCAGTTCACAGAAATAGAAACGATTGTAATTGTCTGATTATTATTGTACCAGTCGTCCAATAAGGGAAAGAAATTTTTTTTGACTCAAGTAGGAAGCAGAAAAATTACTTTTACTCAAATTTAAATAATTAGTTGAATTTCAAATTGAGCTTAAAATTCGTCTTATGGCCGATTTCATTAATTTATACTCTGAGTAAATTAAATTTTCTCTGTTCAATGACAGTCGATTATTTCAACAATGACCAGAACTTATTAAATAAAATGTCATTACAGTACATCTGGAAGATCTAAAATAACAAAGATTTCAACCTCTAATAGAACTCGTCAAGCATAAAAATTTTTCCTAATAACTTTTTTCTGAAAATCCTCTGGATATCGAGTAAAAATTCATCAAAGTTTTGTCAAAAATTTCATAGCGCGCCTATGGTCCGAACTGAATGTTTCTCATTTGTTGGAAGAATGATATCTGTCGATTGGAATGAGTTCATCGTGGTCTTGTTGATCATTCATTTGAAACTGAAAGAATATTTTGGCATTACATTGATATTCGCTCACCTTGATAATTCTATTTTTGCATACGTTGAAAGAAAGACTAAATTTGTCTCTGAAATCAACAATTTGGTCTATTAGTCGTATTTATATGTCATTGTTAAAAAAATTTATTTCTATTTATAGTCCAGTTGTCAGAGATTTTGACCTCTCATAAAATGCGATATAGCTGAAATTTGGCTCGTTGGTAGTTTTTTCTTTGCAGCTCTAAATTGTATGCTAAGTTCATAATAATTAATAGTACCACTCGAAAGAGCAGGAAATTTTACTCAAAGGTATATGAAAAAAAATTCTGCATCAATATAAAAGATTATTAAAAATACGAGAGCGAACTCAAAAACTCCACGCGCGCCAAGTCGCTGAATACAAATATTCAAGCGAGGCGAGGAAAAACAAAGTTTCTTTATCTAAAATATATGCAAAACAAAAAAACCAAAAAGCATCTTAAAGTGGAGACTTCAAGCTTTCTGAGGAAGACATTAGTTTTTTTTCTCTCATAGAAAATTCGACCGGAAGTTAAAATTTCTAAAATTCTCACTGACTTTTATGAAATTGAAGATATATATTAATAGAGGCTTAAAAAAATTAAATCCTTGTACATTTATCATCACTATACTTTCATTTTTAATGTAAAAATAATAAAAATGATGAACATTGTCTCTGTTTAATCAAACTCATGTTTTAAAATAATCATTTTCTTTCGTAGCATTCATTCGACAACATTTTCATTTTCAAAACGGTTTTTATTAATTTTTACGAATCAGAAATTATTACATCTGCTTTTTTAAATGAAGTTGAAAATACACTTCATAATGTGTGATAATTCAGAAATCGATACAACTTTATATGTTAAAGTAATCTTCAATATAAGAAATATATAAGAAAATGCATGTTCTTTGCATATTCTTATTCCTGCAACTTGAAGTTGAGCTTCAAAAAATTATTAAAAAAAAAAAAAAAATTAAAGTTGAAATCCTGAGCTTCAAGAATTTATTATTTATTTTCTGATTACGCATTCAGGTTATACGCAAACATTGATTGGAAAATGGACGATTCTAGCTCAAAGATATCCAGTCCTATCAAAATGACAAAACTGTCAACTTCGAAATCTCTTTTGGGTTAAATTTTTTGCAATTATTGCAAAAAAAAAGATGTGGGAGAGCTTGTAATTGTAAATAAACAAACTTACTGAGTTCTGCAATATGTGGTTCTTGTTTAACAGGTGATGTTTGTAGAAATTCACCTAAAATTTTAGTGCTAGAGTAAGACAGCGATGTTGAAGATATTTGTAATGCCAAAGAATAAGAAGACAGTAAGTACAAGTTTGAAACAAAATTTCTATCAATTTTTCAATTGTTTTTTGAAATACGTCTTATTATTTTGTTAATTTATTGACAAATTCTCACTCATTTTAAAAACCTCCATATTGAATACACCATTTTAATTTTGACTCCATTAATATATAATGATCTTAGTAAGCAGAAAAACCATGTTCATATCATCTGTTCACATTTTCAAAATATATAAATTGAATTTTAAAATAATGAGATTGAACATTTTTGGTACGTTCCAAATTGCCGACATATTGTATCCGCCATTTTCAATTTTAAAAATCTTATATCATATTATCAATCAGCATCCCAAAAAAACCCTGGGTACTCATTCACAAAGAATATTCATATTGTTTTTACCAAACTTTATTATTTATTTCGATATAAAAATTTTCGATTTCGTTTTCGAGATTATGAACTTAGCATGCACTTTAGAGCAGCAAAGATTTTTTTATCGTTTTCTACACCCAAAAAAGTACTTAGAAACCTAGTTTCAGTGATATCACATTTTATGAGAGATTTTGGTTTGAATTTGTCTCTGACAACTGGACTATTAGGGATTTCACGTATATTTTCAGATAGTACATTTCTTAAACATTAGATTGTCTGCACAAGTTTATTGCACTTGAATCAGCTGATTTGAATTGGTAACTAAAATTAACCCGTAGCCACCAAGTGGTTATAAGCGGAACTATATTGTAAAGTGGATTCAATCTTAATTTCTATATAGTCAAATATTATGTTACTGGTTTTGTTAGCAATATTTAGTGGCTTTTTTTGAGATTGTTTATATGAAATTTTATACTACTTTAGTTCTTAATGGATTTGTTCAAGTTAATTCAGTGAAAAATACTTGGCTTTCGACTTTATTGTTACATTATATAACCTCAAAATTAGTCATTCTCAAGGCTGTACTCTTCAAAATATGGAATTTAATCGAAGAATTGGTGATAAAAATTGTTGTGTTTATGGATGTCATTCCAAATTTAATCGAAATGTGGATTTGAGTTTCCATAATTTTCCCAAAAAGGGGGAAAGTGTCTGTAGTAAATAAAGTTGGCAACTACGAATTAGTTGATAAACGAGCTGTGTGGATTAGAAAAATTCGTACAAGAAAAGCTGGAATGTACAATACAAAAATGTCGTAAATACTTCCCCGTAATATTATTTTCTTTGAAGCTATGAATTTTATAACCTCACGCAGTCTTCCAGTTTCAACTAAAAACCGTATATAAATAAGATGATTTTGAAAGAAAAAACTATATATTATTAAAGGAAATAGTCAATACTTTCCCGCACAATTGGAATTGAATTAAATCATTTGATGAAATATGGATATTTTTTTGGTGAATATGAACGTATTTACATTGTAAACAGACCACAAACTTGCCGTAAGCCATTTTGTGAACTCAGTGCTGCCGCCATCGGTAATATAGTCTGAATACAGTCAGAATCTGTGCCAGACTGTGCTGCCATCTATGAGTAGCTTAAAAAGTAGTTCCTGTTCTCAACTCACTTCATTATTATTGATTCTCAAACAAGAGAGAATCATGCAACGATTTATTCCAAGAAAACAGTGGAAAATTAAATAAAATGCAGTTCTAAAATAATTATTTTAATGAATATTTAATTGAAAATAATGCCACATGAATTCTTGAAGCTTCTATTCTTGAAGAACAGAAAACATAACCTATAAATGTATCAAACTGAAATTGGTAATTAATTTTTAATATTTTTTGAAATATAAGATACAATATTCTATTTGCTTAGCAGATCAATTTATTGAAACGACTTGAATGTGAAGTTTGTAATAATAGAAATAACTAATACACAGGTGCTTCATTTATAAATTATTGTATTTCATTCGTCTCATCTGCTGTTTTACGTTTCAGATTAACAATAAGTTCTAAACATCTCATAGTATTCTTATAATAATGTATAAGTGCACCATATTTTGACATTAAATACATACGCATAGCCACAATAATTCAATTTTTAGTGAAAAATGACAACTTGAAAATCGTTCCAAATAAATTCGCTGAGCTAATCCTAAACTGCCTACGAAATCGTAGACAGAAAAGCTAGACATTTTCACAGGTTTAAACTTTTATAACAATAATAATCGATTTTTCCAGAATTTATTTGAAGGAATTGATAACTCTCATATGTCAAAATCAGTTGTTTCGTTGTAACTGCTATTGGATCCGATAATTATGCACATAAACGGCTTGTTAAGTTATAGAAGATAAAAAATGTTAAAAAGAAGAGGATTCGGGAAAAGGTGAATTAAATAAAAAACTCATGAGTAATAGAGAATCAATTTTCAGCTGAACGCAAATGATGAGTACGCAAAATGTAGCAATTCGAAACACTAATTTTGGCAACGTTGCTAACGTCGGAATTATATAATGAAAGAAATGGCAATAAAAATAGTAACAATGATAGCGATAGTATACTGACTACAGTATTATTTTATTAAAGGCTTTATATTCCAACATCTCAACAATATTCTATCTAATTCTGGTTTTTTCATTTTAGTACCCAACCTTCTTTACAAATAACAAAACATTCTTGTGGGAGGTGAACAGCAAAATATTTTTTTGTTCGGCCTTCTATAAATAACTATTTTACAAGGGTTTCGCACTTATCTCAATATTTTTTTTCTGGTGACGCGTTTCGCGCCGTACGTAGGTGTGTTTTTGATTCGTCCTTCAGCGGTATCCGGTCAAAACTTCACGGTAATTTCATACTGAAGTCAAGTGCGAAATAAGAAAATTGAATTCAATTAGAACATTATGAAGAAGTTGTTGTTGAAAAATAAATACGCTATTATATTTAATTTGGCTGTCTGGCTGGTGTTGATACTGCTTGATTATTTTATTCATACACCCAGTTTTGGGTCAAAATAGAATAGAAATTCAAAAGTTAATTACTGCTGAGCTATACATAATTGAAATATGAAAATTGCTGCACAGAATGAACAACATGTCAGTAATTAAATTTTATACCTCAAATTCCGATTAGTACCCATTTTAGGGTAGAAATTATTTATCTTAATATCTCGCGAGTTACACAAGATATTGACATGCGGTTTTCGATGTTAGTATCTGAATTAATTAAGTTTTGTTTTTATGATCATGTTTTAATTTCCAGCGAATGATTATTTGAAATAAACATAATGTGCAATTCATTCACCTCAATTTAAAATTCAACAATGGCTGAATCCTTAAATGATATTTGATATGCATAATAAATATCTCATTTGCAAAAGATTTATGTTTAAAATTCTGCGGACAAATTACCTATTAAATGGTAAATTTATATGCACAATGAATTTATAATAAGAACAGGGTTCAGTTTTTTGTATTGTAGCCAGGTAGAGCTGAAACATTAGCAGATCTCCAAACAAGTTTCTTATTCAAGCAATGACATATTCCCTCGACTTGTAATGCAAATGACCGTAGTTCTGACACCTCTTGCGGACGTAGAAGAAGAAATTGCCAACAGGACAGCATTAATATTCATTTTATTCTAATTGAACCGAGAAATATAACTCGCATTACATTGTTTTATTTGGGAAAGGAAACATTGGGGATTCCAATACCCAGTTGCCCCATTTGGTAACGATTCAGGTTTGGTTACACCTACATAACCACTTGTTTGTGTTTTGACGCTTGGAAATAGCTATTTTAGGCCCAAATTATGAGTTAAAAATAGAATGTTATCATGATTAACAATTCGTGACTTTCATAGAAGTATATTTTGTTGTATTCGATTATTGAGACTTGATGTAGACATTTTTCTCTTTACAGGCATGAAATGACCCATTGCATTATTATTCATAACCCAGCTTTACGAATAATCATAAAATCTAGCATAAAATATCAAAATACTGTTATAACAAACACAAATATCACTTCTGCATCTTAATATCCCAATTTAAAGCAAACATCGAGCCATCATCCAACCCTGTAGCATTTTGTCTAACCTTCTAAGGAATAATCTGATAAACTTTATGTCTTAATAGTCGTCCCATCGGCCTGAAATTTAAACATAACCATTGGAAATCATCGCCAATAAACAAAGCTTGCATTCAATACCGCAAATGTTTAATTTTGTATCGTGATGCCAAATACGGCAACGTTGAAATACAAGTAACTGTTGTCAAAGCTACGTTAAGAATTTAAGATAATAAATAGTGATTATGTCTATTCCAATATGCAAATTCACTTATCAACATAATTCTATACTTTTGAAGTTAATTCATTTTTCACGCAACTTAATTATTTGAGATTTCTTCGCGCACAACTTAAATTGCTGACTGTCCACCTTCGTCTTCACTGAGTGCAGTCAACTTCATCCTGGACAATAATGACGGTCATTCGGTCCTTTAAGCATAATAATATTATTTTTAATTCATTATTGGTGGTTTCCATTCAAGATTTTACACTGATTTCCCTTCGGGGCAAGTGGAGGAAATCGTGAAACTTTTACTTCAAACATTTTTTCATTTTGTGCATGTTTCTTGATATATTCCAGCGAAAAATAATATCGTTTTCAACAGTAAATTGGAATGAGAAATCCTGTATATAATTTTAGCTTCATGCACTCCTTCTCCATATAAACTTTAAGTACTTATGTCAAGTCTCACATTCATTCAATACAAAATTTTCTGTTCACTTAAAATTAGAATGAAACACTCAGCATATAAATTTAGCTTTCTGCACTCCTTCTCCATATAAAATTCATGCATGCGGTACAAAGCTTTCTTTATGGAACAGCCTGTATATAATTTTAGCATTCTGCATTTCTTTTCCATATAAACTTCAAATATGCTAAATCTCAAACTCCTCCGTTTATAAAGTTTTCTCCTCACGTAATATCAAAATGGGACACCTGTATATAATATTGACTTTCTGCACTCCTTCTCCATATGAACTTCAAGTATGCCAGATCTCACATTTCTCCGTGCGTGCGGTATACAGTTTTCTCTTTACGTAAAATTAAAATGGGATACCCTGTATAAACTTTAAATATGCTAACCATAACATTCCTTCGTGCGCACGGTACAGAATTTTTTCTTCACTTAAAACTAAAATGAGACACCTGTATATTATACAACTGCGATCTACGCGCCCAACTACAATTTGCGGCGCTCTTACGCCAAAACTATTGATTTTACGAAAAAGAAGGTCATTACATAAACTGTAGGAAATTTTCTCTGGTTTCATTTTGTATATGAGTATTCTTATCGTAAAATGAATCGGAACGGATATATTGCCAAAAAACTGCTTTTAGACGTAATTTCTCCAATATAAAGGCGTGGGCGGCAGAGATCCGAGGTGGCAAAGTTGAAATTCAGAAAAAGCACATCGAAATCTATGAAATTACCCATTTTCAAATCTTCTTGAAAACTTTTCAGGTAAAACCACCAAATAACTGTACTATAGTAGTTACCTACGACTTCGCTCGCAAATAGACATACTTTTTAAAATCAATGAAAAAATAATTACTGCAGTAACCAAGAAAACCACAAACTTGTAATACTATATTGTACTATTGATATTTTATTTCAATCCAATCAACTTTATCCCATGAATATAGGCTCGTATTGTCACCTCTTGAAAAAGCGCTAATTTTCAAAATTTGATGCACTGTCTTTTTAAAATATTTTTTTAACAAGCTTTAACTTTATTTATTTCTATTTTTCTTGAGTAATGCTTGAACAAGAGGTGACAATATCGACCATAGTAATCGAATGTCGTATCCGTGCAAACCGCGAGCCTTATCCACGGCAGCTAGGTGCTTTCGATATTTATTGTCGTTTTATGTTAGGCTGACCGGATTCAGTTGAGTCTCTTATTTTTTGGGAGCTTTGTCCATGCATTGATTCATCATCGATTGCGATGAAAAATTTGGGAAATACAAAAATCCGTAAAAAACTAAACGCACAAAAAAATTCATAAAAAATTGAACACACTAACAAAATTGAAATGATTCAATATCATACACCAATAAATAGCTGTGGAAAAAATTATAATTTGAATTTTTTTTCACAAATTTTACTTGTAGACCGGTCAAGTTGGCCGAAAAATCAGGATGTAGATAATTAAAACCATGATCAAAATTAAGATTTTTCCAAAAAAATCATTGATTTTAATAAAAAAAAACATATTTTCTTTCAAAGAAAAACAGCACAGTTGGAAATAAAGTAAATTACTGTAATGTTTATTGCTTGATGAATCACTCTGTAAATAAATAAAAGTCACTATTTAATAATCTAAATGAAATAAAATCTTTAATTCTTCTTATGTCACTAATAACACTATATTTATATATTAATCACTTAATTCTAATTTAATCAAGGTCACAGATATTTATATTTCACTATTTATATACACTCTCACTTCACTGTCACTGTTTATTATTTATTTCCACTGCTACTATTATTACTGTACTGTACTGTCTACGCATCTTTGGCTCGGCCTTATATAGAGAAACACTGTCCTTCTCGAATTTTCGATTTTGCGACTCTTTCCATTTCCAGGAATCGCTAGAGGCTTCCATTGGGAGGGGTGATGCGCTGCGACGTGGCGCGGCGTAAGAAGCGACAAGAAGCCCCTCCCCATACTGCGTCGTATTCACGAGCTCCCCTCTCACTCCCGCACGTCACATTACTTATCAAAAGAAATTTAGAAACAGGAAACATACATATTTTATCAAAAATCAAAAATTGTACTAGAAAATAAATAATAAATTAAATTAGGGCATAAAAAATTGTGTGAGATTTTCAAACATGCTTCGACCTGAAACACTTGACGCATTTTCCATGTCAATTTAAAATTAAATTTATGCAACGAAACGGTTCAAATAATTAGTAAAAGTACTGAAAATACTATCTAAATAGTATTTCAAGAGTCAAAACTAGAAAAAAAATCAAAATAAATTCAAGAAAAGCATGATTTTATTTAATAAAAATCCTAATTTTAGATTTTTGTTAAATCATAATTATTTAACAGTCTGCCAAGAATAGGGGTACCCTTGCATAAAATCCCAAGAAGCTGAAAATTAATATGAACGTTAGAAATACCACTATAAAGTAGTTTCGAAAAATCCCTATCGATCCTGCGTGGGCAAAAAAATTTATGCGAGACTAAACTTCGCAAAAATGGGTTTTTTAAATTTTTTAGCGAAACAGTTGGTTTTATGATAAAAATAGCACAGACAGAAATTGTACATCTTTTAATTCTATACAAAAATGGTATCAACACTTTTTTCGCAATATTAACCATTTCTGAGAAAAAGCCATTCTAAAGTTATATTCTCTATAATATGCACACGTTACCACGCCACCTATGAGGTACTGTATTTTAGGCGTGGTTTTTCCAGTAGACCTACTTCTTCTTTTAAATTGTTCAAACAACGATTCATCAATTGATGTAACGATCATCTTCTGTTAAAGATTCAGTATTTAAGCAAGACTGGCCTTGACAGCTAGTGAACAAAGTAAGCCTACTTTTTTGCTACCCTATTTCGAATTACACCCTTTTTTGCAGTTGCAAAAAATAGTATTAAGGAGCTCTTATGGTGCAGGTGAAATCTACAATACTTCATAAGTGGCGTGGAAACGTGTGCATATTATGGAGAATATAAGTTCAGTATGACTTTTTCTCAGGAATGGTGAATCTTAGGAAAAAAGTATGAAAACTATTTTTGTAGAGAACTGAAGGATCTACAATTTTTGTCTGAGCTATTTTTATCATAAAACTAACTATTTCGCTAAAAAAAACCAAAAAACTAATTTTTGCGAAATTTGACCTCGCATATTTTTTGCACACATGAGATCAATAGGGACTTTTCACAAATTCATTATAAAGGTACCCTTAACGTTCATGTCAATTTCCATCTTCTTGGAAATTTCTGTAACTATTGTGTAAGTTCTCTTGGTTTTTATTTTTTTATCAAAGGCTACATGCGGTACAAACTTTAGACTTTAACTCGTAATACTTTCAGCAATTATGAATAAATTTGTCTTAAATTTGAACCACTAATTTTTCAAGGTGGTGTCAATGACAAAAAACCTGCCCGGAATTTAAAAAAATCTTTTTAGGCTGAAAAGCGAGTTTTCAAAAAAAATTCACAAGGTGACGCGACGTCAAGCGACATTCGAGAATAACGTAGAAATTTCTGGATGTTTGGTTTCCGTCACTGATCTCTATATAACACTGGATTGGGTTTAGACCGTATTCTGGCATCTGAAAGCGACCTCGGTTGAACAGCGGCCTTGACAGTAAAACTGAGGTTTTGTGTCACTATTCGGCGGCAAATTCAAAACACTTATAGAAGACACTCGATGAAATTCAAAGTATGATGCAAGTAAGATGAAGAAATTATTCTCAATATATATTAAAATACATACATTAATAATCAACAAAAGTTAAAAATTGTTATAATAGTTGAAATATTTATTAATAGTTAAAAATATTTGTGAACTTTTTAGTGTCAGTGTTTTAACTATTTTTTAAACATTGTAGTTTAGTATTATTTAATCCGTTCAATAGTTTTATAAATTTTTGTTACCTAAAATTTAAAACTATGAATTTACCTATATGAATAAATGAAGTGCATTTCTGCGATAATATTGCCTATTCAAAACTAATAATATTAAAAACCTACTACACATGATATGAGAATAATAATACATTTAATAATCAAGATTTCATTGTTCGTAAGTAAGCACAAATTTGCAGTCCAGCGATTAATTTTGTGAGCAAGATATTTTATATTAAATTTGATATATTACTCAAATTTGTTATCGTAACTTTGTAACATTGCCCAACAATAAGATTTTATTATTCATGATATTTTCAATTCAATCTAAAATTGAAAATCAAATCGTTTGATTACTTTAACATAATGAATTGATGTATCCTTCTAGGTCTCCATAAAACCTGTAAAAAGTAATACTTCACTGAAAATATGAATAAGTTATATCTTCAAACTTTTTCAGTTGAGTTTTTCTAATAAAATAAAACAATAACAATATTATGTATTAATATGCCTACATTTAAATAAATAAACAAAATTTATTCAGTATAAAATTGCGTCCCAACATCATACTGAACTGTCACCAATTGACACAGAACCTCAGTTTTTACTAAGAGGGCGACGCTCAATTGGGGCCGCATTCCAGCGGCCTAAACCCAATCCAGTGTTTATTAGAGATCAGTGGTTTCCGTATATATCAGGGCGAACAACCTGACTGAGGAACAGTGAAGAGAAAAATAGAGTGAATATTTAGTGCGTGATCAGCTAAGTGCGAAGTGTAATAAATAAATAAATTGTTGAAAATAAATATTAGTAGCTTTGTAGTTGAGGTTTAATAATAGTGAGTAAGAAATAAATTGTTAGTGTTTGTTTAGTAATACTTCAAGGGATAAAATTTTTATTTCTTTTCATTTATTAAATAGTGACTTTTATTTTGACAATAGACAATCCTTTAAAAGCAATAAGCTTTACAATATTTTTGTATCTATAACTTCCGAGTAAAACCATGTGCCCAACTTTCGATTCCAGCCTGTATATAAAGAAATTCAAATTGTAATATATCGTAAATTCTATTATTATTTATTAAACTTTATCCATATATTTTTAAGTTCAGCAAATAAATCATGAAATACTTTCACTTTTTCTGTATTGCTGTCATATAGATAAAGATTAAGTTATGATATATCTAACTTTATATCACCGTGATATATAAGAATAAACCAATCCTAAACGACAATTTTTATAATAAACAAGACATGTAATATATTTTCAGGAATAGTGTCACTTTCTATAAATTTAGACAGATTTATAATCTAATATTGAATGAATTAGAAAATTTCATAAACAATTCGTTCAATTTTGCGCACTTTCATATTCAAAAATAATTTATTAATCATTTTTAGAGTTTTGTACTAAAAATTGAAAAAGGAGCCCCTACAGGTAGACTTCCATCGCAGCCCAGCAGTTAAACGGGTAGCAAAATGCGCCAAGATGTAATGACTCGCTAGAACTTTCTAGAAACTTCGAAAAACTCATATTAAATAAAATATGCTTTAAAAATTCATCTTGATACAGTCCTGCCTCATGACACATTCTGGGCAGTTGTCAACATTTTAATTTGACATTAATGTATCTACTTCTTTATTAAAAATTCGCAATGTCCTATTTATCCAATTTAACTGTAATTTTATCTGAAGAACAGTTAAGCAAGAGGGCGGTTTAGTTTGGGTGTAACAACTTTGGTAACCGAATACGTCTTGGTTATGTGACGACAAACTGACGACCAAACGGTAACCTGCGGTCAAAATTTTAGTGGGAGGCGATCTGCAAGCTTCCCACCCAAAAAAGAATGAGATAAATAATCAGATAATAATAGATGTGTAAAATTTATAATTGCAGGTTTCAACACTTGATTTTTTTACTAGTAGATAGTGAAAATATTTGACTGACATACTTAAACATCACTAAATTTAAAAATTTAAAGAAGAGATCCTAATACGGCATTTGACATTTGAAATATGAAGATTTCAGATTCGATTTGCAATGAAAAAGGAAACCGATTTGAAACGGTTAAATACTTGACTATCCCTTCACATTCTTGAATACCGTTTCTTCATTTGTCTGGGATCTATAACTGTTAGATTTTATAAGTCCACATATCTACATATACAGGGTGTAACCAAAATAAATACGGTAAGTAATGTTTATTCATCCTGTCACTATTATTTTATCCTCAGATTGAAATATCAGCTAGTCGATCTTACATTTCCCGCAAATATTGAATTATCAGTGCGAGATCTGCGTTTGTGCGCATGCGCAGTAGTCTAGTGAATGAATTGCGCAGACAGTAAGTTGCGCGGCGCAACACAGTGGCATGAGTGCAGTATTTAGAGGCCTAGGTGTCGAATAAAATACAGAAGACGGGCGATCAGTTAGAGAAAAGAGAATTTAATGAGAGACGGATTCGCAGTGGCGTAACAGGCAAAAGATTCATTTATAAACAAGGCTATAAAAGTGCTATCCACGCCACTGCCTTCGACTTAATTTAAGAATCGTCCGTCGTGATTTTTACTTGAGAAGTTGTCGCAGTCCGGCAGCAGACACGATTTATCGGCGTAGAACAACATAATTTCTAATTAATTTGCCATTTCATTTTAGATTTAATCGTTTTGTCCTGTGCGAGAATATCACACTATTTTACATCACAAGCCTACGGATTTATACGCTCAGGATTTAACCTTAAAAGAACACCAGCAATGATTCTTACAAGATTATTTAAATCATGACATTAATACATGAACAAGATCTACTGGAAACATAAATTATTTTGCCTCATTTGTCCTAATCATTTATTTTTAGAAGCAATGATTTTCGTAACAAATTCATTCACCTTTGGTTCATTGTTCTCCAGAATCAATACCCAAGAATTTATTTTTGTTATTCTGACCTTAAATAATTAGTACTTACATGTGAATATATTTTTATCGCCATCTACGTGACGTATTGAAAAAAAACTTGGGTAATTGCGTCACAGATTTGCGTGACTTTTGCAGGAACGACAATATTATCACGCGATTAGCAAATAATTTGTAGTTTATCGGAATTACTTCGTTTTATTTTTGGTACTTTTGATACAGAGCCCCTACAAGTTAGACAAGTCGGATAAACGGGTGGCACTCTAATAAATAATAAATATTTTATGAGTTCTGTATCATTTGTATTGGTTACTTTCGAATCCAATTTCCTTGTACAAATTGCGCTTCCAGTTAAGACCTCTTACACTTGACCTCAAGGTGAACCCGCTTTTGCGTGGTATTGGTACTCACTAGTGATTCATACTTGAATAAATCCAGCTTCTTCCGTAAATGGTGCGAACACCCAATGATCTGCGCACGCACGCTACGTCATCAAGAAGTTTAACAAAATACTTGAACCAGAAAAAGAAATCCAGAACACTTATTAAATTAATATTAAAATTTATTGTCACACCAATGACTTTTTGAATTATCAACTGTCTGCAGGGTAAGCCATATTTCTTTATATACTTGCGAATGCGGCGTCCAGAATTGTGTAGAACAATGGTTCAAACTGAATGTTTCTCATTTGTTGTAAGAATGACAGCTGTCGATTGAAATAAGTATTTTGCAACTTTGAGCCATCGTAGTCTTGTCAATCATTAATTTAAAACTGAAAGAATATTAGTATTTTGGCAATACATTGATATTCGCTCACCTCGATATTTCTATTTTTGCATTAGCTGGAAGAAAGATTAAATTTGTCTCTGAAATCAACAGTTTGGTCTATTAGTCGTATTTATACGTCACTGTTAAGAAATTTGATTTCTATTTGAGGATTTAGGTATATTTTCAGATTTCTTAAACATTAGATTATCTGCACAAGTTCATTTGAATAGTCTGAATACAGTCAGAAATTGTGCCAGACTGTGCTGCCATCTATGAGCACCTTAAAAAGTAATTGCTGTTCTCAACTTCATTATTGTTAGTTCTCAAACATAAAGAGAAAATCATTCAACGATTTATTTAAAGAAAACGGTGAAATATTAAATAGAATGCAATTCTAAAATAGTTAATTCAATAAATAATTCAATTGAAAATATTGCTACATAAATTCTTGAAGCTTCTATACTTGAAGAACAGAACAAATAACCTATAAATGTATCAAACTGAATTTGGTAATTGATTTTAAATATTTTCTGGAATATAAGATACAATATTGCTCAGCAGATCAATTTATTGAAACAACCTGAGAGTATCGTTGGACCTGAGTGTGAAGTTTGTAATAATATGAGCAAAAACTAATACACAGATGCTTTATTTATAAATTAATGTATTTCATTCATCTTATCTGCTGTTTTACGTTTCAGATAAACGATAAGTTCTAAATATCTTATAGTATTCTCATAATAATGTATAAGTGCACAATATTTTGACATTAAATACATTAGCATAGCCACAATAATTCAAGTTTTAGTGAAAAATGACAATTCGAAAATGAAAAGCTAGACATTTTCACAGGTTCAAACTTTTGTGACAATAATTAATAGTCGATTTTTTTCCAGAATTTATTTGAACGAATTGATAAGTCACATATGTCAAAATCAATTGTTCTATTGTAACAGCTACTGAATCAGATAATTATGCACCTGAACGACTCGTTAATTATAGGGGATTAAAAATACTAAAAAAAGATGAGAATTTAAGAAACAGTTATTAAGAAAAATTGTTATGCTTGACGAGTTCTATCACTGGTTAAAATTAATGTACTCATTTCTGTTACCTTCTATGTCTATATATATATAGAAAGATATATACATATTTTTTTTAATAGAAGAAATTAGGCTGCAATAATCTTCGGAAGAAACCAAGCAAGGTTTTATCAAATTCAATTTTAGGCTGACAGTTGACAATAAGCATTTTATCAGATAGAATGGAATAATTACTCTGGAAACCCTACTACAACATCTGAATGTATTTTGAAATAAATTCAAGAACAAAAATATTTTTTTTCATATAAAAGATATATTCATATTCCCTTTTTGTAACTATTAATTTTCTACAGCTGTGACGTCACTCTGAATACTGCAAATTGTTGCACCGGCTTAGTGTGTGGTTACATTAAATGCGAGTGCGTGCGATTTTTAAGACGTACGCGCACTTACGACGTCGTCGGTAGAAACAAACCCCTTGAAATAAACACGTATGGTTACACTCATATACTTATAAATATATTTATAGGTATATGGTTACACTATCGAAAAATAGTTATTAAAAGCTAATTTTTTGTATTGAGTCGAAAAAACCATTATGGGATCAAAGCTCTAAAGGTCTAAAGAATACCACAAGAGGATTATAGTTGAAAAATAATGTGTTATGTGATATAGTTAGTTTCTCCCTTGGTTCAATACATTTTCGGAAAGTTAAGTATTTTTTCAATTTAGTATAGATTTTATATAGTATATATAAATATTCAAAGAGTTTCTTAGTTTGTTTCTTCAAATTTTTTAAAACTTTTGTATACTCTTCATTTTTATCTCATTTACGTATAATACAATTACCCGATATTTTCTTTTTTGGTTTGCAATCGTTAATCTCAAAGCACTATTATTTTCGACTATGGAATAATAATTTATCAAATTTTGATCCATTTCCCGAAACTGCTGCAGACACGATATCGTACGTACACGGATGTTCTAAAATCGCACGCGCTCGCATTAATGTAACCATACACTTGGACAACAACTCATTTGCGTATACCACTCATTTGCCAGCGTAACATGATGGAAGTCTACTATGTAGGGGCTTTGTTCATCACAATATTTTAGTGTAAGTAAATTATGCTTGTTTAATTTTAAGTATTTAGTCTAGTGTTGCAGAATTTTTATTTATGCTTTGTTAAAATACAAATCAATTATTAAAGTTATCAGTGGCTTTTAATTTATTGTTCAAATTTTCTATAATTTTATTATTTTAAGTCTGGTAATCCGTTGAAACACCAGGTATGTCTAATAGGTTTTTCGGTAAATAAATAAATATTTGGGTGCGTTGGTAAAGAGACGAGGACGCCTGCGGAAAGCTTGATGTGTATTAATCATTTACCGTTTAAATACATGTTGTATTTATAATTTACAACTACCCTTAACAAGAGGTCCTGTGGCGCAACGGATAACGCGTCTGACTACGGATCAGAAGATTCCAGGTTCGAATCCTGGCAGGATCGGCAAATGTTTTTAACTAAAAACAATTAAAATCTTACGACATTGATGAAGCGCTTGTATTAGTATTTTAATGGCAATTAACGCAAAAATAGTTTTGAAATTATGATATAAAAAGTAATGTCAGAAGTGGGATTCGAACCCACGCCCTCAGAGAGGACCAGAACGCTCAGCCTGTATACTACAGGCAAGGTTAACCTTGAGTCTGGCGCCTTAGACCGCTCGGCCATCCTGACATATATTCTACTGGTGATTCAGTTTATACTAATTTTGTAAACTAATGAAATATTTAAAAATAACATTTCAAAAATAGTTTGGAATGTGCAAAATTTTAAAAAATTCTGAAAACTCATTAATATTGATGAATTTTTTGTTTGTGTAAAAAACAACTGCAAGGCTATGCAAATTTCGACTGCATTTGTTTTTTTTTCTATTCAGATGTTTGTCTTTTTCATCCAAATTTTTTTTATCGCTCTGTAGTAAGTTTACATGTAACCACTGAGAAATTACTACTAGGTTATTTCATGGCCGAAATAGCTCAGTTGGGAGAGCGTTAGACTGAAGATCTAAAGGTCCCCGGTTCAATCCCGGGTTTCGGCAATTATTTTTAGCGCATTTTTTGTAAAAAAAAGCACTATTATATCACTTTGGCTGTCTGGTTTGCTGGCTGGCGTGACGCTGCGTTCTCAGCAACTATACTATTTACAGACTTGAAACTGGTACTAAATAAAAGCTACTGTTTCGTAGGTTTGCACAAATTGCTTTAATTCAAGCTCAGTGATTGTGGAAGATCAAATTATTCAATTACTTCTTTCAAGTGAAGCAATGCCCATAGATATTCATGACGTTAGGGATATGGCAACTAAAATTTATTAAAGTAGATAAAAATTTAGTTACAACTTTAGCCGCGGATGTCACTATTATTATGTACAGTTGTCAAATATGTCCGGGATTCATTCAATGACTTGTTTGACGCGAATTTGAATCTTATTAGAATGAATTATTATTATTGGATGAAAATTTGTTTACTTTTGGTGTATTTTTTTTTATATAGCTTTGATGAAGATCAAATTATCATTTTAAGGTACAGCACTTGACCTCCCGTCAGTCAATAACTAAACAATGAAGATTAAAAGATATTTTTGAGTTTGTACATGCATAAATTTTGTACTTATCAAATAGTCAACTTGAAACTAGTACTAAATGGAAGCTGCTGTTTCGTAAGTTTGCCAAAACTGCTTGATTTCAAGCTCAGTGATTGTGAGAGATGGTAATTTGCGAAACTTCTGAAGTAACAAGCATTCATGAGCTGTCAAAAATGCGCTTTCATCATCTAGATGATTCTTCCATTTTTTCTGATAAATTTGATTTATTAAATTCACCATAAGCGCAAATGATATGACTGCTGCGGTGAGTAAAATAAGAACTACACAGTACACATGTCATTCTAATGCACAAGCACGATTATATCAAATGATGGCCATCTGCTTATTTTTAAACACGTTGCGCACGTGCTATCGCATTTAACTTGCCAAACAAAAATACCATGCATTGTTTTTATCGAAATTATGAATTTTTTTATTTGCCCAATAGTGAAAACATTATTCCACTATTTTCTTTTGTTTTCGAGCTATGATGGAAAAATTTTGCTCAGCATTTTAATGATGCAATTTGATGCAAAGAAATATTTTTGTAGATAATAAAATTAGCTTCAAATATTTAAGTTTGTGTTCCACCGCAGATCTCATTATTTATTCCATTATTTTACTAATTTTACCACAAATACAGCTCATGATTATGTGTCATTACAGTCTGGCAAATTTCCAGGTTTGCTGCACGCGTAACCAGAGTGAATTGTGGGTTACATACTTTACAGATTTAGCAATTAAAAGTCTAATTAAAATTTTCCCCAGGTGAGGCTCGAACTCACAACCCCGGCATTGCTCACGACTACTGCCTTATAAGTACCGTGCGCTAACCAATTGCGCCACTGGGGACTTGGGAATTATCAAAAAAATTACAGTTTTGCCGCGCGTCACTCACGGCATAGATAAATTCAAGGCTATAAAAAACACACAGTATTAGTACAATACATTTTTTACCGAATATGAACAGCAATATTTTCACAACAAATTTTTCGTGAAATATTGAGTCCTCAGAAAAATTGGATACATTTTTTTACAAAAGCTCGTAATCACGAGCTTTTGTAACGAACAGAGCCCCTACAGCATAGACTAACATTGCGACACGTCGAATAAACGGGTGGCAAATTCAATGGCGCTAAGGTGGTGACGTCTGGTAAAATTTCTAGAAACTCACTAGAAATTTCTGGAAGCTTCGAAAAATTCTAGGCGGAGATATATAAATCCGAGACTATATTGTTGGTAGCTCAGATAATAAATAAAAAGCAGTGGAAATAATAAATTTGCATTTTTTGAAGAAATACGGTACATGGATAAAATTTAAATTTGGTTCAAATATTTTTATTCCGAATTTTTATTGGCCGGACATTTTTACTAAACCATCATTTTGGTAATTAATATCTTTTCAATCGCTTAAAATTGATAAATGAAAGTGCAAATTAAGCGCGGGAAATTCAAAGTTCTAAAACGCAACACCATTGGTTAAAGCGAAACGTGACGTCAAATACTATGCTAACAAGTGCGCACTGCTTACATTTGTATGGCATTGCAGGCTTTTGATTAGAAAACATAGTAATAACGTGTGTGTTGTATATTTATTTATTGTTTAAGTGTAATTTTAGCATCCTAGTGAGATTATAACTCATTTAAGACATTGGTTTTGTAAAAGCACAATCGGATAATCTGTCAAGAATAGATCCATTCATGATGTCGTCTTATTTTCTTTCAAATCCAAATTTTACGCCCGCTGAAATAAAAAGAGTGAACACTGCAAAGTAATTATTCAATAATAACACATTATGTACGCTATTTTAATAAATACAATCCAAAATATGATGAGCAGTGAACATAACCTATAATTTTTGTTTATTTTAAAACGAGCAAATTTTGAACGAAGCCGCATACATACACTGTATTTTATTGCTAAAACAAATCACATATAATGTTATTCATGATCTGTCAAATTTATTATGTTCATCTCTTCTGATAACCTTACATCATTTCTTACGTATTTTAAAACCTGTCTGGATTGGAAAAAAAACTTTATCAGGTACATTTCTGATAGTATTTTGCATTCAGGCACAATGCAATGCTTATAAACTGACTTTTAACCTTTTTTAACGCTGAAATAAGTTGAGAACAAAAACACCTGTAGTAAACAATGGACTGTAATGTCACTGGACATGGTATTTGACGTCATCCATAGAGCGCGCGAAAATGGCGGCGTTTAAACAGCTCAAAATTATTCTCAATTTTAAATATTTTTTTAAACTTGATTACAGCACGTTTAAACATAATTTATATTTTTTACTATGTTCTAACGATGTAAACAGTGAATTAAAAATATAAAATAAATTCATCAATATACCCTATTATTATCGTAAAATAATTGCCCCTTAATGTTTCTTTGTTGCACCCAGCATTACTCCAATGTATTTCGTATAATTTGCACGCGATTCTATTAGTAAAATTGTCTATTTTAATGCAAATGTGATTATTGTTTCATACAGGGTGCTGTGCACAAACGCAAAATATAAGAAATTATTTAAAGATCGCTTTGTTTACTTCGTAAACTCATCAAGACGTTATAAAAAAAAATAAATCGACGGAGACTATTATTACATGCCAAGTTTTGTTCATTTATTATCTATGCTCAAACTGAAAGCAGTTAATGCACAGAAATGATCGATTTTGAGTCTTTGACACAAATGATCAAATCGTATACGCTACACATAACATGAAAATTCTAAATATAGGTCAAACCTTACAAATGAGACCAGTGGTGGAACAAATATCCAAATTTTTCAAATATTACATATTACATATTCCGTTATTGTATGGAAAGTCCTGTATAATTGCTACAAAATTTCTATTTAACATAAAGTATTTGTATTTCAATTCTATCGACTTAAAATATCTCACAAAAGGTCATTTCGTTCAGTTGTTTATTAAAATGAATCCAAGCGTAAAATTAATATCCGGTTGCAATAGAATTGACATTGGTCTTGTCTATAAAATCCCAGACAAAATTTAATAACCATAGCGTCTCTAAATTGCCAGTACTGTAAAAAACTGTCTAACACAAAACTAAAAATAACTCAGAAGCATCGGAAAATAAGCAAAAAAATTTAATCAATACGAAATGTAGTAAAGAAATATTTTATTTTGTGTGGGTGATATTAGTTTATTAATGAGTGATTAATATTTTTTTTACAATAATCTTTGGTTATACTAGTTTTGTTATTGTTGTCATAATAACACTGATTTCAGGTTAATTACGTGACAAATAATACCCGAGGGCATTATGTTTCAAAATAATGCCCTCGGGCATTATTTTGATAAACAACAAACAAGTTGCCTAGTTACAGCATGTAACTAGAGTAATTTCTCTGACAGAAATCACAATGACAGGACATACATTGCTAAAAAAATTTTTTGAAGTACAACAAAAGTCGGACATTAAACTTTGAAGGCACCACGGGAGTTGAACGGACAATAATGCCTACGGTCAACGTACACACCTCGGGCCAGAGGCCCTCGGAAAGTACACTGTTGACCTCAGGCATTATTGTCCTTTTAACACCCTTGATATCTTAATTACTATTGTACATCACTATAATCGCAGTTATTTTCAAAATTTGCCTAGAAGGTGCCTGCGGCGCCCAGCATGGGCCCTGAATTATTTTTTGTTAATATCTCAGAAGCCTTTAGAAATAGATTCATGGTTTTAATGTCGAATTTGTCTTGTTTGTTACAGTAAAATTCAAAGCTGTATTTAAGAGTTCAAGAAATTTTTTTAACATTTTAGGTCCTTAATTTTGAAGCCTCTTAGTACACACCCTGTATAATATTTATTAAAACCATTGACATCATGAAAAGCCTTATTTCATTGTAAGCACGTATGCATAAAATCAAATTTTTTCAACAACGCAAACTTGAAATATACGTTTTTTAGTGACTGCAAGCACCTGTCAAAAAATTTTTAGAAATGCAATTATTCCAGAAACTGTTAAAAAAAAAGCCTTAGTTGCTTTGATAAAGTCCCATTGAAAAATTGAGTGGAATTCAAAAATATAATAAAATACAAGGTGTTCCATTTAAGATAAGAAAGTTGATGTCGACTTCCGGTATGACCGGAAGTGTCGCCATTTTGAAAATATTTGTAAAATAACTCGGCTTTATTATTAAGGCCCATGTGCAAAGTTTCAGATTTCTAACTAAATTCGTTCTCAAAATATCTATATATATGAAAAAATATCATCATTTAATAAATCGATTTTTGAAAAATAAATTTTTCTCACTGTTTTTGTGCACAATTTGGAAATATTTTCTAATAATTAATATATAAACAATTTTGTTTATTTGTTGGTATTGGGGAATATTGTATTATTTGTATTGTGAATAATTTATTTTTACAGGTTACAGTGCGAATGTTTATTTTACAAACGCTCACAATGACAAAATTGCTCATAGTTACTCTCACTGAATGATTGCTCACTTGCTAGCTCACGTGCCTTATATACCCTACTCCAACAATGTTGAACAACAATGCCTGACAATCACCGAACATCTAGTAACCATAGGCTGTCAATCACGTCCGACAATTGAACTTCGACTAGATTATTAGTCAATGCTTACAATGTTTTAATTGCAATAAATTATTGAATAAATAGCGAATTCAAATGAATAATAATATGAACTAATATAACTTCAAATATATTCTCAAAATTGTGCACAAAAATAAAAACCAGAATTTATTTTCCAAAAATTTCTACAAGAAAACCGATTTACTAGATGATGTTATTTGTCCTGATGAAGACTTAAATAAAGTCGAAAGCTTGACTAAAATAATCAAAAGACTGCTACGGCTACAAATTATGTATATATTGTCACAAATTTTATTCAGAATAATTAATTAACACAGGTTACAGTGCCAGTATTCATTTTCTCCAACACTGTTTTGAAATTTGCATATTCCATAATCAAAAATTATGTTGGAATGAAATTCCAATGAATTGTTTAGAATGATTCCGTATGCCCCTGCGTATGCCGTTTAGAATAATTTCGACGAATCAGAAGCTGTAAGTTTGATTATTACCATGGTTACTTCCTCCAATTCAAATATTCCTATTTGGTATTCTGTTTGACATTTAATAATTTTTTTTAATTGTGTGTGAAATATTGATGAGTTTCCAAGACTTTGATAGAGAAAGTATAGTCTACAACATGTTTGGAATGGCGTATTCCACACTCGCGAACCGTAAGCTTCTCGCTCGTTTAGAATATAGATCATTTCAATACTTATTGTAGAATATACTATTATATAATCGTATGTTCACAATATCACTCACTGTCACTCGTACTGAATCATTTAATCCTCTCCTAGCTCACGCTCTTATATACCTAAGCCAACAATGGGCCAACATTCAATTGTTTAACAGTTGATGCCTGGCAACCACCGAACATCTAGTAATTGTAGGCTGTCAATCACGTCGAAAAATTGAGCATCGACTTATGCTTCAGGAGTTGATAAAAATAATTCAAGATGTATCAAATCCCAAAAGTGAATTAATATTTTTTTTCTTGTTGGTTTACGTTGGTTTATGTTCACTATTTTTTTTTTCTGTTGGTCTTTAAAGAAGCGGATGCCCTTCAAAAAAAAATTGGTCATAAAGTCTAATATAAAATTCAATCCCCTATTTTTCTAGTACAATTCCATCCTTACGGGTGTAATTTTAGCCTCAAATTATATTTAACCACTCTCAGGATATAGCCTATCAAATAAGAAAATCATCATTCCACCGTTGAGGGTGAAATTTTTTCTTAAGATATAGTCTATCCAATAAAAATAAGTCAGCAGAATTTATATATATATAAATAATTCGCGGTTGCAATTAGAAATAAGAGATAGGAGACAAAAAAATGTGGGCTTGGTAAAAAATAAAAGATTCCTCTTTTAAAATTCTATCTAGCTTTTGACTTTATTCAAGCCTTCATCAGGACAATCTCATGCGAGAATTTTCGTAAGAATTACATCAATTAATGGATCGATTGTTTACTACAAATTTTGAAGAATAAAAATCATTTAAAATAATTTTTTTAAATTCAATAGATGCATTATTTGATTTATTTACGGAAATTCATGCATAAGATTGCCCTGAAGAAGGCTTAAAGTAAGCAGAAAGCTAGACGAAATCTTGATTGAAGCCTACAATTCAATGGAACAAAAATTAGTACATTAATTTTAATCAGTAATAGAACTTGATATAAAAATTTTTCCTCATAGCTTTTTCCTCCAAGACCTCTGGATATTCAGTTGAAATTAATTAAAGTTGTTGAAAGAATGAATAACAGCTATTGATTAAAACAAGTATTTTGTAATTTTGAACCATCGTAGTCATGTCAATCATTCAGTTGAAACTTAAAGAATATTTGAATTTTGGCAATTCATTGAGATATTAGCTCACCTTGGTAATGCTATGTTTCCATATGTTGTAAGATATATTAAATTAAACAACAATTTGGTCTATCAATCATATTTATATCTTAAACAGCCAAAAAATTTTTTGGGAGTAGGCTCAATTAAAAAACGCTGTTTCAGATTAGTCAAGCTTTCGGTCTTTAAGTATAACCATCCTCAGAACTATCCAGTGAGATTCCAAAAAATATAAAATATCATCACAAATCAACATTATTTGAATAGAATATGGAAATACATATTAAAAAAAAAATTACAATTTGTTTTCAGAAAGCAAAATTCAGTCACATGTTGAACAAAAACAAATTCGTGTCAAACAGACATGTTGCAAAACCTTACTCTTCAACATATTTTTTTTTTTTTGCAAGGTGGCTGTTTGACACGACTTCGTTTTTGTTTAACATGTGCCCAACTTTTTAGCGCATTTTTTGGAAAAAAGCGCTATTATATTCACTTTGGCTGTCTGGCTGGCTGGCTGGCGCGACGCTGAGTTCTCAGCAACTATACTATTTACAGACTTGAAACTGGTATTAAATAAAAGTTGCTATTTCGTAGGTTTGCACAAATTGCTTTAATTCAAGCTCAGTGATTGTGGAAGATTAAATTATTCAATTACTTGTTTCAAGTGAAACAATGCCCATAGATATATATGACATTACGGATATGGCAACTAAAATTTATTAAAGTAGATAAAAATTTAGTTACAACTTTCGCCACGGGTGTCACTATTATTATGTACAGTTGTCAAATCAGTCCGGGACTCATTCAATGACTTGTTTGAAGCGAATTTGAAGCTTATTAGAATGAATTATTATTATTGGATGAAAATTTGTTTACTTTTGGTGTATTTTTTTTATATAGCTTTGATGAAGATCAAATTATCATTTGAAGGTACAGCACATTGACCTCCCGTCAGTCAATAACTAAACAATGAAGATTAAAAGGTATTTTTGAGTTTGTACATGCATAAATTATGTACCTATAAAATAGTCAACTTGAAACTAGTACTAAATGGAAGCTACTGTTTCGTAAGTTTGCCCAAACTGCTTGATTTCAAGCTTAGTAACTGTGAGAGATGGTAATTTGCAAAATCTCTGAAATAACAAGCATTCATGAGCTGTTAAAAATGCGCTTTCATCATCTAGATGATTCTTCCATTTTTTTAACATGTATTTCCATATTCTATTCAAATAATGTTGATTTGTGATGATATTTTAAATTTTTTAGGATCTTACTGAATTGTCCTGAGGATGGTTTATTAAAGACCGAAAGCTTGACTAATTTAAAGAAGAGCTTTTCACTTGAGCCTACTTCCAAAAATTTTTTTGACTATTTAAGCTGCGTTAATTTGTTTCTTTATATATTAATTGAATCAAGATAATTGTACGATGTAGCGTAACCAAAAAATGTCTGGAGAGAATATTTTTATCGTTTTTGCTCTTATTATTACTTTTTGTCGTATAAACAGTTGTACAAAGATTTGTAGGTCTAAAAGTTCAACAAATAAATAATTTTTTAATAGTAATAAATTGATGGAAAATTTCATTAGTAAACAAACTATGAAATTATTATTTGTGGGACATAATAATTTGTAAAAAACTGCAAGTACGCCTATGACAGCCACCAGCATTACATTAAGGATTTGAGGGTTGCGCACGCATATAATAGGGTAGGGTTGTGGTTCACAGTCAACTACAGGGTAGTTTAAGATGTTTTTCAGTAGCAATGGGCGCTCGGCTTCCAGCCGACCGTCATAATATAAAATAATAACAATAAAAATATTTTTGTGCTCCTTTTAAAGTTCAAATATCTCAATACCTTTCAATATATAAAAGCTCCTACTTTTAACTCAATAGTAACGAAGGGTTGTATTCGATAAGTGATACTAGGTGATTAATAATAATAATTGAAACAAGTGTGATGACAATAATACTATTTTAATATAGAAATTTATTGTTGATAAAAAAGTATAATAAAATGTCTCTTGTGAAGTGTTGTTTTGATTCCAATGAATTGCCAGAGGTTGTTGATACTGTTGTCCAAAAATGCTCCGAATCTAGATGTAAGTAATCAAAGTATATTTTAATTTAAAAATTAATTATTGCAAAATCAAAACGTTACTTGATGTGACATCTAGCAGCTAATCATTGAAACTGCTCATTATTATAATTGTCGTACAGATGGCAGCACCTCATCAATATTTGATCTGACAGTTATGTCAAACGCAACTGTCATCCAAAATGTTTTGTTACTGTTTTGTGTAATTTAATTGTGTTTTCAACCAAAACAGCAATCATGTTTAATGGTAAATATCTTGTAGTAATAATTAATATCAATTTAACTTAGTATAAACAGTTAATCAATAAATGCAGTCATTTTTTTTTATTGACCTTTCTGTAATGATTTGTACTAAATTATATAATTATTGGCTTATCTTACGGTTTTTGCAAACTTTTATTTACATTTTTATGTTACTGTAGATAATATAATCAGTTGAAATTGAGGTGTATCATCGTATATACATATTGATTTATGTTTTTTTTATTTTTAGGTTGTTGTGGGTGTTGCGCTGCTTTGCGGCCCCGTTATAAAAGATTAGTCGACAATATTTTCCCAGTAAACCCTCAAGATGGACTCATTAAAGCTAACATGGAGAAACTTACTTATTTTTCACTTAGTTCTCCGGAAAAACTTGACCGCATTGGAGAATATTTGTTCCAGAAAGCAGCGAGAGATATTTACCGAAGACGGCATGGGTAATTTTTCTAATTCTAATCGTTTAAAGTGTTTCAACATGTTGAAATTATTTACTGTAATGTTTTAGATTTGTGGTTATTGCCATGGAAGCTATGGACCAACTCTTGCTCGCTTGTCACGCTCAAACATTAAACTTATTCGTTGAAAGTTTCCTAAAAATGGTTCAAAGGTTGCTGGAATCCACAGATCCCCAACTACAAATTTTAGCCACACAATCAGTAATTTATTCCATCAATACTCTAACTTATTTTTCATATAATAAATTTGTAGTTTGTCCGTTTTGCAAACATTGAAGAAGATACTCCGTCTTACCACCGAAGATACGATTTTTTCGTCAGTAAATTTTCGGCCATGTGTCACAGCAATGAAAGCGAAAAGGCTGTTAGTGAGAGCATCCGTTTAGCTGGTATTAGAGGCTTACAGGCTGTTGTGCGTAAAACTGTTTCTGATGATTTGGTTGAGAATATTTGGGAACAACAACATATGGACAAAATAGTTCCCTCTTTGCTTTTTAACATGCAGGTATTTATAATTATATTATATTACAATAATAATCCGATCCTTTCTTGTTCGGTTGACATTAAGTAATTAATTAATCATGCGATTTATTAGAGGAAAGATTCTTACGAAAAATTGGCCGAAACTCTAACACTAATGCAAATCAAACTGCTTGCCACAGTGGCCTACAAGGACTCCTTCCAGTTGATTGTCATTCCCGATCCTCCTGATGTAAGCCTTTCCTTTTTATATATCCATCAAATTCCTGTTATATTTGTTTTAAATTGTTATTTTTTTTTATGAAAGGTTCAGTGTGTATGTTTTAAGTGTGCACATGATTTTAGAACTCTTGTTTCCATATTAAGGAACAAAATGGTGTAGAAACAGCTCCAGAAGATCAAACTGATCCTCCAATGTTAGCAGAGACTTGTATGAGGGAATTAGTTGGAAGAGCTTCGTTTGGCCACATTCGCTCAGTATTAAAACCAGTTCTAAAGTAAGTTTTAAGCATTACAAGTTTTACGTAATAAAACATACTTTTTCAGACACTTTGATAATCATAATTTGTGGGTTCCGAATAAATTCGCTATCCATACATTTAGAATTATAATGTTTTCGATTCAGGTATTATTATTTGTATTACAAAAAATATTATGGGATTAAATATATATTTTGACAGGCTCAGTACTCGTATACGGTAGTTGAAACTTTGATGGGTCATCTCGATGAAAACGTCAAATCTAGTCCAAAAATACGTACAAGTATTGCTGATGTTTTATCGAAAATAATTGCAATCGCTGCTGGAGAAAGCGTAGGTGAGTCATGTACAAGAGCCGACAGCGTCGAATCTCCCTGACGTAGCCGACGGATAATTCTTTTTTATATTGGAAGTTTTTTGACAGTTTACATATTAAAAAAACAGTTGGTAGTCCCTTAAACAATAAAGGTGAAAACCTGTGCTGTCACCTTTAACCTTGACCGGAAGTACGATAGTAAATTCAAAGAGCGTTTAACATAAATTTCATCTTCTGTTGTTTAAAGAAAATAATATCGAAAGTAACTTATTTTTCAATATAAGAACGAATTATTAGTAATTTCTATCAAGGAGAAATTGGCGCGGTTGGCTCTCCTACTAATAATTCATTTCATTAAGAAATACTAGTGATTAAAACATTGTGTTAGAAACTAGTTTTATAGTCGGATAGAATTAGCATATCCAAGAAAAACATTGATGACTCAAATTTTTTATTTGTTAATTTATAACGCGACAAATAACATATTTCATTTGTAAGCGGCTACGTTGTCAGGAAGGCTGTCAAAAACTGACAAAAACTGTTAAAAACGATTTTTTCTGTTTTACAAAAAATCTATGCATCTGTCAGAAAAAGGTGTTCCGGTGAAGAAAGTGCGCAATAAAAGGCGAATCAAATAAGTTCTCATAAACTCTGCTCAGTCAAGTAGCTTTTAGGTAGATTGCAAAACCGTCATTCTTGGACATCTTTCAAAAGTTGATATTAAGACTTGAAATTTTGACACAATGTAGATTCAGTGGCTTCCAACTTACGCACTAAATTTCAAAGAGGTCGGCGCAAAACTTTTTGAAAAATATTGAAAAAACCAAAAAAAGACCCTTCCGGAAAACGGCTATAAGAAAGTTGTTATCCAACGTAGACCAATTTAACATGAAGCTATCTCTTTGTTAAGAGTTACTCTATAACGTACTCGAATGGCGTTCCTTTTAAGCAAATGTAAGTGGTAAAATTGGATTGCAAATAACCGTAATCCTGCAATAACGATTTTTAAACTATCAACAATTATGGAAAAGGCGTCATTATATTTTTACATAATTTTTTTGTTAGAAATAGTTATTTAAGTATTAAGGTCAGTTTACCGATTGAGAATAATAGTTTGGAGGCCGAGCCTTGGCGAGGTCTCCAAATATACGAATGTACTTATTGACCGTGATGCTTACAAAATATTTTGCACGATTGAAACATCTAAAATATGCATCTGAATTTTCTTTTACAAATTGAATTACTACTGATGATTGTTTATACGCTGTCAGCTGTCAAATTTAACATTTTATTCTGAATTTTCAATTACAAATAAAGATAAATAAATGAATATTTTTCTGTGAAAATCCACAATTTTTTACTTACCGCCTTTGCCCATGGGCGGTTAGTCAGCATAACCATAGTAACCACAGTTTGCCGGTAAAATCAACATACCACCTTAAATAGAGGGCCGGTAAACACATGAAAACGCCCAATCGTGCAAAAAAACATTTACGACTTTATTTACGCTTATTTCACTAACAATTGAATATTAAATATAAATAATACATTCATTTTCACAAAAAAAATCTGGAAATATTCCTTGTAGCGGTGAAATTCTATTTTTGCGATCGATTTTTTTTTATACTTACACTCGCTCAGAAAGATCGTCAATTGAATATGTTGCAGAGTAACTCTTGATAATAAAAATGCATTTTGTGAGATTGGTCTACGTTGGCTAGCAAATTTTTTATGGCCGTTTTTTGGAAGAGTCTTTTTTTGGTTATTTTAACATATTTCAAAAGTTAACAGTTGATCTTTCTGAAACTCATACATCCCATGTTTTGGCAAAATTTCAAATCTCAATATCGAATAGAACGCGAGTTATGAATTCTCGAAAATATGACTAAAAATGACGGTTTCTTGCAATTTACCCAAAAGCTACTAGACCGATCGTCCTTCAAGACAACTCATTTGATTTAGCTTTTTTTGCGCATTTTTTTTTAATCAACATCTTTTTCTGTCAGAAGCATAGTTTTTCTGTAAATCGCAAGAAATCGATTTTAGCAGTTCTTGACAATTTTTCTGACAGCCTGCCTGATAACGTAGCTGCGTACAAATGGGATATGTTATTTGCCACGTTATGAGCTAATAGATAAAAATAAAATATCCCATTTGTACATAGCTATTTTGTCAGAAAGGCTGTCAAAAACTGCTAAAAATGCTTTTTTGCGTTTTTAAACAAACTATGTATCTGACAATAAAAAGTGTGAAGGTATAAAATATGTGCAATTAAAAGACAAATCAAATAAGTTTATTTCAGCCGCAATCGGTCTGATATGTTTTGAATAAATTGCAAAAAATCGTCATTTTTTTACTATTTTGTCGAAAATTAATAACTAGCATTCTGTTTAATATTTAGACTTGAAATTGTGATAGAATGTGGTTTCTGTAGCTTATAACATACGCACCAATTTTCAGGAATATTGGTTGGAAATTTTTCGGAAAATGTTAAAGGTGAGTTTATGCTCACTTTATTTAGGAATAAGAATAGTATTAAAGTTAAAACAGTCAAGGTGGGTTTACGCTCGAAAATTTAAGAATAAGGAATAAGACTTAGTTTAGTATTAAGAATAGTTTTAAGGTAGGTGTTTATGCTGCCAGTTTTAAGGAATAAGAATAGAATTAAAAATAGTAAAATTATATCTTTCAGGTTGGTGAAAAGTGGTTACATTTATTATTCTAATATTGGTAGCGACTTTTATAATTGACATTATCATATGAATAAGTTATATTGATATTAATATAAATTCATCTGTTGCTGGATTAGTTGTTTGCTGATTTCCATGCGTCCTCTACAGATAATTTATATCTAAAGGCAGGATCTTTTTTGTTCCACAACTGCGAATATTGCTGAACAAGTTCAATTAAATTTAAGAGTAGTTCGTCCATACTTGCAAACATCGATAGTTAATATTTTCAGCCTGATTTTAAGGTTATGTCCGACTAGTTTGAAACGTTTGACGTTTGTCGCATACTTATGGGCATTTCGCTAATAAATTTAAGAATAAGGCGTAAAATTGAAAGTTAACCAACTCTTAATTTTCAAACCTTATTCCTTTCTCTTAATTCTGCAGCATAAACCGATCCATATTTAATAACTGTTTCAACTCTAATACTATTCTATTCTTTATTCTTATTCTTAAATAAAGTGAGCATAAACCCACCTCTAGAGAAAACTATGCATCTGACAAAAAAAGTGTCAATGTATAAAATATGCGCAATTAAAAGACAAATCAAATGAGTTTATTTTAGCCGCAAAAAAACGTCATTTTTAACCATTTTTGTCGAAAATAACTAGCATTCTGTTTAAATATTCAGACTTGAAATTGTGATACAATATGGTCTCTAACATACGCACCAAATTTTAGAAAGATCTGTTGGAAACTTCAAAAAATGTTGAGAAAACCAAAAATAGGTCTCTCCGAAAAACGACTATCAAAAAGTTGTTAACCAACGTAGACCAACTTTACAAAAAGCATTTCTTTTGTCAAGAGTCACTCTACAACGTACTTAAATGACGTTTCTTTTGAGCGAGTGTGAATATAAAAAAAAATCGATCGTAAAACACTGCACTTCTGCGCTTATTGAATTTGATTTTACCTGCAATAGCAAGCATTATGAACTTTGATAGGTCGAAGAAACTCTATTCTAGTACTTTGTAAAGTAACTCTTGACAAAGGAATCGCTTTTTGTAAAATTGGTCTACGTTGCCCAACAATTTTTTTATGACCGTTTTTCGGAGAGGCCTTTTTTTGATTTTCTTAACATTTTCCGAAAAACTTACAGCCGATCTTGCTGAAATTTGGTGCGAATGTTAGAAGCAACAGAAACCACATACTATCAAAATTTCATGTCTAATTGTGGCTGAAATAAACTCATTGGATTTGTCTTTTAATTGCGCATTTTTTATACTTACACACTTTTTTTTTGTCAGATGCATTGTTTTTTTGTAAAACGCAAAAAAGCGTTTTTAGCAGTTTTTGACATTTTTTTAGTAGCTTTCCTGACAAGGTAGTCGCGTACAAATGGGATAAGTTAATTGCCACGTTACCGTAAGAGTAGGTGGGATCAAACTCGAGAACGCTACGCTGGCAATAGCTCTCAGTCAAAATATGTGGCTTGGCCATTTCGCTACAGTCACATGGGCATAAGGCGAAAAATTTATTCACTGTTCATTACTTTTCTGTTATACAATAGCTTTTGTAGTAACAAAACGGCCAAGCCACATATTGTGACTAAGGTGTAGAGTTTGCGAAGTTAGGGCTTGTAGAGTTAGGGCGTGTAGTGTTAGAAACTTGGCTCCACATGAGATCTGATAACTTTTGACAGTGCGACCTATATGGTCTCGCCTTGGCAACATTTTACATGAAAATGTTTTTAGTGGGATTATTACATTGTTTTCTAATATCCAATCCTTTCATTTGCAATCATTGACCTACGTTGATTTCTATGTAGCACAGCTCTCTTAAAACGTTTCAGATTGTTTTAATAAATTTAATTTATTTTGATACTAATATCAAATACCTCATGTCAATATTTTCTGTACCTCACGAGTTTCTACCCTAAAATGGGTGGTATCGCAAAAAGTAAACCATATTGATTGTTCTATGCAACAATTTTCATAATTCAATTAAGCATAATTCAGCAAGAATAATCTTTGTTTTCATCCAAAACTGAGTGCGTGAATTGTTATCGATGCATAAGCAAAATTACAAATCATTAGACGTCTGGAAATGGGTGAAAATTTGAAGCATATAAAAACGTAAATTAAAATCGTCACTTGTTATATTGATTTTTGATTTCTAGCGCTTAATGTTCGCAAGTCAGTTATTAAGATAGACCCGAGTGTTTTGCTGTTATTTTTTAAATTAGCATTCAAATTATTTCCTTCATTTCATCTTTGTAAGATTTTTTATAATTTTTGTACAATGTTTCAGATTCTTCGTTTGATTTATTTTGTAAGTTTATTTAGATTAGAATAAAATTTTTTTTGATATAATTGTGAATTAGTTTTTGTTTGCATTTAGATTTTTTTATAAAAAACATGATTGAAAGACGCAATATAAAAAGCATAACGTTCTTATTTAGTTTAGAAAAAATAGTTTCTAATTATTTATTTTAATCGCGTCGAGATAGAAAATATTTTGATTTATATTGTGTCTGAAGATTACATAAATACAAGTGTAGCGCTTAAACAGTAATTTTAAAATAATTAATTAATAATTGTGTGATTGCCCTCAGGTCCATCTGTTTTGGAAATAATAAATTCCCTTTTGAGACATTTGCAATCATCAGTGCAACATGGTTTGAGCCAACACGACGAAAAGCTCTACCAAGAAGCTTTGATCAACGCTCTTGGCGAATTCGCCAACCATCTACCCGACTATCAAAAAATTGAAATTATGATGTTTATTATGAACAAGGTTCATTATCCTTTACCGGAAAATCATACGGCGGCTGACACTCTTTTCCAGAGTATTTTACTGAAGAGTTTACTGAAAGTAAGGTGGAATAACTGTCATAATAAAATATAAATAATATTGTTTTATAGGTTGGCACAAAGTATCAAACTGTTCATTTAAATACTACATTCCCAGTATCTTTTCTGCATCCGCTTTTGCGGATGTCTCTAGCCGCAGATCCTGACATGCGTTTGTTGGTGCAAAGAATTTTACATACTTTGATTGACCGACATCGGAATCAAGAAAAGTTGGCCAAACCAACGTAAGTAATAATTTTAAATAATAATAATTATGTATAAAATTTTCTTTTTGCAGTGTGAACGTAGCAGATTTAGATTTAACAGTTGAAAAATCTTCCCGCCCGGATTTAATCTTTATAAACAAACATGGCCCAGTTATTTACGATGCTTTATACACAAGTCTACAAATGGAATCCAATACTGTCGAAAATATGGAAGCTGTTTACACCACCCTTGCTTTACTTTGTGTTGAGCTTGCCTGCAGTGAGACAGTAATTGATTTACTGCAATTAGTAATTGGGTATAGTTATATTAATATTTTACGTTACAAAATATTTAAATTAATTTTTGTAGCCTGCAGAGCTTAGCTTTGAACAGTACAACTTTAACAAGCACACAAAAATTCAATCTTCATGCTATTGTAGCAAGTCTATTGATTTTAATACCAAATGTTGTAAATATGCCTGCCCTTGCTGAATATGCCGCAAAAATTGTTGAGACACGGAAAACAGATGCGCCACATATGTTACCTGAACTTTTAGTTCATTATCCAGCTGAGTATGAACCCGCCAAAGAGCTGCGGCATGTTTTAGTTGATCAGGTATATAATTAACGAATTATTGACCTCTCGCCAAACTCAATAAATATCTGATGTGGTCGTAATACTTCCAGATCATAAATTTTATGGCCAGTTTCATTGCTGTCTCATAAATTTAGAGTGTCGTTTAATAAATTGCATATTTCAAATTGATACCAAACTAGACATCATTTGAATAACTTGTAAAAAACAATTGACGATCGTTTAAATATTATTTTACTAGAATTATTTCCGTAGGAGCTTTAATTTGATACCAAACACGATAAATCGAATTACTTATTTAAAAAATAACAATTGACGAACCTTTGCATGTGATATTTAAATGTGAGTTATAATAATTCTATTCTCAGAAATTTATATAAGTTGAGCGAGAGATCGATTTCATCGAATTCTAAATTATCTTTCAAAAAAATTATTCATTTTATTTTTAGCTGGAGGTCTGCGAAAATTTGAAACAAAGTGGTTTGGATTCAACTCGTCTCCAGCAAGGTTCTCCTTATGGGGCCGGAGGCCCTGGAGTTTTAGCTGGTTCTCATCGCCACAGCTGGGTGGAAATGGGGGCTCGTGGAAGTATCGTTGATATTAATAATGGGCCGCAAGATGTTGATAGTATTTCTAGCTCCCCAGGAATGACAAGGGTGAGATTTAATAATATTTTAGCATAATTAGGTCATTACTAATTGATTTTTATTGTATTGGCTGTATAAATTAATCTGGCAGCGCTACATATCTGCCATAATATGGCCACCATATAAATTATCTGACAGATTTTATTGAGCCTTGAATATTTTATGAACGTTCACAACAGCACAACAAACTAAACTTGAAGAATCATCTTGATGATCAAAGCGCATTTTTGGCAGTTCATGAAATTTATTTTGCAAATTACTTCCACAATCACTGAACTTAAAATCAAGCAATTTGGGCAAACCTACGAAACAGCAGCTTCCATTTAATACCAGTTTCAAGTCTGTAAGTGCTGTAGTTGCTGAGAACTCAGCGACACGCCAGCCATCTAGACAGCCAAAGTAATTTTTTGCAAACACGCTAAAAAGTAGTTTGAACACTGATAAAATTGTTTCAAACTAAAACACTTGAACAAATCGCCGTGTCTAATAATTTAACCCTAATATTAATATTTTAATAACGAACGACAACGAAAAAAACAAAGTGAGGTCAAGTTTTTCTGTTATTGATAATATCAGCTACAAAGGAATTGATTCATCAAATATAATGTTGATAATGTTTTCAAATCTTTAGACATTCTTGTAAAAAATTGAACCAAGCTGAACAGACAGCACAATCTGGCATTTATAGATTGAACTGTGGTACGTGTGAATCTATAGTTCATTTCAATTAAGAATGGATTATATTCACATATTACCTGACTAGATACAAATTTAAGCTCGAATTTAAGTCTTCGAACTACACAAATCTATTTATGATAATTGATGAACGACTGACAAATGATGCAACTGACAGATAGCTTGTGCTAATGAAAAATTGGTTCGCATTTTGGCCAATCGCAAGACTTAAATCATAGTCCCAAAAGAACCATTCTTAGCTCATTTTTAGGT
The DNA here is from genome assembly GCA_963989225.1 of Dromius quadrimaculatus. Lineage (NCBI taxonomy): Eukaryota > Metazoa > Arthropoda > Insecta > Coleoptera > Carabidae > Dromius > Dromius quadrimaculatus. The sequence continues at coordinate 5,855,935 of OZ022328.1, forward strand.
GCGTTCTTTGAGCAATCCAACAAACCAAACTAATTCATTTTTTTGTAATTGCCACACCAGATTTTTGATAAAGTTCACAATTAACGAATTATAGAAGATTTTATGTGTACATGTTTCTTCATTTTTAGAGAATTCAAGAGCATTTACAGATGTGTGTTGTATGTCAAAAAGAAGTTTTTTAGCGCATTTTTTGTAAAAAAGCGCTATTATATTCACTTTGGCTGTCTGGCTGGCTGGCTGGCTGGCGTGACGCTGAGTTCTCAGCAGCTATACTATTTACAGACTTGAAACTGGTACTAAATAAAAGCTGCTGTTTCGTAGGTTTGCACAAATTGCTTTAATTCAAGCCTAGTGATTTTGGAAGATTAAATTATTCAATTACTTGTTTCAAGTGAAACAATGCCCATAGATATATATGACATTAGGGGTATGGCAACTAAAATTTATTAAAGTAGATAAAAATTTAGTTACAACATTCGCCGCGGGTGTCAGTATTATTATGTACAGTTGTCAAATCTGTCCGGGATTCATTCAATGACTTGTTTGACGCGAATTTGAAGCTTATTAGAATGAATTATTATTATTGAATGAAAATTTGTTTACTTTTGGTGTATTTTTTTTATATAGCTTTGATAAAGATCAAATTATCATTTTAAGGTTCAGCACTTGACCTCCCGTCAGTCAATAACTAAACAATGAAGATTAAAAGGTATTTTTGGGTTTGTACATGCATAAATTATGTACCTATCAAATAGTCAACTTGAAACTAGTACTAAATGGAAGCTGCTGTTTCGTAAGTTTGCCCAAATTGCTTGATTTCAAGCTCAGTAATTGTGAGAGATGGTAATTTGCGAAATCTCTGAAGTAACAAGCATTCATGAGCTGTCAAAAATGCGCTTTCATCAGCTAGATGATTCTTCCATTTTTTTAATTTACAAACTGATTTTTGTTAAATTATTTCATAAGCTAGTAATCCTGTAATTAAAGTCCTAGATTTTGCTGAATTATTTCAAATTTTTACTCCTAGGTATAGAAGAATGCAATCACAGTAACTTTATATAATAATTACCATCTGGATTTAAATTCCTTGCAGTTAGCTCTATTAAGGTACGGTCCTAAAATCTGCCTGAAGCCCCAACAAATTCACATTTCTTATAGACTGGAAGCTAGTGACAGGGGGGGATGAAAATGTTATTGAGCGATGCACGCTTTCCGGTCATAGTTCAAATTCCAATTAAAGATCTAGAAAAAAAATGTTTTTTCCGTGACATCATATTGCATGCCTTTGTAACGTGGAATACTAATATCCATTAATCGCTTAGGTGAGTCTCTTTCAAAATATTGCAGAGTGCTACAATTTAATTCATTCATAATGCTTTCATAGCAACAATTCCAAAAATATCCAATTGAAATCATAGAACATACAATTTTCCCATTAATATCAGTATTAGCTCTATAAACTGGGTATAAAATTGAATTGCGACCAATAAGGCACTAAAATAATAACTCCTGGATTTGTGATTAGGCGAAACATTCAGGTTATAATAATAATAATCATATTCTTACTTTTTCCCTAGAATGTGGATGAGTTATGTGGATAGAGTATTGTAACAGAAAATATTTTTGAAAGTTAAAATGCCTTCATCTGGAGCTTAAGAGTAGGTATATCTTCATTATCATGCAAAAATATTTTGATCATTATGAAAAGATAAAAAAGCTGATTATCAGAAAAAAAAAATATTATTATAGAAAAATCATATTAAAATAGCTAATGAGAAGTTTAATAATGTAAATAAATAGGAATGGAAAGGAATCTGAAATTGGCAATCATTTCTTCATCATAATTATTGCCAATTTCAGGTTCTTCTCCAGTAGTTTCACCACCTATTTGAGAATGAATGTCGCTGTCATCATCGTCCGATTCATCGTTATCGTCCTTATTGTCGACCCTTCTTACAATATCATCCTCTTTAACTCTATTCATTTTCATATTATTCTTCACTTTATGCCAAACGGAAAACTTACTGGTATAAAAGTATTGTTTATGAACCTAATTGTATTATTTTAAATATATAATCTGCATTATTATGAAAGGTTTACCTGCCATGTCTATAATTACAAACGTAAGCTCGCCGCACACGATGCAATTTTTCAAGCAATTTTGTTCACTTGGCGCCGCGCTGGGTGCCACGCTTGCTACGATGCAAGAAATTTGGTGCGATGCGGGGTACTAGACTTACCACGAGACTTGTTTTTCAAGATAGGTTCGGTGCTATTTTTCGCACTTGCTGCACCACTGGGTGCTGTCCACAGCCAATCAAAGCAGACGACGAGATCACGTGATTACATCACTGAGTTGTATGTCGCATCAGAATGCTGTGGCTCATTAGTACATTGTGTTTTGTGGTGTTTTAAGATACAAATAAGTAAAAATTATGGCTAGTGGAAATTAGGTTATGTTTACGTACCCTAGCTCAGGGTGTACACCAAAAAATTGAATGGAAATTTCCTGATTTCTAGGTTTTAAAGGTTATTTTCAATAAAATTCCAGACAGTAAAAAACAAAAGTTTGATACAAGTTTACATATAATCACAGATTAATGTTGCAATTCTGTGTGAACCCTATAAATCTGTAAATTAAAACAAAATCGCAACGAACTTGATATCCTTACGAACGAATTTACATTGATCGACAAAAGTAGATGTACTTTAATAAAAAATTTTTCATGAATTTATAGATCTAGAAGACTCATAGATTTGCACAGATGGCCCTAGTATCTTGAAGAGTGAAAATATACTTTTATGAGTAATAATGCATAAATATCCTATAATGTATTTTTTCCAGACAAATATCAGAAATTCCCTGACGATTCCATCACATTTCCAGCTTATCTAAATTCTCTGACATTTCCTGGTTTTTCACGTTTGGTATACACCCTACTAGCTCGTCAAACATGTTGAATACTCTGCAGTCTTGATTCCTTCTCAAAAGTCACTCTCTTGACCAAAGTTTTTTCTTCTTTTTTTTTTCTGTTTCGTAATTCGCAAGCTATAACTGCAGCAAATGCTCTTGCTCTCCTCCGACGATTATTTTCGGCAACATCCATACTTGTAATGTGCAAATCTACCAAGTCTACGTTCTAGTGTTAGAATGAGTGGCGCAGCTTGCACCGTGTGATGCGAGAATTAGTGTCCCACCAAGTGTACCTCGAAGTGGCCCAGTGCGCAAGAAAACTTGCTGCAAATTAAGTGAACAAAATTGTATAGAAAATTGCCTCGTGTGCGGCGGGCTTCAGTTGGTTCTAGGGCATATTTTCTTGATTTTTTTCAGAATTTGTAAATTTTTGTCTTATGTTATATACATTCCATTTTTTATTTTTTCTTCAAGCATATTTTTTCATTCAAATACAAATCAGCATGAAAAAAATAATCTCGGAAATTTTCTTACTTTTTTTTGCCACTTTTTCCAAAGTTTTTCAATGATCGGACAAAGATACATGCATGCCATTTTCCAAATGGATTTAAAACAGCATTTATTCATGTAATATAAAATGGCAGGCAAAATGAAGTCACAGAAATTTTGCGAGTTTTTTATGCAACATTCATTATTATTTAAAATATGAAGGGCTTAAGCAACATGCATGCTATTTAAAATTTATAATTATTTCACTATAAAATAAAGTTTTTGCTTCACTTGAGGTGATTTGAAATCACGGCTAATTGGTTCAAAATTTGTGCAAGATTATCCCCAAATTTCAAACCCTTGCGTCAACGAGGAATGCTTGCCAATTTTTTTACTAGGGTTTTATGACTAAAACTTCATTTCTTTTCATTGGCATGCAATTTGAAAACACGGCATTTCTCATATTTTTTTACAACTTCACGCAACCCTTTAAGCCTCTTGGGCTGTTGCGAATTGCTTGCCTTTCAGTATTTGGCTTTAGATCAATCTCAATTATTTCACGTTACAAAGGCATGCAATATGATGTCACGGAAAAAACCATTTTTTTCTAGATCTTTAATTGGAATTTGAACTATGACCGGTAATCGTGCATCGCTCAATAACATTTTTATGTTTCTCATCAAGGAATAAATCATCAATCTTCAAAAAGGCAAGCGGTATAAAATCGGAGAACCCCACCTGTCGCTAGCTCCCAGTCTATTAGCTTTAAAAGCTACATACACATTTTGAACAGAGAAAAGGCTTTCGAAATAAAGAAATATAGAAACATGCATTCTTATTTGTAATTTTATACTTTATTTATTGATTTAGTTCCACACAAAATAATTAAGACATTTTTTATTAGATTTTTAAACACAATTAAACTTAAATTTTTCTCAAAGACAACATTTTAACGTGTAATTTTCAAATTTGGAGCGAATATAACTTGTTCTTTTAGCAAGAATAACAAAATCTTGAAGACAATAATTTTGAAACTTTTCAAGTCATCAAAATACAGTGTAAAATAAAACTTACAGACTTGAAACTGGCACTAAATATAAGCTACTGTTTCGTAGATTTGCCTAATCTGCTCGATTTTTTTATTCATATACTCAGTTTTGGGTATAAAATGACATGAATAAAAATTTCAATAGGTGATTCGTTTTTGTTTTATAAACGAGTACCCCAAATCGTCAATCAATCAGAAAGTATAGCTGATATTGAAAAACTGATTTCAAAATAGGTTTCATAAAAACGACTTTTGATTTTAAATTCTGTATATTTATTGGAAACTTTGATGTTTCCATCCTTTGACCAAGGATCTTCTTCAGAAGAAGATCCTTGGTCGTTTTTATTAAATAAAATTCTGAAAAATGTATAGATTATTAAAATAAGTTTCAGTAGAGGTTGGAGCTTAATTAAAAATTGCATAGGGGTAGCATATGACCTTCCGTCAATCATTATTTGTTATTTTCTACTCGATAGCGCATTTTTGAAAAAAATCTAGATGATTTTTAAATTTTTTCTTCATGTGACTAAAATTGTAACAAAATCTAGAATTGAATAAGCAATATGTGGAGATTTTAAAAATGGCTCTTATGAAATCCAGTTCCCGATTTTCAGCATACGGTCTGTAATTGCTATCTGGGTGAATCTTTTGTTTATTTTGTTGACATATTTTAAATTGTATTTGCCAATTCTAATACCGAATCATGGACAAATTTTTTTGTGGAACTGATCTTTTGTATTCATTGACAGACAACGCAAAAATTGAATTAGAAAAATGTGAAATTCTAAAAAGAAATATGACTATCATTCTACACGAAATTTCCATGAAACTAAATTGTTTATAAACTAAAATACTGCGTAAATTAATATAATGTTGATACTTTTTTCTTGAAGCATATTCATATTATCCAAATTCAAACAACTTTATATCGGATCTAAAATTTCGATATTTTTCCATTAGAGGTAAAAGTACTTTTATATGAATTTTATTTCTATATTTGTAGATTTATTGGAAAACGAAAGGTATTTTAAATTTCCAATTATTTATTTATGTTTTAAATTCAATAGAAACAAGAAATGTGTGCTGCATGGCGTAGTTTTTTGTTAAACTCTGCGAATGAAAAGAAAAAGATTAATGTTGAAACCGTACCGTACAAAGATCATATTTTGGCATTTGCTAAACCTCCAGAAAATTTCCAATTCCTAAGTTTCCCTAATGTAAGATTCCTTCCTCATATTTGTTCCCTAAATTTATTTAACATATCAAAATTCATTGAATAAATATTTTCAGAAAACACCAGAAGAAGAATTGACATTTGAAAGTATGAAGCGTGTGTTGACCGAATCAAGTGACAATAGGCGAGAGGAAGAAGCGGAAAAACGACAACAAATCAGCGAAACATTCCGGACAGCTCCTTTCAACGAACTAATGCGACGCACTCAACCAAAAGTAATTTTTGTATTTACAATATTATAAAAATATTAAAATTTAATATATTTCAGCACGATGTCCTACAAAACAAATTGAACGAAATATTCAAATCTTTATCCAACAATCCGGACACAATACGGAATCCAACGGATCAAAACAAAAATTCATCGGTTCCTGTATACGAACAGCATTTCCCAGAATTGTTTGTGTATTAAATACGTAATTTATTAAAAGTATATGTTTTATTGTCGTAGGTGGTAATTACATTTTGTAAAGTTGTTAAAATGGTAGAAAAATGCTTATACTAACTCATCACTGAATAATATGGTTACTAGAAGTAATAAACTGTTATTGATTTATGGATAATTGAATAAAATGGTTGGTAACGTTTGTTTTGCATTCATTAATTATCACAACTTATTACGAAATTATCAATGCGCATCCAAGTAAAAATTGAAAATGGTAAAAAAAACTACCGCTAAAAGTGGCTGTGGTAGTTTCCACGGTGAGAAAAAGAAGAACTCCAATCGATACACAAACCGGAAACAGTAAGTTTGGCCTTGGTTAAGCATTGACAAGCAGCTTGGCGCACCTGCTTTTGAGGTGCGCTCTAAAATTTTGTTTCTTGTAAAATAATTTCATTCATCATCACTTTTTAAGTCAATTTAAATTCAACTAAGTCAATTTTATCGTTTCTATAATTTTTAATATTAAATATGGGCGTTGAAATCGAAAACATTTCACCTGGTGACGGTAAGTACAAGAATTTGTTTCTATTTATATCTTCCACATGTCATGAATTTTGCGCATATATTAAATTAATTCTTACCTTATCAGGACAAACATTTCCCAAAACTGGACAGACTGTGGTGGTCCATTACACGGGTACCCTCCAAAATGGAGTTAAATTCGATTCCTCAAGGGATAGAGGAGTCCCCTTCAAATTTCGTATTGGAAAGGGGGAAGTCATCAAAGGATGGGATGAAGGTGTAGCCCAGGTTTGTTTTATTCACTAATCTTAGTTTCCACGTGACTTAAAGTATTTGCCCATAATTTTGTTCTGAAAAAATCAAATTTTAAATTAAGTAATTGGAAGATGGAAGGAATTTGGCAATATTTATTTTAAGTACAACAATATTGCACAAAATTTTATTTTACATTTTAATTGTGTAAGCTAATTTTGCATACATTCAACTTGATGTGTCACCGAATAAAAGTATACAAAATGAATCAGATAACTAAACAAATAAAATAGGAATCAAAACACTGCTACATATTTTGTAATTTAAATAAGCTCAGAAACGATAAACCTTCTGATAAGATAAAAATTAGCTTCGAAATACAACTGGAGTTTACTCCTTAAGAACGATTGTCTTGAAATATATACAATAAGTAAATTAACGCAATAAACATGAATTATATCACTCACGTAGTAACCACATTCATGTATCTCCGTATTTTTTTTCATTATCACTTCCAAATTCTACAAATTTACGTTTGATTTCGGTTCCCATCTAAACGAAACTAAACTAAAGTTGTTGATTAAACAAATGAATAACGTTTCTGATGAACGAGACAGTGGTTCCATATTATCGGTGTACGTGTAAATCAACTACTTGCGAATTAAGGCGTGGGTGAACATGCACGCCACAATGTTAATCTTATGGAAAATGAAGTAAATATTTCACTTTTATATCAATTATATTAATTTTTCCAATAATAATTTAGCTCCGGTGGCGAGTATCACATTAGATTTTGATTTATAGGATATAATTCTGCCAAAAAATTAAATTAAACGCATGATTTTTTACTTTGAGTAATTAGATCTCATTCTGATTCATTTTCATACCTTCGGTTCCCTATGGATAATTTTAGGTTAAGCCATGATTCACAATGGTCGTAAGCATAAGAAATACATAAGAAATGCATAAGACATAAAGTTGAACATGTGCGATTCTTATGGCCGTGTTCACAATGCTCTTACGTATTTCTTATGCTTACGTAGTGCATAGCAGCTGCATAAGAAAGTTGAAATCATCTCAACTTTACGTATTTCTTAGTGCCAATTCACAAAATAATAACGTAAGGAGTACGTAACCATAAATATAAACGTAAAGTTGAACTACTGTATTTTAATTTCAATGCCCGTGTTCACAATATTCTACGTATTTCTTACGTTTATGTTTTGACATAAGAGCTACGTAATGAAAACTTAAAGTTGAGATAAATTCAACTTTATGTTATGTTTACGTACAAAACAACAAATAGCGCATGTGTCAACTTTAAACACATGTTTTCATCTGACATACAATAAAACGAAACAAACTGAACTCCAAACTGTTGAAAGTGAAACCAAAGAAAAACAGTAAACACGAAACAGAATCGAAAGCAACAGAATATTTGAAAATTACAGTCAGAAAAATCAACACAATACATCAATAACCCTAATTTGTACCAACGTAAAATGAAAAAACACTTTATTTTGATATTTTACGTTACGACCACTTAGTGCCAATTCACAATGTGCGTAAACATAAGGAGTACGTAAAAACATAAACGTAAGAAATTATGTATGTTCACAGTGGTCGTAACGTAAAATACTAAAATAAAGTGTTTTTTTCAATTCACGTTGGTACAAATTAGGGTTATTGATGTATTGTGTTGGTTTCTCTGACTGTCATTTTCAAATATTCTGTTGATTTCGATTCTGTTTCGTGTTAAATGTTTTTCTTTGGTTTCACTTTTATTAGTTGGGAGTTTAGTTTGTTTTGTTTTATTGTATGATGTATGAAAAAGATCTTGCGATTGTTTCATTATTATTGAAACTGCGTTATAAAAGTCGCCAACGAGAGAAGTATTAAGACGAGGAAGAAATGGTTGTTTTTTTTTATTAATAATTCTATGTCAATCATATTTAAAGCATGTTTCGATCCAAGGTGTTGTCAACTATCAGATGAAAACATGTGTTTAAAGTTGACGCATGCGCTATTAGTTGTTTCGTACGTAAACATAACATAAAGTTGAATTTATCTCAACTTTACGTTTTCATTACGTAGCTCTTATGTCAATACGTAAACGTAAGAAATACGTAAGAGCATTGTGAACACGGACATTGAAATACAGTAGTTCAACCTTATGTTTATGTTTGCGGTTACGTACTCCTTACGTTTACGTACATTGTGAATTGGCACTTACTCTGCATAGAACTAAAAAAAAATAAACTCAACGATAAAGATTATTTGAAGTTAGTGATGAAGTTAAAAATGATGGAAGAACGAATATATGATTAGGAGGAAATGACGTATTTGACATGTACACTCAATGTAATAAAAAAAAAGAAGCAAACTAAATTTAAAGACACAGAAAACTCGAGATCTTGGTCTCCCAGAAGAATTTATCAACAGAATTGTCCATTTCCTTTCGGTTTACCTCCGAATATATTTAAAAGAAGAACATCTTCTGAAACTAGAGAAGAACAAGATCATACAGATTGTGATGATTATAAAGTTGAGCATGAAAGTCGACCAACCAGGCGCAGTTTCTTACCAAAACCAAAATTACGTTGTCAAGATTACATAATCAAAAAAACTGAAAAAAGATCGCTTTTAAAAAAGACAGGTTTTTGGAGAGATAATAATATACAAATATCTGACGATATCAGTTCAGAACAAAATAAAAAAGGCTCTACTATCGAAATAAATTTAGATACAATAACAGAAAAGGAAGTACAAGATTTATTAATCAGACTGAATAATAGAAAAATTTTATCACAAATTCCCCTAAAATATCAACAAAATATGCCATTAGTTACAATTATAATTTTTAAAACAACCTAGGCCCGGTTTACAGTACATTTTTCAATTCTGAATTAAATTAACATCGAGATTACTTTAATCACGCAATTAAATTTCTATCGGTTTACAGAAACAAGATCAACGCGATTAATGCCCGATTTCATGATCTCGAATTAAATTAACCTGGGTTAAAGAGACGGGGAGTTAACCAATAAACAGGCGTTCAATTCATTTGATTGACTTGATTGGGCAGTGATGACACAAAAAATATAGAAATTTGTAACAAACTTTTATTTATTACATTAATTAAATGAATAGCAATAACAAAACTACAAATAATAATGAAAAGAATACACTAAATAACTAAATTGGATAAATGCAAATTGACAAATAATGAAATATCAAGCACTCGCGATGGTGACGGGGAAGAACACTCTCACACAACTGACTTTTTTTCCACACGTCACTGATCAAAACAATAACACCGTACCGCACCGCTCTATCAAACCATCATAGCCGCGGGACCACCCAAAGATGCTGACGGTATCACTTTGTTGATAAAACATTTGTCACAAATTGATATTGTTACCAAGGAAATGAGCTCTTTAAACCGGATTAATTTAACTCGAGATCGTGAAACCGGCCATAAGAGTTCGATTAAGTAATTCAAAATTAATAAATTAATCACGAAGGTTGGCAACATATTTAAATACAGAACTAGCTTCATGCTTATGTTATATGCAGGTTATATGAATTGACAACTGTCAGATTGAATAATTTTCAGACTTGTACGATTGCGCATGTAGAACGGATTTTTTAAAGAGCAATCAAAAGTGTGTTTAGGAAGTAACAGAACTAAAAAAGAATTTAACAGAAAGAGTAAAAGGAAATGCAATTTATATTTTAGCAGAGTATGTATCTTTTCCATGAATGATGTTTTATTTTATATTGTATCGGTTACATTTTTATTCTCTGGAATTGCAATTGCTGTTTTTATTCATCCACTATAAATCGTTACGGTGATTTCTTACAGTTTCCTTTTTTCTATAGACTCAGATCTGTGCTTGAAAATAAAGTCACAGATGGAGCGTCTTTGAAAGGGAAAGTGAAAGTTTGGGATATAGCAATTAAAAGATTCTGCAGTATTTTCGGCTCCCAGGAGCGCAAAGCAGTTTAAACTCAAACAATGTTACTCAACTAAGTTTTTATCACGTGAATGTGTGCACTCTATAAAAAAATTTCTTGTGGTATGGTCAATAAATAAATGTCTCAAGCAGATTGGATCTTTATTGAGGCAGTACGAATTGCAGTGTTTTCATTGAAGTTTACTAAAATTCCTGGCTCTTCAACTCCAGCGTGCAATTTTTGGCACGATTGGCAGCTCGTTATCAATGATCATATTGTTGTTTTAGGCAACGCACAACAAACAACAGTAGATTTTGAGTTTTAGTTTAGAGCTCCTTTCAATAGTGTTTTCAGTCGTTTTATGCGAATTGTCATATGCTTCTTCTGCTACGGTTCGTGGATTAAGTCAAGACGTTTAAATGAAAGAACGACAAATAAATTCACTTAGTAGGAAATCGTCACCATAACGTCCATCCTCCAGATCAGCACATAAAACTGTCATTGGAAATACTGCTGTTATGCACACTTCCAGGCCATATAAACTCTATTCCGTATTTTTAGATCTACATCACATACAGCTTGTACATTCATTGCAAAAATATTTTCGATCTATGAAAATCTTCCTTCCAGGACCACCAGCAAATTTTATTTTCATGTGAATGCATTCTGTTGCTCCTATTACTCCAGGTACTCTTCGAATCCTACAGAAACCCGATTACACAGCTTAAACCTTTTCTGAAGTATGCATTTTTATATATTGAGGCTCTAGTTGTACTACTTTACGCTCTGCATGTTTTATAATATTACGAGCAGTAGATTTATGCACTGCAAAGGAATCGTTTAATAATTGCTGAAAGCACTGGTAGCTTGGAATTGTATCGTAAGTAAAGTTTGATGAACTGAAATAGATTTTCTTTGAGGCAAGTTTTATTCCAGCGCAAAAACAAAATACTGCATTTTTCAATACAAAATCTGAGTTTGAAATTCTCATTATCAAGAAGTTCTTTTAGAGATCTTACCCAGGAACTTTTTTCACTTCATCATCAGAAGATGATAATAATGATATATAATAACATACAAATTATTTATATCCAATTTTTTATTCCTATTTTATCAATTTTCGAGTATCAGACAAATATGTCATGAAAAAAGTGACATAATTTGTCAATTTGCAAAAGTTAATCGGGGAAGATACTACGTTTAACTTAATTCTGAATTAAAGTTGAAGATAATCACGATTAACTCCTAATTGAGGTTCTATAAACTCATTCAATGTTTAATTTTGAGTTAAATGTAATTTAATCGTGAATTAATTTAATTGCGATTAAATTATTGTTTTGTTTTTAATCAAGGTAGAATAACGTCAAAAAATTAAATTAATTCTGAATTAAATATTTCATCGCGACTAAATATTTAATTTGCTTTCTATAAACCGGCCCCTAATCTCATAGATAAATTAAAAAAAAAAAAAAAAAGCAGGAAAATAAACAAAAAAGTAATTTCGCGCGTAGTACAAAACAAATAAATAGTGCACCAAGAGTACCAACCATCAAAAAAACTGATCATAAAGTAGAAGATGTTGGGGGAAATATCGCCAATTATTGACGAAAAAACAAATGTTTGTAATTATTTTAATAACAATTTTAGTGACGTAGCTCAAAAACCTCCAAAAACTGAAACAAAAAAACCAAATGTAACTAACAAAAAATTAACAATAGCGAGCCAAAATACGAGATTTGGTTCAAAAAAGCAACAAACAAACTTTATTGAATCAAGCAAAAACTTTAAACATAATTTATTTGGGAAAAAATTAGATGAAGAAGCTAAACCAATTAATTCTACAACTGACGTAAGTGATAACTCCAGAAAAAAATGGAATTGTACGGTTGTAAATTTAAAATTGGATAAAAAATCATGTAAAGGAAGCTTTGGAGAATTACTAAAAGTATTACCAAGAAAAAACAAAGTAAGATTTGATTGTTCAACAACAGATTCTTGCAAAACAGGTAAAATAAGTTATCCGGCTTCTGAAGATTCGAACACGACGGAAAAAAGTGGTAAAAATATTTTTCAAGTTGTTGATAAACCGGTTGATAAATCATTGCCAAAAACGATAACGTCAATACAAAAATGCAGGAAACGACAAAAAAATCGTCGTTTTTAAGCGTACGTAAAGTGAAATGTGAGAGTAAAGGGCATCATTTTTAAGAAGATGCACAGCTTGTGTGGAGATGGAAGGAAATATTTTCATTCATTAAGAAAAACTGATAAATTTCGATGAATACCTGTACTTATTTGTTTATTGCTGTTCTGAAGAACAAAACGTCAAAATAAAATTAATTAATTTGTTATTGAACATTAATTACGTGGTTAAAATACTTATTTATTAGCTTCATTAAGAATTTCGTGTCGACCAGTGTCACTGTAAAAGTTCTCTTCTTGAAGCAACCCCATAATTTTGCGAATTTTGAAAAAATTCTTTTTGATTGTGAATAAGCACATCTAAATGTATATTTTTATTCTAGCATCCTGTATATAAAAATTGATTCTTAAGGAGTAAACTTTTTATCATGTAAATTGAATTAATCTTAAAAACACAACAATATTTATTAAAAAATCGGCGTTTAACTTCTGGTAGGTTTAGGGCAGTTTGATATGATGATCAAAAACATCCTTGCTCGCTGATTTACTGATGAGCAATTGGCCTCTCACTGTAATTCGTTGTGATTATGGTGAGACTGATTTTTTTTTTAATATGTGTTGAATGAAAATTTTCTTTGATGATTCTCTAATTAAATTTTGTTTTCAGTTGTGTGTGGGGCAGAGAGCAAGAATAACGTGCTCTCCCGACTACGCCTATGGATCCCGTGGTCATCCTGGAATCATTCCACCAAACGCTACCTTAATCTTCGATGTTGAATTATTAAAAGTTGAGCCTTAAAGCTCTTTCACAAAAAGTTAAATCAGATAATATTTTATGTTTTGTTTAGCACAGTCTCATTTATACTTCTTAGCATTTTTTGTATCAAATTTTTAACAATTTACTATTAGATTTAGTTAACTTTACAGTAAAGAGTGTTAGATACAATCTACTGCATTTATTAAAAGACTGTGCACTGTTCAATTAATTTTTAACGTATTACATCTTATGATGTCAGATTTGAATGAGGTATTTAGTAAATGAAACATGAATAAGATTGCTTCAGTAACAAAATTTAAAGACCGTTGCTCCAAATATATGTATGTGTTGTGTACGTCCCAATAAAAAAGATCTGTGTGAATTAAGCACTTGTTTTCTTTATAAATTAAAATAGAAACACGACAAAAAATTAAAGAATCATGAATTACTACGTCTCACAATCACTGAGCTTAAAATCGATCAGTTTGGGCTAACCTATGAAACAGCAGCTTTAATTTAGTACCAGTTTCAAGCCTATAAGTGCTGCAGTTGCTGAGAACACAGCGTCATGCCAGACAGCCAAAGTTAATATAATCGCGTATTTTTTTTTGCAAAAATTTCTAGGAGTCGTTAAATTACTTTGCACTTCACGAATGGCTGCAAGATATTAAAAAACATCAACTTCCAAGTTTACTGGGTGGATTTGGCACAATGCATTATTTTGTCCAACTTTTCCAAGGAATTCGAGATCTGTTTTGGCTCCCAATTGAACAATATGTGAATTATTTCAAGATAACTTGTCTATCAAATGTCAAATACAGCCAATATACTCATTTTTACGAACAAGATCTCTCAAACGTGCTAGATGCTGCCATCTTACAGCATTAATGTTATCTATTCCAAGAACTTGTGCAAATTACACCTCAATTAAAAAATTGACCAAATAACAAAATAATCGGTTCTGACCCTAACAAAATTAAATACTAAATAAATAATTTCAATACAACTTATTTGTCAAATGTCAGATACAGCCAGTATATTCATTTTTATGAACAAGACCTTGTAAACGTGCTAGGTGCTGCCATCTTACAGTCAACCTTCCAACTGGCTTCTTATTAAATATAATAAAATATCAAAAATACATACAATTATTCATCAAGTGACAGATGTATTCCTTTGAATTCACTTTTCAGTCACACAAAGCTATGATATCCATAAATTATGCACATTAAACACCAAAAGTTAAGCTTCCCACAAAGTAAATTTTTAACACACAAAAATGATGTGTCCACATGAAATAACAATCACAATCTATTAAATATTATACGAATCAACTAATTCTAAAGAAATTAACATGTTTTAACAACTTTATTCATTAAAAAGAGTAAATGTAATGAGGACCGATTCCAAGCCGTAAAACATATAAACAAGAACAAATGAATTACGATTTTGAATAGGCGGGATAAAATTATATGTTTATCAATAAAGCTTATTAAATTCTGGAATAAATCAAGAACAATCTAAAATCAATTTTGAACTAGATTTTGTATATTTTAAATGAAAATATGACTAATATAAATTTAGTTTAATTTTATAGTTCAATAATTAGTTGTAAGATGGCAGCACCTAGCACGTTTCAGAGCTGTCATTCAAAAATAACGCTTTTTTGCACTTCTGCTGAAGTTAGAATAAATATTCATTTATTTTTATGTCCAACATGATAATTCGAATCATAAAAAGTACCGGCTTGAATATAATAAGTAAAGGATTTTCTAGGTTTGTCAGGTAGGTTTGTAGTTCTCACTTCTGACGATTTTTTAGTGGGATATCACGTCAAATCTCTTTATTTCATTCCTTTATTTACGTAACAAAACATCTTTATAAACTTGCTAGCTATTTACAGAAACAGCACCTTTATATACAAATAAAATATATTAAAATTCACAAAAATCTTACTACTAAATCACAATGTGCTAAAATTAAGTACGCCGTGCTTTAAAAATTACTGTATGTCAATGCTGCTGTTTAAAATTCAATAGAAATATAAAAATATACGTTCAATATTTGTTAAAACTGAGAATACGTCATAAGGAATGGAATATTTTTGTTAGGCTACCTGAATTAATCTTCATGAGTGTCTTGTTCATTGTCTGTGTTTGTATTAGGCCTTCTGAAATATGGAATTCGGTCTAAAAGAGCGAGCATAATGCCCGCAGGCCTTCGTTGATATCGTCTTATTAAATTATTGATTTCTTTAGCTACCTAAAATAAAAATTATATTGGATAATAATTAAGTACAATCAAAAAATTAAAATTACTTTAGTTTGAAGTTCTTCTGGCGTCAAGGCAGGATCGTAAGGGATTGGTTTGCCGATATGTGTACGAAGTTTTACTGGAAATCCACCGTAAATTGGAGCCCATGGAAATTTGGTCAAAGCGTAAATCTTTAACCAAAATCGTCTACCAATACTGACTACTCGGAACGCTTCGCGTAAATTTTCCGTAAATACTGGAATTATTGGCTGTAAAAAAACTATAATTAGAAGAAATTACGTAATTAATTTCAGCGAAAGAATCTTTACGATCTGAAGGATACAACAATAAAAATAATTTTAAATTTATGAACTTTAAACCTAGGTAACAGTTCCAAAGAGCAGAATAAAGATAGCTTTGTAATATTAGAAGCATTTGTTCTCAATAGTTGTTTTAATTTTTAGATATCTTACCACCTTAGCTTCAATAGCTACTTTGGCGAACCCAAGTCGCTTTTTCCACATTAACTCATAAGAATGACTGAACTGTGCTTCATAAACACCGCCTGGTGAAATTGCTAAGAGATTATTTTCTTTCAAAATATCGGAGCAGATTTGTACAGTGCCTGGAATTACTTTCATCCCTTCGGCTATTATTGCAAAACCTATAAACATAAGATTAATAATTTTTTTAACTCAAAACGTAATTTTCAGTTTATAAAAATATAAATGCCCAAATGTTTGTGCATCGCTCACACGGATTTCAAAGACTAATTTAATCAAATATCAAGTCTCAACATTATTATAGTCTATTTCAGTTAATAACGGTTCAAGGCTCTTATAGGACTACGATTTAAGCTTTCTGATTGGCTGAAATGTAAACCATCTTTAATATATAGATAAATAGATTAGTTTTTTCATTTTTTGAATTTATTGGACCGTTTTCAACTAGAATAGACTAAAGAATATTCTACCACAAATCTAAATGAAGTAAAAATTTCTCCACAATAATTAATTATTTTCAAGGGCTGTTTCGTTTTGTTGTTGTCTGCTGGTGTTCGAAATAACGAAACAGCTGTTGTAAATAGATTAATTACAATAAATTTTCCCATAAGAGAAGTGAAATTATCAAAAAATTACAGCGGAAATTCCACGTCGTGTAGATAAAGTAGAATTTTCATCTACCAACTAGTTTGACACAAACAAATAAAACTTGTTTTTAACAAACTTTTAAATTTATTATTCTTCCGAATGTTGTTGAATCACTTTTTTCTGCGGCAGTGCGTAAACAATGCATAAAGTAAAGCTTTTTCGTGTTTCAATTTTACTACTATTTGAACGCGTTGCATTTAAACTGTGAGTTTATGTTTGTAGCACCTCTTACTGATCCATTTGTTTTGATTTTTGTTAGATCTTAATGTCAATTTGTGCTCTTGGCTCTCTTGTTGTGTGTTTGATAATTGTGAAAATATGGAATGTTGTTGAATCACTTTTTTCTGCGGCAGTGCGTAAACAATGCATAAAGTAAAGCTTTTTCGTGTTTCAATTTTACTACTATTTGAACGCGTTGCATTTAAACTGTGAGTTTATGTTTGTAGCACCTCTTACTGATCCATTTGTTTTGATTTTTGTTAGATCTTAATGTCAATTTGTGCTCTTGGCTCTCTTGTTGTGTGTTTGATAATTGTGAAAATATGGAAGCTGAGTGCCGTAGAAAACTTTTTGTGTGCAACATAAATGTAAACAAGCATTATGACATTCGACCAATAATTTTGGTGACGAGGCTCAACTTTACACTCTTGATGCATAAATTACTATTATCTACTATCGTGAAGAAAATTAGTTTTTTACATCATTTCAATGTAAAAAGTAGGCTTTCATGGAAAACTGTGCAATAAAATTTTTATTTCAGTTTTAATGCACGATTTCAGTACGAGAGTCCATCAGTTCCAATTATTAATATTTTAAACATCTAGGGGATATTTTGAAACTCATTTAAAACTCTGAAATCACTTCTGAACATTTTAATTCAAATTGCTATGAAAATTTGTCTCAATTTCACTTCATAATATCGTTTCCTTAGTTACCAACAATAGCCGTCAAAGTGACATTTATCATTTATTGAGAGTTACAGAATAGAATGCGCCACTCATGGTTTTGTAGTGTACTAAAAATAATGGCGTGCATTAGGTAGAAATGTCAAAGCGCAGAATGAGAACAAAAATTGAAAAATATCCTGCTAATCTAAAAGAATCCTAAATTCCATAAAATTGAGAGCTTAAATATTGGAAGTGCTGTATTAATGACAAACAAGAGGAAAATTTCGATTTTGATTTTCTCGAGTTACAGGAAGAAAACTCAACGTCTTTGCATCGAAAAAATGGTTCCTGAACGCATTGACAGATCTAAATTATGATATGATTTACGCAACTAAAAATGAAGTTAAACGATGATATGTCATCAAAAGAAGCTTACTCCAAGCAAAATAAACATTATTAAGATTGAATGCCAAAAAGACAATTTAAATTAATTACCTCAAAAACTCTAGGTGGAATTTTATGTGAAATACTGAATTTTTAACCTTCGTGAATTGATAATAAAAATATTTTCTCTAATACTCTACTTGAGTAAGCATTAGAAATTAAATCAGATCCGTAACCAATTTCGCACATTTTTTCAGGTTAATGCAATGTAAAAAATAATTTTGCTCTTTACAATTTATTTATTATAAAAATCTTATTAATGTATTGAATTATTGATCAATTTCACGTAGGATTGACATTTATTCACATGTACTTCAATGTGGTCGCATCTATAACTAATTTTACATATGACAGCTCAGTCGTTTCGTATATTATCACTAATTTTATGTTCATTAGCTGTTCAGCTTCGACAATTTTTTGCCAACTGGCCATCAATTGAGGAAGCTTCAATATATCATGCAATTGAGCTGACAAAATTATTTATATTTTGTGGAAACGTCAAAAATAATACGTCACGTCTATACGTGCAATGCTTATTTCTACGTTTTGACGGCCATATTGATTTTGTTAACAGCGCCGCCAACGGATCCTGTAAGTCCCAATAAGATTGTAGATTGTTCAACAAGTAGAGAAAAGTTGGAGTTTACTAGCGAGCGTAAATGTTTCAATTCACGAGCGAGAGCAACGAGCGAGTGAATCAAATTTACACGAGCAAAGTAATATCGCTTTTTTTACGTGTTGAACATGCATTTTTTTTTGTATGCTTGATGGAAAAACTTGAGTGGAAGACGCTAAGAATAGAAATAATTTTCTACAGAAATACTAATCAAGGTTGTGTTCTTGCAAAAACGTAGAAACGGTTTTGACAACTGCTAAATAAAAGCATAGTAACAAATAAACAATAGTAAAAATTAATTTGTCAGAAACGTCAAACGTCAGAAGCTAAAGATTCTCGCGAAATTCTGGGTGCAGCTAAAGAAGCGACTTTACATCCGTTTTCGGCAAAAATCGAGAAATTTTTTGTTTTCTTATATGTTTAACCTGTAATTTTTTCTTAATTAGGTCGTCAAAGCTGTCATTTGGGCGCGTGTCATAGTACGTTTTTAGCGCATTTTTTGAAAAAAAGCGCTATTATATCCACTTTGACTGTCTGGCTGGCTGGCGTGACGCTGAGTTCTCAGCAACTATACTATTAACAGACTTGTAACTGGTACTAAATAAAAGCTGCTCTTTCGTAGGTTTGCACAAATTGTTTCAATTCAAGCTCAGTGATTGTGGAAGATTAAATTATTCAATTACTTGTTTCAAGTGAAACAATGCCCATAGATATATATGACATTAGGGATATGGCAACAAAAGTTTATTCAAGTAGATAAAAATTTAGTTACAACTTTAGCCCCGGGTGTCACTATTATTATGTACAGTTGTCAAATCTGTCCGGGATTCATTCAATGACTTGTTTGACGCGAATTTGATGCTTATTAGAATGAATTATTATTATTGAATGAAAATTTGTTTACTTTTGGTGTATTTTTTTTATATAGCTTTGAAAGAGATCAAATTATCATTTTAAGGTACAGCACTTGACCTCCCTTCGGTCAATAACTAAACCATGAAGATTAAAAGGTATTTTTGAGTTTGTACATGCATAAATTATGTACCTATCGAATAGTCAACTTGAAACTAGTACTAAATGGAAGCTGCTGTTTCGTAAGTTTGCCCAAACTGTTTGATTTCAAGCTCAGTAATTGTAAGAGATGGTAATTTGCGAAATCTCTGAGGTAACAAGCATTCATGAGCTGTCAAAAATGCGCTTTCATCATCTAGATTTTCTAGATGATTCTTCAATTTTTTGTTTGTTATTTTTTGTTGCTAATTAGAAAACTGGCACTTTTCTTTACTTATTTCTACATATTAAACCTAATGTTTCCCATCAAGTATACAAAATAGTATATTAAGATATAAGTTTCATAAGACATGATTCTTGTTGGAAAACGAGCCGCTTGCGGCGAGTTTTCTATTGAAACAAGTGACCTAAAATATCTTATGAAACATATATCTTATACAATTTTTTCTATTTGGGCTCATATATGTCGAAAAATAATAAATTTTCTATTTTGAAAACATCGATAAATAATATTTAATTTTTTATTTGACTTTTGGTAACACTGAGACTTGACAGATAAGTAATCTGTGTAAATCAAAGATACTTTTCAAGATTTGTTAATTTAAATGTTGTTACTTTTCAGAAATAAATAAATATAAACGGAAAATTTGAGAATTTTCTTGAAGATACATTGTATTTAGACACATCAAAATGACAGTTGGGTTATATAGCAACGTAGTAACCAACCTAATAAGAATTAGGTTTGGGTTCTATAAAGAAGCACTTTATGATACCCAAACGAGCTTCATAAAGTACACTTTATGACACCTAAATAGAAAAAAAAATTAATGTATAATTGACTGTTTTACACTATTAAGTTATGAACATTATTAACCAAAATCGCTATTATATTTTATAACATCCAATTAAACTAGAAATTCCAGTTTGAAATAATTTGGCTTGTATTCAGGTCAAGTTTAAGTGCAAATTGACATTTGTACGAAGTTTGATGACTTGAAAATGACGCGCAACCTTACAATTAGCTGTCACGAACTATGTATGTTGAAATAATTCGCATGAAAAACTAATAGCAAACTTATTGATAATTATTCGAAAGTGATACCAAATTATTATATTATGTAACATGTTTTATTTATGACTCTTTGGGCAGGCAAGAGTTTTCTAATCCCGAGTGAAACGTATTAGAAGTAAGGCCTTTTTTAACACGAATTTTTATTTATAATTGAGTGCGTAAAACTAATAATGCTTGAGAAACGACCGCGACAACATTTTTTAATAGAATATATTGATTTTTTTTCAATTGTGTTGAAGTAACTTGACGTTGGTAATAGTTTCACAGTGACAGCTGTCAAAGTTATATTTAATACTTCAAATAATCTGTAAAATAACGCTTGGTTACATAAATTTCTTCATTTTATATTCATTTAATTATTTGAGTGTTTTGTATTAGGAAAAAAAGTAATATTTTGGTGGTTGGCATACTTTTACACAAAAAAAATGAATAATGGTGTCATATCAAGTGATTGCAAGAAAGTTGAATATTTCTCATTGTTTTGTTAGTTTTAAAATTAAATTATGATAATTTGCGTGTGAAAATACCTGGTATTTTGAAAAGAAAATAATCTGCTACGGTATGAATCAACCTATTGTTGAATAAGTATAATTTTGCAATTAAATAATACACATCGATAGGTACTGCCCCATGGTAGTAAATAATAAGTGCTGGAGAATCAGTAGGTATATTTTCGATGTTACATACTTCATATCCTGAAACAAAACACAATTTTATTTTTTTATTTCATCAATTACAACCGTAATTAAAATGGCATTTATAATCAAATCAATAATCAAAAGTAGATTAGTGCAGTTCGGCCAATCAGAAGGCTTAAATCGTAGTCCCATAAGAAGCATTGGACTGTTCTTAACTGGAATTAACAGTAAATATTGATAATGTAATTTGGCGCCATTCCAATTACAGCAGTAGTAAAAAATATTTTTAAACAAATGATGTAAAATCCAGTTATTTTACTTTATGGAAAGAAATTAATAATTTCATTTGCAACAGAAACCAAGGACAACCAAATCATTATAACATGGAGCTCCTATCAAGTAACCTTGATTATTTAATTAATATTTAAGTGTTTTCTTCGGTAATATTTACTTTTAAATGATGATTAAATACAAAAATTAGTTATCAATATTAAAGATAATAATTTCACCTTGCAAGCAAAAATATGTACTTCTACTGCATTGAGTTTCCATTTTTTGCGTGCATGGCACAATAACTACGAATGCAAAAAGAATTTTACCATGCCAAATCCACCCATGAGCGTCCCAAAGTGCACTGACAGTTTTCCTAGCTGCGTTCCATCTATCATTTGTATTGTAAGCTTGTCGTAAAGTATTCCAATGCAACTTGTAAATGTATAAAATCAACGCTGTGAGGTACAGCAACAATACAATTATTACAGGAAGCACAAAAGTTACTAATAACGGAGTTAGAAGCCACGACAGCCACAAAGTAAAGTCTATATCAATGTAATTCACTGCAAAAGATGTTTTATATGAGACAAGAGTTGAATTTTATCCAAAGAAGAAAGTACCTTTAAGCATAGAGTTTATAAAATTATTTGCACCCATAAAAGTTATGAATTTTGCACTTGTTTTTATTATTATTTTTAAATAATAGCAAATTAATAAAAGAAAAATAATAAAATAAACTTACCTATAATATTTTCTATAAAACGAGCTAGTGGTAACATTTTGTAATAAATATAAACATTTTCAAATAGTAAAATAATTTCATGCGTTAATTAAAATCATAAATAATACATGAGTTAATGACAAGTGTGTTTTAAAATATTCATACCACTTTTAAAATACGTCCCACCAAACTCAAACTAAGAGAACAAAATAATATTACTCTTGCGAGGAGATCAATGATGTAATTATATTGGCAGCTACAATAAATTTAATACCGATTGGAATTTTTTCCAACTAAAAACTCATGCATCGTTTTACGTTTTGATGATTTTCGTAATAACAGTGTACTGATAAAAGAAAATTACCTATAATAGTTCTACAATTACATTGTTATTATATGCAATTTTGAGTTAAAATAAGAAAACTATATTTTAAAAAACAACCTGTCAACCTTTGTATTTGCCATTTACCAACAGCAACAGAACATCACTGACTTGACAGCTGGTGAATGTTTACCATAGGTGGCGCAATGCTCCCACAAGTCAAATAATTATTAAATTAAACAATCATGCCACATTGAATTCATAAATAATATCGAATACTTACCATATTAGCATAAATAATTAGTTCAACATACCTCAATTAAAATTCTTTTAAAACTGTTTAAAGAAATATCCACTTCGACGCCCATGACTTTCCTCATTTGTGTTTCACGCATAAAAATTGATAATATTATTATTAATAACCATTGGAAATTACTTTTTCTCTAATTATTACTTTTTAAAAACACTTTTACTTTTTAAAAAATAATTGTCAAGATCAAGAAAGTTGGCAACATGTTTTTTCAGTAGTGGTCCTCCTTGTTTTAGAGAACGTCTGCTTTTTGTGATATCCATTTTATTTTTAAAATAGTTAAATAGAAACAGTAAGTAATATAATTGATTTCATAATAGAATAATAGTGCTACTGTGAAAATTTTATTTCAATTCAATAAACTGTTCAGTAAGAATTCTGCATCTTCATTTTTACTTTGGGTTTTTGTTCAGACTAGGAGTGTAACTGTCATTTTTTGTTTACAGACCATTTAAATTGATAACCTAGTTATTAAATTTATCTGCATTTTGGGTGCATTTTATTTTGTTTTGTTATCTTTTTTTTACGTGCATGACATATTCCTATTTATAGTTTGTACAAGTGTATATCTTGTAAATGTGTCACTGTGAAATTAATTAAACTATAAATGTTCCCAATTATTTCAAGTCGATATTCTTTTGTTTTTTATTTGAAGGCAAAAACAATATTTTACAATATATATGTTTGTGGGTATAAAGTGTCGTCAGTAGCATTAGTCATATGTCAATAAATGTTTGTCAAACAAATATGATTAAGTAATCAACTGGTGACTGGTGCATGTTTGAGGTATCTGTGTGATCTTTGGCGTTAAAATGGTCAGCACTCGCCGTAAGGAGTCAGGGAGCTCCGCGGTCGACGTCCCGCATCTTACCAGGGTATGTTTCTGTTTTGTATTTTGTCTTTTGTTTCTTCAATTTAATTTAATATTTAAAAATTGCGGAGCAATCTGTAATTTTAATATTGAACTTTAGACAAGGGAAAATTCAGAATCTTGCAGTAGTAGCGATTCAGAGCCGTCTCAAGAAGAAGAGTCTTGGAGTTCTCAATGTCCGACAGCTAAAGGGGTAAGAGAAAGACGTCCTGTAACCCCTAATTTCATCGGCGGACGTGTTAGAGAACTACGTAACAGATTTGTTTGTAGTTCTGTTCCATTTTGTAAGTTTTACCACAAAACTTAACTTCTTAATTCTAAGATGTATAATTTCCAGCGAGAAGATTAAAAGCTCAAGTGGTGAGAAACTGCCGGTCGTTAGATGGTCGGCGAAGGGTTTTTTCACGCCACGGAATGCAGGAAGATTCGGATGATTTTATTATTGAAAGAGATGATTCAGATGAGATATTTTCACCGAGACACAGTCATAGAAGAAGACATTCTAGTTCTAAAATATCTAGACGGTCAGGCAGGAATTTAGATCGGTCTTTGCGACCGCTGAAGAATCAATGTTATGCTGATCCGCATTCTTCTATGACTCACAGTAATAGTAGCGGAGATGAAAAGCCAGGAACTGAAAGTACGATTTTGATTCTGAACTTTTAGATAGTTAAAATATACGAGGGTGGTTTGAAAAGTATTAAATCGCAATCATATCCTCATTTCAATAATTACTTTCTCATATTGAGGAACAGGTAGTACTCCTAGGAGATTATAGGAGTTGCGGAACGATTTGAAAGTATCTAATTACTGTACGATATTTGATTTTATTCATTTTTGTAAAAATGCAAAAGTTCAATAACTGCCAGATATAAACGAAATGATTCCACATTAGTCAGGCAATCAAAAAAGATATCACAATTGTGACATAAAAGTTAAGCTGTGGAACATTTGAATAATAGAAAATTTAGATTCTGAAACATTTATTTGTCCGATTTGTCTAAAGCCTGTATCACACGACGCTTGTTTCATTGCTGATTTTCCTGCATGGAATTGTGCTGGTTACCGTGCTTGTTTCTATGATGGAAAATGACAGTCACTGCTGGCTTCGGTGCATGGTTGCTAGCTGGATTCTGTGATAGGACGTGTGCTATTTTTCATGCTTGTTTGCCTGATGAATTCGAGCGGTGACCAATAGTAAGCAAGCTCCTAAAAGTAACGTTGACATTTAATATTAAAAAATATGGCAATTTTCTCCGTTTGTGTGTTATATCTCACATTTTGTGTTATTTTTATTTATAAATGCTCTTTATTTCTGTGCAAATTCACAACCAACTTCATAAACGTTCCGATTGTCGTCGCTCGTTCTGCCAAGAATTTTTTACTTACTTGTTTAATTAATGAAGAGGCAGTAATAATCATTTGTCGCTAACGAAAATTTTCTGCTAAATCATCTCCATTTTTCTTGACATTAGAACGATAATTTTTGGCGCCGTACGCGTATTAAAAAGATTGCTTATCCAATCTAGCATCGTGTGAAGCCAATATCGCATAGCACCACGTCCAGCGGCGCAGCCAACTAGAAATCCATCAGCGTAATCAAGCAAGCAATCCAGCAGCGAAAAAAGCGTCGTGTGGCGCGGGCTTTACTTATTAATATAAGTAGAGCATCTATCAGCGTATTGCCTCCATATTTGATTAACTCAGGCATAATGTCATCTTCTCCTGGTGCTTTATTTTTATTTACTGAATTTTCCACTTCTTTTTTAGATGGTTTCTCCATTGTTATTTGGGGCTTCTTGTTTATAATTTCATTCTTCACTTTCATTTCTGTTATCTAAAAGTTCTTGTAAATAATCTGATTAACTCTACAAAGTTTCCAGTTCTTCTATTATTTTCCCCCATTTGTCCTTGCATTTTTCTCATTTATTGTTGGTTTCTACTCTCTTCTATATTCTCAACATTTCTTTTAAATATTTTGTCTCTCTTTTGTCTGCATACTTTATTTGCTTCTTTTCTTGGTACTTTATAGTTGTCGTAATTTCTTCTTGTTTCCCTTTGAAGCATTTTCATTCTAGCTTCATTCTTTTTCGCTATGGCAGTTTCAGATTCTTTATTTTATTTTTTTTCGTTTTTCACCTATTGTTTCTTCAAATGCACATTTTATTGCTTAGTGGTCGCCCAGTGGTCGAAATTCGACCGTGAAACATTATGTTGCCAAGTTTAAACGTTATTGTGCTTAATTTTCAATCCTCAGTAGTTCTAGGCAAAATTAACTTGCTATTAATTAGGATTGATGGTTCTCATTCAAAATTTTGAAGTGACATTCTCTCTCCAACCCTCGGAAGGGGAAAGAAATCATTGAGTTTTTTCTTCAACTATTTTCCCATTCGGTGCATATTTCTCGAAAAAATAATATCATTTCTAGTGATGAATTAGAATTGAACGTCCTGTATATAATTAATACTTTCTGCATTCCTTCTCTACATAAACTTCAAGTATGTCAAGTCTCACATTCCTTCATGCGCACGGTACAAAGTTTTCTCTTCACGTAAAATTAAAATACAGTACCTGGCCAAATTATTAGGGACAGTCCATATCCTCTTTTGTTTTCTAGTTTTATTGACAATTGTTTTCAACAAATTATTGGTTCTACGTCTTTTTGGTCTCTTTTTATATAAAAGTGTCCAATAGAGATACTAGAACAATGAATTACAGAAAAAAAAAGCAGTAAACTTGAATTGAATTTTATCTGGACGTTTCAAAATGGTCCTCCATAATCAGCTCATGTGGAAGTTGGATTATTATTGTATTGTTGGTTAAATTTGAAGTTATTTAACAAAGAGAGCATAAAGATTTGGACGTTGAAACTAGGAAAAAAAAAAGACTAAACAATATAAGACGCGGACCATCAATGTTACTGCTTTATAAAAATCAATAATAGTGATGTCATGACCTCATATTGTTTGATTTTTTTTCCTTGTTTCAACGTCTGAATTTTGATGTTTTTTCTATAAAATAACTTTAAATTCAACCAACAATGTAATATGATATTTCAACTTCCACATAAGCTGATTATGGAGGGCCGTTTTGGCGTCGAAACGTCCAAATAAAACTGAATTCAATTTACTGATAATATTTTGATCTTTTGCCACAAATTCTAATTGTTGGATTCATTTCTCTATTTTTTTTTTGTAATTAATTGTTTTAGTATCTCAATTGAACACTCGTATATATAAAAAAGACCAATAAGACCTAAAACCAATAATTTGTTTAAAACAATAGTCAGTAAAACTAGACAGCACAATAATTTATGGACTGTCCCAAATAATTTGGTCAGGTACTGTAGGACACCCTGTATATAATTATAGCTCACACATGAACTTCAAGTATGCCAAATCTCACATTTCTGCGTGCGCGTTACAAAGTTTTTTTTTCACAAATATCAAAATATATATAATATATAATTTCAGCATTTCGCACTCCCTTTCCAGATAGAATTTAAGTATTTCATATCTCACATTCCTACGTGCGCGGTACAGAGTTTTCTCTTCTCGTAGAATAAAAATAGAACAACCTGTATATACTTTTAGATTTCTGCACTCCTCCATATAAACTTCAAGTATGATAAATCTCACATTCCTCTGTGCATGCAATATGCTTAAAAAGGGGTCGAAAGTTTGCTCTTGAATTATTAATATATAGATTTATATATTTTCCCATATATCATTGATTTCTTGTCCTATTTCATCAATTTTTTGCTTCAGACTATTCTTATATTTTAGTGCTGCGTCTATATCACAAATTATCTTTTCTCTTTTGATTCGCTTTTTCCATATTCATTGATCTTTTTCTTCATTTCATCTGGTCATGAATTGATATTTTCGATGAAGCCAATTTTTAAAGAAAAACCTATAATCAATCGATTTTATTATTTGCCGGTGTTTGCGCGTTCTCACGAGTCAACTATTCTTGAACGATTTTAGTTGATCAATAAAAGTTGTATACGACTTGACTCATATTTTGTTCACACATTTCAACATAAACTGATCAACAGTTTCAATTTCAAAATGGCGCTGAATGCAGTTGTGCGTGAATCTGTACAATTAATTGTAGTTTTGTTGAAAGAGCAACTACAGAAAAAATTCTATTGTATGAAGAAAAATCCATTGTCCTAATAATAGAATTCAAAGCAATATCTCGTGCATCTCTATCGTCATATTTATCCGTTCGATGATTTAAAAACAATCATTTTCAAGAGATAATTACAAAAATTTTATCGTAGTACTTTTAGATCTCTTGGAACAATTCTTTTTTTCAATTTAAAATATTATTTCTCAAATCAAACAAGCTTGACTGGATCAAATTTTTGTTGATCAACTCTATTGAAACAGAGGTTCTCACTACAGTTTTCATTAAACTTGTGTTGATCAACTAAACTTGATTCGTGAGAACGCACCTTAAGCTTCTAATTTGGAAATGTTCATGTTTATAAAATTTCTTTGAAATCTCCTGAGGCGATTTATCTTTCATAAAATTCTCTTCGTCCATTTTCTGGAAATCACTGTACTTGAACAATTCAAACGAACGTTAAAGAAGTACTTTGAAGCAATAAAAATGCTCCAAAGTACATTGAAGAATAAACTTGATTTGTTATCTTAAAATACTCCTCGAAACAACTAATATGGCTTTTATTAAATAAGCCAAATTTAGTGGACTGTATCTTTTTTACGATATTTATTATTATGAATATTCAAAATGGAGCGAATCCCTATTTTGGATATGCTAGAGAAAGAAATCGGTTATGGCAAAAGAAAATAGTTTATTACCTCGTTAATCCGTAAATTTCGACCCTATTCTTGATACTAGGTTAACAAAAACGATCCAAATCAAATTTCGAGGTCAATTCTAAAATGAACTAAATTCTTCACCATTCAATTCTGCAAGTTGAGACCAAATTTTTTTATTTTAAGTTCCAATTTCATTCTTTCTCGTTCCAAGCAGTGAATCCGACTTGATTATTTCTTTCCACTAGTGGAAAGACACAAATAAAGCAGTCCGTCGATATACGTACTGCTTCTTAAACTTGTAGTATGGAACTTGTTATATTCCATTCAAGGAATATCTCGATTTTCTATTAAACAGCACTTCCAAATTGAATGCTGTCGCTGGAGTTGCGAAATGCAAACTAGAACTTTACAAGTAACCTCGGTTAGTTACTTTACCATTGTTGAATTTTATGTTTTTTGTAGATATTTTGATCCAAAAATATTCAAAACCCAAAACACCCCATCTAGATTAATGAAGTAAAACAACTACAGAATTTGTGGTATTAGCCAAAGTAATGCCCGCTTTACACGGTTATAAATATATATGCAATTTTACAAAATCTTCTTGTTCAATGATATTTGACCGTGTAAAGCAACAGAAATTTACAGAATGGCATTGTTCAATACGAAGTTGTAGAAATAGTTGGAATAGAGCACGTTCCAATTTTTCAAGGCCATTTTCTAACTAACTTCATCCTTATTATGATTTAAGCAGCTGTCAGTGTATCATGTGTCAGTGTCAATATCTCTTATGTTTTTGTAAAAAAGTATCATAAAAGATGTGAAATCAAGAAAATACAGCGGAATTAATAATGTTGTATGGACGAAAATCAAATCTTTATCAAGTGTTTAATAAATTTACGCAAAACAAAAATACACATGAAGTTGTTCGTTGCTCCAAGTCTAAAATATTGCCAACACAAATACTTTAGCTGTCGCTGACATGCTATCAAATATTCTAAGAATATTTGATCGTGTAAAGTATGATATAAATTGTTGAATATGACAAAAAATACTTGTAAAATTATATGTAAAAATATGATCGTGTAAAGTAAAGATTCAAAACTAATCTAGTAATCTAGATATGAAAGAAAATACGTGATCAAAATTTTATTTACTGTTTTTCAATATAGTTTCTTCATCGGTTAAATTATTTCTTTCTCGTAGATGCTTCTTCAAATATCAAAATAAATAAAAGTTGCTGGGGGCAAGGTTTGGGTTGTAAGCAGGATGGTTAAGTTCCTGGAACTCACAGTCAACTAATCAATGTCTAAGTTGCTTGTTAACAGGGGTATTGTCGTGGGGCAACAGCACCCCATTGCTGTCTCCAAATTTTTCGAAGCTCCAGCATAGTATTTTCCTGTTATCATCTCCTAGTGGTGAAGATAATCAATTAGAATCACAGCTTCCATATCCCAGAAAATTGTGGCCATTATCTTCCCGGTGGATGCGAAATTTTTCCGATGGCTTCCAACGCAA
This sequence comes from Dromius quadrimaculatus, assembly GCA_963989225.1. NCBI lineage: Eukaryota > Metazoa > Arthropoda > Insecta > Coleoptera > Carabidae > Dromius > Dromius quadrimaculatus. Next base: position 5,886,512 of record OZ022328.1, read on the forward strand.
AAACTTTTGTTTCATCTTTAGGTCACAATGGTGAATCCATGTTTTATCACCCGTTACAGTTTTTGCCAAAAAAAAAGCACTGCTTTCATTGAACAGGTCCAAATTTTCAAAGTCAGAACACGATTTTGCTTCTACAAAGGCGCCTGCTTTTGAATCTTCCCTCGTAACTCAAAATAATTGATGCTGAATTTTTTTACGAACTTTTGAAACCACTCTCGTATTTGTTGAATTCAGTTGGTCTTGCTTGTCTTTTTTCAGCTGTTTTAACTAATTTTTTTGATAAATTGTCATTTGTAATGTAGGTTATTCAATATGTCAAATATTTTTTATGTTTGCTAAATTTAATTTTTGTTTTCGCTATATAATATTGTTTTCATTGAATTTTAACAATAACACAAATGTCCGTTCCCGCTTTTTCAGTACGTAGAAGTACTAGACAACGTACTTTAAAGTACGATACATTTAATACAAGCTGGATTACAGATGCCCAAATGGTGCGCGGGTACCCAAATTTAAAAATGGATTTTTTATCCGACCAAGATAGTAGACATTCACAGGTAGATATTTTGAACTTGCATAATATTAATTCAAAATAATAATAATTTTTTGTAGGAAAACGGTCATCATGAAAAGCATAACGGTTTGCGTAGCTCAGCTCGTAGAACTCGCGAAATTGGAACTAGAAATAGTTCCACTCACCATAATGGCGAGGTTTCCGGTAAACGCGAAATTAAGAAAAACATGAAATATATTTATGATTACGAAACTACAGAAGTACTTACTAAAAGGGTAAGTTTGAGGGAAGACCCTGAAATTCAAGAAGGTTCAAAAGAAATAAAAAAAACTGAAACAGATGAGGAAGTGATACCCAGACCGAAATGTAGATCTCGAGGCAGAACCAAAGAAAGCTTAGATAATAACGAAAATAGTAACAGTAATGATGCAAACGAAACAGAAATAAATGGGGAAAAGTCTGAAGAAAATAAAGAAGAAGACGGGGATATAACTGTAACAGAAACACGATCTAAAAAAGATAATAAAAGTGAAAAAGCAGATGAAGATGATTCAGAAAGCGATCATGACATTCGTAGGATTAGAAAACGTAGAAGAATTAATTATATGGACGACCCGAGATATTCCCCACGTAAAACTAGAAACAGAAAAATTAGCGAAAGCGGGAAGTCGTCCGATTCTTCCGATGAAGACATCCGGAACCAGAGATACAAATTGAGGCAGAGGAAGCCCAAGAAACCTGAAATATCTCGTAAGTAAAATGTCTGAATTTAATAAATTAAGTTATTCGAATGAATGATAATATTTTTTAATAGGAGAGGTACCTGTTCGTCGTTCAGACCGTTTAGTCCACACTCTCAGCGTTAGACGTCGTCGTGATCGGGATCGAAGGCGTGACAGTTCATCTGAAGATTCAAGTGATGAACCAACAAGGTCTCGCAAGTCTAATAAGACTAAATATGGTTGGAACGCTGCTAATAATAACACAGAAGGACAACAATTAAAATCGGGGCCCGTTGGGCAGGCTCCTGCCCCAATTGCCCCTGAAACATTGGACAAAAAAGTAATTATTATAATTTATTTTTTATTATTATTATTATAGTCTATTTACATCTCTTTATACTCTTTCGGGTGTCGAGATTAATTTTACAATAATTATTTATTCAATGTTGCCAATAAAATCTTTCCATATTTTCCTCTGTTTCGCCATTTCTCTTGCAGTGTGACTATTGGTTTTGTTTCTTCTCAATATTTCTTCTACGTTCTTCACTGGCCTGCCTCTTCTCTTCTTAGTTGCTGTTCTAGCATTCCATATGATTTTCGCCTGCTTATTATCTGCCATTCTTATCAAGCTGTTTTTTATCTATTGTCTCTTGTATGCTTTCCATTTCTAATTTGATCATTTCCTATTTTGTCTAATTTAGTTATTCCTTTTACTTTTCTTAGGTACTTCATTTCTGTCGCTTGTATTTTACTTCTGTTCCTTTGGTTCAAAACCCACGTTTCACTTCCATATATAAGTGTTGGTCTATATATTGTTTCATTTTTGTTGTATCCGTTACATATTTGTTATTAAGAATTTTTTATTCGCAGCTTGTACTCTATTATTAATTTCATAATCTAGGCTTCCCTTATTGTGTATGACCGAGCCCAGGTGCGTGTAAGTTTCTACCTGTTGTATTCCTTCGCCATTTATTGTTATATTTGTGCATATATCTTCCCTAGATACCACCATGATTTTGGATTTTTCGGTTTTTGTAATTCCTGATGCCATATGTGCAAATTGTGTTGTATGCGAATATGGCAAGATCATCCGCAAATGCACACTCTGCTATCGTTATCCTATTTAGTTTATAGTTACCAATTTCAACTTGTTTTGTCTTTTCTTTTATCTGTTTTAATATTTCGTCTAAAAATACGATGAACAAAAATGGGCTCAAGGCTCCTCTTTGTCTTAGCCCTTGTGTTGTTACGAATTCTTCAGAAATGTCATAGTTATTTGTTTTTCTATAGATACTTTTTATTGCCTCTAGTAGTCTTCCAGTTATTTGTCTCTTTTTCAAAATTTCCCATAATGTATCCCTTTGTACTCTATCAAATGCTTTTTCAAGGTCTAAAAACAAAATGAAAAGTTTACCGCCATGTCCCATAGTTCTTTCTATTAATTTTCTTATTGTAAATATGTGGTCTTGCGTTGAATGCCTCTTTTGGAATCCACTTTGTACCTTTTCTAACTTTGTTTCTAACTTCATTTTAAGTTTGCTCTCAATAATTGCTTTATATATTTTTGCACCTGTACATAGGAGGGAAATTCCTCTGTAGTTACTACATGTTCTTGTGCCGCCCTTTTTGTGTATTGGAAATATAACAGCTTTTTCCCAATCAGAAGGTACTTTTTCTAGTTCCCACATCTTATTTAATAGCACCAGTAAAATTTCTTCTCTTTCTTCGCCCATATACTTCAGTTGCTCCGCTTTTATTTGGTCATGTCCTGGTACTTTGCCGTTTTTAAGTTTTTGAACACCCGAACACTCCGACCCCGTACACATTAGACACAAATACACTACAACTCTTCCCCTTATAATTTCTTCACCACTTGAAGTCGCTTTGAACGCCTCAATTCTACATCCGCATCTTTCCTAAACCTTATTAACTGATCCACATGTCTTTTCCACACCCGGCCGCGCCCCACATCTACTTCGTAAGTAACTGGTGATAATTGTTTTGTGATTCTGCCTTCAGTTCGCTTGTCACTTCGTACAGAAAAATCATCCACCATCACGCTATCTCCGATTTCGAACCTTTCCTTACGCAAACCTCCTCGCGCCACGATTTGTGCAGTTTGCTTTTGAACAACGGCGTCCTCTGCCTGTGGTCTCAGCAAATCAAACCTTGTTCTCAATTCCCGCTTCATGACCAACCATGCCGGAGAGCGACCCGTGGTACAATGTTCAGTAGCCCGATAATCAAACAAAAACAAATTAACTGCATAATCTACCGTCTTACCGCTCTTTAAAATCTTAGCTACTTTGTCTTTGAATGTCTCCACAAAATTTTCAGCAGCTCCGTTTGTTGCCGGGTGGTGGGGGGCTGTGAAACTTTGCTTTTTTCCGTTTCTTTTAGCAAATTCTCTAAATTCAGTGCTGGTGAACTGGCTACCATTGTCCGTCACTATGGCTGGTACCACAAGCTCTGTTTTTGGCTATACTAGCAGTGTTATTTTAAGAAGCGTTTTAAGGCAATATAAATATTTCAAGCTATTTTAAAGGAAAATATTCAAATAAATTTTGTAGACACATGTGCTTTCCGTAATTTGTATCTGAAGATTATTTTCTAAAGTATTTGGGAAAATTCTAATTGCGTTAAAACACATCTTGACACAACGCTCTTAGTAGCGCCAAAAACAGAGCTCGTGGTACCAGCCTATGTGTTTAGGCAATCCTAATCGTACGAATACTTTACAAAGCTCGTTTATTACTCGCGACGTTTGCGTACATGTATTCATATTAATAACCTCCGGCCATTTGGAATGCGCATCGACAATTATCATAAACATGTGGCCATAGAAAGGCCCTAAGAAATCGCAATGAACCCTAATCCAGCATTTGTCCGGCCAAGGCCAAGGTGTGAGTGGGGCAGATGTTGGTCCCTTTCTCTCTCTAACGCAAATAGCGCATGACGCTGACATGCTCTCAATATTCCTATCTATACCGGGCCACCATACGTACGATCTCCCGATCATCTTCATTTTTACTACTCCAAAATGCGAGCTATTAAGTTCCTTTAGGACTTGAGCCCTCAATGATTCTGGAATCACTACTCGATTGCCCCAAAGGATACATCCTTTCTCTGTTATCGGCTCGTCTTTTCTTGTCAAAAACGCTTTTTCGGTATCCGGGAGATTGTTAGCTGGTGGCCAGCTAGAGTGCACATAAAATAGCACTTTGTTTAACACTTTATCCTTTTTTGTCTCTAGCTATTGTGACCGCGTCTATAGTTTCGAGTGCTTCGCTAACATAATTAATCGTACCGTATTCATCGTCAAAGATTGGAATGTTATCGGGAATAGGCAATCGTGATAGTGCGTCACAATTTCCGTTATCGCTAGATCTAATATATTCGATTCTGTAAGTAAATCTAGACAAATAATATGCATAGCGTTGCAGTCTGCTAGTGGTTGTCAGCGGAATTTCCTGTTTAGGGCCGAAAATGAAAGTAAGCGGTTTGTGATCGGTTCTCAAAATTATGTTCTGCCCATAAACAAAATTAAAAAATTTTTTGAACCCAAATATTATAGCGCTGGCTTCTTTGTCTATAGGAGCCCTATGCCGTTCTTTTTCTGGAATTATTTTAGATGTGAAAGCTATTGGTCTTTCTAACCCATCTTTGTATTTGTGAGACAAAACCGCTGACAACCCGTAGTGGCGTAGTCTGATGCATCGCACGCTAAAACGATTTGCTCTCCTGGATCGTAGTGCGCCCATTTAAACGCTTTTTCGCATTCAACATTCCACTGAAATTTCGGTTGTTTCCCACAATCGTACAGTGGTTTCAATTTCTCAGAACGATTTGGTAAAAATCTTGCATAATATGTAATAAAGCCGAGAAAAGAACTTAATTGTTTAAAATTAGATGGCTGAGGGGCTTCTACTACGGCCTTTATTTTGTCTTTTGCTTTATGTAACCCGTTTTTGTCAATTACGTAACCTAACACGTCTAACCGATCTTTGAATAAATCGCATTTCTCTAGATTTACTTTGAAACCAAACTGTTCTAGACGCGCGCAAACTGTGAGTAAAGTATTCAAATGCGCTTTCTCATTGTTGCCGGTGATAAAAATGTTATCTAAGTATGCAATGCATCCCGCAATTCCTGCCAAACAATGTTCGATTATTCTTTGAAAACCTCCGGGGCCCGATGCTATTCCTTCTGTCAATTTAGTGTACCGATATAGTCCTTTATGTGGTATAATCGTAAGTAGATCGCGCGATGTTTCGTCCACCGTAATCTGCATATATGCGTGTTTTAGATCAATCTGCGAAAATGTTTTTCCGTTACTTAAAGCCGCGAAAATTTCAATGGCAACGGATGCCTATCTATTACAAGTTGTGGATTAACCGTTACTTTAAAATTACCGCAGATTCTCACTGAACCATCTTTTTTTATGATCGGTACAATCAGCGTCGCCCACTCACTTACGTCTATCTTTTCTAAATGCCCTAATGATGTTAACCGTTCTATTTCCTATTCAACTTTTGGTATTAGCGCGAACGGCAATTTTCTTGCTTTCATCGCGACTGGCTGTGCGTTTTCTTTCAACACAAGTTTGATCGCGCCTTTATTTTATCTACCTACACCAGTACCAAAAAGCGCCGAGAATTTACTTTTCAACTTCTTCGATACTTCGTTTGTCGCTACATAATTAATATTACCGTTGCCTGCATCTTTCGACTCAAGACTGAGCGGCCACAGCCCCAGCGCTTTAAGCCACTAGCGCCCTATCAAAGTCGGTCCTGGGCGCGTCATTATTATCAAATCTAACTTAGCCCGTTTGCCGTTTACCTCTGTATGCAAATCTTTAATAATTCCATCGTGATCAAGCAGCACCCCACCATAGGCATTGAACGTCTTTTTCAATTTCTCAATATGCAATTCGGGAAAGAGTTTATCTTTCGTCGCTTTAGACATGGCTGCAATATATGCGCCAGTATCAACTTCCATTGTTACGTTCACGTTATTAATTTTGACTTTCAATGGCATTGGTTCGACTTTTATATTATTAATTGAATCTTTAATGTTACCGATCACTGCTTCAGCCGTGTTGTTGCTGCCGTCGATCATTAGAAATTCGTTACCATAGCTATCCTCTTCCTCCGCTGCCTGCTCTTTACCTGTCTCGACCATCTGTACGTTGCGTTGACTTGACCGACATGCTGCTTCTATATGGCCTCGCCTTTGACATTTCGCGCATGTCTGGAATCGGTGGAGACAGTGTTTGGCCAAATGATTCGGCCCTCCACAGCAATAACAATTCCTCTGCGCCGCTGCCGATTGTTGGTTCCGATTTTCTACGGTTCGCTTAACTCGATACCGGCCTCTTCCTCGGTTACTGCCGCCTTGTGACGGTTGTCCTCTCCTCCTCTCCAGCTTGGTCCATCGCGAAGCACGTTCACATCTGAGCTGGTTAATGATTGATTGATTTCTGTGGCTGTCGTGTTTCTCTCGGCTGCTTCTGTTGCGGTTGCCAGCTTGAAAGCGCTGTCATATGTCAAGTTCTCTTCTCGGAACAAAATAGCCTTTACAGCATGATCTCGCAATCCGCAAACTAGTTGGTCGCGTAGCGCTGTCTTTAAATCAGTGAAATTACAATGCGCTGACGCGTCTTTCAACCTTGCGACGAAATCTGCTATGGTTTCGGTTGGTCCTTGTTGTACTTGTTGGAACTTACATCTTTCCATGGTTTCCGATGGCTTTGGGCAGAGATGGTCCTTCACTAATTTTACCAATTCAGCAAACGTTTTTTCCTTCGGTTCTGTAGGCGCGCACAAGTTTTTCACTAATTTATATGTCTCCGCACTTATCTTCGTCAGTAGCACTGCTACGTGTTTATCGTCTTCAATATCATTTGCTACAAAGTATAGTTCAAGTCTTTCTGTATATAATTCCCAATCGTCTTCGCCAAGGTGAAATTCTAAACTATTTTTCTTTGTAGCCATGTCAATGCGTTCGCGTAGCACAAGTTTTCTTTTCGTGTTTACACTCAATTCACAATCTTCGTTACTACTATTATCTTCTTGTTCACGTTTGCTTTTAATGTACTGCGATAAAGTTTTCCGTAAAATGTCTATACTTTTGGCACTATCGAAAGTAAAATTACTATCCAACTCCGCGCACTTAGTCAGCACATCAAGTAATTGTATTTTGCTGAGCCCGTAAATCCACGAAGTAAATGAAAAATCTATCACGGTCGCTGATGGTTTGATATCTTTTCCTGTACCGGACATTTGTCACATTTACAATTATAACATAGTTTCACTACCCATTTGCAGTTGCACAATGTGAGCTCGCGTTTCCTCGTCGCCAATTGTTATGTATTTTACAATGATACTCAAGACATTTGATTACATTCTTTATTGAACAAGATACACAAAAAAAAGAGCATGAACTGTGACATACGAATTGACCAAAGGTACACATTTAACTGAGCTCATCTCAACGTATCATGCTTGAATCTGCACTACCAAAACACCCGAACACTCCGACCCCGTACACATTAGACACAAATACACTACAGTACTGCTTTCAGCTCTTTTGCTGTAATATTTTCTATATCTCCTATTGTTTCTTTTTCCACTGTTTGTATTTGATCTTCTCTGTCCTCGTTGTTAGTGTTGTTTTTCTCTTCCAGCAGTGTTCGAAAATGATCTTTCCACCGTGCCATTATCTCTTTATTTTCATGCAGTATTTTTCCTTGTTCGTCCTTTATTTGTTTTAAATTTATTTTATCTATTTTATTGTGGCTTTTCAAGGTTTTGTAAAACAGTTTCTGATTATCTTTAAAATTTCTTTCCATAATATCTCCGAATTCTTGCCATGTTGCCATCTTTGATTTTTTAACTAAATCTTCTACCAATTTTCTCTGTTCTTTATAGTCTTTATAGTCCTCGTTGCTCTTAGTATTCAAATATTTAATCCATTTTATTTTCTTTTTTTTTACTGCATCTTTTACTTCCTTATTCCACCAGTGTGTCTCTTTTATACTATTTGTTGTTTTACTTTCGCCACATGCTTGTTTGGTCGCCTCGATTATAATGTGTTTGAATTTATTCCAGATATCTTCCACGTCTTTCATATCTGGTGTTGGTGTTAACTTCATCAAATCCTTTATAGTACTTTAATAGTTATCTTTGTATCTTTTAATTTATGTACTCTGAGTTTAATTTTATTGCACTTTTTACTGTCATCTTTCAGTGCTTGTTCTGTCTCTTTTTCCTTTTCTACTCTTAACTTTAATATAGTCACTGCCTCTTTTGACTCTTACGTCATTTATATATTTTCTTAGTATTCTATTCACCAAAAAATAGTCAATTAACGATTTTTCTCCTCTACTTTTCACCTCTCTTGTAAATTTGTGGCAGTCCTTATGTGTAAATAATGTATTTAAAATTAGAAGTTGATTTATGATGCAAAAGTCTATCAGCCTATTTCCATTATTATTCTTGACTAGCTCTCCGTTTGTTCCCATTATTTCTTCCAATCCTATATTTTTATTTCCTACCCTTGCATTAAAGTCTCCTGTTATAACTATTGGCTCTTTTAATTTGTCATACTCTAGTTGTAGCAGGTCCCAAAATTCGTCTTTAATTTTTAAATTATCATCACGTTTGCTTTCATGTTATTACTTTCTATTTTAACGATCATTATCCTTTCATTTGCGCATTGCCATTCTTTTATTGATTGTGTTATTTTACTATTGCTCTCTTATTCGTTTCCACTCCGCTGTATATCATTATATGTCCATTTTTCATCTTTTTTGTGCCCTTTCCTTTTTTTTTTAATAATATATTTAAGAAATGTTATTATTTTTGTTGTTTTGTAGGTTCGATTTGATTCAGTGGGAGGATTGGACAATCATGTTAGATGTTTACGAGAAATGGTAGTTTTACCGATGATGTATCCAGAAATTTTCAGACAATTCCAAATCCAGCCTCCTAGGGGTGTATTATTTCATGGGCCTCCAGGTAAAAATACAATTTTTAGTAATTAAATAATTATTTCATTATTTTATTGTTTAGGAACGGGCAAAACCCTAATTGCACGCGCTTTAGCCAACGAATGCAGTTTCGGCTCACGAAAAGTATCATTCTTTATGCGCAAAGGCGCTGATCTTTTAAGCAAATGGGTCGGCGAATCAGAAAAGCAATTAAGATTATTATTTGAACAAGCCGCCCAAATGAAACCCTCAATAATATTTTTTGATGAGTTGGACGGCCTTGCGCCTGTTAGATCATCTCGCCAAGATCAAATCCACGCAAGCATAGTTTCCACATTGTTGGCATTAATGGACGGTTTGGATAATAGAGGAGAAGTAATTGTTATTGGGGCCACCAATAGAATCGATGCGATTGATCCCGCGTTACGTCGGCCCGGAAGATTTGATAGAGAGTTGTATTTTCCACTGCCAGCTAGAAAAGAACGAGAGGAAATACTGAAAGTTCATGTTAGTCAATGGAATATTCCTCCCAATGAAACTTTAATACAACATTTAGCGGAACAATCGGCAGGATATTGTGGATCAGATTTGAGAGCTTTGTGCTCAGAAGCTGTTATTCAAGGACTTAGAAGAACGTATCCGCAAGTTTATACCACTGATTATCGTTTGCAATTAGATCCTACTCAAGTAAAAGTAAATCAAAATATAACCACTGTAGTTAAATTTGGTTCTTTAATATTTTTTTTGTATTGTAGGTCGAGAAAATAGATTTTCTGCGCGCCCGCTCGCTTTTAATTCCAGCGTCTCATCGAGTTACTCAGGGATTAGGTCGAAAACTGCCAATAGTTTTAGAGCCCCTGTTCAAAACTCCTTTAGATACGGTCCTTACTTTGTTTAAGGAGACTTTCCCACATGGCTTGGATCCAGCTCTTGCAAAGTACTAATTAAAAACATTTTGTAGTAATATATTAACTCAAAATTGTTTTAGTATTAAAATTTCGCACGGCATGCAAATTGCTCAGCTTTTATTGACAGGAGATTGTCACGCCCAGGGACAAAGTATTTACTTAGCGCCTGCTCTTTTGTACCACATGGAACACGTGAATACTTACACACTAGATTTGGCAACATTGTTCAAAGAAAGCGCCAGATCTGCTGAAGAAGCTTGCGTTGAAGTACGTTCAACATTAAATAATTGGTATTGAATTTAAATTTGGCAATGCTTTCAGGTGTTCCACGAAGCAAGACGTAACGTTCCGAGCGTGATTTACATCCCATGCATTGAACAATGGTGGTCTTTAGTAGCTGAAACAGTCCGCGCAATTTTCCTCTCCCAACTGTCCCAACTGGACCCAAATATTCCAATTTTATTCCTAGCTACCGCAAATGTGGAATACAAAGAACTGCCAGAACAAATAAGTTCAATTTTTAGCCCATACAGAAAAGAAGTCCTTCATTTGACATCTCCGGTCACCAGTCAAAGAGAGGCGTTTTTCAAACCTTTGATTATCACTGCCAGCACAAAACCTCCGAAACAGCCTAAAGAGCGGCCGAAGACGCCGCCTCCACTGCCAAGAGCACCCACACCGCCACCGGAACCTCTCACAGAACCCGAATTGAAAAAAATTCTAGAAAAAGAAGAAGCTACTTTAAGAGAGCTTAGAATTTTTTTGAGAGATATGTGCAAGAAACTAGCCAGCAATAAAGCTTTTTACATGTTTACTAAACCGGTAGATCTGGAGGAAGCTCCGGATTATTTAACAATCATCAAACAACCAATGGATCTTGAAACCATGATGACTAAAGTTGATCTTCATCAATATTCCAGTGCCAGAGAATTCCTCACTGACATCGATTTAATTTGTATGAACGCCCTGGAATATAATCCAGCCAAGTAATAATTTTTTCATTTACTCACAAGCACTGTACAAACTAAAATTGATTATTTTTTGTAGAACTTCTGCGGATAAGCAGATCAGACATCGTGCCTGCTCCCTTCGTGATTACGCCTACGCATTGATCAAAGCTGAAATGGATTCTGATTTTGAAGAACATTGTCGAGTTATTTGCAAAAAACGAACGGAAAGAAAATCAAGCGTTTCGCAATTTTTACCTCCATTTATCCACACTGTGCCTAACGAAGACGGTAAATTCTCATTTTTATAATTCATTTTAGTTCAGAATGGTTTAAGCTTGCTGGAAATTAATTCAAGAAATAAAAGCTACAAATATATTTTTGTGCTAATTTGAAATTGGTTCACATTTTGACAAATCGTTCTTAACTGATTTGAAATATGATTTTGATGTTTATTATTAATTGGATTGGATGATTCTTACAGATGACAATGGGGAACCTGATGAAAATCAGAAAGATCATTCAAATTCAGATGTCCTAAAAACAGTTGATACTTCCTCTAATTTGAGCCCGCCTCCCAGGAAAAAGAAAGTTCCATTGTGGGCGAGAGGATATCTTAGTAATCGAAAACGTAAACGAAATAGCCGAAATGTACTCACGGAGTCTCATCAGCAAGATTCTGAAAGCCACCAGCAGGACGAAGTAAGAATTATTTCTCAAATTACTTTGATTATTTCACTCATGTCAATTATACTGACAAATTTTGCATAGTTATAATGACAATTATAATAATAAATTCCTTGCCAACGGGAATTTACCGCGGTAAATTCCCGTTACCTCGGTAAATTCCCGTTGGCAAGCGATTTATTGCGATAAATTGCCTTTGTCATGGAGAAACAATACACAGTTCTAATATAAACAAACAATCAGTTCTCGGAAATGTCAAAATTTAATCGTTTTGGATATGCATTTTTCGCCGAAAGTAATGAAATTGAAAACAAAAGGTCTAAAAATACAAGAGTATATGGAGACAATTTAGTCCATTTTTCAATAAAAAAGGTTAGTAATTACAACTAACATTATTTAATAGATACTTATAGTAGCAATTTCATTCGAGAAATATTCTCCACAAATACCACTCGCGACTTTAATTTTATCATAAATTTTTCTTTTAAACATTGATTACCTTTAAGCAACATCCTTCGAGTCATCTGCTCAGATAAAATCCCTCGAGCTACGCTCTCGTGATTTAATCGGACAGATGACTCTCACGATGTTGCTAGGTAATCAATGTTTTCAAGAAAAATTTATTGATAAAATTACAGTCCCTTGTGATATTATTTACGAAAAAAAACAATTCTAGGATAAAATAAGAATTTTTATTACTAAGTGCCAATTCACAATGTGCGTAAACGTAAAGAGTACGTAACCGTAAACATAAACATAAAATTGAACTATTGTATTCCGATGCCCGTGTTCACAATGTAGTCGGAGAGCTGGCGACGTTTTTGCTGATGTATCTACGTAAGGCAAAATAATATCAAGGATACCTGTTAAAGTGTCTCCCATTTGAGAATCTGTAAGTCTGGCAGCATCTGTTCCTTGCGTTTCAGGTACAAGATAGAAATTACATACGTAAAAACTCAAATTTTTGAAGTAATGATGTAAGACTATTTTCAAACTTCATCTTATTGGATAATAATTGAGAATCTATAAAATAACTCTCCCTGCTTGATTATTTGTTGTTAACATGTCGCCAGACTCATTTATAATTTGAATTTTTTTTCTATGTGCCTACGTAAGGTCTGGTATATTTTTTTTATATGAAGGATGATACATATAGGTCGAATTATGAAATGTCAGACCAAAATATAGTTGTGAACACCTCAAAAAAATATTTGAGAAATAATTATAAGGAAAAACTTTCCAAGCCACAACGTTTTTCAATTGCAAACTGAGAACACGAGGCGCATTTGATTTGATGAGATTTGAGAATTATATGATGATGCGCCTAACGTCTTAGGTTAGTAGTTGGTCCCAATATTATTTCCTACTTTCTAGTGTAATTAGGAAACGTGATATTCAAAAAAGTGATTTACAATAATAAAATGTTCAATATGTGGTTTGAAGCTGACCAGCTACCTCTATTTAAAAGCGATGTAATAATCCAGCCTGGAAAAAGAGTTATATTTCAATAGCTGATAGATGTAATTTCTAATGATCTATAATAGTAGGTATATTGTGCAACAAGTGCGGCATGTTATTGTTTGCCCAAGAGAGCGAAGTTAATCGACCGTACAAAGTGAGTGAGCTCATTAGCTCAAGTAGGTAATTGACAAAACTGCACGTGCTGCAGATACTATTTTGTTGTTATATATATAGACGGTTCCTCTTCTACCTTCCTAGGTTATTCCTTTCAAATTTCTCGTGTAAATTTCTTCTATTTCTTTCTGTCTCTTGCTGCTTCGTATGCTATTCTTGTTGTTGTACTTTCTGTGGTATGATTGATATGTAAAATAATACACACGTGGAATTTACATTGTTATTTATTCCGCCATTGTTCTACAACCCAAAACTGCGCTGTCCGTTCAACGCCGTACTCGTTTTACTTCTTCTTTTTCTCTGATTGTACAGCGCTAAACAACTAACGCACTCTATTATTTGATTATTTAATTATTTGACTTATTTACAAAAATAGCAAAACTCAGTTATACTACACTTTCCATATCTAAAATTTTATATATCGCATCGTCCCATGTTTGTCGTGGCCTTCATCTGCTTCTTTTCCCTGTAGTTCCTGATTTCTTTATTTGTTTGACCTGTCTATTCTCTAATAGTCTCATTTAATGTCTCAACCATTGTAATTGTTCACTCATCATGTATTTCTTTGCTGATCTTATATCATGATTTCCTCTTATATCTTCGTTTCTCTTCCAATCTAATTTCGTTACACCTTCTATACTTCTCAGACATTCAATTTTCATCATTTTTATCTTGCTGTTTTGTCTTTGATACAAGATCCAGGACTCGCTCCTATAAATAAAGATTGGCAGAAGTATTGTCTTATTTGTGGTAATTTTTGTACTTTTACTTATATTCTTATGCTTGAAAACTGCTGCTCTAAGCATATGATATGCTTTCGATGTTGCTAGTACTCTGTTATCATTTTCTTTCGCAGAACCTACATTGCTTTCTGTTATGCTCCTCAGATATTTCTATCTTTTGAGTTGTTGTATTTTTATTTCACCCAATTTTATCTCCATTATTTTTTCTTCCTTCGTTATTGCCATTACTTTCGTCTTATTTATATTTATTTTCATATCTGCTTTAGATAATTCTTCATTCCAGATTTTCAAATTTTGTTGTAGATGTCCTTCTTTGCTGCCAAAAATTGCCATGTCATCTGCGAATAGACATTCTGTCACAATAACATTTCTGAGATTCAGGTTTTCCACAATAGTCTTTTTTGTTCTTAGGTTTGCTTGCTTAGCAATTTCATCCATATATATTATGAAAAGAAGAGGACTGAGGTAATCTTCTTGTTTCAAGCCTTGCGTTGTGATAAATTTTTCTCACATGCAGTTTCTTGTTCTTATATAATTTCTGCTGATCTTTTCAATACTCTAGATTGCCAATAATAGCTTATTTTCTGCATTCTGCCAGTATGTTCCGAAGCATTTCTCTGTTCACTTTATCAAATGCTTTCTCCAGGTCTATTGAACATATGTTATGTTCCTCAAGGGCTCTCTCAATTAGCTGTCTAATACTAAAAATGTGATCTTGTGTGCAGTAACTCTGCCTGAATCCATTTTGCGTTCCAATAATATTTTTCTTCAACTTCTTTCTTGATTTGCTCTCTAGTAGAGACCTCGAAAAAATATTTGAAAAATAATAATAAGAAAGACTTTCCAAGCCACTACGTTTTTCATCTGCAGACTGAGAACGTGGTGCGTATTTGATTTGATGAGATATAAGAAGTATATGATGACGCGCCTCACTTTTTTGGTTCTTATTCCCTACTTTCTAGTGTAATTAAAAAACGTAGTGATTTTCTAAAAAACTTTTTTTTATTACTCATGATATATAAGTATTATTTTGCGCACGTTTTTGTAGGCGTTAAATAGTTCTTTGCCTTTTGCGTGCGCCAAGGATAATTTCCGCACGCAAACCATTCACCGCCCGGAAAAACAAACGCAAAATAGCACTTATCCCGCATTCGTAATAAAAAATAGTATCTGCGACACCGCTCCCGTGGACAATCGACAACTTGCCGCACTTGTTGTACAATATACTATTATAGATCATTAGAAATTATATTCATCAGTCATTATTATATACCTCTTTTTCCAGGCTGAATTATTACATAGCTTACCGTTGCAACTGTTTTTCTTCAATCTTTTTTATCGCTGACTTAATTTCCAAATTTTCTCTTATCTTGTCGCTCCTGATTTTGTCCATTTTTGTTACACCCTCTACTCTTCTTAAAAATTTCATCTCAGTAGCCTGAATTTTGCTTTCTTGTCTTGTATTTGTTACCCATGTTTCGCTTCCAAACAATAAGACAGGTTGGAATATGGTTTTATATATAGTCATTTTTGTTTTCTTCTCTATTTGTTTATTGTTTAGGATAGTTTTGTTCATGGCGTGAAAGCATTTATTTGCTTGTTGAATTTTGTTATTGATATCTTCATCATATATGCCATTCCTCTCGAGCTAAATATTTAAAGTTGTTCACCTGTTGTATGTGGATTTTAATATCATTAGAGATAGTCATAATTTTATTTTTTTGCGTGTTTATTTTCATGCGCACTTTTTCTAGTAGATTCTTCCAGATATTCAGGTTTGTCTGTAGATCTTTTTCTGTTCTCCCAAATATGGCTAGATCATCCGCAAATGCACATTCAGTTATGGTTATTGGGTTTAAATTCAGATGGCCTATATGTACTGCTTTTATTTTTGGAAATGATAATATTTTCAAAATTTTAATTACTAATAATCCAAGAGTCCGCTCAAAAATGCTACCTTGAATCGTTAGACGATTTTTACGTATTGTAAACGATTCATCGTAGAAACATTACCCTTAAAAGTCTACGGTGCCATTTTTAATTCTACCAGTAGCAATTAATATTAATTATTCATTATGGAAATTGAACGCACAAACAACCTTTCTGTCTTAGACACTTGGAAATTACACCGAAACGTGTATTTTCATGGGTAAAATAAGAAAAACTCCCGGTGTCGAGTTCCACTTTGCTACAACCCCTGGCACCGTGGCTTCAAATGGGTTGAAAATATCGATGAGGTACCTTTTTTTATTGAAGAATACAAAGCTTCTGGCTAAAGAGAACAATTGGTTCAAGAGGCTAATAAGAGAAGCAATAGAAATGAAAAATTCACCTAATAATTTGAATTTGAATACTGGTTATGAACTCAATCGATCGTGGTTACCAGTCATTTGTTCATAATTTCAAGTTATTTTTATCTATGAATAACCACCTCCTGAAGATCTGTGGATGGTTCAGTTATGTGCCAAACCAAAAAGAGTAGAGCCAGATTGACCTAGAATCACAAGGAGTTGACTATTTGTCTATTCGGACCTTCATTTTTATCTCCTGAAGACCCGTGGACATTGAATTATATGCTAAACTGCAGGCAGAGCTCTACGATCCTAGGAGCTAATATTTTATCTAGTCACCTTTTCTATTTTTGTTGTCTTGACAATTTTTGTTTATTTATTTATTATACTTTTACACCTGAAAAAGGCAGCACTTTTCTGTTGGAACGTTGTGTTTCTAATCATTTTTATATACAAAACTTTTCCAAATAAAACATATTTATTAACGTACAGAGTTGTTAGAAGATGATCTCAGTTTCATACTTCTTCTTATATATAATCGGAAATTGAGGCCAAAAAAATGTACATATTTTGACTTCGGAATCGGATGTTTCCGGATTTTGTGAAGTCGACACACACAGAAAATAATCGGTGAAATATTATTCGCGTTTTTCTCTCTGTACTGTTGGCTTTCGGATTGGAGTCAAAAAATCTGTCCTATTCCGAACGAACAACTAGATTGTTCAATATTGTATTTTGTTCTGATTTGTGAATGTTTATTAATTCTTCAGCTATTTCAAGTGAGCTAGTGGTCGCATCTTAATCAAATTCTGCACTATAATGGTTTAAATTCTGTTCCAATTTTCAGTAATATTGTTTAAGGAATCAACATATGCCTATCTAATAGGTATTGTTATTTCATTATTCATTAATTGACTACAACTCCCAAATAATTGACATTGGAAACTCCATTTGATAATTGCAATCTTTTTTTAAGGAGAAATGACGACTGTTTGTAAACAAGAAGTGTTCCTCAAGCATCTTTGTTTCCAATTATTTTGTTCCAACCTTGTTCTGGCATTTAACCTGAAGCGGTTGTTTAAAGAAATTGCTGGTTAAAAAAAGACTGTTTCAATTTCCTTTGTTCTCAGGCAATTTTTCACAATTAAATACGTACATTCCACTGCGAAATGTTACTTTGTTTCAATTTTAAGGTCAGAATTGCGAATTGTAGCGTATCTATCAACATTATTTAATTGGTATTGGCGATATTATACTGAATTCAGGAAGCACTCACTTTTATTACGGAATCAAATCCCACCTAAAATATTGATTTTGAAGTGTGTCTGATATGAATTGTGAATTGTAATGACAGAAAATATCAATTAATTACCTTTTTCGTCAGATATATGAGGAAAAAGGCACTGGTAAATATGATTTAGTTGCTTTGTTAATGATGGAACAATGTCTGTCTGATTAAGATTCTTTTTATTTATTTAGACGGTACGTTTCAGCAACGCCACGTCATGATATTTCGGACCGAGCGTTCTCGGAAGGTTTTATAAATCAGTTTTCTAGAGAACTCCACCGCGGCAAATGCGTAAAGCTCGACTCACATTATATGAAACGTTTTTGTAACGTCACGGCTCGGCCCGAAAACGTCTTGTCAAATTGGCCAGATATTCACATGTGGCAGGGGACGGCGTGCAAAACTGTGAAAATTGTCGAATATATTTATTTTTTTAAATACAAAAGCAGTTGCTATGATTGCATTTCTTCTAGATAAGTAAATGAAGATGTAGGAAAAAACAAGAATAGGCGTAAAATTTGGATACGACAAATGTTGAAAATGAGAAAGTGTCGAAGAATACCTCATACTGTTTAGAGAATTAAAAGATGACGATATAAGTTCCAACAAATATTGCAGAATGTCGAATATCAATTTAAATGTCAATAATGGCCGTTGCCGGTTCGGTTGTCACGAACCAGAACGTCAAAACATTCTTTGCGAGAATGCTGAACGTGACGTACCGTTGACGTTCCGTTACGTTGCTGTTAATATGAATGTAGTCATTTTAAAGCAATTGGAAAATATTTTGATGTGACGTTTCGTATAGTAAAATCGACCTTCGTCCTTCTCCTGTCACAGAGTTAGTGTCAAATTCTTTCTAAGCTTCGAAAACAGAGAAATCGTATTGCATCCGTCCGAATTTGGATAAAATGCCTTGTTTCCTGTGCCACGGAATTGATAGGAAAACTATTCCATTCTCTCGCGGCAAGTTATCAAAGATTTCGGAGATCATTGATTTTCGGAAGAAAAAAAATTATAAATACGGCGAACTCGAGATCGCAAAGGAAAGTGGCTACCACGTGGCGAGCTTCCAAAAAGACATAGCTCAATTTTTTTATTGGTGTACTTCAATAATTAATTGATTTCATTTCATTTATACATTTGTTCTTTGATTGCATTCATCATTTCACTGGAATTGAAATGGTATTAATATATTTTTAAAACTTAGTTACTCTAAGTTTGATCATTCTAAGATGATAAGATGGAAGAATATCAAATATTATTTCATATTACAACTTACATTCTTCCTTTTAAGGTACTGTTGCACCAAAAATAAATGTATGCAAATTTAAATTAAACCGAAAATAGGCCCGCGCGAGTGGCGATTTGATCCACGCTGCCGAATTTTGGCAACATGAGAGTCGGCACCGTTGGTTCTTTGAATTTGTCTGGTCTCTGGCTACAATTTTTGTATAGGACTTTTTCGTCTAATAAAAAAGGTACCTCATCGATTTTTCCAGCCCCTTTGAAGCTACGGTGCAAGGGGTTGTGGCACCGTTGATTTTTAAGGGTAATATTTCTACGACGAATCGTTTAGAATACTTAAGTCCTAATTCACAATGAGCGTAAGCATAAGAAGTACATAAGAAATACATAAGACATAAAGTTGAACATGTGCGATTCTTATGGCCGTGTTCACAATGCTCTTATGTATTTCTTATGCTTACGTAGTGCATAACAGCTGCATAAGAAAGTTGAAATCATCTCAACTTTACGTATTTCTTACGCATATATTTTATTAATGCGCATGTCCAATATATTTTCACAGACACAGGCAGTGAATGTGTCAAATGAATGAAAATAAACTTGTTTTTGTGGTTAGGAATATTTATAATCTTTGTTTTAATAACAATACTAAACAAATTTCGTCTTCCAAAAAAGACATTTAATTGCAAACATGTGCAGAAACAAAATTAATGTCCTAAAGTAAGAGCTTTAATAGAAAAAAACAGAACCAAAAGCAATGAAAAATATTTTTTAATATAAAATTTGAAAAAAATGAGTCTTTAAAAAAGCTGTTTTGATAAAATAATCGAATCAAAACAAAAATAAAGCAAAGCGTTGTGTAGGACAAGTGATTTTAATTGTGACATACTAAAAACTAAAAGTACCCATATTTTATAACCAACTCAGGCCGCAATATCCCTATAAAATAATTTCTATGCTTTGCTTATGCTATGCTCATTGTGAACACGCATAAGATTTCCATAAAAATTATGTTATGTACTTCTTATGCTACGCCCAATGTCAAACGATTCAAGGTAGCATTTTGAGTGGGCTCTTGGACTATAACTGCACATGTTTTATTTATATTTATTTGAGGACTGAAACTAGCAAATGCGTCATCCGATTTCAATAAAATTAATTTTGTTTTGTGCGGAATATGATTATAGCATTGAAAAAAGTTAAATATGTCATTTAATATTTCAAACAGAAAAAGTATTGTTTTATTTTGTCATTTAAATTATATGAATTGTGATTTTAGGTTTACAAGTCAGTGAATAAGTCATCATCAGGAGACGAATCTAAAGAAAATAAACCGGCTGTGGAACCAGGAGTCTGCATGTTGGATTCGACTACGTTATGTAATGAACAAGAAATTTCTTCGGATGTACATATGCCGCTCACTGTAAACTGTGATATAGCTAGTTCAACTAAAATAAAGAGTCCATTAAGGCAAGTAAATTTTTTATTTTGTTACTATTTTTAACAAGAAATTACATTAATTATTAATTATAAAATCGCGTAATAAATTTAACGCAATTTATGTTTTTCTTTTTAGTTCGAGTGCAAGTAAACGAAGTAAATTTAGTGAAACGCTAAGCCCAGCCATTTGGCCCTCGTTCGCTGATTTGATAGAAGATACTCCTCAAGTAGAAGATCCAGATGCTGAAGATGTTACTATATCTGATCAGAAAGTTGTTGTAGACAAACATGAATTAGAAAAAGTATTAACGCAAGCTGTTTCTGCCACTCGAGGCTGTTCAATTCTTACTCTTATGGATTTATATGGACAGTTAAATAAGGTTGTGAACAAGTTTACCAGAACCCATGAACGTTCTGCTTTACCCCAGGTAAAGTATATTTTTAAATATTATCGTAAAAAGATCTTTAATAATTTTTTATAGGATTTACATCGAGAAATAACACGATTTCAAGAACTTCAGAATCAGCTGCGATCTAGATGCCAAACACCTGCCAGCTAGTATAAGAAGAACGTACGAAAAAAAATCACTGCCATTTTATAAACTTGTTAACACATTTTGAATTTGACTGTTTCAACTACAATTGTATTGTAAGCGATTTAAACCATAATATCTAAGCGAATCTAATGTTTTCGATAATATATTTATTTTTTACCATTTAATTCAACTTTAGTGTGTTCTGAATTAGAAAATTAGTTGAATTAGTATCACTGCCAGGCCTATTCTAGTATTTTTGATACTTTATTGAACGTAAATATTATTTTTGGATGAAATATTTGTCCATATAATCATATAAACATTACTGCCATTGCAAAACTTGTTTAGGATATGGATTTAGGCTATTATTTTTTAGACAGTAGTGTTTTATTTATCTTTCCGGAAGGAAATTAATTCTACTTAATTTAATTGAACTTAAAAAAACATCAACTAGCATTTTATTTTGTATATAAATTGTAAGCCAGCTAGCACCATTATAACTCTGTTAACCATTCCAGTGAAAAATAATTTATTTTTATTTAATTCAAATTTTTATTGATGTTTAATGTTTAAATATTGCTAATGTTCGGAATTAAAAATTAATATATGAAATTCAAGTGTCACAGTTTTGAATTTTTTTCAATAATTGTACTTATGTATATCAATAAAATATTTATATGTAAGAATGAATCAATATGTAATATAGTACGTTAAATCGAACATAAAAACAATATTTCAATAGCCAAAGAAACACGTATTGATGAATTTACATGTAAATTACACAAAATGAGTTAATTCTACGTGTAAATTGTTAATATATATTTTAAATAAATGATCCGAATGCATTTTTCCATATAATATTCTTTTTTTACTCCAAAAAACCTCTTAACTCTTTCAATGATCAAATTTTTTTAGGAAGCTGTGCGCATTTCAAACAAAATTAGTAAATGTGGAATAAAATTATTTGTTCTCGTGAATAACACCGATTTTTCATTTCTAAATTCCTTATTTGAAGAAAATTTCTGTATAATACTGACGAACAGATTGAGGTATTCAAAATAATATATTGTAAATTTTGACATATGTCAACGACATCTTTTTTAGAAATTTTTGTGGAAATGGCTACAAGGAAGGGCAGCGAAAAATCAAAACAGTCTCACCATTTAAAAAATTTTGCCTCATTTTCGGAAATTGGTGGTTTGACAGATCACATTAGGACTTTGAAAGAGCTCATTATTTTCCCTTTAGTTTACCAGAATGTGTATGATAAATTTAAAATACGAGCTCCCAGAGGTGTTATTTTTTACGGACCTCCAGGTATTTTAATAAATAAATTAGTATATTATTATTATTGATTGAATTTGAAGGTACTGGCAAAACTCTAGTAGCAGGAGCTTTAGCTAAAGAGTGCAGTAAGGAAATCAACGGGAAAGTGACGTTTTTCAGTCGAAAAGGCGCAGATATTTTGAATAAATGGGTTGGGGAGTCTGAAGAAAAGCTGAGAGCTCTTTTTGCAGAAGTATATACGATTTTCCTTTATCTTGTAGATTTTATCGTGAATTGCAAATAATTATTAGCATTTCAATCTTTAAATTACTTATTGTTAGTGAGCAACCCGCAACACAAGTCTTAAATAATTAAAAATACTCTTTTAAATGAATCCGGAGGCGGATTGCAATTCTCGGCAAATTAATCCTTGTTCTGAATATCCTAATAATTCTATCTGCATGATTATACAGTAAGGATTATTCTTACAATTGATATCAGCTAATTTACTTTTTTTATAATATATTTTATCTGCAAAACAAGTAAAAAGTATGCTAGAAATGGCAGAAATTTGGTTCTATTACGCACAACATACTCATAAAGAAACTTGATGGTCGAAAATGTTAGAAAACTTGTCTCATGCTTAGAAGAGGCCAATCAAAACCAAAATTTAACACGCTATTATTTTGTAATATGGTAAATTTCCAAAAACTACAATAAATATGCTTGCTGCAAACTTATAAACAAATCATGAAATATTAGCACTGTTTTTCGTGTCACTGACACTTAAAATAATATTAGATTAGAATATCGGTAGCCTGAAATAAATTACCTTCGTCTTTGTGGCTCAATTTTGAAACAGCCACGAATATTCTAATTCTGATTCCATCTTTGCATTCTATGGATCGTAGTTCATAATAAAAAGTTTTTATTCCTTAAATAAATATCAAATGCTAGTTCAAATTTCTTAAATGTCAAACGCTAGTTCAAAAGAGAGCTGTAAGATGGCAGCACGTGACTAATTTGGAGCAAGAGAAAGTAATTTTATTTAATTTTAACTAAACGGCTGACTATTTTGGAGAACAGCAAATGATAAATTTGTTTTATTTATTGTTTTCATTTATGTTAGATACAAAAAAACAATTTTTTTTCGGAAAAAATTCTACAATATGTTTCACCGTGAATATTGGCCTGTTTCAGGCTCAAACCAAAAAAAAGTTTCAATAAAGGCTCTATTATTCAATCAAACTCAACCCATCACAGCCAGATTTTTTGGATTTACAAATATAATTTTCGAAATATTATCATTTAAATAAAAAAAAAGTTATGAGCTACAGTACTTATTTTCAAGAAATAATATACTTTCATTTGAACATATTTTTTATTTGGGCCCTCAGTTTTGAGATAATGATAATGATTTTTTTCATGAATTATTTGACAAAGCTCAAATATTAGTTCAAAAGAAAGCTGTAAGATGGCAGCATATAACTCGTTTGGTGCAAATGAAAGTAATTTTATTCAATTCTGGCTAAACGGCAAGCTATTTTTGGAAACAGTAAATAATAAATTTGTCTTATTTATTAATTCGATTAATATTAGTCACAAAAAAAAAACAATTATTTTAGGGAAAAATTATATTTTCACGAGTATTGACCCATCTAAGGCTTGAATTGAAAGAAGTCTCAAACCAAGTTCCATCATTCAATCGAATTCAATTTATTTCTTCCAGAGTTTTTGAAATCTCATATTTCCGAAATATTTATATAAATTTGCGATTACCCAGAAAACCAAGGCCTTAATCAATAAAAGTTACATGAACTACCCAACTTATTTCTAAAAAATAATATAGTTTCACTTGAAACATATTTTTGATTTAAGCTCTCAGTTTTGAGACAATGGTTTATGATTTTTTCATAAAATATTTGGCAAAGTTCAAATGTTAGGTCAACAGAGTGCTGTAAGATGGCAGCATATAGCTCGTTTGAGACAAATGAAAGTAGTTTTATTCAATTTTGGCTAAACCACTATTTTTGGGAAGACCAAAGAATAAATTAGCCGTATTTATTGACTTTATTTATGTTAGACATAGAAAATATATATATTTTTGAGAAACAATCATATTATAATGAATATTGACCTATCTAAGGCTTAAATTGAAAAAAGTTTCAAATATGCTTCCATTGTTTAATCGAATTCAATACAATTCATCCAAAGTTCATGAAATCACAAATAAAATTTCCGAAATACTGCTATTTAAATAGATTAGTGATTTCCGAGGGAACCAAGGCCCTATTCGAAAAAAAAGTACATGAACTATCTAACTTATTTTTGAAAAATAGTATAACTTTACTTGAAACATATTTTTGATTCATGCCCCCATTTTTGAGATAATGCTTTATGATTTTTTTCATGAAATATTTTGGTCAAGTTCAAATGTTACTTCAAGATAGTGTTGTAAGATGGCAGCATGTAGTTCGTTTGAAGCAAATGAAAGTAATTTTTTTAATTCTGGCTAAACGACCAACTATTTTTGGAAGGAGTAAAGAATAAATTCGTCTTATTTATCGATTTTACTCACGTTGAATACAAAGAAGACTTTTGTTTTGAACAAAATTATACAATATATTTCATGATAAGTATTGGCCTATTTCAGGCTTAAATCTCAAAAAGTTCCAAATAAAACTCTATTATTTGATTGAATTTAATGCATTAGAACAAAATTTTTCAAAATTACTGATGCCGTTTTGGAAATATTAATATCTGAATAAATTTGTGATTTCCTAGAAAACTAAGGGCTCAATCAAAAAAAGTTATACGAACTACCCAGCTTATTTTTGAAAAACAGTATGACTTTATTTGAAACATTTCCTTGATTACGGCCTTCATGTCAAGATATTGGTGTACGATTTCAGCAACATTTATTTGGCAGTTGAAGCGATAGTTCATAGAGGTTTCAACAGATGGCAGCATCTAGCACGTTTGGAGATATTTTGATCTGTAATTTTGCGATTTTCAAGTATTTTACTTAGTTTCTAATTGGAATAGTCTTTTTATGAAATTATTTAACACAAAATGGACAATAATTGAAATCTGATGCATAATTACCTTTAACAGAAGATTCATTTACTGTTTATATTTCATTTATTTATTTGTAATAAACCAGTAGTTCAAAAATTATGAAATCTTGTGTGGATACTTAGGAGGGACTGAAGTCTCAGTTAGAAAATGATACAAGAACTACCAACTCCATTTTCTAGAAATAATAGGTCTTTATTTGAGACTTTTCTTTATTCAGACCATCAATTTATTAATATAAATTATTTATAAGATATATTCATCCCTGAAAACAAAACAAAAAAAATCGGAAGATTTTTAAAATGAATAAAATACATTTTTTTGGACGAAGTTTTATTTGGAGATTCTTGAAGAAATTACAGGAACAAAAGGAGCCACCCCTAGATATTTTCTGGAGTCAAATGAAGATCTCTGTATATGAAACAACAGTAAAGACCAAATTAGAATTGGTGGCTAGAACAGTAGAAGATATAAAAGACAAGCAAGCAGCACTTGCAAGTGTTTCTCCTAATATTAAAACACGTTGCCGGGCTTGCGTTGCTGCGAATGGTGGTCATTTGTTCTATTTTTTTATTGTTTGTTTGTTTCTTGTTTTGTTCTTTTTGTTTAATGGCAGCAAGCCCACTTTGTTTTGATTGATTTTTGCAGTGTGTTGAAATTTATATAATTTCAGGCAGCGAATTGTCACCCCTCCATAATATTTTTTGACGAAATTGATGGTTTAGCCCCAATAAGATCATCCAAACAAGACCAAGTTCATGCTAGTGTAGTTGCAACACTTCTTGCATTGATGGACGGTCTTGATAAACTTTCTGGTGTTGTTGTAATAGGTGCAACAAATAGAATAGATGCAATTGATCCTGCTTTAAGAAGACCGGGACGATTTGACAGAGAATTGTATTTTCCTTTGCCTGCTTATTCCGCGCGAAGAGAAATTTTAGAAGTAATTATATTTTTATTGCGTGCATATTTGAATAAAATATTTTGATTTTATAGGTGCACGTCAGTTCTTGGAGTATGAAACCAAAACCATCTTTCATATCATATTTAGCCGATATTACAGTCGGTTATAGTGGCTCAGATATACAAGCTTTGTGTTCGGAAGCTGTAATGTCTTGTTTAAGAAGAAATTATCCTGATATACATAACTCCAAGATAAACATTCGAATAAGGAATTTAAAAGTAATTTTTATTTCAAATTTGAGGAAATAATATAAAAGTTGAGTTTCAGGTAAATGAAAGTGACTTCATGACGGCAAGAAATAATATCATGCCTTCAGCAAATCGAGAAGAAAATCCGATGAGGAGGTTGACAACATCAATACAGCCGTTGTTGCAAAGACAGTTGGATGAAGTTATTTTTCAGTTACGCAATAATAGTCCGCATTTTATGGACCAACATTATAAGTAAAATACCTCTTTATCATTTTTAACAGGTGCTGAATTCATTTTATTTTTTAAGATACAATATTGGGTCAAGAAAATATTCAGGGAAGCTTCTCCTAGTTGGAAACCCAAATCAAGGACACAACACACATAT
The DNA here is from genome assembly GCA_963989225.1 of Dromius quadrimaculatus. NCBI lineage: Eukaryota > Metazoa > Arthropoda > Insecta > Coleoptera > Carabidae > Dromius > Dromius quadrimaculatus. The sequence goes on from OZ022328.1 coordinate 5,913,342, forward strand.
TGCGCCAGCAATTTTGCACACATTGGAACATTTACCCTCCTATATTATTGATATTCAGGCTTTGTACAAAAGTGCCAACCGATCCGCCGAAGAAATATGTGTTCAGGTTGCTATTTATTTTATTTATTCACCAGAAATGTAAATGTTGAATTTTAGAAACTGACGCAAGCTAGGCTCAATCTACCGTCAATTGTTTTAACGTATAGACTGGACGAATGGTGGGATATTGTAGAAGAAAGTACAAGAGCTATTTTGGTTTCAATGTTGAAGGATGTGCACACTGGTCTTCCACTTTTGATTATTGCAACTGCTACCAGCGACTTGCCAGCCTGTGTAAGTATTTAAAAAAAATGTTTTGTAATGTTTTAATGGTTCGGGTTGTAGCTGGCTAATCTCTTTTCTGAGCCCGGAAGTGTCGTCTACGTAATGGATAACCCAAACGACGATGAAAGAAGCAAATATTTTTACCATATTTTCATGGACATCGCTTTAACAAAATGTAAAGAGTCCATTAAAATAACTAGAAGCCAGAAAAATCCCCAAAATCAAACATATTATTCTGAAAAATACACGCCAGTTCACAGCAAAGCAATAGTTCGTTCTTGTTCTTGTAAAGCACGAAAAATAGTAAAAAAAACTGATGAAGTCACTGAAAATGAAGAACCAGCTACTGGAATTAAAAGAAAATGTGAATTTGATGATGAAAGGCCTCAAAAACTAGTTAAAAGTGACGAAACTGATTTACAACGACAATGGTCCGATTCTTCTTTGTATAATAATCCTCCAAGTACGTGGTCCCCTTTGTACAGTTTTGCACAAAAAATTAGAGATTCTATAACAAATCTCACAAAAGAAAGTAATGATAATAATGTTTGTAATCAAACAAACTATGTGCATAAAATTATTGTAGGAAATTCGGATTTTCCAAGTTGCTCAACGAGAAAAATGACTAATATCACAGCTCTGAAAAAGAACATGAAAAATCAAATTAACAATGAGAATACAACTCAAGATTTGATTATTCCAGGGGATTCAGAAGGTAAAGAATAGTATTTTAACGATTAAAATCAATTCTACTATTTTTACTTGCAGTTTCAAATGTAGAACGAATAAAATATTTATTCAGACGTATTGTGACAGTTACAACAAAAAATATGTCAGTTTCTCAGTTGGAATTATTGCATGATATGTTATGCACTTGTATTCACCGAAAAAATCAAGATGTTCCTACAATGCTAGAAAATATTGGCAGTATTTTGACGGATTTTGAAACAAAACAAATGGATGCAATTGTACAATATTAAATTTTTATTACGAAACTGAATTCGAATATGTAGACTACTGTATATGGTTTTACATCTTGTATTATGATTTATTAATAAATATATACTTTTGAGATGTTCTAAATATTGTAAAGTTTCTTAAGGTTTGAGATTATTTGAAAATCCATTCCATCGTTCCACGGCTAATCATCTAAAAATCTGTTGAGTAAAGTGCGCTTTCGGCCCAATCGGTTGCTTTGGAAACAGTAGATCATCATTATTATGCTACAACATTCCTAAATACTGATTTCCAAGATTCTACGGCTAATATTTCTGAATTTATGCGCAAAATTAAAAAATAAATTCCAACTGAAGTGCACTTCCGGTTCAGTCTATTGTTATGATAATCATTCTGATGCTACAGCAGACTGAAATACCAAATTTCAATATTCTACAGCCGATCGTTTCGAATTTATGCGAAAAATTCCAAAAGACTGTTAAGTAAAGTACATTTCCGGTTCAGTCAATTTCAATGAAAATAGGATATGAGCATCTAGACGGCACTTTCGTCTTAAATACTGAATTCTAACATTCTACGTTCAATCGTTTTGGATTTATGCGGAAAATTCCAAAAGTCTGTCATATAAAGTGCACTTCCGGCCCAGCCGATTGGTACAAAAATATAAGGTAACCATTTAGGTGCTATAACAATTTCAAATACTGAATTTTAGTGTCTTACAATTGATCATTCTGGATTTATACAGAAAATTCAAAAAGAGTTTCAAGTAAAGTGCACTTCCGGCTCAGACGATTGCAACCATAATGCGAGGTGCTCAACTAGACCCTAAACTTGTTTTAAATACAAAATTTTAACATTATACGTTCGACAGTTTTTGAGCTACGAACGCACATACACACATACATACGTACCGACGTCAAGCCGAAAATAGTCAAAATGGATTCAGGGATGCTTAAAACGGATATTGCCATCAAAATCTTGGAATGTGAATTTTGTCGGTTTCACAATACTTGTACTTTTTACAAATAAGTAAAAATGAATTAAAAATTAATTTATTAAATTAAATAAACACTGACAATACATTATAACTAAAATGTACCTAATATCTATTTTCAGAAATATTTATTTCACTGAAATACATATTCACTTGCCACGCAGTTTTATATACTTTCCGACTGTTTGATTTATTCAGTCACTTCTCAAATAAACGACGCAGTCCTTTATATAGGGAGAGGGAACAGTTTTACTGCCTTTCGAGAGGCTGCTAGAATTATTTCCAAACATTCCAGACTTTAATTTAAGAAAATTAAATATTGTGAGACTGACAAATTCACATTTCGAAATTTTAATTGAAATATCCGTTTTGAGCATCCCTTAATCCATTTTGACTATTTTCGGCTTGATTGCGGTACGTATATATTAACTAGCAAATCTCAAAATCCATCAAACGTATAATGTTGAAATTGCACCTCGCATTAAGAATGCAATCGTCTGTACCGGAAGTGCACTTTATTTGGAGCTTTTTTGTATTTTCCGCATAAATCCAAAGGCGGCTCTAGTGCAAAAATATATAAATTGCGCCCCCTCCCCTCCTACCTCCATCTCTTCATCGTACTTTTCTTTTTATAGATTTCAATCCCAATCCACAATCCACAATTTTAATCGCAATCCTCAATCCATAATTTAAATCCTAATCCCCAATTTGAATCCCAATCCACAATTTGAATCTCAATCCACAATTCGGTTGAGCTCCCACTAAAGAGGTATGAAATAAAATAACTGTTATTGACTTGCTACCAAATATATTTTAATATAAATTGTGATCCATAAAATCAGAATATGCAAAAATTAGTTCAAATTTGCTAATAGTTTCCCAAATATGAGCCCTTTACTACAAATTGTTTTAAAAATTTGTGGTTATCTGTTGAGCAGATAAAAAGTATAACCAAATTCTCCTTGCATCATTTTACCCCTTTTTCTTTGTGAATCTGATCGATAGAGGGCTGGAGTTAATTTTAAAACAAATAACTTAATATAAACTCCCTATTAAATATTAAATAATGAATCTAAAATAATTCATTTACGAAATATAAGCTTTTTGGTAGAAATTGACGTTTAAAACTACGGTTACCCGTTGAGCAGTTATTTTGTATGACCCAGGGAGTACCGGGAGAGATCACTCAAATGGAAGAATTTGGCGCATAGCTACTACTATCTTGCGGGAAGGGGCGCAACTATTTTTCAATTTTATTTGAATCTTGAATCTTAGTTACCATTGAAAAAATTTGAGCAAATGTCGATTTAAGTAAATAAAATTGTTTATAATTGTCAATACAGATAATTAAGAGTTTTACTTGCGTTATTACTATTTATTTTTTATGATTTTGAGATTGTGAATCGATTAAAAAAGGTGAGCTCTCATTTCTATGATTCATACATAAAATTGTGGTGAGTACAATGCAAATTTGATACTATATAATGATAATATAATATAAATGATGTTCATAATTTTTGTAGATGTCAATTTCGAAGAAATGTTGTTCCGTGCCGGATTGTTTTCTTTACGCTGGTCAACCGATGATAAGATTTCCGGCACCAAAAAAAAAAGAAATTTTCCAAATTTTCAACTGACAGACGCTAGATTGTGTGACACTTGCACTGGACTTTTACTATCTACTGAGACCTTACCGGAACATGACCTGATACAACGACAAGAACTGACTGTGAACGGACTGACAAGACCTAGAACTATGTTCATGTATTATGTAAAAGTAGTCATGGATAAGACTTTTGGACTTTTACCTCGACTTGGACATGAAAGACGTGTACTGAAACGGACTGTGGACTTCGATCCACGATATTTCGAAGACGTTTGTTTTGTTCACCGTTAAGTTCTCTATTTTTGTTTGGTGTAAGCGAACAAATAGATACTTAACTGGACAAGACAGCCGTCCTCTAGCTGTTTTGGATCCCATACAACGACTTGCAGTTGAACGTTACAGAAAGACTTTGAAAAGCAAGTACCGCAAGTAAATTGTAAGTCTGTTTAATATTTTTCTGTTAATTTATTATAAATCATAATTATTCTAGGTACGTCTCCACTGGTTCCATTCCGCGGCCTGGAGTTTCTATTAGTGCAAATGCATTAATACACACATGATGTAGTTCGAGCATAATAACAAATATTGGACTAGATGATTTTCTGGACCTCACAAATACCTGGAATTTCGAATAGTAAACAAGAAGCATTTGGGATGGATGAAAATTTTTCAGCTGCAATATTTACACGGTGCTAGAACTGAAAATTATTATTTGTAATGGAACATGCTCCAATATTTCTATATCATATGGAACCAAGAAGTAATATTCTTCAGTCTTGATATTACTTTAGAATTCAGACAGCCGAAGAAGCTTCAATAAGTGGAATGAAGAAAAAACAAATATTTGTGGAGAAACAATCTCAAATACAGTAAAATTGACTCAGTTTAGACAGTAAGATGAATTTATGTTCAGGTGAAGTGAAAACTATGCAAAACGTCACTTTAGCTCAAAGTATATTTGAAGAATTCAGTGATTATTCTATAATAATACTTCTAAAATATTTTTCTATTTTTTCCATTGATTTCTTCAATTAATCACACATCTCAAAATCATTTGAACTAGTCTACAATCTTGGATTAGTGATTTTGGTCCTAATATTTTCAGTTTTGTTAATAAAACTCATTCTAGTTCATATCTACTGCCGTCATATCACCATAAGTGATTTAAGATTGAATTAAAATAGAAGAGAATTCACTAATCCAGAATTGTTGGTTAGTATGAACTCCTTTGAGAATATGGCTATTGATTTTGATATTGTGTATTAGAATAACTTTAAATTCTTCTGAACATTTGTGTACAGTATTTCTTTAGTCCTGTTCACAATGGAGTTGAAATACTGTAAAAAGTAATTTCAACATGAAGTATGACTCACAGTAATTAAAAAAACATTTTTTGAAAATAGACACTTTAAAGTAATTGATTCATGGCTTTTTAGTTCAAATTACTAATTTACCAAATAACTACAGAGCTGGGTCAAACCTAATGCATGAAATGACTTTATTTAATTTTGAGTTTGGTACCTATTCAATGTATTGCAATACTGTAAAAAGTGATTTTATTTTAAGGTATGATCCACGCAGTTAGTGAAGATATTTTACAAAAATACATTATACAAAGTTATTGATTTGTAACGTTTTTAATAGAAATTTTAAATGAACTTTATAACTGCGAATTTGTTCATTACAATTGGATCACACTTTATGCATAAAGTAACTTTATATCTCAAAACCTGATATTTTTATATATATATTGTCAATGAGATTGGTTTACATGTACAAACATTTATAATATATGTATTTTTGTTTGAAAAAAATATTGACGTCTTTCAATTTATAGTACTTAACCTCAAAAAATAAATTTAGATTGGGAGCAATGACGTCATTGATTGGGAGCCATGGTAACATAGCTATCAGAGACCTCAGGTAGCAAGGGGCGCAACTATTTACATGCGCATAATTTTTAACATTGAGTGCTCTCTCCCGGTACTCCCTGGTATGACCTGATTACTTGTTAGTTCACGAAAATCAAAGAGATGGCAGCATGTACCTCGTTTTGAGGAATTCTAAAATAATTTTATTTTCTTGTGACTAAACGGCAACTTATTTCGAAAAATGCTTAATTATAATTGTGTATCAATTGAGCATAAAATAAATTTTGTTTTTAGTACCAGCCCAATAAGGGCTTTAAGAATATTATGACTTTTCGTTTCCAGCATTCATTTTCGAGTAATTGGTACATAATCTATGAAATAGGGCAGCCGGAAAATAGTTTCAAGTTAAGTCATACTATTTTTTAAAATTAGTTGGGGTACTTCATGTATCGGTTTTTGATTAGTGCCCGTGTTCACTTGGAAATTGTTAATTTGTGAAAAGATGATTTCTGACGTAACAAGAGTACTAATGAAAAAGTAGGAAATGAAGTACCCCATTTATTTTTTGAAAATAATGTTCATTGCAATTAGTTTATATTTCACTACACAGGTGGCACCACGTAGCTTATTTTGGATAAATGAAAACTAAATATTTTCTTTTGGCCAAACGGTTCATTTTATTGAAAGAATTGTAAGGAACTTTTAATTTTATTTCTTAATGTCTACTAAATTAGCATATTCTTTTCTGCTGTTTTATTTTTAAAATAAATAAAACAAAATTAATGTTTTATTGAAGGATTTATTTGATTATTCATACAATAAATAATTTTTAATTTTGTGAGAAAGATTTTATTTGGTAATTTTAAAATAAGTTACAGAACAAGGACCATTTTAAGCCTAACTACTTCTGAAAATAATAAAAATAGGTTTTAGAAATAAAACGACCGTAAATTATGTGGAAATGAATTTATTTTGGGAATTGGGAAAGGGTACAATGGTTCGAAGATTAATTGTTGATTACTCGATGCGGTTGTCTTGTTGCAAGTCTTGTCCGCGATGCTGTTGCATTGCTTTAAGCCTTGTTCGCCCCCAGGCAATCAGTTTGTAGTAAAGGGCTTATATTTGGAAAACTGTTGACAAATTTGAATAAATTTTTTCATATTCTGATTTTATGGATCAAAATTTATATCAAAATATATTTGGTAGCAGTCAATAATAGTTATTTTATTTCATATCTCTTTACCGGAAAATATCAGGGCTATCAGATTTAACCGGCGATCGACGCGTCGCTTGCCGGCATTGTGTTTATCTGAATAAATCTTGACTCACTACTTAAATCATAATTTTAAACTAATATTTATACTTGTTTTAATTTAATAAAGAGTATATTTTGATCAAAAATAGTGCATGAAAGCTTGTACGTCGAAAATAAACTCATTTTTGAATACGCGCTTGTTTTTTGTAGTTAGTCAGAGATGGCAGCACCTAGCACGTTTTTGAACTAAATTTTTTAAATAGAAAAAATAGCGACTCTTTAGCATGTTTATTTATTGCAGAGACTTTTGAATAACTTATTTTGATATTTTTGAATAATTAAAATGGTAAAAATAAGTTTCTGAACTTTGTATTCACTTTAAAAATAAAACACAAGTTATTAATGAATTTAATTTATTCTAGAAACTATTTAAAAATACATTTATTAACTACTCCTGAAAACAATAAAAATGGGTTTTAGAAATAAAACGACTATAAATTTTGTGGAAATGATTTTATTTTGGGAATAAGGAAAGGGTACAAAGGTTCGAAGATTAATTGTTGATTACTCGATGCTGTTATGATGTTGGAAGTCTTGTCCACAATGCTGTTGCGTTGTTGTAAGCCTTGTTCGCCCCCAGGCAATGACTAAGGGGAAAGAGACGAACTCTTCTCCGGGAATTCTCCCTTTGGGCCTAGGAAAACCCCAGCGAAACCTACACCAGAGAAGTGGCTTCTTCGCTCGCTGCAACTGAAACAACAAAATAATTATTACAAGTCAAAAAATTTAAATATAAATTAGCTTACTTGGACTTTGCAAGCGACGGAGAAAATTATTCAGTTGACTTCTTTTAAGTTGAGTTGAATCTGGGGCCTGGAACAGTTGCTACTGATGTGTTGATCTTCTACAGTTACTGAAGGACTTCTTGGACGGCTGCTGGGCTCTGGTTCTGCTGCTGCTGGAGGACTTCTTGGAAGATTATTGAGCTCTGCTTCTGCTGCTGCTGGAAGACTTCTTGGATGGCTGCTGGGCTTTGGTTCTGCTGCTGGGCTTTGATTCTGTTGCTGGGCTCTGGTTTTGCTGCTGGGCTCTTATTCTGCTGCTGGGTTCTAATTTTGTTGCTGCGCCCTAATTTTGCTGCTGGGCTCTGATCTTACTGCTGGGCTCTGGTTCTGCTGCTGGACTCTTATTCTGCTTCTGAGGTCTGATTCTGCTGCTGGGCTCTGGTTCCGCTGCTGGATGGTCTAAAAACATAAAAAAATACAAATAAATTAATAAATTGAAGATCATTATTTACGTGTTTACAGTAGTTAAAAACAGTTACATAATAAGTAATATTATATTACCTAGCTGATGATGCGGCGATGTTATGAAGATCCATGGCCGGCGACCTGAAACAGAAACTTAAAACAAATTTTGGTGAATCACATTCAACAAAACAAATATTGAGAGTTGATTTTGGCTGCTGGGCTCATCCTCAGCTCCTCCCACGATGTCCATTCCCTCGTTGTCCACCTCATCAGCTGGGCTCATCCTCAGCAAATGATCTGAAAAACTACAAATTCATTAGGAATCTGCGAAAAAGCAATACAAAATAGCTGAAAGAAAAATAGATTAGAACCTGAAAAGCAAAGTTTATTAGTTAACTTACGTCCTTTTCTTGATTTGTCGGAGGTGGTAATGATGAAATGAAGAAGCTGAAAGGGAACTTTTTTTGATTAGTTGCATACATTTAACATTCGTTCAACATTCAAACGTGTTTTGTGTGTTGGTTTGTTTGTTGCGCGCCTATTTAACGAATTTAATTTTTTGCTTGAAGAGCTAGCTACGCGATGAGTGACTGCTGCCATACTACTTCGCGATTCTATTTTAAAAGTGCTCAGATATATTATGCTACTGTTTGACTCTACTTTACTACCCCAATGAGTGCCTGAGCGCTCAGACACCCAAGCACCGGTGTGCTCGTCGTTTGCAAAAAAAAAATACGTTGTTTGAATACGTGGCCAATGCATATTCCGAGGCCCGCGATACCGCCTAATTACGCGATATGGTAACCTTAAGTATCGGTCTCAGCTAATGTCGTTTCTTGAACTTAATCAAGGACCCCCGCCAATTACCATATTTTCCGACTTCCAATAGGTACATATCGAGAGTATGCCGTTACTCCCCAGTTAATTCGCTCGTTCGCCCTAGAACTCATTGCAAATCCACGCGGTGGTGTTCACCAGGGGGGGTGCCTCTCGTAGCGGTACCTACGTGTGCACCGATTCCCACGTTGGACCTTTCATTACAGGCCTTTGCAAAAAAACCAAGACATTTTATTTATTTATTACATAATAAAAGCAAAGACTAACATCGCAAATACATGCACCTAACGTACACGCAATGCGGAACAAATTCACCCCAATTTACATATTTAAATACACAAAATTTTGATCTCTACGTTAATAAGCAAAATTCACAACCCCAAATATACCACAGAGCACTGTTAAAATAGTTTTTAAACGCAGTTTACGAGAGCAAAGACGACGCAAATGCGGCCTCTACGACAGCCACGACAGCAGTGAACCACACGAAACGAAACAGCAAGCTTCAGAAATAAATTATACGAGTTAAGAAGTATATTACGTTTTCCAATGTGTTAAAAAGAGATAGATATGCTAAAAGGAACTAGTATTATCAAAAATCGAACCAAAGTTCTAACGTGTTGCAACCATTAATTAGTACTTGATTGAATTAACTTGCTTCGACGAAGTAATTGAAGAAGAATCTTTAAAATAAAAATTTAAAAATATTGAAATAAAATTATTTAAAATATTGTAAAATTGTTGTAAATACAATAAATTATTATTTATAATAATTGTTTAAACATTATAATAAATAATAAAGCAGAACTTGAAAAAAAATTTGAGCAGCTTTTTTAGTGCAGAAATATTGCAAAATATTTATTGAATATTGTATTAATATTATTATAAACAAGTATGAACATAGAAATTGTTATTATTCAAATAACATATTTAAATATTAATACAGTATAGCTACAATGAGTTAAAAAGAGATAGAAATATTTCTTCTACGTCACACACCAGACAAGCTGAAACAATCGAAACAATTATCTCAACAATTGGTACTGCATTTTAATAAAAATATAAAATTTTAAAATTATATTTTAAAAACTCAATATATTGTAAAAAATTATTCACAAATTATATTTGAATATTTATTTATCTATATCCAGAGGCGGCTCTAGCCTACTTACCGCCGGGGTCCAAAGATATATAAATTGCGCCCCTTCTACCTGCCTCTCTTCATCGTACTTTTCTTTTTCATAGATTTCAATCCCAATTCACAATCCACAATTTTAATCACAATCCACAATCCACAATTCGAATCTCAATTCATAATTTTAATCCTAATCCACAATCCACAATTTGAATCCTAATTCAAAATCTACAAATTTAATCCCAATCCACGATGCACAATCAATAATTTCAATCTCAAACCACAATTCACAATTTTAATCCTAATCCACAATCTACAAATTCAATCCCAATACACAATTTCAATCTCAACCCACAATCCACAATTTTAATCCCAATCCCAATTAAAAATCCACAATCTCAACCCACAATCAACAATTAATTTTAATCCCAATCCCAATTAAAAATCAAAAATCACAATCCTAATCCAAAATACACAATTTTAATCCCAATCTCAATTCACAACCCAAAATTTCAATCCCAATCCAAAATCTAAAATTCACAATCCACATTCTCAATCCAAAATTCACAACCCCAATCCCAATTGAAAATTCACAAACTCAATCCTAATCAAAAATCCACAATCCCAATCCCAATCCCAATCCCAATCCCAATCCAGAATCCAAAATCCAGAAACCCAATCCCAATCCAAAATCCACAACCCCAATCCCAATCCAAAATCCAAAATCCAGAAACACAATCCCAATCCAAAATTCACAATTCTCGATCCAAAATCCACAATTTTAATCTCAATCCAAAATAGAATGGTGGATTATGGATTGTTGATTAGCTCTAATAAAATATTTTGTTGAAGAAATTGGTCTTATTTTTAAAGAATTATGTTCGGGGCCCAACTGCCGCCTTCAAGGACATGACGCCGAGGTGCCCCGCTTGAGATGCCTCTGCATAAATTCAAAACGATTGAACATAGAATGTTAGAATTCAGTATTTAAGACGATAGTACCGTTTAGATGCTCATATCCTATTTTCATTGCGATCGATTGAGCCGGAAGTGCACTTTATTTCGGAATTCGAAGCGATCGGCTGTTGAGTATTGAAATTAGGTATTTCAGTCTGCTGTAGCATCTGAATGATTGTCTACTGTTCTCATAACAATCGGCTGAACCGGAAGTGCACTTCAGTTGATTTTTTTTTTCTAATTTTCGCATAAATTTAGAACTGTTAGTCGTAGAATCTTGGAAATCAGTATTTAGGAATGTTGTAGCATAAGAATAATGACCTACTGTTTTCATAGGAACCGACTGGGCCGAAAGCGCACTTTACTTGACAGATTTTTAGAATTTTTTGAATAAATCCAAAAAGATTAGCCGTAGAACGATGGAATTTTGTGTTTGATAATCGTACAAGTAAGTCACGTGATGTTCACGTCAGATTTTTACTACTTCTAAGTACAAGGAAGTATTGTGAGACCGACAAAATTCACCTATCGAGGTTTTGATGGATATATCCGTTTTGAGCATCCCTGCATCCATTTTGACTATTTTTGGCTTGATGTCGGTACGTATGTTCGTTCGTGCGTGCGTAACTCGCAAATCTCTAAACTGGTTGAACGTATAATGTTGAAATTTTGTATTTAAGACTGGTATAGAGTCTAGTTGTGAACCTCGCATTATGGTTCCAAGCGTCTGTACTGAAGTGCACTTTACTTGAAACTTTTTTCGAATTTTTTCAATAAATCCAGAATGATCAACCGTAGGATGTTGAAATTCAGTATTTGAACTTGATGTTGTATCAGAATGGTTATCTGCTATTTTTCTAGGAATCGGCCAGGCCAGAAGTACAATTTTTTGCATAAATATAGAATGATCCGCCATAGCATATTGAAATTTCGTACAAAGAACTTCTATAACATCTATTTGTATATCTTGCATTGTGATTGCGATCGGCTAAGCCAGAAGTGCACTTTACTTGACAGCCTCTAAATAGTCATCTTCTATTTTTGTAACAATCGGCTGAGCCGGAAGTGCACTTTATATGACAGACTTTTTGGATTTTCCGCATAAATTCTAAACAATCAGTCGTAGAATATTCAAATTTTGTATTAGGCACTTTTATAAAATCTAGTTGTACACTTTGCATTATGATTGCTATCGACTAAGCCGGAAGAGCACTTTATTCGAAACATTTTTTGAATTTTCCGCAAAAATCCAAAACGATTAAACGTAGATTGTTAGAATTCAGTATTTAGGACGATTATACCATCTAGATGTTCATATCCTATTTTCATTGAGATCCACCAAGCCGGAAGTGCACTTTACTTGACAGTCTTTTGGAATTTTTCGCATAAATTCGAAACGATCAGGTGTAGAATATTAAAAATTTGGTATTTCAGTCTGCTGTAGCATCTGAATGATTGCCTACTATTTTCATAACAATAGACTGAGCCGGAAGTGCATTTCAGTAGGAATTTATTTTTTAATTTTGCGCATAAATTCAGGTCTGTTGGTAGCCGTAGAATTTTGGAAATCAGTATTTAGGAATGTTGTAGTATAAGAATAATGGCCTATTGTTTCCAAAACAATCGACTGGGCCGAAAGCGCACTTTACTTGACAGATTTTTAGAATTTTTTGAATAAATCCAAAAATATTAGTTGTATAACGATGGAATTTTGTGTTTGATTATCGTACAAGTAAGTCACGTGATGTCCACGTCAGATTTTCTATAATAGTTCAATAATTGAAATTTTATTTTTTAAATAATCAAAATTAATGTCAGGAACGAATCAAAATAAAAGTTAAAAGTAAATATTTACAATAATGTTTAAAAGAGTTACTTTCGTCGCTTCATTAAAAATAATTTACAGGTGACTAAGTTTATGTTGAATAAAACGCTGAACGATCAAAGAATTGATAGTAAATAACACGAAATTATGACAAACATTTATTTTAAGTACAGTTTAAATTGAATGTAATAATGTATTGTAAACATACGTAATTCAAGAAATACCGTATATTTTATTACATTTTATTTCGCAATGAAAATGTCGTAAAAACAAAAGGATAATTATTTCACATATTTATAAATATGCATCATTTGAATCCTCGAGTAAATAAACTCGTAAAATTTTAGAATTTAGCTCATCATGAGGTGAATTCATCTTACAAGAATTTGTGGGCTTTTTTTCTTGTTGAGTGATAAGAAATACGAACTCCTATATTTGAAGAAGTCTAGTTTAAATTGTTATTTCATTATACACCTACTGTTTGGGAAATAACTGTTTGAATAATGAATTAAAATTTGTTGAAGTGGGCAATAAATTGAATTCTATAGTACATATATTATTTAATAAAAGTAGGCTATATTTGTCTAGTTTTGTCATCATCGTTCGACTAAAAAGAATGAGATGTGTTTTGAGGCCAGTGAAGAGAATTTATTTTCGTTTTTTAATCATGCGAAAAATTCCCAAAGACTGTCAAGTAAAGTGCACTTCCGGCTCAGTCGATCTCAATGAAAATAGGATAGGAGCATCTAAACGGTACTATCGTTTTGAATTAAATTAAAATTCTACGTTTAATCGTTTTGGATTTATGTGGAAAATTCAAAAATTGTTTCGAGTACAGTCTCAATTAGTAAACGATACTTTTTCGTACTTTTTAGTATTAAAAAAAAAATACAGTATACGTGTCCCTGGAATCCTTTTCTAATTAAGGTCATGCTTTGTCACCAAACAAATAATTTTAAACAATACAAAATAGATTTTATTGTTTTAAACATTGCTAAAAGTCATAAAAACAACCTCAAGTTATTGCAAGCGACACCTACTTCCTACAGAAGGCATAATAAAATAAACAGCACACTAGAACCCAACTTGAAATTGACAGTAACCGATGTGTCTAGTGGTTTTCTCTCCTACGCTGAGAATTAACAGTCTGTGAAGATAATATCGCTAATTATCACTGATAATTAGTTAGAAATGACAGTTTAATCAACATGTTTTAACAAAATCGTGCGGTGAGTAATAACATTTTGTCTGATTAATTGAACTGTACACTTTTCGGGTGAATACTGATTGTGATTAATGATCATGGATCAGTGAATCAAATTGATCGGAAACTATTGTTAGATACCTATCAAATTCTTTTATAGTTCCTATCAGAAATATTACTAATGATATTTTTAAATTAGAAGGTATTATACTAAATTTGAGCTGCATTTTGTAGTCTGGTTGATACGTGGGATTAATATTGTACATACAGGGTGTTTCAACGAAATAGATATCACAATATAACTTGCTTTATTTGTGGGTCTTTAGGGCCAAATAAGATCCTTGTGAAAATGATAATTTCCCAAATTAATAAACATGAATCTGGCATTGACTTATTAAACATCATGAAAGTGCAGCTTATCGCTGTTCGTTCAATTGTACGGTTATAAAACACGGTTAACGTTCGAACCAAGTCATCGGAATCTGGTGGCAGTTTCTAGAAATAATTGTCCTTCAAAATCCACGATTGGCTGGTAGTTTTATGAATTTACTATTCTCTGAATAACTTTTATATCGACTAGCGCGCCAGCCTCGATATTTAATCATATAAACAATTAAAACCTTGATAATGTATGTACATATAAGTAACCTATTTTTGACTTATCTATATATTAATACATGAAGAGAAAGCTTTGTAACTTTTTTTAAGCATATTATGTGCACGAAGGAGTGTGAGATTAGGCATACTTAAAATTTATATGGAAAAGGAGTGCAGACAACTAAAATTATATACAGAAGGTCCCATTTTACTTTTCGAAACGTAAATATCGAATAGGAAAATGTCTGACATCTTATTCTCACTTCCTCGTGCGATGGGGAAAAGGGGGAGGGGTAGGGGTAGGAGAAAGTCACTTTAAAATCTTAAATGGGAACAACTATTTTTATTTATGTGAAGAGAAAGCTTTGCACCTCTTTTTGAGCATATTGTGCGCACGAAATAATGTGAGATAAGAAAAACTTAAAGTATATATTATGGAGAAGAAGTGCAGGCAGCTCAAATTATATACAGGGTGATCCATTTTAATTTACCGCTGAAAACGATATGGAGAAATGGAGAGATGTCTTACTTTCCTGTCGGAAGGGCGAGGGGGGTAGAAGCTATGCACATTTTTTATTTCAGATTTGGATAGAGTATCGAATACTAAATTAATTTTAGCTAAAACCCTCGGGGATGGAAAATTAAATTCAACAACGTTCAAACTTGAAAATATAATGAATCATAGTCGAATATCGGCCATTGGGCGAATATAAGTATTCTTAAAAATAGGAGATTTTTCTTTGAAAAATGATATCGGTTTTCAATATTTTGAATATTTATTATAACCTAAATTTGCCTTTGAAAAATGGCATACATTACATCTCCGTCCTTTAATCTGTTCGTATGAGGATTCCCTATCAACATAAAGCCTTTTTGATTTCAATTATAATTTATTGGATCGTTCAATTTTTATTAACACTTCTCTATAAAATTCCCCTTTTCTTGATGAAAGGCTATAAAAATATAGAAGAGCATGTGATGAACTGGTTGAAATTACGTTGTAATGTAGGGTAGTTTAGTCGGCAAAGATTCTGTATCGCTTTTTCATATTTTATTCTGTATCTATTATACTGCATACTCCGCAGGACCCACCTCAAGTTTGGACGATGGAAGTAATTATAACTTGGACAATTATAACGAAGCTTTCTGAAAAAAAGAGGTTTTACCTTTGTGTATCAGTGGCACTGAAGCAGTGGTTCCTGTTTTCAACCGGCGGTGCTTCGCACTCAGCTAACAGTCGGGATTCGCCCGCTCTGATTAAGCCCGACGTGCCATGCTCAATGTTTATCAAATCGGTGGTACAGTGATACAGTCATTATTTTATATTTTTATTATATACAGGGTGTCCTATTTTAATCTATACATTAATACGTGAAGAGAAAGCTTTGTACCCCTTTTTAAGCATATTGTACTCACGAAAGAATGTGAGATTTGGCATACTTGAAGTTTATATGAAGGAATGTAGAAAGTTGTCCCATTCTAATTTTACGACGTGAAGACGAAACTTTGTATCGCGCACACGAGGTAATGTGAAACTTGGCTTACTTGAAGTCTGTGTGGAGAAGAAAGTGCAGAAAGATTGAATTATGCACGCAGGTTGTCCTATTTTAATTTTACATGGGCACGCACGAAGGGATGTGAGATATGACATACTTGAAGTCTATTGAAGAAGGAGTGCAGAATACTAAAATAATATACAGGCTATCCCATTTTGATTTTTATGGAAAAAAAACTTTGTCATATTTGAAGTTCATGTGGAGAACGAAGTGCAGAAAGCTAAAATTATGCACAAGTTGTCCCATTTTAATTTTACGTGAAGAGAAAACTCTGTACCGCGTGCACTGAGGAATGTGAGGTGGTGGTTTGTACGTCAGCTGGTCACAAGAACTTGAAGATAAAAATAATAATTTGAGTGATTTCCTCTCACGCAAATTTTTGTCGGATGATTGTTCAAGTAATACTTTGACTAAATAAAAAGTC
Source organism: Dromius quadrimaculatus (assembly GCA_963989225.1). Classification (NCBI taxonomy): domain Eukaryota; kingdom Metazoa; phylum Arthropoda; class Insecta; order Coleoptera; family Carabidae; genus Dromius; species Dromius quadrimaculatus. The sequence continues at coordinate 5,930,134 of OZ022328.1, forward strand.
AGCTAGCTGTATATGGGGGAAAAGATTGTCAGCTGATCAGCAAAGTTCTTGTGACCAGCTGACGTATAAACCATCACCTCACAGCCAGCTGACATTTTTTTTTTTGTTGGAAATATTTTATCACCTATCATTTGACGAATTTTCAATACGGAAGAAATTATTGATTTTTTTTTTCACATGCGAGGAAGGCTACAATCAGTTAACCAACCAATGATGCCGTAGCTGCCGGTCACCATGCTGTATGAAACGTCTCTCAGAAGCATTTCACAAGTTATCAGCCGGGAGGGAATGATCGATCTAAACCTGTTCCTGGCTCCTGGTCTATAAGGTCTATCTGGAGAAGTAGTGCAGAATGCTGAAATTATATACAGGTGTCCCATTTTGATTATATGCACAAAAAAACTTTGTACCGCGCACGAAGGAATGTTAGGTTTGGAATACTTGAAGTTCATGTGAAGAAATGCTGGGAGCTGAAATTATATACAGGCTGTCCTATTTTAATTCACGTGGAAAGAAAACTTTGTACCGTGCGCATGAAGAAATGTGAGATTTGACATACTAGAAGTTTATGTGGAGAAGGAATGCAGAAAAATTTAATTATATACAAGGTGTTCAATTATAATTTACCGTTGAAAACGATATTATTTTCTGCTGGAATATATTGAGAAATATGAACCGCATAGGAAAATGGCTGAAGAAAAACGTAATGATTTTTTTACCCTACCAAGGATTGAGGGGAGAGAAACACTTCAAAATCGTGAATACGAACCACTAATCCTAATACCAAGTTAATTTCACCTGGAATACCTGAGGATGGAAGATTAAACTCAATAACGTTCAAACTTTGCAACATATGATTCATGATTCACGGTCGAATTTCGACCACTGGGCGATCACTAGTTATATAGAGTGACCAATAATGACTGACTGTCACGTGACTTGTAAAAGTTCGCATTATGATCAGAACAATCTTCATGGAATAAAGTTAGTATAAGTTTATTAATTTTGAGCGAATATTTTACATATTTTATGACGGATTTATCCATAATCTGATTTAAGAAATAAATAAGTGAATAGCTGTATTATTGACTGATTATTGAGAATTTATTATTACTCTACCAAATTATTAGATTAGAATAGTGTTTTCAGAGAAACTGTCATCTGTCACTTGTAGCTCACTATCTCAATAAGCAGGCGGTAAAGAAAAAATCAGAGCAAAGCGGCACAGTCAATCATTTTTAATGACTGTACATTAATACGTGAATAGAAGATTTTATACCTCTTCTTAAGCATATTGCACGCGCGAAAAAATGTGAGATTTGGCATACTTGAGGTTTATATGAAGGAGTGCAGAAAGCTAAAAGTATATACAGGATATCCTATTTTAGTACTACGTGAAGAGCAAACTTTGTACCACGTGCACGAAGGAATGTGAAATATGGCATACTTAAAATCAATCTCGAGAAGGAATGCAAAATGCTGAAATTATATACATGCTATTTTGGTTTTTGTAGAAAAAAAGCTTTGTAACGCGCACGAAGCAACGTGAGATTTGGCAAACTTGAAGTTCATGTGAAGAAGAAGTGCTGAGAGTTGAAATTATATACAGGATGTCCTACTTCAATTTTACGTGGAGGCAAAACTTTGTACCGCATGCATGAAGGAATGTGAGATTCGACACACTTGAAGTTTATGTGGAGAAAGAGTGCAGAAAGCTTTAATTATACACAGAGTGTTCAATTCTAATTTACCGCTGAAAACAATATTATTTTTTGCTGGAATATATCAAGAAATATGCACCGAATAGGTAAAAATAGAGAGGCATTTTTAAATCTGGAATGGGAACTACTATTCTTAATTTTAGATTCGGATGGAGCGTCGAATACCAAGTTAATTTTATTTGGAACCCCTGGGAATGGAAGATTAAACGCAATAACGTTTAAACTTAAAAACATAATGATTCACGGTCAAATTTCGACCAATGGACGATCACTAGTCTATATATTAATACTAAAAGTGAAATGTGTACCATTTTTTAAGCATATTGAGCGCACGAAGGAATGTGAGATTTGGCATTTACCACTAAAAACGATATTATTTTTGCATCGTTAAATATATGTACCGAGGATTAGGGAGGAGAGGTGAGAAAATTACGTTAAAATCTTGAATTGGGAACTACTATTTTTATTTCAGATTCGGATAATTTCGAATATTAATTCAATTTTATCTGAAACCTGTGGGAATGGAAATTTAATGAATTTCGGTCGAATTTTGACCAATGGGCGACCACTAGTTCTATATATTGTATTGTGATTTCTTGGTTCAGAATACGACTGAACTTTAGGAACCTGAAAAAAAAAAAATAGTTAGATAATAGATTTTTTCGAGAAAATGTTTCTACAGGCGTCTTTTTATGCATGTGTGAGCTTTCTTATTAGTCTAGTTTGTAGTTACCGTTAAAGTATGTGGATGTAAAGCAAAATTAGTGCAAATGATAGAATTACTATTTTAATTCAAATTAAAAGAGAGTGGCGTCATGCAAAAGGGTGAAGGAGACTGCAGACGTTTACGATGTAAATATTATCATAACATGCTCATGCCACTTTGAAATTATGGTGATGTGCGCATCATGAACGTCTGTAACCTCCTTTCATCCATTTTTATCAACCAGAATTGTATTTGTATTTTTGACAGACAGTAAGTACTCACTTTTTGCACTGATTCTGCCTTTTATCCCGTGTGGGTCATTTTGAATGCATCAAACAAAAACTTTCAAGTTTAATAAAGGAGTTTGGCCTTATACAAAACAGTAATAAAAATAAAAAGCTGTTTTAATAACTTCAATATGCACTGCTATATGCTTGAAAAATATGATACTGAATAATAAAACAAATCGGCTTTATTCGAATCGATTTCATATTAGGTAGTGTATCTTATAGATAAAACTAAGTTTTGAAAGTCCTCCCAGCCACGCACAAAATATTCAAGAAATGTCAACATTAGGAAAGTTCCAAGCAGACAGTTTAAAAGTTTTCAGTACTGAATGAGTCCCATTCCCGCAAAAGTTGGAAGGTTTTATAATACCCTGAGTGAGAGTAGTATGTTTTGACGAACATAAGTAGTTTTTTTTAAATAAATTTTACTTTTTGCCCAGAAGTTTTGGAGAATATTTCTGAGAAATTCACCCTGGGATTAGTCAGAATTTTATTTCTTCATGTTGAAAGTAAAGTTGAGACGACGACTGAATCTAAATGAACAATTATGTAACCCGTTTTTCAATTCTCTCTTCAAAATTATTTTGGTAGTAATAGTAAAAATAAATTCTCTTGAATTTTTTGTGGGGTTGTTTTATGAGCTATTTCAGCGGCGAAGTATCCGTCAGGAGGTCCAGATCTAATCCAGAGTTAATTTCACTTCCATTTAGCAGTAAGCTGTAGAAGGAAACTTCATATAAAATAGCCGAACGGAAAATGCTTTAGTTTCCGGTTGGGAGCTGCCTATTTTGGCCCCTCTTATTTCAACCACATTTTTTTACCCCAAACATAGTTGAAGGCAATCAACATTCTCCTTAACTTTTTTTGAAAATCCTGAATGTATTTTTAATTTAAATTCATTGTTGACTGTCAAGAATGGATCATTAACTTCATAAATATTATTCAACAAGCTATTAATGTTTGAATTGGCACCTAATAACAACAAAAGTATCCTAGTCATTCTTGTAAGTGTGTCATGATACATTTGGCTAAATATTCGTGGCTATGTAAATAAGTTTGAATTGATTAAGTCGGGTGTAGGCGTCATATAATAATAAATAGAATTTAAAAAAACAGTTCCGCGTTTTATATGATCCATACTTGCAAAACTTGAACATGACGAGATGTATGCTAATCAACTGAGTGAATAACATTTTATCTTGCGTTAATTAGAGCAAAAAGTTAAGCGCCTGGCGCCAATAATATCCAAAAGTTTTTATGAAGAAGCTTTTTTACTTCTGTAACATTTAGCAATAGATTGCCACCTTCAAAATCTAAAATTTTTTATTTGGCCTCCTTGGAAAAACTCTGCGTCCAGAAGCTTTTAATTTGAATCTTCGTCAAATTAGAAATTGCGCAGCACCCTAGCATAAAACTTCATTAACGAAGGAAACATCTTGAACGTGCGTTAAATATAAAATAGCACCAAAAAAAGAAATAAATACGTTCCAATTCCTTTGCATTTTAAGCAATTAAAAAGAGTGAGTTATGGATTCCATCCATTAAGGAAATTAACACATTTATGCTGGAAATATTCTCAGAAATTAATTTGAATTATGCTGCATAATAATTAAATAATAATAAACACTTTTTCATTCAATAATTTTGTTTTAAATGTAGTACTGCAAGCAGCTACATCACGTTTCCTTATCTGAGACCTCAGAGCTTGGCCTCGTCCTCCAATCACTTAATTTCGAGTTTTCCCCTAAATTGCACCCTAAATAGATAAATTTCCGTGGTAAACAACTATCAAATAAAGCCACCACGTGAGTTTGACCAGGTCGATGATCCAATCCAATGAGAGTCTCATCTTGTGGCGCTTAGATTGTATTTGGTTTGCTAGTCTGCGCCAGGCCGCGAAACGCAGAACAGGCAAATGTAAGAACGCGAGGAATCGGCTAAAACACACGTGAAAAGGAACGAAATTTATCAGAAACATAAGTGAAAAATTGTGATTGAATTTTTGTATTTATTTTAATAGCTTAATATTTATAATTAGCTAAAATATATTTGACAAATTTTTGCAACTGAATTTGCAAATTTTTTGTGAGTTTAAACAAGTCAGGTTTTATTTGGAGACATGATAAAATAATTGTGATTGAGTGTATTAAGTGCCGCTGAAAATGTTTTTGAAAGGACAACAAATTCGGTGAGTCTAATTGTTTTTTGAATTAATTTCACTGTGTGCGAATTTTTTCGTCCTGTTATTTTTATCCTTCTTCTAATCTCATTTATTTATTTATGGTACAAACGTTAATAATTTATTACAATAATTCCTAGAAAAAATTAATCAAATTGATAGAAAAACCATTAAAGGAAGGAAGAGCTAAAACGTAGAATTTTATTTATTTGTTTGACAGATAGACTTATTAGTTTTATTGGAAGATTGAAATAACAGTACCTAATATAAAAATTAATGCTAGGAGCAGGATTTCAATTCTATATTAATTTATTTGACAGATGATAATTACTGAAATTTGTAACTTTCAAGTGAGATAATTTTTTTTACTGATAAATATCTGATTCATTTATCATTAACGTATTTCAGGACGGTGTTAAGAACATAAAGTAACAGGGATGAACTCAGATTTTTGTATAAATCGTTTATTACTTTATTGGAGCTTTCAAAATAATAATAAAAACTATTCAGCTGGCAAGTTTTCACGCGACTAACAGACTAATGCTGCAATTCTTTGCAATATCATGTGTTTCAGATTTATTTATCTGCAAATCACGAATGAAATTTTAATGATTTTGTCATCTTTTTAAACGATTAATAGCATATTTCAAAAGACAGCTGTCATTGTCAAAGTGATAGCTGTCATTGTTAAAGTGACAGATGGCGATTATATTTTAGTCCTTATATAAAATAAGTATTTTCGAAACTAAAGAGTCCTTTTCTAGATTTTCGGAGCCCGCAATTCATTGGAACATACAGTTTCGACATTTGATCGCCGGAAGTGTAATTTTAAGATGGTAACTGATTATTTATTTTTGATATCCACTAAGCTTATCTCTCTGAGGTCCGGTTTCACCAAACTCAGTTTAATTTATCTAGGGGTTATTTTGAGTGAGTAACTATAGCTACAATTATATTAACAATAGTTTTCGTATAGAATAACCTTTGGATAAATTTAACCAGCGTCGGTGAAATTAGCCCTAAGAACTTTAAATTGATACCAAACTAGTTATCATTTAAATAATTTGTATAAGAAACAATTGACAATCATTGAATATCCTCTTTGACACTTCCAGTAGAATTATCTCCACAAGAGCTTTAATGTAGTACCAAACATGATAGAGCCAAATTACTTATTTTTAAAAAACAATTGACGAACGTTTGCATGTGACGTCAAAATATGAGTGATAATAATTCCGACTTCACATTACGATTCTCATTATTTTTTTGGTTCAGAAAAATATAACGAATTTTATGATAATTTAAATTTTGATAATAACAAATGAACCGCTGATAATTTTGGGAAATGTTTCGTGTGAATGCTGTGCCAAATCATTCAAGGATTAATTTTGATTATTTCATATTTTATGATAAATATTACCGTTTATAAAATAAACACAAAAAACTAAAAAGTTCCATCAATAAAGCTTTGGTACCACCGATTGTAAAAGCTCATCTATGAACTTGAACCTGGTTTTTTGATGAAAAACTTAAATATAAAATTTCAGTCGATAATTCGTACGCGTTTCAAGTTATCGTTCTTCCAGATAGGCCCACTTTTTTTGAAATTATGTTTTTTGGGTTTAGTGTGGTCTAAAACAGGAGTTTTTCTTGCAGATCACTTTCAAAATTTTACTGGTTTCGGTAAACCCCAAATCCTTTTTCATGGACCTCACTTACAACTTGTGAACCCCCAATTTTTATTCTTGCTAATGTAGATCCTCGTCGTATCTCCTGTGGACCAGGGGATCCACCTAGACCACTTTGGGAATCATTGGCCTAAAAGGTAAAGATTCATCAAAAAATCACGATTACAATACTTTCCCTATTATATTTATATTTATTGATTCACTTTCTCTGTTTGGTACAAGTTTGGAAATCGCAATTTTGACTGGTTCTAATTAGGCTAGAGCTAGTATAAGGTCGGTGACAAAATACAGAAAATATACCAATATGGTGGACGCTCCAATATGGTGGTACAAATCTTGAAACTAGAAATTTGGCTGTTTTCAATTGAGATACATGTGTTGCGACTTACGAGGCCGGTGACAACACATTGTAGTTTATCTGAAATCGTTCTGAAGCCAATGTGGCGGACGTTCCAACATGGCGAATTATCTGTCCGGTACAAATTTTGAAATCAGAATTTCTGCTGATTCTTATTGAGCCAGAACTTTGAAATTTCACACACCTGTAAATATCCGGTACAAATTTTTTAATCAAAGTTTCGATTGGTGCCGATTTTACTAGTTTTCAGGATTTTCACACTTATATATGTGCTCGATGACAATATTCTTGAAGTAATTCTGAATAGCTTTTTTGTCTACGATTTCGCAGGCAGTTTAGGATCAGTTCAGCAAATTTATTTGGAACGATTTCCGAATTGTCATTTTTCATTGAAAATTGAATTATTGTAGTTATGCTAATGTATTTAATGTCAAAATATTGTGCACTTATACGTTATGATGAGAATACTATGAGATATTTAGAATTTATCGTCTATCTGAAACGTAAAACAGCAGATGAGATGAATTGAATACATTAATTAATAGATGAAGCACCTGTGTATAATTTTTTTCTCATATTATTACAAACTTCATACTCAGGTCGTTTCAATAAAATATGCCCCGTGAATTGATCTGCTGAACAAATAAAATATTGTATTTTATATTTCAGAAAATTTTTAAAATCAATTATCAAATTCAGTTTGATACATTTATAGGTTACGTTTTCCATTTCCATTTAATATTCCACTGTTTTCTTTAAATAAATCGTTGAATGATTTTTCTTCATGTTTGAGAACCAACTATAATGGAGTAAGTTGAGAACAGCAACTACTTTTTAAGCTGCTCATAGATGGCAGCACAGTCTGGCACAGATTCTGACTGTATTCAGACTATTCAAATCAGCTGATTCAAGTGCAATGAACTTGTGCAGAAAACCTAATTTTCAAAAAATGTATTATCTGAAAATATACGTGAAATTTATATGATAATTCCAGTCCCCGCTTCCACCTCCGCTTCCGGATAATATTTTTAAATTGCTGGTATCTCGAAAACTAACCTTCCAACACAATTCGCTTCCATAGTTTTGTAATCTACTTATATCAAACTATATAATTTTATGCCAAACTCAAAATATTTTACTTTGAAAATTTCAACAATTCTTATCAAGGGTTACTCCTTGCAATAAATTTTCTTTCAATATTATGCAGCAATAGAATTATCGAGGTGAGCGAATAGCAATGTATTGCCAAAATACTAATATTCTTTCAGTTTCAAATGAATTATTGACAAGACTGCGATGGTTCAAAGTTGCAAAATACTCATTTCAAACGACAGCTGTCATTCTTCCAACAAATGAGAATCATTCAGTGCGAACCATAGGTGCACTATGTGGACAAAACTTTGATGAATTTTTACTCGATATCCAGAGGATTTACAGAGAAAATTGATTAAGAAAATGTTTTATGCCGGACGAGGTCTATTACAGATTGAAATTAATGTACTTATTTCTGTTACATCTTGTATATATATACTGGATGGTCCATCTGTATGTATTTTCTTTTTAACTTGATTATTTTGAATATCATTGGACTATAATATTTATCTACCAATTAATTACTCACATTTTTGTCGTATAAGATTTCCTACAGGGTGCTCCATTTTCGCGCAAAGATATGCAATTTTATAATTTTTAATGGAATAGTCTATATATTGTTGCATATTCTTGAAGATATTTCATTTCTCTTTAGAAAAGCTTTGATTTGTTATAGTCTTAAAATAGAATTATTCATGTAAAATATATAAAATTATATATAACTGCGCGAAAATGGAGCAAACTGTAACAAATCAAAACTTTCTTGAAGAAAAATGAAATATATTCGAAAATATGCAATAATATATAGGTGTTTTATTAAAAATTATAAAAATGCATATTATTGCGCGAAAAGGGAGCATCCTGTAGAAAATCTTATCCAGCAAAAATGTGGATAATTTAATGGTGAATAAACTTTACCTATTTAAAAAGTAAAATAACTCAGTAATATTTGGAATAATCGAGTTAAAAAATAGTACAGACCGATGGACCACCCTGTATATTAAAGAAAATATCACACAATAAAATTTTTTGTGAAATCTGTGCTGTGCTATGGAACATTTAATAAAAATTAAAAAATTCTATATCATTACTAGTTGATAAATTTTGTTCAGCCCTTATAAAAATTCATGCGCATAACATGGTTTAAACTTGTTCGTACAATTCTTCATTGTAGACAGTGACCGAAAATTATTCTAGTTGTACTTTTATCGTGTTGTGATGTTGTTTTCAATTACAGTGCATTAAAAAAATGACTTTTCTGTTGTGAATAAACTGTTTAAGATATGCGTATCGACCTAGGGCTCCGTCATGATGTCTCAGGTTGAAAATATAAGGTAAAATACTTGAATATTTTATATATGTTCTCGTTTATAATACGAATGTTGTATTCATAATGAATTCACTTTCAGCTATTGCTATTTGTGAAAACTTTGATCAGTAAGTCTTATTATGACTTTAGATTAGTTGAATGGAGTCTTTCATGTATGGTCAAGGGGCTACCTCAAAATTTCCATAAAACTTCCCCAAAGTCTACGTGATAATTGTAAGAACTGCTTTTTTGAATAAATTTCAAGTAAATCACTAATGGAAGAAATGTTTGGAACAAGAATGTTTGCAAGTCTAGTCAGTTAGATCTAAAATTGACATGTAGGTCCACATTTGATTTCACTGTTCTGAAATTAGGGTATCTATTCTAATTAATAGAGATATCATGATATAGTCACATTCATAGGGACTTGAATACCAAATTTGTGTTGATATTAATTAGGAATGATGCTTGAAATCAAATTCAATAATACAGTATGTATAGTATATCTGAATTCGTTGGAAATCCAATATGGTGGACGCCCCAAGATGGCCAATTATCTCTGTCCTTTACAAATCTTGCAATCAAAATTTTGACTGGTATTAATTGAAACTTGACATTAGTATAGAAGTCAGGTGATTATGCAATATAGTACATCTAATATAGTCCTCAATACGATATGGCGGACGTCCCAGGGTGACGAATTATCTCTGTACAAAACTTGATCAGTTGGACAATAATTGTTCAGCGTCAATTTGTTAATAATTTGATAAAAGAACATCCAAGTTTGTTATGTGAAGGGGCAGGACGCTTTGAAATTGAATGAAATAATATAGGCATTAAAATAATATCTGTAACCTAGTAAAAATTCACTCTAGTTCAACAATTTTATTTCTATTTTACAACTTAAAATACTACTTGGTTATCTTGAAAACTATTAGCTTGTTGCAATTCATCGTAAAATTAGTAAGTAACAAGTTTTTGTTGGTAAACAAAAATTTTCCGGACTCAATAAGCTTTTGTGAGATTAAGTTCAAAATAATAGTTTTGTCCCACATATCAACATATTGATTTCCAATCACTGATAAAGTTCTGAAGACAACAATAGCCAATTATTTATTGAAAGAATTGGAGCGATACATAGCCTACCAAATTGGATATATAAATGTTCAATATTTTGTTCACATTGTGATTCATAACAAAACAAAAACTTTTGTCGAATAAATAAATAAGTAAATATGTATTTTTTTTATTTTTTTTCATTTTCTACTAGTTGTGAACTGTTAGAAAATGCATTAAACATTAGTAGCGGTAATTAAGTGCAACTAAGTGCGGCTATTTTTCTCTCCTAGAGCGGCTTTTAGCAACAAGTGTAAAGTGATATATTTGAGCTCATTTACCATGTTTTATCGAAATGCTACTGTGCTAGGCTCTTAATGGAACTTTATATCATCCGAATTAACATAACATAACAAGAATTTTTATTTGGAAATTATCTTTTAACAGTTGCAAATCAAAATTAATTGACTTCTGCTTAATACAAAGTTTGTGGTTGCTCACTGTAATAATATGATATTTAAACTCAAAAACGCATCTTTCTACGGCTAATAATTAAGACAATATAATAAAACTTTGTCTTATTTCATAACCATCATATAAAAAGATCTTGACAAATTATAAATTATGAAAGCGGTCTAGGTGTGAACAGATGAGCATTTTAAATATTATAGATCCCTGCAGGGATCTTAAAGAATATAAGGAGGTTATTAAATCAATTCATAATATATTCCACTGATCTTAACTACATCAAGAACGGTTAGGTATAATTTATAGTATCAGATAAATTCTTAGATGCGCAGCGCTCTTAATAATTTCAAACTGTATTTCAAACTAATTATTTAATTTACTTTAGGATGTAATCTTGATATTCAATCGATAAGTTTTTAATTTTATTTGTGGGACAGTGGCAATATTATTGTTTTTTACTCACAAGTTTACAAAGTCAACCAAAAACTTAAATATCGCCACAGAGGCGCAAAAACAAGAAACAAAGAATTTTTTTTGAACAGAGTGAGCTAATTTCCCTGGAGTACCTTATTCAATAGAAAAAATTCAGTGCATAGGCGCGCATTGGGAAAATTATACAGGTTTATTTGCCAGAGAAAAACTTTTCTTTTAACATTTCTTTTGTTTGACAGTTTCAGGAATCTTTTTCACCTGTTTATGAAACACACGGTATACTTTCCATTCAGATATTTGTTGTTAATCTGACGTTTCAATTAGTTACAATATTTGATTTAAGAATTAGTATTTATTGATTAGATTGAGATCAAAGACAGACAAAGAAGTGCTCAATCATTATTTTGTTGCAATCAGTAGGACCGGATTGAGTTAATTTTATCCTGTCCTAGTTGTAACTTCAATTGGTCTACTCTTTATATTTTCAATTTAATACTTGATTTGTGGAGATTTGCTGAGGTTTTTATTGGATGAAACAATTTTGAGTTCGAGCTGTATAATTATTCCATCTAAAAATTAATCTAATTCGGTGCTGTTAAAAATCTCAAGCATGTCATTCTCAATTGAAAATATTTCTTATGAAATGCCGCCTTGACGATTTCATTCAAATATACTTCCAGAATGTCTACGGCTCACGGAAACCCTAATTAATTGAAATATTATGACGTGCCATTGCGGAAGCTCAAGTTTCATTTAATTTAAACCAAATATTGCATCAACGCTGGCCGTGATTCGATGTGCAGATGTTTTTACGCGGGGAAATCAAAATCCATATGTGGAAATGGAATAGCGTATTTTTTAATAATTAAGAACAAGATCTGTGTTATAAAATGCTGCTAGATTAATTAGTTATGAATCATCGTTTGGAAATCGCGATTATGCAAGCATTTGAAAATAGTTGATGAAAAAAGGTCAAGAGCGAATTAAACTCTCCCCACAAATTAAAAAGATGTCCGATATTTTTCCTATATTTTTATTTTTGACGCCTTAGCAACCTGCACAACATAATTGTCAAGTTGGTAGTGTATTTTTGAGGACTCCAAAGGTCATTGACTTCATAAGTGTTATTTAAGAGGGAAGTCAAAAATTGGGACCTAAAAGTTGTTCTTATTCGAATCTAAAATCTTCTGTTTTTGTTTGTTCTAAATTAATTAGAAGCTCTGAAAGCATGGAATGTTTTGACTGATGGTGCGATAAAATAATTTTTAATTCAATTTCAGACGAAATTAATTTCAAAAGAAGAACAGAATGAGTGATGAGATTTGAATACAAACATCTTTACAAAGATAATTTATTTCAAGTCGAGTTTCTTGAGTATTTCCAACTGTCTGATCAGTTTCTCGTATGTATACTTGAAATTTCATATCTGTAATGTTTTGTTTTACGAGTGAGATAAAAAAGTAGAGTTACTACCGTAGTAATTTTACTCCATTCAGTAATCTCGTGTCCTTAGAAGAGAGGCTATTCAGATTATACTACATGCTTGTTGGCACCACAATATTCAATACTTTCTTGTACTTAGTACAAGTAAGTAAAAAAGTTAGTTCAGATTGTTTTTTTAGTTAAATCCGAGATGTTTTCATTAAAATTTTTCTAAATACGAATTATCATTGATTTTACAATTATCCTTTCAAGGGAAGCTTTATTTATTCATTCATTGAGGTTAGTTTCAGGATAAAAAGTTGACGTAGGACAGATAGGTAAAAAAAGCCTCAGTTTGAGGATATTTGACCTTTAGAGCAAATTTTAATATATTGATCATTGATATATCATATATTGAACATATTTTTCAAATATTAGACATCTGATTTTCGAGTAATCAATTATTGAAAATGTGGTTTTTAATACATAGTAAAAATATACTAGAAATGTCCATTTTATTAAATCTTAAACCGACTGCTAAAACTAAGAATACAAAATACTGTAATTTATATAATATCTCCGTTTTGACAAGTACAATGAGATTGCAAAAATTATTGCCAAATTATGGTGCTTCAAAAGATATTGAAGGCCAAAGATCAAAATCCCTGTTTTTGACCAGTTTTTCACAAATATCTCATTTTCTAACGGTCGTAGAGCATTTGAAGTCAAGAGTAAAAATAAAGTATACATTTTTCTCTACAAAAAAGATTGTATGACTTATTTGCGTATCTATAACCGTAAATGAGATACCGCGCGTACAACATACATCGACGCGCAATTATGCATTTATTTACACACCCCTACTGGAGTAGAATGCAATGCTAAAAATATATAAAACTATTTTTTGGATGCTACAATTGCTTTGAATACTAAATTTCAAGATTCTACAGTAATCGTTTTGAATTTATGCGAGAAATTCGAAAAACGATTTTGTAATCTGCACTTCCTGTCAAGCCGATCGCAATCATAATACGAGGCATACAATTAGATGTTAAAGAAGTGTTCAATACGAAATTTCAATATTCTACGGCTGATTGCATTAAATTTTATGCGAAAAATTAAAAAAGACTGTTTTATAAAGTGCACTTCCGACTCAGTCGATTGGTGCAATAAAAGATAACCATTAAGATGCCACTGCAATTTCAAATACTGAATTTTAATGTCCTACGGCTAAACATTTTGGATTTATGCAAAAAATTAAAAAAATGTATGGTATTCAGGGATGCTCAAAACAAATATTCTTATCAAAATAGTAGTATAAATGTATCACAACTTTGCAACCAAGTGAAATATTCGAAATATTTCATATCGTCGATGTATTACTTTCCATTAAAAACGTTAGGTAGCACTTTTACGCGAGATATCTCGTTTACGGTTATAGATACGTAGATAAGTCAAACTATCTTTTTTGTAAACAAAAGTGTGTACTTAATCTTATTCATGATCTCAAATGCTCTACGACCGTTAGAAAATGAGACACTTGCGAAAAACTGATCAAAAACGGGATTTTTAATCTTTGGCCTTCGATATGTCCTGAAGCACCATGATTTGACAATATTATTTTTGCACACTTATCGTATACACCAAGACAAAGGTATTTCCACAAAAAATAAACAGTACCATTTATTTGGTAGATTGAGTCATTTTTTTTGTCTAAATTGACTGGACTAGTATATGTAAAAACATTGAAAAAGTATTCTGACTCGCAGTTTTATAGATATTTCAAGCTAAATGATCAAAAATGCACGAAAATATCTGTTAGCCATACTTGAAAACGAACGACATATCTTATTTGGTGACGTTGAATGTAGTTAAATCAAGGACGTATCTTAGTTTTTCAGGACCTAGATTAGAGGTTCCCATCTTTTTGCTGAACTAAGAATCTGAATTGGGATATGAAATTCATTATTGATAAGATGAGAATCAGAATTGAAATATATTCAATTATGAAACAGTGTTGTGTTACAACATTATTATATTGTCACGAATTTAATTGTGAATAATTTATTAACACAGGTTACAGTGTGAATCTTCACTTTACAAACTCGTATGTTCACAATATCACTTACAGTTACTCGTACTGAGTCTCTGAATGACTCCATCCCTCTCCTAGCTTACGCTCTTATATACCTAAGCCGACAATGGGCCAACATTCAATTGTCTAACAGTTGTTGCCTAGCAACCACCGAACATCTAGTGACCGTAGCCTGTCAATCATGTCTGACAATTGAACATCGACCTTGTCAATACTGACTAGGATTACAGTTACAGCGAATTCAAATAAATAATTATGTGATCTAATTACTACAAATATTTCATATTTGTGACAATATTATGTGAAAAAACATAAAAATCAAAGCAATATTGTCAATAAAAACGTAAGAACAAATAAAATTCATGAAAATAAAGTAGACTGAGATAAATATACCATTATACATTCAAATTTGTGACAGTGGAATCAAAATTGAAACTTGGAGGTATATAAAATCACCTCTGCGTCCGATATACAAAGAGCTTTACCGCTGTTGTCACGTTAATTTCACTCCAAGTACTTGCAATACACAAAGAATTTAAGTCTCAAAGAGAAAATCTTTTTTAAAGAAGCAAAATATTTTTGTGGCACCTAAAATTGTTTGCTTAACATTTTTTGAGGGAAATTGAACTCAAAGATCGTTCATTTACTCGGCTCTAACCTTAATTTGATTGATATTTTTGCTGTTGCTTTGATATTAATTTGAATTTGAAGCAATGTCATATTGAAACAAAAAATTGTATGGATAATCTCAATGGATATATTTAGTGGCAGGGCAAGACCAAAATTTGATGTGGTCAACGTACATTTTGCGAGGCCCTCTGGTAACACAAGAAGCAGTGTTATAAATTAAAAAACAGTTAAAACATAGCTTTTTACTATTAACTTTATTATACTATAGAGAATGTAAAATAAACTACATTTTTAGACTAAAATTGAAGAAACAGAAATTTCTTGCTTTTAGCTTAAATAAACTTGTTAATGATTGCACAGTAATTCAATAGAGAATAGATGAAACTGCTGAAGCTGAAGGTCTTTTCTGATCCATCGTACTTCTCAAATAATTTTTTATTAGTTTTAATTTTGAAAAGCCCTTTTCGGCGGTATTATTAACAAAATCGAGTATTCGGGTAAATTTCTTTCAAGTTATTTTCCATTATATGCTGAAACAGTTCTTTCACATCCCTAATGAAGTCTGGTAATTCTTCATACAATGCGTAAGGCTGAAAGTCACAACTTTCATCCTCTCGCAGGACTGTCTGTAAATCTTGAAAATTTTGTATTATTTGCTCTTTCTAAAGTCACAAGTATTGCTTAATTTCTAAAATATGAGACCTAAATATCCTGAAATTTGTATATTCTAAGATAAAATATGTCAAGATGAATCGATTCTGATAATTTTTGTTGTTATAAACATCATAAGGATGTTACGATTGCACGCTGTATTACTTGAGTAGCGGACGGAGGAGAGAATAGCCGAATCAGAAGCACACACTGTTTGACTCTGTATCTCCTAAACGAATTGAGATAATTGAAGTCTGTAAAAAGTATCGTATTCTGCACGATTTACTCTATTGTAATAAGAATTATTATTAAAATATATCAAAAAATACAAATACCATTACCTGATAAATAACATTTAGAGTTTGTAGCTACACCTTTCGACTTAATTGAGATAATCAAAATGTGTGGAAAGTATTGTGATCTACATAATTAGATTTAGATATAACGCGATGTGGAGTTTCATCGAAATATTTTCGGGAATACAAATATGATCGATTGAAATTCAATACTCAATAATATTTCTACAATCGACTATTGTAGTAGCACAATATTTGTTGTTGTATCTTCTGAACGAAACAAGATAATTAAAATTTGCAAGGAAGATGTCCAACACATTCAATAAAATCAATAAAAATGCCTTAAAAATGTAATGACAAGATATTTCTGTTTTAAAAGTGAGAATAAAAGATTATCAATAATAACAAAATTCGATAGACAATGTAAATATTTGGATTTTCGAAGCAGTTCTGTCACAACTTTAATGAAGTCTGAAACATTTAAAATTATTGTTTGTAAGTTATAGGAAAGTATAAATTATCATTTGATTCCGTTTTTGAAAAGTCATTTGTAAATGTTGTTTTATGTAAATTTTCACCGAGCAATAATAAATACAATGTCTTATTGTTTAAGAATGTTAATTTCTAATTCAAATTGATTTAATCGCTATTTTAATACTGGTTTTATGTTTAGCAATAAGATTAGAACAATATTAGTCTGTGTTTTTACTGCTTGATATCATAAAAAACTTTTGTAATTATAATTTTATCTTCTAAGAAATGATTTAAGTACTAAGTGAAAAAATAGAAATTATCTTTTCATGTGCTTCAAAGTACGATCGACTCACGTATGCACTATAAGTGTCTGCCACACCCGTACCGGGTAAAAACCATGATTGATATTTATTTTTACTTTTTATTTATGAGAACAAAGTTATTCAGTAATACCTGAAATTACATTCTCATTCTCTTTTAGATTCAAGACAAAATAAAAAGGAATATAATAATAAAAGTTTGTCGTATATACTTTATAATCTTTCCGAAGCTAGTAAACTTCGGTTTATGTACGAGGTCTAGACTTGAAAACTTTTATTACATTTATGAAGTTGGCATAACAATCTTAAAAAATTCAGTAACATAAAGTAGAAATTTATATTATTGATGATCCTTTGAGTAATGAAATAATGACCCAGTGGGACGTTGACAGTTTTACGGTCTCTGGTCGCCGAGAAGACGTAAACGAATCAAGTGTTTTTGTAATCAATTGCAATATGGTCTTCTAATAAACATTCTTGATTACACATACATACCAATATACATATGTTAATGATTTGTCCTCGTAGATTATTTCTTTTATTGTTTTACGGTCCTTTAATTACAGATTAGAAATCTGACGCAGTTTGCTAATTGAAGATGAGGCTTTAATTAGAGATGAAGATCAGATTTAAAGTATCTGACATTGGGGTTTAATAATTAAGCTATTAGGAATTGATTGGAATGATATTTTTATTATAGATTGGCACACTTCTTTGAATCTGCAAACAATTTCCAACAATTTAAGAGGTAGTTTTTTAAAATATTTGAACAGTTACTCAAAAACAAGATAAAACATCAATTTCTGTCTAACTTTAATGGCGTCATTATTCTTATTCCGAACATCCTACATATTTTTATATATTTGAAATTTATGCAAAAATCTGAATACAGTCATGAATCTAGGTGAATTGATTTTCCATTTCTCGATTTCCTGGACGGATATTATATGCTTGGGACTCATCGTTTGATTCAGAATATAAAATATGTAGAAATATATAATTTCCATTTGATATTATGAATTCAAAGTAATTTCCTGTGTGAAAGCAAGATTTTTTTTCGGAGCTTATTAATTTTCAGTAGTTTTTCAAAGTCTTGTTTAATTTGATAGAGTTGAGTTGTTATTTATATTAAATAATAATTAATAAAAATAGGAAAGGGTTGAGGGGACTGTCTGATGTCTACATTTGTTTCAAATTCCTTCGATAAATTATTACTGGCTCAAACATAGTTTCTGTTAGCTTTGTGAAGATTCTGTTTAGTTTACTGCTTTGTTCGTCCTCAATTCTTGTCATATTAGATGTCCAGAGATGTGATTGAAGGCTTTTCCGAAGTCAATAAAGCTAATATGTTATATTTTTCCATACTCTAAAGAATCTTCTGAGATTCGTCTGAGGCTAAATTAAAAAAAAGGCAATCTGTCTGTCAGTCTGAAATAACGATGACTTGAGAACGCATTCAAATTGTCGACTGAAATTTTGAATTATTTGATAATAGTACAGTCATTTGGTTCTAAATAAGGGGTTACCGGGAGTTTTGAAAGTTGATAATTTTATAGATTACGATGTGCTCTGTCCGAATTTCAACTTTGCCACCTCAAATGTTTGTCGCTCGCGCCACTATATTGGAAACATGGCGCCCAAAAGAAGTTTTTGGAAAATATCTCCTTTCCGTCTCATTTCACGATAAAAGCACTCAAATACAAAATGTAACTAGAGAATATTTTCTATAATTTATTTAATGACCTTTTTTCTCGTAAAATCATTTAATTTTAACTGAAATTTGTGAATTATAAAATCAACTTGAATCTAGAAACTATACTAACAATAAATATTTTACTATGCGTAGAACTGCATCCTCCGCAGTTTAAAGGAATGCGTCGTCTTTGTATCGGGCGTCCTTCTCTCCCTTTACAGTATCGCTTGCATTTTTAGAACCATGGCTTCTAATGAAACAAATTGTTCTATTTGTGCTAATTCATTGCATAAAAGTGAAGTGACAAGTACAAGAAAAAGGATTGGGGACTTTTCGTAAGTCAAATATTAAAAGAAAAGACAACAAGGATAAACTTTTGGTGGGACTGAGACCGATAGTATTTCACGATGTATGCCTGAAGCGATATAATAATAAGAAGTTAATCGCTGTATCTTAGCGTAGAGGAAGCTATACCACGACTTCTCATCCACAACTGCGATCCACACGCCCAACTATACTTTCCGGTGCTCGTACGCCAAAACTATTGATTTTACGAACAAAAAAGCTATTACAGAAATTGTAGGAAACTTTCTCTAGTTTTATCTTGTATTTAAATATTTTTATCGTGAAATGAGTCGGGAAGGAGTTATTGTCAAAAAACTGCTTTTAGGCGTCATTTTTTCAATATGATGACGCGAGCGGCAAAGATACGAGGTGGCAAAGTTGAAATCGAAATCAACAAGGTTGTTCTTAAATAGTTATTTGACCGATCGAAAAAAAGTCTCTACAATAAGTCAAAAATTGTGATCTACAGCAAGTCTCACGAACAGATCAAAGGAAGGATATGCATGTCATTATTTAATGGCTAGGCCATAATGAATACTAGAGAAAATTAGAAAATAATACTAGTTCTTAGAGGAACATTTCCTTTTTATTAAAATTTGCAAGAAGATGTAATAGTCTTCCACGATTTTTAGAAAATCTCTAAATTGAATTCTGAGCCCATTAAAAAAATATTGTGATAAACACGATTTCAGAATGAACAACTTTTGAAACGGACACGAAAAACTGCCGCAAAATGTTGCTGTGACGTCACTTCGCACGTTATCGCTCAGCTGTAGCATTGTTTTCAATAGTCAGCAAAAGAAAATTTCGGTTGTATTGTACCTAGGTGTGATAGCAGCAGTCATCGCGAACAAATAAGTTGTTTATAAATGTTTCAACAAGGGAGATACTAAAAAAGAGGACACAACAATTCTGACATGATACCACGAGTGTTTCGTTTGACTTTCTACTTATCTTGTTGTGAAGTCCATTTCAATGTTTAACTATATGAAACTCTTAAAACAAGTAACAGGAAATAAACTTAACATCCATCAAGATACATTGTTATTCATTATTTTGTATGCATTTGTAATATTTTCAAACATGGCACAAAAGTAGATTTACACAATCAAAATGGTTTTCTCCAAATTTCATCAAATAAACATTTAATTATTATTAATGTCTTTGACGTGACAGGTTCAAATGCTATGTAAACAAAACTTTTATAGGTTGAAACTGGATATTCACCAAAACATTTCAGTTGTTCAATATAACGTGTTAAAATTAATAAAAAATAGACATCACAGTCAAAAGAAAGATTCATGATAAAGATATACCTCTGAAATTCGAGAACACTCGTTTCAGCTGCCTTAAAAAATACTTTCAAGAAAAAGTCGGCAACCATTAACTTGTAAATCTCTGGCAAATCATCTGACTGTTTCTTTACGAACACATCAGAACTCATTTTGTGTCTGATTATATTTTAAGTCGAATTAATCTACGGTTCCTTTTTCTGATCTCCAACATGCGTAATGACGTCACAACAGCGCCTGGCCAATAACAGCGTTTCGTCAGTCAAGTAACAAAATTCAAAAATTTCTCCATTTTGTTTGTTGTTTACTAACATAATGCAGTAGAAAAAAATTAATTTACAAAATGTTTAAGGATGTATGAGTGAGGGCGTGAGGGAATAGTGAATTTTAATGGGTGGGAATAGGCTTGAACGCTTGCGGGGTGAAGCGAAGAAATTATTCACGTGATCTGTATTAACTTGGCAATGTAACAAAAGGCCACGTGCTTGCAGAGCAACGTTGCCGTGTCAAATCATTGCGGGTAAAAATTTATTCAATCAAGTAATTTGAATTTTTCTTTTCAGGATGAACGGATACATACTGTTTTTAAAATATTGACGGGATACTGCAATATTCATCTTTCTTATGTATAGTTTTTTTTTTATTCTACGCAAACTTGAACATACTGATATATCTATTTATTTATGAGCTCAATCACCTATTTCTCCATAAGAGCAATGTATTTTGTGTCAATTTTCAACAATTTGTTACTTCAAAATATGAACGGTGACCTACCCTGAAATTTTAACAGTAAATTTTTTGGACAGAAAACTAATAACAAATAAATTTTGAGGTTTGAAATCAAAAATTGTTATCACGCTCATACATCCTTAAGTAAAATTGTTATAGTTATATTTTTCAGTGTATTTTTAGTACAGTCATTTGGCGGTTCTACCTGGAAAGTTTTGCAGGAGTTTTGGGAATGGGTAATTTTATAGATTTCGATATGCTCTTGGTGAATTTCAACTTTGCCACCTCATATTTTTGCCGCTCGCGCCACCATATCGGAAAAGTGGCGACTAAAAGCAGTTTTTTGATAGTATCTCCTTTCCGACTCATGTTACGGTACAAACAATTATATACAAAATGAAATAACAGAAAATTTCCTACAATTTCTGTAATAACCTATTTTTTCGTAAATTTAATAGTTTTGGCGTACGAGCGCCACAAAGTGTAGTGGGACGCGTAGATCGCAGTTGTGGATGAGAAGTCGTGACTTAGCTTCCTATCCGCAAAGATGCGGTGATTAACTCCTCATTATCATATAGTTTTCAATATCGTTAGCCACTATCAAACTCAGTCCCACCAAAAGTTCGTCCTTGTTGTCCTTTCTTTTAATACTTGACTTACGAAAAGTCTCCTTTTTTTTCACTTTAGTCACTTCACTTTTATGTAATGGATTAGTACAGATAAAACAATTTACTTCATTAGAAGCCATGGCTCTATAAATGCAAACGACATTGTGAAGGGAGAGAAGGACGCTCGATACAAAGGCGACGCTTTCCTTTATAACTGCGGAGAACGGGTCATAGTAAGCCGGTTTTTCAACACATGTGAAATATTTATTGTTAGCATAGTTTTTAGATTCAAATTAATTTGATAATTCAGAAATTTCAGTTTAAATTAAATTTCACGGGTTGGTTCGTACGCCAAAACTATTTGACGAAAAAAATTGTCATTACATAAATTGTAGGATATTTTCTCTAGTTTCATTTTGTATATGAATGCTTTTACCGTGGAATGAGTCGGAAAGCTTGTTTTTTAGAACCAAATATCTACAACTGAAGGTATTAATAGCTACATTTTTCAATAAGTTTAATATCTCGACCTAGTGTTGTTTTCGTCTACTTTAAATTATTAATCATGAATTAACCTAGTTAGAAACAGTTTTATGAATGTCGCAGACTCATAACGCAGACAACAAGCATGAAATTTTGATCTGTCATCCTTGTTTACAACGGAGAATCAAGTTACATTTGAGGATGGCACGCGTTGTTCATTTGTTTAGTTTATGAACATTAAATACATGTGTGTACATATTACTTGTAGCACATAATGTAAATGATATCTTGAGCAGCACTTATCATATATTAAATTCTCTGGAAGGATTGTGTACATGAACACGAACTGTTCCTGTTATTGTATCCAGGACTGAATCTGAGCGATAAGCAGGTGAAATACACATCAAAATGCTTTTCTTATTATATTTCATTTTATTCCGTTATTTTGTGTTCAAAATGCATAATATAGTACACCCCACACTTGATAATAATAATTCATTTATCCGCAAGGACTAAGGTCTACATTAAAATTAATTTTACAAATGGTTTCTCGACTTGTCAACTTGAAATTGCATTCGGACTGAACTAAGTGAATTTTTGATGTTTCCAGTCTCTGGAGAAACATGGAGCCAGTGTATGTTTGTCGGTCTATATATCTACGTCCAGTTTTAGTTCCGCTTCCGGTTTGCAATCCGCTGGACGTAAATTATTTACCGGACCGCTCCATTTCATCCAAACACAGGAAAGATGATAAAATTTTAAAGTTTTGCTGAAATAATCCATTCATTCAACAATTATCATTCAAGCGGAAAAAAACTATAGTCTATTCTAGTTGAGAACGCTTATTGTGAGCTTGAAGCGGTCACGATTAATGACATATATTGATTTTGAACGCAAAAACCGTGATCGTCTTGTGGAACGATTATTGAGGCGACATGAGCATTGCGGTCGCCTAGTGGAACGTACCCAAAGTATAACTGGGAAGTAAATAAATCTGACAACCTTGCTTTAAACAAAAGTGTACCTAGTGGGAGTGAAATGATTGTTAATAGCTACATTTCATGAACATAAAGTAAATTGAAAATTCTATTACATGTTCTTAGCAGAATGATTTTCATAACAAAGCTGTCACAAGAAAAACTATAATGAAATATTAATATATCTTTTGTTAACAATAGCTTTTTAATCATAAATACCATAAAATGAATACGTATTATTCAAAATAATTATAAAATACAGTCGTGGGTGAACTATTGTCTATCTAAAAAAGCAGATGCAAGCTCCAATCGTGAACAACTTAATTTATGAGAAAATCGGGGACAAAATATTCATCATTCTACTCTAGAGAATTATTGCCAAGGCCGTTCGGAAAATCGATGGGAACTAGTTATGCCATAAATTATGGAAGTTGGACAGTAGTCAAGAAAATAGATTACAGGAATAAAATTCATCAAATCGTTTGGAATATCTTTTATGGAACGGAATATAAATTTTATTGCATGTAAATATTACTGACCTATAAAAAAAAAGATCAAACAGATCATGAAAATCGAAATTTGTGGATTGACAGGTCCTGAAATTATTATTCAAATGTGCTCTTATTTCGCTAATAAAGAAATGTAAAGAACAAAATTTAATTCTCATGGCTGTCTGTCATAATTCTTTCTGACTTTTTCATCGCATGTTACGATCTTCCGTGCTTCTGACAATAATAAACAGCAAACTTCAGGGCTGTGTATGAAAATATAAAATATAAATACTGTTAAGGCTACCAATTATATTCCGTATAACTACAGCTCTATCGATTTTACACGCTCGAGTCAAACAAAGAAAGTGGACGACAATGAAAGATGTGTGATAAAAATCTATTACCCTTGAACTAAAAATTTCAACCCATTTTACAGGATGTTTTATTGGGGGTACTTTCATCCCTCAAACGCTGTGTAAGAGAAAAAGAAATTTATTGGAACGAATTAGGTGGGAATGAATGCTTCAGTCCTGAAATTTGTTGAGGTCGTTATCACAAATCTCGTCGTTTTTTTCCAATATTCAATTGTTTCACTCTTTTCAGTTTTTCATATAAAAAATTGGATAGTGTTATTGCCTTTGAACGACTTATATTGGTTGCTTTATCTATGTGATAAAGCCCGATTTATAAGCTACTTAAATGTCAACTCGTTCAAGTTTATAGTGGATTAAAACCAAAGCGCTAATATAATAGGTTTATCTGAGGATTACAAATAAGAAATTGCAGGATAAACACACGATTGGACCGTGTATTACATATTGCATAGTTTATTTATTGCTGTTATGCTTAAACTTAGTATAATGAGGTTTACAAAGGCTTAACATAATGATATACCGGAAAGTGGTTGTTAGGGGTGGATAAAGGGATTTGGTATGTGAAACTAGTTTTATGCAATTTTCTGCTCATTTTACAGCAAAAACTAAGAATTATTCTAATAGTACAGTCATTTGCAAAGCAGTTTTTTGACAATATCTTCTTTCCGACTGATTTCACGATAAAAGCCTTAATATACAAAATGAAAATAGAGAAAATTTCCTACAATTTATGTGCTAACCTTTTTTTTCATAAAATCAATAGTTTTGGCGCACGAGCGCCGCAAACCTTATACATCTACGCTACCCCGTGACATTTAATTTTAACTGAAATTTGTGAATTATAAAATTAACTTGAATCTAAAAACCGTACTAACAATAAATATTTTACTATGCGTTGAAAAACCGGCTTACTATGGCCCGTCCTCCGCAATTATAAAGGAATGCGTCGCCTTTTTGTCGGGCGTCCTTCTCTCCCTTCTCAGTATCGTTTGCATTTATACAGCCATGGCTTTTGATGAAGTAAATTGTTTTATTTGTACTAATCTATTGCATGAAAGTGAAGTAAATGAAGTGAAAGAAAAAGGATTGGAGATTTTTCGTTAGTCAAGTATGAAAAGAAAGGATAATAAGGATAAACTTTTGGTGGGACTGAGATCGATAGTGGTTCACGATGTATGTTGAGAACGATATAATAATGAGGATTGATCACTGCATCTTTGCGTATAGGAAGCTATGTCATGACTTCTCATCCACAACTGCGATCTACGCTCCTAACTATAATTTGCGGCTCTTGTACGCCAAAACTATTGATTTTACGAAGAAAAAGGTTATAATAGAAATTGTAGAAAATTTTCTCTTAATTCATTTTGTATATAAATATTTTTATCGTGAAATGAGTCGGAAAGGAGATATTACCAAAAAACTACTTTTAGACGCCATTTTTCCAAAATAGTGGCGCGAGCGGCAAAGATACGAGTTGGCAAAGTTGAAATTCGGAAAGAACACATTTAAATCTATTTTCAAAACACCCGGAAAACTTTTCAGGTAAAACCACCAAATGACTGTATTATAAACGATGTTTTAGAATGACTCTTATTCTGACTCAAGTTTAGTTGTATAATGTGCAAATTGCAGGATAGTGTGAATTTCGAAATATCTATTGTATTGTAGCGATATCTGATTGCTTTGTTTTTAATATTGTCACAAATATGAAATATTTGTAGTAATTAGGTCACATAATTATTTATTTAAATTCGCTGTAACTGTAATCCTAGTTAGTATTGACAAGGTCGATATTCAATTGTCGAACATGATTGACAGGCTATGGTCACTAGATTTTCGGTGGTTGCCAGGCAACAACTGTTAGACAATTGAATGTTGGCCCATTGTCGGCTTAGGTATAGAAGAGCGTAAGCTAGTAGAGGAATTCATTCAGATCAGTAATACAGTACGAGTAATTGTGCGCGATATTGTGTTCATACTAGTTTGTAAAGTGAAGATTCACACTGTAATCGTGTTAATAAATTATTCTAAATAAAATTTGTGACAATATGAAAAGTGGACAAAATATTTTTATTTTTCTGTGGATGAAAATAACATTGAAAAAACTGAGATGCACCACTTGAATGCTTAAAAGTGTAAGTGGGGTAAGTCTTATCACTCAAGTGGCAAGGCTTAAGTGGTAAGACTCAAGTGGTGAAATCAATAATTGTAACTCGATCGCGACACATTATTAAAACAATTATGAACACAAAAGTTATCCACTCCTGGTATAGATTATTATTTTAAAAACTATTATTCGTATTCAAATTATGTGTGAACAAAAATATAGTTCGTAAAAGATAAAATTATATTTCCTTGCCTTCCAAATTTGACTTTTGGCGTCTCATTTATTTCATAACTGCAAGTATCACAAAGTTATTATCAAATGTACTACCCGTACCACTTGAATTGTTACCCTTACAACTGCTAAATATTAACATGAACGTTAGGAATACCATTATAATGAAATTGTGAAATATCCCCATCGATCCCGAGGGTGCAAGAAAATTATGCGAGGCCAAAATTCGCAAAAATTGGTTTTTGGCTTTTTTTTAGCGAATCAGCTAGTTTTATGATGAAAATAGTTTCTACAAAAATGATGGATTGTTCAATTCTCTACAAAAATGGTTTCTGTACTTTTTTCCCTAAGACTCACTATTCCTGAGAAAAAGCCATTCTAAAGTTATATTCTCCATAATATGCAAACGTTTCCACGCCATCTATGAGGTACTGTACTTGACATGTATTTTTTGACGTGGTTTCCTTGACGATCTTTTATATGAAGTTTAACATAATATTAGGTCTTCTTATTCAACTTCTTCTTCTTCTTTTTCTCCTTCATTATCCTGAGTTGACGTAAATTATTCAAACATCAGTGGCTTCCTCGATCATTTTCTGTTGGATATTCAATATTTGAACACGACTGGCCTTGACAGCTGGTGCATGCTGATAAAGTAAGCCTACTTTTTTGCAGCCCCATTTTGAATTACACCCCTTTTTGGAGTTGCAAAATAGTATATTCCGATACAAGTGCGAAATGATCGATTCGCACGAGTGACGGATGTTATTTTTTCCACAGTCAAAGGTGTTCGCGGAAATATTTATAACCAAAATATGCAGTTTTTTGAGAAAGAATTTGCTTCATTGATCTCATTCCAATTCATCAAACTTTGATAAAATTACTCATATCGATATTTTTTTGAAGAGGAATGATAAGAAAATCAAAGAGAAATGAAATTATGACAGCAATGGAACAGTTTTTTCTCGACGCCACGCGGCTCTCCTAGGAACTTCTACGCGTGCGGAATGACCCCTATTCCGCACGCTATAGCGTGTGGAATGGGTATCATTCTATAGTGACTGTAGAAAAAATTATATCAAGGAGTTTTTCTAGTGCAGGTGCAGAGTGTGGATTGGTTCGGCTTCTGCTCATCAACATTTTTATCGAGTATATTATCAAGTTCAATTATGGCTTGCAAATTCGACTGGATCCAGAATAATGGGGTTGGACGTTGATTAATAATATATTGGAGCCAATCCACACCACAATCTACTTCCACCTGCATCAGAAAAGCTCCTCCATAAAAAAGAGGTATAATTTACGTCAACTCAGGAAGATGGAAGTGAAAAAAAAGAAGGTGGCGAAAGAGAAGAAGAAGAAGATGAAAAAATCTAATATTATATCAAACTTCAATAAAAAGACTATGGAGTAGGCCTACCGAGGAAACCACGTTAAAAATTACGCCAAGTACAGTATCTCATAGGTGGCGTGGAAACGTGTGCATATTAAGGAGAATGGCTTTTTCTCAGAAATGGTGAATCATATGAAAAAAAGTGTAAGAAACATTTTTGTATAGAATTAAAAGACCTACAATTTTTGTTTGAAATTTTTTTGTCATAAAACTAACCGTTTCGCTAAAAAATTCAATTTTTGCGAACTTTGGCCTCGCATAAAATCGAGGATCCATAGGGACTTTTCTCAACTTCATTATGATGGTACCCCTAATGTTCATGTCTATTTTCAGCTTTTTGGGAATTTATGCAAGAGTACCTACCCCTATTTTTAGGGTTAACTTGACCAGACTATACTTCCAGCAAAGTGAATTTAGCACTATTCTGCAACACAATCGATAAATCTTCATAAATCATTAGCTATTCCATCCAATAAGGAAATTTATTTTGTAAATTAATCTATTGAAGTTTTTATCGATTGTTTTCTTTTTCAATCCTTAAACATATGAAGGTAGCACCGAGGTAGTACCTGAGTATTTATTTGTCACATTTGTTTCTATTTGTCAATAATCTTATTGATAGATAATTAAAATTGATACATAAAATGTTCCCAAAAAAACGACTTCGACATTACCAAAAAAGTAAAAAATGAATATTCTTGAATCTTCGATGGTTTTTGACACCTTGAAATCAGTGAAAACACCGAGAACACTGAAAATCTTAGCATATGGTTGGTCTCTGAGGACCTCGCGTTCATACTCACAGCGACATTCTTATTTTGTTTGGAGGATGTTTGGCGTGATCATTATTTGTACACTTGATAGTAAGCGAAATATCTATAACCTTTTGATTGTGTCTTGGGGATGTTTGGCCCCTACGATTGGTCTGACTGGTTACAAAAAGTATTGAAATTATTCCCTGAGTATCATATATAAAAACTAGAACTCAGGTTATAAGTGAGATTATTTTATTTTTTGCAAAGTTTAAAACGTCTAGCAGGAGTTACCGCCGATGGTAAGTGTCTGGCAGTGTTGATTATCAATTTTTTACAATTTACATATAAATCAAACTCAAAATTTGAAAAAAGGGAGTAATGTTTAGCGTACCTTTAGCACGTGGTATATCTAGATTGGCCGTTGGCCCAAGCTAGCAAGTATGTATACGATAAAAGTACATAGATTCTTATGGGGAACTCTGATGTCTTATTCATCCAATAAGCTTGTTTTATAATATCAAGCATATTAAAAATTAGACTGCAAGGCTAAATTTTCATGCCAATACGAAGCTACATATAAAATTGTTTCGCATGCATGAAAGGACCTTTCAAATTCCAATTCATGTAAATTTTCAGATGATGAACGTTCCAAATTTTACTGTAAATTTACATTTTGAATAGATTGTGCTCTACTTCCCAATAAAATTCACATTAGAATAAAGATCACTTCTGTTCATATTTTTTTTTCCAAAATTAGTTTCTTTGAAGTAGACTTTAAAGTACTTTATCATCATTTGACGAGCATAAATTGCAAAACTTCATCCTTTGAGAACCAACCGCATGTCAGTAAAAGTGTGTAGAAAAAAAAGTGATAAGGGAAATTTACCGATATTTAAATTTATAGCACAATGTCATGAAATTGCGTGCGCGATAAACAAGCTGAAGATAAAAGGGACGACTTTAAAAGAAAGTATTAACACCTCAGGCGTCGGTAATTCTAAGAAAATGCTTAACTTCAAATAAAATTGTGCAAATTTTATCATAATTTTAATATTAATTTGATAACACGTGAGTAACATAAAATAAATATTGCGCCCAATGAAACCATTTGCATGACATAATAAAAGAAAGGAAAATTGTAATTAATGTACGTTAGATTTGATTGGTAGATTCAAGCTAAAGTTTAAATTGTATAGATTTCATAATTGCTCCATTAAACCGCAGTTTTCTGACATATTTAATTAATTATAAACCACTTTAAATTCAATTTACTTCTTGGTGTAAAAAATAACTGGGATACTTATCAAATTCCTTCTAGCGGAAGAAATATCACCAATTAACATTTTTTCTATCGAAAAAGCCTTGTAGATCCACATTTGATTAAGATATTGATAAATTCCAGAGGTATTTTGTGTAGAAGTAGGTGAAATAGATTTACACAAGAGAAACGAAAAATATCGTACAAAGTTATATCTCGGAATAGTTATTCGATTTCTTCTGGATCATATTTCAGCCCTGGGGATATAAATCCAATTTTACATTTATATTGAACTGAATATTAGGTTCGCAGCTGATTTCTACACCTTCATTTAATTTTTTTAATAGTTAAAATGTATATCCGAGCAATGATTTTTGTGGTTGACCCATTTTCAAGTTTCATGCATGACAAAAATATACATTTTCGTCATTAATTATTGTGGATGATTTTAATCAAAATGAGTAGTTTTTTGTGCTCTAAATTTAACTATTATTAAAAGCATTTTTTCTATTTAGCTACGGTAAGATCATTACTAGTTTTTTTAGTATAATTTCTTGATGATTGCTAATGTACCAACACAGGATGTATCCTAAAACAACCAATAAGTTTTGTAGAACAACTAATGACTTTGAATGAGAAATTAAATATTTAATCTTATGTGAGGTTTTATAAGTTTGATGAAGTAGAAAAATTAGAGCTTAATATTTTTTAAATAAGAGATGATCTTTAAAAAATTGAAAAATAAAATCTAAATTATTACTTTTAATCTTGGATATGAATTATAGCTCACGACAGACATCGAAAAAAAACTGTTCTAATAATGTTAACAGCAAACCTACGAATAA
Organism: Dromius quadrimaculatus; assembly: GCA_963989225.1. Lineage (NCBI taxonomy): Eukaryota > Metazoa > Arthropoda > Insecta > Coleoptera > Carabidae > Dromius > Dromius quadrimaculatus. The sequence continues at coordinate 5,960,902 of OZ022328.1, forward strand.
TTTATTATAGTCTGCTGACTTTGGATACTTTGTACCGCGTAAATTTGCACACTTCCTTTTTTTTCTCATGCTATTAGGCTATGTGCCAGTAGAGTACACCCAAGTTTCCAGCTTTTTTCGATTTTTGGCCAAAAACTTCTATAAGAAAGCTTCCAACGGAAAAAAGTCATGAATACCTTTTTTGAAGCTGTGAGCATTTTCTACAATTTGAAATCAACTATTATTTTCTAGGTCTGATAGATCTCGAAATACAGGAGCTCAAAAATTGTTTTTTTTTTTCCAAAAAGTTGAAAGTTACAGGTTTGGCCCTTCTCTGAGCAAAATATCGGCTCTAGTACTTATTCTACGAGGAAAGCTTGGTCACTCACTAGATATTCACTGTTTCACTGTTCATTGTCTCTCAGTCAGGTCGTTTGCCCATATTTATATACAGATGTCCGTTTCTGGGAATGTTCTACGTCATTCGAGAGCACGTTATTAGAATTTTTGACCGTGCGGGGCGGGGCAGCGTGAACAGACGAAAAACCTCGCCCAGACAGGACCAAATTCAAGGCTTATTTTATTTTCACGAATTATGACACTTTCGCACGTTACAATACAGATCCTCCAGTTCGATAGCCAATGCGTTTTGGCATGATTTGCCATGGCAAGTATTGCATATATCGGAGCAGAGAAGACCCGATTTCCTGCAAGTGCACACACCCATACAATCTTTCTTGCACCTGCAGGAAATCAGTTTGAGGAGAGTGGGTGAAGCTGGTGGAGCAGTGCTCATAATTGGTAGTACCTGTACTTGGTGGTATGTGCGGTAAGAGTGGTGAGCTGCTTCTTCCTCTGTTGGAGATTGATTTTCGCGTTGGTAGCTGATCGAATGAAGTACTTGTAGCGAAGAGCATGGAGTGCTTCGTCTTCTTGTCCTCCACAGATCGCCACAAGATACTTAGAGCCAGTAAAGGCAACATCTTTGTGGATGGCGTCGGGCTTTAAGAGTGTGGTAGCCATGTCTATCAAGGCAACATTCTTCTCGAAGGTGCTCATTATCTTACTCTTCCCTTGCTAAAAAAGGCATACATTAACAATTACAATCCGGAGGGATACAGCACCTCATCGCGATTGAAAGAGTTTGCAGAGTACTGCAGAATCCCTGAAGCACCCTCAAACGACGAGGCCAAGTCATTGGGAAGAACGAGCAAATCGACGTCTTCTCCAATTAGGAAGACAATTCCATTGGATTTGCTCTTTTTCAAGGCCCTTCTTACGATGGTGCAGTCTGAATCCTTTGTCCACTTACGATATTGTCCACATTACTTTAGACTGTACGTTGAATATATCTATGAATTTAATAACTTCAATTTGTAAAATGTGGTACTTATCTGATGGAAAATGTGTTAACTATACATTTCCATGACTATTATTTTCATCTCCTTTAGAATAGATTATACCGCAAATCTAATCGTCTTCCACTCTAGTTTCGTCATTCCATAGCACGAAGTGACGGAGCTCCATACAATTGTAATGTTTATTGCTTGAAAATTACTTATATTTAAAATAAAAGTCACTATTCAATAATTTAAAATGAAATAAAAGTTTTATTCTTCTAATGTCACTAACAACACTATATTATTTATTTATCACTTAATACTAACTTAAACAAAGTCGCAGATATTTATATTTACCTATTTATATCCACTGATCACTTCACTATTTGATATTCACTGCTCTAGTTTGACGATTACACTACTCTCTGAAGTCTTTGGCTTCTCTTTATATAGAAATATCCATTTTTCGAATGTTCTACAACTGAAATGTTCTACTTCTGGAATATTGCTAGAGGCTGAGTACCTCCAACAAACTTTGTTTTTGGCCTCTTTGATGATTTGGAGACTTATGTCAACTAAAGAGGGCGATTAATTACATTTTGTAGACGACATCATCAATGCTGATATAGTTATTAGGGTATCAAGGGTTTTAAAAGGACAATAATGTCTGAGGTCAACAGTGTACTTTCCGCTGGCCCGAAGTGTACGTGCGTTGACCGCAGACATTATCGTCCGTTCAACTCCTGTAGTGCCTTCAATGTTTGATGTCTGACTAATGGACTATTTCAGTCAAAATTTTCAGCAATGTATGTCCTGTCATTGTGATTTCTGTCTGAGAAATTACTCTAGTTACTTGCTGTAACTGAGGAACGTGTAGTTTTCTTCCATGCATCTTTTCTCGCGTCTTTCCATGCTGTTCTGTCTTTCATCAAAGTTCTGCTTCCATTTATTTTTATCCCTCTGCGATTCATCGCCTTGTGTATTTCTGTGTCCCAAGTTTTATTCGGTCTACCTCTCTTTTTTTTCTTTGCTGGTTTAGCTGCTGTTTCGCGAGTCTTTCTTCTCCCATTCTTTGGACATGTCCTCTCCATCTAAGCTGTCCTCCTATTATATTCTTAATTGGTTTTGTTCGCAACTTATCTTGAAATACTTCATTTCTTATTGTGTTCAATTTAGAATCTCATTTCGATACTTCTTATTTTACTTTGATGTCTTTCCGTCGTTGTCCAAGATTCGCATCCATATGTTAAAATTGGAATTGCTACTTTTTAAACACCTCTGTTTTAGTTTCCTTGGGGACTTCTTTTTTGTTAAGGAAGTTTATTGCATTGAAAATTCTTCCTCCTTTGTTAACTAAGATTTCACATGTTCTCCATATTTATTTTATGTGTTTTCTCGTCTCCATTGACAATCATTGTTTCAGTTTTTAATTATTGCTAACTCTCATAATTTTCATTTTGTTCGTATATCCTTTTCACACATTCAATAGTATGTTTGCTTACTTTTCTCAGTTCTAGCAGTTTCCACACTTTTTCTCTTACTACCTTGTCGAATGCTTTTTTGAGATCGATAAAACACAGATGTAATTCTTTTTTTGTAAGACTCTTTGGGGTCTGAATCGGCCTTTTGTTTCTTCAAATGTAATTTCTATTTGTTGTCTCTTGGTGCACCTTGTTCTTCTACCATGTTGAATATTTTCAGCAGAAAACCATGTTTTTTTATCATCATTGCCTTTATGATGCCTTTCCTATTTTTAGTTTCTTCATTGCATGTAATTATATTCTCCTCTTCTTGTATTTTATTTATTGTGCTATCTGTGATTTCAATTTCGTTGCTGGTCTTGTCGTCTTGCTTAGTTCTACGAAGTATTTTCGCCATCTGCTCATAATTTCTTCTTCTTTATTTAGTATTTTACCTGCTATATCTTTAATATTACTGACTGTCTGTTCTTGTCTATTTCGCATTCTTTTCAAAACTCCGTAGAATAATTTTTAGTTTTCATTGTAGGCATTCCCTAATCTGTTCATTGTTTTTCGCCTCTTTCACTAATTTCTTAACTTCTATAATAATAATGCCGTGAGATATTACCCGAGAGTATTATTTTTTAAAATAATGTTTTCTGACAGAAATCACAATGATATGACATCATTGCTAATAATTTAGATTGAAATAGTACATTAGTTGGACAATAAACATTGAAAGCACCACGGGAGTTGAACGGACGATAATGCCTACGGTTAACGTACATATCTAGGGCCGGAGGCCCTCGGAAAGTACACTGTTGACCTCAGACATTATTGTCCTTCTAACACCATTGATACCTAATAACGTCCTTCAAAAGGATTTCAAACCACAAACCACAAGATGATACTGCTTGTCATACGACTGGAATTGTGAAAGATTGGATGTTGGAAACAATATATCACTTTTAATGTGGACTAGTAATCCATATTGCCGATCGAAACCTTGTGGCATTACATTATGTAAGTTACGTACTCGTTCCCGAAAAATAAGAGACAATTTCACTTCAGATTATTGCTAAACTTCAGTTTACACTATGTTGGGAAAATAAGGGATGTTAGATTGAGTGTATGGTGGTAAATATTGTGTGTTGCAACAGAACGAGATTCTTGCTGCTGTTTGTTGAATCAGAAAAGATCGAAAGCGGAATAAATTGGTGAGTGAGAACTGTTCCATTTGGAAGAATGTGGTTGGAGGGGAGCTCAGAAAGAAATCAGTTACTTTATCAAATAGAGGTACTTGAGAAAAATACATAAAGTGGAATTGAAGTATGAGCAAAAGAAATGTGTTTTGGCAATCAAAAACCAGCCTAAAATTTTGGTAGAATAATGAAATAGGGCTTTGTAGGTATATTATTTCCCCAGATAGAACGAAAGAGGAATTTACTTTCCTAAAAATATATATAATCTAAAAAACGTAGGAGGTTGCACAAAACCTGTGAAATATGAGGCAAACAGTGCAAAAAGAACAAAGCTCCATTGGCTTTATTCATCTTTTTATGGTCCGCGTGGTTCTAGAACCGAATCCCGATATCAGAAAATATTGAAACAGATGTCACCAATTGGTTTTATTCTCAATTTTATTTTTAGGAGAGCAGAGCTCTGATATGAAACTCTTTGCCGGATTAAAAACCAATTCCGTCTGAAATTTACTGGTATTCCACAACAGCTTGAATAATAATTTATAAGACTAATTTCCGAAGTTGGAATTGGGCTATAAACCTCTGCGGATGTAGGGATAATTGACTAAAGGATAAATTAAGATTAGGGACGAATAAGTGTCGAAGGAATATTGGAAATTGTAAAGGATTTGGAAGTTTATAATAATCAATATCAAACTGTAAATAGTTATATGCCCTTGCGCATATTTGCCGTTAAATGCTTATAATTATTCTAGTATTTCAATATTCGGTCACGCAATCATTAGAAACAAAACAAGTTCCCAGTTTGGTGAGAATTTCCGTTGCTCTGTTTCACAACACTAAACTTACAAGATTGACAGTAAGAAATTTGCCTCTTGAAAAATTTAGAACTGTTGCACATTTTAATGGATTGTATGTTCGGTTTAGTGACGTTAAAGAGTAAACTGGATGATAAATCTATCCGCAGGATAAGTTTCCAAAATATATCATCATGTAATTTAACTTGCTACCTAATTAGAACAAATGAATGAATAAATTAATAGATAACAACTTCAAAATTTGATATGCATTTAAAATTAATTTATTCTGGTATCTTTCAAGCAAGCATTTGGAAATTATCATATCAAATTCTTTTTATAGTCACAAGATGTATTAAGCAGGTATCAAGTATCAATGGAGAATGTGTTATCTCACATCAAGAACAAGATGGATACGGCTACCACTCTTCAACTTTTTTTTTACTTCAAAAGATGTGAAGATGACAAGCTACTTTATTTACAGGGTATTCCAATAAAATCAATTGTAATGTAAATGAATTTCGTTTTTTATTCGACGTGAATTGTCAAATCAGCAAGAAAAAATGTTGGCGCAATCGGTATGTGCAACACGTTTCTCCAGAAGGACAGCTCAACATAAATAGATCCATCTTGTTATTAGGTGTCACTAAAGACAAAAAACGCTCGATAAAAACCGGCATCAAAACTAGAATTGTTTTTTTCATTCATTTTTCTCTTTCATACGACGTGTGGTGAATATGTTTTGACAGTGAAGAATGCATTAGATTAATATATGATAATACTTTTTCACTTGCGTGCGGTCTCGAACTTCAAAGACTTGTTTGGGTCTTCAAAACTTGGAGTATTCTCGAGAAGCGACTTTACTTGAAAGTTAGGATAATCATTCATGTATCAAGGGTATTATAAAGATATTTGCTTATGCACGAAAGTACATTTTCAATTGGTCCCATAATAACGGGTTTTGAAATTTACTATCTGGAATAAATTGAAGACTGATGTATTAAGATAAGAAATCTACTCAGGCATAGCAAAAACATAATTCAATTGATCAAGAAAGATATTTACTGATTAACCAAATGTCAGACAATATTTTATTTGTCCAAAGTTTTCCAATCAGAATTCAAAATATAGAGTTGTGCCTCTTACTAATTAAAATCTGAAGCTGTAACAAAACTAATTAGCTTTATCCACGTGCCACAAATACATTTCAAATGATTTAATAGCGCCCTGTTTATTGAAATGAATGGATGAAATAGAATTTCAAGAATGTGCTGAGCGTTTACACACAAATAAACGGAAATATAAAATTATATTCGCAGAGATTGTTACTTTGTATTTGCTTCCTTTTTAAAGTTTATGTCCTGTTTATATTTCTTTCATGTCTTCTTTTTCTCATGAGCTGCATGTCTTTCATCAATCCTAAAAGTAAAATCTTAAATTTCCCTGCAATTTGTTAAACTAGATACTAAGGAAAAAACATATTCACTTGCTAGTTTAGTTTATTTTCTATGGAAACAATTATTTCAACAATTATTATTGAACTGTAGAAATTGTACAATCGGGCCTAAAGATTCAAGCTTCTATGAGTCCAATGAAATCATTTAATATCTCCATATTTATATAAGAGAACGGACGTAATATTATTGGATATAGACTATTAGAATTATAAATATCAAAAGATATTCTAATCTAGTAAAATTAGAATAGAGGCTACTGGCTTCTCCTCTTACTAAGAGTTGGAATAGTTTTTCAACAATAAATCGAGAATGGTTCAACCTATAAGAAAATGTTTCAAATAAAACATAAAGAAGACTAAATTTCCTACAAAAAAATGTGCTTTAATATTTTCTTGTAAATGCAACCGTTTTTGTGGTAGTGCTTTATAAGGAATGCATCTTTTAGTACATCACACGTGAGGTACAGTCTCGCGTTCTTTTTTGGAATATCTTTTGTAGGCTTGATCCTCTTCGTTTTTATGTTTTAATTTATTTTTCTCTGACTGGGGCGTATACTCTTAAGTAATATTAAATAATATTACTCTTATTAGATGCTAAAGAACGTGTCGCTCTCCCCCTGTACGGAGCAGTAAATGACCACACATTTTTTTCTTACAAATTCTTGAAATTCGGCAACAAAAATCCATTTGTATTAGTACCTCGTGTACCAGCAAATTAAGAATGTCATTTAATAGAGTAAATTTTATTTACTTTGGAAGTAAATTACACTGCCCTTTATAAAACCGGGCATTAAAGGAATTGATTATATCAAAATAAAAGTCACTTTTTAATGAATGAAGAAAATAAAGGTTTTATTCTTGAATGCAATACTAAAACAAACACTAAACAATTTCTTCTTACTCACTATTATTAAACTTCAGCTATACAGCAACTAATATTTATTTTCAACAAATTATTTATTTATTACACTTCGCACGTAGCTGATCAAGCTCTTGATATTCACTCCTCTCACTCAGGTTGTTCGATTTTATATATTCGGATGTTTATTACTAGAAATGTTCTACGTCATTCGAGAGCAAGTTGCTAGAATGTTCGACTGTGTGGGGTGGCACGATACAAACAGATGAAAGGTTCGGCCCAGACAGAGTCGGATTCAGAACCTATTTTATTTTCATGAATTATGACAGCTTCGCACGTTACAATAGGTTTGACAACAGCAGCCTCCAAACACTGAACCCTATCTCTTGCAATTGCCAAAAAGACTGCAGATTGATATGAGGTTGCAGAAAAAGTGTAATTGCAGCTATTACAGCGGTCAATATTGCCTAAATATCATGCAGATAAATGAACTACTTACAGATGAATCAAATGCTTTATTTAAAACATCCAGGGAGAGATTATTGAATTGACAGGGGAGCTTTTTGGATCGGAGAAAGTATTTCAATCAGTCTTTTCACCGAAATACAATGTAGAGGATATCACGTTGAGCAAGATTAAAATTGTACTCATGAATGGAAAACTATACAGCGCATTTTCATCAGACAGATTAGTGAATATATTGATTGCAATTGCAAGCAGCGGACGTAGAATGCTTATGTATCTGCCATTGTCCCTAACTTTTCCAACATGTGCCTCATTTGACCATTAAATCTTCAATTGCGTCTAGTTGCCTGCTAGTTTTTGATAAGCTATCGATTTTCGAATTAATCAAGGCAATTGCTTTAAAATTGCAGTAAGGGAAGCGGAGACAACAGACACCATATATCAAAGTGAAGACAATAGCACCTTTTTCTAATAATAGGTGAACAATGCGCTTAAAATGTGCCTGTTAGGTACTGTATCTTGCAGATGGAATAGAGTATAGGACAATGTTACAAGATGCGTTCCTTCGCCGATCTCCATCGCAGAAACTGTTGTACTAACAAAAAATTGTTGCTCCACATTGTTTACAGGAAATTTACTCTTCTTTATTCTTTATTTGGAACATTTTTTTGTGAGCTGAATCGTTTCTGACTCAAGATAAAAAAAAAATTTGTTCGATATTTTGACTTGAAAAAAACAAATCAAGATACAGCCAACCCATGAAAGGTGATCTTTAGGGGTTTGTGCACTACCAATTATTGGACAACAGCACTATTTGCCATAAAAAGGTGGTCAATGGCTTAAAAAATGTGCCAAGGAAAAGTATAATAATAATGTAACGTGCGAAAGTGTAGAAGTTTGTAGAAGTGGGTTAGGCTTGGACCAGATCTTGTCTGGGCGGGGCCTTTCGTCCTCGTTGTATCGCATCGCACCGCACCATACTGCCCCGCATGATAGAACTTTTGAGAACAAACAAACGACTCCAGGTTATAGTGTAATGGTGAATCTAGAGCAGTGAATATCAAACAGTAAAGCGATCAGTGTACGTGCACAAAGTATTTTGTGCACGTTGTCAAGAAAAAGAATTTCATTAATTTTTGTATTTTAATATGATATTAATATATTCTTTTAATTTTTTGACGTCTGTAGAAAAAATGTTGTATGCTACACGTACACGAAATTTCTTTGGAGCTTTCGAATGATTTGTGTCTTGGCTACCGCCTGGACAAAAAACTTCCATTCTCAAGCACCAAAGTATAATTTCGCGCACTAGATACATAAATAACTATTTTGTTAGTGATATCCGGAAGAATAAAACTTTTACTTCATTTCCAATTATTAAATAGTGATTTTTATTCAATTCTCTCTCCTTTTAAGCAATGAACGTTACAGTAATATATTTATTCACTATAAAACGATACATGAAAATATGGATAAAAATAAATTTAAAGGAACAAATTAAAATTAGCACAGGTAAAATATTCATCAACCTCGTACGTGGAGTAAAGAATGGCACAATGTTACTTAAGTGCATTCCTTCACCAAGCTGTATCGCAGAAACGGCTGCACTTACAAAAAATTGTTATTCCACATTATTTGTAGGAAATTTACTCTTCTTAATTTTTTACACGAAACATTTTTTGTAAGTCTAATCACTGCTGACTTATAATACTAATAATAATAATAATACAAAAGGTGATTTTTGGGGATTTATGCACTACCATTTATTGGACAATAGCACTTCTTTCTATAAAAAGGTGGACAATGGGCCAAAAATGCACCCGGTACTGTATCTCACAAGTGAAGTGAAGAATAGTACAATGTTACTCAAGCTGTATCGCAGAAACGGTTGCACTTACACAAAATTAATATTCTACAATGTTTGCAGGAAATTTACTCTTCTTAATTTTTTACATGAAACATTTTTTTGTAAGTCCAACCGCTGCTGAATTATGCTTGAAAATCAATTTGTTTGTCATTTGACCGTAAATAAAAACCAAGAAGCCGAATATTCTCAATGCGTTCTTTTACCAAGCTCTATCGCAGAAGCGGTTGCACTTACAAAGAATTATTATTGAACAATGTTTGTAGGAAGTATATTTTTATTAATTATTTATTTGAAACTTTTTCCTGTAAGTTCTGCCATTGCTGAATTATGCATGAAAAACAATTTGTTTGTCATTTGACCGCAAATAAAAACCTCGGTGATCTTTATACACTAACATGTATTGGATAATAGCACTTACTTCTATAAAAAGGTGGAAAATGTGCTAAAAATACGCCTATTACTGTAACTCGCAAGTGGAATGAAGAGTAGCACACGGTTAATCAAGATGCGCTCCTTCAACGAGCTCTATGCCAGAAACGGTTGTACTTATAAAAAATTGTCACTCTACATTTTTTAAAGGAAATTTACTTTTCTTAATTCTTTATTTAAAACACTTTTTTTGTAAGCTCCACTGCTCCTAATATATCCTCGAAAAACAATTTGTTTGTTATTTGACCGTAAAAGAGAACCAAGAAGCCGGCAACCTACAAAAAAGTTTATGCACTACTAGCTATTGGACAATAGCACTTTTTTTATAAAAAGGTGGAAAATGTGCTAAAAATACTCCTGGTACTGTACTTTACAGGTGGAGCAGAGAATAGCACAATGTTACTCAATATGTGTTCCTTTATCGAGCTCTATCGCGAAAACGGTTACCCTTACAAAAAATTGCTACTCAACATTTTTTGTAGGAAATTTACTCTTCCTAATTCTTCATCTGATACATTTTTTTGTAAGCTCAACCATTGCTGACTTATATTTGAAAAACAATTTGTTTGTCCTTGTGATGGTTGTGGGCTTATGCACTACTAATTTTTGGCAAAAATTAACATTTTTATTCAATTTGAATGTACCATTCTTTCAATATACAACTAATTAATCAATTTTAAATTGGAGATTGCTGCTTTTATTCTCACGCAGGTAGGAAAGGTAGGAAAATTCGGGTATCTTCTATTTAGGTGCTGAAAGATTTTGGGAAAGTATTTGACATAATGCAGAAAGCCAAGTATTTTCTGAAAAACTTCTATGTTTATGTAAAGCTCAAGGAAACAAGTGTACAAAGCCTTTATCCTCTATTAGAGTTAAGTATAAGGCTTGAATATATTCAACCTACAAATTGTTGCCCAAACCTTCCCTTATTATGACTAAACACTAATACAATTTAATTCGACTTGGAAACACCATTGTCCTTACCATTCCTGATACAATAGTCCTTATCCTCATTGTTAAGCTTTTCTGTTCCATGTGCTTAGTCTTACAACATTCAACAAAATCCCTAAGCTCCAACTACGGATTGTAATTGGTTCTTAGAATCTCCATTTCCCACTTTTCAAAGAGTTAAATTGTGATAGCGGTCATTGCGGTTCGTTTTCCATTGTGTATTTGTAGCCTCAGCTGCGAAGCTTCCAAACATGAATTGGAAGAGAGCTAAGTTACGTCAGTATCCATTGTTATAAAATTGGTACTTCAAGTTGTGCTTTTTATGGGTTTTCAATGAGGCAAAAATAAATTTCTGCTTTCGATCTGTCCAACTCTACTTTATTCGTCCGCGAACAAATGATAAATCACGTCTTTTCTTTCGGTGATACCGACAGACAATTTAGACGTATCCACCGGAACATACCGTAAATAAACGAAAAGTAATCTATCAATCTTGCTTCACTTCTTAAATTATTATTTTATCATAGTATTAATTTGTGCTTGGACTGATTTTAAATGAGAAGCATTATATCTTAAAACGGGCTTAATTTATTTAACGAGATTAATGAATTATGATTAAATTTTTGATGTTTGAAAGTATGATATTGTTTTTAGTTAATGACTGAGCAAACCTTGCTTTTTAAGACTAATGGCAACTCCTTTCTGATAATCCTTTTACGGAAAGAGACAGCTTATGATAATATTGTCCAATTAATATGTTTTAATCCATTTATGATTGGGCTATGATGAAATTAAATGATTCTGTTTCTGAAATACCCTCACTAAAGATCAAATTTTTAGTCTTGGCTTATCTAAATTTGAGATTAATGTCTATAGTAACTCCAGCTGACACAATAATTGTTATTTCGAATACTAATTATAGCTTAACTTCGAGTAGTGTAGAAGTGTTGAGAATCTGAAATTTGTCAGAGAAATGACGTTTCGTGCAAACCTTCACACTTCACCAACTAAATTGGTTTGCACTGTAATTACATTCCAAATACTTGAAAACAAATTAGACCAATCAATGAACTAGGTGCTCCATTTTAGCGAAGAAACATCGTCAACATATTTATAGAAGAATTGAATTGAAGAATGCTATTTGAATATCAACCACCTGTCCTGTGAATAATTGTTATTTAAATTTGATAAAGTACTTCAACAATTCACGAATTATGATATGTCTATAAATCTTCGATAATCTTTTTCTCTCCCATTGTGTAAATATCGATTATAAGCTGGAAACTTCGTCAACCCAATCTAATCTTCCAAACATGGTAACTTGAGTTCTCATTTCAGTTGGAGGAGTATCTATGTTATATCTTTAATTTTTCTACAATCTAATAATTGCAGTAAATCAAATTTTGTAGCTTAATAAACCAAGATTCAGAAACCTGCTGAGGTGCACCACAAATGGACATACTCTGACAGAAGTTATGAATGGCAGGATGTATATGGAATAAGATTTAAATAGTTTGAGGAAAAATTGTGTTTTGTATTGTATTTGAGGAGCTAGTTGGTATGATGGAGTGTAGTTTAAAGAAAACTGCAAAATTTCCAGCAACTCTTACATACAATACATAATTTATATGTACTGTCTTTTATAATTCTAGAATATCTTCTTCTATACGGAAATTGAACTGTCGTGGCTTCAATGACACACTCTTGATCTTATTTTTCAGCTCAGGACGCAAAGCATACCCTAAAATCGAATTTAATGGAAAAATTAATAAAATATTTGATTATTCCCGAAATTTTTCCTGAAATAAAGTTCAATTCTTTAGTAAACTTTCTCATTTACACCTTATTTAATACCAGAGTTGTGTGAGAAGTCCGTGCAAAGTCAAAGAGGTCGTTTCTATGTAGTAGCATTCCCTGGAGGCAATTACATCAAATTTCAGTCATATTGATTTATTACTACATGTTTAGCGTTCGTTTAAATCGTGAAAAACGAATTATTTCTTGAAAATTTTGTATGTTGATGAAACATTTATCATAAAATGCTGCTTGCCTCAGGAGACCGAAGAGAAGCTTGATAATTTAACTTAAATAAAATAGGTTCTAAATCCGACTCTGTTGTCTGGACGGAGCTTTTTATCTCTCTTTGCGTCGCACCGCGACATTCGAGTAGCTTACTAGAATGATGTAGAAATTTCTAGATGTATGGACATTCGTATATACAGGGTGTATCTATCAGCAGAACATGAGAATTTCAGGTACCACTGTTTTTCATCTTCATACCCGAAAATATAAACACAATTTTACGTAATGATCATGAACGCAGTCTATTTCAATAAATTTAAGGTAATTGATCTTAAGAGTAGCCATCAAACCAGTGTCCCGAAACCTTTCATTTACTTAAACCCTTTTCTAAAATGAAGAATTTCAGAAAAAATCATCTTGCTTCATGATTAGTACGCCAAATACTATATACCAGTAAAGTTTGTTACATAGGTATAGATACACCCTGTATAAGGGCGAACAACCTGACTGATAATAGTGAATATCAAGAGAAGTGTAATAAATAAATAAGTTGTTGTAAATAAATATTAGTGGCTTTGTAGTTGAAATTGTATAGTGTTGGTTTAGTGTTACATCAAAAAATAAAACTTTTATTTTCTTTTCATCTATTAAATAGTGACTTTTATCTCAACAATAAAAAATTCCTTTGAGAGCAATTAACATTATAATAAGTATTATAGTTCGATAAGAAGGGTTTATGAGCCGTTTCAAATTTTTTTATGTGGCCATATGAGCACAAATGGCGCTGCACTTTCTGGACGTCCTTTACTGGCAACTACTCCAAAAATCATTTATAAAATCTACGATTTGTTCATGGGTGATTAAAAATTGACTGGGAACTGGTGACAGGTGGAGTTCTTCGATAATATACCGCATGCCTTTTTGAGGGTTGATAATTTTCCCCTTAATAAAAATGATAAAAAGGTTATTGACCTATGCAAGCTTTCCCGTGAAGGCATTATATATTTTTAAAAAGTAGTTTTCTGTGACATACTGCATGTTTTTCCAACATAGAATAGTTAAGATTGATTCAAATCCTGGTACTAAAAGGCATGCAATTCGCTTCAACCCAAAAGGCTCGGACAATCGCGTGAATTTGTAAAACAAAAGTTAATTTCCGTGTTTCCAAATTGCATAGAAGCTCTAATCGAAAACCTCTGTGAAAAAAATTAATTCAAGGCCTTGTAGTAAAAGGCATGCAATCCAAAATAGCCCAAAATGCTCGAACGGTCGTGTAAACTTATAGAAAAATAAGTGAAATTCAGTGATCTCAAATTGGATGCCAATGAAAAGGACAGAAGCTTTAGCCATTAAATGCTTATGAAAAATGTGATATGCTTCCCTCGTTGGCACAAGGGTGGGAAATTTTGAGAAAATCTGGTACAAATATAGAGCCAATTTCTTGCGCCAACGAAGGATGCATGCCAATTTTTTTTACAAAGATTTCCTCCCATGCAATTTGACAATACGGATTTTTTTTAACAATTTCAAGCAAGTGTCCGATTCTTACGGGCTGTAGTGAATTGCATGCCTTTTAGTACTAGGATTTAAATCAATTTTAACTATTTTACGTACAAAATAAACGTATGAGAGTTTTGACAGTAAGTGAGAGAAGAGAACCCAAAAATTTAAAGCTGGGAGAGAAAATCTTTGAAGAAGCAGGCGGCTTCTGCTACCTTGGAATGGAGATAATGAACGACGGTAGTATGAGCCCGGAAATAAAAGAGAGAATATCAACAGGAAATCGGGCATACTTTCTTCACAGAAAGTTATTTACAAGCCGGTTTATACTACATTGATACGACCAACGATAACATACGGATGCAAAACTTGGACGCTGAATCGAAAGAAGAATACTCAGGAAGATATGTGGACCAATAAAATAAGGAGAACTATGGATAATTCGATATAACATGAAATTGAAAGAGATAATTGAAGAAAAAAACATAGCAGAAATAATTAGATAGATAGGGCATGTGACAAGAATGAAAGAAAGAATGCCACACAAAGTACAGAGAGGGAAACTACATTCACGAAGAAGAAGGGGTAGATCAAGAAGAAAATGGATGGATGAAGTATAGGAGGATCTAAGAAAAATAGGCGTGAAAGGATGGAGGACCAAACCAAAAGATAGAGAGGAATGGAAACGAATTGTGCAGGAAGCCAAGGTTCACCTCGGGCTGTAGGGCTAACAAAGAAGAAAAAGAACTATTTTACGGTACAAAGGCATGCACTATAATGTCACGGAAAAACACCTTCGGAAGAAAAAGTATAATTGGAATTTGTACTATGACCGAAAAGCGTGCATTGGTCAATAGCCTTTTATCTTTCTTATAAATTTTTAACTCTCAAAAAGGCATGCGGTATAAAATCGGAGAGCTCCACCTGGCGCCAGATCCCAGTCTAAAAGGAAGATGCGTGAGACTGCTAGTCTTGAGGGCATTTCGAATTGACAGCATTTGCGTGTGTTCCGAAGATGGTTTGCAGTTGTTCCAGTTGAATTCGCAGGACTTTTAGCATCGTTTCGTTACTGCAGACAAAATATACTATACGCGTCAGATTAAAGAACAGCCAGCAGATATAGTCCAGGCAAAATGGACATTCCAGTTTGCATTAATTTCCAACAAGTTGAATTTTTGTTTAAGCTCCCGTCGATTTCGCTTGTGCGTTGTTTTTTACCGGATGTCAAATCTTAATTTTTTTGCGTATATCTCTGAAACGATAAGAGCTACTGGAAAAATGTGCAAGAGAAAGTTTGTAGATCGTAAAATTCCCCACAAAAAAGGTGTAAGTACTTTTTTCCCCTTACGAAGCACCATTCTCGAGTTTTCGCGATTTCAGATTTCTGAAGTAGTATACTCGGCTCTTTTTTTTTTAACGTGGTTTCCTCAGTAGGAATACTTCACGGTATATTTCGATCCAAGAAATTTAATGGTACAATCTGTGTTGACTGCTCTAAGAAGATATAACAATTAGATCCTCATCGCTTTCGAAAGAATCTTTATTTGCATTTGATTGAGAATTAGTGTAAAACTGGCATTGACAATTGGTACAGACTGTTCTGCTCAACACAATTGTTCGTGCAGTTTTTATTGCAACTACAAAAATTTGTTTCCAGTAGTCTCTCTGGAGCAGGTGGAAATAAAGTCTGGAGTGGCTCCAAACTATTATTCATCAATTTATAGTTCCAGTCCTCAGGATTTAGTTCATTGTCCAACCACACTTGCACTTGGTGGTAGTAGACACGAAACAAGTGTTGATTAGCAGAAGCAGATATTGGAGGGAGATAAGATAACTGCACTATTTTATTTCACCTTCAGTCAAAGATTCACTGCAAATGAAGCAAACTTCTGACATTTATATTAAATTTTGTAACGCACAGTTAAAAATAAAAACACGTCTATTTACTACAAAAACCGTTTAAAACTGACTGGACTGTTGATATTACTCAAGGCCAACCGATAAATGGAATTAGGGACGGCCGTTGTGTCACTCAATCGTATATTTTCCACGTGTAGTATTTGAGTGCATAAATCACAAATATTCCAATATTTTTTTCTTCAAATGATGCATACTGGCCATATATGAGTGCACATTCGTATTTTTTACTTGAGAATGGTGCTTTGTAGGGAAAAAAAATTATTGATTCCTTTTTGTAGAAAATTTCACGTCCTATAAATTATTGCTCATCTATTATTTCGGTAGCTCTCACCATTTCAGAGATACACGCAAAAAGCGAACATTTTCGATATTTTACCTCAGATAAAAACAATGCACAAGCGGGATCGATAGGACCTTTGACATAGTATTTGTAATGACGTATTCAAAATCAGTACAAAAATTCAGCTTGTTGGAAATTAAAGCAAACTCAGCACTCAGCGCCAATGAAGGCAAAGACCGTTCCTTCAGTCGAAAAGTTTCAAAGGTCACATTTTTATCTCAACCCAATATATGAATGTCTCAAAATCATAAAATTAAATTTAAAAAAAAAAATCCATTGTACTAAATCCGAATATAGTCCAGCGCGGTGAACAACGGGTTTCTCTGTTTATCCGCTGTTTTATGGCATTTAATGTAATCTTAACAAGTATATGAATTCCGCAGATATCATTTTATACTTACATTCCACTTAAATTGTTTATAAAAACCAAATTATCTAGCAAATCGTTACTAAAATCAATATAGTTTTATTGTAATAGTTGACTAGTCGATAAAATAAAGAGTCACAAAAATCAGTGGAGAATTGCGTCTTGTAGAACAGAATTAAAATCGGTTTTCTTTCTGCTCATCTGACAACAAATTCGTAATGAATTTCGCATTGCCAAATCTTCAGTTCAAACTCAAATTCAATAATTAAAGAAACACAGGACACTAAAAAGTAAGTGACCTTTGAAAAAGTCCGTCAAACATAATTTAATAAATTATCAAAAATCAAAACCATCATCCTAAATAGGGCGACAATTGTAGACACGTGTTTCGTCCTTATTAGGACTCTTCAGTACAGTCTGGCAAGCCCAAGATATACGGATTTGTGAACCATGAGTCGTCTTGTATTTCTTCAAGCCTAACACTTCGGCTGTACTGTAGTAGATGGCACTGCTGCAGATTTATATCTCTGCATTCTATGTATCGACTCCAATTTTACTGCTTTGCGGTTCACAAGTCCTACTATCTAAGGATTACTAGACTAAACGGATTCCTGAATTTGTAATTTTGTGAAACATCGATTGATTTTTAAATATTCCGCGATAGTATCCTTAGAACATTTTAAGAACAAAACAAGCTCCAATTTTCACCTGTGTAGGAAAACCCATCTTCTATTATTAAACAGTGGCGATTTCTGTCTCTAAACTTTCCTATCACACCTTTCAAGTATATTTTAACTGATTTGATGCAATTTTTGCACTACTCTCATCAAAATATTTCATACATAAGTTGAGAATCAGAATCTGCATTTTTCAATATGGGAAGTATAAAAACGACGTTAAATTAGAAAAATGATTGGAGTTTCGCAATAGCTACAAGAAAAATAATTTAAAAATTCATGATATCCATCAGTCTTCGAGTATAATTTATTGAACTTCACCAAAATATTTTTGTATAAATTCCATTTCAAGCAAATATTTAGAATACCTCAACTTTGTAAAATGTAAATTGATATAATAAATTAAAATATCAGAAACAGGATTTGCATTTGTCAAAATTAATGTTTTCGCTGTCTAATTTATTCCATTTCATAAATTCAAGTATTAAAGTATTAAATAAAAGCAGCTATTCTGATAAAAACAATGTGCTCTACTTTATGCATTCGTTTTTGGTAATAATATTAGTAAACGTTTCGTGACTACGTTATTAATTTCGCCCACCGCGCGAGGTTTCATGATTCCGGAATATTAAATCGCTTTTGTAGCTTAATTCAAATTGGAAATAATCTCGAATAATAGGAAAGAGTTTTCAATGGTGATTTATTTAACTGGAAACATTTCCAATGCACCACAACAACAAATAAATTTCGCATTCTGATAATCTCTTGCTAGTTGCAATAAAGATAAGGCTTTCTGTTGTCAGGAATAGAACGCCATGTTTGGAGCATCTCAACAAAACACGGCTCGGTTCTTTACTGTTATTGCATGGTTCACATGTGTCTCAGCCCAGCTGAGAACATTTTAGATGAGGATGCTAGGATCTCTGTGTTCTTGTTTGCAGAAAGCTGGCTGTATTCTCTTGAGATCTTTCTTTTGGCTGATGGTATCTTTAATCGGATGAGGAGGGAAATATCAACTTGGGAACAATACGGTGGTTGTTTTCCATTTGATTATTATATCCGTCTAATTGTGTCACTTAGTTACGCCTTGTTCCACGAATCTACACACGCATGAGAATAAATGCTTTTCTGCATCCATTACATAATATTTTTTATATGTCCTCGTTTCCTGCTTTTTATACTTTTTGCATTTAGAATCAATAAAACCGTACCATACAAAGCTGAAACAAACTTATGTAGGACAAAGATTTACTAAGAATCATATTCAATATGGTTGTCAGATGTAAGTGTTCGCGACCAGATCATAAATATTGAAATACCTTTCACGGGAAACAAATTTCATCCGTAGATAATGTAATGCTTCAGCATTCAGAAAAAGTTACAACTTACGATTGAAGTTTAACTTTGTTATCCCTTTCCTATACTTCAATAAACTTCACAAGTCGATTCAATGGATTTATTGAAACGCAAAGGTTTTAACAATAAGTAGAGTTTAGTTTTATTTTTAGCGCATTTTTGGGAAAAAATGGAAGAATCATCTAGATGATGAAAGCGCATTTTTGACAGCTCATGAATGCTTGTTACTTCAGAGATTTCGCAAATTACCATCTCTCACAATTACTGAGCTTGAAATCAAGCAGTTTGGGCAAACTTACGAAACAGCAGCTTCCATTTAGTAACTGGTACTAAATAAAAGCTACTGTTTCGTAGATTTGCACAAATTGCTTTAATTCAAGCTCAGTGATTGTGGAAGATTAAATTATTCAATTACTTGTTTCAAGTGAAACAATGCCCATGAATATATATGACATTAGAGATATGGCAACTAAAATTTATTAAAGTAGATAAAAATTTAGTTACAACTTTAGCCGCGGGTGGCATTATTATTATGTACAGTTGTCAAATCTGTCCGGGATTCATTCAATGACTTGTTTGACGCGAATTTGAAGCTTATTAGAATGAATTATTATTATTGGATGAAAATTTGTTTACTTTTGGTGTATTTTTTTATATAGCTTTGATAAAGATCAAATTATCATTTTAAGGTACAGCATTTGATCTCCCGTCCGTCAATAACTAAACAATGAATATTAAAAGGTATTTTTGAGTTTGTACATGCATAAATTATGTACCAATCAAATAGTCAACTTGAAACTAGTACTAAATGGAAGCTGCTGTTTCGTAAGTTTGCCCAAACTGCTTGATTTCAAGCTCAGTTATTGTGAGAGATGGTAATTTGCGAAATCTCTGAAGTAACAAGCATTCATGAGCTGTCAAAAATGCGCTTTCATCATCTAGATGATTCCTCCATTTTTTCAAATCATGCTGCTTGTACTAAACATCATATACAATAATATTCCAATAGAAATCAGTAACAGTTTTTGTCCCAAAAGTTTGGCCCCAGAAGCGCAAAAACCAGGAACATTTTGGCATGTTCATTTATAAAGTGAACCACGAATCACATTGTTCGTTTTTGTTCCTCAACAAATACGAAGGATTTATGTTTTTCCAGCCAAAACTCTTTTGTTAAGCTAATAAATATTTTTCTGTAGTAATATTTTAATCTCAAATTGCTGCCAAGTCAGATTCAAACAGTATTTTCTCTCTTATCTTCAAGTATTCCATCACAATATTCATGCAACATGTTTCAAAACAAAATATGATAATAAAAATTATGTATTATACACAAAATTGCTCATACTTTCCAGACATGAAGTGAATGAAGTGTTCCTTAAAATAAATTGTTGTCTCTTTTTCCTTATACTCCATAAAAATATTTTTATTGTGAATTTGAAAGAGAATAGATGTACATACGATATCAAAGGATTTCTCAAGTTTCATACAGAATATATTTGACAGGATATCGATGTTACATTATCGTTATTCCTAGTTTCTGTACTTTATTTTGTTCTATTTTTCCTACATGGAATACTGCAATGTTCTTCAACTATTTTAATAATAAATCAATGTAAGTATACATGCAGTATTTACAAAGCATGTTTGATAATACCGTGTTAAAATGAGAAATACGTAATTTTCTGAGATGATGAATCATTTACATTTCTTATCTTAATCTCATTTTGAGTTTACATATTTCATCCAATGCTCCTTCAGTTTGCTGATCTCTTTCGAATAATAGAATTGATCCAAATCTACAAAATAGCTATTTGTTTCAGTAATCACATTCTTCTTTCCATAAAATTTCCATTATTTCATATTGAGGGACAGATAGCAGTCCAAGGAGACTAGATTTTGAAATTAGAGAGGATGAGAATGCGTTGTCGTGGTAGAAATAGTATATTGTGTGGCTAGGGACGAAACAAGACGATTTCACTTGAGGGTGAGAGTTGCTTGCCCGAGCGAAGCGAGGGCTGGCATCACCCTCGGCTGAAGTCGTGTTTTGTCCCGTGCCACACAGTTTTTTTCATAATACCTCCATTGAAACTTTCCATATTACAAATTCGACATAACAAAATGAATATTATTCTTTTGATTTTCCAGGTAACAAGTTGAGAGTAGCTGCTTGTGCTTTATCAATAAGATATTGTGGTGTACTTGAAATTATCGTATTAAACCTTTTTTTCTTGAAACTGATCCTTTTTTTAATTTAATTTACATTTACGAAAACAACATCTGTCAAATTAACTTAGGTTACATGATTTTCATTTAGAGATTGACAATGAACAAATGCGACTCTGCCAGGGATAAAACGATGTGAGAAACAAATTTAGCGAGCAGAAACAGGCATGTTTCTGCCCGGTTACACTCGCATTTGTCTGAAATTATCTTGTTTCGACTTAAAAAACAGGCGTTGAAACGCGTTGTTTCAATGCAGGTATTATGAAAAGGACTTTTATGTGGGCCAATCGTACTTGAGACTCAATTTTCAAGCAACGGTGCATAATATACATATTTTTCCATATAGTCAACGCAGATTATTTCTTGCGAACTCCAAAAACTTTACATTAAAAGAGTCTGCTTCTTCATTTTGAACGATTGACAAGTGGACGGCTGCATTTGAACGTGGCTGTACGTTGATCCAGGAGGATGAACATGAATGTCGCTCAAAAACCGTCTTGACCGATGAAATCGTCGCGAAAATACACTATGTGATTCCGCACTAAACGATAGTCGACTAGAGAGATTCGAGAAATTGCTGAGGCTGTAAAAATGTACCACATTTTATGTGATGTTTTGGGTATGCGAAAACTGACTGCTCACTAGGTGTTGCGTCTATTAACAGTCGATTAAAAACGCATTCGTTTCATTGTTTCTCATGAGTGTCTAAACTTATCTAAACGCATTCCCAATGAGTTTCTTCGATGTTTTATTACTGTAGATGAACATTGTTATTCATCATTTGGTATGCATTTGTAATATTAGGTTAGTTTCTTGTAACATGGCATAAAAGTAAATTTACATAATTAAAATGGTATTTTCCACACTATTTCTATTTCTTAACTAATAAGCAACAAAAAAAAAAGTGAAAGATGTAAGAGTGAAACGTTAGGAAACGAGACAAAACATAATCAAGGGATTAATTCTAACAAAAAACAAACAGTAAAATTTAGAGTGGAAAAACTGAAAGATGGATAGATAAAATCAAAATATCAAAATTGCATTAACGAATTGATAAAAGGTACACCCAAGCCAGATTTAAGCAATATAGAAGAAATGCGGAATACATTCAAACACATACTAACAGAGACAACAAAAAGATCATGCGGAATAGTCAAAAATTCACACAAAAGAAGGCAAACACACTGGTGGAATGGAAAAATAAAAGAAGAAGTCAAGAAAAAAAAACAAAAATGGAGAAAATATATCAATACCAAAAAAGGGGAGGATTATGAAGATTATAAAAGACAAAGGGAGATAACGAAGACAAAGATAAGAAAATCAAAAGAGAGAACCTGGGAAGAATTTGGAAACAAAATTGAGGAAAACTTTAAGGAGAATCAGAAATTATTCTACAGAAGAATTAAGAGCTGCAAGAAAGAAAAACACATAACATTGAAACAGCTAGTAAACCAGCAAGGAGTCATAATAAAAGAAGACAAAAAAATAATGGAGGGATGGAAAGAACATTTTGAAGAATTATTGGAAGAAATACACACTAACAATGTCAGTAGAGAAGAAGAAAGTACAGAACTGAAAAGCACAGGAATAGTAAATCAAGAAAATATTACAGAGGAAGAAATGAAGACAGTAATAAAAAATTAAAAAACGGCAATATTAAAAAATAAATTAAGAAAATTAATAGAGACAAAGATAGAGAAAGCACAAAGTGCCTTTAGAGACCATAAGAGAAGACAGTAAACTGTACATAGCATTTCTGGACCTGGAAAAAGCTTTTGACAGTGTGCCGAGGAAAAAGATGTGGGAAATCTTAAAAACAAGACAGATTGACAAACAGCTAACGCAAGCAATAAAAAGTATCTATAACAAGACATCCAACTATGTTAGAACAGGAAATGAAATTTCTAAGGAATTCGTCACTACACAGAGACTAAGGCAAGGAGGAGCATAAAGTCCACTATTATTCATTATATGTTTAGATAAAATCTTAAAAAATATAGAAGACAAAACTAAAAAAATTGAAGTAGGACACCATTACTTAGAAAGGATTTTGATAGCGGAGTGCGCCTTTGCAGACGACCTTGCAATACTTGCAAAAAGTGAAAAAGACCTACACCATAACATTAACTTGTGGAATGAGGAATTAAAAAAGCACAATATGACCATAAGCATAGACAAAATAAAAATAATGGTAATAGCGAAAGAAGAAGTAGCAAAAGAGGTAAAAATAAATCCAAGAGAAATCGAACAGGTAGAAACATTCACTTATTTAAGACACACATTGAGCAACAAAGGTAACTTAGAGCAAGAAATAAACAACAGAATTTTGACAGCAAACAAAAGTTACTACGCAATGAACAAAATAATCCTAAACAATAAACAAATAAAGAAAAAGACCAAAATGACACTATTTAAAGTATTATACAGACCAATACTGTTATATGGGAGTGAGACATGGACGACGAACCAGAGAACTAAGAGTAGAATACAAGCTGCGGAAATGAGATACCTGAGAAGAGTAGAAGGGGTAACGAGACTAAATAGAATAAGAAACGAAGAGATACGAAAAAGGTTACAAATAGAGAGTATACATACTACCATGGAGAAAAAACAACTTGCTTGGTGCGGCCATCTTATAAGAATGCCAGATGACAGCCAAACAAAAATGGTATGGAAGGCAAAAACGACAAAAAAAGAAGAGTAGAGGAAGACCACAGAAAACATGGGAAAATAACATACAAGAAATGCTTAAAAAGAACAATATCAGCTGTCAAGAAGCAAAAAAATAGCATCAAACAGGAAAGAATGGAAAGATTTCATAAAATCTCGACACCCGAAGGGGTAAAATGAGATTTAAATAGATTATATATATTTTCCACACCAAATAAACATTGAATGCTATGAGTCAAATGCTATGTCAACCAAATTTTTATAGATTAGCACTGGATATTCACTAAGACGTTCCATTTGTTCGATATAACGTTTTAAAATTAGTAAATTACTTGAAAAATATTTTGCTACACTTTGCACACAAAAATAGAGGTTATACTGTCAAAAGGAATACTTATCTCTGAACTTTCAGCTGCGTTAAAAAACACTTCGAAAAAAAGGCAAAACTTATCCGTGGTTTCTATCTCTTATGCACTAATTTCTGATCGTCAACATGCGTGATGACGTCACAGCGGTGCTTGGCCAATAACAGCGTCTCGTCGGCCACGTGACAAAATTTGAAAATTTCGCCATTTTGTCTGTTGTTTGTTGATATAACGCAACGCAGTAGAAAAAATATGACACATTGTATAAAAAAATCCAAAAAACTTGTGGTACTAAAATATAGCCACAAATGGTATTTCACCTTCATTCTGAATGTTTCAAAATTTTTAATCCAATCTAATTTAATTGTCCTGAAGGAGGTTTTAAAAAAACCCGAAAGTTAAGCAAATTAACAAGAGCGTCTTATATGTAAATGACAAATTATTGTACATATATTACAGGAGTCATATCTACAATTAAAATATCTTTTGTATCACTAATTTTTTTTTGGTATGTATTTATAATCCAACAATAACATAATTTAATTTAGCGCGAAGTTGGGAACTGCTCGAACAACTCTAATTTAAATGTGAACTTTTGGAAGCAACAGAGAGTTTTAAATAATTCATTCATAGCCTTTTCGAGCATTTAACACTTAACTTTTATTTGAAGCAATTAATTATGCACGGATCATAATCTTAACGAAGCGGGCGATAGTTACAAATTTTATTAATGATATATTCGGTGTGGTCCGCTTTGTACGAACAGTCAAAGATATTATTTAGTTTTAAGTTTTCGTAACTACACAAAACACTTGACACTATGACATTTTAGCTTAAGTCCGTAATAATATTATTTTTTTAAGTATTGTAAATACCAAATGTTCTAATTGCCTATTGTATAAATACTTTATGACCCACTGTGCACGCTTCCGGCTACAAAATTCTGTCAAAACCTTCTCAAAATCAACTGCTTTAGTTTTCTTGAATATTAACATGTGCAAACTATTTAGTTTCTTTTGTAGTATATTTTAATTTTAATGATAATAATAATGATCCTTTTTGCGAAATGACTCTAAGTAAGAGAAATCTCTCCAAGTAGAATAATTATCAAGTATTTAGCTACAAATGTAATAATATTTCATTTAGCTCTGATTATATTTTCTACTGAAGTAAGAAAGCGGATTAGAGTTCTTAGTCCAACGCTATACTGACAGATTATAATTAACCAACCGCAGATACCCAACTAATGAGAATGTATTTAGCATGGACATGATTTGACTAAAATTCAATTGAAGGCTACCAGGAAGAGTCCAGGATTTTTAACTCTCGTTCTTTTTCATTCGAAAACCGGTTTCGGCAATTTAATTAGAAGAATCAGTAAATGGAAAGGCTTGAAATTTGACAAACTTATATTAAATTGCGATGATTTTTGCAGTTTATTATAAGCAACAATAGTTTTGCATGTAACTAACTCTATCCCCGTTATATTTAGCAAGCAACTGATTCTATACTGAGGTTTAGAATCACGGTAATTAACCTGCGATGAGAAATGGGCTAATTAGTAATTATAGTGGATACCCACGGTCTGGCGTCTGTGTGATTCGATACCCAACGTCCATATCGATTTATTTATAAACTGGTACTTGTGTTTATAAATAAACACACGGTAGCAATTGCATTTGCAACTCAGCGATTGGTTACTGTATTACCGGTCTACCTACCTGTCTCAACCGCATTCGTAATCGAATTGCAATTTCTAATCAAAGATATTAATAATAGTTTTAAAACATATTTGTAGTAACAGTAGCTGTCAGGGAAATTGATATTACATGTTTATTAAGTTGGCAATTAGGGAGATTTTTATAATAGATGTACTGTGACCTGATATCAATCGATTTTTTAAATGCATTATGTGCTTACAACGCGAAGAATCAAGCCAAATTTCAACTCGATCTTTACCGTGTCCACTTTCGTTATATTCCATATACTCCGAGCTTTCTAGGTCAGCGATTTTATTAGTTCTTTTATCAAAGCTCTTCCTGAACAAGCAGAGAATATGAGCTGTAAAGGTGTAGAGTCACATATCACAAGAATAGATCGACCAATTTACACATAACAGCATTAAGCATTCAAGATGCTCAAAGGTGACAAACTGTAGAGTACACTATCGTGTTCTTGTCAAATACGACTGGATATATTTCCAAATGTAGGATTGAATTCAACAGTATCACACCACAATGAATTGATGATCAAAATGAGCACTTTTTCAACTTGATTTAAAAAACTATACAATACAATAAAACTATAATTGTTTTTGTGCTTATCACTCTCCTATTATTAGATTCGGTCCTGCTGATTAGTAATCCGGTCATAAATTTAATTCTACCCAAAAATTGGCTCATTCGCCCTAATCGAGAGCCCTTGTGCTTGACCGACATTCAGGTACTTCTGCGGTCAATACGAGGAGCTCTGGAAAAGGCTGTATTGAATTTCAATCAAATTTAAATCTCATTTTCATTTTATTTAATAAATGTTTTCAAGGAGTTTTGCAATTAAAATAATATTTTCCGCGGCTTTTTTCCCTGAGCCTTTTTTCTTCGCTTTATCATTTGTTTCCGTTTCCCTTATGTCGGAATTTAAATTATTTGGAATTTAACTCATTTAATTACTTAACATAAGATATAGAAAAGAATAATTACAAGTGAAGAGGTAAACTTGAAAAAAACAATTCCGGAAACATCTAAACCGAGCTTCAATTCAGAACTATTCTTGGGGCTTCTGCGATTATTGTGGTGCTGCAATCTGATTGTAGCATGCGAAGGTGATATAATTAGTAAAAATAAAATAGGTCCTGAATACGCTCCTGCCTGGGCGGATCCTTTTATCGCTTTGCGTCGCGCCGCTCCACACATTCGAACATTTGAGAAGCTTGTTAGAATTACGTAGAAATTTCCAGAAGTGAACATTCATATATATAAAGCGAGCGACCTGACTGAGTAAGTAGTGAATATCCAGAGCGTGATCGGTTAACTACGAAGTGTAATAAATAAATAAGTTGTTGTGAATAAATATAAGTGGCTTCATTAAAAAAAATTATTTTAGCAATAAACAATTCCTTTAAGAGCAATAAACATTACAATACTATTTTTGGAACTTCTTCTTTTCTACGTTATAATTTCCTTCTCTCCTGCTTCCTGGAAATGTCTGAATTTGAGTTATTTGGTATTTAATTCAATTCATCACTCAACATAAGCATAATGGCCAGAATAATTACAAGTGAAGAGGTTGAGGTATATATAAAAAATGGAAGAATCATCTAGATGATGAGAGCGCATTTTTGACAGCTCATGAATGCTTGTTACTTCAGAGGTCTCGCAAATTACTATCTCTCACAATTACTGAGCTTAAAATCAAGCAGTTTGGGCCAACTTACGAAACAGCAGCTTCCATTTAGTACTAGTTTCAAGTTGACTATTTGATAGGTACATAATTTATGCATGTTCAAACTCAAAGATACCTTTCGATCTTCATTGTTTAGTTATTGACTGACGGGAGGTCAAGTACTGTACCTTAATATGATAATTTGATCTTTATCAAAGCTATATAAAAGAAATACACCACAAGTGAACAAAATTTCATCCAATAATAATAATTCATTCTAATAAGCTTCAAATTCGCGTCAAACAAGTCATTGAATGAATCCCGAACAGATTTGACAACTGTACATAATAATAGTGACACCCGCGGCTAAAGTTGTAACTAAATTTTTATTTACTTTAATAAATTTTAGTTGGCATATCCCTAATGTCATAGATATCTATGGGCATTGAGTCACTTGAAACAAATAATTGAATAATTTAATCTTCCACAATCACTGAGCTTGAATTGAAGCAATTTGTGTAGACCTACGAAACAGCAGCTTTTATTTAGTATCAGTTTCAAGTCTGTAAATAGCATAGTTGCTGAGAACTCAGCGTCACGCCAGCCAGCCAGCCAGACAGCCAAAGTGAATATAATAGCGCTTTTTTCCAAAAAATGGAAGAATCATCTAGATGATGAAAGCGCATTTTTGACAGCTCATGAATGCTTGTTACTTCAGAGATTTCGCAAATTACCATCTCTTACAATTACTGAGCTTGAAATCAAGCAGTTTGGGCAAACTTACGAAACAGCAGCTTGCATTTAGTACTAGTTTTAAGTTGACTATTTGATAGATACATAATTTATGCATGTACAAACTCAAAAATACCTTTTAATCTTCATTGTTTACTTATTGACTGACGGGAGGTCAAGTGCTGTACCTTAAAATGATAATTTGATCTTTATCAAAGCTATATGAGAAAAAATACACCAAAGTAAACAAATTTTCATCCAATAATAATAATTCATTCTAATAAGCTTCAAATTCGCGTCAACCAAGTCTTTGAATGAATCCCAGACAGATTTGACAACTGTACATAATAATAGTGACACCCACGGCCAAAGTTGTAACTAAATTTTTATCTACTTCAATAAATTTTAGTTGCCATATCCCTAATGTCATATATATCTATGGGCATTGTTTTACTTGAAACAAGTAATTGAATAATTCAATCTTCCACAATCACTGAGCTTGAATTAAAGCAATTTTTGCAAGCCTACGAAATAGCAGCTTTTATTTAGTACCAGTTTCAAGTCTGTAAATAGTATAGTTGCTGAGAACTCAGCGTCACGCCAGCCAGCCAGCCAGACAGCCAAAGTGAATATAATAGCGCTTTTTTCCAAAAAATGCGCTAAAAAAGTTCACTACCTCAGAAGTGGTGCGGAAATGTGTGCATATCTACGGTCTGAAATCGTAATAGCTCGGAAACGGTGCTACGTAGGAAAAAAGTATCAGTACATTGTTGTACAGAATTTCACAATCTACAAAATTTTTCTTGTCCATTTTTTCACCTTTTCAGAGATATACACAAAAAACAAAAACTTGTGACCCTTGATCTCGGATAAAAAACAACGCACAAGCGGAATCGATCTGAACTTTTGAGACCTATACAAAAATCCAGCTTGTTGGGAATTAATGCAAACTAGAATATCTATTTTGTCTGGGCTAAATATGTAAACCTAATAATAATAATAATAATCCAGAGAAAAACGGCCGGAAAAAATCAACCAACCTTATGTCTACCAAAATTAAATTAATCATTTCACAGTTAAAAAGAGATAGCTCTTATGGTACATGCTCTGCGTTTACTGGGAATTAATCCTTTGGTGCAGTTGGCCATTTTTATTTTTCCGAGTATTGGAAATGAGGGAATTCAGTCCAATTATTTAATTTTTTCTGGCTCTACAGTTTCGGCTATACTTTAGCCATCTTCAAGAGCGAAAAGAATTATTTTGTTTGAATATAAAATATTTAAACATTCAATCATTTTATCCAATTTTTATTTGTGCCTGGTTTTAAGCGCTGGCGTAATGTCCAATGTGATAAGAAATTCACACCTGATCTAGGGCAGTTAGTAATCGCCCATCAATTCACGATTTAAAGCAAGAATCAGTTTGTGAATATACTGAAGTAAAGCAAATATGAATCCATCCATGGATTTATATTTCTCATCAAATAATCTGATTCTTATCCTGTTATTGTTTTTAATACTTTATGTTTATTACAACAAACTTGTGATTCTTCAAATTGACTGCAGTTTAGGCTATTACCACAACCAGAAATTATAATAGGACATTTTAGTGATAATAAAATTGTTTTATTGCTCGAGAATAGTCCATTCGCATTCTGTATTACTGTAATAATCATTTATTTCAATAACTGCACCAATTTACAAAGAATCTCATAGCTGTGTATGAATGACGTTATTGTTTATATTTATCATGTGATGCTAATCATATCTAGAATAAATCTTTCAATTGGCGATAATTTTTGATATTGAAGAGAAAATGTTAATATAATTGGTTCAATTTATATTTTCCAGTCACCAAATTTTGTTCTCTTCACAATGTACAGAGGCGGCTCAGGATCTAATTACAAGGCACGCACTATATAATCATGTGCTTAGCACGCTGTCATTACGCACTATAATCTCATATGATCTCCCATCAAACATTCGAGTGACGGATACTGAATTTATAGCACGATTATATTAAGCTTTGTGCAAGGTTTGATTGATGGTATACGCTTGGAATAATTTAAAAACCTTGTTACTTCCTTATATATAATGAATAACCTAATTTATTATTATATAACATAGTTAATAAAGCTTGAATTACTGTCACTGCACTCCACGAGCCAACTCAGAAAACTCCTTGACATAAAATGAACAAATTACTGAACTTTATACCAATTTAACAAAATCGTATTTCAAATTTATAACGAACTAATTAATTACAAAGTTCTTTACACAGGGGTAGTTAAAAACTTTAATCAAACATCGTGTTGCGCACCATGTCGCTTTTAACAACCATGTCAGTGCATTTGCAACTGGATCTAGCTTACAACTAGTTGCTTTGTAGCTACCACCTACAAGAGAAGTTTAGTCTGCTGTAAAATTATTATAATAAATAATAAATAAAATAATTATTTGATCAGTTATTTGATCAACTAGTGCAATCCACATATAATCTACTTTTAATTATTCCATTTTATAGTTTGATTGATAAAAATTGAAGTACATGATGTAAAATGAAATACAACATTGCTTTTGCATTAAGAGAAAGTTTTATCTCTGATAGAGTCCTTAAAATTGAAAATAACTCAAACTGAACTAGAATAAATATTGCAAAAATCTGTGGCAACTCATTGCTATTCATAAAAAAGTGAAGATTAAAATAGTTAATTTCTCACTATAATCTTAGCATAAAATAGGTGAAACGTGAAAACGTTGCCTTTCTAAACACTTGTTTAACGTATTATCTCACTAGCTCATAGCTATAAATCACAAAATTTCCATGTGATATTAGAAATTCAATATGTATTTTGTACTTAGCTTAGAGTAAACATAAAGTACAGCGATTCAATAAGTACAATTTATGTGTTCAGCAAATAATATACTCTGTAGAAATAACCTTTAAACTTCAAACCCCGCAGCAGAAAATGTCGTTTCCAGTCCACAATTTTCATTACTAATGATTAGGGTATAATCAATAAATACAGTGATTGTTTTACGATTAAAAAAGAACGACTTGTCAAGAAAAATGTGTTTCCAAGCCCACCAAAACAAAGACAGCACTGCTAGTATTGCACGATTCCTTACCAGACGTCATAATCTCAAGAACGTCCAGATTTGTGTCCTAATTACTTAAAAGTTTTTATATCTATTTTTATTTTACGAATAATGTTATAAAACTCATTTTGTAATGTTTATTTTCCTATTGGATACTAGCTGAAGCTCCTCCCACAAAATTTATCTCTCCCAAATAGGCATTACCGTAAATTATAATAAATTTCTCTTCCTGTTTATGGTAAGGTATTTGGATAAATCCGTGAGCTGTCAAACAGTCGAATCTATTCAGACACCAATCACAAATTAACACAATTCGACAGCTCCAAAACCGTTTTCCAAAATATCCCACTTCAATATGTAAATAAAGCCGTCAGTGAAGAAATGCCCATACCAACGAAGTAATTTTATTGTCACGTCAACGGAAAATGAAGTTTGATAATAGAATGGAGAATCTTTCAAAGATTGTAATCTGTTTATAATTGTATGTTAGGTTATAAGATTACAAGATGAATTACTCGCATGTTTAGGAGTTTCTGAATTGCCAAAGGGGCTCAAAAGAGATTCTTCACATGCTAAACTGAAACGTTAAGCTTTACAGAATGTTTCACGAAAACTATTTCCTTGAAAAGCTGTTTTTTTTTTCTAAACTGGGTCATAAATAAATATTAATTGAGACTATTTAGCCGATAAAAATTTCCTAAACTCCAATTCATCATCCAAACAAATTTAATTGAAATTTATACTCCCTACTTAATTATTCTTTAAATTTGTTTCGGTTATCACAAATGGAATGCATTGTTTCCAATGATGTGACAATACATTCAATTCAAATTCTACATGGTTTCCGGGACGACTGAGTGTCTGTTTACATCAATTTAGACAACGAAGCACATAAAATCTGAAATGTCTCTATTACAAGGTGATTGTAGGCTGAGATCTCGAAAGAAAATTTATTACGTTTTCAATATGTTGGAGATATAATGTGAATTATAGGTAATAAAACTACCGATTGACATTTGTTCCCTTCTTACTGAAATACAGTTTCTTCATTTCTTCATAACTATATATCGAGCCAATACAATGGATTATCTTGAACAGGTTTCCATAAGTGATTATTATATCGTTGGAAGATTAATCTTCTTAAATATTCATTATATATACTTAATAATATTTATTACTTTAATACCCGTTTATTATAGATTCTTGTCTGAATATATTAAATATTATTCACACAATATAGACTTTGTATTAGAGAGAATAGATAATTCAAGATATAAAACATTTAGAGCAGTACAATAGGATATTAAAATATAAGTTAAAATATGATACATATTTTAGCATAAAATTGCGTAAGTTGCCAGTGGGCGAATAAATTAATTCGAGGATAGTGAGATCAAACACAGTCAATAAGAGAAAAAAAAGTGAGCGTGTAACACAGTACACGCTTTGAAAAAGGAGCTTTTTTAATCAATTAAAATATTCAATATTCCCAGCTGAATATTAGAATAGAATTTAAAGCACTTGTGGCACGCTGTTCTGCTATTTAATAGTAACAATTTATTCTAGTTAAATTTGAACTACACATTTCTATTATTTTTCCAAATAATTTCAATACGTTGAATTTTTATGATTGAATTGAAATTATGTACATAATGGAAATTCAAATTTATCATTATCTTACAAAATAATTTTAGTGCATTGAATTTTTATGACTGAATTGGAATTATGTATGTACATAATGGAAAGTCAAAATTATTATTATCTTGTGCAAGATAATTTGAATGCATTGAATTTTTATGATTGAATTAAAATTATGTACATAATGGAAATTCAGAATTATTACTATCTTGCGAAATATTTTTAATTCATCAAATTTTTATAATCCGATTAAAATTATATACACAATGGGAATTCAGAATTATTATTATCTTGCAGAATAATTTTAAAGTATTGAATTTTTATGATCAAATTAAAATTATGTACATAATGATAATTCAGAATTATTATCTTGCAAGATAATTTGATTACATTGAATTTTCATAATTGAATTAAAACTAAGTACATAATGGTAATTCAGAATTGTTATCATCTTACAAGATAATTTTAGTTCATTGAATTTCATGATCGAATTGAAATTATGTACATAATGGAAATTCAGAATTATCACTATTATCTTGCAACATAATTTTAATACATTGAATTCTCATGATTGAATTAAAATTATGTACATAATGATAATTCAGAATGGATATTATCTAGCAAAATAACATGGAACAGTTGAATTTCTTATGTACGAGTTAAAATTATGTACATAATAGAAATTCAGAATTATTATTAGCTTGCGCGATAATTTTAAAGTATTGCATTTTCATGATTGAATTAAATTTAATGGAAATTCAGAATTATTATCATGTAAGATAATTCTATTACATTCAATTATCATAATTGAATTGAAATTATGTGCATAATGATAATCCAGCATGGATATTATCTAGCAGAATGATATGGAACAGTTAAATTCTTATGTTCGAATTAAAATTATGTACATATTAGTAATTCAGAATTATTATTATCTTGAAAGATAATTTTAAAGTATAAAATTTTATGATTGAATTAAAATTATGTACATAATGGAAATTCAGAATTATCATAATTCTGAAAAGAAAATTTTATTGTATCGTATTTTTATTATTGGAATTATTACCTAAAGGTAATTCAAAAATATCATCATCTTGCAATATATTTTAACGCTTTTATTTTCCATTCTCTGAATATAAATTGAATTTTTATGTTCAAATTGAAATTATGTATGTATATAATGAAAATTAAGAGTTCTCATTATCTTGCAAAATCATTCGAATTCATTGAATTTTTATGATTGAATTAATATTATGTACATGATAGAAATTCAGATTCTTGCAGGATAATTTCAGTTCATGATTCTTTATGAATGATTCAAATTATGAACATAATGGAAATTCAGAATTATTATTTTGCAAGAATTTGAATGCATTGAATTTTTATGAATAATTGAAAATATGTACATAATGAGAATTCAGAATTTTTATTATCTTATAAGATAATTTTTATGCATTCAATTTTTATGACTGAATCAAAATTATATACATAATGGTAGTTCGAAATTATTATTATCTTGCAAGATAATTTTAAATCATCGAATTTGAATGATTGAATTAAAATTATGTACATAATGGTGATTCAGCATGGAAATTATCAAACAAAATGATATAGAACTCTGAACTTTCATGTTCGAATTAATATTATGTACATAAGCATTGAATTTTCATGACTGAATTAAAATTATGTACGTAATAAAAATTAAGACTTATTATTATCATGCACGACAATTTTAATTTATTGAATTTTTATGTTCGAATTGAAATTATGTACATAATGGAAATTCGAAATTATTGTTATCCCGCAAGATAATTCTAATTCATTGAATTCTTATGATTGAATTAAAATTATGTACAAAATGGTAATTCAGAATCAGTATTATGTACATGATGATAATTCAGCATGGAGATTTTGAAGCAATATTATATGGATCCGTTAAATTTTCATGTTCGAATTAAAATTAGGTACATAATAGTAATTCAGAATTTTTAATATCCTGCAAGATGATTTTGATTCATTGGAATTTCATGATTGGATTAAAATTATGTACATAATGACAATTCAGAGTTATATTTATCTTGCAAGATAATTCGGCGATTCCCAGCTCGGTACATTTACAGGTAGTCTCTGCTAATGACTCCCCAACTCGGCACATACGAGAATCTCAGGTACCTGCAATGATACCCAACTCGGCACACTTGCAGGTAGTCTGTAATGATAATGGAATGACTCAGGTACTTGAACAAAAGGAGGAATGGGCATTCTAATGTTTTTAAATAAAATAAAATCAATTTTATAGTTTCTCTTTTATAATCATACAATATTTGACATATAATAATACAAAATCATAAAATAAGTAGATTGCATCATATAATAAAAATTATAATTTCAGCGTGATCGTGGATTAACCCTTTTGTCGTTATTACTCGATCTCTGGACTCGCTCATATTATGTTAAAATGCTTTACACTTTCGATTAACTCACCGCTACTCCACTTCACCAGATAAAAATTTTCGATTTGATTTACTGAATTTACGATGCTCTACAATCAGTAGTGTTTTTCCATGTTGGCTAGTTATCTCGCGAATAGATTTCTTTGATGTTGTTGATTGAACTGTTAGATTGATAATAGATAGTTACTTAACAAAACATTTTAATTTATATTTGCTTAGGTGTTAAGCCGATAATAGGGATGGGTTTTTCTGAAACACTTGTTTAAGATGTGCCGAGTTGGTCATAAAGATTACTACCAACCCTTGACTGATGTCCCATCGGGAGATTAAATGTGCCGAATTGAGATGTGCCCAGACAATTTTAATGGATTGAATTTTATGTTCAAATTAGAATTATGTACATAATAATAATTGAGAATTGTCATTATCTTGTAAGATAATTTTAACTCATTGAATTTTTATAATGAATTAAAATTATGTACATAATGATAATTCAGAATTATAATTATCTTGCAAGAAAATTCTAACGAATTGAGTTCTTATGATAACAATCATAATGGCAATTCAATATTATCATTATCTTGCAAGATAATCTATGTACATGATGCTAGTTCAGAATTATTATCATCTTGCAAGATAATTTTGATGCAATGAATTTTTATGATTGAATAAAAATTATGTACATAATGGTAATTTAAAACTATTATCTTGCAAGATAATTTTAATGCATTGCATTTCTATGATCGAATTGAGATTATGTACATTATGGTTATTCGAAAATATTATTATCTTGCAAGATAATTCTAATACATTGAATTTTTACGATTGAATTAAAATTATGTACATAATGGTAATTCAGCGTGGAGAGTATCTAGGAGAATGACATGAAATTAGAATTATGTACATAGTTGAAATTTAGAATTTTTATTATTTTGCAAGATATTATGAATTCATTGAATTCCAATGTAAATTCAAGATATGTACGTAACAAAAACTCAGAATTATTATTATCTTGCAAGATTTTAATGTATTGAATTCTTATGATTGAATCAAAATTATGTACATAATGGAAATTCAGAATTATAATTATTATTTTGCAAGATAATTCCAATCCATCAAATTTGTATGATTGAATCAGAATTATCTACATAATTTTAATTCAATTTATATTCAGAGAATGGCAATTTTCATCATGTACATAATTTCAATTCAATCATAAAGATTCAATGTATTAAAATTATCCTGCAAAGATAATAATAAATCTGAATTACCATTATGTACATTATTTTAATTTAGTCATATTATTTCAATGCATTAAAATTACCTCGCAAGATAATAGGAATGTTTAGTTTAAATTTAACCAAAATAGATTGTTGCTATTCAATAGCAACAATTTATTCAAGTTGAACTAAACCTATGTACATTTTTATCATCTTGCGACATAATTTTAATGCCTTGAATTTCTATGATTAAATTCAAATCATGTAGATTATGATAATCCATAATTATTATTATCCGACAAGATAATTTCAATTCAATATCCATATAATTTTTATGATTGAATTATGTACATAATGATGACTCAGAATTATTATCTTGCAAGCTGATTCTAATTCATTGAATTTTTATAATTGAATTGAAATTATGTACATAATGGAAATTCAGAGATATTATTTTCAATTTATTGAATTTCTATGATCAAATTAAAATTATGTACATAAATTTATATTTAGAGTAAGGAAATTGAGACCATGCAAGATGATAATAATTCTGAATTGCCTTTATGTACAAAATTTTAATTCAATCATAAAAATTCAATGCATTAAAATTATCTTACAAGATAATAATAATTCTGAATTTTCATTATGTACATAATTTTAATTTGAACATAGAAATTCAACGGTTGCATATCATTTTGCTAGATAATCTCTATGCTGAATTACCACTTAGTACATAATTTTAATTCAATCAAAAAAATTCAATGAATTAAAATTATCTTGCAAGATAATAATAATAATTCTAAATTATCATTATGTACATAATTTACATTAACAGTTTCCGTTTCTTTTTCAATAATAAATCATTCACTAATATTAAAAATTCATATCCATTTGTTTGACGCCTGCCGTCTTGACATTTGTCGTTTGACGCTCTTGGAAATTACCTCCAATAGGCCATTAGAGGTTCAAATTCTGCTTCCCATTTATTATAAATATAATATCAAAATCAATATATTCGATATTTATTATTCGATATCAATTTAACACCTGCCGTCTGATGCTTGCGTGTGACGTCCGACGTTTGATACTTATTTGATTTTGGCACAATTCTCTTTATTTATCTAATTGAAATCTGAAATATTTCCAGAGTGATTCTAGCGGCTTTTTGTGAGGTGGGTAAAACCCAAGAAAATTTTGAGTCTGACTGTTGTATAATTTTAGCTGAAACAAAACATTGACAAATCGCCCGAACTCGAATTATTCCAATCCCATCCTAAATCAATACTGGTCCATTTAATCTTTACATAATTCAGGCTTAAATCAATTCATCCCTTATCTGCCTTATTCACCCCAGATATGTCGAAAATTATTTGACATTTGCAAATTGCAAAACAGAATCACTGTTCCCATTAAAATATCGGATTACTAATAAATCTACTCTGGACTACAAACAGAACGTTGGCTTTTGATTGAAATTGTGTTGTAGAATGTGTTTGGCACTTTCAGAACAAGAGGGTGGAAGTTTTTGGAGTCATTTATTAAGTTCCAATTTCGTTAAATTCATTATTTTGGAATTATTAATCCAAAATTGTGGGTTAGTCAATTATTTTTGAAGAAATAGGCTTTTGCAATAATTATGATGGAATGCGTTTTATTGCAATAAATTCTATCGTGTTATAAAAGTATGATGACTAATATTCTACTTATTGCTCTATTCTCATAATCAGAACATCTATTTTTAGAACGTGTGTGGATTTATTGATCATAATCTATTTCTGTCCCTCTGTACTTTTATTAATCACATATTGTCCCCTGAGTACAACGTTAGTAATTATTATTTCAAGTAAATTGACAGGCAAAAATTTAATACAAATGTGACAATTTATTAATAAATAATAATCTCCACCTCAAGATCTATGATTGCCGCTTAGGATTAAGTACTAATGGAACATAATTATCCCTACTTTTCTATTTGGTGTTAAAATTCAAATCAAAATGCAGAGTGTGTAACCTACTATGGAAATGAAATTGATTGCAAGCAATTATAATTGCAAAAAGGATAATCCTCATTTTATTTGTTCCAGATGGCATTGGCTGCTCACATTAGGATTTCTTCATTTTGCTGCCTCTCGTAAGTTTTACTTCTTATTATTTTATTTCTTGCTCTTTTCCCTAATGAAATGTTTGCTTTACATCTTAATGCAAAGATATCTTTGTTGGAAGAAGTGTTAAAACTTTGTTCTTAGAAATGTGTGAAGATAGCACTTTTAGCGAGGATTGCAGACGACCTAAATTAGCTATGAAATGATGAATTGTAGTCTACAAGTTTATAAAATATTCCACTGAATAGTGTTGATAATATATTCATAAATTAGGTGCATTAAAATATCTTAAATCTTATTTGTAAAACTGGTTTGTCTAATTTTGATGAAAACATAATCCTTTCAAATGTAAATATGATACAGAGAGAAATTCAATAAAGTTGTCAGACGTCTCACTGATTCAAATCGTATTTAAATTTGATTTCTGTTAGATTTTAAAAGCACCTACTTGAAAATCCTACACTATCTTCAATAATAAGAACCCTATGGTGTCAGATGATGGAAGCACCTCTTTGTGAGCGCTACATTGTTCAATCCAATTTAACCCAGACGCAAAAATAATATATTAGAACAAGTCATCTTAATTCTGGGGAATATAAATTTTTGTTTCTGCGAGTGCTACCTGCCCCCGTTTAAAATATACATCAAAAATCTGCTAGTACTTCTCTGTAGTCCAACATTGTATGGTACATCACCATCAAGCCATCGGCACGAGTTTGTCATTATGTAAATTAATCTCGATACGCGGTAGTCATCCTACACAGAATCACCTTTCAGCTGCGGTTCTTCAGTTCTCCAATCTTCTCTTTATTCCATGTGGATCCCACCGAGTATAACTCACTGTTTGACCGTTGCGTAGCGCTAGTGTTGCATGTCGACACGCTTCGTTTGCTCCAACACTCCAATGCGTTGCGTTTGACAATTGAAATTGAGATTTATGCCTTTTGTAGAACGTTAAAACATTAAACTCACTTGAGAGGTTCACTCGAATTGGTTCAATCAAGCGTATGTGAAATCGAATGCAGATTGGATTGAATGATTGTGATGCAATATTATGATGAAATGGAACCATTTTAAAAAATACTGGATTTCTCCTTGATTCATTTGGAAGTTATATTATTATTCACAACGAAATCTATTGTATTGTAACGTTATTTATTTTAATTTACAAGCAAAAGTTAGTAAACACTACTATTTATTTTTATGATTTATTAAAATAATAAATTAAACTTACACTATTTCTAATTAATAATTCTAACTTAAACTAAAGATTATTTCACTATACTATAACTTAACTTCAATTATTTATATCAATATTGATTAATTTTAAATAACACAATTTATTTCCACCACTAGCAGTCCATACTATAAGATCTCTATCAATAATGCTTCTCGCTGTCAGTCACATATATACCTCGGGTCTCTCCCCACTACGTTTTTCCCGCAAACGTCCAGGCGTTTCTAGAAAAACGCTAGAAGGTACCAGCAATTTTCCAGAAAACAAATATATTCGCTTCTATTTCTTAATGTAAAATAATTCCACAATAATTCTTAGCACCAGTAAAGCCGAAATGACTAATTTATAGATTTAAATTCGCTACAGTATTGAAAGATTCTGATGAAAATAATAATCTCTCCCATCCGATCCTCAGTTTTGTAGGATGTTTGCACGTTTTTCTCATATAATTTAAAGCGTGAAAACTCTAGCTGAAGGCGACTACATAGTAATTTATTATAATATCGTAAAATATAGTCTCTTTCGTTCACGTTTCTACATTAATCTCTTGTGCATTCAGCTCTAAATACCCGCTTATGATGAAGCAAATGAGAAATTGAAATATGCATGTAAAATGAAATATTTTCGCGACTAGGAAGCTTCACATAAAATTAATGAACAGTATAAATAATACGACGTATGGAGGCAAGGTATGATGATAAATTTGAAGTGACGTTAGAAAATAATAAAGTATTTAATAACTAGGTGTTTGTTATATCTAATTGTAGTTTCTTATTGTGTAAATTATTACTGCATTAATATTTTTTTATTTTGACATTAGAATAAAGGACGACTTTTAAGGTCTCATTTCCCAAAATGATTTTATTATTATTATTATTAATCTTTTAAAATCTGCGCTATACTCTTGCAAGCTTCGCGTCCATTTTGCCCTTCCATGTTATCTACGTCTTTCTTTTTTTTTCTTCTTTGTGGTCTTTGTGTTCCATACTTGTTTTATTTGTCGCTTTTCTGGCATTCTTATTAAGTGGCCACTTGCTTCTTGTCTATACTTCTATAGTGTTATATAGTCTAATCAACAAGTTGAAAAACGTGTAATTCTTGCTACTGCGAATTAAAATATGTACGATAGCTCGTTGAACTGTTATGACGTCTAGAAAGACGTGCCAAAATTACAAACTTGCACATGAAATTATAAACAATTGAAGATTCCAAAGAAAAGGGGTCTACTTTTTTGAAAATTATTCGAAAACTATTAGTGCTAGATGAATTTTACAAACAGATTCTCAAAGAGGAGGAAATTTCCAAGAAAAAATGTCGATTGCCGGAACTTGACTTACATTGTTAATACTTTTTATTTAATGTTGAAAATAGGGTTCTGCGCGGTGAGCGCGGTGCCGTTGCGCTGCCTTAAAACCGACCGCTAATTACAAAAACTATAGAAAATAATAAATAGTATTTCCAAGTGTCTACAAGACAGTATTTTTTTCAAATTTATAAATTAATATTTAATACATGTAAAAATAGTTTTTGTAATTGGCAGTCGGTTTCAAGGCAGTGAAATGGCACCGCGCTCTCCGTGCGGAATCCTATTTTCAACATCAAATAAAAAGTATTAACAATAAAGGTCAAGTTCCGGAAGTTGAAATTTTTTCTTAGAAATTTCCTCCTCTTCAAGCATATTTTTGTGATATTTCTCTAGCACTAATAGTTTTCGAATAATTTCCAAAAAAGTTGACCCTTTTTCTCTGGAATATTCAATTGTTTATAGCTTTTGCAATTGTTAAAATGCGAATTTGCAATTTTTGCCCGTTTTTCTAGACGTCATAACGAGCTCAACTAGCTACTGCACGTATTTTAATTCGCAGTAGCAAGTATTAACACGTTTTTTAATTTGTTGACTGGACTATCATGTATGCTTCCTATTTCCAGGTTTTTCCTCATTCGATCATTCCTAATTTCATTTATTTTTGTCACTCCTTCAACTTGTTTCAAGTATATAATTGACGCTGCTTTAATTCTGCTTTTGTTTCTTTGATTTACTGTCCACGTCTCACTTTCTTATATTAAAGATGGTCTATATATTGTTTTAAAGACTGTCATT
Source organism: Dromius quadrimaculatus (assembly GCA_963989225.1). Lineage (NCBI taxonomy): Eukaryota > Metazoa > Arthropoda > Insecta > Coleoptera > Carabidae > Dromius > Dromius quadrimaculatus. The sequence goes on from OZ022328.1 coordinate 6,003,109, forward strand.
TTTGTATTTTTCGACACTTTGTTATTGAATATTGTTTTGTTTGGTATTGCATATAAGTTTCTATAGGTTGCTAATATTCTTATGTTGATTTTTTTAATCTATGCTTCTTTTGTTGTTAATTGTTATTTCCAGATATGTTCTATTTCCTTTCCGTTCATTTTTATGTTAGTTATTGTATCTTCTTTTGCTATCACCATTGTTTCTGTTTTTTCTACATTTATATTGTAATGTTTATTGTTTGGAAGTTACTTATAATTGAAATAAAAGTCACTATTTAATAATTTAAAATTAAATAGAAGTTTTATTCTTCTGGATATCACTAACAACACTATATTATTTATTTATCACTTAATACTAACTTAAACACAGCCGCAGATATTTATTTTTAATTATTTATATACACTGATCACTTCACTGTTTGATATTTACTGCTCTAGACTCACCATTATACTACTCTCTCAAATCTTTCCTTGCCTTTATATATAGAAATATTCATTTCTCGAATATTCTACCATACTTCTGGAATATTGCTAGAGGCTTTCATCGGGAGAGGTGATGTGATGCGGTGCAGCGCGATGCAGGGAGGATGAAAGGCATCTCTTTGCCTTGCTCCTTGCGTTGTAAAAAATTCTTCTTATGTTTTATTTCTGGTTCTTATGTAATTTAATGTTCTTCTGTACACAGTTTTAATTGCTTCTAACAGTTTTTCTTTTAATATTTTTTATATATGCTTTCGTGGTACTCTGTCGGATACTTTTTCCAGATCAACAAATGTTATATATAATTTGCTATTCTGGTTCATAGTTTTTTCTATGAGTTTTCTGATTGTGTATATTTGATATTGCTTTGTGCTCTTTCCATTGTTGAATCCACTTCTTGTCTTATCTTGATTTCTATTATAGATTTATTGATTCATATATTTTAGCTATAATATCCCTCTGTAATGGTTACAATTGCTACTGTCTCCTTTTTTATGGATGGGAGATATCACCGCCTTCTCCTAATCTTTAAGAGTTTTCCCAATTTTCCAAATCCTGTTTAGCATCTCAAGCAGCATCTGTTCTACTTCTTCACCTTCATATTTAAGTTGTTCTGGCCATATCATATTATGTTTCTCAGTTTTTTGAGTTCTATTTTAATTTCCTCCTCTGTTATGTCTTCTGTCTCGTTTTCTTCTTTAGTGCTTTTTTCCTTGCTGGTTTCCCTTTTTTCCAATTTCATTCAGTCTGTCTCTTTCGAAGCAAATTTGCGAAGTATTCTCTCAATTTCTCCATAATTTCTTTATTTTCTTTCAATATATTTCCATGTTAATCTTTAAGTTGTTTTAGTACTGTTTGGTTTCCTTTTATAATTGTGGAATAGAATAATTTCTTATTTTGTTTGCGATCTCGTCCCAAGTTCTTGCTTCTGATTTTTTAATACCTTCTTTATTTTTTTTCTTTGTGTTCTATATTTCTCAAAATCTTCTTCTTTCTTCGTGTTCAAAAATTTCTTTCATTTCTGTCACTTTTTTTCAACTCCTGCTTTGATTTTTTCGTTCCACCAATGGATTTTTTGTTGTTTCTTGTGTTTCTATATACTCCGCAAACTTACTTTGTTGCCTCCTTTATAAAATGTTTGAATGTCTTCCATATTTCTTCTATATCGTTCATATTTGGTTTTGGTGTATTATTTATTATAGATCTTTCACATTTTTCTAGAACTTTTTTTTTACTTTCAAGTCATTTGATCTTTCTATTAAAAGACATGAAAGTAGGAGAAACGTTCGAGGAATGATTTTACGAAACAAAAAAATCGCTCATAGTGCAGTCATTTAGTTCTAAAAAAAAAGAGGTTACTTACTTGGAAAATTTACCATTTGAAAATGAATAATTTTATAGATTTTGATGTGTTTCTTCCGAATTTCAGCTTTGCCACCTCGTATCTTTGCCGCTCACGCCGCTATATTGGAAAATTGGCACCTAAAATCGATAGTTTTGGCGTACGAGCGTCGCAAACCATTATACATCTACGCCAACCCGTGACATTTAATTTTAACTGAAATTTGTGAATTATAAATTAAATTTGAATCTAAAAACTATACTAACAATATATATTTCACAATGCGTTGAAAAAACGGCTTATTATAGCCCATCCTTCACAGTTATAAAGGAATGCGTCGCCTTTGTATCGGGCGTCCTTCTCTCCCTTAACAGTCTTGTTTGAATTTATAGAGCCATGGCTTCTAATGAAGTAAATTGTTTTATTTGTTTTAATCCATTGCATAAAAGTGAAATGATTGAAGTGAAAAAAAAGGTTTGGAGACTTTTCGTAAGTCAAGTATTAAAAGACAGGACAACAAGGATAAACTTTTGGTAGGGCTGAAATCGATAGTGATCCACGATGTATGTTGAAAACGATATAATAATAAGAAGTGAATTTCTGCATCTTTGCGTAGAGGAAGCTATGTAATGACTTCTCATCCACAATTGCGATCTACGCACGCGTGCAACTATACTTTGCGGCGCTCGTTCACCAAAACTATTTATTTTACGAAAAATAAAGTTATTACAGAAATTGGCAAAAATTTTCTCTAGTTTCGTCTTGTACATAAATGTGTTTATCGTAAAATGAGTCGGCAAGGAGATATTGTCAAAAAATTGAAGAATCATCTAGAATCTAGATGATGAAAGCGCATTTTTGACAGCTGATGAATGCTTGTTACTTCAGAGATATCGCAAATTACCATCTCCCACAATTACTGAACTTGAAATCAAGCAGTTTGGGCAAACTTACGAAACAGCAGCTTCCATTTAGTACTAGTTTCAAGTTGACTATTTGATAGGTACATAATTAATGCATGTACAAACTCAAAAATACCTTTTAATCTTCATTGTTCAGTTATTGACTGACGGGAGGTCAAGTGCTGTACCTTAAAATAATAATTTAATCTTTATCAAAGCTATATAAAAAAAATACACCAAAAGTAAACAAATTTTCATCCAATAATAATAATTCATTCTAGTAAGCATCAAATTCGCGTCAAACAAATCATTGAATGAACCCCGGACAGATTTGACAACTGTATATAATAATAGTGACACCGGCGGCTAAAGTTGTAACTAAATTTTTATCTACTTTAATAAACTTTAGTTGCCATATCCCTAATGTCATATATATCTATGGGCATTGTTTCACTTGAAACAAGTAATTGAATAATTCAATTTTCCACAATTACTGAGCTTGAATTGTAGCAATTTGTGCAAACTTACGAAACATCAGCTTTTATTTAGTACCAGTTTCAAGTCTGTAAATAGCCAGCCAGCCAGTCAGCCAAAGTGAATATAATAGCGCTTTTTTCCAAAAAATGCGCTGAAAACTGCTTTTAGGCACCATTTTTCCAATATTCTCCATTCATGTTACTTGTTTCACCGCCTTTTAAAAATGTATCAAACTAAATGCAAAAATTTGTATGATAGTTGTCATCTGTAACAAATGTGTCGAAAATATATTATTCTTCTTCTATGCCCACTTGAAACTGTTTTTAAACTTCTAGAATACGCTATTATAGACCAACTACTATCAGATGTGACATTATGTGAATAAATTTGAAGCCAAGCCCAAAGTATCTAATTTATTATGTTATTGTGAAGATTTAACAAATTCAAGAGGACCTATATTTGGCTACTCAAACGAATAATAGTAGTCTGAAAGATGTAGTTCAGAATTTGAATAAAAGTGTAGGAAAAATCGTAAATTCACAGGACTTCAAGTAGGAGAACACATAATTTCTTACATAATAAACTATTGATGTACAGATGGCACATCACAAAAAAACCTTGACAGGTGGAAAAATCGACTTCTCATACAAATAAAGATTCCATCAATACTATAATGACTTCATCATATTTTCCACGAAACATCAAATAAACTTGTTGGACAATATTATCTCTAACACATGCTTAGCCCACATATGGCACCTGGATCCATGATTCCTTTTTAAGAAACTATAAACTAACGGTAAAGGTCATAAAATCACACTTTTGCAACACCTTTATCCCACTACAAAAGTTTTACGGTCCTGCGACTACATTCATTCTATTTGTCACGTTTGTCAATTTGTCCTAAACAATAGACAACCCACAATAACAATATATTGCTTTACTTTAAGATGGATTAGAGCATTTAGGAAAATATTTCTATTAATAGAATGACGCACAAATGAACTTTGACGTTTGAGAAACGATTCATGTGTTTTGTGATTTATATATGAACCTCTGAAAGTGCAGAATTGTGTTTGGAATTAAGCAGGAGCTTCCAAAATAACAATCAATTTTCGCGAAACGATTCTCTTCCATTTGATTCCCATTCAGAATATTATTTTTACAACCTTATCGTCCTAGTCCTTTTCTCTCTCTTATTTCCAGAATAACGTTCTTCATACATCATTTTTTCTGACATCTAGGCGAAGTTCGTTAAGAAGGCAGAGTTCGAAAAAATTATTCATTTTGTGACGTGTCATAATTCGTAAAAATAAAATAGACCTTAATCCGTCCCTGTTGACTGGGTGGAGCCTGTTATCTCTTAAGCGACATTCGAGAATAACGCAGAAATTTCTAGATGTCTGGTTTCCGTATATATAAGGGCGAACAATCTAACTGAGGAACAGTGAATAGTGAAATGGAGTGAATATTCAGAGCGTGATAAATAAATAAGTTGTTGAAAATAAATATTGGTGGCTTTGTAGTTCAGGTACAAGGAAGAATAAAATTTTTATTTTTTTTGTATTTATTAAATAGTGATTCTTCATTTTAACTATAAACAATTCTTTAAGAGCAATTTATATTGTTATTCACATCATAATTAAAGAGTGCACTGCTAAGCCTCCATACCTTCATGAGTATAGAAAAATATGGCTCCAAGTGTCCACGTTCAATATAAATTTTCTTTTTCCTCATTTGAATATAAATCACATTGTTCTTTCCATTAACTGCCAGCTTGTACACAATAAAAAATAAATTCTATAACAACATATTAAAGGTCATAATGTCAACTGTCGTACAACAAGCTCCAATAAATTAAAAACACATTGTGTTGAAAATAAAGATCAAAACAGAAGCCGATAAATGTTTCATTGTGTTTAGAACGATATTTTAATATAATTATGTATTATTATGGAGATATTCATTGACATGTTCGCGAAAATGGCATTACTAGAGATATTATTCAATAAGGAACTGCACAATATTTTTTTTATCTTTGTCACAGTCAATTGCAACATGCCTGTTCATTTTACGATACAGCCAATCTGTCCATAAAATTTTTATCAGCCAAATATTTGAAAATAAATTTAATAGGATCGAACTTGAGACCGAGACAACCATGAATAATAGAAATAATTACAAATGAGCACAATATTTATATATATATATATATATATATATATATATATATATATATATATATATATATATATATATATATATATATATACAGGGTGTAACAGAAATAAGTACATTTATTTTAACCAGTTATAGTTCTCGTCAAGCCTAACAATTTTTCTTAGTAACTTTTTCCCGAATTCTCATCTTTTTCTAGCATTTTTTATCCCCTATAATTCAACGAGTCGTTCAGGTGCATAGTTATCGGATCTAGTAGCAGTTGCAATAGAACAATAATTGATTTTGACATGTGTGAGTTATCAATTCCTTCAAATCAATTCTGGAATAAAACAGATTATAATTTATTAATTCTGTGTACGATTTTATGGGCAGTTCAGGATTAGCTTAGCTAATTTATTTGGAACGATCTCCGAATTGTCATTTTTCACTAAAAATTGAATTATTGTGGTTATGGTAATGTATTTAATGTCAAAATATTATGCACTTATACATTACGATGTGAATACCATGGAATATTCAGAACCTAACGTTTATCTGGAACGTAAAACAGCAGATGAGATGAATGAGATACATCAATTTATGAATGAAGCACCTGTGTATTAATTTTTCTCATATTATTACAAACTTCACACTCAGGTCGTTTAAATAAAGTCTGCCCCGTGAATTGATCTGCTGAATAAGCAAAATATTATATCATATATTTCAGAAAATATTTAAAATCAATTACCAAATTCAGTTTGATACATTTATAGGTTATATTTTCTGTTCTTTGAAAAAACAATCCTCAAAATTTCATGTAGCAATATTTCTATCGAATTATTCAGTGAATTAATTAATTTAGAATTAGATTCCATTCAATACTCTACCGTTTTCTTTGAATAAATCGTTGAATGATTTACTCTTCATGTTTCTGATGAAGTAGGTTAGGAACAGCAACTAATTCTCGAACTGCTTGTAGATGGCAGCACAGTATGACTCTCCTGACACAGTGACACAGTTTCAGACAATTCAAATCAGCTGATTCAAATGCAATGAACTTGTGCAGACAATCTTATGTTTAAGAAATGTACTACCCGAAAATATACGTGAAATCCCTAAATAAGAATAAAACTTCTTAAAAATGACATAAAAATACGACTAGAAGACCAAATTGTTGATTGCAGAGACAAATTCAGTCTTTCTTCCAACATATACAAAAATAGAATAATCGAGGTGAGCGAATAACAATGTATTGCCAAAATAATAATATTTTTCCAGTTTCAAATGAATGATTGACAAGACTACGATGGCTTAAAGTTGCAAAATACTCCTTACAATCGACAGCTGTCATTCTTCCGACAAATGAAGAACATTCAGTTTGAACCATAGGCGCACTATGAAATTTTTGACAAAACTTTGATGAATTTTTACTCTGTATCCAGAGGATTTACGGAAAAAAGTTATTAGGAAAAATTGTTATGCTTGACAAATTGCATCACAGGTTAAAATTAATGTACTTATTTCTGTTACACCCGTATATATATATATATATATATATATATATATATATATATATATATATATATATATATATATATATATATATATATATATATATATATATATATATATATATATATATATATATATATATATATATATATATATATATATATATATATATATATATATATATATATATATATATATATATATTAGGTTATTAGGGTGGTTTTAAAAAAAAAAAATTCTGATTTCTTTACTCCCAGTCAATGAATCAAAAGCTTATCAAAAAAGAAATTCGGCCAAGTCTCATCAAAAATATTAACATTAACTCATGCCCCAAGACGGTCGAAGTTTGAATGGGGATTAACATGGGTTTTACCTATTTGATATCGCTGAATCCGATTCTGACGGTAAAAAAATTATTGCCTCACATGGCAACTGTCAAAAAAGCTGTAATTGTGGAAAAAATACTCGTTTTCACCATTTTTGAGGTTTTTTCAACTTTTCAGGCTTCTGAAGTTGATTAATTCGAATATGGCGTTGAAAAACGTTTAGGACAAAGAAAAATCGTCAAAATACTGTGACAAGGAGAAATTTTCATGTAAGCTCGTATTTTTGACAATTTTTTGTTACTGCTTTGAAATATCTGCATAAAATAAAAATGCAACAGTACATACGTCATTGTCCTAAAGTCTCGCAAGTAGGTAAAACCCATGTTAATTCTCAGGAAAACTTTAAAACAACAAGAAATACCAGGACAACTGAGGAGACTAATAGCGATGATAATGAGAAAAACAAGAGAAACAGAAGATTTTGTAATAAACGAAGGAATAAGACAAGTAGATGCTCTATCAGCAACTCTATTCAATTGAGTATTAGAATATGTGCTACGAAACATGGAAAAAGAAACATAAAGAACAGAAGCAGGACAAATAATAGCATAAGCTGACGATATAGTGATCATGGCAAAGAATAAATAAACAATAAAAGAAAAAATGTTGAAAGAAATAATAACGGAAATTAATAATTTAGTATTAGGAACAAATATCAATAAGACAAAAATAATTAAACTCAAGCAAACGCCAGACAATAAAGAAATGAAAATTGGAGAATATATTTTTGGAAAGATAGATGGATTCAAATATCTAGGTGTCACAATAACAAATAATGGGAACAGAGAAGCAGGAATAAAGAAGAAGATAGCAACAACATTGCAAATAGAAAAATGATTGAGAAGTAAAAGCGTCAAAAATAGTAAAAATGAAAGTATATTGAACAACAATAAGAACAATACACTCTATGCTACCAAAACAATGACAATAACGAAAAAAGACGAAGAAGATTTAAGAATAATGGAAAAAAGAATATGAGAACAATACTAGGGGCAGAAAATATTATTAGTAAACGAATATGGACCAAAAATGAGTCACGAAATAGAAAAATAATTAGAAGGAGAAAACATAGGAAAGAAAATAGACTAACAAAGAATAAAAGTGTGACGAAGCTAGTCCCTACCGTTCGTCCCTAAAAAGGGTGAATTCCCAGAAACCCGAGCATTTACAACATTTCTGTGGAAACATTTCTAGTGCTCGCGCCGTGAGCATAACCTACAAACCATAGTGGATTAAAACATTTTGTGAAAGAAAAAAAACTTACTTATGTAATACCATTTACTGAGTTAAACAGTGTGAATTAAGTGCTAGACCAACTATTAATACCATAATAAAGTGTTTGAATAAGTTAAAGCTGTAATTGTTGGACATCTGTCAGATTTGACAGATAAAGGCGCCATTGCGCAGAAATGTGTGTAACCAAGATGGCAGCGATACGAGTATGTTTCAATTTTGTAATAAGAGATGGCGCTAACGACACTTAATCGTTCTACAGTCATAAAGGCGCGATGGATTCAATAGGGTAGGCTTGCATTTCCAATGAGTAGCAAGAGTTGATTAATACTTGAGGTATGCACTCTTCACTCTTCTGAATTTTTTGGCATCAGATAATGGAAGCAACTTCTTCGTGAAGCACAACGCTATCTAATTCCAATAAGACAAATGAATTTAAATCAGATTTTTCAGATTTATTCCATTTCTTCTAAATGTGGCTTGATTGTTTAACAATGAAATCATCCAGGGCTAGAATACGCTGTTCTAATCCTTTTCTAAATTATTCAAGATCCTGGCGCCCGAGCATATAAAACCTCATGTGAGTAAGTGAGGTGGTAAAAATTTAGTATTCATTTATTTCTAAAGATAAGAATAAAGTTTGAGTAATGTATAAATTGTAATCACAACTGTCATTGTGGTTGTTGTGTTTTATAAGCCAATTTAAAATCTTGCATTTTTGGCCTTTTTATTACAATATTACAAAATAAAAGATGCAATAATGGCAATCCTAGAATGGAGCCCAACAGAAAAAAGGAAAAAAGGAAGACCAAGATCAACATAGATAAGAAAATGACCTAAAAACAGTGAGAATAACAAAATGAAAAGAGAAAACAAGAGATAGAAACAAATGGAAAGTAATCCCCTCAAAATAGATCAAGAAAGCTCCTTTTAGGAGTGGCGAAACTTCACAAGGAGTGCTATCACAAAAGTACTTGACCTATTAAACTGAAATTTGGTAAAAAAAATTGGTAAGTAGGAAGTTTCAGGAAAGTAGACACCAGCTTGAGTACTTTGCGACAGGGCAAGATTAAGAGAGTATATAGGCGATTTCAATTTAACGCCATGAAATTTAGAATTCGGAAAAAATATTGTAATAATGAGGCATGGATTAAGTTAATTCAAAAAGGATTAGAATTTTCTTGAGGCATTCTCCAATTTTGTATCTCAGAGACTTGAATTTTATTAATAATAAACGAGCTCTGTCCACAGTTTATTCTAGATTAGCTTTTAAATGAAACAACAAATATATCAATATCACAGAGCTACTATGGGCGGCCGCGGTTTGTCGGTTGCTGCAGTCAAAGATAGCACAGAGCTGGATTTTTTGAATGTTGCACTCAATTATTTCCAAAAAGTACACTTGTATGCAGGTGGAGCCGCGGCTATAGCGTGTATAGAGCTAACTGGAAGGATGACTGGCTTATCAATTGAAAGGCCGCACCGCCACAGCAGGGATGGTACCGGCTAGCTAGAGATGTACTTAAGAAAATTGTGCAATTAGTGCGAATGTATGATAACCGTTAAAATAAGTACAAATCCCCAAATTTTAGTAATCTGCATTCGCTATATCCAAAAAGTTCAAACCGAAACATTAGTATGACTTTATTTATTTTATAATAATTATTGCTACATAATTGACTTTATCTTGAATTCTGTGGAAGGAAAACCAAAAAAGTAATAGTTTTTCAGTACAACTCTGATTTTTGTCAAAATTTTGTGATATTTGCTCAGTAACTGCCCTTTGTGACGCCCAGCCCACCATCCTTCCAGTTAGCTCTATACACGCTATTGCAGCTAGTATTTAAATAAACCAATATCAATTACAGAAACCAATTAAAATCTAGTTGGAAATTTTGAAAGCACAGCTAATGTATCTGTGATTGAAGATAATTGAGGCAAAAATAATAATATAGTTGGTGAATTGATATCAATAAAGTTTAACATAATACGCAACTTTGAATTAGCGAATTTTGAATCTGATTTCAAGCCATTTATCAAAAAGAAATAGGCAGCAGATATAAATCAGAATATATTCTGATAAATGAACTGTCAAAATTACAAATCCAAGGCTATGGATTACTTTGAATTGTTTTGAGAATCGGGCTGTGAGTGAATATTATGTATAATAATGGACTTTTATGAAAGCAGAGAATAGGAAAATATTTAATTTAACAACTTGAAAGTGCAGCGTATTATAATCTTCAAGAGAAATACTTTTTTCACTCTTGCATTCTCAAACAAACAAGATCCATAAATTATCCAACATTATTTCCTCTTCCTTTAACAGCATTTCTCCATCTCATCTAAAGCATGTTTCTTTATGCACGCGCTTGACTCCCGAAAGCCAACTTGAAGCAAAATGAATAACAAAATTTTATCTCTTTTAATATACTTCAAGAATTCAAACACTTGGAAATCATTTGCCAGCTTATCATAATGACTTCTTTAATTAAAAAAATTGCTAATCAAACACCCTGTACCTCATAATTCAAAATGATAAATCACTCTCGAAGCATAATTCATATAAAAATTTACTAGCATTCAATCATGAGAAAAATATTTACAATCTATCAAATGATTAACGATCATATTATTCAATTATTCTCTCACCTATTGATTAATTTCTCACATGGAACAATTAGCTTTATGTGTAGACAAATTATACAGGATGAATGCGAATGAGAGAATATTAATTGAATAGCGTTTCCAATACTGATCAATTATCTCATTGCCATTGTTTGGGGATCAACGTGATGAAAAATGATGAAGATAAATATCTACTAGTTGGTTGGATTAAGTTATTAAAGTTTAATAATAAAAAATTATCAATGAATAACCATTCAATTGTATAATTATAGTGAGTTGATGTGTAGATTTCTTTACATCAGCCGATAAAAGAAAATACCAGACAAGTTTGGATTAAACTCCCTAAATGTCAGACAGACTTTCATACTCAAAACAATGAAAAGAATCGTAGGTGTAGGTATATGAATTCGTCATCATGAATTCGGAACAATTGCAAATTCAAACTCCTTTAACTTACATGCTCCATGTATTCGAGTGACCTACAATTGTGTTTCGAATTAAATTTAAAGTTACTCAGTTTTGTAATTTGAACTTGGCATAACTCCTGGTTACGTCACAAAGTTTTGTGTGCAGTTGACAGCGGTTCCGGTTTGGTACTCCGGTGAACTTTGTTACCTTATAATTAACTAGAGGACAATTTAAACCTACATTTCCACTTAAACTTTATGACCCACTAATAAAAAAAATTGCCTATCCACAAAATAACATCACTTACCAAATGAGAATCCTTTTCGTAGGCGTCAAAGAATTAGAATTATGTAAATGCTCCAAAACATATATCATTGTTTGAAAAGGAATTATTGAACAGTTAAGTAAGCATTGTGTGAGATATTAAGCGATTTAACCTTTTAAAAAAGATTAACAGGTGAATATCGACAGCGTTCACACCTATTCAATGATTAGACGTTCAGGAATGCCTCAATATGTAATGATGAAATTATAAGCTTTAATATGCGAGTAGGAGGTGCTCAAAAATGGAAGGATATCAACGGATAATAATAGATCGAAACCCTAATCAAATGATATGGAAATTTAATGCTTATTTATTATACGAATTATATATCATGACGATACAATCAATTTTAGATCATTAAATTTTATTCCTAATCTCAACTGCAGTCCAAAAAAATACGAACGGAAAAACAATATTATCAAAACAGGATGATATCTAGAATTAGAATGAAACATGATCCAAATAAGAAGGCTAAATATTTCGACACGATTTATAAATATTCATATACATGCGGTTGGCATACACATATTCCCGCGCAACACCGACATAATCATGTAGCACCGGTAGTACTAGCTCCCAGATAGCTAAATCACTAGCATTGTTTATCTCACGTTGGACGACACCTTCGGATGACTATCAGTACCGTTATGCCGTACAGATGCCTGCGATACACGCAGGTTGGTTGATTTATCCATTCTTGGAACAACGCCGTTGCCGCAATAACACACAGTTCATGCGGTTAGCAACAATCACCGCCATCATACGGTCAAGGTGTGAGCAACGATGGCATTGTTACCACAGGTACTCTTCAAAGGGAAAGGATCATACCCCACGCACATTTAACATGGCGTCACCTCATGTGACGCTAAACATACTAAACTCATAAAACTCACCAATTGATAGAAGCTCTTAGCTTTTTTACAACACTGAATTGAATAATATGATGGCTAATTAAGCTCAGATAATTGAAGTAAACAATGCGCGACACAAATAAACTAAATGTTAAAAGTTCGACTTTAAAGTGATGCAAATGTGTTTGCAGCACACGCTTCCTGTTAGGCTTGACCTTGAAAGCGATTAGGGCTGTTTACTCGAAGCTAGGTTTTATGTTACTACAGTTTTTGGATCATATTGGTATAGCAGGGTGTGTCGAGAATCTATTCGCATTTCGAAGACAAAGAAATGCGTCATGACATATGGTGATTTTTCAACTAATTATCGTAACACTATATTTGAAAAAGAAGATAACCGGCTTTGTGCAAACCACAGAGAGATTACACTCCTAAGTATTCCAGAAAAGTTACATGTCCGTGTCCTAGTAAAAAGACTGAGAGATCAAATAGAAGATAAACTAATTGAAACGCAATATGGATTTTGCGAAAATAGAAACACCTAAAATCTTTTCTAGAGATAGATAGAGAAATAGAAATATAAGAGAAAATAACGGCAACAAATAAAGCTTTCCACGCAAATAGAAAACTTCTAGAAAGTAAAATTATATCAAAAACTACAAAAATGAGAATATATAAAACCATAATAAGACCAATAACATTATACGCAGCGGAAACAATGTCAATGACGAAAAAGAACGAGGAACAGCTGAGAATAATTGAAAGAAAAATAATAAGAAGAATATTAGGACCCACAAAAATAACAGATACAGAATATAGAATAAGAATGAACCACGAGATTGAACAAGAACTAAATGGCGAAGACATAGTAAAAAGAATAAAACAACAAAGGATAAAATGGCTTGGGCATGTATGGAGAGCAAGCGAGCAAGTTACAATCAAGTCAATAATGCAGTGGAGCCCTAGAAGCAAAAGATGAAAGGGAAGACCAAGATCAACCTGGATAAAAGAGGTAGAAGAAGACTTAAGATCAGCGGGAATTAGAGATTGGAAACAAAAAACAGAAAACAGGAATATATGGAGCAACATAGCCAAAAATTTTTAAAGTTGTAATGGAGAGCGATCCCCTCCAAAAAAAAGGATATAGAAAGCTTCGTTAGAAGCGGCGCAACTCCTCAAGGAGTGTTAAGTGTTAATTTATAAGATCTTATCTCTAGCTTGCGACAAATCACCGAAAAAACCATAGAGTTTGGGAAAGACTTCGAAAAGACATTTGACAAACAATCTGGCAAACCCTCAAAAAATACAAAGCTTATATAAAAGTACACGAAACTAGATCAGAACAACAAGAAATCCCATGAATTCAAAACCAATGTAAGTGTAACGCAAGGCTGTACTCTTCGTAGTAGTTATGAATGAAATAATAGGAGAGTGCCAACAAAAAACGAAAAAACTCCAATTGGAATACCGAAAGCTCCAAAAAACATGACTCTCGCAAATGGCATTCGCAGACGACATAATCGTTCTAGTAAATAACTAAAAGGAACATGAAAATGAACATACACAAAATGAAAACGATGGTTATATCTAGATAACACGAAAAGCACAACATTTATACAAATAATAACGAATTTATTTAAATACCTAGGATTTTTATTCAAGACAATAGACAACTCCGAAATTAACAACAGAATAGTAGCGGGTATAAAACTATACTATCCAATCAAAAGCCCGACTCTGGATGAAAAAGAAGTCACACAAAACACCAAAATGACTGCATATCGCTCGATTATTGTGCCTACCCTCACTTACAGCTCAATGTTGATGTATCAGTCAAGGAAATACAAAAGTAAAATACAAAAACAGTAGAAATGAAATACCTAACAAAAGTTGTGTAGAAAACTAGACTAGACAGCATTATTTATTATTATTAAGTAGTGAGGTGGGTTGGAGACCCCTAAGATAATCCGACCTGACGATCTATTTTATCGTTCCTCTGCTTTTTTATACCTCCGGTAAATTCAGACTTTTAAATAGTTTGATGATTTTGTGGGGGGCTGATTGTTTAATGTTTTCAGGCGTGATGGTATCATGACCGAAACGTAATAGTCTTGTTGGAGCTATTGCTGTGCAGACGCACAGGATGCGTTCTGCCGTTTCTGTTTCTACGTGACACATACGGCAGGTATCATCGTTGGATAAACCCATCCTTTTGAGATATTGTTTAAGGTTGCAGTGATCTGTTAGGAGTCCCGTTATAATTCTGAGATCCTGTTTGTTGAGTTTAAGTAGTTGCGTAGCTTTTGTTCTCGAATGTGATATAAACTTTTTGGCATGGCGTTGTCCTTCAACATTGCGCCAAAAAGAGGCTTTGTTACGCTCCTTCCCATGCGTTTATAATGTTTTTTACGTGTGTATATGGTATGCCACAGTAAGGTTCCGGACCGATGAAAGCGGACGTTGCTCCCTTTTTGGCAAGTGCGTCCGCTTCTTCATTGCCCTCAATTCCTGAATGGCTTGGTACCCAAGTCAAAAATACTTTGTTCCGTACTGCCAATTCATTGAGGGTTGACACGCATTCTCTGACCAGTGCTGATTTAACAGTGTACGCTTTGAGCGCCTGTATGGCTGAGAGGCTGTCCGTTATGATGTGTATGTGTGTGCCTTTAGTGTCCTTTCGAAGGTTTAGGTAGGCGCAGACATTGATGGCGCAGATTTCTGCTTGAAAAATGGATAAGGATTTACCAAGGGCTTGAGAGTAAGATGTGTCAGGCCCATATATACCAATTCCTACCGTACCGTTGATGCATGATGCATCAATGTAGTAGACAGATGCGCTCTTTTTGTAGAGTGTTTTTCCGTCCGACCAATCTTGACGACTTGGTATAATCGATTCAAAATTGGTTTCGATATTCAATTCTTTGATTGTCAGGTAGTCCTTCGGGATTTTCAGGATATGAGAGTCCTCTAGTTCATTGAGAATCTTTAAATGGCCTGTTAGGTTTCCAGACTTGAGTTGATTGACATGTCCTAATTTAAGTGCACTGGTTAGTGCGACCTTCTTGATATGCACATGTAAGGGTGTTAGATCTAGTAAGACTTCCATCGCTGCCGTAGGGCAGAAGCGTAAAGCTCCTGTGGTGCTAAGGCAGACTAGACTAGACAGCATAAGAAACCAAAATATAAGACACAGTCTGCAAGTCACTCTCCTAAACCAATGAATAACACAAGCACAAATGAGAATGGACATTTAACATGTATGGAAGAAAACAAAGCACCAAAAATTATGTACGAAACTCACCAAACTGGATCCAGAAATGTTGGAAGGCCTAGATGAAGCTAGCAGACAGAAATTAGAGAAAAACTAAAAAGAAACAAAAAATAAAGGCTTAGACAAAATGGCATGGAAATTTTTCTGGAAAAGTCTCGACGCCAAACAGCAAAAAACATCAAAGAACTTCTTCAATAGCTTTATTGCCTCTGAAATTAACTCCCTTTAGAACCATTTCTCAAAACAGACAGCAAATTCGGCTTTTGGAAGCTCCTCTGAGTTTGTGTCGGAAAATCTTCCATCATGCATGCTTTTCTTTAAGACTGGGAAACAAGAAAATATCGTTTAGATTAAGATCTGAATTGTGGTTTTGCGTTTGACATTTAATACTTTTTTTAAGTTTGTTCTGAAATATTGGTAATTATAAATATTATAATCTCAAAAACTGCCCAACCGATTAAGCTGTAATTTGGCAGGTGAATGGTACATCGAAAGTGAACGTCAGCTAAGAAAGAATTTTGCAACAGGGTCGAATTAGGAGAGATTTATAATGTTTTTGTTGGTAGAAGCATGAAATTCAGGACTTAGATAGACAATATGGCAAGAATAAATGAGAAAATATTATTTATTCAACAGGATTGGATTGAAGTAGTACAGAAGGACAAAATTCATCTCTGGAAGCTCTGTTTTTGATGTCAGGCAACTTGGAAACTTGGAATATATTAATTTTTTCCATAAGCTCCGTGTTTTTAATGTCAGTGTCAGGATAAATAATGTTTATTGCTTTAATAGTTATTTATACAACAAGTTTATTGAACCACTGTTTATTTGCGAGAAGAAAGTTAAAATCACGAGCGCGTTTAGCGCGAGTGGTTTAATTCTTTGAGCAAATAAAGAGGTTTAATTCACGTGTCTGTATACATAATTTTATTCAATTTTGCGTAAATTTCTGGAACATGAAACTGAGGAACAAAATTCAAAAAAATTAAATTGCAGATGCAAGGGAGCTTCGTTGATATCGCGACGAGTGTTTGTTTTTCAAACATTCGGGAGTATGACTGTCAGTTTTGTGAATTTTGAATTGAAGCGTTATAATTGTGAAAAGTATTGTCTGAAATGAAAGAAGAAAGTGATTAAAGCAATGTTCTCGTCCCCGATATCATTTTGAACGAAACAGCCGCTGCAGTTGGAAAAATTATTCCTCAGAAATCGAAATCTTTTTATTATAATGAATTTCAGCAGTGATTTAAATTTTTTTGAATCACTAATAATTCATTTTAAATCACTAGTGAATAAAGATTTACTTATGACTGTTGCTATGGATTTAATAATGTAGCTTTAAAACGTCAAAATTGAATAAAAGAAATTGTTAATAATTAAATAAAAATCACTATTTAATAAATGAAAAGAAAATTAAAGTTTTATTCTTCGAAGTTCAACTACATCAACAACAAAGCCACATATATTTATTTTTAACAACTTATTCATTTATTACACTGATCACTCACTGGATACTCACTATTTCACTGTTTCACTGTTCACTGTTCCTCAGTCAGGTCGTTTGCTCATATATATACAGATGTCCGTTTCTAGAAATGTTCTAGGTCTATTCGAGAGCACGTTACTAGCATTTTAGACCGTGCGGGGCGATGCGGTGTAAAAGAATCCGCCCGGATTCAAGGCTTATTTTATTTTCACGAATCATGACACTTTCGTACGTTACAATATGATTTCTGCAACAAGGATGGACTAGGGTTGTCAACAGAATATTAAAAAATACGAATTACACTGAAATTTCGTAGGTAAGTAGCTTGTGGGAAGTAAAAATCATTTGAGTAAAAAAATTCTATGCGGCTGTATGAGGGATCGTGGTACAACAAAATACCATACAATCCAATCTTTGGTCGCTATTCATGCAATTTATTGGAGACTTTGATTATACAGGCTTTCATATACCAATCTACAGTTACCGTTTGATGATCCTCAAGAGGAATTCTGAAAAAAGTAACAATAATATTTATCTAGTTTCAATTTCTTGCTTGCTCTACATTTGTGGGCTCATTTTCATTTCCAAAGACCTAAACTGCTGAATATTGTTTGATTTTGGAGTCACTATTGTAGATCCAAGATTTGTGACCCGTAATAATACAAAACACCTTCTTGGATGCCGCTAAATGAGATAGATCCACACCTTAAGAAAAATTACTCTACCTTGAAGTTATATCTGTGAATAGTTCAAATAGTCGATGTGTATACCAAGGGCCCAATTCTATTTTTGACGTCATTTTATAGATTCTAGATACATGTATCACCTAGCGGACAATTGGAGAAGTGATTTAATGTCGTCATCGTTAAAGACAGTCTTCTAGAAGTAAGAAACTGGATCAAATCATTTTCTTTAGCTGGATGTCAGTTTTTGTCGTCAAAGTCAAGTAAAGTTTGATTTAAAGCATCGTCTTTACTTGCTACCAACACAAATTTGATTTAACATGGTGTGAGAATAGGACATAGACATCATCTTATATTTTCTTTTGTATTAGTAACGCTAATGATAGTCATACAAACAATATGAGATAAAACGTTCATTTCAGAACGTGCCTTCAGGAACAATCATTCCTAAAGAATATTACTACATCATGTAACAATTCGTGGAACGTATGACCCATAAAAATAACTATTTCACAATTTCATTTTCTTAAAAGCTTTCTTTGTAATTTCGTCAACACTTTTATTTGTGAATTCATGTCCTTATTCAACACAATTGGAGTTGGCAGTATAAATTAATTTTAAAGAAGATCAGTCAACTTTTTGAATAAAATATCTATTCATACTTTGAATTGTGCTGAATACGTCTTTCTAAATTATTCATTGTTGTTTTTTTCGTACAAAATAAACGCGAAAAATTCTTCAAAGTTCACGTGTCTAAAAGCACCTCCTATTGAAAAATTCAATTAAGGAAGCTTCGGGAACGTTATAAAAAGAATTATTGCGCTGTATATTGCAATTTAAGCGATTGCATAGAGAAAATATATTTTCATTACACTTTAAAGTACTGCAGAGTATTTTGATATTATTTTCTTGAAACGAAAAGGGAACAAAACAAACAAATTACAGATATTTCACCAGTTTTAGAAGCGTTGAAAATTACTGCATTTTATATTTTTCATTATTAATTTTTATTTTGATGCCGACTAATTAATTTTAATATTAAAAATAATAAATGGTTATTCATATATCTCAAATTACATTTAAATTTTCCATCAAACAAATCTAATAAATACATGTTTATCAAAAATAATTTATGCTAATCTATTTTTTGTCTTAAAGTATCAGATCTAGCATTTTTCTTAATTAATTATGCCAGCTTATCTCTCAAATGAGATATGCAAAAAAGGGAAACTATATTAATTAAATAAGCAATTGATTTAAATTGAATGGGCAATAATTTTGATACACATTAATCTTAATTATGTTAATATTGTAATCTGTATTGCTCTTAAAGGAATTGTCTATTATTAAAATAAAAGTCACTATTCAATATCTATATATTCGGATGTTCATTTCTAGAAATTTCTACGTCATTCTAGCAAGCTACTCGAATGTACGAATGTGTGGAGCGGCGTGTCGCAAAGAAATGAGAGGCTCCGCCCAGGTAGGGTTGTATTCAGGACCTATTTTATTTTTACTAATTATGACACTTCCGCACTTTACAATACTAATAGAAACTTCTTAAAAAACTTCCGGGAAAAATTGTGTATCATTCTGCATGTTTTTCTATTCTAGTTCTTTTTAGATTTCATTTTTTACCATTCCTAAAATTGTTAATGTATAATGTAATAAACCGTTGCCAAGCCCTGAAAATACAATTCCAAATGAAGTCATCGATTTTAACTTGAAGTATTAAATAAACATACATTACAGAGATGAGAATTAGAACATAGTAACCTATCAAATGTCAACAGAACATAATAGCCAGTTGATTGTGCCTACCTAGATATGAAATCTAATAATTCAGTCGTAAAATATTAATTAACTACAGTTATTAAATGATAAACTAATCATTTTCTATTTAATTTAATAGTTCATAAAATGAATTTAAGTGAGAACTAGAAAGATGATTTTTGGCGCAAGAAAGTTTAATAAACTTCTATAAGTAATTGAGGTTATGAATTGACTTCAAATGCCTACCAAAAAAAAAATGCGTTAGTCAAAGCCCAAACTACAATCTCTCCTTCAAGTATAAAATTATTCATCAGCACCTTTCCAACATTAAACTCCAAATAAAAATCTATTTGAAACCATATCGAATCTTATTTACACTCCTTAAGACTTTCACAACTTCCAGCATACTTGAACTAAACATTTTGCTATTCTACATTTTGCTTCACATTTTCTCTTGTTCACTAAACATGAGGCACAAGAACATGAGGACATAACAACATGGGTACAGACAACGTGAACGACAAGAAACATTGCTAAATAATTTATGCATAATTTATAAATAGCAATATGTAACCAGCAAAGCTGTACGGAGTCTCTAAACTCTTAAGTCTAGAGCTGGAGGCTGTTGTCGAGTGCGGGAGGTCTTTTGGTGAAAAGATTGTTGTCTTGTCTGCAGAAATAAACAGCGCTGCTCAAAATTTCACAGAAGAATTAACTGTAACAAAATGCAAATCGAATATCAATAAAAGTCAACCTGACACCTAACTGTAACAACTTTTTATGAATTCATATTAAATAAGTAGCACATAAAAACATAAAGTGTACTTCTTATACGCTGAAATACTCGTACGTATTCAGCATTTCTAGAATCCCCATTGGAGTAAATTAACCAGATAAGTGTGGAAATTATTCCACGATTTGTTAGCAATTCAATGATTATCTTTCAAAGATGCCGCCGAATACTATCGTATTTCTATACCTATAAACTGAAATATAGATCTCTGCATTAAATCATTTCTTTTTTTCATTCATTTGAATTGCTAAGGTGCATTTATATTTTCTAAATAATCAAAAGTAGGTTCAAACATAAAACAACTTGTAAAAAAGTTTTACAGCATAAAATTTTACAGCTGAAATAATTGATTTTGCATACATAATAACTGCAGAAATCGATATGAAAATGTTGCAAATTAGCTTCAACATAACAACGTAAGTCAAGCCATGGAATACTTACAAAAGGATGAACCAATCACAATGATGTCTTATGTCTTATCAATAGCTGTCAAAACTATTGTCTCTACATTTAGTCAAGTTTCTTACATTTTTTTGTAATCAACGAAGAGCTAATAGTTTAACCATCGAATGAAAGTTGGACTCTTGAATTATTTTATAGATGTGGACTTAGCTATTATTCGAATCAAAGAAAACTAAACTTTATGACGGAATGGTTAGCAAAGATTAGAATTCCGGCCCCGAAAAATTTTTGCAAGCACCCATTTAAATACTGGATTAGGAATTCCCATAAATACATTAGTATAACTTGCTTGAAATAGATGGATGACTGATATTTACAGGACCGTGGAGAACAAGGCAGGGGTGCATTGAACGTATTTTTTATTATTTATTTTGATTCTAACAAAGTATGTTGTATATATCTTGTAGAAATGGGTCAAAAGAAAATTCATTCCTAATGGAATCACCAGAGACCCACGGTTGTTACATTTTAAAAATTGTCATCTAAGTTATCTATCAGCCTGATACTTTGGAAATATGACAAATGAATCGTAATACATTCCTGAAACTCTATTGGTAAGATCATTTTCAATGTCTCCAGTAATCCAGTGGTATTAAGAACATTCATGTTCATATATTTCTGGGGACTCCTAGTCCAGTATTTCAGTGAGTACTTGTAAAGATCAGTTTTATTTACAATTCGAGTAATAACTAAATTTTTTGAAAGAAAGCCACATCCATAAAATAATTTCATTCGATAGTTGTAAACAAGAGTTCTGAATAGTAGTATTGATTTAATAGTATATTATATAACGAGAAACTTGAGTGCTTGATTTAATCCTGAGGGTGAAGTTCATTGCACGAGACGAAGTCGAGGGCAATTTCACCTAAGAGATTAAAGGCGCTTAATATCCACGCTATTCTTCGCTCTATTGCACGGTAGCAAACTTTATACAAAAATACTGAGTAAATTCACCATAGTAACAAGGCTGACTACAGCAGTTGTTAAATTAATAAGCTAAAAATCCAGAAAATTCCCAAACAACAAATTACAATAATGCCAATATAAATGTTGATATAATTATTATTATAAACTTTTTAAATCTCTTAATACCCTTTCGGGTGTCGAGATTGTTCTTGTTTTAATTATTTGCGTTGATTACTATTCTATCTTGTTGATTATCTCTTTCCATTTTTTTCTGTCCCTTGCTAACTTCTTTGCTTCTTGGCCGCTAATGTTGTTTTTTGTTAATATCTCTTCTATATTATTTTCCCATGTCTGTTTTGGTCTTCCCCTTTTCTTCTTGTTTTGTATTCTTGCATTCCACACTGCTTTTGTTTGTTTATCTTCGGGCATTCTTAATAGGTGACCATACCACGCCAACTGTTTCTTTTCTATGACATTATGAATGCTCTCTATTTGTACTCTTCTTCTTATATCTTCATTCTTTATTTTATCCATTATCGTGACTCCTTCCACTCTTCTTAAATATTTCATTTCCGCCGCCTGTATTTTGCTTCTTATTCTCTTATTCATCAACCATGATTCACTACCCTATATTAATATAGGTCTATGCACTGTTTTGAATAGAGTCATTTTTGTCCTTTTCGTTATATGTTTATTTTTCAATATTATTTTGTTGATTGCATGAAAATTCCTATTTGCTTGCTGAATTCTCGTATTTATTTCCTGCTCTAAGCTTCCTTTATTATTTATTGCTGCCCCTAAGTATTTAAATGTTTCTACTTGCTCTATTTCTTTCTCATTCAGTATTATGTTTATCCTTAAATTCTCCTTTGATATGACCATTACTTTCGTTTTTTTCTACATTTATCTTTATATTATGTTTCCTTAGCTCTTCGTTCCATATTTCTAAATTACGTTTCATATCTTCTTCACTCTTTGCCATCACTGCTAAGTCATCTGCGAACGCGCATTCTGATAATGAGATCCTTTTCAACTTGTAATGTCCAACCTCTACCTTTTTTATTTTATACTTAATATTCTTCATTATTTGGTCTAAAAATATAATAAATAGCAATGGGCTTAAAGCTCCTCTTTGTCTTAATCCTTAGGATGTTTTAAACTCTTCTGAGGTTGCGTTGCCAGTTCTTATGTAGTTGGATGTTGTTTCGTATATGCTTTTTATTGATGTTAATAACTGTTCTCCTATTTTTCTTCCTCTCAATATATCCCACAGCTTAGTCCTCGGTACTCGGTCGAACGCTTTTTCCAGGTCTATAAATGTGATATACAGTTTTTTGTCCGTTTTCATTGTATTTTCTATCAAGTTCCTTATAGTGAATACGTGGTCTTGTGTCGAATGTCCCCTCCTAAACCCACTTTGCGATTTTTCCATTGTTGTTTCTATCGCAGCTCTAAGCTTGTTTTCTAGTATTGCTTCGTAAATTTTCGCTATTGTGCATAAAAGTGATATGCCCCTATAATTCTCACAATTTTTACTGTTTCCTTTTTTATGTATGGGAAATATTACTGCTTTCTCCCAGTCTGAAGGTATTTTCCCTGTTTTCCAGATTATGTTTAATATAAGCAGCAATAATTTTTATCCTTCTTCGCCCATATACTTCAATTGCTCGGCCTTCATACAGTCATGTCTCGGTGCTTTGCCATTCTTCAGTTTTTTAAGTACTCCAATTAACTCTGCTTCAGTTATCATCTCCTCTGTGCTTTCATTTATACTTTCTGTTTGTGGGGTCTCCTCACTCTCTGTTTCATTAGTACTTTCGTCACTTACTAGTAGGTCTTTAAAATGTGCTCTCCATCTTGTCATTATTTCGCTATATGTTGATATAAATTATCATCAATTAAGATTTGAATTTTGATAAAAAAAATTCAGTTTGATCCTTAGGTACTTTCAGTTGTCATGGCAAAAAGTGTTTATTTTACTTTAGTTTTGTTCATTTTAGAACCCTCTGGGACTAAATTTGAACTTAAATCCCTGAAATGAGGAGTTAAATTCGTCTTTTACTACCGGTAGTGCGAATGATCGATGGACTCACTATATTGTCTTATCTTCGCCTGGGTTATGAAATGGCAACCAAGGCAGTAAATTTACTTCTTTCCTACCTACCTAGTTAAATAATAGCATATTATGTTATTAGAACAGGAAAGAAGTCATTTTCTTCCTGCGACAGCAGAAAATGTAAGTATTATTATTGAGTAACTCATATTATTAAACTACGAAGGTGGTATTCTCTTTTGAGGCTTATACATTACGCCCAATAAGGCTCCAGTTTGCTGAGCCCGCTCGAATAATAAGTTTGGTCCAATTTCGCAAAATAAGCTTGTTTTCGCAATCATATCTTTGAGTGAAATCTTCCCGATCGGCCATTTTATCATATAAGACTTCCTGTCCATTGGAAACGGAAAGCTACGAAAAATTGCGAAATTCGCACAAATAATACAAATATGTGGTTTATAGGAGAGTCACGTCCACTGGGCTCGTCTCGTTCGTCAGTATTCATGCGTACTGTTGCGAAGTGCGAACCAATCATATTTCGTTGGGATTTTACTTGCGAGTGAACGAGTGAATACGAATCACACAGTATAAAACAAAAAAAAAAAACAGATAGTGTAATTTTTCAATCACATTTATCGCAATGATGAAATCTTCTTTTAAAAATTGCTGAATATTCTCAAGGTTGAAGCAAAATATGTTTTCTCCACATCAATCGTTAGAGCCTAATTTAAAGAGTTGGGGAGATGCAGGATAAGTTGGAACCTTATCCTTGCGAATTCTGGAGCTGTAATATCTTGCCTTTTTAGTGCAGACTCTGCGCTGGTAACCCATAATTAAGACTGTTCTTCAGTCTCAGGCGTGTTGTAGTCTACAGTGACGGAACAATACCTAAAGTCTTCTAAATTTTGCTGGAATAGCTGCAAATTGTCCTTAATCGGTTAACTTTGAGCAATCGCATAACTCATCTTCCATGTTCAAATATTAGTGCAAAATATTGTATAATATTAGCAATTCTTTTATCATTCACAACCAGGTCATGGATTTTTTCAATGGTTTCTGGACAGGTTGCCTCAACAGGGTGTCTAGAACGTTAAGCGTCATTTGTACTCATTTGGAATAAGTTATGAACCTTCTAATCGAATGTCCATATGCACCATAATTTTCATCAGTCTTCTCTTTAGTCCCCGAGCAGTATTTCCTTTTTTTTGAAGTAATATTTTATCAACAAACGGAATTGTCTTTAATTTATTTCCTGGAAATCAGACTAAACACAGAGTAATAAACTAATTTGGCTGAAATTTGGTATCATTTGTCTTTCAGGGTAAGCTTAAGGATTAATGTTGTCAAAAAATATTGAAAGCAGTCTTTAGTTAAATGAATAGAAATTTAAATTTATTCAATAAAACAAAGCAGTAAAATATACATAATAATAACAATACAGCTAATATTTATTTCTGGGAATATTTATATCACGAAAATTTATTTTGATCTGCCTGTAGTTCTATTTACTCTCCGACCGTTCGATCCTCTATGTGAACTTCTGACTAAACGACGCAGTCCTGATATAGGTCGAGAGAGAAGTCTCCTTTGTTTACCTGCGGTGACCTGAAACAGTTCTACCACATTTCGAGAGGCTACTAGAGTTATATCGGATATTCCAGACGTTTATCAAAAAAAACTGTTCTAATATAAAATTTGATGCCCTAGGCAAAATGCTAAGACAAATTTTGTGCCTCACTGAAATATCATAAATAAAAACAAATGTATTTAAAAATAACTGAATAAGAAAGAGATAGAATACATTTCCATGGTAATTAGTGAAGCTTCTTTTGTTAATGACTAAAAATGATTTGGATGCGCACCAGTTTTAGGTTAATAATAATTTCATTATTACACAAGTAATATAATGACTTATTTTTATTACCACGTTTTTAAAAAAATGTAATTCTCTCATTTTGTTTCATCGGTCTAAATTAAATGTTACTTTTTCCATGTTTTTTCTGCAAATGTAATTATCCTTCGTAACATTTTTTGCTCACAATAATAGCTTCCGAATGTGATTAAATTTCAGGATGAACGAAAGAGGAATTGTAATTTCCATTTTATTTTCTTATTTCATTCATCTAACTTCAGAACAATGAAAAGAAATAAGAGAATGCAGTCGAAATGAAAAGCATGAAGTGTTATAATTTTAACAACATCCTTCGCACAAAAGTAAATGCAAATCACAAAAGAAAATTTTGCTTTGAGTTACTTACTTTCATCCTTAAAATAGACTAAAATTAAATTTAAAGGACGAAATCCTTTCAAGCTATTATTCCATTAGTAACACATTTTACCCGTTACGAATAAGGTAGACACACATTGATAGTTTGATTGATATTTCCCAAAGCGTGAGGTGCAGTTGTCAGTATATAAAGAATATATAAAAATACTAGCCTACTATATAATTTTCTGACGATACAAGGACTGCAAGTGTCCATACATAACACTTAATTAAGATTATTTTATTTCTGTTGTCATGTCGTTGAATGGAAATCATGTTGACAGTTGATTGCTACAGATATCGCGGACCACTTTGTAAATCAACTTAATGAGAGAGTATTACAAGTAAATATTGAGTGGGCTTCTCGTTTTTATGCGTTGATATCACGATAATTTAATTCATTCCGTTCAAACAAATTGCTTTTGATTTAGTTTGTAATTGGAATGGAATCTATTAAAGGTGCAGAAAAAGAAAGTTAAAAGCACAACAAATAAGTATTTGTTACTGAAAACAGTTTTTTATTGTTAAAAACTGGAACTGGATTATCCAACAGGAGTATATTATCATGAGACAGATTTTCTAAGAAACCGGTATTCCAAAAAAATTCAAACTAAGTACAAGTACTCAAGAAGGATAGAGGTAGCGCTTAAATAATTATGAGGCTCTAGTCGTCACTTGTTTGTTAGTTACACCGACCGAAGCTGGATTATTCAACAGAACATTCATCTCCACAAAAACTAAAGTATCCATAGTTTGCCGCACTTTACGGCTGAAGGCATATCAATCAATCTACCAAATGCACTATAAGTATCTGCCACATCCGTTTCCAAACATTATTTCTTTTTAAAAAATCATGTATCTTGACGTATCGTTGGAGTCTCTTTCAGAAATCGCAAAAACTATTCGAACTGTTTGAGAATTTCGCTCCTGGTGTATTCACATTCGCTTTGCTACATGTAGATCTCTTAAATTACATGTATTATGTGTTCAGTTTTAACTTTTGAGCTTTAAAGCAAACATATTGAAGAAATTATACAGTATCATGAGAAATAATTGCATGGACGACAAAATTATAATTAATTATTATAGGGTTCAAGCGGATAGTTAATTATTAAATTACCAAGAAATGTCAAAGTTTGCACAAAAAGTTTCACCGAATTTGCATAATTTAATTTTATACAGAGATGACTGGGGCTTTTAAAAATGTTTACTGTTTATCTTAGGATACACTACTGAAAGTACTGAAACTGAAGACAAATAAATCAATGTCTCATTTGAAGTACAACTTTTCAGGACGGGAGACTACAAATTTTTCTTGATGACATTAATTAAATTGCCGAAACCGGTCGTTTCATAACTGATAAAATAACAAAAATTATAAATAAAAAGAGCACAATTTAAGACGTTATTTCTTACACCCTGAATCCTTCCTGGTAATCTTCAATAATATGACTGATTGTTTGCCTGATCCTGGGGCGTCGACCCTCCGCTTTTCTACCGTAACGAAGATAATAGGCGAGACAGGCCAGCTTCTGTTCAAGTACTATTTAGGCGTTTCGATTCTGACGACGATCTATAAATAAAAATTTGAGCAGTGAAATGACGAAAACCAACAGATTTTCGAACGACGCCGATTCTTCCTCCACCAAACAGCCTCGACTGCTACTGCTGCGCTCCATCTCTCTTCTCTCTCTCGCCCCTCACCCAAGCGGCCTGAATTACTGCTGCTGGCCGCCGTTCCTCTTTTTTCTTCCCCTCATCTAAGCGGACACTACTTCAAGTAAAGTACATATTTGACTTACAATTGCATATTAAATATAAATAATACATTGCTTCTAACAAAAAATTATGGGCAATATTCCTTGTATTGGTAAAATACGTAGGAACTTCGCTCTTTCGGGAGCGCCGTGGCCCCCACACCATTTTTTTTTTTGCTTTGAATTGGTGGCAGATTATCTCTCATGTTTTTGTGCCTCATATAATTGCATGCCATTTTCTACTTGAGCTAAAAGGATATTGTCAAATTTCCCACTTTCCTTGGCTTTTTAGAACGACTCTTCAAGAAACAATTCACTGCTCTCGAATCCTTCAACTTATTGAAATTTCTAGAGACTTCGAGAAGCTCTAGGCGAGGATATCCAAGTCCGAATGAACGGAGCGAGTAATAATAAGCTGCAAACTTGGACAAATATTTATTTTGGCATTCTAAAAGTTGTCTCAAAAGTCTCATGAAATTTCGTATCTACGTCGTTAAGTTGTTCAAAGTCAAAGGTCGCAAAAATTGATTTTTGAAAAATATCTCGGTTTCTATGGCTCCAATAATGTTGACATCAATCACAAGAATTGTGGAGCATAAAATTTGCAACAAATTTCGTCTCGAACATTTTTTCATGCGTTCAACCGTTTTTGAAATAGAGCGCGGAGGACGTGCAGCACTCAGCTATGCATACTTTAATGCAAGAATAGGATTGGGTGCTGCAAAATGAATTTCTGGAACCAATGACAGCAATTTTCCCATCGGCTCCAGATGGATTACTGAAAACAATATTTTGCAACTGTAAGAATAGTTGTGGTACTCGCTACAGGTGCAGAAAATCAGCTTGTGGTCAGTGTAATGGGCAAGCTTACCTCAATCCTGTGTAATCCATATTAACAGCATTAATATTAAATTAAGATATACTATAAGTACTTTACATTTTAGTGATTTACTAACTTTTTACGAAATACTATTCACCAGGACTCACGGTTGACCTTGCATTACAGTATGTATGGCTGACTGCTGCACGGCCTTCGCGCTCTGTTTCGAAAACGGTTGAGCGCATAAAAAATGTTCAAGACAAAATTTGTGGCAAATTTTATGTTCCACAATTTTTGTAATAAATGTCAACATTATTGGAGCCATAGAAACCGAGATATTTCCAAAAAAAAACAAATTTTGCGACCTTTGACCTTGAATAACTTGAGACGCAGATACGAGATTTAATGAGACTTTTGAGACAACTTTTAGGATGCCAAAATGAAGGTTTGTACAAGCTTCCAGCTTATTATCTCTCATTCCGAGGTGAAACCCTAATTTGACTGGGCTAACAGTAATTCCTGTATGACGAATTTAAAATTGAATATTTAGTTAGTGAGTTTGGTTATGGAAGTTGGTTTGTAAGACAACCACTGTTCCAGATCTTTATAATGATTAAACACAGTAAAACTGTAATACATAAAAATATCAACAATGTTGCACCTCCCACACGTTGACAGACCAGAAACAGTTATAAATATTTCGTGTCATATATTGCATTGTATTTTAGTTAAAGTGTGTCACAAATATGGCTATTCTTTTATTTCGTACGCACCTCAAACGAAATACAAGATACTTACTACAAGCTTAATTTATTTAGAACTTTCTTCAGTTGTTGAGGAAATATATTGTTTTATTCTCATGTTAAATAAACATACATGAACATGAAAGATGTGTGGAGTGAACAATAGCTTTTTGAATTAATTATGCTCTTTTTTTTTTCGTTTTATAAGTACAGTCATTTGGTGATTTTACCAGAAAAAATTTCCGAAAGTTTTGAAAATTGGTAATTGTATAAATTTCGATGTGCTCTTACCGAATTTCAACTTTACCATTTCGTATCTTTACCATATTGTAAAAATGGCGCCTAAAAGCAGTTTTTTAACAATATCTCCTTTCCGACTTATTTTACGATGAAAGTATTTATATACAAAATGATACGAGAAAATTTCCTACAAATTAAGTGATGATCTTTTTTTTCGTAAAACTAATAGTTTTGGCGTACGAGCGCCGCAAAGTGTAGTTGGGCGCGTAGATCGCAGTTGTGGATGAGAAGTCGTGACTTCTTCTACGCAAAGATGCAGCGATTAACTTCTCATTATTATTTCGTTTTCAACATACATATCGATCTCAGTCCCACCAAAAGTTTGTTGTCCTTTCTTTTAATACTTGACTACCGACAAATCTGCAATCCCTTTTCCTCCACTTCAATCACTTCATTTTCATGCAATGGATTAGCACAAATAAAACAATTTACTTCATTAGAAGCCATGGCTCTATAAATGCAAACGACACTATGAAGGGAGAGAAGGACGCCCGACACAAAGGCAACGCATTCCTTTATAACTGCGGAGGACGGGCCATAGTGAGCCGGTTTTTCAACGCATTATAAAATGTTTATTGTTAGTATAGTTTTTGAATTCAAGTAAATTTTATTTTCAAAGCTCCCAGTAAACTTTTCAGGTAACCTCTTTTTTTAGAACCAAATGAAAGAATATCTGTGTCCTTTCAAATGTATTTTTAATTTTTGGAAACGATAATAGGCCAATGCTGCTAAATTAGGGTAGTATGGTCAATGTTCAATCAGTTCAAAGTCTAGAGGTTCCACACTTTGTAAAAAAACCCTAATAATCTCCTTCTTCAACAGTTTTTAGAGTCCAAGTACAAAACTCTAATAATAATTCAGTCTAAAAGCAATATAGATAAATCAGAAGCTAGTTTTGATATTCACGACAGTAACTCAATTTCCCAAGTAGCTTTACGAGTATTGAGCAATATCAGGGTATCCATCAATCAACAAAGTAATGAAGTTATAAATCAAAGCAATTTCAGAACTGACATCCAGAGAAGGTAATAATGTGTCAAAGTTCGAGCTAGAAACGATATCGCAATTTATATCAATCATTATTAACAGTTACCAAGATTATATACGATTATGATTCCATTGTATTTTTTATTTGAGTCGAAATGTCACTTGCAACATATTGATTGTAATTTATATTTTCGA
This sequence comes from Dromius quadrimaculatus, assembly GCA_963989225.1. Classification (NCBI taxonomy): domain Eukaryota; kingdom Metazoa; phylum Arthropoda; class Insecta; order Coleoptera; family Carabidae; genus Dromius; species Dromius quadrimaculatus. The sequence continues at coordinate 6,034,307 of OZ022328.1, forward strand.
TTTCGCGCCAATAAAATTGTTATTTATTACTGTTAGAATTTGCATATGTATGTATTTTTATAAATATTTAATGCATATTTTTAGAGGCGCCGGTCTTGCCAGAGCTGTATTAGAATCATTTGAACAAGAAAAACATTTCGGTAGCACAAACACAGCCCACGTATTTGATATTCAAGAGACAATGGTCTGTTGAATTGGATATTGCTCCACCTTCACTGCCATAAATGACCGAATACAGAGTAGGACTCTTAAATTTTACGATTTATCCGCTCCATATTTCAATATTGGTAAAAGACAGTCAACATCCACTTTAAATTATGATATTTCTGTTGCAGAATTAAATATCGTAGAAGAAGAAGTCAGCGGCCCGTGTGCTAACTACAAACCCGGTGATGATGATTTATATTCCTTTGATTTCATCCGACAATTCAGGCTGGATGTCCTGGAAACGCAGTATCCAGGAGTTACCAGAGTACGAGGCTCAAATCGTATGCAGACTGCTTATAGACTGGACAGAGATGCTGATCTTACGCTACCAACCAGGTTTTGATAAATTATTTCATATTTTGACTCCGTAAACTAATTTTTTTTTATTGTTACTCAAATATTGAAAAAAAAAATGAAATATCTGATTCAAACTGAAAGCTTATTTTATTTATATTCAACAAATACAAAGCAAAAACAAAGCGATCTAATCGAGACACAATAAAATTTAATTCAAAGTAGACTCTCCACTATAATCATAAATTAAAACTAACAAATCACTGACATTTAAACCATCATTAAAATTATTCGAAATAGTTTTACTTACTCATGTATCCCTACAATCTTTAAACATTATTTAAGCATCTTGAAACATAAATTCTTCCAGTTTAATGTTACATATTCACCTAATAAATTAACTGTTGAACATTTATTGCAGAAATATTTTCCCTCAAGGCCTACCGGAACAGTTTTCATTTATTTGCACATTCCGGGCGAGAAAACTGCCAAAAAGTCCTTGGCATATTATCAGAGTAACAGATTTGGAAACTAAACCACAATTTTTGATCACTCTGAACCCTAGGAAACAAACTATTGAGTTCTCTGTGCCAAATTATGAAGGCCGGTTGCAGACTTTGATTTTCACGAGAGCTAATGTAAGTATACATTTTTTTCTGATGATGACACTTGGTGAAATAATCGAAACGTCAAAAAATTAATATACAAAATTCAAATTAATTATCTTGTTTATTTATAATTCGATTCTAAACAGAGAGTTGTTCTTATTCGTTTATTAAAAAAATGAAAAAAAGCGCCCAACGTGGGGCTCGAACCCACGACCCTGAGATTAAGAGTCTCATGCTCTACCGACTGAGCTAGCCGGGCAACGGAAATCGTTGCCTGTGCTGTTGTATACAGACCTATTAATAGATTCATAATAAAATTTAAAAGTTCTTCTAATGACAAATTTGCAATTAATCGTTTCAAAATCCTCTCTGGCACTTTCACTAGAATTATCTCTGCAAGAGTTTCAATTTGATATCAAACACGATAGAGTGAGAATTTAAAAAAAAAGCAATTGACGAACGTTTGCATGTGATGTCCAAATATGAGTGATAATAATTCCAATTTTACATCATAATTCTTATTATTTCTTATTCTTTGCCTTCTTTGCAAAAAAATATAATGAATTTTATAGTTATTCAAATTTTAATAATGAGAAATGAACCGCTCATAATTTGGAAAAACGTTTTAGGTGAATGTTGTGCCAAATTATTTGAGGATCAATTTTAGTTATCTCATATTTTATGATAAATCCATAAATGCTATCGTTAAAAAATAAGCGCAAAAAACTAAAAAGTTTGATCAATAAACTGGTTAAAAAAACCTCATCTACGAGCTTGAATTTAGCTTTTGGATGAAAAACTTGAATTTAAAATTTCATTTCTCAATTTATCGTGCTTCCACACAAACGGATCGACAGACATATCGGCTCTTTTTTATAACTATGTCTTTTGGGTTCAGTAGGGTCTAAAACGTGAAGATCCATCAAAATATCGATCTGTCAAAATCACGATTACAATACTTCCTCTATTATAACCTTTTCGATCCATTTGGTCAGCCCGCTGGACAATTTTATCTTTTATTTTCCGAAATTTAGCACTTGACGATTTTTTAGGTAGCATACGGTTATCTAGTTGAATGAAAATGTTCTATTTTGAGAATTAATTGATGTTACAATATGAAAATATCAGAATAAATTGATTTTGAACAATAAATGAAAAGTTAAAAGTTAAAAACATATTCTTCTTTCACAAATCAAGCGCAGCAGAAGCTGGACTATTTGCTGATACAACCAATATAAACCCAAGTAAAATTATATAGTTGACCTTAGGATGAGATAGGTAGCAGGTAGTATAACGGTATAAACTTTCTCACCCAAATCTCGTCATAAAACAATTCTTAAATTTGAATTTAAATAATTTGTTCAATGCGATTCATAGAATTTTGCGCCCCTTAAGAGTTTGCGCCCGCGGCAGGGGCCACCTTCGCCACGCCCTAGTGCCGGCTCTGCTGATATTTGTCTAGTTTCTTTCAGTAGAATTCAAAACTATAATTAAAAATGGGGATTTCCATTTAAAAGATTTTAGTTCCCAAATTTTGAAACCACTTTATACACACCCTGTATAATATTTTTGAAAATGATTGATATTATGGAAAATCCTTTTTCATTGTGAGCACGTATGCATAAAATTAAATTTTTTTAACGACTTGAATTTGAGATATCAATTTTTTAGTAGCTGAATGCATCTGAAATTTTTTTTTTTAAATGCGATTATATCAGAAACGGTTCAAAATAAAGCCATAGATGTTTTGATAAAATTCCAACAATTCAAAAATATGATAAAATATAGGGTGTTCCTTTTAAAGCAAGAAAGTTGATGTCAACTTCCGGTGAAACCAGAAGTATCGCCATTTTGAAAATATTTTAAATTAACTCGGCTTTATCATCAAGGCCCATGTGCAACATATATCAGTCATCAAGATATCGATAGACGAGCATCTCAAAAAAATATCCTACCCAAGTAACAATAACTGACCGTCGACCAAAACATGACGTCAGATTTTGGTCATAGTAAAGTCATAAACTAATGGTCATATTTCGACGTCATAAGACGTTGAATCAACGTCACATTCCAAGTCAAATTGTGGTCATAATTTGACGTTTTGAGAAATTATAATTATGCTTTATATATGATTCTTGAGACAATTTTTTTCAGTCAGTGTACTTTGCGCTCACGTTTTTAACTGATTAAGTTCCTTTTTTAGCTTGATGTCATTTTATTACCAAAATTCGACGTCATTTTATGACGTATGTAAAATTTTCAGCCCAGCATCCATTTTATGATTCAAACTCGACGTCATCAGAAAATAAAATTTGACATTTTCGTCAAAAATCAACGATAGCCATGGAAATAAAAAACGAATAAAACAAGCTTTCATTCTGACAGTTTAATGCCGCATTATTATTGTTAATTATTTTTCAAATGCTACAGATATTCTGCTACATTAAATAAAATTGATTTTAAACAACTTTTTATTCTTGTACTTTTGCTCTAACATATGCAGGAGAGCCAATATCCGCACAATTTTAAAATCCGCATTTTGTTGCACAGCCTTTTAGGTAATAGTTAAGATCATAAAATGACGTCGAATTCAAGTCATAATATGACGTCGATATTAAGTCATAAAATGACGTCAAATATAAGTCAAATTATGATGTCATATAGCTCCACGCATTGACGTCTTGCTGACGCGATTATGACCAAAAATGTGACGTCATATTTGGTCATAATTGTTACTTGGGTAAGGTTTAATATTTCTGAAAATTTATTTAAATGTAGTCCATTTTTACTATTATTTGTTATTATTTTTACAGTAATTGAATAAAAAAATACAGAATTGGTACAATAAAATAGAAATGCCTGTCGCACAAAATGCAATTTATTTCAAAAGTCTAGAATTTTTTTTGAACGAGTTATACCCTTTCAAATCCAAGTCAAGTTATGATAATTATGAATCCTATATTTTTATTATAGCTACAATTAAAAACCTAATATCAGGAATTAGCGTTGAAATAAATAATAAAATCAGAACAAAAAATGAGGAAGATACTTCCAGCTTTTCACTAATGTAAAAATGGTCATCTACTTACCATTACAAAAATCCTTAAAACTCATGCTAAAAATAATCTTTAGATGCTTTTTATTTTGTATTTTGTTGGCACTTTCAAGCAATTTTATCATTTTCAATAAAAAACATGAACATTTCATCATTTGATTTGTTTGGTAAACCATGCAAATTAATCAAGTAGGTCCTGTGGCGCAACGGATAACGCGTCTGACTACGGATCAGAAGATTCCAGGTTCGAATCCTGGCAGGATCGTCTTTTGCCCATTTTCACACAAACTTTCTTAAAAAATCCATTTATTTCCAGGTTTTTGATAAAAACTGGCACAAAATTCATTTCGGAGTGTTCAGAGAACGAGTTTCTCTTTACGTAGATTGTGACGAAAGCTCAACGGAACTTTTGCAACCAAGAGGACCAATAGATGTAAACGGAGAAATTACTGTTTCTAAACTTGCAAATACGAAGACTACGGTACCGGTAAGAAGAGTCACATTATTATAGTTCATTTTAAATAAACAATAACTAATTGGACATCATAATTTCTAAATATTTGAATTAGGTCATAGGTTGAATATTAATTCTAATCAAAAATTAAAACATCTAGATTTAGTTTTGCCATTAATAAATAATATTCACAAAAAAATCATTTTGCACTGCATTAATTTTAATTTTTAATAATTGTGACTAACATATTATATTTTTTAACAGGTTTCACAGTTGGTAAGTTGCACATCATATACATTTTGCACGAGGGTTTTTTTCAGCACGAAAATCGCTGGTCAACAAGTTCAAATTAAAATAGAATATTTATTTTGGTCCCTAAATGCAAAAACTCTTATAGAAAGATGCTGAAATTAGATGTAAAGTTAGCAGAAACCAATCAGCTGTTCATTATGTCATGCGACATCTTGTCTCCCCTCTCCAAATTAAATTAAAAAAGCTAGCACCTGGCGGCAGGCTTATGAACTAGAGGAATAAGGAAAACATTTTTTTGTTCCATTAAGTTTCGCTGCAATTATGTTATTAAGGCAAGTAAACACAGTATATTTCGTAAATCTATTCAATGAATAGATAAATTTGGTTACAGCGTCGTTTACATTCCTACAATATTTTTTAATTTCACGGAAAACTCGTCTGCTTTCCTTGTTCCTCCTCCATCTTGTTTCTGACTGGCCTGCCACCTATTGATCATTTTTTTCGCCTATATTAATATTTAAACGATTGAATATAAAGTTCAACTTATTTCAGTTCATGCAAAAAGTATTATTTTAATTATTTGACTTTATTGACGTTACAAAACATAAGGCGTTCCTTACTTGACACAATGTTTATTTTTTATCATCACTTAACCTAAATAAAAATCTAAGGTCTATCAATATTTATTGCCACTCAAGGAGTCAATGTTTTTTCATCGTTATAAGTGATCCCAAATTCATAAAGTGGGAGCATAAAATTCATTAAAAATAAAAAATGTTGACCAGGGTATTTTCCTGAGCATGTTTTAATTACAATAAAAATGTCGATAAACTTCATTCATTCAAATAATTTATTAACAAATTGGTTTACAGTAAACAGTGTTCTAGAATATTCTGTTCCAATATATTTTAGATTGATTTACAATGGATGGTGTTAACTTGCGATCCAACGAGACCAGAACGAGAACAGTGTGACGAAATACCAGTAAGTTAATTATTGCCATTTATTTGATATTTTTTTAAATATGTAATTTTTTTGGAAGACTTTTCCGAGACCTCCTGTAGTATTTACAACTGCTGCACCATCATCCAGTTGTGAGTTGGTTTGTCCTCAAGGACCTCCTGGCTTCAATGGAACAGATGTAAGTAATTTTTTCCTATGATAAATCATACTGAAAACAACAATATTTCAAAAAAAAAGAAACACAACACAAGTGGCAGTGCTTCGCACCCAATTAACAAGCGGGCTTCGCCCGCTTTGTCCGAACTCGACGTGGAACTTCAGAAATGTAATCAATACTTGTAAATATAATGGAAAATATATTTAATAGGAGAAGTATACAGTGGAAAAATGGAGCGACAATAATTTTCATGAATTGTTATCAATGTATAACTTTATTTTACAATTTTTTTAAGGGTTTGCCCGGCTTTCCCGGCCTCCCAGGAGATGTAGGTCCCCCTGGACTTCCTGGTTTCCCCGGCCCCCGAGGAATTAGGGGCATTGATGGAGCCCCTGGTTTACCAGTACGTTTTCATCCACCCAATCAATTTTAAAGCATTGTCTTCCATTAATTATTTAACAATGTATTTATTATAGCACTGAACGTGAAGATGGTGCCTGTTCACTTCTGTAACGTAATTTTGAAACGTATTGCAAGTAGAATGATTTAACTGAATGTTTAACTAACTTAGGGTCGACCTGGAACAAGAGGTCCTGTTGGGCCGATTGGAGAACCTGGATTCCCGGGATTTCCTGGAGCTAGAGGATCTCCTGGATTAACTGGAAAACCTGTATGTCTAACAATATTTTTATAAATTAATATAATAAGTTTAATTGGACGTTTCGGCGCTGAAACGTCCAATTATACTATTTTATTTATATTTCTGGATTCTAAATTGAAAAACACCCGAACGATCACTAATTTTTTTTCAGTCTAATAAGTAAAAGCATTTTGAATGTAATCTTGAATGATTAATTGATAATTACAAACAAAGGGAATGAATATTAATTTGAATGGAAATATTCTAAAAATTTAATAAAAATTTGACAATTGGAAACGTTCAACATAATTAAAATACAATTTTATTAGAGATAATTAAATTGTATCAGTGTATTTTCAGTTTTTGGCGTAATAATTTAATTGTTCCAATTTAAATATGTTTGTATATGAAAGTGGAAATATTTTTTGTACATTAGTTCATTTTTTTATCGCGTTCTAAAAATTTTCTAGTTCTTACTCATGGATAACTGAAATTTTATTAAAATATTTAGGGTTCTCCGGGCGTTCAAGGCATCCAAGGACTCAGAGGTCCTCAAGGTCCCCCTGGCTTATCAGGACGTGACGGGAAAGATGGCCTTCCAGGAGCACGAGGAGAAAAGGTTCAACAAACTTCTCAATAATGTTAACAATAAAATTTATTTAAAAATAATACAGGGAGACTCAGGAGAAAAAGGAACCCCTGGAGAAAGAGGTGGAGACGGTTTTCCAGGATTGCCTGGTCCACAGGGTCCTGAAGGACCTCGCGGGCTGCCTGGAATCGGCGGAGGTGGCGGTGAAGGGGAAAGAGGGCCACCTGGACCTGTAGGCCCCATCGGACCACAAGTAAAATCTACCATTTTTGTCCAATAGATTTACAACTAAATATTTTCTTGTTAGGGTCCTATTGGACCAGAAGGCCCTGAAGGCCGACGCGGCCCTCAAGGTGATACAGGTTTTCCTGGGAATCCAGGTGTTGACGGTACTCCTGGACAAAAAGGTGCAAAAGGAGACAGGGGAGATCCTGGATTACAAGGACTTAGGGGTTTACCTGGTCAGCAAGGTCTTCCAGGCTTGCCTGGTACACCTGGATCTCTAATTGAGGGACAATCAGTGTCTGGAATACCAGGTTTACCTGGACAGCCTGGAGAAGCAGGGCAGCCTGGAATACCGGGATTGAGAGGAAGCAAAGGAGAACCGGGAGAGATGGGAGAAATTGGGCCCAGAGGGCCTAAAGGTAAGACAACTTTCTTTACCCATCAAATTATTTTGAATACGTTCCGCTAGGCGATCACAACGCTTTGCTCACAACCGCTGCTTTTGCTGTTCCTCTAACTTATGGTTGTTAAATAACAAATAAATTGCTAAATTGAGGTTAAAATACTTGTATATCAAATTTCAAGTCAATATCTTCGATATTGTGAAAGTTATGCAGGAAATAATTCCATTTTGCAAAATTAATATTGCACTAAATTCGTTCTTTAAAAGGTCAATTGTTATGCGAATTTTATAGGAAGTGTTTCTTCACTTCTGATGAATCTAATTAAAATTTATTATCTCACACTTGTCAACGCAGAACTGTGTCACATATTTTCAAATCAAGCTGACCAAAGTTCAACCTCATATTATAATTACCAAATTGTTTGTCAATTTTATTGATATATTGACAGACATATTTCACAATGAGTTTATTGATTTTTTTAAGGTGACAGAGGAGATCCTGGACTTCCGGGTGTGGACGGGCAACGGGGAGAACCAGGAAGGGAAGGTCCTTCAGGACTGGAAGGTCAAAAAGGAGAGCAAGGATTTATTGGACCCGCTGGATTGAGAGGAGCCCCTGGATTAATTGGAATGCCAGTAAGTTTTAGCAATATTTATTGATGATAAAACAGCACAAATTTAAAAATGTTTTTTCTTTAGGGTGTATCCGGCCCAATGGGTCCTCAAGGTCTTCCTGGTCCAAAAGGAGACATTGGTTTACCTGGCGAACCCGGCATACCAGGCAGCGCTGCATCTGCTGGTGATCCAGGTCCCCCTGGTTTACCAGGAGACCGCGGTTTTCCTGGTGAAGATGGCCTAAAAGGGGACAAAGGAGATGCTGGAATAGATGGCCGACCAGGGCCACCTGGTTTGCCTGGAACACCTGGACGAGATAGTATCCAAGGGGGCGAAGGAGAGAAAGTAATAATAATATATAAAATTTATAATGTTTAACACTTATAATATTTTTCTTGTGCAGGGTCCACCTGGACCAAAAGGTGAAACAGGTTCTCGAGGATTTGAAGGACCACCAGGTTTACCAGGAAAAGATGGACTGATGGGTCCAATAGGTAAACCAGGGCATAAAGGTGATCATGGCGACAGAGGAGAGCAAGGACCTGTTGGTCCTAGAGGGCTACCAGGAAATATGGTGAGAAAAACAATATGCAATGTCTGGAAAGTTTGAAAAATTCTAGTCATAAATTGATCCTTGTTTTGTTATTCTTATTTTTTTTCAATAAATCGAAGTTTCTCTGAAACTTTTTATGGATTTTGGGAGAGAGATTGTGTCCATATCTTCAAACTAATTATCATATTTGCGCTATGTTGTTGTAGGGCTTGCCTGGATTACCAGGAGCACCCGGTACAGCTGGAGTACCTGGTTTTGTGGGAAAACCAGGTCCACCCGGACCACCTGGTCCTCCAGGACCAATCGGCGAAGGTTCTTTGAGCCCACAACTTATTTTAGAAGGAAATGGAGTGCCTGGAGCATCCGGTCCAAGAGGTCATCCAGGGCCACCTGGATTGGTATGTAACACTAATTTACAATTTACAGTTTTTAAGACTTAAACTATGAATAAATAGCTTTTGATTTGAGTTTTAACGCTTTCACAACTGATGATGACTCTTGAGAAAATGGTTGAAACGTCAAAACTTCAATAAAATATACAGAATTTGAAACCAAAGGCTTTTTTTTTGTTGCTACTGTCACAGCTACAAAATATCAACACATAAATATTCCGATAAATGAAATCCATTCATCAATTTCGATGCAATAAACTACTTGAAACGATTAACCGCACCTCAGTTATGTTCACAAATAAAAACGTGGACACTAAGTCCCAATTCACAATGTGCGTAAACGTAAGGAGTACGTAACCGTAAACATAAACGTAAAGTATTTCAATGCCCGTGTTCACAATACTCTTACGTATTTCTTACGTTTATGTATTGACATAAGAGCTACGTAAAAAAACGTAAAGTTGAAATAGATTCAACTTTATGTTATGTTTACGTTTACGTACGAAACAACTAATAGCGCATGCGTCAACTGTAAATACATGTTTTCATCTGACAGTTGACAACACCCTGGATCGGAACGTGCTTTAAATATGAATAATATAGAATTATGAATAAAAACAATAAAAAATTCTTCCTCGTCTTAATATTTCTTTCGTTGGCGACTTTTATAACGCAGTTTCAATAATAATGAAACAATCGTATGATCTTTTTCAGATATACAATAAAACAAAACAAACTAAACTTCAAATTGTTAAAAGTGAAACCAAAGAAAAATAGTGAACACGAAACAGAACTGATATCAACAGAATATTTTAAAATGACAGTCAGAGAAACCAGTGGCGGCGACAGGCTGTTTTTACAGTGGCTCGAGCCACTGTAAAGTGTTCAGAAATTATGGATAAAATACTTAAAATTGCATTTCATATACATTGTATTATCATATTAAAATTAGTATACCTATTTGAATTTTTGAGATATAGCTAATTTTCATTTTGGAATATTTTTTTCGCTGTTATTATTACATTTGACGCAGGCCACGTTAAAACGCTCTTTAAATGACCATTTAGAACAGATATCGCTTTATGATTGAATAGTTATCTCGTTAACGTCATCCCGGGAACGCTCTTTTAATCACCATAAATTAGAAGAGATATCACTTTATAATTAAGTAGTTATCTCACGAACATCATTCCGGGAACGCTGTTTGAATGACTATAACTTATAACAGATATCACTCCATAATTTAACAGTTATCTCGTGAACGTCATTCCGGGAACGCTCTTTAAATGATCATAAGTTAGAAGAGATATCACTTTTTAATTGAATAGCTATCTCGTGAACGTCATTCCGGGAACGCTCTTTAACCCTTCGTTAGTGTTGTGGGGTATGTCATACCCCATTAACTCTATTTCCAATCGTAAAATCAATTTAAGACAAACAAGTGATTTCTTTTTCGCAGTAGCTTAGGATTAAACTTGAACTAAGAGAACAGACTTATATACAACTATGTATAAACTTTCAATTGAGCATCAGACTTGCTGGAAGTTGGTTGGGGGATGATATACCCCGGTACACTTTTAAAGTAACTTCTTATGTCGATGTAGAAAAGCCCTATGTACATTTTTGTTTGATATTCCATCCCAATAATTTATTGTGTAATTATTCCTAAACTATGAACGCACATCTCACTACAATGCTAGGCCCTGGTTCAGTCAGAAATTAGTATTATTGCCATACATTAACGATTTGCGTCAGAATGAGGGCTGTAATCGAAAAAATATAAAGTACCCCAACAATTTTCAAACAATAATATAGGTTTACTTGGAAGATAATTTAGATTAACGACCCCAATTTTGTAATTTTGATACAATTATATCGAAAAATTACTTGCTTTGTCAACTTGAAATTGAGGCCGTCAATCGAAAAAATCTTTCAAGTAAGGTCATATTATTTTCAAAAAATAATTCAACTCTGTCATGTACAATTTTTTGATTACGGTTCTGGTTCAGTCAGAAATCCGTATTATTGCCATATTTCGCCGATTTCTGTCAAAATTAGGGCTCCAATCAAAAAATGTTATATGAAAGACCCTAATTATTTTCGAAAAAAAACATGAGTTTATTTGGAAGTTTTTTTCGATTTACTGCAATTTTATTAAAATTTGGAGTATAGTTCCACAAGAGGCTAGTAGATGGCAGCATCTAGCACGTTTTGAGACGATACAAAATTATTCCTCGATTTTCCGCGAATTGACTACTGTTATCGAGAAATAAATGAAGAATTCGACACTACAATTTCAATTTCTGTCGATTACGTGAAAATTTTTTAGTAATTTATCGTTTTTTGAACGGAAGTTTCTGACGCCGTTTACTCGAAATTAAGACCGTTAACCGAAAAAATCTTTCAAGTAAACTCATAATATTTTCAAAAAATACTTAGAATTTGTCATTACCTAATTTTTTATTACGGCCCTGGTTCAGTCAGAAATTAGTGTTATTGCCATATATTAACGATTTGTGTCAGAATGAGGGCTCTAATCGAAAAAATTTATATGAAGTACCCCAACTATTTTCAAAAAATAATATAGGTTTACTTGGAAGAAAATTCAGATTTACGACCCCAATTTTGAGATTTCGATACAATTATATGAAAAAATTACTTGCTTTGTCAACTCGAAATTAAGGCTGTCAATCTAAAAAATCTTTCAAGTAAGGTCATATTATTTTCAAAAAATAATTCAACTCTGTCATGTACAATTTTTTGATTACGGTTCTGGTTCAGTCAGAAATTCGTATTATTGCCGTAATTCACCGATTTCTGTCAAAATTAGGGCTCCAATCAAAAAATGTTATATGAAAGACCCTAATTATTTTCGAAAAAAAACATGAGTCTACTTGAAAGTTTTTTTCGATTTACTGCAATTTTATTAAAATTTGGAGTATAGTTCCACAAGAAGCTAGTAGATGGTAGCATCTAGCACGTTTTGAGACGATACAAAATTATTCCTCGATTTTCCGCGAATTGACTACTGTTATCGAGAAATAAATGAAGAATTCGACACTACAATTTCAATTTCTGTCGATTACGTGAAAATTTTTTAGTAATTTATCGTTTTTTGAACGGAAGTTTCTGACGCCGTTTACTCGAAATTAAGACCGTTAACCGAAAAAATCTTTCAAGTAAACTCATAATATTTTCAAAAAATACTTAGAATTTGTCATTACCTAATTTTTTATTACGGCCCTGGTTCAGTCAGAAATTAGTGTTATTGCCATATATTAACGATTTGTGTCAGAATGAGGGCTCTAATCGAAAAAATTTATATGAAGTACCCCAACTATTTTCAAAAAATAATATAGGTTTACTTGGAAGAAAATTCAGATTTACGACCCCAATTTTGAGATTTCGATACAATTATATGAAAAAATTACTTGCTTTGTCAACTCGAAATTAAGGCTGTCAATCTAAAAAATCTTTCAAGTAAGGTCATATTATTTTCAAAAAATAATTCAACTCTGTCATGTACAATTTTTTGATTACGGTTCTGGTTCAGTCAGAAATCCGTATTATTGCCGTAATTCACCGATTTCTGTCAAAATTAGGGCTCCAATCAAAAAATGTTATATGAAAGACCCTAATTATTTTCGAAAAAAAACATGAGTCTACTTGAAAGTTTTTTTCGATTTACTGCAATTTTATTAAAATTTGGAGTATAGTTCCACAAGAAGCTAGTAGATGGTAGCATCTAGCACGTTTTGAGACGATACAAAATTATTCCTCGATTTTCCGCGAATTGACTACTGTTATCGAGAAATAAATGAAGAATTCGACACTACAATTTCAATTTCTGTCGATTACGTGAAATTTTTTTAGTAATTTATCGTTTTTTGAACAAAAGTTTCTGACGCCGTTTACTCGAAATTAAGACCGTTAACCGAAAAAATCTTTCAAGTAAACTCATAATATTTACAAAAAATACTTAGAATATGTCATTACCTAATTTTTGATTACGGCCCTGGTTCAGTCAGAAATTATTGTTATTGCTATATATTAACGATTTGTGTCAGAATGAGGGCTCTAATCGAAAAAATTTATATAAAGTACCCCAACTATTTTCAAAAAATAATATAGGTTTACTTGGAAGAAAATTCAGATTTACGACCCCAATTTTGAGATTTCGATACAATTATATGAAAAAATTACTTGCTTTGTCAACTCGAAATTAAGGCTGTCAATCTAAAAAATCTTTCAAGTAAGGTCATATTATTTTCAAAAAATAATTCAACTCTGTCATGTACAATTTTTTGATTACGGTTCTGGTTCAGTCAGAAATCCGTATTATTGCCATAATTCACCGATTTCTGTCAAAATTAGGGCTCCAATCAAAAAATGTTATATGAAAGACCCTAATTATTTTCGAAAAAAAACATGAGTCTACTTGAAAGTTTTTTTCGATTTACTGCAATTTTATTAAAATTTGGAGTATAGTTCCACAAGAAGCTAGTAGATGGCAGCATCTAGCACGTTTTGAGACGATACAAAATTATTCCTCGATTTTCCGCGAATTGACTACTGTTATCGAGAAATAAATGAAGAATTCGACACTACAATTTCAATTTCTGTCGATTACGTGAATTTTTTTTAGTAATTTATCGTTTTTTGAACGGAAGTTTCTGATGCCGTTTACTCGAAATTAAGACCGTTAACCGAAAAAATCTTTCAAGTAAACTCATAATATTTTCAAAAAATACTTAGAATTTGTCATTACCTAATTTTTTATTACGGCCCTGGTTCAGTCAGAAATTATTGTTATTGCCATATATTAACGATTTGTGTCAGAATGAGGGCTCTAATCGAAAAAATTTATATAAAGTACCCCAACTATTTTCAAAAAATAATATAGGTTCAATTGGAAGAAAATTCAGATTCACGACCCCAATTTTGAGATTTCGATACAATTATATGAAAAAATTACTTGCTTTGTCAACTCGAAATTAAGGCTGTCAATCGAAAAAATCTTTCAAGTAAGGTCATATTATTTTCAAAAAATAATTCAACTCTGTCATGTACAATTTTTTGATTACGGTTCTGGTTCAGTCAGAAATCCGTATTATTGCCATAATTCACCGATTTCTGTCAAAATTAGGGCTCCAATCAAAAAATGTTATATGAAAGACCCTAATTATTTTCGAAAAAAAACATGAGTCTACTTGAAAGTTTTTTTCGATTTACTGCAATTTTATTAAAATTTGGAGTATAGTTTCACAAGAAGCTAGTAGATGGCAGCATCTAGCACGTTTTGAGACGATACAAAATTATTCCTCGATTTTTCGCGAATTGACTACTGTTATCGAGAAATAAATGAAGAATTCGACACTACAATTTCAATTTCTGTCGATTACGTGAATTTTTTTTAGTAATTTATCGTTTTTTGAACGGAAGTTTCTGACGCCGTTTACTCGAAATTAAGACCGTTAACCGAAAAAATCTTTCAAGTAAACTCATAATATTTTCAAAAAATACTTAGAATTTGTCATTACCTAATTTTTGATTACGGCCCTGGTTCAGTCAGAAATTATTGTTATTGCCATATATTAACGATTTGTGTCAGAATGAGGGCTCTAATCGAAAAAATTTATATAAAGTACCCCAACTATTTTCAAAAAATAATATAGGTTTACTTGGAAGAAAATTCAGATTTACGACCCCAATTTTGAGATTTCGATACAATTATATGAAAAAATTACTTGCTTTGTCAACTCGAAATTAAGGCTGTCAATCTAAAAATCTTTCAAGTAAGGTCATATTATTTTCAAAAAATAATTCAACTCTGTCATGTACAATTTTTTGATTACGGTTCTGGTTCAGTCAGAAATCCGTATTATTGCCATAATTCACCGATTTCTGTCAAAATTAGGGCTCCAATCAAAAAATGTTATATGAAAGACCCTAATTATTTTCGAAAAAAAACATGAGTCTACTTGAAAGTTTTTTTCGATTTACTGCAATTTTATTAAAATTTGGAGTATAGTTCCACAAGAAGCTAGTAGATGGCAGCATCTAGCACGTTTTGAGACGATACAAAATTATTCCTCGATTTTCCGCGAATTGACTACTGTTATCGAGAAATAAATGAAGAATTCGACACTACAATTTCAATTTCTGTCGATTACGTGAAATTTTTTTAGTAATTTATCGTTTTTTGAACGGAAGTTTCTGATGCCGTTTACTCGAAATTAAGACCGTTAACCGAAAAAATCTTTCAAGTAAACTCATAATATTTTCAAAAAATACTTAGAATTTGTCATTACCTAATTTTTGATTACGGCCCTGGTTCAGTCAGAAATTATTGTTATTGCCATATATTAACGATTTGTGTCAGAATGAGGGCTCTAATCGAAAAAATTTATATAAAGTACCCCAACTATTTTCAAAAAATAATATAGGTTTACTTGGAAGAAAATTCAGATTTACGACCCCAATTTTGAGATTTCGATACAATTATATGAAAAAATTACTTGCTTTGTCAACTCGAAATTAAGGCTGTCAATCTAAAAAATCTTTCAAGTAAGGTCATATTATTTTCAAAAAATAATTCAACTCTGTCATGTACAATTTTTTGATTACGGTTCTGGTTCAGTCAGAAATCCGTATTATTGCCGTAATTCACCGATTTCTGTCAAAATTAGGGCTCCAATCAAAAAATGTTATATGAAAGACCCTAATTATTTTCGAAAAAAAACATGAGTCTACTTGAAAGTTTTTTTCGATTTACTGCAATTTTATTAAAATTTGGAGTATAGTTCCACAAGAAGCTAGTAGATGGTAGCATCTAGCACGTTTTGAGACGATACAAAATTATTCCTCGATTTTCCGCGAATTGACTACTGTTATCGAGAAATAAATGAAGAATTCGACACTACAATTTCAATTTCTGTCGATTACGTGAAATTTTTTTAGTAATTTATCGTTTTTTGAACAAAAGTTTCTGACGCCGTTTACTCGAAATTAAGACCGTTAACCGAAAAAATCTTTCAAGTAAACTCATAATATTTACAAAAAATACTTAGAATATGTCATTACCTAATTTTTGATTACGGCCCTGGTTCAGTCAGAAATTATTGTTATTGCTATATATTAACGATTTGTGTCAGAATGAGGGCTCTAATCGAAAAAATTTATATAAAGTACCCCAACTATTTTCAAAAAATAATATAGGTTTACTTGGAAGAAAATTCAGATTTACGACCCCAATTTTGAGATTTCGATACAATTATATGAAAAAATTACTTGCTTTGTCAACTCGAAATTAAGGCTGTCAATCTAAAAAATCTTTCAAGTAAGGTCATATTATTTTCAAAAAATAATTCAACTCTGTCATGTACAATTTTTTGATTACGGTTCTGGTTCAGTCAGAAATCCGTATTATTGCCATAATTCACCGATTTCTGTCAAAATTAGGGCTCCAATCAAAAAATGTTATATGAAAGACCCTAATTATTTTCGAAAAAAAACATGAGTCTACTTGAAAGTTTTTTTCGATTTACTGCAATTTTATTAAAATTTGGAGTATAGTTCCACAAGAAGCTAGTAGATGGCAGCATCTAGCACGTTTTGAGACGATACAAAATTATTCCTCGATTTTCCGCGAATTGACTACTGTTATCGAGAAATAAATGAAGAATTCGACACTACAATTTCAATTTCTGTCGATTACGTGAATTTTTTTTAGTAATTTATCGTTTTTTGAACGGAAGTTTCTGATGCCGTTTACTCGAAATTAAGACCGTTAACCGAAAAAATCTTTCAAGTAAACTCATAATATTTTCAAAAAATACTTAGAATTTGTCATTACCTAATTTTTTATTACGGCCCTGGTTCAGTCAGAAATTATTGTTATTGCCATATATTAACGATTTGTGTCAGAATGAGGGCTCTAATCGAAAAAATTTATATAAAGTACCCCAACTATTTTCAAAAAATAATATAGGTTCAATTGGAAGAAAATTCAGATTCACGACCCCAATTTTGAGATTTCGATACAATTATATGAAAAAATTACTTGCTTTGTCAACTCGAAATTAAGGCTGTCAATCGAAAAAATCTTTCAAGTAAGGTCATATTATTTTCAAAAAATAATTCAACTCTGTCATGTACAATTTTTTGATTACGGTTCTGGTTCAGTCAGAAATCCGTATTATTGCCATAATTCACCGATTTCTGTCAAAATTAGGGCTCCAATCAAAAAATGTTATATGAAAGACCCTAATTATTTTCGAAAAAAAACATGAGTCTACTTGAAAGTTTTTTTCGATTTACTGCAATTTTATTAAAATTTGGAGTATAGTTTCACAAGAAGCTAGTAGATGGCAGCATCTAGCACGTTTTGAGACGATACAAAATTATTCCTCGATTTTTCGCGAATTGACTACTGTTATCGAGAAATAAATGAAGAATTCGACACTACAATTTCAATTTCTGTCGATTACGTGAATTTTTTTTAGTAATTTATCGTTTTTTGAACGGAAGTTTCTGACGCCGTTTACTCGAAATTAAGACCGTTAACCGAAAAAATCTTTTAAGTAAACTCATAATATTTTCAAAAAATACTTAGAATTTGTCATTACCTAATTTTTGATTACGGCCCTGGTTCAGTCAGAAATTATTGTTATTGCCATATATTAACGATTTGTGTCAGAATGAGGGCTCTAATCGAAAAAATTTATATAAAGTACCCCAACTATTTTCAAAAAATAATATAGGTTTACTTGGAAGAAAATTCAGATTTACGACCCCAATTTTGAGATTTCGATACAATTATATGAAAAAATTACTTGCTTTGTCAACTCGAAATTAAGGCTGTCAATCTAAAAAATCTTTCAAGTAAGGTCATATTATTTTCAAAAAATAATTCAACTCTGTCATGTACAATTTTTTGATTACGGTTCTGGTTCAGTCAGAAATCCGTATTATTGCCATAATTCACCGATTTCTGTCAAAATTAGGGCTCCAATCAAAAAATGTTATATGAAAGACCCTAATTATTTTCGAAAAAAAACATGAGTCTACTTGAAAGTTTTTTTCGATTTACTGCAATTTTATTAAAATTTGGAGTATAGTTCCACAAGAAGCTAGTAGATGGCAGCATCTAGCACGTTTTGAGACGATACAAAATTATTCCTCGATTTTCCGCGAATTGACTACTGTTATCGAGAAATAAATGAAGAATTCGACACTACAATTTCAATTTCTGTCGATTACGTGAAATTTTTTTAGTAATTTATCGTTTTTTGAACGGAAGTTTCTGATGCCGTTTACTCGAAATTAAGACCGTTAACCGAAAAAATCTTTCAAGTAAACTCATAATATTTTCAAAAAATACTTAGAATTTGTCATTACCTAATTTTTGATTACGGCCCTGGTTCAGTCAGAAATTATTGTTATTGCCATATATTAACGATTTGTGTCAGAATGAGGGCTCTAATCGAAAAAATTTATATAAAGTACCCCAACTATTTTCAAAAAATAATATAGGTTTACTTGGAAGAAAATTTAGATTTACGACCCCAATTTTGAGATTTCGATACAATTATATGAAAAAATTACTTGCTTTATCAACTCGAAAATAAGGCTGTCAATCTAAAAAATCTTTCAAGTAAGGTCATATTATTTTCAAAAAATAATTCAACTCTGTCATGTACAATTTTTTGATTACGGTTCTGGTTCAGTCAGAAATTCGTATTATTGCCATAATTCACCGATTTCTGTCAAAATTAGGGCTCCAATCAAAAAATGTTATATGAAAGACCCTAATTATTTTCGAAAAAAAACATGAGTCTACTTGAAAGTTTTTTTCGATTTACTGCAATTTTATTAAAATTTGGAGTATAGTTCCACAAGAAGCTAGTAGATGGCAGCATCTAGCACGTTTTGAGACGATACAAAATTATTCCTCGATTTTCCGCGAATTGACTACTGTTATCGAGAAATAAATGAAGAATTCGACACTACAATTTCAATTTCTGTCGATAACGTGAAATTTTTTTAGTAATTTATCGTTTTTTGAACAAAAGTTTCTGACGCCGTTTACTCGAAATTAAGACCGTTAACCGAAAAAATCTTTCAAGTAAACTCATAATATTTTCAAAAAATACCAAGAGTTTGTCATTACCTAATTTTTGATTACGGCCCTGGTTCAGTCAGAAATTAGTGTTATTGCCATATATTAACGATTTGTGTCAGAATGAGGGCTCTAATCGAAAAAATTTATATGAAGTACCCCAACTATTTTCAAAAAATAATATAGGTTTACTTGGAAGAAAATTTAGATTTACGGCCCCAATTTTGTGATTTCGATACAATTATATGAAAAAATTACTTGCTTTGTCAACTCGAAATTAAGGCTGTCAATCTAAGAAATCTTTCAAGTAAGGTCATATTATTTTCAAAAAATAATTCAACTCTGTCATTTACAATTTTTTGATTACGGCTCTGGTTCAGTCAGAAATCCGTATTATTGCCATAATTCACCGATTTCTGTCAAAATTAGGGCTCCAATCAAAAAATGTTATATGAAAGACCCTAATTATTTTCGAAAAAAAACATGAGTCTACTTGAAAGTTTTTTCCGATTTACTGCAATTTTATTAAAATTTGGAGTACAGTTCCACAAGAGGCTAGTAGATGGCAGCATCTAGCACGTTTTGAGACAATACAAAATTACTCCTCGATTTTCTGCAAATTGACAACTTTTATCGGAAAATATATAAAGTATTCGAAGCTACAATTTCAATTTCTGTCGATGTCATTCTAAATTTAAAATTATATTACGTTATACAATAAGCTATTTCATATTTTGGTATTTTTTAAGGCCAATTTAGCCAAATGACAAAAGACAAGCAGAAGATGTTCTATTTGTCCTAGAAACAAAGATAGAATAGTAAATTGTGCAACAAGTGCGATTGCCCACGAAAGCGAAGTTGGGCGTACACGAACGAAGCAAGTGCGTTCATTCGCTCAAGTGGGTAATTGACAACACCGCACGAGTTGCAGATACTATTTTTTATTACGAATGCGGGATAAGTACCATTTTGCGCTAATTTTTCTAAGAGGTAAATGATTTGCGTGCGACAGGATTACTTGTCACACGCTAATTATACCTGGCGCACTCAAAAGCCAAAGAGCCATTTACTGCCCAGAAAAACGTGCGCAAAATAGTGCTTATGTATTAAAAAGACATTTAATGCTTGTAAGCGATGTAGAATTCCACTGTGCTTGGAACATGCAATTTTGAGTTGCAAAAACTGTGCCCAGTTTGAGGAGCAATATTTTTTTTTTCTTTGATGATACTTGAGTAATTTTTTCTTGCTTTACTTATTTGATCCTTCTTCTCGAAAAATACTGTGAGATCTTTGATGTGTGATGATATTAGAACTAGAAGTATTTATGAGCGATAATATTGATATATGTTTTTTCCAAGGCAGACTTGCTGTATATTTTGATTTATCTTTTATATTTTTACAATAAATATAGCTGGATACATTTTGTTCAGTTTATATCACTTTTTTCGAGAACACTAACGGAGGGTTAAATGACCATAAGTTAGAAGAGATATCATTTTTTGATTGAATAGCTATCTCGTGAACGTCATTCCGGGAACGCTCTTTAAATGACCATTAGAAGAGATATCACTTTATAATTGAATAGCTATTCCGCTAACGTCATTCCGGGAACGCTCTTCGAATGACCATAAATTAGAACAGATAACATGTAACTCTATGTAATAATATTTGACCTTGAACCAAAAATTTTTCTTCAAAATAGTACAAAGGCTGAGCCTCTGTAATCCACAAAGTCTAGCGCCGCCACTGAGAGAAACCAACACAATACATCAATAACCCTAATTTGTACTAACGTAAAACGAAAATAACACTTTATTTCAATATTTTACGTTGCGACCACTGTGAACGTACATAATTTCTTACGTTTATGTATTTACGTACTCTTTATGCTTACGCACATTGTAAATTGGCACTAAGACTGCATCGCGCAAAGCTGATTAAAAAATTGATAAAAAATATCCTGTACATATTACAATTAGAATATAATCTCCGTTGAGGCCTACCCTGGAAATTGACAAACATTTTAGGTGAGCATCATCGATATTTAGTTTTATTTTAGGGTGACTCCAATTGACATTCTATTATTTGGAGGTATTTTTCATGCATAGATTCATTATTATAATACTAACCATATAAATGATCTATTATCCTTTTTTTCTTTCACTCTCTACTTACTGAATCAATTAAATTGATATACACAAATTTTAGCATTCAAACTATTCGAATTTACTTATAATAATAAAATTGATTTTTATTATGACCAACCAAAAGATTTAAATCGTAACTCCAACCGTTTTTAGCGTAAATAAACAGTACTCAATTAAATTTACCACATTTTTCTAACATTAAATGTCAAAATAACCACAGATATTCTAATTTACGGACTCGCATCGATAGTTTCTAATAGTGTACAACAATTGATTTTACTACTCAACCTCAGATGTCACTGGTGTGGCGTGTCCAATTATGAATTGCAATTGTCCATTCTATGCCGAATATACTCAATGACTTTGGTATGCACGATTTTAGTCCTAATTGAAATGTTAAATAAAGAACAATAAATGTCAATTGATACAAATGACAAATAATCATATTTTCAATATTTTACATATAAAAATCAAGTAAATAATAATTGTAACAAACAATACAGGCAATTAAACTAACAAAATGTCCTCTACTCTCCTCAACTCAGCCGATATTGGGAGCGGAATATCACAACAAAATCTGTTACATTCAAATCTTATATATTTTAAATTAGTAGTCGTAGAATGGTAAATCAAACATTATTAGAAAGCTTATTCATTGTAAAATCAGTTTCAACTCTGTCTTTGATTAAAGTGCACATATACCTAATTTTGATTGAACAATCCACGGATGAAAACCACATGAAAATATCGTAGTGAGAAGCGCTATTTCACAAAAATTTTTTGTATTTTGTATAAGTTTCAGACAGACACATGCTTGCTTTTATAAATATTACAGATTATTGGATTCGGAATTTCCAGGGCATCCTAATAAAAATATAAAAATAACAGAAACGATATTTTCACAATAAATACTTGATTTATAAAAAACTGCCATTTTTTATACTTTTAGGCAGTAACTAATGAACGAAATTTAATTTACCCTAGTTTTTTTGAGAGATCTTTCAATTATCTACAACTTTTCAAACTGGAAATGTTATCTTGGACTCAGGCTTGGACTGTAGAAGCGAAAAATTTGTTTTTGCGAACTTTGCAATACTAAAATATCGATTCCCATTTTATAATTTATTACCTCCCAACTGGTTTTGATTTATAAGCCAATACGGTCTTTTTTCCTTCCACGTACTGAATTTATCCTACTTCTGATATTAAAAAATTAGAACCAAAAATGAATTTATACTCACTAATGTTTCTGGACTGAGAATCATTTAAAAATACATATATTATGATTGTAATTGAATAAAATGGTTGAAGCTGACTGGATTAGTGAATGTGAATATTTAATATTGTCTCTTCTAATTCTACAGTTCGGCTACCCTTTTTCAAGAGCGAAAAGAATTATTTTGTCAAGAATTAAATTTATACACGTTTTAAAATATTTTTACATAATTTGGTTGTGATTGTAAATTTGATTAATATTTTAGCCAGGAGAGAGAGGTGCATCAGGTGACAGGGGTCCCGAAGGACCTGCTGGAGTACCAGGTATGCCAGGCAAAGAAGGTCCTCCTGGATTACCAGGACCCCCAGGTCAAAGAGGACAACCAGGAATGCATGGTTTACAAGGAGCACCGGTAAGTGAAATCTTTAATAAAAAATTAATTAAAATGACAAACTATATTAGTTAACTATACAATTCGTTAGTAGTATTTAACATATGTACAATTTTATTACGAATAATCATACTATTATTATATTAAAGCAAATGTTTCTCTCTTTCTTACACATGAAAACATTTTATATTTAATTAAAAATGCTTAAAATAATTTTAGTCACAAAAAACATTCTAGAAACGTTAATACAAATTGTTGCTTCGTTAGATTACAAAGTATACCACAGAAATAAAATTTCTGATATTGTTCTTGTTCTACAATGAGAATTAAATCAAAAAAAGTCAAAACAATATAATATTAATCATTTAACCGTTTGATAAATTGTATATACGTTTTATTTTAAATGTAAAGATAAGATACAAACTTTGAAATAGTTAAATATATAAAATAATGAAAATATCAGACTTAGACATGCATCAAATTAAAACTTATCTAAAAAAATATCAATGATTATTTATAGTCATTTCTGGGTGTATTTTTTGATAACAGGACCTTTAAGTTCCGCGCAGACACTGATTTTTGCGTTATTTGTTGCCGCGTATTTTATTCTGATTGCTTGATGTTTGGAGGTTTCAGCTTTAACCACCGCTTCTGCTAGTAATTTAACAATTTTCTCTATATTTTCAAAACTATGAGACGAATAATGAACCAAAGTTTTGCTCCAAGCTGGATCATGCTCTTTATTCAAGACACAAAGAGATAGATAAATTGCTGCTGCGGCTTGTAGGGAGGGCCTAACGTGGCACAAATCTAATTCAATCAAAGCCAGTTCTAAGAAATATTTAGCTAAAGCGTGCTCGCGAGGCTGAACATTATTAACCCGGCTATATCTTCGCAGAAAATGCAGTGAGAGAGGCCTTCCAAAACTGTAGTCTAAAGTCCGAATGATGGATAGTTCCATTTTCATCATTTGTTCAACAGAAAAAGCATTTTCGCAAAGATAAACAAAATCAGAAACGTCAGACATGTACATTTCTTCATATTTTCCGGCAATCCACAAAGCAGTAATACCAACTAACTGCAAATTTTCTCTTCCAATCGACTTATTTTTCTGCAAATATCTGTCAATGATAGCAATGCACAAATGCAAAGTTTCCGAGAGAAATTTAAAATTGCCTTGTACTTCGACCAACCAATTCACCAAAATCGTACGCATTCGGGGAGTCGTTTTATGACAGGAAAGAAACAACGGATCAATTCGGTATTTATCTTCCAAACTTTGGAGATAGGAATAAATTTCGTTTATATATTCCGGCACAAATTGCGGATCATTCCCAATCACTTCCTCCTCAAGCGCATCAAATCTCTGCGACGAAAACGACTTCCGTGTGGAAACTTCCTTAATCTTACATTCATTATCGAATTTGGTTGTGATTGCTTTTTTTATATCAGGTTTTGGGAGGCCTATAATTACCTTTTTGGGGTC
Organism: Dromius quadrimaculatus; assembly: GCA_963989225.1. NCBI lineage: Eukaryota > Metazoa > Arthropoda > Insecta > Coleoptera > Carabidae > Dromius > Dromius quadrimaculatus. The sequence goes on from OZ022328.1 coordinate 6,059,074, forward strand.
TTTTACGGCCAGATTCGAAGTAGTTAAAGCTGTAGGTTTAGTAGTCTGAGTTACACTTTTTTGGGTTGTCAATTCTGGTTTTTTCCCAACTGGTGCACGCTTAGCCACAGCATCGCGATTTGAAATTTGATTCTTTATTTCACACAGAGCTGGTCGTCTTGTAATGTTAGCTTCTTTTCCAGTGAAAGTTTTCGCAGGCTGCTGACTTGTAACCGATTTTTCAGACTGCAACCTGATTGCTGGTCGGCGGTAATTAAGGGCCATTTTTGTGCCTAAGTACAAATTTTTGTTAGTTCTTTGAAATTTTCACACGTTAATCAACAAATATATGAAGATACATTCAATTGATGGACTTAATTGGCTTAAATCGACTGAATTTTTTAGTTTATTACAAGTCTAAACAATATATTAAAAATTAAACAAAATATCTTTCAAAATATATTTTATAAAATTACGAACACGTGTTCTCGTTGAAACTGATAATTTGTTATATTTTAAAGCGGTAAAAATATCAATTATTAAAATTATTAATTAATTTTGACGTTCCACAAAAATTTAATATTGCACTATTAAATATTTAAAACACAAAATAACACTTAATTTCAGCTATATTTTACTTAAAATATCAATAACATGCACTATTTTGTCAATTTATTGCAGAACTGACATGTAAACTTCAACGGATTCAAGTGGAAAAACCGTTAAAAATTCAAATATTCGCTTTTTAATCTAACCGCTTGAAATTCTAGTAACTATTATTGATTATAATGATTAATATAACTGGATAATAGTATTTACCTTGTTGTATAAATGTATAATCTTAAAAAAACACAAAGTATTGACGGCGTGTAAAAATTTTTAAAACTTTCATCTGTTCCAACGAACTGAAGTTATTCGTCGGAAACAAACATGTACTGATGTTTGGCATGCGCATAGACTACTGCGCACTTTAGACACAAAAATAATTTTAGGACAGTGTCGCCACATTAGGGATTTTACAAATGCATTAATATTTTAACATTTTTTTTAATGTATTGAATTAATAAATAATTATTTGTTGCTTACAGGGCCGCAGCTACTCGGAATTTGAAATAAGAGACATTTGTGCATCAGTATTGAGAGGTATATAATAATAATAATAATTTACAACTTTTTATACACAAATAAAGACTCTTGATTGTATTCATTCAATTTTTCAAACATATTGATGCAATCACGAGATCTTTTAGGATTATTCCCAATTTACATATTTATTGAAATAATAACTTAGATCAACTGAGCGAGTTAACAGCGACAATGGTTGGTCCTCCTGGGCCCCCTGGCCGAGGTAAACCAGGCAGACCAGGGCCTGCCGGCCTGCAGGGCCCCCCAGGTATTGCGATTCAAGAAACCACCTTTTTATCAATCTGCACACGCATTTTTACACTAACGTATCATTTTTGCCATTTCAGTAGTAGTTTCATTAATGGAATGATATTCATTGCATGCAGATAGACTGGAAGAACTAACGTTGGGACTCCGGGGCCCCCCTGGACCACCAGGGGCGGCCCGACATGGCCGGCCAGGCAAGCAGGGGGTCACCGGTATCCCAGGTTAGATTTTTTATTTTGCTTCGCTTGATTTCATCAGTAATTTTGCATGTTTTATTTTTGCTTTTGCTTATTAATCCAAAATTTTTGAAAACAAATACAAATTCAAACTTTGACGTTTAGGAGATACAGGTTCTCCCGGCCTACAAGGAGAACGAGGATTTGTAGGTTTGCCTGGCCCTCCCGGTTCCACTGGACCACAAGGACCACCTGGAGAACGAGGAGAAAAAGGGGATAGAGGCCCTGAAGGAGTTGGCACGGAGGGTCCAGCTGGACCACGAGGACCTCCAGGTAATCAATTTTTAATTTCTCACTACAACAAGCTTAAACTTTTATCCGCTAGAGTGAATACATGCGTTCTGACGTCACAAAAATATTATTTCAAAATGAAACATTATTTTATAAATCTGTTTAAATGTTTTTTCGATTCACTTAGGCCCAACAGGTCCTGAAGGAGTTGGTGTTCCAGGCCGAGCAGGAGACAGAGGAGAAACAGGAAGACCAGGTATTTTTTTATTATCTATATTTAGAAACATTTGTCTTTTGACTGACTGATAATTGGAAAATAGGCCTACCAGGAATGAGAGGCCTTCCAGGAGCACAAGGGCCTCCCGGATTCTGCGAATTCTGTAATTATCCCGGAGCTCAATCATACCAAGCATATGCAGCACGATCAGGAGGCACAAATAAAGGCCCGTAAATTTAGAACTAATTATTAATTAAATATAACATCGATGTTGAAATTTGTAACAGTACCTATGCTTATAAAAATTAGAGCATAAAAGCAAGATAGAATAACTATTCTCTTTGTTTCGAAGCTGTTGGTACTTTAATTTTAATTGATATTATTTCTCATGCAGAATAACTATCACTGCCAATTTAAATGTATTATGTTTTTTGAGTTCAGCAATAAATTCATATAAATGTGTCACATAAATTAAAATAGTACTTAGAGAATCAACTGCACTAGCTTCTACTTTATTGTGTTCAAATTTAGTCAGTTCCTAATAAATGATTGTTCATTGTGCTTTACTTTTTAATTTTTGTAAAATATGTTAACATTCTATAGATATATTTCATTGTATATAACTTTGTACAATTAAATCAATAATAAGTATAAATACAGTAATAATTGTAATGATGTTGAACATTAAATATTTTTATATAAGAGCCCGTGCATTTGATTTAATATTTTTGTATTTTTCAGCCATGTTGAGCGCATCGATTAATCTTTTTGCGTGTTTTGTTGGCACGCCACTGGTGTCGGCTGAAGACCACAGAAAATGGCGTAGTGTATGTCAAACTGAGCTGTCATCGGTTATATTTCCGTGTTTTATGAGTAAAAATATTAATAAGTGGGTGCAATCAATGGAAGAAACTTAAAATAAGGTACGTTCTCAAATATTTAAGTTATACTCAACTAATTAATCCCATTTTACTAAAGATTTGTTGTGATTTAAATAACTTGACAGGTCGTTTATGAGTTTCTTAATCGGTTTGTCCTTCTTCTAGATTTTATGACTTATTAAAGATAGTTTTAACACAAGACCACTGTTTTAATTGAGTCTATTAATAAATCTGGTATAATAATGAAACTGGGTTATCGTTTTCTTGTGCTGTCATGGAAATACTTGACATGGCATTTTTGACATGAACTACCTGTTAATAACTATTGTTTTGTAATTAATTGTGTATATTATATAACAGAAGAGACGATGCAAGGACAAGAAGGTATGGCTGGTCCTGCAGACCATAGACTTGCACTTGTGCACGAAATGAGTGCTCAAAATTTTGATTTAATCCGGTTCGCTTCGTACCGCACAGCAATGAAACTGCGATTCATCCAGAAGAAAGTTAGCCGTAAGTTATTAGTTGTAGTTCATATTAGCTCAAATTGTAAAAATATTACGCATTTTTTAGTTTGATGTTTATTGAATTTTAAATGCTGCAATTTTTTGTTCATTAATTTGGAGGTTCTCTTGTAAATTGGAGAATTACCGGCTCTAGTTGCTGCGTAATCGAAAATAGCTGAATATTTAAAGTGCGGATGGAATTATGAGAGATTGTTCATCAAATGAACAATAACGAATCGAATCTAATCGCCAAATGGGTTGCTAAGCACAACTGTCAAAAATTCGATTAGATTTTGTTTATTTTAACGGATGTTTGATTGGATGAACATTTCTGCAATCGGTTCTTGAAGATTCCTCGACACATTTTATATAAATTCACATGAAAGTTCCTTAAAGAATTTTTGTTGATTGGCGACCCAAACTAGAAGTGAGAAAAAATGTTTTTAACAGTTAATGACAGCGCGAAAGTGCTGATAATACTTGAAAACGTTATAATTACGGGCCAAACTATTGCATTATATTTAAAGTTGATTATATTTAGAGTTATTCCATTTTTTCTGGACTATAGCCAATCTGTCAATTATTCTGGTGATTCTTTTTGTCTCCCATAATAATAGAAATGAATTTATGAAATCTAAAAAAATGGGACATAAATGTTAAGCTGTAGACACGTTTTTCATCTTAATAAGGACGAAACACGTGTCTACAGTTGTTCCTCGATTAGTGTGGGACAAATAAATGTTTCAGAATTTCAATTTATCATGATGAAATCTATTGAATCTAATTGAAATATCCTAAAATTTATAGTGTCCTTCAAAATGGTTGTTGATTTTTAGTCCACGCTGTGGATATCTGGAATGTGATTGAGGCATTTCGAGAGCATGGCTTGAACACTCTAGAGCCTGCCAGCGAATTGAGCGTAGCCCGTTTGGAAACCTTGTTGTGTTCATTATTTCATAGTTTAAATAAGAGGGTACCGCCACAACAACAGGTTCATGTGGACGCTTGCTCCGGACTTTTACTTAATTGGTTACTTGCTGCTTACGCCACAGTGTAAGTATACTATATTCATTACATATACAAAATTTCAATTTTTGTACGCTTTAGAAAAGTTATTGAAGATGAAATTGAAAAACAAAATAATAATAATAAGGTTTTGTTTTGTTTTCAGTGATAATGTTGGAAAAATCCGCGTGTTTTCCATTAAGGTCGCATTAGCTACATTATGCGCAGGAAAATTAATGGACAAATTACGATGTACGTTTTTACTGTAATGATAATTTCAGCTGTTGCTTAAATTCTGTATTTGTAGATATTTTCTCTCAAGTTTCTGACAGTAATGGCCTACTTATGATGTGGAGATTTGCTGAATATCTTCAAGAAGTTCTTGCATTACCAGCCGCTGTTTATGAGTCTCCTACTTTTTATTACAATGATGTTCTTCCTTCCACTATTTTCAATCCTGTAAGAAGTTTTTTATTCATTTAATATTGAGAGGTTGACTTTCATTTTGTTTTTAGAATGCAAAAATTACAGTTAATGATTTTATGGACACAATGATGTCTGATCCAGGACCCCCTGCACTTGTTTGGTTGACACTTTTACATCGTATTGCCACCGTTGAAAATGGTAAGTCTGCTGATAAATAAATAAACATAATCTAACTTTCTGCCTTATAATTTGTGTTCCTTGATGCACCAGGCACAATAAGCTAACAAAGCGCGCATTCTGCTCGCTATACGTCACTACTATATTCATATTCACAGGAGTTAAAATGTGCTACAAACGATTGAATATTGTATTGTCATCGTGAACTGAACTTCCCTGAAAGTTTGAACGCGCTAGCTTGCTGGAAAATGGCTGAAATATCGATTACAATATTTATAGATAAACAGATAGACAAGAAAGTGAGTTAATATTGCATCGTCATCCAGTTCTGAGTCTCTAGCTCATCGAGAAATTTGTACCGAACAGATAAAGAAACAGGCAACAAAACAAATGAGCCTCGATGCGTTCCAGAGATATTTACAAGTACATGCGCCATGCTCAAGTGAAACGACATCAGTTTGACTAACATTTGCTGGTAGCAGCAAACACTTATTTTCGTTATAAGAAGATTTTAATCTAATTAACAATGTGGGTCTCAAAAAACCAACCTTGTAGCTCTTCAAATACCAGGAACAGAAATTGAACCTTTTACGAATAAAGATAAAAAGTATATTGATAATTTATTTTCAGATTGTTTGTCATTTATATTCCTAAATATAGTGTTTCTTTTAATAGAAATTGTCATTGATTTTATTCATATTTCTTGCAGTTGTTCACGCAGTAGTTTGCGACGCATGTCAAAAAGAAAATTTTGCCGGATTTCGCTACCGCTGTCAAAAATGCCCTCATTATTCTCTTTGCCAGGAATGTTTTTGGAGAGGACGAGTCTCGCCACCTCATGCCCTTGATCATCAAGTTAAAGAATACTCAACATTTGTGAGTACTTTAATTTATTGTTCTAAGTTTGTAAGTAATTTGGTAATTGGATTTTGCAGTCTCCAAGTAAAACAATTGGGCATACTTTACGTAAATCCTTCCGATGTGTTCCTGAAAAACAAAAGAATAACTTGCCACGCTTTCCTGACCAGCCGGAGAAGACACTGAATTTGTCTCATATTGTGTAAGTAATTTTAATTTTAATTTAACTTCAATCAAGATAGTTGGCTCATAACATTTACTTGACATTAATATATAATTTAGCGCTGCAGGCCAAGAAGGTCGCCATTTTTTACGGTCCTGTGCTAATCGCTTAAAGTTCGTAATCCCTAGTGTCTCTAAGTCCTTTTTCACCGCGTCATACCACCTGTCCTTTGGTCTTCCCCTTCTTTTCTTTTTCGCAACACCTCCGTCTAACATCTTTCTTACTACTCTGTCCTCTGGTAGTTTCAGCACATGCCCTAGCCACCGTAACCTTTATGCTTTAGCCACTTCCACTATTCCAGGCTCACTATAGAGTGTCGTAAGCTCGGTATTAGTTCGTCTTAACCATACATCACTCTCTATTTTACCACCATAAATTTTCCTCAGAATTTGTCTCTCTCACATTTCTAGTTTATTTTGTATAGTTTTGTTTGCCACCCACATTTCATTACTGTACAGTACCACTTTTATGGTTTTATAATGGTTTTATACAACCGCTTTTTTGCACTTCTTGGCACACTTTTTGATTTTAATAGTTTCCCCATAGCTCCCGCACTTTTGTTTCCTTTCGTTATTCGTGTTATAATATCCCGCTCTTCGCTATTGTTGTTTGTTACCGTAACACCTAAGTAAACAAAGTTTTCAACTTTCTCGAATGCGTAAGTTTTACCTCCTCCAACCTTCTTGTATTTCTTGATGATCCGACTCGATCTTCATGTATTTGGTTTTGTCCTCGTTTATTTTTAATCCCACTGCTTCCGCCGTTTGGACTAAACGTTTGAATACCTCCTTTAGCTCTGTTTTTCTTCTAGTTATTAACGTTATGTCGTCTGCAAACGCTAAACATTGGTGTTTTAGTTGACAAATGGTTCCTTTTGTGTAGATTCTACTTTTCCTTATAACCCACTCTAGCGCCAAGTTGAATAGGACGGGTGATACTGGGTCTCCTTGCCTTAGTCCTCTGTTTACATCGAAGCTCTCTGATGTCTCTCCATCCACCAGGATTCTGCATTTTGTCTCTTCATGGGTCATTTTAATTAATTTTATCAATTTTTTGGGTATTCCTAGTTCTGCGAGTGCTTCATATAGTTTGTTTATTTATTGTGTCATATGCTTGTTTGAAATCTATAAACAATATTTGCAGGCTTAGATTGTGTGCATAACTATTCGCTATAGTTTGTTTCAGTGCAAATATTTGATACGTAGTTGATCTGTTCGGTCTGAAACCAGCTTGATATTCTCTTGGGGTATTGTCCGCTTGTTTTTGTATTTTTTAAACATCCTGCCGCGTCTAATAGTGCTATACCTCTGTAATTCTCGCATTTCAGTCTGTCCCCCTTTTTATAAATTGGGCATATTAGTGCTTCCTTCCATCTCTCAGGCATACGTTTAGTCCGCCATATATCCTCTATTATTTCCATAATATACTGAATTACTTCGTCTCCTGCATTTTTGTATATCTCTGATGTTATTCCGTTTATTCCTGGACTTTTATTATTTTTCAACTTGTTCAGTATTTCTCGAATTTCATTTATGTCTGGTGGGTTTTGTTCTATACTTTTCTCTTCTGGTTGAGTTGTTTCGGTTTAATTTGTAGTTCCCATAGCCAGATTCCTCTCATTCAGCACTTCCTTGAAATATTCTTCCCATACATGTAGTTTGTCCTTTGCTGTTACTAGTTTTCCCTCTTTATTTTTACAGTACACTAGTGGCTTCCTGATAAAAGTTTCTCAATTCCTTGTTTTCAAAATCTTCTTCTAATATTATCCAATCATTTTCCTTTTATTTTGTCTACACAATTGTTTCGTTCGTCTTTTATGCATATTGTATTTCAATTTATTTTTATCTGTTATTTTGTAGTGGGTTTCTTTTAGCCATATCACTCTTTCTAATAGCACTTTTGTATTCTTCGTCGAACCATTCTTTATTTTTGTCCCTCACATTTTTGCGCAGCATCTGTTCTGAGACTTTTAATATTGCTCCTTCTAATTTATTCCATTTTATATCTACCCTTTCCTCTGAAACTTGCTCTGCTAGCTCTAGCTCCTTCAACAGTAGACTTTGAAATTGCTCTCTGCTTTTCTCATTAGTTAGTGGCGAGGTGTCATATCGTTTCAAACGGTTGTGTTTATCCTGTGTTACTTTTGGCAACTCCTATTTCATTACTATTTTTATAAGAAAATGATCTGTCTAGTACTTACTGCACCTCTTTTGCTTGTGATATTTTTAATTTGTTTCGCATGCTTACTCTCTATTAATGCATGGTCTATTTGATTACATGTACGCTTATCAGGTGATATCCATGTTCCTTTATATATATCTTTCCTTTCGAAATGTGTGCTCATGACTTTCATATTGTTGGTTACTGTCCATTCTCATTTGTTTCATCATGTTTGCTATGTGTACCTATTACAATAGACTACAGTCTTGTACATTTCCTCTTTGCCTAATTTTGCATTGAAATCTCCAATAACTATTTTTAAGTCATATTTTGGTATCGAATTTATTATTCGGTCAAGCTCTTCATAAAATTTATCTTTTTCTTCCTCGTCCTTCTCGTTTGTTGGTGCATGTACATTTATAATACTGATTTTTCGGTACACTGCTCTTAGTCGTATTGTACATATTCGTTCGGATACTGGTTCGAATTTTATAACTTTCTGCTTCAATTTTTTTTTCATCATAAAACCTGTGCCGAAATATTTGGTGTGTACCAGTATGACTTGACATTAATACCTTCAAAAAAAGAATATCATAAGAAAAATTAACCATTCAAGAGCTCCAGAAAGTATTGTTAAAATTTTCTTTTTATTTTTAGCGCATTTTGACCCTCTTTATAGGGGAAAGCGCTATTGTCTTCACTTTGACGTCTGTCTCTTCCTTCAATTTTATTGACCTAATTCCTTCGCTAATCGGTAGCTTATTAAAAAGTAGCAGGTATCCATGAAAGAATGATAAATGACTCGATTTTTTGGGCAATTTAAAGAAAAATGAATGAACTTGATTTCCTGGGTCGTGAGTCAAGTCAACGATTTTTTTTTTGTACCTGGTACAAGTTGTCAAAGTTTGACATTTTTTGACATCAAATTTGAAAAATCGGTATTTTTATTGCATTTTCAAGTGTCTCAAGTCGTCTGATATTCCCGATTATTTTAAAATAATCAGCGTCGCTAGACAGCCAGCGAATAATACATTTTGCAACAATGAACTATTCAAATATCTAACAGTTGGCTAAAACATTTTCTTGAATGTTTCTAAATGCCAACGTGGATAATAATTATCAAACAAATTGTAAAAAGGTTGTAACCGAGTTGCAGCCTTGTACACACTCGTCAAATGAGGACAATTTCTAGAGCTGATACTAATTCTGTTGTGGAGTACGGCATATCTAAAGCAAATAATAATTTTTTGTTCTTCTTGTAGTCCTCCATCGCCTTTGCCGTCTCATAACGGTTTTCCAGACGGTCCATTCAGCTCTCCATTCGATATGGGATCTCTAGACAGTAGATCCACTGCCAGAAGTCTGGATAGCGGAAGGGATGACGAACATCGTTTAATTGCCAGATATGCAGCTAAATTAAAACAGGAAGCTCGCTCAAATATGGTATGCATAGCAGAAAAAATATTTATACATGTTTTGTTAGTGTTCAAACATTTTGCATGTTATAACTTTGTCTTTTTTTATTAATATAAATATAAATTAATTAGATATTTTATAAGGATACATACACAACCAAATATAACAAAGCACAAATTCACGACAAAAATTTGTAATCAGCAAATTTGCAAATTTTTTAAAAATATTTCCAAATGGTTTGTGGATGTACCTTAAAAATAAAAAATATTAAATCTTCAAACTGTTTGTCTAGTTCTAGCTGTTTGAAACTGTTCAGCTTTCCTCGCTTAATATTTAATAGAAGCGAAAAATTCTAGTGTGATTTCTACAGTCTTCTAAAGTTCTGACTATGTTGTGCTTTCGAGCTTTATGTCTTTATGTTGCTTTTAGCCTCGACAACCTCAAGGATCTCAAAGAACTCAATTGCTTTCGCCAGATTCAGGGGTAAGTTTGCTTCGCACTGTTCTAATAGTGTTGCATTTTGTTCTGTCATTCTAATTTCCAAATGTTATCTATGTTTTTTTGCTCATTGAAGTTCAAATTATTGGAAATATTTAATTGAAGGAAAAAACCGTCGAGATACATCATAAAATCATAAGTTTTCTTGGGTACCAGCCGTTTAGTTCCGCAAATTAATTATTTTTCGGTACAATGTGGATTTTAAAAGGAAGCATTTAATGCCGTAAAATCTGACTGATAGCACAAAACCAGTCTTCCCTTTATTGTTGATAACTACTCGCAGTAGCCCAAAATTGTCCAAATATTGTAATTTTTTAGCGTTTTATGATGTATCTCTACAGTTTGACTATTTTATTTAATTAATAATGTTTATATTTTCTATAGCAGGGCCGTGTTCCTTCCGAAGCATGCCTTGGGATGGACTCCACTCGTGCCCAAAGAGAATTAATCAGTCAACTGGAAAATAAAAATAGAGAAATTATGCGCGAAATTGCCCGATTAAGGTAAGATTTAAAATAATTAAAAAAAAATGTATTCGTACAATTTTGTATTGCAAAAGGCGTCAACAAGAAATGGAACAAAGTGGCCACGGTCCAGAAAATCCAGCTTTAATGACTGAGCTACGAGCTTTACGCTTGCGTAAAGATGAATTAGAATCACATTTGTCAACTTTACAAGACTCGCGTCGTCAGTTAATGGTCCAATTAGAAGGTCTTATGAAAATGCTAAAGGTACAATACTAAACATTAAAGTTACTATGTGATTACTTAAAATTGTTTTCTAGAATCATCAATCTTCGCCCCGTTCCACTCCGAATTCCTCCCCACGTTCCACTAAATCTCCTCCTCTTCCTCCAGGTGCTACACCCACCACAACCGCTTCCGTCCCTTTGCCAGGTCCCAGGAGTGCTCCACAAACTCCTCTTGGTCCACCTCCTCCCACTACACAAGGGCCCATGCAACCTTTAGGAATAAGTCAGTCAAGCAGTAATACTCACATTCAACAACAGCCTCAAAACTCTATGTCAAACAACATGGCGATGATGCGAGAACGCGAGAGGGAGAGAGATAGGGAGCATGGATTAGGGGGCGCTGATACTCTTGCCGGAGATGTTAGGAGTGCATTTGGAGGAAGTAATCTTAGTTTAGGTGAGCAAAAATATTTTACATTATTTGTAATACAAAATTGACAAGCTGTTTTAGCAGTAACAGAAGAAAAAACTAGTAATAATATTAAAATGTATTGCTAATAATTTTTTATTAAGCCTATTTTTGAAGTGAAACTTCTTTTAAATCGATTTATTTATTTTTTGTTCATAAGTTCGACAAGAATCAATAGTAAAAACGTGGCTCTCCGAATCCGTCTAAATTCTAACTAGGTTCAAATTTATACTTTCCCTTCTCTCCCGTAAAAATCCATGGTTTATTATAGAAATAGTATTTTCAGTAATTTAAATTTATTAAAGAAGTTTCACTTCGAATATATGGGCTCCGTGAACAATTTTTTTATAATGAATTGAAACTCTAAATCAGAATTTATTAATTGACAAAATTGAGGTGCCTGCTACAAAAAAGTGACATCTGTGAATCAAACGGTACTACTACTACTATTACGGTGTTATAACCCATTTTGAGCTCCAATTCTTCTCCACTCGACATGTTCATCTGCCGTTCTTCTCCAGCTGTTGGTTTTGAGAAGTTCTTTAGCATCCTTTGCTATGCTGTCTATCCATCGAAGTCTCTTTCCTACTGGATTAATATCTAGTACCTTTCTTATTATTCTTGTTAGGCTCATGCGTTGAACATCTCAATATATGTAGTCTTGCGTATGTTGAGAGCTTTGCTTCTTCATAAAGTTCCACGATTCGTTGTCGTCCGACCCAACACCCTTTATTTTAGGTACTTTCGTTATTGTGTGCCTCGCGAACGAAGATACAATTACGTGGCGCCACCGGGTATCCCCAGAGCTTAAATCCACGAGGCCTCACTCTACTCACGGTCTTCCTGAGATTAAAGCAACAATTCACGCAAGCCTTGAGCGGCGGCTTTGTACGTAATTATATATAAGATGATTTAGGATTCAAATATCTTCCAAATTAATCCAGGCTTGAAGATAAATGTTCTGATTTGTTTTATATTAACACTTGATGTCATTTTTTGTAGCAAACACCTTAATTATTTGTGTTTATGGTCAGAGTTAAAATTTCAATTTATTTCAAGTCAATTAATATGAAAATTATTGAGGCGCGCTTAAAATAAAAATTGTAGTAACAAAATTTTAACAAAATTACGGTGGTTTTTGTATCAGATGGCCTCTATCTTTCACAATTTTGTAAGTAGGATATGGATGAAGTAGTAAATACAATCTTCAATATTTCATTTTAGATTCTTTCTATTTTTTCCTATAGGGTTTTCCAAGATACCGTCATTTAAGAAATACTGTCTTAATTAATGCTCTGCATTTCCTTACGTAAATTTATTATTTTATTTGGTGATTTTCGAAACAAACTTTCATATATTTTTAAAATTGTCTGTGTGTATTGAGTTGCCATCTATTATTGATAATTAAATCAAATTCAGAGTGTTTTTAATTACAGTTTCTGTTACAAGCATGATCAAAATGATAAGATATCAATATGTTGAAATATACTTTGAGTTTTTTGTATTAAAAAGTTTAGAAAATTAATATAAAATAGCAGAAATCTTGGAAATCTCTGTTGTATCTACTAGGTGAAACATGTTATGATTGTTAGACTAAATAAAACTAAAAAAGGTAATGTTTTTGATAAGGGGCGCCATCTCAAAATGGATGAAATTTTTGGGAAACTAAAGCTACTAGACAAGCTCGTATGACTTTGAAATCACTCATGTTGGGCTGAAATCAATTCTATAAGAAATATTCGAAATGTAACAATGATTGTAGGCTACCTCGCGTCGCTCGCGCTTTCGTAAAATATCCTTGAATATTACCGAATCGCGCTGCGCGCCTGTGAGATAATTTGAGCCCGAGACAGCCGAGAAGGATGCACTAAACTCCTCATGTTGAACCGAAATCCAGTCTATAAATAAATGTTCATGTATAATTATGATAATAATGATTTCTAGTGGTCGCCCAGTGGTCAAAATTTGGCCGTGAATCATTATGTTGCTAAGTTGAAACGCTAATTAATTTAACTTTCCATCCCCGAGGGTTCTAGGTAAAATTAACTTGGTATTTGACGCTCCATCCAAATCTAAAATTAAGAATAGTGGTTCCCATTCAAGATTTCAAAGTGACGTGCTCTCCCCAACCCTCGGAAGAAGAAAAAAATCATTATGTTTTTTCTATAGCCATTTTAACATTCGGTGCATATTTCTCGATATATTCCAGCAAAAAATAATATTGTTTTTAGCGGTAAATTAGAATTGAACACTCTGTATATAATTAAACACTTTCTGCACTTCTTCACATGAACTTCAAATATGTCAAATCTCACATGCCTTCATACGCACGGTACAAAGTTTTATCTCCACATAAAATTGAAATAGGATACTCTGTAAATAATTCTGGCTTCTCCAAATAAACTTCAAGTATGCCAAGCCTCACATCTCTTCGTGCGCGCTACAAAGCTTTTTTTTCACACAAAATCAAAATGAGACACCTGTAAACATTCTCTTTCTCCAAATGAACTTCAAGTATGCCCTATCTCACATTCCTGCATGCACGCGGTACAAAGCTTTCTCTTCACGTAGAATTGAAATGGGACATCCCGTATATACGTTTAATTTTTGTCACTCCTCCATATAAATTTCAAGTATGCCAAATCTCACATTCCATCATGCGCGCAATACAAAATTTTCTCCGTAAAACTAAAATAGGACAGCCAGTATATAATTTTGGCGTTATGCACTCTCTTCTCCACACAGACTTCAAGTATGCCAAGTCTCACATTACCTCGTGTGCGCGGAACAAAGTTTTCACACCGTGAAATTAAAATGGGAGCGCCTGTATATACTTTCAGCTATCTGCATTCCTTCATATAAGCTTTAAGTATGCCAAATCTCACATTCCTTCGTGTGCGCGGTATAAAATGGGGCAGCTTGTATATAATTTTAGCTTTCTGAATTCCTTCATATAAACTTGAAGTATGCCAAAAGTCACAATCTTTCGTGCGCGCAATATGCTTAAAAAAGGGTACAAAGCTTTCTCCTAACGTATTAATATATAGATTAAAATGAGACAGCCTGTAATAATTTTCGCTTTCTGCACATCTTTTCCATATAATAAATTTTAAGTTTAAGTTTTAAGCCAAATCTCACATTCCTCCGTGCATGCAATATGCTTGAAAAGCGGTCAAAAGCTACGCTCGCACTTTGAAGAAACAGCCCTAAATATTATCAAATTTACTGCGCAATCCTGGGGGCTCGAGCTCCATTTGTCATTATTTTTCTCATAATTCCCAAATCTAATAGAAGCTTTTCTCCAAAATTTAATTTATTTTGGAACTGGCGCCTCTTATCGACATTATTATCCTAAAAAATTAGGAACTGTAGCGTAGTTTCTCACAACGAATGCAATTTTTAATTCTGACACAATCTGAGCACTTAGTAATGGTTTAGTTTTTAAGGTATGTCGTATTTTGGTATGTTTTAAAATTAAAAATTTATTATAGTATCATTTTTTATTTAGAACTTTTAATTTTCAATTTAGAATTGAATGTTTTTTCAACACATTTTTTAGAATAAACACAAGATCGATTTCATTTATGTACTCTCTATAACTATGAAACAAAAGACTTTTGACCATAATTGATATATGAAAATGTAATTTGTGCTCCTTGAAGCATCAGTTTTGATATCACTAAGTATACTTGTTTGCTTTCTTATTATATTCATATTTACAGGAGTTGAAGAGTACTTCGAACGACTGAATATTGTATTGCCATCGAGGACTGAGTTTTCCTCAAATTTTTTCGCTTTAGCTAGCTGTAAACTAGCTCAAATTTAGATTACAAAATTACATACAAACAGACAGTCAAGAAAGCGAATTAATATTACATTGTTATCCAAATCTGAGCTAAAAATTTCAAGTCTCAAGCTCTTCGGAAAGTTACTTTAAAATCGATTTCAAAATTTGTATCGAACAGAAAAACAGACTGACAAACAAGCGAGTTAATAAAAATGTAGTGATAGGAAAATAACCTCAGAATAAATTCAAGTGACGTTGGTGAAACCGGCCCTTAAAAATTTATTTTGTTCATAGCTAGATTGGTTACTTATGAAATCACTCTTGTTTATGTTTTATGGCAAAGGTCAAAATATTTCTTGCACTTTCATTATAAAATGAAATAATTCATGGAAATTACCTAATTATTTTTTTAAAGTAACTATTTAGTTGAATAGTTGATCGATTAGATCAAGTCTCTGTTAATTTCTGTAAATATTTTTATCATCTCTTGTAGATAATTTAGTTTGCAGTAAAAGTTTCAACTTTTTGCATCCTTAATTCTAATATACATTTACTAATCAAAATTTTATTTTACAGGTAGTAATGGAAATGGTACTCCGGGTTCAGTGGGTCGCTCTCTAAGAAATGATTTGTTAGTAGCCGCTGATTCTGTCACAAACGCAATGTCCACATTGGTGCGAGAACTTAATTCAGGTATTGAACAGTAAAATATTTTAAATATTGCTGCAACCAATTTGCAATCAGTGCAGAAGTATTTAGTACAATTATTAAACATATCATGATATTAATTTTAATCCAAATGGTAGCTATTGAATCTCTTTTTTGTAACTTGGTTGCTGCGGAAAATGGGAGCCTCAAAGATATTCGAAATTATTATTAAAATAGAATAATTTTTATAATGAATCCAATTTTATGTTGAGGTCCCCATTTATATTAATTTGTACAAAAGATATTTTGTAAATTTAAATTATTTTTTTATTTTTGAATGAAGAGATCGTGTGTTGAATATTTTGAAATTTTTGTGGCATGCGAATGCCCGATGAATGTATATATTTTTGTTAAAAAATCATACAAAGTTTTAACGATTTTAGTTATGCTTGTTACAAATTTTGTTAGATTAATGGTACTTAAAAAAATAACTCTGTGTGATTGGTGTTACGAATGCTAAATTCTACATGAGACTTAACGAATAATGTATATAGGCATTGTGATTTTTTATAGTGTTCATAGATAAAAAATAATTATAGATTCTCGTAGACTGCTTTTAATTTGCTGTTTATATTGTTTAAACTTTTATTTCCATTTTATAAGTAATGGAAAACTATTCTATTACTGACATGAGATTTTATATATTTTATATAACTTGAGACTGTACTTAATTTTATTCAACTTGTGTTGCAATCTGTTTTTATTTGTTTTATTTTAACAGTAAAACACGCCACACACGAGAAAAACTGAGTTTTATTTTATTATTAAGTATGTATCACACTATAGTTTTTAGTTAGTGTTCTAGAATATTAAGATACCATTTAGTTATTTAGTAACAAAATTGAACAAAAATAACGAACACAAAAATATATACAGTTACAGTATATTAATCAACGGGTTTGTCGTGCTAACAGCAGTTTATTAAGATGCAAGTCATCTAAATAAATTGTTGCCAAAACTGCACGTTGAGCTTTATACTTTTTCTAAGACTGTTCAGTATGTACTCCGGAATTAAATAAATATAAAGTGAGCCAAAAATATGAAAAAATATTTCAGTAAATAATTTTTTTATTATGAAAGTTATTGGGCTGTTCAATATTTTTCAAGGCTAGTTACATCAATAAAACTTGATTTTTTAGTTTGACTTGAATTAACAAAAGCAATACAAAAGATTTCAAAGTAGATATTTGAAATGCCGCCTAAATTATTTTTGTGATTGCTGAATTAGTGATGAAATTATAAGTAAGTCTGTATTATGAACAAAATCACATTAATCAATAGAAATCTATTTATCTCCATTAACTTTTTATGAATGAATAGATCTATAAGTTTTATCGATTTGCTTATAATCTCACAGTAAGTTGACCAAAATTTAAGTTTTGTTAAAGTAACAGAAAGAATTGAGTCGATGCGTTTTTATCAATTTTTTATGAATTTATAAATCTGTAAAATTTATGGATTTGCACAGAATTGCAATATTGAATTCTTGATCACGCTGTATTATTTCTTACAAACAATTAATACACACACTTATATTTCAGTCTTTAGCAATATAAATTAAAGTAAATAACTAGTAGCTATCTATTATCTACATAGCTAGTTATAGTATTGTGGAATGCTGCCTGCTGTATGACTGTTAATTGCAGAACCCTCAATGCAATCTTCAGATGCTAGTGCCATCAGAAAACCTCTCGGTAAGTTACTTTGTGTCTATGCGTGAGCATTTATTCAGCAAGCTTAGTATAATGCACATTTTACATTCCAATTATTACATACAAATTCAGAATCACACTTATTACACGGTGTACTATTCATTTTGCTTCTTGATTTATGTTTAATGATTATTTTATTTGTTAAAGATTAAAATTGCTTTTGGAAGTTTTTATTGTCCAGTTATATTTTTATTTTACTATAAAATGATTTAATAATTGCATAAACAAGAAATTAGAGATTTATATGTCATCCCCCAAATGAATACAACTAATATAACAACGGAAACATGTTCCATGCTTTTTTAATTGAATATTATTAACGATTTTTATATCGACAAATATTTTTAACTCAAATTTTTGTCATTCTTATTTGTTCGACTTTAGTTCAACAATTTTTGTATGACATCTGCTGTATATTTTAATTCAAAATCAAGTGTTTCCTTCATAATAATTTATTATTTACTGCTGTCCATAAAGAGGTAGTAAAAAACAACTTAAAGTTATTTACTTTTAATCGGATTCACTTCATTATCTATTTACTAACAATAATAAATAGATGTCTTTTGACTTCAGTATTTTTGGCGTGAAATTAACTTGGCAACAGCGCATCTAATAGCTGCTTACTAGAGTTCAGTGTTTGTCCGACACAGGGTGAATCTACATACCTTCAAACTTTAATTTTGAATTCACTGTCACGAATTCGAATGTGTGATGATATCTCAATCTATTTTATTCTACTATAAATTTTAATTTTAATGAATTTCATACCCCAATTTAGATTCCTAACCCAACTAGAAATGGGGCTCTGGAAATCTTAGAAACGTCCCTGATTTATTAAATGGATTTTCCGACAGAATTCAACATTCAACAAAAAAATATTTCTTTTGAAACCGTGTTATTATTTCAGTATAAAATATTTTTAATTTAATCTCTGTAAAAGTATAACTTTGTGCATGTTTCAATGTATATTCCCCAAAATTGTATTCATTTTACAAATATTTCTAAATTTAAAAAAATCTTAGATTTTGAAGAGGATGGTGAGGAAGACGATGAATCAGACGGCGAATGGCAACAAGAACTCCAGCGACGTTACGAACAGGACGCCAATTTCATGGCTGAGCTTCGAGCTCGACATCCGACCAGCCCGCCTGGGGCTCAGCCTCAAGGGGCCCCACAACAGCAGGTGGGTTCGCCGTACTGTTAAAAAGAATAAATGAATAGTTTTAGGTAGATATTTTGTTGAATTTTGATCATTTATCAAAAGTTATGCCTCCATAAAATTACATTCTCATTTTAATTTGATGAATCGTAGTTCAAAAAGACTATTAGCATAACCTTTTTTAAATAATAAAATTTAGCAATAACTTAATCAAAATATTGATGTCACAGCACTACTAATATAGTAGCTGCGTTTTAACATTAGTCACTGTTTAAAAATTAGTTCAACAAACTAATTGTTGTAGTATGTACAAAATATATTCAATAAAACATAGAGTAGTTAGTTTAAAGTGACTATTGTTATTATTCGGCTACTATGTGAGCAGCACTGCAAAGCACAAGCTTCATAGATGCAGAATTATGTTGCGCTTCTTATTTTGTTTCATACATTGTCATTTTGTACAAGCAACAAGCTTTCACTACATTAAACAAAAATTATATTATTATTTAAAAAAAATAGCAAAGTGGAGAAAATATAACATTTCTCACAATAAAAGAAGCAAAATAATGCCTTTGCGGTGTAAAATGGTAAAATTTTCCTTCTTTTAATGAAAACATATCACTTTTAGAGGTTGATGTTCACCGCGCCATAGATTTGCTGTTATGTATCACACAAGTATGTTATTTTCGAATGTAAAGCATTATTTTTGTAAAAAAATGTGAATATAATATGTAACTCTATTTGTTAGTTGCCGCAAAAACATTCTGAAAACGTAAATCATAAAAATGAAGTCAACTGTAGCAACGAAAATAAAGGTACAACTGAGATGAATGAAACTAAATCAACCGAGACTCTCGAATGGGAAGAAGCAATGAAACGTTGGGTAAATCGATAAGATGCACAAGATTATTCACAATTTAAATTAAATTTCTAAATGGAGGCGACCATTGCCACCAAATTTTGTGTTCAAGAAAAGAAATTTCAGACAAATGCTAGTCGAATATTTTTAAGTTGGCTGCTTTGGGGCCCCGAAAATCCGATTTAATAGGTCAGTACATTTTATTTTTTACAAATTTTATTTTATTTATTTATTAATTTCTTATGCAGTTTATTTTTTAAATTTTACGTTATTCGTCATGTTTTATAATTTCAATAATAATTGAGGATAAGCCAGTATATATTCTGAAGGAATAACACATTCTTATAATATTTAATTGGACACTCAAAAAAGGATTTGATTTGAATTGTGAACACGTATTGATCGACACTTACTAGCCAATGATATATGCACAAAAACTTAGTAATGTACTGATTGCAATTTCTAATATACATAAATTCACTTGAAAATAACAAAATATTGATTTTACTACATTTAGTTATGTTCTCACTCTTATTCTAGTCCAATTGTAATTGATTTCAAGTGAATAATATCATATTTGTAAATATCTATGCTTATTAACAAATGCAGTCACATAAAAACGTATTTGACGTATAAATAAGCCACATTTCATGTACTTAATAAAATTGAACACTTGACTGCACATTTGAGTTTCATTTCAATCAGTTGCATTGTGATAGTATTATGAATAATTCAAAATATTTAATAAGTATATTGTTACTAGAAGTTGTTATAAATTTATTTAAAACTTTTTAAATTTATAACAATGTTCTACATACTTAGTGCAATAAATTTATCTCTGATTTTTGTTTCCATGTACGTAGATTAACTAGCTTTTGAGAAGTGAACGAGAAATATTAAAATTGGATGAATTTTAGCAAATTTCTTGGAGGGCCATATTTATGAGCATATTTTGAAAGCTCGAACTACATACTAAATATGATTTCATTTTCTTGAAAGAACTCTCTTTGGCTTGCTGCGCGCTAATTACAATTTTTCGTCACCTATTGAATGAATCTGTTGTCCCTTTGTACCGTTCCACTTTTAGAAATGGCCAGAAATCGCAGAACGCCAAAAGAATAAAGATACTAAAATTTATCAGATAATAGAGAAATTAATCCCTGTGACTATGCTATTCAAAGAAGTATTCATAATTATGAGCCTTTCAAATCCTGTTTTTTAGTAACTCTAGCACTTTTGCTTTTTAATTCAAACTTAATTGGATGCTTAAAAATTAGCTACTTCGTATCCTAATATATGTACGAATCGTAAGGATATATTCTAAAATTCCATTTGTAAACGTAGCATGAGATACATCAACACAGGTAACTTGAAACTTCCTTGATTTCACTTGTAAATATTCATTAACAAATAATAATACTCATTGTTATTTTTTAATACATTTCTACAGTTTTAACAAATGAAACTTAGAATTATTTATAAACTATAAGTGACAGTGCAAGAAAATGTATTTTTATTTGTGAATATAATGTAGATAAATGAAGCATTTGTTAAATACCTGATACATTTTATTTTATTGATGATAAAAGAAGTACTGTAGAAGTTGTTTGAACCATTGTATGTCTTCTTAGTGCTAATATAACAGTAGTTTTAAAGTTACTACTTCTTTAGCCCTTATAATAACGCAACAAAAACTTTCGGAAATCAAGGAGACATTCTTACTAATTCCCATCCATCTTAAGATTATTTTCTTGTATTTATTGTTTAAATCCCTCAAAACTTATTTCAGAACATTTAAAAAGAATTGAATTCGCGCCATCTGTTCGGTAACGATCGGAAGATTTCAAGTAATTTCGTTGGAATTTAATAATAAATAATCAAATTAAAATGTCTAATTGATAGTTATGAACTATAAAATATATTGGTAATGTCCGTTCAAGAAATGAGAACAAAAGGTGTTAATTTCGTTCAAATAATACAAAATTTGTATCATTTTTCAAGTCAACATGTTTCGATGATAATTGTGTTCAAGTGAATAATAGTTTAATATTTTTTACAGCAATCTTTGTGTACTTTTTTCATCAAGAGGCGTGATCAAGTCAACGTTTATCACTTAATTATTTGAAGAATTACAATCACACAGCTTTTTCACCAAGTACATCTTAATGCTAACTTATAGTTTTTTTTTAAGTTAGATACTTGTTTTGGACTCTCAAAGAAGTAAGTACGTCTTTATTCTAATATGTTATAAAAAAAAAAACTGTATGTAATATATATTAAATCAGATAGTTCTTGAAATTCAGTTATATATTACTGAATCTCGTGTGTTCTCTATAATAATATTAATTTTATTTATTTTTACAGTTATAGTTTGTTATTGGAGTAGCCTTCATTCTACATGGATTCGAATTTGTCGGCCAAATGACTTTAAAGAAGATACAAGAGGCTCCGCAGCAGCTGTTACATCCACGAATAGTTCTCCAAAGCAAAAAGTAAGTTTTTTTTTTAAATTTATTTTGTTTTTGCTTCTACTAAAATTCTTTGAATTTGTTGCTGCAATAATTTAAATCTCTAGAAGTTAATTGTAATAATAAATAGTCGGGAATAATAAAACGATTAAGAAAAAAGGTTCATATATAGAAATTTAAACTCTGTCACTGGTTCCTTAAATTGACCAAAATTAGACTAACAAAAATAATAAGGAATAAATAAATAGAATGTAAAATTCTACATCAACATTTATTGCAATATCACACTACACTCTAGCGTTCTAAGTATTTTTGGTATGATCATTTTTTTCTGAAGAAAATCCTTGGACAAAGGATCGAAACGTCAAAGTTTCGAATAAAATATACAGAATTTAAAATCGAAAGTAGTTTTTTATCAAATAAAATTCTGAAAAATGTATAGATTATTTTCTAATTTATTAAATAAACTGTACAGGTAACAAAATTTTCAGAAATTTAATGTAAAAGTAAGAATAATTTTTGCTTCAATCCAATCCTGAACATTGGAAGTATTCCAACAAATATACAGCAACTCACGGTGTAAGCGTTGAAAGGTTCTGCTTTATTTTTCCTTTATAAATCAGAGACAGGTTTGACCAACTGAGTTAAAATTGAAATTTAGTACACGGATATAATCTTATCATGATTTGACAGTATCAGATTTAATTATTAATTAAAATTAAAATTCAGGCGAAACAAATGATTCAATTTAATTTGTTTCCGGAGCTCTACTGTCATAAAATGTCATTAAAAAAACTGTTAATAATAATTATAGTACCAATAAAAGCCAAAAGCGTCAAGGAAACTTGTAAGGGCTTAATAGTTGTGTTAAAAGGTTTCTGCATGTACGCAGCAAATTAATCATACTTTTTACCTATTCCTGGATGTGGCACTCATAGATTATTCTGTGCAATCGATATTTTAAATATTTTGAAGCAAAGAAATAATGAGAATCATAATGTGAAATTAGAATTATTATTATTCATATTTGGACATCACATGCAAACGTTCGTCATTTGTTTTTTCTCCAAAATATATCAAAGAGAATATTTAAACAATTGTCAATTGTTTTTTTTTCATAAGCTATCCAAATGATGTCTACTTTGATATTCATTTGAAGCTCTTGGGGAGATAAGCTTAGTAGATCTCTGAAATAAGTAATTTTTTCGATTTTAATTTGTTTTTTACAATTTAACCTTTAGGTATTTGCTCCCTGATTAGTTACATCTGTAAGTTGAAAGGTTGAAAAAATGCGGATTTGAAATTCAAATAAATTATGTAAAATTGTAGGAGAGACGGAGCTATGAAAAATGGTGAGACAAAATATAAATATAAAGAATCGGAGATATGGACTAGATAGAGATAGAGAATGCATGGACGGGGTTCTATACTTAATTCTTTATTTTGTTTAAATTTTCTATGTACTCTTTATTCTCTGAAATCTTTACATATTTTTCATTCTGTAAAATCTCCATGATCTCTAAACTCTCTCAATTATTTTTATATTCTCAAAATTTTCTATATTTACATTATTCTCTAAGTTCTCTACATTCTCTAAATTATTTTCACCCCCTTAATTCTCTAAGCTCTCCTTATTCTCTAAATTCTATATATTCCTTGTTTTCCTAAAGTCTCTATATTCTCTTTATTTCCTATATCCTCTATATTCTCTTCATTCTATAAATTTTCTGTATTTTCCAAGTCCCCTGAATTCTTTATGTACTCTAAACTTTCTATATTCTCTTTATACTCTCTAAACTCTCTATATTCTCTTTATACTCTCTAAACTCTCTAAATTCTCCTCATTCCCTAAATTCTTCAAATTCTCTTTAATCTCTAAATTTTCTTTACTTTCCAAATTTTCTATAATTTCTTTATTCCCTAAATTCTCCATATTGTCTTTATTCTCTAAATTCTCTGTTTTCTAAGCTCTTTAAATTTTCTAAGCCTTCTATATTCTCTTTATTTCCTAAATTTTCTTTATTCTCCAAATTCTCTTTATTTCCTAAATTCTTCATATTTTGTGAGTTCCCTAAATTCTTCATATTTTTTAAACTTTCTATATTCTCTCAACCCTCAAAATTTTCTCTATTCCTAAATAAGTTCTCTTTATTCTCTAAATTCTCTTTATTCCCTAAATTTCTTATATTATTTTATTCTTTTAATTCTAAATTAATTTTTGTTGGATTATTTTATATGGATATATAATGATTTTTTATTAAATGCGGAAAATCGATATCGTACAATAAGTCATTTTGTAGGAAATCTAATTACGAAACGTTTTATCATGTGAAATTTTTAGATAAATGAAATAGCTCTCGAGATAATTTTTATTTCTTGTTAGAAAACACGAAAAATCGCGTGAAAACCCTCCAGATTTTGGATGGGACATTGATACATCAATTAGTACCCCAAAAACTAAGTTCCAGCAAAGAATCTTGCTGACTTCTAAAAATATATTTTCTTTGCTAATTCGCCTGAACTAAAAGTTGAAAGTCTGACGATAGATTAAAAATTTTTAGGATGGCAATGGCAATGGGTTTTATAGGTGGCTCAGTCCATGGGTACCTAGATAAAAATAATGCAAAAGAAATCCTCTTTCTTCTTGAAGCAGCATAAAATCGCCAACTACGAAAACTCGGTCATTAGTTACTTAACGATTCAACATGAATCTGAAAACCTAAATCAATATTTTCTTTCCATCCGTAATAATTTTAACAGCAATTCAGAGTAAATAATTAAGCAAAAAATATTTTTAGCATCTTCATTTATATTTTAAAATATTTATTCAAACCATACATATTGCATTTGTGCTTTTAAATGAATATTGTGCCTATTGAGAAGATTATTTCTTCCATATAAAATACATGTATTAAAATCTGGCTAGTGAAAGAATTGATTTTTTCAATTTAAACATAAATGTCAAAATTCGTCCAGGACTATTCAAGTTGTACGTTCAACTTTATGCTAGCGTTGCGCTAGGGCAAGTATACGGATTTTTTGCAAAATCCCGGCACTTTTGGCCTGCCATCTCTGAGCACATGCGTGAACTACTTACCGACTAGTACAGTCCACTGTTTTTAACCTTACCTACTTTCGCAAGGCATCGCTATTGAAATTATTTGGCACTTGTCTCACAGATGGCTCTTGAATCAATTTTAAAATTACAGTTTTCTTTGTTGTCGTTTTAGTTCACATAGTTCACATAGTGGCGACGGAGACATGTTATACAATAACGAAACGAAGATGTAGTTTAGTTTTAAGCATTGAAATTCATTGCAATCAAGTTCAATATGAGATAGATTTATGTGGAATGTTATTATATTTGTTCTGAATTGTGTGTTATTGAATTTGGAGTGATAATGTGACGATACAAAGTGGTCCAACAGATTTCAGTTTACAGTTCAGTTTAAAACATTGGAATCCATTGCAATCAAGTTAAATACAAGGTAAATTTAAATAGAATTTTATTCTATCTGCTCTGAATTGTGTACTTATTCATTTCGTACAAAGTATAAGTATTCAGGTTTCGATTGGAAATTTTGTCATTCTTTAATTACTAATGGACAAATAATAATCGGTCGCCTTATTTTTATTCTGCAAATATCTGAATCCTTTCCAAGCTTATTTACAATGTTTAAGAATCAAGTCGCTGGTATGTTATCAAATCAATACGTACATTATTCTTGTAAAGTGTAAAAATTCCAGTTAAATGATTCATGAAAAGACTAAAATTTCATTTGAGAGATATTGTATTTTTCGCAATAATTATCGAATGAATTTTGACATTTTTTGCTATTGGAAATGAAAATTCTATTTTATTCAAATTGTAAATGATCACTTCCATACACGTAATATTACGTCAGCGTTTATTACGTAATTAATTTCAAACAACGAAAGATGCGATAAGAAGGTGTTTATTTCATTAAATAATTCAAAATTAGTGTGAATATTCATATTTCAAGTTGATAAATAGTGTGTTCGTGTTAGTAATAAACTGATTTTTTTTATAGTGACTTTGTGTACACTTTTTGAAGAAATCAACGTAAACTTTTATCATACAATTATTTAAAGTGGAACTACAAGCGAAATTGCAGCCTTCTCAGCAAATATCCAATCATCAGAATTCTAATGCGAACTCGCAGTAAATCTTTGAGTTGAGAACTTGATTTGGAGTCCTAGATGTCTTGAAATATTCCTTGGTCATGGATTCAAGTCAATTGCCTGCTGGATCAATACGAATTGAGAGTGTAGCAGCCTCTACCTTCTGTTTCCGAGAAGCCTTCCAAACTCAAAACTTAAATGTAAGTGATTTATTCATATTTTTCGCTAGTTAACTAAGAATTGCTTTTATTTTGAGTATAAATTTAGTATTGCAATCATTCAAATTATTAGATCGTGAGTACATACTCAAATAGAAAAATATCTATGTTTGCAATGTTATTGAACTTCTAAATGGATAATTGTATATTATTCTTTTGTTGTTTTTGTTTTGATGATGATTGCATACTATTTCGATACTTTAAACCAACCACATCCATTTGAAAATTAATAAATCCAGGAACAACTTTCATTTCATTTAGTGAAATAGATTCCTTCTTGAGTTTTTATAAGTTCTGTTTGACTTTAACTTCAAATTTAGCTTTGTCATTCCATAATTTGTAATACATTATTACGTAATGTTTGTGGCAGCTAAATTTTAATTTTGATCTTGTGCTAGTTCAGACCGAATCATAAGATTTTAAAAGTATATTTATTACACTGATTACCTTAAAAAGATTCTTGTTTCTGCCCTCTGTGATGCTTCTTCTTCTGCTGTTGCGAATTTAAGTATTTTTTACAGAAGAATATTACACTTTTTATGAATGCAGTTGGCATTTTATTATAAATAAAAATATTGATTTTATTCATTTATTGAATAGTATTTGATAACTTTAACAACTTTAAGAAGATGATAAAAAAGTAAATTAATAGTTTGTCTTTTCTGCAGCTACTAAATCAAAATTCATCAGAGTTTTTGCTGGACAGCAGTAGCGGAATATTTGGACAAATTAGAAGACCGGTCGCTGTGATGGATGATGAATGCAGCTACATCTGGCTGCAGTGACTCCAAGAAATTCACAATTGGGATGGCAGTTTCTCCAGCGAGTACTTCAACTATCTACCTCCTAACATAAGCTGCCTTATAAATGTATTCTAAATATATTTTCATAATTAGGATCTGAACATTCAACAATTCCATTCCTTTCAATGTTTTTCTTTCACTGGAAGAATTTTTTCGAATCCTTATAAATAATATGAATATATATTCAAAACAAAAATTTAACTGAATATGTTAATATGTTATAAGTATATTTACACCATTATGTGAATTGCTGTGTTATATCTTGTGCTTCTACCTCGCATTTATTTCTTCGATAAGTTGTTTGAGAAGTGCTGTAAATATATTTGGGTTTTGTACAAAATCGTGTTGTAACGTAGAAATCAAAATTATTTTGAATTAAAATTGGGGTTTTAAATTCGCGCATCATAGTTTTTGGGCGCAGGCCCTCGGGCGTATTTTTCCGTTTTGAATATTCCGTTTTGTTTTTCTTTTTGGTTATTAAATAATTGTCTTGTTTTTTTTTTTTGTAATTTTCAATGTCCTTGTGTCGTAGCTTGGACCAACGTTGGATTTTAATCGGTACACGACCATATAGCTCTGGGAACACCCCCCTCCTAAACGACCGGAGCAGACGGAATTTTCAGACTATATGCCGGAGTCGTTACGGGAAATGTACGGAACGCGCGTTTTGTTGGCGACGGTCCGGGTCTTCTTGGGATCACTGAACAAACAATATCACACGTTATGTGTGGATATTGTTCTTCAATGAT
The DNA here is from genome assembly GCA_963989225.1 of Dromius quadrimaculatus. Lineage (NCBI taxonomy): Eukaryota > Metazoa > Arthropoda > Insecta > Coleoptera > Carabidae > Dromius > Dromius quadrimaculatus. The sequence goes on from OZ022328.1 coordinate 6,087,045, forward strand.
GCCATGAAGAGTCCGACTTCTCGAGATGACGCTTAGTCGGCAACCGTACTCGTGTAATTAGGCGGAAACATCCGGGTCTCGGCTTGACAGACCACGAATTAATTAGAGTCATTTTTGTTTTTGCCAAAACAAGCACAATCGGCTGCTTGAGGGATTGAAAATTAGAATCAGTAGTATAATATATTACAGTATTTCTTTAAACAACTTTGCAATATAAGTACTTAATAGTACTCCGATTAACATATAATATAACACAGTAATTAAGAAAAATAGCTAGCTTTAATATTATATTAAGATATAAGTTCATAAAATCGTATTTTAGTTTAAAAATACTCAAATGTACGAGTGCCTTAGCAAGTATTTTCATTTGAGTACGTATCCACAATTTTAACTCTCTAAAACCCCGGGTTCACTCAGAGATAGTAATTTTGTAACTAGCTTCTAAAATATTCAATTCTCAAGCCTGTAACTCGTACACCAATAGCAATTGGTGCTTTATATTATCTTAGCATGAGCCTACATCCCTCCTGAGTATGTACTTATAATTTGAATGTTCTAGAACCTCTGGTTCACCCAAATCATTAATTTGAAGCTAGCTTTTAAAACATTAAATTCTCAAGCCTTTAGTCTGTAGCTCATACACCAATAATAATTAGTTAGAAGTTGATATTATTTCTTCATAAGCCTATATCCCTCCTAAGTATATACTTACAATTTGAATGTTCTAGAACCTCTGATTTACTCAGAAATAATAATTTTGTAATTATCTATTGAGATATTCAATTCTTAAGCCTGTAGCTCGTACACCAATAACAATTAGTTGTTAATATCATTTCCGCATAAACTTTCATCCTTCCTGAATACATACTCAAAATTTCAGTACTTTAGAATATCTGATTAGTTCAGAGATGATAAGTTTGTAACTAGCTATTCAAATATTCAATTCTTAAGCCTGCACGTCGTGCACCAATAACAATTGGTAGTTGATATTATTTCTGCATAAAAATACACTTCTCAAGTATGTACTCACATATTGAATGTTTTAGAACTTCTGGTTCAGTCAGAAATAATTAATTTGTAACTAGCTTTTGCAATATTCAATTCTCAAGCCTGTGCCTCTTACATCAATACCAATTGGTAGGTGATATTATTTCTGCACAAACATAAATCTTTCCTAATTACGTTCTCACAATTTGAATGTTTTAGAACCTCTGGGTCACTCAAAAATTATATGTTTGTGATAAGCTATTGAAATATCCAATTCCCAAACCTGTAGCTCGTACACCAATACCAATAGGTAGTTAATATCATTTGTACATAAGCCATAAGCCTACATCCCTCCTAAGTACGTATTTACGGTTTAAATGTTCTAGAGCCTCTGATTCAGTTAGAAATAATAAAATTGTAACTAGCTATTAAAATATTTAATTATTAAGCCTGTAGCTCGTACACCAATAACAATAAGTAGTTGTCATTATTTTTGCAAAAACTTTCATCCCTCCTAAGCACTTACTCACAATTCAAATGCTTTAGAACCTCTCATTAACACAGAAATAATAAGTTTGTAATTAGTCATCCAAATATTCACTTCTCAAGCCTGTAACTCACACACCAATAAAAATTAACACTTAATATTTCTGCATAAAAATAAATTCCTCCTAAGTACGTATCACAATTTGAGTGCTTTAGAGCCTTTCATTTACTCAGAAATTATGAATATGTACCCTTGTATTGATATTTAATTCTCTGGCCTGTAGCTCGTACACCAATTATAATTGGTAGTCAATATTACTACTGCATGAACATCATCCCTCCTAAGTATGTACCTACAATTTGATTTACTTTAGTGCCTCTGGTTAACTTAGAAATAATAAATTTGTAACTAGTTATTAAAATATTCAATTTTCAAGCATGTACCTCGTACAACAATAACAATTGGTAGTTAATATTATTTGTGCATAGGCCCGTATTCCTCCTGAGTATATACTTGAGATTTAAATGCTCTAGAACCTCTGGTTCACTTAGAAATAATTATTTTATCTTGAATTGGTGTAATATATTTTTGAGGGTGGCTAGTTATTCAATCCTTACGTTTATAGCTCTTGTACGAATAACAATTGTATTTCGTTATAAGCTATATCATTTTGTATTGTAACAATGGATATTATTGTAATTCAATTTATTATTGTAAACCAATTTATTCATGCATTAATAACAAATGTGACTATGTTTTTTATTCACGCCTATTTAATTAGAAATATAAATGTTATTGTATTTTATAGTGATCAAAATAAATTTATTAGTAAAAATAACGGCTTTTTATTCATAACAATTGTTTGTAGGGCAAAATATGATTGAAATAATTGAATTTCACGTATGTAGTTCAAAAAATTGTCACCAGGGGGCAGCACCTGTCAATAAGACTAATTAGCAATCAACTCTCCTTCAATAAAAAAAACTGTTCTAAGTCAAAAATTATTCAATTACACGTATATAGTTCCAAAAGTTGCCACCAGGGGGCAGCACCTGTCAATAAGACCAATTAGCAATCATCACCTCATGTGATGAAATTTGTGTCTCCGAAAAATCCAAATTTTGTATCAGGGTAATATGATCTGTAGGAGCTCTTTCAAGTTTTTAAGGGATTAATTAGCGATTTTCTTAGAAACTAAGGGTTAAAAGGGCAAATGTTTCAAATAAAAGTTATATAACTTTCAATGCCCTACAAGATTTACTTGAAATAATTTTCTATAGGGCTCATAGTTTTTGAGTAACGATATGCTACTACCCTTAATTTAAAAGATAGGAGAAAATTCAATCCACCTTTTCGATAGCCCTTCTGAAGCTGCGTTCGATGATGTAATTAAATTCTCCCTAAGGGCTGTAGTTTAGGAGTAAATCAAGAAAAACACTTTTCGAAAACTTTTGAGTTTGCTCCTAAAATTTCTGCTACCTTGATAACAAATTTCGATTTTTAAATCGAATTCTGTCAGAAATTTGCTTCAAAAACTTGAAATTTGTATTAAGGTAGCAGAAATCTTAGGAGCAATTTCAAGAGTTTTCGAAAAGTGTTTTTCTTGATTTACTCCTGAACTATAGACCTTATGGAAAATTCAATTACATCATCGTACGCAGTTTTAAAAGGGCTATCAAAAAGGTAGATGGAATTTTCTTCCAACCCTTGCATTAAGGGTAGTAGCATACCGTTACTCTAAAACTATAAGCCCTATAGAAAATTGTTTCAAGTAAATCTTGTAGGGCGTTGAAAGCTATATAACTTTTATTTGGAACATTTGTTCATTTAGCCCTTTGTTTTTGAGAAAATCGCTAATTAATCCCTTAAAAACTTGAAAGAACTCCTACAGATCCTATTACCCTGATACAAAATTTGGATTTTTCGGAGACACAAATTTCATCACATGAGGTGATGATTGCTAATTGGTCTTATTGACAGGTGCTGCCCCCTGGTGGCAACTTTTGGAACTATATACGTGTAATTGAATAATTTTTGACTTAGAACAGCTTTTTTTATCGAAGGAGAGCTGATTGCTAATTGGTATTATTGACAGGTGCTGCCACCTGGTGGGAAATTTTGGAACTGGTATCAATAAGGGTACAAAGGGAAGTACTTTAAATAATAACGAGTACATATTTTTAGTGCGTTCGGTAATGCAAATCTTTTCACTCCATCTGCTCTTTTGCGTTCTTTAATTGCAAAAAGCGTAAATGGTACAGAGATAGACCGGAAATAGTAACGTTCGGTAATAGCAGAGTGGAGTGTTTGGAGCTCACTCTCAATGCACCAGCGTAAGAGGTGGTGCTTGCGGAGTGAATACTTCAAATCGCGCCAAATTATAAACGTACGCGAACCTGACAAGAACTTATGAACAAAAATGATAGAAAATAACTTATTATATTTGTGCTATGTTTGTAATCAAACTTATGCATCTTTTGACGAAGTTCTAAACATTCTTTGTCTGCTAAACACCAAGATGTTATCATTATTTGTTTGTCTATTTGTAATTCATGCCTTGTTTTTGCATTAAAATGAATAAAAGTATGTAGTTTTGTCAACAATACTTCGAATGTTGTTGGCTGTATTCTAAAATACGATTTAAATTGATTATCTTAACCTCGAGGAACAGTTTCTTCTGCATAATTTTCTATTTTTCCTAATAAATAATAGATACACCATTTTCATCATCATTATTATCGTCAAAAATTAACTCATGACCAATTTGAATCGCATGAACTAATAAATTACTCATATTTGTATCTTCCGACCGTTCTCATCCTAATAATTTTTAAATTTTAGATATATTTGACAGTTGAATCGTTCTTTAATTCACGGCGTAAATGGAGTGATTTGACATCACGTGACTTAGCTCCAAGCTCTGTACGCTCTGCGCTCGAGCTGCATTAACGAACGCACTATTTATAACACAATTTTTATTTATGCATAAATAGTTAAAATAATATATATTATCATTATTACAGTATATATAATATCAGTTTGTAAAAAATACAACTATACAGGAATAATACAAGCATAATTAATAATACAGGATTTTTATGACACAAATTGTAATAGTTTCTGTGATTTCAGAGTAGTTGTCAGGGGAATTGCTTCTGAAATGACATTAAGAAACTAAATATTACAGTAAAATTAGTATTTTTCTTACAATTTTGAAAAATGTAACATTTAAAACATTATATTTCATTATATTCAGGCCCAGTTGCATTAAGCCTTATTAAAATCACATTGTCAAATATTTGATCACGTGTTTTTGATCTATCTATTTGACATTCAGATACAAATTATATTTTTATGTGATGCTACAATTACTCTACTTTAAATTATTATTTAAATATTGCAAACTAATAAATAGTTTTTAGAATCTGTTTTTTGTTCAAGGAACGTCAATAAAAAATTGAATTAACATGTCCGCTAACATGTAAACAGTGCATTATGCAACTGGGCCTAACTAATTCAATTCCGAGTGAACCAGAGGCTCTAAAATATTCAAATTGTAGGTACGTATTTAGCAGAAATGTAGGATTATGTGAGAACGTACTTGGGATGGATGTATGTTTATGCAGAAATAGTATCAATTATTAATTTTTGTATGAGCTAAAGGCTTCCGGATGAAATATTTGAATAACTATTTACAGATTTATTATTTCTGAGTGAACCAGAAGTTCTAAAACATTCAAATTGTGAGTACGTATTTAAGAGGGATGTATATTTATGCAGAAATAATATCAACTACTAATTGTTACTGGTGCACGAGTTACAGGCTTGAGAATCGAATATTTGGAATAAGTTACAAACTTATTATTTCTGAGTTGATCAGAAGTTCTACAAGATTTAAATTTTGGGTAGGAGGGATGAATTTTTATGTGGCAATGATATTAATTTTTACTGGTGTACGAGCTACAGGCTTGAGTAGCTACAACAAATTTTTCACATTATACTGCTTAAAATACACGAATTGGCTCTGGATAAACCTGAGGTACTAAAAAGTTGGAATTGTGAGTACGTACTCAAATAGAAAAGACATTTTGGGACACTTGTACATTAAAAAAACTTGCTTTTAGTCGCTTATTTTCAAACTGTCTCGCGTGCTTTACGATCAGGTTTTATAAAGTATCTTAATATACTATTAAAGCTACCTATTTTCTTGATTGCTGTGTTATATTATGTATTAATTTTATTGTGAAATTGATTAAAGAAATGCTGAAATATATTATACTACTGATTCTAATATTTATTCCCACAAGCAGCCGATTGTGCTCGTTTTAGCAACAAAAAAAAATATGACTCTAATTAGTTCGTGGTCTGTCAAGCCGAGACCCGGATGTTTCCGCTTAATTACACGAGTACGGTTGCCGACTAAGCGTCATCTCGAGAAGTCGGACTCTTCATGGCATCACTGAAGAACAATATCCACACATAACGTGTGATATTGTTTGTTCAGTGATCCCAAGAAGACCCGGACCGTCGCCGACAAAACGCGCGTTCCGTACATTTCCCGTAACGACTCCGGCATATAGTCTGAAAATTCCGTCTGCTCCGGTCGTTTAGGAGGGGGGTGTTCACAGAGCTATATGGTCGTGTACCGATTAAAATCCAACGTTGGCCCAAGCTACGACACAAGGACATTGAAAATTACAAAAAAAAAAACCAAGACAATTGTTTAATAACCAAAAAGAAAAACAAAACGGAATATTCAAAACGGAAAAATACGCCCGAGGGCCTGCGCCCAAAAACTAGGATGCGCGAATTTAAAACCCCAATTTTAATTCAAAATAATTTTGATCTCTACGTTACAACACGATTTTGTACAAAGCTCAAATATATTTACAGCATTTTCGAAACTACTCAAGAAACCGAAGTAAAAAACGCGAGGTAGAAGCACAAGATATAACACAGCAATTTACATAACGGCCTAAATATACTTATAACATATTAACAGTTGTATTCTAAGCATATTCCATTACATTTTTGTTTTGAATACATATTCGTATTGTTTAAACGGATTCCACAGAAAGAAAACACATTGGAAGGAAAGAATGTTTGAATGGTCAGTTAATAATTGATGAACTTTATTTAGAATACACTTATGAGGCAGCTTGTGTTACGAAGTCCATTGTTAAGATATTTGGTGGAGAAACTGCCATTCCAATTACGAATTTCTTGAAGCCACTGCAATCAGGTGTAATTGCATTTATTATCCATCACAGCAACAGGTCTCCTAATTTGTCCAAATATGCTGCTACTGCTGTCCATTCAAAACTCTGATGAATTTTGATGTTCTTCAGGGAGCTGCAAAAAAGATGAACTATTAATTTATTTACATAATTTAAAGTTTTTGAAGCTATCCAATACATATTCAATAAATACATTAAATTAATTCATAAATGATATTCAATATTTATATTAATGACATGCCAGCTATACTAAAAATATTCTTCTGCAACATTCAATATTTAAATTTCTATTCGCAACAGCCGAAGAAGCTCAACTTTTTTGAAGAAACAATATATATTATTCTTTAATTTGTCCTATTTGTAGTTTTAGATTTTAAAGAACGTTATTGTATTTATCAGTATAATAAATTATTTGAAACAACGTTTCGATGTACATTTTTTACACTTAAAAAACGCAGCGCTTTGCTGTCGAAACGTTGAGTTTCAAATAATTTATAATACAGAACTTTTTACCCAATAAAACATATTTATTAAAAATGAGTTCTGAAAAGTTTTTTCTTACACCAAGTCTCCAAAAAGATTTATTTTTTAATCTTTTTGAAGTCATCAGTCATCATAGATATTATTTTAAAATCATATAAATCGGTTTGGACTAGCACAAAAACAAATTTGAAATTTAATTGTCACATATATTATGTAATAATGAAATACAAATTATGAAATGCCCGGTTAAATTTTTGCGTTAGTTACAATCATATCGAACTTATAAAAACTCGAAAAAAAATCTATTTTACTGATTACTTTAAAATGAAAGTTGTTCCGGAACCCTGTGAAGCCTTGGGCACTTAAACACTGATAACTCCCTTTAAAATAATTTTAATACACAAATTAAACAAATGTGTTTGAAAAATATGAAATGTATTTTCAAAAATGTTGGTGGTTACGGCTCAAGAAAGAAAGAATTCATGTTGGAAAACAATAATAATTCATTTTTGAAATGGACGTCCAATAGTCCAGATATATTTTTGTCCGATGGACCAATTTCAATGTGTATAAATGCTCGAAAAGGTGAATAATATAGAATTATTTATTTACAAGTTGGATAACATTGCAAACTAAACAAAACACAATTATTGTTAGTATAACATTTATGTACTTATGATCTCATAATTAGAATGATTGCAATATCAAATTTATATTTAAAATAAAAGCACTTCTTCATAAACTAGGGAAAAATAGAAATAAATTACTTACTCTTGACCTTAGAGACTGGAAGGCTTCTTGGAAACAGAAAACTAAGGCTGCCACACTCTTAATTATAGATTCAATAGGCGATTGATTCAAATCCATGACTGCTTACTTCTTTTAGACCCCAAGTCAAGTTTGATGATTGGATATTTGTTAAAAAGTCGTAGTTCTGCTTGTTGTTCCACTTTGGATAACTGTTGGCTTCTTCAAGAGGCGTTCTTGAAGAAATAAAAGATTTACTGTAAAAGAAATTCTGTCTATTACTTATATGAACACACTATTTGTTAGCTTAAAATATGAGTATTCGCACTAATTTTGTATTTTTTTATCGTATTTTTCGTTGTTTAAAATATGTAAACGCTACTACCTATGATGTAATATAATATGATGGAAAAATCCATTTAAAATTTGAATCAAATAAATCTTTAATTTCCGTGATAACTAGCAAGAAGTATTCATAATTATTGGGATATAATGAAATTTGAAGCAAATTTACCTTATATTCAAAATGATTGCAATGAGTTTAAATATAAACTGAACTGTAACTTAAAATTTACTGGATCACTTCGTATCGGCACATTACCACTTCAAACTTAATGAAAAACACAAATCAGAGCAAATATAATTATATTTCACTTCAATTCACCTTTTATTCAACTTGACTGCAATAATTCTAAATGTTTATAAATGGAATAGAATCCTAAAACTTGTGTTTGATGTTATATCTTATATAATTTTAACATTAATGCCTTGTATAACAAAATCAATTAACTTTTTGGAATATTTGTTGTGTTATGAACTTCTATTAACATTATTATGTAGCCAAACCAAAAATTTCTTAAAATCAATAAAAATACTAATTTTGAAACACAGAAACTTGTTATCAATTGCCATTTTTTGCTCTCATTTATCTCTACTACTAAAAAATTTGCCACAATTTATTATCGTTAGAATCAAGCAATTTAGAATTATTGTAAATTAATGAAAATATGACAACACAATTACCTTAATTATTCTCTCCATATTCACTTTTTTTCTGTTTTTCTCCACTTTTGGGGAATAGGATGTAGCAATGGATCAACTCTTCAAATTGATTTTGTCGACAGCAGCTGATTCAAATTCATATACAATGAAGACTTTTTGAAGAACTGCGAGCTCATTACGAAGTCCAGATGTTTGCTGAGGAAGCTGTTACTCCATTTAATCATGTTTCTTTCACAGCGGTAGGTTTCTTCAATTCTTCAAATAACTGATTGTTGAATGTTGTAAAATAATTCTTAAATCATCATTTAAATGAACACACTGATTGTTAACTCAAAATATGACAATTTACACTGATCTTGTACCATTTCCAAGTAATAAATACTTTTTTACATTTCTTATCTTGTTGAAAAGTTATGTAACACAAACGCTAACACAATAACTGGGTAAATGGTTATCAAAAATACATTTACCGACTTTATATCATTTATAATGAAATATACAACTATGCCAAAGTATCTGATAATGATAGTTTTGATTAATATTATTAATTTAACTTGAAAATTATTCTCTACTACAACAGCAACACCATACGGTGACATGACATCAATGGCCATCTTTAACTCAACAACAATGCTGCCAACCATGCAAATGTTTTATCACCCATTATTTTATTTGTTAATTAATAAATTTGTAACTAGCTAACATTTAATGTGTTCATTTATTTCCTTATAATTTTTACTTACATTCTCTTTTTGATGTCCTCGAAGATCGTACAGAGTCTGATGATACATGAATTTCTTTTTTGGTGGAACACTTCGATGTATTGAGTGCTGCATTTTCCTTCTCTATTTTGAAGCAACGGAATATGCACCATGGAAAAGTGAATATATTCATGTAAATGTGTAAATAAAGGCCTTGTATAGCAATAACGAATCCTACAAGTTATTCTGAAACAAAAATATAGAAGCAAGATTAACAATATCATCAAGAATTATTAGGACAGTTCTGGTTCACAAAAATAATAAATTGATGTTATACGTACATAATGAATAAACATACAACATTCCATTGAAAACGCTTTAAAATCAGAAATGGATTTAGGTTTAACCTACAAAATCCCAGACCGCCAAAATTGAAAAAAAAATTGGCGTGGACGCCCCCTAGGATTGTACAAATTTTTGCTTCCGCGAATTGTCAGTGCCGGATTACTTGAGCTCTCTAAGCAAAATATTTTAACCTGGCTACTCAATTATCATTTTAAATAATTTGTCTCTTGTGTGGAAACAAAACAATTACTGAAAACGCAACATTAACCCAGAACTCCATAAATTACCTCGGAGAGCTCAAAATTACTTTTTAATTAATGCCGAATAGCATCAAATTCAAATAAGTTTAATTTCTTAAGCAAGTATCAAATGAGGCACCGAAATTGATTAATAAAAAATAATCCGGCACTGATAATATGGACAAATATTTCATTTAATTACATACCATTTTTCCTACCTTTAAAAATAGTATAATCCGGCACACAATATTTCATTTCATCACATATCATTTATCCTACCTTTAAAAATAGTTTTTACCCTATACCTGAAAAAAACAATTCCACATATTCATGATCAAAACTATGCCCCATGTCCCCCCATATTTCGTCGTTATTGAGAGTTGTTTCAACCCTCTTACAGAATATAAAATACATGTCACTTATAAATTAAAGCATTAAATACAGAACATCTACGTAAAATAAATATCAACTATAAAATACATGTCATTTTGAGTGCAAGGGGCGTACGCAACTGACTAAATCTAGGTACCTACATATCATTAATAATATAATAGCATTAGTGGTGTATGTAATCAAAATCAATAAATTTGAATGAAGCCCCTATCCACTAATGGATTTTTGCACCCCGGCGCAGAATATGTTTAAGACAGCTCTGCATCTTACAAACTAAAACGTAATTTATACGTCATTTGATAAATCATCTTATCTTCGATTGAGCTTGGATTTAATTCGTTTCAGTAGGTGCAAGTATGGGAATTTCCTGATGCAGAACGGCGAAAGACTGTTGTTTGTGAACGACTTGCATTATTGCGAATATTGGAAAATACTGGAAAAAGTTAAAAAAAAACATGATTTTGTTTCCAAATTGATTTTTAGAAATAAGAGAACTATTGGTACTAACCCATTTTGTCTCCGAAGTTAATTTCAGTCTCAGAGTAACTTTTCATATCTTCTAATGTCAGTTCATTATTTGCATCCATTTTACTTCAGAAGATGTTGTTCAGATTCTAGAAGCATCTTCTGAAACTCATCCACTCAAAGTTCCATTGTTCCACAGAAAATATTTTCCAATTCTAACATTCATCCTATTGCAATGCAGTCCTCCTAGTTGATGGTTGAACTCAGCTTGTAGAACTCGCAACTATTTGATCATGTGTGTCTTCATCTTCTAGATTCGTTCCAGTGACTTCAACTTCTGGATTCGTTGAAGACCACCACAAAATAAACACAGTGAAGAGACTATTGCTGAAATCATTCCAACTATAATATATGAACTCTTGTTCATTAAAATACATGCACCCACAGTTATTCATTTTTTAAGATCGATTAAGTCCATTCACTGAAGGTGAATGAGCTTAGATTATCTTAAAATTTAAATGAATTAAGAATATTTACTATGGTAACAGTTGCCACCTGTTATCATAGCAAGTAAACATTGCAATAATCTATTCTACCATTAAAATAATAAGAAAAAATTACAGACCTCAAGAGAATTCACCAAAAATGATCTCTTATCCTAGAATCCATCCTTCTGCAGTGTAATCCTCTTGGGGAAGAATATTCTTCATTATTTATCATCTTGTACGATCCCCTTGATGTGACTTCATCTTCTGGATTCGTTAAAGACCACCACAAAATGAACACAGTGAAGAGACTATTGCTGAAATCATTCCAACTACAATAAATGAACTCTGTGTTCATTAAAATACATGCACCCACAGTTATTTTATTTTTAAGATCGACTAAGTCCATTCACTGAAGGTGAATGAGCTTAGATCATCTTAAAATTCAAATGAATTGAGTTTATTTGTTATGATAGCAGCCCCCTTCTCCTGTTATCATAGCAAGTAAACATTGCAATAATCTATTCTACCATTAAAATGATAAGAAAAAATTACAGACCTCAAGAGAATTCACCAAAAATGATCTCTTATCCTAGAATCCATCCTTCTGCAGTGTAATCCTCTTGGGGGAGATTATTCTTCATTATTTTTCATCTTGTACGGATCCCTTGATGTGACTTCATCTTCTGGATTCGTTGAAGACCATCACAAAATAAACACAGTGAAGAGACTATTGCTGAAATCATTCTAACTATAATATATTAACCATGTGTTCATTAAAATACATGCACCCACAGTTATTTTATTTTTAAGATCGACTAAGTCCATTCACTGAAGGTGAATGAGCTTAGATTATCTTAAAATTCAAATGAATTGAGTTTATTTGTTATGATAACAGCCCCCTTCTCCTGTTATCATAGCAAGTAAACATTGCAATAATCTATTCTACCATTAAAATGATGCAAAAAAATTACAGACCTCAAAAGAATTCATCGGAGATGATTTCCTATCGTAGAATCCATCCTCCAGCAGTAAAATCCTCTTGGGGGAAAATATTTTTCATTATTTTTCGTCTTGTACAATCTCCTTGATGTGATTTCTTATTCTGAATTCGTGAGACCACCATAAAAGGAGCACAGTGAAAAGACTATTGCTAAAATCATTCCAACTATAGTCTATGAACTCTGTGTTCATTAAAACACATGCACTCGCAGTTATTTCGATTTTAAGATCGACCAAGTCCATTCCCTGAAGGTGAATGAGCTTAGATTATCTTAAAATACAAAATAATTAAGTTTATTTACTATGGTAACAGTAGCCACCTGTTATCATAGCAAGTAAACATTACAATAATCTATTCTACTATGAAAATGATGCAAAAAAATTACAGACCTCAAAAGAATTCATCGGAGATGATTTCCTATCGTAGAATCCATCCTCCAGCAGTAAATTCCTCTTAGGGGAAAATATTTTTCATTATTTTTCGTCTTGTACAATCTCCTTGATGTGACTTCTTATTCTGAATTCGTGAGACCACCATAAAAGGAACACAGTAGAGAGACTATTGCTGAAATCATTCCAACTATTATATATGAACTCTGTGTTCATTAAAATACATGCACTCGCAGTTATTTCTTTTTTAAGATCGACTAAGTCCATTCACTAAAGGTGAATGAGCTTAGATTATCTTAAAATTCAAATAAATTAAGTTTATTTACTATGGTAACAGTTGCCACCTGTTATCATAGCAAGTAAACATTGCAAAAATCTATTCTACTATGAAAATGATACAAAAAAATTACAGACCTCAAAAGAATTCATCAGAAATGACTTCCTACCCTGAAATCCATCCTCCTGCAGTGAAATCCTCTTGAGGGAAAGCATTCTTCATTGTTTTTCGTCTTGTACGATCTCCTTGATGTGACTCCATCTTCTGGAATCGTCAAAGACCACCACAAAAGGAACACAGTGAAGAGACTATTGCTGAAATCATTCCAACTATAATATATGAACTCTGTGTTCATTAAAATACATGCACTCGCAGTTATTTCTTTTTTAAGATCGACTAAGTCCATTCACTAAAGGTAAATGAGCTTAGATTATCTTAAAATTCAAATAAATTAAGTTTATTTACTATGGTAACAGTTGCCACCTGTTATCATAGCAAGTAAACATTGCAAAAATCTATTCTACTATGAAAATGATACAAAAAAATTACAGACCTCGAAAGAATTCATCAGAAATGACTTCCTACCCTGAAATCCATCCTCCTGCAGTGAAATCCTCTTGAGGGAAAGCATTCTTCATTGTTTTTCGTCTTGTACGATCTCCTTGATGTGACTCCATCTTCTGGAATCGTCAAAGACCACCACAAAAGGAACACAGTGAAGAGACTATTGCTGAAATCATTCCAACTATAATATATGAACTCTGTGTTCATTAAAATACATGCACTCGCAGTTATTTCTTTTTTAAGATCGACTAAGTCCATTCACTAAAGGTGAATGAGCTTAGATTATCTTAAAATTCAAATAAATTAAGTTTATTTACTATGGTAACAGTTGCCACCTGTTATCATAGCAAGTAAACATTGCAAAAATCTATTCTACTATGAAAATGATACAAAAAAATTACAGACCTCAAAAGAATTCATCAGAAATGACTTCCTACCCTGAAATCCATCCTCCTGCAGTGAAATCCTCTTGAGGGAAAGCATTCTTCATTGTTTTTCGTCTTGTACGATCTCCTTGATGTGACTCCATCTTCTGGAATCGTCAAAGACCACCACAAAAGGAACACAGTGAAGAGACTATTGCTGAAATCATTCCAACTATAATATATGAACTCTGTGTTCATTAAAATACATGCACTCGCAGTTATTTCTTTTTTAAGATCGACTAAGTCCATTCACTAAAGGTGAATGAGCTTAGATTATCTTAAAATTCAAATAAATTAAGTTTATTTACTATGGTAACAGTTGCCACCTGTTATCATAGCAAGTAAACATTGCAAAAATCTATTCTACTATGAAAATGATACAAAAAAATTACAGACCTCAAAAGAATTCATCAGAAATGACTTCCTACCCTGAAATCCATCCTCCTGCAGTGAAATCCTCTTGAGGGAAAGCATTCTTCATTGTTTTTCGTCTTGTACGATCTCCTTGATGTGACTCCATCTTCTGGAATCGTCAAAGACCACCACAAAAGGAACACAGTGAAGAGACTATTGCTGAAATCATTCCAACTATAATATATGAACTCTGTGTTCATTAAAATACATGCACTCGCAGTTATTTCTTTTTTAAGATCGACTAAGTCCATTCACTGAAGGTGAATGAGCTTAGATCATCTTAAAATTCAAATGAATTGAGTTTATTTGTTATGATAGCAGCCCCCTTCTCCTGTTATCATAGCAAGTAAACATTGCAATAATCTATTCTACCATTAAAATGATAAGAAAAAATTACAGACCTCAAGAGAATTCACCAAAAATGATCTCTTATCCTAGAATCCATCCTTCTGCAGTGTAATCCTCTTGGGGGAGATTATTCTTCATTATTTTTCATCTTGTACGGATCCCTTGATGTGACTTCATCTTCTGGATTCGTTGAAGACCATCACAAAATAAACACAGTGAAGAGACTATTGCTGAAATCATTCTAACTATAATATATTAACCATGTGTTCATTAAAATACATGCACCCACAGTTATTTTATTTTTAAGATCGACTAAGTCCATTCACTGAAGGTGAATGAGCTTAGATTATCTTAAAATTCAAATGAATTGAGTTTATTTGTTATGATAACAGCCCCCTTCTCCTGTTATCATAGCAAGTAAACATTGCAATAATCTATTCTACCATTAAAATGATGCAAAAAAATTACAGACCTCAAAAGAATTCATCGGAGATGATTTCCTATCGTAGAATCCATCCTCCAGCAGTAAAATCCTCTTGGGGGAAAATATTTTTCATTATTTTTCGTCTTGTACAATCTCCTTGATGTGATTTCTTATTCTGAATTCGTGAGACCACCATAAAAGGAGCACAGTGAAAAGACTATTGCTAAAATCATTCCAACTATAGTCTATGAACTCTGTGTTCATTAAAACACATGCACTCGCAGTTATTTCGATTTTAAGATCGACCAAGTCCATTCCCTGAAGGTGAATGAGCTTAGATTATCTTAAAATACAAAATAATTAAGTTTATTTACTATGGTAACAGTAGCCACCTGTTATCATAGCAAGTAAACATTACAATAATCTATTCTACTATGAAAATGATGCAAAAAAATTACAGACCTCAAAAGAATTCATCGGAGATGATTTCCTATCGTAGAATCCATCCTCCAGCAGTAAATTCCTCTTAGGGGAAAATATTTTTCATTATTTTTCGTCTTGTACAATCTCCTTGATGTGACTTCTTATTCTGAATTCGTGAGACCACCATAAAAGGAACACAGTAAAGAGACTATTGCTGAAATCATTCCAACTATTATATATGAACTCTGTGTTCATTAAAATACATGCACTCGCAGTTATTTCTTTTTTAAGATCGACTAAGTCCATTCACTAAAGGTGAATGAGCTTAGATTATCTTAAAATTCAAATAAATTAAGTTTATTTACTATGGTAACAGTTGCCACCTGTTATCATAGCAAGTAAACATTGCAAAAATCTATTCTACTATGAAAATGATACAAAAAAATTACAGACCTCAAAAGAATTCATCAGAAATGACTTCCTACCCTGAAATCCATCCTCCTGCAGTGAAATCCTCTTGAGGGAAAGCATTCTTCATTGTTTTTCGTCTTGTACGATCTCCTTGATGTGACTCCATCTTCTGGAATCGTCAAAGACCACCACAAAAGGAACACAGTGAAGAGACTATTGCTGAAATCATTCCAACTATAATATATGAACTCTGTGTTCATTAAAATACATGCACTCGCAGTTATTTCTTTTTTAAGATCGACTAAGTCCATTCACTGAAGGTGAATGAGCTTAGATCATCTTAAAATTCAAATGAATTGAGTTTATTTGTTATGATAGCAGCCCCCTTCTCCTGTTATCATAGCAAGTAAACATTGCAATAATCTATTCTACCATTAAAATGATAAGAAAAAATTACAGACCTCAAGAGAATTCACCAAAAATGATCTCTTATCCTAGAATCCATCCTTCTGCAGTGTAATCCTCTTGGGGGAGATTATTCTTCATTATTTTTCATCTTGTACGGATCCCTTGATGTGACTTCATCTTCTGGATTCGTTGAAGACCATCACAAAATAAACACAGTGAAGAGACTATTGCTGAAATCATTCTAACTATAATATATTAACCATGTGTTCATTAAAATACATGCACCCACAGTTATTTTATTTTTAAGATCGACTAAGTCCATTCACTGAAGGTGAATGAGCTTAGATTATCTTAAAATTCAAATGAATTGAGTTTATTTGTTATGATAACAGCCCCCTTCTCCTGTTATCATAGCAAGTAAACATTGCAATAATCTATTCTACCATTAAAATGATGCAAAAAAATTACAGACCTCAAAAGAATTCATCGGAGATGATTTCCTATCGTAGAATCCATCCTCCAGCAGTAAAATCCTCTTGGGGGAAAATATTTTTCATTATTTTTCGTCTTGTACAATCTCCTTGATGTGATTTCTTATTCTGAATTCGTGAGACCACCATAAAAGGAGCACAGTGAAAAGACTATTGCTAAAATCATTCCAACTATAGTCTATGAACTCTGTGTTCATTAAAACACATGCACTCGCAGTTATTTCGATTTTAAGATCGACCAAGTCCATTCCCTGAAGGTGAATGAGCTTAGATTATCTTAAAATACAAAATAATTAAGTTTATTTACTATGGTAACAGTAGCCACCTGTTATCATAGCAAGTAAACATTACAATAATCTATTCTACTATGAAAATGATGCAAAAAAATTACAGACCTCAAAAGAATTCATCGGAGATGATTTCCTATCGTAGAATCCATCCTCCAGCAGTAAATTCCTCTTAGGGGAAAATATTTTTCATTATTTTTCGTCTTGTACAATCTCCTTGATGTGATTTCTTATTCTGAATTCGTGAGACCACCATAAAAGGAACACAGTGAAGAGACTATTGCTGAAATCATTCCAACTATAATATATGAACTCTGTGTTCATTAAAATACATGCACTCGCAGTTATTTCTTTTTTAAGATCGACTAAGTCCATTCACTAAAGGTAAATGAGCTTAGATTATCTTAAAATTCAAATAAATTAAGTTTATTTACTATGGTAACAGTTGCCACCTGTTATCATAGCAAGTAAACATTGCAAAAATCTATTCTACTATGAAAATGATACAAAAAAATTACAGACCTCAAAAGAATTCATCAGAAATGACTTCCTACCCTGAAATCCATCCTCCTGCAGTGAAATCCTCTTGAGGGAAAGCATTCTTCATTGTTTTTCGTCTTGTACGATCTCCTTGATGTGACTTCATCTTTTGGAATCGTCAAAGACCACCACAAAAGGAACACAGTGAAGAGACTATTGCTGAAATCATTCCAACTATAATATATGAACTCTGTGTTCATTAAAATACATGCACTCGCAGTTATTTCTTTTTTAAGATCGACTAAGTCCATTCACTAAAGGTGAATGAGCTTAGATTATCTTAAAATTCAAATAAATTAAGTTTATTTACTATGGTAACAGTTGCCACCTGTTATCATAGCAAGTAAACATTGCAAAAATCTATTCTACTCTGAAAATGATACAAAAAAATTACAGACCTCAAAAGAATTCATCAGAAATGACTTCCTACCCTGAAATCCATCCTCCTGCAGTGAAATCCTCTTGAGGGAAAGCATTCTTCATTGTTTTTCGTCTTGTACGATCTCCTTGATGTGACTCCATCTTCTGGAATCGTCAAAGACCACCACAAAAGGAACACAGTGAAGAGACTATTGCTGAAATCATTCCAACTATAATATATGAACTCTGTGTTCATTAAAATACATGCACTCGCAGTTATTTCTTTTTTAAGATCGACTAAGTCCATTCACTGAAGGTGAATGAGCTTAGATCATCTTAAAATTCAAATGAATTGAGTTTATTTGTTATGATAGCAGCCCCCTTCTCCTGTTATCATAGCAAGTAAACATTGCAATAATCTATTCTACCATTAAAATGATAAGAAAAAATTACAGACCTCAAGAGAATTCACCAAAAATGATCTCTTATCCTAGAATCCATCCTTCTGCAGTGTAATCCTCTTGGGGGAGATTATTCTTCATTATTTTTCATCTTGTACGGATCCCTTGATGTGACTTCATCTTCTGGATTCGTTGAAGACCATCACAAAATAAACACAGTGAAGAGACTATTGCTGAAATCATTCTAACTATAATATATTAACCATGTGTTCATTAAAATACATGCACCCACAGTTATTTTATTTTTAAGATCGACTAAGTCCATTCACTGAAGGTGAATGAGCTTAGATTATCTTAAAATTCAAATGAATTGAGTTTATTTGTTATGATAACAGCCCCCTTCTCCTGTTATCATAGCAAGTAAACATTGCAATAATCTATTCTACCATTAAAATGATGCAAAAAAATTACAGACCTCAAAAGAATTCATCGGAGATGATTTCCTATCGTAGAATCCATCCTCCAGCAGTAAAATCCTCTTGGGGGAAAATATTTTTCATTATTTTTCGTCTTGTACAATCTCCTTGATGTGATTTCTTATTCTGAATTCGTGAGACCACCATAAAAGGAGCACAGTGAAAAGACTATTGCTAAAATCATTCCAACTATAGTCTATGAACTCTGTGTTCATTAAAACACATGCACTCGCAGTTATTTCGATTTTAAGATCGACCAAGTCCATTCCCTGAAGGTGAATGAGCTTAGATTATCTTAAAATACAAAATAATTAAGTTTATTTACTATGGTAACAGTAGCCACCTGTTATCATAGCAAGTAAACATTACAATAATCTATTCTACTATGAAAATGATGCAAAAAAATTACAGACCTCAAAAGAATTCATCGGAGATGATTTCCTATCGTAGAATCCATCCTCCAGCAGTAAATTCCTCTTAGGGGAAAATATTTTTCATTATTTTTCGTCTTGTACAATCTCCTTGATGTGACTTCTTATTCTGAATTCGTGAGACCACCATAAAAGGAACACAGTAAAGAGACTATTGCTGAAATCATTCCAACTATTATATATGAACTCTGTGTTCATTAAAATACATGCACTCGCAGTTATTTCTTTTTTAAGATCGACTAAGTCCATTCACTAAAGGTGAATGAGCTTAGATTATCTTAAAATTCAAATAAATTAAGTTTATTTACTATGGTAACAGTTGCCACCTGTTATCATAGCAAGTAAACATTTCAAAAATCTATTCTACTATGAAAATGATACAAAAAAATTACAGACCTCGAAAGAATTCATCAGAAATGACTTCCTACCCTGAAATCCATCCTCCTGCAGTGAAATCCTCTTGAGGGAAAGCATTCTTCATTGTTTTTCGTCTTGTACGATCTCCTTGATGTGACTCCATCTTCTGGAATCGTCAAAGACCACCACAAAAGGAACACAGTGAAGAGACTATTGCTGAAATCATTCCAACTATAATATATGAACTCTGTGTTCATTAAAATACATGCACTCGCAGTTATTTCTTTTTTAAGATCGACTAAGTCCATTCACTAAAGGTGAATGAGCTTAGATTATCTTAAAATTCAAATAAATTAAGTTTATTTACTATGGTAACAGTTGCCACCTGTTATCATAGCAAGTAAACATTGCAAAAATCTATTCTACTATGAAAATGATACAAAAAAATTACAGACCTCAAAAGAATTCATCAGAAATGACTTCCTACCCTGAAATCCATCCTCCTGCAGTGAAATCCTCTTGAGGGAAAGCATTCTTCATTGTTTTTCGTCTTGTACGATCTCCTTGATGTGACTCCATCTTCTGGAATCGTCAAAGACCACCACAAAAGGAACACAGTGAAGAGACTATTGCTGAAATCATTCCAACTATAATATATGAACTCTGTGTTCATTAAAATACATGCACTCGCAGTTATTTCTTTTTTAAGATCGACTAAGTCCATTCACTAAAGGTGAATGAGCTTAGATTATCTTAAAATTCAAATAAATTAAGTTTATTTACTATGGTAACAGTTGCCACCTGTTATCATAGCAAGTAAACATTGCAAAAATCTATTCTACTATGAAAATGATACAAAAAAATTACAGACCTCAAAAGAATTCATCAGAAATGACTTCCTACCCTGAAATCCATCCTCCTGCAGTGAAATCCTCTTGAGGGAAAGCATTCTTCATTGTTTTTCGTCTTGTACGATCTCCTTGATGTGACTCCATCTTTTGGAATCGTCAAAGACCACCACAAAAGGAACACAGTGAAGAGACTATTGCTGAAATCATTCCAACTATAATATATGAACTCTGTGTTCATTAAAATACATGCACTCGCAGTTATTTCTTTTTTAAGATCGACTAAGTCCATTCACTAAAGGTAAATGAGCTTAGATTATCTTAAAATTCAAATAAATTAAGTTTATTTACTATGGTAACAGTTGCCACCTGTTATCATAGCAAGTAAACATTGCAAAAATCTATTCTACTATGAAAATGATACAAAAAAATTACAGACCTCAAAAGAATTCATCAGAAATGACTTCCTACCCTGAAATCCATCCTCCTGCAGTGAAATCCTCTTGAGGGAAAGCATTCTTCATTGTTTTTCGTCTTGTACGATCTCCTTGATGTGACTCCATCTTTTGGAATCGTCAAAGACCACCACAAAAGGAACACAGTGAAGAGACTATTGCTAAAATCATTCCAACTATAATATATGAACTCTGTGTTCATTAAAATACATGCACTCGCAGTTATTTCTTTTTTAAGATCGACTAAGTCCATTCACTAAAGGTGAATGAGCTTAGATTATCTTAAAATTCAAATAAATTAAGTTTATTTACTATGGTAACAGTTGCCACCTGTTATCATAGCAAGTAAACATTGCAAAAATCTATTCTACTATGAAAATGATACAAAAAAATTACAGACCTCAAAAGAATTCATCAGAAATGACTTCCTACCCTGAAATCCATCCTCCTGCAGTGAAATCCTCTTGAGGGAAAGCATTCTTCATTGTTTTTCGTCTTGTACGATCTCCTTGATGTGACTCCATCTTCTGGAATCGTCAAAGACCACCACAAAAGGAACACAGTGAAGAGACTATTGCTGAAATCATTCCAACTATAATATATGAACTCTGTGTTCATTAAAATACATGCACTCGCAGTTATTTCTTTTTTAAGATCGACTAAGTCCATTCACTAAAGGTGAATGAGCTTAGATTATCTTAAAATTCAAATAAATTAAGTTTATTCACTATGGTAACAGTTGCCACCTGTTATCATAGCAAGTAAACATTGCAAAAATCTATTCTACTATGAAAATGATACAAAAAAATTACAGACCTCAAAAGAATTCATCAGAAATGACTTCCTACCCTGAAATCCATCCTCCTGCAGTGAAATCCTCTTGAGGGAAAGCATTCTTCATTGTTTTTCGTCTTGTACGATCTCCTTGATGTGACTCCATCTTCTGGAATCGTCAAAGACCACCACAAAAGGAACACAGTGAAGAGACTATTGCTGAAATCATTCCAACTATAATATATGAACTCTGTGTTCATTAAAATACATGCACTCGCAGTTATTTCTTTATTAAGATCGACTAAGTCCATTCACTAAAGGTGAATGAGCTTAGATTATCTTAAAATTCAAATAAATTAAGTTTATTTACTATGGTAACAGTTGCCACCTGTTATCATAGCAAGTAAACATTGCAAAAATCTATTCTACTATGAAAATGATACAAAAAAATTACAGACCTCAAAAGAATTCATCAGAAATGACTTCCTACCCTGAAATCCATCCTCCTGCAGTGAAATCCTCTTGAGGGAAAGCATTCTTCATTGTTTTTCGTCTTGTACGATCTCCTTGATGTGACTCCATCTTTTGGAATCGTCAAAGACCACCACAAAAGGAACACAGTGAAGAGACTATTGCTGAAATCATTCCAACTATAATATATGAACTCTGTGTTCATTAAAATACATGCACTCGCAGTTATTTCTTTTTTAAGATCGACTAAGTCCATTCACTGAAGGTGAATGAGCTTAGATCATCTTAAAATTCAAATGAATTGAGTTTATTTGTTATGATAGCAGCCCCCTTCTCCTGTTATCATAGCAAGTAAACATTGCAATAATCTATTCTACCATTAAAATGATAAGAAAAAATTACAGACCTCAAGAGAATTCACCAAAAATGATCTCTTATCCTAGAATCCATCCTTCTGCAGTGTAATCCTCTTGGGGGAGATTATTCTTCATTATTTTTCATCTTGTACGGATCCCTTGATGTGACTTCATCTTCTGGATTCGTTGAAGACCATCACAAAATAAACACAGTGAAGAGACTATTGCTGAAATCATTCTAACTATAATATATTAACCATGTGTTCATTAAAATACATGCACCCACAGTTATTTTATTTTTAAGATCGACTAAGTCCATTCACTGAAGGTGAATGAGCTTAGATTATCTTAAAATTCAAATGAATTGAGTTTATTTGTTATGATAACAGCCCCCTTCTCCTGTTATCATAGCAAGTAAACATTGCAATAATCTATTCTACCATTAAAATGATGCAAAAAAATTACAGACCTCAAAAGAATTCATCGGAGATGATTTCCTATCGTAGAATCCATCCTCCAGCAGTAAATTCCTCTTAGGGGAAAATATTTTTCATTATTTTTCGTCTTGTACAATCTCCTTGATGTGACTTCTTATTCTGAATTCGTGAGACCACCATAAAAGGAACACAGTAAAGAGACTATTGCTGAAATCATTCCAACTATTATATATGAACTCTGTGTTCATTAAAATACATGCACTCGCAGTTATTTCTTTTTTAAGATCGACTAAGTCCATTCACTAAAGGTGAATGAGCTTAGATTATCTTAAAATTCAAATAAATTAAGTTTATTTACTATGGTAACAGTTGCCACCTGTTATCATAGCAAGTAAACATTTCAAAAATCTATTCTACTATGAAAATGATACAAAAAAATTACAGACCTCGAAAGAATTCATCAGAAATGACTTCCTACCCTGAAATCCATCCTCCTGCAGTGAAATCCTCTTGAGGGAAAGCATTCTTCATTGTTTTTCGTCTTGTACGATCTCCTTGATGTGACTCCATCTTCTGGAATCGTCAAAGACCACCACAAAAGGAACACAGTGAAGAGACTATTGCTGAAATCATTCCAACTATAATATATGAACTCTGTGTTCATTAAAATACATGCACTCGCAGTTATTTCTTTTTTAAGATCGACTAAGTCCATTCACTAAAGGTGAATGAGCTTAGATTATCTTAAAATTCAAATAAATTAAGTTTATTTACTATGGTAACAGTTGCCACCTGTTATCATAGCAAGTAAACATTGCAAAAATCTATTCTACTATGAAAATGATACAAAAAAATTACAGACCTCAAAAGAATTCATCAGAAATGACTTCCTACCCTGAAATCCATCCTCCTGCAGTGAAATCCTCTTGAGGGAAAGCATTCTTCATTGTTTTTCGTCTTGTACGATCTCCTTGATGTGACTCCATCTTCTGGAATCGTCAAAGACCACCACAAAAGGAACACAGTGAAGAGACTATTGCTGAAATCATTCCAACTATAATATATGAACTCTGTGTTCATTAAAATACATGCACTCGCAGTTATTTCTTTTTTAAGATCGACTAAGTCCATTCACTAAAGGTGAATGAGCTTAGATTATCTTAAAATTCAAATAAATTAAGTTTATTTACTATGGTAACAGTTGCCACCTGTTATCATAGCAAGTAAACATTGCAAAAATCTATTCTACTATGAAAATGATACAAAAAAATTACAGACCTCAAAAGAATTCATCAGAAATGACTTCCTACCCTGAAATCCATCCTCCTGCAGTGAAATCCTCTTGAGGGAAAGCATTCTTCATTGTTTTTCGTCTTGTACGATCTCCTTGATGTGACTCCATCTTCTGGAATCGTCAAAGACCACCACAAAAGGAACACAGTGAAGAGACTATTGCTGAAATCATTCCAACTATAGTCTATGAACTCTGTGTTCATTAAAACACATGCACTCGCAGTTATTTCGATTTTAAGATCGACCAAGTCCATTCACTAAAGGTGAATGAGCTTAGATTATCTTAAAATACAAAATAATTAAGTTTATTTACTATGGTAACAGCAGCCACCTGTTATCATAGCAAGTAAACATTACAATAATCTATTCTACTATGAAAATGATGCAAAAAAATTACAGACCTCAGAAGAATCCATCGGAGATGATTTCCTATCGTAGAATCCATCCTCCAGCAGTAAATTCCTCTTGGGGGAAAATATTTTTCATTATTTTTCGTCTTGTACAATCTCCATGATGTGACTTCTTATTCTGAATTCGTGAGACCACCATAAAAGGAACACAGTAAAGAGACTATTGCTAAAATCATTCCAACTTTAGTCTATGGACTCTGTGTTCATTAAAACACATGCACTCGCAGTTATTTCGATTTTAAGATCGACCAAGTCCATTCACTAAAGGTGAATGAGCTTAGATTATCTTAAAATACAAAATAATTAAGGTTATTTACTATGGTAACAGCAGCCACCTGTTATCATAGCAAGTAAACATTACAATAATCTATTCTACTATGAAAATGAAGCAAAAAAATTACAGACCTCAAAAGAATCCATCGGAGATGATTTCCTATCGTAAAATCCATCCCCCAGCAGTAAATTCCTCTTGGGGGAAAGTATTTTTCATTGTTTTTCGTCTTGTACAATCTCCTTGATGTGACTTCTTCTTCTGGATTCGTTCAAGACCACCATAAAAGGAACACAGTAAAGAGACTATTGCTGAAATCATTCTAACTATATTCTATGAACTCTGTGTTCATTACAACACATGCACTTGCAGGTATTTCGATTTTAAGATCGACCAAATCCATTCACTAAAGGTGAATGAGCTTAGATTATCTTAAAATTCAAAATAATTAAGTTTATTTACTATGGTAACAGCAGCCACCTGTTATCATAGCAAGTAAACATTACAATTATCTATTCTACTATGAAAATGATGCAAGAAAATTACAGACCTCAAAAGAATTCATCGGAGATGATTTCCTATCGTAAAATCCATCCCCCAGCAGTAAATTCCTCTTGGGGGAAAGTATTTTTCATTGTTTTTCGTCTTGTACAATCTCCTTGATGTGACTTCTTCTTCTGGATTCGTTCAAGACCACCATAAAAGGAACACAGTAAAGAGACTATTGCTGAAATCATTCCAACTATAGTCTATGAACTCTGTGTTCATTAAAACACATGCACTCGCAGTTATTTCGATTTTAAGATCGACCAAGTCCATTCACTAAAGGTGAATGAGCTTAGATTATCTTAAAATTCAAAATAATTAAGTTTATTTACTATGGTAACAGCAGCCACCTGTTATCATAGCAAGTAAACAACACAATAATCTATTCTACTATGAAAATGATGCAAAAAAATTACAGACCTCAAAAGAATTCATCGGAGATGATTTCCTATCGTAAAATCCATCCCCCAGCAGTAAATTCCTCTTGGGGGAAAGTATTTTTCATTGTTTTTCGTCTTGTACAATCTCCTTGATGTGACTTCTTCTTCTGGATTCGTTCAAGACCACCATAAAAGGAACACAGTAAAGAGACTATTGCTGAAATCATTCTAACTATATTCTATGAACTCTGTGTTCATTACAACACATGCACTTGCAGGTATTTCGATTTTAAGATCGACCAAATCCATTCACTAAAGGTGAATGAGCTTAGATTATCTTAAAATTCAAAATAATTAAGTTTATTTACTATGGTAACAGTAGCCACCTGTTATCATAGCAAGTAAACATTACAATAATCTATTCTACTATGAAAATGATGCAAAAAAATTACAGACCTCAAAAGAATTCATCGGAGATGATTTCCTATCGTAAAATCCATCCTCCAGCAGTAAATTCCTCTTGGAGGAAAGTATTTTTCATTGTTTTTCGTCTTGTACAATCTCCTTGATGTGACTTCTTCTTCTGGATTCGTTCAAGACCACCATAAAAGGAACACAGTAAAGAGACTATTGCTGAAATCATTCTAACTATATTCTATGAACTCTGTGTTCATTACAACACATGCACTTGCAGGTATTTCGATTTTAAGATCGACCAAATCCATTCACTAAAGGTGAATGAGCTTAGATTATCTTAAAATTCAAAATAATTAAGTTTATTTACTATGGTAACAGTAGCCACCTGTTATCATAGCAAGTAAACATTACAATAATCTATTCTACTATGAAAATGATGCAAAAAAATTACAGACCTCAAAAGAATTCATCGGAGATGATTTCCTATCGTAAAATCCATCCTCCAGCAGTAAATTCCTCTTGGAGGAAAGTATTTTTCATTGTTTTTCGTCTTGTACAATCTCCTTGATGTGACTTCTTCTTCTGGATTCGTTCAAGACCACCATAAAAGGAACACAGTAAAGAGACTATTGCTGAAATCATTCTAACTATATTCTATGAACTCTGTGTTCATTACAACACATGCACTTGCAGGTATTTCGATTTTAAGATCGACCAAATCCATTCACTAAAGGTGAATGAGCTTAGATTATCTTAAAATTCAAAATAATTAAGTTTATTTACTATGGTAACAGTAGCCACCTGTTATCATAGCAAGTAAACATTACAATAATCTATTCTACTATGAAAATGATGCAAAAAAATTACAGACCTCAAAAGAATTCATCGGAGATGATTTCCTATCGTAAAATCCATCCTCCAGCAGTAAATTCCTCTTGGAGGAAAGTATTTTTCATTGTTTTTCGTCTTGTACAATCTCCTTGATGTGACTTCTTCTTCTGGATTCGTTCAAGACCACCATAAAAGGAACACAGTAAAGAGACTATTGCTGAAATCATTCTAACTATAGTCTATGAACTCTGTGTTCATTACAACACATGCACTTGCAGGTATTTCGATTTTAAGATCGACCAAATCCATTCACTAAAGGTGAATGAGCTTAGATTATCTTAAAATTCAAAATAATTAAGTTTATTTACTATGGTAACAGTAGCCACCTGTTATCATAGCAAGTAAACATTACAATAATCTATTCTACTATGAAAATGATGCAAAAAAATTACAGACCTTAAAAGAATTCATCGGAGATGATTTCCTATCGTAGAATCCATCCTCCAGCAGTAAATTCCTCTTGGGGGAAAGTATTTTTCATTGTTTTTCGTCTTGTACAATCTCCTTGATGTGACTTCTTCTTCTGGATTCGTTCAAGACCACCATAAAAGGAACACAGTAAAGAGACTATTGCTGAAATCATTCCAACTATAGTCTATGAACTCTGTGTTCATTAAAACACATGCACTCGCAGTTATTTCGATTTTAAGATCGACCAAGTCCATTCACTAAAGGTGAATGAGCTTAGATTATCTTAAAATTCAAAATAATTAAGTTTATTTACTATGGTAACAGCAGCCACCTGTTATCATAGCAAGTAAACAACACAATAATCTATTCTACTATGAAAATGATGCAAAAAAATTACAGACCTCAAAAGAATTCATCGGAGATGATTTCCTATCGTAAAATCCATCCTCCAGCAGTAAATTCCTCTTGGGGGAAAGTATTTTTCATTGTTTTTCGTCTTGTACAATCTCCTTGATGTGACTTCTTCTTCTGGATTCGTTCAAGACCACCATAAAAGGAACACAGTAAAGAGACTATTGCTGAAATCATTCTAACTATATTCTATGAACTCTGTGTTCATTACAACACATGCACTTGCAGGTATTTCGATTTTAAGATCGACCAAATCCATTCACTAAAGGTGAATGAGCTTAGATTATCTTAAAATTCAAAATAATTAAGTTTATTTACTATGGTAACAGTAGCCACCTGTTATCATAGCAAGTAAACATTACAATAATCTATTCTACTATGAAAATGATGCAAAAAAATTACAGACCTCAAAAGAATTCATCGGAGATGATTTCCTATCGTAAAATCCATCCTCCAGCAGTAAATTCCTCTTGGAGGAAAGTATTTTTCATTGTTTTTCGTCTTGTACAATCTCCTTGATGTGACTTCTTCTTCTGGATTCGTTCAAGACCACCATAAAAGGAACACAGTAAAGAGACTATTGCTGAAATCATTCTAACTATAGTCTATGAACTCTGTGTTCATTACAACACATGCACTTGCAGGTATTTCGATTTTAAGATCGACCAAATCCATTCACTAAAGGTGAATGAGCTTAGATTATCTTAAAATTCAAAATAATTAAGTTTATTCACTATGGTAACAGTAGCCACCTGTTATCATAGCAAGTAAACATTACAATAATCTATTCTACTATGAAAATGATGCAAAAAAATTACAGACCTTAAAAGAATTCATCGGAGATGATTTCCTATCGTAGAATCCATCCTCCAGCAGTAAATTCCTCTTGGGGGAAAGTATTTTTCATTGTTTTTCGTCTTGTACAATCTCCTTGATGTGACTACTTCTTCTGGATTCGTTCAAGACCACCATAAAAGGAACACAGTAAAGAGACTATTGCTAAAATCATTCCAACTATAGTCTATGAACTCTGTGTTCATTAAAACACATGCATTCGCAGTTATTTCGATTTTAAGATCGACCAAGTCCATTCACTAAAGGTGAATGAGCTTAGATTATCTTAAAATTCAAAATAATTAAGTTTATTTACTATGGTAACAGCAGCCACCTGTTATCATAGCAAGTAAACAACACAATAATCTATTCTACTATGAAAATGATGCAAAAAAATTACAGACCTCAAAAGAATTCATCGGAGATGATTTCCTATCGTAGAATCCATCCTCCAACAGTAAAATCCTCTTGGGGGAAAATATTTTTCATTATTTTTCGTCTTGTACAATCTCCTTGATGTGACTTCTTATTCTGAATTCGTAAGACCACCATAAAAGGAACACAGTGAAAAGACTATTGCTAAAATCATTCCAACTATAGTCTATGAACTCTGTGTTCATTAAAACACATGCATTCGCAGTTATTTCGATTTTAAGATCGACCAAGTCCATTCACTAAAGGTGAATGAGCTTAGATTATCTTAAAATTCAAAATAATTAAGTTTATTTACTATGGTAACAGCAGCCACCTGTTATCATAGCAAGTAAACATTACAATAATCTATTCTACTATGAAAATGATGCAAAAAAATTACAGACCTCAAAAGAATTCATCGGAGATGATTTCCTATCGTAGAATCCATCCTCCAACAGTAAAATCCTCTTGGGGGAAAATATTTTTCATTATTTTTCGTCTTGTACAATCTCCTTGATGTGACTTCTTATTCTGAATTCGTAAGACCACCATAAAAGGAACACAGTGAAGAGACTATTGCTAAAATCATTTCAACTATAGTCTATGAACTCTGTGTTCATCAAAACACATGCACTCGCAGTTATTTCGATTTTAAGATCGACCAAGTCCATTCACTAAAGGTGAATGAGCTTAGATTATCTTAAAATTCAAAATAATTGAGTTTATTTACTATGGTAACAGTAGCCACCTGTTATCATAGCAAGTAAACATTACAATAATCTATTCTACTATGAAAATGATGCAAAAAAATTACAGACCTCAAAAGAATTCATTGGAGATGATTTCCTATCGTAGAATCCATCCTCCAGCAGTAAATTCCTCTTGGGGAAAAGTATTTTTCATTGTTTTTCGTCTTGTACAATCTCCTTGATGTGACTTCTTCTTCTGGATTCGTTCAAGACCACCATAAAAGGAACACAGTAAAGAGACTATTGCTGAAATCATTCCAACTATAGTCTATGAACTCTGTGTTCATTAAAACACATGCACTCGCAGTTATTTCGATTTTAAGATCGACCAAGTCCATTCACTAAAGGTGAATGAGCTTAGATTATCTTAAAATTCAAAATAATTAAGTTTATTTACTATGGTAACAGTAGCCACCTGTTATCATAGCAAGTAAACATTGCAATAATCTATTCTACCATTAAAATGATAAGAAAAAATTACAGACCTCAAGAGAATTTACCAAAAATGATCTCTTATCCTAGAATCCATCCTTCTGCAGTGTAATCCTCTTGGGGGAGAATATTCTTCAGTATTTTTCATCTTGTACGATCCCCTTGATGTGACTTCATCTTCTGGATTCGTTGAAGACCATCACAAAATAAACACAGTGAAGAGACTATTGCTGAAATCATTCTAACTATAATATATTAACCATGTGTTCATTAAAATACATGCACCCACAGTTATTTTATTTTTAAGATCGACTAAGTCCATTCACTGAAAGTAAATGAGCTTAGATTATCTTAAAATTCAAATGAATTGAGTTTATTTGTTATGATAACAGCCCCCTTTTCCTGTTATCATAGCAAGTAAACATTGTAATATTCTATTCTACCATTAAAATGATGCAAAAAAATTACAGACCTCAAAAGAATTCATCGGAGATGATTTCCTATCGTAGAATCCATCCTCCAGCAGTAAATTCCTCTTGGGGGAAAGTATTTTTCATTGTTTTTCGTCTTGTACAATCTCCTTGATGTGACTTCTTCTCCTGGATTCGTTCAAGACCACCATAAAAGGAACACAGTAAAGAGACTATTGCTGAAATCATTCCAACTATAGTCTATGAACTCTGTGTTCATTACAACACATGCACTTGCAGTTATTTCGATTTTAAGATCGACCAAATCCATTCACTAAAGGTGAATGAGCTTAGATTATCTTAAAATTCAAAATAATTGAGTTTATTTACTATGGTAACAGTAGCCACCTGTTATCATAGCAAGTAAACATTACAATAATCTATTCTACTATGAAAATGATGCAAAAAAATTACAGACCTCAAAAGAATTCATTGGAGATGATTTCTTATCGTAGAATCCATCCTCCATCAGTAAATTCCTCTTGGGGGAGAGTATTTTTCATTGGTTTTCGTCTTGTACAATCTCCTTGATGTGACTTCTTCTCCTGGATTCGTTCAAGACCACCATAAAAGGAACACAGTAAAGAGACTATTGCTGAAATCATTCCAACTATAGTCTATAAACTCTGTGTTCATTAAAACACATGCACTCGCAGTTATTTCGATTTTAAGATCGACCAAGTCCATTCACTAAAGGTGAATGAACTTAGATTATCTTAAAATTCAAAATAATTAAGTTTATTTACTATGGTAACAGTAGCCACCTGTTATCATAGCAAGTAAACATTACAATGATCTATTCTACTATGAGAAAGATGCAAAAAAATTACAGACCTCAAAAGAATTCATCGGAGATGATTTCCTATCGTAGAATCCATCCTCCAGCAGTAAAATCCTCTTGGGGGAAAATATTTTTCATTATTTTTCGTCTTGTACAATCTCCTTGATGTGACTTCTTATTCTGAATTCGTAAGACCACCATAAAAGGAACACAGTGAAAAGACTATTGCTAAAATCATTCCAACTATAGTCTATGAACTCTGTGTTCATTAAAACACATGCACTCTTAGTTATTTCGATTTTAAGATCGACTAACTCCATTCACTAAAGGTGAATGAGCTTAGATTATCTTAAAATTCAAAATAATTAAGTTTATTCACTATGGTAACAGTAGCGGCTACTGTTACCATAGCCACCTGTTATCCTAGCAAGTAAACATTACAATAATCTATTCTACTATGAAAATGATACAAAAAAATTACAGACCTCAAAAGAATTCATCAGAAATGATTTCCTATCCTGAAATTCATCCTCCTGCAGTGAAATCCTCTAGGGGGAAAGCATTCTTCACCGTTTTTCTCCTTGTATGATCTCCTTGATGTGACTCCATCTTCTGGATTCATTGAAGACCACCACAAAAGGAACACAGTGAAGAGACTATTGCTGAAATCATTCCAACTATAGTATATGAACTCTGTGTTCATTAAAATACATGCACCCACAATTACTTCTTTTTTAAGATCGACTAAGCTCATTTACATTAGGTAAAGGAGCTTAATTTATCCTCAAACTTACTATAGTAACTGGCGCCACCACAGTTACCACAGCAAGTTAATATTATTCTATTCTAGCCTCGATTCTACCTTATGAATAAATAAAAATATCAGACTTGAAAAAAATCCTTTCCTGCAAAAGAAACTTGTAGCTACAAAGCTTATCTTTCTCAAGAAAATATTTATATCAACTATCCATTACCTTCATATAGAAACTTGCGTTATAAATTTTTGCTCCTCCAATAGTATATATAACCTATATTAAAAGAATATGAATTTAAAAAATTAAAATTTACTGTTAACGCATCCTCAAAAAACACAAAATAACATGACTCCACAATATCAACTCGTTTCAAAAGTACGCATTTGATTTCAAGTATTTAACTATTCAAGTATCCTTAAATATAGTCTGAATTCATCACTAATCGCAAATAAATCTATAAATGATCCTAAATCATTTCAAAACACTAAAAATTCGTCAAAATATTCAAAGCAGAAGCTAAATATCAACAATTTTTCCAATTGTTTGTTTACAGATACCAGTGAGTACCAGGTACCAGATACGAAGGGTGACGAAAATAATCGAACGCTACCAATCATTAATTTATATAACTTAAAATAATGAAAAAACTAATAAATTTCAAATTTTAATATATTGTTATTATACACAAACATTTTAATACTGAAAATGACCAAATGATGAATCAAATAATAATAAGTACTTATCTATTCACGTTGAAGATGCTACCGTCGCAATTTTTCAAATTCGGTATTAAATTGTTTGATTCCACCATTAACTAACCATATTCTTCCAATATATTCCAAATAATTATCTTTTCACATATTCTAAACTCCCAAAATCTAATAAAAATACTTAAATCGAACACAAATAATTTCTTCCTATTAACAATAATTGTTTTTGTTATTTATAGGGTTGTTTATATGACGATGAGACCCGAGCGCGTCCGACAATTATCGATAAATTTAAACTTTATTATTATTTATTTTAATGCAAGAGCGAGGGGTATTTGTTGTTATTTTGTCAAAAATCTTATATAATTCTCTTAAATCTGGTACATTCAAGCAAAATATTTGTTTAGTTAAATAAATAAATCATACTTTACGAAACAGCAAATTCGTTTTACATCATTTATGGAAATTAATTGATTATTGATATCTATTGCCACCCAATATTCTATTTTTCGTTAATATATGAACAATGTTTGGTTCTTTTTAGACTAGTGGTTCAGTGATGTATCAATAGATCTTTTTCTAAGATAATTGACATAAATTTAAAATTATATTAGTCATGGAGCATTTTAAATATATGCAAATACGAATGGAGAAATTATAGATTAAAAATATAGAATGTCCGATTTTAGTTATTCACGACTATTATTCAAATATTCGCACTTACTTTTCGAGCTTTTTTTATTCGAAACTCCAGTTGTCGTTACAGTAACATCTAAAATATGCAGTATCGGATTGAGACACCTTGGTTTTTCTAGGCAGTATTCAATGGGGTCTCTGAGCTGTTTTGTATATAAGAAATGCTTGGGTACCCGTGATTTTCTTTCTTTCGTCCACTGTTGAGCCATCAGTTGTAAGCTGGTAGGCTGCAAAACTATACAATCTTAAATAATTCAGAGAACAAATGAACATTATCAAAGCAAATAATCCTAGCTTATAAATTTTGAAATACAACTCAACTAAAGAACACAGAGTTCACCCTTCATGACAAGAAGTAGCTCAAAATTCTTGCCTCCTCGCCAATACATCTACTATTATTATTACGAGCCTAGTTTTTCAATAAATTATCAAGCAAATTCAAGCCCTGTAATAAACAAAAACATATACGTACTTTTTATACAATTTGACTTCAAATATTAATACCAACAACCTAGGAATAGTTGATAATCGAAATTTGATTTGAAACATTTCTATAATCGAATTCAAATTGTAATCTACAAAAACAAACAATTAATATTAAAAAATTATTGGTAAAATCCTATAATACGGGGATTTCTGTCAAAGCACACACAGTTAAAAGATGGCCTTAAGGTTACTACCAACTTAAAACAGGCGAAACTAAATTTGTCAGTGACACTCAAACAGTGGTTTTTTCTATTACAAATGATTTATATTCTTTCACGAAGACATACTACTGCTATTATTTAGCTCATTTTTGATCTGAAAGTGGATGGATAAAATTGTCTTAATTCGGAAATTTTATGATCCTCAATAATAAGAAATATTAAAAATGAGACATTGGCTCAGAAAAATATAAGAATAAAGTTAAAAACATGAATAGTTTTACTTAAATTTTATTGATAAAATCAT
Organism: Dromius quadrimaculatus; assembly: GCA_963989225.1. Lineage (NCBI taxonomy): Eukaryota > Metazoa > Arthropoda > Insecta > Coleoptera > Carabidae > Dromius > Dromius quadrimaculatus. The sequence continues at coordinate 6,122,208 of OZ022328.1, forward strand.
TCTGTAGGAGACGTAGGAGACGAGATGTCATGTGACCCAATGCTTTGTTTAGTGCTGCTAGCTTCATGGCTGTTTCCTTGTATAGTGTCATACATAACTTGACCCAAAATATTCTTCCCTGCACAAAGAATTTTATTATTAGTATATTATGAAGCAATTGATGTATCGTATTATTACAACGAATTCAATGTGAAAAATAAAGGAAAATTTAAATCGTGTTCCAATGAATTTGTATATTTGGGGCGGAGCTAATTTTCTCAGCACTTGTCAAAGTTGTACCATGTGTTTACTACAACCTTCATTTTAAAAATAAAAAATCTATCAATTATCGGGAATAAAATGGATTTTGCTCGACGGCAACTAGTTAAATATGGTTGGGAAGAAGGTAGATATTCCTTTAGAGATGCAAATTCATGGCATTGCTTATTACTCGTATTCGTATGCTTTCAGGCAAAGGATTAGGTAAAAAGGAAAATGGCATATCTGAAGCCTTAAAACCTACTTCAAAATTTGATAAAACTGGCGTTGGTCACGATAATTCTGAACAGTTTGCTTTTAACTGGTGGGAAAATGTTTACAACCAAGCGGCAGACAACATAAACGTATTTATTTACATTATTTTAGTTTATCACTTAATAACCTACAAATAAATTTATAGGTTGTAAAATCATATGACGGAAACGTGAATTTGGAGTTGAATTCGAATGAATCAATAGATATTACAACGAAAAAGTACTCTCACAAGAAATCTGCAGTAAAAAATCGCCTTGAGTACGGGTGTTTCTTGAAAACCTCCAAATTAACTGCAACAGGTGTAGTTGAACACGAAGATAAAGTCGTCCTTACTACAGACGATGTCAACGAAAATATTAGAGTGTCTAACATGACTGACGAAGAATTATTTGCTGCATGTGGCGGGAGAACGGCTCATAAAGGAGCTCGGCATGGGTTAAAACAAAACGGCAAATTATCTAGAATCGAGGAACAAGAAATGCAACTACTCAGGAAAATGAAAGAAGGAGCAAACTCTTTACCAATACAAAGTGTTGTTTTTGATGAGTACGAATCAAAATACAGAAAGAAAAAATGTAAGAAAAAGAAAGAAACTACTGGTGATGAAGCAGTGGAAAAACATTGCAAAAAATGTAAAAAAAGGAAACATTCACAAATAGAAGACGACGAAATAGAAGCTGAAGCAGCCGAAAAGAGAACAGAATACTTTATAACAAAACAAGAGAGACGCAAAATGAAAAAGTTGATGAGGCTGGAAGGGAGTAAGATCTCAAAACTAACTGACATGCTAGAAAATGTTTGCGTTTCAAACCAGCAAGAAAATAAAGATGATGGCTTCGAAGAGAAAAAGACTGGAGGAGAAAATTCGAAAAAGAAACATAAAAAGAAAAAACGGAAACTTAATCCAGAAGTTGCCAACGACAAAGATGACGGATTCGAAGAATACATCAGCGAAGTTAATGAAAAATTAATGTATTATAAAGAATTTAGAAAAGATATGCAAGAAGAAAAGCAAAGATGGGATGATAAACGAATTTCAAAAATGGCTGAAGACTTCGAACGTAAATTATAATTATTTGTTTGTAGGTGATACAATGTAATTACTCACGAATTTTGTAATATATGTACATAATTTTTTAAAATGCAAATGTAAAATATTTTTATAAAATATTTTAATAAACTTGCATTTTCTATTCAGGGTATTTACTGTTTCATTTATTTGTTTATCTATAATCCTATAAAAAGTGAATTTGTTACGTCATCTTCAATGTTAAAAGTAGATTTTTACGAACAACTGCACACTTTTAATGCATCTGGGTGTACTTTTAAACTCTCAAAACAAAAATCACTCCTGGACATTTTGAGCTTGATATCGTAATTCAAATATCCAGAAACATACAGTTGAATTCAAGTGATTAAATTACCAAATTATTTATATTTCGTTGCAGATTATACCCGAATGTTCCTATTTAAAATAAAAAATATTTACATAAACTGATGGCCTATAATTCATTTTATTAGATAAAAAACTTAATAAAAATCATTTGACAAGAATAAAATGTTCTGTGGCTTCCTCAATTCTAGCAAATCGTGGATAATGTGGAATGTGCTAGATGAGTGCGGTATAAATAATTTATTATGATTCGTGCGTTGCATGAAGGAAGTACAGCTGCTGTAAGGATGGATTATAGATTGAGTAATTTACATATTCGAGTTTTTTTCAAGTACAATTTTACGACGGTAATTCTACAGTAGTTTTTTAGTTAAAGTCTTGTATTTTTGTTGGGGTACCCTATATAATAAATTGTTAATATTATCCATCATTTTTCAGTTATAAATTAGAGTATTTATTAAATTTAAAGAAATATATTTCTATATACACATCACAGATGAATGAGAAGTGTAAAAAAAAACTACAATATTCAACTTCTAGGTGATACAAAGTAAATAATTCTAATCAATATTTGCTACACCTACCGACATTTTACGTATTTGTAGATTATAAAAATACTCAATTTTTTCAACATGATGCGGTAGAAAACTTCTGATTTTAAAGATTAATAATAGTTATTTAATGTTTTATCAGATTTTTCGACCAAAACTGTAAAATCTAATTGAAAAAGGACTGATATGTCTAGTTTCTAGGAAAACCATGTATGAAGCACTCGTAAGTAAAAGGAAACAGTAAAATATTCAACTATTTTCATGAAAAAAACTTACTCATAATTAAAAAAATTCGTTTCATAGTATAAATGCATTCGTAGGCCAGATGGCTCAATTTCAAAAGGCAAATATACAGTAATGAACAGAAGAATGCCTTCGGCTCGGATAACAAACTTTTCGTTTGAAATATGAGCCATTTCAATACTTCTAGACTAGAAAATACTGTATACAACAAGTAAAGATTTTCTAATTCCAGGAATTTGTAAATCAATGTTCAATTATTTTAAATTACAATAAAATAAATCAGTTGAATTGTAATAATTGAGTACAGCTTGCGTTGATCGCTACCCAAGTAACAATGACTTATATTTTTGTATATTTATAAAAATGAATCAAATAAAAATACAATTATCTTTTATTATTCACTAATTATCTACAAAATCCTTGAATAAATAATGATCAAATAGGTGATATGCAACGTTATAATGTCACCATTTAACATCATGACGTTCTATATTACTTATTTTAATATTATTTACTTTTTGAGGAATTTTTAGGTAATGGCTAAGAAAGTGACGTCGAATTTAAGTCATAATATGACGTCGACATAAATGCTCAGTATTTCAGGTTCAGTTTAATCTATAGATTACTTAAACGAAGCGTAATTACTATAGTAACAATTATTTTTACAATCGTTGCTACGAAGATTAATTCACAGTTTTCGTTATCCAAACACTTAAATACTGGGCCTAAGTCATAAAATGATGTTAAACTGAGGTCACAAAATGACGTCAAACATAAGTCATAATATGACGTCATATAGCTTCACGCATTGACGTCTTGCTGATGCAATTGTGACCACAAATGTGACGTTATATTTGGTCATAATTGTTACTTGGGTACTTCAAAAATAGTTATTTATGTATCAAGTACCGAAAGTGCATATTTTCAGTACAAGCATGGATAATTGCAGCCCGAGGCAACATCGGGGTCTGCAATCATGAGAGTGCTTAAAACGCACTTTCTGTACAAGATGCATACATTTTTTTTTTTTAAATTTTGTCACTTAAGAAAATTAACGTATTATGCAGTTTTTGAATGACATAATTTAAATAAATTCAATCTATCATTATCAGACGAAAATTTAAAATTCAACGAGAAAAATAATATTTTTGACAGACGACTTATGTAATAGTGTGAAAATTATGGACGAAAACAGTGATGAGAGTGATTTTGGAAATCCGGGTCCTCCACCTGAAATTGCACAGGCTTCTAACGCAGCAACTTTAAATTTACTGCCTTCAACATCGCGAGAGAAGTAGTACAAATATGAATATGAAAAATTCCAAGATTGGTGCATACAAGGAGAAATGAAGAAAAAATTATATATTCAATTGAGTTACTTTTTAGTACTAGTACCGAAAAGTAACTTTTTCGCGTCCCTGTTTTATCACTGTTCAAACGCCGTAGCAGTTAAATTCCTGTGAATTTATGCTTGCAGCTACTTAAACTGATTCATTAGTTCGGATATTTGTTGAATCTAAATGTCAATTTGTGCTCTAGGCTCCCTTGCTGTAACCTCAATGATTGTTGAAATATGGAAAAATGCAATACGAGAGTAAACAATCATCATAACATTTGGCAAACAATTTGAATGACTCAGCAAGCCTCGCTCTCAAATACTTGATCTCATGTCATAATGCTTAGCTTTACTCTCTTGTAGTATAGATTACATTTTTTCTTAGAATTAATTACATAACTTAATAACTTTTCAATAAAAACTGACCAATTATTGATATTCAAATTCTATTTTTTTTAAATTAGATCGTACTTGATGAAAAGTTCTAGCATTTCATCCTCCATTACTCCTTTTAACACCTTATTAAAGATATGTGGAATTTATAAAATAATAAGAATGAAGATTCTACTTTTTCACATTTAAATTTGAGTGCGTCAATAGTTTAGATCATAAATAATATCTAGATGGAAGCCACTGCGAACGGTTACAACGGAAAGAGATGGGAGATATATTGTACGAAAGCTGGAGAAATGAACTGCGCAAGCGTCACAATAATCAAATTTCAGTTTTTCAAGCCCGAAAATTGAAAAACACATGATGTAATGAGTTCCTATTTCCGTGAAAAATATTTATATCCATTCGCCGTTTTCTAGTTGCAAAGTACATCTTCTTAACATTACTTTTATGAATAACAAATGAAATTCGATAGACATGCTCAGTTCGTTTTCCTTCATTATATTTTATTTCTTTGTCCCTCCAGCGCAACCTATATTTTCCTCTCTTTCTGGCATAACCGTTCGCAAAAATGTATTGTGTGATATAGGACTCCTTCCATCTAGATATTATTTATGATCTAAGGTCAATAGTTACCTAAAATTTACGTTTCTAATATTACAAATACAATATTTGAGTATTTTTATGATTAAATGTTGTCGGTGTCTAAAAGTTTAATATTAAATAATAATTGTGGACGCATTTATACCGCATGTTCCCAGATTGAGTTTACAAGAGAAAAATTATTATGAATTAATTAAAGGAGCATAAATCACATATTCAACTGTGACGATAATAACAAATAGAGTAAGGCGAATTAATTCGCGAATTATTGAAAGTTAAATTTGTTGTGATGAAGTTGGCTGCACGAAGTTAAGCCTTGGGCTTCGCCTCGTCTTTGTCGAATGCTGCCAACTTCATCCTGGACAATAATGACGATCGTTCGGTCATATTAATATTTGAGTATCTTTGAAACAATAGAAATCCCTATGAATCAGAATAGGTATAAATTTATTTTTCGCTTTGAATCTATTTTTTCGTCCGATTAAAAATATTAAAAAGTTTATTTTGTGAACTCAATCCGAGGACATACTATTATGATGAAAATATATGAAAAATGGCAACATACAAATATTCTATGTATAAAATTAATGGAAAGCATACATATTTGACCAGCTAACAATAGGAAGCATAATACCTAGCACTCTTCTGACAGGCAAGTTTAATATTCTATTTTAAAAACATTTTTCTCATGATTTACCGATAAAATAATACAAACAAAATTTTTTATTATTAGTATTAAGTTTCTGATATTTGATTAATATAATTATCTTATTATACAAGGTGTTCATATTTATAGTACACACGAAATCTGGCACCTAAAATTATCTATGGTATTCACAACTTTATACGAAAAGTAATACTGTAAATAAATAAATGGGAATGGCATGATTTTTATTTTATTTTAAAATTTAAGCACTGATTTATCATTTAAGAATTACGTCCTTATTTTATTTTCAACTGGATGAACAGCTATTAGTAGGTTGATTTAATAAGAAATTATTTTTTAAATCTGGTATTTCTTCTGCTCGCTAAATTCTTAATAAATGCAATCAAGTAATGATAAAATAAAATAGTGAAAATACCACCAAATATATTATATTCATTTATGATATTAAAGGCACCCTTGCAACATTTGCAAATTGCTCTTAGTATAAATAGATCTACGCCGATTCAAATTCATCTCCACAGTATACAATTCACAAATCACATGTTTTTATACAATAATATACATTCATATCATTAAATACGAATTATTTAACTTAAAAATGCATAAAGGTTAATAGGCTCATCCATTTATTTTATTAGCATAGTCCATTACCTCTGGCGCGGTGGTTGTTGTATCGGATCTTGGGCAGAATATGTAAAGCCCATTTTAGTGTATATTCATGTCATACAGTTCGCAAGTTGAATTAAATTGATCGCAATGCAAGTAAAAGACTATAGCCGTTCGATTTTATTATTTTCTTCAAAATATTTCCTAAAGTTTTAATTTAACGAAAAGGGCGGAGACCCAGAGCCCTCCAGCATCGGCCAGCACTGACAGTACAAATATCAATCTAATAAATAACAGCGTAATAAATACACGTAACTTTAATTATCCTAGCGGCCGAAAAGTATTGTAATTTGAATGGATGAGCTCATTTCCTAAATTACAATATTAGTGGATTAATTTTTTGTGCACTTTGTTCGAAAAACATCACAATTATTTCAAACGAGTTGTTTAAAAATAGAATTTTATGTCTTTGTTTGTTATCAAATAAACTAATTTGAAAAATATAAGAAAGAAAAGTTATATTTGAAGGACGGACAAACTCTAACATTAAATTATGATTAAAAGACGTGCGTAGAATGCTAATTCCAAATAAATTACTGAGATCACATATATGCGCAATTTTCTTGAAACTTTAAATTTATTATGATTTGGCACTGAAATGTATATCAATAATTCAAAACTATCAAATAACTAATTCGTAAAAATTAAAGAATTTTTGGTAGCTCTGAAGGTGGGAGATCTGACTTAAATAAGTGAGGTATGTTATTCACAAATAATTAAATGACTAAAATATTTGTTCAGGAACAACACGTATTTAAAACGTATTGGATAACATTGACTTTGTCGTACATATTTCATAAGCTGTAATGGGCGGATTTTCAAAATATTTTTATTATAATATAAAAAAGTTGAATATCTTATCGAGATTCTTGTTCATCTGTCAATCAAACGCAATTTATAATATGTAAACTTCTTGTCGTACGCTTTTTGAAATGATTATAAAGTTCGATTCGACTTTTGAAGTTGGAAGCCACTTTTGAGAACTATCGACAAGAGATGGCGTTGGATGTATTAGTCTGAAAATAATTCTATTCACTTCCAGAAACACATTGAGATGTTTACATATAATTATCTCCATTATTAACAGACTTTTTTCATAGTTTTAAGAATCTTTACGCACACAATTCATAATTAATAAATAAAATTTGAATGTTCACCTATTTATATAAAATTAAATACATTTTATGTTGTTGTATTCACCAATAAATATAATTATCAAATGTATCAATTAAATTCGCAGCCCTGTGCATTTTACAGCAAAATAAAAATATTCCAATTTGTTCCTAATTTTATTTATACAAAATATAAAAAATGGTTCCTAATTGATGCAATTTATTCAGTAATGAATTCAACAACACCTTCAATTCCTCAATAACAATTATTCTTTTTCTTTTTTCTATCGGCGATGCTCGTCAAACTAGTCGGTGTGGGGAATAAGTGTCTTTTACACAGCTCCAAAATATCTGGCTGGTGCAATAAATAAAACATTTTATGCATTTCTCGCCGTGTTACACGATGAGAAGTGACAATATCTTTGTAAACACACTGATCAAATTTTCTTGTTTGGTACGTAAATGCTGGATTATTTTGTGGTTTGATTTTCGCAGCACGAGCGCACATACCTGATAAAAAATCTCATTAGGAAGCTCGAAATTTTCTAATATTTAATTAATAAGTTACCGAAAGCTACCATTCCATGCCAAGGGTTAAACGTGCACCAGATTAGTGAAATTAACTAAGCAAACATAAAAATTAGATTAATTATAGCGGAACCTAATGAATATACGAATATGTAACACGAGTTATGTGGAAGATGAAAAGCAACAATATTTTCTGTATTTAATGTGCAATTTTAATTGATAAGAATAGGTCGACACCCATGCCTAAAGCTCGTCAAAATATGAGATCATAATATGGCAAATATTGTCTAAATCTCTTCATACACAAAAATTAGCAACGGTGTGCACGATGAATTAGCCACCTTGATATATAGGGTGTATCAAGATAATGGGACAGTACGTTTTACTCGTTTATATGAAAAGATACACAAAAAAGTGATGGAGATATTTTATAAGGCACAGAGACGACACATTTTTACTTAAACAATATCGTTTTCAATCCAGTGGCACTCAAATTATGGATTAATATATTTTTTCAAATAGGATTACATATATTTTATTAGGTCGTTAAATACATTTTTTTTTCTGAATTCAACCATATAATATTGTATCCTTACATTGCAAAAAATTCTAGAAAAATTAATTTAAAGTTATTATTCTATTTTATTATAGTTTTTCAAGTAGTCTGTGCAAAAATTCAATTATTAATATAATAATCTGTAATTTTTTCATGTATTTGTTACATATTATCATAATAACGGTAATTGGATTTCCTTTGTAAATAATTTTACGGTGAGACCTGTCAAAATGCAGTTCTAGCATGCAATTTATTTGCTGAAAAACATCCGAATAAACCCAGACTAAATCGTAAAGTAAAACTTTTGAATATGATAAAACAAAAATAGAGTTTTATTTGTTTTAATGATTGAATGTCTGCGCAGACTATTTTAAAAATTATAATATAATAAAATACTCACTTTAAATTGATTTTTATCAAAATTTTTACAAAGTAAGGGTACAAAATTAGCATATGGTTAAAATCAGAAGAAAAATCACTATTTAATGATTTAATAAAAAATATACGATTCTATTTAAAAAAATATAATTTTGATCCATAGTTTGAGTACCGCTGGATTTAAAATGATATTATTTGTTAGAATGTGTCCCCCTCTGTGCCTTACAAAATATCTCCATCACTTTTTTGTGTATCTTTTCATATAAACGAGTAAAACGCACTGTTCCATTATCTTGATACATCCTGTATGCATATTTCATTTATTTACGTTATCATTATTGAAATAATGATATATTAAGTCGATGACAATTAATCATTTCAATTGTTAAAATTTTGTAATAATTATTCCGAAAGTAATACTCGTGTATTATATCAAACAAGTAAGTAAAAATCAGAAGAAAAAAACCTATTGAAAATATTGAAATTTTCTTAAAAACTGAAATTTTCTCAGTGATTATATTAATTTTTATTAGAAAAACAATTTTAGTTCATTTCACTTAAGAACGGTTCAAGGATTCTTAGGAAACTACGTTTCAAGTTTTCTAATTGGCCAAAATGCGAACCAATTTCACTTGCAATTTCACATTAAAAATTCTCCGTTGAAACAGATTTTAAAAGTTGAAGTAGAACAAAATACAAATATTAATACTGATTCAAGTGAGAATAAATTCAGAAAAAAAAATCGGTCGAATGCATGACAATTTTCAAATTTTTTGTGAAGAAATGTGATTATGAACTGCATTACTATAAAAGATTTTTATGTTAAAAATATTGTACAGAGTGATCAATAAAGACTGTCTGTCACGTGACTGGCAAAAGTTCGCATTATGATCAAAACTATCTTCATGGAATAAAGTTAGTATAAATTTATTTATTTTGATAACTACGTTACCGACATTTCAAGAACACAGTGGCGTATATTTTGCATATTTTATGACGAATTTATCCATAATCTGATTCAAAAAACAAGGAAGTAAGTAAATAGCTGTATTATTGAAAATTTATTATTATTTTACCAAATTATTAGGTTAGAATAGTGTTTTCAGAGGAACTGTCATCTGTCACTTGAAGCTCACTATCTCAAGCACGCGGCAAAGAAAAAATCAAAACAAGGCGGCACGGACAATCATTTTTGATCACTCTGTACTATTTGAGGATAATATCATTAATTTAGCCATAATTCACAATGGGCGTAAGCATAAGAAGTACATAGCATAAATCTTATTAAAATCTTACGCGTGTTCACAATGAGCATAACATAAGCAAAGCATAAAAATCATTTTATGTAATTCCGTTTTGAAAAGTCAAATTTTACATCAATTTCTGACGTTATGAAACGTTCCATTTTTCATAACTGTCATGCAACAGTTGCGTAAAGTAGTTACGTAATGACGTTACATAACTGGCCATGTTTCAGAGCTAATCAATTATACTTATCAGCGTACAGTTAGAAGAGTGATTTATTATTTACAATATGCAGCATTGGCAAAGTCTTTTAATATCAAAGGGTACATTTTTATAAATTATTTTGACGTTTTGTGAAAATTCGATATTTGTTTATTTCAGTGCACTCTTGTTTCTGTAGTAAAAATAAATGGTCATGAATTACAGTCATCTGAATTTTGTGATGTAACGTGAGAGATGTTCTCATTCAAATATATAGATAAAATTATTCTGACGGAATTAGATAAAATTTTGTACAGAATACGTTATGAAAAGCCATATTGTTTGACTCACGTGATTTGCAAAACTCGCTACGCTCGTTTTGGCAAATATTACATTTCGTCAAGTAATATAGCACTTTTCATAATTAATTATGTAAATAACTATCATAGGGATATTGCGGCCTGAGTCGGTAATAAAATATAGGTACTTTCAGTTTTTAGTATCTGTCACAATTTGAATCACTTGTACTAAACAAAGCTTTGCTTTATTTTTGTTTTGATTCGATTATTTTATCAAAACAGTCTTTTTAAAGATACATTTTTTCAAATTTTATATTTGAAAATACTTTTCATTGCTTTTGGCTTTGTTTTTTATATTAAAGCTCTTAGTTTATGGCATTACTTTTGTTTCTGCACGTGTTTGCAATTAAATGTCTTTTTTGGAAGACGAAATTCTTTTAGTATTGTTATTACAACAAAGATTATAAATATTCTTAACCAAAAAAATAAGTTTATTTTCATTCATTTGACACATCTACTGCCTGTGTCTGTAAAAATATATTGAACATGCGCATTAAGAAAATATATGCGTAAGAAATACGTAAAGCTGAGATGATTTCAACTTTCTAATGCAGCTGTTATGCACTACGTAAGCATAAGAAATACGTAAGATCAATGTGAACACGGTCATAAGAATAGGGAATATGGATAAAATTTAAATTTGGTTCAAATATTTTTATTCCGAATTTTTAATAGCCGGACATTTGTACTAAACCATCATTTTGGTAATTGATATCTTTTCAATTGCTTAAAATTAATAAATAAGTGGAAATTTAGCGAGGGAAATTCAAAGTTCTAAAACGCAACACCATTGGTTAAAGCGAAATGTGACGTCAAATACTATGCCAACAAGTGCGCACTGCTTACATTTGTATGGCATTGCAGGCTTTTGATTAGAAAACGTAGAAATAACGTGTGTGTCATTTATTGTTTAAGTGTAATTTTAGCACCCTAGTGAGATTATAAATCATTTGGGACAGTGGTTTTGTAAAAGTACAATCGAATAATCTGTCAAGAATAGATCCATTTATGATGTCGTCTTATTTTCTTTCAAATCCAAATTTTACGTCCGCTGAAGTAAAAAGAGTGAACACTGCAAAGTAATTATTCAATAATAACACATTATGGACGCTATTTTAATAAATACAATCCGAAATATGATAAGCAATGAACATAACCTATAATTTTTGTTTATTTTAAAATGAGCAAATGTCAAACGAAGCCGCATATACTGTATTTTATGGCTAAAACTTATCACATATAATGTTATTCATGATCTGTCAAATTTATTATGATACTTCATCTCTTCTGATAACCTTACATCATTTCTTACTCATTTTAAAACCTGCCTGAATTGGAAAAAATACTTTATCAGGTACATTTCCGATAGTATTTTGCATTTAGGCACAATGCAATACTTATAAACTGACTTTTGACCTTTTTTAATGCTGAAACAAGTTGAGAACGAAAACACCTGCAGTAAACAATGGACTGTAATGTAACTGGACATGGTATTTGACGTCATCAATAGAGCGCGTGAAAATGGCGGCGTTTAAACAGCTCAAAATTATTCTCAATTTTAAATACTTTTTAAACTTGATTACAGCGTTTTTAAACATAATTTATATTTTTTACCATGTTATAACGATGTAAACAATGTATTAAAAATATAAAATAAAATCATCAATATATCCTATTGCACATGTTCAACTTTATGCTTACGCCTATTGTGAATTATGGCTTAGCCTTTAAAACTTTGGAACAATCTTCTTGTAATACATGGTATAAAGCTTGACGTTTTTAGATTTTCTGCTAGTATAAATGTGCACAGTATCAGAATCGATCAAACAAAAACTATCAATAGTTTGGTATCAGATGTTTTATACCCTAAAAAAATTAATTGTGCTTCTACCTCATTTATATTAGGCCAAACTATGTATAATGAATTAATCGAAATTAAGGTTTGTGCTTTAAATTAAATTAATTTCCAATAAATAAGTGAGTACACAATTTAAGCGGTGGTGGATCTAAATCAATTTCTGTTCTAATCGATTATATTTAAATTTTAGAACGTCAGTTAATTGTTGAATGGTACCGGCATAATCAACTATAATTTGTGAGTTGTTTGACAATGTTAAGTTCAAATAAACATAATGAATTAATTTGCTGCTAGGAAACTGGTTAAAAGCAGTGATTGATTAAGCAATTAATCTATAATTGTTGATATCATGCATTTGTGTACAGAAAACATCGAGCCAACTGACAGGAAATAAAACATTACATACCTGTAATATATACATCTTCTAAATGAAATAATGGAGTTTGTAAAGCAGCTTTATACAGCCTTCCTACTGTATCAGAAGACATCACATATCCGGTACCCGATAAATAATTCGGATATACCCGATCCGGATACATATACTTTGGTGCATACCTGAAAAAATATTAAAAACGTACAAAAAACCTTGTAAACAAGCATTGTGACATTCGAACAATTTTCAAGCCTTGGCTGCAAAAGAGCTAATTTTCTGCATGTTAACTATCAATGACAGTCTTTATTAGGGTTTTTTTGCTCGAAAATATATTAAGTAATTAAAAATTTTAATACAGTATAAAAATTGGATTGAAAAATTGAAAACAAGGCACTTTATAACTTTTTAATTTCAGACCGTTTTTTGTTGTATCAATGTTGCGCTTTTATTCATGCGATAATTCGACTCGTCATTGTGTTTTTGATTAAATTAATTGTTACACTAGAATGATGTAATTAAAAGCAAAAATAGAAAATAATGTTGCTAACTGAAATTTTGAAATTTATTTCGATCAACCAGTATATGTTATTTTATCATCAATATTTATGTATATATCAAGGCCAAATAATGATTTAGAATTTGGACTGACACAGTTTTCTGATATAAACAATAAACAAACATAACCAGATATCCTTCAACTTAAATAAAACGGGCTTTGAGTTTTATGAGAATTATCTTACCATTTACTTCTGGTGTCAGCGATAGGTCTCGCCCCACAAAATAGCGATCCAATGAGGAGAGCCTGAGGTTTGACTCTCGCCTTCAGAAGTTTGACTAGAGCAGCCACATTCACAAACATATCATCATCCGTCTTCATAATAAACTTCACATTCTCAGTACAATAGTTATTCACCCATTTTAGCATCATCACAGATTTTAGAGTTAAATTATTATAGGAATCTATAAAACGTTCTTGAATAATGTCGTCGAATTCTTGGTTCTCGGCGTAGAGTTTTGACTGAAAAATAAAATTTTATTATGCAACACAATTTTTTTAAATTGGGGTAATAATAATCTATTATTGATCGTCGATAAAAAAATATTTATATTAAATGAGGGCATATTTATGACAATAATGAAAGTTGTACTCAAATGACCTTTAAAGGTTAAACAAATTTGCTACATAACTCTTTTTATCCAATAGGTAAAAAAGAGAGCATTGATAAACATTCCGACATGCTTTTATTTCACGTGTTAACTATTACAAAAATATTTGTTGATTATTAATAATTCAAAGCAATTTTCGTGTATAAGGTAGAATTGGTTGAGCACGCAATAATAATACTAAATTTTATAAAGTACAACAAATGTATTTCTTGGAACAAATCATTATTTTGTTTTTTATCTGGATATATATCTAAATTCATTATTCTATTGACATAACAGAAAACACATGTATGTAAATGGATCCGTCAAAAATATGATATGGTTGATAAAGATAAATTGATATAAAAGTGTTCAGAATTTCTACGGTATAATACAATACAGGATTTTACTACATTTTCGTCGATATGTAGAGTAAAACAGCCATAAAATTGTTGTAATACTATAAATCATAAATTAATTTATTTACCTGTATTGTTTGATTTTCAATTTGCCCTAGAAGAAAAGTAACTCTAACTGAAGCGTTATTTACATAAGTTTCCGATCCCCAACTTTGTCTAATGGCTTTTCTTGATTCGAAATTATTTACGGCTGAGCAAACAATTATTAAAAGGAACAATGGCTTGGAGCATAAATGAGACGGCTGCTGAACTGCTGTCGTATTATCCGGCAGTATATACTGCCGCATATCACGAGAAGTGTTGAAATTCCAGCCTGCTATACCCACTATAAAAAATAACATTTTAAAAACGCAGTCGAAATCAAAATATTGAAGAAAATTTAGAGTAATGTGAACCTGAACCATGCCGAAACATGCAACAGTCACTTGTTAGAATCAGGGTCATGCAATATTAAAGAAGTTTTAGCCACATCGATCCTCTTGAAAGCTATTTTTAAAGAAAATACATTGACCATGTAATTATAAGCACAGTGTACAAAAGGTCACGTTTAGGAATCACGGAAACGACCACATCTCACGAAATATTTGAGATATCAAAAGAGTCGTTTATTCACTGAGCATAAAAGATTTGTAGATTTGTCAACGAATTTGCAGTTGGATACTTTAAATTCACACGTTATATTGTCATTAAAAAAATGTGATACATTGTGTTGAAATTCATACAAAAATAATTAGACACTTTCTCCAATTTCGTGACATACTTCAAATAATAATTATATATTTCCGACTAATTCTTTTTAAAATTCCATCACAATTAATACATATATTCCAATTAAGGACGTTTCAAGGCTTTATGGGCCGAAATGTGAACCAATTTTAGGGCCGTTTGACACTAAATGCTGCATTTTGCTTTGCATTTTGACGCAAAGAAAAATGCAACATTAAAATGTAAAGAGAAATGCAATATTTAATGCATCGGTCAAGCTTTCATTTCTTGAATTTATTTTCGGAAAGCTTGTTTTAGATCCTGCATTTAATGTGTTTGCATTTCGGCCAATCAGGGGGCTTAATTTTTCTACTGGAATAAATCTAACTTCAGCTCGTAAAAACGATTGATTTTATTACTTTTTTTTTTATTTACTATGTCGGCACACAATATTTGTTTAATTTAAATAAAGTACACTGTATTCATATTATACGATCAAGAAAAACGAAGTAAAGTCATGCATTTTACAGCAGAGAAAAATTCCTGAAATTTAAATTTCGGCCAAGCTGTTATATTAATATACCAAAATGCTAAAATTCAATTTATTAATTAATGTAAAATAAACCTTGAGTTTTACCGTATTATTTTTGACTTAAAATTAATTTTAAAAGTTAGTTTTATGAGATTTTTTAAATGATAACGACACAAATGATGTAAAAATAGTGAATGTATTTTATAGTGTGTCAATACGTCTAATTGAATGAAAAAGTTAAAAGCATTTCAACTCTTTACAAAGAAATCCTTTTATCCATTGATATAATTCGATTTTAAACTAAAACTCTGAAAGATTTTCAATTTCAAATATAAAAAGGAACAGGAATTCAAACTATGTATTAAAACATCGGCAAAATTTTTTGAGGGTCTTTGTAATGAACATTTCTGCTTCGTCAAGTATGATTAATTTTCACAACCTTATTCCATAATTCAACTACCCGCATAATTCTTACAATGTTTGTAATCGATTATGCCAGGGACAATCTTTTACTACTGCTGGTTCAAGCAATATTGCTGGCAGTTTTGTTCAACAAAAAATAATATTGACAGATATATTCAAAAAATAAATTTTATTGGTAATTTATGCAACAAGACTTTAAACTGAGACATTATGACATAAGGTCTTGTATCGAAATATATTATATGAATGTCATAATGCTTGTTTACGTACGTACTACAAACAAAATATGTTCAAAAATGAACATATTACCAAATTGCATTCGATATTGTAACGAATTTAAATCTATAAATTAGTCATTTCGGCTTTACTGATGCTTAGAATTATTGTGGAAATATTTTACATCAAGAAATAGAAGCGAATATATTTGTTTTCTAGAAAATTTCTGATACCTTCTAGCGCTTTCTAGAAACGCCTGGACGTTTGCGGGAAAAACGTAGCAGGGAGAGACCCACGATATATATTCGCTGAGTCAACAAGGAGTATTATGGATTTTGGCTCAGAGACCTAATAATATGGACTGCTAGTGGTTGAAATAAATTGTGTTATTTAAAATAAATCAATATTGACATAAATAATTTAAGTTAAGTGTAGTGCAATAATCTTTAGTTTAAATTAGAATTATTTATTAGAAATAGTGTTAGTTATCTAATTTATTATTTTAATAAATCATAAAAATAAATAATAGTGTTTAGTAACTTTTGCTCCCTAAATTAAAATAAATAACGTTACAAAATAATATATTCGGCAGATTATTAAAGCCTGCTTTCTCATGTTCTAAATCCATTTTGGAAACGATAACAAGACCAAAAAAAATATAACAAAATATCGATGTAACTTGTGATTCAAAAAGACAGTTGTGTAGTTCTTATTTCATTCACCGCAGCTGCCATATCATTTGCACTGTTGATGATTCAAATCAAACTTCTAAGAATAAAATTAAGAAGATTAATGGAAGACTCTACATAATAAAAAAAAAATTGTAGTCAAAATAGGACAACTAATATTAAAAAAGTTATTAAAGTTTTCTTTTCTTTAACCACTAGTTATTTTTGGCTTATAGTAGAATAGGTTTATTTCTGTAATTAAGTTAAAATCAAATTTGATCCTAGCACAATTTCATGGCTGAGTGAAATTGGAAATTGGGCATTGGATAGTATCAATTATTCACAATCAATATTTGTAAGGTGGTTAAAGAAGTGCGTTCAATGAGTCCAGCAAAGCAGCAGAAAGTAACCTCAATTTTGATAACTTGCTAGTATAACATCATTAGCTCAGATTTTCACGCAGTGGTCAAACTTTCAATTTGACAGCATTATATTTAATGCCTGTATTACATGATCCAATTTATTGGTCAATAATTCTCAAATGTTGACCTTCAATTTATTGTTGTGTGCAATACAACTAAAAATTCAACAATTTTTTCTTGACCAATAACCGAAACTTGAATCGTGTAATATGGTACAAAATATTTTTGAACTCAACAATAAATTGTTGAAAACTTGACAGAAAACTTGGTCAATAAATTGTACCGTGTAAAACAGGCATAATATTTCGTATTTAAAGTGAGAGACTTATTTAACTTATTAATTATAGAACAAATATTTTAAATGATCTCAGAGTTAGAACTTGGAGAGCTTGTTACAAGACCAATTCACCTGTTCTGTACGTATTATTTAAGAGCTGTCGCAAATTTATTGTGAATGAAATGGAGCACCATCATGCTGGAACCATTCATGTTGATAAACTAATGAAGAAATATTTTCCAATACCTCTGATAAATTGTTTTGCAGAAATGAAGGAGGACGACACATATATGAAAAGTGAAAATACTAAAATAATTGACATAAGATCAAGTAAGTATTCACTATAATATGTCCAACATGTAGAGATTAATTAAAATATATTTTCTAATTATCAGTGAGATGAATCTTTTATAATTATATTTCTCACACTGATCTCTTTTCGAATCATAAATTGAAAGTGTAGTTGAAATTGAGAATTGAATAATTTTATTTGAAGCTACCAATTACCAAAAAATCTGTAAATAAAAGCTTACGGAAAAAAATGTTACTATTATAAAGATTTTTAGTAAAAATTACTGTTTTTCAGGAATCTGTTAAAATTCTTCGTGTGCAAATAGACTGGTCAATGGGATTTTTTTCAATTTTTACATAAAATATAATTCAGAATCCAGAAATATGAATTTCATGACTTTCCAAAAAAATGTTTAATAAAGTCAGGAATAATTTTAAAGTCCTAATGATGTCACTATCATTCGATCGTAAAAATGTTGTTAGATGTACGTGCACGCTGCGATAAAGTGTATACGTAGGTATGTCGATTAATTCGCAGTTAGTAATATTTTTTTATATTTATTTATATATTATATAACAGTACTTTTTTAGTCAAAATGACGTTAAAAAAATGTTTTGTACCCGAATATAAAATAATTCTGCAAAAAAACCAAATAAAACATTCATTCATATGTCTTATAAATGTGTCGATTTTTGGCAAATTGCCACAATCTGCACTATTCTATGTTTTCTAAATTAAAATGCTACTTTCTGTTCGACTTATAATTCAATAAACAAGAAATTTAATAATTATATTTTTATAGCATTTCAATTAATGTATAGCTACAACTCAAACATCAACAAATTGATTGATGGGAAGAAGTAGCCCCACCGAGCTGATTATTAGCAGAAAATGTGTGGTTTACTGTAAAACTTCTATGTGAAATATGTAATTTTCAAAACATATCAATTTGTTCCTCCAACGTTTCTACTTTTTCGAAAATCTTTTTTTGTGAATCTTTCTAGAAAAAACTTGCCGCGTGCACAGGGCCTAACTTATAATAATATTGAATTAACTCATTCAAAAATAATCGAAATTTGTTTTATAATAATATTGGCTTATACCACGAGCTCTGTTTTTGACTGTACTAGGAGCATTATGTTAAGAAGCGTTTTAAGGCAATTAAAATTTTTCCAAATACTTTAGAAAATAATTTTAACATACAAATTTCAGAAAAAATAATATATGTCTACAAAACTTATTTCAATATTTTATATAGGCTATGTGCATGAAGTCTACTAGCGCCTCTAACGGGCAATGGAGAACGATTGAACTCCATTTTATCATTGTTTCATACCTATAATTTTTTAAATGTATTAATATTATTTAATTCAGCTGTGTGCGTATAATATAATTTGCATAGCATAAAAGGTACGTTGAAATTATTTATTTTGAGTATTTTTTTCTCCAATTATAACGTACCTATTATAGAGAAAACGTCCTAATTCGTCCAAATTGACAGGATAACCTCAAATTATGACGCCGTTGATCTTACAGATCGGGTTTGTATTTATCAAACACTGTATCCCTTTTACCAAGGAAGCATTGAAGAAAAGTGTGAAATTAGTTTTGCCATATCAAACATGTTGAAGAATATGTTGCTGACTATACTAACAACAAAATTATTGCGAATTGTATCTGACAAACTTCTTACACTGAAACATCTTACAAATTAGAGATAGAGGTAAATTCATGAATTCCAAATCGATGATGAATATTTCTAATTTCACAATTGAATTACAAATATATTTGTTATATAGATTAATAATGAAAGACAGACAGTACTCTATTTACCGCTTTGATTCACTTCACTCGTTTTTTTATGCTATAACTGGGTACATGAAATCTATGGAACTATATATTTCACTTCAATCATCCTTAACACAACAGCCTGAAACAGAACAAACGTTTTCCCATGTTTTATATGCAATTATTTTCACTTTTAAACTACAATGCTCAATGACAGCTCAATGACGTATTCTGAGAAATGGAGTTCGATGTTTAGAATTGTGCTCTCCATGAGCGCTCGCATCGATATTCGTTCAAACTCCGCCCCCTTGCACATAGCCTATTGAAGTAGCTTGGAATATTTATATTGCCTTAAAACTTAAAAGTCTTCTTAACCCTTAAGGTTGGTTTCTGATGGATTTAATTTAGGAATTTACATTTAGAAATTTAGATTAATAGTTTTAAATCCCCATTCTCGTTCATTTTTTGAAATGTAACCAAAAATTGACTTTTTTAATAGCCATTGTACATCGCCAAAATTGATTTATTTGCACAAATGATTAAATTTCGATTTGATTTATTACTTTAATCATATAAATATGGGGGCTCTTTTACCACATTCATGATTTGAATATCTCTTCTGTGACAGTTGTCAATCTGAAAATTTTGACATGTCAACTAATGTTTACGATTGGCTGGATTTGTAATTGAGAAAATCTAAATTTGTAAATTAAATCCATCATAAACCAGCCTTAAGGATTAAGAAGACTTTTAAGACAATATAAATATTCCATTTAAGGCTGGTTTATGATGGATTTAATTTAGAAAAATAACCTTAAATTGACTTTTTCAGCAGCCATTTTACATCGCCAAAATTGTTCTATTTTTATAAATGATTCAATTACTGTTTGATTTATTACTTTTATCATATAAATATGAGTGATTCTCCACCATATTCATGATTTGAATATCTTTTCCATGACAGTTGTCAATTTGGAATTTCTGACATGTTAACCAATGTCTATGATTGGCTGGATTCATAATTGAGAAAATCTAAATTTGTAAATTAAATTTATCATAAACCAGCCTTTAGGTGACTAACATTTAGATAATTAGTAACTTTGGTATTTTGATATTTGCAGCCGTGGAACTCCATATATGTGTCAAATGTAGTTTTTTTAAGATTATATGACCTGTCATACCAATTCTTCTATCTCTGTTCAATATTTATAACGTAAGAAATGCTGTATAACTAAGAAAAGATTAATAAGGGAATAAGATAACCCAAGTGTGACGAATAATAGGAAGTGGTAAGGGTTTTTAATAAAAAAAAACTATAAAATTCGTAATCACACTATTCTCTAGATTTAATTCAGTGCCGGTTTCGTTCACTGAGTGATCATCCTCAGACTACCGAAGAGAACAAAAAAAGAGATTGTATCTCAAACTGAACTAGCATTAATTTACAATATTTTGAGCTCAAGGATAAACGTTATTTTGCTAGCGCTGGCTTGCTGATCTTATTGAACGCACCTAAGATCTCGATTGTTTATTTTAGCGCGAAATTTGAAAGTTGACTGACGCACGCAAACTGTTATCAAAGTTTTATTATGTCCGTGATAAATCGAAATATAATTATTATCAATTAGCATGCAAATTACATATCTCTAAAAGAATCACCCAGATTTTCATAATAAAAAAATTAAAACAATTGCTGCTGAGAATATTTTGTCTGTAGAATTTTCTGCTTTTACTTTGGAATATTTTTTTTAGACAGAGACAACTGGTAGGGATTCGACTTGATTTTAAATTTGATGCAAATCGTATTCGCATTTAGTTTCAGGCATTTTCTTGCTAGATTCAACGTTTAGTAAGTATTAGAATTTAAAATGATTCATCTAGGATGCAAGAGATAAACGCATTACAATGTTTCTCATTCTTTAAAGTAGTCATACATTAAGTATTTTGCTGCATAATTTTTCATAAATGGTAGAAATAAAATTCAAGTAACTCCCAACAGTTGCAAAAAGTTATTCAATTGTTAGTGAAAAAAATTCTAGCAATAATTGCTGTAGACAGCAATGTAAACATAAAATATGTTCTTTGATGACTGAATAGCATTAAGTACATTAATACGCCACAAGCTTTGCATACCTACTACTTCTTGCAATGTTCCCTCACCTATCCTGGTTTGTAATTGATGATAAACCGGGAGGTATAATAACAGAAGAATGCCGAGAACAGCACAACAAAATCCTAACCACCATTTTTTACTCGAAACAGAGTGTACATGCACCGAGTTGTTGACATCATATGGCTTTAAATTTAAATCGGAAGGGTACGGTGGAAATCGGGCCCTCTCCATCTAAAACAAAAAACAAACATTAATGAAAACAGTAGACAATCGTGGGGTGTAAATTATGATAAATAGCATGTATATAGGATAATTAAATCATTTCAAAGTGTTATAGAATAACAAAAAAATAATTACAGTCATTATGAAATATGCGGGTGTACAAAATTCAAGGTTTCCACTGAAAAATAATATTATCATTCATCAGTTTTACAAATAAATATCAAATAACGATAAACAAATAACAATAAGTATTGTATTTCGGATAATAACCTTGAATACAATTATTATTGTTCTACAGTAAAACTTAGCACACTAGATAATGCTTACATTGGATGCAAATATAAATAACGGAGTGCTAAATCCACATCCTCCTTCCAGACAATTTTTGGTATTTCTTTCGAAGAGACATATGGTATTTTTTCACTGACATTTACCACCCTTACAATAAAGCCGGTATTTATTACCTAACTCTCACAAAATATAACCAAATATTTGTTGCATGGCTCACTAATAACATATTGTTCTAAAAAAAATATTTAGTACTTTTAAAACTAATACAATTTGTAAATAACAATTTGGAGAGCTGTACTTCTAACCCTCACACTGACTTCGTGAAACTAATGAAATGAACGATTGTCAGTTGTCAGTTGATACTACGGTGACGCTATCTGTGAGTACAACAAACAAACACTGTGATTTTTTTCATTTTAGAAAATAAAATAAATTATTATAAATGTTTAATTTTTATTTATAAGACTTTATGAATAAGATAGTTTATTACTTATTATCAAAAAAGAGTCATTAAATATTATTGGAATTTAGCATATCTATGGAATTTTCTGGAAAGTGTTTCGCTGCGGAGGTATATAAACAACAAACGGTCGATTACCGGCAGTTGTTTCGCAATTGTCTGACGGCAAACATTACGCGAAAATCTACTGTAAATCATAAATAAAATTCCTCCAATTTCATTAAATAATGGTTCGCTATTATCATCGAATTATCTCACCAATTTATAGGAACGAAAAGTTCCATGAAGAACCAGAAATATATTTCCAAAAAGGAAAAACCAAACACCACGAAGAAATAACAATTGAACAAATAAATTTGGAGGAAGAAGAAACGCAGTATGATGAAGAGGAAGAGTACATCGTTTCTGAGCCTGATGATGAAGACGAAACTGATGAAGAAATACAAAGAATATTTAAATTTGATGAAGAAATCAGTGAAGAAGAGGATAATGAAAGTGTGATAACAATTGAAGAAGAAACAATTGAAACTTTAACTGAAGAAGATGAGCTGGAAGAGGACGAAAGTGAAGATATTGAAACAAAAGATGAAGAAATTATTAAACGCAGGAAAAAATATGACGAAGAGAAAATAATGTTCAAATCTGCTGAAATTGTGCTATAATTATTTATGACTGATTCATTGTTTATCATTCATTGTAATATATTCATTGTAGATAATTAATAATTTTTTTATAACATTCCAAATATTTGTTCCAATAAATCATTAGAAAAGTAACAAAAAACAACGTTTTTTTTTAATACCTCTCGTTGATTACAAAATAATTATTGATTACATTTTAACGTAGCACAAACAATAGAAATTTCTAGAAATTTTCTTTGCATATTGCTGCGCCATCTGTGAAGTAGTAGCCGTATTTAAAATTGCTAGTGAAAGTAAATGAGTTACAGGTTCCTAAATATTATACGGTAGAGGGCTGCAGTTACCATACAGAAGAGCTTTAGTTGACAATATTTCCCAGAGATGGCACCAGCAAGATCAAAATAGTCAAATATTTTTTTATTTTTCAAACAAAATGATTTTGAAACTAAACTGAGTCACGATTAAATGATTAAAGTAAAAAGCTCTATTTAACTTCTGAGTTCAAATTGAATTTATTCAATTAAGGGAATGATTAAAGTAATTTGTATCTTTTCAATTGGAAAAGGAGGGAAATAAGAAAGAAGAGAAAGGAAGACGAAAAAGAATTCTCTATAAAAGTGTCTGCAAGACAAACGACGTATACGTGACTTAATAATTTCGCTTAAGTAAATAGTTCAATTAAATAAAAGTCGTTAATCTTATTTCGCCTTAAATTTTGTTACATTCAATTTCTACTGGATTTTTTTTATTCAACAAATATTGTAGTCCAGCTAGGTGCTTCAAATTTATTGCATTATTTTATTCTTTTTTCGTGGAACGTAAAGAGACAACCTTCCTGAAGAATTCCTCTCAGAATCGCCAACATTTCTCGTTACTCATTAATTAACTTTTCAAGGGTTCGAACCCTTCTCATTTTCTTAAAGAATGTTCAATTAGGGTTTTAATTTGTTCCCCAGTCAATATCACTTGAACGACGTTCTTTTATTTTACGTTTAATTACTTTGTATACTCGTGACTCTGTTTGACATAAGATAGTTGGTAAGTTGGGCAATGGAGGGAAAAAAAGCGGAGGAATTTGAATAAAACAAATAAGCACAAATAATTGATCACAAAAATGTGTATAAAGTATTATAATTTCGCTTCAATTGTTTTATAATAGTTTTTAAATGAATAAAGTACACCAAAAGTCATGTAATTCATAATTTACTAATAAAAATTGATTTTAAACTCTTGCTGTGAAAAAACAATTGAAATTAAAGGACATATTTTCAATTCCCACTTATTTTTGCGGAATATTGTAGAACAAATTTATTTTATTTTGGATACGTTTTGTATTAAGGACAGATAATTCAAAATACTTCTGCTAACAAAGAGTTCATGTATCTTTCAGTATATGACGAAAAAATTGCAGATTTTAATGTACTTACCGAGCAAACTGGTGAAAGAGATTCGTTTTAGCATTACAAATATGGAAAAAAAATAATAATTAATGGCGGTCAAACAAGGTTGACCTTGAAAATAGTATTTATTAATTTATATAACATGTATACATTGTGCGTGTGTGTATGTTTGTGCGATACTAGAGTAAAATTAAATTCTGTAAGTGGTTTCTATTTTTAACCAGTGGTGCTTCGCACTTCGCATGCAACTAATGGCGGGCTTCACCCGCTCCAACTAAGTTCTATGACGAAAAGTCCACTAAACACCTCATGTTGGGTTTGTCTCGGACTCAAGATTCCATGCACGTCGAGCTTGATCAGAGCGGGCGAAGCCCGCTTATTAGCTGAGTGTGAAACATTACCGGCTAAAAGCAAAAACCACTTTTTTAATTCTAGTGACAAAATTTCATTTCATGAGTGAGTTGCTATAACCATCTTACACACACACACACACCACGCAATGTATACAGTTCTTAATGATATAAAATAATAAATGATGTTTGCAAGGTCAACTGCTATTGATTATATTTTTTCCCATACTTGTAATGCTAAAACAAATCTTTTTACCTAGTTTCGTTTAAATTGACACTTTGGCCCCAGATATTTTTTTCATGAAGCTGACATCTATAATAGAACACGAAGAGTGACATGACTTAAACAGCTACCTGGTACCGCCTCCAAATAAATGATATTTTTGAAAATTTAAGATGTTACAATTTGTTACGAACGGAAAAAAGATATATAATAAATTTATTTGTAAGCAATGAATATTTTCCTCCTTGAATCCTTGAAAATAATTAAACAGTGAAAATAGAAATATAATCAATTATTGAACTAGCGATTGGCATTACGTCCATAAAACACCATACTATTCTCCCCATAAAAACAATTGATTAGGACAGCACCTTACCAACAAACTTTTTGTATAAGTCTGTCGAGTCGGCTGCGCATCGAATCGCTAAATTGCCACAGCTCTTGTAATGAAGACCTGTGGACCACACACGTCGTCACTGTGATTGGTTTAATCTTCCCCCCACCAAACAGGCGGAGTTTATCTAGAGGCGGAGCCCGTATAATTCAACAGTGGGGATTTAGCGACAAGATTGACACTTCATCTCAAGAGTGGGGACTGATATCGAGCTTTAAGGCGGGACTGAAAAGTGGAGGGGCTATCTGCCTCAGGTGTGATTTATGAAAAATTGAGAGTCCCCAGATTTACCGAATAATATTTCTTATTGATAACGTTAGCACTTGTTTTTCTAGTTTACGTAATTTTTGCAAAATTAGTTCACGTAAGTATAAATACTCAAGTTTCACTATAATTATCTACAATTAAAAAATTTTATTACTGATCTTACTGATTTCTAATTCTGTAAATGAAAATTTTCCTCGAATAATAGGATTACAAAAATTACTTTAAGTTGTTACGGTTCTGCGAATAAACGAGAATGTTACATCGGGAGTATTTCTTCATTTAGAATTCAATTAATTACCTAAATGATAATTGTTTGCTATAAAACTGCGAAGAAAAGAAAAAGGAAATTGAATCTTTCTACGAAACAATTCTTCCTGGATGCGAAAATGCTTCAAGCTTTTTATTTTATTTTGGTGCTTAAAATTGCTGTTTTAAAGCCGATAGATTCATCAGAGTTTTACTGCTATTCGAATAAGAGCGACGGAGGGAAAACATTTTATTTTAGGATTCATCTGTTTAGTTTGCCCACTTCAGGAGTTGTATAAGTAAAGTAGAAATCTGTAACGTTCTCACCTAACATCTAACATAAATTCAAATCTGATGTGGCGTGTCTAAAAACAATAAAACAATTCTCAATAAAATTCTATATCCGTGAATACGTGCGCGTTCATAAAATATACATTTCACACATATCAATAAATTAAAAATCATAAATGACATAACACCATCACAATAAAAATTGAATCACGCAGCCTATCCAGATCATAAATTTGATATTTAATAAATAATATGAGGCTGCTTTCGGTTTGAAATTATTGATAGTTTGTGCATACTTTTATATTTATATTTTTTAACAAAATTCTGAAATTATTCAGCCTCGACGCTCAAAGAGCGAGTAACTGATCTGCAAGATCAATGGATCAGTTATAAAATAGGCCTAATTAAGGCACTTCCAAGATTTGCCCACATGCACGAGGCGTAGGACAGAATACAAATATAAATAAAAATACCTACAAGTGTTTTCGGTATATAAAAAAGTATAGGGGAATGCTGCAAACGTTTACGCATCGTGCGCATGTCCAATTTTGAGTCTTTTTTTACATTTATATATATCATGATGAGCACATCGTAAACGTCTGCAACTTCGTCACACCCTTTTTCATGAACTAATCTACCATTTTTATTGTTTGCAGACGGAAACTACTAGTTTTTTTTTTATCAATTCTGCCTCATTTTTTTTTTTTTATTTATTGAATTTTGGGATATGAATCTGATGGCTACGTCCCAAGTTGATTTTTTGATATGCACTGCTATTTTTTACTTTGCCTGTCACATTTCTTACATTGCTGCTGTGTGTTGCCAGTCAATCGATGCAGGTCCATGTTACAACAATTAATCGGTGCCAGATATAGCTTCATTGTTGCCAAGTTAATTTGATTCTCAACTTGAAAATGTAACGAGAATGGATACCGATCCAATCAAGCCGTGAAAATTTTCATGATCTGACTGAGATTTGAACACACAACTCCTGCGTCCAGAGGCTAGCACTCTACCACTGTGCCATCTCGCGCTTGTACCTTGAAAGTGACTTGACATTAGAAAAAAAAAAAATTACGCAACTGTTTAAATTTTGGCAATAATAAATGTGAAAAAAATAATTTTAGACTCTATCATCTTGATGTTTAATTCATTAAGGTGCTTGCTACAAAATACGACATATCAAAAAGCTTCTGGACCATATTTGAATTTCAAGTCGATACTTTTTTTTTATACTTTTATATGGAATCTTATGGGTCGAAAAAACATATTTGCGTTTAATATTCGCAATCATTCGATCAAAATATCAAAAAAATTGTCGAATTAGTAAAAAGATATTTTAATATTAACTTCAGTTCAGAACAAAAAATCAATATTAAGCTCTGCCCCTGCATTCTCTATCTCTGTCTAGTTTCAAAATCCTCCATAACTCCGTCTCTCTTACACTTTATCTGCATTTTTTTAAAGTTTCAAGTGTTTGACCAACAGATGGCAGGTTTTTCGTAGCAAGCACCTTAAGCCTCGGGTTGCATATTTTTTTTGTTTATCCTAAAGTTAATTTGCTAGGCTCAGGATAAACTAAAAAAAGTGTAGCCTGGCCTAAGCTTTTATTTTATTTGCTTTCCTGATTTCCTTATGCTACTTATGATATTTTGGCTCAATCAAAAGATTGGCGTTCGATTCGAGTTTCAGTTGCTCATTTTATATAGCCAAATGAATGTTGAATAAAATATTGTCATTTAAGTCATTAGTTCACATTATTATTCATTTGAATTCGCTATTTATTCAATAATTTATTGGTATTGTAATCCTAGTTAGCATTAACCAATAATCTAGTCGGGGTTCAATTGTCGGACGTGATTGACAGTCTATGGTTACTAGATGTTCGTTGGTTGTCAGGCATTTTAATGCTGGCTTATTGTTGTTCAACTGTCAGACATTTTAATGTTGGCCCATTGTTGGAGTAGGGTATATAAGGCACGCGATCTAGCGAGGAAGTCAATCATTCAGTAAGAGTTACTGTGAGCGATTTTGTTGTGTAAAATAAATATTTGCCCTATAACCTGTGTTAATAGATTACTCACAATACAATTTGTGACAATATTAATAATCGAGATAATTTTTGTCTTGAAATGATTCGATTCGCCTCGCCGTGCAAGCAATAATTCAAAAATTCATCCTGAGCTCCAGAATTTTACTGACTCGATGAAAATTTGGGTATAGATAGTTGATAGGATGTACAATAACATATCGGAGTTGCTGTCAGGTAGAATGCTGGGTAAATTTGGAAAATAATAATAATAATCAGTTTTTTACGAATAAATTGAAAATTGCGCATTGTGAACAATTTTTCAGCACAAAAATTGAGTACTTTTTTATAATAAAAAAGGAAAAAATACATTTTGAATTGAAACAAAAAATTATGTTTTTGTAAAGTAGAAAATGCACAAAAAACACAAAACCTTGAAATTTAAATCAACTTTACATAAAAACGGTGGTAACTTCTTTATTTCCTAACCGATTTAGAAGAATCAAAAAAGCTTTAAGAAGGTAAAGGCTTACACTTTGTGATTATGTAGTCTTGGACTGAAACAAGTCCTGATACATACCAAAAAAATCCAGTGGCGTGCAGTCCATATATGCAGGGTGTGCACTGCACACCCTATGAAAATATTAGGAATTACGTAAATAAAGTTAATATAATGGTTCATCGAATACTTCATTTTATTTCACAAATTTTCATTATAAAATCAGAGAAAGAGCGTATTTTATCTATTTATGCAACCAGAAATACGAGCGCGCCTCGCGAGCCACTCTGCTTTATATTTGAAACGAATGTCGACGCTTGAGGTGCAGATTTCTCGCCTGCACAGCGAGCGAGGTCTGTTTAGCATAGTCAGTATATGGAAAGTGAAGGAATAGAGTCTGACAGAGAAAAAGCATACCGAAATTAGCTATCTCCTATCGCTCGTTCTCTCTCGCTGGGTGCAGGCAGACTTTCTGCACCTGGAGCTGAATATTCAACGTTTGGCTGAGCTCTTTTTCAAACGCCTTTTATTAGTTTGTTTTAAAATAGTTGGAATATTATTATTCGTTATTTAAGACAACAATATTAGGTAAACACTTATTTTATACGTTTCTTGAATTATTTATTTTTGTGAAATTATCATTTGTAGAATGACAACTGGAAATAGATCTATAATTTGTGATCTACTGGAAAATCCTTTTTTACGTCGTGATGTCGGAACAAAAAATGAAATTATGAAAACAAGACCAACGCCAGACATAAAATTCACTCAAAATATAAAAATTAAAAGCCAGCAGTCCGTGCGACATTTCCAAATTAAAATATATGGAAAATTTAAATGGATTGCTGGTTGTTGCGAGCAAAATAAGGTGTATTGTTGGCCATGTATATATCCCCTTCCTCACCACCGACTAAATGGGTCGCATATGCAATTGAGTCACGTGCGCTGAGGACGTAGTGAAGTCTAGTAGAGTTTCTGGAGACTACTAGAGTTTTCTAGAAGCTTCGAGAAACTCTAAAGTCAGAAAACTATTATTGGTAGTCCAAATACGGAGCAAGATTAAAAATAAATAGCGAACCAGTTGAGATAAATATGAAGCAGTGAAAATAATAGAAAAAATTTGGAGCTTCAAGACTATGTATGTGTGAGAAATTATATAGTCGTCAGTCTGTTGTTTTATAGCTATACTCGGACAAGTCAAATGAGTCCCATCGGGTAAGTTCGGTAATCGTATGATTCAAGATCGGCTAAGATAGGAGACTGACGTCGTCAGTGGCTTACGCATTTTATTCTCAAATGTTTTCTCTTGAAAATTTGTACTCCGATAATGTTTGCTTTGCATACGAAATGTACATATTGTCTTAAATCAACAAGTGAAACGAAAGAAGCGTTTAATTCAATTATATTCAATTTTCGCGTGGTTCAAACCTTATTGATGAGCCAAACAAAATTACTAAGTGCGCTCATGGAAGCGAATAAACTAAATATTTTCACGCAGACATACGTTTCTTACTGGTACAAGGCGTTAGGTAGAAATTAAAGAGGACATCAGCAATAGAGTATGTCTTAGCTTGGAAAGACAAACGCCATGCAGCAATTGTTTCATTCATAACATTAGTAAGAGAGAGATAGATACAGTTAGGTCAGGCTATTTCTATCTCCAAGAGATAAATTCTCAAGCGACAGGTTAGGCTTGTCCGAGTATAAGAGTGTATGCAAAATCACCCTCGAATTATTAAATTGAAGTTTGTAAATGTTCTGAACAATAAGAAATAAAATACACAAGTGCCTATTTAGTAATGATTATATTATATGTTATTACATAGTTAATGTTTGAAGCAACACCCATAGCGCCATCTGTAGATTTACTAACTGTTGGTTAGCGACCCCAGGTTAACGCTAACGACGGCATTAAAGCACTACAAAGTACGGAAAATTCGAAAATAATTTGCAGGTTTTACTCAAATCGGAATTTACTGTAATATAGAATTGGAGGAAGTAGGATAAAAGTTAAGCCATAAAAGAAATAACAAGGGAGAAATCTCACAAGAAATCACAACCAAATTTCCATTTTGATACTAATAAATATATTAATGACAATAATTAGAATATTTTCTCTAGCAACATAAATTTTATGTTTGTCTAATTAGTAAAGGTGCTATTTACATTTAATTATAAATAAAGGTTGTTAATTAAGTTCATCAAGTAAATATCTATTATCCATCTGATGAAATACTATCTCATTTCATAAAAATAACAGGTATTCATAAACAGTGTCATAAAATAGACATAAAATTTTTATTCATAAAATCATAAAACACTTGATTATGGACACTATATTACACCGTGACATTGAAAATAAATTTTAATAAGTAACAAAATAGTGTTTTCTATTTTTTATAGTGTAATGTTTGTTACCAACTGTTTTATTGCAAATAACTTATTGAATTTTTAGTGCTAAATTTATTTTTCTTCACAGAACACTTAAAATTCAAATTTTCAATCAGTTAGAAAAAGTTAGGCCGATTATTATTGAACGTTTGACATTAAATATCCCGCAGTTTTGAAGTAATTTGATAGTTATTTTGAATTTTTATTAGCTAGCTGTTGAATACTTGACGCACAATTTGTATCAGGTTATTTATTTCAGAAACATTTTTATTTTGATATTTCAAATAAGTATTAGAGTTCTAGAATTTATTATGCATCGCTCAATCAACACCATATTATTTTTTATTAAATTCTCTTTATTAAAAATATAATTTTTTAAATCTGAAATGGAAAAATGCACATGTCTCATTGCTCGAGCTTTTTTTTTAACAAACTTTAATCATATTTTCTCGATTTTCTTCCCATAGGAT
Source organism: Dromius quadrimaculatus (assembly GCA_963989225.1). NCBI lineage: Eukaryota > Metazoa > Arthropoda > Insecta > Coleoptera > Carabidae > Dromius > Dromius quadrimaculatus. Next base: position 6,154,358 of record OZ022328.1, read on the forward strand.
GATAAAGCACCACTTTTAGAGTTAATATATAAAAATCGTAAACTTTTCTTTACTCAGTCTTCGTGCCAAGTCAACCTTAAAGTTTGGGGAATCTTAATACGGCCATGGAAGATTTTATAAAAACATATTTTTTTCGCATTGCAACCAAACTGTGTATAAAAATCAAGTTACTCTTCGAGAAAAAACATTTGTAACATACATTTTACAGTTGAGGAGCAAAAAAAATTACGTCTTCCTGTAGGTTACATGAAATAGGATTTTACGTACCTACTATTTTGTGCCACTTTTCTGGCCTTTTTCGCCTGCTAAAGCTTTGTCGATTTTATTATTGTGCAGGTAGTGTTACATGCCTCGCTCGTTTTCTTATATTTTTCTCTTCAACTAGCAAATTTAGACTTGGCTTTAATACAAGTATAACTACAAATTTGTGTTTTCAGATATTAATAAAGGGCTCCAACATCTGGAACACATTTTTCTATGTTTAATGTATTAGATATGTTCTGAAGCTTCGGGTTTTTATTTATTATTAACCAAGGCTAATAATAGTCGTTAGGAATAAAAATAAATTGAGGATGATAATTAATGTGACAAGAGCATAAACAATATAAGTAATATTTCGAGGCTTGTCGAGTTACGAAAATTGTTAGCCAAGTGTCATAATGCTTATTTACACTTTGTAGCATGCAAACGTTTTTTTACGGCCTTCAATTCCCATATTTTGGCAATTATTGAGCGCACAGCACAACTTGACATTTAGACTTGATCCTCAACCTCCGATAGACTTAAAAATAATTTTACACGCTTTATATAACTTCAAATGGAAAAACCTAAGAGAATTTTTTTAATGAAGTGCTATATCATGTACCGGTATTGATCCATAGCTCATGCATTGCTCGCACGGCTCACCTAGCGGTAACTTTTCATAACCAGATTTGATCCTATAGAGATGATTGAGAGCTGTAGATAGTTTTCATAGCTCAACAATCTTTCCTGGGTTTATCCTCCACTAACATATCTATGGATACCTGTACTTGACGTTGACGACTGGTAATCGCATTTATAGCTCAAAATATTATCTGTGTGTGTCACATCCAGAACTCGTTTATGGGTTTAATAAATTTATTTTCGCTTAAAGCTATAATAATATAACTAGAAATTTATCAAGTTGTCATAATTCGTAAAAATGAAATTGCATCGTGCCGCTCTATACTGCGAATATTCGAGTAGCTTGTTAGAATAACGTAGAAATTTCTAGACGTATTGACATCCGAAATATATAGAAGCGAACAATTTGACTGAGAGTAGTGAATATCCAGAGCGTGATCAACTAAGTGCGAAGTATAATAAATAAATAAGTTTTCGTAAATGAATATTAGTGGCTCTGTAGTTGAAATTTAATAGTATAGTGGGTGAGAAATAAATTATATAATGTTTGTTTTAGTTGCACCAAAGAATAAAGCTTTTATTTTCTTTTCATTCATTAAAAAGTAACTTTGATTTTAATAATAAACCGTTCCCTTAAAAGCAATAAACATTAAAATACACTTATTTATTATGTATTTACACAGTAACATCGTCTACTATTTATTTTCACTGCTTCTTATTTATCTTGATTCGCTTATTTATTTCCAATCTTACTCGCTTCGTATCTGAACTACAATAATAATAATAATAATGATTCGGCTCGACCGAGTTTGAGTTTTTATCCCTGCTTAGAGTTTCTCGAAACCTCTAGAAAGTTCTAGTGGTCTTCCAAAAATTACGTCCTTGGCGCATATGACTCAGTTTCGTTTGCCACCCGTTTATTCGGCGCGGCCTGCAGGGGCTCTGATCGTTACAATATATTGATTTTGTATTTCATATAATGCGATTTTTAAGTCTGTACGGACGTTGCTAATGGAGTGTCAAGTTAAAAAACCCTATTCGTAGCATTTTGTATGATTTATCTTCGTTTTAAATGAATGCATACAATGAAAATATGCGGGAACGTGAGTAGCACTAGCGAAGTGTACGGCATATACAAGTGAAGCACAAATTATACAACTACGTCTGTACGGCAAGCGGAAGATCCTAAGGGACGGATGAAAAATTTAATTGAAATTGGTATCAGAGTAGCCGAAAACTGAAAATACATCAATATGAATCCACTTTATGAATTATAATTGATAGACTGACAATTTCATACCAACCAGTCCGCACCAATCAGTTTTTAAACTCGAGCTCGTTTTCCAAATCGATTTTTGCACTTAATCTCAAATATGCATTGCAAACAACGCAAAAACATTTATTTTAGTTTTCAAGTTGAAAAAATTATGGTGAAAACTCGTAAAGCATTGAATTTTGTTTTCAAAAACTGTAAAGTGCTGCAACCGATTTTGAAAAATTGATAAAACAATTGACGATGTTGGATGAACAGAAAGGCAATGTAATTAAAATTAACACAATTCAAAAAGTTGAAGGGACAGTAATAAAAATTACATGAAATCGATTGTATACTTCAATCATTAAATTAAGTTAAAAGGGCCAAAAATTTGGATACATCAATGGAAAATAATCTCCACTGTTTTGATTATAGTGTACTGACCTTTTTATAACCATTAATTTTTTGGAGATCGTTTTGCAAATCGATTTTTGCACTTTATTTTAAAAATACGTTGCAAACAATGCAAAAACATTTAATTTAGTTACCAAGAGGAAAAAATTACGGCAGAAGCTCGTTTGATTTCCAAAATTTGTAAAAGTGCTGTAATCGATTTGAAAAAGTGTTGAATCAATTGACGATGCTGGACTAATAGGACTGCAATGTTAATTCAATAGTAATAATAAACTTGACAAGTTTCATGTCAATTAGTCCACCAGTTTAGTTTTTGGAGCTCGTTTTGTAAATCGATTTTTGCACTTAATTACTAAAATGAATGGCAAATATAACATCTGAACATTTTAATTTCTTATTCCTAAATAATAAAAAACTGCGAAGTATTGGATTCAATTTTCAGATATGATTTAGTATTCCGAGAAATTGTGTAGAAGTGTTTCAATTGATTTTGAAAAGGTGTTGAATCGATTGACAATATTGGAAGAGTAGTACAAGCGATGTTGATTGTTTTTACCGATTTGAGAGTAATTTTAAAGGCAGACTGTAGGAGACTTCTAAAATATTTACAGAATGATCTGTTTTTGGATATCGTTCCGCAAATCAATTTTTGCACTTAATTTTAGAAATACATTGCAAACAATGCAAAAACATTTAATTTAGTTGAAGGAAAAAATTACGGCAGAAGCTCGTTTGATTTACAAAACTTGAAAAAGTGCTGTAATCGATTTTGAGAAAGTGTTGAATCAACGGACGATGCTAGACGAATAGGAATGTAATGTTAATTCAATAGTAATAACATACTGACCCTTTATTATAAACTTGATAAATTTTATGCCAATCAGTCCACCAGTTTAATTTTTGAAGCTCGTTTTACAAATCGATTACCGATTGAGGCAAAATATTTATTGCTTTTCGCCCATAGGACCAACAATGATATCACATAAAAGGAAAATAATAATTTCGAAAAGAAAACCCTAATTGCAAGACTGAATACAGTTTTCGTTGTTTAATTTTATTTATTTATTTAAAAAAATTAGGGAATCAATTGCAGGCAAAGAGATTTTAAACTTTTCACACCAAGACCACACTCATCCCAACGACTGTACTTCAATATCAGAACACCCCCTCCACGTGTTTAACAAGTAATAAATAACCCATAAAACATGTCAAAATCCTCTAAAACCTCGTTTCTGTCTTTCTGATTGGTTAGGCAATAAATCCCACCCAAGTTGACCACGCCCCCGTAGAGCTTAACTCCGCCCAAAAGCAAATCCGTTCCCTCAGAAGTTCACAGTAGTTCGTAGAGAAAACATCATTGTGGCGAGGGTCCTGACATTAAATTAGTGTTTATAAGCAACCCCCACGGTTTTAATTGCCATGCGCGGAATATAAGACTTTTGTATAGTTTGGGGTGAAAAATTGTGAAAAAGCGGAAAATTTGAGTGAGGTAGTAACTGTGAAGTGCTTAGTGAAAATTATGTGAATGAAAGAAGAGGACAGCTTAAAATGTAATGTATATTTAAAAAGTGTTGTTAAATCGTTGATTGGACCAAAAACTTTAAAAATGGCTACGGTGACTACAAGTTTGGCTGCGCTACATTTTTCGCGGCAAACCGTCGAGTCTACTGATGGATCAATGGATTCTAATGACATATCGAATCATTACAGACGAGATTCCCCTTTAATAGACAATAATAGTTGTTGCAGCGACGATACAGTGTTATCCGTCGGAAATGAAAACCCCCTTCCAACAGAAAATCTATCATTTAAAAACATCGAAAGTCACCTAAATGCAATAACCCAACTAACAACGAATACTTTAGCCGAAGCAGAAAGACTATCCCACAGCCCACAAAGTCCAATATCCAATAGGCTAAGTCCTAGTAGCACCAAAAGCATCGAAAGTCCAACTCCATCAAATTACCAACTATCTTCGGATAAATCCAGCCCAACTTCACCAATGGATTCATTTATAGTTAATCCATTATTTCGACCGATGGAAACATCCTCCTCCCCGGAAATAAAAAGCCCTAAACCCGCAGAAGGACAATTTTTCTTCCGACAAACTCCAGTTTTAAAAACCAATGAGAATAACGATCAAAATAACGCTAGTTTAAAGTTTAGTATTGATAATATTTTAAAAGCAGATTTTGGGCGGAGAATAACAGATCCTATTAATATCAAAAAAGTTAAACCTAAAATTAAGATTCCTGGAAAAAGTTTTGAAGAAAGTTCGGCTAAAAGTTCAGGACCGGTGGACTTATCAAAAAATGATGGGGAAAAATCGACTTCCGAAGGCAGCGGGTCGACACCGATGCTTTGGCCGGCTTGGGTGTATTGTACGAGGTACAGCGATCGACCGAGCTCAGGTAAGAATTTTTTCTATTTTTTCCAACTTGAAGTTTTGACTGTTATACTTATTTTTGGAGATCTTTATCATTCAATGATTAGTTATAGAAGGCAACGACCTTTTGTAAGATCGTACCGAATGTGATGGCTCCTTTTATGATCGTTTTTCAATATTAATTTGGAAGATGCGTTGAAAACAACGCATGGACATTAAATTTAGTTTCCAAGTTAAAATAAATATGTTAAAAGCTCACAAAATATTATATTTAGCCTTCCAAAACTGAATCAAAGTGTTGGAAGGACAGGAAGCAATATTAATTGTTTTTCTCACGACCTATTCAACAAAATTAGCATTCTTTGATTATACCTAATTGGAAAAAATGATATATCGGTGAACAATTCATTTAAAACATTGAAGAAACTGGAAAAACAACCACGCGGAATCGATATTAACTAGAAATAATTTGTTAATTTGGTTGAAATTATTATCACTTCATGGAACATAATAAACTTGATCAGTTTCATAATCTACCGGTTTTGTTTTTGAAGCTCGTTTTACGAATCGATTTTTGCACTTAATCCCAAAAACGCATTTAAAATAACGCAAAAACAATTAATTTAATTTTTAAGTTGAAAAAATTTTGTTAAAAGCTCGTAAAAAATCGTGCTGAATTAATTGACAATATTGGACGAACAAAAATATGAATCGATTTTTGCACTTAACTTCAAAAATGCATTGCAAACAACGCAAAAACAATTAATTTAGTGTTTAAGTTGAAAAAAATACATTAAAGCTCGTAAAGTATTTGATGTTGAAGTGATAATCGATTTTGAAAAAGTGTTGAGTTGGTTGCTGATATTGGACGAACATGAATGCAACGTTAATTCAATGGCAATAACATTTTTTTAATAATAATTAGAGTAAACACAATAATCCAGTGAGCTAATCGTTAAAAAAGTTAAAAATACTAGAAAAATGAAACATGAAATCGATATGCACTTAATTCAATCAGTAAATTGAGTTGGGAGGGCCATAATTTCGAATAAATTTAATGGTTCATAATGTACTGACTCATTTATAATTTACTTGACAATTTCGTGCAAATCATTCCATCAGCTTAGTTTTCGGAGCTCGTTTGCAAATCGATTCCTGCACTTAATTTTAAAAATGCTTTTCAAATAACGCAAATACAGTTAATTCAGTCTCCAAGTGGAAAAAACTACGGTAAAAGCTTGTGAAGTATCAATTCGGCTTCCAAAACTTGTAAAAGTGCTGTAATCGATTTTGGAAAGGAGTTACATCAATTCCCGATGCTGGGCGTACAAGAAAATAATGTTAATTTAATATAATTCAGAGTAAATACAATAATCCAGTCAACTAATCATTTAAATAATCAAAGAAACTGCAATAACTCACAGAATCGATAAGTACTAAATTAAATGGCTACAATTTGAATACAAAAATAGAAAACTGTCTAAACTTCACGGAATATAATGTACTGACCCTTTATTTGACAAGTTTCATGTCAATCAGTCAACCAGTTTAGTTTTCGGAACTCGTTTTGCGAGTCGATTTTTGCACTTAATCTCAAAAACGCATTGAAAATAACGCAAAACAATTAATTTAGTTTCTAAGTTGAAAAAATTACGTTCAAATCTCGTCTAGTATCGAATTTAATTTCTAAAAACTGTGTTAAAGTGATAATCGATTTTGAAAAAGTGTTGAATTGGTTGCCGATTTTGAACGAACAAAAATATGATGTTAATTCAATTATAATTTAAAGAAAACCACAATAGTTCAGAAAATAAATTCTTCAAAAAAATTAAGGACACTGAAACAACTACGTGAAATCGATGTATTGAATTCAATCAACAAATTTAATTAAAAGGGCTGTAATTTTGGAGAATTATCTTCACTTTATGGATTAATACTGTTCCTTCTATAATAAGCTTGACGTTTTTAGACCAGTTTTCGGATCTCGTTTTGCAAATCGATTTTTGCACTTAATCTCAAAAATGTATGGTAAATAACGCGAAAACAATTAATTCAGTCTTCAAGTGGATAAAATTACGGTAAAAGCTTATAAAGTGTCAATTTGGTTTCCAAAAGTTGTAAAAGTGCTCTAATCGATTTTCAAAATGAGTTGAACCAATCGACGATGCTGCACGTATTATAGGAAACATTCTTTGATTATAATTCAGAGTAAATACAATAATCCAGTCGACTAATCACTAATCATTCAAGTAATCAAAACAACTGCAATAACTCACGTAGAATCGATACTAAATCAGATTAGTAAATCAAGTTAAAAGGGCTATAATTTGAATTATCTCAACTTCATGCGGAATATAATGTACTGTCCTCTTATTTCATGTCAATCAGTCAACCAGTTCAGCTCGTTTTGCGAATCGATTTTTGCACTTAATCTCAAAATCCATCGCAAACAACGCTAAATAACTAATTTAGTTTCTAAGGGAAAAAATACGGCAAAAACTCGTGAAATATTGAATTCTATTAAGCCAAATACTGTGCTGAAGAAATAATCGATTTTTGAAACGTATCAAATCAAATGATGATATTAGAACAACAGGAAAGCAATGGTAATTCAAAACAGTAACAATTTTCAGTTATAATAAAAATAAATACAATAATCTACTAGTCAAGTTTCCGAAGATCGTTGCCAATCGATTTTTGCACTTAATTCTAAAAATACATGGCAAACAATGCAAAAACATTTAATTCAGTTTCCAAAAGGGAAAAATTACGGCAGAAGTTCGTGGAGTATTAAATTTGGTTTCCAAGACTTGTAAAAGTGCTGCAATCGATTTTAAAGAAGTGTTGAATCAATTGACAATTGCATTGCAAACAAAAAACAATTAATTTAGTTTCCAAGCTCCAAAAAATACAGCAAAAATTCGTGAAGTATTGAATTCTATTGCCAAATACTGTGTTAAAGTAATAATCGATTTTGAAGAAGTGTTAAATTAAATGACGAAATTAGACGAACAAGAAAGCAATGTTAATTCAATAACAGTAACATTTTTTAGATATAATTAGGGTAAATACAGTAATCCACCAAATTAATCGTTTAAAAAGTTGAAAAGACTAAAATAATAATTACGGAAAATCGATTGTACTAAATTCAATCAGTCTACCTGTTCAGGTCATAGAGCTCGTTTTCCGAATCAATTTTTGCACTTAATCTCAAAAATGCATTGCAAACAATGTAAAAACAATTAATTCAGTTTTCAAGCTGAAAAGTGATGGTAAAAGCTCGTAAGATATTGAATTTTGTTTCCAAAATCTGTAAAGTGCTGCAATCGATTTTGAAAAATTGTTGAATCGATTGACGATGTTGGACGAACAGAAAGGCAGTGTGAATTTGTGAATTAAAATAGACACAATTCAAAAAGTTGAAGAGACTGTGATAGAATTACGTGAAATCGATTGTACTAAATCCAATAGTGTACTGACCTTTTTATATTGAACTTGACAATTTCATGACAATCAGTTCACCAGTTAAGTTTTCGGAGACTGTTTTGCAAATCGATTTTTGCACTTAATTTTAAAAATGCATTGCAAACAATGCAAAAACATTTAATTCAGTTATTAAGAGGCCAAAAATACGGCAGAAGCTCGTTTGATTTTCAAAACTTGTTAAAGTGCTGTAATCGATTTTGAAAAAGTATTGAATCAATTGACGAGGCTGGACAAATAGGAATGCAATGTTAATTCAATAGTAATAAAAATCTTGACAAGTTTTATGCCAATTAGTCCACCAGTTAATTACTAAAATGAGTGGCAAATACAGCATCTGAACATTTTGATTTTCAATTTGAAAAAATTATGGAAAAAGCTCGTGAAGTATTCCGAAAAACTGTCTATAAGTGCATCAATCGATTTTGAAAGGGCGTTGAATCGATTGCCTATGTTGGAAGAACAGGAAAGCGATGCTAATTATTTTCTCGATTTGAGAGGGATTTTGAAGGCACTAATGTCATCTCTGAATATTAATGTGTGTCAAAAAATCAGCGGAAGGAACGTTTGTTTTTTTTACAACATATAATACACGTGTGTCACACATCGCTTCTTTTTACAGTTTTGTTGAATCAAAATAATAATTGCTTGTCTACAATTCCCAGTATATTAATGAACAGTTTTATTTGGGTATGCAAGCTATGTTTTCCAGTTAATTAATATTATGTTTGACAGTAATACATATAGATATATTAATTTGGCATGCTGTGAAGTTTTTAGTTATGCATTAAAAAATATTGTTTTTATGTCAAAAATTATAATTTTTTCCTCAACATATCTTGTTTTCAATTAGCAGGATGCAGCAATCTATAAGTGGATCTCTAAATATCATTTCAAAGCTTGGAATTCAAATTACGAATTTTGTCAGTACAAATCTCGTTTTCCATTAGCAAGGCACTGCAATCTACGTAAATTTTTTATTCTAAAGCCCACGACTCGCAAAATAAAATGCCATTTTGAGAGCAAATATCTCAGTTTCTTCCTTTAACATCCAAATTACCAATTTGATTAATACAAATCTTGTTTTTAATTAATGTGTCGTTCAACATTTTATTGCTGCACTTTGATGCAAACGACCCAAGAAAATGCAGCGAACTATATGTGCATTCTAAAATATTTAATTTTGTTCTAAAAGCCCACAGATCGCAAAATAAATTGCTACCTTGGTCAAAAATATCTCAGTTTCTTCCTTTTATTAGCACAAATATTGTTTTGAATCAGCAAGACATACAATACGTGGATTTCCAAATGCTATCTAATTATTAACGCAAATTTGTTTTCAATTAGTGATATGCACCAATTTTCGTGGCTCTACTGAAAATTTAAGTTTGTTAATCAAAACAAGATGCTAATAAATATAAGTAATATTTATTTTCAAACATATTTATATCACACCGAATCATTTTGATCTACTTCGTTGTTTACTGACAACATATAAATTTAATCTGACCGTACAGAGTGAACGATGCATTATCTTTATATAGGCAGAGGAATTGTTCATCTGTTTAGATCTGGAGAGGCTCTATCGCCTTTCGTGAGACCGCTAGAGTTATTTTGGAATTATTCCAGACTCCAATGAATGAATACCTCAAATTTTGTTAGTTTCTTGAATTAATAAATTGTTAAAAATAAAAACCTGATTGTTTTACAAAATTATAAAGTCGTAAGTACTCTCAATTGGCTACGAGACTACGAATATTTGTTTATCTAAAATTTTACTTGTTTTCTGCTAAACGAGTCTATTTAACCTATAATAAAACATAATAATTATGCCTAAATATTTGTTTGGACTAAAAATTCAAGTGTCAGCAAGTTTTGCACGCTATTCAATAATTTAAATAATTATTGTGATCATACAAAACAATGAAACTTTGTTCTAATATGCAAAAAATTGCAAAAAACAAAGTAGAAAATAGTGTAGCATTAACAAGCTGCTATACAGCAATAGTCGCCTATAAAATGCTTGAAATTATAGGTATACTTTATACATCTACATGACTACCCGTTTTTATCGACCATTCGTTAATGTGTAAGATAATGTAGCCCGCATTTCAATTAATGTAATTTCATATCATTATGGAATAATTACATTTTATTTACATATTCAAGTAGTCCTGTAAATTGATCTTTATTAATTAAGTTCTAAGCGTTGATTGAGGATTGAGAGCCAGCGATAGAAACGCTGAAAAATTACACACCAATTTTATTGTTCCACCTATTATCAAACGATTTTTGATTTTTTATGAAGCTATATTGTCGATGCTTTGAAGCTCGTGTAAAGCGTAATGTGCTACAGTTTCTCTAGATTCCAATTCCACGTTACTATATTTTTTTTGAAACCGGATTTCTCAGTAAATAAACACCCCAGGGCGTTTTAGAATCCTGCTTATTAAGCAGTTACTTAATTCATCCTAGAAGGCAGTCTTAAGACTGTTTTCTGATATATTTTATTTCTTAAAAATAGTCCCGACAAGCTACACGGTCATGTAAATAGCCCCTATAAACATTAAATTAATGAAGATACAAAAATTAATTACGCTCAAGCCGCTGAAAAGATATTGAAAAGCAGTATTTTATTGAAGGAATTTCTTATGAAATATAAAATTTAATAAATTTCGCCATGTCCTCCATGAAAAATTGTTTTCAGTATTCTAATGAGCCTATTGTGAACTCAAAATTTAAAAATATGTTTATTACGCATTTTTTTGCGTTGATTGTACTATAATGATGTATTGCTTTTCAATAGATTCAGAAACTAGAACAATGGATATTGTTAATTATTCGTTTAGGAACTTTAATTAATGATTGTGAAATTGTTTTTTTGTGGAACGGAAAAATGCTTTTGTTATTACACTGCACCAATTACTTTTGAGGAGATTTTTTAATATACCAAGTAGTTAATTTTAGCACATTCTTTAATTCAATTTGATTGTTGGAAGTAATTCAAAATAAATATAAACAAAAGTAACAGAAAAGATGTTGTTGAAATATATTATTTATTTCAAATAACTGCATTAATAATTTCAATCGGTTGAAAAATGCTTGAAATGCAGTACTAAAGAAAAAAATCGTAATTGGAAAATCAAGAATTTCTTTTCGAATCGAAATTAGCGTCCGTAAATCTGACACTTAAATCAAGTTTTTAGACAGCTTGTGTTTACTTTCTACCTGTAATTATATTGAAACAATTTGTCTTGGAATTGCAACATTTATCTAAATATCTTTTTTGCTGATAATTTACGGTTTAGTAATAAATATTTATACAGGCTGTTTTTTTAAACGCGGAATATAGATGTTCAACATGAGATTTCAAATTTTAGAAGTATGATATTTGCAGCAAAAATAAAAAAATTACGGCATTGAATCTAACCCTAAGACAAATAACTAGAATTGATCCTTGAATGATTTGGCACAACATTCACTTAAAACATTTTTCAAAATTATCAGCGGTTCATTTGTTATTATCAAAATTTAAATCATTATAAAATTAGTTATATTTTTCTGAGCCAAAGGAATAATGCGAAACATAATGTGGAGTTAGAATTATTATCACTCATATTTTGACATCACAAGCAAACGTTTCGTCAATTGTTTTTTAAAATAAGTAATTTGGCTCTATCGTGTTTGGTATCAAATTAAAGCTCTTGTAGAGATAATTCTAGAAGAAGTATCAAAGAGGAGGAGATATAAGCTTAGTAGATATCAAAAATAAATAATGAAGTAGTGGAATCCACGTCACCATCTTCAAATTACACTTCCGGCGATCAAATGTCGAAACTGTATGTTCCAATGAATTAAAGACTCCGAAAATCTAGAAAATCTAGAAAAGGATTTTTCATTTTTAAAAATATTTATTTTATGTAAGGACTAAGAAATGACCACCATCTGTCACTTTAACAATGATAACTGTCACTTTAACAATGACAGTCGCCACTTTGACAATTATCGTATTCGGCTTACAAAACTGCCCCGGGGTTGAGCAAACGAATATAGCCGATATTAACAAAAGAGAGCCGAAGATCACCGATTTTGTTTGAATCACGAATCTCGGTAAAAATTGAATCTCTTCGGTTTGTTTCGTAGCTATTCGACCGCCCTGCCCGCTGGCAGTTTTGTAAGCCGAATACGATAAATGACAGTCGTCACTTTGACAATGACAGCTGTCACTTTGATAATGACAGCTGTCACTTTAAAATATGTAATTAATTGATACGACACTAAATTTCTGGAACAGTGATAAAACTGGCCATGTAATTTATGGTCGGGGAAGTACTGTTTGGGGTCACAGCGGATTTTTACTACGAAAATATTACACATTACTATAACCTGAAGTTCTAAAGCAATTATGTCAAGCGGTGAGAAGAAAAGGGCCCAATTTGTTAAGAAGTTGTGACTGGATCACAACAACGTACCTGCCCGTTAATTAACAATTTTTCAGGTGAATTTTGATGAAATACAGGATTTTTCAATTGCATACAGTTTTCTACGACTTTGGGTTACTTCCTTACTTGAAAAATTCTTGAAGATCTCAGAGGAAATAAAAGAAATGCGACAAAGCAGCGGAGTATATTAAAGGAGCGTTTCCGAATGTAGAAGAATGCATAAAATATGATTGTGACTATCTTAGGAAATTTTCGGAGCAAATTTCGTACACTTTAAATATTACTTTTGTGGTTCGTAAACATTTTGGTAAATCTAAAATTTCTTTGAAATTTGTGGATGACAAGATTGAAAATTATCGAGAAATTGTTAGCCTAATAGTAGTCCGTTGATTTTAGACGAAAAAAGGCCAAGTTCACATAAATTTGTACACTTTAATTTTTTTATGTGATGAAAACTCAAGTTTGCAGCTTCGAAAGAATTGTGCTAGCTGCATGATGCTAGAAAAGTCTCTAAATTTCGGCTTTTGGCCAAAAACTTCTATAACAAAGCTTCGTACATAAATATTCACAAACATCTTTCTTGAAGCTGTGAACATTTCTTGTAATTTGAGCCCAACTTTGATTTTTTAGGTTTGATAGATATAGAACCTCAAAAATTGGACTTTTTTCCAAAAAGTTGAAAGTTACAGTTTTGGTCCTTCTCTGAGCAAAATTTAAAAAGATAAATAACATTTTGAATAGTTTTACATCGTTTGTTTTCTTTCTTATCCTTTGAAATTAAGAATTAAATATTGATTAATTGATTGATACAGCAAATCCAGTTTTCAACATTGGTCGTTTCTTTAAGATAACTCTGAAAGTATTGAGCCTACATGCTTCTTTCTGAGCTGAAATTAAAGATAACTAAAAGTAATACAACTTCCTATCTGATGACTTTCTTCGTAAAATGAGTATTAAAGCCGATAATTTGCTCAGAGAAAGGCCAAAATTGCAACTTTCAACTTTTTGGGAAAAAGTCTAATTTTTGAGATCTCATATCTCAAGAACTATCAGACCTAGAGAATTATAGTTGGGTTTAAATTGTAGGAAATATTCACAGCTTCAAAAAAGCTATCTACAACTTTTGCCGTAGGAAACTTTTTTATAGAGGTTTTGGGCCAAAAACCGAAAACAGATGAAAAATTTCGAGGTTTTTTGAGCACCACTGAAACTTTGATTTACTTTACTGGGATTTAGCCTAACAATATGACAAGACAAAAGAAATCGTGCAAATTTATGTGATATGAATGTCTAAAGTCAGCGGACTATAGTGGGAATATACAAACGCAACAGCGAAGCTTAGTGGCAAGTTGAGATGATTTGAATTAACGTCGACATTTGACATTTTTCAAAGAAATATTTCTGAATAGTGCTACATTTGATAGTTTGGTTCTATATTCATGAGCAAAGCGAAGTATTCAAGTTGAGCTGATAAAAAAAAAGACCAATTTTTGAGATCCTGTATCTCGAGATCTATTAGACCTAGAAAATTATGGTTGAGTTCAAATTATAGGAAATATCTACAGCTGCAAAAAACGTACTCATGACTTTTTTCATAGGCAGCTTTCTTATAGAAGTTTTCGGCCTAAAACTAAAAACAGCCGAAAAATATAAGAAAACTTATACTTTAGAACTAAGAATTAAGTATTGATGAATTGATACATCAAATTTGATCATCAGACGCCATTTGTCGAAAAATCCAATTTCTAACATGAGTTGTTTTTTTTTTCTAAATAACTCTGGAAGTATTGAGCCTACATGCTTCTTTCTGAGCTGAAATTGAAGATAAATAAGAGCACTACAACTTTATTCCTAATGACTTTTCTTGTAGAATAAATGTTGGAGCCAATATTTTGCAACTTTCAACTTTTTGGAGGAAAAGTCCATTTTTTGAGGTCCTGTGCCTCGAGATCTATTAGACCTAGAAAATTATAGTTGGGTTCAAATTATAGGAAATATTTACAGCTTCAAAAAAGGTGTCCACGACTTTTTTCGTAGGAAACTTTCTTATAGAAGTTTTCGGCCAAAAACCGAAAACAGCTGGAAAATATAAGACAGCTTTTCCTTTAGAATTAAGAATTAAGTATAGATGAATTGATTGATACAACAAATTTGATCATCAAGCCCCATTTCTCGGAAAATCCAATTTCTAACATGAGCCGTTTTTTTTTAAAATAACTCTGGAAGTGTTGCGCCTACATGCTTTTTTTTCAAGCTGAAATTAAAGTTAACTGAGTGCACTACAACTTCAATTTTAATGACTTTCCTTGTAGAATGAGTATTAGAGCCGATATTTTGCCCAGAGAAGGGCCAAAACTGCAACTTTAAACTTTTTAGGAAAAAAGTCAAATTTTTGAGATCTTTTAGCTCAAGATCTATTAGACCTAGAAAATAATAGTCGGTTCAATTGCAGGAAATATTCGCAGCTTCAAAAAAGGTGTTCACAACTTTTTCCGTAGAAAATTTCCTTATAGAGGTTTTCGGCCAAAAAACGAAAGTAACCGAAAATTTTTGAAGTTTTTTGAGCACCACGGAGTTTTATGTGATTTAAAAGTGTAGAAAACGAAGAGAAAATTTGAAAACGACGAAATTATTGATTGTTCAACATCTTATTTTTGAAGAGTTTGATTTCGTATTCATTTTGGTGGATTGATTTTGATTTATTATTACTTTTGGAGAGTTCTCGTATTCATTTTGGTGGGTGACTTGAGATGATTGATTTATAAGTAAGAAAGATCTTAGATGATTCTGAACAACATTTTTTTTTTCTGTCAAAGCATAGTATTCACAAAGATGCAGAATCTGAAGATGTGACCCTTGCGGAAATACCAATACATGATTTTAAAATAAAATACACAAATGAATGACGTGGAAAGAGGACTTTTCCTTTTTCCGCGTCAGACGTAATGCAAAATTTTATTTGCTCTTTATACGAAGAACTCGTTAAAAGGGATGCTCGTTATGAGCAGGGGGCTGACGTGAATTGTGATTAACGGTACTTCGTTTTTTAATTGAAAATTACCAAATCAAAAAAATACTGTTTGGGCACTAAAAGTGGCCTCGAAGTGTTGCATTAATGTTGAGTTAAATATAAATAGGAAAAACAGAAAATGTTTATAAATAATCAAAAACATTACAAAAAAATATGTTATTCCAAGAAACAGACAGTACATAGTTAACTCCTTTGTCCAGTTTTTGATTACTCATGCTGAAATGCCAATTCTCTTACTTTTAGTTCAAGGAATGAAAAAATATTCAAGTTAGTTTAATTCCTGAAGAGTGGGCGTAACACAAATTCAACTATCAAATTCAAAATTCTTTCCTCTAGTATCGTTAATCACTGTTTTTGGTTGGCTGATGGAATTAATCAAAAGTCAATATTGACTTGTTACGTCATTGTTCTGCAGTCCCACCCACAATGCGATCAAGATAAATAATAGTTTGCCAAAATTTAGAGGTTGAAAAAAATCGAGCAATGATAGCTCCTACCGTCAATTTTTGTGATCGCGTGGCGCGAACGCCTTCAAAGCGTTAATATTTAAACAGTAGGCTGAGACGAATAATCAAGAATGCCCATAAACTTCACGCGACTCAAATAAATACCAACTTTGGCCCTTTAATTAATATTTCATCGCATGTATTCTGCGTTTCTGTCATAAAAATAAATTCCACTGATAACAGAATGTCTTTTTCGTAGCGTAATGGAAAATGTTACAACTTTTTCTTTTTCGGAAATTTAGGGGAATGTAATTAATAATTCATTCAAAATGGTTTTGTATTTCCGCAGTAAAAAAATTCTTTTGATAGTGAAATGTCTTTTTTGCCGAAAGAATAACATTGGTTTATTTTTGGGCTCATGCACGAGCTAAAACAGTGTTTCTCAAATGTAGAAAAATACTGAATGATGCTGCCAATATTTTTTTTTAGTTCAAGTAATTCTACACTAATTGCTTACGCTAATTAACCCTAGATAAAAATTTAATGGAGTTATAAACGTCCACGAGAATTTACGCAAAATATAAAATAAGGCATAGAGTGAAAAACCGCGAATAATGCCGTACTACAGCGTATTGTAAATATTGAAGTACTCGTTAAAATTCACATTATTTATGATATTTATCGTGGTATGCTTATTTATAGAGCGTGTTTTCCTTAATTAATTGGGATGATGATAATTGGACTCTTCCTTGTGAGTATATTTAACAGAAGACATATGGCTGCGCATAAGTTCAAATAAAAATAGTGAATACAATTTACTATAGTACATCATGAGAACGCAGGACCGCACCGCGAGGATAATTAATTATTGCGATATTAATTTGACCAAGTCATTTGTTAAAAAATGCGTTTGATAAATTATGACAGAATGATTCACTTGTCTTCATTTTTCAGACGAAAAGTCCAAGATTTTTTTTAATTTAACAATAAAATAAGATTATCCTGATGACGGCTTAAATAAAGCCGAAAGCTTGACTAAATTTTGAAAGAGAGTCAAAAAGCATTAACTGCTAAAGCTTGAGGATCACTGATCTATCTTATAATGTCTTCCCATCATTATATCTCCATAAAAACAAACATTTTCGTTTTCTTCTTCACGTGACGTCACCTTATCGCCATTTTGATTTTTTCGTCTGGTACAGCGTCGTTCTTAATTAGCTGATGCAGGTAATTACCTACACTTTGGATAGCTGTGCAAGTAGTTAGAGAAGAGCACAATTCAAGTAGCAAAATGAACCCTACGTTCAATATAAAGCTCGATCCACATTACATCCTGAAGAAGACGATGAAAAGTTGTTAAAAGATTATTAGTTACCTGCGGTAATGAGTCTTGCTATGTAAAATAATCTGAAATTGGACCACGCCTTTATCTGTACAGCCAGGATCGTAACGAAATTATTCCGTAACACTTCTGTTGCATTTTCACTTAATCAGTCTCAAAGCAAGCATAATGATGAGCATACTGTTCAGTTCAACAAATAATATTTAATTTTTTAATTATGATTGATAATCATCTACTGTTGATCTTTAAATATTGTAAATCATTATTGTTCAATATGAAAGTACACTCTTGTACGAGTAACTTAATCTTTATTGTTTTATAATTAGACAATTGAAGGTCTAGAGACTCTCAAAGTTATAGTTGTATTTAGCAGTGTACTATCTGATAGATAAACCTATGATTATCCATTTATACAAAAATAATATAGCGTTTAAAAATTCGTAAATATAATTTTAATAAGTTGCTATTAAGTTGTCAGACTCAAAATCATCAAGGCTTGAATTATGTGAACGGTATGAAATTAATTCAAGAGTTAGAAGTTTTGCAGACAGTGTGCCCAGAAAACAGAACTCAATTCTATTATTTCCGTTTGGATGAAACACCTGCATTTATATTGCAGGTTTAAATAAATATTCCATACAATAAATCACAACAATATCTGTCAATAATACTATGCAATTAAAGTTCTACACAATCATTCTGAGAGACAATAAATTAATCAATTATCTGGCTTTACTACTTAATATTCAATTTTAATTTTTGAAACTCCTACTTTCAAACATAATTTGCTGTAAATCTCTCAATTACAAGCATATCTATACTATCATAGAAATATATTATTTCTTGAATTTAAATACATTTATTTGCATTTAATAACATGCTAAAATTAAACTATCTACATAATACGAGGGTTATCATTTTAGTTTTGCATACTGACTCACAGATGGCGCCACCAACCAACGGTCAAACAAAAAATTAACCTCCATATTTAGATAATGTATCTAACTTCAAACATTACTTTTTTCATGGCTCGCTGATTTTTGGTTACTATTGGAGCTTTCCCAATTTTTATTAATCATACACGACTCTCCTGGCGTTGCAGGTTCGTCTAAAAAAAGGTATATAGGTTTTGTCACCTGTTCAAATTGGAAAAAAAATACTGTCCACCAATTTTATAAAGATTTTATGTTTCACAGCTAATTTTTCCACAGTTTGCTCTAGGAAAATCAGGAATCTTATGTGGCATAAATCAAGTGATCGTGTATGGTTCCTTTCATAGCTAAAGACCCAATCTTTCATTATCGTACTAGTAGCTTCAATTATCTTCTCAATAGTTGAAATACTTTTACCGGTAATAATTGTATAAGGTCTCCCTGCTTCCTTTTGGTTGGTGAACTGAATTTTTTGTCGTTCAAATCCTTCATTGTAGCTAAGTATACAAATACAACTGATTTTAAGTTCGATTATATTTTCTATATCCTCTAAATTGTCTTAAATTCCTAAATTCTCTCTATTCTCTATATTCTCTTCATTCCCGGCGGAATTCTCTATATTCTTTATATTCTCCATATTTAATTTCAAAAATTCTCTATATTCTCTTTATTTTCTAGATTCTGTATATTTTCTAAGCTCTCTGAATTCTTTATATTCTGTAAATTTTCTATTTTCATATTGTCCCCTAAATTCTCATCATTCTTTTTATTTTCTATATTTTCCTCATTCCCTACATTCTCTATATTCTCTTTATTCCCTAAATTCTCTATATTTTCTATATCCTCTTAATTCTCTTGATTTCCTGAATTCTCTTTATTCTCTTCATTTCCTAAATTCTGTTTTTTTTTATTTCTCTATATATTTTTTCCATTTCTTAACTTCTCTATATTCTCTCAATTCTGTATATTTTCTGAGCTCTTTAAATTCTTCATATTCTCTTAATTATCTATATTCTTATTGTCCCCTAAATTCTCCTCATTCTTTTAATTTTCTATATTCTCTTCATTCCCTACATTCTCCATATTCTCTTCATTCTCTAAATTCTCTATATTCCCTATATCCTCTACAAATTCTGTTCATTGCCTGAATTCTCTTTATTCTCTATATTCTCATCATTCCCTGAATTCTCTTTATTCTTAAAACTTTCTATATTTTTCTATTCACAAAATTCTCTATATTCTTTATATTCTCTATATTCTCTTGATTCTCTAAATTCTGTATATTCTCTGAGCTCTCTAAACTCTTTATATTCTCTAAATTTTCTATATTCTCTTTGTTACCTAAATCCTCTTTATTTTTTCAATTCTCTATACTTTCTTCATTCTATAAATTCTCTATATTCTCTTCATTCTCTAAATTTTGTATATTTTCTGAATTCTAAAGGCTGGTTTATAATAGATGTAACCGGTGATTTATTCTGTAGTCTTTAAAATTAAACTATACGCATTTTCACGTTGACGTTCATAATGACATGAAATATGATGTTAACTTATGCTGTAACCGTAAAGTTCACCAACTTTCAAGTCTAACATCATACAGCTTATTCCCAACCAATAGCGAGCGAGCATTGTGTCACGTGTATGCGTTGCATTTATTTTTGTATTTCAGTAGACATATTTGACACTGACATTTCGTCTTCACATCACGAAGTTTGTACTGCTGTTTGAAATGAGTGATTTTGATATAAAGTTAATTTGACTTGTAAAAAAATTTCCGCATACCTATATATGACAAATGTAACGTGGACTATAAAAATAAATTATGTAATAAGAATTCATGGAAATATATAGCTCATGAATTAAAAATACCAAGTAAGAAATGACATCAAATGAAAATAAATTTCATGGTAACTCCTTCTCTACAATAATTTCCTTATATTTTAACAGAATTATTGAAAACATGACAGAATTATTTTACTGTCAATCGATTTTGAAAATCATTCTCTAGATCTATTTCTGACAATTTTGACGTTTGATTATGAACCAGGCTGTTGAAAATAACATCATACATCTTGCATCATAAGTCAACAGATTAAGTTAACATCCATTATAAACAAGCCTTTATTCTCTATATTCTCTAAACTTTTTATATTCTCGTTATCCTTCCGATCCTCTTTAATATTTAAATTCTCCTTAATATCTGAATTTCCCATAGTCCCTCTATTCCTTAAATTCTCTATATTTTCTTTATTCTCTGAATTCTCCATATTTTTTAAGCTCTCTTGATTCTTTACATTCTTTAAACTTTTCATATTCTCTTTCCTCTATGAATTTATTTTTTATATTCTCTAAATTCTTTATACTTCAAGCTTTCAGTGTTATCTTTATTCTTTAAATTCTCTTTATTCCCTAAATTCTCTGGATTCTCTTTATTCTCTAAGTTCTCTATATTCTCTTTATTTATTGAATTCTCTATATCTATATATTAATACGTGAAGACTGAAGATAAAGATTTTCTTTTTAAGCATATTGCACACACGGAGGAATGTGAGATTTGGCATACTCAAAGTTTATATGGAGAAGGAGTGCAGAAAGCTAAAATTATATACAGGCGTCCAATTTTAATTTACCGCTGAAAACGACATTATTTTTTGCTGAAAACGACATTATTTCTCGCTGAAATGTCTCAAAAAATATACACAAAATGGAAAAAACATCTAATTCTTACTTCCCGAAGAACAGATGAGGGGAAAGAATACGTGAAGAGAAAATTTTGTGCTCCTTTTTGAGCATATTGCACGCACGAAGGATTGTGAGATTTGGCATGGGGAAGAGGAAGAAGAGGTTGAAAGAAGTCATGTTAAAATATTATGGAAATCACTATTTTTATCTTAGATTCGGATAGAGGGTCGAATGTTAAATTAATGTCACCTGGAACTTTTGGGGATGGAAGGTTAAATTTAATAACGTTCAAACTTGAAAATTTAAGGAATTTCGGTCGAGTTTTGACCAATGGGCGACCACTAATTGTCTTTATTCTTTCTATATTCTCCTTATTCACTAATTACTCTTTATTCTTTAAATTCTCTATATTCTTTCAATTCTCTTTATTCTCTTCATTTTCTAAGCTCTCTAAATTCTTCATATTTTCGCTATTTTCCAAATTCTCTATACGTTCTAAATTGTCTAAACTCCTTATATCCCCTTAATTTTCTATATTTTCTTTATTCTATGAATTTTTTATATTCACCAAGTTCTCTATATTCTGTCTGAATTTTTTATTTTTTTTATTCTTTAAATTCTCTTTATTCTCTGAATTCTATATATTCTCTTTATTCCGCAAAATTTCTGAATTCTCTATATTCTTATTTGTCTATATTCTCTATAATGTTTATATTCTCTATATTATCTGAATTTTTTGCATTCTCTTTATTCCCTAAATTTTCTATATTCATTTTATTCTCTAAATCCTCTATATTTTCCTAAATTTTCTATATTCTCTTTATTCTCTAAATCCTCTATATTTTCCTAAATTTTCTATATTCTCTAAGTTCTCTATATTTCCCTGAATTCTTTATACTCTCTTCCAACTCATGTGTGCTTAAACTTATTTTTCACCATACTTATATTAGCTTGCCGTGTCGTTGTGTGCATCAAATCTTGCAATCGAATTTTAAACCATTTTCTATAGCCCACTTTTGCTAAAATTTTGTATACGCTTTTGGCGCGGGTGACAATATAATCTAATATTCCCAATACTGTAATTTGTCCAAAATGGATATCAAATGTCAATGTTCAACGAGTTGAAAACGATAAGATGAGTGAAGTCATACTAAATTCAATATGGCAGCCATTTCAAGATGGCAGATCACTTATTTATTCACAATCGCCTTGACGTGGGTAGCAAATGAAAGGGCTAGACGAGCCCTGTAGTAAGACTAAAAAGTAGGTACAAAATAAAATTATATTTAAGCACCGTATTTTTTCCTGACTCCCCAAAAATGAAAGCATGAAACGCTCACAAAAGTTACATCAATATAGTTTAGCGCTCCACGATTTTATTCATGGACAGCCAGGCATTTTTTTTCCCTTCTTAATTTATATTATTTTATTTTTAATTGATAAATAGTATATTATATAACGAGGGACTTAAGTGCTTGATTTAATCCTGAGGGTGGAGTTTATTGCACGAGACGCAGTCGAGGGCAATACTCACCTGAGGGATTAAAGGCACTTAAGTCATGTGTTATCTACGCTATTTTTCGCACTACCGTATTATATTGAATCACAATAGTCTAAAGTAGATTAATTAATCTTACAATTTTGACAACTACAAACTTGATACAAAAATGTTGAGTAAATTCACCATAGAAACAAGACTGGCTACAGCAGTTGTTCAATAAATAAGCTTGCTGTCAAAAAGATGAGTGAGAAAATTGATATTGATAAGGCTGCGGAAGAGGTAACTGTAAAATGATTTTGCCAAAAGTCTAGAAAATTTACGAACAACAATACGATGCATTTGTGAAATTGTGTGAATTGCAATAATGCTAATACAAATTAAGAATGAAGGTTTGAATTCTAATGACAAAATTCAATTTGACATTTAGGTAAGTACTTTGATTATTTAGTTGTCATAGAAAAATTTGTTTATTTTACTTTAGTCCCTTGGGATTCTTGATCATTTTAGATCCCGGAGGGACTAAACTCAAACTTAAGTCCCTGAAATAAGGGATTAAATTCGTTGCTTACTCCCGGGAGTGCGAAAATATTATTAAATACTATTATATTTTAGGTTGTCATTTGAGTGAATTTTTTCCAAATCAAGAATTGCTACACAGCTTCGTCCGATTAAATTTTTTGCTTGAATAACGATTTGGGAATGAATCGCGATGTCTTAATTCGGAATACTGCCCACATCAATTTTATTTACAATCTAAAAATGTGAATTAGCATTTTGACAGCATCATTTAACCAGTTATTCCGTCCGAAATCCAAAGTTTATATTCATTCTGAGACAGTCTTCTTGGTATTATATCAAGTCAAAAAAAGTTTCATAAAATTTAATGACTCAAAGCAGAACTAGAAACACAGCTTTCAGAAATACTTATCCCTGAAATATTTCTCAAAAAAATAAATAAATTTTTATGATGATAATTACATGTATATTGGATGCTGCATTCTATGTAATTTTCATAAGATATGAATGAGACAGGCACATTCGAAAGAATATAGTCATCATTCTAAAAAGCCATTTCATCAGGACGGGAATAAGATAAATATATGAATATAAATTATTACAACTTATTGGGTTGTATTTGAAAATTATTACATTTAGCCACAAATATGTAATAATTTTTAAAACAGAAAAAGGAATTAATAATTCTAATTAATTTTTTGGTCAGTTATGGCCAGACCGGTCCTGTTTTAAGCTTGCACATAATCAGCAGTCCTCAACTGATCGTCATAACGCATTTTTACGATCTTACATTTCGGTTGATATCATCCGCATAGTTTTAATTGTCCACAATTATTGTGAGTTAAGTGGAAACGCGTGTGGTCGTCGCAGACTCGGACAGTTGTTGCTATGTTTCTCGGCAAGCGAATGGACAGTTGCCGAGGACTGATTTACAGTTCTACGGACTCGTCAACAAGTCAACTACCTCGCAATTTCGCATACGGTCACTGTTTTTGTGTTTTCTGAGACTCACACAAACATCAAGCTTTTGTTATGTGCTTAATGTCTTATTTTGCTCAGTCAGAAGAAGTTGGAGAGCTTACGTTGACAGAATACAATCGTCTGATTAACAATTTGTCAATTTAAAGAGTTTCTTTTTTTTAAATACATCTTGAATTTTTATGTTCTTCTTGATATACTTCCCTCTTTTTTATTACTAAAATACCCTCCGCAAAATCTCTTCTCTTGTAAGGGAAGAATCCCTTAGCAATGTTTTACAAATTCGCACTGTACCCTAATTCGCTGTTCCACCCTACATTGCGCGATTGTTTGCCAACCCCGAACAGTGCTAAACGTTGTTCCGCGATAACCACCCTCGCTGCGAGGGTGGATACGAAGATTTATAAACTGCAGGTCACCCCTGTGTACTATTCATTGTGTATTTATTCGCGATAAAATGATTAATTTTATTAAGCCCTTGATCTGGAATTGATAAAGTGGCACGATTTTTGTACAGACTTCAAAATACCCATCAAAATTTAATTCCTCCTAATACAAGCAAAATTACATTAATTAAATCCTTTAAAAGGTTGTAAAATTCTTCGATCTCAACGCCACGTCACACAAACAAACGAACAAAAACAAAACACTGGAACAGTAGAACATAAAACATAACCTCTAATTCGCGTATAGGCTTTCAAGTTTCACTTCCACAGTGGCCACATTAAACCCCGCGTTAAAACCGAAGTTAAAACCTTTCAACCACGGTTGGTTTGGTTGCCACCAACGTCGATGTGCGGTAGTCAGGCACGGATCGATGGACCATAGATCATGGATCATAGATCTTCAATCCGTGAGGGAAAAGCTGTTGAAGATGTGTAGATGTGCTATGATCTGGAGAGGAGAAATTTTGTGAAATAAAACCAATAATACTATGAATGGGGATAATGGTTTTGTGGTGTATTTGGGGCTGTGTGTGGCACGAAATTTTGACAGGGGAGAATCAGGATTATTCTCATACTAAAATTTTCATATTAAATATTCTTTTCACCTGATGCTTAACTCTCAATATCATCTTCGGCCGAAATTGTAACCGAAGTTGCAACTACTTTTATTTTTTCGTTTACGTGAATCGCTTCGCCCCTTTTCTCGCTGAAGGCGGTTGTGTTATGATAAATATCTACTTTTTCCAGCCGAAGATAGCCGAAGCTGGATTGTTTGACAATATTTTAAATTATTACCGTCTTCAAGAATGAAAATTATTTGTGTTTGAAATTAAATAGCATAACTATCCTAGATATTCCCTAAATACTTCCCTGGTGGAAAGTTGCGTTACTTATTCCCCTAGGCGACCTTCATCCCACAGAAGCACCCGATGAAACCATCGTATTGTTATTCCTGAATGGGAAAGGACAGAGGATAAAATATTGAATTGTATTTGTTGTGTCGGTTCTACTGTTGGTGAAAATGTTTAACTCGATTGTCAAAATATTGTGCAGGGAAGTCAATGGACGAAGTGACGCGTGAAAGATTAGGTTATTTATATTTATGAAGGTGAGAAATAGCCGATTTTTTTTGCTTCGCTTTGAGGAGAAGTGGAAATGCAACAGATTTGGGTGATAAAATGATTGTTGATCATATAATGAAGTATCAATATTTGTTTTAGGATAATTCATCAGATTCATCTATCTGCATGCGGCTGCGCTCACGTGAAACACGCGATTCAATTTTTTTGGAATCCTTTACCTCTAATATCATATAGAAAAACTCTGTACTGAAATGGGATCTTCCACAATAAACATAATATTTTTTTAAATCTTATAATATTTCAAATTGGTGTCACAAGCGCAAAATTAAAACAAAAAGTAATAATTCAGTCGATTGCTATGAGACTAGTAGACAATCATTCAGATGCTACAGCAGACTGAAATACTAAATTTCAATACTCGACAGTCGATCGTTTCGAATTTATGCCAAACTTTCCAAAAGACTGTCAAGTAAAGTGCACTTCCGGCTCAGTCGATCTCAATGAGAATAGGACTTGAACATCGTCTTAAATACTGAATTCCAACATTCTACATTTAATCCGTTCGGATTTATGCGGAAAATTCAAAAAATGTTGCGAATAAAGTTTACTTCTGGTACAGACGATTGCAATCATAATGCGAGGTATACAACTAGATGTTATACAAGTGCTCAATACTATTCTACGATTGATTGTTTTGAATTTATGCGGGAAATTCGAAAAATCTGTTATATAAAGTGCACTCCCGGCTCAGTCGATTTGTACAAAAATAGAAGATAACTATTTAGACGCTACAACAATCTCAAATACCAAATTTCAATATCATGCGGCTAATCATTCTTAATTTATGCGAAAAATTCAAAAAAAGTTTCAAGTGAAGTGCACTTCCGGTACAGAAGATTGCATCCAAAATGCGAGGTGCATAACTAGATCCTAGACCACTTTTAAATACAAAGTTTCAACATTATACGTTTGACGGGTTTTGAAATTTGTGAGTTACAAACGCACATACGTACCGACATCAAGCCGAAAATGGTCAAAATGGATTAAGGGATACTCAAAACGGATATTTTCATGAAAATCACGAAATGTGAATTTTGTCGGTTTCACAATAGTTATACTTTGTACAAATGAGTGAAAATGTTCTTGATATCTTTGTTTAATTCATAACTTTGCGCCAAATCGGTGCAGATGCTCGATTTTTGGCGCAATATAAAGGAAAATGAATACAAGCAGGGCCGTCTTCAACCTGTTGAAGGCCTTGGGCACATTTGGATAATGGGGCCCCTATGATCTTGACAGAGCACTATTTTGTTGAAATGTTAAAAAGTATGTTTGATTCCTTCGCTCTTAGCGCTCATTGTCGCACTATGCGATTTTCAATTGAAAAGCGTGTGTTTGTATTCGTCGCTCTTCTCTTCCCGCTTATCGTCGCTTGTATCACCGCTTTACTATGCGGTTTCTCTTCGATCGGTCACGTTAAATTTTACGTCACTATAGAAATCCTGCGAGTAATGAATATCGATTATTGTTTGGTGATCTGGTAGGAACTAGGGGCCCCTATCGTTCGCGGGGCCCTGGGCATGTGTCCAGAGGAGCCTGGGTACAAGTTATCAAAGTTTGACATCTTTTGACATCAAGAACATTTTTTGTTCTCAGGGGTGTGGTAGGGAGAACGATGAATTTGGTGTCGGATTAACTTACATATCTTGAAACAGAAATCTTCAAACTTTTCAAAACTCAAAGATTCATCCATTTTAGATAAAAATCAATCGAGCTATAGCGGTTTGAAAAATCGGTAAACTTTTTTTTTCTTTGGCAGATGCCAGGGGATGAATTTAGTTTGACGACACATTAATTTGCATATTATTAAGGAGAAAACTTCAAACTTTTCAAAACTCAAAAGTTCATCAATTTCCATGCAAGATTATCCGACGCAAAGCGCAAAATGTAAGTTTTTTTTTGTTTGATTCATAACTTTGCGCCAAATCGTTGTTCATGCTCGATATTTTGGGCAACTTTAAGTAAAATGAATGGACTTGATTTCCTAGGTGGTGAATTGAGTCCACGATTTTTTTTGCACCTGGTACAAGCTATCAAAGTTTGACATTTTTTTACATCAAGAACATTTTTTATCCTCAGGGGTGTGGTAGGGAGTACAATGAGTTTGACGTCGATTTAATGTACATGTCCTAAAAAAGAGAACTTCAAACTTTCCAAAACTTAAAGATTCATTTATTTTCATTCAAAATCAACTGAGTTATGGCAGTTTGAAAAATCGGTATTTTTTGATGCATTTTCAAGTTGTTTTCGTTTTCATTATTGAATTAAAATATGAGAAAGCGGGCTCCAAACCGACTTTCTGAAGTAACCAACGATTATTTATTGCAATGGTATACAAATAACGCTTATTTTTGACCAGTCCATATATAGTCGAGAGATTCGAAGACGAGCGCTTCGTCAGCGAACGCTAGCGAATACCAGAGCCAGTCATTCGCCAGCGAAACGACAGTCCATTTTGATGAATATCACACCTTTTTTTATCGGTGTCTGGTGCTATAATTTGTGGGCTGTATTTAGGAAAACTTTAATTTTTTTATAATATTGTAACGTCATTTATTTTAATTTAGGGAGCAAAAGTTACTAAACACTACTATTTATTTTTATGATTTATTAAAATAATAAATTAGATAACTATCACTACTTCTAATAAATAATTCTAATTTAAACTAAAGATTATTACACTACATTGTAACTTAACTTTAATTATTTATGTCAATATTGATTTATTTTAAATAACACAATTTATTTTAACCACTAGCAGTCATTATTATAAGGTCTCTGAGCCAAAATCAATAATCTCGTTGAGTCAGTCACATATTTATACCGTGGGTCTCTCCCCACTACGTTTTTCCCGCAAACGTCCAGGCTTTTCTAGAAAACGCTAGAAGGAACCAGCAATTTTCTAGAAAACAAATATATTCGCTACTATCTCTTGATGTAAAATACCTCCACAATAATTCTAAGCACCAGTAAAGCCAGACTTAAATTCGTTACAATATCTTATTACAAATTGGCAACTCTAAATGATTGAAAATAAGGAAAAGGAAAGAATCGACTATCTGGAGTACTCAGAGTTACAATTTCGCAAGGGGCAGAATTTCTTTGAAGACAAGTTTTGCAGAGGTTCAGGAACGATGAAATCAGGGAGTAGCCTTGCAGTACAGCAGGCACTCGCTTCCGGAACGATTAAATCAGAGAACAGTCAAAATATTTCAATAAACCACACGTAGAATTTGAGGGTAAAAAATTGAAGGGTTTATATCCAATAAATTGCGTGAAACAATAAATTCAACTTTAACTAAACCTTCAAATATATAAGTAAGAATTTGTAAAAAAACGTTTCTCTCTCTTTCTTTTTGCATGACTTGTTTATAGTTACACCCGCAATTATTATTTTTTTTTTACAAAAATACAACTTGGATCTTGAAAGAACCTCCAAGCACCCAAAGCAAGCAATGCTCCCCTGATCCTAAGTTCAAACATTTAGAATGCGCCAACCTGGAATAATTTAGATACATGATGCAAACAGTGTCCATAGAAACAAGCGATTTTGAATCTGATGAATGCTAGCAATGGAACTTGTTTGCATGCGGCTGCACTCGCGTGAAACATCGATTCAAATTTGACATAAGATTCAATATTAATATAGCCTAAGTGTTATTATTTATAGTCGCATTGCACAAACCCATTTATCCCGGAAATATTTTTTTAATTTAAATTTTTTACTCACGTTTGGTGATGACTTCAGTGTGCCAATTCTAGTTTCTTCTTAAACAAGGAAATCCTGAAAATAGAAAGAAATTATTATTATTTTGAACCTCCATTTATATTTATTTGCTCTGTGCTAATATTTATTTCCTCCGGCTCTCGCTTATCTCCCAGCTGTCAAACACGAGCATGCGCAAATACACCTGCGCATCTAATATTGGCAACTGAAATTACCGTTGGCGGCAGCACTGTGTTTTCAAAATGGCGGATCAAAAATGGCTTACGGCAAGTTTGTACTCTGTTTACAATGTAAATACGTTGATATTTACCAAAGAAATGATTTAATTCAATTCCAATTGTGCGGAAAAGTATTGACTTTCTTCTTTTATAATATATAGTTTTTTCTTTCAAAATCATCTTATTTATATACGGATTTTAGTTGTAACTGGAAGACTGCGTGAGGTTATAAAATTCATAGCTTCAAAGAAAATAATATTACGGGAAAGTATTTACGACATTTTTGTATTGTACATTCCAGCTTTCAGCTTCTCTTGTACGAATTTCTCTAATCCACACAGCTCGTTTATCAATTAATTCGTAGTTGCCAACTTTATTTACTACAGACACTTTCCCCCTTTTTAGGAAAATTATGGAAACTCAAATCCACATTTCGATTAACTTTAGAATGACATCCATAAACACAACAATTTTCTTCGATTAAATTCTATATTTTGAAGAGTATAGCCTTGAGAAAGACTAATTTTGAGGTTATATAATGTAACAATAAAGTCGAAAGCCAAGTATTTTTGACTGAAATAACTTGAATAAATCCATTAAGAACTATTGTAGTATAAATTTTCATTATGAACAATCTCAAAAAATATTGCTAACAAAACCAGTAACATAACATACGATTATATGGAAATTAAGATTGAATCCACTTTACAATATAGTTCCGTTTATAACCGCTTGATGGCTACGGGTTAATTTTAGTTACCAATAGTCTGGAATATTCGGTGATGCTTCTAGGCTTTTACGCGAACGCTTCTAGATTTAGCGTTTAAAATTTGTAACAATAATATTTTTATATTAGCCAGTGCTCGCGACTTCGTCTGCGTGAATCACCGTATTCGGAAAAAATAATTAAAAGTGATATTGTTCATAAAATAATTGTTTCTGAAAATTATAATCATTGAAAAGAGCAATTGGATCCTGTAAGAAAACTGCACATCATCAGGTCTCTCGCGCAAATGGTACGTAGATTTCATTTACTTCATGTTGAGGCAGAAAGTATATTCTTTTGCCCACCTTATGCGCGCGCATATTTTTTATCATTTCCACAGTTACGCTGACACTGCAGATCTACGACTGCCGCAAACACAAAGCATGAAAAAATTTTTGTTTTGATCCCCGAGACTTTAATGCGGTTAGTTTCGTTGCTACAGTAATTAAATTTGACTATATATTTTTAAGTATATAAAAGGCAAAATTTTGGACTTCATTTTCAATAATACTAAAATGTCTGAAGAGTATAGAAGTACAGAAACATTTGGAAACTAAAATAAACCGCCAGCAAATGTTGTCAAGTTGTGAAACAGCTATAACTATTTATAAGGTCAGTTGTTCAGTTCAATTAACTGTAATTAAACATTCAAACATATCCACTCTACACCTGTAGCACTTGCAAATGATGAATTATTCTTCTAGCGCAAAATGCGACCTCCTGAAGTGTTGAGAAACCTAATGAAAATATCACCGCAATTATATTGTCCAGATAAATATTACTACTTACTCGAAAGGTGTCCATTATTTATAGGAACTTAATATATGCTAAATCCTTCTAAATTATGAATTTTAATAGTGAATTGTGACATATCTTGGTGAGTAATCTAGCATTTATTGCGATTTAAAAGAAGTTTTTCAACTTCAAAATCCGGCTTATGGTTTATAAGTTGTATTTAAGAAATAAGTGATGGAGATTTGTAGAATTAATGGCTGTAAGTCTTTATTTAATTGATAAGGTTTATTAATAATAACTGCAGAAGTGACAACATTTAAATCTGACATTCTCAATGATTTATACATATTTATACGAATTAGAATAGTAATTTAAAAATTAAAAATTGAAAAAGGATGATTTGAACTGAATATTCAATGATTTTGTTAATTTTAATCAAATCAGTTGAAAAGTCTATTAAAATCTTACAGTCTGTTAGATTCTACACCTGATTAAATAAAATTAGGTGTTCAAACCCTTGTAAAATAGACGCCCAATCAAATTTTCAAAAACTACAACTGAAACCATCCAACAGGAAACTTGATTTGAGTAATTTTTAATGAATGGTTTAGAATTACTGTGTGGGTTTTACAGAATTGTTTTGAAGCTTTAATTATTCACATTTAATTAGCAGTTAATGTTTATTTGAAAGTGTTAGTCATGCAAATGTCATTTTAGAGTTTAGCAATAAATTGAACTGTTCTAGAACTGAATGTCAAATTATTTCTTCAAACAATAAAAATTAGCCTGAGAGTTATTTTCAATTTTTTGGGTATGTAAATACACAAAATTCGCGAGAACAATTTAGTTTTTGTTTTAATTTTTTCTTTAACATCCGTCTGAAGTTTCCAGTCCGCTGATTTGGCTTCGTATTAAAAAGTAGTAAAACAAAGAAGAAAATATCAAATTACTGTGAACAAAGAGTCACAACTAAGTCATTTCACGGATTTAACTACTTTTGAAGTTCAAATTAGAAGCAAACTTTGTAATAACTTAATCTGCTGCAAAAAATATATTACTCTGAATTGAATTACAAACTAACAAATTTCTAAAGCTGGATAGAGGCGCGTTTAATTCCATAACCTGATTTTTAATTTCAATTTCAAGGCAATGAATAAGCGATACGGAGTCTCACGTTATGATGGACGTATCTAGATTTAAACTAACACCTGCCAATCTTCAAAATTGACATAAGTAATTAAGAAAATTTATCAATTTACAGTGCTCTGATTATGGACGAATTAACTCAAATTGAATACAGTTTTAAGTTGTAGAAAGCGGACCTGTATTTTTACAGCCGAATAATAATATAGAAATATTTTCTAATTGAGTGTCACAAATGATATACCTATTGATACAGTTATAATAATTAGCCGTATTTCGTCCGTTCTTCCGGTAACATTTTTTATTTATTTTTTTTTTATTCACATGATTTTATATTCAATAAACAATTAAAACTGAAAGAAACTCACCTTAATCCGTTCCTGTGCTTGTTCAAATCAAATAGGTATCATTTAGATCTATTAATATTTGATTATAGATTTTATCGTCTTTTAATTTTTGTTGTAACTATCAAATTTACAATTTATGACTGTGTCTAATGCATACGATCATTTCAAATCAGTTTGTTACCGACCGGACGATGAAACATTGATATTAAAGGGGGGCAAGGAGTGAGGATATGCATAATATCATTAAGCATCGACAGGTACAGTAGAGGAAATATTGATTCGAAAAAGAAACTTACAAGATAACACACAGTCCTGCGAGTGGATGAAAGTAGTGAAAGAACTTCAATACTTAATAGAAAATAACTTGAATGAAAATTCAAATATTTGCATTGTCTATGGAATTTTGTTTTTGTTAATAATCTTTTATTCTCATTTTTGAAACAGAAATATCTTGTCAGTTCAGTTTCTAAGACATTATTATTGATTTTATTAAATGTGTTGGGCAACATGTTCCTTACAAATTTTAATTATAGTGTTTCGTTCAGAAGATACAGCAACAAACATTGTGCTACTACAATAGTCGATTCTATAAATATTATTGAGTATTGAATTTCAATCGATCATATTTGTATTTCTGAATATACCGATGAAACTCTCCATCGCGTTATATTTAAGTATGTAGATCACAATACTTTCAACACATTTTGATTATCTCAATTGAGTCGAAAGGTACAGCTACAAACTCTAAATGTTATTTATTAGGTAATAGTATTCGTATTTTTTGAGATATTTCAATAATAATTCTTATTACACTAGAATGAATCGTGCAGAATACAGTATTTTTTACAGACTTCAATTATCTCGATCCGTTTAGGAGATACAGAGTCAAACAGTGTGTGCTTCTGACTCGGCTATTCTCTCCTCCGTCCGTTACTCCCATAATACAGCGTGCGATCGTAGCATCCTTATGATGTTCATAACAACAAAAATTATCAGAATTGATTCTTCTTGATATATTTTATCTTAGAATATACAAATTTCAGGATTAAGCAATATTTGCGATTTTAGAAAGAGCAAAAAATTAAAAACTTTCAAGATTTACACACAGTCCTGCGAGTGGGTGAAAGTAGTTACGAATCATATGAAGAGTTACAACTTATAATCCTGATTGTACCAGACTTCATTAAAGATGTAAAAGAATGTTTCAGTACATAATGGAAAATAACTTGAAAGAAATTTACCCAAATATTAACATAGTTGTCAACAATACCGCCGAAAGAAGCTTTTCGGAATTAAAACTAATAAAAAATTATTTGAGAAGTACGATGGGTTAGGAAAAACTTTCAGCTTTGGCAGTTTTATCTATTGAAGCAGATGTAGCATCTAAGCTGAATTATGTTACAATCATTAAGAAGTTTAATGAAGCTAAAAGCAAGTCCGTTTCTTTAATTTCAGCCTAAGAATATAGTTTAGTTTGCATTGTCTATACCAGTGTTTTTCAATCTGTGAGTCGCGATCCCCAGGGGGGTCGCAAAGACTTGCTCGGGGGATCGCAGTCGAATTCCAGATAAAAGTAAAAATCAGAGGCTATAGGTCTTACATTATGATACAAATACAACAATTTCAGTAAGAGGGCTGTGTCAGTTCATTTTTAGCGCATTTTTTGGAAAAAAGCGCTATTATATTCACTTTGGCTGTCTGGCTGGCTGGCGTGACGCTAAGTTCTCAGCAACTATACTATTTACAGACTTGAAACTGGTACTAAATGAAAGCTGCTGTTTCGTAGGTTTGCACAAATTGCTTTAATTCAAGCTTAGTGATTGTGGAAGATTAAATTATTCAATTACTTGTTTCAAGTGAAACAATGCCCATAGA
The DNA here is from genome assembly GCA_963989225.1 of Dromius quadrimaculatus. NCBI lineage: Eukaryota > Metazoa > Arthropoda > Insecta > Coleoptera > Carabidae > Dromius > Dromius quadrimaculatus. The sequence goes on from OZ022328.1 coordinate 6,189,050, forward strand.
TATATATGACATTAGGGATATGGCAACTAAAATTTATTAAAGTAGATAAAAATTTAGTTACAACTTTAGCCGTCTATGTCACTACTATTATTTACAGTTGTCAAATCTGTCCGGGATCCATTCAATGACTTGTTTGACGCGAATTTGAAGCTTATTAGAATGAATTATTATTATTGGATGAAAATTTGTTTACTTTTGGTGTATTTTTTTTTTATATAGCTTTGATAAAGAGCAAATTATCATTTAAGGTACAGTACTTGACCTCCCGTCAGTCAATAACTAAAAAATGAAGATTTTTGAGTTTGTGCATGCATAAATTATGTACCTATCAAATAGTCAACTTGAAACTAGTACTAAATGGAAGCTGCTGTTTCGTAAGTTTGCCCAAACTGCTTGATTTCAAGCTCAGTAACTCTGAGAGATGGTAATTTGCAAAATCTCTGAAGTAACAAGCATTCATGAGCTGTCAAAAATGCACTTTCATCATCTAGATGATTCTTCCATTTTTTAATAATTTGCGGATTCGGTGTTCTATTTTTGAGACGTAAGCAGCCAAATCATTTTATATCTAAAGCCTTTTTTCTGTCCTAAATTTTATGTTCACCGTTTAAGAGAACGTTAGTTCATATAGGCAGGCAAATGACACTAATTTTTTCAAAGCTTCCCTTACCAGCTCTGGATATCATTCTTCAATTTTTTCATCCAAAAGACACCAATCTTTTGGAAATTGAATATTATTCTGCCATTAGCAGCAAAATCTATAAGATTCTCTTTCATCTTCGTGATCAGATCAGCCAGTTGTACTGACGTATCAATACAAGGATTCAATATTCATCTATGTCTATTATCAGCTCCAGAACTCAGTTCTGGAGAGTAGCTTAATAGTTTCTCTTCCAAATTATGGAAGCTCTGTATCATGCAAGGAATTTGAGAGCGTACTATCAACGATTGGTCCAATGTCTTGCAATTTCTTTCACGACCTTATAAATGCAAGGGAAAGATTCATAAATAATTTTTGATAAAATTTTGTGACCGTTAGAATGTTCTCTTCTCGCCATCGAAAAGTCTTGATTAAAATATTTTATTGATTCAAAATATCAGCGAGTAATGTTAATTTCAATAGCCAAGCAGGATTGCAAAAATAATTTGTTCATATTTAGCAGATCTCGTTGATGGAACTTACCAACGGCTTCATAAATGATTATAAATAGTCTAATTCTCAAGGCTTCACCTTAAATAGAATTCACAGCAAATAAGTCATCTTTGAAATCAGTGATATTGTTCTATCAAGATCCTAGAGGGTCGCCAGATCTTTTTTAGCATATTCAAAAAGGTTGAAAAACACTGGTCTATACTATAATAAAGTTGAAGTTACTAGTAAAAAGTGTTTCAACTGTTTTTTAATTTATAATATTGCTTCTTGCGTCACCAGAGGACTTCGCAAAATGTGTCCACATCAAATTTTGGTCTTGCCCCGCCACTGCTGTTAAGTCCCTATGATAAATTCAAGTCGGGAATGAACTTCAAAATTTATAAATACTTCGATAAAAAGTCATTTTCAAGGAGTTAAAATGGACTTTTCCAGAAAAAAAAGAAAGAAAGGTCCTAGAATTGTTATTGTGTTGGCGCGTCAATAATTTTAGAGGGACAGTTTTACAAAAATTAAGATATATTGCTTCAATGATTTCATTGAATAGTAAATCAAATTTATATTTTTTCCAGATGTAAATATGAGAGATACGTGTTTCCAAATTGATATGCACATAATGTGGAACTGACCACCTGAAATACAGTTAAATAAATATATGAAGGGTTCAACAGTTAAAAATCAAATAGTTCGAGAAAAGCAGTATGAAGATCTGCAGCCTAAAAAGATCTTTGACAAGTTTAAAATAATTATTTATCTACTGCACGAAATTATACTTTGGTGTTTGAGAATGAAAGTTTTTTGTCAATGCGGTAGCCGAGACACAAATCATTCGAAAGCCCCAAAGAAATTTCGTGCAAGAGTCGCATACAACATTTTTTCTACAGACGTCAAAAAATTATTAAGAAAATATTAACGTCATATGAAAATACAAAAAATTGTTGAGTTCTTTTACTCAGTGCACGAAATATTTCGTGCCCGTTGTCATAATAAACAACTCCAATGCAACATTTCGCATACTAATATTGATGTACAAATGTCATCATTTCTGTAGAAAAAATTAATTATGATTTCTTATGCTATTGCCCTTTACCAAAGGCTCTTGATTGTGACCTTATTTTGAATCAAGTTCAAAGAAGAAGAAGAACCCATCAAATCATTTGAAGAATCAAAATTGTAGCAAACACTTTCCCACTATTATAAATTGAAAATAAGCGATGCATTTCAAATTATCATATATAATTTATAATGAATGCTTGTTCTGAAAATTAGACTAAATTTCATTGTAAAAATGTTGCTGTTAATTCAAGAAACTGAGAGTACTTTCCGCAGGCGATGACCAACTGCACCAAAAGGTCAATTCCCAGTAAACGCAGGACATGTACCGTACGGACTTTCCCTTCATCTAAATTCTTAGAGCCTTTCGTATTAGCCACAAAAGTACCTGAATGACGATTAAATGCAGGGTCTTTCGTTTGGCGTGAATGTTCATATTTTCTGACAGGATTAAATTGATGGCAGATGGCATACGACCTCTTGCGCAATACTGTTTAGTAGTTGGAAACTTTTTTAATTTAAAAGTGCCATAATGCGCGTTATAACTATATGCAAAGCTGTACTAGGCACCTGTCTAGGGACCCTCAACTTCAAAGGCTTTAGATTTGGAAGGTTTTCCAAGCATTTTATGAATTTTGTACAGCTCATGGACCGCACTGAATTCTGAGCCTAAGGGCTCCAATGGGTCTTAATTCGGCACTGACACTGACTAAGGCAGCATGTAGAAATAATATACTATAGAATAAATGACGTTTCAATTTTTCTTCATACTATTATAGTGTTCAAACTTAAAATCACAATACTATTAATATTAATCCCATTTGTTTTGCCGAAAAAAGTTATATTTTGACTAAACCAGATGAGATTCGAAAAAATTGAAATTGAGAGAGCTGACTGAGGGATAAATTATATAGAATTAGAATACTAAAGACAGAATTACGTCTTTCTTTTTCCTTCCACAAAATTAAAGATTTCGAACCTCAATAAATAATCCTATTCGTTCCCTTGAGATGAATAATTAATTTCTAATTAAACCAGCGGCTCAAAATATTGAGATTTTGTATGCTGAGTGACGTACTCGTTTTTCTCAACACAGAGTATTTAAAACTCAACTCACAATAAATATAATGACCCTATCTGTTGCCCAGATATGGTTTATTATTTCCTGAATAAATTATAGGTACACGGAAAAAAGTAAATGTCAACATTTAGTAAGATTTCTACTAGTTTTTGATGTTTTGAATAGTAACCCGGAACCTGCCTCGAAATTTGTCACTTATTACAAAGTGAAAAGTGGAAAAATATATCCTTGATCCACTAAAATGTATTATCTCTAAGGAAAAATAATACAGAGTCAAGATACAAATTTTAAAGCTCCAAATGATAAAATTTTCTATTCCTATACATATAATTCCATATAGAAGTATATAATATGTAACAGGGACTATGGTAAATAATAACTCTCAACCTTTAAATTTTAATGTTTCAAACACTAAAAATCTCCTATCTCATTTATAGAATTTCACGTATCAACACTATTTTTTGAATATATATAATAGTAAATATTCCTATCTTGATTTAAAATTTCGTCATTTCAAACAATAAAAACTAGCAATTCTTTCAGTAGAATATTTACTTGTACAATATACTTATCGAAGTTTGAATTTTCATTTTTTTAAATATCAATAAATATTTTTTTTATTAATAATTGGTTCTTGAATGCAATATTGTATTTTTTTTCCTTTCAGTTTGACATTTCGATCATTTAACAAAGAAGCACCATCAGAAAATTATGATAAAAAGGAAACACGGCAAGTATCAAGATAATGAAAAATATGCAGCAGATCAGATGAAAACGTAGATTATACATCTAGGACAAAAAGAACAATAAACTTCTGACATTCATTCAAAGTTTGAGGAAAAACAACACGAGAGAGCCTCAAGCAGAGGAATTTATGATATTAGTATTGACAAATATCATTGTGACTTGAATTATTTTTCCCTTTGAGGTACTCTCACATGGTTTTACTTAAAACTTGGATGAATTCCTGGAGATTATTGATTCTTTTTGTTGTAAATGTTGAGTCCACGTTTTCATGTCAAGGCTTCTGTAGATCTTTTACTATCCAGATTTTTGCTTTGTTTATTTTTGTATTATTGTTTTCGATGATGATTATCGGTTTAAGGATCGAAATGCCAAACTGGAATGAAAAAAAATCACAGAATTAAAATCCAAGAGCCAATTATTCATAATTTTATTTCGAAGAAATTGATCGATTTTTTTTCTTACCTTGCATTTTTGTAAACATGAAATATGCTATAATAAGGCTCAATAACTCGTTCGGTAAGTAGTAATTTGTCAACTGAAATAAATAAATAATATATTCACAGCTCTTGTTTCAAGAGTGGTATTTTTTATTTAAAAAAATAATATACTCCTACATTTTCAGTACAAAAGTAAAATAAAAAAATAAAAATAAAAAACAATTATTACTATAAAATAATATCAAAGCGATGATCGACTGGATGGGTGATGATTGAAAACGATGATTGGAAGTCAGTCACAGTTTAAAATTTTATTCACACAAAAACCGACGTTTCGCTCACATTGTTGATATTGTTGCCTTCTTCAGGGATATGTGTAGTCTAGAAATAGAATTATTATGGCATAAATCTAGTATCACACAAAACGGATATCTCACATTAGAAAAATAAATTGACACACTGTAATGCTCGGGCCACATCTACGCCTAATGTCATTAACTGAGGCGTTGTTTAACAATAAACGCATTGTCAATGACAATATATCAATTGTCACATAACGCCTTAATTAATGGCATTAGACGTAAGTGTGGCCCCTGCATTAAAATTATTGATAAAGCAATAAATAAATAATTTAGAGTCTAAAAAAGTTTCTATAAAATTCCCCGAGCTCAAATTACAGATCATTTTCATAGAAAACTTCATTATTGTTGCAGGATATTATCAATCTAACCGAATTTTCTTAGATAAATCATGTTATAAGATCATGAACTTCCTTCATTTCGTGCAAATGTCAACTTACAATACTTACATCGTACTAATCAGACATTAGCAACATCTCAATTTGTTCAACTTTTGGAGTATGATTTCTCAACTCGTTGATAGGAGTTCAAACTACTTGTTGTTTTATTTATTATGGAATTATGGATAAAAATATGATTTATATTAAAAAGTCGGCAAGTAGGGCTAGAAACACGTGATCAAATATTTGACAATGTAATTAACCTTAACAATGCTTTATACAACTGGACCTTTATTGATATTAATGTAAATAATTAATAATGTAAGAGATATATTCTTGGGATTTCAGTCAATATTTTAATTTTATTTCTTTTCTGCCTTACAGTTTCGGCTGCACCTCAGCCATCCTCAAAAGCGAAATGAATTATTGTTTAAAAAATTGAAGTTGAAATTAAACAATAATTCATTTCGCTTTTGAGGATGGCTGAGGTGCAGCCGAAACTGTAAGGCAGAAAAGAAATAAAATTAAAATATTGACTGAAATCCCAAGAATATATCTCTTACATTATTTACATATCCAGTCAGCGTCAACCATTTTATTAAATAATTAATATTTTAATGCTATGCATTACTTACCTATTCTGTTAATTTTTCTTAGAGATAACCACTTAGCAATTCACTTGGTGGCACTTTCACTGCAAACTTTAGAGGCTTGTAGCTAATAATAGACTACAAATCCTATGGGCTCTAAGCGCATTCGAGGAAAGGGTCAGAGAATCAGGTTTCAAACATGAAAAATTATAATGCAAATGATAAAATTGTTGAGTTCGAAATATACTTTTCACAAGCTGATGATTATAATAAGTATAAAGTGAATTTAGTATTGTATATAAAATTTACCATTTCACTTAAGTAAATTTTCATGGAGCTCATTAATAAAATTTAATAATTCTTTTAATATTAAATACACTTGAGAATTCATTATTTCATATTGAAATAGTATAAGTTAATATTCATTCTACATAGAAAATGAGATCTGAACATGTATATTTTCATTATATATAATATATCAAAAAGTTCAGTTTGACTTACAAATTTTATGATTTGTCTTTGAATATTTTAGCTTTCAGACTATGAATTTTTACTTCCTAAACGACAAAGATTGAGTTTTTACTCGATAATTATTACAATTTCATTTTTTCAACAAGCACATTGTAATTTTTAATGTTTATAATACCAGTTTCTTGCATATAAACTTTAAATTTGAGTATTTAAACAATGATTATTGTGAATTGATTGTCAAAACAAAGGTATTATTGCTTAAAAGTGTAATAATTAGTGATCATAACACTGCTTATTGGACATCAATCTTTATTTAGTATAATTTATTTTTTTCCGTGTATACAAAAAAAATTAGACTGTGAGTGTTGATCACATGATCCATCAAACATACAAGACTCTCTGACTTTAAGGGATCTCTCAATATTTCCATATATTCTCATCAATTCTTTACCTAGAAGGGTCTCAAATTGTCTCAATTTGGCACTGTGTACAGGCGTTACAATAATAATTACTGAGCCCTAAAGGCGACTTCTGTAATGTTTTTCCAATTCTGGAAAAATCAGAGCTTCAATTCTTCTGTAACCTAAATTTCAACCCTGTCGTACTTCCTACTCTTGTTTCATAATGTACTTAAACCTCTAAGCTACGAACTTGGACAGACATATGTAAATAAAAATAAGTAATGAGCCCTAAATGTACCCCCATAATATTATTTTTATGAACCATATTAGTTGTGTATCATTCTACATCACTTATATGAAATTCACGTACCTCACTCTACAAATTATTTGATTTATTGACAGTTTTCACACTTTCACAATTAGATTGACAGTATTTTTGACACAAATTCGTAACACAAACTTAACTATTTTAATATTACTGTAACACCACAGACATTTTGAACTACTGATTCCAGCGTCTCCTAGACAACCAAATTATTCCGAAATAATCCTGTTATTAACAAATGTTCCCAAAGTACAATCATGCTACGTTTACATCAGTATGTGCGATATCGACTCAAGCGTTTGATAAAATGATTGATTGATACAATTTTGGCTTTAATAGCTCAAATAACTTTAGAAATCTAGCATGAATGTTAAGAAAATATAATATAACTGAACACAGCGTATAACATGACAAATGTTTGATCCTATAGTTCAAGTTAATTGTCAATATTCAAACAGTTATAGATAAATATTTTTTCTTGGTCATTAATAATGTTTACCAATTCTTTTATCAAAAAAAAGAACAAGATTGATTGTACATCTGTCTAATGACATAACAAAAGTCAGTAAATGCTTTCGAGCCTGCAAGTAGTTTTTCCAAACATACTATTTTAGAACGAAGGTTGATAGATCGTGAATGATTGTAGGTAATTACAAATTTTCTATGTAATCTCCGATAAACGATGTCCATTTATATAAATGGCATTATTTATGAATGACATTCGGCCTCGCTTTTTATTGTTCTCAATTTAAAACAGCTAATCCTTTTGAATGTACATGATTATCAATATCTTATTTGAAATATTTGAAGTATGTCATTGATAATTAGCTATAAAAGTTTTCCTTGAAGATTTAGATATTTATACTGGAAATATTCCAGATTTTATTGAGGGAGATCCGTTACAATAAGTAATAACTCATGAAGACTGTTCAGTTATTATTTATTAACTACCACACACATAATTTTGTTTGTGGTTTATTTAAATTTAAAGTAGGTAGCGAGATAATTTAAATTGATGTGCTACCTAGTCACTCCAAAAATTATTGCTATCTTCAATTGATTCTTTCGTAATGTGGGTATGTCCACACCTTTCATTTTTTATTGTATTCGTATCCTGTTGAGTGATTGCAATATAATCAAACAATAAATAAAAATTACAGCAATAAAATAAGAGTATAGTGTTGATGGAATTATAATATAATGTGTTCGCATATTCTATTGTGCTGTTAGTATAAAATTATAATTATTTTTATAAATAATGCAGTAGTTGAGAAATACTTCATTACAGTTGCCAAATATAGCCAGTACAGATTAATTTTTACTTGTACAGAGTACAAATTATTGTGGAACAAATATTTTCCAAAAAAATTATTAATCTCACAGTAAATATCATGTATTTGAGTTGCTCTTACAAAATGCGTTGCTATCTGTTAAACTACGGCCCTAATCAAAAAATTTCTATTGAAATACCCTCAATATCTTTCAAAAATAATATAATTTTACTTGAAACATTTTTTGATTTGAGCTCTAATTACAGAGATAATTTTTTAATCTAATTTACGGGTTAGTTCACGAAAATCCAAGAGATGGCAGCATGAGGCTTGTTTTGAGAAAACCCTAAGACAATTTTATTTATTTGTGGCTAAATGGTAACTCATCTCCAAAATTTTCTGGGATAAAGTCAACCCTAATTACAATTGTGCATCGATTGAACATAAAATGATTTCTGTATTTAGCATCAGCTTTGTGAGGGTGAAGGGCTTAAATTAAAAAGAAATCTAAATGAATTATGAGATAAAGAATTTTTTTCCTGCAAGTTATAGCTCTGAAGTTATTAGTACTTTCATAAATTCATGGTTTTCTCCAAACCAAGGACTCTAATCAATTTTTTTTATATAACGTACCTCATTTATTCTTTGAAAATAATATGAGTTTGTTTGAAATTTTTTTTTGGTCAACGTACTCATTTTCGATTTATCAATACATAACCTATAAAACTTGTAGGTACCATAACTCGAAAATAAGTATGATAATTGAAAAAAAAATTCAAGTAAAGTCAAATTATTTTTGAAAACTAGTTGAGGTACTTCATATATCATTTTTAGCGCATTTTTTGTAAAAAAGCGCTATTATATTCACTTTGGCTGTCTGGCTGGCTGGCTGGCTGGCTGGTGTGACGCAACTATATGCTATTTACAGACTTGAAACTGGTACTAAATAAAAGCTGCTGTTTCGAAGGTTTGCAAAAATTGCTTTAATTCAAGCTCAGTGATTGTGGAAGATTAAATTATTCAATTACTTGTTTCAAGTGAAACAATGCCCATAGATTTATATAACATTAGGGATATGGCAACTAAAGTTTATTCAAGTAGATAAAAATTTAATTACAACTTTAGCCGTGGGTGTCACTATTATTATGTACAGTTGTCAAATCTGTCCGGGATTCATTCAATGACTTGTTTGACGCGAACTTGAAGCTTATTAGAATGAATTATTATTATTGGATGAAAATTTGTTTACTTTTTGTGTATTTTTTTTATATAGCTTTGATAAAGATCAAATAATCATTTTAAGGTACAGCTCTTGACCTCCCGTCAGTCAATAACTAAACAATGAAGATTAAAAGGCATTTTTGAGTCTGTATATGCATAAATTATGTACCTATCAAATAGTCAACTTGAAACTAGTACTAAATGGAAGCTGCTGTTTCGTAAGTTGGTACAAATTGCTTGATTTCAAGCTTAGTAATTGTGTGAGATGGTAATTTGCGAAATCTCTGAAGTAACAAGCATTCATGAGCTGTCAAAAATGCGCTTTTATCATCTAGATTTCTAGATGATTCTTAAATTTTTTGAAAATAATATGAGTTTGTTTGAAACTTTTTTTTGGTTAACGTACTCATTTTCGATTTATCAATACATAACCTATAAAACTTGTAGGTACCAATAACTCGAAAATTAGTACGACAATTGAAAAAAGTTTCAAATAAATTTATATTATTTTTAAAAATCAGTTGAGGTACTTTATATATCATTTTTTGATTAGTACTCTCTTTGGCCTGGAAATCGGTCATATATAAAAATGTGATTTGTGACGTGACGAGGGCACTAATCAAAAAATAGTATGACTTTACTTGAAATTTTTTTTGATTGTCGTTCTTATTTTCGTATAATCAATACCTCAGTTATGACAGCTTAGAATAGTGATGGCTCAAATATGAGTACAACCAAAAAAAATTTCAAGTAAAGTCATATTTTTTTCAAAAATCAGATGGGGTGTTTCACGAACTATTTTTTGATTAGTGCTCTCGTTACGTCATAAATCATATTTTTATAAATTACCAATTTCCGGGAAAAAATAGGCACTAACCAAAAAATTTTACATGAAGTACCCCACCTAATTTTCAAAAATAGTATGACTTTATTTGAAACTTTTTTCATTTATCGTATTCATTTTCGAGTTATAAGCATCTGACTCTTTTATAGGTTATGTATTAATAACTCGAAAATGAGTACGTCAACCAAAAAAAAGTCTCAAACAAACTCATATTATTTTTGAAAATAATTGGGGTATTTCATATAAATTTTTTTGATTAAAGCCCTTATTTCGGAGAAAATCGTGAATTTATAACTTGCAGGAAAAAAATTTTGGATCAGATGCATTAATTTTCTATTTATCTTATAACTTATTTAAACTTCTTCATGATTTAGGCCCTTTTAAGGGCTGTAATCAATAATTTTCAGCCTCGCAAAATTGGTACTGAATACAAAAAAGATTTTATGTTTAATCGATGCACAATTGTAATTGAGGATGAGTTTATATTGAAAATTTTTTCGAAATGAGTTGCCCTTTAGCCACAAAAAAATTAAATTGTTTTTGGATTTCCTCGAAACGAGTCTCATGCTGCCATCTCTTGGATTTTCGTGAACTAACCCGCAAATCATTTAAGCAAATTATTTCTGTAAATCAGGCTTAGATCAAAAAATGTTTCAAGTAAAGTTATACTATTTTTCGAAAATATTGAGGGTCTTTCATTAGAATTTTTTTGATTAGGGCCTTAGTTTAGCAGATAGCAACGTAGTTTGTATGCGCAAACTCATTTCTGTTTAAACCTCAACCAAAATGAACTTTCAAAATAATTTATCTGCAAGCAAATTTGATTATGATTTTTTAGTAGGAAATTTGGAGAGATCTGATTGGTTTGAGACATCAGCGAAGATCACTTTGCTAAAGCTTGGTTTTCACTGCAGAATTCAATAGTAAATACATTTATTTTTTGAGGAGAAAAATGATACGTTTTAAATTTATTCAAACGATTTAAATTATTTATAGTCCATTCCATTTAAAAATAGTTCAGGCTCATATTCATGAAATAAAAGCAACACATATTATAATCACAATCTTCAACGTGCAGAAATTTGTTTATGATGATTGATGAATAATTGATTGTTGGTGCCAAATAGTCAAACATAATTTTTGTGATCATGTAAAATTAATTCGCATTTTGGCCAATCAGAAGGCTTAAATCGTAGTCCCATAAGAGTACTTGGATCGTTCCTAATTAGAATAGACCATAGTTATTTTATTGTGATGAAATTTAATATTTTGATGGAAATATTTGTTCTAAATATCTCTGAATCCATTTTGACTATGTCGGTACGTATGTGGGTTTGTAACTCGCAAATCTCAAAACCCGTCAAACGTATAATGTTGAAATTTTGTATTTAAGATTAGTCTAGAGTCTAGTTGAGCACCTCGCATTATGGTTGCAATTGTCTGCACCGGAAGTGCACTTTGCTGTAAGACAATTAGTTTTGGTTTTATAACGTTTCAAAAGTTTTATATGAGTTATGGCAGCCAATTGTCCGCCATTTTTGACTGTTTAAAACAAGTGACTATCGAATAAAAATTATTAATCATCAATTAAACCAATAAATTTTGGGTTAAACATATAATTCCTATAACAGAATTGTTTGCTCCGCTGTAAATTTCTCAAAAAATATTGATTTTTTGCTGAAACTCAACTATTTTCGGTTTTATACCGTTTCAAAATTTTGAATTGGGTTATGGCGGCCAAATGTTCGCCATTTTTATTTGTATAAAACATGTGACTATCGATTACCATAAACCAATTTGTGTTAAATATATACTTTTAGTTTTATAGCGTTTCAATTTTTAAGCCCTGCTGGATTAAGGGGTGATTAATTTGTAACACTTTGAAAGCTCATATCCTCTAAATTAATAATGATACAATTATAAATTAAACGTTAGTAGAAAGCTCAAATAATGCTATTTATTATATAATTAGTTCCAAATTCTATCTTGCAATCCTGTTGGATTAGGGGTTGATTATTTTGTAATGTTCTGAAAATTCAAATCTCTTAAACTGATGATCGTACAATTTTGAACGAAATGTTAAAAGAAAGCTTGAATAATGCTATTTTTTATAAAATGAGTTTCAATTTTTTATCTTGCAACCCTGCTGGGTTAGGGGTTGATTAATTTGTCACGCTTTTAAAGCTTATATCTCCTAAACTACTCATCATACAATCATAAACAAAATGTTGATAAAAAGCCTAAATAATGCTACTTATTATAAAACCAGTTTATTTTTGTAATTTTCCAATCCTGCTGACTTGTGGGGTTAATTGATGGCACTCTTTGGAGGCTCATATCTTCTAAATTAATAATCGTATAATAATAAACAAAACTGTAATAGAAAGCTTGAATAATGCTTCAAATTATGAAACCAGTTTCAATTTTTTCTTTTAACCCTGCTGGGTTAGCCGGAGGATACTTAAATTCAGTATTTAAGATTGTTGTAGCATCTAAATGATTATGTTTTATTTTTGTACCAATCGGCTGAGCCGAAAGTACACTTTATATGACAGACTTTTCGAATTTTTCGCATAAATTTGAAACAATTAGCCGTAGAATATTGAAATTTTGTATTGAGCACTTCTATAACATCTAGTTGTACACCTCGCATTATGATTGTAATCGGCTGAACCGGAAGTGCACTTTACTCGAATATTTTTGAATTTTCCGCATAATTCAAAAACGATTGAACATAGAATGTTAGAATTCAGTATTTAAGACGGTAGTATCGTCTAGATGTTCATATCCTATTTTCATTAAGATCGACTGAATTGGAAGAGCAGCTAACTTGAAGTAAAGTAAAAAAATCGTGATACTTATGTTATACAGCCTTCATTCTTAAATGCTCGATTTATAAAATCTTCTCCTCATAGTTGATCAGATACCTTCTTCAATCAGGTGTTTATCCCTATCAAGAATTCCATCAAAGATCAACCATTAGGCCCCATAGCGCACATTCCATAAGTATTTTAACTTCTTGTAGCAATTCCTCCGGTTCTCGCTGACAAACCGCGAGAGAGGCAAGGACCACCCAAGTCGCGACTCTCCTCATGAATGAAGCACATTCCTCTCTCTTCACTCACGCGAGAGAGAATCACTCTCTCAGTGAAATGATACCCGGATAATCAACATTTCATTTTGTGCTCTTGCCTCTTTGTTTCTTTTTTGTTTGGGGTTTTTTTGTTTTTTGAGAATAAAGGATTTGATTATCATGTAGGTGTTTTTTAGTTTGTGTTGGGGAGTTTTGTGTTTGAGTATTGTACGTTTAGTTGTGAATGGGAAATTAAGTGTTTCGAATGTTAAATGTGCTGGTAATTGAGGGATTAATCACATATTCTTAGTTTCTTTTCAATACTATGAGACAACAGTATACCGTATTTCTATCGTTGCTGTTTAGTTCAGTATGGAATAAATATGGAGACTATCACAATGTAAAATCAAGAAATCTTGAAGACAAGTTGATTAAAACAAATCCGTGTACAAAAATATCTTGATAAATTGATATTAATAAAGCTATAATAAACTGGTTTCCGTCGCAGTAACAAATCGCTCCGCAAAGTCTCTAGAACTTGATACCATCGACTACTTCGGAGTCTACCACGCCTGAATCAATCTATCTGTTTCTGCAGCATTTTAAAAGTTCGTGATTGAAACCTAAGACACGTGATGCATTAAAGAAATCCTTAATAAGACATTTAACGAATTAGCTACATTAAAATTCAATCAGTTGATTTTAACCTTTACAGAGATCGTTTGTTGTCGCATATTTCAAAGTTTCATTTGTAATTCTAAGTGAGAGACTTTAGACTAGACACCCTTACAAATGAGACGCGTAGGAATTTTCTCTTATTGATATTAAGATTTGAAACATGTTTCTGTCAGTTGTTAGACATTAGAGTAATAGTAAATTGTTGCACAATGTGATTGTTGCGGCAAAATGTGTCGATTAACTGTTTGGCGACGCTCTAATTGATATAATAAAATAAAAAAGAGGAAATAGTAGCACGAAAAATGATTTTACATTGTGCGACAATTTATAGAGTGAAAAGTGACATGAAAGCCATTTTTGATCGTTTTCATGGATGGAACGTGGACTCAATGATCCGTTTAAAGTTCCCTTTCAAAATAGCGCTTTTTGGAACAATCCTTCAAAAGCACAGATTTTCTGCAACATCAAAAGCAATAATTCAGGACAAGCATGTTAATACACCCAAGTGTGAAATTGATAATTTGAGCCTTCAGGTTATCTTATTACTGACGTTAATGTAACATTGTTAATAATGACCGAACCAAAACGAAAATTGTTATATTCAGCAATACGGAAAACCAACATTCCGAAAGTGTTATTAAATATGAATTATGATATATGGATGATGTTCAATTATTAATTATTTAAATAATTAATTACGGAACGAACGAATTTTGTAATTAGTTATACCTAACGATGTTAATTATTTATTTAGATCGGTTGATCAAAGAGATAGAACAAGAATTTGTATTACAATTATTTTATTTACTTTGGAGCGTGGGAAAATTCTGATTGCTGCAATCCAATAAAAAAATACTGGATGCAACTTTTGAATTCAATATTAAAGCTGTAAGGGCAGTAACCAATATAATTATCTTGAACGTTAGACAATCCCTCATATTTAACGTTAGGGGCCCAACAAAATTACTTCAACTATAATGATCAGCTCTGCCGTTTTCAATTTCCAGTGTTCCCAAAATTTCTCCCGCAGATGACGCTTCTTAGGGCCCATTAAAAATCCTCTAATTGACATGTCAAATGATTATAGAGACAATTATGTCCCTCATTATAGGGTAATGATATTTGTCGCTCTTAGAGTTTATTATATCCCTCTGCTGACAGCCAAATTATTGCCGAGTATTCTTATTTTATGATGGATATAAACTAAATTATTATTTGTCTTTATTGGGATTATAAAAGCTTAATTTAGGCATTACATGAATAATGTGCTTTCCGCGTTCTATATCACATTGAGTTTTGTTCCTTTTTTTGTTTTAGTAAGCACGAACTATCATTGATCACATCTTGCTTAATGTCTTTCCAGTTTTTGTTTATTTTGCCTCGTAATCGTTGTCATAATTTGACTTATTTGTGAATATTTTATGCGCTTGAAAACTAGTTTCAGAACTAATTTCATTAGCAAAATAAATTGATAATTCGAAATTAACTTCAAGAAAAATTGAAGATGTATTAATTGCTGAACACTACGTACAAAATCTTGTCTACAGTAATACAAAGGTTAGCAAATGTAACAAGAACTTCCGTCGGACAGTACCAATGCAGTTCCATGAAAAAAAAAAACAACAACGGACGCCATACATATAGTAGAACAAATTATTGAAAAAAAACCATAGAATATAACATCAGTACAGAGACACTGTTCGTGGATTTCAAACAAGCGTTTGACTCAATCACAAAAGAAAAACTGGTGACAGCATTAAAAGAGCTAGAAATACCAGAAAACTGAGGAGACTAATACCAATGACAATGAGAAAAATAAAAATAAGTATTATAACACAAAAAGAAAAACAGAAGATTTTGTAATAAACAAGGGATGCCCTATCAGCGGCTCTATTCAATTTAGTATTAGAATATGTGCTACGAAACATAAAAAAAGGAACAATAAGTACAAAAGCAGGACAAATAAGCATACGCTCATAACAAAAACTGGACAAGCAATGAAAAAAATGTTGCAAGAAATAATAAGGAAAAGAAGTAACATAAAGTTGGAAATAAATATCAAAAAGACAAAAATAATAAAGTTCAGCGTAACAACAGAGGATAAAGCAATAGATATATAATAATAATAATAAAGATAGATAGATTCAAATACTAGGTGTCACAATAACAAATAAAGGGAAAAGAAAAACAGAAATAAAAGAGAAGATATCAACAACAAACAGGAGCTTTCTACGCAAATAAAAAATTATTGAGAACTAAACTCTGACAAGAATAACAGAAAAGAGACTATAAAAAAATATTCAAAATAATATGCTGCCGAAAAAATGACAGTGACAAAAGGAGACGAAGATGATTTAAGAATAATTGGAAGAAAAGTTATGAAAACAATGCTAGAGCCAGAAAAAGTATCAGAAAACAAATATTGGCCAAGAATTAATCATGAAATAGAAAAATAATATTATAATACAAAAAAGCGACACAGAAGATTTTGTAATAAATAAAGGAGTGAGACAAGGAGACGCGCTATCAGCATTGCTACTCAATTTGGCATTAGAATATTTGGTACAAAATATAGAAAAAGGAACATTAGGAACAAAAGTAGGACAAAAAACAGCATACACTGAAAATATAACTATCATAACAAAAAATAGACAAACAATGAAAGAAATGTTACAACAAATAATAACGAAAAGTAGTAACATAGAGTTATAAATGAATATCAATAAAACAAAAATAATAGAATTTAGTGAAACAACAGAAGATAAAGCAATAAATATTGGAGATTATACTTTTGAAAGGTAGATAGATTCAAATACTAGGTGTCACAATTACAAAGGAAAGGGAAAAAGAAGCTGAAATAGAAGAAAAGATAACAACAACAAACAGAGCTTTCTACGCGAATAAAAAATTATTGAGAATTAACAGAAAAGAGAATATTATATACAATGACAAAAGCAGACCAAGAAGATTTAAGAATATTTGGAAGATAAGTTATGAAAACAATACTTGAGTCAGGAAAATATCAGAAAACGAATATTGACCAAGAATGAATCACGAAATAGAAAAATAATATTACAACACAGAAAGAAGAAACAGAAGATTTTGAAATAAATAAAGAAGTAAGACAAGGAGATGCGCTATCAGCATTTCTATTCAATTTAGCATTAGAATATTTGGTACAAAATATAGAAGAAGGAACATCAAGTACAAAAGCAAGACAAATAACAGCAAACGCTGACGATATAGCAATCATAACAAAAAATAGACAAACAATAAAAGAAATATTAATAATAACAAAAAGTAGTAACATAAAGTTAGAAATAAATAACAATAAGACAAAAATAATGAAATTCAGCGAAACAACACAGAATAAAGCAATAAAGATTAGAGTATATACTTTTGGAAAGGTAGATGAATTCAAATACTAGGTGTCACAATAACAAATGAAGAGGAGAGAGAAGCAGAAATAAAAGAGAAGATAACAACAACAAAGCTTTCTACGCAAATAAAAAACTATTGACAAGTAAAACTCTGACAAAAATAACAAAAAAGAGAATATATAAAACAACAATAAGACCAATAGCACTCTATGCTGCCGAAACAATGACAATGGCGGGAAAAAAACAGGAAGATTTAGGAATGATTGGAAGAAAAATCATGAAAACAATACTAGAGCCAGAAAACGTATCAGAAAATGAATATTGACTAAGAATGAATCACGAAATGGACAAACAATTTTATACCACAGAAAGAAGAAACAGACGATTTTGTAATGAATAAATAACATTAGAAACAAAAGCAGGACGAATAAAAGCATAAGCTGACAATATAGTCATCATAACAAAAAATAAACAAACAATGAAGGAAATTTTACAAGAAATAATAACGAAAAGTAGTAACAGAGTTAGAAATAAACATCAATAAGACAAAAATAATAAAATTCAGCGAAACAAAAGAGAATGAAGCAAAAGAGATTGGAGAAATATTGTTGGAAAAATGAATAGATTCAAATAACTAGGTGTCCCAATAACAAATAAAGGGGAAAGAGGAGCAGAAATAAAAGAGAAGATGGCAACAATAAACAGAGCTTTCTACGCAAATAAAAAATCATTGAGAACTGAACTCTGGCAAGAATAACAGAAAAGGGAATATATAAAACAATAATCAGACCAATACGCTGCCGAAACAATGTAAATAACAGAAAGAGACGAAGAAGATTCAAGAATTAGAAGACAAATCATAAAAATAATACTAAGGCCAGAAAAATTATCAGAAAACGAACATGACCAAGAATAAATCACGAAATAGAAAAATAATAAGGACAAGACATAGTGAAGGAAATAAAACAACAAAGAACACTGTTCGTGGATTTCAAACAAAAGTTTGATTTAATCAAAAGAGGAAAACTGATGACAGCTTTAAAAGAACTAGAAATACCAGAAAAACTGAAGAGATCAATAGCAATAACAATGAAAAAATAGATATTATAACATAGAAAGGACAAAGAGAAGATTTTGTAATAAACAAAGAAGTAAGACAAGGAGATCTATTCAATTTAGTATTAGAGTATGTTCTACAAGATAGAGAAATGAGAAAATTTAATAAAATCAGGATAAATAACAGCATACGCTGACGATATAGTTATCATAACAAAAAACAGACAAACAATAAAAGAGTTGTCACAAAAAATAATAACAGAAAGTAGTAATATAGGCAGAGTTAGAAATAAATATCAACAGGACAAAAATAATAAAATTCAGGAAAACAACAGAGGATAAAGCAATAAAGATTGGAAAATATACTCTTGGAAATGTAAATGAATTCAAATACTAGGTGTCACAATAACAAATAGAGGAAAAAGTGAAGCAGAAATAAAAGAAGATAACAACAACAAATACAGCTTTCTACCCACTTAAAATTCAATTGAGAAGTAAAATTCTGACAGAAAAAAAAACAAAAAAGAAAGTATATAAAACAATAATAATGACAATGACAAAAAAAGTCGAAGAAGATTCAAGAATAATTGAAAGAAAAATCATGAAAACAATACTAGGGCCAGAAAAAGTATCAGAAAACAAATACTGACCAAAAATAAATCACGAAATTTGAAAATAAAAAGAAGTAGAAGACATAATGAAGAAAATAAAACAACAAAGAATAAAATGGCTTGAACACGTATGGAGAGCTAGAAAACAAGACTCGATAAAATCAATCCTAGAATGGAACCCAGCAAGAAGAAGAAAAAAGGAAGAACAAGATTAAAATGGATAAAGGAAGTGAGAGATCTAAAAACAGTGGTAATAATAAAAAGGAAAGAGCAAACAAGAGACAGAAAGATATGGCTTATTATAGCGAATAGCATCTAAAACGAGAAATGGAGAAGGATCCCTTCTAAAAGTAGTAATATAGAGTTGGAAATGAATATAAATAAAACAAAAATAATGAAATTCAGGAGAACAACAGAGAATAAAGGAATAAAGATTGAGGAATATACTTTTGGAAAAAGAGATAGATTCGAATACCTAGGTGTCACAACAGATAAAGAGGAAAGAGAAGCAGAAATTGAAGAGAAGATACCAACAAAAAACAGAGCTTTCTATGCAAATAACAAACTATTGAGAAATAAAACTCAGGCAAAAATAACAAAAAAAATATATATACATATATAAAATAATAATATAATAAGACCAACAGTACTTTACGCTGCCGAAGCAATGACAATGACAAAAAAAGACGAAGAAAATTTAAGAATAATGGGAAGAAAAATCATGAAAACAATACTAGAGCCAGAAAAAGTATCAGAAAACAAATATTGACCAAGATCATCATGGATAAAAGAAGTAAAAAAAAATGATTAATAAAGCGAATAACATCCAAAACCAAAAAATGGATCTAGAAAGCTCCGTTTCAGAGCGGCTGAACTCCACAAGGAGTGTTGCGCCACCTATATAATGTGAGTATTATTGCACCCTCTAAGCGCCTTTTGGCTTTAAACACCTCAAGAAAAATCTACTACACTCTCAGCTCTGAGATTTTTTGACATTTTGCTTCGTGGACTGATTGTGGTCATGTCTGATCTGTAACTATGCTAAGTTTCATATTGATAGTCCCAGTATTTTTTCGTAAAATCGACTGTCATATAGACAAGACCAAATTCGATTTTGAAAAAAATTGGCGCTTCAGTTTTGAATGTTGGCGCTAATTGGATGTTTCTCCAAGCAATCAACTTTCAATGCACTTATTAGACCGGCGGAAAATGATGACTGTCGGAGCTCTCCGATTTTATACTGCATGCCTTTTTGAGGGTTGAAAATTTACTCCTTGATGAAAAAGATAAAAAGGTTATTGACCGATGCACGCTTTCTGGTAATGGTGCAAACTTCAATTATATTAAAAAAAAAATTGATTTACTTGTGACAATATTTTGCATGCCTTTGTAATGTGAAATAGTAATTTGAAGCCTAGTACTTGAAGGCATGCAATTCACAACAGCCCAAAAGGCTTGAAAAGTCGAATTAAATTGCATGCCAATGAAAAGAATTGAAGTTTCAGTCATAAAATCCTTGAGAAAAAAATGGCATGCATCCCTCGTTGGCACAAGTGTGGCAAATTATATAATAAAAGATATCCTGGCTAGTTAATTTTACATTTTACAAGATTTTCAGTGAATAGGACATTTGATGTCAAAAGCAATTTCTTCGTAAGGAATCATTCAAAGAAAAATTAAAATTTGCAACGCTACCAATTAGAACGGTTCAAGTAACCATCAACAATGCACAAGAAACATTCACTTGTCCTAAACCGGATAACATAACTAACAAGTCGGGAATTTCTCGAGATTCATTATATTTAAATGAATTTAAACATCCTTCAGCTGTTGCTAGAACAAATCTAGGAAAATACCAATCTTGCAATTAATTACTCAGTTGAGTGTTTGAGACATCTGACTTGAAGTTGTCAACACAAACGCTGGTAGAATTCTATTAGGCGGCTTCTTTGAGACTGCAATTCAAGGATATTACAGAACGGTATGGATAAATAACATGTTTATCTTACGCTATTTGAAAGTGCAACTTTATGATCGCTCATCACACATACGGAGTGTTTGAAACCGCAAAAAGTCGAAGAAGTAGTTTTTTTATAACTTTTACGGACTGCTAATGTTGTATTGTAATGCTGAATAACTGGGAACAATGGATTTTTTGCGAATCGAACAAAAAGATGAAGGACTATCATAACAGTTTATACATAAATTCTGATAATAGTTTTAAACTTTATCCTCCTCAGTCTACGGTGGATAGAGTGCAGCAGAGTAAGGCACTTTATACTGCTTTCCTTCAGCTATTTTATTTTCTGCTATTGAATCCTTCTTATTCTCTAGTCTAGGGTATGAACATCTTTTAAAGGTCGTAGCTCACCCCCACTCACTCTAGAGCAGTGGCTCTCAACCTATTTACAAATAAATTGCTTGTGCTCGAAATATTCCCAAAAATACTCATAAGAGTGCTTTTAAATGGAAATGTTTCGCGAATTCTTTAACAATGACGTATGCAGATCCTAAAGACATGTTGGCTTCGAAATTTGATGGCTTTATTATAGGTAATGATTCATGCCTGTTGAGGAATATAAATATAGTTATTTCCTTGTCACATTCACAACAAAAATGATTTATATTTGAATATTTTTACAGCTTTTTAACATCCTTAGTCGATTGCTATTTATCTTGAGTACAATTCAAGTTACATGGATTTAATCATCTAATGATAAACTGCTAATTGAAATTTCTTAATTCATTTATTTACACTGTTCTCGTAAATTTATTTACTGACCGATTTTGACCACTTTTTGATCATCTTCAGGATAATACCGGCAAGACTTGCCACTAATATTTTATGCCCTCTCAATCAATATTCAAAACTATCTTTTAATATTTAATACAATATTTGACTGATATTGGCATCCAAACAAAAAAAAAACAAAAGCGAATCGCGGTGTACCATTGTTGTCCATTAAAATCATTAAATTAAACTAAGACAGTCATCAAAGAAATATTCTGACAGAATTTTATTGAATATCCTATTCCAAGTCCCGATTTACTGATCATTATTTGCGGGAGGTCATGGGCTGGCCTTAATCAGTACCTGAAAATAAAAGTTTGATACTCACTGAGTATAATATCGAAAACTGCATGTCGATATCTCTAATAGTTCCAGAGTTATTAATATTCAAAGATTATACCCGAAAACGGGTAGCACAAACCTATTTTGAAATCAAAAATTGGATTAAGAGATTCTGTTTGGATGAAACTATATTTATTATATTTGAAAAAAATCTTGTTGCATATAGTTTGGCCACAATAAATTTTTGAATGAGTAATTAATTTCTAACCCTAAAATGGGTAGAGCTATTTTGAAATTTATAGCATGGGTAGATTTTTTAATCATTTTTATATTTATGTACAATTTTTCAGATTTTTACTAGGTGTAGTCACAGAGATATTAATTAATTACTAAACTATCTTCTGAATCATCCCTTAAATCCTGACATTATTCGTTACCCTTTAATTAATGAATAATCGTCCAAAATTTGTTACAATCTGATTCAACCTAACTTTTTTTTCACAATACATTGTTCTCTTGTAAGGTTGTCATGATTTAAGTAAAAAAATCACGATTTATATCAATCAAAATTTCTTTTTTAAATACTTTTGAGATTCACATAAAATATAAATTGAACTCTCAGTTTTAGGTGAACTAGACCAAAATTGGAGAATAATTTGTATACAAGTGATAAAATATTACATACCAGTTTGTTATTGAAATAACAATAACATAGAAATTGGGTAAAAATAATACAAAAAATCGAAATGCTTAATTGAATGAAAAAAATTGTGATTTAAATCAGAAAATCGGATTTAAATCAAAAAATTTGCTGTATTTTTATTAAAAAAATAGGATTTTTTTCCAACTCCATTTTGTTTAAATGGGTCGTTTTGGTCCACTTTTTTTCAACCCAAATTAAATGAAAAATACCCTTTGCTTGTTGGAGCAAAAGGGCTGGAATTAATGTCTAAAATTTGCATTTTTTCTTATTTTACAAAAATTTCTCGTACACCTTAATAATTTTTGATTAATAGAATTCCATACATATATAGAGTATAGAAAGCATGGGAATTAATGAATTAATTGAATAAAATTTTCTCATGAATCCAGTTTGAAGATTAGAAAAATTTATTTTTGGCTACAAGATCTCGTTTATAACGAATTTTCGGTGCTGCATTATAATATTGTAACGAATTCAAGTCTATAAATTAGTCATTTCGGTTTTACTGGTGCTTAGAATTATTGTGGAAATATTTTACATCAAGAAATAGAAGTGAATATATTTGTTTTCTAGAAAATTGCAGGTACTTTCTAGCGCCTTCTAGAAAAGCCTGGACGTTTGCAGGAAAAACGTAGTGGGGAAAGACCCACGGTATATATCAATGGCTGACTCAACGAGGATGATTATTGATTTGAGCTCAGAGACCTTATAATATGGACTGCTAGTGGTTGGAATAAATTGTGTTATTTAAAATAGATCAATATTGAAATAAATAATTAAAGTTAAGTTATAGTGTAGTGTAATAATCTTAGTTTAAATTAGAATTATTTATTAGAAATAATGTTAGTTATCTAATTTATTATTTTAATAAATCATAAAAAATAAAAAGTGGTGTTTAGTAGCTTCTGCTCCCTAAATTAAAATGAATAACGTTACAATATTAATACAATTAAATACAACAACGTAATGTTTATTGACCTTAAAGATAAAAGAATTGTTTATTGTTTGAATGAAAATCACTATTTAATAATGAAAAGATAATAAAAGTCTTAGTCTTCGAAGTATTACTGAATAAATACTTTACAATTTACTTCTCACTCTACTCACTATTATTAACTAAACTACAAAGCCACCAATATTTATTTACAACAACTTATTTATTTATCACGCTCTGAATATTTACTCTATGTCACTATTCACTGTTTTCTTCAGTCAGGTAGTTCGCTCATATTTATACGGAAGCTAAACATCTAGAAATTTCTACGTTATTCTCGAATGTCGCTTGGGGCCCAGACAACAAGGACATATTCAGGCCTATTCTATTTTTACGCATTATGACACTTTCGCACTTTACAATATATACTGTACTTATAGAAAGCAGTAGGAGTTAAATAAAATTTGATTCAATGATTTAGAAATCCATTTTCAATGTTAGAATAACGGGGAAAAAAAGCTCACTGACATAAAATTTTCTCAGAAATTTAATTTTAAGATTAGAAAAATTAATTTTTGCTAGAAGACCTTGTTTATAACGAATTTTCGGAAATGCATTTTAATATTAATACAAATAAATACAATAATTATTTTATGATTCTAAACAATAGATAAAAATCGTTGAAGGGTTAAATTTTGTCCCGGATATCTTTCTGGACTTAGAAATACTTTTGCTGAGTAGGATGACCCTGTTCATAACGAGTATTTGTTTATAAAATATACAAATATCAATAAATCAGTTTTTGATGGTGGAAAGTTGGGGAAAAATTATGATCTAGAGTAGAATTTCTGGAGAATTACGAATTTGGAATCAAAATTCACTTATTTTAACTTATATAAGTTGTTCTTTTGTTTTTACTTACTTGTACAAAGTAAAAGTAAGTATTGGGAAACAGACAAAATTCATATATTGATATTTTGATGAAAATATACGTTTTGGATATCCCTGAATACATTTTGACTATTTTCGGCTTGATGTCGGTACGTATTTGCGTTAGTAGCTCGCAAATCTCAAAACCCATCGAACGTATAATACTGAAATTTTGTATTTCAGACTGGTATAGGGTCTAGTTATGCACTTCGAATTATGGTTGCAATCGCCTGTACCGAAAGTGCATTTTACTTGAAACTGTTTTTGAATTTTCCGCATAAATCCAGAATGATCAGCCGTAGGATACTAGAATTCAGTATTTGAAATTGCTGTTGCGTCTAAATGGTCAACTTTTATTTGTGTACCAATCGGCTGAGCCGGAAGTGCACTTTATATAACAAAATTTTCGAGTTTTCCGCATAAATTTGAAATAATCAGTCGTAGAATATTGAAATTTTGTATTGAGCACTTTTGTTACATCTAGTTTTGCACCTCGCATTATGATTGCGATCGACTAAACCGGAAGTACAGTTTACCCGTAACATTTTGTGAATAATCCGCATAAATCCCATCGATTGTACGTAGAATGTTAGAATCCAGTATTTGAGACGACTGTACCATCCAGATGCTCATATTCTATTTTCATTGAGATCGACTGAGCCGGAAGTGCATTTTACTTGACAATCTTGCAGATTTTTTCGCTTAAATTCGAAACGATTGGCTGTAAAGTATTAATATTTAGTATTTCAGTCTGCTGCAGCATCTGAATGATTGCCTAGTATTCTCATAACAATCGACTGAACCGGAAGTGCACTTCAATTGGAATTTTATTATAATTTTGCGCTTAAATTCAGAACTGTTAGCCGTAGAATCTTGGTAATCAGTATTTAGGAATGTTTTAGTATAAGAATGATGACCTACTGTTTCCATAGCAACCGAAAGCGCACTTTACTTATTGTGTCTACGTCTAACTGAAGTCATCATAAAACTTTTTCAATTATTATTGGGATTGCAAAAAATTGTAGGATATGTCTGGGTGCGAATTTTCATGAGTTGAAAATAATTTCGATTTGAAATCACGCCCGCTTTCTCAGGGATCGTCTGAATAGAAATCCCATAAAAAGTTTTACTTTATAATTCGAAGGATCAATTAAAAAATAGCTACAATTGTAATATCCAAGGCGTCTGCAATTTTGCCGGAAAACAATCATTGAAATTAATCGAAATTTCAATAGAATTCTCTTTGTGGATTATGAAGTGCGATTAATAAAGAAATTAATGAATTTGAAATGGAAAATGCACTTTTAAAAAGCGTTCAGCAATCAAAATAGCTGCTAGGTATTGTTTTCGTGTGAACGTTGTTTTCTGCGTAGGATTGGAGCCAATAATATCGAAGTGTTGTGAAAAGCAAATTATTATTGCTTATTATTACATGAAATTCATAAACAGGTGGATGGATCTTTTGTGGTAAGGTTGTTAAAAGCAGAGGAGGAAAACTTAATGATGAGAATTTTTAGAATGTGGTACAATTTTCTATTTCGGAGCTAAATGTCAATTTTGTCCCGTGAGCTAAAAAACTTAATGCCAATTTACTTTTTTTAGTCTGGGAAAGATAACAAGAAAAATACTGCTAAAACAAGAGGATAATTTTTTTGTTCACAAGTCATCAAAACGTAATAGAGAAAAATCTCAATAATAATTAGAGACATTTTGAGTAACCTGAGGGTTATTTCAGAGTAATCATAATAATACAGAGTCATCCGCTAAACGGTCGTTTCATGGTTAATTTCCATCTTCTTTCTGAAGCTTATAAATCTGAGAATTAGTAACACGAAGATGAAGGAGATTTCTTGAAGACTCACGAGCTAAATGCTCAGATAAGTTGGAAGTTAGAATTGTTTTGTTGATGTCAGATCATTTTGTAAGACAATAGTAGTGCGATACGTGCATAGTCGTAAAGAACAACTGGACAGGACCGGCTTCAGAATTATTCTTATTCGAAGTTACTTTACGTGCGTAAAAAACGTTTAAATTATTTTTGTTTTCACCCTAAAAATTTATTGCTCCAAACAGTCCATTACTCAAAAAACATCTGTTTCAACATTAAAGTTATTCATTGACTCCACCAATATCATTCCCCCTTAGACATTTCTCTCACTATCAAATGATCGTTCCCCTTGTTGAATTTTGCGGCTATTTCATTGGTCAGATATAAATCAAACAATGAGACGAACAAAGGGTGCGGTCATTGAATAAATATCGTGGGTGGAAAACTGAATTTAGTAACTAGGGGATATTCATGATCTGGGGAAATTTTAATCCAAATGGTGAATTGAAATTAGCCGGTAATGGAATTAGAATCTTGATGGAGGAAATTGGAGTGATGATTCTGCGATTTTGCTAGGAGAATTAATTGTCTAAAAGGTTAAAGATCGTCTATTTTTATTCATTCAAATATCTTATTGGCAATTCCACAGTAAATTATTATTTTTATTGAATTTTATTATAGTAAAAATATTTATAGTTTACCAGAAAATGATTATTGATTGGTGTGACGTAGATTATGTTAATTCCTACTCCTTAGCAAGTCAAGGCGTAGCTGCGCGGCTGCACAGCTGCGCAGCTGTCAACGTGATCTACGTCATATAACCTTGAAAATCCTATTTTTATCAGAAATAGTAGTGCCCAAATGAGTTTTTGATAACTTCTTTTCATTTCCTAGCATACTTTTTAAGTTTATATATTATTTGTCGTTTCTCACTCCTTTCTAAACTTGGATATTTCCGACTAAAATTGAATATTTATTTTAGGGGGAGTATGTATCAAAATAAATCTCAAAAATCTTGTTTTACATGGGAAGCCACTCAAATTTTTTGTTTCAAGTGCATGAAAATGTGGTCATATTCTATGGGCGTTAAATAAACAAATAATTTGCACTCTGAGGATTGTGGGAACTAATACAATTTGAAACTCATTTTGCGTTTATATATTCTTCCAATTTCTCGCTCCGAGTTTATGCATTATTGCTCAGTTTATACGTTATGTTCACTTCGGCTTGTCCAGCGTCGTGTGTGGTCCGTGGCACGCGATATCGTCCGCGCCGTTCCATTGAGGCGGTGCTCAACACGGTCAGGTTTTAAAGTCGTTTGAAGCCTTAGTCAGAGAAGTAATGACCAATCAAGTAATAACCGATTTTAGTGGTGACTATTAGAAGGTTATTGACTTCAGAGGTAGTTTTTGATGATTTTAATATTTTTTTTTGGGTTTCATTTTAATATATTTCCTGTATAAATTTGAACAAAAATATGCTACGTCCGGTTCAAATATAAAGTTGTTGGCATTCAACTTGAAATATGTGCATTTGTTTTTCATTTCAGTTACTCTATTTTAAGATAACAAAAATTTCTAAAAATGAAATTTTCAAATTCGTGCTCCTGTCTCGTACTATAATAAATTATAGCACGAAATGCATTTTATATATCAAGTGAAACTCTGTAACCTACTAATGTCAATCAATAAAAAAAAGTTTCAGACTCGCTTCCTTCAAAACGACTATTCATGCAATTTGTACATTAGTTTCTTTATGAAAACATCAAAGAATCAGAAAATACTTATTGATACAATAATCGGTTTTTGAAATCTGCGATAATCGGGAAAGAAGAGAACCCCTTTTGAAACCAAAACAGATATTATCCTCTTATTGAAGGTAAAGGCAAGTCTAGTGTATAATTTAATGTATGCATAGGTTACTAAGACTGCGATCAATAACTACAATCCAATCGAGGTTGTAGGGATAATTCCAGTGGCGTACAGGAATCGATTCCAAAAAAAGGGTTTAATTTTGCATAACAACTCACAAATAATTATCACACTAAACAACATATTGTAACGTTATTTATTTTAATTTAGGGAGCAAAAGTTACTAAACATTATTTCTAATAAATAATTCTAATTTAAACTACAGTTTATTACACTACACTATAACTTAACTTGAATTATTTATGTCAATATTGATTTATTTTAAATAACACAATTTATTTCAACCACTAGCAGTCCATATTATAAGGTCTCTGAGCCAAAATCAATAATCCTCCTCTTTGAGTCAGCCACTGATATATACCGTGGGTCTCTCCTCACTACGTTTTTCCCGCAAACGTCCAGGCTTTTTTAGAAAGCGCTGGAAGGTACCAGCAATTTTCTAGAAAACAAATATATTCGCTTCTATTTCTTAATGTAAAATATTCTCACAATAATTCTAAGCACCAGTAAAGCCGAAATGACAAATTTATAAGCTTAAGGATGTTCACTGGTTAAATCGATTTTCTTCTGATTTTCCTCAAATTGAAAAATTGTGTGAATGAAAATGCCTTCTATACAGTAGTATTTTTCAAAATATCGCTATCCATGCAAAATTTAGAGAAATTTGTCGTTAAAGTTGGCGACTTTAACATGGGAGGTATAGGATATGCATCGTAAAAATGAACATTTTTACTAATATCAAAAGAAGTTTTCTTCACATATCTCTGA
The DNA here is from genome assembly GCA_963989225.1 of Dromius quadrimaculatus. Taxonomy (NCBI): domain Eukaryota; kingdom Metazoa; phylum Arthropoda; class Insecta; order Coleoptera; family Carabidae; genus Dromius; species Dromius quadrimaculatus. The sequence continues at coordinate 6,218,345 of OZ022328.1, forward strand.
AAAAACAATATAATATAGAATAGAATGTGAGGAAAATTTACCATCCAAAATATTCCACCTTTCCATATTCATTATCAAGAAACAGCCATAATAAAAATGTAAACACCACAGTTTCACGCTGGGAGAAAGAGACATGAGAGAGAGGTTGCAACGTTGCGGAATCGCTCTGCGCGTCTTATGGTCGCTCAACTCACACAGGCACAGATTACGTCTGTCCATGTAAAGCTATGTTGCCGCATCAAACTACGCACACTCCCTCTCTCTCGCACGAATTTTTCTGTCACTCTCACGCCGAGTGAACGTCCTTAAATTCGTTACAATATTAATAAATACTCGTACTCTATTAGAGAAAAATAAATGTAATTTGTGGATTGAAATTGAGATAAAGGGAAAGCCCTTATGGTACATGTTCTGCGTTTACTGGGAATTGATCATTTGGTGCAGTTGGTCACGTCTTCTATTAAAAAAAGAAATTGTAAAACTTTGGTTTGTGGATTGGAATTAAGATAAAGAAAAAGTCCTTACGGTCCATGTTCTGCGTTTATTGGGAATTAATCCTTTGGTGCAGTTTAAGCGTTGGCGCAGATTTCCAATGTGGTAAGAAATTTATACCTGGTTTCCATCAAATTAACTTATTTAATTATGTACAAAAATTAATACGAAATATATTAGTCAAATTGACAAATAATAATGGTATAAATGTACGTATTTTTAGTTCCCAAGCGATTGTAAAATATTACTATATCTAATAAAGTAGTGACTGTACAAAAAGTGATATTTTTGTTTGCAAATGAGTACGTAATATTTACTTTTTGATCAAGTAACGAATCAGGGATTCGATTTTATGCCTTCCAGCCTTACAGATTTCATTATGAGTATTAATAGCATTCGACAAAATATAATGTTGTAATGTTTATTGGTCTTAAAGAATTCTTTATTGTTTAAATAAAAATCACTATTTAGTAAATGAAAGGAAAATAAAACACTATACAATTTATTTCTCATTTACTACTATTAAACAAAGCCATAGATATTTATTTTTGACAACTTATTTATTTATTACACTGATCACTCACTGTTTCACTGTTCACTGTTCCTCAGTCAGGTCGTTTGCTCATATATATTGTAACGAATTTAAGTCTATAAATTAGTCATTTCGGCTTTACTGGTGCTTAGAATTCTTGTGGAAATATTTTATGTCAAGAAATAGGAGCAAATATATTTGTTTTCTAGAAAATTGCTGGTACCTTTTAGCGCTTTCTAGAAAAACTTGGACGTTTGCGGAAAAAACGTAGTGGGGAGAGACCCACGGTAAATATTAGTGGCTGACTCAACAAGGATTATTATTGATTTTGACTCAGAGACCTTATAATATGGACTGCTAGTGGTTGAAATAAATTGCGTTATTTGAAATAAATCAATATTGACATGAATAATTAAAGTTAAGTTATAGTGAAGTGTGATAATCTTTAGTTCAAATTAGAATTATTTATTAGAAATAGTGTTAGTTATGTAATTTATTATTTTAATAAATCATAAAAATAAATAGTAGTGGTTAGTAACTTTTGCTCCCTAAATTGAAATAAATAACGTAACAATATACAGATGTCCGTGTCTGAAAATGTTCTAGATCAGTCAAGAGCACGTTACTAGAATTTTCGACCGTGAGGGGCGGTGTGATGCGATACAAAGAGACGAAAGGTCTCGCCCAGACAGGGGCGGATTCAGAGCTTATTTTATTCTTACGAAATGACACTTTCGCAAGTTACAATGTTATTGTTTAGTAGCATCTCTATAAAAGCTCTATGAGTACCCCCGACGGTAATAGACTGGAAGAGGTGACAGTTGATGATTTCCGATTTCATACCGCATGCCTTTTTGAGGGCTTAAAAAGACCGATGTACGCTTTCCAGCCATCGTGCAAATTCCGATAATATTTTTTTTTAAACTCCGCTTTTCAGTGCCAACACTTTGCATTCCTTCGTAACGTGAAATAGTTGGAAGTGATTTGAAGCTTAGGACTAAAAGGCATGCAGTTCACAACAGACCAAAAGACTCGAGCGCCTCAGGACATCTTTTTTGACTGCTTTGGAAGCAGTGTTCCTGAATTGATTGTAAATGGTGGTCAAGAAGTTAGAATAAAATCTGATGAAGGCCGAGGTGAGACTCAGATGGTATCAATATCGGTCTCGATTTTGAAATGATGATCTTGATATCGGTCTCGGTATCGATTTCAAAGCTCTGATATGGTCTCTAAAGTCTCGAAAATTTGAAGGACATTTCATTTAATTAGTTTTTAATGACGTCACACAGTGACACGTCACCGCACCGCATGTACATAGAATTTTAGCTCTCTGAATTTCAAAAATACAAAGGATTGGATTTTGTACCCGCAATTCGGAATCAGATAGGAATACTCTACAAATAGACCAGCTGACACTTGGGAAGTCTGTGATTTTATACTGCATGCCTTTTTGAGGGATGAAAATTTACACCTTGAGAAGAAAAATGGTAAGGTTATTATCCGATGCATGCTTTTCGATCATAGTGCAAACTCCAATTAAATTCTTGAAAAAAATTGGGGTTTTCCATGACAAAATTTTGCATGCTTTTGTAGCGTGAAATAGTTGACAGTGATTTGAAGCCTAGTACTGAAAGGCATGCAATTCGCAACAGACCAAAAGGCTCGAACTCGTAAAAAAAGAGAAATTCCGTGTTCTCAAATTGCATGTCAATTGAAAGAATGAAAATTTTAGCCATAAAACTCTTGTAGAAAAATTGGGATGCATCCCTCATTGGCTCAAGGGTAGAATATTTTGGGGAAATATTGCACAAATGTCAAAACAAGTAGTCGAAATCTGTTTTATTAGATAATATCTCAATTTTTTCTACGCGACTGTTTGAGCCTGCTGCAAATTGCATGCCTTTCAGTACTAGGTTTCAAATCATTCTCAACTATTTCACGTTACAAAGGCATGCATGTCTTTAGAAGACCCCGAGAGAAATCTAACGGATTTCAAGCGACGATTTTTAATTTGGTGACATAATAAGCCGAAAAAATATATAGAAGCAAAAGAAGAGTCAGAGAAGTTTTTTCATTTCATAATAAAAAGCGTTTAACGAGACCAAAAATAAATTTAACCCCTAAATAAATGCACTTTTCTGACGCGTATGCGTCTACTTCATGCTTATATAGGGAAAGTAAATGTTTGATGGAAGACTGTCATCGAACCCGCATTAATTCAAGCACGTAGCACGGTAAACGCTGGTATTATCTTCAAATCATTGCCTACTCACATACCTCGTTATTATGTTATAAATAGCTTATGAAACCAGGCCTCCGTCATTCCATCGATAGCCTATTGTTTTCACATAAACGCCAAATCACTTTATCAGGTTTTGATCACAAAAATTGCCACTACGAATTAAATTATAGCAAAAATACATTTTGAGAAACATCGAAACAAGCAATTATAATAATTGAAATGCAAAATACAAATTATCACATTTTAATATACCTGCTGTTTATTACTCCTTATAAGGAATACTTAAATTTTATATTAAAGCTACCTACATGAAAGGAATGAAATCATTCGAGAAGAAATATATCCAAATGTGGACTTTTACGACTACTAATAGAAGATAAAAGCAACATTCCCTTATAATTTCTCAGGATAAAAAAACCCTGTCCACATATTTATTAATTAAACAGACTCACAAAATCATAAGAAGTAGAATCCCTGTAATCTTGCAAGCAAAGAATGATTGCTGTTCTGTAATCTCAGCGCTGTCTTGTGCAGGAAAACGGGTAATGTTTCAAAGCAACTGATGACAATCGGTTGGATATTTATGTCAAACGAGAGGTCAAGAAGTGACTCCATTTATTTAAAACTGATAATTTATTGATTGAGAAGCATTGTGAATTGTCTTGTGCACGGAATCGTTTTGTTATTTATAGTAACTGTTTTAGAAGATAGTTGGCAACGCCGGAATCACTTCATCGTGATTTATTTGTGGGAAGAAGGGATTTTATTTTAACTATACGTTTTATTCTTACGTACAAGTATACTTTTTTGATCTGCAATTTTTTACTTACTTGTACTAAGTACGTGCGTAACTTGCAAATCTCAAAACTGGTTGAACGTATAATGTTGAAATTTTGTATTTAAGACTGGTATAGGGTCTAGTTGTGCACCTCGCATTATGGTTCCAATCGTCTGAACCGGAAGTGCACTTTACTTGAAACTTTTTTCGATTTTTTCTAATAAATCCAGAATGATCAACCGTAGGATGATGAAATTCAGTATTTGAACTTGATGTTGTATCAGAATGGTTACCTGCTGTTTTTGTATGTATCGGCCAAGCCAGAAGTGCACTTTACTTGAAACTTATCGTAGGCAGCATCTTGCAGGTTTCTATTATTATAGATGTCGCTCTTAATTTTCCAGACTTCAGGTGAATTCCTGTATATTACAATGAATTCTTTCCAAATTTCTCTATTCTGAATAGTCATCACAGTCGCAAGTAAACTTTGTTCTAAAAAAACCAGCCGATAACTCAAAAATATTGCGCAACGGAGCGCAACATGCACATAAACAACACAACGCGCTGCGCAAACGTTTCCGTTGTACAACGGATTTCAAACATGTTTGAAACTAGTCAAACATTTGTGCAACGCATCAAACACTGCCATACATTGGCAAATTATTGCGCAACAGCATATGTTGCGCAATTTGTTTGACAATGTAGGGAAAATATAATAATTAAAATCGGTCAAGAATTGCGACCTCTAGCATGTCTCATACGAACAGGCCAATGTAGGAAGACATATGTCATTTTCAAATAATTAGACACGACTTATAAAAATTCAACTTTTCGACAGGTCATTGTAAAAATAAACAGGGTTACATTCCAATCGATTGAAAAAAATAATGTCAAAAATCGGTCAAGAATTGCGACCTCTAGCTTGTCTCATACGAACAGACCAACGAAGGAAGACGTATGTCATTTTTAAATAATCAGGCAAAGAATCGTTATAACATAGTCAAAATATAAATTATGTTTAAAAGTGCTGTAATCAAGTTTAAAGAAATATTTAAAATTGAGAATAATTTTGAGCTGTTTAAACGCCGCCATTTTCGCGCGCTCTATTGATGACGTCAAATACCATGTCCAGTGACATTACAGTCTATTGTTTACTACAGGTGTTCTCGTTCTCAACTTATTTCAGCATTAAAAAGGTCAAAAGTCAGTTTATATGTGTTGCATTGTGCCTGAATGCAAAATATTATCAGAAATGTACCTGATAAAGTCTTTTTTCCAATGCAGACAGGTTTTAAAATACGTAAGAAATGATGTAAGGGTATCAGAACAGATGAAGTATCATAATAAATTTGACAGATCATGAATAACATTATATGTGATAAGTTTTAGCAATAATATACAGTGTATGTATGCGGCTTCGTTTACCATATGGTCGTTTTAAAATAAACAAAAATTTTAGGTTATGTTCACTGCTCATCATATTTCGGATTGTATTCATTAAAATAGCGTACATAATGTGTTATTATTGAATAATTACTTTGCAGTGTTCACTCTTTTTACTTCAGCGGATGTAAAATTTGGATTTGAAAGAAAATAAGACGACATCATGAATGGATCTATTCTTGACAGATTATCCGATTGTGCTTTTACAAAACCACTGTCTTAAATGATTTATAATCTCACTAGGATGCTAAAATTACACTTAAACAATAAATGAATTTACAACACACACGTAATTACTATGTTTTTTAATCAAAAGCCTGCAATGCCATACAAATGTAAGCAGTGCGCACTTGTTGGCATAGTATTTGACGTCACATTTCGTTTTAACCAATAGTGTTGCGTTTTAGAAATTTGAATTTCCCTCGCTAAATTTGCACTTTTATTTATTAATTCTAAGCAATTGAAAAGATATTAGTTACCAAAATGATGGTTTAGTACAATAAAAATTCGGAATAAAAATATTTGAACCAAATTTAAATATCATTCATATTCCCTATTGTGACCTGAAGCATGTCTTATACGAAGAGACCAACGTAGGAAGACGTATGTCATTCTCAAATAATCGGGCAACGACTTAAAATCAAAAAGATTCTACTCTAATGAATAAATAATCGGCAGATAATACAACAATAAAAATAGATCGAGAATTGCGAACTGTGACGTATCTGATACGAACAGACCAACGTAGGAAGACGTATGTCATTTTCAAATAATCATGCAACGACTTAAAAAAATTTAATCGATGGACAAGTCATCATGAAAATCAATAGTTTTCTATGTAGCCCAGTTCTCAGAGACAAATTCAAACCAAAATCTCTCATAAAATGTGATATCGCTGAAACAAGGTTCTAGGTACTTTTTTGGGTGTAGAAAACGATATAAAAATCTTTGCTGCTCTAAAGTGCATGCTAAGTTCATAATCTCGAAAACAAAATCTAAAATTTTTATATCGAAAAAAATAAAATTAATAAAGTTTGGTAAAAACAATATGAATATTCTTTGTGAATGAGTACCCAGGGTTTCTTTGGGATGCTGATTGATAATTTGTTATAAGATTTTCAAAATTGAGAATGGCGGGTACAATATGTCGACAATTTGGAACGTACCAAAAATTTTCAATCTCCATATTTTAAAATTCAATTTATATATTTTGAAAGTGTGAACAGGTGATATGAACATGGTTTTTCTGCTTACTAAAATCATTATATATTAATGGAGTCAAAATTAAAATGGTGTATTCAATATGGAAGTTTTTAAAATGAGTGGGAATTTGTCAATAAATGAACAAAAGAATAAGATTTATTCCAAAAAAAAATTGAAAAATTGATTGAAATTCTGTTTCAAACTTGTACTTACTGTCTTCTTATTCTTTGGCATTACAGACATCTTCAACTTCGCTGTCTTGCTCTAGCACAAGAAGTGATATTGCAGAGCTCAGTGAGTTTGTTTATTTACAATTGCAAGCTCTCCCACATTTTTTTTGCAATAATTGCAAAAAATCAAATCCAAAAGAGATTTCGAAGTTGGCAGTTTTGTCATTTTGACAGGACTGGATATCTTTGAGTTAGAATCGTCCATTTTCCAATCAATGTTTGATATAACCTGAATGCGTAATCAAAAAATAATTAATATATTCTTGAAGTTCAGGATTTCAACTTTAATTTTGTCTTTCTTAATAATTTTTTGAAGCTCAACTTCAAGTTGCAAGAATAAGAATAAGCAAAGAACAGGCATTTTCTTATATATTTCTTATATTGAAGATTACTCAAACATATCAAGTTGTATCGATTTCTGAATTATCACACATTATGAAGTGTATTTTCAACTTCATTTAAAAAAGCAGATGTAATAATTTCTGATTCATATAAATTGATAAGAACCATTTTGAAAATAAAAATGTCGAATGAATGCTACGAAAGAAAATGATTATTTTAAAACATGAGTTTTATTAAACAGAGACAATGTTCATCATTTTAATTATTTTTATATTAAAAGTGAAAGTATAGTGATGATGAGTGTACAAGGATTTGATTTTTTCATGCCTCTATTAATATATATCGTAAAGTTCATAAAAATCAGTGAGAATTTTAGAAATTTTAACTTCCGGTCGAATTTTATATGAGAGAAAAAAAAACTGATGGAAACTAATGTTTTCCTCAGAAAGCTTAGAGTTTCCACTTTAAGATGCTTTTTGGTTTTTTTGTTTCGCATGTATTTTAGATAAAGAAACTCTAGTTTTTGCTCGAACACCTCGCTTGAATATTTGTATTCAGCGGCTTGGCGCGCATGGTGTTTTCGAGTTCGCTTTCGTATTTTTAATAATTTTTGATGCAGTTTTTTTTTTCATATAATTTATAATATAATTTTGAGTAAAATTCCTGCTCTTTCGGGTGGTACTATTAGTTTTTCGATTTTACTATTTTATTTTTCGAGATATAGGGCAAAAAAAAATTTCGATTTTGTTCTCGACATTATGAACTTTGCATACACTTTAAAGTTGCAAAGATTTCTCTATCTTCTTCACCCAATAAACTACCAACGAGCCAAATTTCAGCTATATTACATTTTATGAAAGGTTAAAATCTCTGACAACTGAATTAATGCTAATGATTTATTAATCGATAAAAATCGATTAAGAATTGCGACCTATAACATGTCTCATATGAACAGACCAACGTAGGAAGACGTATGTCATTTTCAAATGCAAATTTAGGACAAAATATTTTTTTTTTTTAAATAATTTGAATATATCATTACTTAGAAAAATGTTTTATCTCCCTAAAAAGCTATGTTGCTTACAAAATTACTTGAATTTTGATTACTTCTATCGTTAAAACTGTAGGCTAGCCGCCGTGCAAAATGTGCAATTGAATTCTAAACAAGACTATTATAACGAACAGTTCCCCTACATTGGGATACGCCAGTTAAATGGGTGACGTACGCAATAGTGTTGTTTGGCTAACGCAACTGATATGTGTCAAGGATGGGGTAACGTCAGATCGAATGGAAAATTCTTGAAGTTTCGAGAGCGTAGCCGTGAATCGAGAACTGAGTCAAGTAAGGAGAAAAAGGAGTAATAGTCGGAGCGCGCAAAAGTGAACTGGACCAGTGGAACAAAATGAGAAGAGTGAAAAATAAATAGAAAAACAGTTGGAAATAAATAAGAATTCGTGGAAATAAATAGAAGACACTGTTGTTGTTTAAGGAATAAAATGCATAAAATTTGCATTGATTGATGATATTTATTGACCGAACTAACAATTGAAAATTAATAAAGGCAGTACAGTTCCATAGGTAAATAGATGATAATCACTATGTTCCACTCCATATTAATTGAGTTATTAAAATAATTATCCTCAAGCATAACAAACAAAATATGCAAGTATAATTTTTTTATTATTCATAAAATTCTTATTTTGACGCGCGTAAAAATCTTCCACTTCAGTGTTCAATAATTTTTCCGTATTTTAAATTATCACTCATGAATTTAATGCATTTCTACAAGGTTGAATGTTAAATAAAACAATGAATACCCAACATGTAAGTCACGATTTATGTAGATCATTCTCCTTATAAAGCCGTATTAAAATTTTTATTTCTCAATGAAATTTAATTCATTCTGTGTTTGCATTTAAATTGCGCGCGTTTGACCTTACGTCAAATGTTATACCCTCTGCGCATGCCATTTGTTTGCTATTGTCATTTGTTTTCAAGCGTTGCCATTCGTGCAAATGATTCATGAATGCATAAAAATAGAAGTATCTTAAAAATAACTTACTGGACTCAGTTCCGGTTGTTTTTCATCGCGTTATAAAATGCGCAATTCTTCAATTCCAATAATAAATTCGAAAATTAAATTAAAACTAGACATTTTGTTAATTCAATACAAAAATAAGTAAAAAACAAGCGACAAACGATTTATGTGAGTGATAAATAAAAGCGTTAAAAATTTTCAACAGGGTGGGTCGAAAATGTGCGACAAGTTTTCAATTAATGCTTTGGGGTTCAGGAACGGAACGTATCGAATGCTAACATCTTAATTTATTCAAACAAAAGAAGATAGAGGTATGAATAAAAAACAGGTGTGGTTCGAACTCAGGTAGCGCCAAAGAGGAACGAATATTTTATTGATAAAAGGAGGAAGGTGGAAAATTTTGTTATGATGATGTGACATTTATATTTATAAGATTTAATTGTCTGCCACTCCCGTATTGGGTGTATATTAAAGTATTTTGTATGATGTACTCAGCAGCAAAGCCTACCGAGAAACAAAGCTGCAGGCAACTCGGTTTTTAATGCATTACATTCTAAATTCAGTCATCTGTCTACTTTGTCACCAACACTGTGGTAGGTCCGTCGTCCGCACTCAAACTCGACGGGATGCTTACTTCTGTCTCTCTCTTACGCATTGCTGCGCGTAACGGTAGCTCATTCTTGTTATTCACGGTGAAAAATATTTTAAAACTAATTCGCTCGGACGGAGAATTCTCAGAGAATCATTTTAATTTTTATGAGACAGGAATTATTATAGAAACATTACTCTTAAAGCCAAATCTACAATAAAAAATGGAGGTTTCTACGCAAGATTTGAAAGTTGCCCCCTTTCCACCTTCAGCAGCATTTTTCAATTTCTCAATTCGACTTGTATTTTGCAAGATATTTAGAAAAGCTCTGGAACTCTCTGTGTACTACTACTGCTGCAAATTGCTTGCATTTTAAAGGTTTATTATTTATAAAATATATTAAAGTATTAATATTTATACCTTGGCAGTAAAAAGGATTCTCTTAATTGTATTTTAATACATTATTAATAAGTTATCTCAGTTAATTATTGTTTTAATCTCATTGGCAAGTCTCCGAGAAAAATAAATGGTTCAGGAAAAGATAACAATTTGCAATTGCTCAACCGTGGATATCGAACATATTGCGAATGTTACGTAGGTCTGAGCTGTCTTCGACATATTTCGTGTATGTATATGAAGTCATTACTGAGTAAGCTTAGTAAGCCAGCTTAGTTTTGATCGATTCTAACAGGTTTTGTGATAAAAATTATTTGGATGATTGGTTAGTTCTGACAAACACCACAAAAAATACGGTTCAATTTTCCGGTACAAGCTAATTGTAGAATGAGGGAAAATTGCTATAATTATTATTTCCTTTTAAATAGTTACAATTTTGTTTAATTGTTCTTATTTATTTATTGCTTCAAAATTTATAATACAATGTCAAAAAGGAGGCTGGTTATGTGCTACCACAATTGCAATTATCTTTCTTTTTTTCCGTTGAAATTTAACATGAAATATGACCATTATAAAACAGAGATATAATCATTATATCGTTATTCCAAATTACGTTATAAAATATTTCTAATGTCCTCTTGTAAATAAAAACTGTATTCTTTATTTTTGTTGTTTGTAAGTTGGTAATCTTGTCACATTAGTGAGGAATATCTTTATGAATTTTATATAAGTATCATATTATCAATGTATCATCAGTTATTTATGAACAATAAAAGAACTGTAATAACAGTGATGACTATCATTCATTACAAGTATAAAATTGTTGCTAATTGGACATTATTTGAAAATACCGGTTGATGAGATTATTAATTATAATAAAAGCTCGGGAAATTGGATGTTTGAACAGTTCTTTGGTTCAGATATTTTTGTTTTATGTTTGCAAAATAAACTTTTTAAAAGCAATGTAAAAAATCTGACGTGGACATCACGTGACTTGTACATCATTGGGTATATTTTTTGCATATAATAATACGATAATCAAACACTCAAACACAAAATTTCATCATTCCTCGGCTAGTAGTTTTGAATTTAAAGTAAAGTGCGCTTTCGACCTAGTTGGTTGCTTTGGATACAATAGGTCATCATTCTTATGCTACAACATTCCTAAATACTAATTTCCAAGGTTCAAAGTCTCGCAGATCTGAATTTATGCGCAAAATCAGAAAAAAAAATTCAACACTAGATTAAGGGATGCTCAAAACGAATATATCCATCAAAATTCGACTTAATTCACTGCCTCTACACTAGTGGACAGACACAACATAAAGCAGCCGTCGATTCACGTCTTGCTTTTTCAAATTGTGAATTGAAACTTATATTTTTCGATTTAACAGCACTTCCAAAATAAATGATGTTCTTTAATGAATTGCCAATATGCAACTAACTTGTTTCTATTTCTTGTTTTACAAGTGATCTCCCATAGTTATGTTTTCATTGTTGAATTTTTGTTTTTTGGTAGATGTTTTGATTCAAAATATTTCAAACCCAACTATCTAGATTAAGGAAAGTAATAAATTTTTCCTTCCCCGGCCTCAACATTACTTATATTTGATGATCTACAAATATACAGTGGCGGCTTGCGTAGAGAGGGGCACTGCGGAAATGCACACCCTCCATTTCCACTTGATATTTTTTTCATTATTCTTTAATTCTTTCTTCATTTTTATGCAATACATAACACTCAAGCTTAATGTCAGTAGCCATCCCCTAGTTCATGAAACTGTGCGCTTCACAGTTCCAGGAGCGTAACGAGGCTGTATAAAAAAAAAACTGTGACTCCTGCAGTGCCGATTCATCTTTAAATTATGCAGTCAGTGAGTATACCACATCGAATCGACATTAACATAATACCATCTTGTCTTGAAACCTTAATCCTTACCATCTTGAGCCAAATCCAAGGAAGGATAATCTAATAGTAAATTAATTTTAATTTTCAAGTCAATGTCAATGTCAATCCGTTGTGGTTCTACCACAGGTTTGAACTGTAACAATTTAGGTAAAAGTGAATGAAAAATGTTTGTTTTTTTCCTTTTACGATTTAGTACCAGTTAAGGCTGGTTTATGATGGATTTAATTTACAAATTTAGACTTCCTCAATTATAAATCCAGCCAATCGTAGACATTGGCTGACATGTCAAAAATTCCTTATTGACAACTGTCACAGAGAAGATATTCAAATTATGAATATGGTGAAACAGCACCCATATTTCTATGATAATAGTATATTGTGTAACAAGTGCGATAAGTTGTCGATTGCCCACGAGAGCGAAGTTGGGTGCACGAACGAAGTGAGTGCTCTCATTCGCTCAAGTTTACTTGTCGCACTCAAATTATACTTGGCGCACTCAAAAAGCAAACAGCTATTTACCGCCCGGAAAAACGTGCACAAAGTAGTGCTTATCCCGCATGAGTAATAAAATAGTTATTTACATAATTAGTTATGAAAAGTGCCATATTGTTTGACGAAACGTAATATTTGCCAAAACGAGCGCAGCGAGTTTTGCAAATTACGTGAGTCAAACAATATGGCTTTTCATAACGTATTCTGTACAAAATTTTATCTAATTCCGTCAGAATAATTTTATCCATATATTTGAATGATGACATCTCTCACGTTACATCAAAAAATTCAGATGACTGTGATTCATGACCATTTATTGTTACTACAGAAACAAGAGTACACTGAAATAAACAAATATCGAGTTTTCACAAAACGTCAAAATAATTTTTAAAAATGTGCTCTGAATGTGCTCAAGCAGTAATATCCTGAGTGATAGAGTACCCTTTGATATTAAAGACTCTGCCAATGCTGCATACTGTGAATAATAAATCTTTCTTTTAATTGTACGCAGATAAGTATAATTGATTAGCTCTGAAATATGGCCAGTTACGTAAAGTCATTACGTAACTACTTTATGCTACTTTACGCAACTGTTGCATTGAAGTTATGAAAAATGGGACGTTACATAACGTCAGAAATTGATGTAAAGTTTGACTTTTCAAAACGGAATTAGATAATAGTTATTTACATAATTAGTTATGAAAAGTGCCATATTGTTTGACGAAACGTAATATTTGCCAAAACGAGCCTAGCGAGTTTTGCAAATTACGTGAGTCAAACAATATGGCTTTTCATAACGTATTCTGTACAAAATTTTATCTAATTCCGTCAGAATAATTTTATCCATATATTTGAATGATGACATCTCTCACGTTACATCAAAAAATTCAGATGACTGTGATTCATGACCATCTATTGTTACTACAGAAACAAGAGTACACTGAAATAAACAAATATCGAGTTTTCACAAAACGTCAAAATAATTTTTAAAAATGTGCTCTGAATGTGCTCAAGCAGTAATATCCTGAGTGATAGAGTACCCTTTGATATTAAAGACTCTGCCAATGCTGCATACTGTGAATAATAAATCTTTCTTTTAATTGTACGCAGATAAGTATAATTGATTAGCTCTGAAACATGGCCAGTAAAGTCATTACGTAACTACTTTATGCTACTTTACGCAACTGTTGCATGGCAGTTATGAAAAATGGGACGTTTCATAACGTTAGAAATTGATGTAAAGTTTGACTTTTCAAAACGGAATTAGATAAAAGTAATTAATCAAACTGAAATTCAATCATTTTTGCAAATAAAACAATTATGGCGATGTAAAATGTCAATTTTAAATTAAATTTCAAAAAATGAACGAGAACGATGATCTGAAGGCTGGTTTATGATGGATTTAATTTACAAACTTAGATTTTCTCAATTATAAATCCAGCCAATAGTAGACATTGGTTGACATGTGTCAGAAATTTCAAATTGACAACTGTCACAGAAAAGATATTCAAATCATGAATATGGTGAAGAAGCACTCATATTTATATGATAGAAATGATAAATCAAACCGAAATTCAATCATTAGTGCAAATTAAATTATTTTGGCGATGTAATTTTAGGTTATATTTCAAAAAATGAACGAGAATGAGGATCTAAAATTATGAATCTAAATTTCTAAAAATAAATTTCCTGAATTAAATCCATCATAATCTTAAATCTAAATTTCTAAATGTAAATTCTCAAATTGAATCCATCATAAACCAGCCTTAGTAGACTTACTCTGAGCTCTAAAATTTTTCTGACCATATAAAAATTTGGATGTTGATAGATGATTAAATATACAGTCAATAACATACCAAAGTTGGTGTTTCGTGCAATACTAGAAAAATTTGGATAATTGCGAATGAAGTTCCAGAAAAAAAACAGTTTTCCACAAATTACTTGAGAATTAGGCATTAAAATAAAAAAAAGTTCACGTGAAAGTTGTAGATGATATAAATCTGCACATTTTAGTTCCTTGACAAGCGCATAAATTGGCTGAGATGTGTCCACTCCAAATAAAAAATACTTTTTTTTCATACTGACACGCTCAATTTTTTCGTAAATTTTCAGTTCAGTTTTGTTTGTGGAAAGATTGACTGTTGAAAACAGGTTAAAATGCTCAATGACATACTCAATTTTTCGTTCAATGAAATAATAGAACTTGCCCTATTTTGTCAATTAATTGCGCAAATAATATGCGCACTATATCGCATTGCGCTGTAAGTGGTAGCCAGAGATTAAAAATACATTCGTATCATTTAAAACTAAACGAAACAAAATCAATGCAAAAAAAAAGAAATAAATGGAGCAGAAACTGGCTACAACGTAAAGAAGCGAACGATGGTATTTTAACAATGTTGAAAGAAGAATTGCTAATATAAATTCGTACAGAAATTATCTAAGATTGCCGAGTGAATGTTTCCAGAATGCTTCGTAAATTTTTCATAATCAAATTGGTAACTGCAACTGCAAGAAATAGAACCAGGATATCAATTTCCTCCACATAACCCATTTTTGACATTAAATGTTTGACAGCTACAGCTTGTTACTATAATTTTTAAAAAATAAAGATAAAGTACGCAACAAAAAATTGAGATACGTTGCATACAGGATTTCTTGCTTTCAATGACCTCGCATTATGGTTCTAATCCGGTACCGAAATTGCACTTTACTTGAAACTTCTTTCGAATTTCTCTAATAAATCCAGAATGATCAACCGTAGGATGTTGAAATTCAGTATTTGAACTTTATGTTGTATTAGAATGGTTATCTGCTATTTTTGTAAAAATCGGTCAGGCTAGAAGTGCACTTTACTTGAAACTTTTTTTGAATTTTTTGCATAAATATAGAATGATCCGCCATAGTATATTGAAATTTCGTATAAAGAACTTCTATAACATCTTATTGTACATCTTGTATTATGATTGCGATCGGCTAAACCGGAAGTGCACTTTACTTGAAACTTTTTTTAATATTCCGCATAAATTCAGAATGATCAGCCATAGGATACTGGAATTTAGCATTTGAAATTGCTGTAGCAGCTTAATGATCATCTTCTATTTTGGTAACAATCGGCTAAGCCGGAAATGCACTTTATATGACAGACTTTTTGATTTTTCCGCATAAATTCTAAACAATCAGTCGTAAAATATTTAAATTTTGTATTAGGCACTTTTATAATATCTAGTTGTACACCCTGCATCATGATTGCTATAGACTAAGCCGGAAGAGCACTTTATTCGAAACATTTTTTGAATTTTCCGCATAAATCCAAAACGATTGAACGTAAATTGTTAGAATTCAGTATTCAGGACGATTTTACCGTCTAGATGCTCATATCCTATTTTTATTGAGATCCACTGAGCCGGAAGTGCACTTTACTTGACAGTCTTTTGGAATTTTTCGCATAAATTCGAAACGATCAGGTGTAGAATATTGAAATTTGGTATTTCAGTCTGCTGTAGCATCTGAATGATTGCCTACTATTTTCATAACAATAGACTGAACCGAAAGTGCTCTTCAGTAGGAATTTATTTTTTAATTTTGCGCATAAATTCAGATCTGTTGGAAATCAGTATTTAGGAATGTTGTGGTATAAGAATAATGGCCTACTGTTTCCATAGCAACCGACTTGGCTGAAAGCGCATTTTACTTGACAGATTCTTAGAATCTCTTGGGTAAATCCAAAACGATTAACTGTGGAACGATAAGATTGCCGAAATTTGTTCAATTTGCCGAAACTATGATCGAAAGTTTGTTTTCAGTTGATGGTTGCTGAAGTTCAGTACTTATCTTTCTAGCTACTCCAAACATGTAATGAAAATAAATAGATGCAATCTTAGTTTCCCTTATATGTACGTAATTCAAATTTTCCTTTCGGCGTTTCCAACATTAGAATTAGTTCAATAAGAATATCTTAATCATATTCAATAGATTAAATTCAATTATACGTTTTATAATATCTTATATTATCGGGATCTGCGCACATAATTACGGTTATTAAGTTATTAAACATGTCTGCAGATAACTATTTATCGTATTAATTCGCATAAATGCTATTGTTTTTGTGGCTTGCCTATTTATTTCCTATTTTATTATATATTATACAGTTGTACATAAAATCCTAAACATTTTATTCATCCTTCTAATAATGCTTTTATTTTCTGGATTTACAGTGAAGACTTTCTGAAAGTAACAATCGATTCCGGGAAACGTACGTACAGTAAAGTACTTTGAAATTATTCTAGCTCCTTCCGCATTTCTACATCCTGTATATCCTTGACGCTAGATAAAATCATTAAAGAGTCGGCTTTTTATTTCAGTTACGGAATAATTTTTCCTGATGAATTTTATTAATATAAATCGTCAAGAAAATTGCTAATAATTTCATGTAATATTATTTTTCATGGAATTGATAGGTTGTACACCTTTTAAAAAGTACATGAATGTATATTATTTTTTTAATATAAGTTATTCTATATACATAAATATTTATTTGGAAATCAAGCGTATGATTTGAGATGCATTATGTATCTAATTTTAAGTACACTTATTTTATTTTCATATTCTTAATAACTGTTTTCTTCAGGGCCACTTTTAACATGCATTTTAACATTGATACTAATGTACCTACACTCAAATACAATATTTACTCTCCTCCCTTGTAAATCTTAGGGAATATAAGGTAATATACTAAAATAATGATTATTGAGTATACAGCACTGTTATTAGGTGTTTAACCACTGAAAACCACAAACTGCTGACCGCAAGAATGGTACAAGTTCAAGATCTTTGTATAAAACGTCCGATAGGGCAATGCTGTTTTAATTTTTTCTAATGAACCAGAAAACAATGACAGTTGGGGCTTTTATACCGCATGTCTTTTTGAGGGTTGAAAATTGATCTCTCAATAAGAAACATAAAAAGATTATGGATCACACACGCTTTCTTCAATTATAGTTTTGAAAAAAATTGGGCTTTTCCCGGATAAAATTTGCATGCCTTTGTGAGCACTGAAAGGCATGCAACTCGCAGCAGCCCAAAAGGCTCGAACGGCCGCGTGAACTTGTAAAAAAATATATATAATTTTGTCTAGTGCCTTTTAATACAAATTGAAATCCTTTCCTGCACTCTATAATCATAGCAGCTGGATTTCTCTAAATTTCTCTGCTAATGACTATAAAAAATAATAATGATTATTCCACCGCAAAATTTCGCGATTCGCAGATGGCATTCCCAAGTGTCATACAGCCTGGCGACTTCTCACTCCGTCCCATATGGACGTGGCCAAAGAGCCCGTATATTTTTCTCGGACTGTCCAACGTGGTGGGTGGCATTTTATAATATAGATGTAGACGTCAAGCACTCACGATAGCATAGCTTACAGTAGTGTATTTATACTCAGCCGACGCGCGTCTGTATTTGTGAATATGTGTGACAGAATTAGCATGTGTGCGTGAGGATGGGAGTGGAGGTTAAACTGTTTGAAAAAGGGGCAAAATTCGAAATCCTCACTATTAAATTATAAATCAATCCATTTCAGACATTTTAAATTATTTAGAGTAATTTGAAAAAAAAAAAAATTAATCGGAATCATAAATAAAATTTTTCAATTAAATTATGAAATTACAAACCAATAAACTGTGGGAGAGTTAATAAAAACAGTAGAATCTCAAATAATCTAAACATTTGAATGGAATTAATTTTATTTTTGCATGAAAATTTGCTATATTAAAGAGTGATCAAATTTTTGACTGAAAATTATTTTCTGCTGGTTCCCAACTATGAATGCATTTTATTTTCATATCAATCGGCTGAGTCGCCGGAAGTGAACTTTATATAAGAGACTTTTCGAATTTTCCGCATAAAATCAGAACAATCAGTCGTAAAATATTGAAATTTTGTTTCAAGCACTTCTATAACATCTAGTTGTACACCTCGCATTATGATTGCAATCGTCTGTACCGGAAGTGCAGTTTACTCAAAAATTTTTTGAATTTTCCCCATAATTCCAAAACGTTTAAACCTAGAATAAAAGAATTCAGTATTTAAGACGATAGTACCATCTAGATGCTCATATCCTATTTTCATTGAGTTCGACTGATCCGAAAGTGTACTTTACTTGACAGTCTTTTGGAATTTTTCGCATAAATTCGAAACGATCAGGTGTAGAATATTGAAATTTGGTATTTCAGTCTGCTGTAGCATTTGAATGATTGCCTACTATTTTCATAACAATAGACTGAACCGGAAATGCACTTCACATTAATTTTTTTTCTAATTTTGCGTATAAATTTGAGACTGTTAGCCGTGGAATCTTGAAAATCTACATTTAAGATTGTATTATTGTATGCAAAAAATATATCCAATGATGTGCAATAAATTAATATAAAAATTACAATTCTCAAATGATAATTATTAAAGACGGTTACAATAAGTCAACGAACTTAGAAAACTCTCCATTATTGAATAAAGCAAAGGTGCGTTTTATTTTAATTTAATAACAGTTTTCCTATTATTAATATTTACTGATAATGCTAATAATACCTCGCAGTTATACGAAGATAATTTTGATAAGGTTAATTATTGGAATTATACATTAATTCAAAATTTATGACTTTGTTTAATCATTAAATCTAATATTGTACGTTTTTAATTTCAATTTTTATTTGCACGATAACTTACAGAATAATAAGGAATATTATGATAAGCAATTTTCTTGGCTTTTTTTTATATTAAATGGAGCGGAAAATTAAAAACGGGGTATCTGAGGAAGTGATCCTGGTATTTTTGACATCAATATTCAAAGCAAGTTATGAGTTCCATTATGTGCCACGTGACTTACTTGTACATTATTGAATATAAATTCCATCGTTCCACGGTTAATCGTTTTGGATTTATCCAAACAATACTAAAAATCTGTCAAGTAAAGTGCGCTTTCGGCTCAGTTGGTTGCTTTGGAAACAGTAGATCATCATTCTTATGCTACAATATTCCTAAATACTGATTTTCAAAATTCTACGGCTAGCAACCATGAATTTATGCGCAAAATTAAAAAAAAACAACTGAAGTGCACTTCCGGTTCAGTCTATTGTTATGAGAATAGTAGGCAATCATTCAGTTGCTACAGCTGACTGAAATACTAAATTTTGATACTATACAGCCGATCGTTTCGAATTTATACGAAAAATTCCAAAAGACTGTCAAGTAAAGTGCACTTCCGGCTTGGTGGATCTAAAAAAAAATAGGATATGAGCATCTAGACGGTATAATCGTCCTAAATACTGAATTCTAACAATACACGTTCAATCGTTTTGGATTTATGCGGAAAATTCGAAAAATGTTTCGAATAAAGTGCTCTTCCGGTTTAGTCAATAGCAATCATAATGCAAGGTGTACAACTAGATATTATAAAAGTGCCTAATACAAAATTTAAATATTCTACGACTGATTGTTTAGAATGTATGTGGGAAATTCTAAAAGTCTGCTATATAAAGTGCACTTCCGGATTAGCCGATTCGTAGAAAAATGATAGATAACCATTTAGACGCTACAGCAATTTCAAATACTGAATTTCAGTATTCTACGCCTGATTATTATGGATTTATGCGGAAAATTCAAAAAAAGTTTCAAGTAAAGTGCACTTCCGGTACAGACGATTGCAACCGTAATGCGAGGTGCATAACTAGACCCTATACCAGTCTTAAATACAAAATTTCAACATTATACGCTCGACAGGTTTATAGGTTTGCGAGTTACAAACGCACATACGTACCGACATCAAGCCGAAAATAGTCAAAATGTATTGAGGGATGTTCAAAATTGGTATTTTCATCAAAATCTTGAAATGTGAATTTTGTCGGTTTCACAATGCCAGAATCTGGTAAGCTCGTCAAAAAAAAATTCTCGCATCAACAATGCAACATCTAGCTAAATTGTGACACATTTCTTGTTAAACAGCGTCCTCCTACGCTACTGTGTTGCTGTAGCAGACTTCTCGAATGCACAGAATTTCGACTGATGGCCAAGTGACTGAAATTCATTATCTTATTGTTGTGATAGGCTGATGACGTAGTGTCTGTCTTTAATGCATGTTGACATGAAACAATTTTTTACAGGCTGCCATTCATAAGGTAGGTATTAACAACTGTAAGCTTAAGATATTCGCATTCAGAAATCCTCGTTAGGTGTTAATGCATGCTGAAAGCAATGCAAAATAGCTTCTCTGAACAACTTTTTACAATCTGTCATTTTTTCCAACGTAAGGCAAGCTTGTAAAATTGACTGAAATTTTATTGGCAGATGTTCTTCATGAGTCTAAAAGTAAAGTATATTCAGGTAAACGCGCAACTCGGAACAATTTTCTACAACAGGCTTCTGGTCGATTCTGCAAACTTGCCTTACGATCGAAAAAATAAGAGACTGTAAAAAATTATTCCAAGAAACTATTTGTTGTTGCCAACAACTGGAGGGAATTTTTGAATGCAAATATCTTAGGCTTATAGCTGTAAGTATCTTCCCTTTGAATGGCTCCATGCAAAAAATTGTTTTTTCTGTCACGAGTGCCCGGTCCATGAATGGGACAGGCTAGACTGGACACTTCGAGCCTCGTTGCTATTATCCTGCAGTGCGTGCGCTATTTATTCTGCGTATTTAACTAATATCTCTCTTGAATACATCGAAAAACAATAAAGTCATAAAATTCATCTAATTTTTTTCTTCAATTTCTATATGCAAAACTAAAAAGACAACCCTCGTATTCTCTAGCCTAAAATAATCGGAGCTACCACCGCTTAAAAATTTAAAATCGTTACGCAGAACCCTTATTGTCTAACCAACGGTAATTACGGCGTGGGGTCCTCGAAGGACCCAGCAAAAAAAGTGTTACTACGTATGATAACATTTGAGTAAGTGATTATAATGGTAAAATATATTGAAAATGAACACATACTACAAATATAAGAGAAGATTACAACAGAATTCGTATAAAATAAAGAAAAAGTATAACATACTAATAATTTTCGACGTGATCGATGTAAATCGAAGTGGAGACAATATTTTCTTCTCGATATTCCTTGCAAACGAAGAACTGACATTGTGAGCATCGCATTCTTGATGCTCGTGCCAAACAAAATATCAAGAACAAGAAAAAAGTCCATCCCTCCTTCTTATTTCCACTTTTTTGCTTAAAAAAATAATGTAGATATTGAAAACAAAAACAACAGATACATCATGTTGCATATAATTGTGGAGAGAACAAATACACGGGAGAAAAAATTTACAAAAACAATACTTAGAGAGTTGTTCAAGAAAAAAAAAAGTCTGGGGTCCCTTGAGGATCCCACGCCGTAGTTTAAGGGTTAATGAAATTATGAATTAAGAAAATGATTGTCTCCACTAACGGTACAGCGCAGTGAGTATTGACCGAAAACTCTCAGAAGAGAGATTAAAGTGTATCAAAAAGTGAAATTTGGAATTATAGAACTTCAACCCTCTGCTTTAGGAGATGCAAAAGGGCATTTATTATTTACTGTTGGAAAAATTATCACAATTGTTCAAAAATTGGTTTTGTAATAATAGTTTACCAATAAATATATGCATTCATTAATTTACCACTTGTACCTGTTGTTCTGTTTTACTTTTTTCAAATTTTTATGCTTATAATAGCACTTCATTTAATATTGTAATAATTCCAATTATTAGTTTCCTTCTAAAGTTAATAGCTAGCTCAAAAAATGAACAAACTGTTTTAAAAATGAAGGTCAATGAACTTGGCAGTCCTAGAAGTCTGTCATTTACAGAACGCAACCAACTATACAATTTTGTTGTGCATGTTGCAGGCGCATAATCGTAAAACAGTATACCTAAGGCTGTTAAAGTCAAAATCACAGTGTGACAGAGGTGTGAAAAATTTTAGGAGACTTTCATAATAATTTTTTTTTGAGACAATATCGGAGTTGTGGCAGAAAAAACAATTTTTTTAGGATGCCATTTATATAGAAATCCCCGCTAGGTGTTAATGCATATTAGAATATGTAAGTTATAGTAACAACTTCCCAGCAATTCTTGATGACACCATGGTTTCCACATTTCTGCGAGACCAAAGTCCAAACACGTGTAAGCGTGTAAGGTGTCAACCTTATGAACTTTGTAAAACATATTAGTTAGTCACATTCTGTATCTTAAGTAGTTAACATCTAATATTGTTGTTAATAAATTCTGAAATCTGTACTTGTAATAAAATAAATAGTTTTTTTTAAAGTCAACGAATAATCGTTAACTTAACTGGCGCAGTCGGTAGGATATCTAGACGAGATCTAAAAATCATTTTTCGTTTCGTTTCTACGATTTACTAGATATCGAACAAGTGTCCGTGAACCGTCAAAGAGACTTTCCGAAACCGCGAGCGAACATCGCAACATCGAGAAGTCACCAGGCCCTGAAGTACACAGAGCTACACGACAACGTTCAGTTCCAGATCGAAGAATACGACCAAGGAACACATGGACCACACGTTGAAAGTTATTCTGTAAGTACACGAATGTCACTTAGAGATAACACAACACCAATTAATTCAGATTCAGAAAATAGTTCAGATACAGAATCAACCCATTCCTGTGACTCAATCCTTGATCCCAATCCCCACAACAATTTAATTTTTGAAATCCTTTCCCAAGAAATAAGCAACTTAAATTTACAAGAAATGGCTACCCCAACTTTGAAACGCGAATACTTAGAAATGATCCCGGAGTTTAACGGTGATACAAAATTACTTTCACGTTTCATTGAAATTTGCGAAAAACTCGTAAACAAATTTTATGTAGTAGCAGATCCATTAGACTTCCAAAATGAATGGCTTATGTCTAGTATCTTAGCGAAAATTAGAGGCGAAGCTGCAGTAAATATAGCTAGTTGCACAATTTCTGATTGGAGAAGCTTGAAACAAGCTTTATTAAATACTTATGCTGACAAACGCGATTGTTTCACATTAAATATAGAAATGTCAGAATTGAAACAAACAAATGAATCTGCGTTTGAATTCCTGCACAAAGTACAAGAATTATTGAATTTACAAACCTCATACATTACGAATCATTCAAAAGATCCGAATGAAAAGAATATTTTAATAGCTTACTTCCAAACATATGCAGTAAGAATACTTTTACGTGGCTTGAAAGAACCTTTAGGAACTTTGCTACGAACAAAAAATCCAGTAGACTTAAATTCTGCGCTTGGCATGCTCACAAATGAGTTTCAGTTAGAATGTCAACCTAAAACGTTTCAAAAACATCATCAGAAACAAAAATATACACCAATTCAAACATCTCACAATATGATGCGACAATATAAAAATACACCCACACATTTGCCGCAAACACAGACACCGCAATTGATTTACCGACCTCCACCATTCAAACAAAATAATAATCAAACAAATTACAACGCATTCAAATCTTATCCCAATAAAAAATTTAACACCCCTACTCCAATGAGTACGAGTACAAAACAATCATTTACTCCTAGACCTACTCCAATGAGTGTGAGTACGATGAACACCTTTAATCCAAAACCAGGTCCTTCAAATTTCTATCCTAAACAACAACACATGTTATTTAACACAGAAATGACAGAATATGAACAATTTGAAGACGATCAAAATTATTTAGTTTATGAACCAGAAACAGAAACAGAGGACATTCATGACGAACAAGAGAACGATGAGAATTATTTTTTAGAGAAAAATGCCTCGGAAACCAAATAGAACTTTTAAACTTAACTTACAACCAGAGCGAATTACCCTTTGTAATTTTACCTGAATACAACTTAAAAGCTTTGATAGATACAGGTAGCACGCGCTCATTCATTAAACCGGACATTGCAAATAGATTATTTAAAAATCAAATAACTCATGATCCTTTTAAGATCACGACAGCACATGGAACATCTGTAGAAAATTTTAGTTTGATATTGCCGTGTTCAAAGATTTTTAAAAAACCAAACACTTTATTGAAATACCATCTGTTTGATTTTCATAATAATTTCGACATTTTACTTGGATTAGACAATTTAAAGACTCTAGAAGCTATAATAGATTTAACAAGAGATAAAATTATTACACCGATCAGTGAAATCAAAATAAATTATCATAGAATTGTAACACGTCCACAATATGTTAAAATTCCAGCTAATTCGGAAACAGTTACAAAATTTCATGTGAATAATATTGACAATGGCGATGTCTTCATTCCTGAAACAAATGTAAATAATTTGATAATACCTGAAGGAATAGCTAAAGTAGAAAATAACATCATTTACTATCCAGTTATTAATGCAACGGCAAAAGAATGTGTAACAGATTTGACTGACAACTTTCAAGTAGAATTTTTAGACAATTATGAAATAAACAATATAAATTTTTATGAAAATAATCCCAACAATGACTTTGATATCTCTTTAATTCGTACTGATCATATGAACTTAGAAGAGAGAGCAGCAATCTCTCAGCTGATAAAAGAATTCGCTGACATATTTCATACAGAAAACAAAACCCTGACCTTCACCAACGAAATAAAACACCGAATACGTACTAAAGACGAGATACCCGTATACACTAAGACATACAGATATCCCGAAATTCATAGAAAGGAAGTTCATGACCAAATACAAAAAATGTTAAAACAGAATATTATTAGACCTTCACATTCCCCTTGGTCATCCCCAGTGTGGATTGTACCTAAGAAACTAGATGCATCGGGCAAGAAAAAATGGAGAATAGTAATTGACTATAGGAAGCTAAACGAAAAAACGGTCGATGACAAATATCCAATCCCAAACATCAATACATTACTCGACAAACTCGGTAGATGTCAGTATTTCACTACACTCGATTTGGCATCCGGCTTCCATCAGATAGAGATGCACAGAGACGATATTCCCAAAACCGCGTTTAACACCGAGAATGGACATTACGAGTTCCTCAGAATGCCATTTGGGCTCAAAAATTCCCCAGCCACTTTCCAACGCGTGATGGACAATGTTTTACGTAATTTATTAAATGATATTTGCCTCGTTTATTTAGATGACGTGATCATTTTTAGCACAAGTCTTCAAGAACATCTTGAAAGTCTCAGAGCCGTATTTGAAAGATTGAGAAAAGCGAATTTAAAAATTCAAATTGATAAGTCTGAATTTTTCCGACGTGAAGTCGCATATTTAGGCCATGTCATTACCCCTGAAGGCGTTAAACCGAACCCTGACAAAATTAGAGCAATTAAAAATTATCCAATACCTAAGACAACCAAACAAATCAAAGGATTTTTAGGCTTACTCGGTTATTACCGTAAATTCATTAAAAATTTTGCAAAAATCACAAAACCTTTCACAAAATGTTTAAAGAAGAATGCAGAAATTAATATCAAGAACCCCGAATATGTTGAATGTTTTAATACGTGTAAAAACTTGCTTATCAATGAACCGATATTACAGTACCCAGATTTTTCCAAACCTTTTGTTCTTACTACAGACGCAAGCAATTATGCTATAGGAGCAATTTTATCGCAAGGACCGATAGGCACAGACTTACCGATCGCTTATGCGAGTAGAACTTTAAATGACTCGGAACAAAACTACTCAACTATAGAAAAAGAGCTTCTTGCTATAGTTTGGGCTACGAAATACTTCCGGCCATACCTTTTTGGACGAAAATTCAAAATTGTGACAGATCACAAACCCTTACAGTGGTTGTTTTCGTTAAAAGAACCGAATTCAAAATTAATGCGCTGGCGTCTTAAGCTAGAAGAATACGATTATGAAATCACTTACAAGAAAGGTACTTTGAATAAAAATGCTGACGCACTTTCTAGAATCGAATTAAATGTAAATTCTGATGATTCCGGAACTCAAAACTTTTTCGAGTTTATTCAAAATTTCAATGAGACTTTTCAACCAAATCAAGATTCTCAGTCAATGATAGCAGAACACGACGACTCGAGTGACTCAGACAATACAATTCATTCCAACCATGAAAACCCTATAATTGGCATACCAATTAGCGAATCACCTGTGAATGTAGGAAAAAATCAATTGATTATTACAGAAGTAATACATTCGCCCTCTCAACCAAAAATCACTAAACTACACGTAGATAAAATGCGAATTAATGTACAACTTTCACAAGATAACTTTGAAAGCGACGCTCTAAATTTTATAAAAGATTATATTGTACCCAGAGTAAAATATTATTTATTTTTTGAACAACCAGTATATGAAAAATTTAGTTGTGTATTACAAAAACACTTTAAAAATTCGGAGATAAATTTCACAAAATGCAATAATAAATTAATAGACATTGAAAAAGAAGATGACATTACAGACACGATTAGGAACTATCACGAAGGAAAGACCAATCATCGTGGTATTCACGAAACACATAACCAAATTAAAAATTTGTATTATTGGCCCAATCAATTAAGAACAATCACTGAATACATTAATCAATGCGAAATATGCTTAAAATCAAAGTATGAGCGAAATCCATTGAAACCCATGTACAACATAACACCAACTCCAAACAAGCCTTTCGATACTATTCATATAGACACTTTAAGTCTTGAAAATTGTAAATTTCTAACAATAATTGACGCTTTTTCGAAATACGCACAAGCCTATTTAGTTAATTCCACAAATGCGATAGAAATAACAAATAAGTTATTACGATTCTTTTCTCATCACGGTATCCCAAAATTAATCATTTGCGATAACGGATTAGAGTTCAAAAATAACATTTTACGAGAAACGCTTAGTTTGCACAAAATCGACATACACTTTACAAGTTCGCAACATCCCAATTCCAACGGACTAGTTGAGCGTTTTCATTCTACGCTCATAGAGCATATAAGATTATTTAACTTACAAGATAATTTTAAGACCGAAACAATTGAAAGTAAAGTTCAGTATGCATTGTTGGCATACAACAATACAAATCACACTTCTACCGGATTAAAACCAATTGAAATTATAAACGGTCATTTAGACACGAATTCACCTTTAGAAGTAGAACTAGAGAAACAAATTACACAAGAATATGTTCAGAACCATAAAGAAAAAACCAAATTAGCATATAAAAATATTAATGAACGTTTGCAGTTACGAAAAACAAATACAATAAATAAATTAAATGAAAATCGTGAAATTACACCGGAAATTCCTGAAACCATATTTGTACATAATAAACAGAAAGTAAACAAAACGAAAAATCCCAAATATAGAAAAGAAAAGGTAGAATCAGTAAACAGAAAGTTGAAAACAGCTAAAATTAAAACAGAACCGAATGATAAAAAGCAATCTAAAATTCATTTGAGTAATGTTAAAAGACCAAGAAAAAGAATTGACAAAGATTCTAACTTTCCAGGTGCTTCTACTTCGCACACGTCTCCGGACAAGAAATAAAAGACATTACAAACAATCCTGGACTATTGACATTGAATTTAGGACCAGCCAAATTACAAAAGACAAAACATACCTTCCTTCACTATTATGATTTCCAACCAATAATTACACAATACGAAAGATTGAACGTACAGCACTACAACTTGCAAAATACAATTTCCAACAATTCACTTATGGAAAAACAATTTGAAAATTATGAAAAAATTATAAATTATATTCGAAGTTCAATAGATATCAAATTTAATTATATAAATGTTTACCCTAAGAATCACCGACAAAAAAGAGGTTTAATTAATGGTTTAGGCTCAATAATTAAGTCAATAACTGGTAATTTAGACGCAGAAGATGAAAAAAGATATACAAAAATTTTGAATCATTTGGAAAATAACCAGAAGAAATTCAACAATCAGTTGAAAAATCAGTATTCTGTAAATAATCAAATTATCGAAAAATTTAATAAAACTATCGAAACAATAAGACATAATGAGTTAGAATTGAAATCAAAAATTGAGCAATTATCGCATATTGTCATCAGCGAAACCGATAATATAGACAGACTTTTTATTCAAGATATTTATAATCAATTTGATATTCTTTATACAATGATATTGAATACGTTACAAGACATAGAAAATTCGCTAACATTTTGTAAGCTTCATACCTTGCATCCTAGCATAATCAAAATTAATGATCTTCAATCAGAGTTAGAGAAAATTTATAAGTATTATAATAATGAATTACCTTTTGAACCCATTCCAGAAAATATGTTTGAAATTGAAAAATTAATCAATGTGAATTGTAAATTAGAATCAGAAAGAATTATTTATTTCATAGAGATCCCGATAAATTATGACAAACAATTTGAATTATATCATCTTGTTCCTATCCCAACCAAATATCGTGACGAATTCATTACTATTATCCCTGATAAGAACTACTTTCTGAAATCAGCTGATGGTAACTTGATATCTTTAAGTGAAGCTTGTACGAGAGGAATAAACTTTCAATGTGTCAACAAAGCGAACGAAGTCAACAATGAAACATGCGAGAAAAATATCATATTTTACGGCAACAATAAAAATTGTCAATATACAAAACTCACCATTAAGAAGAACCACATCGAAATAATTGAAGATATCAATCAGTTTTTGCTTGTCTTCCCAACAAATGAAATAATTCATCTGTCATGTAACAAAAGCGATGAAATAAAAAATCTACAAGGAATATTTCTTCTCAAGAATAACAAATGTCAACTGAATTTTAGAAATAAATTATTGAAATTGAAAGAAGAAACTTTTGGCAAGCCTGTAATATTTGAAAACTTCAATATAGACTTGAACAAGACACAAATCCCAAAACTAGTCATCGAGCTCAACAGCATAGAAGATTTGAAATTTCCTATCAACAAATATGAAGACATAGAAGAGAAAATCAACATTGATGACACCAATTATTCAGTTATAATATTGTACATCATTTTAATAATTCTTGGCGTTATCATGTTCACAGTTTATCTCAGGAAAAAGTTTATTCAACGTAGACTAATCCAGCGAGGACAACAGGACCAAAACCAATCAACCCCTATGCAAGAGCTGAAACTTCCCGGCGATGCCCAGTTCTAAGGAGGGAGGAGTTATAGTAACAACTTCCCAGCAATTCTTGATGACACCATGGTTTCCACATTTCTGCGAGACCAAAGTCCAAACACGTGTAAGCGTGTAAGGTGTCAACCTTATGAACTTTGTAAAACATATTAGTTAGTCACATTCTGTATCTTAAGTAGTTAACATCTAATATTGTTGTTAATAAATTCTGAAATCTGTACTTGTAATAAAATAAATAGTTTTTTTTAAAGTCAACGAATAATCGTTAACTTAACTTGTATTTTATATAAACAAAAAATAGCCTCTTTGAACAACTCTTCACTTTGCCATTTTTTCGAACGTGAGACAAGTTTGTAAAATCGACTAAAAGCTTATTGTGCAAAATTGACAAGCTCACCTGAATATGCTTTGGTGCCAATTCACAATGTGCGTAAACGTAAGGAGTACGTAACCGTAAACATAAACGTAAAGTTGAACTACTGTATTTCAATGCCCGTGTTCACAATACTCTTACGTTTATGTATTGACATAAGAGCTACGTAATGAAAACGTAAAGTTGAGATAAATTCAACTTTATGTTATGTTTACGTACGAAACAACTAATAGCGCATGCGTCAACTTTAAACACATGTTTTCATCTGACAGTTGACAACACCCTGGATCGAAACGTGCTTTAAGTATGATTGACATATAATTATTAATTAAAAAAACAACAATTTCTTCATTGTCTTCGTATTTCTCTCGTTGGCGACTTTTATAACGCTGTTTCAATAATAATGAAACAATCGCAAGATCTTTTCCAGACATCAACTAAACTCCAAACTGCTAAAAACTTTTAACCGATTTTGCAAACTTGTCTCACGTTCGAATAAATAGCAGACTGTTTGAATATTTTTTGTTGCTAATTAAAATATATTTTTAAATGTGCTTTTCCACCTAGCGGAGATTTTTAAATACAAATATATCAAGCTTACAGTTGTAAGTATCTTTCCTATAAATGGCAGACTGTAAAAAATTGTTCCTTTTTTTTTCACGAGCAAAAGGCACAATATAACATGCACGTTTCAGGCAAAAAATAACGTGCACACATGTGAAAATATTCAAACTCCTCATTTAAAATAGCGTTTTTGTAAATTTCAATTAGTCATAAATAATCACTTAGCTTTATAATAATAATGTTAATTTTTTTAAAAACTGGACACACATGGTGCGAGAAAACGCATATTATCAAATAATTTACATGAAATAAAACGCGGTGTTGTGTAAATTGTAAATGCTGTTACATTCCAGTACCACATATGTCCGTATGTGCGTATGCTTTGTATGCAACGAAGTAGATACATTTTATTCATTCACACCTCACACCTTAAAAGGTGCGCGCGAAAATGCGAAATGCGACAGGCAGCGCCATTGACATAAAGTCAAACCACCGCCATGGATATATCTACAAGTGGGATAATACTCGTAAATTATTTGCATTAGTAAACTCACAAATAAATTGAATTCAGCATTTTTTTCAACGAATTTTATCTTTGTTTTCAATAGGAAAACAGTCTTCTTTTAATTACTGGAATCGTCTAGTAAACGTCCTTCGGTAAAAAACTTCATCAAACAAATTTGAATGCTGGAGCATCGCGGGTGGTCCTCGTGTTCGCTCCACATCACTTCGTATTGGACGTTGGACACTACTCGCTGTCAAAGACCTTTCATTAATCGCTGGCAAGAAGTCTTTACCCATTAAGTTATTTCCCAATAAATTACTTTTATAAGCTGCTGTTTTCTTAGAATTTATGGCCGATTAGATTGAAAGATGACAGTTGTTTGTATTATGCAGTAAAAATTAGTTTTTCTACGACTGTTTTATGAATATTATGCTAAGCTTATAAATGGAAGTTAGCGTTTTCTTAGAAGTGAGTATTTGTGTTTGCCGCTTGTGTGCTACAACCACAAACAAAATAATTATTCATTTGTTCCGGTATTGAGACTGAATGTTGTGGTACGAATATTGGCAAACATTTATTACGAAACGATCTACGTACGCTCGAATAAGCGTAACCTGTTGTATAAAATTGTATAAAAGGGACATGTTACATGGCGTTTGTCTACCCAAGTTCCGACATACTTTATTGCTAATCACATTAATTTTCAGTTGCGATTTAATTAATTTTTTTTAATGTGACAATTAAATATCAATTTCCATGCCCAAATACTGCATACCAAAATTCAATCAGTGAAAACCTCTTAATAAAATAATTACCCCTTTGCAAATTAATTCAGCATTTGAATTCGCCTCCTCCTGAGCCACCCAAAGTAAAAAATTCTTGGTTTGAAATATCGCAGCGGTTAGTCACTCACCAGCCTGACTTAATCCTATCCCATAAAGTTAGTATTTATCATACTAATTTACTCGGTCTACGACTTCTTTTCCCATATAGTGTATTATAATAATGGGCGCATTGTCCCATTCCGTCTCTTTCTATCTTATGGTGGAGATTGTGATGACGTCATGAATAGTTTGTTGATGAAGACATCTCGCAGGTCAGGAGGACCATAGACCCACATGCCACCAAAAGATTGCCTCTGGCTAAGGCGGGGCTCAACCACTGGATTGGACTTCGAGAATCAACTTTGACGGGATTGCATTTTTGATCATCGTTTAATTCATTTTCATACCAATTTATTGTAAGTATTGTGATCGTGATTTTTTGACAGTTCCAGATTTTGACGAATCTTTACGATTTAAACCCACAAAACAATTTTAAAAAAAAACGGCCGGTCTGTCTGGAAGCACCTTCAAAACGAATTTCCGACTGAAAAAAGCAAAATAAATTCTGGGACAGAAAGGTTGGAATATTTAATTAAAGATACCGCGGTTTTATTAGCTGTTTTTACGTTTTATTTTGAACATCTTAATCAATTGACGAATACTTAATTACTATATACATCATAATTAGTAATTACATCAAGTGGGAGGTTCGATTATAATATTATGAATTATGGATCGTATTAAGTTATGCTAATAAGCCAATCAAGTTTTTTTTTAGAAAAAATATTGGAGGATTTATTGGGGAAGTAATATTATTTCATTTGTTGAATTGTTTGAAATATTTGTCGTTTCATGAGATCAGTGAAGCGAAAAAAGCTTTACAGAAACAATACATCATAATAAATTGCACTTTATGTCACCTTTTGGAACATGCCAGCTGCTTACCCTAGTAACAAGTGCGGTCTTATCCCAGTAGCCTAGTCTAGATTTTCTTGAATATTAGCTTTTCTAGGAAATTGACAAGGTGTCATTTCAGGTATGAAATATTAATAATAATAATAATAATAATGATAAGGAGGCTCGGCACTCCTTGTGGAGTTTCGCTGCTCCTAAACGGAGCTTTCTAGATTCGTTTCTGGTTTTATATGCTTTTAGATCTTATTTTACCTCTTTTATCCATGCTGATTTTGGTTTCCCTCTTTTTCTTCTTCCAGTTGGGTTTCATGCTAGGATTGACTTTATTGTGTCTTGTTTTTCAGCTCCTTATATGTGTCCGAGCCATTTTATTCTTTGTTGTTTTATTTTCTTCAATACGTCTTTTCCTTCTAATTGTTTTTCTATTTCGTGATTCATTCTTGGTTTATTTGAATTTTCTGGCTCTAATATTGTTCTCATGATTTTCCTTTCCATTATTTTTAAATCTTCTTCGTCCTTTTTATGTTATTGTCATTATTTCGGCAGCATATGCATTAGCATTGATTCAAATATTCTTATTTTTTATATTTCTCTACAGAATTTTACTTTTCATGTGTTTTTTATTTGCGTAGAAAGCTCTGTTTGTTGTTTACTATTTCTGCTTATTTTTATTTGTTATTGTGACATGGATATTTGAACCTATCCACCTATTCGAAAGCATATTCTCCAATCTTTATTTCTTTATCCTATGTTGTTTTCTTGAATTCAATTATTTTTGTCTTATTGATATTCATTTCTAATCGTAGGTATGCTACTTCCCGTTATTACTCCTAGTTTTAGATGTTATTCGGTATATTATTCCATTTCTTCCTATCTCTTGTTTTCTCTTTCCATTTTATTCTTCTCACTGTTTTTAGATATCCATGTTGATCTTTCTTTTCTTTTTTCTTCTTCATGCTGAGCTTCATTGTACGAGCCATTTTATTTTGTTCACTATGTTCTCTCCTTTTAATTTTTTTCCCATTTCATGATTTTCTTTCAGTAATATCAGTTTGCTGATACTTTTTCTGGCCCTAGTATTGTTTTCATGATTTCTTTTTACATTATTCTCAAATCTTCTTGGTTTTTTTTCTGTCATTGTTGTTGTTGAGGCCGCATGGGATGCTATTGGTCTTATTGTTGTTTTATATATTCTAATTTTTGCTATTTTTGACAGTTTTACTTCTTAATAGTTTTTTATTCTCGTATAAAGCTCTGTTTATTAATGTTCTCTTCTCTTTTATTTCTTTTTCTCTTTCCCTTTACTTGTTGTGACACCTAGATATTTGAATCTATCTTTTTTTTCGGAAATATAGTCCCCAATCTTCATTTTTTTATCCTGTTACATATTTTCTCGAATGATTTTTTTTGTCTCTCACTCTTAATTTTAGATATTATTCGCTATAATTATCCATGTCTTTCTATTTCCATTTTGTTATTCCTACTGATTTTACTTTCTACTTCTTCTATTCATGTTGATATTTCTTTTTTTTTTCCTTCTTCCTGTTGGGCTCTATTCTAGAATTTAATTCATTGTATCTTGTTTTTCAGCTCTGAATATGTGTTCGAGCCATTTTATTCTTTGTTGTTTTATTTTCTCCACTGTCTTCTTCTAATTACTCTTCTATTTCGGAATTCATTCTTTATCTATATTCGTTTTTTGATACTTTTTCTGGCTCTAGTATTGTTCTCATGATTTTTATTTCTATTATTTTTGAATCTTCTTCATCCATTTTTGTTATTGTCATTGTTTCGTTAGCATATGCATTAGTATTGTTTCATATATTCTCATTTTTGGTATTTTTTACAGAGTCTTACTTTTCATGTGTTTTTTATATGCGTAGAAAGCTTTGTTTGTTGTTATTATCTTATCTTTTATTTATGCCTCTTTCCCCTTTATTTGTTGTGACACCTAGGTATTTGAATCTGTCTACTTTTCCAAAAGTATATTCTCCAATCTTTATTCTTTTATCCTTTGTTGTTTTCTTGAATTCAATTATTCTTGTCTTATTATACATTTCTTCCTGTCTCTTGTTTTCTCTTTCCATTTTGTTATTTCTTCTGTTTTTAGATCTTCTACATCTTTTATCCATGATGATCTTTCTCTTTCTTTTTTTTCTAAGATTGACTTTATTTTGTCTTGTTTTTCAGCTCTTCATAATGTGTCCGAATCATTTTATTCTTTGCTGTTTATTTTCTCCACTGTCTTCTAATTATTCTTCTATTTCGCGATTCATTCTTGGTCTATATACGTTTTCTGATATCTTTTTCTGGGTCCTAGTATTGTTCTTATGATTGTTTTTCCATTATTCTCAAATTGTGATTGTTTTGGCAGCGTGGAGTGCTATTGGTCTTATTATTGTCTTAAAGATTCTTATTTTTGTTATTTTTTACTGTTTAATAGTTTTTTTTTTGCGTATAAGACTCTGTTTGTTGTTGCTATCTTCTCTTTTATTCCTGCTTCTCTTTCCCCTTCATTTGTTTTTGTGACACCTAGTATTTGAATTTGTATACCTCTCCAAAAGTATATTCTCCAATCTTAATTTCTCAATCGTTTGTTGTTTTCTAGAATTAAATTATTCTTGTCTTATTGATATTTATTTCTAATCGTAGGTATATTATTACTTTTCGTTATTACTCCTGGTTTTAGATGTTATTCGCTATATTAATTCATTTCTCCCTATCTCTTGTTTTCTCTTTTCATTTTGTTATTCCTACTGTTTAGATCTTCTACTTCTTTTAACCATGATGATCTTTCTTTTTCTTTTTTCTCCTTCCTACTGGGCTTTATTCTAGGATTGACTTTATTGTGTCTTGTTTTTCAGCTCCCATATGTATCCGAACCATTTTATTCTACGTCGTTTTATTTTATCCACTGTCTTCTTAGAACTATTCGTTTATATTGGGATTCATTCTTTATCTATATTCGTTTTCTGACCGCCGCGCTCAAACGGTATATCCCCGTTTTATATAGGTATTCTCATTTTTATTATATTTGACAAAGTTTTACTTTCTAATAGTTTTTTATTCGCGTAGAAAGCTCTATTTGTTGTTGCTATCATATCTCTTATTTCTGCTTCTTTTCTTCCTTCATTTTTTACTGTGACACCTAGATATTTGAATCTATTGACCTTCTCAAAAGTATATTCTCCAATCTTTATTTCTTCATCCTCTGTTGTTTTCCTGAATTTCGTTATTTTTGTCTCATTTATTTATTTCTGAATCAATGTTTCTACTTTTTGTTATCATCTCTTGTAAAATCTCTTTCATTGTTTGTCTATTTTTTGTTATGATCGCTATATAGTCAACGTATGCTGTTATTTGTCCTACTTTTGTTCTTAGTGTTCCTTTTCTATGTTTTGTAGGACATATCCTAATGCTTGATTCAATATAGTTACTTCTTTGTTTACAACAAAATCTTCTGTTTCTCCTTTCTGTGCTATAATTTTTGTCTCTCTTGGTCAGTGCTATTAGTCTTATCAGTTTTCCTGATATTTTTGGTTCTTTTTAAGCTGTCATCAGTTTTCTTCATTTGATTGAGTCAAACACTTGTTTGAAGTCCATGAACAGTATCTCTGTATTTTTTTCAATAATTTGTTGGGTTATGTTTGGCGTTCGTTGTTAATTCTCCTTTGATACTATCCGACGGTAATTTTTGTTACATTTGCAAAATTTCTTTGCATTATTGTACACAGGATTTTTTACGTGGTGTTTTTGATCTCATTTTCTATGAATTGTGACAATCTGTTTAACTTCCCAATCTTCTGATATTTTTCTTGCCTCTATAATCTAAATTTGTAGTTGTAGTGTTTCACCCCCATTTTTTATGAGTTTGTTGCTAATTTTGTCTTTTTCAGAAGTTTTCCCGTTGCGACTGTTTCATAATACATTCGTTTCTGCTATTGTTTTTGTCTCAGTATCTTCTTGTATTTTGTTTTCTGAGTAATTTTTTCAAATGCTTGATCCATACTGGTTTATTTTCTACTATGTTTCCAGATTTATCCTTTATGCCATACATTTTGTGTTTATAGGACCTATTTTGTTTGTTAGTTTGTTGATAAAATTTTGTTGTGTTCTTGTTTTTTCTTTCTTCGTCTACAATTGTTAAATTATTTTCTATCCATATTCTCTTGGTTTTCCTAAGGTTCTTATTACATTTATTTCTGTATTTTGTATTTATTTTTTTCTTCGATTTTTTTTTTTGTTGGTATTTATTCTTACCTTACTGTAGCTTTTTCTTCCAACAGTTCTTTTTTTTGTATCAAACCAGCTTTTCTTATTTTCAGTATTATTGTTTTCTTTCCCTTTTTAGCTATTTTTTTTGAGTTTTTGGTTCTTGTTTGCTCTTCTACAGTTGTTATTTTATTTACCATTCATATTCTCTTGATTTTCTTAGGGTCTTTGTTGCATTTATTTCTGTATTTCGTATTCATTTTTATCTTTGTTTATTTTTGTTAGTATTCATTTCAACCTCACGGTAGCTTTTTGTTCCGAAATTTCTTTGTTTTCTGTATTAAACCAGCTTTTCTTATTTCTAGTGTTACTGTGGCCTTTCCCTTGTTGGTAAAGTTTTTTGTGTTCTTGTTTCTTATTTCTCCTCCTACAGTTGTTATTTTATTTCCTATCCATATTCCTTTGGTTTTTTAAGGTTTAGGTTGCATTTATTTTTGTCTTTCATATTAATTTTTGTCCTCGATTTTTTTTTGTTGGCATTTATTTGAATCTTACGGTAGCTTTTTCTTCCAACATTTCTTTGTTTTCTAGTGTTATTGTGGTCTTTCCCTATCCATTTCTGTGCTGCTTTGTCTATACCATTTTTGATCAATTCCCATTTCTTATCTATTTCATTTATTTCAGGCCTTTCATTTTCAAGATTACTCTCTATTTTTTTTTCTTCTGTATTCCGCCCGTATATTTTGGTCGTTCTTATTTTCTATATTCCATTTGTGAAATATGAAATGTATCTAAATTTTCTAAATACATCAAATTTAAATTGTTTTGATTTTAGGATTCACATTTATTTTGTTGAAGGAAAAAACTTTTCAGAACTCGTTTTATAAATAAATATGTTTTATTGGGTATAAGTTCTGTAAATTTATTAGAAACACAACGTTTCAACAGCAAAGTGCTGCCTTTTTCAAAAAAAAAAAAAGGGCAGCACTTTGCTGTTGAAACGTTGTGTTTCTAATAAATTTACAGAACTTATACCCAATAAAACATATTTATTTATTTTGTTGTTTAGGTTGCCAGTTTTTTATAATTTAATTATAATTGTTGACACTATTACAATTGTAGATTTTACCAGGCATATATTATCCCAACTAGCCTGGAATCAAGAAAAGACAATCTTCAAAAAGGCCTAGGCAGGCCAGGCAACTGTGCTGAGCCCGCACTCATTAATAAGGATCGTAGTAGCGGTATTAGCACGAATTCGTTAGCACTGCACTATGTTTTTCATGTCAGTTGGAACTAAAAGATGACGCACTCACCACAAAAAATATTGTCGAAGGATTAGGCCCTATGGCAAATAAAGAATCAAAACATGTATCTTATTTCCACGAATTCTGAATACAATATAAAAAAAACTTTAGAAAATAAATTACCAGCGTCAAAAAAACTGACAAACGAAACGTGAAAGTATCGCATTTCGCAATTTTATTTTTAATTCTTAACCAAATACATTTGAACACAAGATTTTTATTTAGTATTTGGCATACAGACATTTATATTATTTACAATAAATTTTATTACTTCTTAGGTGTAATATTACAACTCGGGTATGCTAATAACATGGTAAATATAAAAATGTTGAATTAATTTATTCTAATCGCTAAGTCGGTTGTGTTTGCTATGTTAATTGAATTGTTACTTGAAAACAAGCTTTTTTTCTAATAAGCAATAATTGTTGCTCTTAAGAGCCCCGCACGGCTTTGAATATAACGTGCAAGGCTTGGCGTAAATTTTCATTATCTCATCTCTTTCTACATGTCTCAGAAGTTTCACTCAAAAACTTTTCATTATTAATGAAGCAATGAATTTGATTAATTAACACCTTCTCTTTGGTATCGCTCCCATTAGTTCGATTAAAATCCCTCACCGTTCGAAAAATGCAAAATTCCCTCCGAAAGAATGCGAAGTGTTTAGTTGCGTGAAACCACTTTTAATCTAGAATTAAAATCATCCATTAAAACGTCTAGCGTGGCAAAAGAGAACATTCAGTTCCGAATCTAAAGCCTAAAATAATCGTATGCGACGGGAAGATAATCCAAGTTAGCCGAGCAGCCGTTGTTTACACATATACAAAGGTCCCATAGCAAATTAATGTGCCTCACATCCTTAATTGGGCGACTTGGAACTCTATGTGTGGCCCAGCACTCTCGTGCTCTCTCTGCTTTATTAAATGATGCGTAAGGGGGTCTTTGTCTTACGCATGGGATGAGATGCACTGCCTACTATCTCCGACAAGACAAATATTAGATAAATGTTTTAATGGAACTCTTTTTGTTTAAACATGAGCTTAAATGATCTTGGATTTTGATATGGATGGACCTCTTTTGCAAGCCGACACATCATTTTTTTTTGGAAAAATATTTCATATAAATAAGCAAACTCTTTACATTACACACAAATTCGATAATGACACTCGAAGACGTCACTTTTTTTTCTTGATTTTATAAAAAAAAATTCTACACCGTGCGAAAAATTGGTACTTCAAAAAGAGTGGCCAGTTTAGTTTATTCAACGTTTGCAGATAGCAGCACATATTTTAACTGTTTCCCCAGCTGTACTATCTGGAAGAAAAATTCGTGGAATCCAGAAATAGAAATAAATTTACTTGCCAATGAAATACGGATATGACTAAAAGATCAAGTGATCTGAGACATTGTTCGGCAAATTTAACCCAACTTGCAGAACATGCAAAAATAGAATTACAGAGGTAAGCTAAGATCTCAATGTATTGCAGAATATTTGCCTGTCATGCCTGTATTCTTTAATACAATCATCAACTTACTATCGATCGATAAGTTTTTTAACAAATGGAAACAATTGCGACAAGTAAATATTCAGGCGTACAATGAAACTTTTGACGACACTTTAATGAAATTTAGCTGGACATCCAGAGGGTTTACAGGAAAAAGTTATGACGTAAAATTGTTATGCTTGACAAATTCTATTGTTGGTTGAAATCAATGTTCTTATTTCTATTACACCCTGTGTATATCTAAGGGATGAGTGATGCGTTTATATTGTAATGTTTATTGCTTGGAAAACTCCTTGTAATTAAAATAAAAGTCACAATTTGATAAATTTGAAATTCATCTCTAACAACACTATATTATTTATTTATCACTTAGTACTAACGTAAACAAAGTCGAAAATATTTATATTTAACTATTTATATCCACTGATCACTTCACTGTTTAATATTCACTGCTCTAGCTTCACCATTACACTACTACTCTTCACATAGTTTGCTTGCGTTTATATACAAAAATATCCATCTCTCGAATATTCTACAACATTTCTGGAATATTGCTAGAGGCTTCCATCGGAAGAGGTGATGATATGCGGCGCGGCGCGACGCAACAAGGACGAAAGGCTCCGCCCATGCAAGGTCACCTTTACGAGACTCCACAATCTCACACGTTACAATATTTTAATCTATTTTTTTCAAGAATTCTGTAACTAGAAGACTGAATCACACTGCGGAAAACTTTCAATCTAGTTATTTGTCAACTGTCATTTAGTGACGTTTACAAATTGAGATTTTATAAGTATTTATTACAAGTTTTAGAGATAATGCAATCAATATGTTGTTTATAATAAGTAATAATAATGTGAATGCAAGTTTTAACAAAATTTTCACCAACATAGGTACTTGTTTGGATATAATTATTTAATTTTGACAGTCACTTAAAAGTAAAGTCACATCAAAAGACTGACTTCTTTACTAAATGTTTTTTCAAATTAAATAAATCATTGAGTGATTTTTTTTCATTGTTTGAGAATAACAGTTAGTTTATTCACTGTTGATAGATGACAGCACAGATTTTGACAGTTTTCCTCAGCTGTTATCTGTAAAAGTGCGATGAACTTGTGCATTTGTGTAATTTACTTGATAGTGAGTTAAATATGACTAATAGATCAAATGATTGATCTCAGAATTTAAAACATTTAAAAAAACAAAAAATTACCGAGGTAAGCTAAGATCTAAATCTATCTTGAAATTCAAAGATTCATTCAATTTTAAATGGAGTGACATGACTAACACCGTTTAAAATCACATAGTACTCATTTTGATTAACAGTTGTTGAACATTCAGGAGTACAACGAGATTTTTGACTTTTAATGAGTCTTTGCTGAATATTCTGAAGGCTTACAAGAAAAAGTTATGCAGGAAAATTGTTATATTTGACGAATTTTATTATTGATTGAACTAATTGTACTCATTTCTGTTACACTTTTCATGAATCAGAATCAATCTGGCTCGAAGGACCAATTAATATTTGGGGTGGTAATTATGACGAATAATCATGCGATAATTAACTGTTCTTGAAAATAAGACCATATTATGAACTATTTTCTTCAAATAAATCGTTGAATGATTTTTTTTTTCAAAGTGTGAGAGTATAAGCAGTTGGTTTGTTTACTGTTTATATACGACAGCACAGATTTTGACTGTTTTCCTCAGCTGTTATCTGTGAAAGTACAATGAACCTAATTAGGAAAACAAAAAAAAAATTGAATATTGTTATTGATAATTAAGTAGTGAACTGTTAAAATTTACAGCGAATTCCGTTGAAGACTTTCGGTGATCCGGACGGGATCCGGTCTAATTTAGTTCGGATTAGCGAGACTCTATTGCTGGGAAAATACGTGAAATCTCCAAATAGAAATTAATACTAGACAGTGAGATATAAATATGACCACGAACTAGAATAATAGAGAAGCGGACACTCAGCCTAAAATGTAATGCGGCAGGTGTGAGAGAGATAGCGAGAATAGGCTCAGCTTTGCGTGCTTCAAATACAGAAATGAGAGTATATTCAAATTTTTTTCAATAAAATATAATTGCCAGATAGATTTAATATTTTCATTACGTTAAATACTTTATTATTTATTGCAATGAAATAATACATTATGGAACATGTTTCTTTGAACCCGAGTTTTCTAATTATGAATTAAAATAGGCACAAAAACAATTCCATGAACATTTCATATTACAATGGACGAAATAAAATCAAAAATTATCACAAACAATTTCTTATTTACCAGAAAAAAAGTGGAAATGAAAAATGCTACTCTGTAAAAATTTTTTGTTTGTTGAACATTAACGAAAAATCTAAGAAATGTGAAATATTTTAAACAATTAGTTCACATTATTATTTATTTGAATTCACTATTTACCCAATAATAATTTATTGTAATTGTAAACCTAGTTAGCATTGACCTAGTCGATGTTCAATTGTCGGGCATGATTGACAGTCTATGGTAACTAGATGTTCGGTGGTTGCTAGGCAACAACTGTTAGACATTTGAATGTTGGCCTATTGTCGGCTTAGGTATATTAGAGCGTGAGATAGGAGAGGAGTTCGTTCAGTGAGTCATTCAGTAAGAGTAACTGTGAGCGATATTGTGTTCGCACGAACTCACAAAAAGTGACAGTTTTTGACATCATTTCTGGTTTAATCATTTGCAACATTCATAACCTTTCAATTTGTAACATAAAATTTTCAGTAGGTCTGCTATTATAATTTTAAAATAATTTCTACTCATTTTTACATTTTTTTATAATATCTTCCTTTGTGAAATGTTTTTCACTAATGAAATCTGTTCTTTCCAATATTTCATCCTGCCGTGGTATGATCTTGCGCCACTTATTTAATAAAATACTGTCTGGGTACGGTCAAATCTAAAGATAATGTTTCTCTTTGCATGTCCTGTACCCATTATTGCACTTTGACACAAAACATTTACTACCAATTTCACAATATTTTTCAAGATGAAAATGCTAAATGGAGCGAAACTCGCTATTTACCTCCAAACAAACATGGGCCTATTCTAGCTATTTCTCAATTACCTTCTCTCTCTAACAATATTACATTTTTGGCTTCACTTTTACAACACATTTGAGATAGACCAAATGGTTGATCTCAAAGACAAATTTAACCTATTTTAAAAAATATGTAGAAATATAACTACAAAGGTAAGCTAAGATCTCGATGTATAGTCAAAATACAAATATTCTTTCAGTTCTAAATGAATGAATGACATGACTTCGATCATTTAAAGTCACAAAATACTCATTACAATCAAGAGCTGTAATTTTTTCAACAAATGCAATAATTTAAAGTTCTTAGATATAACTGTTCGCTTCAAATAAATCGTTGTATGATTTTCTTTTAAAGTTTGAGAATAACAGCTATTTTATGTCTGAAAGTGTAAACAATCAGTTAATTCACTGTTTATAGATGGCAGCACAGATTTGGACTGTTTTCCTCAGCTGTTATCTGTAAAAGTACAATGAACTTGTAGAATTCCGCGTATCGGAGCCCCGATTATCAAATTTCAATGACAAAGGGGCTTACAGAATGAAAGTTTGGAATGTTATCGATTATTATCGTCTTATCGATCGATTAATGATCAAGTTACGGAATAGCACCGATTAGGAAAAGTTTATTTGGAACAAATGATAAAATTTTTTTTTGTTATAAGTTCATCTTTTTATTTCTTCCAATTTCGCACTGTTTCGTCTTACATATCTGCAGTACTTAAACGCATTTATGAGTCGCCCACCCAAATAGTGGGTCCGTCTTCCGTCGCACCCTTTCAACGGGTCCTGCCTTCGTTGCAGTCTTACAAAAACCTATTTGGCAAGTTGAGAACACTGAATGCAACCATCGCAGATTAAGAACTTTTAAATGCCTTATGCCTTATTCCCTGCTCGTAAAACGGAGAATGAGATGGAGGATGTAACTTATAGTTTCAGTCATTATTTCATTAAGTTAATAAAAATGTTTTTCTGCACGTGGGATGGGAGATCAACTCGCATAAGTTGATTTAAAGTTTAATAAAATGGTAATGAGTTTTTTTTCTGCCCTAGGCCGGAATTATTTTCAAGTAAAGAGAAATTTTGTAGAATGCCACCATTAATACACGCGTGGTAGTTCAGTTGCAATCTGCAATGATTTGAATTATAAATCGAAAACTGTATTCATACGCGGCAGGAAACACACCCGTTTTAAATATTTATGTCAGGAGTCATAAAGTGTAATAAAATAATCGTAAAATTAATTTTTAGAACGACATAATTGACGTCCCAATATATACAATTCATAAATTTTGATTAAGGTATTCAAATGGAACTTTTTTATTATATGGCGGCTTTCAAGAGCAGATGAAAATTGTTATTTATAGTTTTCCCGGTGCTCTAC
The DNA here is from genome assembly GCA_963989225.1 of Dromius quadrimaculatus. Classification (NCBI taxonomy): domain Eukaryota; kingdom Metazoa; phylum Arthropoda; class Insecta; order Coleoptera; family Carabidae; genus Dromius; species Dromius quadrimaculatus. Next base: position 6,262,780 of record OZ022328.1, read on the forward strand.
ATATTTATGAGCATCCATTATTTGCATTAAAAGGGTATTATAAATATTTACAGCTGTATTCTAACACAAAAATTTTTAGTTCAAGTATTTACGCAATAGATGGCGCTATTTTGACGTATCCATTGTTATGATATTCAAACTAGTATTTTTTTTAAGTACGGTCATCATTGCCGCATTAAAACAACGAAAACACTTGAAATAAATCCTCTATTGTGCCAACAATCACCTGGGAACCCCACGCAAGGGTGTAATTCACGTGAAACGACACCTTTAATTTCAGCTGTTCAATTCTAACCTCAATGCGCAGTGCGGCGCGCCGAGTGACAAATCAAGCGGCGCATTGTTGTGCAGTCAACGCGTCGTTAACTCTGCCATCTGTCGGACGAACAGAGGAGGCTCGAGTACGCTGTCACACTAGCTGATATGAATTAAATTGTACGCATCGCTTTCAACACGCTTTAAATTGGATGTCGAGCTTTGTTTTTAGTTTGTTGCTGATGTCTTGTTGGTATTTTGTAATTAATTTAAAAACTATTCAAAGTTTACAATGAAAAAGCTACAAATTTTATAAGTCACTTCTCACAATTATTGGATTGCCCGACACGTGAAGCTTCACCCTAGTGTAATCAGTGCGGCGCATGCGCAAAACGTATTCCAATAACCATTCAGTGTGTTATCGGCGCACTGCACGCGCTATATTGAAAATGTCACTATTTCGTTCCGCGTACATTAATTTAAATGTTCGCCTGGATATCTACCCTTCACAAATAGAGGTGGGGTCCTGACACGCTGTTATTGTTTTCAACTGATTTGACACGGGCAGGGCAAGTTGAATGTGAACATTAAATATTGCCTTGTTTTATGATTTGTAAAATTTCATATGTAATTTGACAGTTCAGAAAACAAAAAAAAAATGAATAAGCAAGATTGCTGGTAATGAATAAAATAATTATTGTCTCTAGAAATAGGAATACGTGTATAGGAACATCGGAAACACTTCGCAATATCAGTTACCGTTGCGGTAGACTGTCAACTGTCGGTTCGCGGTTTTAATTAAACAAACGTTGCACATGGGAGACAGCAGTGCAGTGTTGTCAGACGTACGACATATTAGAGCTACATATGGCAACGTCGCATTCATGATGCGCATTTGTGACGCATAAATGCACTGTGAATTTTCATTTTAGCAATAAGGAAATAAATTATTAATTGCACATTTAAATTTAATTAATTCCAAGATTTCTTGGAAGACGCACCAATAACTAAACAGTCGAAAATTCTTTTCGATCTCAATTCTCCACTACAAAATAAATAATTTGAAAAGTTCCTTCAGGAACTAATGACGTGAAAAACATTTGAATTTAATTATAAAGAAGGCGAGAAGTCGCTCGTAACAAATTGCCTGAACATAATGCGTGTAACGTTATCAAGTTGGTAGCAGTGGCAGTACAATGCCATTATAGAATCCAGCTTCCCATTAGAACCAACGTGGTGTAGAATCCAACAGAAAATTGAGAAATTTTATTCTTGTGATTTTATTGCTTTCACACTTGATGGGAGAATTTACGATTTGTAATTTATATTTTAATGATGGCAACGAGAAATAATAGTTTTAAATGCTGGATTAAAAATTGATTTGACCAACATTACAATTTAATTATCGTTTATTGAAAATCATTAAGATTACGTCGCTAACTGCCCTTGCCTTCATCGAGTGCAGCCAACTTCATTCTGGACAATATTTATAACATTTCTGCAGAATGTTCTAATTGTCGATTGTCTCACAATTTTGAACTACTGTAAAAAAATTGGCAAAATATTCGTTAAATTGTATTCAAAAAATATATTTTTTGAATTCTGGTATTATTGATTGGCTAATTTTGTGTTCTTTTTGTTTTAGGAAGAAGTAAGTACCGTCCTTTGAGCAAAACTACACTGGAAAACTGTGAGACAATTTTTTACTACAATTTTTAATCTTAATCTATCTTTAATTTGAAAAAAATTGATACCGTTTTGACTAAACGCCCACGCACGAGTATAGGCAAAACATGTCTGCCATTTTTTGTCTCAACCTTTGCAATAAAAATAGCTTTATGATGTGTTGGCAGACAGGAATCAATTGTTTTTTGAGCCTAATTTATTTTTCGCATTGCGAAATTAGACTGCTCTTACAATTGCCAAATAAAGTGAAGTGTCTAATATTACGAGGGTTATTCTACTTTAAAATTCATGAGCTATTATTTCTATTGAATATTATTTTCTATGAGAATTCTGCCATTGAATGGTTGATAGATAAGCTCAAATGTTTTTAAATTAGTTGAAATTATCCATATAATTCCAATCTATATAGATAACTTCATGGTTGTCAATTATTTCCGTTATTTTTTTGTAAACGCAATCGATTATACGATGAACGTTCACTTATACATTTGTGCCGATCTTTAATTTGAACTTCAGCAAATAATTTTCATGCATGATTTCACTTTTATTGAAAAATTTCTGCAATTCCATAAGAAAGTGTACATCGGTGCATTGATGTCGAATTGTTTCATTAATATTTAAAAAGAAATAGAAGAACAAATTATGAACTTATGGAAGTAATTTAACGCACACAATTTGTTTTAAAGCGCGTATAGATATTTGTACAATTATTGTGAAACCGCAAAATTTACATTTCAAGATTTTGATGGAAATATCCGTTTTAAGTATTTCTGAATCAATTTTTTTGCGCATAAATTGCAAACTTAAGACAGATTTTTAGATTTTTTTCGATAAATCCAAAACAATTAGCCGTAGAACGATGGATTCTTTTTTAATGATGTAGGAAAAGTAACCTGTGTTTAATTTATAGTCAATAACGGTTTTTGTGCTAATGTAAAATTTTGGCCAATCAAAACGTTTAAATCGTAGTTTCATAAGAGCTCTTGGATTGATTTTAACAGCAATAGACTGTAGATTGAGATCTCAGTTTATATGAAATTCATAACTTTGATTTAACCCTTCTCTATAATTTATTAAAGATTGTTTTTTGTAGGAGCCTTCGAAATCATATGAAGAATATTTAAGAGCATTATTATTAAAATAAAATTTGACTTACATTTTGTTGAATTAAGGATTAACTGGACCTGAAAAAAAATGATAAGCATTAATATAATCATAGTAAATAAAACAGATGTCACAGAAATGTGACATTTTTAATAACGTTTGGATGAATAAATGAAACTCAGATTTGTCTTTTTTATTCATAAGAGTATTCAATTGAGACACTAAAACAATGAATTACGGAAGGAGGATAGTAATTTTTCAATTGAAAAAAACTAGAAAGCTCAATATAGAGAAATCGTGCCAAGGGATCAAAATATCAGCAGTAAACTTGAATTTAGCTTTATCTCGATGTTTCGGCACCGAAACGGCCCTCTATATTCAGCTCATGTGGAAGTTGAAATATTATTACATTGTTGGTTAAATTTGAAGTTATTTAATAAGAAATTGTCACAATTTAGACGTTCAAGTTAGAAAAAAAAACTGAACAATATAAGGCTTTGGCATTTTTTGATAAATGACGAGAACCCCTAATGTCAATACTCGGTAAAATCAATAATAGTGATACCTTGACCTTATGCGACATTTAGTTTCTTTCCTGATTTGTCTTTTTTATAAAATAACTTCAAATTTAACCAACAATGTAAAATTATTTCTACTTCCACATGAGCTGATTATTGAGGGTCGTTTTGGCGCCAAATAAAATTGAAGTCAAGTTTACTGCTTATATTTTGATCCTTTGCCACGATTTCTGATTGTTGAATTTATTTTTCTGTATTGGATTTCCCATTTTTTTTTTTTTAATTGGAAAATTAATATTCTTCTCTTGTGATTCAACCCTCTAGTATCTCAATAGGGTATATTCATAAATTTATTTTATATTCTTAATTCACTGATTACATCGTTATAACATAGTAAAAAATATAAATTATGTTTAAATGTGCTGTAATCAAGTTTAAAAAAATATTTAAAATTGAGAGTAATTTTGAGCTGTTTGAACGCAGCCATTTTCGCGCGCTCTATTGATGACGTCAAATAATATGTCCAGTGACATTACAGTCCATTGTTTACTACAGATGTTTTAGTTCTCAGCTTATTTCAGTATTAAAAAAGCTCAAAAGTCAATTTATAAGTATTGCATTGTGCCTGAATGCAAAATACTATCAGAAATGTACCTGGTAAAGTCTTTTTTTTCCAATCCAGACACGTTATAAAATACGTAAGAAATGATGTAAGGTTATCAGAAGAGATGAGGTATCATAATAAATTTGACAGATCATGAATAACATTATATGTGATTAGTTTTAGCAATAAAATACAGTGTATGTATGCAGCTTCGTTTAACATTTGCTCGTTTTAAAATGAACAAAAATTATAGGCTATGTTTACTGCTCATCATATTTTGGATTGTATTTATTAAAATAGCGTACATAATGTGTTATTATTGAATAATTATTTTGCAGTGTTCACTCTTTTTACTTCAGCGGACGTAAAATTTGGATTTGAAAGAAAATAAGACGACATCATGAATGGATCTATTCTTGACAGATTATCCGATTGTGCTTTTACAAAACCACTGTCTTAAATGATTTATATTCTTACTAGGATGCTAAAATTACACTCAAACAATAAATGAATTAACAACACACACGTTATTACTATGTTTTCTTATCAAAAGCCTGCAATGCCATACAAATGTAAGGAGTGCGCACTTGTTGGCATAGTATTTGACGTCACCTTTCGTTTTAACCAATGGTGTTGTGTTCTAGAACTTTGGATTTCTCGCGCTTAATTTGCATTTTTATATATTAATTTTAAGCAATTAAAAAGATATTAAATACCAAAATGATGGTTTAGTACAAAAGTCCGGCCAATATAAATTCGGAAAAAAATATTTGAACCAAATTTAAATTTTATGCATATTCCCTATTGAACACATAAGATAGACCAATAAGACCTACTATCAATGATTTGTTGAAAAAAGAGGTTAGTACTTGGAAGTACAAAAATTTATAAACTGTATATGTAATAATTTGGCCAAGTACTGTATATAAGGTGGCTCAGCACACCTTGTGGGGTTTCGCCGCTTTTTAATGGAGCTTTCTTGGTCCATTTTTTGGAGGGGATTCCTCTCCATTTCTAGTTTTAAATGCTATTCGCTATATTAATCCATTTCTCCCTATCTGTTGTTTTCTCTATCCATTTTATTATTCCTATTGTTTTTAGATCTTCTTCTATTTCTTTTATTCATGCTGATTTTGGTCATCCTCTCTTTCTTCTTCCGGCTGGATTTCATTGTAGAATTGACTTTATTTTGTATTGTTTTTCAGCTCTCCAAATTTATTTTATTCTTTGTTGTTTTATTTTCTTCACTATTTTCCCTCCAACTCCCTTTTTATTTTGTGATTCATTATTGGTCTATATTCGTTTGCTGATACTTTTTATGGCCCCTAGTATTGTTTTCATAATTTTTCTTTTTATTATTCTTAGGTCTTCTTCGTCTTTTTTCTTCAGTGGCATTGTTTTGGCAGCATATTATCGTTTTATATATTCTCATTTCTGTTATTTTTGTTATTTTTGACAGGTTTACTTCTCAATAGTTTTGTATTTGCGTAGAAAACTCTGTTTGTTGTTGCTTTCTTCTCTTTTAATACTGCTTCTCTTTCTGCTTTATTTGTTATTGTGACATCTAGGTATTTTAATTTATCTCCCTTCCCAAAAGTATATTCTCCAATCTTTATTGCTGTATCCTCTGTTGTTTCCCTGAATTTTATTATTTTTATCTTATTGATATTTATCTCTAATCCTATATTTCTATTATTATTTCTTGTAACATTTCTCTCGTCATTGGTCTATTTTTTGTTATGATAGCTTTTGTTTTCAATGTTCCTTTTTATATTTCTTGTAGCACATATTCTAATACTGAATTGAATAAAGTTACTGATAGCGTATCTCTTTGTCTTAATCCTTTGTTTATTACAAAATCGCCTGTTTCTCCTTTCTGTGTTATAATACTAATTTTTGTTTTTCTCATTGTCGTTGCTATTAGTCTCATTATTTTTCCTGGTACTTCTAGTTCTTTTGAAGCTGTCATCAGTTTTTCTTTTTTGATTGGGTATTCATGGTTTTTTCAATAATTTGTTTTATCATATGTATGGGGTCCGTTATTGATTTTCTTTTGATACTTTCCAACGATAGTTCTTGTTACATTTGCTAACCTTCTTTGTATTATTGTAGACAGGATTTTGTACTTAAACCTCAGCAGTGTAATTCCTCTGTAATTCTGGCATATTTTTTAATTTCCTTTTCTATGAATTGTGACCATTTGTTCAACTTCCCTCCAAATTCTAAGTTTGAGCTCATATATATGTAGTTTTAGTGTTTCACTCCTATGTTTTATGAGTTTATTGTTAATTTCATCTTTTCCAGACTGTTTCTTAATACTTCTTACATTTCTTTTATAGTAGATTCAGTTTTTGTTTCTGTATCGGTGTCTTCTTGTATTAATTTCTCAAGGTTTTGATCTATATCTGTCCATTATCCATACTTGTTTATATTGTTGTTCATTCTCTGCTAATGTTTCCAGATTTATTCTTTCTGCCATACATTTTATGTTTAGAAGATCTATTTTGTTCGTTAATTTGTTGGTAATTTTTTTTGTCGTCTTGTTTATTCTCTCTTTTTCTACAGTTGTTATTTCATTTTCTATCCATCATTGCTATTAGTCTTATCAATTTTCCTGGTATTTCTATTCATTTTAAAGCTGTCATCAGTTTTCGTCTATTGATTGAATCAAACGCTTGATTGATATCCACGAACAGTTTCTCTGTATTCATTTTATATCCTAAGGTTTTTCCATAATTTGATATTGTCTGATTGAATTATACTTCAATATTTAAAAAAAGAAAATATTGTAACGTTATTTATTTTAATTTAGAGAACAAAAGTAACTAAACACTGCTATTTATTTTTATGATTTATTAGAATAATAAATTAGATAACTAACACTATTTCTAATAAATAATTCTAATTTAAACTACTGATTATTACACTACACTATAACTTTACTTTAATTATTCATGTCAATATTGATTTATTTTAAATAACACAATTTATTTCAACCACTAGCAGTCTATATTATAAGATCTCTGAGCCAAAATCAATAATCTCCTCGTTGAGTCAGTCACATATATATACCGTGGGTCTCTCCCCACTACGTTTTTTTCGCAAACGTCCAGGCTTTTCTAGAAAACGCTAGAAGGTACCAGCAATTTTCTAGAAAACAAATATATTCGCTTCTATTTCTTGATGTAAAATATTTCCACAATAATTCTAAGCACCAGTAAAGCCAAAATGACTAATTTATAGACTTAAATTCGTTACAATATTTTGGAACATTTTTACTTGGAAATATTTTTCCAAAAAAATTCTTAAAACAGTCAGAAACAGAGCTGAAGTGTCTCCTAAAAATTCGAGTTCAGGACTCAGTTTTCTAGCTATCGTTTTATATTAGGTAGCAACTGTAAATATGCTTCGTTTTTGGTAGGGGACTCAACAGTAAAGTCTAGCCAAGTCACAGATAATCGTACTCATTCGTATTCTTCCAAATGTTGGTAAACGATGAACTTTATATCGATGAATTCCAAATACGTTTATCTATGACTTGGCTAGATAGTAGGGGTTCTCTAACAAGGAAGAAACATATATTTATAATTTCGTCCATTTCAAAATAATGGTTTGAAAAATCGAATCTTCGATCTGAATTTTCAGGGAGAACATTGTGTTTGAATTTTTGTATAACTTTAATTACTTGATCCTCACATTTTTTATGCTGAATTGATTTTGATAATTAAAAATATGAGATACAGTTCACATTTAAGGATATTTTAAAACATTATATGATGCTCGAAAGCATTCTCAACTGTCTGGTGATATTTTATAACATCTTGAAATGTTCTAACATATTTTGGAGCATTCTAAAATATTATGAAGCGTTCTGAAACATTGAGAAGCGTTCTACAACATTGTGGAGCGTTCTAAAACATTCTGAATAATTTTAAAGCATTTGAAAAGACTGTATAAAGTTCTAAAGCGTTTTGAAATGTTCAAACAGTGTTTTGGAACGTTTCGAAACATTTTATAACGTTTTAAAGCCTTCTTAAGTGTTCGAAGATATTTTATAACATTTTGAAGCATCTTGGAACAGTTTGGTGATATTTTATAACGTCTTGGAGCGCTCTAATACATTTTGCAGCGTTTTAAAACATTTTGAAGCGTTCTAAACATTGTGGAGCGTTCTGAAACATTCTGGAGCGTTCCACATAATTCTAAAGCTGTATAAATTTCTAAAGCGTTTTGAAATGTTCAACCAGTATTTTGGAACGCCCTTTTTAAATATTTGAAGACATTTTATAACCTTTTGAAGTATTCTAGAACAGTCTGGTAATATTTTATAACGTCTTGGAGCGCTCTAACACATTTTGGAGCGTTTTAAAACATTTTGAAGCGTTCTAAGACATTGTGCAGCATTCTAAAACATTGTGGAGCCCACTAAAACACGCTGTTATGATCAAAACAAACTTGTGTTCTTGTAAATTCAGAATACCAACCAAAAAATATTCAAGAATTGACAAACTCATTCAATTATAATTTATAGATCAAATGTTTTAACATTGTCTGAATTTTTGGAAAATAAAAATAATTTTTCTGCTCTTGTAATTATTTTTGTATATGTGAATTGTAAACGGATGAGTTTTCAATGTTTTTTATTTGTTCTCTATTTAATTTATAGAAGAAACAGTTGAAGGCAAAATAAATGTCGAGTGACGGAACTACCATAAATGGAAATAAAGTACGTTATTTCTTTTATCAATTCAGCTGCCGATAATGCAGGAATAATTTGTGGTTTTTATATAAATCCCGCATTCTGTCTAATAGTTTGCATTTTATAGTTATTCTGTATCAAAGAACGTACAAAAAGTGAATTATTTCGGATGTGTGACGAATAAATATGATATGGGTATTTCAATTAAAATCATCTGGAATTTCATAACAAAGAGTGTTAAAAATATTTAATGCCACCGGTAATTTATTGTGGAGGACATACCAATCAATTGAAGAATTCAATTAGCATGCTTTTAAACTGCACCCCACTGAAATATAAAAAGTTTTCTAATTTGCAAGTAAAACACAAGATATAATTTACTGATAAAATGTATTCAAACGATTGAATATTTGCATATCCTAGTTCATCCATAATTCCCTCATTACTTTCCATAAAAATCCTCATTGCATTCAGTATCTTTGAACAATCTTAAGGAAACATAAACATTTCTAAAATGCGAGATCTCTTCAAAGGCACTCGTTCACCCATAACAAAGCCCAACATAAATACAATCGTGTAAAACAAACGAAAATCAGACAACAAACGCTACGGAAACGTCACCAAGAACAAAACATGATAGAGTATTCCTCTTCCTTTCAGGGTCTAGAGTTACGCACTCTAGATAAAGTTAGAGCTCTACGTGCTGGCGCAATCGTTACAACTCGGTGATTAATGGTAACTATCGTAGCTAATTCTGAATACGGGCTTCTCTTGCACGTACGGAACCTCTCTACGTCTTCAACCCTTCGCCGAGTCGTTGAGGAAGATCGTTTATTCGCAAACATGTACTGTGTAATTAGTTTCTTTAAACGGATTGGCCGGCAATGCGATGAACGAATAGGAATCGTAAAATTTATTTCAAAATGAATGGCTGAATTGAAATCTGATAGCTGATGGAAATTCTACATCTTTATTGCTGTTTGATTCAATCGAATGGAAATTGAACAGATAGACGTGCAATTTCAAATGAATTCTGTCAACACCCTTTTGAATTTTTGTAACTGTTTTTACAAATATAATCATAATATTATATATAATATGTTTTATAAACGCCTATTTAGTCACTAGTTTTTCAATCACGTGCAATGCGAGTGTTGAAATAAACATAAAATTTCAACTCAATCGGATGAACGATGCGCGAATGAACGAATACGACTTGTGCGCCACCGATGGTACTATATCAAAAACCTTTTCGCGAGAGTCAACAGCAACTGTAAATAACCAAATGTGATCGAAAATTCATTTTAATTGCGAAATCACAGACAAACTTCTAAATTTTATTTATTTGTTCAAAGCTCCAACTTAATCGGATGAACGATGCGCGAACCAACAATTATCCAATACGACTCGCGTGCTATCCATTTAACGCTATTGTTCGTATGTCTCTTATTTGGAAGACTGTCTTCAACCATACTAAATCACTTCTTCAATTTTCTGCTAATTGTCAATTTGGAAAGTGCCAAAAATCAGAAGATTGTTCTTTTCCAGCCTCTTTACTCTTAGATCTTGTTCCCTACGACTTTTTTTTACACAAAAAATAAAATTAGTGCTGAAACAACGCTACTCATGAATTAATATTAAATAATATTCTAAAAGAGGCGAATTTTATGCCAAAAATCAGATGACTGTCTCTTCTCAGCATTTTTACTTCAGATCTTGCTCCCTGCGATTTTTATTGTTTCTAAAATTTTAATTAGTGCTGGAAATTATGGAAAATTTGCTACTAAAATTGAAAAATATTCCAAAGGAAGTTTTTAAGAAATTCAGTTGACTTTTTCTTGTTCCCCAAACTAAAATTAATACTGGAAGGACCATGGTTATGACATAATGAGAAATTTTCCACATATTTTGAAGTACATTTAAAGGAAAGCTTTCCAGGTTATGTCAATTCGGGAATCTGTGCCAAAAATCAGATGACTGTTCCTTTCCAGTCTTCCTACTTTCAGATACTGCTCCCTACGATTTTTATTGTTCCCCAAAATTTAAATTAGTGCTGGAAGGACGTTATTAACGAAATTTTGAGAGTTCATCATTTATATTGAAGAATATTCCAAAGGAAGTATTTGAAAAAATCAATTCACGATTTTAGTGCCAAAAATCGATTGAAAGTCCATTTGGAGCGTTCTTAGTACCAGACTTGCTCCTTATGACATTTTATTGCTCTCGAAATCAAAATCATTGCTGTAAGGACACTGTTAATAATATAATGGAAAATGTTTTGAAGGATATTTCAAGGAAAGCTTTCCAGGTTTTGTCAATTAGGGAATTTGTGCCAAAAACCGGATGTTTGTTGCTGCCCAGCCTTCTTACTCTCAGATCTTGGTTCCTGCAACTATTTTATGTTCTAAAATATAAATTAGTGCTGGAAGGACGCAGCTCATGACATAAAAATACGCTTTTGATATTGAAGGATACTACAAAGGGAGCGAATTTTATGCCAAAAAACAATTGATGTCTCCTCCAAGTAATTTTATCCTCGAACTTATTCCCTGCGATTTTTTTATCAATTTTGGAAGGACGCTATTCATAAATCTATGAAGAATTTGTAACAAGTTTTAAAGAATATTACAAAGGCCGTTTTGGGAAATTCAATTCGCGATTCCAGCCTTCCAACCCCCAGACTTAATTAAACTTAGCTGAAAGGACGCTGTTAATGACATAATGGAAAATTTCCAGGTTTTGTAAATTCGGAAATCTTTGTCAAGAATCAGATGACTGTCCTTTCCCAATCTTCTTACTTTCAGATACTGCTCCCTGCGACTTTTTTTTGTTCAAAAAATTCACATTGGCGCTGGAAGGACGCTGCTCATATGATGAAGAATTCGCCACTGATATCACAGAATACCCCAAAGAAGTCAAATTTTATGCCAAGAATCAGATGACTATCTCTTTTTAGCATTTTTACCCCACACGTTGCTCCCAAAATTTAAATTAGTGCTGGAAGGACGTTAATCATTCAAAATTATGGAAAATTCGTCTCTTATATTGAAGCATATCCTAAAGGAAGTTTCTGAGGAATTTATTTCGTGATTTCAACCTTCTAACTTCCAGACTTCATCCCTATCACATTTCTCGTTTCCAAGATGAAATTAGTGCACTATTAATGTAATTATGAAAAATTTGGCACATGTTTTGAAGGACATTTCAAGAAAAGCTTCCCAGGTTTTGTCAATTCGGGTATCTGTGCCAAAAATAAGATGATTGTTTTTCCCCAATCTTCTAACGTTCAGATCTTACTCCCTTTTTTGTTCAAAAAACTAAAATTAGTGTTGGAAGGACGCTGTTCATGACATTATGAAAAATTCGCCACATTTTTACCCTAGACCGTGTTACCGGCGATTTTTAATGTTCCCAAAATTTAAATTAATACTGGAAGGACGCTATTCATAAATTTATGAGAATTTTTTTAGCAAGAATTGATGAATAATCCAAAGGAAGTTTTTGAGAATCCAACTCTCAGACTTAAATTCTATGATATTTCTTGTTCCCAAAATTGAAACTGATGCTGTAAAACGATGTTAATCATATAATAGAAAATTTACCACATATTTTAGAGAACATTTCAAGGAAAGCTTTCCAGGTTTTGCAAATTCAGGAATCTTGGCCAAAAATCAGATGACTGTTCTTTCCCAATCTTCTTACTTTCAGATACAGCTCCCTGCGATTTTTTTTTATAAAAAAAATTTACATTGATGCTTGAAAGACACTGTTCATGGTAATTTATGCCAATAATCTGATGACTATCTCTTCCTATCATTTTTACCCCAGACCTTGCTCTCTGCGATTTTTATTGTTCCCAAAATTTAAATTAGTGCTGGAAGGACCTTATCCATAAAATTATGGAAAATTCGTCACTAATATTGAATAATATTCCAATAAAAGAAGTTTTTGAGAAATTCATTTCGCGATTTCGACCTTTCAACTTCAAGACCTGATCCCTATGACATTTTTTCTTTCCAAAATTGAATTTAGTGTTTGAAGCACACTATTAATGGAATTATGAAGAATTTGTCACATATTTTGAAGGATATTTCAAGAAAAGCTTTCCAGGTATCTATGCCAAAAATAACATGATTGTTTTTCCCCAAACGTTCTTACTTTCAGATCTTATTCCCTGCGAGTTTTTTTTTTTGTTCAAAAAACTACATAAAATTATTGTTGGAAGGACGCTGTTCATGACATTATGAAAAATTCGCCAAATTTTCATCATAGATCTTACTATACTGGCGATTTTTAATGTCTCCAAATTTGTATCAATGCTGGAATGACGCTATTCATAAATTTATGAGAACTTTTTATAAGTATTGCAAAATATTCCAAAGGAAGTCTTTGGAAAATTCATTTCGCGGTTTCAGCCCTCTAATTTCCAAACTTAATCTTTATGACAATTCTTGTTCCCAAAATTAAAATTAGTGCTGGAAGCTCTTAATGTCATTGTGAGAAATTTGCCAGATATTTTGAAGGACATTTCAAGGAAAGCTTCTCAGGTTTTGTGAATTTGGGAATCTGAACTAGAAATCAGATGATCGTTCCTCCCAAATCTTCTCACTCTTAGATCTAACCTCTAGAGCCTTTTTTTTTGTTAAAAAATTTGAAATTAGTGCTGGAAGGACGCTGTCCATGATATTATGAAAATTTACCACTGATATTAAAACATATTCCAAAGGAGGCGAATTTTATGCCAAAAATCAAATGACTGTCTCTTCCCAGCCATTCCCCAAACCTTGTTCCCTAGGATTTTTTCAGAATGAAAATTAGTGTTGGAAGGATGCTTTCACGAAATTATGGAAATTAATGTTTAAGAATATTCCTAAGAAAGTATTTGAGTCATTCAGTTCGCGACTTTTGTACCAAAAAATCAAATAATTGTGCTTTTTCAGTTTCTTTACTTCCAGGCTCGATTCCTGCAATTTTTTCTTCTGCCCAAAATTAAAATTATTGCTGGAAGCACGCTGTCAATGACATTATGGAAATTTTGCTACATATTTTGAAAGGCATTTCAAGAAAAGCTTTCCAGGCTTTGTTAATTGTTTCCTGTGACTTTTTCTTGTTTTCACAATTGAAATTAGTGCTGGAAGGATGCTATCCATGAAATTATGGAAAATATGTCACTAATGTGACGCTGTTGTGACAAAAATCAAATGACTGTCCCTTTGAAACCTTCTAATTCCCAAGATTGCTCCCTATAATATATCTTGTTCCTGGAATCGAAATTCGGCACATATTTTGAACGATATTTCAAGGAAAGCTTTCCAGGTTATGTCAATTCAGGAATTTGTGGTAAAAATCAGATGACTGTCCCTCCCCAACCTTCCTACTATCAGGTCTTTACTCCCTTGGACAATTTTTTTGATAAAAAAATTGAAATAAAGCTGGAAAAACGCTATTCATGAAATTATGTAAAATTTTAAACTTATATCGAAGGATATTTCAAACATTTTATCCCAACCTTGTTTCCTGTGACTTTTTCTCGTTTCCAAAATTAAAATTAGTTATGGAAGGACGTTATTTATGTAATTATGGAAATTTTGTCACTAATATTGAAGAATATTCTGAAGGAAGTTTTTGAAGAATTTTGTATACCAAAAATCAGATGGCTGTGCTTTTTTAGTTTTTTTTTCATTTCCAGATTTGCTTCTTGCGACTTTTTCTTGTGTCCAAAATTAAAATTATTGCTGGAAGCGCGCTGTTAATGACAAGAAAAGCTTTCCAGGCTTTGTTATTTCGGGAATCTGTGCCAGAAATCAGACAACCGTTCCTCCCAAAAATTGAAATTGGTTTTGGAAGGATGCTATTTATGAAATATGGGAAATATGTCACTGATGTTGGCTAATATTCCAAAGGAAGTAATTTTTGAAGAATTCATTCCGCGATTTCAGCCTTCTAACTCCCAAACTTAATCTCGATGACATTTCTTGGTCCCGAAATTAAAATTAGTGCTGAAGGGACGCTATGTTAATGATATAATGTAAAATTTGCCACATATTTTAAACGAAATTTCAAGGAAAGTTTTTCAAGTTTTGTCAGTTCGGGAATCTGTACCAAAAATCAGAGGACAGTCCCTTCCTAGCTTTTTTTATCATCAGAACTTAGTTCCGGCGTCGTGTTTTTGCTCCAAAAATTAAAATTAGTTCTGGAAGGCAAAATTCGTGATTTCAAAGGATATTTCAGAGGCAAATTTTATTTCAACAATCAAATGACTGTCTCTGCCTAGGATTTTCAGCCCAGACCTTACTCTCTGCAATTTTTATTGTTCCCAAAATTTAAATAAGTACTGAAAGAGCGCTAATCATGAAATTAGGGAAAATTTGTAAATAAAAATCAAATGATTCTTCCAGACTTGCTTTCTATGTCATTTCTTGTTCTCAAAATTAAAGTTGATGACATTATCAAAAATTTGCCACATATCTTGGAGGGAATTTCAAGAAAAGTTTTCTAGATTTTGTCAATTCGGGAATCTGCTTCAAAAATCAGATGCCTGTCCTTTTCCCAGCCCTTTTTCTCTCAGATCTTGCTTCCTACGTTTTTTTTTTTTGTTCAGAAAATTTAAATTAGTGCTGAAATTCAAAAATATTCTATAGGAAGCTTTTAAGGAATCCATTCGCCTTTTTTTGTGCCAAAAATCAGATGACTATCACTTTCCAGTCTTTTTACTTTTAGACCTTGATCCCTGCGACTTTTTTTTGCACCCTAACTTAAAATAAATACTGGGAGGACGCTGTACATAAATTTATTGCTAGACACTGTTAGAATCAAGAATTTTGAGAATGGTTGTGAAAGAGGGTGACCTCACTATTTAAAATTGGATAAAAAATGCATCTATATTCAAAATTTTCATTGAAGTATTGAAAATTATTTTTTCTCATGGAAATTATTGATCTAGTGATCCTGATTTTGAGCGACACAACTTTTTATTTATCTCTTACAAGTTCAGATGGAGTACTTTAAGTACTAAGGGTTAGTTTACAAGGGTACATCCACCATTAAAGTTTGTAAGATATTTGCAAGAGGGTCGGAAGGCAGACATGATATTCGAAATGTCTAAGTTAGTCATTCCAAGAGAGAATTTCGCTAATTGCGACCTGTCATGTCAACCATTGTCTCTAAGACGAACCAATAAACGTCGAGAGAGAAGCACAATAAAGACAATTAGAATAATGTATCTACTAATGCAATAAAGATATTTCAGCAAATATGTTGTAGAACATTCATTAATTGTCTGCTACTATTTTCTAATATGTATACTTTTTTTTCTGTTCAGGTCCCCGTTCGCGGCGGGTAAAAAAATGCCCGAAAGGATCACCCGGAACTCCCACCGAAGAAAAGCGTCCCCGGACAGCATTTTCCGGTGCCCAGCTTGCTCGTTTGAAGCACGAATTCGCGGAGAATCGCTACCTGACAGAAAGGCGTCGCCAGCAACTCAGCGCCGAATTGGGCCTCAACGAAGCCCAAATCAAAATTTGGTTCCAGAATAAGAGGGCTAAGATCAAAAAGGCCTCGGGGCAGAAAAACCCTCTGGCATTGCAGCTCATGGCACAAGGGTTGTATAATCATTCGACGGTGCCTCTTACAAGAGAAGAAGAGGAATTACAAGAAATGCAGAATGGGAAGGCGTAGTAAGATTAAAGACTTTGAAAAGTTTGAAAGATTTTGAGGTACTTATCAGGGGTATGTTTCGAAATTACTCTATTGAACCTCCTTTATATAAATTATGTACTTTAAATGACATATAAAAGAATCTTCATAAGATGTCTCTACCTCCGGTGACATTTGCAATTCAGTTGACGATAACGGGTCAGAAATCGCGAAACTGATCTCGTATGACGACTTTTTATTCGTTCGGGTATCAGTACAAGTATGTAAAAGCATTGTGACCGTTCTGCAGTTCTGAAGACAGGGCGAAAAAAACCAGATTAATGGTAGTTTACATCACTCATTTAAACAGATGAATGCAGATGTAAAGGAGATGGCGCGAAATTTAAATTAGTCAAACTAATGGAATATTCATAAATTGATTTATGAAAATTTCCCAGGATGTAGAAACAGTGCCCTAAACTCTGCTTTCTTAGAATTGTTCTTTTGCGACCAACCTAATGAAGTTAGTTAAATTGCCGAAGCCGGTCGCGTCTTTAAATTCGCTTCGAGCAAGCGTAGAGTGTAAATAAAGCCCTGCGCGTCTTCTCAGGCTGTAATTTTCTGCGACTAATTCTTTGTTTCAAGTCTTCTTAATGAAAAAACTTTTTTTATGAATTAATTAGAGGCTCCTGGTAGCTATAAAGAAATATTCTCTTTTAATGGAAGTATGTGGAGGGATGCGCAATAATCAATCGATTCTTAGTTGCCTTGATAGTTGATTGTAAGAGCAGTCCATTTGTAGATAGATTACATCAAACGCATTTTGAAGTGAGGAAGACCATAAGAAGATAATGAGACAACATTGTAATTGCGCATCACTTGGACGACACGCAGTGCTCCAGTGTACGCACTACGCATGCTCATAGCGCATTAGATGTCATTACAGACTCATAATAAAACAAACCTATTTTTTGATCAATTTGTTCTGAGGAACAAATTAATTGATTGATTCAATACACTTTTTTATTCATTGAAACATACCCGATTGATATGAAACTTGGTGGGCATGTACATAGATTTTTACATTTCACTGTTTTGACAGTTATTCCACTATTTATTACTTCTTAGAGGAATAATAAACCTTATAAGAATGAAAGCAATATTTATAAAATGTAAGATTTTTAATGTAGCTGTACATTTGAGTATTAATTGTAAATATTTGATAATATATAACTTATGTATTTCTTGTCTGTGAATATATTATATAATCATGTAAATGATAGCCTATATATTCCATATTTTCATATCGCAAGTGAGTTAGTTATCAAGGAGCTAGTAATTTATTTATGTTTATTTTTGATTTGAAATAAATTTTATAGTATATGTGGAATATTAGGCCGATACCTAAACCTGTGTACCTAGATTGTTCATAGTTATAGATATTATCATAAATTTTAGAAACTGTAAAATACAAATTGAATAAAAGACGACGTTATCTAGACATATTTTTTTCTTCAAATCCTAGGTGCCCATCCTTTGAAATTGAACTATTTTCAGATCCTAACAAGGTAAGTACACTTTGAAATTGGTTAAATGAAGCTCGTGAGTCTGTCAGTTCTAATCTTGTCCAAGAGATGGCGCTGGTAACACTTTTCAGCTCTACGGCTCTCCTGTTGCTGCAGATTTTGTCGGGTGTCTGAAAAATTTAACACCTCTTTGTGTGCACCACTTGCTGAGTTATATTAGCAAACTGAAGAGAGTAATTATGTTTGGCTACATTGTTAGTGTAATGTAGATGCTTGAAATTAAAGCTTTCCTTTATACTTTATATCATCGATTGGTTGATTCACGTTTTAAGGTTAAGCGCTTATTCTACAACTAAATCACTCAAAGCCATGTTGTCTCATCTCTCACTAGGTCCCCAAGTTGGGATAAAAAAGCATATTTTTTTAAACTATACTGAGCAATCAAATCCATTTATTGGAATAATTGTTTGTGAAAATAATTATTATTGTCGTTTAATTTAACTATGCCTAATTAAATTCATGAAACTCATTCTGTGGTCTCATTCTGGGGAAAATATTATTATTTTTCAGAATCAGATTTCTTGAGAATGAAGTTTCAATATTTTGTATCTTCTAAAAAAATAAAAAATCCGCTACAGTGCTTCCCTGACCATAAATTTCATGGCCGGTTTCATCGCTGTTTCAGAAATTTGGAGTGTCGCATCAATTAATTGCATATTTCAAAGTTATTATCAAAGTGATAACTGTTATTGTCAAAGTGACAGCTGGTATTGTTCAAGTGACAGCTGTCATGGTTAAATTGACAGATAGCGGCTATTTTTTAGTCGTCACATAAAATAAGTATTTTTCAAAATAAAGAGTTCTTTCCTAGATTTTCGGGGTCCTTGATTCATTGGAACATACAATTTCCCGAAAGCTTAAAATTGATATCAAACTAGACATCATTTAAATTATTTGTGATATAAACAATTGACAATCGTTTTAATATCCTCTTTGACACCTCTACTAGAATTATCTTCACAAGAGCTTTAATTTGATACCAAACGCAATAGAGCCAAATTACTTATTTTGAAAAACAATTGACGAACGTTTGCATGTGATGTCAAAATATGAATGATAATAATTCTAGCTCCACATTATGATCCTCATTATTTCTTTGGTCCAGAAAAATATAACGAATTTTATAATAATTAAAATTTTAATGTAACAAATAGACGGCTGATAATTTTAATTTCAGAATTCTCATGAATGTTGTGCTAAATCATTCAAGGATCAGTTTTAGTTATCTCATATTTCATGATAAATACTAGCGTTTATAAAATAAACGCAAAAAACTAAAAAGTTCCATCAATAAAGTTTTGGTACCACTGGTTGGAAAAAAGGTCCATATATTAATATATGGTAGTGAATCATGGTTAATGAATAAGAAGAACGAAAGGAGACACAAGGAAGGATAAAATGAGTAACAAACAATAAACATATAGGAAACAGAATACAATTAAAGAGCACTCATAATACCAGAAGCAAAAAAAATTGGCGGGGTATAGTCACCTATTAAGAATGCCTGAAAATAAACAAATAAGAGCAGAGTGTGAAAAACAAGATTACAATACAGGAAGAAAGGAGGAAGATCAAAAAAGACCTGTGAAAATAATATGGAAGAGATATTAACAAGAAATAACATTAGTGGCCAGGAAGCAATGAAAAAACAAGGAATATGAAGGAATGTAAAAGTTCAATCAATAAGATGGGATAGAATAAAATGAAGATAATTAAAATTAGAATAATCTTGACACCCGAAAATGAACTGAGGAAAATAAAAAGTTTATAATAATAATATAATCCCTTTTTTGGATTTATGCTAGAGAAAGAAATCGGCTATGACAAAAGAAAATAAATTATTATTTCGTTTTTCTGTAAATTTCAACTCTAATCTTGATACCAGGTTGATAGAATAATCCAAATCAAATTACTACGAATTTCGAGGTGGGTTTATTTTCTTCTGAAGAAGTTCTTCACCATTCAATTTTCAAAGTTGAGACTGAATTTCTTTCTTGGTTTTGAGTTCCAATTTTAATCTATCGTTCAATTCAATGAATCCGACTGACTATTGTTTCTTTCCACTAGTGGAAAGAGACATATATAGAGCAGCCTGTCGACTTACGTGTTGCTTCTCGAACTCGTCGTATGGAACTATTTGGATACATTGCCTTGTCTTACAAGTAATCTTGGTTAGTTATATTATCATTGTTGATTTTTGTGTTTTTGTAGATTATCTGATCCAAAAGTATTTAAAACTCAAGCACCTTATCTAAGCTAACAAAGGCAATAAACCTTTCCTTCATCGGCCTCAACAGGACCACTAAGACTAAAAACATAGATACATTTCAGATATTTTTAGGGCTCAGCGGTTTTAGTTCAATAGTTTCAGAACAGCTGGAATATTAGCAGATTCAAGTGACAAGTCAAGTTCAATTGAGTATTGGGTATAAATAGATGCGCTTAGCGTTCATTCGAATAGTTTATCGACAATTTTTCGGTCAGATTGAATCCAATGAGACAGAGAACCATTATCATCTCCAGATTACTTGCCATCCAAAGCACCATTTAAAAGACTTATTAACTAAGTTGGTATTTGGGAACATTCTTGAAAAGTTGAAAATGTTTCTGTTAATTGTTGAACATTTGAGTAATAGTTTAGTGTTGCAAAATGTAATTTTTGCAGCAAAATGTATTCGATTGACCGATCTGACGATTCCATGATTGGCTAAGTATGTTTTGTAATAGAGAACTATTTAAAGTGATGTACTGGGGCGAAAAGTCAAAGCAAGCGATTTTGGCGCGAAATTTATATTGTGCGAAAATATTTTAAATTGAAAGTGTACTGTAACCTTTATTCAAGTTATTGAATCAAAATGAATTTTGACTTGTGCAAAATATTGTGAAATCGATAAAATTCACATTCCCAGATTTTGATGGCAATATCTGTTTTGAGCATCCTTGAATCCATTTTGACTATTTTCGGCTTGATGGCGGTATGTATGTGTTTTTAAAGCTCACAAATCTCAGAATCCGTCAATTGTATGATGTTAAAATTTTGTATTTGAAACTGATTTAAAGTCTAGCTGTGCGGAAGTGCACTTTACTTGAAACTTTTTTTTTGAATTTCTTGCATAAATCCAGAATGATCAGCCGCAGGATACTGAAATTCGGTATTTAAAATTGATGTTACATCTAAATGGTTTTCTTTTATTTTTGTATTAATTGGCTGAGCCGAGAGTGCACTTTATATGGCAGAGTTCTTGAATTTTCCGCATAAATTCTAAACAATCAATCGTAGAATATTGAAATTTTGCATTAGGCACTTCTATAATACCTAGTTGTACACCTTGCATTATGATTGTGATCGGCTGAGCCGGAAGGACACTTTACTCGAAATATTTTTTGAATTTTCCGCATAAATCTGAAACGATTGAAAGTAGAATATTATAATTCAATATTTAAGACGATAGTGCTGTTTTAATGCTCATATCCTATTTTCATTAAGATCGACTGAGCCGGAAGAGCACTTTATCTGACAGTCTTTTGGAATTTTTCGCATAAATTCGCAACGATTGGCTGTAAAGTATTGAAATTTAGTTATTCAGTCCGTTGTAGCATCTGAATGGTTGCCTACTATTCTCATAACAATAAACTGAACCGGAAATGCACTTCAGTTAGAATTTTTTTAATTTTGCGCATAATTTCAGAACAGCTTTACTTCACAGATTTTTAGAATTTTCTGAATAAATTCAAAACGATTATCCAAGTTTATATGATGTTGAAAATATATGCTTTAATATTCAAAAGATCAACATGTGATATATTAAACCAAATCAAATTGAAAAGCAAAGTGGTAAGTATTTTTTTCCAACAATATTATACCCTTCACAAATGATTGATTCAAATTCTAGTTATTTCGTTAGTAATAGCCGATATCAGCGTGATCTATCATTCGTAAAGAGAATTATTTTCAAATAAAAAGAAATCATTATCCAATAGTCAACTCAGAAGTAATGATACCTAGTCATGGATTCATATTAACAAACATAAATATTTACAAACATTTAGAACATAAATCGACCATTAGAACCAGTGGATTTCAAACAAATTATACAAATTTTGCCTACAACCGCTACATTGTAATAATAATTGATTATGTATTGAATAATAGTCTATAGAATAATATTCTGTTCTCTTACTACAATATTAAATGTATTTCGAACAGAAGAGTTTGTTTACCATTGGTAAACCACCTGTGTTTAACCAATGATCAAGGAACATATTAAAATGATTGTAATATCGTAATCGTATTATAATAACCGTGAAAATTGTACATATACGGGTAATAAATGAAATATTCATAGTTTTGTTAATTCTAATTGAAGAGACCGAAATATTGTGATAATAATACTCAAAAATATTCAAAGAAGAGTTGATGCATTTAGTGTTTCCTAAAAGTGGTACCAAAACCTATTATCTTAATTCAATCTCATAAATCCATCCTCAAATAACAACCCTCAAACACCTACCATTACCAAACCAAACCTACTACCTTTCTCATTCTCACATTGCCTTATATCTCCTCTCTTTCTTTCTAGAGGGTGTAACCTTTTCCAACCCTTAAACGCAACTGTTTTCTCGCTACAAATGGAGCAAAACGAACAGAGGAGGAAACAGAAGATCCATTATTTATAAATAGCCAAGTGTGAGGTCTGCCTTGATATATGAGTGCTACCAATTTTATTTAATTGACTGGTCACATCTATCCGAACCGGCGCTATCACAAGTGAACGGAACGAAAGGAGAATCCAGGACGATTAATTATTATAAAATTTAATGTATAGTTCAAATCTCAGTTCCCTTTTCACGCTTCGATCCCTACTGTCCTTTTTCGGACATTCCAGAACAAAAATGCCAAAGTTTCCAGTCCTGCACTCAATCTCCAGTTGTGTCTAACATTCCAACATGAAGCTACGTAAATAACAAACACAGATTTCTTCCTGACAGGACCTACTCCTGAAATTGAACTTGGGAGGGTATATGGAAAGAAAGACCAGGAAATATCTTACTGGGTGATTCGAAAAGTATAGCATGTGTGGTTGGCACGTGGACGGATGCTGGCGCCGGTAACATGATGCCAGGGCAGAGGTGTACTCAAGAAGATTTCAACTAACACAATTAGATTTTCCATCTTATATTTCGGTATTAAAATGACTTTTGTAGCAGACATAATGAGCTTTATTAATTTGTCGAATAATGCCTCGTAGGAACTGGACTTAACAAAACAGAGATTGGTTCAGATTCGAAGAGCTTCGCCGTTTTTATAAAGCCTGATGGAACAATGAGTGAAATTCAGTTGAAATCACGAAGGAGAATAATAGAGAAGCGGACACTCAGTTGGAAAACATGAAGTCTAAAATGTAATGCGGCAGGTGTGAGAGAGATAGCGAGAGTAGGCTCAGCTTTGCGTGCTTCATATGTAGAAATGAGATTATATTTAAATCTTTGTGTACGGAAAAAAGAGAATTTCTCTCTTTACATGTCCTGTACTCGCTATTGTACTTTTTCCAAAACATTTTCTACCCATTTCAAAATATTTTTCAAGATGAAAATGCTTGATGGAGCGAAATTTGCCATTTACCTTCGAATAAACATGAGCCTATTCTAGCTATCTCAGTTACATTCTCTCTCTAACAATGTTACATTTTTGGCTTCACTTTAACAACACAGTTAAGATAGGGAATTGCATAGGCGTGGCGTGACGAATCAAGGATATTAGTGAGAGGATGATTGAATGGTATGACTGTCAAATTTCACGATAAGTTTGGTCCAAGCCATTTCGATGAGGTAGGAAATCAATTCAAGATGCGGACGACCTTTCGAAGCAATAACCAACAAAAATATTAAAGTTAAGCAACTAGCCTTAGCAGATTGAAGAATAAGGGTTTTAATGATTGCTGCTGTTAGCTGGGTTATTTAAAATGCAGATTTTGGAACGGATAAGAGGTCTGCACGTTGGATCTTCAGAGATTTGTTAGGCTGAAGAACAATTTTTTTGATATATGTAACAGGCTCTTGACCGAGAAAACGGAAATTAGTGCTCCGTTATCAAAGCAAGGCTAGAATACAGAGTTTTCTGGAAGAACCGATGCCGACGGTCCTTTGGATGGTAGTTCTACATTAAATAATGAAAAAAATCGGCCAAGTGTATGTCAGACCACGCATAGTGAAGGGTTCCGTAATGGGGAAAGACACTACGGAAAATAAAATTATTTCTGCGTTCGCCAAGCTTAAGAAAATAGCGTATTTCAAAAACTACACGACATATCTTATTCAAACGAGTTTTCAATAAAAGTGTTACCCAGGTTCTAACACCTCAATTTTTTTCAGAATTTTTCACAGTATAGTTGAAAATTTAGAGGACACACTTTTTACGACTTTAGAAGCGCATATCTCACCAACTATTGACTTGAATAGATAAATCATAAGGAGACTTATTTCCCATTTTTTTGAGCCTATCTAATGACATCTCACACATCTATGTGTACTTTAATATTTTTTTCATCCCTCAGTTACTCACTTACCATCCCTAATTTTTAGCGCATTTTTCGAAAAAAGGCTCAATATTCACTTTGGCTGTCTGGCTGGCTGGGTGGTGTGACGCTGAGCTCTCAGCAACTATACCATTTACAGACTTGAAACTGGTACTAAATAAAAGCTGCTGTTACATAGGTTTGCACAAATTGCTTTAATTCAAGCTCAGTGATTGTGGTAGATTAAATTATTCAATTACTTGTTTCAAGTGAAACAATGCTCATAGATATATATGACATTAAGGATATGGCAACTGAAATTTATTAAAGTAGATAAAAATTTAGTTACAACTTTCGCCGCGATGGTCACTATTATTATGTACAATTGTCAAATCTGTCCGGGATTCATTCAATGACTTGTTTGACGCGAATTTGAAGCTTATTAGAATGAATTATTATTGGATGAAAATTGGTCTACTTTTGGTGTATTTTTCTCATATAGCTTTGATAAAGATCAAATTATCATTTTAAGGTACAGCACTTGACCTCCCGTCAGTCAATAGCTAAACAATGAAGATTAAAAGGTATTTTTGAGTTTGTACATGCATAAATTATGTACCTATCAAATAGTCAACTTGAAACTAGTACTAAATGAAAGCTGCTGTCTCGTGAGTCTCGCCAAAACATATGTGGGGCTGTTAGACCCTTCAGATGGGTCTGGCTTCTTATATTCTGACTTAAAATAATGATCTAAACCAAATATATAAATCCCAGACTTTATACTTTAACATGAGTAAACTAGGTTATTGCAAACCTTCATTATCTGATATCTGTATAAGTCATCGTTGGTCAAGATTCGTAGCCTCCGAACGTTTTTAAGTACAGTAGTGAGAATACATACACAAAATTTCAGCCTTTATTCTTTAACGTACGCCTGGCAGGCTTGTCAAGTCCTCAAAATGCTCAACAAGTACGGCTTTATGAGGATGGCACTCTACACTTGATTTGACGTCGTGGGATTATTATCTTTCTTAAATAAAAAATAGACATCCTTGCGAACCTTATTTTTCTTCATATGAATACCTTAAAGAAGCTAGAGAAGATTGTTCTGAAGATATAAACAATAATTTTTGTATCAAGGTCGTAAAGGTAATCTTTATTAGTCGATTCTGTTGTTTAAGAAGGTATGATATTTTACGATTCAGGTGAGACTGAATAAACATTAGGCCGATGATTTTCAGGCGATCATTATGTAAAAATTCAAAATCACAAAGTTCTATTTTTTTCTAAAGACTGGTTTTTAATGGATCTAATTTAGAAATTTACATTTATAATTCGTGAATCTTTTTCTGGTTTATGATGAATTTGAATTTTTTGAATGTAGCCAATCACATATTATTGACACGTGAATCATTTGACATACTTCAAATTAAGAATGAAAATAAGTAAGTGAATTTGATTTTACTGTCAGTAATATTTTTTTTGTAACACGTACACCGAAAGTACCCTATTACTGAGCTGACTTCTGCTACGAAAGTACTCAATTCCAAACCATGGTAACAATTTTCATTAATTCTCTGTTGACTGGGAATTAATGGATATTTTTTCCCGTTGGGTAATTGATATATGTCAAATTGATATTTGAAAGAAATTTGTATTATAGAATGTGTTTGTTATAGTATGTGCATTTATTGTAAACGGGGTGGCACAGAGAATGTGAAAAATATCAATCAATAAAATAAATCATGTAAGTTATGTTTCATTGCATTACTTTACTGTAATGTGATTGCATTTGTAAAAATCTGTTTGTCAAATCGATAAGATAGTTTCAATACATCCAAATTAATTTATAAAGCTTAGTAATGGGGGTACTTCGGTGCACTTGTTACAAAAAGTATCGTATGCAACACGGACACTGAACGACTGTCATTTTTGTCACGGACAAATTTGCCTGCACGGAGCTCCGACTTAGGCTTTGCCCTCGTCTTCACCGAATGCAGCCAAATTTATCCTAGACAAAAATGACAGTCGTTCGGTCCTTGTAGCATAATATACTATTATATTTGATGATCCATTCATTACATTTGACAGGTGGCGGTTTGATAATTCCACTGTGATAATCGATATTTATTTGTGATTAGTTGGATTTGGAAATCGATATTTCAAATGTAATTTAGTAAATTAGGTCCAACATGAATCAGTACATAGATTAATACGTATTTTATATTTCTAAATCTAAATTTCTAAATTAAATCCATCATTATCTAATCATAAGACATCCCAAGTTGACATTTGGGGTAAATACGTTATTTATTTCTAGAAGAGAGATTGGTGGAAGAATATAATATTCAACTCGATAAAAACTGTTTTGTCCATATAGGTAGATAAGAAGTGTCCCAAAAAGTAAAATTTGGCAAATGTATACCAAAAAAGTGAAACTTTACGGCCACGAAAAAGGCCATAAAACAATTTTTTTTGTTATAATCGCTTGAAAAAACTATTTTTGAAAGATATTTTCTAGTTGGGAAAACGTGCATCTAATTCACCGTTATTGGACAGCCTGTATATAGACCTTTTTTTTTCATAAGGCTTTGACAGATGAATTCAAAACTGAAAGAATTATTTCGCTATCTATTATAATCTAGAATCTATGACGATTTGACTACATGTAGCAGGAAATATTTGATGGTTAACCACTGTTGATCCAAGACTTAGTGACCACTCAAATATATTTTGTTAGTTAGTTCAATAGACAAAAAATATAATGGTATCAATATATCTTCGATATCTTTTTTAATTTCTTAGTTATAGCTCGTTAAAAAATGCAGCAGAAATCTCATTCTCCAGTAAATGAACAAATATTCTTCTTTCTATCAAAATATTTACAGAAGAACATAACGATAAGGATAGAACAAGTTTTTATCAATATATGAGTATTCATAGCTGAATGCAAATATGTATGTGGGCTTTAAATCTGGAGGTCGCGGGATTGAATCCCATTGACGCAACGGACAAAAAGTCAGTAAGATTTTCACTGAATTATTATATACTCATGGCGTACTCTCCACGAAAACTAAGAGTACTCGTGGCTTGACTGATAAAAGCGCCCCACGGCTGAGAAAATTTTAAACAAAATACCAATGTGTACTGTAAGTGCCTGCCACACCCGTATTGGGCAAAAGGCATGATTGACATTCATTCATTCATCAATACGTACAAGTAAATATTGTGAAGTCAACCAAATTCATATTTTGAGATTTTGATGGAAATGTCCGTTTGAGCAACCCTTAATCCATTTTGACTATTTTCGGCTTGATGTTGGTACGTATGTGCGTTCTTAGCTCGCGAATCTCAAAACCCTTCGAACGCATAATGTTGAAATTTTGTATTTAAGGCTGTTCTAGGGTCTAGTTGTGCACCTCGCATTATGGTTGCAATCGTCTGTACCGGAAGTGCACTTTACTGGAAACATTTTTAGATTTTTCCTCATAAATCCAAAACGATTGAACGTAGAATGTTAGAATTCAGTATTCAAGACGATAGTATCATCTAGATGCTCATATCATATTTTCATTAAGATCGACTGAGCCGGAAGTGCACTTTACTTGACAGCCTTTTGGAATTTTTCGCATAAATTCGAAACGATCGGCTGTAAAGTATTGAAATTTAGTATTTCAGTCTGCTGTAGCATCTGAATGATTGCCTACTATTTTCATGACAATTGACTGAGCCGGAAGTGCACTTTAGTTAAAATCCTCCGATAAGCGAGATTGGGTTTGTCCCGGGCGGGATATTTAATTTTTTGCAAGAAATTGGGACGTCCCGCCAAATTCGGGACATCAGGCAACGCTGGCGCCAGCTTATATATTGCGTATTAGATTTAAGTTAAATTTAGAGAGGAAATGCCATGGCATTTCTATATAAGAAAATATGCTGCAAATCTAAGGTAGGTCTTGTAGGGTGTGATGAATTGCTCATTGTCCATTGTCTCTATGGTTTTTAGTGTTTTTACTTACAAAGTAAAGTGGCGTTAGCAAGTGTTAAAACGTAATTACTAAAGGCGGATGTGTGAAACGGTTTGTTATTACCTATTAGGTAAAAATGTTTAAAAAAAGGAACAACTTTTCTATTTTATTTCCAACTAAAAAATTATACTTAATATATAAAATTCAGAATGCATTTCCTCAATAATAGAAAAATAATATACACCCAGTATCTTGATGGAAGTGTTACAATTATACTCACCGTTACAGAATAATCTAATAAATATTCATTTTCTTCCTTGTACCCTAAAATTTGGCTCTAGCAATAATGGCACACCTTTCCTCAGGATAATAACTTCCTCGTCCTGTGACAGGACAAAGTCCATTTCGTGGTCCCATTCTGACTCCTAAGCGCTACCCTAGTCGTCTGAAGTTCTGATATTATAGCCCTTTGACATGAAATCACGAAAATGAGCCGCGCCTCAAGCAATTTCTGAATGATTAGTCTCTGAGTATTGATTTGAAAGTAATTGAAATTATCGGTACATTATTACCATATTCCAGATTTTAATTAGATAATTTCAATTGTTTTTTCGACCTCTCGTTATGATTATTCATATCTCTCTGTAATAAATCATTTTCTTTCTTCATCAAATATTAATCCAAAATTAACCCTTTTAATTTCACCATTCTGCACACCTCGAACAAACACAAAGCCCCTCTCGGGGGTTGTTCACGCGCATTGCGCTATCGCGATAACGCTGGGGTGAAAATACGATATGATTTAATAACCGCCCCCGCGGTAAGGGTGTGAACGCGCGTCGCCTAGCGGTGGATTACTGAATGTGAATCTGACACGAACCTGGCCAATTTTCTCATTGTTTATTGAAGTAAAGTAATCATTGCACAGGCCTTATTGCCTGCCAGACCTTCTTGCTATTTTGTTTTATTACAAAAGTTAAAAAGGAGAAGTTTTAATTGATTTTATAATCAATTTCATTTTCATTTACAAAACTATTAATAATGCTAGAGTTGCTTCATATCAAATCAATTTGACAGTCCTAAATCTTTAATGAAGATAAAGAGGCTGCATGATCAACCAATTCAAAAACAAGATATAATTTGATACAATCGCTGTATTGGTCGTTTAATTGGATGACTCGTGAATTTGAGGCTGGTACATGTCCATATCTCAAGTTTTCTCTGTTGCGTTATAGCTTAAGTCGACTTATGTGTCTTACTCAATTATGATATGGGACCATTTTGATTGGAATGTCTATTGTGTTCAGTGCAATAAAACAACAAATGTGTGTGGAATAATGATTGGCAATTGGCAGCCATTGGAGCTAGATGTTTTTGTTTCTGTTTTATTGTTTTATGATTAAATGATTTACATTTAAGTCGAGAAAATATGGATGATTAAAAAGTTATAAATCAAATTTCATTATTTAAAAATGTGCTTTTTACTGCTGTTGTTTTAATAATGCATGGTTTTATGAAGAATTGATAAATCTGCTTCTGGGGTTAATAATATGCAGATTCGATAAACAATAGAAGGAATGGACATTAAATTTGCATTTAGATGTAAAATCTACAGAGCAAGTATTGGCAACAAATTTTATTTCAAACATTTTTTCATGTGCTCAACCTTTTTTAATTAGAGCGTGGAGAACGCACAGCGCTCAGCCATACATACTGTAATGCAAGGTCAACCGTGAGTGCCAGTATAAATCAATAACTAAAATTAATTTGTATTATTTATTAGTCAATAAATTATATTTAAAAACATTTCACATTTATATGACATATTTATTCAATAATACTTGTCTAAGTGCTTGCAATCCTAATTTTCTGCACCCTCTACGTGCACCACAACCATTCTTACAGCTGCAAGAATTTAGTAATTCATTTGGAGTAAAATTGTTGTTTTTGGTTGCAGAAATTCATTTTGCAGCAACCAACCCCATTTGGGACTCCAAATTATTGCAGTATGTATGTCTGCGCGTTCTCCGCGCCTATTTAAAAAACGGTTGAGCGCTTGAAAAAATATTAGGGACAATATTTGTTGCAAATTTTATGCTCTACAATTTTTGTAATAAATGTTAGCATCATTGGAGCCGTAGAAATCGAGATATTTGCAAAAAACCAATTTTTGCAACTTTTGACCATGAATAACTTAGGGAACAACTTTTAAAATGGCAAAATATAGGTTTTCACAAGTTTTCAGCTTATTATTTGTTATTTCGAGGCATAACCCCAATATGACTGGACTATGTGTATTATAGAGATTCGAACTCGGGTCCGAGTAACGTGAGATCTCGAGTTCAACTTCTTGCGCTGTAAAAAACTTTTTTAATTCCTCGTTTACATTGTATGATGAATATGACTGAAATTCCGAGTAATATTTATTATTTGAAAGACTACTATTTCTAGGCTAGTTATTTTAGCACAATAGTATTGAAATTTTGTAAAAAAAAATTAACAGCAATTCGAGTATTTGTATCATCATGTAAAGTAGGTATGTAGGAGTAAAATATTGTAGATGCCCATAGCAAAAATTGTCAGTTCTTTTAAACAATATTTAAACATTGCAATTTGCAATTTTGATTCGTTATTCGGCTCTATCTCGAGAACTATCAGAGCACTCGTAATGCTCAATTGAGATAATTAATAGAGAATTGCAAGACCTTTAGGATAAAATTCAAATTCTCTCGATAAAATATATTTTTTCTGGAAAAAACGTGGTAGTGTTTCACAAGAATCAAGAAATAGTCTTGATCTTGTCTTGAAATCAAGACGAGACCAAGACAAGAAGTATTTTTCATTTCCCAAGACAATACAAGAAAGTACTATCAAGAATCAGGACTTCTTGTCAAGAGATCTTGATATTTTGACAATCAATTTTTCAAATCTGCATATTTATTAATCCATTATTAAAATATACTGTGGCCATTACAGTTTTTCCCCGACAATAAATTTTATGGCCAGTTTCATCACTGTTTAGTGAATTTAGGAATGTCATACCAACTTTCAAAGTGGCATTTGTCATTGTCAAACTGACAGTTCAAAGTGACAGCATCATTGACAAAGTGACAGCTGCATTGTCAAAATGACAGCTGTCATTGCTATGGTGACAGACGGCGCCGACGGCGGCTATATCCTAGTCCTTACAATATAAGTATTTTTGAAAATGGCGAGTCTTTTTCTAGATTTTCTGGTTGAAAAAGCTCATTTACAAATTTAAACCTAGCTTTTTTATAAAAACTCAAATATTATTAAATTTCAGTCAAAAATTCGTACGGGTTCTCTAATTATTATAATTTCAGAGCGCCAGACCAACCGATTTCATTTAAACTTATGTTTTTTGGGTTCAGCCAAGAAATCTTGTCTTGATGAAACATTACGTGAAAGACTTCTGAAGAATGGTAATTTTTAAAAAATTCATAGCTTCGCTGATTCAAGGTTTGTAATATCAGCTTTCCGAAAAAAAATAGTAGTTATTAAGCCCAATAAATGAGCAAAAGGGGGATTTTGTTGGACTCATTGATTTATCACAATCGCAATAAAAATATTGTGACAAATAATTTTGCGTAGGTCCAAGCGCTTGGAAAAGTAGTCACGGTGGAGCGCAAGAGAAGTGTCGAAAGAATTGGCTGCTCACAGTTCGTTGTTAATTCTGCAGGAAATTAATGATTTTGGCTCTAAATCAATTGATCATTCCTCAAATATCCCTGATTAAACACCATCGATCTACTATTTATTTCCAAGACTCAGTGGCGTAGCGTGGATGTCAGCCGCCCGAGACGGCAGAAGATTCTGCTGCTCTCTTATTTAGGTATTTAAATTTAAAAGACTATAAGAGCAAGAATACTCATCATTATTGTGTATTGTACAGATTACAAATAAAAAAGTCATATATTTAAAAGCGGGACTGGGACAATAAATTGGGACGTAGAATAAAATGCACAACAATTTTTTGTCTCAAAATCACAGATTGTAGTGAGGACAATTGAATCTCAATATTTACTTCTATTACTTGCCACTCACACTATTAGAGCAAGATCTCAGACTCGCCAGACGTTACTTATTTTCTGAGAAACAAAATGTATGGAATAGAGTAGTGTATACGCATACTTGCTAATTTGTGCCGACGGCTAATTTATAGATACGAGGTGCTAGCGGTACGTTAAGACATTACTCACCTTTATTAAGGTCTCGAGTGCTGATTTCAATGTATGTTTCAGAGAATATTGATAAAAATTGACAATCAACACTGCTAGACACTTTCCATCGGTGGTAGCTTCCGCTAGACTCTTTGAAGCTCACAAAGAATAACGTGATCTTGCTTATAGCCTGAGTGCTAATTTTTATATATGATACTCAGGGTACAATTTCAATACTTTTTGTCAACAGTAAGAACAATCGTAAAACTAAACATCCCCCAGACAGAATTAAAATATCGCTGTGAGTAAAAGCGCGAGATCACTGTTTGTAGGCTTGATAGTGAGCGAAGTATCTATGTGCATCCAACTCTTCCTTGGTCTGGCTCTTTACGAAAAGTATTGAAATTGCTCTCTGAGTATCATATATAAAAATTAGGACTCAGACTATAAGTAAGATAACGTTATTTTTTTTGCGAGCTTTGAAGCGTTTAGTAGGAATTACTGCCGATGGGAAGTGTCTGGCAGTGTTGATTATCAATTTTCAACAATATTCTCTAGAACATACATAAAAATCAGCACTCAGACTTTAATAAAAGTGAGTAATGTCTTAACGTACCTATAGCACCTCGTATCTATAAATTGGCCGTCGGCTCAAACTAGCAAATATGCGTATGATCAAAGTACCGAGTAACACTACTCTAATCCACAAATTTTGTTTCTCAAAAAAAAAGTAAGGTCTAGCGGGTCTGGGATCTTGAATTATATCGGGATAAGCAATTTATTATTGAATTTACTTAATCAAATTATTGAAAATTACATAAACATGATTTATTTTCTATAGAATACATATCAAGAGCTCGATATTGCCACTTGCTACTTAATGATGAGAAAGCGGGATTTCGGGCGTCCCGCTTAGGGTGCTGAACGGGACAAATGGCAACACTATATAGAACACTTGTGATTATATTAGTCATAAACAATCTAAGCACAAAATAAAATACGGGGAATCCCTACAAGTCAGTACAAAAACCAGACGGTGTGGTTAGTCGCTACAATGTGCAAGATGTCATTATTATACATTCATATAAATTACTTTATAAGTAATTGGAAATGCCGAGCTCATTTAGATCGGTCTGAATCTACCAAGACTGAAAAATACTGAAGAGCAACAAAGATCTTTTTCAATTTTTGTAATTTAACGAATTTTCTTAATTAAAGTCTGAAATATCTCAGGATAATTCAAACAGTCCCTCGAAAGTCTCTCTGTCTATATAAAGTATGACATCGTTTACTTGAAAGGTCACAGAATAAATCAAGCAGTGGGAGAATAAACAAAACTACGGAGCAGGTCAATATAAATCTTAGGCTCAGCTGTATAGTCTAAGCTTATCCAAAGTTCAGTAAAACCAAGTTTAATTTCTATGATTACAATTGCTGGAATAATTGTAACCATAGAAATTAAGCTTGGTTTTACTAAACTTTGGATAAGCTTAGACTGTACAACTGGGCCTTAGTGATATAAATATTCTGGAAATGAATACTAGTTGCATTATTATTATAAAATAAAAAATAATTATAGTGTACAAAGTACAAGAATTGTGAAACCGACAGAATTTACATTTCAAGATTTTGATGGAAATATCCGTTTTGATCCCTTAATCAATTTTGACTATTTTTGGCTTGATGTCGGTGCGTATGTGCGTTCGTAACTCGCAAATCTCAAAGCCCGTCGAACGTATAATGTTGAAATTTTGTATTTAAGACTGATCTAGGGTCTAGCTGCGCATCTCGTATTATGGCTGTAATCGTCTGAACCGGAAGTGCACTTTACTTAAATTTTTTTTTGAATTTTGCGCATTAATCTAGATTGTCAGCCGTAGGACTAAAATTCAATATTTGAGATTGCTGTAGCATCTAAATGATTATCTTCTATTATTGTACCAATCGGCTGAGCCTAAAGTACACTTTATATAACAGTCATAGAATATTGAAATTTTATATTAAACACTTGTGTAACATTTAGTCGTGCACCGAAAGTGCATTTTACTCGAAGCATGTTTTGAATTTTCCTCATAAATTCAAAATGATTGAACATAAAATAATAAAATTCAATATTTAAAACGATATTATCGTCTAGCTCTAGATGATCATATCCTATTTTCATCGAGATCGACTGAACCGGAACTGCATTTTACTTGACAGTCTTCTGGAATTTTTCGCATAAATTCGAAACGAACGGCTGTAGAGTACTGAAATTCAGTATTCCAGTCTGCTGTAGCATCAAATGATTGCCCACTGTTCTCATAACGATCGATTGAACCGGAAGTCCATTTTTTCAAATTTTGTGTATAAATTCAGAACTGTTGGCCACAGAACCTCGGAAATCAGTATTTAGAAATGTTGTAGCATAATAATGATGACCTCCTTTTTCCATAGCAACCGACTGGGCCAAAAGCGCACTTTACTTGACAGATTTTTAGAATTTTTTGTATGAATACAAAACTATTAGCCGTGGAACGATGGGATTATGTGTTTGATTATCGTATTATTATATGCAAAACATATATTCAAAGATGTACAAGAGTAAGTCACGATGTTATGATTTTCAGCCATTATTATAGAATTTTATATTAGATTTGCACAATCGGCTTCAGCTTCGGCATCATTGATTTATTGTATATTGTAGTGATTTGCACTCACGTCCAGCAGGCATAAGATCCCGAGTTTGACTTCCGGCGCTATACATAACTTTTTCAGTTGTCTCATTCACTTTGCATGAATAACATGGCTAAAATTTGAGTAATATTTAATGTAAACTACTTCTGTAACTTATAGAATCAATTTGTTTTTGTTAAATGATGTCAAAATATTTGTAATATTTGCAGTTCCGCGGAATATTGAAGGAAGTAGGGCTGTATCACTGAAATACTGAAAATCAGCTTCTCAGCCATGTAAAAAGTATGAGAACAGTCCAGGAGACTAATTGAAACTCTTGCTGTCTCAAATCTTGTCGAAAATGAGGTACTACTGCTGATAAAAGCCAATTTCTTGTTTTAAACAGAATGCAAATGATTAAAATCACTTGATTTAAATCATGATTATAATCAAGATTTCAACCAAATGATTTTAATCAAAACAGAATATTTTTTTTCGAAGAAGAACCCTACAGTAGAAAATAAACTAAACTTCTTGTCATAAGAAAATTAGAAACAAGAAATATTAGGCAGTTATTCAACGAAACTATTCAAATAATTACTAAAAGTATTGGAAATATTATTTAATAGGAATTTCAAACGTTAAAACTGAAAAAAAGTCAAAAAAACCATGATTTTTCCTAATAAATATCACGATTTGATCAAAAAAGAGAAAAGACGATTTTTTTTTACATCCTGATTTTAAATACTCTTTTAAATTTCCCTCTGAGAGCCTAAAATGTTAATATCAACTTGTGGAAGCTTATGTTTATCAAAATTGTAGGATAGGAGCTTTGAGACCAGCAGCACCTGACAGCAAAATCTGGCGTTTATAGATTGAACTGTGGTACCTGTAAATCTATTCATATTGGGAAAACTGGATGGAATTTTGTAACGAGATTCGAAGAACAACCACGCAATTTTTTTATCGAAAGTAAAGCTTTAAGACAATAATTGTTCAATATTCAAGTAAAGATGATAAAATATATGAATCATCAGCTGGAAACTGTGCTAAGAGAGTGAAGAAAGTATAAATAATGTAATATTCTCTGGAATTTATTTGCTAATGATAGCACGTATCTCATTTCATATGTAAAATATCCTATAATTACAAATTTCGCATTTCAGTACTACCAGCATTTTTACATGTACGATTTATTAATTATCAATTTTAAAACAACATATCGGAATTAGAGCTTATTAAAATACCAATATAAATTATGTACAGGACCGTAATCGAATATCTATCGATAAAGATAAACTTCCATAACCATCAATTTTGTGTTGTTTTTGATTTATGGTGTTCTATTTATGCCTTGAAACATTATTATCAAAATATAAATTAGAAACAAGGCGAAAAGAGCGATATATTATTATTTATTGTTCAATTAATCACGGAGAACTAGTTTGTTATTGAATATTTCTAAACAAATATTGATTTAAGATTAATTGATTTTTATTGAAAAGGAAAGGAAGATAAATAACAATTTTTGCACTGATACTTTCGAAATGTCAATTTATCAACTGTTTATCATATCACATCAGTATCGACGAGCTATTCTAATTTCCGAAGAACTTAAAAATATGGATTTGGATCTCGATGGGAGTCATTAAATCGAATCCAATGGTTTAATACCGCCTGCTTATAATCTCATCGGTGGAAGATTAATTAAAACATAGCTTAGTATTTGAGTAATGAGCTCGACAAGGTTCAACCTTTCTAAATATGGGAATTGGTGGGCGTCGGATGACAGCGTGCATTTAAAAAAATTTTATTAACTGTTACAGACCACAAAATACATATGACTTCGCTCGACATTTCCTAAACTTTAGAGACTTATCACCGTCGTAAAATTCAGAGTAATGGAGTCAGATATTTATTTATAACACGTTGTTAGTTCAGAGAATCATCAATTTTTGTTTATGATGATCACGAATGATCATTAATCATACAAATTTGTATATTGGAGAATTATTAAAACAGATAAAAAAATTTACCCACATTTTTGAATATTGAATCAATTGGTTGTTATTACTGAAATTGAAACGTTGGCTCAATAATACAAATTCCCATAAATCCTCTTCAAATCTAACAGCGCAGATTCAGCTGCCCAGATAAGGAATTTAATGTGTTTACAACCGGAATTATTTGTATAATAAATTCTGTTTTGAAACAAACATAAATTTTGATTCTGGCGCCACGGCCTTAATAACTACACCAAAGTACAATAAAGCCGTGTAAAGTAAGATGGACAATGATTGACTCTTTGTCCATAAGGTAATTTATGAGGTCGTAACATCCTCATATCATTCAAAAAGGGTTTTAACACAAAAGTTTAGGATTCAACAATAAAATCATAAAATGTTTATGGTATTAGTTGGAAAATAAAGATATAGATAAGTTGATTGTTGAAACTAATGAAGAAATGAAGATGTGTATCTGTCGGTTTTGTTAGTAAATACTTTAACTGTCAATTAATATTTCATTTCTTAGGCTATTTGTAGATTCCATATGTCAACTTGTGACTTTCGAACAATTATTTTCGTGACTCAATTTTCCTTTATTTCACTGTCCACAAAGTAATAAAAAAATACCTATCCAACGAATAACATCTTTCTTAACTTGTTCAGTAACCTCTTAATTTATATGACTATCCAAATAAACTCTAATGTAATTGGCTATTAAATGAAAATAAACCTTCCAGTTCTTTAGCGGCTGACAAAATATCTCGACTAGCTATGTCCATGTTTCTTAAAAGCTACAATATAAACTCAAAAGGTGGCGCTGACGGGAACAAGGTAATTGTTCCTGAATTTGAAAGGTTGTTATCTTTATAAGCGTTCTTATTTTTGACACTCAAAGACTTTCGTAAATTGAACACCTTGTTGATTGGTGCATTCTTTATTTTACTAACGATTAGTTCAACCAGTGTTTCTCTATTTATTTATCACTTTTCTCATTTATATCCACTGGTTTACTTCGTTTAGATGACGTTTGCATATTTTCATAACCAGCTAACCAACTAATATTACTTCTACGCGCTATTTATTTTGACTGCGTCTTCCTTACTGTCCCTTACTGTCTCTTACTGTCTCATCATCTCTTATTGTCTGTTTCACTCGGCTTTGTCACCCGGTTTATATAATTATCTGCTATTTCTCGACGAGTCCAGAAATTTCTAGAGGGCTATCAGAAACTTCAATGACGTCATTCGTCCTTGACACACATATCAGCTGTTTGTGTTAGTCATCATATAACTTACGTCCGCCATCCGTTCAACATCCTTGTTATAATGGAACTCTACTCTGTAGGGGCACTGTTCGTCAAACTAGTTGTTTATAAGATAATTCTACTATAAGTAATAAGAGAATTAAGCTAGTGTTTCAAAAGATATTGCACTAGACAAGAAGAACGCTAAATTCGATCCCCCATAACTTTAAGTAGAATCAAATTATAAATATGATCCCCATACCTAAATTCGTAAGTAACATTTCTTTATGATCACTTCGCTTACTATATTAAGCTGTGCTTAATGGGTCAGAGATATCGTGATATATGTGAAAAAGCCCGTAGCAGATATGAAGAAGAAATTTTAATAGAGTTAACTTATGGATTTGACTTTACACAAAAATATAGTATCAAACAGTGCCCCTACATAGTAGACCTCCATCTCAACACGCCGGTTAAACGGGTGATATACGCAATAGAGTTGTTGTCTGTCCAACGCAACTTACTGACATGTGTCAGAGACGGATGACGTCAGACTGAATGGAAATTAGATACTGAAAAGACTCAAGTGGACATAGCCGTAGATAAAAATATATATATACACCGGGAACTGAGTTGGATGGACAGTGAGTGAGTGAGAAAGGAAGTAAGAAATGCCAGTAGTTCGAATACTTGACTTTTGCATCTCGCACGAAAATATACAAAAAAATTCTTCACAATTGTTTCTGTTAAAGTTTTGAGCTACCTTGAACAGATTCAGAGGCAAGACAACAGGATAAAATTTTCAATTTCCAGACCGCGAAACAAGAATTGATGGGGCTGGGAAAGTGGGAAGTCAGCTTCTTGATTCTTTTTTTTTGAGTTTGTACTGTATTTTATTTACTATGATTGTGTAGCTTTGGGGGCGCCGCCCTGTAAGTCAAATTATATTTGTGGCGAAACATCCAACGCCTCTTCAGTAGGTCTACATAGTAATCATATTGTAATGTTTATTGCTCTCAAAGGGATTGTTTATTATTGAAATAAAAGCCACTATTTGATAAATGAAAAAAAAAATAAAGCCACTTATATTTATTTACGACAACTTATTTATTTATTACAGTTCGAACTTAGCTGATCATGCTCTGGATATTCACTGCTCGCTTCTCTTATATATTCAAATGTTCACTTCTATAAATTTCTACGTCATTTCAGCAAGCTACTCGAATGTTCGAATGTGTAAAGCGGCGTGACACAAAGAAATGAAAGGCCCCGTCCAGACATAATCGTATTTAGGGCCTATTTTATTTTTATCAATTATGACACTTTCGCACCTTACAATATTTTATTTTTTCTCCAAGCAAAAAAGACGGCTTCAGCTCTCTTCACTAACTTGAATCATGTATGAATATAAATAAGAATAATTAAATATGAAGATAGAAGAAAAAAATACATGACATCTATGAAACATTTCAAATATTTGGAGATCCTAAGCTCTCCTACCAAAAAAATATACTAAACACCCAGAAAAAAACGAAACAAAGACCAAATGTAATAAATAATCACCAAATTGCGCTGTACAATTCCTATTCCACATTATTTGAAAGTGTGAGCGTAGCGAGCTAGCCCACATTCATTGTTATACATGAACACTTATTTTATAATCGAACTTCGGCATAACTTGATGAGTTCAGTGTATCCTTCACTGCTGTTTCGGGCTCAAGTTCTGTCCCACAGTGGGGATGTTTTACGAAAGCGCCTGTGCAGCAAGCAAGCAAAAAAAATCATGTACCTAGAGTAATTAATTTTTTAAGAAAATAACAAGATGCTAAATATTTGGATGACATTTTGAATTGAAATGTTGGTGGTAATTTACTATTTTTAGGTTAACAATGATTAGTTCGGAGTCATTTGCTTCAATAAGACAGCAAGATGAACAATATTTGCTTATCATTTCACATTGAAATGGGGTTTCAATTTTTGTGATCATTTACTATTTTTAGCAGTATAAATTGATTTTTTTGACGTTTAATCTTACTATATCTGGTGATAAGTTAAACATAAGCCTATTTTAATGTGAAGTTAAAATTCAGAGACCATTTCACAAAAAATAATATTTCCAAGAAAGTAGAGCTTCTCTAACTCGTTAAAAGGATCTAAAGTTTGCTTTAATTCGGAACACAGAATCTTTTCAGCAATATCCTGATATATTTTAGAGTGAAACTTCTCAAAAAACAGATTTGTTTGTAACGTTTCCTGTCCATTGAGAGCAGAAAGCTGCAAACTGTGAAATGATAAATTCGGGCAAACGTCATTCGAACAAAATCGTGCGAATGCCCATCGTCTATTGCTGCAGTATTTCTCCGGTATTTGTATAGACGATATGACGCTGGCACTCGCAAAAGATTTGTGTGATGATTCTGATGAAGAATTTGTAGCATTGGAATTATTATCTTTAATATTTCGACGTATATCACACAAAGAGAGGATACGTTTTACTACAACCTTGAGAAAATTTCTTCCAAGCTCAAAAAATTCATCAAATGTGATCAAAAATTAATTCGCAAATAAAATCCCAGCAAAATGGGATCGGTTCGCACTTCACAGCAAAAACACGAATAATGACGAACGATTCGAGCCCAATGGACGTGACTGCCCTCCAAATCACACATTTGGATTATTCGTGCAAATTCGGACGAGTTTGTAGATTTCCGTAGCTTTCCGCTCCCAATGGAAGCCTAAAAATTTGAGTTGTGTTGCGATAAGTTTTTTGTCAAGATGGTACTCATTGAAAGCAATATTTCAATTTACCGAAGAATTTTCATCAAATTTTCATGAGATACATTCCGAATAAACAAAATCTGGATTTGACAACCGATACTATTATTTTTATGATTGCCTACGTTATTAAACGAGATATTTGTACATCATTGAATATTTTTTTGGTACACACTTCGCACCATTTTTGAGAGATGGCGCTACTGGCGTTTCTCCAGTAAAATAAAGTTTTATCAATGGCACTGAAACAGTGTTCATGTGTAACAATGGTTATAGGTTGTAGCTTGAAATATTTTCGGAGAGTAGAACTGTTAAAAACTATTGACAGATCTGCTAAACAATATTGTAAATACAGTTGCAGATTTACATATTTCCAAACTATGGGCTGTTAAATTGTTGCCACCCTTCCCTCTACAATTGTTACATTCCAACAATTTGGTTGAAATTACACAAGAAGTAGAGGAAAAGTCATCGGAATGATGTCTTGTAGACTTCTTTCTGCAAGACATCACAAAACTGTCAGAATTTTTTTCCAAATTTCTATAAGAGGCCTAAAAAATAATTTACCGCCCCTAAAATCTGCCGCCCAAGGCTCAAGTCTATTCAATTAATCAGTCTTCTGGTAAATCCGCCACTGTGTAATCGCTCAAAAATCCTTCTCTGAAATTGTTATTCTGGATGCCGTACAGGCAAATATATAAGAACACATGATTCTCACTCCAGTTCAGTTAATATCAGGAGTTGATAAACAGGGAGCAGCGGTGTAGCAATTCAACATAAATACGGCGTGAAAAAAATTCTGCGTAAATAAAT
This sequence comes from Dromius quadrimaculatus, assembly GCA_963989225.1. NCBI lineage: Eukaryota > Metazoa > Arthropoda > Insecta > Coleoptera > Carabidae > Dromius > Dromius quadrimaculatus. The sequence continues at coordinate 6,305,020 of OZ022328.1, forward strand.
AATAAGTTTTATTATTTTTGTTAATTTTGAAAACTGATTTTAATTCTTATTTTGACCCCAATTAACGTTACAATATCCTAATAATTTGATGGATTTTGAAAGGTGTTAATGTTTACACGATACGATATCTAAATGTCCATCATTTAACATCTTCGAGATTAAAGAGTTAAATTAACTTTGTTTTGAGTGCGAGAAAGATCCGCAAAGATTTATTTACCGTTTGAAATGTTTGTACAGATGATAATTAGCAATTTGTGGAATACTTTGAAGATTAGTAAATGTGAAAAAGAGATAATTATACATTTATATTAATGTACTCACTGCTTTAATGTTCGGTTTTTGTTGATTCCGTCCCTGATTTTCTCCTTGGCTCGAATAATTGTGACCTGCAACATTTGAAAAATTAAATCACATTTAGTTGTGAGTTAGTTTTTCTGTGTGAAAAATGAAAATAGACACAAATGAGGAATGCTTTCAAATTCGAACGAATATTTAATGATCTTATTATCTCAAATATTTTTTAAGAATCTAATAATTTAATAACGCAATAAAAATCTGTAATTTCACATTATCCTGTCTCTCAGCCACCGTTCTAGTATTAATTCATAGGCAGCGAAGCGGGGCAAAGTGGCGGGAGCGCGTGTTGCGGTGACAGATGCCTGTACTGCGCGGCCTCCTGGGTGGGCCAGAACGTCAAGCGAGAAAACGCCAGGGCCCAGCAAAACAGACCTAGAGCCGGAGTATAGAGTAGAGTGCCCGCGATACATGATGTAAAAAATTCAAATAATTTGATTCACTTTTATTCACATTTATTTGTGGAAATATCAAGCAGACACTTCAATTTTATTTATGTGTATGAATTATCACTGAATAAGTTTCAAGGGCATGCTTGAATATTGAAAATATTGAATGAATTATTCCTTCCTCATGAAATATCAAAACTCATTTTCATTTAAACATCTGTAACAAATTTGAAATTACATTGATTAGTAAAACAACTGGTAGCAAAATCAACCCACAAAATTACACTAATTTAAATGAAGGGCAGGAAGTATTAATGATTATCCAATTCAACATGATACGTCGATCATTAAAATCATGTCAATTATTATTCATTCATCATTTTCAATAGATGAACTGGAATATTGTAACGAATGTTGTCTTACAAATTAGTCTCATCGACTTTGTTAGCTCTCAAATTATTATAGAAAAATTCTACATTAAGTATTATGCGGATATAGATGTATTCTTGAAGTTCCTGGCAATTTACGCGTTAAGTTAGACAAAAAACTAAAGATTATTACACTACACTATAAGTTAACTTTAATTATTTATGTCAATATTGATTTATTTTGAATAACACAATTTATTTCAACCACTAGCAGTCCATATTATTAGGTCTCTGAGCCAAAATCAATAATAATCCTCGTTGAGTCAGCCACTGATATATACCGTGGGTCTCTCCCCACTACGTTTTTCCCGCAAACGTCCAGGTTTTTCTAGAAAGTGCTAGAAGGTATCAGTAATTTTCTAGAAAACAAATATATTCGCTCCTATTTCTTGATGTAAAATATTTCCACAATAATTCTAAGCACCAGTAAAGCCGAAATGACTAATTTATAGACTTAAATTCGTTACACTGCTCCCTCCTTAGGACTGTTTCGTCCCGGAATGGTTCTTTACGAATCCCTGAAGAGTCATGTCGGAATCTGCATTGGTCACCCTTGGTACATCGGGATGTTTTGTAAAAGTAGCAGTCGATGGTCTGTCCATTATTCGTCTGCTGTTTAGGGTTGTAGCTACAGACGAGGATTTCTATTCCGGTAGACCAGAAGAGGGTTTCCAACATATTCCTCACTATCGTCCAATCCAATTTATTTAGCTCACAACCCAACTTTGATACTGCCAGCTTCATCACGTCGTTGTCCAATAGATGCTTCCGGAGGTCGAGCAGAGCATTCCACATAGTGCGGTCTGCCGGATTCTGGTAGGAAATTTGTGCTCCGTACGGGGGTCCTTTAGGTGTAGTGTTTTCCCAACTGATGGATGTTGGTTGGCAGGTTCTTCTAGTCCTCCATAATTCTTCTTAAAAACCGACGCTATTCCTCGCAACATCTTCAAGTCACTCGCCACACAGTGAGCTAGGACATGGCTCAAAGGCACTGCAAACAGATCTTGTTGTTCTTCTCTAGTCACGCCGTACCGCACAATGACCGTTGGAATAGTTGGCCATAAACTCTTCAAAGGTTGGTTCTTGTTCAACAATTCGTCGAACCGTGGCTTCATGTCGGTCTTCATGGTTACCGTCGGCGAATAAGGCTAGCCGATTGAAATGGACGACTCTCGGCTTTCCGTTTGGAGTTTTTCGTATCCGGTAGACGACGTCGTAGGGACCTTCCCAGTTCCGTTTAAGTTTTGGTGACAACCCTCGGCGCTTCTGGGGGTTATAAAGCCACACCAAATCCCTGGGTTGATAACCACCTTTCTCGGCCTTGATGTCATAATTTTCCTTCATTCGGTCGCTGGCATTTTGGATATTTGAACGAACTCGGCCATGAATGTCGTCCATTCTTCTTCGGAGGTTGGTAACGTAGTCTTCTCCTGCTAGATCTTCACCTGGTTCACTACCAAGTATGGCAAGCGCAACTCTCGTCCAAACAAGATGTTCGTAGGTGTCTGCCCAGTTATTTCGTGTACTGCTGAACGGTGTGCTAACAGAAACAGATTGATTAGAACCGTTCAACCATGCCGTCGGACTGCGGATGTAATGCAGTGGTCCTGGTTTTGTGGATTCCCAAGATTAAACAAATGTTTTGGAAGACGGCCAACTCGAAACTTCTTCCTTGGTCCGAATGAAGTTCTCGAGGTACTCCAAATCGACAGATACATTCTTTCACCAAAACTTCGGCGACAGTGACAGCTTCCTGGTTAGGTAGAGGGTACGCCTACACTCATTTACTGAAGTAGTCCATCATAACGATTATGTATTTATTTCCGTTGTTAGTTTCTGGAAACGGTCCGGCCACATCGATTGCAATGCGCTCTAAAGGACTTCCCACATTGTACTGACGCATTGGAGCTCTTCTTCTTTCCTGTGGCCCGTTACTACTGGCGCAGACCACGCATTTCCTGCACCACTCTTTACAATTTATCCAGTAAAATCGCTAGCGTAATTTTTCCAATGTTTTACTGATTCCAAAGTGCCCTCCACCAGCTTCATCATGAGTCCCTCCCAGTACTTCCGGTACTCTGTTCCTAGGGATTATCAACTGCGTCCTGCTCTCATTTCCGTCCGTACTCTTCACGACGCGTTTCAGGAGGCCATCTTCAACCACGATGGAATTCCACTGCGCCCAAAGATTAACTTGGGGCGGGTTGGATAAAGACTTGACGAGTTTCGGGCAGGTCGGGTCATCAAATTGTTCTAAGCTCGCAGCTCTACCAGGAAGTACTATTAATCACAATGAGGTCATGTCAAATAGTAGATGCTGATTTTTTTTGCAGGAATGAAGGAGCTATCAACATATTGTAACGAAACAGATTTCCATCGCGACGAGGATGTTAAAAGGGTGGTGGACACAAATTGTGTGACTGACGCAATCAACTGATATGTGTCAAGGACAAACGACGTCAAATTGAGTGGAAATTTCTAGTAGCCCACTGGAAATTTCTGGAATCGTCGAGACAGCGAAGCAATTTTGTTCTCTTATTTTCGCAGCACTCATTCTGACTCTAGGACGTAGACTTGATAGATTCGTTTATTACAAATATGGATGTTGCCGGAAATAATCGTCGAAGGAGAGCAGGAGCATTTGCTGTAGTTATAGCTTGCGAATTAATTAGAATAACGAGATATAGAAGAAAGGAGAAAGATCATTGGTCAAGAGAGTGGATTCTGAGGAGGAATCAAGGCCGCGGAGTTTCATTTCTTTTACATTAGCCATAGCTTTTACTGCGATTTGTACCTCAAAACACCACAAAACACAATGCAGCTCAGCGTGCTGATGCGACTTACAACTCAGTAATGTAGTCACGTGATTTCGTCGCCCGTTCTGATTGGCTGCTATCCGCAGAGCAAGTGCGAAAAATAGCACCGGGAGGTCTATTCTAACTCAACTTATCAACTTGGTAACTTAACAAGGTCTTGATAACACACTAGCGCATCTAGCGGATGTATTTAGAAGCTAGGCTGATACGTCATCTGTGGCGTATAGGTCTTGATAAACTTAGCGACATCTCTGCTAGAGTCGCTACCGAGATAGCGACTTGATAACTTTGCCATTTAGCTTAAAATTGAGGTTATCTTGTTTACTTCTCGACTGTTTTGGAGTTCTTTTTGTCAAATTTTGATTGATATGGCGTTTTGTTTGCTTCAATTATTGGTTGTTGAGGCTGTAGAATTTGAAGAACAAAGAAAATAGAATCACGCGAAGATAATTAAGTGATGAGCAAGATCCTTTTGGAATTGCGAACGCAGAATTTCGTGCAAATTTTCGGCTTAACAAGGAATGCTATTTGTGTATTGTGAATAGTTTAAATAAACATACGACATATATCGTAATCGTGTGCCAGCGCATTTTCGGGTAATGATACTCTCATATATTAGATACAATATACGAATAAACATGATTTTTTTCTTGGTTTTCAGATTTTATGAGCATTAAAGACGTGGCGAATGTCATGATTTGGTATTTGATGCGTGGATGGCTATTTTTTTCCAAAAATAAATTCATGAGGGCGCGTCTTTTTACTAGCAACTTATTTATTTGTACCAACCTATGAACTTAAAATAACTAGATGTTGATAATCTTAGCAAGGTCACATGACGTCATTATGACATCATAGTTATCAAGACCTAAGTGTCGCTACAATTAGAATAGGCACCCGGATCTATCTTGTATAACAAGTCTCGTGGCAAGTCTAGCACCCAGCTGCGGACCAAGTTTCTAGCATCGGAAAAACGAGCGTTTCACTGACGAACGATTTTGACTATAATTTTTTGTTCAATCCAAATTTTAGACCTTAACTTACTTTAATAAAAGTTCTATCCTTTGAATCTAGTTAACTTTCAAATATTATCAGTAATTTTTTTGAAGATTCAAGAAATAATTTGCTGAAAAATTCTTCATATTGGTTTCCAAACTCTTAAAAAAATATGATTTTTGTATTTTGATTTCGAAGTCCAATCCAGTAGTGTACTCCCGGTTGACCACATGAGGATGGAATCGGGCAGTGTAAACCTGTCTGCGGATCTGATCAGTTCACAGCATTGGCGACGTGTGTGGTCCGCGGTATCACATATACACGAAAGCACACTCACACACGCTCACAAGCTCACTTTAAGCGCATGCCATAAGAACAACATGGCTCATATGACCATATGTATGTACATACTTCAATAGCTGAATGTGTATGTGTGTGTTGTAATTGACTAAGCACCTGTGTTTGTATTAGTGCAGTCATATCAAATGTGAATAATGCGATATTGGTCATATGTCGAGCCAGAAAACACAGTGACGTAGAATTAAATTGGATTATGTGAGGTATTTGAAATTCTTCTTATCTCCTGAGACGCAACCATTTGCACGGACCATTTAAAAATTTTAAAACTATTAATTATACCGCTCATACATTCGCATCAATATAACGGGTTGGTAAGTTGACACCTTCAAATGGTCAAATAATTTATTTGCTTTTGAAAAGTAAAGAAATCATTTATTATTCTTATATATTGAGACGTCTTGCTTTGTCCATCAAGTAGACTCTGAGACGGATTGCTGTTTCTATTTCCCTTGGGTATAATCCTACTTCTTGTTTGTGTCTGGGAGATATTTTTAGTCTGAAGTTTGAATCAAGAGTCGGGTGACGCTTGCATGAAAAATGATTGGGAAATATTTATTTGAAAGATATCTGTCAACGGATGAATGTGGAGATATGAATGGAATTTTGAAAGAATTAATGGTTTTCTCCAAACTTTGTATACATCAAATTATTAGTTGGTAATTAGTTCATAGATTTTTAAGACAAATCACGAAGCACTGTTAAGAAATTTAGCTTTCTCTTTTGTAACTTGTTAAAGAATATTTTGTATAGTTTATAGAGGTGTAATTAGAAGTTAGTTTACGGCGTAGGTGGATTCGAATGTGATTTGTTTATAGCTGAAAATGTTAGAAACTCATTTCGTGTTGCAACTCCAGGAGAAATATTTATGTTGACAAAGTAATTTGATTGAATTGTCAAAGTAAATGACAAATTTGAGATAACATTTTGGCTTTTATTTCAGCGAGGAGGTGGACATTTTGAATTTATGTTTTATATTAAAATGATTGTGATTACAAATAGCTTCCTGCAGCTAAAACTCTTCAAATTGAGTAATTGTAAGAAAGAACGTTCTTCCTAAGCTCGTGAATAAGTTTGTGTTAATTTGTCAATTAATGCAGCGGTAAAAAAAATAAATTGGGTAATAAAATATCATTACAGTTAGTGTAAATATACATTTAGTTAAATACCTATTTATTTTAATTATCTACAACTTCAAATATATTCCCATAGACATGGCAAATAACTATTTTGCTAGCCAAATCATTAGACAGGCTTTAATAGTTTAAAGTTTAAAGCATTAGCATTTTGCAAGCATAAAACATAAGCAAGAAATGTGGATTTAAAATTAACACTTGAAAAGCAAATTGTTTTAGGGATATTAAAACATGTACTAATACTCAGGATTAAATTAGAGATTTGGTCCATAAAATAATAAATATTTAAAAAGATACGATTTCAATGTATTGACTGACAAATACACCAAAATAAATTAAGTTACATGCAGATGGTTGCATAACAAATTTCTGTTTTAGAGGAATATTCGCATGGAATTTTTTTCCCTTGAAATATGGTTCAATATTGTAACGTACTAAAGTATCATAATTCGTAAATATAAAATGAACTTTGAATCCGGCCCTGTCTTCGTTGTATCACACCGCACAACATCGCTCCGCACGGTCGAAAATTCTAGTAATGTGCTCTCGACTAACCTAGAACATTTCGAGAAACAGACATCTGTATATATATATGAGCAAACGACCTGACTGAATGAACAGTGAACAGTAAAACAGTGAAATAGTGAATATCTTGTGGGTGGTCTGGTCAGTGTAATAAATAAATAAATAGTTGAGAATAAATATCTGTGGCTCTGTTCTTGAAGTCCAAACATATAATAATTATCCACTCCACTATTTTTACATACTTGTACGGAGTACGAGTATTGTTGAACCGACAAAATTCACATTTCAAGATTTTGATGGAAATATTCGTTTAAAGCATCCTTTAATCCATTTTCGGCTTGATGTCGATACGTATTCGCGTTCGTAACTCGCAAATCTCAAAACCCCTCAAACGTATAATGTTTAAATTTGATATTTAAGACTGGTCTAAAGTCTAGTTGTGCACCTCGCATTATAGTTGCCATCGTCTGTACCGGGAGTGCACTTTATTCAAAACTTTTTTTGAATTTCCTGCAAATCATTCTGGATTTGCCGTAGAATAGTGAAATTCAGTATTTGAGATTTGATCTTTTATTTTTGTACCAATCGGCTGAGCCAGAAGTGCACTTTATATAACAGACTTCGAATTTTCCGCATAAATTCAAAACAATCAGTCGTAGAACATAAATAAATGTAAACGATTAAACGTAGAATGTTTGAATTCAGTATTCAGACGATAGTACCGTCTAGATGCTTATATCCTATTTTCATTGACATCGACTGAACCGGAAGTGCATTTTACTTGACAGTCTTTTGGAATTTTTCGCATAAATTCGAAACGATCGGCTGTATAGCATTGAAATTTAGTATTTCAGTCTGCTGTAGCATCTGAATGATTGTCCACTGTCCTCATAATAATCGACTGAACCGGAAGTGCACTTCAGTTGAATTTTATTTTTAATTTTGCGCATAAATTTGAAACTTTTAGCCGTAGAATTTTGAAAATCAGTATTTAGGAATGTTGCAGCATAGGAATGATGACCTATTATTTTCATAGCAACCGACTTGGCAAAAGCGCACTTTACTTGACAGATTTTTAGAATTTTGCTTTGGAACGATGAAATTTTATGTTTGATCATCGTATTATTATGTGCAAAAAATATATCTAATGATAGACAAGTAAGTCACGTGATGTCCACGTCAGATTTTTTGTTTGGGTAAAGCTTGAAATTCAAGCTAGAGTAGCACAGCTGGCCGTAAATCTATAGGCAATTATTTATAAAGAATGAATTCTTATGAAAATCATGATAAAAATTAATAGAGTTCTTTTCTGATTCTGAGTTCTGACAGTTACTCAATCGACATGAAAATAGTTACTAAAATCGATCAAAAATTATGACCTGTAGCTTATTTCATATACGACCAGGCCTAATGTCGTGAACATGTAGCAGGTACGTATTTGGGGATCTATAATACTGCTACATGGCTCCTCGACCAGAAAATACTTTTTATATCGCTATGATGTTTTTTTGACTTGTTTATTATTTATTATGATAGTTTTTGCTATTTTTCTACGTTTGAACCAGTTAATTATTTTCACTCTAAATAGTTTCTATCAATAAAAGAAGTGTTTAAATTCCTTATATATTTTATCATTTATTCTACGATTTTACTGCTCTTAGTTATATTTCAAGTTTGTATAACAGATAATATCTGTTATAAACGCATAGTTTCTTCTGGAAGCAAAAAATAAAAATATGAATAGACTTAAATTATATGTTTCTTTATTTTACTAGATTTCTATCAAGTTTCAATACAGGACATGTTATATGAAGTACCCTTATTTTTTATTGTAGAATTCATATGTAATAAAAAAAGGAGCTCCAATTAAAAAACGGACTTTTCAGATGGTTGTCAACTGTAGCTTTTCAAGAATAACCAAATAACTATTTACCGTAATACAGCTGCAAGTCTTCCTTACGAAATGATGTTTTCATATTATAATAATTCAAATTCGTTCCCAAGATACAGCGTTTTGAAGGTGTGCCAAATTTCAGACAAATGATCAAAAAAATTTAGTTACGCTGAATGTTAGGTTAGAACCAAAATATTTCTACTGTTTCTAATGAAAAACTTTTCGCTGAATTGAAAGGTAAAATAAAAAATATAGGGTATTCCATTTGAAATAAGAAAGTAGAGGCCAATTTCCAATCAAATCGGATGCGCTACTGGTTTGAAAATATTTAAATTTGAATAGGCATGCTGAAAAACTCATAGATACCGAATTTTGTAGAATTTTATTGAATGGTATCTGAATGTAACGTGCGAAAATGTCATCATTCGTAAAAATAAAATATGTCCTGAATCCGACTCTGCTGTCTGGGCGGAGCCTTTTATCTCTGCGTCGCGCCGCTCTGTACAAGCGACATTCGAGTAGCTTACTAGAGTGATGTAGAAATTTCTAGATATATGGACATCCGTATATAATAAGGGCGAACAACCTGACGATGTAAATATCAAAAGGAGTGAATATCCAGAACGTGATCAGCCGAATGCGAATTGTAATAAATAAATAAGTTGTTGTAAATAAATATTGGTTACTTTGTAGTTGAAATTTAGTAGTGGTCATTAAATAGTGACTTACATTTTAACAATAAAAAATTCATTTAAGAGCAATAAACATTTCATAAAATATAGTTAGTGTAAGCTCGCCGTGGAACACAACTGTTTTAAAGTTGAATTTTGGTGAGAAGAAAGTCAGTAGATAATCTGAAATCTAATCGGTCACTTGGGACAAGAAATGTTGAAAATGTCCGAAAGTTTGTGCATTCTGATTAGAAACTGATGATCTTCGTTATTGCTGATGAAGTATTAGATGAAATAATTTTAGTAGGATTTCCGCATTGCTCATATCTGGACAGCAACAAAAAATGATACCCTCTGAATTATTTAATAGCGTACTTTTTACAAAAACTACTGATTGGTAACTGCACCCTACAATTCAAGAAATATCAGTCAATCAACCAATGAGCACTGAAAGAGTGTCTGTCACACTCGTATCTTGAAAAAGACGTCAATAATATTTAATTATTGTATTTTTCAGTATAGTTTTTGCAACAAAATGGGTGCATAAGACCACCTCTCCTTCAAAATATACCAAAACTCAGTCATCAGGCAAAAACCATTTTTTGGGTTACCGGAATAATATTGTAATGTTCATTGCTTCAAAAGGAATTGTTTGTAATTAAATAAAAATCACTATTTAATAAATGAAAACAAAATAAAAGTTTTATTCTTCAAAGTATTTGTTTATTACACTAATCACTCACTGGATATTCCCAATTTCACTGTTTACTGTTCACTGTCTTCAGTCAGGTCGTTTGGTCATATATTTACAGATGTCCGTTTCTGGAATTGTTCTAAGTTATTCGATAACACGTAACTAGAATTTTCGACCATGACGAGAGACGAGAGGCCTTGCCCAGACAGGGCCGGATTCAAAGCTCATTTTATTTTCACTAATTATGACACTTTCGCACGTTACAATATTGACGGTTGGGTATCAATGAGGTTTTAATCAATGCAAATATTACATGGGAAGATAGTTTTGAACTTCAAGCTGAAAGGAAAGCGTCTAGATTTTTGCAACAAAAGTCAACAATGAACGTGGATCAACTAACCATTTTGAAAAAGTGTTTGCCGATGTTCAACAGCGATTTGAATGACTTTTTGCACTGTTTCGTAACCATGGGCGAAACGTGGATTCATCACAACATACAAGAGATCAAGAAACAGTCGAAACGGTGGTTTGTTTCAGGCGAATTGAAGCTGAAGATGGTGGACGTGAGGCTGTCGACCAACAAGGTTGGGATACGTACGGTGTTATTAATATCAGCATCAAAAAAAAGGCGACATGATTATGGAAGTATATATCATGCAGAGCTATAGTGAATCGAATCGACATCGTTTTGAAAACGGCCGTATTTAGCAAAAAAAAAGTGCCCAATGCATCAGCGCATAAATGTAGATTCTCAATGGCTTAATTTCGTGAAATGAGCTACGAATTGGTTCCTCATTCACCATATTCTCCAAATTTGGTCTTCTTTGACTATTTGCAGAAATCGTTTCATTATTTGGACGACATCGAATAATCCGACGTTGAATGAAGTGTAAAGGATAATTTGAGTTTTATTATTTGTATTCTGCAATAATTGTTGAAGCCGTGAAAATAGATAAGAAAAAGTCATGTATTTCTCTTTCTTGATGTAATAATAAACCATTATAACAGCTTAAAGTTTAATAACTATTCTAAAAGCACTTCAACGTCAGTCCACCCTAAAACGTAAAAACTCGAAAGAAACTTATTACATTTTTCCAAATGACTAGCACTTACTTCGAAGTCTGAATATTAAAAAAGTCAGAGAACTTTGTGCAAGGGATGAATTTCTGTCTGTAAGTTAGTTGATGAGGGGTAGAAGAGGCAAGAGGATTCGTCGAGTATTTATGACAGAGAACGCGCAACTAATTATGTGTAAAAAGCTTTAATTACGTTTCATTGCTCTTTTTATTGGACTTTTAATTATATTCTGGGGGTGCGTTAGTTAGCACAGACGCCTAATTACTTATAACGACGCCCTCACGGAATTTGCTGACGTGGATCCCATTACATCGTAACATCACTTCGAATTCTACTGAATGTAGCCATTTATGCCAAAAAATTGTGGCTACTACTAAAAGTAGTAACCAAGGACTAGTTCTAAGGGAAAAAAATAATAAGACCAATCGCATATATTATCATCAACCCAAAATAAATTCAATTCCACCACAAAAGCAAGCAGTAAACTCATCAATTTCACCATGAGCTCACTCTCCTCCAAACTCAATTTAATCCAAGTTATTTTAGCCGAATAAAAAACCGTTGACATCTACAGGGGTAATCAACTCCCCCTGCTCCTCCAATGACATTGTTTCACCCTTCAACTTGAACGAGAAGGGTGTGTCTCCAATAAAACTTGATTAAGTTTGGATGAAAAGTACTGGTACAGTCACCTCACTAAAGCGACATCTCAAATTATTGCAAATCGCTGATTCGTCCCGCGTTCCAACCGAAGTTTTAAATTGAATAACTCGTGAATTCAAGGGGGTGTTTTAATTCTGATAGGGGATGCTGGAGGGTTGTGAGAGAATTGTTTTTGAAATTGGAGCGCGTTGTATGACGAATTTCGTGATTTTGATTTAGCTTCATTAATTTTGGTAATTTTTGTTACGTCACATTTAAGTTACTTCATTCAATTGCAAATATAAATATCAATAAATCAATTTCTACTGTGTACTGTGTGATAATCACTTCAATTACTATCAAATTGCAACTGTCTATTACTCGAAGTAACTTTTACTACTAAACATAAATTTAAGTAATTGCATTCGAATTTAAATACAAAATATTTGATTTTATACTCACATAAAATGATTATTACTTTGTATAATTTATTTATTATCACCGATGTAGAACTGCATTACGAAAATTTAATTAGCGTCTCGCAATATTCTGCTGTAATTATTATTTATTCAACTTTTAATAAATCATAGTAAGTGTCTGAAAGTTGCAAAGATTTCTTGAAGAGAGCGGACTATAAAGACATTCTTTAAAGTAATATTTTTGAAATATGAATCGCACACTCGTAAATTAGACTTTAAAGTGGTAACCTCTAAAAATTGTACTTGTAAATAAAGTAATAAATATTTTTTTTTGGTGGAAAATATGTTCCTTATCCAGCCTCGTTTTCGTTGCGTTAACCGTGGACTGATTTATTGGCACGGGTGTTAAGTAAACTCTTTAAAATTGAGCATGACAGAGATGGCAAGGATGTTATGATACGCTTCCGTGGACGATTTCAAGTAGTAATAAACACGATGAAAAGTGCTGCATATGTCATTCATATCAAACGGACCGCCCTCATTACACATGCAGCAAAGTTCGTTAAAAGCATGAGACACTTTAAATTTATGATTGGTTTACACTTAGCATGCGACAATATTGCGAAAGATGACGCAAGTGCAGACGAAAAATTTTCTAATCCTGTCCTGTTAAAAGTCACATCATTAAAGAAATATTCGGCCATTATACATAAAACTAACAACCTCTACTATCTTTATAAATTAGACTGTTCTTTGGAGTTCCACCTGAATACAAATCTTTGAAAGATAGATAAAAAAGTAACATTCTATCGAAGATGCTGTCCAAAAGCCGATTGGGGAATTTGAAAAATTTATCGGAATTTTAGAATTCCCTTTAATAAACGCTTTGTCAACTATCTAAACATTTTAAGGGCCTCACAATTAGAACATATTTTCAGGATTAAATTTTATTTCTCTATTAGGAATAATTTTTCTCCATAATTGGAGAATATTCCCTATATATATCGGAATTTTCTTATTATTTTAATACACTCACAAAAACCAGAAGTATCTGTAACATGACGACTGGTAACCGTACCTTACAATGTGCACTATAATTGTCTGTCACACCTGCATCGGGTAAAAGACATTATGTATAAATATGTATTCATACAGACCCTCAGGATATCGAGTAGAAATTCATCAACGTTTTTTCATTTCATAGTACGTTTATGGTTCAACTGGATCTTTGATATTTGTTGGAAGAATGACCGCTGCCGATTAAAATTAATATCTTGTCACTTTGAACCATCGTATAGTCATGTCAATAATTCATTTGAAACTGGAAGAATATTTGTATTTTGGCAATACATTGAGATCTTCGCCTACTTCGGTAATTCTATTTTTGCATATGTTGTAAGATAGGTTGAATTTGTCTCTGAGATCAACAATTTGATCTATTAGTAATATTTATATTTCATCATCAAGTAAATTGATTTATATTTGGGCATTCCACGTATTTTTCCAGATAGTACATTTCTTAAGCCTGTCTTACATTTGTCAATTTTTATTACTTCCTCAAGTTCTAGAAGAACTTAAAATATAGCTTCACATTTATTAATTTTTTCGTCAATTTTGAATACTTACTCAGCAGTTTAGTATAAGCTGCAAGTAGAACAAGTTCTGTTTTTCCCTCAATTTTTTAGGATTTTCTAGTGATTTTAGTGAAAATTGTGGTAGTGCCAACTGAAAAATAAACTGTCAGAATATTTGCAGAATTTTTCTAAATAATGTAAGATTGAATCATATTCATAAAATTGTGTTATTGTTCATCTAAAAAATAACGATAATAATATGAAGTATCTTTGATCTCTGTGAAATTTGAAGAGGAAAAGCGACGCATTCGTATGTACGTGTATGTTGGTAACACTTTTTAAGTTATCTAATATTGGTATTCCGTAGCTTAAATTGAAGATAAAATTGACAAGTTAGTGTAAATGGTTTGCATATTTTGTAGACTTTATTGAACAATTTTAAGTACTTAAAATTGATGGAGAAATTGACTAATGAAACAGGCTTTAAAAATTAGATTGTCTGCACAAGTTCATTGCACTTTTACAAAGAACAGTTGAGTAAAACTGTCTGAAAACAGTCAAAATCTGTGCTGTCATCTATGAGCGGCATATAAACACACTATTATTCTCAAATATTAAGTGCAAATCATTCAATAATTTAATTGAAAGTTTGAAATCTTATATAATCAAGCTCAATTTGGTAACTTTACTTTTGGGTCGTCTTAACGATGTGTGCCTTCGTGAATTGATCTGCTAAACAAATAAAACGTACGTAATATTGCATCTAATATTCCAGAGAATTAATTTTCCTATCAAATTTAGTTTGATGACATTTACAGGTTATGTGTTTTCTCTTCTGTAGGATCAAGAGCTTTCAAAATAGTGGCAATATTTTCAATTAATTCACGAAATTCTTTATTTTAGTTATTGAATATCATTCAACATTCTACAGCTTTCTTTAAATGATAAGAATAAAAGCCAGTTTTTTTCAATGTTCACAGATAGCAGCTCAAATTTTGACAGTTTTTCCCAGTTGCTATATGTGAAAATGCAAAAAACTTATGGACAATTTAATTTGTGAGAAATATACCTACTAACTATATGAAGAAATACGTGAAATCCCTAAATAGAAATCAATTAACTTGACAGTAAAATATAGATCTGTCTAATAGATCATATGTTGAGCTCAGGATACATTGTTTGTCAAATTTAATTTGTAAAGCATGTAAAAATAGAATTACAGAGGTAAGCTACGATCACAATTCTGTCAGTTTTAAATGAATAAGTGATATGATTAAGATCATTTTAAATCTCAAAATGTTCATTTCAATCGACAGTTGTCAGTCTTTTAACAAATATCAAGCATTCAGATTCAACTTTAAGCGTATAATGAAATTTTTGACAAAAATTTAATGAATTTTAGCTGGATATCCAGAGGGCCCACAAGAAAGTGTTATAAGGAAAAATTGTTTTATTTGACTAGTTCTATCATTGGTTAAAATTATTGTACTTCTCAATCGTTCCATGCCTTATAAGTACTTATATTCGATAATAATTTTTTCCATTGGAATAATAGTAGACATTTGGTGGTTTTATCTAAAACATTATCCGGGAGTTTTGAAAATAGGTTATTTTATAGATTTTGAAATGCTCTTTCCAAGTTTCAACTTTGCCACCTCGTATTTTTGCCGCTCGCATCACTATATTGAAAAAATGGCGCTTTAAAGCAGTTTTTTGACAATATCTCCTTTTCGGCTCATTTAACGGTGAAAGCATTCATATACAAATGAAACTAGAGAACATTTCATACAATTTAAGTGATGTTTTACGTATCGTAAAATTAATAGTTTTGGCGTACGAGCACCGCAAAGTGTAGTTGGGCGCGTAGATCGCAGTTGTGGATGAGAAGTCATGACATAACTTCCTCTACGCAAAGATTCAACGATCAACTTCTCATTATTATATCGTTTTCAACATACATCGTGAACCACTATCGATCTCAGTCTCGTCTCACCAAAAGTTTATCCTTGCTGTCCTTTTTTTTAATACTTAACCTACGAAAAGTCTCCAATCCTTTCTCTTTCACTTCAGCTACTTCACTTTCATGCAAAGGATTAGCACAAATTAAACAATTTACTTCATCAGAAGACATGGCTCTATAAATGCAAACGATACTGTGAAAGAAGAGAAGGGCGCCCGATACAAAGGCGACGCATTTCTTTATAACTTAGGAGGACGGGCAATAATAAACCGATTTTTCAACGCATAGTAAAATATTTATCGTCAGTATAGTTTTTAGGTTCAGATTGATTTTATAAATCACAAATTTCAGTTGAAATTTAAAGTTACGGGTTGGCTTAGATGTTAGATGTTGCGGCGCTCGTACGCCAAAACAAGTGATTTTACGATAAAACAGTTTATCGCGTAAATTTTAGGAGATTTTCTCTAGTCTCATTTTGTACATAAATGCTTTCATCGTGAACTGAGTTGAAAAAGAGATATTGTCAAAAAACTACTTTTAGGCGCCATTTCTCCAATATAGCGGCAAAGTTGAGCACATCAAAATCTATAAAATCACCAATTTTCAAAACTCCCAATAAACTTTCCAAGTACTTAGCCTTTATTTTTCTAGACAAATCAATTTGCGAAATTTTTGACGTAGAGCTTTGTAGTATTGACTACCGTTACGTATACAGCTCCGGCGGTGCGACATTGTATCTGCTTCAATTTTATTTTCAATTAACTATAATAATTTGTTTGGAATATGTAAGCCATTTATGATGTAATATGTGTGAAGAAAGCTGAAATTCAGCAATAGTTCATTAATTGTAGTATCGAGTTCAAAAGATGAATATAAATGACAACTTCTTGATTTAGTGGTCCTGTAAATTCCAAAAAACGACTTTCAATATTTTATAATATCCTTTAGAATACATATAGTTTCTTTTAAAAAGGTTCTTCATATTTCCTTTGAAATTATTTTCTAACGGATTGGTTCATTCTCAAATAAGTCATGTAAATTATAAAATATCTAATTTCAGAACTATGTAATCACAAAATCTGAATCTTTACTAAAAAATTTTTTTTTTCACCCGTCAAGAAATGAGGAAATTTACATGCTCATTCTGGCATACCCACCACCACACGTTTGCACCCCTTAGAAACTAAAAGATCGAAAATCTATCCTCTCAATATAGTTTTTAGGGAAGAGTAGATATTCTCCTAGAAAATACATGATTTTTATATATTTTTTTATATTTAATATAATCTTGATATGACATCCGTTGATCTGTTCGTATGAGAGTGCGAATAGTTTTAATGATTTCTCTTTTGAATTATCAGAATAGAGCAGGCCCCCACAACTCTCATGGCCGGTCTACTATAAATGTGTCCGCTGACTGCGTCAAGCATGTGGACGTGAGAGGTGAGAGGAAATGTTTCAAGATGGCGGATATGCAGGGCCTAGTTGCCAATTGAAAAACGTTTGATTTTAGTGTTTGTATCGTTGAATACAGTCAGATTATAGTAAATAAATAATAATTTAATAAAGTGATAGTCGTGTGACAAATGAACATTTAATTAAAATGCCTGGAAAATGTTTTGTCCCGAATTGTAATTCTGGATATGAGAGTTGTAAGATAAAATATAGTGTTTTTAGAGCTCCACTTGACATGATAGAAATTTGGGACAAAGCAATTGAATAAAATTATGTATACAAACACGTGAATTAAACTTCTTTATTTGCTCAAAGAACTAAAGCACTCGCGCTAAACGCGCTCGTGATTTTGAACTTTCTTCTCGCAAATAAACAGTGGTTTAATTCACTTGTATAAATAACTATTAAACTAGGTCATAAATGAATTTAATTCTCATTCAAATTTACTCACAAAATAAATTTGTATCAAGTATAAGATAATTCAAAATAACGTGTATTTGTTAAAAATAAATATAAGTGCCCTTAATACAGAAAAAACTATTACGTTGTGAAACATTATGCATAATATAGAAATATAATATTTTGAACTGAATCTAATTTTTGTTTAACTTATGTTTTCATGTTTCCTTTATTGAAAGTTCGAACAATTTTCTTGTAATTGAAAACATATCATCTATATGTATTCTTGAAGATTAAACACATTGTTAATGTATTGTTCAAATATTTCTCAATTATTGTTAATCGCATGTGATCTCGGAATTTATCCAACTGAGTTTCTTGCATAGGTAGTAATTAAATATTAAATAATACTCAATGCAACACTAATTTAACAAGTATATCAATTTTTAATTAAAGTAAAATATATGCTGTTAACATTACGTATACGGTTAACTTCAATATATAAATGATTTCGTAAAATTTTGTAAGTTTAGTGTAATTATACATTAAACACTGTTGTAAAACTAAGGCACTAAATACATGAGTATTATCATCCGCCATTCTGTGTCCTTAGAAAGCGCTTTAGCATATATGAACAGAGCAGGAAACGCGATGATTGAGTCGAAATAGTTTAATCTTTAGGTAAAAAATGTGATAAAATAATATCGGAATCTATCAGACTATTTATTTTTGGCATGATATATTATTTGTAACCAAATTACATGCTTCAATTTAGAATTTTCAGTTATCAAATGTTGAATCAAAGTATTCGGTTTCCAATCATATATAATTAGAGTAATATTAAATACTCAGAATATCATTATGGAAATTTAATTTATATTGGGTAATACAATTTTTGAAAACAATCTGACAAATTTATTGCACTTTGGGATCTCTAAATATGTGAAATTCTATTGTTTATCTTCAACTTTGTAATCTTTAACTTTCCTAGAAAAACTTTTATGCATATTTATTGGAGGATTCATTATTTTACTGCTCTCACCCAAGGGATAAAAAATATGGAAGTCTATTATTTGCAATTTTTTATATCGCATGTCTTCATAAAAAATTGTTAGTTCGTAATATTTCACTTACCAAAGATATAATAATTGATTATATATTATTTGTACTCATAATATATTTATATATGTGAATATATAATATATATTCTGTATAATAGGTACCTATGTATAATACATAAATATATTGATCAATTATTACTTGAAATTGAGGTTAGATTCTATGATCGTGTCTAAAAATTTAGATAAAAATATATATTAAAATGAAATGAGATAACTTCAATCAAAAATTTAATCTGAACTTTAAATGGAAATTTTGACTGAATATACGTACTTTTATATGAAATGCTTAAAATTCGTCTGTGAGTCTCACAGCCACAATTGCCGCTAATAATGATGATAAATCATTCGGCACATTAATGAGTCACTCCGATACTATTTCCTTTAGTTTTTCAAGTTATTATAACATTTTATCCTCGTCAAACAACGCATTTTCTGTAATGTTTACATTGGTTTACATATGCTTTCTTTTATTGACGGGACACCAAATGGCGGATGATAATACCTATGTTTTTAGTGCTCTAGTAAAACAGGCCTTACTTATGTAGGCGTCTCTAGCGGCGACAGCGCGAACTATAACCATCTCAGCGGACGCATTTTCGGGGCGAGTTAGGTTACCTACTATGTCTTGTACCGTGGAATAGAGTCATATTAATTTTAATGTCGATTTATTTAATAATTCAATAAATACATACACAATTTTTTATTAAAACTGTTTTTCTTCCTTATCGACGACTGTGAAAAGGTACAAGTGTTACTTATAAACTAAGTAAGAATCATGTGCAACCATCAACGATGGTCAGAATGCAAATGCTTCGAATCTCGCGCTGCTGACTAAGGGTCGCGCCCGGTTTCAACAGCTTTTTAAATAAATAATAATCTACTATTTCTTGATATTTTATGTTTTACTTCAAGTAACGCGCCATCCTCGAGTTTTCCTTATTGTGGATTTGTTTTATCTTCTCGCAAATCATAGAACTTCATAAACTTTATAATTAAAAATAAAGGCAATTCCCTCCGGTCACTTCTGTCTTCTGGAATTTTTTGGTAGCTACTTATAATTCTTTTGGGATCAAACAGTAGCGGGACAACTACTACGCACACAAATGTAAGAATATACAAAGGGAAGCGATGCACAGATGTTTAGTTAATTAATAATGTGTAATCAAAAGAACCGCCGCACTCTTTTCAATTTCTGTCACGTTGTTCGTATTACCGGCCGCGAACATCGGCTTTAAGTTCTTTCTCAGAGGACTCGTTTATAATTAGTGCGTCCCAAAGTGATTTCAAATCTACAGGATGTCCTGAAATAATTACATGAAATAATTAAATGAAGCTGGCTGTATAAGTCGTAATGTAGAATGTTTTTATTAAGTCCACCCTGTACATCCCTTGTACATTTGCGTAACTCGGTAATATATGTGTGAAATGGCTTGATGGCCTCTGTGGGACATAGCAGGACGCGGTGCGGTGCAGTAGCGGGCGTCACCAAGCAACGATAATTCCTGAGCAATTAAAGTTGTCGCGCGCGGTGCTAGCGCTAACTAGCGGCACGATAAATCACTAGGCGCTGCGGCGACGGCGGTGGTTGAGGCGGCTGGACCACCCGCACGACGGCAACTGGACACCAGCGCCAAAAATGTTAACAAGCTAAGACAACGCTGCCGACGCCACTGGAGACGAATTATTGTTCAACAATTAAATTGTAAGGATTAAGCACTGAAGCAGAAGTATTTCAATTTTTTATTTATTCTAAGTTATATATTATAATACTCATCTTCCTGAGTAATAATAATTTAAATGTAAATCACTAATAGATTAATTAACTGAATTAACGTAAAATAGCGATATACTCATCACCTGTAAATAGTAAAACATGTTTTTCGTGCATTATTCTAATATTTCAGACCATTAATTCTATGAATCCATTCATTCTTCGTCACAATTCTCATTAACAAAAGAATGAGGCAGAGGAAACAACAATTTTTGCGATCATTAAGTTATTAAACGTACTGTGTAATTATTTTTCCTATTAATTGATGTTCTTAAGTGTTAATTGTGATGATTAAAATACTGGCGTTTGGAATATTAATTGTTTATTTAAAAAACTGACAAGCATAACAAAAAATACTTGCATTTCGTTAATAAAATACAAATTCAACCCCTTCAAATTAATCAGTCTAGTCACACAAAAATGCGAGAACGCTGTTCATTCTAGTATAAATAAATAACCTTTTGTTTCTTGACATTAAATTATTTCCCCGGATCTGTTTCAAGTAGCTAGGAGCTTTAATATCAGAGGGAAAAAACTACATTCAGATAAAGTAGCGTCTGAGCATGATATCTTGGACTGTATCGCTCAAAAATAATATCGCAGTCACCTGAGACCGCTTCTCGAATTTAGCAATGTTCTAGAGTAGGTATATTGCGTTTCACTTCATTAGGTACTCAGTCTTCCACAAAAATTCAAACCCTCATTCAGTTCGTAAAGGTTTAAATGTTTGCTTGGCTAGACTGTACAGATAAGTCCCAATGATATTGTTGGGATTAGAGTAGAATATTCTCTTCTCAAACGATTATAAAGGACATATAGGCACTTCGTGCTAGGTAGGGCCCCCATGTCCTGTGACAAATGCGTCCGCGGCAACACGACAGAGGTGTATTAAGGTAATGACCATTCCAACCGCGTTCCACGCTTCTCTCAAAAAGAAAGCCGGCCTCGCTAAACAATATGATGAATATTTGGGTTTTGTGCTCTAATCACATTCAAATGTGATAAGGATTTTTTTCTTGTTATGCTACGTTGTTTATTCTTTTCGTTTGTTCTGTAGACATGCATGGAGAATAATCATGTCGTATTACCAGAAGAAATATTTGTGTGTTGAATTAGATCAAAGACCCACAATATTTTATTTACTTAATTTTGTCGAAAACTGATGACTTTTGCAAAAAATTAGGGTGCATATTTTGTAGATAGAACTGCACATCATCAGGTCGCTCGCGCAAACGATGCGAGGCCGAGTGCCTTACGTCTGCGCAAGTGTTGTATCGTTCCAACCTAAAGTTACACTGAGACACCACCGCAGTGGTAATATAAATATATATTAAAATCAATTTTTATTTTTATTTTATTGAGAAAAACAAATTTTGAATTTAACTTTTAAAATTATTGTATTGCACAATATTCAATGATTCCTCCTGTCTTCAATGCGCCTGTATTTACGCAATTATGTCTGCTTATAGAGATTGTATCACGGCATGGAATTACTTTAATCATATGGCTTTTCTAGCGCTACTTGCAATGCCTAAGGTAACTAGATTACTTCGACGATAATTAACTAATAAACTTGTCATTTATTCCGCCACGGATAGGTACTTGTTTGTCTAGAGTGACATAGCTAATTGAAGCTATTGCTCAGTGTTTTGTTTTGGTTGGATGAATGAGGAAGTCATTATAAAAAAAAGAAAGAAATCTAAAATCCTAGCAGAATCAATTCTAAAAAGATATATTCAGTGTACAATCACTTTGAATTTTGTTTAGTATACATTGCGAATAAAAACTTTCAAACATTTTTATATGTAACAAATATGAGAATTCAATTATTATGACATGAGGCTAGATACTTGGCATTGGAGCATATTTGTAATTACGTATCAATAAATAAATCAAATTAGTTTAGAATTATTTATATTGATTATTAAAATTTTAAAACGAGACTAATATTTGAATTCATTCTAGCATATTTGGAATTATTCGTTCATGTTTGTAAAATCATTGAATAATAAATTTATTTACGAATATTTCCTCTCAAATTGAACTTAACATCATGACACCATGTATTTTCAACTCATTAAAAAAATTTAAATGTGAAATATTGTCAATTAATAAAAATATAGTGAAAAAAATTATTATTTTCGACTTAAAATCACACATATTGCTCAATTTGTTTAATATGAAACACAAATATTCTAAAATGTGTATATTCGATGATAAAATATATTAAGAAGAATCGATTCTGACAATTTTTGTTCTAATAAACATAATACTTCCAATTTTATAACGAATTTTGTGATAGCGCGTGAAGACATCACATTTGCGCACTGTATAACAGGAGTAACGGACGGAGGAGAGAATAGCCGAAGCAGAAGCACACACTGTTTGACTTTATATCTCCTAAACGAACTGAGATAATTGAAATCTGTAAAAAATATCGTATTTTGCACGATTCATTCTAATGTAATAAGAAGTGTTACTGAAATATGTCAAAAAATACATGTACCACAGCTTGATAAACAACATTTAGAGTTTGTCGAATACTGACATCGATTTAAAAAATTGATTTGTCTCTGTCTCTCACTTCTGCTTCTCCAATTGAGCCCATCGACACTCATTAATTCGTGACTAAAGAGACGAATAAGACATGTAATATGTTATGTACACTATTTCTTACCTTCAGAAAAGTTTCATCCTGAACCGGTAACGGTATTTCGGCTATTTCCTCGATTCAGAAAAACTGTACACTTAAAGGGCTAAGTAATGAAATGAATTTTTCAGATCTAGTTGCAATTCATATATTTTTGTAGTGAAACAAAACTTAACTTGTTTTTGTTGTGTAGGCTACGTGCATGAAGTCTACTAGCGCCTCTAGCGGGCAATGGAGAACGATTATTTTCCGAGTGTAACAACGCTTATTTACATTTTTTTCACGGCTCTTTAAGAAGCTAATAAAAGCAGAATATACTATTCATACTTTTTAAAAAACTTTGTTAAGGACCGCGTTGTTTACTTGAGAGAACGCAGAATAAATCAGATGATCGAAATGGCATAAGTATATTTAGAAATAAATATTAGTTGCATTATTGCTTTAATTTTTATTCATTTTTATTAGTACAAAATAAAAGTATTATGAGACCGGCAAAATTCATATTTCGAGATTTTGATAGAAATATCCGTTTTGAGCATCCCTTAATCCATTTTGACTATTTTCGGCTTGATGTCGGTACGTATGTGCGTTCGTAACTCCCAAATCTTAAAACCTGTCGAATGTATAATAATGGAATTTTGTATTTAAGACTAGTTGTGCACCTCGCATTATGGTTGCAATCGTCTGAACCGGAAGAGCACTTTACTTGAAATTTTTTTTGATTTTTTTTGCATAAATCCAAAATAATCATCCGCAGGATTGTAAAATACAGTATTTATAATTGCTGTAGCATCTAAATGGTTATCTCATATATTTGTACCAATCGGCTGAGCCGAAAGTGCATTTTATATAAGAGACTTCGAATTTTCCGCATAAATTCAAAATAATCAATCATAGAATATTGAAACTTCGTATTGAGCACTTTTGTAACATCTAGTTGTGCACCTCGCATTATGATTGCAATCATCTGTACCGGAAGTGCACTTCAGTCAAAACATTTTTTGAATTTTCCGCATAAATCCAAAACAGTTGAACGTAGAATGTTACACTCTGAAATCAGAAGAGTGAAAATTGTTTCACTCAAGTTTGAGTGTATTGTGATTTAATTGAGTTTAATCTTATCAATATGATGAAAATTCAACTACTCGAATGAAGATGAAAATATATTCATCATTATTATATTTTACCCTCCACTTGATCACATTTCTCCCATCAAGTATCAAAATTTACCCAGTAAAGTGTACTATCAACCATTTAGATCTTATAAAAATGAGAATTCACTCCAAAAGAGTAAAATTAACTCTTTATGATAAAAATATATTCTTTTGAGGGTATTTTGTTGATTTGCGCATGCGCCATGCGATATTTATTGCGAACGCGTACTTCAGGGATTCACAATCTCTCAGTGATTGAATGTTGTATTATGTCAAGTCCATAATTTGTTGTACAAGACAGAAAAATGAGTTCGCAAGAACTAAAAGTTTCATAATAGAAAACGGAATGGATGAGGAGACGGCGTGTAAAATTGTAAGTAAATTTCAACTACAAATATATGCGAAATATGTCTACTGAAAGTATAAAAATATTTCAGATGATGCAAATGAGTTATTGTTGATATGTTTTGAGATAAAAATTGAGGGAATTAAGAACACGCAGCCCTATTTAGTTATTCAAAATGATAGTTATTCCATTGTAGCTGAACAGAAGATCATTTCATTGGACAACAAGAATATTTTTCATGTTTTGTATAAACTGTACCATTACTAAATATCAAATATGATGTAGTCGAGGATGTAGCTCTTTGAAAACTTTCCAACTTTTTGATTCATTCTTTAACAATAATGATCAAAATGTGATTCCAACGGTGGGATCACTATTGGTATTATTGATGCTAATGGAAAATTGAGCTAACAGATTGGGGTGGCATTCAATGACTTCGTCTGTTAAGATTTGAGTACCTTCGTTACACATTTGACGCTAAATCACATGTCGCATTGGTATTGATCATCTAATTTTTAATATTTTGTAACGATGTTTCAATTATTATTTGATACATAATGTCCTTTTACTACTTTTTTCACATAAACATCTTAACATAATATGTATGACATTTTTGTTAAAATAGAATGATGTATTTTTTTCGAAACAAGAACTCTTTCAGACCCATTTACTGAAAACACTTTCATAGAATATATTCAGCATTTAAATCGAGTAAAATATACTATTCTAAAAAGTAAATTAGTGATCTTCTTAGTGTAGAATTCACTGAAATTAAGAGTAATCTGTACACTATAAGAGTATATGCCTCATTTTTGTGGATGTAAATGTAATCTTGAAAAAGTAATTATATATATTCTCTTTTGGGAGTTAATTTATTTAATCCTAAACGATTAAAAAAGAACTCAACAAAGTGCGATGCATTTTCAGTTCTTTAGTTAAGTTAAGAATCACTCTATTTGGGCTATATTCTAATCGTCTGTTCTGAGAGTGTAAAATTCAGTACTTAAGACTATAGTATATCGTCTAGATGCTCATATTCTATTTTAATTGAGATCGACTGAGCCGGAAGTGCATTTTACATGACAGTTTTTTGGAATTTGCCGCATAAATTCGAAACGATCAACTGTATAGTATTAAAATTTGGTAATTCAGTCTACTGTAGCATCTGAATGATTGTCTATTATTTTCATAACAATCGACTGAACCGGAAGTGCACTTCAGTTGAATTTTTTGTAATTTTGCGCATAAATTCAGATCTGTTAGCCGTAGAATCTTGGAAATCAGTATTTAGGGATGTTGTAGCATAAAAATGATGATCTACTGTTTCCAAAGAAGCCCACTGGGCCAAAAGCGCACTTTACTTGACAGATTTTCAGAATTTTTTGGATGAATCCAAGACAATTAGCCGTGAAACGATGAAATTTTGTGTTTGAATATATGCAAAAAATACATCCAATGATGTACAAGTAATTCACGTGATGTCCACGTCAGATTTTTTTGTTGATATTGGGCTATGGGGCTATAGGCTATGTGCAAGGGGGCGGAGTTTGAACAAATATCGATGCGAGCGCTCATGGTGAGCACAATTGTAAACATCGAACTCCATTTCTCAGAATACGTCATTGAGCTGTCATTGAGCATTGTAGTTTAAAAGTGAAAATAATTGCATATAAAACATGGGAAAACGTTTGTTCTGTTTCAGGCTGTTGTGTTAAGGATGATTCAAGTGAAATATAGTTTCATAGATTTCATGTACCCAGTTATAACATAAAAAAACGAGTGAAGTGAACCAAAGCGGTAAATAGAGCATTGTCTGTCTTGCATTATTGATCTATATAACAAATATGTTTGTAATTCAATTGTGAAATTAGAGATATTCATCATCGATTTGGGATTCATGAATTTACCTCTATCTCTAATTTGTAAGATGTTTCAGTGATAGAAGTTTGTCAGATGCACTTCGCAATAATTTTGTTGTTAATATTGTCCGCAACATATTCTTCAACATGTTTAATATGGCAAAATTAATATCACGCTTTTCTTCAATGCTTCCTCGGTGAAAGGGATACAGTGTTTGATAAATACAAACCCGATCTGCAAGATCATCGACGTCATAATTTGAGGTTATCCTGTCAATTTGGACGAATTAAGACGTTTTCTCTATAATAGGTACGTTATAATGGAAGAAAAAAAATACTCAAAATAAATAATTTCAACGTACCTTTTATGCGTTGCAAGTTATATTATTCGCACACAGCTGAATTGAATAATATTAGTACATTTAAAAAATTATAGGTATGAAACAATGATAAAATGGAGTTCAATCGTTCTCCTTTGCCCGCTAGAGGCGCTAGTAGACTTCATGCACGTAGCCTATTGGGACTTACAGGATCCGTTGGCGGCGCTGTTAACAAAACCAATATGGCCGTCAGTAGGTAAAAATTAACATCGCACGTATAGATGAGACGCTTTATTTTTGACGTTTCCATCAAATGTAAACAATGTTGTCATCTCAGTTGCATAAATTTTGAGGCTTCTTTAATCGACGGCCAGTTTGCGAAATATTGTCGCTGATAAACGCAAAATTA
Organism: Dromius quadrimaculatus; assembly: GCA_963989225.1. Taxonomy (NCBI): domain Eukaryota; kingdom Metazoa; phylum Arthropoda; class Insecta; order Coleoptera; family Carabidae; genus Dromius; species Dromius quadrimaculatus. Next base: position 6,332,436 of record OZ022328.1, read on the forward strand.
GTGATAATATACCGAACGACTGAGCTGTCATATGTAAAATTAGTTACAGATGCGACCAAACTAAAGTACAAGTAAATAAACGTCAGTTTCACATGAAATTTATTGATCATTTGATTTATCAATGAAAATTTTATAGTAAATAAATTGTAAAATTCAAAATTATTTTTCTCACTGCACTAACCTGAAAAAATGTGCGAAATTAGTTTTAGGGATCTGATTGAATTTCGAATGCTACTCAAGTCAAATATTAGAAAAATACTTTTATTATCCGTTCACGAAGGCTGAAAATTCAATTTACCACATAAAACTCTATCTAATATTTCTTAAAGTAATCTAATTTAAACTGTCATTTTGACATTCAATCTTAAAAACGTTCATTTTGCTCGGATCAAACTTCTTTTGATGACATCATCGTTTAACTTCATTTTTAGTTGCGTAAATCACAATTTAGGTCTATCTAATTTTTTCGATGCACAGAAGTCAAGTTTTCTTCGTGTAATTCCAGAAAAGCAAAATCGAAATTATCTTTTTGTTTGTCATTAATACAGCACTTGAAATATTTTAGCTATCATTTATATGGAATTCAGGATTTTCTTAGATTTGCAGGATATTTTTCAATTTTTATTCCCATTCTGCTCTGTGACATTTCTACCTAATGCACGCCATTATTTTTAGTACACTACAAAGCCGTGAGTGGCGCATTCAATTGTGTAAGTCCCAATAATTAAGGTTTCGTTTCTTGAGGCGAAATGGATCAATGTCTTATACCAGAAACAGAAACCAAGAAGTGCCATCATTTAAACAAGACGTGAATTGGCTTTCCAGATTAAAAACTCATTTTTTGTTTCGAGAAACTCGTGGCACTAGAAGCGTGATTTCAGGGAGACGAGATAAAGAATAGTAAAACTGTTATTCACGTGTCATTATGACATTTTATCATTTTTGATCAGTTTTATACATAATAACGAACATATTATATGGTAAATTTCATTGAAGATGTTAATATGATTCGATTCGCCCCTTTTCTCAGCGTAAGCATTGAATCGAATTTGGTATTCAAGATTAATTTCATATCTGAAATGACACTCTGTTAAACATACAAAAAAAGTTATCTCCAAAAAAGTCTAAGCCAGGTAATTGGATTGAGTCCGCACTCATTAATAGGGGTCGCAGGTAGCTATTCCTACCCTGGTGGCACGATTAAGACCATTTGGAGGTGCTCTGAATTTTGATTGAAATAATAAAAAAGGCAGTTTAAAATTAATAATTAACTGCTGTTCGAATATGGTCTTTTCACGCACAATAAAAATATATTTATAATTGAAAATAATTAACACTGAATTCAAGTAATTAATTACTTGCATTCCTGAAAAGTATTTATGGAGCAATGCAAAGCATTTTAATTCTAGAGTAATTATGAATTATTCAATTAATATTAATTATTTAATTAGTTAATTAATCGTGTAACTGATTTCCTTCATCAAAATTTAAAACACTTCAAAATAATTCTATCAGCCTATCGAAAGGCTAATTCAGCTAAAAGAGAACCCTTCCTCTGTCTCTTGAGAAGTCACAGAATAAACCAAACGGTCGGTGACTAAATAAAAGTATGGAATTCAGTGATATAAATATTTCTGTAAATAAATAAATTAATAACTGTAAAGTGATACATATTTATAATGCATTCGTTAGTTGAAATCAAACATTAAAAAATGCTACCTGCCCACTAAATTAATAGTATATATGAAATTGGAACATTGAATTCAAACCTAAAAAATTTGTATCCACACATTAAATAGTTAAATATTTGTTTCAAATTTAAATTGTGTTTTGATAACTGGAGTAATATACGATATGTTGTTGTATTGTTCACAAAATCAATTTCGAAAACATTTAACAATCTTTGCAATAAATTATAACATTTAATTACTATGAAATAGTTTTAATTACGAATTGTTGTGAAAATAAACGATACATCAATAAATTGTTATTTGAAATGACTCCTACACGTGTAGGTAGGTACACGTTTTATAAACATCTTAAAAGAAATTCATACAATGCATGATAAAATAAATAATAATAAATATTACTCACATATTTTCTGCTCGCAAATTGCCAGAAATCTCGAAAAAAAGTCCAAAAACACTAAAATATTCCACACTAAACACTCACTACTAAATATTTTCTGCTACTGTCCAAATGAAACCTTTGAGTTTTGTTTAATTCGGAACGAACTTGCAGGAACTAACTCATCAATATATCTTTTCAGGAGTTAGTTTTGTCGTGGCTACCGTTGAATATGTGTTGTGTACAATGAAATTTGGATATTAAGTGCTGAAAAAAATAAACTAAAGTGCAAGAATATAATGAACTTTGCGAATATTTTTATAGGAGAACCAAAAAACGATGGGCAAATTTCAATAAGGTAAGTGCATTGCTAATTTGTTAATATTATATGTTGCTGTAAGAATCAGTGACTCTCAAACAGTTTATCTAAAAAAATGTAATATTGAAAGGAATTGAAAGGTATTTGTTATTAAAATATATTCGATTTATTTTCGATTCATGTGAAATAACAAGCGTTTTGTTCACCATTTAAGATGAAATCTCCTAACAAATACTTCCATTGAAACGACGAGTAATAAATAACATTTCTCATTGGTTGACGACTCTTCTTCGAAGACATCACAATAACAAAATGAAACACATGTAGTACTTTATAAGTCATATATTTACATGTCATATTAATTGAAAACAAACAATTGCACATGCCACTAAATTCTAATTGTAAATCAGTCTATCAATAAGGCCTTTATTAAATTACACACATTTAAGAACAAGCCTCTATCTCTCTACTACTCACTGGGATAACAGCTATCTATTTTAATAGGCTATAGTTTGTTTCACATGAAATCTGCAGCATTCACACAAATTAACTTTTATTATTTTTTAGTTGTTTTTTTGTGCCCTGAACAAATACTTGCATTTAAAAGGCTATGCGCTTGCGCAAATCAAATCCAACATTTACCATCATTAAAATATTGGCGACTGAGTCTGCCCCACAAATAAAAATCAAAAAAGACTGAAATTTCTGTAGTTGTACAGTTGTAAACCGGCTCTGATGATGATTATTAAAATGATCGAAATCGGTCACCAATGTTTTCAATTACAGATATAGAACAGTGTGAACTAGAATTTTCTTCAGGTTTTTTCAAAAACGCACTCATCCTGATATCATTTGCCACACTTCTTGAACGTTCCTTCTCTTCAATTATAAAATATTATACTCAAAATTGTCGAAAACAGAAACGAATTCTCGTGGATTTTCTTGAATTCTACCACATTTATTTTCACATCAATTTCAAAAATGTACTTCCAATGAACAATAACAACAAAAGAACGACTTTTGGTAGATTTTGTGCCCTCTGACGTCTGAAATATCAACCATACGGTTTCGCGATAGGAATAAGAAATGTGCAAAATGTTATTCTTCACACTTTTTACATAAAAAAAATTTGTCTGCTGACAATAGGAGAGGAGAAAAATCCATTTAACTCAATAAGAGTGAAAGAGCGATTTTTGGTAGGTTTTGTGTCCTCTGACGCTTGTTTAGGATAAAATTTCGTACAGAAAATAGTCGAAAAAAGAAAATTCTTGTAGATTTTTCCAAGTTCTACCACTTTTATATCTACATTTATTCAAAAAAATTACTTTCAAGAGACAATAGCGGCAAAAAACGATTAGTGGTAGATGTTGTGCCCTCTAACGCTTGAAATGTGAACTATACGGTTACACGATAATGATCAAAAATGTGCAAAATATCACCTTCTACAATTCTTATTTGAAAAATTTTAATCTGCAGACAATAAATAACGAGACAAATTAATTTGATTGAATTAACGGCGGCAAAATTATTTTTGGTACGTTTTATGCCTTTTGATGTCCGAAATATCTAGTATACTATTTCGCGATGATTATAAAAAATGTGCAAAACATTATCCTCTACAATTTTTATTTGAAAAGTTTCTGTATGCGGGCAATAGATAAGAGGACAAAATTAATTTGGCTCAGTAAGGACGAAAAAACGATTTCTAGTAGATTTTATGCCCTCTGACGCCTGAAATATCAACTATTCTGTTTTGCAGTAGCAATACAAAATGTGCAAGATGTCACTCCCTACAAATTTTATTTGAAAAGTTTTTGCCTGCAAGCTAAAGATAAGAAAACAAATCTACTTAACTCAATAAGGGAGAAAGAACGATTTTTGGTAAGTTTTGTGCCCTCTAACAGCTATATAACAACTGTACGGTTTCACGATAATGTAAAAAACTATGCAAAATGTTATCTTGTATAATTTTTACTTGAAAAGTTTTAGTCTGCAGGCAATAGGTGAGGAGAAAAGTCAATTTGGGTCATTAAGGACAAAGGAACAATTTTTAGTTGGGTTTGTGCCCTTTGACGCCTGTAATATCAACTATACGGTTTCGCGATAATGATAAAAAAGTACAAAATGTTATCGTCGACCATTCTTATTTGAAAAAATTTTGTCTACGGATAAAAGGGGAAAAAAAAAGATTAATTTGATTCTATAAGGGCGGAAGAACAATTTTTGGTGAGTTTTGTGCATTCTGACGCCTGATATATCAACTATACAGTTTGGCAATTGAAACAAAAATTGTGCAGAATATTATTCTTAACAATTCTTATTTGAAAAGTTTTAGTCTGCGGGCAATAGTGAAGGAGAAAGAACGATTTGACTCAATAAGGACGACAGAATAATTTTTAGTAGGTTTTGTGCCCTTAGCGCCTGAAATATCAGCTATACGATTTCGCGATTCTAACAGAAATTGTGCAGAATGTTATCCTCTACAATTTTTATTTGAAAAATTTTTGTCTGCAGGCAATAGGTGAAAAGAAAAAATACATTTGACTCAATAAGGACGAAAGAACGATTTTTGGTGAATTTTGTGCCCTCTCACGCCAGAATAACAACTGTACGGTTTTGCAATAATGATAAAAAGTGTGCAAAATGTTATCCTCTACAATTATTATTTGAGAAGCTTTTGCCTGTAGGCAATAAGTTAGGAAAAAAATAAGAGCAAAAAACAATTTTTGATAGGTTTTGTGTCCTTTGCCACCTGTATATCAACTATACGATTTTGTGGTATAAATGTGCAAAATGTCATCTACAATTTTTATTTGAAAAATTCTTGTCTGTAGGCAATAGATTATAAAAAAAAATCAATTTGATTCAATACCAGCGACAAAATTATTTGTGGTAGATTTTATTCTCTCTGACGCCTGAAATATCACCTGCTCGGTTTCGCGATTATCATAAAAAATATGCAAAATGTTACTCTGTACAATTTTTAATCGAAAAGTTTTTTATGCAAAATGTTATCCTTCACAATTTTTATTTGAAAAATTTTTGTCTGCAGGCAATATGTGAGAAAAAAAATCAATTAGATTCAATAAGAGCGAAAAAACGGTTTTAGGTAGGTCTTGTGCCCTCTGATGATTGAAATATTAACTATACGATTTTGCAGTAATAATAAAGATGTGCAAACCGTTATTCGCCACAATTTCTATTTGAAAAGTTTTTATCTGCAGGCAATATATTGGAAGAAAAATCAGTTTGAATTAGTGTGGGCGGAAGAACGAATTTTGGTAAGTCTTACACCCTCTGACGCCTAAAATATCAACTATACGGTTCCGTAATAGGAATAAAAAATGTGCAGAAAGTTATACTTCATGATTTTTATTTGAAAAGTTTTTGTCTGCATGCAATAGGTAAAGGAAAAAATTAATTTGATTCAATAACGGCGAGTGGATGATTTTTGGTAGATGATGTGCTCTCTGACGCCTGAAATATTTACCATACGGTTTTGCGATAAGTACAAAAAATTTGCAAATTGTTATCTTCTACAATATTAGCTTGAAAAGTTTTTGTCTACAGGCAATAGTTGAGGATAAAAATCAATTTGACCCAATATAGGCAAAAAAACGATTTTTGATGGATTTTGTGCCCTCCGACGCCTGAAATATCAACTTTTGGGTTTTGTGGTTCACAAAAGAATTGTGTAGAATGTTATCCTCTACAATTTTTATTTGAAAAGTTTTTGTCTGCAGGCAATAGGAAACAAGAAAAATCAATTTGAATTATGTCGTTCCTTCAGATCAATGTGCAAGGATAATTTTTGCAAGTGATGCTTTTTCCGACAGCTTGATTAGCTGTACTAAATCTCTACTTTCGATGTGGATCAAATTATCTCGAAAAGTTTACAAAAGTAGAATACTAATATTTGAGAAATTCCAAATGGAAATAATACAGAATCCATATATCAAATGAAAAATTTAATAAACTGTCAAAACTTGGATTCATATTTGTTTTTAAATGCCGCAAAGTTCTCGTGAAACAAATAACTATCCTAAAAACAGCTACAATAAATAATTTAACATTCTCTACTAAAAGCACATTTCAGATATTTACAAATATTTACAAAAGTAACATCAAATAGTAATTCTACTTGCAACATGATTTTAGTGATTTTATCATACATTTTAAAAATATACATGATCCAAAAATGATTAACAATGGAAAAGAAATATTTGTGCTTTTTCATTGATTTAATAGTAAGCCAATAAATCAATCAATCCGTGAAATAAAATTGTGACGTATTTACAAGTCTAATATATTGGCCCTTATTCCTAACCTTAACAAATGAATTTGAACTGAAGGCTTGACAAAAATAAAACTTTTTACATGACCGCCCCTTGCGGAGAATTTATGGGCATATCATCTTCATCACAGGGCACCGTTGAATGATTGTACAACCCCTGAGCCATGAGTTGCAATGCTAGAGGGTTCTTCTGCCCCGAGGCCTTCTTGATCTTAGCCCTTTTATTCTGGAACCATATTTTGATTTGGGCTTCGTTGAGGCCCAATTCGGCGCTGAGTTGCTGGCGACGTCTTTCGGTTAGGTAGCGATTTTCCGCGAATTCGTGCTTCAAACGGGCAAGCTGGGCGCCGGAAAAGGCAGTCCGGGGACGCTTTTCTTCCGGGGTGGTGGGGGCTTTTGTGGTTGGTTTTTTCACACGCCGAGAGCGGGGACCTATAACAAATAGAAATTGTTTAGAAAATTGACTTTTGCTGTACAAATATCCCAACAAATAAATCATACTTAAATCACTTCTAAAAAAGCGATAGTAAATTTTCCCATAGTAATTTCCAAATGAACTTGAACTACAATGCCACTATCTCCATTCTCCATTTGCAGCACGTACAAGATATTACACACCCTTGAGTTCTCCATAACCCTATTAAACGTCCACCCCATATCGTGTTCACACAAACACAACTAATAAATAATAACACATTACAGAACATTATCCAACCCCTTATATTCTCGGCAGACCGCAAGTAAACAGACGATAGCACATCAAGATTTTAATTTATTTATAGTGGTCTTAACAGCTTCGAAACGTGTGATAATAATTCACTGGGGTATGATGAATATACTTCGGGGACAGCCATATGTAGTCATCGTACACAATATACACAGCAAGAAGAATGGAGATTTGATTGTTAGTTAAAATGGAGGTTTGATATATTTATTGCTCAGATTGACCAATGGAATTGAAGCAACTCCATGGTGTTGCTGTGAGAAGATATTTGGAATTATTATTTTAATGCTGCAGATGTATTTATGACTGCACGTTTTTATTTTTCAATAATGGATACTTAGAAGGGAATCGTGAACTGAATAAAGCATTTTCTTTCTGAAGAAAGACATGGTTAGTTTGATTACAGAATAAAAACAAACAAATTATAGTTTTTACCATAGTATGATGAGAAAATATAGAATATTATATGATTTTTTATGAAGACTAGAGTTTTCCAGCCACAAGAGATGAATAATTAATTCCTGACTAAATTAGCGATTCAAAAAATTTGAAACTGTTAGTCTTGAGTCAGGGAGGAGGTAGAAATAATATACTGAAGACAGAATAATGTCCTCGTTTTCCTTCATACAATTATAGTGTTCAAATCTCAAACTCAAAATGATATAATAATCCTATATGTCGTTTCAAGATAAACTATTAATTCCTGATCAAACCAACGGTTCAAAAAATCTGAAACTTACAATGTTGACTCAAGAAGAATGTAGAAATAACATACTAGAAACAGAATGATATTCTCGTTTTCTTTCACACAATTACAATGTTCGAAACTGAAAATCACAATAAAATAATAATCCTGTATGTCCTTTTGAAATTAATTATTTATTTCTGACTGAACCAGTGATTCTAAATTTTTTTAACTGCGCATGCTGACTGATAGAGGATGTAAAAATATTATACTGAAGTACTGAAGACAAAGTCACAATTATAATGTTCAAATATTGAAATCACAATAACAATAATAATCGTAGATGTCCTCGTTAGATAAATTATTCATTTCTGACTAAACCAGCGATTCAAAAATTTTGAAAATATAAGTGTTGGCTATGGGAGGATGTAAAAATAATATACTGAAGACAAAATGGCATCTCTGTTCACCTGCACACAATTAAAGTGTTAAAAACTAAAAATTACAATGACATAATAATCATAAATATCCTCTTGAGATAAATTATTTATTTTTGACTAAACCAGCGATTCAAAAAATTCGTAATCATCAGTGCTGACTGAGAAAGGATGAAGAGGTAATATACTGAAGGCAGGATAACGTTCTTGTTTTTCTTTACACTATTATAGTGTTCAAATCCGAAAATCACAATCATTGCTGTCTTCTTGAGAAATTTATGATCACTGACCAAACCAGCGATTCAAAAAATTTGAAACTATGGATGTTGACTGAGGAAGGGTGTAAAAATAATATACCGAAGAAAAAATGACGTCCTTGTTCCCCTCTACACAATTATAGTGTTCAAATCTGCGAAGCACAATCATATCAGTCCTCTTGAGAAATTTATCATTCCTGGATAAATCAGTGATTCTAAAAATTTGAAACTTAAATTGGTAAAGTAAAGTAATATACTGGAGACAAAATTTTCCTCCTCGCAATTATAATGTACAAATCTCAAAATCACAATTCCAAAATAATCGTAGATGTCCTCTTGAGATGAATTATTCATTTCTGACTAAGCCAATGATTCAAAAAATTTGAAAATACAAATGTTGATTGAGGGAGGTTGCAAAAATAAAGTACTGGAGACAAAATGGCATCTCTGCTTACCTCCACCCAATTATGTGTTCAAAACTAAAAATTATAATGCCGTAATAATCGTCAATATCCTCTTGAGATAAATTATTTATTTATGACTGAACCAGCGATTCAGAAAATTTGAAACTATGGGTGTTGCCTGAAGAAGGATACAGAAATAATATACTGGAGACAGAATAATGTCCTCATTTTTCTTCATACAATTATAGTATTCAAATCTCAAAATCAAAATGATATAATAATCCTATATGTCGTTTTGAGATAAATTATTGACTCCTGATCAAACCAGCGGTTCAAAAAACTTACAATGTTGACTCAAGAAGAATGTAGAAATAACATAGTAGAAACAGAATGATATTTCCGTTTTCTTTCACACAATTACGATGTTAGAAACTGAAAATCACAATAAAAAAATAATCCTATATGTCATCCTTTTGAGATTAATTATTTATTTCTGACTGAACCAGTGATTCTAAATTTTTTTAACTGCGCATGTTGACTGACAGAAGATGTAAAAATATTATACTGAAATACTGAAGACAAAGTCACAATTATAATGTTCAAATATTAAAATCACAATAACAATAATAATCGTAGATGTCCTCGTTACATGAATTATTCATTTCTGACTAAACCAGCGATTCAAAAATTTTGAAAATATAAGTGTTGACTATGGGAGGATGTAAAAATAATATACTGAAGACAAAATGGCATCTCTGATCACCTGCACACAATTAAAGTGTTAAAAACTAAAAATTACAATGACATAATAATGGTAAATATCCTCTTGAGATAAATTATTTATTTTTGACTAAACCAGCGATTCAAAAAATTCGTAATCATGAGTGCTGACTGAGGAAGGATGAAGAGGTAATATACTGAAGACAGGATAACGTTCTAGTTTTCCTTCACACTATTATAGTGTTCAAATCCGAAAATCACAATCATTGCTGTCCTCTTGAGAAATTTATAATCACTGACCAAACCAGCGATTCAAAAAATTTGAAACTATGGGTGTTGACTGAGGAAGGGTGTAAAAATAATATACCGAAGAAAAAATGACGTCCCTGTTCCCCTCTACACAATTATAGTGTTCAAATCTGCGAAGCACCATCATATCAGTCCTCTTGAGAATTTTATAATTCCTGACTAAACCAGCGATTCAGAAAATTTGAAACTATGGGTGTTGACTGAAGGAGGATACAGAAATAATAACGTCCTTGTTTTCCACCACACAATAACGATGTTAAAAACTGAGAATAGGAATGATGTAGTAATCCTGCATGTCCTCTTGCGATAAATTATTAATTCCTGACTGAACCAACGATTGAAAATATTCAAACGGTCAGTTTTGACTGAGGAAGGATGTAGAAATAATATACTGGAAACAAAACGACGTTATCATTTCCATCCACACGATTATAGTGTTCAAATCTTAAAATCACAATGAATTAATAATAATCGTGAATATCCTCTTGAGATAAATTATGTATTATATTTTAAAATATTAGTGTTGGCTGAGAAAGGATATAAAAATAATATCCTGGATACAAAATGGCGTCCCTGCTTATCTCCACACAATTATAGTGTTCAAAACTAAAAATTACAATGACATTATAATCATATATGTCCTCCTGGGATAAATTACTAGTTTCTGAGTAATCCAGCGATTCAAAAAATTTGAGACAGTGGATGTTGACTGAAGGAGTACGTAGAAATAATATACTGAAGACAGAATGACGTCCTCGTCTTCCTTCACTCAATTATAGTGTTGAAAATTAAAATTAAAAATCACAATGGCATAGTTACCCTATATTTTTTTTTAATCCTGATAAAATCAGAGATTCAAAAAACTTAAAACTGTCAGTATTGACTGAGGAAGGAAGTAGAAATAATATACTAAAAACAGAATGACGTTCTTATTTTCCTTTATACAATTATAGTGCTCAAAACTTGAAACCAAACTAAATGTTATATAATCCTTTCCAACTTTTTGAGAAATTATCAATTCCTAACTAAACCAGCCGTTCAAAAAATTTATTTTTCTAAATTTTGACTGAGGGAAGTTGTAGAAATAATGTACTGAGGACAAATTTACATCCCTATTTTTCTCCATCTAATTTTAGCTTTCACAACTAAAAATCGCAATAATATGTCCTCTTGAGATAAATTATTAAGTCATGACTAAACAATCGATTCAAAAAATTTAATATTGTGAATGTTGACTAAAGGAGGATGTAAAAATAATATTCTGCAGACAAAATGAAGTTTTCGTCTTCCTTCACACAATTATGGTGTCCAAAACCTAAAATCTAACTAGATGTAATAATCCTATGTGCCCTTTTGCGAAATTATTAATTTCTAACTAAACCAGCCATTTAAAAATTTGAAATTGTGAGTGTTGACTAAGGGAGGATGTAGAAATAATATACTGAAGACAAAATGACATCTTCATTTACATCCACCCAATTATAGCTTCCACAACTAAAAATCACAATGAAATAATAATCCTATGTCCTCTTGAGATAAATTATTTAGTCATGACTAAACCAGCGATTCAAAAAATTTAAAATTGTGAGTGTTGACTAAAGGAGGATGTAAAAATAATATACTGAAGACAAAATGAAGTTCTCGTCTTCCTCCACTCAATTATAGTTTCCAAAACTAAAAATCAGAATGACATAATAGCCCTATATTATGTCCTTTTCCGATAAATTATTGATTATTGACTAAGCCAGCAATTCAAAAAATTTCAAACTATCAGTATTGATTGAGAAATGATGTAGAAATAATATACTGAAAACAGAATGACGTTCTCATTTTCCTTCACACAATTATGGAGTCCAAAACTTGAAATCACACTAGATGTAATAATCCTGTTTGCCCTTTTGAGAAATTATTAATTTCTAACTAAACCAGCAATTCAAAAAATTTTATATTCTGAGTTTTGACTGAGGAAGGATGTAAAAATAATATACTGATGACAAAATGACATTCCCATTTTCCTCCACACAATTATAGTGTTCAAAACTAAAAATCACATTGACATAATAATTATATATGTCCTCTTGAGATAAATTATCAAGTCATGACTAAGCTAGCGATTCAAAAAAATTAAAATTGTGAGTGTTGACTGAGGAAGGATGTAAAAATAATATACTGAAGACAAAATTGAGTTCTCGTCTTTCTTCATACAATTAGGTGTTAAAAATTAAAAATCACTATGGCATAATAGCCCTATATATGTCCTCTTGAGATAAATATTATTGACTCCTGACAAAATCAGCGATTCAAAAAATTTGAAACTGTCAGGGTTGACTAAGGAAGGAAGTAGAAATAATATGCCGAAAACTGAATGACGTTCTCATTTTCTTTCTCACAATTATGGAGTCCAAAACTTGAAATCACACTAGATTTAATAATCCTATCTGCCCTTTTGAGAAATTATTAATTTCTTACTAAACCAGCAATTCAAAAAATTTTATATTCTGAATTTTGACTGAGGGAGGATGTAAAAATAATATATTGAAGACAAAATGACATTCCCATTTTCCTCCACACAATTATAGTGTTTAAAACTAAAAATCACATTGACATAATAATTATATATGTCCTCTTGAGATAAATTATCAAGTCATGACTAAACTAGTGATTCAAAAAATTTGAAATTGTTACTGTTGACTAAGGGAAAATGTAAAAATAATATACTGAAGACAAAATGAAGTTTTTGTCTTCCTCCATACAATTATAGTGTTAAAAATCACAAATCACAATAACATATCAATCCTTTATGCTCTTTTCAAGTAAATCATTAACTTCTAAATCAACTAACGATTCAAAAAATTTTAAACTTTAAGAGTTGATTAAGGGAGGATATAGAAATAATATACTAAAAACAGAATGACGTTTTTGTTTTCCTCTATACAATTACAGTGTTCAAATCTAAAAATTACAATCACTTCTGTCCTCTTGAGATGAATTATTAATTCCTGATTAAATCAGTAATTCGAAAAATTTGGAACTGTCAGTTCTGGCTTAAATAAGATGTAAAAATAATATACTAAAGACAAAATGATATTGTTGTATTTCTTCACACAATTATAGTCCCCACAACTTGAAACAATAAATATAATAATCATATTTGTCCGTTTGAGAAATTAATAATTTCTGACTAAACAAACGATTCCAAAAATTTGAAACTATGAGTGCTGACCGAGAAAGGATGTGAAAATAATATACTGAAGAAAAAATGACGTTCCTGTTTTCCCCTACACAATTATAGTGTTCAAATCTGCGAAGCACAGTCCTCTTGAGAATTTTGCATCATTTTCACTACAATTTGAAATTTGTTGATGGGATTCTAATGTCAAAGAAAATACAATAGCTGTAGTACTTGCAAAAGATAGACGTTATGTTACCAAAGTACTGAAAATCCAATTATAAACCAATATTCAAGAAGTATTAAATAATTGAAAAAATATTGGGAGCTACAGCTAATAAGGACCAATTTTTTGTTCTGAATAGTTTTATTTTGCATACATATTCATATAGGACTACTATACTTCGTTTAATGAAACCAAAAAAAAACTATATGCTACTTTTTTATTCCTCCATTCCCTCATTTGAAACTAAAAGTGCATTTTCTCTCTGCAAGTTATTCCTTTCATCCTTCTGGTCCCAGTATGCAATACTTGGTTAAACATTCACCATTTGTCGCTAATTGGAGCAATTGTCGGCTGTTTAGGGATGTTTGTTGTGCTCCCGCGGGACATTAGAGTCCCGTTATAGTGAAATATAACCACCCTGTTCCCAAGAGGGTGACACATAATTAGCTCACTATTATTGCACAAGAGACATCCAGTTGCAACATTTGGCCTGAGCAGTTAGATTGTAATTCTTATTTAATATACTAGAATGATGACTTATTATCATTCAATGTGTTGAATTTGATGATAGAAGGGTACATTGTTAGACATTGTACAAGGGCTGTTTTGAAAATAGTGAATAAAGAGCTATATAAAAGCGAAGTTAACGTTATGTATTTTAAATAAGATAACAAATTCATCAATTTCAGGCAGCTCCTCTATTATATCAAAAACTATTTTATCAAAGGCATAATAGATTATCATTAGCTTTCATCAATAAATTACAGCCTACAATTCCTACTTTCAACCTAAAATTTTGGTAATAACACACTCTATTCATTATTTGAATAAAAGAATATAACAAAACACTTGATAAAACCAATACATACTGACATTGATGAATCATCTGATAATGTTCTCCATATAAATTTAACAAATGTGTTCGGGAATATCTACTCATCTTTCAACGCTAATTCGGTAAATTAAAACGAATAGATAAAAGATAGTCGATCTTCTTTTATGTTAAAATAATGAGTTTGTATGACCTTTTATTGTTGTTGAAAAACTGAGGCATTAAATATCCATAAACGAATTTTATCGGTCTTTTATGATCTATTTTCGACGGTTGAATACTTATATTAAATATTAGTAATCATAAGAATGGCTGTAATTATTTTATCGCTGTCTTTTATCATTCCATACAAAACTTAAGGTAGTACAGCAATTAATAATATAAGAATATGAAAAAAAAAAGAGATATACAAGATGCTTACAGGAATACGGAACATCCACACAATAATGGTACTGCAAACACAAAACCACAACAGATATAATAATGCTGAATATCTTTTGAGATAAATAAATAATTATTGACGAAACCAGCGATTCAAAAAATTTGAAATTGTGGAAGATGATTGAGGGAGGATGTAAAATTAAAATACTGAAGACAGAATAACGTTATCTCATTCCTCCACACAATTATAGTGTTCCAAACACACTGAAATATATCCTGTAACAGCGCATGAAATAGCTCTCTTACAGGGATGGGTCTACATACCATCAAGTTACAATTTTAAATTCAATGTCTTGAATTTGAATGCTTTTATAAATATACGTTATCCAGCACTATTCCATAAACGAATACATTTCCAATCTGATTTTGATCTAATTGATAATTAATTTCAAACTCCAATTTAAAGACTCGAACAATAAGTCGGGTTCCTATTGAGCTTTAACGTTGCCAAATGTCCACGAGTGGGGCATGTCCTCCAATATTAAGTATGGTTGATTGATGTATTCGTCAATGTCTGCTTATTCCGATTAAAATATTTACAAAACTGCACGTCAGAATATTTTTGTTATAGTTTTTGTATAATCTACGAGAATTGGCTACAATATTTTTTTTTTTGTAATTTTATCTCTAGCAGTTGTTGCTGAATTATTTCTTATGCTTTTTACAGTCAAAAAATTTAATATTTGTCCGGTTAATTTGCTGTTATATTTATGTAAGTGGTGAAAATGGTACCAAACAATAAAAAAACGAACAAAAATATTCGTTTAACCGCGACAATTTGACCAGTTATACAAAGTTCAATCTCGATTTAGCCGATTGGTAAAAAAAAAAGAAGAAAACCATGAAGGTGCTACAGTAATTCCAAATACTGGATTTCAACATCCTACGTCTAACAATTTTGGATTTATGCGAAAAATTCAAAAAAACTTTAGAGTGAAGTGCACTTCCGGTACAGATGATTGCAACCATAATGCGAGGTGCACAACTAGATCTCAGACCAGTCTTGAATACAAAATTTTAACATTATACATTCGTCTAGTTTTGAGATTTGCGAGTTGCAATCCAAAAATAGCCAAAATGGATTCAGGGATGCTCAAAACGAATACTCCCTTCAAAATCTCGAAATGTGAATTTGGTCGGTTCATTAACTCAACCCAGTTATTTCCAAATTGGCCTAAGTGGATCCCCTGGGGTCCACGGAAGACTCGATGGGGGTTTACGTTGGCAGAAATCCTTACATTTTTTGACGAGTTTTGGAAATAAGGTAGAAATGTAGCAGCAGTAGATTCTCCGAAACTAGTGAAATTTTGAAAATGGTCTACGAGAAAAAATAGCTTGGGAGCCTCTGATGTTAACCTGAGAAGAATCTCAGCTGCTCTCAAACAGGATAAACAAACTAAAAACAGAAGACTTTCCCAAAATTTATCCTCAGAAGATCATCAGTTAATCCTGGGCAGGATGACTTTATTAAAATCAAATATATTTTTCATGAAGTTATCCTGAAAAGAATCCTTTTTTGGTTCTAAGGCCCAGTTGTACAGTCTAAGCTTATTCAAAGTTAAGGAAAACCAAGTTTAATTTCTATGGTTACCATTATTTCAGTAATTGTAACTATAGAAATTAATCTTCGTTTTACTAAACTTTGGATAAGCTTAGACTGTACAACTGGGCCTAAGCAGGATGGCCCCACTAAAATCGAATACCCTTCGAAAAAGTTAACCTAAGAAAAACTTTTGATGCCGAACACAACTACCATATAAAAACAAAATATTTCCTCATAATACGCTTATTCTGAGAAGAACCTCAAGAGGGCCTAACCAGGATGATATTATAGCGAATAACTTTTGGGTCCGGTTGTACAATTTAAGCTCATCTACAATTTATTTAAACCAAGTTTATTCTCTATAGTTACAATTATTTCAGCAATTGTAACCTTAGTAAGTAAGCCTGGTTTAATTAAACTGTAGATAAGCTTAGATTCTACAACCGGGCCTTGATTGCATAAAGTTTGGAAATCATCAGACTTGTCTTTCTAAGGAAAACTTCATTTCAAGATGATAAGATCCTCGTGGTACTTCAGGCGAACCAGAAATCATTTTTAAACGAATTGTCATGTTTGTATTGTTGCTGTAAAATGTACAGGGAGCCAATTTTCGTACAATAGTTATTTGTTCAACTAGGCAAAAAAATAGAAGACTTACTGACGCGGCTAGAGGCTGTTTTGAGGCAGTAAAAGTGACACTTTACAGACTGTAAACTGTCAATAAAATCGCACTTTTGAAGTCAATCGGCAAAAAAAATTAAACTTGCGTTTCTCGTTTTAATGTTGAATAAAAGTACAAATTCAGGAGTCGGCTTTCACACCTTCATACTTAAATTCTTTAGTACAGTTTATCATAGCCTCAAATGATCCAATGAAAATAAAGTTGATACATGGCATGCAGAAATATGAATCTACAGCATTGCCATCTATCATAATGTAGCCGAAGTGGTAGATTTTCAAAAACGCAGGGTAGTAGCGAGCTAAGCACACCGTCATCAGATTTTGATGTTTGGAAACGCTTGTGATATTCTTCTTTTTGCTATCTACAATATAGCTGAAATAAGAAACGTGAATATTTATTCAGTCTCTACGTACATGGACAAAAATTTTACCTCCAATAAATTGTGCAAAATTAAGTTAAACTCCGCTGAAAACATATTTTCTTTGTCTGTGTCAACACAAATGACAATAGTTCGTGAATTTCTATTAGAAAAAAATCTGACGTGGACATCACGTGACTTATTACTTGCACATCATTAGGTATATTTTTTGCATATAATAATACAAGCTTAAATGTAGATTTTCAAGATTCCACGGCTAACAGTTCCAAATTTATGTGTAAAATTAAAAAAATTCATGCTGAAGTGCACTTCCGGTTCAGTATATTGTTATGAGAATAAAAGGCAATCATTCAGATGCTACAGCAGACTGAAATACTAAATTTCAATACTTTACAGACAATCGTTTCGAATTTATGCGAAAAATTCCAAAAGACTGTCAAGTAAAGTGCACTTCATCGTTGGATATATTTTTTTCATATAATCAAATACAAAATTCCATCGTTCCACGGCTAACCGTTTTGGATTTATCCGAAAAATTCTAAAAACTTGTCAAGTAAAGTGCTCTTTCGGTCCAGTCGTTTTCTGTGGAAACAGTAGGTCATTATTCTTATGCTACATCAATCCTAAATACGGAGTTCCAAGATTCTACGCCCAGCATGTCTGAATTTATGCACGAAATTTAAAAAATACAGTCGATTTTGTTATGAGAATAGTAGGCAATCATTCAGATGCTGCAGCAGACTGAAATACTGAATATCAATTCTTTACAGCCAATCGTCTCGAATTTATGCAAAGAATTCTAAAAGTCTGTCAAGTAAAGTGCACTTCCGGCTCAGTCGATGAAAATAGGATGTGAGCGTTTAGATGGTAGAATCGACTCAATCACTGGATTCTAACATTCTACGTTTAACCGTTTTGAATTTATGTGGAAAATTCGAAAAATGCTTCGAGTAAAGTGCACTTCTAGGACAGACGATTGCAATCATAATGCGAGGTGCACAACTAGACCCTATGTCAGTCTTAAATACAAAATTTCAATATTATACGTACGACAGATTTTGAGATTTGCGATTTGCAAATGCACATACGTACCAACATCAAGCCGAAAATAGTCAAAATGGATTCAGGGATGCTCAAAACGGATATTTTCATCAAAATTTTGAATGTGAACTTTGTACAAGTACTTTTTACTCTTATTATAATTCCTCATTTCAAGTTGTATAACTCCTAATTTTTATTTTTGTTCTACAGTCGATAGTTCTCCCAAAAAACGAGCAAACTGTTTTGAAATTTACATCCGAAATCTTTTGAAGCCAGCGTTCCTAAAACGCCACCAGCTTAACAACTACGTTCTTTAGGTTGCAGACGTACCGAAAGAAGTATTGTTAGCGGTTTGTGCCCGGGTTTTAATTTGTTCTACAATTGTATTCAAAATAGGAAAATTATAAACGGTAATATTTTCATCGTTGTCACAACAAATACCCATTAAAATGTGGGTGATTCTATTCTTCCTTATTAAATGAAATTAACATTAATAAAAATCTTTACAACATTTAAAAGGGCGTTCATAAATCCTGTGGCATGTTTTTCTGTCAACACCAGTCAACACGCCTCGTCAAGGTGATATATCAGTCAGATGTTTTAAAAATAGTCTAGATTATGGAAAGTTTAAAAAGCACTTAGAGTCGTGCAGATTGATTTAGGAAGGATTTTGAGGTTCTGCATATTTATTTTTAAATGTAAGTGCTTGCAATGACAGACGATATTTGATGTATTAGCAGATGATAGAATTTTCCTTGAGAATTAAACTTATTTTAAATTTGTAGTGTATTCTGTGAATAATAATTAATTTAATTAGAACTCTTATTAATTACACGTTAACCACTTTTTTTTCCAGGAAGAAAAAATTCTACTAAATCAACAATATTTAAATTGACATTGTTTCAAATGGACTATTAGTAATTATACGAAGGGGATAACCGTTTTAGAAATGGAACTATTCATTAAAATAATTGCCTCTTTGTTGCTTACGAAGCGGTTTTCAAATGCGAAAGAGTATGTTTGAATTTTTAAATAGTTGTACACGCGAATTTTAATTTGTTGTAGGGGTGTCCTCCCTCGAGGACATTAAGTATTCATATGGGGAAGAAAATCTGTTGGTGACCAATTGGGCACTAATTAATATGAATCTACCACGAATTAATTCAATTGTGACAGAAATTCTTTCAAAAATATATGCTGTCATCACTCCTTATACCCGAAATCAATCTTTGTCCTCTTTATCAGATTATCATCACACAGTAGCCCTTGAAGACTAATTCCCTCTCCAAAATGTCAACAATGAAACAATAGAACGATTTCTCTGATTGATACATGTCATTACGGTGAAAAATGCTACCTTTTACATAGCACTTTCGACCTTGTAGTGCTGACGTGTCAATACATCAGATCAACCGCATTTTGACAATTGACTAATCGGTGTCCATGTCTGCGATTATGGCAGGTGTAAGAAGAGAAACACTTTGCTTTTGGTGGAAGTTTTTTTTTGTATTTCTGAAAGTTCTTGTAAGGGTTAATGCGTTTTGGGTCATTAAGGAACCTCAGATGATTGGTAAGGTAATGACTGCTTGTAGGAACAAATTTTATTTAATGAGTGATTGTGAACAAATGTGCTGAGCTATAGGTGAAGAAATTTACATAACCGGTGGTTTAAAGTGGTTTCTTGCTGATGGTTAAAGGTTAATTGTTGTAAAATGATTGTGTCAATATTTTTGCTAAATGCTTTTGGATTTTATCAATTAACTGTGTGCAAAGTCTGTAGAAATCACAATTTTTCCTCATTCTTCTGTGAAATCTGTAATTATTATTCAATTATGATAAGTAGCACTGAACACAGAACTCAAATTTTCCCATCGAATAAAGCTGTAATTTTGAAGCCACTTTATACACACCCTGTATAATATTTATGAGAATCATTGACATCATTAAAAACCTTATTTCATTGTGAGCACGTATGCATAAAATCAAATTTTTTCAACGACGTGAATTCGAGATATCCGTTTTTTGATATCTGTCAAAAAAAAAACTAAAAATGCAATTATTTCAAAAACTGTTGAAAAAAAGACATAGTTGCTTCAATAAAGTCCTATTAAAAAATTGAGGAGAACTCAAAAATATAATAAAATATAGGGTGTTCCATCTAAAATAAGAAAGTTGATGTCGACTTCCGGTATAACCGGAAGTGCCGCCATTTTGAAAATATTGTAGATTAACTCGGTTTTATCATTAAGGCCCATATGTAAAGTTTCAGATTTCTAACTATATCTGTTTTCCAGATATTGACTGAAGAACATCTCAAAAAGACACCATGTATATCAACTCCATCGGTCATTCAACAAATAAGACATTGAGAATATAATAAAACCTAGAGAATTTGAGTTTTTAAATATGTAGTACCTCAAATTTCCAATAAAAAAGTCTAAATCAAGGGTCTCCAAAATCGTCAAAAAAATCAGTTATGCAATTAATAATTATTTTGTTTGATAATAATTGGCAGAAACAGGGCCCTTTTCTCAAATTCTCAAAGCTACATCTTCCCCTAAACAGCAGCAACCAACGACACAGTCCTGCCAACTAAAATATCTCGCTTAGAAGTTATCTAAAATGTGTTTAAATTCTCATAAAATGGTCCATTGACTATACAAATTTATGCAGTACTAATTTCAAGCCATAAAATTAGTATTCAAGTCATTAAAACAACCTATTAACGTAAAAATAGTCGTGGTTTAATTGCATTTCTATATTTGATGAACCAGTATATGACAATCCACTTTTATTTGCAATTTTAATACTCAATAAAGTTGTGAAGCAATGCATACGTAATTAGGCCTCAATTTAGTGCATCTTTGTTTAAACAATAATTTACAAAAATTACCTACTTACTTCAACTGTACTTATGTATTTTATGCGTTAGAATAGTTATAGTTTACTAGCAATGTTCAAATCGTATCTATACAATCACAAATCAACAACATAAACGGTTATGTCTTTAGGGCGGCTTCATTTTCATTATTGATGCAAAATACAGTGTGCAAATCATTCCTCCCCCCTTATTATACCCCCGGACTTTCTATTTCCGGTGAGTAAATAATTAACAAGGATTAAATTGTGTCCGAGTCATCATAGCTAATTACGTATTGTAATAGGGGCGACGGATTGAAATATATTGTCTGTTTTGTGTAATTTTCGTTTGAGGATCGACATGAACTTCTAAATATCACTTTTTGTAGGATACAGGTTTCTTCTTTCTGAGAAGTCAAATAAGTCGAAATTAGCCCAACTTAGGAAGAAATGTTTCAAATAAAAAGTGAAGGAGACAAAATTTTCTACAAATAATGTTATTTGACTTTTTTTTATAAGTGCAACCGTTTTTGCAATAATGCCTCTCGAAGCCCGAGAGGTGCAGACCAGAAGCGCTCCATTTGACTTAATAATCTCTATCAACCTAATTACCGTTGTATTTGTTAATAATTTTCCCCTAATTTTTATCCAATGTACTTAAATAATCTGCAACTACATCAATTAACGAAATGGCATTCAGGCAATAGTCACAAATATTTGGACATTCGGCTCGTACAGGATTAGAACCACACGTTCTGCAATCTTTGCGATTGGATCAAAATATTTGATATTATTTATTCAACAAGCCTTTCAGCCAAGAAAATGTGAATTAAAACACTCAGAGAACGCGTTTTGTGCTACATCTAGCAAGTGATATAAAAACGGCACAATGTTACTCGAGGTGTGCTCCTTCACCAAGCATTATCGCTAAAACAGTTACACTTACAGAAAAATTTTTAATAACATTATTTGTAGGAAAATTAGTCTTCTTCATATTTCATTTGAAACACTTTTCCGTGAATTGAACCATTCTTGACTTATTCTCGAAAAAACATTTGGCCACAAAAAAGGAGGCAAAGATAATTTTGAGACTTGGAACAATGTTGACTAGACTTACGAAAGATATCACGTGGAAAATGTGCTTGTGGTTCATGTAAGAAATGGTACAGCGTTACTCGAAATGTATGTATCATTGTTTAAACAGTCGCACCTACAAAAAATGCTGAATAACATTATTTGTAGGAAATTTGATTTCCTTATCCTTTTATTTGAAACATTTTTACATAAATCGAACAGTTCTCGACTTATTATCGAAGAAAATGGGAAGCCTACGGTCTATAGGCGAATAAAATATTACTCTAAATGTGTTTTCATCGTTAAAACAGTTGCACTTACAAAAGATGCTCGATAACATTATTTGTAGAAAATTTAAGCTTCTTTAATTTTTATTTGAAATATTTTCACATAAATTGAACCGTTTCGATTTATTTTCGAAAAAAGTGGGAGGCCTATGATCTATAGGCAGGGAAAATTTTGAGCCTTGAAGCAATGTTGACTAAACCTACGAAAGATATGTAAAAAACGTTTCTTGCAGCAATGTTACTCGAGATGTGATCATTTATCGAGCATTAGATGGTTGCACTTACAGAAGAATGCTAGAGGACATTGTTGTAGGAAATTGAATTTTCTTCATTTTTCATTTGAAACATTTCTTTATGAATTAATCCATATTCGAATAATTCTCGAAAACCCATTTTTCCTGATACCTTAAAAAAGGGGGATGACTAGCTTTGACTACAGCCTACAAATACGCAAAAACGGTTACATTCACAAAAAAAAATGTTAAATAACATTATTTGTAAGAGATTTAATCTCCTTTATTTTTCATTCAATTTCTTCTCTATAAATTGAGCCGTTCTCGACTTATTTTCGAAAAATATTTTTTAGACATGTAACCACAAAAAAAAGTACAAGCCTACAGTCTGCAGGAAGAGCTGATTTTGGACCTTAAAACAATGTGGTTCCTTACGGATCTCGTAAAAAATAGCACAATGTTACTCAAGGTGTATTCATTCACCAAGTATTATCCTTAAAACGATTGTACTTACAGAAAAATGTTAAAGAACATTATTTGTAGGAAATTTAGTTTTCTTTATGTTGTATTTAAAACATTTTTTTGTAAGTTGAATCATACTCGAATAGTTCCCAAAAAACCAATTTTTTTGATATATCAAAAAAAGAGAGACGTCTACAGCCTACAGGCAAAGATAATTTTAAATCTTGAAACAGCGGATTGAACCTATAGAAGATACTACGTAAAAATCACGCCAAGTGCTGCTGCTCACAGATTTTATAAATAGGGATGTGTTCATTCGCCGTACTTTATCGAATAAACGGTTGTACCGACAGGAAAATATCATAAGGCATAGTTTGTAGGAAATATATTCTCCTTCATGTTTTATCCGAAACATTTTTTTGTAAGTTGAATTATACTCGAGTAATTTTCGGAAAACCAATTTTTAGCGCATTTTTTGGAGAAAAGCGCTATTATATTCACTTTGGCTGTCTGGCAGGCTGGCGTGACGTTGAGTTCTCAGCAAGTATACTATTTACAGACTTGAAACTGGTACTAAATAAAAGCTACTGTTTCGTAGGTTTGCACAAATTGCTTTAATTCAAGCTCAGTGATTGTGGGAGATTAAATTATTCGATTACTTGTTTCAAGTGAAACAATGCCCATAGATATATATGACATTAGGGATATGGCAACTGAAATTTATTAAAGTAGATAAAAATTTAGTTACAACTTTAGCCCCAGGTGTCACTATTATTTTGTACAGTTGTCAAATCTGTCCAGGATTCATTCAAGGACTTGTTTGACGCGAATTTGAAGCTTATTAGAATGAATTATTATTATTGGTTGAAAATTTGTTCACTTTTGGTGTATTTTTTTATATAGCTTTGATAAAGATCAAATTATTATTTTAAGGTACAACACTTGACCTCCCGTCAATCAATAACTAAACAATGAAGATTAAAAGGTATTTTTGAGTTTGTACATGCATAAATTATGTACCTATCGAATAGTCAACTTGAAACTAGTACTAAATGGAAGCTGCTGTTTCGTAAGTTTGCCCAAACTGCTTGATTTCAAACTCAGTAATTGTGAGAGATGGTAATTTGCGAAATCTCTGAAGTAACAAGCACTCATGAGCTGTCAAAAATGCGCTTTCATCATCTAGATGATTCTTCCATTTTTTTGACATCTCAAGAAAAGGGAGATGCTTATAGTCTGCTATAGAAAGAGCGTTGGCTTATCTTATACTTAGAACAGTGATGGCAACCTTTTCGAGAAGTGGATCAGATTTTGTTCATAATTTTTTTAGTACTAGCTCGTGGGTCACTAAGTCAGTGGAGTCATTTGGAAAGAGGGAGAGAAGGATGATTCAAAAATACTTTTTCTTTAGTTCTCTGCCTTTTTTGTTTAAAAACATTTACTTTCGTAAGTGGAAAGCAAAAAATAGAGATCGACATTAAAAAAATCATATATGTGAGGGATACCATGGATCAATAAATATTTTTGATTGTCTTTTCTCTCTTCTATGATATAAAAATGTGTTTATGAGAATCAGCTATAGAAGATTCCACGTAAAAAACGCGCCTGATGCTGTTTATAAAACATAGCACAATTTTACTTGGGATGCGTTTATTTGCCGGGCATTATCGTGAAAATGGCTGCACTTGCAGAAAAATGTTGTATGACATTGTTTGTAGGAAATTTAGTTTTCTTTAATTTTTATTTGAAACATTCTTTTGTAAGTTGAGCTATACTCGGATAATTCTCGAAAAACTAATTTTGCCGGTACCTCAAAAAAAGGAAGACGTTTATAGCCTACAAGCAAAGTTAATTTCAAATCCTAAAAGAGTGTTGACTTATATGTAAAAACTGAGCCTAACACTGTTCCTCGCGATTTTTTTAAAACGGTATGTATCAATTTTCCGGGCATTATCATGAAAGCGGCTGCATTTACAAAAAAAATATTGGATGAGATTGTTTGTAGGAAATTTAGTTATCTTTAATTTTCATTTAAAACATTTTTTTGTAAGTTGAGCCGTACTCAAATAAGTAATTCTTGGAAAACTAATTTTTCCGATATCTCAAAAAAGGAAGACGTCTACAGCCTACAAGCAAAGATAATTCAAAATCTCAAAATAGCTATTCTCCGCGAATTTTGTAAAACATACCACAATAATTCTCAGGACATGTTCATTCGCCGGGCATTATCGTAAAATCGGCGACATTTACAAAAAAATCTTGATGATACAGTTTGTAGGAAATTTAGTTTTTCTTAATTTTTATTTGAAACATTTTTTTGTAAGTTGAACGCCTAGTGCTGTTGTCCGCGAATTTTGTGAAACAACACAATTTTACTCGGATTGTGTTCATTTGCCAAGCATTATCGTGAAAACGGCTGCACTCACAGAAAAATGCTAAATGACATTGTTTGTAGGAGATCTAGTTTTTTTTTAATTTTTATTGGAAATATTTTTTTGTAAGGTGAACCATTTTAAATTTTTTCTCGGTAAAACTTATTGTGACATTTGGCTTTTTTAAACAGCCTATAGCTGGACAAAGCTGACTGGCTCTGACATTATTTCTCACGGGCTGTGTAAAAAGCATAAAACCTTCTATTAAAGATGGTATTTCTTCGCCGAGCATTATCAGAAAAACAGTTCCCTTTCATTATGTTAGAGGACATTGTTTGTAGTTTTCTTTACTTTTTATTTGAAAAATTTTTTTGTAGGTTGAACTTTCGATGAATTGATTTTGTTGACCCCTCAAAAAATGTAAAGGCCTACAGCTAACAGGCAAAAAAAATTTAGAACCTTAAAACAACGTTGCCTAATCCTCTAGAGCTAAACGATATCATGTGAAAAGCACGTCTAATATTGTTCCTTGCAGGTTATGCTGAAAATAGAGATGTGTTTTTCTGCAAGTATTATCACAAAAATAGTTGTGCCTACCAAAAAATGTTATATAACATTATAGGTAGCAAATTTATTCCTCTTTATTTTTTATTTGAAACATTTTTTTGGAAGTTGAACCGTTCTCGACATATTCGTAAAATCGCGGGCTGTGCTGAAAACAGGACAATGGTACTCGAGATGTGTTGTCTCCGAGCATTATCACAAAAACAGTTGTGCCTACCAAAAAATGTTATAGAACATTATAGGTAGCAAATTTAAACTTCTTCATTTTTTATTGGAAACATTTTTTTTAGGTTGAACCGTTCTCGACATATTCGTAGAAAATCAAAAAGTAATGGACAGTAAACGCAATTTTTGGTTTCAAACAAAACAAACGTGAATCGTGACATTATTACCAACTGATTTAAAAAAAAAAATCAAATGACAATATAAAAAATTATTAAAGTTAGCCCCAGTTCGTGCTAAATAGGACTGTCTTAGCTTCAAGCTGTGCTCAAAATGATCGAATCCACGGATTAAAATTAAAATTACGGTGACTGAAGAAGCCCTAGGTGTGCCTTAAACTATTTGTGCTATTCAATTATTATTCTAACAAAAAAAGCTATTTAAAATTCAAGTTACCTGAGCTAGGTCGATCCGAATATCTGGTGCAATAAACCCAAGCAGGCCAGAGGGTCGGAATCCCCTTTTCGTCTTTTTCCTCCTTAGCCGGCGGGCTGATCGCAGGTACCGGCGAATCTGCAACCCTCTTGGCCACGTCCAACGAGGAAACAGTTTCCTTCCTTCCGATTTGTGAAACCGCTTGACAAAGACTCCCCAAAGACGTAGAGGACACTGTTTCACACCTCTCATAAGGTTTAAACCCGATTTTTGAGACTTTAGTGCGCTGGAGAGCGATTTTTCCAAAGTCCGGTTGGAGGATGTTGTGGATGGAGTATTTTAAAGAGGTTGAGGGTTCTGGGAGGGACAAATTTGGACTTTTGGGTCGGTCCGAGTTTATTGACTCGCTGTCGGAAGTAACAGATGGGGACTGTAAAGGACTTGGGGTGTATTGTAACCGGTTTTCGGAAGATTCTTCCGGTTTTGATAATAGGGTTGATATTCTGAACATTGAACTCTTTTCGGAGGGGCAATTGTGGGTAATGTCAATAGAGGAATGGCTGAAATGTAGCTGCATTCTTGGGGAGTCTTTTTGGATTATTTGACAAGTGTACGGGGATGTACGGCTTGATTCAGGAGAATCAGGTGGGTTTTGATTCACATCCCCTGAATTTGGGCTTGTAGCCGCGTTAGGACTAAACCGATCTTCGAAAGCCATTTTTAAAATCACTAATGCACTAAAAGTTCATATCAAAGTTCACTTGTCAAAATTGATAAGTTAATTTCCACTTTGAGTAGGATCTAAGTAAAGTCAGATTTGCGATGTTTGCTCAAACTGCACTCTGTAAGTTCACTACTAAAAGTGTGCTGTCAAACTGAGTGAGATTTCAAAATAGTCATCTTTATTACTTGAAGTCTCGTGGAAACTCCGCCCCTTGACGTACAATATATCCATCCTTTTTTACCTCAAACACCAATCGTTTTTCTTTCTCTCTCATCGGGCGAGGCGATTGCGTTAGTTGTCTCTTTTCATGCCCTCCTTGTCTGACACATGCATTTTAATGTTTCTTTTCGATGCGTTTCTGAACACTGACACCGTGTAATCATGCCGTATCAGTTTCCAAATAACGTTGTCTAGTTGAAACCTGTTTGTCGTTTCGTCAAAATTGGAAACTTGATAGAAAAATCATCAAATACAACTCTAATCGAACTGAAACTTTTTCTTACAAATTTCATCATTTTAAACCAAATAATTTTTCAAGAAAAAAATTTTTTTTTCTGATTTTCTTTTCATCTATCTCTTTCTCTCTTATTGTTTCAAGCGATGTCTTCAAGCTGCACTACGTCTCATTTAAAAGCATTTCATCCAATGGAAAAATCTTTGTAGTGGGAACATCGTCGCTGTGATTGGTCCATGAGTAGTGGTGGGAAATGCGCACCAGATTGAGACGTAAATATGTTTGTTTTTGTATATCGAGCAGAGCAGGATGGGCGTGGTTTGCAAATGTAAACGTAGTAATTCAATAGTGTGTATATATGAGGTATGGACGATTGGAATATGGTTTGTAGACGTGATTTGCAAGTGAATAAAGGACTGGTTCAATATTTTCAAGCGTGAAATTATAAATTGATTTTTAATAATCTACCTACGTTTCTGAGTGATGGATTATATTGTAATTTTTATCATTATGATTATTATTATTATTACAGGTTATAAGTGTATTATTACCTCGAAATATTAAAATGATATATCAATATATCATTCTGAAATACTCCTATTTTTTATTCAGTAAGGTCATTTTGAATAATTATAATAGTATTATGTGACATACATGATTTTTTTAAGCCCTTAACTTTCATATTTGGTGATTACCTATTGATCGGTTTCAAATTAACATAAAAACATCAATATTTTTGTTTACATGATGAACTTGGGATTCAAACTACTCTTAAATGCGTCAATCACAAGATTAAAGGTATAAGGTGATAGTAGAACAAATATATTTTGTCTTATCTACACTACATATTGGGAGTTGCTATGAAGCTTTTTTTGATCTCTTCGAGCAACAAACATGAAAAATTCTGCTGAAGCAGCGAATGGAAAATTACCTCAAATCACGAAAATATTGTTTTTTGAAGAAAAGCCACAATTTTTTGGAGATCTATTGGGTTTTAAACATTTTTAAAGTGAAACTTTTTATGGGACACTATGAGTAAACTCGTAGAGCTAACAATATTTGTAAAATGTAAGTCTCTTTTTTCTTTTCAATGACCGTTTACTAAAACATACAGACAGAGACAGAAATACTACATTTTTTATTGGTGATAATCTTTCATTCTAATTTTTCATTAAAAAATGTTTCTCTTGACAGCTCAGTTTCGGGAACGCTTTTTGTTGATTTTATTGAATGTTTTAGATCTACGTCAATTTTGATACTAGTTTGGTGTACTTTATTCACGAGCAAGTAATTTGTGATGCATTTCAAATGGTAAAAAGGTGTTTTAAAGTATTAATCTTTTTTTAGGAAATTTGAAAGAATTACTCAATTTCTAAGCAAATTTCCTGCTTTAAACAATTCGGTCTTGTGGACATTCTAATGAATTTTATTAAATTGCTACATTTAAGTGAATTTTAACACCACTTTGGTGTATTATATTCATGAGCAAGTATTACCCATATATTTTATAGGTAAAGTAGGAAGCCAAATTATTTGGGACAGTACGAAAAAGCAAACAAATTTGTTTTTATAGAATTTATTTTTGTATTATTTCCATTGGCGTAGCTAGAAAATTTTCCTAGGAGGAGGGCAGCGGGCCAGCTGATCAGCCAATGCAAGTTTTTAATTTCGATAATTGCATTTAACTTTTTAGTAGAATCGACGAATTTTGGAAGTAACGAAGCAATTTATTGATAAATACATAGGTGATGTCTCGATATTGTGGAGCTCATTCACTCTTCTGAAAAATTAGCAGCAAAAATAGGTCTTCATAGAAATCAACAACATTTTTTGGGGTATTAATCGAGATATCAATGTTCCAACCAAAATTTGAGGAGTGCATCATAGTTATATTCGCATTTTCATGCGAGTTATAACGTTTTTTCGGCAAATAATCCAAAATATTTCGGAAACTATTCATTTGATCAAAAAAATTCACATAAAAAAAAGTTTTTTTTTATCAAATTTCCTACAATAAATCTTACTAGGGAATTTTATCACTGAAAATGCTTAGTTTTTGAAATAGAATTGATTTTTATATTTGGGTATAATAATTTCCTATAAAGGATGTATGAGCGAGGGCGGGGTGAAGTGGAGAAATTATTCACGTGATCTGTATTAACTTGGCAATGCAGCAAAAAGCCACGTGCTCGCCGCCTTGCTATAGCAGTGCAACGTTGCCGTGTCAATTCTTTGCGAGTAAAAATTTATTCAATTAAGTAATTTGAATTTCATTTCAATTTTTCTTTTCAGGATGAACGGATACATACCGCTTTTAAAATATTGACGGGACATTGCAATATTCATCTTTCTTATGTATCTAAAGTTTTTTTTTATTCTACGCAAACTTGAACATACTGATATCTATTTATTTATGAGCTCAATCACCTATTTCTCCATAAGAGCAATGTATTTTGTGTCAATTTTCAACAATTTATTACTTCAGAATATGAATACCCTGAAATTTTAACAGTAAATTCTTTGGGTGAAGAACTAATGATAAATCAATTTTGAAGCTTGAAATCAAAAATTGTTGTCACGCTCATACATCCTTGTAGGAAGTATAATTACAAAACTTTTTTCATATGGAATTTTTTGATAAAATACATATAGTTTTTGAGATATTTTTGCCTGATAATATATATACTTATACGAATATAACAATGAAGCACCCTCCAAATTTTGAATGGAATATTGATACATAAATAAGGGCACCAAAACTTTCTGCAAATAATCTTGCTAACTTCCGAGAAAAAAACTTTTTTTGCTAATTCCCCTGCACTAAAAGTGGCGCCTTCCTCAAATTTGTAGTAAAATTGGAAGTCTGACGATGGAGCTAAATTTCTAGGGTAGGTAATGAGTTTTTTAGGATGGGTGCTGCCAACCCTTGCTCCCTCCCTAGCTACGCCCATGATTATTGTTACTGGTATCACTATTATTGATTTTGATGAATACCAATGCTGATGATTCGCGTCATTCATCAAAAACTTCCATGACTCCAGCTTATTTTCCAGCTTTAACTTCTAAATAGTATTTTTTTTTAAATAAATTAATGTGAAATTCAACCAAGAATGTGATAATATTTCAACTTCTACATAAGCTGATGATGACGGACCGTTTCGGTGCCGAAACGTTCAAATAAAACTAACCGATATTTGATTCCTGGCCACATATTGTGATTGTTCAATTTTGGTACAAAAAAAACAATATTTTCTTGTCGTAATTCATTGTTCTAGTCAGGGTGTGAAAAAATCATGATTTCTTTGAAAAAATCAATAATCACGATTTTATTCAAAAAAAATCATGATTTTTTTTGGTTTCTCCTTTTTATTTTAGTTTCGACGTTTTAAATACTATATAAATAGTATTTTTATTAATTTTGGAAATTATTTGAATCGTTTTGATCGATTTTCAAATTGACATGGAAAATACATTTATAGTGTTTCAGGGATTTCAGGTCGAAGCATGTTGAAAAAACTCACACAGTTTCTTTATACAATTTTCTGTACATTTCTAATCCTGAATTAGAATTTATTCTATGTCATAATTTATTTTCTATTTTCTATTATTAGTTTTTTTTTTTATTTTTGATGAAATATGTTTGCTTCTTGGTTCTAACTTCCTTACTATAAGAAGTTTAGTTTATTTTCAACTATGGTGCTTTTTGATTGGAATCGATGATTTTTTTGAAAAAAATCATTGGATTAAAATCTTGATTATAATCATGATTTAAATCAAGTGATTTTAATCATCCATGCCCTGGTTTTAGTATCTCAATTTAACACTTATGTATAAAAAGAAATCAATGAAATCTGGGACTAATAATTTGTTGAAAAAAATCAGTAATAGATACTAGAATGTATTAAAATTTATAAACTGTCTCTAATAATTTGGCCAACTACTGTACCTATAATATAAAAAATTAGCAATGAATTTCAAAACGAATATCTTTACTCGAATAAAATAATACGATAATCAAACACAAAATTTATCGTTCTAGATTTATCCAAAAAATCTAAAAATCTGTCAAGTAAAGTTTGCTTTAGGCTCGATCGATTGCTTTGCAAACAATAGATCATCATTTTTATGCTAAAACATTCCTAAATACTGATTTTCAAGATTCTACGGCAAGCAATTCTGAATTTATGCGCAAAATTAAGATAAAATTCAACTGAAGTGCACTTGCGATTCAGTCGATTGTTATGAGAATAGTAGGCAATAATTCAGATGCTACAGCAAACTGTCATACTAAATTTCAATATTCTATAGAGTATACAGCCGATCGTGTAGAATTTAAGCAAAAAATTCCAAAAGACAAGTAAAGTGTACTTCCGGCTCAATTGATCTCAATGAAAATAGGATATGAGCATTTAGACAGTACTATCGTCTTAAATACTGAGCTTCAACATTCTACGATCAATCGTTCTGGATTCATGCAGAAAATTCAAAAAATGTTTCGAGTAAAGTGCATTACCGGTACAGACGATTACAATTATAATGCGAGGTGCACAGCGATACCTTATTTTTTACTAATTATTTGAATTTTCACCTCGTACAAATCTAGACATTTACAGAATTCTTGGTTTATTCAAAATTGATATTGTAGTTAGCTTTGAAAACTTAACGCAGTCACATGAATGTTTTTCAACTAACAAGATATTCATTTTAATGTTAAAACCTTCTGACTATTTTAAATCGATCAGACCACTTTTGTTTTCAACTAAAATCGCTGAGTAAATGTAACTAGATATCAAAATTGAGAAGAACAATAATTCTCGTCTTGTGGATCTCTACTTATCGACAATCTATTGAACACTGATTTGAAATCGATTGAACCACAATACCACTTGCGTTTTGTAAATGTAACGTCCAGCATTTGTTAATTGATAAAAACATTAATCATCATCTTTCAGACCTCTGACAGTCGACAATCCATCCAAGATCATTTTGAAATCGATGAGACCACAATACCACTTGTGTATTTTGATTCAAACGTTCTTAAATGTAATAGATGTCCCTTATAACTTCTTTGAAAATCAATTTCAATAAAACAGCTCCTCCCAAATTGATCACAATTATCGTTTAGATCTCCACTAATTGACAATCGATCCAAAACTGATTTAAAATATATCAGAGTGCAATATTATTTGTCCAGCGATTGGAAATCAATCCCATTTTCTTCCAAATCAAAATAAACAATCATCCTCCTGCCTGATCCCTATTAGCCGATTTGCCATCGATTATATCATATTACCCGAGAGTATCATGTTCCCTAGTTACAGCAAGTAATTAGAATAATTTCTCTGACAGATATTATAATAGTCCGTGAGACAGCGCATAAATTTTTTGTTGATTACCGCTCACTTGAAACTTTGTGAGTGGCTTCATTGTGATGAGTCCGACAACTTTTTCATTTGGCAAAATTCTAGATTTGGGGGTGTTTACCCGCGAGGGCTAATTAATTGAAAGAATATTACCGTAATACTGATCTTTACACTAATCGAAAGATTTTTTGATAATAAAATGAAGGAAAAATATTGTCCGACATGAATATTGAGGCTACCGGTGAGTCCGACTTGTCATAAGTACCAACATACTTACCATTAGTACCAACATACTTATGACAAGTGCGACTTGTCGGATTCACCGGTAGCCTCAATATTCATGTCGGACAATATTTTTCCTTCATTTAATTATCAAAAAATCTTTCAATTAGTGTACAGATCAGCATTACGGTAATATTCTTTCAATTAATTAGCCCTCACTGGAAAACGCCCCCAAATCTAGAATTTTGCTAAATGAAAAAGTTGTCGGACTCATCACAATGAAGCCACTCACAAAGTTTCAAATGAGCGGTAATCAACAAAAAATTTAGGCGCTGTCTCACGGACTATAAGGACAGTACATACATTGCTAAAAATTTTGATTGAAATAGTACATTAGTCGGACATTTAACATTGAAGGTACCACGGGAATTGAACGGACGATAATACCTACGGTCAACGTACACACCTCGGGCCGGAGGCCCTCGGAATGGCCGTAAAATTAATAGTCGAGGAAGTATTGTGATGGTCACAGCATATTTTCTATATTTTGAGATCTAATAATTCGGCTGTTTGTTAATTTTGAATGCTATCTTTTGCTGGGCTGCTCCTTGCTTGCAAAAATTGTCAGACTATGGAAATTGGGGGCCATAATTAAGAATTATAATATATACGGCTTTATGATGTTATAATACTTAACTTTACACTCTTGTTGTGTTAATTAATTATGGCATATCAAGACGAGGTTTGCCAGGTAACGAAAATTGTCCAAGTTTCATAATTAATAGGGCCCTCAAATTTCATATTTGAGAATTATTTGGACCTTATACAAATAATCCAATAAATGATTAAGAATCGTGAACGCTACCAATATGAATTCAAGTAAAACTAAATTTATTACAGAGCCAATAAGTTCAAAGGTGAACGTATGGAAATAACTGTAATAACTGTCAAAGAAATAACAACTTTTTTATAGGTAGTAAAATTTTGTGCAGCTCAGATTTAGAGAATATTATCGATTTCCTCTGTGACACACATTTGGCGTGTTGCAAGGAATGTTCGGAATTCGTTCTAATTTAAGGGTGAATTACCACTCTGACATATGAGGGTATGAGTGGATTTGCCTTAGTTTTATTTATAATTCATCACCTAAATTTTTATTTTCTTTGAAATTTTAGAAACATATATTAAAGGTGCCAGTAGATTTTAAGCTCTAACGGATGTAAATTTCGAAATTCCGTAAAGCAGGCCCTTTTCTATTTTAGGCTTCACCTGTAATTTACGCTTCGTAACCGTAGCCGTGACTAAAGTGAACTATGACTGCGCCTGTCAAAATACTACAAAATATTTTACTTTCAACAAAAATCTCATAGCTCCAAAATAGACAATATGCGGTGAGAACCCCGTCGGGCTGACAGGACTGTATTAGCCCGGATAAAAATCATCACAAGGCATGTTAAAATTTTTTGATGGCAAAATTTATTGTTGAGCAAATTGCTACACTTGTACATGTTGTAAAATTAATACAAGAAGAGAAGTATGTAATCAAAAAATATATTGTTACTGAATACGTCCCTGCAATGTGTTGAAATTGAAAAACACCCTGTCTGCATCAAGGTGTATCCGTGAAAAATTTCAATTTCACGAACGAATAACAAAGTGACATCTATGTAAAAATACATGAATTTTGGAAACAAATGCATGTAAACAAAAACGCCTTTCTGTCAAATTTAAATGTAGCTTTACCTTGACCAAGAAATGCCAAAATAAAATTAGTTCCGTCTGTCTTCGGACACACATTAACATTCCAAATATCAGTTGAAGAAAGGTAGAGAAAATACGAATTCAACTGTTTAGATGAATTTAAGTACATAAGGCAGCCCATTAATTTCAAAATTATTAGAATTTGAAATTCAGTTCTTCACAACTATTGAATTTTTTTCTTTGCATTGTGGTGTACCGGCCCTTTGTGCTCGTTGTCCACGGACAATAAAACCTTCAACTGTCATTGTGCCTTTTCAGCGCCGCTTTGCAGGTGAAACAAACGAATAACGGGGTTGCAAAGCAAGGAACATCAACCTGCCGACAAGAAACGTGCATGGATGATTTGATGGGCCGAGTCCAATTGGAGAAACAATTGAATGAAAGAAAGTTACTTGGGTTGATTGACAATGTTCTAAAGAGACGAAACTATTCTCACCCAGAGAAATATCTTTGAAAATGTATTAGCGTTAAATGCAAGGTGCAAAGCTTAATTTCTTTCAAACTAGTTTCCAACTAGCACGTCATTAATTTCCCTTTTTAAGCAATTTACCCAACAAACCTACAATACACGCCTGCCAACCTCAACAACGCTAATAGACGTTCTAGTGTTGCTACTCCAGGAATAATAATTACACAACCGCGAAACAAAACACTAAAGCTCGACAAAAGAGAAAAGGAAACCTAACCCTATTTTTCCGGAAGAACAGATCGATGCAAAGAGAGAGGGGCTTGCCTGCCACGGGGTCCTACACTTTGATTTTATTTACTAGTGATGTAGAAAATTGAATTCCACACCCTGGCAAGGTGTAAGATTCCACCCCGAAGAATCAATCGATACAGCAGGGGCGTGCGATTTTTTACAGCTTTTTCACTAAATCTACCGTTAATAAAAATACTACCGAGCCATTTCTTCAAGTTTGGAAATAAATAATAGACAAATCTATAAAATACAGTGAATGAAGAACCAATTCTTGGCTTTCTTCGGCTTAGATTCGTCAGAAGCAGTCTACTGTTTGGACTGTTTCTTAGCTTCTTGAGTTTTGTAATGGAACATGTTTTATTCACGGCTTTTTATTTACGACAAGGCGAAAAAAATCCTTCTTATCGCGGTTAAACATCGCCAAACATTACTTTGAAATTAATGATCAAATCTTTGTTATCCTCATTCCCAAATATTCATGCAAACTTTGAGTACCCGTTTGGTTGAGATGCCTAAACCTTTAATTATCTCGTACTAAGTCACTCATCGATCGTCAATATTATTCCATGGATTTATTCGACCTTTTCTGGAATGGGGATCTCTTTTGGACGGCCTGGGTGTTCATAATCAAAAATGCTTCTACGACCGTCTTCAAATTCAGCTGTCCAATATTTATTTGTTGAAATCGAAGGCGCAGAGTCCCTACAAACATAGTTCAACTCAATTTTTTTTTTTTTGTTGTAAATAGTAATCCAATGGCTGAACGATATTCGATGTCATTAATTTTCATGAATATATAGAAGTTGTTCGCTTTTAATGACTGTCAAACACAAACTAAATGACGTAGCTGGTTAAAAGTTCTACTGTAGTCATCTTAAGGTTGGAACTGATGCGTAACAGCGTTTCAAATAACATGTAGGATGTTCCTGTCGATATTGTGTTGATGTTGCCAGAAATTCGACGTCAAAGAATCTCATGCACAAAGTTTTTCGCAAAAATCTCACTTTCTATGGATCAGAAGTCAATGAAAGTTGATAAAAGTTGTTAATCTTTCTATTTTGAGTAAAAAATGCTCTAATCATTTTACTCCTATGATCAACCTTTTTTGTCCTAGAGCACGAAGAAAGTATATGCATACATTTATTCCTTTATCACTAGGTGGACTGCGAAACACGATTTTTTAATGATATTCTCGATAGTTGTGCCACAATATTTTTATGACGAGACTATCGACTTAATAAGACAAATAATTCCTAGGGAACAATGAAACTAGTATGTCGTCGATTTATTTTTGATCGTCATTGACCAAGAAAAATTCAATAACTAGGACGAATTTATTAACGAAACCATCAAACACAGCCTAATAATTGATACCGAGACTTTCAATATTATCGTCCAATACTAATTTAGCAGTTATCCCTATCCTTTGTCAGTATGTATACAAAGTTTCCTAATTTTCAGACCGCTGGTACAGTTATAAACTGATAGTATATTATAGAGAGATTAGCAAGCTTTTTACTAGTTGTTGGAACTCGTAACTCTAGGGATTATAATTTATGAACAAATTTAGAAAACAATAACAATATTTCTCGTTGACAATTTTTGCACGTCATAAAAAGTTCTAATTTTTTCAATTATTATGAATGAAAGAAATGTGTTTGCAGCTTCAATACTTTCGGGTGCTACCAAATTTTCATTCTCTACGACATTGTCACAAACACTCTCCATAGGCTTGTCAGATATTATTCAATTAAGCGACTCTTAAAATTTGAGAAACAGCGGTGCAATTGCCATTGGTAATAGATTGATAGCTTATTCTGAAAGAGACACCAAAATTTTACTTAAGTAGTTTTCAATTCTGAGTCAATAATTCATCAATAAATGTTGAAATAGTAATTAAGGTATCAAGGGTGTTAAAAGGACAATAGCATACTTGCCGAGGATCTCCGGCCCGAAGTGTATACGTTGACCGTGGCATTATCGTCCGTTCAGCTCCCGTGATGCCTTCAATGTTCCATGTCCGACTCATTTGCTATTTCAATCAAAAATATGTCCTGTCATTGTAATTTCTGTTTGGTTAGTTTCTTGATGGAAATAGGAAACGTGATATTCTTGTTTATTATCTCTCAAAATAATGCCCTCGGATATTATTTGTTACGTATTTACCCTGAAATCAGTGTTATTATGACAACCATAATAAAGTAGTCGGACATTAGACAATTATTATTCATACTGCAGTTACTCCTGTCCTCTCTCAATATGTATACAATGTTTTATAATTTTCAGAAAATTGATTTTGCAATTAATAAACTAATAGTTTGCTCCGAAGGAAACACCAAGATTTTCACCTAATGTTGTAATTTTCACTTCTGAATTAATAAACATTTTGGTATAAGCAAATGATATTTATTCTGCAGTCACCCCTAATTCTCTTCCGCCAAAGGTAAATGTCCACAACGAGATTAAAATCTCATGATATTTTTGTTCCATGAGAAATTTATCTCAGATTTGTTTCCATAGAACATGAGATATTTTTTTGAAACACTCGAGTCAAGAAATTTTTCTCTCATAAGACAAGATGTCTCTGAATGCACTGTTTCCACAGTACAATGTTCTGCAAATAGGAAGAAACAAAAATTCATGCTGTGGACTGATTTCATAAGATGTCAACCAGAAGAAAGACTGTAGTTTGTGATCATTACCTTGCCTTTAAGAAACGAAAAGGTCTCACTGATATTGGGTTAGAGATGGGATTAAAAAGAGAAAATACAACAATATAATGGAAACATTACTAAAAGAACTAGAACGGGAAGATCACTGTAGTGTCTTGGCTTTTATCCAGTTAAAAGTAAACTCTTCTTTTCAAATGTTTTTTTTATTCGTAACTCCTGTTACTTACTTGTTATAGATGTTTTGGCATATTCATTGTCAAAATTTTTATGTTTGAATTCTGTACGGGTTAGGTGGAAGAACAGCCTTGACTGAACCTCGCCTTTGACGTAAACGTCAATAAAGTGCTATTATTATTATTATTATTATTATTATTATTATTAACTCATTTCTGGAAAAAACAAATGTTTGTCTCATGGCACAACAGCAAAACTCACGTGAAGCGAGTGAAATAAATGTATCATGGGAGATTCGCAATATATCATGTATACACGTTGAAACCTATTCCAGAAATAAAATTCTGATGACAAATTGTTTCACGAGATTATCTCTAATATATCTCGTATCTCAAACCTGTTTCCACAATGAAATTCAAGTTCTCCTGAAATTTTTATTTGAGACAAAAATCTCATGGG
Source organism: Dromius quadrimaculatus (assembly GCA_963989225.1). NCBI lineage: Eukaryota > Metazoa > Arthropoda > Insecta > Coleoptera > Carabidae > Dromius > Dromius quadrimaculatus. The sequence continues at coordinate 6,371,942 of OZ022328.1, forward strand.
ATATTCTCATTGTGGATTCGTAGCTAAGTATCGTTATTTTTGTATCTTTCAATGAATATTTGTTTTGTTCCAAAGAGGGCATGGAAATTTTTACTGGCTGTTGGAGTATTCAAGTCTGGAGTTTTTCAAGACATGAAAGGATCAAAGAATAATCAAATATGCTATAAAATGTATGCCTTCAGTGATCCCAATGTTGGTAATAAATATTTATTTGTAACAAATACGTACGTTTCGGGTTGATAAACTAGCCATCATCAGCTAATAACAAAATGAATCAATGTAATAAAAACTTACAACCAAGAGTACAAATTGTTGAATTTGATAGGTAATAGTACAGTCATCTAGTAGTTTTACCTTGGAAATTTTCCAGGATTATTGAAAATGGATAATTTTATAGATATCTTTGTCGCTCGCCATATTGAAATGAATGGCGCCTCAAAGCAGTTTTCTGACAATATCCTCTTTCTGACTCATTTCACGATTAATACATTAAAATACAAATTGAAACTACAATTTCTGTAGTAACCTTTTTTCCGTAAAATCAATAGTTTTGGCGTACGAGTGCCACAAAATGTAGTTCAGCGCGTTTATCGCAGTTGTGGATGAGAAGTCATGACATAGCTTCCTTTACGCCAAGATGCAGCAATTAACTTTTCATTATTATATCGTTTTCAACATACATCGCGAAAGATTATCGATCTCAGTTCCACCAAAAGTTTATCCTTGTTGTCCTTTCTTTTAATACTTGACTTACAAAAAGTCTCCAATATTTTTTCTTCCATTTCAATCACTTCACTTTTATGCAATGGATTAGCACAAATAAAACAATTTACTTCATTAGAGGCCATGGCTCTATAAATGCAACGACACTGTGAAAGAGGAGAAGGACGCCCGACACAAAGGCGACGCATTCCTTTCCATTCAATGCATGTAAAATATTTATTGCTAGTATAGTTTTTGAATTTAATTAATTTTATAATCCACAAATTTTAGTTGAAATTAAATGTTACGGAAAAAAGAGGTTATTATAAATTGTAGGAATTTTTTCTAATTTTATTTGCCTTTATCGTGGAAGGAGGAAATTATCAGAAAGCAGCTTTTAGGCGCCATTTTTCCAATATAGTGGTACGAACGGCAAGGATACGAGGTGGCAGAGTTGAAATTCGGAAAGAGCACATCGAAATTTATAAAATTACCCATTTTCAAAACTCTCGGTGAACTTTCTACGTAACCTCTTTTTCCAAACCCACTTTACACGATCATATTTTTACATACAATTATGAATGTAATTCTACATGTATTTCTTGTCATATTTAACAATTTATATCAGCACTTTACACGATCAAATAAATATTCCCAGAATATTTGATAGCATGACAGTGACAGCTATTATATTTGTAGTGGCAATACGTTAGACTTGGTTTGGAGCAACGAACAACTTAATTTGTACTTTTTTTTTGTGTTAATCTATTAGACACTTGATAAAGTTTGGTTTTTTGTTCATACAGCATTATCAATTTCGATGCATTTTCTTGATTTCACATCTTTTATAATAGTTTTTTACAAAAACAAGAAAGATATTAACGTTGACATATATTGACAGTTGCTTAAATGCCGAACGTGATTCACACAAGGCAGCAACTACGAACTCTAAAGTCCCTAGATATCACCAAAATTTGATGAAAATTGGCTTGAAAAATTAAAACATGCTCTATTCCAACTATATTTACAACTTCGTATTGAACAATGCCATTCTGTAAATTTCTGTAGCTTTACACGATCAAATATCATTGAACAAAAAGATTTTATTAAATTACATGTATATTATAACCGTGTAAAGTATGCATTACAACGAAATGACTGTACTGAAACTTAAAATCTCAAAATGAGCCTATAATATCAATTCATCAACAAATTTTGATTGGCAGTTGATAATAAAGTTCTTCGAAAGCACACGGTTGAATATTTGGTGTTTCAAGTGAAACAATGCCCATAGATATATATGACATTAGGAATATGGCAACTAAAATTTATTAGGGAAGATAAAAATTTAGTTACAACTTTCGCCGCGGGTGTCACTATTATTATGTACAGTTGTCAAATCTGTCCGAGATTCATTCAATGACTTGTTTGACGCAAATTTGAAGCTTATCAGAATGAATCAGTATTATTGGTTGAAAATTTGTTCAATTTCGGTGTATTTTTCTTATATAGCTTTGATAAAGAGCAAATTTTAATTTTAAGGTACAGCACTTGACCTCCTGTCAGTCAATAACTAAACAATGAAGAATAAAAGGTATTTTTGAGTTTGTACATGCATAAATTATGTACCTATCAAACTGTCAACTTGAAACTAGTACTAAATGGAAGCTGCTGTTTCGTAAGTTTGCCAAAACTGCTTGATTTCAAGCTCAGTAATTGTGAGATATGGTGATTTGCGAAATCTCTGAGGTAACAAGCATTCATGAGCTGTCAAAAATGCACTTTCATCATCTAGATGATTCTTCCATTTTTTGTCAATGTAGTGAAATTTCATCAAGTAAATATAGTTCCGGCGTTCCATTTATGTTGAGAATAGTATTTCTATCGATAATTTGCTCTTAAACTATATGATATCTCATATTTGCTCTTCAGAAATATTTGTATGCTGGAAGGAGATCTTTTTAAGCAATTTCAACGACGACTCATGCTCCACTTCTCTTGTATAAAGTATAATATGATAATTATCGAAAATATTTGTTATACCATAGAGAATGTTATGCCCTTTATACAAATGTACAGCTTTACATTCCCTGCACTACAGAACGAAGAGAATAGGTCGCACAAAAAAATTTATACGACTTTAGTTATTTAAAATTGAAAAATCTATAACTTTTATGATAACCTTCATCATCTCCAGATCCATAGAAAGCGAAAAACTTAATTTTATGATCTGCAATGACGAAACGATATTAATAATGTTTTGATTTGGGAAAACTATATTCATGATTCAGATATTTGACTGGACTATGCATAATGACGTCATAAATCCAGACTTGCACATATATGCAAATATTCAGTTTGTTCAGAAGTGGTTGAAATTCAAAATTCGGGTATAACCTTGCCATACATAATCTGAATTTCATTTTTTCGAAAGAGCGTATTTCAAGGATAGTTCTACCTATTCCTATGAGTGTATGAATTTATCAGGATCCAAAAATAGACTAAAAAACTCTTAATGATGGTCCAATTTTGTCTCAAGCTGGACCGTTTGCAGATCTCAGTTCTTTAATTTAGATGCAAGCAAAAATGGGTAATATTGGACTGAAAACTTGAGAATAAAAAACTTTTTAAAATAAATTGTCTCTTGGAATAACTTTTCTAAAATTTAGTGTGGAATGAATAAAAAATAATTGTTAACTCTAATATTTTTCTCAATTATATAATTACAAACTTCTAAATTAATACAGGAATCTATTTTTATTCGAGAAAAAATGTTTGTCTTTCCTATTCAACTATAAAATAAAAGATGAAGATCTATTCACGCCACCTCGAATGATTTAAATTTAATATTGTCACGAAATATCACATGTGCATTATTTGCTCGGTTTACCTCCGGATCCTTTTACATCCTGGATTATAAAATTATTGACATTATTCTTGACTAACATGCAATGCATTTGCAATAAAATTTTCCTGAATTCACAATTTTATGTTTCATTTTATGATTATATTGAATATATATCGCGCGTGCGTCTGGAAGCTGTGTTAGTGGTGCAATCGGAGTACTTTTATTCCTTTTTATTTGAGAATGAGCCCCAAAAATGTGTTTATTTCTCCGCTACTGTGCTGCAATCTCACCCTCACGTTTATCCCCTCCTAATAAGGACGTGAATCGCTCGCGTTAAAACGTAACACAAACAAGAACCAGACCTTATCATCCTGGCGGAATCGCGCAAAAACTCGATCCTCGATCCACAGAAGCTCTTCGCAGCCTCTTCCAACTCCTTAGAGTTGAAATTCCCTCACAATTCCGCTCAATTCTAAAGTAATAGCAGCCTTGTTGAGCGAACCCGAGCAATGATGAACAAGGCACTCTTGTGTACACACATGATTACATATACGCTTACAAAATGTATTCAATTAAATGTGTGTAGTACGTGTCTGAGGAGAGAATGAGGGAGAACCAGAGAGGAGAAGATTAGGGTATTGTTTTTTGAGAGATTGACAGATGAATTGAATTGGGTTTCGGTTGTTCAAAACCTGATAGGGTTAATTTATTGCTTCTGGTATTTTGACTGCGTCAAAATTTGTTATATTGACGCACAAATTAAATTATTTGTATGTGACTGACAGTCACCTGAAGAAGATCAAAAGATCGAAACGATTTGTTACCAATATTGTAACAAATTGGAACTTTTATTAAGAATGTATGATTTCTCCACCTACAAGGCGGCACCTCAAAGTCCGACGTCTCCAATTTCTCCACCCGCGCATAAAGTGAATTTTATCTGTAAAGGAAACCGACTCACCGGGTTGCTTGGAGACAACGACAACAAAACACAAATGCCATCATAAATAACATGAGTTCTTGTTCACCTAATACCGCTTCGTGAGGTGTGTGGGCCCACTATTACATAGTGGATGGTCAATGTATTTAAGCGGTGACAACATGGGGTATTGTGGTAGAAAAGGTATGAAATGAGGGCGAAAATGATGAGAAAGTATAGAGGTTCACACGATGGAACCTTGTAGAAAATTCTGAAGAGAATTCACGTTGTAAAAGTGGTAAAGGATGCCACTATAGCTGCTACCCGTACCACTTAAACTGCTACTCTCACCACTTAGTAAGAACCATTTTCCGTTCTTATCAATCCATAATAAAATTCTTTTAAAAATATTGTTTATTCAATTCCAATTATTTCTTTTATGAGATGTTGGTGCAATAATTCAACCAACAAAACAATGGAAAATCGCGAATTTACACCAATATTTAATTGAAGAGCTATTATAAATATCTGCAATCGTAATCAAACTGGATACGCTAATTAACTTCACTAAGATCATTGTTTAGGTAACAAATGAATAATTATTTAAACAAACCGCGATTTTCTCGCACCTGGCTATCTGCGATCTGAAAACGCTTTAATTCCACTGTTTATTTTGATCTACGGTGGCCATGCAACAACGAAACTGAATACAGTCACGAATAAACGGTTTGCATGTTACTGATGAGTGAGTTTACGTGAAGTTTACTCAGTTTCAAAAGAATTATTTTATTCTTTCGAGGAGAAAATGGGTTTAAATATTTAATGAGGTATGGAAGTGTGCTAACTAGCTCTTTACGTGAACTGGAAATAATTATTCAATTGCACTTATTTCTTTATGAACTCATAAAGCATACATATTTCATACACTTGACCATATCTGAAAATACTGATCTAACCACTCCGAAGTCCCTCAGACAAGTAGGAAGATTCTTTTAAAAATTATTTTATTAGACCTAGAAAAGGCTTTCGACAGAATAGATAAGAAAGACATATAAAAGACGCTAAGAGAAAGAGAAGTAGATACAAGCATAATAAGAGATATATAAAGCTTATACAAAAAAAAACAAAAACTACATAAGAACAAAGAACGAAATATCAAACATGATCTAAACTAAAAAAGGCGTAGTCAAGGCAGCATATAAAGCTCGTTACTCTTCACACTAGTGATCGACAAAACAATAAAAGAAACAAAAAAGGAAGCGAAAGAATACGTTATAGGAAAGAGGAAAATGGGAAACGTAAAAGTAACAGACGACATGATAGTAATAAGAAAAGACAAAGACACACTAAACAAGAATTTAGAAATATTTAGAAGACACTTAGAAAAAATAAACATGAAGATAAACCACATAAAAATCAAGTCGATGATCATAAGCAAAAACGACAAAAATCACACAATAAAAATAGAAGGAGAAGTTCTAGAACAAGTCAAGAAGTTCAAGTATCTAGGAACAATACTAACCTATGACGGAAAACTAGATAAAGAAATAAGGGAAAGAACTGGAGCCACAGGTAGACTATTTAACGCGTTGAAGAGCACCATATTAACAAATAAAGAAATATCAAAGTAAATCAAAACACATGTATACAAGAAAGTAAATGTGCCTATCCTGACATACGGATCAGAAACCTAAACAACAACAGAACAACAACGTAGTAAATTAAGCAGCATATAAAAGAGATCCCTGAGAAAAATAGGAGGAAAAACAGTCTTGGACAGGATAAGAAACAAGGAACATAGAGAGACTTTGAATAAAAGCCGAAAGAAAACATAATAGAGGAAGGACAATTAAGATATACAAAAATTAACAAGAAAAAAGTACAAAGCAAAAATAGAAAAAACAAAGCAGAGAGAAAGACCCAGGAAAATACGGAAAGAAGAAGTGAAGAAAGCGCTGAAAAAAGGGGATGTAAATGGGAAGAAGTAAGCCACTCAACCAAACTGAAAGAAAAATGGAAATGAGGTATGAAAGCGGGTACCAAGAGAAGAAGAAGCAGAATGATCAAGAGTTAGGTAGGAATTTGATTGCATTTTAAAGTTTTGTAGTGTCGTTCGCGTGATTCTTATTTGATCTATTCTGTTATTCCAACTGTCTTATCTTTCCGTATCTGCTTTAATATTTCTTAGGTGGTTATTACAGCTATAAGTTCATTTTTTCCTTCCATAATTTTGTTATCTGCTTTCTTATTATTGTTTTTAGGTCTTGTGTTGAAGTGTGTACATCTTTTGCTGCTTTATCTTCTATTTCGTTGTCTTCTATGGCCTATATGAGACGGTATCCAGATTGGCGTAATTCCTGCGTTTTTTATATTGTATAATGTGTTGATGTTATTCATCACGCTCAATTATTCCGTGCATATTATATACTTTTCCGAACTTTTTTGGGTTCGTATATATTTCTTCTAGGGCTTTTAGGATACCATATGTTTCTGCTGTATTTGTAGATATTGTATTTAGAAGTCTGATTGTTATATTGTTGTTATTTTTGCTTAGTACTCCTCCTACTTTCTCATCAATTTTTGATCCATCTGTGTAGATCAATTGGGCCTTTTTTTGTCTGCATATTTTTTTCAAATTCTTGAATGTATTATTATGTCTGATATTGTTATAGTTTTTTCAAATCTTGCTAGATCTAAAATATATATTTTGGAGTTTTCTTCGTCCATGGTTAGACTTTGTCTGTGTATTTGGTTTGTAGTACAGGGATATTAATATTTAGGACTATGTAGACAGGATTCTTGGATCTGTAGCTATTTTCAAAAGATATGACATTGTAATTTGGGATTTTAAAATTTTTCATCAATTAATAGAAAATACATATAAATACACATTTTGAGGAAGGTTTGACGTGTTTTTTTTTGTATAATAGTGTCACAAATTTTATTTAGAATAATTTATTACACAGGTTACAGTATAAATCTTTACTCTACAAACTCGTATGTTTACAATATCACTCACAGTTACTTGTACTGAATCACTTAATGAATCCCCCTCCTAGCTCACGCACTTATATACCTAAGCTAATGGGTCAACATTCAATTGTCTAACACTTGTTGCCTGGCAACCACCGAACATCTAGTGACCATAGCCTGTCAATCATATCCGACAAGTGAACATCAACTTTGTCAATACTAACTAGGATTACAGTTACAACGAATTTAAATAAATAATTATGGGAACTAATTACTACAAATATTACATATTTGTGACAATAAGTTTATGAAAAGTAGATATTTAAGATGAAACGGTACTAGTTTTTTTTTGTCTAGCCTAATTTTGTTTTGGAGTAAATCAGGCTCACGGAAGGTCAGTGATTATGGAGGGATGGACAAGAATTTAAATTAAACATTTTAGAGGGAAGATATTCAAATACTAAAATGAATACTCGCATACAAAATAAGTGTCAAAAATATAAATTTCAATGGAATTATGATATAAAAATGTTCCAAAACTCACGCAACACGCAAGAACTAATTTCGATAAAAAACATGTTTTAAATTGGAAATTATGAGTTTTTTTGAATCATAGAGTATACAGTACAAAAGCAATCTAATTTTAATAAAAAACTAATTTTAAATTGAAAATTATGAATTTTATATTGAATCATAAAGTATGCAGTACAGTATACATGTATGAAATATTATATAGAGCAAATTTCGTTCATACAGCCCTTAACTTCCAAAACTATATGTCGTTCACATCAATACCTTACAATGTAGGCACAATATTGGGATCTGACATATTCACTCCTGACCTCTAGTGACGAATTCGAGAAATATTATAAGTCTGCATCTAGTCAAATTATGTATTGAATTCCATTTGATCAAGTGTGTTCATTGATCCATATTCACATCCAAATTCTCAAAGATGGAATCAATAGAATCTCCAACTCATTTGTAAGGTTGGACAAGAATCATCTATTGTCTAGAGAATTGTAGAAGTAGTTATAATAAAGATGCACGGAACGTATTGTGTATGAATAAAATATTTTTGAGAATTGAAAATAAAAAATGTAAAGAGCTTTGACAATTAGTGAAGTGAAGAAAACGATTGGAGTTTGCTCTGTACATTTTAAAAGCATGATTTTATATTATTCGGTGACTATATAAGTGTGACATATAGTATCGCCGTTCTGATATTATAGTTATATTATTCGTTATTGTTTATCAGTTTGTATTACCGGAACAAGGAATGCATTTATAACGAAATGCTATACTCACTCTATTTTAGAACCTTATGTCTAAGTCTTCATTATAACTACTTCTACAATTTTGTAGACAATAGATAAATATTGCTTACAAATGTGGTAGGTATAGTGTTTCGCTTCAAATGCTACCTTTTTTTTCCATAATATAAATTGATAAGCAGCTACGAATAATATAACTATTACATCATAACGGTGAAACTATATTTCACACTTATATACTTACCGAATAATATAAAATCATGCTTTTTAAAATGTACAGAGCAAACTTCAATCAATCGTTTACTTTACTTCACTAAGTACCAAAGCTCTTGAAAAGCTTTGGAATAGTCAATTTTTTCTAATGTTCTAAAATATTTCATATCTACACAAAACATTTTCGTGCGTCAAGAAATGTATAGAATCTTATGTTTAAATCTGTATTAGAACAATTTCTACAATTATCTAGACAATAAATCAACCTTATTTAACTTTGCAAACGAGTTGGAAATTTTATTAATTACATTCTTGAGAATTTGGATGTAAATATGGATTACTAAACATACTTCAACAAATGGAACTTGATACACAATTTCACGGGATGCAGTCTTATAATATTTCTCGCATTCGCCACTAGAGGTCAGAAGTGAATATGTCAGATCCCAATACTTAATTATCATGTCGCGATAGCGAGCACCATTGAATTTGTTTGTTTGATCAGCTGTTTCTTCGAAGAAGAATGGTTCGATGATGCCTCCAGCGCAAAATTTGTACCAAACAGTGACACATTGTTGATGCATTTATTTCTTAACAATCACTCGTGGATTTTCTGAATCCCAAATGCAACAATTCTCACGATTAACGAAGCCATCAAGATTGAAATGAGCGTAATCGCTGAAAATTGAGAATAATCCAGTATTATTAATTGTAGAATGACAGATCCCAATAATAATTGTTGGACATACTTAAATAAAATACTTTGTCGCTTCGAACAACTTCAAAACTATGATAATGATAACTTCAAGCTCTCATCTGTACACTTTCAATTATAGTAGCATTTGGAAATCTAAAAGAGAGAAATTTATCAAAATAAGATTTGAATTTTATTGTTAATGTATGTATCCAATGAACTTACTGTAACATTGTAGACCAGATTAGTCAAATTTCTTGAAATCCAAACCATTCTTCCTACCAGTGTGACAAGATCGGTAAAACTACAATTGAAATCAATTTTTTCGGTTCTTGAAATATTGATACTTAAATATGTGAAGTCAAATACAGTACCAAAATATCATATACAAAGATTACATTTTATCAAATACAGCCAGAAGCAGATTTTCAAAATGGGTTTTGTTACTAAAATCAGCCATAGTCTATTTGTCATCTAATAAATAAATAAATGATAAAATTAATTTAGTTAGGTTAACAAGCCATTGACAACTGTCATGAAATACAACATGACGATAGTAGATAGCGCCACAGAACAAATCTACTAGTAAGAAAGTCATATTCACACCACTATAAAAACTGAAACTCCGGGAATTATTGTAAAACATCGCTCATAATTTTCAAATACCATAAATATACTTTTTTTTGCCCATTTCTTATTACAAAATCCATAACTGGAACAAAAAAAAAAATTAATTTCTCGAAAACTATAATTTTAACTAGGTACTCTCAAAGAAAAAAATCATCTCCAAGAAATACTTCGCCAAATAATAGAATTACTTTTGTCAAAATTGAGTTCGTGAATCTCGATATAAATTAAATAAAGTGTGAAAGGACATCAGAAGTTAATTTATTATAAGTATTCAATAAATATATTGCAACAAGATTCATAATTTCAAATTTCGCGCTAAAATAGTTGTTCCAAGTGATGTTTCAGTAATAATTAATATCAACCAATTCTTGTTCATTATGTGAAACTTATGAAAAAAATATTTTGACCTGCAGTTGCTCAGATATTTCGATTTAAATGATCGAAAATTCACAAAAATATTTGCAATCATATTTAAAGGTGAAGTCCTGAAGTTCAATTAGGGCACTTTTTTGTTTAATTAAGAATCTTCAAATTAAGATTTGAATTTTATTATTAATTAGATCAAAATTAGTGCTGGAATATATTTATTTAAGGAATGATTATATTTTTTAAAATGGAAGAATATTATCAACATAAAATAAAATAGATTCAAATAAATATACCATCACATCATTTACCCATAACTAGGTGCTAAGTGGAGCATTTTGCTGAATAAAGGATTATTACCGACGCCGACAAGAAAACTAGACAGTGACTTTGCTGAGTTAATAATAAAATGCATGTAGTATAAATTTTCAGCATCAAAATTGGAGACAGTGAATTTAAAATTGAAGAATTCGACAAGTGTAGCATATTTTTCTTAATAACTTTTTCCTGTCATCCATCTGGATATCAAGTAAAAATTAATCAAAGCTTTGTCTGAAATTTCAAAATGCGCCCATGGTTTAAACTGAATCTTTCTCATTTGTTGGAAGAATGACAGCTGTCGATTGAAATGATTATTTTGTAACTTTGAACCATCATTTGGAACTGAAAAATATCTATATTTTGGCAATACATTGAAATCTCCGCTCACCTCGGTAATTCTATTTTTGAATATGTTGTAAGATAGATTGAATTTGTCTCTGAGATCAACAATTTGATCTATTATTCATATTTATATCTTATTGTAGAATAAATTGATTTATATTAGGGAATTTCACGTATTTTTTCAAAGAGTACATTTTTTGAAAATTAGAATGTCTGCACAAGTTCATTGTATTTTCAAGAACAGCTGGGTAAAACAGTCTGAAAATAGTCAAAATGTGTGCTGCCATCTATGAGCGGCGTATAAAGTATAAGTGTTATTCTTAAACATTACGAGAGAATCATTCAACGATTGGTTCTCTCGCAGTGGGCCACAATCATTGTACATCATTTTATCATAGTATCCCATTTCAGTTATTGCTGTCCTATTTTTTTTTCTGAAAAAAAAAAAATACTTATACAAAAAAAAAGTATGAAACAAGGCAATGAAATGTATATAAAAATGCAGTAGATGAAAAAACCCCAGTGTAATGTTGACAAAATTAAATTGGTCAAGGGTTGCAAAGTACATAGAAATGATGAAATGATAGACTGACAGTAAAACATAATTTTTCATAATTCAGCTCAAAACTTCCGAATTCTTATCATTTCTGTCAAGAGGCAGAAATTATACCATTTGTACCTCCGCAACTATTTTTGAGGCCTCTGGCTTCAAATTGCACATTGAGAAGAAGAAAAACAATTTTTTCAATTGAAAATATAACTTCTTTCATTCCAAACTAAATTTGGCTCTATAATATTTTATACCTCAACATTATCTATAATCTGGGTATAAGAATGCCATTAAACACACATAAATTTCATCTATCTTTCACTAGACATCATTGGAGCTGCTAATATTCTCACAGTTTCATGTTTCATTTTTCAAGTGTCCACATCAAGTTGACTATGTTTGTGTTTCATGCAGGAGGTTTACTATTTAATAAATGGATTGTTTGCGGTGTTTTTCAATATGCTGTGAACAACAAAAGCTATCAGCGTTTGTTTTAGATATTGATTGGTAGATTGTGGATTATCTTTCATAGGAAACATAAGCAAAAGGTAATTTATCAAAGTTTGAATAATGATTTTAGAGAAGAAATATTGTAGCCAATATTGAAAAATTCTGATTTTCAATTGCAACATTTATCATTCATTTAAAATACAGTTTGTACAACAAAAAATTGTTTTATTGCTCACTGAACCAGAATATTATGATGAGGACTGGAGGCTATTTACAAATATTAAGCTACAAAAAGATTGATGCTAACGATGTCCCAAAAAACTTATCTAATTGAAGACATTTTCTATGAAACTAATTTAATATCCAAAACAAACAATTTAACATTTCCAACAAAAAAATCATTTCAAAAAATCCAATTAAGTTCAATAAACATACTCAAACTGAAATTCCTTATTCCCTAACAGCCAAAACAACTGAAAAAACCAAAAACGAATCGTTATTTGGCTCTGAACAGTTGCACGTTTGGTGGCGGCAGTTCCATCTATCGGCGTTCGCACGAACTACAAACGACGACGTGTGTGGTCCGCGAGTCGGCAGAACATTGGCTCGCGAGTGTTTAAGTGTTAGTGCTGGTCATCAAGAACACAAGAAGTCCAAGTTAAAGACGAAAGTATAGATACCACGGTGTGAGAAAGCAAGAATTAAGACGGACTCTGTGGTATTTTAGGTCGGCAATTATAATCTTGCGGAATTGAATGAAAGTTTTTTCTTGTTTTTTGAAGACAAATGATTTGTTAATTCTGCAATTGATCCTATAACTGAATTGAATACCTAAAAATGTATTTCTATTTAAGTAAGAGAAAGACGGAGAATCTCCCTTGGCTACTTGATTACGTCATACCCGATGAAACTTTCGTCTTTCGTCTCGTTGAAAACAGCGATTATTTCTTTTCACAAGCAATTACATTAAGTTGAGCGAGAAGAAATTTACACCATGTTCGTATGTCAGACGCTGATTTATTAGGTGCCGATTGAACGGTTAATTACCGTGTTCAGGGAAATGATTAATTCGATCGCATCTAAAGATACTATATCGTTTATTATTAAGAAGATAATTCGTGGAGACTGTCTACGGATTAAAATTTTCTCTTCCAACGAAGAATAATAGTCAAAAGATTCAACCATCCCAAATCAGAAGTCTCATCAGCCGCACAAATGACAAAAAGAACCTTCCCTAACACTGAGAACAGCAATTATTGTCATTCAGAACCCAACAACACCAAAAAACAAAAACGCAGCAACGGAAACAACGAAAGGATCCTACTGCACGAACACGAATCCAAATACGATAAAAATCTCCTCTAGTTCTCTGTTCTCTGGTCATTATTGTGTCGTCTTCAAGTCTGTTTGTGTCTGGTTAGGTGGAGGTATTCACCGAAAAAACTACCGCGAGCAGTCGGGGACGTTTTGCACGCGAGATCTCCAAAAGAAGTATTTTTAAACGAGAATATAGAAAAAATGGGGAATAGTATATAAAATGTCATCTACAATAAAATTCACACAGTCCTCGCGTTCGTGTGGATGTCAAAAAATCTGCACGTTAGTAATTAACTATCTGGTAATTAATTAATTAATTATTAGATTATCAACGCCGAGAGTTGTGAAATGCTTGCTCCGACACATGATTATCTTATTTCAGACGATTTTTTGCTGTGTTCTTTTAATTAAAATAAAAACGTTTTCCGCTAGCTTGATGCATTTCATGTTCAAGTCTCGACTTATGTTTGTGAATAAAATAATTAGAAAGGAGTACATTTGAGTAATTGGCGTTTCTATTATGAATAATGCTCAGCAGGAATATTTCTTTGGAGACATGACAGTTTAATTGGCTCTGATCAAGAGTTAAAGAATATTAAACCATAGACAAGTAATTATGGAAGTTTGTACTTTTATAGTCAGTAAGTCAACAGTTATCATCATTCTATTTGTTGTTGAAAAGCAAAACGAATTAACAATGGAAGATTGTTAGTATTCGGATAATGCAAATTCCGAGAAGTAAAGCGACTAAGAAAAAAAAATCCAACAACCATATCCATTCTTGTTCAGCAGTACAAGTATTGAGAAACCGACAAAATTCATATCTCGAGATTTTGATGGAAATATCCGTTTTGAGCATCCCTTAATTCATTTTGACTAATTTCATATGTATAATGATGAAATTCTGTATTTAAAACTGGTCTAGGGTCTAGTTGTGCACCTCACATTGTGGTTGCAATCATTAAATAACAAACTTTTCGAATTATCCACATGAATTCAAAGCAATCAGTCGTAGAATATTGAATTTCTGTATCAAGCACTTCTATAACATCTAGTTGTGCACCTCGCTTTATGATTGCAACCGTCTGTACCGGAAGTGCACTTTACTCGAAACATTTTTTGAATTTTTCGCATGAATCCAAAACGATTAAACGTAGAATATTAGAATTCAGTATTTAAGACGGTAATACCATCTAGATGCTCATATCCTATTTTCATTGAGATCGACTGAGCCGGAAGTGCACTTTTTTTGACAGTCTTTTGGAATTTTTCGCATAAATTTGTAAGGATCGGCTGTATAGTATTGTAATTTAGTATTTCAGTCTGCTGTAGCATCTGAATGATTGCCTACTATTCTCATAGCAATGGACTGAACCGGAAATGCTCCTCAGTTAATTTTTTTTTTAATTTTGTGTATAAATTCAGTACTGTCCGCCGTATATTTAAGAATGTTGTAGCATAAAAATGATGATCTACTGTTTTCAAAGCAACCGACTGAGCCGAAAGCGCACTTTACTTAACAGATTTTTATAATTTTTTGGATAAATCCAAAACGATTAGCCGTGGAACGATGGAATTTTGTGTTTGATTATCGTATTATTATATGCAAAAAATATATCCAATGATGTGATGTCCACGTCAGATTTTTGTTCAAGGTTTTTTTGCCTAATCTATATCTGTAAAAGCGAAATACCACTCACTGATCTCAAAAACTGTCAAGTCGATTAAGCTGAAATTTGGCAGGTGGGTGGCATGTGAGGAGTAGACGTCAGCTAAGAAAGGATTTTGCAACAGGGACAGATTCAGGAAGATGTATATGAAAGAATCTTAAAGATACCTGAAGATGACTTCAAAAGTCGAAATGATCATAGTGAATTAATAAAGAAAATCATAAATTGAAACTTAGCTTTTACTACAATCATTAATTGTCAATGGAATATCGATAAATACGAATTATGCTAAAATTTCGCAGATAAATAGTTTGTGGAGAGCAAACGTCATTTAAGAATGGATTTTGCGACAGGGCCGAATTAAGGGAGTATATTAAAAGACGATTGCAAGTTTATATAAGAGTTTGATATCTTTGTTGTTGGAGGCATGAAATTTGATATTCGGGTAGACTTCGCAAGAAAAATACATATTTTTATATTATACTTATACGTTATTTTTTCGAAAAGGGTGGATCAGAGTGACTAGAAAAAAAAATTATCTGTCGCAGTCTTTTTGTTCCTGATGTCAGGGACTTGAATTATATTAGTTCCCCTCAAAAGTCCGATGAATCTATATTTTTAAAAGCGAAATACCACTCACTGATTCAAAACAAAATCTCAAAGCTGCCAAGCCGATTAAGCTGAAATTTGGCAGCTGGGTAGCATGTCGGAAGTAGACGTCAGCTTAGAAAAGAATAAATACCGAAATATGATTTTTTCGACAGAGTTGGCTTGAGGTGGTGCAGAGCAGACTAAATTCCACTCGGATAGCTCTGTTTTTGATATCAAGAAGTCAAATACTTGGATTATATTAATTTTGCTCATAAGTTCAATGTTTCTAACGTTGATATCTGGATAAATATTACGATATGATTTTTACAACAGGACAGGGATTAAATAAGGTTGCCAACGAAATATTAAAAAGCACGAATTACATAAAAATTTCACAGGGAAGTAGTTTGTGGAGTATAAAGGTCATTTGATAAAGAATTTTGCGACAAGGCCGAATTAAGTGGGTATAGAGGTGATTGCAATTTCATATGAGAGTTCTTTTCCGTTGCTGTTAAAGGCATGAAATTTGATATTCACCTGGACAATGTTATAAAATATATACCGTTATATTATTTTTTGTATGCGGGTGAAACCGCGGGTGCAAGAGACATTCTCTTTCAATCGCCTGTCTCACAATTCTTAGCTATCTCTAATAGATTCGGAGAAAATTTGAAAAGAATTGATGGGATTGTTGGAGTGGGGTCTTAGTACAAACCGGTGACATTTCTCCTATGTATGAAACGAAAGAAACCAGTGATATTTTCCCTGTACAACATTCAATCAGTTTGTTTATCCAAAAAATTTGACGTGTCAATAAAGTGCGAATTTGACTCGTATAGGATGTAATAAAATCTATCTTTTCACCTTAACACCTCAGATAGAACAGCAGTAAGACATCTTTATGGGACATTTTGAAACAATTCCTTTTGATCAAGCTCTAGATTCATATTCGCATTTCTTAGAAACACCTCAAGTTCAGGCTTTCTTAATTTTTATTTCAAAATCAACTTATGTATCCAAAAAATTTACATCTTCAGAACTTCTCGAAGTACTTCAAAAGCACTTCTAGTTATATTAAATTCAAGAATATTTCAAAACGGAAATTCCATATGAAACTGCTAGTTTAATATTTCGTAAAGGAACCTTAGCTGATGAAGGTTCTAAGAAACGTTCATAAAATTGGACCTTGGAATAACACGAATTGATTCATAATGTTTGAATATTTTTGTTTTGAAGGATTAGGGTACTACTTCCTCAAATATACATATTCTTTTATACCCCGAAAATATTTTTTTAGTCGTCTATTTCTAGAAACAGTGAAAGTTTAGTTTCAGTTGAACTTTTTCGGCATTGAGCCTGCCAATAGTTGAGATAACGACTATAAAGCCCGTGTGACACACTCAATTTTAATGTACATTAAAATGTACATTATTTTTTACACTTTTTACACATTGAACAGTTTTTTTCTATGACACACAGGTCAATGTTAATGTACATTTTCTTGGGGAGTTTAGGTATTTTCTATTCCAAGGATTGATGTGATATAAGGTATTCAATTCTCTTAATATTTGACTACTGAAATCTGACATTTGAAGAAAATTCTACTTATGTTTCCTATGTTTTTTATTTGATCTTTAAGTCTAAGACGACATATTTATTCCGTATTATAAAGAATACGTTGTGTAGCAAATTTTTGATAATTATGAAAGCAGAACTTTTTCTGTATGATACATTCAATGTTTAAAAATGTACATTAAAATGTACATTGAAATGAACATTGAAATTGAGGGTGTCATCCAGGCTTCAGACTAGCAGACAAACAGGCCCTTTTAAAAAGTTGATAACATTACTCTTTCTAGAAAAAATAGTTGTGACAGACAGGCGAACGGACGAACTATGAGCTGAATCTGATCTCTTTCAGTCTATATTCGCACTATATTTCTTATTATCCTATTGTTAACATATTATTTTGTTCACAGAATATGGAGAATGAATGAAATATGCAGCTAATGATCCTTACATCGAAAACTACATCCTTCAGCGAGATGGGTATGAACATATTTTTTTTTTATTTATTAACGATGATTTTTTTTACTTTACTACTTTGTTGAGTGCATTGAATCTTACATCCTTATATTCGATCGACAATATTGTATTCAAAGTGATTTTAGGTCCAGTATTATGAACAAATTAGATTTTCTTTCATACTGAGTAGATTTGTTCTTACGAAATTTACTGCTCTTGGAATTGTACACGGTAGTGTGTATCTATTCTATTAACGACTCCCGTGCAAGCTTCAAATTTAGACAATATAATTAAATTCATAATCAAAACTCTGGTGATTCCAGCAATCAATTTTGGAAGAAGGAATTTACTTCTGGAAAATGATACTCTTTTCATCTTTCTTTTAATATTAATTATGAGTTTAATTTATCTTTGCAAAATTATATGCATCTCCCTTCTTAAGACTGTACGTATGAGATATACTACAGGCTGCAGTTCTTGACCAATTTTGACGTTCAATTTGTTTTCAAATTGTTTGTCTATCTGAATAGCACTCTATTGATTTTTATGATGATTTGTTGATTAACTCAATTTCCAAATCTTTTTCTTCTTGACTGACGACTTCGAAAAGATACAAGCTCAAGTTATAGATATACCGATTAAGACCACATACCACTATCATTTATAGTGTGATGCAGTCGGAAAATGCTTCGTTTTACACACTGCTCACTGCTCTCTTGAGTACGCGTCTATGTCTCACATTTATTTTTATTCCAAGAATTTGAGTCACTCATCTATAATTTTTTGATATTTTATTTTGTATAGCCTCTATAAAGTCTCAAGTTTTGACAATAGAAATGATCATAACTAGAATGACATCACATTGACGTAGCTTTTTGAAAAGTTACATACATCTCCGTTCTTTGGTCTGTTCATATGGAGACTACAGATCGTAGTTTTTGACCAATTTTGGTGACTCTTTCTTTCATAAGTTAGTTAACTATCAGAATAAAACCATATGGATTTTTATAAATATCCTTCAATACAGCAATTTTTATTTAAAAAAAAAGAAGATAAGTGCAAGTTATATATTGATTAATATTGCATACTATTGTCATTTTGTCATTTATGGCGCAGTCGATAAAAGCTCCGTCTAATACATTCAAACACGCGCCCGGGTACCACATTTTTGTTTTATTTTGTTTTATTTTGAATTGAATTGCATATACCACACAGTGGTGTATGTTCTTCTAACTACTAGCGCACAAACCTCGAGTTCTGACGATAGAAGTGATTATAATTTAGGTAACTCCGAGAATAAATCACTTTTAATGAAGCATTTTGGAGAAAGAAGCATTTCACTTTATCATTGTAGTTTGACGATTATTGTATCTGACTATTCAACGATTTTGTGAGTTCAACAATCGAATAGAGCAAGAGCCCACGACGGCCAGACCTTCGTTATTTTATAAAAGTTGAAAGTTTGCCCATGCATGTCCTCTACATAGGTAAGAACGACCAGCGACTATAGAGTTTGGGTCGTGGTTACTTCGGCAGGTAACAGGTAGTAAAAGTGGATAAAATAGCACCTTAAATTCGTTAGAGTATAAAGCTCAATTTTTTTATATTTTCTCCAGGATAACTTTAGAAATCTCGTCATCCATTGCCGGACACTTATGACAGTTGCTACACCCTGCCAGGCACCCCTAAACTGTAATAAATCATATGTATACTTTCGTTATAGTATAAAAGCTGAATTTTATATATGTTACTTGGGGACCTATAAAAAGATGTCATCCCAATAGCCGGACAGTTTTAATGGTTTTTACATCTTGCCAGACACATTGAAAGTTCGCTATAGGTGCGAGCGCGAGTGCTTAATCGATTGCGATTTTCAAAAATATCCAATGAAAAAATAATTTCATTACGTTCACAGCCATCTTATATAAAGCAAAATTTTTTATTTTAATATTGAAAAATATATATTTGCTGCTAGACAATTGGCCGTATTCTGTAACACAATCATTAACTTATTATCGACCGATAAGATTTTTGTCAAATGGAAACAATTGTAACAAGAAACAATATTCAGAATTTTTGTCAGTGCTACCTACGTTCATTGGCTGAAATAGATAATGATCGATAAAAATTTATCGATTGAGTTACAGAATAGTCTCAAATATTGGAAATTGAAAAAAATCATCTAAAACTTGAAAAATTTCAATCGTAATGTTGGCAACTTTGAAGTCATATTAAATAAATTAATTTTATTGTCCTAAATTTTTCCTATATTGTAAACCGTATTCATAATCGTAGAAGACAGTTTATTGACAAAATGACAATTAGTTTGATTAATAAGGTAGGCTCCTAAGTAGTGTTAGTCTAGAGCTCCACAAATTGGCAGTTCGCTTCCGAAAAATTTAAAAATCCCAGACAATAGACACTCTCACATCCATCAAAAAAGAAAAAATTCAATCTAAACAAACTATCCGTTCCGTAGCATATTTCAAAATGACCGCCCTAAACCCTCAACAGTAACCGTAACCGCCAAACTAATGCGGTTAGTTTGATTACAGAAAGTAACCAAGAATTTTGACAGCCGCATTCCGTAAACCTAACCGGTTGACGAAAAAGTAACCGCGATTACCGTGGTTCAATTTCGGAATATTCTATAAACCACAGATGATGCCCAGTAGAAGATCGCAGTCGACTAGGCGCCCTATCTCACTCACACTCGCTTGAACAGATGTTACCTCGCGCTCGCACTTACAGCGGAATTTCAATGTGTCTGGCAAGATGTAAAAATCATTAAAACTGTCCGGCTATTGGGGTAATATCTTTTTATAGATCCCCAAGTAACATATATAAAATTCAGCTTTTATACTATAACGAAAGTATAATCATAATTTATAACAGTTTAGGGGTGTCTGGCAGGGGGTAGCAACTGTCATAAGTGTCCGGCAATGGATGACGAGATTTCTAAAGTTATCCTGGAGAAAATATAAAAAAATTGAGCTTTATACTCTAACGAATTTAAGGTGCTATTTTATACACCTTTACTACCTGTTACCTGCCGAAGTAACCACGACCCAAACTCTATAGTCGCTGGTCATTCTTATCTATGTAGGGGATATGCATGGGCAAACTTTCAGCTTTTATAAAATAACGAAGGTCTGGCCGTCGTGGGCTCTTGGGCTAGAAGAGGGAATTATCAATGACGGTCACAAAATGTCCTATATTTTTATATTCTATTGCAATTAAGAAGCTTTTCGATTGCTTAAAATGCATTCACACTCATTCAATGCAGGTTTTGAAACGAGCTTTCTGAAGATAAATTCAAACAATTAAAGCATCAGATATATCCCCTAATTAATTGAATTTGAATTTTCAAATTATTCAAACTTTATTATGAATGGACAGTGCTCGCGACTTCTTCTGTGCAAGACTTATTATAATCGTAATAAATAACCACAAAGAATAAATGAGTAGTGATATCGTAGTTCGTTGTTAACAATAAGAATTCATAAAAATTATTGTCATTGAAGAAAGCAACTGTATTCTGTAACAGAACTGTACATCATCAAGCTGCTCGCGCAAATGATGTGAGGCAGGAAGTATTCTCATGCCCGACATCACACAAGCGCATAGGTTGCATCGCTCCTGTAGTTACGCTGTTTAGTTTACCTGTTTACCTGTTTAGTTTAACTGCAGCGGCAGGCATACGCTCTATGGCTGGTATAGACATGAAGTGAGATACGATTTTATTCACTTAATTTATTATAAATCGGGTTTGGAAAGCATACTAACTGGTGAACCAGGATGTAAGCTATCACTATATGAAGTTCCATTCAAATCTGACAAATTCTTGTCGCGTGATACGTGCACAACATGAAAACTCTTTACGATTTTTGTCTCTATTGCTTTTCTATACAGTTATTCTTTGTATTATTGATTCACTTCTTGAAATAAATTTTACTTGTAAATTTTTTGAAGAGTCAGCTAAGCCTTCAATAATAATTAAAAATACCTTCCATATTTAACGTCGTCGAAAGGTTCAGCACATTTTTGTGCGAAATAATGGTGAAAATATGGAAATTGAAGCCCGTAGACTAGTCGTCAAAAAGTACTTAGTCTGATTTTCAAAATACTTGTTTACACACCTGTTGTGTATAAGACTATATGATCCTCAGCTCCTATATTTTGACAATTATTCAGTACACAGCGATTTTGTTCGGCTATATTGCCGCGGCGAATGAAACCATGAGTACCCGAAAACATCTAACTAGGACGCAGCCTTCTCGACTGTGCGCTTACATCTCCAAATAACAGATCATTTTATTTCATCTAAACACCATGACTTGCTTGGATCTTCAGTCTTCAGTGTCACCTACGTCAGTGACACATGCTTTGACACCTGTCATTCATCAATTTATCATTCATCAGTCATCAGAACACAATCTTTTCATTTATTCAAACACATGAGCACACTGCTATGGTAAAATGCCTGAGTAAAACGTAAGTACAAGTCAATTATGGAGGCATTGAGCGCATTCAGTCAATGTTGGCTGTTGGCTGGGTGTATGTACGTAATGACGTGTAGAGAAAAACAATGGAAGGTTGAGGATGCTTGATGAGGATGGTTAATGGTTCGTGGTTGCGAACAGATGTTATGGTTGATGATGTCATTCTGAGAGGGATTGAAAATGTAATAGAGCTTCAAACAGAAGGCTTTGAATACAGACGTCAATAAAATATATTTCTAATTCAACTATTTCCATAAAATCATTGCAGTAAATTCGCACAATTACAAGCAAATTTAACCCTAAATAAATCCAGACGATGTGAAAATCCTCGCCCCATCTCTGTCCCTCATCCAGAGCAATCCTCGTCCTCACAAACAAACCACGTGAGTGTGGAGTGCAAAACGAGATACAGCACGTTTCGCCCATTACGTTCTCCGATAGCCAGCAGAGGCGCTGCAGTCACACCACACATGCAAACCTAACCTAGATAACAACCAACATGGCGTCCACACACAGCTCACTCGAGTACGATGAATTATGACGTGTTTCATCTGTTATCTGAACACATGAATTACTGTACTTACACTTTTCAGATTATTGATGTGCATTTGTTTATTTTTAGAATTAATGGCGGACGATTTTAAGTGGTGGTTACTCGATAAAGAAGTGAGAATAATTGAAATGATTATGGAGGAGGAACTGTATTGCATTGATTTAGGGAATTGTTTGACAAGAAAGATTGTTATCTAAAGCGTTGGAAAAGTGGAAATTTGCAAATTTTTCTTGCAGAAAATTGCTAAATTGCTTCATGTTTGTTCAGCATACTATGTAATTAGTTACTTCAATAGCTCGCTGTTTCTCACACCTTCATGTTGCAAATTTATTATGTGTGTTGCAAAAATTAAAAGCGCGCTTCAGAGATTAACATGAGAATTTATTTCACATATAATTATACTTTTGAGTTCAACTTATAGTTTGTATAGTAATTTATCTACAACACTAATTGTATGATGATGGATTTGAACTCATCATTTTCAAATTATCTCTACTTCAAAATAAAATGAAAGATGAAAGAAAGAAAACTGTCTTGTATTCATGTAGCATTTATTTCATAGAGCTATAAACCGTAGCTGTCTCCGCACATTCACCTCAAAAAATCGCTTATATCTAAGTTCACTAAAATGTAGTAACATCAAATAATGCCAAAAATATTTTTGGGTATTTTTATCATTTTCAAAAATTTACATACATTTTGTGTATTAAAAAAAAATGGAAGAATCATCTAGATGATGGAAGCGCATTTTTGACAGCTCATGAATGCTTGTTACTTCAGAGATTTCGCAAATTACCATCTCTTCCAATTACTGAGCTTGAAATCAAGCAGTTTGGGCAAACTTACGAAACAGCAGCTTCCATTTAGTACTAGTTGCAAGTTGACTATTTAATAGGTACATAATTTATACATGTACAAACTCAAAAATACCTTTTAATCTTCATTGTTTAGTTATTGACTGACAGGAGGTCAAGTGCTGTAGCTTAAAATGATAATTTGATCTTTATCAAAGCTATATAAAAAAAAAATACACCAAAAGTGAACAGATTTTCATCCAATAATAATAATTTATTCTAATAAGCTTCAAATTCGCGTCAAACAAGTCATTGAATGAATCCCGGACAGATTTGACAACTGTACATAATAATAGTGATACCCGCGGCGAAAGTTGCAACTAAATTTTTATCTACTTTAATAAATTTTAGTTGCCATATCCCTAATGTCATAGATATCTATGGACATTGTTTCACTTGAAACAAGTAATTGAATAATTCAATTTTCCACAATCACTGAGCTTGAATTAAAGCAATTTGTGCAAGCCTACGAAACAGCAGCTTTTATTTAGTACCAGTTTCAAGTCTGTAAATAGTATAGTTGCTGAGATCTCAGCGTCACGCCAGCCAGCCAGCCAGCCAGCCAGCCAAAGTGAATATAATAGCGCTTTTTTCGGAAAAATGCGCTAAAAATCTACTGTGGCCACATAGTTCTTTCCCAACCCTAAATTCCATGCTCAGTTTCATCGCTGTACCAGAAATTTAGAATGTCGCATCAAATAATTGCATATTTCAAAGTGACAGCTGTCATTTTTTTCTAAGGCTTATAGAGGTCTTAAGGTGAAACATCACCCGGAAGTTCTAGTTGTCTCTGTCTAGTCTAATCTTGTTTTGGAGTAAGTGAGGCTTATGGTTTTAAATTGAAACTTATGAATTATTTATTGAATCATAAAGTATACAGTACAAGGGTTATGTATGGAATATTATATAGAGCAAATGGTCTCATCTTCTTGATTATCATATCGCGATAGCGAGCACCATTGAACGTTTTTGTTGCAAGTTATATACTGACTTAAAGTAATCAGCAAATTCATTCGCAATATCAACTGTGTTGTCAAATTTCAGTCCATTATGCTGCATACCACTTTGTTGAACATTTTGGGTTTTTGATTGTTTTATATAATTTCAGAATCTTTTGGGTTCCTTTGATAATAATTGTTCAGCATTTTGAACATAACTTTCATGCGAGCTCGCGTTATAAGCAACTTTGTTTCCGCCCGAAGATCATTGAAACGACGCTTCAACTGGATATTTCCAGGATTTTTCTTGTATCTTGCATGTATTTTGTGTTTTTCTGATAGTTTGGATTTTATAGTACTATCAAACCATATTGGTATATTTATTAGGTTTAATTTTCCTGAGAGGAACGCATAAATCAAGGCACCGATATATGATAGAATAAAACATTTCTACTGCTACATCCACATCACATTCGCGCTCTAGAATAGCCCAGTTTTGTGTTGAAAAAGTACTATATATCTGCTCGTAATTTGCTAGAGTAAAATTATACATTTTGTTGATATTACATGCTTGTTTAGCTTTTTTATATGGAAATCCAGATATAGTGATTTCAAGTGTCAGATGATACAAGTCGATTTTCACCAAAGGATCTATACAATTATCAACAGAAATATGAGCTACATTAGAGAGAACCAGGTCCAATATTCGATTTAAAGAGTTTTGTATGTTGTTACATGAATTCAAATTGAAATAAGCAGCAAGTTTTTCTACTGCACGAGATGTGGAGGATCCTTCATTTAGTTTGAATGCCGAACTTGTGATTTCAGGGATATTGAAATCGCCAATAATTAGAATGTCGCTATTCAGCAATGTTTGAGAACTCTGCAAAGCAGTGAATACATTCTCATAGTTTTCAATATTAGCTCTGACTTCCATATGAACTACGACAATGACAATCATATGGATAGATAACATTTTATCAAACACAGCCAGAAGCAAATATTCAAAATGGTTTTTGTTACTAAAATCAGCCATAGGCTATTTGTCATCTAATAAATAGATACATGATTAAATTAATTTAGTTAGGTTAACAAGCATTGACATTTGTCATCTAATACTACATGTGGATACTAGATAGCGCCACAGAATAAATCTACTAGTAAAAAACCATATTCACACCACTAAAAGAAATTAAAAAATATTTTCCTAAATTATTATTTTCAAATATACAGCCGCTGAAACTCCGGGAAATATTGTAAAATATTGCTCATAATTCTTAAAAATGATAAATATATATTTTCTGTTCATCTGACGTTTCTTCATAACGAAATTTATGATTTGAACAAAAAAATTTATTTCTTGAAAACTTGGAATATCCCGACTCTCAAAAAAATATGTTATCTCCAAGAAATATTTGGCCACGGAATATAATTACTTTTGTCAAAATTAAACTTGTGAAGAATAGAAAAAGCGTAAATGGACATCAGAGAAATACCCAGAGTATCAAAAATTTTGAGCCCAAAATCCAGTGACCAATGTCAAAAAAAAATAATTATCCAAATATATTGTCATAAATTTTATTTAGAATAATTTATTAACACAGGTTACAATGTGAATCTTCACTTTACAAACTCGTATTTTCACAATATCGCTCAAAGTTACTCTTACTGAATCTCTGATTGATTGAATTCCTCTCCTAGCTCGCACTCTTATATACCTAAGCCGTCAATGGGCCAGCATTCAATTGCCTAACAGTTGTTGCCTGGCAACCACCGAACATCTAGTGTCCATAGCCTGTAAATGATGTCCGACAATTGAACATCGACCTTGTCAATACTAACTAGGATTACACTTATAGCGAATTCAAATAAATAATTATGTGAGCTAATTACTACAAATATTTCATATTTGTGACAATATATACTTCTTGAACATCAATATTTTACTTTTAGAAGTGCACAGAAAGGATTATTAATGGAATATTAATCAATAAATAAATCATTTTTGCACAGCACTCTGAAGAATAATGTCATTTATAAGTCTAACAAATTTTGTTCCAAAAAAATTGGATAATCTCTAGGAAATTAATATTTTTAGCACTGATTATTTTTTTCTCGAAATTATCCGGTTCAATTTTCATAAAAATTTTTATATGATAACAGCAAGTATAGTGCCTACTATATATATTTCTTCCAGATAAATAACTATCAAAGTCTCTGAGATATAGGATTTGCATGCTAATTTTATACGTTAGAACTAATTTTATACGGATTTATTGCAGGCATAATGAAACTTTGACAAATTATCTAATTTTTAATATACACGCCATTAAAAGCTTTGTTAATCTACTGTAAGAAAGTATTCATCAAACATATTGTTACAAGATTCATCAATTCAAATTTCGCGCTAAAATAGTTCTTTCGGATGATGTTTCACTTTAAAGCACGAAGGAAAATAATAGAGGAGCGGACACTCAGTTGGAAAACATGAAGCCTAAAATGTAATGCGGCAGGTGTGAGAGAGACAGCGAGAGCGGGCCCAGCTTTGCGTACTTCAAATGCAGAAATAAGATTATATTTCAATTATTCTCAATAAAATACAATTGCCAGAAAGCTTTCCTATTTTCATTACGTTAAATACTACATTATTTACTAAATGAAAGGCAAAAATAAAAGAAAATTAGCATTTCTGTTCTAAATTCTGCAATGAATTATCATATTAGGAAACAAATTTTATAAACGTTTCTTTGAACACGAGTTTTCTGATTATGAATTATAATAGGCACATAAATGATTTGATCAATATTTTATATTACAATGGGCGTACTAAAATTGGAAAAATATACACGAACAATTTTCATTCACTAGAAGAAAGGTAGATATAAAAAATGCTGCTCTGCAAAAATTTTTTGTTTGGTGAACATTAACAAAAATATAATATACATCTACGATCACCAGAACTAACAGTTCTTGACATAATTTTTGGTGTAAAAAAAAATGTTATCAAATTAAACTGTGCAATAAAAATTTTATTACTTGACTCTATTCTATCAGTAATTATATCAATAATTTAATCATGGTTTTTATCACTCATGCAGGATAAGTACTGTTTTGCACACATTTCTCCGGGCGGTAAATGGTTCTTTGGCTATTGCGTGCGCCAAGTATAATTTGACGCCCGGAAAAACAAACAAGCACCAAATAATATTTACCCGAATTCGTAATAAAACAGAGTATCTGCCACTCGTGCGGTATTGTCAGTTGCCCACTTGAGCTCTCGTGGCCAATCGACAACTTATCGCACTTGTTGCACAATGTACTATTTTAAATTTCAATTTTTCGGAAGCAGCACGGGAGAAATAAGAAAACTATTCTAATATACCATAGGGCTAACAAGAACATTTGCTTCGCTCACTTTTGACAATTGTATTCTCAATAACTTTTATGTATTGATGACTATTCCATTCGTAGTATTTATAACAAGGTTAACAATGCTAAATCGCCACAGAAACTGTGCATATCAGCAGAAATACCATCGGGTATTACACTAGTGGTCAGAGTGAGTATTTTACTCAAAGATGTGGATACCTCCAATTTGTGCTTTCTTCGTATTTAATGGAATATTTTTCTGAATATCTTCATCAATTTTATCTCCTGATCTATCACCAAACCTTTTTGAACTAGATTCCATATCAAGACGCAATATATTTCTCTATTATTCGTCAAAGAAAATGCAAGAAATTCTAATTTTTCAGTTTGACAGAAGTTTGTTTACTCGTTCCTATGAAAATTACGTGAGTTGTTACTAGATTCATAGAAAACTAATTTGAAAAAATGGTCTGACTCCTGGAATAGTCCTCCATATACCATTTGTAGTTAAAGTATTATAGACTATTTTTGTGGTGCAATCACTCATATTTATTGTGCTTGTGAAAACCACTCGTGCTGCACATTCGTGGTATTCAAACGCAAGCACAATAAACATTCGTGATAGCACCACAAAAATAATCGATAATACTTCAACTACTCATGGTATAATAAATGAAAAGTGAATAAATTAATGTTGCAATTCTGTGTAAATCTATAAGTCTTATGAATTTATAAATTTATTGATAAGAAGTTTTCTCTGAATTTTCCACTAAAAGTTAAGTTAGATACGTTTAATAATTTGAAACACTGACCTTTCAATTTCTAACATAGAATTGTCAGTAGATCTGCTATTATAATTTTAGAATAATTTCTTCTCACTTTTACATCTTTAGACGACCATTCTTTTATAATATCCTCCTGTCTAAAATGTTTTTTACAAACGTAGTCTGTAATTTCCAATGTTCTATTCTGTCGTGGTATGTTCTTGCACCACTTATTTAATAAAATATCATTTTTGAGTACAGAAAAAAAAGAATATTTCTCTTTATATGTTCTGTACCCACTATTACAATCAGGCACAAAACATTTTCTTCCTATTTTACAATATATTTCGACATGAAAATACTAAATAGAGCGAAACTCGCCATTTACCTCCATACAAACATGGGCCCGCCTCTACCTATCTCTCAGTTACCTGCTCTCTCTAACAATATTACATTTTTGGCTTCACTTTTGCAACACAGTTAAGATATGGAATTGCGTAGGCGCCTTAAAACAATAATTATATGAGCAAAGATATTTTTCATGAATTACAGCAAACAAATTTCACCGAAACGTCTGGAGGGTTGCGCTTATTAGAATTTTATTTATAACAGTGAAATCAAATAATAACAAAGTATCATAAATTTAGTTATATATGCTTTGAAGATTAATTTATTCGTTAATTTACGTTCTGTTATATTTAGAGCTTCGTTAAGTTATTCACCTCACTCCATGGCGATCCAATTAACTTTGGGATAACTCTTAATAATCAAAGCTCGGTGTGATGTCTGTACTAAGATTTGAATTGATCACAGAATCCGAAAGAATTTTAATTATAACTTATTTATCTTTCACACTATACTTGTATTGTTATCAAGGTATGTGAATTTGAATATTTGGGGCGTAATTAACCAAGTGATAATTAAAAATTGAGCTTTCTTCTGGCTTTAAACCCGCGGTGAGGACCACATCTTTCTTATAACTAACTGGGACGCAGTCCACTAACAACCTTTCGTCCAATAAGACTTACCTCATGTTACAACTACACTCACAATCGGAGATTCAACTTGGGTGGTCTCTGTTTTGTTTTACTTGTTTCAGTGCCTCCTTTATAAATAAGCAATATACTCTTTCGCGGCGGTTGGACAAAGATGGGTGATATTCCCACTGCGAGAGGGACTCATGTCTTTGTCTAACTCATTGAGGATCGAGGACATGTATGCTGCATTCTTTACTAGTGAGTCAGGTGAGCCACTGTTGGACAACCCTTAAATGCTAATGATTTCTACAGGTGATTAAGGAGGAATAGAGGATTAATTGGTGTGAAATTATTCGATTTTCAGGGGGTGGAGGTAGACAGATCTTGTTAAACAAGATTATTGAACTGAAGGAACGATAACTCAAAAACTATCAGAGTTACAAGGCTGCTTCAATTAAACAAAAGTTGCATAATATGGGGCCCAATTGATTAATTTTTATAAAATTGTAACCTGAAGCCTCGTTCACAAGATACAAATTAAACAGCTATCCATTGTGTTCTGCATTTGTATCTTGTTTAACTTAACAAAAATTATAATTAAAATCAATTCAAATCATATTCCAGCGGTTATCAATTCTAGAAAACAAACAACGCAGAGATGAGAGTAATCATAATTAATTTCTCACTCGCAGCCCACAATTATCATTTAAAAAACTAACCAAACCATCATAAATCAAACCACGGAAGTTCTTCTCTTTATCTTTGCCGTTAAGAGTTGAATCACGACCAACAAAACAACTGGAGTTTCAAATTACTGTCTAAGATAAATCCAAGTCTTTCAATATCACCACAAGGTATCAAACCACGTCCTGCGGAATCGCTAGTATCCTGTCAATAACATGTAATTAAAATGTTCATAAACAATGAACTAAAGTACATCCAAGTTGTTATACTTGTTATAACAGATATTCATGTAGCAAAAAGGTATGCTACTATTTATTTTATTCAAAATGAGGAACGGGAGGTCATGTACTGGCCTTAATCAATCATAAAAATGAAAGTTTTATTCATTCTGATACTAACATTGAAAACTGCATGTAAATATCTTGTGTAACTCGCGAGATATTGAGATAAATAGTTTCTACCTTGAAATGGGTGCAAATCTACGAAACATCAGCTTTCATTTAGTACCAGTTTCAAGTCTGTAGTTGCTGAGAATGCAGCGTCCGGCCAGCCAGCCAGCCAGACAGCCAAAGTGAATAAAATAGCGTATTTTCCTACAAATCGATGTCTGTATGCTTTCGTTATTCTTCTATTTTTTTGTATCCTCAATTTCGATGAAAACCCTATATAATAATTTCTATATCTTGACTTCCGTGAGTACTTATAATGAGAGAAATTATACGTCTATTTAACCTAATGAATGGCTAAAAGAGTACTTCATTCCATACTATTAAAGTATTCAGTAAAACGTGAAATATATACTTTTTATTTATAGACAACATATCAATTTAATAACTGATATTTAGCGAATGTATATTTAAGAATTTACGATGATTTTTTTATTACATACAAGATTTTTGTGTTGACATTATTTATGTATTAAATTAATAACCCTGTCTTATGAATAATAGTATTTAAAATTTACATATAACTGAAAAATGTAGTAAAATGTCAGACTGCTGACAGCTTGAAAATATGAACTGTTGTAAAAATAACAGTTATCTTAACTCATTTCGAATTTAATTGCATGACCTGAAACTTATCCCCAAAATTCTTATTAAATTCGAATAAACTACAATAAAATTAATTTAAAGATTTTGGAACATGAAGAGCATCTGCACAAATGGGAGAGGAAAAAAGGACGCCCCGTTTTGTGCTTTTTCGGTAATATCTCGATAACAGTTGAATATAACTCGAAAATCCCTAGAGACAAATTAAAGAGCATTAAATTTCTTATAAGTATTTCCCAATATGTTTTTTCGTATCTGTAAAAGTTTAGAAGATATAGACTGGTTAAAATTACTTATTTTGTAAAAAAAAAATATAAATGATAATTTTTTCTCAGGCTATATTATATTGTATATGTACACTATATACAGGGGCCAAGTATAATAATTTTTCCTGTAGGCCCTGTGGATATCCAGCTAGAATTCATTGAAGTTTTGTCAAAAATTTATGGCTGTGCACCTTTAGTTCGATATAAGTGTTGGGCATTTGCTGACAATTGACGAATAAAACATTAAAATCTTGAATGGTCTTAGTTATGTCCTCCAATGATTGAAAGAAGAAAAATATCTGTATTTTGGCAATATTTTGAGATCTTAGCTTGCCTATGTCATATCATTGCATATTTTGTAGGATAGATTTGATTTACCAAAAAAGTTCTCTAAAATCAACTGTTTGAACTATTAGTCATATTTGTATTGTCGGTACATGTTCATTGCACTTTCACAGATAACAGCTGAGGAAAACAGTCAAAATATATGCTGTCATCTATGAACGGTGAATAAACTAACTGAAGCTAATTGGTTCTCAAACGATTTATTGAAAGAAAACGGTAGAATATAAAAAACAAAGTCGCTGAGCTAATTGGATTGTTTTCCTCTACTTCCTCTAATGGCTGCATACTTTCGAAATTAATTTCAGCAAAGATAGAAATTTTGTGATAATTATTGATCAAATTTTTTTTAGGATTTATTTGAAGTAGTCGGCAATTGCTACTGGATCAAATAATCATGGAAGCACCTGAATGCTCGCTGAATTAAAAGGCGTAAAGATGCTACGAAGAAAAATGAGAACTCGGAAAAAGTTATTGAGAAATCTTGTACTCATTTCTGTTACATCCTGTGTAGTATTCTTCATAATAGGAAATTACAATTTTATATTGTAACGCTATTTATTTTAATTTAACTATTTATTTTTATGATTTATTAAAATAATAAATTAGATAACTAACACTATTTCTAATGAATAATACTAATTTAAACTAAAGATTATTACACTATACTATAACTTAACTTCAATTATTTATGTCAATATTGATTTATTTTAAATAACACAATTAATTTCAACCACTAGCAGTCCATATTATAAGGTCTCTGAGCCAGCATCAATCATGCCCTCGTTGAGTCAGTCACATATATATACCGTGGGTGTCTCCCCACAAACGTCCAGGCTTTTCCAGAAAACGCTAGAAGGTTCCAGCAATTTTCTAGAAAACAAATATATTCGCTTCTATTTCTTGATGTAAGATATTTCCACAATAATTCTAAGCACCAGTAAAGCCGAAGTGACTAATTTATAGACTTAAATTCGTTACAATATCATTATATAAATTGTTTCAAACTGGTCAGTTAAAAATAGAATTTTGTGTAATGCTTACATACATTTCATAAGAAACTCAATTCTCTACATCTACAACTACTCTAAAATTTTCTTTGCAAATGAACAACAAATAAAATCGAAAGAGAAGTTCATAGAAAGACGTAAGTCAAAAGTTATTATTTTGAAATTAACGTTTTCAATGTGTGTATTGCAACGAAACTTTACTTGTTCGTGGGTTAGTAAATTTATTTACACTCATGACTACAGCTATTTAGTTATAATACACTGATAATTACCAAATTAATTTATCCTAACAATACACTCTACAATCTCTAAACTCATTTATATTCACAGTTATTCCACTGACTATTTATTTCCACAATTATTTAACTCGCGCTTTGTCGAATTCCAATTAACTCCAGTCCATCCCTCCTCGTATTTATAGTCGGAAACATCGGGAACAATCCAGAACGTATCTGGAACATTCTACGGCACGTGATTAGGTACTGATTTTTCTGTCTACGTGGTGGTTGAAACTCGTTCAGTGAATTTGTTTGTCTGCAACCCGTTTCTCTCTAAAGTGTTGTGGAATGTCTATGATTTCGGGCTATGTTTCTTACAGTATATTTCCTAAACTATTACAGATACGAAAGAAATTATGCGAAAACTTTTGTAGAAAATTCAATGATAATTAATTTTGTATATAACATTTTTTACGGTACATCTGGTTGTTTTCGAGATATAAGCGAAAGATCACAAACAGGCTTTTCTTTGTTTTCAATTCAGTCCCAACATTCTTGTCCCTATCCCCCTTTTGACCATCCATCGACTGAACTATATAAGACTATGTAATTATAATAAAAAAATCTGACGTGAACATCACGTGACTTACTTGTACATCATTGGATATATATATATATATATATATAGATATATATATATATATATATATATATATATATATATATATATATATATATATATATATATATATATATATAATACGATGTGATTTTGTGTTTGATCATATATATCATTGGATATATATTTACCCAAGAGATTCTAAGAATCTGTTAAGTAAAATGCGCTTTCAGCCAAGTCGGTTGCTATGAAAACAGTAGGCTATTATTCTCATACTACAACATTCCTAAATACTGATTTCCAAAATTCTACGACTACCAACAGATCTGAATTTATGCCCAAAATTAAAAAATAAATTCCTACTGAAGGGCACTTCCGGTTCAGTCTATTGTTATGGAAATAGTAGGCATTCATTCAAATGCTACAGCAGACTGTAATACCAAATTTCAATATTCTACACCTGATCGTTTCGAATTTATGCGAAAAATTCCAAAAGACTGTCAAGTAAAGTGCACTTCCGGCTAAGTGGATCTCAATAAAAATAGGATATGAGCATCTAGACGATATAATCGTCCTGAATACTGAATTCTAACAATCTACGTTCAATCGTTTTGGATTTATGCGGAAAATTCAAAAAATGTTTCGAATAAAGTGCTCTTCCGGCTTAGTCGATAGCAATCATAATGTAAGGTGTACAACTTGATATTATAAAAGTGCCTAATACAAAATTTAAATATTCTACGACTGATTGTTTAGAGTTTATGCGGAAAATTCAAAAAGTTTGTCATATAAAGTGCACTTCCGGCTCAGCCGATTGTTACAAAAATAGAAGATGACCATTAAAGACTATACGGTTTACGAGTATGGAATACGCCATTCCAAACATGTTGTAGACTATACATTCTCCAAGAAGATATTGAAAATTAATCACTAAAGACTTCTGATTCGTCGAAATTGATGATGGCATGATTCCAAATAGCGAACGATGTTTTGGAATATCACTTGTTCCAACATAGATTTTATTTGTAGATAGTGTTCCATCAAGACAAGATTCCCACATTTCAGATCCTACTGAATCCAAGAAACATAAGTTAAAATGAAATCAGTCAGTCTGTTTGTCTGAAAGTATAATAATTTAAGAGCCCATACGAATTTTCGACTGAAATTTTATATTCAAGATTTTTAATCAAAAACTAGGTTTAAATTTGTAAATGAGCTTTCTCAACTAGTGTTTCATCAAGACAAGATTTCTTGTCTTGATGACCATTTCTTGTCTTGTCTTGATTTTCAAGACAAGAAAATAAAAATTTCTTGTCTTGCCCATTTCTTGACGACGCATTTCTTGTCTTGTTTCAAGAATTCTTGATATTTCTTGATCTTGACTTTTAGGGGGAATCCCCTTCTTTATTGTTTCATCCAATCTGAACACTCAATTTAGCGTTAGTGTCTACCCTTTATCCTCCCTGTCAGTTATGTTATGAATCGATTCTAGCAACGTTTTCCAAGATTGCCACCAATAGAAATAAATGAGAAGTCTGTCATTTTCATGTTTTAATCAGTATTTGCAATTATTATTGTTATATGATATAGCAATGTCTCTAGGAATTAACAACTTTCTTAGAGTATTGAGGATTCTACCAATACATTTCTCTTCTACATAAACGATTTAATCACCAGAAACTGACGACCCATGCTTTCGATATGTATCAAATATTTGTTTTGGAAATCATAGTCACCGATACTTTTTACTCCCCCGAATAGGTTTAATGAGCTTTTATAACTAGAAAATTTAGAAAAATACTTATATTGCAAGCTGTCATTTAGACAATGATAGCCGTCACTTCGACAATGACAGCTGTCACTTTGAAAACGACGCTGTCACTTTTATAATGACGCTGTCACATAGAACTGTCAGTTGAAAGTTGGTATGATACTCCTAAATTCATGAAACAGTGATGAAACTGGCCATGGAATTTATTGTCGGGATAAAACTGTGATGACCACAGCAGATTTCAATATTTCAATAAAAAAATAATGAATATGCAGATTTGAATAATTAATTGTCAAGATATCAAGATTTCTTGACAAGAAGTCTTGATTCTTGATAGTACGTTCTTGTCTTGTCTTGAAAAATGAAAAACACTTCTTGTCTTGGTCTTGTCTTGATTTCAAGACAAGATCAAGACAAGATCAAGACTATTTCTTGATTCTTGTGAAACACTATTCTCAACTAGTAAATCCAGAAAAAGACTCTTCATACTTATATTGCAAGGACTAAAATATAGCCGCTATTTGTCACCATAACAATGACAGCTGTAATTTCGACAATGACAGCTGTCACTTTGACAATGACAACTGTCACTTTGACAATGACAGCTGTCATTTTGATAATGACAACTGTCGCTTTGAAAATAACGCTGTCACTTCGACAATGACGCTGTCACTTTGATAATAATAGCTGTCAGTTTGACAATGACAAATGTCACTTTGACAGTTGGTGTGACACTCTAAATTCATGAAGCAGTGATGAAACGGCCGTGAAATTTATTTATGGAGATGGCCACAGCAGATTCCAATATTTTCATAATAGATCAATAAATATGCGGATTTAGAAAATTAATTGTCAAGATATCAAGATTTCTTGACAAGAAGTCTTGAGTCTTGATAGTACTTTCTTATTGTCTTGGGAAATGAAAAATGCTTCTTATCTTGGACTTGCCTTGATTTCTTGATTCTTGGGAAACACTATTTGTGGAATCTGCCGATTCAAAAACAGTCTTACAGCACCTGAAGTTGGCTTCTATCATTTTTGACGTTAGTATTGGACATTTTCTTTAGATGTTTTTTTACTTCGCTCGTGCTTGAAAAACAAATGTCCAAAGAGACAATCATAAAACATATAATTTTTTTTAGTATTGTATTCCGCGGCATTTTGATTTAATTTCACTAATTTAGGTAACTCAAAATTTCAACACCTCAATCCTTTCATAAAGCTTTTTACTTTTTTGAAGTGATTTTTACGAATTTCACACATTTATCCAAAACTTTCCATTTTTTTACTTCCTCGATCTATAGAATTGTTACAAATTTTATTGTAGTTATTTATTTACACAGGTTACAGTGCCGATATTTACTTTATACACTTATATGGTCACTATTTCGCGCACTGTTACTCTAACTGAATGCATTCCTCTCCTAACCCACGCTCTTATATACCTAAGCCGACAATGGGCCAACATTCAATTGTCTAACAGTTGATGCCTGGCAACCACCGAACATCTAGTAACGGTAGGATTACATTTATAGCGAATTCAAATAAATATTTATGTGAAATAAATTACTTAAAATATTTCACATTTGTGACAATATAAAAGAGGAAGTATTGT
The DNA here is from genome assembly GCA_963989225.1 of Dromius quadrimaculatus. Classification (NCBI taxonomy): domain Eukaryota; kingdom Metazoa; phylum Arthropoda; class Insecta; order Coleoptera; family Carabidae; genus Dromius; species Dromius quadrimaculatus. The sequence goes on from OZ022328.1 coordinate 6,409,358, forward strand.
AATCGAACTTTTTGACAGTTGGAGATTTTGATGGATCGTCACGTTTTAGACCCTAATGAAACCAAAAGACATAGTTTTAAAAAAGTCTGTCGGTCTGTCTGTGTGGAAGCACGATAACTTGAGAACGCGTACGAATTTTCGACTGAAATTTGATATTTGAATTAGTCATCTAAAAGCTAGGTTCAAGTTCGCAGATGAGCTTTCTACAACCAGTAATACCAAAACTTTATTGATAGAACGTTTTAGGTTTTTTCCTTACGAAAAGCAATATTTTATAGCCAATAACTTGTGAACGGTACTTTACTGCAAAAAAATCGTCAAATAAAAATTGTACGTCTTCTATTTCCCTACAGTCTGATTTTTGTAGCAACTTCGTGCGACTAAAATTGGCAAAGTTATAAGGGAAATACTTGGGTAATAAATAAATAAAAAGGAAGAAATATGGAAAAAAAACTTATTTAAATTTGAATGGAGTATTATATAATATAATAAATATTATTTAAACAAGAAAACTCTTAAATTTCAAGCAAAAATGTTGAAATGATTTGATTATCTGCTTTTACCCATTTATTTTTGAGCAATACGCCCTAAAATGAGAAAATATCACAGTCGAATTCATGTAGACATATATAATTACATTTATTTGGTGAAAACAATAATTTAAATTTCTTTGAATGTTAACCAGAAGATTATATATTTCTGGAATAACAAAACCGGTATGTATTTACGATATAATTATCGCTTTTAATACAAAACGCCAGTGGGTTATTTTAACTCGTAAATTTTCCCACAATTATTAGCTTTTCGATGTTTATATGGTAAAGGGCTATGTTTCAATTTCTCTTGCAACACATAATTATACATGTACGAGTTTCGTCTCAGTAGAGTTGGACTAATCAACAAAAATATTTTTTTTGTTTGTGAAAAATCTATTCATTCCAAAACGTGAAAATATTTCAATTACATCTTTCTGCATCAAGATCATGTCACTCCTGAGTTCATATCTAAATCCAATTTTCAACCTGACCACCTCAAAACAAACAAGTGAAACTTCAACCTCATATCAGATTTCTGTCAACAGATCGCTTGTCAGTTGTTTATGCTCGTCCCACGTCTTTCTGTCCAGGTTTCTGGACAGTGGAACAGTGGATACATATCACTAATGTTAAACAGAGAACACCTGTTCCTTCTCAAGTAGCCAAATAGCGACAGAATCTTGGGTCATTGCAAGAACAGATACAAATTGTTATATGAGACTTTCGTGACTTCAAAAACGATTTGTCTGACGCTTGATGAACCAAATGATAACCAAATAATATAAAATTACTTTATAGGCTTTTGTTGTCTACCTGTGCAAAAATATTATTAAAACGGCCCGAATTTCCAGGAACATCTCCACTAGAAACATTTCCTGCTCCATTGCAAACATCAACTCCAAGAAACAATCTATATTCTTTTGTTTCTAACAATTTATTGCAATCCGTCAATTTTTTCTAATCTTTTTCTCGCAGGTAGTAGTTCCTATTTAAAGTTGTTTTCAGGTTCAGAACTCCTTTCTTTCTTCATTCTTGTTCAGTTCTTCGTTTTCTCTTTCTTATCTCGTCTCTTTGACTTACCGAAGAAGTAACGATAACTTATGGCCGCTATTATCGTTCAACAACAACGTTTTGAAATGTAAGTGAGTATTACTGGTGCCGCGCAACGATTTTCTTTTTTTTTCTTTTGTTTTGTTGCTTCAGTGAGTTGGTTAATGTTTATATTATGTTATTGACATGTGGGGAATTCTGGGTATATAGTGACGAAATATAAATGATAACTGATGGATTTGGGACGACTTTTTGTTACGTGATGAAGTAATTGCGTCGTTATCTTTTTTGAGGAAGAAATAACGAAAAAATTATAACGGTTGTAACTCTTATTATTTCAACTATAATATTCATTTTACACTGTATATTTATTTACTTGGAACGCCACTGACTCATTGGATTTAATTGCTCCGAATGCAAAACGGGCATGCGTTTGGATTCAAATTACTGTGAAAAGCTTTGAGAGCGTTTCTAGAATTTTACACGAATGATTTAGAAAAACCGTCACATGAACATAAGGTTATTTTAGACGCTTGATGATGATAATTAATATAATCGAAACTGTTGACAGTGTTGACAGCTCTGTAGTAGCAAAATTACCAAATAGATAGTACTGCAACCAGAAAATGGTAGAATACAGTAGTTTACATAAAAATTTGACCTATTTGAATCGAACATGAAGTTAAACTCAAGCAGGCGAAACTAAAATATTTACAAAGCTTAAAAAATAGCAATACGAGGGTAGTTCTAAAATTTCTCGGTCTGATAAAGAGAACGTAAGATTTCCAATGTTCTAACTTTTTAATATCATCAGAATAATTAGTTGCGTCCAAGTTTGCTTCGATCTTTTCATTCGAAGTGAATTTTCGTCTCCCTAACCATTTGTTCAAGTTAAGGAAGTCAAATCTTGAATTTTGCCGCAATAACACGAGACTTGTGCGCAGATGCATTATCATGGTGAAATTGCACCTTTTTCTTACTAGATGGGATGTTTAACTTTGATAGTTCTCCTTTTTTTAAGTACTCTATGAGCACAAAGCCATGAGAATTCAAGAAGACCATTGTCATGACTTTTCGGGCATATTTAACTATTTTGGCTTTTTAGACGAACTTTTTCCTGCTATAATCCTGTGTTTGGACTGTTGTTTGGTATCTGACGTGTAGTGATGAATCCAAGATTCATCTACAGTGATGGAACGAATAAGAAACTTAGAAGGATTGCATTTAAATAAGTCTAGAGTGTAGACACTCATAAGAAATGTTCAAATGAACGCATTTCTAATCGACTGTTAATACACGCAACACCCAGTGAGCATTCAGCTTCCGCACACCCAAAACATCACGTAAAATGTGTTTACAGCCATAGAAATTTCTCGAACCTTCAGTCGACGTTCGTTCAGCATAAAAGTATGTGTTCATCATCCTGGATTGACATACGGTCACGTTTTTAACCAGCCCCCCACTTTTCAAGTGTCGAAAATGAAGGAGCATCTCTTTTATTGCAGATAACTCAACTATTTTTTCATCTCTGTCGCAGCCTTAAGTTTTTAAAACGAAGTACCTTATCACAGCGTGAGCTCCAATTTTATCAATTTTATGAGACAGATAAAACTAATTACTTATAGTCACTGCTACAACAAGTCTACTGAACACACAAGTCTAAAACTGCGCAAAAGTTGCCAACAATTTGTTAGAAACGAAAGTCACCAACAAATGCCATGATGACATTCAAAATTTTGTTGACTATAATTGCAAGCAACATTTTGTAATGCTTATTGCTTTTAAAGAATTATTGTTTTTTGCTTAAAATAAAAGTTTTGGTGCAGATTGAAGGACCCAAATATGGATTAGGTAAAAATTTAAGAATTGTAGTCCACTTGATTTTATTAAGATTGACTATTAAAGTTCGAACGTTTCGGATGCGCACTCATCCATCTTCAGCTTTCTACAATATTTATGATACATGAATACAATAAAAAATGGAATGATAATGAAAAAATGATGGACATGTGTCACAATATTTACCTTATAAATGTTGTTACAGTCGTATTGCATTGTTGTATTGCAACTATACTTCATACAACAATGTAATACGACTGTAACAACATTTATAAGATAAATATTGTGCACATGTTCATCATTTTTTCATTTTCATTCCATTTTTCATTGTATTCATGTATATCATAAATATTTTAGAAAGCTGAAGATGGATGGGTGCGCCTCCGGAACGTTCGAACTTTAATAGTCAATTTTAATAAAATCAAGTGGATTACAATACCTAAATTTTTACTTAATAAAATTCTTCCTAAGGGCTATAGTACAGGAGTAAATGAAGAAAAACACTCGAATTTGCTCTTTCAATTTCTGCTCTCCTAATACAAATTCTATACAGGGTGTAACAGAAATAAGTACATTAATTTTAACCAGTGATAGAACCCGTCAAGCATAACAATTTTTCTTAATAACTTTTTCTAGAATTCTCATCTTTTTTTAGCATTTTTCAACCCCTATAATTTAACGAGTCGTTCAGGTGCCTAATTATTGGATCCAGTACCAGTTACAACCCTGATTACAACAAAACAATTGATTTCGTCATATGTGAGCTATCAATTCCTGGTCAATTCCTTCAAATAAATTTTGGAAAAATCATCTAATTATTATTGTCACAAAAGTTAAAACCTGTGAAAATGTCAAGCTCTTCTATCTGTGATTTCGCAGGCAGTGTAAGATTAGTTCGGCGAATTTATTTGGAACGATTTCAGAAATGTCATTTTTCACTAAAAATTGAATTATTGTGGTTATGCTCATGTATTTAATGTCAAAATATTGTGCACTTATACATAATGATGAAAATACTATGAGATATTGAGAACTTATCGTTTACCTGGAACGTAAAGCACCAGATGAAATGAATAAAATACATTAATTTATAAATGAAGCAGCTGTGAATTAGTTTTTTCTCATATTATTACAAACTTCACAGTCAGGTCGTTTCAATGAAGTATGTTTCGTAAATTGATCTGTTGAACAAATAGAATATTGTATCTCATATTTTAAAAAATATTTAAAATCAATTACCAAACTCAGTGTGATACATCTGTAGGTTAGGTTTTCTGTTTTCCAAGAATAAGTTCTTACAATTTTTACGGGCATATTTTCAGTTGAATTATTCATCAAATGAATTATTTTAGGATTGCATTCCATTTCATATTTCACCGTTCACTTTAAATAAATCGTTGAATGATTTTCTCTTCATGTTTGAGAGCCAACAGTAATGAAGTAAGCTGACTACTTTTTAAATTGATCGTAGATGGCAGCACAATCTGACCCAAATTCTAACTGTGTTACAGGCTGTATTCAGACTATTCAAATCAGCTGATCCAAGTGCAATGAACTCGTGCTGACAATCTAATCCTCAAGAAATGTACCAACTATTTGAAAATATACTTGAAATTCCTAAAAAGAAATAAAATTTCTCGACAATAACATATAAATACGACCAATATACCAAATTGTTGGTTTCAGAGATAAATTTGATCTTTCTTGCAACATATACAAAAATAGAATTAAAGAGGTGAGCGAATATCAGTGTATTATTGAAATACTGTTATTCTTTCAGTTTCAAATGAATGATTGATAAGACTATGATGGTTTAAAGTTTCAAAATAATCTTTTAAATCGACAGCTGTCATTCCTGCAACAAATGAGGAACATTCAGTTCTAACCATAGGCGCACTATAAAATTTTTGACCAAACTTTGATGAATTTTCACTCGATATCCAGGAGACTTACAGAAAAAAGTTATCAAGGAAAATTGTTAGGCTTGAAGAGATCTATTGCAGGTTAAAATTAATGTACTTATTTCTGTTACACCCTGTATTTTTTTGAAGACAAAAGTTCATGAGTTTTTTGTCAAGTGTTTTTCTTGATATCTTCGTGAACCATAGCCCTTACGGCAAATCTAATTACATCAATATATGGAGCTTTAAAAAAGCTGCCAAAAAAGTAAATAAAATTTTTTTCCAATCCTTAAATTAAGGGTAGTATCATATCGTTTCTAATAGACTATAATCCCTATAAAAATTCTTTCACTTAAAACTTATAGCATTTTGATCATACTAGCGACATCTGTGATTTCGCCTGAGAACATTTCAAACTACTCTCGTATAGAATTAAAATTTAAAATCAATAAATATTCAATAAACAAATTGAACACAAAGCAGCACAGCAAAGCTAGACAATATAATTGACAAGAGGATTTTACGATTTACCATTTAGGGAGGCCCCACTACGGAATTTGGCAATCAGCCCTAATAAAAGCCAATTAGAAAGTAGGTACCTATTATTAAGTCAGAATAGAACATACAAAAATGAAACAAAATAAATTTTAAATCCTTATTGTATCCCACCATCCTTTTCTCCAAAAGACACCTCCTGTTCTGTATAACACCTATCTCCAGTTAATAGTTCGCCGCGGTATACCCAGAGCAGGTGATTAACAGATGTCTAAAAAATAACGTGTTTAATAGCTTGGCCTGCAGGGGTCTGTTATCCTTCTCTTGATTGGTCAACACTTCATGTATTGCTCCACCCACTTTCCCCTACCACATACAATTCTGTAAAGAGACTACGTTCCGTACCATGTGAAACATATGGTATATATGAGTTTGGTATGGTGGATAGAACGAGAAAGCTGTATTGAATATAGGTGTAATTCTAGGCGCCACGTAGAGATCGAATAATAGTTGTTATTGTTTTTGGTTTATGGGACGATGTGGGTGGTCTGGTGATTTTCAATGGTTCAATTATGACGCGTTTTGCATTTATTTTGAAATTATAATTAATTTTCCGGTAATTTGGAACAGGTCATTCAATATTATAGCGACGGTAAGATCCGAAATATTTATTATATCATTTACAACAGAACTATATCCTTGGTAGAACCCTGCGTTTATATTTCTGCGTATCTAAATAATTCTGATAGTTAATGATTTGACACAAAAAAAAATCATTAAAATCAGTTGATAAATGCGGGAACTGAAGAGCGTCTCATACAAACAGAATAACTAACAGAGACCGAAGTAAAACCTGAACGCGTCATGAAATCGGATGCAAATATTAATTTTTTGATCATAAATTGTCATTAGGGCACAATTTAAAAGTGATTACTTAGATGAATTTAAGCTAATTTGGGCAAATTTCATTCTATTGTGGACTACAATTATAAGATAGAGGGAAGGCCTTGTACATGCTCTGCGTTTATTGGAAATTAATCCTTTGGTGCAATAGGCCATTTTTATTTTAACCTAGTTTTAAGCGTTGGCGCAGATCATGTTTCTTTGGTTATTATTTGTTATTACCATTTCTTTATTTTTGACAACTTTGAAGCAGTTTTTTTCATGATCACTCTGCAATAAGATAATCAGTGTTACTTTGAAAAATGGCGCATAGAACAGAACAACACTCCGCGTCTCTTAGGTATGATGAAATTAGCATTTTAAAATCATAAAATTCAGTCAAGTAATCACATTATAAGATCACTGAGATCAATGATACGTGATTCGTTATTTTCTTGTTTCAAAAAAATAAAAGGTACGATAATTGTTTCCATTGCTGTGGGAAATCGCGAAATTTTGGCACTTTTTTTCAATTTTTGGCTTATAGCTTCTTTTTTGCGTGCATTTTTGGTTATACCATTATAACTGCGAAATTATAGAGGACAAAATTTCCAAAAAATTTGCTCTTCCAAATTTTTTTGAGCTACTAACAATTATCGGAATATGAGGCAGCGAATCTCAAGTTTTGCTACATTTAAATTTTCTTGCCAAATTGATTAACAAAAACTGCATGAAGACTTCATTTTAAGGAAACGTTACTCATATAGAAGTTGTAGAACATTTAATGACCTAAAAATCCATGCCTCGAATATTTTTTAACATCAAATTTTAAAGAAAAATGGTATTTTTGTCATTTGGCACCTTTTTTCAATTGTTGGCTTATAACTTTACTGTGTATTTTTGCATAAACCTTTATTACTACGGAATTGTAGGAGACAAAATTTTCAACAAATTTGCTTCTTAAAGTTTTTTTGTACGACCAACGGTTACCGGGATATGGGGCAGCGAAATAGGGGTTAAATCTCAAGTTTTGCTACATTTTAGTATTATTGCCGCTTTGATCCACAAAAACTCCATGAAGACTTCATTTTATAAAAAAATTGCATGCATTGAAGTTATAGATCATTTAATGACCTATAAAATCCATGCTTCAAATATTTTTTAACGTCAAATTCTGATGAGTGGGGGTAAATTCAAAGAAAAATAGCATTTCTGTCATTTTGACACTTTCTCCAATTATTGATCTATAATTTTTTCCTGTGCATTTTTGCTTACCATCAAAAGTACGGAGTTGTAGAAGGCAACATTTTCAACAAATTTGTTTTTCTAAGTTTTTTTGTATGACTAACGGTTAACGAGATAAGAGGCATCGAATTAGGTATAAAATCTCAAGTTTTGCTACATTTTAATTTTCTTGCCAATTTGACTCACAAAAACTCCATGAAGACTTCATTTTAGAAAAACGTTGCTTATATAGAAGTTGTAGCGCATTCAAAGACCTACAAAATCCAAGCCTTAAATATTTTTCAAAGTCAAATTCGGAGGAGTGGGAGTGAATTTAAAAAAAAATAGCACTTCTGTCATTTTTGCACTTTTTTCAATTGTTGGCCTATAACTTCTTTTCTCTAACACTGTTTTGGAATTTGCACATTCCATGACCAAAAGCTATGTTAGAACCAAGGACATTCCAAAATGTCGTTTAGAATGACTCCGTATGCCGTTTAGAATCATTTCGACGAATCAGAAGCTGTTAGTTCGGTTACCATGGTTACTGCCTGTAACAATTTAAGTATTCATTTCTGGTTTTGCGTTTGACATTCAATAATTTTGTAAGTTCCGTCTGAAATATTGGTGATTTTCCAAAACCTTGTTAGAAAAAGTATAGTCTACAATATGTTTGGAATGGCGCATTCCACACTCGTGAGCCGTAATCCTTGCATTTGGCTTGGATTACAAACTCGTTTGGATTAAAGCCATTCTAATACTTATTGTAGAATACACTATTCTGTGCATTTTTACATGAACCATTATGAGTACCGAATTGTAGAGGACAAAATTTTCAATAAATTTGCTCTTCCAAGTTTTTTTGTACGACCAATAATTACTGAGATATGAAGGAGTAAAATCTTAAGTGGCTTAAGATTTCACCCCTTCATATTTGACTCACGGAAACCCAGAATTTTCCTTAAGAATTTGACGCTAAAAAATATTTGAGGCATGTATTTTGTAGGCCATCAAATTCTTCACAACTTCTTCACAAACAACTTTTCTCTAAATCAAAGTTTTCGTTCTGTCAAATTGGCAAGAGAGTTGAAATTTCCAAAACTTGAGGTTTCACTCCTACTTCGGTGCCCCATATCTCGATAACCACTGGTCCTACAAAAAAAAACTTAGAAGAGCAAATTTGTTGAAAATTCTGTCTTCTACAACTCAGTAGTTAAATAGTTTATGCAAAATTGCACACAAAAGAAGTTATAAGCCAACAATTGAAAAAAAGACTAAAAATCCATTTTCCATTTTTTAAAAATTAATCCCACTCTTTAGAATTTGACGTTAAAAAATATTTGAGGCATGGATTTTGTAGGTCATTAAATGTTCTACAACTTTTATTCCAGCAACTTTTTTCTAAAATGAAGTTTTCGTAGAGTATTCGTTTGTCAAAATGGCAAGAAAGTTAAAATTTTGCAAAACGACATTTCACCCCTAGTTTGCTGCCCTTTATCTCGGTAACCGTTGGTCGTACAAAAAAACTTAGAAGAGCAAAGTTGTTGAAAATTTTATCTTCTACAATTTGGTTAAATGGTTAGTGCAAAAATGCACACGAAAGAAGTTATAGGCCAATAATTGAAAAAGGTGCCAAAATGACAAAAAGTCTATTTTTCTTTAAATTTACCCTCACTCCTCAAAATTTGACGTTAAAAATATTTGAGGCATGCATTTTGTAGGTCTTTAAATGTTCTACAACTTCTATCGAAGCAACTTTTTTCTAAAATGAAGTTTTGATGGAGTTTTCGTTTGTCAAAATGGCAAGAAAGTTGAAATTTTACAAAACTAAATTCCAGCCCTAGTTCGCTGCCCCATATCTTGGTAACCGTTGGTCGTACAAAAAAACTTAAAGGATCAAATTTGGTGTAAATTTTGTCTTCTACAGTTTGGCAGTTATAATGATCTATGCGAAAATGCACAGGAAAGAGTTATAGGCCAACAATTGAAAAAATTGCCTGAATCATAAAATTTCCATTTTCTCTGCATTTACCCTCACTCTCTAGAATTTGACGCTAAAAAATATTTGAGGCATGGATTTTATAGGTCATTGAATGCTCTACAATTTTTATTCGAACAACATTTTTTTTAAATTAAGTTTTGATGGAGTTTTCGTTTGTCAAAGTGGTAAGAAAGTTGAAATTTTGCAAAACGAGATTTCACGCCTAGTTCGCTGTCCTTTATCTCGGTAACCATAGGTCGCACAAAAAAACTTAGAAGAGCAAATTGGTTGAAAATTTTGTTTTCTACAATTCGGTATCCATAATGGTTTATACGCAAAAATGCACAGGAAACGAGTTATAGGCCAAAAATTGAAAAAAGTGCCAAAATTTCACGATTTTCACGTATAACGAAAGTTAAATAAATTAGAGATGCAGAGATAGTTTACAGAAACATTACATGTTGAGATTTCATATTCAAAAATCACAGTCATCATCTGTTCAATGATTTATCTGTTTGATTGTCTTGCCAGATGAGCCCAAAATTTCTCGGCTCTAACTGATGCCTTAAGCCGGCGGAAGATTAAAACAATTGGTTGTTTTAAACAAATAACTATTAAACCGTAAAATTCGTTTAGATCCTAAACTACACCCAATTTTTTAACTATTTAAATACTAAACAATAGTGTATGGGCGACCATTTTAGAACAATTACCTGATGTACATTACTTTAAAGTTCAAACACCTATTATCTACTTTTCGTGCACTGCTAGATAAATAGATATAAAACAATAGAAAATAAAAGATTAATCCATTAAAATCGAGCCTCCACCTCGCATTTTTGACAATGAGGCTTTGTTAAGATTTTTGTTATGAACAATGAAGCAAATATGATATTTGAAGGCGTGGCGTTTCTAAGATTGTTTGCGAGATATCTAAATTATACTTTCACCAACATATATGGTAATTTTTAATTAATGTTTTAGTGCCATACTCTGATGTCTTAGTAAAAGGTTAGTGAGATATTTTGTTTATAATAATTTAATTGCGCCCAATGACAGATTTATAAATTACCTGGAGTAATTAATTTATTTACAAGCGTCATGAATTTCCAACTTGTCTGCAATATTCAATCTTTCTTCTCTCAATAAAATGAAAAATCTCAAAATATGACTCCGAAACCAAATTCTACATTCAATTGAATAATTATTTCTAGATGTTTCCCATATTTATTGACTCCCATGAATTGGGCAACCCAATCAGTCCAAAATAATAAAATATCTTATTAACACACACAGTAGGTTCCAGAACATAAACGATATTTATGTTTTAAAAACAACAATTTTATTATCCAGTGTCAAAACAGAAGGCTATCAAATAAAAATAAGAACCAGGCCCTGTTTTATGTGTTTGAACTTAATAGGCATTTTAAGTGCTCACTTGCTGAGGAGGCTGTGATCCCCTCGATGAGATTTTGTCGGTAATTGCTCAGATAGGGAGTGTGCTAGTGCAATTAAGATTTTTTTAATGCAAAATGAGATTTGTTTACTGCAAATTATTTTATTATCTTTACTGGGAGACGCAAATAAGTTTCAAGTATTATTACTATTTAAATGATTTTTAATGGCTCATAACTGTAGTCTGAATCCTTCACTTTTTATTTTACAAATTGTCGCACAATGTGAATTTCGCTCCAAAATGGATATTTCCATCAAAATCTTGAAATGTGAATTAAAAAAAAATAGTTTTCAAGCTCCTTGAAGATTATAATTGGATGATACGTATGTGTTAATAAATATAATGAGACTCATGTAATGTATTTATTAATTAGAGTAATTAGTCAAATGATGTGTTTCAGTAATTGTTGAATTTAATGGTATTGCATGCTTACTCGCACAATTTAAGCTCTTAGAGTAAATGAATTGTGCCTAAGCTTTCTTGTATTTCATTAGTATAGATAATTGTTCAATTCTATTTTGAGAAACGAATCCCTAAAACAAGATTCTATAAAGTATGTATTTTAAATCCATTCATATAAAAATATGTTATTTTGCTCTCTGCTGTACGATTTAAAATGCAATTAAAACAATCTTCTCTCAAGAAATGATATATTCCATGGTCAGGTTCATAAATCACATATTAAGAATTCGCACTGTATGCCTTGGTGCATTCTGTATGGCTGCAATATGGTCCATTATTTCCTCTTGATGGATTTATCACTTATCTCACAGAATCTCAGCCAAGCGTTCATAAAATACAAATACGTAAAACTTATCGACTAGCTAATTGGCAGATTAAATTGTTTATGAATACAGCTGTATGAGCGAAACCCAATCGTATAAGGCCGCCATTGAACCGCGAAGGAACTAAGTTTAGAGGGATTTGGAATCGCATCCATGGATGAGAATGAGTCGTCCACATAGATACTTGAATACTGAAATTTCTGATTTTACTGGTAATAAAATTAATCAAATTTGTTTTTAAAATGTAGTACCACATTATTGGATGGAAAATTCTTCACGATTTTACTTTTAGAATAATTCTGGCTTGATTTTTATTTTGTTTCGTCCAATTATTCTCTATATCAATGTCGTCATGATGTAGTTACATTTATAGGGACTTGAATATTGTATATACGTGCAAACAATATGATCTACAAATTTATGTTGGTAACAAGTAAGGACGATGCTTGAAATCAAATTCAGTTCATTATTAGTCAATATGAATGACAAAAAGTGACATCAACATAAAATAAAACTGACTTGATCATGTCACTTATTTCTAGAAGACTGTCTTCAATGATGACGACATTGAATCACTTCTCCAATTATCTGCTAGGTGGTACATCTGTTAAGAGTCTCTAAAATGATGTCAAGAAACTGTCTCTACGAATTAGAATTGAACTTTGGTGACAAAATGCCCGATTTCGGTTTTTATTGCGTGAGGTGAAATTTACTACAAAATTTCGTCAGTAAATTGAGTGCTTTATAAAAAGTTTATTGGGGTAATTTGGTCAAATATTGTATTACATACTGAAATGCAGTATTTTTGTTGAATTTCAATCAAGAATATCATTTTTTTTTCTTAAGTTTCGCGAATAATTAAATGGTGCGTTCCGATTGGGACAATCAAACATAAAATCTCATTTGTAACAAAATGGGCTTAATTCAGTTAGAAATAATATATTAAAATATAAATTACAGTAGATAAGTTATTTTAGCATGACCTAAAAAGCGGACACAAGCCCCTTAGTAGCTGTGTTGTGAAACGACACTTTTCAAATTTCAAAGCATCGACTGAGATGAACTGATGTGATTTATTTTGGCCATCATTGCTTACAAACAAAAACATACAGAACATTGATTGATACACAATTAGATAGAAGAAGAAATAATGTATCAAAAGTCACAAAAAAAATTTTTGCAGGTTCCATCTAAGCGATTTGGCGTACGTTGAAAGCTTGGCTTGTTGTTGGTCTCACTGTGTGTCAACCAATAGTGATACCTTTGAGTTTGAGACCTTATTTAGTGCGCAAAAAGCCAGTCTATATTAGATGTATCTTACACTTTATATTACAAGTTGACTTGAACTACAGTAAAGGGCCTAAAAGCTGGCTGTTAAATTGGACATGTTAGAAATGATACAAATTGATGTAATTTATTTTGACCACCGCTGCTCGCAAACTAAAAACCATAAAAAAAATTATATATACACTATTATATAGATGAAGAACTAACGTATCAAAAGACATGAAACATTTTTTTGTAGGCTGTTATCACTGATCTCTATATAACACTGGATTGGGTTTAGACCGTATTCTGGCATCTGAAAGCGGCCCCGGTTGAACGGCGGCCTTGACAGTAAAACTGAGGCTTTGTGTTCCTATTCGGCGGCAAATTCAAAACACTTATAGAAGACACTCGATAAAATTCAATGTATAATGCAAGTAAGATGAAGAAATTATTCTCAATATATATTAAAATACATACATTAATAATCAACAAAGGTTAAAAATTGTTATAATAGTTGAAATATTTATTAATGGTTAAAAATATTTGTGAACTTTTTAGTGTCAGTGTTGTAACTATTTTTTATACATTTTAGTTTAGTATTATTTAATCCGTTCAATAGTTTTATAAATTTTTGTTACCTAAAATTTAAAACTATGAATTTACCTATATGAATAAATGAAGTGCATTTCTGCGATAATATTGCCTATTCAAAACTAATAATTTTAAATATCTACTACACATGATAGGAGAACAATAATACATTTAATAATCAAGATTTTATTGTTCGTAAGTAAGCACATATTTGCAATCCAGCGATTAATTTTGTGAGCAAGATATTTTATATTAAATTTGATATATTACTCAAATTTGTTATCATAATTTACTTGTGCAGCGTCAAATTTCTTAATGAGTCGGCTTTATTTTCGCAGAACATGCATTTGAACACCATGATTTAAAAATTGCGTCCCAACACCATACTGAACTGTCACCAACATATGTTACCAATTGAACACAGAACCTCACTTTTGCCAAGATGGCGACGCTCAATTGGGGCCGCATTCCAGCGACCTAAACCCAATCCAGTGTTTATTATGCAGGGGCCACACTTATGTCTAATGCCGTTAAGTAAGGCGTTATATGACAATTGCCATATTGTCAATGACAATGTGTTCATTATTGAATGACGCCTTAATTAATGACATTAGACGTAAATGTGGCCCCAGCATTAGAGATCAGTGGCTGTTATTAAGCGAGTTGGCAACGTTGAAAACTTGAGTTGTTGTTAAATCGCCCTGCGTTGCATTTGGTGTCACTATTTGTGAACCAATGGTGATACCTTTGAGTTAGACACCTCATTTTGTGCCTAAAAAGCCATTTTATTGACTGAATCTTTCACTTTTTGTTTCCAGTTTGGTTTGAACTATGGAAGAGGATTTGAAAGCAGGTTGTTGAATTGGACATTGTGGAAATATCACGAATTGATGTAATCTGTGTTGATCATCACTGCTCACATACAAAAGAACATAAAAAAATCATTTATACACTATTAGATAGATCATATCAAAAGATATGAGAAAATTTTCTGTAGGTTGTTTTTAAACGAGTTAGCAACGTTGAAAACTTGGCTTGTTCAGTCGCCCTGCGTTGCGTTTGGTGTTACTGTATGTGTACCAATCATGATACCTTAATGTTAGACACCTTGTTTTGTGCCCAAAAAACCATTCTATTAACTATGTCCTACAGTTTGTTGTACAAAATTATTTGAACTGCAGTAAAGAGCTTGAAAGTGATTGTTAAATTGGACATGAAAATGGCACGAATTGAAGAAATCTATTTTGGCCAACACTGCTCACAAATTAAAAAACTTCAACAAAAAATTTATACACTGTTTGATAGATGAACAAATAAGGTTTTTGTAGGTTGTACCTAAGCGAGTTGGCAACGTTGAAAACTTGGCTTGTTGTTGGGTCGCCCCGCGTTGCATTTAGTGTTACTGTGTGTGAACCAATAGTGATACCTTTGAATTTAATACCTCATTTTGTGCCTAAAAATCCAGTTTTTTGACTGTGTCTTACAGTTTATATCACAAGTTGATCTCTACTGCAGTAAAGGGCTTGAAAACAGGTTGTTAATTGGACATGATGGACATGACATGCACAAATTGACTTAATATATTTTGGACATCACTGCTCACAAATTAAAATCATAAAAAAATATTGTACACACTATTTGATAGATGAAATAATAGCGTATCAAAAGATAATAAGTTTTCGAGTTGATAACGTTGAAAACTTGGCTCGTTGTTGAGTCGCTTCGCGTTTCATCTGGTGTTACTGTGTATGTACCAATGATGATACCTTTTAGATAGATATCTCATTTTGTGCCCAAGAAGTCAGTTCAATAACTGTTTCTTCCATTTGTTTCACAAGTTAGTTTGAATTATAATAAAGGGATTGAAAAAAGATTGTTAAACTGGACATGGTGTAATCTATTTTAACCTACATTGCTGACAAACTAAAAAACTTCGAGTAATAATGTATACACCATTAGATAGATGAAGAAATAACGTATCAATTTGGTCAACAAATATTTTGTAGGTTGTACCTAAACGTGTTGGCAACGTTGAAAACTTGACTTGTTGTTGAGTCGCCCCGCGTTACATTTGGTGTAACTGTGTGTGAACCAATAGTGATACCTATGAGTTTGATACCTCATTTTGTGCCCATAGAGTCATTTTATTAATTGTATCTCACATTTGTTCTACAACTCAGTTTAAATTGTAGTAAAGGGCTTAAAAATAAGTTGTTAATTAGACATGGTGGAAACTACACCAATTGACTTAATATATTTTAGCCATCACTGCTCACAAATTAAAAAACATAAAAAATATTGTATACACTATTCGATAAATAAAGAAATAAGGCATCAAAGAACATGGAAATTGTTTTTGTAGGTTGCATCTAAGCGGTTTACCAACCTTAAAAACTTAGCTTGTTGTTGAGTCGCCCCGCGTTGCATTTGGTGTTACTGTGTGTGTACCAATTGTGGCACCTTTGAGTTAGACACCTCATTTTGTGCCCAAAAGACCAGTTTATTTACTATATTTTACATTTGTTTTAAAAGTTAGTTTGAATTGTAATAAAAGACTTGAAAACTGATTGTTAAATTAGACTTGGTGAAAATAATATTAATTGATGTAATCCATTTTGGCCATCACTGCTTACAAACTAAAAGACAGAGAAAAATAATATATACACCATTAAGTAGATGAAGAAATAACGTATTAACGTGCTCAACAAATATTTTGTAGGTTGTACCTAAAAGTGTTGGCAACGTTGAAAACTTGGCTTGTTGCTGAGTCGCCCCGCGTTGCAGTTAGTGTTACTGTGTGTCAACCAATGATGATACCTTTGTGTTTGATACCTCATTTTGTGTCCAAAAAGTCAATTCATTAACTGTATCTTACATTTGTTTTACAAGTTAGTTTGAATTGAAGTAAAGGGCTTGAAAACTGTTTGTTAAATGGGACTTGGTGGAATAATATTAATTGATGTAATCTATTTTGGTCACTACTGCTTACAATCTAAAAGACATAGAAAAATAATATACTTATACACCATTAGATAGATGAAGAAATAATATATCAATATGCTCAACAAATATTTTGTAGGTTGTACCTAAAAGTGTTTGCAACGTTGAAAACTTGGCTTGTTGCTGAGTCGCCCCGCGTTGCATTTAGTGTTACTGTGTATCAACCAATCGTGATACTTTTGTTTGATACCTCATTTTGTGTCCAAAATATCAATACATTAACTGTATCTTTCATTTGTTTTACAAGTTAGTTTCAATTGTAGTAAAGGGCTTGAAAACTGGTTGTTAAATTGGGCTTGGTGGAAATAATATTAATTGATGTAATCTGTTTTGGCCACTACTGCTTACAAACTAAAAGACATAGAACAATAATATATACACCATAAGATAGATGAAGAAATAACGTTTCAATATGCTCAACAAATATTTTGTAGGTTGTACCTAAACGTGTTCGCAACGTTAAAAATTTGGCTTGTTGCTGAGTCGCCCCGCGTTGCATTTAGTGTTACTGTGTGTCAATCAATCGGGATACTTTTGTGTTTGATACCTCATTTTGTGTCCAAAAAGTCAATACATTAACTGTATCTTACATTTGTTCTACAAGTTAGTTTGAATTGTAGTAAAGGACTTGAAAACTGGTTGTTAAATTGGGCTTGGTGGAAATAATATTAATTGATGTAATCTGTTTTGGCCACTACTGCTTACAAACTAAAAGACATAGAACAATAATATATACACCATTAGATAGATGAAGAAATAACGTATCAATATGCTCAACAAATATTTTGTAGGTTGTACCTAAACGTGTTGGCAGCGTTGAAAATTTGGGTCGTTATTGAGTTGCCCCGTGTTGCATTTAGTGTTATTGTGTGTCAACCAATGGTGAAACCTTTGTGTTTGATACCTCATTTTGTGTCCATAAAACATAGAGGAATAATATATACACTATTGGATAGATGAAGACATAACATATCAAAAAACATGAGAAAATTTTCTGTAGGTTACATATAAGCGAGTTAACAACTTTGAAAAGTTGGGTTGTTGTGAGTCGCCTCGCGTTGCATTTGGTGTCACTGTGTGTGGACCAATGGTGATACACTTTAGTGTGGCACCTCATTTTGTGCCCAAAGAGCCAGTTTATTATTTATATCTTACAGATTGTGGTACAAGTTGACTTCAACTGCAGTAAAGGATTTGGAAGCAGCTTGTTAAATTGGACATAGTAGAAATGACACGAATTGACTTAATATATTTTGGCCATCACTGCTCACAAACTAAAAAAATCATATAAAAATAGTGTATACACTATTTGATAGATGAAGAAATAACGTATCAATAAACATAAGCAATTTTTTTTTAGACTGGCCCTAAGCGAGGTTGGAACGTTGATAATTTGGGTTGTTGCTGAGTCGCCCCGCGTTGCATTTAGTGTCACTGTGTGTGAACCAATGGGGATACCTTTGAATTTGATACCTCATTTAGTGTCTAAAATGCCAATGTATTAACTGAATCTTACAGATTGTGGTATAAGTTGATTTTAACTGCAATAAAGGACTTGAAAACAGATTGTTAATTGAACATGGTGGAAATAACACAAATTGTCTTAATATATTTTAGCCATCACTGATCACAAACTAAAAAACATAAAGAAATAATATATACACTATTAGATGGATGGAGAAGTAAAGTATTAAAAAACATAAGAAAATTCTTTGTAGGTTGTATCTTAACGGATTGGTAACGTTGAAAACTTGACCTGTTGTTGAGTCGCCTCGCGTTGCATTTAGTGTTACTTCAAGTCTGACGCCTTATTGTATGCCCATAAAGCCAGTTCATTAACTGTATCTTACAGTTTTTTTTGTTTTTATGATAAAAGTAGCCTAACTATGCTATGCTGACGACATGATAATTATCGCAGAAAACAAAGAAAATCTACAGCACAATATAAATGTATTGGACGAAGAACTAGATGATCATCAACAAATTGTCGAAGACGAGAAAACACATAAAATAAAGATAGAGAACATAGAGTTGGAACAGGTCAAAACATTCAAGTACTTAGGAGTAACAATCGAGGAAACAGGGAGTCTGGACCAAGAGATAGCAGAAAGAATTAATAAAGGAGGAAGACTTTCCAATGCAATAAAGAAAAACTTCCTTAACAAAAAAGAAATCCCCAAGAAAACTAAAATAGTAGCAATTCCAATTTTAACATATGGATACGAATCTTGGACAACGACGGAAAGACACTTAAGTAAAATGAGAATTATCGAAATGAGATTCCTTAGGAAGATAGAAGGAAAATCAAAGTTGGACAGAATAAGAAATGAAGTATTTCGAGATAAGTTGCGAACAAAGCCAGTTAAGAATATAATAGAAGAAGGGCAGCTTAGATGGCGAGGACATGTCCAAAGAATGCCAGAAGAAAGACTCGCGAAACAGATTTACGAAGCTAAACCAGCGCAGAAAAAAAGGAGAGGTAGGCCGAATAAAACTTGGGACACAGAAATACACAAGGCGATGAATCGCAGAGGAATAGAAATAAATTGAAGTAGGACTTTGATGAACAGCATGGAAAGCGCATTTTCTTGTGGATTTTTGATGTTTGTGGCATTGATTTTTGTTGGACTAATTTCGAAAACATCGTTTTTGATCGGAACTCGTTAGTACAGTCTAGCCAAACCTAGATAGTCAGGACTTTTTGTAAATGCATTATTAACAACAAATCAAAGAATCAAATGCTTCAGACTTTTAAGAGGTATGTTTTGGAGTCTCTCAAAACGGTCAAAACTAAATTTCTTCGCCTTGGCAAGCAGTGAGATATAACTACCTGCCACGGAATGGGTGTTATTAACATGCAGTGGTATTAAACTATCAAGCTTGATATATAGATGAGCCGCCATTTTTAATAAGTATGCTCCATGGAGAACCAACCTTAGATACAAGCTTTAGAGAATACTAAAGATGAAGAAACAATAGCCTGCATCGTATTAACTTTGAAAACGTTTTAGTAAAACAGACCTAAAAACGTTGACATGACAACAATGGACATAAAATAAGCATATTTTATTAAATTTCAAAATTTAATTGTTTAAAATACATAACAGAAGCCCTTTTGAATTTTCAGATCAATAAGAATAAATCAATAATTTGATGAAGGTATTCTGAACGTGCCTAACCTCAAGATACTTATTAAATTATTAAATAAATGCTCACAAATTGAGAAGCTCATATTAATAAAGTATTAGTGTCACTATTAATAACAGATTTCACTCAAACAAGACTTTTCCTTGCTTCTAGCAATGCTGTTGAACATCATACCGGTTTGTCATCAACTTACCAACAACAAAAATCACGAAAACTACTATTTTTCCAACATTCGATTATAGGCACCAAGAGTGAAATTAAGCGAATGTGTTTATTATAAAATAACAACATAATAACATGTTGTCTTCACGACCAGCTTCGTCAAACGATTTCATTTGAAATACTTGAAACTTTTTTTAATTTCATCTTTTTGGCGCGAAGTTGGCGCTGCTGCGAGGATGGCGTGTGAAGATAGAAATTCGCCGATGTGGATTTGTACTATTCAGTGTAATTATTGCACGAGGGAATCAACAAGTGTTGTAATGAGCTCTAGAAGTACTTAAGCGAAAGGCTTGTAGAAGTTCTCGAGTTAGAGGATCATAGACTGTGTGGATGAAACAAGACACGGTAGAAGATAATTAGAAGGAGGATATATGAAGTTCTTGCTTTTGAAAATTGTAGACTTGGATAGGAACATCGAATGTTTTTGTGCGAGTGTGGAAGACAAGTGTTAAAATGTAGTTAACACCAAAGAAAAAGGTACTTTGAGGCTCTCTTCTCTAATATTAACAAGGTTTTTATAAAATAAAAAAAAAGCTAATGTCTACTTTTACTGAAAACGTATTTTTCTTAGCTTGAAAATAATTCTTGCATTATTACAATGACTTCAAATCGAGTCGATATCACTCAACAGAATAATAACTCCATTTTTGTTCTCGACTTGAAGAGAAAATATCACATGCAATCTTTAAATAATTCCTTGTTGTGGCTCAACAGTCACTTTGTGCATGCATACGGCTGCAAAAAACGAACAGAGCAATAAATATAATACACAACAGAAAAGTATCTCACACAAATCAATAGACAGGCGGGCTTGGTAAACGTCGAAAATACTGCTCCACTTTCCACTGCAGGCACGGAATTAAGAGAAAATGTTTTCAGTTAAAATTTCAGCCACTCCACACTTCCAATTGATGTGCGACAGGAAATTAGCACCATATTTAGTTCTTGCTATTTTTTCTCCCTAAAGCAACCAAGTTTAAAACCAGCAAATCTTTTTATCAATTCGTTAATTATTCGATATTACCATCCATCTGGTAAAATTGTCTCTAAAAATTGCTGATTTTTTTTCAAGCATGAAAAAAATTCCCTTAAAAATGTAGCACAATGTGTCTTTTTTGTGTGATATACGTCCAAGTATCCACTGCTGTAAACTCTTCTTCAAAATCATCAAACAAATCATTACCGAGTGCCAGAGCCATATCATCTGTACGAATACTGTAACAATGGACGATGGGCATTCGCACGATTTCGTATTTCGCAGTTTGCAGTTTCTGCTCCCAATTGACGAGTATCCTCATGATTTTGTTTTCATTTCGGCAGTATTTATTGTCGTACTTGATAAGATTTTTTTGAAGCATCTCTTCGACAGAAAACTAATAAAAAAAAGACAAAAAGTATCTGCAATCTCAAGGGGTCTCAAGAAACTGCAAAATCTTAATCTCGAGAAAGTGTGGCTTTATAAGATCATCAAAATTATATTCGTGTACAAAACTTCAACTATTTTTTTATTATTATTATAGTCTTTTTACATCTCTTTATACCCTTTCGGGTGTCGAGATTGATTTCACAATAATTATTTATTCAATGTTGTCAATAAACTCTTTCCATATTTCCCTCTGTTTCGCCATTTCTCTTGCAGTGTGACTATTGGTTTTGTTTCTTCTCAATATTTCTTCTACGTTGTTTTCCCATGTCTTCACTGGCCTGCCTCTTCTCTTCTTAGCTGCTGTTCTAGGACTCCATATGATTCTCGCCTGCTTATTATCTGCCATTCTTATCAAGTGCCGTACCAGGCAAGCTGTTTTTTAATCTATTGTCTTTTGTATGCTTTCCGTTTGTAGCTCGTTTCTAATTTGATCATTTCTTATTTTGTCTAATTTAGTTATTCTCTTTACTTTTCTTAGGTACTTCATTTCTGTCGCTTGTATTTTACTTCTGTTCCTTTGGTTCAAAACCCACGTTTCACTTCCATTTATAAGTGTTGGTCTATATATTGTTTTGTATAATGTCATTTTCGTTGTATCCGTTACATATTTGTTATAAAGAATTGTTGTGTTCATCATGAAGAATTTTTCATTCACAGCTTGTACTCTATTATTAATTTCATAATCTACGCTTCCCTTATTGTGTATGACCGAGACCAGGTACGTGTAAGTTTCTACCTGTTGTATTACTTCGCCATTTATTGTTACATTTGTGCATATATCTTCCCTAGATACCACCATGATTTTTGATTTTTCGTTGTTTATTGACATGTTATATTTTTGTAATTCCTGATGCCATATGTGCAAATTGTGTTGTATGTCTTCCTCGCTCTTTGCGAATATGGCAAGATCATCCGCAAATGCACACTCTGCTATCGTTATCCTATTTAGTTTATAGTTACCAATCTCAACTTGCTTTGTCTTTTCTTTTATTTGTTTTAATATTTCGTCTGAAAATATGATGAACAAAAGAGGGCTCAAGGCTCCTCCTTGTCTTAGCCCTTGTGTTGTTACGATTTCTGCAGAAATGCCGTTGCGCCCGTTCTAACATAGTTATTTGTTTTTCTATATATACTTTTTATTGCCTCTAGTAGTCTTCCAGTTATTTGTCTCTTTTTCAAGATTTCCCATAATGTATCTCTTTGTACCCTATCAAATGCTTTTTCAAGGTCTAAAAACAAAATGAAAAGTTTACCGCCATGTCCCATTGTTCTTTCTACTAATTTTCTTATTGTAAATATGTGGTCCTGCGTTGAATGATCCCTTTGGAATCCACTTTGTACCGTTTCTAACTTTGCTTCTAACTTCATTCTAAGTTTGCTCTCAATAATTGCTTCATATATTTTTGCAGCTGTACATAGGAGGGAAATTCCTCTGTAGTTATTACATGTTCTTGTGTCGCCCTTTTTGTGTATTGGAAATATAACCTTTTTTTCCCAATCAGAAGATACTTCTCCTAGTTCCCACATCTTATTTAATAGCACCAGTAAAATTTCTTCTCCTTCTTCGCCCATATACTTCAGTTGCTCCGCTTTTATTTGGTCATGTCCTGGTGCTTTGCCGTTTTTAAGTTTTTGAAGTACTGCTTCCAGCTCTTTTGCTGTAATATTTTCTATATCTCCTATTGTTCCTTTTTCCACTGTTTGTATTTGATCTTCTTTGTTATCGTTGTTAGTGTTGTTTTTCTCTACCAGCAGTGTTCGAAAATGATCTTTCCACTGTGTCATTATCTCTCTATTTTCATGCAGTATTTTTCCTTGTTCGTTCTTTATTTGTTTTAAATTTATTTTATCTATTTTATTGTGGCTTTTCAAGGTTTTGTAGAAAGTTTCTGATTAATCTTTGAAATTTCTTTCCATAATATCTCCGAATTCTTGCCATGTTGCCATCTTTGATTTTTTAACTAAATCTTTTACCAATTTTCTCTGTTCTTTATAGTCTTCATAGTCCTCATTACTCTTAGTTTTTAAATATTCAATCCATTTTATTTTCTTTTTCTTTACTGCGTCTTTTACTTCCTTACTCTACCAGTGTGTCTGTTTTATACTATTTGTTGTTTTACTTTCGCCACATGCTTGTTTGGTCGCTTCGATTATAATGTGTTTGAATTTATTCAACTAAATATCTTCAATATTACAGAAGTTGTGCTCAAAAGAAGTAGTGTGGTACAGTCGTTTCAGAGATAACTCGAAGGATGACTGACTTACTAATTGGAAGGCCGCAACGACACAAAAGAGGGTGTCTGTACCTGCGATGTACTTGGGAAAATTTTGTTATGAGCGTGAATGTATGTTTGTGTATGACTTCATCTATTTTATAATTATTATTGTTATATCATTGACTTTATGTGGAATTCTGCGGAAGAAAATCCAAGAAAATAAAAATTTTCCAGTACAACTCTAGTTTTTCTCCCATTTTGTTGTATTTGTTCGATAACTGCCCGCTGTGATGCCTATCCCACCATCCTTCCAGTTATCTTTGAATACTGTGATAATTGGTCAAACACATCAGCTACTATCGTGGAAGATTACAAACATACACACATATTAACAGACCGATATCTTTCTTTTGAATTATTTTTTTATCATATAATAAAAAAACTTTGAATCCTCAAACCGTGTTGCCACTGCAAGCCTTAAAGACTCATGACTATTCCTTTCTATGGTAGTGTCCTATATACCCAGTTTTTGACCTTCAACTATTGTAGATTTTTCAGGAAATTTGTATGGAACTACCTTTCATTGAATCTTCCTTTTCTATTTCTGGGTATAATGCCTCCTTCGAGTTTTTTTTGGAACTTTGCCTTCTAGTTTGTTCTGCATTGCGCAGTTATGTCAATCTTTGGGATTTATTGCTACATTATATATGAATTCATCAGTTTTTTCACTATTCATTCATATAATTGAACCTTCTTCTTTCTTTCCTCCCTATGTTTCTTTTAATATTCTTTATTTCCCATATTTCCAACCACCGTTGGCTACTTTCAATAAAATGAAATCTTATAAACACAAGTTCAGCTATTAATAGTTGGTAGCGTTAATTCGAGGACTTTTCGATATTTCCAAGGGTTTTCGAGATAATAAAAAATAAAAAATCAGCCCTAATTTTCACAATTTCAAAAAGAAAAGTATATTTTCTCGCTAATTGGAGCCTGCTGATTACAAATTTGTAAAAAAATTGGAAAATACCTTCATAGAAAGAAGTTGGGAGAAAAATTCATTTCCCTTATAAATAATACATCTGTCCACTCTAATTGGGTCCCATGGACCCTAAATATGTACTCAGAATTCAATTTGGACCTTTGCTTCTTGAGAAAATCAATTATAAAAAAATGGATGGCTACGTAATTTACAGAAAGTCGATCGTCACGAAAATCAGTTTTTCTCCAGTATCTCATGAATTATCGACTCTATGTTAATTTTGGTAAATCAGCGTAAAAAAGGTCCTATACAAAATCTACCTAGAAACAGTAGTTTTTGAGATATAGTGCTGAGAAAGCGCATACGTCAGTATTCTATACATACAGTGGTGTTATATAGATAACAAGATCTATATATATACAAAGGAACATCGTTTGTGCACAGGGTACATTACCAGGTTCAAACTTAGTTGAGAAAAGACTTAGACCCTCAGAAATGGGATTGGACTTAAATAATAATTTATTAAAGCCAACGATTACTTTGATCAACCCCTCAATTCTATTTTCTGCAATTGCACAAAAGGTTGTATGGCATCAATCGTGGATGCAGAAATTAGGATTGCCATGTTCCGTATTGTCTCTTGTCGGAGCCAAATGTATTTCAGTATGATATCCGAGGATACAACTGCTTAATTTGAGTAGAACGATGGTTCATTTTCCACCGAGAAAATGAAAATATTGCAGAAATAAATAGACAAGGAATGAAGAACAAATTTAAGACTCACAAGGGACACTATGTGAAAAAAAACACGCTTTGCATTCTACCTCAAAGTTGATGCGGAAACAAATGCAGCACAATGCCCGAGCTTTTTCAGCTGTATATCTCAAAAACTGTTGGTTCTACGAAGATTTTGTGTCAGACCTTTTTTACGCAGATTCATCTTACAAATTAATTTTATGATAACCAAAATTAACATAGAATCGATAATTCACGAAATATTGGAGAAAACCTGATTTTTGTGACGCTTGATCTTCTGTATTAGTTATGGACTTTTGAGAAATTATTTGGGTCACCAAAATAAAGAGAATTCCGCTAAAAAATCTTTGGTCGGATTTTTATAGATTTTTATAGATGATTCTTGAAGATATTTGAGGATTTTTTAAATTTTATCCCTCCTGAATGCCATCCTGGCTTCTTGGACAATAAACAGCGGTTAGCAACCGCTAAAATACACCTTTCCAAACCCAAGACGAACGACATATCACATAAATAATATTCAACATTTATATAACACATTCACCGAGAATATTTTCTCCTCTGATGATTTAAATAGAATTTTATTACATACTCTTGCAAGAGAAATGGTCTGGAAAATTGTGTATAAAGTATAAATTATATTCTAGCAGAATTCGCTAAGCCATAGCTTGTTAGTTTTGATCTTAAGAAAGTGAAATAGCCTCAAGACTATATTGTAACGCATTTCCCTAATTAAAGTCTGGAATATTTCCAAATTATTATAAATGGTAAGGCAAGAAAAATACCAGAATTTTTTGTAATCCCTAAAAATGATTTCTGGCTACGCCACTGTGCCCACTTATACTACAATACAACAAATGAATTTTTAGGTATGCACAAATATTATTATTATTCTGTTATTGTGTCCTATATACAAACGAACATAAGCGACATACAAGACACTTTTATTCAAATGCATATGCTCGGCACTTTGGTCTCAGAGTGTACCCTCTTTTATATTTAATATAAAACATCCATTATACTTGTCTACATATTATTCTGTGAGCCATAATAACACATACTTAACTTGTACATTTGTTATTCGCGTCTCCGTACTGTGTAATTTTGCATTTACGAGAAATCAACCGCAAAACGAGCGAAAATTTTTGCTTAGCCGAGCGAACCGAGCAAACCGATCGAACTTGCAGTTTTCATCGTAAGATTATTATTATAATATTAACAGGTGTCTCAAAAATTGATAATATTGGACGCGTCATTCAGGAAATTGAATGTTTGAACAACTTTGAAGACATTAAGCATTTTTCAAATAATATTTTTGTAATTATTTCATTATTCTATATATTTACAGGATATTCTCGGATCCATGATGCTTTAAGTGGGGCTCAAATCTACATCAGTAGCATTTGCTGTATGAACTACCCTAATTGGTAAGTATTATTCTTTTACATAATATTTGATCTAAAAATGTTGGGACATACTGTATGTATATTCAAAATATTACGTGATACTATCCCATTTGCAACGACGATATGTTGTATTATCGGTATTTCCCTCAGCTATTTTCCAAAAAAAAACGATGGAAAATAAGGCTGTAGTTTCTACAGAATTAAAGAGTGTTTATGAGTTTTTAATACCAACAATTTATGAGATGGTTATTGCTCACCATCGAAAATTAGAGGCTACATGGTATTATTACATTTTTGTAAAATAAAAATACTTATTTTTTTAATGTTACTTAATGATTCTGCAAAGTGCAAAAGAGTTGAATTTTTGCTTAATTTCTCTATATATTATTTTTGTAATTAGAAACCATAACCTACTGTAAAGTTATCTATTTTTTTAATTTAAGGAGTAAAAGTTATTAAGCACTACTATTTATTTTTATGATTTATTAAAATAATAAATTAGATAACTAACATTATTTTTAATAACTAATTATAATTTAAACTAAAGATTATTATACAATAAACTATAACTTAACTTTAATTAATTAGGTCAATGTTGATTTATTTTAAATAACACAATTTATTTCAACCACTAGCAATCCATAGTATAAGGTCACTGAGCCAAAAATCAATAATTCTTCTTGCTTAGTCAGCGAATATATACCGTCGGTCTCTCCCCACTACTTTCTTCCCGCAAACATCCAGGTTTTTCTAGAAAACGCTAGAAGGTACCAGCAATTTTCTGGAAAACAAATATATTCGCTCTTATTTCTTGATGTAAAATATTTCCACAATAATTCTAAGCACCAGTAGAGCCGAAATGACTAATTTACGGACTTAAATTCGTTGCACCACATTGTGTTATGTTTTTGGAAACAAAACGTGGTAGTGTAATATAATTATTATATCAACATAAAAAACCTGACGTGACTTACTAGTACATCATTGGATATATTTTTTGTGTATAATAATACGATAATCAAACATAAATTCTATCGTTCCACGGCTAATCGTTTTAAATTTATCCAAAATATTATAAAAATCTGTCAAGTAAAGTACGCTTGCGGCCTAGTCGGTTGCTAATCCTAAAGCCTATCTACCTTTCGGAGTAAGGTTGGGTACCTTTTTTTAACCTCTTCGTTTCTATCGCCATTCCGATATCCTCGTCCCATGTCTTTGCGAGTCTCTCTTCATTTTTTCTACCACTCTGGCTTCATATATTCGTTTGGGTATCCTATCATCATGCATTCTGCGTAGGTGACCTCTTCATCTTAGTTGTCCTTCTTTTATTACTCCCTTAACCGGTCTTACGATCAAGTTTGTTGTGTAAGTCTCATTTATAGTGCGATCGTATTTGATTTTTCCTTCTATTCTCCACATTTCTTATTCTGCTGTGTATTTCTTCTGTTGTTGTCTACGATTCAAATCCGTATGTTAGAACTGGACTTGCTATCTTTCTGAAAAATTCAATTTTTGACTGTGTTGGTACTTCCTTTTCTGCAAGGAATTTTGTTTTTAGAGCATTGAAGAGCATTGTTAGTTGTTTCTGTTATTTCTTCGTTAAGATTAGCGTTTTTATTTATGGAAACTCCTAGGTACTTGCATATTTTCACTTGCTTTATAGTTGTGCTTTCTATTTTCAGTTTATGCATCCATCCTGTATTGTTTATTACCATGGTTTTGGTTTTTTCCTTGTTTATTGTCATGTTCCAGGTATCAAACTCCTATTTGACTAAGTTGATATTTTATTGTAGGTCTTCTTCGCTTTCCGCTATTAATTTCATGTCGTGTGCGTAGCTAAGCCCGCTTTGTGTCTTTTCGATCGTTGTTTTCTTATTTTATTTTCAAGTATTTGCTGCAATATTTAGTAGAGTGATGCCTCTGAAGATTTTGCATTCTTTACTGTCGCCTTTCTTAAAAGTTGATGTTATCATTCCTTCTTGCCAGTCTTGCGGTGTACCTTGTTCTTCTACTTTGTTGTAAATATACATGAAGCACTATTGTCCTCTTGTGTCCAAATATTTCAACATTTCCGCCGCGATGTTGTCATTTTCCCTATTGCTGCTGTGAGCTCTTCTTCTGTAATTTGCTTTGTCTCCTAACGTATTTTTGTGTCTTTCCATTTTTGTTTCTTGGCGTGTCTTATATGGTATAGTTTCTTCTTCCAACAGGTCTTTTAAATACTCGTCCCATTTTTCCATTATTTCTTGTTCTGACTGTAATACTTTACTTATTTTTGATAACTCCCAGAGTAGTTTGTTTCTTTATCCATTCTTCTTTCTTTGTTTCCTTTATAAATAACTTTTATTTCCGTTCTAACCTTCCTATATTCGTCATAGTTTTGTTTGTTGAATATTTTTTTTTGTACTGTCCTTTTTATTTCTTCTGTCCACCATGAGCTTTTTTCATCTGTTTATTACTCAGTCTTGTAGCTCCGCATGTTTCTTCTGCAGCAATATCTGCTTCTTTCTCGAAGTCTGCCAGCTTTTCTCTTACTCTCTTCATATATTTAGTTTTAACTTCTTTTCCTTTTAGTCGGTTGCTTCTTATTTTGTGTGTTCGTTATTGTTTTTCTTTTTGTTTCTCTTCTGCTTTGTACCCTGGAATTGAACTCCATCACTAGTAAGAAATGGTCACCTCCAATTTCTGGCCCTCTATATGCCCTCACGTCCTTTACTTGTGTTCTCAACTTTTGGTTAGTTATAAAGTAGTCTATTTATTGACTTTTCATTTTTTGCGGGTTGTTCTCGAGTGTACTTGTGTATGTCTTTTTATTATATTACCTATGGTTAGATCGTTTTTGTTGCACATTTCTATTATTCTTCGGCCGTTGTTGTTTAGGGTTTTTTCTCCTTCTTTTTCCATAATTCCCTCTAGTCCTGAATTATTATTTTCAATTATACGATTTAGGTCTTCCATTATAATTATATTCTTCTTTGGGTCGTGTATTGTTTCTTGTAGTTCCCGAAAAATTTATCTTTGACCTCTTTTTACTCGTCTTCGTTTGGGCCATACGTTACTATTGATGTGTACTCGTTGATTCTCCCAGTATTCCAGTCCACGGACATGATCCTTTTCAGTCTCGGTAATGTCCAATATATCCACATTCGCTTTTTTCATTTCTTCTATAATTTTGTACTTTTTCTTATTATGCTTCTTACATTCCAGGTTCCTAATCTAATGTGTTTGGTTTTATTTTCGTTTATCAAGTTTCGAATTTATGCGAAAATTTCCCAAAAACTGTAAAGTAAAATGCACTTCCAGCTCAGTCGATCTCAATAAAAATAGGATATGAGCATTTAGACGGTAATATCGTCTCTCATACTGAATTCTAACATCGTTTTGGATTTATGCGGAAAAATCAAAAAATGTTTCGAGTATGCACTGCTGGTGTAGACGATTGCAATTATAATGCGAGGTGCACAACTAGATGTTATAGATGTCCTTAATACAGAAGTTCAATATTCTACGACTGATTGTTTTGAATTTATGCGGAAAATTCGAAAAGTCTGTTATATAGAGTGCACTTTCGGCTTAGCATCTAACGCAAATTGTTGGAACTTTTCTTTTAAATATGTAGTGGTGAGTGACAAGTGTGTGACCAATTCTTAATTTTCTCACAGTTGTTCTTTCTCTTCGGTTTCCTGGTGTTTTTAGTTGTCTCAGGTGGTTATAGTCAATTTTTTGCCATGTTTGGACCCATTTTAGTTTGATATTATTTTTTATTCCGTTTGTAATCATTAGTTTTTCAAGATTATCAACATCTTTATTGCCAATAATGCCACTGTGCGAGGGCATCCTAAGAAAGATGAGGCTTGATGAATTCTTAAAAGAGGAAATTGACTAGGTATGCTGTCAATTCGACTTCTTACAAATCATCATTAGTTCTGCAAGAAATACCGAATTAGGCTGTGAAATGTTGGGACATCTCCCAAATTCTCCTGATTTAGTATTGTATGCTATGCCAGAAACTTGTCAATTACCGATATAAAATTATTTGCTGCAGAAAATTAATACCTCATTATGAAAATACAACAAAATTTAAAAGTTCCCAGTGGGTTTGTTGGAAAATAAAACGAGAATTTAATGTCCATTAATGCTTCATCAAGTACTAAATTCTTCAACAGCCTGTAACAAAAGATCTTGCACCCTGGTGCGTCCCGCCATATCAAGATTTTGAAGAGGGTATCATCATGCCACCCACATAGTTTAACTCCCCTGTCTTCTCTCACCCATCCTGCCATGATCCATAAGTTGCTAGATAATCGCACTTTAACATTCTTCTGTGTCGTCAGTTGTCAACCGGCGCACTCTTTGACTAATGTATTATGTATATTTTATAATCTCGTTGGTGCATCTCGTTGCCAATCAAATTTTCAGACAAACGACACTGGTTGATCGTCATTTGTTGACTTGATGTTGAGATACTGTTGTCTGGGTTGTTAAGGCTTAACAATTGAATGACTGAACAAATTGGTGTGACTTGTATATGTGGATGTTTCTTGGTATGTGATGTTTTATTTATTTTTCGTTGTTGCTTGTTTGTGTTTACTTCTCATGTTGATTTCTTCTTGTTAATGGTGTTTACAAAAAGGCTGTAATTGAACAACATCTGAAATGCTGTAGGCCTTTTCCGTTCTAAACAGGAATTTAAAAAACTGGAATATTCAATTAATGCTTTTGTTGCTGTACAATTTTTTGTTTCTAATGTCGGTTAGCTCTGTGAATGTTGAGGGTCTTAGTTCTTCCGGATATAACTAACAACACTATATTATTTATTTATCACTTACTACTATCTTAAATAAAATCGCAGATATTTATATTTAACTATTTTCATACGCTGTTCACTTCACTGTTTGATATTCACTGCTCTAGATTTACCATTACATTACTCTCAAATCGTTAACTTGCGTTTATATATAGAAATATCCATTTCTCGAATGTTCTACCACATTTTTGAAATATTGCTAGAGGCTTCCATCGGGCGAGGTGATGTGGTGCGGTACGGCGCGAAACAACGAGGACGAAAGGCTTCGCCCAAACAAGGTCGCTTTTACGAACCTCCACATTCTCGCACATTACAATACTAATTGTTAAAAGTGGTCTTATAAAGTTGATATATTCACAGTCATCAATTGAAGCTGCTTAACATCTTGACATTACTATTATTTGGAAGCAATTTCAGAAGGTGATTATATTCACAACAGTTGACTCAAAAGCATATAACAGAACGTTGCTAGAAATCTTCCATTGAAAATGCTATGAAGGTTGATCGAAATTCTTCAATAAAAATAAGGCTTGAATTTATTTAATATATTCAATTATGTAGTGAATATTCACGTATGAATTTCCTAATATTATTCCTCTTACTAATAGCGTTATAAAATAAATCTTCAATAAACAAATTTTATTAGAAGTAATATAGGCAATAAACACCAGGAAATGCTCAGGATAACAGTTAGCTAGTACACAAATTACATAATAAATAAATTTATTTGCAATTAAGTTCTGTGAAGTTTTCCAGAAAACGCAAACAACAAATTAATGACTCCGATCTCGCGCTTCACGCGAATCTTCTTAGATGTTATCGTTGTTGGAACGAGTGGAGCTCACCGTTCAAGACTTCTTTCTAATTATTATCAGGATAAACGGCGCACGAGGCACAAATAGACCAAATCGTTTTGTAAACATTCACACGAAGAAAGAATAACTGCTGCAGATTCATTGAGCAATTTTTTTTTAATAGACAAAATTGAAGAAATGGTCTTCTTTCTCCTGCATCGCAAAGCTATTGAGATGGTCATGTTTGCGCATACGTTTGTTTGTATTTATGACGGTGCAGATAGCTGTTATGTACTGCAGATATTTATGTGGACAGGTCGAGTGAATTTTTCATCTCGGAGGAAAGGTTTATGTGACCATTTGCCGTACGGGGAACCGCGCGTCATTCGAAAGATTTTATCTAATCATTTCATGCCATTTTAATCATGAGTACTTGTTTTTATTCCAAGATACTTTACTGTACTTATTTGTGCAATTATATCACGCGGAATTTTTCGGAGAATGCCGACCATTTTCACTCAACAAATAGAGAAATGCGGAAGACTGAAATCCTGAAGAAAATCATGAGCTTTTGTTATATTGTCTGTTTCCCAGTCATCCGGTAGTTGTATGTAATAATTAAAATAATTATTTTATTTGCACTCAAAATAATTTCATAAATAGCGCATGCAAAAAGCTCTCCTTGCATGCAAGCTTCCCGCTTCGAATTTCACGCTTCTGGATCTAAATACTACTTAATTAATTAGCTCTGTTATTAAAGATAATCAATCATAATTAAATTACAAGTTGAGAATACATCGGACGTACTGTATATATCCAAACAAAAATAAAAAGAACTGAAATTCTCGCTGTATGGTGCAAATGTGGATGATTTAATTGGAGGCTATTCTTTTATTTTGAAAAAAGCAGATTGGCAAATTGCTATACCAGAAGTTGCCAAGAAAAATAAAATTAGCAGTTATAAGTCTTCCCTGATTTCATATGTAAATAAGCATTTAGTCCAGCGATGTTCTAAAGAATTGTTTAATATTAAAATAAAAGTCACTATTTATGAATGAAAAGAAAATAAAAGTTTTATTCTTTGATTCTAAAATAAACACCGCACAATTTATTTCTCACTCACTACTATTAAACTTCAACTACAAAGCCACTAATATTTGTTTACATCAATTTATTTATTTATTACACTTCGTACTTAGCTAATTACGCTCTGGATATTCATTCCTCACTCAGTCAGGCCGCCCCCTTATTTATTCGGATGTTCACTTCTAGAAATTTCTACGTTATTCTAGCTAGCTACTCGATTGTTCGAATGTGCGGAGCGGCGCGACACAAAGAAGTGAAAGGCTCTGCCTAATCAGAGGCGTATTCAGGGCCTATTTTGTTTTTACATAACTTTTTAATACCATCAGAATAACAAGACGCGCAAAATAAGCGTTCATTTCAGAATCGATATCTTCATTCGAAGTGAGATTTCACGCTTCTAATCATTTCTTCAAATAAAAGAAGAAAGAAATCGCTGGGAATTAAATCTAGCGAATACGGGGCATGTGGAAGCATTTGAAATCGAATTTTCTCAAGTTTTGCCGCTATATAACGCGAGATTTGTATTATCGTGGTGGAATAGCACCTTCTTTTTTACCAGACAGGAACGTTAACCTTTGATTTCATGTCCAAAAGTCCAATAATGAAGAGTAGTAATGTCCAGTAATAGTTCTGCCTTTTTTAAGTAGTCTATAAGCACTACATCGTGAGAATCTCAGAAGACCGTTGCCATGACTTTTCCGGCAGTTTTTCCCTGCTCCAATCCATTGCTTGTACTGCTGCTTTGTCTCTGGTGTGTAATGATGAATCCAAGATACATCTACAGTGATAAAACTTTGAAGAAACTCAGTGGGATTGCGTTCAAATAAGTCTAGACCTTCTTCAGACTGAATGTGTACACAAAATTTGAAATTACTGGAAAATCTGGTCCACCCAGTATATATTAATTCATTTAAACATAGTAATTTCCTATTCTAAAAATTGGTAGCTAATATTCATTTTACGTTCACCTATTTTTATCTTGAAAACTAGTTTATTTTTATATGTCTATTGGAGTTTTGATTTTCAGGTGTAAAGCTAGTGCAGTAATAACGATTAGTGGTTAATACTCGCTAGTGGTCGCCCAGTAATTGATTCTATCGCTAAGTTTGAACGTTATTGAATTTAACTCTGCATCTCTGGGGATTTCAGGTTAAATTAACTTAGTATTCGACGCTCTGAATTTGAAATAAAAAATTGTAGCTTCCGTTCAATATATTAATGCCCTCCTGTCCCCCGGAGGAGGGGAAAATCAAGATATTTTTTTATTCGATGCATATTTCTCAATATATTCCAGCAAAAAATAATATTGATTCCGGCGGTAAATTAAAATAGAGCACCTGTATATACTTTCAGCTTTCTTTATATACTCCTCCATATAAACTTCAACTATGTCAAATCTCACATTCCTACCCTTCACGTGAACCTAAAATTGGGAAGCATGTATTTAATTTTAGCCACCTGCATTCCTTCTTCATATAAACTTCAAATAATGCCAAATCTCACATTCCTTCGTGCGCGCGGTACAAAGTTTGAACTTCAGTATTTGAAATAACTGTCGCATCTTGATGGTTATCCTTTATTTTTGTGTCAATCGGCTGAACCGGAAGTTGACTTTATTTAACAGTCTTTCGAATTTCGCGCAAAAATTCAAAACAGTCAGCCGTAGAATACTGAAATTTTGTATTTAGCACTTCTATAGCATCTAGTTGTACACCTTGCATTATGATTACGATCGGCTTAACCGGAAGTACAGATTACAGAAGAGTTTTTAGAATTTAACTTTCCATCTCCGAGGGTTCCAGGTGAAATTAACTTAGTATTCGACAGTCTATCTGAATCTGAAATAGAAAATTGTGGTTTTCTTCCAATATTTCAGTGTCTCCCGCCCTCCGAAGGAGGGGAAAATCGTTAAACTTTTACTCGAGACATTTTTTTATTCGGTGTATAATTCTCAAAATATTTCAGCCAAAAATAATATCGCTTTCGGCGGTAAATTAAAATGGGACACGTGTAAATACTTTTAGCTTCCTGCACTCCTTCTCCATATAAACCTCAAGTGTCAAATCTCACATTCCTACCCTCCACGTGAGCCTTGAATGGGAAAGCAAGTATATAATTTTAGCCTTCTGCATTCCTTCTCCATATAAACTTCAAGTATGCCAAATCTCACATTGCTTTGTGCGCGCGGTATAAAGTTTTTCTTCGTATAAAATTAAAATAGGACATTCGCTTTCTGCACACCTTCTCCATGTAAACTTTAAGTATGCCAATATGCATAAAAAGGGGTTGGAAAGTTTTCTCTTCACATATATTAATATATAGATTCTGTATATACATAATAATTTGATTTGAGCTGTATGTAATTGATTTTTAACTAGCTGTTGTTGTAAATTCAATTTCTCAAGTCTATATCTCCTGTACGAATAATGATTAGTGGCTGATATTTATTTTGGGCGTACCTATATTCATTTTAAGTATGTACGTAAACAAAATTTAGATATTCTGGATCATTTGGTTTACTCAAAAAATATTAGTTTCGAGCGGCGTAATTAATTTACCTTCTGGCTGTTGGAATTGCCAATTCTCAAATTTATACATCAAACATCTATAATATTGATGGATAGTACCTATATTATTTTTTCGTTTACCTACATCCATTCTGAATAAGTATACCAAATCAGAATATTATAAATCGTCTGGTTTATTTAGTAAATACACTCGGCAAAAAAAAACGCACCATTTGAAAATGCACCAAAAATACCGATTTTTCAAACTGTCATAACTCGGTTGATTTTGATCTAAATTGGATGAATTTTTAAATTTTCGGAAGTTTGAAGTTTTCTCTTTCAGAGCATGCAAGCTAATCCCATGCCTGTTTCATCACACTCCCTACCACATCTCTGAGAAAAAAAATGTTCTTGATGTCAAATAATGTCAAGTTTTGACAACTTGTACTGCGTGCTAAAGAAATCGTATACTCAACTCACGACCCAGAAAATCAAGTTCATTCATTTTCCTTCAAATTGCGCAAAAATCGAGTATCTGCGAAATTTGAATAACCCAGAAAATATTAGTTTGTTTTGAGGGGTTGTTATAATTTCCACTTCTCAAAAATATAACTTGTGCATCAATAAAGATTGATAACTAATATTTATTCTGCGTATACTCACTTCCATCTCAAGTATGCACCCATACACAAAATTCAAAATTCCTAGAAAGTAGCTTTTTCAGAAAATATCAATTTGTTTTGAGTGGTGATATTAATTTTCAACTGTCAGAATTTTAAATTATTAAGTCTATAATTTGTGCACCATTAACGATTGGTGACTCAAATAAATTCTGCGTATATCTACATTAATTCTGAATTGGTATGCAAGATTTGGAATTCCTGGAAACCCTAGTTTACTCAGCAAATATCAATTTATTTTTAATTGGGTATTTAAATTTCTATTTTCAAGTTTATGACTCATGGTAGTTGATATTCATCTTACGTTTACGTACATTCATCCTGAATACGTGGACAAAACTTTGATATCCTGAATCTTTAATTGATGCCTAATAACCTATTAAAATTTAATTACCTACATTTCATCGATTCAATCATATTTAAGATAAAATTTTTGAATTGAATGATTATCAAAGTAGTCAAATTGGTTCAGACTTTACGATTTCAATTATAAAATCGTCATAAAGTTACTTTACATCATCAAATCTCTCGTATTACTGATGAGATTGTCGATACTAAACTGAACTCATTTGATTAAATTGCTGAAATTTAATTGGAAAACCATAATTTTGTGACTTTGAATGCGGAATAGGAAGGACATAACTCTGATTGGTAATATTCTCAAGAATTTTAAACTACTTTCAAAACTCATTTCGTAGAGTTTCGCTTTCAAAGTCTACCTGAATCCACAAAAATTGTAACTCGTGAAAACTTTTGACATTCGCTGCAATTTTCTGCACCCGTTGCAGCGGATTTCATTATGAAAATTACAATGGCCTGAAGCACGCGACCTGCTCAAAATACTGTTTTTAATCAAGTTTCTAACACTTGAAAAGTGTTGAATTACTTTGAAGGATAATGTTATGAATTCTTGAGTTCAAGCTGTTGTTGTTAATAAAAGAAAAATGAAGCTAAATTGGCCTGAAGTGAGTTGAAACAAATTTCTTAAATTTATTGTGTATAATCACTCTTCAAGTTTCCTGCGAGAGCTTAATTCCTAGAACAAACTAGATTTTTTCTCTTCAAACTCTTCAAAAAATACCTCCACTAACTATACCGTCACGTTACATCCAAAATTACTATCCGAGGTCCATTTTAAAACACCGACACCGAAAATTACAGGCCTGATGGCGGTTGGGTAAGATTGGGCCGCGTTTAGATCTCATCTTCCGAGGAACAAGTCGTCCATGGAGAAGAACTCAAGAAACAAGCGTAACCACGAAAGACGAAGAAGAGGAGCGAAGATTCTTGATGCGCGCAGCCAAAAGTTTTGTTGGTTTTTTAATGTTTCAGTGGTTTGTTTTTGAACTGTAACCTGACAACGGTTTGGTTGGACATGATGTTGATTGGGAGTACTTTGAAATGTCAATGAGAAGTGATTCTTTCATTTACTTCACTGAATACGGAATTGAGGAAGAAATGTTGGACAATTCACACTTAAGTGAGTGAGAATTGAGTTTAAGATGAGGTGAGTGTGAGTCACGTCCCTGAATTTGAACCTAATTGTCAGTTTTTTGTTTATTAACGTTTCAATATCATTCCCAATATAATTTTGTATACAGTAAACAGTTTTTGATGTCAAAAAATGTACAATAGCTGAAGTTCTTGTAGATGACAGCTCTTCAATGTGAAAAATTATTAAAATAGCTCAGGAAAACTGTGGTGTCTTAAACTTTACCAAAAACGGAAAGCTACAGTTGATAAAGATCGGTTTTTTGTCCTGAATAATCTTCGGAGCTGTAGATCAAATCTACAAAGGCTTAAATCAACTTTTAGAAGCTCAGTATCAAAACAATTCTTGCCAAAAACTGAGAGCTATAGCTGATAAATATCAGAGTTGTGTTGTTAATAGTCTTCAGAACAGTTGTCTGACTATTTTGATTACTAATATCAACTTATAGAAGCTTATTGTGGACTGTAAGCTGTGGGATTGGAAGTTTTGAGGCCATCAGTAGACCAGAATTACTTCCACATAATCGAGTGACTGAATTTTGGCACAATCAAGTAAATTACTATTAATGTTGAGTTCAGGCTGAGTCTACATGTATCAAATAGGAAAAAATTGTATTGGTATGAAAAATAGAACATTTAACGGTGTGCACTTTGAAGCCAACAGTTGGACATGCAACATTAATAGTATTATAAAGGATTGTCTCGAATATTTGAGAAAGTTCTAGTAACCTGTCGAAAGATTGTAGAACTGTTCCAGGCGAGCGTGGGTAAACAGAGGAGACCTCTCCTTCGGCCTATATATATATATATATATAAGGGACCACGTTCTTTACTTGAGAGGTCATAGAGTAAATAAGGATCAGTGTTTTGTTGTGAATAGGTCATCAAAACAATTGTCTGATCATTTTAATGGCTAATATAAGCTTCTAAGATCTCATGATTTCCATAAAACTTTACTGTGGGCTGTAAGCTGTAGGCTTGGGTATATAGAAGCCATCAGTAGACCAGAACTGCTCCACATAATCGAGTAACTGAATTTTGGCCCAATCAAGTAAACTACTGTTTAATTTTGGGCTTAGGTTATGTCTTCATACATCAAATAAAAGAAAATTTGCATAGTTATGAAAACAAGAACGATTAACGCTGTGTACTTTGAAATCAATAGTTGGACATACAACAGGTATCATGTTATAACGAATTTCCTTAAATCAAAGTCTATAATATTCGAGACAATTCTATTAGCCTGTCGAAACTACTGTCACATGATCAAGTACCCAAAAATATTGACATTTGTGCCCAATGAAGGCCCGTGCACTTCTGTGGCTGATATGGCGGGTTCTAGGTTGATTTTCAATAATACTTAGATTTCATTTTGATTTTATAACAGTTAAAAATATTCTAGTACGTAATTTGGATAGAGGAAAAGTCCTAACGATACATGTTCTGCGTTGACTGGGAATTAATCTTTTGGTGCAGTTGGTCATTTTTATTTTTACCTGGTTTTAAGCGTTGGTGCAGATGTCCAATGTGATTTTCAATTTATACCTGATCTGGTGCACTTTCATGCAAGTCATGAGCTTCCGGAAATTGATATGAGCCTCCAATGGATCTGTATTGGATGTTACTTCTCGTTTTTGCAACATTCAAGACATCGTGAACTTTATTTAGTCTTCATAAACTGTTACAATACTTTTTGGATAACTGGACAGGTATTTCTAGTACTCTGGGTAACAGCATTTCTTTCTTTTATCATTCAAGACAACTACAGCAACCTGCTGCACATTTTTCGACACCCAAAAATCATCCAGCATAATTTTACTCCGTTAGATAATAGTCATGTCAATATTACGGCAGAAATGCTACACATAAAGTGAGGGTAGTAAGGGACAACAAAGTTTGCTAAAAATTTTCGATAATGTATTGTGAAGATTGGCAGACAGGAATAATTACCCCAATATTTAAGAGAGAGACTGCAATAATAATAGGATATTACCCTGTTGAGCGTGCCAGAAAAGTTATTTGCAAATTACTGGAGAAAAGAATACGGAATCAAATAGAAAACACCTTTAAAGAATCACAGAGATCAGATAGAGGTAAACAGGACCAAATATTCACACTCAGGCAGTTTAATGGAGTAAGTAAAACAGAGGAATATAGAAATACATTAATAATATTAGAGAAGAAACAATAAACAAAGTTAGAGCTTTGAACAACAAGAATAAAAACTATATAAGAGCCGGAAACAATGCGTTGCCTATGTTCACAAGTAATACAGGATTAATACAAGGATATATTTTGAACTCGCTACTTTTCACAATATATTTTGATGAAATTATGAAAAAGAGCAAAATCAAAATGAAAAAGTTCAAAGTTGGGTACAGGAAAATGAAAATAATTACAGTTTCGGAGCTGTGCTACGCAAAAAATGATGATGGTAGACGAAAGTGAACAAGACTTACAACACAACATAAACACACTAAACGTAGAGCTAAAAAATTGGAACATGAAAAACAACAAAGACTGATTTATCAACAGGAACCAAAGCAAGCATAAAATAATTATTGAAGGTACATGCATGCAACAAGTAATTAGTATTCAAATATTTAGGAATCAACATAGAAGAAAATGGGAACTTAGAGCAGGAAATTCTAGTAACAGTAAACAAAGGAAGAAGACTATTTAATTAAAACAAGTAAGTAAAAAAGAGATTTCAGCAAAAACAAATGTAGAAGTCTTTAAAAAAAGTCACAATTCCAATAATAACATACGGACGCGAGTCGTGGACAACAAATAAAAGACTACAAAATAAAATAAGAAGCATTAAAATGAAATTTTTGAGAAAAATTGACGGAAAAATCTAATTTTTTTGCGGTACTTTCATATTCTTTGTAGTATTGAAATCGTGATATTTTGACAGCTCAAGATTTTGACGAATCTTCACGTTTTAGACCCAACTGAACCCAAAAAACATTTTTTTCCAAAAGTCTGTTAGTCTGTTGGTCGGTCGATCTGTCTGTCTGTCTGTCTGAAAGCACGATAACTTTAGAACGCGCACAAATTTTTGACTGAAATTTTAGGTATATTCATATAATCAGGGTACCAAATTGGAACTTCTTAGTTTTTGGCGTTTATTTCTTAAACAGCAGTATTTATCGTGAAATATGAAATGACTAGAATTGATCCTTGAATAATTTGGCACAGCATTTACTTGAAACATTATCAGCAGCTCATTTGTTATTATTGAAATTTGAGTTACTATGAAATTCGTTATATTTTTCTGGAGCAAAGAAATAATGAGAATAATGATGTGAAATTAGAATTTTATCACTCCTGTTTGGACACCATATGCAAACATTCAGCAATTGTTTTCTCAAAATAGGTAATTTGGTTTTATCGTGTTTGGTATTGTAACGTTATTTATTTTAATTTAGGGAGCAAAAGTTACTAAACACTACTATTTATTTTTATGATTTATTAAAATGATAAATTAGATAACTAGCACTATTTCTAATAGATAATTCTAATTTAAACTAAAGATTATTACACTAAACTA
This sequence comes from Dromius quadrimaculatus, assembly GCA_963989225.1. Taxonomy (NCBI): domain Eukaryota; kingdom Metazoa; phylum Arthropoda; class Insecta; order Coleoptera; family Carabidae; genus Dromius; species Dromius quadrimaculatus. The sequence continues at coordinate 6,451,440 of OZ022328.1, forward strand.
TAACTTAACTTTAATTATTTATGTCAATATTGATTTATTATAAATAACACAATTTATTTCAATCACTAGCAGTCCATATTATAAGGTCTTTGAGCCAAAATCAATAATCATCCTCGTTGAGTCAGCCACTTATATATACCGTGTGTCTCTCCCCACTACGTTTTCCCCGCAAACGTCCAGGCTTTTCTAGGAAGCGCTAGAAGGTACCAGCAATTTTCTAGAAAACAAATATATTCGCTTCTATTTCTTGATGTAAAATATTTCCACAATAATTCTAAACCCAGTAAAGCCGACATGACTAATTTATAGACTTAAATTCGTTAAAGTTTCAAATCAAAGCTCTTGTAAAAATAATTCTAGTAAGTATCAAAAATTATATTCAAACGATTGCCAATTGTTTCCTCACTAGTTTTTTAGATGATGTCCAGTTTATTATCAATTTGAAGCTCTCGGAGAGCTAAACTATTTTTTCAATTGATAATTGTATTTTAAAACTTGACCAGATTCTGCTAAGTTTGGAATTACTTTGAAATATGCAGTTAATTGATACGACACTCCAAATTTATAGAATAATACTGTAATTTGCGAAAGTGTCATAATTCGTAAAAATAAAATAGACCCTTAGTTCGTCTCTGTTGTCTGGGCGGAACCTGTTTTCTCTTTACGTAGTGTTAAGCGACATTTGAGAATAACGTAGAAATTTCTGGATGTTTGGTTTCCGAATATATAAAGGCGAACAACCTGACTGAAAATCAGCAAATAGTGAAACAAAATGAATCAGAGCGTGATAAATAAATAGGTTGTTGTAAATAAATATTGGTTGCTTTGTAGTTGAGGTTTAATAATAGTGAGTAAGAAATAAATTGTATAAAGTTTGTTTAGTAAAACTTCGAAGAATAAAACTTTTATTTTCTTTCTATTTATTAAATAGTGACTTTTTATTTCAACTATAAACAATTATTTAAGAGCAATAAATATTGCAATACTAATGAAACTTGGCATATGATTTGTTGTCGGGGAAGTTCTGTGATGGCAGATTTTTTCCTTTTCCAATCTGATGCATAAATCGATATTTTTATTGTTTTCAATATAGTTTATAGTACCTGGCGTTGAAATATACTCATTAAAATCAAAAGGCTTGGTTATAATATCTGTCTTTCTATAATGACATACGAACAAAGTCATCTTACAAGGAACGGCTTATTGCTTTTCTCAATCTGAAATAACTCATCAAAAATATTCTGTCATTCAAAAATAGTTATTTATGTATACAGTGCGCAAAATTATACTTTGGTGCTTGAGAATGTGAGAGTTTTTTTGTCGAGGCGGCAGCCGGCAAGACACAAATCATTCGAAAGCACCAAATAAATTTCGCGCACAAGTTGCATACAACATCTTGTGGTTCTCAAAATGTAAAATTTGTGAATTTTTGTATTGAATCACTATCACTAGAATACGAATAAGAAAGGAATTGAGGAAAAAAAATTCAGAACTCGTTTTTGATAAATATGTTTTATTGGACAAAAGCTTTGTACAAGAATAATTGAAAACACAACGTGTCAGCAGCAAAGTGCTTCCTTCTACAAGTGAAATAAAAATATTTAATGAAAATAATTGTTTTATTTCAGCTATATTTTGAATATTAAATAGAAGTTTTGCGCTTCCAGTGATGGGATTCTTAATATCGAATTTGTATAAAACTGTTCAAGCAATTTACTCTTGAAGAATGCTTGAAAGAAAGGATTGAATGATGTTCAATATATTTTTATAAATGACTAATTTTTTATTATTTTTTCTTCGCTCTGCTTTGTAACTTCTTCCCGGAAACCGATAAAAATGTAATTGGGTGCTATTTACTTTGTTATTAATACACGCATCAAAAGATCATTGTCTTTGAATGATTCATTCTTTTTATTTGTTCCAAATAAATATGACGTACAGCAGTCACGTAAATTGTAACTCACTTTAACATACTTTACTTGCTTAACGTTTAATTTATTTTTCTTGAAGTTAGTTTACAAAATAAATGCCATGAAACGAAATCAAACCAAAATTTGGACCTCAATGAATTCCTGCTGTACTTATTAACAGTCTGATTGAAATTAAGAGCAATAATAATCTAAGTATCAATTCATATAGTAAAATTAGCGAATTGATGAATGTCTTCGAATATTCACCTTGAAACTTCACCGTCTCCAATTGTTCTCCCGGAGAAATCAAGTTTTTTGTCCGTAAAGCGTCACAAAAAATTCAAAGTGAATCATCGAAACAAAACATCACACAGATTGAGTCATTAACCAATTGCTTATTATAATCAAAAATCGCGAGTCGTACAACTTACTCATACCATCAAATCATCAGAGAAATCAGAGGGGGAACCCTGCTTGAAATCCATAACCGGTGTCTGAATACCGTGCTCCGAACTTCGATTGCTGCATGCAGGATACCCTACCTGGTCGACGGCCATTTTGAATTTTTCACTTTTTGAATAAATAAGCTATTAAGTTTTTGTGGGTCGTAACCTGACCTAGGGGAACGGGGATCGACGCAAGAGGGGCCTGAACCAAACCCTCGTAAATTATGTTGTTTTCGGCTGAGTATGATTCCTCTACCTTTTGGTTTTGGATTTTTTGTCTGCAGCAAGCTGTACAGATGTTAGCAAGTTCTGTGAAACAATAACCAGATGCTTTTTTGTCTTATTAGTTTTTTGTTGAAGATCAGTGGCTCTTGGAATGTCACTGAAAGTGTTTTAAACTTTTTATTGCATTGGGAAAAAGTAGCCTTGTTTGAAATATGGCAAAAATGTTTTTGTTGCCTTTAATAATTTGGAAGAATTCGACTGTTGCTTCAGATTGTTTTCTATTGGTGGAATGTTCCGATGTAAATATTCAGAAATGTCAGTTTGGAATTCTGAAGCAGATGTTGCAAGATTTAATGATTTAATGAATATGTATTGGGAGGCTATTAGTTCAAATTGTAACTTATATCTTCATCTAAGATTCAGTTAATTTATATTCAGTTTCTTTAAAAGTTTATACATAAATTTAAGTGTAAAGTAAATCAATTTTCTTTACATACTGTACGTAGGTTGTGAAACAATAATTTATGCAACAAGAGTGTTAACTTGGACATTATGATATGAGGCCAAGTATTTGATGACAACAATTGTCGAGTCACTAAAATTGTTGGTCGAATGTCTTAATGTGTACACACATGAGTGTATTCGGTATTCGCAGCTTGCAATTGCAATCAAAATATTGCCTGATCTGGCTATTCAAACAAATGTGTATCACATTCTATTAGAATATATGAATAAAAAAACATTAATATTAAAAAAATCTCTTAAGCAAATTGCACGAAAAACTCAATGAAAAGTTGCCCAAATATATCAGTGTTTTATTAACGATAACAAAAGAAGTAACTTCAAGTAGAGTAAATACTATCCGCTATTCAAATGTCAACAGGAGTATTTTATCGGCAGACCCCTTTGCGTTTTTCAGCTACCAATTTTATCATAAACGCAAATATACGTTTGGCTGCATTAATTAGAGAGTTTTAAACAATATTTTAACGAATCGTAACGTCTGCGACCACCCAGAAGACTTTGCGATTACGGCAGTTATTCATTGGGCAAAATGAAAGCCGTATTTACACAGCTAAATCCACAAATCGTTAGGTGGTTTATGAGAAAGAAAGCAAATGTGTTCTGCACACGCGGTGGATAAATGCTTGAATAAGAAATACAGATAAATAGCAAGAGCTTTTGTGTGAACTCACAAAATGGATGCGTGATTGTGAGGAATTCGGAATTTCGCAATACAAAATGCCAAGAAGTGATTTTTTAATGTTTTGTTTTTTGATTCAGTAACAAATTAATCTTTGGGATCATCCTTCCAATCTCTTCCGCTTCCATCTTCTTCATCAATCTCACAATCAAATCATAAATCACATCTCCGTTTCAGAATGCACTTAATCCCATCCTGGCATAAAAGCCCCATGGGAAGAGCTTTACAAATTTCGCAGCTGTTGGTGAACAAAAACGTTTACACAAAAACATATGTATACACTACATCACTTAACTTTGCGCACGCTTTATGCAACATTTTGGCGATGAAATAGAATACCAGCAACAAAGAAGAAGAAGCGACAGTCACTCTGTTGCTTATTCAGCGGTAAGAAGAAGAGCAAAGCAGAAATAGATTAAATGGATGTTGCTTTATTCCTGAAAATTGTACTAAGTGATGTTTTACACCTTACTGTCAAGTTAGTGTATTGAATTGGAGCAAACCAAAATATGGAATGAGAGTATATTATACATTATTATTAGAAATTGGTTGGTTTAAAGGATCGGAATAAATCATAGTCATTGTAGACATAGTTTATTTGGACGTTTCGGTTGTCACAGCATCCATCTTCAGCAAATGGATAATATTTTTCATATATAGATTCCTAAGGATTCTTGACCAGTCACCCGAGGTGATAGTTTGTTTTACTGTTTAACTTTTTTCATTACCATGTGACTACAAATTTTTGTCTTACCATTTTGGTTTGAAAACTGTGCTTTTCGCTATTTTTAGAAATGTATTGAAAGGAAACGATATCAATGTTTTCCTTAGGAATCTATTTATGAAAAAAATACTATCCATTCGCTGAAGAAGGTTGCTGTGACAACCGAAACGTCCAAATAAACTTGTCTACAATGACTATGATTTATTCCGATCCTTTAAATTAATCAATTTCCAATAATAATGCTATATAATCAAACTTCAAAAAGTATATTATACAGGAAGGTTCATGTGATATATTTGATTTCAAATCTAACCAAAAATTGCCTGCGGTTGCTATGAAAAATTTCTAGATAGTTTAATTCAAAATGATTCTGCACCCTTATTCAAGGACTTCGAAGAAATTGACTATTGAATCGTCGAGCTCTACCCCCTATAACATAATTTTGCCTAAATACTCGCCGAGTTATAGAAATTTGAAAACACTGGTTTTTCAAATGTTTCCAGGAAATCATTCAATGAGGATTACATTTTTTTTTAAATTTGTTACAACAAAAAAGTTAGCTCATGTTATGTCAAAAATAATCCACGAGAAACAAATTTTTTTGAGCTCATCGTTGCCGATATACATTTCAAATTGTGTATATATTTGAACATAGCCTTGAAAAGGTAACGCTTCAAAAGTTTTAAGCAAATTACTCAATGAGGATCACATTACCGAAAATTTTTGTCATCACTAAAAAACTAGCTTTGAAATAATAAAAAAAATTCATGTAATACAAATTTGCTTGGACTCATCGTTGCCAAGATACAGTTGAAGTTGTGTGCATTTGAACGTAGACTTGAAAAAATCACGCTTCAAGAGTTTTGAGCAAATTACTCAATGAGGATCAAATTTTCGAAAAATTTTGTTATGACAAAAAATTTGCTTATGGCAGAACAAAAATAATCCATGAGAAACAAATTTGTTTAGGCTCATCGTTAACGAAATACAATTAATGGTCAAAGTATTTGGACGTAGCCCTGAGAAAAACATGGCTCAAAATTTTTAAGCAAATCATTCAATGAGAATAACATTTTCGAAAAATTTTGTTTGTCAAAAAAAATTAGCTCAAATGGAATAAAAAAATGATTCCTACAATATGAATTTGTTTATACTTATGCAATTAATATTAGGTGCATTTGAACTTGAACGTAGCCCTGAAAAGATCACACTTCAAAAGTTTTATGCAAATTACTCAATGAGGATCACATTTTCGGTAAATTTTGTTATAGCGAAAAAACAAGCTTATAAAATAAAAAGATAATCCATAAGTTAAAAATTTGTTTGGGCAAAAGTTGCGGCGATACAATTAGGGTACGTACCACTAGACGACCGCAACGCTCATGTCGCCTCATTGATCGTTCCACAAGACGATCGTGGTCTTGACGTTCATGATAAATACGTCATAGATGACGTAATTGATCTCGATCACTTCAAGCTCACAACGCCCGCGATTGGAAGATAGGTCGAGAAATGATTCTGCAGAAATTGCCAAGAAGTTCAATTCATGAGTACGTTCCACTAGATGACCACAACGCTCACGCTCACAACTGCGATTTTTGCTGTTCCACTAACTCATAGTCGATGTTGCTAATGCTTGAAGTAGAACGATAAGAGTATGTTAAATATCAAATAAACTGTCAATTTGTGGTTGAGATCAAAAAGAAAATTATTAATAAGATTAAACTAACCTGTAGCAAAAAGTATATACGGATGAAATGAATCCAATATGCCTGTGTAAATTGATCGCTCTTAAATAATAAATAACTATAATGAGAGACCATGAAATTATCTGTCATTTTGATAAATGAAGAATCTTCAATCAATTGACATTATTTGAAATCGAAACTACAAATTGGAAAGGCATCTTCTCATTTAATTTCAACTTCTTGGCGATTTCTGCAAAAATGAACCCAACAACCCTTCGACCCACCTTTCATTAGCGGGCGTTATGGGCTTGAAGTGGTTGCGATCAATGACGTCATATATGACGTATTTATTATGAACGTCAAGAACGCGATCGTCTTGTGGAACGATTATTGAGGTGACATGAGCGTTGCTAAATGAGAAGATGCCTTTCTAATTTGTACTTCCGTTTCCAAGTTATGTCAATTGATTCAAAATTTTACATTTGTCAATATGACAAATAATTTCATGGTCTCTCATTATCATTATTTAGTATGTAAGAGCGATAAATTTACACAAGCATAATGTATTCATTTCATTCATATATCCTTTTTGCTACAAGTTAGTTTAATCTTATTGATGATTTACTTTTAGATCCTTACCATAAATTTTCAGTTTATTTGACATTTAACAGATACTCGCATCGTTCTACTTGGAGTACCAGCCACATCGACCATGAGTTATGTGGAACAGCAAAAGCCGCGTTCGTGAGCGTGAGCGTTGCTGTCATCTAGTGGAACGTACTCCTTATGTTTGGTGCATTTGAATGTAGCCCTGGTAGTACAAACATTTGGTGGTTTTACCTGGAAATTTTTCCGAGAATTCTGAAAATGGACAATTTTATAGATTTCGATGTGCTCTTTCCGAATTTCAACATTGCCATCTCGTATCTTCACCATATTGGAAAAATGGCGCCTAAAAGCAGTTTCTTGACGATATCTCCTTTCTGACTCATTTCACGATGGAAATATTTATATACAAAATGAAACTAGTGAAAATTTCCTACAACTTCTGTTATAACTTCTTTCTTCGTAAAATTAATAGTTTTGGCGTACGAGCGCCGCAAAGTGTAGTTGGCGCGTAGATCGCAGCTCTGGATGAGAAATCATGACATAGCTTCCTCTACGCAAAGATGCAGCGATTAACTTCTCATTATAATATCGTAATATAGTAAGTTAGTTTTTGGACGCATAGTAAAATATTTATTGTTAGATAATAATTTTATATTTCACAAATTTCAGCTTAAATTAAATGTCACGGATTGGCATAGATGTCTAACGGTTCGCGGGGCTTTTACGGCATAACTATTGATTTTACGAAAAAAAAGGTCATTACATAAACTGTAGGAAATTTTTTCTAGTTTCATTTAGTAAATAAATGCTCTTATCGTAAAATGAGTCGGAAAGGAGATATTGTCAAAAAACTGCTTTTCGGCGTCATTCTTTTCAATATAGCGGCACAAGCGGCAAAGCCACGAGGTGGCAAAATTGAAATTCGGAAAGAGCACATTGAAATCTATGAAATTACCCATTTTTAAAATTCCCGGTAAACTTTCCAGGTAACCTTTTTTTTGAACCAAATGACTGTACTAACAAGTAAAAACAAAATTTTTCATATCAACCGCAGGTAACTATGAAAAGATTGAACTTTTCAAACCTAATTCTAGTTGAAGAAAATGCTTTAACGCGTAGTCCAAACCAAATTGAAGTTAACTTTTTTATTATTCATTCAAGCAAAATACTCAAAAAGAATCTCATTTTCGAAAAAATTTGTTATGACAAAAAAAAATGTTAATGAAATGACAAAAATAATCCATGAGCAAAAAATTTTTCCAGGCTCATCGTTGTTGAGATACAGTTAAAGATGAGTGCATTTGAACGTAGTGTTGTAAAGATCACGCTTCAAAAGCTTTAAGCAATTTACACAATGAGGATAAAACTTTTGAAAAATTTTGTTGAAACTAAAATATTAGCTTATAGAATAACAAAGATAATCCACAAGAAACAAATTTTTTAAGGCTTATCGTTGCAGAGATACGAATGTAGCCCTGAAAAGCTTACGCTTTTCAAACATAATTGTAGTAAACCCTTTAACACTTACCTTAAACCAAATTAAAGTTCATAACTGCAACTTGGAACTTTGATATCTGCAAAATTAAAAATAATACAAAAGCAATATTTTGATTTTCCACACAAAAAATGTTCGATCTGGCACCAGTAATTTCCAAATTGGAAAACAAATTATGTATACGTGCAATTTTTTTTAACCATGTTGAGTTTAGGGCTGCAAGCAATTTTTTTTCCATTGGGGTATAAATTTAATGGCCCAAAATGTAGCTATATTTGTAAAACTACCCCAAAAGTCGAAGCTGGCCCACTGCTTTTGTTGATCGATTGTGCGAATAGGAAGCGATTCATGGCTCAAAATACGATTTCCACGAGTTTTTTTTAATATTATATCATTAACATCAGTCTTTCATTTTACTGTCTAGTGAAGTCGCGTCTCGACGTCAGGTCCTTCGATAACCACATCGATGATATTGAGAGAAACCCCTTTTCAACTGGAAAGCTCTTTACAGTTTTATATTTTGATCTTGTTGTTATGCTTTTCCCTATTTATTTTCATCCCTTATATGTTATACTAATTTTTACTTGAAACGTTTGCCTTCATAAGCTAACAAAAACTATTTCGCCTATTACAAATCACGCTGTATAGGCAACCTACCCATAAATTTAAACTAAATAGCTTTGCTCCTCTCCATTAACTGCTATTCACAACTAAAATGCTTTTCATCTACTTAACTATCCGCAAACCACAGGCCACACTTCATCCCGCAATGTTAGTATGTTTTGCGTAACCAGAACATTTTCTAAGGGATGAAAAACTTTATAATTCTTGCATCATTACACGCTATTCAGTAGCTGTGTTTGGTTATTGTGTGAGCTGAGGTTTCTTGAGAGTTTTTTGCCATTTTGTTGTTGTTCATGAAGGGAGAAACAGGAAGATAATTAAGGGAAAAAGTGGTCGTGAGAATGATTATTGTTTCATGCTTCTGGATATTAAAGTTTTTTCGGCCTTGTTAGATTTATACAGCGTAGCGGACTACTTAATTTTGTGATATCCGGTGATGGTTAAGAGTTTTACTGTTGGGTGTCGGCATTTTGAATCCAGAACACCAACAAAAAAGGACATTTATTTGATCGCTGACAGAGGTGCAATGTTCAATGCCACACAACGGCAACCCCAGGGCAACCCCAGGAGGCCTTAGGACTTCGTGTTGGGCCCCTAGAGTGCGGCAGTCATAATATAGCGGAATGGTGCGACAAAGTATGCCGAAGAGATTAACAAAGAGCAAGATTTAGAATTTTAGACAGTATTTACGACCAAATCCTTTATTCTAAAAAAATTATGAAAAATTTTATAGAAAAAGTAAAAGAAATACTTTGTATCTACTGTTGAGTATTCAAAGCATGTTTGACTTGTAAAAGCTATTTAAATTTCAAATATAATCAGTAAAATTACAAAATCAATAATTCTAAAACGTTTTTTCAAGTATTTCAAAGTATCAGCCCCTTTAGTTAAAAGCCCATTTATCGCCTGAACTTTCAAATCGGCCCATCAAACAGCACTTCCGAAAAAATAAAATAACCAATCCATTATCCAACAGCGCTATCAAGAATCAATTCGTAATAATTCTCTCTGGTGACTGAGTTGGCTTCCACTTCAAATAAAGCTGGAAACAAATGGTCGATTATACTGCGTTATAAGCGATAAACTACTTAGTCAACAGTATTTTTTTATCGAGCTATTTCTTGGTGGTTTCTTTGTCCTTTGGTAACTAATATCTTTCGGCAGAACCGTGGTGTCTTGTTACCGAAACTTGTCGGATTTATGGCTACCTGCGCCGATGGAAGATAGCGCGAACCCCGAAAGATTCGAGTGGGCTCTTTCTTGTCTTCGGCGAAAGAACGAACGGTTTCTAAAAAATTGCCGGGGTTCTACTGGAATCCTGTGAGTTATGTCAATGACAATGAGCTAAATGCTTGCTATTGTCATGGCATTAATGCTATTCTATTTGATGCTAGATTAGGAAATTTATTTTTGTGCGAATTAAATGTTTTGGAATGTTTATTGGGAGCCAAAATAGTATAAAATAAAAGTAGTATTTACAATAATATTTACTATTTCATTCGTACTGCGTACACCAGACGAGTCTTACCAAACGTAACCAAACTTATTCCGTTTAATTAGTAAAATCGTATATAAACCTAACTGAAATCTCATTGTTTGTCAGTTGTTTGATCAGTTGTTTTGATCAGTGTTATTGGTAAGGTAAATAAAGCTGTGAAACTGCCGTCTGCTGACTCCGTCATCAGCGAGCCCCAGGTGAGCCTTACTCTTACCATATTCTCCAAATTATCGTAAGTCCTGTAAATTTTATTGTTGAAACACTGAAATCAATTCGTGAGCTTTCCTCAATCTCATTGTGCGTTTGGTTAACGAAACCGTGACCAGGGGGTGATTTTGAAGTGAAGCCTTAAAAACTTATCACGGTTTATCTAACGTTTGACTTGCGAGCTATCCAAGTTAAATGCTAGTCAATCCAACCTGGTGCAGCATCACCGTAAAAACGACGTTTGTTGTGATTCTGCAAGCTTTCCGAATCACAGAGAACTGAATTGCGGGAGTTTATCTCCGGACAGATCCAAGTGTAACTCGCGAGCTGTCCGAGTACATTCCTAGTAGACTCATCGCCATAGTTCAGGGAGTTTTCGCAAGTAACGTCGATTTTAATTTTGTGGGTTTCCTAGTTCACCTCCAACCAAACCGAATTTTGGGGTGCCTCGTGAACTATTCGAGTACACCCTCACCGGTTCGATCTGCCGTAGAACGAGACGTCATCGAGGCGATGTTTATTGTGATTTTGCGAGTTGTCCAAATCACTGGAGACAGAGCTCTCGAAGGCTCTTTCAGGGTAAATCCCGCATGCGACTTGTGAGCTATTCAAGCGCACCGTTTTGTTATCCGTTACCGGACGCTCATGCGAATTGCAAGCACCCAAGCGCACCGTTATTTTTGCCTACCGTTTACTATCTTTTGTCGTAATATCATTATTTACCGTTTTCTACCGTCAATAGTAATTTGTGGAGCCTTAGACTAACAGTCCTTGGAGGCCTACTTAATTAATCAAACTTGCCATTTTGTCACAAACCGTTTTCTATAATAATGTGTACGGTATACGAAAAAGGTAAGGACAATGTATTTTATTCATTCAATATGAGTTTAATATGTTGGTGATCTTTTATTCAAGTTTTCATATATTGGATAATGGCCAAGGGATCATGAAAAAACTTCATTTTGGACATTTCGGCGCCGAAACAGCCCACCACCATCAGCTGAAGAATAATGCATTTTTTTTCACTTATGGCCAGTTGCACCGCTATCTCTTAAATTTTAAGTATCACTCAACTGAACAATATCGCATTGCTGTCATCAATCCGATTCGATATTTTTGCTTAAGTGAAGCTTAAAATTTAAGTTACAGCGGTGCAACTGGCCATAAATGTTGCAAAATAGTAGTTAAACAATAAAATACAACTTAATTTGGAAAAATTGCATTATTCTTCAGCTGGTGATGGCGAGCTGTTTCGGCGCCGGAACGTCCAAATAAACTTGAAGTGATTTCTCCATTATAAGGTTTTTTCCTAATCCCTTGGCCACTTTCCAATATATGATCATTAGTCAGTATTATGATGAAATTTAGTTATTTTTTTAAATTTGCAATATTGTCCATTGTCTTCAATAGGGACTGGGAGTCCTTTTTATTCACGGGGCTCTGGGACTCTGGGCTGCAGCCCAAAAAAGCCCGTATGTAGATCCGACTATTGTTCATAATAAAGGGTCACCATTCATTGCATACTGTTTATCACCGTCTCCGTTTGTTGCCGTTCATAATTACCGGTCACTGTTCAGCGCATATCGTCTAACATAGGACTCCGTTTATCATATACTGCCGTTTTCGATTACCGCTTATTATGTACTACCGTCCACCGATTGCTATTTGATTTGTATATCCGAGATAATGAATTTGTATGATCACCTCCGGGTAAATAAATTAACTTGTGCCTATTTATTGCTTTCTATCAGCAACACCCTTACTATTCCTTCAACCTGCTATCCCACCGTTTGGCGTCCGAGGACATTTTTCGTCAGATTTGTAGCATACCCCCAAAATACGTCACACAATAATTATTCTGAAAACAACTGACAGTCAAATATGGCTCTGCGCAATTATAAAACCACCTTAATTGATAGATTGTATCCAATAAATGACATTCTCAAGTGAAATTGTTAAATGGCATATCTACTTCAAAGAAATTGAAAGGAAAAATAGAAGCACATGAAATCAGGATTATTTGTATTAAATAGATGGGTAAAATAAGAAAATAAAAGTAATGGATATGGTAACACAAAAACAGAAGATGAGTAAAAAGGAGAAAAATACAATGAAAATAAGAGTAGATGAGTTAAAGGAAAAAGAAACAAGAGAGAAGTACGAAAAAGACATAAGAGAACTTATCAAAACCAAACTTAAATAACGTAGAAGAAATGTGGAATACATTCAAATATATAATAGAAGAGGCAGCAAATAGAGCGTGCAGAGTAATCAGGAAAACAGGCAACAACAAGCAAACACATTGGTGGATTGAAGAAGTTAGAGAGGGAGTAGAAAAAAAGAAGCAGAAATGGAAAATATTTCTCAGCACAAAAAAATGGAAGATAAAGAAGAATACGAGAAACAAAAGAAAAAACTCTAAGACAAAATCTTGGGAACCAAATAAAAAATTATTCGGTAACACATTGAAAAACAGCAAAAAGGGAAACCAAAGAGCAATAAGACAGTTATATGACAAACAAGGTAATATTTTGAAAGATAACAAGGAAATAATAGAAAGATGGAAAGAACACTTGGAGGAATTACTGAAAGAAAAACACTCCAATAACGACAAGGAAGAAGAGGAGACCCAGCAAAGCGGGAACATTAACAAGCACAGAAAAACAGAGAATATAGCAGAAGAAGAAATGAAACTAGCACTAAATAGGCAAAGAAACGGAAAATACATGGGGCCAGCAGGAGAACAAATACTATTAGTGATGCTAAATAGAATCTGGACGATAGGAAAAATTCCTAAAGATTGGGAAAAGGCAGTGATTTTCCACATTCATAAAAAAGAGGACAATAGCAATTGTAACAATTATAGAGGGATATCATTAATTTGCACGACAGCCAAAGTATATGAAGCCATACTAGAAAAGAAACTAAGACAAGTGGTGGAACCAAAAATGGGAAGGTCACAAAGCGGATTCAGAAACGGACATTGCACACAAGATCACATATACACAATAAGAAAGCTTATAGAAAAAACTCTTACATGAAAGCAAGCTATATATTACATTTGTCGATCTAGTAAAAGCTTTTGACCGAGTACCACGGAAACAAATGTGGAAAATATTAGGAGAAAGACAAATAAACATAGGACTACTAAACGCCATAAAAAGCGTATACAGAAAAACAACAAATTACATAAGAACTGGTAACAAAATATTAGGAGAATTCAACACCACGCAGGGTTTAAGACAAGGGGGAGCAAATAAATGATAAAATGAAGAAAGTAGACATTTGACACTAACAGCTGGCCGTAACTAGAATAGTAGAATAGGAATAGGAAAACAAAACAGGAACAGAAATGTTAAAAAAACAAAAGTGATGGTGATATCGAACGAGGATATAATAAATAATATACAGGTAAATGGGTGCGAAATAGAACAAGTAGAAGACTGTACATACCTAGGAATAACAATAAATAATAAAGGAAGTATTGAACTTAAAAATTAACAAGAGAATTCAAGCAGCTATTAGAAACTACTATGCACTATAAACAAAGCGGTACTATGAAATAAACAAGCATCCAAGAATACAAAAATGACTCTATACAAAACTGTGTACCGACCAGCTTTAATACACAAAAGTGAATCATAGATACTCGAACAGAGACTAAAAAGTAAAGTACAAGCATCGGAAATGCAATATTTAAGAAGAGTTGAAGGATTTACAAGGTTAGACGGAATAAGAAAAGAACGAGTCACTTAGAATGCCAGAGGAAAATCAGACGAAACAAGTTTGGAAAGCAAGAACCACAAGAAAGAAAAAAAAGAAAGACTAAAGAAGACCTGGGAGAAGAACATAGATGAAATTCTCCACAGAAACATCAGCTGGCAAGAAGCAAAGAGAATAGCACAAAACAGACAAGAGTGGAAAGAACTGATCACTAATTTAAAGTAATAGTTATTTGTGTATCAAGGCCGTAAAGGTTATCTTTTTTGGTCGAATCTGTTGTTTGCGGCCGAAGCTTAGCTGAGGCTGCAATTCAGGTGAGACCAAAAAAGAACTGTAGGCCGAGGTGCACACAACGTTTTTTAGGCGATCATTACATAATAATTCCAAATCACACCATTTTATCTATTTATTTCTAAAACATTGCAATTGTAAATCTTAGTTGCCGTTGAAATTGTTTTATTTTATTGTCTTCTATCAAAGTAACATTTGTAGAAAATGTGTATCAATTTCTTGAATTGCACGAACTGTAAAGGTTGACGGAAGAATATATGTACTATTTAAGCGAAAACTGTTTCTTAAAGAGTTCATCAAGCTGCCCATATAGGTATGCATGAAGTGTTTATGAAGTAGTTTTTGACAGATCAGTCCCAAAAAGTAATATTTGACAGATTTGTACCAAAAAGTGAAACTTCACGGCCGCAAAAGGAGCCATAGAAACAACTTTTTTGTTATGATCGCCTAAAAAAATAATTACAATCTAGACACCTGAAAGGGTAAAATTAGATTTTAAAAGATTAATAATAATAATAATACACGACAAAAGTCTGGGAAAGAATTGAATTCCGATAGAATTACTTCAAACTAATAATAATAATAATGATAATAATAATTTTCATTGTCCAACGGAGAACCGATTACAGAACAATTCAACGATAAAACAAGTACAAAACAAATGAATAAGGAAGTGAGTAAGTAGTAGTATTGAATTTAAATATCAAAAGTGGTTAATTCAACTATAGATGTCATCAAATAATAACTTGGCGCAACGATGCTTGATATCTGGTAGCTAATCTTGGGGTATATGGAACGGAATGCTTGAGACTAAAGACACAACATCAATTGCATTATGTAGGTTTCAGCATCCAGAAGAATTTAGCATAGTGTTTCTCTCCTGTCCTTAAGGGAAGACAAAATGCCGTTTTAATAACGATCCTTGATCAAAATGTCTAGCAGGCTGACAATGATCAATTTTAAAAGAAAAAATTTCAAAAATCTTCTGTAAATCCTATTCAGGTAAAAACAGTAGGTATAGCAATTTTATATCACTGAAAAATTCAGAGGTACGCATTATGAGACCAAGTGATTCATTAACAGCAGAGTAAACATTGAATATTTGCTCTGAAAAATTGAATTCGGAAAAACAGCACGCCAAAGTCTTCAACAGTATATTCTTTGAAAAATACTGTGTTATTTATATAGTTCGAAAATTCAGTAACTGTTGAAAAACAAGTAATGGAAACTGTACTGTATTTATTAAAATTAATATAAAGTTTATTATTTTGACAACATATAAAGCTAAAACATACGGAATAAAGGACAAAAATGGAATCTCATCAAAAAATAACCAACAATACAAGAAAGTATGGATGGAATACTTCAAAGAAAGATCTATTAACTGAACCAGAACAAGAATTGTTAGTTGATACCCCAGAAGAAGACGAAATAGAATTAACAGAATCTACTCTAGACGAAGTGAATGAAATAATAAAAAACATGAAAAACGGTAGATCACCAGGAAAAGATGAAATGAACATTGAACTAATAAAATATGGAGGCAAAATAGTCATGCAACAAATACATGAGCTTATACTAGAAATATGGAGAAAAGAAGAAATGCCGAAAGATTGGGAAATAGGACAAATAATAACTATACACAAAAAAGGAGACCAACAAGTATGTCAAAATTATAGAGGAATCACACTTGTAAACACAGCTTACAAAATAATGTCGACATTAATACAGAGAAGGATAACAAATGTAACAAGAGGGACCATCGGGCATTATCAGTGTGGCTTTGTGAAAGGGAAGTCTACTACGGATGCCATACACGCTATAAAACAAATAATTGAGAAAATACTGGAATATGAACTAAAAACTGAAATACTATTTATTGATTTTAAACTGGCGTTCGACTCAATTAAAAGAGGGAAATTAATGGCAGCTTTAAAAGACTTGCAAGTACCAAGAAAATTGAGAAGATTAATAACTATGACCATGAGAGGAACAAAAATAAGCATTAGGACTCAAAAAGGAGAAGCAGAAGACATAATAATAAATAAAGGAGTAAGACAGGGCAATGTCCTATCAGCCATATTACTTAATTTAGCCTTAGAGCACGCAATGAGAAATATAACAAAGGGAACACTCAGGAAGGAAAGAAAATAGGGCTAGAAATAAACGAAGGAAAGACCAAAATAATGATAATCGGAAACAAGGTAGAAGAAAATATAATTAAAATAGGAGAGTTCAAATACGAGCAAGTAGATAAATTTAAATATCTAGGAGTATTATTAACGAACAAAGGAGATAGAGAAATAGAGATAAAAGAAAAAATAACGGCAACAAATAAAGGTTTCCATGCAAATAGAAAACTTCTAGAGAGTAAAATTATATCGAAAACTACAAAAATGAGAATATATAGAACATAACAAGACCAATAACATTATACGCAGCGGAAACAATGTCAATGACAAAACAGAACGAAGGACAGCTGAGAATAACTGAAAGGAAAATAATAAGAGAAAAATTAAGACCCATAAAAATAACAGATACAGAATATAGAATTAAAATGAACCACGAGATTGAACAAGAACTAAATGGAGAAGACATAGTAAAAAGAATGAAACAACGAAGGATAAAATGGCTAGGGCATGTATGGAGAGCCAACGAGCAAGATACAATCAAGTCAATAATGCAGTGGAGCCCTAGAAACAAAAGAAGAAAGGGAAGACCAAAATCAACGTGAATAAAAGAAGTAGAAGAAGACTTAAGATCAGCGGGAATTAGAGATTGGAAACAGAAAACAGGAAAATATGGAGCAACATAGCCAAGAATATTTAAAATTGTAATGGAGAGCGATTCCCTCCAAAAAGAGGATCTAGAAAGCTTCGTTAGAAGCGGCGCAACTCCTCAAGGAATGTTAAGTCACTATATTTATATACATTATTTTGACACCAATTGGACAAAATATTGATATCAGCTTGTAAAGAATTTACATCAGGTGAAAGTATATCATAATATGATATCATCAACATAGGCGTGTGCCTATAATAAACACGGTTCAAAGATAGGATAAAATGCTTGAAAAGTGGTCAAAAGAAGCAGAAAAAATTCTGGAGGGCTACCAAGTTGGACTATCTTTTCATAGATTTAAAATAAATAAGAGAAAATATGACGTGAACATCACGTGACTTATTTGTATACATGCATCATTTATATAAATACCTATACACAAATTTATTCAATAAAGTTTTCTGTCACTTCAGATCATAATTAATATAATTTTAATAATATTTTGACATGTACAATGTCAAACAAAATCAAAAAATTCACAACAGAGAATCATTGCCTACTTTAATATTTCAATTAAACTGATTGTTTTATACGGCAAATTCTGAATGTCCGTTATACATATAAACTGCACTTACGGCTCAGCCGATTGATACAAAAATAGTAGATAACTATTTTGATGCTACAACAAACACTAAATTTCAATATGCTATGGCTGATCATTCTAGATTTATGCAAATAATTTAAAAAAGTTCCAAGTAAAGTGCACTTCTGGCTTGACCGATTCATACAAAAATAGCAGATAACTATTCTGACACAACATCAAGTTCAAATACTGAATTTCAATATCCTATGGATGATCATTCTAGATTTATCAGAAAAACTCGAAAAAAGTTTCGAGTAAAGTCCACTTTCGATTCAGGCGATTGGAACCACAATGCGAGGTGCACAACTAGACCCTATGCCAGTCTTAAATACAAAATTTCCACATTATACATTCAACACGTACACACGAACCAACATCAAACCAAAAATAGTCAAAATGGATTCAGGGATGCTCAAAACGGATATTTCCATCAAAATCTCGATAGATGAATTTTGTCGATTTCACAATACTTCTTTCTACTTAGTACAAGTAAGTAAAAATTGAATGAAATCTTGGAATATGTCAACATATCCGAAAAACTAATACAACTAATTAAAATCTTAACTATGAACACAAGTGAAGCCAAATCAACCACTGAATAGAGATTCAAAAAGGGTGATTTGTTATTTCCAATTATATTAAATCTAACAGTGGTAAAGAAAACGGAGAAATCTTGCAAAGGGCTTCTAAATTGAAGGTTCCTCAACAATAAATTAATTTCATTCATCTTGTGATTATATCCATCAAATTATAATTTGACATAATGGAATTTATATCCATTATTATAATGTCTATTTCAGTCATGTCATACTTCCACGTCCACTATTATTGATCAAACACGGACTCAATTTTCTAATTTCATCCTAATAAAAACTCATATGACATCAAAATCAATTTTTAATTCAAACAAAATAGAATTGAATCAAAAAGTTGCTTCATCATCTTGTAACAAAACATACGTACATTGGTTTATACTTTTTGGACAGGCCAACCAATAATTTTAGTCCTTTTGTCTCCACAAATCTTAATTAGAAATAATTATTTTTCTGGCGGCCAAAAAAAGTAAAAATCAGAACTGTATTAAAAATAATATAATAATGAATATGTTTATGACACATATTACTTCAGAGCTTAATTAATGTATATTTTTATAATTAAACCAAGTTAACTAAAAAAAAAATCTTAAAAATAATTAAGCATGTTGGTCGTAAATAAAAAACGCCTGTCCATTAAAACAAACATTTTAAAACACGCTAGAGGGAAAACATGACAGAATTCAAAATGGGACCTAACGGAAGACATAAATTGACCAAAAAACTGCCCTAGGAAAATTAAAACCACCCTTATTTTGAAAGCCGACCGCGGGTTGGGTACCGCCTACCGTGGTATAATCAACCACCATTATATAGATGAAGCAAAAAAATAAAAAAAATTCTGACATAGCTACACCTGTTATTTTTATAGATGAGAAAAAGAACTCAAGATGAGTCTCAATGATGAAGTATTTTTTACTGCAGATTTATTGCTTCTTTTCCACTTTATGTTAAAAACATAATTAATATTTCTGGTGGTATTTTATCTATGAATCAGATCAAATTAATCAAATTGTTACTTCTGTTTGAATATTTATTTCCGTCTACTAATTATGGCAATAACAATTTAACCGCTTTATTAAGTATTTATATTCCAAGCGGCTGAACTACAGAATTAGAGCTCAAAATTCTCATTATTACTTTATGGTTATTGGGGCTATTATATATAGAAGTTAAACAAGTAATTATTCAAAAATTACTACACATCAAAACGCTAATGGGTTGTAATTGGTCATATCAATGAGAAAATTGGAAGGACAATTTTACAGCGTCGTATTTTTGAATACTTGGTGCTTAAAAATAAGTGCATTTCATTAGGAATACATTTTTATATTGTGATTTGGTATTTTTAATGTGTTAATTGTATTTAATCTATTTTAAAAACGTAATATTCATAAGTTGTTATAGAAATGTGTAATACGGTAAAAAATATGTCTTTTATGGTGTGTAATTTTCATGTCCGCGCTTATGTACTACTTACATGAACA
Source organism: Dromius quadrimaculatus (assembly GCA_963989225.1). Classification (NCBI taxonomy): domain Eukaryota; kingdom Metazoa; phylum Arthropoda; class Insecta; order Coleoptera; family Carabidae; genus Dromius; species Dromius quadrimaculatus. Next base: position 6,471,588 of record OZ022328.1, read on the forward strand.
TTAAATTGAGGCTGAAATAATAATGCTGGAAACATAGAATTAGCCATACACAAGTCAAGATATTTAGGAAGTAATAAAGTAGACATTGTACGCCTGATGGAAAGATAAAAGCTAAATTCATATTTCAGAGACCGGAGGTTCAAAATGACACTTCTAATGTCAGCACAATAATTATTATATTTTTAAAGGATGGGTTAATGTACACAATTTAACTATGTAGATTATGAACGTATAATTAGTCAAATCTTATACGATCTTAATCTGTTTGTTCTTTCAAAGCTAGTTTTATATTTGCTCTGTCTTAATCACTTTAAATTTGTTGAAAGACAATGGTGCATGTACGCGTACTCATTTGATCTAATTTAAATTTGACTTAAGGTTATTCGCCCAGGACCCTGGAACTCAATAAAATCTAGATTTGAACATCACGTGACTTGTATATCATTGGATATATTTATAATACGATAATCAAACACAATATTCCATCGTCCCACGGCTAATTGTTTTGGATTTATCCAAAAATTCTAAAAATCTGTCAAGTAAAGTGCACTTTCGGTCCAGTCGGTTGCTTTGGAAACAGTAGATAATCATTCTCTTGCTACAACATTCCTAAATACTGATTTCCAAGATTCTATGGCTAAGAGTATTGAATATATGCGCACAATTGAAAAAAAAATTCAACTGAAGTGCACTTCCGGTTCAATCGATTGTTATGAGAATAGTAGACAATCATTAAGATGCTACAGCAGACTGCAATACTAAATTTCAATAATCTACAGCCAATCGTTTCGAATTTATTCGAAAAATTCCAAAAGACTGTCAAGTAAAGTGCACTTTCGGCTCAGTCGATTTCAATGAAATTAGAATATGAGCATTTAAACAGTTCTATCATCATCAATCATAATACGAAGTGCACAACTAGATGTTACAGAAGTGCTTAATATAAAATTTCAACATTCTACGACTGATTGTTTCGAATTTATGCGAAAAATTCGAAAAATCTGTTATATAAAGTGCACTTTCGGCTCAGTCGATTGGTACAAAAATGTAAGATAGGTATTTAGGTGATATAGCAATCTCAAATACCAAATTTTAATATCCTACGACTAAACATTCTGGATTTATGCGGAAAATTAAAAAAAAAGTTTCATGTAAAGTGCACTTCCGGTACAGACGATTGCAACCATAATACGAGATGCACAACAAAGTCCTACGCCAATTTCAAATACGAAGTTTCAACATTATACGCTCAACGGATTTTGAGATTTGCGAGCTACGAACGCACATACATACCGACATCAAACCGAAAATAGTCAAAATGAATTAAGGAATGCTCAAAACAGATATTTTCATCAAAATTTTGCAACGTGAATTTTGCCGGTTTCACAATATTTACTTGTACTTTTAGTAGTCACTAGCTGTTACCCGCGGTCTCACCTGCTTATAATAGTTATTTACGTATAGAGGGCTGAAAGATTAAGTTTACACCCGCGGACAAAGTTTGAGGCCCGAAGCGTAGCGAGGGCCTTAATTCGTCCAAGGGTGTAAATTGTCTTTCAGGCCGAGGCACGTACAACGTTTTACGCACAACTGTGATAAAATTTACTTGTGAATTTCTCGTAAGTAATTAGTTTTTGAGAACACGCAAAAATATTTATTACTTCAAAATTATAAGGTAGCGTATGGTAACAAAAAACATGTCATGTGTTAAACAATTGATTTTGTTTATATGTCAACAAAATTCTGTTGGTAGTTTTCTTATTTTAATAATAATACTGGTGGCCAATTCTCTAGTTTACAGCCCAACGGGCGGTAAATTCTTTTACCGCCCGACGAGCGTTAAGTAGAAGTTACCACCATGGTAACTAAGTTGTAAACAAAAAATTTTGTATCAGTTGTGCGTAAATGTATTTTATGAAATTGGTGAGAATAATATATAATAAACAAGTGCAATACACGATCAAATAATGTGCTTTGAATACTTTTATTCTTTTTTCAAATTCAAGGTTAATCAATCCAATTGACATTCTCTTGAAAATAAAATAATCGACTACCACATGTAGATAAGCCAAATCAGTAGAAAAAAAATTACTACAGCACCCAGGCAAACCGTGGAATCAGCCCGCGATAACTTCTTGGAGTTAGTAGTTATCCATGTCATTATAGGAATGCAGTGTCAAAATTTCATCCCTTTAGATGCAGCGGCTAAGTATGTATGTTGTCTGTCTGATAATAAGTATTCAATTAAATAAATTTAGAACTGCATAAAGACGTGAAAAAATTCACTATGAATTTTCTAAGCCACATATCAAGATATTAATTGAATGAATTATTTACACTGCAGCGCGAAGCGTACTTTGATGGTACTATGTCGTGAGCTTTCACGCAAATGTCAACCATAACTATTCAAAGTTTCTACTTATTCGTATGAACGATGCGCGAACGAACACTTATCCATACGACTTGCACGTTATCTGCTACCAAAAACTCTCACGTGAGAGTCAATAAGCACTGATGTAAAAAGTTTTTGTTTAATCGGATGGATGATACGCAAACGAACAAATACGAGTCGTGCGTCACTTATAATATGTTGATGGTTTTATGTCAGGGATCTTCATGCAAGTACCAGCAATAACTGTCGAAAGTTTCAACTTAGTTAATGAAGCCGTTTCGGAGATTAGACTGGACAAACAAAGGGACAGACTAATAGGCACACGAAAATTGAGAAAGTACGTGTTTGGCTTCTGGTATTCTCCAATATGTACATTAATAATAATATATCAATTACTGCACATTAATAATAATATATCAAAAATCTTGATCTAAGTGCCAGCAACATCTGCACAAAGTTTCAGCCCATTCGGATGAACGATGCGCGAACAAACAATTACGACTCATGCGCCACTTACTGTACTCAATCTAAATAGCCGTTGCAAAAAATGCGTGTTTGGGATTTGATATCTTGCAAATAATTATATAAGATTGAAAAGAGTCCTATTGCTTAATCCCAGACGGACATTTCGATTTTATTTATTTGTAAAGATTGCGGTATTGATCGAATACCAAATCTCATGAAGTTTAAATCCTGTTTGGGCTACTTGATTCGTACCTGTCGTAAAATACTTTCTATTGCCCACCATAAACTACTCACCTACAAAGTTTCAGGGTAATCCGTATCTTTCAATACTTCATTGGCAACCTTAATCCATCCCTATAGAAGTAAATTAATTCAATTCAAGTCCCTTACATCAGAAAGAAGAGGACCCCCACATATAGTTTTGCTCACCTTATTCCATCTCAGTCCAAAGAATAATAGTATGGTGGATATTTTTTTCGAATAGACCACTTGAATATCAAATTCTATTTCTGCAGCAGCAGAGACATAGAACTCTTATATGAACTTGTAATCGCCTCTCATATCTCTCTAATTCGGCCCTGTCGCAAAATCCTTTCTCAAACTGCCTTTGCTCCCCACAAACTACTTACCTGCAAAATTTCAGCGTAATTCGTCCAATCCATCTATTCTTGTTGACATCAAAAGCATCGAACTTTTGAAGGAGATTAATATAATTCAAGTCCCGGACATCAAAAATAGTAGAACTTCCAGAGTTAGTTTTATCCCTCTCTGAGCCACCTTAATCCAACCTTGTCGAAAAAATAATACTGCGGTACTTATTTTTTCCACATTGTCTATCCAACTCCTGGATTGAATTGCCTTCACCATAGCAGAAGAATGGAACTCCTTCTTAATTCGGCCCTGTTGCAAAATCCTTTCTTAGCTGACGTCTACTCCCCACAAATTTCAACTTAATCGGTTCAGTAGTCTTTGAGATTTCGTGTTGAATCAGTGAGTGATATTTTGCTTTTATAGATATAGATTTGGTGGTTTTCCCTGGAAAGTTTTCCGGGAATTTTGAAAATTGATAATTCCATAGATTTCGTTGTGCTGTTTCCAAATTCAACTTTGCCACCTAGTATCTTTGCCGCTCGCGCCACGTTATTAGAAAAATGGCACCTAAAAGCAGTTTTTTGGCAATATCTCGTTTCCGACTTATTTCACGATGAAAATATTTATGTAAAAAATAAGACTAGAATAAATTTCCTACAATTTATGCAATGATCTTTTTTTTCGTAAATCAATAGTTTTGGTGTACGAGCGCCGCAAAGTGTAGTTTAGCGCGTAGATCATAGTTGTGGATGAAACGATTAACTTCTCATTATTATATCGTGTTCAACATACATCGTGAACCACTGTCGATCTCTGGCCACCAACATCATATCCTTGTTGTCCTTTCTTTCAATACTTGACTTACAAAAAGTCTCCAATCCTTTTTCTTTCACTCCAGTCACTTTACTTTCATGCAATGAATTAGCACAATTAAGTCAATTTACTTTAAAAGCCATGGTTCTATAAATGCAAACGACACTGTGAAGAGAGAGAAGGACGTCCGATACAAAGGCGACGCATTCCTTTAAAACTGCGGAGGACAGGCCATAGTCAGCCGGTTTTTCAACGCAAAGTAAAATATACATTGTTAGTACAGTTTTTAGATTCAAGTTAATTTTATAATTCACAAATTTCAGTTGAAATTAAATGTCACGGTTTGGCGTAGATGCGCTCGTACGCCAAAACTATTGATTTTACGAAAAAAAAAAGTCAACACATAAATTGTAGGAAATTTTCTCTAGTTTCATTTTGTATATAGATCTTCTATCGTAAAATGAGTTGGAAAGGGGATACGAGGTCGCAAAGTTGAAATTTGGAAAGAGCACATCGAAATCTATGAAATTATTCATTTTCAAAAAGTAAAATTTTATTTCTTTCAGCCCCATCACGAAAACCATAAATAAATATCTCGAGCCCTTGGTCGCCATAGTCTCACTTAATCATACCAACAGAATCTGGAATATTAATTGAGTAATTACATACAGAACGCGCAAAACGTATTAATTTATCACGTTGGTTATAAATAAAAATTTCATAATACTCGCCTCGATGCCTCCATGACTGTTATGCTCTTGAAGAACGAGTGCAACAAATACATTTAGCACTAGCCAGAAAAAGACAGACAGACGTAATTAACATTTCAAGTGGAAACTATCTTGCTGGAGATCTCACAGCATGGAAAATGTGAGGTTGCGTGCAAAATACAAACTAGAATCGCTCCATCTCTGTTCAATCCATTTGAGGAGAAGCATGATTATTTTCAAAGGATATTTTTGTTTGTTGAGCTTAATTCAATAATTTCTTGTTCTGAAACTAATTTTTTCGTTTCGGAATTATGCTCCAAAAAAATCTCATTTAATAACATCCAAGTGGGAGTTCAAAATTACGGACATATTTAATCATAGGCACCAGAGGAAACTGTCAAACAATGGCCACCAGCCTACAACACGCAAACAGCATGGTGTACTTTTTCACGGTTTTTTCAATTAATTACATGTCTCCACGCTGAAAATGTCGTCCGTTTCTTCTTTTTCAGATACAAATGACCAAGGATGTCGTTAACAGAGCAAGATGAGGGAGAATTGTTTTTGGAATAATGGTACTCAATACAACGCCAAGTAATAGGAATGCTATTAATTTTTTTCATCGTTTAATTCACCAACATATGGTGACAAAACGTGGAGCTGTTTTGAGGCGTTACAAAAAATATGCGTGCACGCATAACAGAAAATTATCGCACATCTAAATAACTGTCCAAATGTCAAAAAGGATATTCAATCGATTGTCAATTATTTCTTTCACAAATCACTTGAATGATGTCTAGTTTGGTATCAATTTTGAACGAGACTTCAATTTTTTAGTAAAAGAAAGTCATGTTCCAAATCTCTGTCCGTAAAATTGCATTTACCTTGCATCAAATCCCAAATATCTTCAACAAAAGAGGCATTCCTTTCATGGAAAAATACTTCAAAAACCAAGAATCCGAAAGAGGCGTCTGTGGGATCATCTATTCCCAAACAAGTCGCATTAGCCAAATCTCCAAAAGCAAATAAATTAGATCCCGGCTCATACTCAACAACAATTAACAAAACAACTCTACGTGTCGCCCAGGTAACGCATTTTGTGTTACCTGCCGCCAAAAGCGAGCCAAAAGTCAAACGGACCGCCATTTGACATTTAGAGTCAAAATACATGAATCTTACATGGGTGGCCTAGCCATAACACCTTCTCTTTTCAGCGGAGAAGTAGCCACCTTGTCGGCGAAATGATAAGCTTTGCTTTGGGTGCTGACAAAAGTTAGGGAATTCTTTTGATGGTGTGGGTGACAGGGGCGGCACTTTTAGAAAATTTTTGTTTGGGGTGCACAGATTAGTTGGCTTTGACAGTTGTGGGTAAACAAGGTTAAGTAATTGCAAGGTTGGTATATATCATCCGTGTCAATCTTCATTGTTGTGGGAATATTGTGTTGTGCAAGTTGGTACTGATTTTTCGTGACTTTCAGATTTCTTGGAGATCTCTTTGAATTTTTTGACTGTATGACATGAAAATTAATGCTTTCATGGGCTGCACACTAATAATCCTCAAACGTTTTAAGCCCATCTTTACAAATGATTGAAGTATAAACATGTAACAATGACAACCATAAATAATTAATTGAAGATTGCTATCTATATTGTAATAAATATGTACACTTATTTGATCAAGAGATATACAGGAAGAACCTAATAGTCATCAACAGCGACAAGAAAACATTCTTTCACAGATTTGTTATACGTTGCGTGTTGTCTTGTTCTGCTGTTCTTGATGATGATGAGGAGTAGATTTTGACGTCTTTCACACTGGTACATTTATACTTTTCACTGTCTTAGAAAATGTTAACAACACCTGCAATAGGTATTATGTCCTACACAGAGACGTATTCAATTTTAATGAGGCTGTAAAGAAAAAAGTTACCTGGAAAGTTTACCGGGAGCTTGAAAATTGGGACATTTAATTAAAATTAAAATTTGTGAATTATAAAATTGAATCAAATTCAAAAATTATTCTAACAATAAATATTTTACTGCGTTGAAAAATCGGCTTACTATGGTCCGACGTCCGCAGTTATAAAGGAATGCGTTGCCTTTGTATCGGGCGTCCTTCTCTTTCTTCACAGTATCGTTTGCATTTATAGAGCCATGGCTTCTAATGAAGTAAATTGTTTTATTTGTGCTAATCCATTGCATAAAAGTGAAGTGATTGAAGTGAAAGAAAAAGAGACAACAAGGATAAACTTTTGGTAAGACTGAGATCGATATGTATGTTGAAAACGATATAATAATGAGAAGTTAATCGCTGCATCTTTGCGTAGAGGAAGCTATGTCACAACTTCTCATCCACAACTGCGATCTACGCGCAACTACAATTTGCGACGCTTGTACGCCAAAACTATTGATTTTACAAAAGAAAAGGTTATTACAGAAACATTATAACTAATAATAAATGATAAAAAATACTGAATTTTTTGTAATACAGTCCTGCACTCTCGTTTAGTACAGAGTGCCACATTCTCCTTCAATTCTGACAAGATATGTTACTCACTCTTCACTTGTCTTGTTTTCTTTTCCAAATCTTTTGTTTGTATGTGTGTGTTGTTCTCACGATGTTCATATTTTTGAACAAACGCCGGTTATTCACAAAACTAGGTGCGATGTTTTACATTATCCGGACATGTAATGAATGATAGATTTTACATTCATTTGTATTGTTCTAAAATTTTAGCATGCTTGGGTTTGAAATAGCGTCATTAATCATTTTAAAATCGTGGAAGTGTCAAATTATTTTTATAATGGTTTCAGCAATTAAAAGAAATTTTGAGAAGAACTTTTAACAATATTTATAGCCAATTATGATTGATTATAAGTTGAATTTTGGCAAGAATAACACAGCAAATAATTTTATCAATTAAAATTCTGAAGAATCATCTAAATACAATTTTTCCTTCCATATCTCTTCTAGTACACTGATCCTAGTGAAAAAATATATTGAATGTTTCTTATAGATAATTTTCTTGAAATTAATTTAGTATATTAACTTTATTTTGCTAGAGGCAGTAGTTTTCGAGTTATTAACAAGAAACTGGAAAAAGAGACCTTCAAACCACCCCACTCTTTTAGCTCCACCCACACCTATCAGGACTATTAGTATGTTATTAAGGATACGTCACTCTACATCTGTGCCAAAATTGGCTTCTACATGATTTTTTTCCGTTATTTGGCCTATTTTAGTCTGGCTCCACTTTTCTGGCACCATCATTTTGCTAACTGAGCCCACTTACATACGCATTATTGCCGTTCATATTCTCCATTCTCTCTAACGTATTACAGACTCTCTTGTATCAATTTATGAAATTTTATATCTTCCGATCTAAATATGATGCAACATTTTTGCCTGTAAAAAAATTGACATCATGAATATGAAATTTACCCTCAAATTTCTCTCAAGCAATCTTTTTTGATTTAAACTTGAAAGCAATCGTTCTCCATTCGCAGCATCATAAGTGATATAATTAACGACTAGTTCATACACAAATAGATTGGTCCTTAGGAAGAAAAATTGAATTTCTTCTCTCCCAATGAATTGAAAATTCATTTTAAAAGAAAATGTAACGAGCAGAAGCTCCTATAAAGCAGGGTATAAGGATGATTAAAATCATTTGATTTAAATCATGATTAAAATCAAGATTTTAATCAAGGGATTTTTTCAAAAAAATCGTTTATTATAATTATAACAAAAATATTTTCCTTTAAAGAAAAACATCACAGTATAAAATGAAGTAAACTACTTATCATTGGAAAATTAGATACAGGAAACATACATATTTTATCAAAAATGAAAAATTATACTTCTGAGTTCGTGGTTGAATCGCTGGCGGGACTCAGAAGCATTCGAAGGACCACCATATTTAAACGGAATGAAAATGTGTGTTATTCGATTTCTGATTTTATTAAACTTCCGAAAATATATACAAAATATACAAATGAAATGAAATAAGACTCTAGAGATTGACCATTTGGAAATTATTGGCTCTTGATGCCTTGAGTGTGTTTTCATAACTGAATGTCTTTACTCCCTGGCAACCAGGGTGTAAAATTATCCTTTTTGTAGTGGTGGGAGGTTCACCCACTACCTGATGCCCGAGTACTGGATAATACTATAGAAAATAAAAAACAAAGACTTTTTTGGTTTTAATTCTGTACCTATATTTTATTTTATTTTTGACGTTTCGACTCTCTAACCGAAAGTCTTCATCAGAAAAAATGATACAAAAATAAACAAGGCAAGAAGGTATCTAGATAATTAGAAATTAAAAATTGAAAATATACAGATAACTAGATGTGAATACGTGGATTCCACATTTAGTGCAAAAAGAACAAAATTCCTCTGGTATTTACCCAAAGTCTGAGGAAAAACCACGTAAAAACCTCAACAGAGGAATCAAAGATATGAGTCTTGACAATTATTAAAGAGAAAAGATTTAATTGATATAACACATTAGGACGATGTCCCGTTTCTGCAACGCACACAGTTCCAAGGTCCAAACATGTCATAAAATTTTTTTTAAACAGAAAAACTGAATTTCGATAATCTACATCTACATGAATATAACAAAAACAAGTATCCTTCCAAAAAAATTGGCATGCATCCCCTATTGGCACAAGAGTGGCAAATTAAATAATAAGAGAGATAACGGCTAATTGGTTGTACATTTGTGCAAAATTTCTCCAGAACTTTCCATCTTTATGCCAACGAGAATTGCATGGCTGAAACTTTCATTTTTTTCATTGGCATGCATTTTGAAAACACGATGTTTCACTTTTTTTTACAAGTTCTCGCAACCGTTCGAGCCTTTTGGCTTGTTGCAAATTGCATGCCTTTTAGTACTAGGCTCAAAATAATAACTTTCAACTATTTCACGTTACAAAGGCATGCAAAATGTCACGGAAAATCCAATTTTTTTAAAATTTTAATTGGAGTGCTCTATGACCAGAAAGCGTGTATCGATCAACAATCTTTCTATCTTTTCTATCAAGGGTTAAATTTTCAAACCTCAAAAGGCATGTGGTATAAAATAGGAGAACACCAGCTGTCACCATCCCCCGGTCTAATATTGGTAACTTACAAATATATTCTATACATTGTCGAATGTTAATCAACAATTTCTAGTATAAAACAGTCCTGAGGAAGGTTGTAAAATAAACCGAAAGTTTGACATTATTTTAAAAAAAGAAATACTTCATTTTGGCCTCTTTCACTTTCTCGAAATGATTCGGCGTTCATTTCAACCCCATGTAGCTTTGGATCTCGAATCATTAGGATAGTATGAATTAACTAAGCTTCTTCGATCTATATTATCCTAAAATTCATCATCATGCAAATTTATTTGATTTCGTCTCTCACTCACTGATTATCATTTTCACCATATGAGTCCTTTGAATCTGGAAAAAAACCGAAAAGGAAGTCCGGAGAAAAACCGCCGGAAATAAAGCATCTTGGAAAAAAGCTTCAGTTAAAAAGACCCTTTTAAAAAGCTGAAAAAAAGGAAGGAATAGTATAAAATACGTATATAAGGCCCGTTTGACACGATGCATGAAATTGCATTTCGATGCAAAGAAAACTGCACCGCGTCATAATAAAACTTGGTGCATTGAGCGCGGTGAATTTTTTCGCATTAAAATGCTTAGATGAATGCAGCATTTAACGCATCGTGTCAAAGGGCCCTAAGATTGTTTTTTTTTTTAATTTTTCTCGTAGTTTTATTTCATCAGACCTTTTTTTCTTGTTATGGGGTCTTTCCTTTATTCCTAGAAAGCTGAAATTTGCCATGCCAGGCTTAGTTTCACGTACGAAAAACAAAATAATTGAAAAATTTTGATTCTTGCTCCTTAACCTCTAAAAGAGGGGAGATATAGAGCAGTTATTCATAGGTATGATAAGAAAGGATTATCATCAGGATGAAATTTTGCATGCTAGCTAGATCTAGCGTAAAATTTCATTAAAGTTTAGACTTTCTTAATATACTAGTGGACACAGTAAGTACTTCCTCAGATCGCGACCCGACATAAGGTCCATCTAAAACTACAACGATGACATATTGGTACTAAAAGAAGACCTTTTTTCTCAGGACACGCTATTAGAACTTATAGAGCAATATCCTAGGTTCGTCAAGCGTTACTTATTTTCTGAGAGACTAAATGTGTAGAATAAAGTAGTGTTAGTATGTTCTTTCATCGTAAGCATACTTGCTAGCTTGGACCGACGGCCAATTGAGAGATACCAGGTGCTAGAGATATGCTAGAATATTACACTTCTTTTTTAAAGACTGAGTGCTGATATTTATGTATGTTTCAGAGTATATTGTTAAAAATTGATAATCAACACTGCCAGCAGTAGTTTCTGCTAGACGCTTTAGAGTTTGCAAAAAATAACGTAATCTGACTTATGTCTGAGTCCTACTTTTTATATATGATACTCAAAGAATAATTTCAATATTCTTTGTAAACAGCCCGACCAATCTTAGGAGCCAAACTTCCTCCAGACAAAATTAGAATTTCACTGTAAGTATGAACGCGAGTTCATTATTTGTACGCTTGATAGTAAGCGAAATATCTGTGACGTTTTGATTGTGTCTGGAGAACGTTTGGCCACTACGATTGGTCTGACTGTTTACAAACAGTATTCAAATTATTCCCTGAGTATCATATATAAAAACATATTTAAAAAAGGAAAAAACTTTTCAGAACTCATTTTTAAATAAATATGTTTTATTGGGTTTAAGTTCTGTAATTTATTAGAAACACAACGTTTCAACAGCAAAGTACTGCCTTTTTTTTTTTTTGAAAAAGGCAGCACTTTGCTGTTGAAACGTTGTGTTTCTAATAAATTACAGAACTTAAACCCAATAAAACATATTTATATTTAAAAAAAATCAGACTTTAAGAAAGTGAGTAATGTTTTAACGTACCTCTAGCACCTGATATCTCTAAATTAGCCGTCAGCTCAAGCTAGCAAGTATGCATACGATTAAAGTTTCTCAGGAAATAAGTAACGTCTGGCGAGCCTGGGATCTTGTTCTATTACAATAAATTATTCCTCATAATTTTTCACTTGAATTGTATTTGGTGGGATTCATTCCAAGCTTTCATCATTATTACTAGCATGTCAAACCAAACTCTACTTCATTGATAATTATTTTACCGGATGTTCCATCATGATTTATTATTTCTATGCATCAAAAACCGACAAGATAATTTTTATTAATTAATGTTCGTCAGGAAATAGAACAGACATTTTGAAATTTAAGCAGCTACATTTTTACTTGAATTGCATTGACCTGAGACTTAGAGAAATTAAAATCTCAAATGGTGTTTTAAGCTGTTAATTTTAATAATTAGCATATGTAGAACCATGACGAAATTTTTTTACTATGGTAATTTTTAGATGATTAATGACTTAATTAGATCTATTTTATAGTTTTATATTCACGGGTAATAATATATTATCTTCATAGATTTTTCTATGAAGTGCTTTCAAGAGTTTTAATTAGGTTATCGACTTATAGATTATAATTTTTTATTGGGCATTGGAGATTCTGAAAGAAACATAATAAAAATATATAATAATGCTGTAACTCCTTCACCTTAAACAAAAAATGGCTCACTATCTCATTCTCGACTAATAATTATCTCTATTAGTCGACAAAATTTGTTCCATCCTTTACAAATCACCTGTATTCAATAGCTTTATTGATTCATCTGAAAATAACCTGAGTCGCTGCAAAGCTTCTCCTATGTAATTACCGCAGAACAAAATGATTTAATTTCATTTTAACTACATCGTGTGCTGACATACTTGCAGGGTATGTTCATGTCACGTGATTTGCGTGCGGTTGTAACTATCATCAAGCAGATGATAATCAGACAGTGATTAACGCAATAATCAAACTTGAAATCACATTTTTTATTGCTCTATCTTGAAATTTTTCTGTTCAATTATATTTTTTTCTTTCCCCCAACTTGAAAACTATAAACTTTGGTGATCAGTACGGTTCTGTTCACTATATTCTTCTTGCATGCGAAGTACGCCATTGCATTGCACCACTCCAACTTGCAGAACTGCACCACTCGTGCATATAAATAATACGAAACTATGCGGACCACGATACCAAGCACTAAATTTATGATAAACAGTTCTTTATAAACCTCAACTTCAAGGTATCCTCGGCTTTACATCGCAGTACCAACAACAATAAATGAACAGGAATATTATTCATACAAGAGCTGTTATTATTTTATATTTATCCTGCTAAGCGTATTGTCTTATTCAAGAATTAAATGAATGAATGAGAGATTTGAATATTTGAATGAAATTATAGATGCATATAAAAGATAATTCTGAGGTGAGGACATAAATTTAAGAGTCGAATATTCGACGCAATTTAAATTCAAAAATCTTGATGTACTGATCGAAATGTTTACAGCCTCAACAATAGGTATATTGATGAATTTATTTTATATTTTTAATTCACTGTTTACATCGTTATAACGTACTAAAAAATATAAATTATGTTTAAAAGTGCTGTAATCAAGTTTAAAAAAATATTTAAAATTGAGAATAGTTTTGAGCTGTTTAAACGCCGCCATTTTCGCGCGCTCTATTTATGACGTCAAATACCATGTCCAGTGACATTACAGTCCATTGTTTACTGCAGGTGTTTTCGTTCTCAACTTATTTCAGCATTAAAAAAGGTCAAAAGTCAATTTATAAGTATTGCATTGTGCCTGAATGCAAAATACCATCAGAAATGTACCTGATAAAGTCTTTTTTCCAATCCAGACAGGTTTTAAAATACGTAAGAAATGATGTAAGGTTATCAGAAGAGATGAAGTATCAAAATAAATTTGACAGATCATGAATAACATTATATGTGATAAGTTTTAGCCATAAAATACAGTGTATGTATGCGGCTTCGTTTGACATTTGCTCGTTTTAAAATAAACAAAAATTATAGGCTATGTTCACTGCTCATCATATTTCGGATTATATTTATTAAAATTGCGTACATAATGTGTTATTATTGAATAATTACTTTGCAGTGTTCACTCTTTTTACTTCAGCGGACGTAAAATTTGGATTTGAAAGAAAAAAGACGACATCATGAATAGATCTATTCTTGACAGATTATCCGATTGTGCTTTTACAAAACCACTGTCTTAAATGATTTATAATCTCACTAGGATGCTAAAATTACACTTAAACAATAAATGAATTTACAACACACACGTTATTACTATGTTTTCTAATCAAAAGCCTGCAATGCCATACAAATGTAAGCAGAGCGCACTTGTTCGCATAGTATTTGACGTCACAATTCGCTTTAACCAATGGTGTTGCGTTTTAGAACTTTGAATTTCCCTCGCTAAATTTGCACTTTTATTTATTGATTTTAAGCAATAGAAACGATATTAATTACCAAAATAATGGCTTTGTACAAATGTCCGGCCATTAAAAATTCGGAATAAATATAGTTGAACCAAATTTTTTCATCTATATTCCGTATTCCTCAAATATTTAGTCAACGATCGTTTAGTATGAAATTGTGAATTTTCGCGATGGTTTCGTCGGTTACGATAGATTTTGGGTGCTCGGTGAGTTCATAATCCTACGGCCACATTTAAATTCAGCCGCTCACTTTATAACGTCAAAAATAAATAAGCAGATTTTGAGTCATTTTTTATCTTTGGCGGACTCAAGTCTTTCAATATTTTATCCATTTCATAAGACAGACAAAAATTGTTCACTTATCGACAGTGCTACAACAAATCTACTGAACACACAAGTTTAAAATTTAGCAGAGTGACATCTGATGAATCAAAACCAGCGACATATATGCTTCCGGTAGAGAGATTTTCGAACTACCCTCGTATTTTGCTGCAAACCGAAGAATAAATGGATTTGTTTCGAAATTGGCTAATATTGCGATAGGAATGTAATTAGAGATACTAGAATTGTTACCTGATTCATGAATATAGATCAATTTGAATTCTTCACATTACTTTTTGACATTTCTTCCACAATACAATTCGTAAGGCTGAAAGTCACTACTTCCACTCACTCGCAGGACTGTGTGTAAATCTTCAAATTTTTTCACTATTTGCTCTTTCTAAAATCACAAATATTGCTTAATCTCTAAAATATGAGACCTAAATATCCTGAAATTTGTATATTCTAAGATAAAATATATCAAGATGAATCGATTCTGATTATTTTTGTTGTTGTAAACATCATAAGGATGCTACGATTGCACGCTGTATTACTTGAGTAACGGACGGAGGAGAGAATAGCCGAATCAGAAGCACACACTGTTTGACTCTGTATCTCCTAAACGAATTGAGATAATTCAAGTCTGTAAAAAATATCGTATTCTGCATGATTCATTCTAATGTAATAAGAATTATTATTGGAATATCTTCAAAAACACAAATACAATTACCTGATAAATAATATTTAGAGTTTGTAGCTGTACCTTTCGACTCAATTGATAAAATCAAAATGTGTGGAAAGTATTGTGATCTACATACTTGAATGTAACGCGGTGCAGAGTTTCATCAGAATATCTTCAGAAATACAAATATGATCGATTGAAATTCAATACCCAATAATATTTCTAAAATCTATTATTGTACCAGCACAATATTCTGAACGTAACAAGATAATTGAAATTTGTAAGGAACATGTTGTCCAATATATTTAATAAAATCAATAAAAATGTCTCAGAAACTGAGCTGACAAGATATTTCTGTTTTAAAAATGAGAATAAAATATTATCAACAATAAAAAATTTCGATAGACAATGTAAATATTTAGATTATCATTCAAGTTATTTTCTATTATGTATTGAAGCAGCTCTTTCACATATTTAACGAAGTCTGGTACATTTAGGATCATAGTTTGTAATTCTTTCTACAATTCGTAAGGTTGGGAGTCACTACTTTCACCCACTCGCAGAACTTTGTGTAAATCTTGAAAGTTTTCTGTTATTTGCTCTTTTGGTATATTTTTGAATTCTCTAAAATCATATTGGAAACCAAAATTTTCAAAATATTCATCTAATGACATAATTTTAATAGTAACAACATGCAGTGGTTACATCGATGTGATGATAAGTGGTAAAGTTATGCATCTTAAATGGTTGAATCTCACCACTTATGTAGTAATCAATAGCACTTACAGTTGTAAAACAAATAAGACTTTTAGGGTTACAAAATTTTTTCTAATCTTTTTCGAACTATATTCGTTTGTACAGATTTTAATACGAAAAATAGTCATGAAACTAATAGTCTATACCAGGAGAGGAGCAACTTTTGTGCCTACTTGTCACGGTCGACTTACAATTTCTATTTTTACCACTTGAGATTCACCACTCAAGTCTTACCACTCACAGTATATTTTTTTCGTTCCCAGTTTTGCTAACTTTTTTTTAACAAATTATTGAATCTAGGTTTGATTGGTATTTTTACTTACTTGTACAAAATATAAAATACTATTGTGAAACCGACAAAATTCATACTTAGAGATTTTGATGAAAATATCCGTTTTGAGCATTCCTTAATCTGTTTTGACTATTTTCGGCTTGAAGTCGGTACGTATGTACGTTCGTAGCTCGCAAATCTCAAAACTCGTCAAACGTGTAAAGTTGAAATTTTGTGATGAGAATGATTTAAGTCTCGTATTACACTGTTCAAAAACGTATTTTTATATTCTATTACCGGTTTCGGCTACTCAGTAGCCATCTTCAGAACCGGGAGATTACAAGAAGATACTTAAAACTCCAATTTGAAACAAATACAAATACAAATGTAATTTAATGATTATACTTTTTGAAAAGTAAAAATTAGATTCAAACACTGTGCAATTTTGATGTTGTTAATTTTGTTTGATCATTCAGACATAGATATTTATTATTTTCAATGAATCTCTCAATTTCCAAAACCTTCAAAAAGTCTGAAGTTATTTATTTAGTAAAATATAAAAATCATTTTTGAACAGTATGATACAAAACTTTGATTTTCCTATAATTTTCAAAATTGAAATTTTGTTAAGACTAGACTAGGATCTATTGTGCACTTCGTATTATGATTGCAATAAATATATTAGCCATCGTTGTCATGCTATTGAATATTCTGAGAATATTTGATCGTGTAAAGTGCCGATATAGATTGTTAAATTTGACAAGAAATACATGTAAAATGACATGTAAAATTGTAAGTAAAATATGATCGTGTGAAGAGGGCATAAGAGTGTTTGAGATATTAAAACAAAAAATATTTATTTTTCACTTACTTGTACTAAGTACAAAGAAGTATTTTGAAACCGAAAACAATCACCTATCGATGTTTTGATGGAAATATCCGTTTTGAGTATCCCTGAATCAATTTTAACTATTTTTGGCTTGATGTCGGTACGTATGTTCGTGCGTTCGTGCGTGCGTAACTCGCAAATCTCAAAACTGGTTGAACGTATAATGTTGAAATTTTGTATTCAAGATTGGTATAAGGTCTAGTTGTGCACCTCGCATTATGGTTCCAATCGTCTGTACCGGAAGTGCACTTTACTTAAAACTTTTTTCGAATTTTTCTAATTAATCCAGAATGATCAACGGTAGGATGTTGAAATTCAGTATTTGAATTTTATGTTGTATCAGAATGGTTATCTGCTATTTTTGTAAGAATCGGCCAGGCCAGAAGTGCACTTTGCTTGAAACTTTTTTTGAATTTTTTGCATAAATATGGAATGATCTGCCATAGCATATTGAAATTTAGAATAAAGAACTTCTGTAATATCTTATTGTACATCTTGCATTATGACTGCGATCAGCTGAACCGGAAGTGCTCTTTACTTGAGACTTTTTTTTAATTTTCCGCATTAATTCAGAATGATCAGCCATAGGATACTGGAATTTAGCATTTGGAATTTCTGTAGCATCTAAATGATCATCTTCTATTTTTGTAACAATCGGCTGAGCCAGAAGTGAACTTTATATGGCAGACTTTTCGAATTTTCCGCATAAATTCTAAACAATCAGTCGTAGAATATTTAAATTTTGTATAAGGCACTTTTATGATATCTAGTTGTACACCTTGCATTATGATTGCTATCGATTAAGCCGGAAGAGCACTTTATTTGAAACATTTTTTGATTCTTCCGCATAAATCCAAAACGATTGAACTTAGATTAGTAGAATTCAGTATTTAAAACGATTATACCGTCTAGATGCTCATACCCTATTTTTATTGAGATCCACTGAGCCGGAAGTGCACTTTACTTGGCAGTCTTTTGGAATTTTTCGCATAAATTCGAAACGATCAGTTGCAGAATATTGAAATTTGGTACTTCAGTCTGCTATAGCATCTGAATGATTGCCTACTATTTTCATAACAATAGACTGAACCGGAAGTGCACTTCAGTAGGAATTTATTTTTTAATTTTGCGCATAAATTCAGATCTGTTGGTAGTCGTAGAATTTTGGAAATCAGTATTTAGGAATGTTGTAGTATAAGAATAATGGCCTACTGTTTCAATAGCAACCGACTTGGCTGAAAGCGCATTTTTCTTGACAGATTGTTAGAATCTCTTGAGTAAATCCAAAACGATTAACTGTAGAACGATGAGATTTTGGGTTTGATTATACATATCCAAAGATATATATAATCAAACACAAAATCACATCGTATTATATATATCCAATGATGTACAAGTAAGTCTTGTGATGTTCAGGTCAGATTTTTATAATTCATATAAAAGAATACATGTTTCGGAAAAAAATTAGTTTGAGAGCAAATATTCAAAGCACAAATGATATTGGTCGTTGCTCCTTGTCCAAAATATTATCAACACAAATATATTAGCCATCACTGTCATGCTACTAAATACTTTGAGAATATTTGATCGTGTAAAGTGCTGATATAAATTGTTAAATTTTACAAGAAATACATGTAAAGTTACATGTAAAATTGTATGTAAAATATGATCATGTAAAGAGGAATATAATTGTTCAATTGAGAACTAAAACAAAGAATATTAATTTCTTCGATTGAAAAAAATCAAATTAAAAAAATTTAACAATCAGAAGTTGTGATAAAGGATCAAAATATCAGAGTCAACTTGAATTTAGTTTTATTTGGACGTTTCGGCACCGAAATGGCCCGTCATAATCAGCTAATGTAGAAGTTGAAATATTATTATATTGTTCATTAAAATTTGAAGTTAATTTAGACATTGAAGCAAGGGAAAAAAGCAAACAACATTAAACCATGGTATTTTTTGATAAATAACGTGAGCCACCAGTGTTGCTGCTCATTAAAATCTATAATTGTGACACCAGTAACAATACTACATTAAAAAATTCTATAAAATCTTTTTTTTGTTTTCTCGTACTGTCCTTTATAATTTGACCACCTACTGTAAGTGGTAAGACCTTACCATTTATACTTTCAACCACTTGAGTGGTGCAATTTAGTTTCCTCAATTTCACTCTTCATCAAAAGAAAATGTTTTCTTAGTAATCTTGATGAATCTTATGTTCTTGTTGACATATTAAAGTTTTATTCATCAAAATAAACGGAATATTCTTGCGAAATTACTCAAGTATTTTTTCCAGGAATATGTTCTAGTTTATTAATATTTCTGCAGCTGATTATAGTTTACATCGCTTAATTATTTGTTCACGTGTTTCTGTAGTATTTATCAGTAAAATGATCTAAAATTATATGATCAGTAATCAACCGCAAAACTTAATAACAAGCTAGAAAAAGTTTATAAGTAATTATGTGATTAATATTTTAAAATTACTCTAATTCTTATCAATCATCTATGAAAAAATATTTAGGTTAGATTCTTGTATTAATAGGTAATTGTTTTTATTTCAGATCAGTGCGTGCTTTCCTTCAAATCCAATCAGTTGGAGTTCCAGGTTTTCATTGCAGTAATGTAAGTCAATTTCGAAAATATAAACCTCTCCATTCTCGTCTCCTCTAAGTAATAATCGATGTGAAACGCACGGCTTGTTCACAATATCATAATGGCTAACGCGACAAACATTACGTGGTCGTAGATTTAGACGCGGTGCATTCACAATGTATGACATTGTCGTGCAAACAATCAACCCTGTGGGCGGTACAAACTGATCGTGTCAATGTGCCACGTGTACCTACTAAATAGGGGTGAATGAGGGTGAATATGATGTGTAGGGGAGAGGAACTGCCATGCAAAAACAAAAACTGTACGCGGGGAGGGAAGTACGTGACGTGGGCTCCAATAGATATGTTGCGCTAAACAACTCATATTTTATAAATGCAACCAAAACCAATTTTATATTCACTTTAATCAGAGGTTAGAAGATTACGCGAATACGGAATCAAAATCATTAGTGAAGGTGGCTGCGGTCGAAGCCGAGTCATTAAAGTTGATAAAGAGCTTTGATACAGTAACGAGAATGTAGCTAATTTTGCGTGTTAAGTTAACGCCTAATTTTTGCACGAACAGCAGATATGTGTTGCTTTATATGAGAAGTACTTAACTATTCTCATTTGCTACAAAATAACAAGCCATGTGTTGAATTTATTTCTAAAACTTAATGAAGGATTAGACATTTATTTGAGCCATTAAAAATTCATGCCTTCCATGTATTACTGAAAATCTATCTTTAAGTAACTATTTGTCTCTGGTAAACCACAAATCAAGCACCTATCATCGCTGTTCAAGACAGACAAATTAATAAATAATAAATAAGTACATGAAATATCATTTTCTTCTTGACATTAGCATTACGAGATCCTTATCAGGACAGGAGAAAAATTAACAAACATTTGAAATACTCTAATTAATTTTCTGTTAACGAGGTCCGTAAAAAATTAGGAAACATTATGGTGGCATTAATATTTCAATTAGATATCGCGCTAATATCCTTCCTACATCACGAAATAACAAATGAAAGCATTAGGCCCCTCCTTTTCGCTGACCTAATAAAGGATATGGCCACCATTAGGAAGTTTTATCTTCAGGGCTGCCAACTGAGTCCACTACACACTTTTCGGATGATGTTCGAATTAATTAATGCGTATTATACACGCAATATGAAATAATTAACCTCTTGGTCGTTAATCACCATTAAGAGCTATTATTGAATAAGTTTTTGGCAACATCACGACTAATTCCTTGGAACACACATCGTGAGAACTGGGCTCTATATATATTGCATTTTTCAGTTACTCCCCTCCTATACACCGTTCACGCGGTTGCCGCACGTAATATCTGTGATGTTCATTCACTTTAACGGTGATATTATCGGAACTAAATGGCCAATCATTTTGACAATATCTCCTTTCCGACTCATTTCACGATAAAAACATTCATATACTAAATGAGACTAGAGAAAATTTCGTACAATTTTTGTAATAACCTTTTTTATCGTGAAATCAATAGTTTTGGCGTACGAGCGCCGCAAAGTGTAGTTGTATTGTATCGTTTTGAACATATATCATGAACGACTATCGATCTCAGTCCTACCAAAAGTTGATCCTTGCTGTCCTTTTTTTTAATACTTGAATTACGACAAATCTCCAATCCTTTTGCTTTCACTTCAATCACTTCACTTTAATGCAATGGATTAGCACAAATAAAACAATTGACTTCATTAGAATCCATGGCTCTATGAATGCAAACGACACTGTGAAGGGAGAGAAGGATGCCTGATACAAATGCGACGCATTCCTTCTATAACTGCGGAAGACGGGCTATAGTGAGTCGGTTTTCCAACGCACAGTAAAATATTTATTGTTAGTATAGTTTTTAGATTCAAGTTAATTTTATAATTACGTTTACATATAGTTTGCAGTTGCGATCAACATATTTACTGATCTTCCTGATCAAAATTTTCTATTTTATCAAATAACGAAATGGTGATCGATCAAAAACTTCATACTTATTTCGAAAACCACTTGATCGTTTTTTGAAAATAAAACATTTACAAAATCCTCAAGTTATTACTAACAATATTTGTTTGAAACATTTTTGTCGAACTGTCTAAAAAAGTTTTTGTTCAAACTGAATAACAAGATAAAAACACACTGCAACTATTATTAAACAAGAAAATTAAACAATGAAAGCAGGAGAAAACAAACAAATAAGAAAAATAAAATAATAAACAATAAAACAACAAGGAGAGGACTAAATCTGTTTCTCAAAATGGCCAAAGTTCGCAGCAACGCAAGCCTGGCAGCGTGTTTGCAAAAGCTGTCTACTTGTCTTTTATATCTTGTGCTTCAGCTAGTATTTTAGCCACCAGTTCTAATTCGGTGTTTACTGATGTCTCATATACAAACAGAAGTCTTCATCTGATCCCAGAAAAATAAATCTAGGGGAGTTAGGTCGGGTTTCCAGACTGGCCACGCAACAGAACCTCCTTTTCCAATCTACTTATTCCGATATTCTCTGTTTAGTGTTTAGTAGTGTTATGACTTTTCAGGTTGTATGAGCCGGTGCTCCATCATATTGAAACCAAAGTCTTCGTCTATATGTTTAGCGGTAAGTCATCAAAAAGTAAAATAATTTACACTATTCAATTGGTTTGAGAGAATTTAAGGTCCAATAAAGTACCTCCCTTACAATTCCAGTCCATACATTTACTGAAAAACATTGCAAAAAATTAATCTACTGCCCTTTATGTTAAACAAGCTTCACCTGTTAATAAAATAAACTTTTCAATCTATGAGTCCTCCAATATTGATACAGTTTCTTTGCTGGTAATCAAAAGTCTAGACTGTTTTTTGGCCTCTTAAATGTAATGGTGTATCTAGGCTTCGTCCACAATGACGAAATGACGCCTAAAGTCCTGTGGGCTACCTGAAATAGCTCTACTTTCTATTAATGTCATTTCTATTTCTGTGCAGATTCTTTTTTGTCTGCCCATTGTTTGGACTGTTATTTGGTCAAGTATTAATCTATGTTTCGTCCACAATGACGAAACGACACCTAAAGTCATATAACTTCCCTAAATCTCACCAAAAAACTACAAAAGATATTTGCCTTAATCGTCCCAGATAAAAAAACAGTCCTTATCAATAGTCTAGATTGTTTTTTGGTCTCTTATATATAATGGTGTATCTAGGCTTCGTCCACAATGACGAAATAACGCCTTAAGTCCTGTAAGCTACCTGAAATAGCTCTACTTTCTATTAATGTCATTTCTATTTCTTTGCAGATTCATTTTTGTATGCTCATTGTTTGGACTGTTATTTGGTCAAGTATTAATCTATGTTTCGTCCACAATGACGAAACGACACCTAAAGTCATATAACTTCCCTAAATCTCACCAAAAAACTACAAAAGATATTTGCCTTAATCGTCCCAGCTGAAAAAACCGTCTTTGTCAATATTGATACAGTTTCTTTGCTGGTAATCAATAGTCTAGACTATTTTTTGGTCTCTTATATGTAATGGTGTATCTAGACTTCGTCCACAATGACGAAATGACGCTCTGTAGGCTACCTGAAATAGCTCTATTTTCTATTAATGTCATTTCTATTTCTTTACAGATTCATTTTTGTCTACCCATTGTTTGGACTGTTATTTGGTCAAGTATTATTCTATGTTTCGTCCACAATGACGAAACGACACCTAAAGTCATATAACTTCCCTAAATCTCACCAAGAAACTACAAAAGTTATTTGCCTTAATCGTCCCAGCTGAAAAAACAGTCCTTATCAATATTGATACAGTTTCTTTACTGGTAATTAATAGTCTAGACTGTTTTTTGGTCTCTTATATGTAATGGTGTATCTAGGCTTCGTGCACAATGACGAAATAACGCCTAAAGTCCTGTAGGCTACCTGAAATAGCTCTACTTTCTATTAATGTCATTTCTATTTCTTTGCAGATTCATTTTTGTCTGCCCATTGTTTGGACTGTTATTTAGTCAAGTATTAATCTATGTTTCGTCCACAATGACGAAACGACACCTAAAGTCATATAACTTCCCTAAATCTCACCAAAAAATTACAAATAATATTTGCCTTAATCGTCCCAGATAAAAAAAACAGTCCTTGTCAATAGTCTTGACTGTTTTTTGGTCTCTTATATGTAATGGTGTATCTAGGCTTCGTCCACAATGATGAAATGACGCCTAAAGTTCTGTAGGCTACCTGAAATAGCTCTACTTTCTATTAATGTCATTTCTATTTCTTTGCAGATTCTTTTTTGTCTACCCATTGTTTGGACTGTTATTTGGTGGAGTATTAATCTATGTTTCTTTCACAATGACGAAACGACACCTAAAGTTATATAATTCCCTAAATCTCACCAAAAAACTACAAAAGATATTTGCCTTAATCGTCCCAGATGAAAAAACAGTCCTTGTCAATAGTCTAGACTGTTTTTTGGTCTCTTATATGTAATGGTGTATCTAGGCTTCGTCCACAATGACGAAATAACGCCTTAAGTCCTGTAAGCTACCTGAAATAGCTCTACTTTCTATTAATGTCATTTCTATTTCTTTGCAGATTCATTTTTGTATGCTCATTGTTTGGACTGTTATTTGGTCAAGTATTAATCTATGTTTCGTCCCCAATGACGAAACGACACCTAAAGTCATATAACTTCCCTAAATCTCATCAAAAAACTACAAAACATATTTGCCTTAATCGTCTCAGCTGAAAAAACAGTACTTGTCAATATTGATACAGTTTCTTTGCTGGTAATCAATAGTCTAGACTGTTTTTCGATCTCTTATATGTAATGGTGTA
Organism: Dromius quadrimaculatus; assembly: GCA_963989225.1. NCBI lineage: Eukaryota > Metazoa > Arthropoda > Insecta > Coleoptera > Carabidae > Dromius > Dromius quadrimaculatus. The sequence goes on from OZ022328.1 coordinate 6,496,374, forward strand.
TCTAGGCTTCGTCCACAATGACGAAATGACGCCTAAAGTCCAGTAGGCTACCTGAAATAGCTCTACTTTCTATTAAGGTCATTTCTATTTCTTTGCAGATTCTTTTTCGTCTACCCATTGTTTGGACTGTTATTTGGTCAAGTATTAATCTATGTTTCGTCCACAATGACAAAACGACAACTAAAGTCATATGACTTCCCTAAATCTCACCAAAAAACATCAAAAGATATTTGCCTTAATCGTCACAGCTGAAAAACCAGTCCTTATCAAATTTGGCACAGTTTCTCTGCTGATAATCAATAGTTTGGACTGTTTCTTGGTCTTTTATGTATATAGTAATGTATTCAGGCTCCGTCCATAGTGACAAAACAACGCCTAAATTCATATAACTCTAACAGACATTTACTTTAACCGTCCCAGTTGAAGAAACAGTCCTTGTCAATTTTGATACTGTTTTTTGGTGGTAGTCAATAGTTTGGACTGTTTTTTGATCTCATATGTATAGTAGTATATCCAGACTTCGTTCAGAGTGACGAAATGACACATGTAAAGTCCTGTAGGCTACGCTAAAACAATTCTATTGGAATTTTCATAAATTGTTCGGTGAAATCTTCCAGTCTCTGAAAAACGTCTAAAAATTATTCTAAAAATACGGCAACTTAGTTGATGACGATTTGAATATCTTCTCCGGTAAATTCTACGAGCTTCTTGTGCATTACGTCTTGCCTCTTCAACAGCCAAAAGCATATCAAGAAGCTCAGCGTTTTGATAATTATGTATTTTTATACACAAATTATGCAAAATACACATACACAAATAATAAAAATGACGGAACCTTTTTAAGATGAAGAAGTAAATAGATTTTTTTTTATGAAAATAAAGATATTTCTATAGAGAACAAGATCAAAAGAATTTAAATTTGGACGTACAAACTAGAAAACACGATATTGTTGGGCTTTTGTTTCATTGCTTAATGGCAGCAAACCTACTTTGTTTTAAATGATTGTTGCAGTGTGTTAAAATTTATTTTGTAGTTCAATTTGAATAAAAAATTTTTGGACAGATCGAAGAGAATGTTTCTGACAAATCTTGTAAGTAGATAATTTGAGGATTTTGTAGATGTTTTATTTTCAAAAATCAATCAAATGGTTCTCAAAATATCTTGTTTTGAAATTTTGTTATTTGATACAGTAGGAAATACCGTTTGAATTTAATGAATAAAATAAAATAAAATAGGAAATGGAGTTTCATATTGGCTTCTATTTACGGATTTCCTAGAAAAAAAAAAAACCTTTTAGAAAAAAAAATTTGAAATCGACTCAAACATAGACTACCAAAAAATAAGAAAAAATTATATTTGAATCAAATATTCAAAAATACTTATACGGAATAGATAAATAAATTTTTTATTAAAATACAATGAACTTTACCGGAGATAGATGCTGCGGCAGTATGAATTATTTGATTGGACAATTATTATCATTGTAATCAGTGTATGAACTCGAGCATTATAAAATAAGACCACTTGTCAAATAAATTACTAAGACTATAGAATTAAATTCTTCTTTAATGTTTCGTTGATTAAAACAATATTTGAAGTAAATTTACACATATTTACATGCTTGTAACTCCGGCATTTTAAGAGGGGCATCTAATACAACTTTTTGTTGAATTTAAATTTGTAATTAGGGACTTTACTACCTATATTATTTATGTTTATTTTGTTAACATTTCGTGGGTGATTTTACGAACTGATACCATAAACTCATGAGTAGAGTTTTATACTAATTATCTGCTTTTATGTTCTTGGAAGGATATTTATTATCAAATAGAATTACTATGTGATGATATGGGTTGTTGAGAATTCAAGAATATTACTATGAAATATTATTCTGGGTAATCATTGGAGTTTCCTCTTTAAAAAAGTTTGAGTTTTACCCGCCACTGGCTGCGCATATCTACCCTACATATAAATTTCATCCTCGAGGTCTATCTTCCCAGGTAGCCAACATAATGATTTTGCTCATCTACTTCTCTTTCCATGGTTTTATTCTTCTCGATGTGCAGCTGTTATATTCCCCGTGGACCAATCATCTGCGGTGTTGTCCCTCACCCCTCAAACGCCATGTTGCGGGTTTTACCACGTGACCACCGGCTGTGCTGGAATAGTGGACCATGGAGAAGATATAATGAGAAGAATTCGTTAATTTTTCATAATTTTTTGATGGTCCTTCGTTTGACAACTGTTTGTAGTTTGAGGCTGCACTTTAGGCACTCCATCCTCAATTTTACAAATTTCAAAGAATTTTTTAATTGTGTAATGGCCTATAGTATATTTTTATTTTATTGAAAATTCGTCAGATCTAGTTTTGATTTATAATGTAATTATTATATTTATTGATTCGCAATTTCCGGTTGCCATTAAAGCAGTCCAATGTAGCAATGACTGCATATATTGAAAAATTAATGACTTTTATGAAAACTCGGCATTCTTTACAACTGTTTTAGCACTAAAGTATGCAAATTCCTAATTTTTTTGATAATAAAATAAGATATTTTAATGTACATATCGGTTTTCTTAGATTTATTTATGAGTTGTGTATTCATTTTTAATATGCAAAAAATATTATAAATTATGAATTTTATATGACAAGTCTGATAGAATTTTAAATTAGAACGTTATACTTAAGTAGATTGCAGCAAAAGGTAACAGGTTGATACAAATTTTATGTGCTTAGAATATATTAATTAACATACATTTCAAAATGGCATTGGATATTCCGAATGTCCACTCAAAGTCCTGAACATGGCAGTAGATTCTTCGATTAGTACTATTTTTTTTCCTATTGATTATAAAGTAAAAAGCTATTAAAACTGAGTCCAATTGTTTCAAATCATCACTACTCAATTAGGCCAGGCAAAATAGGCCAAAAATGGGCAAAACGCAACTTTAAAGATTCGTTTTCAAATTTTTTTGCTCATAACCCTAAAACACTTTGTTTCAGCACAAAATATCTCAAATAAAAATTAAAGCTTGATAAATTTTCTATAACTTTGTTTCAATACATTTTTTTGAAGAATTCATAATTTCGGAGATATCTGCTCTCGAAAGTAGGCAATTTGTGAAAAAACGCAATTCGCCTCAAAGTTTTATCTACAGAAAAATGCAAATGCGTTGCCGAACGGAATTTGATTCTCCACAACTTTTTTTTGATGGTTTTTCTGTGAAATCAACGGCAGAAGAGCTAGAGGGAAAAGTTTGACGAAAAACATGAGGCGAATTGCGTTTTTTCACAAATTGCCTACTTTTGAGAGCAGATATCCCCGAAACTATGCATTTTTCAAAAAAACAATTATGAATAAAGTTCTAGGAAATTTATTAAGCTTCAATTTTTATTTGGGATGTTTTGCGCTAGAACAGACCGTTTTTGAGTTATGAGTAGAAGGCTTTGAAAACGGATGTTTAAAGACCTCCCTCGTCCCGGCGACATGGTGATTCCACTTCTGGCTATTATATTTCAACCTCCATGACATTTCTGGAACAATTGGTAACACAGGATTAGTTGCCTTATTTTTCTTATTTTGCCTGGACTACAATATAAGAGCATAGTTGTTGATTTATGATAATAATAATACCAATCACGCCTTTTATCCAGCCCGGGTGTAGCAGACACTTATAGTGCCCTTGGTAGATTGATGGATATTTCCTGAGCCGTAGAGTGCGATGATCAGTCGTCAAACTACGGATACTCCTAGTTTTTGATTTAGATTATAAATAAATCACCTATAGCATTTTTTGTGGCTATCAAATTGCCTCGAATTTGAACAAATATAAATTAGTTTGTGATAGTTCATTTGAATTATTCCTCTTAACGAGCGAAATTTCGCATAACGTGTGACGAGGAAAAAAGGGAGAGTCCCTTTTGCACGTCATTCAATTGTACACAATTTTTTCGCGTCAATATGTGTCATCAGTCTGTTATTCTCTATGAAAAATTAGAATAAAATATTGTCACCAATAAGAAATATAATATTTCCGTCTCTCTCTCGCTCTTTTATCTAGCAAATGGTGATAAGAAAGAGAAAAAAGAGTTTTACATTTAACAGATATTGTTAGCTCTACGAATTTACTCCAATCTCAAAATGCGTATTTCATATTCTTTTAAATCAAATCTGAAAACTTATAAATTAGTATCCATGTGACAGTTCTGTCAAATATTATTATAAGAAATTCGCGTGGCGAGCAAAATAAATCATGAAAAATATTTCTCTTCACGAATAGAATTCATATAAAGTATGACGCGGAAAAAGGACAAGTCCTCTCTTTACGTCATTTACTTATACGCCGGCTTGCCGCTCCAGTACGTCATCAGTTTAATTTTAACGTGAAAATGTCTTTTTACTCGTTTAGTACAGTATTAGCCGGTCAAACTTTTTTATGTTAAAAAATACCGTTAGATTTCAATCACTAATAACTACAAGACTATAAATGATACACGTCACAATTGTTGAAGCATGTCTGTACGTATTTATTGTGCAGCAGCATTGTGTAAAATTATAAATTAGTGCAACGTGAAAACGCATTTAGCTAAGACGTTCATTCGGGTGTCATTGTGAAAAGCTTGTGAAGAACTACTAGAACTCAAAGTGAAACAATAGAAATATTCGCCGAAATATTATATATATATATATATATTGTTATAAAGTTCATTGGCTGTCTTCAGTTTTTTCAAAAATTCTCATTTATTTCATTTACCCGAGCTTTCGCCAAATTATTGTCAATTCAGAAATAAATTCGTTAAGCAAACTAATGGCTGTCCTATGAGTAGTATTATAAGTCCTATCCTGTCACAATTTGTTATGGATGATCTTCTTGATTCTTGTATCCCTGAACTCTCTTTTAATATTCCATTCATCAAAAAATTTGTAGATGACATTATTCTTTCTGTGAAGGAAGATAATATTCCTGAATTACTTTCGACATTTAATTCCTACAATTCTTCTATAAAATTCACTATTGAAAAGGAATCTGATAGAAAAATTGCTTTCCTGAACGTACTTATGATCAGAAATATTCATAACAAAATTGAATTGCGTTGTAGAAACCTTTATCTTCAAAGAGATACACACATTTTTTATCTCAACATAATTTAAAACAAAAAATTAATACTTCAGTTAATATGAAAAACAGAGTTTCATATTTTTCTGATGATAAGTATCTCCATGAAAGTTTGCAGGAATTGAAATATATTTTCTTAGATAATGGTTATCCCTTACATTTTATCAATAAATACATTTTCAGGAATAATAATAATGATATTTTAAACAATATCATTTCTAACATATATGATTGCAATTCATCAATTTCTCTTCCTTCTAATTTGAAAAACATTCTCAAGAATGATTATTCCATAATAACATTCAAGAATTACCTCACTATCAGAAGTCTATACACTGAACTTAAAAATTTCGCATCTATCAATAATCAAAGTAATGTTATTTATAAAATCAGTTGTAAAGACTGCACTTCAATTTATATTGGACAGACATGTAGACTTTTGAAGTCAAGAATTATAGCCAATAGAAGTAATTGTATTAATCCTAGTAAAGTCAACTGTTGTGCGTTATCAATTCATACCAGCAAATCCAACCATCATCCAGACTTTGATAATGTTGAAATTCTTGACAGGAGCGATAATTTTGTCAAACTTCTGTTTCTTGAAATGTATCATATAAATTTCCATAACAACACTCTTAATAAAAAAAAATGGAAGAATCATCTAGATGATGAAAGCGCATTTTTGACAGCTCATGAATGCTTGCTTCAGAGATTTCGCAAATTACCATCTCTCACAATTACTGAGCTTGAACTCAAGCAGTTTGGGCAAACTTGCGAAACAGCAGCTTCCATTTAGTACTAGTTTCAAGTTCACTATTTGATAGGTACATAATTTATGCATGTACAAACTCAAAAATACCTTTTAATCTTCATTGTTTAGTTATTGACTGACGGGAGGTCAAGTGCTGTACCTTAAATTAATAATTTGATCTTTATCAAAGCTTTATAAAAAATACACTAAATGTAAACAAATTTTCATCCAATAATAATAATTCATTCTAATAAGCTTCAAATTCGCGTCAAACAAGTCATTGAATGAATCCCGGACAGATTTGACAACAGTACATAATAATAGTGACACCCGCGGCGAAATTTGTAACTAAATTTTTATCTACTTTAATAAATTTTAGTTGACATGTCCCTAATGTCATATATATCTATGGGCATTGTTTCACTTGAAACAAGTAATTGAATAATTTAATCTTCCACAATCACTGAGCTTGAATTAAAGCAATTTGTGCAAACCTACGAAACAGTAGCTTTTATTTAGTACCAGTTTCAAGTCTGTAAATAGTATAGTTGCTGAGAACTCATCGTCACGCCAGCCAGCCAGCCAGCCAGACAGCCAAAGTGGATATAATAGCGCTTTTTTCCAAAAAATGCTCTAATAACGCTTTTTTCCAAAAAATGCTCTAAAAAGAGTTTTACATTCAAAACAGATATTGTTAGTTCTACGAATTTACTCTCAATCTCAAAACTCATATTTCATATTCTTTTAAATCAGCATTACTCAATGGGACAGCATAGCTGTTGATTTAGAAGATCATAAATAAATTACCTATAGTATTTTTTGTGATTACCAAATTGCCTAGAGTCTGAAAAATTATAAATTAATATCAATTTGACAGTTCTGCCAAATATTATTATAAGAAATTCGCGTAGCGAGCAAAATAAATTGTGAAAATATTTATCTTTACGAGTAGAATTCGTATAACGTATGACGCGGAGAAAGGACAAGTCTCCTCTTCTCGTCAATTGCTTATAGATACGCCGGCTTTCCGCTCCATTTAGTATTGGTTGTGATCACACATTTTTCCAAACCTTTCAACGTGAAAACGTCTTTTCACTCGTTTAGTACAGTAATAGCCGAACTAATATTGCAGTAACAATGATAGAGTTCACAATTATTGAAGCATATCTGTACGTATTTATTGTGCAGCAGCATTGTGTAAAATTAAAAAATTAGTGTAGCGTAAGAACACATTTAGCTAAGACGTTCATTCGAGTGTCATTGTGAAAAGCTTTCGAAGAACTACTAAAACTCAAAGTGAAACAATAGAAATATTTGCTGAAGTATATATAAAAAAGGTATTAAATTAAAAATTGCAAAATAAATTGAGATGTGTCACATGATTGCGCGGTATTTTAGAAAATTTGATTTCGCGGCAATTCAAGATCGCGTGTGAGTTTACGTTTAAATTTCATGTACAGTACTATTGGTAGCATAATTTATTTATTTATTTATTTGTTTACTCTGTCTTAAGGCGTACCCAAAATATGGACAGTAAAAATATTTTTTAATAACAGACAATCTGTTAACAAATTAATATGGTAATGTGATAATAACAAGTTCGAGGTAAAAAAAAAAAAAAACACAGAAAATTGTGACATCAGAGCAAGCTAACATTTACGATTGGAAACACAGAGCCAATGAGGCTTGCAATTTCCTGAAATTATCATTAAAAACATTGCATTGATCCTGCACTTTAGAGTAAGAATTGATCATGGCATTGATGGGCGAATTAATCATTATATTTGTGCGAGATCTTGATGGAACAAAAGAGCTAAGGTTTCTAGAGGCAAAGGATGGTACTCTAAGACTTAAGCATGTCAACAGAAAAGGCAATCCAGAGAATTATGTAATAGCTTATGCAAGTAAATAATTCCAGTATTTTGCCTACGAAGAAACAGTTTTTGAAAGCTGAATAGATAAATAATTAAACTTGATAGTTTTCTAAAGTACGTTGCTTAGTAACAGCTCGACGCCGTGCAGATGTTTTTTAACTTGAATGCAATTTACTTGCAAAAGTTCTCAAAATTATTAGAATTATCAATGAAGGGAGAGTATTAGTTAAGAAATTGTTTTTACAGTTTTATTTTAATTAAAACTGCTGGATGTGCCAGCATTTTTGTCTTAAAATTAATAGGTGGAGAAATATTATTGAGCTAGTAATTGCTACATTCAGCATTTCAAGTAACCTAGCGGTAAAAAAAATATCTAATACAAAAAAATAAAATGTCATTCCAATTGCTGAGCACTGTATACATTCTACTTAATTAAATCTTGACTGCAGCGGTAGACCCAATTTTTTCTAGCTGTCAGATTATTAAAAAGTCAAAACCGCTGTCTATCCCATCTATTAAAACATTACCCAGTTCTCAAACAAAGCCCATCTTGGTATCATCCCAGGAGGCAGACAACATCTACCTCACCTAAATTACGATCGGATTGGCCTTGGTCTTCTTATACCTCTATACTAAAATAGATTTATCGGATGGTTCCACCCAATGCAGCCAGGCAAGACGATAACACCAACTTTGATATAGTTATACACATAAGATGGTCTTTGGGTCGGCCCGAAGCCTAACCTGCTTCGATGATTGTCCGCCATTGTGTTCGCCGTGTTTTAGATAACTTTATTCATGCTTCATTGTACCGCCGAAACTGGAATTGTAATTGCTGGGTATGTTTTATGGATGAAAAGTTTTTGTGAGTGGCTGGTGTCGTTACGGAAAAAGATTGAGGAGAATGAAGCAGACCAACAGAAATATTGAGTTGATAGAATTAAACTATCAAAGGAACTATATAATCACGTAAAAACTTCAACAATCTTTTTAACATTCAATCCTTGCACAGAAAAGCTCTTCCTCTGAGAATTCCCTTATGAGAAGCCGGTAAGGACAAGAATTCTTCAAGTAACAGATTCATTTAACGTTAAATTAAATCTTTGCGTTTTAAACGACAACCGTGAACGATGTTTGATGATAATTTATTCTATGCTTTGAATAATGGCTGCTTTATTCGTAATTTCAAAATGGTTGAAATATGCAGTAATGTTTATTTATTGATCACAAGAATTTTTAGTTCTAGATAGTGATTACTTTTAGGTGCTATATTAGTATAGTTTATTGATATTTGATACTGTTATTAAATTATGTCAGACATAAATCAATGTTTTATGTTGTACATGTTATGTTTTTTAATGCATATGGAATTACAACGAGTTTGCCAACGAAAAAAAAACCAAAAATTATACAAGCTTTTTGATATATCTTTTAGGACAAATATAATACAAATATATCTGAATATTTGCTACTATCTTTAAAGTCTTACACCTCTTAATTCTACTTTTCATAGCACTAATATCACCATTTGTTATTTTAAAAAAAATGCCTACTTATCACACTTCAGAAAAAAGTTTTGAGGTTGAAAAATCAATGCCTGGACCCAGGTTATGCCTGAAATAAAATATAACCCAAATATCCTACAATTTCATAATAATAGTTATGACCTACCCCCTCCCCATCTTTCGTCGTTCCCTTCTTATTCCTTTCAGAGGTTTTTCCACCCCAACCGCATCTTACTAGCTAAAGACCTAAATTACCTTACATCTTACAGACTAAAACATAAATTACATAGCACCTTACAAACTAAACGTAATTTTACATGTTGCCTTATAAACTAAACGTAATTTACATGTCACTTACAAATTAAAGAGTCACCTTACAGCCTTAAACATGAAATGCAAATTATCTTACTATATATAAGTACAACGTAAAATACAAATCATCTTAGTGGATACAACGTAAATACAACATAAAATACATGTCACCTTACGAGCTGAATGTAATTTTTGTGTCACCTTGCACACTAAAGAGTAAAATACATGTCATCTTATAAATTACGTAAGATACAAGAAACTTTACAGCCAAAAACGTAAAATACAAGCCACTTCACTATGGATACAACGTGAAATATATAAATAATGATCGCCCAGTGGTCGAAATTCAACCGTGAATCATTATGTTGCAAAGTTTGAATGTTATTGAGTTTAATCTTCCATCCTCAGGTGTTCCAGGTGAAATTAACTTGGTATTCGACGCTCCATCCGAATCTAAAATTAGGATTAGTGGTTCCCATATTCACGATTTTGAAGTGTTTTTCTCTCCCCAACCCTCGGAAGGGTAAAAAAAATCATAACGTTTTTCTTCAACCATTTTCCTATTCGATGCATATTTTTTGATATATGCCAGCAAAAAATAATATCGTTTTTAGTGATAGCTTAGAATTGAGTTACCTGTATATAATTAAAGCTTTCTGCGCTCCTTCTCCATATAAACTTCAAGTGTGTCAAATCTCACATTCCTTCATGCGCACGATACAAAGTTTTCTCTCCACGTAAAATTGAAAACAGGACACCCTGTATATAATTTTAGCTTCCAGGGGCCTGATTCTTGAAATTTTTCGTATGCGAAAGTATGTGAGATGCGCATACGAACTGTACAATGGTATTCTTGAAGTTGAAAGTAGGTGTCGTGTACGCAAATTTCGTGCGCAACTACATCACACGATAGACACCCTTCGAAAGTTGACATTCGTATGCGAAACTTGTGGAAGATTGGAGGAGGTTAGTTTTAAATACGGCAAATTTGGACGAGATAATACAGTTAGACTTAATTGACATATTAGACGAAGTTGAAAATTATGACGATGTATAAAGAAGAATTTCTAAACTAAATTCATTTCTCTTTTCCTTGAATGAAAATAAATTTAGGAAATTATTTCGACTTCCAAAAAATGTTGTTTTACATTTGACAGAACAATTGGATTCATATATTGCTCCACTAAGCAGAAGTTCAGTTGTAGATGTTAGAACTAGAGTAAATTGTTTGTTTGAATGTTGCAAACTTCAATATCATTATTTAAAATATAAATTAATTTTTAGGTTGTGCCTGATTGTGACAGCACAATATTATTTGCGAATCTTTGTATGTAGAATCTTTTGTGAATTTTCCTGAATTAATTTGTTGGTTCATTTTCACAAATTCAATTAATATATTTTTTAGTTCAAAAATAACATTACCGGCTGGTTTTGCCATTGTACATTTGAAACTATGTAAAAGTGGCAGTTAAATTAACCAACAAAAGTAGATGCTCAAAATCAAAACAAAATTCATATTAATAACACGATTTCATTGGTTGGATGAAGGTGCGTTCGTTTGCCTCTGTTATTTTTGTAATTCGCATACGAAACTTCGAAACAAAGGCTGGTACCACAAGCTCTGTTTTTGGCTATACTAGCAGTGTTATTTTAAGAAGAATATATGGCAATATAAATATTTCAAGCTATTTTAATGGAAAATATTTAAATACATTTTGTAGACAAATGAGTTTTCTGTAGTTTGTATCTGAAAATTCTTTTCTAAAGTATTTAAGAAAATTTTAATTGCTTTAAAACACATCTTGACACAACGCTCTTAGAAGCGCCAAAAACAGAGCTCGTGGTACCAGCCAAAGTTTCTATCACCAGTCAAGAATACCACTCATGCGCAGGCGACTGGTCGTATACGAAAGTCACCGCTCGAATATTTGCGTACACGAAAACTTTCGCATGGTTTCAAGAATCGAGGCCCAGCACTTCTTCTCCACATAACCTTCAAGTCTGCTAAATCTCACATTCCTTCCTTTCAAATCAAAATGGGACACCCTGTATATAATTTCAGCATTCTGTACTCCTTCTCTAGAAAGTATGCCATATCTCACATTTCTTCGTGTACGCGATACAAAGTTTTCTCTTCACGTAGAATTAGAATAGGACATCTTGTGAATACTTTCAACTTTCTGCACTCCTTTTCCATATGAACTTCAAGTATGCCAAATCTCACATTTCTTTATGCGCGCAGTACAAAGTTTTCTCTTCTCGTAAAATTAAATGAAAATATATTGTAAAATGGGGAGAAAATGTTTTGTGCCGAATTGTAATAGTGGGTACAAAACATGTAAGTAAAGAGAATTTTTTTTTTCTGTACCCAAAAATGATATTTTATTAAATAAGTGGCGCAAGAAATATATCACGGCAGAATAGAACATCATGGAAATTTGTGAAAAACATTTCAGAGAGGAGGATACTATGAAAGAATGGTCGTCTGGAGATATAAAAGTGAGTAGAGATTATTTTAAAATTATAATAGCAGATCTACTGACAATTCTATGTTACAAATGGAAAGGTTATATCAATGTTTCAAATTATTAAACGTATCTAACCTAAACTTTCAGTGAAAAATTCAACTTGAGCAAACTTCTTATCAATTAATTTATAAATTCATAAGACTTATAGATTTACACAGAATTGCAACATTAATTTCTTCACTTTTCATCAATATATAAAAGTTATTGAGAATACAATTATGAAAAGTGAGCAAAGCAAGTGTTCTTGTTAGCCCTGTGGCATATTAGAATAGTTTTCCTATTTCTCCTGTGCTGCTTTCCAAAAATTGAAATTTAAAATAGTATATTGTGCAACAAGTGCGATAAGTTATCGATTGCCCACGAGAGCTCAAGTGATCAACTGACAACACCGCACGAGTTGCAGATACTATTTTTTATTACGAATGTGAAATAAGTACTATTTTGCGCTTGTTTTTCCGGGCGGTAAATTATACTTGACGCACGCAAAAGCCAAAAAGCCATTTACCGCTCGGAGAAATGTGTGCAAAATAGTACTTATCCTGCATGAGTAATGAAAACTATGTTTGAAGTATTGATAGAATAGAATCAAGTAATAAAACTTTTATTGCGCAATTTGTTTTAATAACTTTTTTTGGTCAAAAACTGTTACTTATTGTAAGATGGTAGATGTATAATATATTTTTGTCAAATTTTTCGTTAATGTTCAACAAATAAAAAATTTCGGTCCAGTACTTGTTTTTGACTCGCTTCGCGGGCTGAAACCCTAGGCTTCGCAGCTTGATATATGAACCGTCTCTCTGACAAGAATATGAATATATTTCAATTATTATTTTTATCTTATCAATAATGTATTTCATGCCCCAATTTAGATTCTTAATTCAACAAAAATTGGGCCTCTGTTGAACTTCAACCCCTAGGCCCTGAAAAACTTAGATACGTCTCTGATTTGATTGCATCCAATTCTGTCAAATAGAATATCTCGTTCATTTTCAAGTACCTATAATTGACAGATATTTTTGATCATTTAGATTGAAATACCTACAAAAATGCCCGTCGGAATAGATTTCTAATATTTTTACATATTCTAGGAGAATTAATTTATATAAATTACAGTTTTGTATTTTTATCTTCAGCAGTTGTATTTAAGTTTTAATAAAACCTGCATTACCGGTAATTTTTCTCATTTATATACCGTTTATTTAAAATTAAATTTTCTTTAATTGATTATTCAAAAGCCAGACGTCCAATATTTATAAAAAAAATCTGACGTGAACATCACGTGACTTCAATGGATATATTTCTTGTCCATAATAATACGATAATCAAACACAAAATTCCATCGTTCACCGGCTAATCATTTTGGGTTTATCAAAAAAAAACTAAAATCTGTCAAGTAAAGTGCGCTTGCTATGTAAACAATAGATCATCATTCTTATGCTACAACAATCCTAAATACTGATTTCCAAGATTCTGCGGATAATAGTTCTGAATTCATAGGCGAAATTGAAAAAAAAATCAGATGAAGTGCACTTCCGGTTCAGTCTATTATTATGAGAATTTAAGGTAATCATTCAGATGCTACAGCAGACTTAAATACCAAATTTCAATAATTTACAGCCGATTGTTTCAAATTCATGCGAAAGTTTCCAAAAAACTGTCAAGAAAAGTGCACTTCCGACTTAGTCGATCGCAATAAAAATAGGATATGAGCATTTAGAAGGTACTATCGTCTCAAATACTGAATTCCAACATTCTATGTTCAATCGTTTTGGATTTATGTGGAAAATTGAAAAAATGTTTTGAGTAAAGGGCATTTCCGGTACAAACGATTGCAATTATATTGCGAGGTGTACAACTAGATATTAAAGGAATACTTAATACAAAATTTTAATATTGTACGACTGATTTTTTTGTGTTTATTCGAAAAATCTGTTATATAAAGTGCATTTCCGGCTCAGTCGATTGGTACAAAAATAGGAGATGATCATTAAAATGCCACAGCAATCTCAAATACTGAATTTTAATATTCTACAGTTAATCATTCTGGATTTATGCGTAAAATTCAAAAAAAGTTTCAAGTAAAGTGCACTTCCAGTACAGAAGATTCCAATCATAATGCGTGATGCAGAACTAGATCTTAAACTAGTTTTAAATACAGAATTTCAATATAATACGTTTGGCAGGTTTTGAGATTTGCGAGTTACGAACACACATACGTACCGACATCAAGCCGAAATTGTTCAAAATGGATTAAGGGGTGCTCATAACGGATATTTTCACCAAAATCTTGAAATGTGAATTTTGTCGGTTTTGCAGTACTTAGTTGTACTCAATACTCAATACAAATATTTATTTAAGTTGTTAGGCATTCATTGTCGCAAAATGTAATTGTTGCATAATAGGAAAGAATTGTATTTGGCTGGTCCGTTGTCTATCTAGCGACGCTCTGATTGATTAGGATGATTAAATTCACATAAGGAATGGTGATGAAGTGAATGCAAGTGATTTTGGCGCAAAATTACGTTGTGCGACAATCTGCCAGGTGAAAAATTGTTATTAAACTACAATAATGAATTGATGAATTTGAATAGGTAACTGATTGCATTATTTTGGTAAATGGTGTGAAGCTAGAACAAGTGGCTGAGTTTCTTCGATTGAAATTTATCGTGGGGACCTGACAGAAACCAAATCATACCAACTTTACATAGAAATTTAGGAATGTTATACAATTCTAGTCATCAGTATTATGAATTATAATTATAATAATTTTATATTTCCTGCAACATTCGCTTGTTCATCAGATTTTAAGATAATTCTATGAATGAATGACAAAAATATACCAAAAAATTTTATAATTATATCAGAAGTCACCTAAAAATTAAAAAAAATAATAATAACAATAATTTTTCATTTTATTATTTTAGATCAAGGCTGCTGTGAACAAAAACAACTCAAACAACGAATCCTGAGCATCAAGAACAAATATAAATACCATGGGCGTACTAGAAGGGATATAATGCCTGTTTGTTTGCCCCGCACGTTCGACAATTAGTCTTGTTTCAATTCATTGTTACTCGGAATTTTATTCCCGCTTCTTGAAGACATATTTGTACGTTTTTCGCATCGGTAACATTGTGCTCTGTATTATCGACATGTCTTATGTTCTTTTGTTTCGATTAGAGTTTATTTTATCTCTTCTTGTAGGTAGCAATGCGATCTGGTTTGTAAAAATGTTTTTAGATAATTGTTTAGCATTTTCGGATCACTTTTTCAGTTTTAATTACAAGATTAGAAATTGTAGCATCAACTTATCGATTCGAATAATAGTTTTTACCACAATTTAATCGTCCTTGTGATCTACCACATGTTACATCACTCAAAATCTTTTTTTAATATCTGTAGCTGTGGTCATCTCAAACAAAAGAGATCAGTCATTCCGTTAAGTACATCCAAGGCGGCATAACTTTTCTCCCATTGTTTACCTGTGCTTCAATTCCGTGAAAAGTTAATTTTAACCGTGCCGTGTTTTTTACCGTCTTTCAAGACCCCAGAACGAATTTTACCACGACGAAAAATTTAACGAGCTTGCGTACAGAAATTCAACAATGCGAGTTGACATTGACATCAGGAACAGGACAAATGAACGACATTTCTTGATGAAAAAAAAAGCACAGACTTTGATTCCATTGTTTTTTTGCTCATTGGTGACTGAAGCTTCAACATCCTAATTTTCATCTCTTTAAATCAATTCTAATTCGTAGAGACAGTTTCTTGTCATAGTTTCAGAGACTCGTGACACATCATCGTTAAAACTTTTTGTTTATTGACACATACAAAAGGTTTTCTCGATAAAAATTCTTAATTAATTTTCAATTTTATAGCAGACTGCATTTCAATTTTATCCTATTCTTAAATTAATAACGAAAATTAAAAACCTTTCACAATAAAATTAATTTTCTGCATGATATCGGCTACATAAGGTATTCAATTGGAGCTAGAATAAAAAAAATGAGTATAGAAGCATTATATAGGAAAAATATGTTAAATTAAAACTGTACCTAAAATGCACCAAAAAATTAAAAACTAATTTATTAAAATATGCAGCAATATCACTAAAAATTCGCTAATTAATTTGCTTGAGCATTTAAGCATGTTGGAAGTAATTTTACTACTAGCCAATTTCGGTAAAAATACGGCGTATCATAAAGAAAAATTATTAACAGGGTGAGTAGAAAGTTCTCTTTCCTCACGCACTTAAACCATCATTCAAGAAGGATGAAATTCGCATAGCGAAATAAACAGGCGTATTACCAGCGCTTCTTGGTTAATGATATAATTTAATGTGCATGTTTTTAGTAATACACTTCTTGGGTGGTCTCTAGTAAATTGCTATGCTGAGTCAGCGAAATAATCAAGCTGGAGCATTCGAAAGATTGAGGAGAATTTAGCTGAGGAGTTGTACACGAATTGTCTTTACCAGGGATGTCAAAATTTTTATTAATATTAGCTCGTGTTTATTGTTTTTTGATTTGCATACTTGGAGGTTTTCAAGTTAGTGAGATGAACATGAAATTTGTACTATAATACAAATTTAAAATTCTTGTATGCATACTCAAATAAAACCTCAAATAGAAACGCGTGAAACTCATTATTAAATATGAAATTACATTATTCAATTGTCTCAATGAATTAAAAATTTGTATACAATTGAACAGAGCTATAATTCATATTCAACAGATAAATTACGAGCGTGAAAGTATAATTTTCTATAATTAGAATTTTTGTTTCAAAAATCAAATATTTTTGCAATACTTTGTGCAGCCCTGAGTGTTGCCTCCAACAGAAGCTCACTCTCAAAATAATATTTCTTTGTTAAGATCGATGATGGTTTAGTAATCTCGTTGAAATGAATGCTGAACAAAAGTATCTAATCGAAAACGGACGATATCGTATCTCAAGCAATCAATTCTGTTTTCATCCTGCTGTAAGAATGATCCATTCGTTATAAAAGAATCACCACTTCATGTTTTTAACTATTGTGTATGTTCCCATTCTGATATCTTCTGCAAGAGGTTCATGTTTGAAAGCAATACTTTATTTATAAAGAAATACAAATTAATTTTACAATATGTTATTGATTGATTTATAATTTGAACGAAAATAGAATAAAATAAAATTCAATTTCATCTTTAAAAAAAGCGCAAACGAAAGTAGATAATTGGTTTTGAAACCTGTTCTGATCTTATTATAAATACAACTGTTTTTGTTCTGCACTTTGTTTATTTAGAAAATTGTGCCTTCAAAATACAAGCCTAACAAACTTCAAGTCAATCGATTCAATCAGTTTAGTCCTTTTTTACTTTTCGGCCTGTATATAATTTTGATCCTACTAAAGCCAAAAAACATAATTTAAAAAAATTCGGCCTGCCTGTCTGAAAGCACGATCATTTAAGAATGCGTACGAATTTTTGACTGTTTCATATTTAGAATTTTTACCAAAAAGTTTATTTTAAGTTTGTGAATGAACTTTTTTCAATGAATGGTATCAATATTTTATAGATGGCACTTTTAGATTCTTACATTTATTTTATAAGCGGTAGTATTTATCATAAAATATAAAATTACTAAAATTGATCCTTAAATAATTTGGAATAACATTTACTTGAAACATTTTTCAAAATTGTTAGTGATTTGTTTGTTATTATTAAAATCTGAATTATTATAAAACTCATTATATTTTTTTGTAAACCATACAAAGAAAATAAATAAAAAATGAATTTAGACATCACATGCAAACGTTCGTCAGTCATCTTTCTTAAAATAAATAATTTGGTTCTATTGTGTTTGGGTATCAAATTAAATTACCTATAGTAAAAGTGTTAAAAATGATATTTAATCGATTGTTATTTTTTTTTTAAGTTCTAAATGATGTCTAGTTTGGTATCAATTTATCTAATAAAAAAATTAGGGGTAGTAATTCAATGTTTATTTTAATAAACTCGATATTCACGTTAGGAACGTTTCGGATGATATCCACCCATATTCAGTCAAAAAAATACAACTTAAATGATATTTTAAATGATTCTACATTTGTTGAGAGTGTAACATTGAGACAAACTTGACCACAATTGCGTTGAAATTCTACCTGAAGATGGAAACGTCCCTAACGTGAACATCAACTCTATTAAAATAAACAATGGACTACTACATCTAAATTTTTTAGAAAAGTAATTTCATATAACCTCCATTTGTCACTTAACAATGCCAGCTGTCATTTTGAAATATGCAATTGATTGATATGACACTCTAAATTTATAAAACAGCAATTAATCAGGCCGTAAAGTTTATGGTTGGATTTTTTGCATTCGAAAATAAGTTAACCTAAAGACTACATTCAAATCGAGTGGAAACAAACATTTCAAAAATATGTTGAATCGACTATGTTGTCGATTACAGCGTTCAATTGGTATAGTCGATTTTGGAAAGGTAGTGATGTCTGTGTATTTAAAAAAGAATCCAACCGATTCACGATAATTGAATACTAATGATAAAGCGATTTCAAAAAAGTTTTCCAACAATTCACGATGATTATATATCTGATTTGTTCCTTAATCGATGCTCGATGATTGTATCCCAAATGGTATGATCGATTACGAAAAGAACTAAATTTATTTGCGAACAAAAAAAAAGTTTTTTTATCGATTCAAAGTGACTGTTTGGCTGCAAAAGTGGTTTATTGTGTTTCTAGGGGTTGAATTAACTGATGACTGTATACAAGCGATATAATCGATTCTGATAAGGCGTTAAATTGAATGATGACGTCAATAACCCTGAATACAATATAAATGAACAAAAATATGTTGAATCGACTGTCGTTTTGATAAAAGCGTTCAAATGGTATAATCGGTTTTAGAAAGGCATTGAATTTAGTGATGTCTGCATGGAATTGGTATAATCGATTCTAAAAAGAATTGAATCGATTAACGATTCAACTAAATCATGCACAATGGCTGTGCCCAGATGTTATAATTAAATTCGGCGGAAAAAGTTGAATTGATTAACAATGATTTGTACAAATAATATTAACAATAAACTTCAAAAAAGTTTTTTATCGGTTCAAGAGGTTTGTTCAGTTTTGAGGGGTTGGTTCGACTGACGATAATTGTATTCAAGCGGTATAATCGATTATGAAAAGGCGTTAAATTGAATGATGATGTCAATAACCCTGAAGACTATAAATGAACAAAACTATGTTGAATCGACTGTTCTTTCGATAGCCGTGTTTAAATGGTATAATCGATTTCAGAATGTCATTGAATCTAGTAATGTCTGCATAGAAGTGATATGATCGATTCTAAAAACAATTGAATCGATTCACGATAACCGGGTACTAATGGTATGATCGATTTAAAATAATTTTTCTATCGATTCACGATGACTGTGCATCTATAAATGATTTGTTCGATTTCGAGAAGATATTAAATTGTGCAGGAATTGTATAATCAATTTCCAACCAGCTAAATCGATAAACAAAGGCTGTACCCAAATGGTATAATCGATTCCGGCAATTAAAGATGATTGTACAATTAATATTACCAATCAACTTCAAAAAAATTTTGCATCGATTCAAGTGGTTTATTCAATTTCTAAGGGTTGTTTTGACTGACGATTATTGTATTCAAGCGGTATAATCGTTTATGGAAAGACGTTGAATTAAATGATGAAGACTATATAAATGAACAATGTTGAATCGACTGTCCTTTCGATAACCGTGTTCAAATGGTATAATCGATTTCAGAAAATCATTGAATCTAGTGGTACAATCAATTTACGATAACCAAGTACTAATGGTATGATCGATTTTAAATAATTTTTCTACCGATTCACGTTAACTGTGCATCTATAAATGATTTGTTCGATTTCGAGAAGATATTAAATTGTGCAGAAATTGTATAATCAATTTCCAACCAGCTAAGTCGATGCACAATGGCTGTGTCCAAATGGTATAATAGACTCCGGCAATAAAAAATGTTTGTACAAATAATATTAACAATAAACTTCAAAAAAGTTTTGTATTAATTTAAGTGGTTCGTTCAATTCCTGAGGGTTGATCCGACAGACGATGACTGTTCACAAGCGGTATAATCAATTCTAAAAAAGCGTCAAATTAAATGATAATACCAGTAACCATGAAGGCTATATAAATGAACGAAAATATGTTAATTCAACTGTCGTTTCGATAACAGCGTTCAAATGGTATATAATCGATTTCGGAAAGGCATTGAATTTAATGATGCCTGTATAGAAGAAAAGAATTCAATCGATTCACGATAAACCTTGGTACTAATGATGTAAGCGATTCCAAAAAAGTTTTCTATCGATTCACTAAGAATATGTATACCTAAAAGTGATTTGTTCGATTTCGAGAAGTTATTGAAATTGCGCGGAAATTGTATCTATCTCAATTTTTAAAAGAACTAAATCGATGAATGATGGCTATGCCCAAATAGAATGATCAATCACGGGGACAAATGTTGAATTGATTAACGATGACTGTACAAATTTGATTTAATTTAAAGTAACATAGCTAAAAATGGTTTGTTCGCTTTCGAGAGGATGAATCGACGAGGATTGTATTCAAGTGGTATAATCAATTCTGAAAAGGCGTTGCATTGAATGATGATATATAAATGAACGAAAATATGTTAAATCGACTGTCGTCTCGATAGCAGCGTTAAAATGGTATAATCGATTTTGGAAAGGCATTGAATCTAGTGATACCTGTATAGAAGTGGTATGATCGATTCTAAAAATAATTAAATCAATTCACGATCACTAGGTACTAATGGTACAATCAATTTCAAATAAGTTATGATGACTATGCACATATATTAATAATTTGTTCGATTTTGAGAGGATAGCTAAATCGATGCACAATGGCTGTACACAAATGGTATGATCAATGACGGAGAAAAAGGTTGAATTGATTGATGATGACTGTACAAAGGGCACCAACAATCAACTTCGAAAAAGTTTTGTATCGATTCAAAGCTATATATAGTGCTTCAAACGGTTTGTTCGATTTCGAGGGATTGAATCGATCGACGATGATTGTATTCAAGTGGTGATCATATATGAATTAACGAAAATATGTTAAATCGACGGTCTTCTGGTGTAATCAATTTCGGAAAGGCATTGAATCTAATAAATGATTTGTTCGATTTCGAGAAGATATTAAATTATGTGAAAATTGTATGATCAATTTTCAAAAAAACTAAATTGATCCACAATAACTGTGCCCAGGTGGTATAATTAACTCCAGCAAAAAAAAAAACATTAAATTGATTGGCAATGACTGTATAAATGATATTGATAATCGACTTCAAAAAATTTTCGTATCGATTCAAGATGATTGTGTACCTATAAGTGATTTGCTTGATTTCAAAAAGACATTGAATTGTGACCAAATTCTAAAAGGATCAATCGATGCACAATGGTATTATCAATTCCTGGAAAAACGATTAACGATGATTATACAAATGAAACCAACAATACAATCGATTCAAGATGACTGTGTACCTACAAATGATTCATTCGGCTTTGGTGGTTGAATCGACTGGCGATGATTGTATTCAAGCGGTATAATCGATTTCGAAGAGATTTTGAATCAAATGATGATATCTACGTGAGAGTCATATGATTAATCTGAGAAGAACTACACCGGTTTACTGTAAAGTGTTATAATCGATTCTTGAAAAAAGTGTTGAATAAATTGATGACTTTTTACAAATGAAACATTCAATTTGGAAGTGTTTTTATATCGATTCACAAATATGGCATTGATAATTCAACATCATGAAAGTGGCACACAAGTCATCGAAATTCGGTGGCATAAAAACCTTATAATTTTCTTGGAACTCACTATTTTCAAAACAGCACTCCTACAAATGGTTGCTTTGATTATTCGTAAAGGAGCTTAGAATCAATTGGCTATGAATTTGTTGTAGTAGTGTATCTAATCGACTTCAACTATTCTTTGAATCAATTGAAGATGACTGTACGAAAGTTAAATGATCTGATTTCCGAATGGTATAATCGATTCCGAAACAAGGGCTGAATTTATTCTTACAAATAGTACAATCGATTTGAAATCAATTTGATGGTTTTCGAGAAGGCACTGGATTGATTGCAATCAACTTCAAGAAGTCGCTGTATCGAATTCGATTAACATTTGAATTGATCTATGACTGTACAAATTATAAAATCAATTCCAACTAAGATTGTGTGTACAAATGGTTTGCTCGATTTTACGGAAATATTTAATCGATTGGCAACAACTGAGTTATGTGGTGATATAATGACTTCAAGTCATTGAACTAAATTACTATGATTGTGCGAAAATTATGCAAACGTATGCAAATGGTATGATCGATTTTGGAAAAAAATACTTTGTACCATTTTAAAAAACATTTGTGTCGTTTCAAGATGACTGTTTTCAAGTGGTTTGATCGATTTTTAGAAAGTGTTGAATAGATTGACATAAACAAGGAGCTGTAGAAAGACGATAAGAGCGCTACTCCAAAAAAAAATTCTGTAGTAGCGTTTTGACGAGGTTGCATTCTCACCTGTAAGCCATAAATATTTTCATAAAAATAACAAATTGTCAAAAAATGGCGATCCAATTACGCATCTGCATCTGCCCAAGCACGTAAATTTTTCTTAATCTCGTTAGTAATATAAATTCCATTTACGGGCCGTAAAAATCGAATATTCAGTTCACCGCTTATGAAAGGGATCGGTGAGTACATTCACAGCCCAATAAATTTCAATTTTATTATCAGAAATGAAACAACATGGCGACTGAGGTCCAAATTAAATTTCTGAAGCCAGTAACAGCTTTCTTTCCTAATTTACCTCTTATGAGTAAAATTATACCAGAATTTATTGCGACTTCGAACTGTAAATAATAAATAAAATTTTATTATGAATTCTTAATTATAGACTGATGAAACTTTCACGAGAAAAACGTAAAAACTCACTTTGAATACAGGGAGATCTGAAAAGAATTGACTTCCCGAACACCTTTAAGATAATTAAAATAATTAAAAATCTTTTTGATGAATGAATCATAAAAACGTTGTACTCCTTATTAAATACAGGATGATGTATAAAAATTTTTTTTCCGGAAACATTAAATATTATCACCTTCTTATAAGGACGTTGTGCCGATTTTTAAATGCCTGTAATAAACGTGATAAGAATGATTTATTAATTAAATAATAATCTGCAATTCGATTAATGATATGTTAATTTTAAAAGTGTTTGTATTAATGAAGGTGCTAAATATGGAGTATTTTCTTTGATATTAATGATATATGTTAGACAGGTACTTTTTTTGAAATTAAAACATAATTTTTTTGTGTGTTTACTGAAGGCCGTAGAAAAATGTCTTCTGTCTCCTCAATAAAAATGATATTGCGCGTGTTTTAGCTCATAAAACCAACCAGAAATTCGTAATTCCATTTAATATATTAATAACAAAATATGAAGATTAGATTCGCGCTAACGACGATAACAGGTTAATATTAAAATAATTAATTCCAACATATGTTGCAACAGATCTGTAATTACTTACATATTACGCTAATATACAATAATTTACTTAAATGGTTCGTACAAATTACTTTGAACGCATTATTTATTATTGCAAACTTAAGCTGAAGATTTTTACAAGAACATTACTCGTTAATCGAAAGAAATTTTATGCGTTTTCGCACGTTTAAGAATGGGATATAATTATACAAATTACTCTAGATACTTCAGATACGGTTTGCAGCCTTGTAAAGATTCTTATTTGTTCGCTAATGTTGTTTAAATGTCTTTTCAGTATCTATGTTTTTATCAATTTAAGCATTAAAGATAAAATTTAACAACAGAATAATAATGAAAGATATTGTTTGAACGGTTTTAATCCACTCTACCGGATGTTACTGAAACAAATTGTCAAGTTACAAAAAAATCCAGTAGCTCCATTAAAATCTTTTTATCTTCGTACGGTCCTGTATTTCAGAATCTTCCCTAATAATCTCAAAAAAATCTTATAACCTAACAATCTGTTCCCTAAACTTGTGTCATAAAAATCCCATTTTCACAATAGTAAGCCTCAAATCTCCAAGCATCCTCGCATAAAAAATTCAATATGTCTGCGGTGGTTGTGAAAAGAACCATTAGGTGTCCAATATCTGCGTTCTGGGCCATCCTGCACACGTGTGACGTAATAAACACCGCCTTCGGGAACCGATGTCGGGAAGCAATGGTTCACTTGCCGACATCGGGATGTGTCTGCGGGGTGGGAAGAAAGATAATATGTGGAGATTACACACACTTGTGACACTAGAGGATTTATGATTAATTTGCCTGAATAAAAAATTCACCGGAAAATTGAATATTTTTTATCAGATTTCGGGTGCAATAGATTGTATATCTTACAAGAATTCTACAACATTCTTAAATACTAATTTCCAAGATTCTACGGCTAACTAAAAAATTCAACTAAAGTGCACTTCCGGCTCAGCCTATTGTTATGAGAATAAAAGGCAATCATTCAGATGCTACAGCAGACTGAAATACTAACAGATCGTTTCGAATTTATGCGAAAAGTTCCGAAAGACTGTCAAGTAAAGTGCACTTCCGGCTCAGTCGATCTTAATGAAAATAAGTTATGAGTATTTAGACGGCACTATCGTCTTAAATACTGAATTCTAACATTCTACGTTCAACTGTTTTGGATTTATATGGAAAATTCAAAAAATGTTTCGAGTAAAGTGCACTTCCGTTTCAGACGATTGCAACCATAATGTAAAATGCACAACTGGATATTATAGAAGTGCTTAATACAAAATTTCAATATGCTACGACTGATTGTTTTGAATTTATGCGGAAAATTCAAAAAGTCTGTTATATAAAGTGCACTTCCGGCTCAGCCGATTGGTACAAAAATTATAGATAACCATTAAAATGCTACAACAATCTCAAATACTGAATTTCAGTATCCTACAGCTAATTATTCTGAATGTATGCGGAAAATTCAAAAAAAGTTTCAAGTAAAGTGCACTTCCGGTACAGACGATTGCAACCATAATGCGAGGTGCACATCAAGACCCTACACCAGTCTCAAATACAAAATTTTAGCATTATATGCTTGACAGATTTTGAGATTCGCGAGTTAAAAACAAACGCATATACGTACCGACATCAAGCCGAAAATAGTCAAAATGGATTAAGGGATGCTCTAAATGGATATTATACTTCCTTGTACTTAGTAGTAAGTAAAAATTATATGACCTACATCCAATTTTTTTGTGATTTCTCCAACAACCCTAATTCATTATTTTTTTGTAATTCGGAAATTGGAAATCTTATAAATATATCTCAAAATTGTAATAAAAGTAATTGTGGAGGAATGTTTTTGGCATATTCTACTGTAGAAAAACAATTCTATAAGTTGGCTCTGTTGAAAATTATAAGAGAATTAAGTTGGAGTTCTATGCTATGGCTTTTCTTCATTTATATAAATATGTCTTTTTAATATGGTTTAGTGAGCAATTATAGAAGAATACTTTTTACATATTTTGAAGCAGAAATTAAATTTTAAAGTTAATTCTACTAAAAGTTATAAGATAATCCAACAAGAGCTCTTTTATATCTACTGTAGGTTTCATTCTTGATAGCAAAGATAGATCAATTCAATTGTAAATGAATGTTTTCTGCGTATTTCAAAAAAAGTCTATACTACTTCTAAAATTTATAAGAGACTCAAGCTTGCGGTTTTTCTCCATCTGTATTGACATATCGTTTAAAATATTGAAAACTCTATGAGGTACTAAAACGATTGTAGAAAATTTTTTCCTAGGTATTCAGGTGCTAAAATCAAGTCTGTAATTAAATTTTCCTAAAAGCTATAAGAGAATTAAGGCAGTGTTCCATCATATCCACTGCTGTTTCTTTCCCCCATGTATCACGTTATTTTTAAAAGAATATTTCTTACACATTTTGCTATGAAAATCAAGTATATTAATGTATTCCCATGAAAGTTATAAGAGAATTAAACCGAAATTTCTTCATATCCCCTGCATTTATCCCAAATTTATTACGATTATCTTCGAACTGTCAGAAATAATTCTATAAAAAAGTTATAAGTATAATACAGAGGAATATTTTAAGTGAATACTACTAAACGTTATAAGAGAATCAAACTAGCATTTATTTTTATATCTACTGTAGTTTTTTTTTTTCATATATTACGATATCTTTTGACTCGCTCACGATAGTTCTATACAGTATGCAAAACAATTGTAGAGGAATATTTTCTGCAAATTTTGATGAAAACATTTATTTTATAAACGAATTTATAAGAGAATCAAGCTAGCATTTTTTCATGTCCGCTGCAGTGTTCCTTTTAAATTATTTGGGATAACCCTATTCAATAAAATTAACGATCATAAAAAAATACTTTTCAAGTCTGCAAGTGCATTCATCTAAAAATTATAAGAGAATCAACTTAGCATTTCTTCATATCCGCTTGCGATTTCTTCCTACATATATTATAATATTTTTTATATTATTCGAAATGATTCATTACAATTATTTATACAAGGATTATAGAAAAATATTTTCATGATATAAAATCAAGTTTATAAGTGCATTATTCTTGAAGTTATAAGAGAATCAGAGTAGCATTTCATCATATCTGCTATGATTTTTTTCCATATTTACTATTATATTTCAAGAAAATATACAAAATAGCTCAATATAATTCAGTAACAATTGTAGAAGAATATTTTTGTCGTATTTTGTTGCAAAAATCAAGTTTATAAATAAATGCTTTTAGAAGTTATAAGAGAATTAGACTAGCATTTTATTAAATCCGTTGCAACTATCCCCCACATTTATTATGATATTTAGTTGAGCATTTTTTCGTATTTTGGTGCAAAACTATATGTAAATTTTATTGTAAGTTATAAGAGAATCAAGCTAGCTTTTCTTAATATCCACTGCAATTTTTCTCCCACATATATCACAATAGCTTTCAAATTGTTCAAGATAACTATATTCAATAGGGATGGTGATTATAGAAGAATGTGTCTATTGATGCAATAATTAAGTCTACAAGTGGATTCTTCTGAAAGCTATACGAGAATCAATTCATCATTCTTTTATATCCGTTAGTGATTTTTTTCACATATATTACTATATCAAATAATATGATTGTAGAAAATTGTTTTCATGATACTTTGGTGCAAAAATCAAGTTTATAAGTAGATTCTTCTTCAAGTTATAAGAGAATCATTCTGAAATTTCATCATATCTGTTACGATTTTCTCCATATTTACTATTATATCTTTAAAAAATACTCAAAATAGCTTGATATTATTCAGTAGCAATTGTAGAAAATATTTTTGTCGTATTTTGTTGCAAAAATCAAGATAGATTCTTCTAGAAATTATAAGAGAATCAGGCCAGTATTCATCATATCCGTTGCAACTATTTCCCACATTTATAACCATATTTCGTGAAGCATTTTTGCATATTTTGGTACAAAAATGAAGTCTATAAGTGAATTATATCATAAGTTATAAGAGAATCAAGCTAGCTTTTCTTAATATCCACAATATCTTTCAAATTATTTAAGAAAACTCTATATATATCTTTTGAATTATTCGAAATGAATCAATACATTTCAAATAATGATTGCATAGGAAAATGTTTTCATGATATTTTGGCGCAAAAATCAAACCTATAAGTGAATTTTTCTTGAAGTTATAAGAGAATCAGGCTAGCATTTTATCATATCCGTTGCATTTATTTCCCACATTTAAAACGATATTTCGTGAAGTACTTCGGTGCAGAGATCAAATCTATAAGTAAATTTTTCTGAAAGTTATAAGAGAATCAAGCTGGTTTTTCATATCCGCTGTA
This sequence comes from Dromius quadrimaculatus, assembly GCA_963989225.1. Taxonomy (NCBI): domain Eukaryota; kingdom Metazoa; phylum Arthropoda; class Insecta; order Coleoptera; family Carabidae; genus Dromius; species Dromius quadrimaculatus. The sequence continues at coordinate 6,524,441 of OZ022328.1, forward strand.
GTTTTTCGTTTAAATTATTTGGTATAACTCTATTCAACTAGCGCATTTGCTCTACATATATTACGATATTTTTTGTATTCAAAATAACTCAATACAATTTATATAATGATTGTAGAAAAATTTTTTGATGATATTTTGGTGCAATAATCAAGTGGATTTTTCTGCCAATTATAAGAGAATCAGTCCGATATATCTTGAATTATTTGGGATAACTCTATACAGTTCGACTAGCTTTTGGTGTAAAAATCAAATCTGATTTTTTTCAGACGTTATAGGAGAATCAGTCTGGCATTCCATTATATCCGTTGAGTTTTTTTCTCACATTCATAACGATATCTCTTCGATTATTTGGAGAAACGATTATAAAAAAATGTTTTTAGCATATTTTTGTGTGAAAATCAAGACCATGAATAGATTATTCTAGAAATTATAAGAGAATCAGACCAACATTGCTTCTCTTCTGTGGTTTTTCTTCCCACATTTACACCGATATCTTCAAAATTATTTGGAATAACATTCAATAATCTTCATAATGATTGAAGAAAAATGTTTTCTATATATTTTGGTATGAAAATTAAGTCTGTAAGTAGATTTTTCTGGAAATTATAGGAGAATCAGGCTAGCATTTCATTATATTCATTGCTATTAGCTCCCAAATTATTTGAAAGCTTGTATAGCAAGTATAGAAAAATGTTTTCAATGTATTTTGGTGTAAAAATCAAAATTACAAATGGATTCCTCTAGGAGTTATAAGAGAATCAAACTATATCTGCTGCGATTTTATCCCACATTTACGCCGATATCTTCCGAATTATTTGAAATATTCTTATATAGCTCAGATAATAATCGTAGAAAAATGTTTTTGGCATATTTTGCTGTAAAATTAAAATCCATGAGTGAATTTTCCCAGAAGTTATAAGAGAATTTCATCATATCTGTTGCGATTCTGTTCCACATTTCGGACGATAATTCTTGAATAATTAAAAGAGATCCATAATAGCAAATAGCGATTATGAGAAAATATTTTTGACGTATTTTGTTACAAAAATCAAATTAATTAATAAACTGTTCTAGAAATTATAAGAGAATCAGTCTAGCATTTCTTCATATCTGTTGCAATTGGTTTTCCACATTCATAACTAAATCTTTTCAATTATGTAAAGTAATAGTATATGAATTGTGCAGCAATGCTGCAGAAATCAATTTTATTAATAGATTCCACTGAAAGTTATAAAAGAATTTAGCCTGTATTACTTAATATTCACTGCAATAAATTAATGGAGATAACTTCATGTAATAGCCAAAATAATTGTAGTAGAATATTTTTTGCGTATTTGGGTGCAAAAATCAATTTCATCAGATAATAATTATACTGAAAGTTATAAGAGAATCAATCCTGCGTTCAAACATCTTTATTTTTTTATTACGATATCTTTCGACTTATTTAGGATAACTTTAATCAGTGAAGAGAACAATGGTAAAAAAATATTTTGGTGCAAAAACTAAGACTTCAAGTTGATACTGATGAAAGTTATAATAGAACAAATTCCTCTAAATATATTAAATCAATCGGTTCCAATTCGAAAAGCAATTTATCTTCTAATTTTAAAAAGACAAAAACTGCGCCTCCGGCGTAAAATTGTATACTTCTTAATAAATAAATACATTTATAATTCCTTTAAAGACATAACTTTGTAAACAAAAGCAGAACTGCAAACTTTTGCGTCCATTTTCTAGATAATTTCCCCAACACATGTTGCAAAAATTCTGTCAAAATTACATCCGTATCCAATGGGAAACCGCGAATTCTTTCATTTATTCTTCGGCGACATATGGCGCACGAGTATCCTCATATCATTTTTTCTCTCTGTCATTCTTTTATGCTTCACTATTTGCTATCCTTCTCCTGCGTCATATTTCTGATCTCTTTTATTGCTTGAATGAGGGATGTTTTCTGACTCTGAGAAATATAATTTTACGAGAAATAAGGCGGTTGGAGGAAACCACTAATAATGGAAATTATTATCGGCCTATTTATTTTTGAGCATTCAGAAAAAATTGTGTTTTTTGAAATATCTTGTTGGTGGTTCAGTTTTTTGGGCAATTTCGTGAAATCAATTATGTTTTTTGCTAAAATTTTTAAGGAAACGTAGAGAAAGTTAATCATACGGTAAACAGGACAACAATAATTTGTAATTGAAGTTGCTTACTTGGAAAATATTGTTGATTATCATGAGCATCATCAATACAAACGCGGCTGTTAAGTTGCATAACCTAAATTTAGGACTATGTTCTGTGGTTACACAATTAATGTCATTTAAAATACAAAATATTCATGGCTAGAACTAAATTGTCCAATTTTTGGCTCAATATTTTTAATTTTTTATAAACAATAATTCATTGCAATTTATTCAAATGAAATGTGGAATGGCTGCTGCCATCTATACACTTTCTGTTCAACTATTTGACATTGTGATACTCCTGCCATCTGTAGTCATCATGTGAAAGCGCTGCTTGCTAGAAACACCATAGCTGCCTACATTTGCTTCTTGATAATGCACCATCTATGATTCAAAGGGTGTAGCTATTTCTTGAAGAAAACGCGCGAATCATATAACAGAATTGAAAAGAACATGTTCTCAGTGTGATTTCAATTTATTTACTTCATAAATCACTCCACATTAATTTATTCAATGAATTTATTAAAAATGTAAAACATATTCAATCAAAACAAAAGAAACAACTATTTTTAATGTTTTATTTTATTATAAGAAATACAACTCAAGCGATACTGCTCGCGTTAGACGCAATTCTGGGCCATAAGTCTGCACATTCTTTTGCAACAGGTCCTGTAATAGCGGAGCCTTTCATTTCACCCTTATTGTTAACTATGACTCCAGCATTATCCTCGAAGTAGATGAATACACCATCCTTCCTGCGGAAAGGTTTCCTCTGGCGAATGACAACTGCTGGCATAACCTTTTTACGAAGTTCAGGTTTACCCTTTTTCACAGTTGCGACAATCATATCGCCAGAGCCAGCAGCTGGGAGCCTGTTCAGGCGACCACCGATTCCCTGGACAGCGATCACATACAAGTTCTTTGCTCCTACAAAACGAAAATTTTTTGCTATAAAATATAAAGTTGGTACGAATTTGTGAGTTAAAGTTACTTTAATTTGATAATAAAATGTGAGCATTATTCATCACAATAATCATTCAAGAAAATTAATTAAAAATCTTATAAATCTGTGAAGAATAAACAAAAACGCAACAACTTTTGTTAATTCAATATACATTTCCATATAAGTATGACAGAATCGTTGCGTTTTGTTCATCCTCCTCCCTCATAACAAATATTAACAATTTGCTAAGAGCCCCTAATCAGAAAGTAACACCAATTTTAAAATGCAAGAGTGTAGTCCAAACGAAAGTAGAAACCAACACATGCTCACGACAAATTGACAGTTCGTCAATAATGTTAAAAACAAACAAAATTGATTGACTCACCTGTATTGTCGGCACAATTAATAACAGCACCTACTGGTAAACCCAGGGAGATCCTGAATTTAGCTCCCGCGGAACCACCACGTCCTAAAATCACAAACAACAAAATATAACCTCAAAATCAATAATACATCCAAGATTTTTCCAACAATAAAATGAACAAATACAAAAATATTTCATTATAATAAGGTACAGCACAGCCACAACTAATTAATATCATTTAATCTCGATGGAATATGAGGATTAGTTGGAAAAATTAGGATATTTAACATAAACCTCACCTCTTTTCGACATTTTGAATTTGTGAAAGAAAAGGCAGACGCCTGTTTTGCTTGAAGTTAGTTGTACTTTTAAGAGTTGGTGACCTTGATCTACTACCAACAGCATAAACATGAGCATGCGCAATTAAATGTAGAAATGTTTTGAAAATGTCGCCATCTCATCTAATAATAATATTACTGCTGAAATACAAGTATAAAGTTTGAATAAACAAACTTTTGGAATAATATGCTAACTGCCTCACACTGTTTTTGTAAATAATTCATACAAGCCACGCTACTTTTAGTTTGCTTACCAAACGCATGGTGGCGCAAAAACCAATGTCCTAATTTATAACATTGCAGTTCCCCATCTGATTGGTAGTTGATCTGTGGCCCAAAGGTGATAATAATTTGTAGCAATTGTTTATTTTTGACAAATTCAAAATTTGCGTATTTAGTCACCAATTTTATGTTTTCAACTCTTTTCCATTATTTAATTGTTAGTTACAGTGTTTAAGAATAAAGTCACTATTGTTAAATATTCTGAATAATAATGCCGTCCTTAGTGGAAAGTATTGTAACATTAGACGTCGGAGGTAATAATGCAATATATTTAAATGACATAACATTAATTATTTTATGTAGCTCAAGAACCATGGCCCAATGATGTAAAACTGTATCAGCCTTACGCAATGGAACAAATTTTGCTCCCTGACAATGCAAACTGTTTAGCAGTACAGGCATTTTTGCATATGTGTGGACTTCCTTTCCAAATTGAACACAGATCAAATGCTGAATTTATGTCACCCTCAGGAAAAGTTCCATTTATAAAATGTGGAGCTTTTGTCGTCTCGGAATTGGAACCCATTGTTCAGTTTATTGGTAATAAAGGTATTACTTTGACGGAAGAACTTAGTGCTGACCAAAAATCTGATATGAGGGCTTATATGTCCATAATTTATACGGTTTTGATGAATGCGGAGGTTCGTTTCATTTAAAATAATTATTCTTTATATATTTATGATTAAATTCCAGTTATATATCTGCTGGTGCGACAAAAGAACTTATAATGAGGTAACAAAAGTAAGAAATGGTTCTGTGTATCCATGGCCATTAAACCACTTGCAAACCTGGTCAAAAAAGTCAGCAGTAATGCGCAAATTAAAAGTTTTAGGCTGGTATCAGAAATCTCTTGAATCCGTCTACCAAGAAGTTGAAAATTGTTGCCAGGCTTTGTCAGAAAGATTAGATGGAAAGGAATATTTTTTCGGATCAAAGTAAGTAATTTATTCACGTGTCCCCATTTTTCCCTCAATCATATCCCTATCCTTAGGCCTACAGAATTGGATGCCCAATTATACGGCCACATTTTTGCGATTGTCTCCTCTCCTGAATACTCCAACGAACTAATCTCTATAATAATGAAATATCCGCCCCTAATAGCTCATTGCAAAAGAATCTGCGTTAATTATGTTATTAACACAAGTTTAAAGATTTCCGAAGTAACTGTAATTAATCCAGAAAATATTGACATAGGAAAAAATATTTGCACGTATGAATTTAAGTCTAAAAATATTATAACAAAAATAACTCGTTATTTTGTATTCTTAAGCAGTGGTTTGGAAAATAAGATAAAAAGAACGACATCTTTGACCAATTGTTTAATTTTGGAAGATACTTCCCCAAAAAAATCTAAATATCAAAGCTTGAGTGAATCTGATCACGATTATCTGAAAAATTTATTTTGTTGTGATAAACCAACTCCAAAAACTGAGATTAAGTATAAGGCACCAAAATTTGCGGAAACTTCGTCAAGTAAATTAACGGTTGACAGTAAAATTACTTCGGATTTATCAAGTTTCACTATTTCTGCAAGTCAGAGTAAAATTTCGTCGGGAATTTCAAGCGATTTAATAGTAAAAGATGACGAAATTTCTGTTAAAAAAGGTGAATCGTTCATGACTATAGAAGAAGTGGAAGTTAATGATTTGGAGGAGAATAGAGACATGATTGAATCTTATGTTAGCCTTTCGGACGACGAAAATGAATTATAATTGTATCAATTTTTGACAATAAACTGCTTGCTTGTTGATAATAATTTAATTTAGGAGCGATGAAATCAATATTAAACATTATTCTTTCCTGCTTTTTGTACTTGCAAAAAATCCTCCTCCCATATTCTTTAAATGTTTAATTTAATTTCTAGACCAACCGAATTAGACGCTCTAGTTTTCGGTCATCTATTCACCATTTTCACAACACCACTTCCAAACAGCGACTTGGCGTCAATTGTCAGAAATTACCCACCTCTTGTTAATCTAGTCCAAAATATTGAGGAAAAATATTTTAAAAGAAATAAGTAATATAGTTGAAGTATTGTGACACTGCAATGTTGAAATATTTTGTTATAAGCGCACAATAAAACAACAATTGTACAGAAAACATTTTAATTCGTTGTTAAAATGTATATAATATTAGAAACTGTAGATAAAGTAATACATTAAAGCACCATGTTTTCATTTTTGATACCTGGAACTTTTAACAATTTTTAGTCGAAATAATAAATTAATTACTAACAGTTCATGATTTAATAAGAACGTAGAATTACGTTTAAGTAGTTATTTTCGTTCAGTTTCTTACTTATGTGACATTTTTTTAATTTGAACAGCTCGGCTACCTCACAGTATACCGATTGCGATAGTATTTTGTTTCGAATCAATATATCTCTTGTTATTCAGCCTGCAAATCAAATTAGTTATTTATGTATCTAGTGCGCGAAATTATACTTTGGTGCTTGAGAATGAAAGTTTTTTGTCGAAGCGGTAGCCCCAAAGAAATTTCGTGCACGAGTTGCATACAATATTTTTTCTACAGACGTCAAAAAATTATTAAAAAATATTAAAATACAAAAATTAGTGGTGTTCACTTTCACTCACATTTATTACTTTTTTTTTTACTCCTATAACATTTTTATTCTTTTTTTGCACTTTTATAACCGATTTCAGGATCTCGAATTAAATTAATTTGGTTCAATTCCTTTGTAAAAATATCAATTTCGCCTTTTTGTGTCATTACTGGCCTTTCAAATGAACGAAATAATCGAAACCTAGTTTTTTGGTTTGCTCCCCGTTATATTAACCCAGGTTAATTCAACTCCCGGTCACAGAAAACTCCCAGAAGTGCCAATCAGACAAAGAAGCTCGATTGAAACAAATTTAAATACCCAATCGGCTACTCTCGCGAAACTTCTTTGATATTCGTCATAAAATGCTTTGTATCAGAGTATTTGAAACGTTCTTTGCACTCCATGTGCATGTGGTACATTTATTTTGTGATGAATTGATAAATACAAATTATTTCAGTTTGAAAATTTCGCATGACGTGTGAAGGCTTATTATGTCAACCAAAAGTTATAGTTGCACAAGTCTGTAAAACTTAAAAACTATAAAAATGTTTCTGAATAACTTCCGAAAATCTATTTCAACTTTTTCAACACATTTTTATTAATTTATATATAGTTCCAGTCACCTTAAGGGTTGAAAATTTGTACAAACCTTCATTTCGACATTCTAAACGTTACCTCAAAAATTGCAATTAATATCATGTGCCCACCTTGAGATATTCAAGGTCAAAGGTCGCAAAAATCAGTTTTTCGTAAGTATTTCACTTCCTATGCTTTAAATAATATTTGCATGTATTATGAAAATTGTAGAGCATCAAAATCTTTCAAATTTTGTTCCCAGAAGTTTTTAATATGTTGAATTTTTTTTAATTATATAATAATGTTTATTTTGGGCGGTTTCAAATAATTATTACCAATATGAGATAGCCAGTTCCACTAAAATAACTGACGCATCAAATTGATATTTAATTAATCATTAATCTTCAGATTATCTAGTAGATACGAACTATGTAATGTAAATGTAAAACATAATCAAGAGATTAACTCTAACAAAAAACAAACAGTAAAATTTAGATTAGAAAAACAAAAAGATAGACAGATAAAAGCAAAATATCAAAATTGCATTAAAGAATTGATAAAAGATACACCCAAGCCAGATTTAAACAATATAGAACAGTGGCGTGCATTCCATATGTGCAGGGTGTGCACTGCACATCCTATGAACATATTAGAAATTACGTAAATAAAATTAATATAATGGTTCATTGAATACTTCATTTTATTTTACAAATTTTCATTATAAAATCAGAGAAAGAGCGTATTTTATCTATTCATGCAACCAGAAATACGAGCGCGCCTCGCGGGCCATTCTGCTATATATTTGTAACGAATGTCGACGCTTGAGGTGCAGATTTCTCGCCTGCACGGCGAGCGAGATCTGTTTATCATAGTCAGTATAGGAAAAGTGAAGGAATAAAGTCTGACAGAGAAAAAGCATGCCGAAATTAGCGATCTCCTATCGCTCGTTCTCTCTCGCTGGGTGCAGGCAGACTTTCTGCACCTGGAGCTGAATATTCAACGTTTAGCTGAGTTCTTTTTCAAACGCCTTTTATTAGTTTGTTTTAAAATAGTTGAAATATTGTTATTCGTTATTTAAGACAACAATATTAGGTAAACACTTATTTTATACGGTTCTTAAATTATTAATTTTTGTGAAATTATCATTTGTAGAATGACAACTGAAAATAGATCTATAATTTGTGATCTACTGAAAAATCCTTTTTCACGTCATGATGTCGGAACAAAAAATGAAATTATGAAAACAAGACCAACGCCAGAAATAAAATTCACTCAAAATATAAAAATTAAAGGCCAGCAGTTCGTGCGACATTTCCAAATTAAAATATATGAAAAATTTAAATAGATTGCTGGTTGTTGCGAGCAAAATAAGCTGTATTGTTGGCCATGTATATATCCCCTTCCTCACCACCGACTGTGCACACCTATCACAGAAAGTCACCGCACGCCACTGATATAGAAAAAATGTAGAGTACATTCAAACACATACTAACAGAAGCAACAAAAAGATCATGCGGAATAGTCAAAAATTCACACAAGAGAAGACAAACACACTGGTGGAATGAAAAAATAAAAGAAGAAGTCAAGAAAAAAAAAACAAAAATGGAGAAAATATATCAATACCAAAAAAGACAAAGGAAGATAACGAAGACAAAAATAAGAAAATCAAAAGAGAGAACCTGGGAAGATTTAGGAAACAAAATTGAGGAAAACTTTAAGGAGAATCAAAAATTATTCTACAGAACAATTAGAAACTGCAAGAAAAGAAAACACATAATATTGAAACAGCTAGTAAACCAGCAAGGAGTCAAAATAAAAGAAGACAAAGAAATAATGAAAAGATGAAAAGAACATTTTGAAGAATTATTGGAAGAAATACACACTAACAATGTCAGTAAAGAAGAAAGTACAGAACTGAAAAACACAGGAATAGTAAATCAAGAAAATGTTACAGACGAAGAAATGAATACAGACATGACGAAATAAGAGCGGAACAATTTAAATATATGGGAGAGGAAGGAGAACAAATATTATTAATAATGCTGAATAAAATATGAGAATTAGGGCAAATACCAAAAGACTGGGAAATGGAAGTGATATTCCTAATACACAAGAAAGGAGACAATAGGATATGCAGTAATTACAGAGGAATATCTCTGCTATGTACAGCTGCAAAAATTTATGAGGCAATATTAGAAAATAAATTAAGAAAATTAATAGAGACAAAGATGGAGAAAGCACAAAGAATTCTCGACACAGGATCACATTTTTGTCATAAGAAAGCTAACAAAAAAGACCATAAGAGAAGACAGTAAACTGTACATAGCATTTCTGGACCTGGAAAAAGCTTTTGACAGGGTGCCGAGGAAAAATATGTGGGAAATCTTAAAAATAAGACAGATTGACAAACAGCTAACGCAAGCAATGAAAAGTATCTATAACAAGACATCCAACTATGTTAGAACAGGAAATGAAATTTCAAAGGAATTCATCACTACACAGGGACTAAGGCAAGGAGGAGCATTAAGTCCACTATTATTCATTATATACTTAGACAGCATCTTAAAAGACAAAACTAAAAAAATGGAAGAATCATCTAGATGATGGAAGCGCATTTTTGACAGCTCATGAATGCTTGTTACTTCAGAGATTTCGCAAATTACCATCTCTCACAATTACTGAGCTTGAAATCAAACAGTTTGGGCAAACTTACAAAACAGCAGCTTCCATTTAGTACTAGTTTCAAGTAGACTTTTTGATAGGTACATAATTTATGCATGTACAAACTCAAAAATACCTTTTAATCTTCATTGTTCAGTTATTGACTGACGGGAGGTCAAGTGCTGTACCTTAAAATAATAATTTGATCTTTATCAAAGCTATATAAAAAAAAATCACCAAATGTTGACAAATTTTTATCCAATAATGATAATTCATTCTATTAAGCTTTTAATTCGCGTCAAACAGGTCATTGAATGAATCCCGGACAGATTTGACAGCTGTACATAATAATAGTGACACCCGCGGCAAAAGTTGTAACTAAATTTTTATCTACTTTAATAAATTTTAGTTGCCGTATCCCTAATGTCATACATATCTATGGGCATTGTTTCACTTGAAACAAGTAATTGAATAATTTAATCTTCCACAATCACTGAGCTTGAATTAAAGCAATTTGTGCAAACCCACGAAACAGCAGCTTTTATTTAGTACCAGTTTCAATTCTGTAAATAGTATAATTGCTAAGAACTCAGCGTCACGCCAGCCAGACAGCCAAAGTGAATATAATAGCGCTTTTTAGCGCATTTTTTGTAGAAAAGCGCTATTATATTCACTTTGGCTGGCTGGCGTGACGCTGAGTTCTCAGCAACTATACTATTTACAGACTTGAAACTGGGTCTAAATAAAAGCTGCTGTTTCGTAGGTTTGCACAAATTGCTTTAATTCAAGCTCAGTGATTGTGGAAGATTAAATTATTCAATTACTTGTTTCAAGTGAAAAAATGCCCATAGATATATATATGACATTAGGGATATGGCAACTAAAATTTATTAAAGTAGATAAAAATTTAGTTACAACTTTAGCCGGGGGTGTCACTATTATTATGTACAGTTGTCAAATCTGTCCGGGATTCATTCAATGACTTGTTTGACGCGAATTTGAAGCTTATTAGAATGAATTATTATTATTGGTTGAAAATTTGTCTACTTTTGGTGTATTTTTTTTATATAGCTTTGATAAAGATCAAATTATTATTTTAAGGTACAGCACTTGACCTCCCGTCAGTCAATAACTAAGCAATGAGGATTAAAAGGTATTTTTGAGTTTGTACATGCATAAATTATGTACCTATCAAATAGTCAGCTTGAAACTAGTACTAAATGGAAGCTGCTGTTTCGTAAGTTTACCCAAACTGCTTGATTTCAAGCTCAGTAATTGTGAGAGATGGTAATTTGCGAAATCTCTGAAGTAACAAGCATTCATGAGCTGTCAAAAATGCGCTTCCATCATCTAGATGATTCTTCCATTTTTTACAAAAAAATGCGCTAAAAATTGAAGTAGGACTTAGAAAGGATTATGATAGCGGAGTGCGCCTTTGCAGACGACCTTGCAATACTTGCAAAAAGTGAAAAAGACTTACAACATAACATTAACTTGTGGAATGAGGAATTAAACAAGCACAATATGACCATAAACATAGACAAAACAAAAATAATGGAAATAGCGAAAGAAGAAGTAGCAACGGAGATAAAAATAAATCAAAGAGAAATCGAACAGGTAGAAACATTCACATATTTAGGACACACATTGAACAACAAAGATAACTTAGAGCAAGAAATAAACAACAGAATTTTGACAGCAAACAAAAGTTACTACGCAATGAACAAAATAATCCTAAACAGTAAACAAGTAAAGAAAAAGACCAAAATGACACTATTTAAAGTATTATGCAGACCAATACTGCTATATGGAAGTGAGACATGGATGACGAACCAGAGAACAAAGAGGAGAATACAAGCTGCGGAAATGAGATACCTAAGAAGAGTAGATAGAATAAGAAACGAAGAGATACGGAAAAGGTTACAAATAGAGAGTATACATACTACCATGGAGAAAAAACAACTTGCTTGGTACGGCCATCTTATAAGAATGCCAGATGACAGCCAAACAAAAATGGTATGGAAGGCAAAGACGACAAAAAAAAAAGAGTAGAAGAAGACCACAAAAGACATGGAAAAATAACATACAAGAAATACTAAAAAAGAACAATATCAGTTGTCAAGAAGCAAAAAGAATAGCATCAAACAGGAAAGAATGGAAAGATTTCATAAATTCCATAGAATAACAAAGGATAGGAAAACTAATCTTGACACCCGAAAGGGTAAATTAAATTTAAATAGATTATATATATATATATATATATATATATATATATATATATATATATATATATATATATATATATATATATATATATATATATATATATATATATATATATATACTAGTCCAAAAAAAATGCTTTTTGTACAGTTGCCATGGCAACTTGTTGAAATACCAAAATGGACTACTTTTGAATGTAGTGTAGTGTTACAATATGACGTCTTATTCAAGCAATAGAATGAAAAATTATTATAATGAAAGTTCATTCACAGTTCACAAGAAAGTGTATAACGAATTTTCTCTTAAAAATTGGATTTTAGGTCTTCATGTAAACGTAATTCTACGTCAGATGTATTTATTAAATATATAACAGTGTTGATTATCAGTACACAAAAATTAATATTTAAATTTTAAAATTGAGTCTATATTATTGTATGGAAACGGACCAGAGTCTCATTGATTCAACAAAAAATATAAAAATTTGTTATTTACAAGTCAATGAAACAATGATCCAAAACCACAATTATTTGTTAATATCATTGTTTAAATGATAACAATTTTATTGTTATCATTTAAACGAGATAGTTATGAGCATTTATTTTATTTTAAAACTCATTTATTAGTATTAGAGTCACTATAAAAGTTTTCAGAACTTTAGTAGTGACTGTTGTACTCTGAGTTTCCCCTCCACCGGATTACCCATTATTTATATTTAAAAAATTATAAGTTAAGGCTTAAATTATTGTTTCGTTCGTTTCGCTTATCGCTATAATGTAAAATAGTCTTTAACTACAATTATGAGCAAAGGCAAGGTTCATTTTGTTCCTAAAAGAATTGCACAAATAGAAATTGAAAATTAAAGCTAGAAAAAAGAGAATTTGAGGTAAAATTTGATCTGGCAGTAGAAGAACACTTTAAAGTTGGCAGGGAAGAAAACAACATTCATAAACACTGGAAAGGAAGTTAGTTCGGCTTATAAATGCTTCGATATTCTGTCGAAAGCTTGACGATCACTGTTTTAAATTAAAATGGCACCACCCGGATTAAGATTGACTGACAGAAATTACAATTAAAGATAAAAATCACAGATTAACTGCTATGACTGTAGGCAGTGTTTGTGTATGGTCCACTGTAGATGGAGCTGCCTGGATTGGACGACAATTTCTTGCTTCTTCTTCGTGCTAGCAGAATTAATATTGCCGCGATTACAGCCAGCATGAGGATGAAACCAGCTATGCAAATTCCTATTGCGAAGCTTCTCTGGGAAATGCATATGCTGTCTTCAGATGCCTGCGAGAAAAACAAAAAATAAGTTCGTTAATGAATAATGAGGCTCATTATTATTAACAAAAATGCAATATTGTATGCATAACTTGTTTCATATTTCGCATTTTTCCATGATTTCCGCGTTAGTCTGAACCCCTACGTACTTTATTAATATATGCAAGTAATTAGTGTTCTGGTAGGTTAAACAAATGAATAAACCAGGAAATGATTAGATCAGTAATTACATGCGTGCATGCACCCAAATAAAACAAAATAAAATCATGCGGATGTAAATTATTTTAGCGTCTAAAAAAATCTCACAATCTTGTTTCATGCTGATATCAATTGATTAGCAATCAAAAAACAAAATCCCGTTAAGCATTGTATAAAATTTCGCCCACTTATTGTCATCATTCGCACGTTAATTTTAACTAGACATCATTAAAAAAATCTTTCAAGTCCCGTTACTGTTCCAAGTATTGGCCACCCACGTTTTTTCCTTATTTGAACTTTCTTACCCGTTCGCTGTAGACGCTGTCATCGGGTCCAACTTTAGCTGAGTCAATGGCTTCGTTGACGTAGAGGCCACTGTAGACTTCGATGGTAGCTGGGGTGCCTTCGGAAAGGTCCTTGGCCTGACGGCGTCGGCGAGTGCCCCCGCAACTTGGTGGCTAAAAAATTAAACATATTTAAGACGGCTACAAATTTGAACTGACTGAATTAACAAAAAAGTGCTTGAATTTTTTGCATTTTGTATTATTAATATTGATATTTTTCCAGTAATCATTTTAATCGAAAATATAAAAAAACGATTATAAAAAATGAGAGACAATAGGATCTTTCGAAAAAAAAATCTTCTATTCATTTCCTGTTATTATGATAGACTCAGTAATTTTATACAGAAAAAAATTGATTACGTGACACTTTTCATTCATAATTTTGATAAAAACAATTCGCGATATCCAAAGTGACGTCACAGCTGCTAGAATTGTGTATAGTAATACCAAGCGAATATGAACAATCTTTTATAAATATTTATCTATTTTGGTACCTTAATTTATTTTTAAATACATTTGGACGTCAAAGTAGGATCTACAAAAGAAATATTCCGCTCTGCCTAATGAAATGGAACTAAAATTATTCAAAACATGTAATATTCGAGCTTGGACGGTATATATATGTGAAAGACCGTGCGCACAAAGCGCGCGCATAACGTGCTCAAATGTAGGCAACTCTGATTGGTAAATGGCAATTGATACGTCATCACAAAATTTGAAATATCATAAAATTTTCATAAAATTATATCTAAGAAACTATAACGAAAAAAAAATTACAAATTTTGAATACTTATATGACGTAATCTTGTTGAGTATGTAAAAAAGGTTCCAAGAATTATTTGAACTTTTTTTGTTGTTTCCAATGGAAACGGAAGTTCGAAAAAAATTAGTATAATGCTAACAATTGTCAACTTCTTTAAAAATTAATCAGTTTTATTTTCCAACGGATCTTTATTCTTTTAAGCGTTAGCAGTGTCGTAGCTAAGTAACCAAAGGCCCTGGGGCAAAAAATAAACTAGGGTCCCAACTGAACTATTTAAAATTTTGCTCCGTATTCGTCGAGTTCCGAATTCGACGTACTCCAGATTTGTCGTACTCCAGATCCGTTGTAATACAGCCGACTCCATAATAAAATTAAAAACCAAAACTATTTTATGAAAATAAAAGAATCGCGTGCTGTAGAAACGCCTGTTCGAAGGCGCGACTGTGAAACAGGGGATTTGTCCGCAAGTTTCAAACAAAGATGTTCGAGATGTAAGTCAGAGTCCGAGGGGTTACCTGAGCTTGGGGGTCCCGGGGCACTGCCCCATCTAGCCCTCCGGTAGCTACGCCACTGAGCGTTAGTGTGTGGTTACATTAAATGCGAGCGCGAGCGATTTTGGAACGTCCGTGTACGTATGATATCGTGTCTGACTTATTGGTGGTTACATTGTTTCCGTCCGACTGCAGTTTCGTGAAATGAATCAAATTATTATTTACTAGTCGGAAATAATTTTGTTTTGAGATCAACGGTTGCAAACCAAAATAGTAAATATCGGGTGAAAAATGGAGAGTATATAAAACTTTTAAGAAAATTGAAGAAACAACCCAAGAAATTCTTTGAGTATTTAAATACTATACAAAGTCCATACTAAACTGGAAAAATACTCAATTCTCCGGAGATGTATTGAACCTGGGGAGAAACTAACTGTAACACATAATTTTTGAACTATAATCCTCTTGTGGTATTCTTAATTCCATAATGGTTTTTTCATATATAATACCACAAGAGCTTCGAAATTATCGGATATTTCTTGATAGGTTCGTTGCAAACAAATGAACGTGTCAAGTTTTCCAAGTTAAAAAATCACGAGCGCGTAGTGCGAGTGATTTTTCTGGAAAACTTGACAAGTTGATTTGTTTGCAGGAAACCTTGAGAGAAATATCAGATTAATTTCGGAGTTCGAGTGATATTCGGGAGATTATTTTTCCCATCCAAATTCATCAATATATTCCAGAGACTCGACTCCGAATCTGGTCATTATTACATTCAATCTGTCTGTCAGTTTGACAGATGCTGAATCAACGCAGCTGAATGTTCTTTGTTTTGTATATATAACCAACAGACAAAATTTCCAAAAAATTTCCACTTGAAAACCGTGTTGGTTGTACCACGTGACGTCGAATGTTGCAATTCTATTGGTCAAAATTTGGATGGTAAAAATAATCGACTCAATACAACAAATTAGTTTAATATCCATTTTTTTATTTAAATTGCCTAGATAGGCTAGCACGACAACGGAAGAAAAATCAAACCAGTTTGTTTAGGCCTGATAGTCGTACGATAGCATACGAGCACGTCTACTTTCATTTTAAAAATAAAATTTTTCAAAAATTTATTTATTCCATTGGTACTTTTGTACTACATTATTCAAAATGATTAAGAAAACTATTTTATTTATAATATGATAAAAAACTGTTTCTGGATGATTAGAGTTTGAATACAGTAAGAAACCACTAAAATTCTTAAAAGACTGTAAATATTCTGTTCTAAGTTCTTCTATTGTAAATAAAGACTCTCTACTCTCATATCCCTTATCTTTGAGCCCAACCTTTTTTTTTGGATTATTCTTAAACTCGTTTCCAATTCAGTAATAATTAAAGAAATAAATGTATGTACTATACTTTTCTGCCTTTGGCACATTTCAAATAGGATAAAAGAGTTAAATGACGCAAATAACAATAAAAGTCAAAAAATTATCAATGAGATAAGGAAATGATAATGCCCACTTTGCAAGACTCAAAATAGCGGCGCCTCTGTTTGACAGGAGACTCAAATTGTACCTCTTCTTCTTAAGACTAAAATTCTCAAGTAAATCTTGTGTGAGTCCACGTCTGAACAGGGCTTAACCATACATGTTTATATAAATATGATTGTACGCGCACGTACGTCTAAAAAATCGCACGCGCTCGCATTGAATGTAACCACACATTTATTTAAGATGACACCATAATTTATTCGAATTTTTACATTGTTATTTAATATCTTATTTCCCTATTAACCCTACTTTCAACATCAAATTAAAATTATAAATAATAGAAATAGAACTCTGGGAGATCAAACTTTTTTATCGAAAATTTTCTGTTTTTTAAGTTTCGATTTTCACTATTGCTTCAATTTTTTGAGTTATTGCCAGTAAACTAAGCAACTTTTTTTGTTTTAAGTTTTTGTTAATAACAATTACAATTTTTGTCGGCGAAAAAAATACTGAAAATATTTTCTTTTGAATGTTATCGCGAAACGAATATTTTTTGAACTCTTAGTACTAATTTTCTCAATTCTCGACTAGACTAACAGTATTTGTAATTTTATAACACAAATAATAATTGACAGAATTAGATTTGGTTCAATTTAAATGATCCTAACTGTATTACAAATTTTAGAATTTAGACCATGCAAATTTTTAATCTAATTTGCTTGAACTGTTGTTGAAAATGGCAAATTTATTCCAACCGTGTAGGATTCTACAGTTATACAAACTTGAAATCGATACGGAAATAAGTTAGAATAATTCATTCAAAAACGAAAATGAATTTTTTAATGCATTTTTGATAGTTTTTATTTTGGATAGCATTAGAAAAAAAAATTGTTTATGCCAAATATATGGCTTCTTTTTGATTTTTCAGGTGCCATATCTCAGAAAATTTAGACAATGGTCAATTTATTGCATTTAGTTTTCTTCAGAACTGCCGAAGCTACTGAACAGAAATTTTGAATAGTTACAATTACAAAGATTATTTAGAAATGCCACATTATTTATAAGGTACACTATGGACGTTCCTAGGGGCTTTCGATTTCAGAGGCTTCTGGGAATTTTGTATATTCTCATCCGGCACTGTGAACCAGAAATGTACCATTTCCCTAATTGTGAACTGACAGTAAAATCCTAATTGACATTTTGACCGGCGAAAAAGTATATTGTCACTCGCTCAGCATTTTAAAGATAGAATTTTATAAACAATACAAAATTCTGTTCAAGATTTTTACCGCGTGGGCTACTTTTCTCTATGTTACGAGTTTTATCTAATATAAATCGCTGTTATGTTTGTTATACAATTGCTTCTTAGTCAACAATTTACATTACTTTTACTTAGTAAATTGTAGTTCGCTGACCACGCCCAGTAAATATACACGGACGAAATATTACTCTAGTTTCAACTTACATTCACATTCACTTATTGATACGTAAACAGCGTTTGTATGAGATATTAAATATGGTGACGGAAATGTATCCAATTTTTCTGTTACGTAAATTTGAGCTGGCTTTCGAAATAGAAATAAAAAAACAAAAACTTACCGTAATATTCCCACACTCTCCGTCTATTTTCGCGCATAGCTTGACATTGCACTGATAGTACACCGACGCCGTGTACGGAAACTTATGTGCCTGGAAATGCACTTCCGCTCTGGTCTTGTCTTCCGAATACTGAAACATCCCCATGATTTCACCATCTACTGGACATCCTTCATCGTTGATCAGTCTCTGTTCACCCCACCCTAATCCATCACGGACCAAACAATCAGTAACACTGATTCCGTAAGTTTCTTGAGGGTCTAGTTGTACCACTAGAGTAAGAGGGTCGCCGATTTTGACGTTTTCGGCGACCTCGTGTTGACCTGGGTCACCGTAGAAGATTTTCATTGTGCAGCCGGGCATTTGGGCCAGAGAGGTTATTGGAAGAGCCTCCATCAAACTGAAAAAGAAAAATTAAATTGGAAGCTTACCGACTGCGCCATAAAATTCCAGCTAACTGTTATATTTTTACGATTTTTATTTTAATGCTTTTAATGAGAATTCAGATTTTTATTGTCAGTAAAAACTGTTTATATGATTGATTTTTCTTGTTTGACGTTTTAATTGGAATTATCAAAGATAAATAAACAGTTAAAAATTCAAAATTAATCTCTTCAAGACATTTGCGAAAAGCAATCTTTTGTTAAAGAAGCTAAAAAATATTTTTACGCACAACTGATACAAAATTGTTTGTTTACAACTTAGTTACCATGGTGGTAACTTCTACTTTACGCCCGTCGGGCGGTAAAAAAATTTACCGCCCGTTGGGCTGTAAACTAGAGAATTGGCCACCAGTATTATTATTAAAATAAGAAAACTAGCAACAGAATTTTGTTGACATATAAACAAAATCAATTGTTTAACACATGACATGTTTTTTGTTACCATACGCCACCTTATAATTTTGAAGTAATAAATATTTTTGAGTGTTCTCAAAAACTAATTACTTACGAGAAATTCACAAGTAAATTTTATCACAGTTGTGCGTAAAACGTTGTACGTGCCTCGGCCTGAAAGACAATTTACACCCTTGGACGAATTAAGGCCCTCGCTACGCTTCGGGCCTCAAACTTTGTCCGCGGGTGTAAACTTAATCTTTCAGCCCTCTATACGTAAATAACTATTACTTACTCAACAGTCAAAGCGTTGTTGGTAACCGTATTATCGCGGGTCTGATAGCGGCACCGGATGTGGAAACCTCTCCCCTGGTTGGTTACCAACTTCAGATGAGGCTGGACCACAATTGTGTTGAAATATTCGATGCCTCCGTCATCCTGCAACACAAAATCAGAATAAACGTTAAGAAAAAATTGAAAAATAAGTTATACAGGGTGTACCAGGGAAAGAGGGACATCTGATTATAGAAGATAATATTTTTTTTAAACCAGTGGTTCAGCAAGATATGTTGAATTAAAAAAGAAAGTTTGTCTGAGAAAGGAAATAAGAAAGGATAAATTAAATCTACTGGAGTTCCTTGTGAATAATAAATTATAATTAAATTGGTCACATTTATTAATATTCAATTTGCGTGCCAATAATTATGTATTTTCTTGCAATATAATAGAAAAAATGTCATTTCCAGCAACGTTATTATTTCAAATCAAAAATAAAATGAGAAACACGAAAAAGTATATAAATTCATTATTAAAAAAAAAAATCCAGTTTTAAGATGGAACTTGTTTTCTGTAATTAATATTTGAGTATTAAATATGGATATATAATTAACATAAATTATTTTCGACGGAAAAAACAAATCATTGTTCTTCGCTAAATACAATAATTTTGGTTGTAAAAATTCTTATTTCCTCATTGTCAAATGGCCGTTATTATTGCCTCAACTTCAACCTTGATGTTATCAAAGTATAATGATCATCTACTATTAATTGTAGCTTCTCATTACGGAAATGCGGAATAATTAACCAAAAAACAGAAACATTGCAGCTAGGAATTTATTTTGTTTCTTGTTTTCGTGGGTGGGTTTTAATGATGCATTGTTTCAAGGTTTTAACAATATCGATATACCGTTAAGATCAAGATAATATGACTTTATGGGGTAAATAAAATTGAAGTGTCTGTCTGTGCAAAAATCATAAATGACCGTTTTTAGAATTTTAATCTGCTTGTCTGAAAGTCTATCTCGAATAGGCTTCGAAACGGCTCAACAGACCTGACTAAAAATTTCGGGGATTAAAACAGGGATTTTAACTTAAATTTTTGTGTATGTTTTATTCCGATATCTTGCAAGGTTCAGAAGATATGAATATAAATATTTGTATGCTTCGTGACTGCGCCAACCATAGATCTTCAGTGTCAGCGTAACTGTGGAGATTATAAGAAATATGCGCATGCGCAGTTCTGTTACAGAATTCAATTGCTCTCTTTAAGGATGTATGAGCGAGGGGAATAGTGAATTTTGATGGGTAGGGATAGGCTTGAACGTTTGTGGGGTGAAGTGGAAAAATTATTCACGTGATCTGTATTAACTTGGCAATGCAGCAAAAAGCCACGTTGCTATAGCAGTGCAACGCTGCCGTGTCAATTAATTGCGAGTAAAAATTTATTCAATCAAGTAATTTTAATTTCATTTCAATTTTTTCTTTTCAGGATGAACGGTTACATACCGTTTTTAAAATATTGACGGGACACTGCAATATTCATCTTTCTTATGTATAGTTTTTTTTTTTATTCTACGTAAACTTGAACATAGTGATATCTATTTATTTATGAGCTCAATCATCTATTTCTCCATAAGAGCAATGTATTTTGTGTCAATTTTCAACAATTTATTAATTCAAAATATGAACGGTGACCTACCCTGAAATTTTAACAGTAAATTCCTTGGATAGAAAACTAATAATGAATAAATTTTGAGGCTTGAAATCAAAAATTGTTATCACGCTCATATATCCTTAATGATTACAATTTTTGGCTAGTAGTACATATATTACGAGGGAATATTTAAAAGTAATCTACCTAAATTTGATCAATTTTTTTTCTCTCAATGCAGTCCCCTCGTAAATCGATACACTTGCTCCACTTTATTAAAAGGGCATCGATACTGTCAGAAAACAAATTGGAATATTTCTCGGCGAAAAATGGAGAAACTGGAGCCTCTAGGAACTTTTATTTATTTGGATATTTGAGGAAGGACCTACGAGGAGGAAATTTTTCAACCGTGAAGCAATCAAGTGTGCAGTACTTTCAGTTTTCGCCGAAAAGGATTTAGTTTTTACGTCCTCGACTTATAATATAATAATAAAAGTATTGTAATCATGATTTTTTGACAGTTCGAGATTTTGATGAATCTTCACGTTTTAGACCCTACTAAACCCTAAAAACATAATTTGATAAAAAGTCGGTCTGTCTGGAAGCACGATAACTTGAGAACGCGTACGAGTTTTCGACTGAAATTTTATATTTAAGTTTTTCATCAAAAATCCAAGTTTAATTTTGTAGATGAACTTTCTTCAACCAGTGGTACCAAAACTTTATTGATGTATTTTTTTAGTTTTTTGCGTTTATTTTACAAACGGTAGTATTCATCATAAAATATGAAATAACTAAAACTAATTCTTGAATGATTTGGCACAACATTAACAGGAAACATTTCTCAAAATTATCAGCGGTTCATTTGTTATTATCAAAATTTGAATTATTATAAAATTCATTATATTTTTCTAAAGCAAAGAAATAATGAGAATCATAACGTGGAATTAAAATTATTATCACTTATATTTTGACATTACAAACAAACGTTTGTCAATTGTTTTTTAAAATAAGTAATTTGGCTCTGTCATGTTTGGTATCAAATTAAAGCTCTTGTGGAGATAATTATAGCAGAAGTGTCAAAGAGGATATTCAAACGATTGTCAATTGTTTCTTTCACAAATCATTTAAATGATGTCTAGTTTGGTATCAATTTTAAGCTCTCAGGGAGATAAAAATAAATAATTAAGTAGTGGAATCCACGTTTCATCTTCAAGTTACACTTCCGGCGATCAATTGTCAAAGCTGTATGTACCAATGAATTAAAGACCTCGAAAATCTAGAAAAATTTATGGTCGGGGAAGTACTGTGCTGGCCACAGCAGATTTTTTCCTTCCAACCAAGTGGAGCAAGTGTATGGTATGAGGCTTGCTACAAAAAGCAGCATTTCAGAGATTTTCATGAAATTTGGTTGTTATGAAGTCCAAGTAAAAATACACAGCACATAAAAAAAATGAGAAGTTCCTGCGGATTAGTTTGGATGATATTTGAATCCTAAATCGATATTTTTTTCTTCTTATACAGAGTGATCAATAATGACTGACCGTCACGTGACTTTGCAAAAATTCGCATTATGATCAAAACTATCTTAACGAAGTAAAGTTAGTATAAATTTATTTATTTTGGTAACTACATTACCGACATTTCAAGGATACAGTGGCATATATTTTGCATATTTTATATAGATTTTGAACTGTATGACACAGATCTATCCATAATCTGATTTAAGATACGAAAGAATAAGTATCATTCTTTCAAATTGTTAGGTTGGAATGGTGTTTTCAGAGAAACTGTCATCTGTCAGTCGAAGTTCACTATTTCAAGCAGGCGGCAAAGAAAAAATCAGAACAAGGCGGCACAGTCAATCATTTTTGATCGCTCTGTACATGAAGTTTTATGGGACAGAATAACACATTTGCCACTGTTTTGGTTATTGTCGCTTTAAATATTGGAAGATATGAACAGAAAACTAACTGTTTATAAATTGAATATTCACAATAATTTGGACTAAATTTGGAGAAATGTTCCGGACTGTAAAATTTTAATATTAAATTCAGTTGAAAATCGTATAACTGACAACAGTTTGCAATGTCGCTTAGCTTGTGCGCGAATAGGAAGCGGCACTCACGTGGTGCTGTGACATAGCTTGGTTACGAAATGTCAGTTTTGACGTTTGCCCGTTCATTTATTTTTCTACAACCGTAATTAAAATGGTACTTATTGAACTGGTTTCCATGGCTGTAAATAACATTTTAAGCACATCTTGACAAACCCGTGGCTTCGATCATTTTAAGCACGACCTGAAGTTAGCACAGGCGTATTAAGCACGGACTGAAGCTTGCTTTACGTAGTTTTCTTTTTCTGAATCTGAAATCGTACATAACCTATGAAGCATATACAAATTTAGAGACAGCTGCGTTGAAATTATTTGGAAGATAAAGTAAATTTTTGAGAAATATGAATCAAAAATATGATGAAACTGACGAAGAAAATCTTATGGGTACTCCACTCGAGATTACACAGGTAGCAGCGTTAGCAACAACAAATTTTGCTAACGGTCGAAGAAAGTGAAACTGATAAAATTGAAGGATCCGAAAATATTAATTCTGAGAACGAGGAAATATTTAATCAAATGAATGATGACACAAAAATAGATGTGAACTTCAAAAACTGTCAAAATTTTTCAAATCTTAAGTTTTGGTGGTTTTAATTTGCGGTTGTAAAAAAAGTATAGTATGTTACTTGTTTATAAACTCTTTAGACACGCGTTTCTTTAAACACTCGCTTCGCTCGTGCCTAAAAAACTCGTGTCTAAAGAGATGTCTATAAAACATGTTACATAATATACTATTATTTAATTGTTTTGTAATAAACTTGCCTCTCATACGATTTTGTCTCTCCTAATACATATTTATCTAATTCTGACATTTGTACTTGTATAAACAAAAAGACACGTGTATTTTGTATTGATTTTGCTTACTTCATTGCAATGTTACCAAGTATAATTCGTCTAAGCTTCTTATGTTACAAATGTTCGACCAACAGATGCCTCTTTTATCGTAGCAAGCACCTTAAGAGCAGACTACATTAAAAAACAATAAATAAAATTTTGACTAAATATTTTCTTTCATATCTAGGTAGATAACTTTTGAAAGGAAACTTATTTATATGTCACAATTGTGAAATATTTGAGGTAATTAGTTCACATAAATATTTATTTGAATTCGCTATAACTGTAATCCGAGTTAGTATTGACCAAGTCGATGTTCAATTGTTAGACGTGATTGACAGCCTACGGTTACTAGATGTTAGGTGGTTGCCAGGCATCAACAGTTAGACAATTGAATGTTGGCCCATTGTCGGCTTACGTATATAAGAGCGTGAGCTAGGAGAGAAGTTCATTCAGTAAATGAGCGAAATAGTGATCATACAATTTATTTATAATAAAATTTGTGACATATATAAAATCAGCGATTTGGTCCAATGGAAGAAAATGCTTTAAAATTGCATAAATAATAAATAAATGAAATAAATATGAAAATTTTCTCATGAAACTACATATTTGTTAGGAGTTTAATCGCCACAGGGTCTTTTATCTTATGTCAAATTCGTCCATTTTTTTTTTATAATAATAGTTTAAAAAGTCGCCGCAAACTGCGCTAATTTACAAATTTACAAAGTGAATTTCTTCAATTGGACTTTTTCACTGATTCAATTATTTTCATACAAATTTTAAAAATATAATTTAGTAATTAATAAGAGATTTCATTTTTACTTTTCGAAATAATCCAAACACCCACCCACACTATCAAATAACTTTTGGATTCATCAGAATTTATTATTATGTATTCTTCAGTGCATTATACTCTTTTCTGTCATTGCAAGTAGGCAGGAATAGTAACGGATACTATTATAAGATATCGTAGTATGAGTATGATATTCTTTCGCGTACAAACAGAGGAAGAACAAAGAAGGATGTATAAGAGAAGTCACGCAGTGCATAATAATCATAAACTGTTATTGTCGATGACTGTTGCCTGTTGCCTGGGAAACACTTTATGGTCGCTTATGTTCTTTTGTCTTTCGTAAAAATAAATGGCAATTAGAAATTATTAAAAGGATCAATTACAAACAATTTTTGTAATCGCCACAAAACTCTAAAAATTTTATGCTTATGCGCAGAAGCTGAAGAATAAACTTAAAAGCTATAAAATGAAGTTGACATTCGAAAATGGATAACTAATACCCCAACAAATTTCCAAATAATCTTCTCATTATTTTAACAGTATCGTTAGTTTTCAAACATATGTCCACACATTTGCCTTTTAGTTATGTCAGTCTACTAGATTTATGCAAATTGATATTTGACGTCATTAGGTGACTCAGAAGACAAGTCACTGTCGCTTGGTTACCGTGGTATCCATATTAAGAATATTCACAGTAAATTACGATAACGTGGTTATAGATAAGTGGAAACAATTGAACAATAACAAGATAGAACGGTATCCCTTTATGAAAAAGATGACAGACAATGAATTCAATCTTAAATATCAAAGAGAATGTGAATAATGAGCAAATCATAAATGATTCAGCAACAATTGAGATTCAATTAAGAAACTTCTATAACATCTAGTTGTACACCTCGCATTATGATAGCAATCGTCTGTACCGGAAGTGCACTTTACTCTAAACATTTTTTGAATTTTTTGCATAAATCAAAACCAATTGAGCGTAGAGTGTTAGAATTCAGTATTTAGGACGATTGTACCATCTAGATGCTCACATCCTATTGTCATTGAGATCGATTGAGCCGGAAGTGCATTTTACTTGACAGTCTTTTAGAATTTTTCGCATAAATTCGAAACGATCGGCTGTAGAGTTTTGAAATTTAGTATTTCAGTCTGCTGTAGCATCTGAATGATTGCCTACTTTCATAACAATCGACTGAACCGAAAGTGCACTTCAGTTGGATTTTTTTTAAATTTTGCTCATACGTTCAGAACTATTAGCCGTAGAATCTTGGAAATTAGTATTCAGGATTGTTATAGCATAAGATTTATAACCTACTCGAAAATATTTTCTGGTTATTTCTAAATTTGGACAACTATACTTCAAATAATTAATAAAACATTTTATGGGCGCACAATTTAAGCTAGTGCAACGGCCCATTTAAGTCTTAATGATACGTTAGTGGTACCAATTTTTTGTGAACTTAAAAGTTTTGAAATAGACTTCTTGAGTGAATGCCTTATGAAATATTTTGTGGTAGAACAAATGTTTCAACATGATAACATGTTTATAGCATATTGTTATTCTTAATCTAATTAAACAATTGAGGCCAACCAATCATGAAACAAGTGAAGGTATAGAGTAAATATCAACTTGAAATGATATTTCGTGTTTTTAGTTGGTTAAACCAGATTGTAAGGGAAAAATAAATGACATTAATAGAAATTGACACAAAAAATTCGAATATTTTGCTTCCTAATTACTTATGACTTCTCCAGAAAGTAATTGCCGCAATAAGGAATGTACAAAAATTAGAAAACTGTCGTTTGCAAGATGTTACACATAAATGAATGAACATTCAAGATGAGAAGGAAGTTGGATCCATAAACTCAGATTGTAGAGAACATTTGCTGTTTTATTACTTCTATGTTTGTTGTTATTTTACGCGTTCGAAAAACACATATAGAACAAAAAAAAATTATTTATCAAATGTTTAACCTGGGTGGTCCTGATTTTCTGCCGCTGAGAAGTCGAGGCTATTTTCTTCCATCACAGCAAGATTCTTTGTTTCCAAAATAAATGTTCATTACAGTTGGAAAAAATTTAACAAGCCTACTCTAAAACACGTGCAAAACAATTGCTCGGCTCATTATATGATCCATTTAAAACTCATTCTCCTGTAATTCTTTTTTTTTGAAACTAGGTGATTTTCACCTCGAGTGACCTTTCTTGGGCCCACGATAATTCAACAGCGGCCTTCAGCAGTTCTCACGCGTTCAGAAAGTAAAATCTACAATATATTATACTCACACGATTCTAAGCTCTAAATACTAACAAGAAAGAGAAGATTTTTGCATGAGATGTTACAGAAGCAAGTTTCCATATATAACAATTTTGTTTTTGTCAAATGAGCCTACGATTAAGGCGACCGGGGTCTCAAAATTGTGTGGGACTTTGATACACGAAAAGTTTTTTTGCATTAACCAAAGTTTCACAAGCATATTGTAAAAAGTTTTGTTACTTTTTCAAAGATGCCTAATTTGTTAACAATTACTAGTGAAATGGTCGCCCAGTGTCAAAAATTCGACCGAAATTCATTAAATTTTCAAGTTTGAACGTTATTTGATTCAATCTTCTATTCGACACTATCTGGATCTGAAATAAAAATAGTGGTAGACTTTAACGTGACCGCCTCACCCTCCTACCCTTCGGGCAGTGTTAACTAGATAACATTTTTCCATTCGATTTATATTTTTCGAGATTAAAAAATTAAATTAAAATAAATCACTTTGTGTATAATTTTAGCTTTCTGCACTTCTTCTCCATGTATGCCAAATCTCACATTCCTTCGTGCGCGCTATATGCTTAAAAAGGGATCCAAAGTTTTCTATTCACTTATTAATAGGTAATTCATAGGGATAACTTACCCCTCCAACGATGATCTATTGAAATATAAGTACTAAATATACAATTTGTAAAATGACGTTTGATATTTTGGTTGCTTAGCAGTTAATGATCATCTTATGGAAATTATCAGCGCAATATTAATTTGAGTCATCAATTTCTGATTTATTCTGAGCTTGTCAAATATATTTCCTTGAAATACTTGGAATTTGTCTTCAGAAATATAAAATGCAGCAATGTGAATTAATAAATCTTCGAAATTTCAAGCTGACATTTAAAGTACTAGTTTTTATTGTTATTTTTAAGAGTAGGCAGTGGATGGACCGGTTTGTCCAAATATAAGTATGTATATAATATTAATATTAGTAGCTACAAATAAAAAATCCTTATAAAGTAGGAATAAGAGTACCGTTAGTTTCATATTAAACCGCCAAATAATAGACATTTTCCTGCATTAATAAAAAATATTAGTTAGCAATGATGGCTCGTAGCTAGAATTAGTGAGAAAATAAACAAATATAAAAAGAAAATGTAGATGAACAAAATTTGGAAATTCAGTCAACTTCACTTTTTTTTTCTAGCTCGACTGTTTCGGCTACACCTCAGCCATCTTCAAGAGCGAAAAGAATATTGGAGCGTCCATAATAGTCGGTTGTGGCAGAAGACAAAATGAAAATTGCTACTTTTTACTTTTGTACTGTAAAATTTTTTAAATATTCTTTTCGCTCTTGAAGATTACTAAGGTATAGCCGAAACAGTCGAATCAGGAAAGAAAGAAAAAATAAATAAATTGACTGAGTTCCCAGATTTTGTTTACTTATATTCACTATTCCAGTCAGCTTCAACAATATTATCAAATAGAAAGAAAATTTATACACAAATCAGAAACTTGATTTAATCCTAAATTAACAAAATGAAACATTTTTTATTTAAAAGCGCTGTGAATCCTTGGATTAAATTATAAATCAGTTTCAGGGGGCTTCAGGATCAATCGAAGGCAATTTTCCAAAAAACATTTGAAAATGGTCCTTTATTTCGAAACGTCCTAATATAAAAAGATCATGAAATAAAGGATAATTTTCAAATGTTTTTTGGAAAATTGCCTTTGATCTCCTGAAACTGATTCAGAAACATTTTTTACTTTCTTTAACCTGAATAGGGTCTTCTTGAAAAAATGGAAGAATCATCTAGATGATGAAAGCGCATTTTTGACAGTTCATGAATGCTTGTTACTTCAGAGATTTCGTAAATTACCATCTCTCACAATTACTGAGCTTGAAATCAAGCAGTTTGGGCAAACTTACGAAACAGCAGCTTCCATTTAGTACTAGTTTCAAGTTGACTATTTGATAGGTATATAATTTATGCATGTACAAACTCAAAAGTACCTTTTAATCTTCATTGTTTAGTTATTGACTGACGGGAGGTCAAGTGCTGTACCTTAAAATGATAATTTAATCTTTATCAAAGCTATATAAAAAAAATACATCAAAAGTAGACAAATTTCCAACCGATAATAATAATTCATTCTAATAAGCTTCAAATTCACGTCAAACAAGTCATTGAATGAATCCCGGACAGATTTGACAACTGTACATAATAATAGTGACACCCGCGGCGAAAGTTGTAACTAAATTTTTATCTACTTTAATAAATTTTAGTTGCCATATCCCTAATGTCATAGATATCTATGAACATTGTTTCACTTGAAACAAGTAATTGAATAATTCAATTTTCCACAATCACTGAGCTTGAATTAAAGCAATTTGTGCAAGCCTACGAAACAGCAGCTTTTATTTAGTACCAGTTTCAAGTCTGTAAATAGTATAGTTGCTGAGATCTCAGCGTCACGCCAGCCAGCCAGCCAGCCAGCCAGCCAGCCAGCCAGCCAAAGTGAATATAATAGCGCTTTTTTCGGAAAAATGCGCTAAAAATTAATATAACCTTTTTGTGTGTCTACGAAGGGCTTATAACCTTTAATTGAACATCCTGTAGATAAAACTTCTTTTTCTATTGCGACATGTCGAAAAACAAAATACAAAATCGTTAAATTTTCAAATTCTATCAAGTGACCGACGAAACGTTGTTATTGGCCAAGCGCCGCTGTGATGTCATAACGCATGTTGAGATAGGAACCGGGAATTAATTTGACTTAGAATAGAATGAGACACAAAATGAGTTCTTCTGATGGGTTGGTAAAGCAACAGTTAGATCATTTGCCATGGTCTCACCTGAATTGCAGCCTCAGCTACGCTTCGGCCGCAAACAACAGATTCAACCAAAAAAGATAATCTTTACGGTCTTGATACCCAAATAACTATTATGATTCTTTCCATTTACAGTATAGCCTCTATTTTTGTGTGCATAGTGTAGTAAAATACTGTTTTAGTAATCCATTACTTTTAATACGTTATAATTATAACTTATAAATATTTTGTTGACAGCATTCACAAAGTGTGTAAGCATAAGGAGTACGTAAAAACATAAACGTAAGAAATTATGTGCGTTCACAGTGGTCGCAACGTAAAATATCTAAATAAAGTGTTTTTTTCATTTTACGTTGGTACAAATTAGGGTTATTGATATATTTTGTTGGACTCTCTGATTGCCATTTTCAAATATTCTGTTTCGTGTTTACTGTTTTTCTTTGGTTTCATTTTTAACAGGTTGGAGTTAAGTTTGTTTTGTTTTATTATACGATGTCTTGCGATTGTTTTATTATTATTAAAACTGCGTTACAAAAGTCTCCAACGAGAAAAATATGAAGACGAGGAAGAAATTTTTGTTTTTTTTATTAATAATTCTATGTCAATCATATTTAAAGCACGTTTCGCTGTCAACTGTCAGATGAAAACCGGAGTCGTATAGTTGGGCCAGCCTACCTGCTAGAAATTTTTTAATCCCAAGGGTCAACTAATCTCACAGTATAGTTGGGCCAAATGCATCTGATCATTAAGCAAGGTTATAAAATAAAATACCGTATGACAGAAGTAGATATTTTTTTATTTCATAATTGTTTTGTACATTTGGTTCATATAAGTACAGTCAAACACATACATATAACATGTACATTGATATATACATTCAAATAGGTACAGTCATATATACTTTTATATAGGTACAGCCACATATACATTTATATAGGTACAGTCAAACACATACATATACATTTGTTTATAATCTTGGAGCATGCTTGTGTGCCACACTTTTTATGCCCTTTGAAATAGCTGGATTTTCTCTGAATATCGTGTGCAATAATTTTGCCGGTTTTTCATGTAGGTTTTTCAAAGCTTTCCATTTCAAACTGTTACTCAAGATTTGTCTGGGTAGGTATGAGTCTTCTTCGTGATTATGGTTCAACTTGAATTGTAGAATTTCTGCCTTCTGATTGCCTTTCTCACTCAACATACGATACTCACACCTCCCATGTTTGAAATATGGGTAAAATTAGATTAATTTATTCGAAAATTAAAATTTATAGAGAATATATCCTACACATCCAAAAGTACCGGCCACCTCTACCGAGAATTGCTTCAATCCTTCGGTTGCATGATGTTGGCCCAACTACAAGGTAGGATTAGTACCTGAGGATTAATTTGGCCCAACTATAACGCGCCCGATGAAAACATGTGTTTAAAGTTGACGCATGCGCTATTAGTTGTTTCGTATGTAAACATAACATAAATTTGAATTTATCTCAACTTTATGTTACCCATTACGTAGCTCTTATGTCAATACATAAGCGTAAGAAATACGTAATACAGTAGCTCAACTTTACGTTTATGTTTACGATTACATACTCCTTACGCTTACGCACATTGTGAATTGACCATAATAGACATTATTAATAACGTAATATTTACTTGTTGAAATTCGGCAAATACCATTCCAATTGTGTAAATTTACAATAGCGCATGTCACAAGAAACTAACCTAACATTTCAAAAGCATACCAAATAATGAATAACAATATATCTTGATGGACGTCCGCTGGTGGATGTCAAGTTCATTTCCTGTTACTTGTTTGAAAGTTACATATGATTAAACGTTTTCTTGGAATCTCACAGTTGTTTAAAAACGTGATAACTTCATGAAAGATATTTCGTTTAAGAGTGCAACTCTCAAAACTATTTTGAGATTATCTTATCGATAATATTCGCACATGGTTTATGAGAAAATTTTATTTAGATTCAAAATCCTCTGTATTAACCAGTATGTAGCTGTGGAAACTATATTTAAGCTGATGATGGGTGGATTACTATCCGAAACGTTTACATAACAACATACTATACCTACAAATTTTATTCAATACTATTGGCAACTGAAAGTACCGTTGGCGGCAGCACTGTGCTTACAAAATGGCGGGTCAAAAGTGGATTACTGCAAGTTTGTAGTCTGTTTACAATGTAAATATGTTGATATTCACCAAAGAAATATTCATACTTCATTGAATGCTTTAATTCAATTCCAATTGTGCGGGAAAGTATTGACTTCCTTTATTTTATAATATATAGTTTTTTTCTTTCGAAATCATCTTATTTGTATACGGTTTTTAGTTGTGACTGGAAGACTGCGTGAGGTTATAAAATTCATAGCTTCAAAGAAAATAATATTACGGAGAAGTATTTACGACATTTTTGTATTGTACATTCCAGCTTTAAGCTTTTCTTGTACGATTTTTTCTAATCCACACAAGTTTATCAACTAATTCGTAGTTGCCAACTTTATTTACTGCAGACACTTTCCTCATTTTTAAGAAAATCATGGAAACTCAAATCCACATTTCGATTAAATTTGGAATGACATCCATAAACACAAACAATTTTTATCACCAATTCTTCGTTTAAATTCTATATTTTGAAGAGTACAGTCTTCAGAAAGACTAATTTTGAGGTTATATAATGTAACAATAAAGTCGAAATTCATTTTTCACTGAATTAACTTGAACAAATTGTAGCATAAAATTTCATACAAACAATCTCAAAAAAGCCACTAAATATTGCTAACAAAGCCATTAACATAACATATGATCATATGGAAGTTAAGGTTGAATCCACTTTACAATATAGTTCCGCTTATAACCGCTTGGTGGCTACGGGTTAATTTTAGTTACCAATAGGAAAACGTAAACAAAAACAATGGCCGACAAATGTCATTCTGACAGTTGAACAATAGCTACGTCATAAATACCACATGATAGCCCGCAACCCATAATATAACCTCTTTTTTCCGTATCTCCTGTATTGGGACGTTTATAAATAATTTATTCGGTTCGCGACGACTGCTGCTATCACATTCAGACTAATTGTCCAGTTTTTTCCAATAACCAGGGCTCTCTTTCGCTGGCTCCATTGTAAGCAATGCTACAGCTGAATGCCAACGTGCGTAGTGACGTCACAACAGCATTTTAAAATCGTGCTGCTAATCAGAACGATTTTTCTTAACAAATAAATTTGTGTTAATAGGTTTCTTGATATGCTCAGAGCTCATTTTCAAGATTTTTGAATCGTGGAGGATCCTATTGTCACAGTTCAAGTCTAATTTATTAATTCTATAATGCGGACTTATAATACAATATTTTAAATAAGATATTATTGATTTTAAGGTTAGGATCTGGGGGAATTGAGTTGAAGTCACTTGATGCTGGCAATAGTTTCACAGTGACAGCTGTCAGACTTATAACGGAAACGATAAATATTTCTTTGTTTTCTATATTTATTACTTGAAATAATTTGCAAAGTGACGTTTTGTTACATAAATTTCTTCATTTTATATTTATTTAATTATTTGGATGTTTTCCTAATTTTTTACGCACTGTAACCCCAAAAGCGACTTTTCCTGCCGGCACTTTTGATCTACAGCACTCTGATCCGCTGACCTTAGACATTTAAATCTGTTTGCAGACTGAAACGGGAAGCTCAAAATGGTTATTGAATAAACAAATAATCTCAAATTGTCTTTTCAATGTGAGGATAACTTAAATAATAATGAAAAGAATATCATCACGAAATAAATGAAGACTATTGAAAATTAAACGCACTGCGTGCATATGGAGTGCAAAGAACGCTCCGAACGAATCTGTTTGTTAAATCTCTACAACCGAGCTCCTTTGTCTTACTTATGCTTCTAGTATTATAACTAAACTTTACAACATTGTTTGTGTAAAAATCAAGTTACTCGGCGCGTAGAAAAATTGTTACAAACGTTTCACAGTTTGGGATACCAAAAAATAAATATTCAATTGATCAATCAATAAAATGAGGGAAAAAATGACGGCTAGCGATTTTGATATTGTGCGACGAATTGTAAAGTGAATAAGTGTACTGTAACCTGTTTATTATTAATTCACGATAGAATTTATGATTAAAATTACGTTTATATTTTTTAATATTTTATCAAAGCAATGTAAGAGAGAAAAAAATGTGATCTATTGCAGCTTTTCGAGTCTAAAAGTTAAATTTCATTAAAACGATTTTTATTACAATATTTGAAAAAAAAAAATTCAAGGTTACGGTTACCTAATTGCAGATTTTCGATAATAATAAGAATTACTTTAAAAGTAAGTCATGGATTTGGAACAAAACTATAAACAAATGTTTGACACACTAATAGAAAAAATCCATCTAATTGATTTATTTCTACTTTATATTACATTGTTCGTAAATTATACATTGTAAATTTTGTAAGCAATAAAGTTTTTTTCTATTCTTAAACGATTTAGAAAAGTGAAAATGATACTTTTTCTGCAGTTTGAGAAATATTAAAATATTGTTAACCATTAGTATAATATTCAAATTAGCGCATTATTGCTAATAACCGTTCAACTGTTTATTTACTTTCTTTTCGAAATTTGATTGGTTATGAAACGCGATTTCTTAAGTAAACCTTCGTACTTGCAACTGCAAATATGTCACGGACGATTCGTCCGGTAACATTACTCCTTACTTGTCGTTTTGTTACATTATGTTTAAATACGTGTGAAATAACAATGATTGAGGAAGGATAGATTTACTGTACAGAAGAAGAAGAAATCAACAGTTATCTTTGAGCGAAAAAAACACTTTCGAACTTTACGTCAATCAATCTTTCAGATTAACCGTTAGATAATTATTTTGCGAATATATCATGAGGAGATTCGCAGATGAAAAATGATTACTACATGATTTCCTGCATATTTTTTATTTTATATTTTGACAGTAATAAGCACACAAACGCAAGTTGACATTTACAAATAATTCATTTACAGGTAGCCGTGAAATCAAAATAAATTGAAATAAATTCCGCCACATTCTTCTCTGCAGCTCTACATAATCTTTTTTAATAATTTCTTAGCGTCTCGCGCATTCCATTTTGCATGTTTTGTTTGACTTCATTGTCCGCTGAAGTTAAAGAGAAGAGTCAGCAGAAGAGTGGCTGATGTTTTTGTGCAAGAACCGGTTCAACAAGTGCTTGCGCTGTGGCCTGTGGCTGAGGACGTTTTTTGACTACGGAGAACGCGGTGCAAGAACGAGATTCAGAGATTCACCACTGCAGATGGATGAAATTATGTAGATAACAGTGAACAATCATTGGATTATAAAAAATATATAATATTGCGTGCACAAAAAAGAAGAAAATGGTTCAGAGCAACGGTTCATTACTTTTTATATTTTTAGACTAAGGCAGTACCTTCACCGAAAAGTATTACGCTTCATTGCTCGACCAGTTGAAGGATGCAATTCAAAATAATGTCCTAGGTCATTGAAACTTGGAAATTTTGGAATGCATCCTCCGCATCCATATTTCATTTTTAAGTAGGCCAATTTCGCACAATTCGCGCTTTTCATTTATCTTAAAGTAACAAGTGAAAGTACAGCCTCCAACCATGAGATCTTCAGTTTCATATTCATTAATTCCCCAACAAGATTCATGTCTCATCTTTGACTTTTTACCTTTGACAAAGAATAATTGCTATTTGTTTTCATTGAGTTTACCTAGAATATTTTTTTTATTTGAAAATTGGTACGCGTTTCTAGGATAATAGCACGTTTTCAAAGATTTCTTTGAACTTGTTTGACAGTGATTATTGGGTCTTACGTGCAGCTAAGAGATTCTGCTCGAGGATTTGTTGTTATATAATTATAGTTTCACATATGATTTGACCTTTATTTATCTCAAATTAGATATCACGGGAGAAATCATTTTGGACTTGAATTTAAGTTGTTTTCCTATTAGGAATGCTGTTTAAATGCTCTTTAATTTGATATTTAGATAATAAGACATTAATAAGTAAAAGAAACATTTCAAGTTTAGAAAAGTTTGTATTTTTGATTTTGTTTTATACTTTATCCCAAAAGCATAATTAAAAAAAAAAAACGTTCTGTCTGAAAGCACGATAACTTGAGAACGCGTACGAGTTTTTGACTGAAATTTTATATTTAAGTTTATAAGAAAGCTAGTTTTAAGATCGTACATGAGCTTTTTCCAACCAGTGGTCAAAACTTTGTTTTTGGAACTTTTTTGTTTTTTGCGTTTATTTTATGAACGGTAGTATTTATCATAAAATATGATATAATTAAAATTGATCCTCAAATAATTTGGCACAACATTTATCCGAAACATTTTTCAAAATTATTAGCGTTTCATTTGTAATTATTAGAATTTGAATTATTACAAAATTCGTTAGTTTTCTGAAGCAAAAAAATAATGAGAATCATAATGTGAAATTAGAATAATTATTATTCATATTTGGACATCACATGCAAATATGTTCATCAATTGTTCTTTCTATTGTGTTTTTGGTATCAAATAAAAGTTTCTGCAGAAATAATTTTAGTAGAAGTGTCAAAAAGGATATTTATACGATTGTCAATTGTTTTTTTATGTGCTATTTAAATGATGTCTAGTTTGGTACCAATATGTTCCAATGAATTGGAGACCTCGAAAATCTAGAAGAGGATTTCATTTTCAAAAATACTTATTTTCGGTACGTTCCACTAGGCGAGCGGAACGCTCATGTCGTCTCAATAATCGTTCCACAAGACAATCGTGGTCTTTCATTCAAGATCAATACATCATAGATGACGTGATTAATAGTGACCACTCCAAGCTCACAACGTCCGCAATTGAAAAGTGAGTCGAAGCGGTTATTGTGTTTGAATTTGTATTTTCGATTACAAACTATGTGGATTGATTCAAGATTTTCAATTTTGTCAATATGTTAGATAATTTTGCGGCTTCCCATCATTATAATTTATTATTAATGAGAGATTAATTCACACAGAAATACTAGATTCATTACATTCATTTATCCTTTCTGTTCACTTTTTGATCTTAAACACGAATTTTTAGTTTATTTGAAATTTAACAGATACTTGCATCGTTCCATTTGAAGCACCAAACACAGAAAGCATATGTAAAAGAGGAACAACTATGGTCGTGTGTAAATCGTTGCAGTCGCCTAGTGGAACATACTCTTTGAGTACGTTCCACTAGATGACCGCAACGCTCACGATCGCGGTTTTTGCTGTTCCATTAACCCACGGACGATGTGGCTGGTGCTTCAAGTGGAACGATGCGAGTATCTGCTAAATGTCAAATAAACTGACAATTTGTGGTTAGGATCAAAAAGTAAGTAATTAATAAGATTAAACTAAGCTGTAGCAAAAATAATATACGCGTGGAATAGATCCAATATGCCTGTGTAAGTTAATCGCTCTCAAATAATAAATAATGATAATGAGAGACCATGAAATTATCTGTCATATTGACAAATGGAAAATTTTGAATCATATGACATGACTTATAATCGAAAGTACAAAATGGAAAGACATCTACTCATTTAGTTTGAAATTCTTGGCGATTTCTGTAAAAATGAACGCAACGACCGCTTCAACCCACGTTATCTATGACGTATTTATCAGGAACGCCAAGACCGCGATTGTTTTGTGGAACTATTATTGAGGTGACATGAGCGTTGCGGTTATCTAGTGGAACGTACCCTTTATGTAAGGACTGAAATATAACCGCCATCTGTCACTTTAACAATGACAGCTGTCACTTTGAAATATGCAATGAATTAATGCGACACTCCAAATTTATGAAATAGCAATGAAACTAGCATAAAATTTATGATCAGGGAGGTTCTGTGAGGCCCCAGCAGATTTTGGAATAAAGTAGCTGCTACAAAAATATATTATAAGTATAATTTATTATAGTTTGAATATTTTTGTTCATTCGCAAGACTTTTGCTCACACAACAAACAAAGAATTACGAGCTCCGTCCCAATAAAGTTAGCCCAATCAACGAAAATATATTTTTTTAAAGAGCTTAGGTTTTGAGAAGTTTATTGGAACTCACACATTTTTCTGCATATTCTAAGCATTTCATTATATTGCAAAAATTCAGAGAATCAATGAAAATTAAACGGAAAATTATCTTTTTCATTTAATCCTCTTAGATTTTTGTATTTTGCAATATTGCTCTCTTTTTTATTATTTAAAATATAGCTGAATAGTATAAGAGTTGCTCAAAAACCTGTTTAGCAAACTTATTTGGAGGTACCTAGAGATCAATATACCAAAAATCCTTATGAATACTAGACGAGCTCTAGCGGCAATCAGAGAAAACAGGGCACTTTTTTTGGTTTTTTGTTAATATCTTGAGAACCGTTGGTCTAAGATGAAAGTTTACTATATACACAATTAAAGCTTATTACATTTGAAACAGAAATGATCCTTTACATTTTTCTTGTATTCCAAATGATTACCGAGTTTAGAGCGCTCAAAGATGGTATTTTTTGAAAAACTTCGCTAGCGCGGTACAATATGATACTAGCTAAAAGTGATGAACTGATTTCCTTCGAACCTATGTCAACACGTTATACGTCTACTATGCGAAACACTAAGCACTGACCGAAGGAAAATGGTAAGAACGCACAAAAAAATAATAAATAATGATCGCACATCACACCAGTGTTGCCAACCTTTGAAAATTCGCACGAATGCTAAGAAACGTCACAACCAAAAAATAAAATGTTTTCGAACAACGCCTACTAGCTACGAAATAACGAAGTACCAAAACAAAAATGAAGTGATACCCCAAATTGGCCTGATGAATAAATTGGTAAATCATTGTCAAATATTATTAAAAATTCTATATTATACCGCGCTAGCGTAGTTTTTCAAAAAACGCAATCTTTTAGCGCCCTAAGGTTGATAACCATCAGGAATTCAAGAAAAATTTATATAATAGTTTGTATTGCAAACTTGATGAGCTACAATTATGTAAATAATCAACTTTTACCTCAGACCAACGGTCCTCAAGATATTGACAAAAAACTGAAAGAAGTGCCCTGTTTTCAGGTACCTATAAATCAATCTGCAAGGTTTAAAACTTTCGGATATTTCAGGAAATTGAGTAATTTTTTGAAGTTTTTTGACTGGACTAAAACGGTATTATTTTAAATCATCAATTGTATCAAAAACTAGAGAATATTTAGGAGACAAATTTGGACCTTGAGATTCTGACGTCTGGTAAGAAATCGTGTAATACTAGCAGTGCTGTCATTTCGTGTCGGGTGCCAAAGAGTATTTTGTGTCGGTGCGTCAGCGGAATAAGTAATAATCTGGAACTTTTAACAGACTTAAATAGAAACGTGGAGCACGTTTAAAGTATTTTTGCTACTGGGCTTCAGCACTGCTAGTACTGCACGATTTCTTACTAGACGTCAGAATCTCAAGAAGGTCCAAGTTTTTGCTCTAATTGTTTGCTAGTTTTTTCCTACTCTTTTATTGCATCTTTGTTGCACGATTTCTTATGTGTCAATTTCTCACAATCAATACAATAGCCCTTCACGAAGGAATTACTACTAACCATTGACGAATTCCACTGTCCACTTCATCATCAAATACTCGTCGTCCAGTGTATCTTATGAGACACTCGTCAAAACCAACCCAAATGAGCTCAAATTCGTAGGGCCTACTAGTAACTGTTCTCAGTTCCTCTATCCACATTCTGATTCCATCATTAGACCCTCGTTACCAAGTTAAAATTATCATAATGTTGTACTGTCACGGGAACTCAATGTGTGCAAAGTTTCATAATAATCGATTTAGTAGAAGTGGTTGAAAAAGCTATCGCAATATTTGAAAAAAATATACTAACAAATTTACTGAGTGAAGCTAAATAAATCCGTTTTCTGTATACTTGATGGGAAACAGGTCTATTATGTAGAAATCAGTAAATAAAAGTGCCAGTTTTCCAATAAGCAACAAAAATAATAAACAAAAAATGCATTATGACACGCGCCCAAATGATATCTTTGACCTAATTAAGAAAAAATTACAGGTTAAACATATGAGAAAACAAAAATTCTTTCGATTTCGCCGGAAACAAATGTAAAGTCGCTTCTTTAGCTGCATCCAGAATTTCGCAAGAATATTCAGCTTCTGACGTTTCTGACAAATTAATTTTGATTACTGTTTATTTGTTACTATGCTTTTGCTTGACAGTTGTCAAAACCGTTACTACGTTTTTGCAAGAACACATCCTTGGTTAGTATTTCTGTAGAAAATTATTTCTATTCTTGGCGTCTTCCACTCAAGTTTTTCCATCAAGTATACAAAAAATAGCATGTTCAGCACGTAAGAAATGCGGTATTACTTTGCTCGTGTAAATTTAATTCAAACATTTACACTCGCTAGTAAACTCTCACTTTTATCTATTTGTCAAACAATCTACTATTAATAACAGCCAAATATTTCTTCATTAGTTTTGTTTATCAAAATATCGAGACGTTCACAAAATTATCGAATATCTAATTTTTCAATTATCATATTTTTATTGGATATTATCTTCTTTCTAAAACCACTTCCTTATAGCGGAAGTATAACATTTTTATGTTTTAAATTTCACTTCTTTCCACAATCTTTTAAGATAAACACCATTGTAAAATTCTCAGGAAATTTACTTTCTGAGATAAATCTACAAACATCAAAATATGAAAGTATTTAGTGTTGGAAGGCAATTTAATTTCTAACTAAATATTAGTTATAAAGCAAAGTACTTTAAATATTGAGGACTAGAAGTTATCAATAATAAAAATTAATTATTTGTGAACCAGTTTCAGAATGTTAGAATTCAGTATTTAAGACGATAGTACCGTCTAAATGCTCATATCCTATTTTCATTGAGATCGATTGAGCCGGAAGTGCACTTTACTTGATAGTCTTTTGGAATTTTTTGCATAAATTCGAAACGATCGGCTGTAGAGTGTTGAAACGATTATTCGTGTATTTGATTATCATATTATCATTTGTCCTCGTCAGATTTTTATTTCTCACAATTTGCTGAGAAATAGAGCTGAGCATATTACAACTTCTTCCACTTCCTTTGGCATGACGACCGTTGTATCGATTCTGGATGCAACGCAAGTAAAGGAATATAGCCCTTATTAAACGCCTTTATGACAAATCTGACGCTTGATTGGATAATACCATAAGGACGAAAACTGTATGCTCAATTTTAGAAAATGGAGGTCCGTATTCTCCGAGGCGGTACGAAAGACTTCGCACCTCAAGCCGATATGAGACAGATTTTTTAACACAATGATTGATTCTATAATAAGCACTATAGATTCGAGATTTATGTCATTAAATGAAAATTTAAAAAATTTTGTATTCCTATGATTTGAGAAAATTCAAAAATATACCAAAAGAGCAAATAATAAAAAACAGCCCTGCGAGTGGGTGGAACCTTACGAATTGTATGATTCTAAATGTACCAGACTTCATTAAAGATGTGAAAGAATTGCTCCAATACATAATAGAAAATAACTTGAATGAAAATCCAAACATTTACATTGTCTATCGAATTTTGTTATTGTTGATAATGTTTTATTCTCATTTTTAAAACAAAATGATCTTGTTAGTTCAATTTTTAAGACATTTTTATTAATTATATTAAATGTGTTAGACAACATGTTCCTTACAAATTTCAATTATTGTTTCTGTCGATCATATTTGTATTTCTGAAGATATTCTGATGAAACTATCCATCGTGTTATATCTAAGTATGTAGACAACAATACTTTCCACACATTTTAATTATCTCTATTGAGTCGAAAAATACAGCTACAAATTCTAAATATCATTTATTAGGTAATGGTATTTGTATTTTTTGAGATATTTCAATAACAATTCTTATTACATTAGAATGAATCGTGCAGAATACGATATTTTTCACAGACTTCAGTTATCTCAATTCGTTCAGGAGAAACAGAGGCAAACAGTGTGTGCTTCTGATTCGGCTATTCTCTCTTCCGTCCGTTACTCAAGTGTAATACAGCGTACGATCGTAGCATTTTTATGATGTTTATAACAACAAAATTATCAGAATCGATTCTTCTTGATATATTTTATCTTAGAATATACAAATTTTAGCATATTTTGGTCTAATATTTTAGAAATTAAGCAATATTTGTGATTTTGACGACTCGTCACTTTTCAACGGGCGCTTCAGGCGCCTTGCAAGCTTCTAGTAATTACAAATTTACTGTACTTGACGTGAATAGCATTATTAATTAAAACAAAAATCAAAACATGATATATTATTATTATAATACTTAATATGAGACATGAAACAAGTGCTGACTGAATGACGGGTCGGAGTAAACAATCAAAAAGGTCGGATTCCGCCCGCGGGCTGGCTTTTGCCAATGCCTGATATAAATATGACTTTAGGTACTTGATAGTCTTTTTAAATTTTGCGCATAAATTCAAAACAATCAGTCGTAGAATAGTATTTCTGTAACACCTAGTTGTGCACTTCGAATTATGATTGCAATTGTCTGTACCGGAAGTGCACTTTACTAGGAATATTTTTTGAATTTTTCGTTGGAATTCAGTATTTAAGACGACTGTACTATTTAAATGCTCTATTCTATTTTCATTACTGAGCCGGAAATCAGAGGCGTCTCAAGCAGGGGTGCAGCAGTTGGGTCCTGAACATAATTTCTTAAAAATATGATCAATTTCTTCAACAAAATATTTTATTAGAGCTAATCCACAATCAACAATCCATAATTCACCGTTCTATTTTGGATTGGGATTAATATTGTGGATTTTGAATCGGGAATTGTGGATTTTGGATTGAGATTGGAATTTTGGATAGGGATTGAGTTTCTGGACTTTGGATTTTGGATTGGGATTGGGATTTTGTATAAGGATTGGGTTTCTGGACTTTGGATTTTGGATTGGGATTGGGGTAGTGGATTTTGAATTGGGATTGGGGATTGTGGATTTTGGATTGGGATTGAAATTGTGGATTGTGAATCGGGATTAAAATTGTGGATTTCAAATTGTAGATTGCGGATTGAGTTTGATATTGTGGATTGTAATTGAGGATTGTGAATTGAAATTAAATTTGTGGATTGTGGATTGGGATTGAAATTGTGGATTTTGGATCGGGAATTGTGGATTTTGGATTGGGATTGGGTCACTGGATTTTAAATTTTGAATTGGGATTGGGAATTTTGGATTGGGATTGAAATTGTGGGTTGTGAATTGGGATTGGGAACAAAATTGTGTATGAAGAAAACGAAATGTGGGAATTCAGTCAAGAGTTTTATTTTTATTCTACTCTACAGTTTCGGTCCCACCTGGACCATCTTCAGGAGTGAATAAAATTAATGTGTATATGTCTTGACATCTGTGTGTAATAATAAGTTAAATAAAAGTTATTACACACATATGTCAACACATACATACATTAATTTTATTCACTCCTGAAGATGGTCCAGGTGGGACCGAAACTGTAGAGTAGAATAAAAATGAAACTCTTGACTGAATTCCCACATTTCGTTTTCTTCATATCATCTAACAGTCAGCATTATCCACAGAGGCGTGCGGTGACTTTCTGTGATAGGTGTGCACAGTCCAAAATCACACAAATTTCAACTGCTGGCCTTTAATTTTGATATTTTGAGTGAGTTCTATGTCTGGCGTTGGTCTTGTTTTCATAATTTCATTTTTCGTTTCGACATCACAACGTGAAAAAGGATTTTCCAGT
Organism: Dromius quadrimaculatus; assembly: GCA_963989225.1. Classification (NCBI taxonomy): domain Eukaryota; kingdom Metazoa; phylum Arthropoda; class Insecta; order Coleoptera; family Carabidae; genus Dromius; species Dromius quadrimaculatus. Next base: position 6,568,174 of record OZ022328.1, read on the forward strand.
AGATCACAAATGATGAATATATTTTCAGTTGTCATTCAACAAATGATAATTTTAGGGAAATAAATAATTTAAGAAACGTATAAAATAAGTGTTTACCCAATACTGTTGTCTTAAATAACAAATAACAATATTTCAACTATTTTAAAACAAACTTATAAAAGGCGTTTGAAAAAGAACACAGCTAAACGCTGAATATTCAGCTCCAGGTGCAGAAAGTCTGCCTGCACGCAGCGAGAGAGAACGAGCGATAGGAGATCGCTAATTTCGGTATGCTTTTTCTCTGTCAGACTCTATTCCTTCACTTTCCTAATACTGACTATGCTAAACAGACCTCGCTCGCGGTGCAGCAAGAAATTCTGCATCTCAAGCGTCGACATTCATTTCAAATATATAGCAGAGTGGCCCGCGAGGCGCGCCCGTATTTCTGGTTGCATAAATAGATAAAATACGCTCTTTCTCTGATTTTATAATGAAAATTTGTGAAACCAGATGAAGTATTCAATAAACCATTATATTAATTTTATTTACGTAATTTCTAATATTTTCATAGGGTGTGCAGTGCACACCCTGCACATGTGGACTGCACGCCACTGATTATCCACTACTTCTATAAAAATTGTGTATTTTGGATTGGGATTGGGATTGTGATTATGTATTTTTAATTGGGATTGGGATTAAAATTATGGATTGTGGGTTGGGATTGAAATTGTGTATTGGGATTGAATTTGTGGATTGTGGATTAGCATTAAAATTGTGAATTGTGGTTTGAGATTGAAATTATTGATTGTGGATTGTGGATTGTAGATTGGGATTAAAATTGTGGATTGTGGATTGGGATCAAAATTGTGGATTGCGGATTGAGATTGATATTGTGGATTCTAATTGAGGATTGTAGACTGTGGATTGGGATTGAAATTAAGATTGTGGATTGGGAAAAAAATTGTAGATTAGGATTCAAATTGTAGATTGGGATTAAAATTGTGGATTGTGGATTGCGATTAAAATTGTGGATTGTGGATTGGGATTGAAATTTATAAAAAAGAAAAGTACGATGCAGAGAGGGAGACACAATTTATATATCTTTGCACCCCGGCGGTAAGTAGGCTAAAGCCACCTCTGCCGGAAGTGTACTTTACTTGACAGTCTTTTAGAATTCCTCGCATAAATTCGAAATGATCGACTGTAAAGTATTGAAAGTATTTTAGTCTGCTGTAGCATCTGAATGATTGCCTACTACTCTCATAATAATCGACTGTTTTTTTTTAATTTCGCGAATAAATTCAGAACTATTAGCCGTAGAATCTTGAAAATCAGTATTTAGGAATGTTGTAGCATCAGAATGATTTCTATTTAGAATTTTTTGGATAAATTCAAAATTATTAGCCGTGAAAACATGCGATTTTGTGTTTATTATATACAAAAATATATTCAATGATGTACACGTGATGTTAAAGTCAGATTTTTGTTAAAATAAAAAAAATTAGGAGTTATCAATAAGTAATAAAAATGAATTATTTGTGAACCAATTTCGGATTATTTATTGATGTTAATAGAAGTTCAATATCAACCAGATTTTTTTAGGAACGGTTGTTGCGTAACCAGACGATTTTCGAAGCTGAAAAATTTGTTCTAGTGATTCATCATACAGTTGACATTATGATCGAAAACTGATTCTAGAGTATGAAATTAGACAATTTGGAATAAAAACATGCTTTGGGTTAATGAGTTATGAAATTATCTGAAGATTGCAGTATCTATTAACAGTTGATGTATACATCTAATTCTTGGAACATATGTTTATTAATATAACCTATGAATACATTCATAATTCAAGTATTCGAAGAATAGGCGTATCTTTTGGAAGTATTTATTGTAAGTTGACCCAATGAAATAATAAGGAACCTACATCTATCAGCATGATTGAATTATAAATAACTTTTGTCATTTTAACAATCTTTTGTCTATATTAGTTTCAAAAAAGGGTGCGCGAAACACGTTTCAACATAGTATATTAGAAGGTCACCAATTTTTGTCATCCGGTCCATCAAAGTATCATTTTTGTGGTAGTTCATTTTATTTATTTATCAATCGGATAATCTTTTATTTGTAAATTCATTCAAAAAATGAGAAAAATTTAAATATTGCGAAATTTCATTGGTGTTCGTCAAGGTAACACAATGACGTGTCTTCATAGCAGTTGGAATTACGTTCATTGCTTTTTAAAATGTATGTTACAGTCTTACCTTACATGTCTGTTACGTTACGTCATTGATTGTTTTCCTTTTTTGTTTTGGAAACAAGATGTCTTCGGAAAAACAGTTGCGAAATTCTTGGCGCATTTGACAAATCAGTGAGTAGGATTGGAAGAATATTTTATGACGTGTTTTGCAATTGTTTTCTAATTTAAACAGCGACTTCTTGTTGTTCAACATTTATTGGAAATGTAAATTATGGGCAAAAATATGGTTTTACTCACGAGTTCGGTGCTCATGGTGTTGCACCCCCTCAGCGGCAGCGAGTATCTCACAGGAGTGTCATGCTGTCGCCATTCGGCCAAACACGAGGAGTTCTTAGACAGCCCTCGTGGGTAGATCATGCCATTGAATCTCCCTGATCTTGTGCTCACGCTCACTACGATTTCGTCGCTGTTACAATCGATACGAACATCTTGAGCGACGTCTGGTACACCTGAAAAAAGGTAATAAGTTTGAAAACTTGAAACAAAACAAATTGTCGCACAATGTAATTTCCTAGAACTTCAGGTGTGTACGCATCAGCTAAGCTTATTCTGTAATTTTTCGCATTGATTGAAGCTTTGTTCTATTTAAATGGAATATTTCCTGGCTTAGTACATACAAATTGAATTTGCAATAAACTCGCATGTCTAGGCATAAAATATAATACCTTTTCAAGACTTTCATTCCATCAGCAGGACTATAAAACTACAGTAATACAAAAAGAATTGATTACAATTCACTGCAGCGTATTTCAAAACGTGCTTGCTTCACGTTCACGCACAATATAAGCATACGCATGAATGTGAACGACGCAATAGGCGATTAACGTGAATATCTGATCGAACATTGAACTTCTAAGAACCATTGTGGCTGTACATTCAATTTAAACTTGATACTCACAAAAAAAAATGTTCAATTTCAATTTGTTAAATGAATAACAGTTTTATTCTTTAGTTGTTAATAAAAAACTGTATAAAGCACAGTTTACAAATACCAGTATCTTCCTCCTTCAAGTTATTTCAATAACAGTACCTGACAACTCCTCTATCTAAACAAGGAAGCAAAGAAGTACAAAGTACCTTAAAAAGCAGTAACATAACATAATCCTTGAGGTTGCTACATAAATTTCAACATCGTATAACGTTACTGTCCGCACTATCGCGTATGTTAAGTACATATAACATAGCCAGGATTATATTCAGAGCCGCAGTGGTTCGAGGAAGGTTCAACGTTCGATCAGAAATGAACTTCAGGTGATTTCATATTACCCTGTTTACTTTGTCACATACTTAAAACCAGGCATTGCATTGCAATCATAGAGAAGATAAGCACGTTGCAGAAATTTATAGTTTGAGGAGAATAGCCATTTCTGTCCAAAAGGATAGTTTGAACTTGGAATATGGAGATATGAACCTTTTTCTCTCGCACAGTTTTTTATAGGCTGCCATTTGTAGGAAAGATAAAACTGTAAACTTATGATATTTGCATTTAAAAATTCCCGCTAGGTTTTTAATTTTACTTTTTACAGTCTGCCATTTTTTTGAACGTAAGGCAAGTTTGCAAAATCGACGGAAAGTTTATTGGCAGATCACATCTATGAGTCTCTTCTCTACTATAAATTGAGCCTGTAAAATATTGTTTTTTTTTCTGTCACGAGCGCCTAAATAGATTTTTCTTGTTTCTTATTGGTTATAATAGATACTTCGTCAGCTGATAATTGTTTTACAATTTTTTAAATACCTATACCGATTTTTCATGTAATTTTTTTAATCTTTATAAATAATGTTATAGCCTTGGCCAGATTCTGCTGGAAACAATTTTTTTTATAAGCTTGTGTGCTCACATAATAATAAAGTTGTAATCTTTTTCCGACAAAACATGAATAAATGTATTTTAAAAATGCAAAATATCTTCGCCTCTTATTCATGCTTGAGCAACGTCCTTGTTAAAATATTTATACATTTTTCTTTGATGCAAAAGATTTTAACTTTAAAGGAAGGATTATATAAAGTAATTTTTTTATGATACTTTAATTTGTTTGGAAAATTTTTAATTAATTATGATGTTTGTTTGCAAAAATTATGCAATTGTTTCGAGCATAAATAGAAAAATTCGCACATTTAATTCACTTCTATGTATTTTGTCAGAAAAATTGAACAAGATATTAAATTTATTTTTTTTTTTCTCAGTGGTTGTTTCACCACATTTGAATTGTTCCATTCCTCAAAGGATTCACTGTAAAGATATGGTAATGTATAAATTTTATTATTCGATTTCTTGTATATTATAATATTTTTTTTACTACCTGGGGTAGCCTGAAATTGTTCGACCTCATTTCGGAGAGATTACTAGAGTTATCTCAAATATTTTAGACGTTAATTAAAGAAAATAGTTACAATATCAATAATAGTATATTATGCTACAAGGACAAGGACCGAATGATTGTCATTTTTGTCCAGGATAAATTTGGCTGCATTCGGTGAAGACGAGGGCGAAGCACGAGGCGAAGACGAGGGCAAAGCAAGTCCGTGCAGCCAAATTTGTCCGTGAAAATAATGACAGTCGTTCAGTGTCCGTGTTGCATACGATACTATTTGTAACAAGTGCACCGAAGTACGCCCATTACTAAGCTTTTTAAATAAATTTGAATGTATTGAAACTATCTTATCGATTTTTGCAAATGCAATCACATTACAGTAAACTAATACAATGAAACATGACTTACATGATTTACTTTATTGATTGATATTTTTCACATTCTCTGTGCTCTCCCGTTCACAATAAATGCGCAAACTATAACAAACACATTCTATAATACAAATTTCTTTCAAATATCAATTTGACATGAATCAATGAAATAAAAAAATCCAACGGCATCCTGATCCATGATCTACAATTTCATTTTTACCCAGCGGGAAAAAATATCCATTAATTCCCAATCAACAGAGAATTAATGAAAATTGTTACCATGATTTGGAATTGAGAACTTTCGAAGCAGAAGTCAGCTCAGTAATAGGGTACTTTCAGTGTACCTGTTACAAAAAATAAGATAACATTATTTGCAATTTTACTCGTTTCACCGCTGTGCATCAAATTACAATCTCATGGAAAAAATTTGATCCATTAGGTATCAATTCTTCATTGCATTGCTGCAAAATCTACCAAATTTATTAATTCCCCAAATTGTTCATTGCAGTCATGCCAAACATATTTGATTTACCATTTCTCGATTGCAACCTAAGGTCAAATAAATAAATTATCTAACTTACTAGTTGAAGATGCTGCAGGAATGTTAGCCGCATGAAGAGTCGTACTTAGAAGTATCTGAAACAGAAACTGAAATTTAGATATTCAATTTATAAAATAAATAAATATTTCAATTCATCTCTCGTCCAAAAGTCTTACATAGCAATATATCAAGGACAAAAATATGTCTATTATAGAAGAGTCTGAGCCCTTTTTGTAAAATAAAAAATTAATATCATAGCTCGATACTGGTGTAGCAGTCGATATTCTAGTAAAAATAGACAGATTGATTGCTACTAGTGATCGCCCAGTGGTCGAAATTCGACCGTGAATCATTATGTTTCAAAATTTGAATGTTAAACTAATCTTCCATCCTCAGGTGTTCCAGGTAAAATTAACTTGGTATTCGACGCTCGGGGATATACCGTTTGAGCGCGGCGGTCAGTTTTGTCCTAATCCCATAGAGGATTTGAGCATTTTTCTCTTAATCCCTATATACTGTTTGAGCCAAGTTTATTACTTAAATCTCTTAATCCTAAATAAATGTTTCTTCTCTAAATGCCAAAAACTGTGAGTTAATATAATAAACGAACTTTGATAACAATTCTAAAATTAGGATTAGTGGTTCCCATTCAAGATTTCATATGACTTTCTCCCCTCAACCCTCGGCAGGGAAAAAAATCATTACGTTTTTCTTCAGCTATTTTCCTATTCGGTGCATATTTTTTGATACATTCCAGCAAAAAATAATATCGTTTTCAGCGATAGCTTAGAATTGAAGATTCTGTATATAATTAAGGCTTTCTGCATTCATTCTCGACATAAACTTCAAGTATGGCAAATCTCACATTCCTTCATGCGCACGATACAAAGTTTTCTCTCCACGTAAAATTGGAAATAGGACACTCTTAATGTAATTTTAGCTCCCAGCACTTCTCCACATGAACTTCAAGTCTGCTAAATCTCACATTCCTTCGTAAGTTTTACAAAGTTTTTTTTAAAATTAAAATGGGACACCTGTATATAATTTCAGCATTCGGCACTCCTTCTCTAGAAAGTGTGCAATATCTCACATTTATTCGTGCACGCGGTACAAAGTTTTCTCTTCAGGACACCTGTATATACTTTTAGCTTTCTGCACTTCTTTTCCATATTAGTGTTTCATCAAGACAGGTTTTCTTGTCTTGATGATCATTTTTTTGTCTTGTCTTGATTTTCAAGACAAGAAAATAAAAATTTATTGTCTTGCCCATTTCTTGTCTTGTTTCAAGAATTCTTGATATTTCTTGATCTTGACATTCGGGAGGAATCCCTTTTCTCTATTGCTTTATCCAATCCGAACACTCAATTTAGCGTTATTATCTACCCTTTATTCTCCCTGTCAGTTATGTTATGAATCGATTTTAGCAACGTTTTCTAAGATTGCCACCAATAGAAATAATGAAAAATCTGTCTATTTCATATTTTAATCAGTATTTGCAATAATTATTATGTCTTATATGATATAGCAATGTTTCTAATTTTCACATTTTAGACCCTACTGAACTCAAAAAACATAAGTTTGAATGAAATCGGTCGGTCTGTCTTTCTGAAAGTATAATAATTAGAGAACCCGTACGAATTTTCGACTAAAACATAATATTTGAGTTTTTTATTAAAAATGACAGCTGTCACTTTTACAATGACGCTGTCACTTTGAACTGTCAGGTTTACAATGACAAATGTTAACTCGAAAGTTGGTATGACACTCCTAAATTCATGAAACAGTGATGAAACTGGCCATGAAATTTATTGTCGAGAAAAAACTGTAATGACAACAGCTGATTTTAAGATTTAAATAATGGATTAATAAATATGCAGATTTGAAAAATTTATTGTCAAGATATCAAGAAAACTTGATTATTGATGGTACTTTCTTGTCTTGTCTTGGGAAATAAAAAACACTTCTTGTCTTGATTTCAAGACAAGATCAAGACTATTTCTTGATTTTTGTGAAACACTATTCCATATAAACTTCAAGTATGCCAAATCTTACATTTCTTTATGCGCGCAGTACACAATTTTCTCTTCTCGTAAAATTAAAATGGGACACCATGTACCTATATAATTTTAGCTTTCTGCACTTCCTTCTCCACACAGACTACAAGTATGCTAAGTCTCACATTACTTATTATTATTATTATTAAATTGAAATGGGACACCTGTATATGCTTTTACCTCCCTGCACTTCTCCATATAACCTTCAAGTATGCCAAATCTCACATTCCATCTTGCGCGCTGTACAAAATTTTCTCCTCACGTAAACATCTTGTATATAATTTTTGTTTTCTGCTCTTCCTTTCTACACAGACTTTAAATATGCCATTCGTGTGCACGGTACAAAATTTTCTCTTCACGTCGTAAAATTAAAATGGGACAGCCTGTATATACCTTCAGCTTTCTGCATATCTTCATATGAACTTCAAATATGTTAAATCTCACATTCTTTCGTGCGCGCAATATGCTTAAAATTAATATATAGATTAAAATGGGACACCCTGCATATAATTTTCGCTTTCTGCACATCTTCTCCATATAAACTAGTATGCTAAATCTCACATTCCTTCGTTCGAGCAATTTGCTTAAAAAAGAGGCCGAAAGATTTCTTTTGGCGTATTAATATATAGATTTCCTAGACCGTAAGGTGCGGCTACTAATCATCAATCCGTGGGTACTCTTAGATTTTGTGGAGATTGGAGAGTACGCCTTCTGTCTACCCTTTTCACTTCCCCGACCTATAATATAACAGAGGAAGTATTGTAATCATGATTTTTTGACAGTTCGAGATTTTGATGAATCACGTTTTAGACCCTACTGAACCCGAAAAACAATTTTAAAAAAAGTCGGTCTATTGGTCTGTCTGGAAGCACAATAACTTGAAAACGCGTACGAATTTTCGACTGAAATTTTATATTTAAGTACTTTAACAATGACAGCTGTCACTTTGACAATGACAGCTGTCACTTTGACAATGACAGCTGTCACTTTGACAATAACAGCTTTCACTTTGAAATATGCAATTAATTGATGCAACACTCTAAATTTCTGAAACAGCGATGAATCTGGCCATGAAATTTATTTATCGGGGGAAATTGTTAAGTTATTCGTTAATTTTGTTTGCTTTTAATTATTATAATATGAGAATGGTATCCAACATGTGTATAAAAAAGCATTAGGACATTCGGATAACAATTTTCGTGACTCAGCAAGCCTCTGCACTAAATACTAACCACCATGTCATAGGTTTAAGCTTACATATTTGTTGACACCTTATATCAATCGTGAAGCTAAATAAATAATAATCCAAAAGGGCTAAAGGACAGTATTTCATGGCATAAACTCGAAATGAAAGTTATAAGATGATTAAATCATCCAAATTATCTTTTCATGACCTAACGCTTCTGCAAATGATTTCGCAAGATAGTAAAATGCTCAATTTACATATAGTAACCACATTCATTATTTTAACCATCCATCTTATAGGAGGCTATTGCAAATTAGCTTCAATTTAGCAATTTTGCCGATGTTTGCCTAAGTTTAGAATGAACGAAATTGCATAACGGTTCTTGAGTACATTCAATTGAAGTTAAACACCGCGAATAAGACCTAAAACAATTGAACGCTATGCTTCGTTGCCGCCAATCAGATGCAAGATTGAATAGATCATCCAGGATGTAAATTTTTTTGCGTTTTTTGCAAATCACTTTGCGTGGCAATTACTCTTGCCTTTCAGATGTTTGTTTTCTTACATTTTTAATAATCAAATTCTATTTATTTTTATTAGTCACAATCGAAATTACAAATATGTAAATCAATAAATTTCTCTTTCATCTTATAAATAATAAGAAGATAAAATCGGAACTTCTGTTACTTTCATCTTCGAAGCCATTCAATTGTGCGACACGTAGTTATACAATTCTTGTCATTCTGATACGCACACATTCACCAGACAGACCTACAAGGTAGATTCTACACGTAACAACACTTTCTTCGGCTGCGCCCAAAGGCGACAGTAAAAGTTGAGAAACTCTTAATCAGTTATTTATTGATTGAGAATCGGACGGAAGAAGTTTTTGTTCGAAGAATAAATTGTTCAGGGACGGAAATAATTATAATAAAGCTTGAAATTGCTGCAGATTGAATATTAGAAAAAAAATTAAAACTAATTCATAAAAGCGACAAACACTAAAAGTAAGAACAATCATTAAAAGTCCATTTGTCCTTTTCCCTTCAAGGAATGAAGAAGTGGTTTCCTTGATTGAGAAACGCATGGATTTCTACTAAAATATTTATAAGATGTGTAAAAGAAACAAAATAACAAATTTTTCTTGAATATGTAATTAAGAAATAAGGAAATACTTATGCGATACAAATGCAATAAATAAAGTATATAATTACAGTCCAAGATGTCACTTTCGCAACTGTCTATTCAATTAAATGTTATACTTTGAAGTGTTTAATTATAAACAACAAATAGTAGTTTTAATTGTTTCTTTTTATTGTTGTGCATTGGCAAATCCGAAGCAGTATCCATCCATGTCTTTGTTTATTGCATCGATATATTTTATCTTCTCAATCAAAGTCCAACAGCCTTGAAGGTCGCCTTAATCCATTCTACGATCAACATAAGCCATGACGTGGAGACGAGATCTCCTTGGCATCACTTGAAGCGATTTTCATTTGTTATTGCTGAAGGTAAAACAAGGTAAAATATTCTGAAGTCTGACAGTTTTCTGCATAACGCTCTAAAAATAATTGGATGATCTCATCGAAAAGATGAGCATCGAACGATGAACAAATAAATTAGTTGTTTTTGCTTTCATGGGTGGCAAATTCATTTGTTTGTAATTGTCAATAATAATATAAAATCTATGAGAGAATATTTTGAGATGATAACTACGTGGGAAAAAATCTCGCTTATTCTTTGAATATAAAAACAGTGTAATTTTTAATTCAAGCACCAACCATAACGAAATAATTTAAAATTCACACAATTCAAAATTACGTTACGCTCATATTTAAAATATGAATTTTGTTTCCTGAATAAAAGAATGCCCGCATTTTGATATACTAGCAAATAATTTGTCGTCAGAAATTTTAATGCAGAAAGTAAAAACATTTTATGTAAGTCTATATTAGACATTACTCACGTACGCATTCTACCTCACAATCTGTTAACTTACCAAGGCAGTGACGAGAACATGACCCAGTCGTAGGAGAGACATTCTGCAACAAAAATAGAAAGTGTTAGTTTATAGTTTACGTTAATTTACATTCGATTCTGCAATATTATATGTTGGGCGTATGAGACTTGGAGACCGATATGTTATAGTTATAATTTGTAATTAGGTAGCCTTGAAGCAGGACAATGAAAAACAACTAAATCCGGTTTAAAAAGATCGTTAATGCAAAAATGTCTTTGTAAAGACAGATTTTCCATGAATTAAAATGCAATTAGATACAATTTCAAAATGGATGAATACTTGAGGAAGGCTGGAATGTAACTGCTTGGCCTTTGCATTTTAAAATTTTATGACCGCTTATTTATAGGTCAAAGCGAACTTGAATTGAATCATCTATCCGATTACAGCAATTAGGTATTTTTACTTCACTAATGTTGGGCCTACGTATTTTATTGGCCAACTTTGTCTGTCTGATTATTTATCATTATTTTATATCACTGATTCATAGTCTATTCCAGTTAAGAATAGTCCAAGGCTCTTATGGGACTTCAATTTAATCCTCCTGATTGGCTGAAATACAAACACGATTCACTCATATTAAATGCAAAATTTAAAACAAGTTTTGTGAGAAATGAATTCAATAAATCGAAGAAGCAAATGTATTCACATATTACCTGAATATATACAAATTTATTTATTGATGAACGACTGACAGTTGATGCAACTGACAAATGGCCAAGTGCCAATGTAAAATTAGTTCGCATTTCGGCCAATCAGAAGGCTTACGTAGTTCCATAGAAGCCTTGGACCGTTCTTAATTGAAATAGACTATAGATCCAATTAAAAATGTGATGCTGAATAATTCAGTCAGATGTTGATTTTTTTTCTCAATGTAATAAAAATCAGTCAAATAATTTTGGATGTATCTCTGTAAATGAGGAATTTAGGACATTATTCTTCATATACTCTTTACAACGCTTCATAATTATTAGATCTAATTACGTCACATTCTTCTTATTGAAATATAAATTCGATTTGAATCTATTTCATACTTTTTAACCCTGGAAATGCACACTGGGGTCTCAGAAACCCCATGCTCCAATTTTTATCTTGTGCACAAGCACAAAGTCGATATAGTACGATGTGACCACCCCGTAAATTTAGTTTAGTAATGTCTTCAGTATGTGCTACATGTATTTTGATGATAGCTGAAGTAAGTGGATCATAATTTATGAATTTGTTTGTATTTGGGTCTCTGAGACCCCAGTGTGACTGTTTGCGTTAGATTTTTTGGTATAGCTGAACGCTCTTTATTATTATCCATTTTGACATTTCAGCAGAAAATGACTACTTCGGAATTCAAACCCCCTTCTGTGTTGATAAATAATGAACTTGAACGCAAAATTCATGGAAGATCTCATATTTTATGCATTAAACAAGAAAAATTCGGAAAATATGTACTTTTTATGCATTGTCCTTTTTTCCAATAAACTGTGCTCCCAAAAAATTCAATGCTTTCTCACTTCATTCATTATCATCCTGATTAGAGTACATATTATGAAAATTAATTAAAACAACATCCATTTCTCAGAGAAACTACGTTTTCGTTTGGGATTTTGCGCTAGATTTATTAGCATAGCTGAAAGCCTTAGATCATAAATAATATCTAGATGGAAGGAGTCCTATATCACACAACACATTTTTGCGAACGGATATGCCAGAAAGAGAGGAAAATACAGTTTACGTTAGAGGGACAAAGAAATAAAATATAAAGAAAGAATAATGAAAGTGAAACGAACTGCGCATGTCTATCGAATTTTATTTGCTATTTATAAAATTAATGTTAAGAAGATGTACTTTGCAACTAGAAAACGGCGAATGAATATAAATATTTTTTACAGAAATAAGAACTCATTACATCATGTGTTTGTCATTTTGCGGGCTTGAAAAACCGAAATTTGATTATTTCACGCTTGCGCAGTTTATTTCTCCAGCATTCTTACAATATATCTTCCATCTCTTTCCGTCGTAACCGTTCGCAGCTTCTTCCATCTAGATATTATTTATGATCTAAGCTGAAAGCTCACTATTATTCGCCATTTTGACATTTCAGCAGGAAATGACTCCTTCGGAATTCAAAGATCTCTTTGCATTGATAAATGATGAACTTGAATGTGAATTCATGAAATCTCTAGTATTTTATGCATTGAATGAGAAAAATTCGAAAAATTTACACTTTTTTATGCATTGTCCTTTTTATCAATAAATTGTGCTCTTGAAGAACTCAATGTTCTCTACTCCTGTCATGATTATTCTGAATAAATCACGTATCATGAAAATTAATCAAAACAACATCCAATTCTCAGAAAAACTACGTTTTCGTTTGGGGTTTCTGAGACACCAGTGTGACACTTATGCAACAACAAATGAAGTGTACATGTTTAGGGTTAAAATTCAAATTGGCGTCAAAATTCTTTTTTTGAAAACTGTTTTTAAAAGTGAATATTTACAAGGCAACTAGAAACATGCGAAATGATTGTTTTGTTTACAGGACGCGAAATACTTCGCAGCCAGGGATGCGAAATATTTCGCATCCTACTGATTATTGATAGCATAGCAACATTAAAAGTTACATTGATTGATTCGAAATGTCAAAATTTTCTTTCTACATTTTTATTAATTTTGAGACATAGTTTTCAAAAAAACTTTGTTTAATACATGATTGCCAAATTTTTTTTATTCTCGAATGCAAAAGTGATATTTCGCAATCTAGAATCAAAAATAATTATTCTGGTAGAAATGATAATAGTATTGACTTTAAGCGCATTTATAGGAGGAAGCGCTATTGTTCTCACTTTGATGTCTGGTATCTCCGCTCCTCATCCCGCAATTTTGAAGATATTGACCTAATTCCCTTGCTAATTGGGAACTTATTAAAAAGTAGCAGGCAACCATAAAATAATTGATTTTCTTAATTGGTTTTATGGCAATAATAATTTAATAGTTATTTAAAGCACATGCCGGGGAATGAGAGGTACATAACAGCGTTGAAATCATTTACAAATGCCCGAAATGTGTTTGTTAATATTCAGATAAATCGTTACCAACAGTCGACACGCGTACAAACATGAGGTAGGGTAATGTATTTTGTGTCCGCTGCTTGCAATTGCAATCCAAATATTAACTGATCTGCCTGATAAAAGTAGGCTATATAGTGTTGTATTTATGAATACAATAATTTGAATATTGTTTTATGGTTACTTCTTAACTTGGTAGTTTTTCGCTTACTCTATCACAATACAAATGCATGGTATTTAACACCTATCACCGATCCATTTGTTAACTTATTTGTCAGGTTATTTATCAAAGCTAAATGTTAATTTGTGCTTTGTATTTTCTCGCTAAAAAAAATATATATATTTTTTTTAGGCCAGTGAAGGGATAATTTCTTTGCTTTTACTAATTGAAAAGGGTGCTGGGAATTTGAATATTTTTTTGGATCCGCTTTATCAGGGAAATCTAAATTAAAAATGCTTTCGTAACTAACCGAGGATATTTGATAAACAAGAAAATGTAAACAGTCAGTTCAAATTAGAGAGCTCCTAAGGCAGCTTGTCATTAGAAGTGCTGTTCTATATTTCTTTTCACATGTGAAAAGGAATAGCCTTCAACTGAATCAAGTTGGATTCAGTTAGTCGAAGCTCTACAATAAAAGAAAAAATTTGGTATCAACTTTAGCAAAATTTATGATAAATTGGTTATCCTTTGGTAGGAAAAGAACGACGTTGAAAATTTCTTGTATTTTGGATTTTCCTAAATACTTCGTAAGAATATGGTACTGACTGACTTTAGGATTAACGGGATAAATAATATATTTTTTGTCTTTTTCTTGTTTCTAAAATATCGAAAAGTGATTCGCCTTATTTTGGAATTTTAGTTTTTACTTACTTGTACTAAGTACAAGTACAATCTAAAAATCAAAACGAATACCTTCAGATTACAAAGCCAGCATATTTACACTGAGCTATGAGTGTTCATTTGCTATGTATCTTATAATTGTCAAAATATGAAGATTGAGCACCTTAAAAAATTATTGTATGCAACATGGATGTAAACAAGCATTACAGCATTGGGACAACAATTTTCGTAGCTCGATAAATTTCTTTCTCGTCTAGAAATACTTGGCCTCTTGTTGTATAAATTACTATAAGAAAAGTTTACACACTTGTTGCATACAGTAGTAACTATGAAAACAAATTGGAAACACAGCCCAGCACAAATTGATATTCATAGTCTAAATAGAAAAAAATGGATAAATGCGTGTAGGACTCGTAAATTTAATAAAACAACTTTTAGAAATCCGCGAAAATAGTATATTGTGCAACAAGTGCGATAAGTTGTCGATTGCCCCCGAGAGCGAAGTTGGACGAACGAAGTAAGTGCGCTCATTCGCTCAAGTGGACAATTGACAACACCGTACGAGTTGCAGATACTATTTTTTATTACGAATGCGGGATAAGTACTATTTTGCGCTTTTTTCTCCGGGCGGTAAACGGTTTGCGCACTCAAAAGCCCGGAAAAACATACGCAAAATAGTACTTATTCTGCATGAGTAATAAAAAAATATATAATCGATTAGTCTACACAGATAAATAAAATTGAAGTGTCTGTATATGATTTCAAAATAAATGCAAAAATTTGTGTAAGAGCTGCTATTTAAACGATGCCCAATCATAAATGACCTTTTTTAGAATTTTTATCAGTCTGTCTGAAAGTTTGTCTCGAATAGGCTCCGAAACGGCCCAACAGATTTCAATGAAAATTGCAGGGATTAAAACAGGAATTTTAACTTAGATTTTCGTGTATGTTTCATTTTGATATCTTGCAGGGTTCAGAAGATATGAGTATAAATATTTGTATGCTTCGTGACCGCGCCAGCCATAGATCTAGTGTCAGCGTAACTGTGGAAATGATAAAAAGTATGCTTATGTATAAAGTGGGGAAAGAGGAAATACTTTTTGCCTCATTTGCGCGAGCAGCCTGATGATGTGCAGTTCTGTGACAGAATTCAATTGCTCTCTTTAATTATTATTATTTTCAGTATTGATGTGGAAAACGAAATGCGAATTTCAGTTTATGCATTGTTTGCAAAGTTTAGAAGTTACTTCGGAAAAAAAATTATTCACCTTGGTTCACATCCTCATCTATTTTTAGGTAATACTGAAAAATATTTGTCCAAGACCTTGTCTGATTTATTCTTTTATTTTAAAACGTGCATATAAAAAGATGTCTTAGAGGAGCTAGTCCAATTATCAAATGGCCACTGAATCAAAACAAAAAATTCACCTTGAAATTTTCATGAATAATAATTATTCTAATAAAAAATAAATGTTGGTTATACAACTGAATTATATTGTTTCCACAGTATATTAATTTTGAAGGCTACACAAATATATACTTTCAAATAATGTAAAATAAAACACTTCGGGTAACTCGCGTGACCTATCATTTTAATCTCTAGTTTTACCAGTATAATTTTACACATTTTTTTCTTCAACCGAAGACAAAATTTACATTTTACACATTAGTAAATTAGCAATTTCAATTATTCGTAAATAGATGTGCAAGTATTTTGTTAGAAAATGCTAATTTATTTTTTTTTTTCTTGTAGATCAAGCAACACAACAATATCAAAATTTTTCACCCACTCTTCTATTTCGATAAAAATTGTGTTGCATTAGTTTTATTTCGTGGAAGTTGATTTTGATCATAACATGAACTTCAACAAGTTACGTGACGGCCAATCATTCATGATCAGTTTGTATAATATCCTCCGATCATTGATAATTATGAGATGTTTTTGACAGTTTTGAAAGCCAGTTGCTTGGTAATATTTTTTCTAGTAAAGTCTAATAATAAAAACAAATCGTGGATGAAGAATATTAAAAATTATCTAAGTGAATAATAATCTTATCTATTTGACATCCGGTGTATTTCTCACCTTTATTTTTATCACAATCTTCTTCAACACTATCTCTCTTCACTTCACTTTCATTCGCACTTATTTCCACACAACTTAATCCTGTCGATATTCTCCGCGATTGCTATACCCTTTATCTCGTTTTGAAGTTATTGATAGCAGATGGACAATCCGTGACCATGTCTCATGGCTGTTTTCGGCTCTAAACCTACGACCGCGGTTGAGGTGTTTCGCTCACCTGCCGTTGTTCAACTGTTTAACTTGACTTTTGACTTTAGAGTAGAGGTGTGCGAAACAAAAAGAAAGTAAAAGGAGTTGAACAACGAGGGAGAGGATCTTGTCGGAAAGATTCGTGAAGCAATATTTCAATCGAGATCATACGAACATAAAATTTAATATGTGAATAATTTCATATATTCTTACTTCTGTAATTATTCAGGCAAAATTATTATAGTACTGATTGTATCTAAATCAAACAGAAATAATATTTGCTAAAAATTTTTATTTGGAGCCCTAGTTCACAGTTATTGAAGTTTTTTTTTTTTCGAAAAGTCGTTATTACTCCCTTATTTAAAGGAATATTTAAAAAATACAAAAATTTTCAACATTTGCTTTCGGTTCTTTAAAATATTTGTATTCACAATTATTTTCTATTTCATCAAATAACAAAATGGCGACCGATCAAAAATTTGAAAACAAGATATCTTGACAACCACTCGATCGATTTTTGAATTTTTTGCCTGAAACATTTTTTTTGATCTGTTTAAAAAAAGTTTTTATTCAAATTGAATTACAAGATAAATTTTAACACACTGCAACAAGATCACCGATTTTTTCTATTATGATTTCAAGCTTGATTTGTATGAAGGAAAATGGTGACGTCATTTTGTTCCTAGTATATTATTGATTCATCCTTCCTCAGTCAGTACTAATACTTTCAGATTTTTCTAATCTCTAATTTAGTCAGAAATTAATTATTAAATAAAAATGGCTGGATTTGACGTACAGCCCTGCTGCTTTTGAGTTTTGAACACAATAATTATGTTATGGGAAGTGGTGACGTCAGTCTGTTTCCGGTATATTATTTCCACATCTTTTCTCAATTCACCCTTATAGTTTCAAGTTTTTTGAATTACTGGTTTAGTCAGAAATAAATAATTTATCGAAAGAGGATATATTAAATAATCATTTCTATTGTGATTTTGAAATATACTATAACCTTTGATTATTATATATACCAGTGAGTACATAATTATAGTATTATGTATTCAGTGTGTATATATTTAAAGTTATAACGAGCAGAGCCCCTACAGGGCAAACTTCCATCGGGACACGCCGTTTAAACGGGTGGCCAAACGCAGCTTTGTATGCATTGACAAATATTTAAAAATTCTTTTCTCAATCTGATTATAGATAAATACAGAATGGAATGGATTTCTTGACCATGGATTTGAGTCAGTCGCTGAATGGATCAGATGTCGAGTGTTTGGACCGGGAGCCCTGTATCCATCTCTTGCATTGCTTCGAAGGAGCTTTCCGATTTCGAGGTTTAAAAATGAGTAATTATTTTTTTTCCATAGTGTACTAACGATTGCTTTTATTTTTAATATTTTAATATTACAATGTAGCCCAGTTGTCAGAGACAAATTCAAATCAAAATCTCTCATAAAATGTGATATCGCTGAAACTAGGTTTCTAGGTACTTTTTTGGGTGTAGAAAATGATTTAAAAATCTTTGCTGCTTTAAAAAGTATGCTAAGTTCATAATCTCGAAAACAAAATCGAAAATTTTTATATCGAAAAAATAATGAAGTTTGATAAAAACAATATGAATATTCTTTGTGAATGAGTACCCAGGGTTTTTCTGGGATGTTGATTGATAATTTGATATAAGATTTTCAAAATTGAGAATGGCGGATATAATATGTCGGCAATTTAGAATGTACAAAAAATTTTCAATCTCTATATTTTAAAATTCAATTTATATATTTTGAAAGTGTGAACAGGTGATATGAACATGGTTTTTCTGCTTACTAAGATCATTATATATTAATGGAGTAAAAATTAAAATGGTGTATTCAATATGGAGGTTTTTAAAATGAGTAAGAATTTGTCAATAAATGAAGAAAAGAATAAGATGTATTTCAAAAAACAATTGAAAAATTGATAGAAATTCTGTTTCAAACTTGTACTTACTGTCTTCTTATTCTTTGGCATTACAAACATCTTCAACATCGCTGTCTTGCTCTAGCACTGAAATTTTAGTTGAATTTCTACAGACATCACCTGTTAAACAAGAACCACATATTGCAGAACTCAGTAAGTTTGTTTATATACAATTACAAGCTCTCCCACATCTTTTTTTGCAATAATTGCAAAAAATCAAATCCAAAAGAGATTTCGAAGTTGGCAGTTTTGTCATTTTGACTGAACTGGATATCTTTGAGTTAGTATCGTCCATTTTCCAATCAATGTTTGCTTATAACCTGAATACGTAATCAAAAAATAATTAATATATTATTGAAGCTCAGGATTTCAACTTAAATTTTTTTTTTTTAATAATTTTTTAAAGCTTAACTGCAAGTTGTAGGAATAAGAATATGCAAAGAACATGCATTTTCTTATATAGATTACTCAAACATATCAAGTTTCAACTTCATTTAAAAAAGCAGATGTAATAATTTCTGATTCATATAAATTAATAAAAACCGTTTTGAGAATGAAAATGTTGTCGAATGAATGCTTCGAAAGAAAATGATTATTTTAAAACACGAGTTTTATTAAACCGAGACAATTTTTATCATTTTGATTATTTTTACATTAAAAGTGGGAGTATAGTGATGATAAATGTACAAGGATTCAATTTTTTTATGCCTCTATTAATATATATCTTCAATTTCATAAAAGTCAGTGAGAATTTTAGAAATTCTAACTTCCGGTCGAATTTTCTATGAGAGAAAAAAAAATTATTGGAAACTAATGTCTTCCTCAGAAAGCTTAGAGTCTCCACTTTAAGATGCTTTTTGGTTTTTTTGTTTTGCATATATTTTAGATAATGAAACTTTAGTTTTTCCTCGAACGCCTCGCTTGAATATTTGTATTCAGCGGCTTGGCGCGCATAGAGTTTTCAAATTCGCTTTCATATTTTTAATAATTTTTTATATTGATGCAGAATTTTTTTATGTAACTTATAATATAACTTTGAGTAAAATTTCCTGCTCTTTCGGGTGGTACTATTAGTTTCTCGATTTTTCTATTTCATTTTTCGAGATATAGGGCAAAAACAAAATTTTCGATTTTGTTTTCGAGATTATGAACTTAGCATATACTTTAGAGCTGCAAAGATTTCTCTATCTTCTTCTACACCCAAAAAACTACCAACGAGCCAAATTTCAGCTATATCACATTTCATGAGAGGTCAAAATCTCTGACAACTGGACTAATGATCAGAAGTAAATGTTTATGATTATAATAATAATAGTGGTGTTTCATTTGGCAAAAATAATACATAAGCACAATAAATATCTATATTTGCAATTTTAGTCATTTTTAAAATTAATAATCTTATTTTATTTGAAGATTAACCTACTGACAAACATACGTTTTTTCAAGGAATTTGGTGTGTTATCGGAAATTTTATCTAAATTAACACATTTTTTCAAATTACCAAGTAAACGTTTCTTTACATTGATCATTTTTTGAGTAAAAAATAAAAAATTATCATTACTTTACGTCGCTTCTTCGACTTATTACCACCTTTTGATACATCTCGACAAAATAAAATTGCTCTTTATTTCTTGGAAACGAGCAGGGTTGGCCTGATTTGAATCTATAAGATTTTTCTAAAAAATCATTGATTCAATTTATTCAATTTTTCCTTGTATATTTCATTGATTTAGTTTATTCTATATTGGTTCAATAATTTTAAACGCGTAATAATGATTCAAATCAAAACCAATCATTTTTTGAAAATATTATTCACATATATGAATGAATAAATACTTATAGTTTTAAAAAAAATCATGATTTTTGGATGGTAGAAACAAGTACACAACTTTCGGTATATTTAAATTATTTGGACGTCCATTTCAAAAGTGAAAAATTTTATTCCAACAATCAATAAGGCATTCGCAGATGATCTCATGAATATTTATAAATACAATAACGTAACTCTGATCATAGCCCACAAGAATCAATCCGGAGTTGTGTACTTGTCTCCAAGAAATTAAGAGTAATTTAACTTTAATGTATCATTTGCAAATAGATTAACTTTACAATTTTTTTAGTACAACTGGCAGGTCATTACTATAAATAATAAATATCATTCATAAAATGATTTTATTCATCTATTGAATACATGTTTAATAGTTTTAACAATTTAAAAATGATAAAAATAAATTAATAGTTTTCCTTTTCTGCAGCTTACGGAGGACATCAAAATTCATCTGAGTCTTGGATGGACTGCAGTAGCAGAATATTTGAACAACTTAGAAAACATGTCACCTGTCACTGTGATGGATAATAAATTCAACCAATGGCTCAAAGAAATTCGCAATTGGAATGGCAGTTATTTCAACTATGGATTTCGTAACATAAGTGTTCTATACCAAATACATTCTGCTAATTAAAAACGGAATATACTTCGAATACATCTGTTAATACTGTTACAGATATATTTAGGACATTATGTAAATTGCTGTTTTATATCTTGTGCTTCTATTTCGTATTTATTACTTCGATGAGTAGTTTGAGAAATGCTGTAAATATATTTGGGTTTTGTACAAAATCGTGTTGGAACGTAAAGATCAAAATTATTTTGAAACAAAATTAACATATAATATAACACAGCAATCAAGTAAAAAGCTAGTTTTAATAGTATTTAGGATACAAGTTTCATGCAACCTGATTTTAGGGCAAGCGAAATAACTTTGAAATGCTCAATGTACAAGTGCCCTAGAATATCTTCTTCTCTTCGGGTATTTGAGTACGTACTTACAATTTGAATGTTCTAGAGCCTCTGGATTATTTAGAAATAATAATTTTGTAACCAACTTTTAGAATATGCAAATCTCAAGCCTGTAGCTCGTGCACTGATAATAATTGTTAGTTGATATTATTTCTGCTCAAGCCCACATCACTCCTGAGTACGTACTCTCAATTTGAGATTTTTAGAACGTCTGGTTCACTTAGAAATGCTAATTTTGTTATGAGCTTTTGAAAAATGCAACTCTCAAGCCTGTATCTCGTGCACCAATAACAATTGAAAGTTGATATTATCTCTACTTGAGCCCACATCCCTCCTGTTACGTACTCACAATTTAAGATTCCTAGAACCTCTGGTTTACTTATAAATAATAATTTTGTAATTAACTATTGAAATATTCAATTCTCAAGCCTGTAGCTCGTGTATAAATAACAATTAGAAGTTGATATTATTTCTGCTTGAGCCCACATTCCTCCTGAGTACGTACTCACAATTTAGGATTTTTAGATCCTCTGGTTCACTTAGAAATAATAGTTTTGTAATTAACTATTGAAATATTCAATTCTCAAGCCTGTAGCTCGTGCATCAATAACAATTAAAAGTTGATATTATTTCAGCATAAGCCTACATCCCTCCTGAGTATGTACTCACAGTTTGAGATTTTTAGAGCCTCTGGTTCACTTAGAAATATCTTTGTGATGAACTTTTGAAAAATGTAATTCTCAAGTCTCTAACTCGTGCATCAATAACAATCGGCAGTTAATAATATTTCTGCATAAGCCTTCATCCCTTCTGAGTATGTATTCCCAATTTGAGATTTTTAGAGCCACTGGTTCACTTAGTGTTTCACAAGAATCAAGAAATAGTCTTGTTCTTGTCTTGATCTTGTCTTGAAATCAAGACAAGACCAAGACAAGAAGTGTTTTTTATTTTCCAAGACAAGACAAGAACGTACTATCAAGAATCAAGACTTCTTGTCAAGAAATCTTGATATCTTGACAATTAATTATTCAAATCTGCATAATTTATTATTTAATTATTGAAATATTTAAATCGGTTGAGGTCATCACAGTTTTTTCCCGACAATAAATTTCATGGCCAGTTTCATCATTGTTTCATTGATTTAGCAGTATGATACCTTTCAAAGTGATATTTGTCATTGTCAAACTGACAATTCAAAGTGACAGCGTCATTTTCAAAGTGACAGTTGTCATTGTCGAAGTGACGGCTGTCATTGTCTAAATGACAGCTGTCATTGTTATGGTGACAGATGGCGGCATACAATATGAGTATTCTTCCAGATTTTCCAATTGAATAAGCTCATTTACAAATTTAAACCTATTCGGGGGAGTAAGAAGTATCGGTGACTATGATTTTCGAAACAAATATTTGATACATATCAAAAGCTTAAGTTGTCAGTTTCCAGTGATTGAATCGTCTATGTAGAAGAGAAATGTATGGGTAGAATCCCCAATACTCTAAGAAAGTTGTTAACTCTTAGCAACATTGCTTTATCATATAACAATAATTATTGCAAATACTGATTAATACGTGAAAATTACAGACTTTTCATTTATTTCTATTGGTGGCAATCTTGGAAAACGTTGCTAGAATCGATTCATAACATAACTGACAGGGAGGATAGGTAGACACGAACGCTAAACTGAGTATTCAGATTGGATAAAATAATGGAGAAAGGGGATTCCCCCTAAAAGTCAAGATCAAGAAATATCAAGAACTCTTGAAACAAGACAAGAAATGCATCGTCAAGAAATGAGCAAGACAAGAAATTTTTATTTTCTTGTCTTGAAAATCAAGACAAGACAAGAAATAGTCATCAAGACAAGAAATCTTGTCTTGATGAAACACTAGGTTCACTTATGAAAAATAAGTTTGTAATTTCCTATTGAAAATATTTACCTCTAGGCTATAGCTCGTGCACCAATATCAATTGCCAGTTAATATTATTACTACACGAGCCTACATCCCTTCTGAGTACCTACTCCCAATTTCAGATTTTTAGAACCTCTGGTTCACTTGAATATAATAATTTTATAACTAACTTTGGAAGTATTCAATTCTTAAACCTGTAGCTCGTGCGCTGATAACAATTGGTAGTTGGTATTCTTTCTGCATAATCCTATATCCCTCCTGAGTACGTACTCAAAATTTGAGATTTTTAAGACCTCTGGATCACTTAGAAATAATAATTTTGTGACGAACTTTCGAAAAACGCAATTCCCAAGCCTGTATGTAGCTCGTACACTAATAACAATTGGTAGTTGATATTATTACTGCACGAGCCTACATCCTTCTTGAGTACGTACTCTCAATTTGAAATTTTTAGAGCCACTGATTCACTTAGAAAAAATTAATTTGCAATTAACTATAAAAAATAGCTAGTTCTCAAGGATATAACTCGTGCACAAATAACAACTGGTAGTTGATATTATTACTGCACGAGCCTACATCCCTTCTGAGTACGTTCTTCTAATTTGAGAATTTTAAGACCTCTGGTTCACTTAGAAATAATAATTTTGTGACGAACTTTCGAAAAATGCAATTCACAAGCCTGTAGCTCGTACACTAATAACAATTGGTAGTTGATATTATTACTGCACGAGCCTACATCCTTCTTGAGTACGTACTCTCAATTTGAGATTTTTAGAACCACTGATTCACATAAAAAAAATTAATTTGCAATTATCTATAAAAAATAGCTAGTTCTCAAGTATATAACTCGTGCACAAATAACAACTGGTAGTTGATATTATTACTGCACGAGCCTGCATCCCTTCTGAGTACGTACTCCTAATTTGAGATTTTTAAGACCTCTGGTTCACTTAGAAATAATAATTTTGTGACGAACTTTCGAAAAATGCAATTCACAAGCCTGTAGCTCGTACACTAATAACAATTGGTAGTTGATATTATTACTGCACGAGCCTACATCTTTCTTGAGTACGTACTCTCAATTTGAGATTTTTAGAATCACTGATTCAATTAAAAAAATTAATTTGCAATTATCTATAAGAAATAGCTAGTTCTCAAGGATATAACTCGTGCACAAATAACAACTGGTAGTTGATATTATTACTGCACGAGCCTGCATCCCTTCTGAGTACGTACTCCTAATTTGAGATTTTTAAGACCTCTGGTTCACTTAAAAATAATAAAATTGTGACGAACTTTCGAAAAATGCAATTCTCAAGCCTGTAGCTCGTGCTCCAATAACAATTGATGGTTGATACTATTACTGCACGAGCCTACATCCTTCTTGAGTACGTACTCTCAATTTGAGATTTTTAGAACCACTGATTTACATAGAAAAAAATTAATTTGCAATTAACTGTAAAAAATAGCTAGTTCTCAAGGATATAACTCGTGCACAAATAACAATTGGTAGTTGATATTATTACTGCCCGAGCCTACATCCCTTCTGAGTACGTACTCCTAATTTGAGATGTTTAGAGTCTCTGGTTCACTTAGAAATAATTATTTAATCTTTAATTTGTATTATAAATTTGTGACTGGCCATGTATATAATTTATGTAGCTTGTGCAGCAATAAGGGTTGTATCGAGGGTTGTATTTATTCTTATTCACAAACTGTTTCATATTATACTGTAATAATGGATTATGTATCAATTTATGCATGAATAAGAGCTGTTTCTGTGCTTTTAATTTTGTCCTATTTAATTATGAATGTTATTGTATTTTATATTAAAATAAATTGGATTATATGAATAATCACTTGTATTTATTTGCTATTAGTTCGTAATTTCCCCACCACCATTTGTTTCAGAGGAGAAAATATGATCAAAATAAAAAAATTATTCACATCACGTATATAGTTCAAAAAGTTGCCACCAGGGGGCAGCATCTGTCAATAACACCAATTAGCAATCATCTCATTCATAATGGAATAAGTTGCTCCGTGATGAATTTTGTGTGGCTGAAAAATCCAAAGTTTGTATTAGGATCACATGATTTGACAGAGAAAACTCAAGGAATTAATTAGCGGTTATCTCGAGAACCAGAGGGATTAAGGACAAATGTTTCGAATAAAAGTTACATAACTTTCAACGCCCTACAAGATTTATTGAGAAGAATTCTCTCTAGGGCTCATAGTTTTCGAGAAACGATACGCAACTACCCTCAATTTGAGGGTTGGAAGAAAATTCTATATAACTTTTTTATAGCCCTTTTAAAGTTGTATACGGTGGTGTGATTGAATTTTCCCTAAAGGCTATAGTTTAGGAGAAAATCAAGAAAAACAATTATCAGAACACTTGATTTTTCTCCTACAATTCCTGCTACCTGGATACAAAATTTGGATTTTTCAATCGTAAAATTCATCGCTTTGTGAATTTTTTTGTCTTCGAAAAATCAGAAATTTGTATCAGGATCATATGATTTGGCAGAGCAAATTCAAGGGATTAATTAGCGATTATCTCGAGAACCAGAGGGTTAAGGGACAAATGTTTCAAATCAAAGTGACATAACTTTCAACGCTCTACAAAATTCATTAGCAAGAATTCTTTTTAGGGCTCATTGTTTTCGAGAAACGATATGCAACTACCCTTAATTTGAGGGTTGGAAGAAAATTTTATATATCTTTTTTATAGCCCTCTTGAAGCTGTATACTGTGGTGTAATTTAATTTTCCCTAAGGGCTATAGCTTAGGAGAAAATCAAGAAAAACAATTATCAGAACACTTGATTTTTCTCCTACAATTCCTGCTACCTGGATACAAAATTTGGATTTATTCATCGCTGTGTGAATTTTTTTGTCTTCGAAAAATCAGAAATTTGTATCAGGATCATATGATTTGGCAGAGCAAATTCAAGGGATTAATTAGTGATTATCTCGAGAACCAGAGGATTAAGGGACAAATGTTTCAAATCAAAGTTACATAACTTTCAACGCCCTACAAAATTCATTAGAAAGAATTCTCTCTAGGGCTCATTGTTTTCGAGAAACGATATGCAACTACCCTTAATTTGAGGGTTGGAAGAAAATTCTATATAACTTTTTTATAGCCCTTTTAAAGTTGTATACGGTGGTGTAATTGAATTTTCCCTAAGGGCTATAGTTTAGGAGAAAATCAAGAAAAACAGTTATCAAAACACTTGATTTTGCTCCTACAATTCCTGCTACCTGGATACAAAATTTGGATTTTTCAGGCACACAAAATTCATAACGAAGCAACATTTTTCATCATGGCTAATAAATTTTTTCTCAGTTCACATATTGAATAATAGATGGCGCTGATTGTACTATCGACAGATGCTGCCAACTGGTGGAGAAATTTGGAACTATTTGTAAACGAATAAAAGTCATTATATATAAATAATCCAATTTATTTTAATTTAAAATACAATAACATTAATTAATAAAAAATCTCGTATTCATACATAAATTGATACAATAATACAATTACCATATTACCTATTATAACAGTATAATATAGTACAATTCGTGAATAAATACAATCCTTATTGCTGCACGAGCTACAAATGTCAGAATCAAATTATATAAATAGCCAGTTACAAATTCATAACACAAATTGAAGATAAAATAATTATATCTGAGTAAACCAGAGGCTCCTGGTCATTCAAATTGTAAGTACATACTCAGAAAACAACTAGGTACCAATAATTGTTATTGGTGCACGAGCTACAGCTTTGAGAATCTATTTTTCTCAATAATTAATTACACATTTATTTTTTCTAAGTGAACCAGTTGTTCTAGAAATCTCAAATCGGGAGTACGTACTCAGGAGGGATGTAGGCTTACGCAGTAATAATATCAACTATCAATCATAATTGGTGCACGAGCTATAGCCTTGACAACTAAATATTTTTAATAGTTAATTACAAATTAAATTTTTCTGAGTGAACCAGTGGTTCTAAAAATCTCAAATTGGGAGAGCGTACTCAGAAAGGATGTAGGCTTATGCAGTGATAATATCAATTACAAATTATAATTGGTGCACGAGCTACAGCCTTGAGAACTCATTATTTTCAATAATAAATTGCAAATTAATATTCAAGTGAACCAGTGGTTCTAAAAATCTCAAATTGGGAGTACGCACTCAGGAGGGATGTGGGCTTATCTAGTAATAATATTAACTATTAATCATAATTGGTGCACGAGCTACAGCCTTGACAACTAAATATTTTCAATAGATAATTACAAATTGAATTTTTCTGAGTGAACCAGTGGCTCTAAAAATCTCAAATCGGGAGAACGTACTCAGAAGAGATGCAGACTTATGCAATGATATCAATTACGAATTATAATTGGTACACGAGCTACAGCCTTGAGAACCTAATATGTTCAATTATTAATCGCAAAATTTTTATTTAAGTGAACCAGTGATTCTAAAAATCTCAAATTGGGAGTACGCACTCAGGAGGGATGTAGGCTTATGCAGTAATAATATCAACTATAAATCATAATTGGTGCACGAGCTACAGCCTTGACAACTTAAAATTTTCAATAGATAATTACAAATGAAATTTTTTTGAGTGAACCAGTGGCTCTAAAAATCTCAAATTGGGAGAATGTACTCAGAAGAGATGTAGCCTTATGCAATGATAATATCAATTACGAATTATAATTGGTGCACGAGCTACAGCCTTGAGAATTTAATATTTTCAATAATTAATTGCAAATTATTATTCATGTGAACCAGTGGCCCCAAAAATCTTAAATTGGGAATACGCACTCAGGAGGGATGTAGGCTTATGCAGTAATAATATCAACTATCAATCATAATTGGTGCACGAGCTACAGCCCTGACAACTAATATTTTTAATAGTTAATTACAGATGAAATTTTTCTGAGGGAATCAGTGGCTCTAAAAATCTCAAATTGAGAGAACGTACTCAGAAGGGATGTAGGCTTATGCAATGATAATATCAATTACGAATTGTAATTGGTGCACGAGCTACAGCCTTGAGAACTTAATATTTTCAATAATTAATTGCAAATTATTATTCAAGTGAACCAATGCTTCTAAAAATCTCAAATTGGGAATACGTACTCAAGAGGGATGTAAGCTTATGCAGTAATAATATCAACTATCAATCATAATTGGTGCACGAGCTGCAGCCTTGAGAATTAAAAATTTTCAATAGTTCATTAGAAATTAATTCTTTTCAAGTGAACCAGTGGTTCTAGAAATCTCAAATTGAGAGTAGGAACTCGGGAGGGATGTGGGTTTATGCAGTGATATTATCAACTCTATTAGTTAAAATTGGTATACGAGCTGATAATTGAATATCTCCAATAGTTGAAAACAAATTAATTTTTTTTTTAGTGAACCAGTGGCTCTAGAAATCTCCAATTGGGAATACGTACTCAGAAGAATGTAGGCTTATGCACTAATAATATCAACTATCAATTATAATTCGTGCACGAGCTACGGTCTTGATAATTGAATATTTTATATAGTTAATCACAAATAGATTTTTTTCAAGTGAACCAGTGGTTCTAGAATTCTTAAATTGGGAATACGAACTCAGAAGGGATGTAGGCTCGTGCAGTAATAATATCAACCACCAATTGTTATTAGTGCATGAGCTACAGGCTTGAGAATTGCATTTTTCAAAAGTTCGTCACAAAATTATTATTTCTAAATGAACCAGACGCTCTAAAAATCTCAAATTTTGAGTGCGTACTCAGGAGGGATGTAGGCTTATGCAGAAATAATACCAACTACCAATTGTTATCAGTGCACGAGCTACAGGCTTGAGAATTAAATGCTTCAGAACTTAGTTATAAAATTATCATTTCTAAGTGAACCAGAGGCTCTAAAAATCTCATATTGTGAGCACGTTCTCAGAAAGCATGTAGGCTTATGCAGTATTAATATCAACTATCAATTGTAATTGGATCACGAGCTACAGGCTTGAGAATTGAAAGCTTCAAAAGTTAGTTACAAAATGATTATTTCTTAGTAAACCACAGGTACTAAAAATCTCAAATTGTGAGCACATACTCAAGAGGGATGTTAGCCTATGTGGAATCAATATCAACTACCAATTGTTATTGGTGCACGAGCTACAGGCTTGAGAATCAAATATTTCAAAAGTTAATTAAAAATTCATTATTTCTAAGTGAATCAGAGATTCTATAAATCTCAAATTGTGAGTATGTATTCAAGAAGGATGTAGGCTTATGCAGAAATAATATCAACTACCAATTGCAATTTATGCACGAGCTACTGGTTTAGAATTGAATATTTCTGATTACAAAATTATTATTTCTAAGTGAACCAGAATATCTAAAAATCTTGAATTGTGAGTACGTACTCAGGAGGGATGTAGGCAAAAATAATATCAGCTAACAATAATTGTTATTCGTGCACGAGCCACAGACTTGAGACTTGCATATTTCAAAAGTTGGTTACAATATTTATATTTCTGAATAATCCAGAGGTTCTAGAACATTCAAATTCTAAGTATGTACTCAAATACTTAAAGAGAAGAAGACATTCTAAGGCACTTGTACATTGAGCATTTCAAAGTTATTTCGCTTGCCCTAAATCAGGTTTTATCAAACTTGTATCCTAAATACTATTAAAACTAGTTTTTTACTTGATTGCTGTGTTATATTATATGTTAATTTTGTTTCAAAATAATTTTGATCTCTACAATACAACACGATTTTGTACAAAACCCAAATATATTTACAGCATTTCTCAAACTACTCATCGAAGTTATAAATGCGAGATAGAAGCTCAAGATATAACACAGCAATTTACATAATGTCCTAAATATATCTGTAACATATTAACAGATGTATTCGAAGTATATTCCGTTCCTAATAAACGCAGAATGTATTTGGTATAGAACACTTATGTTACGAAGTCCATAGTTGAAATGACTGCCATTCCAATTGCGAATTTCTTGGAGCTGCTGGTTGAATTTATTATCCATCACAGTGAAATGTCTTCTAATTTGTCCAAATATTCTGCTACTGCAGTCCATCCAAGACTCAGATGAATTTTGATGTCCTCCAGAAGCTGCAGAAAAGAGCAAACTGTTAATTTATTTTTATTATTTTTATAAATTGCTAAAACTATTAAATATGTATTCAATAGATAAATAAAATCAATTCTTGAATGATATATATTATCTATAGTAATGACCTGCCAGTTGTACTAGAAAAATTGTAAAGTTAATCTATTTGCAAATGATACATTAATTTTTTGGAGACAAGTACACAACTCTGATTCTTGTGGGCTATGATCAGAGTTACGTTATTGTATTTATAAATATTCATGAGGTCATCTACAAATGCCTCATAGATTATTGGAAAAATATTTCACTTTTGAAATGGACGTCCAAATAATTAAAATCTTTCGAAAGTTGTGTACTCGTTTCTACCATCCAAAAATAATGATTAATTGCTCTCATTTATCTCTTTTATTACAAAGTTTGCCATAATTTATTTCGTTATAATTCAAATAATCGTTAGAATCAAGTAATTTGGAATTATTGTAAATCAATGGAATATAGAAGAATGCAATTACCTTGAAATTTTTATGTTACTGTTTCCATTTGTTCTAGATTCACTTTCCTTGTGTTCTTTTCCACTTTTGGAGAACAAATTCATCTTATCGACAGCGACTGATTCAAAGTTATTACGACCGTACAGACTTCTTTCATACTCCAAATCAAGTTGTCAACTTGAAGAAATGCGAGCTCATTACGAAGTTCTGATGCTTATTGAAGATGGGACTTGCATTGAACCGAGTGTAAATGCATTTTCATCTCTCTAACAGCGATGTTTCTTCACTTCTTCCAATAACCAAGTGATGAATGATGTAGCTGACTTGGACAAGCCTCTCGAAGAAATTAATATAAAAAGATTCCTGTAAAACAAATTTAAATCATTATTTATATGAATGCACCGATTGTTAAGTTGAACAATAAAAATTTATATTGATCTTGTACCTATTTTAAAGCAATAAATAGCTTTTTCTTACATTTTTCGTCTTGTTTGGAAACTAATTGCGTAACACAAACGTGAACACGGCAAATAGGCCAATGGCTGTCTATAGTATATTTATTGATTTCTAAACCATTTTGAATGAAATATACAACTTTACCAAAGTATCTGATTGATATTTTTGATTAATATTAATAATTTCAATCCCTAACACAACAGCAACACCAAGACGATCAATTGAAATACGATAAATTATAAACTTTTTTTCACAATTTGAAGTTAAAACAATTAAATTCGGTTTTTGTGGAAAATCTCAATGTTTCCCAGCTATCCAATATTTTAAATGAATAATTTTAGAATAGAAATTGTCTTATAATACTTATGGAATCATAAATAATATGCATTTGCGTGATGTATAAAAATAATTCCTTATTTATTTGCACCTTTGGAGCAAAATCTTGCTTCTGAGCAGATTTACAGAGTCAGAAATTCCTCAACGTGACTCAGAAAAAACGCTGATAACTTGCTGGAAACGCAGAATTTAGTGC
Organism: Dromius quadrimaculatus; assembly: GCA_963989225.1. Taxonomy (NCBI): domain Eukaryota; kingdom Metazoa; phylum Arthropoda; class Insecta; order Coleoptera; family Carabidae; genus Dromius; species Dromius quadrimaculatus. The sequence continues at coordinate 6,600,353 of OZ022328.1, forward strand.
ATTTGAGGACGGATTTATGCGTATTATGTTGTATTGGATAGATTTATGTGATTTGCGATACTTTGAAACTGCTCAGAATGTGGTAATTTTGACTTATTTAAAACTTCATATAACTGCAGATAGCGCACTGAAAACACGGAATATGATGTTTTTGTCGATGAATTTATACTTATTTCAAGGTCCTGAATAGGAATATGAACTTTTTGATTGTGAAACACAATTTTAATACCTACTTATTTAAAAAATTTCAACTTATTGTTTCATTTAAGACTATTACGCTAGTTTTCGGTATATTTGGTTTAATAACTTTAAATTCTTTCCTCGGGTGCGAGCTTTCGTTTTTGTTTTTACTTCCTGGAACTTGAATCGATAAAATTGGCGGACCAACAGGAATGATATGACCTAAAACAGAAAATATTGTCACAAATATGAAATTCGTTATTCATTCAATGATTTATTTGTGGACCTCACATTATATTTTAATTAATACAGTATCTTACCCATATTCATCGCTTTGGTGACAGGACAATCTTTGTGAGCTAAAAGCAGTGCTTTCAATTGTTGAACCTCATTTCTCAAAGCAACATTTTCTTTATGCAATTTTTCATTTTCAGTGCTAAATGTATTCAATTTATTTTCTAAAGCATCCATCCATTCTTTTTTTCTAGCACGGCTTCTTATAGCAGCAGCGCGGTTGCGTTCAAGCATATCTAATTTTCGTTTGTCAACTGTTTCAACAGTTTGTTTTTCGACATTTATTTTAGATATTTTGATATTACTTTTAGAGTTACAACTAGCATTTTGTGCTTTTTGAATTATTGGCGAAGCTACGGTTTGTAAAATTGGTAAGGCGTTGATTTTTTGAATCATCGGAGGCTGTAAAACCGGGAGTAAAATAACAGAAGGTTGAATATTTTTGTCTTTAATCTGTTTTGTTTGCAAAATTTGTTGCAGCTTTTCTCTGGCTATAATATTTTGACGTATTTGTTTATGCGCAAGTTTAGAATATTTCTTCTCTCGTATTATTAATTTTGATTTTACTTTTTTGTCGCTTGAAATTATACTAGGTTTATCGTTGATTAGAATTGCTGGATTTTTGTCATTTATATGGAAAATATTTTCCGGACTGTTGTTACTATTCAAAGTCAATACTGAATTATCTTTATCTGAGATAAGTAACTGTTTTTCCGAGCCCACAGTTAAATGTAACTGAAGTTTATCAGCTTTTATTTGCGAAAAGACATTTTCTTCTGGTATGGGAAATATGTGTGGTGTGTGTAATGTATCATCTTCTGGCAAATCTGGCACTGGTAGAGATCCAGTTTTAACCATTTCAACAGCCTTCTTAAAAGTTTCTTCAAACGGATTGACATTTTGTAAATCTTGAAATAATCCGACTTCTTCGCAATTTCTCAGAAATCTTGTTGGAGTAGGGGTTTGGTCCGCTAAAATGCAGAATATTTAATAGATAATCAACTTGAAAGTTGTCATAACCTACCAACGATACTGCTGTTCTTCAAACCAAGATTGAGAACCATTTCGTGTTTTCTTTGATGGACATTCAGGTGATCTTCGTTGGTAAACGTCATAGTACAACCTTCGCTGGTACAAGCAAAAGGTTTTGGAGTGCCTCCTGACATTTTCAAATGTTTGGGAAGACAATTGTATTTTCAGCAGTTGACAGATTAGGGAATTTATTTTTCTAACCTCCAAAGTTTGAATCAAATTTTGAATATTCCACTTTCCATATGAAATTACTCATGAAAAATATTAGCTGTAAATTATATTAATCTAATAAACTCATACTCTTACATTATTTCTGTAAGTTAACTGTATTTTCAGCAGTTGACAGATCAGGGAATTTATTTTTCTAATCTCCAAAGTTTGAATCAAATTTTGAATATTCCACTTTCCATATGAAATTACTCATGAAAAATATTAGCTGTAAATTATATTAATCTAATAAACTCATACTTTTACATTATTTCTGTAAATTTTCTGGTCTCCGGTTCAGAAATTAATCAGTATTTTGTCATGTATCCGTCAGATCCGTCAATAATATATAATTCAGCTTCTACACAAACAATATAAGAAATAAGTATTTATATTCCACTAAGATGTCATTCAATTTATCTTCCCACGAATTTGTTGTTTCAAATAGCACTGAAAATAGCAATAGCTGGCATAAAAATAGAAAACGTGCTAGATGCTGCCATCTTACAGCCAACCTTTCAACTAGCCTCTTATTGAATATAATAAAATATTTAAAATACTTACAATTGCTCATCAAGTGACAGACGTATTCCTTTGAATTCAAACAATCTAAAATCAATTTAAAATTGAATTTCGTATAATTTAAATGAAAATATAAAAGAAAAATTTATATTATAGTTCACCGATTAGCTGTAAGATGGCAGCATCTAGCACGTTTCAGAGTTATAATTAAAAAATAACGCCTTTTTAGCACTTTTACTCAAGAAAGAATATCTATTTATCATTTTGTATGTCCAATATGATAATTTTAATCATAAAAAGTGCAGAAAGTGCTTATACAAATGATAACTAATAACTTCCATACGACATATCACTTTTATTTTATTTTATATTTAATACTTTTTTCTATGTATTTTCTGTCCTGACAGGGTAGTGCGAGTGCAGCCCCTTGCACCCTGTAATTGGTAAACGAGCCATAAATTTAAGAATTAAATATCTCAAAGACAGTTAATAATTTATTATATTGCATCGTTCAAAATTAATAAATTTTTCTTGCATATACCGGGAGTTGTAGAAAACTCAAATTGTAGGTACATACTTAGGATGGATGCACCTATATACAGAATAATTTGCAGTCATTAATCTTGATTGGTGCACGAGCTATAAATTTAAGAATGAAATATTCTAAAATATAATAATTTATTACATTTTACCGCTCGAAACAATTTTTTTTTTTTGCGAGTTCTGGGAGTTGTAGGAAACTCAAATTAACGGTACGAACTCAAGATAGATGTACGTATATGCAAAATTATTTGCAGTCATTAATCGTAATTGGTGCACGAGCTATAAATTTTCAAATTGAATCTTTGTGAAAAACCGTTATTAATTTATTAAAAACATCTCGGAACTAACTCATGGTCAATAATGTATAAATGACTTAACGAATCATACAAAAAATATTCACACATTATACTTGTATCCATCTACTATTAGTTAGCATAATGTGAAACTTTTTGAATCGCTTGTTAGGCCAGATAACTGTATTTTGTTTTTATTGACAAATACAAAGAATTTTAATTATTTATTAAACAATTTAAAGTTCAATGGCTAATAATTTTTGAACGGATCAACAAATCATAACAAATTATTTACACATTATACTTGTATCAATCTACTATCAGTTGGCTTAGTTTGAATTGAAAGTATTTGAATTGCAAAATTTTATAACCAAACCCTTTCATCTGCGTAGCAAATCACCCTAGATTCATAAATCAATCAATTATTTATTTCAAAATCAAATTCTAACCAATAAATAATTTATGTTTGGAGAATAGTTTGCCAATAATAAAAAGTCAGCACCAGTTATTCTATTCCGTACCTTTTCAGCGGGAGCGTAGCAGGGGCTATCAGGCTTAACCGGCGATCGACGCATCGCTTGCCGGCATTGTGCTTATCTGAATATTTCTTGAATCATTACATGAATAATCAATATATACTATAAATCTTTCTCAGAATTTAATATAGAGTTCATCATTGATCAAAAATAATTAATAAAACATTAAATAAGTTCGTATATTCGGTTTTGTTTATGTCAACACCAGTATCTTTTGCGATACAACTAGTTCAGTCATTTTGTCAGAGATGGCAGCACCTAGCACGTTTTGGAACTAAATTTTATTAATAATGAAAAATAGCGACTATTTGTCATATTTATTTATCTCAAAGTATTTCAAATATATCATTTTGATTGAAATTAATATTTTTGAACAAATAAATTAACAAATATTATTTTATTTAAAAAATATTTTTTGTTGGCACTCATTGACAGGTGCTGCCGCTTGCGGAGAATTTTTGAACTTTACTCTTGACGTTTGGCTACGTTTAACATTAAAGAATAAAATACAAATTTATTGTGATAATATATTTAAATTTCAACAATACTATTTAGATTTACTTCAAAAATTGAATATACAGGACTTAAAATTATCTTACAAACTAATTCAAATCGTATTTACATCAAAAATAAGAAATACAAGTTATTATTGAATTTAGTTTATTTTGCAAACTATTTAACAATATATTTATTCTCCTAACTACACCTGAAAACAATAAAAATAGGTTTTAGAAATAAATACAACAGTAAATTTTGGGGGAATGAGTTTATTTTGGAAATTAGGAAAGGATACAAAGGTTCGAAGATTAATTGTTGATTACTCGATGCTGTTGTGATGTTGGAAGTCTTGTTCGCGATGCTGTTGCGTTGTTGTAAGCCTTGTTCGCCCCCAGGCAATGACTAAGGGAAAAGAGGCGAACTCTTCTCCGGGAATTCTCCCTTTGGGCCTAGGAAAACCCCAGCGAAACCTAGACCAGAGAAGCGACTTCTTCGCTCGCTGCAACTGAAACAACAAAATAATTATCACAAGTCGGAAAATTTAAAAAGGAATTGAACTCACTTCAACTTTGCTAGCGGCGGGCTAAAATTAATCAGTTGACTTCTTTAAAGTTGAATCTGGGGACAGGAACAGCTGATATTGATGTACTGATCTTCTGCAACTACTGGAGGACTTCTTTGACGGCTGCTGGGCTCTGATTTTGCTGCTGAGTTCTGATTTTGCTGTTGGGCTCTGATTCTGCTGTTGGGCTCTGATTTTGCTGCTGGGCTCGAGTTCTGTTGCTGGGCTCAGATTTTGCTGCTGGGCTCGGCTTCTGTTGCTGGGCTCTGATTTTGCTGCTGGACTCGGGTTCTGTTGCTGAGCTCTGATTCTGCTGCTGGGCTCTGAAGTCTGGTTGTTACTGCAGCTGCAAGTTGCTATCTCCTGGACTCTAAATTAAAATTATAAATTCAAATATTAGACAAATAATTTTGGCAGTAGCTAAAAACAGTTATATAATGAGCAATATTATATTACCTAGTTGATGATGCGATGATGTTATGAAGATCCACGGCCGGCGACCTGAAACAGAAACTTAAAACAAATTTTGGTGAATCACATTCAACAAAACAAATATTGAGAGTTGATTTTGGCTGCTGGGCTCATCCTCAGCTCCTCCCACGATGTCCATTCCCTCGATGTCCAATCCCTCGATGTCCACCTCATCAGCTGGGCTCATCCTCTGCAAATGATCTGAAAAAATACAAATTAATTAGAAATTTGCGAAAAAGCAATACAAAATAGCTGAAAAAAAATAGATTAGAACCTGAAAAGCAAAGTTTATTAGTCAACTTACGTCCTTTTGTTAATTTGTTGGAGGTGGTAATGATGAATTGAAGAGGCTGAAAGGGAATTTTTATTAGTCACATTCATTCAACATTCGTTCAACTTTCAATCGTGTTGTGTGTTTTGGTTTGTGTGTTTCGCGCCTTTCAACTTATTATTTCCCGAAGCTATTTTAAAAGTGCTCAATATATTATGCTACTGATATTGACTCTACTTTACTACCCCAATGAGTGCCTGAGCGCTCAGACACTCAAGCACCGGTGTGCTCGTCGTTTGCAAAAAAAAAAATACGTTGTTTGAATACGTGGCCAATGCATATTCCGAGGCCCGCGATACCGCCTAATTACGCGATATGGTAACCTTAAGTATCGGTCTCAGCTAATGTTGTTTCTTGAACTTAATCAAGGACCCCCGCCAATTACCATATTTTCCGACTTCCGATAGGTACATATCGAGAGTATGCCGTTACTCCCAAGTTAATTCGCTCGTTCGCCCTAGAACTCATTGCAAATCCACGCGGTGGTGTTCACTAGGGGGGGTGCCTCTCGTAGCGGTACCTACGTGTGCACCGATTCCCACGTTGGACCTTTCATTACAGGCCTTTACAAAAAAACCAAGACATTTTATTTATTTATTACATAATAAAAGCAAAGACTAACATCGCAAATACGCGCCCCTAACGGACACGCAATGCGGAACAAATTTACCCCGAATTACATATTTAAATACACAAAATTTTGATCTCTACGTTAATAAGCAATATTTAAAACCCCAAATATAATGAAACACTTTTAAAATATTTATATTTTCAACGTATTTCGCGAGAACAGAGCAACGCACTTCTGTTCTATTCAATAGCGCTAGCGAAAGTGAACAGATCCCAACAAATGCCAACTCAATTTATTTTGAATCTACGAGCTACGTTCGCCTGTCCATAGCGCGCAATGCGTTAGAAAGAATACACAATATCAAAAGATACCTCGTAGCGCTTATACAGTTTACAGCCAAGCCGGCAGAAAACCAAATCAAACAAGATTGTGCAACGTGAAACTTTAATTTAATTAGAAATTTATTTAAAATTGATGAATAAATTTGAATTTTGTATATTTGAAGAATAAAAATATTCAATAAATATTAAAAAAAATAAAGTCAAAGTGCATTTTGGATGCAAATTGCAATTTTGTGAAGATATTGTTTAATTTTATGTGATTATTTGTTGATATATTATTTTTTGAAATAAAAGAAAAGATAGTTGAACCCCAAAGAATTTGATAATATTTTAAAACTGCTCAAGGGGTGTAGATTTATGCAGCCCCTGATCATAATTGGTAAGTGAGCCATAAATTTAAGAATTAAATACCTCAGACAGTTAATAATTTATTATATTGCTTCGCTTAAAATTAATATTTTTTTTTGCATATACCGAGGTTTGTAGAAAACTCAAATTGTGGGTACATACTCAAAAAGGATGTAGGCACATGCAGAATAATTGGCAGTCATTAATTGTAATTGGTACACGAGTTATAAATTTATAAAGTAAATATTCGAAATCAGTTAATAATGAATTATATTTCACCGCTCGGAACAAACTATTTTTTTTTGCATATACCAGGAGTTGTAGAAAACTCAATTTAGGAATATGCACTCAGAATGGATATACTTATATGCAGAATAATTGGCAGTCATTAATTGTAATTGGTGCACGAGCTAAAAATTTAAGAATAGAAAATTTTAAATCAGTAATAATTTATTACATATCACCGCTCGGGACAAACTAATTTTTTTCACGTATACTAGGTGTGGTAGAAAAATTTAAATTGTAGGTACATATTCAAGATGGATGTATGTATATGCAGAAAAATTGACAGTCATTAATTGTAATTGGTGAACGAGCTATAAATTTTCTAATTAAATATTCTAAAAAAAAACAGGTGAATTTATTACATTGTACCGTTCGGAACAAAGTAATTTTTTTTGCATATACCGGAGGTTGTGGACAGCTCAAATTGTGGGTACATACTCAAGAAGGATGTAGGCACATGCAGAATAATTGGCAGTCATTAATTGTAATTGGTGCACGAGCTATAAATTTATAAATTAAATATTCTACAGTTATTAATTTATTATATTTCACCGCTCGGAACAAACTATTTTTTTTTTGCATATACCAGGAGTTGTAGAAAACACAAATTAGGAGTACGCACTCAGGATGGATATACGTATATGCAGAATAATTGGCAGTCATTAATTGTAATTGGTACATGAGCTAAAAATTTAAGAATTAAATGTTTTAAATCAGTAATAATTTATTACATATCACCGCTCGGAACAAACTAATCTTTTTCACGTATACCAGGTGTGGTAGAAAAATTTAAATTGTAGGTACATATTCAGGATGGATGTACGTATATGCAGAATAATTGGCAGTCATTAATTGTAATTGGTGAACGAGCTACAAATTCATGAATTCAATATTCTAAATCAGTTTATAATTTATTACAATAAACCGCTTAAAATGAATAATTTTTTTCTGCGCATACCAGGTGTTGTAGAACACTCAAACTGTGAGTACGCATTCAGGATGGATGTAGATACATGCAAAATTATTGGCAGTCATTTATTGTAATTGGTGAACGAGCTATAACTTTCCAAATTAAATATTCTAAAAAACAGTTAAATTTATTACATTGCACCGTTCGAAACAATTTTTTTTTGCGTATACCAGGTGTTTCACAGAGCTCGAATTGTAGGATGAATAATGTACGAATATGCAGAATTATTTGTAGTTATTAATAATAATTGGTGCACGAGCTCTGAATTTTCAAATTAAATATACTAAGATCTATTACCTTGCACCGTTCGAAACAAATTAATTTTTTTTTGCATATACCCGGTGTTGTAGGAAACTATAATTGTAGGTATGTACTCAGGATGGATGTACGTATATGCAGAATCATTAGTATTTCTTAATCGCAATTGGTGCATAAATTTTCAAATTAAATATTCTAAAAAAAACAGTTTAATTTATTACAATTTTTTTTTGCGTATACCAATAAATCTTAATAGTATAGTATTTGTTAAGCTGCCATTATTATTAATTATCACAAAGGAAATCAAATTATCATTATTATGATAATATGGAACAAATAGATATAAAAATGACAGGTTTAATGACCTAATAAAATATATGTGATCCTATTTGAAAAAATATCCATAGTTTGAGTACCACTGGATTGAAAATGACATTGATTATGTAAAAATGTGTCTCACTCTGTGCCTTATAAAATATCTTAATCACATTTTTGTGTATCTTTTCAAATAAACGAGTAAAACGCACTGTTCCATTATCTTGATACACCCAGTATAAAAAAATAAATTTTTCCGATTGTCAATTGTTTTTTTACAACTGGACAACCACCGTGTGTCACTTTTAAATATGTAATCAATTAATTTTGAGAAATGTCACCACTGACAGTTCAGTTTAAAAAATCGATATATTATATAAATATCGATACTCAAATTTCTTGTGGAACGATTATTGATTGAGGCGACATGAGCGCTGCGGACGCCCAGTGCGTCCAACGGTAATTTTAGTTCACCTCAAAGTCCCTAGATTTAGTACGCAAATAAGCTACAGGTTCATGGCGTAATGTGCTCTCCTTATTTTAAATAACTTTAGGGTTTAGGAATATTAAAATAGCAAAATTAATTACAGCCTTAGGCCAATTGAGTATTGTATGAAATATGTTTTTATTTAAAAAATATTGAGGTGTTTATATAATTTCTACAATTATTACCAAAAATAAAAATCAGAAATGTAAGTACATTAAAATAAGAATTTCTTGAATACCGAAATAATCCTTGATCATTTATTGAATACGAAAAAATATTCCTAAATAATCTATATGACAGCTATTTTAGCGGCAAATTCAAATTGTCAAAATGAGTCTTCCTCATGTACGACAGGTCCGATTACTTTATAAAACTATTTTGAAATTACATAAAGGAATGCCTCCTGAACTGCAAATAATTGGAGATAGTTACGTTAAAGATGAATTCAAGAGGCATAAGAAGTGTAAACCTGATGAGTCAGATATATTTATGAAGGAATGGAGTGTAAGTATACATACTTTTCGATAGTTCCCAATTTACATTTTTGTAATTTTTAGTCTTACGCAATGACTTTAGCAAAACAATTAGGATTAAGAAAAGTACAAAACTCCGCCAATATTGGTTCGTCAATTACGGAAGACGTATTAAATAATCTAAGAGATGATCAAATACAACAATTATATGAATTAATGGTTTCTGCGAAGGATACAGATGGTCAAGAGAATAAAAATATACAATAGGTGTAAAAGTTAGTACAATAAAGTATTTATTTATCAAATACAAGTGAAATTTGACTAATTACTAAAACTTTAATCTATTTTGTGCTTCAAAATAACAGAAGTGTTCCATAAAAAAAAAATTAGACAAAATAAAATCCTCCACATTCTGTGCAATCAACACATTTTCTGTAAATCTCCTGATTATTCGGCTCATGTGATTGTGAATTTTTTAAAGTATGCTCATATGCTTTTTCACTGAGCCAGTCCCAAAAGAATTTAATCATTTCTCTGAATAATAATTCCTCGGGTCTTCCGCCTGAACAAATCATTTTCAGGGTCATAATTTTCAAAAACATTTGCATTCGTTCTGCAGTGCTTTTAAAACCTCCAACACAATCATCATATTCATCATCAGAAATTTTGCGGTCTCTAACTGCACTAGCTTTTTTTTGCTGGTATTCAATTTCCATTTCCGCGACTTTGAATTTGAAGAAATTTATAACAAAATTGAGCAAAATGATAACTTTCTCATTCTTTGGGAAAACAGCTTGTAAGACATCGAAGGACGATTGGATCACTTCATCGTAAAAAAATTTGAAAACTTTTAGTAATGTCTCCTGAATACTGCTCTCAAATCTAGTTAGAATAATTCTGAATACTGCATAAACATTGTCTCTGTTTTCAATAATAGTTTGCCCGAATTGAACAATACTGTCAACATCAATGTTTCGGATTAAATTTGCGAGAAGGTTTAGAGCAGAATTTTGGCAAATTTCGGACGCCCTTTCGCGGAGAGGCACATTCAGAAAATTAGAGCAATAATCCCCAGAATTATTAATCACGTTAATCCTTGAATTATTGTCAATTCTTGTCATGTCTGTCTTGAAGAATTTGCTCTTTGCACGAGTCCAAAGATTTTGACTGTAAAAAAAAAATATATTAAGACTAAAAACTAAAAAAAATCCAGATTTTACCTTTGATTTTGTACCATATTTGCGAAACTATTCGTCCGAGTTTCATTGTATATGGTGCACGCTGATTTAAAGTTGATCACAGCATTTCCGAAAAATAAGAATGTCGTAGTCATGTGCATAATATCCAAAGTTGATGGATTCCTTTTATTTTTAATATCATTAGCAATAGAGTAAATAGAATTGGCTAAATTGCAACCGTTGATTGAAATATTCAGAACGTTGACTGACATTAAAGCTGTCACTGCGCCCTATATAAAAATAATTGATTTTTACAATTTTATATAATAAATTGTTGAACTTGTTACTTCTCCAATAGTTATTCCTCTATTGAGTGCAATCGTAGCAGCTTTAGTTGCACCTGTTGTGATGACGCTTGTTGCTCCTGTGGCAATATTCAAGTAGCAATTCCTTGCTTCTTGGCTTTTTAAACTGATGCTCTGAAAAATTCATTTCATTCACTTAAATAAACTGCCAATTATGATTTAATTTTGAAGAAAATGTAGATCATAGTATTTTTTCATATATATGAAGGAACATTCACATTTAAGTACCATTCAACCTTGTAAGAGATATTCATTACCATTAAGATGGAGTCCCTGCACATAATCGTCGCCAGGTTACAGAATATCTTTACGAAACATTTGGTGACAAATGGATAGATACAAGTGTCCTATTTTAGGACTTGCAAAATCTCCCGCTTAAAACCCTGCAGATTTTTACTTATGGGAATATTTAAAAGATTAGAGTTAGAGAAAAATAATTTATATTCTAGATCAGGTCGTATACAAGCTAACGGAGGAATTTTGAACAATTCTTATAATTTAGTTTATTTTTCTTGTTTATTTTATAATATTTTGCAGATGACTTAGTTGTTATTTAATTGGTTTTACTCTCACGGGGAATTAAAAAATAAATAAAATAACTAGTTTTTTCACGGCATCCTTTGTGCAAACATATGTTAATAATAATATACTATATTTAATTTAGTATTTTCATTCTCAGAATCATTCAATAAAGTTATAAATATGTTATATCGTTGAAATCAGAATAAAAAACCGCCACGTAATAATGTTGCCATTGAGAACAAAAAAATTGGGGCCCATATTTTGAGAGCCACTAGTAGAAAAAAGTATTTTTGTTCATTAAAATAGTCTCTTGATAAATTTTTTGCTAATTTAACCAACCCTGTATCTCTCAATTTCTCGAGTTAGCAATAGAGTAAAACTTACATGGGCGTAGCTAGGGGGAGCAAGAACCCTACAAATCTCATTGCCCGTCCCAGATATTTAGCTCCGTCTAAATTTCAACTTTACTGCCGATTTGAGGAAGGCGCCAAAGGAGATTAGAAAAATAAAGTTTTTCCAAGAGTCAGCAAGATTTTGCACAAATAGTAAGATTTTGAGATACTTATTGATCTATCAATGTCCCATACAAAATTTGAGGGGTGCATCTTGGTTATATTCGAATTTTTACGCGATTTTTGACAAAAATCAAAAAATAGTTTCGTAAATTATTTTTTCTACAATTACTAAAGAAAACAACATATTTCTCACACCAAAGACAACTAGAAAAATAACAAATGCACACAACTGTGGGAAGAGTCATGAGAAATGATTTCTCACACCAGTTTGACCAACTTATATATTAATGATCAACTGCAAATATTTTTCAGGTGATATATTAAGCAAGATTATTGATAAATATCTCGGACTTAATATAAATCTTAGTTTTTTCTTATATAAGCCACTATTAAATAACAAAACTGCACCAAGTTCTTTTGGAATTATTTTCTTATTCTTGTAATATATATTCCGAAGGTTGGTAGCACTACGAATCACAACTGTCAAATTGAAGCAGACAACACACATTTCATCACGTTCTGTTGAAATCGAGGAATTATATTAATTCAGGTATCAAGGGTATTAAAAGGACAATAATGCCTGAGGTCAACAGCGTACTTCCCGAGGTGTGTACGTTGACCGTAGGTATTATTGTCTGTTCAACTCCCGTGGTGCCTTCAATGTTTAATGTCCAACTTTTGTTGTATTTCAATCAAAACTTGTAGCAATGTATATCCTGTCATTGTGACATCTGTCAGAGAAATTACTCTAGTTACTTGCTGTAACTAGGAAACTGGTTTATTATTTTTCAAAATAATGCCCGAGGACATTATTTTTTACGTAATAATCCTGAAATCAGTATTATTATGACAACAATAATGAACTAGTCGGACAATAAAGTAATTATTGTATCAGAATCAAAATTAGATATCCAAAATTATTATTATTGCAATTAGAAAATGGATAATGACGAAAATTTATAAAACACGCCATCCGAAATCACAGAAAACTCTACTAAAAGAGGCAATCAAAACGTCGCCTGATGAGAGCAGGCCAATCAGATAAAATCTTTCCGTAGCTCGTAATAATTAGATTATACAACAAAGAAATGTCAATCAACTGATAGAAAATATACCAACAATGTTCCAAATCATAACTAAAATAAATATCACAATAAAATAGATTTAAAATTTTATTTGTACTAATGATTTACTCAGTAGGGTATATTAATGAATTCATTTTATATTTTTAATTCACTGTTTACATCGTTATAACATAGTGAAAAAATATGAATTATGTTTCAAAGTGCTGAAATCTAGTTTAAAAAAATATTTAAAATTGGGAATAATTTTGAGCTGCCATTTTCGCGCGCTCTATTGATGATGTCAAATACCATGTCCAGTGACATTACAGTTCATTGTATACTACAGGTGTTTTCGTTCTCAACTTATTTCAGCATTAAAGAAGTTTATAAGTATTGCATTGTGTCTGAATGCAAAATACTTTCAGAAATGTACCTGATAAAGTCTTTTTTCCAATCCAGACAGGTATTAAAATACGTAAGAAATGATGTAAGGTTATCAGAAGAGATGAGGTATCATAATAAATTTGACAGACCATGAATAACATTATATGTGATAAGTTTTAGCAATAAAATACAGTATATGTATGCGACTTCGTTTAACATTTGCTGGTTTTAAAATAAACAAAAATTATAGGTTATGTTTATTGCTCATCATATTTCGGATTGTATTTATTAAAATAGCGTACATAAAGTGTTATTATTGAATAATTACTTTGCAATGTTCACTCTTTTTACTTCAGTGGACGTAAAATTTGGATTTGAAAGAAAATAAGACGACATCATGAATGGATCTATTCTTGACAGATTATCCGATTGTGCTTTTACAAAACCACTGTCTTGAATGATTTATAATCTCACTAGGGGCCAGTTTCACCAAAGCCAGTTAAATTTATCCAGAGATTATTTTATACGAAAACTATTGTTGATACAATTGTAACTATAGTTACTAACTCAAAATAGCCTCTAGATAAATTTAACCGACTTTGGTGAGACTAGGCCTATGATGCTAAAATTACACTTACACAAAAAATGAGTTTATAACACACACGTTATTACTATATATTCTAATCAAAAGCCTGCATTGCCATACAAATGTAAGCAGTGCGCACTTGTTGGCATAGTATTTGATGTCACATTTCGCTTTAACCAATGGTGTTGTGTTTTAGAATATTGAATTTCCCTCGCTAAATTTGCACTTTTATTTATCAATTTTAAGCAATTGAAAAGATATTAATTACCAAAATGATGGTTTAGTACAAATGTCCGGCCAAAAAAATTCGGAATAAAAATATTTGAACCAAATTTAAATTTCATCCATATTCCCTATTCAATCGTAGAAAAAGTACAGTATACAACATGTATAGAATCACCTATTTCACACATCGTGTGAAATAGGTAATTTCCTATACTATTACTTTCCCAAAAATCAAAATCTAACAAACATTAATTAATTATATCTTGAATCCTACGTATTTTAACAGCAAACATGTTTAGTGATAAGATTTCCTACGCAAACCTTTGATACATTTTTCATTTCCTACACCGTTTTTGCTTATCAGCAAAAAACGCAAATACGCATATATCGAAAAATCGTATCGTACATATAGTGGAGTAACGTTAGACATAAAAATGTAAGAATTTCGAAACCTGGATCCGCCGAATGGATTTTCATAAAATCTCTTCGATTGCATTGCTAAAAGCTTAAATAAAAAAGTTTATCCTTCAAAACTTTCCGATCTTGATTACAACAATTTATAACAACACGAGTTGTTGAAGAAATTCAATAAATGATATTTATATAACTTTAATATTGATTTATAATTTTTAAACTAAATTTAACAAATTTACAATGAAAAAAAAGTTGCTCAACTTATTATTTATTGGCAATTACTGATCTCATGTCAAAAACTTTTGGGCAAAATTAGTTTGTCAGATAAATTTGATTTCAGAATAACTTCTATGCTTCCTTGATATTCGTACAAAGTTTCATTGATTTGGGACCACTGATTGAGAAAAGAACTAATTATTTGTTACGAAGGAGCCAATGCGACTCATAAGTCTACTGATATTTTCAGATTCTGTGTCTCTAATTAATTAACAAAAATTTATTGACAACTGAATATTATTTTACACTTACTATTCTTTCTTAATATTTGTACAAAGTTTCATAATTATAGGACCACTGGTTTTGTAATAAAATTTTGTTTTGTTTCGAAGGAGGCAGAGCGACTTATATTTCCAATTGGAATTTTCAGACTACAAATTGATAACTAATGAACATAAATGTATTGATACTTCATTTTTATTTTGTGGTCATCCTCATTCTTCCTTTATATGGTTCGTTTGGAAGTAACTGATGAGTTTCAATTTATTTCAGTATTTTCAGATTTCAGTCAATATAGCAAGAGAAAAACATTTTTACCCGAAGTCCCTTGAGGGCCTTGAGGCTCAAGGGGCAAGTTTATACTAGTTAGTACTAAGTAAAATCTAGTTTTTAAAAGAAAATAAATAAAAACTCTGAAAAATTAATAATTATTCATTTTAATAACTAAAAAATTGAGATCGGAAGAAATTAATGGGTAAACATTTTAGTACTTAGTGCTGAAAACACATTTAGTGTTTAGTGGATCCGGGTTCCAAGGTTTAAACCTTAATCCTAAATCCACTAATAGGATATTTGGGTATAACGACTTTTTATTGATTGCGGAAAAACAGTGAGGAAAACCGGTATCGTACAATTGATTCTTTTGTAGGAAATTTAATTACGAAACTTTTTTATTAAAATTGGTTAAAATCAATAGTTTTTGAGATGCACCTCCAAATTTTGGGTGGGACATTGATCCTTAATACCCTAAAAGTTGATTCTGCAAAAAATATTGCTGACTTCTGGAAAACCTCCTTTATTCGCCTGTGTATTTCTCATCAAATTGCTTCGTTACTTCCAAAATATTCCAATTCTACTAAAAAACTATTTGATTTCTACTGAAATTATCGAAATTGAAACCTTGCAGTGATGAAAAAAATAATGGCTCTGTATCTGATTGATATAAGTACAATTTGTTAGCAAAAATAAAACCTATTATTGGCATACTTCACTGACACTAATTCAGATGTAGGAATTGGAAAAAGGAATATATTATAAAAAAAAAAATAGCATCAATTTCATCAAAACTTACTTGACTATGTTTTTTTCGGTCATGAAGAACAAGAGAGCTTCGAATTATGGAATAAACGCCAACTCCAGCTCCTGTTACAAGAGCTCCAGTTAAAACAATTGGCGCCACAGTTAAAGCTGGAATCATGGCTCCAACTGCAATGCCCCCTGAAACTAAAGATGCGGCTGTAGTCGAATAATCAGCCACTTTTACTAAATTTTCTTTGAGACCACAAGCTGGAGACAATAACTCGTCTAATTGAACCTACAAAAACAATTTTTGAAAATTATATTCCTGAAAAATTTCTCAATTATTTTCATACGATGTCATTCTGGTCTCCTTGGTATTTGCCGTCTTTGGGCACAAACATTTTAGCTTTCGGTATTTTATTAGTTGATAGATAATCTATCCAGTTTTTGTAGACTCTTCCATTTTCGTCCACATAAAAACAGCAATTCTTATTAGTAGGACTGCCGTAACATTTCCTAATCCGAAAAATAGGAAAGCATCCAATTTTTTTTTCCTCATCCTTTCGTCTTTTAAATATTTTTTTTTCTAGGAACTCACAGCAGTTAAACATGAAAGATACCATAGTTTGGTCCTTATCTTCATTGTAAATACCTACCAAAAAGTTAAAATGTAACAACATCTAGTTACTGATGTTACTTATAACTTACTGTGGGCTTTTACAACTGAATGAATATTATTAATGATTTCATTTTGTTCTTTTTTATAAAGTTCAAGAACTGTAAAGTCTCCATTTAGATTGTTTAGACCTTCGCTTGCCTCTGGGAAGCCGAACAGAGTGTAACCAATTTTTAGCTTCAGATATTTATCCTCAGTTTCTCGAAAACAATCATACTCTCGATCACCGAGATTTTCGTAAAATCTTTGCTGAATTTCTTCACACGTCATTTTTTCAACCTGCACAAATTACATCGTTATAACATAGTAAAAAATATAAATTACGGTTAAAAGTGCTGTAATCAAGTTTAAAAAAATATTTAAAATTGATAATAATTTTGAGCTGTTTAAACGCCGCCATTTTCGCGCGCTCTATTGATGACGTCAAATACCATGTCCAGTGACATTACAGTCCATTGTTTACTACAGGTGTTTTCGTTCTCAACTTATTTCAGCATTAAAAAAAGTCAAAAGTCAGTTTATAAGTATTGCATTGTGCCTGGATGCAAAATACTATCTGAAATGTACCTGATAAAGCCTTTTTTCCAATCCAGACAGGTTTTAAAATACGTAAGAAATGATGTAAGGTTATCAGAAGAGATGTTGTATCATAATAAATTTGACAGATCATGAATAACATTATATGTGATAAGTTTTAGCAATAAAATACAGTGTATGTATGCGGCTTCGTTTAACATTTGCTCGTTTTAAAATAAACACAAATTATAGGTTATGTTCACTGCTCATCATATTTCGGATTGTATTTATTAAAATAGCGTACATGATGTATTATTATTAAATAATTACTTTCCAATGTTCACTCTTTTTACTTCAGCAGACGTAAAATTTGCATTTGAAAGAAAATAAGACGATATCATGAATGAATCTATTCTTGACAGATTATCCGATTGTGCTTTTACAAAACTACTGTCTTAAATGATTTATAATCTCACTAGGATGCTAAAATTACACTTAAACAATAAATGAATTTACAACACCCACATTATTACTATGTTTTCTAATCAAAAGCCTGCAATGCCATACAAATGTAAGCAGTGCGCACTTGTTAGCATAGTATTTGACGTCACATTTCGCTGTAACCAATAGTGTTGCGTTTTAGAACTTTGAATTTCCCTTGCTAAATTTGCACTTTTATTTATTGATATTAAGCAATTGAAAAGATATTAATTACCAAAATGATGGTTTAGTAAAAATGTCCGGCCAATAAAAATTCGGAATAAAAATATTTGAACCCAATTTAAATTTTATCCAAGTGCCCAAAATAATATCATAGCCTAGGACAGATTATACATGCAATAAGGATGTGCGCAATATGCTCATCATCAACCTATTTTTTTTTTTTGTTTATTGGAATTTGGAACCAGTTTTTCTCTTGTATTCTTATTCTATTTATATAAAATAAGAGCAAACATAAAGTATACCAAAATATAATTTAAATTGTCACAAATATGAAATGTCTTAAGTTTTGTTATTAATTGTACTGCGATCCAAGTTGGCATTCGAAAACAATTGTAAAACATTTGAATGCTAGCTCATTGTTGCTCAATTTTCAGACATTTGAATGCTAGCTCATTTCTGGAGGAGAAGCGAAAAATTGTACTGTAATTTGTAAATCACAATGAAATTTGTGACAAATTGGTGTCAGAAGTGGGATCCTGGAAAATTAAGTGACAGTAATTTGTGAACCAAACCGCAAAAAGGTATTTAAAAACTGTTGGAACTGCTGCCCACAAGAAGCATGACCACCAGTGAGATGCAGAATCAATTGAAAATGCTGATGGAGTTCATGAACACGTCGGTAGTTGAACAAAAAGCGTAGCGGAGCAGATACAGTCCACGGAAGAATAGATGACTGAATCTGACGAAGGTATGAAGTCCAAAAAAATCTTCAGAAGGCATGGAGACGGCGGCAGCTAGAGAGATGAAAATAATTTCGGAACAAACGAAATTGAAGTGAAGCATCAAAGTAAGCAAGTTGAACATAATATGTAAGCTAAATGGTTTTGCGAATTGAAGATATTCCAATGTCTAAGACAAGGGAAGTTACTACTAATTTCACCCTGAAACAGGCGCCGTATATTTGAATAAATTTCGGATAATAATGGCTGGAATGCTTCGGGATACAGCATTTACTGAGAGCAATTTATTAACACAGGTTGCAATACAAATTTTCACTTTATCGTTCACAGTTACTCGTACTGAATCACTGACTGAATTAATTCCTCTCCTAGCTCACGCTTTTATATACCAAAGCCGACAATGGGTCAACATTCAACTGTCTAACAGCTGTTGCCTGGCAACCATTGAACATCTAGTGGCCGACAATTGAACATCGACCTTGTCAATACTAACTAGGATTACAGTTACAACGAATTCAAATGAATAATTATGTGAACTAATTACTACAAATATTTCATATTTGTGACAGTACTCTCAGAATTGTCTGTACAAAAACGCTTGGATTATGGGAAGCTGGCTTCTGAAAATTTGCTTTCATAGATTGTCCAAGATCAACGAAAGCAGTTTTTGGCGGTGATACAATTCATGGATGGTATCGGCGACGAAATTGGGACGATTTTTGCGGCTGGTAAATCCGAAGACGATTAAAGAAGCGTTGATTAAAGCTGCCACGAAAGCGTCAAAATTAGCAAATGGTTGAAACACGAAAAGGTGAGGAGAATCACGACTTCTTTTCTTTGTTATTTGTGACAATATATTTGATCAAAATGAAATGTGTGTAGTTCTTATTTTGCTCACCACAACAGTAATCATTGATTTTGAAATAATGAACTTCTAAAAAAAATTTTTTTCAAGGCGCTACAGAGTTTTTATAGTTTTGACAAACTTTAGATATATTATTTTGAATCGAACTTCCAGAAAATAAAATAAAGCAAATAGTGGAAGGCTCCATTGATGCCTGATTAGGACATTATTGTCAAATAACGCTTTAATTGACGGCATTTGATGTTAATGTAGCTCCAGCATTACAATAATCCCCGAGAAAGTTTATTTATTGGAACCCAAGGTTTTCCTAACCTATCTTTTATATGTCACCTTTTATTGCAAGACTATTTTAAATGCAGAGAAAATGAGATCTCTAGAGCTTCCTAAAATAGGATACTTTGAAAATAACTTCTGTTACATTATGATTGTTGTGAAGATTTCACATAGTTTTGTCTGTTTGACATTTCTTAAAGAAACGTTCGTAAGATCCTTAAAAATTAAACACCATCTTAATTTGTGAACGTTCTTTGGGAATATTTGAATTTAGCCTATATTTTTCAAGTCAGTTTTAGTTTATGGAATTCCAAATTTCTATTTTTGTCAAATAAAAATTAATTTTGATTATACCAATTAGGGAGGTATATTTCTTCATTAAAATTCAGTATGTTAGTTTTCGAGTACATAGTTGACATAGGAAAGTTAAAATCGGATTGAATTCTTATTTATTTTTAATACGGCGCTGTCATATGCGTGCCTTGTTTTAAATATTAAACGTTAATCATTGCACAAACATAATTCCCATAACCTAAAATATTTTCCATAATTATCACTATAATAATTACTTATTATTAATACTAAATATTATATTCGAAATTCTTCTGGATATGATTACTTTACTTTATACAAGATAACAAAAAAACAACCACAAATCTTGTATAATGTATTGAACTTCATAAATTAAATTAAAACTAGAAAAATAAGTTACCTTGGTAGAAGATTCGTAAACTGTAATAATCAAAATTGTAGAAATTGGAGAGATACTCCTGATACCATGAGCCACGTTTCACTCTGCTGACATGCACAATCTAAAATATTTCTGTACTTCGGCTGTTGCTACAAGCCATCTGTCTGCGCCACAGACAAAGGGGAAACCCAGGTACTCCCTCTATAGAGCAATATAGGTCAAAAATGTTACATAATTAGTTATTATTTAGTAAAAAATATTAAACAAGTTAATGGCGAGAGTGCAATAAAATAATATTAATTTTGATTGTTAAAAATAATAGTCCAATGCACTTAGACTTGTCATATGCCCTCTTTTTTCGAACAGTGTGCTCTTATAAAATGTAACAAACAATTCAAGCATCAAATTTAATCAATTTGGTTCACATTTCTATTAATTTATTAATAAATTAAGTGCGTGTATAACCCTACAACTTATAATTTTTGCATACGTTTATTTTCATAAAAATCACGTAACGAGAGTACGAAATATGTACGAATTACATAATAATTAATAATTTTGTGCAGTTTGACAAAACCGACAAAACGAATACAAACAAAAACAAATGACTAGTAACCTTCTTGAAAGTCGTTCAGACAACACTTCTGCTTATCGGAAAAAAAATATAAATAATAATTTTGAGCTTCATACCGATTTTTTGAGCTTTATCTTAATAATTAATATTTAATTTCAAAAAATTATATTTATCTGTTGACATTTCATGCTTCTTCTTTTGATTTAGGTTGTCTGAAAGTAGCCAAAATTTCGCCATGTTTACATTTGGTTTACATATTTGACATGCTTTTGTATGTGTGTGGGAAATAGAACAAAGTTTCTATTATTATAAGAAACTAATAAAAAATTATCTGCCTGATAAGAACCTGATAAGATGGGCTTAAACACTGAATCACCTGTACACAACGTTTGGAAAACAGACTGTGAGCATCATATTTATAAACATGTATTTTTAAACATGAATTATTTAAATAGTTTATATCCAACTACATTTTACATTGCACAGCGTATGTTTAAAATAAATAAGTATTCAAGTAAATAATTTGTTGGATTTTAGTGTATCGAATGCAATTAGAAGCACCATCACCAATACCAATATTATGTTCAAGAATTCCACACAATCGACCAGACTTTTTAGGGGCTGATTACCATGGAGAAATATCGAATAAACAAGCTGGTGAATTGTTAGATAATCAGAAAGATGGAGCTTATTTAGTGAGAAGTAGCCCATCAAGTTTTGGGCAGTTTTACACCTTAAGTTTAAAGTATACTAACAACTAAATTACGCTATTAATGTAGTAATTTGCAATTTTTGGGTTATGTTAGATTCAATGGAAAAATCCACCATTATAAATTATACTATGATCCAATAAAAGGCGGATTATTTGTAAGAGAAAAACGATATGACTGTATAAGATCTTTAGTAGCTGATGGACTTGTTACCATGTATCTGGAACATCGTGCACCACTCTTAATCCAACATTTATCAACAATAAATTACAATGAAAGCCCTTACATGACACTTAACAAACGGAAATTACGAGCGCTAAGTCGAGAAACTTCCAAGTAAGGTTTTAAAATCTGTAATAAACAAGTATTGTAATGAAACTTTTTAGAAACAAAAGATGCATGACACAAACAAAAATTACCCCTGTTGAAACTACAGAAACAGTTGAACGATATGAAAAAGCACATGTTTTTAAAGTAACGACTTTTAAAGGGCTGAATTGGTGCGAATTATGTGGGAATTTCCTGTGGGGATTTACTGCCCAAGGCGTGAGATGTGAAGGTATTGAAATAAATTTTAAATTAGTAAGAAAATAATTTGAATAAGTCTTCGCAGATTGTGGCTTTATGGCGCACGGAAAATGCTCTGAAAGAGTTCCCAACGACTGCATTCCAGATATAAAATACATTCGAGGTGTGTTTGGTATAGATTTAACAACTTTATTCACTGCCCATTCTGCTAAAATTCCTTTTGTCGTAATAATGTGCGCAAAAGAGGTCGAAGTCAGAGGTCTGACAACTGAAGGAATCTACAGATTGTCTGGTTTTCAAGACGAAATCGAAGCCTTAAAAATGGCCTTTGACACAGGTATATTATAATTGAATAATAGATTGATGTATTTTTAATTGATTTGATATTAGATGGAGAAAAGGCTGATTTAAGTGAATCGGCGTATAGCAATATAAATGTTGTTGCTGGGGCACTGAAATTATATTTGAGATTATTACCAATTCCACTTCTTACGTTCCAAGTGCACCCTGCACTTATGAAAGCTATCCGTAAGTATATTGTTCATTAAAAAAAATTTTAATGCCCTAAAATCATGTCCTATTTTTGTAGAAACAAAAAATATTAATGAACAGATAAGAAACACAGCGCAAGTACTCACTAAGCTCCCAACGGCTCACATAAAAACGTTTCAATATATGATGGAACATTTAAATAGGTAAACAAAATACTACTAATAAACATAAATAATTATAATAATTATTTTAGAGTATCTCTTCATCATGCTATTAATAAAATGAACGCTAGAAACTTGGCAACTGTTTTTGCGCCAACGTTGATTGGCAGAGCAACAGATCCGTCTATGGGGCCTCCTGATTTATCATCCGATATTTATTTACTTGAAATTATTATTTTACATTGTGATAAGATTTTTCCTAAACCTCTCGATATTTAAACATTCCAATACGTATTAGCAATAATTAATTATTTCAACCCAATGAACTCATCTGCATATATTTTTTTTGTGTTGGGATCCTCAGAAAAGATATTTGTGAATTCAGACATACCTAAATTTAATTGAGAAGGTTGAAAACTCCAACATCTCTTTAGTAGACGTATAGCTACGCCATTGACATCAACACGACTACAAACGTAACATATCAACCAAGCAAGTCATTTGCACTGTTGCCACGGTTTCTCTCTTAACTACAAATATTTTTAAAATAGCTGTGTGACTTAAAAAAAGAAATCAATATTAATTGATTTTTTGACGGAAAATTTCATTCATGTGCAGAGGGTAACGCTTGTGCGCGTGCTCAATCGTATTTATTGAAGTAAATTGATTATAAATGGCAGTTGCAGCCTGATGGATAAATAAATGAAATAAAATACAATTTTGGGCAGCATTCTAAAATAGGACATGACAATTTATACTTATTGTTATTATTAATATGAAATATTAGCATTTAACAACACTCTTGAAACAATTGTTTTAGTACAAATATCGTAACTTTTCAATTATCATCAAATTTTTTAGCGGATGAGTCCATTGAAAACTAGTGCAATAATTTTACCCTCGTAATATACATGTTTAGAATTATATTAATAATGTATTAAATACGTTTTTTACCCTTTACATAATGAAAAACAATATTTTACAGTATTTTGATAAAATGTATTGTAGATTGTGATGTTTTATAAATGTATTTATACACTTCTGAAAAATATTTATTAAAAAATCATTCATTCCGGCTCTGTTTACTAACCCATGAATAATTACAGCGTAAGCAAAGGCAGTATGAATTAAATTATTCTTGTGTGTTGACGGAAAACTGGTAAGGAAAATTGAATTATTGATTGTTTCTCTTATATTAGGAAAAGAAATTATATTTGTGCATTAATATTTTTAAAAATAGAATTCAAAAATATCCATTATATTTAAGTTATGTCCAGCTTCCGGATCAAGGACATCTTGTTGTAAATGATTAATTTGAGCGTACCAGCATTCATTCCAAATATATTTACATTTCTTTCGGATTACTTGTCATTGAAAATTGTATATAAAAGTTTAAATCCATTATTGATTTGATAATATTGTCTACTATTGAAATAAATAGTATAGTCATTAATAATTTTCAATTATTTTTGCTTATTGTCATGAATTTTATAATAATACAGGTTACAGTACACTTATTTATGTACAATGCGTCGCAAAATCGTTGACTATCACTTTTATTGAATGATTATTCTCTTTTTTACCAATTCATGGAAACCATATACCTATAAATATATATACCAACGACTTAGACCTGACAGCGTACGGGGTCTTTTATCTCTTTTCTTCTGCAAGTCTAAACTGCGCATGGTCACACTTTGAAATAAGTCTTGATTTAGAAAATAAATTTGACTCCGAATCATCCCCGAACGTCCCGAACCCAATCTTTCAAGCATCAGCCAATGAAACTCAAGACTGTGACCATGCGCAGTTTAGACTTGCAGAAGAAAAGAGATAAAAGATACCGTACGGAGACGCTTCCTTGTTAAGATAGGAGGTCAGCAGTATATATATTTATAGGTATATGATGGAAACTTATGTACCCTTTTCCAACAATGTCAAATATTTTAACCAATCAGAATGCTGTCAATCAGACAGTGGCGGGCCTTCAAATGTCTAACAATAAACATTTTCTAGATTGTTCGCGAATGTTAACTTGGATCGTAATTACAATAAATAACAAACTTAAATAAACATTAATGTAAAATTTGTGACAATATAATAAATTGACTTCGAATATTTAGCTCACTGAATTAAAAAATAGATATCCCACAAAATATCCAAGAAGAGGGATTTGAAGTTATGCCATCAGCGCCACTGTGAGTAAAATTCGAAGCTCGAGAAGAGATATTGAGCGCAGTTATTGCATTGTTTACAAGCGGAAATAAAGTGATTTTCGAAGAATTTGCTGTATTTGAAAGTTGTAAATATCAATAGAAATTATAATGTTACAGATTATTATTGTTCTGAATTTGAATCTTCACTTCCATAATATATTAATGTTTCAGATAAATAATTCAATAATGATGAAGAATCTGAGAGTTTCCTTGATAGAATATTTGCGATAGGTACATTTTTTTCAAATATTTTCGGGTGCTTTTTCTCTCTCCTGTGGAAATTACGACATTAATTAGTCCAAAGTATGTGAAAAAATCAAAAAGAGTTGTGCTCTTACCTTTCACTTCAAGAATACTTTCGTCGTCAAAATGCGAAGAATATACTTTTATAAAAGAACTCACCCTTTTTCTATTTTTAAAAGAATAAATCCATACTTTTCTTCTACTTACAAATTCAAAATCATTAAATTTATTTTTACTTTAACATTACTCTCCTGTTGAGGAAATAGGAACAAAATCAAGCTTGGATTCCGCTTTTTTTCCCAAGAACTACAGTCAGGTACACAACAATATGAAGTTGACATGATCAAATATTCAAATAATAAAGTTTAAATTCCTAATAAATTCAGTTGAGAGAAATAAAATAATATAACTGACGTTTTACGAATATCTCTTATTGAGCTTCTAGAATTCGCCACCAGACTGCGTAGCGTTTTCCCAACTTTATATAATAATTACACAGAAATTATATGCAATATTGTTGTTATTTTATGACATCTGAGAGGTGCGTACAATGATAATCATTTGGAAATGTAATAAATTTATTGATGATTTTGTAAAATGAAGGAAACTAACTTACATTAATTTCCAGTATAAACAATAATATGGAACTAAGATTCGACAGAATTAATTATTCAATTACAGTGGCGTCTCTCATAAGGAGTTTAGTTCGTTCCAAAATCTCAATCGAAATGTGAAACACTCGTTAAACGAAAAAGTTTTATCAATAAACACTTCCGGCGATCAATCTTCATTTTCCAAAATACTTATTGTACTAAAAAATAACCGCCATCTGTCACTTTAACAATGACAGCTGTCACTTTGACAATGACAGCTTTCACTTGCGGTAAACAACAGCGCTGAAACTGGTCATGAAATTTGTAATGGCCACAGCGAATTTTTTTTAAATGTGTTTAGATCATGCAGTAGTTCATAAAATATTGATTGAAATAAAAATATGCTTCTTGTTCGATATTTAATTTTGACTGACTATATTTTTTACTCAAATAGTCAGTGACAGATTATTTAGAGTCTTCTGTCTTTGAGGGTTTTCCAAGCATTTCATAAATTTTCACCAGCTCAAAGACATTATTAAATTCCGTACCTGGGAGCTCGAATGGATCTCAATCCGGCACTGGTGCTAACTGAGAAAGGTCATATAAATAATTGAAGACAAAATGATGCTTTAATTCAACTCAAACTCAATATCACAATATGTTCTCTTGAGATAAATTATTAATTTTTGACTAAACTAGCGATTTAGAAAACTTGAAACTGTGAGTATTGACTGAAGAAGGATGCGGAATTAAAATGCTGAAGAAAGAATGTCGTCTTTGTTTTTTTTTTTACACAAGTACAGAGTTATATAATAATAATAATAATAATATTGTGAAAAGAACAATACTATTTTATTCTGATTTACTTTTATTTGGTAATAATAAATAAACAATGAAAATTAAATAAATATTATTTAAATAATTATTTATGTGTTTGGTGTACCAAACACATTTATTTGGATCTTTATTTTCGCAAGGTATATTTGGTGAAGATAGAGAAATATGATTAGGATCATATTCATGCGGACGATAAGATAATTCAATATACTTGTTTGTACCAAAAGTATATCCACACATTTTTTTAACTCATTTAACGTATAGAGTTCCCCTGCAGTGCAGTGGCAATCATTATTAACACAGGTCATACCTACATTATCCCCCCAAATAGACCTGATCATTTACTCTTGATACAGATGCTTTTTAATCTCTTTTCGTGTAATTTTTTTTTTTCTAACATCTTTTCTTGTACCTCTCTTCGTGCATTGAAAAATGGTTGAATTTTACCGAAAAACCTTATGGGGTGTAGATATTCTTCTAGGTCCTTCAAATTTTAATTGTCATTAATTGATTTAGGGTGACGAGCAAATAAATCATCAGAAATCGGCCAATCTTAAGAAAATAAACATTTTATAATTTAATTCGTATTTATGTACAAAGTGCATGATAAAATTAATCAAAACTGATTTGAAATCCTGATAAATTGCTTACCAATATATTGTGGATTTGCTAAATCAACGTGTGATAAAAACACAATACATTAATTAACTATTTTCATTAAAAATTTAATTATTTACCACATAAAGAGCAATGCAGGTCAAAATAAATTTTGCGACCAACTGAAATATTCTTTTAGATTTTTGATATAAGTAACAATGGAATATTGATATTTATTATTACACGCTTTTCTCATTTTTCAGCCTTGAATAATAATTTGAAGTGCACTGGAAAAGCAGAGCCGTATTCAAAAGAATTTCAGATATTTCAATATTTATTTAAACACATTCCACAAACTTCATTTTTCTTGTTTTAGTCGTTATATTTCATCAACAAAACGTTTCTCAGTTCAAATATTTGATATGGAGCCCAGTTCATAGTTGTTTTTTTTTGTTTTTCGAAAAATCGTCTGTTTTAGGAAATATTTAAAAAATACTAAAATTTCAGAATTGGCTTTCGGTTCTCTAAAACATTTGTATTTACATATATTTTCTATTTTATCAAATAACAGAATGACGACCGATTAAAAATTTCAAAACGAAATATTCTGAAAAGCACTCGATCGATTTTTGAAAGTAAAACATTTACAAAATCCTTATCTGAATTTTTTTTTCGATCGGTCCAAAAGAATTTTTTATTCAAATTGGATTACAAGATAAATTTTAACACACTGCAACAATCATTTAAAACAAAGTAGGCTTGCTGTCATAATGAACGCGTACTTCAAACTCAAGGCACGTGTTTTCTAGTTTGTACGTTCAAATTTAAATACTTTTTGATCTTGTTCTTTACGAAAAAAATAACTTCTCTTTATTTATTACTTAAATAGCTATTTCACCTATTTTGCTGCTTTTGGGGATGTCCTGCTCCTTCCTATTTTTAATGAGCTATGTGAAACACTTTTAATTGATTTTAGGTCATAAGTTATTTCCCGCTCGAATTTATCTTCTGTAAGCAGTCAACCGATAATAACTGATAAATCCTAATCACAAATTCTAACAAAATAGAGTTGAATGTTAAAATTTGCCGTATTAGAGTTCAAACACTTATTCTGTGTTATTTATTTATATTTTAAAAGCTGTGAAACAAATTGAATAATTCCATTGAGAAAAATGACTTGGCAAATATTTACTGGGAATATAATTCATTGCAAACAGCCCTTTGTTATTGAAACCATCGAAAATGGATTTATTGTTGTTCTTGAAGGAAAGGTAAGAGAACTAACTTATTTTTATTAATATAATTACTCATTTATGTTAGGGTTTTACATAGAAAAACTATTTTAAATTACAAAACTATTCAGTCCAGAAAAATAAGAGTAAAGCCCTCCCAAAATTCAACAAAAATTGGGACAAATGAAGATGAAAAAGATAATTAAATTGATAGTCTAGTCAACAAATTAAAAAACGTGTTAATTCTGCTGCTGCGAATTAAAATATGTGCGATAGCTCGTTGAACTCGTTATGATGTCTAGAAAAATGTGCAAAAATTCAAACCCGCACATAAACAATCGCAAAAATTATAAACAATTGAAAATTCCAAAGAAAATGGGTCTACTTTTTTGAAAATTACTCGAAAACTATTGGTGCTAGAGGAATTTTATAAACAGAATCTTAAAGAGGAGGAAATTTACAAGAAAAAATATTGACTCCCGGAACTTGACCTCTATTGTTAATACTTTTTATTTGATATTGAAAATAAGGTTCGGTGCGGTGAGCGCGATGCCGTTACGCTGTAATTTTAAAAAAAGTAGCTCCTTTTTCTTTGGAATCTTCAATTGTTTATAACTTTTGCAATTGTTTATGTGCGGGTTTGAAATTTTTGCACATTTTAATTCGCAGTAGCAAGAATTAACACGTTTTTTAGTTTGTTGACTAGACTATGAGTTTATATTTACATTAATTAGAATTGGAAATATTTCAGCTTATCAGCTTGATTAAATATGTTTATTTCCACCTTTCTATCTTTTTAGATAGCAGCAATCGGAAAAATATCTCTTTTGGATTCAACCAGAAGCCGATTAAAAATTCCTTCCGATGTGACAAATACAATTTTATCTAAATCGCAGTTTTTAATGCCAGGTTTAATAGATACTCATATACACGCTCCCCAATATCCTAATGCAGGACTAGGCTACGATATGCAGCTCCTGGATTGGCTTAATAATTATACGTTTCCTTTAGAGGCAAAATATAAGGACGTTATTTTCGCCAAAAAAGTGTATGAAGCTGTTGTGGTAAATATATAAATATTATAAAGGAAGTAGGCAATCATTGGTTCAAAATTAGGTAAAATAAAAACAGGATCATTAAAAAAAAATTTTAAGCTTCCAATCCTTCCTTTCAACAATATTAAAATTTTTAGGAACGTACCTTGGCCCATGGAACTACGACAGCTTGTTATTTCTCTACATTACATTTGGAAAGCTCTTTAATATTATGTAGAGCAATTCTCAAATATGGACAAAGGGCATTTGTTGGTAAAGTAAACATGATTAAGTTGTGCCCAAAAGAATTATCAGAAACATCTGAAGATAGTATTAAAAATACTGAAAAATTCATAACTTCAGTATTAGCAATAAACGTAATAAATTTTTCAGATAAATATTGTCATATTTTTAAAATTAAATGAATTTTAGAATGAGTTACTGAAACCCATAATAACTCCAAGATTTGCGTTGAGCTGCGACATAGCCCTAATGTCTAAATTAGGAGAGATGGCCAAAAAACATGACGTCCATATTCAAGTAAGTATTGCAATATTTACATTCCATCAAACATTGAGTTCAATTTTAGACACACATATCAGAAAATAAATTAGAAGTGCAAGAAGTAATTAAAACATTCAATAAAACGTATGCTGAAGTTTACGACGAAGCTAATCTTTTGACAAACAAGACAATTTTGGCTCATGGGGTGTATTTAGAACCAGACGAAATTCAGTTACTAGCCCAAAAAGGAACTTCTGTGGCCCATTGTCCCAACTCAAATACTTGTCTTCAATCTGGGCTATGTGATGTTAGAAATCTGACTGACAAAGGGGTAACCGTTGGGTTAGGAACAGGTATGCCTTCGATTTTATTTTATGATTTTAAATATGAAGTAATTTATTGAGGAATTTTTTTAGATGTTGCAGGCGGATGTTCTCCATCAATAATAGACGCCATGCGTTCAGCTTTAACCACTTCAATTCATATAAATTTTAGCAAACAAAATTATAAACCGCTAAATTGCTATGATGTATTTTATCTAGCAACACTAGGAGGAGCCAAAGGTAATATATTAATTAAGGTATCAAGGGTGTTAAAAGGACAATAATGCCTGAGGTCAACAGTGTACTTTCCGAGGGTCTCTGGCCCGAGGTGTGTACGTTAACCGTAGGCATTATTGTCTGTTCAACTCCCGTGGTGCCTTCAATGTTTAATGTCCTACTTTTGTTGTATTTCAATCAAAATTTGTAGCAATGTATGTCCTGTCATTATGATTTCTGTCAGAGAAATTACTCTAGTTACTTGCTGTAACTAGGAAACCGGTTTGCTATTTTTCAAAATAATGCCCTCGGGTATTATTTGTTAAGTAATTACTCTGAAATCAGTGTTATTATGACAACAATAATAAACTAGTCGGACATTAAAATACTTATACATCTTAAATATTTTAATTTTTAATTTTTAATGTCTTTACAGCTTTATCTTTGGATAACAAAATTGGAAACTTTGCCTTAGGCAAGGATTTTGATGCGTTAATCATTGACATGAATGTAGTAAATTCTGGTACAGATTTTTTGCAAAAATGTAATCCTCTTGAATTGTTGCAAAAGTTTGTTTATGTTGGAGATGACAGGAATGTTTCAAAAGTATTTGTTCTAGGAAAACAATTGAAATAAAACATGACTATTACTGAGAGTAATTTATTGAATAGGTCCTAACTTAAAATTATCAAGTTTTCATTTCCTACCCAAGCAATTTGAAGCCAAGACATACCAATTTTAATTTTGTTTCTCACATTCGTGCCAGAAAAAAGGGAACAACTTTTTACAGTCTGCTGTTTTTTCAAAGGCAAGGTTGCAAAATCGATTAAAAGCTTATTGTAAAAAAATCGACTTACGCAATAAATTTACAATTTTACTTTTGTCTTTTGTTCGAAAAAATGGCAGACTGTAGAAAGTTGTTCAAAGAAGCTATTTTTGACAGTTTGAGATTTTGATTGATCTTCACGTTTTAGACCATACTGAACTTAAGAAACATAATTTTAAAGAAAGTCTGTCTGTCTGGAAGCGCTATAACTTGAGACCGCATATGAATTTTCGACGTAGTATTTATCATAAAATATTAAATGACTAAAATTAATCCTTGAATAATTTGGCACATCATTCACCTAAAACATTTTTCAAAATAATCAACGGTTCATTTGTTATTATCTTAATTTAAATTATTATAAAATTCATTATATTTTTCTGAACCAAAGAAATAATGAGAATCATAATGTGGAGTTGGAATTATTGTCAGGGGTAATACCATAAGAGATGATAATTTTTTGAAAATTGTTGTCGTTTCCACGGCAACTTATTTATATCAATTTCACGACACAAAACATCTGAAAATTTCCCGAAGCGAAGTTGAGGGGAATTTTCTGTGATGTTTTGTGGAGTGAAATTGCAAATAAGTTGCCGTGGAACAGACAAAAATTTTCAAAAAATTATTATCTCGAATGGTATTTTGGGAGAATATTTTTTGACATATTAAGTAAACACAAAAATAAAGAATAAACTCATTTTAATTATTTATTTGTGATGTAATAATTATTAGTAATTGTACAATTATTGTATGTGGCATTCCAGTACTTCCTTCTTGCGCAACACTGGAAACTGTTTCACTTCTTATATTAGATATTATATTTTCATGGTGACCTTTATCTAATTGAAGATACGGTTCTGGTTTTAGTTTGACCAGTAATTTTAATCAACTGTTCTTCACCAGTTCCGGATTTAGCTAACTGAGTTACAGTTGTAGCTCGATGAGAATGATTTGTTATCTTAACATTTTTAGTGTTAATTCCAATCTTTTCTACTGATTCTTTTGTCCATTTTGATGTCATGTTTGTACTGATTGGCATATTTTTATACCACGTGCTGGATTTCCAACTAAGATTGACTGTTAAGAACAGTCTGTCAGAAGTAATAATTGGCCCCTTTTTGGAAAATAGCTTTCTGAACAGTCGTATAGGGCAAAAATTGGGATTTATAAAATTATTGACCCACCATTTTGTGTCAGCACACCTTTGACCTCCACCTTACGCTGTCTTAGAAAATACAGGATTGTATAAAATCCTATCTGTGCGCTCACCATCATTACTGTGGTCTTCTTTGAAGTAGTGAAGCGTACAGGTACTAGCTTCACCACCTCTCCATGCTAATTCAGTAGCTATGATAAGATAGAATTCTTTTGTAGTCCTTCAGGTGTATTTTCATCCCACAAACTGATCATTTTGTTATGTTCTTCAACTGAAAAGATAGCTGAGCTTACTTTGCGTTTATTTGGATCGTTTTGTGAAATTTTTTGTTTTTGGTTCCGAGCATCTCGAGCTGATTTAAATCTAATATG
Organism: Dromius quadrimaculatus; assembly: GCA_963989225.1. Classification (NCBI taxonomy): domain Eukaryota; kingdom Metazoa; phylum Arthropoda; class Insecta; order Coleoptera; family Carabidae; genus Dromius; species Dromius quadrimaculatus. The sequence continues at coordinate 6,633,675 of OZ022328.1, forward strand.
TCAGTAAAAGGTTCTATTACTATATTATATTCATTAAAGAATTTTTCTTGTAACAATTTTGCCGTGGTATTCCAAATAGTCTTTATTACTCCTTCTTTATAGTCCGTACCATCTTGTTTTTTCATATTGTAATGTTTATTGCCTGACGAAATCTAGTTTGTGATTAAATAAAAGTCACTATTTAATAATTTAAACTGAAATAAAAGTTTTATTCTTCTTATGTCACTAATAACACTATATTTATTTATTTGTCACTTAATTCTAACTTAAACAAGGTCACAGATATTTATATTTCACTATTTATATATACTGTTCACTTCACTGTTCGATATTTATTTCACCAGTACTACTCTTATTACTATTGTCCTCACGTCGTTTGCTTGGCCTTATATAGAGAAATATTGTTTTCTCGAATTTTCAATTTCTCGATTCTTTCCATTTCTAGAGGCTTCCATCAGGAGGGGTGATGTGCTGCGACGCGGCGCGGCGTAAGGAGGACGAAAGGCCCCTCCCATACTACGTCGTCTTTACGAGCTTCCCCCACTCTCGCACGTCACAATATTAAAGCCCCAGTCAGTCAAAATTTTATTTAATGTTAATATATCCGTAGAACGATTTATGTTATATTCTTTCGCTGCACAAAATTCCATGAATTGCTTCCATATATATTTTTTTGAACTAATAGTATTATTTGGTGTGGTATATTCAATGTTGTTTTGAATTTCATTTAACGAAACACACCCAAAACGATCCATTATTATACACTTTGACGTTTATTTTTTCACGTTTTACAAATCTATTTATGTATTGTATTGTAACCAATGCAACAAAATAAAACCTAATCTACATTCTTGTTACCGAAATAAAATCTAATCTACAATACGTCATAATTATGCAATATTATTGGCTGATGCCATACATCAAAAAATATTCACTCATATTTTGATATCACTTGCAAAGGTTCGTCAATTGTTTTTTTTAAATAAGTAATTTGTCTCTATCGTGTTTGGTATCAAATTGAAGCTCTTGTGGAGATAATTTTAATAGAAGTGTCAAATATTTATTTTATATAAGGACTGAAAAATAGCCGCTATCTGTCACTTCAACAATGACAACTGTCATTTTGACAATGACAGTTGTCACTTTGACAATGACAGTTGTCACTTTGACAGTGACAGTTGTCACTTTGACAGTGACAGCTGTCACTTAGAAAATGGCAGCTTTCACTTTGAATATGCAATTTATTGATGCGACACTCTGAATATCTGAAACAGCGATGAAACTGGCCATGAAATTTATGGTCGGGTAAGTACTGAAATAATAAAATCATCAATAAATGCTACAAACTAAGAAGTTTATCTTCTAACGCTCGTATATTTTTATTTTTTCTTTACATTATGTTACAAGTACAATCATATAAAGTATCTGCATTATTTTACATAAAAATGCTTGTGAGTGTATTTATAATATAAAATTTCTCCAAAAAACACTAAAATCGAAATAGCTATGCCAAAAAAGTAAACTAAAAATATTCCAGTTACATGTTCAATTGTCAATGTTCGATAACTCTTATCGTCAACAGTCTTTTTGATTATGCTGGTATAACTCTTGAATATTCTATCCCACATATCCATGAAACCAGTTTCTACTGTTCTAGTCATTAATTCATTAATTCTTTTCAAAAGAGGAAAACCTTTAACTGTGTACATTTGAATTGGAGTAGACAAATATGTATCTTGAAAAAGATAATAGTCTCTTTTACTGTTAACAAATACCAAATACGGCTTTGATCCGAGAAACGTTAAATTTTTGTGTATTTCTACATCCACTAAACATTTGGTAACATTTGTACAAATAATTCCCTTGTTCAAGTCGAGTTCAGGTAAATCACCTTCTTTGAAATGTGCTTTGGTTTGTGGACCCCATCCATAAGATATTTTCGACTTAATTATATCATCCAAACTAGAAATTTGATCCTGGAATCTTGGTGTCACCATGAAATACACCAAATAAGTAACATACATTGTTGTGAATATTAAACAAAAAAAACACCATAGTATAAACAAAGACCTAATGATACCAATCTTCGGTTTTTTTATTGAGACGTTAGTCAAAACCGCCAAAATATTCAAAAAGCATTCGGGAGCAGAAACGTACGAGCTTATTTCATTTTTAAAAGCTTTTGATAAGAAGTAAATTAATAAAGAAGTTATTAAATAAGTTGTCAGTATCATTAGTTGAATTTTCCAGTTGATAATTTGGAAAATATTCAACCATTTTGGTACATGATTTGCTTTTGGACTACACCACGTTAATTGATCTTGTATGTAGGATATAGTTGGATCTGCAAACTCGAATCTAGATTCATATGCATTTAATGAGCTCACAATTAAGTGGGCTTTGCCGTCTATCAACGATTTAAATAGCCCTGCAAAAAAATCAAAATTAACAATGTGTCATTTAATACGAGGGCTATTCTGTGAGTAATGAGTACTTTACTGCACTAATATTTTTTTTATAAAAATAAAGTACTTTCCTTTTTTGTAGAAAATTTCATGCAGATCAATAAATAAATCATATAGATAAAAATCAAATAAATAAATTTTAATATTAATTATTTTAAAATAGTAATTATTTCACTATAAATCACGAGACCTCGGACAAAGTTTGTTTGAACATGTTACTGTTAGATTTTAAACAGAAATATTTCGGTTCTCTTGGATCTGTTTTGTTGTGTAAATGCAATTCTAGGACTCCCAGTGATCTTTTTAAATATTTTTTATAAACTATCTTATATCCAAGGTGTTATTCTGTGTGTGTTTGTTCCAAAACATTACTGAAGTTTGTTCTATGCAAGGTAATAATTGTCATTTTATAATTAAGAAAAGTACATTCGAGATTGTGAATTTATTGTATAAAAAAGGATATTTTTAGTTCTCAACATTTAAATGATTTTTTTGAGTTAGATAGAACCTACTGCAATCGATAAAGCAGATAATTTCCAATCGATTCGAGTTCTAAATGATAATTTTGATAATTACAATTCATCTTTTTTTGGCTCAACCCTCTATACATCTTGAGTATTGAACCTAACAAAAAAGTGTATTGGACTTTTTTTTTGTAGAACCCTGAGCAAAAAAAATCTAAATCCAAGAGAAAAATTTCCAACCCAACAACACTGACAAGCGTTACTGAATAGAGTAGGGAGGAAAGCTCTGACCTCATTCCCCATAGACGTACATTATTGTGATCCTCTCAGCATACAATTTTTTCGTTATATATTACATGATTACACTTCCTTGTTGTAGAGTCATTGATATGTGGTCTGAGCATCATTGAAACTTGATTTTTAACAATACAAACTATTTTTTTCATAATTTCTCATTTTCTTCCTTCTATATCTCTTCTAGTTCTGATCCTAGTAAAAAAATTATAAGATGCTTTTTGTAGAGAATTTTCTTTAGATTAATTTAGTATATGAACCTTATTTTGCTAGAGGCAGTAGATTTCGAGTTATTAATAAAAAACTGAAAAAAGAGACCTTCAAACAACCTCCAGTCCCTTAGTTCCACTCCCCCACCATTAGGACTTTTAGTATGTTATGATTTCAAGTAAACTTGGTAAAAGATTTGTTTTAGCATTATAAATATGGGAAAAATAGTAACACGCACACCGGGCAATGTACACATTCTTTAAATGAATTAATAAGTAAAGTTTTCAAGGTCAATCGAGTCTGACCGTTTTGATAATAAAGTGGTTGATATTAATACGCCTAATCAGTGGCTATAGCCAAATCAACAGACTTGACGCCTATGGACTTTTATTTGTGGGGCACTTCAAAAAGTAAAGTATGTGGCAGTAATTTATATTATATTAATGCACATGAACTGCGTGCAGTAGTGGAAGCGGCTTTCAATGGTGTTATCGCAATACATCCCGACAAGTTACTAACAGTGTTGCAAAGCGATGTCGATTCTGTATAGCTCGAAGCGGCCAGCATTTTGAACATTTATCGTAATTTACTGTATTTACTATTTTTTTTTTGTAGTGATATTGGTGGATCCCGAAATTGTAGTGAAATTACTACTATCCGAAAATGTATACCACGCGGGAGTGTTGCGGCTTTAAATTCTCAAACTGATTTCCAATAATTCTGCCCTTTCTCTAATGATCACAGTAATTTTTACTTGTACAAAGTAACAAGTAAGTATTGCGAAACCGACAAAATTCACCTATCGAGATTTTGATGAAAATATCTGTTTTGAAAATCCCTGAATCCATTTTGACTATTTTTGGCTTGATGTCGTATGCTCGTGCGTGCGTGCGTGCATTCGTGCGTATAATGTTGAAATTTTGTATTTAAGACTGGTGTAGGATCTAGTTGTGCACCTCGCATTATGGTTCCAATCGTCTGTACCGGAAGTGCACTTTACTTGTAACTTTTTTTGAATTTTTTGCATAAATATAGCATATTGAAATTTCGTATAAACAACTTCTATAACATCTTATTGTACATCTTGCATTATGATTGCGATCGGCTAAATCGGAAGTGCACTTTACTTGAGACTTTTTTTTAATTTTCCGCATTAATCCAGAATGATCAGCCGTAGAATACTGGAATTCAGCATTTGAAATTACTGTAGCATCTCAATGGTCATCTTCTATTTTTGTAACAATCGGCTGAGCCGGAAGTGCACTTTATATGACAGACTTTTTGAATTTTCCGCATAAATTCTAAACAATCAGTCGTAGAATATTTAAATTTTGTATTAGGCACTTTTATAATATCTAGTTATAGACCTTGTATTATGATTGCTATCGACTAAGCCGGAAGAGCACTTTATTCGAAACATTTTTTGAATTTTCCGCATAAATCCAAAATGATTGAACGTAGGTTGTTAGAATTCAGCATTCGGGACGATTATACCATCTAGATGCTCATATCCTATTTTTATTGAGATCCACTGAGCCAGAAGTGCACTTTACTTGACAATCTTTTGGAATTTTTCGCATAAATTCGAAACGATCAGGTGTAGAATATTGCAATTTGGTATTTCAGTCTGCTGTAGCATCTGAATGATTGCCTACTATTTTCATAACAACAGACTAAACCGGGAGTGCACTTCAGTAGGAATTTATTTTTTAATTTTGCGCATAAAATCAGATCTGTTGGTAGTCACGTAGAATTTTGGAAATCAGTATTGAGGAATGTTGTAGTATAAGAATAATGGTTTACTGTTTCCATAGCAACCGACTTGGCTGAAAGCGCATTTTACTTGACAGATTCTTAGAATCTCTTGGGTAAATCCAAAACAATTAACTGTAGAACAATGAGATTTTGTGTGCGATTATATATATATCCAATGATATATATATATATATATATATATATATATATATATATATATATATATATATATATATATATATATATATATATATATATATATATATATATATATATATATATATATATATATAATCAAACACAAAATCACATCGTATTATAAATATATCCAATGATGTACAAGTAAGTCACGTGATGTTCACGTCAGATTTTTTGAACTAATTGTACTATACTATAAAAATAGTTGGTATTAGTCTGAGCTTATAAGCTAAAGCATTCTGGAGGAGCAGATAATTTAGTGGAGTGGAATTTAGCTCATGCCTTATTTTCAATAAATAATCATGATGGTGTTCTTTAAATTCCTATATTATTATAATGACTGTTTAATCTTACCTGTAGCTACTCCATTTGGTGTAATAGTCCCCCAGTTTTCATTTGGAAACATGTAATAATTGATTTTAAAATCTGCCAAATCAGCTACAAAATTCAGCAGTCGTATTTCATATCCCATTTTATAATGCCAAGTTGTATAATTGAATTTCCGCCGGTCGAATATGTAGGGCTTCCAGATAATACCGTGTACATTTATTTGACATTTGTGGAGATAAAGTGGGACTTTATCTTGAAAAATGTTGTCTTCTATTTCGAGAACTCCATGGGTACAGCGATTTATGATCTTAGTTTGATTAAAATCATCATAACAAGAACTGTTTTCAAATGGGAACCAAGTGTAAATATCAAAAGTGTCATTAATTGGATTATTCGGAAAAAGAAGCACAAAATTTATGGTCTGTTTTTCTGCTATGGTTTTAGTGAAATTCAATAATAAATCTTTAATATTTTCCTCCCATTTAAAAGTATAAATTACGAATTTGGCCCGTGGATTCCATTGAGATTTTTGCAAAACTTTCAAAGTGTATTCCAGATCCTCCAATTTTTCCAGTTGAATTATATATCCATTGCATTTTTCTGTGTTGAATTTGAGCATTTTTTCTTTTTTTACAGAAAAATTCCACATCAAATCTTTATGCAAACTTTTTAATAAACTACTATCTTGGAATGAAATATTTTGTTGGTTTATGTTTGATATTGCCAATAATTCTTTCTTTTGGAAATTACTCCTGATGATATTTTGGACTCAAAGACTTAAAGATTTTTGTGAATTAGCCAAATTGTCGTTTAGGAATAATTCAGGAAATGAAAAACATATCGGAATTATACAATAAATAATTAATACACAATTCATTTCTGAATATTTTTTTATTTAGTCAGATTTTTGAGTAAAATATATTCCATTTCTGGGGTATTATTTATATAATTGGTATTAAAATAAGTAAAAGAATAAATTATGATAGATTATTACAAATGTAATACATTTATTTCTATTTTTCTACAATATTTCGAATGGGATTTTAGTTTTAGAATCACGAAATTAGTATAAAGTACAATATACTGTGGATATCAAAAAATATCGTCATCAATCAACTTTTAAAACAAAATATTACTTTGGATAGACACTGTGGCGCAGCGAGGGAGGGTGGAGGGGGCCATAACCAATACAATAATCAGGATCTTAAGAAAATCATAAATGTTATAGGTTTTTTTTTATAGCGTGGAATGTTTTACTATAATTTTATAAGAAGCTACAAATAACTTAACGTTGAGTGACAAGCAGGAGGAAGCATACATTTGGCAACAGAAGTAAAGATGTTGAGTTATCTTACGAAGATGACTTTAGGCGAACAATGATTTCTCAAATAGACAAAGTAACTGCTAAAAGTCGACAAAGATTACAACAGCTTCAGGATTTAGTGCATAAATATGTCTTTTTAGGGCTTACAGTGATATTGGGTGCGGACGAACTTAACTTAGATCAAGCTTCTCAGGACATTAATAGAAAATAATTCAAACTTAAGTGCTTACGTCTACGACTGTAAAAAAGAGCTCATTACGTCCAAGTCTTTGAGTTTATTGAAATATATATAGCTCCAAACTTGAAGATGGCTTACCAAACATTATCATAACGTTGAGGAACCGACCCTTATTTTCCCTGATCGGACTTACGGCCAAATTGTATACGAATTGATTGGGAATATTGTAGTCAATAGGGTGCCAGACTTTATGAATCCAGGGTTCCGCCCTGAGTGTCGGAAAAAAGTCAGTTTTTTCGGGATTAACTTCTTTGATAGAACAATCGATAGAGGTCAAGTATTTTAAAACAAAACCAGGATGCCACCTCCTGTCCTGCCCGGGACAGGAAAAAACAATATCAGGGAAGTTGAATACGAAAACAGGTCACACTCAGGGCTGGCTGACGCCCTCCCGCACCTTAACTTTTTCTCAAAGTACTTGACCATCGCTATCGATTGGCACTATTTTCAATCTTAAGTTCTATCAGGGAAGTTGACTTCGAAAACATTTTTTTCGAGACTCAAGACAGGATCTTAGATCTATAAAGTCTGGCATCCTATTGACCATCATATCCCCGATAGATTCATACACAATTTGGCCGTAAGTCCGATCAGGAAAGATAAGGTTCAGTCGGCTTCCTGACTATTGGTAATTCCAGTTGCGAGAGAAGCTTCTCTAAACTAAAGTTAATCAAAAATTATTGAACATGAAATACATATTGATATTGACGACTGTATAGAAGATTTTGCTATGAAAAAAGCACGAAAAGCATTCTTCTAGATAATAAAAATATTTTAAAATGCTTCAAAATAAAAGGGGCGTCGAATTTCCGGTCAGCCCCAGGCGGCAAAAGCCCACGCTACGCCACTGGATAGACATACAAAATGATGAATTATATAATTATTTATATTACTTCATACTCATATAATGTGTTTCATTGATTCATTGTTTTTCCAAATAAGTATATCATGTAATTTTTTATAAATTGTTGCGTTTCATCCACGAAGACATCATAATAGTATAATATTATTATGTAAGATGCTATTTGGAGGAAGAGAACTTTTTATTCAAGCTCTTGAAAGCCTCTAGTATTTTTTTAATGAGAATTTATGTCTTTTTTTTGTAACGTTGGTTCTGTAACGGGCAAAATTTTGATAAATCAAAACTTTGACATTACTTTGGTACAGTTATTAATGAACTTATAATCTAACTGAAATTGAAGATATCGGCTTGCTTTTAGAGCTCAAGAGAAATATTATTTAAACAAATTTCTACACAGTGATAATTATTCAAAATTTAAAGAGAATGAAGTGTCTGAGGGGCTCTTAATAGTGCAGGCTCTCATGACAAAAAAGCTACCCGAACGAACACTTTAAAATGATAAATTGAGAATGGTTGAAAAACATTTACGCCCGCCAGACTAATCAAAATTTGTTAATTGTCATTTTTTATAAATTTTTGAATTCAGCTAAAGAAGAATGTTTTTTTTTTTCCGAAACACCTGCTTAAAATTTATACAATTTGTAGTAAATAAAGAACTATTTTTGAAAAAATGTCTCATTGACAATTTTTGTGAATTAACTTCTGACAGACCTTCTGTTATAATCTTTTTTTCATGGAAATGCCCTTCATAGCACCTCCTTGGATTTGCATTTTTTGTATTTTAATGCGAGTTTCCAGGACAATAACTTATAAACTAAATTAGATATTCAATTGATATTCATCCTGCAGTCATATTTATCCTTTACCAATATTCCTACAAAGTTTTATTTATCTAGGATAACTCGTTTAGTAATAAACTGATACGAATTATCAGCTGAAAGTTTTAGTTCTAGGGTCAATAATTCATGAACCAAATTGAATATTGAATTGATATTATTCTTACAGCCCACATACATTCTTTTGTAATATTCCTGCAAAGTTTAATTATTCTAGGATAATTAGTTTAGCTATAATTTAATGATTTCTTTGGGGACAAGGAATTTTTAATTTTGATGTCAATAACTCATGGACTAAATCAAATATTTGGTTAATATTCATCCTGCTGCCTGATTTATCTTTTGTAATATTCCTGCTAAGTTTCAACCCCAAAATTAGTTGAAAAATATTAAATGAACCTTACAAAACATTTTTTTACAGTTTTGTTGATAAAATAAAAGACGTACGAGAATAGGACAACAATTTTGAATCATTAGAAAATTTTATCCCAGTTTACATTGTTTCCCAGCTTCCTACGGTTAAAATTGAATTTATTAATAATACTATTATTGTAACGTATTGTTTTATTGTGAATAATTTATAATCACAGGTTACAGTGCCAGCATTTAATTTATAAATTCGTAGAAGAACACAATATCGCTCACAGTTACTTGTACTAAATCACTGAATGAATGAATGCTTTCCTCTCCTAGCTAACGCACCGTAGGCGGCAGCACTGTGTTCACAAAATGGCGGCTCAAAAGTGGCTTACGGCAAGTTTGTAGTCTGTTTACAATGTAAATACGTTAATATTCACCAAAGAAATATTCATATTTGATTGAATGATTTGATTCAATTCCAATTGTGCGGAAAAGTATTGACTTTCTTCTTTTGTAATATATAGTTTTTTCTTTCAGAATCATCTTATTTGAATACGGTTTTTAGTTGTAACTGGAAGACTGCGTGAGGTTATAAAATTCATAGCTTCAAAGAAAACAATATTACTGGGAAGTATTTACGACATTTTTGTATTGTACATTCCAGCTTTAAGCTTTTCTTGTACGATTTTTCTAATCCACACATCTCGTTTATCAACTAATTCATAGTTGCCAACTTTATTTACTACAGACACTTTCCCCCTTTTTAGAAAAATCATGGAAACTCAAATCCATATTTCGATTAAATTTGAAATGACATCCATAAACACAACAATTTTTATCATCAATTCTTCGTTTAAATTCCATATTTTGAAGAGTATAGTCTTGAGAAAGACTAATTTTGAGGTTATATAATGTACAATAAAGTCGAAAGCCAAGTATTTTTCACTGAATTAATTTGAACAAGTCCAATAAGAGCTATTGTAGTATAAAATTTCATATGAACAATTTCAAAAAATCCACTAAATATTGCTTATAAAATCAGTAACATAACATACGATTATATGGAAATTAAGATTGAATCCACTTTACAAGTTCCGCTTATAACCACTTGGTGGCTACGGGTTAATTTTAGTAACCAATACCTAAGCCGACAATGAGCCAACATTCAATTGTATAACAGTTGATGCCTAGCAACCACCGAACATCTAGTAACCGTAGGCTGTCAATCATGTCCGACAATTGAACATCGATCTGGTCAGTGCTAACTAGGTTTACAGTTACAATAAATTATTGGCTAAATAGTGAGTTCAAATGAATAATTATGTGAGCTAATTATTTAAAATATTTCACATTTGTGACACTGCTCCCTCCTCATGGTTCGTCTCGTTCTTGATATTGCCATAGCCTGTTTCCATGAACGACTTTTGGTTTGCCGTATCTGGAATACAACGTCGTTCAAACATTTTATGACCTCGTATGGTCCCTCCCAGTCTCTCTGCAATTTGGGACACTTTCCTCTTCTTCTTCTGGGGTTATAGAACCACACCCTATCGCCTTGCTGGAACCTGGGGCCGTTTGCTCGCAAGTCATATCGGGCCTTCATTCTGCCGCTGGCAGCTTGTATGTTCTCCCATGCAGACTCATGGATGCTCCACAAGTTATCCTGAAGATGGCTGACCCATTCCGGCAACTGCTGCTCGTTGTCTTCAGGTGGATGTCCAACAACCAGATCAATTGGTAACTGCAGCTCTCGACCCATCATCAACTTGGCTGAAGTGTACTGGATGGATTGATTGACTGTTGACCTGTACGCTAGTTGGTCACCTTGGTGCTCGTTGACGAATTTTGACAGATAATCCAGAATTGTTTTGTTGAAACGTTCCACCATGCCATCGGACTGTGGATGCAGCGCTGTAGTTCTTGTCTTGGTAATACCCAAAATCTTCATTACACATTTAAAAAGTTCAGACTCAAAATTCCTGCCTTGATCGGAGTGTTACTCCAACGGCACCCCAAATCTTGATATCACGTTTTCAATAAGGGCTTCCGCAACTGTTTCAGCTTCCTGTTTCTTGCTGGTATTACTTCCAGCCACTTGGTGAAATAATCCATGACAACAACCAAGTACTTGTTTCCCCGTTCGGTAATAGGCAAAGGCAAGTATGTCCACGGCAATTCTCTCAAACGGAGAGCCCACGTTGTACTGCTGCATCTTAGCGCGCTGCCGAGTGGTGAGCTCCTTTCTTGAGTTACAGCGTTCACAGGTCTTGTAATATTGTTCTACGTCTTCTCGACAGCCAACCCAGTAGAAATTTTCGCGGACTTTATCGTGTGTCTTCTTGATGCCAAAATGTCTACCGCTGTTACCGTCATGTAATTGTTCCAAAATTCGCTCTTTTAAATTTTTCGGCACTATCAGTTTTTCTTTCGTTATCTTTCCATCGGAATTCTCCCATAGTTGGTATAGTAAGTCATTTCTGACTATTGTGCCAAAGGCCTTGGTGATAGGATCATCCAGTTGAGCCTGTTGCACTTCGTGCATCGATAATACGGATCCTTCTTGCTCAAATTCTACTCTGGTGACGTTTACGGATCGTTTACGTTCTTCTTGCTTACAGCAACTATTACAATCATCATCACACGATCGACGGGACATGGAATCCGCATTTGTATGAGTTTTCGGATCTGTGACGGATTTCAAAATCATATACCTGCAGATGTTCCAACCAACGAGTTGTTTGTCCTTCAGGATTCTTGAACTTCATCAATCACTGCAGCGCTGAATGGTCCGTTCTGACGATAAATTTCCAGCCGTATAGTAAGCTGTGAAAATTCTCAACCGATTTGATCACAGCATAGAGCTTTTTTCTTGTAACGCACCAGTTCTTCTGGGCTTTATGTAGAGTTTTGCTGTAATAGTCAATTACTTTCTCAATGTCGTCATGTTCTTGAGAGAGAACAGCTCCAATTCCGAAATAACTAGCGTCCGTATCCAAGTAGAATTTGCCCTCTTCGTTTGGATGCGCCAGCACTGGAGATGTTGTAAGAGCATTCTTCAGTTCTTCAAAAGCTTCTTGACTCTCACCGTTCCACTCAAATTCCCGATTATTCTCTGTTAAAGCAAACAGCGGCTTGGCGATCAATGAAAAGTTCTTAACAAATCGGTGATAATAACTGGCCAAACCAAGAAAGCTTCTCAGTTCGTGGATCTTCCAAGTTTTCTCAGCTTCAATTTTCTCTGGATCAGTTTGTACTCCATCACTGGAAAACACATGTCCCAAATATTTGACTGTCTTCTGGAACAAGTGACATTTCTTCGGGTTTAATTTCAAGTTGGCTTCTTTCAACCGGTGGAACACTTGTCTCAGTCAGGTCATTTCTTCTTCAAAGTCTCTCCCATGAACTATCACATCATCAAGGTAGACAAGTTTTCCATGACAACCCTTGTAGCACTCTCTTCATCAATCGCTCAAACGTACTTGGAGCATTGCAGAGTCCAAAAGGCATGACTGTGAATTGCCATAGACCCGCACAGGACGTGAATGCTGTCTTTTCCTTATCTTTCTCATTCATTTCAACTTGCCAGTATCCACTCTGCAAGTCTAAAGTAGAAAACCATTTTGAATTTCCAACAGCATCGAGGGTGTCATCGATCCTTGGCAGGGGGTATGATGTATGAATCTATCTTTGTCACCTCATTTAATTTCCGGTAATCCACACAAAACCGAGTAGCACCATCTTTCTTCTTCACCAAGACAATCGGATAGGCTTTCAGTCTTGTCGATGGTTCAATGACTCCTCTCTTCTGCATGTCGATTACCAGTTCCTGAACTTCGTCAATCCGGAATATAGGTATTCGCCTTGGGGGCTGTTTTATCGGCCGTGCATCTCCAACATCGATTTTATGCTAAACCAGATATGTGCGCCCAAAATCACTTGAATCCTTGGCAAAGATATTCTGATATTCCATCAGCAAATCGCATAGCTTCTCTTTCTGTTTTTCTGTCAAGTTAGCGCTGCTTCTGTTGAATAAATCTTGAATTGTGTGGCTCAGTTGCCTTGTAAATGGGTACTGTACCTTCCATCTTGCGAATCAACGTGACGGCTTCTAATCTACCTAACGATTGTTCCTTTTTTAATTCGAACTGGACAATCCGAAACCTTCAGAATCCTAACCACCAGCCGTGAAGAGTTTACTAGAGTTCTGGCCAGTACAACGGATTTATTCCAGCTCAATGTCCTGTCTGGTTCAAAGATATACGTTGCACCTTTTGGAATGTTGTCTAGCTTGAGTGAAACCACCTTTTCCGACCGAGAAGGTACCAGGAAATTTTTTGGAGTAACAACATCCGTCACTTCCACCTTCATTTGTCGACAATGAAAAGGTACTTCTTCTTCATTACCAATTCGTAATACATTGCCGTTCAAATCCAAGACACAACCAAGATCTCGCAGAAACTTGACGCCTTAAATGCAATCATCCACGATTGCGGCAATGAGAGCTTGATGTTTCTTCTTTAAATTGCCAATTGTGAATTCAAGCTCCTCCACACTGATTACTGGTATTCTCTCCCCATTTGCTGTTTTGAGTAAGATTCGCTGGTTCTGGGCACGTTCTCTTGGAATCTCTGGATGTACAATGGTGACATTCGCCCCGGTATCCAGCAGCATCCTACATGGTACATTCCCTACGAAACCTCTGACCCCTAAGACTGGCTAAATTTAGTTTTCCGACGACGTGTTCGTGCCAGAATCGACGGTTCGCTTGGCACGACAATCTGAGCGAAGATGGCCCTCCTTGCCACACTGCCAACATCTCATTCTTCTTCTCTGTCCAGGTGAAGTAGGCATAAATCGAGAAGAAGATCGCTCTCGTTGGCGACTTCCTGTATAATCGCCAATCTTGACGCTTTCGTAGCCGCTTCAATTTCCAGGGCTTTCGTAAGCGCTTCTCTCACTGTCTTCGGGTTCGCTAATCAAACAACTCGCCCAATATCGTCGTCGCTAAATTGCCTTACATATTCCTGTGTTGAGCCAGGACAATTTGCAAAAGCTTTCCTGGCCAGACTCTGCACAGCATATGCGAATGTAGTTAGATCTTCTTTATGCAGTTGTGTGCGGTTTCGAAGCTGTCCATGTAGTAGTTCCTTCATGTGTTCCTCCCCAAAACGCAGCTTTAACTCAGATGTAAGCCTTCCATAATCCAGGCGTTCCTGTTCGGACAGTCCTGAGAGTACTGCTAATGCTGAGACTCGAAGCATCCCAGCCAAAACAATAGATCTCTGCTCCATATTCCAGCCATTATTCTTCGAAATGAGCTCAAATTGAGCAAAATACTTATCCCAAGATGTCTTGCCATCAAACGGCGTCGGTTTCAGGGTGAAATTGGAGGTAAATTCTCTTGGTGTAGATAATGGAACATTTTCTATTCGTGGGACTGCGCTATCACTATTGAGACTGAGACACTGCATTTTCTCGGTGACAATAGAGTCCAATTTCGCTTCCAGCTCACGTTCAACTTGCAAGACTTGATGTTCAACTTGCTTAAATTGATCTTCAAATTGCATAACTTGACGCTTCACTTCAGTAAGTTTCCCATCGAATTTCTTTTCAATCTCTTGGATTTTTCCTGTTACCATTTCATTTTGTTTCGAAATCTTCCTCAACTTTGCAGCCATTTCTTCTTTCACTGCTTTCATCTCTTCTGTCACGGTCTCCTTCACTGACTCAGCTACTTTCTCTTTAACCGTTTGCATCTCTTCAGCCATCGCCATCTTCATACCTTCTGCAGATTCGGCCATCTTCTCTTCCATGGACTGCATTTGCTTGGCTGAAGATTCTGTTATTCTCTTCTCTATAGCTTCTGTAGATGTAGACATCTTCTCATCCATGAACTACATCTGCTCCGCTATGACCGCTTTAATACCTTCCGTAGAGTCAGACATTTTCTTCTCTATGGCCTTCATACCCTCCGTAGATTCGGCCATCTTCTGCTCCATGGATGCCGCCGATGTCTTTATGAATTCCATCATCATCTTCAGTTGGTCTTGCATCTCGCTGGTGGCCATGCTTCTTGTCTTGGGCATTTACAACAGTCCCAACACAAATTTAAACACTTCGTCGTCCGGATCCAAAATTATTTTCACACAATTTCTCAGAATCCCACTTCTGACACCAATTTGTCATAAATTTTATTCAGAATAATTTTTAATACAGGTTACATTGTTAAATCTTCACTTTACAGACTCGTATGTTCACAATATCACTCACTGTTACTCGTACTGAATCACTGACTGAATGAATTCCTCTCCTAGCTCGCGTTCTAATATACCTAAGCCGACAATGGGCCAACATTCAATTGTCAAACAGTTGTTGCCTGGCAACAACCAAATATCTAGTGACCATCGCCTGTCAATCATGTCCGACAGTTGAATATCGACCTTGTCAGTACTAACTAGGATTTCAGTTACAGTGAATTTGAATAAATAATTATGTGCCCTAATTACCACAAATATTTAATATTTGTGACAATATAAATTAATGAAAATTGATTTGTAGCAACAAATGTTTCATTTAATTATGAGATTTTTAACCTTGAAATAAAAAAACCACCAATAAAAGCTAAAAAATAAGAAGTTCCACTTGTAACACTCGAATATTTTTATTTTTGCCTTCATTATGTTACAATTACAATCATATAAAGTATTTGCATTATTTTACATGAAAATGCTTGTGAGTGTATTTATAATAAAATAATTCCCCAAAAAACACTAAAATCGAAATAGCTATGCCAAAAAAGTAAACGAAAAATATGCCAGTTACATGTTCAATTGTCAATGGTCGATAACTCTTATCGTCAACAGTCTTTTTAATTCTGTTGAAATAATTCTTCAAGATTCCATCCCACATAACCATGGTACCAGTCTCTATTGTTCTAGTCATTAATTCATTAATTCTTTTCAAAAGAGGAAAACCTTTAACTGCGTACATTTGAATGGGAAAAGACATATATGTATCTTGAAAAAGATAGTAGTCTCTTTTACTGTTAACAAATACCAAATACGCCTTTGATCCGAGATATGTTAAATTTTTGTGTACTTCTACATCCACTAAGCATTTGGTGACATTTGTACAAATAATTCCCTTGTCCAAGTCGAGTTCAGGTAAATCATCTTTCTTGAAATGTGCTTTAGTTTGTGGACCCCACCCATAGGATATTTTCGACTTGACTATATCATCCAAACTAGAAATTTGATCCTGGAATCTTGGTGTCACCAGGAAATACACCAAATATGTAACATACATTGCTGTAAGTATTAAACAAAAAAAACACCATAGTATAAACAAAGACCTAATGATACCAGTCTTCGGTTTTTTTATTGAGACGTTAGTCAAAACCGCCAAAATATTCAAAAAGCAATCGGGAGCAGAAACGTACGATCTTATTTCATTTTTGAGAGTTTTTGATAAGAAGTAAATTAATAAAGAAAATATTAAATAAGTCGTTAATATCATCAGCTGAATTTTCCAGTTGATAATTTGGAAAATATTCAACCATTTTGGTACATAATTTGCTTTTGGACTACACCACGTTAATTGTTCTTGCATGTAGGATATAGTTGGGTCTGCAAACTCGAATCTTGATTCATAGGCATTTAAGGAGCTCATAATTAAGTGGGCTTTGCCGTCCATCAACGATTTAAATAGCCCTGCAAAAAAATTAAAATATGTTTTAATAAATTTTTTTGTAGAAAATTTCATGAAGATCAATGAATAAATCACATGGATAAAAATCAAATAGACAAACTTTGATATTAATTATTTTAAAACAGTAATTATTTCACTATAAATCACGATACCACGGACAAAGTTTGTTTGAACATGTTACTATTAGTTTTCAAACAGAAATATTTCAGTTCTCTTGGATCTGTTTTGTTGTGTAAATGCAATTCTAATGCTTCTAGTGATCTTTTTAAATATTTTTTATAAACTAACTTATATTCAAGGTGTTGTTCTGTATGTGTGCTCCGAAACATTACTGAAGTTTGTTTTATGCAAGGTAATAATTATTGTCACTTTATAATTAGCAAAAGTACATTCGAGATTGTGAATTTATTGTATGAAAAAGGATATTTTCAGTTTTCAACATTTAAATGATTTTTTTTTTTGAGTTAGATAGAACCTACTGCAATTTATAGAGCAGATAATTTCCAATTGATTTGAGTTCTAAACGATTATTTCACTCATGTCAATTATACTGACAAATTTTGCATAGTTACAATGACAATTATAATAATAAATTCCTTGCCAACGGGAATGTACCTCTGAAAATTCCCGTTACCTCGGTAAATTCCCGTTGGCAAGCGATTTATTGCGATAAATTGCCTTTGTCATGGAGAAACAATACACAGTTCTAATATAAGCAAACAATCAGTTCTCGGAAATGTCAAAATTTAATCGTATTGGAAATGCATTTTTCGCCGAAAATAATGAAATTGAAAACAAAAAGTTAAAAAATACATGAGTATATGGAGACAATTTAGTGCATTTTTCAATAAAAAAGGTTAGTAGTTGCAATTAACATTATTTAATAGATACTTATTGTAGCAATTTCATTCGAGAAATATTTTCCACAAATACCACTCGCGACTTTAATTTTATCATAAATTTTTCTTTCAAACATTGATTACTTTTAAGCAACATCCTTCGAGTCATCTGCTCAGATGAAATCCCTCGAGCTACGCTCTCGTGATTTAATCGGACAGATGACTCTCACGATGTTGCTAGGTAATCAATGTTTTCAAGAAAAATTTATTGATAAAATTACAGTCCCTTGTGATATTATATACGATAATTTTGATAATTACAGCTCATGTTTTTTGGCTGAAAATTTGTACCACCCGGTAATAGAGATTTTTCAATATCTCGAACATCATGCCTTAACGAACATTCTTCTAGATTTTCATATTCTCAAAGAATGTTAATGTATACAGTGTGTCCAAAATTGAATAAGATAGCATAGGTGGAGATAGAGATTTAGTTTAATGGGCAATGCTGTGCAATTTTGTGGAACGACTTAGATGTCATCGAAAAATAATTAAAATTCGGGATGGTATACAAATTATTTCAAAGCTGATTTTTAAAAACTCAAATTTCTCTGTAATTTATAGACAAAAAATAAAGGACAGACTGTCGATGTACTAATTCATTTCTGATTTCGATGGAACTTGGTTAAAAGATTGGTTTTAGCATTACAAATATGGGATAAATTGTAATACACACACCGCGCAATGTACACATTTTTTAAATAAATTAATAGTAGTCCGTGAGACAGGGCATACATTTTTCGTTGATTACCGCTCACTTGAAACTTTGTGAGTGGCTTCATTGTGATAAGTCCGACAGCTTTTATATTTTACAAAATTCTTGATTTGTCTGACATGAATATTGGGCCTAACGGTAAATCCGACAAGCCGCACTTGTCATAAGTACGTTGGTATGAAAACTTATTACCGCTAGTTTGAGATTTTGGGGACGTGTTAAATTATTTTTTCATAATACCTGCATTAAAACAACGCATTTCAACGCCTGTTTTGTCAGTCGAAACAAAATAATTTCAGACAAATGCAAGTGTAGCCGGGCAGAAACAAGCTTGTTTCTGCCCTAGGGGAAAAACAAGTTTATTTCTGCCCGCTGAATTTGTTTCTTAAATCGTTTTATCCCTGGCAGAGTCCCATTTGTTCATTGTCAATCTCTAAATGAAAATCATATAACCTCAGTTAATTTGACAGTTGTTGTATTCGTAACTGTAAATTAAATTAAAAAGACGATAGTTTCAAGAAAAGAAGTATTAATACGACAATTTCAAGTACATCACAACATTTTATTGATAAAGCACAAGCAGTTACTCTCGACTTGTTACTTGCAAAATCAAAAGAAAAATATTTACTTTGTTATGACAAATTTGTAATATGGAAAGTTTCAATGCAGGTATTATGAAAAATACAGTGTGTAGCACGGGACAAAATACGATTTCAGCCGAGGGTGATACCAGCCCTCGCTTCGCTCGGGCAAGCTACACTCGCCTTCAGCTGAAATCGTCTTTTTTCGTCCCTAGCCACACAATATACTATTTTTCAAAAATTTGGTTATTTTGTCCGAAAACATGTCAGGATTATGACAGCTCCTTTATCAATGACCGCTTATCACAATATTTTTTTTATTTTTATTCAAATAGTGTCTAGAACATTACTGTATACATGTCCGACAATGTTAGGGGGGCAATCGGCCGTATTCTGTAACACAATCATTAATTATTATCGATCGATAAGATTTTTGACAAATAGACACAATTGTAACATTCGAATATTCAGAATTTTTGTCAGTGCTACCTATGTTCATTGGCTGAAATAGATAATGGTCGATAAAAATTTATCGATTGAGTTACAGAGTAGCCCCAAATATTGAGAATATTCTGTAACACAATCATTAACTTTTTATCGATCGATAAGTTTTTTGACAAATGAAAACAATTGTGACAGGCAAATATTCAGAATTTTTGTCAGTGCTACCTATGTTCATTGGCTGAAATAGATAATTGGGATTATTCTGTAACTCAATCGATAAATTTTTATCGATCATTATCTATTTCAGCCAATGAACGTATGTAGCACTGACAAAAATTCTGATTATTCGGTTGTTACAATTGTTCCCATTTGTCAAAGATCTTATCGATCGATAATAAGTTAATGATTGTGTTACAGAATACGGCCAAATGATCGATAAAAACTTATCGATCAAGTTACTGAATAGTTCCAATTATTATTTCACAAAAAGCAAAAATATGTAATATGACGCGCCTCCGTTTATAGACATATATAAAATGCACATCAAGTCAGTATTATTAATTTATTAATCTAATGGTACCAAAATCATTGTTTGCAAAATTTTGCTAGATAATTTGAGTTACATTTTATGCGAGTAAATTGTAGATTAACATTCGTCAATTTATAGAAGAATTTTTCAAAGTACATTTCAACATCAATGTGTTATAATCGATTAAACACATATTAGGTGTAACAATAGTACAACTATTATAACAACTTAAAATTTCGTTCCAAACGCAAACGTTCGTCAATTTTTTTTTTCAAATAAGTAATTTGACTCTATTCTGTTTTGTATTAAATTAAATATCTTGTGGAGATAATTCTAGTAGAAGTGTCAAAGAGGATATTTAAACGATTGTCAATTATTTCTTTCACAAATCATTTAAATGATGTCTAGGTTGGTATTCATTTCAAGCTCTTGAATCCACATTACCACCTTCGAATTATACTTCCGGCAATCAAATGTCGACACTTTATGTTCCAATGAATTAAAGATCCCGAAAATTTAGAAAAGGACTCTACATTTTCAAAAATATTTATTTTATGTAAGGACTAAAAAACAACCGTCATCTGTCACTTTAACAATGGCAACTGTCACTTGGACAATGACAGTTGTCACTTTGAAATAGGCAATTAATTGATGTGACACTCTAAATTTTTGAAACAGCGATGAAACTGGACTTATGGTCGGGGAAATACTGTGTGATCACAGCGGATTTTTTTTATAATTGCGGAGAAATTTGATTTTCTGTTTTTTTGAAATTATCTGGTTCATTCTGAATTTAAATTAATTTTGACAACTATCCTGCTCTATTTGGGACATAATGTATATAAGCGTCTATGAAATGTAGTTGGCATGGATCCCCAAATCAGAACGGAGGCAAGAAACAACGTTTATCTGAAAGCCTAATAGTTATTTAAGTATTAAGGTCAGTAAGTACAGTTTACCGATTGAGAATAATAGTTTGGAGGCCGAGTCTTGGCGAAGTTTCCAAATATTATACGAAATCGGTACTGTACTTATTGACCGTAATGCTTACAAAATATTTTGCACGATTGAAACATCTAAAATATGCATCTGAATTTTCTTTTACAAATTGAATTACTACTGATGATTGTTTATACGCTGTCAGCTGTCAAATTTAACATTTTATTCTGAATTTTCAATTACAAATAGAGATAAATAAATTAATATTTTTTTGTGAGAATCCATAATTTTTTACTTACCGCCTTTGCCCATGGGCGGTAAGCCAGCATAACCATAGTAACCACAGTTTGCCGGTAAAATCAACATACCACCTCAAATAGAGGGCCGGTAAACACATGAAAACGCTCAATCGTGCAAAAATAATTAAATACTATTCTAACTTTTTTGAATTATTGACGAAAACAGAGGATTTTGATATTTCAAACCTTTTCAAAAAATTTGTATCACGCGGGAGTGTTACTACTTTAATTCTAAAACTGATTTTCAATAATTCTGTCCTCTCTCTAATTTTTGTATGATTACTGTAATTTTTTGGACTAAAACAGTATAATAATAATTTGGTATTAATCTGAGCTTATAAGCTAAAGCATTCTGGAGTAGCAAATAATTTGGTAGAATGAAATTTAGATCATGCTTTATTTAATGATTGTTTAAACTTACCTGTAGCTACTCCATTTGGTGTAATAGTGCCCCAGTTTTCATTTGGAAACATGTAATAATTAATTTTAAAATCTGCCAAATCAGCTACAAAATTCAGCAGTCGAATTTCATATCCAGCTTTATAATCCCAAGTTGTATTGTTTAATTTACGGCCGTCAAATATGTAGGGCTGCCAGATAATACCGTGTACATTTATTTGGCATTTGTGGAGATAAAGCGGGACTTTATTTTGAAAAATATTGTCTTCTATTTCGAGAACTCCATGCTTACAGCGATTTATAATCTTAGTTTGATTGAAATTATCATAACAAGAATTGTTTTCATATGGGAACCAAGTGTAAATATCAAAAGTGTCATTAACTGAATTATTCGGGAAAAGAAGCACAAAATTTATGGTTTGTTTTCCTGCTATGGTTTTAGTGAAATTCAGTAATAAATCTTTTATATTTTCCTCCCATTTAAGAGTATAAATTACGAATTTGGCCTGTGGATTCCACTGAGATTTTTGCAAAACTTTCAAAGTATATTCCAGGTCCTCTAATTTTTCCAGTTGAATTATATACCCATTGCATTTTTCTGTGTTGAGTTTAAGCATTTTTTCTTTTTTTACAGAAAAACTCCACATCAAATTTTTATGCAAACTTTTTAATAAACTACTATCTTGGAATGAAATATTTTGTTGGTTTATGTTTGATATTGCTAATAATTCTTTCTTTTGGAAATTACTCCTGATGATATTTTGTACACAAAGACTTAAAGATTTTTGTAAATCAGCCGAATGGTTGTTTGGTAATAATTCACGAAATGAAAAACATATCGGAATTATACAAGAAATAATTAATATACAATTCATGCCCGAATATTTTTTATTGAGTCAGATTTTTGAGTTTAGTTTTACATTAGTAAAATATATTCCATTTCTGGGTATTATTTATATAGTTGTTATTAAAATAAGTAAAAGAATAAATTGTGATAGATTATTATAAATGTTATACATTTATTCCTATTTTTCTACAATATTTCGAATGAAATTTTAGTTTTGGAATCACAAAATTAGTATACAGCACAATATACTGTAAATATCAAAAAATATTGTCATCAATCAACATTTAAAACAAAATATTACTTTGGATAAACATAGGAAATGATGAATGATATAATTATTTATATTACATTATACTCATATAATGTGTTTCATTGATTGTTTTTCCAAATAACTGTATCATGTAATTTTTTTTGAAGTTCTTGAAAGCCTCTAGTATTTTTTTATGAGAATTTATGTCTTTTCTTTGTAACGTTGGCTCTGTAACGGGCAAAATTTTGATAAATCAAAACTTTGACATTACTTTAGTACGGTAATTAGTTTTATTCACGAATATTAAAGGAAAACGCACGATGCATGATCATTCTTCAATTATCTTTTTATTAAACTACTAGTTTCGGTTGACATCATGTTGACAAATTTTTGCACGATTGAGCGTTTTCAAATTACTTAAAACTATTTATAAGCTATAATTATTTATGAAATACTTCGTGCACGTTGTCAAGAAAAAGAGCTCTACTAATTTTTGTACTTTAATACGAGTTGCCAGGACAATAACTTATATATATATATATATATATATATATATATATATATATATATATATATATATATTATATATATATATATATATATATATATATATATATATATATATATTATATATATATATATATATATATATATATATATATATATATATATATATATATATATATATATATATATATATATATATATATAATCTGTATCCTCTTTTACCCAGTTGGGTGTCGAGGTTTCTCCTCATATTCTATTCTTTTATGAATTTTCTCCATTTCTGCCTGTCTACTGCTATTTTCTTCGCTTCGCTTTGGGTAATGTGCTTCTTCCTCAATATCTCATTTATGCATTTGTTCCATGTTTTTTGTGGTCTCCCGCCTACTCCTCTTCCCGGTCACTCTTGTTTCCCAAATTTTTTTACAGGGTACTTGTTTTTCCATTCTGATGAGGTGTCCATACCATTGTAATTGTTTTTCTTCTATTTTAGCTGTAATCGGTTTTATTTCTAGGTCTTGTCTTATTTGATCGTTTCGTATTTTATCCTTTTTTGTTATTCCCTTGACTCTCCTAAGATATTTCATTTCTGTGGCCTGTATTTTACTAATTTGCCTTTTGCTTAGCATCCATGTTTCGCAACCGTATAATAGTATAGGTTGAAAGATAGTCTTGTATATTGTCATTTTTGTGTGCCTTGCAATGTTTTTATTATTTATTATTATATTATTCAGCGCGTAGTATGTTTTGATTGCTGTTTGTATGCGGCTATTTACTTCTTCGTCTATATTGTTTTTGTTTTGTACTATGCTTCCAAGATATTTAAAATTATCCACCTGCTCTAATCTATTACCTAGAACTGTTAGATGTATATCTATGTTATTCTTTCCTGCAAGCATAACCTTGGTTTTGTCGCTATTTATTTCCATATTATATGTTATAAGCTCTTCTGCGTATACATTGAGGTTTTCCTGTAAATCCTGTTCATTTTTTTGCAAATATTGCCATGTCGTCCGCAAATACACATTCAGATATTGTTGTTGTTGTCAGGTTCCAATTCCCTATGCTTGTCGTTTTAACTTTTGTTTTAACATTCTTCATCACTTTATCTAATACTGTTATAAAAAGCAATGGACTTAGATTTCCTTCTTGTCTTAAACCTTTTGTTGTAGTAAATCCGTCTGATATTTTATTTCCTGTACGAACTATGTTTCTTGTTAATGCATAAATGCTTTCAATTGCTCGAACTAATTTTTCTTCGGCCCCTCTTTCCCGTAGTATTTCCCATATTTGTCTTCTTTCTATTCTGTCAAATGCTTTTACAAGGTCTATGAAGCATATATATATATTTCTTTGTTTCTTTCGGTAATTTTTTCTATTATTTGTCGTATAGTGAATATGTGATCTTGAGTACTGTGTCCTTTCCTGAACCCACTTTGTGTCCTTTCAAGTTTGTTTTCCATCAATGGTCGTAATTTGTTTTATAGTATATTCTCGTAGAGCTTTTCCGTCGTACAGAGGAGTGATATTCCACGATAGTTACCGCACTCTCTATGGTCTCCCTTTTTATATAATGGTAATATTATTGTAACTTCCCAGTCTCTAGGTATGCTTCCAGTTGTCCATATTTTATTTAATAGTTGATGCAAAATTTCTATTGCTGTTTCATCCATATATTTCAGCTGTTCTGGATATATATTGTCGTATCCTGGCGCTTTGCCCAACTTTATTCTTTTAAGTGCCTCTGCTATTTCTTTTATTGTGATTCTTTCAGTTGTTTCAGTTGTTTCAACTGTTTCTGTGTCTTCTGCGAGATTAAAACTCCTGTTTGTGCCTTCTTCTGCTTCAAGTAGTAACTTGAAGTGTTCCTTCCATCGGTTAATAATATCATCATCATTTGTGAGTATCTTGCCGTTTTTATCCTTTACTTGTTTTATATTTGGTAGTTTCTGTTTTCTGTGTTTCTTAGTAACCTTGTAAAATAATTTTTTTGTTCTCTTTATAGTTTTTCTGCATTTGTATTCCAAATTGGTTCCAATCTTCTTGTTTAGCTTCTTGTACTACTTTTTTTACTCGCTTTCTTTGTGCTTTATATTTAATGTACTCATCGTTTGATTTTTTCATCAAGTAGTTTTTCCATAACTGTTTCATAATCTTTATTTCCTTTCTTATATCCTCATTCCACCAGTGGGTTTGTTTCTTGGATTTTGATGTATATATCATACCACAAGCTAAATTAAACTAAATTAGATATTCAATTGATATTAATCCTGCAGTCATATTTATCCTTTTTCAATATTCCTACAAAGTTTTATTTATCTAAGATAACTCGTTTAGTAATAAACTGATACGAATTATCAGCGAAAAGTTTTAGTTCTAGGGCCAATAACTCATGAACCCAATTGAAAATTGAATTGGTATTTTTTTTGTAATATTTCTTTTAAGTTTTATTATTCTAGGATGATTATTTCAACTATAATTTAATGATTTCTTTGGGAATAATAACTCATGAACTAAATCAAATATTCGATTAATATTCATCCTGCTGCCTGATATATCTTTGTGTAATATTCCTGCAAAGTTTCAACCCCAAAATTAATTGAAAAGTATTAAATAAGCCTTACAAAACATTTTATTTACAGTTTTGTTGATAGAACAAAAGAAGTACGAAAATAGGACAACATTTGACTAAAAATTCTGATTCCTCAGAAAATTTTATCCCAGTTTACATTTTTTTCCAGCTCCCTACAGCCATAATCAAATTTATTAATAATATTATTATTGTAACGTATATTCGTTATAAACAAGGTACAAATGAACAGCCACATAATTTCTGACTCGTAAATAATAGCCCTTAGGATATTTTACCTCAATTATAATTTTTATCCCATTTTTCTGTCACTACAAATTAAAAAAATAATTATAAAAGCACATATAAAAAGTATTCGTTTTCTAGCATAAATAACCAATTTATAAATTTTTAAATTAATTTCTGTACTGCTAATGGTTTGAAGCGCAATATAGCACTGCATAAAATTCAATTCGTAAAAGAGTACGAGATTATTTTTATAAAATAAGTAAAAATGCAATTTTTAGACATAAATTTCAGCCCTCCTGAGTAGATTCCAGCATACAAAGAGTACTTTTCATAAAACAGAGGTGGCGAAGAATGATTTTTTATCCAAAAATTGCCCCAAAACAATTTTTTAAATCAAAATAATGTATTTTGAAAAAAAAGTGACGTTTAATTAAATCTTAGCTAAAATTTGAGAAAATTCCAAAACAGTTGATTAGATTAGGTCGCTATATTGCGTTTCAAACTAATAACTTCAGTGTTTTCAAGAAACTGAAAAGGGTTATTTATAAATTAATTAATATCTCTGTTATTAGGCGTACGAACATTGCGAAAATTTGCATACTTATAAAAAAGGGTTCAAGGATGTTAATTATGTTCTTAATTTTTTAATTTACCCACCCACTTTTGAGTAAAAAATTAAATAAATATTCAATAATTAATTACTGGCGAATTGAGCATAGTAAAAATTTGGAAATTGTTGTACGAAGCAAGCAACAAGTTTTTAATCAAATTTTATACCTTAAACTTTTTTTTGAACTGAAATACCCATTTTAGGGTAAAAACTATTTATCCAAATATCTCGCGAGTTACACAAGATATTGAATTGCGGTTTTCAATGATAGTATCAGAAAGAAGAATTCTATATTTGCATTCAGCGAAACACCCATTTTAGGGTATAAATTATTTATCTGAATATCTCGTGAGTTACATAAAATATTGACATGCGGTTTTTGATGTTGGTATCATAATAAATTATACTTCTTTTTAATAAATATTCAGGCCAGCACACGACCTCTCGCTAATATATTTTTTCAAGCCTCTAGTTTGGACGGTTATTGGACCAAATTTCCAGGAAAACTTTTAGATTTAAAAATTTAGTAATAAATTGTTGACCCATATACGAATTATCAGCTGGAAGCTTTGGTTAAATTAAATATTTGATCCTGAAGTCAAATACATTTTTTTGTAATATTCCTGCAAATTTTTATACTTTGTGCACATTGTCAAGAAAAAGAACTCCACTAATTTTTGTATTTTAATACTTTTGTCTATAATTTTTTGACGTCTGTAGAAAAAATGTTGTATGCAACTCTTGCACAAAATTTCTTTGGGATTTTCGAATGATTTCTCAAGCACCAAAGTATAATTTCGTGCACTAGATACATAAATAACTATTTATAAGAATAAAAAAAAGTCGTGGCGCTTAAAAATGAAGTCTGACATATTAAAAAACAATATTTCGATGAAATACGTATTAGAGTTCAATTTATAATTGTAAAAAAAAAAATGTCTAGTTAGCAAAGATTATACCACATTTTTTTAATAAATAATTAAGTTTTACATATTAAAAAACCATTTTTCGCGGATAGACTGATTTTTGTACATAAAATCAATGTCAAACTTTCTTTCAAAAAAATTAAAATAGTGACAAGGCCCTTGTAAAAACTAATTTTTTTTAAATACGCTGTCACGGCACTTAAAATTGAAATCTGATGTGGTAAAAACATTTTTCCAACGACAGGCATATTTTTATGCATAGAGGACATCCTAAACTTCAGTTTTTTTCTTTAAACGAGGTGCTCTGAGATGTCAATGATTGATTTTGATGCATTGATGCTACGCATTCAAAATTAAGTCTGACAAATTTATTTAACAAAAATTGTCATCCAGAAAAGTTGAAGTAGATAGCAGAGATCTTGAACTTCATTTGAAAAAAAACCAAGAAGGTGTTATGGAATGCATTTTCATGAAAAAAATTATTTTCACTAGTGAAAAAATAAATTCTATTTCTGCACACCTAATCTAATATAAATCAGTTTAGTAATGCTACAAGGATAGAAACAAACAGGTATTTAACAAAAAAGAAATATGAATTTGTACACAAAAATACTTATTTTTGAATATAAAAATTAATTGTTGATAGTTCTTTATTTATCAAACAACAATTGCGCGTACTTTTGGTTACAATACCCAGGTGACTGCAAATTAATTATAGTTTGTACTTTTTTCCTACATTTTACTGAATAAAACAATAATTATTGTTGATCTATTATTTTTTGACATTTGGCGAAAAAATATTGTTTGTATTTCGTGTGCGAAGTGATTTTATTTTGTTGCGCTTTCGAATGAATTTGTTACCTCGACCTTACGGTCTCGGTTAAAATTGACATTCTCACGCGCAACAAAAAAAAACAATCACTTCGCACACTTAATACAAAAATAACTTTTAATAAAAGGTCTGTTAGAAGTTGATTAACAAAAATTGTGAGACAATTTTTTTCAAAATAGTTCATTATTTATTACAATTATATTAAGTATCTACATTATTTAACAAAAAAATGCTTGTTAGTATGTTTATAATATAGAATTTCCCCAAAAAATACCAAAATTGAGGTAGCTATACCAAAAAAGTAAATAAAAAAAACTCCAGTTAAGTGTTCCATTGTCAATACGCGGTGACTAGTATCGTCAGTAGTCTTTTTACTCCTTTTAGCATAATCCTGCAACTTATCCTCCCACATTCTCATGAAACCAACTTCTACGGTTCTAGTTATTAATTCATTAATTCTTTTTAAAAGAGGAAAACCTTTAACTCCGTACATTTGAATTGGAGAAGACAAATATGTATCTTGAAAAATATAGTAGTCTCTTTCACCGTTAATGTAAGTTAAATACGCCTTTGATCCAAGATAGGTTAAATTTTTATGTTTTTCTACATCTATTAAACATTTGGTAACGTTTGTACAAATAATTCCCTTGTTCAAGTCTATTTCAGGAATGGAATCCTCTTTGAAATTAGCTTTTGCTTGTGTATTCCATCCGTAAGATATTTTCGACTTAACTATATCATCCAAACTAGAAATTTGATCTTGGAATCTTGGTGTCACCATGAAATTCACCAAATAAGTAACATATATTGATGTAACTATTAAGCAAAAAAAACACCATAATATAAATAAATACCTAATGATACCAGTTTCCGGTTTTCTTATTGAGACGTTAATCAAAACTGCCAAAATATTGATAAAGCAACTGGGTGCAGAAACGTACGATCTTATTTCATTTTTAAAAGCTTTTGATAAGAAGTAAATTAATAGAGAAGTCATTAAATAAGTTGTTACTATCATTAGTTGAATTTTCCAGTTGAAAATTTGGAAAATATTCAACCATTTTGGTACATAATTTGCTCTTGGACTACACCATGTCAACTGTTCCTGTATATAAGATATAGTTGGATCTGCAAACTCGAATCTTGATTCGTGGGCATTCAAAGAGCTCATAATTAGGTGGGCTTTGCCGTTCATTAATGATCGAAAAAGTCCTGCAAAGAATAATAATTATCATTTTGTATTTAAGAAAAGGAAAAATACACAAAATATCCAGAATAAAAATTATTAGATTCTCTTCTCGAAATCAAAACTGCCAGACAAAAATTGGATCATTTTAGGCCAAATTATGTAATTATGCATAAAAATATTGACTCACCTGTAGCTTCTCCATTCGGTGTAATAGTCCCCCAATTCTCAGTCTCAAATATCAAATAATTAATTTTTAAACCTGCCATATCGGCTATAAAATTCAGTAGTCGAATTTCAAACCCACTCTTATAATCCAAAGTAGTATCGTTAAATTTATGTCCGGGAAATACGTAGGGCTGCCAGATAATACCGTGTACATTTATTTGACAATTGTGGAGATAAAGCGGGACTTTATTTTGAAACATACTATCTTCTAATTCGAGAACTCCATGTTTACAGCGATTTATGATCTTAGTTTGATTGAAATTATCATAACAAGAACTGTTTTCAAATGGAAACCAAGTGTAAATATCAAAAGTGTCATTAATTGAATTATTTGGAAAAAGAAGCACAAAATTTACTGTCTGTTTTTCTGCTATGATTTTAGTGAAATTCAGTAATAAATCTTTCATATTTTCCTTCCATTTAAGAGTATAAATTACGAATTTGGCATGTGGATTCCAATGAGATTTTTGTAAAACTTTCAAAGTATATTCCAGGTCCTCCAATTTTTCCAGTTGAATTATATATCCATTGCATTTTTTTGTGTTAATTTTAAACAGTTTTTCTTTTTTTACAAAAAAATTCCACATCAAATCTTCATGTAAACTTTTTAATAAACTGCTATCTTGGAATGAAATATTTTGTTGGTTTATGTTTGATATTGCTAAGAACTCTTTCTTCTGGAAATTACTCCTGATGATTTTTTGTACACAAAGACTTAGAGATTTTTGTGAATTAGCCAAATGGTCGTTCAGCAATAATTCACGAAATGAAATACATATCGGAATAATACAATAAATAATTAATACACAATTCATTTCTGAATATTTTTTATTGAGCCTGATCTTTTAATTTGGTTCTACATAAGTAAAATATATCCTATTTCTGGGGTATCATTTATATACCTGATATTAAAATAAGTAAAAGAATAAATTACGACTAGTCTTACAAATGTAATACATTAAT
Source organism: Dromius quadrimaculatus (assembly GCA_963989225.1). Classification (NCBI taxonomy): domain Eukaryota; kingdom Metazoa; phylum Arthropoda; class Insecta; order Coleoptera; family Carabidae; genus Dromius; species Dromius quadrimaculatus. Next base: position 6,664,687 of record OZ022328.1, read on the forward strand.
TTCTAATTTTCTACATTATTTCGAATAGAATATTTGTTTTAAAATTAACACACTGTTAATATATAAAATGATTATCATCAATCAACTTTAAAACAAATAATACAAATTACTTTGGACGGACATATATATAATGAATGGTACAATTAGCCATATTCCTTTATATTCATACTGATTTGAAATGTTTTAATAGCTTCCATTTCCGACTAGTTTATTTATACGTAATAATGCCCAAGAGCATAATTTTGAAAAATAGCAAACAAGAATATCATGTTTCCTAGTTACAGCAAGTAACTAGATTGATTTCTCTGACAGAAATCACAATTATAGGACATACATTGCTGAAATTTTTTGTTGAAATAGTTCATTAGTTGGACATTAAACATTGAAGGCACTACGGGAGTTGAACGGACGATAATACCTACGGTCAACATATACACCTCGGTCCAGAGGCCTTCAGAAAGTACACCGTTGACCTCAGGCATTATTGTGTTTTTAATACCCTTGATACTTTAATTACTATAAAAATCATTAACATTATTGTCACAAATTTCATTGTGATTAATAGTATATTGCCCACGAGAGCAAAGTTGGGCGCACGAACGAAGTGGGTGCGCTCATACGCTCAAGTGGGCAATTGACAACACCGCACGAGTTGCAGATACTATTTTTTATTACGAATGCGTGATAAATACTATTTTGCGCTTATTTTTCCGAGCGATAAATGGTTTGCGTGCGACAAGTGAACTTGTCGCACTCAAATTATACTTGGCGCACTCAAAAGCCAAAGAGCCATTTATCGCCCGGAAAAACGTGCGCAAAATAGTACTTATCCTGCATGAGTAATAAAAATAATATTACAGTACAAGCTTCCACTTTATAATTCGTCGCACAATAACAAAATCGCTAGCTATTATTTTTAAGGATTGATTTATTCTTTTCATACGAGCTTTATATACTCTTTTTCAACAATGAGCTAGCATTAAAATGTCTGACAATTGAATACCTTGCAACAATGAGCTGGCATACAAATGTTTGACAACCGAAAATATTGCAACAATGAGCTAGCATTCAAATGTCCGACAATCGAACATCCCGCAACAATGAACTAGCATTCAAATGTTTGACAATTAAACATTTTTTAGATTGTTAGCGATTACTAACTTAGATTATAATCAAATAAATTTAGTGTGAACTAATAACTTAAGATATTTCATATTTGTGACAGTATAATATTATCGCATTAACTGAAAAATATTTATGATGCGTTTTGAAGTAACGCATCTCATTTTTCAGAGACAAATTTAGACCACAATAAATATTCAAAAGAATAAAAAGGGATGGAGTTTTTAGCGCTAGATTCTTCTAGAAAAAAAGCTACATTAAAAATTAGTTGCTTGTTAAATTATCTGAGTTATAGTCACTTTTATCGTCAGAATTCGAGGCTAATATACATTATTCGATAATAAAATAAAAACAGCCGTGCGATGTATGAAATAAAAAAGCTACGAAATGAAATATTAAATGCTATACTTAAATTCATAAAATAAAAAAAATTCGGGAGCGAAGCCAAGTCAGCAGCTTGAAAATCGAAGTCTCTGTCGAATAGATGATTTTATAAAAAATTATTTATAAAAATTGAATCTTTGGAAAAAAACATGATGAAAATCAATAGATTTCTTTTCTGATAACATCAAAATTGGTTATAAATTACGATCCATAGTGAGTGATCATACCAATAGACAAAAAGACGGCGTTGTATGTTGTTTTTCGAAGACAAATTTAAAATTCTCTGCTTCATTTCACAGAGATTGCATTATTAGATATAAGTTCGCTTGATGTATAAAATGTAATAATACACGATCTTTCTTATCTTTCATCTCTTCAAATGCCCCAACCATAAATAATAATGAATTGAAACATCAATGTCATCTTCAGACGGAAACTTTCTTTGCCTTAATTTTTTTAAGTCTAATCTCATATTGCCAATCATACAACTATGACGGATTCAGCCAAAACTTCCTTCTCTTTAATTCTACTGAGCACTTCAAGCAAGCAGAAACTATCTTTTGTCTATTCATCTTAATAGCTTTTTCCAGGCTCGTATTTCTGCAGAATACTGCGAACATTACTTTTGCACGGTTTGCTGCTTTTTGGTTTTTGTTGGAGTCTCTCCATCTTCATTAATTCACACTCGATTTTCTGGCGTATAAGTACGTCAGAAAAGAGTATACGAGCAAGTTTCGTTCTTTGTCACTAGTTTTGAAAGAAGGTCAGAAATTCAGAAAGCTGATGTGGCACAAACCGACTTACAATTTTTGTATTCATATTGTAACGAACAGTGCCTCTATAAAGTAGACTTCTATATCCACGCGCCGATTGGACGGCTGTTGTCTAAGTGTGTGGTTACATTAAGTGCGAGCGCGTGCGATTTTGGAACGTCCGTGTACGTACGATATCGTGTCAAACTTATTGGTGCTTACATTGTCTCCGTCCGACTCGCAAGAACCGAACGAACAGTTTCATAAAATGGATCAAAATTTGCTAAACTATTATTTCCTAGTCGAAAATAATAGTGCTTTGAGATTAAAGATTGCAAACTATGTATACAAAACTATAAATCAAAAAAAAATTCAGAAGCAACCTAAGAAACTCCTTGATATATTCTTATATACTAGACAAAATCCATATTAAACTGAGAATGTATTGAACCTAGGAAGAGACTAACTATATATCACATAATACATAATTTATGAACTATAATCCTCTTGTGGTAATCTTTAGAGTTTTGATACTATAATGGTTTTTTGACTAAATACAGCAAATTTGATAATCTATACATTTTTCAGAATTTTATTGAATAAAAACGACTTTTGATTTTAAATTCTGTATATTTATTCGAAACTTTGAGGTTTCGATCCTTTGATCAAGGATCTTCTTCAGAAAACAATGATACAAAATAAAACAAGGCAAGTATCTAGTTACTTGAATAGTTTTATTTTGTACTATTGTTTTCTGGAGAAGATCCTTGGTCAAAGGATCGAAACATCAAAGTTTCAAATAAATATACAGAATTTAAAATCAAAAGTCGTTTTTATACAGCAAATTTGTTTTTCAATATCTAGTTTTTGATTTAAATTGCCTAGATAGATAGATTTGCACGATAACGCAGGAAAAATCGAACCAATTTGTTTAGGATTGATAGTCGTGCGATAATATACAAGCGCGTCAGTCGAAATTGTTTGCAGTGTAGCCAGATTTGATTTTACCGGCGACGTCGTACGCGCGCGTACGTCTAAAAAATCGCACGCGCTCGTTTTTAATGTAACCAAACACTAAACCAGCGCAACTGACCGATATGTGTCTGAATAATGACAGACCGAATGGAAACTTGTGGAAAGATTCGAGAAAACATAGCCGCAGGTACATAAACCGAGAAACTGAGTCGAAGTAAGACAATGAGTGAGTAAGAAAGTAAGAGAGAATTGAAGTTATATTCAGCGCGCATTTTTTTTTGTTGTAATAACTGTAGAAGACCTTGCTTTTCATTTTCGGTGCTTTCTCGTTCAAATTTTTTATACCAGCGGTAAATTTCAATTGTAATCGTATTGTTCACTAAAAACAGAATCTAAACTTTCCTTATTTATTTCTTTTTTAAATTTATATTTCATATTCGCCAACGTGTACATTCAAAATTTACTTGACAAATGTTCCTATATACTGCCTATTCTTTCCATTAATCGGCTTTTTGATTCTGACTGACATTAATTCGGTAATAAATATTATTGTAGCAACCAAAATTCCGACCATATGAATTATAAATGCCCCTTGTAGAGCACTTAAAGATAATCTTTTTTCTCCGCTTTGTCCTGCCGAAGATTGTAATGACTTGGTAAAAATATTCGTGAATTCTCTTTCCCATCGAATTAAAAATCCTGTCTGTATTATTTGTGTTATAAAATAATCAATTTTGTCCATTAAAGGAAAACCTTTACGAGAAAATAGATGTATTGGAAAATAAATAAAATCTTTTTCAAACCAATAAAGTAACGGTCGTCCATCAGGGTCCCTGTAGGAATTTTCTTTATATTGCAAATATGATCTAGGAACCGCAAAACTTGAATTGCTGTATACTGCAATATTTTTTAGACATTCATTAGCATCAGTGCATCTTAAACCTTCATGAAAAATTTTTTTTTGGTATTTATCACCGTTTGGTGGATAAAATAAACCATGAATAGGTAAATAAAATATGCTCAACTTATTTTCTATTATTTCATCTAAAGTTTTGATTTGTTGTTCATAAATTGGACTGAGTAAAAAATTAACCAGAACGCTTTGATACAAAGCTGTCAAATTTAAACAAAATATAGCCCACATTATGAACATTATTCTTAGATGATTACTTCGAGGCTTGGTGTGTACCGAAATTGAAGTCAACATAGAAAAACAATAAAGAAAACAATTGGCGACCGAATAAAAATGAGCTATTTCTTTTGGATGCCTATTACTTAATATCCATGTAGAAAAAGAGACAATAATGTAAGTCCCAAAAACTAATAACCAGTTTTGAAATGTAAAAATGCTGAAAAGGTTCATCCATTCTGGCCTTCGTTTTGCTTTAGGTACACACCATGTTAAGGATTCGATAAAATAAGATAGACTGAGCCTCAAATATATCAAGCGATTTTCGGTAGTTGCTATTGAAGATATGCCAATGTCGTAATTTTTTTCCAGTACGTCTTGAAATATACCTAAAAAATACAAAATTTATTTATTGGAGAAGCTCCACGTCGATTTTTTGTTCATACCTCTGCCATAGCCACTAAGCATAGCCCCCCAATCTTCGATATTTGCAGAAACGGAATAATTGGTGAAAAAATTCATTTTTTTTGCTATTGTATTCATAAGCTTTATTTCCAATCCATCAGTAAAATTCAAATTATGCCTAGATTTTTTTCGATCAAAACCAACTGGTTCGACCACAAAAGGTGGCCATATCACAGTTCTGACTTTGACTGGACATCCATGTAGATCATTAGGAACTTTATTTGGGAAGATACCAGCAAAATTTTCCAAGTCTCCACCAGTGCATCGATTTGTTAGCCTAATAGTGGAAAAATCGTTCGCACAATTGTCGTTCTCATAAGGAAACCATGTAAAGATATTCAAATCTGCAGCTTCTAGATTAATTGGGAAAATTATTATGAAATTAATAATTTTTTTGTCCCACATTATTGCCGCAATATCAGAAACATATGTTAAACTCAAGTTTTGATTACTGGAGACGATAAATCTGGCATTTGGATTCCACCCTGTATCATTTTGCAGGAAAGTTAATGTTTCTTCTAGATTTTCTTTTCCCCTAGCAGTAATTATATAATTATTACTTTTTTCATCAAATTCAGTAATTATTTTAGTGGATTTTTCCCTGGTATAAACTACCCATTTCATTTCAAGATATAATTTTTGTAAAATAATTCTTTGGGCTTTTGATGTTATCTGTTTACGGTCTGTAACTGGGGAAGGAACTGTGATACTTTCTCCGAAAATGAAATTTTTTTGGGCTATTGTTAAAATACAACTAGAAATTGAGTCTCGAGTGCCATCACGACGATCCGAAAATGAAAATTTTTCAATAGATGCTGAAGATGTTTTCAACTTCGTTATTAATAATATTTTTAAAAATATTGCTATCATATTAATATTGTTAAAGTTATCACCATCAATTTTTTTAACATTTTGATAGAAAAATAAAAGAAATGTCACTTAAATATAAAATAAAGAAAAACTAGTTGATAAAGACTATATTTATGCTAATGCACCAGTTTATTCACAATCACAATCAATGAACGAAAAGAAAGTGTTATGATATGATAAATTACTTCATTTAAAAATCAATTTTTCTATTTGCTTAGGTAATAAAAATTATTTTTCATTTTTGTATCTACACTAATGATCAAAACGTTTAGCCGATAGTGCGACGAAACTTATTACATTTACATCAGAACAAATAGATGTAAATACCTTTATGATAAATAGGTGATTGTGAGCGCTAAGGTTGAGAAATGATTTATTATTTACTTTGTACATTTTTAACTTCATGGATTATTACACTACTATGTAGTTAAAATTTTGAAGTAATTGAATTATTTTGTTGTACTTTATGGTAAGAGATTTTTGTATTTTTTTAATCTATATTTTTCTTATAATACAGCTGATGATGAGCACATTTGATGCTCGAAACGTTCTGAGGAATTAAAAAAAATTTTGAACTCGACTGGATTACTTAAGGCCTGAAACTCTTCTCCTGAATGATTACTTTGGATCCTTTTCCACATTTTTGAAATTTACTTTGTGCAAAAATTATGTAGGTAATTTACTAAAACATTTAATAAAAGATTTTGTTGCGTATGAGTGTAAGGAAAGTTTATTTTCTCGCGATTCTGCAATGTAACCTTCAACAATTGAATTACTTTTCAATCACTATGTCTTTTTAAAGTTATGATATCAGCACCACTATCTGCTAGAATTGTAGCCGATGTTCTTCGAAAAGGGTGACTTGGCAGTAAGTCCAGGAATTCGTCCGAGTGTATTTATACCAATTGGATTACGTGTACATTTTACAGAGATATAAAATAAAAATAACTTCGTAATTTTCACATTCCTTTTTAATAATCACCATAACTCAAAATCGTGAATGTTCTATCCCTGTATATCTGTGTGTCTTTAATATAAACGACTAAAGCAGAACCTTCCACATTTATATCATCAGTACATAAATTGTGGAACTTAACAAGCCGACAAGCTCCAAGTAAACCAAAAATTGCAACAACCTGAAAATGACATTTTTTGAGAAGAGCATCAACCATTAACCATTGAAGAATCATATACGTTCACTTGCATTCAAAAAATTGGCAGTACATTTTTACCACATCCGCTACCTGTTTTTCAGAAAGCAGAGCATGCAAGAATTGCCCGCGAAACGCTAAATCTTTTAAACAGTGACGAGCATTAAATTCTCCCAATAATCTTGCGCGATTGTTCAAATAACTCAGAAACGAGCTCTAAGCACATAGAAAAAACTATTGGCACTAAGCTTTTTGTTAAGGAAAATGGTTGTGATTAGCAAATGCCCTCGGTCATTATTTAAAAAAATAACAAACAAGTCTCCTAGTTACAGCAAGTAACTAGAGTAATTTCTCTGACAGAAATCACAATGACAGGACATACATTCCTAAAAAAAATTATTGAAATACAACAAAAATCGGACATTAAACATTGAAGGCAACACGGGAGTTGAACAGACAATAATGCCTACGGTCAACGTACACACCTACGGTCAACGTACACACCTCGGGTCAGAGAACACCCTTGATACCTTAATTACTATTACTACACTACGCTCACAAAAATAGATGTTATAATGTCAATAGAAATATCCATAATAAAGACTTACATCTGGGCTTTGACACCACTCGTTTCAGCTGTGTTGAAAAACTCACTTTTCGAGAAAAGAGCTCATTCTATTCTAACTCGAATTAATCCACGGTTCCTATTTTATGCACTGACTCTCGATTACCAACATGCGTAATGACGTCACAACAGCGCTTAGCCAATAACAGCGAACAAAATTTGAAAATTTCACGATTTTGTCTGCTGTTTTATCTAATTCCGTTTAGAAAAGTCAAGTTTTACATCAATTACAATTCATTCAAAAATATAGATAAAATAATTCTGACGGAATTAGATAAAATTTTGTACAGATTACGTTATGAAAAGCCATATTGTTTAACTCACGTAATTTGCAAAACTCGCGTTTCGTCAAACAATATGTCACTTTTCATAACTAATTATGTGAATAACTATGTTGACATCGCGATAGAAAAAAAAATAGTTTTATTTATAGGATGTTCCAAACAGGTTATAAGCCTCACGTTGAGGCACAAAAAGACTATATAAATCTCTTTTAGGAAGAGTACAAACCCTTTTCATAGTACCTACATAACAAGAGAGTCGCGTATGGATTCAGAAACTACTAGCGATCCGTGGAAAAAGTAATATTTTTCAAAGTGCTTAGTAGAATTTCAGAGAAAAGGATTAAGCCACATTATGAGAATGTGACTTCGCATTATTGTACAGGTCAAATTATTTTAGCATGAATTTACTTGCTAATAGCATGGTAAACCCCAGCACAGCATGAGGTCTGTTTACCTATGAGAAAGGTATTAAGAATATTTTTCTTCTAAGTATATTCCTGTATTTTTTTTAGAGCATAATATTTAGAAATTCAAAATGCACGTTCATAATGACATTAATTCTGTGTACTGTTATATTTTCCAACGGATTTTTGTTCATTTATCTATCCTCAGTACCTGAACTTTATTGTATCTTAATATTCACGTTTAATAGTTAAAAAAAATATATCGTTTTACTGAGCGATCCGCTCAGTAAAACGAAAGCGCGTGCGGTATAGCGACTTCACCCGTTTTTAGGGGCACACCCCAACTCGGCACATTTAATCTCCCGATGGGACATCAGTCAAGGGTTGGGGGTAATCCTTATGACCAACTCGGCACATCTTAAACAAGTGTTTGCAGAAAAACCCATCCCTATTATTGGCTTAACACCTAAGAAAAATATTAATCAAAATATTTTGTTTAGTAGCTATCTATTATCAATTTAACAGTTCAATCAACAACATCAAAGAAATCAATTCGCCATCTATAGCTAGAGCCAACGTGGAAAAACACTATTGATCGTAGAACATCATAAATTCAGTAGATCAAATCGAAAATTTTTATCTGGTGAAGTGAAGTAGCGGTGTGTTAATCGGAAGTGCAAAGCATTTTTCCATATTATGAGCGAGTCCAGAGATCGAGTAATAACGACAAAATGGTTAATCCACAATCACGCTGAAATTATTATTTTTATTGTATGATGCAACCTACTTATTTTTTGATTTTGTATTATTGTATGTCAAATTTTGTATGATTATAAAAAAGAAACTATAAAATTGATTTGATTTTATTTAAAAACATTAGAATGCCCAGACTACCTGCAAGTGTGCCGAGTTGGGTATCATTGCAGGTACCTGAGATATTCGTATGTGCCGAGTTGGGGAGTCATTAGCAGAGACTACCTGTAAATGTGCCGAGTTGGGAATCGCTGGTTTTTAGTCCTATTTTTATCTGCAAATTAAAATTATAAATGTAATGTTTATTGCTCTTAAATAACTGTTTATAGATAAAATAAAAGTCACTATTTAATAAATGAAAATAAAAGTTTTATTCTTCGAAGTATGACTGAACAAACGCTGTACAATTTATTTCTTATTTACTACTATTAAACTTTAACAACAAAGCCACTATTATTTATTTCAACAAGTTATTTATTTATCACGCTCTGCACTTAGCTGATCACGCACTGAATATTCACTTTAATTCATTGTTTTTCTGTTCACTCAGTCAGGTTGTATACGCAAACCAAACATCTAGAAATTTCTACGTTATTCTCGAATAAAATAGATGTTCCTCTAAGACCTATTGTTAATTCAATAGGTTCAACAACATATGGATTAGCCAAATATTTGGATGGTTTGTTGAAGCCGTTGATTGGTCATACTTCATCATATGTTAAGGATTCTCGACATTTTGTGGATTTGATTAGTGATATGACATTGACAGATAATGATGTACTTGTCAGTTTGGACGTTTCATCTTTATTCACAAAAGTACCTATCATCGATACTTTGAAATTATTAGAAGATCATTTATCATCTGATATTATCAAGCTTTTCAAACATTGTTTGACTTCTTGTTTATTCATCTTTAATGGTAATTTTTACAAGCAAATCGATGGTGTTGCCATGGGTTCTCCTATTTCTCCGTCTATTGCCAATTTTCACATGGAGAATTTTGAACAAAAAGCTTTAAGCACAGCTATGAAGAAACCCACTGTTTGGCTACGTTATGTTGATGATGTTTTTGCTGTTTGGCTTCATGGTAGAGATGAATTGAATGTATTTTTGAATCATCTGAAGATGCAACATAGAAACATCAAATTCAGTATTGAGGTTGAAGAAAATAACTATCTTCCTTTTCTGGACGTTCATCTGGAGAAACAAGATAATGGTAAACTCATCCATTCAGAATTAAGAAGCCGACTCATACAGATCAATATTTACATTAGTCATCAAATCACCATCCTGCTCAAAAATTTTGAACTATTAAAACTTTATATCAGAAAGTCTCTTCATTATGTCATCCAAATAAACTATCTGATGAAATAAAATATTTGGATGATGTTTTCTTGAAGAATGGTTATAATAGAACACAGATTAAGAAAGCACTTAGACAGAAGAATTCTACGCCTCCTGTTCAAGATCCAAATAATAAAAAAATATTTGTTACGTTGCCTTACGTAGCTAATATAACAGATAAAATTGGAAGGCTTTTACATAAATATAACATAGGAACTTCATACACTTCCAGTTTAAAGATTCGAAATCTTATTGGTAATGTTAAAGACAGATTTCCTCTACAGTATCCAGGAATATACAAGATTTCCTGCCAATGTGGCAAAGTATATATTGGACAAGGACTGTAGAAACAAGATCGAAAGAGCATTCTCGTCATATAAAATTGAACCATCCAGAAAAATCTGCTGTGGCTGAGCATGCTATTCAAGAATTACATGGCATTGACTTCAAGAATACGAAGCTTCTGGCTAAAGAGAACAATTGGTTCAAGAGGCTTATAGGAGAAGCAATTGAAATAAAAAAATCACCGAATAATTTGAATTTGAATACCGGTTATGAGCTTAATCGATCATGGCTTCCAATCATTAGTTCATAATTTCAAGTTATTTGTATATACGAATCTACTTGCAAGAGTTACTTCATCACCACCTTCTGAAGATTTGTGGATGGTTGAGTTATGCGCCAAACCAGAAAGAGTGGAGCCAGATTGACCTAGAACCACAAGGAGTTAACAATTTCCCTATTTAGACCTTCATTATTATTTCCTGAAGACCTGTGGATATTGAATCATCAACCACAGGCAGAGCTCTACGATCCTAGGAGTTTATAATTTAAACTGATCTAGTTACTATTTGTACTTTTATTTTTGTTGTCTTGACAATTTCGTTCATCTATTTTCATATTTCTTTACACTTGGAAAAGGCAGCACTTTGCAAATAAAACATATTTACTACATGAAACTTTCAAACATGTAGCAGCAGACGACGTACATCCATCAAGATATACAGTTATTCATTATTTTGTATACATTTGAAATTGTGTTATCAATAATGTCTTTGACGTAACAGGGTCAAATGCTATGTCAACAGAATTCCCATAGATTAATACTAAATACTCATTAAGACGTTCCAATTGCTGATTATAACGTTATATATGTTTGAAACATTATTTTACTACACTATGCATACAAAAATAGATGTTATAATGTCACAAGAAATATCCATAATAAAGACTTACATTTGGGTTTGGCACCACTCGTTTCAGTTGTGTTGAAAAACTCACTTTTCGAGAAGAAGTTGGCTCTGAAGAATCATACTAGCCCATCAGAACTCATTTTGCGTCTAGTTCTATTCTAACTCGAATTAATCCACGGTTCCTATCTTATGCACTGACGCTCGATTGCCAACATGCGTAATGACGTCACAGCGGCGCTTAGCCAATAATAGCGAACAAAATTTGAAAATTTTACGATTTTGTGTGTTGTTTGTTGACATCGCGATAGAAAAAAAAAGAATTTAATTTATAGGACGTTGAGACACAAAAAGATTATATAAATTTCTTTTAGGAAGACTATACCTATACAACAAGAAAGTCGTGTATAGATTCAGAAAGACAAAGGAAGCTCCCACAAAACCAACTAGTAGCGATTCGTGAAAAAAGGACTGTCCGGGCCTGCAATTAATTTGGATAGATAAAAGACAGTTACTGCTAAATTGTACACTGGAAGATATTTCTTGAAGTGTTTAGTAGAATTTCAGGGACAAGGATTAAGCCACATTATGAAAATGCGACTTCGCATTACCAACAATTCTTCAATTTTTGGCTGAAAAAATTATAAAACAATAGAACATCCGCCATACTTACTTGATTTGACAATGCTACTTTAGCTATTCATTATAAAATATTTTGTTTTTAGCGCATTTTAGCGCATTTTTTGTAAAGAAGCTCTATTATATTCACTTTGGCTGTCTGGCTGGCCGGCTGTCTGGCTGGTCGGCTGTCTGGTTGTCTGGCTGGCTGGCTGGCGTGACACTGAGTTCTCAGCAACTATACCATTTATAGACTTGAAACTGGTACTAAATAAAAGTTGCTGTTTCGTAGGTTTGCACAAATTGCTTTAATTCAAGTTCAGTGATTGTGGAAGATTAAATTATTCAATTACTTGTTTCAAGTGGAACAATGCCCATAGATATATATGACATTAGGGATATGGCAACTAAAATTTAGTTGATAAAAATTTAGTTACAACTTTCGCCGCGGGTGTCACTATTATTATGTACAGTTGTCAAATCGGTCCGGGATTCATTCAATGACTTGTTTGACGCGAATTTGAAGCTTATTTAGAATGAATTATTATTATTGGATGAAAATTTGTTTACTTTTGGTGTATTTTTTTAATATAGCTTTGATGAAGATCAAATTATTATTTTAAGGTACAGCACATTAACCTCCCGTCAGTCAATAACTAAACAATGAAGATTAAAAGGTTTTTTTGAGTTTGTACATGCATAAATTATGTACCTATCAAATAGTCAACCTGAAAGTAGTACAAAATGGAAGCTGCTGTTTCGTAGGTTTGCCCATATTACTTGATTTCAAGCTCAAGTAATTGTGGGAGATGATAATTTGCGAAGTGACAAGCATTCATGAGCTGTCAAAAATGCGCTTTCATTATCTAGATGATTCTTCAACTTTTTCTGTCTTGCCGATCTGTTTATTCTGTTGAAGGCAATACTTGATTGCAGAAACAAAAAATATTTAAATACATAAAATAAACTAAATAATATTATGGAAGTTATGCAGGAAATCTGATACAGTCGAATCACAATGAAATTATGCCTTTACACCAAAAGTCTAGTTCACATGTGTTGTTTTATGCAATTCCACTTCGACTTCTCGAAAAAATCGATTTGTTATTTCATCTAGAAAGTTTTTGAAGAAGTTGAAGTACCACATAAAAAAATTACAAAAGTTATAAACAATTTATTGAAAAAGAAGAGAAGGTTTTGTTTTTCGCAAAAATCTCAAAAACTATTGCAGATATCGGAAATCGGAAACAAGAAGCTTAAAGAGCAGGAAATTTACTATGAAAAGTTGTACCTCCAGGAGTTCTTTCAACAATATTTATAATTTTAATTTGCAGACAAATATAGGACTATAAACGAGTGAAGTCGCTCCAGCGCGCGCTTTTTATAAATATTTTTTTTCAATTATTAAATGTGAATATTATGAAACAATGAAATTCAGGTACTATCAGGATGCATCAATGAACAAAAATCAGTTAGAAAACAATTTTTTCCGTAATTTTTCAATTTTTAAATATCCTAGAGAAAAAAAATCTCATTCAATTCATAAATAACGAAACACATAATTTTTTACATAGATATTGTTTTATTCAACACTTATTTCACAACGCAATTTCTATTTTTCCTAGCTGATTACAATATTTTCTGTACTTACTAAAAACGGTTTCACAAATAAATGCTATACTTGCAATAAACAATCCTATAAACAAAATAATGAATGCTCCTTGCAGATGGTATATGGTCAGGCGATTCTGGGTTGTTGCCTGTTGTCTTGTCCTTTTTTGTTCCCAAGTAAGTTTCTCAAACCAAAAATGTAATAATCCTGCATCAATTATTATCGAAATAACTCCGTTGAGTCTCTGGAGGAGAGGAAAATATTTCCTAACAGTCATATGAATTGGAATTGAAACCCAAGGATCAGGAAATAAATGGAAGGTAGGCTCTCCATTTGCCGTTCTAAAATGGGGATCATTAAATTTGAAATATGTTAATGTAAATGGGAAGGAAAAGTTTCGATAATTTATTATATCGCTCATACACTTGTCTAAATCCGCGCATGGTTTGAATTCTTTATAAATTTTTTTAACTCTCCAATCATCCTGATTTTCGAAGAATCGTTTTGATGGCAGAACGAGTCCAAAAGTTATTTCATTTTCAAATATATCCTCTAAGGTTTCAATTTGTTCATCGTATAAAGGTTTAGTGAGTACGCTCATTAAATAGCTTTGATATAAAGTTGTTAAATGAAATGAAAAGAATACCCAAATCAGAAAAAATACTCGAACGACATTTGAATTTGGTTGCCTGTTAACGGCTACTCCAATGACAATAGCAAAAGTGTTCATTAGAGAGTCTTTCAATAATTTATAAGTTGTCAATTCTTTATTGAAAATACTCAAGCTCCATAAGCTAAGTCCGGATAAAATTATTGTTGCAATAACAGCAAACCATGTTGATATTTTGAGGATGGTAAAAACACATTTCCATTTAGCAACGAGTTGGGCTTTCGGAACACACCACCTGAAGGTATCTTGATAGTAAGATATAGTTTGATCCAAATATTTGAATCGTTTATTAGTTGGACCAATACAGCCGAAACCAATATCTATTTCGTCTTTCATCAATACATTAAATAATCCAGTTGATGTAACTGTACTATCATTATTTTCTGTTATTATTCCCCAATCTAAATCAATATTAGATATTGAATAATTCACTTTCAAACTCAAAATTTCGGCTATTGTGTTCATCAGAATAATTTCGAATCCTTTAGTTAAATTCAAATTTGAATGATTAGGATTTATATCATCTGGAATAATCACATATGGTGATATTTCAATTGGTCTTACTTTTACAACGCAGTCATTCAATTTTTTTGGAATTTTATCCAAAAATAAATTATATTCTGAGCTGAAATATCCATTTTCACACTCGTTTATTTTGTAGATTTGGGAAAAATTATCAGCACAACTTTTATTTGCATACGGGTACCAAGTGTATATATTAAAAGACGAATCATTTGATGGAAACATCAAATTAAAATTTACTATTTTGTATTCCCATAATATTTCAGACATTTTACTCGAAATATTATAATCATTGTAGGTTATGCTTGTTGTTATTATCAAAAATTGTCCAGTAGGTAACCAAGTTACCAATAATTGTAAAGTTTTTAATGTTGTATTGAGTTCTTCAGCTGTAGAAGCCACAATAATATAATTATTAGATTTTGTGATTGATTCAAATGCTGTTGTTGAACTTTCAATATTTTTTATATAAATTGTCGAATCTATTTTCGTATAAAGTCTTCCAAATATTTGATCAAAATTCTCTTCTATTCTATTATCAAACGCTATTGAAATTTGTCCTTGCTTGACGAAATTATTTTCGGCGATTCTTTGTACACATTTACTAAGAGAATAAATAGTTATATTTTTTTTCACAATTAATAAATTTAGATCACAAAAACTCTCACTAATATATATCAGCAATATGGAAAATATGATCTTTAATTCCATTTTATGTAATTATTTAAAATATTTGCAGTGGAATTAATTTGTTATTTTTGTTATTTAAATATTGCATCTTCTTTTTCACAATTAATAAATTCAAATCACAAAAACTCTCACTGCTACACATCAGCATTATAAAAAATATGGTTTTTAGTTTCATTTTAGGTTATTATTGGATCACTTAAACTTCATTTTCACGTAGCACAAATTCGTCTGCAATAAAACATAAATTTTGTTGTGCTTTTTATTACAGTTACGGTTCTTTTTTGTTGAAATGCCTTGTCGATCGTTTATAATTGCTTTAAAGTGATAAAAGTTTTTAATGCATTGAAATTATAACGTTTCTATAAATAACGTAATTAGTTGGTCAATATTTTTTCTTACTAATTGCTCGTCTATGTGCTATTAAATTTTTGTTTCAAATCACTTAAAATAAAGAATAATCTATGACAAAATCTGCTGTTATTATAAAATAACAAAATCCATTCTTATAAATTGTGACAATATTGTGAAAGTATATATTTTCCTATATTATTCTATTAGACTTGTCGTTGTGGTTCTACAACGGTTGTACTGAAAATAGAAAATTAAACAACAAAAGCAAAAACATTCGTTAAAAGTCCATTCGTTTAACAGTGACATCGATTATTCAACGTCATGGATTTTGAAAGAGGTTGAAATGCGAGCAAAGTAAACGAAATTTGGTTGGTGCTTTTAATGAATTGCGCTACGACTTAGCTCCTCAACCACCATATTCCTCAGAGTTTGTCCTTCCGACTATCATCTATTAACATTGAAAAAATGTTCCGTTGTTGAGAGATTTGAAACGTATGAGGAGGCCAACACTAAAACAGATGCATATTTTGAGTGTTGAGAGAAATTGTTTTATTCGGAGGGCATCCAAAAATTGGAAAATCGCTGAATTAAAAGACCTAGTGGTCGCCCAGTGGTCGAAATTCGACCGTAACCTAGAATATTGCTAAAATTAAAAAAAGTGGCTCTCGTTCAAGATTTTAGAGACTTTCTACTCTTCGTCTCACCCCTCGGAGGAGGAAAGAAATCATCAAACTTTTTCTTCAGACATTCTCCCACTCGGTGCAAGATTCTCGATATATTTCAGTGTGAAATGATATCGTATTCAACGGTAAATCGAGATGGGACATCCTGTATATAGTTTTGGCTTTCTATACTCCTTCTCAATATAAATTTCAAGTATGACAAATCTCACCTTTCTCCGTGCGCGTGGTACAAAGTTTTCTCTTAACGTATAAAATTGAAATAGGTCATTCTGCATATAATTTCAGCTCTTTGCACTTCTTCTCCATATAAACTTCAAGTATGCCAAATCTCACATTCCATTGTGTGTGCAATATGCTTAAAAAGGGGTACAAAGCCTTCTCTTCATGTATTAATGTCGCCCAAAGCGGTAAATTGAAATGAGACAACCTGTATATAATTTCAGCTTTATGCACTGCTTCTTGATATAAACTTCAAGTATGCCAAATCTCCCCTTCCTTTCTCTTCACGTAAAATGAAAATGGGCCACTCATATATAGTTTTAGCTTTCTGCACTCCTACTCAATGTAAATTTTCAGTATAAACTTTAAGTGTGTTAAATCTCACATTCCTTCGTGCATCCAATATGCTTGAAAAGAGGTACAAAGTTTTCTTTTCATATATTAAAATAAAAATAATTATAATGGAACACACTATAGATGATTTTCACTTCCTGCACTCCTTCTCCATATGAACTTCAAGTGTGCTGAATATCACATTCTTGTAAGCAATATGCTTAAAAAGGGGTATAAAATTTTGTCTTCACGTATGAATATACAGATCAAAATGGGAAAATCTGTTTATAATTTCAGCTTTCTGCACTCCTTCTCACATTCCTACATACATGCAATATGCTTAAAAAGGGGTACAAAATTTTCTCTTCACGTATTAAAATACAATTAAAACAGCTTGTTTATAAAAAGAATGTCTTAAAAGCGTAAAAAAACTAGATTAGTATCGCAAGAGACGAAGGACAAGTAAAAACTTCTGCGTTCACATGTCGCGTTCATCTAGAAAGTTTTTGAAAAAGTTGAAGTCTCGCATAGAAAAATTGCAGAAGTTATAAACAATTTATTTTAGAAAGAGGGAGTTTTGTTTTTCGCAAATATCTCAAAAACTATTGAAGATATCGGAAATCGGAAAATAGAATTTTGAAAAGCAGGAAATTTTTGCCTCCCGAAACTCCACCACCAATATTTATAATTTAAATTTGCACGTAAAAATAGGACTATATACGAGTGGAGTCGCATCCGTGCGCGCTTGGCAGATGCCCAGTAAAACGAAATAATTTTTTTTAACTATTAAATGTGAATATTCAGAAACAATCAAATTCAGGTACTATTAGGATAAATGAATGAACAATAATCCGTTGGAAAACAATTTTTTCCACAATTTTTCAATTATTTATGCAATTGTTAATTAAGGTCATTTTACAAGTTGGATACATAAAATTCCTGTTAATTTGCAAACTGAATACTTGAGATTTTTTCCACTCTATGGACCTATTTTTAGGAAGCTATAAAAAAGATTCCCGTTGAAAAATTTAGAAATGTTGATTTTCCATTTCTTACTTTTTCTTGCAACTTTTTCCTTAGTTTTTTCAATGAAAGGACAAAGCTACATGCATGCCAATTTTCTAATGAATTTGAGCCAGCATTTATTGATGTAATACAAAATGACAGGCAAAATAAAGCGACAAAAATTTCGCAAGTTATTCACGCAACCTTCATTAATATTATAACGTTATTTATTTTAATTTAGGGAGCAAAAGTTATTAAACACTACAATTAATTTTTATGATTTATTAAAATATACTAACACTATTTTTAATGACTAATTCTAATTTAAACTAAAGATTATTATACTACACTATAACTTAACTTTAATTATTTATGTCAATGTTGATTTATTTTAAATAACACAATTTATTTCGACAGTCTATCTTATAAGGTCACTGAGCCAAAAATCAATAATAGTGTTTAGTAACTTTTGCTCCCTAAATTAAAATAAATAACGTTACAGTTGGTGTCAGGTGTGGGGTGAAAGGGAAGAACGAATATTGTCCATCACAAAATCGTGTAGACCATTCTTTCTTCTTCACAAGTACTACCGGAGAGGCCCATGGACTGTTCGAGGGTTCAATGATGCCGTCTTGCTCCATGTCTTGAATGATAGCTTCAGCGTCCTCTCTCTTCGCAATCGGAATCAGTCGTGGTGCTTGTCGAATTAGTCGTGCGTCACCGGTATCAATTTTGTGATGGACACGTTGCAAAAATTCTCTGTAATGCAAAAACGACTTTACGAAAAAGTCGATGCTCCGAAGCGTAATATTCGTTCTTATCTTTCGTCCCTCATTGGTTTCAAACACCTCTTGGAATCGGTATATCAGATCTTCAGCTTTCGCCTTTTGCTGGTCATTTAATTGTTGACCCTTGGATAATAATAAGGTTGTTAATTCTTACGAAAGTTTGTCGCTGTCAGGTTTTATCTTTGTGCCTTGTTTGGTGGTTTTTATCCTTGCGATGTGTTCTTTTCCATGCCTGGAGTCATCTTTACGAGCCTCCCCACTCTAGCACGTTACACTGCCCCCTTCGTCCTTCGTCCCGAAACACATCTTCATGTCTATGCCGGACTCGACACTCGCCGCCCTTGGTGCAACCAGTAGTTTGGTAGAAGTAGCAGTCGACAGTTTTAGGTCCGATTGGGCCTGCTGGGTGGAAACAGCAGACCAATATTTGAATTCCGCTGTTCTGGAATATAATCTCTATCATATTTCGAACGATCTACCAATCTAATCCATCCAGACTGCAGCCTAACTTTGGTATTGCCAGTTTCAGGATGTCGTTCTGCATTAGATGGCCTCGCATGTCTTGCAGTGTTATTCCGAATCGAGCCCGACGTCCACTTGAAAAAGTCTTCATGAACTCCTCGAATGAATCTTCCTGCGCATGGATCTTACGAGCACGTGCGTCATTAGGATCTTCATTGTTGTCTCCCGCAAATTGTGCTAGCCGATTGAAGTGCACCACTCTTGATTTGCTCTTGGAGTTGCGTCTGATTTAATAGATTATGTCGTTAATTTTTCTGATGACTTCCTAAGGCCTCTTCCAAGATGTCTGTAATTTTGGAGACAGGCCACGTCGCCGTCCTGGGTTATAAAGCCACACAGAGTCTCCTGGTTGAAAACCTCTGTCTTGTGCCTGACGTCATAGGTCTCTTTCATCCGGTCGTTGGCATTCTGGATGTTTATACGGACTCGGGAGTGGATATCGTCCATCTGAGGCCTTAAATGAATGACATAATCTTCGCCAGCCAGATCTTCTCCAGGTTTGCAGCCGAACTTTAGGTTGCATGGTAGCCGAAGTTCCCGTCCAAAAATAATTCTTGCTGGAGTCTGTCCGGTTGTTTCGTGTACGGATGAGCGATAGGCCAAAAGGAACAGATGGAGATATTTGTCCCAGTCTCTCTGGTGACTAGAGACAACTTTGGCCAGTTGTCTGTTTATGGTTTTATTCATCCGTTCCACCATTCCATCAGACTGCGGATGTAATGCAATAGTTCTGGTTTTGCGAATGCTTAGTACTTCGCATATCCCCTGGAAAAGTGTGGACTCATAGTTCCTTCTCTGGTCAGAATGGAGTTCCAAGGGTACACCAAAACGACAGATCCAGTTCTTCACTAGGACGTCTGCAATACGCTTCCACCCATTTACTTAAATAGTCCATGACGACAACAATGTATTTATTTCCGATGTCTGATTCGGGAAATAGCCCTGCTACGTCGATGGCTATCCTCTCGGATGGACTACCGACATTATACTGTCGCATCGGAGCTCTTGGTCGTTTCTGAGGTCCGTTGCTTGAAGCGCACGTAGTGCATTTCCTGCACCATTTCCTAACGTCTTCTTTGCAGTTTAGCCAATAGAACCGCTCACGAACTCTCTGCAGAGTCTTCGTTACCCACACCTGACACCACTGTAATGTTTATTGCTTGATCAAATAGTTTGTAATTGAATAAAAATCACTATTTAATCATTTAAAATGAAATAAAAGTTTCATTCTTCTGATGTCACTAACAATACTATATTATTCGTTAATCACTTAATACTAACTTAAACAGAGTCACAGATATTTATATCCAACTATTTATATGCACTGATCACTTCACTGTTTGATATTCATTGTTCTAGCTTTACACTACACTACCCTTCAAGTCTTTGACTTGCCTTTATATATAGAAATATCCATTTCTCGAAAATTCTACTTCTGGAATTTTCTACTTCTGGAATATTGCTAGAGGCTTCCATCGGGAGGGGTGATGTGATGCGCCGCGGCGCGACGTAACGAGGACGAAAGGCTCCGCCCATGCAGTCATCTTTACGAGCCTTCCCACTCTAGCACGTTACAATATTTAAAATATGAAGGGCTTGAGCAGCATGCATGCCATTTTAAATTCATAACTATTTTACTTTTGCTTCATTTGAGGGGATTTGAAATCACGGCTAATTGGTTCAATATTTATGCAAGATTTGTTCCAAATATCAAAGCTTTACGTTATGCCAATTTTTTTACGAAGGTTTAATAATTAAAACTTCCATTCTTTTTATTAGCAAGCAATTTTGACGCATGGAATTTCACATATTTTTTTTTACAAGCTCACGCGACCCTATGATCTTCTTTGGCTGTTGCGAATTGCATGCCTTTCAGTACTTGACTTTGGATCAATATAAATTATCAATACGTTACAAAGACATGCAATATGATGTCACGGAAAAACCAATTTTTTTTAGATCTAAAATTGGAATTTAAAATATGATCGAAAAGCGCGCCTCGCTCAATAAAATTTTTATCTGTCTTATCAGCCCTCAAAAAGGCATGTGGTATAAAATCGTAGAGCCCCAACTGTCACCAACTTCAAGTCTAAAACGTATCAACATATTGAATAGTTGATTAAAGACGATGTAGGTAACGAAAAGGGAATTTTCGATTTAATTTTTGTTGGTTTTCTATATTTTGATTATATTAGGAGTTTTCCTATTTATATTATATTATAAAAGATAATGGACAGTCTTCAGGTGAATAGAAGACAGATCTAATTCTAATAAATTGTCCGAAAATTTCATTGAAACGGGGCTGAAATTCGAGTGAACAGAAATTCCATTTTCATTGTTTCCTTAAGAATACAGTAAAATTCTTAAAAACATTAATATAACAAATAAAAATTGTAGTTTTATTCAATATTAATTTTACAAAGCAATCTTTATATTTCTTAGCCGTATACAATTTTTTCTGTGCTTGTGGAAAACAGTTTCACAAATAAATGTTATACTAGCAATCAGCAATCCTATAATCGAAATCATGAATGCTCCTTGTAGATGAAATACTGTCAGGCTTATCTCGGTTTTTGTATCTCCTCTTATGCTTTTTTGTTCCCAAGTAAGTTTCTCAAACCAAAAGTGCAACAATCCTGCTTCATTTATTCTCAAAATAACTTTGTTGATTCTATTAAGAAGAGGAAAATATTTCCTTACATTTATTTGAACTGGAATAGTAACTAAAGGATCATGAAATAAATAAATTGAAGGCTCTCCATTTGCTCTTCTAAAATATCGATCATTAAATTTGAAAAATGTTGACCCGAATGCAAATGAATAGTTTCTATGAATAATTACATCTTCCATACATTTGCCTAATTCATCACATGGTTTGAATTCGTTGTGAATTTTTTTGATTCTCCAATCATTATGGTCTGTGAAAAATCGTTTTACTGGAAGAACAAATCCAATATGTATTTTATTATCAAATATATCTTCTAAAGTTTCAATTTGTTTATCGTATGCTGGGTTGAGAAGAACTTCCATTAAATAACTTTGATATAATGTTGTTAAATGAAAACAATACAATACCCAAATGAGAAAAAATACTCGAACTGTATTTGATTTTGGTTGCTTAACGGATTCCTCTGTTAGAACAGCATAAGTATTCAGTAGTGATTCTCTCAATACTTTATAATCTAGTAATTCAATATTGAAAAGACTCAAACTCCAAAGGCAAAGTGCCGATAAAAATATCGTTGCAGTGATGGCAAACCATGTTGATATTTGAAGGATAGTAAAAAGACATTTCCATTTAGGAGCGAGCTGAGCTTTAGGAACGCACCATTTCAAGGAATCATGGTGGTATGATATAGTCTGCTCCAAATATTTGAATCGTAGCACAGTTGGACTCATTTGGCCAAAACCAATATCCATTTCTTCTTTCATCAATAAATCTACTAATCCAGTTGATATAACCTTATTATTATATTCTTCTATTACTCCCCAGTCCAAATCTATGTTGGATATTGAATAATTCAATTTAAAATTTAATTTTTCAGCTATTGTATTCATCAGAGTAATTTCAAACCCTTTAGTTAAATTCAAATTTGTTTCACTTGGATTTATATCTTTTGGAAAAAATACATAGGGTGGTACTTGTATTGCCCTTGCTTTTACAATACAGCCATTTAAATCTTGAGGGATTTTTTCCAAAAATAAATTGTATTTTGAGCTGAAATATCCATTTTTACATTCGTTTATTTTGTAGATTTGAGAAAAATTATCGGCACAACTATTATTTGCGTACGGGTACCAAGTATATACATTAAAAGATGAAACATTTGATGGAAACATCAAATTAAAATTTACTATTTTGTTTTTCCATAATATTTCAGACATTTTGCCCAAAACATCATTATTATATGTTATGATTGTTGTTACTATCAAAAATTGTCCAAGAGGTGACCAAGTTAACAATAATTGTAGCAGTTTCAATGTTTTGTTGAGTTCTTCAGCTGTTGAAGCCACAATTATATAATTATAAGATTTAGTAAGAGTTTTAAATTCTGTTGTCGAACCTCGAATATTTTTTATATAAATTGTCGAATTATATTTCAAATGAAGTCTACTAAATATTTGATCAAAATTCTCTTCAAATCCACTATCAAGCGCAATTGAAATTTGTCCGTGTTTGATAAAACTATTTTCAGCTATTTTTTGAATACATTCACTCAAAGAATTAATGGTCATATTTTTTTCCACTAATAATGAGTTCAAATCACAAAAACTTTCACTAATATTCACCAGCAATATGAAAAATATAATTTGTAACTTCATTTTATGTTTTATTTGGCTTAAAACACTTGCTTAGCACACACAAAGAAATCAATTCATTATTTTAATTCAAACACTGGGTCTTTATTTTCACATGGTGTAAGCCAATCTGTAAAACTTATACTTCTTTTTATTAGAATACGTTGTGGATCGTACATAAGCTTTTAGTTCACTTTAAAAAAAAAACGTTCATTGTGTAACATAATTTATGAACATTTTCCTAGTCAATTTCAAATAAATATTTTGAGAAAATATCAAAAGTGAACTTCAGCCAAGTCTTATTTAAAATAGTCGTAGCAATATTTAATAAATGGTAAATAACAACTGCATCACGAAAGTAGAAAATTGTTGTATGTACAACTTATTTATTTACTTTTTTAATTAATCCACTCTTACGGGTAAAAATA
This sequence comes from Dromius quadrimaculatus, assembly GCA_963989225.1. NCBI lineage: Eukaryota > Metazoa > Arthropoda > Insecta > Coleoptera > Carabidae > Dromius > Dromius quadrimaculatus. The sequence goes on from OZ022328.1 coordinate 6,688,875, forward strand.
CGTATATGAAAAAAATTGGATACATGGTAATATGCTTTGCATGCTACAATAATATAAACAAAGCAAATATGTAAAAAATAATTAGGAACGTGAGAACATTAGAACAAGTTATAGTAAATATTATTAATTGCTCTGATAATAATTTGATAATCATATTTTTTCAATATGAGGAAACTATCATTATACAAATAAATATTTTTTTGGGTAGTTGAAGCTGAAGGCTTGCAAAGTACACAAAATATAAAATGAAGTATCCTAATGAAAAAAAAGATATGTTTATAATTTATAGTAAAAATTTTTTTACGGAAATATTTTCGTTTTGGCATGCACAATAAGTTTGCAAAAATCATATTGTTAAATCATGATGCTTTATGAGAAATCGAAGGTCAAAGATCAAAAACCCCGTTTTTGACCAGTTTTTCGCAAATATAGAACGAAAGAAATAATAAAAAACTCAAAGAAAAAAACCTGGAAAGAATTTGGGAATATATTAGAAACCAACTTTCAAGAAAATCAAAAACTATTCTATAGAACCCTCAAAAGTTGTAGAAGAGGAAAACAAATGTCGTTGAAACAACTAAAAGATAAACATGGTAACGTAATAAATGAAAACAAATATATAATGGATAGATGGAAAGAGCATTTTTAGGCTTTACTTAAAGAAAATGAAACTATTGATAGAATAGAAGAGAACCAATCACCGGACAGAGCTCAAATAGATAAAGAAAGCGAAACTATAACTGAAGATGAATTGAAAACGGTACTTAAAAAACTAAGAAATGGAAAAGCACCTGGTCACGACAAAATCAAATCGGAACAAGTGAAATACATGGGAGAGGATGGCGAACAAATTCTTTTGCAGATGTTAAATAGGATATGGTCTATAGGAAGAATACCTAAGGACTGGGAAAAGGCAGTGATATTCCCCATACACAAAAAAAGGGATACCAGGAGTTGTGATAATTACAGAGGAGTATCGTTGCTTTGTACTATAGCTAAAGTGTATGAGGCAATATGGGAGAACAAACTTAGACAGGCAATACAGTCAACGATGGAGAAAGCCCAAAGTGGGTTCATAAAAGGACACTCCACTCAGGACCACATATTTACAATTAGAAAACTTATAGATAAGGCGATAAGCCGGGACAACAAGCTCTATATAACATTTGTAGATATGGAAAAAGCATTTGACAGAGTATCGCGTGAAAAGATGTGGAAAATTTTAAAAGAAAGAAATATAAGCGAACAACTGATAAAAGCCATCAAGAGTGTATATAGACGGACAACTAGTTATGTAAGAACTGGAAATGAAGTATCGGAAGAATTTACCACCTCACAAGGGCTAAGACAAGGAGGAGCTTTAAGCCCTATCCTGTTCATAATATACTTGGACAATATCCTAAAGGAAGTAAAGATTAAAACGAAGAAAGTGGAAATTGGATACCACAATCTAGCTATTACAACGATAGCTGAATGTGCATTTGCTGACGATCTAGCAATACTAGCTAAAAATGAAACAGACATGCAATATAACTTAAATGTATGGAACGAGGAGCTACGAAAACACAACATGTCAATAAATGCAGACAAAACTAAAACCATGATAATAGCGAGAGAAGATACCACAGTCAAATTATTTTTAAACGACAGAGAAATTGAGCAAGTTGGTAACTTTACATACTTAGGAGCATTATTGAATGATAAAGGAAGTATAGAACAAGAAATTAATAGAAAAATACTTGCAGCAAATAAGTGCTACTATGCAATAAACAAAGTAATATTAAACAATAAACAAGTATCAACGAAAACGAACACTATACAAGACAATATACAGACCAACATTAATATACGGATGTGAATCGCGGATAATAAACAAAAGAAATAAAAGCAAAATACAAGCGACCGAAATGAGATTTTTGAGAAGAATAGAGGGCGTCACTAGGATGGACAGAATAAGAAATGAACAAATAAGAAATAAGCTACAAATAGAATCTGTCCACAACACAATAGATAAAAAACAATTAGCATGGTATGGACACTTAACAATAATGGCAGAAGACAGACAAACAAAACAAGTATGGAAAGCCGGAATAATAAGGAAAAAGAGAAGAGGAAGGCCAAGAAAAACGTGGGATAACAACATAGAAGAAATACTGCACGGAAATAATACTAACAAACAAGAAGCAAAAAGAACAGCAATGAACAGGAAAGAATGGAGAAAATTTGTAAATAATATAGTATAAAACTAAAATAAAAGATTAAACATACAAAAATTATAGCATAATCTCGACACCCGTAAGGGTATTAAGAGATTTAAAATGATTATAATAATAATAATAATATAGTAAATATTATTAATTGCTCTGATAATAATTTGAAAATAGTATATTGTACAACAAGTATAGAAAATTACCTATTTCACACGAGGTGTGTAATTTTCAGCACGAGACGGAGTCGAGTGCTGGAATCACACAAGTGTGATATAGGTGATTCCATACGTGTTGTACACTATACTTTTTCTACGATCACAGTTTTTAATGAAATATATAGGTGAATCATTCGTATAACTGAGATTTTAAATCTATTTCCCCAAATATAAAATAATTTAGGAATTTTAATTGTTTGCTCGGCTTATTTATTGTGATATTAATTTGAGTTATGATTTGGAACATTATTGATATATTTTCTATCAGTTGATTGACATTTCATTGTTGTGTAATCTAATTGTTGCAAACTACGGAAAGATTGTATCTGATTGGCCCACTCTCACCAGGCGATCTTCTGATTGGTTCATTAGTTAGAGTTTTCTGTGATCTCGGGTAGCGTGTTTTCTAAATTTTCGTCACTAACCATTTTCCAACTGCAGTAATGATATTTGTGGATATCTAATTTTGGTTATGGTACAATAATTACATACATAATTTCTCGATTTCAACAGAATGTGATGGAACGTGTTTTGTCTGCTTCAATTTGACAGTTGTGATTCGTAGTGTTGCCAACCTTCGGAATATATATTACAAGAATAAGAAAATAATTCCAACAGAACTTAGTGTAATTTTGTTTTTTAAATGTGGCTTATAAAAGAGCAAACAGAGATTTATATCAAGTCCGTGATATTTATCAATAATCTTGCTAAATATATCATATATATCTCCTAAAGAATATTCAGAATGAATTATTGATATATAAGTTGGTCAAACTGGTGTGAGAAATCATTTTTCACGACTTTTCGCACAGTTATGTGAAATTGTAAGTTTTCTAGTTGTGTTTTGTATGAGAAATATGTTGTTTTCTATAGTGATCGTAGAAAAACATATTTTTTCAATATGAGGAAACTATCATTATACAAATAAATATTTTTTTGGGTAGTTGAAGCTGAAGGCTTGCAAAGTACACAAAATATAAAATGAAGTATCCTAATGAAAAAAAAGATATGTTTATAATTTATAGTAAAAACTTTTTTACGGAAATATTTTCGTTTTGGCATGCACAATAAGTTTGCAAAAATCATATTGTTAAATCATGATGCTTTATGAGAAATCGAAGGTCAAAAATCAAAAACCCCGTTTTTGACCAGTTTTTCGCAAATATCTCATTTTTTAACAATCTTAGAGCATTTGAGGTCATGAGTAAAAATTAAGTACACACTTTTCTCTACAAAAAAGACAATATGACTCATTTGCGTATTTATAACCGTTTTCAATGGAAAACATATAATGTTTCGAATATTTCACTTGGTTTCAAAAATACCTATTTTGATAAGAATATCCGTTTTAAGCATCCCTGAATACAGACAATTTTTAGCTTGATGTCGGCGTGTGTACGTATTGTAACTTACGAAAGTGTTATAATTCGTAAAAATAAAATAAGCCCTGAATCCATCTCTGTTGTCTGGGTGGAGCCTATTATCTCTTTACGACGCGCCAAGCGACATTCGAGAATAACGTAGAAATTTTTAGATGTTTGGTTTGGGTATATATAAGGACAAACAGCCTGACTGAGTGAACAGAAAAATAGAGTGAATATTTAATGCATGATCAGCTAAGTGCGAAGTGTTACATACATAAGTTGTAAATAAATAATAGTGGCTTTGTTGTTGAAGTTTAATAGTGTGCTGTGAAACCAAGAATAGCTGATCGTTCCTAGAGGTCGGGCTCCGGAGGTCTTGAGTCATCTCCATGATGGACTGAATGGAGGACACTTCAGGGTAACGAAGACTTTTCAGAGACGTGAACGGTTCTATTGGCTAAACTGCAAAGAAGACGTAAGGGAATGGTCCAATAAATGCACTACGTGTGCATCAAGCAGCGAACCGCAGAAACGACCGAGAGCTTCGATGCGACAGTATAATATCGGTAGTACATTCGAGAGGATAGCCATCGACAAAGCAGGACCATTTCCTGAATCAGATATCGGAAATAAAAACATTATTGTCGTCTTGGACTATTTTTGTAAATGGTTGGAAGAGGCCGCCACTATTGCAGACGGCCTAGTTGAGAACTGGAAACTTCATTCTGACCAGGAAATAAACTTTGACTTCACAATTTTCCAGGGGATATACGAAGTTTTAACATACGCAAAACCAGAACTACTGCATTACACCCGCAGTTTGATGGAATGGTGGAACGGATGAATAATACCATAAACAGACACCTGGCCAAAGTTGTCTCTAGTCATCAGAGAGACTGGGACAAATATCTACATCTGTTCCTTTTGGCCTACCGCGCATCCGTACACGAAACGACCAGATAGACTCCAGCAAGAATTTTTTTGGACGGGAACATAGGGCTACCATGCGATCCAAAGTTCAGCTGCAAACTTGGAGAAGATTATGTCATTAGTTTAAGGCATTAGATGGACGATATCTACTCTCGAGTCCGAATCAACATCCAGAATGCCAGCGACCGCATGAAAGAGGAAGTTTTCAACCAGGCGACTCTGTATGACTATATAACCCAGGGCGGTGACGTGGCTTGTCTCCAAAATTACAGACCTCTTGGGAGGGGCTTTACGAAGTCACCAAAAGAATTAACGACATAATATATGAAATCAGACGCAACCCCAAGAGCAAATAAAGAGTGGTGCATTTCAATCAGTTGGCACACCATTTGCGGGAGACAACAATGAAGACACCAATGACGCACGTGCTCGCAAGATTCATGCGCAGGAAGATTAGTTCGACAAGTTTATGAAGACTTTTCGAGTGGACGACGGGCTCAATTCGGAATAACTACCGAAGTGCAGCAGGATCTATTTAGAGTCCCGGCCGAAGATTTGAAGATTTCCCGAGGGATAGCAGCAGTTTTTAAGAAGAAATTTGGCAAACCAGAGCACCAAAAACCTACAGTAGGGAAGGCCATCTGCCTGAGGGACAATACAACAACAAAAAAAAAGCTATATTTACCATCTGGTAACAAAAGATAAATTCCATCACGAGCCAACCTACCGTTCCATGATACCGAAGTTAGACTGCGGTCTGGATGGATTAGATTGGAAGAATATTTGAAATATGATAGAGGCTATATTCGAAAACAGCGGGATTCAAATATTGGTTTGTTGTCGATTTTGATATAGACATGGAGGTAGACGAAACAATTTTGAGAAGAGAGCAGTGTATCTTTACGCCGCGCCAACTGCCAAGCGATATTCGAGAATAACGTAGACATTTCTAGATGTTTGGTTTGTGTATATAAAAGGGCAAACAACCTGACTGAGTGAACAGAAAAATAGAGTGAATGTTCAGTGCGTGATCAACTAAGTGCAAAGTGTAATACATGAATAAGTTGTTATAAATAAATGGTGATTTCCTTTAAAAGCAATTAACATTACAGTATGTACGTATGTAACTCGCAAATCTCGAAACCAAACGAACGTGAAATGTTGAAATATTGTATTTAAGACTGGTCCAGTTTTTTGAGTTTTTCGCATAAAACCAGAACAATCAGCTATATAATTTTGAAATTTAGTATTTAAAGAAATTGTAGCATTCAAATGATAACTTTATATTCTACCCCAATGGTGGTGCGGAAAAGAATGCATGACGTTGTACGCGAGGTATCTCATTTAAGATTATAGATACGCCAATAAGTCAAATTATATTTTTTGTAGAGAAAAATGAATACTTTATATTCACTACTGACCTCAAATGCTCTACGACCATTAGAAAATGAGATATTTGCGAAAAACTGGTCAAAAATGGAGTTTTTGATCTTTGGCCTTCGATATGTCCTGAAGCACCATGATTTGACAATATGATACTCATTGAACATGCCAAAACGAAGATATTCCCGCAAAAAAAACAATTATTCAATAAAGCCTGAATTGATTGAACTATATAATATTGGTGTTCCAGCTAACAGACTAACAGGCTGACCTCACTTTGAAAATCATCTTGAATACTTGAATATTCTTAAAAGGACACATTTGTCGTTTATCTATTATAAGTAACGGAACATAATTTTCTATACTAATATTGTTTTATTCAATAATAATTTTACAAAGCGATTTCTATTTTTCCTAGTTGTGTACAATTTTTTCCATGCCTACTAAAAACAGTTTCACAAATAAATGCTATACTTGCAATCAACAATCCTATAATTAAAATAATGAATGCTCCTTGCAAATGAAATACAGTCAGGCGATTCTGTGTTGTTGCCTCTTCTCTTGTCATCTTTTGTTCCCAAGTAAGTTTCTTAAACCAAAAATGCAATAATCCTGCCTCAATTATTTTCGAAATAACTTCGTTCATTCTGTTGAGGAGAGGAAAATATTTCCTTACATTCATTTGTACTGGAAGTGAGACAAAAGGATCAGGAAACATAAAAATTGTATGCTCTCCATTTGCCGTTTTAAAATTTTGCTCATTAAATTTGAAATATGACGAAGTGAATGTAAAGGAATAGTTTCGATAGTTTATTATATCGGTGAAACATTTGTCCAAATCAACACATAATTTGGATTCTTCGTAAATTGTTTTAATTTTCCAGTCAACTTGATCTTCGAAGAATCGTTTTGATGAATGGACAAATCCAACAGTTATTTCATTGTCAAATAAATCTTCTAAACTATCAATTTGCTCATCGTATAAAGGATCAGTAAGTACGCTCATTAAATAGCTTTGATATAACGTTGTTAAATGAAAAGAAAAGAATACCCAAATGAGAAAAAATACTCGAACTACATTTGATTTTGGTTGCTTACTGACGGATACTCCAATGAGCGTAGAAAAAGTGTTAATTAGGGAGTCTCTCAATAATTTATAAGCTGCGAATTCTTTATTGAAAAGACTCAAACTCCATAGGCTAAATCCGGATAAAAATATTGTTACAATGACGACAAACCATGTTGATATTTTGAGGATGGTGAAAACACATTTCCATTTAGCAACGAGTTGGGCTTTCGGAACATACCAATTTAAAGATTCTCGATAGTAAGATATAGTCTGGTCCAAATATTTGAGTCGACCACTTGTTGGACAATTACAGCCGAAACCAATATCTATTTCATCTTTCATCAATAAACTCATTAATCCAGAAGATGTAACTGTATTATTATCTTCTGATATCAATCCCCAATCCAAAACTTTGCTAGATATTGAATAATTCACTTTCAAATTCAAAATTTCTGCTATTGTGTTCATCAGGGTAATTTCTATGCCTTTAGTTAATTCCAAATTTGTTTCATTTGGATTTGTATCTTCTGGAAGAATTACAAATGGTGATATTTCTACTGGTCTTACTTTTACAGCACAGTCATTCAATTTTTTTGGAATTTTATCCAAAAATAAATTATTTTTTGAGCTGAAATATCCATTTTTACATTCGTTTATTTTGTAGATTTGAGAAAAATTATCAGCACAACTTTTATTCGCGTACGGGTACCAAGTGTATACATTAAAAGATGAATCATTTGATGGAAACATCAAAATAAAATTTACTATTTTGTATTCCCATAATATTTCAGACATTTTACTCGAAATATTATAATCATTATGGGTTATTCTTGTTGTTATAATCAGAAATTGTCCAATAGGTGACCAAGTTAACAATAATTGTAAATTTTTCAATGTTGCATTGAGTTCATCAGTTGTAGAAGCCACAATAATATAATTATTAGATTTTGTGATTGATTTGAATGCCGTTGTTGAACTTTCAATATTTTTTATATAAATTGTGGAATTTATTGTCGTATAAAGTCTTCCAAATATTTGATCAAAATTCTCTTCAATTCTATTATCAAACGCTATTGAAATTTGTCCTTGTTTGACAAAATAATTTTCAGCGATTTTTTGAACACATTTACTTAGAGAACTAATTGTTATACTTTTTTTGACAATTAATAAATTTAGATCACAAAAACTCTCACTAATATATATCAGCAATATGGAAAATATGATCTTTAATTCCATTTTATGTAATTATTTAAAATATTTGCAGTGCAATTAATTTGTTATTTTTGTTATTCAAATATTGCATCTTCTTTTTGATAAGTAATGAATTCGTCTGTAATAAAACTGATATTTTGTAGTGCTTTTTATTGAGGTCACCGTATTTTTTTTGTTAAATGCTTTTTCGATCGTTTAAAATTGTTTTAAGGTGAAAAAAGTTCTTAATGCACTAAAATTGACACGTTTTTATAAATAGCGTAATTAGTGTGTCAATATATTTTATTATTAATTGCTCGGTTATGTGCTATTAAGTTTTTATTCTAAATCACTTTAAAATAAAGGATGATCTATAAGAATCTATGACAAACCTGCTATTATTATGAAATAGTTATATGGTCCCCAAAATTTACCCTCATTAAGCATGACATATTGTAAAATTATAAGTAATTTTCTTTTAATATTCATTTAAAAAACTTGAAAAATTGTTTTGACTACACATAGTCCAGGAGCCAATCGATCTTTATGTTCCCTGATCGGATTTACAGCCAAATTGCATATGAATCGATCGGGTATTTCGTGATTAATAAGATGCCAGACTTTATAAATGCAGTATCCTGTCCAAAGTGTCGAAAAAAGGTCAACTTTGGTCAAGTATTTCGACCCCATTTCCCTGATAGAACTTACAATTGAAATTAGTGCCAATCGATAGCGAAGGTCAGATACTTTAAGAAAAAATGAAAGAATCATCTAAATGACGAAAGCGCATTTTTGACAGCTCATGAATGCTTGTTACTTCAGACAATATTTTTCCTTCATTTTATCATCAAAAAATCTTTCGATTAGTGTAAAGATCAGTATTACGGTAATATTCTTTCAATTAATTAGCCCTCGCGGGTAAACGCCCCCAAATCTAGAATTTTGCTAAATGAAAAAGTTGTCGGACTCATCACAATGAAGACACTCACAAAGTTTCAAATGAGCGGTAATCAACAAAAAATTTAGGCGCTGTCTCACGGACTATAAGGACTTGTTGTGCCAATTTGGCTTTTGGTTATTATTTTTGTTGGGCTCAATTCTAAAATTTAATTTGGTTAACTTCATTTACTTATTTTAGTTAAAGATATTTTTACATTTCAATTCATACTCCAAATCTTTAGTTTCGTTTCTTTTCTTTAAGCTTAGCTTTTTTTTTTGGCTAAATCAAAAGCGTGTTTTCTTTTATTAATTAATTCGTAGTACGAAATATTTGTTTCAATTGGTCGCTGTTGCAACAGTGACGTTATAGTTGTGTTTCTTGAAAGTTAGCTACTTGGGCGTCAGCTAGTTTTTTTTCCTTGATTTGAATGAAAAACTGTTTTTTCTAATGAAATCAAATCGAGCAAGTAGTCAGCCTTAAGTCCTCGTTTAGGACAGACAGTAAATTTTTTACCACTACAATTTTGTAGTTTATTCCGAAGCTTTTTTGCGTGTGCAAGCCCAAGTTTGAGGATATTTTTGGAATAAACTGTGCTTCGGCCGAATATTTTGGGGCAGTTTGGCAGTTTATTCGACGGAGCAGCCCACGTTTTGGGGATTAGTTAAAATTGTTAGTGGTCGTTCCATTTTTTTATCGCTATCATCCGCGATTCAAGATCTGAAGGCCAAGATCCAGACGCCAGCGACGTCATCAGCTAAGTGGTTCAGTCTTTTATTTATTTGCTACTTAGACGTTTGTGTGCTTATTATGTAATTAGGCACCTCGTGGTTTCACTACGATCTTAGTTCATTTTTTTTATAGATTTTTGCCGCGGTAGGCATTCGTTATAAACGCTACGACGTCCTGTTGTGAATCAGGTCGATCGATCTCGGACCTGTTATTCATTATTTTGTATTTTTGCTGGAGTAGGTTTATTGACGTATTTGTTTAGTTTGGGTAAATTTGACTTTCATTTATTCTTGTAAAAAGTATCTACCACTTTTAATTTCAGAAAGTGATTTTATTTAGTGTTTTATTTTATTTTATGTTCTGCGGCATCTAATTGTTCTAAAATCCGATATTCACCCGTCCATCCTACCATCTCCTTTTTTACAGGTACTTTCGCAGTTGTGTGCCTGGGGACGGAAAAATTAACAATTGCGTGGCGCCCTAATTTCTTGATTCAATTAAAGTTAGTTTACGTTGTACTTAATTCAAAACTTAAACTCACAACTATCCAGTCCGGCCTTGGGACTATTTTTATTATTCTTTTTGGGTAAAAAAAAGTAGAGTTTGTGGAAAACTTAGAAGTAGTTTATTTAGTTCCATGGCTCTTTAAAAATTGTTACAAATTGGCGCCCAACGTGGGACCGATTTATTTTTGAATGGATAGAATCGCTACCCCAGTTTTGCTTGTTACAAACTGTTCATTAAAACAACTAAAGCAAGAAATTTTCAATATTCACAAATTTGGCATTTTTAAATTAAATTAAATTAATTAATTGAATTTGGTAGGAGCTTTTGAGAGATAGTTTTTCAAAATCCATAATTGATAGGTGGTTTCGTGGATTTAAACGTAGGTGGTGTCACCTAGAAGATAATAGAAATCTGGAAGGCCTGCATTAGCTCTTAGCGATGAAAACATTCGTACTGCGGCAAAATTGCAGAATGGAAATTGGTGAAGTCTAGTTATTGCAACCGTTACAGTAGATAATATTTTACATTAGTAGTTATTATTATTATTCTACGATTGCTGACCCTGGATGAAAAAAAGACACAAGTGATGAAAATTCATGCTCCATAAATTCACATAATAACACAATCGGCGAACGCAACACTTGAAAATTTGATGCTTTATCTTTCAGAGCATGTAAGTTGACCCGACGCCAAGTTTATTGCATTCCCCGCCACACCTCTAAGAAAAAATGTTCTTGATGTCAAAAAATATCAAATTTTAACAACTTGTACCGGATGCAAAAAAATCGTAGTCTCAAGTCACGATCCGGGAAATCAAATTTTCTTTTGAATTACGTGAAAAATCGAGTGTATGCGACGATTTGGTGCAAAGTTATGATCTAACCAAAAAAAATACATTCTGCGCTTTTCTGGTTATAACGGCTAATTTTGCACGGAAATTGATTAATTTTTGGGTTTTGAAAAGTTTGAAGTTTTCTCTTCAATAATATGCAAATTAATGTTCCGTCAAACCAAATTCACAGTCTGGCACCCGCCAAAAAACAAAAAAAACATCGACAACACATATGATGCACCAATAGTTATTTATGTATCTAGTGAGCGAAATTATACTTTGGTGCTTGAGAATGGAAGTTTTTTGTCGAGGCGGTAGCTGAGACACAAATCATTTGAAAGCTCCAAAGAAATTTCGTGCACGTGTAGCATACAAAATTTTTTCTACAGACGTCAAAAAACTAAAAAAATATATTAAAATCATATTAAAATACAAAAATTAGGAGAATTATTTTTCTTGACAACGTGCACAAAGTACTTTGTGCACGTTATCAAGATAAAGTCAATGCACGAAATACTTCGTGCCCGTTGTCATGATAAACAACTCCAATGCGACATTTCGTATATATTGATGTACAAAAGTCATGATTTTTTGACGTTTGTAAAAAAAAATATTTTATTCAATCGCCGACATTAGCATTACCCAATGTGCATCACGATTCACGAGGAGGTTGTCGGTCGGATTTTGCACATCGTGTGTTGTGTGTTACGTGTTGCTGTTATTGTGTGTTGTCCGTTGTCTGTTGTCTTTTGTCTGTTATCTGTGTTGTGCCTATATGAATATCAGTGTTTTTTTTTTTGTGCCTGATAGGGTAATGTTTTTTAATGTGAGTAATAGTACGTGTTTTTACTTCGTTGCTGACGCACTTCTAGCAAACTTACTGGCATGTTTATAACAGTGCGGATCTCATTTTGCGGGATGTCGTTTTATAGCTTTGCGCCAAATCGTCGCAGATACTCGAAATTTTGCGCAATTTAAAGAAAAATTAATGAACTTGATTTCCTGGGTCGTGAGTTGAAGCCACGAATTTTTTGCACCCAGTACAAGTTGTTAAAGTTTGACATTTCTTGAAATCAAGAACATTTTTTTATCAGGTCTGTGGTAGTGAATGCGATGAACTTGGCGTCGGATTAAATTACGTGCCCTGAAAGAGAAAGCTTCAAACTTTCCAAAAATCAAAGATTCATTCATTCTCGAACAGAATCAACCGAATTATGGCGGTTTGAAAAATCGGTATTTTTTGTGCATTTTCAAGTTAGCAGTTTGGTCTTTGGAAAAAAAAAAATCCCCAAAAGAAGTGCGCGGAAAAAATAGCTTGTGATTAAAATGTGACAAGGTTCATTTAAAGGAGTATAATATTTCTAATTCTTTGGCCCAAAATTCTTGTAATGTATGTGTTCTCCAACAAACACAACAGTTGCTAAAGCCAATCCCAGAGCAAGCAAAATAAAAGGTCCTTCTAAATGTTTGAATTTGAGAACTTGATGTGAAGCACTCTCATCATTTCCGCTGTCTGTTCTATTTTTCTTGTAATTATTAATAGTATCTTCCAGCCATTTTTTCATAAAGCCCCCACCCTGTATTCGCAGTATAAGATCATCGATTCTTTTCAGTAACGGAAAACCTTTATATGAAAACATTTGTATTGGGAAAGTATTGATTTCACTTTTGTAATAGAAAATTTTTGATCGGCTTTTTTTGTCATAATAATCGGGGGAAAAATATTTCACGTATTGTTTTGGTATCAATAGGGCGTAGTCTCTTTTATCTGCTATTCGTTGTAAACAGTTACTGGCATTTTTACAAACGATTCCTTTCGACTGAAGTGTTGTGTCAAAAATATTATTTTTATCTGCAAAATATCCATGCAAACCATCCAAGTAGCCAAATTTCAGCGAAGAATTTAAAATATCATTCATTGGTATCATATCCTCATATTTAGGGTTGGTAAGTCGTCTTATTAAGGATGTTTGGTACACTACGCAAAGAGTTAGGCTGTATATTACCCACAAAACAAGGATTATTCGGACGTAGATATTTTTTGGGGCTGTTTTTATCGAAATAGATAAGGTTGCAGCGAAAATGTAAAGATAACATGAAGATAAGCTTTTATAAACAGTTGATTCTTCCAGAAATGTTAGACTGATTTTCCATATTATAATACAAATCATCAGGAAAAAACCTGCAAAAATCAAACAGTTCAAATTAATAGGAAAACATTATTTAAATTTTAAACATTACCTATGGTAGCAAGCCAAGTATAAGGCTTCAAAATTTTCACTAGTTCAATCCATCTAGCTGCTTCTTTCGCATTTGGGACACACCAAACAATGGACTCCGTTAAATATGAACTAGTAAAATCCAAAAATTTGGATCTTACAACAGAAGCTCCCAGTGCAGCCAATCCTACGTCAGCTTTTTCATCCAGAAGTTGTTTAAAGAGTCCACTTGCTGAACCATTTTCTAATAAATAGCCCCAATCTTGAATTTTATTTGAAATTGTGTAGATAACATTGAAGTTAGCTGCTTTTGCAATAGTATTCATTAATAAAACCTCGACTCCTTCTGTGAAGTTAATTGCATAATGGGTTCGATTTAAATTCGAAGGGGGAACTACATATGGGGGCCATAATGCAGTACGGACTATTACTGGACAGCCCTTCAAATCATAAGGTATTTTATTTGGAAAAAAATCTGTATTGTCTCCAGAATACTCCCCATTTTTGCAGGTATTTATTATTGTAGTTTCTGATATATTTTTACCGCAGTTGCCAGTATGATACGGGAAAAAGGTATGTAAATCAATTTCAGTAAAATCTTCTTCTTTTGGTGTTAAAATAACAGCATTCATTATATGATTCCTCCAAAGCATTCTTGCAACATGTAAAATAAAGGAACTTGAATTATCCTTCACTTTGAAGACAAGTATTATAAATCTAGCTTGAGGACTCCATTGGGACTGCTTCAAAAGTTTTATTGTGCTCCACAAATCCCATATATTTCTTATTCGTAAAATATAATTACTGGGTGATTTATTAATAATTTTTTCTGGAGGACTCACATTACTTCCATACATCTGTGAATAAACTGTAAAGTCCGAAACTTCATGTAAAGATTTTAACAGTTCTTCGTCGAAGCTAAAAACGTGTCTTTCTTGTAAATCTGCTGGAGGGCAGGAAAATGATATTATATCCTTTGGACTGAAGTATTTTTCGACTAATTTCGAAATACACATCAGGAACGATTCTCGCATATCGTCGAAATTTGTTGGAACAGGCGGCAATTCAGCGCGAGATTGTAAAACAGAAAATAATATTTGAACGAGGAAAATATAGAATAACTCCATTTTCATTCAAAATTCAAATTTATTTCTCTACTTGTACTTATAATAACAGATAGGTGGCTACTATCAACTACAGATGAAATTCTTTGAGTTTTATTATTTGGTAATTACTGTTCAATCTAATGGATAAGTGATGTTTCAAACTTACTAATCTATACGGAACATAGATTGTCTTTTAAAATAAATAATTAATGTTTCATTAGGTAAAAACTACCAATTGATTTATGAATGATTGTGGAACAAATATTTTAAATTAAACCTAACTAAAAAAATCTGACGTGGACATTACGTGCCTTACTTGTAGATCATTGGATATATTCGTTTTGGATTTATCCAAAAAATTCTAAAAATCTGTTAAGTAAAGTGCACTTTCGGCCCAGTCGGTTGCTATGAAAACAATAGTGCACTTCCGGTTCAGTCTAATGTTATGAAAATTTCAATACTCTACAGCCGATCGTTTCGAATTTATGTGAAAAACTTCAAAAGACTGTCAAGTAAAGTGCACTTCTGATTCAGTCGATCTCAATGAAAATAGGATATGAGCATTCAAACAATACTATCGTCTTGAATACTGAATTCTAATATTCTACGCATAATTGTTTTGGATCAATGCGGAAAATTCAAAAAATGTTTCAAGTAAACTGCATTTTCGGTTTAGCCGATCGCAATCATAATGCAAGGCGTGCAACTAGATGTTATAGTTTTTACCCAAAACTGGGTATATGAATAATAAAATCAAGCAGTTTGTACAAGTCTACAAAATAGCAGCCAGTTTCAAGTATGTAATGCCTGTATTACACGATTCAATTTCTTCATCAATAAATTCACGAAGTTTTATTTTGAATTTATTGGATCGTGTAATACGAGACACTTCGTGAATTTTTTCTTCATGAAGAAATTCATGAATTTGTTAACAAATTAGAACGTGTTCTATTTTTCGACAACTTTCTAGGGAATTCTAGGGTTTTTTCTTCACATTTTGTCGTTGCCTACCTTTGAATTTGACATTGTCTTTGTTTACCTCCAACCTCTTTTGCGGTTAAGTTTAAAAAGTGTGTTTGTTCTTGAGCTTGTCGTGGTTTTCATATTATAAAATTGTATACAATTTCACAAGAGATACAATGAAAATTCTAATTTCATTGTACTTCTAATTCTACAGAAACTTGCAAGAAATACAATACAAAAATCAACGACAGTAAAATGACAACTGATATTTAGGTTGATACTATTGAATTCTTCACAATAAATTGATGGAAATCTTCATCTTCTTCGACAATAAATTCACGAAGAAATTAAAGGACAACTTCATAAATATCTTCATCAATAAATTGAATCGTGTAATACAGGCATAAGTGCAAAAATTCGCTAAAACATTCTTTTGACAATTCATTTGTTTTCATTCACTTGAACGATTATACGAGGGTAGTTCGGAATGTTCTCGCCCTGATAAAGAAAGCGCGAAGTTTTCCCACATTATCCTTGCAATTTAATATATTTACATAAATATGTTTTTTTGGGTATATAAGTTCTGTAGAAATTAATTAGAAACACAACGTTTCAACAGCAAAGTGCTGCCTTTTTCAAGTGTAAAGAAATATGAAAATAAATAAACAAAATTGTCAAGACAACAAAAATAAAAGTACAAATAGTAACTAGATTAGTTTGAAATATATTAACTCCTAGGATCGTAGAGCTATGCCTGTGGTTGATGATTCAATACCCACAAGTCTTCAGGAGATAATAATGAAGGTCTAAATAGGGAGAATTGTCAACTCCTTGTGGTTCTAGGTCAATCTGACTCTACTCTTTTGGTTTGGCGCATAACTGTACCATCCACAGATCTTCAGGAGGTGGTGATGAAGTAACTCTTGCAAGTAGATTCGTAGATACAAATAACCTGAAATTATGAACAAATGATTGGTAGTCATGATCGATTAAGTTCATATCCGACATTCAAATTCAAATTATTCGGTGATTTTTTTTATTTCAAATGCTTCTATTATAAGCCTCTTGAACCAATAGTTCTCTTTAGCCAGAAGCTTCGTATTCTTGAAGTCAATGCCATGTAATTCTTGAATAGCATGCTCAGCCACAGCAGATTTTTCTGGATGGTTCAATCTTATATGACGAGAATGCTCTTTCAATCTTGTTTCTACAGTCCTCTTGGTTTGTCCAATATATACTTTGCCACATTGACAAGGAATCTTGTATAAACCTGGATACTGTAGAGGAAATCTGTCTTTAAAATTACCAATAAGATTTTGAATTTTTAAACAGGAAGTGTATGAAGTTTTAATGTCATATTTATGTAAAAGCCTTCCAATTTTATCCGTTATATTAGCTACGTAAGGCAACGTAACAAATATTTTCTTATTATTTGGCTCTTGAACAGGTGGCGTAGAATTCTTCTGTCTGAGTGCGTTCTTAATCTGTGTTCTATTATAACCATTCTTCAAGAAAACATCATCAAAAAATTTGATTTCATCAGATAGTTTACTTGGATGACATAATGAAGAGGCTCTCTGATATAAAGTTTTAATAGTACAAAATTTCTGAGCAGGATGGTGATTTGATGACTCATGTAAATATTGATTTGTACGGGTCGGTTTCCTATATACAGAATGGATAAGTTTATTATTATCTTGTTTCTCCTGGTAAACGTCCAGAAAAGGAAGACAGTTTATTTTCTTCAACCTCATTTAATGTTCTTATGTTGCATGTTTAGATGATTCAAAAAAACATTCAATTCATCTCTACCATGAGGCCAAACAGCAAAGACATCATCAACGTAACGTAGCCAGATAGTAGGTTTCTTCATAGCAGTGTTTGAAGCTTTTTGTTCAAAATTCTCCATGTAAAAATTAGCGATAGAAGGGGAAATAGGAGAACCCATGGCGGCACCATCAAATTGCTTGTAGAAATTACCATTAAAGATGAAGAAACAAGAAGTCAAACAATGTTTAAAAAGCTTGACAATATCATATGAAAAATGATCTTCTAATAATTTCAGAGTTTGATGATAGGTACTTTCGTGAATGAAGAAGAAACGTCAAAACTGACAAGTAAATCATTATCTGTCAATGTTATAACACTAATCAAATCCACAAAATGTCGGGAATCCTTGACATATGATGAAGTATGACCAATCATCGGCTTCAACAAACCATCCAAATATTTGGCTAATCCATATGTTGTTGAGCCTATTGAATTGACAATAGGTCTTAGAGGAACATCCTTTTTATCACCACTTTATTGTCTTCCGAAAATTCATATAAAAAATACTTGAAGAATGGTTATAATAGAACACAGATTAAGTACGCACTCAGACAGAAGAATTCTACGCCACCTGTTCAAGATCCAAATAATAAGAAAATTTTTGTTACGTTGCCTTACGTAGCTAATATAACGGATAAAATTGGAAAGCTTTTACATAAATATGACATTAAAACTTCATACACTTCCAGTTTAAAAATTCAAAATCTTATTGATAATGTTAAAGACAGATTTCCTCTACAGTATCCAGGTATATACAAGATCCCTTGTCAATGTGGCAAAGTATATATTGGATAAACCAAGAGGACTGTAGAAACAAGATTGAAAGAGCATTCTCGTCATATAAGATTGAACCATCCAGAAAAATCTGCTGTGGCTGAGCATGCTATTCAAGAATTAAATGGCATTGACTTCAAGAATACGAAGCTTCTGGCTAAAGAGAACAATTGGTTCAAGAGGCTTATAATAGAAGCAATTGAAATTAAAAAATCACCGAATAATTTGAATTTGAATATCGGATATGAACTTAATCGATCATGGCTACCAATCATTTGTTCATAATTTCAAGTTATTTGTATCTACGAATCTACTTGCAAGAGTTACTTCATCACTACCTCCTGCAGATCTGTGGATGGTTCAGTTATGCGCCAAACCAAAAGAGTAGAGTCTGATTGACCTAGAACCACAAGGAGTTGACAATTTTTCCTATTTAGACCTTCAATATTATCTCCTGAAGACCTGTGGATATTGAATCATCAACCACAGGCAGAGCTCTACGATCCTAGGAGTTAATATATTTCAAACTAATCTAGTTACTATTTGTAGTTTTATTTTTGTTGTATTGACAATTTTGTTTATTTATTTTCATATTTCTTTACACTTGAAAAAGGCAGCTATTGAAACGTTGTGTCTCTAATTAATTTCTACAGAACTCATATACCCAAAAAAACATATTTATTCAAAAATGAGTTCTGAAAATTTTTTTCTTCGTTAATACATTTAATCCAACGATCTCTCAACTTTTACAATAATAAGATGCAACCAAGTCTGCAAAATAAGCTTCCGTCTCAGCTTCGATCTTTTCATTCGAAATGAATTTTCGTTCCTTTAATCATTTCTTAAAGTTGGGGAAAAGAAAAAAATCATTGAGAGCCAAATCTGGCGAACATGAGGCATGTGGAAGCACTTGAAATTGAAGCTCCTCAAATTTTGCCGGAGCATGATGAAATAGAACCTTTTTTTTCGCCAGATGGAGACGTTTAACTTCCAATTCAATTTATCTATTTAATGCCCCAGTGATAGCTCTGCCTTTTTCAAGTAGTCTATAAGCACCACACCATGAGAATCCCAAAGAATCGTCATAGAAACTCAGTGGGATTGCGTTTAAATAAATCTAGACACTCTTGAGAAATGTTCAAACGAATGCATATCTGATCGACTGGCAATAGACGCGGCATCCAGCGAGCAGTCAGCGTCCGCATACCCAAAAAATCACTTAAAATGTGGTGAATGCGGTATATCGAAATGTTTACAGCCTCAACAATTTCTCGAATCTTCAGTCTACGATCGTCTAGTACGGAGTTATGGATTTTCGCGACAATTTTGTCGGTCATGACAGTTTTTGGGCGTACCGTACATTCATCATCTTGGATTGATGTACGGCCACGTTTAAATTCAGCCATCCACTTTTTACCATTAAAATTACAGTACTTTAGAATGAGTAGTATAACCGATGTTGATCACGGCAGGCTTAGGCTACACTCGACAGTTGTACAGTGGAGGGACAGACATTCAGGGCGAGTTCATTCTGCATACTGCTCGTCACTTTCGGATATAATCTACTTCTCCTGAGTGTAAATTTGCAGAAGATTCATGCATTTTAACCTCGACAAATATGACATTTATATTTTATATGCTATTCAGATATACTTTCTAATTGATAAAGAAAGGAAACAACCAATAGTGTTACAAGCAGCACATTAAAAGAAAAAAAAAACGGGGCAGTCCTTGATGATACACAATACATGTAAAAAGTTGCGAAGAATCTCATTTATTGAAAAACTACTGAGATATAGTAATGTAACGTGCGAAAGTGACATAATTCGTAAAAATAAAATAGGTCCTGAATCTGACTCTATTTGGGCGGAGCCTTTCATCTCTTTGCGTCGAGCCGCTCTACACATTCGAACATTCGATTAGCTTGCTAGAATGACGTAGAAATTTCTAAAAGCGAAGTGTAATAAATAAGTTATTATTATTAATCTTTTTTCAAATCTCTCTTTCGGGTGCCTAGATTGTAATTATTGATTAGTTCTTTCCACTCTTGTCTATTTTGTGCTATTCTCTTTGCTTTTTGCCAGCTAATGTTGTTTCTGTGTAGAATTTCATTTATGTTTTTTTCCCAAATCTTCTTTGGTCTTCTTCTTTTTTTCTTTCTTGTGGTTCTTGCTTTCCAAATTTGCTTCGTCCAATTTTCCTCTAGCATTCTGACTAAGTGACCATACCATGAAACTCATTTCTTTTCTATGGTCTTATGTATGCTCTCAATTTCTAGATTATCTCTTATAGGTTCGTTTCTTATTCTGTCTATCCTTGTAACTCCGTCAACTCTTCTTAAGTATCGCATTTCTGATACTTGTACTTTACTTTTCAGTCCCTCCAATATTTTCCACATTTGTTTCCGTGGTAACGGGTCAAAAGCTTTTTCTAGATCGACAAATGTAATATATAGCTTGCTTTCTTGTATTAGAGCTTTTTCTATAAGCCTCCTAATTGTGTATATGTGGGCTTGTGTGCAATGTCCTTTCCTGAACCCGCGTTTTGTGCCATTTCCATTTTTGATTCCACCTCTTGTTTTAGTTTCTTTTCTAGTATGGCTTCATATACTTTGGCTGTCGTGCATATTAGTGATATCCCTCTGTAATTGTTACAATTTCTATTGTCTCCTTTTTTATGAATGGGGAAGATCACTGACTTTTCTCAATCTTTAGGAATTTTTCCTATTGTCTAGATTCTAATCAGCATCAATAATAGTATTTGTTCTCCTGCTGGCCCCATGTATTTAAGTTGTTCTGGTCTTATTCCATCGTTTAATGCTAGTTTCATCTCTTCTTCTGTCATATTCTCTATTTTTCTGTGCTAGTTAATGTTCCCGCTTTGCTGGGTCTCCTCTTCTTCCTTGTCGTTGTTAGAGTGTTTTTCTTCCAGTAATTCCTCGAAGTGTTCTTTCCATCTTTCTAATATTTCCTCGTTATCTTTCAAAATATTTCCTTGTTTGTCATATAGCTGTCTTTCTTAATGCTCCTTGGTTTCCCTTTTTGCTGTTTTTCAATGTGTTATCGAATTATTTTTCATTTTCTTTAAAACTATGTTCTCAAGATTTTGTCTTAGAAATTTTGATAACTTCATAAGTTTTTTTCTTTTGTTTCTCGTATTCTTCTTTATCTTCTAGTTTTTTGGTGCTGAGGAATATTTTCCATTTCTGCTTCTTCTTTTCAACTTCTTCTCTAACTTCTTCATTCCACCAGTGTGTTTGCTTGTTGTAGCCTGTTTTCCTGATTACTCCGCACGCTCTTTTTGCTGCCTCTTCTAATATATATTTGAATGTACTCAACATTTCTTCTTCGTTATTCAAATTTGGTCTTGATGTGCTGTTTATAAGTTCTCTTATGTCTTCTTATTTTCGTCTAACTTATCTACTCTTATTTTCATGGTATTTTTCTCCTTTATACATGTCTTCTGTTTTTCTGTTGCCTTATTCATTTCTCTTATTTTTGCTATTGTTAGATAATGGTCGCTTCCAATTTCATTCTCTCTTTTCACTCTTACGTCATTAACATTCTTTCTTTGTGTGCTGTTGGTTAGAAAATAGTCTATTAACAATCTTTCGTTCCTGCTTCTCACTTCTCTTGTATATTTGTGGATTTCTTTGTGCTCAAAGATCGTGTTCAATATTACCAATCCGTCTATGATGCAGAAATCTATCAGTCTGTTGCCGTTATTGTTTTTTACTGACTCACCATGAGTTCCCATTATTTCTTCTAAACCTTTATTCTAGTTACCCACTTTTGCATTAAAGTCCCCCATTACGTTTATAGGTTCTACTAATTTTTCAAATTCTAACTGTAGCGTGTCCTAAAAGTCATCTTCAGTTGTTTTGTCCTCGTCTTCATTTGGTCCATATATTATTATTATACTTGCTTTGAATCCCTCAATACCTTCTAGTTTGATAGTAAGTATTCTATCATTCACTCCAACCCATTCCTTAATTGAGTGTTCTATTTTTTTATGTATTATGCAACCCACCCCAGTTTTTGCTCTTTCATTTTCATCGACTTCACTATATATTAGTATATGATTATTTCTTAGGCTTGTTATTCCTTTTCCTTTTCTTTTTGTCTCCGTAATTGCTAGAATTTCTAGCTCTGCTTCTTCGAATTCATCTATTAATTCTTCTTCTTTGTCCTTTAAACTTCTAATGCTCCATGTTACTATTTGTATTATCCTTTGTTTCTGCCAGTTCGTCTTTATTTGATCCTTCCTTGTTGTTTTATTTGCTATTCATTTTTTGAACTTTCTTGTTCACTTCTTCTTCTTCTTGATGAATTCTTAGTTCTTTGCTTATTTGCCTCTACTTTGTTTTCCAGTGCTGTAACTCCTTTCAGTTGCTTGCTCCAGTTATATACTATATTGTCGATTGTTATCTTTTGATAACCAATTTTTATTCTTTTTCCTTTTGCCCTCTCTTCTAAATAAGTAATAAATAAATAAGTTGTTGTAAATAAATATTAGTGGCTTTGTAGTTGAAGTTTAATAGTGTGGCATCAAAGAATAACTTTTATTTTCTTTCATTCATCAAATAACAACAATAAACAATTCCTATCTATAAGAGCAATAAACATTACAGTAATAATTCCGGAACGTGCACTACCAATGATTGCTGCGTAAAGAAAGCGAGCCGAGAGAGAGGATTTTGTCAGTCATTGTCTTACACTTCTGCGAATGCGCATTAAAAGGAAAGTCACGCGGCGTGCATACCGTCTCAAAAGTATGACACAGACAAAATCTCGACTTGGTTGCTGTCTTCCTTGGTTCGCGCTCCAATATTAATATATTTCAGTGTAAAAAACGAGATTTTTTTATGAAGTTTCACTTGTATCGAGAGTCGCGAGCCACACGCAAATCTTTTTATATCTGTCGATCGAAGTACTTAATCACAGCACGAACTTTAATTTTATCCATTTCATAAGACAGACAAAAATTGTTTACTTATTATCACTGCTACAACAAATTTACTGAACACGCAGATCTGAAACTTTGCACAGCACCAGGCCCCCACAACTCTCATTGCCGGCCTACTATAAATGTGTCCGCTGACTGCGTCAAGCATGTGGACGTGAGAGGTGAGAGGAAATGTTTCAAGATGGCGGATATGAAGGGCCTAGTTGCCAATTGAAAAGCGTTTGATTTTAGTGTTTGTGTCGTTGAATACAGTCAGATTATAGTAAATGAATAATAATTTAATAAAGTGATAGCCGTGTGACAAATGAACATTCAATTAAAATGCCTGGAAAATGTTTTGTCCCGAATTGTAATTCTGGATATGAGAGTTGTAAGATAAAATATAGTGTTTTTAGAGCTCCACTTGACATGATAGAAATTTGGGACAAAGCAATTGAATAAAATTATGTATACAAACACGTGAATTAAACTTCTTTATTTGCTCAAAGAATTAAAGCACTCGCGCTGAACGCGCTCGTGATTTTGAACTTTCTTCTCAAATAAACAGTGGTTTAATTCACTTGTATAAATAACTATTAAACTAGGTCCAGTTTCATAAATGAATTTAATTCTCATTCAAATTTACTCACAAAGTAAATTTGTATCAAGTCATTCAAATGAAATCTATATTTTGACAATGTTAATGAATTAAGTATAAGATAATTTAAAATAACGTGTATTTGTTAAAAATAAATATAAGTGCCCTTAATACAGAAAAAACTATTACGTTGTGAAACATTATGTATAATATAGAAATATAATATTTTGAACTGAATCTAATTTTTGTTCAACTTATGTTTTCATGTTTCCTTTATTGAAAGTTCGAACAATTTTCTTGTAATTGAAAACATATCATCTATATGTATTCTTGAAGATTAAACACATTGTTAATGTATTGTTCAAATATTTCTCAATTATTGTTAATCGCATGTGATCTCGGAATTTATCCAACTGAGTTTCTTGCATAGGTAATAATTAAATATTAAATATTGCTCAATGCAACACTAATTTAACAAGTATATCAATTTTTAATTAAAGTAAAATATATGCTGTAAACATTACATATACGGTTAACTTCAATATATAAATGATTTCGTAAAATTTTGTAAGTTTAGTGTAATTATACATTAAACACTGTTGTAAAACAGGCCTTACTGATGTAGGCGTCTCTAGCGGCGACAGCGCGAACTATAACCATCTCAGCGGACGCATTTTCGGGGCGAGTTAGGTTACCTACTATATCTTGTACCGTGCACAGCACCATCTGAAGAATTTTACATATGAAATACCAACCCTTTCAGCAATTTCCTAATCTTTAATTTTCGTCTTAAAGGGCCCGTACACTAGCAATAATAACATTATTAATTGATGTGGTCCTTTTTAGCACTATCTCTACCATCTTTAGATGATCTGATCCATTCATAAACGGCGGTCCCTATGAAAAAGTATCAAGAATTCGAAAATTGCAGATGAGAAATGTTACTAAAAAGATAATAGCTCAAAAATTGTTGTTTCTGTGACAGAGCCTTTCTAGAAACTTTAAGTCTACTGTAATTGGAAGTTATTCATTTTTTGCATGTAAATAATTTTCTTTTGGAAATGAATTCTCCAACAAAAACAACGAACGAAATTTCTAGCCCAATTGTTAAAACAATAAAAGCACCTTCTAAATGTTTTTGTGTCAATTTGGTATCACTATCACTTCCATCATTGACATACTCTTCTGTTGTTGTAGCATTATCAGCACTTTCCAAGAAATCATCCTGCCATTTCGTTATCAGTCCAGCCTCTATTATCCTAGATATCAAAGTACTAATTCTTTTCCGGAGAGGAAAACCTTTGATCATAATCATTTCCACAGGATAGGACACTATATCATCTTCAGTCCAATACAGTAAACGACGTCCTTTAGGTGTTATATATTTATGGGAAACATATTGCATATACATACGAGGTATCCCAACTGCGAAGTCTCTATTATATGCTGCTCTATCTAAACATTTCCTAACATCTTTACAAACCTGCCATTGGCTATAATCAGAATAATGCTCCCTTTCTTTTAGACTAAAAAATCTGGTAGTTGGAGGAACTAAACCGAAAGAGAAACCATTGTCTTTCATTTCTGTAACAGTTGATATTTGTGGCTCATAACTAGGATTTGTTAATTCTCTAATTAATGTAGAGGTGAAAGCAGTATTCAAATTCAAAGAAACTATCACCCATATCATGACAATAAACCTTATCCTTAGAACTTTTGGTTGAGTTTTAACTGTCATATTCAACAACATAGAAAAAATATTCAAAAAACTACTTTGTGGATTTTTATAAACAACAGATTCTCTTTTTTCTACTCTACTTATCCTCCAAGCAATAACAGAAATTATAATATAAGAAACTATTATTGATATCCAAACCGTAGGAGTGAAAATATTTAGCAAACTCTTCCATTTTCTTATTTGGTTGGCATGAGGAACGCACCAAGTAACAGATTCCCAAATATATGTTTCAGATGAATCGAAGTACATGTGACGAGTCGTCAATGTTGCTAGGGCTCCTATTCCAATACTTGCCTCTTCTATTAACAAAAAAATTAATTATTACAACATTTAATTTGTAATATTTGCTTACCATTTATTAACGCCTCCATCATTCCAGTAGCAGTACCATTTTTAAACAGATAACCCCAATCATGCTTGTAAGAAGAAATTGAATAAACCGCTTTGAAATTTGCTACTTGGGCTATAGTATTAAGTAACATAATTTCTATTCCTTTAGTGAGATTAACTTCATCTTTGGGCATCTCATAAAAATTAGATGGCTGTATTATATATGGAGGCCAAATGATTGTCCGAATTTTGACCGGACAATTATTCATATTCGATGGAATCTTTTCTGGAAATAGTATGTTTTCATTTTCAAACTGGCCGTGACTGCATTTATTTATGACAAACGCTCGACTGTAGTTATCACCGCATTGACCATCTTTATAAGGAAACCAAGAATAAATCTCTAATACACTTGAGTTTTCTTTTGTCGGTAGCATTATTATGGCATTAAGAACTTTTTGTTTCCAGAGGTTTCTAAAAATGAATGATACTGCCGAATACGGCTCTGGGAATACTGTGGTTGTTATTATCATAAATCTGTAACAAACGGAATGAATAATTCGATGCTAAGATTGTAATTTTCAAATCTATATAGACGAGGCTACTGAATACGAATCTAAAGTGAATTTTTACTTAGATATGCGCATTTTTTTGTTCATGTTTATTTCACTGTAACTCCGGAAATTATCATTTTTCGTATATTTCGACGGTTAAAAATTAGACGGCTGAATTTAAACGTGACCATACGTCGAAACCATTTGAAAAGGTTCGAGAAATTGCTGAGGCTATAAACATCTCGATAGCCCACATTCACCACATTTTACGTGAATTTTGGATATGCAGAAGCTGACTGCTTGGTGGATGCCGCGTCTACCAACAATGAATCAAAAACACATTCGTTTCAACATTTTTCAAGAGTGGCTAAACTTATTCAGACGCAATTCTAATGACGCTTCATCACTGTAGATTAATCTTGGACTCATTACTACACGCCAGAGACAAATCACCAGTCTAAACAATGATTGAAGCAGGGGAAAGTGCGCCTGAGAAAGCCAAAACAGTTCCATCTGCCAGAAAAGTCATGGCAACGGTTTCCTGAGATTCTTATAGTATAGTGTTCATAGACTACTTAGAAAAAAACAGAATTATCACTGAGACCTACTATTCTTCATTACTGGACAAATTGAATGATGCAATCTGGCAAAAAAGAAGGTGCTATCTCATAATTGTAATGCACTTGCAAACCAGTTGGACTAAATGTATTGAATTGCAAGAAGATTATGTAGAAAAATGTTTAAAAAATTGTCCGAAAATCTTGCATTTTCTTCATCAGGCTGATAATTTTTTGAACTACCCTCGTATGCTTGGTATCTTCTATTTATTTTGCCAAAAATGGCGGTTCAACATAACGTAATTAAATAATTATTGTCTTCCATACTTTTTTAATTGAAAGGTTTTAAATATCCAACAACTTTTTCAAATTAATAGAAGCAGAAAAGTTTGGCTACGATCATTCACGTGCCCCTATACGCTTACCGCGCGTCAAGCGCGCTGCCAGAATCAATCAATTAAAAATAAATATCTGAAAATCTGCAGAAAACGTCCTTATTTATGAAATTTTAATCATTCGAAACTTGCAATTTTATCACTCAACAGGGGAAAAAAGTATGGTGAAGTTTTTCTTTTAGAAATCATTATTTTTTCCTATATTCATTATGTATCACTAAATTTTTATGATTACAGTCAAGGCTTAGATCATAAATAATATAGATGGAAGAAACTGCGAATGGCTCTTAGATCATAAATAATATCTAGATGGAACAAGTCCTAAACCACACAAGACATTTTTGCGAACGGTTATGCCAGAAAGAGAGGAAAATATAGGTTACGTTAGAGGGACAAAGAAATAAAATATAATGGAAGAAAAATGAAGGGAAACGAACTGCGCATGTCTATCGAATTTCATTGTATATTTATAAAAGTAATGTTAGCAAGATGTACTTTGCAACTAGAAAATGGCAAATGAATATAAATATTTTTTACAGAAATAAGAACTCATTACATCATGTGTTTGTCATTTTTCACGCTTGACAAACCGAAATTATTGTCACGCTTGTGCATTTCTCCAGCTTTCTTACAATCGATCTTCCATCTGTTTCCGTCGTAACCGTTCGCAGTTTCTTTATTCTAGATATTATTTATGATCTAATCTAAGGAATGGCTACGACGGAAAGAGATGGAAGATATATTGTAAGAAAGCTGGAGAAATGAACTGCGCAAGCTTGACAATAATCAAATTTCGGTTTGTCAAGTCCGCAAAATGACAAATACAAGAGTAATGAGTTCTTATTTCTGCAAAAAATATCCAAATTCATTCGCCGTTTTCTAGTTGCAAAGTACATCTTCTTAACATTACTTTTATAAATAGCAAATGAAATTTGATTGACATGCGCAGTTCGTTTCACTTCATTTTTCTTTCATTATATTTTATTTCTTTGTCCCTCTAACTTAACCTATATTTTCCTCTCTTTCTGGCATAACCTTTCGCAAAAATGTAAGTATTGTGTGATATAGGACTCCTTCCATCTAGATATTGTTTATGATCTAAGATTTAAGGGCTCGTAAAATCATGTGGATGTCTAGCGAGCGCTTTCAGAATCACACCTTAACTTTCAAGTCGTATATCTTTCTTTCTAATCAAAATGCAAAGCTCAAATTTTGTAGCAGAGTTTTTTATATATTTTTTTGATTTAATTTCCACTAGGTGGTTATTTAAAATTTGAAACTTTGTAATTTAACTTTCGTAAAACCGTGTGGCAATGTTTGAAAACTCGCTACTCAGTAAAAGATTGCTTTGGAATCGGACAGTTGCAGAATTTAATTATGTTTCGAATTTTAAAAGAGAATATTAATGTGAGTATTAAAACTTAGCCACCTTTACAAGAGAAATGAATTATTTTGCTTAGATATGAAATACATGTGTTTGAAAATACATCTAAACAAATAAATATTTTCGCTCCTGGAGATGGCTAAGGTGCAGCTGAAAGTTGAAACTATAGAGTAAGAAAGCCAAGATTGAATAATTTGACTTAAGTCCCTTATTTTTAATACTCACATTCAATAATCCAGTCAGCTTCAACCATTTTATCGAAAATATTAATAATTGCTGGTGATGTAGCGAGCTAAACGTGAAAAGATATAATTCTATATACGCATGCAGTGATACTCGGCATGCGTCAAGTGAGTGCTCTCAGAACCAATCTTCAACTTTCAAGTCGCATATCTTTTTTAAACGGTTTTATTTAGCTTCAATCCGTATATTTGTTACTATATTTGCTCGAAATCTTGCGACAACTAACTACTACTAAATCGATACTCAAGAAACTTTGCACACACATTGAGTTCCCGTGACAATACAACATAATGATATTCTCAACTTGATAACGACGGTATATTGATGAAATCAGGAGGTAGACAGTTCACAAGTTTGACGAGTGTCCATTAAAATACACTTGGTGACGACGACGAGGATCTGACGATGGAGTCAAGAGATGGACACTGAAACTCTTCAACGATTACTAATAACTCTTTCGAGTTTGAGATCATTTGGTTGGTTTTAATCTATCAAACTAAAAACTGAGAAATAAAAATAGGTAAAAAGCTTTTAACTCAAACGATTTTATTTTAAATCATCAGCTGTACCGAAACCTAGAAAACAATTAGGACACAAACTTGGACCTTCTTGAGATTCAAACATCTGGTAAGAAATCATGCATTACTAGCAGTAGTGTCTTCTTGAGTCGCTGCGTCAGCAGAATAAGTAAACATTTAGGACTTTTAAACAAACTAAAATAAAGCGTGCAGTACATAAAAACCTGTATAACGATTGTATAATTAAATAAGAACGACTTGTCAAGAAAAATGTGTTTTCAAGCACATCAAAATAAATATTTCAAATGTGCCCCACGTTTTTATTCTAATCTGTTAAAATTCCTAGATTATTACACAAAATGTCCCTCGGCATCCGACACGAATAGACAACACTGCTAGTATTGCACGATTTCTTACTAGACGTCAGAATATCAGGAAGGTCCAGGTTTGTATCCTAATTATTTTCTAGTTTTTGGTACCGTAAAAGTGGGATACTTGGGACTAGGGGGTATGTTGGGACACTTCGCGCTCAAATTGTTTGAAAAATTGTAAGTTGAAATTGCCACGAATTTTATAATGGAAGAATTTATGTTGCTAAAGAAAACATTACCATATTCATACATAACCTTTCAACTGAATTAGAAATGATAAGTGAGCTGTGAAAAAAATTAGTAAATATTTATAATTAAACGTAGCCACATTCAACTTCAAAAATGGAAGTGCTATAATTTGGATTGTGTGTAAAATATCGGTGAACGGAAAAACCCGTTTTGCCTTTCATACGTGGACAACATATTGTGACAATTGAACTAAATTTATCTTTTTGAATTGAAGTCATACAATGATTTTTCCAGGCAAATTTAGAACAAGCTTTAACAAAGTATGCCAATGATGAAGGAAGTTTGAGGGATATAGGTATCATATGGAGGGGTTCCGGAATCAACCATACACCGAAAATATAAGAATGAAAATCTTAATAAATATGGACGTCTTTGTGTTCTCAGCGTTCAAGATGAAAAAACATGTGTAAAGGAATTATGACGGCTGCTACTTATTTTAAGACCAGAAGTATCTTTCATTTTATGTTCTTTATATAATAGAATATACATATTTTTCTTCCAAAATCTCTAAGAAAAGTTATGTGTTTTCGTAAGACTCCCATCCTTGATCCCATTGCTTTTTTTTTCTTAATTTTGTAATAATGTATTCTGATTACAATGGTTACACCATACTCATATATAAGTTGTGGTGAAAATAATAGTTTCTTAAATTTGAAACGATTAATTGACACAACAGAGCAATATTTTTCTGTCAAATATTTTTTTTTATTACTATGCGATGTCCCAAGTAGGCTATACTTCTTCTGATTGTCTCAAATTGAGTCGTCTGTGCAAAACACCATGAAATAATTTTTATCCCAAGTAAACCATCTCAAAGGATAACTTGGGACACTCACAAAAAAATATATATATAAAAAATGGCTGGATAAATTTGGAAAAAGCTGTATCTATAATGAGTAGTTTATCATACTTCATACATTTGATTTTTTTCTCCTTTGAAATTATGAATAACACAAGTAATATTCACGAATTAATGCCAAAAATGTCCCAAGTATCCCACTTTTACGGTACTGCTGATGATTTAAAATAAAACTATTTATCTTAAAAGTTCTTTTTGCATCAAACGTATGGAACTGAAACTTTGCAGAAAACTTCATTATGTGCCATATTTAAATTTTCACTTTTTAAGAAAATTTTTGTGATTATATGTAATCGTAGAAAGTGTGGAAATTTTTGAAAATTCATCATCTAGTCACGTTTTACTCTGGAATATTCGGAAGGATTTTATTTTATTGACAATACCTTGAGCAATATATATTCCAAATTTCAAAAGGTAATATTAATAATTGCGGGAAATATAGCAAGTTAAACCGGATCTACACATTAGTTTTTCTTTAGTAAAGTCGGGTCATTTTAGAGGCGGTTTTCATATTGAATGGTACAAATGGTTGTTCGATATCCCTGTTTGAGAGGTTATGAATTCCAGACAGTATGATTTGTGCAGCTGATCGCGATGCAGATTTATTAGCGAACTAAAATTGTAACAAATTGACCTAAAATCTAATAATTTTAAAATAGTGATAAGTGATTCTATGATAGGAACATAATTCGTGAGATTCCATCGAATTCAATTCAACAAACCTTGCATGAGGGTTCCATGACATCGATTTCATCAAAGATTCCAAAACAAGCTCAACCTCATCTATATCTCTAATCTGAATAATATATTGATCAGATTTCTTAAAATACTTGGAGCTTAATTCTGGTTTATCACTTCTTTTGATTAAGGCAGTCCATCGGGAGTTTTTATGGAACTCTTTTAACAGTACTTGATCTGTTACCACCGCACTGGTGGTAAAATTTTTGTAATCTGTTGTAGTTAGCCATATAGTTATGAAATTATCATTTTTAAATTCATTTGCTGCTGACAACACACAAGAAGCAACGGAGTACCTCAAAGACGCAACTTTCTCCGATAGAGGCTCTAATTTAGAATTTGTTAATTGAAATAATGAGAGCATAACAATTAATATTTTCATATTTTTGAATAAAAGTGCAGCAAAATTAGAATATTCCAATGACTTACTTCTAATCTTACAATGCATTTTAGTAATATTGAACATTCTGTCATAAGTGATATCTTTATAATAAAGGATGTTTTTAGTTGATGTAAGAGCGACTTATGCAAACAGATTAAAGATTAAAAATATTAACAGTCTGTCAGCACGCATCATATTAGACATTTAATGTTGGTTGTACACGCGAAAATGGCATTATTGCATCTTGGACCTAATTTGACAATTGGTAAAAGTGTCCCAAAGGTCGCTTCTTTTTTATTGTTCCCTAATATATTGTATTGATTTTCTGTCATCAGCAACAAAATTTAATATAGATAATGGCTTTTTGTACCTATTTATAAGCTCTAAAAATTATAAAATATTCCATGATTCAGACTTATTGCTTAATTTTGTAGGTAGTATACTTTTAATGAACGAGAGTCATACACTATAATTATTGAGGATAAGAAAAGTGACTCATATTTTTCAATAATTATTTATAAACCATTTCGTACTTATATTGTTTTCTGACGGCATCTAAATCGGCGCACAAAATTGAATTAAGTGAAAAAACATGAAATCTCATTACTGTTTTCACCATCTTATGGTTGTCGTGAGTGACTCGATAATTTGCAGCACAACTTGCTATTAAATTATTATTTATTTAAAAAAGAATCTGCACAAAACCTTCACTTAAAATTTTTATTTGAGCACATTACATTTGTGGATGGATTCATTTTCATTCATATTTACAAAATAAGCTCAACCTAAAATATTTTCAGTAAAATATGAAACAAAAACAATCAGGGTATTATATGTGTACAGGTTACTTCAAATAATATATTTTAATCAAGGTCTTCTTCAACGAGTTTTCCAGCAACATAGAGCTGATGCAGAATTCCCTGTTTTGGATCGCTGCCAACTGCTCTTATAACGGCTTCTTGGTCACCTAAAATATTATACAATTCAATAAATAATAATGTCACATATGTGAAATCAATGACGTATTAACAGTAGACCCAGCACGCAGCATTTGTTTTGATGCAGGAGTAAACAGTGGGGTGAGGAGGGTAAACATCGTTGTATCGCAGGATGCGTTTTTCATTTGAAAAAATATCGATTGTGAGATGTGGGAAAAATCTAGTTTATTTTTTATTTTGAATCAATTAATATATTATTACATCTATTTTAACAAATATATATATACAGTACAGAATATAGGCGCGCACTTCTCAAACATAAATAAAAGCAGGCAAACCGCATAGCAAGCATGTTTACTCCCTTCGCTTCTCAGAACCCCTCACCTTGTAAGTGCTAACATCACAACAAACTGTGGACTGCCATAGGACGCGCTGGGTCTACTTTAATAATACGTCATTGTGTGAAATATTTTAAGTCATTATAGGCTCTTTGCGAATAGATTGCAGCGCCAGTAGTGGTTAATTTTGACAGTACTAGCAGGAAAACAAAATGTTATCAATGTACATGATTTCAGAATATATGTACCAAATTTAAATTATAAAGCAATTTATAAGCCAGTTTAACAGTAAATTGAAATATTACGTGTTGGTTATACAAATTGTTGCGTTTCAAACTGTAAAACAGTTACGGAAATACAAAAAAACATAAACATTTCTACAAGTTTCCATCCAGAGAACATGGAATAGGAATGGGAAAAAATGGATTCAGCTATTAAACGAGTAAAAAAAAAGTAAAAAGAAGTCAATAATAATTATAGAATATGTATTAAATGTAGAAATTACTTGATGAAACTAGAAAATTTATGTAAGAAGTTAGGTTAAACCATTGTAAGCTATAACAATTTCGTATGTATTATTTTTATGTATTGGATAAGTTTTTGGAAATTCATGCAAAATATCTCGCGTTTCATCAACCTAAGGCAATGTGAAAAAATATACTTTCATGTGACATGTTTTGATTCGTTTGACAGACATATAGCAGCCTATAATTAATTACTTCAAAATAACATATCTTACTTCGATAAAAACTTTAAACGGACCAGAATTAATCGACATTTGCTCTACAACAAGCGCGGAAATCAAGCTCTTATCCAAAAACAGTTTTTCTTCAACATTAAACACATGCTTACTTCTTGCACTAATTTTCCTCTTTCTAATATTGTACTCCGGATACAACCAGGTTATATGAATTGGAATCCTGTTCCTATTATAACTCCATTAGTCATCATTCACTTGTGTTTTTAAACTTATTTCAAGCTTCAATATGAACTTTTTAGCTTTTATTCACTTATTCCACGTAATGACAATTCAAATTTTTTCCTGCAGCTACTTTCAAAATTAAACACTCCGAGCGCTAGTGTCGCTCTCCAACGTTTGCGCAAAGAGCCTATTATTCACTTGAATTCACTATTCAATAATTTATTATAATTGTAATCTTAGTTAGTATTGATCAATAATCTAGTCGGTGTTCAATTGTCGGACGTGATTGACAGCCTATGGTTACTAGATGTTCGGTGGTTGTCAGGCATTTGAATGCTGGTTCATTGTTGTTCAACTGTCAGACATTTGAATGTAGGATCATTGCTGGAGTAGGGTATAAAGACACGTGAGCTAACGAGTAAGAGTAACTGTGAGCGATTTTGTCATTGTGAACGTTTGTAAAATAAATATTTGCACTGTAACCTGTGTAACTAAATTATTCACAATAAAATTTGTGACAATAAACATTATTTTAATAATAAATAGACTTTTTTGGTTTTAATTCTGTATATTTAATTTTATTTTTGACGTTTCGACTCTCTAACCGAAAGTCTTCATCAGAAAAAATGATACAAAAATAAACAAGGCAAGAAGGTATCTAGATAATTAGAAATTAAAAATTGAAAATATACAGATAACTAGATGTGAATACGTGGATTCCACATTTAGTGCAAAAAGAACAAAATTCCTCTGGCATTTACCCAAAGTCTGAGGAAAATCACGTAAAAACCTCATTTTTTCTGATGAAGACTTTCGGTTAGAGAGTCGAAACGTCAAAAATAAAATTAAATATACAGAATTAAAACCAAAAAAGTCTATTTATTATGATATAATTCTGAAAGTATGTATAGATCATTATTTTAATATTTTTTTAGTTTTTATTTTATATTTTGCCATGTCGCATAAGCCGAATGATTTTTTCTTAATGAGGAGAAATGTAAACCCTCAATTCCAATTTAAAATTGGATGCTTTATGTGAAATTTTTATTGTTTTTTAAAGAAATAATCAAAAGCTATTAATCAATTCGCTATTAATTGATGAACAGTACTGTACCTAAAAGAAAAGTCATTTCTGTTCCTTGATCTACAAATTCACTTTCGGCTTCTATTCGTTCTCCGTTTACCCAAATATCTAACGTTTGACGTTCTGTAAAAAAAGAATATTATTTAGCAAGAGGGGTATAAAAGAATTATAGAAACAGAATATTTGCTTATAAAAATGTTTGATAATAATCAAAATCCTTTTTTAGAAGTAAAATAGAAAATTGCTGTATCAAACGGATGTCCTCATAATAATTATTGTTGCTTACACGATCTTTTTTTTTTTAATTAAGAACTTATTTTTAATCAGTTTGCATCATAAAACTTGAGGGGTGAATTTTACACGTGACGGAAACCTTCGAGTAATTGAAACTAATGTGAAACAAAAAAAATCACGTTGTACATCATCAAACACAAAATTTCATCGTTCCAGGGCTAATCGCTTTGGATTTATTCAAAAAATTCTAAAGATCTGTCAAACAATGTGCGCTTTCGGCCCAGTCGGTTGCTATGGAAACAGTAGGTCATCATTCTTATGCTGCAACACTCCTAAATACTGATTTTCAAGATTCTACGGCAAACAGTTTTGAATCTACGCGCAAAATTAAAAACTAAATACAACTGAAGTGCACTTCCGGTTTAGTCGATTGCTATGAGAATAATAGGCAATCATTCAGATGCTACAGCAGACTGACATACTAAATTTCAATACTCTACAGCCGATCGTTTCGAATTTATGCAAAAATTTCCACAAGACTGTCAAGAAAATGCACTTCCGGCTTCGCCGATCTTAATGAAAATAGGATATGAGCATTTAGACGGTATTATTGTCTTAAATACTGAATTCTAACATTCTACAATCAATTGTTTTGGATTTATGCAGAATATTAAAAAAATATTTCGAGTAAGGTGCACTTCCAGTACAGACGATTACAATCATAATGCGAGGTGTACAATTGGATGTTATAGAATTTCTTATTACGAAATTTAAATATTCTACGACTGATTGTTTTGAATTTATGCGGAAAATTCGAAAAGTCTGTCAAATAAAGTGCACTTTCGGCTAAGCCAATTGGTACAAAAATAGAAGTTAATTATTTAAATGCTACAGCAACAGCAATCTCAAATACTGAATTCCAGTATCCTACGACTAATTATTCTGGATTTATGCGATAAATTCAAAAAAGTTTCAAGTAAAGTACACTTCCGGTAAAGATGTTTGCAACTATAATACGAGTTGTACAATTTTGAGATTTGCGAGTTACGAGCGCACATACGTACCGACATCAATCCGAAAATAGTCAAAATGGATTAAGGGATGCTCAAAACAGATATTTCCATCAAAATCTCGAAATGTAAATTTTGTCAGTTTAACAATTCTTACTTGTACTTTATACAAGTAAGTGAAAAAGCATTCTTCCAGCCATTGTATTCGTGTTGCCGTGAAGAGTTCATTTGTGCTTGGATACTATTCAGTTCAAATAGGAAACGCAACTATAATTCTCGATAAAGCAGATGTATTCACAAATTATCTGTATGTATCGAATTACTCGAGAAAAAAAATTGCATATAGGCGTAATGCTGTTTGAGGGTGACTTCTGTGATTTCAAAATCATCAAACAAAAAATTTGTGATTATATAAAAATTAGGGAAATTTTCGTTACGGCATGTAACTTGAGGAACTAATAACTGGCTATCCCGGCTGCTATAATTTTTTTTTGGAGAGAATTGTATACTTGAATTTTTTTTCGCGAATATTTCG
Organism: Dromius quadrimaculatus; assembly: GCA_963989225.1. NCBI lineage: Eukaryota > Metazoa > Arthropoda > Insecta > Coleoptera > Carabidae > Dromius > Dromius quadrimaculatus. Next base: position 6,726,058 of record OZ022328.1, read on the forward strand.
AAGGGGTTTGTTTTTATATAATCCTATTTTTCTAGAATTTGAACCATTTCTTCGTGGTTTGCTGGTTTGGTTATTTGACTCCTCCCTACGACTAAAATTGATCGAATTACATCCCTTTTAAGCAGCCGATTTTCAATCCTTTGTAAGAAGCAATTTTTTCCAGCTCTTCTTTCGCTTATAATTTTTGAATAATATCTTGTATTAAAAAAATGTTTCAAATGAAAGTTGGCGGCAGGTGCTGAAGGGCTCTGGGGCGCCGCCCTCTCTGTCAAATTAAAAAAAAATGTAATGACAAAATCTCCCGATAATCTAGCTTAACGAAATATTTTCAAGAAAATAATAGAGAAAGAATGGATATACTCTTTTGCTCGCGTTGCGATCAATTTAATTGAACTTGCGAGCTGTATGACATGGAGATATCCTGAAATGGACTCTACAAACTCCGCCCAAAACCGATACAGCGCCAGAGGTAATAGGATAACTTGTTACATGCTTAGTTTGTGGACTCTGCTTGATTTTTATTATTTTTATTGAATATTGGACAATGAGCTTTGCTCAAAAAATAACCTTTGTGGTAATTTTTCACATTTTTATTTTCATAAAAATTAAGAGAAAGACGAAAATATGGTAAATTTTTGATCTGGCATGTTTAGGAAATTGGGGAATCTCTAACCCAAGTAACAATAATGACTGACCATCGATCAAAATGTGACGCCAGATTTTGGTCATAATGAAGTCATAAACTGACGGTCATATTTCGTCGTCATAAGACGTTGAATCGACGTCACATTTCAAGTCAAATTGTGCTCATAAATTGATGTCATTTGTTGACGTTATAATTTTACGTTATGTTTCAGCGTTTTGAGTAATCATACTTATGCTTTATATATAATTCTTTAGATATATTTTTTTAGTCAGTGTACTTTGCGCTTACGTTTTTAACTGATTGAGTTCCTTTTTTTAGCTCGTAAATTCGACATCATTTTGTGACGTATGTAACATTTTCAACCCAGCATCCATTTTATGACTCAAATATTGTTCCGAAATCATGCATTTTTGTTCTAATAAAACAAATAACGATCTATACATTCTTTCAGAATTATATCATAATAAATAGACTTTTTTGATTTTAATTCTGTATATTTTATTTTATTTTTGACGTTTCGACTCTCTAACCGAGCGTCTTCATCAGAAAAAATGATACAAAAATAAACAAGGCAAGAAGGTATCTTACCCAATACAACTCTATATCTTTGTCCATTAGCCAGTGCTTGCCAAGATCGCAAAACCCTTCCCTGCCCTTCTGAGAATTTATGTAAAGGCTTTCCAGCAACATATAAAGTGTAACAATACGCAAAACTTGGTAAAGGCTCAACACGAAGCTCACATTTTGTTCTCTTGTTGCCTATTGTGAATTTTTCATCTCCTACCAATTTGAACATCCAGTCTCGTCGAATTATTTCCTGAAAATAAAAGCGAAGCTCTTTTATAGCTCTAATATTTTCCTAAATGGTTATTTAAATATCAAGAACTTTTTGTCACAGTATTATTTTTTTACTTACATTGCCGTCAACTCGAAGAACTCTCTTCCCGGATACAGTCCCATGTTCAAACTCAACTGTGTGTACTCCATCGCAAAGAGGAACACTCCAATACGCCACCAAATCCGATCTATCTTGCGATTCTTTTTTCACGAGTCCTGCGGATACTGCCATTGTATCTAACTGTGCTTTTCGCGAATCTTCAAACATAAATGGACGAAAGCCGCCTAACATTCTAGTATGTTGAATTTTTCATTGAAATAGATATTACGGAAGTCGATACTAGTTAATAATTCTGTATTTCGATTGTCTGATCTGGAATTAATAATTTATTATATCATTATGTTACAAAATATGGTGAAAATAAATTATAGATTTATTCATCAGATTGTTTCCCTTTCAGGGTTACGAAAGCACAAGAATTTGTAATTTTGTCAAAAATGCACACAAAATGAGCCGATGCGTTATCATGAAGGAGAATCAAATTCCTGTTGTGAAACTTTCCAATCACACCTTATATTCCGTCAAAAACGAATTACGTGCTCAGGGATGTTAAACAATATTGTAATAAACATTTTTTATTGCCTCATAAAAAAATTAGTATTTGCGTGATTTATTTATTGAATTTACAATGAATCATGCAATAAACCAATTGGGTGCCTGAACGTTTCTAAATATAAATATTTTTATTCTATTTGAATGTTACGGGAATAAATTTGAGTGTGAGGTTTCAAAATGCACTTTTTTTTAAGAAAAAAGTATTTTTTTAATAAGCTACAGAGACGAAAACAAACAGTAGTCCGATTTTTCTATATTACTTCCACTTGTTCAACTTCTATTTTATTATTACTTCATGAAAAACAAAAAAGAATAATTATTCCATCTTTAGGGATGGAATTTTTCATCGAATTCAAATGGGACTACCATCACGGTACAGCCTATTCATTAAAAAAAGGATTCTTGAAATCGGTCAACAATTAGCAAAGATATCGAGTAACATACAAACAAAAAAAAAATACACATATTGAGAAGCTTCTTGTTTTGAAGCCAATTAAAATTTCTGCAGTGCATTTAAATTGGAAGCAGTGATTTATGTGTAACAATTTATTAAATTTTGTTCGCTGATAAATTATTATTCATTTTATCAAACATATCTACATTTACTCAATAAAAAACATTTGATAATTTAATTTTAAATTATGCATTTGAGTGCAAATAAATAATTTAAAACGTATTACCTGATCAAAACGCAATAACAAATGAACCACATTTATTGCTATGTCAACAACCTCTGATAAAATCGGTTCGACCTAAATACAAACACAGAATTACAGCAAATAAAATTAAAATAACTTCTTAAAATTCACTTACCTGTTTTTGTCTAAAATTTTCGCAAATTTGACTACTTTACCAACAAAAATATCATGGAGCCTCATTGAATTTGAGATAATGAATGAGTGTGGTATAGTATTGTGCATATCACTGTTATATGGTATTTGAAAGAAAATCAATGAAAAGCCTGTGGAAAACAACATTGAAACTAGTTTTCTCTGTCTACGGATCGAATTAGCGGAGAAATCAATATTTTTCATGTAACTTTGAAGATAATGATGTTCCAGGACAAAATGTTCTTTGTTAATATTCACCAATATTTGGTATCAATTGGTTTTTCAATATGCCCTTTTGACTAAAATAATTTTAAATCAGAAATTATACCAATTATATTCGACGTAATTCAATTTTTTTGATTTTTGGTCTGTTATCCGGCATGTATTCAAAACGCTGTATCTCAGGGACGAGTTCGAATTATCATAATATGAAAACAGCATTTTATAAATGAGACTTGAAGCTAAAACATGATAAATAAATTGTTTGGTTATTCATAAAAATGTGACGGGTACACTACGCCAAAGCTACAGTTGACAAATATCATAAAAGTCTATTTTCAAATTCTACGATAAAAAATAAGGATACTTTATGCAATATGTCTATATTGAAAGTTGATAAAATCTCAGTAAAATAAAGGAACGTGTGATTTGGGTCTATTTATGTTTTTCATTAATTCAACTCTTTTTCCCGACGTCGCAGCATAAATACAATGATGTCTTTAAATAGGGTATATTAATGAATTTATTTTATATTTTTAATTCACTACTACATCGTTATAACAGTAAAAAATAAAAATTATGTTTAAAAGTGCTGAAATCAAGTTTAAAAAATATTTAGAATTGGGAATAATTTTGAGCTGTTTAAACATCGCTATTTTCGCGCGCTCTACTGATTACGTCAAATACTATGTCCAGTTACATAACAGTCCATTGTTTATTACAGGTGTTTTCGTTCTCAACTTATTTCAGTATTAAAAAAGCTCAAAAGTCAGTTTATAAGTATTGCATTGTGCCTAAATGCAAAATGCTATCAGAAATGTACCTGATAAAGTCTTTTTTCCAATCCAGACAGGTTTTAAAATACGTAAGAAATGATGTAAGGTTATCAGAAGAGATGAAGTATCATAATAAATTTAACAAATCATGAATAACATTATATGTGATAAGTTTTAGCAATAAAATACAGTGTATGTATGCGGCTTCGTTTAACATTTGCTCGTTTTAAAATAAACAAAAGTTATAGTTTATGTTCATTGCTCATCATATTTCGGATTGTATTTATTAAAATAGCGTACATAATGTGTTATTATTGAATAATTACTTTGCAGTGTTCACTCTTTTTACTTCAGCGGACGTAAAAATTGGATTTGAAAGAAAATAAGACGACATCTTGAATAGATTATTCGATTGTGCTTTTACAAAACCACTGTCTTAAATGATTTATAATCTCACTAGGATGCTAAAATTACACTTAAACAATAAATGAGTTTACAACACACACGTTATTACTATGTTTTCAAATTAAAAGCCTGCAATGCCATACAAATGTAAGCAGTGCGCACTTGTTGGCATAGTATTTGACGTCACATTTCGCTTCAACCAATGGTGTTGCGTTTTAGAACTTTAAATTTCCCTCGCTAAATTTGTACTTTTATTTATTAATTTTAAGCAATTGAAAAGACATTAATCACCAAAATGATGGTTTAGTACAAATGTCCGGCCAATAAAAATTCGGAATAAAAATATGTGAACCAAAATTAAATTTCATCCATATTCCCTATTACGAGAAGCATAATTAGAGATTGTTTGGTAGATGCAGACATATCTCATTTGCTTTTGTGTGATATTTAGTGGCCATAGTACAATGACTACAATAGATAAATAAATAAAATCAATAAACCAACCATGAAAAATTTATTTGTAATGGTAACACAGAAACAATTTAAATTTTTACAAAGACAATGCGGGCAAAACTTGCCCAGTACATAATCCAAAACCCACATTAAAATTATCTCCTTCACAAACAGCCTTCATTATAACTGTATCTCCATCTAATAAGAACTTTCTAGTTGACCCATCGCTTAATTGCACTGCTTTTGTTCCCTTCCAGCAGAGTTCCAACATTGAGCCGAACGAATCTGATGTCTGAAAGAAAAGAAAAAGAAAATTAAAGAATCATCATTTGTTAGTTCAGTGATTTCACAAATTACTATCTCCCACATCACTGAGCTTAAAATCAAGCAGTTTGGGCTAACCTACGAAACAGCAGCTTTGACTATTTTATACAAACTCAAAAAGACCTTTTAATCTTAATTGTTTAGTTATTGACTGACAGGAGGTCATGTGATGTAAATTAAAATAATAATTAAATCTTTATCAAAGTTATATAAAAGAAAATCCTGAAAATTTGGTATAATTACCTCCAAATCTACAGATTTAATAAAATGAGTAACGGGTGGTCATGTACTGGCCTAAATTGATCTTAAAAACAAAAGTTTAATTCAGTCTGATACTAAGATCGAAAACCGCATGTCAATATCTTGTGTTACTCGCGAGATATTGAGATAAATAGTTTCTACCCTAAAATGGGTACTAACCCATATCAGTTCGAAATTTAATTACTGACATGTTGCTTATTCTGTGCAGCAATTTTCAGTTTTCAATTGTGCATAGTTCAGCAACTTTTATTCAATTTTTTACCCAAAACTGAGTGCATGAATAAGAAATTCTGACGTGAACATCAGGTGACTTACTTGTACATCATTGGATATATATTATACGATGTGATTTTGAGTTTGATCATATATATCATTGGATATATATAATGAAACACAAAATCTCATCGTTCCACAGTTAATCGTTTTGGACTTACCCAAGAGATTCTAAGAATCTGTCAAGTAAAATGCGCTTTCACCCAAGTCGGTTGCTATGGAAACTGTACGCCATTATTCTTATAATGATTTCCAAAATTCTACGACTACCAACAGATCTGAATTTATGCGCCAAATTAAAAAATAAATTCCTACTGAAGTGCACTTCCGGTTCAGTCTATTATTATGAAAATAGTAGGCAATCATTTGGATGCTACAACAGACTGAAATACCAAATTTCAATATTCTACACCTGATCGTTTCGAATTTATGCGAAAAATTCCAAAAGACTGTCAAGTAAAGTGCGCTTTCGGCTCGGTGGATCTCAATAAAAATAGGATATGAGCATCTAGACGCTATAATCGTCCTAAATACTGAATTCTAACAATCTACGTTTAATCGTTTTGGATTTATGCGGAAAATTCAAAAAATGTTTCGAATAAAGTGCTCTTCCGGCTTAGTTGATAGCAATCATAATGCAAGGTGTACAACTAGATATTATAAAAGTGCCTGATACAAAATTTAAATATTCTATGACTGTTTAGAATTTATGCGGAAAATTCAAAAAGTCTGTCATATAAAGTGCACTTCCGGCTCAGCCGATTGTTACAAAAATAGAAGATGACCATTTAGATGTTACAGCAATTCCAAATGCTAAACTTCAGTATCCTATGACTGATCATTCTGAATTTATGCCGAAAATTAAAAAAAAGTTTCAAGTAAAGTGCACTTCCGGTTTAGCCGATTACAATCATAATGCAAGATGTACAATAAGATGTTATAGAAGTTCTTTATACGAAATTTCAATATGCTATGGCGGATTATTCTATATTTACGCAAAAAATTTAAAAAAAGTTTCAAGTAAAGTGCACTTCTGGCCTGGCCGATTCTTACGAAAATAGCAGATAACTTTTCTGATACAACATCAAGTTCAAATACTGAATTTCAACATCCTACGGTTGATCACTCTGGATTTATTAGAAAAATTCGAAAAAAGTTTCAAGTGCACTTCCGGTACAGACGATTGGAACCATAATGCGAAGTGCACAACTAGACTCTATACCAGTCTTAAATACAAAATTTCAACGTTATATGTTCAACCAGTTTTGAGATTTGCGAGTTACGCACGCACGAACATACGTACCGACATCAAGCCAAAAATAGTCAAAATGGATTCAGGGATGCTCAAAACGGATATTTCCATTAAAATCTCGATAGGTGAATTTTGTTGGTTTCACAATACTTACTTGTTACTTTGTACAAATAAAAAATCTTGAAAATTTGGTGTAATTACCTCCAAATCTATCTAATGAGTAACGGGTGGTCATGTATTGGCCTGAATTGATCATAAAAACAAAAGTTTAATTCAACTAACATCAAAAACCGCGTGTCAATATCTTGTGTAACTCGCGAGATATTGAAATAAATAGTTTCTACCCTAAAATGGGTACTAACCCATATCAGTTCGAAATTTAATTACTGATATGTTGCCATTCTGTGCAGCAATTTTTAGTTTTCAACTGTGCATAGTTCAGCAACTTTTATTTAATTTTTTACCCAAAACTGAGTGCATGAATAAAAAAATCAAGCAGTTTGTACAAAACTACGATACAGCAGCTTTCATTTAGCTGTAGTAGCGTCAGCTAGCCAGCCAGACAGCCAAAATAAATATAATAGAGTATTTTTATTTGACAAAATTTGCTAAAGAACTTATAGCATTGAAAAATAATTCAAAAAATAATTAATTTTGTAATGAGAAATAATAAATTCATAAAAAACATGTTAATAATAAATCTAAATATGTTAAGCTGATTTGATTTTTTTCACAAAATTGAAATAAGAAATGAAAATATATCGAAATTTGTTAATTAAAAGTCAATAAAATATTAGACTTAATAGACTTGCACAGAATTGCAATATTAGGCAACCACTGAACCTTACAAGGAAAGCAGTCTTCAAGCGTCTACTGTGAATATAACAATTGACTGTCGAATAGAAACAGAAGTGTTTAGGTGTTTATTTTTTTATGAAATATTGTTTTATTAAATTTTATGTGTTTCTTGTGAATTTGAGTGTTTATTTTGGTTTAAATTGCTATCAATAACGTCGAACAACAAACGGCAATACGCCATAAGCCTTTTGGTAAGTGTAAAATGAAACCGAAACAGTCGAAGGAGGCAAATTTCATTTGTTTTGCTCAAATAAATGAAAAGCTCATATTCCCATCAAATTAATTAGTTATAAGGTAATAGATTTATGTGACTTACTTCTCCACTAATGGTTCCACTACCCATAAGATCCCCAGGTTTTATATTACAACCAGTAACAGTATGATGAGCTAATTGTTGTTTTTGGGTCCAGTACATGTACTTGTAATTGGAATGGCAAACTGTTGTTTTTGTCCTCGAATTTGCTGCTAAAAATAATGCTATTATTTAACTACTGTTTATTGAGTTGTTGATATCCCAGAAAAAGGTAGGACTTACGTTGTATATCAACAGTGAGTTTAATATCAAAATTGAATTTATCCTGATGTTTGAGATAAGGAAACGGTTCTGGACTTTGCGGGTAGTTGTCAACTAAAAAGGGCTCCAGGGCTAACATTGTCACTACCCATGGTGATATAGAAGTACCTAAATTCTTGGCAGTAAATGGTCCTAATGGAACATACTCCCATTTTTGTATATCTCTCGCTGAAAATATAAAATAATTTTCCTTTAATACTAATTTCTCAAATTATTGAATAATAAGAGTTATTTCCGTTAATGGCAAATTTGCGAGACAATAGAAGTATAATTACCGCTCCAGTCATTCATTAGAACCATTCCAAAGATGTGTTCCTCGGCTTTTTGAATGGAAACGGGCTCTCCGAGCTTTGTTTCCGGTCCGCCGACAAAGAAAGCCATTTCTAGCTCGAAATCCATTAATCTGCAAGGCCCAAAATGTGGCGGTTGACCTAGAAAGTAAAAATGAATTGAAATCAATATTAGCAGTTCTAGCTAATTTGATTTCTTAAAGGGGGTAAATAATTTACCATCTACTGGAAGTGTTTGACCGTTGGGTCGACGGATAGGTGTTCCGGAAACGACAACAGAGCTTGCTCTTCCATGATATCCAACTGGCAAATATTTCCTGTGAAAATAATAAAAATAAATCAGTTTTTGAAATTTGTTTGTAAGTAATTATGGTTAAGAAAAGTACTCACCAGTTAGGCATTAGGGCAGTTTCTTTATTTCTGAACATAATTCCAACATTTGTAGCATGATGAATGGAGGAATAAAAATCAGTATAGTCCCCAATTTGTGCTGGTAGATGCATTGTTGCATCAGATTGGGGAACAAATGATCTAAAATCAAATACAAATTAAAAAACATCGATGTTTATTAATCAAAACTATTCATTCATAATTTGTAATGCGTCAAACTAATTTTATTATTAATTCTAGAGATTTGAATTGCGCGCGCTGCGCAGCCGCACGATTCTAATAACTACTTAATTTTTTATCTTATTATCAATTAAAAAATATATTACAAATATTATAAGTTGTGAAAATGTTACTGTAGCATTATTATTGAGTTTTTAAATTATATCTATAGTTTTTTCAGTTAAGAAAGGTCCAAGGGCTCTTATGGGACTACAAATTAAGCCTTCTGATTGACCAAAATGCGAACCTATTTTACATCAGCACAAAAATATATTTGTTGCTTTTATTACTTCAATTCATTTCCAGCAAGCTTATTTTAAATCCTGCATTTGAAGCTAATGAATTGTGTCTGCCCTTGGACCATTCTTAACTGAAATGAACTATATATACAATAATAAAATTATTTGACTTACTTGGATCGCAACTGAACATCTTGAAGTTTCTTATTTTCAACAGAAAGCAAAGATTGTAGCGTTTGTCTTGCTTCAATCCAAGCAGGTCTAGTTAATCCCATGAAATAGTTTAATGTCGGCTTAAAAAACAAAATTTATTTTACTATATTCCACCATTTTTATTTAATATCTATTCACCTGCTTAAAAACATTTTGATTGTTCTTTAATTCCGGCCCTTCAAACAAATGTGCGATTTTACTTAGATCCAAAATATGGTCGCCAATGGCAACTCCAATTCTGTGCGTTGGCTGAAATATTAACAATTTTAACCGGAAATTATTTAGGATAGCATCATTACTGCAGAAACAAACGCTCAACCTGAGTTAATAATTTAGAATTAAAGTTATTATTTTTTTACAGATCGAGCTGCTGAAAATAGATTTGTCATCTGTTTCAAGTGAGTAGCAAGAATTATATTTTATTATTACTATTTTATTAAAATTAAAGAATATTTAAGTCAATATATCATTTTGAACTTGGCGCGCCTTGCACAGCTTCATGTATTCCTCAATAGATGTCACTACATACACAAATATTGGGAAGTCTACCGGTCTAACCCAAATATTTAATAATTAACCTCATACAATAAAACTTATTAATACTCACATCATCTTTAGTGGAAAATACACCATATGGCAGATTTTCAATGGGAAAATCACTGTCTTGTGAATAAGGTACAAAAGACTTCATTTTCGATCGGAGTTTCTATAGCAACTGAATACGAAAAACAACTTGTTTATCTATCCTATTGGTATACTATGAAGGTCGCAGTCATGTTTTATTTATTAACTGGATTCTTAGTTGATTATTAATTTACATAAGTGTTTGACAAGTATGGAAATTATGGAAAAATTGTGCTTTTTCATATTTACTTCTGTCATTAATTGAAAAACAAATGAATTCTAAATAAGTGGATAATACAGAAAATGTTCTGAGCCAGAAAGAGGCGTACAGGAACTTTTTTCTGGGGACAAATTTTCGAGAAATTAAGCATAAATTCAATATTTAAATTCTATCCTCCTGGAATTTTGAAGTTATATTCTTTTGTTTTAAAATAGAACTTTCTAGGGGCTTCGAGAAACTCTAGGCGGGGATATAAAAATTGGTAGTCCTGATATACGGAGCGAGTAAGATTGAAAATAAATAGCGAACCAGTTGAGATTAATAAGAAGCAGTTTCTGTACACTAATTTGATATATTTTTGTTGTAATATACATCCATTTTACATATTTTTACACTTAGCAGATAGACTATTTCGTTGAAGACACTTTCTTTAAGCAACTAATAAAGAAATAAATATAATTCCAACATATTTAACAATTATTATAATTTGCTTGTTTTTTATATTAACATTATATTCAATTTACATCAAATACTGCTTGTCTTTATAGACTTCCAGGATAAGAAAGTACAACTTGACATTTTCTTTTTACAATTAATACGTTTTCATTTGTTAAAGCTTCAACTCGAAATATAATTATAAACAATATAAGAGTGCATTTGTTTTTAGTTGTTTTTAGGTGCGATAATAAATGAATAAAATTGTTTAACAAATGAAAATGTACAGTCAAATTGTGGATAATCTTTCCTGGATTTGGAAGACATAATAATTTGTTGTTTGATGAATTTGTACATATATTTTGTTATATATCTTAATTTTCAATAACGTTTAATAAATTTTCTAGAAATCAAAACATTAAAATTGGCAAATAATTCATCTGCTCCAATTTCCAAAAATATTAAAATTTGATGCAGCTAAATTATTTTTTATACATAACCATTCCTATATTAGCAACTTCGCGTAAATATCCCGTCAAAAATGCATCTATACCGCAACTAGATTTAAAATTTCAGTCATTTAGAACCAATTTTTAGACATCTCAGTAAAATTATTTTAGTTCATTTTGTTATTTCTAGTTACGGCTGAATCAAAAATATTTCTCGTCACTATTGGCAGTTTAATTTTAACATCCTTCAAGGAGTGATAGCCAATGAATACAATAATGTTTTGCCAGCAAATTTTTCCAATAAACTATCAATCACAAGGCATGTACCAAAAGTCTCCGGAAATATAATTAGGCTTGAAACTTTTGGCATTTACCTTGCAGCAACATTTCAATTAATAATAAAAATAGCGCATGATTTTAACAATATTCTAAAAAGCACGAAATATATATGATATGTTTCTATAATATATTTTTCTATTCTGTTATGATCCGTCGCGTTATAATATGGTAGCACTAACAAGAAATTCTCAATTAAAATTTATTTACAATTGAACTAACACTAGATTATACTACCTAGATACAGGAACTTTAGTTTTATATTTATTTTTGGTCATTATATACACGTGTCTTTGCACATAAACTGCACGAAAAACCAGTCAATGTGGTAAATAATTTATATTCAACCAATAAAAACATTAAAATCACATTTTTTGTGGATGAGATGAAGTCTTCCCCAGCTGTATTAGGGGCTGAATGATGCAACAAAATTAGTCACATTTTGGAAGCTTATATCTTCCAAAATAAAAATCGTATAATAATAATTCTTGCATTATTAGGAAGCTCATGTAATGACATTTGTTACAAAACCAGTTCCAGTTTTTTCTTTGATAACCCTGATGACATAGAGGGTTAAATGCTGCAACAAAAATCTGTCACATTTTCAAGACCCTATCTCCCAAAATAAAAATCGTAGAATAATGAGCCCCATGCCCCAAAGCTTATTAGAAAAAAAGTTTTAATCCTTCATTTGCGTACCCTGGTTTTACAGGGGGTTGAATTTTGCATCGAAAATTTATCATGCTTTGAAAGCTCAAATTTATTAAATTATAGAACAATGAACCAAATCTGATAGGAAGTTAAAAAGCAGTTTCTTTATCTTTATACCCTGGTGGTACATGGTATAAGGGGTGCAATGAAAATCAGTCCCACTTTCCGTAAAAAAAAAATTAAAATAATTAATTAAGCACCCATAGGAAGCTTGTGCAATACAATTCATTACAAATCTAGTTTCTGTCCTATTTTTTCAACCAGTTTTTCAACCCTGATGGTACTTGGGGCTAAATGGTGCAATAAAAATCTGTCCCACTTCAAAAACTCATACGTCGTAAAATAAGACTCGTAGAATAATGAACTATACGTAAATGTAGCGTCATTTATTATTAAACAGTTTTAATCATTTTTCTTCCAGTCCTGGTGGTACAGAGGGCTAAATATTGTAACAAAGATCTGTCACACTTGAAAAACTCATATTCCCTAAATTAAAAATTGGTTAAATAATGAACCTATCTCGATAGAAAGCTTATGCAGTATTTATTTATTCATTTAATTTAATTAATTTAGGTATTTAAAGCCTAAGTTGACTTTTTGACACACACGGTTATTTTTTACTTTGTTTGTCACATTTCTCACATTGCTGCTATGTGTGTTGCCCGTCAACCGGTGCAGGCCCATGTTGCAACAATTATCCGGTGCCAGATAGCCTCATTGTTGGCAAGTTAATTTGATTCCCAACTTGGGAAGGTCACGAGAGCAGATTCCGATCCAATCAAGCCGTGAAAAATTTCATGACCTGACTGAGATTCGAGCCCACGACCCTTGCGTCCAAGAGCAAGCATTCTAAAACTTATGCATTACAATTCATTATAAAACCATTTTCAGCTCTATCTTCCAATCCTGTCCCAATTTGAAAGACCATATCCCGTGAAAAAAAAATCGTAGAACAATAAAACAAACGTCGATTGAAAGCTTATGCAGTGTTATTTATTATCAAAATCGGTTCTATTTTTTTTTTGCAACCCTGGTGGTACAGAGGGCTAAATGTTGTAATTAAAATTTGTCATACTTGAAAAATTTGTATCTCCAAAATGAAAAAATTGTAGAATAATACAATTATGTAGTACAATTTATTATAAAACCAATTTCAGCTCTTTATCTTCCAACTCTGGTGGTACAAAGCTCAATAAAAATCTGTCCCAATTTGAAAGCCTATTTTTTGTGAAAAAAGTCATAGAATAGTTGGAAAAGCTGGTTTATGTGAGCTGTAACTTCACGCATTTGCCTTAACCATAAAATTATACTTTTCATTAAACTTAGTACGGTTCACGTATTTCTTAGAATACGTTCCACTAGACGACCTCAACGCTCATGTCGCCTCAATAATTGTTCCATCAGACGATCGCGGTCTTGACGTTCATGATAAATACGTCATAGATGACGTCATCGATCTCGACCACTTCAAGCTCTCAACGCCCGCAATTGAAAGGTGGGTCGAAGTCGAAGCGGTCGTTGTTGTAATTTTTGCAAAAATCGCCAAGAACTTCAAATTAAATGAGAAGATGCCTTTCCAATATGTTTTTTAGATTTGAAATTATGTCAATTGATTCAAGATTTTTCATTTGTCAATATGACAGATAATTTTATGGTCTCTCATTATGCTTATTTATTATTTAAGAGCGATTAATTTACACAGGCATATTAAATTCATTCCATTCGTATATCCTTTTTGCTGCAGGTTAGTTTAATCTTATTAATGATCCACTTTTCGATCCTAACCACAAATTGAAAGTTTATTTGACATTTAACAGATACTTGCATCGTTCCACTTTGAGCACCAGCCACATCGACCATGAGTTAGTGGAACAGCAAAAACAGCGGTCTTGAGCGTGAGTATTGCGGTCCTCTAGTGGAACGTACTCTTAGGGTGAGCTAATAAAGAGTAGGTCGATAAAAATACATGCCACGTGATCGATGTCAATATTTGTCTCAATTTTAAATTTAATTGTCAATTTATATTTCAACTTTTACTTTAAATACAGCTTAAATACACACAGGCTATAACGAGTGACACTAATTGCGGAGATAGTCGATGTCAACCGATCGTATACGAACTGATTGGTTAGCGTTAGCATTATGCCTCAGAAATGGGTTGCGAGCTATCATGTGACTTTTTGCTCCAACCAATCCCGGTTTGGGTAGCAAACGTCAAAGTGACATTTCGTAAGCATTGTTTACTTTCTATTTGTTTGCTTGATTTTTGTGCTACTGGTATTTATTAGTGTTTTTGACGTTTTTTTTTTGTGTGTATATTACGTGTATTGTGTTAGTTTTAGCTCTAAATTTTTACTTTTAAAGGTTATGTGAAGATAAGTCTCATTGTTTTCGAAGGTGCTGTGACTGCTGTATTATTTTCATGTGTACTGTGTTAGTTCTAGCTTCAACAGCCTGTTTTTCAAAACAATTTAAGTTAGTTCACAGTTTTGAAATAATTAGTTTCATCATAATTTTGATATTTTGTCCATCAAAACTTATGGCATATTCCTTCTGCCTGTTTCACATTATCAGGCAAACTTTCGAAATAAAAGGACATCATTCTTTTAGAAAATATCCAGTTGATAGACACTAAAACTATGAGCCACGCGTTTGACAACGAACTGAAAGTAAACAAATAGCTGTCACTTTGACGTATGTTACCCAGACTGGGATTGGCTGTAGCAAAAAAGTCACGTGACCGCCCCCTTGCTATTGAAAAATTTCCATACTTTAGGGTTACAGCTTAATGCAAGACAGCTACGTGTCAGCACTAGTTCCGTAACACGTAATTCCATATGCTTTTATGCTTGAAAACTTAATAATGATAATGTTAAAGTAAATGCATAAAGTTACAGCCTACATAAACCAGCCTTTTACAATTCATTATTGAACTACATATGCAGTTCTCGTTCTTAATCTTTTAATCCTGGTGGTAAATCTGTCACAAGAAACTCGTATCACTCAAAAATAAAAATAAAAAATGTTTGAACAATGAACCAGACCCCTTAGCAAGTGTAGTACAATTCATCAGAAAACCAGTTTCAGTTCTTTATTTTCCAATCCTGGTAGTACAAAGGGTTGATTATTGGTGCAATAAAACTGTCTTACTTTAAAAGCTCATATCCCGTGAAATAAAAATCGTAGAATAATTAATCAAACACCGATGAATAAGCTTCAACCCTTGAATCCTTAATACAGGGTTAAATGGTGCAACAAAAATCTGTCATACTTCAAAACCTCATATCTCGTAAAATAACAATCGTAGAATAATAAGCCAAACGTCGATAGAAAGCTTATATAGTGTTATTTATGACATTTTTTTTTAATTTAATGAATCTCGGGGTTTGAATCTGTCGATTATAGTCCCTAAATTGACTTTTTACACACACAGCTATTTTTTACTTTATTTGCCACGTTTTTACCTTGCTGCCATGTGTGTTGCCAGTCAAACGGTGCAGGCCCATGTTACAACAATTAGCCGGTGCCAGATAACTTCATTATTGCCAAGTTAATTTGATTCCCAACTAGGAAAGGTGACGAGAGTGAATACCGATCCAGAAAAGCCTCGAAAAATTCAAAAGCTTATATGTCATGAAATAAATATCGTAGAATAATGAACTGAGCCCCGATTGAAAGTTTATGTAGTGTCATATATTAATAACTCAGTTTTAGCCCTTTATTTTTTAATCTTGGTGGTGCACGGGGTTAAATAGTGCAATAAAAATCTTCCTTAATTCAAAAGCTCATACTTCGTAAAATAAAAATCGTTCAATAAAGAATCAAACGTCTATGGGAAGCTCCGGAAGTACAATTTATTTTACAACCCTTTATTTGCCAACCCTGGTGGTATACGGGGCTGATATTTTATCAGAAATCTGTCATACTTCTCGTCGAATAAAAAATCGTAGAATTAAGAACCAAACACTAATAGAAATTCATTATGTAATCTGTTCCAATTTTTTGCTTCAAATTTTGAATTTTAAAACCTCATTTTTCTTTTAAAATAATAATCGTAGAATAATGAACAGAACGCCAATATATATTTGGATAGTACCGTGTGTTATAAAACCAATTTTAGCTCCCAATCCTTAAAATTTGATAGCATTATATTAGAAATTAGGTGAAATTTCATATCAATCTGAATTTTTTTTATTTAATTATTGAAAAAATCTGGATCAATCAGTCATTGAAATGTTTTTAACGCCTGTATTTATGCAACAAGAAGGCCGGTCCGTATGAACAGTTTCATAGATATTTCATGATTTGTTGATTTGTGAATATAAATCAGCCTGTATCTAGATACTATCCTAATCTTATAGATACTCTTTGTAATTTTACCGCTGTATGTTATTATTTATTATCAGTATAGATAATATATACAGTCTCCAGGTAAAATACAAAACTAAACTAAAATAAATTGACGTTTGCGCATGCTTCTGGTAACATTTTTCTAGTTGGTACTATCATATTTGATACTAAACCCACCAAAAAAAAAATTAGGTTATCATCTATCATAAATAATGAATGAACATTTATACAATAAAACATTTTCTATACAAACATTATTGCGTTTGCTACACATTTTTAAGTGTTTCTAATTGTTAGAAATATATTCTACACATTTAGATACGGGGGTTTTTTTAAGATTTTTAAATATTTTCAAGGACAGCCAACAGTTACTATAATTATTATCAGTCAACAACAATCAAAGAAGCACAGTAAATTATATTTATTTGGCACTATACTGAAATTTGTGTCATTGTATATCAACATTTTATTACAAAAAAGAACAGATTTTTCGTTTCTAATGTCAGAAAATTGGTCGAAAGACCTCACCTTCCCATTTGCGTTTTTAAACATTTTTGCATACTTTTAAATTGTCCTCCAATTTAATAACATGTCAAACAATCATTAGCTCACGTTTTAATGTTTTATTTAAATTATTCGGTTGTTAGGATGGCCGTTTCATGCACGTAATACTTTTTCGTTAGTGTCTATTATTATTATAAAATTTTGTACCTTTTATTGCATTTATTTTTAGAAGTCTAGCAAATAAATATTATTAAATTTCCGACCAAAGCAAGCTTTGATTTATTTTCCCCCAATTGACAGTAGAAATATTGAAAATTTTATATCTGTCAATAATTTTACTGAATCTCAATGAAGCCACCAAACAACTGAGCAAATATTCTCACAAATTTCAGTATGTACATTTTTTGTTTTTGATAAACAATTTATACCTTTTATTATCACTGTTTACAAATCTTGTCCCAAACGATCGAGTTCTGATAACAAGAAATCTACATCAGATTCTGTCACAGCAGCAGATGAAATAATATTCCGGAAAAAGTTTGGTCTGACGTCATCAGGCTGGTAACCAACCATCAGCGTTCCGGACTGCATCATTCTTGCTTTGATAATTGGGCAAATCTATAAAACAAAATCAAAAATTGAATCAAAACCAAAAAATACTAGAAATCTGTCAAGTACAGTGCGCTTTCGGCCCTGTCGATTGCTATGGAAACAGTAGGTCTGCATTCTTATGCTACAATATTCCTAAATACTGATTTCCAGGAATCTACGGCAAGCAGTTTTGAATTTATGCGCAAAATTAGAAAAAAATTTCAACTGAAGTGCACTTCCGGTTCAGTCGATTGTTATAAAAATATTAAGCAATCATTCAGATGCTACAGCAGACTTAAATACTGAATTTCAATACTCTACGGCTGATCGTTTCGAATTTATGCGAAAAATTATAAAAAACTGTCAAGTAAAATGCACTTCCGGATCAGACGATTGCAATTATAATGCGAAGTGTACAACTAGATGTTACAGAAGTGCTTAATACAGAATTTCAATATTCTACAACTGATTGTTTTGAATTTATGCGGAAAATTCGAAAAATCTGTTATATAAAGTGCACTTCCGGCTCAGTCAATTGTTACAAAAATGTAAAATGACTATTTAGACGCTTCAGCAATCTCAAATACTGAATTTCAGTATCCTATTGCTAATCGTTCTGGATTTATGCGGAAAATTCAAAAAAAGTTTCAAGTAAAGTGCATTTCTGGTGCAGATGATTGCAATCATAATGCGAGGTGCACAACTACACCCTATTCCAGACTTAAATACAAAATTTCAACATTATGCGTTTGGCGGGTTTTGAGATTTGCGAGTTACGAACGCACATAAGTACCGACATCAAGCCGAAAATAGTCAAAATGGATTCAGGGATGCTCAAAATGAAAAATTATAGTGTTACAACGTACCTTTGCTAATTCTTGCTCCTTGGCTTTGCTATGTGGCACACCTCGTAACCGTTTTGGAATGTACCAGAACATAACATTGACCATTTCTGGTTCAAGAATTAAATAGAATTTATCTGGACATTCTTTAATTCTTTTGACCATATATTCTGAAAGTTCCATAAGGCGGTCCATGTGTTTTTCGAACCCGTCATCACCCTAAACATGCAACAAAATATTTTGAATAATGTTTATTTTGGGTACATAGTGTAATATTTAAATCAGTCAGTATAATAAATAACGTTGAAATTTAAACTAGGCGCGTCTCCCCAGTGGCGCAATTGGTTAGCGCACGGTACTTATAAGGCAGTAGCCGTGAGCAATGCCGGGGTTGTGAGTTCGAGCCTCACCTGGGGAATTTTTATATTTTTTTTGAAATTTTTTTTGTAGTGTCAATCATAATATTTGCAACTATTTGGAATCTTATAAAAATAATCAATATAATATCATATTTTATTATCAAAATACCCTTGACAAAAATTCGAGTTCATTTGTTTTTTTAACTCACTTTAGCTCTCCACTGTAACCATAATTTGAAGATATCGTTGTGACGTCCACATTGAATAACCTTATCACCGGTATCATACTGGATATCATATAATTTATCACTCATAAACAAATATTCGGCCGACATTTGGTTACAGCTGAGGAGAAGACCCTGCAACAAAAAAAGAATACAAATATGCCAATATACATTCGTACTAGAAATGTCTGCAATTTTTAAATAATTATTTTTTTTGAAGATTTATTAAAGTTTCAAAGAAGCCGTCAACTACATGTACCTATGAATATTAGTGGAGAGTACACGTATTTAAAAATCTAAATTTCATTCTGTAAGATTGGTTCTATTATGTTTTTAAACTGTCTTAAAAATTAATATTTCAGATGCGCTACCAATTTAACAATGAAGTATTGCAGGTTGCGGATACTTCAGTATGTTCAATTAAAATATCAAGTTTAAAATGTGAATAACTATTTCAAATTTGAATGCTAAATCCCCCACATCTAATAATATAACATCGTAACTTTGTTCGGACCATAATTACAAATTCCTTCCCGTATATTCTCTACCCTCGCATTCCATTCTACGCAATGGAATGTTAACCCAGCGAAATGTTGATGAAAGCTACCACCAATAGAGGGTATTGATTTTAGGGGTGCTTCTTTTTGGTTCAAGTAAAGTTTTTGAGGTTATGAGTAGATTTGTACTAACCTCTTCTTTGAAGTGGACTGTTGAACATTGCAGTAAGGCACCCATCAATTTGTGAGGGTTCCATGTTACCGATTGAGCTCTGAAACAATTAGTAGAGTTATAATAACTATAAAAAAATATATTAAATAAAAAATATTCCAAAGTATTGAAACTGAATTAATTAAATTGCATGAAAAAATTGCGGTCTATACTTCCCCCCAAAACATTATCTGAGGTAAAGTAATTCAGATGCAAATTAACGAGCGTGAAAAGCCCCAAATCCGCGATAAGGGCCGGACGGAATATTGACTTTAAGTGATTTTTCTTTGGAAGAAGAGCATAAAAACTATTTTGCATAATACAGCACAGGGCAGATTATCTAGTCTTAAAGTACCATCGGTCTCAATAACTTAAGAAATAGAATACAAATATCAGATTAATTCAAATAAAAAAAAACTCCATTAGACATATACTCTTCTTTGGTACTGAATATGGTTGACCTGTCATGCGTCACGCTTAGGCAAATAATGAAAATAATACAAAATCAGTAAATGAACAATTTCACATTGACTATCAATCTTTCTCCGAATTCCATTCTATGTTAATGTTTCGAATTCGCTCAACGTTCACTTGATGGATATTTCACCCCGAGGTGAAGAAAGGGTATAGAACAACGTGTGATTGACAGGCAACAATGTGAGAATAGGTCCCATCTGTGTTACTGCACAAGCAATCCTGTGTTTCAATTTGAGTGTTCCTTGTAACACTATAGTAAGAACAAAAGTTTAAAACTGGAAGAAAAAATTGAATTTTGACGTAGACTTATGTCTTTCCCAGCGGTATGAATTATAGAGGGTTAAAAGATGCAACGAAAATCGGTCATACTTATAGAAAAATAACAATCGTAGAATTATGAGTCAATCATTAGTAGAAAGCTTATGTAGTAATGTTTTCAATAAAACCAGTCAAGATCTTCCATCTTTCAATCTTGATCATATTAGGGGTTGAATGTTGCAACTAAATCCTGTCACACTTTGAAAGTTCACATTTTTTAGAATAATATTCGTACAATAATGAACCAAATGTTGATAGGAAGATTATGGAATATTATTTACAAGAAAATCAGCTTTAACCCCATTCATTCAACCCTAAATACGGTAGCACGAAAGAAAAAATTAGAAAATTTCATTTGATTCTGTCTGAATCTTTTAAAACAGAGTGTAGTTAATTGAAATCATTTGATTTGAATCATGATTAAAAACAAGATTTGAATCAAGATTTTAATCAAGTGATTTTTTTCAAAAATATCATTGACTTTAATAAGAAAAAATATTTTCCTTTAAAGAAAAGCACC
Organism: Dromius quadrimaculatus; assembly: GCA_963989225.1. Classification (NCBI taxonomy): domain Eukaryota; kingdom Metazoa; phylum Arthropoda; class Insecta; order Coleoptera; family Carabidae; genus Dromius; species Dromius quadrimaculatus. The sequence goes on from OZ022328.1 coordinate 6,747,401, forward strand.
ACAGTAGAAAATGAAGTAAACTACTTATCATAAGAAAATTGGAAACAGGAACCATACATATTTTATGTAAAAAATAAAGAATTATACTAGAAAATGAAAAATAGATCAAGTTATTGCATAAAAAATTCTAAATTAGAATTGGAAATAAGCAAAAAATTGTATAAAGAAACTGTGTGATTTTTTTCAAACATGCTTCGATCTGAAATCCCTAAAACATTGACGCTTTTGCCATGTCAATTTAAAATTAAACTAATATTTCAGGCAACTATGCAACGAAACGGTTCAAATAATTTTTAAAAGTATTGGAAATACTATCCAAATCAAATGGTACTTTAAAAGTCAAAACTAAAAAAAAAAATATGTTTTATTGGGTAATCAGTTCTGTATTAATTAATTAAAAATGAAGTTGAGCTTATGTGGAGATAACTGATAAATAAAAATGCAGGTTACCTTTTCTCCACTTATTTATTCTTAACACTTATGTACATTTCAACAGCAAAGCTGTCATCATCAGAGTACCTGATGATGACAGCTTTGCTGTTGAAATGTACATAAGTGTTAAGAATAAATAAGTGGAGAAAAGGTAACCTGCATTTTTATTTATCTGTATTAATTAATTTGAAACACAACGTTTCGACAGCAAAGTGCTGCCTTTTTCAAGTGTAAAGAAGTATAAATGTTGTGTTTCAAATTAATTAATACAGAACTGATTACCCAATAAAACATATTTATTAATAAAATAAATTCTGAAAAGTTTTTCCTTCATTAAAAAAAAAATAAATAAAAAAAATCATGATTTTCGTTTTTTTTTTTCAAATCATGATTTTTGTACACCCTGTTTTAAAATAATAACCGTAAAATGAAAACATAAACTCCGATAGGAAGATTATGTAACATTATTTATTATAAAACTAGGTTCAATTCCCTATGTTTTAATCTTGGAGGTATGGAGAGTTGAATGATGCAACGAAAATCTGTCACATTTTCAGAATTTATATCTCCGAATACTAAAATGAATTGCAGAACAACGAATCAAACCCTTATAAGTAACTTTTATAGTGCCATTTATTATGAAATCAGTTCGAATTTACCATTTTTAACACTGATGGTGCAAGGATAAGGGGTTGAATAATGCAGCGAGAATCTATCACTTTTTCAGAGCTCATATCTCCTAAAATAACAATTGAAGAATAATGGAACAAACTCTTGTAGGAATTTTATGCAGTGGCATTTATTGTAAAATCAATTTGAACCTACTATTTGTTACCCTGATGGTGTAAAGGATTGAATAATGCAACAAAAACCTGTCACACTTCCAGAACTAATATCTGCTAGAATAATTATTGTAAAATAACGAATGAAACCCCTATAAGAAGGTTATGTAGTGCCATTTACTATAAAACCAGTTTTTGAACTCAACATTTGTTACCTGATGGTGTAAGGGGTTGAATAATGCAACGAAAATCTGTCACATTTTCAGAACTTATTAGAACTCTAGAATAATGAAATAAATCCTTGTAAGAAACTTATGTAGTGCCATTTACTATAAAACCAGTTTGTACCCACCATTTGATGGCTAAAGGGGTTGAATAATACAACGAAAATCTGTTACATTTTCAGAACTGATATCTCCTAAAATAATAATTGTAGAATAATGAATCCAATCCTTGTAAGAAGGTTATATAGTGCCATTTATTATAAAATCCATCATTTGATATTCTGATGGTGTAAGGAACTGAATAATGCAACAAAAATCTGTCACACTTTCAGAACTTATACCTCCTAAAATAACAATTGTAGAATAATGAATCAGACGCCTGTAGGAAGGGGCGTACAAGAATTCGGCACCAAGAACATGAACTCGGCACCAATGCTAATCCGATTAGCACGAGGCGCACACAAACTCGGCACTGTCAATTTTCAAATAAAGCCACGATCTACTTGCAAGATTTGGTTTTATAAGTCTGTATATTTTATTTTAAAATTGATTTGTATTAAAAATAATACTGCAAATAATATTTAATGAAACTTCAAGAAAAAAAAATTATTAAAAAAAAGACTTATTTATACATATGTCCGTACAAACATACCTACATTATTACAAAAACATACAAATATGTATAGAACAAATTAAAACATTGATTTTTTTTGGTATTTTTGACATTGGAATATCTTGCATCAAATGGAAACAAATTATTTTATCTACGATATGCAGGACTTTTGAGTTGTTGATGTCACACGTGTGATTAGATTTGTTTAAAAGTACGGCTAAATTTGAGTCTGGGTTATTATTAATATAAAATCGCATGTGTCCAGAAAATCTCACACAGGCAGAACGATTCCTAATCCATAGCATAGTGCCGAGTTTGAGTAGAGGATTAAAGATTCAGGTAGTTTGGTGCCGAGATCGAGGCCGCCCGTAGGAAGTTTATATAGTGCCATTTACTATGAAACCAGTTTGAATTTATTATTTTCAACCCTGATGGGGCTAAGGGGTTGAGTAATGCAACGAAAATCTGCCACACTTTGAAGCCTATATTTCCAAAAATAATAACCGAACAATAATAAACTAAAAGCCAGTATGAAGAGTAGGTGATACCATTTAATATAAAAACAATTTTGATCCTACATGTTTCAACCCTGTTTCTGTAAGGGAATAAATGAAGCAACAAAGATCTGTCACAATTTGATAACTCATATCTCCTAGAATAATAATCATAAAATAATAAAGTAAAGGCTGATAAAAAGCTTATGAAGTACCATTCATAACGAAGTTTCAATCGCATACCATTTAACCCTTAAATCGAAACAATAATCACGCGAAATCTCATGAATTTTTATATAAATCTAAAATAATAATCTTGAACTAAATCTAGAATAAGAACTTATGTAGTGCCATTTATTATAGGACTACTTTAAATAAGGGGTAAAAAAATCAAAAATCAAGATTTTTATTAAAAAAATTATGATTTTATTGATATTTTCCTCCAGTTTTGACTCTTAAAATACTATTTAAATAGTATTTTCAATACTTTTAGTAATTATTTGAGCCATTTCATTGCATAACTGCCTCAAATAATGATTTAATTTTAAGTTGACATGGAAAATGGTCAAGTGCCGTATGACACGATGCATAATTTCTCTCAAAATTATGTTCCTAATTTGGAACAAAATTTCCAACAAAAATTTTTACAAGTTTTTGAACATTATTTTGAAGGTCTGTATGTCACTAATACAAAATTTTGTACATTAATCTGTTCACGCATCTGCGCACATACTACTTCAAGTGACAACTGTCAGATTGAACAAAAATATTAAGATGGATGAAAGATTTGTGGAGCATAAATTTAAATTATTATTGATATCGTCGATAATAGTGATTGTTGAAAATGATAATATCTCAAACCAACAATGTACACAAAAAGTAACTGTCAAACAGACTAGAATGTATATTTATGCTAGTACGCATTCATATTGCCCACATTTTGGATGTTTACGCAACTGCGCACAAGCTACTTCACGTGACAACTGTCAGATTGAATAAAAATATCAAAATGGATGAAATGAAATTCCTCAATTAAAATTATGATTTCATCTCTGGGGCACGATATTTCTGAAATAATCATAATTCTCACAACAACAACAACAATTCATATTTGGGCATAAAATGTCAAACAAATGAGAATCTTTATTTATGCCATTGCGCATTCGTATTGCGCACATTTTGAAGGAAAATTTGTAAAAATATAGGGCGAGTCCTTCATTTCTTTGTACAGATTTTTGAACATTTTTTTGAAGGTATTTTGATGTTTGCCACAGTAGATTTTCTTGATCATAATTTTGAAACTCAAAAATGTACATAATTTTGAGAGGAATTATGCATCGTGTCATACGGCCTTAAAGGGATTTCAGGTCGAAGCATATTTGAAAAACTCACACAGTTTTTTTACACAATATTTTGCTTATTTCCAAGTTTAAGTTAGGATTTTTTATGCAATAATTTAATTTATTTTTTATTTTCTAGGATAAATTTTATTTTTGATAAAATATGTATGTTTCTTATTTCTGATTTTCTTAAGATAAGTAGTTTACTTCATTTTCTGCAGTGGTGTTTTTCTTTGAAAGAATTTTATTTTTATCAAAATCAATGATTTCTTTTTTAAATCACTTGATTAAAATCTTGATTTTAATCATGATTTAAATCGAATGATTTTAATCATCTACACCCTGTTTTAAATCCTTCATGTTCTAACCCTGGTGGTATAGAGGGTCAAGAGATGCAATATAAAAGTCTCATTCAGAAAATTTTAGCTTCAAAAATAATAATCGTACAATAATGAAACGAGCGCTAATAGAAATCTTATAGAATACTATTTATTATGAATCCAGTTTCATCCCTTCATCTTTCAACATTGTGGTTAAATGATGCAATTAAAATTATCAAATTTTGGAAGTTTATATATCTGTAAATAATAATCGAATGAACCAAACGTTGATAAAAAGAATGAATGGTATTATAAAAATGGTTTTATAAAGGTTTGAATGCGGGTTACGAAAATCGATCGCTCTTTGAAAGCTCATATCTCCTAGAATTATTATTCATAGAATGATGAACCAAACGCTTGTAAAAAACTTACTTAATGTCATTTATAATAAAATTAGTTTCAATCCTTTATCTTTCAATCTTAGTAGTGCACGGGGTTAAATAGTGCTCATGTCTCGTAAAATAAAAGTCAAAACGAACCAAACGCTGACAGAAAACTCCGATAGTACAGATTATGATAACGCAGTTTAAAATTTAAGCCCCTTATCATTCAACCCTTATACATAATAGCATAAAAACAAAATTTAGGACTTTTAAAAAAATTCTGTCCGAATTTCCTAGGATAATAATCGTAGAATGATTAGCCCAATTCTAGTCATTTATTCATATTCAAATCCTAATGGTATAGGGGGTTGACGCAACAAAAATCAGTCACATTTATCTCCAAAAATAATAATTGAGCAATAATGAAACGAAAACTGATAGTAGTGCAATTCATTATAAATCAGTTCTGACCCAACATTTTTCAATTCTGGGGTAAAGGAGGCTGAATGATGCAACGAAAATGTATCACATTTTAAAAGCTTATATCTCCTGAAATAATAATCGTACAATAATGAAACAAACGCTGATGGAAAGCTCATGGAAAAAAAATATTATAAAATTATTTTCTAATTTTGACCACTCACTTTGAATAAATACTCGATTATAATTGTTAATAATTGCAATTGAAGATCTTGAGAGTATTTTTGTTACATAAATAAAGATGTATTCGAGTAAAAATATTTAAATAAGGAAATGAAAATGTATATATCACGACTTTCCAATAAACGATCGTGGAATTCAATTAAAGCTATCACAATCTTCCAAAAAGAATGTTTGGAGCACATTGCGAAATCCGAGTCGTGTTTGCAATAGAAACAAAATATATTGCATGCAATTACGTCGCAATGGGGATGAAATTAATTACCATATCATTAATCATTCGCAGCAATAGCGCATTGCTGTCTGGAGCAGCATGGACCACAAAGCTTTCACTTGAAGCTATGGTTTAGCTTTAAACGTGAAAAGCTTTGAACTAATTTAGATAGGGAATATAAAACAGACCGAGAGAACTAGTGACTTGTATTAATTGTTTTCAAGAAGGTTTTGGTTGATGATAATTCATTAAAATGAATTTTGAAGCCAGAATTTCTATTTGGAATTGGGTCAATGGTGGAATGTTTTCATTGTTTCAGTGTATTGAAGTGGTAATTTATTTGACTTACCTTTCAACTCCGGTTAATCGTGGATGACGATATTTCTTTGACAACAGAAGACCACCTCCCCAGGCAGCCTGAAAAACAATTTAAAAATATTAAAATTCAATCAGAAAGCAAAATAATTTTTACTTACATCAATGTGAAGCCACAATTTATGTCGTTCACAAATATCCGCGATTTCTGAGATAGGATCAAATGCACCTAAAACAGTAGTACCGGAAGTAGCATTAACGAAAAATGGAATATTCCCTCTTGCTTTATGTTCCACTATCAGTCGTTCTAATTCTGAAGGAATCATCCTTCCCTGTTCATCTGAAGGAACCATGATACAAAAATCGGTGCCTAGGCCGCAAACTGCTGCGCAGGATTTTATGGAGTAGTGACACTAGAAGAATAATTTTGAGTTTTCAGCACTGAAAAGATTTATTGTTCTCTCACCTGATCTGAAGTGTACATAACCAACTGACTCTTAATAGCATGCAGTCCTTTTTCCTTGTAATTGGGGAACATTTTATGGCGGGCAGCCAAAAAGGCATAAAGGTTGGAAATAGATCCTCCAGGTGCTAAAATAGAGTCGCCTCCATTCCAGCCGATGATTTTTCGCATGTGGGTCATGACGACGGTTTCCATCAGAATGAACACAGGAGCAATTTCATACGTGAACATATTGGTGTTGGCAGTGGCTGTAAGCCATTCACCAGCCATGGAGACGAGGTCCAAGCCGCAGGATAACTGATTGAAGAAACGAGGATGCCCTGAAAAGATAACACAATATTATCACCCTCTGTGTATTTATATCTCAAATTGAATTTGAAAAGATTAAATCCCGATTGTGTCTGATTTTCGCTATTTGGGTAGAAAATTAGTGGTGCATTTTTTGCAGCAAGGGCTGCAGTCCCTTTCGGGCCGATTGTGGTGTACAAGGGTTAGAATGAAGGGTAGAGGGTGCGTATTGAGTGGCCCTTAATTACAGCACTCTGTATGAGGGCGCAAACTTTCCTGTTTATAGGGGTGGACTGACAGCGTGCGCCAAACGACGAATAGGAGTAACTTTTAACATATTCTTGAACGTGATGCCTGATCGTCTATTGAGGTGGCTTTAAACTCATTATCAATGTGGGGATGATTAATTATTACACAGAAAATTTAGAATTTCTCACGTATAAACTTCAGCTCGTACTCCAAACTTCATCCTTTTCAAAAATCGTTGGTATATATTTTTTTAATACTGATGTCAAAAAGAATTATTTAACAGTTTGAAGAATGGTGCTGTTAATGATCCTGTGGCTCCCACTTCTGAGTCTAATTTCGAAAATAGCTTCAAATCGATGATTTGTATCTTATATCGCAATGTTATATCATCTGCACACGTGTCAAAGATCTCTGACAATTCCTAGGGTGCTGTGCAGACAACTGCAAGTAACATCTTTGTTTCTAGTCCAGTAACATTCAATTATTTCAAGCAATAGCCTGAAATAATATCCCCACATTTGAAAACTGATGTAACATAAAATCGTTCAAGACTTTTTTAGAACAATGTCTTTAAAGATGCTAAATATGCTTTGAATTTCTTCAGATTTAAATTAAAAGATGAATGGTTGTATGCCTTTTGTGTACCTTTCAAGGAGATGGATGGTCAAGATTATTTTTCTTTGTGGCCTGAGAAAAGAATTTTCATGGTACATTTCGTTGCAATATCGATAACTTCCTGAAGAAAATTGCTTTTCAGATATTTTTTCCGGACTTGCTTACTCCCAACATCTTGTATTCATTTGCAATTCGACTGTTCATGCTTCCGGCTACAAAATCCTGTCAAGATCCTTCTCATAATTAACTGATTGAGTTTTTCTGAATATTAACATGTGCAAACTATTTAGATTCTTTTGCAGTATTTTTTATTTGCCTCGGACTTCCTCTAAATCCTTGACTCTCATCCGATTTGTGTGTACCAACCCGACTTGTAAAGTAATATCTACACAAAATATCTTTGTTTCATTCAATCTTGTAATCAATCAACAATTCTTTTCCTATAATCTTTCCATCATTTGTCCTATTTCGTTTCCCGCTCCTCCAGAGTTATTTTCCAGTAGAGTGGATACGAATCCAACGTGGTGGGCCTACTATTCTGTCTCTGAATCCGGCCGTCGTTCAAGCACAGATTAGTGCACGTTTGGTGTCTGACAGGGGCAACCGAGGGTATCTGTCCCCCCTAAAATGCACGCCACTGAACTCTCACGCTATGTTGACCTAATGCCGTAATCCCATCTGTCTGTCTGTACGAGAATGTTGGTTTTTTAAAGGGTGGGTAAAATGAACGATTCTAATTCCGGGATTAGTTGTTTGTTTTGTTGAGAAATTTAATTTTAATGTCACTTCTATAAAAAGTGACATTTTACTATCAGAAAATTGTAGCATATATACAAAATATCTGATTTCATTTAATACAGTTTCATACGAAGTCGAATCATGCACTTTTTACGTGAAATACGGCGCATTCTACTTCAGCCCGCAATTGGGCAGAAGCTGGATTATCTATTTTATTGTTTTCATTGATATTCAATGCCTCACAGCCAATGCAATAGGAACAGTCTTATTACTATTTTGAAAATTGTGAACCATAAATAAATAAATAAATAAATACCTCAATCTAACAATGGGCCAACATTCAAATGTCTGACAGTTGAACAACAATGAACCAGCATTCAAATGCCTGACAACCACCGAACATCTAGTAGCCATAGGTTGTCAATCACGTCCGATAATTGAACATCGACTTGGTCAGTGCTAACTGCTAACCAGGATTACAGTTACAATAAATTATTGGCTAAATAGCGAATTCAAAAAATAATAATGTGAACTAATGACTTAGTATTTCACATTTGTGACATTATTATGATGCTTGCTTCACTGAATGTCAAAATGTTTGTTTCAACTGCCGGTTTTACTAGGTGTGGCATTATTTATAATATTTTCATAATTTAGAAATTATTCAACACCAGTTGTCCTAACAAATTGATTGGTGAATAGTGTACCGCCCAGTGCTACCAATATAATTTCACACAAAAATTAAATTTAGATTAGGCAATTTAACTACGTCCTGAGTATTGATGGTAGCCATACTGAATAGATAAACAAAATAAAATGCAAAAAGTGCTTAGTTTACACATTGTTCGATATGTGTAAACACTCAAATTTAGTGATAAAAAATTATATCAAATGAAATAGGTTATATATGGAATTATTTTGTCATATTTACAAGCAGTAGAACTAAAATAATCATTATTTTTCTGTTTCAGGTTGAGATCAAAGTCAGCGAAATGGTGAGTGATTTTTTTTAATTCTATATATACTCATTCAAAATTACGGATGAGGTTTATATTGGCTGTAAAAATACAATATTTTTGTGAGCTAAACATATTTTTGTAATGACCTTCTAATCTATACCATAGTCAGAATCGAAAAAATTTCAAGCAACTGGACCAACTTTTTCTGAGGGAAGCAATAATTATTATTTTCATGAGCTTTTCGCGCACCAGTTTTGTGAGCTCTTTTTTTATTTTTGAAGACCTCAATCCGCTAATAATTATTTGATTCCGGCGTCATAATTGTAGATCCAAGTTTCGTCACCTGTATATTTGTATATTCAATAAAATCGTAGACAGATTTTTTGTCTGTGCGTTTGTGCACATAAATTCAAACTAGTGGTCGCCCAGTGGTCGAAATTCGACCGTAATTCATTATATTGTTATGCTTGTAATACACGATTGACCAAGTTTTCTGTCAAGTTTTCAACAATTTATTGTCGAGCTCAAAAATATTTGTACCATATTACACGATACAAGTTTTCGTCAAGAAAAATCAGAACTACCAACTTATAATTTTTGACGTAACTTCGAAAAGTGTGGTTAGAGAGAAAGTGTGATAATAGAGATGACAAAAAATTAATATACTGAAGGCAACTGTATATACAATTATATTAATACTTTGTCAACACTAGGATTATGTTTGCAATGTTTGTCTTTCTTTAGGTTAAGTCAAGTATTAAACGCGTGTTTCATTTGACGCGAAATAACTAATATGAGTAATGTTGGCAACGACAAATCGGACAAAAATCTCCCTAGAATAGCCCAGAATATTGGCGAAAAATAGAGCCAGTTCTTTTTCAAAAATAATTTGGTCAATTATTGGTCAAGAAAAAATTGTAGAAATTTTGGACACATTACACACAACCATAAATTGAAGGTCAACTTTTGAAAATTATTGACCAATAAATTGTATCGTTATTGAATTTAGCTCGCCATCCCGGTGGTTTCAGGTAAAATTAACATGGTATACGACGCTCTATCCGAATCTGAAATAAAAAATAGTGGTTTCCATTCAAGATTTTAGAAAGATTGTCTCTACCCTCCATCTCTTGGAGGAGAGGAAAATCGTTAAACTTTTACTTTAGACATTTTTTCATTCGGTGTATATTTCTCGACATATTCCAGCGAAAAAATATGTTGTTTTCAATGGAGCACCCTGTATATAATTTCAGCTTTCTGCACTCTTTCTCCAAATAGACTTCAAGTATGCCAAACCTCACATTCCTCCGTGCGCGCGTTACAAAAATTTCTCTTTATGTAAAATCAAAATAGAACAACCAGTATATAATTTTAGCTCTCTGCACTCCTTCTCTATATAAACTTCAAGTATGCCAGATCTCACATTCCTTCATGCGTGCAATATGCTCAAAAAGGGGTACAAAGTTTTCTCTTCATGTATTAATGTTGCCCAGTGGTTGAAATCCGACCGTGATTCATTCTATTGCTGTTTAAACGTTAATGAATTTAACGTTCCGTCCACGGAGGTTTAGAAAAAAAATCACTCAGTATTCGACAATATGTCCGAATCTGAAACAAAAAATTTCCACCCTTTCTCATTCCTCGGAGGGAGGAAGAAATCATTAAACTTTTACTTCAGATATTTTCCCATATTTCTGAATGTATTCCAGCGGTTGATTGAAATGGGACACCTTTTATAGAGTTTTAGCTTTCTGCACTCCTTCTCCATATAAATGTCAAATATACCAAATCTCACATTCCTTCGTACGCGCGATACAAAGCTTTCTCTTCACGTAAAATTAAAATGAGACACCTCGTAATTTAAGATTTCTGCGCTATTTCTTCAGATAAACTTCAAGTATGCCAAATCTCACATTCTTTCGTGTGCGCGGTATAATGCTTTCTGTTCATATAAAATAAAAATGGGACACCTGTATATGATTTTAGCTTTTTGCATTCCTTCTTCATACAAACTTCAAGTATGGCAAATCCCACATTTTTCTGTGCACGGAATATGATCAAAAAGAGGCACAAAGTTTTCTCTTTACGTATGAATATATAGATCAAAATGGGACAAATAGGACACCCTATATATAATTTTAGCTTTTTGCATTCCTTCTCCTTGTAAACTTTAATTATGCCAATTCACACAATCCTTCGTATATGCAATAAGCTTAAAAAGGAGTACTAAGTTTTCTCTTTACGCATTGATATATCGTCAGCTGAGTATTGGTTTGTCTCAAGTCCATTTTTAATTTTGTATGAAGTCCATGTGTTCTATGTCCTCAATTACGACTTTTATCCTGCGATATAGAGTTGTAGTTCTGTACCAAGTCCTGAAATATATTTTCTGGACTGGGACAAAGCCACAGCTGTATTTCACAGAGTACAGGTTATATTCGAGGACATAGAACACTGGACTTGATACAAAAATTGAAAATGGACATGAGACAAACCTATACTCGGCTGACGATATATTAAAAGTGGAATACCTTGTATATAATTTTCACTTTTTGCATTTCTTCTCCATATAAACTTTAAGTGCGCCAAATCTCACATTTTTTCGTGCATGCTGTATGATTGAAAAGGGGTGGAAAATTTTCTTTTCACGTATTAATATATAGACTGAAATGGGATATCTGTACATAATTTTCGCTTTCTGCATTCCTTCTCTGTATGAACTTTAAGGGCCGGTATTTCAGTCTTCGGTTTAACTTAAGCGGAGCTTAATTACCTTAGTAACAATTGTACTAACAATCATTACTATGGAAATTAAGCTACGGTTAAGTTAAACCATGGACTGAAATACTGGAGCTTAGTCTGCCAAATTTCACATTCCTTCGTGCATGCAATATGCTGAAAAAGTTTTTCTTCACGTATTAATATATAGATTTGATTTTCACTAATATATTGAGATAAGCTTGGGCTAACATTAGATGCTTGTTGCATTTGAATCGATTCACAAATAAAAAAGGTATGTTAATTTTCTAGCCAATTGTCTATGAGTTCGTGCACGCCATTTTCCACAATAGCTCAACTAATTTGAATTTGAATTTTACTTATGTATTGAAATAAGTGTTTGTTTCATTAGAATCAGTTGACAAATAAAATATGTATCAGTTCTAAAGTGCGCCTTTATATACATGAATAATTTTCCTAACCAATTGTATTTTTGGAGCTTATTTGTATATTTACGACATATTATGATAAAATTCTGGAATAATTTAACTATGAGGGACATTGCAATAGATATCTGTATATACAGGATGTAACAGAAATAAGTACATTAATTTTGACCAATAACAGAACTCGTCCAGTAAAATAATATTTCTTAATGACTTTTTTCTCTTTCCTGGATATCGTAAAGGTTTTGTAAATCTTACATAGGATTACGCCCTATTGACATATTCATTAGATTTTTTTCAATAATACTTTTGAACTACTAATAACTGTAATGAAATTATCCTGCCATATCATTAATTCATTTGAAACTGGTCTGAAATATGCTTATTCCTGTATATGAGCAATTTAAGCTGGACTTACCAACAACACCGTTGAAGTCAATTCTTTAAGATTTCAGTCTTATTTATACCTTGATCTTGCTTTCTTTATGTATTATGTAACACTAAAAGAATATATCACATGATAAAGGTCATTGAACTCACAGCTGAAAACGCTAAATGATAATAGTCAGGCTAATAGTCAAGAAAAGGTAATATGTTAACTGAAATTTTGACGACACTAAAACAATGCTTTTTTGAACAAAGATTGCTAGGTAAGCATCCTAAATAGTACCGTGCTGCGCAGCATACACCTGTGGCATGCGCGTAAGCTGTGTGCAAAAGCGCAAAAGGAGTGTCGAATATCTTTGTATCGAATGGAACGGATTTGAATCTGGCGATCTGGTAGGCCACGCAGTAGGACCATTAAGTCCTATTCATCGTGCATGAAAATGCATTGTGACAAGGTGCAAGAGCAACATTTTCCTGAGCTTTACCGTAAGCCAATAAAATATCTGTAAGCTCGTTATTCGTGAAGGCAGGCATTTTTAATACTTTCAATTATTATAATAATAATTTCCCAGGTCTCTATTCATCTTCCAGGTGACACCATCCACGTTTAAATTTACAGAACCACGTGCCAGCACTAAAATCTGTCACAAAATTTTGATGATTTTGCTCGAACATCAACCCTCTCTTATATTCGTACAAATTATGTCCCTGCTGCTCTGCAACTTTTCCTAAAGCCAAGCTGTCAAATATGTACCTCTTGAAGGATCCTGGTTCATATCTCACTGGTTGTGATTGCTCAGTAAACCATTGTAAGTCTTCTGTCAGTTTATAGACACTCTCTTGGAATAAGGGTAGATTTTGTGGGGTGAACGGGACACATATGTAGCTGACATATTTGAAGATGAATTTCATTTGAGGGATGTTTGATTTATTTGTACTGTTATTAAATTTGTGACGAAATATTAGAAAAATTATATTTGACAAAAGGGACAAATTAAACTAATTGCATTCTAATTTTTTTTTTGCACATCATTGATAGTATGATACAAAAAAAAAAACTAGTTTTAAACTAGTTCTAAAAATATTCACTCCTCGATACAAAAAACTAAATTTATCTCCAGCACAATTTTTCTTTTTTTTATGATGGGGAGGGCTTCATATCTATATCATTTGGCGGCTGCGTCAAGGGGGTATGAGATATTTCATTCCCTGTGGAGTTACATATCGCAGGAAGTGACGTTTACCAGGGGTTGATATGCTAGTTGCGAATGATGTGGTCTGAATAGCTTGTTAACATCACAAGCCAGATAAGAGATAGTAGATTCAATTAAAATTGTCACTAGTCAGTTGGGTTTTGGGGAAGGAACGTATGCTGCATGTCAAAATATAAAAGAGGGCTGGGAGATTCTGGGAAAAGATTCAATGAGAGCGTCTGAAAATATTAACTTCTAAATTTTAAGGTAGTTGATATATTTTTTGAAAAATTCTTTTGCAGTCCAATGTTTACAAAAAGTACTTGCGGACATGTCTTGCTTTTCGATTGAATTAAATCCTCTACAATCACTGCTTTTCATTCTGCATCATGCAAGGCTACCACAACAATAAATACCCTAGACACGTGCCTCCCCCTAAATCCACCACTAGCCAGTGTCATCAGCAGCCGAAGTCACTCTGTCATACGTGGTATATCATAACCGAAGTGGAGCAGGATAAGTAAACATCGTGAAAAGTTTTGGGAAGCGAAAACGACCAAACAGATAAGGGTTGAAATGGTGACAGGAAATGAGGGTGTTATCTATAATGCTGTTTATGATTTGTAGCTTGATAATGTAACTTTTTTAATTTCAAAATTTTGTACGTACATTAAGTAATCTCTTCCATCTTCAACCCATTTTCATCGAGCTTTCAACCTGCATCGTGCATTAGCACTTTTAGCAGCTTTCGATACTGTCACATGCATCGTTGCGCGCGCTGTTTCAATCCTGCCATTAATGCCATGTCGGGGGTGGAATCTCCCGTTTACCCCCACTAGGATTGCGATGAACACGCGCTGGAATGCCACGAGGCAAATCAAACACTTGGTGCACTTGACGAAAAACATAAAGACTGTGATAGTGCTGGCAGTGTTTTTTGCAATGGTATGTACTTTCTCTTACATCAATTTTCTTACTTATAGAGATGTGTAAAAATATAAATATTGACTCACCAGTCTTCACTTGGTACTTCAATGTTGAATGACAATCATTGATAAGTTGTTGAAGAGTGACCCCTTTATTAGGGATTTCAAGATCGAGGAGATTCTTCATGTCAGTAGGGTGGTGGAAATCCAAGATTTTTGCGTTGCGGTCGTTCGTATCCTTGATGAAATCCATGAGGAGGTCCACCACCTTCTGCAGGAACTCCTTCGACACATTCTGGCCATTCTTGCCGGTGGGGAAAAGATCTATAAAAAGTGAACAACAAAAAATTATAACTACTTCTATCGTCTATTGTTTTAACATAAAATTAAATATTTTGCATGTAGCCTACATTTTTGGGTGTTGCAATATATTTTTTAAAGTAGCAATTTTATCTTGTATATTCAGCTCTATTAAAACAAACATCCAGTAATTGCCTCCAAATCTATTTAAAGTCACTTATGATAATATTTAACTTTTCACCGCTGGGGTTGTTATCCAAACACTGTGCTGGAGATTATATGCAAATCTGCAGTGTAGGCCATGAAAATTTGCCTAGTGTAAATCGGTTTTTTAATGCATAGAAGCTTGCAGGAAGCTTTGACACAATCAATTAATTGTTTGTACAACAAATATGATTGAAACTGTGGTAATATCGGAACATATTCCAATGATCTTGAACTTTATATCCTGGTTCTCATGATGAAGGATTTAACTAGTTTTTATCAAAAATTTATTAGTAATTGAGTATTAACTGAAATGTTGCACTTAACAAAGTATTTTAAGGAAGGATCCAAGATGTTAGAAATACTGTCTTGAACTTTGCTCTGTCTATGATTCTCGTTATTTTATTGATAATGAAACGACCGGTTTCGGCCATTTAATTAACTTCATCAGGTCGGAAGATTACAAAAAAAAATGGAATGTACATGAATATTCAATTGTTGTATTCGTGCTTTATGTACATTTAATTTTTTTTGTAGTCTCCAGACCTGATGACCTCAATTAAATCTCCGAAACCGGCCGTTTTAAATAAAGAGAGCAAAGTTTGAGACGTTATTTTTAAAATCCTGGCTTTTTCCTGAAAACCTTCAATAAACTATTGATGTAGCTTTTTGGAAAGAGAAAATCTTCAACTGAAAACGATATCATTCTTTAATTTTTTCAAAATATTCATTATACCTAAACATGGCTTCAAAAAATGACATGCATATCCGTCAATTAGTCTGTTCGTATAAACAAGATATCTATACGCTCATCTGTTTTTTGATTGAAATACATTTTTTGTGGATAATTATTGATGGAGAAATACGGTTTTGCAGGGCTGCCTATGGCCGCAAGTATTTTTTATTGAATTTTATCAAGCTCATTTTCTTTGAACAATAGGGAATATGAATGAAATTTAAATTTGGTTCAAATATTTTTATTCCGAATTCTTATTGGCCGGACATTTGTACTAAACCATCATATTGGTAATTAATATCTTTCCAATTGCTTAAAATTAATAAATAAAAGTGCAAATTTAGCGAGGGAAATTCAAAGTTCTAAAACGCAACACCATTGGTTAAAACAAAATGTGACGTCAAATACTATGCCAACAAGTGCGCTCTGCTTACATTTGTATGGCATTGCAGGGCTTTTGATTAGAAAACATAGTAATAACGTGTGTGCTATAATAGTATATTATTATACGAGCATATAATGAGGGCTATTATTCACGAAGGTTAAGTTTATGTCACGAGCGTAGCGAGTGGCATAATTAACCTGAGTGAATCATAGCTTATTATATGTGAGTAGAATACTATACTTTGTCCACGACTACTATTGACTTTAATTCCATAAGCTTTTTTTAAACAAGTTTTTGAATGTTTCTAATTTCTTACCTTCATTGCAAGATATTTTTCATCACAGGCTTGAATAAGAAATTTATAAATTTTAAAGGAAATGTATTAGCTTTTTTCGGACGAAAGCCCTGAGATCTCCGTTTTGAAAGTGACCGCAGTTTTGCCTAGTCTTATATCGACTCCTTGATTTATATTAAGTGTACTCCTAAGCATAGAGCAAAGTGTCCATAATATGGATGATTCATATTTTGCAGCTAATTCCGTAAAATATGCCAGTAAAACTGACCCTGAAAATAAATTGGTTTTCTTGGTCGCCCTTCAATCCTTAAAGGTATTGTACACAAGAATGTAAAGATTTCGGGATTTCTCAGGCAACAAATTCAGGGAGGTGACTTTTGCAGCTTCTGTTATCTCCGGTGTAGTACAAGTAGACAATATCTCTTTCTCACTATCAATTTAAATTTTTTACGTATTCTGGATCGAAATTATGACGTTTTCAAATTGACAACAATTTATGCTTCGCTTGTCATGTCATATCAATGGCTTACTTGATATAGTTCATTTAATGTCAACTTTTTTCTTCAAGAGCATTAAAAAATAGATTAAAGTAATATTTTAACAATATTTTTGTGATTTGTATAAAGTTAGCTAATCAAAGTGCATGGTTATTGCCTAGACGTACTGAAAAATGCTTGCCAGATTCATAATATATACCGCGTGCCCTAGGAATTCTATACCCGTGAATAATGATTATTCACTGCTATTATTCACTATGTGAAAAATGACTATCGTTTTGCTTCAGAAAACTCATTTATAAGGTATATATTATGAGGTAGTCGTGGACAAAGTCATTTATTGTTTAAGTGTAATTTTAGCATCCTAGTGAGATTATAAGTCATTTAAGACAGTGGTTTTGTAAAAGCACAATCGAATAATTGGTCAAGAATAGATCCATTCATGATGTCGTCTTATTTTCTTTTGAATCCAAATTTTACGTCCGTTGAAGTAAAAAAAGTGAACACTACAAAGTAATTATTCAATAATAACACATTATGTACGCTATTTTAATAAATACAATCCGAAATATGATGAGCAGTGAACATAACCTATAATTTTTGTTTATTTTAAAACGAGCAAATGTAAACAAAGCCGCATACATACACTGTATTTTATTGCTAAAACTTATCACATATAATTTTATTCATGATCTGTCAAATTTATTAAGATACTTCATCTCTTCTGATAACCTTACATCATTTCTTACGTATTTTAAAACCTGTCTGGATTGGAAAAAAGACTTAATCAGGTACATTTCTGATAGTATTTTGCATTCAGGCACAATGCACTACTTATAAACTGACTTTTGACCTTTTTTAATGCTAAAATAAGTTAAGAACGAAAACACCTGTAGTAAACAATGGACTGTAATGTTACTGGACATGGTATTTGACGTCATCCATAGAGCGCGCGAAAATGGCGGCGTTTAAACAGCTCAAAATTATTCCCTTTTAAATATTTTTTTAAACTGCATTGCAGCACTTTTAAACATAATTTACATTTTTACTATGTTATAACAATGTAAACAGTGAATTAAAAATATAAAATAAATTCATCAATATACCCTATTACGTTCATTTGCTTTTTGGAAATTATATGATTTATTTGAAAGAGAGGTACATAAAGGACCTAAAAAGTTAGGGCTGCTACCTCTTACTTGGCCGCAACCTCTTGGCAGCCAGGTGTAAACAGGTACATGATATTTATATTTAACTATTTATATCCACTGATCACTTCACTGTTTGGTATTCACTGCTCTAGTATCACCATTACACTACACTCAAATCGTCTGCTTGCGTTTATATACAGATATATCCATTTCTCGAATGTTCTACCACATTTCTGGAATATTGCTAGAGGCTTCCATCGGGAGGGGTGATGTGACGCGGCGCGGCGCGACGCAACGAAGACGAAAGGCTCCGCCCATGCAAGGTCACCTTTACGAGCCTCCACACTCTTGCACGTTACACCTCCATCAATAATTGTCCATAATAAATGTATTTCAATCAAAAAACAGATGAGCGTAGATATCTTGCTGTGGGATCTCGGACTATAAGTTAGTTAAAATTATATGCTACTGTCTTTCACGCTGCTGATTAAAACTAATATTTTTTTTACTTATTGGCTAACTATTAGAACAAAGTCCTATTTATTTCCATTACAATTTGTTAAATAGTTTGATTTTTATTAACAATTATTTTAGATAACTCTTTTTTAGGCGTTCATAGCAAAAATTGTGTTTCTACGGCCTATTTTGTGACCGTGAAATGATTGAAATAAAATAACAGATCGAAGTTTTTATCATATTTTAAATTTATCAATTCAGTAATAACCATAACTTAGCCATTTGTCAGATTTTGAAGTTTGCGCTCTAGTAGAGACTTTGTTTTTCAAATGATTTTAAAAATTTGTTCGAAAGAATACTTATAAAGCTCAGCGAAGTGCGTGAGTTCCAAATCAATGACTAAAGCCCGCCGCACACGATGAAAGTTTTCAAGCAATTTTGTTCATTTAATCTGTCGCAAGTTTTCTTTGAGCTGCGCTTGGTGCGACACTTGTTTTTGCAACACACGAAGCAAGCTGCGCCACTTATTGTGACTCTAGAACGTGGACTTACAAATATGGATCGTCGCAGAAGAGCAGTTATATCTTACGAATTTATTAGAATGCAAGCAGAAAAAAAAATTGGGAAAACTATGTTCAAGAGAGTGGCTGCAAAAATGATTTCAAGGCCGCAGAGGTCTTGATATGTTCGACGAACTATACTGAGAAATCTAAATTAATTACACCACCTTAAGTGGTTGGAAGTATAAGTGCTAAAGTCTTACCATTCAAACCAAATCATAAAACTTAAATAGTAAAGCTCAAGTGATGAAAACCAAAGTTGTAAGTTGATTGCGATATATTTTTAAGATGAAAAGTAGATTTTATGTAGGTACACAAAAGATGACCACTCTCGGTGTAGACTATTAGTTTAAAAACTAAATTTTGTATTTAATTCTTTTTTAAACAAATAATGTTCAATTAAGTTGGAAATACATTTCCTAACTTCATAATTTCACACTGGACGTTTTTTGTTTTAAAATTAAGTGGTCAGATTTTACAATTTAAAGCTCATCGATCGAATGGGGAAACCAACTTGAATTATTATCCTTACCACTTGATTTGCTGTGTAGAGTGCAGGAAACTTTTTCTCATTCTTACTTTTTTTTTATTACTTTGATTATTAATATCTTAAGTATGTTTTCAACTAAATCTTTACAATTGTTTTCTTTTTTAATTGAACTCATTGCGTCGTCTGATTAATTAAAGAAAATAAATTGAAAGCCATGGTTCGGAAAGGTCGTCAATATCAAATTATTTATTATAAAGCAAGCTTTCAGAGTAACAATTTCTTGGAATCTCACGAAATACAAGTCAGTGTGGCGTGGTAATAAGGCTGATGTAGTCATGTGATTTCGATGCTCGTTCTGATTGGTCATGAATAGCAGCCAGCAGCGAAGCAAGTGCGAAAAATAGCACCGGATCTATCTTGTACAACAAGTCTCGTGGCAAGTACAGCACCCAGCAGTGAACCAAGCTTCTAGCTTCGGAGCTAGCATAGCAGCCAGCGCGGCTCCAAGCGAACAAAATTGCTTGAAAAATTGCCTCGTGTGAGAAGAAAAATTATTCAGCAGGAATGTTTCGACAAGCGTAAGAGCGGAACGAAGTACTTCTGCCTTGAAGTAATGATTTAGTGAAAATTCTGATGATGAGAAGTGGTTCTGCCGAAAAAGCGGTCTTTTTAGATAAGCGGTCTTGGCATTTTGCTGCAAAACCTGAGGTTTAGCTTGATGTCCCGATCAATCATAGCCTTTTAGCCATTAATTTTCTTTTTATTATCCCTGCATCACTCTCAAACTACATTTTTGTTTAGTAAGCACAAAAAACGTCATTTAATTTGAAACCACACACTAAATATTTAAATAGTTCTTCTCCTTTAAAATAGTGTTGTTTATAACTGAAAATAAGTAACAATCTATCTATTAATTCCCAATTCCCATGTCGGGATTTCCGTCCTTTTCCGGGGTGAGATAATAGCCCCGGAGGAGTCCGGATAAGGGCCCCGAGGGCCTTGCACCCTCCGTCCTTCCTAGTCTTTTTACAGCTCTTAATCCGCCCATCAGTCAAACACTTCAATACGAAGACTATAATCTCCTATAGAGAAAGACTGCCTGTCTATACGAACAGGATTTCCCATAGAAACGAGACGTTATTTACAACATGTTTAGGAAGTTACGTCTTTAGTTTTAATGCTCGTTAGAGCGGAGGAATCTTCCAGAAATATTGATCAGAATATAAGAAATCAAAACGAAAATATCTATATTCATCTATCTAGACCCTGTCATGGGTTTTTAATGCCCTAGTGCATCTCTTCAAACTAATCCTGTACTAAATAAACCAGCAAACCCCTGGATTTACTTTGAAAAATTGCTCTACGTCTTTTACAGTCATCCAAAGAAATATTGTTCATCGTTTCCTTTTTTTATCAGTTCTTTTACTTATCTATCCAACTAGATAGGATCAACCCCAAGAAAAATGAAAATTGAATATCCTTGTCAGGAAAATGATCAGACTAAAAGAGATAAATGATTATTTGAAAATAAACTTTGTTTAGGAGAAAAATGTATTGGAGTGCCGCAGCTTATAACAAGTATATATGAATACCTTATGGAAAGCGCCGCTAGAGGCGCTACGAACGTTGTACCGGTAACGAACTATGATTTATTTTGTTTTACAAATATTCTTTCAAAAATTTTCGACAATGAAAAAACCAATTTGGCATTTCGCGGTGCAATCTCAACTCTCTAAACGTTTTGAACGCACCCGGGGGATTTTAATTAAAGCCTGCACTTGTGCCCCATCGGACTGCGCCCCTCTAGAGCATCTGGCGCATCTGTGCGTCCCCACCCCTCACAAAACATCCCTAAACATTGTCAGCCTTCTGGAATGCCAGGAATTGATTCAAAGAAAAATATGCTGCATCCTAGCAGACAGGGGAAGTAACATATTGTGTTTTGTATACACAGGTCAAGAATTTCACTCCGATGGGTACAAAAAAAAAGATATATTGTTTTTTGGAGCTTGGATATTGAAAAAGTTTACCATTTTAGAATATTAAAGTAGTTAATATGAAACATAATGTTTTTACGAGGCCACATACACCAAATATTAAAATTTGATATTGAAACAGACAGTGTTTAATAAGCGAATTATTTTAAAACTAAAAAAGTTCATATTGTCACAAATTTAATTTAGAATAATCAACCTTAAAAATCGTTAAATATGATTCAGATGCTACTATATAGCGAAGAATAATAAGTTACGCCCTTTTTTTTTTTACCTAGAGTCAAAAATGTATTTAATCTGCTTTATATCTCGGAATATAAACATGACTGTAGGTCAATAACAGTAGAATTTAAAGTCCAGCGGTTTACAAAATATACTTATCAGTTCTAAGAATAATCTCGATTCATTGCCAACAAATAAATGAATGACTCAGCTTCCATTCATACTTCTCAACCTTGTTTTAGAACAAGGTCACAAACAGTATGACGTTTTTGTTCCGTTACAACATTCCAAAGTAGTTTGCTTTTCGGACGACAGATGTCCTTCATAATTATTTTTACTTTCGAAGCCAGTTTACCTCTGGAACTTTAATAGGTAGTTATGTAGTGGAAATGAAAAGTAAGATCATACTTCACAGGATCATTTCTGTAGTATATCTTCACTTACTCAAATTCTAATTTTGAGTTGTTGTAACCACGATGACGAGATTTGGCATGGTGTTCTGAGCGTGAGACGGATTGAATTTTCACCTTATGGAGGAATTTTGATCAGCGATGATCGTTCACCATTTTTAATGGGAATGGGCATCCTGCTGTCTGAGTGGCCACCTAAATTAATATAAACATAGTTTCTATCGAAAATATACTGAACGTTAAAAAGTATTTCTGTTGCTGATAAATTCAACATAATTTTTTTAAAAATAAATACTTGATTTTTAATATGTCGCCATCTCTAGTCTAAAGTTGCCGCAGTCCTTAGGAAGGTGAAAAAACCCTGATTTTAAAACAATAATTTTTTTTTTAAATCAGCTTTTGATTTTTAACAATTTATTAAATTTACGTATGTAAACTTCCGGATCAGAAGAGACGCAGGTGTTTTCCGAACTGTTATTAATTAATGTTCAAACAGTTAAATCAGCCATTTATCACCGACCCTAATTTCAATTTAAGAGGGATATTCGGCCGCTTAAGGGTATTTAACCCTCATAGTAAGCCTGGTGTGTACATTTTGAATTAGTACACTATATTTCCAGAGGATTTCAGTTTTTAATTCGTTCCAATTTATTACAAAAGTTTGACTGAATTTAGATTTATCTGCGCAGTTTCTCTCGCTGCTTCGAATAAATAGGCAACTAGTTTTGTTGCTGTGTTGCTTGGGTTGCGGTCAAGATAAATGATCTAGTTTTCCGTGTTCCTGAGCTTTGTAATTTCCGGTTGTACCGGATGTGGTTCCATGGATAACAAAATCGATCAGATACTCTACCGCCGGAAGTCAAAAATGTCACAAAATATATTTGAGATGCTTTTTGATGTCTTTTCTGTCTCAGTCTCAGCACGTGGCAAACAATTTTGTTACCTCTCTTTCAAGCAGTGAATATTTTTTCTGAGTACTCTAGAATATAAAAATAAATAAAAAGGCAAAAATCTCATCCTATTTCAAAGAATGCTTTTAGCTCTTCCCTTTTAATTTCACCGTGTATTGTACAACTATTATTTCCGGTACACTGATCCATTTGTCGAGATTAAAACAAAGAATTCTGCCTCTTTTGTTATTTTCAAAATGGACAACTTGACTCTTCAACAAGCATCAATAAACAGCAAGAAAAATACTTATGTAGTTTCAATTTTAAATAAATCTGAACCTTAAAAAATAAATATGGAAGCAAAAAAACATAGCTCCAATACACGCCGGACTTGCAGCTGCCTAATTTTAATTTTTAATTTGGATAAATTAATATTGGTAAGCACTGCTTCGTTCCTTCTCCAGTAAGTAAATAATTTCTATTTCTTCAAAAGACTTATTAACTTGACTGGTTAATTTAAAACTTGACAGCAATGACGTCAAAACATTAGACCCAGCTTGCTAGCATTTGTTTTGAAGCAGACATTAGGGGTGCGGGGAATGGGGAAATATCCAAGTTGGTAGTGCAGGTTGCATACTTCTAACTTTCATCAAATTTAAAACTCAATTCTTCATCAGAAATATATGAATTGATGAACAAGGCAAGTGTTTTTATGAATGCTTAATTTGTGAAAACGTGGATTTCACATTTAAAATACAATTCACAAAAAAAAATTACAATAAGTTGAAGCCTTTCATTTTATAAATAAATTACGGTATGATTTTAATATGAATTGATAAATTTTTCAAGTTGTTTTTAAGATTGTAATTATTCAAAAAAATTAAAACACAAACAATAACAATACACGTCATACAAATAGTGTAAACTAGGCATCACGCACTGCAAACTTGGATAATTCCCTTTCCTCCCTAACCGCTAATGTCTGCTTCAAAACAAACTGTACACCAACATAGGACGTGCGGAGTCTAATATATAAGACATCATTGCTTGTCAGCAACAGAGATGTATAACAGTACTATTAAAAATTCGTTAGCTACGTTTCATTGATTAAGGTGGCCACTCAGACAGCATGATGCCCATTCCCATTAAAAATGGTGAACGATCATCGGTGATTAATATTCCCCCATAAGGTGAAATTTTAATCCGTCTCACGCTCAGAACACCATGCCAAATCTCGTCATCGTGGTTACAACAACTCAAAATTAGAATTTGAGTAAGTGAAGATATACTACAGAAATGATCCTGTGAAGTATGATCTTACTTTTCATTTCCACTGCATAACTACCTATCAAAGTTCCAGAGGTAAACCGGCTTGAAAAGTAAAAATAATTGTGAAGGACATCTGTCGTCCGGAAAGCAAACTACTTTGGAATGTTGTAACGGAACAAAAACGTCATATTGTTTGTGACCTTGTTCTAAAACAAGGTTGAGAAGTATGTATGAAAGTTGAGTCATTCATAATTTGTTGGCAATGAATAGAGATTATTTTTAGAACTGAAAAGTGAATTCTGTATATTTTTACTTTAAAGTCGAGCATTATTAGCCTAGAGTTAAGATTGTATTCAGAGCATATAAATTTATAAATTAACAATTTTTAGAATTGATTCAATTTTTCCTACTGCCACCATGAATTCACAGGAAATATAATTTCGGTCACACTGGAACGCATAAACAAAATAAAGAACAAACGCTTAGATAACGCTTTTTTTGCGATGAGTAAACAACCAAATTCAGGGATTTATAATGGAATTTAAATAATCAAAATTGTTTTCAGGTATGATTGACTTTAACGCGTTTTTTTCGGTCGCGGCTAATCTGAACTTTCCACAGTGATAATTGTACTAATTCTAGAAAAATTTGGTTGTAAAGCCCTACAGGCGGAATAACGAATTATCGTTTAATGATTCCACTGTCACAATACATTTTTTGGCACCCCATTACTGAACAATTTTTTTTTTTTAAATTATCATTTATTGATTTCACATGTACCAGAAATAATAAATACAGAGCTATTTATTATTCCCTGAATATTTGATTTCATAGCTTTTTCCATGTCGATTTTTTAGCGCATTTTTTGAAAAAAAGCGCTATTATATTCACTTTGGCTGTCTGGCTGGCTGGCTGGCGTGACGCTGGGTTCTCAGCAACTATACTATTTACAGACTTGAAACTGGTACTAAATAAAAGCTGCTGTTTCGTGGGTTTGCACAAATTGCTTTAATTCAAGCTCAGTGATTGTGAAAGATTAAATTATTCAATTACTTGTTTCAAGTAAAACAATGCCCATAGATATATATATGACATTAGGGATATGGCAACTGAAGTTTATTAAAGTAGATAAAAATTTAGTTACAACTTTAGCCGCGGGTGTCACTATTATTATGTACAGTTGTCAAATCTGTCCGGGATTCATTCAATGACTTGTTTGACGCGAATTTGAAGCTTATTAGAATGAATTATTACTATTGGATGAAAATTTGTTTACTTTTGGTGTATTTTTTTTATATAGCTTTGATAAAGATCAAATTATCATTTTAAGATACAGCACTTGACCTCCCGTCAGTCAATAACTAAATAATGAAGATTAAAAGGTATTTTTGAGTTTGTACATGCATAAATTATGTACCTATCAAATAGTCAACTTGAAACTAGTACTAAATGGAAGCTGCTGTTTCGTAAGTTTGCCCAAACTGCTTGATTTCAAGCTCAGTAACTGTGGGAGATGGTAATTTGCGAAATCTCTGAAATAACAAGCATTCATGAGCTGTCAAAAATGCGCTTTCATCATCTAGATGATTCTTCCATTTTTTTAATAATTTTTCATGTATTCACATTTTAGGTAGTTTGGTAGCCAATTCACTTGAACTTGAACCCTCATTTTTTTATATTCAATCGAAAGATTATGCTTGAATACACGTACAGGAAAAAAATCTGACTTTTTTACCACATTATTTAAAAAATATAATCAAGTAAAGTTATGCAAAAATACATGAGCTCTTATGGGTGTCTTTGTTTAATAACGCCGGAAATTGATGGTTTGTGATAAATTGGCAAACTTGACCTGAAGAAAAAAACTTGCCGATGGATAGATCGATGTCTCAAACGTACATTGGAAAAGATTCAAAACGGTTTACCACATAGTTTTGATTTAAATATTATAATTTAATTTCTATCTCTGTTGTTCATCGGATACATTAACTCCTCCTTCTTTACAAGGGGAAAAATGGCGACTTCGTCGTGCGCGCCAAATTTGAAATGTAACCAAATTTATGAGGTTATATAGAACCTACTTACAAATGGTATAATATAATTGAATGATTTGCTTCATAAATCGTCCGGATATTGTAGTACGCTTTATTTTTTTGCATAAAAATATTTTTTATTATAAATACACTGAAAGTTCACACAAATTATAGCTGACATTTTAAGGTTATATTAACTTGTGCACAACTATAGTTCAACTCTACAAAACCCATAACAGTTGGTATTGACTAGTGACAGTTTAGTATAGTCAATACATATTTAATTTATAATACTATGATAACTATTCAATTATAATACGTATTAAATTACATCAATTAAATTCTAATATTAATTATTTCTACTTATTTTGACATCTTCCGTTTAAATACTTGTGGAAGAAAAAACAAAAAAGGTATTAATTTGACCTAGGATTGCGAAATTAGCTTTTTTCATACATTAGAGATGTTTTTTGGAGTCGTGATCACGATTACAGTAAATGCAAACACTATAATGAGCACATTTCATAATATAGATTTTTTTCAAATGTCAACTTGATGGATGACTATAAAATGAAAATATCAATGACATCCATAATACTTAATTATTTTTATTTTCTTCTCAGCAGCAAAATAGTCATTATGATGTCAGCAAGGAAATAATAATAATAAAGGTGTTCCTGATTTGCAGCTGAGTACTTTCGAATGGGAAAAAAGTTTAGTAATGAGGCAGTTTCGGTGCACATTCGTATTATTAAAAAATCTGCTGTGGCCACACAGTACTTCTCCGAACATAAATTTCATGGCTAGTTTCAACGCTTCAGAAATTTAGAAAGTCGCATCAATTAATTGCATATTTCAAAGTGAAAACTGTCATTGTTGAAGTGACAGCTGTTATTGTCAAAGTGACAGCTGCCGATTATATTTTAATCCTTACATAAAATAAGTATTTTTGAAAATTAGGACTCTTTTTATAGATTTTCGTGGTCTTTAATTCATTGGAACATACAGTTTTGACATTTGATCGCCGGAAGTATAATTTGAAGATGGTAATGTTGGATTCCACTACTTAATTATTTATTTTTGATATCTACTAAGCTTATCTCCTAGAGAGCTTAAAATTGATACCAAACTAGACATCATTTAATTGATTTGTGAAGGAAATAATTGACAATCGTTCAAATATCCTGTTTGACACTTCTACTACAATTAGAAGAGCTTTAATTTGATACCAAACACGATAGAGCCAAATTACTTATTTTAAAAAAACAATTGACGAACGTTTGCATGTGATGCCAAAATATGAGTGATAATAATTCCAACTCCACATTATGATTCTCATTATTTCTTTGGTTTAGAAAAATATAACGAATTTTATAATAATTCAAATTTTGATAATAACAAATGAACCGCTGATAATTTTGAAAAATGTTTCATGTGAATGTTGTGCCAAATCATTGATGGATTAGTTTTAGTTATTTCATATTTTATGATAAAAACTACTGTTTATAAAATGAACGCAAAAAACTAAAAAGTTCTATTAATAAAGTTTAATACCACTGGTTGAAATAAGCTCATCTACGAACTTGAACCTAGATTTTGATGAAAAACTTAAATATACAATTTTAGTCGAAAATTCGTACACGTTCTCAAGTTATCGTGCTTGCAGACTGATTTTTTTTCATGTTTTCCGGGTTCAGTTGGTTCTAAAGCGTCAAACTGTCAAAAAATCACGATTACAATACTTTTTCTATTATATTATAGGTCGGGGAAGTAAAAATGTCCAATGACATGACAGTTGAAGTTGATATTTATGCCAATATAAGCAAAACGGCCAAATAATCGAAGCAGAATGCAATCAATATTAGGGAATATAAATATGTAAGAACAAATAGTTCAAA
The DNA here is from genome assembly GCA_963989225.1 of Dromius quadrimaculatus. NCBI lineage: Eukaryota > Metazoa > Arthropoda > Insecta > Coleoptera > Carabidae > Dromius > Dromius quadrimaculatus. The sequence continues at coordinate 6,775,950 of OZ022328.1, forward strand.
CAAATAATTCGTGTACCTAATTTTTTCGAAGTAATTCGAAATGCTGAAATTTAAAGGCGCCAAATAAAAGGAACTGTTATTGGTTTTTTTATTTGTAAATAACTGTTATGATTCTCTTCACTTAGTTTCAAATTGCCGTTTCTAAGTATGTAATTCTCATTAAAATTCCGTCCACAATTCTTAATTTGCAGAATTAGAGATAATTCCGGAACAAATAAAAATTAGAATTATACAATTGTTATGTTTAAGCCATTTAAGCGTGGGAAGGACTCCATTGCGATTTTGGTTCGTCTAGTAGTTGTATAGGAAGCAAAATGTCACGGATTCTGCGTACTCCCTCATCGAATTCTCCACCGGAAGAATCGATACCGGAGCCCACGTTTTTTGTTTAACAAAATCTGCTAGGTTTTAATATTCGACTCATTTATGCTTTAGCAGTTTTAATTAAATTCTGTGTAACTTTTGGAACTTTTAAATGAGCCAAGTAGCAAAATTTGATTCATTCAATTATTAAATTATTTACAGGGTGGTGACTGTAACATGAACCAAATTTTAGCCATATTTTCTAGTCTGAAGATGTTTATTTTTAGTTAACACAAATATCACTTTTAGAAATTTTATCGACGTCTGTGTAACGGTCTAAAAGATATTATCGGAACGTTTATAGCAGTGTTTCTATTGCCCGTATAAAGCGTGCGGTATTCCATAACCATCCTAGTGAATTTGTATGTTATTTTTCTTGTGGAATTATTTGTCACATATCTGACAAAAATTCAATACTATTTTTGCAAATTCTGATTTATTACTCTCTCTCATTCTGAAACGAACTTCAAAATTTATTTAAGAAATTGACAAAACGGCAGAATCTTTTTTTCAGCAATAATTATCACCTGATTTTGAGGGAAGATAACAGAAATAAAAACATCTGAAAGGTGTTTTATTTATCCACAATTTCAGACCTAGAATTCATATTCCACTTTTTATTATTCATGAAAGCTGATCGTAATTTATTCCTATTTTAAAAAAACATAAAAAACAATTTTTAACATCGGGAGGATAAGCCTGAATTTATTTATAGATCAATTATTAATTTGTCAGAGCTTATTTTATTACCCACATCATAATTGAATATTCAAGCAGTTCGTGATTTGTTATACGGGTTGCGGAGCACGATTTTTCGCTCACTTTGATGATGAATCACATATTTAGTAACTTTTGAGGAACAAATTCTATAAATTTATCATAAATATAATTATTTAAATTATTTTCAATTTTTCAAAAGAATTTTTCAGCTTCGTCGTGTCATATTTAACTTTTTTGTTACACAAATAATTATTTTAGCTGCTTATTTGGCTTATATTGCCTGAAATAATATTTCCAGCCTAGGATGAGTAAAAAAATAATTGAATGAGTATTTTCTTACCTGTGTATTTTAGCCCAGCCGTACTGGAACTAAGCTGAAACTGCTGCTGATTATTGCTCATCGCTACCGCTGATCCGTGTCTTTTCTGCTATTTCTTGCACTAGTGCCTCTTGTGGTAGAGTCAGGTGGTCGACGGCGGATGCCTCGATGCCTGGAGTCGGTCTAAAGCAGCAGCTTTGTGCTTTCAGCTCTGAAGCTCGCGCAGAGGTCAATCGAGGTGACCCAGTTTCTAGGCGCCGTCGCGCACCCTCTGACGCCATCACGGTTACTCGAGGGGTGGAGTCTGCCACGTGTGGGTGATTTGGGTGAGTGGGGAAATGCTTACGGTTGTAAATGTGACGTAGGCTACTATGGCTTTTATTAGGCTCACTTAGAACTAAAACTGCACATCATATACGCGGAATAATTGCATAATTTTTATCCTGCTTAATGAAAAAAATATTCTGATTTTTGAACGCCCTTCTGCTGTACTTAAGGTCCCCGCCGTTTTTACATTAAACCTAATTTTAATTTTGGAAATAAAAAATAATCAGACGGGATTACATTCGGGTTATAAAAGGTGGGACACAAAATTTCCATTAATAAATACTTCTACTTATAACCGACGCTCAATTAGGCACTATCACTACGCTTATTTATTATTTACACAATAAAAATGTCGGCTACTTATTTTTACTACTTCTTATTTGGATTAGCAATCATAATTTGCTCGACCAAGTCCGGGTTTTTATATCCCCGTCTAGAGTTTCTCGAAGCCTCTAGAAAATTCTAGTGGTTTCCAGAAATTCTACCAGATGTCACTACGTCGTTGTCGCCATATGACTTAGTTGCGTTTGCTACCTGTTTATCCCGCGTGCTGCCATGGAAGTCTACTTTGAATGTGGGTCTTTAATTATGGGAATTAAGTCAAAAATTCTAATATATTTCTTTCTCTTTAAATTTCACGTTAGAAAATTCTTGCCCAGAATTACTTTTTAACTCTTGACAAAACTGTAACAATCAGCAATCATCATAAACATCGCATTCGAAACAACAATCATCAGCAAAAGATAACACAACATAAACTGAGACTCAAGAATGTAAAGTCAGCGAACATACATGAAACCTAGTGCCACCAATGTTAAGTTAAGTTAGAAAATTAGTAGTCAGTAAGTAAGTTAGTTCGTTAGTTTAAAAGTTGGGTATTAATCGGAGTTTTTAAAATATATTGAAACTTGTTATTCCTTCAATATATTTTATATTTGTTAAAACGTGATACTTAATTCCAAGTTCCTGCTGTGAGTCATTCAGCCATTCTCCGTTTTAGAAGAACTAAAACTTTGCAAGTAAGTACGTTATAATTTAGTATATGGTTACATTAAATGCGAGCGCGTGCGATTTTGGAACGCCCGTGTGCGTCATATCAGACTTATTGGTGGTTACATTGTCTCCGTCCGACTGGCAACTGGACGAGCAGTTTCGTGAAATGAATCAAAGTTTGCTAAATTGTTATTTACTAGTCGAAAATAATAGTGCTTTGAGATTATCGAGTGCAGACCAAGAAAGAAAATATCAAGTGGTTTAATTATACGTTTATAAATAGAGATAAAAATGGAGAGTGAATAAAACTTTTTAAAAAATTGAAAAAACAACCTAACAAATTATTTGAGTATTCATACTATATACAAAATCCATACTAATAACTGGGAAAATACTCAACTTTCCAAAAATGTATTGAATCTAGTAGGGTTTTCATAATTTAAATCAGTTAATTCAAATCAAGTAAAAAAATTATGATTTAAATCAATCCAAATTTCTCAATCAAGCACCGAACAGATTCATATAAAATAAAATTGAATAAATATAATTATCATCAAGTTATTTATAACCTAATTCAACCTTTTATATCGGCTTTTTTTCCAACCCTCGAACCTAGGGAACATAACACATGATTTTTTATCTATAATCCTCTTGTGGTATTCTTTAAAGTTTTGATCCCATAATGATTTTTTCGCCTCAATACAACAAATTAGTTTTTCAATATCCATTTTTTGATTTACAACGCAAGTAAAATCAAACCAGTTTGTTTAGGTCTGATAGTCGTGCGATATCATACGAGCGCGTCAGTCAAAATCGTTTGCAGTGTAACCATACGTGTTTGTTTCTACCGGCGACGTCGGACGGGCGCATTCGTCTAAAAAATCGCACGCGCTCGCATTTAATGTAACCACACACTTATCCTTACAATTCACCAAAGAATCCAATCTAACGAAACATATTTATTGTAAATTAAACCCTCACAAAACTAATTTGGTAGCCAGAGAGTAATAAAAAATATTAACAGTCAACAATATTAGTGACGCGAAAAGTGACAGCAAGCATTTTTAGCTTGCGATTTTAAGACCGGGCGCTCGTGGCAGAAAAAATGGAACAACTTTTTACAGGCTGCCATTAGGGAAAATACTTTTAGCTTATATTTGCATTTAAAAAGCCCCGCTGATGTTAGTGCATATTGAAAAATTGACTTCAATTGGCAACAGAAAATAGCTTCTTCGAACATTTTACAATGCAATTTCTTCGAATGTAAGGCAAATTTTCAAAATCAACTAAAAGCTTAGTGTAAGAAATTGTTTCGAGTTACGCAATGAATTTACAAGTTTACATGGATATGCTTTACTCTTGGACTCATGTAGACCGTCTGCCAATAAGCTTTTAGTAATTTAGCAAACTTGCCTTACGTTCGAAAAAATGACAGACTGTAAAAAGTTGTTCAGAGAAGCCATTTTTCGATGCTAATTCAAATCTTTTTTTTAATATGCATTTAACACCCGGATACGGATAATATAGAAGATATGTGGAATACTTACCCAATAATACATACCCAACAGGAAGCAAACCCATTGGTGGAAGGAACAGGTTAAAAAATAAGTAAAAACGAAGAGACGAAAATGGAAAAAATACTTAAACCAAAGAGAGAAGAAAACCATTAAGACTACAAAATGCAAAGATAAATAGTCAAAGAAATAATCAAAAAATCAAAAACAGAAGCATGGGAAGAATTCGGGGAAAAGCTAGAGACGAACTTCAAAGAAAACCAGAAATTATTCTACAGAGTAACAAAAAAAGACAAGAAAGGGGAACAAATGATGTTAAATCAATTAAAAAGTAAACAAGGACAAATATTGAAAGAGAATGAAGAAATACTAGAAAGATGGAGGGAACATTCTCAAGAATTACTGGAATAGAAGAAAACGAAACGCACCAAAGACAAAGAACATAAATAGATAGAAGAACAAGGGAAATACAAAACAAGAAATAATAACAGTTTAAAAAAATTAAGAAATGGAAAAGCACCTGGACATGACTACATAAAAGGAGAACAGCTAAAATATATGGGAGAAGAAGATGAAGAAATGCTACTAACGATGCTGAATAGAATATGGAAAAAGGAACAATACCAAAAGACTGGGAAAAAGCAGTAATATCTCCTATATACAAAAAAAAAACAATAGAGACTGCAGAAACTATAGAGGAATATCACTATTATGCTCAGCAGTTAAAGGCTACGAAGCAAGCTTGGACAATGTACAGAAGAAACACTGGAAGAAACCCAAGACGGATTTAGGAAAGGACACTCCACACAAGATCATATATTCTCAATAAGAAAACTCACAGAAAAAAACCCTAAAACAAAACAAAAAACTATGCATTGCATTCATTGATTTAGAAAAGACGTTCGACAGAGTGCCAAGAAGAATGATATGGAAGATACTGAGAGAAAAACAGGTAGACGAATTTACAACATCACAAAGATTGAGACAAGGAGAGGCTTTGAGTCCTTTACTATTCATCTTGTTCCTGGACAAAATAATGAAAAACATAAACAACAAAACAAAAAAGGTGGCACTTGGTTATTATAAGTTATAGCAAATAAAAATAGCAGATGACTTGGCAATACTAGCAAAAAGCAAACAAGAGCTGAAAAACAACCTGGATGAATGGGATACAGAACTAAGGAAACATAATATGACGATAAATAAAGATAAAACCAAAATCATGGTCATAGCCAAAGAAGAAGTGCATACGTTTACTTACCTAGGAGCAACATTAAACGATAAGGCAAACTTAGAGTATGAAATTAACAAAAGAATACTTAGAATAAAATTATAAACAATAAACAAATAAGAAGGAAGACGAAAATAACTTTATATAAAACAATTTATAAGCCAACATTAATAAACGGCAGCGAAACGTGGGTAATGAACCAAAAACTAGAAAGCAAAATACTAGCGGCCGAGATGAGGTTCTTGAGAAGAATAGAGAGAGTAAAAAGGGTAGATAAGATAAGGAACGACCACATAAGAAATAATATACAAATAGAAAGTATTACAGAAGACAATAGAGAAAAAACAGGTATCATGGTACGGTCACTTAAAAAGAATGCCCAAAAATAGACAAACGAAAATAATATGGAATGCCAGAACAGCGAAAGGAAGAAAAATAGGAAGACCAACAAAAACATGGGAAAGCAACATAGAAGAAATACTACGCAGAAACAACACTAGCCCGCAAGAAGCAGGAAATAAAGCGCTAAACAAAAAAGAATGGAAGGACATAGTGAACACAGTGGCATCCTTGGTGAATTAAGTGAAAATAATTTTGAATCCGGGCGTTAAACAGAGAAATTGCAATGCTGTGAAATGTTGGAAAATTGTTTTGGAACTGTTTCAAATGTCCACGACAATAAGCATGTCGACCATTGAGATGCAGGATCTGTTGAAAATAGTCATGGAATCTATAATATCAGCGACAGCTGAACAGATGCAACCCATGGAGAAGAAGATTACTGAATCTACGGAAAGTATGAAATTCATTGAGAAGAAAATGACTGAATCTGCGGAAGATATGGAAACGACCATAATCTAAGAGATGCAAGCCGTGAAATCAGTCAAAGAGTCTACAGCCGAACAGATGCAAGCCATAGAGAAAAAAATTACAGGAAACAAAGGAAGGTATTTCCACGTAATGGAAAAAATTCAGAGCACAGTGAAACCATGAAAAGTAGCATCCAGGAAATTGTAAAGAAATTTTATGATGAACTCACTGAATTTGAGCGTCAAGTCAAGTATTGCAAGTTGAACATGATTTTTATATGACGGTCCGACTGATTTATAAATAAATAAAGTGAAAAGTGTACTGCAACCTGTGTAAAGTTATGAACTCACAATGGAGTTGTGACATTATTTCATTTTGTTTAGAGGTTAATAGAATTTTGACAGACAGAAAGACATGATTAGGATTTGCTTCAAACTTAAAACTTTAACTCTAATTTTTATTTTTTTTTTGACCTGTCTCTCTATTTGAAAGAGTGTTTAAATGTAAGATCCAATGGGGAGTTGGCAAGACTTCTACTTCAGAAATTTTCTGAACATTTTATATTGCCTGTCTAGTTTAGGAGCCCCATTAAATGTGTCTTGATCCGGTACTGCTTCAATGTGAAATATTTTGTGTATATCTCGATGCATTTTTTTTTTGCATCAAAATGCACATAGGATTGCCATCAACTACTAAAACTGAGAGTATAGCAATTCTGATTCTCAAAAACAATCCGGTCTTTGATGTTTAAAAAATCCTTGACTGGATACTATTCCGCTTGGAATATTTATTATATATTACAAAATGAAATTGTCAGTCAAATCAGTCTGGAATTGAATCCGGGTGAAGTTGGTAACTCTTATTGCAGAATAAAATACAGCATTTCGATAATTTGTAAAAAGTCGGGTGAAATTATCGTAAAATTTGCAAATTTTGGTCATAGTCATCAATTAATATTAAACTCTCATCATCCTATTAATTAATAATCAAAACCGCGAAATTTTCTCCAGCCGAATATCAAATTTTTAAGCAAACCAGAAAATTATTGGATAAATGTACGTGCCAATGACAGACCCTTCCTGCTACACATGCGCAATGACCTTCTTCCTCTTGCCACAAACGCCACCAATCAGAACATCTCAAACAAAACGAATCAATATACAAATGTAAATACAGTTGTTTTGAACTCGCCTGGAAACAACAATTTGCTGTTATTTGATTGACAATTTTGTTCGTTTTTTCTTGATTAATAGAATCGTCGTTAGAGATTCGAATTCAATATTTTAAAAAATGCAGATGTTAACTGTCAAACTTATGAACTTTTGCTGGATATTCTTGCTTCTGTTGCTTTTCACTTTCCAGGTCCACTGTTTACCATTTTCAGAACCTCGTATATTAATTCTTCTTCAAAACAGGTAAGGATTGTAAATTCACGTTGATAAATTAAATTCAAATCACCGAAAAATATTCCGGCTTCTCATTGAATATTAATGAAGATATTGATTTTTTGGGATCATATCTGGCTTATTGCCAGGAGGCAGGACATTGTACGGATATCAACGGATCCTGAACTTTGAGTTCGCGTCCTGGATTCTTTATTGTTGCTATACCTTTTTATTGCTAGCAGTATTTTTTCACGGGCGGTATAATGTGTTCTCCGATAAATTCCGGATATGTTTGATGGTATTTTTCTGGTCGTAAACTTCAATTATGAAGTAAAAAAATCAATTTGAGGACATAAAGTTTTATATTTTACTTACACAAAAACGAAAACGGAGCACAACCAGATAATTAATGTTTGAATAATTGCAGTAATACCAATGTACTTATGTATCAATTTTATTCCAAATCAATAGCTAATAAAATCAGTAAACTGCCAACGTACTTATTCAACTATAATCGTAAACTTAACTCGGTGCTGGATAAAACCATTAGGCACTGCTTTTTTATGTATCATTTTCAATGTAAAAAGCTGGCTTTCATGGAAAACTATACAATAAAAGTTTTATTTCTCACTGTTAATACACGATTTCAGTAAGAGAGTCCTTCAGGATCTGAGAAGATTTATTACAGTACCGTGTATTTTCTGAGCTCAAAAAATTAATAACAAGGCTCTTAAACAAAGCTTGCTAGATATTCAGCCATAAATTCTAAAAGTTTTCTAAGATGGAAGTTTTAACAATGGAGTCTTATCTCTTCTGTCATACCTACCCTTCCACAAACACTGAATAACATTATTCTTCGCTTATACAGGCAAAGTGAATATCTCGTTTTCACGGCTTATCACTTGATGGAAAATTGATCCAAAGGAGAATAAAGAAAAATGTCTTCTTATTCTATTTTTTTTTTCTCTGGTTCTGTGCTCTATGAATATGTATCCGGAAAATAGAATATTCAAATTTCATTTGTACATACATACATATATGAAACAAGAAACCAAAAAAATAAGCGAATCAAATTAGACAATTAGAAGTATTCAGATGTTATAGTCCAAGATCACAGGTCCGCCAAACGTTACTTATTTTCTGAGAAACAAAATGTGTGGAATAGAGTAGTATTAGTATGTACTTTGATCGTATGCATACTTGCTAGCTTGGGCCGACGGCCAATCTATAGATAACAGGTGCTAGAGGTACGTTAAAACATTACTCACTTTTCTCAAAGTCTGAGTGCTGATTTTTATGTATGTTATAGATAATATTGTTCAAAATTGATAATCAATACTGACAGACACTTCCCATCGGCGGTAATTCCTGCTAGACGCTTTAAAGCTTGCTCCCTGAGTAACATATATAAAAATTAGGACTCATGTTATATTTTGCAAGCTTTAAAGTGTCTAGTAGGAATTATTGCCGATGGGAAGTGTCTGGCAGTGTTGATTATCAGTTTTGTACCTTTTCCTATTTCCAAGGTGGCAGTAGGAAATTAAAAAAGGTAATGTTTCTTCACTATTTGGTGGCAAAAACTTAATGTACTGCTGATTGACACTAAATTTAAGTAATGGAATATCCTACCTTGAAAGTGAAGACCCAGGCTAGCTATTAACAAGGGCACCAGAAATATTTTACCTGAAAAATAGGAAATGGGCGCCACTCCCAGGAAATGATCAAAGGAGAAAAAGGTACTATTCTGGGAGACAATAGCGACAGCAAAAAAGAAATAAAGCATAGACGTCGAAATCAATTTTAAATAAAATTATTATTAATTTAAAGCAAAGAATTCCAAAAATTATAATTCAAAAAATTTGTAACTTACGAAAATGATTGAAGCTATTATACAAAAAAATCTCACTGCAACAGCCAAAAGGGAACTGGAGAGCACGTCACAGACGTTCAAAATTACGTTACAAAAACTAGCTAAATATCCTCTTCAGGCGGAACTCAAGACTAGTATCGGCAGAGAAGATAGATGTCGAATTGGTAGCCACAAAAACAACGTCAGACAAGAACGTTCCCTGAATTAAGTAAAGTTGATCTTGCGTCTTATAGGGCTTTGATAAATACCCAACGGTCCTTGAAGGTGTTAAGGTTGGCCGTGCGCTTGGTCGTCAACTTCGGGAGATATTAATGTTCTTCTTAAATTCGTAGACGTGTTGATGTTTTTCTTAATTTGAAGTTGGTCAAAAACTAGTCTCAAGTGGCCACTGGTCCCTAAGATTCCTAGCAGTTTACACTGAAAACAAACAACCCAACCAGTATCCAATTCAACTGAAACAGGAGGTTCCTACAAAAAAATTTTGAGAGCTCTCTTCAAACGTGAAGCGTTAAACTTGAATGAATAAATTTAGATTCAATTAAAAAACGAATAAACTGTAAATTTAGTAAAAGTTAAATAAAATAATCAGTAAGCTATTTATTTGTCTGATTTGAAATAGTGCACTAAAAATTTGCAAAGTAAAAAAACTACGCTGAGCATTAAAGAGAAGAAAAAACACAGAAAATACAAAGTCTAGGAGGACAAGAAAAAGGATTTATTAGCGACGAGTCGATAAATTTACGAACGTGGTTCGTTACAAAAAAAATTGGATCAATCTTCACAAACTCGTAGGCTTTTCCAGCTTAAAAACGGGAACTAAAGCCCACAACAAAATATTTTAAGCTTTGGAAACAAAAAAACTACAAAAACAACATAAGAAACTGAACTACGAGTTGTTGAATGACAAATCCGCAACGCGTTGGATCCAAAATATAGTTAAATTATGTATTATCAACCACTTTCACTAATCATTCATACATCACACATACTTAGGTGAGGAAAGGTAAAGGGAGGAACAAAGATAGCCACAAATCTCGTAGGTTTTATTACTTCGAGTGTATAAGTATATAAAAAAATAAATTTAGAACAAAAATATTAATTTTGTAGAAAAAATTCAAGATAGTAAAAAGGTTTTGAGCACAAAAAACTAACAAATAATTAAGGATGAAAGAAATAAATTTGGAAAACAAAAGGTTAACCACGCGGGTCGCCTCAAACGAAATCACTAGAAAAATAATAAAAATCATAACACTGATTTTAATTAAATAAAATAATCACCAAATTTAGAACAACAAGAAAAATCACAAGACTACTCAAAAACAACCGTCTGCAACAATAGCTCCGACGCAAGAGAGCGAGGAAGAACCAGACGCGCCGACTCCCCAAGTTAGCGCTTCAATCAAGTGTCATACGAACGTACTATTTTACAAAATTAGTGCGAATCTGCTACATAGATGGCGACATGGGTATGCAATGGGAAAACAATTGTACAAAAAAAAAGACGTCAGACGAAATTTTGTAACAGTTTTAATAACAATATTATCTAAAACATACATAAAAATCGTACCTCTAGCACCTGGTATCTGTAAATTGGCCGTCGGTCCAAGCTAGTAAGTATGCATACGATCAAAATACATTCTAACACTACTCAATTTCACACATTTTGTTTCTCAGAAAATAAGTAACGTCTGGCGGGCCTGATATCTTGCTCTATTATAACAGAGTAGCAAAAATGTCGTACAGAGAAATGGCTGCGTTCGTATTCTATGAATAACGATCTCACCAAAAACTATGCTTGCAAAAATTGGGTCACGTCTCGTGATTGCTGGTACTGAAAGAAATCCCTTTTCGCAGAAAGCGCTGTGATTACTTACAATTAATTGAATCTCTTAACGTTTTACTGCTACGCAATCACGAGACTTGGCCTTATTTTTACAATTAATTATTCTTGTTGGCATTTTAACTCTTTTTGTTGGTTATGCTTATACACTAATCCTGAACCGGATGCCAAATTTATTTATAGAGATCTTTTTTTATTATTACCTATAAAAATTTACTCTTCCCATCCCATTTTGAAGGATATCAAATTTCAGCTTTCTAGAACTGCGGAAGTACCCTTAAAGTTTTAATAATCATCAGTGAGTGATTTACGAAGTCTAGTCAACAAGCTAAAAAATATGCCAATTCATGCGAATTATAATACTTGCGATAGCTTATTGAACTCATCATGACTAGTGTTGCCACGAGACTCGAGACCAGTCTCGGTCTCGTCTCGTCTCGCCTCAAAAAGTCGAGACGAGACCATAGAATGGGTCTCGAGCCAAAAGTCGAGACCGAGACGAGACCAGAGTCAAGTCTCGGCGAGAGTCTCGCGAGACTCTCGACGAGACTTGTATCATAATCACTTACAATTCATCCTTATTTCTTCTGAAAGCAATTATATATAGAGCAAGTAGGTAAATATCAACAAACTGTAGTGATAAAAGTTAATTTAAGATGATTACTGATGGATAAGTTTTCGATTGAGACAATCATTTTCTCTATCGCACTTTCAGAATATTTTTCTCATATTTAGCCTACATAACAATATTTTTTGTCGATTGTTTTTTCAAAGTAAGTCATTTGGTTCTATCATGTTTGGTATCATGTTTAGGTAAATTACCTAATGCTCCTGCAGGGATAATTCTAGGATAAGTGTGATAAAGGATATTCAAACGATTGTCAATTGTTTTTCAACAAGTTATTTGAGTGATGTCCAGTTTGGTATCAATCTTAAGCTCTTGGAGAGATAGGATTAGCAGGAATATAGAATAAATAATTAGTGTAATCCACGTTATGATATAATACTTCCAGTGATCAAATGTCAAAACTGTATGTTCCAAATTGAAGACCCTGAAATTTTAGAAAAGAACTCTTCATTTTCAAAAATACCTTTTTCATGTAGGGACTTGAATATAACCGCCATCCGTCTCTTTAACAATGACATCCATCACTTTGACAATGACAGCTGTCACTTTGACAATGACAGCTGTCATTTTGATATATGCAATTGACTGATGCTACAATCTAAATCTATGAAACAGCGACGAAACCGGCCATGAAATTTTTGGTTGGGGAAGTACTGTGTGGCCGCAGCAGATTTTACATGATAAGATTGTGCAACAGGACGAGTCTCAATACTAGCACAACACTTTTAATTTCCACACAAAATTATCAACATAATGGAAGAAAATATTATCATACTATAATTGATTTTGACTGGAAATACGTTAAATAAATCGACTCCTATAAGGTTCCTAGTTATATTCTTGTGTCTCATCTAATTTCATTCAAAATTGAATCAGATTAGGCTAGACTGGGTCAAAGGAAGAGGAAATCAATACTATTTCATAAATTTCAGTAACTTGAACCATATAGCCCGTTATTCAGTCAATAACATAACCTCATTTGAAAATTTGTTTTTTCTTTATCTACTTCCGAATTTGATGGTTTACACATCGCGAATAATGCGTTAACTGAGCATGAATTTATCTTGAAAACCGTAGAAGAAATATCGTGAAACACATGTGCAAACTAGCATTATGAAATTCGGAAAATATGTTTGGTAACTCAGCGATTCTTGACTTCAAATATGTAGCCTTAACCTTGTCATAATGCTTAAGTTAACACATTTGTTGCATAAAACTATTATCTCTATATTATCTCCAATCCTTGTGGCTTCAGGGGCTCCATTGTAATTCATAGAGACAGCTTGAAGATAGACTGCAGTCTCTATATATCAATGTTAATATGTCATAGTTACATCTATAGGAACTAGAATATTGTATGTTGGTGCAAACAATATGATCGAGAACTTTATGCTGTCATTTAGTACTATGTTTGAAATCGGATTAAATTCATGTTTAATCTTTCTCCTGATTTATTATAAATTATAATGACATAATTTTATTCTATTGTTACTATTTTATAACATACGACTGTCAAATCTGACATCAAGCTAAGGAAACAGACATGACCCTGTCTCTTACTTCTGGAAGACTGTCTTCAACGATGATGACATAAAATCACTTCTCTAATTATCTAATAGGTGGTATATGTGTCGAAAGTCTATAAAATAACGTCAAAAGACAATCTATACAAATTAGAATTAAACCCCAAAGCGACTGTTAGTACTGCAAATTTGTCGTAGGCTATACGCTAAGTTTATCCAATACGCAAGCGAATTCTACGTGATCACGTGATCATAACTTCAAGAGCTGCTTAGCAATGGGGGAATAATTGTGTAATGCAAGGAATTCGAAAGACACATTATTTGTAGCGTGGTGTTTTTGTGTTTCGTAACGATTGTGAAGTGGGTTAGAAACATAATTTTGCGCACCAAATTTTTTTTGGTAGAATTCAAAGCAAATAATAATCAGGTAGAACGAATTGATTCCCGCATGTGAGAATATGTTATTTTGAAAAATCATGGCGAGACTCTCGTCGAGACTCGAGACCGAGACGAGACTGACCTACTCGAGACCAAGGCGAGACCGAGACGAGACTGAGCTAGGCGAGACCACCACGAGACCGAGACGAGACTCACTAAAGTCTCGTCTCGTCTCGTCTCGCGGCAACACTAATCATGACGTCTAGAAGAATGTGCAAAAATTTCAAGTCCGTACATAAACAATTGTAGAAGTTATAAGCAATTAAAGATTCCAAAGAAAAGAGGTCTACTTTTTTAAAAATAACTCGAAAACTCTTTAAAAATCGGTTTATAAAATTCCCCTAGCACGAATAGTTTTCGAGTAATTCTTAAAAAAGTAGACCCCTTCTCTTTAAATGGAATCTTCAATTGTTTATAACTTTTACAATTGTTTATGAGCAATTTTTGCACATTTTGCTAGACGTCAAAACAAATTCAACGAACTATCGCATGTATTTTAATTCGCAGTAGCTAGAATTAACACGTTTTTTAACTTGTTGACTAGACTATTGCGTATCAATAAACTTCTAAGAAACATGGTTATAAAAATTGAATTAGATAACTTGGTGACTCTATCCTATTCTGAAAATTTTAGAATTAAGATCCCGACTGGATTTACGACGGTTCGAGAAAAGGTACAAGGAGTAGTTGCAAAGTAATCAAATCACTAATCAGTTGAGGATAGAAATTGCGCTACAAGTATCAAATTAATGTTGTTTTTGATAAACTTCAACATAAAAATGACTACTGTGAAATTTTTAACGGGTAGCATCATTTGATTCGTGTTTGATGGTCATTGAACAACTTTTGCATTTCACAAAAATAAATAAAATCGAATATTGTGCAGTAATTTGATACTTTTTTTGAAAAAAAATCTGACGTGAACATCACGTGACTTACTTATACAGGGTGTAACAGAAATAAGTACATTAATTTTAACCTGCAATAGATCTCTTCAAGCCTAACTATTTTCCTTGATAACTTTTTTCTGTAAGTCTCCTGGATATCGAGTGAAAATTCATCAAAGTTTGGTCAAAAATTTCATAGTGCGCCTATGGTTAGAACTGAATGTTCCTCATTTGTTGCAGGAATGACAGCTGTCGATTTAAAAGATTATTTTGAAACTTCATTTGAAACTGAAAGAATAACAGTATTTCAATAATACACTGATATTCGCTCACCTCTATAATTCTATTTTTGTATATGTTGCAAGAAAGATCAAATTTATCTCTGAAACCAGCAATTTGGTATATTGGTCGTATTTATATGTTATTGTCGAGAAATTTTATTTCTTTTTAGGAATTTCACGTATATTTTCAAATAGTTGGTACATTTCTTGAGCATTAGATTGTCAGCACGAGTTCATTGCACTTGGATCAGCTGATTTGAATAGTCTGAATACAGCCTGTAACACAGTTAGAATATGGGTCAGATTGTGCTGCCATCTACGATCAACTTAAAAAGTAGTCAGCTTACTTCATTACTGTTGGCTCTCAAACATAAAGAGAAAATCATTCAACGATTTATTTAAAGTGAACGGTGAAATATGAAATGGAATGCAATCCTAAAATAATTCATTTGATGAATAATTCAACTGAAAATATGCCCGTAAAAATTGTAAGAACTTATTCTTGAAAAACAGAAAACCTAACCTACAAATGTATCACACTGAGTTTGGTAATTGATTTTAAATATTTTTTAAAATATGAGATACAATATTCTATTTGTTCAACAGATCAATTTACGAGGCATACTTCATTGAAACGACCTGACTGTGAAGTTTGTAATAATATGAGAAAAAACTAATTCACAGCTGCTCCATTTATAAATTAATGTATTTTATTCATTTCATCTGGTGCTTTACGTTCCAGGTAAACGATAAGTTCTCAATATCTCATAGTATTTTCATCATTATGTATAAGTGCACAATATTTTGACATTAAATACATGAGCATAACCACAATAATTAAATTTTTAGTGAAAAATGACATTTCTGAATACGTTCCAAATAAATTCGCCGAACTAATCTTACACTGCCTGCGAAATCACAGATAGAAGAGCTTGACATTTTCACAGGTTTTAACTTTTGTGACAATAATAATTAGATGATTTTTCCAAAATTTATTTGAAGGAATTGACCAGGAATTGATAGCTCACATATGACGAAATCAATTGTTTCGTTGTAATCAGGGTTGTAACTGCTACTGGATCCAATAATTAGGCACCTGAACGACTCGTTAAATTATAGGGGTTGAAAAATGCTAAAAAAAGATGAGAATTCTAGAAAAAGTTATTAAGAAAAATTGTTATGCTTGACGGGTTCTATCACTGGTTAAAATTAATGTACTTATTTCTGTTACACCCTGTATATCATTGGATATATATAATCAAACATAAAATCTCATCGTTCCACAGTTAATCGTTTTGGATTTATCCAAGAGATTCTAAGAATCTGTCAAGTAAAATGCGCTTTCAGCCAAGTCGGTTGCTATGGAAACAGTAGGCCATTATTCTTGTACTACAACATTCCTGAATACTGATTTCAAAAATTCTACGACTACCAACAAATCTGAATTTATGCGCAAAATTAAAAAATAAATTCCTACTGAAGGGCACTTCCGGTTCAGTCTATTGTTATGAAAATAGTAGGCAATCATTCGGATGCTACAGCAGACTGAAATACCAAATTTCAATATTCTACACCTGATCGTTTCGAATTTATGCGAAAAATTCCAAAAGACTGTCAAGTAAAGTGCACTTCCGGCTTGGTGGATCTCAATAAAAGTAGAATATGAGCATCTAGACGGTATAATCGTCCTTAATACTGAATTCTTGCAATCTACGTTCAATCGTTTTGGATTTATGCGGAAAATTCAAAAAATGTTTCGAATAAAGTGCTTTTCTGGCTCAATCGATAGCAATCATAATACAAGGTGTACAACTAGATATTATACAAGTATCTAATACAAAAATTAAATATTCTACGACTGATTGTTTGGAATTTATGCGGAAAATTCAAAAAGTCTGTCATATAAAGTGCACTTCCGGCTCAGCCGATTGTTACAAAAATAGAGGATGACCATTTAGATGCTACAACAATTCCAGATGCTGAATTCCAGTATCCTATGGCTGATCATTCTGAATTTATGTGAAAAACTTAAAAAAAGTTTCAAGTAAAGTGCATTTCCGGCTTAGCCGATCGCAATCATAATGCAAGATGTACAATAAGATGTTATAGAAGTTCTTTATACGAAATTTCAATGTGCTATGGCGAATCATTCTATATTTATGCAAAAAATTCAAAAAAAGTTTCAAGTAAAGTGCACTTCTGGCCTGGCCGATTCTTACAAAAATAGCAGATAACTATTCTGATACAATATCAAGTTCAAATACCAAATTTCAACATCCTATGGTTGATCATTCTGGATTTATTAGAGAAATTCTAAAAAAGTTTCAAGTAAAGTGCACTTCCGGTACAGACGATTGGAACCATAATGCGAGGTGCACAACTAGACTCTATACCAGTCTTAAATACAAAATTTCAACATTATACGTTCAACCAGTTTTGAGATTTGCGAGTTACGCACGCACGCACGAACATACGTACCGACATCAAGCCAAAAATAGTCAAAATGGATTCAGGGATGCTCAAAACGGATATTTCCATCAAAATCTCGATAGGTGAATTTTGTCGGTTTCACAATACTTACTTGTTACTTTGTACAAGTAAAAAACGACGAAGCTCTTCGAGAAAAGATAGGTAGTACCGTTACGCTTCGCTTGGCTCGTCTTGGCAGGGGCACTACTGTGCCCCCAGATTTTTGGTTGGATGCCAAATTTACTTATAAAGATTCTTTTTCATTATTATCTATAGAAATTTGCACTTCCCTTCCCATTTTGAAGGACTGGAGAGGAAAAAATCACACGCGACACGCATATTAAATTTCAGTTTTCTAGAACTGCGGAAGTACTCTAGAGGTTTTGATAATCATCAGTGAGCGATTTACGAAGTCAATGAACTTCTAAAATGCAGGGCTATAAAAATTAAATTAGATAAGCTCCTGAAAATGAAAAACCTAAAGTATTATCCGGACTAGATTTATGACAGTTCGGGAAAAGGTGCAAGAAGTGGTTGCAAAGTAATCATTAATCAGTTGAGGATAGAGATAGCGCCACGAGTATCAAATTAATGTTGTTTTTGATAAATTCTAAAGATGTTTTTGGAATCTCTACCTTCGATTTCAATAATCAATTACAAAACAGCTGAATTTAAACCAGTCGAAGAAGCATTTTCAATTATGAGAATCCAGACCGTCCAAAAGAGGTCATCACATTAGAAACGCTCGATGAAATCCATAAAAAATAATCGACGAATGACTAAGCGTGACATAGCTGAGGCTTCGAGTACCTCAATCGAACAAGTGGTCAACATTTTGCATGAGTATTTGGGAATGAAGAAGGACTTTGTTGCAACCGTGGATGAATATGTTACTGGCAAATTAAACCCGAAGAAGGCTAAGGTGGACCAAAATGGCCATGGCCACAGTTTTTTTGAGATGCACACAAGAAAGGAAAAAAAAGGTCACGGTCGTAAATCATACAGAACTGGTGAATCAGTTCGATGCTGATTTGAAGTAAAAACGGTCGAATTTAACGAAGAAAGTAGTCATCCACAATATTCTTCGAATTAAACCCGCTTCGACTATTATTTATCTCCAATCTTAAAGAAATGGCTCATGATGCGTCGATTGAAAAGGTCATCGCTAAAACAGAGGCCTATTGAAAAAACCGTAATACGAAGACAGTTCGAAAAGTTCGAAAAACGTAAGATTTCCGGGTAATCTAGCTGTGCACCTCGTATTATGATTGCAATCATCTGTACCGGAAGTGCACTTTACCCGAAACACTTTTTGAATTTTTCGCATAAATCCAAATCGATTGAACATAGAATGTTAGAATTCAATATTCAAGACGATAATACCGTCTAGAAATGCTCATATCCTATTTTCATTGAGATCAACTGAGCCGGAAGTGCACTTTACTTGCCAGTCTTTTGGAATTTTTCGCATAAATTCGAAACGGTTGGCTGTAAAGTATTGATATTTAGTATTTCAGTCTGCTGTAGCATCTGAATGATTGCCTACCATTCTCATAACAATCGACTGAACCGAAAGTACACTTCACTTAGATTTTTTTTTAATTTTCCGCCCAAATTCAGAACTGTTAGCCGTAGAATCTTTGAAATTAGTATTTAGAAATGTTGTAGCATGAGGATGATCTACTGTTTCCAAAGCAACCTACTGGGCCGAAAGCGCACTTTACTTGAAAGATTTTTATATATATATAAAAATTGTTGAGAATAAGGAAAAACTGGAGCATGTACATTTTATTGAATTTGCCGTGAGCTCTTAGTGAAATATGTTAAAAGTTATGCGAAAGATATAACAATAAAAAAGTGAACGATCGGATACCAAACAAAAGAAAACTTATCGCAGTAGAACTTTTTTTGTGTGAAATATAGAACAAAAAATAAAGAAATGCTAATGCGTTTTTTCAATATATATTCAGAAGTAATATTTTTTGTACAGATTGAAAAAGTCGATCGTTTTACACTCCAGTACTTCTGCAGTTTTTATGGTCGTAGAATCATTCCATTTGAGTGAACTAGATGGATGCTGGATCTATGTCTGATATTTGCGAAGCGCATGTATTGTCACGTCAAAAATCCAAATATTGTTTCCCATAATGTGGTACCAACCACCTGAAATACAAAAAAAACAAATGATAAGAAGGGTTCAACAGTCGAAAATAAAATAGCTATAGGAAAGTTTTATAAAGACTTGTCGCCAGCTTCGTCTGACATCATGATTTGATGGATAGTTTAGTTTCCACAAGAAATTTTCTGAAAAAACTCATTTTCTGAAAATCTGAATAATTTATTTCTTATTATAAATCCCAAATGTCGCCACTATACCTAGGTGTTCATACTACCACCTACCTGTTCAAGAATCCCCTAGAGTGATTCAAGTCTCCACTTAGTTTACACAACTCAGATTTATCACCCCCTACATTGGTCGACGTCGGAACAAACCGCCTCTGTTTCCGGTTTCCCCTCCACTACATCCGTGGACGCATCTGTGTACCGACGCTGTGACGTCACGGAGCGATCGTTCGAGCCCCTGCCCGGGAAAGGGACAGTCTGATGGAATTCACGTCTATGTATTTGCATATATATGTAAAGGATGTTGAATGTGGAAGTGGAGGCATTTGAAGGATGGACTAATTAGTAGGCAAGACCATTTTGGTTACCAAGAAGATTCAAATGATTTTAATGAACAACTAGACAGAAAAATAAAATGTAGAAAATTTGGAATACAAAATTCGTTATCAAACTTGAAGAAACTGTCAAAATTATTATTCTTTTTATTATCAATAGCATCCCCCAAAATTATAAACTCTTCTGCACAACTTAAAGTAATTTAAACTCCTATAAATCAAGACCGAAATAATGTTGGCCACATTAATTATAAACATTACAGTATCGTTTTTTCATCAGGGTGGATGTTGGAACATGTCCCACTTTAGACTTTGCAAAGACTATGGGCGCCTTGCGAACAAGCTACGCTAATGGAACTTCCATTCCTTCTTCCTCTTCTTCCTTTTCGCCTTCTACACAGCCTTCAGACTTCAGCTTGCCATGGAAACGGCGAAGAAACTTCTGTCCATGCTGATCCTGCACATTTATCAAAAGTGGTGAGATAAAACGAAAAAGCTACATGATACAAGCAGAGAGAGATATGGCAACGTTATTTAGCAAAGAAATAGAAGAGTAGAAAAAAGAGGCGACTTTTTCAAGTTTTGTAAATATAGGCGAACGGAACACCTCCAAAAAATCGCCCAGAAATTGCAATTTGTGACTACGTAAAATTCAAATGTCGATCTAGATTATTTTCATGTTTGTGTAATTTTGACACCCTGGCAGACGAAATTGACGAGCTATGTGACACGACAGACGATTTCTTTCTTCTTGTCCACAATAAATACTTCTACTTATAACCGACCCTAAACTAGACACTAACACTATACTTATTTATTATTTATACAATAACATTGTCTGCTATTTATAGTCTAAGAGCTGGTTACATAAAAACCTTGTTATCGCTACATGGCTAATTCCTTTTGTAAAAGAATCTTTTTGTGTTGCCAAATTCGAATCTTCATATCTGCCAACGCAAATCCGTGGCTTTTGGACATTTTGAACTTGATATTCTAATTTAAATTGCTAAGAAATTTTCTATCAATTTTGACGAGAACAATGTCATTCACAATATCGTTTCTTTAGTTACCAACTACTACTGCCGTCAAACTGAAAAGAAAAAGTATTCATGAAAAATTCACTATGTTACGGAAATTGAGACAATCGAAAATAAAACATTGTAAAAATTCTCTAATGCATTCATGTGCACTTAACCAAAGAGCCTGGCTACATAAAAAAGCTTGTTATCGCTACATAGTTGATTCCATTGTGAAAGGATCTTTTTGAGTAGGCAAGTTCAAATCGTCTCGTCTGCTAGCGGGATCCCGTGCCTTATAATGGGGGGTGGCCGGTAAAATAAGTGAAATTACGATATTAAATTTTCTATAAGATATATGTATCATAATTATAAAAATAGCTTCTATTTATTCTTGAGAAACAAGGTGAATTGTTGGCTGTTTGCTTGTGGCTAAAGAGCTGGCAGTCAGCGCGAAATTGAAATTAAAGAAACGAAAAATCTATCACATACATATATACCGATTAATTAAATGTTATATTTATATATTAGAATAGCCATGCAAAATAGCAAACAAAACAATCATTGCTAAAACTACGACAGACAGATATTTAAAAAATCGCCTGTGCTAAAGCGTTCACATTTAAACACAGATCATTTTTTTTTTTAATGATTTCATTCTTTTTATTTTCACCAAATAAATATGATGTACAGAAGTTACGTATGAGGTGTGAAATTTTTCTATTGTAGATGTCAGTTTGACGACAGTAGTAGTTGGTAACTGAGGAAACGATATTGTGAATGGCATCGTTTTCGACAAAATTGACAGAAAATTTCTTGGCAATTTGAATTAAAATATCAAGTTCAAAATTTCCAAAAGCCACGGATTCGCGCTGGCAGACAAGACGATTCGAAATTGACTACACAAAAAGATCCTTTTACAAAAGAAATTAGCCATGTAGCGATAACAAGGTTCTTTATGTAGCCAGCTCTCCGTCTATTATTTCCACTGACTCTTATTTAAGTCGACTAGTTCACTTATTTATTTTCATAATACCTGCATTGAAACAACGCGTTTCAACGCCTGTTTTGTCAGTCGAAACAAGACAATTGCAGACAAATGCGAGTGTAGCCGGGCAGGAACAGGCTTGTTTCTGCCCGAGGGGAGAAACAAGCTTGTTTCTGTCCGCTGAATTAATTTTTTACATCGTTTTATCCCTGGTAGAGTTGCATTTGTTCATTGTCAATCTCTAAATGAAAATCATATAACCTTAGTTAATTTGACAGTTGTTGTATTTGGAACTGTGAATTAAATTAAAAAGACGATTAGTTTCAGGAAAGAAGTATCAATACGACAATTTTAAGTACACCACAACATCTTATTGATTAAGCACAAGCAGCTACTCTCGACTTGTTACCTGCAAAATCAAAAGAAAAATATTTACTTTGTTATGACAAATTTGTAATGTGGAAAGTTTCAATGCAGATATTATGAAAAATACAGTGTGTGGCACGGGACAAAACACGATTTCAGCCGAGGGTGATGCCGGCCCTCGCTTCGCTCGGGCAAGCAACGCTCACCCTCAGCTGAAATCGTCTTGTTTCGTCCCTAGCCACACAATATACTATTTCAATCTTACAAGATTCATAACCGAATTACCAGCAATCATAATAATTTTCTCGACCTAGTCTAGGGTTTATATATTCCTGCCTAAAGTTTTTCGAAGCCTCTAGAAAGTTCTAGCGAGCTTCCAGAAGTTCCACCAGATGTCGATACGTCCTTGGCTTATAAAAGTCAATTGGTTTTCTCACCCGCTGAACAGGCGTGTCCCAATGAAAGTCTATCCTGTATTATTATTATTATTTTTTATTCTTGCATAGATTAATATTAATTATATTGCAAAAGTCAGAAATTTACAGTATTTAAATTATTTATAAACAGCATTATCTAAACTCATGACTCAGACTGTAGAAGGAATTTTCTAACAGTAGGAGTTCTGTTCGTTACAATTCTGTTTTACGTCGAACATTAACATAAATATATTGCAAATTTAGTAATTTCAAACCATTCTATTCACCCCAAAACGATTGCTCAATACGATGATGTAATCAAAAGGGTATGAATATCATATAATTCTTTCAAATTAATTAGCGATTGGTCAGCTGCCAGCTTGGCGACGCTTTGATTGGATAAGAATAAACCTACGTTGATAGCTAGAGAAGATCAATTAGTGGCGCGAAAAGTGACAATGTGCAATTTTGGTGCAAATTTACATTAATTTGTGAAGTAAAAAGTGTACTGTAACCTGTAATCTATAAGTTATTTAATAACAATACATTCGTGATTTTCTACCGGAAATGACTGACACTGACAGTCATGTTGAAGTGGTTGCGTTAAAACTTATGGATGATTAAAAAACTCAAAAGACATTCAGTGAAACTAAAAAGTCTCGACCAAAAAAATCTCGTATCGTGATTGTTTTCCTATAAAAGAAAAGACAGTTTGACATTTCTCCATTATTTTCGAGTTATAAGGTCCTGATATAAAAAGGTGCGGGTTCAAGTACGTTGCAAAAAGTAAACACCACAACAATATGAATAACGTAATTTTTATGAACAATCTGTTATAAACAATTGATTAATCCAAACTGTTTTAAATTGAATCAATTTCAGTAATTTGTCCTCTATTCATATCTGAGGGTATCACTGAGCTGACGTTTGGTAGCTTAGTACCTTAAAATATGCAATTGAAATTTGAAAACTCCCTTAAAAATTGAAAAATGTTGCAATTTACTAAAAATATTGATGACTGGTAACAGCTCACACGGTAATCCATTAATTAATATATAAGAGTAGGTTGATGGCTGGTAACCATTATCACCTAAAATACTTCATAGTTTTCTGCCTTATCTGCTTTCAAATAATTTCAATTAGTGTCTTATATACAATAAATGTCATGTGAGTTGACGTCTCGTTGTCTGTTAGATTGTTATAAGCAATCGATTGTCCGATTAAAGAATTTGTCCTCTATTAATATCTGAAAGTATCACTGAAATGACGTTTGGTAACTCACCACCCTAAAATATTCAATTGAAATTTAAAAACTTCTTTAAATATCAAAAAGTGTAGCAATGCACTAAAAATATCAATGATTACCGCACAAACGATAATCATTAACATATGAGAATAGGTTGACGGCTGGTAACTATTATCACGGTAGTATATTCCATAGCTTTCTGCCTTATCTGCTTTTAAATAATTTTTATAATTAGTGTTCTTACTAATTCTTTGTATACAATAAATGTCGTTTGAGTTGATGTCTGTTGCTTGTTAGATTTTTTTATTGATTTTTTTTTTGCCCAAATACACTTCAACTAAACTTCAAGCCGAAAATGATCCAGGATGCGTGACGTCACGATGTGACACTGAACAAGAAGACGACGGATTCCCATTTTCAGAAGAAACATCGATTTTAAAAAATTCATATCTTTGTGCGGGATGGACCGATTTGAATGAAACTTTGCATTCCTACTCAGTTTCAAGCAGGCTACACTATGGTGAAGTCAAAACATTTGTTTTTAGATTGAAATGCTTCATTTTTCAACCTCAAAATAAGCATTTGTTCACTCGGGATAAGAGACTGTACTGTCCAGCAATTTTTTGTTTTTGATTTATTTTTCTTGGTTTGTACTACCGTGTCTCTTGATATTGTAATGTGCGAAAGTGTCATAATTCGTAAAAACCAAATAGTCCCTGAATCCGTCTCTGTTGTCTGGGCGGAGCCTGTTATCTCCTTACATTGCGCCAAGCGACATTCGAGAATAACGTAGAAGTTTCTGGATGTTTGGTTTCCGTATATATAAGGGCGAACAACCTGACTGGGGCACAGTGAATAGTAAAAATAGAGTGAATATTCAGAGCGTGATAAATAAATAAGCTGTTGTAAATAAATATTGGTGGCTTTGTAGTTGAGGTTTAATAATAGTGAGTAGGAAATAAATTGTATAGTGTTTAGTTAATAATGCTTCGAAGAACAAAATTTTTATTTTCTTTTCATTTATTAAATAGTGATTTTTATTTAAACAATAAACAATTCTTTAAAAGCAATAAACATTACAATATGACTATATACTGAAATTTTCAAGTCGCATATCTTTTCTTCTATTGGATGTACAGAATTGAAACTTTGCATATTTTAATTACCACTAGGTGGTTATTCCAAACTTGGCATTTCGTCACCCAACTATCAACTATTGCGATTGTATGTAATGACTTATAAAACCGAGTGGAGCATATTTGAAAATTCGTTATTCGGTCAAGAAAAGATTCAGAATCTTGGGACAGCTCTTGTTCTGTTGATAAGACATTGAACAATAAATAGTTTAAATTTCAAAGAAATTATTTGGTAATTGCTGGAGATATAGCAACTTAAATATGAAATAGTATATAATGAACAATGTCCCTGCAAAGCGCCAGTTGATCTACGAAAAAGGATTTTTGTCGAACCGGCGCAACTGACTGATATGTGTCAAGGATGGATGACATCAGGCCGAATATAAATTTCTGAGATGATTCGAGAAAACGGGATCTGAGTTGAATGGACAAACAGGCAGTGAATGAGTAAGGAAGTAAAAAAAATGCAATAATGCGACCCCGCATATGCTGCAAAGACTTTTTTATATGAATTGAGTGTGCAACTAGTTACTATCCAGCCTACAGTCCAGATATTGGCTCAAATAATTTTTTTTGTTCATCAACCTCAAGAAGAAAAAATGGAAGAATCATCTAGATGATGAAAGCGCATTTTTGACAGCACATGAATGCTTGTCACCCTAGAGATTTTGCAAATTACCATCTCTCACAATTACTGAGCTTGAAATCAAGCAGTTTTGGCAAACTTACGGAACAGCAGCTTCCATTTAGTACTAGTTTCAAGTTGACAGTTTGATAGGTACATAATTTATGCATGTACAAACTCAAAAATACCTTTTATTCTTCATTGTTTGGTTATTGACTGACAGAAGGTCAAGTACTGTACCTTAAAATTAAAATTTGCTCTTCATCAAAGCTATATAAAAAAAAAATACACCAAAATTTAAAAAATTTTGAACCAATAATAGTGATTCATTCTAATAAGCTTCAAATTTGCGTCAAACAAGTCATTGAATGAATCTCGGACAGATTTGACAACTGTACATAATAATAGTGACACCTCCGGCTAAAGTTGTAACTAAATTTTTATCTACTTTAATAAATTTTAGTTGTCATATCCCTAATGTCATGTATATCCATGGGCATTGTTTCACTTGAAACAAGTAATTGAATAATTTAATCTTCCACAATCACTGAGCTTGAATTAAAGCAGTTTGTGCAAACCTACGAAACAGTAGCTTTTATTTAGTACCAGTTTCAAGTCTGTAAATAGTATAGTTGCTGAGAACTCGGCGTCACGCCAGCCAGCCAGCCAGCCAACCAGCCAGCCAGCCAGACAGCCAAAGTGAATATAATAGCGCTTTTTTTCCAATGCGCTAAAAAGGGTAAAAAATTGCCCGATGCAAACTCGACCGTAACAGAGTTTCAAGGGCTGTTTGTTTTGGGAAATGGCTCCAAAGAATGAATAATTCTATTCAGGCCAAAGAGGACTACTTTGGGAAGGAATTGAGCAATTTATCTTTAAAATTCTCAAATTTGGTTTTCAATGTTTTTAGAACAGCCCTTGTAATGTGAGAGTCATCATTATAGAAGCATGATAATATTTATTAAGTTTGTTTTGTAATTGATTATTTATTGTAATGTTTATCTAAGTTAACATTTAGGAACATATTAGAGAATGTTTCTGTCAGTTGTTAGGCATTGCAGAATGTGATTGTTGAGGCAAAATGTATTCTATTGGTCCGCTGCCGGCTTGACGACGCTTTGATTGGTCAAGAATGTTCTGAAACATCTAATTATGATGTATAAACTCTCGGGGAGAGCTAGTGAAGTTCAAGTAGTGGCGCGAATAAGGACAACGAGCTATTGTGGTGCAAAATTACATTGTGCGATAATTTGTAAAGTAAAAAGTATTGAATCAAAATTTTGTTACATATAAGTGGTTGCGTTTAAACTTAATGGATGATTAAATATGACTATGTTGGAGTGTTAAATGGGCCAGTTTCAGCAGGGTATAAAACAGCAAACCGGAAAACGTCCTCAGTTGTCGACAATGGCGACGGGGCGGTAAAGTTTATAACTCGCACTGAGTTTACGATTTGTTTTTGTTGTAAAATCAATACTCGCGACGCCTACATTCCTCTACTACTGCCGCCATATTTTCCCAAACGTCCCTACAACCCCCAACTCGATTTGGAATTTTGAAAAGTTGTCATGTACAAATTCTGATGGTACAAATATTTTTTTATTTATTTATGTAGAGAACAGTGGGGCAAAAAAGTGCTTTTTGCCAGTTTTTGATCGTTTTACCCCGAGTAAAATGTTGAAAAGCTTAGAAACTTTAAATTAAATGGTAGCAGCTGGCAAATATGGTAATGTGGTATAAATTTAAATAAATTTGCAGGTTAATATTCTAATAAAAAGTTTCATCCTGAAAATAATACAGCAAAATTTTCATTATTAATAATTTTTATTGGAATTGAATTCAAGCAACGCAACCGTAGCAGTCATGCGTGTATTGATGGTGGAAGCGATTGTAACACTTGTTTAATCCAAAAAATCAATATAAAAGCAAGTTTAATTCAAATTTATCTGCTTCAACTATTTATTTGATGATAATGGTGATTTCCCAATATTTTTATTTATTTTTTTCTTTGAAGTACTGCAATTTTATCAGAGATAATCAACGATAACAATAGTTGTGATAATACGTTGTTTGCAAATGCGGACGAGTGGCTATAAGATAGGTACTTTAATTTAATGGGACATGAAAGCTTTTTACTGGGAACTACTCTTGAAAAATTAAACAACTTTAAAGTGTTTTTGCGTAATATTTGCTCAAGCTTCGGTGTCCAATATTGACAAATATGAATAATAATCATTAACAAATTCTCATTGCTGTATACTTTAAGTTATGCAACTTGACTGACACGTGTGTGTTGATGGGGGTAGTGCTCTAAGGCGTAAACAAAATAAAATGCGAAAATTGTATAGTTTACGCATCGTTTATGATGCTAAACACTTTGATTATTAAATAAGAATTGCATTTGGTACTTATCTATTATTTTAAAAGAAGATAGTACATATTACACTTTCTGCAAAAGCACTTGAAGTCAAGTGGGTAGTATATTTTTATCGCATATTGGAAATTGTATTAAATGTATAATTTTATCAGTTCGAACTGCACTCTTATAGATAACGCATAATATATAGCAGAGGAATCTCATTTTAGTCTCATTCCAAACAGTTGAAAGTTGAATTAATTTTTTTCAATAAACTAGTGTGACAGTAAAGTGAGTACCCTAATATTTAAAAAAAGTTAAATAATAATTCATGTACAAAGACAGTAGTAGTAAATAAAATTTCCTATAATGCTGTTATTTATTTTGTGGTGCCCTTTTGGCCGCGCTGTCGAGCCGTTCAGACTTTAACCGAGCGGAAAATGGCTGCCGGTCTGGCGCTGACATCTGACAAGCGTCGGCGTCGATGTCACTGACTTTAATTTATGATTTTCGAGAGGGGACATAACGTAAAATGCTTTAACTTCATGACACATGACGCTTATTACATGATTTGTTATAGGTGATGTTCTTCTGGAATCTAAATTGAAGTAGATTTGTTTGCGTACAATATTGATTAAAATTATGAAAATAGTGGTTGTAATTCCTCTCTGAAACATTAATTTAATCTGATTTTTCTTCTTGAAATTAAATTAAAGTGTAAAACAATTTTTGATTTTAGACAAGCCTTAAATTTTGAGGTGATTCTCAGACGCGCTGCCACCAAATTGTGCCTACAATAATTAAAATTCTATTTTGCAATTTAAAATTCAGTTATAAATATCAAAATCAATACCTTTTTATTACAAAAAATTTGAATTCATCATGAAAATATGGAAATTAGGATTTTGTTGTTCATAAGTAAAATTTGCCACTGAATTGAATGCTAAAAAAAATAGGGTATTCTATTTAAAGTAAGAAAGTTGAGGCCAATTTCCGATCAAACCAGATGTGATACTGATTTGAAATTTTGTAGAATTCTATTAAATAGAATGTATTTTTCTTTTGCTTTTTGAATTTTAAATATTTATAAAAAAAACAGACCGTGAATCGTACAAAGAACAAAGAAATAAATTCAAAGCCTTGTTTGAGGATGAGAAAGGAAAACTGGAAAGAATTTGGTCACATACCTAAGAAATCAATTTTAAGGAAAACCAAAAATTGTTCTACTATATATGTACTAAGGAAAATGCGGAAGAAAAACAAATGCTCATTAAATTTAATGAAAATAAAAATGAAATATTACTTTCAAAAGGATATTGGAAAAATGGTAACATTATTAGAAGATAATTAGAGATCTCTGAATAGAACTGAAGAAATACAAGAAGACAAACTTTTAACATCAATTTCCAAAACAAAGCTGATAGTCTAGTCAACCAGTTAAAAAACGTGCTAATTCTTGCTACTGCGAATTAAAATACGTGCGATAGCTCGTTGAACTTGTCATGACGTATAGAATAATGTGCAGAAAAAACTCCTAGCCCGCACATAAACAATTGCAAAAGTTATAAACAATTGAAGACTCCAAAGAAAAGGAGTCTACTTTTTTGAAAACTACTCGAAAACTAATAAAGCTAGAGGAATTTTACAAAAAGGTTCTTAAAGAGGAGGAAATTTCCAAGAAAAAATGTTGACTCCCGGAACTTAACCTCCATTATTAATATTTTTTATTGGATGTTGAAAATAGGGTTACGCGCGGTAAGCGCGGTGCCGTTACGCTGCCTTGAAGAAAAAAATACTATCGGAATTTTAGTTTTTTGTGCATTTGTAATTAAATGAAGCTATTGTTGGGTAATGATTTTTTTTTAAACTCTCATTTATATTTTAAATTCGATAATTGCCAAAAAAAAAGGTCTTAAAATTATTTCGCTTCTTGTAGATCTTTTGGTAACTATATTGAAGGAAAAGCGAGATAGCACAGTGGACGCAGGAATTGTGGATTCGAATTTCAGTCAGGTCATGAAATTTTTTACGGCTTGAATGGATCGGTATCCACTCTTGCTACCAAATTGATCCGGCAACAATGAAGCCACGTAACATCGGCTAATTGTTGTAACATGGGCCTTCACTGGTTGACTCGCAACACACATAGCAGCAATGTAAGAAATGTGGAAAACAAAGTAAAAAATAGTCGTGTGTATCAAAAAATCAGGTTCAAATCACGAAATTCATTAAATAATTACGAAAAATAATATGTCACTTTGATTTTTAAGAATTTGTAGCCTCATTTTTGCTTTTTCAATAATTTTAATTTTAAATTATTCATAACTAATAGATAATAACAATTGAAAGTACCGCATGCTGATAACTTCATTTGGTATAGTTACCAAAAGGTCTACACAATGCAAAATAAATTTAAGACCTTTTGTTCAATAATTATCGAACTTAAAATGTAAATGAGAGTTTAAAAAAAGTCATTACTTATCAATAGATTCATTTGATAACAAATGGACAAAAATATTTTTTTCTGACGGTATTCTTTTCTTCCAAGTGTCTAGAAGATACAGTAATTTTCTCAAACTTATAAATTAATATTTAACGCATGTAAAAATAGTTTTTGTAATTAGCGGTTGGTTTCAAGACAGCGTAACAGCACCGCGCTCACCGTGCGGCATCCTATTTTCAACATCCAATAAAAAGTATTAACAATGGAGGTCAAGTTCCAGAAGTAGGCATTTTTTCTTGGAAATTTCCTCCTCTTTGAGAATCTGTTTATATAATTTCTCTAGCACTAATAGTTTTAGAATAATTTCCAAAAAAGTAGACTCCTTTTTTTTGGTTTTCCAATAGGGTATATTGATGAATTTATTTTATATTTTTAATTCACTGTTTATATCGTTATAACATAGTAAAAATTATAAATTATGTTTAAAAGTGCTGTAATCAAGTTTAAAAAGATTTTTTAAATTGAGAATAATTTTGAGCTGTTTAAACTCCGCCATTTTCACGCGCTCTATGGATGACGTCAAATACTATGTCCAGTGACATTACAGTCCATTGTTTACTACAGGTGTTTTCGTTCTCAACTTATTTCAGCATTAAAAAAGGACAAAAGTCAGTTTATAAGTATTGCATTGTGCTTGAATGCAAAATACTATCAGAAATGTACCTGATAAAGTCTTTTTTTCCAATCCAGACAGGTTTTAAAATACGTAAGAAATGATAGGTTATCAGAAGACATAAAGTGTCATAATAAACTTGACAGATCATGAATAACATCATATGTGTTTAGTTTTAGCAATAAAACTCAGTGTATGTATGCGGCTTCGTTTAACATTTGCTTTTTAAAATAAACAAAAATTATAGGTTATGTTCACTGCTCATCATATTTCGGATTGTATTTTTTAAAATAGCGTACATAATGTGTTATTATTAAATAATTACTTTGCAGTGTTCACTCTTTTTACTTCAGCGGACGTAAAATTTGGATTTGAAAGAAAATAAGACGACATCATGAATGGCCCTATTCTTGACAGATTATCCGATTGTGCTTTTACAAAACCAATGTCTTAAATGATTTATAATCTCACTAGGATGCTAAAATTACACTTAAACAATAAATGAATTTACAACACACACGTTATTACTATATTTTTAATCAAAAGCCTGCAGTGCCATACAAATGTAAGCAGTGCGCACTTGTTGGCATAGTATTTGACGTCACATTTCACTTTAACCAATGGTGTTGCGTTTTAGAACTTTGAGTTTCGCTCGCTCAATTTGCACTTTTATTTAATAATTTTGAGCAATTAAAAAGATATTAATTACCAAAATGATGGTTTAGTACAAATGTCCGGCCAATAAAAATTCTAAATAAAAATATTTGAATCAAATTTAAATTTCATCCATATTTCCTATTGCTTATAACTTTTGCAATTGTCTATGTGCGGGTTTTAAATTTCTGCACATTTTTCTAGACGTCATAACGAGTTCAACGTACTATCGCACACATTTTTATTTGTAGTAGCAAGAATTAACACGTTTTTTAACTTGTTGACTAGACTGATTCAATTATTTTGATGGGGGTTGAAACAAAGAAAACTTCTGTTTATTATATATCTCTTTAATCTGATTTGGAAAAAGGAAATTATTCCGTAAGAGTAAATAGTAAATAAAAGCTCAATTTAAAAAAAAGGACAAGCGGAAATACGAAAACCATAAAATAAAAATCGGAAATATTTAGCTGGTGTAAGTTCACTCATTTAAATATTTGGGAGCATATTCGATGCAAAATTAATAAAAGAATAAATGCAGGAATTAAATTATTCTATGCGATCAAAGATGTTTTTCTAGACCAAAACATATAACTTGCAGTAGTAGAGTGTTAGCCTCTGGACGCAGAGATCATAAGTTCGAATCCTAGTTAGGTCATGAAATACTTCACGGCTTTTCTGGATCGGTATTCACTCTCGTTACCTTTCAAGTTGGGAATCAAATTAACTTGGCAATGACAGCAAGGTAAAAACGTGTTAAGTAAAGTGAAAAATAGCTGCGTGTGTGAAAAGTCAAGTGAAATCCATTAAAAAAAAATTATAAGATAGACCGAGTGAGAAACCAGACGTCAAAGATAATCTCCAAGTGATTCTCTTGTTCAACTACATAATACAAGCTTAAATGAGATGGTTTCGTTACCTTACTCGCATGGAAGAAGGTAGAATAACAAAAATTGCTCATGAAAGTCAGATAACAAGAGAAATTCTAGCAAAAAGATATTAGAGAAAAGCTAGAAAAGAAAGAAATTAGTTGGAAAGAATACAAAGAACAAGCGTTAGATAGAGCGACATGATAATCTCTTTAACAAAGCCTCGACGCCCAACAACGTAAGAAATTACGGACGAAGAAGAAAATATTCATCTATTAGTTTTTAATACTTCATTATGTGTTTATATTGCCTTTGGAAAATGACATGAATCTCAGTTCTATAGTCTGTTTGTATGACACACACCAAAGGTCGCAAATCCTAATCAATTTTAGTTGTTCTCTTTTTGTCGATTGCTTAAGTATCAGAATAAAACCCTGCTGATTTTTATCAAGATTTGTTAAATTGACAATGTATTATTCTATATGTTGGGGCTATTTGTAGTGCACTTGTTATTCCACCGTAACATTTGCTTCAAAGCTTTGAAAGTTTAAATATTAATTAGAATATTTTCATTAAAACTGAAGAAATATTACAAGTCTTTCAATAAAATTCCGCAATCAAGCACCAATTCCAACAGTACTTAATCCAAACAACCCTCACACTTCTAAACTCGTGATATCCGACAGGATGTTTCGTTTGCTGCCCCTCCTAATCGTCCTTGTAGGCGTGGTGGCGTCCCGACGCCCTCTAAAGCAACCAATCAGCTTGCAACAACAACGACGAATTTGCGCCGATCTATGCCGGGCTGGGCTTGGCGGAGAACCCTGCGGTGAAGTTTGTTTGGACCTAATGCCGTCTGGGATTCCTCTTCAGTCCAACAACGACTCCGTGCAAGTTGCTGAGCCCGTGAATACACGTGCTGATGCGTGCCCAATTTTGTGCGAAAATAGGCTGGGCTACCCGCTTTGTCAGTGCCAAGTAAGATAATTTCAAGTTTCAGGAATCTTAAGTAAGCATGAATATTCACACTTTTTTTATTATCACACAATACCAAACCTTGTTTTACATTTCGTACTGAATTTTTCATTGAAGTAGAAAGATATGACGTCACACATATTTATTTTATTTTTCCTGAAATTACCCAAGTAATGTTTTGTCTAAAATGTGACTGAAATTTTTTATTATATTTGATTAAAATTTTTTTCGTATGGGTTCTTCATTTGGTTTGATGCATGGAACATAATTTGACATTTCTTTTTTCAATTGGCACTACCCCATTTTTCACTAAAATCACTAGAAACTACTAAAACATTGAAGGAAAAATAAAAATTGTTCTATTCGCAACTTACAAGCTGCTGAGTAAGTACTTAAAATTGACGGCAAAATTGACAAATGTAAATCAGACTTTAATGCGTGCAAATTAGGGTTTCACCTCGGAATGACAGATTATAAGCTAGAAACTTGTACAAATCTTTATTTTGTCATTCTAAAACTTGTCTCAAAAGTCTCATGAAATCTCGTGTCTGCGTCTTGAGTTATTCAAGGTCAAAAGTCGCAAAAATTAGTTTTTTGCAAATATCTCGATTTCTATGGCTCTAATAATGTTGACACATATAACAAAAATTGTGGAGCATAAAATTTGCAACAAAGTTTGTCTTGAACATTTTTTCATGCGCTAAACCGTTTTTGAAACAGAGCGCGGAGAACGCGCAGCGCTCAGCCATACATACTGTAATGCAAGGTCAACAAGCTCCGGTGAATAATATTTCGTATAAAATAGTCAATCACTGAAATATCCTTAATTATGAATGATTCGTATTATTTATTTATTATTTTCTGCACCCGCAGCGTGCACCACAACCATTTTTACAGTTGCAAAATATTGTTTTCAGTAATTGGCTTCAGAAATTCATTTTGCAGCACCCATTCTTGCATTACAGTATTACAGTATGCATAATTGAGCGCTGTGCATTCTCCGCGCTCGATTTCAAAAACAGTTAAGCGCATGAAAAAATCTTTAAGACAAAATTTGTTGCAAATTTTATGCTCCACAATTTTTGTTATATATGTCAACATTATTGGAGCCATAGAAACCGAAATATTTGCAAAAAAAAAACTATTTTTGCGACCTTTGACCTTGAATAACTTAAGACGCAGACACCAAATTTCATGAGACTTTCTAGACAACTTGAAGATTGAAATCTCTCAATTTTCAACAGCCCCCATCCAGTCCATCAAAATACTTCCATGTCAACTTCAAAAATATCTGCGACTACTACTGCGATCACGAAGATTGGGTCCTTCGTGGATGTCCAGCATGCGACAACACTGCTGCAAGACAACGTGGCCCTCAAAAGATCTTTCAAGAAAGTGGACTTCCTACCAAAATGCTTTCTGTAGGAGCAACGTCTTTTGGGATTGTGGTAGACAGACAAGTCGATTGGAGTAAATGGTGCAACAACCAATGTTCACAAGGCAATGGGGGCAGTGCCTGCAACTGTGACATCTTGCCGTTTTCACTGAAATAAAAGTGATTGATTTATTTGAGGTTATGTTTCTCGTTGATGCTTACTTTAATGGTTGCTAGTAATATTAATTCAAATAGATCATTCCAAGAAAAAAATAAGAAACCATAGAATCTCACATTATTACATTTTTAATTTAATTTTCTATTGAATATAAATATTTTCTTGTATCATGAAAGTAACTTTTTTTGAGCTATTATTTTGGGACTTCTTAAATTTCATGATTATTTATGTATTTTAAAGTACAGGCAACTCAGTTATTAAATCGCGTTTATTTCTGGTTTAATTAAAAATTGTGTCATGTCGGGTTTTGGGATAGATTTGTTTTTATTGTACAACTTTTCCGTTTTTGGTCGCACAAAAATATTCTCAGGACCAAAATCCCATATTGCCCTGCTTGCAAAATAATATCAAGGTTATAGGTCAAATATGTCACTCGTAATGGCGGTTCAAAGTCATCAAAATTATGATTCCGTAACGCTCGCAATCGATACGATTCAAGGCTGCCACCATCAGTACATGCCTGGTAGTTAAGTTGCATAAGCGTGGCAAATAATTCCTTAATTTTAAAAACTATAAAACATAATATTTTGAAATTTGCTACACATAATTCGGGTTTGTGGTCCGTTAAAATATAACATTAGCGGAATAATTATGCTTCCGGTTAAACCGGAAATGGTACTAACCTAACTTTATATGCAATGAAATATATCTTTTATTATTTAATATGTTTTCAACATTTTTTTCGAAGTTACAATAAATAAGATCGAAAATTTCGTGTATATTGATTTTTTTACTTCGTTTACAAAAACGAGCATCGCACTGATTTATGCGAAATACGCACGACTAAATTTGTCCTTGGATTGGCGGGGGACTATTGTACTTAAAAAAAAATACATGTACTCATTTTGTACGTAATTGAAAGAACTTCAAATTGGTATCAAAACAATATCTGGAATACAAAAATTTTTCACAATATTGTCTAAAAAAGCGGTATTACCTAAGCGCGCGACCAACTTTGTCCTTGGATTGGCAATGTACTATTGGACTTATAGAAGAGTCCAAGTACTCATTTTGTAGGTAATTGAGATAACTTAAAAATGGTACTGAAGCAATATCTAAAAATCAGAAATTTTACACATTACTGTCTAAAAAGGCAATAATGTCGAGCGCGCGACCAACTTTGTCCTTGGATTAACAAGGTACTATTCAACTTAAAAAACAGTTGAAGTATTCATTTTGTAGGCAATTGAGATAACTTTAAATTAGTATAGAAGCAGTATCTGAGAAATTGAAATTTTACAGAATATTATCTAAAAAAGTAATATTGCCCAAGCGCGCCACTAGCTTTGTCCTTGGATTGGCAAGGGACTATTGGACTTAAAAAAGAGTTCAAGTACTTATTTTGTAGGTAATTTAGATTACTTTAGACTGGTATCAAATTAAAATTTGAAAAACTAAAATTTCTCCCGATATTTGAAAAAAAAAACACTACTCCAACGCGAACAGCGCTCGATCAACTTTATCCTTAAATTAGCAAAGGACTATTGGACTTAAAAAGGAACTCAAGTACTTATATTGTAGGTAATTTGAATTACTTTAGGCTGGTATCAAATTAAAATTTGAAAAACTAGAATTTCTCCCGATATTTGTAAAAAAAAACACTACTCCAACGCGAACAGCGCTCGATCAACTTTATTCTTCAATTGGCAAAGGACTATTGGACTTAGAAAAAAGTTCAAGTATTCATTTTGTAGGCAATTGAGAAAACTTCAAACTGATATCAAAGTGATCTACGAAAAACTATTTTTTTTACAATATTCTGGGAAAAAGCGACATTGCGCTCAGCCAAATTAATCCTCGGATTGTCGGTGGACTATTCATCTCACAAAAGAGTTAAAGTACTCATTTTGTAGCTTTAAGAAAATTTCGAGTTCGTATCAAATCAATACAAATAAAACAATTTTTTTTTAACAATATTATCTAAAAAAGCGTCATTGCCTCGGCATGAACAGCGCTCGACCAGCTTTGTTCTTGGATTGGCAAGGGACTATTGGACTTAAAAAAGAGTTCAAGTACTCATTTTGTAGTTAATTAGAATAACTTTAAATTGATATGAAAGCAATATCTGAAAAATCAAAATTTTACACAAATATTGTCTGAAAAACCGAAACTACTCAAGCCCGCGACCAACTTTGTCTTTGAATTGGCAAGGGACTATTGGACTTAAAAAAGAGTTCAAGTACTCATTTTGTAGGTAATTGAAGTAACTTCAAATTGATATGAAAACAATATTTAAAAAATCAAAATTTTACACAATATTGTCTAAAAAAGCGAAATTACCTGAGCCCGCGACCAGCTTTATCGTTGAATTGGCAAGGGACTATTGGACTTAAAAAAGAGTTTAAGTATTCATTTTGTGGGTAATTGAGATAACTTCAAATTAATATCAAAGTGAGGTCTGAAAAACAAGAATTTTTCGAAATATTGTCTGAAGAAGCGATATTGCCTAAGCGCACGACCAACTTTGTCTTTGGATAGGCAAGGGACTATTGGACTTAAAAAAAAAATTAAATACTCATTTTGTAGATAATTGAGGAAGCTTAAAATTGGTATCAAAGCAGTATCTAAAAAATATAAAATTTCTGCCAATATTGTCTAAAAAACAATACTGCCCAAGCGCACGACTAACTTTGTCATTGGATTGGTGAGGGACTATTCATTCCCTGAAAGAGTTCAAGTACTCATTTTGTATGTAATTGAGTAGACTTCTAAATGGTATAAAAGAATTATGAAACAAAATACAATTTTTTGAGATATTGTCTAAAAACTAAAAAACCTTGTATTTTATTTATATTTTAACCGCCATTACGAGTGGCCTGTATGACCTACAACTTTAATTCAACTACCATTTATCAGGTCGAAAAATATAGAAAAATATTGGTCCTAAAAATATTTCCGTGCAACGGAATGCAAGAAAGTTATTTAATAAAAACAAAACTACCCCAAATCCAAGATACCGAAAAAACTTGTATTAAATTTTTTTATGACCTTTGGCTGTTTTACTTTCAACCAAATTTTCAGATTCACGGAAAGCCCCAATTTTTTCCTAATATTGCATATAATTAATCAAAAGTTGAAATAAAATAAAAATGAATGTGTAAAAAAAAATTTACCAGAAAAATTGTCATTTTTTAAATTTTAAATTAAAAATTCTGGGATGATCTATCATTGTATGTTCTTATATTCGTGTTATTTATTATTCTAACCTGAAGTTGGCTGTGTGTATTTTTTTTAACTGCATATATACCTATCTGCCTCAAAAAGTTTCTATATAGTCTAATTGAATACACGAATTTTTATAATCAAAAAATTATAATACAACATTAATTTGATTAATAATTTTTATAACAATGTAAATTTACTATAAATGTGAATAATTATAGTCATTTTTGATGCCAAACAAAAATCACATAAGTCTTCCTAAAGCTGTAGAAAATAGACTTCAATTTTGCTATGTAAATGAAACAATTGAGCTACATTAGGTAACATAAATAATCGTATCAATTTTTAAATTAATATTAATAATTGTTAGGTTTAAAACAATTTAAACTAACTTCACTGTCATCATCCTTTTCAGAAATAATAGGAATTTGTATCAGTATTTTGGCACGCTCTCGATGAACGAAGTAATAGGTGTGAAGCTTGTTCAATGCTTGGACTTGACCCTAATGTCATTGTTGTATCAACGGAAGTATAAATCAATTTTCAGTCTGTGTTTTTGTTCTATCATCTTCATCAGGCAGTACATAATTGATTACAAAATGTTTAAGAAAACTAATATGATTGAAAATTAATTTTTGCTACCACTGGTATGAAATCAACAAAAAAAAAAAAATGCTTGAAATGCGATTCTTGTCTATTTTGCTTTAATTTGCAAAGTAGTTTTATAAAGAACTTTTATTTCTGGTAACATTCCGTGTAGAAAGTAATAATTATACTATGGAATCACCATATCAGCTATAAAACTTGTATAAATATTTGTACATTTTCATGTAAATTACAGTGCTTCAAAACATCGTTTTCTGATTGTAAAAAATATGTATGACAGTTATGCTAAGCTGGTTGCTTCAAAACAAAGTAGCGATTAGAATACATTTTAATTTTTTTTAAATTTCAGCACAGCAGAAGCAAATTCACTGTGACCAATTTTCAATATCCGTTAACTATAAAAAACTGTACATAAAATATTATTTTTATTCATTGTCTTGAAAATTTGATTTTCAATTTAAAAAGACAAAATAAACCTAAATAAGAGTATTTTGTGTATTACGTAGAAAATCATAGCAAGTGTAGATTTTTATTTTTTATACTGCTCCTACTGAAAGTCAATATTTTTCTTTCTAAACTGTTCTAGAAAAAGTTATTTCATTCTTGAATTTTCCATGATAATAATAAATGTCTGCTATGTACAAAGCTAACTGAATAGGTATAATGTTAGTTAATAATAAAAATACGATTTTTGTATTTTATTGAAATACACTGATACTGTTTGTGAATCGACAATAAATATGTAGCAAAATGATGTACATTTGTGAAATAATGTATAGTAATTATTATAAAATATATTTGAAAATACAATTACTGTAAAACATATTTGCATCGCTATTCGTATTCCGCGCCGATTCGCACCACGTGACTTCCTTTCGAATGTGTCTCGGACAGTCACGTAACCTGTGGTAGCCAACTGTCATTTACATGCGCGGCATTTTGAATGTAAAACCAAAATGTAAATTATTCAATTGATCCTTTTTGATTTACAAGTAAATTTGGAATTATATAAAAATTATTTATCACATAAAAATTGTAATTCTGATAGATTACATAGTTAAGATTATATTAAAAACTTAAGATAGATCACAATACTCAAAAATAATTTATAATAACAAATAAAAGTCATTACTATAGAGATAATTCATCTCTCGGCGAAAAATATACAACATACTCAGGATACTCATCTGAGTCTCTAGAATAATTGGAACAATGTTCATATTGTATACATTTTGTGATAATGATGCAATTATTATTGTCCACTGGTTCACAAGATACTGATAACGACTTAAAAGGAGTTCGTCTTTTATCCATATTGCTTTCGATTGCCTCATTTATTACTGATTTAGCCACTCTATAATACTTTCTAACCTAGAAATAAAAAAAAATTGTTTCAGTACCGTAGTAATCGTTGATAAAATAATTACAAATATTTTAATCATACCACTTCTACACTGCCATTTCTATGTTCTAATTGCTCTTTTCTAATTACAAATCGTCCATACGCAAAAGGATGTTGAATTCTTTCAATTTTTTCAATTGTGTTCATCACTCCTTTACTTTTAAGTCTTCTAATACATCCACGCACTTCCACATATTCTGCGCTGCGGGAATCAAGTAGAACTGTTACATAATTTTTTCTGGTATAAGAATCTTTTGTCCAATTATCTGGTTTCATTTGTAAAATTGTGGACAAATTTTCTACAGACATCTGAAAATTTTTAAAATTTGTAAATATATTCTATAGGCTAAGTATCATAAAAAAAACACTTACTTTGGTTTATAAAGACTTCACGAAGTGTTATTTAATGTTTCTATATACAAAGTACTTATGACTCCAAATAAAAATAAGCAAATTTGCTGATTTTGTATGAAACAAATGAGTCATAAATTCTGACAAAGTTATTACAATGGGGAATCACAGTTCGAAACGAAAATGTGACAAACAGAAAATTTCTAGAAACTGATGGGTCCAGAAAATCACCAAAAAATGATATGTGGAAATGACAAAAAACCACAGAATCATATCTATTTGAAAATTTTTAATTTAATAATAAAAATTTTCTGTAATAAGCCCCGTGAATTGATGTGCTGAACAAATAAAATATAATATCTTATATTTCAGAAAATATTTAAATTCAATTTACAAATTCAATTTGATACATTTGTAGGTTATGTTTTCTGTTCTTCAAGAAGCTGCTAGAATTTATGTAGCAATATTTTCAATTGAATTATTAATGAAATTAATCATATTATAATTGCATTGCATTTAATATTCCATCGTTTTCTGTAAATAAATCGTTGAATGATTTTCTCTTTATGTTTGAGAGCCAGCTGAGGACAACATATACTCTAGACAAAGCAAGTAGATGTTTGTTTTGAAGCTGGCAGGACAGAAAGAGAGATACAAGAATAGGGATATGTTTGATCTACTTCAATATTGTCTCACTAGATGTCAGCTACGTAAACATTTTATTAAATACGTTTTTCACAAGTATATTAAACGAATATTAACTCTTTATTGAATTATTCAAATTTATAAACACGTGCAAAAATACTGATCCTCCTTTCACATATTGTTCGGTATATTATGATAGATAACAACAAAAATTATGCTCCAAAAATTGTGAAATTAGTAAATCTACTTCATATAATTTCAATTTTATATTTTCTATGTTATAGTTGTAATTAACATCTAACTGAATGATGATGAACATCTTTAAGCTCAATATTTATTGTTTATAGTGATTTCAACTGACAGATGGTCATAGTGACATCTTGTGACAAATATTTGAAGTAGATCAAACATACCTCTATCCTTGTACCTCTCTTTCTGTCCTGCCGGCTTCAAAACAAATAATGTACAAAGATAAGGAATGATTCATCTAGAGCATATGTCACCCTTGGAACCAATTATCATGAACAGGGAGATGATGAAGTAAGTTGAGAACTGCAACTACTTTCTGAGCTGCTCATAGATGGCAGCACGGTTTGGCACAGATTCTGACAGTGTTCAGACTAGTTAAATCAGCTGATTCAAGTGCAATGAACTTGTGCAGACTATGGAGTGTATAGAAGGAGCGATAACTTAGAGTTAAAAGAAGTGAGCTAATTTTGGATGCACATAATGTTGGCGCTGTTCATAAGTTGATTTTTACGCGGCAATTTTAAAAGTTACCATAGAAAGCTGGGATTGGCAGTTATATTCAATATTTATTCATCTGACTCAAACAACCAATAAAAGGGAAAAAGACAAAAAAAAAATTGGATGGAATATACATACTCTATGTGTACAAATTAATTTATTTGATAGAGAATATATAAACATTTCTTATAAAACTATAATAAGTAATATTCAAAGAGAAATCGACATAATAAATTAATATAACATTAAACATTCGTCAAAACTTCAAAAATTTTCAATACATTTTACTTTTATTTTTATTTTCCACATTTGTTTCATTCAGTGTTTTTGCCAAAAAATTGTCTCTACTAGTTATACTACAACATTTACCTGATTTACTGATCTCTACATAACACTGGATTGGGTTTAGACCGTATTCTGGCATCTGAAAGCGGCCCTGGTTGAACAGCGGCCTTGACAGTAAAACTGAGGTTTTGTGTCACTATTCGGCGGCAAATTCAAAACACTTATAGAAGACACTCGATGAAATTCAAAGTATAATGCAAGTAAGATAAAGAAATTATTCTCAATATATATTAAAATACATACATTAATAATCAACAAAAGTTAAAAATTGTTATAATAG
The DNA here is from genome assembly GCA_963989225.1 of Dromius quadrimaculatus. NCBI lineage: Eukaryota > Metazoa > Arthropoda > Insecta > Coleoptera > Carabidae > Dromius > Dromius quadrimaculatus. Next base: position 6,819,140 of record OZ022328.1, read on the forward strand.
TTGAAATATTTATTAATAGTTAAAAATATTTGTGAACTTTTTAGTGTCAGTGTTTTAACTATTTTTTAAACATTGTAGTTTAGTATTATTTAATCCGTTCAATAGTTTTATAAATTTTTGTTACCTAAAATTTAAAACTATGAATTTACCTATATGAATAAATGAAGTGCATTTCTGCGATAATATTGCCTATTCAAAACTGTGCAGCGTCTAATTTCTTAATGAATCGGCTTTATTTCCGCAGAACATGCATTTGAACACCATGATTTAAAAATTGCGTCCCAACACCATACTGAACTGTCACCAACATATGTCACCAATTGAACACAGAACCTCACTTTTGCCAAGATGGCGACGCTCGATTGGGGCCGAATTCCAGCGACCTAAATCCAATCCAGTGTTTATTAGAGATCAGTGGTGAAATCCCTAAATAGAAATCAAATTTCTTAACAATGACATATATATATATATATATATATATATATATATATATATATATATATATATATATATATATATATATATATATATATATATATATATATATATATATATATATATATATATATATATATATATATATATATATATATATATATATATACGACTAATAGACCAAATTGTTGATTTCAGAGACAAATTCAGTCCTCCCTTTAATATAATGCAAAAATAGAATCATCGAGGTGAGCAGATATCAATGCATTGCCGAAATACAGATATTCTTTCAGTTTTAAATGAATGATTGACAAGATTACGATGGTTCAAAGTTGCAAAATACCCATTTGAATCGACAGCTGTCATTCTTCCAACAAATGAGACACATTCAGTTCGAACCATAGGCGCACTATTAAATTTTTGACAAAATTTTGATAAATTTTTACTCGATATCTAGAGGATTTATAGAAAAAAGTTATTAAGAAAAATTGTTATGCTTGACGAGCTTTATTGCAGGTTAAAATTAATGTACTTATTTCTGTTATAACCTGTATATATGAATTTTTAAGAAAAATCAGGCTGATGTTAGAAAAAATTTCATCATAATTTTTTGCAAACGATGTGAAACTTTGATGAAATATAAATTATAGATAAAAATAAATATACAGAATTAAAACCAAACAAATCGTTTTATTATAATATAATTCTGAAAACATGTATAGATTATTATAAATTGTTTTATGCACATTATTACAAATTTTATTGATTTATTATAAAAATTGTCCCATCAAACATACAGCTCAATATTTCACTATTTCAAACTTCGCGCAAAATTAGTCGCTGCAATCTGATTCACCTTGAAATTGTTTTATATTAACAATTCAAAAAACATTTGACCCTATGCACTTGATAAAAATTACTATTCAATATGCACATCTTTCTAAATACATTAGAAAAATCATTCAATATATAGTCTAATAGATTAGATAAAATATTTTAAATATCTAGACTCTTATCAGTCCTAGAAATTTTCAGTTTGTCATATTTTCGTTTCGAACTGTGATTCCCCGTTGTTAGGCCTTTGTCAGAAGTAATGACTCAGTGAATTACGTTTCATAGAAAATCTGCAAGTTTGCTAATTTACATTTGTAGATATAAAGTAGTTTGTATAGAGCAGCATAAAACAACATTAGTGGAGTTTTTATTAAATCAAAGTAAGTGTTTTTATAATACTTAACCTATAAATCATATCCTCAAATTTTCAGATGTCTGCAATTAGTTTGTCCGCAATTTTACAAGTAAAACCAGATAATTGGACAGTAGATTCGTATGTCGGAAAAAATCATGTAAAAGTTCTACTTGATTCCTGCAGCGCAGAATACGAGGAAGTGCGCGGAATTATTAGAAGTACAGGAGTGACTAATTCTATTGAAAAAATTGAAAGAATACAACATCCTTTCGCGTATGCAAGATTTGTTATTAGAAAGGAGCAATTAGAAGATAGAAATGGCAGCGTAGAAGTGGTATGATTTAATTATTTTCATTTATTTTATCAATGATTACTAAAAGATGGCGTTACTAGCGCTTGTCAACGGTACTAAAACAAAAATAATACAACATTTAATTAAATTGATGGGCTTGTTAGAATGAAGTTAGTTTCACAGGTGGGCGACATTTTTAGTTAAATTGTATTCTATTTTCCGTATGCCATGTTCTATGTATTTTTACGGAACTTAAATATAGTGACCATTGTTTGAGAGCTACTGGGTACAGCAACAGTCTAAATAGTTACTGCGCATGCGCGCAAAAGAGTCATTACAACCCTATTTTTTATCTATAAATACCCGATTGATTTTGTTCATAATTTACCGATTTAAAGATCTATAACAACAAAATTATGATTTTTTTTTGTGATGTTAATTTGTTCTGTAACTTGTTTTTTAATTTCTAGATTAGAAAGTATTACAGAGTGGCTAAATCAGTAATAAATGAGGCGATCGAATACAATATGGATAAAAGACGAACTTCTATTCATTCATTTTCGGTATTTTTTGGAGGAGTTGACAATAATACTTGCATCATTATCACAAAATGTTTAAAACATGGCTATTGTTCCAATGATTCTAGAGACTCAGATGAGTATCCTGAGTATGTTGTGTATTTCGAATAGAGTTGAGTGATTTTATTTTATAAGAATGACTTTTATTTGTTATTATAAACGCTTTCTAAGTATTGTGATCTATCTTAAGTTTTTAATATAATCTTAACTATGTAATCTATCAGAATTATAATATTTGTGATAAATATCTTTTAATTCGTATAATAAAACGTGCATCGCCCTCTTTGTGCAAAATTTAGTTAACAACCGCAATATGCTCGACGCATGCGCATTTCACAACAGTAACGCAATTGACAGCTGTCAGTGTCGGTTCTCTGAGAAATGCCGGAACAAGAAGTTTGGAAACGCATCATTAATACAGCGTATTATAAGTGCAAAGTTATAGAATTGTATTGAAATAACGTGCAGTTATTCAACACACTTGTTCGCTTTAATTTGTTGTGTTTACATACTTGAGAATATGGCGTCTGATTCAAAATCAGATATTATTCAACGACCTGATTCTCAGCTGAAAAAAATATTGATCAATTTATTTCCCAAACAAAACGACTGTTCTTATGTTTCATGCTACTGGTGAGATTATTTATTTTTGTTTTAAGAATGATTTTTATTAAGGAAACGTATTTTTAGCGAAGAAAATGTGTGGTATCTTTGCAAAGATGTCTTACAAAGGCATCCAACAGAAATTCAGCATTGTTATGCTGTTTTTATTTCGAATCCAAGTCGCACTGTGCCTCTATGGAAACAACGAGCAGGTCGTGATGAAGATCGCTTAGTTATTTGGGTATTGATCTTATTTATTAATAATTCCATTATAATTTTATGAATGTTTTTTTACTTCCTCGGCCTATTTTTAGGTATAATTGGGATCGTGATTTATTGACAGTTCGAAATTTTGATGTATTTGCATGATTTAGACCCTACCAATCCCAAAAAACAATTCAAAAAAGTCTGGAAACTCGATAATTTGGGAAAGTGTTCAAATTTTTGGATAAAATTTCATATTTAAGCTTTTTTAAAAAAAATTAGTTCGTAAATAAGCTTTTTCAACCAGTGGTACCAACATTTTATTATTTTTGTTATGGAACTTTTCAGTTTTTTGCGTTTATTTTATAAATGGTAGCATTTATCATAACATTCAAAATAATTGAAATTGATCCTTGAATAATTTGGAACAACATTTACCTGAAACAATTTTAAAAATTATCAGCGGTTCATTTGTTATTATCAAAATTAGAATCATCATAAAAGTGATTATAATGTCCTAAAACATGCAAAGAAAAGAAATTGGAATTGGACATCACATGCAAATATGGCACGCTGTTTTGCTATTTCATAGCAACAATTTATTCCCTTTAAATTAAAACTATACAATTTTTATTATCTTGCAAGATAATTTCAATTCATTGAATTTTTATGATTGAATAAAAATTATGTACATAATGGAAATTCAGAATTATTATTATCTTGCAAGATGATTTTAATGCATTGAATTTTTATGATTGAATTGGAATTATGTACATAATAGAAATTAGGAATTCTTATTATCTTCCAGGATAATTTCAATTAATTGAATTTTTTTGATTGAATTAAAATTATGTACATAATGGAAATTCAGAATCTTATTAACTTGCAAGATAATTTTAATACATTGAATTTTTATGATTGAATTGAAATTATGTACATAATGATAATTCAGCATAGAGCCTATCTAGCAAAATTATACGGAACCGTTGAATTTTTATGATTGAATTAAAATTATCTACTTAATGGAAATTCAGAATAATTATTTTCTTGCAAGATAATTTCAATACATTGAATTTTTATGATTGAATTAAGATTATGTACATAATGGAAATTTGGAATTCTTATTATCTTGCAGTATAATTTTAATTCATTGAATTGAAATTATGTACATCATGGAAATTCAGAATTATTATTATCTTGCAAGATAATTTGAATCCATTGACGTTCTATGATTGAATTGAAATTATGTACATAATTTCCATTCAATTTGTATTCAATCATAAAAATTCAATGGATTAAAATTATCTTGCAAGATAATAATAATTCTGAATTCCCATTATGTACATAATGTCAATTCATTCAGAAAAATTTAATGAATTAAAATTACACTGCAAGATAATAAGATTTCCGAATTTCCATTATGTACATAATTTTAATTCAATCATAATAATTCAATTTATTAATATTATCTAGCAAGATAATAATTATTCTGAATTTTTATTATGTACATAATTTTAATTCAATCATAAAAATTCAATGAATTAAAATTATCCTGCAAGATAATAAGAATTCTGAATTTGTATTATGTACATAATTTGGATTCAGAATTATTATTATCTTGCATGATAATTTTAATGCATTGAATTTTTATGATTGCATCAAAATTATGTACATAGAAATTAGGAATTCTTATTATCTTGCAGGATAATTTCAATTAATTGAATTTTTTTTATTGAATTAAAATTATGTACATAATGGCAATTCAAAATCTTATCATCTTGCAAGATAATTTTAATACATTGAATTTTTATGATTGAATTTTTTTTATTGAATTAAAATTATGTACATAATGGCAATTCAAAATCTTATCATCTTGCAAGATAATTTTAATACATTGAATTTTTGTGATTGAATTAAAATTATGTACATAATGATAATTCAACATAGAGACTATCTAGCAAAATTATACGGAACCTTCGAATTTTTATGATTGAATTAAAATTATGTACATAATGGCAATTCGGAATTATTGTTATCTTGCAAGATAATTTAAATGCATTGAATTTTTATGATTGAAATGAAATTATGTACATGATAGGAATTCAGTATTATTATTATCTTGCAGGATAATTTTAATTCATAGAATTTTTATGATTGAATTGAAATTATCTACATAATGGAAATTCAGAATAATTATTTCCTTGCAAGATAATTTCAATACATTGAATTTTTATGATTGAATTGAAATTATGTACATAATAGCAATTCGGAATTCTTATTATCTTGCAGTATAATTTTAATTAATTGAATTTTTCCGATTGAATTTAAATTTTGTACATAATGGAATTTTCCGATTGAATTTAACCTATACTTTTTTTTATCTTGCAAGATAATTTCAATCTATTGAATTAAAATTATGTACATAATTTTAATTCAATTTATATTCAATCATAAAAATTCAATGGATCAAAATTATCTTGCAAGATAATAAGAATTCTGAATTTCTATTATGTAAATAATTTTAATTCAATCATAAAAATTCAATGCAGTCAAATTACCTTGCAAGATAATAATAATTCTGAATTTTTATTATGTACATAATTTTTATTCAATCATAAAAATTCAACGATTTCATATAATTTTGCGATATAATCTCTATGCTGAATTATCATTATGTACATAATTTCAATTCAATCATAAAAATTCAATGTGTCAAAATTATCTTGCAAGATAATAATAATTCTTAATTCCCATTATGTACATAATTTTAATTCAAACAAAAAAAGGCAAATAATTAAAATTATCCTGCAAGATAATACGAATCCCTAATTTCCATTATGTACATAATTTTAATTCAATCTTAAAAATTAAATGCATTAAAATTATCTTGCAAGATAATTATAATTCTGAATTTTTATTATGTACATAATTTTAATTCAATCATAAAAATTCAATGAATTGAAATCAACCTGCAAGATAATAATAATTCTTAATTTCCATTATGTACATAATTTTAATTCATTCATAAAAATTCAATGCATTAAAATTATCTTACAAGATAATAATAATACTGAATTTTCATTATGTACATAATTTTAATTCAATCATAAAAATTCAATGAATTAAATCATCTTGCAAGATGAAAAAAATGTATAGTTCAAATTTAAGTGGAATTAACGGCGTGCCATATGCAAACGTTCGTCAATTGTTTCTTTAAAATGAATAATTTGATCCATTTGTGTTTGGTACCAAATTAATTTTAGTAAAAGTGTCAAAAATGATATTTAAACGATTGTCAATTGTTTTTTATAAGCCATTTAAATGATGTCTTATTTGTGATCAACTTAGAACTCTCGGGAAGAAAGGCTTAATAAAAATCTGAAATAAATATTTTTTCCATTGTTAATTGCTTTCTTACAACTAAAGCAACTGGACATAAAACTTATAGTCATTGTAAAATAAAATAGTCATTTCATTAAACCGTCATCTTTGACAATGACAGCTGTCACTTTGAAATATGCAATTAATTGATACGGCGTTCTAAATTGAAATGAAACTGGCCAGCAAATTTTTGAAATTGATAATTGCGCATAAAGTTAATAATTAAAGTATTTAAAAGACTCCAGTGAATTAAAATATTAAACGGGGCTAAATTTGGTCCTAAATCAGCGTTGGATATAAAGTTCTTGACTTCTGATCAGTAATAACGCAATTGAAAATGTTTTATTTTATTTATTATTATTAATTTTGTTTTAGGGCGATATAAATTTAATTAATTTTTAATACTTTTTTATTTCTTGTAGGATTACCATGTGATATTTTTGTATCAACCAGAGCCAGAGCGCTGTTTAGTATTCGATTTAGATTCAGAATTACCCTTTCCAACTTATGTGCATAAATACGTAACAGAAACTTTTAGAACTGATCATATTCTAAAGGCGGATTATTTCCGGTATTTCCGTGTGATACCTGCGCCTGATTTTGTACGCGATTTTGCGTCTGACAGGCGACATATGAAGCGACCTGATGGTTCGTGGATCAAACCTCCTCCGCCATATCCACCCATTTCTACTTCAGGTAAAAAATAACATTATTAGAAACTAGCAGATTAGTGATTTCTGTTCTATTTTATTCTATTTCGAATTTTATTGATTTACTGGACATTTGAGTTAATGTAAATTGTAGTTTTCATGACGCCTTGAAGCTTCTAATTGATTTTTTTGAAAATGCAATGCGCGAAATACTCAACAAATCTATACTTGAATAATAATTATTTTTTTCTGATATTTTTGGTAGCATGTGAGCACAATTTAGAGGAATACATCCAAATGGACAGCAGTAAGGGTCCAGGACAAGTTTTGAATCTCACTCAATTCGTTCAGCGATTTTACAAACCAGCAACATAGTTTGCTTGTTGGTAACGAGTCAATTTTGTACTTGTGCTCTTATAAAGCGCGCTAGATTATGTGCCGATGGTCAACGAGCATCGACATAATTTTCAAATAAAAACATTATTTATTGTTGCAAATAATAATTTTCACTCAGGTTGTATGCATAAATGCAATAAGTGTTTAAACAGTTGAAAATCGTACAAATTGTTTTGTTATTTTGCAAATGGCGTTAATGTCGATGTTCGTTTGTTATTGGCAGGCAGTTACGATATGCTTGATTGTTTGAATTTAAAATAAATAATAGAAAATCGTGTCCACTTAAAATTTGAATTTTATTTGACAAAAATACTTTATTAAATAATATCTTATTTCAATTTTAATGAGGATATTTTGCAATTTACGCAGTTAAGAATAAAACGACACATTTTCTATTTCTCAAGATAAGTGGTTTGATAAAATTTATGCAAAGTACTCTGGAAATGGCCAATTAGCATGCAATTTTTAACTTCATGCAGTCTAGCAATCGCGTCACGTCCGATTTGAGATATTTGAAGTCATTTTCCGAATTTCTACAATTGTTCTTGTGATATCAACCTTTCGCATTTCTACACTTCTTTTTAGAACATTTTATACATGTACCAATCTTGAAATTTACACTTAATTTGCACATTATATATAAACATTCTACAAATCTTATTCTAGTCACTTTTTTGCATGATGTATTTTAAGAAAATATTTAATATATCAATTGTACCAATAATGACAGCTTATATACTTTCGGCTGCTGTCTGAAATCAATTCCAGAAAATATTATGAATGTAAAACTTATAAAGTATGCACAAATTGTCAAAATATTTATTTAAAATATATATTATGCGTATTTTATCAATATTGTTGTACCAGGGATCAAGAATTGGAATAACACATTTGAAATGATTCCAAAAGACGTATTGGAATGATACTTGTTCCGTTTTAGTTCATTACTCTTTTCATCGCCTTATAAAAATGTGTTATGCCAGTGATTCCACAAAAATTAAAAAAAAATACAAATCAGTATGTATTATGGATATTACAGATCCTCGTACTTGTAGTACATAAATAATAATTTATATTCCAATTGATTTTAATTTATTGTATATTTCTCAACTACAAATTGAATATTGTGTGATATTATATCTACATTATAACATATTAACGGTTTACTATAGTAATATATTCAAATTTTAAATACAAATGATTCTAAATACAACTTATTTATTAAGTTTAAGACCATTTTAAATCAGATTGCATTTAGAGTTTACTGTATATATTTGCACATTTAATATAAAAATTAACTATAATAAAACAAAATACACTGTGAAGAGCTTTTCATTTATTTTTGTTGCTGTTTCAGTCGACTGCAAATATTTGAATCAAATCAAACAAGTGAAAAGCTCTTATTACCAATAATTCAGTGCAATTCTAAATTTTTTCTACATGTAATCATTTCAGCATGGTATTCAGATTAAATGTACGTCTTCTAAAATTTATGACGGGTCTTCACGATTTCTTTATCGATTCAAATTTAATACCTGTATATTTAAATTTTAAGACTGCACGTTTGCCTTCCAAAAAATTATCTGTCTAATCATTTATTATAATAAACTGCAACAATTGTTAAAAAATAATTGTGTTGAACGAATTTTCAAACAAAAATATATTATGGCTCATTCCACTTGAAAATGAAATATAAAAGGATTTTTTTTTGTAATCTATTTAGCTATGAAGGAAATACTGATTACAATAAATACGCTTGGTTGGGAAATAAAATAAAATAAAATAGAGGAAAGGCTTGAAACCCTGAATCTGTTAATTATTTTATTGTTAATGAACGTTCAAGAAGCATAAAAATTATTACAAATTATCATCGTTTCAAGCTAAATTGAACTTAAAAATATTTCTATTTTTGATATTGATTGTTGATCTATCCAAAATCAAGCCTGTCCTTAGATTTGTCAATTTTTCCGCCAATTTTAAGTACTTATTCATCCAGCAGCTTAATAAGCTACAATTAGAACGTTCAATTTTTTAGTGCCAATTCATAATGTGCGTAACCGTAAACATAAACGTAAAGTTAAATTACTGTACTTCAATGCCCGTGTTCACAATACTCTTACGTATTTCTTACGTGTATGTATTGACATAAGAGCTACGTAATGTAAACATAAAGTTGAGATAAATTCAACTTTATGTTATGTTTACGTACGAAACAACTAACAGCGCATGCGTCAACTTAAATCACATGTTTTCATCTGACAGTTTGCAACATCCTGGATCGAAACATGCTTTAAATATGATTGACATAGAATTATTAATGAAAAAAGACAACAATTTCTTCCTCGTCTTCATATTTCTCTCGGCGACTTTTATAACGCAGTTTCAATAATAATGAAACAATCGCAAGATCTTTTTCAGACATACAATAAAACAAAACAAACTGAACTCCAAACTGTTAAAAGTGAAACCAAAGAAAAACAGTAAACACGAATCAAAATCGAAGTCAACAGAATATTTGAAAATGACAGTCAGAGAAACCAACACAATAGATCAATAACCCTAATTTGTATCAACGTAAAATGAAAAAACACTTTATTTTAATATTTTACCTTAGCCCTAATTCACAATGGGCGTAAGCATAAGAACTGCATAAGACATAAAGTTGAACATGTGCGATTCTTATGGCCGTGCTCACAATGCTCTTACGTAGTGCATAACAGCTGCATAAGAAAGTTGAAATCATCTCAACTTTACGTATTTCTTACGCATATATTTTCTTAATGCGCATGCCCAATATATTCTTACAGGCACAGACAGTAGATGTGTCAAATGAATGAAAATAAACTTTTTTTGTGGTTAGGAATATTTATAATCATAATTGAAAGGGGGGAAACGCCCAAATGTAGAAATGAATGAAGGATGGTAAGGTTTTCAATAAAAAATTGAAAAAGTCTTGTCTACACTGTTCTATTTTAGCTTAAATTGCTTAATAGCAATTTAAGCTAAAATAGAACAGTGTAGACAAGACTTCTTTAATTTTTTGTTGAAAACCTTACCATCCTTCATATTTATCATCTTTGTTTTAATAACAATACTAAACGAATTTCGCCTTCCAAAAAATACATTTGATTGCAAACATGTGCAGAAACAAAATTAATGCCCTAAAATAAGAGCCTTAATATAAAAATTATAACTGAAATAAACAAATATCAAATTTTCACAAAACGTCAAAATAATTCTTAAAAATGTACTCAAGCAGTAATATCCTGAGTGATATAGTACCCTTTGATATTAAAGACTCTGCCAATGCTGCATACTATGAATAATAAATAATTCTTTTAATTGTACGCAGATAAGTATAATTAATTAGCTCTGAAACATGGCCAGTTACGTAAAGTCATTACGTAACTACTTTACGTAACTGTTGCATGGCAGTTATGAAAAATGGGACGTTGCATAACGTCAGAAATTGATGTAAAGTTTGACTTTTCAAAACGGAATTAGAAATATAATTTTTATGCTATGCTAATTGTGAACAGGCGTAAGATTTTCATAAGAATTGTGTTATGTACTTCTTATGCTTACACCCATTGTGAATTAAGGCTTACGATCACTGTGAACGTACATTATTTCTTACGTTTGTGTTTTTACGTACTCCTTATGCTTACGCACTTTGTGAATTGGCACTAAGTTTAAATCATATTCATAAAATTGCGTTATTGTTCATTTAAAAAATAACGATAATAATATGAAGTATGTTTGATTTATGTGAAGTTTGAAAAGGGAAAGCAACTCGTTCGTATATACGTGTATGTTGGTAACACTTTTTAAATTATCTAATATTGGTATTCTCAATTCTGCAGCTTGGATTGAAGATAGAATTGACAAGTAAGCCTTAATTCACAATGGGCGTAAGCATAAGAAGTACATAACATAATTCTTATGAAAATCTTACGCCTGTTCATAATGAGCATAGCATAAAAATTATTTTATAGAGATATTGCGGCCTGAATTGGTTATAAAATATAGGTACTTTTAGTTTTAAGTATCAGTCACAATTTAAAATTTAAATCATTTGTCTTAAGCAACGCAAAATCAAATATTTATTATTAAAACTTATTAATATAACTTATTCTTCACCTCTGCTAGAAATTAAAAACTATTTCAATCAAAAGTTGATTTCTGAGTTTAAACTATTCCTTTTTTTTGCAAATAAATACAATAAATAGTGTTTTTACAATCATAAAAAGACTCAGTAGCCGCACGAGATTTTGAAAATCATTGGCTGCATTCAGCAAAGCACAATGATTAGTAATCGATGACCAATCATCTGCTGAATGCGCTACGAAAAGTTCGATGAGTACTCATCGATTAGTAATCGGACGCCATCTTTTCCATCGCATTTAGAAAGCGATTTGTGATTACGATTTGTCACATCGGCAATGATTTTCAAAATCTCGTGCGGCTACTGAGTCTTTTTATGATTGTAAAAACACTATTTATTGTATTTTTTCGCAATAAAAGGAATAGTTAAAATTCAAAAATCAACTTTTAATTGAAATAGTTTTATTTTAATGATAAATACTTGATTTTTTCACAAAATTGTGGGAAAATTGAGTGTTTATTTTTTAAATTTATTAGTTTAAATGTGTCCCACTAAGTGCTGACTACAGCAACCCTTTAACAAGCCAAACAAACAAAATATAATCATTCAAAAACGATTCCTAATCGTATTTAATCTGCTGAATGCAGCCATTGCCGATGTGACAAATCGCTTTCTAAATGCGATGGAAAAGATGGCGCCCAATTACTAATCGATTACGTAGCGCATTCAGCAGATGATAGTTCATCGATGTGCTCTGCTGAATGCAGCCGAACAATTTTCTTTGATTCGATTATTTTATCAAAACAGCCTTTTTAGAGACTCCTTTTTTTCAAATTTTATATTTGAAAATATTTTTCATTGCTTTTGGTTTTGTTTTTTATAGTAATGCTCTTATGGCTGGTTTTATAAAAGACCAAGTAAATTTACTCTCAAAATAAATTTATTCTACTTAACAAATTCTAATCGTTTTGAATTTCTTCATGACAACAGAATCATTGCTGTCAAAAACTCGACTGTCATTTAACAGAGTAAATTTTATTTACTTTGGAAGTAAATTACTCTGCTCTTTATAAAACCGGGCATTAGTTTAGGGCATTACTTTTGTTTCTGCATATGTTTGCAATCAAATGTCTTTTTGAAAGACGAAATTATTAAAACAAATATTATAAATATTCCTAACCACAAAAACAAGTTTATTTTCATTCATTTGAACACATCTACTCTATGAGTTTGTGAAAATATATTGGACATGCGCATTGAGAAAATATATGCGTAAGAAATACGTAAAGTTGAGATGATTTCTTAGATCATAAATAATATTTATGATCTAAGGATGATTTTAACTTTCTTATGCAGCTGTTATGCACTACGTAAGCATAAGAAATACGTAAGAGCATTGTGAACACAGCCATGAATCGCACATGTTCAACTTTATGTCATGCATTTCTTATGTATTTTTTATGCTTACGCCTATTGTGAATTATGGCTAAATGGTTTGCATATTTTGTAGACTTTATTGGTAACTGAAATTGATGAAGAAATTGACAAATGTAAAACAGGCTGAAAGATAGTAATGCTGAACATTGCGCTGAAATCAAATTCATCTATCAAGAATTGTTAAGATTTTTTTGTAAAATTGATTGATTTTTCTAATGAATTTGAATATATGTTAAATTCCAAATTTGGCGCTACAATGGATCGCACAGAAATGGCGACCAGCAACTATAACAGCTGTTCATAAAAGTATGCTCCCTGTAGTATTCATTACTCTGAGCACCCAACTATTGTGTTATAACTAGAAAAAATTATTGTGATTTCATTGGTTCGTATTGAAATTTAGGTTTAATTTATCCTAATAGTTCAGGAACCGGCCGCACCTTGTATTCCCTGATCGAATTTATGGCCAAATTGTATATAAATCGATCAGATCAATAGGGTGCCAGATTTTATAAATGTAGGATCCTGTCCTAAATGTCGAAAAAAGGCTACATCTGGTCCATTTTTGTTTGATTTGTAGGATAAAACTGTCCTGTCCGGGAGGTCGGTAAAACCACCCATAAGTGTAATCCATTTTCGTATTCAATTCAGGATAGGGATGACACCCTGGTTTTGTCTTAAAGTACTTGGCCTCCGCTATCAATTGATACTAGTTTCAAGTCAACCCCGAAAAAATTGATCGGAAATGGCCTTTTTTCCGACACTGAGGACAGGATCCTGGATTTATAGTCTGGCATCCTATCGACTACTGTATTTCCGACAATTTGGCTACACTTAGGGAGTTCAATTCTAATTCGTAGAGACAGTTTTTTGACGTCATGTTAGAGACTTTTGGCACATGTACCATCTAGCGGACAATTCGAGAAGTGATTTAAAGTTTCATCGTTGAAGACAGTCTACCAGAAGTAAGAGACAGGGTCAAATTAGTTTCTTTAGCTTAATGTCAGTTTGTGACATTTGTATGGCGTCAAATAATAACAATTAATACGATTAATAATGAATTACATGAATAAATAATCATAAATAGAGTTTGATTTCAAGCTTCGTTTTTACTTTTTACCAACATTAATTTGTGGATCATATTATTTGTATCAAAATAAAGTATTCAAGTCCCTATAAGTATAAATTAAAAATTGTAATGGCTAAAAAGATTACAAAAAAATTCGCCCGTAGCTTATATGTTACAGAATATTTAGTATTGATTGAAATTAAGTATTCTAAATGGAAAAAAATGATTATCTACACATTTGAGATTTTATTACTGTTGTGCTCTTCTCTTTAAAATATAAATTTTACGAACCGTTATTAATTTAGATTAATTACTGATATTTACAAAAAGTAGTCTTGAAATCATCATGTTTACAATTATACAAAGTTTTTATATATACATTTTTATATAAACAAATTAGTGTATTGTCAAAGACATGTTTATAACTTGTCTAGTATAATTATGGCCTAATATTTATTAGCTTATCTGATTTGGCGAGCATTGAAAATAAATTAAAATTGTTGCGTTCAAGCACAATTCAATTATTCTAAGTGTTGTATGCAAGTTTTGTGCCATTTTTAATGTATCGTTGCTTGTTGCAAAAATATACCTACATATTTAAATGTCCACACTGTTATAATTCTTTACTCCCTATTTTTTAATGTATTAATTTCTGAGTGCTGTTCTGTCGTTTGAAAATCGCGCCAATACGGTCCTGTAAATGCATCAATAGAATAAATTTAGGAGGGGATGATAATTATGTCAATGGAGGACGTAGTTGTCAGATTAGAAAACACCAGAAAATATCATCAAAAATGTTTCGTTTCACATGCGGTGGGTGTGTTGTATTGATTCCACTGGGTTTTATGTGTGCAGAGTTCAATTAACAAGTTTGTAAATACGTTAATAAGTTTGTAATTTTGTGTGAAGTGTGTGTCTAGCAAAATGGCTTCTGGTGACAGCATAGACACTATAGAAGTTGTTGAAACTTCGTTTACTAAAAAACATACTGGTGATCCTTCTGGAATCAAGCAATCTGACGGCGAAGATGATGGTAAACATTCCTGAATATATATTTTGCCCAACTGATACATAAGTCCATAATTTTGAAGGAAGGTTCATACAATTTTCTTTTTAAATAAAATACTAATAACTATTCTAATTCAATTTTTTCATTTTATACCATAATCTCTTTTCGGTTTCATGCTAATATTTTATACAGTTACAATAACAGACAAGTTTTTAGGTCACTGTTCGAAACTACCCATGAATCATAACGAAATAAATATTTGTTATTGTTAAGTTGACACTGCATTGATAATTTCCTCTTTTATTTATGCTAAATTGTTATGACACATTCAATTTGTGTGTGAATTTGAATCATTTTCTCAGTAATTACTGATCTATCCGATAAAAATACATGCAAATTCATTTAGTTAATTCCATGTTCTCTAATTTTTAGATAAGGATAAATCGCTTACAACTGACAGGACAACATCACATGATGTAAGTATTTTTGTGTTTACAAAAAAATTTGAATGAAACGGTAGAAAGTACAGGGTGTGTCATTTATTGTTAAATAGCATTGAAAAGTTAGGTTTAGCGTGACACAATTACACCTAAAATTTCCCATGATCACGTGATGTTATTATAACTATTTTTATCTTAATTCATGTAAGAAACTCTTTTTAATTTTTATTAATTACTATATTTGAATTCTTTACTATAAAAGCTACATTTTTGCTGTTTAAGTACCATAATTTATATTTTGTTTTTATTTTAGGTATCCGGCACGATTGGCGATGCAAAAATGTCGGCCAATGTTGCGAGAAGTAAATCAGACAAGGAACGCAAAATTGGCCACAGGAGAGTTGGAGTGGGAGGCGAAATTACGTATAAAAAAATTCAAACTTCGCAAATTATGGGATCGATTCAACTTGGTAAGTTTACCACCGATTATATGTAAAAATGTTATCTTAACAACTAAAGTAGTTCATTTCTGAGTAGTTTAGCCTAATTTTCTTGATTTCTGATAACAAATTTGATAACTTTTGCGAGGTGATGACCCAAACATTTGAAAATATTATCAATTTTAAGCAGACACCATATTTATATATAACTTTTCTGTTCATGCATAGAATAATTGGAATTTATTATTTGAGCATACTTTATTTCAATTGTTATTAAACAAGTGACTACAATCAATTAATGGTTGCTATTGATTGTAGTAGATAAGTAGACGATATATTTTCATCAATAAATCATGTTGTATAATGCACAAAAATAAATTTTCCAATGTATATTTTTCCTACTAATTTATACTCTTGCTTTATTCGTATTTTTCGGTCTAGATCCAGTTCCCGAAACATTATTTCGGTGTCCCCTTACTCTTTTTGAAGTTCAGCCATCGATATGTATTAATTCCATTGCCATTTTGTATTACAAAAATTGTTTTCTCCTTGGAATTTCGATATCATAGCTTGAAAGTTTGACAGGTGACAACTTACTATCTCTTTTTGAAAAAAATGAATTATTGGAACAAAAATAATGGAAAAATTAATTCCAAGAAAAAATGTCAAGTAGAAAAAAGAATTACAAGAAAAAAATCTGATGTGGGCACCATATGACTCATTTGTATACCTTTTGACTGAATAATTGACACTGACATTGACATAAGGTAAAATTGAATGCAACCGAAATTTAATTTAAACGTTTTAGCAGTCTCAAGTATTAAATTTTATCATTCTACGGCCTATAGTTTCGAATTTATGCAAAACCTTAGAAAGAATGGTCAAATAAAGTTTACTTTCGGCTCAGTAGATTGCTGACAAAATATAAAGCTATCATTTGAATGCTAAAATTGCTTCATGATTCTACTTATGCATAAAATTCAAAAAACTGCTTAGTAAATTGCACTTCCGATTCAACCGATCGCAATCATAATGCGAAGTGTATAACTAGATGTAATAAAAGTGCTTAAGGACGTTCACTCGGCGAGAGAGTGACAGAAAAATTCGTGCGAGAGAGAGGGAGTGTGCGTAGTTTGATGCGGCAACATAGCTTTACATGGACAGACGTAATCTGTGCCTGTGTGAGTTGAGGGAGCATAAGACGCGCAGAGCGATTCCGCAACGTTGCAACCTCTCTCTCATGTCTCTTTCTCCCAGCGTAAAACTGTGGTGTTTACATTGTTATTATGGCTGTTTCTTGATAATGAATATGGAAAGGTGGAATATTTTGAATGGTAAATTTTCCTCAGGTTCTATTCTATATTATATTGTTTTTTCAGAGATATGTAAAGAAAACTTCTTTTGATATTAGTAAAAATGTTCATTTTTACGATGCATATCCTATACCTCCCATGTTAAAGTCGCCAACTTTAACGACAAATTTCTCTAAATTTTGCATGGATAGCGATATTTTGAAAAATACTACTGTATAGAGGGCATTTTCATTCACACAATTCTTCAATTTGAGGAAAATCAGAAGAAAATCGATTTAACCAGTGAACGTCCTTAATACTATATTCCAATATTCTGCGGTTTATTGTTTTGAATTTATGCGAAAAATTCGAAAAACTGTTATATAAAGTGCACTTCCGGCTCAGCCGATTGGTACAAAAATAAATAGCCATTTATGTGAAATGTGAATTTTTCTGGTTTCACAATACAATCCAGTGGTAAAAATTGAATGGAAAAAGTGTGCCATATTCGGGAATCAAGTTGTTCAGAATTAAAAGACCTACATTTTTTATTTAGCTTCTGATTCGCCGCAAGATAACTTACTTAATTTAGTAATTTACATTTAGAAATTTAGATTTACAAGTATAAAATACATATTAACTTATGTACTGGTTTATGATGGACTAAATTTACGAATTTGAAACATCAATTTCTAAATCTAAATTTCAAATCCAACCAATCACAAATAAATATTGATTGTCACAGTGAAATTATATTTAGAAAATTTAAATTCATCATAAACCAGAGTAAGATTTACGAATTATAAATCTAAATTTCTGAATGTAAATTCCTAAATTAAATTCATCATAAACCAGCCTTAACTGTCTTTAAATTTGCCAGTCATTTACCCAACACGACTGGACCGTGTTCCACAGTTTTTCTCATTATTTTTAACTAAAGTTGGAAAGTCTTAAAACTTAATAATTGGACAATTTTGGGTACAAAATATTATCCTGTAATTTTATTTTTTTCTCAAAAAGTTGTCTATGAATATCTATGAAAGAAGAATGTGACTTCATTATTAATTATTTACAATAGAGTGCGTTAAAGCAGTATTTTACAGCCCGATAGTTTTGTTCGAGAAACGACCGCAAAACGGGAGTTTCTCATTAACTAAAACGCTGTAAAATATTTTTCGCACTCCCGGGGGTAAACAACTAATTTAATCCCTCATTTCAGGGACTTAAGTTTGAATTTAGTCCCTCGGGATCTAAAATGATCAAGAATCCCAAGGGACTAAAGTAAAATAAACAAATTTTTCTATGACAGCTAAATAATCAAAGTACTTACCTAAATGTCAAATTGAATTTTGTCATTAGAATTCAAACCTTCATTCTTTATTTGTATTAGCATTATTGCAATTCACACAATTTCACAAATGCATCGTATTGTTGTTCGTAAATTTTCTAGACTTTTGGCAAAATCATTTTACAGTTACCTCTTTCGCAGCCTCATCAATATCAATTTTCTCACTCATCTTTTTGACAGCAAGCTTATTTATTGAACAACTGCTGTAGCCAGCCTTGTTATTATGGTGAATTTATTCTACATTTTTGTATCAAGTTTGTAGTTGTCAAAATTGTGAGATTAATTAATCTGCTTTTAGACTATTGTGATTCAATACAATACGGTAGTGCGAAAAATAGCGTAGATAACACATGACTTAAGTGCCTTTAATCCCTCAGATGAGTATTGCCCTCGACTGCGCCACGTGCAATAAACTTCACCCTCAGGATTAAATCAAGCACTTAAGTCCCTCGTTATATAATATACTATAGTGCAAGTTATTGTAACATTAATTTCATACTTCAGGAGACCAAACAAATTATTATTCAATAAATCGGTTTGCTACATTCATTTGTTTTTCATTCATAGCATACCTAACAATAATATTTTGAAAACAATTTATTGAGCTTCAGTTGCGTTCTAAACAAAAATTTCGTTATGCAAGAACATTAATAAACCGGTCGCTCGTGACAGAAAAAATTTGACGTGAATATCACGTGACTTACTTGTACATCATTTGATATATACACAAATTTATTCAATAAAGATCTCTGTCACTTCAGATTATAATAATTAATATAATTTTAATAATATTTTGACATGTACAATGACAAACAAAATCAAAAAATTGACAACAGATTATTTATCGAAGGATGGTAAGGCTTTCAACAAAAAATTGAAAAAGTCTTGTCTACTCTGTTCTATTTTAGCTTAAATTGCTGATCGGTTTCGATTCTTTAAAGAATCATCATCAGAGCCGGTTAGAACTATACAACTAAAGAAGAAAAACTGTGTAGCTCTAACCGGCTCTGATGATGATTCTTTAAAGAATCGAAACAGGTCAGCAATTTAAGCTAAAATAGAATCGTGTAGACAAGACTTTTTCAATTATTTGTTGAAAACCTTACCATCCTTCATTCATTTCTACACTTGGACGTTTCCCCTCTTTAGATTATTTATCATTGCCTACCTTATCATTTCAATTAAACTGATTGTTTTATACGGCAAATTTTGAATGTCTGTTATACATATAAACTGCGCTTCCGGCTCATCCGATTGAACTACAACAAGTTCAAACACTAAATTTCAATATGCTATGGCTGATAATTCTAGATTTATGCAAAAAATTTAAAAAAAGTTTCAAGTAAAGTGCACTTCTGGCTTGGCCGATTCATACAAAAATAGCAGATAACCAAGATACAACATCAAGTTCAAATACTGAATTTCAACATCCTACGGTTGATCATTCTAAATTTATAAGAAAAATTCGAAAAAAGTTTCAAGTAAAGTGCACTTCCGGTACAGACGATTTGAACCATAATGCGAGGTGCACAACTAGATCCTATACCAGTCTTAAATACAAAATTTCAACATTATACGTTCAACCAGTTTTGAGATTTGCGAATTACGAACGAACGCACCTACACACGTACCAACATCAAGCCGAAAATAGTCAAAATGAATTCAGGGATGCTCAAAACGGATATTTCCATCAAAATCTCGATAGGTGAATTTTGGCTGTTTCACAATACTTGTACTTTACAAGTAAGTAAAAAGAGAACAATTTTTTATAGGTCACCATTTATAAGGAAGATATTTACATTTAAAAATTGGAACTTTAATACTTCTGTGTGGAAAACCTGCCACTATTTATTGTATTTTAACACTAAAATAAAAGAACAAAAAAGTTTATAGTAAAGCCCGTGGTTTCCCCGAGTGCTGCAATCAATTTTCTTTTTGTTGATCTCAAAAAGTTACCGCAGGTGATGCCTGTGATTTACCATGAGGCTGCAGTCGAATATCAATTATTTTCCCATTAAATTCAAAAACTTGCTTCAGGTGGAGCCTGAAGTTTTCTCGGTTGCTGCAATCAATGTTTATTCTCATTGTTCTCGAAAAATTACCGGTTGATGTAGTCAATTATTATATTTTTAAGAGAAAGTCCATAAAATAAAACAACAAGAAATATCGGAGACACAGGACTACCGCGGGTGGTGCTGCTGTTTTTCCAGGTGTTGGTTTTCATTGATTTCAAAAACTACATTCATACGTGGGCAAAGCCACGGGTTTGAGCTAGTTAATAATAAATTTCAAGCCACAATTTGAAGATTCTTCGTTTTAAAAAAAGTGGAATCCTTATTGAACTTCAAACTGGATTGCAACAAACTTCCACGAATGGTGACATGCCATTCAATTAAAGTACGGCTGACAGATATTTTCGTGAATCATTTAAGATTAAAATATCTTCAAAAATCTCCGTCTGAATACTTTTTCCATAATTTACGAAATTTGTAACAAATTAGTTTTTATATTTTTATCTCTAGCAACTGTGGTTAAATTGTATGAAAAATGTGCGTTCAACACTTTCTTAAAATGCATTACCTATACTGGAATTTTTTTCTGTTTTGACTTTGTTTTCAATAATAAAGGAATATTTTGGCTTTAGTTGTTTAATCAAATATTTGTCATCCAAACAATGATAAGTAAATTAAATTAAAAATACATCCTTTTATTCATTTAGGCTTTAGTTGAATTGTTTATCCAAATATTTGACATCCAAACAATAAGCAAAATAAATTTAAAATATTTCATATAAGTATTTATTTAAATTACTTTTGACTAGTTTTTCTAATTCATTTTTTTTTGCAGGTATCCAACATGCGGTCGGCGGTCTAGCATCAAAACCTGAACGTGATTTACTAATGCAAGATTTTATGACTGTAGAAACAACAAATTTCCCTAGTGAAGGATCAAATCATACTCCTGCTCATCATTATTCTGAATTTAAATATAAAAATTACGCTCCAATTGCATTTAGATATTTCAGAGATCTGTTTGGTATCCAACCTGATGATTTTCTTGTTAGTATTTATTTGTGTGTAAAGGTTTCGTACTAGAGATGCCTCAATTTTTATTTATTATTCAAAAAATAAGATAGTTATTTCATTATAATATTGGAGGCATTCTTTTACAAAACTTTTACCAATATTTGAAGCCCCAAAACTACTATTAAATTTTTTTTTAAATTCCAGATGTCAATGTGTAGTGCCTCTTTAAGAGAATTATCAAATCCTGGCGCAAGTGGCTCAATTTTTTACTTGACAGACGATGATGAATTTATTATTAAAACTGTGCAACATAAGGAAGGCGAATTTTTACAAAAATTACTTCCTGGTATGTTGAAATATTAATTATTTAATCATCAAATACTAATTAGACAATTTGTAATTTTAGGATATTACATGAATCTTAACCAAAATCCTAGAACATTATTGCCAAAGTTTTTTGGATTATATTGCTATCAGTGCAACAGTAAAAATGTTCGGCTAGTTATTATGAATAATTTGTTACCAAGTGCTGTTACGTTACATCAAAAATACGATTTGAAAGGAAGCACATATAAAAGAAAGGCATCAAAATCAGAAAGGCAAAAAAGATCACCAACATACAAAGATCTAGATTTCATGGAACATCATCAGGAAGGAATATTATTAGAAGCTGATACGTATAATGCCCTTATTAAAACAATTCAAAGAGATTGTCGAGTATTAGAAAGTTTTAAAATTATGGATTACAGTTTGCTTGTTGGTATCCACAATTTGGATCAGGCACAGCGAGAAAAACTCGTAAGTTACTCACATTTTATATTAATAGGAACTAATTTAATTAGCAGCGTTTTGCATGTTAACGTCAAAAGTATTGTAATTTTCTTTTGCAAAATATTAAAATCTATGAAAAACAATTAATTTTGGAACATTTTAGGAGAAACGATCTCAAATGAACCTCGAAGATGTTCCCGAAGATCACGAAGCAGGTGATTCATTGATGGATCCTACCCAACTTATTTTAGATAAAGAAAGAGAGCGAGAAAGAGAGGACAGAATTGGAGCTGCTGCTCTGAATCGAAGTAGATCGATTAATAAACAAAGATTGGTTGCGCACAGCACGGCTATGGAGAGTATACAGGCTGAATCAGAACCCATTGACGAGGAAGACGATGTACCGTAAGTTTTCTCTACTTTTATTCAACCGTCCACGACCTATTCGATACTTATTTGTGGAATTTTGGCAAAACCATTAAAAATCTTGTCCAGAAAAACCAATTGCCGTCATTAAATTGAAGAAATTGGCTTATTAACCTTGAAATTGAATTATTTATGTTGCAGTCCTGGTGGAATCCCGGCTCGAAATGCTAAAGGAGAAAGACTGTTGTTATTTATAGGTTTAATTGATATTCTACAGAGTTATAGGCTGAAGAAAAAATTAGAACATACGTGGAAGTCAATGATTCACGATGGTGTAAGTAATGAGCCTGTTGACTATTATTTTCATTATTTAAGAATGTAATTAATATTTTTTCATGTGTAGGATACAGTGTCTGTACACAGACCAGGCTTTTATGCACAACGTTTTCAAGATTTCATGGCAAAGACTGTCTTTAAGAAAATTCCATCACGTAAGTGTTATTTCAATTTTCTTAGACTTTTCTTCTTCCTAATGTAGAAAATCCATTTGTCAGTTGTTTTCCAAGTACAGATTCTTATAAATGTCAAATGAATGTAGGATTCAATCAAAATTAAATCATTTTTGTATGACTCCTGTACAGTTTGATTATTCAGTCTACCAGGCAAGGTTTTTGCCAGTTTGGATTATTTTGATGTACTGTGTGTTTTGCCTCACATGTACTAAATCGTAAGGAAATTTGAAGCACATCAATGCCGGTAGAACGTATAGCCGTTTTATAACAGACAAGGCACATAATTAAATCAAATAACATTCAAATTTAAAAAAAATAACTGAAACTTATTATTATGCATACAGGAATTTTAATTGATGTTGGAAAATAGTGTCACAAATTTAATTGTGAATAATTTATTAATACAGGTTACAGTGTAAATCTTCACTTTATCAACTCGTATGATCACTATTTCGCTCGAAGTTACTCGTATTGAATCACTGACTGAATGAATTCCTCTCCTCGCTAACGCTCTTATATACCTAAGCCGACAATGGGCCAACATTCAATTGTCTAACAATTGTTGCCTGGCAACCACCAAACATCTAGTGATCATAGCCTGTCAATCATGTCCGACAATTGAACATCGACCTTGTCAGTACTAGCTAGGATTACAGTTACAGCGAATTCAAATAAATAATTATGTAACCTAATTACAACAAATATTTCATATTTGTGACAATAGATTCTGCAACATATTTGGAATGCGGCATATTCAGCATGAGTGAAAAAATTTGTAGCACTAGCCGTAGGCGAGTGTGACGGATTTACGAATACTGAATAGCCATTCCAAACATGTCTACAATCATATATTTGGAAATTTACAAAGAAACAGCAAAAACTATAAAAATGGATAAGAGGTGTCGCTAGCTGTGCTCATTCCAACACCAATATTCTTACACAGTATGATAGAATTGAATCATTCCGCATTTAAAATTTATATTAGAATGTTGATATAAATGATGTAAATAATCTGAATATTATTGTGGCTTGTCTGTTATAGTACATCTACTCTAAACTCTCTTTGTTATTCCTGTAGTTCACTATGAGAATGATATGCATCAGTATTAATTGTTGATGCTAGATTTACTGTATTTCCCATTGACTACGTTTACCATTTGAAAAACAATTAATGTTGAAAATTTCTCTATAAGAACAAAAACTTTAATAACAACTTGCTTAGTAAGCGTAGTCACTGTCAACAGCTTACGAATATTAATTTTGAATATTATTTTATCAAAAATATCCAAATTTTGTTAGAAAAGATTTAAAAAATTGGGTATACAAGGGATGTTCTGAAAATAGTGACTAGCGGCATATAAAAGCAAAAAACAACATAAGCAAGAACACCCATCAAAAATCTATTTGCTTAGCAATTTATATCTGCATTTTCAAAAACATTAAATTAAGATGGATGCAGAGACAAATTTTTGATATTCACATCGAGAAACAGTGATTTTGCGGATTAAATGTTTGAGAACCGATTTAGGGTAATTTTAGTATCATAATTTTGATCAGATCTGAATTATAAGATGACATTTTGTTCTGAAAATTCCTGATCCTATATATTAAATATGACAAATTAGTGACAAAAACGTTTCCTATTTATTTTTCTACTGTACTCTTGTTCAGAACAATCTGTTTATGAGGTCCAACCGTAGTCGGCCATCATGTAATGATCTCATCGGTCTTGGTACCTTATATTATTTTGATGTCTTGATAGAACTGATTTTGGAAATCTTTGCTACTTGCGCCAACGTTTTCAGGGAATCTGATCAAATGGTCGCATAAACCCTGGTACTTATATTAAATCCCAATTTTTTGAATTTTTCTGGATTTTTTCGACTCTTGCACGATATTCTTCTGTTTTTTTTGATTCCCCAACAAATTTTTTACAACCGATATAAGGTTTGTCAAGGTGTCAAATTCTTTTGTAGATTTTTATTATTTATTAGAGAACTAATTTGTGACCAGTCAAAGATATCTGTTATTAATTTTTCCATGTCAAGTCCAAGAAAAGTACAGCAAATATATTCAAAACTATCATCCCTCTTACCCAAGGCCTTAACAAACTGCTTCATGAGCCCGAACTTAAAAATAAAATAGTGGAAGAATTGTCATAAAAGGAATGCAGGCAACAAAGGGCCAGGAGAAAGAGGAGGTAGAAAAGTTACTGAGGGATTAGATGCAAATACAAGCAAAGATAACAAAAGCGTACCAACTGGGTAAGGATCGGCAATCGGAATTGATACTGACAAACAATTTTCATTAATAACGACCTAACAACTGATGAAAGGGCCATACAAAAAGAGATACGAAGCATAGCCAGGGAGGAGAAAGCAAAGGGCAATAAAGTAAAGAGTGGATACCAAAAAATGTTCATAAATGACACTGAATACAGATGGAATAAGAAAGAACGAGGAGTAACGGCCTATGAAAACCAAGTGAAGCTGCCAAAAAAGTCTTTATAACAGTAAGGAACAACAATAACATTGCTTAAATGACACGGAGATTAGTATGGAACAAAAAAAGCCGAAAAATATTTATGTGGGAACGTGGAATGTAAGAGGAACTTGCTCAGAAGGAGCACTCAAACATTTGGTAAGGCAAGGAACTATAAACTAGATATATTAGCTTTACAAGAAACGAAACAACATGGAAACGATGTAATAAACATTGAAGATTATGTACTTTTCTAAAGCGGAGGTCAAGACAGGAGATTAGGCACAGGATTCCTCATTAATAAGAGAATATTGCAATCAGTAACCGAATTTAATCCTTTCTCAGACAGAATGTACCATATCAGGATCAGAGGAAAATTCAGGAAACTAAGTTTTATTAGTATACATGTCCCTTCAGAGCACGAAGAAACTAATAATAACAGTGGCAGGTTAATAGATCTCGCGATGGAAAAAAACATAGTGACTAGAAGTACCTAATTCCAAAACAAAGATATCCACAAAGGAACGTGGAGGGCACCAAATGGAGAAACAGTGAACCAAATACATGCTGGTCAGAGCAACGTTCAAACAAGACCTAAATGCTAACAAACAGCGTGAGGGAAATCGAAGAAGAAAATATTATTGCAACAAATTACAGGAAACAAGCAAACAGGAACAATACGAGGAAGAAATTGGGAGACAATTCAATAACATTCAAAAACCGACTAGCATAAAGGACAAGTGGAAACGTATAGAAGAGGTGATGATTAAAGAAAAAGAAAAATCTGAAAAGAAAAGATTGGTACGATAAAAAATGCGTGGAAGCAGTTAATAATAGGAAAAAAGCCAGAGAAGCAATATAAAAAAATAATACAGAAGAGAATAAAAGAAAGTATAGAGATTTAAGAAGTTAATCAAAACAAATCTGCAGGAGAAAGAAGAGACTGAGTATCGAAAATGGAAGATAAGCTTAAGAATAAAGAAGTCAGGAACTTTTACCAAGACGTGAAAAAAATGAAAATAGGATTTCAAAAGAACGCCATAGTCATTATAAGCAAAGACGGTAAACTTTTAGGAGGAGAAACGGAGAAGGCAGAGAAGTGGAAAGAGTACTTCTAAATAGGAATGAAGCAAATGAAGCAGAAAATAAAAGAGAACACCGAAGGGAGCCAAATGTGGAACCACCAACAAAGGAAGAAGTAAAAAGATGAAAACCAATCCACAAAAAAGGAGACAAGACTGTTTACTCCAACTACCGAGGAATTGCATTACTCATTACTCAAATATTCGTCCTTAAACAAATTCAAGCAAATTGCTACGAGCACGAAATGAAACTTCACGCACTGTTTATAGATTTTAAGCAGGCATACCGACTCAGTAAATCGAAACAAGCTGAACATGGCACTGTCAAAATTATTTTGGCGGTCATAGATCAAACAGAATAAACAAATGACAAAAATCTGATGCTTTTGTTAATTTGAAGTACTTCAAATATCCAAGTATTGGAGATTTAATTGAGCAAAAGTGAAATTTATGTTAGAACGAGAGCTAAGACGTTCAGTAGCTACAATTATTATTTGTATTTGTATCAAGACAATTTTTTTTTTGACGTGAAAACCTCTATGCGCTCGTGATAGTCGGTCAAACTTTATTGTGTTAGAAAATATCGTTAGATTTCAATCGCTAATAATTACGAGACTAATAAATGCCATAACAACGGTTGAGGTCACAATGGATGGAGCATGTCTGTACGCATTTGTTGTGTAGTATTTGTTTTGCCTGTGTCGTCATCGGACTGATGTAGGCACCTATACCGTCGAGTAAAATTATTAATTTGTGTAGCGTAAAAACGCACTTAGCTAGGACGTTGATTCCTGAGTCATTGTAAAGAGCTTGAGAAGCACTACTAGAACTTCAATTTTTTATTTTTCTGTGTTATTTAATATCGTGGAAGTGCAGCGAACTGTTTTTCATGTAATTATACGATTATTAAATTTGGTGACAGCTTTTAGGGATAATTGTCCTTTAATTTCTCGATTGGCGGGTGATTCGTAATTTAAACGTGAACGGCATCACCTAGAAGATGAACAACGGAAAAATTGCTGAAGGGAAATAGAACCTTCCAATTAGTACTCACTATTTTCAAAACAGCTTTCGTATGTTGAATGGTCAAATGTTAGAGTCAAAAATTATGATGCGAATTAATTAATTTAATAAGTGCTGTTAAATATTTTTGCAAGGATAATGTTCGTAAACTGTTGATTAAATAAAATAATGTGGAGACTTCTGATCTCTGTATGTGTGTTTAACGCTTCATGTAGTGGATTTGCCCGAGATAAAGGGCAACCATCGTAAATTCCGCACATTGGTTACCAGCTACATAGGTAAAGTGGTCACCGATTTCACCAAATGTTGTATTTTGTGTGCCAGTGTCACGTTTCAATGTCCTGTTTTTGTTCTCATTGTTTATTGTCCTGTTAGAAACAGTTTCGAACGTTTGCTTTCTTTCGTTGGATTGTTCTTTAAACTGAATTTTTTTCCTAATGTACTGCTATTTACTTCGTTGTTTTATGTTTGGTGTTCATTCCACGTTATTCGTATCGTTCTATTTATTACACAAAATATATGTATCAAATGAAAAGGTTATGTTATATTATTTTAGTCGCAAGACTGGTGCATTTATATACAATGATTCTTAGAATTTATGGTCTATCTAGCAAATTATTTATTACATAAAATAAAAATTAGTTATGTACAGTAAATAAGTACTGCATGCAATAAAATATTTGATTGTCATAAACACTCGAGCACTTCCACTAGATGCTTTGCAAACAGAGATTAAAATTATTTTTTCAGATGAGAACATTTTGTCTGCTGTAGAATTTAAGATTTTATTTTGTTTGTCACTTAAATAACTTGAAACTATTAAACTCCAGTTCAAAAAGAATATTTTTTCACATTTTTAGTTTTTATGAACGTCTGCAGTACACCATTACATCTAAGACAATGTAAGTACCAAATTTATTTCCGCAATTTTAGAAGTTTCTGTGCTAAATTCGGCTCATCGATTATTGCTAGCCTTTTAATTTTTTTCATGATAAATTGGAAATCGCCATTTTTCACAGAAAAAAATACACTAATAAAATAATATAAAGGTAGATTTGATAGTAAATAGTAGATTTGTTATAGTTTATTTGAAATAATATGCTAGATAGACCATATTAGTAGTATTTATTTTTATAATTAATAACAATTAGTTTTGAAGTCTTGCTTTATTAGAATTTAGTCCGCAGCACGTTTGCATAATTTGTTCAATAAATAGAACGCTGATTTTTATCTAACATAATAATTTAATATTTTTTGATACTTTTTAACATATTAATCTAGTTGCT
Source organism: Dromius quadrimaculatus (assembly GCA_963989225.1). Taxonomy (NCBI): domain Eukaryota; kingdom Metazoa; phylum Arthropoda; class Insecta; order Coleoptera; family Carabidae; genus Dromius; species Dromius quadrimaculatus. The sequence continues at coordinate 6,848,555 of OZ022328.1, forward strand.
GCACTTTTAGAAGCAGTGCACCATTATCTCACACCATACTTCATTCGTCAAGAGCGTTAAAAAAGTAATACGATCACTTCACAAAATTTGGCAAAATGTGTCTTAAGATGTTATTTCATTCTGTTTAGCAAGCTTTAAAATTTTCTGCCAATTTCAATGAAATTTTTATAAAATAGATATCACAAAATAATTGTGAAATTTTTATAAATTAAAGGTTTGTGGGACAATAATAAAATAAATAATGATGTACTTGAAAAAGATTTATGACTGTAAGCGCTCTAGTATAGAATCTCACCTCACTGATTGTGAAGCCAAAACTTGCTTCAATAAGGTGGAGAAGCCAGCGACGCTTTCATGACCGTATATAAAAATAATATAAAGTAGGCCACATGCTGTGCAATCTAGGAAAGAGTAAGATACGCACTCTAGAAATCATTTTATGCTCATGAACTGCACATGCTACAATTCTGTGTAATTTTATAAGTCTTATAAATTCATAAATCCTTAAATTATAAACAAAATCCCAATGAACTTGTCATCTTTATGAAGAAATTGATATTAATCAATAAAAGTCGATGCGTTTTTATCAGTTTCTTTTGGATTTATAGATTTGTAAATCTTATGGATTTGCACAGAATTGCAACAATGATTTCTAAGCTCAAAAACAGCTTCTATTTTCGAGAATATAATAAAACTTATTTTTATCAATATACTTTTGTCCGGTAAAGTGAAGTATGTGCTCCTAAAACGAGAAAAAAAAATGATTTCAAAATTCTATAGTCTATTCCATTTAAGAACGGTCCAAGGCTTTTATGGATCTACGATTTAAACCTTCTGATTGGCTGATATGCAAACACAACTCACTAATATTAGATGTAGATTTTAAAACAAGCTTTCTGAAAAAAAAATCAGGAAATTAAAGCAACATATAGTGTTTAAATGAAAAAAAGCGCCATAGGCATTTAAATTGAGAAATGTTTTAACTGTCAGAAAAGTTAGTTTTATTTTGTTTGTAATTTTGTTTCAATTTCATGGCTATCACTACAAATGAACAATATTTATAAAATGTTAAACACGAATATTTCGCTGAATATACTTGTAAAATAAAATGTGATTACTGATTTAAATGCAGAATTTAGTTCTCTAAATGTCATATTTGAAACATTTTTATCTAACATAATTTGGGAAGCGATGCGAACGAAAAAACTGATTTTCAATGTTAAATGTCTATGACTCACTTTTTAATTTATATATTGTATATTAACATATTACATGCAGAGATAAATATTTGAATCTTCAAACTGTATAACTGTATTCATTTCTGGTCATTGTCTTTGTTTTTTTGTTACAAATTTTGCAACCGAATTTAAACTAACTTCCTGATAAGCTAGAGTCTTGAAACTTTAAATATAGCTCAGAGTTTGATGACAATGCATTATGAACTTGCTTTCTTGTTTATCTGTTTGTAATCTGCCTCTAATGGCAATGAAAAAAAAAAAAAATTATATTTTCGTATCAAAAAGCACAAATTACATTTTCATATGAAATTTGTAGTTTTAAACAGACAAAGACTTGAAACTTGCCGCACACGAGCCAATTTTTCAAGCAATTTTGTTCGCTTAATTTGCCGCAAGTTATCTTATGGACCGCTTTGAGCTGTGCTTGGCGCGACGCTTGTTTTCGCCGCACACGAAGCAAGTTGCGCGGCTTATTAGGATGCTAGATTGTGGACTTGTTTATCATAAATATGGACGTTGCCGAAAATAAATGTCGGAGCAGTTATAGCTTGCGAATTGATCAGAAACTGGCCAAGAGAGTGGCTGCTGAAAGGGTATTCAAGATCCGTGTGGCGTACCCGTCTCATTTTTATAAATAGCCAAATAATTATTCATCATATTATAGCTTCAAGCCTCCCTTATAAAATGCTGTCTTCATATTATGATAATTCAAACTCGTTCCTGAGATACCGCGTTTTGAAGGTGTGCCGGGTTTCAGACAAAAATCTAAAAAATTGAATTACGTCGAATATAATTGATCAGCAGCAAAATGTTTTTATTGTTTCATACGTAAAATTTTTCGCTGAATTCAATGGTAAAATAAAATATTGGGTATTCCATTTAAAATAAAAAGTTGAGGCCAATTTCCGGTCGAACCAGATGTGCAAAAAATTTCAAGGTATCATTAATTAACAATTCCACGCTCTCGACGAATGAAGTACTGTTAAAATTAAAATTATCTAATTAAATTTTTATTAAGCTTATTATATTTTATAATATTGGGCTGACATTTTATTCACTAGTTAATAAAAAATAGAAAAAATTCTTTATTATAATTGCCAATGTGATTGTTCCAGCTTTGAAACATTCTCCATCAAAAAGAAAATCTTTGTCGCGGCCGTTGAGAGCTCACGATTCTGAAGTTGAATCAAGCGGTAAGTGAATTTAATAGTAGCTTTCAAAGCGGTAAGCTTTTTCAGCTGTAGTGCGAAAAATCACATGTAAAACTTGTACACAAAAATTATTTCCTATTAATTTATACCAATCGGAACATTTCATTTTTATTCGTTATGTTTCACTGTTTCTTCCATTTTTCACGCACACTTAATGCTAAAATCATTATTACTAAAAAAAAAATAGTAGTCAGTTGAGTTTTGACGCACACAGCTTTGCGTAAATAATATCAGAAACTCAAGTGATTTACTTTTTAAACATTTTTAACACCGTAGATCTTAGGCATTGCTAATAAACTTGGTGCTGGTTCTCCGCAGCTGCTCAGCCAACTTCAGGGCAACAAAACGGCAGCAAAGTTGGTGAGTTGCTTTTTGCTTATTATCAACTTATTGTTGTAATCAAGAACATGGATCATATTTGCTTTATGAGATGACGCTTTGGGCATTGCTTTTTATCTTTAGGTCATGAGGTTTTTTACCGAAAATTGCACAGTTTTCTACTGTTTTCAGAGTGATTTTCAGGGGTTGCGGTTTTAAAAGATTGTAAATCATACCAATTATTTCAAGTTGTAATTCTATTGATGATAGTAAAAAGTAAAATAATTGGTATGATGGTGTTATCCATTTCATTAATTTCTCCATGATTGACGTTGGCTTTACATTGTGTGTTCTCTTTCATGCTGCTTGTCTTTGGATTCCTTTCATTATCCTAACATAGCAAGTCCAGAAGATCCTAAATCGGGTAGTCCACCGGCCTATACCATTTCTAATACTACAGTTTCGGCCTCGTCACCACCTGCAGTGACGTCACCTCCTAGTTCTTACCCCGCGGTTTTGGTTGGTCGGCCTAGCGCAAGCGCACTCGACAAGCCCAAAATTCCGCCACCGGTTCCGCCGCGAGGAACTCCCAGAGTTAAACGCGGTGGCGTGAACGGAAAAGGTGGGAGGACTGAAGAAGACGAATATTTTTCTAATTTACTAGCCACTAATGGTCATTTATTGCATGATTTGTTGTATTTGAGCGATAGTGCCATTTTCTCAAAAGAAAAGCATGGCTTTCTACCCTGTGAATCGTTGCCTTCTATTGCCTTTCATGACAAAACACAAAATATGAATATAAAAGAAGAATTTAGATCAAAAAGCCAGGAATATAACTTCAAACCATTAGAACGGTACAGTAATGTACCTGATCTAAACGTTTCACCAGAAGTGGCTGAATCACCATGCAAAGCAAAACGATCAAAATCAGAAGCAGACAAATACACCAAAACTTCAGAATTCCTCAAAACATTTTCTTTTAGATTCAAAACACAAAAATTGGCAACAGAAACACTTAAAATTAAGTCTTACATCCCAACCAAATATGGACAGAAAGTAAAACAGCTCAAAAATATATTCGACCATCGAAGAGAGCACGCTATAACAAGGGTACCAACCTCAAATTTCAAAGGAACATTGCCTTACGTTGACCGCCAAAAGCACCAAGTGCCTAAAATTGTTATAAGCACTGCAGCACCAAAGATAGAAATCAAAGATTTGGATCCATACAGAGCCGATACTACGAATTTGGATACCAAATATGGTTACGAAGTTTATAACTCAAAATTAACTTTCAAAAAGAAGAACACTACAAAATATATTAGGGAAGATGAACCGACTTGTAGCAAATATCTTGGAGATCTTGTTTAGTTGTTCCCTGCTTGTTCCTATCATTGTGCTTATTATTTTCAACTTGTCTTAATAATTGTCTTTATTTGAAAATTTTTTTCAGCATGTATTTATTGTGTTTAGAAATTAATACTATTAAAATACTTTTTTGGCTGAAGCACCTTTCACGGCCAAGATTTGACGAAATGCAGCTTTTTTCGAAATAAGCTCATCATTATTCTTTCCTACATTCTAAATTTTATTCTATTAAATGCCTGATTTAATTAATAACCGGAAGTCGATATAATTGGCAACTGAAGAATTGAGCTACTTTTACTTAAATTTTTTTTAACATGAGAAAAATATTTCTATATAAATTTTTTTAAATCGGGCTTTTAATTGTTTGCCAACAATAACTAATGTTAATTATTATGGTTATTGTCAACAGTGGTTATAGATATTATTCCTTCTTTGGAATTAAATCCGATTTTTATTTATTTTGTTAAACAATAGACTTGTTCGTTTCCCCTATTTCTGTCTACTGTTTACTGCCATGACCGTTTAGCACGGTGCATTGAATGTTGTATTGCAGGAACCACACTAACGTATAATGCCGTTGATTAAGATTTTACGTGATAATGAGCCGTATTCAGCTCCCTTCGTAAGCTAAAGAAACTACTCTAATTACGGTGGAAATGTATTCTATCTTTTTTTTATTCATTTATTCTAATATTTATTTATGATATTGTCACAAATATGAAATATTTTTAGTAATTAGGGCACATAATTATTTATTTAAATTCACTGTAACTGAAATCCTAGTTAGTACTGACAAGGTCGATGTTCAATTGTCGGACATGATTGACAGGCGATGGTCACTAGATGTTTGGTTGTTGCCAGGCAACAACTGTTTGACAATTGAATGTTGGTCCATTGTCGGCTTGGGTATATAAGAACGCGAGCTAGGAGAGGAATGATATTGTGAACATACGAGTTAGTAAAATAAAGATTTTACACTGTAACCTGTGTGAATAAATTATTTTGAATTAAATTTGTGACAATATTTTAGTGGAGCTTCTTTAAGTAGTGAAGAGAGCTGAATTCGGCTCAATATGTTTATTATTAAATAACGCCCTAATTAACGGCATTAGACGCAGGAGTGGTTCCGTTATAATGCAAAGGAAAATGCACCGTGTCATACATAAAATCAGATCAAATGTACAATATTTCAAGTGTAGTACTTAATCCATGTGTCAAACGGCGCTAATATACATACATACCAAGTTTTTTATCAGGATATCTGAAATAATTCCATTACTATAATTTCAATAAGAATTATTAACAGCAATGTATTAAAAAAAGTACGAGCGTAGATGCGAAAAATTAGCGAATTGCTTCAAATCAACTTAAGAATTCTTCTTTATATTTCTTGGCATAGAACAATAATAAATAATAGCGTACGGACCAAACGAAGATGAAAGTGCTGAAATAAAAGATAAATTTTGGGATGAGCTAAACATTATTACAAAAAATAGTAAAGCTGATATCTTTATAGCTGAAGACCGTAATGGAAGAGTAGGTATAAAGGATGCGAGTACTGTAAACACAATAGGAATACATGGAGAAAACTACCGTAATAACAACGGAATAAGATTACTAGACTACTGGACACTAAACGACCTAATAATAACTAATACATTCTACGAACACAAAGATATACATAAACATACAAGACAAGGACAAAAAAAAGGAGAAAAATCAATAATAGACTACATGATCGTTAAAAAAAAAATCGGAACTCAGTAAAAGATTGCAGGGCTAGACGCGGTCCAGAAATTTTTAGCGATCATTTCCTAGTAGAAGCAAAAATAATGGAGAACAACACAAATTGAAGAATGAACAAATAGCTAAGGACGAAGAATATTCAAGCAAACAATTACAGAAGCAGCAAAAAAAATGTGGAATAATCAGACTAAATGTCAATAAAAGACAAACATCGTGATAAGGAGTTAAAAAAAGAAATAAAGATAAAAAAGAAGACATGGACTACCTTAGTAATAGAAACGAGGATAACTATAAAAAGTACAAAATACAACGACAAAAAGTTGAAGAATTAGTATTACAAGCGAAAGAAAAACTAAATGCTGAAAACACTCAGAAAAGAAAGAAACATACAATGAACACAATTTAAGAATAAGAAAGGGCTAATAATAACAGAAGACTCAGATATTATGAACCGATGGAAATAATATTTCGAAGAACTTTTACTTACTCCTGAAGAAGATGAAAAACGTGAAGAAGTACTGTATTATAATGAGCAACATCTGCTAGCAGACATATAGATGAATCTGAAGTAGAAGAAATACAGATTAATGAACTTAAAAGAGCCCTACATGGGAGAATAAGGTGCAGAATTATTATTGAGGCTATATAATAAAGTTTGGAACGAAGGACTGGGAAATAGCACTTATTGTATATAGTGCATAAGAAATGAGGTAAGAAATAATGTAATAATTATAGAGGTATATCACTACTGTGCACAGCTCTGAAAGTATATGAAAGAGTACTAGAAAAAGGATCACGAAACAACGTAGAAGCGCAAAGTGGATTTAGAAAAGAAAGATCATATTTTTACCATCAAGAACATCATTCAGAAGACAATAGCTACCATGTCTAAAGCATTTATGACGTTTACAGATCTAGAGAAAGCGTTCGACAAAGTGAAATGGGAAAAACTATGGAAAATCCTAAGTGAAAGAAAAGGTGTTCATCCTAAATTAGTTGATGCTATTAAAGCATTATACACCCATAACAGTAACTACGTCATAAGTCAAAATAGAAGATCAGAAATATTTGAGACAAAAAATGGCCTTAGACAAGGAGGTGTAATGAGTCCAGTACTTTTTACAATTTTTATGGATGAGATTATACAAGAATAAGAGGAAAAGATCAGAAAGTTTTACATAGGATATAGAAACTTAAGACCAATATCAATATATGCATTTGCAGATGACCTAGTGATTATAGCAAGAAGCGAGGAAATAATGCAACCGAACCTGAATATATCGTAAGGAAATATGATATGAAGATCAATGCAAGTAAAGCTCGCCGCACACGATGCAATTTTTCAAGCAATTTTGTTCACTTGGCGCCGCACTGGGTGCCACGCTTGCTCCGATGCAAGAAATTTGGTGCGATGCGGGGTACTAGACTTACCACGAGACTTGTTTTTCAAGATAGGTTCGGTGCTATTTTCCGCACTTGCTGCGCCACTGACTGCTGTCCACAGCCAATCAAAGCAGACGACGAAATCACGTGATTACATCACTGAGTTGTATGTCGCATCAGAATGCTGTGCCTCATTAGTACATTGTGTTTTGTGGTGTTTTAAGATACAAATAAGTAAAAATTATGGCTAGTGGACATTAGGTAATGTTTACGTACCCTAGCTCAGGGTGTATACCAAAAAATTTAATGAAAACTCCCTGACTTCCAGGTTTTCCAGGTTATTTTCAATAAAATTCCAGACAGTAAAAAACAAAAGTTTGATACAAGCTTACATATAATCACAGATTAATGTTGCAATTCTGTGTGAACCCTATAAATCTGTGAATTAAAAACAAAATCGCAACGAACTTGATATCATGAACGAATTTACATTAATCGACAAAAGTAAATGTACTTTAATAATTTTTTTTTTCATGAATTTAGAGATCTGGAAGACTTATAGATTTGCACAGATGGTCCTAGTATCTTAAAGAGTGAAAATATACTTTTATGAGTAATAATGCATAAATATCCTATGATGTATTTTTTCCAGACAAATATCAGAGATTCCCTGACGATTCCATGAAATTTCCAGTTTATCTAAATTCCCTGACATTTCCAGGTTTTTCACGTTTGGTATACACCCTACTAGCTCGTCAAACAAAATGCTGAAAACTCTGCGGCCTTGATTCCTTCTCAAAAGTCACTCTCTTGACCAAAGTTTTTTCTTCTTTTTTTTCTGTCTCGTAATTCGCAAGCTATAACTGCAGCAAATGCTCCTGCTCTTCTCCGACGATTAGTTTCGGCAACATCCATACTTGTAATGTGAAAATCTACCAAGTCTACGTTCTAGTGTTAGAATGAGTGGCGCAGCTTGCATCGTGTGATGCGAGAATAAGTGTCACACTAAGTGTACCTCAAAGTGGCCCAGTGCGCAAGAAAACTTGCTGCAAATTAAGTGAACAAAATTGTATGGATTATTTCACTCATGTAAATTATACTGATAAATTTTGCATAGTTACAATGACAATTATAATAATAAATTCCTTGCCAACGGGAATTTACCTCTGAAAATTCCCGTTACCTCGGTAAATTCCCGTTGGCAAGCGATTTATTGCGATAAATTGCCTTTGTCATGGAGAAACAATACACAGTTCTAATATAAACAAACAATCAGTTCTCGGAAATTTCAAAATTTCATCGTATTGGAAATGTATTTTTCGGCGAAAATAATGAAATTGAAAACAAAAAGTTAAAAAATAAAAGAGTATATGGAGTGCATTTTTCAATCAAAAAGGTTAGTAGTTGCAACTAACATTATTTAATAGATTCTTATAGTAGCAATTTCATTCGAGAAATATTCTCCACAAATACCACTCGCGACTTTAATTTTATCATAAATTTTTCTTTCAAACATTGATTACCTTTAAGCAACATCCTTCGAGTCATCTGCTCAGATGAAATCCCTCGAGCTACGCTCTCATGATTTAATCGGACAGATGACTCTCACGATGTTGCTAGGTAATCAATGTTTTCAAGAAAAATTTATTGATAAAATTACAGTCCCTTGTGATATTATATACGAAAATTGCCTCGTGTGCGGCGGGCTTAAGACAAAATTCATGGTAGTGGGAACTGAACAAACAATTCCGTATTTAACAATTGACAATGAAAAAATAGAACAAGTGAATAATTTTCAGTATTTAGGCATAATAATAAAAAATAATGGTGAACAAGAGATTGATATCAATGAAAGGAGAGATAAGACAGCAAGAATGTTCCATGCAATGAAACATAACTTCATAGCAAAAAAAGAAGAGACTTGGATAATGTCACAAAGAATGAAAAGCAAAATCCAAGCACTCAAAATGCAATATTTAAGAAGAGTTCAAGGGGTAACAATGATGGACAGAATAAGAAATGAAACAATAAGAGTGCAATTCAGTACTAGATTTCATAGAAATGCGGCAACTAGCAAGGTGGGCTCATATGATGAGGATGAACGAATCGAGACCGGTACGGCAAGTTTGGATGACGAATGTGAGAGAAAAGCAAGATCGCGGAAGACCAAAGGACACCTGGGATACTATCATCAATAAGATCCTCAAGAAAAGAAACGTTACGCTACTTTTTTAACTCCATATTATTGCTTCAGATTGTACTTTCTATCGAAGTGAACACTAGCGTTACTTATATTAAAGTGAAGTCCTCCCTACAAATTTTCACTATTCTACTGCGCATCCTGACGTCACACACCACGAGATATTTGCTTCACACTAGGTTGGATTAGCAGATGTTTTCAATACACGTAAGGAGCCAGAAATTATCGTACAAATGTCATAAAAAAAATTACATCAGAGACGTCTTCATTAATTCAAAAAATATTCCAGCAAAACTAACATCCTCAATCAGAACGTTTATGAAGTTGGTTGTTATTAGCTCGACGTGTGGAATTTTGCGTAACTTGAAACAGTGCTTTTGTTTTCAACGGGCGCTGAACTGGCAGGCGACGAAACGGCCGTGCCGAACAGGCGGCAATGAATCGGCGGCGCTGAATGGTCCCATTCTCGAAAAATCTAGCAAGTAAAAATGCACCAAAACCAGCAGTGAGTGTCATTTTCTATCACAGAAACAAGAACGGTAGCCAGCACAACCTTATGCAGGGAAACCAGCAGTGAAACAAACATCGTGTGGGGCGGGCTTTACTTTGACTTTTACAGTCAACTTCAACCATTTAATCCTTTATAGTTCGTTTGAATTTAGCATTCAAACAGCATTCATTAATAAACGTCTATTTATTATTTCTTCCGTTGAAATTAAAATTGCATTCTTTATTGGATGACTGGCACTAACTTTTTGTCGATTGTTTTTGAATTGTATTGAATGTAAGCAGTAGACACAAAAGGACGAAATGAACAAATCCAACAAAAATAAAATTAATCTCAATTTCAACGAATTGTGTTACTCAAATGAATAATAAAAAAATATATATGAAGTTGTTATTAATATTGCAACGTTTCTAATTAAAATAAAAACATTTCATGTTCAGTTATATTATTGTAATTTGGATGATTCGTATTTTTTTTGGTATTGCAATAATTTCCAATTCCTTGCAACGTTTTCCCACAGCTTGTAGTGCTATACCCTCTAGCTCCTCTTCTTGTGTAGGTCTAGCACCATCATGCTGCAGTACGCCGCCCCCTACATTTGAAGAAGTTCTTGAACAACGGGCTGCAAGTACCACCATGTCCGTTTCTGGAACGACGCCCATTAGACAAAGAGTCAGTTCGCATGTTACACACGTTTCTGTGAAAAATTACCGAGAAGACGCTGTTAGGTATTTTTTCATTATTTTTTATTTCAAAGATATATTTATTGCTAATATTTTCTGTTTTAGCATAACGGACGTTCGCTTGGAGTCGAGAGCAGAAAACAAATCATCGTTGAGCGTAGAGTCGGGTAGTTCAGGAGCAGGACATTCTCGAGGGATGGCCTGGACGCCTCCGGCTTCAGTGGAAGGCTCAACGCCTACGTGGACAGAGGGTACGCCTTCTTTTACGGAATCGTCCAGTAGTGGGGATATGGGTGAGTTAGATGCATGAATTCCTTTAGAAGTGCACACACAAAAAAATAAACCTTTAGATAGTCCCACCAGTATGCATTTTGATATTTTAATTAGTTTCATTAGTCGTACAAGCTTAGTGGAGGAGGATATTAATTCATTTGTACTTTTCTGGTATTTAAAATCGCCTAAAAAAATTTTTTTACCCGCGCGAACCACTCGCCGCAATGAATAATAAGTTGAAACTTTTTGACAATAATTTAACGTCTCTAATTTCTATGAAAAGTACAATATTATTGTAGGTAATATTTTTTTACAACTATTCAGCATGTATTTTGAAGTTAAGAAAAGCTTGATTAGTAGCTCTTCATCCTTCTTAATTTTATTACTGTCTAATTTTTCAATTTTTTTAACTAAGCAAATTAAAATTATTATTGATATTTTTGTGGTGGAAGGACCGTTAATATTGTAAACTCGCGTTGAAATTGCGTAAGTGTAGAGTTAGAATACGAGGATTGTGCAGGATGCCCGACGACGCCGGTACGCCAGCCGTCAACGACATCCACCAACGTCGGACACCACAAGCAGGCCGTGGAGCGGGCCCTGAACTGCCTCACATCGGAGATGGTGAGTCACAGAAAAAAATAATCACCATACTGTCACGCTCACGCATCTACCATTGCAAGAGATTCCATTATTCATAATAAATTTTATTTATTTTCTATACAAAAGACGCTCCAATAAAAAAATTACATAAATGACACGACGCTTATTTCGTTGCTTGATTTTTCAGTTGTTTTCAAATCGCATCCGGTGGTAAAAATGACAGTTCAGACGTCAAAAAAAATTGAAACAAGTGCAGCCGAAGCGTTTTTATACATTTAATAGTATATTATGCTACAAGGACCGAATGAATGTCATTATTATCCAGGGTGAAGTTGACTGCACTCGATGAAGGTATGAGCGAAGCTCGAGGCGTAAATTCAATTTATCCGTGTCAATAATGACGGTCACAAAAGTATCCCATTATTGAACTTTTTAAATTAATTTGAATATATTTTTGCAATTGCAATCGCATTTACAGCAAACTAATACTACAAAACGTAACTTACATTACTTTATTTATTGATTGATATTCCTTTCTGTTGGATGGAGTATTCCTTTTCAATCTCTGAATAATAGAATCTCTTGCATTTATCTAGTCACCACAAATGTTGATCGCAACACAACTCGTTTCATAATAAATAATAAAAATTATGAAAACGGAGTGTTATTACACTGATGACGTTTTGAGATGAAATTACAAAGATCAATTCGATTTTTCAATTCGTAAAATATTTCAAATGGAATATAAAATCAGAGTATTTGTGATTTCATCCTCATCAAATTTCTCTTTAAAATTAATTCGTCAGTGTACACAGTAACGTAGATATAATTTCTGGATGTGGTTTAGTTTCTTGGTTGTTTTGCTTGCTAATAATTTCTGCAATATAACTCATTAATTTATTATAGTTTGTCCATTAGAAGTTTTAATAGTTAGATTTTTTATTTGTGTGTAGTTTTAATTATTTGCTCCTAATATTAATTTATATTTTATATGAATATTTCGTGTTTATGAAGTAAACATTAGTAATTTCCAAAATAATTTTAAAATATGCTTATATGACGTATATTTAATCTTAAAGTGGTACGTAGGGCTCTATTTAATTGAATTTTCTGTTCTTTTAATGCTTATTTATTATTACGTATTTTTACGGATTAAACAAAAATCTGTGTTGCATTTTTTCGCTTATGCAGGGGCCACACTAAGGTCTAATGCCGTTAAGTAAGGCGTTATGTGACAATTGACATATTGTCATTGACAATGTGTTCATTATTGAATAACGCCTTAATTAATGGCGTTATACGTAAGTGTGGCCCCAGCATTATAACAATTTTAGATCATTAAATACTGCCAGATTTTAATTTTTTTTTAAATGAAGAAATAATTACGTGTCGGGAAAAATGCAACTGGGTTTGACTATTAATAAATCCTAATGTTAATGATGCATTCTAATGAAGATGGAATTACTGTCGTCCATTTTCGGTAACGGATCTTTTCGCATGAGAGACAGTGCTCGTTCTGGTAGCTCAACGCTTAAGTTTTCCTAATTTCTGTGGCGGCTTGTTGCATGCTGTGTACACAGACGATACAACAGAGTAAGTACTCAAACTCTACTAAAAATATATGTTTGCAATGCAATGCTTGCTCTCGATTGGAATGACGTTCGTTAACAATCTAACAATCAGGAGGAGTTGAAGAATCGCGTGGAAACTGATTACGAGTGATGTTTGGCATTGACATTCTACAGTTATTAATAGTTGGCTAACCGATTACGCAGTGTAATAACACACTGGAAATGGATTTAGCCCACTACTGTCATCTGCCATTACTCAATTTGTTGTTCACCCAAACTTTACACAAGACCAGAAAATATATGCTAGAATATATTTCACATTTTTTAAGGAATACTTATTTATACACAAACAAAAAATATTTTCTGGCTTCGGCTTCACTTTTGTGGATTACAATTAAAATTATAATAAATATCGTCCTTGTTTAATTTTATGTTATGCATTTATCCGTTGAAATAATTCTAAGAAAATTGTTACTACAAATATTAGTTTTTGTATATTATATTTATATTTCGTTATTCAAGAGAAGTGTCAAAGTTATTACCTGAATTTTCAAGTGATTTAAGAGGCTATTTGTATGATTGGATTATAGATAAAGTCCAGTACCGGATTAAGATACCTTAGTCAATCTAGGCACAATATTCAATCGGACTCCTAAATCAGAGAGAATATTTAAAATATTTAGGAAATATCAAAAATCGTGGACCTTTAAAGCCTGAGATGGAGAGAATATATAATATGCTCATGCAGCTAACTTCTCTTTGAAATTTACATTCAATTTCTCTCTCATATATATACAAAGAAAGAAGTTAACATTATCCATTTAAATGGTTCCTAATAATGTGACACCTCATGTCTTGTTAGTTGTTACTGCTTTAATTGATCTAAGAATGCTTAAAAACTCGTTTTCTTTAAAAAAAACTCTGGATCCTGTCATATTTCACTTAGTAATCTTATATTGAAATATACTGTATTCAATAGGACACAGGAATGTTCAAAACAAACTTTAATCATGTTTATCTATTGCCTTTGGACAAGATAAAATTCCTTAAATTTAAAACCTTGAGCTAAAATATCTATTCTCAATATTACGAAACAAAAGTCTATAATTAATTGGTTATTATAGGATATTTAATTTTAAAGTGAAACTTTATTTGGACGTTTATGAAATGTAAAAGTGTAACGAAAATGAGACTACTGCGCCACGATGCTCTTTGCGTTCTAGAACCAGAATGAGACTATAGAACACCGGCCGTCACGGTGCTCCCTGCATTCTCAGACTGCTCACGTTCCAAAACCAGAGCTGTTTTTTCGCGATATACCGGTTTAAAGCTAGTTCATTGTGGTTTAAAATATTTCATTTTCTCGGTTGAATACGGTTCGAACCATGACGTCACACACGAACCGCAATCGCTTGTATTCAAACTGGATTTGAAAGACAGTTTGAAATGTGTTTGGATTGTAGTGAAAACATTTGACGCGGGAAAGTCAAGCATAGCAGTGAGGACAGTCATAAACGAGTGTGACAGAAAAGATTTCTGGGTTATGTTAAAACAAAAACTATTTACCGATATGATTTTACTCAATAATTGATAAAAATTGCCTAAATAATGCAGAAAAAATCGATTTATCCAGTATTCATAGAAATCATTTGGACTTATATAATTTTGATTATTATTTGAAATTAGCAGCGAACCCAATAAAATCTCTTCGGTCCGTATCTCACCTCTTGATAATAAGCTTTTTCTCAAAATTCGATGCACTGTCTTTCCTCAATTCTTCTTTTTATTATAGCGCTATATTTATTCATTACAATTTTTGTTCAAGTAGCGTTTGAACAAAAGATAAGAATACCGATTCTCATTATCATAATTGCGTATCATTTTTATTAGTTATAAATTTTCCTCATGATCTTCATCAATTAAATTTAACAATGCCGATATTTGATGATTGTTATTTTTTTCGATTCTTCTATAGAAAGCTGTCAAATAACGCAAACGTCAGAATCCAAACTACGGTTTAAAAGTTTCACTTCTTCCGCGCATGAACTCAAACTTTATTATTTTCTTTTTTCATAGAAAGCGAGCTTGGTCAACGGTAGGCAGGGTGTATACCAAACCTGGAAAACCTGGAAAACCTGGAAATGTCAGGGAATTTAGATAAACTGGAAATGTCATGGAATCGTCAGGGAATTTCTGATATTTGTCTGGAAAAAATAAATTATAGGATATTTATGCATTATTACTCATAAAAGTATATTTTCACTCTGTAAGATACTACTAGGGCCATCTGTGCAAATCTATAAGTCTTCCAGATCTATAAATCCATAAAAAAAAAAAAAATTATTAAAGCGCATCTACTTTTGTCGATCAATGTAAATTCGTTCATAAGAATATCAAGTTCGTTGCAATTTTGTTTTTAATTTTCAGATTTATAAGGTTCACAAAGAATTGTAACATTAATCTGTGATTATATGTAAACTTGTTTTTTACTGTCTGGAATTTTATTGAAAATAACCTGGAAAACCTGGAAAAGTCAGGGAATTTTCATTTAATTTTTTGGTATACACCCTGGGTAGGCCGCCATGCGAGCGAAGCGAGCTCGGTTAATCTTTAAGACGTTATTATATTTTTTTTCATAGATTTCAAAAAGTACATTTATATGCGAGCTAGTTAAAAATGAAAGCTCTTCCAAAACAGTTTCTAGCAGAAATACAAAATCCTTGTGAATATTTGTTACAAATAACAAAATAATATATTCAACTGAGTTTTATTCAGAAACAAGACATACCGAATTATCTTAAAAAATCAGGAGTTTCAATTCTAGCCCCTGGTAACCTTACTCATGGCCCTGTTGACATCTCGATTCTAGTAATCGACAGATTTGTATTTATTTTTTATTTCGATTGTCGCAAATTGAACAAACACTTCACGAAATATTTTGTTTAGGTAGTAGGTACAGATTAGATTGTTTTATTGAATACATAAATTAGTTGTCCCGCGCTCTGGGCCGCTTTGAGCCGTGCTTGGCGGGCCACTTGTTTTCGCAGCACACGAACAAGCTACGCGGCTTGTTGGGATACTAAAACATGGACTTATTCATCACAATTATAGACGCTGCCAAAAATAACAGTCGGAGAAGAGCATTTACTGTTGTTATAGCTTGCGAATTAATTAGAATTGTGTCTGCATGTCATGCAGACGCAATGTTTCCCCCCGTCCCTTTTTTGATCGCGTCTGAAACTTTGTTGAGAACAATTGTTCACAAATATTTGTTTCGGCTCACAATGACAGATAGCAGCGAGACAAATTCGAAAAATTAGACCGAATCATCTTGTAGAACAAGTCGCGCGGCAAGCACAGCACCTCGCAGCGGACCATGTATCTATACTAGAAATTTTTAACAGAAGGTTTCACGTCATCAAATAATAGCACTACATTCACGATGTCACGTGCTGCTATATTTAAATATCTCATTAAGTTTTTTTGTTTTAACTAGGCTTTTCCACCTACTTTTGACGTGAAATCTTTTGTTTTAAATTTCTTCTATAGCATCGGTGCTATCACGGCTCCAAGTAAACAAAATTGCTTGAAAAATTAGCTTGAAGAACGAAATATAAGTATATATCCAATTTAATAATTCAAAAAAGCGGATGAAACATGTGCCTACAGTTTCCACCCGATTTAACATTTAAATCCAACCATTTGAGCAAACCTCATACAGTCATATAATTCAAAACATCCTTGAATTTATTTTTTTATTTAGATTGAGTCCAAAATTATGTTAGAAATATTTAAGTAAAACTGCGAATATTTTCTGGTGCTGTGGAAAGTTGAATCTGTTAATAAATCAACTAACAATCAATTCCAAATAAGTGCTACAATTTTACGTGACTTAAATTTGATTTAACGTAATTTATTCTGTATAATTTGTAAATAATCATGTAATATTAGTAGGAATTGTAGCAATTTTTGGTATGATAACAAATTTTATCAAACGTTAAAAGTGTTCTTAAAATTATGTGTCGCTAAAATGTGTGTAACATATATTATCTTATAATATAGAAATTTTTTCATGAGGATACTTCAAATATTATTCCAGTAGCATAAAAAAATTTTTTCCTCTAAACGTAAAAAGTTCCTTGCTTTAAAATTCAATTTGGAAAAAATGCTGCTGGAATGATACGAATCAAATTAATATTGTAAAATTGTAAATTATAAATGTATGTACCAGTGTGTTCAAATGAGGCTTCTAAAATTTTATTGTAACAAAAATTATCCATTTATTTAACTTGGTTGTAATGGCTGAAAATTACTAAAATTAACAGAATGTGTTCAACTAACTGAACTAACAAAATAATTGAATAATTTTTTAAAAAGCTACATTCTTGAAAAAACAAATAATTCTGGATTTTGTTTATGTTTCTTTTTTTTGTTTTTCTTCAGGATATTCGAGAGAGCTATGTGATTGTACATAACGTTTCAACATCAGATAGATTATATCAACGTTTCATCCACTAGAATATTCTCCAAAATATTGTACCTTCTACTTTATTATACTGCAATGCAAAAAAATATTTATGTTACCATAAGACCATCCAGTTGAAATTAACTACCAGTGTTAAAAATGAACTAAATAAAGTGGAGGTACCTGTGCTACAGCCATTACAGCTATAAATATAAAATAAGGTTATATTTGACACCTACTTGTACAGATTATCGTTTTTCATTAAACGAAAATTTTGTTTTCTGCTAGTACTTTAAGTAAAAAAACATCGAAATGTTTTTATTTAGTGACAAGATTTAATTTTAGCTAATTAATATTTTTGTTTTAAATGGGCTTCCATTGATGCCTTATTATTAAATCTCAGTGCATGTGTCGAATATAACTTTTTTTTAATGAATAAATGCTTAATTGAATGGACCTCGCAATAATATTACACTAATATTTTATTCTTATTCGTATAAATTTATTTATTTTGTAAATAATTATTTCTCTAATAAGTATACCTACTTAATGGACCAAGTAGACAAATAATCTAGATATAAATTATCTGTAGTTTTCATTTATTATCTAGTTGAATACGAAAGGGTCCAGAACTAAGATTCGTATGATTTTGGTGCCAAGGTAAATGCATTTTATAGTGTAATATTATTGTGATATTTTTTCTTGCAGTATTCCTTGTTAAATCTAATTTTACATGTGTATTATAGATGTTGTACTTATAAGAAATCCGCAATATTTGTGTGTAGCTTCACTATATGTAAATCAAGTTGAAACGTAAATGTTAACAATTTCATTTAAAATTGCTTTAAGATATGAAATATTGTTAATCCTAAGTTATGTATTTATGTATATAATCTTTTCATCTAGTCTTCCTCTTTTAATAATTTAAGTATATTGCAAGCAGCAACGACATTTTTTTAAAGAATTTATTCACTGCGGCTTAGTGCGTTATTTATATCACACCAAGTCAGATTTTAGCGCTTCATCTGCTTCTATTAGAGACATTTAGAGTTTACTGGGCTTCAAAATTATTGCAGTACTAAATTTCGTAAATAATTGACGAATTATGATCTTCATTCAAATATATTTGGGTTTCTCGACGGTCGGACATAAAATCAAATTTTTCGTGTTTTTCTACTCTTTTTCTTTTTGGGTTTTTCAGTATTTTCATTTGTTTCTGTCGAACAGCTTAAATTTGTTTTCTTAATAGATTTAAATGTTATTGTAAGGTTTTCGGGCTCTCCCAAGTTATCAATCGCACTTGTAGTCTTGAAATTACTTTATTTTTTCTCACCTTTTTACCTTTTTTCGACTTTTTCTTTTTAATAACGCGTTCTTTTCGTCATTTCCGACTAATTCATTCCTTGTACCTCTTTTCTCCAGTTTCTTGTGTTTTTTCTTTGAAGCGTTTTATTCTGGCACATTTCTATAGAGTTGTTGCCAATTCACAATGTGCGTAAGCATAAGGAGTACATAAAAACATAAACGTAAGAATTTATGTACGTTCACAGTGATCGTAACGTAAAATATCAAAATAAAGTGGTTTTTTCATTTTACGTTGGTACAAATTATGGTTATTGATGTATTGTGTTATTGTGTGTGCTCACAGTTTTTTTTTGTTTCACTTCTAACAGTTTGGTTTCTTTTGTTTTATCATATGATGTCTGAAAAAGATTTGCGATTGTTTTATTATTATTGAAACTGCGCCCTAAAAGTCGCCAACGAGAAAAATATGAAGAAGAGGAAGAAATTGTAGTTTTTTTTTATTAATAATTCTATGTCAATCATGTTCAAAGCACGTTTTGATCCAGGCTGTTGTCAACTGTCAGTTGAAAACATGTGTTTACAGTTGACGCATGCGCTATTGTTTTGTACTTAAACACAACATAAAGTTGAATTTATCTCAACCGTATATGTAATACTCCTATATTGCTAGTTGGATACGCGGAACCAGCGAAAACATTACAGTTCAGACAATTATACGTCTATCTTTTTTTACTCTGCCATGAGCAAATGGGTTTGCTAAACTTAGAAATAGCCGAAAACTAAAACATGAAGTTATGTTATAAAAATTTTGTTACGTCCGCGCTAAAACAAAATAAAAGATACGCGACTCTGGAAAATGATGCTGTTCCGACTATTTTCATAAAACTATTCAACGAATTTAATAATACAGAATTACAATGTTTGAAAAATAGTTAAAATACTGATACTAAAAAGTTAACAAATATTTTTAACTATTACGGAATATTTTCAAATATTTTGCCTATTATAACAATTTTTGAGTACTTTTAACTATTATTGATTATTAATATTGAGAATAATTTTATCACCTTACTTGTATTATGCTTCGAATTTCATTGAGTGTTTTCTTTAAGTATTTTGAATTTGCCGCCGAATCGTATCACAAAACCTCAATTTTACTGTCAAGGTCGCCGTTCAACCTAGGCCGCTTTCAGATGCCAGAATACAGCCTAAACCCAATCCAGTGTTATATAGAGATCAGTGGAATACTGGCATTAAAATACAGTAGTTCAACTTTACGTTTATGTATACGGTTACGTACTCCTTACGCTTACGCACATTGTGAATTGACAAAAATCATTGTCTGACTTTGTACTTGATTCACCTGATTTTGTTTCAAATCCATTTTTTACAGCTTCTTCCTTATGTTTCTTGTGTTTCCTTTTAGGCTTTATCGGTTCTGATTAATATTCAACATTTTTGATTTACTTAAAAAAAAAAAGAAAAATTCAAAACAGTATGTTGATGATAACATGAGCTAATCTTTGTTTTAATGTTGAGCAAGGTTATTGGAATTTTTAACTTCTAAGAGATGGCGCTGATGGCCGTAAGACAAACGTACAATTTTTGTTAACATGCATGAGTGCACCACTACTTGTTTGTTTTATAAATTACGATAAAATATAGTTTAATATGTGGTGCTGTCCATAATTGCTTTCCCAGATTTTTCTTTAGAGGGGAAAATGAAATTCATAAATTAAAGTTTAAAGTAAAAAATCTGAAGTACCTAATAAGAAGTAGTCTGTTGGAAAAATAAGGCGATTTTTCGCGACGCAAACTGTTTGCTTCAGCTATTTGGTTCTGGTTGCTATGACATCATCATATCACGTCATCGTTCGGTCATCTCACGAAAATGTGACTAGTTGCTCTTGGTCGGTTAAGTTGACATCATATATAATATATTTCTTTTTCTGTTGACATATCTTTAACAGTTGGTTGTTCAATTAATGGTTTTCTATTTTATTTATTCTACTTTCAATTTAATTACATCATTCTACATTTTTTTTCCAAAGTATACTTTTCAATGCAGGCTAGAAAAGCTTTTATCCTTAGATTATTACTCCAAGTTGAATTTTTTGACACAAATATAGCACTGAAGTTGCAAAGAATTTTACAAAAAGAAGCTCAACCCTGGTAATAACGCGACCACAGGCAGCAACTCTGCTCAGCGAACAGTTCGTGTAGAAAGCAAACAGTTCGCAGGATGTGACGTCATTGTTTCCACCATCTTGAGCGAATAGTGTGTCGCGAAAATGTATTGTTCGCATGCAAACAGTGACCCAGCCACGAACTTTTCGCTCGCGAAAAATCGCCTATAGATGTAAAAATGAACACCGTTGAAAAAGACAATAACAGATCTTATTTCTAAAATGTGTAGGGTAACCGAATTTGAATATAGCACAATTTCATGCTAGCTTGAAATTCAGAGCTAAGTGTATGAGCTTAGTAGTAACCATTCACAACCAAAATTTGTAGTCTGCACACTTTACGTTCGAATTGAAATGTTCGCAATGTACAAACTTTCACTTCAAGTCGCTAGCCGAATTGACATGCGCATTGCATCTCACGTATTTTTCACGCTAGGGGCGCTGATGATTCAATAACTGTTTTTGAAGTTTAAATTTAAAATCAAATAGAAAGAAGATGAATAGAAAAGATTTAATTGACATTAATAAAAACTGAAATCCGAAAAATAGATAACTGAGTGACAACTACTCTTTATTAACCGCAAAGAATTGACGAATTGACCGTTGAATTTGAAAACATATTTTTTCTAACGAAAAGAAGAGTAAAGTATTTAATATGTGCACTATTTTGTATTTGTTTCCATAGATGGCATTACTATATCTTAAAATTGGTTGTGAATGCTGTAAATTTGAACTTCGAGTGCAAATTAAGCAGAGTCCAAAGTGGTTGTGAATGCAGTGATTCTATTGCCTCTTTTGCGGCCGTAAAGTTTCATTTTTTTTGTACACATCTATCAAATTTTACTTTTTTGTAACTGTTCTATCAAAAACTACTTCATGATAACTTTTTACGTACCAATTTGGACAGTTTGAGCTCTTTAAGGAACAGTTTTTGTCAAAATACATATTATATTCTTCCGTCAACCTCCCTAATAATTTTTTCCCAAATGTCGACTTGATGGATAACAATAAAATGACAATTACAACGGCATCCAAGATTTACAATTGTGTGGCTTTGTATTCTTTATACCGGAAAGTACCGTTGCATTTAATCTTTTTGCTATGTTTTTCGATAAATCTGGTATTACTAATAAGTGAACCAAGCGTCATATGACGCACCCGCGGTGGATGTGGATATGAGAGGCTGCGAAAGTGGTTAAAAAATAATAATAACGTTACGGAAAGTCCCAGAATAGCCCTAAAAATCGTATAAACTTTTATTGATAAATATATTTCTTAAAGTTATTGTTATAATGTTTAAAAATCTTTCTGTTGCTTACTGAAATATACCCAGAAACATAACTTAGGACTTTTATACGGCATTGTTGATAAATACTATTAAAGCATAAAAAAGATTAAGTAATTTTTATTGAATGTATATTACGTTTGTATACAATTTTTGTCTGTATTTATTTTTCTAATTTGCAAGAGAGCTACTTTAACTCCTAGTTAACTATTGCCGTTAAAACGTTGTGAATAACAACTCAGGTTTAAAAGAATAATGTAAACAAATTGCATTTTGTAAAGCCTGTGGTACTCATCTCATTTCAGCAATAGCCGAAAATTTACTTATTCAATGCTGCAAGCATTTTGTTTATCATTGGTCTTGCTGAAATGAGCTATCATGTTCAAAGACTTAGAATTTTGATATTGAATAAGCTGTTAGCAACTGTTAGTTATTGTCAATACAGCAAATTCTGCTGTAGAAAGGTTAAATGGATTTGCTTTTAAAATATAAAACCAATTTTGAATATTTGTATTTTAAGATAAACCTCTCCTGGTTTTATAAATGGAATCCTTCAGTCTTATTCTCTTAATTTGGAGGCTTATAAATCACAGAGATCAAACAAATTATTTAATCCAATTTGTTTCTTCTCATTTCTGTGATAAATTTTTCTTAATTTAGTTTGGATTCTAGTTTTTAGAGCAGAATTTCTTATAGTTTATTTTTCTGCATGATATATTGTTACTAATCAGGCTGTTCATTCGAATTTTATATTACAATCTACTATTTTCCTTAATACGTAGATATTTTAATGAATTAGTAGAAAGCATGCTTTTATAAATGCATGATTTACAAGTAAGGAACAAAATGGAAATAAAACTTTAATAAATTAATGAGATATCTCAATTTTTACTTTCAGTTGCTTGCTTTTTGAATTTAGCTTAATTTTGCTTCTATTAAAAATATACCTCTTTTGAATTATTTACAATTTGAAAATTGGCGTCTCACTCTTGTCTAAAAAAGTTGAACAATTTACTCTGAATTTACTTTGAACTATATCTTGAAGTCATTTATAATTACGAGATAATTTTGACAGATTCGAAGGCATGTTGCTTGGTAACAGCCCGCTGAAAGCAAAACATACTTGATCGAATTGTTTTGATTTGTCTAAATTAATAAAACATTGAAATACAACAAACTAATAACCGTTCAATGGGTTATTCCACTACTATCAAAAATTGAGAAACTTTCATGTAAACATGACAAGAAGGTTACGTGGTAAAAGGATTCAAAGTTCAGCAGTAAAATTGAAATAAGTTTTATTTGGACGTCATCAACTTATGTAGAAGTTGGTAAAATTTGTTTCAGTTAAGCTACAAAAAACGTTACAAATTTAGACGATGGCCAGACGTCAACAGCTGAAAACAGATTTTGTGGTGTCAGCCATCTTGACTAAAACGTGGCTTCGGTTTCAGTAACGATCTGAAGTTGACACAGATCAATTAAATACGAGTTGAAGCTAGCTTCAATCATTTCTAAGAAAAGAATTTGTTATTTCTTCCAGAATAGAGTTTTAAAATTGATTTGTGGTGTCTATAAAATCAATAGTAAATTCAATTGTTTCAATATTTCGCAATAATGAGGCGCTAATATTTCTGCATGCTATGCTTTTTTAATTTTCACTATTTGCGTTCTCCAATGTAATTTTATTTTATTTCTATTGTACCTTACAGACCCATCTTTAAAGGGAATATTGAAACGGTAGAAAAGACTGCTGCCCAAAGTTCCATTCCAATTAAACGCTCAGGAAAGTTGTTAGGACACTAAATCATAAATATTGTCCAATAAGGTATGAATCATTACCAATGAGATTACATTTAGCAATGTAAAAATTAATACTTATCTATTATTAGCAAGAATGCAATATGTAAATTATTGAATAAAATAATCGTACTTAGTGTATATTTACTTGAGAAATATACATAGTTAGGTATCAAAAACAGGTGCCACATGCTTAATTTTTATCCAAAATGATAAAAATATTAACGCGAAGTAGTAGTTTGAAAATTTCCAAAACTGTGATCATGTTCTTTGTTAACCTAAAAAATTATTTCTAGTGGTACTATTTTATGAAAAATTTATTTGTGTGCTTGAAGAATTAATATAAGAAGTTCAATCTCCGACGATTTTTTCCGCGCTCAATACTGTCAAAGTAAAAGTTTAGCTAGTATGAAAAATCTACGCTTGCGGCGCTACGATAGCAAAACATGAGAAATGATGTCATTTCCTGTTTGATAAACTATCGCACCTGCTGGCCTCATTGAACACACTTTGCGCCAATTCCTATTTTTCAAATATTGAGCGCGAATTTTACATACGGAGATTGGACTCCTTATTCTTCATGTTTGTGTGTTCATTTTACAGCAGAGAAAAAAAATGATCTCAACCCTTGCAATACAATTACTCAGTCAAATAAATTGTATTGATTAAAATTTCATTTATTTCTTCAATAGTACGCACAATTTGAAAAATTCTAATTGTTTTTTTCTCGAAATACCGTCTATCCAAAATGCTTTTATTGAATTTGATTAGTAATAATAATTTATGTAACAAGAGTGAGTGTAAACTCAAGCATTATGACATGAGTTTAAATATTCCGAAACAAGGCTAGTCAATTCACGAAAATCGTTGCATACAATTTTTTCTACGGCTTTCAACTTTCATATTTTGACAATTATTGAGCACATAAAGGAGCCCAGAGCATAAATTAAAATCCAAAAGTCACTTCTACATACTTTGAACTATAAGTCTTTATAAAACTTTCAAGAAATACAGGACACTGTAAAGTGACCTTTCAAAAATGTCCGTGAAACAGAATTTGATAAATTTTTAGAAATCAAAACCTGATTGTTTCACTAAAACAAATTCAGGATGTTGGTGTGAAAACCGACTCCTGAATTTGTAATTTTGTAAGCAATCAGGTTTTGATTTTTAACAATTTATAAAACTTTCAGCTTGACATTTCTTCATATAAATAAAAGATTCCTAGGGAATGTTAATAAATTCGGACCACAGATTTTACGAATAATTTTATAAATGAATAGGGGACAGATGCTACTAACATAAATTCACAAAAAAACCTATATAGATCTCGAAACTTGATTGCCACTCTTTTATATTGCAATAGAGCTGTGAGATGGAATACGAAAAGCGCTTACTTTTTACTTTTTAGAGGGAGCTGTAGAAAAAATATGTTCTTTCTTTTTGGAAAGCTTATCATTCATGTTTAATAAATACATACACGGCCTACAAATATTTAAAATTTTAAAAACTATTTTTACTATTTACAACAATTTATCTATGACTGTTATGCACTTTCTTATCGAAAATATCTTCAATTTGGAATATAAATTATTGATGTTGTGAATGAACTATATCTGCATATATTTCTACATATTTAGCAGTAATTCATAAATAACTGTCCATATTTAAGACCTTGATTCACGCTACCAAATACTTTTTTGATATCTGTTTGAATGTATTCTTGCTAATTTATATTATATTTATGTGTTTCATAGTCAATATAGTTACCATGTGGATGTTACCGACAAAATCCTATTTCAAATCAAACTAGTTTGCCTAGGCTTGATTAGATAAAAGGTAACCTACATAACAAACTTTGATCGGACTTCGTGGTTAAGGCTACGTTTTTTTTATTGAGGCAAAACTATAGTTTGACCTGAAATCGTTTTTTGCTGGTAACATATATATATTTTCTACATTTTTCGATTTTCAAGTATCGAATTTGTATTTAAAGTAATTTATATTACGTGCCTTTTTATTTTTAAGGCGGACACTGCCACATTATTTTCATTATTCTACTGAAAATAAATATATATTCCCCGTCTTAAATATAGCAACCTCTTAGAAAATGTAAAAAACAATATCATTTTGTACGTAAAATATTTATTATCCATATAATTACAAAAATATAATACTAATTTTTTGCTTTATTCCTGTGACCAGTTTCTGTTAGCAGGCTTTCCAATTGGAACTGTACTTCCGGAGTGATGTACGGCTGGTAGGTCCAACTTGAAGCATAGAACATCATTTTGTCTTTCCCTTGCACATGACAAATGTTATCTACTATAAATTCTTTCAGCTCAAATTCTTTTTTATACGCTTCAAACACAGCTTCTCCAATTTCGGATAGTTTTTCAACGGGCCAAGAAATGAATAAAGGTGTTGGAGATTTGTGTAAATTAATTAAAGATCTGAATTGTTGAGCGCAAATCTCTAAATTACTTATTATTAACTTTAATGCGTTTAAAGCTTCATACAATGATATAGAAAGCGGTTCCAGACCTTCAGGATATATATTTTTACTGTCTGATTTTAATATAGCTATTTCTTTTACAATTGTTGCTCCCCGAATATGTATAGCATTCCATTGCTGGATATTATTGTAAATATCTGCGGCACAATCTCTTGCAACTCGTGGCAAACCTGTTAAATTTTTTTGGGATGGAGATGCTGCTGGACTTTCTGAAACTATGAAATACTTGAGTAAAGCAAAGTCAAATAATTTAAAAACTTACGAATTACTGGTGAAAAATTTTCATTTGAAGATAGAGTAGTTCTTGAAGATTTTGGAGTAGACATGTCATCGCGTTACTTTTTTTGATATTTGTAGACAGTTTGTAGGTTAAGTGCAAAATCAAGAATGTTTTGGTCGATTGTGAGTACTCAGATTTTACAAATAAAATTCAATAATTGCCTACAAAATATAAGACATAAACATTTATTTCATAAACAATGGAAAAATGTTGCAGGAAAAGTGTCATCTCGACAATTTGCCAAAAAAAGTAAGATAATGTTAGGTTATATACTAAATCCTAATTATTTCATTTATGTTTTAGGTACAGACACATCAAAAATTGGTTTACCGTTTCACGATTTTATCAATTTTCGGAAGCAAGAAGCCAAAAGTAGCATAATAGTCCAGGTTCAGTCAGCTCAATCTTCCAAAGAATTACATGCTTATTGCAATCAAATAGGAAAAGTTAATTGTATGTTTCATTATACTAGCGGAGTAGAACCACTAGTAAGTCTAGTTTGTATTTTTAATAAACATATTTTAATTTATTTTGTAGCACTTTATTCTAGTTGAATTCGCTTCAGAAGACGATGTTCAAAATGTATTAGCTACAAGTTGCCACATCGATGATAATCAAGCAGTACCAGTGAAATCTCCTTTTTTATGGTTTCGGGTTGCTAGTAACAGAAAATCCAATCTAAAATTATCAAAAACTTTCAAATTAAACACAGAAAATGGGACTAAATTACCAGCAGAAGAAACCATTACGGAACTCGTGAGGAGCTCAGAAAGTGTAAGCTATTTTCATTTATTAAAACTAAAACAGACGTGGCAGGCAACTTTATTTTATACTATTTAGAGATGTTTATTTGAAATTATATTTCTATTCTTAGATTTCAGATCAGATGCGCGTTTTGTACGAACTTACAAAACTAAACGATTTGGGCATCAGACTACGATTCCTTACCGCGCGTCAAGTAGAATTAGCTGTATCTGGAATGTTTCCAGACGCAACAGCCTACCCTTTCGGTTCTTCCATTAATGGTTATGGAAAATTAGGCTGCGATTTGGATTTAATCCTAAAATTAAGTAGCAACAGTAAGGTCAGACATTTTATCCAATATGAAAACAATGATAAAAATAATTGTTCAATAGGAATCAGGCGACAGCCGATTAGTTTATCAATGCAAAGCTGGACTGGGAAACGAAAGATCACAGTCCCAAAGGCATATGGAAGCTATAGGAGACTTGCTGCATTTATTTTTACCCGGTTGCTCGCAAGTTAGAAGGATATTGCAAGCAAGAGTACCCATTTTAAAATATAATCAGCAATTTACTGATATCGAATGTGATCTGTCCATGACAAACATGTACGTTTTATTACATAATACCAAGAATTCTCTAAATATGTTATTTAATTTTTTAGGATCGCACTGCATATGTCAGAGTTACTATACTTGCTGGGCTCTATAGATGATAGAGTCCGTCCTCTAATTTTCACAGTTCGCAAGTGGGCTTATGAAGTAGGATTAACAAATTCGTCTCCCGGTCGATGGATCACTAATTTTTCCCTCACTTTATTAGTATTAGCGTTCTTACAACGTACATCTACATCTGTTCCAATTTTACCAGCCGTAAATACATTACTGAAAGTATCTGGTGAGTATTTGTTTATGATTGCTTTTTATATCCATACGATCCAGCTAGTGCTTTGATATTTTCAATTACCGAACCAAGAAATAAGAATTGATAGAGTTGAAGTGAATTATTTCAATAATGTAAAGATAATTATTTGCAGGTAAAAACGATATTATGGAAGATCAAATAAATGCATCATTTTTGTCCGATCTAAATAAATTAAAAACATCTAAAACTAATACAGATTCATTAGAAACCCTTTTATTCCAATTTTTCGAATATTATTCCAACTTTGATTTCTCTACAAAAGCAATATCTTTAAACGAAGCTGCTATAATAACAAAACCAGAACACAGCGCTTTGTACATCGTGAATCCTTTAGAAAGAGGACTGAATGTGAGCAAAAATGTAAGTCTAGAAGAATTAGAAAGATTAAAAATCGAAATTCGGAACGCAGCATGGATTCTAGAATCACAGGAAAAAAAGACAGGCAGGTGGGGTATTTTATCGATATTTGCTTCAACTAATAAACAGCCGAGAAATTTCTACCTGACGCCAACTAGACATGGACGAATGATGGAAGTAAAAAAGCTGTTTGAAGAGCAAATAGATGAAGCTCCAAAAGAAATAGAATTTAAAAATGAATCTCTGAAACAGCAAATAGAAAATATCAAAAAGGAAACTGAAGAGAAAATACAAGAAATTGCTAAACCTAAAAGAAGAACTGCAAGTAAACGAAGGTAGCAAAAAACAAATAGGTAGGTTTTCATATTTATAATGAAAAAGTAAAATATACAAATAAATGTTTGTAGTATTTTTGTTTACTATTAAACCACAAATTACTTCTTAACAATTTTATTATTAGTTAGGGCCATAATTTCAATAGATTAATGACTTTCTCCCTTTTTGCCTGCTACCCGTTTGAAGTCACTCATATTAGTTGTATTTATCGGAGACCCAATCACAGCAAAATGATCCAACTGCGTGATTTCACCTCCCGATTGATTATCCTTAATGAAAAATTGAATATTTTGCACATTTTGAAATTTAACGTAGCGCAAATTAACCGGATTTCCTTCCAGATCTTCTGGTTTCAATCTAAAAGAGGAAAAACAGTTATATTTCAATACAGATAATAAGTAATAATACTCACTCTAATTCTTGAACAGAAGTGTAGCTATCTGCTAAATCAAAATCCAAAGTTCGGGGCTGATTGATGAATATTTTTATATTTTTTGGGCCTTTATCTTGCGGAGCTTTGATTTTCAAACTATGAATTTTTACAGCTTGCGAGAAAGTTAATGAAATAATTAACTGAAATATTAATAATCATTGTTATAAGAAGTAAAAACCATACTATAACTCAAAATGACCCTTGAATAATTACATTCTATTTTGAATTCATCTTACTTCAAAAGATTAATTTCTATATCGCCAACATAGTTTTATTAAAATCAATATCAATCACGCCTTTTATCCGAAACGGAATTGACTGATATTTTCACAGCCAAGGAGTACTCTTAGTTGGTTTTAAATATATGTAGTAAAAATTTTGCATACTGTTTAAAATTTTTTGATTAGACTGTCAAGCGTTATTTTGACTTTATATTTAAATGTTTATTTTTGAGTACTTACTTGTTCATCGCAATCTGACTGCATAAAGCCCCCTGCAGCCGTAAGACAATGTGCTAAGGGATGTTCATCAGATTCATTTAAAGCTTCACATTGCCCTTTCATTATAAACGTAGATAAATCCATCTATGAAACAAAAACAAGTTGAAATCTGAACTATATAATAAAATTAATAATTACATGTCCTGCCACCGCAATTTCGCCATCCTCAGCGTCATCAGTCCCATAATATTGCTGGATTTTGTTCTCTAAACCAGTGGGATCTGCTCCTTGTAACCTATCCACTTTCGTCTACTCAAAAAACATTAAATTAAAAAAATATTTGGTAAATAACATTAATAATTACCCGGTTACGGAAGAAAATGAAAGTAGGCATGGCTGAAACTCCCTGAGCGGCAGCAGTTTCTTGACATTTGTCAACATCAACTTTTAGAAACACGGCTCGAGGGTATTTCGTAGACAATTGTTGAAAAACTGGTGCTATTCGCTGACATGGACCACACCTTTGCAGAAATTTTCATAACTTTAACACTGCAATGATAATACATTTGAGGTTAACTTACCAACTTGCAGTAAAATCAACAACAACAAGCTTATTTGACGCGTTTGTTATTTCAGATTGAAAATGAGCTTCATCATTA
Source organism: Dromius quadrimaculatus (assembly GCA_963989225.1). Taxonomy (NCBI): domain Eukaryota; kingdom Metazoa; phylum Arthropoda; class Insecta; order Coleoptera; family Carabidae; genus Dromius; species Dromius quadrimaculatus. The sequence goes on from OZ022328.1 coordinate 6,879,385, forward strand.
ATTGCTCGAACAGACATTTTATATAAGTTTGTAACTTGTCAGATTTATGACGTGACTGGCGGATTTTGTATTTACAGAAGTCACTACTATGAAGTTCTCCACAAGTTGAAGTTCATGAAGTTGGTGACCATTAAATTGCTGGCGCTTATTTAATTTTCATAATCTTCAAATTAAATTTACTCCTGAACTGTAGCCTTAAGGGAGAATTTAATTACATCATCGTGCGCTACTTTGAAAGGGCTATCAAAAATATTATGGAATTTTCTTCCTACCTTTAAAATAAGGGTAGTAGCATATTTTTATAATAATTTGGGCCTTATTATTCCAATAAAATATCAAAAAAATGCTTGCATCACGTTTTTAATACAGCCATAGACACATATATTGCATAGACCAAGAGATTAAAATTTAAAAGTGGAGACGTGTATCACTGCTGGTGTGGCAAATTTTGGAACTAATTTTCCAAAACCCATAGATAAGACCTCTGTCGGAATAGACATCCACAAGCTAGATTTCAGAACATTTTAGTTCATTTATTTACTTATAGGGCTGTTATTCTCTTAAATATTAAGGAGATTTATGTCCTTTTAAATATCATTTGCATAAAATTGTACAATTTTATTGAATAAAAGCATATATTTTTGTATCTACAAGCTACAAATATGATAATATAGTTGTAACGTGAACGTAGTTGAAACGATCTGTCAATTGTATTGAATGTCAACCAAAATATTTATTGTGACTGAAATACGGAAACAACTTGAATGTTGTATGTTTATTCATTATGTACGTATAACATCAATATATTTTTTGAGTGAACCAGAACTGTCCTAATAATTCTTGATGATATTGTTAATCTTGCTTCAATATTTTTGTTTCAGAATAACTTGCAGGATTCGTTATCGCTGTACAAGGCCTATTCACTTTTTTACGATGCATATTTCGTTGCTTCAAAATAGAGAAGCAAAATGCAGCATTCAATACATAGAAGTATTGAATTCCACCAAAAAAGAAATTCATGTATCATCAGACTCTGTACGATCTTCGAGGACATCAAAAAGAGAATGTAAGTAAAAATAATAAGGAAATAAATGATCAAATTGATTGTTAGCTAGTTGCTTTATTAATTAACAAATAAAATAATGGGAGTGATATAAAATATTTGCATGGTTGGCCAAATTGTTGTTGAGTTAAAGATGGCCGTTGATGTCATGTCATCGTCTAGGTGTTGCTGTTGTAGTAGAGAGTAATTTTCAAAGGAAATTAATAATAATCAAAACTATCAATATCAGATACTTTGGCATAGTTGCATATTTCATTGTAAATGATATAAATTTGGTAAAAGTGTTTTAGACAACCATTTACCCAGTTATTGTGTTAGCGTTTGTGTTACATAACTTTTCAACAAGACAAGAAATGTAAAAAAGATATTTATTACTGGAAAATGGTACAAGATCAACGTAAATTGTCATATTTTTAGTTAACAATCAATGTATTCATATAAGTGATGATTTCAAAATTCTTTTATAACATTCAACAATCAGTTATTTGAAGAATTGAAGAAACCTACCGCTGTGAAAGAAACACGATAAAATGGAGCCGCAGCTTCCTCAGCAAACATCAGGACATCGTAATGAGCTCGCAGTTCTTCAAAAAGTCTTCATTGTATATGAATTTGAATGAGCTGCTGTCGACAAAATTTTATTTGAAGAGTTGATCCATTGCTACATCCTATTTCCCAAAAATGGAGAAAAACAGAAGAAAAGTGAATCTGGAGAGAATAATTAAGGTAATTGTGTTCTCATATATTCCATTAATTTACAATAATTCTGAATTGCTTGATTTTAACGATAATAAATTGTGTCAAATTTTTTAGCAGTAGAGATAAATGAGAGCAAAAGATGGCAATTGATAACAATTTTTGGTTTGGTTACATAATAATGTTAATAGACGTTCATAACACAACAATTATTCCAAAAAGTTAATTGATTCTGTTATCTAAAGCATTTATGTTAAAATTATAAAACATATAACAGCAAACACAAGTTTTAAGATTCTATTCCATTTATAAACATTTAGAATTATTGCAGTCAGGATGAATAAAATGTGAATTGAAGTGATATGTAATTATATTTGCTCTGATTTGTGTTTCTCATTAAGTTTGAAGTGATAATGTGACGATACGAAGTGATCTAGTAAATTTTAAGTTATAGTTCAGTTTACATAAACTCATTGCAAAAATTTTGAATATAAGGTAAATTTGCTTGAAATATCATTATATCGCAGTCATTATGGATTGAATCTTGATATTTTTTGCTATTAATCACGGAGATTAAAATTTATTTGATTCAAATTTCAAATGGATTCTCCCATCATATTATATTACATCATAGGTAACAGCGTCGTTTTGCTCCGCCATTTGCAACAACAAAAAATACGATAAAAAGGTGTTTATTTAATTGAAAAATACAAAATTAGTACGAATATTCATATTTTAAGTTAACGAATAGTGTGTTCATATAAGTAATAGACTGAATTTCTTTTACAGTAATCTTTTATTTCTTCAAGAACGCCTCTTGAAGAAGCCAACAGTTATTCAAAGTGGAACTACAAGCGAAACTACGGCTTTTTCAACAAATATCCAATCATCAAAATCTAAACGGCATCAAAAAGCGAACTCGCAGTACTTCTTCGAGTTGGAAACTTAACTTGGAGTGTAAAAGAAATAAGCAGTCATGGATTTGAATCAATCGCCTGTTGAATCTATAATTGAGAGTGTGGAAGCCTTAGCTTTCTGTTTCCAAGAAGCTTTCCAATCTTAGAGCTCAAGAGTAAGTAATTTATTTCTATTTTTTCCTAGTTAATCAAGATGTGCTTTTATTTTAAATATAAATTTGGTATTGCAATCATTCCAATTATGAGATCATAAGTACATAAATATTATACTAACAATAATAGCGTTTTATTTAGTAAAAAAGTATACATAAGTACAAAAAATATCTATATTTGCAATGTTATTCAACTTTTAAGTAAATAATTCTGTATTATTCACCTTTTCGAGCATTTATACGCATTGAAGTTGATCCATCGGACAAAATATATCTGGACTATTGGACGTCCATTTCAAAAATTAATTATTGTTTTCCAACATTAATTCTTTCTTTCTTGAGCCGTATTACAGGCAGCATCAACATTTGTTTAATTTGTGAATTAAAATTATTTTAAAGGGAGTTATCAGTGTTTATAGTGCCCAAGGGTTCGGAAAAAAACTTTAATTTTAAAGTAATCAGTAAAATAGATTTTTTTTTGAGTTTTTATAAGTTTGCTATGATTGTAACCAACGCAAACCTCAAATTTAGCTTTGTCATTTCATAATTTGTATTTCATTATTACATAATATATGTGACAATTAAATTTTAAATTTCTTTTTGTGCTAGTCCAAACCGAATTATATGATCTATTACACTGATTACTTCCAAAAGATTGAAAAATAAATCATTAAAAAGACTTGATGAAAGAGAATACTTTTCAGAACCCATTTTTAATAAATATGTTTTATTGGGTAAAAAGTTCTGTATTATAAATTATTTGAAACACAACGTTTCGACAGTAAAGTACTGCATTTTTCAAGTGTAAAAAATGTACATTAAAACGTTGTTTCAAGTAATTTATAATACTGATGCATACAATAACGTTCTTTTAAATCTGAAACTACAAATAGAACGAATCCGTTTGAATAATATCTATTGTTTCTTCAAAAAAGTTTATGCTGCTTCTTCTGCTGTTACGAATAGAAATTTAACTATTGAATGTTGCAGAAGAATATTTTTAGTACAGCTAGCATGTCATTAATATAAATATTGAATATCATTTATGAATTGATTTTATGTATTTATTGAATATGTATTGGATAGTTTCAACAACTTTAAATAATATAAGTAAATTAATAGTTTATTTTTTCTGCAGCTCCCTGAAGAACATCAAAATTCATCAGAATTTTGAATGGACAGCAGTAGCGGCATATTTGGACAAACTAGAAGACCTGTTGCTGTGATGGATAATAAATGCAACCACAATTAAAGAAGAAATCACATAAATAAAAATTTCACACAAAAACTGTGAAATATGTGAAGTGCTGTGCTATGGAACATTCAAAAAATGAATAATTCTAAAAAAGAATTGTTTTCCATAGAAAATTCGAATCTAAGAGTCGGGGCTGAAGCCACCATCGTCTTAGATCGGGGATGCAACTGTAGACATATGTTTCGTCCTTATTAGGGCTCCTCAGTACAGTATAGCCAATTGATTGCAGTGGCTTCAAGAAATTCGCAATTGGAATGGCACTTTCTCTACCAAATATCTTAACAATGGACTTTGTAATACAAGCTGCCTCATAAGTGTATTCTAAATACAGTTCGTCAATTATTAACTGACCATTCAAACATTTTATTCCTTCCAATGTGTTTTCTTCCTCTGGAATCCATTTAAATAATACGAATATGTATTAAAAAAAAAATGTAATGGAATATAATTAGAATACAACTGTTAGTATGTTATTGGTATATTTAGGCCATTATGTAAATTGCTGTGTTATATCTTGTGCTTCTACCTCGCGTTTCTTACTTCGGATTCTTGAGTAGTTTCGAAAATGCTGTAAATATATTTGGATTTTGTATAAAATCGTGTTGTAACGTAGAGATCAAAATTATTTTGAATTAAAATTGGGGTTTTAAATTCGCGCATCCTAGTTTTTGGGCGCAGGCCCTCGGGCGTATTTTTCCGTTTTGACTATTCCGTTTTGTTTTTCTTTGGATATTAAATAATTGTCTTGGTTTTTTTCTTTTAAATTTTCAATGTCCTTGTGTCGTAACTTGGGCCAACGTTGGATTTTATTCGGTACACGACCATATAGCTCTGGGAACACCCCCCTCCTAAACGACCGGAGCAGACGGAATTTTCAGACTATATGCCGGAGTCGTTACGGGAAATGTACGGAACGCGCGCTTTGTCGGCGACGGTCCGGATCTTGGTGGGATCACTGAACAAACAATATTCACACGTTATGTGTGGATATTGTTCTTCAATGATGCCATGAAGAATCCGACTTCTCGAGATGACGCTTAGTCGGCAACCGTACTCGTGTAATTAGGCGGAAACATCCGGGTCTCGGCTTGACAGACCACGAATTAATTAGAGTCATTTTTGTTTTTGCTAAAACGAGCACAATCGGCTGCTTGTAGGATTAAATATTAGAATCAGTAGTATAATATATTTCAGCATTTCTTTAATCACTTCCACAAAAAATTAATACATAATATAACACAGCAATCAAGAAAATAAGTAGCTTTAATAGTATATTAAGATACAAATTTTATAAAACCTGATTTTAAAGCACGCGAGACAGTTTGAAAATAAGCGACTGAAAACAAGTTTATTTAATGAACAAGTGCCCCAAAATGTCTTTTTCATTTGAGTTCGAACTCACAATTCCAACTTTTTAATATCTCAGATTTACCCGGAGACTATAAGTGTGTTTTAAGCGGTATAATGTGGAAAATTTGTTGTAGCTACTGAAATATTCAATTCTAAAGCCTGTAGCTCGTACACCAGTAAAAATTAGAAGTTAATGTCATTCCCACATAAAATTTCATCCCTCCTAAATACGTAACTAAAATTTAAATCTTTTAGAACTTCTCATTAACTCAGAAATAATAAGTGTATATCTAACTCCAAATATTCAATTCTCAAGCCTGTAAATCGTGCACCAATAACAATTAGTAGTTGATATTATTTCTGCATAAATATAGATCCCTCCTAAGTACGTACCCACAATTTGAATGTTTTAGAATTTCTGGTTCACTCAGAAATAATAAATCTGTAACTAGTTATTCAAATATTTAATCCTCAAGCCTGTAGCTCGTATAACAATTATTAATTGACACTATTTCTGCATACATGCATCCTAAGTATCTTCTCACATATAATCCTACATTCATGCTAAATACGTGCCTACAATTTGAATATTTTAGAGCCTCTGGTTCATTCTGAATTATTGCGGACATGTTAATTCAATTTTTAAATGACGTTCATTGAACAAAAAACCGATTGTAAGAGTTATGTACTAGTTTGCAATATTTAAATAATAATTTAAAGTAGAGTGATTGTAGAATCACATATAAAAATATAATTTGTATTAATTTGAATGTCAAATAGATAGATTAAAAACACGTGATCAAATATATGTCATTTTAATAAGGCTTAATGCAACTGGGCCTGAATGTAGTGGAATATAATGTTTTAAATGTTATATTTTTCAAAATTATAAGAAAGAGACTAATTTTACTGTAAAATTTAGTTTCTTGATGTCATTTCAGAAGTAATTTCCCTGAGAACTACTCTGAAATCACAGAAATTATTATAATTTATGCCATAAAAATCCTATGTTATTAATTATACTTTTATTATTCCTGTATAGTTGTATTTTTTATAAACTGTTATTATATATACTGTAATAATGATAATATATATTGTTTTAACTATTTATGCATGAATAAAAATTATGTATAAAATATGTTCTCTTTATTATCCAAAGTACTTCCCTTTATACCTTTATTGTTACCAGTTCCAAAATTTCCCACCAGGTGGCAGCACCTGTCAATAACACCAATTAGCAATCAGCTCTCTTTTGAAAAAAAAATCTGTTGTAAGTCAAAAATTATTCAATCACACGTATATAGTTCTAAAAGTTGCCACCAGGGGGCAGCACCTGTCAATAAGACCAATTAGCAATCATCACCTCATGTGTGAAATTTGTGTCTCTAAAAAATTCAAATTTTGTATCAAGGTAACAGGATTTGAAGGAGTTCTTTCAAGTTTTTAAGGGATTAATTAGCAATTTTCTCAAAAACTAAGGGCTAAAAGGAAAAATGTTTGAAATAAAAGTTATATAACTTTCAACGCCCTACAAGATTTATAGGAAACAATTTTCTATAGGGCTCATAGTTTTCGAGGAACGATATGCTACTACCCTTAATTCAAGGGTTGGAAGAAAATTTCATCTACTTTTTTGATAGCCCTTTTAAAATTGCGTACGATGATGTAATTTAATTTTCCATAAGGCTTATAGTTCAGGAGTAAATAAAAAAAAACACTTTTCAAAAACTCTTGAATTTGCTCCTAAGATTTCTGCTTCCTTAATACAAATTTCAAGTTTTTGAAGCAAATTTCTGATAGAATTCGATCTAAAAATCGAAATTTGTTATTAAGATAGCAGAAATCTTAGGAGCAAACTCAAGAGTTTTCGAAAAGTGTTTTTCTTGAATAACTCCTAAACTATAGCCCTTAGGGAGAATTTAATTACATCATCGAACGCAGCTTCAGAAGGGCTATCGAAAAGGTGAATTGAATTTTCTCCTATCTTTTAAATTAAGGGCAGTAGCATATCGTTACTCGAAAACTATAAGCCCTATAGAAAATTGTTTCGAATAAATCTTGTAGGGCGTTGAAAGTTATATAACTTTTATTTGAAACATTTGTCCTTTTAGCCCTTAGTTTTCGAGAAAATCGCTAATTAATCCCTTAAAAATCTGGAAGAACTCCTACAAATGCTATTACCCTGATACAAATTTTGGATTTTTCAGACACAAATTTCATCACACATAAGGTGATTGCTAATTGGTCTTATTGACAGGTGCTGCCCCCTGGTGGCAATTTTTTGAACTGCATACGTGAAATTGAATTATTTTAGTCATATTTTGCCCTATGAACAATTATTATGAATAAAAAGCCGTTATTTTTACTAATAAATTTATTTTATCAATATAAAATACAATAACATTTATATTTCTAATTAAATAAGCGTAGTCACATCTCTTATTAATGCATAAATAAATTGGTATATCGAATTACAATAATATCCATTATTACATTACAATATGATATAGTTTATAAATAAATACAATCATTATTTACAAGCTATAAACGTAAGAATTGAATTAAATAAATAGTCATTTACATAAAGTCTAATCACCAATTCAAGATAAAATAATTATTTCTTAATGAACTAGAGATTCTAGAACATTTAAATTGCAGGTACATATCTAGGAGGGATATAAGCTTGTGCACAAATAATATTAACTACCAGTTAATTGAGTAATTATTGGTGCACGAGCTACAGGTTTAACAATTAAATATTCCCATTGTAGGTATGTACTTAGGAGAATTGTGGGCTTATGCATAAATAATATTAATTATTACCAATGGTTATTGGTGTACAAGTTACAGGCTTGAAGTGAATATTTCAATAGCTAGTTACAAACTTATTATTACCAAGATAACCAGAGGTTATATAACATTCAAATTGTGAGTACGTACCTAAGAGGGATGAAAGTTTATGCAGGATTAATATTAACTACCAATTGTTATTGATGTACGTGTTATAGGCTTGAGAAGTGAATATTTCAGTAGCTAGTTACAAACTTATTATTTCTAATTGAACCAGAAGTTCTGGAACATTCAAATTGTAAGTACATACTTAGGAGGGATGTAAGCTTGTGTACAAACAATATTATCTACCAATTGTTATTGGTGTACGAGTTACAGGCTTGAGAATTGAATATTTTGATGGAAGGATACAAGCTTATAATTTCTGAGCAAATCAGAGGTTCTAAAACAATTAAATTGTGAGTACGTAGTTAGGAAGGATGTATGTTTATGTAGGAGTAATATTAACTACCAATTGTTATTGGTGTACAAATTACAGTCTTGAAAAGTAAATATTTCAATAGCTAGTTACAAACTTATCATTTCTAAATGAACCCAAGACTCTAAAACTTTCAAACTGTAAGTACGTACTTAGGAGGGATGTAGGATTATGCACAAATAATATCAACTACCAATTATTATTGGTGTACGAGCTACAGGCTTGAGAATTGAATATTTCAATAGCTAGTTACATAATTTCTGAGTGAACCAGAAGTTCTAAAACATCCAAAATATGAGTACGTACTTAGGGAGGATATATTTTTATGAAGAAATAATATAAATTATCAATTATTACTGGTGTACTAGATGCAGGTTTGAGAATTGAATATTTGAATAGCTAGTTATAAACTCATTATTTCTGAGCTAACCAGAGATTCTAAAACATCCAAATTTTGAGTACATACTTCGGAGGGATGAAAGTTTATGCGGAAATGATGTTAACTAATAATTGTTATTGGTGTACGAGCTATAGGCTTGAGAATTAAATACATCAATAGTTAGCTACAAAATTATCATCTATGAGTAAACCAGAGGTTCTAGAACATTCAAATTGTGAGTAAATACTAAGGAGGAATGTCAGCCTATGTAGAAATAGTATTGATTATTAATTGTTATTGGTGTACGAGCTACAGGCTTGACAATTGAATATTATAAAAGTTAGCTAGATATTTATTATTTGAGTGAACCAGAGGACCTAGAACTTTCAAATTTTAAGTACGTACTTGGAAGGGATATAGTCTCGCGCAGAAATGATATAAACTATAAATTGTTATTGGTGTACGAGATACAGACTTGAGAATTGAATATTTCAGAAGCCAGTTACAAATTTACTAGGCTCTATAAAGTTCAAATTGTGGATACGTACTCAATTGAAAAGACATTCTAGGGCACTTATACATTAAACATTTTTAAACTATTTCGCGTATCCAAAAATCAGGTTTCATGAACATGTACTTAAATATATTATTGAAGCTAGCTATTGCTTGATTGCTGTGTTATATTATGTATTAATTTTCTTGTGAAATTGATTAAAGAAATGCTGAAACATATTATACTACTGATTCTAATATTTAGCAAGAACAAAAACGGAAAAATACGCCCGAGAGCAGAGTGCCAAAAAACTATGATGCGCGAATTTTAAATCCCAATTTTGTTTCAAAATAATTTTGATCTCTACGTTACAACACGATTTTGTACAAAACCCAAATATATTTATAGCATTTCTGAAACTACTCAAAAAACCGAAGTAATAAATGCGAGGTAGAAGCACAAGATATAGCACAACAATTTACATAATGGCCTAATTATATCAATAACATACTAACAGCTGTATTCTAAGCAAATTCCGTAACTTTTTTTTTTCGAATACATATTCATATTTTTTAATTGAATTCAAAGAGATTCTTCCAGAAGATGATAGAAAGGAATGACATTTTTGGATGATCCGTTCCTAATTAACGAAGAGTATTTAGGATATACTTATAAGGCAGTTCATGTTACGAAATCTAAAGTTGGGGAAGTAGCTGGAAAAACTGTCACTCCAATTGCGAATTTCTTGAATCCACTGCAACCAAATGTGGTCCTCATAGCGAAAGATCTCCAAATTTGTCCAAATATTCCGCTACCGCTGTTCACCCAAGACTGATGAATTTTAATGTTCTCCAGGAGCTGCAGAAGAAATAAATTATTGATTTACTTTCATCATTTAAAAAGTTGCTGAAGTTATCAAATATGTATTCAATAAATAAATAAATACAATTCAAGAACGATATTTATTATTTATAATAATGACTTGCCAGCTGTACTTCAAAAATTGTAAAATTAATCTATTTGCAAATGATACATTGTTAAATTACTCTTAATTTTTTGGAGACAAGTACACAACTCTGGAATAATTCTTGCGGGATATGATCGGAGTTATGTTATTGTTTCTATTAGCATTCATAAGGTCTAATGCAAATTGTAATTTTGACACCTCCTCTAGTTGACATGGATTTTCAAAATTAATTACTTGGGTTAACGATTGATACTAAGGTAATTGAACTAATAATTTTAAACATCCAGGAATGAGCAACTATTGAGCCCATTCCACGTTCTAACATAAAAATATCGTTTCCTTAATGCTTTTATTGGCAATAACGCTTTATCACAGTAGAAGTCTGGAAACAAACAAAGTTAAATAATGTGTAAGCCGAAAAAGCGGTTCCTGCCTGAGGCTCTATTTAAATTTATTATTGAATTAATTTTCTAACGTCATGACAATATTCCCAATTAGAATCATCTCTAATCACTGTACGATGTGTGGATCTAGCTTAATAATCATTAATTATTAGCAAACCAATTCAAATTTTGTTTGCAGATTAAAAGAAGATGTAAAAATAGAGTAAAAATATATCGTATTAAATTATTATCTCACCATTTTGATTATTCCACCTTTAGTCCAGGGGTTTAGAAACTTTCTGTCACTTTGGATGAACCGATAGTTTCTTAGTATCATCATTGCGGGATTAAATCTCATTTTGAACGTCCTGAAATACAGACATAATTATAAATATTATAACTACAAAAAATTATATTTATTCAATAAAGACTGTGTTTATTCCTAATTTCATCGTTTCTTTCAATAAAGTCTCAAACAACTTATGTTGAATTGAAAAACAAATATTCAAATCTAAATAAAATTTATACCTTTGTATTTTCCATGGTCTTTTTCATTTCTAACTTCGACATTTCATGTGATTTGACATTCATCTTCGTGTTCTCCAATCTGAAACAAAATTCAATAACTTATTTATTGTGTTATAAACGTCCATTGTACATAATTTAATTTAAATTCAAGTTACCAATAGATTGATTATTGCGTTGCGTAACTAAACCGAGAAGATTATTGGAATTTACTTTTTAAACATATTTTACAACGAAAATTCAAATTTTGGAACACAAAATTCATTATTTGCTGTTAATTACCTCTACCATTGAAAAAATTGTCAAAATCTATTCTAGAAATACCTAAATAATCGTTTACTAAATTAGCTCAAAATTTTTATGCTCCGTTTTCATTAATGCGCAGAATTCTTGATTCTGATTCATTTTCTTCTGCTCTTCTCCAGTTTTATAACCTCTTCAAATTAATTTTGTTTACAGCGACTGATCCAAATAAATAGTAACTGCCGTATTGACTTCTTTGAGGCTCCAAATTAAATTTCCAACTTGAACAAAGAACAACTGGGAGTTTATTACGTAGTTCTGAAGCTTGCTGGAGAAGCTGCAACTCCATTTAACCGCGTGTAATTGCATTTTCATCTTTTCAACAGTGGTAGAGTTCCTCAATTTCTCAAATAATTACGTAATGAACGTTCTAGTTAGCTTTGACAAGCCTTGAATATAGAAAGAGTACTTTAAAAGAAAATCAAAACCTTACTTACAGGAAAACACACTAAATATTGATTTGAGATATGAAACTTTCAACCAAGAAACACCTTTTTAAACATTTCTTGCTTCTTGTTTGAAAACAACTACGTAACACAAACGCAATATATGCTTATAGTACATTCACTGATTTTCATATCATTTTCTATGAGGTATGCAATTATACGGGAATATAGTATAGTTGATACTTTTGATTAAATAATTTCATTTCAAAATTATTACTTCTTACAACAGCAACAGGTAAATGATGTTAAATCAGCGGCCATCTTAAACTTACAATGTTGCCAGCCATACAAATGTTCAGTATCGTTGGCATTATTTATTTGTTAATTCTATAATTTATGAAGCATTCGGAAAACTTAGAGAAATTTATCAATTGATAGGAACCGGATGAATTTTAAACTTTTTTCCCAATTTAGAATTAAAATTAATTTGACTTTTGTGGAAACTCTCAAACAAAGCTCTCAACTGCACAATATTTTAAATGAATTAGTTACAGTATAATAGTTAAAAAAATACAGAAATAGACAGTTGATTCTAATTAAAAATATATATGCGAGTGTCTCATTCATTGTGCTCACCGTTGCAAGGTTTAGTATGCATGAGAGCTGCCGACAATTTTTTTCAAATTCTAAATGAGCTTCATGCCCGGATACCGGTCTATTCTTAATATTCTATAGGTCATTTCAGTTAAGAACGGTCCAAGGCCTCTATGAGACTACGATTTAAGTCTCCTAATTAGGCAGAATGCAAACATGATTAGCGCACATTAAATGCAGAAATCAGAACAAGCTTGCTGGAAAGGCAACAAATATGCTTACATATTATCTGAATAGATACAAAATTTATGTACAAACTGTACAAATCTATGATAATTGATGAAGTACTGACAAATTACAGCCAAGTGCGGTTTTAGTGCTAATGTAAAATAGGATCGCATTTCAGTCAATCAGAAGGCTTTAATCATAGTCTCATAAGAACTCTTGGATCGTTCCTAAATGAGATGAACTATAGTTTGCTACATTTGTTATTCACAATTATAATTACAACTGAGGCAGCACAAAATTAAGGATACGATAGGCATTAATATTCAGGAAGATTTTTTTTAATGAATTGAATTATATTGAAAAATAACAATTATACACAATTTTAGGAAATTAAAAATAATTTACCATTTACCGTTTCACAATCGTCTTCATACAGCACCTATTGGGAACGCAGAAAATGAAAATATTTATCAATAATTATTTTTTTGTTTTAGTTTTCTTTTTTGAATCCTTTTTTTCTTGTTTGACTTGCTTTTTTTCTTTTATAGCATTATTTCGGTTTAAGATTTTTTTCAGATGGTAATTTTTCTTTTCTGGAAGATTTTTAATATGATTTTTCATAACTTCTACAGCTCTTTGGGATGATTGGTCTCCTTGTACTAAAGGAATTTGCAATTCTCCCGAGCTAGTTGGATAGTTGACACTAAAACCTTTTGGAAAAATTGGTTTTGATAAAAGATGATTCAATTCTTGTCTTATTGCTGATATCTGCCGCCTCTTTTTCGCTACTTCTTCATTATCCACTTCTACAGACCTAAAATTAAAATAGACAATTAAAATTTATTAAAAATTATCATAATCTTACATTTCTTCATCCAAAATAATATCCATTTCTTTTGCAGCTTTCTGTAACCAACCAATTTGGGAATTAGATTTCTTGAATTGATATTCCAAAACTTCTAATTTTTTGGCTAAACGGACTCGTTGTTTAACGGCAGTTAGAAAATTTTCCAAAATGGGAAAATTTGGCAAATCTTCAGCTAAAATAATTCATTATTTTATAATCTGATCGAAATTTTTTCTGAGTTATTCTGCATTTACTTCTTCCTAGAGTGTTACACAGTTTTAAATAATTATTGACTTCTTTTGGTTCAATTAAAAGAACAGTGATTCCTTCTTTAGATGCTCTGGCAGTTCTTCCAGATCTATGAACATAACCCTCACTGGTTCTTGGAATCTGATAGTGTAAAACGTGCTCTACATTTGCTATATCTAATCCTCGAGCTGCGACGTCTGTTGCTACCAAAATGCCATTTGGATTATCGGAAAATCTAAAACAAAAGCAGATTATTTCTGAAAATTATAAAGTGAATCGGGAGATAAGAGAGAATACCAATTAATTCCCAACAAATTTTTGCAGAACGTCAAAAAATTCAAACACTTGAAAAATTCCTTTTTGGTACAAACAATAAGAATTCATACTGAAAAGATTATGTTTTGTAATTTCTTGCAATAGCATAGGGGAATTTTTTTTCGGGAATTATTTGATGAGCTCTCAAACACTTTGTATTTATACTTTTCCAAGTTTTTTAGGCGTTGTTTTTGCCGCATTTCGGCGTGTAGTGGTAAAGAAATACATCCCAATAAACACAACAAATTGGCAACTCTGCGAACGCAGTCAATTGAATTGCAGAATATTAAAGTACGACCAGGATGTTTTTGCAGAAAATAATAGAGGTAGTTATCTTTTTCTTCTAATTCACAGTTTATTCTACATTCCGTTAAGCTTTTGGCAGTACCTAAAAAATGAAAATTACAATACGAAAACAAAGAAAAATATCTAAATACATCAACATCAATCAAAAAATATTTTCAAATTGTTGAATAACTCACCTGATTTCTCTGTGACATCCACAATTTTCGGTTCATTGATTCCCAGCATATCTATGATATTTTGTAACTTATCTTCCTGGGAGAGTTTATGAATCCTTTTAACGTTTTTAATCTTTTTCTTTCTTACTAAATAACCAGGTAAATCATGCACCATTGTTAATGTAGCGGAAAAAACAAAGTTTTGTCGTTTATTTCGCTTAATTTCGTCCATGTTTATACGTTCTAATAATTGATGAAGTTCTTGAAAGTGACTTTTTTCCAACATTCTATCTGTTTCGTCAATAACTAGATATCTAAATATAATTAAAATTAGAATATAATCAGTTCGTTTTTATACAAAAGATTTACTTGATATCATCGACTTGTGATAAATGAGGATTTCCTTCTTGGATCATTTCCCAAAGACGCCCGGGAGTCGCCACGACTATTTCTGGGCCTCGTTTTAAAATTCTTTCCTGCTTGACCTGAGCCATACCACCCAAAACAACCGCAATTTTTATATCTAACATAAATAATAGTTTTATAAAAGTAAATAAGTGAAAAATATTTCTTACCTGTATGTTTAGCAACTGCAATTAAATGATTTTTAATTTGAATTGCCAGTTCTCTAGTTGGAGTTAAAATTAGAGCAAAGAGTGGCTTTGAAGATTCATTTTGACTGCTACTCTCTTTTTCTGTTTTCTTGAATTCTAAGATTCCCTTTAAAATAGGTAATCCGAACGCTAAAGTTTTGCCACTGCCTGTTTCTGCAGCTCCCAATATATCACGACGTCCTAATATAAATTTAAGGCATCAAAAAATTTATAGGTACATATTTTATAAAAAATAATACCTAATATTGCTGGAGGTAGAGTTAATGCCTGAATTGTTGTAGGTTTAGTAAAACCTAAATCTGCTAAACCTTGCAAAAGTACTTCAGGAATAGGTAATATCCTCCAAGCAATTAAATCATCAATTTTGAATTTTTCTTCTTCATTAACTTCAACGATTTCTCCTATTTCTCGTTTCCGTTTCTTTATTTTCTGACTAGCTTTCTGTATAATTTTTGGACTTCGTACAAATGCACCTGGTTCATATTTAGCAATGTCTGTCTCAATTTTCTGTTTACTAGCTTTTTGAATTGATGGATTTCTTACAAATGCACCCGGTGCATCTTTCTGTGTCTTGATTCCATTTGTAGCTTCCTTTGCTGTTTTAATTTTTTTCTTATCGATTTGATACGTCTCTGTATTTTTACGTTTTAGATTATTCTGAAAAATTAAGTTCTATCAGTGAAATAACAGCGAAATACAAGTTTAGTTACATACCTTCAGTCCTAAAAAGCTATCATCATAATCAGTCAGTTCTTCAATGCCAATGAGACCTTCTATATCACCAGATATTAATGGACCTTCTAATTTAACTGGTTTCCAAACATTTACTTTAGTTTTTCCAACCATTATTATAAAATTAAGAATATGTACTAACCTAACCTGTACAAAACATGTGCACAACTTCGGTAATCAACCAGGGAGTACCGGGAGAGATCACTCAAATGGAAGAATTTGGCGCATAGCTACTACCATCTTGCGGGAAGGGGCGCAACTATTTTTCAATTTTATTTGAATCTTGAATCTTAGTTACCGTTGAAAAAATTTAAGCAAATGTCGATTTAAGTAAATAAAATTGTTTATAATTGTCAATACAGATAATTAAGAGTTTTACTTGCGTTATTGCTATTTATTTTTTATAATTTTGAAATTGTGAATCGATTAAAAAAGGTAAGCTCTCATTTCTATGATTCATACATAAAATTGTGGTGAGTACAATGCAAATTTGATACTATATAATGATAATATAATATAAATGATGTTCATAATTTTTGTAGATGTCAATTTCGAAGAAATTTTGTTGCGTGCCGGATTGTTTTCTTTACGCTGATCAACCGATGATAAGATTTCCGGCACCAACAAAAAAAGAAATTTTCCAAATTTTCAACTGACAGACGCTAGATTGTGTGACACTTGCACTGGACTTTTACTATCTACTGAGACCTTACCGGAACATGACCTGATACAACGACAAGAACTGACTGTGAACGGACTGACAAGACCTAGAACTATGTTCATGTATTATGTAAAAGTAGTCATGGATAAGACTTTTGGACTTTTACCTCGACTTGGACATGAAAGACGTGTACTGAAACGGACTGTGGACTTCGTGACTTCTAATACTGACTTAACAAGACTAACTTGTGGGATCCACGATATTTCGAGGACGTTTGTTTTGTTCACCGTTAAGTTCTCTATTTTTGTTCGGTGTAAGCGAACAAATAGATTCTTAACTGGACAAGACAGCCGTCCTCTAGCTGTTTTGGATCCCATACAACGACTTGCAGTTGAACGTTACAGAAAGACTTTGAAAAGCAAGTACCGCAAGTAAATTGTAAGTCTGTTTAATATTTTTCTGTTAATTTATTATAAATCATAATTATTCTAGGTACGTCTCCACTGGTTCCATTCCGCGGCCTGGAGTTTCTATTAGTGCAAATGCATTAATACACGCATGATGTAGTTCGAGCATAATAACAAATATTGGACTAGATGATTTTCTGGACCTCACAAATACCTGGAATTTCGAATAGTAAACAAGAAGCATTTGGGATAGATGAAAATTTTTCAGCTGCAATATTTACACGGTGCTAGAACTGAAAATTATTATTTGTAATGGAACATGCTCCAATATTTCTATATCATATGGAACCAAGAAGTAATATTCTTCAGTCTTGATATTACTTTAGAATTCAGACAGCCGAAGAAGCTTCAATAAGTGGAATGAAGAAAAAACAAATATTTGTGGAGAAACAATCTCAAATACAGTAAAATTGACTTAGTTTAGACAGTAAGATGAATTTATGTTCAGGTGAAGTGAAAACTATGCAAAACGTCACTTTAGCTCAAAGTATATTTGAAGAATTCAGTGATTATTTTATAATAATACTTCTAAAATATTTTTCTATTTTTTCCATTGATTTCTTCAATTAATCACACATCTCAAAATCATTTGAACTAGTCTACAATCTTGGATTAGTGATTTTGGTCCTAATATTTTCAGTTTTGTTATTAAAACTCATTCTAGTTCATATCTACTGCCGTCATATCACCATCATAAGTGATTCAAGATTGAATTAAAATAGAAGAGAACTCACTAATCCAGAATTGTTGGTTAGTATGAACTCCTTTGAGAATATGGCTATTGATTTTGATATTGTGTATTAGAATAACTTTAAATTCTTCTGAACATTTGTATACAGTATTTCTTTAGTCCTGTTCACAATGGAGTTGAAATACTGTAAAAAGTAATTTCAACATGAAGTATGACTCACAGGAATTAAAAAAACATTTTTTGAAAATAGACACTTTAAAGTAATTGATTCATGGCTTTTTAGTTCAAATTACTAATTTACCAAATAACTACAGAGCTGGGTCAAACCTAATGCATGAAATGACTTTATTTAATTTTGAGTTTGGTACCTATTCAATGTATTGCAATACTGTAAAAAGTGATTTTATTTTAAGGTATGATCCACGCAGTTGGTGAAGATATTTTACAAAAATACATTATACAAAGTTATTGATTTGTAACGTTTTTAATAGAAATTTTAAATGAACTTTATAACTGCGAATTTGTTCATTACAATTGGATCACACTTTATGCATAAAGTAACTTTATATCTCAAAACCTGATATTTGTATATATATTGTCAATGAGATTGGTTTACATGTACAAACATTTATAATATATGTATTTATGTTTGAAAAAAATATTGACGTCTTTCAATTTATAGTACTTAACCTCAAAAAATAAATTTAGATTGGGAGCAATGACGTCATTGATTGGGAGCCATGGTAACATAGCTATCAGAGACCTCAGGTAGCAAGGGGCGCAACTATTTACATGCGCATAATTTTTAACATTGAGTGCTCTCTCCCGGTACTCCCTGGTAATCAACCAAGTCTCAGCCACAACGCAAAATTAAAAAGAAATACGCTTCCACTCTAAAAATATGAGTTAAACATAAGGCTCAAAATCGCTTACCTTGCTTTACAACCATCCAACCAAGTAGTGCTGTTATTTAGCTGTAAATACTGATTACATGTCTGGCCTATTACAACCATCAAACTAAATAGTGCCTTTGATCAGTTGCTAGCGCTTATTATTTATTTGGTCGATTGTACATCAAGCGATTTTGAGCCTTATTATTTCGCTTGCTTTTGCAACATAGTTGCATAGTCCGTCTATACTTAGTCATGCACAAGAAACGTCAAAATATAAACACAAATTTCATTTTGGAGTTTAGAAATTACAATAAAACGATAGGATGGGAATGGAATTACTTTCTTATATCATTTACTAGTAAGTTTTTAAGAATTGTACAGCCACAATTTTTTAAATAAATATTGTCATTATTTTACAATATAAAATCGGAAATTACCTTAACAATTTCTTATGTTATTTATTAGTCTTCGAGAATTGTACAGTCACAACTTTTTTAATAAATCTTGTAATGAATTTATTGTGATTTACTTACTTTACTCAGTTTATAGTACACTTTTATTTATAAATTGTCGCACAGTAGAAAATCGCTAGACAAAACTGCTTGCTACCATTTTTCGCGCCATTACTTGACCTCTTTCTATAGTTCATTTTAGTTAAGAGCGGTCCAAGGTCTCATACAGGACCACGATTTAAGCTTCCTAATTGGCTAAAATATGAACTAATTTCACATGAGCACTAAAATCGCACTTGGTTATCTGTCAGTTGCATTCTAAGTCATTAATCAATTATCATAAATAAATTAGTGCAGTTTGAAGATTTAAATTTGTATCTATTCGAGTAATATGTGAATATATTTGTTGCTTTTATTTCTTCAATCCATTTTCTGCATTCAACGTGAGTAAATTGTGTTTGCATTTCGGCCAATCAGAAAGCTTAAATCGTAGCACACAATCTCTGCTGGAAAAGTTATGCTTTCCGAAAACTGAGCAGCCGCTCTTTTAATTGATAATTGCTGATTAGCCAGCCACCTAGTGATTATATATCCTTGCTCAATATTCCAAGACACTAATCTAAATCAATCAGAACGTCGCAGATAACCAACACCCACCGAATACATTTTGCGCAACAATCACATTTTGCAACAATCTACTATTACTCAAATGTCTGACAACTGATAGAAATATTTTCTAGGATGTTCTCCAATGCCAACTTAGATACAATAATTACAATAAATTATAAAATAAATAACAACCTTTTATAAATATCACGATTCAAGTTAAGTACTTAAAATAAAGTCTCAAGTGACAGTACTGGCATCGATTTTTATATTTTGCTAATATTTTCGAGTTTTTTAGATAGTAGACCGAAATGTAAACTTAAAAGTTGAGTACAAAATTGCACTATAATTGTGAATACTTTGAAAAATAGAGAAAAAAATTGGATCATGACGCTGCTTTCCACAACCGACATTTAAAGTATCCGTTTTTAATTTTCTATATTAAAAAATTCATGAAATAACTTTTTTATCTGTGAAAAACTTGCAGAATTAATTTAAACTTATATTAAAATGGAATATCAATTGATATCAACAAAGCTAGTTGAAAATAATTAATTTTTTGCTTCGGTAAATATCTGAATTTGATCTTTTGTTAATTAATATATCATAATTAATTTTGTCGGATATTTCATATTTTTACGAAGTCAAGAAAGCTTTCAAAGCATTTCGTTTTGCGGAACACAAAAAAGATATTTACCTTTTATGATTAGAGTTCAGTGCGTAGGAAAGTGTATGCCGATAGCAATTTGCGTTATGTTACTAAATTCTGTTTATCAAACATATTTTGTAGTACACGTGTCAGAAAAGACACATAATTGGATAATGTAAGAAAACTATAATAATGTCACAAATATGAAATATCTTAGATTTTTAGTTTACACTAATGTTTATTGCTTGTTATTTATTTGATAACTTATTGTAATTACGATCCAAGTTAGCATTCGCGAACAATCTAAAAATGTTCAGTTGTTAGACATTTGAATGCTAGCTCATTGTTGTAAAATGTCATTGTTACAATTGGTCCGCTGGATGATTAACGGCATTGGGAATAATCAATTATTCAAAGTGACGACCAGCAATTTTGTTATTGTCCGACGATTTGTAAAGCAAATAATAAGTGTACTGTAACCTGTAAAGCTATTAGCTCACAATAAAATTTATAACAATAAACAAATGTTTACTAGACATAAACAAACTGTTTTAGAAAAATTGATGACATTTCGAGAAAAAAGCAATTAATTAATGCGACCATGAAATTATTTTCCCAAGAGGTTAAAGATATATCAGATAATTATATGTTTGTAATTTGTCTAATAGTCTAATCGAATCATATTTGATCCATTTGGATCATAAATGATCATAAAATGAAATATTTGCGTTATTGTCTTACAATCTAATTAATAAAATAGAAGAATGTATTTTTCTTTTCTCTAATCTGTTAAAATATTGAATACTTGCCGTTGCTCCATTTTTGTATTTGTGCCATTATTTAGCTGGAAATCATCAAAAAAAAACACACGACGCACGGCAACTATTTAAAAAAATAGTATTACTTTAGTCGTACCCATTTTCGAGAGAGTCGTACAACTATTCTTCATTATGACAGATTTGAATCCTGCCAAATTAATCAAATGATTTCATACTTGGTTTTATTCTGAAATAAAATAATATAATTAATTTTCTGTTACTGCTACTGCTGGCGTCAGTTTGCACTCTCACTTTATTTTTCAATTTTATAATACCTACAGCTCACAGGAAGATCTTGTGGTCAACAGCAAACAAATTTAACAAGAAGATAGAATATCATGCGTCCCCAAATCGAATTATTGTAACTAATAAGTTCGTAAATGGAGGCGTTAATTCTATTTGGGACCTGCAATGCAATTTGCGCGTCGATAGCTATGAATTTTGACGGTATAAAAGCTCCAAGTTCCGTGAGGAAAAGTCAGTGCATTCTAAAGCTGCCTACAGTGAGAACTTCAAAAAGATTCACAAAACAGGTAAGAAATAGATTATCATTCTTTTCTATTAAATACAGAAGATGATTATAAAAAATCACAAATTTATAAAAATAAAATTGGTTTCGTAGGCCAATAGCTGCAGAAATAATACTGTAATTTTTCCATAGATTATATAACAATAAAATGCAATCCAATATGAAGTTAATCGTGTGCACCATCCTACTGGCCACCGTAATTTCTGTCATGTTGAACAGTGTTGAAGGAACGTACAGAAAACCGCCTTTCAATGGCTCTATCTTTGGGAAACGTGGATCTACTATTGGTTAGTACCAAAAATTTATTTTTATTTCCTTCTCTTCTGAAACACCCTTACATCCACAACAATTCAAAAATGTAATTTGAAAAATTATTATTTCAGAATATGACAGTGCCAGTAAAGCCCTTTCTGCTATGTGTGAAATTGCGAACGAGGCGTGCCAAAGTTGGTTTCCCAACCAGGACAAGAAATAAATAATTATTTTGAAACTGATGATTCTAATGGCATATGTACTGAATATTTAATATTTATTTATAATGCATGTCTTGTATTTTGTATTAGTTAGAATAATGAATAAAAGTGAGTGAGATAATTTTGTTCTATTAATTTCATTCCTATAAATAAAGTGTCATCTTAAACTGCCAAACAGGGAAATTGGGAAGGATTTATCTTGATTTCAGTTCAGATCGGTCCAAGGGTTCTTATGGGACTACGATTTAAGCTTTCTGATTGGCCAAAATGCGAACACGATTCGCTTACATTCAAAATAAACTTGCTGGAAATTAATCCAAGAAATAAAAGCAGCAAATATATTTATATATTACCTGAATAGATACAAATTTAAATCTTTGAACTGCACAAATTGATGAACGAATGACAGATAGTCAAGAGCGATTTTTGTGCTAATGTGAAATTGGTTCGCATTTTGGCTAATCAGGAGGCTTAAATCGTAGTCTCATAAGAACCCTTGGAGCTTCTCAATTGAAATGAAGTACAGTATATTATTGTGATGAATATGAGGTAAGTTATACATTGTGCCTGTTTGAACTAATATGTGTTTTTTAAATGATTCAAAAATTCTTCACTAACACATAAATGCAGTGAATTTAGATTTCTAAGACAGTGACACAGTTGAGTGGAGCACTCAAGATCCTCAATTTATTTTGCAAATAATCCGTTCACCAACCATAATTCAAATAATTTACAATATACTTCTGATTTTAAATTCTGTATATTTTATTTGAAACTTTGATGTTTCGATTCTTTGACCAAGGATCTTCTTCAGAAAACAATGATACAAAAATAAAACTAATATTATTACTTGCCTTGTTTTATTTTTGTACCACTGTTTTCTGAAGAAGATATCCTTGGTCAAAGAATCGAAACGTCAAAGTTTCAAATAAAATATACAGAATTTAAAATCAAAAGTAGTTTTTTATTCAATAAAATTCTGAAAAATATATGAATTATTATAAACTAGTGTTAATACTTTACCAACATCTTCATAATAATGGATATTTTCGCTTTCATATGATTTTAAGAATGAAAGAAAATAGAATAATTTAATAATAAAAATGTTTCTTACATGTAAACAATAATGTAAAAGTCTCATTGATAAAATCATTATAAAATATATATTACTTTTAAGTGATAAATGCTTTAATAGATGGCTATTTATAATATAAAATCTATGAAACAACTTCAAGCAAATTATCAATATTTGCCAGCATATTAAGAACAGATTGTTGACAAAGGAGTAAATTCATATTAAAATATGGAATTCAAAGAGCGGAAATTGGCTCTTCTATTAATTTCATAGCAGAAATCAACGAATAACATGTTTACAATTATAGCCTGTCCAAATAAGGAACGGTCCAATGGCTCTTTTAAAATTTATATCTTCTGATCTATATATATAAATAAAATAGCACCAAAGAGGAAGAACAGAAATAAATAGAAAAACAAAGGAAATCATAAAAGAAGAAATGACAACAGTTTTAAACAAACTAAGAAATGGAAAAGCACCTGGACATGCCTACAGAACAGCTAAAATATAAGGGGTTAGAAGGTGAAGAAATGCTACTAACGATGCTGAATAGAATATGGAAAAAAGAAGCAGTACCAAAAGACTGGGAAAAAGCGGTGATATTTCCAATATACAAAAAAGGAGACTATAGAGGAATATCACTATTATGCTCAGTAGTAAAAGTATACGAAGCTATATCTTAGAGAGCAAACTTAGACAATGTACAGAAGAAACACTGGAAGAAACCCAAAGCAGATTCAGAAAAGAACACTCCACACAAGATCATATATTTAAAACTATAGATTGCATTAGAAAAGGCGTTCGACAGAGTGCCAAGAAGAATTATATGGGAGATACTGGGAGAAAGACAGGTAGACGAAGAATTGATACGAGCAATAAAAAGTATATATAATAGAACATCGAACTATATAAGAACAAACAGTGGAACATCGGATGAATTTACAACATCACAAGGACTGAGACAAGGAGGGGCTTTGAGTCCTTTACTATTCATCTTTTTCCTGAATAAAATAATGAAAAACAAAAAGCAAAACAAAAAAGATGGAAGTTGGTTTCTATAAGTTAGAGCAAATAAAAATAGCAGAATGTGCATTTGCAGATGACTTGGCAATTCTAGCAAAAAGCGAAGAAGAGACATAGAGCAAGTATATAAGTTCACTTATCTAGGAACAATACTAAACAATAAAGGAAGCTTAGAGTATGAAATCAACAAAAGAATTCAAGCAGCTAACAGAAGTTACTTCGCTTTGAATAAAATTATAAAAAAGTGACAAGGAAGACGAAAACAACCGTATACAAAATAATTTATAGTATATGGCAGCGAAACGTGGGTAATGAACCAAAAACTAAGAAGCAAAATATAAGCGGCCGAGATGAGGTTCTTGAGAAGAGTAGAGGGAGTAAAAAGAATATATAAGGAACGACCACATAAGAAATATTCAAATAGAAAATATACAGAAGACAATAGAGAAAAAACAGTTATCATGAAATGGTCACTTAAAAAGAATGTCCGACAATAGACAAACGAAAATAATATGGAATTCCAGAACATCGAAAGAAAGAAAAAAGGAAAGACCAGCAAAAACATGGGAAAGCAACGTAGGAAATACTACGCAGAAACAACATTAGCCTGCAAAGAGTAGGAAATAAAGCGCTAAACAGAAAAGTATGGCAGGATCTAGTGAACACAATAAACTAAAATAAAAGTCCAATCTTGACGCCCGAAAGGGTATTAAGAGATTTAAACAGATGATAATAATAATAATAAATAAAATTGAAATTTCTGTCTGTGATTTCGGAGTAAAGACTTTTTCTCAATTTCAAATACTAAAACTCAAATAGGCGTCTTTAAAATTTTGTCTGTTTGTTTATTCATCCAAGCTGATCGCCGAAACAGTGTATTTGTTGCTTTCGAATTCATTTCCAGGCAGCTTTTTTTAAATGTTTATATTTCGGCCAATTAGAGGATTTAAAACGTAGTCTCATAAGAGCTCGTGGACCGTTCTCAACTGGAATAGACTTTTTAAAACAAAATTAATTGAAACTATTTGAACTCTTTCGTTTAATATAAATGACTGAGCTATAAAAAAATTATTTGTTAGTATATAAAGAAAATATTAATATTATCAAAACTTACCAAAGTATTATCAAATTAAGGCCGTGTATCGCAGCCGTAATAAAATTGAAGGCACTGGAATAAGTGTGCAGTGTTTTATTATAAACAAAAGTATATATTGGCCCAGTAAACAGGGGAGTTATTGATTCCACTGACGTTGCTAATGTAAGTACTTGGCCTATTAAAACAAAATATGTTATACACTTATACGAGGATGACAAAATTAACAAAATACTTGCCTAGTTCATCAGCAGGAACTATTTTCGAAATGGCCGTTTTCAATAATGGCCTTACAATTCCGCCAAAACATCTGGTAGCACCAGCTATAAAACATATAAAATTAGTTTATAAAACTCAGAATTCTTGGTTTTATTTACCAACGTAAAGACCGTCATTTGTTCTAGAAATTCCGTACAGCAGTGCTGTTATCGTAGTCAACAACAATCCTAAATATATCAAAAATATTTCATCAAATCGGAGCTTCCGGTGCAGAATATAAAGTCCAAGAATAGTAACGAAAATCCCTGCAAAATTGTAAGCACTTGTGTATAGTGTAAATCTTTCTAGAGTCCAATGAAACTTGTCTCTTAGAAATAGGAAAAATATTTGACTATCTGCATTTATTGCCATCATGAAAAGCATTAGGACAACCATTAGAATAGCCAATATAGCTCGGTTATAGTTTTCCCGTTTTTTAATGCACGTTTTGTACATTTGTTTCAGGAGGGAGAAGTCGAAAAGGCCTCTAAAACCACCCTACAAAAATCAATGGTGTTAAACAAAACGTGAAATCAATTGTTTTATAAACTTACAGCATTTTCAGAAACTTCTATCGATTCTGGTATGGAGAAAAATATGTATAGGATAGCAAGTAAACAACATCCTGCACAAATTCCATAATTTCCAAAGTATCCAATGGAATTAAAGGCAAAAGAACTTGTGGTTATTCCCAAAAGGACACCAATTGACATTGATGCTTCGTACAATCCCATTCTGAAATTATTTGCATGTTGAAATACAAAAAACAAGTTTACAATTTTCAGTTTTAAAATAGTTATCTACAATCAAGTAATATTTTACAGCACGATAGTTTCTCATTAGCTAGGAGCGCTGTAAAATACTTAACGCACGTGATTTAAATAAATTTTTTTGACAATATAAATTTTAATATATAAATATATTTGTTCCAAAATATCATTAGTTCTTGTCTATATTTCTCAATATTAATTTCATTTTGAATTATTTGGCGTATGTTCGTTATAATTATATTACCACATATATCAGCTCCAACTGTCATGTCAGTGCACATTTATATAAATATAGTCAAGAACTGTAACCGTACTTTTCGACATTGCGAAAGAATAAAGCACCTCTCCAAGAGAAGAGAGTGGCTTGATTACTTACCGGAAACCACGATTTTTTTCTGATGTTATGTCAGTGATGTAACATACACAAGCCAATGACAAAGCAGTTTCTCCTCCGCCCAAAGATGTTGTGAATGAAGTAATTATCCACCACCATGGAGAGGCCGATGGAATGCCGCAAATTATTATTAAAATAATGTAAGTAATAAAATTACCTAAAAAACATATCCAAATTTGAATTAAATAGCGTCTTAGTAGTGAAGTGGAAAGTGATTGTAGTGCTCTCTGGTGGTAAAAAATGAAAGGTGTCTATTTCAAGTCATTTTTTCAACCACCAGGTGACGCTAGAATCAGTTCTCTTGACGAATAAAATGGGAAACGCATTTTATTGAATAATTAAAAATTGAATTTCGCGTTCTTGTTGGAATTAAATTGACAAATAATTACCCAATAGAGCATGAAGCATAACTGGTCTTCTTCCATTTCGATCGATCCAAGGTCCAATAAAAAGAATTAATATTGCAGGAACAATAGTTGCTAAAGAAGCTTGCACTGTTAGCAAAATACTTGCTGATGGTTGAACTTTAGTTTCTAGTTCTTTGCTGCCTTTGTTTGTACCCAAAAGAGCGCAATCTGATTCGTTGTAGCCCAAAGTAACATAACATGTTCTATATATAATTAAATTTGATGTGACTGTATCTAAAATTGAAATTTCATTTCTTAGAAAATAGATGCGTGATAAACATAAGGAGCCTGATTTATACAGGGTCTCTTATAACAAATCTGTCCACAATTTTTTTTTACAATAATAGCAACCGCGTAATTGTTACGAAACCTGCTACAAATGGCGCTGATTTATCGAGTTTAAAAGTGGGTCCACCTACATGTTGTTCATAAACTTTTCACACTGTAATAATTTCCAATTTTTTACAAAAAGTAAAATAAATCAATTTTCAATTATACTGGTGGCAAATTGGAAATTTCCCACTTTAGTTTCTAACATAGTGAACTGCAGACAAATTTCACAAGAGATCGGACTCCTATAATATACATATTCTTCATCAACTATAAAAAAAGTTCCAAATAAAGTTTTGAAAGCATATTCTCCCCAGATTTCAATTGCTGATCCTAAACAGTTTCCGAGTTATTAAAAAAAAAAAAAACAATTAAAAGTGGTAGGATATGTTCTGTGATTTATTTGCACTTAAACTAAACTCAAGATTTACATTTGATCTTCTGGCCATATTCTATAACACAATCATTCATTTATTATCGATCGAAAAGATCGACAAATGGAAATAATTGTATCCAGCAAATGTTCATTGGTTGAAATAGATAATGATCGATAAAAACTTATCGATTGAGTTACAGAATAGACCCAACTCAGTAAGAATATGAGTCAGAACTTCGTTTATATTAGGAAAATAGGAACAATAAGTAGAACAAAAGCAAAGTGCGTGACTGCTAAACAAACAATCAATTTTTGAATCAACTGCTGTAAAATCGTTACATACTGTGTTCTTCTAGCACCTCATTTTTCGTTTTTATTTTATTTCAATAGTAAGAATAAAAATTAACAACTGGTAATTATTTTCCTAAATATTTGGGAATAAAATACAGAGTTAGACTGATTTAAATCACGACTTGAATGATAGTTTAAATCAGTGTGATTTTTTCAAAAAAATAATTGATTTGAATCATTTAATTTTTTTTTCTTGTATATTTCATTAATTCAGTTTTATTTCTATTGCAGAGCAAAATAACGATTCGAATTAAATGATTATTTAATATATTTGAATGAAAATTCAATTTTTT
Organism: Dromius quadrimaculatus; assembly: GCA_963989225.1. Taxonomy (NCBI): domain Eukaryota; kingdom Metazoa; phylum Arthropoda; class Insecta; order Coleoptera; family Carabidae; genus Dromius; species Dromius quadrimaculatus. The sequence goes on from OZ022328.1 coordinate 6,908,171, forward strand.
AAAAAGTATTTTTGAGTTTTTCAGTAAAACATTGAAAATTTAAGTGTAATATGCAAATTTTCTGAAAAATAAATAAAAGTAAAATATTTTTTTAACCGTTTTTCCAGACATGCAACCACCAAATTTTGATAGGAAACCGATTTTAAGCTGACTAATAAAATAATAATGTGAGTGATATATTTTTGGGATTTCAGTCTTATTTAATTTTGTTTCTTTTCTGCCTTTACAGTTTCGGCTGCACCTCAGCCATTCTCAAAAGCGAAAGGAATTATTGCTTAAAAAATTGAAGTTATACATTAATTTAAAATGATATTAATATAAAAAAGCGGAAAAAAGAGAAATTTTCTCTTGTCATCTATGGAAGGCGTTGGCTATAACTGAGTCCCAAAAATATATCACTCACATTATTCACAAATCCAGTCAGCGTCAACCATTTTATCTAATAAAATAATGTTTGATTAAATTTTTTCCACATTGTTCCACCAAATCAAAAAAAATCCCAAGTAATAAAGAAGTTGAAAATTTTTTTTGTTAAAACTGGTGCTCTCAAGTCGGAAGAAAACAATTCAAAAAAATTATATTAGTTTTACTTATTTAAAAACAAAATGGCTCTATATTTGAGAAAAGTCACGATTGTTAAATTTTATTTTTACTATTGAAAGAAAAAATTCAAAAAGATTTTTTTAAATAATTCGAAAACTATTTAAGATTAAGGACTTAAATTTGAGGTGAATTATTTTTATTTGGTACTAAAATGATTCCTAAAGTGTTGCTAAAAAACACCGTGGGGATTCGGCATGCTTTATCATTATAAGGAAATTACAATTAAAGTGTTTTTAGTTGTTTTAATACGGTCAACAAGGCTATAAAAGAGGGTCAACCTCGGAATAAAAGATAAGGGGCTGAAAATTTGTACAAATCTTTATTTTGGCATTGTAAATGTTACATCAAAAGTGCGTTTAGAAACCATATTATAAAGCGGGATTCATGATTGACCTCGCGCTGTGACATGTATAGCTAAGCGCCTTCGCACTCTACAATGCTCTACAATTTTTTTAATAAATGCAGATACAATACATCATTGGACGATAATCGAACACAAAATTTCATCGTTCCAAGGCTAATCGTTTTGGATTTATCCAAAAAATTCTGATAATCTGTCAAGTAAAGCGGGCTTTCGGCCCAGTCGGTTGCTTTGGAAACAGCAGATCATCATTCTTATGCTACAACATTTCTAAATACTGATTTCCAAGATTCTACGGCCAGAAGTTCTGGATTTGTGCGCAAAATTAAACAAAAAATGCAACTTAAGTGCACTTCTGGTTCAGTCGATTATTATGAGAATAGTAGGCAATCATTCAGATGCTACAGCAAACTAAAATATTAAATTTCAATACTCTACAGCAGATTGTTTCAAATTTATGCGAAAAATTCCAAAATACTGTCAAGTATATAGTGCATTTCTGGTTCAGTCGATCTTAATGAAAATAGGATATAAGCATCTAGACGATATTATCGCCTAAAATACCTAATTCCAATATTCCACGTTCAATTATTTTGGATTTATGCGAGAAATTCAAAAAATGTTTTCAGTAAAGTGCATTTCCGGTACGGACGATTGCAATCATAATATGAGGTGCATAACTAGATGTTATAAAAGTGCCTAATACGAAATTTTAATATTCTACGACTGATTGTTTTGAATTTATGCGGAAAATTCGAAAAGTCTGTTATATAAAGTGCATTTTCGGATTATCCGATTGGCACAAAAATAAAAGATGACCATTTAGATGCTACAGCAATTTCAAATACTGAATTTCAGTATCCTACGGCTAATCATTCTGAATTTATGCGGAAAATTCAAAAAAAGTTTCAAATAAAGTGCACTTTCGGTACAGATAATTGCAACCATAATGCGAGGTGCACATCAAGACCCTATACCAGTCTTAAATACAAAATTTCAGCATTATACGTTTGACGCGATTTGAGATTTGCGAGTACACATACGTATCGAGACAAAACAAGCCGAAAATAGTCAAAATGGATATATCCATCAAAATCTCGATATGTGAATTTTGTTGGTTTCACAATACTTCCTTGTACATACTTTGTGCAAGTAAGTAAAAACTGATTTTTATGATATTTGACCTTGAATATCTCAAGACGTGCGCATATTTTGAGATAACATTAGAATGTCAAAATAAAGATTTGTATAAATTTTCATCTTTTTATCTTTCATTACGAGGTTCAACCCCTAGGTTGGACTATTTTAGAAATATTTTAAATGCAATAAAACTGCTCCAAATTTCTAAGAACAAATTACAAAGAATAAACCACAATAAACGTTTAAAATATTTTCATTTAATTAATTTGGAACATATTAATTGCCAAAATTTTTTGCAAATATTTTTCATCAATATTTTCTTATGATTACATTACAGGACCTTAGTTTTTTTCCGTTTTAAGTAAAACTCACCAGAAAACATGAAACAAAAGTATAAAAGAAATATTGGCACTTCAACACACGTTTTCATTCCACTAGACATTTTAGTCTTTTGCGAGTGATCGATTTGTGTTACGGGATTCCCAAATAGTGTTGCCAATATTACAGCTCAAATATCAATTTTACACTTTAAAAAACATCAATATATGCAAATTTATGATAACATATTAGATAAAGTTGGAAATAGAATATAAAACTAGAATACTCGAATAAATAATAATAATTCTTATCAGTTATCATCAATGATAAAGTTTAGTGTGACCGGGTAATCCCGATTTTCTTTAATTGCACAATTAAACTAAATTGTTTAGATAAAAATACCAGACAATATCAATTATAATCACACCATAAATGATTTTTTTAAATCTTTATGTCTTCGCGCAGATTATTTCCTGGAAAAGATACAGCTGCGCCATCTGCTGAGTCAGTATCCATAACCTCAAATATTTGTTTACTTCTCCAAGAGGGAAAGGCAATTATTATCCATATTTATCAACAATAAATAATATTATGGATTTAGACAGACGTTTTAATGATGATTTTCGGTAATTAAGTAATCAGGATTGATTTTTTTACTCATTTTTATGATGTAATGAATTTTAGGTCTATTATGTCTGAAAGAAGAAAATTTGACAATGAAATCAGGAAAAGTAACAGTAAATTGGCATATGTTGCGTATATCAACTATGAAATAATGATTTGGAAGAAATTAAAATCAAAATCGTATGATGGAGGAGCGAACACAACTGAAACAGTTGCTAAAAAAATTATTAACCTCCATAACAAAGCTTTATCGTATTTCAAAGATGATTTGAACTTGTGGTTATCATTCATTAAATTTTGTATGGAGGCTGATTATCATGGATTGCTATCTGAAGCATTTTCTAGAATGCTTATGGTAAAAAAAATCAATTTTGAAAAACAAGTGAACTAATTTTTTGTTTGTAGTATCGCACTGACAAGCAACTATGGTTACTAGCAGCGAAATGGGAGCTGGAAGAATATGAAAATATTGAAAAGGCTCTCGAATATTTATACAAAGGTTTATTTCATCACTCAACTGAAAGTTCAATTTATTCGGAAATATTTAGATTAGAATTAGAGACTCCAAAATATTTATCTCATTTGGCAAACACAAAAGAGATTGAAGAAATTGCAGTAGGGAAAGCTACTAAGATCTTTACAGCTGTTCAAAACAAAATTCCAAATAATGTCGATGTTTATATTAATTTGTTGAAGGTGGCAACATTGTACACTTACACAACTAAATTGCAAATAGATATTATACAGTACGTGATTAAAATATTTCCAAAACATGAAGATATGTGGCATCTTTTAGCTAAACGCGAATTAGAAGGGCATCATCTCTCGGCAGATAATAATTATAAATTCATACCGGATACGCATATAAATATTAGGCTAGAAAATATGATTAGGAAATTCCGGTATGCTGTTAATTTCGTTCAAACAGAAACAATGTGGTCTAAATACCTTAATACTTTATTATATCTTCAAGAAGACAAAAGATACAATAAAAATTCCTTAAAAGTTTCTTTTACACATGCTTGTGAAGAATCACATAAAGCCAAATTACTAACAGAAGAACATTATATGAAATGGATTGAATATATCAAAGATAACCCAAAATTACTACAAATATTAGAAGAAGCAACTAGAAATAAACCCAAATATACCCAGCTGTGGGTCGCAAGAATTAGATGTCACATCACAACAAGTAACGAAGAAAAAATTGAAGCTATTTTTGACGAAGCAATAAATATCTTAAAAGATAATTCAATACAAATTTGGCGATTAAAAATACAGTATTACCAATTAAATCTAACAAACAAAGATCCCAACAAAATAGAAAATATTTACAGAGCCGGCTTAAAATTCTCACCAAATATATCAAAACTATTGAAACCACAGTTTCTGGATTGGATTACACTTTTTAAATTGGATTCAACAAGAGAGGAATACAAGAAGCTTGCAATGGAAGAACCGTTTTGTTTAGAATTGCACAAAAAAATGGTGGAATTAGAAGCAATGTGTTCTCAGCCCAATGAAGATATCCTAAAATTGGTCTCGAAATTGGCTGTTGAACAATTTGGAGAAGAAATTTGGTTGGAGTACGTTCAAGAAGAAATGGATTGCGGTAAGATTAGCAAAAATTAATTAATTGACTGCATTTTAATTGATGTATTTCAGGTCCCCGATGGAAGAAAGATATATTCCGGAAATATTTACTGAAGGATTAGTGCAAATTTTTTATAAATTGTTTCTATTTTTATTGTAAATAAATTATTTATTACTTACCTGACGATTTCTTAATATTAGTAGGGGTTATTCTAAAATAACTAATACTTCATTATAATTTATTTAACAGTATACACGGTGATCAATAAAAATTTCGTGATTCGTCTACAATACTATACCTGAAACAAAACATACAATGAAAACACGCTTTTTATAGCTAATTTAAATACTTACAATTAGTTATGACTAATTTATTTCTTCAAGAGTTGATGTCTGAGGATGAGGAAAGGTGCTCCAATACCCGATCCAAAGAACAAAATGAATAAAGCAGTTAATCTGTATCTGTTCTGGATTTGGAATGGTAAATTCTAAGAAACAAAATATACAATTAAAATTTTGTTCAAAGGTGAGGTCGATCGTCAAATATTTTGGTTATGTAACAGCTTTTATTAAAATTTACCTGGCCGGGAACACCTCCATGAGATCCGTGTCTCACGAATTGTTGAAGAGCGTTTCTCGCAAATAATGCAGATTTTCCAATCATTTTCAAGAGGAAATTGATTTATTTAAGTATTTAGAGCACCAGAAAAGAATGATCCTGTTAATTTTATATCTCACACTAGGTGGCTTTGAAATCTAGATTAATGATATATAGATAGGGCACGACTACTGTTCACGGGTTTACTAAATTTTTAAGGCTCAAAATCGCTTGATTTTGCCGCACTACAGCCAACCAAGCAAACTATAAGCATATATAGCTGAAAAACAACACTATTTAACTGGTTGATTGTAAAGTACCAACCAAATAATTAACATTTACAGCTGAACAATAGCAATAATTATTTAGTTGATTGTAAGACAAAGTTAAGCCATTTTGAGCTTCAGAAGAGTCAATCTTCGCATATATCCGAAGCCGTTTTCTATCATTGATCGAAGTTGGAAGTATACCGGCATTTTTAAAATTGATTTAGGTAATGAACATTTTTTGATTAAATGTCTTCCACCCTTGTTTTATTCCCAATTATAATAGAAGAACCGTGAATAAAAAGGATGGTCCTAAAATGTGTGAGTAATAAGAGTGTAAACTTGAGAATTATGACAAGGTCAAAAATTTGGTCACTAAAATTGTTGGCTGAATGTCATAATTCTTGTTTGTACTCGTATTGCATACTAAATTTTTTCTACGGTCCTCAACTTCCATATTTTGACGATTTGAGCATACAACAATTGAGTTTTGAGCACAAGTTGACAATTACTCCACGCATGGTCGTAGAAAGCTGAATATTTTTGTACATGTCTACAAAACAATAAATATATGTTTTTTTTAAGAAGATGAATTTCCCACTAGTTCTAAAATAAATTTTTAAGAAACTCGCTGTTTTTTTGTTCCATTTCTCTCAAGTTTCTAGCATTACTTCATAATTTAAACAGAAATGTAACCTAAACTACTTCAATCTTTATAAATGCGCCACTCTGTCATTAGGATCTGTTTTTATTGAGTGGCCCAAATTTCAAAATACATAAATACATTAAGATTAAAAGCATACATCAAAAAAATTGGAAATGTTTGAATATTTAAAATATATGATTAAAAACTAACATCAAAATCGAAGTTTTTTAGACTATTTTTAATGTTGTTTACTTTTAAACATCAAATATACGTCATAAAAACGTCAAATAGTTTTCCAAACTTTCTACGACTTTTTTCGAAAGTGCTGCGTTTTCAAGTGAGTATGATAATCTCATGATAACGTCATATTTAAGCTATCGGTCTGAAACAACGCAGCAAGAAATTTGTCGGACACTGTGACAACTTGATAACATTGATTATTATTAAACAATTCAGCAAAAATGAACTATGTATGCATTGAAAAACAAAAATGCTTAAGTACGGCATGTTCGCGGTGGTAGACAAACTCATCGGAGCAGTATTTTTGTCGGGCAAAATATTTTTCGAATTTCTTATTAAATTATTGCATTAAAACTAAGTATGTATTCATCAAGAAAAAAAAACTCATGTATTCGGCATATTTTGATCAATTTGATCATGCTCATTTGAAAACGCAGCACTTTCGAAGAGAAAAAGTTTGGTAGACTCGCCAAAAGGAAATCATTGACGAAGTTTCAAGTATGTATTGATCATTTTACAAAAAGAGTGCTGTCCCGCGAACTAAAATTAGACGGCGAAATAGTCTTTCATTCATAAAGAATATGTTCGTCAAAAAATTTTGAAAACATAAGTACTGGCGCGCAAAAAGATGTAAACGGCGGAATTTCCGATATCTATATATGCATATGAAAGCAAGTGTATGGCACGCCGTTTTGCTATTTAATAGCAACAATTTATTCGAGTTGAACTTAAACTATACATTTTTATTATCTTGCAAGATAATTTTAATTCATTGAATTTTTATGACTGAATTAAAATTATGTACATAATGAAAATTCAGAATTATTATCATCTTGCAAGATAATTTCAATACGTTGAATTTTTATGATTGAATTAAAATTATGTACATAACGGAAATTAAGAATTATTATTATCTTGCAGGATAATTTTATTTCATTGAATTTTTATGATTGAATTAAAATTATGTACATAATAAAAATTCAGAATTCTTATTATCTAGCAAGATAATTTTAATGCATTGAATTTTTATGATTGAATTAAAATTATGTACATAATGGAAATTCAGAATTATTATTATCGTGCAGGATAATTTTAATTCATTGAATTTTTATGATTGAATTGAAATTATGTACATAATGGAAATTCAGAATTATTATTATCTTGCAAGATAATTTTAATACATTGAATTTTTATGATTGAATTAAAATCATGTACATAATAATAATTCACCATGGAGATTATCTAGCAAAATTATGTGGAACCGTTGAATAATTCTGAATTTCCATTATGTACATAATTTTAATTCAACCATAAAAATTCAATGAATTAAAATTATCCTGCAAGATAATGAGAATTCTCAATTTTCATTATGTACATAATTCTAATTCAACCATAAAAATTCAATGAATTAAAATTATCTTGCAAGATAATAATAATTCTGAATTGCCATTATGTACATAATTTTAATTCAATCATGAGAATTCAATGAATAAAAATTATCCGGCAAGATAATAAGAATTCTGAATTTCCATTATGTACATAATTTTAATTCAATCATAAAAATTCAATGCATTAATATTATTTTGCAAGATAGTAATAATTCTGAATTTTCATTATGTACATAATTTTAATGCAATCATAAAAATTCAACGTTTCCTTATAATTTTGCTAGATAATCTCCATGCTGAATTATTATTATGTACATAATTTTAATTCAATCAAAAAAATTCATTGAATTAAAATCATCCTGCAAGATAATAATAATTCTGAATTTCCATTATCTACATAATTTTAATTCAATCATAAAAATGCAATGCATTAAAATTATCTTGCAAGATAATAATAATTCTGAATTTTCATTATATACATAATTTTAATTCAATCATAAAAATTCAATGAATTAAAATTTTCCTGTAAGATCATGAAAATGTATAATTTAAATTTGACTGGAGTAAATTGTTGCTAATGTCACAAAATAATTGTGACAAATTTTATGCTGTGGAAACAATTGAATATAAAAATTCTGGAACACTCGTTTTGTGGAACAAATAACGAGTGTTTCAGAATTTTTAAACTAAATTGTTGCTATTAAATAGCAAAACGGCGTGCCATACAAGTGTGTGTCTGTCTGAAACTTATACAAATCTACAGGCTGTTGATACTTTATAACACCCGAAAATAACAGTTAAAACTCATTGAAAGAAACAATTTTTCTTTGTTCAAATTTTTTGTTTTAGCATTTGTTTTCGGTTCTCTAAAACGTTGTATTTACAATTATTTTCTATTTTATCAAATAACAAAAAGGCGACCGATCAAAAATTTCAAAACAAGATATTTTGAAAACGACTTGATCGATTTTTGAAAATAAAACATTTACAAAATACTTAAACTATCTACTAACAACATTTATATGAAACCTTTTTTTATCTGTCCAAAAAAAAATTTTAAATCCAAATTGAATTACAGGATAAATTTCAGCACACTGTAACAATTATTTAAAACAAAGTAGGCTTGCTGAAATGGCAAAAGCTGTGGTCGTGGACAAATCTTTGCGATCGCCTAGTGGAACGTACTCATTATGAAAGAATGGTCATTTGGACTTAAGATGTAGAAGTGAGAAGAAATTATTTTGAGATTATGACAGTAGAATTACTGACAATTGAATAATGTTCAAATGCAATTGGCAGCTATACGAAGTTATGTTATAAAGAATAATGGGCAAAAATAATAATTTTATACGAAATTTTTGTATATATTCTTTAACATAACAATTAGTATTCACTGTCTCATAATCTTATTGATCACAAGTTGTGAATTGGATGAAAAAAATGAAACTAGAAAATAGGAAATCTGTTCGAAATTTCGATGTTTTCATCAAATAATTAAAAATAAAATTACACAAAAATAAGAAAACATAGCATTTTGTTTAGATTTATGAATGAATAAGATTGAAAACTGTAATAAAATCAGCGATTTAATACATTGCCAAAGAAGACAAACGAATCCACTAAAGTGGAGTCCGCTCATAGCTGCTAGTTAATTTCAGTTGCCAATAAAAAAGTTTATCAACTATATACCAGTTTATTTCATTTAAGAACAGTCCAAAGGTTCTACTGGGACTACGATTTAAGCCTTCTGCTTGGCCGAAATGCCAACACGCTACACTAATGCTGGGGCCACACTTACGTCTAGCGCCATTAATTAAAGTTTTATTTGACTTTGAAGGTAGGTGTAGCCACGCCTTAGCGTGATAATTTATTCACGGCGTTGATAATGACGTGAGGCGTTAAGCGATAGATCGGTTGGCGGTCCAATTCGACACATCAAAGTGATCAAGCGCGTTATTTATTGCAATGTTGTGGCTACACTAGCGTTTGTCTCTGTCAACTGTCATCGTGAATTTTAAATGTGCGAATTTAAATTCAGTAAGTTTTTCATTGGAATAATGATATCACCAAAGTTTTACAATGAAGTAGTACAATGAAATTGCCATCGTATTCTTGGAAGTGTTTCGAAAGGAACCTTGTTCATAGGACAGTGCTTTGACGGCCAATTTAGTGACATTTATGATAACATTTATCATTGAATGCTAGAGTGTGGCCACTCAATTTGACGCATAACTTAGAGTGTTATATTTGACGCGATATTTATTGCAATAATAGGCATTAAACGTTAACGTAAATGTGGGCCCAGCATTAGGTTTTCAAGCATATGGAATTTCTGAGGCATAATGCTAACGCTAACCAATCAGACGTGCTTATGTTCGTATACGATCGGTTGACACCGACTATCTCCGCGATTAGTGTCACTCGTTATAACCTGTGTGTATCAGCGATTTAATACATTGCCAAAAAAGACAAACGAATCCACTAAAGTGGAGTTCCGCCCATGACTGCTAGATGGCTACGAGCTAATTTCAGTTGCCAATAAAAAAGTTTATCAACTATATACATGCAGCTACAGTTCATTTCATTTAAGAACGGTCCAAAGGTTCTTATGGGATTACGATTTAAGCCTTCTGCTTGGCCGAAATGCCAACTTACTACACTAACAGTAAATGCACGATATAAAACAAGCTGTCTGGAGATGAAGAAATAAAATAAGCAAATATATTCACATAATTACTTGAATACATGTACAAATCTATTTTTGATAATTGATGAACAACTGACATAACCAAGTGCGATTTTTGTGCGAATATAAAATTTTGGCCAATAAGAAGGCTTAAATCGTAGTACCATATGAAGCATTGGACCGTTGTTGACTGGAATAAAATATAATTTAATTTTCTAACTGTGAAATAGTGCGACTAGTGGCAGCTTTTGAAATTATTACAATCAAAAATTTATGCGGACAGAATTTCATAGGAAATCTTGTGAACTTATATCATTTTTTGTCCGACAGCTGTTTGTACAACTATGGTAAAAAAAATTACCCGTTACGGGTGTGATAGCATATATGCGCTGAGCTATGAATACTTATACAACTTTGGTACTGTCACAAAACTAAAAGATTAATGTTGTAAGGAATAATAATATAGTTTGGAGTTTATATTGCTTTTATATTTTTTTTACCTAGATTTTTTTACAGTCTTACTGAATAAGAAATCTACATTTTATGTTTTTTATGCTGAACGTTTTGTATTGTACAATAAAGATTGCTTTTGTAATTAAAAAAAAATGAACAGTCTACAAAAATCAGCTGCTTGGCAACTCTCGCTGTTTTATAACAAATTATATCACGGCTAATTTCGTAATTTTGTGTTAATTTTCTTTGCAAGGATACACTGATATGAGTGGAACGAAAAATGAATGCTTAATAAAATTTTGAGCGAAAATAATATCTAAAATTTTAGAATTAGCATTTCTGAGTAGAAGTTGTCCTTAAAATGGTCAAATTATATTTATATGTTTAATTATTAATATTTTCAACATTATACACTTATGGGTTGTAACTAAAATATTTAAATGAGGTTATGTTTTATCATAAGTGTATAATGCGTACATTTTTGTGATAATCCTGTAAGAAGATATGAAAACTTAATACAGAAGGAATTCTTGTGTGAATGTTGCTTCTTCTTACAGAATTGTCACATTGCATTATTGTACGATATAAATATGCATAGAAATATAATAAATTAACACACATCGTAACACGATCACAAACAAACATACAAAAACAATATTTTAGAAACTGTTTTTCTTTAATCGTTATTTTTTAATCTAAGTTTATCACACAGTTAGAATTTTGTTAATACGTTTTATTATTAAATATATGTACAAACACAAAATGGACTGTACAATATTTAATTCATCAACATTAACAAAATGGAAATGCGTTTCTAGTCAACTTGGTATTCGTTTACTTGTTAACAATAATGAACTATAATTGTATTTATATTTCGACGTACGTGCTGGAAAAAACCTAAAATTCAACTAAAAATGGTATATTGGTAAAACGCAGTTCGCAAATATAAACACAATTTTTAGATAAATTTGCAACAAATAACAAAAAAGAGAGTATAACTAATTAAAAATGTATATCAACGATTTTTTTTTTTGTATATGAATAACATTACGCTAAATTTTCAGTTGCAAGCCTTCCAAATTCTCTTGATTTATTTGCTGATTTGCTACGATTAACGCTTGGATTCATTTGTAACACACAAATGGCACTATTCTGATCTTTATTACCTATCATACGGTTATGATTGTCTGATCTTAGTATTCGTTAACATTTTTAAAAGTTATTGCACACTGAGACATAAATCATATACATAAAATTTTCAAACAAATGGAAATCAGTGTTGGCCAACAAAAAATATTCACTTTTTTCAATCTCTACAATAACTTTGGAAAATAAAATGAACTATGGTCCGAATTTATGAACGTCCCTTTGGAACTCTTCAAAAAATATTAAATAAACAATTTTTTTTACATTTAGGTTGGTTTTAGATTAAAAAATTGACATAAGAAAAACTAACGTTCATAAATTCGGACCTCAATCTAAAATTATTATCTTGCCAATAAATGGCAAATTAGATTTTCACTTTGTTTATATTTTCTATATATTTTCGTTTGAAATCAAAGTAGCTAAGTAAAAAGCCAATATTGTCAAAATTATAACCCAATACTTGAAAAATATTGTTGAATCAATTATTTAAGTTATTTCTTTACATTGGTTCCATTCAGATTTAAACTTTGATAAACGCAAATCTTCCTGTACTTTTCGTTGTTGTCTTGATATTTCTGTCTATTTATTAACTTAAAAAATATAAATAATTACTGTTTTTTTTTTTTTTTTGAGCAATCTAGAGAATGCATATTTTAATTATTGAAAGTAGTATTTGTTGTGCCAACACTTAGAATAAAAACAAAATGAATGACGTTTGAATGCAAGCGCAAATCTATAGTAGAATACATAAATGAAGGCTGTATTATAATTTTATATTGCTAGGAGAAGGCGGTCCTACCAAAACGTGTAACCACCTTCGGAACCGCCGGTCAGGAACGAACCTTTCTTCTGTCCAAGAGCGACTTGGTGTCCAGCCATTGCGGCCAACTGTGCAGCTGATGGGGCAACTCCAGGAGGAGCAGGGGGAAGGACAGGTTGGCCGATACCGTCGAACCTGGCCCCCGCATCGAAACCATTCTGAACAACCATAAAAATTATCAATTTTTCTTATTAATGCATTATTCAAAACTTACCGGAATCATGATAGTTGGCCTAAGTTGTGTTGGTTGCATTGGGTATGAATATGCAGCTAATGAAGGATAGTACTGCATTGGTGTGTAAGCTGGATATCCTAAATAGCCTGGATATCCTGCAGCGTACATTGTGGCTGGAGGATACATCTATGTGAAACACATAAATATAATTGTTTTACCAAGCTTTGCTCCCTCTGGAGGTATAAACGAGGCTGCTTATTGTCTCACAGTGTTTGTATAAATTATATTATACAATATAAAATAGCGTTATTTGACAATTTAAAAAAAAAGTCCCTACAATATTCGTTCGAAATTATTCGGTTCCATTTCATTAAGGAAGGAATTTAGGAATTTGGTGAATAAATCCGGAAATTTTCAACAAAGTCGCTATGAATTATTATTAATTAACAATACTTGATGAATTTGCACATAAATGAAAGAAACTAGTGCAATATTTTAGACCTGTATAATGGAGCTAATATGGCAGCTTATTGTGGTTTTAATTTTAAGGAACATTTTAATCAGCAACAATTGGAAAAAGAAACGAATAGATAATAGAAAGTACTACAAAGAAATTCTGGTACAGTTTTATTAGAAGAAAAATGAGAAATGAAAAGAATAGCATATTGTGCAACAAGTGCGGCAAGTTCTCGATTGCCCATGAGAGCAAAGTTGAGTGCACGAACGAAGTGTTATAAAAGAAATGTGGGAAAATATCGAATGATTTAACTATGAGTTAGTAGATAAAACTTCAAAATTGTATTTAGATGGAAAACTTTTTGTAACAGTAATAAATTGTGAAACCAACTTTGGCGGTATAATTTCTGAATTCAGTGAATATTTTTATGAATTCATGAGGATATACTGCAATGTTTAGAAACTTATCTAATAGATTCACAGACTTTATCATTTATTGTATGTAATTCTTAAGATCAATTGAAAATATTATGTCAATAGTTTGCTTATTTGACCATTCTGTATGGCACGCCGTTTTGGTATTTAATAGCAAAAATTTATTCCATTTAAATTTAAACCATACATTTTTTTATCTTGCAAGATAATTTAATTCATCAAATTTTTATGATATAATTAAAAATATGTACATATTGAAAATTCAGAATTATTATTATCTTGCAAGATAATTTAAATGCATTAAATTTTTATGATTGAATTAAAATTATGTACATAATGGGAATTCAGAATTATTATTATGTTGCAAGATAATTTTAATACATTGAATTTTTATGATTGAATTAAAATTAAGTACATAATGATAATTCAGCATAGAGACTATCTAGCAAAATCATATGGAACCGTTGAATTCATATGATTGAATTAAAATTATGTACATAATAGAAATTCAGAATTATTATTATCTTGCAAGATAATTTTAATCCATTGAATTTTTATGATTGAATATGAATTGAATTAAAATTATGTACATAATTTCAATTCAATCATAAAAATTCAACGCATTAAAATTATCTTTCAAGATAATAATTATTCTGAATTTTCATTATGTACATAATTTGAATTCAATCATAAAAATTCAATGCACTGAATTTATCTTGCAAGATAATAATATTCTGAATTTTCATTATGTACATAATTTTAATTCAATCATAAAAATTCAACGGTTCGATATAATTTTGCTAGATAGTCTCTAATGTTGAATTATCATTATGTACATAATTTTAATTCAATCATAAAAATTCAATGTATTAAAATTATCTTGCAAGATAATAATAATTCTGAATTTTCATTATGTACATAATATTAATTCAATCAAAAAAATTTAATGAATTAAATTATCTTGCAAGATGACAATTCTGAATTTTTATTATGTACATAATTTTAATTCAATCATAAAAATTTAATGAATTAAATTATCTTGCAAGATAATAATTCTGAATTTTCATTATGTACATAATTTTAATTGAATCAAAAAAATTCAATGAATTAAAATTAACCTGCAAGATAATAAGAATTCCTAATTTCCATTATGTACATAATTTTAATTCAATCATAAGAATTCAATGCAATAAAATTATCTTGCAAGATAATAATAATTCTGAATTTTTATTATGTACGTAATTTTAATTCAATCATAAAAATTCAATGAACCAAAATTATCTTGCAACATAATAAAAGTGTATAGTTTAAATTTAACTGGAATAAATTGTTGCTATTAAATAACAAAACGGCGTGCTTTAATCTGAATTATTTTTCAATCATAAAATAGAAACTTTTTAGTGGTTATTAATTGTATAATTTATACTTGTACTCCTAGAGTCAGCTCAAAATATTATTTAAATTTGTCATTTGTAATTATATTCCCGTATCAAAATTTTAAAAAACTTAGTCATTTGAAATTTCGTATTTCTTCAACTTTAAGGACGTATGGTTGCTACAATTAGATACGAGAAAATTTAAACTTTTTTTTCATTGATAGAATTAATTACTCTGATCTCAAAACCGTTTGTTTTTTGTCGATTGGGTACATAATTATGGATATTAAATTGAATAAACTTTTGTGTTGAAATCCACTTTAACATTGTTCCTTATGGAAAAATATTTTTTTCGTCAACAAAAAGTTTAATATCTCGTAAATTAGATATGATAATTTGATAAAATTTTGTGTAAACGTAGAAAAATAATCATTTAAAATACTGGTTGCTAAAAAAGACACCAGTCTACGTGCGGATTGAATTATAACAATATTTTCATCTGGATCTCAAGTTGACAACGCTCTTCGTGCGAAAATGGGATAATTCAAATAGTATTATCTTTGAGAGTGAGAAAAAAAGGTAGAATAGTTTTGATTATATTGTTTTCTTAATAAAATTAATTGTAGAAATAATATTTGGCAATTGAATTATAAAGAGAGTAGCAGGTTAAGAATGGCGTAGCGGCCCACAAGCAATTTTGAATTGCGAGAGCAAAAACCTTCTTAGAAATGTTAAAAAAAATGAGGTTTGCGTGCCAATTACCTTTTACTTTAAATTTGTACTAAAACTGTGCTAATAAATGCGTTTTACTGAAATCATTTCAAGTTGTTTTATTTTGTTTTATTTATTTTAGGTCAGTTTTTTATAACTATTAGATATCATTCGACTCTAAACTAGTCCGTAGAATTTTTTTGAGATTTTGTACGGATTCTAGGACTCTTAAAAACTCAGTGCAAATATCCAAAAAACGTAAGAAATAATTATTTAGAGGGTTTTTGCGTATCTCTAAGAATGGGCCAGATAGCATAAGTAGCCCTGCTATTGAGCTTTATTTTGCCCTGAAGTACATGCAAATATGTTCATTTGTTGGCGTGAAAACTCAAATTAAGTAAATCTACTTTCTTACAATTGAGTATCTATAATTATAAAGATGATTGATAAAGTTGGACACGTATGTAAATATCAATTTGCTACAAACGTCAAGAAATCATGATATTTGTACATCAATATTAGTATAGGCTATGTGCAAGGGGGCGGAGTTTGAACAAATATCGATGCGAGCGCTCATGGTGAGCACCATTGTAACCATTGAACTCCATTTCTCAGAATACGTCAATGAGCTGTCATTGAGCATTGTAGTTTAAAAGTGAAAATAATTGCATATAAAACATGGAAAAACGTGTCTTCTGTTCCAGGCTGTTGTGTTAAGGATGATTCAAGTGAAATATAGTTTCATAGATTTCATGTACCCAGTTATAATATAAAAAAACGAGTGAAGTAAATCAAAGCGGTAAATAGAGTATTGTCTGTCTTTCATTATTAATCTATATAACAAATATGTTTGTAATTCATTTGTGAAATTAGAAATATTCATCATCGATTTGGGATTCATGAATTTACCTCTATCTCTAATTTGTAAGATGTTTCAGTGATAGAAGTTTGTCAGATGCACTTCGCAATAATTCTGTTGTTAATATTGTCAGCAACATATTCTTCAACTTGTTTAATATGGCGAAACTAATTTCACGCTTTTCTTCAATGCTTCCTCGGTAAAAGGGATACAGTGTTTGATAAATACAAACCCGATCTGCAAGATCACGGCGTCATAATTTGAGGTTATTCTGTCAATTTGGACGAATTAAGACGTTTTCTCTATAATAGGTACGTTATAATTGAAGAAAAAAATACTCAAAATAAATAATTTCAACGTACCTTTTATGCTATGCAAGTTATATTATACGCACACAGCTGAATTGAATAATATTAGTACATTTAAAAAATTATAAGTATGAAACAATGATAAAATGGAGTTCAATCGTTCTCAATTGCCCGCTGGAGTCGCTAGTAGACTTCATGCACGTAGCCTATACGAAATGTCGCATTGGAGTTGTTTATCATGACAACGGGAACAAAGTATTTCGTGCACTGATTTTATGAAAAAAAATTCTACTAATTTTTGTATTTTAATATGATTTGAATATATTTTTTTAGTTTTTTGACATCTCGACAAAAAACTTTCATTCTCAAGCACCAAAGTATAATTTCGCGCACTAGATACATATAAATAACTATTTTACATGAAAAATATATTATATTTCATACGTCTGATTAACAAATGTTGTAATACAGTATGTACAAACTTTATACAAAAATGTCCAATTAACAGTTCAATCTTCTTTGTTGATGTTTTCGTCAATCAATTAAAATAATTTTTGTATTGATATTTTACGGGACGAACAATTTTTAATGAATATCTCGCATGTCATGAAAATAAGTAACTAGTAGGGCTTTCCATCCATTGGAAGCAGAAAGCTGCGAAATGACGAATTCAGGCGAACGCCATTCGTCCATTACTGCAGTATTTGCTCGATATTCAAACAGATGTGTTGATATCCATGAAGAGTTTCTATCATTGGAATTATTACGCTTTGAAACTTCAACATATATGCACTGTGTGAAGTGTGATTCACACTAATTCGCAAGTAGAATCTCAAAAATATAGTTTAAAAAAACTAAAAAAACACGCTTTTATGGTGAACCGAAGTAAAAAGTAAAAAATAATTTTTAATATAAAAATAAAGTAATAAAGATTTCTGAATGTAGAGTTAGTATGAAAATATGATACAAAACACCTCACGCTTTTTTCACAATAACATTAATTTTCTCGTCAATTACTTTATTTTTACATTAAAAATTTCCTTGAGAAGTATGCAAAGTTTTAATTTAATCTGACGTCTCTAAGCGGGTGAAATTCACGTTCAAAGATTTCGTTACATAGATACAGTTGAAGCTAATAAAAGCGTTATAAAAAAATGGGATCGGTTCGCACTTCGCAGCAACACGCACGAACACTGGCGAATGATACGGGCCTAGTGAATACGATTCCCTTCCAAATCATACATTTGAATCATTCATGTGAATTCGGATGAGTTCGATTTCGCAGCTTTCCGTTTCGAATGGATGAGAAACCAGCGAAAGCAGCAACGATGAAGATTGAACTGTTAATTAGCTCGTACATACATATATTAAAACATTTGTTCATCAGACGTATAAAATATAATATATTTTTTTATCTAAAAATGATATTTACATGTCCAACTTTATCAACCTCAATTAACTTTTTTCAGAAATTGGCGCGCATTCGAAACTAAAATGCCGGTCAATTCGCTTCCTTTTATCTAATGATTTTAGGATTTCTAGGATCACCAAATTTTCAATATAAAATACGGTTAGCTTATTTTGATTACGCGAGAGTTGGACTTTCACTTGATTACAATTTTATAATTTTATTTATTGCAGCAAAATGACATCTAGGTTTCATTTATTGAAAAAAAAAATATTTTTTTTACGAAAGGTAACGTTTTTTGATTAGTTTTATATTAACAAATTGTTTATACCTGTTGTCCCATTATAGCAGGATGTGTCAAAGCTTGATCATATGTAGGGGGTGGACCTTGTGCGTATAACTGTGCCTGGCTAGGGAACATGCCATAAGGCGCTCCACCAGGTACCACTGCAAAAATAAAATACATATTTTTATTTAAAGTTCTAGGATTGTAGGATTGTATTAAAAAAAAATGATGTGTACGTTGTCCCTTTAAATTTATATTAACGGTTCATTTAAAACGACCAAAGTATCAGTTTTTGTATTATATTATATTTTATATTAATTTAATAAATATACTCGGAAAGCAAGTGCACTGTGCTGTCTTTTATGTTCAGGATGCAACTGATTTTACAATTTTTTATTCTTTTCAAGGTCATCAAATTCGTAATATTAACAAATTTAACGTAAGTTTTATTTTTCTTACCTCCATAGGCCTGAGGCCCGGTGGCAGCTTGGGGCGGGGGCGCAGGTACGAATGTAGGCTGCGCTTGAGGAGCACTTCCCGGATACGTGGGGCCCACAGCTGTAACACATAAGTTCCAATCAGTTCCCAACATCATACAACACGTTCAAACGTAAACAAACCCCTCGACATAAGTATGCACAAACTAACTAGATAATATATATGAAAAAAGCTTAATTTTACATCAGAGAAAAGAAATTTACAGCATTTATTATTCATTGTTAAAAACTTAAAATAAGTGTTAGAAATTTGTTACTTTTAAGGTGTAGTCTTTTTAATTTTTTTAATAAATCTGTTTTAAATTGCAGGCCAATGAAAAATACACAAGTACAAAAAATACTTTTTTAGTTTGACAAAAAATATTTTCTGTTTATGGTAAATTAAAAAAATGTGAAAGAAAATGTTAGGTACTACCTAAACACTTATAATGAATAGAATATCGTAACATATATGTACATCCTAAACAGTAACATAATAAATACTTAGCGATATTTATATTGGTGAGCATAAAACACAACCATAAACAGTTTTGTATAAGATTAAATATGTGAAACATTTCAGCTAGATATCTTTTGCAACACCACACTTATTTCAATCACAACCTAACATACAAATTTCAAATGAATACCTCACATTTTAACTTATTTTTCACTTTCATTGTAGCAAATCTGCACTCGTCTATTGCAATTTTAAAATATCACAATTATAAGTAAGTTTGCACGGCTATCTTTTTAACTAT
This sequence comes from Dromius quadrimaculatus, assembly GCA_963989225.1. NCBI lineage: Eukaryota > Metazoa > Arthropoda > Insecta > Coleoptera > Carabidae > Dromius > Dromius quadrimaculatus. The sequence continues at coordinate 6,928,304 of OZ022328.1, forward strand.
TCTTGATGCTGCGTGATTTGCCAGAGCTGGACCTAAAAATTTGAATTTTAAAAGACTTATTTCAACACAACTCAAGTAATTTTAAATATATGTTTTACATCTGGCAAATTTGTTTTTTAAGAACAATAAATTTTCTTTTTCAACTTGAATTTGGAATTTAAGTTACATTACAAGAAATGTTCTGAAAATAATGAGAAGCAGATCATGAAAGCGAAAAACAACAAAATTGGTGGCAGCTTTTGGGGATAATTTTATTGCAAAATCCCGGTTGGCCGGTCGTCCCGTGAATTTAAACGTGAACGGTGTCACCTGGAAAATGAACAGATATCTGAGAGGTATGCATTAAGCTTTCGTGCTGCAGAAAAATTTCTGAAATCGGAATGTAACTCCTAGGCGTTGGATTTGTTGACCGCGAAATAAAAACGCAAATTTAATCGAGGAGCGTAATATTATTGTGGCTGAAAAATCTTGTATGGAATAAATGTAAATTTATTTTTAAATCGTCAAGCAGAAGAGAGAGCAGTTGTATTTTGATTTTAATGGAATTCCTCTCTACTGAAAATTGACCAAAAATGATTTTTTGATTTTTGCAATTTCATGAAGTATTCATTTTCAGTTTTTGTATTATTTAAAAACATTCTCAAAACCTTAATATTATACAAGTATCTTATTGAACTAAATAACTGCTTTACTTAGTTAATGCAAATCATATAAATATTTATACAATTTACATTAATTTTAAGGTAATTCATGCAATATTTTACTTCCCAATCTTCTATAACAATAATTATTTATTTTGTTAGAGAAGATTGAGAGTTGAAAAATAAATTCGCATGCCATACTGTGATACGAGTATCTACAAAACAAGTACATACTTTTATTAAAATAAAATAACTCAATAAAATTCGGGAAACAAAGTAATTAATAAAAAAAATGTATGTACTTGTATGAAATAATATAGTAAAAAGCATAATTTTAGCTCAGCACAATATAGTCTTATCCAACAATACCGTATTTATTGTTGGGTAAATTTAGCAAAGCACATAAAATATACAAAATAAAATATTTGATAAAAATTTAGCAATTAAATTATTTACTCTAGCTAACGTAGTTTTTATAATTTAACTGCTAAATGTATTACATGCCTTACATTTAGAAGTTACAAATATGTTTATTCGAATTACTGTTGATTACCAGTTCCTGTAATTCTCACAAACACTAAAAACAAAAAAATACTACATGCTTTAAGTTACACATGCATTTTAAGGTGCCCGTATTTTCAAAATGAGTCGCGAAATAAATATAAACATTAATTTCATGTATGACGTCATTACTGTTACTGACTGTCATTCATTTTGATTACTAGAACTCTCTACCGATGTTTAATTTTGTTAAATCCTCAATTATTTTGCTTTACCTACAAAAATACTTTAAAAGTTTACTTTTTTGGTATTTCGTAATGTATGATGTCATTACTGCACTAGACTGTCAATTGTTTCGATTACTACAGGAATGTATCAATGTTATCAATTTTCTTTTTTGATTTAAGAAACTTTTTTTCCGAAACGATGAATACAACACCTTTTTGCAGCTGCAGCGTTTGACCAATCGTGATTTGACTGTATCAAATTGTGGCGGCCCTCAAGAACCACATTTATTTTGCGTAATTTCCATAATAGTGAAGATATTAAGCCAAATACAGCTTCCTTCATTAGCTAAAAAGCTCCACTAATTACCATGGAAATGTATTCTATTTCTTTCTTATTCAGTTATTCTAACATTTTGTCTTTATTCCTGACATTTTAGTAAGGCTTCTTTAAGTATTAGAAAGTTGAAAATTGATTTGAAGGATCGGGATGAAATAACACTCATAATTGCAGGCCAATTTTATGAGATTTAATTAGATTTTATTAAAATGGACGTTTCGGTTGTCAAAGCAACCATCTTCAGCATAAAAAAGCTTCAAGCTCAATTCTATGATATTGCTGTCAAAAATTTTGATGTTTTTGATAATTCTTACAAAGTACAATTCTTAGACCAGTGAGCAACCAATGGTAAAAAAGTAAGCCACATGGAGGTGATAGCACATATTTCTGATTAAATATTTTTCTACATCTCCATGTGGCTTACATTTTTATTATTGGTTGCTCACTGGTCTGATAATTGTGCTTTGTAAGTATCAATGTGAAACATAAACATTTTTGACAGTAATTTTCTATCATAGAATTGAGCTTAAAGTTTTTCTTATGCTGAAAATGGTTGCTTTGACAACCGAAACATCTATTTTAATAACATCTAATTAAATCTCATAAAACTGGTCTGCAATTATGAGTGTTATTTCATCTCGATTCTTTAAACCAAATTTCAACTCTTTCAACTTATAGCTTCTTTAAGTAGTGAAGACAGCTGAATTCAGACTTCAAATTTGGTACATGAGGGCAATTTATTGTGACTTTTCGATATTTTTTATTCTTGTAGCCATAAGTTTGTCATTCTTGAAACAAATTCAAGTCATTCGACCATAGATACTGCTGAAGAAATACTGAGGCAAAGAACGATCGATGTTTTGTTTTATTTTCCACAAAAACTACGAAAAGTCTCCTAACAGAAGAAATGTACATAAAATTTTATATTTCCTGGGAACTAAAATGAATTTTCAAGATAGCCTTGTAAAGGAAGGATTGTAGATACTCAATTATTTGACTTTGATTCCATCTGTTGTCATTTGGAATTGTCATTTTGATTTTACCTAGCTCTTTTTTCCTAAAGTCAATGTTTGAAATTATTTTTCAACTTTGTCTCCTGAGTCACTGGTCCATTTTTCCAGCATTATTTTTATAAATAATTGAATCTTCTTATTGTAGACTTTTCTATAATTTTTTCTGGCAGTCCAGTGTTCGTTTTAATTTCATTTTACCAATAATATTTTTATAAGTAATTGAATCTCCTATTGTAGACTTTTCTATAGTTTTTTCCGGATGTCCAGAATTCGTTTTAAACTTGTTTCTTCCGTAGTCAAGTTTTAGTTTTTGTATAATAGTATATTTTATTTGATACTGAATTTCAAGAAATTACAATTGCAGTGTAGTCCGTTTAATACGACTTCGCATATAACAACCAACCGTTTTTAGCGACGTAAATATAGGCATATGTTTGGTTCTAATATGAGCCACTTTGAAAATACATCCGTTTAGTACAACTCAGCTTATAACGACCGACCGCTTTTAACGACGGAATTTCACACAAAATTGTCCGGTTACAACGACGACGAGCAGTAATTTGCGGGTGATGAGTTATACGCATCAAAAAATGGCTTCTTCAAAACAAAAAAGTTTCTCCATTGAAGAAAAAAGTGTTATAATACAATGTTTAGGAGCTGGCGAGTCGAATGTAACGATTGCGAAGGAACTCGGTGTGAATATCCACAATTAAGAAAAATAAACACAAGATAGAACCTTTGTTCACTTTTTGATAAAAAACAAAAATTAAAATTGTTAGTTCGGTTAGTACGACGTAATATCACCGGTCCCTTTAGCGTCGTTATAACCGAATTCTACTGTATTTGAAAATGTTATTGTTGCTAAAATAATTACTATTGATGCGAGATTTATAAATAATATTTACTACATAGTTGATCAACATCTTAGCTGTCTTTTGGGTCACGAAATTTGTCTCATGGTAAACCAATTTATCCCTCTAATTGTTGTTGTGATTATTGTTCTATTTTATGGATTATGGTGATTAATTTAATGTTCAGGGGAGAGGCTATCTCAATTTATTTTTTTCATATTTTAATCGTTTGGACAAAAGTTAGAAGTTCCAATTTTTTCTTCCATTGATGACTCAAGAGACACAATCAATAGCAATATTTGAAAGTCTTGATTTATTTTTCATAGATATGATAATGTGTTTGTATCTTAACTGGAGTTGAAGTAATTTACAACTGATTTGTTGTAACTTCATTAAAAGAATGCTCGTCACCAAAATTCTGAACTCAGGTCTAAAAATGGCACTAGACACTTTAAAATTCGTGGGTCCAACTGAAATTATCGTTGGCGGCAGCACTGTGTTTACAAAATGGCGGATCAAAAGTGGTTTACGGCAAGTTTGTAGTCTGTTTACAATGTAAATGCGTTGGTATTCACCAAAGAAATATTCGTATTTTATTAAATGACTTAGGTAATTTAATTCCAATTGTGCGGGAAAGTATTGACTTTCTTCTTTTATAATATATAATTTTTTCTTTCAATTTTATTTATTCGGTTTTTAATTGTAACTGGAAGACTGAATGAGGTTATAAAATTCATAGCTTCAAAGAAAATAATATTACGGGGAAGTATTTACGACATTTTTGTACTGTACATTCCAGCTTTTCTTGTACGAATTTTTCTAATCCACACAGCTCGTTTATCAACTAATTCGTAGTTACCAACTTTATTTACTACAGACACTTTCCTCCTTTTTAGGAAAATTATGGAAAATCAAATACATATTTCGATTAAATTTGGAATGACATCCATAAACACAACAATTTATATCACCAATTCTTCGATTAAATTTCATATTTTGAAGAGTATAGTCTTGAGAAAGTCTAATTTTGAAGTTATATAACGTAACAATGAAGTCGAAAGCCAAGTATTTTTCACTGAATTAACTTGAACAAATCCATTAAGAACTATTGTAGTATAAAATTTCATATAAACAATCTCAAAAAAGTCATCAAATATTGCTAACAAAACCAGTAACATAATATACGATTATATGGAAATTAAGATTGAATCCACTTTCCAATATAGTTTCGCTTATAATCGCTTGGTGACTACGAATTAATTTTAGTTACCAATAGGTTATTAATAATTATTTATGAATAACTATTAGCAAATTCAGTCCGATATTACAACAAAAACTTGATTCTTCCATCGGCTTTATTATGAATTTGTGGACTTGCACGTTACGTATTTTTTGAAATCCGCTTTAGGAAGGTTTCAATTTCAAATTAGGTTCTGTTCTTAGTCTTTCTTCTAGGATGGATTCGTATATTTTGGAGGCTACGCTTAGTAGTAAGATTCCTCTAAAATTTCAGCATACCCTTTTTTATGTACCGGGATATAATTGCAACTTTCCAATCTTTTGGTATCTGTTGTTGCTTCCAGCACTGACTTATTAGTTCATGCAATAAGTTGGTTGCTATTATTCCGATGTACTTTTCATACTCTGTTTCATTTTAATTTTGATTATTGTCCTAATGTGTTGTTTCTTGAATTTTTTGTGCAGATGGTTGTTTCTGCTTCCTTCGACTCATTATTCTTGATTTTCTATTAGTATTTTGCCGTGTTCATCTTTTATTTATTCAAAAGTTGATGTTTTATCTGAGAATTTAATTATTCTGAAGAATAATTTTCTATTATCAATTAATATTCATAAACAGAATATTAAATATAAAATGACATTCTGATAATACGAGCCTCGCCGTACCGCGACGAGAATTTAGACAATTTTTCGAGAAACTTATTGGAATTCATACATTTTTCGATTCACTTTAAGAGCGTTTATTCAATTTTCGGATATGAGACCATATTTTGAGTAGTAAAATTGATGTTTAGCAATCATTTGGAATAAATTGTTCCTAATTTTTTGAAGACGAGCATGTAACTCTGGAACATTTCTAGCGGGCTGTGATCGGAGCTTCTTTATGATCTGCTACAAGGTTTCGATCGGTAAGAGATCTGGACTACCTGGTGTCCATTTTAAAAGTGGAATATTTTTTTTCCAATATTAAAAATCCTTTTTTTTCAATTTAAAATATAGTTCAAAGTGCAGCAAGTAAATGAACGTTCTTTAAGTGAATACAAAAATGTGTTAATTCCAATAAGTTATTCAAAAACTAGCTCTAATTTAAAATAAAAAAATCTCGAATACTCTACAACCTCTGCTGCAATTTGTCGATTTTTCTTGCAAGGCAATTCTTTTTTTATATGGTTCCTAGATTTTCCAGTTGATATCCAATTGAATTTTACGATAGAATGTAGGAAATGTATTTCAATTTCCAGGAAATATAAATAAAATGAGCTTTTCTTGCGTTTAATAGCTTTTATGGAAAATAAAACGTGGAAAATAAGAACGAGAAAAGTCAGGTGACGTACTCTTATCGGTTATTTTATTGATTATGGCAATTCCTGTTCATTCCTCAAACTGCTTTCTTTTCGAAAAAAATTTATTGATTTAAAAGCAGCGCTTTGCTTCTGATTAATTGTTCCTACGAATTAGAATGCTTGTAGAATCCCTGGTATCAAAACGTAATATATGCATTGAATGCACACCAATCTGATTATTTCAATTTATGATTATTCTCCGTCATCTGTAATAAAATAATTTTAATAAAAACAAAGTGAAGTAACAAATTTTAAAAATACGAGCACCATATTATTTATAACAAATAAGTTTACTTAGCCTATGTTAATCATATTAAAATGTATTCTCCGCTGTAGAAGTCACTCGACCTTAATGTACCAGCCAACAACTCATTGTTGCAGATTTGCGAGTTTCAAATTTCATCAATCAGTTCAACAATGAGAAGCTGCCTGACTGTAGACTGCAGTAGTGGTGGTGCTATAGCAGTATGACCAACATTGTAGCAAAACACTGGGTGAATGCCAGAAACCCATTAATACACTACAGCAACCTGGCACTCCCTACACCCAACCAAACGCACTGTACAAAACCCAACAGCCAAAATTAATTTTTTTAAAAATTTGTATTAATTTTGTGTTAAAGTCTTGCTTCTTTGGCTATCGTGTTAAGGTACTTGTCAAAACAACATGCATGTGAAATTTGACCACATCAAATTTCTATTGCTGGATCCAATTAGATTTGTGATATCAAATCTGTAGCTACGTACGTTTGTTCCACTCAATTTCGTCGAGGTTTCAGGCATATCTTCAACCGAATCTTCAAATTAGATTTTTGGAATATCAGATCATTTTAAAAACCAAACAATCTACGAATAACGGGATATTTATTCTCTTTTTTAAATATAAATGAGAACGCAGGTATTAAAATAACGAATTCAGTTAAGGGTTGAATTTTATTCTTTTTTTAATTTTATATTTTCGGTTTCACCTAAACCATCCTCAGGAGTGAAAAGAATTTGAAATAAATTCTTTTCACTTCTGAGGATGGTTCAAGTGGGACCAAAACTATAGAATAGAGAACTTGACTGAATTTCCGTATTTTAATACCTGCATTGAAATTGCCAGTCAACCATTTTCATAAATAATAACCATGGTTTATTAATTTTCAAAATATTAATTTTTAGGTATCTTTGAATAAAATGATCCAACATTCGTAACATAATCTTGTAGGCGAGCGGGACATCCCTAATGTATAGATCCAGGACTTTTTTGTGGCTGCTGTAAACGAGCCTGGAGTTATTTTCGACCTAAAAATGAGAGATTATTGCACAAAATGGCGGTGAAGTTAAACATATTTTTTCATGTGTAATTCGCTATATCTTCTCCAAATATTAATATTTCATTTTGAAATTTGAACCATACATTCTTCATGATATTTGAAGCTATTCTGTAACTCAATCGATTATGTTGTTATTTTATTTTTATTTATCATTTCCCGTGTTCTGCCGCGGTTTCTTTTCCCTGTTGTTATTGGTTTCCATATTTCTTTTACTTTTCTTTTATCCTTGAATCGAATTACATGTCCGTACCACCCCAATTGTTTCTGCTCTATCTTCTTCATTACTGACTGCACTTTCAATCTCTCTCTAAACTTTTCATTTCTAATTTTGTCTAGTTTTGTTACTCCCTCTATAGCTCTTAAAACTTTTCATTTCCACCGCTGCGATTTTACTTTGTCTTTTATTTAGTACCCAGGTTTTTTAGCTGTATTATTGTTTTGCAGATGGTCAGCTTTGTTCTTTTGTTCACTTTTTTGTGCTTTAATAGTGCCTTGTTAATTGAATGGTAAGTTCCTACTGTTGCCTGTATTCTGGTATTTATTTCATCTTAGGTATCTAAAGCTTTGGACTTGTATATTTTTATTATCTATTTGTATTTTCAATTGTTTTTCTTCTTTGGCTATCATCATTACCTTTGTTTTGTTGGCATTTATTTTCATATTTGTTTTGAGTAGTTCTTCGTTCCAAATCTTCAAGTTCCCTTACAGATTGTTCTCTGTATTCGCAAAGATTACCATGTCGTCTGCAAAAATGCACTCTGCTATTTTTATTTGTTGTAAATTTGAATACCCTATGACAGTTTTTATTGTTGTTTTGTGTGCTTTAATAAACAATAAAGGACTTGGAGTTCCTCCTTGTCTTAATCCTCCACCTGCTTTGAATTCTTCTGATAATAAGTTAGCGTTTCGCACATAGTTTATGTTATCTTTATATATATTTTGGATTCCTTCTAGTAGCTTGTGTCCTTTATTTCTCCTTTTTAATATTTCCTACAACAGTTCTCTGTTAACTCTATCGAAAGCTTTTTCAAGGTCTATAAAGCATGCTAAGATTTTTAAAATTCTGTTATCTGCCGAATTGTAAATACATGTTCTTGGGTGCTGTGGCCTTTTCTAAATCCGCTTTGGGTATCCCCAATTTTGTCTTCTACTAACTTTCTTAGTTTACTTTCAAGTATCGTTTCGTACACTTTTACTGCTGTGCATTGGAGTGAGATCCCTCGATAATTGCAACAGTTGCGGCTGTCTCCTTTTTACTTACTTGTACAAAGTAACAAATGAATATTGTGAAACCGACAAAATTCACCTATCGAGATTTTGATGGAAATATCCGTTTTTAACATCTCTGAATCTATTTTGACTATTTTTGGCTTGATGTCGGTACGTATGTTCGTGCGTGCGTGCGTAACTCGCAAATCTCAAAACTGGTTGAACGTATAATGTTGAAATTTTGCATTTAAGACTGGTATAGGGTCTAGTTGTGCACCTCGCATTATGGTTCCAATCGTCTGTACCGGAAGTGCACTTTACTTGAAATTTTTTTCGAATTTCTCTAATAAATCCAGAATGATCAACCGTAGGATGTTGAAATTCAGTAATTGAACTTGATGTATCAGAATAGTTATCTGCTATTTTTGTAAGAATCGGCCAGGCCAGAAGTGCACTTTGCTTGAAACTTCTTTTGAATTTTTGCATAAATATAGAATGATCCGCCATAGCATATGGAAATTTCGTATAAAGAACTTCTATAACATCTTATTGTACATCTTGCATTATGATTGCGATCGGCTAAACCGGAAGTGCACTTTACTTGAGACTTTTTTTTAATTTTCCGCATAAATCCAGAATGATCAGCCGTAAAATACTGGAATTTAGCATTCGAAACTGCTGTAGCATCTCAATGGTCATCTTCTATATTTGTAACAATCGGCTGAGCCGGAAGTGTACTTTATATGACAGACTTTTTGAATTTTCCGCATAAATTCTAAACAATCAGTCGTAGAATATCTAAATTTTGTATTAGGCACTTTTATAATATCTAATTGTACACCTTGCATTATGATTGTTATCGACTAAGCCGGAAGAGCACTTTATTCGAAACATTTTTTAAATTTTGCGCATAAATCCAAAACGATTGAACGTAGATTGTTAGAATTCAGTATTTAGGATGATTATACTGTCTAGAAGCTCATATCCTATTTTTATTGAGATCCACCGAGCCGGAAGTACACTTTACTTGACAGTCTTTTGGAATTTTTCGCATAAATTCGAAACGATCAGGTGTAGAATATTGAAATTTGGTATTACAGTCTGCTGTAGCATCTGAATGATTGCCTACTATTTTCATAACAATAGACTGAACCGGAAGTGCACTTCAGTAGGAATTTATTTTTTAATTTTGCGCATAAATTCAGATCTGTTGGTAGTCGTAGAATTTTGGAAATCAGTATTTACTTAGGAATGTTGTAGTATAAGAATAATGGCCTACTGTTTCCATAGCAACCGACTTGGCTGAAAGCGCATTTTACTTCACAGATTCTTAGAATCTTTTGGATAAATCCAAAACGATTAACTGTGGAACGATGAGATTTTGTGTTTGATTATATATATTCAATGATATATAATCAAACACAAAATCACATCGTATTATATATATCCAATGATGTACAAGTAAGTCACGTGATGTTCACGTCAGATTTTTGTATATTGGCAGTATGATTGTTTTTCTCCAGTCTCTAGGTGCCTACTCTCCATCCCAAATTTTATTTACTAATGTGTGCAGCATTTTTGTTCCTTTCTCTCTCATGTATTTTAGCTGCTCTGGTTTTATCTCATCAAATCCAGCTGCTTTCCCTATCTTTAATTTTCCAATAGCAATTGTAGCTTCTTCGATGCAGATTTCTATATTTTTAATTTCTGGATTTTGCTCTGGTACTGAGTCGTTATTGTATGTTCTCTCCATCTTTTTAGTTTGTCTGTATCCTGTTTAATAGGTTGATCTTTTTTTCCCTCAAATTCTTCTACTTTATACTTTAGAGAAGAGTTTCTTGTTTTCTTTGCAGTTATCATTTATACATTTTCCGAAATCGTCCCATTCTTGTTGTTTTAATTCTTTTCCTTTGCTCTTTGTATTTTTCATAATTTTCTTGCGTTTTATTACAGAGCCACCTAATGGAAATTAAAATATGATGTGTAAGGAAGTTTTCTACAAGTTTCAGCTCTTGACGCACATTGAACACGCCAGGGCGTAATATATTCACGACTTTTTCATATCGTATTCAGTTATTTTTATTTATTTATTGAAGAAATTCAACAAGAAAAATAAATAAATGATAATATACTAATAACAAATAATAAATAAATAATAAACATAACTTTGCAGATTACAAAAGTGCCCGTCAGTTAATTTAAATCAGTTGCATTGCCGTGTGTGAAAATCGTAAGACTTTAAATTGCTTTCCCCATGATTATTAAATGGCTGATACGCGGCAATGGCAACTGATTTAAATTGACTAACGGAACGGTCATTTTTGTAACCTGCAAGGTTGAAACTCTTTTTCAAACTGAATGAATAATTGTGAGTTTGTGCAAATTTGACACCCTAAATTAAATTGACGATCTATATGACATGATAGATTTTCTATAATATTATTTTACGTTGAACAATGACGTAAAATATATTTAATTATTGAAAGCTTTTGAACGCAGCTCTTCAACCTGATTGAATCTGGACTAAACGCCTTTATACGCCTGCCGCAGTGTTCAGCATGTTCCCAAAACCAATTTTAATTTTTCAAGTCGCGTATCTTTCTTTCTATTCAATATAAAGAGCTGTAAAATGTTCTTTGAAGGGATGTAGCCAGTTTCCGGGAAATTAACATATTTTCCATTTCTTTAGAGAGTGTTTGTTCACTTTTCGTTCCGCATATTGAGTTACATTTAAAATAGCAAAACAAAATTTACGCATTTCTTAATATTTCCAAAATCATCTGGAGTACGTAACTCTGGAACGTTTCTTGCGAGCTGTGATCAGAGCTGAATTATTAGACGTCCATTTTAAAAGTAGAATATTGTTTTCAATTCCAATTTTCACGATTCCAGCCGCATGACAAGCGACATCATCTTGTTGGAAGATATATTTGATATTATTCAAACACATCTAATCAATTTGTGGTCTTAAATTCTTTTGTAGGACGTTAATGTATCTATCAACGCTCGTAATATATACGAATTGTATTTTCCGCCTCCTCTAGTTGAAATGGATCATGAAATCATCAAGGAGGTCGGAAACAAAGTTCTTTCGAAGGCATTAATCATCAACGCAAATATCAACTCTAACTGCGTCACTCCATACTATAAAGTGATGGAAATTGTATCAATAATGGTTTTCTGATAAAATAACCTCAAATAAATTTTCTTCCAGAGCACATTTATTTGACAAATTACAATCAGTCTGAATTTCTTTATGGAAAATTAATTATTGCAGTCAAATAATCGAATTGAAGTTTGCATTTGTGATCGTCAAGATCGAGTCATAAAGGCTCAACAGAAATCTATTATACTGCCTTCAAAAAAACGTTGTTTCCGGTCTTTCGCTAAATAAATATAAAAATGCGTTGATATTTGCCGAAAACTCGCTAAATTACTCCAAAAAATATAGAGGGAAATTTTTGAAAATTCACTTTCCAGTCAAAGAATTTTTTCACTTCACCGCCATTTTGTGCAATGTTCTCCCATTTTTAGATCGAAAATAACTCCACATTCGAATTCAGCAATCTTGAAAATATAAAAAAACTGGATCTAGTCATTAGTTCTACTTTGGTCATTATTGGGTAATTTTAGGAGTGAGTTCCGCTCACCTCTTGAAGTGTGTTCAAATTTAATTAATTTTTAATTCTGTTGACTGTTTTAAAAGGTTTTCGGAACTTGAGTAATGAAGAACTATGCAGTAAAAATATAAAATAGTAATTTAACAACATTAAATTTCTTTCAAAATTTTGATTTTTATATAAAATAGTAAATTATTAATTGGAAATTGAAAAAAGGATAGTGTGATTTAGTGAACTTTTATATAGTGCAAAATTGAATGGCACAGACGGATCCCAATAAATGATCTAGTGAAGGTAAAGATGGTTTGTAGGCAGGAGGGCAGGAAACCAACAAGCAATCAGCCACTGTATCAAGTAAGTAACACATTGAGATAAGAAATAGGTACTGTTTGTGTCTGTCCCGCGGGCCTGTCCACCTCTGCAATCTGTCGTCAGCCAGCCTAGCGAGTGCTGTAAGGAACACAGCGTTATAAACCACCATTCCTAAACTGTCCTAAAAAATAATTGTAACTGTAATTTATTTAAACAACCCCCGTTAAACCAAATCCAACCCGAGACAAAACCAAACGCGACAAAAAATAAACTCAATAAGAATGTAGCATTTGCAATATAGGGCAAGGACACACGGAAAATTGAGCCACGGGGGTTGCAAATGCAAAGAAAGAAAGGGATGGAAGCTGCTCTAGCTTACGTTGAAATGAGATGGCATACATTTCAAGTATTGATTAACTCATTTCCCGTTCGCTTTTACAAAATTTTTGAAATATTGAGCTACTGAAATTATTCTTTAATACAAAACGATGTTTTTTGAATCAGATGGAAATTATAATTGCGACATAAAGATTAATGTCTGATAAAAATCTAATTATTTCTTATACCTCCTAATGCGACGTATATAGTCGGAATAATGTAGATAATTACCTTTTTTCTCGGACATTCTTTAACTAAACTTTAATATACACTAAACAAAAATTATTTTATTATTATTAGCTGTCACTTCTCAACTTTTCACACTGCTGCAAAATCTAGCTATATTGACTTCGCATACAAAAGAAGACAGCACACTTCACAACGTAGATTGAAACAAGATTCCTAAAGTATTTCCTGTGTATTTATTCTGTAATTATTGAATTTTTAGATATTTTTACACTATTATTTGGGAGTACTTTTACCAATTTGTCGATACAAGTTAGCTTTTTACTGAGTTATAGCGCTCACGTACTGACATCTACCAAACGAACACACATTCAAAGCTCATTTCGCACGTATTTGACGTGATTTTTGTGCGCATGCTTGTAAATACCGCGCAATTTCTATAGTAAAATTGAAAGAACAACGAAATTCAATATACTAACTTTTCTAAACAGGTATAATATTTATTTATATATTTACTAATAATCATTTTTATCATATTTTGATAATTCTGATAACCTAAAATAATTTCTCGAGCAATATTTTTAATGAAATACTGCCGCTCTTTGATTTTAAGCAAGGTGTATTTCTATGACTCACATAAGCACCTTGAAAAACTTAAAGTCACCAAATAAATTACTCATTATGTTCTAAAAAGATTTAACTATTTTATCTTTAAAACTTATTCATTCAATGTAATATTAGATATTGATGTTGTTGGGGCAATATAATTATGTACATGGTTCGCATAAAATAAATAACTTTCAATAATAATATTCTTTCAGTTGGTACCAACTCAACTGTCATTGCATACAGAACTTCGTAGAACGTTGCAATAAATTATTATTTTTGTCTATCACGTTTAAATTATTAGTGAATTGTTAGTTACAAAAGTGTAAAAAAAATCTGCAAATTTGGGTATGATATAATACAGTAGGTAAGGGTCCATTTGGCAATTTATAAATATAAGTTTTTTTTTGTGGGATAACGGAGTTATTTGGAAACAAAAAGTAATGATTTAGATGAAAATAAAGAGGATTATAAGCATTTATGCTCTTTATTTATAACAATTAACTCATTAAATTAACAAGGAAGTAAATATAATAAGAATATGGTGCACTATGAGAAATTAGTTTTCTGCTTAATATTTTGACACACCTTTTATAGACAATTTTAAGGAATTCTGCTAGTTTTCTCTAAGTTTCTAGATAAGCTACACATTTCTTAGGATTATTATATTCAGTAAATTGTTTTTATTTTGATAATTGCGATATAAAGTTATTGCACCATAAGGTATTGTTTGGAAAGCTAATTTTGTCTTAAACAGGAGCTGTAGGGGGAAAACATTACAGTAAATATTTTTATTAGAAAGTATTGCATAATTGAATTCACTAACTATGCTAATGGTAATGGAAAACAAAGTGAACATATTACTCCTAAATGAAACAATGGAAAAATCAAACTTTTGTTATTATAACCTTTTCGATTTGACGTAAATCTAATGTTTCATCAATTTTTCTGACGTGAATTTTATTATTTGGTTGTGTACCAATTGAAGGTAAAATTTTTGTTATAAATTGTTGTTACAGAGTGGGACTAAGGGTAGTTTTCACGTTTTCACTACCACAATGTCCCACAAAGGACCTGCGGGGGGTGCAGCTGGAAATCCAGGAACTTTGAAGCAAATTAATCTTGACCATATATGGGGCGACCTTCATGAAGGAATTGAGCAAGTGTACAGTAGACAATACATGCCAAAACCGCGCTACATTGTATTATACACGTATCCTTTTATCAGTAAATTGCAATAATTTTAATCAGTTTATTTTAAATTTGCTGCGTGACATTTAAATAATTGATTATTGATTTGCGTCATCCTTGTTATAGGTTAAATATAAATAGTCCAACTTACCTTTATCAAAATTTTCCTTAATATTTCTTTAGACATGTTTACAATTATTGCACTTCAGTCCATCAACAAATATCCAGTCGTAGTTCTTCAAGTAACACAACGAAAAATAAGAAAGGTCAAGTTGGGGGTGGTGCACAACTTGTGGGCTTAGAACTTTATAAAAGGCTCCGGGAATTTTTACGCAACTATTTACAAAAATTACTCAAGGTAAGAATTATTCACTTATCCACTGATATATTTATCACAATTTCTAAAATTATATCAGTTCTAATTGACGCATAACTTTGACATATTATTGTTTTTATTGTTTACTTCCATGGCTACTATTTTTGTCATTATTTTGTCACGTTTATTCTTTTTCTTATTCCAAGGAACGGAACGTATGTCTTAACTTGAGCATTCTGCGTCAAAATAATAATTATAGTTTTATAAAAGACCAAGGGCCAGTTTCACCAACGTCAGTTAAATTTATCTGAAGGTTATTTTGAGTTAGTAACTATGGCAAAAATTGTATCAATAAAAATACCTCAGAATAAATTTAATTGAAGTTGGTGAGACCGGCCTTAAATAAATTTATTTCTTTATTTAGTGTGACAAATTTGAATTTAAGTTTCTTTATGGCAAATAAATTATTGCTGCCTTATAATTTTATTTGAACCGGACGTAAAATCAACAAATTTGGTACATGCTGATTTTGTAACTTCTAATTTAATGTAATTATTATTGAAAATAAGAAATAGATTAATAGTCCTTGATATGTAGAATGCTGGCTTTGTGGTTTGATCTGTTCTTGATATATCACGTAGCACTAATGCAGTAATAATTTAGATTTTTTTCTAATATATATTTGAGCACATACTTTTACTTTTTTTAAATCCATTGGACGAAATTCTTGAATTTGTTAATTGGATTGTAGATTATAATAAAAAAATAAATAAAAACAATGACGAAACTCTTGGAAAATGTTCTGTATGTTGTTTAACGCTATCGGAAGGTACTTTTTTTATGAATTGTGATTGTTTCACAAAATTACAAATACAGGAGTCGATTTTCACATCATTATTCTGAATAGGGCGGGAACTGTTGCTGTTTCACGGATTTTTTTAAAAGTTTGAACGTGATTTTCACCCACTTCAAAACGTCAGATTAAATTGTAACTTTGCATACTTCTCAAGGATCGATGACAATACAATAATCCATTAAGTTTATCCCATTATCCTGATCAGAATGTGTGAGAATGTTTTAAAATATTTCAAAACGTTCTAGAATGTTTCAAAACTTTTTAGAGTGCTTTAAAATATTCCAGTTGGTGTCAGGATGCCTTCATGCGTTCCAGAAAGTATCAAAACATCCTAAAATGTCCCCAAAATGTCCGGAATGCTCAAAAATGTTACAGAATGTATCAGGACGTTCTAAAATTTTCTAAATCGTTTCAGAATACGTTTAAATCTTCCCAGAATATTTTAGAATGTTTCAAAATGTTCCAGGATGTTTCAAAGTCTCTCATGATGCTTCAAAACGTTCCAGGATGTATCAGGAGATTCCAAAACGCTCTGGAATGTTTGAAAACTGTTCCAACAAATCTTAATACGTTCTAGGATGTTTCAAAATACTTTAAAACGTTCCAGAATATGTCATTACGTTTAAAAGGGTCCCAAAACATTCTCCGATGTTTCAAAAAACCTTAAAGGATTTTTCAGGATGTTCCCAGATGTCCTAAAACGTTCCGGAATGTCTAGAAAACTTTCCAGGATGCTTCAAAATATTGCAGAATGTATCAGGGCGCTCCAAATTAACCTAAAACGTTTAAGGATGTTTCAAAACGTTCCAGAATATGTCAGAGTGTCTCAACACATGTGCTAGGACATCAAAATGTTCTGGGATGTTTTCAAAACTTCTCAGGACATTTCAAAACCTAGAATTTGTTTGAACGTTCTAAAATGTCCTAAAATGTTGTGGAATATTTCAAAACCTTCCAGAATGTTTGAAAATGTTCTGAATTGTATCAGGACGTTCCAAAATATCTCAAAACGTTCCGAAATATTTAAAATTCTTTTAGAATGCTTCAAAACATTGCAAAATGTATCAGGACGTTTCAAAATGTCCTTAAACATTTTTAGAATGTCAATATGTATTAATACGTTCCAGATTGTGTCAGAACGTTCTAAAATGTCTCAAAAAGTTCCGAAATATTTAAACTCCTGTCAGAATGCTTCGAAACATTGCAATATCTATCAGGACGTTTCAAAATGTCCTTAAACATTTTTAGAATGTCAAGATGTCTTAATACGTTCCAGATTGTGTCAGGACGTTCTGAATTGTCTCAAAAAGCTCCGAGATGTTGCAAAACCTTCCAGGCTGCTTTAAGACATTTCCAAAATGTCCAAAAATGTCCCGGAATATTTCAAAACCTCCCAAGATGCTTGAAAAGGTTCTGGGATGTTTCAAAACCATTCAGGATAATTCAAAACATTCCGGAATGTGTCACGACGTCCCAAAATATTCCAAAATATTTTGGAATATTTAAAAACCTTCCAGGGTGCTTCAAAACGTTCCAGAAAGTATCAGGACGTTTAAAAATGTCTTAAAACAATCTCAAAAAACGTTCTGAAATGTTTCAAAATGTGTCAGGACGTTCTAAAATGTCTCAAAAAGCTTAGAGATGTTGT
The DNA here is from genome assembly GCA_963989225.1 of Dromius quadrimaculatus. NCBI lineage: Eukaryota > Metazoa > Arthropoda > Insecta > Coleoptera > Carabidae > Dromius > Dromius quadrimaculatus. The sequence continues at coordinate 6,946,096 of OZ022328.1, forward strand.
AAAACTTTGCAGGATACTTCAAAAAGTTTGAGAATCTATCAGAATGTTCCAAAAAATCTTAATACGTTCTAGGATGTTTCAAAGCTTTTCAAAATACTTTAAAATACTAGAATATGTCAGTTCGTTCCAAAATGTCCCAAAACATTCTCAGATGTAGAAGGATTTTCCAGGATGTTCCCAGATGTCTTAAAACGTTCCGGAATGCATAGAAAACTTTCCAGGATGCTTCAAAACATTGCAGAATGCTCCAAATTATCTTTAAACGTTTAAGGTTGTTTCAAAACGTTCCAGAATGTATTAGAGTGTCTCAACACATGTGTTAGGACATATCAAAATATTCTAAAATTATCTGGGATGGTTTCAAAACTTCTCAGGACATTTCAAAATCTTCTAGAATTTGTTGGAACGTTCCAAAATATCCTAAAATGTTGTGGAATATTTCAAAACCTTCCAAAATGTTTGAAAATGTTCTGAATTATATCAGGACGTTCCAAAATATCTCAAAACGTTCCGAAATATTTAAAATCCTTTCAGAATGCTTCAAAACATTGCAAAATGTATCAGGACGTTTCAAAATGTCCTTAAACATTTTTAGAATGTCAATATGTCTTAATACTCTCCAAATTGTGTCAGAAAATGTCTCAAAAAGTTCCGAGATGTTACAAAACCTTTCAGGCTGCTTTAATACATTTCCAAAATGTCCAAAAATGCCGTGGGATGCTTCAAAATGTCCTACGATATTTCAAAACTCTCTAGAATTTGTCAGGTCGTTCCAGAATGTCCAAAACGTCCCATAATAATTCAAAACCTCCTAAGATGCTTGAAAAGGTTCCGGGATGTTTCAAAAACTTTCAGGATGATTCAAGACATTCCAGAATGTGTCAGAACGTTCCAAAATATCTCAAAACATTTCGGAATATTTAAAATCCTTGCAGGATGCTTTAAAACGTTCCAGAAAAAGTCAGGACGTTCCAAAATATCTTGAAATAATCACAAAAAACGTTCTAAAATGTTTCAGAATGTGTCAGAACGTATTTAGAATATGTCAAGATGTCTTAATACCTTTCAGATTGTGTCAGGACGTTCTAAAATGTCTCAAAAAGCTTAAAGATGTCGCAAAATCTTTCAGGATGTTTTGAGACATACCAGAATATGTCAATACGTTCCAAAATGTCCAAAAATGTTCTGGGATGTTTCAAAACCTCTTACGATATTCCAAAACTCTCTAGAATTTGTCAGGTGGTTCCAAAATGTCCAAAACGTTTCGGAATATTTCAAAACCTTCACAATACTTGAAAATGTCCCAAAATGTTCCAGAATATTTAAAACCTTCCAGGATGCTTTAAAACGTTCCAGAAAGTGTCAGGATGTCTTAAAACAATATCAAAAAACGTTCTGGAATGTTTCAAAATGTTTTAGAATGTGTCAGGACGTTCAGAAATGTCCCAAAACATTTATGTTTCAAAACAACAATACAATAATTATTCTGATCAGGATTGTCGATTCCAGAGAACAGATTAAACTATAAAATGGAAAATAAATTATAGTTTCAAAAAATTAAAAATCACGCCTTATTGGTAAATCTAACCAAAAAGTAAAATATAATTTTTAAAATATAAAAAGTAATTAATGCTTGATTTTATGAATGACGTGGGCACTATTCTTTGCATCAAAATTTAGAGAAAAATTCTGCATTTAATGCATCGTGCCAAATGGCCCTAATATACAAGAAAAAAACTTTGCAATTTGTCAATTACCATTTGAATTTTTTTCTGAAATAATTGAAATGATTGGCAGGTATTTGGAGCCAAAATGGCTATCAATTTCCGGTATTTAATTTAATTTAACGACTTTACTTATATCACAACTACAATGAATATAATTTCTTATCCACTTTCTGTATCCATATTTTATACATATTAAAATAAAACTCAAACGTCAAACTTTGTTAATTAGCAGTTATTTGTGGTTCATTGTACAATTACTTGAATCATAAATGGCGCCTGTTTAAATAAGAATTTTCATTTTAATATTACGAGAATACGAGAATTTCCATATTTCTATCAATAATTTACTGGTAAATTCAATGCGCAATGAATGATTCTGACAAGTTTTTGAATTGAAAATGATTTGGAATAAAGTCAGTAGATGAAATAAAGTTTCGCGAATTGGCGACCATTTGACCCCAAATATTTATTAATTATTTCAATACATCAAATTTCTGACAGTAGCTGATAAATTTCGTTTCTTTGCATCTTGAAATACAATCTTGACTGTAGATCTGCCTTAACGCATAATAAACTAATTGTATTAATAAATTATTTTGATTATCAGGATGGCGTTGATTTGATGGACGAGGATGTCTTACAATTTTACACTCGACAATGGGAAGAATATCAATTCAGCAGTAAAGTATTGCACGGTGTTTGTTCTTATTTAAACCGACATTGGGTAAGACGAGAATGTGAAGAAGGTTGTAAAGGAATCTATGAAATTTATCAACTTGCGCTTGTTACGTGGAGAGACAATCTCTTCAAACAACTCAATAAACAAGTGACTAACGCAGTGTTGAAATTAATTGAAAGAGAGCGAAATGGAGAAACAATTAATACTCGGCTGGTATCGGGTGTTATCAATTGTTACGTTGAACTTGGTTTAAACGAAGAGGATCCAAGTGCTCGTGGTCCAAATCTTAGCGTTTATAAAGAATCTTTTGAGAATGTATTTCTTGAAGATACTGAAAGATTTTATACCAGAGAAAGCACTGATTTTCTCGCACAAAACCCGGTTACTGAATATATGAAGAAGGTGAGATTTATCGAAAATTGTGTAACAACTTGTTTTAATTTTTGTTTTGTATTTAAGGCTGAGCAACGTTTGGTGGAAGAGCAACGTCGTGTACAAGTGTACCTGCATAAAACAACTCTAGAGCGTTTAGGAAAAACTTTAGAACGTGTTCTAATTGAAAAACATTTAGAAATTTTCCACTCCGAGTTCCAACATTTGTTAGATTCAGATAAAAATTTGGATATTGGTCGCATGTACACATTAGTAGCCAGAATACCAGACGGTCTCGGTGAACTCCGAAATCTTTTAGAATCCCACATTGCAAATCAAGGACTTGCAGCAATTGACAAATGTGCCGAAGTGGCATTAAATGTGAGTATAGGAAGAAGATATGTTACATGAAAGAGGGAAAATGCCCATGAAGTCTGAGTTTCAGGATCCAAAAGTCTATGTTAGCACGATTCTAGAAGTACATAAAAAATACAATGCGCTCGTGCTTTTATCGTTTAATAATGATAGTGGTTTCGTGGCGGCTCTTGACAAAGCATGTGGAAGATTTATAAATGCTAATGCTGTTACTAGACTCGCTAATTCGTCCAGCAAGAGTCCTGAATTGCTGGCGAAGTACTGTGATTTATTGCTGAAGAAGTCGAGTAAGAATCCGGAAGAAGCTGAACTCGAAGATACTTTAAATCAAGTGGTTAGTGAACACATTTATAATTTTTACGAACTCTGCACTTTCGAATTGTAGAAAAATTGAACATTTAAATCAAATTTAATAATGTTGATTTGATCAATTTTTAATCAGAAGTAACAAATATTTGAGTGGTATATTTATATATTTTTGTTGTAGATGGTAGTATTTAAATACATAGAAGATAAAGACGTTTTCCAGAAATTTTATAGTAAAATGTTAGCAAAACGGTTAGTCCAACATATGTCTGCTAGTGATGACGCAGAAGCATCTATGATCTCAAAATTGAAGCAAGCCTGCGGCTTCGAATATACATCTAAACTTCAAAGAATGTTCCAGGTGAGTTCAGAAAAATTAAAAAGATTGAAGCTAAAACTAGTAATCAATCCATACAAGACATCTCTATCCAAAAAAATGTCGTATGCCTTATGATTCTATTGTTGTAGACTTGTTTATTCTTACTTTTTTCCCACATATATTATTTCGTATTCGACTTCTTTTAGAATTGTCGGATAGAATTAGCGCAAATACAATCTAAAATTAAGAAAATTGATAACTTGAAATATATTTTTTTTATTTGTTAGTTTATAACGTGGCAAATAACAAGTCCCATTTGTACGTGGCTACGTTGTCAGGAAGGCCGTCAAAAAAAGGTCAAAAGCTGCCAAAAACGGTTTTTTGTGTTTTACAAAAAACTATGCATCTGATGGAAAAAGATATTCTGTAAAAAAAGTACGCAATGAGAAGCGAAATCAAATAAGTCTTTTTCAGCCCCGATTAATCCAATAGCTTTTGGGTGAATTTCGAGAAACCGTCATTTTTGGTAATTTGGCTATTTATTATTGAAACTTAAAATTTGGATACGATGTGGGACATATAGCTTCCAACATACTGTCACAAATTTTATTGTGAATAATTTATAATCGCAGGTTGCAGTACTAATATTTACTTTATACACTCGTATGAACTCAATATCGCTCACAGATACTCGTACTGAATGATCGAATGAATTCCTCTCCTAGCTCACGCTCTTGTATACCTAATTGTCTAACAATTGATGCCTGGCAACCACCGAACATCTAGTAACCGTAGGCTGTCAATCATGTCCGACAATTGAACATCGATTTGGTCAATGCTAACTAGGTTTACAGTTACAGCGAATTCAAATAAATAATTATATGAGCTAATTATTTAAAATATTTCACATTTGTAACACTGCGCAACAAATTTCAGAAAGATCGGCTGAAATTTTTTTGAAAAATGTTAAAAAAGAAAACATGAAAAGGCCGTTCCGAAAAACGGCCATGAAAAAGTTGTTAGCCAACATATATTATTTTACAGATTGCATTTCCTTTGTCAAGAGTTGCTCTACAAAGTATTCAAATGGCGTTTCTTTTGAGCGAGTGTAAGTATAAAAAAAATCGATTGCGAAAATCGCATTACACCAATACAAGGAATATTTTCCGTAATTTTCTGTAAAAAGCAATGTATTACTTATATTTAATATACAGTTGTAAGTCAAATAAGTGTGGATAAAGCAAAAAATGTTCTTCTCTAAAAATACAAACTAGATTGAAGTTCGGTTTATGTTATGATGAATTACGAAAAAGCAATATTATTGCCACGCGTCATTCACTTCAGGGTTAGAGAGAAAGGGGAACGGCAGCCAGCAACAATAGTAGAGGTCGCTTGGGTGGAGGCGAGAGAGAGAGAAGATAGCTGGAGGGCAGCAGCAACAATCGAGGTTGTTTGGTGAGGGTATCTGTGGCCTTCCATCATTTTACTGCTCATGCAGAGAATCATAACGTCGCGATAGAAGCTTCGCTTTAAAAACCGCACTTCTGCGCTCTGGCCGGTGGACAGTGGTAGGAGGCCAATACGCTTGGAAGGCTACGCCCAATTCGCGTGGATCGGCTCCGCACATTCTTAACCGTTGAAAATGTTGAAATGTACAATAACACAATAACGATTCATGAAGTTTTTTCAATATTGTTGATATTTTAAAAATCTCAGAGGTGCGGTTTTTTGCAATCAATTTTTTTCATACTTACACTTGCTCAAAAGGAACGCCATTTGAATACATTGTAGAAAAACTCTTGACAAAGAAAAAGCTTCTTGTAAAATTAGTCTACGTTGGCAAACAACTTTTTTAGGCCGGTTTTCTGCAAGACCTTTTTTTGGTTTTTTCAACATTTTTCAAAAAGTTTACAGTCGATCTTCTTGAAATTCAATGCGTATGCTGAAAGCTACTGAATTCACTTTCTGTCAGAATATCAAGTCTTAATAGTAAATACAACACAAGTTATGAATTTTCGAAAAGATGGCCAAAAATGATTGCTTTTTGTAATCAACCCAAAAACTACTGAACTTAACAAGGTTCAGGAGAACTTATTTGATTCGTCTTTTTATTGCGCACTTTTTTCAACAGAACACTTTTCCGTCAGATGCTTAGTTTTTTTGTAAAACGCTAAAATCCGTTTTTGGCAGTTTTTGACGATTTTTTTGACAGCCTGCCTGACAATGTAGCTGCATATAAATGATATATGTTATTTGCCACGTTATGAATTGACAAATAAACAATAAAAAATTCGAGTTATCAATCTCTTGGATATGTTAATTCTATTCGACTATTCTTTACAGTTTACATTAATGCAGGAGCTACATTAACGTATAATGCCGTTAAGTAAGGCGTTATGTGACAATTAACATATTGTCATTAATAATATGTTTAATGTGGTATAACGCCTAAATTTATGATATTACACGTTAGTTACTACATTATGTGAAGAAAGGTGCAATTATTTTTTTATTTGCACTTCTATCTCGAATTACTTTTGTTTACATTCTCTTCTTTTGAAACATCCGAACAATTGATTGTTGTTTTGTCTTGGAATCATAATTATAAATCCACGCTTCGTCATTCGTAACGATATTTACTTTATGCAACAAGAGTCTAAAGCTGAGTTTTAAAACATGAGGTCAAGTATTTGGTGACGAGGCTTGCTGAGATACTAAAATTGTTGGCCAAATATCATAACGCTTATTTACAAAAAAAAATTCTACGGCCCGCAACTTTCACATTTTTAAGATTATTGAGCACACGGAAGGAAGTCCTGAGCACAAGTTTACATTCAGATTCAGCAAATAGCCGAACAAAAGGATTAATGAGAATTTCTACACACATGAGTTCGCAGAAATTTAACAACTACGCGTTTAAATGATAATAAAACTCGGACGCGAAAAAGACTCACTTTACGAATTGTTTACGATGCGTGAAGTGTCTGCTCATTTTACGCATGGCCTTAGAAAAATACTTTGATCCATCAAATTTTGTAACAAAAATCTGCACCAGGTTACACGTGATTGTTTTTGTTCTTCGGTTAACGCTGACTTGCTAAGTCCCTTACAACCAGATATTTATGTAAAATGATATCTACTAGTCCACAGTACACCGCCCTTTTTTTTTAAATGATTACTATTAAGCTCAAACTTCACAAGTAGCTTCGTTTTGACGAGACGTCTAGCTTTTCTCCTTACGAAAATTTTCGATATTGGAAGATAAAATTGTGGGTTAATAAGGGACATGTCAATACGGTGATTGTCTGAATTTTATTACTAACAGGCTGTTTCTCAATTCAATCTTGAGATAATTCAACATGAAACAAGAAAAAATATTTGTCCTACGAAACAGACGGTTTGAATCAAAGCATCTCCCTCTTCGAACTTGTTCTAACAACAACGAAATAAAATTTATTGATAACCAGCTGATTTCAATAGTATATTTTATTTAATATATGCATAATTCAATGGCTACGAAGTCCTACAAATAAAATGGTAGTATTACTCTATCCTACGCTCGGATACTGTCTACCAAACGGTGATACTTTATTCATTACTAACAAGCGAATTTTTGTTTTTTTTTGTCCAAGAAATAAGATGAGAAACACGATATTACTATTGTCCTACAAAAAAAGTGGTATATATTGTCACAAATTTATTGTGAATGAATAACTTCAACTAAGAGTACAGTGCATTTTTATAATTTACAAACTGTCGCAAAATCGATTTACTGTCAACTACTTCATCTTCACTAGACTTTTTTCGCGAATTTATACACCCAAATCAAATATTCTTGAGAGTTCCATTCAATCAGAACGTCCGAAAGATTAAACAGACCAATCATATACAATTTGCCGCAACAATCACATTTTGCAACAATGAACTAGCCTTCAAATATGTAACAATTGATAAGTAAGATAAGATAAAAGAAAGAGTCCTTGCGTTGCGACCACGTTATACTAAGAGACTAACAGCCTTATTCATAGTAAGCATGATAGTCGGCGACTAGAACCGATCTAAGTAGTCCTGACTTAGTACTGAACTAGAGTTATGTATTCATAGTTCAAATTTAGACTAGTATTAACTAGTTCGAAGTTAGTTCTCAACATCCATTTGGTCTTGGTTGGTTTTTATACGGCACATGCGCATTAGTACATGAACTGTCAAAATTTTCATTGCCAAGTACAATAAAGCAAAATGTTCATGTACTAATTAATTATTTTTCATTTTATTTTGTGATGAAGTTGATTTTTTTATTTTTTATCCTAGTAATGCAGTTTATTTTTCTATTCTTTTTATATACATCGTGAATAAAATGTATGTAAATTTATCTTTTTGAATGAAATTGATTTCCATCGATACATTTAGTAGGCAATTAGATGGAAGTAAAAATAGTTTTTATTTTACGCACAATTATATTTTTCGCATGCTAAAAATTATCAAACTGGATGCGTTATCAATACGAAACATAATAGATTTAAAAAAAGAATTAAAAGAAATTTGACACAAATATATATAAAGAAAAATTAAATACATAAATAAATCATATAATTTATCGAATTCAAAAAAAATTGATATAAATCGAACTATCTAAAATAATGAGCAACTTATCTGTGAATATTATCAAATTCTGTTCTATTATATTTTTTAAACGGATTTACATACATGTATTAAATAAACTTTTACTGATTCCTACGATGATCTACAACAACATTTATATTTTGTATAACGTTTGCATTAACAAACACGAAACAAATGAAATATTATAGGTTAGTCCGCGGCTAAACTATGGCAGAAGCAGATCTAAATATAGTCCGGACTTAGTTCGGTTTTAGTCTCGGACTAAAGTTAAGTCCGCTCTATGAATAAGTATTAACGTTAGTACCAGGTTCATCTTTCTTTAGTTCGGCTTAACTTCTCTATGAATAAGGCTGTAAGAGTATGTTGCACTAGGCGATCACAACGATTTGCCCACGACCGCAGTTTTTGTCGTTCCACTAACATATGATTGTTGTGGATGGTGCTCCAAGTGGAACGATGCGAGTATCTGTTGAATGTCAAATAAACTGACATTTCGTCGTGTCTAAGATCGAAAAGTAAATCATTAATAAGATTGAACTAATCTGCAGCAAAAAGAATATATGAAATCAAAATGCCTGTGTATATTAGTCTCTCAAAGGCCCGGTTGTACAATCTAAGCTTATCTACAGTTTAGTTGAATCGAGCTCATTTACTGTGGTTACAATCGCCGTCAATAGTCAATACATTTTCATGACTTAAGTCATACGTTGAACCTCATTTATAATCGTAGAAAATCAGAGAAGCATTCCACAGCATTTCCATAATGCTTCGAAAAATCAAATGAATTAGAATCATAAGAATTTGTGTCTATTTACTCTTTTCGTGTTAAGAACGGTCCTACCCTATTCAAACCTTTTTAATAATATTAATTGTAATAATCGGAGAAGAAACACATAACATATTTATTGTTCACAATGAGTTATATTGTACCCAGAAGATATTTATTTATCAATAATTCGTTGAAATTCCGTGCTTTCGCACTCTGCTTGAAAAGTAAATTCACTTTGAAATTCGAACACAGATAAATATATAGACATATATTACTTACCAATCTTTTATAAAGAGATTTATCTTTTCTCTGTGCGAGAAAAACTTATTATTATTATTAATTTTGATAATTTGTAGGATATTGGCGTATCGAAAGACTTGAACGAGCAGTTCCGAAAACATTTAGTCAACTCAAATGAACCACTAGATATTGATTTTAGCATACAAGTATTATCATCTGGATCTTGGCCTTTTCAACAATCCTTCACTTTTCAATTACCGTCAGAAGTATGAAATATTATAACCGAAAATTTAAAAGAGTTCTAATTTCTTATATTTTTTTGTAGTTGGTCCGTAGCGTCCAAAGATTTACTACATTTTATTCTGGTCAACATTCAGGACGAAAACTCAATTGGTTGTATAATATGTCGAAAGGAGAATTGCTCACAAATTGTTTCAGAAATAGGTAAGAACAATTTAGTCCTTTTTTGTGAGTGTTTGATTTTATTTTGTTTTGAAGGTATACGCTCCAAGCAAGCACTTTCCAAATGGCTGTGTTACTGCAATATAATGTCAGCACAAGTTGGACCGTGGCTCAGTTACATGAAAATACTCAAATAAAAGTAGACTTTCTAATACAAGTTCTCCAAATATTGCTCAAGGCAAAATTACTTACCTGTGAAGACGACGAAGCCGATCTTCACAACAATTCTCTTATTGCTCTTTTCACAGGATATAAAAAGTAAATTTTATTTTATTTTCATTTGTTTGTTTCTAAATATTTAATTTTTAGCAAAAAATTACGGGTGAACATCAATATACCAATGAAAAATGAAATAAAACTTGAACAAGAAACAACACATAAGCACATTGAGGAAGACAGAAAATTGTTGATTCAGGCTGCCATTGTTAGGATTATGAAAATGAGGAAGGTTTTAAAACATCAGCAGTTAGTTGCGGAGGTGTTGAACCAGCTTGCTCCGAGATTTAAGCCCAGAGTACACGTCATCAAGGTAAATATCTATCCATCATATTTAAAAAAAAGGCAGTAAAAAAGTTTGTTTGTTTCAGAAATGTATAGACATCTTAATAGAAAAAGAATATTTGGAGAGAACGGAAGGTCAGAAAGACACGTACAGTTATTTGGCATGATTGTGCCCCAGTCCAAAACAAACTAAAGTACACTGCAAGGTAATCACATCCGAACACATATGTAATAAATCAGACATGGCCAAATCATAAAATAAGCTTTTTCTTCGATGTGCAACAAAGCACGGTCGTGTTACGTGTTTGATTGCGTGTGTGTGAGTGTTGTCTTTTGTTTCCGTGACAACGGCTTGTTACCGTTCAAGGGTTGTATATATACATTGGCTTGGTCTGCAAGAAGTCTTTTGTTTTGTAAATTCAACTTATGCTGACATTAAAAACGAAATTTTTGTTTTGATAGACTTTCCCATTTGATTTCAAAACTATTATCCCGCATAACAAATTGAAAAAATAAGGACGAATTGTTATTTTTTCCCTCTTTTACAGGCGTTACAATTTTTAAGTTGCTAAATGTCTTTATTTTTTCAATTTTGCTACCCAAAAATATTATCATGTAGATTTTTTTCTATTTTTCCGATAAATTAATTTTATATCTTGTGTAACTGTTTATCAAGAGATCTAATAAATTATATTCTAAAATACTTTGTGGATTTGTCCGTGTTAAGTTTTGCACTTCATCTTCTTATCACAGATGTTGATCTGTATCTATTTTTATTAAGCATCAGAAAGTTGTATGAAAACATTTATAATTTTATGAATTATTGGGAACACCCTTCTTCCCATTGGAGCTTTCAGATTTGCACGTACGACCACGTTATTTAGTACAAATCGTTCTGATTGATTTTTTGCCATTCTATTTCATTTGTCTATAAAGAAAAAAGGTTTTACTAGACTACATTATTTGTTAAAAACAAACATTTCTTTAGTATTTGCGGACCAGAGGCTCTTGTGCTTGGATGCCCGCTTTCTCAGAGTATCATAAAAGTCTTCATAATACCTTTGGTTCATTAAAAAATTCAGAAAATTTTGTTGAAAATTTAATTCGTTCCATAAAAAGTACGTTCCTCTGGGTGACCGCAACGATTTGCTCACGACCGTAGTTTTTGCCGTTCCACTAACATATGATTGCTTTGGTTGGTGCTTCAAGTCAAATAAACCGACAATTAAACTCGAAAAATAAACCATTAATAAGATGGAACCAACTTGTAGCAAAATTAATGTCTCATAAATAATAAATAATGATAATGAAATTATCTGTCATATTGAAAAATAAAAAATCTTGAATCAATCGACATAATTTGGAATCGAAAGTACAATTCAAATTTCTTGGAGATCCTCGCAAACATGAACGCAACAAACGCTTTGACCCACCTTTCATTCGCGGGCGTTGTGAGCTTGAAGCAATTACGATTAATGACATCATGTATGACGTTTTAGAGTACGTTCCACTAGGCGATCGCAACGAATAACTCACGACTGCAGTTTTTGCCGTTCCACTAACATAAGATTGCTGTGGTTGGCGCTTCAAGTATGTTGAATGATAAATAAACTGACAATTCGTGGCCAAGATCAAAAAATAAATTATCAATAAGTTTGAACTAATCAATTAATCCAATATGTCTGTGTGAATTGTCTATCTGATAAATTATATATTATGATAATGAGAGACTGTGAAATTGTCCATCATCTTGACAAATAAAAAATCTTGAATCAATCGACATCATTAAGAATCAAAACTAAAAATTGGTAAGACACTTTTTCAATTAATTTAAATTTCTTCTCGTTGTGAGCTTGAAGTGATCGCAATCAGTGACGTCATCTATGACTTATTGATCTTGAACGCAAAGGTCGCGATCTTCTTGTGGAACGATTATTGAAGCGACATGAGCGTGCGGTCGCCTAGTGGAACGTACCCTTAATCTTGAACGCAAAGACCGCGATTATTGAGGCGACACGAGCGTTGCGGTCTAGGGAACGTACCCAAAAAGTTTTTTATACCATGAATTTATTTACTTGAAATATTGGATGTTTCATATCCATGGTTACGAATTTGACAGCGATTTAAATGAAATATTGGGACTTACAGGATCTGTTGGCGGCGCTGTTAACAAAAACAATATGGCCGTCAGTAGGTAGAAATTAGCATTGCACGTATAGACGTGACGTATTATTTTTGACGTTTCTACAAAATGTAAATAATTTTGTCAGCTCAATTGCGTGATATATTGAAGCTTCTTCAATTGATGGCCAGTTTGCAAAATATTGTCGAAGCTGAACAGCTAATAAACGCAAAATTAGTGATAATATACGGAACGACTGAGCTGTCATATGTTAAATTATTTACAGTTGCGACCAAATTGAAGTACAAGTGAATAAATGTCAATCCTACATGAAATTGATCAATAATTTAATTCATGAATAAGATTTTTATAATAAATAAATTGTAAAATGCAAAATTATTTTTTACATTGCTCTAACCTGAAATATGTGCGAAATTAGTTACGGATCTGATTGAATTTCTAATGCTCACTCAAGTAGAGTACTAGAGAAAATACTTTAATTATCAATTCACGAAGGTTGAAAATTCAGTATTCCACATAAAATTCCACCTAGAGTTTTTAAGGTAATCTAATTTAAACTGTCATTTTGGCATTCAATCTTAAAAACGTTTATTTTGCTTGGAGTAAACTTCTTTTAATGACATATCATCGTTTAACTTCATTTTTAGTTGCGTGAATCACAATATCACAATTTAGATCTGTCATGCGTTCAGGAATCATTTTTTCGGTGCCAAGACGTTGAGTTTTCTTTCTGTAACTCGAGAAACTCAAAATTCTCCTTTTGTTTGTGATTAATACAGCACTTTTGTAACCAATATTTAAGCTCTCAATTTAGGATTCTTCTAGATTAGCAAGGTATTTTTCAATTTTTGTTTTCATTCTGCGCTTTGACATTTCTACCTAATGCACGCCATTATTCTTAGTACACTACAAAACCGTTAGTGGCGCATTCTATTCTGTAACTCCCAATAGGCAATTAGGTTATTTTATACGAAAATCATTGTTGATGCTATTACCTTAAGCCTGTATGACACGCTCAATTTTTTCGTACAATTTTGTGATCAAAAAACTAAATTATTGAAAGCAAGAAATCCTGTATGCAACGGATCTCAATTTTTTGTTGCATGCGCTTGCGTACTTTTATTTCAACAAGCTGTAGCTGTCAAACATTTGTCAAAAATAGGTTATGTGGAGGAAATTGATATTCTGGTTATAGTTCTTGCAGTTGCAGCTACCAATTTAATTATGAAAAATTACGAAACATTCTGGAAACATTCATTCGGCAATCTTAAATAATTTCTGTACGAATTTATATTAACAATTTTTTTTTTCTGCGTCATTTATTACTTTTTTTGCACTGATTTTGTTTCGTTTTGTTTTAAATAATACGAACGTATTTTGTATGTCTGGCTATGACAGCGCAATTCGATATACAGGGTGTATACCAAACCCGGAAAACCTGGAAATGTCAGGGAATTTAGATACACTGGAAATGTCATAAAATCGTCAGAGAATTACCGATATTTGACTGGAGAAATAAATTATAGGATTAATAAAAGTACATGAAATTTTCGTTCTGTCGTATGAACCACAGTGACACAATAAATATAGTGACTGATTTTTGTTGCAATTCTGTGCAAATCCAAGTCATACAGATCTATAAATCCATAAAAAAAAATTATTAAAGCGCATCTACTTTTGATCAATACAAATTCGTTGATAAGGACATCAAGTTCATTATGATTTTTTTTTTGTAATTTATAGATATATAAGGTTTACATAGAATTGCAACATTAATTTGTGATTATATGTAAACTTGTATCAAACTTTTGATTTTTACTATCTGGAATTTTATTGAAAAAACCTGAAAGCCTAAAAATGTCGGAATTTTCATTTAATTTTTTGATATACACCCTGGATATAGTGCGCATATTATCTGCGCAATTAAATGACGAAAACATTGAGCAAATTTAACCTGTTTGCAAATCAATTTTTTCCACAAACAAAACATTGAACTGAAAAATGTACGAAAAAATTAAGCATTTCATACGGGCTTTAGTTATTAACTCAAAATAACCTCTCTCTCCACTTCTTAAAATTTTAGATATAAAGATAAATTCATCGGAGAGATGGTAACTGTCAAAAAGCGCAGAATACGAATTTTGGTTCGCACATGTCTCATACGTTCTCTCTAATTTAATTTGAAATGGACATTTGATTTTTGCTTGCTAATTCGAAAGGTTCTGCTATTCAATTCTGTGAGAAGCAAAGTGTAATTTGGGAATATAAAGCCTCTAATAAATGTTCAAGCATTACGAACTGCGCATGTGACTGCTCTCGTGAATTTATCTATTCAATAAAATTTAATAGATAACTGAAAAAGGTCAATTGAATAATATTAATATAACTTTCTATTGTTTATTAAAAACAGATATTGTGGCTGATAGTATGATACACAGCGAGGGGTGTTTAACTTCTTATTTTTAAAAACCAGTTGCATATTAGCTATTCATTTAAGTTAAATTATAACTAAATGGCAATCTTGTACTTAACATCATTACTGCTTCATGCGAAATGTTTTTATTATTGAATAATTTACAAGTTGTTTTAGAAATTTAATTATTCAATTAGTTACTCACTTCTCAGTAAAGATTAATACTATCAGCCCTCCAGTTAATAAATTATGCAGATATGACAATTAAAATTCCATACACATATTTATTGACAATATTCAACAAATAATTTTTATTATTTGTGATAATTATTAATTTTTATATTTCGTTGTTTTATTGGGGTAAAAATTGTAGCATAAAACTATTAAAAAAGTGATACAATGTAAACTATAAGTAATAATAATAAATTGAATTGTTTAGATAATTTTATCTTTGGTTATAAACACAAATTATTTTTTTGATTTAACAGGAACTGTATACGAAACTATTATTTGCATGATTTATGTTGGTAACATAAAATTTTTTAAATTTAATTCATACATATCTTTGTTACAAAGAAGACTACACAAAAACAAAATGTTAAAATTACACCTCGCAAAAGAGATTTTTGCTGAATGTACATCTAAGTGAATATTTTGGGTATGTTCTAAATGTGATAGCTCTTTAAACTTTCTTAAATATGTAGTTTCAAATAAAGTTAGAACATATACCTATCATTCAAACATTTGTAACTAATTTTAATATTAGACTTATTACACAATTATTTGTTTTTTATTTATTATGGGGTGCTTAATGAGTAACTTGTATTTTCAGGATATAAAAATAGGCTTGAAAGAGCAACAAATTGTATATTTTCAAGTCTAAATATTAGTTTAAGATTCCATCTATCATATCTACATAACATTAGCAATTTACTTGCCATCTAATCCATTTTGTATATAATTTTTCTTCTCATGTATTGTTTTGTAAATGTATTGTCACTTTTCGTGCAGTTTTATGTATTTTTATGTTTGACCAATGATCATTCAGCAAGAATTGAGACATTAAAAATATTTACGTTTGAAGCTTCTTTAAATTACATGCTTTTTAAATCGAAACAAGTTATGAAAATCATGTGTAATATAATTAGTTTTTAATAAAATTTAAATAACTGTTTAACAATGTATTTTTTTTTAAATTTATTTTAAATATGTTTACCACTTAAACACTTGACATGTCCTCATTTTTTTTCCCGGCAGATGCGAATTTGTAGATTTTAATATTTTCATTTTATAAATTAAGAGCTAACTATCACTTTATTACTCATAGATTTCTCATTAGGGCATCAGAAATGGAAAGAGTTATTTTATCAGGTACCAAACTTGTAACATCCTTCTGTACTAACAATGAAAGGCGTTTTAATTTTTTAAGAAATTGTGTTGCGGGTTGCATGCATTTATTTACATAAATATAATGAAATAATCTAGTTAGATTTGCCCGCATAAGGCAATTTCTTTTTTTCTTGTTCTGTTAAGATATATCTCTTGGATTTTTTTCTAACAATAAGCAAACTGATAAATGCTAGTACTATGAAATATATATTAATACATAAAGTAAAAATGATTATTCCTGGGATATTTAGATAATACATTATTCCGTACAACCACCGTCCTGACTCGTGGCGGAATACAAAGAACCTGAAATATAATTTTCAATTTATCAACTACAATTATCTCAAAAATAAAATAAACTCACTGAACTGTATATATAACAGTAAACGCTGTTGACAGAAGTAAATTGGGCAAATACTTTGGTAAATATAATTCTCCTAATAAAATTTCTACAATAAGTAAGTATAAAATAACTATGTGAATACAGTGGTTCATCCAATCAGGAAGAGCAGTTTGGGATCCAGGCGGTAATACATAGTCTCTATTTATCATATGTAGACCCCAAAATATAGTTACTGCGAACTAAAAAATAAATAAATATTTCTGAATAATCAAGAGGCTATCGCACTGCAATAAATTTAAATACTTACGATTCCTGCAGGAAAAATAATACTTGAGAAAAAAGTTCCCTTTGCTACTTTTGCAGCTGGTAACACAGACCTTTTAAAAAGCGGCAGTAGTTCCACTATTAAAGCTAAATAGGAATAAATAATCTGTAACACCTGAAAATATTTTTAATAGAATTTATTTCAATAATAAGGAGAGTGACAAAGTTTTGTTGCAGAAGAAATCAGTGGATATAATAGCATTATTTAATTTTCAATATCATTTATTCTGAAATAATTTCAATTCACTGTTTACATCGTTATAACATAGTAAAAAATATAAATTATGTTTTAAAATGCTGTAATCAAGCTTAAAAAAATATATAAAATTGAGAATAATTTTGAGCTGTTTAAACGCCGCCATTTTCGCGCGCTGTATTGATGACGTCAAATACCATGTCCAGTGACATTACAGTTCATTGTTTTCGTTCTCAATTTATTTCAGCATTAAAGAAGGTCACAAGTCAGTTTATAAGTATTGCATTGTGCCTGAATGCAAAATACTATCAGAAATGTACCTGATAAAGTCTTTTTTCCAATCCAGACAGGTTTTAAAATACGTAAGAAATGATGTAAGGTTATCAGAAGAGATGAAGTATCATAATAAATTTGACAGATCATGAATAACATTATATGTGTTTAATTTTAGCAATAAAACTCAGTGTATGTATGCGGCTTCGTTTAACATTTGCTCGTTTTAAAATAAATTATAGGTTATGTTCACTGCTCATCATATTTCGGATTGTATTTATCAAAATAGCGTACATAATGTGTTATTATTTAATAATTACTTTGCAGTGTTCACTCTTTTACTTCGGCGGACGTAAAATTTGGATTTGAAAGAAAATAAGACGACATCATGAATGGATCTATTCTTGACAGATTATCCGATCGGGCTTTTACAAAACCACTGTCCTAAATGATTTATAATCCTACTAGGATGCTAAAATTACACTTAAACAATAAATGAATTTACAACACACACGTTATTACTATGTTTTCTAATCAAAAGCCTGCAATGCTATACAAATGTAAGCAGTGCGCACTTGGTGGCATAGTATTTGACGTCACATTTCGCTTTAACCAATGGTGTTGTGTTTTAGAACTTTGAATTTCCCTCGCTAAATTTGCACTTTTATTATTAATTTTAAGTAATTTAAAAGATATTAATTACCAAAATGATGGTTTAGTACAAATGTCCGGCCAATAAAAATATTTGAACCAAATTCAAATTTCATCCATATTCCCTATTATGCTGCCTCAATAATTCTCCTACTTTTTGCAGAGCAAGTATAAAAAAATAGTTATTTATCTAATGATGACAGGTAACATAACCTAATTTACGGCCGGTTTTATAAATGTTTCAACAGCATATTTTATTTTGAAATATGAAAAATCTATATAAGATGTCAATAGTTTATTACAATCGACAGTTTATAAAGCTGCCATAAACTGCTCAGATTCACGTAGTTTCATAAAGTTAGTACATAAAATAAAGTACGGCGATATAATAAAATGTAATAGAGTCAGAATGACTTCTACGAATACAAAATTTGAAATGTCATTTGTAATAAAATTTCCACATTAAAATATTTGAAAAAATCTTGAAAGTCATCATTTGAGAAGTTATGAAGTGATTGAAAGATATTTGGAGTCAAAATGGCCGCCAATTCAAATCATAAAAAGATGCTGAAAAAACTGTATTGTAGAGAATTAGAAGTTGTACAACTTTTATTCAAAACATTTTTTGATACAATGTTCCGTTTAAAAGTTACTAGCAAAAAACTAGATAAAGAGGGTTGAAAAATGAGGATGATTAAAAAGGCTGTAACTAGGTCAATTTTTGTTGTAGAAAGGTGCCAAAATAACCAAATGATGAGGAATTTCATCTAGTTTCCAGAAAAAAAAATTAGAAATCTATTAAATAAAATTCCTTCAAGTTATTGTTGAGAGACCCGACGTTTGGCCCTACTCCACGTATTTCCCTGATAACTCGCCCAATTCTAGTCATAGGAATATGCTAAAACAACCAAATTGTAGGGAATCATATACTGCACAACTTTTATTTGAAACATTTCTTGATATAGGGTGCCATTTAAAAGTTATCACCAAAAATAAGAAAGCTTAGAGTTGGAAAATGAGGTTGTTTTGGAGGGCTGTAACTCGGTCAATTTTTGTCGTAGAGACGTGCCAAAATAAACAAACTTATAATTCGACATACTTTCTAGAAACAAATAGTAGAGACATCTCCCTTGGAATTATTTGGAAAAAACCTGATTTTTAACACTTTTTATAGTGTTTTCGTTGTAACTCGCCCAATTTTAGTTACAAGAAAACTCTGAAACAATCAAATTGTAGGAAATTAAAATTTGTACAACTATTATTTGAAATATTTTTTGGTACGGGGTATCATTCAAAAATTATTGGCGAAAAAACAAGCTTTTCTATAAAAGGGTTGAAAAATGAGGATGATTTAAAGGGCTGTAACTCGGTCAATTTTGGTCGCAGAGAGATGCCAAAATAACCAAATGACGAGAAATTTAATCTTGTATCCAGAAAAAAATACCAGAATTATCTTGAATTTGTGTCCTCCGAGATATTTGAAAGAAAATTAATTCTGGCCTTTTTCACGTAATTCTCTGAGATCGGCTCGATCAAATATAAAATACAATATGAGTCAACAATGACATAACCTCAATATTATTTGAAATCTGTATTATCGATGTCACTGTGACAGCCGCTTATTTTTATTTCAAAATAAAATTTTCGGCATTTTAATTATAATTTTAAATATTTTAAATTTTTAGAATAAATATGAGTTAATAAGGCAGCATTTTTTTGTATTTTATCAATACCATACATGTGTAGGAGATGTCGCTAGTTGTGCTTATTCCATCACTTGTGTTAGAATGAATATTCTTACACAGTATAATAGAATTGAATCATTCCGCACTCAAAATTAATATTAGAATGTTAATGTTCTATAATGCTCGTAGAGAATCTTGATTTTTTACATTTTGAAATAATTTATTTAGTTACAGAACTTTTGTTTGATAAATTATTTCTAATTACTGATGTCTTCTCCAACAAAATGTTTATTAGTATTATTATTCAAAGAAATACGTACAAAATTCCAAGTAGACAAATACCGAAATTTATTTTCTTGTAAATCGTGTACTCTAGCTTCGGTGGCGTTTGAAATATCAAAACCAATTATTGAATAGAGTCCAACGACAGAATGATGAATGCATCCGAGGGCATATAGGGTAATTAAAATTTTATTTACACCCATAATTACCTAGAAAAATCGACAATATTTTGCTGGTAACTTAACACAGAGCTATAAACACTACTTAGAAGATCTGTCAACTACTTTTATAAGTACTTACAGGTTGATTGACACGGTCGTGCCAAAAACAATTCTCTTTTAAAGTTTATGTTTATTTTTAATAAATTTTAAATAAATGCACGGATTTTATGCAAGCAATTATATTTACGAAGGTCATGGTTTTTGATATGAATTATTATCTATCATATATTACAAACAATTAATTGTTTGAATAATAAAGGTATAATTTGAGGCAAGAATTGTATATTTTCTTCGAAAAGGCTTACCAGTAAGAAATATAAATTTTGCAAAAAGGTGGTAATTTAATACTGTAAACTTGACTCATCTCTTATCAAGTTTATACTTTCCACTTTGAAATGATTTGATTTATTATTTATCCAGGACTTCGTCTGACATTTATAACTTTACTGTATAACTCACAAACTAAGTAATTACCTTTAGCAAATTTTTATTCGTGTGTTCCCACTTTTATTTCATACAATGTGAATGTAAAATCTTATTTCAAATATTTTTTTTAAAAACCTTTTTTTAAAATATCACCTATCACTGCTTATTTAACTACAGTTGAATTTAGTTTTATAATCACGTATTTGTAGCACCCCTTTGTAGTATTTTTTGTTGACAGCTATTCCAATGTATGTACTCGTATACGATAACAATAATAATTTTGAAACCTCTTGAAATTTACACCTTATTTAAACGGAACCTGCAGTTCAAAGGCTAAAAACGAACTAAACGAAAAACGAATAGTTGAAAAAGGTGTAAGTGTTGAAAAATGACCTTTATTTGCAGTTATTGTTATTAATGTAATACAAGGTGATTTATTAGGTGTAAGATAAACTTTGCTGGACGAAACCTGATTCCTTTACAAAGAATAAATGTTATATGCTACAAGCCTTTGAAGATTCGACACTATTTACTACAAACAAATCTGACTTCAATGTGTTGCGGGTAGTTTACTTTCAATTCAATTACAAGGGTTTTAGGGACAAATAAGATACGGGAGGGATTGATTTAAATTAATTCTATTTCCCAATTTTCTACTATAGTATAGAAGTTATTTCAAATTAAGATCAGGACATCTGTCATTTAAAAAAAAAATATATCTGTCCCCAAAATTATGAATAGTAATAGTTTCGAAAGCTACCAAAAGTCGCGGAAATTAAAGTCACTAATGGCCGGTTTACTCCTGAAGTAAATTTATTTCATTGACCAAATTCTAATCAGTTTGAGCTTCCTTATGACAACAGAATCATTACTGTCAAATAATCGACTGTCATCTAACAGAGTAAATTTTATTTACGAGAAAGTAAAATACTCTGCCCTTTATAAGCCGGGCATAAATTAAATAAAGTACCGCGAATTGGCGGCCGTTTTGACTCCAAATGATCAATCACTTCAATATCTCAAAAAATATATCAAATTTAAAACGGTAACTAACGGGTTGCAAATTTTTATGTATTTTATGTTGTAATTCTGTACATATTTATGAATTTATAAATCTGTAAACTTTGAACAAAATCGTATTGAATTTGTAATTCTTATGAACAAATTAATATGAATCAATGAATGTCAATGATTTGAACAAAATTGCAAAATTATGGGAATGAAATCAGGACGCTCTGTTTTATCTAGGGATTTTAGTGGAAATTAGTCACTAGACACAATAAAGTAGCGCAAATTGGTGGCCCTTTTGACTCCATTTAATTATTAATCAATCAATTTTTTTTGTGTTTAAATATGGACATTTTATTCACAAATGACATTTCAATTAAAACTGACACTAATTTTATTTGTATCATTTTGAGAGGCTATTCTATATTTTATTTAATGATTTTAGTAAAAAATAAAGTCACTAGCATTAGATAAAACTACGCGAGCAAAATTAGTTGGTAAACATGATGATTTAAATGAAAAGGGGTAGTACAAGGGAAATTAATAGAGCAGGCCCATTTACTTACGCTAAAAATACAAGAATTGGATAATGTTCCTATTTTGTAAATCAAAATACAAATTTTATAATTTATTAAAAGAAAGAAGAAAACAAGAACAAGAAACTTCACTGCAGGTGCATATTAATTTTTCTTTTTAAATCGTTAATCATTAGAAAAAAAATTACATCGACGTAACCTAATTTTACTTTTTATTAACAGTTGTCAGTGGTACCAGCACCAACTAATGTATTCTTATTTCTGAAAAGGTGTCAGCATTTAAGTGCCAATTCACAACGTGCGTAAACGTAAGGAGTACGTAACCGTAAACATAAACGTAAAGTTGAACTACTGTATTTCAATGCCCGTTTTCACAATACTCTTACGTAATGAAAACGTAAAGTTGAGATAAATTCAAGTTTATGTTATGTTTACGTACGAAACAACTAATAGCGCATGCGTCAACTTTAAACACATGTTTTCATTTGACAGTTAACAATACCCTGGATCGAAACGTGCTTTAAATATGAGTGACATAAAATTAATAATAAAAAAA
Organism: Dromius quadrimaculatus; assembly: GCA_963989225.1. Taxonomy (NCBI): domain Eukaryota; kingdom Metazoa; phylum Arthropoda; class Insecta; order Coleoptera; family Carabidae; genus Dromius; species Dromius quadrimaculatus. Next base: position 6,968,915 of record OZ022328.1, read on the forward strand.
AAACAACAATTTCTTCCTCGTCTTCATATTTCTCTCGTTGGCGACTTTTATAACGCAGTTTCAATAATAATGAAACAATCACAAGATCTTTTTCAGACATCATACAATAAAACAAAACAAGCTAAACTCCAAACTGTTACAAGTGAAACACCAAAGATAAACAGCAAACACGAAACAGAATCAAAAACAACAGAATATTTGAAAATGACAGTCAGAAAAACCAACACAATACATCAATAACCCTAATTTGTACCAACGTAAAATGAAAAAAACACTTTATTTTGATATTTTACGTATTATGTACGTTCACAATGGTCGTAACGTAAAATACATTTATGTTTTCAAGAAGTTTGAAAGATCCAAAGATTTGAATTTCATAAAAAAAGAGGCCATCAGGGATTCGATGTGAATATATGTTTATTTTTTTAACAATAAAGGACGTTTCGGACTTAATTTGTCCACCTTCAGCTGTAAGAACCATCACATTACACCATTACACAAACGTTTATATCAGCATAAATATAACAGCAAGTGTAGGAACATTTACCATAGTGCACTGACTAAACATACTGTAGAGACAGGACATATATTTGATTTTGACAATGCTCGGATCTTAGACAGAGCTCAGAAAAAACAACACAGGCTTCTATATGGAAAATTATATATCAATTTGAACAGTCAACGTAATGTTAACTGTCAGACAGACTTTAAAAATCACATGAAGTTCGCCTCAAACTTCTTTGGGAATTTTAAGAAACACAGTAAGTAACTTTTTATTTCTCTATTCCATTGCTTAGTAGTCGTTTTTTTCCATGTTCGTCAGTCTATTTCAAACAATGGCGTAGTCAGGCCATTTTTAGACTCTTTGGTCTTTTCAGATCATTTTTTGTGTTAATTTTAATATATCACTACAATTTGTAGTTTGTTTGTAAACCAAATTTTTTTTAAATTCTGTCAACACCTGTTGGTAAGAAGTTGATATTTTTTTACTTATGTATGACAAATTGTGACAGCAATGGTACTTACAGCTGAAGATTGACAAATTAAATCCGAAACGTCCTTCATTGTTAAAAAAATAAACATATATTCACATCGGATCCTGATGGCCTTCTTTTTTATGAAAGCTTATGTTTTTACGTACTCCTTATGTTTACGCACATTGTGAATTGGCATTAAACAATTTTCTGATAAATAAACGTAACAAATTAATAAAATATAATAAGAACAAAATAAATTATTCATAAATACATACAAGTTAATATTATTAGTATTTTTACATGTATGTAATATTAACTTGTATTTTATTATGCAATAAGCACCTGGTATCTTTGTTTATGCAACCTAGCAACAGAAATCATACAATAATGGGCTACTTTACTGCCGATTTGTCTTCGATTTTTGGGCACTTTACTGACGATTTCAAAAAAAGAAATATTCTACATTTAAATATCTTTAGATTCAAAATATTTTTTGCACAGAAAAAAACCGTATATTCTTCCTTACATGTCTTGTAATAATAATTTCAGCTGGTTATAGGATATTTTCTGCCTATTTTCTCACTTTTTTCAACAGAATCTTGAATGAAGCGAGACATTGACTCATAAATTGCTTCAACACAACATTAACACAGGCCTACTCTATGTGTCTTTCAGTTGCTCTCTTCCTCTAACAATATTATAAATTTGAGGCCACTTTCATAACACAGTCAAGTTAGCAAGCTACAAGAATAAAATATTGTGAATTTGTATCCAAATATTTGTCAATTCCAAAAAAAACATCAAATGGTAACTGACAAGTTGCAAATTTTAATGTGAACTTTAGTGAAATCAGCTGAATGTTAATAATTAATTGTTGATAGATTTATTTACACTGCTATAATTTGTAACTTATCTTTTATTGTGTATATTTTTTTTAAAATAGAATAAATTATAGGAATTTTAAATTATACCGCTGTTGTACATCGGAAACGTCCCCCTCTACATTCGGATGGAGAGCGTAGCGATCTACGCGCGCCAAATTTATAAATTAATTTTAATATTCATCAAGCGTATATTTGAATATTGTGATAATTTTCCTATGAAAACTAAATAAAACTAACAAATAAATAAGTGGAAAACTATGTACATTTATTTAGTCTTATTTACAAAAATTTCCTTATATTTAAAATGTATTCTTATATATTTTTTGTTTCCTTGTCTACATTTGTACATAGCACAAACTACTACTATAATACTTTACAAATATCAATAAATAAAATACATATATACAAATAATTAAATTAGTTTCTTCGCAAAATTAATGGCACGAATTTTAAGATCTGATTTGGTAATATCACATTTGTTAGACTTCGATTTTTGAATGAAATGGCCAATCATACAAACAAAAATACCCAATACAAACATTGTTTCCATTAAAGCTATTCTTTGGGGCCAAGTTAATCGGTTGTAGATGGGATACATCCATTTGCCAGTCTCAAAATAGGTGAACAAATATCTGAAAAAAATCTCAAATTGAATATTTAAAATTTAAATTAATTTTTGGTACTTACAGGGTGTTGTAAATATGCGAATAGATTGTCAGTCCAACGATAGACATCCATACAGAAGGAACGTACATATTTTGAAGAGTAAGCTCAATTATTGGCAAGAAAATTATGTTGGTATGAATGCTGTGGTTCACCCAGTCTGGAAAAACTTCTTCAACTCCAATAGGCAGAACAAATTCGCGGTCCAAATGGTAGAAGAACCAGAAGAAGAAGGCTACGATCTAAAAATTAATAATGATGGTGAAATCAAATTACAAGTATTATAATAAATAATTTGAGGGTACTTACCGCAGTACTGGGCAGAAGAAAAGTGGTAAATATATATCCCCTAATTTTCGAACATTTTTCGACGAAATCAGGAGCAACATTCTGTTTGTTAAATGACATTATTTCAATCATCAAAGCCAGGATGAAATAAAGAGTTTGTAAGCACTAAATAAAAATTAAAATAAATATATGAACAATTGTTGTATTTCATTGTTAATTTACCATATTCCATGATGTCAAATATCGGTTAGTGAAACGTTGAATATCTAATACAGCTTGTCTATTTGTTTTACTGAAATCTGCATTTTGCGATATGTAATAGGTGTAAAGATGGTGGAGGAGACCAAGAGTATAAAATGCAGTTACTAGCTTTGATTTCATTGTCGACAATCTGTACAAAAATTTAATTTCAACCAAACTCATGGTAATATTTAAGAATTATACTCACAAATATGATAAAAAATAATCCGAAATGAATACAAGATAAATTGCAACTTGAATGGACACGGCTCACGAAAAACTGGACAATATTAGGAAATTTTTCATTATAAATACATATTTTGATAACCAGCCCCCCAGTGGATCCTTTACGGATATGACCCAAAGTGATAACCCCGTCTAGACGCCGTGACGAAAGAATAAGACGATAGCCAACACTTTTATCATTCGATTCTCAAAAATTAATTTTTTAAATGTATACTTTGATAAATAAACTTCGAGATTTGTAAACTGAACTCCTAATAATATAATAGGGGAAGTATTGTAATCGTAATTTTTTGACAGTTCGAGATTTTGATGAATCTTTACGTTTTAGACCCTACTGAACCCGAAAAACAATTTAAAAAAAGTCTGTCGATCTGTCTTAAAGCTCGACAACTTGAGAACGCTTACGAATTTTCGACTGAAATTTTATATTTAAGTTTTTCATCAAAAAGCTAGGTTCAAGTTCGTAGATGAGCTTTTTTCAACCAGTGGTACCCAAACTTTATTGATGGAACTTTTTAGTTTTTTGCGTTTATTTTATAAACGGTAATATTTATCATAAAATATGAAATAACTAAAATCAATCCTTGAATGATTTAGAACAACATTCACACGAAACTTTCTCAAAATTATCAGCGGATCATTTGTTATTATCAAAATTTAAATTATTATAAAACTCGAGCCAAAGAAATAATGAAAATCATAATGTGGAGTAAGAATTATTATCACTCATACTTTGACATTACATGCAAACGTTCGTCAATTGTTTTTTCAAAATAAGTAATTTGGCTCTATCGTGTTTGGTATCAAAATTAAAGCTCAAGTGGAGATAATTCTAGTAAGAAGTGTCAAAAAGGATATTTAAACTATTGTCAATTGTTTCTTTAACAAATCATTTAAATGATGTCTAGTTTGGTATCAATTTTAAGCTTTCAGGGGGATAAGCTTAGTAGATATCAAAAATAATTTAAAAAGTAGTGAAATCCACGTTACCATCTTTAAATTACATTTCCGGCGATCAAATATCAAAATTAAACGAATTAAAGATCCCGAAAATATAGAAAAGGACTCTTCATTTTCAAAAATACTTATTTTATGTTTAACAATGACAGCTGTCACTTTGACAATGACAGTTTTTACTTTGAAATATGCAATTAACCTATAAACTTCTGAAACAGCTATGAGACTGGCCATAAAATTAATGGTCGAGGAAGTACTGTGTGGCCACAGCAGATTTTTCTCATATTATTACAAACTTCACATTCTGGTCATTTTAATAATGTGTGCCTCATGAATTAATTTGCTAAACAAATAAAACATACGTAATATTGCATCTAATATTTTAGAAAAAATTTAATCCACAAACCAAATTTAGTTTCATTATATTTATAGGTTATGATTTCTGTTCTATAAGAATAGAAGATTTTAGAATCGTAGCAATATTTTCAATTGAATTATTTACTAATTTCAATATTTTAGAATTCAGTTCCATTTAAAATTCCACTGTTCTCTGCAAATAAATCGTTGGTTGATTTTGTCTTGATGTTTGAAAATAACAACTATTTTCTGCGCCATTCGTAGATGGGAGCACAGATTTCGACTGTTTTCCCCAGCTGTTCTGTGTGACAATGCAATGAACTTGTGCAAACTATCTGAAAAAATACGTGGAATTCCTAAATAGAAATCAATTTACTTGACAGTGAGATATAAATATGACTAATAGACCAAATTTAACTTGTTCAACAACATATGCAAAAACAGAATTACCGAGGTAAGCAGAGAACTGAATGTATCGTCCAAATACAAATATTCTTTCAGTTTTAAATGAATGATTGACATGCCTTCGGAGGCTAATCGACATTCTTCCAACAAATGACAAACATTGAGTTCGAGCCATAGGCGCACTATGAGTTTTTTGACAAAACTGGGATTAATTTTTACTCGGTATCCAGAGGATTTACAGGAAAATTTAATGAGAAAAATTGTTCAATTTGACGAGTTCTATTACTTGTTAAAATTAATGTACTTGTTTCTTTTACACCCTGTATTTAAAATATTTATTTTTGTTGTATTGTTTGTCCCTAACTACGCTACTACCTCAAGCGGATGTTTCGAAAAATGCGTTTGGAAAAAAGGCTAGATCAGAATCCAATAAGATCCATCAATATATTTTTAAATCGGAGTAGTCAAATTTGTTTTGTTGAATACGCTCTGATCATTGATAAATACTTTCTTCAATAGACTGGAAGATGGTGGCAGTTGAGTTTCTTCGATTTTAAACCGCATGCCTTTGTGAGGTTTGAAAATGTACCTCTTGATAAGAAAAATGAAAAGATTATTGACCGATACACACTTGCCGGCATTAGTGCAATCTCAAATTATATTTAAAAAAAGAAATGGGTTTCTCCGTGACAAAATTTTGCATGCCTTTGTAACGTGAAAGTAGTTGACAGTGATTTGAAACCTAGTACTGTAAGACATGCAATTTGCAACAGCCCAAAAGGCTCGAACGGTCGCGTGAACTTGTATAACAAATATATGAAATTTCGTGCTTTTAAATTGCATGCCAATGAAAATAATGGAAGTCTCTGTCATAAAGTTCTTGTGAAAAAATTAGCATGCATCCCACATTGGCACGAGGGTGGAAAATTCTGGAGAAACCTTGCACGAATGTAAAACCAATTAGTCGAGTTCTCCCTTATAATACAATTTGCCACCCCTTTGGCAACAAGGGATGCATGCCTATTTTTGAAAACAAGAAATTTCACATTTTTTTACAACTTAAAATAGAAAATATATTATATTATTATTTAAAATTGAATTTTTAAGACAATTGGAGAAAAATAAATAAATAAAACTTTATTTACACTCGAATACATGATGTAAAATACATATTTATTTTGTAAAAATTAATATTTGTTTTCTATAAGTTTTTATTGTTTCTTGTGTTATTTAAATAAAATTAATTTGCAAAAAAGTTGTAAATTGCTATAACATAAATGATTATACAAATTTAAAAAGTGCCATCAGTTTACCAAAAGCAGAAATAAATCAAATACAATTCAATATTTTATGATGTAATATTTATTTGCAGTAGAATTTATGAAAATAATATATCTTTTAATGGGTTTTACCTTAGTTAATTTCAGAAAATATGTTAATTTTTTCAAAGCGCAGTTTATCTATTTGCAAAAAATAAATGGCATCAGAAAAAAAAATGTAAATAAACAATGAATATTTTTTCATATTTCGTATAATTTTAAGCTATTTTTACTCTGTACATATCAAACACAAATAAATATAATCAAAAATGTTTTTATCTTTATTACATTTAAAGCCGGATCTAATACTGCACTTAATTGGACTTATTTGATAAGATTTAAAATAAAAACAAATTATATTCATTAAATTAATTCGTCTTTGAGCAAAAAAAAATATATTGGAATTGAGTAATCGAAATACGAAATATGTTTACTATATTTTTAAGAATAAGAGACAAATTCTTTTAACCCAAGGAACAGACGTAAAATGATAATTCTGTGATTATAATATCGTCATAAGGATATTAATTGAGATTAATAATTAATGATTGATATACTTTATCTACTTCTTACACAATATTTGTTTATTTGTGAGCCCCGCCTTTAATTTTTAATATTAGTTTAATCTTTGACTTCACTGATAAACTATTACTATTTCATATTTTTTACCAAATTAATGTATATAATCCTTATTTTATTCGTTTTTAAGTATTGATACATTGCATCAGACTATTTTATAGCACATAATTGGATTATTATTTGAATTCCATTTCTGTAGTAAAAGTTAAATGTTTTAGTATTGATTTTTACAAACGCTTTAATTTTAATTTCATACAGACAATTCAATAAAAATTGTTATTCTTGAGTTTAATTTGTAAAATAATATTAAAAATACTTGCATTTTTGTCTTCCCACACAACTTTCCTGTATTGCATATCACCTCCTTTCAGTTTTAGGCGCTATTCTTGTGCGCAGGTCACATTTTGCCAAAGTTGCCAACCGTATGTGGTTCTTCGTATGAATACGACATTTGTGGTCTGCTGTATTATGTACGAGGACACAATACAAATGTCTGCTATATTTACACTTATTTGATATGCCTTATTTCCAGCTTAATAACATTTTAAATGTGCTTTTTAGCTGTTTGTGTACGAGCCAAAAAGTTCTATCGTTGGCAACATTGCAACTTGCCTTCACTAGATGTCAAATGCACGTCAAATGACAGTTGTTTGTTGTCAATGTTGTGTTAACGATTTATATACACCAATAATCCTTGTTTTGTACTAATTTAATTAATAATACTAATATAAAATGGATCCTGCACTGCTGCGGGAGCGTGAATTGTTCAAGAAGAAAGCTTTAAGTACACCTTCGTAAGTTTTTCCCAACTTATAAAATAAAATCCAAATATAATAAAACATTTCAGGATTGAAAAGAAAAAGTCTGATACTAAATCAGATTCCCAGCCACGAGATGATTCTAAAAGAAAATCAAAACCAATTCCCAGTAGTGCACCAAAATTGGATTTAAATCCGTAAGTTACAACCAGTTCTTGCTTTATTTTGTGGATAAATAGAATTCTTATTTATTTCAGGTTTAAAGCATCAACTGGAAGTTCACAATACCGATTTGGTGTGCTCGCAAAAATAGTCAAACACATGAAAACGCGACATCAAGAAGGCGATATGCATCCACTCACTTTAGAAGAGATTTTGGACGAAACTAACCAACTTGATGTTGGTATTAAAGTAAAACAAGTAAGTTGCAGCTATTAAATTGAAAAATGTATTTAATTTATTTGAAATATTTATTAATTTAGTGGCTTGCTACAGAAGCTCTCATCAATAATCCGAAAATTGAAGTAACTCCCGACAACAAATTTTTATTCAAAGCATTATACAAAATTAGAGATAGGAAAAGTTTGCTGAGATTATTAAAACAGCAAGATTTAAAAGGCTTAGGTGGAATACTTCTAGAAGATATACAAGAATCGCTGCCTCATTCCGAAAAAGCTCTAAAGGTAATAAAATTAATAAAATAAAAACCATCAACAGTTCCGAAACTACTCCACCGATTTTAATTTTTTTCTTATGATTTTGTATACCGTTGGCTTGATTGAAAATTGCATTATTTCTATTTTGAATTGTCAAAAATCCTTTTAGGTGTTTTCATTCAGAGTTATATATTATATTAAGACAATTGGAGGTAGGAAGTTTGCGGAACTTGAGCCCTAATATTTCTTTAATATTTGTTCATTTGTAGACTTTGCAAAATCAAAATGAAATTATTTATATTCAACGACCAATAGACAAGAAGAAAATTATTTTTTATAACGACAGGACTGCCTCGTTGCCTGTTGATGAAGAATTTCAAAAATTATGGAGATCTGTTGCAGTAGACGCAATGGATGATGCCAAAATCGACGAATATTTAGAAAAACAAGGTAAATATTACTGAAAAACAAAAATTGAGATAAAAAACACGTTATTCTCTCAAATGGGGTTGGCATAAACCAACATTGAACCAGAAATCAGACATTTCTTTCGCCTCACTCACATTCATAAAAAATCGTAACAAACCAATAATGTCAATCCAGTTTCAAACCGGAAGTGCATGCAATTGTTTACCCTTAATTTTCTTACAAATTTAATCAACATTTTCAAATTGTTTCACAGCAATTTAAATTATTCTTTTTCTTCCATTTTCATCCGCAAAAGAAAAATACGTATAATTCCTCATCAAATTTTATTGGTATTTTTGGCTGGTATTGAATTGTTTTCCACTTTTCATTTGTAATTTCCATTGACTTGTAAACTTTCGCGGCTTCTATTTGTGACATAATAAACTCAAATACTTATACGAAAACGCACCATATTTCAAATTAGGAGCAAATATTGTGAAATAGATGAGTAAATAGACAATTAACTTTTATTTACTTGATATAGTATATTCTACAACAAGTACTGGAATGGTCTATATTCCAAACAAGCCAAAGGCGAGGACTACGATTCGCGAGTGTGGAATACGCCATTTCAAACATGTTGTGGACTATACTTTCTCTATCAAGATTTTGGGAATTCATCAAGAATTCAGAAGAAACTTTTGAAACGTTAAACGCAAAGCCAGAAATGAATATCTGTATTGTTAAGACGTAACTAACAGTTGCTGATTCGTCGAAAATGATGATGGAATAGTTCTAAACGATATACGGAATAATTTTAAACGATGTGTTGGAATGTCACTTCTTCCAACATAATTTTTAGTTGTGGAATGTGCAGATTCCAAAATAAGTGTTAGAGAAACTTATTTCTATTGAACCGTTCGATAAAAATCACATTTTCATGGATTGGAAATGTACATTTCTTAAAAATGGGATTATAAATAAATAATTTTTTTTTAGTGAAATGTTAGAAATTCAATGTGAGATTTTTTTTTAAATTGTATTTGTGTGTAGGTATTCGATCAATGCAAGATCACGGACCAAAGAAACCGATTGCCCCAATAAAACGCAAGAAATCAGCGCCTCGTAAAAAAGTTTTCAAGAAGCCAAGAGACAACGAGCATTTGGCGGATGTTCTAGAGATTTATGAAGATAATACTTTAACAACTAAAGGGCAGATTGCTCAAAAACAACCATAAACAAATGGAGATATACCGTTTGAGGGCGGCGGTCAGTTTTGTTCTAATCCCACAGGCCATTTGAGCATTTTTCTCTTAATCCCTATATACCGTTTGAGCCAAGTTTATTATTTCAATCTTTTAATCCCAAATAAATGTATCTTCTCTAAATGCCAAAAATTGTGAGTTAATATAATAAACGAACTTGAAAATCAATCCATTTTATTTTATCATAGACAAATAACAACGAAAAATCATAACTAATAGCTTTTACAAAATCAATTCTTGTTATATTCCTTTTTCTGTATAATTCTATTAAATTATTATTATATTCTTTCCTTTTCAAAGATTTAATGTTGGTCATATAAATATGTAATAGTTAACAATGATATGAATGAATATTAATAAGAATGTTATATTTTGGTGTCAATTTATATACTTGCCCCTACATTATTCATTCACAAAATTAGTCCAATTAGGTTGTTCTTTTCTCATTATTTTTACGTGATTGGTTCATTTTGGCTATCTGCATTGTACAATAAAGATTTTACATCTTACTTACTATCTTTGTTTATGGTTTATCCAAAAATCTGTTAAGCTTCCGCCCCGCTCAAGTGGTACATAGGGATTACGGAAGACCTTGCTATACGGATTAAAAATTTGACCGCCGTGCTCAAACGGTCTATGCCCAAACAATTATTTGTAAATTGTTATTATATATGTATTAAGGTTCACAATAAAAATGATTCAATAATAATAATATTGTAACAAGTGTTCTGCTGGTCGCAAGTGACCAGTGACCTTAAAGTTAGAGTTCGAAGAAACGAAAATAGAACTTATTCGCATTTATCTAAAACCGAAAAATGATTTAATTTAGTTTTATTCATTTACTTGAATAGAGCAATTGTTACTAAAATTGATCCAACTTTTCTTCCACAACGATATTTCTATTTATTTCAAAAGATCAGACACAAAACTAAATAGATCAAAAATTTGGTTGATTACGACAATGAATCAATAAATCTATATGATAATAACGACAAAAATATGACGTGGACGTCACGTTTGTACATCATTAGATATATTTTTTGCATATAATAATACGATAATCAAACACAAAATTCCATCGTTCCACGGCTAATCGTTTTGAATTTATCCAAAATATTCTAAAAATGCGCTTTCCAGTCGGTTGCTATGAAAACAGTAGATCATCGTTTTTATACTACAACATTCCTAAATTATACAAGATTCTACGGCTAACAGTTCTATTTTTATATCTGAGGTAGCTCTGATTCGGTTCTTATGCAAATAAACTGGGGTTCTATTTTAATGCCTAAAGACAGTTTCTTGACGTCATTTTAGAGGCTCTTAGCCTTAGATCATAAATAATATCTAGATGGAAGGAGTCCTTTATCACACAATATATTTTTGCGAACGGTTATGCCAGTAAGAGAGGAAAATATAGGTTGCGTTAGAGGGACAAAGAAATAAAATATAATGAAAGAAAAATAAAGTGAAACGAACTGCGCATGTCTATCGAATTTCATTTGTCATTTATAAAATGGCGGGATTTCAACAATATTATTGGGGAGAGGGGCAACATTTGAATCTTCATATCAACTTTAGAAGCTAGACTCATATCCAAGATTCCTAGGGTGTAGGGAAGGGGGGCTTAAGTCACTTAATTGATAAAATGCAGATTATTTTTCCTATACCTTTTATTTATTCTTAATTATTTTGAAATGTATAGGTGTAAATTTTCAAAAATAATTGTGGAGCCTCACAAATGATTTTTTGACTTTATGAATATACGACACTTTTTTCATTCCATTTTTTCCACTGGATTTTTTTTCTACTAATTATTTTTTCATTATTCTTTGAAAAATCAATAATAAATTTTCACCTCTCAAACTGCCGAACAATGATATCGAAATTCCGAGGAGGAAATAATTTTGTAATGCAATAGGCGCACTGTTTCAGTGGTGCTTTGCACTCAACTAACGAGCGGGCTTCAGTAGCTCTGACCAACTTCAGTGTGGAATCTTGAGTGATAGAGTGTCCCATATGAGATATTATGTAATGCAATATGCGCACCGTATCAGTGACACTAAAATAATGGCTTTTGTTTTCAAGTGGTGGTGTTTTGCACCTAACTAATAGGCGAGATTTTCCTGCTCTGACCAGGCTCGACGCAGAATTTCGCAAATGTAATCAAAGCTTGTAAATAAGTCAGTAATAAAAATATAATGGAAAATATATTTGGTAGAAAGAGTATATAGTGAAAATTCTATTCAGTGGAAAAAATAAAGGTACAGTATAAAATTAATCCTGTGGAAAAATAGGAGTAGTAAAAATGGAGTGGAAAAAATGTCTCACTACCCTATTACCCCGGATGAAAACATCAATTAGTAACGATTCACATTAAATCTGAGCATTATTCAGCTTCAAAACCTTTGAAATATGGTGTTGTTCTCGAAAATGGGCTTGTATATAAAAATTGAGATAATTCTAACCAGAAGAAGGTAGAAAGGGGCTCAAAATTGCGACAATATATTGACCCGATGAAACACTCACAGCGAATGTGAATAAGCAAATAGCTGTGAAAAAAGTTCATGGTGGGTGAGGGTAGCAGGTCAGGTAGCAAAAAAATGTAGAAAGACGAAAATATTTGAAGTAAAAAAATACAGAAAGACGAAAATATTTTAGTACACAAACTATTTATAATAAACACAACGACTCTTATACAATTTAATTGAATATTTGAGTGCATGTGACATGAGCGTTTGTGGTCGTAGGCACCAGATTTAGGGGGGGCAACTGCCCACCCTTGCCCCTGCCAAATCCCGCCACTATATAAAAGTAATGTTAAGAAGAAGTACTTTGCAAATAAAAAACGGCGAATGGATAAAAATATTTTTTACAGAAATAAGAACTCATAACATCATGTATTTGTCATTTTTCGGGCTTGATAAACCGAAATTTGATTATTGTGACGCTTGAGCTGCTCATTTCTCCAGCTTTCTTACAATATATCTTCCATCTCTTTCCGTCGTAACCGTTCGCAGTTTCTTCCATCTAGATATTATTTATGATCTAAGTGCCAATTCACAATGTACGTAAACATAAGGAGTACGTAAAAGCATAAACGTAAGAAATTATGTATGTTCACAATGGTCGTAACGTAAAATATTAAAATGAAGTGTTTTTTCATTTCACGTTGGTACAAATTAGGGTTATTGATGTATTGTGTTGGTTTCTCTGACTGTCATTTTCAAATATTCTGTTGATTTCGATTCTGTTTCGTGTTTACTGTTTTTCTTTGGTTTCACTTTTAACAATTTGGAGTTTAGTTTGTTTTGTTTTATTGTACGATGTCTGATAAAGATCTTGCGATTGTTTCACTATTATTGAAACCAGATTGAAACTGCGTTTAAAAGTCGCCAACGAGAGAAATATTAAGACGAGGAAGAAATTGTTGGTTTTTTTATTAATAATTCTATGTCAGTCATATTTAATGCATGTTTCGATCCAGGGTATTGTCAACAGTCAGATGAAAACATGTGTTTAAAGTTGACACATGCGCTATTAGTTGTTTCGGACGTAAACATAACATAAAGTTGAATTTATCTCAACTTTACGTTTTCATTACGTAGCTCTTACGTCAATACATAAACGTGAGAAATACGTTAGAGCATTGTGAACACGGGCATTGAAATACAGTAGTTCAACTTTATGTTTATGTTTACGGTTACGTACTCCTTACGTTTACGTACATTGTGAATTGGCACTTAGCTCTTAGCATATGTACCACATAGAGGACTATTGGAGAAGTAATTCGTTGTTGTCATCGTTGAAGACAATCTTTCAGAAGTTAGAGACAGAGTCAAGTCAGTTTCTTCAGCTCGATGCCAGTTTTTGACATTTGTGTATCATCAAATAATAACAATTTAACAAAATTCAACTACTATGATTAATAATGAGTCGAAAAAAAATAATAATAATGACGTACAATATTCAAGTCCCTATAAATGTAACTAGTCATAACGCCGTTGACATAGAGACTGCGAGCTGTCTCTACGAATTAGAATGAACCCCTGAAACAGCTTGCGACATCTGTGAGAGATTATAGCAGGCTGGCCAGAGAAAGGGGAGAAATTGAACTAGTTTTTCAGTTTCTTACTGTTTTAAAGTATTTTTTCCAGAAATGTAGCTTCCAAAATCAGTAGTTTATATTAACCACTGAGGATGGCGTTAGTTAGGCATGTTGGAAGAAGTAGATAGCAAACTTTATTTTTTCGAAACTTTGAGCATTAAGATGGTGGTCTATTTCAATGTCCAACTCGTGTGGAAACCCTGACTTTAGTATCTCAATCGTATTGCACTTTAAAAAGACAGTGGCAGCTCGTGAATAGACACTGTGGAACTGCAGCACTTTCTATTATCGATATTAATATAATTAATTTCAGCTACAAGCCACCATTTAAAAAAACAGTAGCACATCGAGAAAGCTTCAAGAAATTTCACGGCAGAACGTTCTTCTAGACGGTTACAACTCATACAACAGCGAATCAACGAAGCTTCTAGAATCTTTCTACGGTAGAAAATTTTTCCATATGTATTAAAGAAAAAACATCGCCATGCTAAACTAGTGTTAAGCATCAGAGTTTAATTAAAATGAGCGCAAAATGCTGAATCTTTTTTTAATTCTCTGATAATTATTTTGAGTGGGTGTAGATTCTGCTACTACAGATAAAAAATGTTCTTTTTATCTGTTGTTACCACATCTTTTCAATTCAGTCATAATTTGCAAACTCAAAATGATCAGAACGTTATTTTGTGCATTTATTTTATTGGTGATTTGTTTTGGAATCAATTGTGATCATCACCGAGTACGCAGAATAGTTGGAGGAATACCAGCTGAAATTCCTCCTCCAGACGACCCTGTAGTTTTTGTTAAGCATAATGGAAAATTTGCAAGAATAGAAGGTATCCGAAATCCTAATGACTATCATTATCACTTCAGAGGAATTAGGTTTGGTGAACCTCCCGTAGGGAAACTTAGGTTTCAAGTATGTTTCTTAAAATTTAAAAATGAATCGGGAAGTGTAGTTTATATTGAGAATTTCTAGCGTCCAAAAGCACATACGTTAGAAGGAAATGTAAATGCAACGCAATATCCTCCACCGTGCCCGCAGCCATGGCCACGAACTGACTCAGTTATGGGAAGTGAAGATTGCTTGTTTTTGAATGTTTTCACTCCAGATTTACCGGACGGTACTGAAGGTGAGTACAAACTACCTTCGGATCAATACTACTTTTCATAACTAAATAAATATTTGTTTGTAGGACTACCAGTAGTAGTTTGGATTCACGGAGGCGGTTACAGATACGGTTCAGCATCTCAATACAATGTACGTAAAATTGTAGCACCCGGTATCTCCTCTTTTTGATAAAATGGCTGATTAGCAAATCTAATAGCACGATTTTGCATCGTTAACAAATTTTGAAAAATGTTTCTGTTAATTGCTAGATATTTTGAATAATAGTTCATTGTCGCAAAATGTAATTGTTGCATAATAGAGAACAAATGGTAAAGTGATTTTGGCATGAAATTACATTGTGCGACAATCTGTCAAGTAGAATTAGTACGCCACTTGAGGCGGTAATGTGAACTAGGCATTATTAAATATAATATTGCAATGATAATAAGCCACTTTTCAGTTAATTTCTGCGTAATGTATTCTTTCGTATCAGAATTTTTTTATTAATTTTAGGTGCAAAATTTGGTGAACAAACGAGTCGTGCTAATAACGATTCAATATCGGCTTGGATCTCTTGGATTTTTGAGCACTGGAGATAGAGATTTGCCTGGAAATGCTGGACTTTTTGATATGGCCCTTGCGGTTCAATGGGCAAGAAATTATATTGGTTATTTTGGAGGTAACCCATACAAAATTGTTATAATGGGACAAGGAACAGGAGGCAGCAGTGGGTTATTATTGTGTCTTTCAAGTATTGCAAAAGGTATTTACTGTCTATACGAGCCCCGTCTCAATATTAAATTACTAAGAAATTTATTGTAAGTAGGTATGATACACCGGTTCTAGACCAGATAACGATAATGAGAAAATTGCGCATCAATGTTTTAGATAATTTAATTTTTCTAGGTATGACAACTGCAGCAGTAGCAATGTCTGGCACAGCTGTATCAAATTGGGCGGTAGATAATGAGCCAAGAAATATGGCCATGGAATTAGCCGATTATCATGGATGTCCTACAACAAACGCTGTTATTATGATAAGCTGCCTACGCAGATTGAAACTTGAAGATATTATTAGGGTATTAATAATATTTTTATTTAATTAATAATTATTAATACGTTTTTTTAGGGTGATTCATCAATTGAAAAACTTCGTTTAACAAACCGTGGTTTTGTTTCGGGCTTATCTGGCCTCTTATCACCATCCCCTGCATCTGAAGGACGGAATGACGGGAGGTCATTGCCCGGCTTCGTAGAAAAAAAGCCAATAGATTCCCTTGAAGATGGTGACGCTCCAGCTATTCCTCTACTTACTGGAGTTACAAGAGATGAAACAGGGCGCGCTGTTAATGGTATATCTCATTAAAAAATCAACAAACTTGTAGTAAATAAAAAAATATTTCAGAACAATTTCATCAAGAGATACTGCAGAAATTAGGCTCAATACCAAATTTCTTAGACAATGTCTTGGTGGGAAATTTGCAAGAAAAAATTGGGCTCACTAAACACGATAGTATTGCAAATGTCAAAAATATTTTTTCTCAGCTTAGTCCTTTGGACTTTGGGAGTTATTTAAAAGTTGGGAAGAATAATATAAAAGATGCTTTTGCAAAAATTAGCGAGGCTACAGGTGATAAATAAAAAACTAAAAAATAATTATAAAAATGTATTTTTGTTTCAGCTGATGCTTTGTTTAATTTACCTGCGTTTTTAACTGCAAATTTGTGGTCAAAAAATAACAACAACACGTTTTTATATCGGTTTGAACATTTGGGACAGTCGTACAAAGGATACCATTTTTTGCAAGGTGTGCCTTTTATAGGTAATTCGTCAACTGGTAAGTAATTTATTTCACATTTAACATCGCCATGTGCGCCGTCAGAATTTTTACCAAGGGGAACATACACAGCGGATGAAATAAAGATTACGATTTCCGGGAAACCAATTTTCACCGTTAATTCTTATTGAACTTGAAGACATAAACAAAAAAAAAAGATAAGAAAACAGTCAAACTAAATATAGCCTTTGGGATAAGCGACACAAATGTATTTCCTCAGACGAAACATAACATAGACGATGCGTTGTGAAGCAGAATAGATACTTGAAAAATATTGATCAACTAATTATTTTATTATAGTGCATTTTATTGAATTTAATAACAATCTAGAGAGTGTTCAATTGTCAGACATTTGAATGCTAGCTCATTGTTGCTCAACTGTCAAACATTTGAATGCTAGACCATTGTTGGAGGGGAGTATATAAAGTCCGTGGGCTGATGAGAGGATAACCATTCAATAAAAGTGACTGTGAGCGATTTTGTTATTTCCCAACGAATTTTGTATTGTAACCTATAATAATTATTTAGTTACAGTAAAATTTGTGACAATATTTTTTTCTAAGGCCATGCGTAAAGTAAGCCTTTTCGCGTTGCGTCTCAGTTCTACTACCATTTGAATTTGAACGCGTAGCAGTTAAATTTTTGTGAATTCATGTTTATAGCACTTCCCACTAATCAATATTTTTCCGATATTGTTTAACCTAAAGGTCAATTTGAGCTCTGGGCTCCCTTGCTAAATAATTGTCAAAATAAGGAAATTGAGGCTCGTATAAAAAATCTTGTATGCAATACGAGTGCAATCAAGCATTATGACACATTCGGCCAACAATTTTAGTGACTCCGCAAGTCTCGTTGTCTCAACCTCAACCTCATCATGTTCTAATGCTCAACTTTACACTCTTGTTGCATAAATTACTAATTTGGCACGTTTTTATTCAAATTTTTATAGTCAAATAATTGTTACTAGTTATCGCCCAGTGGTCGAAATTTGACCAAAACTCATTAAATTGTTGAATTTGAATGTTATTGAATTCAATCCTCCATCCCCGTGGGTTGAGGGCTTAAGGTAAATAAAATATAGTCGTTTTCATTAAATTTTTTGGAGGGATTTCCCCTACCCCTGCTCCTCGGAGACATTTTTTTTCATTAGGTGCATACATCTTGATGATTCCAGCAAAAAATTATATTCTCTTCGGCGGTAAATTCGAATAGGAATCCTGTACAAACTTTCAGATTTCTGCACTTCTTCTCCATATAAACTTCAAGTGTGTCAAATCTCACATTTCCTCGTGAGCGCGGTACAAAGTTTTCTCTCCAGGTAAAATTAAAATAGGGCACCTTGTTTATAATTTCAGCTTTTTGTACTCCTTCTCCATATGAACTTTAAGTATGTCAAATCTCACAGTCCCTCGTTCGCGCATTTCGAAGTTTTTTTTTCACATAAATTTAAATGGGACATTCTGTATATAATTTTGGCTTATTCATACTTCAAGAATACCAAATTTCACATTTCTTCGTTTGCGCAGTACAAAGCTTCTTCTCCACGAAAAAT
The DNA here is from genome assembly GCA_963989225.1 of Dromius quadrimaculatus. Lineage (NCBI taxonomy): Eukaryota > Metazoa > Arthropoda > Insecta > Coleoptera > Carabidae > Dromius > Dromius quadrimaculatus. The sequence continues at coordinate 6,987,519 of OZ022328.1, forward strand.
GATAGAGGTACATCCTGTATATGATATTAGCTATCTGCACTCCTCCATTTAAACTTCAAGTATACCAAATCTAACATTCCTCACTGCGCGCGCTACGATGTTTCTTCTTCATGTAAAATCAAAATAAGACAGTCTGTATATAATTTAAGCTTCTTGCACTCCTTCTATATTTAAACTTCAAGTATGCAAAATCTCACATTCCTTTGTGCGCGCGATACAAAATTGTCTCTTCACATAAACCCAAAATGGGACATTCTGTATATAGTTTTAGCTTTCTGCACTTCTTTGCCATGTAAACTTCAAGTATGCAAAATCTCATATTCCTTCGTTCGAGCAGTACAAAGTTTTCTCTTCACATTAAATAGGACACCTGAATATGATTCAAGCTTTCTTTTCACGCAGAATAAAAATGGAGCACCGTGTATATAATTTCTGCTTTATGCACTCCTCCTTCATAGAAACTTTAAATATGTTAAATCTAACATTCCTTCGTGAAAAGTTTTCTCTTCACGTAAAATTGAAATGAGACACCTGTATATAATTTTAGCTTTATGCACTTCTCCAAATACTTAAACTTCAAGTAGTATTCCAAGTGCGCGCGGTACAAAGTTTTATCGCAACGTAAAACCAAAATCGTATACTCTTGATATAATTTTAGCTTTCTGCACTCCTCCATATAAACTGCGCGGTTTTTGAGCTATCAAGTTCAACAAAAAATCATTTTGTAGGTTATTTCAAGAGCTATAAACTGGTGCAAACAATTTTTTTTTAGCTCTTATTTTTTAAAAGGTTTGAGCTGAAAGAGCTTGAAAACGTTACTATTTGCGAACATATGCAAATTTGAAACGTTCATATCTTACTCAATTTTCATCATAGAGAGAAAGAAAAATAACCAAAATTTTCAAGAATAAAAAATCTACAATTTCTATCTTCTTGAAATTTTGCATATCTTTTATAGTTTTTGAGTTAGTTTTAAAGAAAAGCAATTTTTTGCTAACCTGCAAAAAGGTTCTCTTCACTTCAAGCTCAATTTTTTTCAAAACTAAGCACTTTCATCCGGTCAAACTTATAGGGCATATTACAAGTACATTAATAAAGTGGTAACGATAATTTTCAATTGGGGTGGTAAATAGAGGGTGATTTTCACATTTTTTTTGCTGCCAAATTTTGTTTTTGTCATAACTCGCTTAATTTTGATACTAGAAACTTCCATGAAAAGAAAAAAATTAAGGTTTTTTTCAAGCACTTCAAAAAAAGTTCTATGAGTTTTCTCCGAAAAATGTACTGTTTTTTGGATATTTCACGTTGTAACTTTCGATTTCGGCGTTTGACGAAGAAGAACCAACTTTCAATAAGCTATTACTTTGTTAGTATTGGATCTAGCGATATTTATATCCGTTTCTTTTTTGTTTTTTATAAGCTACATTTTCACTCCGAATTAATTTTTTCATGAAATACTTATTTTCAGAGTTATTCACGAAAAATTGTTTGAAAACGTGTTTTTTTTATTGAAAATTTGATGTTTCCACTCTCCAATAAGTTTTCTCTTCACGTAAAATTGAAATGGGACTCCTATATATGCTTTTACCTTTCTGCACTTCTTCTTCATTTAAACTTCAAGCATGCCAAATCTCACATTCCATCATGCGCGCTGTACAAAGTTTTCTCCTCAAGTAAAATTAAAATAGGACACTTGTATATAATTTCTGCTTTCTGCACTTCCTTCTCCACACAGACTTTAAATATGCCAAGACTCACATAATTCGTGTGCATGGCACAAAGTTTTTTCTTCACGTCGTAAAATTAAAATGGGACAACCTATATATGCCTTCAGCTTTCTGCATTCCTTCATATGAACTTCAAGTATGCCAAATCTCACATTCTTTCGTGCACGCAATATGCTTAAAAAGGGGTACAAAGCTTGCTCTTCACGTATTAATATATAGATTAAAATGGGACATCCTGTATATAATTTTTGCTTTCTGCACTCCTTCTCCGTATGAACTTCAAGTATGCCAAATCTCACATCTCTTCGTGCATGCAATATGATTAAAAAGGAGGCCGAAAGTTTTCTCTTAACGAATTAATATATAGATAAACTGAATTAAATAAGTATTTGGCTTCGTATTAAAAAAAAATAGGTATAATAGTTAATAAAGCTCCTCTCGTAAATCAGTTATTTACAAAACAGGATTTTTCAAATAGTTTTGAAGAAATTTTGGTATGTTTTGAAGGAATGTTTTTCAGATTTATTGCTTCCAAGCACTTATTTCTTCCAACTGGATCAACCGGAACTCTAGTCTTTTTATAATACTTAATAAAGTTATATTTTTTAAAGGAAAACTTACCAATGCTAGCCTCTTCTTTCTTGAATTTATCAAATTGCAGCATTTTAATAAAGCATTGTCTGTTCTGCACTTGCAAATCAATTTTAAATGTTCAAAGAAGGATTTCCAGAAATTGAAAGAAAACACTAACAAAGAAAAATAATAAATTCAGTCTCAAATATCACAGGGACACAAATTAAACACTCACAGATACGAAAACCGTGTAACACTACAATTCAAAACTAATAACTATTATATATTGCATCTCCAAGCAAGATTTGGCTTGCGCAGCGAACATTCGATCTATGTTATGCTTCGTCTGAATTCATTCCTGTCGAATAAAATAATTATCACTATAAGTAAAATAAAATTGGCTTGTATTATTTTAATGTTAAAGATGAAAATGATGGTCTCATCGGACATGGTGACGAGCTAGCGTACCTTTTCAAGCCCCAAAATTTGGACGGTTCTCCTTTATCCATCAAGATTAACGAAACAGAAGAAGACAAAAAAGTCCGTTCAATTTTCACCGACATGATCTACAAATTCGTCAAATTTGGCCGAGTTGAAATTGACAATAAAACAGTCCCGGCATTTGCTGACTCAGATAGCTACATTGGAATATCATCAAAACCGAAAGTCCTAACCGATTTTCGGTTTTGCCAGATAGGTCTTTGGGCTGGAATAACCGAAAGACTGAAGACAAATTCTTGCAAATTTTTGTCAGTGATTGGACAGGGAGTGCAAACAGTTGAAAATGTTTTATTTGATACCGTCAATGCCACGGGTTTGAAAGATCCTTGGAAGAATTATTATAATGCTGAGAAGATTCCTGACACTTTGACTAATCCAGCAAAAATTCCTGATAGCTTGACTAATCCAGGAAAAATTGCTGATGGTTTGACTCATCCAGGGAAAATATTGCCTGGGAGAAACAAAATGCCTACTGGAAATCCTTTAGGATTTCCCAAAATTGGATAATTTTAAATATTATTCTCTCACTAAAATTAAAATAAACTGAAATCAATTTCATTTTGTATTTTGTACATCTGTATTATAAAATATTAATAAATATTTTTGTATTTTATCTTAGTTTTGTGTTCCATTATTATTGAATATAACAATTACAATAAAATATAAATTATTTCAATGACTACATATTCTTTTAAAGTAGCTTATTAACAAGCTAATAATTAGAATGAAGCCGGCAATTAGCTGCATGGCAGACATTATTCTGAAACAGTCTTTGTAAAGGATGTCTGAAAATAAAAATAAAAGTTAATCGCAAATTATCTTCCATAAATAAAAAGAATTATGAAGGAATAAGCTTTTCCGCCAAGTGAAAAGATTAGTCGCAGTGAAAACTAGATACGTTCTAATACCGTCGTTTAAAACTATGCAAATTTAAATGTTATTGAGAGCATTCTTTCGAGCTGTCATTAAGATAATTTTAATCATAAGTCATGTCAGTAATTCTGGAATATGGATTTCAAACTATAAATTAATAAGCAAATGTCAAAAATATTTTTTTAAATAGCTCCTCTGCAATCAAAAGGTATTACAATTCATTTTCTCACACTCTGAGCTTTTATAAAATTCATACAAATTCAGCACATTTCATGAAATTTTCAAAATTATTTTCGAGGCTGAGATGACAATTGTACATTTGTTTAGAACTTTGATGCGAATTTATTATAGAAATTGCCGCGATGTGCGCGACGAACGTTGTGTTGTTAGCACAAACTGCATGCGAAACCTAACTATCTCCACCACCACCCGTGCCTGCCTGATGATGATGCTGACATTACATTCATTTGAATCAAGTTTAAATTTAATTATACAAATCAAATGATTAGATCAGTTTTATATTTTATTTTTTGTGACAAGTGCACCGCAATAAGTGCCCTATTACTGAACTGTTTTTCGCTTCAAAATTCTCAATTCCAAAACATGGAAACAATTATCATTAATTCCCTGTTGATAGGAAAATAATGACTATTTTCCTGCTAAGAGGGATATAATAGCAACTGTGGATCATGGACCCCTAGTCTAATTCGTAGAGACAGCTTGAAGACAGGCATAAATTATAAGGTGCAATCAACAATTATTTATTTCCACACATTAATTTATACGGTCTCCAGTTTTTGTTTTTCATCCATATAGTCTGGAAGATAGCGTTGCATTTTAGGCAGCGTTTTTACACCGATTGATTGTTATCTTTTTCGATAAATCCGGTATTACTAATAAGTGAGCCAAGAGTCAGCTGACGCACCCGCGGTGGACGTGGGTGGGAGAGGCTTCGAAGATGGTAAAAAAGGAGACGATCTAAAACATATTTTTGTTTTTTGAAAAACTGATTTTGGTCTATCTTTTCTTTTGTAAATAATTTCTAAACGCAAATCGAGAAAAAAGTCTCATTTAAAAAAGCTCAATATTATTATTACCCACTCATTGGTGTACGTAAATATTTTTGAAATACGACACAAAGCTATGATTTTTTGAACGGAACTAATATATGACCAAAATCAGGTTTTTGTCAAAATCTAGTAACCTATGGAATCTTTTCAAAAAACAAAAGTATGTTTTAGATCGTCTCTTAATCGTGCATAAGAAGTCTTTCGTATCTCCTGTAGTATCCGAGATCCCATTGGTGGCACCACGAAATGTGGACAGACTTATATTTTCGCAGCAATTACACATGCAGCTAATTGTTTATGTTTTTCATCATGTAAATAATCACCTAGTTGAATTTCATCCAGCGTACGTATTTTTTTCTTACAAGTTCATGCGAGCAGCTGACGTATAATCCCCCATCCACGGTGCAGCTGACGATGTTTTCCCAACTCACTATGTTGTCAACTGTTTATAGAAAAATTTTCAGCCGGCGTACTATTAATTTATTTTTTCATTTTTTCCACTGCTACTGGTGCAGCTGATAGTCCAAGAGCCCGCTCGGAAATGCGACCTTGAATCGTTAGACGATTCTCACGTATTCTAAACGATTCGTCGTAAAAATATTACCCTTAAAAGTCAACGGTGCCATTTTTAATTTTGCCAGAAGCAATTAATATTAATTATTCATTATGGGAGTTTAACGCCCAAACAACCTTTTTATGCTAGACACTCGAAAATTACACTGAAACATATATTTTCATGTGTAGAACAAGAGAAACACAGAGTAACAACATAAATTTATATACATTTATTTTTGGTGCAGCAGTACTTTGAGAGGGAAAGTGTAAGTTGTAAGAGAAAACGAAGGTCGATTTACACTATACGAAACATCAACGTAACGTCAAGGCTCTTCCGGTCCATTCTATCGCTATGAGAATAGTAGGCAATCATTCGGATGCTGACGTAGACTAGAATAATGAATTCCAATACTCTATGGCCGATCGTTTCAAATTTGTGCGAAAAATTCCAAAAAACTGGCAAGTGAAGTGTACTTGTGGCTTAGACTATCTCAATGAGAATAGGATGAGTATTTAGAATTCTAGATGGTACAATTGTCTAGAATATTGAATCCTAACACTTTATGTTAAATGGTTTTGGACTTATGCGAAAAATCCGAATGATTGCCTGCTATTCTCATAACAATAGACAGGACCGGAACGGATCGAAACGGCGTTTCGGTACTTGTCGGCATGCGTTCCGGTATTTTTTCCAGAAATATTGCTTTTTTTAAATATCTTATTACACTTACTCAGAATTTTGAGAAAAAAAAGATTAAAAAGTTCGCGAGTCGCCCCCGCATGTACTTATTCACCGATTTGTAGTTTATGGTTCTCCTCGCCGAAAAAATCAGATATAAAAAAGTCAACTCGCAATCTCCCACCCGTCCCCGCTACATCAGGGCGTTCCGGTACTTCTTTTTTTGGGACTACACCACTGACCGGAAGTGCCTTGAAGTTACGTTGATGTTTCGTATAGTGTAAATCGACCTTCGTTCTACTCTTACAACTTACACTCTCCCTCTCTGTACTGCTGCACCAAAAATAAATGTATGTAAATTTATGTTGTAACTCGGTGTGAATCTTATGCAAGGGGGCGGAGTTTGAACAAATATCGATGCGAGCGCTCATGGTGAGCACCATTGTAAGCATCGAACTCCATTTCTCAGAATACGTCATTGAGCATTGTAGTTTAAAAGTGAAAATAATTGCCTATAAAACATAGAACAACGCTTGTTCTGTTTCAGGTTGTTGTGTTAAGGATTATTTAAGTGAAATATGGTTACATAAATTTCATGTACCCAGTTATAACATAAAAAATCGAGTGAAGTGGATCAAAGCGATAAATAGAGTATTATCTGTCTTTCATTATTAATCTATATAACAAACATGTTTGTAATTTAATTGTGAGATTAGAAAAATTCATAATCGATTTGGGATTCATGAATTACCTCTATCTCTAATTTGTAAGGTATTTCAGTGATAGAAGTTTGTCAAATGCACTTCGCAATAATTTTGTTGTTAATATTGTCAACAACATATTCTTCAACATGTTTAATATGACAAAACTAATTACACGCTTTTTTTCAATGCTTCCTTGGTAAAAGGGATACTGTGTTTGATACATACAAATCCGATCCGCAAGATCATCGGCTTCATAATTTAAGGTTATCCTGTCAATTTGGACGAATTAAGACGTTTTCTCTAATAGGTACGTTATAATTGAAGAAGAAAATACTCAAAATAAGTAATTTCAACGTACCTTTTATGCTATGCAAGTTATATTATACGCACATAGCTGAGTAAAATAATATTTGTACATTTAAGAAATTATAGGTATGAAACAATGATAAAATGGGAATTCAGTTGTTCTCCATTGCCCACTAGAGGCGCTAGTAGACTTCATGCACGTAGTCTATAGGGCCAGTTTCACCAAAGCCAGTTAAATTTATCCAGAGGTTATTTTATTCGAAAACTATTGTTGGTACAATTGTAACTATAGTTACTAACTCAAAATAACCTCTAGATAAATTTAACTGACTTTGGTGAAACCGGGCCTAAGTCTTATAATTTCATAAATCTGTAAATAATGGATAAAATAGCAACGAACCTGTCATCTTTATGAACAAATTGACATTAATCAACAAAAGTCGATCTGTAAGACTTATGGATTTGCACAGAATTGCAACATTTAGGCCCGGTTTCACCAAAGTTAGTTAAATTTATCTAGAGGTTATTTTGAGTTAGTACCTATAGTTACAAATGTATCAACAATAATTTTCGTATAAAATAACCTCTGGGTAAATTTAACTGGCTTTGGTGAAACTGGCCTTAAATTAGACTAAAAATATGCCGCGCGAGCGCCGATTTGATCCACGGTGCCGAGGACTTCTGGCAACATGAGATTCGGCACCGTTGGTTTTTTGAATTCGTCAAGTCTCTGGCTACAATTTTTGTATAGGACTTTTTCGTCTAATAGAAAAAGTTACTTTATCGATTTTTTCAACAACTTTGAAGCCATGGTGCCAGGGGCTGTGGCAAAGTGAGACTCGGCACCGTGAGTTTTTCTTGTTCTACACATGAAATTATATGTTTCAGTGTGATTTTCGAGTGTCTAACATAAAAAGTTTTTTTGGGCGTTAAACTCCCATAATGAATAATTAATATTAATTGCTTCTGGCAGAATTAAAAATGGCACCGTTGACTTTTAAGGGTAATATTTTTACGACGAATCGTTTAGAATTCTTGAGAATCGTCTAGAATACGTGAGAATCGTCTAGAATACGAGCGAATCGTCTAACGATTCAAGGTAGCATTTCCGAGCGGGCTCTTGGACTATGACGGTCGGTTTACTGATTAATAGTCCGAGATCAACTATCGATATTAAAATCAACCGGCTTACTATGACATTTTCATTTGCAACGCTACCTCCCGAACTACTAGTTTACTGTACATTAATCTTATTAATAAGATTTATTTGAATTTAAATTGCATTCTCTCAGTATTTTTATTATGCAAAAATATAAAATGTTCATATGTTGAATTCAAAGAAGAGAAAAATATACCATCAAACCGTACAAGTTTCAATATGGCGTTCCATTTAAAAAAAATATAACTTTAGTGTTTTGTATCTTCAGTAATAAAAAAAAATTGGCGCTGACTTGTTTCGTTGATACAGCCTGTATTATATACACACATATGAATTCCGAAAAGTCAAAATATCTTCTCTTTGTTAACAATAAACATCATATACATTGCTACAGAATATTGAAGAACAATTTCAAATTCAAACCTATTATGGTTTTAGCAGCGCTGATGTTTTCATAAACAGCTCTCATTTAGTTTAAAATGATATCTAAACTTTTTTTCCAATTTTGTGGGGAATTTATTCAACGCACGAAACTCGATATTCGACATTTTCCAAATAAATTAATGAATTTACTAATTCTTTAACCACAGCGAAGCCCCTTGATTTGACATTTATGCTTATTTTCTCACCACCAATTCAAATATTTAAAAAACATCTTTGTAATATGTTCAATAGTGTTGCAATCCCCAAAAAAACTGTTTTCTCTCTTACCTTGGACTAGTAATAATAAAATAAATATTCCAACTAAAGTGTGCAGGAGTGTGTGTGCCCGATCATTGTCCTCTTTCAAAATGGTTTTAATAATGGAGGGATGTAACGATTGTAAAGCTGTTATGCTTGTCGTTACATGTAAGGCCCCAAAAAGTATCCAGCCTTCCGTTCCAGCGTCTGACAGGACTAAAACAATTTGAAAAATTACATGAAATAAGTGATTTTTTTCACTTGAATCTATTTCTATTGTCGTAGTATAAATTAACAAATATTGTTGTACGGGAGAGTTAGATGCGCTTCCGATGAGCGCAGAAAATTGCAGTACAGTCCATAAATCATATGAATTCATTTAAAGTCTATTCCAGTTAAGAACGGTCCGGTAGAAATGTGTAATTTTAAATGCTTTTAATAGCTTTGGAGGATAATACTTACTAAAATATCCAATGGAACTTAAAAAGCAAAAAGCAGCTGTTAAAATTTGTTTATTCTTCCCAAACAATGGAAAAATAAACAAAAAAAATCCAATCAGCAAACTTCCTAGTCCCATAGATCCAACAATAAACGTAGTTTGCTGCAACCTCAACTGATCCATTTCGGTGAATAAATAAGTCGGAAATAACGTCCAAAAAATTAGAGCAGAATATTTAACTGAAGTCAAAAAGTACAACGATTTATAAAAAGACAGTTTTGACAAAAAACGTAGTTCCTCCTTCCATGAAGTTTTCGGAATTCTTTCCGGCGTGATTATTGTAATATTGTCGTCATTGACAATTGCGATATTATTGTCGAATGAGAAACTGTTAGTTTGAGAAACTTCAATATCAGAAAATATTGGTCTAGGTTCGTTGTTTTGTTGAGGCTCAGTTGCTTCTTGGATATTGTCAAATGAATCTATCAATAAAGATCTTTTCCGATCTGTATTTTGATTTGGGGCACTGTTGCTGGAAGAAGATGGACTAGTTTCATTTGTTGTTGATTGTGTTTGTATTATTTCATCTTTAGCAAATATCATTTCATCATCTTCTGACATATTCTGAAAATATTATTAGTTTTATTAATTCGTTAGTAAATGATGCGATTGTTACCTGCAAAAGTTCGTATCTCCTTCGGGCGGCCTTTAAATACAAAGGTTTTTTGAAAACTGAGATGATAACAACGCACTGCAATATAATTGCTTGATATATAAGTATACTATGTAAAATTCCTCTATGAAAAATCATAAAACCTAGTACGATTGGGATTATAATAAATCCAAGAGAATATCCACATATTAGGATATTTGTTACAGTCGATAATTTTAATCGGAAATATTGGCCGATTAATACTTCAGATTGTGTTAATGCCAAGGAGCAGCCAATCCCTGAAAAATAATATTTATTTATTCCAAAATCACCATGTTTTCAGTTTTAGGTTGATAAAATGAAAAGGTTTCTACAAAATATGCACATTCCTGAGTGGCGTATCATTTGCGCGAGCGACCTGATCATGTGCAGTTCTGTTAAAAAATCTAGTTGGTCTCTTTAATGATATCACTAATCATTTATTCTTCGCGATTATTTTTTTCCGATTATGATGAGCCACGCAAATTAATTCGCTGCGCTGGTGTTCAGAAAAATTTCTGCATTATTTATTACCTGTCAGTGCTCCAGCAAATATATAAAAAGTTGCTCCTAAAATCTCTCTCATGGCCACCCACTGGATTAGCAACCCACCACATGCTAAAAAAATTCCTGATGTTGTCACCAGTCTCGGCCAAGTACTTGATGTTACAATTGTTCGACTCCACGGATCTAACAATCATAAAAATTATTCAAACCAATATATTTTCTACAGTTTGTGTAGGCATAGTACATATTTAATTTTGTATTTTTATTTAAAAAATTGTTCAAGTAAGATATGACATCAGAAAAAAACGCCTAAAACCGCCTCTGGCGCTCAAGGAATAACGTCAAAAAAAGTTTGGGTCGTGAGGAAGTATGTTATCAAAAAATGTCACTGATTCTTGGTCTATTAATAGATAATACAGTATTTAATCATTTTGTGTAACAGCAACAATATTTTCGATAAACATGTTTTATTGGGTAAAACTTCTGTAGGTATATTTGTCAAAAAATAATAAAATAAAATTTACAATAAATAAACAAGTTGTCAAACTAACAAAAATATAGGCCTTAATGATAAAGCCGAGTTAATCTGAAATATTTTTAAAATAGCGACACTTTTTTAAGTCTATAAATTAGTAATTTCAGCTTTACTGGTGCTTGGAATTATTGTGGAAATATTTTACATCAAGAAACAGAGGCGAATATATTTGTTTTCTAGAAAATTGCTGGTACCTTCTAGCGCTTTCTAGAAAAGCCTGGACGTTTGCGGGAAAAACGTAGTGGAGAGAAACCCACGGTATATATCAGTGACTGACTCAACGAGGATTATTATTGATTTTGGCTCAGAGACCTAATAATATGGACTGCTAGTGGTTGAAATAAATTGTGTTATTTGATATAAATCAATATTGACATAAATAATTAAAGTTAAGTTATAGTGTAGTGTAATAATCTTTAGCTTAAATTAGAATTATTTATTAGAAATAGTGTTAGTTATCTAATTTATTATTTTAATAAATTATAAAAATAAATAGTAGTGCTTAGTAACTTTTGCTCCCTAAATTAAAATAAATAATGTTACAATTTTTTTAAATTCTCCTCTATTTTTTAATGGGAATTTATTTTAAACAGTTTTTGACAGATGCATGCAGATACTAAAAAAAAAACTCGAATTCAAGTTGTTGAAAAAATTTGATTTTATGCATACGTGCTCACAAGGAAATAAGGTTTTCCATGATGTCAATGATTTTCATAAATATTATACAGGCTGTGTATAAAGTGGCTTCAAAATTTCATAATGTTAAAAAACTCAAATTTCTTAAATGGAAGCCCCCATTTTTAACTGCAGTTTTGAATTCTACTGTAAAAAACCAGACAATTCTGTCATTAGAACCACGTATCTATTTCTAAACTAATGTTTATTCAACTTTGTAACTTATCTAATAATTAATTATAATTAAGATCCAAGTTAGTTCATTGATGCAAAATATAATTATTATGCCTGTATTACACGATACAATTTACTGGTCAATTATTTTCAAAAGTTGACCTTCAATTTATTGTTGTGTGTAATATGTCCAAAATTTCCACAATTCTTTCTTGACCAATAATTGACCAATAATTGACCAAGTTATTTTTGAAATAGAACCGGCTATATCTTTCACTAATATTCTGGGTTATTTTAGGGAGATTTTGTCGTTGCCAACATTACTCATATTAGTTATTTCGTGTCAAATGATAATCTTAGTGTTGACAAACTATTAATATAATTTTATATACAGTTGCCTTCGATATATTAATTTTTTGTCATCTCTACTATCTCACTTTCTCTCTAACCACATTTTTTGAAATTACGTCCAAAATTATAAGTTGGTAGTTCTGATTTTTCTTGACGAAAACTTGTATCGTGTAATATGGTACAAAATATTTTTGAGCTCGACAATAAATTATTGAAAACTTGACAGAAAACTTGGTCAATTTATTGGTCAATAAATTGTATCGTGTAATACAGGCATTAAAATTGGTATACTGACTGATTGATTGCATTTTGATTGACTACAATATTGGACATTGCTGGAAAAGGGTATATAAAGTCTCCGTGGACTGGTGACATTATTATATATTTTTTCACTTGACAGAGGCAGAATTGTTGCTTAAATGTTGTGTATTTTATTTTATTAATTATTGTCATATTACAGAACTTATACTCAATAATAGTAGATTGTTTAATAAGTAGAGAAAAGTGAGAGTTTACTATAGCGAGTGTAAATATTTAAATTTACACGAGCAAAGTAATATTGCTTTTCTTTCGTGTTGAACATGCTATTTTTTTGTATAATTGATAGAAAAACTTGAGTGAAAGACGCCAAGAATAGAAATAATTTTACAGAAATACTAATCAAGGTTGTGTTCTTGCAAAATCGTAGTAACGGATTTGACAACTGCTAAATAAGAGCACAGTAACAAATAAACAATATTAGAAATTAGTTTGTCAGAAGCGTCAGAAGTTAAAGATTCTTGCAGGATTTTTGCGAAATTCTGGAATCAGCTAAAGAAGTGACTTTACATTTGTTTTCGACGAAATCGAGAGAGTTTTTGTTTTCTTATATATTTAACCTGTATTTATTTCTCAATTAGGTCAAAGTTGTCATTTGGGCACGTGTTATGAAGCGTTTTTTGTTTGTTATTTTTTTTGCTAATTAGAAAAGTGACTATTATTTAAAAAATTAGTTCTGAAAAGATTTTTCCTTCACTAAATACTCAAATTATGAATATATTTTCAACTGTAAATGGAACTTTGAGTGCAATATTGTTGGTCAGTAAGGAAAAGATAAATAAACTACTTCAATTAAAGTCCTCATTGATGTTATCAAAGGTTAAAATTCGACAAAAGATTCGAAATAAATAATTATTTCAAAAAATTAGTGCGACATAATTATTGAAATATCATGCTCTAACCATAAGTACAAAAGTAACGTTTAGAAATATTGTTTTTTCTAAAAAAATGGATCAATCAAGATACTTATTTATTTTTCACAAATAATAGATTTATTGTTTTGGGACGTATATGTTTGTTTTGTTAATTTAAAACTGCTGAGTCGGAGAATAACTAATGGGCTACAGACTAGATGAAACAGATTAGGTTTGATTTTATTTTTTGTTTTGGTTAGAAATAGTTGAAGCAACGTAAATAAAATTCAAAAAATTTTTATCTTCTGTTTTAAAATAGTGTACAGGAAACACATGCATGAAAAAAATTATTATTGAGAATCATGATAAAATAGTTATTTTTGTATTAAGTGTGCGAAGTGATTGCTTTTTTTGTTGCGCGTGAGAATGTCAATTTTAACCGAGACCTTAAGGTCGAGGTAACAAATTCATTCGAAAGCGCAACAAAATACAATCACTTCGCACACGAAATACAAACAATATTTTTTCGCCAAATGTCAAAAAATAATAGATCAACAATAATTATTGTTTTATTCAGTAAAATGTAGGAAAAAAGTACAAACTATAATTAATTTGCAGTCATTTGGGTATTGTAACCAAAAGTATGCGCAATTGTTGTTTGATAAATAAAGAACTGTCAACAATTAATTTTTATATTCAAAAATAAGTTCATATTTCTTTTTTGTTAAATACCTGTTTGTTTCTATCCTTGTAGCATTACTAAACTGATTTATATTAAATTAGGTGTGCAAAAATGGAATTTATTTCACTAGTGAAAAACTGTGCTTCATTTTTTTACTAGTGAAAAAATCACGAACTTTGCGTACCCATAACAATACAAAATTATCATGTTTTTTTGACAGTTGGCGAAAAAATTACATTTGACCAGCACGCCAGGTGGACAACAAGAATTCATTATATTAAATGTTATCATATCAAACGGTCAGGCGGAAATAGGAAGTGCTGCAGTTTCACAGTGCCTATACACGAGCCGCCACTGAGTTGAAAGGAGTAATTTAGTAGAAAAGAATGTCTTTTGAATGTTTAGAATAATCGGTTGTGTGATGAATATTACATTCAGATAAAACTGATAGTCACGTGACCTAATTGACCCGAAATACAGCAGGCGTTTCATTTCGAGTATTTTTTTATACACGTGGTACAACCGTGAACTATAATACCAAAGATATTGGAATAATTTAAATGTTATACAAAAAAATTGAAGAATCATCTAGATGATGAAAGCGCATTTTTGACAGCTCATGAATGCTTGTTACATCAGAGATTTCGTAAATTACCATCTCCCACAATAACTGAGCTTGAAATCAAGCAGTTTGGGCAAGCTTACGAAACAGCAGCTTCCATTTAGTACTAGTTTCAAGTTGACTATTTGATAGGTACATAATTTATGCATGTACAAACTCAAAAATACCTTTTAATCTTCATTGTTTAGTTATTGACTGACAAGAGGTCAAGTGCTGTACCTTAAAATGATAATTTGATCTTAATCAAAGCTATATACAAAAATACACCAAAAGTAAACAAATTTTCATCCAATAATAATAATTCATTCTAATAAGCTTCAAATTCGCGTCAAACAAGTCATTGAATGAATCCCGGACAGATTTGACAACTGTAAATAATAATAGTGACACCTGCGGCGAAAGTTGTAACTAAATTTTCATCTACTTTAATAAATTTCAGTTGCCATATCCCTAATGTCATATATATCTATGGACATTGTTCCACTTGAAACAAGTAATTGAATAATTTTATCTTCCACAATCACTGAGCTTGAATTAAAGCTATTTGTGCAAACCTACGAAACAGCAGCTTTTATTTAGTACCAGCTTCAAGTCTGTAAATAGTATAGTTGCTGAGAACTCAGCGTCACGCCAGCCAGCCAGCCAGCCAGACAGCCATAGTGAATATAATAGCGCTTTTTTCGGAAAAATGCGCTAAAAATTAGCACTTAAAATCAAATAAGCACAGCCTACGCGATGCAATAATAAATTGTTTATTAAAACTATCCTATGCGACAAATGATAATGATAATAAATGGGGTTCTATTCTGATTCTGACAGTTCAATAATAGATAAAAAAAAGAATCACAAAAATCGGTCAAGAATTGTGACCTGTAGCGTGTCACGTACGTACAGATCACAGAATACATATTACGTCATTTTTCAGATTCAAATTTAGGTCATAATAAATATTTCTAAAAATTGGAAGATGTATAATTTTTTTGGTAGACGATCTCTTCCTAAATAGTTACAATAAGAATTGATTACATGTAAAATTACTCAAATTACAAATACATTTTGCGGTATATGTAATATAATAGCTACAAAATAGAACGATGAAAACTAATAGATAAATATTTTACAATACTGCCACAAATTTTATTGTAATTAAATAATATTACAATTCTTCGCACAGTAATGAAATCGCTGACCGTCACTATTATTGGGGCTTATATACTCTTTTCCATATTTTCCAAGAATAAGCCAACATTCATTTGATAACTGAACAACTCGCAATAATGAGCTAGCATTCAAAGGTCTGACAATTGAGCACCTTACAACAATGAGCTAGCATCTAACAATCAAACATATTGTCACAAATGTGAAATATTAAGTCATTAGTTCACATTATTATTAACTTGAATTCGCTATTTAGCCAATAATTTATTGTAACTACAATCCTAGTTAGCATTGACCAATCATCTAGTCGATGTTCAATTGTCGGACGTGATTGACAGCCTAGGGTTACTAGATGTTCGCTGGTTGTCAGGCATTTGAATGCTGGTTTATTGTTGTTCAACTGTCTGTCATTTGAATGTTGGCCCATTGTTGGATTAGGGTATATAAAGAGCGTGAACTAGGAGGGAGTCATTCAGTAAAAGTAACTGTGAGTTTATAAAATAAATATTTACACTGTAACCGGTAAAAATAAATTATTCACAATAAAATTTATGATAATATTTTTGCCAAATTGGTGATGAGTAACTGTTTCATTCTGAAATTCATTACGAATTGTCCTACTAAACTCGACAATAAAAAAAAACGTACCACTTGAAGATGTACCAAAGATACCGACTTTTCGGTTGATTTTGATCGGAAATGGATAAATCTTTGGGTTTTGGGAAGTTTGAAGTTTTCTCTTTCAGGGCATTGAGTTAATCCGACGCCAAGTTCATCATAGTTTCTAGCACACCCCTAATGAAAAAAAAATCTTCTTGATGCCAAAAAATGTCAAATTTGATAACTTGTACCGGGTGCAAAAAAATTGTGGATCCAACTCACGACCCAGAAAATCAAGTTTATTAATTTTGCTTCAAATCGCGCGAAAAATCTGCGACGATTTGACGCGAAGCTATGAATTAAACAAAAAAATACACTTTGCGCTTTTTTGGCCATAATTCGGCAAATTTTGCACGGAAATTGATGAACTTAGTTTTGTTGAAAGCATTTCAAACTTATCAAAACTCGAAAGTTCATCAATTTCGATTAGTCGAGTATAATTCTGCGCAAAAATCGAGTGTCTGCAAACTTAAAGAAATAAATGAACTTGATTTTCTGGGTCGTGAGTTGAGCCCACGATTTTTTTTTTGCACCCGTACAAGTTGTCAAAGTTTGACATTTTTTGGCATCAAGTTTTTTTTTTAGGTATGGTAGGTAGTGCGATGAACTTATAACGTCGAATCAAATTGAATGCCCTGAAAGAAAAAGCTTCAAACTTTCCAAAACTCAAAGATTCCCCCAAAAATATATACGGGAAGAGAAGGGGGGCGTAATTCACCTATCTTTGCACCCGGGTGAGCCGCCTCTGGGTATATTTACCTGTAAAACTCCAAAAGGCCATAAAAGCAATTGGTGCTGGCAATAAAACTGAATCCCAAAGTTTTGGTTCATCGGTATAACCTGAATTTTCTAATCGAAAAAATAGCATGAAAATGCCATAGCTTGATAAAATGCTGGGTAAAAATACCTAAAAGCAAAAAATACATTATGAATATAATTGACACATCGTAAATTAGGCATTTTTCGCTAAACACGAGGCATTTATGGCCGATTTCAGGATCTCGAATTAAATTACTCCAGTTTAAATGGCTTATTTACTTGGTAATAATATCACTGTCTCCACTTTTTGTATCACTGCCGACTAATCAAATAAATGAAATAAATCGAAACCTGGTTTATTTTTTATTTTTACCCAGGTTAATTTAACTCCCGGTCATGAAATCGAGCATTATAGATTTACAGAAATTGCAATTTTGTAGCCTAAAAGTTCCTTTTTATGGATTCATGTTGGCATCATCTGTCACCTGTTGCCAACATATGAAAAGCAAAATGCAGCATTTAATGCATTAGGGCCGTTTGACACATTGCATTAAATGCTGCATCTGCATTTTGATTCTCTATTTTAATGCAAAATTAACCTAATTATATACAAAATCTTGTGCAGTGCATTCTGATTTCAAAATAGAGATGAATTTAAATGCAGCATTTAATGCATCGTGTTAAACGGCCTTCAGAAGTAAATTTGTAAGTTTTATAAACTCTTAAATCCGTAAATTATGAACGAAATTGCAATGATCTTGTCTGAACAAATTGACATTAATCAACAAAAGTCTGTGAGTTTTTGTCAGGGATTTATAAATTTTTATGACTTGGATTTGTACAGAATTTATACTCTTGTTGCATAAATTATTTTGTGGCACATGTATAATAAAAATAATTACGAAATTATAACTTGTTCAAACTATTCATAAACTATAAATGAGCAAAATATTTTTCTATTTCCGAATTGACAGTCATGTTTTCAATGTCAAAAGGCAGAAACTTCATGCAAATTAAATATGTATTTGGAGTAAAAAAGCAATTATAAATTTATTATAAGAATAAAAATGTATAAAAATATTACCTGCAAAAACAAACTCGCCACAAAAATTAGCCAACCATATCCACCATCCGGAACAGATGGCCCAAGTTCGGGTTGCGATGCAACAACTCTATCCAATCTTAAATCATTTCTTTGTGACATTTTGAATAATTATTTTTAATTACTTTTAAGACAAGAACATGTTAAAATATTCATTAATACTCAATTGAAAACAACTCATAAAAAATGTGTTTCGAATAAACAGTACTAATTTATCAGTGATTTTATCTTATCTTCATCATATATAGTTTCAACAATTTCGTCGTATTGAATCATTTAAAATAAATACAGATAAAAGAGATTACATAATTATGTTTAAAAAAAATGCACTCATTATTTTCATCCCCAATATTTATTATAGAGACAAATTTTTTTATTGTTGCATTCTGTACCCCCACTGATGCAAAAATAATATGTTGTCCAATCAAAAGAGTGCATTGTGCGAAATGCATTTGTGCGCAAGTTTTAGAGGGAAAAGTTGATAACAAGAAGTAGAAGCAGAAACAGTAGACGACTAGACGAGAGAGTACGCCACAAGTTAATTTTCAGTTTAATGGAAGCGTGCTGTGTTACATGTGAATGAAATAGTGATTTTTTCAGTTAAAGTGATCTACAATTTTTTTTTTTGAATAGTAGGTATGATAATATTTTGAAATCATATTATTTGGCATGTATGTAACTGTGTGTATTTATTTATTATATGCTTTGCTCCTGCAAACAAGGAAATTAATAATTCAAAATGGCTGATTGTGTTGCTGTTTTGACACAGTTAGCAGCTCATGTCTTATGTCTACCATTTTGTGGAACAAGCTGAGTTTTTAATGTTATTTGTGTGAAATTGTGTCGCAGACTAGTAGTTTTAATTAGCAGGTATTTGATTTTTTTGTGCTTATTAGTTATTATTTGGTTTTATTCGCCTGGAAAACAAATTTGTTTACAAATACGAATATAAAATTTTATTATATTTGTAGGCATATTTAGTGCAGTTTCATTGGCACTAATTTGTAAATTAGTAATTGTTCAGTGACATGTTTGGGTGTGCATTCTTGTTTGTGCATGTTTTTTTGCCAATTTTATAAATTATTTCATAATGTTTTATGACAGATAACCTCTAAGCGCCATGGCAGACTCTGCAGGAAGATCCCGGGGACGGGCTCGTGGACGAGCTCGATCTACGGATCCCAACCAGGGAGGAGGGGGCCAACGTCCTGGCCCTGCTCGTGGTCCAGCCCCAGGAGCCGCTCCACCACCGCAAGGAGCTTGGGGTCCACGCCCAGGGGGTGGTCCTCGGCAACAAGTAAGAATAGTAACATTTTCATGCATTTTAGAATGTATAAGTTTAATATTTTTGTTTCAGCATCAACAAGGTGGTGCTCCTCGGCCACAAGTAAGAATAATACATTTTGTATTTAGAATAGTACGTTTAATATGTTTGTTTTAGCCTCAACAAGCTCCAGCAGCTTGGGGCCCTCCTAGGCCTAGTGCTCCAACTCCACAACAGTCGCAGGCCTATGCTCAGAGAACTCCTATGCCTGTGCAACCTGCACAGGTGAATATCTATTATTTTTATTGTAATCTATAACATTGTTAATATTTTTTTATTATTTAGGTTGGTCGTGCAACGACAAGACAAGGCGATGTATCCCGTCCGATTGAAGAGCCGCAAAGAATGGTTATTGGTAATTATTGTTTAATTATTTTATGCCTTGAAAAACAGTTCTCATTTTGAAATAAATTACAGGTGCAGCTGGCGACGCTGGAAATTCGGCTGGCCGTGGTTCTGTTCGTGGTCGCCGTCAGTTGGGTTACGAAACACTCTCTTTACTGACTCGTCCCCCTGGAATGGGATCAAAACAAGGCTCTTCAGGAACTCCAATTCGTTTGACTGCTAATTATTTTGAAGTGATGACTCCTGTCGAATGGTGCTTATACAAATATAGGGTTGACTTTGCTCCTGATCAAGATTTAACCCCACTAAAGAAAAAACTGTTTGGGATCGCTTGTCGTGAACGATTGCCTGGGTAAGCTCATTTTAAATAAAGCTTAGTGTCTTATCTACCAATATTGTTATCAAATTCTTTGAAACTACAAATGATCTAAAAAGTAGCAGCAAAATGATTATGAAATCATTATCACGCGAAAGTCTTGATATTGATAATTATAATCTGAGCGTTTTCTATTTTTTTCTGATAATTGACCAGTCGCACGGTTTTGATTTTTTAATTCAGGCGCTAATAAGAAGGCAGTATAAAATAAGTTCAGGAGGGAAAAGCTGTCCTTATTATAAATTTTAATCTGGAAGTTTGAATATGAATGTCCAGAAAAGTTACTTTTCACATTCAAAACACTATCAATGCCGCAACTTAGTCCATTAATAATCTCTCACTATTTCAGTTTTATTTTCTCGTACAGAAATTGTTTGCTTCTGCAATGGTTTCTTGTAGGGCATTTTTGATAAGAATTTCATTCTTTTTCTCTAACGTTTATATACCCTGAAAAGCGCCAGTAAGTTGGCCCAATCAACGAAAATATGAGTTTTGTTGATAAGTCATTTTAAAGATACTTAGTTTGACAAAAAGTAGGGTTCTTATTGAATTTCAGGCCGTATTAGTCTATTAACATTAGCTTTTTTTACCCGGATATTCAAAACAACAAAGGTCTTTATCCGACGATGTTCGTTACCCTCTCCTCTGTAGATACTGAAATGTGTTTTCTTTTCTATTTTTCTCAAACATCTCAAGAAGTATGAGATTTAGAGCAAACAAGCTCTTTTACAAGAACAAAATACATCAAATTTCCCACAAAAAATGTTCAGTTGATTTTAGGGTTTTTAAGGGTGTAGAAAATGATTAAATATCTTGCGAAAATTGTGAGTAAATTTTTTAATAATCGTTTTTAATTCTTTTTTTCTAATTTTTCTTGGTTTATTTGTCGACTGATTATTACGTAATTTAGTGCACAATCACATTTTCTGGTATAATTACGATGTATGTGAGGGGAAAGGAGAGTGGATGATTGAACAGGAACAAAAGAGTGGACTTGTTAATCTAAAACATGATCTATTTTTATGAATTTAAAAATCAAACAAAAACAATTTTATTTATTCATATTAGAGGAATACTAGTAGCTAACTTTCTATAAATAATAACACAGTCTATTTGAGGTTAAACATTCTCTTGCTCAGTATTTGAGTCAACTTCTTGGTCGATTCCAGTATTCTCTGCAGCTGATTAAAGCCCGCTTCACACGACCCTTGTTTCATGGCTGGTTTTCCTGTATGGAGTTGTGCTGACTTCTCGATTTCGGTCCGAATCTCGGTTCCGATTCGAGTCTCGAGTCCGGTTCGAATCTTAATACCGAAAACTTTGCTTGCTAGATATCATTTCTCTGCTGCGTTGAAGTTATAAATATCTTCTGGGCTTTTAGTTGAGCGTTCTATTTGATTATGGTGACTACCGTCCCAGAACAAACAAAGAATTTAGAATTTTTAAGAATTATATCTTGTATATCACAGCTGCCACACATGACTGCGTTTATTGAATGCTGACGATCTGCTCCTGATGTAGAAAAAAGTGCAGCCAAATTAAATTGCCCATGTACTGTCTGTTTTGCAATTGTTTTTGTATATAGCTTGTAGTGGAGCAAATCTAAGTTTTTCTCTGTTGAACCGTAGAGTGCACAGAATCTGGTGAGGCATCAGTATTGTTGAAATTTTCGAATCATTTATTTGAGGTTTCTGTCATGTCTGATTTTTGACAAAGCAAGATTTTTACCTTTCCGAAAAATGAATGAATTAGATTCGCATCTAGTAAAGGCATGTACCATATTGACATTAATTAAGCGGTTTGAATCTCCCCGCAGCTTGAGTCACGATGCACCCTACTCCCTGTAAGTGACCCGTTGAAAGTGAAATGAACCGCATTTTGTTTTTGGGGCTAACAAGGAATACTTCTTGCTTTTCGTTTTAAGAAATAATCCGTGACTGGAATCGCAGCTCTCTTTACATCGAACGCATGTAAAATAAATCTCTCCCTCCATCCCTCCTTTACATAATAATCAATCGAACAATAACATTCTAGGGAAATAATAAAAAACGATATTAGAACAATTTATCCACGATTTTCGCAAAAATTAATCTTATATCCCATTTCCCGCTCCTCATATCTCAGAAACGGCAGGGCTACTGAGAAATTGTAGGAAATTTGATGTTCTTTGATTTTGTAAAGCAACTTGTTTGCTCTAAATCTCATACTTTTTGAGATGTTTGAGGAAAATAGAAAAGAAAACACGCTAAACTCGACGCTCTAGCCTCTTGGACTTTTCAGGGTGTATAAAGAGGAGGGTAACAAACAGGGTTGTCAAAAACTCGGATTTTTTCAAGATATGCCCAGCTCACTGAATTTTTTTTGAAAAAAACCAATCAATTTCTGGCTTTTTTCAAAATAAAAATTTATTACATTTTTCATGTAATACAAGTTGAAAATAATTACAAGAAACACTAGTTTATTACATTTTTTATTACAATATGATGTAATATGATTTTTACTAAATTGTACAAGTTTATTCGTGATATTTCTAGCACCCTTTCTGTTCATTTTATACATAAATGATCTTTTTGAAACCATGAAAAGTTACGGTTTCACTACTATGTTCGCAGATGATGTTTCTCTTCTTATATCTAGCAAGGAAAATGATATTTTATCCAAGCTTTGTATTGATAGTATACTTAAAATTAAGAATTGGAGCATAACAAATTCATCAATTTTAAATTATAGTAAAACTACATGCTTCTATAATAAAAACACCAGAAATTTAGAAATAAACTTTGATAATTAGCTAATTCAAAGTGTAGATAGTTCTAAAATTCTAGGTTTTATATTAGATAAGAATCTTAACGGTAAAAATCACTGCGAGCAATTAGCAGCAAGCATGAGTAAACTCTGCTTCCAAGTAAGATATTTAAAAAGTTTATTGAATTTAGATCACATACTTATGTTCTACCACGCTACCATCGAAGCTAAACTTTGGTATGGTATCCGTTTTTGGGAAAGTTCCTCTCATGCCTCTAAAGTTTTTATTTCTCAAAAAATAATTATTAGATGTATTGCTGGCGTTTCCAGTCAACAATCCTGCAAAACTCTTTTTCAAGATTTCAATATCATAACGCTGGTTAGTCTTTATATATTTGAATTAAGTGTGTATGTATTCCAAAATAGAGATAAATTTAAAATGAATAGGGACATTCACAACAGAGATACACGAAATAAGTGCAAGCTCTACAAACCTTTTGCAAAATACGCATGTACTAAAAATTCTCCTGACTTCATGGGTGTGGATATATAATAAATTACCTGACAATATCAAGCTATGCAAAACTTAACCTGTTTTTAAAACAAAACTCAAGCAATTTTTAATATAACATTGTTTTTATACATTAGATGAGTATTTGTAGAATAAAAAATTCTTTGAACTATTTTATCTGACGTCGTCTACATATGTATTATGCATCAAGTGAATAAAAATTATTATTATTATTATTTTCATGCGAATACTCTTCTAGTGAACTTAACTAGCTCACCGTGCCGCTTGTGTTTTGATTTCTGTATAAACATACTATCAAGTTCGTAGCTGAGTTTCAAATATAATAGTCATCATGCTGAAAATAGAGGGATTTGGAAGAAATTCTTCAATGAATCCTTTAATATGGCTAAATTTTTATGATAACTGGGCTTTTTCGGGTTGGGTTTTTTCATGACAACCCTTGTAACAAACATCGTAGTACCATCAGATCTTTGTTGTTTTGAATGTCCTGGTTTGATCAATTTTTTGTCCAATATCATTAGACTAGTAAACCACGAAAAACTTGGACCAGACGTTGCAAAACGTCCACGAGTGAGACATGTCATTCAAAACCAAATATGATTTAAAGAAATATCTACAAAACTGCACTTCAGAATATTTTTGTTAAATTTTGATGTTGGCTTGAAATTGGCTAATATAAATTACAGTTTTTTGTATTTTATCAATAGGTGTTTGATTAGATTGTATGAAAAAAATCCGTATCACACGTGATCTCCTCTCTCTGACTGTGAAGGAGGTTGAGGCGTTAAGCAATGATAATGAAATAAATCTAAAATACCTTTTTTTTCATTAGATTATCTTATTACAAAATTTTCTGTGAGAAATTCAAGGTCATTAAGAAGTTTATTAAGTAATAAATGCTAAAAATCTGTTAAATGTAGTCTTATGGAAAACATATCAATTCTACGTGTGAATGGCACATTTGGTTTTTTAACAAATTAACAAATAATGTCAGAAGTACAAAAATTAACTATGTTAAACATTGATATTTTCCGATTATTTTGAATATAATTCCAACAAGGTTAGGAAGCTATTAATTAATAAAAAAAAATATCAAACATGGGTTATTTGAATTATCGCTTTAGCAAAGCGGCGACGTTGCATTTTAGAAATGAGGTTGAGGGGCGAAAAATTTGTCACACTTGGGTTATTATTCCTTTTCCAACGAAAATGCAAATATTTCATATATGTCGCTATATCAATGCATTAATATAAATCAAAGCTCACATTAATTAATAAAAGTTGATCCATCAACAGAAAATAATTGATTTATGATAATGAAAAATGATTCAGATGTACGTTTATTACAATAATATAAATTCTGCAAACGTTACAATCATTTGTAATAGTTAATTACAAATCAGTTTCGGCTGAAAGTTCGATTTACTTTTAGTTGAGACTATCCCACCTCATTCTCCTTAAATACCCATTTTTAATAAGATCATTACACAAAACTACGTGGCAAATCTTTAACAAGAAAATAAACTGTTTTGGTTTTTTTAAGAGGTTTTAAGGTGATAAGAATGTGTCAAATCATTTTAATGGAAACATTACAACCAAATATTGTAGATCTAGACAATTTGTATTCTATGAGACTTGTACCAGCAGATTTTTTGACGTGATAACGTCTTATAATTCGATAGAGCTGGCTGCACGCACGAAAAAACATGACTCATACGGCGTTACCTCGCTCGCTCTGAGGCGTTCCATTACGTCATCACAAATGCCAATGATTATTTATCAATAATAGATTAAATAAGTAATTAATAAGATTATGATGTACTACTGTAATATGTTAAGGGACGACAGTTGCGTCAAAGATTTTATATGGGACGGACGTGAAACACGATTTCAGGTGCAACGAAGTAATGAAAAGATTCATTAAATTGGGATATATTTGTTTTTGACGTGACAACGTCTTATAATTTAATGGAGTCGGCTGCACGCACGAAAAAACATGATTCATGCGGCGTTACCTCGCTCTGAGGCGTTCTATTTAAGGCTTGAAGTGCAAGCGAGAGCGCGGAACGAGCGACAAAGAGGCACAATCGGCCTACGCGTTCGGCAGCGTTCGACATCTGTCTCTCTTCTACTTGAGTGAGTGATGCGTCCGCGTGGACAGCTGCTATACAATAATACATTTACATGTTTTCGTCAAGTATGAAGTGCAGTGAAAGGTGAATGTGGTGTCAATTGTTTATAGCAAAGATAATTGCGGCGATAAAGGTAATGATTCTTTCAATATTAGATATATGTTCAATGATATATTGTCGAATATTCATGCTTTCATCAATAAAATAAATAGCATCGGTCCGCTAGTGCAGCGATTGTAGGTTATGCTATAATTGACAAAACTATAACAATAAGTTAACAGAACTAGGATAAAGTGAATGATAGGTCACTATGATAATGCGCTTGCGCTTGAAATACATGTGTACAGAGTAAGTGGTAGCTAAGCAGTAGTCCTCAAACATGACATGTGAAAGTTTCATTATTTCGGTCCAACATGGAGAAGTTTGGTCCACCCTTCGAGGTGGTTTCCTCTCAAGTTCAGTCCCACAGGCGCGCGCAGCGCAAGTGCGGTAATATTCAGAGATGTTTGTTGAAGCCGCGAGCGTAGCGAGCTAACCTACAACCATTGTAACACATGAACACTGTTTTAGTGCCACTGACAGAATTTGTTTTTACTGCAGAGACGCCATCTCTTTAGAATTGTGCGAAATGTCATTGTGACCTATTAGTCACTCTTACCCAGGGGGGGTCGATTCTGTAACTTGCGTTAGTACTTGCGTGAGACAATTTGCGTGACTACAAAATATGACGTCACCAGCAATATCTAGTTACTTTGCTAGGGAGTTTTGTGCGTCAAGATTTCCTCGGCTAGATTAGTATTGGTAATAACTTTAGAATAATTCTGTAGGATGAGTAGATAACAGTTAAAGCAATGAACAGGGAGTGCAATAAAAATCATTCCATTGCATTCAATGTTGAACAGATGGCTAATATTTTATAAGTAATTATTCGCCATACCGAAATTAAATTAATAAATATTTCAGTATAATACACTCACTAATAACCAAAAACTATAATTGTTAACTTTACAAATTATCATAATAAAAATACCCCAAACATCCTAAACACACGAAACAAAACGATTAGAAAGAGACAGATAGTGTCGTAAGAAAATACAGTACCTCAAAAGCTCACGCAAGTTATTTGCGTGTCTCGCAACTAATGACGTCATAAGTAAGTAGTTTCTCAAATATTCGACAGAGGGTTAATGTATACATGTGATAAAACTGTGTTAGTGTTAGTGTCGTAAGTAGTCACGCAAGTTACAGAATCGACCAGGGGGTCGATTCTGTAACTTGCGTTAGTACTTGCGTGAGACAATTTGCGTGACTACACAGTATGACGTCACCAGCAATATCTAGTTACTTTGCTAGGGAGTTTTGTGCGTCAAGATTTCCTCGGCGAAATTAGTGTTGGTAATAACTTTAACATAATTTTGTAGGGTGAGTAGATAAGAGTTGAAGCAATAAACAGGGAGTGCAATTAAAAATCATTCCATTGCATTCAATTTCATTCCATGTTGAACAGTTGGCTAATATTTGATAAGTAATTATTCGCTACCTTACGCTGATAACTACCCGTTGCAAAAAGATTAAGAATGGAATGAAACTGAAAGATGTACACATACTTTACAATAAACTTTTTAATATACATGTGTATATTTACTCTTATATGATTTGGAATGTTTGTCCGACGAAAACCGCCCCGCATCTTTGCTCAATATCTGAAATTTTTCACAAACTCCGAATTTCTTATTTCAAGTGGATTTTGAGCATCCCTCAAATGATACGAGCTTCATTTTCCCTCTCTTCTAATATACCATTTTCTTTCAAAGCCATAAGAATCCCCAGTAAAGCCATTTCACAATACTAATGTGAAATTTATTTTGAAATAATTATATTTAAATGGCCGAAATTAAGTTAATAAATATTTTAGTATAATACACTCACTAATAATCAAAAACTATAATTGTTAACTTTACAAATCATCAAAATAAAACACACGAAACAAAACGATTAGAATGAGACAGATAGTGTCGTAAGAAAATACAGTACCTCAACAGCTCACGCAAGTTATTTGCGTGACCGCAACTAATGACGTCATAAATAAGTAGTTTCTCAAATATTCGACAGAGGGCTTACTGTATATATGTGACAAAACTGTATTAGTGTTAGTGTCGTAAGTGGTCACGCAAGTTACAGAATCGACCCCCAGAACTATTTCACGATGAGTGAAGAATCAATGGTTTCACTATTCGATCGAAATAATTATCAAGCGTAGCTATGATTTCAAAAAATTAGAACATAAATTTTAAATCTTCCACATATCATAACAACGTGTCTGAAATGACAGGTTGGATCAGCCAGCCGTCAAAGGGAACAATTTCCTCCCATATCAAACACATTGAGGCGGGCTTTTCAAAAGCTAGAGTTTCAAAAATCTCAATTATGTTTCTAGATTTAAAAATTTAAATTTAGGATTCATGAACAATAATTTAATCACAGTTTATTCTTATAATAAATTATTCAAGATTATCACTTTTTCACAACAAGTTACGATTAAATTTGCGAAAATAATTGAGTAACTAATTGAACAACAACTTTGATTCAGTTTACTTGCTGAAAGAAATAATGTTGATACAAAATAAAAAAAATTGACATAATTGTATTTATGCGTACAAATAAATGTAACTTGATCAATTCAATTCCTGATATTCATTTACCTTCTTCTCTATATCCATACAAAATATCTATCAAACCGATAAAATTGAAATTTTCTTTTTAAAAATGCAACCACTCCATCAGTATTTTCTCATGACGTTGTCACGTTAAACTATCGTCAGTAAACCGACTTTACAGACAACCGATTTTTTTTGAAAGTCATTAAAGTCGTAAAATATTATTCAAAATTACATTTTTAAAACAGAGCTCGGGGAACGGGCCTTAGAACAGCTTTTTATGCTCACAATACTCTAATGATCGTATAAATTTAATATTTGCAAGAAACTTTGAAGCAGTGACGCCTCTATTTGGCAGACAACACAAATAGTACTTTTTCTTAACTCAAAATCCTGAGCAGGAGGCTCCATAAAATAAACATGTTCCCAACGGGGCCTCCTTTTTTTGGTCATATTCTGTTTCAATAGTGTAATGTAAATTCTGTTAGTAACATTGTAATACAATTTATTATAATTTCAAACATGTAAATTAGAAACAGTTCTAGAGTTGATTTCGAGGGCAATTGTTTCCCCGGAAACATCCTGTTTTGTAACATGTTTGAGAATATATTCACTAGTAATTCAAACAATGGTTGCACCTATATATTTGGTATTTGCAGATTTTCCGTTAAATTTCTCATTGTAATTATTCGTTTGTTTTGCGTAGATACATATTTGACGGAAATTTGATGTTTACCCCACACCGTGTTCATCCCGATCCAATGGAATTATTCGTCGAGCCTCCTGGTGGCGGAGAGGCAGTAAGAATTACTATTCGCTTAGTTGGTGAGGTTGCGCGAGAAGATTTTGGTTTTACTCAATTCTTGAATTTAATCATTCGGAAATCTTTGAGCTACATGAAGCTACAAATGGTTGGACGAAATTATTACGACGCTTTAGCTAAGGTAAAATATTTGTTTAATTATTAGAATAATAACTAATATTTTATTTTAAATATTCAGATTCAAATTCCGCAATATGACATCGAATTGTGGCCCGGCTATATTACGAGCATTCGTCAACATGAATCCAAAATCTTACTTTGTGTAGAAATCGCGCACAAATTTATGCGCAGAGAAAATGTTTTAAAAGTCTTGTTGGACTGTGCCAATCAGGATAGCGCAAATTATAAACGCACCTTTACTCAGCAAATTGTTGGCTGCGTAGTATTGACCGATTATAATAATCGTACTTACCGTATAGATGACATAGATTGGGACGTTTCTCCAAGCTCAACCTTCCCAAAAAGTGACGGCACCAACATTAGTTATGTTGATTATTACCGTCAAAAATATCAGATTGTGATTAGGGAAAAAGATCAACCCATGTTGGTTTCGCGAGCTAAACCACGCGAAATACGAGCAGGAATGGCTGAAAACGTGTACTTAGTTCCTGAATTGTGCCGCATGACAGGGCTAACTGAAGTAGAACGCGGTAACATGCAAATGATGCGTGCTTTAGCCGATCATACTCGCCTGGCTCCCGATGGTCGTCAAAAACGCCTTGAACAGTACTCATATAGAATGAACAGCACCCCAGAAATCGTTACCGAATTTGAAAAATGGGATATGAAGCTTGCTTCAAAGCTTGTTGATGTTGCTGGACGAGTTTTACCTCCGGAAATCATCGTGCAAGGATCACGTGGCGAGGTTAAATATGGCGTTCCTCAGGATACTGACTGGACCAAAAATTTGCGATCCAATCCTATGGCTCTTTTAGGAACAGTCAATTCTTGGGTAGTAGTTTGTGCGTCGCAAATGAAGAGAGATGCACATGGCTTTGTTCAAATGTTATCAAAATGCGCTGGAGGAATGGGACTTAAACTTCCACCTCCAAAGCTTCAGGAGATTTCTGATGATCGACCATCAAATTATTTAGAAGGCTTGGATTCTGCCATCAACACCTACAATCCTAGTATTATTCTCTGTGTGGCTAGCAACAACAAAGCTGATAGATACGCGGCCATAAAGAAAAAGTGTTGCGTTGATCGTGCAGTGCCCACTCAAGTCATTTTAAAGAAGAATATTCTTAGCAAGGGAGTGATGTCTATTGCTACTAAAGTAGCTATTCAAATTAATTGTAAATTAGGAGGAGCTCCTTGGACCTGTGAAATGCCATTATCTGTAAGTATATTTACATTTCTAATTATTATTCATAATTAAAATATATATTTCTGTTTCTAGAATATGATGGTAATTGGTTTTGACGTATGTCACGATACAATGAACAAGGGCAAATCTTTTGGTGCCATGGTTGCATCTTTAGATCGTCAATGTATGAGATATTTTAGTTCCGTGAGCCCTCATACTAACGGGGAGGAACTGTCTAACGACTTTTCCCTTAATATTATTAGTAAGTACTTAATTTTGAGTCAAATATTTTTTATTGAAAATATCTCTTTTCAGAGGCAATCAAACAATATCAACAATGCAACAATGGCAACATCCCGGAAAGAATCCTCATCTATCGTGACGGTGTCGGCGACGGTCAGATGGATTACGTTTTTAACCATGAAGTTATCCAAATTGAAGAACAACTGAAACAGTTTTATAAAGATAAGCCCTTAAAGCTGGGTTTCATTGTAGTTACCAAAAGAATTAATACCAGACTGTTCAATGGCAACAGAAATCCTCCACCTGGTACCGTTGTAGATGACGTGGTTACTGTTCCAACAAGGTGAGTTTTTTATTTTAAACTGTAGGCTAATCAAATATATAAAATTATTACTTTTTCTTCTAGATTTGATTTCTTTATTGTGAGTCAATGTGTACGACAGGGAACCGTATCCCCTACAAGCTACAATGTCCTTCGTAATACTTTGGGTCTGGACCCTGATAAACTTCAACGTCTCACTTATAAATTCACCCACATGTATTATAATTGGTCTGGTACTGTCCGAGTGCCCGCACCTTGCCAATACGCTCACAAATTGGCATTTTTGGTCAGCCAATCATTACATCGTAGCCCGAATCCTCAATTATGCAACTCGTTGTATTTCCTATAAATTAAGGTTGTTTTGCATCCCAAAAAAATGTTTGCGGCCATCTTTTAACGTGATGTCGTTGTAATGTTATTGACCCTATTTTTGTATTTGTATAAATAAGAGATAAGTATAATGACAATGCGATGTTGAAAGGAAAATTAGTTTTCTTTTGAAAATGCTCAGTTAACATTTTTAGACCGATAATAGATCCGTACCGTGAACTAAGCAAAACCTCTTGAAGATTTTGATTTGAATTTACGTTTTGAATTGCAAAAAATAATACTTTATCTTTAAGACTTTCGGTATTAGGCAGTAGATTTTTGATATGGCTTTTGGGACTTTCTTCATTACTGCTTTGCAGTCTTGGTACAATTCATCCAAACTAAAAATAAGTAGAAGTAATTGGCACAATCACATTCAAATAAAATGTCAACGGAATGACAATTGGCTCGGAAGTATGGTCAATAAGTCAGTCATTTATTTGATCGCTAGAATAAATTAATAAAGACTTTCTGGTCGACCTATGCAAATAATTTAAAAACTACCTCCTCAGAGCAATAAATTATAGAATAATAAAATGTACTGAGGCAGTACTTTTTAATGCTGAAGCATTTTATGCAGTTTTTTCAAATTTTTCAATGAAAAGTAACTGAGTTTTGCCTGATACAAGACGATTTGACAGATGATTCACGAACATTCAGGGTGCTCTTTTCATAAAACTTGCATATCGCATATTAAGAGCAAACATGCGTATTGAAGTTTTACAATTTATGTTGCAATTCTGTGTCTTACAGATTTATGAATGCAATAAGGATGAATGACTAAAGTCGATGCGTCTTTTATCAATTTTTAATGGATTTACAGATCCGATTAGACATTTGTCTTTAGCTTTGAAGCGCAGTATGAAATATCTGCCTCAATTCTCTTCTTCTATTCTATTTTCTTTCAATATTCTTTCAAGGAGATATCCTTTTCTATATTTTCAACATCTTTAACAGGGCTTGATTTAGGTCGAGCATTGTGGGCAACCTTCGACGCCTCTATTTCAATCTCCGCCTAAATAAATCAGGTCCTGATCTTTGACAATCTTTTATTTTGTTCAAATCTTAATTTGAACACCCTATTTTTAACTATTCTAAATGCTCTTCTTGGGCGCTGAGCGCCCAATTTTCTTCTTGAATCTTTTTCCAAGCTTCTAAGAACGTTTCAATAAACTGTTGAAATAAACATTTGATTGTCTGGTTTTTAATTTTACTTTTAAATACAATTCTGAACATCTGATTTCTTTGTAAATCTGTCATAATAATAATAATAAACTGTTAGAATTAGCTATTTTTGACACCAATTTTCAAGCCTCTTATCTACACATTTTCTATTTTAACTTGTTCTTAATTCTGTTTTTGAATACTGAACGCCCATTTTTCTTTGTTAAGCATCTGTCAGATTAGTTGGCAGTAATAGTAATTGTCAAAATTAGCTATTTTTGATACAAATCTCTTATCTACACTTTTTCTATTTTAACTGCTTCTTAATTCTACTTTTGAGCACTGAATGCCCAATTTTCCTTGAATCATCTGTCAAACTCTTTAATTTGTTTAGGCAGTGAAAGTGAATTAAATCTAAAATTACTATTTTAGACACCTCTAATATTTTGCAAATGTTTTTATAAATCCATTATTTGCTTTTATTGTTCGACCGAAATGCTTTTACAACCGGAACCTAATTTCAGATTCCGTCATACTAATATTATTTTGGCAGTTTTTGTAAATTTTTCCTTGCAAATGTTTTGAATATCTTGCCTTCCAAAAAAAAATAATAGTGAATGTTGTAGTTTTATTTCCAATTTTCAATAATATTTATAACAAAGAACAAAATAAGTTGTTTTAACACAAACGCGATTTTGTTCCGAGCAGTTTCTAATATTCTCATGGCACACAAATCAACAAAAATTTAATAGGAAATTACCTCTGCGTTTTTGACTATTTACCGCCTTGAAACGTCTCAAAACAGTGTCAACTAATGATTGACAGTTTAACAATCAGGAGAAAAATTGCTCCTAATTTGTCTTTCGCCGGCGCAAAGCCGCGGCCCAATCGCCCTTTCTATGAACATCGAAACACGTTGCCCGATTGCAGAAATTTAATTATCCTTCAAAATGAACAATATCGATTCGAATCTAATCACCAAATGGGTTGATGTGCATTACTTCCAAAAACTCGGCTCAATATTTTTCATTTTTTATTGCTCATGCGAGTTAAGTATTATTTTGTGCTTGTTTTTCTAGGCGGTAAAAGGTAAAATAATACCATGCGATAAGTTTACTTGTTGCACACAAATTGACAATAAAGTCCGTTGAAATTAAGTGAAAAATTCCAATTGAATAATGGTATTTATTCCGCTTTCGTAATAAAAAGTAGTATCTGCAATTGGTGGGCAATCAACAACTAGCCGCACTTGTTGCACAATATACTAATGGAAGTTTCTGCAACCGGGCAATCGCTTACCGGAACTGTCAATACTGGCATTAGAACTCAAGTTACCGCACTGTGCTTCTTTGCATTCCAAAAAATTATTACGAAAATTTGAAAGCTACAAAAGTCAGCGAAAATCTATCGAAATTAGTTTTGCACCGAAATTTCTTATTTAAATCTTGAACAGAACTTGAAAACGTCAATAAAAATGGTTTAATATTTGATGCGTTAATTACAAATATTGTAATTATATAGTCTTAGCCGAAACATCTGTTTTCGAGCAGTTTACGGTACGGATCAAAGTCTTCCCGCCGAATATCTTGTTTAAATTTTGAACAAGCTTGAAAGTGTCAGTCAAGTTTCAAGCTTGGTTTAAAATTTAATGTTTATTTTTCTAGTACTTTTACGGTAATTATTCTAGTAAGAATAGAAGCTGTAAACTTTTTTTGGGGTGATTCTATGTTCCTTTTTCAATCAACCATTATTTTGTTTATCATGTTGTCAACTTCGGAGCAAATTGAATAGTGTTTGTTTCTGGAGTCATTTAATTAAATGTATGGACATGTTTCTGCTAGAATTAGTAATTTTGTTATGACGTATCTGCTGTACGAAAAGAATCTCAACTTTTTTGAAAACAGTTTTTTTTATCTGTCCATGACTAAACACTTATTATGAATATCATTTCTATTTTTATACGAAAAAATGAGTGAGACAGTGTATTTGTAAATGGTGTGCCATAATACACTTAGTTTTGTCATCAAAAGATAATTTGACATTTAGTACGTAAGTCGTTATTTTTTAAGAGTTATCGTTTTTTTAATTCTTTATATAGTTTTTGAGAAAAATATAAGCATTTCTTTATAAATATTGGGTTTTTGTAAGTTCGAATATTGAATCTCTTTAATAACAGTGACAAAATGACTACTCTTCGGAGAAATTTTGTCAAAAAGTTTTTAGGAGGTGAAAATATCGAATCTAAAAGTGCCTTACTAAAGACTAATGTTTGAAATCAGTATTTTTAAACATTCCATTCATGTCTGATGTACTTAATACACAGTTCCAAAAATACCAAAGGTTCTAGAACATTTTTCATAAAATTAGTATTATGAAAAAATTAGTTTTCCATAAATCGCTTTGCACTTCATTTAATATTAAATTTGTTACAGTTTTTGAGATAAAAATTGTTAAATTAATATATAAAATGTGTTTTTATTTCACTTCTGATGGTTTCCAATCCAATATTTTTGAGAATTCCTCTTGTGATATTTGTACCAGTTTTGCCGACTCCAAATACATCTAAAATATTTTTATATCAGAAAAATTCAAAATTAATTTCAAAATATTACCTTTTGTTTCTTTAAATTGTCCACAAGAAGCATTTGTTTCCGAAAGCCATTTGTTAATTCTGCCACTTGTTTATCTAGCCGTTTATTTTGACAATTCAACTCGTTCATTTGTTTTCTATAAGAGTCTCGCAATTCCTTAAATAAATATTTATTATTTTGTGAAAAAGGTTATAAAAATGTACTTACTTTTTCTTCTTGTTTGGCATTGAGTAAATTAGTCTTTGACTTCTCGTTCTCCAGTTGTAATTTATTTAATTTGACTTCATTATTTGCGACGTTCATATTCACAGTTTTTAATTCTTTTTTCAATGTCTCGTTTTCTTTTCTCAACGATAGTAATTCAATATCTTTACTTTGTATTTTAGAATTTAGTGTTGAAATTTGCTGCGCCAATTTTTCTTTCTGCTCTTTAAAAGTCTGCGTGAGCAACTGGAACTTATTTCTTTCTTCTTCAATTTTTCCACACTCTAAGTTTAAATGTTTCACTTCATTACACTAAAATTTCGTTTTATTAAAACGGTGAAAGTATTTTTATAATTTCACTTTACCTTAGTTTTATATTCTGCTTTAACGCTTTCCAATTCATCCTGAAGCAATGTTAATCGCGTTTTTAAACATTTAGTCAAAACGGAAGTCCCGACTTGCACATTGTTTTCTTCGTAATTTTGCCAACCGTCGCCTTTATCAAATGACAGTGGTTTAATTTGTTTTGCGTTTTGATTTTGCTTAGCTTCTGCCACCAAAACATTTTGCATTTTCTATTAATTAAAAAATTTAGTTAGATTGTTGTAAAATTCAAGAGCTGACCCTAAAAATGGATTTTTTCACAGCCAGCTCTTACTATAATATTTAAACAATCAAGCTTTTGTGTAACAAGCAACTGTCAAGCTTAAAATTATCTTACCATAACAGAATCAACTTCATGCATCAAAGCTTTTGTGCGTATTTCAAGTTCAGCATTTAATTTTATAAATTCCTTTTCCTTTTCAAGCAACGATGAAGTCATTTTGAAGTAATTTTAATAAGTAAAAACGTTTAATATAAATTCTATTTGATATGCTTGGAATGGAAGTCTGTCAATTGAATTGTTTGTTTTCGAAGTAGTTACTATGGTAACAATACTTCAACCCTTGAGTGCAACAGGTAATAGAACAGCTTGCAATAGTCCACCGAGGGAGCACCCGCCGAACTAATCAAAACATTCCCTTTCAGCTCAGCATCGTCATCTTCACATCAGAATGATTGCAGAACTTCAAGCAACAGTCTTCCGTCGTTGGAAGTGGCCCAGCTGTTTTCATCTTTAAGCCCAGCAGCTTGCAATAGTCCACCGTGGAAGCGCCCCGCCGAAATAATCAAAACCTTCCCTTTCAGCTCAAAATCATCGTTACTACATCAACACGTAAGATTTATTCAAAATAATTATGAAAATTTTATTAATCTTCAATTTATTTATTTGTATTTTTATGTTTTAAGGCCGTCCAGCAGCAGAACCAGAGCCAAGCAGCCGTCCAAGAAGTCCTTCAGTAGCAGCAGAACTAAATCCCAGCAGCAGTCCAAGAAGTTTTCTAGCAGCAGCAGAACCAAAGCCCAGCAGCCGTCCAAGAAGTCTTCCAGTAGTAGCAGAACCAGAGCCCAATATCCTTTCAAGAAGTCTTACAGCAGCAGCAGAACCAGAGCCCAACAACTGTCCAAGACGTCCTCCAGTAGCAGCAGACCCAAAGCCCAATAATCTTCCAAGAAGTCCTACAGCAGCAGCAGAACCAGAGCCCAATAATCTTCCAAGAAGTCCTACAGCAACAGCACAATCAGAGCCCAGCAACCGTCCAAGAAGTCCTCCAGTAGCAGCAAAACCAAAGTCCAATAACTTTCCAAGAAGTCTTCCGTCAGCAGCAGAACCAGAGCCCAACAGCCGTCCAAGAAGTCCTCCAGTAACTGCAGCAGATGAACACATCAGTAACAACTGTTCCAGGCCCCAATTCAACTCAACTTCAAAGAAGTCAACTGATTAACTTTGCTCGCCGCTTGCAAAGTTCAAGTGAGTTCAATTTCTTTTTAAATTTTCCTACTTATATTAATTATTTTGTTGTTCCAGTTGCAGTGAGCGAAGAAGCCACTTCTCTGGTCTAGGTTTCGCTGAAGTTTTCCTAGGCCCAAAGGGAGAATTCCCGGAGAAGAGTTCGTCTCTTTCTCCTTAGTCATTGCCTGGGGGAGAACAAGGCTTACAACAACGCAACAGCATCGCGGACAAGACTTCCAACAACACAACAGCATCGAGTAATCAACAATTAATCTTCGAACCTTTGTACCCTTTCCTAATTCCCAAAATAAAGTCATTCCCACAAAATTTACAGTTGTATTTATTACTAAAACCTATTTCAATTGTTTTCAGGAGTATTTTGGAAAATAAATGTATTGTTAAATAGAATAAATCAAATTCATTACTAAAACTTGTATGTTTTATTTTTAAAATAAATACAAAGTTCAGAAACTTATTTTTACTATTTTAATTATTCAAAAATATCAAAATAAGAAACTCAAAAGTCTCTGTAATAAATAAACATGCCAAACAGTCACTATTTTTTGCTTTTTAAAAAATTTAGTTCAAAAACGTGCTAGGTGCTGCCATCTCTGACTAACTAAACAAACTAGTGCCTATTCAAAAATATGTTGATTGTGGTTGATTGTTGACGTACGAGCTTTTATACATCATTTTCGATCGAAATATACTCTTTATTAAATCATAACAAGTATAAATATTGGTTTAGAATTATTATTTAAGTAGTGCATCGATCGCCAGTTAAATCTGACAGCTCCCACTAAAGAGGTATGAAATAAAATAACTATTGACTTGCTACCAAATATATTTTAATATAAATTTTGATCCATAAAATCAGAATATGAAAAAATTGACTCAAATTTGCCAGCAGTTTTCCAAATATAAGCCCTTCACTACAAGTTGATTTGTAAATTTGCGGTTACTTGTTGAGCAGTTAAAAAGTATGACCAAATTCTCATTGAATTATTTTTCCTTTATTCTTTGTGGGTTTTAAAAATAGAGGACTGGTCTTAAAACGAATAACATAATATAAACTTCCTATTAAAAATTAAATCATAAATCTACAATCATTTATTTAAGAAATATAAGCTCTTTAAGTAGAAATTGACGTTTAAAACTACGGTTATCTGTTGAGCAGTTATATTGTATGACCTGATTACTTGTTAGTTCACGAGAATCAAAGAGATGGCAGCATGTACCTCGTTTTGAGAAATTCTAAAGTAATTTCATTTTCTTGTGACTAAATGCTAATTCACAATGTGCGTAAACGTAAATAGTACGTAACCGTAAACATAAACATAAAGTTGAACTACTGTATTTCAATGCCCGTGTTCACAATGCTCTTACGTATTTCTTACGTTTACGTATTGACATAAGAACTACGTAATGAAAACGTAAAGTTGAGATAAATTCACTTTTATGTTATGTTTACGTACGAAACAACTAATAGCGCATGCGTCAACCTTAAACACATGTTTTCATCTGACATTTGACAACACCCTGGATCGAAACATGCTTTAAATTTGATTGACATAGAATTATTAATAAAAATATAACAATTTCTTCCTCGTCTTAATATTTCTCTCGTTGGCGACTTTTATAACGCAGTTTCAATCAGGTTTCAATAATAATGAAACAATCGCAAGATCTTTCTCAGACATCATACAATAAAACAAAACATTAATGTACAGTAAACTATGGATAAAAAACTTAAGACTGAGTGCCAATTCACAATGTGCGTAAACGTAAGGAGTACGTAACCATAAACATAAATGTAATGTTAAACTACTGTATCTCAATGCCCATGTTCACAATACTCTTACGTATTCCTTACGTTTATGTATTGACATAAGAGCTATACGTAATGAAAACGTAAAGTTGAGATAAATTCAAACACAAATTTTCTTCGGCAGTTGACAACATCCTGAATCGAAACATGCTTTAAATATGATTGACATATAATTATTAATTAAAAAAAACAACAAGTTCTTCTCTGTAATAATGAAACAATCGCAAGATCTTTTTCAGACATCATACAATAAAACAAAACAAATTAAACTTCAAACTAATAAAAGTGAAACCAAAGAAAAACATTAAACACGAAACAGAATCGAAATCAACAGAATATTTGAAAATGACAGTCAGAGAAACCAACACAATACATCAATAACCCTAATTTGTACCAACGTAAAATGAAAAAACCACTTTATTTTAATATTTCACGTTACGACCACTGTGAACATACATAATTTCTTACGTTTATGTGTTTACGTACTCCTTATGTTTATGTACATTGTGAATTGACACTAAATGGCAACTTATTTTGGAAATACTTAATTATAATTATGTATCGATTGAGCATAAAATAAATTTTGTATTTAGTACCAGTTTTGCAGGGGGCCCAATAAGGGCTTTAAAAATATTATGACTTTTCGCTTCCTGCACTCATTTCGAGTAATTGATACATAATCTATAAAATAAGGTAAACGGAAAATAGTTTCAAGTTGAATCATACTATTTTTGAAAATTAGTTAGGGTACTTGGATACTTCGTGTATCTTTTTTTGTTTAGTACCCGCGCTCACTTGGAATTATTAATTTGTGAAAAGATGATTTCTGACGCAACGAGAGTACTA
The DNA here is from genome assembly GCA_963989225.1 of Dromius quadrimaculatus. Lineage (NCBI taxonomy): Eukaryota > Metazoa > Arthropoda > Insecta > Coleoptera > Carabidae > Dromius > Dromius quadrimaculatus. The sequence continues at coordinate 7,027,515 of OZ022328.1, forward strand.
ATCAAAAATTAGGAAATGAAGTACCCCATTTATATTTCAAAAATAAAGTGAGTTTACTTGAAACTTTTTTTTTGTTGTCGTACTCATTTTTGAGTAAACTGCTACGAATAAAGTACAGTCATTAGTTTACATTTTGCTACACAGATGGCACCACGTAGCTCATTTTGAATAATGAAAACTAAATAATTTTTTTTGGCCGAACGGCTGATTTTATCAAAAAAATTGTGGGGAACTTTTAATTTTATTTTTTAATGTCTACCAGATTAGCATATTGTTTTTTGCTGCACTACATTTATTATCCATTTTAAAAATTAATAAAACAAAATTAATTTTATTATTCATACAATAGATGATTTTTATGATGACTAGCACCCTTTGGGAAAACAAAGAGAGGATTTTCAATTTTTAAAAAACTTGCATTGCGGATTGCCCGCTTATTTACTTTTATTATTTATGTCCGGTTTTATAAAGGGCAGAATAATTTATTTAATTTTTGACAGCAATGATTCTGTTGTCATAAAGAAATTCAAAACGATTAGAATTTGTTAAATAGAATAAATCTATTTTGAGAATAAATTTACTTGGTCTTTTATAAAACCGGTCATTAAAGAATTTACAAATGTGGTAATTAAATATTATTTATTTTTGACTGAAAAAAATACAGGTTTTTAAAATAAATAAAATACATTTCATTTTGTGGAAAAGGTTTTATTTGGTAATTTCAAAATAAGTTACAGAACAAGGACCATTTTAAGCCTAACTACTTCTGGAAATGATAAAATAGGTTGTAGAAATAAATACAACTGTAAATTTTGTGGAAATGATTTTATTTTGGGAATAAGGAAAGGGTACAAAGGTTCGAAGATTAATTGTTGATTACTCGATGCTGTTGTGATGTTGCGTTGTTGTAAGCCTTGTTCGCCCCCAGGCAATGACTAAGGGGAAAGAGACGAACTCTTCTCCGGGAATTCTCCCTTTGGGCCTAGGAAAACCCCAGCGAAACCTAGACCAGAGAAGTGGCTTCCTCGCTCGCTGCAACTGAAACAACAAAATAATTATTACAAGTCGGAAAATTAAAAAGAAAATTGAACTCACTTGAACTTTGCAAGCGACGGGCTGAATTAATCAGTTGACTTCTTTAAAGTTGAGTTGAATTGGGGCCTGGAACAGTTGCTACTGATGTGTTCATCTGCTGCAGTTACTGGAGGACTTCTTGGACGGCTGCTGGGCTCTGGTTCTGCTGCTGCTGGAGGACTTCTTGGAAGGTTATTGGGCTTTGGTTCTGCTGCTACTGGAGGGCTTCTTGGATGGCTGTTGGGCTTTGGTTTTGCTGCTGGGCTTTGATTCTGTTGCTGGGCTCTGATTATGCTGCTGGGTTCTGATTCTGCTGCTGGATTCTAATTTTGTTGCTGCGCTCTAATTTTGCTGTTGGGCTCTGATCTTACTGCTGGGCTCTGGTTCTGCTGCTGGGCTCTTATTCTGCTTCTGAGGTCTGATTCTGCTGCTGGGCTCTGGTTCCGCTGCTGGATGGTCTAAAAACATGAAAAAATACAAATAAATTAATAAATTGAAGATCATTATTTACGTGTTTACAGTAGTTAAAAACAGTTACATAATGAGTAATATTATATTACCTAGCTGATGATGCGGCGATGTTATGAAGATCCGCGGCCGGCGACCTGAAACAAAAACTTAAAACAAATTTTGGTGAATCACATTCAACAAAACAAATATTGAGAGTTGATTTTGGCTGCTGGGCTCATCCTCAGCTCCTCCCACGATGTCCATTTCCTCGTTGTCCACCTCATCAGCTGGGCTCATCCTCAGCAAATGATCTAAAAAAATACAAATTAATTAGGAATCTGCGAAAAAGCAATACAAAATAGCTGAAAGAAAAATAGATTAGAACCTGAAAAGCAAAGTTTATTAGTTAACTTACGTCCTTTTCTTGATTTGTTGGAGGTGGTAATGATGAAATGGAGAAGCTGAAAGGGAACTTTTTTTGATTAGTTGCATACATTCAACATTCGTTCAACATTCAAACGTGTTTTGTGTGTTGGTTTGTTTGTTGCGCGCCTATTAACCGGATTTAATTTTTTGCTTGAAGAGCTAGCTAGGCGATGAGTGACTGCTGCCATACTACTTCGCGATTTCATTTTAAAAGTGCTCAGATATATTATGCTACTGTTTGACTCTACTTTACTACCCCAATGAGTGCCTGAGCGCTCAGACACCCAAGCACCGGTGTGCTCGTCGTTTGCAAAATAAAAAATACGTTGTTTGAATACGTGGCCAATGCATATTCCGAGGCCCGCGATACCGCCTAATTACGCGATATGGTAACCTTAAGTATCGGTCTCAGCTAATGTTGTTTCTTGAACTTAATCAAGGACCCCCGCCAATTACCATATTTTCCGACTTCCGATAGGTACATATCGAGAGTATGCCGTTACTCCCCAGTTAATTCGCTCGTTCGCCCTAGAACTCATTGCAAATCCACGCGGTGGTGTTCACCAGGGGGGGTGCCTCTCGTAGCGGTACCTACGTGTGCACCGATTCCCACGTTGGACCTTTCATTACAGGCCTTTGCAAAAAAACCAAAACATTTTATTTATTTATTACATTATAAAAGCAAAGACTAACATCGCATATCACATGCACCTAGCGCACATGCAATTGCGGAACAAAAATCCCAATTTACATATTTAAATAAACAAAATTTTGATCTCTACGTTAATAAGCAAAATTCACAACCCCAAATATACCACACAGTACTTTTAAAATAGTTTTTAAACGCAGTTTACGAGAGCAAAGACGACGCAAATGCAGCTTCTACGAAGGCTGCGACAGCAGTGAACCACACGAAACGAAACAGCAAGCTTCAGAAATAAATTATACGAGTTAAGAAGTATACTACGTTTTCCAATGTGTTAAAAAGAGATAGATATGCTAAAAGAAACTAGTATTATCAAAAATCGAACCAAAGTTCTAACGTGTTGCAACCATCAATTAGTACTTGATTGAATTAACTTGCTTCGACGAAGTAATTGAAAAAGAATCTTTAAAATAAAAATTCAAAAATATTGAAATAAAATTGTTTAAAATGTTGTAAAATTGTTGTAAATACAATAAATTATTATTAATAATAATTGTTTAAACATTATAAAAAATAATAAAGCAGAATTTGCAAAAAAAAATTCGAGCAGTATTTTTAGTGCAGAAATATTGCTAAATGTTCATTAAATATTGTATCAATATTATTATAAACAAATATGAATTGTTATTATTATAATAACAAATTTAAATAATTATATAGTATAGCTACAATGAGTTAAAAAGAGATAGGCATATTCCTTCTACGTCACACACCAGACAAGCTGAAACAATCGAAACAATTATCTCTGAGTTTGGTACTGCATTCTAATAAAAATACAAAATTTTAAAATTATATTTCAAAAACTCAATATATTGTAAAAAATGATGCACAAATTATATTTGAATATTTATATATCTATATCCAGAGTCGGCTCTAGCCTACTTACCACCGGGGTCCAAAGATATATAAACTGCCCCTCCCCCCTACCTGCCTCTCTTCATCGTACTTTTGTTTTTTATAGATTTCAATCCCAATTCACAAGCCACAATTTCAATCGCAATCCACAATCCACAATTTGAATTCCAATCCACAATTTTAATTCCAATCCAAAATCCGCAATCCCAATTTTTTTAAAATTTTACTTTAATATGTCAAATATATTTATTTATTCTATAAATTAAATACAAATTTCTGTAAAAACTATTGTACCAATATATATTTTATTCAAAATAACAACTTATTGCTATTTGTTTCACCAAACTTAAAAATAAAATAAATTGATTAAAGAAAAATAACAGCCACAATGGCAATCACATTTAAGGTAAAACTGGAGATTTTTGTAAACAGATTCAGTCAAAATAGATTACATAATCTATATAAAATTCAGAATCTCTAATACATGTAACATCTTGATGATAATGTTCATCATCAATAGTTAATACTTGTAAAAGCAATAATACTCTATTATCTAAAATTTTTGGTAGTCCAGGTTGAAAAATACCATAGTTAGTAGGATCTCCAAACCTACGGTCATCGCAATTATATTTTAAAGCTATGGAGAGGAATTTTTTGTCTATAAGTTTATATTTCCGCACCTAAAAAGAATTCTGACATTTATTTTCACAAACAAATGAACTGTAGTTAATTACCTGGTAAACATAACCATACTTCATGATCATCTGTCTTTTAGCGAGCAAAAAGCCGGCATACGAGTACGGATTTTGAATTCGGTGGATTTCAGTAATTTCTTTATTAGATTTCACATCGTTTTTATCTTGTGCATCTTCAATTTCAGCTTCTAGCACTGCAAACTCACAACTGTCTACGTATACTTCTTTAATTAAATATTGTAAGTCACCGTAATTTCCATTTTCCCAGTACCTTGGCCGGAATTTATCTACAATATCCATTGCAAAATTGAAACCACTAATTGCTACACTTTGCGCCATTATTCATCGCGAATGAAAGTTTTTGATAATTTAAAATCACTTGTTTGTTTACTAAAAATATATACGTCAATTTAGTTTTGGATTTCTCCATTAGAGGCGCTGGCAAACTCAAAATAAGGAAATATTTATTAAAATATATAAACTACGAAATAAAATAGTAGTTTTACAAATAAAATACAATATAAAATTAATCATCTACTTCGTTATAATTAATTGGAGGTATCTCTTCGAGGCTAGGTCTAAAACAAAAGCAATTATTTTGATTTTCTGCAAGCATATTTTTTTACTTACAAAAACCACGCAGGATCTTCAACAGCAGTTCCAGTAATTTGCTTCATGAATTTTACACATGTTTGTAATGCAATCTACAAAAAACAAATAATGTAATAATTTGAGTATTTTCTAATTACAAATATTACATTTAGTAGATTATTTTTTCTTTTCCAAATCTCACGTTCATGTTTCAACCGATATTTCTCTCTGATTTGTAAAATATAATCCATCAGCTCAGGTACCTTGAAAAATTTTTTTTTGTAAGAAGTGCTCTATCAAATTAATTGTTAATACCTTATACGCTTCATCAAGATTTTCAAGTTTTTGTAATTTTTTTCCGGAAATGTCTATGTCTATTTTAGTCCGATCTACTTCCTTTTCAATGCTTAGGATCTTCATTTGTTTCTGTTTGATTTCATTTTTCACTTCATTCAGTTGTTTTAAATGTCCTAATAATTGAATTTTGGCTTGACTCAATAATAAATTCACGTTTCCACTTTTTTTCTTAAGATCTATAAGATCAATATTTTTTTGTTCAATTTTCTTGATTAATACTTTGTGGTCAATTTTTAGCTGGACCAAATCCACAGGGCGAATTGTTTCCCCTAATTCTTCTTTCTGTTTTAATTGATTGATGAGATTTTTTTTCTTGTAGCTCAATGTAACTGTTTTAAGCCGCAATTTTTCTATTGCACTGTCCGCACATTTTAACCAGTCTTCCATATACCTTGAACAATTCAATTTTCAGATAAATTGGCATAGATTATTCGAATTCAGTACCTGACAAATTTTTCAGCTGGTATTCTTTGCGGGATCACATTAATTCCACCAATTACAATTGTCTGTTCAAATATATCTTGTGCATCATGCGTTTCTGATATTTTTGTGCCAATTTCTTCCAGCTGTGCTTTTAAACTTTCCTTGTTTTTCTTTATTTTGTTAAAATATTCTTCCATTGAACTAAAATAGGCGGTTCGTTCCTTCCGCAGTAATTCAATCTTAGTTATTAGATTTATGCTGCAAATTATCAAATAAATAACAAACTTAAATAATTAATTTGTGACAATTTTAAAAGACAAGTTCAGAAATATTCTAAGCGATGGCAGCACCTAGCACGTTTTAAAGCAATACAAAACATTTTATTCTTTTCTGGCTGACAAAATTATTGAAACAATATTCTTTTCAGGGTAAAACTATCCTATTTTCTGAACTACCAGACTACATTCGATTTATGCTTTCAATTTTGAAATTTCAATAATATTTCATGAAGGATTGCGCGCTGCACGGCGCTACTCCGCGTGTTGAACAGCTGAACAATAAAAGAAGACGAAATTAACCTAAAACAAGTCGTAATAATTTAAAATTACATATTAAATTAATGGATAGCCAAGTAAGCATAGATGGTTATTTGTTAGATTTGGTTGACGATGCTTGGCGTGAAGAAACGTTGCCAAATGACGATATTTCCGTTCCAATAAATGAGTTGCCAGATCCTGAGGCAGACACTGGTGATGTGCATTTAACGTTCAAGGAACAAGAACAAAAGTGGACAGATATAGTATTATCAGTTATAAGTGAAACGCAATAGAATGGAGCTGCCAAACTTGGGAAAGCAGTGCTCAGTCCCAGATTGTAAACAGTTGGATTTTTTACCATTACAATGTAGTTGTAAATTAATTTTGTGTCGGGATCATTTCCAGCAGCACGCTGCTGAATGTGTCAATCAAAAACAAGAATTACCAGGGGAAAAGTCTGTAGATAAATATTATGAGTGCTCCGAAGAAGGTTGCAGAGAGAGAAGCATAGTTCCGTTGATTTGTGAAAAGTGTGATAATCATTTTTGTGTAACTCATCGGCATGTTACTGGCTGCACAAAAATAGATCAGAAGGCTCTGCAAGAAGCTAGAGATAAGTGCAACGCTCCTAAAATACAGTTCCAAGAAGCAAAAACAGCTGCTGATAAAGAAGTCGAAATTGGGATTCAAAATGCAAGAAGGAAAGGAAAAGAAGGAACAGCAAATAAAGTTCAATTAATGCGATTGAAAGCCAAAGCACACGGATTGAAATCTATTCCAACAACTAATCGAATTTACTTCTTGATATTCAATGATAAATATTGTCCCGATGGTCTGCCAATTTTTATATCTCGGGATTGGACTATTGGACGCTCAATCGACGCAATTGCAGAGGAATGTAAAATTCCCAACAATAATAATAAACTATCAGCCCCCAAATTACGATTATTCAAAAAAGGTAATAAAGAAAATATTTCCAATATTATGTCCGATAAAATCGATACTTTTATAACTGATTGTATATTGATAAATGGAGAATCATTAATTATGGATTATGTAGAAAACTGTTGAAATACAATAAAAAAATGGATATAATCATTGTTTTACTTACCGTTTTGAAGTGTCCGAAAGGGACGAAAATACGGACAATCTGCTACTGCTTGCATCTGATTGCAGTTCTTGGGAAATTACTGTTGAGTGGGCTTGATCTAACTGTCCCTGAATTCTTGAAGCTTGTTCCAGAATTCTTTGTACACCTAAATACCACGTCAGTTTGGTAATTTGTTTCAAATTCAAAAAGATTCCCTAATTTTATTCAAACGATTTTTTTAGGATTCTTGTTTCAGAAGAAAAGATCAATTTTACAGGCAGATCACATTTCAATATTTGAAATTTTGCTAAAAATTGCACTTTAATAGGACTGGATTTGGATAAAATCAATATTCTACTATTCTTTCAATGTTTTGTTACAGCTCCTCACGATGAAAAATTTTACTAGGGGTAATAACTTGAAGCTGTAGGAATAGGAACTTAGACCAACAGCAGACCTGAACTATCCTCGTATATATTTTCCTTTGGCAATGACAACTGTCACTTTGACAATGACAGTTTTCACTTTGACAATGACAGCTGTCGCTTTAACAATGACAGCTGTCACTTTGAAATATTCAATTAATTGATGTTACACTCTAAATTTATAAAATAGCGATGAAACTGGCCATTAAATTTATGGTCGGGGAAGTACTGTGGTGGCCAAAGCAAATTTTTTCCAAAAAGAGAGAATTGAAAATCGGGATTAAATGCATTTTCGCAGTATTAGCGCGCAACCATGTAAACAAAATTGAAATATTTTTTTTTACCGAGAAAAATAATCTTACCGTCGTAACTTTTACAATTTTTTTAAACAAATTAGAATGAAAAAAATGAAGTTCATAAACTCTTACATGGTTGCAAACTTAATACATTATTACTTGCGGTATTGGCTGTATGCAGAACTTTTGCAATTTTCGTTTTAAAATTAGAGCATTAAAATATTTTTTGCAATTTAAACAATGATCCGTTCATCGGCAAAATTTTATACTTTGTTTTCATTCATTCTCAAACATTCAATTAGAGTTACAAGACTTCTGGAGTTGATGTCAATTGATAGGATATACTGACTGGACTAGTAGTTCCGGTTTCAAAGCTCCTAGACTTACAGTTTCAACTCCTCAATATTAGAATACACACATTCTAGTCGGAGAACCGGTCGCACCATATTGTCACAAATTTTTTTGTGAATGATTTATTAACACAGGTTACAGTGTAAATCTTCACTTTACAAACTCAAATGATCACAATCACAATATCGCTCACAGTTACTCGTACTGAATCACTGACTGAATGAATTCCTCTCCTAGCTTACGCTCTTATATACCTAAGCCGACAATGGGCCAACATTCAATTGGCTAACTGTTGTTGCCTAGCAACCACCGAACATCTAGTGACCATAGCCTGTCAGTCATGTCCGACAATTGAACATCGACCTTGTCAATATTAACTAGGATTACAGTTACAGCGAATTCAAATAAATAATTATGTGACCTAATTACTACAAATATTTCATATTTGTGACAATATGTTCCCTGATGGAACTTACGGCCAAATTGTATATGAATCAATACCAGATTTTATAAATCTAGGATGCCGAAAAAAAAGGCTCCTTCTGATTAGTTTTTTTGGGGCTAACTTCCTTGATAGAACTTACGATTAAAACTAGTACCAATCGATAGCGAAGGTCTAGTACTTTAAGAAATAACCAGGGTACTACCCCCTGATCTGTCCGGAAGGGCGGCAGCCACCCCTAAGTGTAACCCATTTTCGTATTCAACTTTTCTAATCGAACTTACTATTGTTGTTGACCTTCGTTATCGATTGTTCTATCAAGGAAGTTAACCCCGAGAAAATTGTCCGGAAATGGCCTTTTTTTCGACACTTAGGATAGAATCCTGGATTTATAAAGTCTGGCACCTTCTATATATTGATACAGCAAGAGAAATCTTTTGACCCCCCTTTTTAAGCATATTGCTTGCACGAAGGTATGTGAGATTTAGCATACTTAAAATGTATATGGAGAAGAAGTGCAGAATGCGAAAATTATATATAGGTGTCCCATTTTAATCTATATATTAATACGTGAAGAGCAAGCTTTGTACCCCTTTTTAAGCATATTGCGCTCACGAGATTTGGTATACTTGAAGTTCATATGAAGGAATGCAAAAAGCTGAAGACATATACAGGTGTACCATTTTAATTTTACGATTTGAAGAGAAAACTTTGTATCGCACACACGAATTAGGTGAGTCTTGGCATATTTAAAGTCTGTGTGGAGAAGTAAGTGCAGAAAGCAAAAATTATATCCCATTTCAATTTTACGTGAAGAGCAAACTTAATACCGTGCACACGAACACGAAGTAATGTGAGACTTGACATACTTGCAGTCTGTGTGGAGAAGAAAGTGCAGATAAAGATAAAATTATATGCATGGTGTATTATTTTATTTTACGAGAAGAGAAAAGTTTGTACTGCGCGCATAAAGAAATGTGAGATTTGGCATACTTGAAGTTTATATGGAAAAAGAGTGCAGAAAGTTGAAACGTTGAAAGTATATGCAGGATGTCCTATTCTAATTCTACGAGAAGAGAAAACTTTGTACCGCGTGCACGAAGAAATGTGCGATATGGCATACTTCCTAGAGAAGGAGTGCAGAATGCTGAAATTATATACAAGTGTCCCATTTTGATTTAAAAAAAAAACTTTGTAACGTGCACAAAGGAATGTGAGATTTAGCAGACTTTAAGTTCATGTGGAGAAGAAGTGCTGGAAGCTAAAATTATATACAGGGTATCATATTTCCAATTTTACATGGAGAGAATACTTTGTATCGTGCGCATGAAGGAATGTGAGATTTGACATGAAGTTTATGTGGAGAAGGAATGCAGAAAGCTTTAATTATATACAGGGTCGCTGAAAATGATATTATTTTTTGCTGGAATATATAAAAATATATGCATAGAATAGAAAAATGGCTGAAGAAAAACGTAATGATTTTTTTCACCCTGCCGACGGTTGGAGAGAGAAAGACACTTCAGAATCGTGAATGGGAACCACTAATCGTAATTTTAGATTCGAAAGGAGCATTAATTTCACCTGGAACATTTGAGGATGGAAGATTAAACTCAATAACGTTCAAACTTTGTAACATAATGATTCACGGTCGAATTTCGATCACTGGGCGATCACTATCCTATTGAATTGACCAATATATTCCCGATTGATTCATATACAATTTAGCCGCAAGTCCGATGAGGGAAGATAAGGTGCGGTTGGCTCCTGGACTATTCAATACGAATCATGAGCTGCCAGAAGTTGATATTAACCTCCAAAGTTGGCAGGAAAAGATTTCGAAGATTATAAATTTAATTATTAATCTACTTTGAAAAAGAAGGCGGTTTTCAATTCGTTAGATTCTTTTTTTATGTATGTTCAGTGATAAATCTTTACGTCGTGGACCGATTTCGATGATTTTTTTTTTGTCAAAAAGAGGGTACCTCAGAGATGGTCTCATATTAATTTGAAGGTGTAACTTCTTCCCCAAAGATGAAATAAGGGTGGGATAATAATTAAATTACCAATTTTATTAGTCCAACTATTATGAATTAGGGCTCGTGATTATATTATGACATTTTTTAGGAGAATGTATCAAAATTTTCATGTTTCAATAATTTACGTTACCTGTTAGGAGTTTTGGTTCATGTTTTTGTAAAAAGTTTTCAAGTACAATATTTTCAATCTCCAAAATTTTTCTTTCTCTTCTCATATGCTCCACCGTTTGTACCAAAAATTTATCAGATATATCTGAAAATCCGACAAATTATTTCTTAATTTTTATTATTAAATTAAAATACCATCTAGGCTAGTAGATCGTTCAGTATTTTTTTCTGGACTATTCATTATCTTGCAAAATTATATTATTTGAATTATAATTCATCAAAACTTCAAACAAGATTACTAATTACTGGTAACTATGAGTTTTGTTTTATCAATAGTCGATGAGAACTCATGAATTGATGTAAAATAAAATTACTTGTTCAATATGAAGTCCATGGTGTGTAATTGTAATTCATATTTTAATATAGATTATGATGTGCCTATTAGATTTGAAGATAATGATTATAGGACTTCATCTAAAATTGGTTTGAGGTATATTCCTCTGCCTGAACCACTTTTTACTGTAAGTAAAATATTTGAAACGCTTTCCGCATTATTTAAAGAAATTTGCAGAAAGGGAGAGATGGACAAGCTAAAGGAGGAATTCCTTCATTGGATGTTAAATCTGATTCATTCAAAACTCAATATTCTAGAGATTTTATTAAAAAACATATAAATTGGGAAGGAGAACCTCCAAATAATATGGTCATGTCAAAAACTCATTACATGCGAGGTCTCAAAGAACAGGTAAAAAAATTAGAACACTAACAATTCATTTTTACAAAATGTTTATTAAAATTAGATGTTTAAAAATCCACCTCCGCCAAGAAAATTCCCAGTTCCTGAATATAAAGACCAATATTGTTTAAAAAAACTAGAAGATTGTCCGGAAAGAATGAAAAGTATGGAAGAGCAAGCAATTTGCAGGGTATAATTAATTAATAATTCGTGCAATTGATGAATATTCAAAAATAAAAACAATCTAGATATCATCCATTGGTCGAGGTGAACAGCCCAGAATAAGGCTGGAAGAAAAGGGTGTAATGAAACAACTGGATCCTTATGTTTCTTCAACCACAATGGCTCATATTCCTTTCTCAAAGGATGCAATATTCCAATCCAAACTCAAACCTCTTACTGTGTATACTGCCAAAGATTGTCCGGAGTTGAAACGAATCAAAATTAGAAAACCTATAAATGATGAAATCAAATTTAAGAAACCTCTGAAACAGAGGACTGTTCCGAATTTGATCTATCGAGTTCCATTCACGTAAGTATTAATTTTTTATATTTTTGTGAAATTGACAGGATTTGCGTTAATTTGTAACTATGAATTGCTAGCCAAAATTGAAATTGGCGCGCCTCCCACTCAAATGTTTTCTACCTAGAAATTTTTTCAAATTAGTTTGTCTCGAATGCCGTACGCCTAAGAAAAAAAATTTCAATACAAAAAATGTAGAGGACAAAATACTCTACATTTTTTGTTAGTTTCGCTGCTTTATAAATAAATGTATTTTAGATTATTAGTAGTGCTAGTTTTTTTTAATCAGTTTTAATTGTTTTATAATTTCGTGTGAGAAATTTCACAATAGGTTATTAATTTTTTCAGTGGAAAATGTACAGAATACAAAAGTAGTTACATGGCACCAACAAAAAATTGTTTATATCTTGGTACAATTAATAACACAGCCGTAGAATTTGAAGATTCCTTATCAAATCCTAGTAAAGTGCAAACTTTGGCTGCTCCTAATATGTACTGCACCGAGTATTGCCATATTGGTACAGGAAGAAATGTTGCAAGAGCAGTTCAATTAAGGGAACATAAAAATCAATTTAAACATGATTATTGTAAGCCATTTGATTATTAAATATTTACAAAATGTGTATTGTTCATAATAAAAAATAAAGAGCAAAAAACTAATTTTTTATGTTTGTTCATCGACCTTTGTTAAAAAATATGTTTTTGTTTTGGTCTCAAGAGCACCAATCACAATGTTGGTAAACAAATACTGGTGTTTCTATTCGCCGCTTTATTATTATATTACGTGCAGTTCACCACTGCTTGAGCTGTCAAAATTATTCATCAAGAATTAGCGACTTGTATGATCAGTTTTCTATTTATATTAATACATTGGGATTATTTTTGTTGTTGTTGTTTCATACTACATACCAATGAGTTTTTATTTATTGAATTTCAATTAAAAAAAAGTGATTTGAAAGTAGTTGTGAGTGTGCCCGGTGAAGTACTGGCCACCTAGAAAATTTCATGCTGTTGCGAATGTTGTCCAATGAACACTTTGACACAGCGAGTTATTAAACATTTTCGTCGTTTAAAAACATTTTAAGGTGTTTATACTATGAGTTATGCGAGTAGGAACAAATTTGAGGTACGTTCATGATTTATTTTCAACGTGTTAGTGGTTCACACTTCTGTATTTTATTTGATAGAATTTTGATGGGAAACAGCTGATTTTGCTAAACGTCATGCTCACAAAATGAATGCTTATTTTCATTTGTTTGTTGTTGTTAAGGCAATCTGTTAGTAATGTGATAAATTGGTTTTATATTTGCGTAGATATTAGTGGGAAAATCATAGTTTATTTATACATTTATCGTGGAAAACACATTTCCAAACATCCCTTTGTTGTCTTTAGTGACCGATTACTATTCGTTTCAAACATATTTGGCATGTACATAAATAATAATAAAAATTTTGAAAGCATATTTCATATATTAATGTTTTCGTTATTAGATAATTGTCTTTGTGAAACACGTGTGCAAAGTTGTCGGAATGTAAAAATAATGTTATATTTTGAAGAAATAAATAGTAGCATTTTATTTATGCACAGCAATTCATTATCTATAGTTTACACTGTTTTGACGTATTATTTGCGTAGTAGTAGAAGCATGTTTTGAAAAACTACATAAATTATAACTCAAAATGCATACACTTATGAATAATACATATTTAATTAATAACCAAACATGAAACACATTTCAAATATGTGTGACTGAATATTTATTTCAATTATTATTTATTTGCATGTTCACTGCAGTCTACTCGTTCGAATTATAACTCAACAAATTTAGAAGATTTTGGGGGGGCCGGCCCTACCCATCATACTATTTATATAAGGCTTTGGTGGTTTTTGAATTGTAAACACAAATATTCCAAAAGCCTTAATTCTATCGCAGACTGCGACATGAGGCGTAGCTGTGAGCAGGTAATTTTGATGTTGCCCCGCTTAAGCCTAATACACACTTGAGTACAATAGTTTATCAATTGTTCAATTGTTTATTGACATACAGTCGAAATAACGACTTATTCATTTTTTTTTCGAAAGTTCATTTTCAAAAATATTCCTCCAGATTATCTAAATGCAGATATATTGTATCTTAAATATGTACTAAGCTTATAATTTAATTGCTTACTGTTTATTAAGTCATTTGTTTGTAATTCATTTGTTGATCTAATGTTTCTTTTGCAGTTGACCCGTGTATTTTCTGATGATGAAGCTCCAATTAATAAGAAACTGCCGAAAGAGTTGTTATTACGAATATTTTCGTATTTAGATGTTGTTTCTCTTTGTCGGTGTGCTCAAGTTTCCAAAGCTTGGAATGTTTTAGCTCTTGACGGTTCCAATTGGCAACGAATAGATTTGTTTTACTTTCAGAGAGATGTAGAGGTGCCTGCATATTATATCTATCATTTTATGTTAATACGGTGAAAATTTATCTACTAATATTAATAATTAAAAAATTGGAATTTATTTTGTGATGAATTTTCTCCGTATAAATATGGTTAATGATTTTTGAGCACGAAAATGAATAAAATATTAAATTTTAGGGTCCTATTATTGAAAATATCTCTCGACGATGCGGTGGTTTCCTGCGGCAGCTCTCCCTGCGAGGATGTCAGTCAATAGCAGATGGTTCTATGAGAACGTTAGCTCAATTATGTCCAAACATAGAAGATTTAAATCTAAATGGTTGCAAAAAAATCTCAGATAGCACTTGTCAATCACTTAGTAAACACTGTTCAAAACTGCAAAGACTTAATTTAGATTCCTGTCCAGCGATAAGTGATTTATCACTTAAAGCCCTCAGTGATGGCTGTCCACAACTGACACATATTAACATATCTTGGTGTAGTAACATCACAGAAAATGGGGTAGAGGCTCTGTCGAGGGGCTGCCCGAAACTGAAGTCGTTTATTAGTAAAGGATGTCCACATATTACTACCAAGGCTGTTCAGTGCCTCGCTAGGTTTTGTTCCGGGCTGGAAGTTTGCAATCTTTTAGGATGTATTGTAAGTAAAAGTGACAATTTATGAGCTCTATTGTAAATTTTTAAAAAGTGAATCAGTGTTCATAAAGAGCTATAGAGCTAATAAATCATTTAGTATATATTGTCTATTTGTATCAGTAATCTATTCTTTTTTGTAGAATTTAACAGATGAAGCAGTTCAGACGTTAGCAGAATATTGCACTAAACTGCATTATCTGTGTTTATCAGGCTGCATACATTTAACAGATACAGCCTTAGTTGCACTTGCCCAACATTGTCACATGCTCACTACCCTTGAAGTTGCAGGGTGCTCCCAGTTCACAGACACAGCTTTCCAGGCGCTTGCTAGGGTAAGAAAATTTTTACATTTTGCTGTTCCCCAATTGTCAACTGATTTATTCACTCAATATTTTGGGAATTTTGTTTATTAAGCTTTCGCATTTTATGAAGGCAAATAATTGGGTGTAAAATTACATTATCAGACTTATTCAAGATATTTTCAATGAATTCAATGTTCCCTAATAATAAGAAAAGCTGGTTTAGACATTTGCATACGTCTCTAATTTTCACCAAAAGATTGCATCAAATAAAATTGATGTCTATATTATAGCAGAAGCTTTCTTTCGCTCTTAATAACGCTCAACTCTCTCATAAAGAGTTTTTGGAGCATCACCGTATTGCTATTCAAATGTCCTTTTCATAATACCTGCATCGAGACCTGCATTGAAACAACGCATTTCAACGCCTGTTTTGTCAGTCGAAACAAGACAATTTCAGACAAATGCGAGTGTAGCCGGGTAGAAACAAGCCTGTTTCTTTCCTAGGGGAGAAACAAGCTTGTTTCTGCCCGCTGAATTTGTTTCTCACATCGTTTTATCCCTGGCAAACTCGCATTTGTTCATTGTCAATCTCTAAATGAAAATCATATAACCTCAGTTAATTTGACAGTTGTTATATTCGTAACTGTAAATTAAATTGAAAAGAGGATTAGTTTCAAGAAAGAAAAGTATTAACACGATAATTTCAAGTACACCACAATATCTTATTGATAAAGCACAATCAGCTACTCTCGACTTGTTACCTGCAAAATCAGAAAAAAAATATTTACTTTATTATGTCAAATTTGTAATATGGGAAGTTTCAATGCAGGTATTATGAAAAATACAGTGTGTGGCACGGGACAAAACACGATTTCAGCCGAGGGTGTTGCTAGCCCTCGCTTCGCTTGGGCAAGCAACTCTCACCCTCAGCTGAAATCGTCTTGTTTCGTCCCTAGCCACACAATATACTATTCCTGGCTTGTGTATATTTATTTTCAAAATGAACTTTCACCATAACAACTTGAAGATAATGTTTAACAGTCTGTTGAATACGATCAGAACTATTGATTAAGATTATAATGAGCGTTTTATTACAATCCTCATTAGATAAAATAAATTCTTTGATTCCTCAACTACCATGTGGTATATTTTGATTTTCAATATAAATGTATTTCAGTCGAACTATTAATAATTCTCGCTTGACTTTTTTCAGTCCTCAATTAGAGAAAACTATTGTTTTGTATGCGAAAGTCAATGATTTTATTCTTCAAAAATTTGTTATCAGCGCAGTTTCATACTGAAGTGAATAATATCGGAATCTAACTTTATTCATTTCTCGAAAATGAAAATCTCCTAACCAAATCCGTTAATTAGACACGCGAAATTCACAATCACAGTAACATATGGATATGCCCGTTTTTGGGTAGTGAAGCGCCTGCGTGCAAAATTTTTCTTGAGCCCCTTGCGTAATTTTAAAATATTTAAAAAGAAATATATACACTCGACAAAAAACACGCACCACTTGATGAAAACCGCCATAACTTGGTTGATTTTTCTCGAAAATAGATGAATCTTTGAGTTTTGGGAAGTTTGAAGCTTTCTCTTTCAGGGTATATGAGTTAATCCGACGCCAAGTTCATCGCACTTCCTACCAAACCCCTGAGAAGAAAAAAAAGTTCTTGATGTCAAATAACGTCACATTTTCACAACTTGTACCTAGTACAAAAAAAATTGTGGACTCATCCCACGACCCAGGAAATCAAGTTCATCAATTTTTCTTCAAATTGCATGAAAAAATCGAGTGTCTACGACGATTTGGCTCAAAGTTATGAATTAAACAAAAAAAAAATACATTTTGCCGTTTTTCGATCATACCTCAGCTAATTTTGCACGGAAAATTATTTTCTCTTGAATATTATGTAAATTAATGTGTCGTCAAATCAAATTCACTCCCTGGCAGCCTGGCACCTGCCAGAGAAAATGAAATCATCAATTTCTATACAAAATTAGCCGAGTTATAATCAAAAAAAACCAAAATGTATTTTTTTTTTGTTCAATTCATAATTTTGCGCCAAATCGCCGCAGATATCCGATTTTTTGCGCGATTTAAACTGGATCGTGAGTTGAGTCAACAATTTTTTGTGCATCCGGTACAAGTTGTCAAATTTTGGCATCTTTTGACATCAAGAATTTTTTTCTTATCAGCGGTGTGGTAGGGAGTGCGATAAACTTGGAGTCACTTAATTCCTTGAAAGAGAAGACTTCATACATTCCAAAATTCAAAGATTCATCCATTTTTGATCAAAAACAAACAAGTTATAGCGGTTTGAAAAATCGGTGCTTTTGGTGCGTTTTTTTCTTGCCAAATGTATATACTCAATAATTTGTTTTTATTGAGGTAGAGTATAAAAGCAGAAGACATGTGTTTCAATGAAAATAAAAACACTGAAATTCTACAAAAATATTAAATATTGTATCTAAATGAGTACACAAATGACGGGTTGCGCGTAACTTAAAAGCAAAGTGGTTGCTTGTGACAAATTGCCGCCCCTAATTTTTGCCGCCTGCGTGCGGTGCATTTACTGCATACCCGCCAGAAACGGGTCTGATTGTGAAATTGCAGCCCATATTTACACCTAATATCGATAACATTTAATATAATGAATCCTTTTTTCGCAAATTTTTTCTTTGTACATACAAAATTACAATACATAATCCTTTAGCTTAATGTTTGTAGTCATCCCCAAGTTTATGAAAAAGACAGTTTTAAACAAGGGATAAAAATTTTCTACTAATTTTACCTTGGAGCCGCAACTGTATAAAACATAAAACCGGAAAAATAAGAGTTGGCGCACAAAGGGCGCTATGTTCACGTTGTTTAAGGTTGTTAAGAAGAGGAGTGGGGTCAAGCTGTGGTGGGAACCCTGCTCTATGCTAAATACATAGGATAAACATTCATTGCCAACTTCAAATAAACAAAATTTCAATGATTAAAACTAATGGAAATGTTTGTTTTCGGTTGAAAATACATGATTTTGAATAATTTGGTTCCTTATTCTATTCTTTTAAAGACCTTTCATCGGTTAAAAAATTTTTTTTCCATATTTTAATGAAGCTACAATATGATGAGTAAAGTACGCAACGCTGTAGACTTTCTGAAATATTTTTGACATTTGACGTTTAGAAGTGGTACTGCGTTTCATAACCAAACAAACTTATTGATGATAAATCTACATCAAAAAAAGAATATTGATGGAAGAATAAATGGGTTACTCAATCAGTGTACCGTCAAGTCAGGGAAGTGATAATCACACACACTTTTCCCATTTCATCTCATGCGGCGACGTTGCCAAGCGTATGATAACTTGCTAAATTTTAGTAGCTTTTGTACAATTTTTTTGAATAATAATTTAATTTTCTCTAAAACTAGAAACAAGACTCCTTTGAAATTTGGTACACATGTTCATAAGTCTTTCGTAGATATTTTGACGATTTTTTGTAATATTGTCATTTCAGATAGTCGAGATAATGACGTATGAATCAATGTGAAACACGTCGCGTGCATTAACGCAATGTAATAATATGTCACCGAGCAGCAACTTTGACATTTTTTATCTCGATAACTAGAAACAAGATTGAGTTCAAACTTTGCCAGAATATTCTTCACTAAACAAATAATGTACTGTGAAAATTTGAATGAATTCTCATATACTTTGATTTCCTTCTCAACAACCTTAGAAGAAAATGGAGCAATTGTAATATGTATATATACAATAGCGTTGTAATAATTGGAAACATTTAATTTACTATCTGATGAAAAAAAATTAGACAATAAGCGAGAAATTGGAATTTATGACAGTGTAAATAAATTTCTCAACTATTACCTATTCACGTGTAAACTGTATACATAAATCAACGTGAAAAAGTGGCAGCTTTCAAAACTATTATTGTAAAAAAAAGTCCTGTGTGAATCAACCCTAATTCATAATCAATTTTTCCAATTGTAGTCGGTTAAATTAGCGCAAAAATAGCTAAAATCCAGAAAATTGATAACTTGAAATATTTTTTTTATTTTTTAGTTTATAACGTGGCAAATAACATATTCCACTTGTACGCGGCTACGTTGTCACAAAGGCTGTCAAAAAAAGGTCAAAAACTGACAAAAACGGTTTTTTGCGTTTTACAAATGAACTATGCATCTAACGGAACATGTTCAGGTAAAGAAAGTGCACAATAAATAGCAAAATCGAATAAGTATTTTTGTGCTCCGATCGGTCCAGTAGCTTTTGGGATATTGCAAAAAACCGTCATTTTTGACCATTTTTTCGAAAATTCATAACTTTCGTTATATTTGTTATCAAGACTTGAAAAGAGAGAATGTAGGTTCAGTAGCTTTCAATATACGCATCAAATATCAAAATGTTCAACAGTAAACTTTTTGAAAAATTTTGAAAAAAGCCAAAAAAAAGGCCCTTCCGGAAAATGGCCATAAAATAATTGTTAGCCAAGATTGCCTTTATAAAGTATTCAAATGATGTTTCTTTTAAGCGAGTTAAAGTATAAAAAAAGTCGATTGCAAAAATCGCATTTCACCAATACAAGGAATATTTTCCGTAATTTTTTGTAAAAAGCAATGTATTACTTATATTTAATAAACAATTGTAAGTCAAATAAGCGTTCTTCTCCAATAAAAAATGATGTAAAATATAAACTGGATTAAAGTTGGGACGATGTTATGATGAATTACGAGTGGCCGCTTAGGTGAGGAATAGAGAGAAAGGGGAACGGCAGCCAGGAACAATAGTAGAGGCCGCTTGGGTGGATGCGAGAGAGAGAAGAGAGCTGGAGAGTAGTTTGGTGAGGAGGGAGTTGATGTCGTTCGAAAATCTGTCTGTTGCCATCATTTCAATGCTCATGCGGAGAATCATAACGTCGCGATAGAAGCTTTTCTTCAAAAACAGCACTTCTGCACATAATAATAATTCATGGAGCCTTTTCCATAATGGTTGATATTTTAAAAATCGTTGTCGGAGAAGTACGGTTTTTGCAACCGATTTTCTTCATACTTACACTCGCTCAAAAGGAACGCCATTTGAGTACATTATAAAGTAACTCTTGACAAAGGAAAGGCTTCTTGTAAAACTGGTCTACGTTGGCTAACAACTTTTTTATGGCCGTTTTTCGGAAGGGCCTTTTTTGGTTGTTTCAACATTTTTCAAAAAGTTCACAGTCGATCTTCTTCAAATTTGATGCATATGTTGGAAGCTACCGAACCAACGGTCTGTCAAAATTTCAAGTCTTGATAACAAGTACAACGCGTTTTTTTTGCAATCAACCTACTGGTCTGATCAAGGTTCAAGAGAACTCATTTGATTCGTCTTTTTATTGTAGACTTTTTTCACCCGAATATCTTTTTCCGTCAGATGTACAGTTTTTTTGTAAAATACGAAAAACTGTTTTTGGCAGTTTTGACGATTTTTTTGACAGCCTGCCTGACAATTTAGCTGCGTATAAATGGGATATGTTATTTGCCACGTTATGAATTAACAATTGAATTCGTAGAAATATTGAAACTTAATTGCCACAAAATTTGGAGGTGTCCGTAAAAAAATAATCTAGCTAAATGTTGAATATTGCCGGCAGAGATTTAATAGATATTCTTTTGTTCTAGACCTGCAGACTGTTGGAAAAAATGGATCTAGATGAATGCGTTTTAATAACAGATTCAACATTAATTCATCTAGCTATAGGCTGTCCTAGATTAGAAAAATTGGTATGTACTTTTAAATTAATAACATTACTTATTAATTTAAAAAAAAATAGACTAAATGCGAATTGAATTTGAGTATTAGGGCCCTAAATCAATTATTACATCTAAGTCACAGAATCAAAACGCATTTGTTCTCCAATTTTTTTTACCTTTATACGATATTTTGTGCAACAAAATTATTTAATAAATAAAATAAAACTATTTAGATCCCTCAAGACCAACATTGTTGCCACTAAAGCTACGCAACTACCGTGTATTATCAAATACATATTATTTCGGCCATTTTTGAGTATTTGTCAAACAATAAATATATCTTGCAGACTTTATCTCACTGTGAGCTAATAACAGACGAAGGCATTCGACATTTAGCGATGTCGCCCTGTGCTGCTGAGAACCTAACAGTCCTAGAACTTGACAACTGCCCTTTGGTGACAGATGCTTCATTAGAACACCTCATTTCGTGTCATAATCTTCAACGTGTTGAATTATATGACTGTCAGCTCATAACTAGATTGGGAATTAGAAGACTTCGGGTGAGTATTTTTAATTTATTTAGATTTATTTTGGAAAAGAACTTCGAAAATTGTTGTTGTTTTTCTTTGGGTTTGTTTGTGGTGTGAGGCTTTTGTTTCTTGTTTAGATTTGTTATCACGTTAATTACGGATAGTTGACTTATATTTGATTTAATTATCACAAATAAAGAGAGAAATTAGCCCGTAATCAGTGAACTGTTTCATAAGTATTCTATTATAAATATTGCCTTGTCCATACTTTAGAATCACTTACCCAACATCAAGGTGCACGCATATTTTGCCCCGGTGACTCCTCCGCCATCTGCAGGCGGCTCAAGACAACGCTACTGTCGCTGCTGCGTCATACTGTGAGTGCCGCCCCCGAATCTGCCCCCGGCCCCGACACTGCGTTCTGTCTTTCATGTTATCGCTCAACACTTTACACTATAGGAGCTAAGAGCCTTGCTCTCACCGTACAGACAGAAAAATATTTTTTTTTTGGTCATTGGTTGGTTTTTAGCATTGCAGTAGCTAATTTTATTTGTTATATTTCTGCTGAATTGGGTTTGTTTTTCAATTAGTCTGACCTTTTCTTTTCTTTCAGAATAATTATTGTAATCGTACAAAATTTAAGCTTTTTTTTTAAAATACAGTTCATGTTCGTATCGGAACGGAGTGTCTACAGGCTAATAAATTGGCTCCAAGTATTATTTGCAAAAAAATATTCTAATCATAAACTAAACTTTTAGTTTTAATTTTTTGATCTCAGCTGGCCCATCTTCAGGAGTAAAAAGAATCTTGTACGTTTGAATTCCTATTTTTGTTTAGATTCAAATGCTCCTGAAGAGGGTCCAGATAAGATCGAAACCGTTAATTTAAAAGGGAAAAAAAATTAATTATTCAATTACTATTTCGTAATATTTCTAACCGTTTTAAAAAATTTGTTTTGAGGAGTATTTAAGGCAATAAAAATGTTCCAAATTTTTTAAATGAAAACATTTGCGATGGAAATTGTATTCTTGTAGTTTGTAGCTTGAGATTTTTCTTTTAAAGTAATAATTTGGAACATTTTAATTGCATTTGTGTTTACTGGGATTTACTGTTTAAATTTTTAAAGTTGGAGTAACAATTTTTTTGCTGGGTGTTTAATAATTGTTTTAATTTTCTGTCTGTGCGCCACGCGGATTCACGTCGAATGTATTATGCTATAATTTCACAGCTTCAAAAGAAAGCACTAAAAATTACTGTTCAGGTTCGTTGAAAAAATTTCAGTTCTTCAGCTCCTAAAGTGTGAATGATTTTGCGAAAACTTGCAACATAGAATAACGGCAGTCATTGTAAAATTACATTGTGTGGTTTGTGAATTAAAATTTTAACATAAGTAACAAAAATTTCGAAGAATTGGGACGATAATATTGGGAAAATGCATGAATTTTAGTATAAACTAAAGTTTGTGTACTAATTGGCTAAAACTTAAATTAAATTACATTAGAACTTAAATTGTGTTTTAATGGAAGCTTATTGAAAAATTAATTTTCTTTCTTTTCCAGATGTATTTTGATAACTTTGCTGATTTTACGAAGTTGCGTATTTACTTTGAATCGCAAAAACTGATGTTAAATTTTAATTCACAATCTGCCTAACTTTACGAAGTGTGATACTAGAGAACATTTTATTGGAAAGACTTTAGTCTTTTATAGTTTAAAATGTGAGTGATAACAATTTTTTTTTTTACTTTATGGAAAAAATTTGAAATGACCAAATCAATGACGTATGTTTGAGTTTTGGCTATTTTATTTCGTATTTGAGTTTCAAAAAGAAATATTGGTGATGCCTCAATAACGCCTGTGATAATGAAATGAAAACTTTTCTCGATTTTCTATTTTATTTGAGATATTTGGAGTACGTAGAGCGTTGCACATAATGTAGATATATTTATAAGGATTTATGAATGTGAGAATTGTTATAGATTGTGAAATTTGAACACGCAATAGCTAAACGGAACAAAACGTAAAATATTTACTAATTTTATTCAAGATATAACCTTTTCACAGTTTTTTCGGCAGAAAAAGAGCCATCATTCACGTAAACGAATAAAATATTGCAAAATGCGCTTGCGCGCAAGAGAATCCTATCTCCTTGGTTCCTGTTAATTTTTATCACAATCAAAGATATTTTGAATTTTGTAACACTATTTACGTGTGACTATGGGCAATGCCAAACTTGGACATCGATTTTGACTGATAAACCGATCTTTGGTTGGAGACTACTTCTCAATCATAAACCGCTCGCTTTTATGCCTCGCGCCTTTATTCATTGTCAAAGTGTGCTAAACTAACCTACACTTTAAAGTTTTTTGAATACCTATATTTTTTTCTATATTTCATATTTCAATTTTATTCAAGTGCAAGTGATATGAATGCTGCGTTGAGTAAAATAAGAATCACGCAATTGTCACTTTGAGGTACAGGTTCTATTTGTTTAATTTTAATTTTTTCTTTTACAATTCAGCAAGATTTTATATAAAATACCTTCAGCTATTGCATGTTCGATATTGAAGTAAGATTGTGACCATATTTACTTGACAGAAATGTTATTTAAACATTACAGCAAAAACGAATGAGATTAAAATAGGATTTTATAGTGATGCAAAGACAATTTACAGATTTGTTGACTCTGGGAACACATTTTTATTTACCAGATTATAACTTATAAATGTATTTAATATTTTATGAGATGTTGACAGTAATATTCTTTCTTTGAACACAAAACAAAGTTTCTTCTGTACTTTTTTCATTATTTATTAATTTGTGTTTGAAGAAAGAGAAAAGTATGATAGTTTATGATTGTATTAGAAAGAGGAATCTCAAAATGTTAGGTTAAAGAATATTTAGTAGGTGGTGCTCCGAATATTTTTATTTGCAAAAGTATTTTCGGAAAAGAATTATTTTCAGCGGTTTACCAGACATAACTGAGCTGTCATTTAGTGAGAATAAGTATTTAGTTAGTTCTTTTTAATGGATAATCGCATCCATGGTTGCGACAATATCAAACTCAAACATTGATTTTATTTTTTGTTACTATTTGCTGTAACATTAATATTTATTTAATAGTATGTCACAGCAAAAAAAATTAAAAGTAAAGATAATGTTTGATTATTGTACGATGTCCTGCCACCCATGGAATATATAAATATGTTGCTTAGCTTCATAACTGTAGCTTTTTAGAATATGTGTAAAGGAGTATGTAGAAAGAGTCGATGTTTTTTGATGCAATAGTATTTACTTATATACTACTCATTCAATATTTTTATATATAACTTAAATTATATGGATGTTATAAAAATCAAATACATGTCATGTTATACACGATTTATTAACAATTTATATTTTAGGTTGCTATCCTAAGGTGAGTTAAGTTCGTATTTATTTATTCGATGTGTTGATTTTTTTCAAGAATGGTCTTGTAGATTGTACATTCATGTATTTTTGTTAAGACTGAAAAGTAGGGTAATTTTGAACACTATATATGTGTGCATTTTTTAAAGGTACAGTAATAAATATATAAATATTCATATAAAATTTGCGGTAGTTTTGTGCTTTTGGTTGAATAGTTTTTATGTTTTATTGGTATAATAATAAGGGTAAATTGCGAAACAAATATTGTTCCGAAAGTTTTCGTCTTTTTATTAATTAATTAAATATATTTTGCTGGATCAACAGTCATAAATATAAAAAGAAATGTGATATTTAGGCCACCATCATATCATATAGGAAATGCAGTCAACAAACGCCCGCCTGCTGTAAAAACAGTTGGCTATCGTGTAAACAAGTGTCTACCAGAGTTCTACGATTTTTTTCGTAAAATGTTTCATGAAATTCTCTATATTTTCTGTGAATTTGAGTGATTATTTTGTTTATAATTTACTACAAGAATGTCAAACAAGAACAAGCAATAAATTGTTTGATAATGAGATAAATTTCCTTGATTTATGGAAGCAGCTAAAAAGGCGAGTTTTGTGTATTATTTATTTGAATTTACTGTTAAGAGAAGAAAACATTTTGGAATTTCTAATTTGTTCATCTAATAATGAATACAAAAACATTACTGTTATCAAAATAGGCTTTAATTGTGTAAACTTTTTATTTTTGACTAGTTTTTGACGTAGAACTACGTCTTTCCCGAATGCAAAGTAAATCTAATACAAATAGAAAGGTTATATCCCCTAAAATGATAATTGTCTAATAATTAACCAAATACTGATTTATTATACAAAGTCAGTTTCAATTCGTTATCTATTTTATTCGGGTGGTATAGGGATTGTGAATGTTGCACCGAAAATCTGTCACACTTTGAAAAATTATAGGTCTCGAAAAAAAATTTATATAAGCTAATTCATTTAAAAATTAGTTGTAACCCTTTGACACCTTTAGACAAAACTTATACCTCCAAAAATATTAATTGTGTCATAATAAATAAAGACGCTGATTGAAGACTCATGTAATTATTTACCAACCCTTTGAAACAGCACTAAAAATCAAAGAAAAGGCCAAAATTTCATTCTTTTATGATACTTTGTTTTATTTTCAATTCTAAGGGCCGTTTTACACACTGCATTAAAAACTGCATCTAGCTCTGCATTTTGATTCTCCATTTTGATGCAAAGAAAAATGTACCTTGTCATGCACAAAAATTTGAGCAGTGCATTCTAATTGTATGAACGAAATGGTGCATTTTTTTTTGCTTCAAAATTAATAATCAAAATGCAGCGCCCTTTGAAATCTTATTTTTTCTACAATAACATTCGTAAACCAGACGCTGAAAGAAAGCTTAGAAAAAAAATAGATCCTATTTCACACTTTCAAAGCTTATATTTCCTAATATAATAATACCCAAAGATTGATTGAAAGTTTATGTGGTCCCATTCATTATTAAACTAGTTTAACCATTCATCTCCATATCTCTGGTGATATAGGGGGTTAAACGATGCAAAACTTAACTTATATCTCCTAAGACAAAAAAAAATATTGTAGGTTGATGAACCAAACGTTGATTTAGGCCAATTTATTATGAAATCAGTTTCACCTCATCTTCTGAATCAAGGCCTTTTTAACACGGAGAGCCGTACGGCTCCTGCTCGCGAGTGAGAGCTTTTTTCGCTCCTACTTCCCACTCTTTCACTACGCTCAGACGCTAAATACGTGAAAATCGTATGCGTGCTGTGACCATTCATCTTTTTCAGCGTTGTATTTTCTATGTTTTTCAGTGTCGAATCATCTTTGACGACAACAATGCCATCATTTCAGAACTTCCCTCTAATTTTTAGCTACATCATTGCGGTCCTTGTATGAATCTGTACTTTTGTCCCAAATAGGGTTTCCAAGACCTAATATACAAAAGCTGGACTCAGCGCTACATTAGACCGGATATTCTGCTCTAAAAATTTTTTTTTATTGCCAAACATACCTTTTTAAAGCCGGACATACGTTTTTAAGGCAAGACATCATTTTGATAAAAAAGAAACCTTGGTATGGTTCATATTAAAACTGTTTATTAATCATTATTCATTATTAAATCATAGTTTTGTTGCTAAATTAACTACAACAATTTAAGAATCAGTTCTGTCTTCTGTAAACTATATGCAGATAAAATTAAATCTAAAAGCCGGACAGGCCGGACATGTAAATATCTGGCCGGACACGATTGTGGAAAGCCAAACATGTCCTGGCATCCCTAGTCCCAAAGGGCGGATCGGTTCTACACTGTACTTATCAGCAATTCGATATCAAAATCTATCTGAACTTTCCGCTGCGGAGCAAGAAATTATAAAGAGTAACAGCCGTTTTCGCTTTCCGGTCCTACTACTCCGCTTGCATTTTGACGAAGAGACGCGGCTCCCTTTCAATCCCCGTGTGAAAACTCCCATAGAATTCTTTGCAATTTGGTCTCAGGCGCCGTGCCCTCGTTCGGGAGCGAGGGCCGTACGGCTCTCCGTGTGAAAGAGGCCTTGGTAGTATAGAAGCCATAAGTTAAGCAGATTTCACTGTTTGTCGTAGAATAATGAACTATAGATTAATAGAGAGCACATATTATCTAATTTGTTATAAAACTATTTTAAACCTTCAATATTCCAACCCTTATATTGGATGGTATGAAAGTCATAAATTGGACTAAATCTTACAGTTTAAAATAATTATCTTAGATTATAGAATTTTCAGTTGATAGAAAGTAAATATATATGCTAATCTATTACTAAAAAAATTACTACCCTTTATCTTCCGACCCTCAAATACGGTAGCATGAAAAATAAAAAATAATCTAGGATCATACCCAAGAAAAGGCGCAATTTCGCATATAGAAAGTTTTTTCTTCTGAAATAATATTCGTAGAATAAAGAACCAAACCCTTGTAGAAAGCGTAACATATTCCTTGAGAATTTTTGTTCTGGAAGTAGAAATAGCCTGACCTAATAGTATCTATCTTCCTCTTACTATTGGTATAAAAGGGACATTTTTTATATGGCATTTGTGTACCCAGTTTCCGACATACTTTATTGTTGATGTCTTTTTTAAATCCTACCTATCGCCTTCTACCAATGAAAACGTATGTCTGCGTGAAACTATTTAGTATATTTACTGCCATGAGCGCACTTAGTGAATTTTGTTTAGTTAATCAATAAGGTTTCGGCCACGTGAAGATTGAATATAACAGTATTTATCACTTCTTTTTCTTCACGTGTTTAATTTAAAACACTAATATACATTCCTTTTGCATATTTAATAAATAAAGTACTCTTTAATAAATTTAAAAGTTTTAAGAATAGATACCACTGCTACTGTTGGCGCTAGATTCCTGGCTTAACCGATCTTGAATTATACGATTACCGAATTTATCCGATGGGACTCTTTAGGCTTGTCAGACTGTGTGTATATATTTGTCAGAAAAATAGTTTTAACTCTTCATTTCCCAGCCCTTAAATTTGATAGCATAAAAGGGACAATTAGGCAAAATTTAACAGCAAATAATAATCGTAGAATAAATAATCACTGATCGAAAGATTATGGGCTGTGGGTCGCGACCTCCAGGCAGATCACAAAGTCTTGCTCGGAGGGTCGCGGTCGCATTTCAGTTAAAAGTAAAAAGCAAGGGCTGTCAATTGTACACTATAATGAAAATACAACATTTCCAGTGAGAAGGCTGTGCCTGTCCATTTTATAATAGTTTGTGAAATTGTGGTTCTTTTTTTGAGACGCAAACAATCAAATCAATTTTTTGATATGTTCACTATTGAAGAGAACATTAGTTCATATAGGTAGAAAGTAGCAAATGGCTTCCCTTGCGAGTTCTGGATATCCTTGGTTTTTTACACAAAAGATGACATTCTTCTGCAAATTGAATTCCATTTTGCCATCAGCAGCAAAATGTATAAGATTCTCTTTAATTTTTGTGGTCAGATCAGGCAGTTGTACTGCCGTATCCAAACAAGGATTTAGTATCCATCTATGTCCCATGTTAGCTTCAAATTTCAGTTTTGGACAGTAGCTTTTTCTGTTCCAAATTATGTGAGCTCTGTATCATGTAAGGATTGGGGAGTCTCGACAATTTCAATGTCCCGGGACACGAGACAACCCAACATCATAGTCTCGAAATGTCCCGGGACTTCAAGGCTTCTCAGAATAAAATTAGAATCAAGTTAATTTTTGGCGAGATTTATGTATGAAAAAAAATCAACATTTATTGAACACAAAATCGAATCTTCACATGAATAATTGATTGCCCGTTCCATTCGAATTTAAAACAATAATATGGCGGCGAACGCATTTATTATGTACTAACGTGAGAATAGTAGAATATCAATTAATTATTCGTTAAGCTAATAGATGGCGCTTTCAACGACACCTGAACGACACAGTTCACTAATCAAGTTTATTATGGCTTTTTGAAAATGAAATTATTACAGTACAATTTTAACAATCGTGTCTCAAGTCTCGGATATCTAAATTTATAAAAAGTTCCGGGACTTCGAGACACGAGACGTCCCGGGACCCAAATCCTATGCTTATTTTAACAGTCAAACAGGGTCGCAAAAATAATTTAATGTCCGACTAGTTTATTATTGTTGTCATAATAATACTGATTCCAGGGTAATTACGTAACAAATAATATCCGAAAACATTATTTCTCAAAATAATGCCCAAGAGTATTTAAAAACATAACAAACAAGAATATCATGTCCCCTAGTTACAGCAAGTAACTAAAGTAATTTCTCTAACAGAAATCACAATGACAGAACATACATTGCTAAAAATTTTGATTGAAATAGTACATTAGTCGGACATTAAACATTTTAGGCACCACGGGAGTTGAACGGACGATAATATCTACGATCAACGTACACAACTCGGGCCAGAGGCTTTCGGAAAGTACACCGTTGACCTCAGGCATTATTGTCCTTTCAGATTCAGCAGAACTCTACCTTTCCTTTGGATAATTAGGGAAACAGTTGAATTTTCAAGGCTTTACCTTTAATAGAGTTCACAACACTTATATTGTTTTATTAGAGTCTTAGGAGGTCGTCAGAATTTTTTTACTTGTAGAGAGGTCGCATTTTCAGGCAGATTGAAAAACACTGTTCTAAAGTAATATTCTTGGAATAATGAATCAAACATTGTTAGAAATCTTATGCTGTGCAATTCATCATTAAATCAGTTACAGCCCTTCATCTTCCAACCCTTAAATATGGTAGCATAAAAACAAAATTGAGATAAATTCCACATTTTGAAAGCTTATATTTTTTGAAATAATAGTCGTAGACTAATAGAAAGATTATGTATTATTATTTATTATAAATCTAGTTTCAAATATGGTAGCAGAAATATTAAGAAATGGTAACGGACGTAGTTCTACAGTCGTAGCTATACCCCTTGTTTTTTTTTTTTTTTTGTTTGTCTTGTATATTTGTCCTTAGTGGATTTCTATTCTGCTATAGGTGCTGGTATATTGTACTTTTAAATAATAATATATTTCTTGTTTTATTTGTAGCTTGTGAATAGATGAACAGCTAAATGGAGGAATATAGGTTAGCAGAATAAATGATATGATTTATTTTGTCTTGTTTTCCACAAGAATAGGCCAGGATTTCCCAAAATTTTTCTGCACCGAAACACTTCTCAAACACTTCATTTTTAGGATTGATAATAAGTTATGTAGCGTGTTCTAAAAATACTTTCCACTTGGGAAATCCTGGTATAGGATGTATAAATTGAAAAAATTGATAAGTAGCTTTCCAAGATTAATTTATTTCTTGTTATGTTACACTTGTTAACAAACAAACGATATATTTATGAGATGATCAAACTGAATGACAAAATTTGGCACCCTGCGATTGTATATATAATTTTACATCAAATATAATTTTTTACACAGATTACGAGACATTCTTAAAAAAATTGTTAGAAAAGGTTGATGAATTGTGCTATTCTTTTCGACGAAACCTAAATATTAAATTGCGTGTAATAGTCGTAGTCGTTCTTCCATTCGGGCTCTTCTTGTTTGGGGTATGCTTTTAGGAACATAGCTGGGGTCAGGTTGTTCCGTTTACCAAATCTATAACAAGAAAAAATATTTATAATTATAAAATATAAAATCTCATTTATTTGAAAGTTTTATATCTGCATTTTTAAAAACATTGAATTGAGGTGGACACAGACTGACAAATTTTTAATATTCACTAGTCTGACATTAAACTGCTCTTGCAATTATACGATTATAAAAGACGGTTAACGTTCGAGCAGAGGCATCGAAATTTGGTGGCAGTTTTTGGGGATAATTGTCCTTTAAAATCCTCGGTAAATGGTAAAATTAAAACGTGGACGATGTCAAATATGCTACCTGTTTTGAGAATGGTTCCAAAGAATGGATAAGAGTGATTACTCTGAAGGCAATGAAGTAATTTTTGTTAAAACTAATGAATTACTAAAACTACCCTGATTTATTCGCTTGAAAAAAAATTTATTTCTATTTGATTTCCTCTAAAACTGGGTCTGTAACTATCCTAAACTCGCGCGTAGGTATGACCTATCATATCGACATTTTCATCATCGCTAATAACATTCCGTTCCATTGCAAAACGGGATGGAAATTCAGGGCATCTGTTGATGCCGAATTTCACGTGGTATGTAGTACACATCGAAAACGCATGGCCAGATGGACAAGTAACTCTATTACTACATTTGAATCCTATTTGAATGATTATTTGTTTTTATTAATTTTGTGAAACACACTCAAATTAAGATTTAAATATAAGTGCTAGAAGGTGTAAAAGTAATGAAAAGTAATATTTCTCACCTTCCTATGCGTACATTATCCTGATAATATTGCTTGAGTTCGTGTAAATATTGGCGGAGCTGCTCTTCGCTGGTGAATTTTTCAGGCCGTTGTGGATGACCTGCTTCAACTATAGACATAGCTACCAAAACCACTAGCACCATACACGACACCATCACATGTTTGGAGCACATCGTTGTAGATCTAGGAAAAAGAAAAAAGATATGAAAATCAGGAACAAGAATGCTTACTTTTCATACCAAATAAGTTTGCTACTGTAGTCAAATATAAAAATAAGGAAATTTACGAAGTTTCAAGTTTTCGTTTGTGGATTAGATTGATAATGCAATTTATTATATAATTTTAATCCGCAATGAATATTTCAATATGTCGCTAATGCTTTTATAGTTACGATAATATCTTTATAACGCAAAATAAAATATAAATTTGTTTATTCTATGTACTTTTTATGTGTTCAAGGGTCATATTATGTAAATCCACAAATTGAACAAGCAAACAAATATTAATTATTATCGCAGTAATAAAAACACTTGAAAGCTCTTCCTGTAAAGTCAACTTTACATTTATTAAATCGATTGTAAAACATGATTGCCTGATAGACAGCTGTTAAATGTTAATAATTACATTCCAATATGTCATTTCATAGTTGACTTATGATAATGAAATTATTAGTCGAACACTTTAAAGATGACAAGCTTAATTTTAATTATTACGAGCCGTGTTTTGACTTCAACGGGAAATCTGTATAAAGATTCATAACAGGTAATAGCACAAAGATTCTACGCCACCGAAAAAATCGCATTCAGTCGTACGCCGGAAAAGTGATGACCACAATTTTCTGGGATATAGGTGTGCTTTTGATTGATTATCTTCCCCACAAAGAGACGATAACAGGAAAATACTATGCCGTAGTTCTCAAAATTGAAGACAGCAATCCTGGATTACCGGCGAGGAAAGTTCAGTCATGGGGTGCTGCTGCACTACAGTGCCCCTATTCACAAATCAGGCATTGTATCTGCGGCTGTACTAGACTGTGGGTTCCAGAAACTTAAGGTGCTTGCTACGAAAAAACTGCCATCTGTTAGCCAAATGTATGAAGCAGATCGATACTAAAGTATAAGAGAGATGGAGCTATGAAGAATGTTGAAACTAGACAGAGATAGAGAATGCAGGGCTTAATATTGAATTTTTGTCCTGAACTGAATTTAATATCAAAATATCTTTTTTACTAATCCGTGACTTCTTGAAATTTTGATCAAAGGATTGTGAATATTTATTCTATAATTTTATTGCGAAAATATCTAAAACAGTAGCAATATCGATTCAGGATTCAAATATCTACCAAACACTGTATAACACTTGAACTTCAAAATATCCAAATTTTTTTTGTAGCATGCACTTTAACTATCCTGCTTACAGCCCAGACCTTGCCCCTAATGACTTTTATTTATTTCGATATTAAAAAAGCACCTACGGGGGAGAAAATTTTCAACTAGTAAAGAAATCAAGTATGCAGACTCGATTTCTTTCTGACGGTATCGCTGCCCTTTCAGCAAGTACCAAAGTAACAACTATGACCAAATATGACGTTGATATGACATCACATTTTTGGTCACAATCGCGTCAGCAAGATGTCAATGCGTGGAGCTATATGACGTCATTTTGTGACCTCAGTTTAACATCATTTTATGATTTAATGTCGACGTCATATTATGACCTAAGTTTGACATTATATTAAGATTTAAATTCAACGTCACCTTATGATCTTAGCCATTACCTATAAATTCCTCAAAAAGTAAATAATAATAAAATGAGTAATATAGAACGTCATAATGTTATACGATAACATTATAACGTTGCGTATCATCTATTTGATCATTATTTATTCAAGGAATTAATTGATTAATTTTTATAAATATACAAATATATTACGGGTAGTAAAAAACTATGAAGTGCAAAAATAGTATATTAAGATATAAGTTTCATAAGACATGATTTTAGGGCACGCGTTCTTGTCGGAAAACAATACGCTTGCGGCGAGTATTTTAACTAACAAGTGACTTAGAATGTCTTATGAAACGTGTATCTTATACAATTTCTTCTATTTGGACTCGAATATGTCAGAAAATAATAAATTTTCTATTTTGGAAACATTGATAACGAATATTTAATTTTCTCTTTGACTTTTGGCAACACTAAGACTAGATAGATGAGTAATTTGTGTGTTTGAAATTGAATGCTGTTACTTTTTAGAAATAAATAAATATAAACCTGAATAATTTGAGAATTTTCTCCAAAATAAATTGTATTTTGACATATCAAAGTGACAGTTAGGTTATCTAGCAGCGTAGCTACCAATCTAATAAAAATTAGGTTTAGGTTCTATAAAGAGGCACTTTACGATACTCAAACGTGTTTCATAAAGTACACCCAAATAGAAAAAATATGTTATTATTATTATTATTATCATTTTAAATCGGTTAGTACCCTTTCGGGTGTCGCGATTAGTTCATAACTTTATTTAATATTGTTGATCAGTTCTTTCCAGTCTTTTCTGTTCCTTGCTTTTGTTCTTGCTTTTTGCGTACTGATGTTATTTTTGTTTAATATCTCTTCTATGCTGTCTTCCCATGTCTTCATTGGTCTGCCTCTTTTTTTCTTCTTAATTATTCTTGCGTTCCATACTTGTTTAGTCTGTCTTTCTTCAGTCATTCTTACTAGGTGTCCGTACCATGCAAGCTGCTTTTTTTCTATAGTTGTCTGGATACTTTCAATTTGTAGACTGTTTCTTATTGTTTCGTTTCTTATCCTATCTCTTCTTGTAACCCCTTCCACTCTTCTAAGAAATCTCATTTCTGTTGCCTGTATTTTGCTTTTATTTCTCTTATTCATTACCCATGATTCACTATCGTATATTAATGTAGGTCTGTAGATTGTTTTGTATAAAGTCATTTTTGTATTCTTCGAAATTTGTTTATTGTTGAGTATTACTTTGTTTATTGCATGATAACTTCTATTCGTGGCTTGTATTCTCTTGTTTATTTCATGTTCCATGCTTCCTTTATTATTTAGGGTTGCACTTGTTCTATTGTTTTTCCGTTTATTACAATGTTAGTAGCTATGTCTTCCTTAGATATGACCATAGTTTTTGTTTTTTCTACGTTTATTGTCATCTTATGTTTCTTTAATTCATCATCCCATACGTTTAGGTTGTTTTGCATATCTTTTTCGCTTTTCGCTATTATTGCTAAATCATCTGCAAATGCGCACTGTGATATCGTTGTTCTCCTTAAATTATAGTATCCTATTTCTAGTTTTTTTGTTTTATTTTTTATATTTTTCAATATATCATCCAAAAATATTATGAATAGCAATGGGCTAAGGGCTCCTCCTTGTCTTAAGCCTTGTGTGGTGGTAAATTCTTCTGAAATGTGATCTCCAGTTCTTATGTAATTTGATGTATATCTGTAAATACTTTTAATTCCTTCTACAAGTTGTTCGCTGATTTTATTTCTCTGCAGTATATTCCACAACTGATTTCTTGTTACCCTATCGAATGCCTTTTCCAAATCCACAAACGTGATGAAAAGTTTGCTGTCTTGCCTTTTCGTTTTCTCAATTAGTTTTCTAATGGTGAATATATGATCCTGAGTTGAGTGTCCTCTTCGAAAGCCGCTTTGAGCATTCTCCATTGTTCTTTCCACTTCCTTTCTAAGTCTGCTTTCCAATATCATCTCGTAAATTTTGGCCCCTGTGCATAAAAGTGATATTCCTCTGTAGTTGTTACAGTTTCTATTATCACCTTTTTTGTGTACAGGGAATATCACTGCCCTTTCCCAATCTCGAGGTATTTTTCTCATTTTCCATATACTGTTCAGCATTTCATGTAATATTTGTTCTCCAGGCTCCCCCATATACTTCAGTTGTTCCGGTTTTATCATGTCGTGCCCTGGAGCTTTTCCATTTTTAAGTTTTTTAAGTGCTATTTTTATTTCTTCCTCTGTTATATCCTCCGATTCTTCAATGGCTTTATTATTCTTTGATTGTTGGTTCTCTTCTTTCTTTGTTTTTATCTGTATTCTGGTTTCCTTCTAATAATTTTTCGAAATGTTCTTTCCATTTTCTCATTATCTCATTATCATCTTTTATTGTTTTTCCTTGGCCATCGTATAATTGTTTTAAGAGCACTTGCTTTTCCTTTCTACAATTTTTGAATGTTCTGTAGAACAGTTTTTGGTTTTCCCTGAAGTTTTCCTCTAGCTTATTCCCAAATTCTTCTCATGTTTTAGACTTCGATCTTCTTATAGTTTCTTTCGCTTTTTTCCTTTGGATTCTATAGTCTTCATGGTCTTGTAAATTTTTCGTATTTAAATATTTCTTCCATTTCTGCTTTTTCTTTTTTACTTCTTCTTTTACTTCGTCATTCCACCAGTGGGTTTGCTTGCTGTTTCGTGAGAGCCTTATTGTTCCACATGTACGTTTTGTTGCCTCTGTTATTATGTATTTGAACGTATTCCACATTTCTTCTACGTTATTCATGTTTGGTTTTGTCGTGTTATGTATTAATTCTCTTATAGTATCTTGATATACTTCTCTTGTTTTAGTATCATTTAGCTTATCAATCCTGAATTTCACCACTTCTCGTCTATTTCTGGTTATATTTTCCTTGTGTTTTGCTTCTTCTTTTATCTTTATTTTTGCAACTGTTAGGAAATGATCACTTCCAATTTCGCTACCTCTTTTTACTCGTACGTCGTTTACATTTTTACTCTGCCTTTTGCTAGTTAGAACATAATCAATCAAGGATTTTTCGTTTCTACTTTTCACTTCGCGGGTGTATTTGTGAATATCTTCATGTGCAAAGAACGTGTTTAGTATTTTTAGTTCGTTTATAATACAAAAGTCTATGAGTCTGTTTCCATTGTTGTTCTTGATTGGTTCTCCATGCACCCCCATGACTTCTTCTAGTCCTTTATTTTTATTACCTACTCTTGCATTAAAATCTCCCAATATATATGTGAGCTCTTCCAGTTTCTCGTACTCTATTTGTATTGTTTCCCAGAACTCGTCTTTCGTTTCTTTATTTTCGTCTTCACTTGGTCCATATATTATCATTATGTTCGCTGTCAGTCTTGTATTATCTTCTAGTTTAATTATGAGCATTCTCTCATTGATACATTTCCATTCTTTTAATGACTGCTCTATTTTATTACTTATTATGCATCCCACACCTGCTCTAGCTCTCTCATTATGTATGTACCTAAATCTAATAATCCTCATAATTGAACATTCATCTCTATATAATTGAATATAAATCCATATTTGGATAGCTGATACTGATAACGCCAAAATTTAAGTGATAAAATGGATGCTGAGCTTAAAATGTTATATACGTCACAAAATGACGTCGATTTTAATCATAAAATGACGTTGAGCTAAAACAAAAAGCTCAATCAGTTGAAAATGTAAGCGCAAAGTATACTGACTAAAAAAATATGATTAAAGACTCATATATAAAGCATAAGTATGATTTCTTAAAACACTGAAACATAACGTCAAATTAAGACGTCAGTTCAACATTTATGACCACAATTTGACTTGAAATCTGATTTCGATTCAACGTCTTATGACGTCGAAATATGACCGTCATTTTATGACTTTATTATGACCAAAATCCACTGATCTCTAATATAACACTGGATTGGATTTAGGCCGCTGGAATGCGGCCCCAATTGAGCGTCGCCATCTTGGCAAAAACTGAGGTTTTGTGTCAGATTAATACCGCGTTGTGCCGCGATATTTAAAATTTAGCTGTTTGGTTTGCCGGTATTTTATTTATCAAACATGATGATCGAGTGCATGTTTTGCGAAAAGAAACCCGATTCATCGAGAAATTTGACACTGCACAAGTAAGTACAACAAATGAACCTGAAGTAACTGTCGTTATGACTGAAATAAGTAAACATTGTGAATATTTTCAAGATTTCCATCCGATGAACAATCGTTCTAAAAATGGCTCGAACAAATGGGTTTGCCAAACTTAGAAATAGAAAAGATACACGACTCTGGAAAATGATGATCCGACTATTTTCAACGAACTATACAAAAACTACAGCGTTAACTGCAAAACCAAAAAAAAATGTTCAAATAGTCACACAATTCTCAATACGATTTATTTATTGTTTAGATTTATAGCAAAAATCGTAAAACTATTCAATGAATTTGATAATTCAGAGCTAAAATGTTTAAAAAATAGTTAAAATACTGATACTAAAAAGTTGACAAATATTTTGAGCTATTAATGAATATTTTTAAATATTTTAACTATTATAACAATTTTTAAATATTTTTAACTATTATTGATTATTAATGTGTGCATATTGATGTATATTGAGAATAATTTCATCATCTAACTTGCATTATACTTTGAATTTCATCGAGTGTCTTCTATAAGTGTTTTGAATTTGCCGCCGAATAGTGACACAAAACCTCAGTTTTACTGTCAAGGCCGCCTTTCAACCGGAGTCGCTTTCAGATGCCAGAATACGGTCTAAACCCAATCCAGTGTTATATTAGAGATCAGTGCCAAAATCTGACGTCACATTTTGGTCGACGGTCAGTCATTGTACTTGGGTAGAGCTTGTATATATCAGGGTGTAGATGATTCAAATCATTTGATTTAAATCAAATGATTTTTTCAGCAAAATCATGGATTT
Organism: Dromius quadrimaculatus; assembly: GCA_963989225.1. NCBI lineage: Eukaryota > Metazoa > Arthropoda > Insecta > Coleoptera > Carabidae > Dromius > Dromius quadrimaculatus. Next base: position 7,066,329 of record OZ022328.1, read on the forward strand.
TAATAAAAAAAAAAATATATTCTTTAAAATTGAAACAAAATGTTAACATTATGGTAACCAAGACATCAACAGAAAATCAATCTTTTCGGTACTAGTACTAAAAAGTAACCTAATTAAAGAATATATACTTTTTTCTTCATTTCTCCTTATATGCACCAATTTTGAGAATTTTTATATCCATATTTGTACTACTTCTCTCGCAGTATTGAAGGCAGTAAATTTAAAGTTGCTGCGTTAGAAGCCTGTGCGATTTGGGTGAAGGTCTCGGATCTTCAAAATCACTCTTATCACTGTTTTCGTCTATAATTTTATCAATAATTTTCCCATCTAAATAACAACTTTCACACAATTACATAAATCGTATGTCCAAAATATTATTTCTTTCGTTGTCAATAAACATTTTGAATTGTTTATTTTGTAAATACATATGATTACAATATCGCTCACAGTTACTCGTACTGAATGAATTTCTCCTCTAGCTCACGCTCTTATATACCTAATTCAACAATGGGCCAACATTCAATTGTCTAACAGTTGATACCTGGCAACAGCCGAACATCTAGTAACCGTAGGCTATCAATTCACGTCCGACAATTGAACATCGATTTGGTCAATACTTACTAGGATTACAGTTGTAGCTAATTCAAATAAATAATTATGTGAACTAATTACTTAGAATATTTCATTAATTGGAAATAAGCAAAATATTGTATAAAGAAATTGTGTGGGTTTTTCAAACATGCTTTGACCTGAAATCCCTGAAATACTTGACGCATTTTCCATGTCAATTTAAAATTAAATCAGTATTTGAGGCAGTTTTACTATCTTAAAATCAAAACAAAAATCATGATTTTTTTTTACATCCTAGGTAGATTAGTTTTAAATCTTCTTTCATATTCAAGAAGAAATTCGGCCAAATTACACTCTCGTTCAAAAATTTTAAACAGCAGTAAATTGTAGCTAAAAATAACATCTTTCCATTAAAAACTGAATTTAGATTCTTATTACCCTCAGCCGCACTTAAATCTTTTTTGAAATCCTAAAAACTAGCGATACTTTCAATAATCTAAGGCAAGATTATGTAAATTAATCTTCAAAACTCAACTCTGACTTTCTTATTCGCAATATATAAGGACTTAGCATAACAAATGCAATATACTCTGTTGCTTTGTTTCCCTTATAATCAAGCTTTATATGAATGCATGTATTGAGTATAAGTGTCAACACATGTTCCTGTACCTCAATGCATCTAATAAATTAAACACGTCTTCCTTGGATATAATAATTAATATTTATCACGAAATGTTCATAGTCTATTTGACCTTAAACAAGAAGTACATTCATCCAGGTTACATTACAATGAAGTGGGCAGACAATAATAGAATAATGTATGCAATGCGTAAACAACTAAATTTGAAGGTGGCCGTTTTAAAAATTAATCTTGGAATTATGTTTTTCTACGATCACTATAGAAAACAACATATTTCTCATACAAAACACAACTAGAAAACTTACAATTTCACATAACTGTGCGAAAAGTCGTGAGAAATGATTTCTCACACCAGTTTGACCAACTTATATATTGATGATTCATTCTGAATATTCTTTAGGTGATATATATGATATATTTAGCTAGATTATTGGTGAATAACTCGGACTTGATATAAATCTCTGTTTGCTCTTTTATAAGCCACATTTATATAACAAAATTGCACTAAGTTCTGTTGGAATTATTCTCTTATTCTTGTAATATATATTTCGAAGGTTGGCAACACTACGAATCACAACTGTCAAATTGAAGCAGACAACACACGTTCCATCACATTCTGTTGAAATCGAGAAATTATGTATGTAATTATTGTATCATAACCAAAATTAGATATCCACAAATATCATTACTGCAGTTGGAAAATGGTTAGTGACGAAAATTTAGAAAACACGCTACCCGAGATCACAGAAAACTCTAACTAATGAACCAATCAGAAGGTCGCTTGGTGAGAGTGGGCCAATCAGATACAATCTTTCTTAGTTTGCAACAATTAGATTACACAACAATGAAATGTCAATCAACTGATAGAAAATATATTAATAATGTTCCAAATCATAACTAAAATTAATATCACAATAAATAAGCAGAGCAAACAATTAAAATGCCTAAATTATTCTATATTTGTGAAAATAGATTTAAAATCTCAGTTATGATTCACCTAGATATTTCATTAAAAACTGTGATCGTAGAAAAAGTATAGTGTACAACACGTATAGAATCACCTATTTCACACTTGTGTGATTCCAGCACTCGACTCCGTCTCATGCTGAAAATTACACACCTCGTGTGAAATAGGTAATTTTCTATACTTGTTGTACAATATACTATTAATCTTGATCTATTTTACGAGCGTCACAGTGAATTAATTCTCTTGGAATAACATTAAAATAATCTTTTTAGCATTTACTATCAATTTATTCGTAAAAAACAATTAAAAGCAAATAAAATTTCCGGAAGGCTTAAAAAGTTGTATATCTATTAAGTCTAAAGAAATTGATTCCAGCAGGACATTAAGTTTAAACTTTTATCCCCTGAGCTTTTTTCACAACGTATAAAGCGTTCTTCTTGATCCTTGTTCAAATTTAAACTAAAAAATAACAAAGTAACTGACCCGTTCAGTTTTCATTTGAATACTTACATTGTATTTGGCTTTAATTTATATTTAAATTAAGATTGTAACTCAACCAAAAATTGAAAAAGGAATTTTCGAATTGTCTGTTTGAGAAATACTTTCTTGTTAATTACTTTACTCTAAAATAAAGTTTATTAACTAAATTTCGTTTTAAACTCTCAAATATTCTGCCTCGTTATAAAAAATGTGTTATTTGAGTCATATGTTCATGTCACATTTTGTGTAACAATACCAGCCAACTATGCAACCCCCGCCAGGTCAAATAATGAATGAAAAAGATTCAGCTGTCACCCTGATATCAAAACGCTGAACAGCTGGACTTGTAAAAAAAAATCAAAGTGCATGAAAGGAATGTGGCAATATTTTGACATTTTAGAGAAACAGATTTTTCAACAATAGAAGTCTCGTATTTGAGATATTTTTTTCATTTTAAAATCGGTAATATAATGGAGGCTATTTTTGTGGAGCTAATAAAGGCTTGTAATTAAATTATTAATACACTTTTATTTTTATTGGTTAAATACAAAAAGTAATTCAATTCTTCTAGTTGATAGATCTTGAGTGTAATTGTCGGAATGTTCTACATCTCTTTGATTACAAAATGAATCTACGTTAAGATATCAGCTTCTGACAGGAATTAGATTCGTTTTCATATCAGGGAAAGCTTCAAAGGACGCATTGAGCTATGCGATTGATAATTAGCGCGAATAAGATTTTAATGTAAGTTGCCAGGAAAAGTTGAATTGCGGTTAGAACTTTACTAAACGCTTATTATATACTCACTTTGTTCTTAAAGTGAAGGATAATATTGCAATTTAGCACAAGAATGATTATTTGTAATTATCTTCAGACCTATTTTTAATCTTTAATATATTACATTTAAGGTATTTTTGATTTATTGAAATATTCTTACCATATTATTATTTCTTCATTTTAAAACTGATCATAACAAAAATGATATTCTAGTTTTATTTACATGGATACATAAAAATGCAATTTGTAAATTTACACCACCTGCTACCAAACTACAAAAAAGAACATTTTCACGTCCGATACTTATACAGCTTTCTTAAAATACTGTAAGAAATCGGAGAAAGAATCATAAAGCATATTTCTACTTTAGCAAATATTGAAAAAGAAACATTAAATACCTCCCAACAATCCAAATTAATACTGTACGCATAAAGTGTGCGTTTTATATATATTTAAAGAGTTTTTTTCCGTCAACTGGAATCTAAAATCATTTTCAGAACTACATCATGTTTCATTGTTGTTTAATAAATTTAGACAAATGACTGCATATTTTAAAGTGAAAGCTGTCATTGTTAAAGTGACAGATGGCGGCTATATTATATTACTATTTATTTTACAATAGCAATAAGTTTCATGTTCAGTTACTTTAATTGATTCTAGACTTGGTATAATTTGGTTAAGTTGTAAGAAAACAATTGACAATCGAAAAAAATTGATACCAAACTAGATATCATTTAAATAATTGACAATCGTTTAAATATCCTCTTTGACACTTCTACTAGAATTATTCCCGCAGGAACTTTAATTTGATATGTAGTAGGCATATTGGACTTAAAAATTTAAGGATACGTGCCTTTACTTATTCATCTTCTTTATCTTTTGTATATTTTTGAATGAAAAATATTCAAATTCAAGATTTAATAAAGAAGCAAATGGAAAATTTCGAAATCATTAGGTAATACTTGACATCTAAAACATTACAATGATAACTCGTTTCATAGACAGTTGCATCCAATACCAATACGTCATACAAATCACGAATTGAAACAATTGACAATCTGCTTAATGTGTTATTCGCCTCCACCACATTTCCCACTTCTCATTTATTCCGACGGAAATTGTTGTCTTTTTGAATCAAAATAAGCAAAATTAACATTTATGAGATTCTAATAATAATGTGAATTCATCTGAATCTGAAATAAACCAATTTTATTATTCCTTTGTGTATTTGTTCACTTCTTGTTAATATTATGCAGGTACAATATTATCGCTATACATCCAGTTGAGAATAAATAAAATACAAGATTATTATCATAACGAATTAATTTTCACTCTACTAAGAATTATTACTTGTGCTTGTGCATAATAAACAAACATAATAACAAATATAATTACACAAAATCTTTTTATTTTGTTGGATCAATTTTTGTTTGTCACGAAACCTTGTAACCTAGCAATTTGTAATCTATAATGTTTATTGCTTTTAAAGATTATTGTTTATCACAATTTAATAAATGAAAAGAAAATAAAAGTTTTATTCTTCGAAGTATTACTAAAAAAACACCATACAATTCATTTCTTACTCTCTATTATTAATCCTCAACTACAATGCCACCAATATTTATTTACAACAACTTATTTAATTATCACGCTCTGAATATTCACTCTATTCCACTATTCACTGTTCTTCAGTCAGATTGTTCGCCCTTATATATACGGAAACCAAACATTCAGAAATTTCTACGTTATTCTCGAATGTCGCTTGGAGCGACGTAAAGAGATAACAGGCACCGCCTTGACAAAAGGGATGGATTCAGGGCCTATTTTATTTTTACGAATTATGACACTTTCGCACGTCACAAATCATTAAAAATAGAAGTATTATATACTATTTTGAGCAAAGAAATGTTATATTTTTTTTTTTTTGCGAATCCATGAACCTACCGTTTCTTTTGATTTATAATTTGAACCCTTTACAAAATGTCATGAATTAGCGCCAGATACATGAATTATTATTTTTACTATAAACAGGAACAGTTTTTCTTATATTTTCTTTCATATCTTGAGAAAGTTTACCAAATTCAATTATTTTGCAATAGAATACTGTCCTAAGTTTTATTGTGAATTAATAATTTTACAGGTTACAGTACACTTACTTTACAATTCATCGCATAGTAACAAAACCGCTAGTCGTCACTTTTATTAATTGATTTATTCTTGCTTCATTAGCAGTAAAAATTCAGGAGAATGGAAAAAATTATATTCTGTTTTTATTTCAACAAGCCTAATATTTTTGATATTTATTAAAACTAATAAAAGAAAGAAGAATCTGAATTGTAGCTATGAAGCACGCCTATCTCAACTGTGTTGCAAATGTGATGCCAAAAATGTAATATTGTTAGAGAGAGAAAGTAACTGAGAGATAGGTTGAGGCGGGCCCATGTTTGTATGGAGTTAAATGGCTAGGTTCGGTTTATTTAGTATTTTCATGTGAAAATATATTGTAAAATGGGAAGAAAATGTTTTGTGACAAATTGTGATACTGGGTACAGAACATGTAAAGAGAAATTTTCTCTTTTTTCTGCACCCAAAGATGATATTTCATTAAATAAGTGGCGAGGATTTCATAAAAGAATGCTCGTCTGGAGATGTAAAAGTGAGAAGAAATTATTTTTAAATTATATTTAAATTAAAGATTATATCAATGTTCAAATTATTGAACGTATCTAATCTAAACTTTTAGTGAAAAACAGGATGGATCTTTGAAAAAGCGCAAGCTGTGCAAAAAAGAGAAATATATTAAAATGTAGATAGAATTCATCTTCCATTTATTCGATTAATTGCCGGTTTTATGGAAGACCAAGTAAATTTATTCTCAAAATAAATTTATTCTACTAAATAAATTCTATTCGTTTTGAATTTCTTTATGACAACAGAATAATTGCTGTCAAAAAATCGACTGTCATTTAACAGAGTAAATTTTATTTACTCTGTAGGTAAATTACTCTGCCCTTTATAAAACCGGGCATAAAATAATTTTTAATTTTAATAATTTTTAGTAGGAGACACATAAACGTTAGAAATAAATTTAAATCCAAAGCAAAAATTGGATTCAGAGGACTTGTAAGAATTTTTTTGATTTGAAAATTATATCCATCAAAGAAAAACAAATTTTCATCAATGAGATGTTGGAGACAAAATAGTTTGTTTTCAGAAAGGAATATAAAAATGAACGGAATTTTCCCATAAATATCATGGATATACGCAATTTAGGAGATTTTTGCTAAGTTTTTTGTTAATATTTTCTTCTGGTATATAAGAAATTGTTTGTTTATATTTTCTCAATTTTATTACGCCCATTGTAATATAAAATATTCATAAAATTGTTCATGTATCTGTTATTCATAATTAGAAAACTCTTATCCAAAGAAACGTTTATAAAACATGCTTCATAATAATGCACTTTTTCATTGCAGATTTTAATAAATAGAAATGTTAATTTTCTTTTACTTTTGCCTTACATTTGATAAATAATAAAGTATTCAACTGGCAATTGTTTTTTATTGAAAAAAAATCAAATATAATCTCATTTCTGTATATGAAGCATGCAAAGCTGGGCCCGCTCTCGCTATCTCTCTCACGTCTTCCGCATTACATTTTAGGCTTCAGGTTTTCCAACTGAGTGTCCGCTATGAAGTTAATGTTATTTAGCGGCAACTAACAACTGAAACAATAACCAGAAAATGGAGCGAGGCGCAAGCGCAACTCAACTAACGTGCTACAAACATGATAAAATAAAAATACCTACAAGAAAACATGAAAGACTCAAATTATGGTGGCAAAGTATTAATTTTTTCATAATTTTTTGGTGTAAATCTTCCTAAATTGAAAATTTAGGAGTTTTGGAAAAAAATCAGTAGACCACATGTTGAAACAATTCAATAGAACTCCAGATTTTTTAGAAGACCTGGCAACACTGTTCATCAGTCCACGTGGACTTATATACCCTTTCCCAACAATATCCAATATTTTAACCATCAGAATGCTGGAACAATGAGCTAACATTCAAATGTTTGACAATTGTACATTTTCTAGATTGTTCGCGAATGGTAATTTAAATCATAATTACAATAAATTATCAAATAAATCTGCTGTCAAAATTTTATTATTTTTATTTCCAAAATTAGACTTGAAGGGTTAACGGTGGAGGTGGAGGGTCTTAAATGAAGCAGAAGTTTATGTAAAAAAGGACGATTATTTGAAAAAATATTATATTCATTTTCCATTCACATTAAAGATTATCAATCCGATTTTTTTTTTTTTTATGTTCAGGACGTTTATTTCCTTCATGTAAATTACTATTGCTTGTTTCATTACGTACTCCTATTCGTTGTGTAATGAACATCTGCAAAGAGGGAATTTATGAAACTCACGTTCTGTTACCCATGGGATCAATCCTATTTTTTTCTTGGTTCAGTTTGTTTTATCTCACAAGGTGCTATGAATAATAAATAGAAACATTTTAACAACTTTTAATTTCATATTTTGATTAACACCGTTATTAACTAACTGAATTTCAAATAAGTAAAGTTGTTGGAGGATCCAGTGTAGTTAAGGATGAATTTGAAAAAAGGCCTTAAGCGATCCAAATTGTTTAAATGTTATTTATTTTAACATAACTTAGGACGTTTCGAGAGTCCTATACTGCTCTCATCATCAGCTAAATTTGAGTGAACATATAGTCTTAAATTTTAATATGTGAATGATGTAAAATTATTTTAATAGAAATGCCGCAAAATGTAACGCAAATCCATAGTCAGGGCCACATCCGAGGCAGTATCACATCTTGAACGGTAGGCGAACAACTGTTGTTCGCCTACCGTTCAAGATGTGATACTGCCTCGGATGTGGCCCTGACTATGGATTTGCGTTACATTTTGCGGCATTTCTATTAAAATAATTTTACATCATTCACATATTAAAATTTAAGACTATATGTTCACTCAAATTTAGCTGATGATGAGAGCAGTATAGGACTCTCGAAACGTCCTAAGTTATGTTAAAATAAATAACATTTAAACAATTTGGATCGCTTAAGGCCTTTTTTCAAATTCATCCTGAATTTCAAATAACAAATAAATAATAGGGAGCCATTTGCAGAATTAGACCAGACTTTAGGAACAAATCAATGAAGTTCAATATTAACCTAAAAAACCTAAGATATTTCTTCATCAACAAATTCCATTATAAAGTTTGATTAGTAAATAAAAAATTCTGAAACAAAAATAATCTCAGCACAAGAAATATCACCAAAATTCAAAACTTTTTGTTGCAATTAATTCCAAATATGTCAAGATATTTTTATCATTTTGTCCAATTGGCAACGTTCGAAATATAATTCAAACTGGTAAAATATTAATTTCAACCTAATTCTTGATATTCCATAATTTAATAATAATAACTTATTCGTAGCCCTCAGGGTCATGACATATACAATAAAATTTTTCCCGTCAAGATGCGAATTAAGTTTTATAAATAAATAATAAAGTAATTAGTAAGCTATAATTCAAAATTTCATGTAAATATTTTAAGTATTTAGGCTACAAAAATTCAAATCTCTTTTGTCAACGTCAAATGAGTTGAATAAAAAGTTTTGATATCGTTGTTTCAAATCCCGGATTTTTACCCGCGACCTAAACACAGTGCAACAACTAAATTATCAATCTTTGCGGTGCCTGGAGTAGCAATCAGGTGAGGCAATTTATTAATGTTGAATACTCTTAATTTGCGCTACTTCTAGAAGCTATCAGTTGGAAGATGCATGCGAAAAAAATTTCGGTTTATTATTTAAGGAATAGTGATCCATGCTTGCGCTATCTCGAATAGCTATCAGATTCATAAGTGATCTGATCTTGTGCTTTCTTTTCGAAATTCTGGTTATATTAATTAAAAAAAGAAGAGCAATCAGCCACATATGTGTCTAATTTGCGCTATCTAGAGTAGCAATAAATTCGATTTCATTCATTAATATGTTCAGTTTCAAAATTACATCCAGATTTCATAATATTCATATCGACTTATTGAGACGTAAATTTATTGTTCATGTAATAAATTATAATTTTTGGAAATGTTTCTCTATACTGGCCTATCAAAGGCACATTCTACCAATAAATAATTAATTGAGGAAAAAGGGACTGCGAATATTTAAAAACAAATTCATATATCATATAATTTGCATAAATATTCAAATATTGATTGTAAGCATAAGCAATAATTTCTCTTGTGGGTTTAGTTAATGTAAACTCAACCTTTTCATCATTTGAGAGGTCGAAAATAATTTGGACAGGATGAGTGTTGATTGAAAGGACTAGAATAAGATCATAAGGATTAGTTATTCACTTCTTCCAATACGAATGAAATGTAAATTGTAATGAAAGCTAATTTAATTATTACGTATGATGTGTCACACTATTTTTGTTATTAAAAGTTGAAAATTAATTTTTGAATCAAATTACATGAAAAAGGGAGGAAGAAAAATTTGAATTTTCAATAATGAAGAAAAAAACTTTTCAGAACTCATTTTACTAATAAATATGTTTTATTGGGTAATCAATTCTGTATTTATTAATTTAAAATACAACGTTTCGACAGCAAAGTGCTGCCTTTTTCAAGTGTAAAGAAATATATTTTGAATTTTCAATAATTTACAGTATTTTGTTTCGATAAACAAGTGAGCAGACTCATTCGTTGTTATGTATGCAATTTTGGTGCGCATGTATTTGTGTTATAAATTTGCACATTGACAAATATACTGATACTTATTAGTTATTTATATAAAAATCAAAACAATGATTTAATTGGGATATATTTAGCAAACAAATTAAATTACTGCTTGGTATAAAGTATAAACTCGTACACTTGAATTTATTTCACTCAAGAGTCAGATATCAGTTGAACTTAATTCTTGGTAATCTCCTAAAAAGCACCCCGGAGTGCTTTAAAAAGAAGCCAGATTAAATAAACTAATTATTGTACACCCGCATGAAATACTAGTCTTGACGATAGAAGTAATAATAACTTGGATAATTTCACAATCAATTATCTTTTAGTGTAAGATATATTCCCCCCAAAAATTATACTATTTTTACTTCCCCCACCTCTATATAAATAATATTGGGTTCGTGATTTCTTGACAGTTCACGATTTAGACCCTACTAAACCCAAAAAACAATTTCAAAAAAGTATGTCTGTCTGACGGTTATTCTGGAAGCACGACAATTTGAGAATATTTTATTAAAAAGTTAGTAGTGGTAGTTGGTTTTAAGTTCGGGAATGAGCTTTTTTCAATCAGTGGTACCAACATTTCATTGATGGAACTTTTTTGTTTCTTGCGTTTATATTATAAACAGTAGTATATACCAAAATAAAATATTTAAAATTGATCTTTGAATAATTTGACACAACATTTACTTGAAACATTTAAAAAAATTATTAGCGATTTATTTGTTATTAATTTGAATTATTATAAAATTCGTTATATTTTTTTGAAACATGCAAAGAAATTAAATATGTTAGTCATAATGTGAAATTAGAATTGTTATAACTCATATTTGGACATCACATGATCACATATTTAAATAATTTTCAATTGTTTTTTACAAGTTATTCCAATGATGTCTAGTTTGGTATCAATTTGAAGTTCTCAAGGAGATAAGCTTGGTAGAAATGTAAAATCAATCATTTTTCCGATTGTTTATGGCAAGTTTAGGATCAACTAAAGCAGCTGGACATGAAACTTATGACCATTGTAAAATACTAATTTCATATAAATATCATCTGTCAGTTTGACAATGACAGCTGTCTCTTTGATATATGCAATAGAGTATATTCATAAATTTATTTTATATTTTTAATTCACTGTTTACATCGTTATAACATAGTAAAAAATATGAATTATGTTCAAAAGTGCTGTAATCAAGTTTAAAAAAATATTTAAAATTTAGAATAATTTTGAGCTGCTTAAACGCCGCCATTTTCGCGCTCTCTATTGATGACGTCAAATAACATGTCCAGTGACATTTCAGTCCATTGTTTACTACTTATTTCAGTATTAAAAAAGCTCAAAAGTCAGTTTATAAGTATTGCATTGTGCCTGAATGCAAAATATGTACTATCAGAAATGTACCAGACAGGTTTTAAAATACATAAGAAATGATGTAAGGTTATCAGAAGAGATGAAGTATCATAATAAACTTGACAGATCATGAATAACATTATATGTGATTAGTTTTAGCAATAAAATACAGTGTTTGTATGCGGATTTGTTTAACATTTGCTCGTTTTAAAATAAACAAAAATTATAGGTTATGTTTACTGCTCATCATATTTCGGATTGTATTTATTAAAATAGCGTACATAATGTGTTATTTTTGAATAATTACTTTGCAATGTTCACTCTTTTTACTTCAGCGGACGTAAAATTTGGATTTGAAAGAAAATAAGACATCATGAATGGAACTATTCTTGGCAGATTATTTGATTGTGCTTTTACAAAATTACACGTCTCAAATAATTTATAATCTCACTAGGATGCTAAAATTACACTTAAACAATAAATGAATTTACAACACACACGTTATTACTATGTTTTCTAGTCAAAAGCCTGCAATGCCATACAAATGTAAGCAGTGCGCACTTGTTGGCGTAGTATCTGACGTCACATTTCGTTTTAACCAATGGTGTTGCGTTTTAGAACTTTGAAGTTCCTGCGCTTAATTTGCACTTTTATTTATCAATTTTAAGCAATTAAAAAGATATTAAATACCAAAATGATGATTTAATACAAATTCGGAAAAAAAATATTTAAATTTCATCAATATTCTCTATTAATTGATACGACACTCTAAATTTATGAAACAGCAGTGAAATTGGCGATAAAATTCATGATCAGGAAAATACTGTGTGGCCACAGCAGATTTTTTATTTTTAAGAAACTTGGAATATTCGATATTTTATTTTCTAGATGGCATATGTTTCTTATTATCTACTAGCGCGCCAATTCAAAGTTTTAGCTTCAAAAAATTAATTATAACTTCTGAAACAAAAGTAGCAACAAAATTTCTGATCATTTTCTCATTTACTCTAGAAGAGGAAGCAAAGAGAAATTATTTTTATATTAAATAAAACGTACACAAAAGGCTCATTTTCTCAATATAATAATCTTTGTGCTATAAAATCTTGATCCTGACACCGCAATTTCTGTTCTTGGTAAATTAGAAGTATCATGAGAAAAATGATGGTCAATTGTAAATCATTTTGAAGTTCATAGAAGCCTATAAGTTTTTCGGAAAAATTAATGTTTTTATTGCTCATAAATCTTTTTTCGTGACGAACTGTCCTCAAACACTTGAACGTTTCGGCAAATCAAATCTAAAATGAGGTTTATGAAACTGAAATAAAATACGACTAAAACAAAAAATATAGAAAAATCTGACGTGGACATATGAAAATCAAATACAAAATTCCATAGTTCCACGACTAATCGTTTTGGATTCATCCAAAAAATTTTAAAAGAATACTGATTTCCAAGATTCTACGGCTAGCAGTAATGAATTTATGCGCGAAATTTAAAAAAAATTAACTGAAGTGCACTTCCGGTTCAGTCGATTGTTATGAGAATAGTAGGTAATCATTCAGATGCTACAGCAGACTGACATACTAAATTTCAGTACTCTACAGCCGATTGTTCCGAATTTATGCAAAAATCCCAAAAGATTGTTAAGTAAAATGCACTTCTGGCTCAGTCGATCTCAATGAAAATAGGATATGAGCATCTAGACGGTACTATCGTCTTAAATATTAAATCCTAACATTTTACGTTCAATCGTTTTGGATTGCGAAAAATTCAAAAAATATTTCAAGTAAAGTGCACTTTCGATACAGACGATTGCAATCATAATGCGAGGTGCATAACTAGATGTTACAAAAGTGCTTAATACAGAATTTCAATATTTTACGACAGATTGTTTTGAATTTATGCGGAAAAGTGCATTTTCGGCTCAGCCGATTAGTACAAAAATAGAGGATAACCTTTTAGATACTTCAGTAATCTCAAATACTGAATTTAAGTATCCTACTGCTAATTACACTGGATTTATGCGGAAAATTCAAAAAAAGTTTCAAGTAAAGTGTACTTCCGGTATAGACGATGGCAACCATAATGCGAGGTGCACAACTGGACCTTAGTCCAGTCCTAAATACAAAATTTTAATATTGTACGTTCGACGGGCTTTGAGATTTGCGAGTTACAAACGCACATACGTACCGATATCAAGCCGAAAATAGTCAAAGTAAAAAATGAAATGATGGATATCAAGAAGTTTCGAGGATTCGCTACCCGATTTCGATGTCTGATTGAACGTTAACTTTATTTTATAATCGTACAATTGCATAAAAAGAGACTTGCGGCATTTCCTTGATGTTGAATTATTTGCGAAACTTGTGAATAATGAAAATTTGTCATTTCCTATAACACTACAGAGTTGTGAATGTTGACAATTCGGCTTTAGTTTCCAATGCTTTATGTGAAAATTTATGTATTTGTCAACAAAAATTGATTGAATTCGATAGTTTTATAGTAAGATAAAGATTAGCGCCATTAAATTCTTGATTTACTTTTGTTATAATGTTGCATTTTGTTGAATAATTTTTTTCTATGGCTACTTTTAGTACTTTTGCATTTAGTGATTTACAAATCGCGTTAACTAAGCGTTTATGTATTCCAACTTTACTGCCATGTCAACAGTTGTCACTGATTTATTATTAGGTTATTTGTAAAGTCTAGAGTACGTTCCACTAGATGACCGCAACGCTCACGCTCACGACCGCGGTTTTTGCCCTTCCACTAACTCTTGGTCGATGTGGCTGGTGCTTCAAGTGGAACGATGCGAGTGTCGTTTAAATGTCAAATAAACAGTCAATTTGTGATTAAGATCGAAAAGTAAATAATTAATAAGATTTAACTAACCTGTAGCAAAAAAGATTTACGAATGGAATTACTCGAATATGCCTGAGTAAAGTAATCGCTCTTACATAATAAATAATGATAATGAGATGGAATTATTTGTCATATTGACAAATGGAAAATCTTGAATCAATTGACATAATTTGGAATCGAAAGTAGAAATTGATTTAATTTTAACTTTTTGGCGATTTATGCAAAAATGAGCGCAATTATCGCTTCGACCCATCTTTCAATCACGAGCGTTGTGAGCTTGAAGTGGTCGAGATCAATGACGTCACCTATGACGTATTTATCATGCACGTAAAAACCGCGATCGTCTTGTGGAACGATCAATAAGGAGACATGAGCGTTGCGGTCGTCTAGTGGAACGTACCCTAAATGTAAACTTGTAATAATTTCCAAATATGTAGGTTGAGGGCCGTAGAAAAAACCTTGGATGCAACAGTTGAGTAAATTTGTAATAAACTGTACTTGAGTTCACACACTTGTTGCATGAATTGCTATTTGCTGAGTTTTGATAACTTAATTACATGTACCAAAAAATGGAAGAATCATCTAGATGATGAAAGCGCATTTTCGACAGCTCATGAATGCTTGTTGCTTCAGAGATTCCGCAAATTACCATCTCTCACAATTACTGAGAGTTTTGGCAAACTTACGAAACAGCAGCTTCCATTAAGTACTAGTTTCAAGTTGACAGTTTGATAGGTACATAATTTATGCATGAACAGACTCAAAAATACTTTTTATTCTTCATTGTTTAGTTATTGACTGACGGGAGATCAAGTGCTGTACCTTAAAATGATAATGTGATCTTTATCAAAGCTATATAATAAAAATACACCAAAAGTAAACAAATTTTCAACCAATAATAATGATTCATTCTAATAAGCTTCAAATTCGCGTCAAACAAGTCATTGAATGAATCCCGGACAGATTTGACAACTGTACATAATAATAGTGACAACCGCGGCGAAAGTTTACCTAAATTTTTATTTACTTTAATAAATTTTAGTTGCCATATCCCTAATGTCATATATATCCATGGGCATTGTTTCACTTGAAACAAGTAATTGAATAATTTAATCTTCCACAATCACTGAGCTTGAATTAAAGCAATTTTTGCAAACCTACGAAACAGTAGCTTTTATTTAGTACCAGTTTCAAGTCTGTTAATAGTATAGTTGCTGAGAACTCAGCGTCACGCCAGCCAGCCAGCCAGCCAGACAGCCAAAGTGAATATAATAGCGCTTTTTTCGAAAACATGCGCTAAAATTCAGCTTATCATACATAATATCAACATAGATAATTGGTCATGTTAAAACATTAGTAAATATGCGTTTCACTCAATCACCAAGTTATTATCTACTAAATAGTGCAATTAATAAAAATTGGCACTCATCAACAAAACATGCCATATGAAACAAAAATTATTAAAAATTGTCACAGATAATGTAATAAATTTTTTCCAAAAATGATAGCCTATTTGACTAGACTCACAGTGCGTTCAGTAAACCAGGTACAAGTTGCAGAGAATACTAGAATATTCCTTCATTCTCATTTAGATAATTTGGAACATTTATATTGCCTTAATACACTCCTTAAAACAACGCTTCTAAAACAGCTGAAAAAAGAGCTCGTGGTATCAGCCAGTGTATGTATTTTATATGCAAATAAAAATAATAGAATTCTCGAGATCCTTATGATTTTGAACCTCGATGAAATGGGCCCAAATTTGAAAAAAGTGGTTCACTAGGAATCAGCCGGTGGGACACGAATTGTTCGTATGAATGTGAATGTTTTCCGCAGATGCGGTACAGCTGCGAGATGATTTTCGCAGGTACGAAAAGGATGCGGAATGCTTTCCGCAAACGCAGAATATATTTTGTAGATGCTGAATGAATGCGGCATGTATTTATCATGATTTTTAATCAAGAAGCATTTACCGATAGTGTTTTATTGTGCTCCAAAATATATAAAAAAAAAATTCAACATGACAAAAATCAAATTTACAATATTTTCTTACCTGAAATGAATTTTGAAGCAATCCTTCGTAAAATAATCTTGTTATTCACCGTTCACTATTACTTTCAAACAATATTTACATCATTTATTCACTTCGTTGTCACGAGTTATCTGCTTTGCTTTTCGATATTTTGTGGTGTGTTGTGGGTTTGCGTAGATTCTTCTTTGGCGAGGTGCGCTCAACAGGTCCGGTTCTTGTTCTGGCAAATGTGCGGTGCAAGTGGAGCAGCGTCGCGGTGTGCTCCGTCGTTTATAGCGCCATGGATGGCGCCGGCTACCCACATGTGGGTTGTACATAGGTGAATAGAAGAGGGAGGAGATCGTAAAGATGAATGAAAAGGTGTACATCCCCCTCCAATAATCTAAACTATGATTGATAATAAAAGAAATTTGCCACTCTGTCCACCTTAATCAAATCATTTGGAAAATGCAAATATAAATTATCGAACAAATGAACTTCTGATGAGTGATCTTCCTTTTGTTGTTTTTGGCATTAATGGCTCGTTATTTACTTTTTTAATTACAGCCCTCGTATCTGTTGTATCTAATTTTCTTGACAAATTTTTTCTTTCAAATAGTAAGGTTAAAATTAAATTCAGCTTACATTATTTTCTTATACGTCGGAATATTTGCTGAAATTAACTATTGCAAGCTCACATAATGGGTATAGGTACGTTAACAAGGTGAATATTCTGAATATAAACTGTATTTTTTGTTTTAACGCAGTTCAAGTAACTATAAAAACCTACAATCTTGTGTAACTTGTCTTCTGAATATTAAAAATTCATGAACATTCAAACTGAAATTACTTACGTTATGAGAATTTCAAATAAACACTTAGAGATAATATAGTGGTGAGTAAGTTTAGAAACACCGCTCATATATTTTGAATTGCAAATGTCAGTATATTTTTCTTCGTGCTCAAGAATATTTGCAGATTATTCGATCGACTATTTTTAGATTTTAGGTTAATTCTTTAGTTTCGGATTTCGAAAACTATAAGCAACACAATATAAACTTGAACACTTTGACATAAGCAATTGTCTGAATGGAAATACGATAATCAAACACAAAATTCCATCGTTCCATGGCTAATAGTTTTGGATTTATCCAAAAAATTCTAACAATCTGTCAAATAAAATGCGCTTTCGGCCCAGTCGGTTGCTTTGGAAACAGTAGGTCGTCATTCTTATGCTGCAAAACTCCTAAATACTGATTTCCAAGATTCTATGGCCAGTAATACTAAATTTATGCGCAAAATCAATTTTTTTTTAACTGAAGTGCACTTCCGGTTCAGTCGATTGCTACGAGAATAGTAGGCAATCATTCAGATACTACAGCAGACTGACTTACTAAATTTCAATACTCTACAGCCGATCCTTTCAAATTTATGCGAAAAATTCCAAAAGACTGTCAAGTAAAATACACTTCCGACTCAGTCGATCTCAATGAAGATAGGATATGAGCATCTAGACAGTACTATTGTCTTAAATACTGAATTCTAACACTCGATGTTCAATCGTTTTGAATTTATGCAGAAACTTCAAAAAGTGTTTTGAGTAAAGTGCACTTCCGGTACAAACGCTTGCAATCATAATGCGAGATGCACAACTAGATGTTACAGAAGTGCTTAATACGAAATTTCAATATTCTACGACTGATCGTTTTGAATTTATGCGGAAAATTCGAAAAATCTGTTATACAAATTGCACTTCCGGCTCAGCCAATTGGTACAAAAATACAAGATAACCATTAAGATGCTACAGCAATTTCAAATACTGAATTTCAGTATCCTACGGCTAATCATTCTGGATTTATGCGAAAAATTCAAAAAAAGTTTCAAGTAAAGTGCATTTCCGGTACAGACGATTACAACCGTAATGTGAGGTGCACAACTAGACCCTAGACCAGTCTTAAATACAAAATTTTGGCATTATACGTTCGACGGGTTTTGAGATTTGCGACTTACAACCGTACGTACGTACCGACATCAAGCCGAAAATAGTCGAAATGGATATTTCCATCAAAATCTTGAAATATACTTGGTACAAGTAAGTAAAAAATAAACAAGGCGAGTATCTAGATAATTGAAAAAATGGAAGAATCATCTAGATGATGGAAGCGCATTTTTGACAGCTCATGAATGCTTGTTACTTCAGAGATTTCGCAAATTACCATCTCTTACAATTACTGAGCTTGAAATCAAGCAGTTTGGACAAACTTACGAAACAGCAGCTTCCATTTAGTACTAGTTTCAAGTTGACTATTTAATAGGTACATAATTTATACATGTACAAACTCAAAAATACCTTTTAATCTTCATTGTTTAGTTATTGACTGACAGGAGGTCAAGTGCTGTAGCTTAAAATGATAATTTGATCTTTATCAAAGCTATATAAAAAAAAATACACCAAAAGTGAACAAATTTTCATCCAATAATAATAATTCATTCTAATAAGCTTCAAATTCGCGTCAAACAAGTCATTGAATGAATCCCGGACAGATTTGACAACTGTACATAATAAAAGTGACACCCGCGGCGGAAGTTGTAACTAAATTTTTATCTACTTTAATAAATTTTAGTTGCCATATCCCTAATGTCATAGATATCTATGGACATTGTTTCACTTGAAACAAGTAATTGAATAATTCAATTTTCCACAATCACTGAGCTTGAATTAAAGCAATTTGTGCAAGCCTACGAAACAGCAGCTTTTATTTAGTACCAGTTTCAAGTCTGTAAATAGTATAGTTGCTGAGAACTCAGCGTCACGCCAGCCAGCCAGCCAGCCAGCCAGCCAGCCAGCCAGCCAGCCAGCCAAAGTGAATATAATAGCGCTTTTTTCGAAAAAATGCGCTAAAAATACAGAATACTAGATGTGTGAAAACATGGGCTCCACATTTAATGCAGAAAGAACAAAATTCTGAGGAAAAACCACGTGAAACAACTTAAAACAGAGTAATCAATGAGTCTTGATAATTATCATTGTGAGAAAATAATTAATTAATATAACACACAAATACGACATCCCGTTTTTGCGAAAAAAAGCATTCAAAATGTGTCATAAACAAATGTAAATATTTTTGTATTATCAATAATTAGAAATGTAAGTACTTATCTCAATAGGAGATTTAACTAAATCTTGAAAAATAAGTACTGTATTATTTTATAAATTTGTTTTAATATTTACTAAATTAAAAATTGATTTTTAGTTATTTTAATTGATACTATAGTGGTCGCCCAGTGGTCGAAATTCGACCATGATTCAGTATATTGCCAAGTTTGGACATTATTGAATTTAACTTTCCATCCTCGGAGGTTTCAGTTAAAATTAATTTGGTAATCGACGCTTTATCCAAATTTGAAATGAAAAATGTGGCTCTCGTTCAAGATTTAAGAGAGACTTTCACCCTTTGCTCACCCCTCGGAGGAGGGAAGAAATCATTAAAATTTTACTTCAAACATTTTCCCATTCGGTGCAAACTTCTCGATATATTCCAGTGTGAACGGTACATCAAGATGGAACACCCTGTATATAATTTTGGCTTTCCGCACTCCTCAATATAAACTTCAAGTATGGCAAATCTCACCTTCCTTCGTGCGCGGGGTACAAAGTTTTCTCGGCACGTAAAATTGAAATAGGGCATCTGTATATATTTTTAGCTCTTTATTTTTATTTATTTTATTTTGCAAGTTTAAAAATTTGAAAAAAAAATATGTAAAAAATGAATAATAATAACAAAAATAATAATAACAAAATAATAATAACTTACGTGAATTTTAGCATTTTTTTGAAAGTTGGTAAAGTAGTACAGAATATATCGCACTCCTTCTCCTTATAAACTTCAAATATGCCATATTTCACATTCCTTCGTGCGCGCAATAAAAATTTCTCTTCACGTAAAATCAAAATGGGATAACCTATATTTAATTTTAGCTTTATGCACTCATTCTCAATGTAAATTTTAAGTTCGTGCATCCAATATGCTTAAAAAGGGGTACAAAGTTTTCTCTTCACCTATTGAAATATTATTATAATGGAACACACTGTATATCATTTTCACTTTCTGCACTCCTTCTTTATATAAACTTTAAGTGTGCTGAATCTCATATTCTTTTTTGCATGCAATTTGCTTATAAAGGGGTACAAAGTTTTTTTTTCCCGTATAAATATACAGAACAAAATGAGACAACCTGTATATAGTTTCAGCTTTCCACACTCCTTCTCCATGTAAATTTTAAGTTTGCCAAATCTCATATTTCTTCATGCATGCAATATGCTTGAAAAGGGATACAAAATTTTCTCTTTATGTATTAAAATACAACTGAAATGGAACACCTGTGTATAATTTCCAATTTCTGCATTCCCCCTCCATGTAAGCTTTATGTGTGCTAAATCTCACATTCCTTCGTGCATGCAATATGCTCAAAACGGGGTAGAAAATTTTCTCTTTACGTATTGATATATAAATTGATAGGACATCTAGTACATAATTTTCGCCTTCTGCATTTCTTCTCCATATGAACCTTAAGTATGCCAAATCCCACATGCCTTCGTGAATGCAATGTGCTTTAAAAGGGATTATAACAAAGAGTTATTATTTAATATATAAATTAAAGATCCCTCACAGTTTTAGATTTATTTTTCGCCTAATTTTAAATAATATAAAAATACAGCGCTACCGAGGAAAGTTTTAATTGTAAATTACTAAACAGTATTAGTTTTTTACAAGTCACGGAATGAATTAAGGTGCTTGCTACGAAAAAACTGCCATCTGTTAGTCAAACGCTTGAAACAACTAAACAAGAATGCAGATCCATACTGTAGATGAAGTATAAGAGAGACGGAGCTATATATAGAGAATGTTGAAACTAGACATAGATAGAGATTGCAGGGGCAGGGCTTAATATTGATTTTTTGTCCTGAACTAAATTAAATTAATATTAAAATAAGTTTTTTACTAATGCGTGACTTTTCTTGAAATTTTGATTGTGAATAAACTTTTAGTTTTTTGTTCATATATTTTACTGTTTATCGCAACAATAGCAAATGTGTTATGCCGTCCAATAAGACTCTATATATAAGTAGAAAAATTCAAATGATTCAAATATCTACCAAACAAATCCAGAGGGGATTCTTATTTTTTGATGCGTTGTATATTAACACTTAAACTTCATAATATCCAAATTTTATCAAAATCTCTAGGATGTCGATTTTTGTAGCAAGCACCTTAAGTGACTAGAACATTATTTCAGAATCAATAATAAAACGTCCTTATTCTCCGATGATGGATTTGTGGTATGGTAGCGTTGCATGCCACTTCGGCGCGCATTGAGTCATTTCAATACCACTTCACTGCCATATCATGTTTAAACTCTTTCCACATTACCTACCGTTTCAAAACTGGGCCACTTATCTAATACTCCGGTGCGAACTTGGCCTTAAAAACAACTCTATTGCTCCACAATATAAAGTTTCATAATTCGTTAAAATAAAATAAGCCCTGAATCCGGCCCTGTCTGGGCGGGGCCTTTCATCTCTTTATCGCACCGCCCCACACGGTTAAAAGTTCTAGTAACGTGCTCTCGACTGATCTAGAAACGGACATCTGTATATATATATATATGAGTAAATGACCTGACTGAACAGTGAACAGTAAAACAGTGAAATAGCGAATATCCAGTGAGTGATCAGTGTAATAAATAAATAATTCTTTAAGAGCAATAAACATAACAATATTTTGAATATAAATGAAATGTTTATATATTAAAGAGGATTGAACAGTCGACAAATCTAACCCAATTAGTCCGTAATTAGTAATGGCAAACGGAAATGTTACCGCCACCGGCGCCACCTTTAAATAATTAAACCTCCTACGAGCTAATCTAGTTTAACTAAATTTCGCCTGTATTCACCTTCCTTTCAAGTAAAATGATCCATTTCTCACAATACTTGTTCTTGTAAATTTGACACGTTGTTTGAGTGTACTATAGAAAGAGGAGCCAAGAACTATACTCCTGTTCTGCATCAATAAACTTCTCAAGTTTAGACGGATGTTGGGATTTTACCAATGGAACCATGTAGTAAGGATAAGAAAACTAAAGTGTCTAGGATGTTACAGGTTGTGAATACATATTATCACAAATTTTATCGTAAATAATTTATTTACACAGGTTACAGTGCTAATATTCACTTGTATAATCACTATTTCGCTCACAGTTACTCGTACTGAATCACTGAATGAATGAATCTTCTCCTAGCTCGCGCTCTTATATACCTAAGCCGACTATGGGCCAACTTTCAATTGTCTAACAGTTGTTGCCTGGCAACCACAGAACATCTAGTGACCATAGCCTGTCAATCATGTCCGACAATTGAACATCGACCTTGTCAATACTAACTAGGATTACAGTTACAGCGAATCAAAATAAATAATTATGTGACCTAATTACTAGAAATATTTCATATTTATGACAATATATACATATACGAGATATGACCAAGGAATAGTCACAACAGTGGACTACTTCTGGCGAATCGAAGCTGAAGAAGGTCAAGGTTAATTTGCTATCCAACAAGATTATGTCTACAATTTTTTTTAGGATGTGGAAAACTTGAAGAAATGGCTCGGTGGTAAGAGATTTGGATCAAATGAGATCTATTTTGAGGGCTTGAAGAAATTATTTTATTTGGAGGACATCGAAAAATTGGAGAATCATTGAGGAATAAATAACCGCCTTTCTATATCGTAATACTAAAATATAAATAATATAACTTTTTATGGAAGAACTTAATCTTGCATTCTTATTGTGAAAGAAAACTTTGAATCTAGTTGGCTATGCATTTAAAAATCCTGTTACGGAAACTTTAGTTCAATTTAATAAAGCTGTATTTCTTGCAGTTTCGGAAATCCCAATGCATCACATTCTCATCTTGGATTCAATTTTATTTTAATGCAAGAAAGTTCTAACGGAGGAAGTTGATAAAATTTAGACAAAATATTTTAATTTGTTACTATGTAACCGGTGATGAAATTCAACTCTTGTCTTTTTCGAATTAACGAGGGTTAAATTTATCGTAATTAAGGGACCATTAATCAAAAACCTTACTTATAAGTAATATTTATGAAGTTGCATGACAACTGCCCTTAATTTCTCACGATAAGATAATATTTCATCGCAAATGTTAATGAAAAGAGGAAATCTTTAAAACTTCCTGTAAGAAAAAATGGAAGAATCATCTAGATGATGAAAGCGCATTTTTGACAGCTCATGAATGCTTGTTACTTCATAGATTTCGCAAATTATCATCTCCCACAATTACTGAGCTTTAAATAAAGCAATTTGGGCAAACTTACGAAACAGCAGCTTCCATTTAGTACTAGTTTCAAGTTGACTATTCGATAGGTACATAATTTATGCATGTACAAACTCAAAAATATCTTTTAATCTTCATTGTTAAGTTATTGACTGACGGGAGGTCAAATGCTGTACCTTAAAATAATAATTTGATCTTTATCAAAGCTATATAGAAAAAATACACCAAAAGTAAACAAATTTTCATCCAATAATAATAATTCATTCTAATAAGCTCCAAATTCGCGTCAAATAAGTCATTGAATGAATCCCGGACAGATTTGACAACTGTACATAATAATAGTGACACTAGCGGCGAAAGTTGTGACCAAATTTTTATCTACTTTAATAAATTTTAGTTGCCATATCCCTTATGTCATTAATATCTATGAGCATTGTTTCACTTGAAACAAGTAATTGAATAATTTAATCTTCCACAATCATTGAACTTGAATTAAAGCAATTTGTGCAAACCTACGAAACAGCAGCTTTCATTTAGTACCAGTTTCAAGTCTGTAAATAGTATAGTTGCTGAGAACTCAGCGTCACGCCAGCCAGCCAGCCAGACAGCCAGCCAGACAGCCAAAGTGAATATAACAGCGCTTTTTTCCAAAAAATTGAAGAATCATCTGGATGATGAAAGCGCATTTTTGACAGCTCAGGAATGCTTGTTACTTCATAGATTTCGCAAATTATCATCTCCCACAATTACTGAGCTTGAAATCAAGCAATTTGGGCAAACTTACGAAACAGCAGCTTCCATTTAGTACTAGTTTCAAGTTGACTATTTGATAGGTACATAATTTATGCATGTACAAATTCAAAAATAACTTTTAATCTTCATTGTTCAATTATTGACTGACGGGAGGTCAAGTGCAGTACCTTAAAATGATAATTTGATCTTTATCAAAGCTATATAAAAAAAAATACACCAAAAGTAAACAAATTCTCATCCAATGATAATAATTCATTCTAATAAGCTTCAAATTCGCGTCAAACAAGTCATTGAATGAATCCCGGACAGATTTGACAACTGTACATAATAATAGCGACACGGGCGGCGAAAGTTGTAACTAAATTTTTATCTACTTTAATAAATTTTAGTTGCCATATCCCTAATGTCATATATATCTATGGGCATTGTTTCACTTGAAATAAGTAATTGAATAATTTAATCTTCCACAATCACTGTGCTTGAATTAAAGCAATTTGTGCAAACCTACGAAACAGCAGCTTTTATTTAGTACCAGTTTCAAGTCTGTAAATAGTTGCAGAGAACTCAGCGTCACGCTAGCCAGCCAGTCAGCCAGACAGCCAAAGTGAATATAATAGCGCTTTTTTCCAAAAAATGCGCTAAAAATCAGAATTCACCAATAAAAGTTCGTTATGAATGAATTTTTTTTGAAATATTCAGTAGCCACGTGTAAAAAATAAAATTAATATTAACTGAGAGAAGTTTTTTTAAAGTGTTTTTGTACGGATAAGAATTTTGATGACTTCTTAGAATATCTCAAAAATTGTAATATCCAAATTCTCTTCAAAATTGATTGGATGATTCTATCGTGTTCATTTCAACTTGTTAGAAGAGCACTCTGCAGAAAAAACATTCGAGCAACTTTCACACATTGGAAACGACTATAAATAAACATTCTCAACTCAGTGACGTAGAAACAGTATTTAAACCTCAACAAAATTGAAAAAGGCACTCAATATCAGCATTGCTATAATAAAAAATAAAAGAAACAACAGTGGAAGAATGGTCAGGAATAGAACTTAATATGAAGGAAAATAGTAAGAGTAATTGAATAAAATGGTAATAAGTGAATTGGAGTTTGTCCAATTTTAGAAATTTCAACGCCTCTGCTAAAGCATTAAGGCAATAATAACAAGAAAATCTACTTTTGTAGTAACAATTTGCACTAAAACTAACGATCAGAACTAATGTAACCTAATTTGAAATACTTCAATTTTATTCAGTAAATTGCGAAAAAAAAATATTATATTGGATTAATGAACAAATGCCACTCTGTCATTGAAATCATCGTAAAATTTTGAATAATACAAGGAGTTTAAAGTGGTACTTACTTTACTTGAATGTAAGATTGGTTGCTGATCACATAAAAACAACACATTAAAAAAATTGCGAAAAATATTGACACATAAGTACTAATACAAGAATGTGGTAAAGATGTACGCCCAATTTTATTTGCAGCGGATATTTATAATTTCACACTATCTCAAGAATAAAATGAGGTCAATTTCTTTCCGATTAGGTATAGTTCTGTTTCCTTGTGGGAATTATTTGGACTTGGAGCGTATTGAGATAGTGGGGTTTCTCCGTACCCAATTTGGTTTTATCAGACAGAACTATTTATTGAATAATGATTTTTTACAGCGTTAGAGAACAAATTTCTCTACGGAAAGGGGAAAAATGATAATTGTGGATCATGGATGCCATTGTTATTTTTAAATTTAATTGTTATACAAATGACTAATGACATTTGGACAATTTATACTGCGAGATGTGTTCATTATAGTGTTTGCATTTGCTGTAAACGTGATAGCACAGAAAATGCAGAAACGGCAGAATTAAATATGAAAACTAGCTCCAATATTAACATAAAGAAAATGTGCAACCAATTGTGCTTCTCTCAACTAATTTGTACCGAACAGTAAGATAAAATGAAAGTGTCGATAAAAAAATAATATTCAGGTTTTCATAGACGAATAAAATGCATGATTATGATTGCTACATTAGCGGTATTAGATGTATTCCTGTACGAGAACATATTTTATGTTTTAATAAACTTTTGTACTTCCATTTAAGTAATTGCTCTCCTAATTTCCAAATGCACGTTTATCACAGTGAAAGATAAGCGGAGAGCAATGGTACATATCCAAATTGTTGTATTCAAATATTTATAAATTATTTAATAATATGTAATATTATTTTGATAAATTAATTCGGGTAATGAGTATAATTATTTAATAATCTTTATTATTATTATTTACAATCAGTGCCTAGCACCAATGGATCTATTTGCTCTGAATATTTTTGTTTCCGGTCTTGCAGCGAAAAAGCATTTGTTAGAATAGAATGAACATCAATTTAGTTACCTCATGTTGGAATATCGGTTAAATGGGTGTTAAATAGCCGATAATAATGAAGTTGGTTAAATGAAATTATCTTTTATTGAAAGTCGATAGTTTCCGCCATAAATAATAGCACAGATAGCACAGATTTGGAAATTAAAGATTTGTTATCCAAATATTTAACTTTTTGTATGAAAATAAATATAGGAAAAGCGATTAATTAGATGCATTCTTAATCTAATCTCATATTATAAAGGTGCCCAGTATGCAATTACTTGGAAAAAAAATTCTAATACCACAATTTTTATTATTTTTATTTATGTATGCAGAACGTGGTGTAAAAAACTTGGTAAATAAGAACACCCCTTTTGCATGCTATAACATGTAAATGAGCATTACTCCTAAATCAATTTAGAGCTTTATAATCTGAAAATCAACTGACTTTTAATAACAAAGATCTGTATACATTACAAACATCACTTCCTGTATTCGTTGTAAGCTCCTATAATTCACAAAAAGCCGACAAAAAACCCGTGTGCAAACATCCTTTTTAATACTGAATAGAAACCTAAATGTCAAGAGAATATTTTTAAAGTCTTTCAGTAAGAGTAACTGTGAGCGATATTGTGATCATACGAGTTTATAAAATGAATATTGGCACTGTAACCTGTATAAATAAATTATTCACAATAATTAGTGACAATATAAATCACATTTCATTATATAATACCTTCTATTTTTCTTTACAAAGTGCATTCAAAGTCTCGACCACACCAGTATCGGGTAAAAGGTGTGATTGATATTTATTTTTCTTTTCTTCATTATAAATGTAAAGCTTGTTCACTGTAACTTTTGATTAGGTTTTAAAATATGAAAATACATATATATCATAAATAAATAAAAAGAAGCTTGAATTTATATACGAGGGTACCAATTTTTTTTTGGGAAAACCATGCTTGTTCTTTAACATAGTCTCTTTATTGGCTTATATATTTCTTCCAACGCTACTCCAATTTCTTCAAAATAATAGAATTGGTTCAACTCCGCAGGCATTTGTTTCCGCAATCACAGCATCATTTTAGTAGAATCTCGTTTCTGCCTGAAATTTTTTCATTTTGGGGAGCAGATAGTAGTCTGAGGGAACTAAATTTGGAAAATAAAGAGAATGTGGAGCTAATTCAAATTTTAGCTCCATTAATTTCATGCGTTGTCGTGATGAACAAGAACTTTTTGTTGGCCAATTGTGGATGCTTTTCTTGCGTTTCAAGCAATCATGTTTTAAATACACCCTTTTCTAAGTGTCAACGAAGATTATTCCATGCGAATCCCAAAAGATAGTTGCTCATAACCTGAAATCTTCCTGGCTATTGGCACAGTCATCGTTTTTGTTTTTTTTTTTTACAGATTCTGCGCTTGATTCTTCTTTGGTCTCAGGCGAATAGAAGTGTATCCAAAATGACGCCAGAAGTACTCATGGGTCCATTGAAATTGCTGCCAATTGAATTTGGAATATGCCACACGATTTCGTTTCTGATCAACTGCAATGTGGCCAGATCAAATTCGAAGAAATCAGTAGAAATCCCTTCGAAAATTAAGGAAAACGGGAAAAAATCAGGAGATTGTGATGTTCTTCTGTTTTTCAGTTTAAAAGTCTAATATTAATCAAAACAACTAGTGATTTATAATAGTTCAAAACTAATGAGAAAGACGGGGAAGAACAGTCTGAATTTTAGCTATGAAATTAATGTAATTAAGCGGCAACTAACAACTGGAACAATAACTTGAAAATGGGGCGAGGCGCAAGTCAACCAACCTTCTACAAACATGACAAAATAAAAGTACCTGCAAGGAAACACAAACGAGTTAAAGTATTAATTTCTCCATAATTTTTTGATGCATTTCTTTTTAAATTGAAAATCCAGGAGATTTGAGAAAAAAATCAGAGTAGATCAGGAGATGCTGGAACCATTCAGTAGAACTCCTGATTTTTCAGGCAACACTGATCAACTGTGAACAATTGGGGAGACCCATCGTGTGGACAGCTTTCTGATGTTCAAATGTTGGTACAAACTTCCAGTGGCACTAGTGCTCATGTAGCCACTTCAAAAAATTTCAAACCTTCTATAAATTGTTTTAATTGAAAATACAGATTCACCATAATGTTTATTAAGCTTCTCTATCATCCTCGCCTTTTATGAAGTATGGTTTCTCTTTCGTTCATTTTTTAAAAAGCCCTCGACTTGCACGATTCAAACGAACGCTAAGCAACATATCTGAAATTTGGTGTGATTACATCTAAGTGATACTACTAATTGAAAATGGTTTCTATACGAACCAGTGATTTCACCTCTTTAAAGCCCGTATGACACGCTCAATTTTTTCCTACATTTTTCAGTTCAATGTTTTGATTGTGAAAAAAATTGACTGTTGCAAACAGATTAAAATGTTCAATAATTCACTCAATTTTTCGTTCAATGAAATAATAGAACTCGCCCTATTTTGTTCAATGTTTTCGTCAATTAATTGCGCAGATAATATGCGCACTATATCGCATTGCGCTGCCAATGGTAGCCAGAAATGAAAAATACATTCGTATCATTTAAAACAAAATGAAACAAAATCAGTGCAAAAAAAATAAATAAATAAATGGAGCAGAAAGTGGCTACAACTTAGAGAAGCGAACGATGGTATTTTAACAATGTTGAATGAAGAATTGTTAATATAAATTCGTTCAGAAATTATATCTAAGATTGCTGAATGAATGTTTCCAGAATGTTTCATAAATTTTTCATAATTAAATTGGTAGCTGCAATTGCGAGAACTAGAACCAAGATATCAATTTTCTCCACGTAACCCATTTTTGATATTAAATGTTTGAGAGCTACAGCTTGTCGGTATGATTCTCAGAGAATAAAAATAAAGTACGCATGCGCATGCAACAAAAAATTGAGATACGTTGCATACAGGATTTCTTGCTTTCAATGATTTCGTTCATAAAAAAATGTAGAAAAATTGATTACAAAACATTGACATAAAAATTGTACGAAAAAATTGAGCGTGTCATACCGGCTTAACTTTGCATGTGTTTTTGAAACCATTCTCGTAATATTGGAAAGAATATCGCTGAAAAAGTAAAAATGGAGGAAGATGAAAGTGGGAGAAATTGAAAATGAACGATTGCGTTATGACAATTATGGATGTGTATGAGGCGAAAGAAGTGTATTTGGATAAAGATATCTGATGGAAATTGGTTGCTGATTGAATGTTGAATGGAGTTTGTGCAAATCTCGTTTAAAACTAGGGCATGATCTCTAAACATTTAAAAAAAGAACTGATGCAATTTTTTAACAACAAAACTACGTTAATTTTATTGGATGAATTAAATTTACAAGCCAGATATCGGCGGGAAGCAATTATAAAATTGAGCTTAAAAATTACAAAATTCATGTAATTTGAACAGCCCAATAAAAGGATATCCTTTAATGAATTTGTGTACAGAGTACGCCTGTTGGGCAAATATTTTTAATTGTGACTGTTTGAAGATAAATTCCGATATTTATTGCCTGGACCTAATTTGCTGTATAGATTGAAAAGGCTGAAGCCTGGGGGTATTTTCTTAGAGGTAAATGGTTGGACGACCAGCGACAAATAAGAAAATAGGGCTGCAGTTCAAGCAAAGTCATCGAAATTTAGAGGCAGTTTTTGGGGATGATTGTCTTCGGCTGGCAGATGGCTTCGTGAATTTAAATGTGTTGCAAAAAAACGCCGAAGGAAAATCTGATTTCAATCCACGGGGCATTGGATTCGTTACAAATAATATTTCATATCAGAAATTATGTGTGAAGAAACTGGCAACACGGTGAACACAAATTTGTTAAACCCGGAGTAAAAAAAAAGCGCATGGGTGGTGCAAATTCACGCTCCTTAATTTAAACTAAGGGGATTGAATTTCGGGTCTACAATTATGACCTCAAAGCCAAATAAAAATCAATCGTTTGAGCCTGAAAATAAAACTAAGCCTACAATGGTAATGCGCGGAAAAAGTTCAAACAAGAAACAAGAGGTTACAGTTAATTTTTTTGAGCATCATGAAACTGTAACTTCAGATTGGCATACGGAAGTTTGTCTCCCCATCCCCAAAGTCTTTGATAAATTGCTGACACAGACTGGTTTGTGTGACATTTTGTTGCACCACCAAAAAGCAACCTCCATACAGCCGCAATGGGTGCAACTATAGAAAATGCCTCCTGTTTTTAGAAATGATTCCAAAGAATGTATTAATGTATTTAGGCCGGAGGTGATTATTTTGAGAAGCAAAAATCCTCTAATTTTCTTGGTGCTCACTATCTTCAGAACAGCTCTTGTATTAATTTCAATTTGAAATATTCAGCCTGAGAAAAAGGGTCTTGAAATTTGAAATATGAGGTACATATTTGAGGAAATATCAATCTACAAAAAGGTTTATTTTTTTGACTCGTTATCGGATTAACTTATCAATATATATTTGGATTCTACGTACTGTTTGGTTATAGATTTATTAATTAACCGTATTGAGCACCAAAAAATAAAAGATAAATTTAATTGGAATATTTGATTTCTGTGGGTTGCTTTGACGTAATTTCCTTTAACTGCTTTATGGCTGAACATATTTCCAAAAATAAGGAAAATAACAATTTTAATCGTATCTAGATTAAATATAAAAATGATATCAGATTCATTGTTCCATTGAATCAATCAGATATCATACAATATATGACGTAGTTTCTATTATAAATTAATATAATTTTTTGCTAAAGAAACAGTTAAAAAATCAAAGATGAGAACGTGGGATGAATTTGGGAACAAATTAGAAACAAATTTCAAAGAAAATCAGAAATTCTACCGAACACTCAAAAACTGCAAAAAAGGAAAACAGATGAAACTGAAACTATTAAAAGATAAAACAGGGCAAATAATAAATGAAAGTGAAGGAATAATGGAAAGATGGAAACAGCACTTTGAAGAACTACTGGAAGAAAAACGGCCAACAAAGGGAATGGTACAAGACGAGAACCACCTATTCAAGAGAAACAC
Organism: Dromius quadrimaculatus; assembly: GCA_963989225.1. Classification (NCBI taxonomy): domain Eukaryota; kingdom Metazoa; phylum Arthropoda; class Insecta; order Coleoptera; family Carabidae; genus Dromius; species Dromius quadrimaculatus. The sequence continues at coordinate 7,098,334 of OZ022328.1, forward strand.
ACAAAAAGAGTCTGAAGCTATAGCCATTGATGAAATAAGAACAGTACTTAAAAAGTTGAAGAATGGGAAAGCGCCAGGACACGATAAAATCAAAGCCGAGCAATTAAAATATATGGGCGAAGAAGGAGAAAAAATACTATTAGAAATGTTGAATAGGATATGGATAACAGGAAAAATACCGAAAGACTCGGAAAAGGCGGTAATATTCCCCATACATAAGAAAGGGGATAGTAGAATATGTAACAACTACAGAGGAATTTCTTTGTTGTGCACAACTGCTAAAGTGTACGAAGCGATCCTAGAAAACAAACTACGACAGGAACTGGAATCAACTCTGGAAAAATCGCAAAGTGGTTTCATGAAAGGGCATTCCACGCAAGACCACATATTCACAATAAGGAAGCTCATAGAGAAAACGATGAAACAAGACAGCAAACTTTACATAACATTTATAGATATGGAGAAAGCCTTCGATAGGGTGCCACGAGAAATGATGTGGGAAATACTGAGGAAAAAAGAAATAAATGAACAACTATTGGAATCAGTAAAAAGTCTATACAAAAGAACAACCAACTATGTACGAACTGGAAATGAAATATCCGAAGAATTTGACACCACACAAGGACTAAGACAAGGAGGATCACTAAGCCCGCTATTATCTATAATATTTTTAGATGATATCCTAAAGGAGGTGAAAAATAAAACAAGGAAAGTAGAAGTTGGGTATTATAAATTGGCCATAACAACCATAACAGAATGTGCTTTTGCCGACGACCTTGCAATCCTGGCAAAAAATGAAGAGGATATGCAACACAATCTAAACATATGGAATGAAGAACTAGAGAAACATCAAATGACAATAAATGCAAACAAAACAAAAATCATGGTGATATCCAAAGCTAATATAAGAGCAAACGTAACACTGAACGGAACAGAAGTAGAACAGGTTGAAACATACACTTACCTAGGAACAGACATAGACAGTAAAGGAGAAATGGAAAATGAAATCAACAGGAGAATTCGCGCAGCAAATAATAGCTTTTTTGCGATTAATAAAGCAATATTGAACAATAAACAAGTGTCCAAGAGAACAAAAATCACGCTATACAAAACAATATATAGGCCAACATTATTGTACGGATGTGAAACGTGGATAATGAACCAAAGAACGAAGAGCAAAATACAAGCAATGGAAATGAGATATTTAAGACGGGTAGAGGGAGTTACTAGGATGGACAGATTGAGTAACGATTACATAAGAAGTAAACTGCAGCTAGAGAGAATCCAAACTACCATTGACAAAAAACAGCATGGTTCGGGCATCTAATACGAATGCCGGATGAAAGACAAGCAAAACAAATATGGGAAGCAAGAATAAAACACAAAAAAAGAAGAGGAAGACCAACCAAAACCTGGGAGAACAACATAGTTGAAATATTAGATAGGAATGGCATTAATAAGAGGCAAAGATTAAAGCGAAGAACAGGAAAGAACAAGAAAGAAAATCTCGACACCCGAAAGGGTATAAGAAGATTTAAAACCGTTTATAATAACAATAATTTTTTGCTGCAAGAAAAAACGTGGTTTCGCTTCGTGACTCATTCCACGTTTTACATATTTACTTCAAAAAATAAATATTGATATCTCATGTTCTGCGGTAAGGTATGGCAACTTCAATAGTCGAATCATACTCTTATTTGATTGGATATTTGATGATTTCCATTAGATAATAAATATATTAATTTACATGGAAATCCAAATGTTATTTTTGTTTATCAATCAGTTCAGGGAATATTTGCTTCATAATCTGCAAGGTTACCATATGGTATATTATTACAGATTAATAATGACATATTTTGACACAAAAAAAATACAGGATTACGCATATTTGTAAAAATGTTATCTGTATTATCATATACCTGCATGAGAAGAATAAATAAAAATTATATTAAAAATCAGTTGATTAGAAAATATCGCGCTTCTTATAGGATATGTAGATGAGTTGCGCAGTGCTTCGTTCAGATTGTCAAAATATTTCAGCAAAATAAATACTGTTTATTCCACTGGAATCATTGATAAGTTGGGACTTATTTTTTTCCTGATGCAAGTAGATTATAAAATAAAGTAAAAAGTGGGAGGAATCTAGAAATAAGTGGGCGCCAAGGCACGAAGAGAAATGATCAATAATAGTGTCCAAGTACAGCCATTTAATGTCAAAAAGTACACAAACTTCCAACTAATTTTGTAGCGCCTTATAATATTTTTTGTTTTGTGGATTAATAAACTTTGAGATATTAACTTCAAATATTAAAAAGGAACAGATGCGCTTTCACTTCTAAGAGGGTGAAAATGACCCCTGAATTTCATAATTACATACTGACACAATTATCAAAAATTAGTTATCTACTGAAAAATTTTTTTTTGTATTTATTTAAGGTACAAGATCGATCTCTAACAAAATTGTACCGAAATCATGACGACATCCACCGTGCATGTACAATAAAAAGAACAGAATATTATGTCCATCGTTAAGAAATAAAATTTCATATCAAAAATACATTTATTTGTATCACCGGGTAATTTTTCACGATTTACGTTAAATGTAAACATGATGCCCTCGTCACTTTCCAAGCACATGTTAAAAAATTAAGTTACAAAGTAATCATAGAATATTTCATCACATTTCCACGTTCGCTGGCGTTTAAAAAACTTAGATCCAACAATAAAATAGCAAGTTTTAAGATCTTAGTTACCCGTTAATAGTTCATCTTTTGTTTACGTTGTTGGCATTGTTTGCCTCTTGCTTTTCTTTTCAATTTTCTCAACAAAAGAGATATGAGCTCAAAATGAAATGATAAATCATTGTTCCGAGCTGCTGAAGTTAGTTGGTATTTTTGTCTTCCAGCAAATTATTATTGCTCGGAGAGTTTTATTTTAAGATTTCATTCGATTTATCAGTTATTATGAACTGGAATCTGTATAAAAATTGATCACCTATACAAATAACATAGCGGAACAGATTATTTTTATTTTTATCTATGAACATGAATATAACAATGGTTACTTACATATTTAGCCCGCAAAGTTGTGCTTTGTCGCTCTACCATGAATATTCAATATTGAAGCGCGTAAAGTGTTTGTAATATCCCTTTCTATCACAAAAATGATATAAATAATTCAAACTGACTAATAGAATATTTCTTTAGTATTACTAATTATGAATTTTTTATAGATTACAAAAATGAGTGATGCCGAGGTGCATATTAAATTTTTTTTGAAATTGTAAATTATTAGAAAAAAAATTACATCGACATAACCTAACTTTACCAGTTGTCAGTGGTACCAATTAACAAATGCATTTTTATTTCTGGAAAAGGTGTCAGCATTTAACAATTTTTCGATAAACGTAACAAATTGATAGAATATTATAAGAACAAAATAAAAGATTCATAAGTGTAACAATTTTATATAAAATAAAATAAAAAAGAAAAGAGTATTAATTATATCGAACGGCAATAGTGGTAGCACTGTACATCTGGCATCTTTGTTTATGCAACCTAGCAACAGAAATCGTACAATAATGGGCTACTTTACTGCCGGTTTTTTCTTATTTTAATGCCGATTTTTGGGCACTTTCCTGACGATTTCAAGAAAATATCTTTTTAATGTTTTGTTGATTCTGTATCAATTGTTTTATTACAAACGTGCAGCAGAAAATGTGTCGATTGTGAATATTTCTTGGAAATATGTGATTCAAAGATTGAAAATTGTTCAACAAGGAATGTTATGCGAGTACGGTGATATATTTGAATAATTCTGAAACATTTTTACGAGTTATAAATCAATTAATTGTGTATTGGAGTTCTTTTACGTATGGCATATTTGAAGCAAGGAGGATCCATTTTGTTTATTTATTCATAATGTGATTTTGCTAAACAAATAATGGTTAAAACGAGTAGTCATATAAGTCTTATGTATATTATAAGTTTTTCAAATGAATTTAGAAAAATATTTTATTTGTTTTCTCGCCATCTCGGAATTCAACCTTGTTTATTCGTTTCGATTGTTTTTACAAACATGGTACAAAAAATGTATCGATTGTGGATGTATTTTGGAAAATAAGTAGTTTTAAGATTGAAAATAACTCAAAGAGTATGTTATAAGTGTACAGTAATGTATTCAAGTGATTCTGAAACAGTTATACGAGTTATAAATCAATTAATTGTGTATTAGAATTCTTATTTACATAGGGAATATTTGAAGCAAGGATCCATTTTGTTAATTTGCTCATAATGTGATCTTGCAAAACAAATATTCAATAATATGATAATTAGAATATGTTTTATGTGAATTATACCTATTTTAAATGTTCAAAATAAAAATAAACTCTTTTCAGATTGAATACTTGGCATCAGTGGATGATGACATGGATTGAACATTAAGAAAATGATAGATACATTCAAGGATCTAAAGATCAATTCCGGATGAAAAATGCATTGAAGGATCCAGGATTAAGAAATAAGTAAGTCGATCTCTTAGCATGTTTTCCAAAAATATTATTTTGAATTTATGGAATTTGACAATACATTACTATTTAATAAGAACAATTTTTGGGCTCTTCGAGGTTTGATGTAAGTAATTCAATCATTTTAGACTTTTGGGTCGATTTTATTTAGAACTGACTCAATTAGTAAAAAATTTTAGAAAAAATAAGAACTATTATCAAATATTTGAATAAATGATGCCAAATGGCCAATTACTATTTGGTTAGGCTATATTGTTCTAAAATTCAGTAAATTTAGGTCGTTTTTTTTCTCAGTTGGTCGATAGCTGTGTTAGCAATTGTTCCAGAAACAATTGTTATAGCAGAGATTGACTGATCAATAAAGTTGATTAATATAAAAAAAAGACAATCCTCATCGACTACACATTACATTCATGATATCAATTTTGACAGTTGTAAGATTTTTTTGATTATATATTTTATCTATTTCTGTACGAATATTCAATCAGTTTTGTAGTACTTTGATAAAAATGTAATTTTTGAGGTTGCATTGGAAAATAATTGACTTTTTTGTTCTTTATTCAATTATTTATTGTTAAACAATTAATTGAATCTATATACAATTAAGGCTGTAAGTATAAATTATTTGCAAATTCTTATAAATCGTAAAAATTAACAAATTGTTATTGGTACAAATAAATATTGACACACGAAACTTGAATTTTCACAATTTCATAATTAATCTATAATCTAAATAAAAAGATTCGTAAGGTTTGTAATAATAAAATGACAAGCGAAATTAATTTTAAAGTGTACAGGCAAGTTCCTAAAGTCCTAGGACACCTTGTGTCTTATTATTTGATTAAGAACAATTTTATATTATGAGCTGCGTCCCAGTACCATCAAAAATATTTCAAGTAGCTCCTGATATTATCAAAATACTGAAAATTAAATGTATTTTCGACTTCTTACCGCCTTAATACGTCCTTACATAGTGTCTACTGATTTTTTGGAATCATTTGTACTAAAATTACTCTGAATTTTCAGTAACTTGCTGGAACAAGGCTCGTATTACAAACGAAATCCGCAAAATGGCAGAGCTGACATTACCCAGGCAAAGCATAAAATGTAACTTGAAACACAAATTAGCCATAAAATACTGTTATGGTCAGTTTGTGATCCAGGTTATGTTTGTTTGAGGTTTTATCTAATATAAATGAATTTTAAGCTGAATTTCGCCTTGGTAATACCAGCTCTGCGTTTTTCTCGACAAATTATGTATTTAAAATAGTTGAGATTTCGATTTTTGTTAGAATAATAGAAATTTTTATTGTGATTATTCTAAAGAATCTTATAAGTTCACTCTTTGAGAGATAAGTCTTGATATTTACTGAATTGAATTTATAGACCACTCAGTAAGTAGCAGGGGCGTCCCAATTTCATTTCGTCGTTCGTTCGTCCCAAACATAAAATATTGGTGTTCGAGTACAAATAGAGACAAAATATGTTATTTATGATGAGCGTGCGGCACTAATTCGAACAAAAAATCGCCAAACAGGCTCTTTTGCCGCTGCTACATTACTTTAACAAGTTCGCTTTATAAATAATTGTAGTTATGACTTTAAAATGATGTAAGATCTGCCCAATGGAGAGTGATTGGGGAGTTAACGAATTGAGACGATATAATTATGTAATTGGCGGATTCTTCTACTGCCACTAAATTGTTATAAAGTGCTAGTTTCAGATTGTGATCCATTAAAGTGTATTAGGTAGGGCTAGCTAATTCTATAGTCCGATATTTAGAATTTAAGGCTGTATGATGGTCCTATTTCAGCATGTCGTGAATCGCGGACGCGCTGGAATAGAGTTCATTTTGCGATTAATTTAAACTATAAAAAAGACACGATCATAACGTTGAAAACTCGAAATTCGAACAAAAATAATGATCTTTACAATTTTCCTCATTCTATTTAATTAATTAGAAACGATGTGAGGGCTCCTCCTCGAATGACAACTCCAAAAATTCAATAATATACTTTGTAAAATTGTATTAAACATGGATAAAATCAATGATTAAGATCAATAATTAACAAAAATAATCAATTTTGTCTCAATTTGTGTATTTAATAACAAATTTCAGCGTAAAAATTCGTTTCATCTTTTAATTACCAAACTTAGTATCTAGTTGGTCATGTTTTCGCTCCAAATAACTGTGAGTGATTGTTGACAATAATTCATTTGTTCATCTGTTACATCGCCATGTTTATGTGTTTATTAGATTTTATTTCTCATAATTTAAGTGCTAAATCAGTTGTTCAATGGTGAAAATGTGTTGAATTCGCTAGAATATTTGCTAAACTATCGATTTATACAAAAAAAACTAATCGGGATTCAGTTTTTAATAGTTAAAAGTTATATCAAAAAGTAGGATGTACAACATATAAACAGTAAGTACTTTGTTTATTTTAAATATTAAAATGTTTGTGTAAAATAAAAATATAATGAAAACTGAAATTTGTAGCACTTAAATTAGAAGAAAAATAATTATTAACGCCTTCTACCCAATACGGGTAAATTATCTCAATATATTATGCATAATATTAGATAAATAATATTTGTTTAGTTATGGTTTTGTGATTGTAAACAATAGCCGAAATTGTTCATATTAGTAACTGTATGTAATTTCACAAGTTGTGTTTTCGAATGATTCGTGATCGTTTAAGATTATATTTGCGATTAGTGGTGAATTCACACTGTAAGTGACGAAAATAAAATGTTGATTATTAATTCATATGTCTCTGCAGGCATCGCCGTATTTGTGTGCTTATTGGTTTTTTGATATTTTAAGTGCTAAATCAATAATTTAGTGGTTATAATTAATTGAATTGGTGAGAATAATCAATTATTTATCGATTCTTATCGAAAATAGTACTCGAGGCTCAGTTTTTAATAGTTAAAAATTATATCAAAAATTAGGATGCGCAACTGAAACAGATACGTAAGTATAGTTTGTTTATTTTTAATGTCAAGATGTTTGTGAGAAATAAAAATATGATAAAAACTGAAATTTGTAGTTCTTGAATTCAGAAAAATATATTTATTGATGCCTTTTACCCGATACGGGTAAATTATTTCAATATATTAGAAATAATATTTATTCGATATCATCGAGAATGTTATTCAGATATTCTCGTCACTTGTTATTATAAACAAGCAGTCGTCACCCTATTGCTAATTTTCAATTAGGCTTTTAATATGAGTTATAAATTGATGTTATCTTATATTAGAATGTGTTAACTGTAGTAGTTTATTAGTGATGAGAATGTGTCGAATTCGATTTATACTAAAAAAGTACTTGGGGTTCGGTTTTTAATAGTTAAAAGCTTTATCAAACTTTGATAAGCGAAGTTCTGTTTCTCTTATTATACAAATGAATTTTTGAAGTTTATTTGATGAAAACAGGTATCAGAAACATATGAAATGGCGAATATTATTAATACATGCAATATTTAAAATTTTTTCAACAAAGTATACATCATTTACTCAGTATCTACCCTTGGCATTTATAAAGATGTATACACATTTGAAAAACTTCATACAGAAAAAAAATATTTAATAGTTTTTTCAATAGAATAATAAAATTTAGAATATACTGAGGGAACTATCTCAGTATCATGTTTTCATGTTATTTCGAAATTCAACGTTGTTCCTGCTTTTTGGGGATAGATGAAAAAATAGTTATCAATAAAAATATCGTATTGATATTTATATTTTTGCTCAAGACCAATACCACATACACACAAAAAATAAGAATTTGTAGAACGTAAACGAATTCTTTTTTTAATTTTAGATGTGTCTGCAATAGACATCAGATTGTTTGTGGACCGTAGTGTAAGACTAAAACTTCAATGTCATTGAAGATATTTGTGTGTAAAGAAGATATAGCAGCGGTTCAAGTACCAACATTGGATGAGCATAGGGCTGGAGAACTTGCTTGGGTGAAATTATTGTCATCAACAAAGATAGCAGACATGGCAGATCGAGATGTTGATGTGCTAAGTCCAAGTTAGCTACTCTGACGGATCCCTGACTGGATAGATATATAGGTATAAGGTTTGAAAACTCGCCTGGGGTGAGATTTAAAAAAAATTAATTTCTAAACGAGATATCTTATTACCCCCCTTCCTCCCTCCAAAGCCCTCTAGTCCTTGCTAATTAACAAAATAATGCCTTAAAAGGCATTTCAAACTGAGCCTATGTTTGGTTGCCACACAAACATAGAGCGATAATTTTCTATTCACTTTCTTAAATTCTTGCGAATGGACAAAAAACTAAATGGGCTTCCAAAACAGCTTCCTGATTCTTGAAGTAGTTTGTTCTGATTTTGTTGTGTTTAATTTTAGTTTCCATTTTTCTTTTTCTAACCAATTCTTCATTTAGTTTAGTTTCTCCCTGATGCAGTAAATTTGCGGCGACCACTTGTATGCATGTCGTTCTGGCTGGCTAGAATTGTATTGTCGCCGAGAAAGGTAGCAGTAGCAGAAGCAGCCACTACAAATGAGGAAGATGTTGATGTGCTAAGAAGATTCAGCACAAGTCCAAGTAAGCTGCTACTCTGGAGTACTCCTGACTGGATGGATATACGGGTACAAGGTTTGAAAACTCGCCTGGGTGAGATTTGAAAAAAAATTATCTCTAAACGAGATATCTTATTACCCCCCTTCCTCCCTCCAAAGCCCTCTAGTCCTTGCTAATTAACAAAATAATGCCTCAAAAGGCATTTTAAACTGAGTCTATGTTTGGTTGCCACACAAACATAGAGCGATAATTTTCTATTCACTTTCTTAAATTCTTGCAAATGGACAAAAAACTAAATGGGTTTCCAAAACAGCTTCCTGATTCTTAAAGTAGTTTGTTCTGATTTTGTTGTGTTTAATTTTAGTTTCTATTTTTCTTTTTCTAACCAATTCTTCATTTAGTTTAGTTTCTCCCTGATGCAGTAAATTTGCGGCGACCACTTGTATGCATGTCGTTCTGGATGGCTAGAATTGTATTGTCGCCGCCAAAGGTAGCAGTAGCAGTAGCAGCCACAACAAATGAGGGAGATGTTGATGTGCTAAGAAGATTTAGCACAAGTCCAAGTAAGCTGCTACTCTGGAGGACTCCTGACTGGATGGATATACGGGTACAAGGTTTGAAAACTCGCCTGGGTGAGATTTAAAAAAAATTTATTTCTAAACGAGATATCTTATTACTCCCCTTCCTCCCTCCAAAGCCCTCTAGTCCTTGCTAATTAACAAAATAATGCCTTAAAAGGCATTTTAAACTGAGCCTATGTTTGGTTGCCACACAAACATAGAGCGATAATTTTCTATTCACTTTCTTAAATTCTTGCAAATGGACAAAAAACTAAATGGGTTTCCAAAACAGCTTCCTGATTCTTAAAGTAGTTTGTTCTGATTTTGTTGTGTTTGATTTTAGTTTCTATTTTTCTTTTTCTAACCAATTCTTCATTTAGTTTAGTTTCTCCCTGATGCAGTAAATTTGCGGCGACCACTTGTATGCATGTCGTTCTGGATGGCTAGAATTGTATTGTCGCCGCCAAAGGTAGCAGTAGCAGTAGCAGCCACAACAAATGAGGGAGATGTTGATGTGCTAAGAAGATTTAGCTCAAGTCCAAGTAAGCTGCTACTCTGGAGGACTCCTGACTGGATGGATATACGGGTACAAGGTTTGAAAACTCGCCTGGGTGAGATTTAAAAAAAATTTATTTCTAAACGAGATATCGTATTACTCCCCTTCCTCCCTCCAAAGCCCTCTAGTCCTTGCTAATTAACAAAATAATGCCTTAAAAGGCATTTTAAACTGAGCCTATGTTTGGTTGCCACACAAACATAGAGCGATAATTTTCTATTCACTTTCTTAAATTCTTGCAAATGGACAAAAAACTAAATGGGTTTCCAAAACAGCTTCCTGATTCTTAAAGTAGTTTGTTCTGATTTTGTTGTGTTTAATTTTAGTTTCTATTTTTCTTTTTCTAACCAATTCTTCATTTAATTTAGTTTCTCCCTGATGCAGTAAATTTGCGGCGATCACTTGTATGCATGTCGTTCTGGATGGCTAGAATTGTATTGTCGCCGCCAAAGGTAGCAGTAGCAGTAGCAGCCACAACAAATGAGGGAGATGTTGATGTGCTAAGAAGATTTAGCACAAGTCCAAGTAAGCTGCTACTCTGGAGGACTCCTGACTGGATGGATATACGGGTACAAGGTTTGAAAACTCGCCTGGGTGAGATTAAAAAAAATTTATTTCTAAACGAGATATCTTATTACTCCCCTTCCTCCCTCCAAAGCCCTCTAGTCCTTGCTAATTAACAAAATAATGCCTTAAAAGGCATTTTAAACTGAGCCTATGTTTGGTTGCCACACAAACATAGAGCGATAATTTTCTATTCACTTTCTTAAATTCTTGCAAATGGACAAAAAACTAAATGGGTTTCCAAAACAGCTTCCTGATTCTTAAAGTAGTTTGTTCTGATTTTGTTGTGTTTGATTTTAGTTTCTATTTTTCTTTTTCTAACCAATTCTTCATTTAGTTTAGTTTCTCCCTGATGCAGTAAATTTGCGGCGACCACTTGTATGCATGTCGTTCTGGATGGCTAGAATTGTATTGTCGCCGCCAAAGGTAGCAGTAGCAGTAGCAGCCACAACAAATGAGGGAGATGTTGATGTGCTAAGAAGATTTAGCTCAAGTCCAAGTAAGCTGCTACTCTGGAGGACTCCTGACTGGATGGATATACGGGTACAAGGTTTGAAAACTCGCCTGGGTGAGATTTAAAAAAAATTTATTTCTAAACGAGATATCGTATTACTCCCCTTCCTCCCTCCAAAGCCCTCTAGTCCTTGCTAATTAACAAAATAATGCCTTAAAAGGCATTTTAAACTGAGCCTATGTTTGGTTGCCACACAAACATAGAGCGATAATTTTCTATTCACTTTCTTAAATTCTTGCAAATGGACAAAAAACTAAATGGGTTTCCAAAACAGCTTCCTGATTCTTAAAGTAGTTTGTTCTGATTTTGTTGTGTTTGATTTTAGTTTCTATTTTTCTTTTTCTAACCAATTCTTCATTTAGTTTAGTTTCTCCCTGATGCAGTAAATTTGCGGCGACCACTTGTATGCATGTCGTTCTGGATGGCTAGAATTGTATTGTCGCCGCCAAAGGTAGCAGTAGCAGTAGCAGCCACAACAAATGAGGGAGATGTTGATGTGCTAAGAAGATTTAGCTCAAGTCCAAGTAAGCTGCTACTCTGGAGGACTCCTGACTGGATGGATATACGGGTACAAGGTTTGAAAACTCGCCTGGGTGAGATTAAAAAAAATTTATTTCTAAACGAGATATCTTATTACTCCCCTTCCTCCCTCCAAAGCCCTCTAGTCCTTGCTAATTAACAAAATAATGCCTTAAAAGGCATTTTAAACTGAGCCTATGTTTGGTTGCCACACAAACATAGAGCGATAATTTTCTATTCACTTTCTTAAATTCTTGCAAATGGACAAAAAACTAAATGGGTTTCCAAAACAGCTTCCTGATTCTTAAAGTAGTTTGTTCTGATTTTGTTGTGTTTGATTTTAGTTTCTATTTTTCTTTTTCTAACCAATTCTTCATTTAGTTTAGTTTCTCCCTGATGCAGTAAATTTGCGGCGACCACTTGTATGCATGTCGTTCTGGATGGCTATAATTGTATTGTCGCCGCCAAAGGTAGCAGTAGCAGTAGCAGCCACAACAAATGAGGGAGATGTTGATGTGCTAAGAAGATTTAGCTCAAGTCCAAGTAAGCTGCTACTCTGGAGGACTCCTGACTGGATGGATATACGGGTACAAGGTTTGAAAACTCGCCTGGGTGAGATTTAAAAAAAATTTATTTCTAAACGAGATATCGTATTACTCCCCTTCCTCCCTCCAAAGCCCTCTAGTCCTTGCTAATTAACAAAATAATGCCTTAAAAGGCATTTTAAACTGAGCCTATGTTTGGTTGCCACACAAACATAGAGCGATAATTTTCTATTCACTTTCTTAAATTCTTGCAAATGGACAAAAAACTAAATGGGTTTCCAAAACAGCTTCCTGATTCTTAAAGTAGTTTGTTCTGATTTTGTTGTGTTTGATTTTAGTTTCTATTTTTCTTTTTCTAACCAATTCTTCATTTAGTTTAGTTTCTCCCTGATGCAGTAAATTTGCGGCGACCACTTGTATGCATGTCGTTCTGGATGGCTATAATTGTATTGTCGCCGCCAAAGGTAGCAGTAGCAGTAGCAGCCACAACAAATGAGGGAGATGTTGATGTGCTAAGAAGATTTAGCTCAAGTCCAAGTAAGCTGCTACTCTGGAGGACTCCTGACTGGATGGATATACGGGTACAAGGTTTGAAAACTCGCCTGGGTGAGATTTAAAAAAAATTTATTTCTAAACGAGATATCGTATTACTCCCCTTCCTCCCTCCAAAGCCCTCTAGTCCTTGCTAATTAACAAAATAATGCCTTAAAAGGCATTTTAAACTGAGCCTATGTTTGGTTGCCACACAAACATAGAGCGATAATTTTCTATTCACTTTCTTAAATTCTTGCAAATGGACAAAAAACTAAATGGGTTTCCAAAACAGCTTCCTGATTCTTAAAGTAGTTTGTTCTGATTTTGTTGTGTTTGATTTTAGTTTCTATTTTTCTTTTTCTAACCAATTCTTCATTTAGTTTAGTTTCTCCCTGATGCAGTAAATTTGCGGCGACCACTTGTATGCATGTCGTTCTGGATGGCTAGAATTGTATTGTCGCCGCCAAAGGTAGCAGTAGCAGTAGCAGCCACAACAAATGAGGGAGATGTTGATGTGCTAAGAAGATTTAGCTCAAGTCCAAGTAAGCTGCTACTCTGGAGGACTCCTGACTGGATGGATATACGGGTACAAGGTTTGAAAACTCGCCTGGGTGAGATTTAAAAAAAATTTATTTCTAAACGAGATATCGTATTACTCCCCTTCCTCCCTCCAAAGCCCTCTAGTCCTTGCTAATTAACAAAATAATGCCTTAAAAGGCATTTTAAACTGAGCCTATGTTTGGTTGCCACACAAACATAGAGCGATAATTTTCTATTCACTTTCTTAAATTCTTGCAAATGGACAAAAAACTAAATGGGTTTCCAAAACAGCTTCCTGATTCTTAAAGTAGTTTGTTCTGATTTTGTTGTGTTTGATTTTAGTTTCTATTTTTCTTTTTCTAACCAATTCTTCATTTAGTTTAGTTTCTCCCTGATGCAGTAAATTTGCGGCGACCACTTGTATGCATGTCGTTCTGGATGGCTATAATTGTATTGTCGCCGCCAAAGGTAGCAGTAGCAGTAGCAGCCACAACAAATGAGGGAGATGTTGATGTGCTAAGAAGATTTAGCTCAAGTCCAAGTAAGCTGCTACTCTGGAGGACTCCTGACTGGATGGATATACGGGTACAAGGTTTGAAAACTCGCCTGGGTGAGATTTAAAAAAAATTTATTTCTAAACGAGATATCGTATTACTCCCCTTCCTCCCTCCAAAGCCCTCTAGTCCTTGCTAATTAACAAAATAATGCCTTAAAAGGCATTTTAAACTGAGCCTATGTTTGGTTGCCACACAAACATAGAGCGATAATTTTCTATTCACTTTCTTAAATTCTTGCAAATGGACAAAAAACTAAATGGGTTTCCAAAACAGCTTCCTGATTCTTAAAGTAGTTTGTTCTGATTTTGTTGTGTTTAATTTTAGTTTCTATTTTTCTTTTTCTAACCAATTCTTCATTTAATTTAGTTTCTCCCTGATGCAGTAAATTTGCGGCGACCACTTGTATGCATGTCGTTCTGGATGGCTAGAATTGTATTGTCGCCGCCAAAGGTAGCAGTAGCAGTAGCAGCCACAACAAATGAGGGAGATGTTGATGTGCTAAGAAGATTTAGCACAAGTCCAAGTAAGCTGCTACTCTGGAGGACTCCTGACTGGATGGATATACGGGTACAAGGTTTGAAAACTCGCCTGGGTGAGATTAAAAAAAATTTATTTCTAAACGAGATATCTTATTACTCCCCTTCCTCCCTCCAAAGCCCTCTAGTCCTTGCTAATTAACAAAATAATGCCTTAAAAGGCATTTTAAACTGAGCCTATGTTTGGTTGCCACACAAACATAGAGCGATAATTTTCTATTCACTTTCTTAAATTCTTGCAAATGGACAAAAAACTAAATGGGTTTCCAAAACAGCTTCCTGATTCTTAAAGTAGTTTGTTCTGATTTTGTTGTGTTTGATTTTAGTTTCTATTTTTCTTTTTCTAACCAATTCTTCATTTAGTTTAGTTTCTCCCTGATGCAGTAAATTTGCGGCGACCACTTGTATGCATGTCGTTCTGGATGGCTATAATTGTATTGTCGCCGCCAAAGGTAGCAGTAGCAGTAGCAGCCACAACAAATGAGGGAGATGTTGATGTGCTAAGAAGATTTAGCTCAAGTCCAAGTAAGCTGCTACTCTGGAGGACTCCTGACTGGATGGATATACGGGTACAAGGTTTGAAAACTCGCCTGGGTGAGATTAAAAAAAATTTATTTCTAAACGAGATATCGTATTACTCCCCTTCCTCCCTCCAAAGCCCTCTAGTCCTTGCTAATTAACAAAATAATGCCTTAAAAGGCATTTTAAACTGAGCCTATGTTTGGTTGCCACACAAACATAGAGCGATAATTTTCTATTCACTTTCTTAAATTCTTGCAAATGGACAAAAAACTAAATGGGTTTCCAAAACAGCTTCCTGATTCTTAAAGTAGTTTGTTCTGATTTTGTTGTGTTTGATTTTAGTTTCTATTTTTCTTTTTCTAACCAATTCTTCATTTAGTTTAGTTTCTCCCTGATGCAGTAAATTTGCGGCGACCACTTGTATGCATGTCGTTCTGGATGGCTATAATTGTATTGTCGCCGCCAAAGGTAGCAGTAGCAGTAGCAGCCACAACAAATGAGGGAGATGTTGATGTGCTAAGAAGATTTAGCTCAAGTCCAAGTAAGCTGCTACTCTGGAGGACTCCTGACTGGATGGATATACGGGTACAAGGTTTGAAAACTCGCCTGGGTGAGATTTAAAAAAAATTTATTTCTAAACGAGATATCGTATTACTCCCCTTCCTCCCTCCAAAGCCCTCTAGTCCTTGCTAATTAACAAAATAATGCCTTAAAAGGCATTTTAAACTGAGCCTATGTTTGGTTGCCACACAAACATAGAGCGATAATTTTCTATTCACTTTCTTAAATTCTTGCAAATGGACAAAAAACTAAATGGGTTTCCAAAACAGCTTCCTGATTCTTAAAGTAGTTTGTTCTGATTTTGTTGTGTTTGATTTTAGTTTCTATTTTTCTTTTTCTAACCAATTCTTCATTTAGTTTAGTTTCTCCCTGATGCAGTAAATTTGCGGCGACCACTTGTATGCATGTCGTTCTGGATGGCTATAATTGTATTGTCGCCGCCAAAGGTAGCAGTAGCAGTAGCAGCCACAACAAATGAGGGAGATGTTGATGTGCTAAGAAGATTTAGCTCAAGTCCAAGTAAGCTGCTACTCTGGAGGACTCCTGACTGGATGGATATACGGGTACAAGGTTTGAAAACTCGCCTGGGTGAGATTTAAAAAAAATTTATTTCTAAACGAGATATCGTATTACTCCCCTTCCTCCCTCCAAAGCCCTCTAGTCCTTGCTAATTAACAAAATAATGCCTTAAAAGGCATTTTAAACTGAGCCTATGTTTGGTTGCCACACAAACATAGAGCGATAATTTTCTATTCACTTTCTTAAATTCTTGCAAATGGACAAAAAACTAAATGGGTTTCCAAAACAGCTTCCTGATTCTTAAAGTAGTTTGTTCTGATTTTGTTGTGTTTGATTTTAGTTTCTATTTTTCTTTTTCTAACCAATTCTTCATTTAGTTTAGTTTCTCCCTGATGCAGTAAATTTGCGGCGACCACTTGTATGCATGTCGTTCTGGATGGCTATAATTGTATTGTCGCCGCCAAAGGTAGCAGTAGCAGTAGCAGCCACAACAAATGAGGGAGATGTTGATGTGCTAAGAAGATTTAGCTCAAGTCCAAGTAAGCTGCTACTCTGGAGGACTCCTGACTGGATGGATATACGGGTACAAGGTTTGAAAACTCGCCTGGGTGAGATTTAAAAAAAATTTATTTCTAAACGAGATATCGTATTACTCCCCTTCCTCCCTCCAAAGCCCTCTAGTCCTTGCTAATTAACAAAATAATGCCTTAAAAGGCATTTTAAACTGAGCCTATGTTTGGTTGCCACACAAACATAGAGCGATAATTTTCTATTCACTTTCTTAAATTCTTGCAAATGGACAAAAAACTAAATGGGTTTCCAAAACAGCTTCCTGATTCTTAAAGTAGTTTGTTCTGATTTTGTTGTGTTTGATTTTAGTTTCTATTTTTCTTTTTCTAACCAATTCTTCATTTAGTTTAGTTTCTCCCTGATGCAGTAAATTTGCGGCGACCACTTGTATGCATGTCGTTCTGGATGGCTATAATTGTATTGTCGCCGCCAAAGGTAGCAGTAGCAGTAGCAGCCACAACAAATGAGGGAGATGTTGATGTGCTAAGAAGATTTAGCTCAAGTCCAAGTAAGCTGCTACTCTGGAGGACTCCTGACTGGATGGATATACGGGTACAAGGTTTGAAAACTCGCCTGGGTGAGATTTAAAAAAAATTTATTTCTAAACGAGATATCGTATTACTCCCCTTCCTCCCTCCAAAGCCCTCTAGTCCTTGCTAATTAACAAAATAATGCCTTAAAAGGCATTTTAAACTGAGCCTATGTTTGGTTGCCACACAAACATAGAGCGATAATTTTCTATTCACTTTCTTAAATTCTTGCAAATGGACAAAAAACTAAATGGGTTTCCAAAACAGCTTCCTGATTCTTAAAGTAGTTTGTTCTGATTTTGTTGTGTTTGATTTTAGTTTCTATTTTTCTTTTTCTAACCAATTCTTCATTTAGTTTAGTTTCTCCCTGATGCAGTAAATTTGCGGCGACCACTTGTATGCATGTCGTTCTGGATGGCTATAATTGTATTGTCGCCGCCAAAGGTAGCAGTAGCAGTAGCAGCCACAACAAATGAGGGAGATGTTGATGTGCTAAGAAGATTTAGCTCAAGTCCAAGTAAGCTGCTACTCTGGAGGACTCCTGACTGGATGGATATACGGGTACAAGGTTTGAAAACTCGCCTGGGTGAGATTTAAAAAAAATTTATTTCTAAACGAGATATCGTATTACTCCCCTTCCTCCCTCCAAAGCCCTCTAGTCCTTGCTAATTAACAAAATAATGCCTTAAAAGGCATTTTAAACTGAGCCTATGTTTGGTTGCCACACAAACATAGAGCGATAATTTTCTATTCACTTTCTTAAATTCTTGCAAATGGACAAAAAACTAAATGGGTTTCCAAAACAGCTTCCTGATTCTTAAAGTAGTTTGTTCTGATTTTGTTGTGTTTGATTTTAGTTTCTATTTTTCTTTTTCTAACCAATTCTTCATTTAGTTTAGTTTCTCCCTGATGCAGTAAATTTGCGGCGACCACTTGTATGCATGTCGTTCTGGATGGCTATAATTGTATTGTCGCCGCCAAAGGTAGCAGTAGCAGTAGCAGCCACAACAAATGAGGGAGATGTTGATGTGCTAAGAAGATTTAGCTCAAGTCCAAGTAAGCTGCTACTCTGGAGGACTCCTGACTGGATGGATATACGGGTACAAGGTTTGAAAACTCGCCTGGGTGAGATTTAAAAAAAATTTATTTCTAAACGAGATATCGTATTACTCCCCTTCCTCCCTCCAAAGCCCTCTAGTCCTTGCTAATTAACAAAATAATGCCTTAAAAGGCATTTTAAACTGAGCCTATGTTTGGTTGCCACACAAACATAGAGCGATAATTTTCTATTCACTTTCTTAAATTCTTGCAAATGGACAAAAAACTAAATGGGTTTCCAAAACAGCTTCCTGATTCTTAAAGTAGTTTGTTCTGATTTTGTTGTGTTTGATTTTAGTTTCTATTTTTCTTTTTCTAACCAATTCTTCATTTAGTTTAGTTTCTCCCTGATGCAGTAAATTTGCGGCGACCACTTGTATGCATGTCGTTCTGGATGGCTATAATTGTATTGTCGCCGCCAAAGGTAGCAGTAGCAGTAGCAGCCACAACAAATGAGGGAGATGTTGATGTGCTAAGAAGATTTAGCTCAAGTCCAAGTAAGCTGCTACTCTGGAGGACTCCTGACTGGATGGATATACGGGTACAAGGTTTGAAAACTCGCCTGGGTGAGATTTAAAAAAAATTTATTTCTAAACGAGATATCGTATTACTCCCCTTCCTCCCTCCAAAGCCCTCTAGTCCTTGCTAATTAACAAAATAATGCCTTAAAAGGCATTTTAAACTGAGCCTATGTTTGGTTGCCACACAAACATAGAGCGATAATTTTCTATTCACTTTCTTAAATTCTTGCAAATGGACAAAAAACTAAATGGGTTTCCAAAACAGCTTCCTGATTCTTAAAGTAGTTTGTTCTGATTTTGTTGTGTTTGATTTTAGTTTCTATTTTTCTTTTTCTAACCAATTCTTCATTTAGTTTAGTTTCTCCCTGATGCAGTAAATTTGCGGCGACCACTTGTATGCATGTCGTTCTGGATGGCTAGAATTGTATTGTCGCCGCCAAAGGTAGCAGTAGCAGTAGCAGCCACAACAAATGAGGGAGATGTTGATGTGCTAAGAAGATTTAGCTCAAGTCCAAGTAAGCTGCTACTCTGGAGGACTCCTGACTGGATGGATATACGGGTACAAGGTTTGAAAACTCGCCTGGGTGAGATTTAAAAAAAATTTATTTCTAAACGAGATATCGTATTACTCCCCTTCCTCCCTCCAAAGCCCTCTAGTCCTTGCTAATTAACAAAATAATGCCTTAAAAGGCATTTTAAACTGAGCCTATGTTTGGTTGCCACACAAACATAGAGCGATAATTTTCTATTCACTTTCTTAAATTCTTGCAAATGGACAAAAAACTAAATGGGTTTCCAAAACAGCTTCCTGATTCTTAAAGTAGTTTGTTCTGATTTTGTTGTGTTTGATTTTAGTTTCTATTTTTCTTTTTCTAACCAATTCTTCATTTAGTTTAGTTTCTCCCTGATGCAGTAAATTTGCGGCGACCACTTGTATGCATGTCGTTCTGGATGGCTAGAATTGTATTGTCGCCGCCAAAGGTAGCAGTAGCAGTAGCAGCCACAACAAATGAGGGAGATGTTGATGTGCTAAGAAGATTTAGCTCAAGTCCAAGTAAGCTGCTACTCTGGAGGACTCCTGACTGGATGGATATACGGGTACAAGGTTTGAAAACTCGCCTGGGTGAGATTTAAAAAAAATTTATTTCTAAACGAGATATCGTATTACTCCCCTTCCTCCCTCCAAAGCCCTCTAGTCCTTGCTAATTAACAAAATAATGCCTTAAAAGGCATTTTAAACTGAGCCTATGTTTGGTTGCCACACAAACATAGAGCGATAATTTTCTATTCACTTTCTTAAATTCTTGCAAATGGACAAAAAACTAAATGGGTTTCCAAAACAGCTTCCTGATTCTTAAAGTAGTTTGTTCTGATTTTGTTGTGTTTGATTTTAGTTTCTATTTTTCTTTTTCTAACCAATTCTTCATTTAGTTTAGTTTCTCCCTGATGCAGTAAATTTGCGGCGACCACTTGTATGCATGTCGTTCTGGATGGCTATAATTGTATTGTCGCCGCCAAAGGTAGCAGTAGCAGTAGCAGCCACAACAAATGAGGGAGATGTTGATGTGCTAAGAAGATTTAGCTCAAGTCCAAGTAAGCTGCTACTCTGGAGGACTCCTGACTGGATGGATATACGGGTACAAGGTTTGAAAACTCGCCTGGGTGAGATTTAAAAAAAATTTATTTCTAAACGAGATATCGTATTACTCCCCTTCCTCCCTCCAAAGCCCTCTAGTCCTTGCTAATTAACAAAATAATGCCTTAAAAGGCATTTTAAACTGAGCCTATGTTTGGTTGCCACACAAACATAGAGCGATAATTTTCTATTCACTTTCTTAAATTCTTGCAAATGGACAAAAAACTAAATGGGTTTCCAAAACAGCTTCCTGATTCTTAAAGTAGTTTGTTCTGATTTTGTTGTGTTTGATTTTAGTTTCTATTTTTCTTTTTCTAACCAATTCTTCATTTAGTTTAGTTTCTCCCTGATGCAGTAAATTTGCGGCGACCACTTGTATGCATGTCGTTCTGGATGGCTAGAATTGTATTGTCGCCGCCAAAGGTAGCAGTAGCAGTAGCAGCCACAACAAATGAGGGAGATGTTGATGTGCTAAGAAGATTTAGCTCAAGTCCAAGTAAGCTGCTACTCTGGAGGACTCCTGACTGGATGGATATACGGGTACAAGGTTTGAAAACTCGCCTGGGTGAGATTTAAAAAAAATTTATTTCTAAACGAGATATCGTATTACTCCCCTTCCTCCCTCCAAAGCCCTCTAGTCCTCGCTAATTAACAAAATAATGCCTTAAAAGGCATTTTAAACTGAGCCTATGTTTGGTTGCCACACAAACATAGAGCGATAATTTTCTATTCACTTTCTTAAATTCTTGCAAATGGACAAAAAACTAAATGGGTTTCCAAAACAGCTTCCTGATTCTTAAAGTAGTTTGTTCTGATTTTGTTGTGTTTGATTTTAGTTTCTATTTTTCTTTTTCTAACCAATTCTTCATTTAGTTTAGTTTCTCCCTGATGCAGTAAATTTGCGGCGACCACTTGTATGCATGTCGTTCTGGATGGCTAGAATTGTATTGTCGCCGCCAAAGGTAGCAGTAGCAGTAGCAGCCACAACAAATGAGGGAGATGTTGATGTGCTAAGAAGATTTAGCTCAAGTCCAAGTAAGCTGCTACTCTGGAGGACTCCTGACTGGATGGATATACGGGTACAAGGTTTGAAAACTCGCCTGGGTGAGATTTAAAAAAAATTTATTTCTAAACGAGATATCGTATTACTCCCCTTCCTCCCTCCAAAGCCCTCTAGTCCTTGCTAATTAACAAAATAATGCCTTAAAAGGCATTTTAAACTGAGCCTATGTTTGGTTGCCACACAAACATAGAGCGATAATTTTCTATTCACTTTCTTAAATTCTTGCAAATGGACAAAAAACTAAATGGGTTTCCAAAACAGCTTCCTGATTCTTAAAGTAGTTTGTTCTGATTTTGTTGTGTTTGATTTTAGTTTCTATTTTTCTTTTTCTAACCAATTCTTCATTTAGTTTAGTTTCTCCCTGATGCAGTAAATTTGCGGCGACCACTTGTATGCATGTCGTTCTGGATGGCTATAATTGTATTGTCGCCGCCAAAGGTAGCAGTAGCAGTAGCAGCCACAACAAATGAGGGAGATGTTGATGTGCTAAGAAGATTTAGCTCAAGTCCAAGTAAGCTGCTACTCTGGAGGACTCCTGACTGGATGGATATACGGGTACAAGGTTTGAAAACTCGCCTGGGTGAGATTTAAAAAAAATTTATTTCTAAACGAGATATCGTATTACTCCCCTTCCTCCCTCCAAAGCCCTCTAGTCCTTGCTAATTAACAAAATAATGCCTTAAAAGGCATTTTAAACTGAGCCTATGTTTGGTTGCCACACAAACATAGAGCGATAATTTTCTATTCACTTTCTTAAATTCTTGCAAATGGACAAAAAACTAAATGGGTTTCCAAAACAGCTTCCTGATTCTTAAAGTAGTTTGTTCTGATTTTGTTGTGTTTGATTTTAGTTTCTATTTTTCTTTTTCTAACCAATTCTTCATTTAGTTTAGTTTCTCCCTGATGCAGTAAATTTGCGGCGACCACTTGTATGCATGTCGTTCTGGATGGCTAGAATTGTATTGTCGCCGCCAAAGGTAGCAGTAGCAGTAGCAGCCACAACAAATGAGGGAGATGTTGATGTGCTAAGAAGATTTAGCTCAAGTCCAAGTAAGCTGCTACTCTGGAGGACTCCTGACTGGATGGATATACGGGTACAAGGTTTGAAAACTCGCCTGGGTGAGATTTAAAAAAAATTTATTTCTAAACGAGATATCGTATTACTCCCCTTCCTCCCTCCAAAGCCCTCTAGTCCTTGCTAATTAACAAAATAATGCCTTAAAAGGCATTTTAAACTGAGCCTATGTTTGGTTGCCACACAAACATAGAGCGATAATTTTCTATTCACTTTCTTAAATTCTTGCAAATGGACAAAAAACTAAATGGGTTTCCAAAACAGCTTCCTGATTCTTAAAGTAGTTTGTTCTGATTTTGTTGTGTTTGATTTTAGTTTCTATTTTTCTTTTTCTAACCAATTCTTCATTTAGTTTAGTTTCTCCCTGATGCAGTAAATTTGCGGCGACCACTTGTATGCATGTCGTTCTGGATGGCTAGAATTGTATTGTCGCCGCCAAAGGTAGCAGTAGCAGTAGCAGCCACAACAAATGAGGGAGATGTTGATGTGCTAAGAAGATTTAGCTCAAGTCCAAGTAAGCTGCTACTCTGGAGGACTCCTGACTGGATGGATATACGGGTACAAGGTTTGAAAACTCGCCTGGGTGAGATTTAAAAAAAATTTATTTCTAAACGAGATATCGTATTACTCCCCTTCCTCCCTCCAAAGCCCTCTAGTCCTCGCTAATTAACAAAATAATGCCTTAAAAGGCATTTTAAACTGAGCCTATGTTTGGTTGCCACACAAACATAGAGCGATAATTTTCTATTCACTTTCTTAAATTCTTGCAAATGGACAAAAAACTAAATGGGTTTCCAAAACAGCTTCCTGATTCTTAAAGTAGTTTGTTCTGATTTTGTTGTGTTTGATTTTAGTTTCTATTTTTCTTTTTCTAACCAATTCTTCATTTAGTTTAGTTTCTCCCTGATGCAGTAAATTTGCGGCGACCACTTGTATGCATGTCGTTCTGGATGGCTAGAATTGTATTGTCGCCGCCAAAGGTAGCAGTAGCAGTAGCAGCCACAACAAATGAGGGAGATGTTGATGTGCTAAGAAGATTTAGCTCAAGTCCAAGTAAGCTGCTACTCTGGAGGACTCCTGACTGGATGGATATACGGGTACAAGGTTTGAAAAATCGCCTGGGTGAGATTTAAAAAAAATTTATTTCTAAACGAGATATCGTATTACTCCCCTTCCTCCCTCCAAAGCCCTCTAGTCCTTGCTAATTAACAAAATAATGCCTTAAAAGGCATTTTAAACTGAGCCTATGTTTGGTTGCCACACAAACATAGAGCGATAATTTTCTATTCACTTTCTTAAATTCTTGCAAATGGACAAAAAACTAAATGGGTTTCCAAAACAGCTTCCTGATTCTTAAAGTAGTTTGTTCTGATTTTGTTGTGTTTGATTTTAGTTTCTATTTTTCTTTTTCTAACCAATTCTTCATTTAGTTTAGTTTCTCCCTGATGCAGTAAATTTGCGGCGACCACTTGTATGCATGTCGTTCTGGATGGCTATAATTGTATTGTCGCCGCCAAAGGTAGCAGTAGCAGTAGCAGCCACAACAAATGAGGGAGATGTTGATGTGCTAAGAAGATTTAGCTCAAGTCCAAGTAAGCTGCTACTCTGGAGGACTCCTGACTGGATGGATATACGGGTACAAGGTTTGAAAACTCGCCTGGGTGAGATTTAAAAAAAATTTATTTCTAAACGAGATATCGTATTACTCCCCTTCCTCCCTCCAAAGCCCTCTAGTCCTTGCTAATTAACAAAATAATGCCTTAAAAGGCATTTTAAACTGAGCCTATGTTTGGTTGCCACACAAACATAGAGCGATAATTTTCTATTCACTTTCTTAAATTCTTGCAAATGGACAAAAAACTAAATGGGTTTCCAAAACAGCTTCCTGATTCTTAAAGTAGTTTGTTCTGATTTTGTTGTGTTTGATTTTAGTTTCTATTTTTCTTTTTCTAACCAATTCTTCATTTAGTTTAGTTTCTCCCTGATGCAGTAAATTTGCGGCGACCACTTGTATGCATGTCGTTCTGGATGGCTAGAATTGTATTGTCGCCGCCAAAGGTAGCAGTAGCAGTAGCAGCCACAACAAATGAGGGAGATGTTGATGTGCTAAGAAGATTTAGCTCAAGTCCAAGTAAGCTGCTACTCTGGAGGACTCCTGACTGGATGGATATACGGGTACAAGGTTTGAAAACTCGCCTGGGTGAGATTTAAAAAAAATTTATTTCTAAACGAGATATCGTATTACTCCCCTTCCTCCCTCCAAAGCCCTCTAGTCCTTGCTAATTAACAAAATAATGCCTTAAAAGGCATTTTAAACTGAGCCTATGTTTGGTTGCCACACAAACATAGAGCGATAATTTTCTATTCACTTTCTTAAATTCTTGCAAATGGACAAAAAACTAAATGGGTTTCCAAAACAGCTTCCTGATTCTTAAAGTAGTTTGTTCTGATTTTGTTGTGTTTGATTTTAGTTTCTATTTTTCTTTTTCTAACCAATTCTTCATTTAGTTTAGTTTCTCCCTGATGCAGTAAATTTGCGGCGACCACTTGTATGCATGTCGTTCTGGATGGCTAGAATTGTATTGTCGCCGCCAAAGGTAGCAGTAGCAGTAGCAGCCACAACAAATGAGGGAGATGTTGATGTGCTAAGAAGATTTAGCTCAAGTCCAAGTAAGCTGCTACTCTGGAGGACTCCTGACTGGATGGATATACGGGTACAAGGTTTGAAAACTCGCCTGGGTGAGATTTAAAAAAAATTTATTTCTAAACGAGATATCGTATTACTCCCCTTCCTCCCTCCAAAGCCCTCTAGTCCTTGCTAATTAACAAAATAATGCCTTAAAAGGCATTTTAAACTGAGCCTATGTTTGGTTGCCACACAAACATAGAGCGATAATTTTCTATTCACTTTCTTAAATTCTTGCAAATGGACAAAAAACTAAATGGGTTTCCAAAACAGCTTCCTGATTCTTAAAGTAGTTTGTTCTGATTTTGTTGTGTTTGATTTTAGTTTCTATTTTTCTTTTTCTAACCAATTCTTCATTTAGTTTAGTTTCTCCCTGATGCAGTAAATTTGCGGCGACCACTTGTATGCATGTCGTTCTGGATGGCTAGAATTGTATTGTCGCCGCCAAAGGTAGCAGTAGCAGTAGCAGCCACAACAAATGAGGGAGATGTTGATGTGCTAAGAAGATTTAGCTCAAGTCCAAGTAAGCTGCTACTCTGGAGGACTCCTGACTGGATGGATATACGGGTACAAGGTTTGAAAACTCGCCTGGGTGAGATTTAAAAAAAATTTATTTCTAAACGAGATATCGTATTACTCCCCTTCCTCCCTCCAAAGCCCTCTAGTCCTTGCTAATTAACAAAATAATGCCTTAAAAGGCATTTTAAACTGAGCCTATGTTTGGTTGCCACACAAACATAGAGCGATAATTTTCTATTCACTTTCTTAAATTCTTGCAAATGGACAAAAAACTAAATGGGTTTCCAAAACAGCTTCCTGATTCTTAAAGTAGTTTGTTCTGATTTTGTTGTGTTTGATTTTAGTTTCTATTTTTCTTTTTCTAACCAATTCTTCATTTAGTTTAGTTTCTCCCTGATGCAGTAAATTTGCGGCGACCACTTGTATGCATGTCGTTCTGGATGGCTAGAATTGTATTGTCGCCGCCAAAGGTAGCAGTAGCAGTAGCAGCCACAACAAATGAGGGAGATGTTGATGTGCTAAGAAGATTTAGCTCAAGTCCAAGTAAGCTGCTACTCTGGAGGACTCCTGACTGGATGGATATACGGGTACAAGGTTTGAAAACTCGCCTGGGTGAGATTTAAAAAAAATTTATTTCTAAACGAGATATCGTATTACTCCCCTTCCTCCCTCCAAAGCCCTCTAGTCCTTGCTAATTAACAAAATAATGCCTTAAAAGGCATTTTAAACTGAGCCTATGTTTGGTTGCCACACAAACATAGAGCGATAATTTTCTATTCACTTTCTTAAATTCTTGCAAATGGACAAAAAACTAAATGGGTTTCCAAAACAGCTTCCTGATTCTTAAAGTAGTTTGTTCTGATTTTGTTGTGTTTGATTTTAGTTTCTATTTTTCTTTTTCTAACCAATTCTTCATTTAGTTTAGTTTCTCCCTGATGCAGTAAATTTGCGGCGACCACTTGTATGCATGTCGTTCTGGATGGCTAGAATTGTATTGTCGCCGCCAAAGGTAGCAGTAGCAGTAGCAGCCACAACAAATGAGGGAGATGTTGATGTGCTAAGAAGATTTAGCTCAAGTCCAAGTAAGCTGCTACTCTGGAGGACTCCTGACTGGATGGATATACGGGTACAAGGTTTGAAAACTCGCCTGGGTGAGATTTAAAAAAAATTTATTTCTAAACGAGATATCGTATTACTCCCCTTCCTCCCTCCAAAGCCCTCTAGTCCTTGCTAATTAACAAAATAATGCCTTAAAAGGCATTTTAAACTGAGCCTATGTTTGGTTGCCACACAAACATAGAGCGATAATTTTCTATTCACTTTCTTAAATTCTTGCAAATGGACAAAAAACTAAATGGGTTTCCAAAACAGCTTCCTGATTCTTAAAGTAGTTTGTTCTGATTTTGTTGTGTTTGATTTTAGTTTCTATTTTTCTTTTTCTAACCAATTCTTCATTTAGTTTAGTTTCTCCCTGATGCAGTAAATTTGCGGCGACCACTTGTATGCATGTCGTTCTGGATGGCTAGAATTGTATTGTCGCCGCCAAAGGTAGCAGTAGCAGTAGCAGCCACAACAAATGAGGGAGATGTTGATGTGCTAAGAAGATTTAGCTCAAGTCCAAGTAAGCTGCTACTCTGGAGGACTCCTGACTGGATGGATATACGGGTACAAGGTTTGAAAACTCGCCTGGGTGAGATTTAAAAAAAAATTATTTCTAAACGAGATATCGTATTACTCCCCTTCCTCCCTCCAAAGCCCTCTAGTCCTTGCTAATTAACAAAATAATGCCTTAAAAGGCATTTTAAACTGAGCCTATGTTTGGTTGCCACACAAACATAGAGCGATAATTTTCTATTCACTTTCTTAAATTCTTGCAAATGGACAAAAAACTAAATGGGTTTCCAAAACAGCTTCCTGATTCTTAAAGTAGTTTGTTCTGATTTTGTTGTGTTTGATTTTAGTTTCTATTTTTCTTTTTCTAACCAATTCTTCATTTAGTTTAGTTTCTCCCTGATGCAGTAAATTTGCGGCGACCACTTGTATGCATGTCGTTCTGGATGGCTATAATTGTATTGTCGCCGCCAAAGGTAGCAGTAGCAGTAGCAGCCACAACAAATGAGGGAGATGTTGATGTGCTAAGAAGATTTAGCTCAAGTCCAAGTAAGCTGCTACTCTGGAGGACTCCTGACTGGATGGATATACGGGTACAAGGTTTGAAAACTCGCCTGGGTGAGATTTAAAAAAAATTTATTTCTAAACGAGATATCGTATTACTCCCCTTCCTCCCTCCAAAGCCCTCTAGTCCTTGCTAATTAACAAAATAATGCCTTAAAAGGCATTTTAAACTGAGCCTATGTTTGGTTGCCACACAAACATAGAGCGATAATTTTCTATTCACTTTCTTAAATTCTTGCAAATGGACAAAAAACTAAATGGGTTTCCAAAACAGCTTCCTGATTCTTAAAGTAGTTTGTTCTGATTTTGTTGTGTTTGATTTTAGTTTCTATTTTTCTTTTTCTAACCAATTCTTCATTTAGTTTAGTTTCTCCCTGATGCAGTAAATTTGCGGCGACCACTTGTATGCATGTCGTTCTGGATGGCTAGAATTGTATTGTCGCCGCCAAAGGTAGCAGTAGCAGTAGCAGCCACAACAAATGAGGGAGATGTTGATGTGCTAAGAAGATTTAGCTCAAGTCCAAGTAAGCTGCTACTCTGGAGGACTCCTGACTGGATGGATATACGGGTACAAGGTTTGAAAACTCGCCTGGGTGAGATTTAAAAAAAATTTATTTCTAAACGAGATATCGTATTACTCCCCTTCCTCCCTCCAAAGCCCTCTAGTCCTTGCTAATTAACAAAATAATGCCTTAAAAGGCATTTTAAACTGAGCCTATGTTTGGTTGCCACACAAACATAGAGCGATAATTTTCTATTCACTTTCTTAAATTCTTGCAAATGGACAAAAAACTAAATGGGTTTCCAAAACAGCTTCCTGATTCTTAAAGTAGTTTGTTCTGATTTTGTTGTGTTTGATTTTAGTTTCTATTTTTCTTTTTCTAACCAATTCTTCATTTAGTTTAGTTTCTCCCTGATGCAGTAAATTTGCGGCGACCACTTGTATGCATGTCGTTCTGGATGGCTAGAATTGTATTGTCGCCGCCAAAGGTAGCAGTAGCAGTAGCAGCCACAACAAATGAGGGAGATGTTGATGTGCTAAGAAGATTTAGCTCAAGTCCAAGTAAGCTGCTACTCTGGAGGACTCCTGACTGGATGGATATACGGGTACAAGGTTTGAAAACTCGCCTGGGTGAGATTTAAAAAAAATTTATTTCTAAACGAGATATCGTATTACTCCCCTTCCTCCCTCCAAAGCCCTCTAGTCCTTGCTAATTAACAAAATAATGCCTTAAAAGGCATTTTAAACTGAGCCTATGTTTGGTTGCCACACAAACATAGAGCGATAATTTTCTATTCACTTTCTTAAATTCTTGCAAATGGACAAAAAACTAAATGGGTTTCCAAAACAGCTTCCTGATTCTTAAAGTAGTTTGTTCTGATTTTGTTGTGTTTGATTTTAGTTTCTATTTTTCTTTTTCTAACCAATTCTTCATTTAGTTTAGTTTCTCCCTGATGCAGTAAATTTGCGGCGACCACTTGTATGCATGTCGTTCTGGATGGCTAGAATTGTATTGTCGCCGCCAAAGGTAGCAGTAGCAGTAGCAGCCACAACAAATGAGGGAGATGTTGATGTGCTAAGAAGATTTAGCTCAAGTCCAAGTAAGCTGCTACTCTGGAGGACTCCTGACTGGATGGATATACGGGTACAAGGTTTGAAAACTCGCCTGGGTGAGATTTAAAAAAAATTTATTTCTAAACGAGATATCGTATTACTCCCCTTCCTCCCTCCAAAGCCCTCTAGTCCTTGCTAATTAACAAAATAATGCCTTAAAAGGCATTTTAAACTGAGCCTATGTTTGGTTGCCACACAAACATAGAGCGATAATTTTCTATTCACTTTCTTAAATTCTTGCAAATGGACAAAAAACTAAATGGGTTTCCAAAACAGCTTCCTGATTCTTAAAGTAGTTTGTTCTGATTTTGTTGTGTTTGATTTTAGTTTCTATTTTTCTTTTTCTAACCAATTCTTCATTTAGTTTAGTTTCTCCCTGATGCAGTAAATTTGCGGCGACCACTTGTATGCATGTCGTTCTGGATGGCTATAATTGTATTGTCGCCGCCAAAGGTAGCAGTAGCAGTAGCAGCCACAACAAATGAGGGAGATGTTGATGTGCTAAGAAGATTTAGCTCAAGTCCAAGTAAGCTGCTACTCTGGAGGACTCCTGACTGGATGGATATACGGGTACAAGGTTTGAAAACTCGCCTGGGTGAGATTTAAAAAAAATTTATTTCTAAACGAGATATCGTATTACTCCCCTTCCTCCCTCCAAAGCCCTCTAGTCCTTGCTAATTAACAAAATAATGCCTTAAAAGGCATTTTAAACTGAGCCTATGTTTGGTTGCCACACAAACATAGAGCGATAATTTTCTATTCACTTTCTTAAATTCTTGCAAATGGACAAAAAACTAAATGGGTTTCCAAAACAGCTTCCTGATTCTTAAAGTAGTTTGTTCTGATTTTGTTGTGTTTGATTTTAGTTTCTATTTTTCTTTTTCTAACCAATTCTTCATTTAGTTTAGTTTCTCCCTGATGCAGTAAATTTGCGGCGACCACTTGTATGCATGTCGTTCTGGATGGCTAGAATTGTATTGTCGCCGCCAAAGGTAGCAGTAGCAGTAGCAGCCACAACAAATGAGGGAGATGTTGATGTGCTAAGAAGATTTAGCTCAAGTCCAAGTAAGCTGCTACTCTGGAGGACTCCTGACTGGATGGATATACGGGTACAAGGTTTGAAAACTCGCCTGGGTGAGATTTAAAAAAAATTTATTTCTAAACGAGATATCGTATTACTCCCCTTCCTCCCTCCAAAGCCCTCTAGTCCTTGCTAATTAACAAAATAATGCCTTAAAAGGCATTTTAAACTGAGCCTATGTTTGGTTGCCACACAAACATAGAGCGATAATTTTCTATTCACTTTCTTAAATTCTTGCAAATGGACAAAAAACTAAATGGGTTTCCAAAACAGCTTCCTGATTCTTAAAGTAGTTTGTTCTGATTTTGTTGTGTTTGATTTTAGTTTCTATTTTTCTTTTTCTAACCAATTCTTCATTTAGTTTAGTTTCTCCCTGATGCAGTAAATTTGCGGCGACCACTTGTATGCATGTCGTTCTGGATGGCTAGAATTGTATTGTCGCCGCCAAAGGTAGCAGTAGCAGTAGCAGCCACAACAAATGAGGGAGATGTTGATGTGCTAAGAAGATTTAGCTCAAGTCCAAGTAAGCTGCTACTCTGGAGGACTCCTGACTGGATGGATATACGGGTACAAGGTTTGAAAACTCGCCTGGGTGAGATTTAAAAAAAATTTATTTCTAAACGAGATATCGTATTACTCCCCTTCCTCCCTCCAAAGCCCTCTAGTCCTTGCTAATTAACAAAATAATGCCTTAAAAGGCATTTTAAACTGAGCCTATGTTTGGTTGCCACACAAACATAGAGCGATAATTTTCTATTCACTTTCTTAAATTCTTGCAAATGGACAAAAAACTAAATGGGTTTCCAAAACAGCTTCCTGATTCTTAAAGTAGTTTGTTCTGATTTTGTTGTGTTTGATTTTAGTTTCTATTTTTCTTTTTCTAACCAATTCTTCATTTAGTTTAGTTTCTCCCTGATGCAGTAAATTTGCGGCGACCACTTGTATGCATGTCGTTCTGGATGGCTAGAATTGTATTGTCGCCGCCAAAGGTAGCAGTAGCAGTAGCAGCCACAACAAATGAGGGAGATGTTGATGTGCTAAGAAGATTTAGCTCAAGTCCAAGTAAGCTGCTACTCTGGAGGACTCCTGACTGGATGGATATACGGGTACAAGGTTTGAAAACTCGCCTGGGTGAGATTTAAAAAAAATTTATTTCTAAACGAGATATCGTATTACTCCCCTTCCTCCCTCCAAAGCCCTCTAGTCCTTGCTAATTAACAAAATAATGCCTTAAAAGGCATTTTAAACTGAGCCTATGTTTGGTTGCCACACAAACATAGAGCGATAATTTTCTATTCACTTTCTTAAATTCTTGCAAATGGACAAAAAACTAAATGGGTTTCCAAAACAGCTTCCTGATTCTTAAAGTAGTTTGTTCTGATTTTGTTGTGTTTGATTTTAGTTTCTATTTTTCTTTTTCTAACCAATTCTTCATTTAGTTTAGTTTCTCCCTGATGCAGTAAATTTGCGGCGACCACTTGTATGCATGTCGTTCTGGATGGCTAGAATTGTATTGTCGCCGCCAAAGGTAGCAGTAGCAGTAGCAGCCACAACAAATGAGGGAGATGTTGATGTGCTAAGAAGATTTAGCTCAAGTCCAAGTAAGCTGCTACTCTGGAGGACTCCTGACTGGATGGATATACGGGTACAAGGTTTGAAAACTCGCCTGGGTGAGATTTAAAAAAAATTTATTTCTAAACGAGATATCGTATTACTCCCCTTCCTCCCTCCAAAGCCCTCTAGTCCTTGCTAATTAACAAAATAATGCCTTAAAAGGCATTTTAAACTGAGCCTATGTTTGGTTGCCACACAAACATAGAGCGATAATTTTCTATTCACTTTCTTAAATTCTTGCAAATGGACAAAAAACTAAATGGGTTTCCAAAACAGCTTCCTGATTCTTAAAGTAGTTTGTTCTGATTTTGTTGTGTTTGATTTTAGTTTCTATTTTTCTTTTTCTAACCAATTCTTCATTTAGTTTAGTTTCTCCCTGATGCAGTAAATTTGCGGCGACCACTTGTATGCATGTCGTTCTGGATGGCTAGAATTGTATTGTCGCCGCCAAAGGTAGCAGTAGCAGTAGCAGCCACAACAAATGAGGGAGATGTTGATGTGCTAAGAAGATTTAGCTCAAGTCCAAGTAAGCTGCTACTCTGGAGGACTCCTGACTGGATGGATATACGGGTACAAGGTTTGAAAACTCGCCTGGGTGAGATTTAAAAAAAATTTATTTCTAAACGAGATATCGTATTACTCCCCTTCCTCCCTCCAAAGCCCTCTAGTCCTTGCTAATTAACAAAATAATGCCTTAAAAGGCATTTTAAACTGAGCCTATGTTTGGTTGCCACACAAACATAGAGCGATAATTTTCTATTCACTTTCTTAAATTCTTGCAAATGGACAAAAAACTAAATGGGTTTCCAAAACAGCTTCCTGATTCTTAAAGTAGTTTGTTCTGATTTTGTTGTGTTTGATTTTAGTTTCTATTTTTCTTTTTCTAACCAATTCTTCATTTAGTTTAGTTTCTCCCTGATGCAGTAAATTTGCGGCGACCACTTGTATGCATGTCGTTCTGGATGGCTAGAATTGTATTGTCGCCGCCAAAGGTAGCAGTAGCAGTAGCAGCCACAACAAATGAGGGAGATGTTGATGTGCTAAGAAGATTTAGCTCAAGTCCAAGTAAGCTGCTACTCTGGAGGACTCCTGACTGGATGGATATACGGGTACAAGGTTTGAAAACTCGCCTGGGTGAGATTTAAAAAAAATTTATTTCTAAACGAGATATCGTATTACTCCCCTTCCTCCCTCCAAAGCCCTCTAGTCCTTGCTAATTAACAAAATAATGCCTTAAAAGGCATTTTAAACTGAGCCTATGTTTGGTTGCCACACAAACATAGAGCGATAATTTTCTATTCACTTTCTTAAATTCTTGCAAATGGACAAAAAACTAAATGGGTTTCCAAAACAGCTTCCTGATTCTTGAAGTAGTTTGTTCTGATTTTGTTGTGTTTGATTTTAGTTTCTATTTTTCTTTTTCTAACCAATTCTTCATTTAGTTTAGTTTCTCCCTGATGCAGTAAATTTGCGGCGACCACTTGTATGCATGTCGTTCTGGATGGCTAGAATTGTATTGTCGCCGCCAAAGGTAGCAGTAGCAGTAGCAGCCACAACAAATGAGGGAGATGTTGATGTGCTAAGAAGATTTAGCTCAAGTCCAAGTAAGCTGCTACTCTGGAGGACTCCTGACTGGATGGATATACGGGTACAAGGTTTGAAAACTCGCCTGGGTGAGATTTAAAAAAAATTTATTTCTAAACGAGATATCGTATTACTCCCCTTCCTCCCTCCAAAGCCCTCTAGTCCTTGCTAATTAACAAAATAATGCCTTAAAAGGCATTTTAAACTGAGCCTATGTTTGGTTGCCACACAAACATAGAGCGATAATTTTCTATTCACTTTCTTAAATTCTTGCAAATGGACAAAAAACTAAATGGGTTTCCAAAACAGCTTCCTGATTCTTAAAGTAGTTTGTTCTGATTTTGTTGTGTTTGATTTTAGTTTCTATTTTTCTTTTTCTAACCAATTCTTCATTTAGTTTAGTTTCTCCCTGATGCAGTAAATTTGCGGCGACCACTTGTATGCATGTCGTTCTGGATGGCTAGAATTGTATTGTCGCCGCCAAAGGTAGCAGTAGCAGTAGCAGCCACAACAAATGAGGGAGATGTTGATGTGCTAAGAAGATTTAGCTCAAGTCCAAGTAAGCTGCTACTCTGGAGGACTCCTGACTGGATGGATATACGGGTACAAGGTTTGAAAACTCGCCTGGGTGAGATTTAAAAAAAATTTATTTCTAAACGAGATATCGTATTACTCCCCTTCCTCCCTCCAAAGCCCTCTAGTCCTTGCTAATTAACAAAATAATGCCTTAAAAGGCATTTTAAACTGAGCCTATGTTTGGTTGCCACACAAACATAGAGCGATAATTTTCTATTCACTTTCTTAAATTCTTGCAAATGGACAAAAAACTAAATGGGTTTCCAAAACAGCTTCCTGATTCTTAAAGTAGTTTGTTCTGATTTTGTTGTGTTTGATTTTAGTTTCTATTTTTCTTTTTCTAACCAATTCTTCATTTAGTTTAGTTTCTCCCTGATGCAGTAAATTTGCGGCGACCACTTGTATGCATGTCGTTCTGGATGGCTAGAATTGTATTGTCGCCGCCAAAGGTAGCAGTAGCAGTAGCAGCCACAACAAATGAGGGAGATGTTGATGTGCTAAGAAGATTTAGCTCAAGTCCAAGTAAGCTGCTACTCTGGAGGACTCCTGACTGGATGGATATACGGGTACAAGGTTTGAAAACTCGCCTGGGTGAGATTTAAAAAAAATTTATTTCTAAACGAGATATCGTATTACTCCCCTTCCTCCCTCCAAAGCCCTCTAGTCCTTGCTAATTAACAAAATAATGCCTTAAAAGGCATTTTAAACTGAGCCTATGTTTGGTTGCCACACAAACATAGAGCGATAATTTTCTATTCACTTTCTTAAATTCTTGCAAATGGACAAAAAACTAAATGGGTTTCCAAAACAGCTTCCTGATTCTTAAAGTAGTTTGTTCTGATTTTGTTGTGTTTGATTTTAGTTTCTATTTTTCTTTTTCTAACCAATTCTTCATTTAGTTTAGTTTCTCCCTGATGCAGTAAATTTGCGGCGACCACTTGTATGCATGTCGTTCTGGATGGCTAGAATTGTATTGTCGCCGCCAAAGGTAGCAGTAGCAGTAGCAGCCACAACAAATGAGGGAGATGTTGATGTGCTAAGAAGATTTAGCTCAAGTCCAAGTAAGCTGCTACTCTGGAGGACTCCTGACTGGATGGATATACGGGTACAAGGTTTGAAAACTCGCCTGGGTGAGATTTAAAAAAAATTTATTTCTAAACGAGATATCGTATTACTCCCCTTCCTCCCTCCAAAGCCCTCTAGTCCTTGCTAATTAACAAAATAATGCCTTAAAAGGCATTTTAAACTGAGCCTATGTTTGGTTGCCACACAAACATAGAGCGATAATTTTCTATTCACTTTCTTAAATTCTTGCAAATGGACAAAAAACTAAATGGGTTTCCAAAACAGCTTCCTGATTCTTAAAGTAGTTTGTTCTGATTTTGTTGTGTTTGATTTTAGTTTCTATTTTTCTTTTTCTAACCAATTCTTCATTTAGTTTAGTTTCTCCCTGATGCAGTAAATTTGCGGCGACCACTTGTATGCATGTCGTTCTGGATGGCTAGAATTGTATTGTCGCCGCCAAAGGTAGCAGTAGCAGTAGCAGCCACAACAAATGAGGGAGATGTTGATGTGCTAAGAAGATTTAGCTCAAGTCCAAGTAAGCTGCTACTCTGGAGGACTCCTGACTGGATGGATATACGGGTACAAGGTTTGAAAACTCGCCTGGGTGAGATTTAAAAAAAATTTATTTCTAAACGAGATATCGTATTACTCCCCTTCCTCCCTCCAAAGCCCTCTAGTCCTTGCTAATTAACAAAATAATGCCTTAAAAGGCATTTTAAACTGAGCCTATGTTTGGTTGCCACACAAACATAGAGCGATAATTTTCTATTCACTTTCTTAAATTCTTGCAAATGGACAAAAAACTAAATGGGTTTCCAAAACAGCTTCCTGATTCTTAAAGTAGTTTGTTCTGATTTTGTTGTGTTTGATTTTAGTTTCTATTTTTCTTTTTCTAACCAATTCTTCATTTAGTTTAGTTTCTCCCTGATGCAGTAAATTTGCGGCGACCACTTGTATGCATGTCGTTCTGGATGGCTAGAATTGTATTGTCGCCGCCAAAGGTAGCAGTAGCAGTAGCAGCCACAACAAATGAGGGAGATGTTGATGTGCTAAGAAGATTTAGCTCAAGTCCAAGTAAGCTGCTACTCTGGAGGACTCCTGACTGGATGGATATACGGGTACAAGGTTTGAAAACTCGCCTGGGTGAGATTTAAAAAAAATTTATTTCTAAACGAGATATCGTATTACTCCCCTTCCTCCCTCCAAAGCCCTCTAGTCCTTGCTAATTAACAAAATAATGCCTTAAAAGGCATTTTAAACTGAGCCTATGTTTGGTTGCCACACAAACATAGAGCGATAATTTTCTATTCACTTTCTTAAATTCTTGCAAATGGACAAAAAACTAAATGGGTTTCCAAAACAGCTTCCTGATTCTTAAAGTAGTTTGTTCTGATTTTGTTGTGTTTGATTTTAGTTTCTATTTTTCTTTTTCTAACCAATTCTTCATTTAGTTTAGTTTCTCCCTGATGCAGTAAATTTGCGGCGACCACTTGTATGCATGTCGTTCTGGATGGCTAGAATTGTATTGTCGCCGCCAAAGGTAGCAGTAGCAGTAGCAGCCACAACAAATGAGGGAGATGTTGATGTGCTAAGAAGATTTAGCTCAAGTCCAAGTAAGCTGCTACTCTGGAGGACTCCTGACTGGATGGATATACGGGTACAAGGTTTGAAAACTCGCCTGGGTGAGATTTAAAAAAAATTTATTTCTAAACGAGATATCGTATTACTCCCCTTCCTCCCTCCAAAGCCCTCTAGTCCTTGCTAATTAACAAAATAATGCCTTAAAAGGCATTTTAAACTGAGCCTATGTTTGGTTGCCACACAAACATAGAGCGATAATTTTCTATTCACTTTCTTAAATTCTTGCAAATGGACAAAAAACTAAATGGGTTTCCAAAACAGCTTCCTGATTCTTAAAGTAGTTTGTTCTGATTTTGTTGTGTTTGATTTTAGTTTCTATTTTTCTTTTTCTAACCAATTCTTCATTTAGTTTAGTTTCTCCCTGATGCAGTAAATTTGCGGCGACCACTTGTATGCATGTCGTTCTGGATGGCTAGAATTGTATTGTCGCCGCCAAAGGTAGCAGTAGCAGTAGCAGCCACAACAAATGAGGGAGATGTTGATGTGCTAAGAAGATTTAGCTCAAGTCCAAGTAAGCTGCTACTCTGGAGGACTCCTGACTGGATGGATATACGGGTACAAGGTTTGAAAACTCGCCTGGGTGAGATTTAAAAAAAATTTATTTCTAAACGAGATATCGTATTACTCCCCTTCCTCCCTCCAAAGCCCTCTAGTCCTTGCTAATTAACAAAATAATGCCTTAAAAGGCATTTTAAACTGAGCCTATGTTTGGTTGCCACACAAACATAGAGCGATAATTTTCTATTCACTTTCTTAAATTCTTGCAAATGGACAAAAAACTAAATGGGTTTCCAAAACAGCTTCCTGATTCTTAAAGTAGTTTGTTCTGATTTTGTTGTGTTTGATTTTAGTTTCTATTTTTCTTTTTCTAACCAATTCTTCATTTAGTTTAGTTTCTCCCTGATGCAGTAAATTTGCGGCGACCACTTGTATGCATGTCGTTCTGGATGGCTAGAATTGTATTGTCGCCGCCAAAGGTAGCAGTAGCAGTAGCAGCCACAACAAATGAGGGAGATGTTGATGTGCTAAGAAGATTTAGCTCAAGTCCAAGTAAGCTGCTACTCTGGAGGACTCCTGACTGGATGGATATACGGGTACAAGGTTTGAAAACTCG
This sequence comes from Dromius quadrimaculatus, assembly GCA_963989225.1. Classification (NCBI taxonomy): domain Eukaryota; kingdom Metazoa; phylum Arthropoda; class Insecta; order Coleoptera; family Carabidae; genus Dromius; species Dromius quadrimaculatus. The sequence goes on from OZ022328.1 coordinate 7,136,606, forward strand.
CCTGGGTGAGATTTAAAAAAAATTTATTTCTAAACGAGATATCGTATTACTCCCCTTCCTCCCTCCAAAGCCCTCTAGTCCTTGCTAATTAACAAAATAATGCCTTAAAAGGCATTTTAAACTGAGCCTATGTTTGGTTGCCACACAAACATAGAGCGATAATTTTCTATTCACTTTCTTAAATTCTTGCAAATGGACAAAAAACTAAATGGGTTTCCAAAACAGCTTCCTGATTCTTAAAGTAGTTTGTTCTGATTTTGTTGTGTTTGATTTTAGTTTCTATTTTTCTTTTTCTAACCAATTCTTCATTTAGTTTAGTTTCTCCCTGATGCAGTAAATTTGCGGCGACCACTTGTATGCATGTCGTTCTGGATGGCTAGAATTGTATTGTCGCCGCCAAAGGTAGCAGTAGCAGTAGCAGCCACAACAAATGAGGGAGATGTTGATGTGCTAAGAAGATTTAGCTCAAGTCCAAGTAAGCTGCTACTCTGGAGGACTCCTGACTGGATGGATATACGGGTACAAGGTTTGAAAACTCGCCTGGGTGAGATTTAAAAAAAATTTATTTCTAAACGAGATATCGTATTACTCCCCTTCCTCCCTCCAAAGCCCTCTAGTCCTTGCTAATTAACAAAATAATGCCTTAAAAGGCATTTTAAACTGAGCCTATGTTTGGTTGCCACACAAACATAGAGCGATAATTTTCTATTCACTTTCTTAAATTCTTGCAAATGGACAAAAAACTAAATGGGTTTCCAAAACAGCTTCCTGATTCTTAAAGTAGTTTGTTCTGATTTTGTTGTGTTTGATTTTAGTTTCTATTTTTCTTTTTCTAACCAATTCTTCATTTAGTTTAGTTTCTCCCTGATGCAGTAAATTTGCGGCGACCACTTGTATGCATGTCGTTCTGGATGGCTAGAATTGTATTGTCGCCGCCAAAGGTAGCAGTAGCAGTCACAACAAATGAGGGAGATGTTGATGTGCTAAGAAGATTTAGCTCAAGTCCAAGTAAGCTGCTACTCTGGAGGACTCCTGACTGGATGGATATACGGGTACAAGGTTTGAAAACTCGCCTGGGTGAGATTTAAAAAAAATTTATTTCTAAACGAGATATCGTATTACTCCCCTTCCTCCCTCCAAAGCCCTCTAGTCCTTGCTAATTAACAAAATAATGCCTTAAAAGGCATTTTAAACTGAGCCTATGTTTGGTTGCCACACAAACATAGAGCGATAATTTTCTATTCACTTTCTTAAATTCTTGCAAATGGACAAAAAACTAAATGGGTTTCCAAAACAGCTTCCTGATTCTTAAAGTAGTTTGTTCTGATTTTGTTGTGTTTGATTTTAGTTTCTATTTTTCTTTTTCTAACCAATTCTTCATTTAGTTTAGTTTCTCCCTGATGCAGTAAATTTGCGGCGACCACTTGTATGCATGTCGTTCTGGATGGCTAGAATTGTATTGTCGCCGCCAAAGGTAGCAGTAGCAGTAGCAGCCACAACAAATGAGGGAGATGTTGATGTGCTAAGAAGATTTAGCTCAAGTCCAAGTAAGCTGCTACTCTGGAGGACTCCTGACTGGATGGATATACGGGTACAAGGTTTGAAAACTCGCCTGGGTGAGATTTAAAAAAAATTTATTTCTAAACGAGATATCGTATTACTCCCCTTCCTCCCTCCAAAGCCCTCTAGTCCTTGCTAATTAACAAAATAATGCCTTAAAAGGCATTTTAAACTGAGCCTATGTTTGGTTGCCACACAAACATAGAGCGATAATTTTCTATTCACTTTCTTAAATTCTTGCAAATGGACAAAAAACTAAATGGGTTTCCAAAACAGCTTCCTGATTCTTAAAGTAGTTTGTTCTGATTTTGTTGTGTTTGATTTTAGTTTCTATTTTTCTTTTTCTAACCAATTCTTCATTTAGTTTAGTTTCTCCCTGATGCAGTAAATTTGCGGCGACCACTTGTATGCATGTCGTTCTGGATGGCTAGAATTGTATTGTCGCCGCCAAAGGTAGCAGTAGCAGTAGCAGCCACAACAAATGAGGGAGATGTTGATGTGCTAAGAAGATTTAGCTCAAGTCCAAGTAAGCTGCTACTCTGGAGGACTCCTGACTGGATGGATATACGGGTACAAGGTTTGAAAACTCGCCTGGGTGAGATTTAAAAAAAATTTATTTCTAAACGAGATATCGTATTACTCCCCTTCCTCCCTCCAAAGCCCTCTAGTCCTTGCTAATTAACAAAATAATGCCTTAAAAGGCATTTTAAACTGAGCCTATGTTTGGTTGCCACACAAACATAGAGCGATAATTTTCTATTCACTTTCTTAAATTCTTGCAAATGGACAAAAAACTAAATGGGTTTCCAAAACAGCTTCCTGATTCTTAAAGTAGTTTGTTCTGATTTTGTTGTGTTTGATTTTAGTTTCTATTTTTCTTTTTCTAACCAATTCTTCATTTAGTTTAGTTTCTCCCTGATGCAGTAAATTTGCGGCGACCACTTGTATGCATGTCGTTCTGGATGGCTAGAATTGTATTGTCGCCGCCAAAGGTAGCAGTAGCAGTAGCAGCCACAACAAATGAGGGAGATGTTGATGTGCTAAGAAGATTTAGCTCAAGTCCAAGTAAGCTGCTACTCTGGAGGACTCCTGACTGGATGGATATACGGGTACAAGGTTTGAAAACTCGCCTGGGTGAGATTTAAAAAAAAATTATTTCTAAACGAGATATCGTATTACTCCCCTTCCTCCCTCCAAAGCCCTCTAGTCCTTGCTAATTAACAAAATAATGCCTTAAAAGGCATTTTAAACTGAGCCTATGTTTGGTTGCCACACAAACATAGAGCGATAATTTTCTATTCACTTTCTTAAATTCTTGCAAATGGACAAAAAACTAAATGGGTTTCCAAAACAGCTTCCTGATTCTTAAAGTAGTTTGTTCTGATTTTGTTGTGTTTGATTTTAGTTTCTATTTTTCTTTTTCTAACCAATTCTTCATTTAGTTTAGTTTCTCCCTGATGCAGTAAATTTGCGGCGACCACTTGTATGCATGTCGTTCTGGATGGCTATAATTGTATTGTCGCCGCCAAAGGTAGCAGTAGCAGTCACAACAAATGAGGGAGATGTTGATGTGCTAAGAAGATTTAGCTCAAGTCCAAGTAAGCTGCTACTCTGGAGGACTCCTGACTGGATGGATATACGGGTACAAGGTTTGAAAACTCGCCTGGGTGAGATTTAAAAAAAATTTATTTCTAAACGAGATATCGTATTACTCCCCTTCCTCCCTCCAAAGCCCTCTAGTCCTTGCTAATTAACAAAATAATGCCTTAAAAGGCATTTTAAACTGAGCCTATGTTTGGTTGCCACACAAACATAGAGCGATAATTTTCTATTCACTTTCTTAAATTCTTGCAAATGGACAAAAAACTAAATGGGTTTCCAAAACAGCTTCCTGATTCTTAAAGTAGTTTGTTCTGATTTTGTTGTGTTTGATTTTAGTTTCTATTTTTCTTTTTCTAACCAATTCTTCATTTAGTTTAGTTTCTCCCTGATGCAGTAAATTTGCGGCGACCACTTGTATGCATGTCGTTCTGGATGGCTAGAATTGTATTGTCGCCGCCAAAGGTAGCAGTAGCAGTCACAACAAATGAGGGAGATGTTGATGTGCTAAGAAGATTTAGCTCAAGTCCAAGTAAGCTGCTACTCTGGAGGACTCCTGACTGGATGGATATACGGGTACAAGGTTTGAAAACTCGCCTGGGTGAGATTTAAAAAAAATTTATTTCTAAACGAGATATCGTATTACTCCCCTTCCTCCCTCCAAAGCCCTCTAGTCCTTGCTAATTAACAAAATAATGCCTTAAAAGGCATTTTAAACTGAGCCTATGTTTGGTTGCCACACAAACATAGAGCGATAATTTTCTATTCACTTTCTTAAATTCTTGCAAATGGACAAAAAACTAAATGGGTTTCCAAAACAGCTTCCTGATTCTTAAAGTAGTTTGTTCTGATTTTGTTGTGTTTGATTTTAGTTTCTATTTTTCTTTTTCTAACCAATTCTTCATTTAGTTTAGTTTCTCCCTGATGCAGTAAATTTGCGGCGACCACTTGTATGCATGTCGTTCTGGATGGCTAGAATTGTATTGTCGCCGCCAAAGGTAGCAGTAGCAGTAGCAGCCACAACAAATGAGGGAGATGTTGATGTGCTAAGAAGATTTAGCTCAAGTCCAAGTAAGCTGCTACTCTGGAGGACTCCTGACTGGATGGATATACGGGTACAAGGTTTGAAAACTCGCCTGGGTGAGATTTAAAAAAAATTTATTTCTAAACGAGATATCGTATTACTCCCCTTCCTCCCTCCAAAGCCCTCTAGTCCTTGCTAATTAACAAAATAATGCCTTAAAAGGCATTTTAAACTGAGCCTATGTTTGGTTGCCACACAAACATAGAGCGATAATTTTCTATTCACTTTCTTAAATTCTTGCAAATGGACAAAAAACTAAATGGGTTTCCAAAACAGCTTCCTGATTCTTAAAGTAGTTTGTTCTGATTTTGTTGTGTTTGATTTTAGTTTCTATTTTTCTTTTTCTAACCAATTCTTCATTTAGTTTAGTTTCTCCCTGATGCAGTAAATTTGCGGCGACCACTTGTATGCATGTCGTTCTGGATGGCTAGAATTGTATTGTCGCCGCCAAAGGTAGCAGTAGCAGTAGCAGCCACAACAAATGAGGGAGATGTTGATGTGCTAAGAAGATTTAGCTCAAGTCCAAGTAAGCTGCTACTCTGGAGGACTCCTGACTGGATGGATATACGGGTACAAGGTTTGAAAACTCGCCTGGGTGAGATTTAAAAAAAATTTATTTCTAAACGAGATATCGTATTACTCCCCTTCCTCCCTCCAAAGCCCTCTAGTCCTTGCTAATTAACAAAATAATGCCTTAAAAGGCATTTTAAACTGAGCCTATGTTTGGTTGCCACACAAACATAGAGCGATAATTTTCTATTCACTTTCTTAAATTCTTGCAAATGGACAAAAAACTAAATGGGTTTCCAAAACAGCTTCCTGATTCTTAAAGTAGTTTGTTCTGATTTTGTTGTGTTTGATTTTAGTTTCTATTTTTCTTTTTCTAACCAATTCTTCATTTAGTTTAGTTTCTCCCTGATGCAGTAAATTTGCGGCGACCACTTGTATGCATGTCGTTCTGGATGGCTAGAATTGTATTGTCGCCGCCAAAGGTAGCAGTAGCAGTAGCAGCCACAACAAATGAGGGAGATGTTGATGTGCTAAGAAGATTTAGCTCAAGTCCAAGTAAGCTGCTACTCTGGAGGACTCCTGACTGGATGGATATACGGGTACAAGGTTTGAAAACTCGCCTGGGTGAGATTTAAAAAAAAATTATTTCTAAACGAGATATCGTATTACTCCCCTTCCTCCCTCCAAAGCCCTCTAGTCCTTGCTAATTAACAAAATAATGCCTTAAAAGGCATTTTAAACTGAGCCTATGTTTGGTTGCCACACAAACATAGAGCGATAATTTTCTATTCACTTTCTTAAATTCTTGCAAATGGACAAAAAACTAAATGGGTTTCCAAAACAGCTTCCTGATTCTTAAAGTAGTTTGTTCTGATTTTGTTGTGTTTGATTTTAGTTTCTATTTTTCTTTTTCTAACCAATTCTTCATTTAGTTTAGTTTCTCCCTGATGCAGTAAATTTGCGGCGACCACTTGTATGCATGTCGTTCTGGATGGCTAGAATTGTATTGTCGCCGCCAAAGGTAGCAGTAGCAGTAGCAGCCACAACAAATGAGGGAGATGTTGATGTGCTAAGAAGATTTAGCTCAAGTCCAAGTAAGCTGCTACTCTGGAGGACTCCTGACTGGATGGATATACGGGTACAAGGTTTGAAAACTCGCCTGGGTGAGATTTAAAAAAAATTTATTTCTAAACGAGATATCGTATTACTCCCCTTCCTCCCTCCAAGGCCCTCTAGTCCTTGCTAATTAACAAAATAATGCCTTAAAAGGCATTTTAAACTGAGCCTATGTTTGGTTGCCACACAAACATAGAGCGATAATTTTCTATTCACTTTCTTAAATTCTTGCAAATGGACAAAAAACTAAATGGGTTTCCAAAACAGCTTCCTGATTCTTAAAGTAGTTTGTTCTGATTTTGTTGTGTTTGATTTTAGTTTCTATTTTTCTTTTTCTAACCAATTCTTCATTTAGTTTAGTTTCTCCCTGATGCAGTAAATTTGCGGCGACCACTTGTATGCATGTCGTTCTGGATGGCTAGAATTGTATTGTCGCCGCCAAAGGTAGCAGTAGCAGTCACAACAAATGAGGGAGATGTTGATGTGCTAAGAAGATTTAGCTCAAGTCCAAGTAAGCTGCTACTCTGGAGGACTCCTGACTGGATGGATATACGGGTACAAGGTTTGAAAACTCGCCTGGGTGAGATTTAAAAAAAATTTATTTCTAAACGAGATATCGTATTACTCCCCTTCCTCCCTCCAAAGCCCTCTAGTCCTTGCTAATTAACAAAATAATGCCTTAAAAGGCATTTTAAACTGAGCCTATGTTTGGTTGCCACACAAACATAGAGCGATAATTTTCTATTCACTTTCTTAAATTCTTGCAAATGGACAAAAAACTAAATGGGTTTCCAAAACAGCTTCCTGATTCTTAAAGTAGTTTGTTCTGATTTTGTTGTGTTTGATTTTAGTTTCTATTTTTCTTTTTCTAACCAATTCTTCATTTAGTTTAGTTTCTCCCTGATGCAGTAAATTTGCGGCGACCACTTGTATGCATGTCGTTCTGGATGGCTAGAATTGTATTGTCGCCGCCAAAGGTAGCAGTAGCAGTAGCAGCCACAACAAATGAGGGAGATGTTGATGTGCTAAGAAGATTTAGCTCAAGTCCAAGTAAGCTGCTACTCTGGAGGACTCCTGACTGGATGGATATACGGGTACAAGGTTTGAAAACTCGCCTGGGTGAGATTTAAAAAAAATTTATTTCTAAACGAGATATCGTATTACTCCCCTTCCTCCCTCCAAAGCCCTCTAGTCCTTGCTAATTAACAAAATAATGCCTTAAAAGGCATTTTAAACTGAGCCTATGTTTGGTTGCCACACAAACATAGAGCGATAATTTTCTATTCACTTTCTCAAATTCTTGCAAATGGACAAAAAACTAAATGGGTTTCCAAAACAGCTTCCTGATTCTTAAAGTAGTTTGTTCTGATTTTGTTGTGTTTGATTTTAGTTTCTATTTTTCTTTTTCTAACCAATTCTTCATTTAGTTTAGTTTCTCCCTGATGCAGTAAATTTGCGGCGACCACTTGTATGCATGTCGTTCTGGATGGCTAGAATTGTATTGTCGCCGCCAAAGGTAGCAGTAGCAGTAGCAGCCACAACAAATGAGGGAGATGTTGATGTGCTAAGAAGATTTAGCACAAGTCCAAGTAAGCTGCTACTCTGGAGGACTCCTGACTGGATGGATATACGGGTACAAGGTTTGAAAACTCGCCTGGGTGAGATTAAAAAAAATTTATTTCTAAACGAGATATCTTATTACTCCCCTTTCTCCCTCCAAAGCCCTCTAGTCCTTGCTAATTAACAAAATAATGCCTTAAAAGGCATTTCAAACTGAGCCTATGTTTGGTTGCCACACAAACATAGAGCGATAATTTTCTATTCACTTTCTTAAATTCTTGCAAATGGACAAAAAACTAAATGGGTTTCCAAAACAGCTTCCTGATTCTTAAAGTAGTTTGTTCTGATTTTGTTGTGTTTGATTTTAGTTTCTATTTTTCTTTTTCTAACCAATTCTTCATTTAGTTTAGTTTCTCCCTGATGCAGTAAATTTGCGGCGACCACTTGTATGCATGTCGTTCTGGATGGCTAGAATTGTATTGTCGCCGCCAAAGGTAGCAGTAGCAGTAGCAGCCACAACAAATGAGGGAGATGTTGATGTGCTAAGAAGATTTAGCTCAAGTCCAAGTAAGCTGCTACTCTGGAGGACTCCTGACTGGATGGATATACGGGTACAAGGTTTGAAAACTCGCCTGGGTGAGATTTAAAAAAAATTTATTTCTAAACGAGATATCGTATTACTCCCCTTCCTCCCTCCAAAGCCCTCTAGTCCTTGCTAATTAACAAAATAATGCCTTAAAAGGCATTTTAAACTGAGCCTATGTTTGGTTGCCACACAAACATAGAGCGATAATTTTCTATTCACTTTCTTAAATTCTTGCAAATGGACAAAAAACTAAATGGGTTTCCAAAACAGCTTCCTGATTCTTAAAGTAGTTTGTTCTGATTTTGTTGTGTTTGATTTTAGTTTCTATTTTTCTTTTTCTAACCAATTCTTCATTTAGTTTAGTTTCTCCCTGATGCAGTAAATTTGCGGCGACCACTTGTATGCATGTCGTTCTGGATGGCTAGAATTGTATTGTCGCCGCCAAAGGTAGCAGTAGCAGTAGCAGCCACAACAAATGAGGGAGATGTTGATGTGCTAAGAAGATTTAGCTCAAGTCCAAGTAAGCTGCTACTCTGGAGGACTCCTGACTGGATGGATATACGGGTACAAGGTTTGAAAACTCGCCTGGGTGAGATTTAAAAAAAATTTATTTCTAAACGAGATATCGTATTACTCCCCTTCCTCCCTCCAAAGCCCTCTAGTCCTTGCTAATTAACAAAATAATGCCTTAAAAGGCATTTTAAACTGAGCCTATGTTTGGTTGCCACACAAACATAGAGCGATAATTTTCTATTCACTTTCTTAAATTCTTGCAAATGGACAAAAAACTAAATGGGTTTCCAAAACAGCTTCCTGATTCTTAAAGTAGTTTGTTCTGATTTTGTTGTGTTTGATTTTAGTTTCTATTTTTCTTTTTCTAACCAATTCTTCATTTAGTTTAGTTTCTCCCTGATGCAGTAAATTTGCGGCGACCACTTGTATGCATGTCGTTCTGGATGGCTAGAATTGTATTGTCGCCGCCAAAGGTAGCAGTAGCAGTAGCAGCCACAACAAATGAGGGAGATGTTGATGTGCTAAGAAGATTTAGCTCAAGTCCAAGTAAGCTGCTACTCTGGAGGACTCCTGACTGGATGGATATACGGGTACAAGGTTTGAAAACTCGCCTGGGTGAGATTTAAAAAAAATTTATTTCTAAACGAGATATCGTATTACTCCCCTTCCTCCCTCCAAAGCCCTCTAGTCCTTGCTAATTAACAAAATAATGCCTTAAAAGGCATTTTAAACTGAGCCTATGTTTGGTTGCCACACAAACATAGAGCGATAATTTTCTATTCACTTTCTTAAATTCTTGCAAATGGACAAAAAACTAAATGGGTTTCCAAAACAGCTTCCTGATTCTTAAAGTAGTTTGTTCTGATTTTGTTGTGTTTGATTTTAGTTTCTATTTTTCTTTTTCTAACCAATTCTTCATTTAGTTTAGTTTCTCCCTGATGCAGTAAATTTGCGGCGACCACTTGTATGCATGTCGTTCTGGATGGCTAGAATTGTATTGTCGCCGCCAAAGGTAGCAGTAGCAGTAGCAGCCACAACAAATGAGGGAGATGTTGATGTGCTAAGAAGATTTAGCTCAAGTCCAAGTAAGCTGCTACTCTGGAGGACTCCTGACTGGATGGATATACGGGTACAAGGTTTGAAAACTCGCCTGGGTGAGATTTAAAAAAAATTTATTTCTAAACGAGATATCGTATTACTCCCCTTCCTCCCTCCAAAGCCCTCTAGTCCTTGCTAATTAACAAAATAATGCCTTAAAAGGCATTTTAAACTGAGCCTATGTTTGGTTGCCACACAAACATAGAGCGATAATTTTCTATTCACTTTCTCAAATTCTTGCAAATGGACAAAAAACTAAATGGGTTTCTAAAACAGCTTCCTGATTCTTAAAGTAGTTTGTTCTGATTTTGTTGTGTTTGATTTTAGTTTCTATTTTTCTTTTTCTAACCAATTCTTCATTTAGTTTAGTTTCTCCCTGATGCAGTAAATTTGCGGCGACCACTTGTATGCATGTCGTTCTGGATGGCTAGAATTGTATTGTCGCCGCCAAAGGTAGCAGTAGCAGTAGCAGCCACAACAAATGAGGGAGATGTTGATGTGCTAAGAAGATTTAGCTCAAGTCCAAGTAAGCTGCTACTCTGGAGGACTCCTGACTGGATGGATATACGGGTACAAGGTTTGAAAACTCGCCTGGGTGAGATTTAAAAAAAATTTATTTCTAAACGAGATATCGTATTACTTCCCTTCCTCCCTCCAAAGCCCTCTAGTCCTTGCTAATTAACAAAATAATGCCTTAAAAGGCATTTTAAACTGAGCCTATGTTTGGTTGCCACACAAACATAGAGCGATAATTTTCTATTCACTTTCTCAAATTCTTGCAAATGGACAAAAAACTAAATGGGTTTCTAAAACAGCTTCCTGATTCTTAAAGTAGTTTGTTCTGATTTTGTTGTGTTTGATTTTAGTTTCTATTTTTCTTTTTCTAACCAATTCTTCATTTAGTTTAGTTTCTCCCTGATGCAGTAAATTTGCGGCGACCACTTGTATGCATGTCGTTCTGGATGGCTAGAATTGTATTGTCGCCGCCAAAGGTAGCAGTAGCAGTAGCAGCCACAACAAATGAGGGAGATGTTGATGTGCTAAGAAGATTTAGCTCAAGTCCAAGTAAGCTGCTACTCTGGAGGACTCCTGACTGGATGGATATACGGGTACAAGGTTTGAAAACTCGCCTGGGTGAGATTTAAAAAAAATTTATTTCTAAACGAGATATCGTATTACTCCCCTTCCTCCCTCCAAAGCCCTCTAGTCCTTGCTAATTAACAAAATAATGCCTTAAAATGCATTTTAAACTGAGCCTATGTTTGGTTGCCACACAAACATAGAGCGATAATTTTCTATTCACTTTCTCAAATTCTTGCAAATGGACAAAAAACTAAATGGGTTTCCAAAACAGCTTCCTGATTCTTAAAGTAGTTTGTTCTGATTTTGTTGTGTTTGATTTTAGTTTCTATTTTTCTTTTTCTAACCAATTCTTCATTTAGTTTAGTTTCTCCCTGATGCAGTAAATTTGCGGCGACCACTTGTATGCATGTCGTTCTGGATGGCTAGAATTGTATTGTCGCCGCCAAAGGTAGCAGTAGCAGTAGCAGCCACAACAAATGAGGGAGATGTTGATGTGCTAAGAAGATTTAGCTCAAGTCCAAGTAAGCTGCTACTCTGGAGGACTCCTGACTGGATGGATATACGGGTACAAGGTTTGAAAACTCGCCTGGGTGAGATTTAAAAAAAATTTATTTCTAAACGAGATATCGTATTACTTCCCTTCCTCCCTCCAAAGCCCTCTAGTCCTTGCTAATTAACAAAATAATGCCTTAAAAGGCATTTTAAACTGAGCCTATGTTTGGTTGCCACACAAACATAGAGCGATAATTTTCTATTCACTTTCTCAAATTCTTGCAAATGGACAAAAAACTAAATGGGTTTCTAAAACAGCTTCCTGATTCTTAAAGTAGTTTGTTCTGATTTTGTTGTGTTTGATTTTAGTTTCTATTTTTCTTTTTCTAACCAATTCTTCATTTAGTTTAGTTTCTCCCTGATGCAGTAAATTTGCGGCGACCACTTGTATGCATGTCGTTCTGGATGGCTAGAATTGTATTGTCGCCGCCAAAGGTAGCAGTAGCAGTAGCAGCCACAACAAATGAGGGAGATGTTGATGTGCTAAGAAGATTTAGCTCAAGTCCAAGTAAGCTGCTACTCTGGAGGACTCCTGACTGGATGGATATACGGGTACAAGGTTTGAAAACTCGCCTGGGTGAGATTTAAAAAAAAATTATTTCTAAACGAGATATCGTATTACTCCCCTTCCTCCCTCCAAAGCCCTCTAGTCCTTGCTAATTAACAAAATAATGCCTTAAAATGCATTTTAAACTGAGCCTATGTTTGGTTGCCACACAAACATAGAGCGATAATTTTCTATTCACTTTCTCAAATTCTTGCAAATGGACAAAAAACTAAATGGGTTTCCAAAACAGCTTCCTGATTCTTAAAGTAGTTTGTTCTGATTTTGTTGTGTTTGATTTTAGTTTCTATTTTTCTTTTTCTAACCAATTCTTCATTTAGTTTAGTTTCTCCCTGATGCAGTAAATTTGCGGCGACCACTTGTATGCATGTCGTTCTGGATGGCTAGAATTGTATTGTCGCCGCCAAAGGTAGCAGTAGCAGTAGCAGCCACAACAAATGAGGGAGATGTTGATGTGCTAAGAAGATTTAGCTCAAGTCCAAGTAAGCTGCTACTCTGGAGGACTCCTGACTGGATGGATATACGGGTACAAGGTTTGAAAACTCGCCTGGGTGAGATTTAAAAAAAATTTATTTCTAAACGAGATATCGTATTACTCCCCTTCCTCCCTCCAAAGCCCTCTAGTCCTTGCTAATTAACAAAATAATGCCTTGAAAGGCATTTTAAACTGAGCCTATGTTTGGTTGCCACACAAACATAGAGCGATAATTTTCTATTCACTTTCTCAAATTCTTGCAAATGGACAAAAAACTAAATGGGTTTCTAAAACAGCTTCCTGATTCTTAAAGTAGTTTGTTCTGATTTTGTTGTGTTTGATTTTAGTTTCTATTTTTCTTTTTCTAACCAATTCTTCATTTAGTTTAGTTTCTCCCTGATGCAGTAAATTTGCGGCGACCACTTGTATGCATGTCGTTCTGGATGGCTAGAATTGTATTGTCGCCGCCAAAGGTAGCAGTAGCAGTAGCAGCCACAACAAATGAGGGAGATGTTGATGTGCTAAGAAGATTTAGCTCAAGTCCAAGTAAGCTGCTACTCTGGAGGACTCCTGACTGGATGGATATACGGGTACAAGGTTTGAAAACTCGCCTGGGTGAGATTTAAAAAAAATTTATTTCTAAACGAGATATCGTATTACTCCCCTTCCTCCCTCCAAAGCCCTCTAGTCCTTGCTAATTAACAAAATAATGCCTTAAAAGGCATTTTAAACTGAGCCTATGTTTGGTTGCCACACAAACATAGAGCGATAATTTTCTATTCACTTTCTCAAATTCTTGCAAATGGACAAAAAACTAAATGGGTTTCCAAAACAGCTTCCTGATTCTTAAAGTAGTTTGTTCTGATTTTGTTGTGTTTGATTTTAGTTTCTATTTTTCTTTTTCTAACCAATTCTTCATTTAGTTTAGTTTCTCCCTGATGCAGTAAATTTGCGGCGACCACTTGTATGCATGTCGTTCTGGATGGCTAGAATTGTATTGTCGCCGCCAAAGGTAGCAGTAGCAGTAGCAGCCACAACAAATGAGGGAGATGTTGATGTGCTAAGAAGATTTAGCACAAGTCCAAGTAAGCTGCTACTCTGGAGGACTCCTGACTGGATGGATATACGGGTACAAGGTTTGAAAACTCGCCTGGGTGAGATTAAAAAAAATTTATTTCTAAACGAGATATCTTATTACTCCCCTTCCTCCCTCCAAAGCCCTCTAGTCCTTGCTAATTAACAAAATAATGCCTTAAAAGGCATTTTAAACTGAGCCTATGTTTGGTTGCCACACAAACATAGAGCGATAATTTTCTATTCACTTTCTTAAATTCTTGCAAATGGACAAAAAACTAAATGGGTTTCCAAAACAGCTTCCTGATTCTTAAAGTAGTTTGTTCTGATTTTGTTGTGTTTGATTTTAGTTTCTATTTTTCTTTTTCTAACCAATTCTTCATTTAGTTTAGTTTCTCCCTGATGCAGTAAATTTGCGGCGACCACTTGTATGCATGTCGTTCTGGATGGCTAGAATTGTATTGTCGCCGCCAAAGGTAGCAGTAGCAGTAGCAGCCACAACAAATGAGGGAGATGTTGATGTGCTAAGAAGATTTAGCTCAAGTCCAAGTAAGCTGCTACTCTGGAGGACTCCTGACTGGATGGATATACGGGTACAAGGTTTGAAAACTCGCCTGGGTGAGATTTAAAAAAAATTTATTTCTAAACGAGATATCGTATTACTCCCCTTCCTCCCTCCAAAGCCCTCTAGTCCTTGCTAATTAACAAAATAATGCCTTAAAAGGCATTTTAAACTGAGCCTATGTTTGGTTGCCACACAAACATAGAGCGATAATTTTCTATTCACTTTCTTAAATTCTTGCAAATGGACAAAAAACTAAATGGGTTTCCAAAACAGCTTCCTGATTCTTAAAGTAGTTTGTTCTGATTTTGTTGTGTTTGATTTTAGTTTCTATTTTTCTTTTTCTAACCAATTCTTCATTTAGTTTAGTTTCTCCCTGATGCAGTAAATTTGCGGCGACCACTTGTATGCATGTCGTTCTGGATGGCTAGAATTGTATTGTCGCCGCCAAAGGTAGCAGTAGCAGTAGCAGCCACAACAAATGAGGGAGATGTTGATGTGCTAAGAAGATTTAGCTCAAGTCCAAGTAAGCTGCTACTCTGGAGGACTCCTGACTGGATGGATATACGGGTACAAGGTTTGAAAACTCGCCTGGGTGAGATTTAAAAAAAAATTATTTCTAAACGAGATATCGTATTACTCCCCTTCCTCCCTCCAAAGCCCTCTAGTCCTTGCTAATTAACAAAATAATGCCTTAAAAGGCATTTTAAACTGAGCCTATGTTTGGTTGCCACACAAACATAGAGCGATAATTTTCTATTCACTTTCTTAAATTCTTGCAAATGGACAAAAAACTAAATGGGTTTCCAAAACAGCTTCCTGATTCTTAAAGTAGTTTGTTCTGATTTTGTTGTGTTTGATTTTAGTTTCTATTTTTCTTTTTCTAACCAATTCTTCATTTAGTTTAGTTTCTCCCTGATGCAGTAAATTTGCGGCGACCACTTGTATGCATGTCGTTCTGGATGGCTAGAATTGTATTGTCGCCGCCAAAGGTAGCAGTAGCAGTAGCAGCCACAACAAATGAGGGAGATGTTGATGTGCTAAGAAGATTTAGCTCAAGTCCAAGTAAGCTGCTACTCTGGAGGACTCCTGACTGGATGGATATACGGGTACAAGGTTTGAAAACTCGCCTGGGTGAGATTTAAAAAAAATTTATTTCTAAACGAGATATCGTATTACTCCCCTTCCTCCCTCCAAAGCCCTCTAGTCCTTGCTAATTAACAAAATAATGCCTTAAAAGGCATTTTAAACTGAGCCTATGTTTGGTTGCCACACAAACATAGAGCGATAATTTTCTATTCACTTTCTTAAATTCTTGCAAATGGACAAAAAACTAAATGGGTTTCCAAAACAGCTTCCTGATTCTTAAAGTAGTTTGTTCTGATTTTGTTGTGTTTGATTTTAGTTTCTATTTTTCTTTTTCTAACCAATTCTTCATTTAGTTTAGTTTCTCCCTGATGCAGTAAATTTGCGGCGACCACTTGTATGCATGTCGTTCTGGATGGCTAGAATTGTATTGTCGCCGCCAAAGGTAGCAGTAGCAGTAGCAGCCACAACAAATGAGGGAGATGTTGATGTGCTAAGAAGATTTAGCTCAAGTCCAAGTAAGCTGCTACTCTGGAGGACTCCTGACTGGATGGATATACGGGTACAAGGTTTGAAAACTCGCCTGGGTGAGATTTAAAAAAAAATTATTTCTAAACGAGATATCGTATTACTCCCCTTCCTCCCTCCAAAGCCCTCTAGTCCTTGCTAATTAACAAAATAATGCCTTAAAAGGCATTTTAAACTGAGCCTATGTTTGGTTGCCACACAAACATAGAGCGATAATTTTCTATTCACTTTCTTAAATTCTTGCAAATGGACAAAAAACTAAATGGGTTTCCAAAACAGCTTCCTGATTCTTAAAGTAGTTTGTTCTGATTTTGTTGTGTTTGATTTTAGTTTCTATTTTTCTTTTTCTAACCAATTCTTCATTTAGTTTAGTTTCTCCCTGATGCAGTAAATTTGCGGCGACCACTTGTATGCATGTCGTTCTGGATGGCTAGAATTGTATTGTCGCCGCCAAAGGTAGCAGTAGCAGTAGCAGCCACAACAAATGAGGGAGATGTTGATGTGCTAAGAAGATTTAGCTCAAGTCCAAGTAAGCTGCTACTCTGGAGGACTCCTGACTGGATGGATATACGGGTACAAGGTTTGAAAACTCGCCTGGGTGAGATTTAAAAAAAATTTATTTCTAAACGAGATATCGTATTACTCCCCTTCCTCCCTCCAAAGCCCTCTAGTCCTTGCTAATTAACAAAATAATGCCTTAAAAGGCATTTTAAACTGAGCCTATGTTTGGTTGCCACACAAACATAGAGCGATAATTTTCTATTCACTTTCTCAAATTCTTGCAAATGGACAAAAAACTAAATGGGTTTCCAAAACAGCTTCCTGATTCTTAAAGTAGTTTGTTCTGATTTTGTTGTGTTTGATTTTAGTTTCTATTTTTCTTTTTCTAACCAATTCTTCATTTAGTTTAGTTTCTCCCTGATGCAGTAAATTTGCGGCGACCACTTGTATGCATGTCGTTCTGGATGGCTAGAATTGTATTGTCGCCGCCAAAGGTAGCAGTAGCAGTAGCAGCCACAACAAATGAGGGAGATGTTGATGTGCTAAGAAGATTTAGCTCAAGTCCAAGTAAGCTGCTACTCTGGAGGACTCCTGACTGGATGGATATACGGGTACAAGGTTTGAAAACTCGCCTGGGTGAGATTTAAAAAAAATTTATTTCTAAACGAGATATCGTATTACTCCCCTTCCTCCCTCCAAAGCCCTCTAGTCCTTGCTAATTAACAAAATAATGCCTTAAAAGGCATTTTAAACTGAGCCTATGTTTGGTTGCCACACAAACATAGAGCGATAATTTTCTATTCACTTTCTCAAATTCTTGCAAATGGACAAAAAACTAAATGGGTTTCTAAAACAGCTTCCTGATTCTTAAAGTAGTTTGTTCTGATTTTGTTGTGTTTGATTTTAGTTTCTATTTTTCTTTTTCTAACCAATTCTTCATTTAGTTTAGTTTCTCCCTGATGCAGTAAATTTGCGGCGACCACTTGTATGCATGTCGTTCTGGATGGCTAGAATTGTATTGTCGCCGCCAAAGGTAGCAGTAGCAGTAGCAGCCACAACAAATGAGGGAGATGTTGATGTGCTAAGAAGATTTAGCACAAGTCCAAGTAAGCTGCTACTCTGGAGGACTCCTGACTGGATGGATATACGGGTACAAGGTTTGAAAACTCGCCTGGGTGAGATTAAAAAAAATTTATTTCTAAACGAGATATCTTATTACTCCCCTTCCTCCCTCCAAAGCCCTCTAGTCCTTGCTAATTAACAAAATAATGCCTTAAAAGGCATTTTAAACTGAGCCTATGTTTGGTTGCCACACAAACATAGAGCGATAATTTTCTATTCACTTTCTTAAATTCTTGCAAATGGACAAAAAACTAAATGGGTTTCCAAAACAGCTTCCTGATTCTTAAAGTAGTTTGTTCTGATTTTGTTGTGTTTGATTTTAGTTTCTATTTTTCTTTTTCTAACCAATTCTTCATTTAGTTTAGTTTCTCCCTGATGCAGTAAATTTGCGGCGACCACTTGTATGCATGTCGTTCTGGATGGCTAGAATTGTATTGTCGCCGCCAAAGGTAGCAGTAGCAGTAGCAGCCACAACAAATGAGGGAGATGTTGATGTGCTAAGAAGATTTAGCTCAAGTCCAAGTAAGCTGCTACTCTGGAGGACTCCTGACTGGATGGATATACGGGTACAAGGTTTGAAAACTCGCCTGGGTGAGATTTAAAAAAAATTTATTTCTAAACGAGATATCGTATTACTCCCCTTCCTCCCTCCAAAGCCCTCTAGTCCTTGCTAATTAACAAAATAATGCCTTAAAAGGCATTTTAAACTGAGCCTATGTTTGGTTGCCACACAAACATAGAGCGATAATTTTCTATTCACTTTCTTAAATTCTTGCAAATGGACAAAAAACTAAATGGGTTTCCAAAACAGCTTCCTGATTCTTAAAGTAGTTTGTTCTGATTTTGTTGTGTTTGATTTTAGTTTCTATTTTTCTTTTTCTAACCAATTCTTCATTTAGTTTAGTTTCTCCCTGATGCAGTAAATTTGCGGCGACCACTTGTATGCATGTCGTTCTGGATGGCTAGAATTGTATTGTCGCCGCCAAAGGTAGCAGTAGCAGTAGCAGCCACAACAAATGAGGGAGATGTTGATGTGCTAAGAAGATTTAGCTCAAGTCCAAGTAAGCTGCTACTCTGGAGGACTCCTGACTGGATGGATATACGGGTACAAGGTTTGAAAACTCGCCTGGGTGAGATTTAAAAAAAATTTATTTCTAAACGAGATATCGTATTACTCCCCTTCCTCCCTCCAAAGCCCTCTAGTCCTTGCTAATTAACAAAATAATGCCTTAAAAGGCATTTTAAACTGAGCCTATGTTTGGTTGCCACACAAACATAGAGCGATAATTTTCTATTCACTTTCTTAAATTCTTGCAAATGGACAAAAAACTAAATGGGTTTCCAAAACAGCTTCCTGATTCTTAAAGTAGTTTGTTCTGATTTTGTTGTGTTTGATTTTAGTTTCTATTTTTCTTTTTCTAACCAATTCTTCATTTAGTTTAGTTTCTCCCTGATGCAGTAAATTTGCGGCGACCACTTGTATGCATGTCGTTCTGGATGGCTAGAATTGTATTGTCGCCGCCAAAGGTAGCAGTAGCAGTAGCAGCCACAACAAATGAGGGAGATGTTGATGTGCTAAGAAGATTTAGCTCAAGTCCAAGTAAGCTGCTACTCTGGAGGACTCCTGACTGGATGGATATACGGGTACAAGGTTTGAAAACTCGCCTGGGTGAGATTTAAAAAAAATTTATTTCTAAACGAGATATCGTATTACTCCCCTTCCTCCCTCCAAAGCCCTCTAGTCCTTGCTAATTAACAAAATAATGCCTTAAAAGGCATTTTAAACTGAGCCTATGTTTGGTTGCCACACAAACATAGAGCGATAATTTTCTATTCACTTTCTTAAATTCTTGCAAATGGACAAAAAACTAAATGGGTTTCCAAAACAGCTTCCTGATTCTTAAAGTAGTTTGTTCTGATTTTGTTGTGTTTGATTTTAGTTTCTATTTTTCTTTTTCTAACCAATTCTTCATTTAGTTTAGTTTCTCCCTGATGCAGTAAATTTGCGGCGACCACTTGTATGCATGTCGTTCTGGATGGCTAGAATTGTATTGTCGCCGCCAAAGGTAGCAGTAGCAGTAGCAGCCACAACAAATGAGGGAGATGTTGATGTGCTAAGAAGATTTAGCTCAAGTCCAAGTAAGCTGCTACTCTGGAGGACTCCTGACTGGATGGATATACGGGTACAAGGTTTGAAAACTCGCCTGGGTGAGATTTAAAAAAAATTTATTTCTAAACGAGATATCGTATTACTCCCCTTCCTCCCTCCAAAGCCCTCTAGTCCTTGCTAATTAACAAAATAATGCCTTAAAAGGCATTTTAAACTGAGCCTATGTTTGGTTGCCACACAAACATAGAGCGATAATTTTCTATTCACTTTCTTAAATTCTTGCAAATGGACAAAAAACTAAATGGGTTTCCAAAACAGCTTCCTGATTCTTAAAGTAGTTTGTTCTGATTTTGTTGTGTTTGATTTTAGTTTCTATTTTTCTTTTTCTAACCAATTCTTCATTTAGTTTAGTTTCTCCCTGATGCAGTAAATTTGCGGCGACCACTTGTATGCATGTCGTTCTGGATGGCTAGAATTGTATTGTCGCCGCCAAAGGTAGCAGTAGCAGTAGCAGCCACAACAAATGAGGGAGATGTTGATGTGCTAAGAAGATTTAGCTCAAGTCCAAGTAAGCTGCTACTCTGGAGGACTCCTGACTGGATGGATATACGGGTACAAGGTTTGAAAACTCGCCTGGGTGAGATTTAAAAAAAATTTATTTCTAAACGAGATATCGTATTACTCCCCTTCCTCCCTCCAAAGCCCTCTAGTCCTTGCTAATTAACAAAATAATGCCTTAAAAGGCATTTTAAACTGAGCCTATGTTTGGTTGCCACACAAACATAGAGCGATAATTTTCTATTCACTTTCTTAAATTCTTGCAAATGGACAAAAAACTAAATGGGTTTCCAAAACAGCTTCCTGATTCTTAAAGTAGTTTGTTCTGATTTTGTTGTGTTTGATTTTAGTTTCTATTTTTCTTTTTCTAACCAATTCTTCATTTAGTTTAGTTTCTCCCTGATGCAGTAAATTTGCGGCGACCACTTGTATGCATGTCGTTCTGGATGGCTAGAATTGTATTGTCGCCGCCAAAGGTAGCAGTAGCAGTAGCAGCCACAACAAATGAGGGAGATGTTGATGTGCTAAGAAGATTTAGCTCAAGTCCAAGTAAGCTGCTACTCTGGAGGACTCCTGACTGGATGGATATACGGGTACAAGGTTTGAAAACTCGCCTGGGTGAGATTTAAAAAAAATTTATTTCTAAACGAGATATCGTATTACTCCCCTTCCTCCCTCCAAAGCCCTCTAGTCCTTGCTAATTAACAAAATAATGCCTTAAAAGGCATTTTAAACTGAGCCTATGTTTGGTTGCCACACAAACATAGAGCGATAATTTTCTATTCACTTTCTTAAATTCTTGCAAATGGACAAAAAACTAAATGGGTTTCCAAAACAGCTTCCTGATTCTTAAAGTAGTTTGTTCTGATTTTGTTGTGTTTGATTTTAGTTTCTATTTTTCTTTTTCTAACCAATTCTTCATTTAGTTTAGTTTCTCCCTGATGCAGTAAATTTGCGGCGACCACTTGTATGCATGTCGTTCTGGATGGCTAGAATTGTATTGTCGCCGCCAAAGGTAGCAGTAGCAGTAGCAGCCACAACAAATGAGGGAGATGTTGATGTGCTAAGAAGATTTAGCTCAAGTCCAAGTAAGCTGCTACTCTGGAGGACTCCTGACTGGATGGATATACGGGTACAAGGTTTGAAAACTCGCCTGGGTGAGATTTAAAAAAAATTTATTTCTAAACGAGATATCGTATTACTCCCCTTCCTCCCTCCAAAGCCCTCTAGTCCTTGCTAATTAACAAAATAATGCCTTAAAAGGCATTTTAAACTGAGCCTATGTTTGGTTGCCACACAAACATAGAGCGATAATTTTCTATTCACTTTCTTAAATTCTTGCAAATGGACAAAAAACTAAATGGGTTTCCAAAACAGCTTCCTGATTCTTAAAGTAGTTTGTTCTGATTTTGTTGTGTTTGATTTTAGTTTCTATTTTTCTTTTTCTAACCAATTCTTCATTTAGTTTAGTTTCTCCCTGATGCAGTAAATTTGCGGCGACCACTTGTATGCATGTCGTTCTGGATGGCTAGAATTGTATTGTCGCCGCCAAAGGTAGCAGTAGCAGTAGCAGCCACAACAAATGAGGGAGATGTTGATGTGCTAAGAAGATTTAGCTCAAGTCCAAGTAAGCTGCTACTCTGGAGGACTCCTGACTGGATGGATATACGGGTACAAGGTTTGAAAACTCGCCTGGGTGAGATTTAAAAAAAATTTATTTCTAAACGAGATATCGTATTACTCCCCTTCCTCCCTCCAAAGCCCTCTAGTCCTTGCTAATTAACAAAATAATGCCTTAAAAGGCATTTTAAACTGAGCCTATGTTTGGTTGCCACACAAACATAGAGCGATAATTTTCTATTCACTTTCTCAAATTCTTGCAAATGGACAAAAAACTAAATGGGTTTCCAAAACAGCTTCCTGATTCTTAAAGTAGTTTGTTCTGATTTTGTTGTGTTTGATTTTAGTTTCTATTTTTCTTTTTCTAACCAATTCTTCATTTAGTTTAGTTTCTCCCTGATGCAGTAAATTTGCGGCGACCACTTGTATGCATGTCGTTCTGGATGGCTAGAATTGTATTGTCGCCGCCAAAGGTAGCAGTAGCAGTAGCAGCCACAACAAATGAGGGAGATGTTGATGTGCTAAGAAGATTTAGCTCAAGTCCAAGTAAGCTGCTACTCTGGAGGACTCCTGACTGGATGGATATACGGGTACAAGGTTTGAAAACTCGCCTGGGTGAGATTTAAAAAAAATTTATTTCTAAACGAGATATCGTATTACTCCCCTTCCTCCCTCCAAAGCCCTCTAGTCCTTGCTAATTAACAAAATAATGCCTTAAAAGGCATTTTAAACTGAGCCTATGTTTGGTTGCCACACAAACATAGAGCGATAATTTTCTATTCACTTTCTTAAATTCTTGCAAATGGACAAAAAACTAAATGGGTTTCCAAAACAGCTTCCTGATTCTTAAAGTAGTTTGTTCTGATTTTGTTGTGTTTGATTTTAGTTTCTATTTTTCTTTTTCTAACCAATTCTTCATTTAGTTTAGTTTCTCCCTGATGCAGTAAATTTGCGGCGACCACTTGTATGCATGTCGTTCTGGATGGCTAGAATTGTATTGTCGCCGCCAAAGGTAGCAGTAGCAGTAGCAGCCACAACAAATGAGGGAGATGTTGATGTGCTAAGAAGATTTAGCTCAAGTCCAAGTAAGCTGCTACTCTGGAGGACTCCTGACTGGATGGATATACGGGTACAAGGTTTGAAAACTCGCCTGGGTGAGATTTAAAAAAAATTTATTTCTAAACGAGATATCGTATTACTCCCCTTCCTCCCTCCAAAGCCCTCTAGTCCTTGCTAATTAACAAAATAATGCCTTAAAAGGCATTTTAAACTGAGCCTATGTTTGGTTGCCACACAAACATAGAGCGATAATTTTCTATTCACTTTCTCAAATTCTTGCAAATGGACAAAAAACTAAATGGGTTTCCAAAACAGCTTCCTGATTCTTAAAGTAGTTTGTTCTGATTTTGTTGTGTTTGATTTTAGTTTCTATTTTTCTTTTTCTAACCAATTCTTCATTTAGTTTAGTTTCTCCCTGATGCAGTAAATTTGCGGCGACCACTTGTATGCATGTCGTTCTGGATGGCTAGAATTGTATTGTCGCCGCCAAAGGTAGCAGTAGCAGTAGCAGCCACAACAAATGAGGGAGATGTTGATGTGCTAAGAAGATTTAGCTCAAGTCCAAGTAAGCTGCTACTCTGGAGGACTCCTGACTGGATGGATATACGGGTACAAGGTTTGAAAACTCGCCTGGGTGAGATTTAAAAAAAATTTATTTCTAAACGAGATATCGTATTACTCCCCTTCCTCCCTCCAAAGCCCTCTAGTCCTTGCTAATTAACAAAATAATGCCTTAAAAGGCATTTTAAACTGAGCCTATGTTTGGTTGCCACACAAACATAGAGCGATAATTTTCTATTCACTTTCTCAAATTCTTGCAAATGGACAAAAAACTAAATGGGTTTCCAAAACAGCTTCCTGATTCTTAAAGTAGTTTGTTCTGATTTTGTTGTGTTTGATTTTAGTTTCTATTTTTCTTTTTCTAACCAATTCTTCATTTAGTTTAGTTTCTCCCTGATGCAGTAAATTTGCGGCGACCACTTGTATGCATGTCGTTCTGGATGGCTAGAATTGTATTGTCGCCGCCAAAGGTAGCAGTAGCAGTAGCAGCCACAACAAATGAGGGAGATGTTGATGTGCTAAGAAGATTTAGCTCAAGTCCAAGTAAGCTGCTACTCTGGAGGACTCCTGACTGGATGGATATACGGGTACAAGGTTTGAAAACTCGCCTGGGTGAGATTTAAAAAAAATTTATTTCTAAACGAGATATCGTATTACTCCCCTTCCTCCCTCCAAAGCCCTCTAGTCCTTGCTAATTAACAAAATAATGCCTTAAAAGGCATTTTAAACTGAGCCTATGTTTGGTTGCCACACAAACATAGAGCGATAATTTTCTATTCACTTTCTCAAATTCTTGCAAATGGACAAAAAACTAAATGGGTTTCCAAAACAGCTTCCTGATTCTTAAAGTAGTTTGTTCTGATTTTGTTGTGTTTGATTTTAGTTTCTATTTTTCTTTTTCTAACCAATTCTTCATTTAGTTTAGTTTCTCCCTGATGCAGTAAATTTGCGGCGACCACTTGTATGCATGTCGTTCTGGATGGCTAGAATTGTATTGTCGCCGCCAAAGGTAGCAGTAGCAGTAGCAGCCACAACAAATGAGGGAGATGTTGATGTGCTAAGAAGATTTAGCTCAAGTCCAAGTAAGCTGCTACTCTGGAGGACTCCTGACTGGATGGATATACGGGTACAAGGTTTGAAAACTCGCCTGGGTGAGATTTAAAAAAAATTTATTTCTAAACGAGATATCGTATTACTCCCCTTCCTCCCTCCAAAGCCCTCTAGTCCTTGCTAATTAACAAAATAATGCCTTAAAAGGCATTTTAAACTGAGCCTATGTTTGGTTGCCACACAAACATAGAGCGATAATTTTCTATTCACTTTCTTAAATTCTTGCAAATGGACAAAAAACTAAATGGGTTTCCAAAACAGCTTCCTGATTCTTAAAGTAGTTTGTTCTGATTTTGTTGTGTTTGATTTTAGTTTCTATTTTTCTTTTTCTAACCAATTCTTCATTTAGTTTAGTTTCTCCCTGATGCAGTAAATTTGCGGCGACCACTTGTATGCATGTCGTTCTGGATGGCTAGAATTGTATTGTCGCCGCCAAAGGTAGCAGTAGCAGTAGCAGCCACAACAAATGAGGGAGATGTTGATGTGCTAAGAAGATTTAGCTCAAGTCCAAGTAAGCTGCTACTCTGGAGGACTCCTGACTGGATGGATATACGGGTACAAGGTTTGAAAACTCGCCTGGGTGAGATTTAAAAAAAATTTATTTCTAAACGAGATATCGTATTACTCCCCTTCCTCCCTCCAAAGCCCTCTAGTCCTTGCTAATTAACAAAATAATGCCTTAAAAGGCATTTTAAACTGAGCCTATGTTTGGTTGCCACACAAACATAGAGCGATAATTTTCTATTCACTTTCTTAAATTCTTGCAAATGGACAAAAAACTAAATGGGTTTCCAAAACAGCTTCCTGATTCTTAAAGTAGTTTGTTCTGATTTTGTTGTGTTTGATTTTAGTTTCTATTTTTCTTTTTCTAACCAATTCTTCATTTAGTTTAGTTTCTCCCTGATGCAGTAAATTTGCGGCGACCACTTGTATGCATGTCGTTCTGGATGGCTAGAATTGTATTGTCGCCGCCAAAGGTAGCAGTAGCAGTAGCAGCCACAACAAATGAGGGAGATGTTGATGTGCTAAGAAGATTTAGCTCAAGTCCAAGTAAGCTGCTACTCTGGAGGACTCCTGACTGGATGGATATACGGGTACAAGGTTTGAAAACTCGCCTGGGTGAGATTTAAAAAAAATTTATTTCTAAACGAGATATCGTATTACTCCCCTTCCTCCCTCCAAAGCCCTCTAGTCCTTGCTAATTAACAAAATAATGCCTTAAAAGGCATTTTAAACTGAGCCTATGTTTGGTTGCCACACAAACATAGAGCGATAATTTTCTATTCACTTTCTCAAATTCTTGCAAATGGACAAAAAACTAAATGGGTTTCCAAAACAGCTTCCTGATTCTTAAAGTAGTTTGTTCTGATTTTGTTGTGTTTGATTTTAGTTTCTATTTTTCTTTTTCTAACCAATTCTTCATTTAGTTTAGTTTCTCCCTGATGCAGTAAATTTGCGGCGACCACTTGTATGCATGTCGTTCTGGATGGCTAGAATTGTATTGTCGCCGCCAAAGGTAGCAGTAGCAGTAGCAGCCACAACAAATGAGGGAGATGTTGATGTGCTAAGAAGATTTAGCTCAAGTCCAAGTAAGCTGCTACTCTGGAGGACTCCTGACTGGATGGATATACGGGTACAAGGTTTGAAAACTCGCCTGGGTGAGATTTAAAAAAAATTTATTTCTAAACGAGATATCGTATTACTCCCCTTCCTCCCTCCAAATCCCTCTAGTCCTTGCTAATTAACAAAATAATGCCTTAAAAGGCATTTTAAACTGAGCCTATGTTTGGTTGCCACACAAACATAGAGCGATAATTTTCTATTCACTTTCTTAAATTCTTGCAAATGGACAAAAAACTAAATGGGTTTCCAAAACAGCTTCCTGATTCTTAAAGTAGTTTGTTCTGATTTTGTTGTGTTTGATTTTAGTTTCTATTTTTCTTTTTCTAACCAATTCTTCATTTAGTTTAGTTTCTCCCTGATGCAGTAAATTTGCGGCGACCACTTGTATGCATGTCGTTCTGGATGGCTAGAATTGTATTGTCGCCGCCAAAGGTAGCAGTAGCAGTAGCAGCCACAACAAATGAGGGAGATGTTGATGTGCTAAGAAGATTTAGCTCAAGTCCAAGTAAGCTGCTACTCTGGAGGACTCCTGACTGGATGGATATACGGGTACAAGGTTTGAAAACTCGCCTGGGTGAGATTTAAAAAAAAATTATTTCTAAACGAGATATCGTATTACTCCCCTTCCTCCCTCCAAAGCCCTCTAGTCCTTGCTAATTAACAAAATAATGCCTTAAAAGGCATTTTAAACTGAGCCTATGTTTGGTTGCCACACAAACATAGAGCGATAATTTTCTATTCACTTTCTCAAATTCTTGCAAATGGACAAAAAACTAAATGGGTTTCCAAAACAGCTTCCTGATTCTTAAAGTAGTTTGTTCTGATTTTGTTGTGTTTGATTTTAGTTTCTATTTTTCTTTTTCTAACCAATTCTTCATTTAGTTTAGTTTCTCCCTGATGCAGTAAATTTGCGGCGACCACTTGTATGCATGTCGTTCTGGATGGCTAGAATTGTATTGTCGCCGCCAAAGGTAGCAGTAGCAGTAGCAGCCACAACAAATGAGGGAGATGTTGATGTGCTAAGAAGATTTAGCTCAAGTCCAAGTAAGCTGCTACTCTGGAGGACTCCTGACTGGATGGATATACGGGTACAAGGTTTGAAAACTCGCCTGGGTGAGATTTAAAAAAAATTTATTTCTAAACGAGATATCGTATTACTCCCCTTCCTCCCTCCAAAGCCCTCTAGTCCTTGCTAATTAACAAAATAATGCCTTAAAAGGCATTTTAAACTGAGCCTATGTTTGGTTGCCACACAAACATAGAGCGATAATTTTCTATTCACTTTCTCAAATTCTTGCAAATGGACAAAAAACTAAATGGGTTTCCAAAACAGCTTCCTGATTCTTAAAGTAGTTTGTTCTGATTTTGTTGTGTTTGATTTTAGTTTCTATTTTTCTTTTTCTAACCAATTCTTCATTTAGTTTAGTTTCTCCCTGATGCAGTAAATTTGCGGCGACCACTTGTATGCATGTCGTTCTGGATGGCTAGAATTGTATTGTCGCCGCCAAAGGTAGCAGTAGCAGTAGCAGCCACAACAAATGAGGGAGATGTTGATGTGCTAAGAAGATTTAGCTCAAGTCCAAGTAAGCTGCTACTCTGGAGGACTCCTGACTGGATGGATATACGGGTACAAGGTTTGAAAACTCGCCTGGGTGAGATTTAAAAAAAATTTATTTCTAAACGAGATATCGTATTACTCCCCTTCCTCCCTCCAAAGCCCTCTAGTCCTTGCTAATTAACAAAATAATGCCTTAAAAGGCATTTTAAACTGAGCCTATGTTTGGTTGCCACACAAACATAGAGCGATAATTTTCTATTCACTTTCTCAAATTCTTGCAAATGGACAAAAAACTAAATGGGTTTCCAAAACAGCTTCCTGATTCTTAAAGTAGTTTGTTCTGATTTTGTTGTGTTTGATTTTAGTTTCTATTTTTCTTTTTCTAACCAATTCTTCATTTAGTTTAGTTTCTCCCTGATGCAGTAAATTTGCGGCGACCACTTGTATGCATGTCGTTCTGGATGGCTAGAATTGTATTGTCGCCGCCCAAGGTAGCAGTAGCAGTAGCAGCCACAACAAATGAGGGAGATGTTGATGTGCTAAGAAGATTTTGCTCAAGTCCAAGTAAGCTGCTACTCTGGAGGACTCCTGACTGGATGGATATACGGGTACAAGGTTTGAAAACTCGCCTGGGTGAGATTTAAAAAAAATTTATTTCTAAACGAGATATCGTATTACTCCCCTTCCTCCCTCCAAAGCCCTCTAGTCCTTGCTAATTAACAAAATAATGCCTTAAAAGGCATTTTAAACTGAGCCTATGTTTGGTTGCCACACAAACATAGAGCGATAATTTTCTATTCACTTTCTTAAATTCTTGCAAATGGACAAAAAACTAAATGGGTTTCCAAAACAGCTTCCTGATTCTTAAAGTAGTTTGTTCTGATTTTGTTGTGTTTGATTTTAGTTTCTATTTTTCTTCTTCTAACCAATTCTTCATTTAGTTTAGTTTCTCCCTGATGCAGTAAATTTGCGGCGACCACTTGTATGCATGTCGTTCTGGATGGCTAGAATTGTATTGTCGCCGCCAAAGGTAGCAGTAGCAGTAGCAGCCACAACAAATGAGGGAGATGTTGATGTGCTAAGAAGATTTAGCACAAGTCCAAGTAAGCTGCTACTCTGGAGGACTCCTGACTGGATGGATATACGGGTACAAGGTTTGAAAACTCGCCTGGGTGAGATTAAAAAAAATTTATTTCTAAACGAGATATCTTATTACTCCCCTTCCTCCCTCCAAAGCCCTCTAGTCCTTGCTAATTAACAAAATAATGCCTTAAAAGGCATTTTAAACTGAGCCTATGTTTGGTTGCCACACAAACATAGAGCGATAATTTTCTATTCACTTTCTTAAATTCTTGCAAATGGACAAAAAACTAAATGGGTTTCCAAAACAGCTTCCTGATTCTTAAAGTAGTTTGTTCTGATTTTGTTGTGTTTGATTTTAGTTTCTATTTTTCTTTTTCTAACCAATTCTTCATTTAGTTTAGTTTCTCCCTGATGCAGTAAATTTGCGGCGACCACTTGTATGCATGTCGTTCTGGATGGCTAGAATTGTATTGTCGCCGCCAAAGGTAGCAGTAGCAGTAGCAGCCACAACAAATGAGGGAGATGTTGATGTGCTAAGAAGATTTAGCTCAAGTCCAAGTAAGCTGCTACTCTGGAGGACTCCTGACTGGATGGATATACGGGTACAAGGTTTGAAAACTCGCCTGGGTGAGATTTAAAAAAAATTTATTTCTAAACGAGATATCGTATTACTCCCCTTCCTCCCTCCAAAGCCCTCTAGTCCTTGCTAATTAACAAAATAATGCCTTAAAAGGCATTTTAAACTGAGCCTATGTTTGGTTGCCACACAAACATAGAGCGATAATTTTCTATTCACTTTCTTAAATTCTTGCAAATGGACAAAAAACTAAATGGGTTTCCAAAACAGCTTCCTGATTCTTAAAGTAGTTTGTTCTGATTTTGTTGTGTTTGATTTTAGTTTCTATTTTTCTTTTTCTAACCAATTCTTCATTTAGTTTAGTTTCTCCCTGATGCAGTAAATTTGCGGCGACCACTTGTATGCATGTCGTTCTGGATGGCTAGAATTGTATTGTCGCCGCCAAAGGTAGCAGTAGCAGTAGCAGCCACAACAAATGAGGGAGATGTTGATGTGCTAAGAAGATTTAGCTCAAGTCCAAGTAAGCTGCTACTCTGGAGGACTCCTGACTGGATGGATATACGGGTACAAGGTTTGAAAACTCGCCTGGGTGAGATTTAAAAAAAATTTATTTCTAAACGAGATATCGTATTACTCCCCTTCCTCCCTCCAAAGCCCTCTAGTCCTTGCTAATTAACAAAATAATGCCTTAAAAGGCATTTTAAACTGAGCCTATGTTTGGTTGCCACACAAACATAGAGCGATAATTTTCTATTCACTTTCTTAAATTCTTGCAAATGGACAAAAAACTAAATGGGTTTCCAAAACAGCTTCCTGATTCTTAAAGTAGTTTGTTCTGATTTTGTTGTGTTTGATTTTAGTTTCTATTTTTCTTTTTCTAACCAATTCTTCATTTAGTTTAGTTTCTCCCTGATGCAGTAAATTTGCGGCGACCACTTGTATGCATGTCGTTCTGGATGGCTAGAATTGTATTGTCGCCGCCAAAGGTAGCAGTAGCAGTAGCAGCCACAACAAATGAGGGAGATGTTGATGTGCTAAGAAGATTTAGCTCAAGTCCAAGTAAGCTGCTACTCTGGAGGACTCCTGACTGGATGGATATACGGGTACAAGGTTTGAAAACTCGCCTGGGTGAGATTTAAAAAAAATTTATTTCTAAACGAGATATCGTATTACTCCCCTTCCTCCCTCCAAAGCCCTCTTGTCCTTGCTAATTAACAAAATAATGCCTTAAAAGGCATTTTAAACTGAGCCTATGTTTGGTTGCCACACAAACATAGAGCGATAATTTTCTATTCACTTTCTTAAATTCTTGCAAATGGACAAAAAACTAAATGGGTTTCCAAAACAGCTTCCTGATTCTTAAAGTAGTTTGTTCTGATTTTGTTGTGTTTGATTTTAGTTTCTATTTTTCTTTTTCTAACCAATTCTTCATTTAGTTTAGTTTCTCCCTGATGCAGTAAATTTGCGGCGACCACTTGTATGCATGTCGTTCTGGATGGCTATAATTGTATTGTCGCCGCCAAAGGTAGCAGTAGCAGTAGCAGCCACAACAAATGAGGGAGATGTTGATGTGCTAAGAAGATTTAGCTCAAGTCCAAGTAAGCTGCTACTCTGGAGGACTCCTGACTGGATGGATATACGGGTACAAGGTTTGAAAACTCGCCTGGGTGAGATTTAAAAAAAATTTATTTCTAAACGAGATATCGTATTACTCCACTTCCTCCCTCCAAAGCCCTCTAGTCCTTGCTAATTAACAAAATAATGCCTTAAAAGGCATTTTAAACTGAGCCTATGTTTGGTTGCCACACAAACATAGAGCGATAATTTTCTATTCACTTTCTTAAATTCTTGCAAATGGACAAAAAACTAAATGGGTTTCCAAAACAGCTTCCTGATTCTTAAAGTAGTTTGTTCTGATTTTGTTGTGTTTGATTTTAGTTTCTATTTTTCTTTTTCTAACCAATTCTTCATTTAGTTTAGTTTCTCCCTGATGCAGTAAATTTGCGGCGACCACTTGTATGCATGTCGTTCTGGATGGCTAGAATTGTATTGTCGCCGCCAAAGGTAGCAGTAGCAGTAGCAGCCACAACAAATGAGGGAGATGTTGATGTGCTAAGAAGATTTAGCTCAAGTCCAAGTAAGCTGCTACTCTGGAGGACTCCTGACTGGATGGATATACGGGTACAAGGTTTGAAAACTCGCCTGGGTGAGATTAAAAAAAATTTATTTCTAAACGAGATATCGTATTACTCCCCTTCCTCCCTCCAAAGCCCTCTAGTCCTTGCTAATTAACAAAATAATGCCTTAAAAGGCATTTTAAACTGAGCCTATGTTTGGTTGCCACACAAACATAGAGCGATAATTTTCTATTCACTTTCTTAAATTCTTGCAAATGGACAAAAAACTAAATGGGTTTCCAAAACAGCTTCCTGATTCTTAAAGTAGTTTGTTCTGATTTTGTTGTGTTTGATTTTAGTTTCTATTTTTCTTTTTCTAACCAATTCTTCATTTAGTTTAGTTTCTCCCTGATGCAGTAAATTTGCGGCGACCACTTGTATGCATGTCGTTCTGGATGGCTAGAATTGTATTGTCGCCGCCAAAGGTAGCAGTAGCAGTAGCAGCCACAACAAATGAGGGAGATGTTGATGTGCTAAGAAGATTTAGCTCAAGTCCAAGTAAGCTGCTACTCTGGAGGACTCCTGACTGGATGGATATACGGGTACAAGGTTTGAAAACTCGCCTGGGTGAGATTTAAAAAAAATTTATTTCTAAACGAGATATCGTATTACTCCCCTTCCTCCCTCCAAAGCCCTCTAGTCCTTGCTAATTAACAAAATAATGCCTTAAAAGGCATTTTAAACTGAGCCTATGTTTGGTTGCCACACAAACATAGAGCGATAATTTTCTATTCACTTTCTTAAATTCTTGCAAATGGACAAAAAACTAAATGGGTTTCCAAAACAGCTTCCTGATTCTTAAAGTAGTTTGTTCTGATTTTGTTGTGTTTGATTTTAGTTTCTATTTTTCTTTTTCTAACCAATTCTTCATTTAGTTTAGTTTCTCCCTGATGCAGTAAATTTGCGGCGACCACTTGTATGCATGTCGTTCTGGATGGCTAGAATTGTATTGTCGCCGCCAAAGGTAGCAGTAGCAGTAGCAGCCACAACAAATGAGGGAGATGTTGATGTGCTAAGAAGATTTAGCTCAAGTCCAAGTAAGCTGCTACTCTGGAGGACTCCTGACTGGATGGATATACGGGTACAAGGTTTGAAAACTCGCCTGGGTGAGATTTAAAAAAAATTTATTTCTAAACGAGATATCGTATTACTCCCCTTCCTCCCTCCAAAGCCCTCTAGTCCTTGCTAATTAACAAAATAATGCCTTAAAAGGCATTTTAAACTGAGCCTATGTTTGGTTGCCACACAAACATAGAGCGATAATTTTCTATTCACTTTCTTAAATTCTTGCAAATGGACAAAAAACTAAATGGGTTTCCAAAACAGCTTCCTGATTCTTAAAGTAGTTTGTTCTGATTTTGTTGTGTTTGATTTTAGTTTCTATTTTTCTTTTTCTAACCAATTCTTCATTTAGTTTAGTTTCTCCCTGATGCAGTAAATTTGCGGCGACCACTTGTATGCATGTCGTTCTGGATGGCTAGAATTGTATTGTCGCCGCCAGATGTTGATGTGCTAAGAAGATTTAGCTCAAGTCCAAGTAAGCTGCTACTCTGGAGGACTCCTGACTGGATGGATATACGGGTACAAGGTTTAAAAACTCGCCTGGGTGAGATTTAAAAAAAATTTATTTCTAAACGAGATATCGTATTACTCCCCTTCCTCCCTCCAAAGCCCTCTAGTCCTTGCTAATTAACAAAATAATGCCTTAAAAGGCATTTTAAACTGAGCCTATGTTTGGTTGCCACACAAACATAGAGCGATAATTTTCTATTCACTTTCTTAAATTCTTGCAAATGGACAAAAAACTAAATGGGTTTCCAAAACAGCTTCCTGATTCTTAAAGTAGTTTGTTCTGATTTTGTTGTGTTTGATTTTAGTTTCTATTTTTCTTTTTCTAACCAATTCTTCATTTAGTTTAGTTTCTCCCTGATGCAGTAAATTTGCGGCGACCACTTGTATGCATGTCGTTCTGGATGGCTAGAATTGTATTGTCGCCGCCAAAGGTAGCAGTAGCAGTAGCAGCCACAACAAATGAGGGAGATGTTGATGTGCTAAGAAGATTTAGCTCAAGTCCAAGTAAGCTGCTACTCTGGAGGACTCCTGACTGGATGGATATACGGGTACAAGGTTTGAAAACTCGCCTGGGTGAGATTTAAAAAAAATTTATTTCTAAACGAGATATCGTATTACTCCCCTTCCTCCCTCCAAAGCCCTCTTGTCCTTGCTAATTAACAAAATAATGCCTTAAAAGGCATTTTAAACTGAGCCTATGTTTGGTTGCCACACAAACATAGAGCGATAATTTTCTATTCACTTTCTTAAATTCTTGCAAATGGACAAAAAACTAAATGGGTTTCCAAAACAGCTTCCTGATTCTTAAAGTAGTTTGTTCTGATTTTGTTGTGTTTGATTTTAGTTTCTATTTTTCTTTTTCTAACCAATTCTTCATTTAGTTTAGTTTCTCCCTGACGCAGTAAATTTGCGGCGACCACTTGTATGCATGTCGTTCTGGATGGCTAGAATTGTATTGTCGCCGCCAAAGGTAGCAGTAGCAGTAGCAGCCACAACAAATGAGGGAGATGTTGATGTGCTAAGAAGATTTAGCTCAAGTCCAAGTAAGCTGCTACTCTGGAGGACTCCTGACTGGATGGATATACGGGTACAAGGTTTGAAAACTCGCCTGGGTGAGATTTAAAAAAAATTTATTTCTAAACGAGATATCGTATTACTCCCCTTCCTCCCTCCAAAGCCCTCTAGTCCTTGCTAATTAACAAAATAATGCCTTAAAAGGCATTTTAAACTGAGCCTATGTTTGGTTGCCACACAAACATAGAGCGATAATTTTCTATTCACTTTCTTAAATTCTTGCAAATGGACAAAAAACTAAATGGGTTTCCAAAACAGCTTCCTGATTCTTAAAGTAGTTTGTTCTGATTTTGTTGTGTTTGATTTTAGTTTCTATTTTTCTTTTTCTAACCAATTCTTCATTTAGTTTAGTTTCTCCCTGATGCAGTAAATTTGCGGCGACCACTTGTATGCATGTCGTTCTGGATGGCTAGAATTGTATTGTCGCCGCCAAAGGTAGCAGTAGCAGTAGCAGCCACAACAAATGAGGGAGATGTTGATGTGCTAAGAAGATTTAGCTCAAGTCCAAGTAAGCTGCTACTCTGGAGGACTCCTGACTGGATGGATATACGGGTACAAGGTTTAAAAACTCGCCTGGGTGAGATTTAAAAAAAATTTATTTCTAAACGAGATATCGTATTACTCCCCTTCCTCCCTCCAAAGCCCTCTAGTCCTTGCTAATTAACAAAATAATGCCTTAAAAGGCATTTTAAACTGAGCCTATGTTTGGTTGCCACACAAACATAGAGCGATAATTTTCTATTCACTTTCTTAAATTCTTGCAAATGGACAAAAAACTAAATGGGTTTCCAAAACAGCTTCCTGATTCTTAAAGTAGTTTGTTCTGATTTTGTTGTGTTTGATTTTAGTTTCTATTTTTCTTTTTCTAACCAATTCTTCATTTAGTTTAGTTTCTCCCTGATGCAGTAAATTTGCGGCGACCACTTGTATGCATGTCGTTCTGGATGGCTAGAATTGTATTGTCGCCGCCAAAGGTAGCAGTAGCAGTAGCAGCCACAACAAATGAGGGAGATGTTGATGTGCTAAGAAGATTTAGCTCAAGTCCAAGTAAGCTGCTACTCTGGAGGACTCCTGACTGGATGGATATACGGGTACAAGGTTTGAAAACTCGCCTGGGTGAGATTTAAAAAAAATTTATTTCTAAACGAGATATCGTATTACTCCCCTTCCTCCCTCCAAAGCCCTCTTGTCCTTGCTAATTAACAAAATAATGCCTTAAAAGGCATTTTAAACTGAGCCTATGTTTGGTTGCCACACAAACATAGAGCGATAATTTTCTATTCACTTTCTTAAATTCTTGCAAATGGACAAAAAACTAAATGGGTTTCCAAAACAGCTTCCTGATTCTTAAAGTAGTTTGTTCTGATTTTGTTGTGTTTGATTTTAGTTTCTATTTTTCTTTTTCTAACCAATTCTTCATTTAGTTTAGTTTCTCCCTGACGCAGTAAATTTGCGGCGACCACTTGTATGCATGTCGTTCTGGATGGCTAGAATTGTATTGTCGCCGCCAAAGGTAGCAGTAGCAGTAGCAGCCACAACAAATGAGGGAGATGTTGATGTGCTAAGAAGATTTAGCTCAAGTCCAAGTAAGCTGCTACTCTGGAGGACTCCTGACTGGATGGATATACGGGTACAAGGTTTGAAAACTCGCCTGGGTGAGATTTAAAAAAAATTTATTTCTAAACGAGATATCGTATTACTCCCCTTCCTCCCTCCAAAGCCCTCTAGTCCTTGCTAATTAACAAAATAATGCCTTAAAAGGCATTTTAAACTGAGCCTATGTTTGGTTGCCACACAAACATAGAGCGATAATTTTCTATTCACTTTCTTAAATTCTTGCAAATGGACAAAAAACTAAATGGGTTTCCAAAACAGCTTCCTGATTCTTAAAGTAGTTTGTTCTGATTTTGTTGTGTTTGATTTTAGTTTCTATTTTTCTTTTTCTAACCAATTCTTCATTTAGTTTAGTTTCTCCCTGATGCAGTAAATTTGCGGCGACCACTTGTATGCATGTCGTTCTGGATGGCTAGAATTGTATTGTCGCCGCCAAAGGTAGCAGTAGCAGTAGCAGCCACAACAAATGAGGGAGATGTTGATGTGCTAAGAAGATTTAGCTCAAGTCCAAGTAAGCTGCTACTCTGGAGGACTCCTGACTGGATGGATATACGGGTACAAGGTTTGAAAACTCGCCTGGGTGAGATTTAAAAAAAATTTATTTCTAAACGAGATATCGTATTACTCCCCTTCCTCCCTCCAAAGCCCTCTTGTCCTTGCTAATTAACAAAATAATGCCTTAAAAGGCATTTTAAACTGAGCCTATGTTTGGTTGCCACACAAACATAGAGCGATAATTTTCTATTCACTTTCTTAAATTCTTGCAAATGGACAAAAAACTAAATGGGTTTCCAAAACAGCTTCCTGATTCTTAAAGTAGTTTGTTCTGATTTTGTTGTGTTTGATTTTAGTTTCTATTTTTCTTTTTCTAACCAATTCTTCATTTAGTTTAGTTTCTCCCTGATGCAGTAAATTTGCGGCGACCACTTGTATGCATGTCGTTCTGGATGGCTAGAATTGTATTGTCGCCGCCAAAGGTAGCAGTAGCAGTAGCAGCCACAACAAATGAGGGAGATGTTGATGTGCTAAGAAGATTTAGCTCAAGTCCAAGTAAGCTGCTACTCTGGAGGACTCCTGACTGGATGGATATACGGGTACAAGGTTTGAAAACTCGCCTGGGTGAGATTTAAAAAAAATTTATTTCTAAACGAGATATCGTATTACTCCCCTTCCTCCCTCCAAAGCCCTCTAGTCCTTGCTAATTAACAAAATAATGCCTTAAAAGGCATTTTAAACTGAGCCTATGTTTGGTTGCCACACAAACATAGAGCGATAATTTTCTATTCACTTTCTTAAATTCTTGCAAATGGACAAAAAACTAAATGGGTTTCCAAAACAGCTTCCTGATTCTTAAAGTAGTTTGTTCTGATTTTGTTGTGTTTGATTTTAGTTTCTATTTTTCTTTTTCTAACCAATTCTTCATTTAGTTTAGTTTCTCCCTGATGCAGTAAATTTGCGGCGACCACTTGTATGCATGTCGTTCTGGATGGCTAGAATTGTATTGTCGCCGCCAAAGGTAGCAGTAGCAGTAGCAGCCACAACAAATGAGGGAGATGTTGATGTGCTAAGAAGATTTAGCTCAAGTCCAAGTAAGCTGCTACTCTGGAGGACTCCTGACTGGATGGATATACGGGTACAAGGTTTAAAAACTCGCCTGGGTGAGATTTAAAAAAAATTTATTTCTAAACGAGATATCGTATTACTCCCCTTCCTCCCTCCAAAGCCCTCTAGTCCTTGCTAATTAACAAAATAATGCCTTAAAAGGCATTTTAAACTGAGCCTATGTTTGGTTGCCACACAAACATAGAGCGATAATTTTCTATTCACTTTCTTAAATTCTTGCAAATGGACAAAAAACTAAATGGGTTTCCAAAACAGCTTCCTGATTCTTAAAGTAGTTTGTTCTGATTTTGTTGTGTTTAATTTTAGTTTCTATTTTTCTTTTTCTAACCAATTCTTTATTTAGTTTAGTTTCTCCCTGATGCAGTAAATTTGCGGCGACCACTTGTATGCATGTCGTTCTGGATGGCTAGAATTGTATTGTCGCCGCCAAAGGTAGCAGTAGCAGTAGCAGCCACAACAAATGAGGGAGATGTTGATGTGCTAAGAAGATTTAGCTCAAGTCCAAGTAAGCTGCTACTCTGGAGGACTCCTGACTGGATGGATATACGGGTACAAGGTTTGAAAACTCGCCTGGGTGAGATTTAAAAAAAATTTATTTCTAAACGAGATATCGTATTACTCCCCTTCCTCCCTCCAAAGCCCTCTAGTCCTTGCTAACTAACAAAATAATGCCTTAAAAGGCATTTTAAACTGAGCCTATGTTTGGTTGCCACACAAACATAGAGCGATAATTTTCTATTCACTTTCTCAAATTCTTGCAAATGAACAAAAAACTAAATGGGTTTCCAAAACAGCTTCCTGATTCTTAAAGTAGTTTGTTCTGATTTTGTTGTGTTTGATTTTAGTTTCTATTTTTCTTTTTCTAACCAATTCTTCATTTAGTTTAGTTTCTCCCTGATGCAGTAAATTTGCGGCGACCACTTGTATGCATGTCGTTCTGGATGGCTAGAATTGTATTGTCGCCGCCAAAGGTAGCAGTAGCAGTAGCAGCCACAACAAATGAGGGAGATGTTGATGTGCTAAGAAGATTTAGCACAAGTCCAAGTAAGCTGCTACTCTGGAGGACTCCTGACTGGATGGATATACGGGTACAAGGTTTGAAAACTCGCCTGGGTGAGATTAAAAAAAATTTATTTCTAAACGAGATATCTTATTACTCCCCTTCCTCCCTCCAAAGCCCTCTAGTCCTTGCTAATTAACAAAATAATGCCTTAAAAGGCATTTTAAACTGAGCCTATGTTTGGTTGCCACACAAACATAGAGCGATAATTTTCTATTCACTCTCTTAAATTCTTGCAAATGGACAAAAAACTAAATGGGTTTCCAAAACAGCTTCCTGATTCTTAAAGTAGTTTGTTCTGATTTTGTTGTGTTTGATTTTAGTTTCTATTTTTCTTTTTCTAACCAATTCTTCATTTAGTTTAGTTTCTCCCTGATGCAGTAAATTTGCGGCGACCACTTGTATGCATGTCGTTCTGGATGGCTAGAATTGTATTGTCGCCGCCAAAGGTAGCAGTAGCAGTAGCAGCCACAACAAATGAGGGAGATGTTGATGTGCTAAGAAGATTTAGCTCAAGTCCAAGTAAGCTGCTACTCTGGAGGACTCCTGACTGGATGGATATACGGGTACAAGGTTTGAAAACTCGCCTGGGTGAGATTAAAAAAAATTTATTTCTAAACGAGATATCTTATTACTCCCCTTCCTCCCTCCAAAGCCCTCTAGTCCTTGCTAATTAACAAAATAATGCCTTAAAAGGCATTTTAAACTGAGCCTATGTTTGGTTGCCACACAAACATAGAGCGATAATTTTCTATTCACTTTCTTAAATTCTTGCAAATGGACAAAAAACTAAATGGGTTTCCAAAACAGCTTCCTGATTCTTAAAGTAGTTTGTTCTGATTTTGTTGTGTTTGATTTTAGTTTCTATTTTTCTTTTTCTAACCAATTCTTCATTTAGTTTAGTTTCTCCCTGATGCAGTAAATTTGCGGCGACCACTTGTATGCATGTCGTTCTGGATGGCTAGAATTGTATTGTCGCCGCCAAAGGTAGCAGTAGCAGTAGCAGCCACAACAAATGAGGGAGATGTTGATGTGCTAAGAAGATTTAGCTCAAGTCCAAGTAAGCTGCTACTCTGGAGGACTCCTGACTGGATGGATATACGGGTACAAGGTTTGAAAACTCGCCTGGGTGAGATTTAAAAAAAATATATTTCTAAACGAGATATCGTATTACTCCCCTTCCTCCCTCCAAAGCCCTCTAGTCCTTGCTAATTAACAAAATAATGCCTTAAAAGGCATTTTAAACTGAGCCTATGTTTGGTTGCCACACAAACATAGAGCGATAATTTTCTATTCACTTTCTTAAATTCTTGCAAATGGACAAAAAACTAAATGGGTTTCCAAAACAGCTTCCTGATTCTTAAAGTAGTTTGTTCTGATTTTGTTGTGTTTGATTTTAGTTTCTATTTTTCTTTTTCTAACCAATTCTTCATTTAGTTTAGTTTCTCCCTGATGCAGTAAATTTGCGGCGACCACTTGTATGCATGTCGTTCTGGATGGCTAGAATTGTATTGTCGCCGCCAAAGGTAGCAGTAGCAGTAGCAGCCACAACAAATGAGGGAGATGTTGATGTGCTAAGAAGATTTAGCTCAAGTCCAAGTAAGTTGCTACTCTGGAGGACTCCTGACTGGATGGATATACGGGTACAAGGTTTGAAAACTCGCCTGGGTGAGATTTAAAAAAAATTTATTTCTAAACGAGATATCGTATTACTCCCCTTCCTCCCTCCAAAGCCCTCTTGTCCTTGCTAATTAACAAAATAATGCCTTAAAAGGCATTTTAAACTGAGCCTATGTTTGGTTGCCACACAAA
Organism: Dromius quadrimaculatus; assembly: GCA_963989225.1. NCBI lineage: Eukaryota > Metazoa > Arthropoda > Insecta > Coleoptera > Carabidae > Dromius > Dromius quadrimaculatus. Next base: position 7,176,571 of record OZ022328.1, read on the forward strand.
CATAGAGCGATAATTTTCTATTCACTTTCTTAAATTCTTGCAAATGGACAAAAAACTAAATGGGTTTCCAAAACAGCTTCCTGATTCTTAAAGTAGTTTGTTCTGATTTTGTTGTGTTTGATTTTAGTTTCTATTTTTCTTTTTCTAACCAATTCTTCATTTAGTTTAGTTTCTCCCTGATGCAGTAAATTTGCGGCGACCACTTGTATGCATGTCGTTCTGGATGGCTAGAATTGTATTGTCGCCGCCAAAGGTAGCAGTAGCAGTAGCAGCCACAACAAATGAGGGAGATGTTGATGTGCTAAGAAGATTTAGGTCAAGTCCAAGTAAGCTGCTACTCTGGAGGACTCCTGACTGGATGGATATACGGGTACAAGGTTTGAAAACTCGCCTGGGTGAGATTAAAAAAAATTTATTTCTAAACGAGATATCTTATTACTCCCCTTCCTCCCTCCAAAGCCCTCTAGTCCTTGCTAATTAACAAAATAATGCCTTAAAAGGCATTTTAAACTGAGCCTATGTTTGGTTGCCACACAAACATAGAGCGATAATTTTCTATTCACTTTCTTAAATTCTTGCAAATGGACAAAAAACTAAATGGGTTTCCAAAACAGCTTCCTGATTCTTAAAGTAGTTTGTTCTGATTTTGTTGTGTTTGATTTTAGTTTCTATTTTTCTTTTTCTAACCAATTCTTCATTTAGTTTAGTTTCTCCCTGATGCAGTAAATTTGCGGCGACCACTTGTATGCATGTCGTTCTGGATGGCTAGAATTGTATTGTCGCCGCCAAAGGTAGCAGTAGCAGTAGCAGCCACAACAAATGAGGGAGATGTTGATGTGCTAAGAAGATTTAGCTCAAGTCCAAGTAAGCTGCTACTCTGGAGGACTCCTGACTGGATGGATATACGGGTACAAGGTTTGAAAACTCGCCTGGGTGAGATTTAAAAAAAATTTATTTCTAAACGAGATATCGTATTACTCCCCTTCCTCCCTCCAAAGCCCTCTAGTCCTTGCTAATTAACAAAATAATGCCTTAAAAGGCATTTTAAACTGAGCCTATGTTTGGTTGCCACACAAACATAGAGCGATAATTTTCTATTCACTTTCTTAAATTCTTGCAAATGGACAAAAAACTAAATGGGTTTCCAAAACAGCTTCCTGATTCTTAAAGTAGTTTGTTCTGATTTTGTTGTGTTTGATTTTAGTTTCTATTTTTCTTTTTCTAACCAATTCTTCATTTAGTTTAGTTTCTCCCTGATGCAGTAAATTTGCGGCGACCACTTGTATGCATGTCGTTCTGGATGGCTAGAATTGTATTGTCGCCGCCAAAGGTAGCAGTAGCAGTAGCAGCCACAACAAATGAGGGAGATGTTGATGTGCTAAGAAGATTTAGCTCAAGTCCAAGTAAGCTGCTACTCTGGAGGACTCCTGACTGGATGGATATACGGGTACAAGGTTTGAAAACTCGCCTGGGTGAGATTAAAAAAAATTTATTTCTAAACGAGATATCTTATTACTCCCCTTCCTCCCTCCAAAGCCCTCTAGTCCTTGCTAATTAACAAAATAATGCCTTAAAAGGCATTTTAAACTGAGCCTATGTTTGGTTGCCACACAAACATAGAGCGATAATTTTCTATTCACTTTCTTAAATTCTTGCAAATGGACAAAAAACTAAATGGGTTTCCAAAACAGCTTCCTGATTCTTAAAGTAGTTTGTTCTGATTTTGTTGTGTTTGATTTTAGTTTCTATTTTTCTTTTTCTAACCAATTCTTCATTTAGTTTAGTTTCTCCCTGATGCAGTAAATTTGCGGCGACCACTTGTATGCATGTCGTTCTGGATGGCTAGAATTGTATTGTCGCCGCCAAAGGTAGCAGTAGCAGTAGCAGCCACAACAAATGAGGGAGATGTTGATGTGCTAAGAAGATTTAGCTCAAGTCCAAGTAAGCTGCTACTCTGGAGGACTCCTGACTGGATGGATATACGGGTACAAGGTTTGAAAACTCGCCTGGGTGAGATTTAAAAAAAAATTATTTCTAAACGAGATATCGTATTACTCCCCTTCCTCCCTCCAAAGCCCTCTAGTCCTTGCTAATTAACAAAATAATGCCTTAAAAGGCATTTTAAACTGAGCCTATGTTTGGTTGCCACACAAACATAGAGCGATAATTTTCTATTCACTTTCTTAAATTCTTGCAAATGGACAAAAAACTAAATGGGTTTCCAAAATAGCTTCCTGATTCTTAAAGTAGTTTGTTCTGATTTTGTTGTGTTTGATTTTAGTTTCTATTTTTCTTTTTCTAACCAATTCTTCATTTAGTTTAGTTTCTCCCTGATGCAGTAAATTTGCGGCGACCACTTGTATGCATGTCGTTCTGGATGGCTAGAATTGTATTGTCGCCGCCAAAGGTAGCAGTAGCAGTAGCAGCCACAACAAATGAGGGAGATGTTGATGTGCTAAGAAGATTTAGCTCAAGTCCAAGTAAGCTGCTACTCTGGAGGACTCCTGACTGGATGGATATACGGGTACAAGGTTTGAAAACTCGCCTGGGTGAGATTTAAAAAAAAATTATTTCTAAACGAGATATCGTATTACTCCCCTTCCTCCCTCCAAAGCCCTCTAGTCCTTGCTAATTAACAAAATAATGCCTTAAAAGGCATTTTAAACTGAGCCTATGTTTGGTTGCCACACAAACATAGAGCGATAATTTTCTATTCACTTTCTCAAATTCTTGCAAATGGACAAAAAACTAAATGGGTTTCCAAAACAGCTTCCTGATTCTTAAAGTAGTTTGTTCTGATTTTGTTGTGTTTGATTTTAGTTTCTATTTTTCTTTTTCTAACCAATTCTTCATTTAGTTTAGTTTCTCCCTGATGCAGTAAATTTGCGGCGACCACTTGTATGCATGTCGTTCTGGATGGCTAGAATTGTATTGTCGCCGCCAAAGGTAGCAGTAGCAGTAGCAGCCACAACAAATGAGGGAGATGTTGATGTGCTAAGAAGATTTAGCTCAAGTCCAAGTAAGCTGCTACTCTGGAGGACTCCTGACTGGATGGATATACGGGTACAAGGTTTGAAAACTCGCCTGGGTGAGATTTAAAAAAAATTTATTTCTAAACGAGATATCGTATTACTCCCCTTCCTCCCTCCAAAGCCCTCTAGTCCTTGCTAATTAACAAAATAATGCCTTAAAAGGCATTTTAAACTGAGCCTATGTTTGGTTGCCACACAAACATAGAGCGATAATTTTCTATTCACTTTCTTAAATTCTTGCAAATGGACAAAAAACTAAATGGGTTTCCAAAACAGCTTCCTGATTCTTAAAGTAGTTTGTTCTGATTTTGTTGTGTTTAATTTTAGTTTCTATTTTTCTTTTTCTAACCAATTCTTTATTTAGTTTAGTTTCTCCCTGATGCAGTAAATTTGCGGCGACCACTTGTATGCATGTCGTTCTGGATGGCTAGAATTGTATTGTCGCCGCCAAAGGTAGCAGTAGCAGTAGCAGCCACAACAAATGAGGGAGATGTTGATGTGCTAAGAAGATTTAGCTCAAGTCCAAGTAAGCTGCTACTCTGGAGGACTCCTGACTGGATGGATATACGGGTACAAGGTTTGAAAACTCGCCTGGGTGAGATTTAAAAAAAAATTATTTCTAAACGAGATATCGTATTACTCCCCTTCCTCCCTCCAAAGCCCTCTAGTCCTTGCTAATTAACAAAATAATGCCTTAAAAGGCATTTTAAACTGAGCCTATGTTTGGTTGCCACACAAACATAGAGCGATAATTTTCTATTCACTTTCTTAAATTCTTGCAAATGGACAAAAAACTAAATGGGTTTCCAAAACAGCTTCCTGATTCTTAAAGTAGTTTGTTCTGATTTTGTTGTGTTTGATTTTAGTTTCTATTTTTCTTTTTCTAACCAATTCTTCATTTAGTTTAGTTTCTCCCTGATGCAGTAAATTTGCGGCGACCACTTGTATGCATGTCGTTCTGGATGGCTAGAATTGTATTGTCACCGCCAAAGGTAGCAGTAGCAGTAGCAGCCACAACAAATGAGGGAGATGTTGATGTGCTAAGAAGATTTAGCTCAAGTCCAAGTAAGCTGCTACTCTGGAGGACTCCTGACTGGATGGATATACGGGTACAAGGTTTGAAAACTCGCCTGGGTGAGATTTAAAAAAAATTTATTTCTAAACGAGATATCGTATTACTCCCCTTCCTCCCTCCAAAGCCCTCTAGTCCTTGCTAATTAACAAAATAATGCCTTAAAAGGCATTTTAAACTGAGCCTATGTTTGGTTGCCACACAAACATAGAGCGATAATTTTCTATTCACTTTCTTAAATTCTTGCAAATGGACAAAAAACTAAATGGGTTTCCAAAACAGCTTCCTGATTCTTAAAGTAGTTTGTTCTGATTTTGTTGTGTTTAATTTTAGTTTCTATTTTTCTTTTTCTAACCAATTCTTTATTTAGTTTAGTTTCTCCCTGATGCAGTAAATTTGCGGCGACCACTTGTATGCATGTCGTTCTGGATGGCTAGAATTGTATTGTCGCCGCCAAAGGTAGCAGTAGCAGTAGCAGCCACAACAAATGAGGGAGATGTTGATGTGCTAAGAAGATTTAGCTCAAGTCCAAGTAAGCTGCTACTCTGGAGGACTCCTGACTGGATGGATATACGGGTACAAGGTTTGAAAACTCGCCTGGGTGAGATTTAAAAAAAAATTATTTCTAAACGAGATATCGTATTACTCCCCTTCCTCCCTCCAAAGCCCTCTAGTCCTTGCTAATTAACAAAATAATGCCTTAAAAGGCATTTTAAACTGAGCCTATGTTTGGTTGCCACACAAACATAGAGCGATAATTTTCTATTCACTTTCTTAAATTCTTGCAAATGGACAAAAAACTAAATGGGTTTCCAAAACAGCTTCCTGATTCTTAAAGTAGTTTGTTCTGATTTTGTTGTGTTTAATTTTAGTTTCTATTTTTCTTTTTCTAACCAATTCTTTATTTAGTTTAGTTTCTCCCTGATGCAGTAAATTTGCGGCGACCACTTGTATGCATGTCGTTCTGGATGGCTAGAATTGTATTGTCGCCGCCAAAGGTAGCAGTAGCAGTAGCAGCCACAACAAATGAGGGAGATGTTGATGTGCTAAGAAGATTTAGCTCAAGTCCAAGTAAGCTGCTACTCTGGAGGACTCCTGACTGGATGGATATACGGGTACAAGGTTTGAAAACTCGCCTGGGTGAGATTTAAAAAAAATTTATTTCTAAACGAGATATCGTATTACTCCCCTTCCTCCCTCCAAAGCCCTCTAGTCCTTGCTAATTAACAAAATAATGCCTTAAAAGGCATTTTAAACTGAGCCTATGTTTGGTTGCCACACAAACATAGAGCGATAATTTTCTATTCACTTTCTTAAATTCTTGCAAATGGACAAAAAACTAAATGGGTTTCCAAAACAGCTTCCTGATTCTTAAAGTAGTTTGTTCTGATTTTGTTGTGTTTAATTTTAGTTTCTATTTTTCTTTTTCTAACCAATTCTTTATTTAGTTTAGTTTCTCCCTGATGCAGTAAATTTGCGGCGACCACTTGTATGCATGTCGTTCTGGATGGCTAGAATTGTATTGTCGCCGCCAAAGGTAGCAGTAGCAGTAGCAGCCACAACAAATGAGGGAGATGTTGATGTGCTAAGAAGATTTAGCTCAAGTCCAAGTAAGCTGCTACTCTGGAGGACTCCTGACTGGATGGATATACGGGTACAAGGTTTGAAAACTCGCCTGGGTGAGATTTAAAAAAAAATTATTTCTAAACGAGATATCGTATTACTCCCCTTCCTCCCTCCAAAGCCCTCTAGTCCTTGCTAATTAACAAAATAATGCCTTAAAAGGCATTTTAAACTGAGCCTATGTTTGGTTGCCACACAAACATAGAGCGATAATTTTCTATTCACTTTCTTAAATTCTTGCAAATGGACAAAAAACTAAATGGGTTTCCAAAACAGCTTCCTGATTCTTAAAGTAGTTTGTTCTGATTTTGTTGTGTTTAATTTTAGTTTCTATTTTTCTTTTTCTAACCAATTCTTTATTTAGTTTAGTTTCTCCCTGATGCAGTAAATTTGCGGCGACCACTTGTATGCATGTCGTTCTGGATGGCTAGAATTGTATTGTCGCCGCCAAAGGTAGCAGTAGCAGTAGCAGCCACAACAAATGAGGGAGATGTTGATGTGCTAAGAAGATTTAGCTCAAGTCCAAGTAAGCTGCTACTCTGGAGGACTCCTGACTGGATGGATATACGGGTACAAGGTTTGAAAACTCGCCTGGGTGAGATTTAAAAAAAATTTATTTCTAAACGAGATATCGTATTACTCCCCTTCCTCCCTCCAAAGCCCTCTAGTCCTTGCTAATTAACAAAATAATGCCTTAAAAGGCATTTTAAACTGAGCCTATGTTTGGTTGCCACACAAACATAGAGCGATAATTTTCTATTCACTTTCTCAAATTCTTGCAAATGAACAAAAAACTAAATGGGTTTCCAAAACAGCTTCCTGATTCTTAAAGTAGTTTGTTCTGATTTTGTTGTGTTTGATTTTAGTTTCTATTTTTCTTTTTCTAACCAATTCTTCATTTAGTTTAGTTTCTCCCTGATGCAGTAAATTTGCGGCGACCACTTGTATGCATGTCGTTCTGGATGGCTAGAATTGTATTGTCGCCGCCAAAGGTAGCAGTAGCAGTAGCAGCCACAACAAATGAGGGAGATGTTGATGTGCTAAGAAGATTTAGCACAAGTCCAAGTAAGCTGCTACTCTGGAGGACTCCTGACTGGATGGATATACGGGTACAAGGTTTGAAAACTCGCCTGGGTGAGATTTAAAAAAAATTTATTTCTAAACGAGATATCGTATTACTCCCCTTCCTCCCTCCAAAGCCCTCTAGTCCTTGCTAATTAACAAAATAATGCCTTAAAAGGCATTTTAAACTGAGCCTATGTTTGGTTGCCACACAAACATAGAGCGATAATTTTCTATTCACTTTCTTAAATTCTTGCAAATGGACAAAAAACTAAATGGGTTTCCAAAACAGCTTCCTGATTCTTAAAGTAGTTTGTTCTGATTTTGTTGTGTTTAATTTTAGTTTCTCTTTTCCTTTTTCTAACCAATTCTTCATTTAGTTTAGTTTCTCCCTGATGCAGTAAATTTGCGGCGACCTCTTGTATGCATGTCGTTCTGGATAGCTAGAATTGTATTGTCGCCGCCAAAGGTAGCAGTAGCAGTAGCAGCCACAACAAATGAGGGAGATGTTGATGTGCTAAGAAGATTTAGCACAAGTCCAAGTAAGCTGCTACTCTGGAGGACTCCTGACTGGATGGATATACGGGTACAAGGTTTGAAAACTCGCCTGGGTGAGATTTAAAAAAAAATTATTTCTTAACGAGATATCTTATTACCCCCCTTCCTCCCTCCAAAGCCCTCTAGTCCTTGCTAATTAACAAAATAATGCCTTAAAAGGCATTTTAAACTGAGCCTATGTTTGGTTGCCACACAAACATAGAGCGATAATTTTCTATTCACTTTCTTAAATTCTTGCAAATGGACAAAAAACTAAATGGGTTTCCAAAACAGCTTCCTGATTCTTAAAGTAGTTTGTTCTGATTTTGTTGTGTTTAATTTTAGTTTCTCTTTTCCTTTTTCTAACCAATTCTTCATTTAGTTTAGTTTCTCCCTGATGCAGTAAATTTGCGGCGACCTCTTGTATGCATGTCGTTCTGGATAGCTAGAATTGTATTGTCGCCGCCAAAGGTAGCAGTAGCAGTAGCAGCCACAACAAATGAGGGAGATGTTGATGTGCTAAGAAGATTTAGCACAAGTCCAAGTAAGCTGCTACTCTGGAGGACTCCTGACTGGATGGATATACGGGTACAAGGTTTGAAAACTCGCCTGGGTGAGATTTAAAAAAAAATTATTTCTTAACGAGATATCTTATTACCCCCCTTCCTCCCTCCAAAGCCCTCTAGTCCTTGCTAATTAACAAAATAATGCCTTAAAAGGCATTTTAAACTGAGCCTATGTTTGGTTGCCACACAAACATAGAGCGATAATTTTCTATTCACTTTCTTAAATTCTTGCAAATGGACAAAAAACTAAATGGGCTTCCAAAACAGCTTCCTGATTCTTAAAGTAGTTTGTTCTGATTTTGTTGTGTTTAATTTTAGTTTCTATTTTTCTTTTTCTAACCAATTCTTCATTTAGTTTAGTTTCTCCCTGATGCAGTAAATTTGCGGCGACCACTTGTATGCATGTCGTTCTGGATGGCTAGAATTGTATTGTCGCCGCCAAAGGTAGCAGTAGCAGTAGCAGCCACAACAAATGAGGGAGATGTTGATGTGCTAAGAAGATTTAGCACAAGTCCAAGTAAGCTGCTACTCTGGAGGACTCCTGACTGGATGGATATACGGGTACAAGGTTTGAAAACTCGCCTGGGTGAGATTTAAAAAAAAATTATTTCTTAACGAGATATCTTATTACCCCCCTTCCTCCCTCCAAAGCCCTCTAGTCCTTGCTAATTAACAAAATAATGCCTTAAAAGGCATTTTAAACTGAGCCTATGTTTGGTTGCCACACAAACATAGAGCGATAATTTTCTATTCACTTTCTTAAATTCTTGCAAATGGACAAAAAACTAAATGGGCTTCCAAAACAGCTTCCTGATTCTTAAAGTAGTTTGTTCTGATTTTGTTGTGTTTAATTTTAGTTTCTATTCCCTTTTTTTCAATCAATTCTTCATTTAGTTTAGTTTCTTCCTGATGCAGTAAGTTTGCGTCGACTACTTGTATGCATGTCGTTCTGGGCCGTTAGAATTGTATTATCTTTTTATATAAATTCTTTAAGAGGCTTGTCAAAATCAACTTGGGTACTTATTGGAAGAAGTGAAGAAACATCGCTGATAAAGAGATAAAAATGCAATAACACTTGGTTAAATTCAAGTCGCAGCTTCTTCAACAAGCATCAGAATCTTGTAATGAGCTCGCCATTCTTCAAGTTGACAATTTGATTTGAAGTACGAAAGAAGTCTGTACGGTTGGAATAACTTTCATTGTACATGGATTTGAATCAGTCGCTATCGACAAAATGAATCGAAAGTGGAAAAAACCAGAAGGAAGTGAATCTGGATCTGATGGAAACAGTAGCATAAACATTTCAAGGTAATTACTCTCCTATATTTTCCATTGATTTACAATAGTTACAAATTAATTGATTCTAACGATTATTTGAATTATATCGAAGTAGATTATGGCAAATTTTGTAGTAGTAGAGATAAATAAGAGCAAATAATTGCAATAACAAGTTTTTGTGGTTTAAAATTTAAATTTTTACTGTTAATTTTTTTTAAAGCAAATTTCAAAAATTCTTTGTTTGGCTTACATAATGCACGAATCAGTTAATTGGTAACTAGAATATTTGTTATTTATTTCTACGTACGTTATTTGAGACATTATGAAAACGAATGAATTTAATTTATCGAATAAGTCCCAGCCATAAAGTGCGATTTTATATTTATTGGAGAAACACATAATTTCTTCTGTCAATGGTAAATAACTTATGAATGGCATTTCGAATCTTGACAAATTATTTACACACAATATTTCTATCTATCCTCTATCAGGGTAGTTAAAGTTCAAAATTTTTTCAATTGCTAGTTCAGCTATAAAATGGTTTTTATATTCATTGAGCAAACACAGATAATTATTTTTGCTCATTGATTAATTTAAAGATCAATGGTATATTATGAACGAGACTACGAATCATGACACATTATTTACACATTATACTTGTTTCTATTTTAAATCAGTATCACTAGTTTGAAATTTTTTCTATCGCTAGTTTAACCATAAATGTTTTTTTTTTTCATTTTCATTGGAAAAACAGAATTATCAATCACTCGTTGAGTGAAACTGGGAACAACTTTCTTTTTAAGGTAATCAGGAGACTGTGATAGTCCTATGAGAGCTTTTGGACTGTTCTAAACTGAAATAGATTATATTGTTTTAATTTATTTTTATTATTGTCTTGCGTTACGTGATCTACGTTGTAGCGTTATCTTTTTTCGTCATTTTTATTTTAGGATAGTAATTATTTGTAGACAAAAAATGCTATAAAAAGGTGTTTATTTCATTTAATAGTACAAAATTAGATTGAATATTCATATTTGAACATAATAAATAGTGTATTCCAGTGAATAATGACTGAATTTCTTTTACAGCAATCTATGTGGACCAATCTCATCTAATGTCGTCCCAAGCCAACTTTTGAAGATTCATCATTTAGTTATTTGAAGTGAAACTAGAAGCGGAAAACCAGTCTTTTTGAGCAAGTATGGAAGTATTGAAATCTAATTGGCATCATAATGTTAACTCACAGTTGTTCTTCGAAATGGAAATCTGATTTGGAAGTACGTAAAAAGTAAGTACGCAGATGGAAAGTGAAATTTCTGTTTGTTTCATATTTCTAATATTTCCCGTAACAGGAGGTACCTGAACAATAATTTTATTCATTTATCCATTTACAGATGTCTTGGTATCTTCTTTGACCATGGATTTGAATCAGTCGCCGAATAGATCAGATGTCAAATATTTGGGAGCCCTGTAGCCATCTCTTGCATTGTTTCGAAGGAGTTTTCCGATTTCAAGATTTAAAAGTGAGTAATTTACTATTATTCTTCTATGGTTTACTAATTGCTTATATTTTAAATCCAATTATTTAAGAAACATTTTTGAGTTTTTTAGTAGATTATTGAACTCCTAAATTGTGTACACATTTATTCTATATTCGTATTTTAATTTTAACACGCAATAATAATTCGAGTCAGAACTTTTGAAAGTATTAATCACATATATAAATGATTAATTCAAAAAAGTCTGTGATTTTTGTTTTTCTTTTTTATTTAAATTATGATTTTTTGATAACGGAAACGAGTACGCAACTTTCTGAAGATTTGGACTGTTAGGAGGTTTATTCCAAAAATGATTTTTGTCCTACATTCTATGAGGCATCACATTACTATTATTTATAGATGATCTCATGAATACTTATAAATACAATAATGTAACTCTGATCATAGGCCGCGCGAATCAATCCAAAGTTGTATACTTGTCTCCAAGAAATTAAGAGTAACTCAACTTCAATGTATCATTTGCAAATAGATTATCTTTACAATTTCTTACTGGCGTCATTATTATAAATGATAAATATCATTCATGAATTGATTTTATTTATTTTTGAATATATATTTGACAATTTTAACAACTTTGAAATGATAACAGTAAATTAATAGTTTATACTTTTCTGCAGCTTTTGGAGGACATCAAAATTCATCTGAGTCTTAGGCGGACTGCAGTAGCAGAATATTTGGATAAATTAGAAGACCTGTCGCTGTGATGGACAATAAATGCAACTAGTGGCTCTAAGAAATTCGCAATTGGAATGGCAGTCATCTTAACTATGAACTTCGTAACATAAGCTGTCTTATAAGTGTATTCTGAATACATTCCGTTATTCAGGAACAGATCATTCAATAATTTCGTTTCTTTCAATGTTTTTTTTTTTCTACAAAATAAAAATGTAACGGAATATGCTTCGAATACACCTGTTAGTATGTAATAGATATATTTAGGCCATTATGTAAATTGCAGTGTTATATCTTGTGCTTCTATCTCGCATTTATTACTTCAATGAGTAGTTTGAGAAGTGCTGTAAATATATTTGGGTTTTGTACAAAATCGTGTTGTAACGTAGAGATCAAAATTATTTTGAATGTAAATTGGGGTTTTAAATTCGCGCATCCTAGTTTTTGAGCACTCTGCTCTCGGGCGTATTTTTCCGTTTTGAATATTCCGTTTTGTTTAAACTTTTGCATATTAAATAGTTGTCTTGGTTTTTTTTTGTAATTTTTTCATGTCCTTGTGTCGTAACTTGGGCCAACGTTGGATTTTTATTCGGTACACGACCATATAGCTCTGGGAACACCCCCCTCCTAAACGACCGGAGCAGACGGAATTTTCAGACTATATGCCGGAGTCGTTACGGGAAATGTATGGAACGCGCGTTTTGTCGGCGACGGTCCGGGTCTTGGTGGGATCGCTGAAAAAACAATATTCACATGTTATGTGTGGATATTGTTCTTCAGTGATGCCATGAAGATTCCGACTTCTCGAGATGACGCTTAGTCGGCAACCATACTCGTGTAATTAGGCGACCATCCGGGTCTCGGCTTGACAGACCACGAACTAATTAGAGTCATTTTTGTTTTTGCTAGAACGAGCACAATCGGCTGCTTGAGGGATTAAATATTAGAATCAGTAGTATAATATATTACAGCATTACTCTAAGCTACTCTGCAATATAAGTACTTAATAGTACTAAGATCAACATATAATATAACACAGCAATAAAAAAAATAACTAGCTTTAATAGTATATTGAGAGATACAAGTTTCATAAAACTCGATATTATGACATACGAAATAGTTTTAAAATGTTTAATGTACAAGTGCATTGAAATGTCTTTTTCTATACGAGTATTTGAGTACGTATTTATAATTTGAAATTTTTAGAACCTCTGGTTTACTGAGAAATAATAGTTTTGTAATAAACTTTAAAAATATTCAATTCTCAAGCCTGTAGATCGTGCACCAATAACAATTGGTAGATGATATTATTTCTGCATAAGCCTACATCTCTCCTGAGTACGTACTCAAAATTTGAGATAATAAGAACCTCTTGTTCACTTAGACATAGTAATTTTGTAATTAACTTTTGAAATATTCAATTCTCAAGCCTGTAACTTGTGCACCAATAACAATTGGTTATTAATATTATTTCTGCATAAGTTTACATCACTCCTAAGTACGTACTTACAATTTGAGATTTTTAGAACCTCTTGTTCACTAAGAAATAATAAATTTGTATTTAACCTTTGAAATATCCAATTCTTAAGCCTGTAGAACGTGCACCAATCATATTTGGTAGTTGATATTATTTCTGCATGAGCCTAAATCAGTCTTAAGTACGTACTCACAATTTGTGATTTTTAGAACCGCTGGTTCACTTAGAAATAATAAATTTATTATTGACTTTTGGAATACTCAATTCTCAAGCCTGTAGCTCGTGCACCAATAGCAATTGATAGTTGATATTTTTTCTGCATGAGCCTACGTCACTTCTAAGTACGTACTTTCAATGTGAGATTTTCAGAGCCTCTGGTTCAAATAGAAATAATAATTTTGTGACCTATGAAATACCCAATTCTCAAGCCTGTAGCTCGTGCACCAATAACAATTGTTAGTTGATATTATTTCTGAATAAGCCTACATCCTTCTTGAGTATGTGCTGACAATTTGGAATTTTTAGAACCTCTGGCTCACTTAGAAATAATAATTTTGTGAGAAACTTTTGAAATATTCAACTATCAAGCCTGTAGCTCTTGCACCAATAACAATTGGTAATTAATACCATTTCTCCATAAGCCCACATCTCTCCTTAGTACGTACTCAGATATTTGAGACTTTTAGAACCTCTGGTTCACTTGGAAATAATAAATTTATAATTAACTTTTGAAATATCCAATTCTCAAGCCTGTAGCTCGTGCACCAATAGCAATTGATAGTTGATATTTTTTCTGCATGAGCCTACGTCACTCCTAAGTACGTACTTCTAATGTGAGATTTTTAGAACCACTAGTTCACTTATTAAGAAAATCATTTCTAATTAACTATTGAAATTTTTCAATTATCAAGGCTGTAGCTCGTGCATTAATTATGATTGGTAGTTGATATTATTACTGCATAAGTCTACATCCCTCCTGAGTGCGGACTCCCAATTAGATACTTTTAGAACCACTGGTTCACTTGAATATTAATTTGCAATTAACTATTGATAATATTAAGTTCCTGAGGCTGTAGCTCGTATATCAATTATAATTCGTTAATGCTATTATCACTGCATAAGCTCATATCCTTTCTGAATACGTTTTCTCAATTTGAGAATTTTAGAGCCACTGGTTCACTCAGAAAAATTTACGTACGTACTCAGATATTTGATACTTTTAGAACCTCTGGTTCACTTGGAAATAATAAATTTATAATTAACTTTTGAAATATCCAATTCTCAAGCCTGTTGCTCGTGCACCAGTAACAATTGGTAGTTGATATTTTTTCTGCATGAGCCTAAATCACTTCTAAGTATGTACTCACAATTCAAGATTTTTAGAACCACTGGTTCACTTGGAAACAATTAATTTGTAATTAACTACTGAAAATATTCAATTATCAAGGTTGTAGCTCGTGCACCAATTTTAATTGTTAGTTGATAATATCACTGCATAAGCTCACATCTCTCCCGAGTACATACTTCCAATTTGAGATTTTTAGAGCCACTGGTTCACTTGAAAAAAATTGATTTCTAATCAACTATTAAAATTTTTCAATTATCAAGGCTGTAGCCTCCTGCACTAATCATGATTGGTAGTTAATATCATTACTGCATAAGCCTACATCCCTCCTGAGTACGTACTCCCAATTTGATATTTTAGAGCCACTGGTTCACTTGGAAAGAATCAATTTGTTATTAACTATTGAAAATAATAAGTTCTCAAGGCTATAGCTCGTGCACCAATAACAATTGGTGGTTGATAGTATTATTGCATAAGCATACATCTTTTCTAAATATGTACTCACAATTTGAATGTTCTAGAACCTCTGGTTAACTCAGCAATAAATATTTTATTTTTAATTTATCTTCTGAGTATGTACTTACAATTTGAGATTTTTAGAACCCCTGGTTCACTTAAAAATAATAAATTTATAATTAACTTTTGAAATATTCAATTCTCAAGGCTGTAGCTCGTGCACCAATAACAATTGGTAGTTCTTTTCTGAGTACTTACTCACAATTTGAATGTTCTGGAGCCTCTGGTTCACTCAGCAATAAATATTTTATCTTTTATTTGTGTTATGAATTTGTAACTGGCTATTTATTTAATTTGATTCTTACATTTGTGGCTTGTGCAGCATTAAATTTGTATTTACTCACAAACTGTATTATATCATACTGTAATATAGGATAATATTGCAATTGTATTATTGTATCAGTTTATGCATGAATAAGTGCTTTTTTAATTTTTCTCATTTGATTATAAATGATATTGTATTTTATACTAAAATAAATTAGATTATATATAATGACTTCTATTTATTTACAACTGGTTCAAAATTTCTCCACCAGCTGGCAGCACCTGTCAATAGTACAATCAGCGCCATCTATTATTCAATATGTGAACTGAAAAAAAATCAATTGGTCATCATCTCTTCCAAGATGAATAATGTTGCTTCCTGATGAATGAAAAATCCAAATTTTGTATCCGGGTAGCAGGAATTGTAGGAGAAAAACGCAAGTATCATGGTAACTATATTTCTTGATTTTCTCCTAAACTATAGCCCTTAGGGAAAATTTAATTGCACCACCGTGTGTAGCTTTGAAAGGCCTATAAAAAAAGTAGGTACAATTTTTTCCAATCCTTGAATTAAGGGTAGTTGCGTATCGTTTCTCAAAAACTATGAGCCCTAGAGTAAATTCTTCTGATTGAACTTTGTAGGGCGTTGAAAGTTATGTAACTTTTATTTGAAACATTTGTCCCTAAACCCACTGGTTCTTGAGATAATCGCTAATAATTAATCCCTTGAATTTGCTCTGCCAAATCCTATGATCTTGATACAAATTTCTAATTTTCGAAGACACAAAATTCACAAACCGATGAATTTTACGATTGAAAAATCCAAATTTTGTATCCGGGTAGTAGGAATTGTAGAAGCAAAATCAAGTGTTTTGCTAACTGTTTTTGTTGCTTTTCTCCTAAACTATAGCCCTTAGACAAAATTTAATTAACCCACCATATACAGCTTTAGAAGGGCTATAAAAAAGATATTTAAAATTTTCTTCCAACCCTCTAAATAAAGGTAGTAGCATATCGTTTCTCGAAAACTATGAGCGCTACAGAAAATTCTTCAGGATGAATCTTGTAGGGCGTTGAAAGTTATATAACTTTTATGTCAAACATTTGTCCCTAAATCCTCTCGTTCTCGAGATAATCGCTAATTAATCCCTTGAATTTCTCTTTCAAATCCTGTGATCTTAATACAAATTGTGATTTTTTAAGCACACAAAATTCATCACGAAGCTACATTTTCTAGCATGGCCGAGATGATTGCTAATTGATGTTATTGACAGGTGCTGCCCTCTGGTGGCAACTTTCTGAACTATGTACGTGTAATAAAATAATTATAATTTTTTTCGATTTTAGTCACTTTTTTTGCCATGGAAGAGATTATTGCTAATTGGTGTTATTGACAGATGCTGCCAACTGGTGGAGAAATTATGTACTATTCGTGAATAAATAAAAAATCATTATTTTATTATTTAATTTATTTTCTTCAATATGAAATACAGTTAATATTATATTTCTAATTAGAAAGGGCGACATAAAAAGAGCAGAAACAGCTCTTATTCATGCATAAATTGATACAATAATACATCGAATTATAATATCTGTTATTACAAAATATCTTTTATTGCTGAATAAACCAGAGGTTCTAGAACATTCAAATTGTGAGTACATACTCAGAAAAGATGTTTGCTTATGCAATAATACTATCAACTACCAATTGTTATTGGTGCACGAACTACAGTATTGAGAACTTCTTATTTTCAATAATTAATTACAAATTGATTTTTTCTAAGTGAACCAGTGGTTCTAAAAATCTTAAATTGGAAGTACGTACTCAGGAGGAATGTATGCTTATGCAGTAATAATATCAGCTACCCATTATAAATGGTGCACAAGCTACAGCCTTGACAACATGATATTTTCAGTAGTTAATTACAAGTTAAATTTTTCTGAGTGAACCAGTGGCTCTAAAATTCTCAAATTGAGAAAACGTATTCAGAAAGGATATGAGCTTATGCAGTGATAATAGCATTAACGAATTATAATTGATATACGAGCTACAGCCTCAGGAACTTAATATTATCAATAGTTAATTGCAAATTAATATTCAAGTGAACCAGTGGTTCTAAAAATATCTAATTGGGAGTCCGCACTCAGGAGGGATGTAGGCTTATGCAGTAATAATATCAACTATCAATCATAATTAATGCACGAGCTACAGCCTTGATAATTGAAAAATTTCAATAGTTAATTAGAAATTATTTTCTTAATAAGTGAACTAGTGGTTCTAAGAATCTCACATTGTAAGTACGTACTTAGGAGTGACGTAGGCTCATGCAGAAAAAATATCAACTATCAATTGCTATTGGTGCACGAGCTACAGGCTTGAGAATTGAGTATTACAAAAGTCAATAATAAATGTACTATTTGTAAGTGAACCAGCGGTTCTAAAAATCACAAATTGTGAGTACGTACTTAAGACTGATTTAGGCTCATGCAGAAATAATATCAACTACTAAATATAATTGGTGCACGTTCAACAGGCTTGAGAATTGGATATTTCAAGAGTTAAATACAAATTTATTATTTCTTAGTGAACCAGAGGTTCTAAAATTCTCAAATTGTGAGTACGTACTTAGGAGAGATGTAAGCTTATGCGGAAATAATATTAATCACCAATTGTTATTGGTGCACGAGCTACAGGCTTGAGAATTGAATATTTCAAAAGTTAATTACATAATTACTATGTCTAAGTGAACAAGAGGTTCTAATTATCTCAAATTTTGAGTACGTACTCAGGAGGCATGTAGGCTTATGCAGAAATAAAATCAGCTACCAATTGTTATTGGTGCACGATCTACAGGCTTGAGAATTGAATATTTCAAAAGTTTATTACAAAACTATTATTTCTCAGTAAACCAGAGGTTCTAAATATTTAAAATTGTAAATACGTACTCAAATACTCGAATAGAAAAAGACATTTCAGGGCACTTGTACATTAAACATTTTAAAACTATTTCGTATGTCCTAATATCGAGTTTTATGAAACTTGTATCTCTCAATATACTATTAAAGCTAGTTATTTTTTTTATTGTTGTGTTATATTATATGTTGATCTTAGTACTATTAAGTACTTATATTGCAGAGTAGCTTAGAGTAATGCTGTAATATATTATACTACTGATTCTAATATTTAATCCCTCAAGCAGCCGATTGTGCTCGTTCTAGCAAAAACAAAAATGACTCTAATTAGTTCGTGGTCTGTCAAGCCAAGACCCGGATGGTCGCCTAATTACACGAGTATGGTTGCCGACTAAGCGTCATCTCGAGAAGTCGGAATCTTCATGGCATCACTGAAGAACAATATCCACACATAACATGTGAATATTGTTTTTTCAGCGATCCCACCAAGACCCGGACCGTCGCCGACAAAACGCGCGTCCATACATTTCCCGTAACGACTCCGGCATATAGTCTGAAAATTCCGTCTGCTCCGGTCGTTTAGGAGGGGGGTGTTCCCAGAGCTATATGGTCGTGTACCGAATAAAAATCCAACGTTGGCCCAAGTTACGACACAAGGACATGAAAAAATTAAAAAAAAAACCAAGACAACTATTTAATATGCAAAAGTTTAAACAAAACGGAATATTCAAAACGGAAAAATACGCCCGAGAGCAGAATGCTCAAAAACTAGGATGCGCGAATTTAAAACCCCAATTTAGATTCAAAATAATTTTGATCTCTACGTTACAACACGATTTTGTACAAAACCCAAATATATTTACAGCACTTCTCAAACTACTCATTGAAGTAATAAATGCGAGATAGAAGCACAAGATATAACACTGCAATTTACATAATGGCCTAAATATATCTATAACATACTAACAGGTGTATTCGAAGCATATTCCGTTACATTTTTATTTTGTAGAAAAAAAAAAACATTGAAAGAAACGAAATTATTGAATGATCTGTTCCTGAATAACGGAATGTATTTAGAATACACTTATAAGACAGCTTATGTTACGAAGTTCATAGTTAAGATGACTGCCATTCCAATTGCGAATTTCTTAGAGCCACTAGTTGCATTTATTGTCCATCACAGCGACAGGTCTTCTAATTTATCCAAATATTCTGCTACTGCAGTCCGCCTAAGACTCAGATGAATTTTGATGTCCTCCAAAAGCTGCAGAAAAGTATAAACTATTAATTTACTGTTATCATTTCAAAGTTGTTAAAATTGTCAAATATATATTCAAAAATAAATAAAATCAATTCATGAATGATATTTATCATTTATAATAATGACGTCAGTAAGAAATTGTAAAGATAATCTATTTGCAAATGATACATTAAAGTTGAATTACTCTTAATTTCTTGGAGACAAGTACACAACTCTGGATTGATTCGTGCGGCCTATGATCAGAGTTACATTATTGTATTTATAAGTATTCATGAGATCATCTATAAATAATAGTAATGTGATGCCTCATAGAATGTTGGAAAATAAAATCACTTTTGAAATAAACGTCCTAACAGTCCAAATCATCAGAAAGTTGCGTACTCGTTTCCGTTGTCAAAAAATCATGATTTAAATGAAGAAGAAAAACAAAAATCACAGATTTTTTTTTAATTAATCATTTATATATGTGATTAATACTTTCTAAAGTTCTGACTCGAATTATTATTGCGTGTTAAAATTAAAATACGAATATAGAATAAACGTGTGCACAATTTAGGAGTTCAATAATCTACTAAAAAACTCAGAAATGTTTCTTAAATAATTGGCAATTAGTAAACTATGGAAGAATAATAGTAAATTACTCACTTTTAAATCTTGAAATCGGAAAACTCCTTCGAAACAATGCAAGAGATGGCTACAGGGCTCCCAAATATTTGACATCTGATCTATTCGGCGACTGATTCAAATCCATGGTCAAAGAAGATACCAAGACATCTGTAAATGCATAAATGAATAAAATTATTGTTCAGGTACCTCCTGTTACGGGAAATATTAGAAATATGAAACAAACAGAAATTTCACTTTCCATCTGCGTACTTACTTTTTACGTACTTCCAAATCAAATTTCCATTTCGAAGAACAACTGTGAGTTAACATTATGATGCCAATTAGATTTCAATACTTCAATATTTGCTCAAAAAGACTGGTTTTCCGCTTCTAGTTTCACTTCAAATAGATAAATGATGAATCTTCAAAAGTTGGCTTGAGACGACATTAGATGAGATTGGTCCACAAAGATTGCTGTAAAAGAAATTCAGTCATTATTTACTTGAATACACTATTTATTATGTTCAAATATGAATATTCAATCCAATTTTGTACTATTAAATGAAATAAACACCTTTTTATAGCATTTTTTGTGTACAAATAATTTCTATCCTAAAATAAAAATGACGATAAAAGATAACGCTACAACGTAGATCACGTAACGCAAGACAATAATAAAAATAAATTAAAACAATATAATCTATTTCAGTTTAGAACAGTCCAAAAGCTCTCATAGGACTATCACAGTCTCCTGATTACCTTAAAAAGAAAGTTGTTCCCAGTGTCACTCAACGAGTGATTGATTATTCTGGTTTTCCAATGAAAATGAAAAAAAAAAACAATTTATGGTTAAACTAGCGATAGAAAAAATTTCAAACTAGTGATACTGATTTAAAATAGAAACAAGTATAATGTGTAAATAATGTGTCATGATTCGTAGTCTCGTTCATAATATACCATTGATCTTTAAATTAATCAATGAGCAAAAATAATTATCTGTGTTTGTCCAATGAATATAAAAACCATTTTATAGCTGAACTAGCAATTGAAAAAATTTTGAACTTTAACTACACTGATAGAGGATAGATAGAAATATTGTGTGTAAATAATTTGTCAAGATTCGAAATGCCGTTCATAAGCTATTTACCATTGAACTATGAATTATTCAATAGACAGAAGAAATTATGTGTTTCTCCAATAAATATAAAATCGCACTTTATGGCTGGGACTTATTCGATAAATTAAATTCATTCGTTTTCATAATGTCTCAAATAACGTACGTAGAAATAAATAACAAATATTCTAGTTACCAATTAACTGATTCGTGCGTTATGTAAGCCAAACCAGAAATTTTTGAAATTTGCTTTAAAAAAAATTAACAGTAAAAACTTAAATTTTAAAACACAAAACCTTGTTATTGCAATTATTTGCTCATATTTATCTCTACTACTACAAAATTTGCCATAATCTACTTCGATATAATTCAAATAATCGTTAGAATCAATTAATTTGGAACTATTGTGAATCAATGGAATATATAGGAGAGTAATTACCTTGAAATGTTTATGCTACTGTTTCCATTTGTTCCAGATTCACTTCCTTCTGTTTTCTTCCACTTTTGATGAACAAATTCATTTTGTCGACAGCGACTGATTCAAATCCATGTACAATGAAAGTTATTCCAACCGTACAGACTTCTTTCGTACTCCAAATCAAGTTGTCAACTTGAAGAATGACGAGCTCATTACGAAATTCTGATGCTTGTTGAAGAAGCTGCGACTTGAATTTAACCAAGTGCTATTGCATTTTTATCTCTTTACCAGCGATGTTTCTTCACTTCTTCCAATGACCAAGTTGATTTTGACAAGCCTTTCAAAGAATTTATATAAAAAGATAATACAATTCTAACGGCCCAGAACGACATGCATACAAGTAGTCGCCGCAAATTTACTGCATCAGGGAGAAACTAAACTAAATTAAGAATTGGTTAGAAAAAGAAAAATAGAAACTAAAATTAAACACAACAAAATCAGAACAAACTACTTTAAGAATCAGGAAGCTGTTTTGGAAGCCCATTTAGTTTTTTGTCCATTTGCAAGAATTTAAGAAAGTGAATAGAAAATTATCGCTCTATGTTTGTGTGGCAACCAAACATAGGCTCAGTTTAAAATGCCTTTTAAGGCATTATTTTGTTAATTAGCAAGGACTAGAGGGCTTTAAAGGAAGGAAGGGGGGTAATAGGATATCTCGTTCAGAAATTAGTTTTTTTTTAAATCTCACCCAGGCGAGTTTTCAAACCTTGTACTCGTATATCCATCCAGTCAGGAGTCCTCCAGAGTGGCAGCTTACTTGGACTTGTGCTAAATCTTCCTCACACATCAACATCTTCCTCATTTGTAGAGGCTGCTACTGCTACTGCTACCTCTGGCGGCAACAACACAATTCTAGCCGCCCAGAACGACATGCATACAAGTGGTCGCCGCAAATTCACTGCATCAGGGAGAAACTAAACTAAATGAAGAATTGGTTAAAAAAAAGAAAAATAGAAACTAAAATTAAACACAACAAAATCTGTACAAACTACTTTAGGAATCAGGAAGCTGTTTTGGAAGCCCATTTAGTTTTTTGTCCATTTGCAAGAATTTAAGAAAGTGAATAGAAAATTATTGCTCTATGTTTGTGTGGCAACCAAACATAGGCTCAGTTTAAAATGCCTTTTAAGGCATTATTTTGTTAATTAGCAAGGACTAGAGGGCTTTAAAGGGAGGAAGGGGGGTAATAGGATATCTCGTTCAGAAATTAGTTTTTGTTTAAATCTCACCCAGGCGAGTTTTCAAACCTTGTACTCGTATATCCATCCAGTCAGGAGTCCTCCAGAGTGGCAGCTTACTTGGACTTGTGCTAAATCTTCCTCACACATCAACATCTTCCTCATTTGTAGAGGCTGCTACTGCTACTGCTACCTCTGGCGGCAACAACACAATTCTAGCCGCCCAGAACGACATGCATACAAGTGGTCGCCGCAAATTCACTGCATCAGGGAGAAACTAAACTGAATGAAGAATTGGTTAAAAAAAAGAAAAATAGAAACTAAAATTAAACACAACAAAATCTGTACAAACTACTTTAGGAATCAGGAAGCTGTTTTGGAAGCCCATTTAGTTTTTTGTCCATTTGCAAGAATTTAAGAAAGTGAATAGAGAATTATCGCTCTATGTTTGTGTGGCAACCAAACATAGGCTCAGTTTAAAATGCCTTTTAAGGCATTATTTTGTTAATTAGCAAGGACTAGAGGGCTTTGAAGGGAGGAAGGGGGGTAATAGGATATCTCGTTCAGAAATTAGTTTTTGTTTAAATCTCACCCAGGCGAGTTTTCAAACCTTGTACTCGTATATCCATCCAGTCAGGAGTCCTCCAGAGTGGCAGCTTACTTGGACTTGTGCTAAATCTTCCTCACACATCAACATCTTCCTCATTTGTAGAGGCTGCTACTGCTACTGCTACCTCTGGCGGCAACAACACAATTCTAGCCGCCCAGAACGACATGCATACAAGTGGTCGCCGCAAATTCACTGCATCAGGGAGAAACTAAACTAAATGAAGAATTGGTTAAAAAAAAGAAAAATAGAAACTAAAATTAAACACAACAAAATCTGTACAAACTACTTTAGGAATCAGGAAGCTGTTTTGGAAGCCCATTTAGTTTTTTGTCCATTTGCAAGAATTTAAGAAAGTGAATAGAAAATTATTGCTCTATGTTTGTGTGGCAACCAAACATAGGCTCAGTTTAAAATGCCTTTTAAGGCATTATTTTGTTAATTAGCAAGGACTAGAGGGCTTTAAAGGGAGGAAGGGGGGTAATAGGATATCTCGTTCAGAAATTAGTTTTTGTTTAAATCTCACCCAGGCGAGTTTTCAAACCTTGTACTCGTATATCCATCCAGTCAGGAGTCCTCCAGAGTGGCAGCTTACTTGGACTTGTGCTAAATCTTCCTCACACATCAACATCTTCCTCATTTGTAGAGGCTGCTACTGCTACTGCTACCTCTGGCGGCAACAACACAATTCTAGCCGCCCAGAACGACATGCATACAAGTGGTCGCCGCAAATTCACTGCATCAGGGAGAAACTAAACTAAATGAAGAATTGGTTAAAAAAAACAAAAATAGAAACTAAAATTAAACACAACAAAATCTGTACAAACTACTTTAGGAATCAGGAAGCTGTTTTGGAAGTCCATTTAGTTTTTTGTCCATTTGCAAGAATTTAAGAAAGTGAATAGAAAATTATCGCTCTATGTTTGTGTGGCAACCAAACATAGGCTCAGTTCAAAATGCCTTTCAAGGCATTATTTTGTTAATTAGCAAGGACTAGAGGGCTTTAAAGGGAGGAAGGGGGGTAATAGGATATCTCGTTCAGAAATTAGTTTTTTTTTAAATCTCACCCAGGCGAGTTTTCAAACCTTGTACTCGCATATCCATCCAGTCAGGAGTCCTCCAGAGTGGCAGCTTACTTGGACTTGTGCTAAATCTTCCTCACACATCAACATCTTCCTCATTTGTGGAGGCTGCTACTGCTACTGCTACCTCTGGCGGCAACAACACAATTCTAGCCGCCCAGAACGACATGCATACAAGTGGTCGCCGCAAATTCACTGCATCAGGGAGAAACTAAACTAAATGAAGAATTGGTTGAAAAAAAGAAAAATAGAAACTAAAATTAAACACAACAAAATCTGTACAAACTACTTTAGGAATCAGGAAGCTGTTTTGGAAGCCCATTTAGTTTTTTGTCCATTTGCAAGAATTTAAGAAAGTGAATAGAAAATTATCGCTCTATGTTTGTGTGGCAACCAAACATAGGCTCAGTTTAAAATGCCTTTTAAGGCATTATTTTGTTAATTAGCAAGGACTAGAGGGCTTTAAAGGGAGGAAGAGGGGTAATAGGATATCTCGTTCAGAAATTAGTTTTTGTTTAAATCTCACCCAGGCGAGTTTTCAAACCTTGTACTCGTATATCCATCCAGTCAGGAGTCCTCCAGAGTGGCAGCTTACTTGGACTTGTGCTAAATCTTCCTCACACATCAACATCTTCCTCATTTGTAGAGGCTGCTACTGCTACTGCTACCTCTGGCGGCAACAACACAATTCTAGCCGCCCAGAACGACATGCATACAAGTGGTCGCCGCAAATTCACTGCATCAGGGAGAAACTAAACTAAATGAAGAATTGGTTAAAAAAAAGAAAAATAGAAACTAAAATTAAACACAACAAAATCTGTACAAACTACTTTAGGAATCAGGAAGCTGTTTTGGAAGCCCATTTAGTTTTTTGTCCATTTGCAAGAATTTAAGAAAGTGAATAGAAAATTATTGCTCTATGTTTGTGTGGCAACCAAACATAGGCTCAGTTTAAAATGCCTTTTAAGGCATTATTTTGTTAATTAGCAAGGACTAGAGGGCTTTAAAGGGAGGAAGGGGGGTAATAGGATATCTCGTTCAGAAATTAGTTTTTGTTTAAATCTCACCCAGGCGAGTTTTCAAACCTTGTACTCGTATATCCATCCAGTCAGGAGTCCTCCAGAGTGGCAGCTTACTTGGACTTGTGCTAAATCTTCCTCACACATCAACATCTTCCTCATTTGTAGAGGCTGCTACTGCTACTGCTACCTCTGGCGGCAACAACACAATTCTAGCCGCCCAGAACGACATGCATACAAGTGGTCGCCGCAAATTCACTGCATCAGGGAGAAACTAAACTGAATGAAGAATTGGTTAAAAAAAAGAAAAATAGAAACTAAAATTAAACACAACAAAATCTGTACAAACTACTTTAGGAATCAGGAAGCTGTTTTGGAAGCCCATTTAGTTTTTTGTCCATTTGCAAGAATTTAAGAAAGTGAATAGAGAATTATCGCTCTATGTTTGTGTGGCAACCAAACATAGGCTCAGTTTAAAATGCCTTTTAAGGCATTATTTTGTTAATTAGCAAGGACTAGAGGGCTTTGAAGGGAGGAAGGGGGGTAATAGGATATCTCGTTCAGAAATTAGTTTTTGTTTAAATCTCACCCAGGCGAGTTTTCAAACCTTGTACTCGTATATCCATCCAGTCAGGAGTCCTCCAGAGTGGCAGCTTACTTGGACTTGTGCTAAATCTTCCTCACACATCAACATCTTCCTCATTTGTAGAGGCTGCTACTGCTACTGCTACCTCTGGCGGCAACAACACAATTCTAGCCGCCCAGAACGACATGCATACAAGTGGTCGCCGCAAATTCACTGCATCAGGGAGAAACTAAACTAAATGAAGAATTGGTTAAAAAAAAGAAAAATAGAAACTAAAATTAAACACAACAAAATCTGTACAAACTACTTTAGGAATCAGGAAGCTGTTTTGGAAGCCCATTTAGTTTTTTGTCCATTTGCAAGAATTTAAGAAAGTGAATAGAAAATTATTGCTCTATGTTTGTGTGGCAACCAAACATAGGCTCAGTTTAAAATGCCTTTTAAGGCATTATTTTGTTAATTAGCAAGGACTAGAGGGCTTTAAAGGGAGGAAGGGGGGTAATAGGATATCTCGTTCAGAAATTAGTTTTTGTTTAAATCTCACCCAGGCGAGTTTTCAAACCTTGTACTCGTATATCCATCCAGTCAGGAGTCCTCCAGAGTGGCAGCTTACTTGGACTTGTGCTAAATCTTCCTCACACATCAACATCTTCCTCATTTGTAGAGGCTGCTACTGCTACTGCTACCTCTGGCGGCAACAACACAATTCTAGCCGCCCAGAACGACATGCATACAAGTGGTCGCCGCAAATTCACTGCATCAGGGAGAAACTAAACTAAATGAAGAATTGGTTAAAAAAAAGAAAAATAGAAACTAGAATTAAACACAACAAAATCTGTACAAACTACTTTAGGAATCAGGAAGCTGTTTTGGAAGCCCATTTAGTTTTTTGTCCATTTGCAAGAATTTAAGAAAGTGAATAGAAAATTATCGCTTTATGTTTGTGTGGCAACCAAACATAGGCTCAGTTTAAAATGCCTTTCAAGGCATTATTTTGTTAATTAGCAAGGACTAGAGGGCTTTAAAGGGAGGAAGGGGGGTAATAGGATATCTCGTTCAGAAATTAGTTTTTTTTTAAATCTCACCCAGGCGAGTTTTCAAACCTTGTACTCGTATATCCATCCAGTCAGGAGTCCTCCAGAGTGGCAGCTTACTTGGACTTGTGCTAAATCTTCCTCACACATCAACATCTTCCTCATTTGTAGAGGCTGCTACTGCTACTGCTACCTCTGGCGGCAACAACACAATTCTAGCCGCCCAGAACGACATGCATACAAGTGGTCGCCGCAAATTCACTGCATCAGGGAGAAACTAAACTAAATGAAGAATTGGTTAAAAAAAAGAAAAATAGAAACTAAAATTAAACACAACAAAATCTGTACAAACTACTTTAGGAATCAGGAAGCTGTTTTGGAAGCCCATCTAGTTTTTTGTCCATTTGCAAGAATTTAAGAAAGTGAATAGAAAATTATCGCTCTATGTTTGTGTGGCAACCAAACATAGGCTCAGTTCAAAATGCCTTTCAAGGCATTATTTTGTTAATTAGCAAGGACTAGAGGGCTTTAAAGGGAGGAAGGGGGGTAATAGGATATCTCGTTCAGAAATTAGTTTTTTTTTAAATCTCACCAAGGCGAGTTTTCAAACCTTGTACTCGTATATCCATCCAGTCAGGAGTCCTCCAGAGTGGCAGCTTACTTGGACTTGTGCTAAATCTTCCTCACACATCAACATCTTCCTCATTTGTAGAGGCTGCTACTGCTACTGCTACCTCTGGCGGCAACAACACAATTCTAGCCGCCCAGAACGACATGCATACAAGTGGTCGCCGCAAATTCACTGCATCAGGGAGAAACTAAACTAAATGAAGAATTGGTTAAAAAAAAGAAAAATAGAAACTAAAATTAAACACAACAAAATCTGTACAAACTACTTTAGGAATCAGGAAGCTGTTTTGGAAGCCCATCTAGTTTTTTGTCCATTTGCAAGAGTTTAAGAAAGTGAATAGAAAATTATCGCTCTATGTTTTTTGTGGCAACCAAACATAGGCTCAGTTCAAAATGCCTTTCAAGGCATTATTTTGTTAATTAGCAAGGACTAGAGGGCTTTAAAGGGAGGAAGGGGGGTAATAGGATATCTCGTTCAGAAATTAGTTTTTTTTTAAATCTCACCCAGGCGAGTTTTCAAACCTTGTACTCGTATATCCATCCAGTCAGGAGTCCTCCAGAGTGGCAGCTTACTTGGACTTGTGCTAAATCTTCCTCACACATCAACATCTTCCTCATTTGTAGAGGCTGCTACTGCTACTGCTACCTCTGGCGGCAACAACACAATTCTAGCCGCCCAGAACGACATGCATACAAGTGGTCGCCGCAAATTCACTGCATCAGGGAGAAACTAAACTAAATGAAGAATTGGTTAAAAAAAAGAAAAATAGAAACTAAAATTAAACACAACAAAATCTGTACAAACTACTTTAGGAATCAGGAAGCTGTTTTGGAAGCCCATTTAGTTTTTTGTCCATTTGCAAGAATTTAAGAAAGTGAATAGAAAATTATCGCTCTATGTTTGTGTGGCAACCAAACATAGGCTCAGTTCAATATGCCTTTCAAGGCATTATTTTGTTAATTAGCAAGGACTAGAGGGCTTTAAAGGGAGGAAGGGGGGTAATAGGATATCTCGTTCAGAAATTAGTTTTTTTTTAAATCTCACCCAGGCGAGTTTTCAAACCTTGTACTCGTATATCCATCCAGTCAGGAGTCCTCCAGAGTGGCAGCTTACTTGGACTTGTGCTAAATCTTCCTCACACATCAACATCTTCCTCATTTGTAGAGGCTGCTACTGCTACTGCTACCTCTGGCGGCAACAACACAATTCTAGCCGCCCAGAACGACATGCATACAAGTGGTCGCCGCAAATTCACTGCATCAGGGAGAAACTAAACTAAATGAAGAATTGGTTAAAAAAAAGAAAAATAGAAACTAAAATTAAACACAACAAAATCTGTACAAACTACTTTAGGAATCAGGAAGCTGTTTTGGAAGCCCATTTAGTTTTTTGTCCATTTGCAAGAATTTAAGAAAGTGAATAGAAAATTATCGCTCTATGTTTGTGTGGCAACCAAACATAGGCTCAGTTCAAAATGCCTTTCAAGGCATTATTTTGTTAATTAGCAAGGACTAGAGGGCTTTAAAGGGAGGAAGGGGGGTAATAGGATATCTCGTTCAGAAATTAGTTTTTTTTTAAATCTCACCCAGGCGAGTTTTCAAACCTTGTACTCGTATATCCATCCAGTCAGGAGTCCTCCAGAGTGGCAGCTTACTTGGACTTGTGCTAAATCTTCCTCACACATCAACATCTTCCTCATTTGTAGAGGCTGCTACTGCTACTGCTACCTCTGGCGGCAACAACACAATTCTAGCCGCCCAGAACGACATGCATACAAGTGGTCGCCGCAAATTCACTGCATCAGGGAGAAACTAAACTAAATGAAGAATTGGTTAAAAAAAAGAAAAATAGAAACTAAAATTAAACACAACAAAATCTGTACAAACTACTTTAGGAATCAGGAAGCTGTTTTGGAAGCCCATCTAGTTTTTTGTCCATTTGCAAGAATTTAAGAAAGTGAATAGAAAATTATCGCTCTATGTTTGTGTGGCAACCAAACATAGGCTCAGTTCAAAATGCCTTTCAAGGCATTATTTTGTTAATTAGCAAGGACTAGAGGGCTTTAAAGGGAGGAAGGGGGGTAATAGGATATCTCGTTCAGAAATTAGTTTTTTTTTAAATCTCACCAAGGCGAGTTTTCAAACCTTGTACTCGTATATCCATCCAGTCAGGAGTCCTCCAGAGTGGCAGCTTACTTGGACTTGTGCTAAATCTTCCTCACACATCAACATCTTCCTCATTTGTAGAGGCTGCTACTGCTACTGCTACCTCTGGCGGCAACAACACAATTCTAGCCGCCCAGAACGACATGCATACAAGTGGTCGCCGCAAATTCACTGCATCAGGGAGAAACTAAACTAAATGAAGAATTGGTTAAAAAAAAGAAAAATAGAAACTAAAATTAAACACAACAAAATCTGTACAAACTACTTTAGGAATCAGGAAGCTGTTTTGGAAGCCCATCTAGTTTTTTGTCCATTTGCAAGAGTTTAAGAAAGTGAATAGAAAATTATCGCTCTATGTTTTTTGTGGCAACCAAACATAGGCTCAGTTCAAAATGCCTTTCAAGGCATTATTTTGTTAATTAGCAAGGACTAGAGGGCTTTAAAGGGAGGAAGGGGGGTAATAGGATATCTCGTTCAGAAATTAGTTTTTTTTTAAATCTCACCCAGGCGAGTTTTCAAACCTTGTACTCGTATATCCATCCAGTCAGGAGTCCTCCAGAGTGGCAGCTTACTTGGACTTGTGCTAAATCTTCCTCACACATCAACATCTTCCTCATTTGTAGAGGCTGCTACTGCTACTGCTACCTCTGGCGGCAACAACACAATTCTAGCCGCCCAGAACGACATGCATACAAGTGGTCGCCGCAAATTCACTGCATCAGGGAGAAACTAAACTAAATGAAGAATTGGTTAAAAAAAAGAAAAATAGAAACTAAAATTAAACACAACAAAATCTGTACAAACTACTTTAGGAATCAGGAAGCTGTTTTGGAAGCCCATTTAGTTTTTTGTCCATTTGCAAGAATTTAAGAAAGTGAATAGAAAATTATCGCTCTATGTTTGTGTGGCAACCAAACATAGGCTCAGTTCAATATGCCTTTCAAGGCATTATTTTGTTAATTAGCAAGGACTAGAGGGCTTTAAAGGGAGGAAGGGGGGTAATAGGATATCTCGTTCAGAAATTAGTTTTTTTTTAAATCTCACCCAGGCGAGTTTTCAAACCTTGTACTCGTATATCCATCCAGTCAGGAGTCCTCCAGAGTGGCAGCTTACTTGGACTTGTGCTAAATCTTCCTCACACATCAACATCTTCCTCATTTGTAGAGGCTGCTACTGCTACTGCTACCTCTGGCGGCAACAACACAATTCTAGCCGCCCAGAACGACATGCATACAAGTGGTCGCCGCAAATTCACTGCATCAGGGAGAAACTAAACTAAATGAAGAATTGGTTAAAAAAAAGAAAAATAGAAACTAAAATTAAACACAACAAAATCTGTACAAACTACTTTAGGAATCAGGAAGCTGTTTTGGAAGCCCATTTAGTTTTTTGTCCATTTGCAAGAATTTAAGAAAGTGAATAGAAAATTATCGCTCTATGTTTGTGTGGCAACCAAACATAGGCTCAGTTCAAAATGCCTTTCAAGGCATTATTTTGTTAATTAGCAAGGACTAGAGGGCTTTAAAGGGAGGAAGGGGGGTAATAGGATATCTCGTTCAGAAATTAGTTTTTTTTTAAATCTCACCCAGGCGAGTTTTCAAACCTTGTACTCGTATATCCATCCAGTCAGGAGTCCTCCAGAGTGGCAGCTTACTTGGACTTGTGCTAAATCTTCCTCACACATCAACATCTTCCTCATTTGTAGAGGCTGCTACTGCTACTGCTACCTCTGGCGGCAACAACACAATTCTAGCCGCCCAGAACGACATGCATACAAGTGGTCGCCGCAAATTCACTGCATCAGGGAGAAACTAAACTAAATGAAGAATTGGTTAAAAAAAAGAAAAATAGAAACTAAAATTAAACACAACAAAATCTGTACAAACTACTTTAGGAATCAGGAAGCTGTTTTGGAAGCCCATCTAGTTTTTTGTCTATTTGCAAGAATTTAAGAAAGTGAATAGAAAATTATCGCTCTATGTTTGTGTGGCAACCAAACATAGGCTCAGTTCAAAATGCCTTTCAAGGCATTATTTTGTTAATTAGCAAGGACTAGAGGGCTTTAAAGGGAGGAAGGGGGGTAATAGGATATCTCGTTCAGAAATTAGTTTTTTTTTAAATCTCACCCAGGCGAGTTTTCAAACCTTGTACTCGTATATCCATCCAGTCAGGAGTCCTCCAGAGTGGCAGCTTACTTGGACTTGTGCTAAATCTTCCTCACACATCAACATCTTCCTCATTTGTAGAGGCTGCTACTGCTACTGCTACCTCTGGCGGCAACAACACAATTCTAGCCGCCCAGAACGACATGCATACAAGTGGTCGCCGCAAATTCACTGCATCAGGGAGAAACTAAACTAAATGAAGAATTGGTTAAAAAAAAGAAAAATAAAAACTAAAATTAAACACAACAAAATCTGTACAAACTACTTTAGGAATCAGGGAGCTGTTTTGGAAGCCCATTTAGTTTTTTGTCCATTTGCAAGAATTTAAGAAAGTGAATAGAAAATTATCGCTCTATGTTTGTGTGGAAACCAAACATAGGCTCAGTTTAAAATGCCTTTTAAGGCATTATTTTGTTAATTAGCAAGGACTAGAGGGCTTTAAAGGGAGGAAGGGGGGTAATAGGATATCTCGTTCAGAAATTAGTTTTTTTTTAAATCTCACCCAGGCGAGTTTTCAAACCTTGTACTCGTATATCCATCCAGTCAGGAGTCCTCCAGAGTGGCAGCTTACTTGGACTTGTGCTAAATCTTCCTCACACATCAACATCTTCCTCATTTGTAGAGGCTGCTACTGCTACTGCTACCTCTGGCGGCAACAACACAATTCTAGCCGCCCAGAACGACATGCATACAAGTGGTCGCCGCAAATTCACTGCATCAGGGAGAAACTAAACTAAATGAAGAATTGGTTAAAAAAAAGAAAAATAGAAACTAAAATTAAACACAACAAAATCTGTACAAACTACTTTAGGAATCAGGAAGCTGTTTTGGAAGCCCATCTAGTTTTTTGTCCATTTGCAAGAATTTAAGAAAGTGAATAGAAAATTATCGCTCTATGTTTGTGTGGCAACCAAACATAGGCTCAGTTCAAAATGCCTTTCAAGGCATTATTTTGTTAATTAGCAAGGACTAGAGGGCTTTAAAGGGAGGAAGGGGGGTAATAGGATATCTCGTTCAGAAATTAGTTTTTTTTTAAATCTCACCCAGGCGAGTTTTCAAACCTTGTACTCGTATATCCATCCAGTCAGGAGTCCTCCAGAGTGGCAGCTTACTTGGACTTGTGCTAAATCTTCCTCACACATCAACATCTTCCTCATTTGTAGAGGCTGCTACTGCTACTGCTACCTCTGGCGGCAACAACACAATTCTAGCCGCCCAGAACGACATGCATACAAGTGGTCGCCGCAAATTCACTGCATCAGGGAGAAACTAAAAGAATTGGTTAAAAAAAAGAAAAATAGAAACTAAAATTAAACACAACAAAATCTGTACAAACTACTTTAGGAATCAGGAAGCTGTTTTGGAAGCCCATCTAGTTTTTTGTCTATTTGCAAGAATTTAAGAAAGTGAATAGAAAATTATCGCTCTATGTTTGTGTGGCAACCAAACATAGGCTCAGTTCAAAATGCCTTTCAAGGCATTATTTTGTTAATTAGCAAGGACTAGAGGGCTTTAAAGGGAGGAAGGGGGGTAATAGGATATCTCGTTCAGAAATTAGTTTTTTTTTAAATCTCACCCAGGCGAGTTTTCAAACCTTGTACTCGTATATCCATCCAGTCAGGAGTCCTCCAGAGTGGCAGCTTACTTGGACTTGTGCTAAATCTTCCTCACACATCAACATCTTCCTCATTTGTAGAGGCTGCTACTGCTACTGCTACCTCTGGCGGCAACAACACAATTCTAGCCGCCCAGAACGACATGCATACAAGTGGTCGCCGCAAATTCACTGCATCAGGGAGAAACTAAACTAAATGAAGAATTGGTTAAAAAAAAGAAAAATAGAAACTAAAATTAAACACAACAAAATCTGTACAAACTACTTTAGGAATCAGGAAGCTGTTTTGGAAGCCCATCTAGTTTTTTGTCCATTTGCAAGAATTTAAGAAAGTGAATAGAAAATTATCGCTCTATGTTTGTGTGGCAACCAAACATAGGCTCAGTTCAAAATGCCTTTCAAGGCATTATTTTGTTAATTAGCAAGGACTAGAGGGCTTTAAAGGGAGGAAGGGGGGTAATAGGATATCTCGTTCAGAAATTAGTTTTTTTTTAAATCTCACCCAGGCGAGTTTTCAAACCTTGTACTCGTATATCCATCCAGTCAGGAGTCCTCCAGAGTGGCAGCTTACTTGGACTTGTGCTAAATCTTCCTCACACATCAACATCTTCCTCATTTGTAGAGGCTGCTACTGCTACTGCTACCTCTGGCGGCAACAACACAATTCTAGCCGCCCAGAACGACATGCATACAAGTGGTCGCCGCAAATTCACTGCATCAGGGAGAAACTAAACTAAATGAAGAATTGGTTAAAAAAAAGAAAAATAGAAACTAAAATTAAACACAACAAAATCTGTACAAACTACTTTAGGAATCAGGAAGCTGTTTTGGAAGCCCATTTAGTTTTTTGTCCATTTGCAAGAATTTAAGAAAGTGAATAGAAAATTATCGCTCTATGTTTGTGTGGCAACCAAACATAGGCTCAGTTTAAAATGCCTTTTAAGGCATTATTTTGTTAATTAGCAAGGACTAGAGGGCTTTAAAGGGAGGAAGGGGGGTAATAGGATATCTCGTTCAGAAATTAGTTTTTTTTTAAATCTCACCCAGGCGAGTTTTCAAACCTTGTACTCGTATATCCATCCAGTCAGGAGTCCTCCAGAGTGGCAGCTTACTTGGACTTGTGCTAAATCTTCCTCACACATCAACATCTTCCTCATTTGTAGAGGCTGCTACTGCTACTGCTACCTCTGGCGGCAACAACACAATTCTAGCCGCCCAGAACGACATGCATACAAGTGGTCGCCGCAAATTCACTGCATCAGGGAGAAACTAAACTAAATGAAGAA
Source organism: Dromius quadrimaculatus (assembly GCA_963989225.1). Lineage (NCBI taxonomy): Eukaryota > Metazoa > Arthropoda > Insecta > Coleoptera > Carabidae > Dromius > Dromius quadrimaculatus. The sequence goes on from OZ022328.1 coordinate 7,211,314, forward strand.
TTGGTTAAAAAAAAGAAAAATAGAAACTAAAATTAAACACAACAAAATCTGTACAAACTACTTTAGGAATCAGGAAGCTGTTTTGGAAGCCCATTTAGTTTTTTGTCCATTTGCAAGAATTTAAGAAAGTGAATAGAAAATTATCGCTCTATGTTTGTGTGGCAACCAAACATAGGCTCAGTTTAAAATGCCTTTTAAGGCATTATTTTGTTAATTAGCAAGGACTAGAGGGCTTTAAAGGGAGGAAGGGGGGTAATAGGATATCTCGTTCAGAAATTAGTTTTTTTTTAAATCTCACCCAGGCGAGTTTTCAAACCTTGTACTCGTATATCCATCCAGTCAGGAGTCCTCCAGAGTGGCAGCTTACTTGGACTTGTGCTAAATCTTCCTCACACATCAACATCTTCCTCATTTGTAGAGGCTGCTACTGCTACTGCTACCTCTGGCGGCAACAACACAATTCTAGCCGCCCAGAACGACATGCATACAAGTGGTCGCCGCAAATTCACTGCATCAGGGAGAAACTAAACTAAATGAAGAATTGGTTAAAAAAAAAGAAAAATAGAAACTAAAATTAAACACAACAAAATCTGTACAAACTACTTTAGGAATCAGGAAGCTGTTTTGGAAGCCCATCTAGTTTTTTGTCCATTTGCAAGAATTTAAGAAAGTGAATAGAAAATTATCGCTCTATGTTTGTGTGGCAACCAAACATAGGCTCAGTTTAAAATGCCTTTTAAGGCATTATTTTGTTAATTAGCAAGGACTAGAGGGCTTTAAAGGGAGGAAGGGGGGTAATAGGATATCTCGTTCAGAAATTAGTTTTTTTTTAAATCTCACCCAGGCGAGTTTTCAAACCTTGTACTCGTATATCCATCCAGTCAGGAGTCCTCCAGAGTGGCAGCTTACTTGGACTTGTGCTAAATCTTCCTCACACATCAACATCTTCCTCATTTGTAGAGGCTGCTACTGCTACTGCTACCTCTGGCGGCAACAACACAATTCTAGCCGCCCAGAACGACATGCATACAAGTGGTCGCCGCAAATTCACTGCATCAGGGAGAAACTAAACTAAATGAAGAATTGGTTAAAAAAAAAGAAAAATAGAAACTAAAATTAAACACAACAAAATCTGTACAAACTACTTTAGGAATCAGGAAGCTGTTTTGGAAGCCCATTTAGTTTTTTGTCCATTTGCAAGAATTTAAGAAAGTGAATAGAAAATTATCGCTCTATGTTTGTGTGGCAACCAAACATAGGCTCAGTTTAAAATGCCTTTTAAGGCATTATTTTGTTAATTAGCAAGGACTAGAGGGCTTTAAAGGGAGGAAGGGGGGTAATAGGATATCTCGTTCAGAAATTAGTTTTTTTTTAAATCTCACCCAGGCGAGTTTTCAAACCTTGTACTCGTATATCCATCCAGTCAGGAGTCCTCCAGAGTGGCAGCTTACTTGGACTTGTGCTAAATCTTCCTCACACATCAACATCTTCCTCATTTGTAGAGGCTGCTACTGCTACTGCTACCTCTGGCGGCAACAACACAATTCTAGCCGCCCAGAACGACATGCATACAAGTGGTCGCCGCAAATTCACTGCATCAGGGAGAAACTAAACTAAATGAAGAATTGGTTAAAAAAAAGAAAAATAGAAACTAAAATTAAACACAACAAAATCTGTACAAACTACTTTAGGAATCAGGAAGCTGTTTTGGAAGCCCATTTAGTTTTTTGTCCATTTGCAAGAATTTAAGAAAGTGAATAGAAAATTATCGCTCTATGTTTGTGTGGCAACCAAACATAGGCTCAGTTTAAAATGCCTTTTAAGGCATTATTTTGTTAATTAGCAAGGACTAGAGGGCTTTAAAGGGAGGAAGGGGGGTAATAGGATATCTCGTTCAGAAATTAGTTTTTTTTTAAATCTCACCCAGGCGAGTTTTCAAACCTTGTACTCGTATATCCATCCAGTCAGGAGTCCTCCAGAGTGGCAGCTTACTTGGACTTGTGCTAAATCTTCCTCACACATCAACATCTTCCTCATTTGTAGAGGCTGCTACTGCTACTGCTACCTCTGGCGGCAACAACACAATTCTAGCCGCCCAGAACGACATGCATACAAGTGGTCGCCGCAAATTCACTGCATCAGGGAGAAACTAAACTAAATGAAGAATTGGTTAAAAAAAAAGAAAAATAGAAACTAAAATTAAACACAACAAAATCTGTACAAACTACTTTAGGAATCAGGAAGCTGTTTTGGAAGCCCATCTAGTTTTTTGTCCATTTGCAAGAATTTAAGAAAGTGAATAGAAAATTATCGCTCTATGTTTGTGTGGCAACCAAACATAGGCTCAGTTCAAAATGCCTTTCAAGGCATTATTTTGTTAATTAGCAAGGACTAGAGGGCTTTAAAGGGAGGAAGGGGGGTAATAGGATATCTCGTTCAGAAATTAGTTTTTTTTTAAATCTCACCCAGGCGAGTTTTCAAACCTTGTACTCGTATATCCATCCAGTCAGGAGTCCTCCAGAGTGGCAGCTTACTTGGACTTGTGCTAAATCTTCCTCACACATCAACATCTTCCTCATTTGTAGAGGCTGCTACTGCTACTGCTACCTCTGGCGGCAACAACACAATTCTAGCCGCCCAGAACGACATGCATACAAGTGGTCGCCGCAAATTCACTGCATCAGGGAGAAACTAAACTAAATGAAGAATTGGTTAAAAAAAAAGAAAAATAGAAACTAAAATTAAACACAACAAAATCTGTACAAACTACTTTAGGAATCAGGAAGCTGTTTTGGAAGCCCATCTAGTTTTTTGTCCATTTGCAAGAATTTAAGAAAGTGAATAGAAAATTATCGCTCTATGTTTGTGTGGCAACCAAACATAGGCTCAGTTCAAAATGCCTTTCAAGGCATTATTTTGTTAATTAGCAAGGACTAGAGGGCTTTAAAGGGAGGAAGGGGGGTAATAGGATATCTCGTTCAGAAATTAGTTTTTTTTTAAATCTCACCCAGGCGAGTTTTCAAACCTTGTACTCGTATATCCATCCAGTCAGGAGTCCTCCAGAGTGGCAGCTTACTTGGACTTGTGCTAAATCTTCCTCACACATCAACATCTTCCTCATTTGTAGAGGCTGCTACTGCTACTGCTACCTCTGGCGGCAACAACACAATTCTAGCCGCCCAGAACGACATGCATACAAGTGGTCGCCGCAAATTCACTGCATCAGGGAGAAACTAAACTAAATGAAGAATTGGTTAAAAAAAAGAAAAATAGAAACTAAAATTAAACACAACAAAATCTGTACAAACTACTTTAGGAATCAGGAAGCTGTTTTGGAAGCCCATTTAGTTTTTTGTCCATTTGCAAGAATTTAAGAAAGTGAATAGAAAATTATCGCTCTATGTTTGTGTGGCAACCAAACATAGGCTCAGTTTAAAATGCCTTTTAAGGCATTATTTTGTTAATTAGCAAGGACTAGAGGGCTTTAAAGGGAGGAAGGGGGGTAATAGGATATCTCGTTCAGAAATTAGTTTTTTTTTAAATCTCACCCAGGCGAGTTTTCAAACCTTGTACTCGTATATCCATCCAGTCAGGAGTCCTCCAGAGTGGCAGCTTACTTGGACTTGTGCTAAATCTTCCTCACACATCAACATCTTCCTCATTTGTAGAGGCTGCTACTGCTACTGCTACCTCTGGCGGCAACAACACAATTCTAGCCGCCCAGAACGACATGCATACAAGTGGTCGCCGCAAATTCACTGCATCAGGGAGAAACTAAACTAAATGAAGAATTGGTTAAAAAAAAGAAAAATAGAAACTAAAATTAAACACAACAAAATCTGTACAAACTACTTTAGGAATCAGGAAGCTGTTTTGGAAGCCCATTTAGTTTTTTGTCCATTTGCAAGAATTTAAGAAAGTGAATAGAAAATTATCGCTCTATGTTTGTGTGGCAACCAAACATAGGCTCAGTTTAAAATGCCTTTTAAGGCATTATTTTGTTAATTAGCAAGGACTAGAGGGCTTTAAAGGGAGGAAGGGGGGTAATAGGATATCTCGTTCAGAAATTAGTTTTTTTTTAAATCTCACCCAGGCGAGTTTTCAAACCTTGTACTCGTATATCCATCCAGTCAGGAGTCCTCCAGAGTGGCAGCTTACTTGGACTTGTGCTAAATCTTCCTCACACATCAACATCTTCCTCATTTGTAGAGGCTGCTACTGCTACTGCTACCTCTGGCGGCAACAACACAATTCTAGCCGCCCAGAACGACATGCATACAAGTGGTCGCCGCAAATTCACTGCATCAGGGAGAAACTAAACTAAATGAAGAATTGGTTAAAAAAAAGAAAAATAGAAACTAAAATTAAACACAACAAAATCTGTACAAACTACTTTAGGAATCAGGAAGCTGTTTTGGAAGCCCATTTAGTTTTTTGTCCATTTGCAAGAATTTAAGAAAGTGAATAGAAAATTATCGCTCTATGTTTGTGTGGCAACCAAACATAGGCTCAGTTCAAAATGCCTTTCAAGGCATTATTTTGTTAATTAGCAAGGACTAGAGGGCTTTAAAGGGAGGAAGGGGGGTAATAGGATATCTCGTTCAGAAATTAGTTTTTTTTTAAATCTCACCCAGGCGAGTTTTCAAACCTTGTACTCGTATATCCATCCAGTCAGGAGTCCTCCAGAGTGGCAGCTTACTTGGACTTGTGCTAAATCTTCCTCACACATCAACATCTTCCTCATTTGTAGAGGCTGCTACTGCTACTGCTACCTCTGGCGGCAACAACACAATTCTAGCCGCCCAGAACGACATGCATACAAGTGGTCGCCGCAAATTCACTGCATCAGGGAGAAACTAAACTAAATGAAGAATTGGTTAAAAAAAAGAAAAATAGAAACTAAAATTAAACACAACAAAATCTGTACAAACTACTTTAGGAATCAGGAAGCTGTTTTGGAAGCCCATTTAGTTTTTTGTCCATTTGCAAGAATTTAAGAAAGTGAATAGAAAATTATCGCTCTATGTTTGTGTGGCAACCAAACATAGGCTCAGTTCAAAATGCCTTTCAAGGCATTATTTTGTTAATTAGCAAGGACTAGAGGGCTTTAAAGGGAGGAAGGGGGGTAATAGGATATCTCGTTCAGAAATTAGTTTTTTTTTAAATCTCACCCAGGCGAGTTTTCAAACCTTGTACTCGTATATCCATCCAGTCAGGAGTCCTCCAGAGTGGCAGCTTACTTGGACTTGTGCTAAATCTTCCTCACACATCAACATCTTCCTCATTTGTAGAGGCTGCTACTGCTACTGCTACCTCTGGCGGCAACAACACAATTCTAGCCGCCCAGAACGACATGCATACAAGTGGTCGCCGCAAATTCACTGCATCAGGGAGAAACTAAACTAAATGAAGAATTGGTTAAAAAAAAGAAAAATAGAAACTAAAATTAAACACAACAAAATCTGTACAAACTACTTTAGGAATCAGGAAGCTGTTTTGGAAGCCCATTTAGTTTTTTGTCCATTTGCAAGAATTTAAGAAAGTGAATAGAAAATTATCGCTCTATGTTTGTGTGGCAACCAAACATAGGCTCAGTTTAAAATGCCTTTTAAGGCATTATTTTGTTAATTAGCAAGGACTAGAGGGCTTTAAAGGGAGGAAGGGGGGTAATAGGATATCTCGTTCAGAAATTAGTTTTTTTTTAAATCTCACCCAGGCGAGTTTTCAAACCTTGTACTCGTATATCCATCCAGTCAGGAGTCCTCCAGAGTGGCAGCTTACTTGGACTTGTGCTAAATCTTCCTCACACATCAACATCTTCCTCATTTGTAGAGGCTGCTACTGCTACTGCTACCTCTGGCGGCAACAACACAATTCTAGCCGCCCAGAACGACATGCATACAAGTGGTCGCCGCAAATTCACTGCATCAGGGAGAAACTAAACTAAATGAAGAATTGGTTAAAAAAAAGAAAAATAGAAACTAAAATTAAACACAACAAAATCTGTACAAACTACTTTAGGAATCAGGAAGCTGTTTTGGAAGCCCATTTAGTTTTTTGTCCATTTGCAAGAATTTAAGAAAGTGAATAGAAAATTATCGCTCTATGTTTGTGTGGCAACCAAACATAGGCTCAGTTTAAAATGCCTTTTAAGGCATTATTTTGTTAATTAGCAAGGACTAGAGGGCTTTAAAGGGAGGAAGGGGGGTAATAGGATATCTCGTTCAGAAATTAGTTTTTTTTTAAATCTCACCCAGGCGAGTTTTCAAACCTTGTACTCGTATATCCATCCAGTCAGGAGTCCTCCAGAGTGGCAGCTTACTTGGACTTGTGCTAAATCTTCCTCACACATCAACATCTTCCTCATTTGTAGAGGCTGCTACTGCTACTGCTACCTCTGGCGGCAACAACACAATTCTAGCCGCCCAGAACGACATGCATACAAGTGGTCGCCGCAAATTCACTGCATCAGGGAGAAACTAAACTAAATGAAGAATTGGTTAAAAAAAAGAAAAATAGAAACTAAAATTAAACACAACAAAATCTGTACAAACTACTTTAGGAATCAGGAAGCTGTTTTGGAAGCCCATCTAGTTTTTTGTCCATTTGCAAGAATTTAAGAAAGTGAATAGAAAATTATCGCTCTATGTTTGTGTGGCAACCAAACATAGGCTCAGTTCAAAATGCCTTTCAAGGCATTATTTTGTTAATTAGCAAGGACTAGAGGGCTTTAAAGGGAGGAAGGGGGGTAATAGGATATCTCGTTCAGAAATTAGTTTTTTTTTAAATCTCACCCAGGCGAGTTTTCAAACCTTGTACTCGTATATCCATCCAGTCAGGAGTCCTCCAGAGTGGCAGCTTACTTGGACTTGTGCTAAATCTTCCTCACACATCAACATCTTCCTCATTTGTAGAGGCTGCTACTGCTACTGCTACCTCTGGCGGCAACAACACAATTCTAGCCGCCCAGAACGACATGCATACAAGTGGTCGCCGCAAATTCACTGCATCAGGGAGAAACTAAACTAAATGAAGAATTGGTTAAAAAAAAGAAAAATAGAAACTAAAATTAAACACAACAAAATCTGTACAAACTACTTTAGGAATCAGGAAGCTGTTTTGGAAGCCCATTTAGTTTTTTGTCCATTTGCAAGAATTTAAGAAAGTGAATAGAAAATTATCGCTCTATGTTTGTGTGGCAACCAAACATAGGCTCAGTTTAAAATGCCTTTTAAGGCATTATTTTGTTAATTAGCAAGGACTAGAGGGCTTTAAAGGGAGGAAGGGGGGTAATAGGATATCTCGTTCAGAAATTAGTTTTTTTTTAAATCTCACCCAGGCGAGTTTTCAAACCTTGTACTCGTATATCCATCCAGTCAGGAGTCCTCCAGAGTGGCAGCTTACTTGGACTTGTGCTAAATCTTCCTCACACATCAACATCTTCCTCATTTGTAGAGGCTGCTACTGCTACTGCTACCTCTGGCGGCAACAACACAATTCTAGCCGCCCAGAACGACATGCATACAAGTGGTCGCCGCAAATTCACTGCATCAGGGAGAAACTAAACTAAATGAAGAATTGGTTAAAAAAAAGAAAAATAGAAACTAAAATTAAACACAACAAAATCTGTACAAACTACTTTAGGAATCAGGAAGCTGTTTTGGAAGCCCATTTAGTTTTTTGTCCATTTGCAAGAATTTAAGAAAGTGAATAGAAAATTATCGCTCTATGTTTGTGTGGCAACCAAACATAGGCTCAGTTTAAAATGCCTTTTAAGGCATTATTTTGTTAATTAGCAAGGACTAGAGGGCTTTAAAGGGAGGAAGGGGGGTAATAGGATATCTCGTTCAGAAATTAGTTTTTTTTTAAATCTCACCCAGGCGAGTTTTCAAACCTTGTACTCGTATATCCATCCAGTCAGGAGTCCTCCAGAGTGGCAGCTTACTTGGACTTGTGCTAAATCTTCCTCACACATCAACATCTTCCTCATTTGTAGAGGCTGCTACTGCTACTGCTACCTCTGGCGGCAACAACACAATTCTAGCCGCCCAGAACGACATGCATACAAGTGGTCGCCGCAAATTCACTGCATCAGGGAGAAACTAAACTAAATGAAGAATTGGTTAAAAAAAAGAAAAATAGAAACTAAAATTAAACACAACAAAATCTGTACAAACTACTTTAGGAATCAGGAAGCTGTTTTGGAAGCCCATTTAGTTTTTTGTCCATTTGCAAGAATTTAAGAAAGTGAATAGAAAATTATCGCTCTATGTTTGTGTGGCAACCAAACATAGGCTCAGTTTAAAATGCCTTTTAAGGCATTATTTTGTTAATTAGCAAGGACTAGAGGGCTTTAAAGGGAGGAAGGGGGGTAATAGGATATCTCGTTCAGAAATTAGTTTTTTTTTAAATCTCACCCAGGCGAGTTTTCAAACCTTGTACTCGTATATCCATCCAGTCAGGAGTCCTCCAGAGTGGCAGCTTACTTGGACTTGTGCTAAATCTTCCTCACACATCAACATCTTCCTCATTTGTAGAGGCTGCTACTGCTACTGCTACCTCTGGCGGCAACAACACAATTCTAGCCGCCCAGAACGACATGCATACAAGTGGTCGCCGCAAATTCACTGCATCAGGGAGAAACTAAACTAAATGAAGAATTGGTTAAAAAAAAAGAAAAATAGAAACTAAAATTAAACACAACAAAATCTGTACAAACTACTTTAGGAATCAGGAAGCTGTTTTGGAAGCCCATCTAGTTTTTTGTCCATTTGCAAGAATTTAAGAAAGTGAATAGAAAATTATCGCTCTATGTTTGTGTGGCAACCAAACATAGGCTCAGTTCAAAATGCCTTTCAAGGCATTATTTTGTTAATTAGCAAGGACTAGAGGGCTTTAAAGGGAGGAAGGGGGGTAATAGGATATCTCGTTCAGAAATTAGTTTTTTTTTAAATCTCACCCAGGCGAGTTTTCAAACCTTGTACTCGTATATCCATCCAGTCAGGAGTCCTCCAGAGTGGCAGCTTACTTGGACTTGTGCTAAATCTTCCTCACACATCAACATCTTCCTCATTTGTAGAGGCTGCTACTGCTACTGCTACCTCTGGCGGCAACAACACAATTCTAGCCGCCCAGAACGACATGCATACAAGTGGTCGCCGCAAATTCACTGCATCAGGGAGAAACTAAACTAAATGAAGAATTGGTTAAAAAAAAGAAAAATAGAAACTAAAATTAAACACAACAAAATCTGTACAAACTACTTTAGGAATCAGGAAGCTGTTTTGGAAGCCCATTTAGTTTTTTGTCCATTTGCAAGAATTTAAGAAAGTGAATAGAAAATTATCGCTCTATGTTTGTGTGGCAACCAAACATAGGCTCAGTTTAAAATGCCTTTTAAGGCATTATTTTGTTAATTAGCAAGGACTAGAGGGCTTTAAAGGGAGGAAGGGGGGTAATAGGATATCTCGTTCAGAAATTAGTTTTTTTTTAAATCTCACCCAGGCGAGTTTTCAAACCTTGTACTCGTATATCCATCCAGTCAGGAGTCCTCCAGAGTGGCAGCTTACTTGGACTTGTGCTAAATCTTCCTCACACATCAACATCTTCCTCATTTGTAGAGGCTGCTACTGCTACTGCTACCTCTGGCGGCAACAACACAATTCTAGCCGCCCAGAACGACATGCATACAAGTGGTCGCCGCAAATTCACTGCATCAGGGAGAAACTAAACTAAATGAAGAATTGGTTAAAAAAAAAGAAAAATAGAAACTAAAATTAAACACAACAAAATCTGTACAAACTACTTTAGGAATCAGGAAGCTGTTTTGGAAGCCCATCTAGTTTTTTGTCCATTTGCAAGAATTTAAGAAAGTGAATAGAAAATTATCGCTCTATGTTTGTGTGGCAACCAAACATAGGCTCAGTTCAAAATGCCTTTCAAGGCATTATTTTGTTAATTAGCAAGGACTAGAGGGCTTTAAAGGGAGGAAGGGGGGTAATAGGATATCTCGTTCAGAAATTAGTTTTTTTTTAAATCTCACCCAGGCGAGTTTTCAAACCTTGTACTCGTATATCCATCCAGTCAGGAGTCCTCCAGAGTGGCAGCTTACTTGGACTTGTGCTAAATCTTCCTCACACATCAACATCTTCCTCATTTGTAGAGGCTGCTACTGCTACTGCTACCTCTGGCGGCAACAACACAATTCTAGCCGCCCAGAACGACATGCATACAAGTGGTCGCCGCAAATTCACTGCATCAGGGAGAAACTAAACTAAATGAAGAATTGGTTAAAAAAAAAGAAAAATAGAAACTAAAATTAAACACAACAAAATCTGTACAAACTACTTTAGGAATCAGGAAGCTGTTTTGGAAGCCCATCTAGTTTTTTGTCCATTTGCAAGAATTTAAGAAAGTGAATAGAAAATTATCGCTCTATGTTTGTGTGGCAACCAAACATAGGCTCAGTTCAAAATGCCTTTCAAGGCATTATTTTGTTAATTAGCAAGGACTAGAGGGCTTTAAAGGGAGGAAGGGGGGTAATAGGATATCTCGTTCAGAAATTAGTTTTTTTTTAAATCTCACCCAGGCGAGTTTTCAAACCTTGTACTCGTATATCCATCCAGTCAGGAGTCCTCCAGAGTGGCAGCTTACTTGGACTTGTGCTAAATCTTCCTCACACATCAACATCTTCCTCATTTGTAGAGGCTGCTACTGCTACTGCTACCTCTGGCGGCAACAACACAATTCTAGCCGCCCAGAACGACATGCATACAAGTGGTCGCCGCAAATTCACTGCATCAGGGAGAAACTAAACTAAATGAAGAATTGGTTAAAAAAAAAGAAAAATAGAAACTAAAATTAAACACAACAAAATCTGTACAAACTACTTTAGGAATCAGGAAGCTGTTTTGGAAGCCCATCTAGTTTTTTGTCCATTTGCAAGAATTTAAGAAAGTGAATAGAAAATTATCGCTCTATGTTTGTGTGGCAACCAAACATAGGCTCAGTTCAAAATGCCTTTCAAGGCATTATTTTGTTAATTAGCAAGGACTAGAGGGCTTTAAAGGGAGGAAGGGGGGTAATAGGATATCTCGTTCAGAAATTAGTTTTTTTTTAAATCTCACCCAGGCGAGTTTTCAAACCTTGTACTCGTATATCCATCCAGTCAGGAGTCCTCCAGAGTGGCAGCTTACTTGGACTTGTGCTAAATCTTCCTCACACATCAACATCTTCCTCATTTGTAGAGGCTGCTACTGCTACTGCTACCTCTGGCGGCAACAACACAATTCTAGCCGCCCAGAACGACATGCATACAAGTGGTCGCCGCAAATTCACTGCATCAGGGAGAAACTAAACTAAATGAAGAATTGGTTAAAAAAAAGAAAAATAGAAACTAAAATTAAACACAACAAAATCTGTACAAACTACTTTAGGAATCAGGAAGCTGTTTTGGAAGCCCATTTAGTTTTTTGTCCATTTGCAAGAATTTAAGAAAGTGAATAGAAAATTATCGCTCTATGTTTGTGTGGCAACCAAACATAGGCTCAGTTTAAAATGCCTTTTAAGGCATTATTTTGTTAATTAGCAAGGACTAGAGGGCTTTAAAGGGAGGAAGGGGGGTAATAGGATATCTCGTTCAGAAATTAGTTTTTTTTTAAATCTCACCCAGGCGAGTTTTCAAACCTTGTACTCGTATATCCATCCAGTCAGGAGTCCTCCAGAGTGGCAGCTTACTTGGACTTGTGCTAAATCTTCCTCACACATCAACATCTTCCTCATTTGTAGAGGCTGCTACTGCTACTGCTACCTCTGGCGGCAACAACACAATTCTAGCCGCCCAGAACGACATGCATACAAGTGGTCGCCGCAAATTCACTGCATCAGGGAGAAACTAAACTAAATGAAGAATTGGTTAAAAAAAAGAAAAATAGAAACTAAAATTAAACACAACAAAATCTGTACAAACTACTTTAGGAATCAGGAAGCTGTTTTGGAAGCCCATCTAGTTTTTTGTCCATTTGCAAGAATTTAAGAAAGTGAATAGAAAATTATCGCTCTATGTTTGTGTGGCAACCAAACATAGGCTCAGTTCAAAATGCCTTTCAAGGCATTATTTTGTTAATTAGCAAGGACTAGAGGGCTTTAAAGGGAGGAAGGGGGGTAATAGGATATCTCGTTCAGAAATTAGTTTTTTTTTAAATCTCACCCAGGCGAGTTTTCAAACCTTGTACTCGTATATCCATCCAGTCAGGAGTCCTCCAGAGTGGCAGCTTACTTGGACTTGTGCTAAATCTTCCTCACACATCAACATCTTCCTCATTTGTAGAGGCTGCTACTGCTACTGCTACCTCTGGCGGCAACAACACAATTCTAGCCGCCCAGAACGACATGCATACAAGTGGTCGCCGCAAATTCACTGCATCAGGGAGAAACTAAACTAAATGAAGAATTGGTTAAAAAAAAGAAAAATAGAAACTAAAATTAAACACAACAAAATCTGTACAAACTACTTTAGGAATCAGGAAGCTGTTTTGGAAGCCCATTTAGTTTTTTGTCCATTTGCAAGAATTTAAGAAAGTGAATAGAAAATTATCGCTCTATGTTTGTGTGGCAACCAAACATAGGCTCAGTTTAAAATGCCTTTTAAGGCATTATTTTGTTAATTAGCAAGGACTAGAGGGCTTTAAAGGGAGGAAGGGGGGTAATAGGATATCTCGTTCAGAAATTAGTTTTTTTTTAAATCTCACCCAGGCGAGTTTTCAAACCTTGTACTCGTATATCCATCCAGTCAGGAGTCCTCCAGAGTGGCAGCTTACTTGGACTTGTGCTAAATCTTCCTCACACATCAACATCTTCCTCATTTGTAGAGGCTGCTACTGCTACTGCTACCTCTGGCGGCAACAACACAATTCTAGCCGCCCAGAACGACATGCATACAAGTGGTCGCCGCAAATTCACTGCATCAGGGAGAAACTAAACTAAATGAAGAATTGGTTAAAAAAAAGAAAAATAGAAACTAAAATTAAACACAACAAAATCTGTACAAACTACTTTAGGAATCAGGAAGCTGTTTTGGAAGCCCATCTAGTTTTTTGTCCATTTGCAAGAATTTAAGAAAGTGAATAGAAAATTATCGCTCTATGTTTGTGTGGCAACCAAACATAGGCTCAGTTCAAAATGCCTTTCAAGGCATTATTTTGTTAATTAGCAAGGACTAGAGGGCTTTAAAGGGAGGAAGGGGGGTAATAGGATATCTCGTTCAGAAATTAGTTTTTTTTTAAATCTCACCCAGGCGAGTTTTCAAACCTTGTACTCGTATATCCATCCAGTCAGGAGTCCTCCAGAGTGGCAGCTTACTTGGACTTGTGCTAAATCTTCCTCACACATCAACATCTTCCTCATTTGTAGAGGCTGCTACTGCTACTGCTACCTCTGGCGGCAACAACACAATTCTAGCCGCCCAGAACGACATGCATACAAGTGGTCGCCGCAAATTCACTGCATCAGGGAGAAACTAAACTAAATGAAGAATTGGTTAAAAAAAAAGAAAAATAGAAACTAAAATTAAACACAACAAAATCTGTACAAACTACTTTAGGAATCAGGAAGCTGTTTTGGAAGCCCATCTAGTTTTTTGTCCATTTGCAAGAATTTAAGAAAGTGAATAGAAAATTATCGCTCTATGTTTGTGTGGCAACCAAACATAGGCTCAGTTCAAAATGCCTTTCAAGGCATTATTTTGTTAATTAGCAAGGACTAGAGGGCTTTAAAGGGAGGAAGGGGGGTAATAGGATATCTCGTTCAGAAATTAGTTTTTTTTTAAATCTCACCCAGGCGAGTTTTCAAACCTTGTACTCGTATATCCATCCAGTCAGGAGTCCTCCAGAGTGGCAGCTTACTTGGACTTGTGCTAAATCTTCCTCACACATCAACATCTTCCTCATTTGTAGAGGCTGCTACTGCTACTGCTACCTCTGGCGGCAACAACACAATTCTAGCCGCCCAGAACGACATGCATACAAGTGGTCGCCGCAAATTCACTGCATCAGGGAGAAACTAAACTAAATGAAGAATTGGTTAAAAAAAAGAAAAATAGAAACTAAAATTAAACACAACAAAATCTGTACAAACTACTTTAGGAATCAGGAAGCTGTTTTGGAAGCCCATTTAGTTTTTTGTCCATTTGCAAGAATTTAAGAAAGTGAATAGAAAATTATCGCTCTATGTTTGTGTGGCAACCAAACATAGGCTCAGTTTAAAATGCCTTTTAAGGCATTATTTTGTTAATTAGCAAGGACTAGAGGGCTTTAAAGGGAGGAAGGGGGGTAATAGGATATCTCGTTCAGAAATTAGTTTTTTTTTAAATCTCACCCAGGCGAGTTTTCAAACCTTGTACTCGTATATCCATCCAGTCAGGAGTCCTCCAGAGTGGCAGCTTACTTGGACTTGTGCTAAATCTTCCTCACACATCAACATCTTCCTCATTTGTAGAGGCTGCTACTGCTACTGCTACCTCTGGCGGCAACAACACAATTCTAGCCGCCCAGAACGACATGCATACAAGTGGTCGCCGCAAATTCACTGCATCAGGGAGAAACTAAACTAAATGAAGAATTGGTTAAAAAAAAGAAAAATAGAAACTAAAATTAAACACAACAAAATCTGTACAAACTACTTTAGGAATCAGGAAGCTGTTTTGGAAGCCCATCTAGTTTTTTGTCCATTTGCAAGAATTTAAGAAAGTGAATAGAAAATTATCGCTCTATGTTTGTGTGGCAACCAAACATAGGCTCAGTTCAAAATGCCTTTCAAGGCATTATTTTGTTAATTAGCAAGGACTAGAGGGCTTTAAAGGGAGGAAGGGGGGTAATAGGATATCTCGTTCAGAAATTAGTTTTTTTTTAAATCTCACCCAGGCGAGTTTTCAAACCTTGTACTCGTATATCCATCCAGACAGGAGTCCTCCAGAGTGGCAGCTTACTTGGACTTGTGCTAAATCTTCCTCACACATCAACATCTTCCTCATTTGTAGAGGCTGCTACTGCTACTGCTACCTCTGGCGGCAACAACACAATTCTAGCCGCCCAGAACGACATGCATACAAGTGGTCGCCGCAAATTCACTGCATCAGGGAGAAACTAAACTAAATGAAGAATTGGTTAAAAAAAAGAAAAATAGAAACTAAAATTAAACACAACAAAATCTGTACAAACTACTTTAGGAATCAGGAAGCTGTTTTGGAAGCCCATTTAGTTTTTTGTCCATTTGCAAGAATTTAAGAAAGTGAATAGAAAATTATCGCTCTATGTTTGTGTGGCCACCAAACATAGGCTCAGTTTAAAATGCCTTTCAAGGCATTATTTTGTTAATTAGCAAGGACTAGAGGGCTTTAAAGGGAGGAAGGGGGGTAATAGGATATCTCGTTCAGAAATAAGTTTTTGTTTAAATCTCACCCAGGCGAGTTTTCAAACCTTGTACTCGTATATCCATCCAGTCAGGAGTCCTCCAGAGTGGCAGCTTACTTGGACTTGTGCTAAATCTTGCTCACACATCAACATCTTCCTCATTTGTAGAGGCTGCTACTGCTACTGCTACCTCTGGCGGCAACAACACAATTCTAGCCGCCCAGAACGACATGCATACAAGTGGTCGCCGCAAATTCACTGCATCAGGGAGAAACTAAACTAAATGAAGAATTGGTTAAAAAAAAGAAAAATAGAAACTAAAATTAAACACAACAAAATCTGTACAAACTACTTTAGGAATCAGGAAGCTGTTTTGGAAGCCCATCTAGTTTTTTGTCCATTTGCAAGAATTTAAGAAAGTGAATAGAAAATTATCGCTTTATGTTTGTGTGGCAACCAAACATAGGCTCAGTTCAAAATGCCTTTCAAGGCATTATTTTGTTAATTAGCAAGGACTAGAGGGCTTTAAAGGGAGGAAGGGGGGTAATAGGATATCTCGTTCAGAAATTAGTTTTCTTTTAAATCTCACCCAGGCGAGTTTTCAAACCTTGTACTCGTATATCCATCCAGTCAGGAGTCCTCCAGAGTGGCAGCTTACTTGGACTTGTGCTAAATCTTCCTCACACATCAACATCTTCCTCATTTGTAGAGGCTGCTACTGCTACTGCTACCTCTGGCGGCAACAACACAATTCTAGCCGCCCAGAACGACATGCATACAAGTGGTCGCCGCAAATTCACTGCATCAGGGAGAAACTAAACTAAATGAAGAATTGGTTAAAAAAAAGAAAAATAGAAACTAAAATTAAACACAACAAAATCTGTACAAACTACTTTAGGAATCAGGAAGCTGTTTTGGAAGCCCATTTAGTTTTTTGTCCATTTGCAAGAATTTAAGAAAGTGAATAGAAAATTATCGCTCTATGTTTGTGTGGCAACCAAACATAGGCTCAGTTTAAAATGCCTTTTAAGGCATTATTTTGTTAATTAGCAAGGACTAGAGGGCTTTAAAGGGAGGAAGGGGGGTAATAGGATATCTCGTTCAGAAATTAGTTTTTTTTTAAATCTCACCCAGGCGAGTTTTCAAACCTTGTACTCGTATATCCATCCAGTCAGGAGTCCTCCAGAGTGGCAGCTTACTTGGACTTGTGCTAAATCTTCCTCACACATCAACATCTTCCTCATTTGTAGAGGCTGCTACTGCTACTGCTACCTCTGGCAACAACAACACAATTCTAGCCGCCCAGAACGACATGCATACAAGTGGTCGCCGCAAATTTACTGCATCAGGGAGAAACTAAACTAAATGAAGAATTGGTTAAAAAAAAGAAAAATAGAAACTAAAATTAAACACAACAAAATCTGTACAAACTACTTTAGGAATCAGGAAGCTGTTTTGGAAGCCCATTTAGTTTTTTGTCCATTTGCAAGAATTTGAGAAAGTGAATAGAAAATTATCGCTCTATGTTTGTGTGGCAACCAAACATAGGCTCAGTTTAAAATGCCTTTCAAGGCATTATTTTGTTAATTAGCAAGGACTAGAGGGCTTTAAAGGGAGGAAGGGGGGTAATAGGATATCTCGTTCAGAAATTAGTTTTTTTTTAAATCTCACCCAGGCGAGTTTTCAAACCTTGTACTCGTATATCCATCCAGTCAGGAGTCCTCCAGAGTGGCAGCTTACTTGGACTTGTGCTAAATCTTCCTCACACATCAACATCTTCCTCATTTGTAGAGGCTGCTACTGCTACTGCTACCTCTGGCAACAACAACACAATTCTAGCCGCCCAGAACGACATGCATACAAGTGGTCGCCGCAAATTTACTGCATTAGGGAGAAACTAAACTAAATGAAGAATTGGTTAAAAAAAAGAAAAATAGAAACTAAAATTAAACACAACAAAATCTGTACAAACTACTTTTGGAATCAGGAAGCTGTTTTGGAAGCCCATTTAGTTTTTTGTCCATTTGCAAGAATTTAAGAAAGTGAATAGAAAATTATCGCTCTATGTTTGTGTGGCAACCAAACATAGGCTCAGTTTAAAATGCCTTTTAAGGCATTATTTTGTTAATTAGCAAGGACTAGAGGGTTTTAAAGGGAGGAAGGGGGGTAATAGGATATCTCGTTCAGAAATTAGTTTTTTTTTAAATCTCACCCAGGCGAGTTTTCAAACCTTGTACTCGTATATCCATCCAGTCAGGAGTCCTCCAGAGTGGCAGCTTACTTGGACTTGTGCTAAATCTTCCTCACACATCAACATCTTCCTCATTTGTAGAGGCTGCTACTGCTACTGCTACCTCTGGCAACAACAACACAATTCTAGCCGCCCAGAACGACATGCATACAAGTGGTCGCCGCAAATTTACTGCATTAGGGAGAAACTAAACTAAATGAAGAATTGGTTAAAAAAAAGAAAAATAGAAACTAAAATTAAACACAACAAAATCTGTACAAACTACTTTTGGAATCAGGAAGCTGTTTTGGAAGCCCATTTAGTTTTTTGTCCATTTGCAAGAATTTAAGAAAGTGAATAGAAAATTATCGCTCTATGTTTGTGTGGCAACCAAACATGGGCTCAGTTTAAAATGCCTTTTAAGGCATTATTTTGTTAATTAGCAAGGACTAGAGGGCTTTAAAGGGAGGAAGGGGGGTAATAGGATATCTCGTTCAGAAATTAGTTTTTTTTTAAATCTCACCCAGGCGAGTTTTCAAACCTTGTACTCGTATATCCATCCAGTCAGGAGTCCTCCAGAGTGGCAGCTTACTTGGACTTGTGCTAAATCTTCCTCACACATCAACATCTTCCTCATTTGTAGAGGCTGCTACTGCTACTGCTACCTCTGGCAACAACAACACAATTCTAGCCGCCCAGAACGACATGCATACAAGTGGTCGCCGCAAATTTACTGCATTAGGGAGAAACTAAACTAAATGAAGAATTGGTTAAAAAAAAGAAAAATAGAAACTAAAATTAAACACAACAAAATCTGTACAAACTACTTTAGGAATCAGGAAGCTGTTTTGGAAGCCCATTTAGTTTTTTGTCCATTTGCAAGAATTTAAGAAAGTGAATAGAAAATTATCGCTCTATGTTTGTGTGGCAACCAAACATAGGCTCAGTTTAAAATGCCTTTTAAGGCATTATTTTGTTAATTAGCAAGGACTAGAGGGCTTTAAAGGGAGGAAGGGGGGTAATAGGATATCTCGTTCAGAAATTAGTTTTTTTTTAAATCTCACCCAGGCGAGTTTTCAAACCTTGTACTCGTATATCCATCCAGTCAGGAGTCCTCCAGAGTGGCAGCTTACTTGGACTTGTGCTAAATCTTCCTCACACATCAACATCTTCCTCATTTGTAGAGGCTGCTACTGCTACTGCTACCTCTGGCAACAACAACACAATTCTAGCCGCCCAGAACGACATGCATACAAGTGGTCGCCGCAAATTTACTGCATCAGGGAGAAACTAAACTAAATGAAGAATTGGTTAAAAAAAAGAAAAATAGAAACTAAAATTAAACACAACAAAATCTGTACAAACTACTTTAGGAATCAGGAAGCTGTTTTGGAAGCCCATTTAGTTTTTTGTCCATTTGCAAGAATTTAAGAAAGTGAATAGAAAATTATCGCTCTATGTTTGTGTGGCAACCAAACATAGGCTCAGTTTAAAATGCCTTTTAAGGCATTATTTTGTTAATTACCAAGGACTAGAGGGCTTTAAAGGGAGGAAGGGGGGTAATAGGATATCTCGTTCAGAAATTAGTTTTTTTTTAAATCTCACCCAGGCGAGTTTTCAAACCTTGTACTCGTATATCCATCCAGTCAGGAGTCCTCCAGAGTGGCAGCTTACTTGGACTTGTGCTAAATCTTCCTCACACATCAACATCTTCCTCATTTGTAGAGGCTGCTACTGCTACTGCTACCTCTGGCAACAACAACACAATTCTAGCCGCCCAGAACGACATGCATACAAGTGGTCGCCGCAAATTTACTGCATCAGGGAGAAACTAAACTAAATGAAGAATTGGTTAAAAAAAAGAAAAATAGAAACTAAAATTAAACACAACAAAATCTGTACAAACTACTTTAGGAATCAGGAAGCTGTTTTGGAAGCCCATTTAGTTTTTTGTCCATTTGCAAGAATTTAAGAAAGTGAATAGAAAATTATCGCTCTATGTTTGTGTGGCAACCAAACATAGGCTCAGTTTAAAATGCCTTTTAAGGCATTATTTTGTTAATTACCAAGGACTAGAGGGCTTTAAAGGGAGGAAGGGGGGTAATAGGATATCTCGTTCAGAAATTAGTTTTTTTTTAAATCTCACCCAGGCGAGTTTTCAAACCTTGTACTCGTATATCCATCCAGTCAGGAGTCCTCCAGAGTGGCAGCTTACTTGGACTTGTGCTAAATCTTCCTCACACATCAACATCTTCCTCATTTGTAGAGGCTGCTACTGCTACTGCTACCTCTGGCGGCAACAACACAATTCTAGCCGCCCAGAACGACATGCATACAAGTGGTCGCCGCAAATTCACTGCATCAGGGAGAAACTAAACTAAATGAAGAATTGGTTAAAAAAAAGAAAAATAGAAACTAAAATTAAACACAACAAAATCTGTACAAACTACTTTAGGAATCAGGAAGCTGTTTTGGAAGCCCATTTAGTTTTTTGTCCATTTGCAAGAATTTAAGAAAGTGAATAGAAAATTATCGCTCTATGTTTGTGTGGCAACCAAACATAGGCTCAGTTTAAAATGCCTTTTAAGGCATTATTTTGTTAATTAGCAAGGACTAGAGGGTTTTAAAGGGAGGAAGGGGGGTAATAGGATATCTCGTTCAGAAATTAGTTTTTTTTTAAATCTCACCCAGGCGAGTTTTCAAACCTTGTGCTCGTATATCCATCCAGTCAGGAGTCCTCCAGAGTGGCAGCTTACTTGGACTTGTGCTAAATCTTCCTCACACATCAACATCTTCCTCATTTGTAGAGGCTGCTACTGCTACTGCTACCTCTGGCAACAACAACACAATTCTAGCCGCCCAGAACGACATGCATACAAGTGGTCGCCGCAAATTCACTGCATCAGGGAGAAACTAAACTAAATGAAGAATTGGTTAAAAAAAAGAAAAATAGAAACTAAAATTAAACACAACAAAATCTGTACAAACTACTTTAGGAATCAGGAAGCTGTTTTGGAAGCCCATTTAGTTTTTTGTCCATTTGCAAGAATTTAAGAAAGTGAATAGAAAATTATCGCTCTATGTTTGTGTGGCAACCAAACATAGGCTCAGTTTAAAATGCCTTTTAAGGCATTATTTTGTTAATTACCAAGGACTAGAGGGCTTTAAAGGGAGGAAGGGGGGTAATAGGATATCTCGTTCAGAAATTAGTTTTTTTTTAAATCTCACCCAGGCGAGTTTTCAAACCTTGTACTCGTATATCCATCCAGTCAGGAGTCCTCCAGAGTGGCAGCTTACTTGGACTTGTGCTAAATCTTCCTCACACATCAACATCTTCCTCATTTGTAGAGGCTGCTACTGCTACTGCTACCTCTGGCGGCAACAACACAATTCTAGCCGCCCAGAACGACATGCATACAAGTGGTCGCCGCAAATTTACTGCATCAGGGAGAAACTAAACTAAATGAAGAATTGGTTAAAAAAAAGAAAAATAGAAACTAAAATTAAACACAACAAAATCTGTACAAACTACTTTAGGAATCAGGAAGCTGTTTTGGAAGCCCATTTAGTTTTTTGTCCATTTGCAAGAATTTGAGAAAGTGAATAGAAAATTATCGCTCTATGTTTGTGTGGCAACCAAACATATGCTCAGTTTAAAATGCCTTTCAAGGCATTATTTTGTTAATTAGCAAGGACTAGAGGGCTTTAAAGGGAGGAAGGGGGGTAATAGGATATCTCGTTCAGAAATTAGTTTTTTTTTAAATCTCACCCAGGCGAGTTTTCAAACCTTGTACTCGTATATCCATCCAGTCAGGAGTCCTCCAGAGTGGCAGCTTACTTGGACTTGTGCTAAATCTTCCTCACACATCAACATCTTCCTCATTTGTAGAGGCTGCTACTGCTACTGCTACCTCTGGCAACAACAACACAATTCTAGCCGCCCAGAACGACATGCATACAAGTGGTCGCCGCAAATTTACTGCATTAGGGAGAAACTAAACTAAATGAAGAATTGGTTAAAAAAAAGAAAAATAGAAACTAAAATTAAACACAACAAAATCTGTACAAACTACTTTTGGAATCAGGAAGCTGTTTTGGAAGCCCATTTAGTTTTTTGTCCATTTGCAAGAATTTAAGAAAGTGAATAGAAAATTATCGCTCTATGTTTGTGTGGCAACCAAACATGGGCTCAGTTTAAAATGCCTTTTAAGGCATTATTTTGTTAATTAGCAAGGACTAGAGGGCTTTAAAGGGAGGAAGGGGGGTAATAGGATATCTCGTTCAGAAATTAGTTTTTTTTTAAATCTCACCCAGGCGAGTTTTCAAACCTTGTACTCGTATATCCATCCAGTCAGGAGTCCTCCAGAGTGGCAGCTTACTTGGACTTGTGCTAAATCTTCCTCACACATCAACATCTTCCTCATTTGTAGAGGCTGCTACTGCTACTGCTACCTCTGGCAACAACAACACAATTCTAGCCGCCCAGAACGACATGCATACAAGTGGTCGCCGCAAATTTACTGCATTAGGGAGAAACTAAACTAAATGAAGAATTGGTTAAAAAAAAGAAAAATAGAAACTAAAATTAAACACAACAAAATCTGTACAAACTACTTTAGGAATCAGGAAGCTGTTTTGGAAGCCCATTTAGTTTTTTGTCCATTTGCAAGAATTTAAGAAAGTGAATAGAAAATTATCGCTCTATGTTTGTGTGGCAACCAAACATAGGCTCAGTTTAAAATGCCTTTTAAGGCATTATTTTGTTAATTAGCAAGGACTAGAGGGCTTTAAAGGGAGGAAGGGGGGTAATAGGATATCTCGTTCAGAAATTAGTTTTTTTTTAAATCTCACCCAGGCGAGTTTTCAAACCTTGTACTCGTATATCCATCCAGTCAGGAGTCCTCCAGAGTGGCAGCTTACTTGGACTTGTGCTAAATCTTCCTCACACATCAACATCTTCCTCATTTGTAGAGGCTGCTACTGCTACTGCTACCTCTGGCAACAACAACACAATTCTAGCCGCCCAGAACGACATGCATACAAGTGGTCGCCGCAAATTTACTGCATCAGGGAGAAACTAAACTAAATGAAGAATTGGTTAAAAAAAAGAAAAATAGAAACTAAAATTAAACACAACAAAATCTGTACAAACTACTTTAGGAATCAGGAAGCTGTTTTGGAAGCCCATTTAGTTTTTTGTCCATTTGCAAGAATTTAAGAAAGTGAATAGAAAATTATCGCTCTATGTTTGTGTGGCAACCAAACATAGGCTCAGTTTAAAATGCCTTTTAAGGCATTATTTTGTTAATTACCAAGGACTAGAGGGCTTTAAAGGGAGGAAGGGGGGTAATAGGATATCTCGTTCAGAAATTAGTTTTTTTTTAAATCTCACCCAGGCGAGTTTTCAAACCTTGTACTCGTATATCCATCCAGTCAGGAGTCCTCCAGAGTGGCAGCTTACTTGGACTTGTGCTAAATCTTCCTCACACATCAACATCTTCCTCATTTGTAGAGGCTGCTACTGCTACTGCTACCTCTGGCAACAACAACACAATTCTAGCCGCCCAGAACGACATGCATACAAGTGGTCGCCGCAAATTTACTGCATCAGGGAGAAACTAAACTAAATGAAGAATTGGTTAAAAAAAAGAAAAATAGAAACTAAAATTAAACACAACAAAATCTGTACAAACTACTTTAGGAATCAGGAAGCTGTTTTGGAAGCCCATTTAGTTTTTTGTCCATTTGCAAGAATTTAAGAAAGTGAATAGAAAATTATCGCTCTATGTTTGTGTGGCAACCAAACATAGGCTCAGTTTAAAATGCCTTTTAAGGCATTATTTTGTTAATTAGCAAGGACTAGAGGGCTTTAAAGGGAGGAAGGGGGGTAATAGGATATCTCGTTCAGAAATTAGTTTTTTTTTGAATCTCACCCAGGCGAGTTTTCAAACCTTGTACTCGTATATCCATCCAGTCAGGAGTCCTCCAGAGTGGCAGCTTACTTGGACTTGTGCTAAATCTTCCTCACACATCAACATCTTCCTCATTTGTAGAGGCTGCTACTGCTACTGCTACCTCTGGCAACAACAACACAATTCTAGCCGCCCAGAACGACATGCATACAAGTGGTCGCCGCAAATTTACTGCATCAGGGAGAAACTAAACTAAATGAAGAATTGGTTAAAAAAAAGAAAAATAGAAACTAAAATTAAACACAACAAAATCTGTACAAACTACTTTAGGAATCAGGAAGCTGTTTTGGAAGCCCATTTAGTTTTTTGTCCATTTGCAAGAATTTAAGAAAGTGAATAGAAAATTATCGCTCTATGTTTGTGTGGCAACCAAACATAGGCTCAATTTAAAATGCCTTTTAAGGCATTATTTTGTTAATTAGCAAGGACTAGAGGGCTTTAAAGGGAGGAAGGGGGGTAATAGGATATCTCGTTCAGAAATTAGTTTTTTTTTAAATCTCACCCAGGCGAGTTTTCAAACCTTGTACTCGTATATCCATCCAGTCAGGAGTCCTCCAGAGTGGCAGCTTACTTGGACTTGTGCTAAATCTTCCTCACACATCAACATCTTCCTCATTTGTAGAGGCTGCTACTGCTACTGCTACCTCTGGCAACAACAACACAATTCTAGCCGCCCAGAACGACATGCATACAAGTGGTCGCCGCAAATTTACTGCATCAGGGAGAAACTAAACTAAATGAAGAATTGGTTAAAAAAAACAAAAAAAAAAACTAAAATTAAACACAACAAAATCTGTACAAACTACTTTAGGAATCAGGAAGCTGTTTTGGAAGCCCATTTAGTTTTTTGTCCATTTACAAGAATTTAAGAAAGTGAATAGAAAATTATCGCTCTATGTTTGTGTGGCAACCAAACATAGGCTCAGTTTAAAATGCCTTTTAAGGCATTATTTTGTTAATTAGCAAGGACTAGAGGGCTTTAAAGGGAGGAAGGGGGGTAATAGGATATCTCGTTCAGAAATTAGTTTTTTTTTAAATCTCACCCAGGCGAGTTTTCAAACCTTGTACTCGTATATCCATCCAGTCAGGAGTCCTCCAGAGTGGCAGCTTACTTGGACTTGTGCTAAATCTTCCTCACACATCAACATCTTCCTCATTTGTAGAGGCTGCTACTGCTACTGCTACCTCTGGCAACAACAACACAATTCTAGCCGCCCAGAACGACATGCATACAAGTGGTCGCCGCAAATTTACTGCATCAGGGAGAAACTAAACTAAATGAAGAATTGGTTAAAAAAAAGAAAAATAGAAACTAAAATTAAACACAACAAAATCTGTACAAACTACTTTAGGAATCAGGAAGCTGTTTTGGAAGCCCATTTAGTTTTTTGTCCATTTGCAAGAATTTAAGAAAGTGAATAGAAAATTATCGCTCTATGTTTGTGTGGCAACCAAACATAGGCTCAGTTTAAAATGCCTTTTAAGGCATTATTTTGTTAATTAGCAAGGACCAGAGGGCTTTAAAGGGAGGAAGGGGGGTAATAGGATATCTCGTTCAGAAATTAGTTTTTTTTTAAATCTCACCCAGGCGAGTTTTCAAACCTTGTACTCGTATATCCATCCAGTCAGGAGTCCTCCAGAGTGGCAGCTTACTTGGACTTGTGCTAAATCTTCCTCACACATCAACATCTTCCTCATTTGTAGAGGCTGCTACTGCTACTGCTACCTCTGGCGGCAACAACACAATTCTAGCCGCCCAGAACGACATGCATACAAGTGGTCGCCGCAAATTCACTGCATCAGGGAGAAACTAAACTAAATGAAGAATTGGTTAAAAAAAAGAAAAATAGAAACTAAAATTAAACACAACAAAATCTGTACAAACTACTTTAGGAATCAGGAAGCTGTTTTGGAAGCCCATTTAGTTTTTTGTCCATTTGCAAGAATTTAAGAAAGTGAATAGAAAATTATCGCTCTATGTTTGTGTGGCAACCAAACATAGGCTCAGTTTAAAATGCCTTTCAAGGCATTATTTTGTTAATTAGCAAGGACTAGAGGGCTTTAAAGGGAGGAAGGGGGGTAATAGGATATCTCGTTCAGAAATTAGTTTTTTTTTAAATCTCACCCAGGCGAGTTTTCAAACCTTGTACTCGTATATCCATCCAGTCAGGAGTCCTCCAGAGTGGCAGCTTACTTGGACTTGTGCTAAATCTTCCTCACACATCAACATCTTCCTCATTTGTAGAGGCTGCTACTGCTACTGCTACCTCTGGCGGCAACAACACAATTCTAGCCGCCCAGAACGACATGCATACAAGTGGTCGCCGCAAATTCACTGCATCAGGGAGAAACTAAACTAAATGAAGAATTGGTTAAAAAAAAGAAAAATAGAAACTAAAATTAAACACAACAAAATCTGTACAAACTACTTTAGGAATCAGGAAGCTGTTTTGGAAGCCCATTTAGTTTTTTGTCCATTTGCAAGAATTTAAGAAAGTGAATAGAAAATTATCGCTCTATGTTTGTGTGGCAACCAAACATAGGCTCAGTTTAAAATGCCTTTTAAGGCATTATTTTGTTAATTAGCAAGGACTAGAGGGCTTTAAAGGGAGGAAGGGGGGTAATAGGATATCTCGTTCAGAAATTAGTTTTTTTTTAAATCTCACCCAGGCGAGTTTTCAAACCTTGTACTCGTATATCCATCCAGTCAGGAGTCCTCCAGAGTGGCAGCTTACTTGGACTTGTGCTAAATCTTCCTCACACATCAACATCTTCCTCATTTGTAGAGGCTGCTACTGCTACTGCTACCTCTGGCGGCAACAACACAATTCTAGCCGCCCAGAACGACATGCATACAAGTGGTCGCCGCAAATTCACTGCATCAGGGAGAAACTAAACTAAATGAAGAATTGGTTAAAAAAAAGAAAAATAGAAACTAAAATTAAACACAACAAAATCTGTACAAACTACTTTAGGAATCAGGAAGCTGTTTTGGAAGCCCATTTAGTTTTTTGTCCATTTGCAAGAATTTAAGAAAGTGAATAGAAAATTATCGCTCTATGTTTGTGTGGCAACCAAACATAGGCTCAGTTTAAAATGCCTTTTAAGGCATTATTTTGTTAATTAGCAAGGACTAGAGGGCTTTAAAGGGAGGAAGGGGGGTAATAGGATATCTCGTTCAGAAATTAGTTTTTTTTTAAATCTCACCCAGGCGAGTTTTCAAACCTTGTACTCGTATATCCATCCAGTCAGGAGTCCTCCAGAGTGGCAGCTTACTTGGACTTGTGCTAAATCTTCCTCACACATCAACATCTTCCTCATTTGTAGAGGCTGCTACTGCTACTGCTACCTCTGGCGGCAACAACACAATTCTAGCCGCCCAGAACGACATGCATACAAGTGGTCGCCGCAAATTCACTGCATCAGGGAGAAACTAAACTAAATGAAGAATTGGTTAAAAAAAAGAAAAATAGAAACTAAAATTAAACACAACAAAATCTGTACAAACTACTTTAGGAATCAGGAAGCTGTTTTGGAAGCCCATTTAGTTTTTTGTCCATTTGCAAGAATTTAAGAAAGTGAATAGAAAATTATCGCTCTATGTTTGTGTGGCAACCAAACATAGGCTCAGTTTAAAATGCCTTTTAAGGCATTATTTTGTTAATTAGCAAGGACTAGAGGGCTTTAAAGGGAGGAAGGGGGGTAATAGGATATCTCGTTCAGAAATTAGTTTTTTTTTAAATCTCACCCAGGCGAGTTTTCAAACCTTGTACTCGTATATCCATCCAGTCAGGAGTCCTCCAGAGTGGCAGCTTACTTGGACTTGTGCTAAATCTTCCTCACACATCAACATCTTCCTCATTTGTAGAGGCTGCTACTGCTACTGCTACCTCTGGCAACAACAACACAATTCTAGCCGCCCAGAACGACATGCATACAAGTGTAGTCTGGTGCTTCTCGGGATACGGTGTGGCTAGAACCGTCAAACTCAGCCGTCTATGGGCCATCCTACGTGCAAGGCTAGGTGGCAATTATTCGAAGTCCCAAGCGACTAATACAAAGTCTACAATGACTAAGCGACAATGCGTAAAGGTTTGCAAACCAATTCATGAATCAGAATCAATCCTAATCGAAGTGGTCGCCGCAAATTTACTGCATCAGGGAGAAACTAAACTGAATGAAGAATTAGTTAAAAAAAACAAAAATAGAAACTAAAATTAAACACAACAAAATCTGTACAAACTACTTTAGGAATCAGGAAGCTGTTTTGGAAGCCCATTTAGTTTTTTGTCCATTTGCAAGAATTTAAGAAAGTGAATAGAAAATTATCGCTCTATGTTTGTGTGGCAACCGAACATAGGCTCAGTTTAAAATGCCTTTTAAGGCATTATTTTGTTAATTAGCAAGGACTAGAGGGCTTTAAAGGGAGGAAGGGGGGTAATAGGATATCTCGTTCAGAAATTAGTTTTTTTTAAATCTCACCCAGGCGAGTTTTCAAACCTTGTACTCGTATTTCCATCCAGTCAGGAGTCCTCCAGAGTGGCAGCTTACTTGGACTTGTGCTAAATCTTCCTCACACATCAACATCTTCCTCATTTGTAGAGGCTGCAACAACACAATTCTAGCCTCCCAGAACGACATGCATACAAGTGGTCGCCGCAAATTTATTGCATCAGGGAGAAACTAAACTAAATGAAGAATTAGTTAAAAAAAAAACAAAAATAGAAACTAAAATTAAACACAACAAAATCTGTACAAACTAATTTAGGAATCAGGAAGCTGTTTTGGAAGTCCATTTAGTTTTTTGTCCATTTGCAAGAATTTAAGAAAGTGAATAGAAAATTATCGCTCTATGTTTGTGTGGCAACCAAACATAGGCTCAGTTTAAAATGCCTTTTAAGGCATTATTTTGTTAATTAGCAAGGACTAGAGGGCTTTAAAGGGAGGAAGGGGGGTAATAGAATATCTCGTTCAAAAATTAGTTTTTTTCAAATCTCACCCAGGCGAGTTTTCAAACCTTGTACTCGTATATCCATCCAGTCAAGAGTCCTCCAGAGTGGCAGCTTACTTGGACTTGTGCTAAATCTTCCTCACACATCAACATCTTCCTCATTTGTAGAGGCTGCTACTGCTACTGCTACTTCTGGCGGCAACAACACAATTCTAGCCGCCCAGAACGACATGCATACAAGTGGTCGCCGCAAATTTACTGCATCAGGGAGAAACTAAACTAAATGAAGAATTGGTTAAAAAAAAAGAAAAATAGAAACTAAAATTAAACACAACAAAATCTGTACAAACTGCTTTAGGAATCAGGAAGCTGTTTTGGAAGCCCATTTAGTTTTTTGTCCATTTGCAAGAATTTAAGAAAGTGAATAGAAAATTATCGCTCTATGTTTGTGTGGCAACCAAACATAGGCTCAGTTTAAAATGCCTTTTAAGGCATTATTTTGTTAATTAGCAAGGACTAGAGGGCTTCAAAGGGAGGAAGGGGGGTAATAGGATATCTCGTTCAGAAATTAGTTTATTTTTAAATCTCACCCAGGCGAGTTTTCAAACCTTGTACTCGTATATCCATCCAGTCAGGAGTCCTCCAGAGTGGCAGCTTACTTGGACTTGTGCTAAATCTTCCTCACACATCAACATCTTCCTCATTTGTAGAGGCTGCTACTGCTACTGCTACCTCTGGCAACAACAACACAATTCTAGCCGCCCAGAACGACATGCATACAAGTGGTCGCCGCAAATTTACTGCATCAGGGAGAAACTAAACTAAATGAAGAATTGGTTAAAAAAAAACAAAAATAGAAACTAAAATTAAACACAACAAAATCTGTACAAACTACTTTAGGAATCAGGAAGCTGTTTTGGAAGCCCATTTAATTTTTTGTCCATTTGCAAGAATTTAAGAAAGTGGATAGAAAATTATCGCTCTATGTTTGTGTGGCAACCATCAACATCTTCCTCATTTGTAGAGGCTGCTACTGCTACTGCTACTTCTGGCGGCAACAACACAATTCTAGCCGCCCAGAACGACATGCATACAAGTGGTCGCCGCAAATTTACTGCATCAGGGAGAAACTAAACTAAATGAAGAATTGGTTAAAAAAAACAAAAATAGAAACTAAAATTAAACACAACAAAATCTGTACAAACTACTTTAGGAATCAGGGAGCTGTTTTGGAAGCCCATTTAGTTTTTTGTCCATTTGCAAGAATTTAAGAAAGGGAATAGAAAATTATCGCCTTATGTTTGTGTGGCAACCAAACATAGGCTCAGTTTAAAATGCCTTTGAGGCATTATTTTGTTAATTAGCAAGGACTAGTGGGCTTTGGAGGAAGGAAGGGGGGTAATAAGATATCTCGTTTAGAAATTAATTTATTTTAAATCTCACCCAGGCGAGTTTTCAAACCTTGTACCCGTATATCCATCCAGTCAGGAGTCCTCCGGAGTAGCAGCTTACTTGGACTTGTGCTGAATCTTTTTAGCACATCAACATCTTCCTCATTTGTAGTGGCTGCTACTGCTACTGCTATCTTTTTCGGCGACTATACAATTCTAGCCATCCAGAACGTCATGCATACAAGTGGTCGCCGCAAATTTACTGCATCAGGGAGAAACTGAACTAAATAAAGAATTAATTAGAAAAAGTAAAATAGAAACTAAAATTAAACACAACAAAATCTGTACAAACTACTTGAGGAATCATGAAGCTGTTTTTGAAGCCCATTTTGTTTTTTGTCCATTTGCAAGAATTTAAGAAAGTGAACAGAAAATTATCGCTCTATGTTTGTGTGGCAACCAAACATAGGCTCAGTTTAAAAAGCCTTTTAAGGCATTATTTTGTTAATTAGCAAGGACTAGAGGGCTTTGGAGGGAGGAAGGGGAGTAATAAGATATCTCGTTTAGAAATAATTTTTTTTTAAATCTCACCCAGGCTAGTTTTCAAACCTTATACCCATATATCCATCCAGTCAGGGATCCGTCAGAATAGCTAACTTGGACTCAGCACATCAACATCTCGATCTGCCATGTCTGCTATCTTTGTCGGTGACAATAATTTCAGCCAAGCAAGTTCTCCAGCCCTATGCTCATCCAATTAGTATTCATCCAATGTTGGCACTTGAACTGCTGCTATATCTTCTTTACAAACAAATATCTCCAATGACATTGAAGTTTTAGTCTTACACTACGATCCACAAACAGTCTGACGTCTATTGCAGACACATCCTAAAATTTAAAAAATAATTCGTCTACGTTCTACAATTTTTTTTTTATTTGTGTTTTGAGCAAAAATATAATCATCGATACAATATTCCTATTGATAATGTTTTTTTTCATCTACCTATCCCTATAGAAGCATGAACAACGCTGCATTTCGAAATAACATGAAAACATGGCATTGAGATATTTCTCTTAATTTTGAATTTTATTATTCTATTGAAAATACTATTAAATATTGTATTTTCTGTATGAAGTTTTCGAAATGTTCATACATCTTTATAAATGCGAAGGATAGATACTGAGTAAATGATGTATACTTTGTTGAAAAAAATTTAAATATTGCTTGTATTAATATTATTCGGCATCTCATATGCTTCTGATACTTGTTTTTATCAAATAAACTCCAAAAATTCATTTGTATAATAAGAGAAACAGAACTTCGCTTACCAAACTTTGATAGTTTTCAACTATTAAAAACCGAACCCCAAGTACTTTTTTTAGTATGAATCGAATTTAACACATTCTTATTACTAAACTACTACAGTTAACACATTCTAATATAAGATAACATCAATTTATAACTCATATCAAAAGCCTAATTAAAAGTTAGCAATATGGCGAAGACTGCTTGTTTATAATAACAAGTGACGAGAATATCTGAATAACATTCTCGATGATATCGAATAAATATTATTTCTAATATATTGAAATAATTTACCCGTGTCGGGTAAAAGGCATCAATAATATATTTTTCTGAATTTAAGAACTACAAATTTCAGTTTTTATTATATTTTTATTTCTCACAAACATCTTGACATTAAAAATAAACAAACTATACTTACGTATCTGTTCCAGTTGCGCATCCTAATTTTTGATATAACTTTTAACTATTAAAAACTGAGCACCGAGTACTATTTTTGATAAGAATCGATAAATAATTGATTATTCTCACCCATTCAATTCATTATAGTCACTAAATTATTGATTTAGCACTTAAAATATCAGAAAAACTAATAAACACACAAACATGGCAATGCCTGCAGAGACAAATGAATTAATAATAATCAACAATTTATTTTCGTCACTTACAGTGTGAATTCACCACTAATCGCAAATATAATCTTAAACGATCACGAATCATTCGAAAACACTAACTTGTGATTTGTGAAATTACATACAGTTACTAATATCAACAATTTCGGCTATTGTTTACAATCACGAAACCATAACTAAACAAATATTATTTATCTAATATTATGCATAATAGTTTACCCGTATTGGGTAGAAGGCGTTAATAATTATTTTTCTTCTAATTTAAGTACTACAAATTTCAGTTTTCATTATATTTTTATTTTACACAAACATTTTAATATTTAAAATAAACAAAGTACTTACTGTTTATATGGTGTACATCCTACTTTTTGATATAACTTTTAACTATTAAAAACTGAGTCCCGATTAGTTTTTTTTGTATAAATCGATAGTTTAGCAAATATTCTAGCGAATTCAACACATTTTCACCATTGCACATCTGATTTAGCACTTAAATTATGAGAAATAAAATCTAATAAACACATAAACATGGCGATGTAACAGATGAACAAATGAATTATTGTCAACAAACACTCACAGTTATTTGGAGCGAAAACATGACCAACTAGATACTAAGTTTGGTAATTAAAAGATGAAACGGATTTTTATGCTGAAATTTGTTCTTAAATACACAAAATGAGACAAAATTGATTATTTTTGTTAATTATTGATCTTAATCATTGATTTTATCCATGTTTAATACAATTTTACAAAGTATATTATTGAATTTTTGGAATAAAAATTCAATCTAGTCTGTGTTTGGGTGCACCGTGAGTGCAGTTACCAGCCTTCATTCTACAGGGCACTTTTAATGTTAGTTCTGATTATAGATAAGTCCATTTTAATCTGATACATTTAAACAAAATAGTGGTTTGGTAATAAATAAATACTATGTTATGAAATAGCAAATATAATGTGTTTTCCAGAAAAAAGTGTTTGCTTGACTAGTAAACTCGATAGGCTCAATTTAAAAAGTTACTTTTAAGTTTCTGTTATTCATTTTTAACAATTAAAAGGATTTGCGAGGAAATATGAATTGAATCTTGATAGTAGTTGTATCTTATAGCCTGTTTTTCTTGTTTATTTGTTATTTATTACCAGGATTAATTTAATATACGAAAGGTGCTGAGGATGAAAGTGCTTCCTAAATTTAGGTCGTTGTCATTTTGTAAGGAAAGAAAATAAGAGTTGTCATTTGAGCAGGAGCCCTCACATCATCTCCAATTAATTAAATAGAATGAGGGAAATTGTAAAGATCATTATTTTTGTTCGAATTTCGAGTTTTCAACGTTATGATCGTGTCTTTTTTATAGTTTAAATTAATCGCAAAATGAAATCTATTCCAGCGCGTCCGCGATTCACGACGTGCTGAAATAGGACCATCATACAGCCCTAAATATCGGACTATAGAGTACCTTCCTAACATAAGCTAGCCCAACCTAACACATTTAATGGATCACAACCTGAAACTAGCTCTTATAACAATTTAGTGGTAGTAGAAGAATCCGCCAATTACATAATTTTATCGTCTCAATTCGTTAACCCCCCAATCCGCCTCCGTTGGGCAGATCCTACATCACTTTAAAGCCATAGGTATAATTATTTATAAAGCAAACTTGTTAGAATAATGTAGCAGCAGCAAAAGAGCATGTTTGGCGATTTTTCGTTCGAATTAGAGCCGCACGTTCATCATAAATAACAGATTTGTCTCTATTTGTACTCGAACACCAATATTTTACGTTTGAGACGAATGAACGAACGACGAAATGAAATTGGGGCGTCCCTGATACTAACTGAGTGATCATAAATTCAATTCAGTAAATACCAAGAGTGAACTTATAAGTTTCTTTAGAATAATCACAATAATAATTGTTATTATTCTATCATGACACTATGTTAGGACGTATTAAGGCGGTAAGAAGACGAAAATGCATTTAATTTCCAGAATTTTAACAATATCAGGAGCTACTTCAAATATTTTTGATGATACTGGGACGCAGTTCATATTGTAAAATTATTTTTAATCAAATAATAAAACACAAGGCGTCCCATGACTTTAGGAACTTTACGCTTTTTCTGTCTTACTTATATTCATGAAAAAAATTCATTGTACAGCTTAGAAAGAAGTTAGCAGACCTTAGGTCAAATACCATTGAAACAAAGAACAAAAAAGCCAATTATTTTCTAATGCAACCTCAAAAATTACATTCTTTCAGATTACTACAAAATTGATTGAATATTCGAACAGAAATTGATAAAATATGTAATCAAAAAAATCTTGCAACCATAAAAATTGATATAATGAATGTAAAAACCAAAGATATTTAAAATAAAACAAATGAATTGAGTTATTCTATTTTGTTGATGATTTTATTTATTGAGAGCCACCTCACCATTGTTGATTAATTTACCTGAAGATCTCGATGGATTATATCAGAAAAATACAATAAATAATTTATTAAGATGACTTATCTCCAGTTAAATTTAATTAGGGTGGTAAAAATGATTGTGCCTCTTCATCAATTTTATTTTAGGGCAAACATTTTTTTTAATCAATTACTTGACTTTTAGTCGATGAGGATAGTTTTTTTTTACATTAATCAACTTTATTGATCAGTTAAAAAAAAATAATAACACGTAGACACGTAGATGTAAGATACTTTATTTATCACACTTATTACAAACTAATCACATTAAGAAAATCATGGAAAAGATCATTTCGCATTGAATGACGTATAGCATCAAAGAAATGATTTTTATTATATGGACGTAACTATAGAAAATCAATTTTTTTTCGGTTTTCTTTTTCGTTTTGCGGCAGAATTTTTAGCGCTTCCTTCGCTTTTAACATTTTGTCATCCATTGAATTCTAACCGACTCACTATATCACGAACTGTTTGCATTAAGGAATTATTATTATTTTCTAAAAGCAAAGTATGGAGATGGGCCATGTAGCTGTCAATTGTCTGGAGAGAGGCTACTTCTTTTGTTCCTGAAAAAAAAATATATATATGGTACAACTAATTAACACAATAATCATAAAATATTGCCCTATTAAGTTACTGCATTTAAATTTGGAATTGACCTTCGTTATTGAACAATATTGATGCCCAAGCTTCTCTTTTCCATTGGTCAGTCTGGGCAATTGCCTAGGGCCCCGTGATCCATGAAGCCCGCTAGTCTTAGTCAGATCACCAACCGATAAACGATATTACCAATAGATATATTTATTTTTTTTAAATCAAAAGATAATTATTAACTATGAATAATAATACTTACTTATCAGTTTTTTTCTTTATATTCTAATGAACAATGTGTCTAACAAACACTGACAACTCAGTTTGGCTAACTACCTACAAGATCATAGAGGCCCCATTATCCTAAAGTGCCCCGGGCCTACAATAGGCTAAAGACGGGTCTGTCTGTCCTGAATAAATTGAAGCCATAGGCACGAAACAAAATTTGATCAACTATTTAGAGGTGAAAAATGGTATATATGGAAGTTAAACCAGGACACAAAATTTTAACACTCGTAGCAAAAGGATAAATGCACTCGTTTGTAGGAAAAACTAAATATTTCGGATCATATTCAAGTGTCCCAAGTGATAATGTCTGCAAGGGTAGTTAAAAAAATTCATGCAAAGCCAAAATTAAAAATATATATATTTTTTCCATTGGCATTTATTTAGTTCCAAATGGAGACTTACGAGATCTACGACAACAGAATGAACATTCCATTGATATACTGATTTGAACATTTTAACTGTTCAAAATGAAGTTATTTACACGTCATGAGTTTGACTGACCTTGGTCTGTAGAAGCAGACAAATGTGAGGTATCTACTTATCTAGATATAATTTGTTTTTGTGCGATGCTTCAGAGTTTCAGTTCGAGTTGAAATATTCCATAATTTCGTTGTTCAATAATTTGGTCGTTTCCACTTGAAACATTTTAAGTTCCGGTGGTGACGAGTCAAAATGGAACACATTATAAATATATAGTTACCTGGAAGTCTCACGTTGCTGAATCCATTGGACAAAGTAGCCCTCAAATGATCTAAATGCTTCTGCAAAGCAACATTATTATTTCTTTGCTGCGAAGTTTCCGTCTCCAATTTTTCAATAGCAGTTCTCATGTTTTCGATATGTTTCTGTAAAATAGCATTTTGTTGTTCATAATCAGTATTCGATTTCCTCAGCTGCCTCAATTCCGCTTCTCTTGTTTTATTATGATCTAAGAACTCTTCAGTAAAAATAGGAATATCGAAATTGGAAAAATCTGGTTCTTTTTCTGTGGATTTCATTCTTGCGTCTTCTTTTTGGATGGTTGGCTGTGTAATAGTCATTGGCTTTTGTTGTAGTTCTTCTTTTGATTCCTTCATTTTTTTGTCCGATTGAGCTTGAGCAAATGTTTTGTATGCCTCTGTCTGTTTATATGCGCTGAATTCTCTAGCATACCTTTCTCTGTCTTGCTCAGCAGCATCCAAATATTGCTGCTTTTTGTCTGTGGGAAGATTGCTCCACTCGCCGGCTAACAATTTCGTTATTTCAGCGAAAGGGAGGTTTGGATTTGCAGCCCGGACTGATTCTCTTCTGTCGTTCAGGTAACGAACGTAACCTGAAATTAATAAACAATAGTTATTTGAGGTACAAGTGTATATTTTTTTACAACCGAATCAAATACAATCAATCATCAATTTATAATAACACAGTACTGTTAATAAAACCAGAACTCTGAATAAAAATAAAGCCGTGTCTGTACGCGGTAAGATCGTCAAACAACATGTTGAGAACTCCACGGCCTTGATTCTTTCTCAAAAGTTTCTCGTAATTCTAATAATTCGCAAGCTATAATTGCAGCAAATGCTTCTGCTCTCCTCCGACGATTATTTCCAGCAACATACAAATTTGTATAAGCAAGTCTACCAAGTCTACGTTCTAGTCAGAATGAGTGGCGCAGCTTGCATCGTGTGCTGCGAAAATAAGTCGCACACCAAGCGCAGCTCCAAGCTCCAGAACACAAGGAAACTTGATGCAAATTAAGTGAGCAAAATTGCTTCATGTGCGGCGGGCTTATCTTTGAGTTATTTAACGGTAAGTGAATATCATATTATTGACTTAAGGCTGGTTTATGATGGATTTAATTTACAAATTTAGACTTTCTCAATTATAAACTCAGCCAATCGTAGACATTGACTAACATGTCAGAAATTCCAAATTGACAACTGTCACAGAGAAGATATTCAAATTATGAATATGGTGAAACAGCATCCATATTTGTTTGATAAAAGTAATGAATCAAACTGAAATTCAATCATTTGTGTAAATAAAACAATGATGGCGATGTAAAATGGCTACTCAAAATGATAATTTTAGGTTAAATTTCAAAAAATGAACGAGAACGATGATCTAAGACTATAAATCTAAATTTCTAAATGTAAATTCTTAAATTAAATCCATCATAAACCAGTCTTTAGGGCAAATATTTCGTCTAAAAATGTAAAGCAATCGAGAAAAACAAGATGCTGGTCAATTAACTAACTGGCTAACTAAAAGTTGTTGGTTACTGCCGTCATAGACTAAAATAAGAAAAAATTTAATTTCGCCAGGAGCCGCTCGGGCTCGAGCGATACGAGAATCCACGTAAAGCGTTTAGTATAGTAAAAACAAATTCGTTAATATTTTTCATACATTTTATTTATTAAATATATACAATGGCTCTCCAGATTAAGGAATGAGCGTGGGGCCAAAGCCCCCATCTCGGGAAAACTGTTACGAAACCAAAGTAATCGCCTCGGAAAGCGGATGGAACCACAGAATCAAGAAACAAAGACAAGAGATTACAGATATACAACATGGTACGTACAAACACTATTAAAACCAGGAAAAATAGAGGAAATGTCGGAGGAAGCTATGAAAAATAATTTCGATCTAATAGCATTACAAGAAATCACTAAATCAGATGGAAAGGATCTGGAAGAATAAACAAGCCCAATTACTTGTTACTATTCAGCTGCAATAAGGAGAAAACTGGTCAACTTGGTACCGGTAACGAAAACTTTTAGATTTTGAAGCAGTTAATTTAGGAATTTACATTTATAAATTTAGATTCATAGTTTTAGATCCCCATTCTCGTTCATTTTTTGAAATGTAACCTAAAATTGACTTTTTGAGTAGCCATTTTATATCGCCAAAATAGTTTTATTTAATTTAGAAATTTTGACATGTCAACCAATATCTACGACTGGCTGGATTTATATTAGGAAAATCTGAATTTGTAAATTAAATCCATCATAAACCAGTCAAAGGCTGGTTTATGATGGATTTAATTTAGGAATTTACATTTAAAAATTTAGATTCATAGCTTTAGTACCCCGTTCTCTTCTCTTTTTTGGAATATAACCTAAAATTGACCTTTTGAATAGCCATTTTACATCGTCAAAACCATTTTATTTGCACAAATAATTGAATCTCGGTTTGATTTATCACTTTTATCATATGAATATGGATGCTCCTCCACCATATTCATGATTTGAATATATTTTCTGTGATAGTTGACAATTTGAAATTTTTGACATGTCAGCCAATGTCTTTGATTGGCTAGATTTATAATTGACAGAATCTAAATTTGTAAATTGAATTCATCATTAACCAGTCTTTAAATAGAACTATTTTGGCGATGTAAATTGGCTACTCAAAAATTCAATTTTAGGTTACATTTCAAAAAATGAATGAGAATGGGGATCTAAGACTATGAATTCAAATTTCTAAATGTAAATTCCTACATTAAATCCATCATAAACCAGCCAAAAGAATATGTAAAATTAGATTTAGAAGAAAATACCAAAAATTTAACAATTATAAAAGGACATACACTAACAAGAACGACGAAGAAAGGAAAATTCTATGAAAATTTAGACAGAATATGTCAGAATGTACAAAATTATGATAATCTAATAAACATAAGAGATTTCAATGCGAATATAAGTAAGGAAGTCTATCTAAGAGGAACAATAGCTGAAACATTGTATGACACTACCAGAGAGAATAGAATATAGACCGTCAGATAGTCGTAGATTTGAGTGCCCCATTTTGTTTTCTCTGCCTTCAAGAGTTTTGATAAGTATGTATATTCAGAGTATAATAATGCCAAAATTAAAGCTGGACCGTGTGGTCAACATAATAATAGTTAACTTTAAATTTTTCTAAAAAATCCTGTTTTGATTCAATTTTCTCGTTTCTGCCATACTTACGAAATGAAATTTAAGGAAAAAAGAATCAGCGAAAAACGATAGGCAGAAGTGATCCACTTGGCCAAGGGTTTGGAATGAGGGCTCGATTATGCAAAAAAATATATCAATTTTTCACGTTTTTCTCGTTTTTGCCGTTTGGCTATATGAAAGTTGATATCATAAGTATCTCGTAAAAACGAATGGCATAAGTTTTTCGAATGGCCAAGTCAAGATATGCACGAAAACATCTTGCGAAAGTCTGAATGTTTTCGTGCATATCTTGACTTGACCATTCGAAAAACTTATGCCATTCGTTTTTACGAGATACTTATGATATCAACTTTCATATGGCCAAACGTCACTGAATCATTTTTTGTTTGATTTATAGCTTGTGGTTTTGGCACTATCTATCGTGGTGTAATTTCTCAGCACGAAAAAGATTAGGTTAGTTGTGAATAATTGCCATTCATCAAAATCTTAATATATAAATCAATATTAAAAAAAAAAAAACATTATTCAACAATTTTAAGTTATATATTGGCATTATTATACTATTATTATTAATATCGATCTTAAAGTTCGCTAATTATTTCTTTTAAGCCTAAAAGATTAGTTGTAAAACTTTTTGTTTTCCAAACTTTTTAATTCTACGAACGCATGTTGTCACTATTTCAATTATTATCAACAAAATATGAACGTTTTCAGAATGATTTAATCAAATTCTGCCTACCTGTTAAAGGATGTCGTGGCGCAGTGCTGTCTTTAGGTTTCTTTCGCTTCTTGCCTTTTGACAGCCCAGTCCTAGGTTTCGTGGCTCCATTATCCGAGCTATCAGGAGCTTTTTCGTCACTCGAACCACTAGTTTTTTGTTTTAATGTAGCTGCACCATCAGTTTGTGGAGTGATTTCATTACCATTCTCCATTAATATACAATAGCACCAAAATTATCTATGAATTATTTTGAAAATTTCATTAATGTTTGACATATGACGCGTGCGGTTTGAAATGACGGTTGCATTCATACAGTCTTGTATAAGCAAATTTTACGAAATTCTGTTTCAATTATAAAACACATTGATCGTGCAAATTTTCAATCGGAACTGAAGCAAGGAACGTACATACACAGAAATTAGATCTTTGCAATTCATTTACCTGACACGTAAATTTAAATAAGATCAAAATGTGGAAAATATTTCTCAAATTAGAGTTGCTCATCGAACGCACACTTAATCAATATAGATGTCTCTAGCAACTATATAACTCGTGGCGCCATCTAAGAACTAAAATAGCTTACTAAAATTTATAAAAAAAATTGCAAATTGAAGCCTCGTCGGTGTGTGTAGTTTGAGTGAAATTATAAGATTTTGTAAGTATTAATTAATTAGAAATTTCAACTTCCTATGCCTAGGTTAATAATTATGCAAATTTTATTAAAAATCAATGATTAATTAAAAATGAAAATAAAATATTTTGCACGTGAAATTGGTTGCAAACCACTCTTTTGTGAGATATGGCTACCTTGTAAAAATCTTTTTTGTGTGTATATTGGTTATGTATTAAGTATCAGTTCAAAGTGATTTTTAAAATTATTTAAGTAAAAGTGTTCTCTTCGGCCGTCTAAATGGTGAGTGTTGTTGATAAAATTTCTTGTGCGTAAGTTAGGTTAGGTTTTTCACCTCGAATATTTTAAAATTATTTGGCAGGTGAAGGATACTTATTTTAAAATTCATTAATGCTTTACGTGACCACGTTGTTATTGACGTTTTTATTTTTCTTCCTATTTTCGATACTTTTAAAATATTCAAATCAAACTGATGTTTCATTTGACTTATAAATTGCGGTTATTTATCTACTGTCATTCAGTGACAGAATTATGTTTAAAAAGATCTATTATTTAACTTCAAATATCAGTGATTTTTTTCTTATTTGCATATTATTGGTACCTATAATTATATTGCATGATATGCCTATTAAATAAATTTAGCATTTGAGTCCAAAAATAATCATCTGAATTTTTTATTTGATTTTTAAATTCTATCAGCAATAGTTAGGTGAAGTTGGGATAAAACAATAGAACCTGAAAGAATGTTGAATTTTAATACAACAAGAGTGTAAATCCTAGTATTGACATGCAGGGCCGGCTTGAGCGCCCCACACACAATTTAATTTCGTCGATCCTTTCGGAATATTTTTTTCTGATTGAGAAAAATCACAAACATAGTTTTAGTCAACAATCAGGCTGTTGCATTCAGCAGTGGTTGAAGACCAAGTAACAAAATTATTGATGATGATAGACCTGGAAGGCGTGAGAAAATAAAATGCTTTGTTAACGATGATTGTTTTATATTCAATAAATCAATATCTCCTATATTTTAACTTTTATCCGCTTCAGTAATCAGCAATATGTAATTTGCGAATCATTCTAATCAATATTCATTCGCGAATTCGAAAATTGTTAAAATAAATGGGTCAAAGGGTAAAGATGAGTCATCGACCCATCGCAACATCCCTACCGAGTTCACAGCGTTGCCGATTTCTTATTGCCATATTTCCACCAGAGAATTGGGTCACTAGAGGGATGTTTGTCCTAAAATGCGCCCTCAAGGCTACGCGTCGTAACCGATGAGGCCTCTTAAAGGTTATGTCACCTTTTAAGGTTATAAATGGCCACAGGAAAGGTCGATACGTGTTTTGTGAAGAGAGTATGTAAGGTTGAAAAGCGCGCTGCGGACAGGGTGCTAAATAATAGATTATGAGAGGCAAATAATTAAGTGTTATAGATCTGTGAATATATTGCAGCTGAAATTGTTTATACAGGGTGTATAAAAAAAACAAAGTATAATGATCGAATCAGTATGAATTAAATACAATTAAATCAGTTTGGTTGATTACAATAGACTGAATAAAACTAAATCAAGTACAGTTTGATTACAACAATGAGATAATCGATAATTTTCTTTGCTGTTGATCCAATTTAAACAAGATTATATAACTCTAAATCAAATCAAATGCAATTTGGTTGATTATAACAATAAAACAGTCAATCATCAATTTACAATGATATTTATCTGCTGTCAATCAAATCAGTGATTGAACAAATTGGCAAGATATACCCAATTCTTATTACGATGATAAAAGAGACGCAGAAGTACATGGCTTTACGAATTTTCCTGAACTAGTTTTTCACATTATTTACATAAAAATTTGAGCTTTGGCTTTCTAATAATGTTTAACATTACATTGTAATCTGCTTTGACGCGAAATTTTAATTATTCAACTGTTGCAGTGCTAAAATTTCGTAAATGAATTACAGCGAAAGTTCAGTCCATTTTTATTACCTCAAGAATTCAAAAGTCCTTTTGAAGTTTAGTGAATTATGGACCATCCTAAAACATTTCATGACTATAAAACTTTGTTTTATGGAAAGATCGATAAAATTTCATTTAAATATCTGATTGAATTTGCCGTATTTCCATTCGATTTCCAAGTAAAATAAATTGAATGCCAACCAAATTACTTCTAAACTGTTGAAAACATCATACCAACATAATGACTCAATTTCCAAGAAATTTGCTTTATTTACAAAATTTCTAATTGGAAAAATGGTTTTTACTTAATAGCTAATCGATTAAGGGTACGAAAATAGTGGACTATTTTTAGGAGGAAAGTAATTAAAGAAAAATAATTCATTAATCAAATATTACAATCAGTATTCATAAATACAGACATTCCCAAACTCCGAAATTCGCTAATTATAACCTACTAATGATTATGATGATTAATGTGACATGTTGAATTGGACTATCGGTTGTACTAACTCTGTTCCCGCTATTTTTAACCTATGAGCTAA
Organism: Dromius quadrimaculatus; assembly: GCA_963989225.1. Lineage (NCBI taxonomy): Eukaryota > Metazoa > Arthropoda > Insecta > Coleoptera > Carabidae > Dromius > Dromius quadrimaculatus. Next base: position 7,254,320 of record OZ022328.1, read on the forward strand.
AAACCGATGATGTTCATATTGCTTGAAACCGCTCCCTGTAATAAATCAGAGCCTATGGTCCCTTTGTCATCGCACCAAGCTCGACGTCACTGGTGACGTGATGTAATTAATTGATGACGTGAAATGTGACAAGATTACGAAAAGTGAAAATTATTTCAACACGCATTTGAGGTATGTGATATATTATTACTGACAATAAATAGTGTATCAAAATATGAATTTATTAATAAATTAATAAATAATTATACAGAGCGAAAAAAAATAGAAAAGCCTGTTTGTTATTATATTAGTATGGTAATATATTTAAAAATAATTTTCTCATCCTCCAGTTTATTGCAAGAATGAATCTATTCCATACTCTCTTGTTACTTGATTCTTTTTCTCTCGCCCACGTTTCCTCTGATCCTGAACTTCACAGGCCAATAGTTACCTTTGCCTTTTCAAGAGTGTAATTATGAAAAATAGCGGCGACCCGGTTTCGTTCAAAACGGCGGAAAGAGATAACTACATAACTGGTGGAATAAGGAAACAACATAAACGGGAGATGCTATAACGTAATTGCAAGGTGATAAAAAATTGTACAATGTATTTTACGGTTATTATCCTTTCCTTGTTCGTAGTCCAAGTTTGTAAACTCAATATTTCGAAATGAGGGTTGTCAAATCAAAGTGGCCCTACAAAAAATTGCTTTCAAATATTTGTTTTTTCTTCTGCATTATGTTCAAGTTGTGTCATTAATATTAAGTTCTTTGAAATGTAGGTCAAGAAAATAAATTTCCAGATCACAGATACTTTGCAATAACGGGATAATAATATTTGCACAACATAAAAGATTGATTGTTTCACAGTGGGCATATTGCTCATGTACTGAAAGATTGTATTATTCCTCATATCGTACTAGTACATCATTGTTTATTAGTAATTTGTGTCTTAGGGTTGCTATGGCCATGGATAATTTGATAAGAGGGAATAATTTGTTATAATTTTTCTGATAGGGCGTTGAAAAGAAGTGTACTGGTGGAAACGGGTAGAAATATTCAAAGAAGCTTATAGTAGGTGAAAACCATCGAAATCTTTGTCGTCGAAAGTCCATTCCGTCGCATACCCACTGCGGCGAATTTACCTCTACTATTGCTTTTTGTAAGTGTCCGTTGAGAAGAAATGACTGTACTAGCGGTTTGATAAACATTGAGCATGGCACGTCGAGCGGGCGAAGCTTTGGACTTACGACGCAGCGGACATTCGACGGAGCGATATGCAACTTAGGAAAATTCTCATGGATTCCTGTGAAATATCTGTATTTTCTGTGGAATACCTTTACTTCCTATGAAGTATGTGGGTAGTTCGGCCTGATAAAGAAAACGCAAACTTTCCGGGCGTTTTAATTTTTTTTTTAAATTTGCCTAGTCTCGTTTCAGTTCAACACATCTAGTCCAACGATGTTCTAGCTTTTTATCACCACCAGAATAATTAGATGCGTCCAAGACCTCTTCATTCGAAATGAATCTTCGCCCTTGTAGCCATTTCATCAAGTTGAAGAAAAGAACTAATGGGGACGTTTAACTTTTTTGCTTTTTCCAAGTAGTGTTTGAGAACTACACCATGAGAATCTCAGAAGACCGTTGTCATAACTTTTCCAGCAGATGGAACTGTTTTGGCTTTTTTAGGCGCATTTTTCTTTGTTCCAATTCATTGTTTGGACTACTACTGTGTCTCTGGCGTTTAGTGATGAATTAAAGATTTCTCTGCATTAATAATACGTCAAAGAAAATGCGTTTAAATAATTCAAGATACATCAGAAATGTTTGAATAGTATTCAGCAAACAGTCAGCTTTCGCATACTCAAAACATCACGTAAAATGTGGTGGACGCAGTCCAACAAGACGTTCACAGCGTCAGTAATTTCTCGAACCTTCAGTCGACGATCGTATTATATGGAATTCGAATTTTCGCTACGATTTTGTCAATCATGACGGTTTTCGGAAATCCTGTGCTTTCCTTATCCTGAATTAACGTACGGCCGCGTTTAAATTCAGCCGCCTACTTTTTAACCGTCGAAAATGAAGGAGCAAATTCTTTTTTTTAATTATTTATCTCTGTCGGTCTTAAGCCTTACAAATCAAAATGTTTAATCACAGCACAAACTTTAATTTTATCCATTTTATAACAGACAAAAAAACGTTTACCTATCGTCACTGCTACAACTGATCTACTTTACACACAAGTCTGAAACTGCACAGCGCCATCTGAAGAATTTTACTTGATTAATATAATAGCATTATGCTTTCGGCCTAGAACTTTTTGAATTACTTCCTAGAGAATACCTGCGGCATATCTCTGGTAAACCAGTATTTTCTCTGACATACTTCAGAAATTTCAAGTAGAAAACCGGGTTTTCCTGCGAGACATTTGTACTGCCTGTGAAGTACTTGCATTTTTTTGGTGTATTTATATTCATTTGGAATAGCTGTACTTTCTATAGAATACCTGTACTTTCTACGGTACCTATGCTTGTGGATTATTTGTATATATTTCCTGCGGAATATACCCGAAAATATCTGTATTCTTTGTTGAAAATGTAAAATTTGCATCTCTGGAATACCTTTACTTCTAATGACATACTTTTACTTCCTATGGAATACCTGTACTTTCTAGAAAATATTCCTGGATTACTTGTATGTATATCTTGCGAATTTCCTGATTTATTTCCTGTGGAATGCCTGTATTTCCTCTGTAATACTTGAGCAATGTATACCCTAAACCTTTAATTGTATCACTAAAAAAATCCGCCGTGGCCACACAGTACTTCTCCGACCATAATTATCATAGCCAGTTTCATCGCTGTTTCATTAAGTCAGAATATCGCATCAATTAATTGCATATTTCAAAGTGGAAATTGTCATTATCTAAGTAACAACTGTCATTGCCAAAGTTACAACCGTCGTTGTCAAAGTGACAGCTGTCATTATTAAAGTGACAGATGGCGGTTACCTTTTAGTTCTTAAAACATAAAATAAGTATTTTTGAAAATGAAGACTCCTTTTCTAGATTTTCGGGGTCCTTAATTCATTGGAACATACAGTTTTGACATTTGATCATTGAAAGTGTAATTTGAAGATGGTAACGTGTATTTAACTTTTCACTACTTAATTATTTATTTTTGATATCTACTAAGCTTATCTCCTCGAGAGCATAAAATTGATATAGGCTCTTTGCGAATAGATTGCAGCGCCAGTAGTGGTTAATTTTGACAGTATTAGCAGGAAAACAAAACGTTATCATTGTACATGATTTCAGAATATATGTACCAAATTTAAATTATAGAGCAATTTATAAGCCAGTTTAACAATAAATTGAAATATTACGTGTTGGTTATACAAATTGTTGCGTTTCAAACTGTAAAACAGTTACGGAAATAAAAAAAAAAAACATTTCTACAAATTTCCATCCAGAGAACATGAAATAGGAATGGGAAAAAATGGATTCAGGCTATTAAACGAGTAGAAAAAGTAAAAAGAAGTCAATAATAATTATAGAATATGTATTAAATGTAGAAATTTGATGAAACTAGATATGTAAGAAGTTAGGTTAAACCATTGTAAGCTAGAGCAATTTTGTATGTATTATTTTTATGTATCGGATAAGTTTTTGGAAATTCATGCAAAATATCTCGCGTTTCATCAACCTAAGGCAATGTGAAAAAATATACTTTCATGTGACTTGTTTTGATTCGTTTGACAGACATATAGCAGCCTATAATTAATTACTTCAAAATAACATATCTTACTTCGATAAAAACTTAGAAGTTGAAGTACTCCTTTTTCTTAAATAAATAAATAAAACTTTAAACGGACAAGAATTAATCGACATTTGCTCTACAACAAGCGCGGAACTCAAACTCTTATCCAAAAACAGAGTTTCTTCAACATTAAACACTTGATTACTTCTTGCACTAATTTTCCTCTTCCTAATATTGTACTCCGGATACAACCAGGTTATATGAATGGGAATCCTGTTCCTATTATAACTCCATTAGTCATCATTCACTTGTGTGTTTTTAAACTTATTTCAAGCTTCAATAAAAACTTTTTAGCTTTTCTTCACTTATTCCACGTAATGACAATTCAAATTTTTTCCTGCAGCTACTTTCAAAATTGAACACTCCGAGCGCTAGTGTCGCTCTCCAACGTTTGCGCAAAGAGCCTATAGCAAACTAGACATTTAAATGATTTGTGAAAGAAACAATTGACAATCGTTTAAATATCCTCTTTGACAGTTCTACTAGAATTATCTCCACAAGAGTTTTAATTTGATACCAAACACGATAGAGCCAAATTGGTAACAGGAAAAAAACCCCCGGGAAATAAAACCTCGGAAAAAAACCCCCGGAGAAAAACCTTTAGAAAAAAAAACCCCTGTGATAAGAACTGAAGAAAGTTTATATAATGAATATTATAAATTAGGTATATAAGGGTGTTTTCATTATGTTTGATAATAAAACCTAGAGTAACAGTTATAAACAACAATTCCAAATAACGCACCATGTATAATGTAATACAGACATAAATACAGTGTCTTCTGTTTTATTCATCTATTAGCAAAACATTTACATACATTTATTATTTCCAATTGTTTTATATTATTTAAAAATATAAAGGCTAGGTATTAACATAAGTTAAGGCATTAAATATAATTGAACATAAAATACAGAAATTGTAAAATTTCCCATGTTGTAACAACACAAAGAAAATAAATTTTATTATTAAAATCAGAAAAAAATATGTAGTTTTCTGCCGTATAATTTGTTATATTAGTTCTATTTGAAAAATTATAACTTTGTGTTGTATTTTTTACTTGTACAAAGTACAAGGAAGTATTGTGAAACCGACAAAATTCATATATCGAGATTTTGATGGATATATCCGTTTTGAGCATCCCTGAATCCATTTTGACTATTTTTGGCTTGATGTCGGTACGTATGTTCGTACGTGCGTGCGTAACTCGCAAATCTCAAAACTGGTTGAACGTATCATGTTGAAATTTTGTATTTAAGACTGGTATAGGGTCTAGTTGTGCACCTCGCATTATGGTTCCAATCGTCTGTACCGGAAGTGCACTTTACTTTAAACTTTTTTCGAATTTTTCTAATAATCCAGAATGATCAACCGTAGGATGTTGAAATTTAGTATTTGAACTTGATGTTGTATCAGAATGGTCATCTGCTATTTTTGTATGAATCGGCCAGGCCAGAAGTGCACTTTACTTGAAACTTTTTTTGAATTTTTTGCATAAATATAGAATGATCCGCCATAGCATATTAAAATTTCGGATAAAGAACTTCTATAACATCTTATCGTACATCTTGCATTATGATTGCGATCGGCTTAACCGGAAGTGCACTTTACTTGAAACTTTTTTTAATTTTCCGCATAAATTCAAAATGATCAGCCATAGGATACTGGAATTTAGCATTTGAAATTGCTGTAGCATCTAAATGGTCATCTTCTATTTTTGTAACAATCGGCTGAGCCGGAAGTGCACTTTATATGACAGACTTTTTGAATTTTCCGCATAAATTTCAAACAATCAGTCGTAGAATATTTAAATTTTGTATAATCATACAAACCCTAAAGGTAATGACAAAAAAATTATTCAAATAATTTTTTATAATATCTAGTTATACACCTTGTATTATGGTTGCTATCGACTAGGCAGGAAGAGCACATTATTCGAAACATTTTCTTAATTTTCCGCATAAATCCAAAACGATTGGATGTAGATTGTTAGAATTCAGTATTTAGGACGATTATACCGTCTAGATGCTCATATCCTATTTTTATTGAGATCCACAGAGCCGGAAATGCACTTTACTTGACAGTCTTTTGGAATTTTTCGCATAAATTCGAAACGATCAGGTGTAGAATATTGAAATTTGATATTTCAGGCTGCTGTAGCATCTGAATGATTGCCTACTATTTTCATAACAATAGACTGAACCGGAAGTGCACTTCAGAAGGAATTTATTTTTTGATTTTGCGCATAAAATCAGATCTGTTACTAGTCGTAGAATTTTGGAAATCAGTATTTAAGAATGTTGTAGTATATGAATAATGGCCTACTGTTTCTATAGCAACCGACTTGGCTGAAAGCACATTTTACTTGACAGATTCTTAGAATCTCCTGGGTAAATCCAAAACGATTAACTGTGGAATGATGAGATTTTGTGTTTCATTATATATATCCAATGATATATATGATCAAACACAAAATCACATCGTATTATATATATATATATATATATATATATATATATATATATATATATATATATATATATATATATATATATATATATATATATATATATCCAATGATGTACAAGTAAGTCACGTGATGTTCACGTCAGATTTTTTACTTGAAACCTCTATTTCCATTTGCGACAGTTCAGGAATTATTTACAGAATAATCAATCGACCAAAGTCAGTTTCTCGTCATTATCTAGTGACCTGTGGAAACTTTTCAAAAAAGAAAAATATTCTTGAGATAGTCTCTTAAATATGCACAAAAATTAAATGTATGTAAATGTTTCACTCCACTATATTATCATTGACGCTAATAGATAAATAAAACTGAAGAAAATCTTGGTTTTATTATCAAACATAATGAAAATACCCTTGTATAACTAATTCATAATATTCGTTATATAAACTGTCTTCAATTTTTATCACAGGGGCCTTTTTTTTCGAGGGTTTTTTTTCCGGGGCTTTTTTCCGGGGTTTTATTTCCCGAGGGTTTTTAAAAACAATTGACATACGTTTGCATGGGATGTCAAAATATGAGTGATAATAATTCTGTTGAGAATTCGTACGCGTTCTCAAGTTATCGTGCTTTCAGACGGACCGACTTTTTTTAAAATTATGTTTTTCGGGTTTAGTAGGGTCAAAAACGTGAAGAATCATCAAAATCTCGAACTGTCAAAAAATCACGATTACAATACTTCCCCTTTTATGTTATAGGTTGGGGAAATAAAAAATATACGGCACTTTTTTGAAGCGGAGCTTCCTAACGTAAGCTTCGGAATAGGGAGTTGCGAGACGACGAAAGTGTTGTTATATCAGCGCAGGCGCATCGGTGCGGCCACGTATACCTATACTCTCATTGGCTGCTTGTCCAAACGTTTTGATACATGCGCACTTGCACTCTGATAGAGAATAGACTGCATTCGTATGCCGTACAGTATAAACACGTTTACAAACGTAATATTTGATTTACAGATTATGTTATCCTGTTAACTATATCTTGGATACATCAAATATTTGTCTATATGAGGGCTGTCTTTTTCGTTTTGTTTATAAAAACAAACGGAAGGAAACAGTTGATTGATTTTAATGATTTCATTGTTTTTCGAAGTATTCTTTACGAAAGTTGAAGCATTTTTGCATTTGCTCGAACCACTTTTGGAAGCAGTTATTCCACTAACAAAATTACATTTATGAAGACGTCGACTGCTTCTTCCGGCGACTGAAACCTTCGAACATGCAGTTTTTGATTTTTGGAAAATAAAAAAATCGTTGGGACTTAGGGCAGGACCACGGTACAAGACATAGTAGGTAACCTAACTCGCCCCGAAAATGCGTCCGCTGAGATGGTTATAGTTCGCACTGTCGCCGCTAGAGGCGCCTACATCAGTAAGGCCTGTTTTACAACAGTGTTTAATGTATAATTACACTAAACTTATAAAATTTTACGAAATCATTTATATATTGAAGTTAACCGTATATGTAATGTTTACAGCATATATTTTACTTTAATTAAAAATTGATATACTTGTTAAATTAGTGTTGCATTGAGTAATATTTAATATTTAATTATTACCTATGCAAGAAACTTAGTTGGATGATTTCCGAGATCACATGCGATTAACAATAATTGAGAAATATTTGAACAATACATTAACAATGTGTTTAATCTTCAAGAATACATATAGATTATATCTTTTCAATTACAAGAAAATTGTTCGAACTTTCAATAAAGGAAACATGAAAACATATGTTAAACAAAAATTAGATTCAGTTCAAAATATTATATTTCCATATTATACATAATGTTTCACAACGTAATAGTATTTTATGTATTAAGGGCACTTATATTTATTTTTAACAAATACACGTTATTTTAAATTATCTTATACTTAATTCATTAAGATTGTCAAAATTTAGATTTCATTTGAATGACTTGATACAAATTTACTTTGTGAGTAAATTTGAATGAGAATTAAATTCATTCATGAAACTGGACCTAATTTAATAGTTATTTATACAAGTGAATTAAACCACTGTTTATTTGCGAGAAGAAAGTTCAAAATCACGAGCTTGTTTAGCGCGAGTGCTTTAATTCTTTGAGCAAATAAAGAAATTTAATTCACGTGTTTGTATAAATAATTTTATTCAATTTTGCGTGAATTTCTGGAACATGAAACCGAGGAACAAAATTCAAAAAAATTAAATTGCAGTTGCAAGAGAGCTTCGTTGATATCGCGACGAGTGTTTGTTTTTCAAACATTCGGGAGTGTGACTGTCAGTAAACTGACAGTTTTGTGAACTTTGAATTGAAGCGTTATAATTGTGAAAAGTATTGTCTGAAATAATGGAAGAAAGTGATTGAAACAATGTTCTCGTCCCCGATACCATTTTGAACGAAGCAGCCGCAGCAGTTGGGAAAATTATGCCTCAGATATCGAAATCTTTTTATGAAAAGGAATTCCAACAGTGATTTAAATTTTTTTAAATCACTAATAACTCATTTTAAATCACTAATGAATAAAGATTTACTTATGACTGTTGCTATGGATTCAATAATGTAGCTTTAAAACGTGAAATGCCCGGTTTTATAAAGGGCAGAGTATTTTACTTCCAGAGTAAATAAAATTTACTCTATTAGACAACAGTCGATTATTTGACAGCAATGATTTTGTTGTCATAAGGAAATTCGAACTGATCAGAATTTGTTAAATAAAATAAATTTACTTGGTCTTTTATAAAACCGGCCAAAAATTGAATAAACTATTTTATCTCCAACTAGCACCAAAGTGTATTTATTGCCTTGGCTGATTTTCCATCCTCAGCCAAACAAAGAACTATTCACCCACTAAGTTTTTTGCAACCGAGATAATTTTCGTTTTTGTGCTGTTGCTGATTTTAATTTTAAGCGTTCTTGTCGCACATGATGGTTCATTCGTCTTAGAATATAATAATATATGACATAGCAAATAATATCTAATTTATGAGTGTCGCAAGGAAAGATAAATTTATAATGTTTTGTGATGTGCTCAATAGTTTCTTCGTACACATTGGTTTTAGAGCAAAGAAGACTTCAATACATTTTACCATTTTGAACATTGATAAATTGGGATGCGTTAAAAAACCAAATGATTTTAAATTAGTCAATGCTGCTGCGGGATGAGCACATATTGGTTCTCCCGTTGATAAGGCATTTATACAAGTTGAACAAGTAGTTGTTTTCAATAATTTCTTGCAAACAAAACCAGTTAGATAATAAATGACACAATCAACAGATTTTACGTCTGAATCGCTGATGCAATCTTCATCATCCCAAGAATCGGTCATAATTAATCCATCAAGTTGGCTTCTTAAATTTTTCAAGTGCTCATGTTGGTACGATCCTTAATTTTTCTTGAAGATATTCCTAAACTCATTGAACTTCAAAGTATTAGGATTTTCAGGTGTACAATTCCCATACATTGGTGGTTTTATCAATTTGTAAATGGATAACATACGATAAAGTTGAAGGAACGTATACAAAGTTGGACGATCGTTTTGGCATCCAGCTTGCCGAATCATACCAATATAACACTGTCAAACTGGTCGGGAAAATTAATAACAAGAAAATACAATACTCTATAAATTTATATCGTAATTCAAACAGAATATTTTTTCATAGCTGATTTAAACGTAATCTTTGCTCAACTCAAAATAGTAGATAAAGTTGCACATTAACCGAAAGGGAAAAATCATAATTTAACAGCAACTTTAGATAAAATACTTCGAAAATTTACAAACAATATAACAACCCATCCTAATATGAATAGTTGGAACTGCTCCTTTTTTCAACCGTGGAATTTGATACGGTACCTATTTAATATAAAAATGCGTAAAAACTGTTCACAAACGTTCCTTTGTATACTTTTTTGAATTTATTATTATTTCAAGAAGTTAATTAACAGTGTTAATTGCCATTCTGTATTATATTGCCCATTATTTTGTATATTAACTTGTTCAAACTAATTTTTAAATAATAATTGATAACTTACCCTTGTGAGACCATCTGCAGAAATCCATTCTCTAATAATATTGTCTTGTGCAAAATGTCTTTCGCAAACTCTTATCATTTAAACCTAATTCCCGATCACTTCTAGGAATTGCTTTGTCCCAAATTTTTATTAAGTCAAGTGGAGCTCTAGAAACACTATATTTTATCTTACAACTCTTATATCCAGAATTACAATTCGGGACAGAACATTTTCCAGGCATTTTAATTGAATGTTCATTTGTCACACGGCTATCACTTTATTAAATTATCATTTATTTACTGTAATCTGACTGTATTCAACGACACAAACACTAAAATCAAACGCTTTTCAATTGGCAACTAGGCCCTACATATCCGCCATCTTGAAACATTTCCTCTCACCTCTCACGTCCACATGCTTGACGCAGTCAGCGGACACATTTTTCGTAGACCGGCAATGAGAGTTGTGGGGGCCTGGGCAGGACTGTAAGTCTAACAATTCAACGTTTTGCTATTCTAAAAATACAATAGTCTTGCGAGCTGTGTGCGAGCTTGCATTGTTTTAGTGGCGGATGATTCGTCGTTCAGGATTGGTTTTCGAAGTTCAGCAATTACTTCCGGTAAAAAAATGGTTGTATACCAATCGGCAATAACAGTTCTTGGATCTTGCAGAGGAATTGTTGCTATATGACCTGCTTTTGAGACAAATGTCGCAACCATCTTTTTGGATACACTTTGAGAACGGATGACTTTTGTCGGATTTTAAACAAACGACTGGCATTTATCTTTGGTTCATATGAGTAAATCCACGATTCATCATTACTGACGATGCTGTACCCGTTTTTAGAGTTGCCTAGAGTTACCAATTGACCCTAGCTTATTCTATGATTTTTTTTACAAAGAATTCTTCATAAAATATTTTTTTAATTGCGATTTTTGAATCTCCAATGATGCATCAATTTCGCGATAAGCCACATGTCGATCTTCGGTGTTGAGCTGGCGCACGGCATTGACGTTTTCTTGAGTGACTGCTATTTTTGGGGGACCTGTCCTTGGCTCGTCGCTAAGACTTATTCGTCAATGTTTGAATTCTTCATACCACTGAGAAACCGTCGACTGATGTAGTACCGAAAACAGAAACCAACTCGGCGAGGCATTCTTGAGATAATTTTCTTCCAAAGTTGAAAAAAATTTTACTTATTATTGATTTAAATTGAGATTAAAATTATCAGAATAGTTCACATTTGCTTGACTATATTGATTCTAAATATTCGTAGCATTAATCATCATCATCATTATATAATGATTTTCTAGGATTTGTGACTCATTCCTCTTTTATTATTCTGTCTTTTTATTCTTATTAACTCAAAATCAATTTTCATGCGACATAATTGTTCATAGAATAATGAAATTGGTTCGAATTAGTAGAATTCTGTTTATGAATTTAGATTAGGATAAAGATAAAATTTTGTGGGTCATTTCATTGATTTTTACGTTCATAATAATTCTATAACTTTTGATAAGATTCTTAAAAATATTTGAGAAGTTCTGCATCGTCGATATCAACGATGTTTGTAATGTTTGGCTCAGATTCGAAGTTTTTGTTGAGCATTTGAAGAAAAATATATTTTACGAAATGTAGAAAATATGACATGACATACAGAGCAGTCCAAAACATGTTTTTCAAACATTTTTTCCCGAGAAAACAGTTTCCAAGTTCACGTATTTCACAGTTGTTTTCTTCCTACTAAATTGAAGGTTTCAAGTGTAATTTAGTAGAAAGGTTTTAATTCTCAAGGTAATTCAATTTCACAAATAGACTAAATATCGTTCTTTTAATTATTTGTCAGTGAAAAATAGGGTTTGAGACAAAGATTGATACAATTCAATGTAGCTAACCAAACATGCCACTTTGGTTATGATTAATATCACTTATTGTTCCCAATCATGGAAATGCACTTCTCTTGTTAACGTCAAACTGAATGAAAATTCGATTCCTTTCCAGGAATTTTTGCATTGTTGCCAGATTCGTTCTGCCGAATTGAGAACTGAATTAAAAACTGGAGCATATTCCAAGAAAATCTTTGCTTGAAAAATTAGGTTACCCCAGAAAACGTGCGCCCCTGAAGAATACGAACCATGCATTTTGAATAAATACAAATTTAATAGTTAGTATACACGCACACTGTAGATTACAGGACAGCTTTACTGCAAAATACAGGGGAGGAATAGGGGGTATTTAGTTGGAAACGAAAACCTAATTAAAAATTCATTTCATTATTTTCAAATTGATTTTTTTTTGTCTTTACTAAAAAAATTAAGTCTTGTGCTCTTGGATTACCCTCTAATATAATAATTTTTGTTTTTCTTAATTCAACCCTGCCTCCGACCTTCAACTCTTTCGCTACAAATTATCTGCACAATATTTCAACCTATTTTCTTCTTATATCGCATAAAACTACAAACACTTTTCATTCTTCGAAGCATCAGACATGAAATCTCTGTTGATATAAAAGTCAAGGCGAAACTGTTTATTCCAAAGTTTAGTCAATATATGGAACACCGGAGTCGTTTCAATAAAACTCTGAATCATTTCCAAATACATTTTGCCTTCAATGGCCCTTGACGATGAAGCATAACCTTTAGAGAAAAGTTTTAAATTTGTTGGAGGAATAGTTGAAAAGCGTATAAAACTAATTTTAGAGTAATTCATGCGTTACAGTATTGGCAAAGAATTACCTCCGCTGCATACACTAAATGACACAAATTGTGTCAATTTCATTAGGAGTACAGATTAGCGGCAAATCTCCACAATTTTAATCAAATATTACAGTGTTCGTTATGATTGTATCAGCACATAACCTTAATAGCCAATTGTCATTCAACATTCTTAACAAATGAGCGATCGGGAACAAAGAGATTACGATATGTTAGGTGATAACGAAAAATATTAAATTCTTTTCAAGTATATTTATTACAGTGATGTTTATTTATATAAATGTTTGTATTTTATACATAATTCATAACGTCAATATACAGTTTAGCTCTACAAGCTTTAATCATGAAGAATCTGAAAAAAAAATTTTTTCTTTCTTTCAGTACAATTTAATACAAGCAGTTAGTTACATTGTCAATATTTCTGCTAAATTCATTGGAACGTAAATGATTCTGTTTGCTGAACTGTAATATCGGTTACAGCAATTTTTAGTAATTTAAAAACTGTAAATTACACTCTCTTGAACGTTTGCCAAAGAGATACGCCAATTCTCATTGACATCACTATCATTCTACACTACCAATTTAAAACATCGAATGCTATTTAAATGCAATAAAACATATAAATAAAATATCAGTCACTTAAACATTTGAATGTGAGCGTTAACCAAGAAATAGTTTCTTGTAAAAAATTTAAATCATTTATCAAATTTATCATAATGTTTCATGATTTTGAAGAAGATTTGAGTGTAAATAAAAAAATCTGACGTGAACATCACGTGACTTACTTGTACATCATTGGATATATATATATATATATATATATATATATATATATATATATATATATATATATATATATATATATATATATATATATATATATATATAATTGGATATGTATAACCAAACACAACATCTCATCGTTCCACAGTTAATCGTTTTCGATTTACTCAAGAGATTCTAAAAATCTGTCAAGTAAAATGCGCTTTCAGCCAAGTTGGTTGCTATGGAAATAGTAGGCCATTATTCTTATACTACAACATTCCTAAATACTTATTTCCAAAATTCTACGACTACCAACAGATCTGATTTTATGCGCAAAATTAGAAAATAAATTTCTACTGAAGGGCACTTCCGGTTCAGTCTATTGTTATGAAAATAGTAGGCAATCATTCAGATGCTACAGTAGACTGAAATACCAAATTTCAATATTCTACACCTGATCGTTTCGAATTTATGCGAAAAATTCCAAAAGACTGTCAAGTAAAATGCACTCCCGGCTCGGTGGATCTCAATAAAAATAGGATATGAGCATCTAGACGGTATAATAGTCCTAAATACTGAATTTTAACAATCTACGTTCAATCGTTTTGGATTCATGCGGAAAATTCAATAGATGTTTCGAATAAAGTGCTTTTTGGGCTTAGTCGATAGCAATCATAATGCAAGGTGTACAACTAGATATTATAAAAGTGCCTAATACAAAATTTAAATATTCTACGACTGATTGCTTAGAATTTATGCGAAACATTCAAAAAGTTTGTCATATAAAGTGCACTTCCGGCTCAGCCGATTGTTACAAAAATAAAAGATGATCATTAAGATGCTACAGCAATTTCAAAGGCTAAATTCCAGTATCCTTCGGCGGATCATTCTGGATTTATGCGGAAAATTAAAAAAAAGTCTTGAGTAAAGTGCACTTCCGGCTTAGTCGATCGCAATCATAATGCAAGATGTACAATAAGATGTTATAGAAGTGCTTAATATGAAATTTCAATATGCTATGGCTAATCATTCTAGATTTATGCAAAAAATTCAAAATAAGTTTCAAGTAAAGTGCACTTCCGGCTTGGCCGATTCATACAAAAATAGCAGATAACCATTCTGATACAACATCAAGTTCAAATACTGAATTTCAACATTCTACGGTTGATCATTCTGGATTTATTAGAAAAATTCGAAAAAGTTTCAAGTAAAGTGCGCTTCCGGTACAGACGATTGGAACCGTAATGCGAGGTGCACAACTAGACCCTATACCAGTCTTAAATACAAAATTTCAACATTATACGTTCAACCAGTTTTGAGACTTGCGAGTTATGCACGCACGCACGAACATACGTACCGACATCAAGCCAAAAATAGTCAAAATGGATTCAGGGATGCTCAAAACGGATATTTCCATCAAAATCTCGATAGGTGAATTTTGTCGGTTTCACAATATTTACTTGTTACTTTGTACAAGTAAGTAAAAAATAATCGAAGAGGACAATAAAGCAGCATCAGCTTAAAATCGGATCCTGAAGTATCAGAAAATCATGCACGATCATACGCATTTAAAAAAAACTGGCAGTTGATTTGTAGAAAATTATTTATCAGCTTTTTGATTTTTAAAGACAACGTGTAAGAATTTGCCTAAAAAATGATGTAACGAAACTTATATATCTTTTTTTGATTTACTTCTCGCCAAAAGAGTCGTGTATGGTTTCATGAAAATGGGGATATTCCGCAATGATAACCAAAAAGCAACGAGCCATAAAAAAGAATACAGTTTTCTGTAGAAGTACGGGTCTGTTGAATGCAATTAATTTAGAAGGACAAAAGACAGTTACTGCTAAATAGTACACTGAAAAATGTTTGTCTGAAGTGCTCAGTACAGTTCCAGAGAAAGAGATTTATCTTAGGTTACATTTATATAACTAAAATATTGTAACGAATTTAAGTCTATAAATTAGTCATTTCGGCTTTACTGGTGCTTAGAATAATTGTGGAAATATTTTACATCAAGAAATAGAAGCGAATATATTTGTTTTCTAGAAAATTGTTGGTACCTTCTAGCGTTTTCTAGAAACGCCTGGACGTTTGCGGGCGAAACGTAGTGGGGAGAGACCCACGGTATATATTCGCTGACTCAACAAGGAGTATCATTGATTTTGGCTCAGAGACCTTATAATATGGACTGCTAGTGTTTGAAATAAATTGTGTTATTCAAAATAAATCAATATTTACATAAATAATTAAAGTTAAGTTATAGTGTAGTGTAATAATCTTTAGTTTCAATTAGAATTATTTATCAGAAATAGTGTTAGTTATCTAATTTATTATTTTAATAAATCCTAGAAATAAATAGTAGTGTTTAGTAACTTTTGCTCCCTAAATTAAAATAAATAACGTTACAGTATCTACTATTAAATATTTCTACTATTAACTGACGCTAAAATAGTAACTTAAGCCCATATTACACGGTGTGGAATTTAATATAAAAATGTATATATAATTTTATGTACGGAAATTTCTACATAAAATTCAATACAGAATTTTATATGATAATTTTTGTGTATGACACACAGACAGATTTATGAATATAATTCGTCTGTAGCGCATGCGTGCGTACTACTACTTTCATGAAAATGGAGGAGAATTTCGAAGAAAGTCTATTATTGTCTGCTGCGACATTAATTATATTTTTGAAAAAATTGTAGAGTAAAAAAAAAACTGGAAATAATCAACTATGGACAACGGAGAAATGCAGGTCGCGGCGTTTTAAATATGTTGAATCAAGAACTTTTGCTTGAATTTATTCTTAATTTCTGTCAATGCAGAGAATCTAGCATGTTTGTTATTGTACTCTTCGCTTTTCACTTCATACAAACAAGGGTAATCTTTATAAGAGTTTATAAGCTCTGTGACTTATTCGTGGGACCAAGACATTTCTAAAATGAAGCAAACTCTACCAAGTTATAATATATAACCTCAATCTCAACTCAAACTCATCTGAAATGTCACATGAAAATCACTGCGCAGTTCTCGTGCGCAGTTTTGATATTAAATTCTGGAAGAAAATAGAGCATGCTCTAACTATTTCTGTATCAAATTCTGTACATAATTTTCTGTGAACTTTTCTTGTATGATACGATACATAATATTTCATACAGATTTATGAGTATATTTCAATATTAAATTCTGCTCCGTGTAATACGGGCTTTACACTTATTTTATTATTCTAACAACAACACTGTCTTCACCTTTTTTCCACGGTCTCTTACTCATTTCCAACCTTTTCTCTATTTATTTTTCACTCTTCTCATTTATTTCCACTGGTTCATTTCGTCAGGTTCACTTTTGCGCTCTTCATAATTGACCTACCAACCACTATTACTTCTACACGCTCCGTAATATTATTATTACTATCCTCCCCATTCCTTACTTCCATAATTTGTTCAGTTTTCAATTTATTGCTTCTTGATTCTTCTAGAAATTTTCATTCGATCTGACATCACCATGTCCTTGACACATACCAATCAGTTGCTTTTAGTGTTTCACAAGAATCAAGAAATAATATTAATCTTGTCTTGAAATCAAGACCAGACCAAGACAAGAAGTGTTTCTTATTTCCCAAGACAAGACAAGTACTATCAAGACTTCTTGTCAAGAAATCTTAATATCTTGACAATTAATTTTTCAAATCTGCATATTCATTAATCTATTATCAATATATTAAAATCTATTGTGGCCATTACAGTTTCTCCTGACAATAAATCCCATGGCTAGTTTCATCACTATTTCATGAATTTTGGAATATCATACCAACTTTCAAAGTGACTTTTGTCATTGTCAAACTGATAATTCAAAGTGACAGCGTCACTGTCAAAGTGACAGCGTCACTATCAAAGTGACAGCGTCACTATCAAAGTGACAGCGTCACTATCAAAGTGACGGCGTCATTTCCAAAGTGACAGCTGTCATTGTCGAAGTCATTGTTATGATGACAGATGGCGGCTATATTTTATTCCTTACAATATAAGTATTTCTGAAAATGGAGTCTTTTTCTAGATTTTCTGGTTGAAAAAGCTCACTCACAAATTTAAACCTAGCTTTTTAATAAAAAACTCAAATATTATTAAATTTCAGTCAAAAATTCGTACGGGATCTCTAATTATTATACTTTTAGACAGATAGACTGACTGATTTCATTTAAACTCATGTTTTTTTGGTTCAGTAGGGTCTAGAATGTGAAAATTCATCAGAATCTTGAACTATAAAAAAATATCAAGAAATCTTGTCTTGGTGAAACACTGGTTGCTTTGACCAGACAACAACCACTTTTGTATAATCGGCATGTTGGGATGGAAGTCTATTCTGTTCATAACCTGATGATTTTGAGCTTAAAAAAATTGACTGGATAGAATGTTGCCGTCCAAGGTTGAATTTTATGCAATTTATAATCATTTTGAAAGTATTCCAGAAGAGGAATGCTTGGAAGTTATTATGAAGTGAAAAGAAAAATAATTATAATGTGGTCCCCATACTCCCGAGGTGGAAGCAAACAATTTTCTACTATTAGAAATTAAAAGTTGAACTACCGTGAAAGACCATTTATTCCATTTAATGTTACCTATTATATTTGTAATCCGCAAATGGAGAGTACTGAAGCGAAGAAGTTAAAAGTTTATCCTTTTCTCAAACTGGTTGGTTTCCGACATCTGAGCTTTTCGAATTTAATTGTCATTCAGACAAAAGTAATATAGTTAGTTTTAGTTGTAAGGTATTTGTGAAATAAAAGAATTTTAGGAGTTCAATTTAAAGTCTCCGTTGAGAATGATGGAATCTGATAAGCAAAGTGAACACTATCTCTACACTTATTCATTATTTACACAATAACACTGTCTGTTATTTATTTCCACTGCTTATTATTTATTTTGACTAATTCACTTATTTATTTTTAATCTTACGCGCTCCGTACTCGAACTACCATCCATAATGATAATCGGCTTGATCTAGCTCTGGGCTTATATATTCCCGCCTAGAGTTTTTCGAAGCTTTCAGAAATTTCTAGGGGGTTTCTAGAAATTCCAGCAGATGTAACCACGTTCTTTGTGTTTGCCACGTGTTTAACCGGCAAGTCTAGATGGAAGTCTATCCTTGAGGGGCTTTGTTCATTACAATACCATTGTTGCCACAATCCTCAAGCTGTTGTTATTTTTCTAAAAAATTGTTTATATCCCTTCAAATTATTGATAGGAAAATGCTGTTGACTGCTAATTTTTCCGATTATTTCCATCCACTCTGTAGGAGGAAGTCAATATCCTGCACTTCCATTTTTTTAATTGTATTTTCTGTGTTTGTGAATCCTGAGAGTTCCAAGCGCTCAATTGTGTATCGTTCACGAAAGCTTGCTCCAGTTGAGCGATGCGGCATGCTTTTTATTACAGTCCTCTTTGTTTTACGACCCTTTTTATCTTCCTAAATAATACATCGTTTCGTTTCGTCTTATTAACCTACTTCCCTGATTCTTCACAACTGAAAGTCGAAACTGTTAAGTAAATTTTCTTTGTATAATTTATTTTCAAGTCGACTGGGTTAATTTATTTCCATTCGCCAAATTGGTGTTGACATTTCTAAGAACCAGTAGAATAATTTTTCTCAATTAGATTTAGTGAAGCTCCAAAAGCAAATTTGGTGAACTTTGAAGTTGTTTGGCATACAAAAAAATCTGCTGTGGCCACCAACATACCCGACCGTAATTATATGGCTAGTTTAATTGCTGCTTCATAAATTTATAGTGTCGCATCAATTAATTGCATACTCAAAGTGTCAAAGTGACAGATCCCCCATAAAGAGAAAAATATTTATTTTAGATTTCTAGTAAGCTTATCTCCCCAAGAAATCAGTGGCGTGCAGTCCATATGTGCAGGGTGTGCACTGCACACCCTATGAAAATATTAGAAATTATATAAATAAAATTAATAAAAAGGTTCATTGAATACTTGATTTTATTTCACAAATTTTCATTATAAAATCAGAGAAAGAGTGTATTTTATCTATTTATGCAACCAGAAATACGGGCGCGCCTCGCGGGCCACTCTGCTTTATATTTGAAACGAATGTCAACGCTTGAGGTGCAGATTTCTCGCCTGCACGGCGAGCGAGGTCAGTTTAGCATAGTCAGTATAGAGAAAGTGAAGGAATAGAGTCTGACAGAGAAAAAGCTTACCGAAATTAGTGATCTCCTATCGCTCGTTCTCTCTCGCTAGGTGCAGGCAGACTTTCTGCACCTGGAGCTGAATATTCAACGTTTAGCTGAGTTCTTTTTCAAACGCCTTTTATTAGTTTGTTTTAAAATAGTTGAAATATTGCTATTCGTTATTTAAGACAGCAATATTAGGTAAACACTTATTTTATACGTTTCTTAAATTATTTATTTTTGTGAAATTATCATTTGTAGAATGACAACTGAAAATAGATCTATATTTTGTGATCTACTGGAAAATCCTTTTTCACGTCGTGATGTCGGAACAAAAAATGAAATTATGAAAACAAGACCAACGCCAGACATAAAATTCACTCAAAATATAAAAATTATAGGCCAGCAGTCCGTGCGACATTTCCAAATTAAAATATATGAAAAATTTAAATGGATTGCTGGTTGCTGCGAGCAAAATAAGCTGTATTGTTGGCCATGTATATATCCCCTTCCTCACCGCCGACTGTGCACACCTATCACAGAAAGTCACCGCACGCCACTGCAAGAAATTGATACCAAACTAGATTTAATTTAGATATTTTGTGAAAAAAAAAACGATTGACGATCTTTTAAATATTATTTATGAACCTTTTACTAAAATTATTCCCGCAGAAGCTTTAATTTGATACCAAACACGATACAACCAAATTATTTAAAAAATAATAATTCACGTTGAACAAATGGTCCATTTATCGATCATGCTTATTTGCAGTTATGAATTACGATTCCTACATTTTATTTACTGTTACAAAATAGCCCGATTATTTTCACAGTTATACACTGCTGCCACCTGTCGTCGTATGCTGTGTATTACTCTTTCATAAGTCGTGTGACGTGACGAGTTCTACTAACAGAAGAAAAGAGAGAAACTCAAAAATGATATTCGAAATATATTTCACTGTGTGTGTTATTCTGAATTATGGCCAAATCTTGAGATTTTGAAATTTTACATTTCTGGCATTTCTTATTGAGTTGGTAGAAGACTGAAGAAAGGGAATGGAAAGAGGAGAAAGAGATATGGTAATTAAAATTTATATGAAATCTTTTAAGGAATGACGTCAAAAATTGTGACGGATGATAACGGAATTTACACTCGAATAAGCGTAAATAGTCTCTTGAGAATTTTTTCTCTGGATATGGAGCCTGACCGAATTGTATCTATCTTCGCACTTAGTAAATATTGTTTTGTGTTAGCGCTGAATGTTAGGTTTGAGAGGCAGGCCGGTTAAAATTCTATCTCAAGATTTGATT
The DNA here is from genome assembly GCA_963989225.1 of Dromius quadrimaculatus. Lineage (NCBI taxonomy): Eukaryota > Metazoa > Arthropoda > Insecta > Coleoptera > Carabidae > Dromius > Dromius quadrimaculatus. The sequence continues at coordinate 7,275,618 of OZ022328.1, forward strand.
TCTAGTCTTTTTATTTATTTTAAGAAAAAAAGAAGCAAAAATTCTATAGACGAATTATTTAAACGTTTTTTGTTGTTTTCAATGAAAACAGAGATTCGAAAAAAATAAGTTAGTTGACAATAGCCTCATTTTTTGAACAATCAATTTAAAAAAAAAAAATCTCAATGGAACTTCGTTTCTTCAGGTTTTAAGATGACACCATAATTAATTCAAAATTTTTTTTTTCATTTAATACTATAAAAAGATTATTTTAAGTGCTGTACTCGATTTCATTATCACTCATAGTTTTTGAGAGGATTCTTGACCAGTCACCCGAGGTGATAGTTCGTTTTACTGTTAAACTTTTTTAATTTTTGTTTTACCAATTTGTTTTGAAAACTGTGCATCTCACTATTTTCAAAATGTATTAAAAGGAAACGATATCAATGTTTTCCTTAGGAATCTATTTATCAAAAAGAATATTATCCATTCGCTGAAGATGGTTGCTGTGACAACCGAAACGTTCAAATGAACTGTGTCTACAACACTGATCTCTATATAACACTGGATTGGGTTTAGACCGTATTCTGGCATCTGAAAGCGGCCCCGGTTGAACGGCGGCCTTGACAGTAAAATTGAGGCTTTGTGTTCCTATTCGGCGGCAAATTCAAAACACTTATAGAAGACACTCGATGAAATTCAAAGTATAATGCAAGTAAGATGAAGAAATTATTCTCAATATATATTAAAATACATACATTAATAATCAACAAAAGTTAAAAATTGTTATAATAGTTGAAATATTTATTAATAGTTAAAAATATTTGAGAACTTTTTAGTGTCAGTTTTAACTATTTTTTAAACATTGTAGTTTAGTATTATTTAATCCGTTAAATAGTTTTATAAATTTTTGTTACCTAAAATTTAAAACTATGAATTTACCTGTATGAATGAATGAAATGCATTTCTGCGATAATATTGCCTATTCAAAACTAATAATTTTAAATATCTACTACACATGATAGGAGAATAATAATACATTTAATAATCAAGATTTTATTGTTCGTAAGTAAACACAAATTTGCAGTCCAGCGATTAATTTTGTGAGCAAGATATTTTATATTAAATTTGATATATTACTCAAATTTGTTATCATAACTTACTTGTGCAGCGTCAAATTTCTTAATGAATCGGCTTTATTTCCGCAGAACATGCATTTGAACACCATGATTTAAAAATTGCGTCCCAACACCATACTGAACTGTCACCAACATATGTCACCAATTGAACACAGAACCTCATTTTTGCCAAGATGGCGACATTCAATTGGGGCCGCATTCCAGCGACCTAAACCCAATCCAGTGTTATATTCAGATCAGTGGTCTACAATGACTAACCAACCAATTTCCAATAATTTTTGAGTTATTGCAAGAAAACTAGGCGACGGTTTTTGTTAATAACAATTGCAATTTTTGTTTGCGAAAAAAATCCTGAAAATGTCTTGTTTCAAATCATATTCTAAATCGAATGAGCTTTTGCATATATTTTTTGAACTTTTAGAATTATTTTTCTCAGCTACTCATTTCTTGACTAGATTATGACATTTGTATAGTTTGTTTATAATTTGAGAGGATCGCAGATGCGCTCAAAACTTCAAGAAAATCCGTTCAACAGAAAGAAAGACGAAGGCAAAAAAAATTACTTTATCTGCCAAAAAAAGAGTAAAGAGAAAATCCACAGCTGAAGATGTTGATTATAAATACCAATAACAAATCCCTTTGATTCCAAACCTTGCGTTATTTTTTTGGTTTTTGATTTATTTTATTGTGTAGTGTGAACTCTTTATAACGAATTTCCTTATAGCGAAAAACTCTCTATAACGTAATGGAGTTTTCGTAGGGATTCCTTTTTTTAAAGTAAATTATAGCCCATGTTACTTAGTGATAATATAATTATTACTCTACTGGTGAAAGAATATTTGAATTCAGTCCAGTAGTTTTTGCGTTTATTCATTATAAACGAAAAAAAGAATATTTTCTTCTTGTAATATTGATATAGATTGATGATATTGTCAGGAACTTTCAAGCAAACGCCAGCAACAACGTTAGGAAGTTTCAATTCAATCGGATGAACGATGCTCAAATAGACAAATACCGCTAGAGCGCCACCTATTTCACGTCAGTAGTACTATGTCAAAACCTTCATGCAAGTGCCAATAACAACTATATGAAGTCCCAATTTAATCAGATAAATGATGCGCGAACAGGCAAATACGGCTCGTGCGCCACTTAATGTATGTTGATGGTGCTATAATAAAAACCCTCACTAAAGTGCCAACAACAGCTATAGTAAGTTTGAACTCAATCGGATGAACGATGCGCGAATGATCAAATACAGATCGTGCGCCTTTTGATGTATGTTGATGATACTATCCTAAAATCTTCACAAGAGTGCCAACAACAAATATAGTAAGTTTTAATTCAATCGAATGAACGATGCGCGAGCGAACAAACTTGATGTATGTTGATGATACTGTAACGTTATTTATTTTAATATAATGAGCAAAAGTAACTAAACACTACTATTTATTTTTATGATTTATTAAAATAGTAAATTAGATAACTAACACTGTTTCTAATAAATAATTCTAATTCAAACTAAAGATTATTACACTACACTATAACTTAACTTTAATTATTTATGTCAATATTGATTTATTTTAAATAACACAATTTATTTCAACCACTAGCAGTCGATATTATAGGTCTCTGAGCCAAAATCAATAATATTCCTCGTTGAGTCAGCCACTGATATATACCACTACGTTTTTCTCGCAAACGTCCAAGCTTTTCCAGAAAGCGCTAGAAGGTACCAGCAATTTTCTAGAAAACAAATATATTCGCTACTGTTTCTTGATGTAAAATATTTCCACAATAATTCTAAGCACCAGTAAACCCGAAATGACTCATTTATAGACTTGAATCCGTTACAATACTATAATAGGAACCTTTACGAAAGAGCCACCAACAACTACAGAAAGTTTGAACCCAATCGGATGAACGGTACTCAAACGAACAAATACGGCTCGTGCGCCACTATTTGCTGTCTATTATAGCCTATGTTACTCAGTGATAATATAAGATTCTATTGGTGAAAAAATTTTTGAAATCGGTCGAGTAGTTTTTGAGTCTTTTTAAAAGTTTCAAGAATAGATACCGCCACTACTGTTGACGTTAGTTTCTTATCTTAGCCTGTTTGTATGGGTTCATGAAAATGGGAAACTTAAACAATAACCAAGAAGCAGTAATATTTTAATATTATCATAAAAATTGAAATGTTGTGCTGAAGATTTGAATTTTAAGCTATTTTCAGAATATATTTTTTCTATGATTAAATACATAAATTAAAGTGGAAAACCGGATTAATAATTCTCCGCACAATTTGCGTTACTTTATGCTGGTGATAAGGCGAAAAAACGACCAAGAAATAATTATATATGCACTTATCAACAATGTTTTACTAGCTGCAAAGGAAACACAGAACTATTTTTAAACTGCTTTGCACATTTATGCATTTCTTGTAACACTATCTCCAATATTATTAATTGTTATTGTAGGGATAATTTATATCAAACGCATATAATTCGAAGTGATTAGAGTTCATTGAGAGAAATGAATAGTTGGAAACTGAAGTAAACAGATGTTAGGATCACAGTTCAAAAATACTTTCAGTAGCTTTCAGAGCCTAAAAATACTGAAAATCTAAACAGGAACTGAGGATTTGATATTTATAATAACAAGTTATAAACGACGAAACTAATGTTAACGAGGCAGTTATTTGGTTTTTGACTCGAGCGGATTCAAAATACAATGAAACAGTTACGATTTAAAATATTCCCCACAAGCAACGTCAAAACAATTCTTGTTTCCTTTCCATTTTCCTTCTTAAAATAAATCGTACATTTCACTTGGGCTGACACCTCAGGGTTTTAATAAACAAGACGAATCTACCTTTCGCTATATACAGCCCCATTCCATTAGACAAATTCATGTTATATAGGGTGACAGTAACCTTGAATAGTTTGAAACCCATTAATTCAATAGGGCACTTGCAATTTCACCCCCGCCGACATGGCAATTAGTGACACGCGATGAGCATGAGAATGGAGAATATTCTATTCGGATTGGAATAATCCGTGCTAGATCATCAGATAGGCAAAGTTTGATTGTTAAATTACGCAGAAATTAGTAACTGATTACTGGGAAATGCTTCTTGATATAATGTAGTACGTTTTAGTAGTATGCACTCTAAAAACCAATTGGGTATTGTTATAATGTCACCTCTTTCCTCGAAGTGTTAGTATATTCACTAATAATTTCCCTTTAATATTATCGTGTTTACCCAACAACTCGTTACAAATCTCTCGCGACTTTTCACTCGACATTTAAAACACTTTACGTCATTTTGAAAACTGACATACCATGCAACCGACATTGCGTGCTACCATTGCGTGTCTTCATGTGTAGGCGTTCAGATTGACTTTCAGGCTTTTCAGATCAGCTATTTTCGTCGTTTGTTTCATTGTCTTATCAAGGTTTCTTCCATCTCACAACATAAATCCAATTATGACTTAATGAAATTAATTTTAACTCATTATTATTTTTATTAATGGGTTGATTCGAAAAGTTTTTGTCCTGATACGATAAAAGAGAAAACAACATTAAAATGCATTGTGTTTTAATGACTTTACACATGTTACAATACACTTTTTATTTTATGAATTGTCGCACAACGTAAAATCACTTGCTATCACTTATCGCGCCTCCTCTTGACTTTTACTTTTTTCTTACATGTCGAATACCGTCGCCAGACAGAATTTTAGATCGAAATGGCTCTTACGAGAATAGTTCGAAAAGTTCTCGTCCTGTTGAAGAAAATGCTAGATTTCCAAACAATTTTTTTTCTTAATTGAATACCATCAGAATAATAAGATGCGTCCAAGTCTGTACTTCCGAGGTTTATGTATTTTTAGCGCATTTTTCCGAAAAAAGCGCTATTATATTCACTTTGGCTGGCTGGCTGGCTGGCTGGCTGGCTGGCTGGCTGGCTGGCGTGATGCTGAGATCTCAGCAACTATACTATTTACAGACTTGAAACTGGTACTAAATAAAAGCTGCTGTTTCGTAGGCTTGCACAAATCGCTTTAATTCAAGCTCAGTGATTGTGGAAAATTGAATTATTCAATTACTTGTTTCAAGTGAAACAATGTCCATAGATATCTATGACATTAGGGATATGGCAACTAAAATTTATTAAAATAGATAAAAATTTAGTTACAACTTTCGCCGCGGGTGTCACTATTATTATGTACAGTTGTCAAATCTGTCCGGGATTCATTCAATGACTTGTTTGACGCGAATTTGAAGCTTATTAGAATGAATTATTATTATTGGATGAAAATTTGTTCACTTTTGGTGTATTTTTTTTTTATATAGCTTTGATAAAGATCAAATTATCATTTTAAGCTACAGCACTTGACCTCCTGTCAGTCAATAACTAAACAATGAAGATTAAAAGGTATTTTTGAGTTTGTACATGTATAAATTATGAACCTATTAAATAGTCAACTTGAAACTAGTACTAAATAGAAGCTGCTGTTTCGTAAGTTTGCTCAAACTGGCTCAGTAATTGTGGGAGATGGTAATTTGCGAAATCTCTGAAGTAACAAGCATTCATGAGCTGTCAAAAATGCGCTTTCATCATCTAGATGATTCTTCCATTTTTTTGTAGAATATAAAGCTGTAAATATTTTCTTGAATGTGGGCGTTTTGACGATAACATTTTCCGTATTATTGTTCACTCTCTGTGACTCACTCCGCGGTTTTCAATGACGAAATTAGCATTTCTTTACCTAGTAATTTCCTCAATAATCACGACTAGCTTTTATGTTGATAACAGCCATAAACAAAAGAAAAATGCTGTGAAATTTAACCCCTAACAAACAAAAGTGTAATTAATGACTCAATGTTTAATAAGTGGGCAATCGATAGCATAAACTGGTAAAGTCTGACTCATCTATTTGACATTAAGCTGTTAGAAATTGTGTTATGTACACAAAAGCCAAGAAATCAGACGGTTGAAAACCCACGCTGTCACCTTATCACTGACGAAATATCACAAGTAGTGTACCTTTAAATGCCCAACACACACACACTCACAATTTATACTGGCAACGAGACTTTCTTCATTAGAAGTCGGGAATATTTGAGATAACCCGAGCAACTTCTCGAAAGGCTGTAATGTCTCAGGCCAACGCAGGGGAACGCATCGCTTAGTCGAGAGGCTCGCACTTTCGAAAACACCCCTGAATATTACCGAATTGCCGTGAGCGCGCCTGTGGGACAGAACTTGAGCCCGAGAAGAGTGTATTGACCTCATGATTTTAAGCCGAAATCCAGTCTGTAAATAAATGTTCATGTGTATAGCCTGTACAGAGCAAACTGGAAGGATGACTGACTTACTAATTGGAAGGCCGCATCGCCACAGCAGGGGATATCTGTACCTGCTAGTAAGAGATATATTTGGGAAAATTTTGCAATTAGTGTGAATATATGTACCGTTATACAATAAGTACAAAAAGTCAGCTATATAAAAGGATTTCAAACCAAAATATCATTACCTACGATTTGTTCGTGAATTTGGAAACTTATCACTTAAGAAGACTGTCTGTGAAAAATGTGGACACCGTGGAATGAAAATGTTATTTTTATATCATTGACTTTATCTTGCATTTTGTAGAAGGAAAACCAAGAAAATATTAATTTTCCAGTACATCTCTGGATTATTCCATTTTATACCTACAAACTTTTGTGGTATCTCCTCGATAACTACCCGCTGTGATGCTCGTTCCACCATCCTTTCAGTTAACTCTATACACGCTATAACACTAGTTATACGTTAGTTCGATACGCTTGCGATTTCGAAAGAGATCCTTAAATATTACCAAATTGCGCCTTGCAATTCTGGATTTCGGTCCAGCATGAGGAGTTCAGTGCACCCTTCTTGGCTGTCTCATGTTCAAGCTCTGTACCTCAGGCGTACGAAGCGCAATTCGATTATATTCAGGAATGTTTTACGAAAGCGCGAGCGTAGCGAGCTAGTCTACATCCATTATTACACATGAACACTCATTTATAGACTAGACTTCGACTCAACATGAAGAGTTCAGTGCATCCTTCTCGGCTGTTATAGGTTAGGTAGTGAGTGAGATTTTACTGATTTTAAGAGAGATTGCAAGGATTTAACACGAGATTGCACAGATTTTATGAAGATTTTACAGATTTGAAGATTATACAGATTTTAAGAAGATTTCATAGATTTTATTAGGATTTATAAGATTCTTGCGATTTGAGAACAGATTGTAAAGATTGTTGAAGGAATTTACAGAGATTTTCAGCAAGGTGTACAGAGATTTCATTTGTGGTTTACCCCTGAATATAAAACAAATCCACCCAAATTAAATTCGATAATTGTATCATTACACTCCTAAAATAGATAAAACTGGAAATTTGTGAGCCATAATTTCCGTACGTGATATTTTTTATAAATACTAATTTTTTTACCATTATCCGTGGACTACATGCATTTATTTCGACTAATACTCTAAAATATTTGTATTTCCTGTGGAATACCAGTATTTCCTACGAAATACATGTACTTCTCATGAAATACCTGTACTTCCTATGGGAATGAGACCATTCAGCGCCGCCGGTTCGGCGCGGCCGTTTCGTCGCCGGCCAGTCCAGCGCCGGTTATAAACAAAACAACTATTTCAAGTTACGCAAGATTCCACACGTCGAGCTCGGTCAGAGGGAAATATACCGTTTGAGCGCGGCGGTCAGTTTTGTCCTAATCCCTAGACCATTTGAGCATTTTTCTCTTAATCCCCATATACTGTTTGAGCCAAGTTTATTACTGTAATATTTTATTCTCAAATAAATGTATCTTCTCTAAATGCCAAAAATTGTGAATAAATATAATGAACTAATTTGGATAGCAATTAATTTTATTTCATCATAAATAACGACTGATATAAACTGTATAGGTAGAAAAAAAAACATATTTACAAATATTTACACTTTCTTACAGCTAACATAATTCATTTTACTGAAAATAGTTCAATTAAAGTCTTTTTTCCCATTATTCTTACGCGGTTGGTTTATTTCGGTCATTTGCATTGCACATGAAAGATTTTACATTTTACTTACTATCTTTGTTTATGGTTTATCAAATAATCTGTTAGGCTTCCGCTGTGCTCAAGTGGTACATAGGGATTACGGAAGACCTTGCTGCACGGATTAAATATTTCACCGCCGTGCTCAAACGGTCTTTGCTCGGTTAGAGAGGGCGAAGCCCGCCCGTTCGTTTTGGTGCGAAGCATTGCCGGTTGAAAGCAAAATCACTGTTTCAAGTTACGCAAGATTCCACACGTCGAGCTTAAATTCATAGTTCAAGTATTAATCAATGCTCTATTCATATGCGGCGCTAAGTACTATCATAATATATAGTATTGTACTATATTTTCAAACTGCGTACTATATACTGTTGAAGAAATATATAGTACACAAAAATACTATATTTTCAACACCAAAATCTAATAAGCAAATCCTTCATTTTGAAAATTCATCAATGCGGTTATGAATTCGAAATGGCGAGTAAAAAGAAACAGAATAATAAATAATTAGCTTTTAATTCACAATTAATTAGAAATTGAATGTAGTAAAGCATATGATTCGTTTATTCCAGACGAAAATTTGATAAAAAAAGCAAGAAGTGTGAAAAAATTAGGTTTCCATGAGAATGAATTAGTAACAAAAATATATCTTTGTCTAGTTTTTGTTTTCTTTTTTTTTTTTGCCAAAAAAATAGTATTTTTTGAGATATACTATATTTTTTATACCTCATTTTGGAAATACCGTATTTCGCCGAAGAAATGTTGGCAACCATACTGGTTACAAACCGGCCAGTGTTGAACTGGCTTGGTGATGATACGGCCGCGCCGAACCGGCGGCGCTGAAACGTCCTAGACACACTTCCTATAGCATATCGGTACTTCCTCTGGCATACCGATACTTCCTATGGAATTTCTGTACTTACAGAACACCTGTACTTTCTAGATCTAGGATATACCCGTTGATATACATTACGCAGTGGCGTAACTAGGATTTGCTGTCGCCCTCCCCCATCGCAAAACAATATGTAGGCTCCGATAAACATTTGAAAATTCAATGATTAGGTACAAGAAAAAAGTCATAAATGCAACATTTTTTAAAGATAAAAAAAAAATATATATATAATTCACATGTATACAGATCTTACAATAAATGCAAAAATATAAGTGAGAACTGCTATTTAAACGACGTCGATTCATAAATTACCGTTTTTTATGTCACGCCGTTTGGCTATTTAATACCAACAATTTATTCCAGTTAAATTCAAACAATACATTTTTTCATCTTGCAAGATAATTTAATTCATTGAATTTTCATGATTGAATTAAAATTATGTACATGATAAAAATTCAGAATTATTATTATCTTGCAAGATGATTTCAATGCGTTGAATTTTTATGATTGAATTAATATTATGTACATAATGGAAATTCAGAATTATTATTATCTTGCAGGATGATTTCAATTCATTGAATTTTTATGATTGAATTAAAATTATGTACATAATAAAAATTTAGAATTATTATTATCTTGCAAGATAATCTTATTGCATTGAATTTTCATGATTGAATTAAAGTTATGTACATAATGGAAATTATGAATTCTTATTATCTCGCAGGATAATTTTGCTAGATAGTCTCTATGCTGAATTATCATTATGTACATAATTTTAATTCAATCATAAAAATTCAATGTATTGTAACTATCTTGCAAGATAATAATAATTCTGAATTTCCATTATGTACATAATTTTAATTCAATCAAAATATTTCACTGGATTAACATTATCCTGCAAGATAATACGAAATCCTAATTTCCATTATGTACATAATTCTTATTCAGTCATAAAAATTCAATGCAATAAAATTATCTTGCAAGATAATAATAATTCTGAATTTTTATTATGTACATAATTTTAATTCAATCATAAAAATTCAATGAATCAAAATTATCTTGCAAGATGATGAAAATGTATAGCTTAAACTTAACTGGAATAAATTGTTGCTATTAAATAGCAGAACGGCGTGCCATAGTTATTAGAATTTTAATCTGTCTGTCTGTCTGAAAGTTTGTCTTGAATAAGTTCCAAATCAGCACAGCAGATTTCAATGAAAATATCGAGGATTAAAACAGGAAACCTAACTTAAATTTTCGTGTATTAGTCTAGTTAACAAGTTGAAAAACGTGTTAATTCTTGCTACTGCGAATTGAAATGTGTACGATAGCTCGTTGAACTCGTTATGACGTCTAGAAAAATATGCAAAAATTTCAAACCCGCACATAAACAATTGCAAAAGATATAAACAATTGAAGATCCCAAAGAAAATGGGTCTACTTTTTTGAAAATTATTTGAAAACTATGACTGCTAGAGAAATTTTACAAACAGATTGTTAAAGAGGAGAAAATTTACAAGAAAAACTGTCAATATTACTTTAAAAATTTAAAAAAATTACTGTGTCATCTAGACATTCAGAAGGAAGAAATAACGTCAAAAAAACCCAATTAAATTGATTAACTCAAAAATAAAACAACAGAAAATATCGAAAGCACAAGGTTATCGCAGGCAGTGTATTTCCTTGGTGAAAACAATCATTTTATGAACTAATCTTCCTTATAGATAGTCTAACTTTGAAGCTAATAATTTTCATTGGCACGCGCTTCAACAAAACGGGGTGGGTGTCGATCTTAAAGCTGATAAAAATTCAAACGTTCGAGGAAATACTAGGCCTCACGCCAAGGTCGAAACCAACAACCAAGGTTGGAAATTGATTTATGGGACAGAAAGAAAAAGGAATTGAACTTAAATTTGTTGGAAATATTGAAGTACTAAAGTTGTAACAATTCTTTTCAAGTTAGTAGACAGTGATTTAGTCGTACCTCCTACGAGGCTATTCATTGAATTTCAGAGCTTTTTTATGGACATTTTGAGGAGGGAGTTGGACGGTCGACATATCATACTGTCTAAATGTCGAGAATAATTTCTTTTGACCATAAATCCGTTTATTACAAATAACAGTTAGAGGAGAATGACATTTTTAAAAATATACTTCAACAATATGGACGAGTGTCGCAATTTTCGGTGTGATATGCTTTAATCGCATCACTCTGTAATATACTGTTGAGATGGCCGATTGTGTACTGTTCTCATTAGATTTTCACCCTTTTATACCGCGATGACATCACCCAGATAATCAATCACATAACCTTACTTTACCTCCTATGTGATTCACTCTTTTGGAATGCTTCATCAACGTTGTTCGCTGCTTTGTGACAGTGAACCTGGCCGGGGAGCGGTTTGGGGGGTGGAAATGCTTCGTGTAACAGTGGCCTAGCGACGACGACGTCGGCCGTCGACTGGCAGTTGTTTCGTGAATCGGTGGAAGCGCGGGCGCATCCACCAAAACACGAGCTTTTTTACTTACAGCTTGAGCTGGCTCAGCTGGCTGTGATTTAGAATTTATTTTATTGGAAAATATATTAAGTGAGGATTATTTTGTTAGTTTTTCGGAGTGTATTGATTTGCAATAATTCATTATTCAAGGTGAGTTTATTTAGAAGGTGCTTTAAATGGCACGGGTCTTCTAATCATTAATTCATTTTAGCTTGATGCACAATCCCTGCGCAGAATGATTGGTGCTATAATCAGCCTTGTTATTGATATTTTTTGTGACCTTTTGATATTAGAATTATTGATTTTCCAATTCTGTTTCTTATAATTTTCCACTAATCCAAAAATTCGCTAGACTGGATTGGATGGCTTAAAAAGTACGTAACACTTGTTACAGAATGTTATTGAAGCATTTGACTGAATTTATAGCTCGTTCTTCGATAGGAAAATAGAAAATTATTGCTTGTTTATATGCCTTCCGCACTTCTACTAATCCTGTAATGTAGCAAGAAAACGGTTCAAATTGCCACTGATTTCCTGGCGAGAAATCTCTTACTGTTTGATTACTGAATAAAAGTTTAGATATGTAAACATTTATATCGAGGAAATAATGAATTGAAGTACACTTCAGTCAAATTTGAGAGAGTTATTTGCAGCGAGTGCTTGAGGGAACGAGAGATGCTGGCTATCACAGCAATTAAACATTTGATTTCTCGCGCAAGTTTAACACATCACGCTCACACATTTATGTCTTGTACTTCAACTATCACAAACTTATAATTCAAGTATACAATATTTTAGTAAAAATTTCCAAATTCTTTATTTTTAATCCTTCCATTGCAATTACACATTTTCACTGTGAGTCCCAGCACAAATATTTTTTTGCATTAAAAGCGTCGATCTAATCATTTTATAGACACCCAGTGAAGTTGGCACTACTTATTTTACTTCAATCTTAAAAATTGTAATGTAGTTTTGATGAAAGCTGCGTCACTCCTCGGTTTCCGGTAAACGGTTACTGAAAAGACTCATTTCACATTACAACTACTTTATGTTCAAATTTGATATTTTGAAATGTCATTTCATTGAAAAGAGTATATGAGGCATTGTTACCAACCAAATTGAATAACGTCAACATTTCTTATGAAAAGGTGAAGAATTTAATAAACTCTAAAGTGATATCAGCTACATATCTGACATTTGAAAATTTTGAACACGTGTTGGTCTATCTGCCATTAAAAAAAAATGGAAGAATCATCTAGATGATAAAAGCGCATTTTTGATAGCTCACGAATGCGTTACTTCAGAGATTTCGCAAATTACCATCTCTCACAATTACTGAGCTTGAAATCAAGCAGTTTGGAAAAACTTACGAAACAGCAGCTTCCATTTAGTACTAGTTTCAAGTTGATTATTTGATAGGTACATAATTTATGCATGTACAAACTCAAAAATACCTTTTAATCTTCATTGTTTAGTTATTGACTGACGGGAGGTCAAGTGCTGTACCTTAAAATGATAATTTGATCTTTATCAAAGCTATATAAAAAAAATACACCAAAAGTAAAAAAAATTTCATCCAATAATAATAATTCATTCTAATAAGCTTCAAATTCGCGTCAAACAAGTCATTGAATGAATCCCGGACAGATTTGACAACTGTACATAATAATAGTGACACTGCCGGCTAAAGTTGTAACTAAATTTTTATCTACTTTAATAAATTTTAGTTGCCATATCCCTAATGTCATATATATCTATGGGCATTGTTTCACTTGAAACAAGTAATTGAATAATTTAATCTTCCACAATCACTGAGCTTGAATTAAAGCAATTTGTGCATACCTACGAAACAGCAGCTTTTATTTAGTACCAGTTTCAAGTCTATGCGTCACGCCAGCCAGCCAGACAGCCAAAGTGAATATAATAGCGCTTTTTTCCAAAAAATGCGCTAAAAACAGCCACAAGTCTCAGATCGTTGGATTTGTGAACCGTAATACAATGAAAATGAAGGTGATACATGGCATGCAGAGATATAAATCTGCAGCAGTGCCATCTACCATAATTCAGCCGAAGTGACAGGTATGAAGATATACAGGGCACTGTAAAATGACCTTGAAATAAATAATTGTTTAAGTAGTATTACCTGAGCTAGGAGAATTAACTGAGAACAAAAATGTTTGATCTACTAAATTTAATCTTTGCAACTTTCCCTGAGCAAACAATTATTACCTCTCGCTCATTCTGAAATGAAGTATAGTTCTCGTGATATTATTGAGGCACCTTACTTCAATATTAATTTGTTGCGTCGAACAGATACTTGAAATATTATGCATTGATATGCTCATAATGTGGAGCCAACCACCTGTAATACAATTATAAGTACAAACAGTTTAAAATAAAATAGAGAACAGTATGAAGACTTGCCGCTCCGTTAAAAATGACGATTCCCTACGCTGCTGCACTTTATCAAACGTTCTTGGTTGCGAGCTTATTTGCGTCAAGTTCAGAAAAGAAAAAGAAGCTATAAAATTGTTGAGAACTAGAATTGCAGCAAATACTTTGCCACTTGTATAAATTGAAATACGGCGATGCATTTCAGTTATATCACGCATACAACAGTGTAATTCATAGAAGTAAAAGATAGGAAGTTTCATTGATGGCTTGTCTTGAAAATTACACAAAATATTATTGTAAAATGCTGCTTGATTCAAAAACACTGTTTTGAAATTTGCATATTCTATAACCAAAAATTATGTTGGAACAAGTGACATTCCAACATGTCGTTTAAAATAATTCCGTATGCATATTAGAATCATTCAATCATCATTTTCGACGAATCAGGATCGGTTGGTTTAGTACCACGGTTACTTCCTAACAATTCAGGTATTCATTTCTGGCTTTGCGTTTGACGTTTCATAATTTTAGAAGTTTCTTCTAAAATATTGATGAGTTTCCAAATTGTTAGAGGAAGTATATTCCACATCCGCGAACCGTAAAACAAACTTTTCGCTCGTTTGTTGTAGAATATACTATTCTGTACGACCATTATAGAATATCAACATTCTAATATGAATTTTAAATACGGAATAATTCAATACTATACAAGTGTTGGAATGAGTACAACTAGCGACATCTCTTATCCATTTATGGTATTGTAACGTTATTTATTTTAATTTAGGGAGCAAAAGTTACTAAACACCACTATTTATTTTTATGATTTATTGAAATAATAAATTAGATAACTAACACTATTTCTAATAAATAAATCTAATTTAAACTTAAGATTATTACACTGCACTATAACTTGACTTTAATTATTCTTGTCAATATTGATTTATTTTAAATAACACAATTTATTTCAACCACTAGCAGTCGATATTATAGGTCTCTGAGCCAAAATCAATAATACTCCTCGTTGAGTCAGCCACTGATATATACCGTGGGTCTCTCCCCACTACGTTTTTCCCGCAAACGTCCAGGCTTTTCTAGAAAGCGCTAGAAGGTACCAGCAATTTTCTTGAAAACAAATATATTCGCTTCTGTTTCCTGATGTAAAATATTTCCACAATAATTCCAAGCACCAGTAAAGCCGAAATGACTAATTTATAGACTTAAATTCGTTACAGTATTGATAAAATACTGAATTTTTTATTATTATTAACTCATACTCAGTCTAATAACTGTTGTAATTGCTATAATTTAATTTAAAACATATGATATTATACTTATAAGTCAGAAAATTTAATTTTTAAATAAAAGTAGACATCTATCTCAGTGTCGTGTAATTCAGATTTCAGTCTTTGTAGACGTTTGTTGTATTTTATATTTGGTACTAGATATTCCTTGTGGCTCCGCCTGCATATAGATTTGAAATCAATGATGAACTACTGTTTGATGAATCACTGCAGCATCCAAGCTAACCGCGTATATCGCCTACGATAGCCCTGTGTTTTTGATATTTTCTGTTGTCTTATTTTATGGTTAATCAATCTAATTGACTTTCCCTTGAAAATATGATAATTGACTACAACACCCAAAAAACCCAGGCTTCGACCGCGGTTTCTTTTTAAAATCAACGAAAAAAGGTGATAAAAATTCACTGCTACACTGGAGCAACTGGTAATCCTGTGGTATAGATATTTTTTGCTCTTTTATTCTAAGGTTAACCGATTAAATTGACTTTCTCATAAAAATATAATAATAGTCGCAGAGAATACGATTTTCCAAACAAACGTACAGGGGCGGCTCTAGCCTACTTACTGCCCGGGTGAAAAGATAGATGAATTGCCCCCCTCCCTCCTCCCATACATGTTTTTTGGATGAATATTTGAGTTTTGGGAAGGTTGAAGTTTCTCTTTCAGGCATGTAAGTTCATCCAACGTCAAGTCCATCGGACTTCCTACCACACCTCTAAGGAAAAGAAATTGTTCTTTAAGTCAACTTTTACCGGGTGCAAAAAAAATCGTGGACCCAACTCACGACCCAGGAAATCAGATTTATCAATTTTTCTTAAAATTGCGCAAAAAATCGAGTGTCTGCGACGATTTGGCGCAAAGTTATGCGTTAAACAAAAAAAAAACACAGTTTGCGCTTTTTTGATCCTAACTCGGCTTATTAAAATTGATGAACTTTTGAGTTTTGATAAGTTTGAACTGTTCTCTACATTATTAAAAGTGACAATAACATGCTATCAACAAAACAAAGTTCATCAATTTCTATGCAAGATTAGACGAGTTATGGCCAAAAACCGCGAAATGTAGTTATTTTTTTTGTTTAAATCACAACTTCACGTCAAATCGTCGCAGATCCTCAATTTTTTGCGTAATTTAGAGTAAAATGGATTAACTTGACTTCCTGGGTCATAAGTTGGGTCTATAATTTTTCTTGCACACGGTACAAGCTGACAAAGTTTGACATTTTTTGACATCAAGAACATTCTTTTTTCTCAGGGGAGAGAAAGAGAAAACTTCAAGCTTACCAAAACTCCAAAATTAATCCATTTTCGATCAAAATCAACCGAGTTAGGGCGGTTTGAAAAATTATGATAGTATTTGTTAGTTCGGCACGTTTTTATAAGCAAGGCGGTAAGATAACAAGGTTTCTCCTACTTTCCCAGTATTTCACAACATTGAAAGATGTTCACACTCCCTCATTTTGAAAACTTTTTTGTTCTAAATTATTTTATTAGCCCTGATAAAATATTTTGCTGAAAAAATTGGTTCTTGTTTTGAAAGAATTTTGTTCCGGGCTCAGTTGCCGCCCTTAAGGATATGGCGCCGGGGTGCCATGCACCCCTTGCATCTCCGCTGGAGACGCCTCTGCAGACGTATTAAAAATTTTGTTTAAAGAATTTGTGGATCCTTGGATTGAATTATAAATTAGTTTGAGGAGGCAATTTTCCATGAAAAAATTGAAAATGGTCCTTTATTTCATGGTCTTTTTATATTTGGACGTTTCGAAGAATTTTATTATCGTCCATCATCAGCTGTTAATATAACAAAATATGTAAGTTAACTACGGCAAGTGGTAAGTTTGTGATGTTGTTTTTATCGTAGTTTATTTATATATTTTATTCACTTTTGACGTTTTAAAGCTACATTATCAAATCCATAGCAACAGTCATAAGTAAATCTTGATTCACTAGTGATTTAAAATGAATTATTAGTGATTTAAAAAAATTTAAATCACTGCTGGAATTCCTTTTCATAAAAAGATTTCGATTTCTGAGGAATAATTTTCCCAACTGCTGCGGTTGCTTTGTTCAAGATAGTATCGGGGACAAGAACATTGTTTTAATCACTTTCATCCATCATTTCAGACAGTACTTTTCACAATTATAACGCTTCAATTCAAAATTCACAAAACTGACAGTTTACTGACCGTCACACTCTCGAATGTTTGAAAAACAAACACTCGTCGCGATATCAACGAAGCTCCCTTGCAACTGCAATTTTAATTTTTTGAATTTTGTTCCTCAGTTTCATATTCCAGAAATTTACGCAAAATTGAATAAAATTATGTATGCAAACACGTGAATTAAACCTCTTTATTTGCTCGAAGAATTAAACCACTCGCGCTAAACGCGCTCGTGATTTGAAACTTTCTTTTCGCAAATAAACAGTGGTTTAATTCATTTGTATAAATAACTATTGTTCTATTAACAGCTGATGATGGACGGTAATATAATCGTTCAAAACGTCCAAATATAAAAAGTCTATGAAACAAAAGAACATTTTCAAATTTTTTTTTGAAAATGGCCTTTGATTGTTCCTTAAGCCTTTTCAAATTAAAAGTTCTTTATTAGTGGTTCTCTATGTCATTATAGGAACACAGTATCAAAATTTCAAAATTTTGAGTTCAGCAGTTTGTTCTGTGCGCTGTCTTTCAAATAATAATCTATTCGAAGTTTTAATCCAATCGGGTGAACGATGCGCGAACAAAAAGATATGCGATATGACTCGCACGGCATATATTGTACGATTATTATTCAGATTAGTCACAAATTTCTAAGCAAGTGCCATCTATAAATGTACATAGATTCATCTCAATCGAATGAACGATGCGCGAAAAGACGACTATGACTCGTGTACCACTTATTATACTGTAACGTTATTTATTTTAATTTAGGGTGCAAAAGTTACTAAACACTACTATTTATTTTTATGATTTATTAAAATAATAAATTAGATAACTAACAATATCTCTAATAAATAATTCTAATTTAAACTAGAGATTATTACACTACACTATAACTTAACTTTAATTATTTATGTCGGTATTGATTTATTTTAAATAACACAATTTATTTCAACCACTAGCAGTCCATATTATAGAGTCTCTGAGCCAAAATCAATAATCTCCCAGTTGAGTCAGCCACTGATATATACCGTGGGTCTCTCCCCACTACGTTTTTCCCAAAAACGTCTTGACTTTTCTAGAAAGCGCTAGAAGGTACCTTCAATTTTCTAGAAAACAAATATATTCGCTTCTATTTCTTGACGTAAAATATTTCCACAATAATTTAAGCACCAGTAAAACCGAAATGACTAATTTATAGATTTAAATTCGATACAATATGTTGATAATACTCAGAAATTTTTATGCAAGGACCAACAACAACAACTGTAAAAAGTTTCAACTCAATTGAATCAGCCGTCTCGGAGATTAGCTCGGACAAATAAAATAGACAAACAGACAGATACAAATTTTAAAAACGCGTGTTTCGGTTTTGGTATCCTGCAAAGAACCATTTGAGATTTCGGTGTCACAGATAGACATTTCAATTTCATTCTTCTGAATTCTGCAAGATTTCTGAATTAAATATATACGAAAAAAGTTGAACTTCCTGTTTTAATCCCTGAAATTTTTATTGAAATCTGTTGATCCGGTTCGGAGCCTATTCGAAGCAAACTTCCAGACAGACACATCAGTCAGACAGACGAAAATTCTACAAACGGTCATTTATGATTGGACATCGTTTAAATAGCAGCAGAAGTTTTGGTTGCTTATTTATTTCAGAGTTTATAATTTTTTGTTTCCCTATAAATTTCCGAATTTATGGTCGTAGAGAAAGTATAACCTGAAACATGTTTGGAATGGCTATTCAGCACTTGTGAAACCGTCACACTCGCCCACGGCTACAAACTTCTCACTCATGCTGAATATGCCTCATTCCATTTTTGTTGCAGAATATACTGTTCCACAATTCGGTTAGGCAGTCGTAAACTGAGTTTTGATTCAAAGATTGCCATGCGTTACAGTAGCTAGTATTTACCGTTTTCAAAGTTTTTATTTCCAAAGTTTTGTAATATACAGGGTGTTGGAAAAAATACTTATGGGGGTGCTTCAAGAAGATTACATTTCTAGTGCCACTGGCCAACATGAAATTCTTGATGAAGCTAATAAATGAGTATTTTAACCACGTAATTTATGTTAAATAAAAAACTCAATAATTTTATTCTGGCTTTTGCAATAATATCTACACTGTTAATGGTCATAAAATTGAGTAGTTGAATAATGGTGTGGTTTTTTTATATAACACCCTGTATAATAACACCTAACGATACAAAAATTGGCACCATTTTTTCTTTCATACTATCATTAGTACACAAAAAGCTCACGTGGAACTGCCACTGAAGCTACGCATCCAGCGTATATTTAAACAATTGTAAACTTCGAATTTATCGGTTAACTGGTAATCCTACCCCAGTCCAATTTCTCTGAACTACATGTAATACAATATTATGTTTCGATTCGTCCACTTGATGTAATTCAAATTCGGGCGATTGTGTTGAACTTGTAGTTATGTTAGCCGTGAATAGCGATCAATGATTCGAATAATGTTTCCTAGATATAATTTTAATGTTGCTTCACATGAATTATGGATAGAGGTTTCAAGTGATGGATGTGAAATACGTTGAATTTGAACGGAGCAGATTATGGGTTTATTTACTAGATGGTCGGTGTTTGAGGAATTGATTATTAGAAATAATAACTTATAATTGTTGTATGATTTCCATTAATTTGAATATTTACGTAAATCTTTCGATTGGATGGAACTTTCAGTTTCGTCAAAAGTCAATTTCATGAGGTTAAAAAAAGTAAAGCTCCACTGAAATATTCATATGGAGCAGTTTCCAAGAATAATATTTCAAAGAAATTAACTTGAAAAAAATTTTGAGCATGTGATACATAAAGCAAGCTTTTTGGTCAGAAATGCTTGAGCAATACTAATAATGAGATAAAGTAGCATTCTGTGAAATTGCTCTATCTTTTTACCCAGAAACCGGAAGCTTATACGTTCCCGCTACCGCTAAAGCCGTTTCCCGGAAACCTAAACGTTCCGAACCGGTAACTGTTGGCGCTTCGCTAGAAAAACAGTTACCTTGAAAACTCAATTCATGAATAGAAAAGGGAAATTTGGAGTGTTTTACTGAAGAAAATATTCTTTTAACTTTATCATTAGTAATGTTGTTTTTACTTTATAAAAAAGAATAAATTATTGAGCCTCCATAATACATGAAAAGTATGTACCTGTAAAGAAAATAAAATTAATTATTCTCAATAACCCTGCGAAGCATCTTTTGTTTATGCACAGAAGAGTGTCTGAGAAATTAAGAGAGTCAAAGAAGTGTTCTCCAGTGTTTAATCATGTGCATCAATTGCGCTTGGTATGGATGCAGTAATTTGGAAGTAGCCATTGATACAATAATAACAAATTAAAATCAATATCGAGTAAAAATCGCATCTATTGTACATGCACCCTAATAATCCAGCTTTCACTAATCCACTCTCCCCACCAATCTCCCCCCTCTTTTGTGTTTACTTCCAGCGCGTGCCACACGCTCTCTTCACTCCTGCTGAAAACTGTACTCGCTCCTGCTACAGCAGGAACTGCCATGACCATGTGTTGTGACTGCCGGTAGCACGAGTCGCGTGGATTGTGGTTCCCGTTCTCCTCGTGTGCGGCGTGCGCCGGGTATTGATCTGACACAATGCCCTACATCGCCGACACAAGTCTGAACTTGTGTGATGCTGCTCCTGCTAGCAGAATTAGCAGGCAGTTCCTGCTAAGAGGAAAGATGTGTTCGACAATGGAGTCTAATTGCTGTTTTGAATTTTTTACGGCAAAGTTTGCACATAATTTTGGGGAATTGGAACTAAAAAAATATTCTACTATTCACTCGTATTACCTACTCATTTTCTCCTGCAAACATTTAATATAATCTATAATTTCGTGTTATGTTCAGACTAATCTTAAAAATCATTTGATTGCTGTTTTATTTATTCGTGTTTCAAAACGGCGCAAAAATTGTGTTGAACTAGGCAGTAAATCAGATTTACTGCCCTATCTAAATCCATAGCCTCGTCATCGTTTCAGTTATTATTTTCTAATCATTGACCAATAGATCATAAAAACACTTGAAGATTGTGTTATTTTTATATAAAGAACAGGCTGTATTTTAAAACAATGGCTAAAAAAAATTGAAATTGTAGCAAGTGATGGCAATTAGGTCTATCTAATTATACTGAGACATGAGCTTTTGATCAATATATCCTAAATCATTTAAAAATTGAACTATCTTCATATAAAAAATAGATTATCATTCAAGCAAGTACATAGTTAAAGAAATTTTAAAATGCCATTTTATGTCAAAAAACCACTGTTTCAAGTTACGCAAGATTCCACGTCAAGCTCGGTCAGAGCGGGCAAAGCCCGCCTGTTTATTTTGGTGCGAAGCACCGCCGCGTCGGTTAAAAACAAAACCACTGTTTCAAGCTACGCAATATCTCACGTCGAGCTTGATCCTTTCACCTCGCTACACTCAACCCCCGCCCTTTCCTTTCCATAAGTACCTAAAAAAGTTTTGTGCCAAGATTGGCTATTTTGAAAAGGTCAGAAAATGTTTATACGGATTATAGGATTATCGTGTGCCGAGATGGAATATCAATAGATAATAAAAACACTTGAGAATTGTCTTCATATAAAAAAAATAGTATCGTCTAAATCAATGGCCAAAAAAATTTGAAATTGTTTCTGCTAATAAATAAAGGCTAGAGGCTAGCTCAAGTGATGATAATTAGGATTTTTCAATCATGCTGAAACATGCTGAAACATGCTGAAACATGATCAATCCTAACAACTAATATTATAAATGCGTAAACTACTCAACCGATCATCATGAAATTTTGTACACATATTTAGGATACTAATTGGCTAATATAGGACATTGAATTTTGAAGTGAAACTTCTTTTGAGACGGTGTGAATCGGATTTTATGAAACGAAAAGAGACTACAGCGCACCAGCCATCACAGTGCTCTCAGCATCCTCAGGCTGCACGCGTTCCAGAACCAGAATACAAAGTTTCACTTCTACCGGATGCGAACTCACACTCGAATTTTTTTAAATTAAATTGTTCAAAATATAAATAAATAGTTTCGATTGGGAAATTGAACGCCATCTGGCGTTCCATGTGTTATAAGAATCCTAACTAATATTGTAAATGTGAATGTGAGTTTGTTTGTTGATTTGTTACGCTTTACGAGTAAACTACTCAACCGATCATCATGAAATTTTGTACACATATTTAGGATACTAACTGGTTAATATAGGACATTGAATTTTGAAGTGAAACTTGCTTGGAATTGGATTTTATGAAACGAAAAGAGACTACAGCGTACCTACCGTCACGGTCAGCATTCTCAGGCTGCACGCGTTCCAGAACCAGAATACAAAGTTTTACTTCTACCGTGTGTGAACTCACACTCGATTTTATTTAAATTCAATCATTCAAAATATAAATAAAATAGTTTCTATCATTCGTTGGGAAATTGAACGCCATCTGGCGTTCCATGTGTAATAAGAATCCTATATAAGATATTTTTTATTGAGTAAAAAAATTGATGTTGGCATATATGCTCCCATCTTGGGGAAAAATAATCTTTAGCATTTTCTATTAATCAATAGATCATAAAAACACTTGAGAATTGTGTGGTCTCCATATAAAAAAAATATTATGTCCTAAACCAATGGTTAAAGAAATTTGAAATTGTTTCTACTTGTGAAGGAGGGATTTTTCAATCATGCTGAAACATGAGCTATTGATCAATAAATCATAATGTCACAAATATGAAATAATTATTTATTTGTATTCGCTGTAACTGTAATCCTAGTTAGTATTGACAAGGTCGATGTTCAACTGTCGGACATGATTGACAGGCTATGGTCACTAGATGTTCGGTGGTTGCCAGGCAACAACTGTTAGACAATTGAATGTTGGCCCATTGTCGGCTTAGGTATATAAGAGCGTAAGCTAGGACAGGGATGGATTCATTCAGTGATTCCAGTAAGAGTAATTGTGAGCGATATTGTATTCATATAAGTGTATAAAATAAATATTTGTACTGCAACCTGTGATAATAAATTAATCACAATAAAATTTGTGACAATAAGAACAATTCAGAATTGAGTTGCCTCCATATAAAAAAATTATTATCTCCCAAACCAATGACCAAAAAAATTTGAAATTATTTCGACTAGTACAGGAAGTCTAGTAGCTCAAGTGATGGCAATTGACATTTTCTAATTATGCTGATACATGAGTTATTAATCAATAAATCATAAATACACATGCAAATTGTGTTGTTTCCATGCAAATTTTAATTAAATCCTCAACCAGTTTCGAAATAAATTTGAAATCATGGTTACTAGTAAAGGAAGGCCAGGGGTTTAAGTGATGCTAACTAAGATTTATAAAATTATAATGATACAAGAGCTGTTGATCAGTAGATCATAAAAATACTTGAAATTTGAGTGGTCTTCATATAAAAAATTGATTATTTTGTAAACAAGTGCTCAAAAAAAAATTGAAAATGTGACTGTTGATGCAGGAAGGTTAGGAGCTCAAGTGATGGTAGTCATAATTTTTTAGTCATAATGATACATGAGTTATTGACCAATAGATCATAAAAACTTCTGAAAATTGTGTTTAAATAAAAAAAAATTTGACTATTTCTGCCAGTAAAGGAAGGCTTGGAGCCCAAGTAATGACAACTGTGATTTTTCAGGCATGCTGATACATGAGCTATTGATCAATGGATCATAAAAACACTTAAAAATTGATTACCTTCTGAACCAGTGACCAAATGAATTTGAAATTGTTTCTATTGGTAGAAAAAAGCTGGAAGCTTAAATTATATCAGCTATTGATCAATAGATCATAAAAATATCTGAAAATTGCGTTGCCTTCATTTAAAAAATTGTAGCCAAAAATTGAGTTGATTTACGTGAGACATCCTATATTATAATAGCATTGAATACCTGATTGATCTCAAAGTTACTGGCATAAATCTATACGAAAATTCTTATTCGTGCTCAGAATAAATTCCATTAAATTATCACCATTATCCTGCGGCAGGAAGCAGGAATATTTCCTGCGAGCACCAATCTCAATACCCATCAAAAGCAGAGGAACAGTGCTGCGAGTTTTTGATCAAATTAATTACAGAAATTGGCTGGAGGTGCAGTTGCTATGAAAATAATTAAATTGTTACTGAACTGTAATCAATAAACGAATATTGCGATTTATAGCCAATTCGCTTTGATTTTATTTTTAAGCTGTGACGTATATACACACCCTAAATATCTTAATGCAGTAAAGCAGGCAACTGCATTGAAACAAAAGAGTAATGAATGGATTTTGTTTGTATTCTTAGAGTTTACTGTTCGACAGCTATAAACATTTGACGTCATTCTATAAATATAATCATAGAAAGAAATCTTATTTAAACTTTATATCTTCAATTCTGAATATTTTTGAACTACCTTTATTATTTATTATTTAATATTTTGATTTAAAAAATATGGATTCTCCTGCATAATAATTCGAAGCCTATTTAGATTCAAAATTATCGTGTCCACCCTATACATACAATTTTCAATCCACAAATTCATTTATCCCTGCAACCAAACTTCCTGTCCTGAAACAGCCGTTAGATTAATGCGCAAGCGTCGAGCTTTCAGCAGGATTGCCATTGCGCAACGCACGTTTCCTGCACTAAACCAGGCACGTTGTTAGCACGCGCCTCAGGAGAGAATCCTGCTGTAGTGAATGCCCGAGGACCGTAGTTGTGTCAAGTGCTGTGCAAAAAAATTATATTTTTGTGAATGTTGTCTTCCAGTTTTTAAGAAAAGAGTATTTTTGATAAAATAATTAGTGCTGCAGGAATTTGAAGAGATTATTGAAGGATTTTTGTAGAAAACAGTTCACGAATAGTTGGTAATATAATTTTTTTATATTTTTGATATTGCAGGAATTTTGCAAGCTTTTTAGGAAATAAAATTAAATGTTTATTATTGTGCATGATGCATCGTTTAATAACACGTATTATAAACGAGACACATAGCGTTAAAACTGTTTATTCAGCGTTCATTTACTATTATTTCAAATTTTTATTGGTATTGTTAGCAGCTATCGATTAATTAATTTACAAATGTGCATAGCATTATCATCCAATAATTTTATTAATTCACTAAACTGTTTATCCCATCAGAAACGACTGCATCCAATTGATTTTAAGTAATTTTATTTTTTTTTTGGATCGAATGGCAATTACGGACAAAACTAGAGTTCTCTTATGATCTAAGAACAATAATCAGTCAAAAAAAATGGCAATATATCGGCCGAACTTGACCCAAGAAGCAAGAAAAGTTCTTCCATCAAAGTCACAACTTCCAAGTTGATTTCTAGTCACTTTAAAGAGTTTTTTGAATCGAATGATAACTAAAGATGAAACTTCAGTTCAATATTTTGATCCAGAAAAAAACGACAGTCGGAAAAGTGGGAATATATTGGCCCAGCATGGCCCAGAAAGTTTCGTATGTATAACAACAGAAGATGTTCCTTCATCAGTCACAATTGATTCGTAGTCGCTTTAAAACGATTTTTAAATTGATTGATGACTAAGATGAAACTTGGGTTTATTCTCTTAATTCAGGAACGGAGGAATGGTCGAAAAATTTTGAAATAATGGCCCCGTATGGCCCAAGAAGCAGGAGAAGATTTTCTATTAAAGTCACAATATTCAAGTTGATTCGTAGTTGCTTTGAAAAGATTTTTGGATCGAATGATGGCTATGGAAGAAATTTGGATTCATCCTTCTGATCCAGGAACAACAAAACAGTCGAAAAAGTGGGCATATATTAGCCGAGCATAGCCCAAAAAGTTTCGCGTACATAAATCAACAGAAGAAGTTCTTTCATCAAAGTCACAACATCCAAATTGATTCGTAGTCTCTTTACAAAGCTTTTTGGAACGATTGATGACTATGGAGAAACTTGAGCTCATCCTCCTAATCCAGAAACAAAAGAGCATTCGAAAAAGTGAGCATATATTAGCCTAGCGTGGCCCAAAAAGTTTCGCGTACATAAACCAACAGAATTCATAATTACAACATTCAAATTAAATCGTAGTCTCTTTACGAAGCTTTTTGGAACGATTGATGTCTATGGGTGCACTTAGATTTATTCTT
The DNA here is from genome assembly GCA_963989225.1 of Dromius quadrimaculatus. Taxonomy (NCBI): domain Eukaryota; kingdom Metazoa; phylum Arthropoda; class Insecta; order Coleoptera; family Carabidae; genus Dromius; species Dromius quadrimaculatus. The sequence goes on from OZ022328.1 coordinate 7,302,252, forward strand.
CTGATCCAGAAACAAAAGACTGATCGAAAAAGTGGGAACAGTGGCCCAATATGGCCCAAGAACTAGAAAAATGATCTATAGTTATAGCATCAAAATAGACTCATAGTCATTTTGAAAAGCTTTTTGGATCGAATGGTAATTATGGATGAAACTGAGGCTAATTTTTATGATCTAGAAACAAAGAAACAGTCAATAAAGAGCGAATAAATCTGCCCAGCATTGCCCAAGAAGTCACAATATCCAATTTGATTCGTAGTTACTTAAAAAAGCTTTTTGGACGAATGATGACTTTGGATGAAACTTGTTCATTCTCCTGATCCAGAAACAAAAGAACAATGGAAAAAGTTTCGCGTACACAAATCAACAGAAGATGTTCTTTCATCAGTCACAATTGATTCGTAGTCGCTTCAAAAAGGTTTTTGAATCGATTGGTGGCTATAGATGAAACTTGGCTTCATTCTCTTAATTCAGGAACAAAAGAACAGTCGAAAAATTATAAACATAATGGCCTAGTTTGGCCCAAGAAGCAGGAGAAGATTTTTCATCAAAGTCACAATATTCAAGTTGATTAATAGTTATTTAAAAAGCTTTTTAGATCGAATGATGACTATAAATGAAACTTGAATTCATCCTCCTGATTTAGGACAGTCGAAAAAGTTGGCAAATATTGGTCCAGCATGGCCCAAGAAGATTTTTGTACATAAATTTACAGAAGAGGCTCCTTCATCAAAGTCACAACATCCAAATTGATTCGTAGTCACTTTAAAAAGCTTTTTAGAATCCATTGATGACTGTGGTTGGAATTTGAGTTTATTTTCCTGATCCAGAAACAAAAGAATGGTCACAAATTGGGAACATATTTGCCCAAAACGGCCCAAGAAGCAGGAAAATTGCTTCCATAAAAAATTGAAAGTCCAAATTGATTCGTAGTCGTTTTAACAAGCTTTTTGGATCGAATGGCATCAGTGGATGACTCTAGGAGTCATCCTCGTGATCCAGAAACAAAGAAACAATTGAAAAGTAGGACCCAAGAAGCAAGAGAAGTTCTTCCATCAAAGTCACAACATCCAAGTTTATTCATAGGTGCTTTAAAGAGCTTTTTGGATCGAATAGTGAATATGAATGAAACTGTTGTTCATTTTTATTGTATTTTTTGGATCGAATGAAATTGGAGTCATTTTATGGTAATGGTAACTATGATTTTATGATCCAAAAATGAAGAAACAGCCCAAAAAGCTGGAACATATTGGCCCAGTATGGCCCAAAAAGCAGGTGAAGTAAAATCACAACATCCAAGTTTACATAATCAATAGGAGAAGCTCTTCCATTAAAGTTACAATAACTTTTTGGATCAAATATTGGCTATGAATGAAACTTGTGCTCATCCTTACAACCCAGAAACAAAATAACAGTTGTAAAAGTGGGAACGTATTGGCCCAGTATGGCCCAAGAAGCATAAGAAGTTTTCACAACGAAATTACAACATCCAAGTTGATTCGCAGTCACTTTGAAAAGCTATTTGGATTGAATGATGACTATGGATGAAATTTGAGTTCAAGAACAGTCCGAAAAGTGAAAACATATTGGCTTACATGGTCTAAGAAGCTCTGCGTACACAAATCAATAGGAGAAGTTTTTCCATCAAAGTCACAACATCCAAGTTGATTCGTAATCGTTTAAAAAAACTTTTTGGATCAAATGGTGACTTTGGATAACACTTAGGTTCAACCTCATAATCCAAGAACAAAAAACAATTGAAAAAGTGGAAACTTATTGGCCCCGTATGACCCAAGAGGTAGGAGAAGTTCTTTCATCAAAGTCACATCATTCAAGTTGATTCATTTGATTCATAGTCACTTTAAAAAGTTTTTTGGATCGAATAATGACTATGGATGAAACTTGAGTTCAAGAACAGTCCGAAAAGTGGAAACATATTGGCTTACATGGTCTAAGAAGCTCTGCGTACACAAATCAATAGGAGAAGTTCTTCTATCAAAGTCACAACATCCAAGTTGATTCGTAATCGTTTTTAAAGAGCTTTTTGGATCAAATGGTGACTATGGATGAAATTTAGGTTCAACCTCATAATCCAAGAACAAAAAACAGTTGAAAAAGTGGGAACTTATTGGCCTAGTATGGCCCAAGAAGTAAATGAAGTTTTTTCATCAAAGTCACAACATTCAAGTTGATTCATTTGATTCATAGTCACTTTAGAAAGCTTTTTGGATCGAATTGTGACTATGGATGATACTTGTGTTCAAGAACAGTCGGAAAAGTGAAAACATATTGGGTTATCTTGGCCTAAGAAGCTTCAAGCACACAAATCAACAAGAGAAGTTCTTTCATCTAAGTGACTACAACCAAATTGATTCGTAATCGTTTTTAAAGAGCTTTTTGGATCAATTGGTGACTATTAATGAAACTTGGGTTCAACCTCATAATCCAAGAACAAAAACCAGTTGAAAAAGTGGGAACTTATGGGTTTAGTATGGCCCAAGAAGTAGAAGAAGTTCTTTCATCAAAGTCACAACATCCAAGTTGATTCATTTTATTCATAGTCACTCTAAAAAGCTTTTTGGATCGAATGGTGACTATGGATGAAACTTGAGTTCAAGAACAGTCGGAAAAGTGGAAACATATTGGCTTATCTTGGCCTAAGAAGCTTCAAGCACACAAATCAACAAGAGAAGTTCTTTCATCAAAGTCACAACATCCAAATTGATTCGTAATCGTTTTTAAGGAGCTTTTTGGATCAATTGGTGACTATTAATGAAACTTGGGTTAAATCTCATGATCCTAGAATAAAGAAACAGTCAAAAAATGGCAACATATTGGCCCAACATTGTCCAAAAAGCAGAATAAGTTCGTCCATAAAATAACATACGGGTGAATAACCTTAGCATCCATTTGTGGCTTGGCTAGACTGTACTGATTTTGCAGATTGACAAAAATAATTAGAAACAGATCTTCAAATTATCCCTTAAACTTTGCAGAAATCATTGTGACGTAAGCAGTCGTGAATACATGGTAAAATTTTCACGATTGTCTGATAAATCCACGGACTCAAGCATACAATGCATTGTTCGCATGCGATAAATCAAATCAGCTGTTTTAATTTCCACTATCGTCGCCGCAATTGATTTTCCAATAGAATTCGACCTTAACATTGGTCTGCAGCAATTGTGCTACATACTTTTGCCTTTATCTACCCCTTCTTACATTCATTCTTATTAGCTTATCAAAAGAAATCTTGGAAAATCATTTCATAATTGAAATATTTCTGAATTCGTAAATGGCCCGTATTTTGGGGCTTCGTACCAAAAAGTTACAATGTTACACGTTCTATTGATATATTTAGACATTATTTAAATAAAAAATTATAAATTTCTTATGTATTTATTAAGCGTGTGCAACCCGCACATATAACAAAATTTTATTTTAATTGACTACTTTACATCTGTATGGAGAACTTTATACATTCGCTATCCAAAGTTTTACAGAAAGTTCAAACTTATATATTAACCGTTAGTAAGTTTCAAAATACATATTTGAATAGTGACTTCTTAAGACCTGCCTAGCGGGTGGCTTAGTAAAAGATTATAAGGGTAACTAAGCAGGGTAGTAACCAAGAAATTTTAATCTGGCTCATCAAACAGGAAATGTGGAACACAAAACTTTGTGTACCTAAAAATCAAATTACTATTTGAACTAATGGAAAATAGTCTTGTCACAAAAATTAAATGAAAAGATGCAACATATTGCAGTTCAAAACTATATTGGACAATATTGATATAAAATATCTCCCAAATATTGGAAAATGTGAAATGGAATATGTCGTCCGTATAACAGCTTTCCAAGAACTATCGGATTCGTTCTTTATAAACATTTCACGAGAATTCAAATCAAATACAAACATAGAAACAACGCATTTTTTAAAATAACGAAGTAAATAAATGATGAATTTTATCTATATTTTTCAGAATTATGAGTAATTGAAGAGTCTCTTACGTTTCCGGGCGGTACAAATTTCTTAAGGCAGGTTAAAAAGTTAAATAATAAATGAATAAAAATCTGACGTGGACATTACGATAATCAAACACAAAATTCCATCGTTCCACGACTAATCGTTTTGGATTTATCCAAAAAATTCTAAAAATTGTCAAGTAAAGTGCGCTTTCGGTTCAGTCGGTTGCTTTGGAAACAGTAGGTTATCATTCTTATGCTATAACATTCCTAAATACTGATTTCCAAGATTCTACGGCTAGCAATTCTGAATTTATGCGCGAAATTAAAAAATAAATTCCAACTGAAGTGTATTTCCGGTTCAGTCGATTGTTATGAGAATAGTAGGCAATCATTCAGATGCTACAGCAGACTGAAATACTAAATTTCTATGCTCTACAGCAGATCGTTTCGAATGTATGTGAAAAAATTCAAAAGACTGTCAAGTAAAATGCGGTACTATCTAACATTCTACGTTCAATCATTTTGGATTTATACGGAAAATTCAAAAAATGTTTCCAGTAAAGTGCACTTTTTGTACAGACGATTGCAATCATAATGCAAGGTGTACAACATATGTTATATAAGTGCTTAATACGGAATTTCATATTCTACAACCGATTGTTTTGGATTTATGTGGAAAAATCGAAAAGTCTGTCACATAAAGTGCATTTCCGGTTCTGTCGATTAGTACAAAAATAGAAGATAACCATTTAGATGCTACAGCAATTTCAAATACTAAATTTCAGTATCCTACAGCTAATCATTTTGGATTTATGCGGAAAATTCAAAATAAGTTACAAGTAAAGTGCACTTCCGGTACAGACGATTGCAACCATAATGCGAGATGCACAACTAGACCATAGATCAGTATTAAATACAAAATTTCAACATCATCCGTTCGACGGGTTTTAAGATTTGCGAGTTACAAACGCACATATATACATACATACTACCGACGTCAAGCCGAAAATAGTCAAAATGGATTAAAGTATTTCATCAGAATATTGTCGGTTTCACAATACTTGTACTTTGTACAAGTAAGTAAAAAAGCTAAATTTTAGATAATCTGTAATAATAATTTTTTGTGGAGGGCTGGATCAAATCTCTTGTTATTTTCTTTTAATTTGACCGAATTACAGCCCTTTTAAGCATTCCCATAAGTCAGCATGGTTTTTTATTGACTTCTTAATTTCTAAATTGTCAATGAAATCAAGGATCTTGTCATTTTTACGGGTGTGTAAGATTTCAGAATTCTTGGTGATGTCAAAATCATGTCCGCTATTAAATGATCAGCAAAACTTGATTGAGTGATTCGAAATTATTAAATGCGCTCATGTTTTTTGAATCTTGTTGCAAATTTTTGTCCGCTTGTCTCAATGTAATAATTATTTAAGATCGACTGTATTAAAGTAGTATTTTACAGCGCTCTAGCTAATGAGAAACCCCCGCTTCGCGGTGGTTTCTCAAACGAAGCTATCGCGCTATAAAATACATAACGTACAAGATTTGAATTAAATTTCTTGTACGATATTGGGCCGAATCTAGCTTCCTTCATTAGCTAATTAAGTTTCACTAATTCCCATTCTATCTTTTTTCCACTCAACTATTCTAACATACATTTGTTTTTATTTATATCTTACTGGAGCTTCTTCAAGTAGTGCCGAAAGATGAATTCGGCCCAATATGTATATTTTAATGAAGAACATTCTTTAATTGTATACGTTGATTTTAAGTTTAAGATCTGGGGGAATTTTGTTGGAGTCACTTGACGTTGGCAATTGTTTCACAGTGACAGTTGTCAAAATTATAACTGCATTAATGAATATTTCTTTGATTTCTGTATTTATCACTTTCAATAATCTGTAAAGTAACAACGTTTTGTTCCATAAATTTCTCAACTTTATATTCATTTAATTAATTGAATGTTTGTAAAAAGCAAGTGTTTTCCGAATTTTTTACGCACAGTAACTAAACTTTAATCAAGTTACTCGTCGCGTAGAAACAAATGTAACAAGCATTTAACAGTTTGGGGTATCAAAAATACATTTTTCTATTTGGGTGATAAAGTGTATTTTATGAACCTCGTTTGGATATCGTAAGGTGCCTCTTTATAGAACTCGAACCTAATTTTTATCAGGTTGGTAGCTACGTTGCTAAATAACCAAACTTTCATTTTTATATGTCAAAATACAATATATTCTGGAGAAAATTCTGAAATGGTTTAGGTTTATATTTATTTATTTCTGAGAAAGTAATAATATTCAAATAATCACATTTTGAAAAGTATTTTTGATTCACACAAATTACTTATCTGTCAAGTCTCAGTGTTACCAAAAGAATCAAATAAAAAATTAAATATCCTTTATCGATCTTTTCAAAATATATAAAATTCAATATTTTTTGACATATATGAACCCAAATAGAAAAAATTGTATATGATACACGTTTCATAAGACATTTTAGATCACTTGTTCATTAGTAAACTCGCCGCAAGCGTTTCGTTTTCCAACAAGAACGCGTTCACTAAAATCATGTCCTATGAAACTTATATCTTGAAATATTATTACACGTACCACAGTTCAGTCTATAAACGCCAGATTGTGCTGTCAGTTCAGGATTGTCCAAAACGAGATTCAAAGAACACGCGCTTGAATTTTCAAACACCTATTTTGATATCACCAAGAATTTTGAAATCATACACATCTGCAAGAATGGTAAAATCCTTAATTTCCTTGAAAACTTACTGACTTTGAACGACCAAACGAGCCCCACTTTCAAATCTTTTAATATTGTAACGCTATTTATTCTAATTTAGGGAGCAAAAGTTACTAAACACTACTATTTATTTCTATGAGTTATTAAAATAATAAATTAGATGACTAACATTATTTCTAATAAATAATTCTAATTTAAACTAAAGATTATTACACTACACTATAACTTAACTTCAATTATTTATGTCAATATTGATTTATTTTAAATAACACAATTTATTTCAACCACTAGCAGTCCATATTATAAGGTCTCTGAGCCAAAATCAATAATACTTCTCGTTGAGTCAGCGAATATATATCGTGGGTGTCTCCCCACTACTTTTTTCCCGCAAACGTCCAGGCGTTTCTAGAAAACGCTAGAAGGTACCAGCAATTTTCTAGAAAACAAATATATTCGTTCTATTTCTTGATGTAAAATATTTCCACAATAATTCTAAGCACCAGTAAAGCCGAAATGACTAATTTATAGACTTAAATTCGTTACAATATAATTCAAGGTTTACAATAGGAAATATTTAAGAGTTTTTTGAAAATTTACACTTTAGCTTGCCAAGAATTGCCAGCTAATTGGGGTTGTATAAAATGTACATATTCTTCCAATATTTATATAAATTTCATCATAATGTGTTATAAAGTTGATAGTTTATAATCTTCCGGCTGAAATCTCTCAGTCCGACCTATAATTTTATATTCTAATTATTTCTATTCAGCATATAATTTTTTATTGACACAGTTTACAAAAGTAGAGCTGGAATCTTGGCTTTTATGCGTTTGATGCAATTATTTCAACCCCTGAAAGCATATTGTTATAAAAAAGAACAATCTCATATTCTTTTCTCTTTTATTGTTTCATGTCCGCGCTAATTTTCCGTGTCGAGTTTTACTTTGTTATTTTCAGTTTTAATTTACTTCCAGTGTTCCAGTATTGAAACAGAATAAATTAATTTCTAATATTTATTACATGTTGCTGACATAAGGTTTTACTGTGTAGTAAATAGCTTGATAGATTATGTTTTTTATTTATAAATATGTATATTTTTAATTAAAAATATTCTTATCATTATTATTAATCGTGAATTAAAATTATTGGGAATTTTCTGTATTAACTTAAATAAAAATATTATTGAATTATTCTTATCCAGAGATTTTCCCGTTGCGGCTGTTTCATAATACATCATCCAATTTAAAAATTCTAAATTTTACCCTTATATTGACTGGACTACTTGCACTGTTGAAATAATTCCCTGGCTATAAAATAATCTAAAAATAAAAAAATTATAACTAATCTTTACCTTCGAGCACCCTGTAGAAGGCAGATAATAAACTCATCCATTGGGAATCTTTTGTTAGAATATTCCCAATACTAACTGTATCGTTCACCAATTTTTCTCTAATCTCTTGCCTCAAATGAATATGGGAATTTTTGAAGCTGTTTTTCCAACATTCTGTTGATGTACCAGAAGCTTATCTTGTATTTCCAGTGAAATGAAATTTAAAATTCAAAAAGAATATAACAGTAAGAGGATTATCATAGATACTGTTATTTTAATATTGTCTTGAAATATTTTGAACGTATAAAAACAGTTATTTATAATAGGTTTTAAATAAAACTGTTTTAATCTACAGAATTAATGGTAAAACCAGAACAGGGTGGGTAGAAAATACTTAGAACTGTGTATAATTGGATACTAAAATTTATTATTATGAAATTGAATATTAATGATTTATTTTTGTTTCCAGTTTATTCCATCTCATCAATGTTAGCCACTTTGTTGTCGTGGGGTAGCTGCTGGAGTCCTGGACCGTCAGCGTTTGTGGGGCCCCTCCGCACTGCCATCCCGTGAATGGGAGCCCCACAGCCCCGCTCATGATCTGCTCCGAGCACATGGCAACCCTGGAATGTTAGTAAATCATCAATAAATTTAGACAATGTTAAATATTTTAGTTTCATATGCTCATAAAATATTATTGAAGTCGCCAAAATATTATTCATATTTTGTGAGGCTTGACTTCTGTTACCGAGGCTGTTTTTAGAAATTGAATAATTTTATGACAGAAAATTATTACCGTATGTTCATTACAAATTTTATTATATTCTCTAAATCTTCAATATTATAGAAGTTATGCAGAAAATCAAATATCAGTGTTTATCTGAGGGTTTTCTGGTGGATCGATTCCAACTATATTCTTATGATCGAATCATGATAAAATTATTGCCTATACTTGATTTCAAATTGGTCAAACGCTGGTGTTGTTATCCTAAAAGAACATACGCATAGAAGAATAATACTTCTCAATTGTTTTTTAAGATTCTCTTAAAAAAGATGGCTGGTACCACGAGCTCTGTTTTTGGTGCTACTAAGAGCGTTGTGTCAAGATGTGTTTTAACGCAATTAGAATTTTCCCAAATACTTTAGAAAATAATCTTCAGATACAAATTACGGAAAATACATATGTCTACAAAATTTATTTGAATACTTTCCTTTAAAATAGCTTGAAATATTTACATTGCCTTAAAACGCTTCTTAAAATAACACTGCTAGTATAGCCAAAAACAGAGCTTGTGGTACCAGCCGATGTATCTATCGTTTCTAGGCAAAATAAATTCGGGTTTGCTGTGAATTGGTCAAGCGTTCTTGTTTCATGTTAAATGCACGAAGCCCGCTCCCTAACGCATATAAATATTACTAAAAGAATTTCAAATATATTCCTACAAATAAAAAACTTGTAACATGAAGTGATCAGGTCTAGTGACGTTACATTCCTATTTTCATCTCAAGCATACTTTTAATCTACTTCATATTCCCAAAAAATTAGAAAGTTTATATCTTGAAATAATTTTTTGTTCAAATAACAGTGATGCAGTCCGAATTGGTTCAAATGGTCTACAAGATATGCGGCCCACGAGCCAATATTTTTTCCCCAGTCACACAAAAGCTGAAAACAAGCATAGATTCAGATAAAAACCCTAATCAGTAATAGAGGTCTTGGAATAAAAATTGTAGGTCAAAAAAGCCTGAATTGGTCCAAACGGGCTACAAGATATCGGGGTCACGGGTCGAGTACAAGCCAATATTTTTGCCTTCTATGCAAGAGTTGAGAACAAGCATAGAAAAATTGTCAGAATCCTAATCGGAGGTCAAAAAAAGCCCGAATTGGCTCAAACGGGCTTCAAGATATCCGGACCATGAATTGAGTGCGGATCAATTATTTTGCCGGCTACATAAAATCTAAAATCAAGCTTAGAGAAAGATGAAAACCCTAATCAGTAATAAAGGTCTTGGAATAAAAATTAGAGGTCAAAAAAGCCCGAATTGTTTCAAACAGACTACAAAATATCCAAGCCACGGGACAAGTACGGACCAACATATTTTATCGGCTATGCAAGAGTTGAGAGCAAGCATAGAAAAATGGTCAGAACCCTAATTCAGTAACAAAGATCCCCGATAAAAAATCGATAAAAAATCGGAGGTCAAAAAAAGCCCGAATTGGCCCAAACGGGCTATAAAGTATCCGAGCTACGTGTCAAGTACGGACCAATTTTCTCTTGGTTACGCAGGAGCTGAAAACAAGAATACAAAAAAGATCAAAATCTTAATTCAGTAGCAAAGGTCTTGGATTAGAAATCAGAGGCCAAAAAAGGCCCGAATTGACCCAGACAGGCTATAAGATATCACGGCCACGGATCAAATACAGGTCAACGTTTTTTCCAGCTACACGAGCTGAAAATAAGCAAATAAACCGTTGTTTAGTTACAATGATCTTAAAATTAAAAAGCTTATACTTTGGAATTTTTTGTCCAAATATATTGTTTGAATTGGCCCAAACAGGCTACAAGTTAAGTACAAGCCAATTTTTTTTCTCGGCTACGCAAGAGCTGAAAATAAGCATAGTGAAAGATTAGAACTTTAATTCAGTAATACAGGTTTCCGATAAAAAAATCGGGAATCAAAAAAAAGTCCGAAGTGGCCCAAACGGACTACAAGATACCCGGACCTTGAGTTGAGTACGGATCAATTCTTTTTTCTGGCTACGCAAGAACTAAAATCAAGCTTACAAAAAGATCGAAGCCTTAATTTAGTAACAAAGGTCTTGGATAAAAAATCGGAGGTCAAAGAAAGCCCTACAAGATATTCGGGCCACTTGTTAAGTACGAGCCATTTTTTTTTCGGCTACACAAGGTGTATAAGCAAGCATAATGAAAGATCAAAACCCTAATTCAGTAACAAAGGTCTTGGATTAAAAATCGGAGGCAAAAAAGCCCGAAATGGTCCAAACGGGTTACAAGATGCTCGGACTACGGGTCAAGTGCGGGCTAGTTTTTTTCCGGCTACGTAAAAGCTAAAAGCAAGCATAGATGAAGGTCAATAACAAAGGTATTGGATTGGAAATCGACGACAAAAAAATTCCAAATTGGCCCAAACGAGTTACAAGATGCCTGGGCTACGGGTCAAGTACGGGCCAATTTTTCTCTGGCTACGCAAGAGCTGAAAACGAGCTTAGAAAAAAAAGACAAAACCCTAATTCAGTAACAAAGATATTGGATTCAAAATCGGAGGTTAAAATATTTTAAGCTAGTTAGCTTTTGCGTTGTCGGGTCCTAATTTTTAACCTTTAATCTATTCCTTGAAGATAGATTGCGAACATTCGGGCTTGTACATTAATTTAACCAGCCCAATATCACGAGAACCAAGCGAGATGATGAAAAAAATTTCGAAAAAAGTTATCAAGTTTTGAGGAGGATAAATGATGGTGATCCATAATTTGACCTGGAAACTAATTTTAAACGTCAAATTGAGGTCAACCTTGATTTTTTAAATTGAATTCCATATTTTTGTTTCAGATTAGTATTTCTCATCATTTACCGCCCTGAAAACCTAGCAACTTCTATTTAAAACATTTTTCACTATCTTGCTTAGTTTTCGAAAATTGGGACTAGTTAGAATAAAATTGAACTAATATATGCTCATGGGCCCGGGTGAACGGGCTTTGATCAGGTTATGGGCTCTTACGGTCTGAAATTACTATGCAATAAGCTTGCACGGGCTGTAAGTTAAAAGAAAAAGCACTTGTTTCTTATTAGAATATTTACTAATGACTGTAGTTTGTTGAAGGATGAATAAGTACAGAACCTCAAAATTTCATGGGTTGAATTGGGCCTTAGTTTTTACTTTAAAAATTGGGCATGGCCTGAAGGATCTTATGATGATAGTTGGCTTGGACGGATCGAGCAGCTCAACAGGACTGTTCTATAAAATATTGGCCCATACAAATCACTAATTCTGATCTGCATCTTATGTTATGTCGAACTTTTTTATTGCTGATTTTTCTCTTTGATAACTTTTTGTTTGTTTTGCAGTACCAAGTTCCAGTGTAAAGTTAGATCAAGGAACATACTCAGCAGGTAACATGCAGCGGCCGAGATGTGCGGGAGCGGAAGCAGGCCGGGCCTCCACTTCCGCTACCAGCGATGCAGAACCACCGGCCGTTAATCCCAACACAGCTATGCCACCACCACGTCCAAGTCGAGTAAATATCGCCGCCAATTCTATTGTATAACAGAACATCTCATGCAATTTTTCCACTCTTGCAGAATAATTCGAAATTAAAAGTCCTCGTTCGAAGCCACGCGATGCGTGAAGAAACATCCCCTCCACGCGAACCAACCCCAACGCCTTGCATCACTTTGATACCATCTCCATCGAGTTCGCCGCCATTAGCAGGTGCTGCCATCTCATCGCCATGTTTGATACTTTCGCCTAGTGGCTCCCCTACAACGATAATGCTGGCCACAACACCTGAACCATTGTCGCCCAATCATAGCAGCGTAGTTCATGATCCCGCTATTTTGCGCTCGCAGCTGAACGGCGAAGTGTTCAAATGTGATGTCAGAGATAAGTGTGCAAGTAGTAGTGATATGATTACGAACAGTAAGATTACGGATAGTAATTCGTGTTCTAGTCCAATGCAAACCTCATCAAATAACCAAAAAAATTGTGTTAAAAGCGATACTCAACGAAACGCATACATTTGTGATTGTTTTAATCAGAATTGTGCAAAATGTACGAAAAATATAAACAATAATAGCAATGTTATAAACAATAATAATACGGTTAGTGCTGTGAATACAGGGAATACTTTGACGGTAGGCCGAGCGAACGTTAAACACAACAAAATGAGGCAGCAAAGCTCTTCCCAGGTAAATTTTACATTCATATTTATTTAAAAATGAATGCAGTTTGAACGAATGTAACAATTTACAAGCTGCTGTTCGAGTAAATGATGTTGATGTGAAACAGGATTGCTATATATCTCCATCGGGATCTCCATGGTTGTTTAATTCATATATGAATGTGTTATTGCGAATAATTTACGGTGTACTTATTGATAAAAATGTAGTGCTTGTGTTAGCATATGCAGATGATGTTGTTATTTAAGATGAAAGTGGAGAACAATTCCAGAATTTGAGAAGGATACGAATCTTATTCAGAATATTGATAAATGTAAAGTTTTGGCGTTTAAGACTGTAACAAAGAATTATCGTAATATTTTTGTAAATGGCGAAATACAAACAAATGAATCAGTATAATGTCAAATGATTGGAAATTGAAATAAGAGTAGTTGCTGGTTGTAAGTTTGAGATGCGCAAGGAATGTATGCACGGAGATGCATGAGTTTATAATAGAGTACTGTGCCTGTTCATTGAAGTATGATTGTGAATACTAAGTTACAGAAATAAAATGAAATTTATGCGTGAGATAATGGACGTCCATTTGCATAGATAATTATTGCGCCAAAGTTTCCGAGTGTGCAGAATAGACGAGCTTTTATGATAGAATTATGAATGTGGATGAAACAGAAAAGTGTGTTTGGATAGGAGTGTCTGTAGTTAATTTTAGTTAAGAACAGTCCAAGTGCTCTTATGGGTCTACAAATTGAACCTTCCGATTGGCAAAAATGCGAACCAATTTCATATTAGCACAAAAATTATATTTGACTATCTGTCAAGCGTTCATCAATTATCATAAATTGAATTCATTTTCAGCAAGCTAATTTTTGAATCCTGCATTTTATGCGAGTGAATCGTTTGTATTTCGGCCAATCAGAAGGCTTAAATATTAGACCGTAGTCTCATAAGAGCCCTTGGACTAAAATGAATTAAAGTCAGCCTCATTTTGAGAAGGAGGCGTGATTTATCTACTTCCTAGATTTGTAATTCACAATTTTAGATAAGTTTTAATCCAATTTGAAAGTTCATCCTTGAAGCAAATCTGTCTCAAATAACATAAAATTAAATGTTAAATTCGAGAAAAAATAACTTATCCAGAATTGAGGAGTGGCTGAAACTCTTTCGAGAATCTATATCATTTTTCTAGCACTTGTTTTTTCTTTCTTTGTTTTAATGTTTTGTTGTCAATATCAGGCGATTTGCAGGATATTTTAAACAAAAATTCTTCTGGTAAAGGCAGTTTGATGCGGTACATTTAATGCTGCATTTTAATCAAGATGTTGACTGCCTTCTACTGGGTAGTAAATAAAAGAGATTACCAGTATTAAAGTACAGAAGGAAACACAGCTATACTAAAAAAAAATTAATAGAAGGTTCCACGTCATCAAATAATGTCACTAGATTTATGACTTCTCGTGCTGCTATGTTTACATGATATATCTAAATCACTTTAGAAAGCAAAATCAATGTAATTGATTATCAGTCAAGAATGCCCGTCTTCTCCTACGTTTAATGTAATTTAATAAAAATATTTATTATTCTTTTATCATTTTGGAACATTTTTTCTATTATAGCACGTGTTTTTTATTTAGATCTTTCATTTTTTATATGAATTTTTCTCGATCACCATTTACGTCTCAAGTATTTTCTTATTAAACGTTGTATATTAGAGGTCAACTTCAACATCAATTTCCTTAGGAATTTTAATATTTCTGATGTATGTAGCAAATATCTCTGCAAAATTTCAACTTGACTACTCAATCTCCCTAATACAAAAAAAAAGATTCAAGTGAAAAATATTTAATGTATGCCTGAAATCAAATGCGTCATTTAATGCACTGTCAATTGGCCGTAACAAATAATGATTGCCCTGAAGAATTCAGAAAAAAATATCTTACTTGGACGCCCTAAAATATAAGTGGACAAATGAAGAAGATTAACTTTTTATTACTTTTCCGATCTATATAATAGGGAAAATATTGTAACCCTAATTTTTTGACAGTTCGAGACTCACGTTTCAGAGCCTACTGAACCCAAAAAACAATTTTAAAAAAAGTCGGCCTGTCTGTCTGAAAGCACAATAACTTGAGAACGCGTACAAGATTTTTTTTTTATATAAAAAGCCAAGTTTAATTTTATTAATGAGCGTTTTTCAACCAGTGGTACTGAAACTTTTTGCTCTTTTTGCGTTTATTTTATAAACGGTAGTATTTATCATAAAATATAAAATAACTGTAATTGATCCTTGAATAATTTGACACATCTACCCGAAACAATTTCCAAAATTATTAGCCGCTTATTTGTTGTTATTAAAATTTCAATTATTATTTAAAATTCGTTATATTTTTCTGAAGCAAATAAATAATGAGAATCATAATGTGAAATTATATAATTATTACTCATATTTGGACATCATATGCAAAGTTCGTCAATTGTTTTTTCAAAATAAGTATTTTGATTCTGTCATGTTTGATATCAAATTGAAGTTCCTGCGGGAATAATTCCAGTAGAAGTGTCAAAAAGGATATTCAAACGATTGCCAATTGTTTTTTGACAAGTTATTTAAATGATGTGTAGTTCAGTATCAATTTAAAGCTCTCGGAGCGATAAGCTTACTGAAAATGTAAGGTGAATAATCAGTTACCAATGAATTGAAGACCTCAAAGAACTGGAAAAGGACTTTTCATTTAAAAAAATGGAAGAATCATCTAGATGATGGAAGCGCATTTTTGACAGCTCATGAATGCTTGTTACTTCAGAGATTTCGCAACTTACCATCTCTCACAATTACTGAGCTTGAAATCAAGCAGTTTGGGCAAACTTACGAAACAGCAGCATTTAATACTAGTTTCAAGTTGACTAATTGATAGGTACATAATTTATGCATGTACAAACTCAAAAATACCTTTTAATCTTCATTGTTTAGTTATTGACTGACGGGAGGTCAAGTGCTGTACCTTAAAATAATAATTTGATCTTTATCAAAGCTATATAAAAAAAAAATATACCAAAAGTAAACAAAGTTTCATCCAATAATAATAATTCATTCTAATAAGCTTCAAATTCGCGTCAAACAAGTCATTGAATGAATCCCGGACAGATTTGACAACTGTACATAATAATAGTGACACTTGCGGCGAAAGTTGTAACTAAATTTTTATCTACTTTAATAAATGTTAGCTGCTATATCCCTAATGTCATATATCCATGGGCATTGTTTCACTTGAAACAAGTAATTGAATAATTTAATCTTCCACAATCACTGAGCTTGAATTAAAGCAATTTGTGCAAACCTACGAAACAGTAGCTTTTATTTAGTACCAGTTTCAAGTCTGTAAATAGTATAGTTGCTGAGAACTCAGCGTCACGCCAGCCAGCCAGACAGCCAAAGTGAATATAATAGCGCTTTTTTCGGAAAAATGCGCTAAAAATACTTAATTTATGTAAGAACTCAAATATAACCGTCATCTGTCTCTTTAACAATGATAGCTGTCACTTTGACAATGCCAGCTGTCACTTTAAAATATGCAATTAATTGATGCGACTCTTTACATTCATAAAACAGCAACGAAACTGGCCATGAAATTTATGGTCGGGGAAGTACTGTGAGGGTCATGAGTTTATTTTAGAGTGAAACAGGATGTGTTATATCAATGGTTACGAATTTGACTGCAATGTATTAAAGCGTCCTATTGGAAATGAAACATAGGAAATAAATCTAACTGAATAATTCATAAATTCAGCCGCGAATGAGAAATTTTTTATTATAATTATTTTTTGTTCATTCGTTATTCCATTTAATTGTTTCTTGTATTGTAGCTTCCGTATAATATTTAGGTACAATAATTCTGTTGAATCTAATCCATGCGGTCTTATTCTAATTCGTAGAGGTAGCTTGGAGACGGGTCGCAATCTCTTAAGGGCCAGTTTCACCAACGCTAGTTAAATTTATACAAAGGTTATTTTATACGAAAAGTATTGTTGATACAATTGTAACCATAATTACTGACTCAAAATAACCCCTTGATAAATTTAACTGAGTTTGGTGAAACCGGACCCAAGTCATTAAAATCATGACAGTTACATTTATCTAAAACTGTATGACAAAGTGGAATAAAATTATAAGTATACATAAAAAAAAACCTTCAAGAGACAATTAGGTTCTAATTTGTATCATTATTGGGCATTTTAAATTTTAGCACAATTTCGAATTCAAACTTTTACTTAAATTCTTGAAAATGTTTTAAAAAAAATTGAATCTCTTCTCAAATATATTGTCACAAATATGAAATATTTGTAGTAATTAGTTCACACAATTATTTATTTGAATTCGTTGTAACTGTAGTCCTAGTTGGTATTGACAAGGTCTATGTTCAATTGTCGGACATGATTGACAGGTTATGGTCACTAGATGTTTGGTGGTTGCCAGACAACAACTGTTAGGTATATAAGAGCTCATACTAGTTGTTAAAAATAAATATTTACACTGTAACCTGTTTTAATAAATTACTCACAATAAAATTTGTGACAATATGAAATAAACATTTGACTCCAATCGTGATTTTGTTCTGCACTAGAAATATAACTAAATCCATAACAATGATTTGAAACAATTATTTTAAAAAAACACACCGATTCAAATCATGATTTGAATCCAATGATTTAAATCAAGCCAACCCTTTTCGTGTACAAACAATATGTTACACAAATTTATGTTGCTACCAAGTAAGGAACCCAAATTCAAATAATGACTATTCATTTTCCTGATTTAATATTAGTTAGAAGTTAGATTTTGTTCTATTGTTATTATTTGATGACATACAAATATCAAAAACAAAACATAAAGTTCAAGGGACTGACCTGACTCTGTCTCTTACTTCTGGAAGACTGCTTTCAACGATAATGATGTTGATTAACTTCTCCAATTATCCACTGAATACATGTGTCCAAAGTCCCTTAAATAATATCAAGAAGCTGTTTCTACGAATTAAAATTGAACCCCATATGATTAAGTTTAAAATAGACTCTGTGATACAGTTCTATTAAATTCGTAACCATTTTCTTTTTTGTTCATTCCGCGCTGATCTCTGTGTCGTCCAATTTCCAATGGACCCTTGAAGCTAATTTTCAAAACTCCCCGAATATAAGCACTGTATTATTTATTGTTCCTTTCTCCTTAAATTCGTAGGAAGCCACGTAATAATGACAAAATATTGAATTTTGTCAATTTCTTTTTTCTCAAATAAAACAACTTAATATCAAAAAAATGGAAGAATCATCTGGATGATGGAAGCGCATTTTTGACAGCTCATGAATGCTTGTTACTTCAGAGATTTCTCAAATTACCATCTCTCACAATTACTGAGCTTGGAATCAAGGAGTTTGGACAAACTTACGAACCAGCAGCTTCCATTTAGTACTAGTTTCAAGTTGACTATTTGATAGGTACATAATTTATGCATGTACAAACTCAAAAATATCTTTTAATCTTCATTGTTTAGTTATTGACTGACGGGAGATCGGGTGCTGTACCTTAAAATGATAATTTGATCTTCTTCAAAGCTATATAAAAGAAATACACCAAAAGTAAACAAATTTTTATCCAATAATAATAATTCATTCTAATAAGCTTCAAATTCGCGTCAAACAAGTCATTGAATGAAGCCCGGACAGATTTGACAACTGTACATAATAATAGTGACACCCGCGGCGAAAGTTGCAACTAAATTTTTATCTACTTTAATAAATTCTAGTTGCCATATCCCTAATGTCATATATACCTATGGACATTGTTTCACTTGACACAAGTAATTGAATAATTTGATCTTCTACAATCACTGAGCTTGAATTAAAGCAATTTGTGCAAACCTACGAAATAGCAGCTTTTATTTAGTACCAGTTTCAACTCTGTAAATAGTATAGTTGCTGAGATCTCAGCGTCACGCCAGCCAGCCAGCCAGCCAGCCAGCCAGCCAAAGTGAATATAATAGCGCTTTTTTCTGAAAAATGCGCTAAAAAACTGTTTTATACAGTTAATAAATTAGTTTACTAGATAATGGCGTACGAATTTTTTCTTTTTTTAGGAGGTGCATTTTTATATGATGTGAAGAATGTGGTTGAAAGAGTAGAATGAATTTAGACGTGTGAAACGAATGTCGAATAGAAGGTTTTTACAAAAATAAATGAGGATCAAATTTGAAACTAATAACGAATGCGTGAGAAAAAGTTTTCGAGTAGGAAGAATAAACGAGCTTAATATTGATGACACAAAAAAGGAGTGTTTGAATAAGAATAATCGCTGGATGAATATTGAATTCACTTTGATAAAATACTTTCATTTTCTTTGACATATATTAAAAATGGCACCGCCTTGTAGATACAAAATAAAATAACTACAACATACAAATATGTATGTTATTGATTTCTGTTACATTTTGTTCAATTTAGCGATACTTTGAGTGACACCGGGTCGGTGCAAATGCCTATAAGAAATTCAAGTGTCATAAAAACTGATGTTTGTTTTAGGGTAGCTTTGAGGCGAGCGGCAGCTCCTCGTTAGCTTCGCCCTGCCTGTCTCGAGACAACAGTACCGAACAATATACCGACACGACAGGAATCGATCTCACCCAATTTATATTAGAGACGTTAAATAAAAACGCCAAGGACCGAGTCTTGATGCTAAAGATCGAGCAGGATCTAGTCACTTTAGCCAAAGATAAAGTGTAAGTATTTATTGCAAATGACAATAACAAATATAGAATTTAATATTTGTTGAATATTTTCAGTAAAACGCATTTCAAATTCCCGCAAATGTCAAGTTATCAACGAATGCTGGTCCACCGTTGCGCCGCCTTTTTCGGTATGGATCACAATATCGAGGTTTCGGGTAAATGTGTTGTTGTCAACAAAACAAAAAACACTAGAATACCCGAATTAAGATTCAAGGATCATATTCGTGAAGATTTTCTATTCCCGGAAGAGCCCAGAAGATCAATTTTGAAAAGAGATTCGAATAGCTTTGAGGATTGTAATTATAAGAGTCCTGATCGGAACTTTGACAACAGGAGGAGTAAAAGCTTCGAAGAAAGAGAAGAGGAATATGAAAAGGCTAGGAAAAGAATATTCAAAAATGGGGCTGTAAGTCATTTATCAATGTAATATTTATCAATTTGGCGACTCTATTGAATTTTCTCGCAACTTTTGGCCAATTATTGATTTATGATTACAGATGCAAGACTGTGAAGAAGATTTTAATTGGGCAGAAATGCCCTGGCCTGAAAGTGAATGTTCCAAAATCAGATTATTGCCTCCTGATCAACCAATTACAAAACAAAATAGACTCTTGAAAGTAAGAATTTTTGTATTAATTCACAATAATCTTACTGTTTGTGAATGGCATTTTATAGGTGCAATCCGTAGAAGGAAAATCCGAGCTTCCCCGCCCATGCGTAGCCAAATCCTACAGCTTCGGTGGTTATGGCGGTTCCGTTTCCGTTTTGTCACGCGGTGATAGTGTAACATCAACACACAGCGCGGGTCCAAGGCTTTTAACCAAACAAGACTCCAGTACAAGTACCATTTCCTGGAGATTAAGTCCCTCTTCTTCAGGGTACAAATCTCAGTCACAAAGATCGGATTCTGTTACGCCTTCGCCGACGGCTACACCTCACCAGTTGTCTGATGCGTCGGGTAAGAACAAAATTCTGTTTAATTCATTCAATTATGACGATCGATTACCAACTTTATGGAAGAAAAAACTAATAAAAATATCAAAATTCCGCGATGGTTTAAAATATCCTCACTTTAGAACGCTTTACTAATCATTAGCGCAGCGCGTTAAATTTGAGTATATTTGAAACTTAAAATGTCAGGTAAATGTTCTCTGGAAGGAGTTGACCCCATCCGCAACTCTATTACAGAAGAAACTGTGGAACAAGCTCAGCAGACCGACAAAGAGACGGAGCCGATCCCAGGAGATGGAAATCAATTGGTATGGGCTGTGACCGACATGCAAAGTGTTCCAAAAGGCAGTGTTCTCATCGATCCACAAGTAAGAATTTTGGGTGTTATTTTTTAAAATTATTTTTTATTATTTATTAAGGATTTTTTTTACGCATTCAAATTAACAAAAGATATGGAAGAATCCAACTTGTTTTCAGACTGGCCAGCCGCTGACAAATCAAGATGGCACAATTTACCACTTCGATCCTTCAAACCCACCTCCAGGTTTTTCCAAGCCTCCTCCAACCCCTCCAAAATCACCCCAAAAATCCCCTATTCGCGAACATCCACAAAATATTCAACACTCTCCTAAAAAGCAGCAAAAACCTAGATCCTCGCCTATAAAGAACAAATCTCTCATAAATTCATCTACTTCGCCTTCTCTACCACCTATGACACCTCCAGTAACGACTCCGCAGCAACCCGCTGGGCCTCCAATTACGTATGCGCCTAACCCTCCTATGGAGAATCCGACGAATATGCCTTTGCAGCAGTATCCGATTTATCCGAATGGATTTGTGCCACCGAGTGTTCCCGAACAAAGCGTTCCTGTCTATCAACCTCAAATTGGGATGGTTTATACTCCGTATGGGATGGCGCCACCGTATGAAAATCGGACGGTAATTGTTAATATTTCAATTTATTTTCAAGGAATAATTTTTGTGTTTTCAGGATACATCAGTAAACGACCTTTCAGGTTATTTCGTCAACATGTCCGTTACTGATACAGCCGCTCCATCGATTAGTTATCAAGCTCCTTCGGGCAGTTACTGGCCTCAGCAACCAATAACTTATTACCAACCTCCAGCTAATCAACAACAGCAGCGTTACCCGGTTCAAATGCCAGTGCCTGGTCAGCCCAACCAAGGATTCGTTTCTTCAGCTTTCCCTCCTAATTATGTTCCAGTTGCTCAGAACCCGCCCCACATGTCAACAAACACAGATTTGGTACAAGTTTATGCCAATCCTCCAATGCAAATGGTTTACCCTCAACAACCACCAACCAATCCGCCTAACCCTGTTTACATACAAAATCCGAACCCTATGTACGTTCAAAATCCGGTTTACCCGCAAGGAGTATACCCCACGTATCCTCCAAACACTACTACACCAACTCCAACCAGTTATACTCCTCAAAATTACCCTCAAAATCAGAATTTTGTTCATAATGTGGCGTATGATCAAAGAAGAAATACTCCGAAAAATAGCAACAAACAATTTATGGTTCCGAAAGTTCAAAATTTCGCACAACAAAGTTCGAGTCAAAGTAGCGGAGGCTCAAATTCTCCGGCTAATACTGTCATAGCAAATTATTTTCCTAGTTCCAACTACAGGCAGTGCACACCTCCTCAAACACCTCCTACTCAAAATCTTGGGTATGGTTACCCGCCGAATTACGTCCAACATTCTGTTATATTCAGGCCGGTAAGCTTTCATTATTTTAGGGTGTTTGCAGTTTAAGAAGTTTTTGTGGTTATAGTTGGGAAGCATCCGCGCCAGTCCACCAGTTAATATTCGAAGCAGTCGGTCGCCAACGCCAGCTCCTGAATTTTCACAAGTTGGTACGGTTGATAGAAATCAAAGGTATCCTGTTGGATCAGCTGTCTATCATGGCATGCCCTGCATCGTACCAGGTAAGAAAAAAGAAACAGGAGTATTTCCTCAAACTTAATACAAGCCCCGTCCCAGTAGAACCAACGAAAATAAATTTCAAGGCCATTTCTCGGAGAATTCATCAGAATTAATTTTCTATTTCACTTAGAGAACGCTTATTCACTTTCCGCACATTGAGAATATCAATTTTTACCCAAAACTGTGTGTGAGAATCATCAAATATCAATTTATTGTATTGTATTGTCATCAATATATTTATAGGTTCACTTTTACATTAGGAATCTAGTGACGAGCGCTTATTCACTTTCCGCACATTGAGAATATCAATTTTTACCCAAAACTGTGTGTGAGAATCATCAAATATCAATTTATTGTATTGTATTGTCATCAATATATTTATAGGCTCACTTTTACATTAGGAATCTAGTGACGAGCGCATGCGCGTATCTTGTACGCACGCGCATACCTTGCACATGTGTTGCTATAGTCAGTGGCTTTCAAACAAAGAGCATTCCACCTGAATACGTACAAGTGTGTGCCTCGCTGGCAACACTGGATTTTTTTCAATACTAGTTGGCCTATAAAGCTTGATGATTTAGGTTATGTTTTGGTTGTTTTTTTTTAACTCGAAAAACACTAAGATCTAGTATTTCAGTCCCTGGTTTACCTTAAACGTAGCTTAATTTCCATAGTGATGATTGTTAGAACAATTGTTACTATGGTAATTAAGATACTACTTGACCTAAAAAGTTCGGTTTAGGTTGTTCTGTTTTTTTTTTAAACAAGAAAAACACCGATTTATTTTTTTCCAATACTAGTTGACCTAAAAAGCTTGGTTTAAGTTATGTTTAGGTTGTTTTTTTTAAACAAGTGAAATACTAGTTCCCACCGTTCTAGTGCCACTGGAAAAAAATTGCATCCCTGTGGCGCCATCTCTTTTTGCTTTTATAACTACCACTAGGCTCCTATTGTAAAAGTCTACCCAAAAAACAGAATTTAAGAATTATTTTCCAGGGGATATGCGCCTAATGACGGGCCGAACCCAGGCTCCAGTATATCGACAACCTTACCGACAACAACCAGCGCAAATAACAAACACTGAAAATAATTCTTCAGGTCGCTCACACAAAGCCCGAAAACCGAGGTAATTGTCTATTAATCCTGGTATTGTCTTTTGTCCTGGGATTTGTCCTTTGAGCTAGAATTTGTCTTTGTTTAGTGGTTAGCATACAGAAATCAAGTGAACCAAATTTATTCTTAAATCATTTCATATATAATTTGTTCATTTCATGTAAAGATTGTTCCAGATTTCATGAAATCTGTAACTATCTTACGTTCGAATTTCATTCGGTACATAATTTTTAGATGTTATTTTTAGGTGAGTATTTTTGGTTTGCTTGATTTCTTTTTAAGGTATATAAAATTAACCTTTGTTACCAGGACGAAAGTACCTGCCCTGCCACCTAGTGGTCGACAATCAAACCAATCGGTTCAAGCAAATACCCAACAGCGATTTTAAATTACAATAGAACATTTTATTGTAAGTATAATTCTTACTGACAAAAAATCTCCAACAACTTTTTTTATATTATGAAATAAGATCAAACATATTTTAGTGTTTTATTATTTAAAGATTATTCTTCGTGTTGGATTTATATATGAAATTTACATTAAAATTTATATAAGAAAATTGTTAGTTTTGAATGAAAAGTATATTTTTTAATTGAAGCTGAAGACCTGTTTTTACATATCTGGAGTATTAAATAAATATATGATATCAATATTTTGTTTTAATTGAAACAATCCGTTGAGTTTTTTAGAAAAAAATTACCAAGTCTTGAATTTTACATATTCTGGAACTATAGTTCATTTTTTTTTCTGGCGCACGACATGTCATCTTCTATTTTATTTCCAATCTTGCCCTATTCGCGAGTAAAATTACCGATGGCGGCGCTGTTATCAACCAAAATGTCGGATGTAAGTCGTACTGTCATTTTTAGACATGCTTGTTTAAATGTTAAAACCGCAGTTTTCCAGAGAATAATAATTTAAATTCACATTATTTATTTTTCTCGAAGGAAAGCTCATGTTAAACTAAAAAAATTCAATAAATGGAGAAAGAGTAAAGAAATTAGTAGGTAGTTAAAAAGGAAAATGCAAAAGAGATTGAAATAAAACTGATGTAAATAAGAAAGCTGTCTCCAAAAAGACTGATTTTGATCAATACACATATACTGAAATAGTAAATAAAAACGAGAAATAGAAAAAATATAACAGAAGCTCACTGTTTAAATAATAACAAACAATTAAAATAACATTAACTCAAATGGAGTTTCAAGCGGAATACATCTTTGAGTAGTTCTCGTGTTGCCACACCAGATGGCTACGGCTTTAATTTTACTCGTGAATACATCGACTTTGGATACGTTCCACTAGGCGACCGCAACGCTCATTATAATAATAAGACGATCGCGGTCTTTGCGTTAAAGATTAATACGTCATTAATCGCGACCGCTTCAAGTTCACAACACTCGCAATTGAAAAGTTTGTCAAAGCAGTCGTTGCGTTCTTTTTTGCTGAAATCACCAAGAAATTAGAATTAATTGGAAAGATGTCTTTTTAATTTGTACTTTCGATTCCAAACTACGTCGATTGATTCAAGATTTTTTATTTGACAGATTATCTCACGGTATCTTATAAACATTATTTATTATTTATATTGGAATCATCCCATTCATATATCCTTTTTGCTACAGATTAGTCTAATCTTATTAGAGCCGGTTCTACCAACGTCAGTTAAACTTATTCTGAGATTATTTTATCCAAAAACCATTGTTGGAATTGTCAGTTTATTTGATATTTAACAGACATTCGCATCGTTCCACTTGAAGCATCAACCACATCAATTACATGTTAGTGGAATGACAAGAACTGCGGTCGCCTAGTGGAACGTACTCTTTATTCGCTATCATTAAATAATGACGTGTCGCTCACCACAAAATAAATGAATTGTACGCAATATTACGAGTACTGGAGTTCATATTATTTCAGTTTCAGTATTTGGAAAAATGGAAATAATATTTTTGATGTTCATTGTTCTTTGCCTTCTGAAAAATAATATTTATCTGAAATATTTTACAAATAAAAAATTCGAATTAAGAATGTCTTATGATAATTTTGGGCCATTATAACAGAGTGATATAAATCTAAAAGAGGGTGGTAATTAGGAAATCTATTAGAAGATATCAATTTGATACTAGATTACCAAAAATATTGTAAATAAACATTTTCCTCGATGTCCTTAATACGCCTAAATTTTGAAATAAATAATAATATTGCCTTCTCTTTTTGATAATCTGCGATGTCAAATTGACATCTTCTGAACAATTTTGACCACGGAGATTATAAAAATATGTACAAAGTCGTTTAGCTCAGCCAAAACAATATCATCTAGTCCTGATGGGAAAATAGACATTTGAGGCCAAAGTAATATTGCCTAGGCAATATGTTATCAACAAACTCGATTTCTGACAAAGTAGTTGACCTACATAGAATTCTGCCGGCAAAGACCGATTTTGCCTGAAAATTAAGATAGAGAGATTGAAAGAGGATCTATAGAAAACTTGAAGAAACGTTACCGTAACCTCAACGACGAATTATAGTATGTGGTTTAGATAATATTTTTTTTTACCTATCCTTTGTCCTAACTAGTTTGGCCTGATCAAAACTGATATTACTCGTGGTTTGTAAGAAGATACCAGCAAAATTCGAATTTAGATTAAGCTACTTGAAAAATAATACAGAGTGATCAATAAAGATTGTCTGTCACGTGACTAGCAAAAGCTCGCATTATGATCAAAACTATCTTCATGGAATAAAGTTAGTATAAATTTATTTATTTTGATAACTACGTTACCAACATTCCAAGAACACAGTGGCGTATATTTTGCATATTTTATGACGGATTTATCCATAATCTGATTCAAAAAACAAGGAAGTAAGTAAATAGCTGTATTATTGAATGATTATTGAAAATTTATTATTATTCTATCAAATTATAAGGTTAGAATAGAGTTTTCAGAGGAACTGTCATCTGTCACTTAAAGCTCACTATCTCAAGCAGGCGGCAAAGAAAAAATCAGAACAAGGCGGCACAGACAATCATTTTTGATCACTCTGTATATAAAAAATGCTGAGGGACTTTTAATGCGATATTTCTCTTGCACCTTCTAAGTATATTTTTTACCAGTCATTCAGCGTAATCCTTTGAAGAGGGAACGCATTTCAAATGAACCTTGAAAGCTGTTTTAAAGTATAATAACAGTACCGCTGGCTTACAAGTCCAATCATCTGATAGACTTTACTGAAGAGTCCCAATAAGGAAGAAGCTAGGAAAAAAACAAGTTCGATCAGGAAAGTTGAGTACGAAAATGGGTTACACTTGAGAATGACTGCCGCCCTGCCGGCCAGATCAGGGTGTAGCATCTGGTCTCTCCTAAAGTACTTGATCTTCACTATAAATTGGTAGTTTCAATCGTAAGTTCTATCAGCGAAGTTGACCCCGAAAAAATTGGCTGGAAATAGCCTTTTTTTCGACACTTAGGACATGATCCTAGATTTATAAAGTCTGGAACTCTATTGACCACTATATTCCCGATGGATTTATATACAATTTGGCCGTAAGTCCGATCAGGGAACAAACGGTGCTGCTGGCTTTAATTCGGATTGACATCAGATTGCTATTTTTCTCCTTTCAGGCTGTAGACAGGCGCCTGCGGTGTTTTAAGTCATTGTCCTTTTGTGACACCTAAATTTCGTTATTGGCTGATTTCATGACGTCACTAATGTATATTTCGAGCATTTCGCATTCAAACAACTATGATATTTCTTTGTCCTGCCTGCTGCACTTTACTCTGATTTTTCTTCCTATTAGAAAGTCATCGTGCCAGGTACTCTAATCCAGCAATGTAAACTGGATGCTAATCCTTCAAAATATTTTAAGGATCTTGTTCCCAGTTCACAAAATATTTGTTGTGGTGCGAAGCACCGCCGGTTGAAAACACAACAACTGTTTAAGTTATTCAAGATTCCATGTCGAACTTGGTAAGAGCGGGCGAAACCCGCCTGTTCGCTAGGTCCCATTTGTAATTTATACCTTTGCACTGAAAGGAACTATCGCAGGTTGCCGTGCCTGGTTTGTAGGTACGGATTACAGCTACCTGAAATGAGTGCTCAATTCGTATGCACCATTTATAGTGAGGTCAGTGAGCCTCAGCTAGTTTGTCTTTGATCTAGAACTGAATTTTGCCGACAGTACAAATTTGTTTTGTGTAGGCAATATTAGTTTGATCTGGGTAATGAATTTTCTTATGAGGACAAAATGATATTTCTTAAGCTACTTGCTACAAAAAAGCAACATTTTGAATCAAGTGTTTTTGAGTATTTAATTTATGATCTGTTCATATCTTTCAATTTTTATCGCGACAATAAACAAAAAAGTGGCAAATATCTTATGTCGTCTCATCAAACATGAAGTTTAACAAGTAGGAAATATCGATTAAGGATTCTAATATCTTTTAAACTAATCCAGAGTAGATTCCAATTTTTTTATATGTTGTGTATTAACATCTGAACTTCATCACATCCAAATTATATTAAACTGTCTCAATTGTTGAGTTTTGTAGCAAGCATCTTGAGCGAAGCTATTCGAATGTGGATAACTTTGGCCGAATTTTTTCGAATATTCTTTATGGCTGAGATTAACTGTCTTATTATGATCACTCTATTACTATTTTATTTTCCTATTCGTGAAAAATCATTAAAGAACCTTGAAATCCAGAATATGATTAGTTTAATTTGTGAAAAATAATATATTTTTATATTTAATTATACTTACATTCAAATGAGCTTTCGCATTGACAGACGCTGTATATTGATGTTTTTCTCTCTGCGGGGCAGAATTAAAGTTCTAAATTTACAACATGAAACGTTAACTACTATTTAAGGCATTCGTTAATTGCCATTCGGCAATAACGTTTAACTTATCTTCGATTTTTGACATAATCAGCCGTTATATACGACAATCGAACGCGCGTTTATTTTTGAATGCACAATTTTGAGTTTTCACATGATTTGCAGAATAAAAAATCATTTGAAAGCAAATAATGTGTTCACTTAAACAAACGGATATGTTTTTATTTAAATGTCGTGTGATATAAGATTTATAAGCATGTTAAAACTATCATAAATTTATCTTTGTCATGATCACTCATCATTTTCAACAAAAAAAAGCCTTTGAAATGAATGGAATCTTTCTGTGACGTCATTTTGATTCCGCAGCTAATATTGGTCCGGAATAAGTTCAACAACCTATAGAAGTATTAAAATTGGTCAAAAGATATTAATTGGAATAATAAAATGTGAACTTGGGAATGATGAGTGATCAGAAAACGACTTACCATATTATACCGACTCAGATGAAGCTCCATCCACTCTTACTTAAGTCAGGTTCGAATTGGCGACGCATATTTCCGCCAGTTTTGGCTTCTGGCGATTGCATTTCTACTTACGTTCTTACAATATGTGGAGCCAATTTTCATCCCGAAAAACTAATGTACTTAATTGTCTTTTATGTAAAAGAAATCTAAAGTTTATTTTTAGACACATATGCTTTGATTTTATAAACATTATGATATAATTGTTTGGTATAGTTCATTTGCCAAATATTTTTTGTGTTATCCACAGAAAATTGATATAACAAGCAGAAAAATTGGCCAAAACATTTTTCTCATAAAAAAAAATATTAATTTTTCGAATGATTCCAATTTGATGTATTTGATCTTGTTTAGAAAATTTGTGATTGAAGAAACATTGGTAGAACATTTGATACGAGGAATAGTCCTACAATGGGAGAGTATAATTTTCTGTGGAGTGGACTATAAAATGAACTATATCTAAAATATTGAAACTTCCTTTTTATAAAATACTTCATAAAATCAAAGCAAATTGAGGAAATAATGCTAGGAGAGTATTGTACAGCTTTCTAGACAAAGTAATGAATTATATTTTTGAAAATGATTTGTCATGGTGCCATATTTTAGAATTTGCCAAGTAGAGAATGAATGAGGATTCTGTGTGCTTAACGATTTCTTAAACATAAAAAGCAACATTATATTGTATGTACATTTTTGAACTTTTGAACATTTTCAAATTAATATTTTTGAAGTAGTAATGTATGTGAAATATTAGAGGTGCAGAAAACTCCTTTTATCATGGATATTATATGTTAATTTCTAACAAATAAATTTTTATTTATGTATTATAATTTATTATTCTATTTTGTTCTAACGTGCCTCAAATGAGTTGTAAAAATGGAAGTATTTAATAAAATTATTATAAAATGTGTTCGTAAATCCTTTTCCACATTCCTTCTCCTTCATTGGGGCTCAAATTATCACAGAATTTTATTGTTTTCTATTTGATGCTCAAATTGCAAAAGAATTGAGAAATTTTACTGCCCAACATTTCTTTTGCTAGTTTTAAAGCATCGTCAGATGATTTTTCAAGAATTCTATAATTTGCACAAGGTTGTAGCATCCCTCAGTACATCTTTAGGAGGGCGTTTTAGTCTATTGAAAATTTGTGTTGCGGGTTGTCCGCTAGCAAGTGAATTATTTTTCTATTTTAATTAGTACAGAGGAGTGCTTCAACTCTTGGCATTTGATGTATGGTGGAGCTCATTGAGGACCGTCTTCTGCTTCCCTTATAGCTTTATTTGCTGCATAATTTCTATAGCTACAACTTTTTTTAGTAATTATTATTAGTTATCTTAGAACAAAGTTGTTTGAAGTGCTTGCTGGAATGTGAGGCGGGCTCACGTGGTACTATGATGTAGCTTGGTGTTCAACTATCAAAGTGACATTTGAATGTCGGCTATTGTTTTTGTTTACATTTGCCTTAGGTTCTTCTACCTTATCAATGTAAATCAGGTGTAAATTTTAAGTTTTCAAGGTAATGATGCCTCTCCTCGTAGGAATATGTTGCATTGGAGGCAGAGGCGGCTCTAGCCTACTTACCGCCGGAGTTTTTAGTCGCAATCCACAATTTGAATCTCAATACACAATTTTAATCCCAATCTACAATCCACAATTTGAATCCCAATTCAAAATTTCAATCCTAATCCACAATTCACAATTTAAAATCTCAATCCACAATTTTAATTCCAATCCACAATTTCAATTCCAATCTACAAATTTAATCCCAATTCACAATCTACATTCCTCAATTAGAATCCGCAATATCAATTTCAATCCGCAATCTACAATCCGTAATTCACAATTTTGATCCCAATCCACAATTCAAAATTTTAATCCCAATCCACAATCTACAATCAATAATTTTAAGCTCAAACTACAATTCACAATTTTATTCCTAATCCACATTTTGAATCGCAATACACAAATTTCAATCCCAACCCACAATCCACAATTTTACTCCCAATCCAAATTAAAAATCCACAATCCAAATCCCAATCCAAAATACACAATTTTAATCCCAATCTCAATTCACAACCCACAATTTCAATACCAATCCACAATCCTAATCCCAATCCAAAATCCACAACCGCAATCCCAATCAAAAATCAACAATCTCAATCCCAATCAAAAATCCACAATTCCAATCCAAAATCGAGAAACCCAATCCCAATCCCAAATTCTACTACCCCAATCCCAATCGAAAATCCATAATCCCAATCAAAAATCCACAATCCCAATACCAATCCAAAATCCAGAAACCTAATCCCAATCTCATGGCCGTCTTTAACCTATTGGAGGCCCTGGGCACATTTGGATAATGATGCCCCTATGACCTTGACGGAGCACTATTTTGTTGGAATAAATACATTTGACTATATCCTACCCTAAATAGAGCATAGACTACGAAAAATTGTATGAATTCCAATCACAATCCCATCAGCCCTGATAGGCTTTCTCACAAACACTCCACTTATGAACAGTTCAGCATCCATTTTGCCCCGAACCACTAGCGAGAATAGCGACGAAAACAAGTATATTTAATTCCTTCGCTCTTATTGCTTGTAGCAGCGCTCATTATCGCGTTGCTCTCCTCTCCAATCTTCACTATGCGATGTTCTATTGAAATGCGTGTGTTTGTATTCGTTGCTCTTCTCTTCCTACTTATCGTCGCTCGTATCGCCGCTCCACTATGCGGTTATTCTTCAATCGGTTTAAGGTTGATTTATGATAGATTTAATTTACAAATTTAGATTCTGTCAGTTATAAATTTAACCAATCGTAGACATTAAAGTATCGTTTTCATTGTGGTGTTGCAGGCGCGGCAAGTGTGGTAAGCGTGGTACGAAATTTTTGCTTTCTATTTTCACGGTGGCGTGAGAAGCGTGGCCAGAAATGCGTATTGATATGAAAGTTGTAGTTTGCGCGAGCTCGCATTTTTAAATTACAAATAACAAAGTTAATATATCAAATTTGAACATTTTTCGTAAATATGACAACCACAACGCGGCGCAGACGTATACCTTTATTATATGAATATTTAAATTTACTTCGATATTAGGATTAATTTCTCATCAAAATCCATCTCACTGACTTTATAAAATAAGAACACGTGGATGTGAACAAGATAAAAATTATCTTTTCATATTTTGACGGCTTATCTGATAAACCATCAAAATATGAGAAGATTTACGCATGCGCGGAGGGGAGCGTGGTTCAAAAGTTGAATATTTCCAACCTCTGACACCACGCTTCCAACACCGTGGTCCCAAGACCACGGTACGGTGAAATTCAAAATCCGGCAATCCTATTGGCTCAATTTCTCGTACCACGCCTGCGACACCACAATGAAAACGATACATAATTGACATGTCAGAAATCAAAAATTGACAGCTGTCACAGATAGTATCCAAATCATAAATATGGTGAAACAGTATCTATATTAATATGATAAAAGTAAATAATCAAACCAAAACTTAATCATTTGTGCAAATAAAACAATTTTGACGATGTTAAATGGCTACTCAAAAAGTCAACGAGAATGAGGATTTGAAACTATGAATCTAAATTTCTAGATGTAAATTCCTAAATTGAATCCATCATAAATCAGCCTCAAGGCGGGTTTATGATGGATTTAATTTACAAATTTAGATTTGCTCAATTGAAAATCCAGCCAATCGTAGACAACGGTTGACATATCAGAAATGCCAAATTGACAACTGTCACAGAACAGATATTTAAATCATGAATATGGTTAACCGCACGCATATTTATATGATAAAAGTAATAAATCAAACAGAAACTCAATCATTTGTGCAAATAAAACAACTCTGGCGATATAAAATGGCTACTCAAATAGTTAATATTGGGTTATATTTCAAAAAGTGAACGAGAATGAGAATCTAAAACTATGAATTCTTTCTAAATTTAAATCACTGAATTAAATCCATCATTTCATAAACCAGCCTTTACGTTCAGTTTTACGTCGCTATAGAAATCCTTCCAGCAAAGAATATCGGTTATTTTTTGGTGATCTGGTAGGAGCTAGGGGGCCCCTATCGATCGCGGAGCCCTGGGCACGTGCCCAGAGTGCCCAGTGGGAAAAAGGGGCCTGCGCAATCCAAAATCCACAACCCCAATCCCAATCGAAAATCCACAATCCCAATCCCAATCCAAAAACCTAATCCCAATCCACAATCCCAATTCAAAATCCAGAAACCCAATCACAATCCCAATCCAAAATCCAGAAACCCAATCCCAATCCATAATCCACATTTTTAATCCCAATCAAAAATAGAATGGGTGATTATGGATTGTTGATTAATAAAATATTTTGTTGAAAAAATTGGTCTTATTTTTAAAGAATTATGTTCGGGGCCCAACTGCCGCCTTCAAGAACATGGCTCCGGGATGCCGCGCATCCCTTGCACCCCCGCTTGAGACGCCTCTGAACGTATAGTAATGAACCAAAGCTTGATAGAAAGCTTATTTAAACCCTTGATCTTTTAATATATAATACAGAAAGTAAGTTGTAAAAGGTAAGTTGTATAAGGGGTTGAATGATGCAACGACTTTGAAAGCTTGTATCTCCTGAAATAAAAATCGTAGAATAATGTAATAAACGTTCATTTGAATGTCATGTGTTGTGCTAATATCCCAACCCCTTTCAATATAGGGGGTTGAATTTTAAATTTATTAATAACTTTGAAAGCTGATATCTTCTGAACTAATAATCTTACGATGATGAAACAAACGTTAATAGGAAGCTTATTTATTCCAATTTATTATAAAACCAATTCAACCTTTAATGTATTACACGTCTTTAATTGCGGTACAGACACAGTTCTTATTTATCTTAATAGTTTTATTGTGGATCTAGTTGAAACGGGTGGTTATTTATGAATAAAACAACTATTTAATAGGGGTGGACGAATTTGCTGTTGAAATAATATATACTTTTAAATGTTCAAATAGTGTACAAAATGCTGTATTATTCATAATTTTAAATAAATTCAATGTCAAGCTTAATATCATTAGATTTTTATTAATTGATCCGTGTGGTAACTTCTTAATTGAATTTGTTAGTACGCTACGCGATACTTTTTGATGTTGTGTATTCTTTCTAACGCATTGCGCACTATGGGCGAATGAACGTAGGTCGGAGATTCATTATGAAGCGTTACGTCGGTTGGAATTCGTTTCTGCTGTGATTACCAGCCCGGCCGTTGTGCTGTGTAGTCCACGGGCGCTTGCTTTTGTGTTTCAATTAAGGCTTAGGGTTGTAGCTGGGGCTGTTCGTGACCCATTCGTGGGTTAGGATGGTTAGCATCCTTCGTCCGCTTAGATTTTGCTTGTAGTTTAAATTTAAATTCACGTTCGGTGATTTTTTACGGCGTTGAAAGCGCAGCTCCGCGGAGCCAACGTATTTAATTAAATCCGTAATTGATTTTGCATTATTGATAAATGGCGCTTTAGTTTGGGTAGGCATTTTGTTAAATTCGCGATGGACTAAGTCGGTGCGCAAACTAGGAGGGTGGTCGAAGCTGCCTGACCACTTTTCCTCGCCGGGTTTTTTGCCGGGAATCCTATACTCGGTCGCTGCCATCCGTAGGCCTTCACTCTGGAAGTAGTACCCCTGGTGACTCCTGGCCAAAGGGTGGGTGTGGAAGTGCCTGAAGCATGCAATCATGTGATAGATCTATAGCCAGGGGGAAACTGAGGAGTAGCCGCTACGTGGCAGGTATAGGTCGCGTTTTAGGCGTTGAACACCGGGATTCGGCAGGGACCCACGTAAACTCTGAACAAACATGCGGCGGTGTTAGTTCTTTTTTTTTTATTAGCTCGTGAACTGCGAATTGCGAATTGGGGACTTGAATGGTGTGTGATGAATGTTGAATGAATGCTTAATCAAAATTCCCTTTCAGTACATCATCATCATCATCATCAACAGGACGTAAGTTAATTAAAACAAAATTGTCTGTTTCAGGTTTCTAATCTATTTTTTTTCTTAATCAATTTTCAGATCAGAGGTGGCGTAAGTTAATTGATAAAATATTTTTTACAGGTCTCTAATCTGTATTTTTTTTTTAATTGTTTCACAGATCGCGGGAAAGGTAATATTTTTGTTCAACAGTTTGGAATTCTGACAGTTTAATTAATTTTTGTGTGTATTTTATGATTGCAGGACTTCAAGCTTCAAGTAGCAGTCTTCCGTCGTTGGAAGTGGCCCAGCAGCTTCATCTTTAAGCCCAGCAGCTTGCAATAGTCCATCGAGGGAGCACCCTGCCGAACTAATCAAAACATTCCCTTTCAGCTCAGCATCATCATCTTCACATCAAAACTTCAAGCTTCAAGTAGCAGTCTTCCGTCGTTGGAAGTGGCCCAGCTGTTTTCATCTTTAAGCCCAGCAGCTTGCAATAGTCCACCGGGGGAGCGCCCCGCCGAACTAATCAAAACCTTCCCTTTCAGCTCAAGATTATCGTTACAACATCAACACGTAAGATTTATTCAAAATAATTATGAACACTTCACTAATCTTCAATTTATTATTTATTTGTATTTTCGGAATCAGAGCCCAGCAGCAGAAACAGCCCAGCAGCAGAACCAGAGCCCAACAGTAAAAACAGCCCAGCAGCCGTCCAAGAAGTCCTCCAGTAGCAGCAGAACCAAAGCCCAATAACCTTCCAAGAAGTCCTTCAGCAGCAGCAAAACCAGAGTCCAGCAACCATCCAAGGAGTCCTCCAGTAGCAGCAAAACCAAAACCCAATAACCTTCCAAGAAGTCCTCCAGCAGCCGTCCAAGAATTCCTCCAGTAACTGCAGCAGATCAACACATCAGTAGCAACTGTTCCAGGCCCCAATTCAACTCAACTTCAAAGAAGTCAACTGATTAATTCAGCCCGTCGCTTGCAAAGTTCAAGTGAGTTCAATTTATTTTTTAATTTTCCGACTTGTAATAATTATTTTGTTGTTTCAGTTGCAGCGAGCGAAGAAGCCACTTCTCTGGTGTAGGTTCCGCTGGAGTTTTCCTAGGCCCAAAGGGAGAATTCCCGGAGAGGAGTTCGTCTCTTTCCCCTTAGTCATTGCCTGGGGGCGAACAAGGCTTACAACGCAACAGCATCGGGGACAGGACTTCCAACAACACAACAGCATCGAGTAATCAACAATTAATCTTCGAACCTTTGTACCCTTTCCTTATTCCCAAAATAAAATCATTCCCACAAAATTTACAGTTGCATTTATTTCTAAAATCTATTTTCATTATTTTCAGGAGTATTTATGAAAATAAATGTATTGTTAAATAGAATAAATCAAATTCATTGACAACTTGTATGTTTTATTTTTAAAATAAATACAATGTTCAAAAACTTACTTTTATTATTTTAACTATCCAAAAATATCGAAATAAAGTATTCAAAAGTCTCTGTAATAAATAAACATGCCATATAGTCACTATTTTTTCTATTTAAAATTTTTTGTTCAAAAACGTGCTAGGTGCTGCCATCTCTGACTAACTAAACAAACTAATACTTATTCAAAAATGTGTTGATTGTGGACGCACGAGCATTTATACATTATTTTTAATTAAAATATACTCTTTATTAAATTATAATAAGTATGAATATTGATTTAAAATTATTATTTAAGTAGTAAGTCAAGATTTATTCAGATAAAAACAATGCCGGCAAGCGACGCGTCGATCGCCGGTTAAATCTGACAGGTCTGATATTTCCCGGTAAAAAGTTATGAAATAAAATAACTGTTA
This sequence comes from Dromius quadrimaculatus, assembly GCA_963989225.1. Classification (NCBI taxonomy): domain Eukaryota; kingdom Metazoa; phylum Arthropoda; class Insecta; order Coleoptera; family Carabidae; genus Dromius; species Dromius quadrimaculatus. Next base: position 7,339,172 of record OZ022328.1, read on the forward strand.
TTGATTTGTTACCAAATATATTTTAATATATATTTTGATCCATGAAATCAGAATATGCAAAAATTAATCTAAATTTGCCGACAGTTTGCCAAATATAAGCCCTTTACTGCAAATTGTTTTATAAATTTGCGGTTATTTGTTGAGCACATAAAAACTATAACTAAATTCTCCTTGCATCATTTTACCCCTTTTTCTTTGTGAATCTGATCGATAGAGGACAGGATTCAATTTTAAAACAAGTAACATAATATAAGCTTCCTATTAAAAATTGAATAATGAATCTAAAATAATTTATTCAAGAAATATAAGCTTTTTGGTAGAAATTGACGTTTAAAACTACGGTTACCTGTTGAGCAGTTATACTGTATGACCTGATTACTTGTTAGTTCACGAGAATCAAAGAGATGGCAGCAAGTACCTCGTTTTGAGGAATTCTAAAATAATTTTATTTTCTTGTGACTAAACGGCACCTTATTTCGAAAAATACTTAATCATAATTGTGTATCAATTGAGCATAAAATAAATTTTGTATTTAGTACCGCCCAATAAGGGCTTTAAGAATATTATGACTTTTTGCTTCCTGCAATCATTTTCGAGTAATTGGTACATAATCTATGAAATAGGGTAATCGGAAAATAGTTTCAAGTTGAGTCATACTATTTTTTAAAATTAGTTGGGGTACTTCATGTATCTTTTTTTGATTAATTTTCGCGTTCACTTGGAATTATTAATTTGTAAAAAGATGATTTCTGACGTAACAAGAGTACTGATCAAAAAGTTGGGAATGAAGTGCCCTATTTATTTTTTGAAAATAATGTGAGTTTACTAGAAACTTTTTCTTGGTTGTTGTCAATGACGTATTAACAGTAGACCCAGCAAGCGGCGTTTGTTTTGATGCAGGAGTAAACAGTGGGGTGAGGAGGGTAAACATCGTTGTATCGCAGGCTGCGTACTTACATATTTTCATTTGAAAAAATATCGATTGTGAGATGATGGAATTAAGAATCAATTAATATATTATTACTTCTATTTCAACAAATATTTATATACAGTACAGAATAAAGGCGCGCACTTCTCAAACATAAATAAAAGCAGGCAAACCGCATAACAAGCATGTTTACTCCCTTCGCTTCTCAGAACCCCTCACCATGTAAGTGCCAACATCACAACAAACTGCGGACTGCCATAGGACGCGCTGGGTCTACTTTAATAATACGTCATTGGTTGTTGTACTCATTTTTGAGTAAACTGTTATAGTTCGTCCAGTTATTAGTTTACATTTCGCTACACAGGTGGCACCACATAGCTCATTTTGAATAATGAAAACTAAATAATTTTTTGCAGCCAAACGGCTGATTTTATCAAAAAAATTGTAGGGAGCTTTCAATTTTATTTTCTAATGTCCACCAGATCAGCATATTATTTTTTGCTGCACCATATTTATTAATCATTTTAAAAATAAGTAAAACAAAATTAATTTTATTATTCATACAATAAATGATTTTTATGATGATTAGCACCCTTTGGGCAGACGAAAAAAAGGTTTTCAATTTTTAGAAACTTGCATTGCGGGTTGCCCGCCTATTTAGTTATATTTAAATTTGAATTTACAAATGTAATAATTAAATATTATTTATTTTGACTGAAAAAAAAATACAGGTTCTTAAAATAAATAAAATACATTCAATTTTGTGGGAAAGGTTTTATTTGGTAATTTTAAAATGAGTTACAGAACAAGAACCATCTTAAGCCTAACTACTTCTGAAAATAATTAAAATAGGTTTTAGAAATGAAACGACTGTAAATTTTGTGGAAATGATTTTATTTTGGGAATAAGGAAAGGGTACAAAGGTTCGAAGATCAAATGTTGATTACTCGATGCTGTTGTGTTGTTGGAAGTCTTGTCCGCGATGCTGTTGCGTTGTTGTAAGCCTTGTTCGCCCCAGGCAATGACTAAGGGGAAAGAAGCGAACTCTTCTCCGGGAATTCTCCCTTTGGGCCTAGGAAAACCCCAGCGAAACCTAGACCAGAGAAGTGGCTTCTTCGCTCGCTGCAACTAAAACAACAAAATAATTATTACAAGTCGGAAAATTAAAAAATAAATTGAACTCACTTGAACTTTGCAAGCGACGGGCTGAATTAATCAGTTGACTTCTTTAAAGTTGAGTTGAATTGGGGCCTGGAACAGTTGCTACTGATGTGTTCATCTGCTGCAGTTACTGGAGGACTTCTTGGACGGCTGCTGGGCTCTGGTTCTGCTGGTGCTGGAGGACTTCTTGGAAGATTATTGGGCTTTGGTTCTGCTGCTACTGGATGACTTCTTGGAGGGCTGTTGGGCTTTGGTTCTGCTGCTGGGCGTTGATTCTGTTGCTGGGCTCTAATTTTGCTGCTGGGTTCTGATTCTGCTGCTGGGTTCTAATTTTGTTGCTGCGCTCTAATTTTCTGTTGGGCTCTGATCTTACTGCTGGGCTCTGGTTCTGCTGCTGGGCTCTTATTCTGCAACTGAGGTCTGATTCTGCTGCTGGACTCTGGTTCCGCTGCTGGATGGTCTAAAAACATAAAAAAATACAAATAAATTAATAAATTGAGGATCATTATTCACGTGTTTACAGCAGTTAAAAACAGTTACATAATGAGTATTATTATATTACCTAGCTGATGATGCGGCGATGTTATGAAGATCCACGGCCGGCGACCTGAAACAGAAACTTAAAACAAATTTTGGTGAATCACATTCAACAAAACAAATATTGAGAGTTGATTTTGGCTGCTGGGCTCATCCTCAGCTCCTCCCACGATGTCCATTCCCTCGTTGTCCACCTCATCAGCTGGGCTCATCCTCAGCAAATGATCTAAAAAAAATACAAATTAATTAAGAATCTGCGAAAAAGCAATACAAAATAGCTGAAAGAAAAATAGATTAGAACCTGAAAAGCAAAGTTTATTAGTTAACTTACGTCCTTTTCTTGATTTGTTGGAGGTGGTAATGATGAAATGAAGAAGCTGAAAGGGAACTTTTTTTGATTAGTTGCATACATTCAACATTCGTTCAACATTCAAACGTGTTTTGTGTGTTGGTTTGTTTGTTGCGCGCCTATGTGACGGATTTAGTTTTTTGCTTGAAGAGCTAGCTACGCGATGAGTGACTGCTGCCATACTACTTCGCGATTTTATTTTAAAAGTGCTTAGATATATTATGCTACTGTTTGACTCTACTTTACTACCCCAATGAGTGCCTGAGCGCTCAGACACCCAAGCACCGGTGTGCTCGTCGTTTGCAAAATAAAAAATACGTTGTTTGAATACGTGGCCAATGCATATTCCGAGGCCCGCGATACCGCCTAATTACGCGATATGGTAACCTTAAGTATCGGTCTCAGCTAATGTTGTTTCTTGAACTTAATCAAGGACCCCCGCCAATTACCATATTTTCCGACTTCCGATAGGTACATATCGAGAGTATGCCGTTACTCCCCAGTTAATTCGCTCGTTCGCCCTAGAACTCATTGCAAATCCACGCGGTGGTGTTCACCAGGGGGGGTGCCTCTCGTAGCGGTACCTACGTGTGCACCGATTCCCACGTTGGACCTTTCATTACAGGCCTTTGCAAAAAAACCAAAACATTTTATTTATTTATTACATTATAAAAGCAAAGACTAACATCGCATATCACATGCACCTAGCGCACATGCAATTGCGGAACAAAAAACCCAATTTACATATTTAAATAAACAAAATTTTGATCTCTACGTTAATAAGCAAAATTCACAACCCCAAATATATCACAGAGCACTGTTAAAATAGTTTTTAAACGCAGTTTACGAGAGCAAAGACGACGCAAATGCGGCTTCTACGACAGCCACGACAGCAGTGAACCACACGAAACGAAACAGCAAGCTTCAGAAATAAATTATACGAGTTAAGAAGTATACTACGTTTTCCAATGTATTAAAAAGAGATAGATATGCTAAAAGGAACTAGTATTATCAAAAATCGAATCAAAGTTCTAACGTGTTGCAACCATCAATTAGTACTTGATTGAATTAACTTGCTTCGACGAAGTAATTGAAAAAGAATCTTTAAAATAAAAATTCAAAAATATTGAAATAAAAGTATTTAAAATATTGTAAAATTGTTGTAAATACAATAAATTATTATTATTAATAATTGTTTAAACATTATAAAAAATAATAAAGCAGAATTTGCAAAAAAAAAATCGAGCAGTATTTTTAGTGCAGAAATATTGCTAAATATTCATTAAATATTGTATCAATATTATTATAAATAAATATGAATTGTTATTATTATAATAACAATTTTAAATATTAATATAGTATAGCTACAATGAGTTAAAAAGAGATAGGCATATTCCTTCTACGTCACACACCAGACAAGCTGAAACAATCGAAACAATTATGTCTGAGTTTGGTACTGCATTTATAAATACAAAATTTTAAAAGTATATTCCAAAAACTCAACGTATTGTAAAAAATGATTCACAAATTATATTTGAATATTTATTTATCTATATCCAGAGGCGGCTCTAGCATATTGACCGCGGGGGTCCAAAGATATATAAAATGCACCCCCCTTACGTGCCTCTCTTCATCGTACTTCTCTTTTTTACAGATTTTAATCTCAATTCACAATCCACAATTTCAATCGCAATCCACAATCCACAATCCACAATTTGAATCCCAATCCACGATCCACAATCAATAATTTCAATCTCTAACCACAATTCACAATTTTAATCCCAACCCACAATCCACAAATTCAAACCCAATACACAATATCAATCTCAACTCACAATCCACAACTTTAATCCCAATCCCAAATAAAAATCCACAATCACAATCCCAATTCGAAATATACAATTTCAATCCCAATTCAAAATCCAAAATTCACAATCCTAAACCCAATCCAAAATTCACATCTCCCGATCCAAAATAAACAATTTTAATCCCAATCCCAATTCACAATCCACAATTTCAATCCCTATCCAAAATCTAAAATTCAAAATTCACAAGCCCAATTCCAATTGAAAATCCACAATCTCAATCCCAATCAAAAATCTTCAATCCCAATCCCAATCCCAATCCCAATCCCAATCCCAATCCCAATCCCAATCCAAAATCCAAAATCTAGAACTCAATCCCAATCCAGAATCCACAACCCCAATCCCAAAATAAAATCCACAATTTCAATCCCAATTCACAATCCACAATATCAATCTCAATCCGCAGTCTACAATCCGCAATCTAGAATCTGTAATCCACAATTTTGATCCCAATCCACAATCCACAATTTAAATCCCAATCCCAATCAAAAATCCACAATCACAATTCCAATGCAAAATACTCAATTTTAATCCTAATCCCAATCCCAATCCAAAATCCAAAATCCAGAAACCCAATCCCAATCCAAACTCCACAATCCCAGTCCCAATTCAAAATCCATATCTCCCGATCCAAAATAAACAATTTTAATCCCAATTCCAATTCACAATCCAATATTTCATTCCTAATCCAAAATCCAAAATCCAAAATCCAAAATCCACAATCCACAATCCACAATCTCAATCCAAAATCCACAAGCCCAATCCTAATTGAAAATCCACAATCTCAATCCCAATCAACAATCCACAATCCCAATCCCAATCCCAATCCAAAATCCAAAAATACAAAATCCAGATTCCAATCCCAATCCAAAATCCACAGCCTCAATCCCAATACAAAATCCACAATTCCGGATTCATAATCCACAATTTCAATCTAAATCCACAATCCACAAATTTAATCCCAATTCACAATCCACAATCCCTCATTAGAATCCACAATATCAATCTCAATCCGCAATCTACAATCCGTAGTCCACAATTTTGATCCCAATCCCAATTAAAAATCCACAATCACAATTCCAATCCAAAATACACAATTTTAATCCCAATCCCAATCCAAAATCCAAGATCCAGAGACCCAATCCCAATTCCCGAGCTAAAATCTACAATTTTAATGCCAATCCAAAATAAAATGGTGGATTATGGATTGTGGATTAGCTCTAATAGAATATTTTGTTGAAGAAATTGGTCTTGTTTTTAAAGAATTATGTTCGGGGCCCAACTGCCGCCTTCAAGGACATGGCGCCGGGATGCCGTGCATCCCTTGCACCCTCACTTGAGGGCACAAGAGCAATCGAATAAATGCAAAGAAATAAGTATTTCATTCACCATTCAGTATATTATTTTATTTTTGCCTCATACCGTTACACGATCATAATATAAAGTAGTTATCAAAAGTTCTTGCCGTTCACTCAAATAATCAAACCTTCTTTCCGCAGATCAAGCGCCGCGTCGAGCTGTCGACGTCCGCAGGGAAACAGTTTAAAATGTACCTACCTTCGAGTTGATTCGTTTATTTGTTTATTTGTTTTCGTAATTTTTGTCGCATTTTGAATTCTAAGATTCTAAGTAAGGATTGTTTGTTTATTATCAATGATGGAGTCAGTGGAAGTTAATGGGGTCTTCCACTGATTTCTTTCTATTTTTTTTTTCTGAAAGTTGAATTCAAAATAATAACTTTAAAATTTGTCAAACTCACCGAAACTCTGTAGTTTCTCAAATATAATTTCTTGAAAATTTCATCATATTTCAAATTTTGTGATGACGTAACAATTGCCAGTTACCCAACAGCCAATCACAGTTGCTTACATTTGAACACGCTATGCGCGCGCTTTGTGCGCACGGCCTTTCAATATATCTATAGTCCGTCCAAGCACGAATATTGCATGTTTTGAATAATTTTAGTTCATTTTATTAGGCAGAATGGTATATTTTTATTAACATCCTACTTTGACGTCCAAATGTATTTTAAAATAAATTGAGGTACCAAAATAGATAATAAAAAATATAGAAAAATTGCTCATATTCGTTTGATGTTACTATACACAATTCTAGCAGCTGTGAAGTCACTTTGAATGCCGCGAATTGCTTTTATCAAAATTATAAATAAAAATTGTTACGTAATCGGATTTTTTCTGTATAAATCTATCGTAATATTAAGAAATAAATAGGTTCTTTTTTCGAAAGACCTTATTGTGTGTGACATTTCAAGAGTTTTTTCTTGTGCCCACCCTTTTTCTATATTCACGAGTCGCCACTGTTCAATCCTGTATTTAATGTGAGTGAATCATGCTTGCATTCTGACAAAATTCACCTATCGAGATTTTGATGGAAATATCCGTTTTGAGCAGCCCTGAATCCATTTTGACTATTTTTGGCTTGATGTCGGTACGTATGTTCGTTCGCAAATCTCAAAACTGGTTTAACGTATAATGTTGAAATTTTGTATTTAAGACTGTTATAGGGTTTAGTTGTGCACCTTGCATTATGGTCTGTACCGGAAGTGCACTTTACTTGAAACTTTTTTCGAATTTTTCCAATAAATCCGTAGGATATTGAAATTCAGTATTTAAACTTGATGTTGTATCAGAATAATTATCTGCTATTTTTTCGGCCAGGCCAGAAGTGCACTTTACCTAAAACTTTTTTTAAATTTTTTGCATAAATATAGAATGATTCGTCATAGCATATTGAAATTTCGTATAAAGAACTTCTATAACATTTTATTGTACATCTTACATTATTATTGCGATCGGCTAAACCGGAAGTGCACTTTACTTGAAACTTTTTTTTGATTTTCCGCATAAATTCAGAATGATCAGCCATAGGATACTGGAATTTAGCATTTGAAATTGCTGTAGCATCTGAATGGTCATCTTCTATTTTTGTAACAATCGGCTGAGCCGGAAGTGCACTTTATATGACAGACTTTTTGAATTTTTCGCATAAATTCTAAGCAATCAGTCGTAGAATATTTAAATTTTGTATTAGGGACTTTAATGATATCTAGTTGTACACCTTGCATTATAATTGCTACCGACTGAGCCGGAAGAGCACTTTATTCGAATTTTTTTTTGAATTTTCCGCATAAATCCAAAACGGTTGAACGTATATTGTTAGAATTCAGTATTTAGGACGATTATACCGTCTAGATGCTCATATCTTATTTTTATTTAGATCCACCGAGCCGGAAATGCACTTTACTTGACAGTCTTTTGGAATTTTTCGCATATATTCGAAACAATCAGGTGTAGAGTATTAAATTTTGGTATTTCAGTCTACTGTAGCATCTGAATGATTGCCTACTATTTTCATAACAATAGACTGAACCGGAAGTGCACTTTAGTAGGAATTTATTTTTTAATTTTGCGCATAAATTCAGATCTGTTGGTAGTCGTAGAATTTTGGAAATCAGTATTTAGGAATGTTGGGTAAATCCAAAACGATTAACTGTAGAACGATCACATCGTATTATATATTGTACAAGTAAGTCACGTGATGTTCACATCAGATTTTTCTATATGATATATTTATTGTTCGAAAATGTATATAAAAATTGAGAGTGTCACACAGGCTTATTGGATAATCCGGCACTGGATAGCGCAGATGAACTCTGTGTCAGCAGAAGCATCTTGGAAATATTTGTACGTAAGACAAAAAATATTAAAAATATAACAAATCTGTTCTACAATATTTTGCAAAAAACACCAAGAATTGTGAATATCTTTTTGAATCTTGATTATTTCTTCATATTAAATCTAAAAATTGATTTTCATCAGTAAATTACAGGTTACATAACTTCATGTTTAGTATGGAATATTTAATTCAAAGCTTTTGTCAAATAAAAATTGAACTTGTGGCTATTGCAACATTGCAATTATTTTTGAAATTTGTTATTTAATAATTTTCAATTAATAAAATATGCCAATATTTTGTTTTGTTATTGTTCAAATATTATTTTTTCTTGAGGAAATCTTATTGAATAATGTGTGACGTTAATTACGCTCCTCCCCACTCGTGAACAAATACAGATATTGCTTTACTTAATAAATCAGTTTTATTTTCTATTGTGAATGTGTCTTCAACAATGATATGTTTTAATCAAATATATTCATAGTAATTTCATGTGAAAATCAAGTTATTTCTCGTGCTAGTACGAAGCGTGCTCGTCGGAGTGCTAGTTCGCATTTGCCGGTTCGTTGCCATGGATTCAGACAGCTTCCCCGTTTGGTTTTGCTCTTTCGCTCAGTTTTCGGCTAACTGTAGTGCGTCGTGTTTCGCTGTAGAATATTTTCGAAAATATTTTGTGCCAAGTGTTTGACATATGGAGACAACGCCGGCATGAAGTAAGTCAATTTTTAAATACTTTGTTAGGCATTGTGTCGTAATATTTACTTTGTTTAAAATATTAAATAGTGTCAAGCTTTTGTTATTAGTGTAATTTATTATTATTATCAGCTATTTATTTTATTCATCAAATGTTTTTTACAACCAATTATTAGTACCTAAATTGATTATTAAATTTTATTTTTACTACGTTCATTTGAATTTTTTTAATCTGTGTTAAAAATATACGGCGAAAAATAGCATTTTATGTTTATTTATTATATGAACAGTTAATACAAACAGATTACAAAATCTGCCGCACTCCACACGTGAATTCATTATAAATTCTTATCGCTTGAATTATGTTTTAAATATTTATTTTCCTAATATTTGTTTTATTTTATAAGCTCTGCTACAAATATCAATGAAAAAGATATTTTTGAAATTAAATTGCGGGTTTTGGTAACCCTTTCAAATATCATTATTAATAAAAATAAAATTTATTATCTATACCTCTCTGACTTGTGTACGAGTAAGGGAGAACATAAACTATGTCACACCCTTTAACTTTAATATCTGAAATGCATCGCTCACTTTCAATTTATACAAGTTAGAACATATTTGCTCCAACTCTTTCTTTAAACAATTTGATAGCTCATTTTTTTTCGCTGAACTTGAGGCAAATAAGTTCTCAAAAAAGAGTATTTAATTGAGCGCAGTAGCGTAGAGTATCGTTATTTTTAGCCCCGAAAACAAATTGGTTTTTGTCAGGTAGAGCTGGCGGCAAGTCTTTATGCTGCTCTCCTTCAGCTATTTTATTTTCAACTGTTGAACCCTTTTCATATTAATTAAGTTGTATCACAAGCTCCTTTTATTAATCAACTTACACAACTATTTCGTCCACTCATACTCTTCTAAATCCTTCCAGACATTTGTTTCAGATATCCAAACTAATTAATCTCACTTATGACTAGTTTTCTGATAAAATAAATAAAAATCCAGTGCCCGCGATTATCGTTGCTAACAACAATTATTTCCGAAAATAGGAGGAAAACTGGATTCTGTAACAGAACTGCTTATTAACAGATCGCTCGCGCAAATGATGCGCAATTTCGCTCACTTTACGATGAGGCAGAAAGTATTTCCTCTTTCCCCAGTTCACGCATGCGCATACTTTTTATAATTTCCACAGTTACGCTGACACTGCAGATCTATGGCTGGCGCAGACACGAAGCATTCAATTATATTCATAACTTCTGAACCCTGCAAGATATTGAAATGAAACATACAGGAAAATTTAAGTTAAAATTATTGTTTTGATCCCTAAAATTTTGATTTTTATTCAAGACAAATTTTTGGGCAGATAAACATTCTAAAAGTGGTAATTTATTACTGGGCATCCTTTGAATTTTTTATAGATGCTGAATTTTGGAATGAAGAACAATGTATTGTCTTTTAATGGATATAGCTATTAAATGTTTGGCACAAGTACAATTTAGAATGCAGTAGCTGTAATTTAATTTGATTCCTTATTACAAATGCATGCATAACAGCGGAATAAGTAATCAATAAAGCAATTTTACGATCTCATAAAATATTATTAGAAAATGGATCGGTATTATTTTTAGATTGTCAACATGCAAGAGAAAATTACTTTATTGGATGAAGCTTATATCAATATGTTTATAATCTATAGAATTAACAAAGTAGATACTGATGAGTCCAATGTTTTTAGGGCAGTATACAGGGTGATTCATCTAATCATGAGGAAATTACTTTTCTGCCTCTCTTATATTTGAAGGATAGCGTAGCTGTTTTTCATACACCTGTAACCTACAGAACATTAATGTCAAGCTGATTGCGTTCCAAACTTGAAACAGTTATTTTTCCCAAAACAGTTTGATCATTTTTTGAACTTACTATTAGCTTCCGTGGAGTAAAAAAAATGGGGCGTGTACTAATTAGAATGAGGAGTAATAAAAAGTGTAGAAATAATAAAAAAAGGAAGAGATACAACTCTGTGTGACACAAGACATATTATTTTCTAAATAAATATGTTTTATTGGGTATAAGTTCTGTAATTTATTAGAAACACAACGTTTCAACAGCAAAGTGCTGCCTTTTTCAAGTGAAAAGAAATATAAATATAAAATATAAATATAATATAATATATATATAATATAATATAAATATATTTATATTTCTTTTCACTTGAAAAAGGCAGCACTTTGCTGTTGAAACGTTGTGTTTCTAATAAATTACAGAACTTATACCCAATAAAACATATTTATTTAAAAATGAGTTCTGAAAAGTTTTTTCCTATATTATTTTCTATATATCCTATATACCTATACAGTTATTTATTGATGGAGCTTTACTGTGGCCTTTGACATAGCCTTCTTAGGTATATTATTATAAATAGAATATTAAAATCAATTTACTCAATATTCCTTTACCTACCACAGGCAGTCTGACGTTTAGGCGCCCCAACACGCAACAAAAAACAAAAAAAGCTTTTTTATAATTCTAATAGTTCACTAATATATCGGAAATAATAATCAACTAAAATTATATCTGCTGAATAAAATATTGATTACTTACAGATGAATATTTTTAATTCACAAAATACAGAAAAGAAGCAAATGCATGTCATTTTTCAAAAGCAAATTTAGATTTATAAAAATTTATTTTTTTAACAAATTGCAATAAAAATCAATGGATAGTTGACCCAGAGTAATATAAAAAAATAGGTCACGAATTGTGACCTTTACCGTGTCTCCCACGAACACAAAAGACAAGAATGCATATCATATATTTATATAGATTTATAAAGAACTAATTCTTCGAAAAATCACAATAAAAATCGATAGAGTTAACCAATTGATAGACAAAAAATGAACAAAATTGGTCATGAATTGCAATCTGTAGTATGTCTAATATAGACTGGCGGCTGGTGACAGGTAGGGCTCCCCCATTTTATATTGCATACTTTTTTGAGAGTTGATAATTTACCCCTGCAAAAAGGATAAAAAAGATATTGACCCAGGCATTACACTGCAAGTTTTATGAAAAAAATCTGACGTGGACATCACGTGACTTACTTGTACATCATTGGATATATATAATCAAACACAACATCTTATCATTCCACGGCTAGTCGGTTTCTATGGAAACAGTAGGTCATCATTTTTATGCTACAACTTTCTTAAATACTGATTTCCAGGATTCTACGGCTAACAGTTCTGAATTTATGCGCAAAACTCCAAGATCATCAAGTATAGTGCACTTTCGACTCAGTCGATCTCAATAAAAATAGGATATGAGCATCTATCCAGTACTATCATCTTGAATACTGTATTTTAATATTTTACGTTTAATCGTTTTGGATTTATGCGGAAAATTAAAAAATGTTTCGAGTAAACTGCACTCCCGGTTTAGCCGATCACAATCATAATGCAAGGTGTACAACTAGATGCTAGTAAAGTGCTTAATACGAAATCTCAATATTCTGCGACTGATTATTTTAAATTTATGAGAAAAATTCGAAAAGTTTGTTATATGAAGTGCACTTCCGGCTTAGTCGATTGGGACGAAAATAGGAGATGATCATTTGGATGCTACAGCAATTTCAAATACTGAATTCCAGTATCCTACGGCTAATCATTCTAGATTTATGTGGAAAATTCAAAAAAAGTATCAGGTAAAGTGCACTTCCAGTACAGACGATTGCAACCATAATGCGAGGTGCACATCAAGATCCTAGATCCTATACTAGTCTTTTATACAAAATTTCAGCATTATACGTTTGACGAATTCTGAGATTTGCGAGTTACGTACATACATACGTACCGACATCAAGCCAAAAATAGTCAAAATGGATCCAGAGGGATGCTCAAAACAAATAAATCCATCAAAATCTCGATATGTGAATTTTGTCGGTTTCACAATATTTCCTTTTAGACCGTCAGATAGTGCCTCATTTTGTTTTTCATGCCTTTAAGAGGTTTGATAAGAATGTATATCTGGAGTTCAATAATGCTGAAATTAAAGTTGGGCCGTGTGACCAACATAATGAAAATTAATTTTTAATTTGTATGAAAAAGCATGCTCTGATCCAATTTTGTTGCTTTTGTCATGCTTACAAAATGAAATTTAGGGAAAAATATTTTGATACGTGAAATGTCAAACAAAATTAAAATATTGACAACAGATTATCATTCCCTACCTTATCATTTCAATTGAACTGATTGTTTTATACGGCAAGTTCTGAATGTCTGTTATACTCATAAACTGCACTTCTGGCTTGGCCGATTGATACAAAAATAGTGGATAACTATTTTGATGCTACAACAAGTTCAAACACTAAATTTCAATATGCTATGACTGATCATTCTAAATTTATGCAAAAAATAAAGAAAAGTTACAAGTAAAGTGCACTTCCGGTACGGACGATTGGAATCATAATGCGAGGTGCACAACTAGATCCTATACCAGTCTTAAATACAAAATTTCAACATTATACGTTCAACCAGTTTTGCGATTTACGAACGAACGCACGCACATACGTACCGACATCAAGCCAAAAATAGTCAAAATGAATTCAGGGAAGCTCAAAACAGATATTCCCATCAAAATCTCGATAAGTGAATTTTGTCGGCTTCACAATATTTCCTTGTATTTAGTACAAGTAAGTCAAAATGCATTTTCCCGTGACTACATTTTGCATGCTTTGTGACCTACAATAGTTAAAAATGATTTAAAGCCTAGTCTTGAGAGGCATGCAATTCGCAATAAACAAAAAAACCCCAAACGGTCATGTGAAAAATGTTAAATTTCGTGTCTTCAAATTGCATGCCAATAAAAATAATGAAAGTTTTAGTGATAAAACTCTTGTTAAAAAATTGGCATGCACCCTTCGTTGGCATAAGAGTGATCACCGCCAATTGATATTACATTTGTGCGAGATTTTCCTAAAATTTCCAATGCATGCCAATTTTCTCAGAAGGGTTTTATGACTAAAGCTTCTATTCTTTTCAGTGAAATGCAATTCGAAAACACGGAATTTTACATTTTTTTACGAGTTCACGCGATCGATTGAACTTTTTGGTCTGTTGCAAATTGCATGCCTTTCAGTACTAGGCTTAAAATCACTTTCAACTATTTTTGCACGATTGGGCGTTTTCATGTGTTTACCGGCCTCCTATTTAAGGTGGAATGTTGATTTTACCGGCAAACTGTGGTGACTATGGTTATGCTGACTTATCGCCCATGGACGAAGGCGGTAAGTAAAAAATTGTTGATTTCCACAAAAAATATTCATTTGTTTATCATTATTTGTGATTGAATATTCACAATAAAATGTCAAACTTGACAGCTGACAGCGAATGAGCAATCATTAGTGGTAACTCAATTTGGAAGAAAAATAAGAATCCATATTTTGGGTAGATTTTCCAAAAGTGCAAAAAAAAAATTGTAAGCATCACGGTCAATAAGTACAGTACCGATTTCGTATAATATTTGGAAACCTCGCCAAGACTCGGCCTCCAAACTATTATCCTCATTCGGTAAACTGTACTCACTGACCTTAATACTTAAATAACTATTATGTTACAAAGGCATGCAAAATAGTGTAACGGAAATATATATTTAAAAAAATTATATATTTCGAATTGCTCAATAACCTTCTTATCTTTCTTATCAAGGAGTAAATTTTCAATCCTCAAAAAGGCATGCGATATGAAATCGTAGAATCCCAACTATCACTCCGGTCTAACAATATGAACAAACCAAAAGACAAAAATGCTTGTCACTTTTCAAAGACAAATATAGATTTATAAAAATTTAATTTACCGACAAATCACGACAAAAAAAGTCTCATTCTGATAGTTAATCAATCAAATGAAGAAATAATAATAAAATTGGGCGAGAATTATGACCTGTAGCCTGTAGCATATCTCATACGAACAGATCAGAAGGAGAAAATATTTGTCATTTTTCAAAGACAAATATAGGTTTAAAAAAATTGATTTTCACAATTAAAATCAATAGAGTTTCATTCCGATATCAAATGAATTGATGAATAAAATTAATAAAATTAGTTAGAAATTGCGATCTGAGCCCTAAGCGTGTCTCATATGAGCATACGAAAATGCTTGTCCCTTTTTCAAAGGCAGATATAGGTTTATAAGAATCTAATTTTCCAAAAAATTGAAGAATCATCTAAATGATGACAGCGCATTTTTGACAGCTCATGAATGCTTGTTACTTCAGAGATTTCGCAAATTACCATCTCTCACAATTACTGAGCTTGAAATCAAGCAGTTTGGGCAAACTTACAAAACAGCAGCTACCATTTAGTACTAGTCTCAAGTTGACTATTTGATAGGTACATAATTTATGCATGTACAAACTCAAAAATACCTTTTAATCTTCATTGTTTAATTATTGACTGACAAGAGGTCAAGTGCTGTACCTTAAAATAATAATTTGATCTTTATCAAAGCTATATAAAAAAAATATACCAAAAGTAAACAAATTTTCATCCAATAATAATAATTCATTCTAATAAGCTTCAAATTTGCGTCAAACAAGTCATTGAATGAATCTCGGACAGATTTGACAACTGTACATAATAATAGTGACACCTCCGGCTAAAATTGTAACTAAATTTTTATCTACTTTAATAAATTTTAGTTGCCATATCCCTAATGTCATATATATTCATGGGCATTGTTCCACTTGAAACAAGTAATTGAATAATTTAATCTTTCACAATCACTGAGCTTGAATTAAAGCAATTTGTGCAAACCTACGAAACAGTAGCTTTTATTTAGTACCAGTTTCAAGTCTGTAAATAGTATAGTTGCTGAGAGCTCAGCGTCACGCCAGCCAGCCAGACAGCCAAAGTGAATATAATAGCGCTTTTTTTTGGAAAATGCGCTAAAAATGCGCTAAAAATCACGATAAGAACCAATAGAGTTACATTCTGATAGTTAACCAATTGTCATTTTTAAAAAGCAAATTTAGGTTTGTGAAAACTTGACTTTTCAACAAATCACGATAAAAAACAATAGAGTCTCATTCTAATAGTTAACCAATTGATAAAAAAATAGGTCAATAAAGTTTTGGTACCACTGGTTGAAAAAAGTTCATCTACAAACTTGAACCTAGCTTTTTGATGAAAAACTTAAATATAAAATTTCAGTCGATAATTCTTACGCGTTCTCAAGTTATCGTGCTTTCAAACAAATCGACTTTTTTCCAAATTATGATTTTTTGGGTTCAGTAGGGTCTAAAAAGTAAAGATTTATCTAAATTTTTAACTGTCAAAAAAACCAAGATTACAATATTTCCCCTATTATATTATAGGTCGAGGAAATAAAAAATTACATTAAATGTTAATTGGTCGTGTAATTAAATTAACTGATTTGATGTGCTGATTCTGCAGCAGAAAAAAAATTCAAATTTGAAATTTGGTTTTAACATCATCATACTAAATCGGGCGCCAACTATAGATTAGTGATGTAACGAATATCAATTTTTAGCATTCGCGAATGCGAATACGAATATCTGACGCCGATATTCGCGAACGCGAATGCGAATGCGAATATTCAGTTTATTAAAAGATGATTATGTTATGTTCAATTTGAAATAAGATTTTTATAAAGATTGATGAATGATAAAAGTTCAAGCCAGGAATATGTTTTTGTTTGTTTACATGAATTATGTATTTATTATATGTCATTTGTAAATGAATATTAGTATGCAAAATATCGCTTTAAAGTTGTTTGTCATGACAACGTGCACAAAGTATTTCGCGCACTGATTTTTGTATTTTATTATGATTATAATAATTTTTTTCAATCATTTTTTGACGTCTGAAAAAGTGTTATATGCAACTAGTGGGCGAAATATCTTTGGTGTTTCCGAATGATTTGTGCTTTGGTTACCACTTCGACAAAAAACTTCTATTCTCAGGCACCAAATTATAATTTCGCGCATAAGATACATAAATAATTAATCATTATATTTCATAATTTCTATTTTATTAATAAAGGAGAAGTTGATCATTTATAATTTTCAATATCAAATATGAAAATGAAGGCTGTATTTTTCCTGACGTTCATATTCGCAAAATATTTGCATGAATTTTGCGAATGCGAATGCGAATGCGAACGTCAAAAACAATGCGAATATTCGCGAATGCGAATATTTGTTAAATCACTATTATAGATACGTGAGCTCATACTTCTGAGAATTAATTACAAATAGGTCGCAAAGAACCAGAATCTTGAAAGTGCTGGACTTTTCTCACAAATGCACTGAGGAAATACAGATGTGATAATAGTGTGTTCTGCTTTGCCTCGTCATAAATTAACATCTTCACTAACTCATTAATTAATAAAAATTGTAATAAAATTGGCTCATCAAATTGAATTGAAGAGTTTGGTGCATAAGTACACCCTGTATAGGGTATAGGCGATATTTCTTGTGAGATCTTTTTCTGTATGCGTTCTTTACTTGCCGCTAACTTTCCAGTCCTCGGACTAGGGTAACATTACAGAAGTTTGATTGGCTGCGAAGGATATCCGGTGGCCGGTATCTGGTTTCCTTCTGACGTTATTAATACCGCGTTATGATTGATTGTAGCAATGGGAGCTTATTATAAATTATGTTATTTTTGTACAATAATTGTAACGATATTGATCGTTTTAGAGTTCTGTTTGTCAAAATTGAAAGCGAATCTATTATAAGATTACTTGTTTGTCTATTTGCCCGTCTATTATAGTCAAGTTTCTACGGAAGTTATCGAATAAAAAATTGGGTCAATTATAAGAATCATATACGATCTTTGTATTTAAAATGAGTTGGGAATCGATTTGTACCACATCAATTTTCTCATTTGCTTAAAGCAGAGCCTGTAAGAATTTGCCACGAAAAATTAAATCTTTTAAACAGTGTGACGCTATTTATGCACCCTTTTTGGACGTATCTACACGCCTGGAGAGTCGTGTATGGAGTCATAAATGCACTAAGCTGGGCAAAAGACAGTTACTGCTAAATGGTTTACTTAAAAATGTTTGCCTGAAATGCTCAGTAGTCTCAGAGAATCCATCATCAAGAATGGTGGCTGGAAGCTTTAAAAAAATGGAGATGTGATTGTTTAAGAAATCCAGAATTTTCTCATTCTTTCTCCAGGTAATTATAAGCTAAATAGAAGTCTGCAATATTATAAATGAATCTCCATTTCTTTAGAGTCAAAGGAAACGGTATAATCTTGCTATAAATAATTCACTTCTACTGCTGAGAAAGAAGGATCTCAAAAAAATCGCATAAACTTCAAAGAGAATTCCTGCTCCGTCTCATGTAACAAAGACAAAACAAAATTGCCCTAAAAAATTGATCAAAGAACATATGACTTGCTGACGAACAAGTAAACGAAAAAGCAGAAGATCGAAAGAATACCGTAAATTTGTGGTAGTCTATTTTTGTTTTACTGCTTGATTTGTTTAGCGGAAGATGCTAAAAATGAAAACAGCAATCATTCAAATGCTCACTAAATGTCTTTTAGTGTGTTTAGTCAATGAGTTTGAATTTAAATTTCGTTTTACCGTGCAAATTGTAAATTTGTTCCATGAAGTTCGCAGCTATTATTAACTCTGCTGTTGAAATTTGGAGAACTATTAAAGCTACAAGGTTGGTTTATTGAGTTGGAAGTTGCTTGCAATTTATTAAGTGGAGCATCAACTTGTTTATTTGAAATACTAATTGCCTATTTTTTTCGCTGTACACACGACAACAACTGAAATTAAAATATACTGTCACAAATTTTATTCAGAATAATTTTTGTACTCAGGTTACAGCGTAAATCTTCATTTTACAAACTCGTATTTTCACAATTTCGCTCAAAGTCACTCTTACTGAATCATTGAATGAATGACTCCCTCTCCTAGCTCACGCACTTATATACCGAAGCCGACAATAGGTCAACATTCAATTATCTAACAGTTGTTGCCTGGCAACCACCAAACATCTAGTGACCATAGCTTGTCAATCATGTCCGACAATTGATCATCGACTTTGTCAATACTAACTAGGATTACAGTTACAACGAATTTAAATTAATAATTATGTGAACTAATTACTACAAATATTTCATATTTGTGACAATACAATTACTTGCTCTTTTCAAAACTCATATAAGAATTAAACTGCGAATGTACAAAAGGAGGTATTAAAATAGAAATTCCAGGTGTACTGAATTAATACAGGTGATATTAACCAAATATAGGTATTTATGGGGTATTACGAAGTAATACTTGGGAAATCCAGGCATTATGTGGGGAATACGAACCCTGTCCCAGTAGAGTTAACCCAACCAATGAAATAAGTTTCCTCCAGAAAATCCAGTTTTCGACATTTGGCAGATTTATTGGATTTAACACATTTTTATATTCACACGTTTATTCGCTTCTCGCATATTGAGCTATATTTTAAGTAATAATAGAATAATATTTACAATTTTTTTTTTAAACATCATGCTTATAATAAATTGCTTTAAAAATGAAATTTTTTTCAGGTTCTCCATAGATAAAAGCGTAGATGTAATCTTCGTGGAAACTCCTTGCTTTAATTAATGAAGATCCAGGAATAACACGTTTTTCTTTTTTAGAGCACTTTAATATAAGCATGGTGTTTGAGATTTTTTTTTGTATTATCTTTTTTAAAGTCTTTGGTTTTCTTGTGAGCTTTTTCTCATAAGAATTTTTCAAATTCTACTGGGAAATAATGTTGAAGTTATTGTGCTCGTCAAACCCTTTCATTTGATATTCATGTGAAAGCGATTGTGGAGAAACAGGTGATCCGCCATCTTAAGATGGACGCCATATTGAATTAAGTATGATGCCACTCATCTTATCGTTTTCTATTTGTCAGACCCTCTTATTTGATATCCATATCAAGAACAGAGTTGTAAAGAAAAAAGTAACTGCTCGTTCAACGTCTATAAATGTACAAAATAATGCCTACTCAAGCCACTCTCAAAAATCATTTTGATGATCAGAGCGCATTTTTGGCAGTTCATGAATGTTTGTTAGTTCATATATCTCGCAAATTACTATCTCCCACAATCACTGAGCCTGAAATCAAGCAGTTTGGGCAAACTTACGAAACAGCAGCTTTTATTTAGTACCAGTTTCAAGCTGTGACTATTTTTTACATAACTTGTGCACGTACACACTCAAAAGAACCTTTTAGTCCTAATTGTATAGTTATTGACTGCGGTGTAAGTCAATTGGGCACACCCCAACTCGGCACATTTAATCTCCCGATGGGACATCAGTCAAGGGTTGGTGGTAATCCTTATGACCAACTCGGCACATCTTAAACAAGTGTTTGCAGAAAGACCCATCCCTATTATCGGCTTAACACCTAAGAAAAATACAATTTGAAATATTTTTTTTAGTATCCATCTATTATCTATCTAACAATTCAATCAACAACTTCAAAGAAATCAATTCGCCAACTATAGCTAGCCAACGTGCAACAACACTATTGATTGTAGAACAGTAAATCAAATCGAAAATTTTTATCTGGTGAAGTGAAGTAGCGGTGTATTAATCGAAAGTGCAAAGCATTTTTTCATATTATGAGCGAGTCCAGAGATCGAGTAATAGCGACAAAAAGGTTAATCCACGATCACGCTGAAATTATTATTTTTGTTGTATGATGCAACATACTTATTTTTTGATTTTGTATTATTGTACGTCAAATTTTGTATGATTATGAAAAGGAAACTATAAAATTGATTTTATTTAATTTAAAAACATTAGAATGTCTAGACTACCTGCAAGTGTGCCGAGTTGGGTATAATTGCAGGTACCTGAGATATTCGTATGTGCCGAGTTGGGGAGTCATTAGCAGAGACTACCTGTAAATGTGCCGAGTTGGGAATCGCCGAGTCAATTGGGCACGAGTCCCTTATAATCCTCTGCAGTAGCCAACGGTTGAGACAGGTACTATAATCCAGCATGTGAATTGGGCGCTAATCCTTCAAAGGGTCTCGTTCCCAATTTACTAAATATTTCATAACATGACAGTAAAAGTTTGTTCCAACAAGTACAGAAACTTATCCGGAACTGTCCGACGCATGCGCATTTACAAAAAAGCGTTCCAACAAACTTCAATCGTGGATTTCAACTATTGTCAAGCGTTCCAACAACGTGCGGCTCATCCGCAAATCAATTTGTCGACAATCAAAACAGTCCGCGGACTAATGTTTGTACTATTCGTCAAATAAGATAATCTGAAATAAATATGAGTGGTTCAACTACTGAGAATGATGAAGTTCAGATTCTAGCGATGAGTTTGATTTATCCGGAAGAGTACATCAAATTAAAAATCTTACAAATGAACAAAAAAATATTTTATTTATTATTGCTATTCTCATTTTCAGACAGGTTGTGAGTATTTATAATTTATACCTGTGCACTGAAGGAGACTATCGCGGATCGTCGTGCCCAATTCGTATGTACGGATTACAGCTACCTGGGATCCGTGCCCAATTCGTATGCGCCCATTGACTTTTTAAAATTTAATCTTGATCAAAGTTATTTAGAAAATTACCTCCAAAACTATAAATTTAAGAAAATAAGTAACGGGTAGTCATATACTGGCCTGAATTGATTATAAAATAGAAAATTCAATTCATTCTGATACTAACATGGAAAACCGCATGTCAATATCTTGTGTAACTCACGAGATATTGAGATAAATAGTTTCCACCCTGAAATGGGTACTTTTTACAAATCAGTTCGAAATTTGGGATATGAAATTTTATTAATGACATGTCGCTCATTCTTTGCATCAATTTTCAGATTTTAATTATGCATAGTTCAGCGGTAATTACCTCTCGAATTTTTCTTTAATTTTTTACTTAAAACTGGGTGTATGCATAAAAAATCAAGGAGTTTGCGCAAACCTACGAAACAGCAGCTTTCATTTAATACCAGTTTCAAGTCTGTAAGTGCCGTAGTTACTGAGAAATCAGTCAGCCAGCCAGACAGACAAAGTGAATATAATAGCGTTTTTTTTTTGTTTTTTTTTTTTTTTGCAAAAATGTGCTCATAGTCAGTTTCCGTCTGCAGAACGACAAATAGCAAGTTTAGTTCATGAAAAAAGTAAAATGGTAGCTACAGACATATACGATGTGTTCATTACCATATCATCTACATCATTGAATGATAGGTGATGTGCACAACGTAAACATCTGCAGCTTCTCTCCCCTTTTTTCCATGAACTAAAATTACTATTTGTATTGTTTGCAGACGGTGAGCAATCACTTTTTTCATCAATTTCGTCCTGCATTTCGTGCTCACGTGCGAACCTCAAGAGTGACTCGAATTAAGCTTATCATATTCATAAAAATTGATCCATTTTACTTGCAGACAATGAATTCATGTCACTTCCGTCTGATTTTGTGACAATTGATGTTAAGCAATAATCTGGAATGAAATTGTGGCAAATTTTCTGTCAAAATACATATTTTTGATGGTTAGGATAAGTCTATTGGAACAGAGCTCGTAATCTGATATTACAGAGTAATCTTGTAAAATCTGGGTATTATTTGATTACCAAAAAAAAAAATAATTTAATTCTGATAAAAATGTATCACTATTTTCATTATCTTTTAACTTTAAGGCTTATCTTATAGCTGCTCTCTTGATAGAAGCAAATGCTCAGTAGTTTTAAAAATAAATAATTTTCAAATAGTTTTTAATTGTACAACAAGAGCTTTCAAAATGAATGTGTCTGTAGGCTGTATATTCAGTAATTATCGAAGCTCCTCTTGTATTCATCACAACTGCAACGGATTTGTCATTCAAATAATTAGTAATTTATTATTTAACAATAATGTAATATTGCACACATTATTGATTTCCTGAATTCACTTGTGACTGTGCATAAAATTGAAGCGATCAATAGATAATGTTTTAGTGAAAACCTCTAAAGATGTATTTCCAGAACAGAAGAAGCAGTTTTGCTTCTATATCTATAAACTTTTATGATCCATCAAACAATAAAATGTACAATGTATTAAATTTAATGCTATCTTATATATTTCTTTAATGGAAAGAGTACCAATAATAATATAAAATTTAAGTTTATTAGATAACCTTTAAAATTCAATCAACAAAAGTGGATTGGACAGTTTCAATTATTTATTTTCTCATTTTATCCACAGTTCAATTAAAATTAATTTATATTCTATCAGTTTTACATTTAATGCATCATAGCTTTTTGTTTGTAATATGTATATCATAAAAATGTTATATCGTGAAATTTATTTTATTGTCATTGTACAGCCTATTTTAATACTCACAATTCTAGCATCCTTTAACATTCATCTGAGTTATTCTCTCTTTAATGTGTATTTCCATATACCGCAATGCAGTTTACTTCAGCACAAGTGTAGCAAATGTGCGATGTATAACCGATGTCACATGGATAATTTATAACCACGGAATGTACCTTGAATTTATTTGAGGAAGGTGACTCTATATTCAGCTTATATAGATTAGAACATAACTGAAGTTTGATTTTCTTATACTTCTGGTATCATTCTATTAATCCACAATTAAATGGAGTTCCTGAAAAATTTACTCATTTGTATAAAATTCTGAAAAAACTTCAGCACATCATTGACGTGGTAGCTTTTCAATAATTTAAGGACTTTCTTCTTTATTTTGATTCCAATAAAGTTCATTTTGATTCTTTTGAAATTGTTTTCGATTAAATAATTCAGGATTTTTGAAATAACTACTTCACGATGTTAATTTTTTTATGATTTGAAAAAAATAAGGATCTATTCATTTCTGTAAGAATCAATATTGGCAAGTTATTATATGATTTCCACTCCGATAAAACACAGATATGCTATATTTTCATATCTCTGACTTTATTTGATGTTTCCTAATTTTCGTCCTACCTGCACACTCCAATGACCAATGTTGTGGAAACTCTGCAGAAGGAAATTACCCAAGGAGGTTTCGAAACCAACATTTGACAATAATAATGTTATTATGTTGAGGCTTTCGTAGTAACTTCTTATTATTGCTGTATTACATGATGTTGGTTAATTTACAGATAACTTTATGATATCTATTATATCTTCAAGTACACTCAAAGCTGCTTGCAAATTTGAAAAAGTAAATGAATGGAATAAATATTGCTTCCAGTAGAACATTATTATTTGTAGCAGCTTAAAAGATGATATACCAAAGTTTGTAGTATTTCAGTAGTACATGATGATAGTGATTCAGCTGAGAAGTCATCATTATCTTCCAGAAACTCATGTTCACTCATAGTGGTTGGTACATTTCGAACAATCCACAAACATATTAGGTAATTTTTTATTTGGAATAATATAATTTGTAGTTGTAAAATCATGAGTAAATCGTTTACTTACGATTTCAAATAGTTTTTAGTCGAGAGGGTGAAATAATGACTGATATGAAGTCATGTAAAAAAAGTGATTATGTTGAACGATCGCTTTTTTATCAGCACGAAAGAACTTTATTTGGAATTGTACATAAAATTATATCCATAATTTATGAAAGCTTTTTGTTCGATTACTGAAATTAATATTCATTAAAACCACTTTGTTCTGAACATGAATAAAAATCTGACGTGGACATCACGTGACTTGTTTGTATATCATTGGATATATTTTTTGCATAAGATAATACGATAATCAAACACGAAATTCCATCGTTCCACGGCTAATCGCTTTTTATTTATCCAAAAATTTCTAAAAATCTGTCAAGTAATGTGCGCTTTCGGTCTAGTCGGTTGCTTTGAAATCAATAAGTCATCATTTTTATGCTACAACATTTGTAAATACTGATTTCCAAGACTCTACGGTTAGCAGCTTTAAATTTATAAGTAAAATCAAAGAAGTGCCCTGCCAGTTCAGTCGATTGTTATGAGACTAGTAGGCAATCATTCAATTGATACAGCAGACTGAAATACTAAATTTCAATACTTTACAGCCGATTGTTTCGAATTTATGCGAAAAATTCCAAAAGAAAGTCAAGTGAAGTGCACTTCCAGCTCAGTCGATCTCTGTGAAAATCGGATATGAGCATCTAGACAGTACTATCGTCTTAAATACTGAATTTTAACATTCTACGTTCAATCGTTTTTAATTTATGCGGAATATTCAAAAAATGTTTCGAGTAAAATGTACTTCCGGTACAGATGATTGCAATCATAATGCGAGGTGTACAACTAGATGTTATTGATACGAAATTTCAATATTCTACGACTGATTGATTTGAATTTATGCGGAAAATTCGAAAGGCTGTTATATAAAGTGCACTTCCGGCTCAGCTGATTGATACAAAAATTGAAGATAATCATTTAGATGCTACGGCAATCTTAAATACTGAATTTCAGAATACTACGGCTAATCAATTTGAGCGGAAGATTCAACAAATTTTCATGTACAGACGAATGCAACCATAATGCGAGGTGCACAACTAGATCCTAGTCCAGTCTTAATTTCAAAATTTCAACATTATACGTTCAACGAGTTTTGAGATTTGCGAGTTACGAACGCACATACGTACCGACATCAAGCCGGAGATAGTCAAAATGGATTAAGGGATGCTCAAAACAAATATTTCCATTAAAATTTCGAAAAATGAATTTTGTTGGTCTCGCTTTGTCAAGAATCCAATGATTTTTATTGAGAAAGAGTTTCAGAAAAGCGTCTTCTTTTGTTTATTTTAGATTTGGAAAGTCTGTTTGAGGAGAATGTTGCTATATTCTGCGGGATAGTGGAAGAAATTAAATGCTGTGTATTAGAGGTTTTATTCAATATCAATTTTCTCTGATACAAAATTGTTGAAAATAATAATAGATGCATGTAATCTAAGCAAACATTCCTTCAAAATTTTAGCTAATTCTTACTTTTCACATTTTACTACCTAACCCAACCGTCTTATCTGTTGCGCCATTGTACCGTACTGTAACATGCAGAAGTGTTATAATTCGTAAAAATAAAATAGGCCTTAAATCTGTTCCTGTTTTCTGGGCGGAGCCTGTTATCTCTTTACGTCACGTCAAGCGACATTCGAGAATAACGTAGAAGTTTCTGGATGTTTGATTTCCGTATATATAAGGGCGAACAATCTGACTGAGGAACAGTGAATAGTGAAATAGTGTGAATATTCAGAGCGTGATAAATAAATACGTTGTTGAAAATGAATATTGGTGGCTTTGTAGTTGAGGTTTAATAATAGTAAATATGAAATAAATTGTATAGCGTTTGTTTTAGTGTTACAATGAGAAATAAAACTTTTATTTTCTTTCATTTATTGAATAGTGATTTTTATTTTAACAATAAGCAATTCTTTAAAAGCAATAAACATTACAGTACTCAAGGCATGATATTGTACTGTAAAATAAGGACGTAAATTTTCACGTCTACTATCATATCTTGCTTATTATCATGCCTTATAAAAGGGCTAAATCATTTGATCTTGAAAAGTTTATATGTTCGTTGACCCATACTGAATTATATTATATAGGATATATCAGCGAAACGAGCTACCTCGGATAACTTCTATATTATTGAAGATACAACAAAATGTTATAGAACAATCTTATGCAGGACCAAAGGGGACACCTAATTATGGCAGAAAATATTTTTTTACACCAGTGGCTCTCAAGTTACAGCACAAAGTTATATTTTTTTAAATGAGATGCTATACCTATATTTTTTAGTCCCTTTCGATAGAATATTTTATTTTAAATTCAATCATATATTCGTTTGATTCCCTTACATGATGATAATATTGAGAAAAATGCGATTGAAATCTGAATGAATTTTATTTTCATAGTTATTATTCAGTAGGCTATGAACATTTCAGCTACATAAATACATAAATTTTTTTTTTATAATTTATATAATAATTGGGTGTCCTCGTTGGTCTTGCATAAGATTATCTCATAGTATTTAACTGTATCTTCATTAACATAGAAGTTATTCGAGGTAGCTCGTTTCACTGGTACACCCTGTATATTAGTCTTAGTAGATTAAAATTTATGATCTTTTTTGAGAACATTGTCTCTTCCAACATCATTGATATAAGCTTGAACAAACATCTCATGTTTGTTTCATTTAAATAGCAAAATAAATTTAAAAAAAAAAAAAAATTTTGAAGTTTGTCTTTATATACATAACTCGCTAGGTCCCTGCATCAAAATGTATTCTTACTACTGTAGTGTCACTGTGTCAGCCTAACTTTAATGGCCACGATATGACATGTGCGCAAGCGTGAGGTAGAGACTGAAATTACACTTTCTACTCGACCCCACATCATTTGCGCGAGCGATGTATAATGTGTAGTTTTGTGTTATGAATACGCCTTTTAGAAATAGATCAAGAAAATGAAGCAACTTCCATTAAACGGAACAGACAAGAATGTGAGGTTAGGTTAGCTATCAATCGTAAGCGTCATTGCAAGTCACACATATTAGTGAAATGACTTATAATTTATAATACAGTCATTTGGTGGTTTTACCCAGAAAGTTTTTCGGAAGTTTTGAAAATGGGTAATTTTATAGTTTTCGATGTGTTCTTTCCGAATTTCAACTCTGCCTTCTCATATCTTTGCCGCTGGCGCCAACATATTGGAAAAATGGTACCTAAAAGCAGTTTTTTGACCATATTTCCTTTCCGACTCATTTTACGATTGAGGTATTTACATATAAAATGAAACTAAAAAACATTTTCAACAATTTTTGCAATTTACTGCATAAGAAGTCATTACTCTATAAATGCAAACGACACTGTGAAGGGAGAGAAAGACGTCCGATACAAAGGCGACGCATTCCTTTAAAACTGCGGAGAACGGGCCATAGTAAGACGGTTTTCCAACGCATAGTAAAATATTTATTGTTAGTATGGTTTTTAGATTCAAATTAATTTTATAATTCACAAATTTAAGTTAAAATTAAAAATGTCACGAATTGGCGTAGATTATAATGGCTTGCGGAGCTCGTACTCCCAAAAAAAGTTATCAAATAAGTTTTATGAAATTTTCTCTAGTTTCATTTTGTATATATATGCTTTCATCGTGAAATGAGTCAAGATATTGCCAAAAAATTACTTCTAAGCACCATTTTTCCAATACAGCGGTGCGAGCGGTAAGGATACGAGGTGGTAAAGTTAAAATTCCAGACGACCACATTGAAATTGAAAAAATTATTCATTTTCAAAGCTCACGGTAAACTTTTCAGGTAACATCTTTTTATACGCGATTGCTGTTGCGAGTACAGCTGATATAAATTCAATAACAGTTATTTGGGATTTTTCATCTATGCATCTTTTATACATACAGCTCACCTACAGTATCTTATTTTTTTACTGTTCAATCGATTCCAAATAATCTCTGAGATAAACGCAATATTCGCGAAAATAATTCCAATTGAATAGATATAAAACGCTCCTTGTAATTGCTCCACACTAATTATGCTTTCTTTATAATATTTAATATTGACAGGCTTGATCATATTGATTGTATCTTCTTTCCATTTCTGAAGGAGACCTCCTTCTGAAAACCTTTCTATAATATAATTGAATCTGGACATAAAAGGGAATCCTTTATAAGCAAAGAATTGTATGTGAATATCTGCAATATTTTTCTTGAAAATATGTACTAATGGATAGTTGTTTTCATCTTTCAGTTCATTTAAATTGTAATACAAGTAGTTTCGCTGCAGAACCACTGAATAATTTCTATTGAAAGCTATGTCGCGAAGACATTTTTCAATATCTATGCAATCAACCCATTTATTATTCAATTTTTGATCATCTTCATTTAAAATATTGTGGAAATAATTAGACCAGATATAAAAAGTTCCAACTGCAATTGGATCATTAGCTAATTCATGAACATTAGTTATTTGCTTTTCTTTTACTGGATTTATCAAAAATTTTATAAGTTGTGTCTGATATGAAGCAGTGATAATCAAACTAAATATGCTCCAAAGTATGAACAAGTATCTTAGTAAATTCATTTGAGGTTGAACATTGACAGAAATGTTCAAAAACATGGATAAGACATACAGAGAAGTCTTGGAAAATGATTGCGAACATTTCCCAATATTGTTTATAATAAATAATAAAATTGTTATTAAAGTAATGCATGTCAATATTAGCATCCATATGCTTAAGTTGAATGCTTGAAATATTCTTTCCCATTTTGGTTTATACGAAGCTGTTGGCACACACCAAGCAATGTTTTCTGTTCCATACATCGTGCTAGCTTCCATTGCATTATATCTTTCTGGTGTTTCTGCCAAGCTACTCATAATTAAATCAGCATGACCCTCTAGTAGAAATCGAAATAAACCAAGTGATTGGCCTTCAAATTCTACAGCTCCCCATCTTGATTCTTCTTTATTTACTGAATATTTAATGGATACATTCACTATGTCTGCTATGTTGTTTATTAGAAGTACTTCATATCCTTCAGTGAGGTTCACATTCTCTGACTCAGTTTGGGTTTTTAGGGCTATTACAAACGGCGGCCAAATTACTGTACCTACTCTAACAGGACATTGATGCAAATCCTTGGGAATTATTCCAGGAAATATGTTAGTATTTCTGGAGAAGTTTCCGTGGTAGCAAACATCAATAATTGTTACATCATGAAAGTTATTCGCACAGTTCTCATTTGAATACGGAAGCCACGTGTAGATATCAAATGTTTCCAAATTGTCATCTTGTGCTAAAATAAATATTATTTTCTGGGCATTTTGTTTCCATAATCGTTCTATTATGTTCGAAATTACTGAGTATTTGCTTTGGAGTATGGTGTTGGATATTATTATGAACTTAGCACGTGGATTCCAAGTTTTGTCGTTCCAAAACGGAATATCTGCTTTTAATTCAACTTCACTATTGATTGGGATGATATAAATTTGACTCTTAAGATATGGACTAAAGTTGTAATTGGATCCGTTATTTTTGCGAACCTACAGAAATATCATGTGTAATAATTCATACAAGCAATGATAGTTCAGTCAACAAGTTAAAAAACGTGTTAATTCTTACTACTGCGAATTAAAATACGTGTGATAGCTTGTTGAACTCCTTATGATGTCCAGAAGAATGTGTGAATTTCAAACTAGCAATTGCAAAAGTTATAAACAATTGAAGATTTCAAAGAAAAGGGGTCTACTTTTTTGGAAATTACTCGAAAACTATTGGTGCTGGACAAATATTTCAAACAGGTTCTTAAAGCAGAGGAAATTCACAAGGAAAAATGTTGACTCTTGGAACTTGATCTTCATCGTTAATACTTTTTATTTGATGTTGAAAATAGGGTTATGCTGCCTTGAAATCGACCACTAATTACAAAAATAATTTTTGCATGTATTAGATATGGATTTAAAAATTTGAAAAAATTGTTGTGTCATCTAGACATTTGAAAGAAAAAAATACCGTCGAAAAAAATTATTTTTTTCTGCTACTGTATAAATAAGTGAGCTTTGTAGCCCTGGCAACTCGAACGATAACGAAGGCAAACCTTCGTGTTAACTCGTTGCTATGCGTTGCTAGCTACGAAAGTAATACTTTCGGGGCCAGGACAAAATAGTAAAAGTTTGAAAAAATGCAAATATATTGGAAATTTTAATATTTATTCAAATAAATAAGTAGTTTATGACAATAATATGATTTTATCCAATCTATTTAATTTAATTTTATCTATTTATTGGTAATTATGCAATTTGAATAATTGGAAAAAGTCATGATAGGAATATTATTTGAATTATTAACTTCTTCACTTTGTATTGGGAGATTTTTATCATTTTGAATTACGTCAAAATTCATATTTGTCACTGTTTCTTTATTTGAGGAAATATTAATGTGAATTTCATGTAACACCTTTTTAGAAATTTCAATTTCATTACTTTACGAACAAGACTTCCATCCGCTCTTTAAATTCAAAATATCGGCACCCGAAGCATTACATTTTCGTCAATTCGAGTAACGTTTTTATCAGCAAGCCAAATAGAAAACATGCTGTCTGTTTGATTGTATCTTTCTTTGGATTCATCCGCAAGAAGTGAGGCACATGCATTGTTAGCTACCTTTTGAATACCATTTGTATTTTCTGTTTACATTTTAAATCGGTCAGATGCAATGTTTCACTAAATTATTGAAATTCAAAATCTGTGACAGGCGCTGATGACACATAACATTGTAAATATACCGTTGCTATGGATAATTTTAGACAGGTAAAACAGCTTCCATAACATTATTCCAAATATAATAATCTTTATTAAATAATAATATCTATATAGAACAATAGCAGAAAAAATTTAATACATCATACGATGCGAAAGCCCTTTCAGGTGTTCGGCTTCACCTCGGCCATTCAAATACCACCTCACACAAAAAAGTTTACTTTCGCATCTTGTAATGTAAATAACTATTGTGTATTTGTTATCAAATAAGCCATTGTTAGGTAATATATTTTTTTAAACACTTATTTACATTTAAATTTCGATAATTGTCAAACAAAAGGTCTTAAAATTATTTTTTTTTGTGAAGACCTTTGACAGCTGTACTAAATTTAAAAAAGTTATCAGCATGCGATTTTTTTTTTTTGCTGTTAGCGGTCGGTTTCAAAGCAGCGTAACGACACCGCGCGGAGCCCAATTTTCAATATCAAATAAATAATACTAACAATTAAGATCCAGTTCCGGGAGTCGACTTTTTTTTTTTAAATTGCCTCCTCTTTAAGAACCTGTTTGTTAAATTCTTCTAGCACCTGTAGTCTTCGAATAGTTGTAACAA
This sequence comes from Dromius quadrimaculatus, assembly GCA_963989225.1. Classification (NCBI taxonomy): domain Eukaryota; kingdom Metazoa; phylum Arthropoda; class Insecta; order Coleoptera; family Carabidae; genus Dromius; species Dromius quadrimaculatus. The sequence goes on from OZ022328.1 coordinate 7,371,271, forward strand.
ATTTAAAGAGTTGCGGTACAAAATAAACTATCTCTTAAATTTTCCGCAAACTCTTCCTTCAAAATGGCCTAGCTCAGTATTAATCAAGAAGAATAAAAATTAGACTTAGGGCCGAACTGAAGAGCTGTGAGGTTAGCTTTCAAAAAAATATAAGCTTCACGAAAACAAATTACTGGACGTTACGTAACGAATTTAAATTAAACAAAAAACTAGGGCACCACGCAGTTGTTAATTTTTCCGTCTTCAGCCACACAACTGCGAAAGTACCTGTAAAAAAAAGATGGTAGGTTGGACTAGTAGAATATTGGATTTCAGGATAATTAGATCTGTCGGCGTTGATCGAGATGCCGCAGAACATAAAATAAAACAATATCCCAATCAGCGATACTTACTCACAACAAAATCTCGTAATAAAAAGACACTAAATAAAATCAACCAATGAAGTGAATATTTAATCCAGTTCATTCCAGAATAAAATAAAGAAAATACCAAAAAGTGCAAAAGATATGATTAATATAGTGTAAAACGGAAATGGCGGCGACTCGCGTCCCTAACGCTGACTTCAATAAGTCTTGACTAATTGAACAAAATGCTTATAAATCTACTCCCTAAAAAAAGTACAAAGAAAATGAAATCAGGCTCGAGATCGATCGACCTGGTTCACAGTAGGACGTGGCGTTTATAACGTAGTGGAAGCATAAAAAAAGGGGCGACAACAAATGCTCACCGCAAAATTATACAAAAAACTAAATATGTGGTGAAGCCACGAGGTGCCCAATCACTAAAATTAGCACCAACAAAGGTCTCAATATAAATGAATGAAAAACTGAACCACTTAGTTGAGGACCTCGCTGGAGATCCTAACTGATCCGTCTGCCTAGCGTCTGGATCCTGGCCTTCAGATCTAATTTGGCTGGATTCCAGGTAGTCAGGAAATCCAAGGTGGGAGTCAGGTACTTCCACAGTATTGTGCCTTGGTCCGGACGACGTTATATCGCAGATGGTAAGCGATAGAAAATGGAACGACCACTAACAATTTTCACCAATTTCCGCCTAATAAAACCAATGGCCAAACTGCCTCAAAATATTCGGCCAAAGCACAGGCTTTTCCCCAAAAGAATCCCCAAACTTGGGCTTGCACAGGTAACAAAAAACTTTGGGAAGAACCCACAAATTTGTAGTGGTAAAATAAAGTGAAGAAATATAGCTGACTGCTTATTCAAGTTAAGTCAAATCCAGTTGATTTGACTTCATTGAAAATAAACCGTTTTTCATTAGCTCAAGAAAAATAAAGTCTAGCGGACGCCCAAGGTAGCTAGCATTCAAAAACAAATCTGTAACATCATTGACTGCAGCGCGCGCATTGCAACAGCGGCAATTCAAAACAAAAATCTTGAACTGAAATTAATTGGCAAAAGTAAACAATAAATACGGAATTATTGAAAATGAACTCAAAACTAAAAGTGAGTAGGTAAAGTGAATGAAATTCAACTCAAATTAACCCAAACTATATTCTAGAATTTAACCCAACAAAAAAGACACGTAACATAGTTTTCAATAAAGAAAACCAATTTCTTTGTATTCTTCAATTGCTTATAACTTTTGCAATTGTTTATGTGCGGGTTTGAAATTCTTGCACATTTTTATAGACGTCATAACGACTTCAACGAGCTAACGCACGTATTTTAACTAGCAGTAGCAAGAATTACCACGTTTTTTAACTTGTTGACTGGACTATGAAATTCACAGAAAAATTAGATACTGTTGAGTTTCTACAATAGTTGATTTTTTGACTTTCCAGGTCTAATTTTGATTCACGTTTCTATATAACCTCACCTGTATACCCCATTTGCTAATGTTGTGAGAACTTTTCAAAATATGGTATGCCAAAGTTTGTTCAATATTAGTATTTGATACTAATACTGTTATTATATCACACTTGTCATGATATTTTAGTATTATTTCTGTAGTACATGATGTAATGGATTCAGCTGAGGATTCATCGGTACTGCCTAGAATCTCAGTTCTACTCATAGTGGTGGGTACATTTGATGCGATCCATAAACATATTAAATACTGTTTCCATTGGAAAAATATAGTTCGTAAATAGTCCACTTGATGCATCTTATCTGTTTCAATAGATATGATATTCTTGACGAATTGTCTGGTCATAAATGTCTATAAAGACCAATTTTTATTATTATTACATACATTACTTTTTTGATTCACTGTTCTCTAATAGTGTACCTATCGGATTATAATCCATCTTCTATTATGATTGATCTTTTGGAATATTCCGCTCCAATTTGAATGTTTAACTAGCCGATTATTTCTATCTAATGAATTTTCAAATTCAAATTGTTTGTGGTAGACTATTAAGTACGAAGCATTTAATGCTAGTGCAATTGATTATTATCTTTTGCAACTTACATCGGATTTGTTGTGTTTCATGAAAAATGTGGAAAAGTGATAACATTTACATCTTTTGTCGATTAATATTTAATATTATTCATTACATTACTCCGTGTTCGGATTTTAGCTAAACTTTCATTTGGAATTTAATTGATTTTCCTTCAGAAATATAGTAATTGATTGCAGCACACTAAGAGCTACGTTGCTACGTAACTCGGTGCTATTAATATGTTTTTTTGTTTTATTTTAGGGTGATCCAATCTCATTTTTTTCTCTTTTTGGAGACATTTTTCATGCATTGATTCATTTATATGTTGCAGTGAGAAAAATAATAGTAATAATAATAATTATTATTATTAATAATAATAATAATAATGATAATGTAGTTTGGCACTCCTTTTTCTTCTTCCTGCTGGGTTCCATTCTAGTATTGACTTTATTGTGCCTTGTTCTCAAGCTCTCCATACGTGTCCGAGACCTTTTTTTTTCTTTTCTATCTTCTTTACTCTTCTCCTTCTAATTCTTTTCTTATTCCGTGATTCATTCTTGGTCTATATTCGTTTTCTGATACTTTTTTTGGCTCTGGTATTGTTCGCATGATTCTTCTTTTCATTACTCTCAAATCTTCTTCGTCTTTTTTTGTCATTGTCATTGTCTCGGTAGCATAGAGTGCTATTGGCCTTATTATTGTCTTATATATTATCATTTTTGTTGTTTTTGACATGGTATTACTTTTCAATTGTTTCTTATTTGCGCAGAAAGCTGTTTGTTGTTACTATCTTCTATTTTATTTCTGCTTCTCTTTCCTCTTTATTTGTTATTGTTACACCTAGAGATTTGAATCTGTCTACCCTTTTAAAAGTATATTTTTCAATCTTTATTTCATTATTCTCCGTTTTGACCCCAAATTTTATTACTTTTATCTTATTGATATTTATTTCTAGTCCTATGTAATTACTTTTTGTTATTATTTCTTGTAACATTTCTTTCATAGTTCGTCTATTTTTCGTTATGATCGCTATATCATCAGCGTATGCTATTATTTGTCCTGCTTTTGTTCTTTATGTTATTTTTTTCATGTTTCGTAGCACATATTCTAATGTTCAATTAAATGTGAATCTCCTTGTCTAAGTGCTGCACACTCGTGGTATTCAAACGCAAGCACAATAAACAATCGTGATAGCACCACAAAAATAATCGATAATACTTCAACTACTTATGGTATAATAAATGATAATCACAACAAAGGAGTAGGAAAATAGTACGAGAATTCAGCAAGTAAATAAAAACGCCTATTTATAGTGCACTAGATCATACTGAACAACAAACATAACGAAAAAGACGAAAAAACAGTTCTTGTACTTATAGCTATACAGTGTTCTTCTGAAATATATAATTAGAAATCTGAAACTTTGCATATGGGCCTCAATGATGAAGCCGAGTTATACCGACAGTCGACATCAACTTCCTTATTTCAAATAGAACACCATATATTTTATTATAGTTTTGAATCCATTAGAGCAATTTTGGCTTTATTTTGAACAGTTTTTAGAATAATTGCATTTATGAAAAAAAATTGACAGATGCATGCAGCTACTAAAACACGAATATTTCGAATTCACGTCGTTGAAATAATTTGATTTTATGTATACGTGCTCACAATGAAATAAGGTTTTCCATGATGTCAATGATTTTCATTAATATTATACAGGACGTGTATAAGTTAATTTGCGAACTAAAATGTTAAGAAACTCCCATTTTCAACTACAGCTTTGAATTTTACTATAAAAACAAGACAAGTTTTTCGTTAGAGCTATTTATCTATTTCTAAAGGGTTCTTAGACAAGGGGGTCAGGCTAATTGAAATAGCTGAAAAACTTGCTCTGTTACATATTTTAATATTTTGATAAGTCATTCTATTGATTTCAAACATACAATAATAGATTAGTAGTAATTTATGCAACCATAGCGTGAAGTTGAGCATTGGACATGAGGCCAAGTATTTAGTGACGGGACTTGCCGACTCAGAAAAATTATTGACAGATTACACTCGTACTAGTCGTACTGTATACAAAATTTTTCTACGGCACTCAGTTTTTTTTGACAATTATTACTGAACATACAGCAAAAGATGACACTCAGATTTAACAAATATCTGAACCAATGGATCAGACAGAGGTGCTACAAACATGAATTTAACTACTACGCGGTTAAATAGTGGTGAAGCTGAGACGCGGAGAAGCCTTCTTTAGGCATCGTTCACGTTACACAATAAAAGCTCATAGCTTACCTATAATATCTTTTGCCACTATTTGGCTCTTAAATAGGGACGAAATTATCTCTAAAATAAAGACAGTAATTGCGAGAATAATTCCAATAGAATAAACATAAAATGCCCCTTGTAGTTGCTCTACATTAATTACGCTTTGCTTATAATATTTGATGTTAGCAGGCTTGACCATATTAATTGTGTCTTTTTTCCATTTCTCGATAAATCCTCCTGCTATAAATCTTCTTATGATATCATTGAATCTTGGCATGAATGGAAATCCTTTATTAGCATGGAACTGTATATAGCTAGATTCCAAGTCCTCCTTGAAAACATATATTAATGGGTAGCTGTTCTCATCTTTTAGATCGTTCGTATTGTAATATGCAAAGTTCCGCCGCAGAAGTATTGAATAATTTTTTCTGAGAGCTACATCATAGAGACATGCTTCGAGATTCGTGCAATCAAACCATTTATCATTGAATTTTTGCTCATGTCTATTAAAATTATTTCGGATATAACTTGACCAAGTATGAATAGTTCCAACTGCGATCGGATCATTGATTAATTCATCGACAGTAGTGATTTGTTTCTCTTTTATCGGATTTATCAAAAATTTTACCAGTTGGGACTGATATAAGGCAGTGAAAATTAAACTGAATACGCTCCAAAGTATGAACAAGCATCTTGGTAGATTCATCTTGGGTTGAACGGACACAGCTATGTTCAAAAACATGGATAAAATATACAAAAATGTCTCCGAATATGTTTGCGAACATTTTCCAATATTGTTAATAATGAATAGTAAAACTGTTATTAGCATAAAGCATGTCAATATTAGCACCCAAATAATTAGGTTGAATACTTGAAATATTCCTTTCCATTTTGGTTTGAACGATGCTGTTGGCACACACCAAGTAGCGGATTCCGCTGCATATATCGTGCTAACTTCCGTTGCATCATATCTTTCTGGTGATAATATTAGGCAGCAGAAAATTAAATCAGCATAGTCTTCTTGTAGGAATCGGAATAAACCTGTAGATTTGCCCCCAGAATTTGGTTCTCCCCATCTCGATTCATCGTAATTGATTATATATTGAATGGATAAATTTGCTACGTTCGCTATGTTGTTCATTAGAATTGTTTCATATCCTTCAGTGAGACTTGAGTTCACCTTTCCGGTTTGGGTTTTTGAGGCGATCACAAATGGCGGCACAATTATTGTACCTATTTTGAGAGGACATCGATGCAAATCCCTAGGAATCAGTTCAGGAAATATGTCAACATTTGTGGAGAAGTTTCCACGGTAGCAATCATCTATCATCGATACGTCATTAAAATTATTAGCACAGTTTTCATTTTTGTATGGGAGCCATATGAAGATATCGAATACTTCTAAATTGTTGTCTTGTGGTAGAAGAAATATAATTTTCTGGGCTTTTTTTCTCCATAATTGCTCAATTGTGCTTGAAATGATCGACAATTTGTTCTTGAGTATCGTGTTTGATATTATTATGAACTTAGCACGTGGATTCCATGTTTCATCGTTCCAGAACGGAATATCTGTTTTCATGTCTACTTCATTGTTGATGACGATGATATAAATTTGACTTTTAAGGTATTGATCATAGCTGTAATAGGATCCATTATTTTGGCGAACCTAAAAAAAATCATGTAGTGTTATACTTTGTACAGGACATATCAATAATTCCCTAGCAAATTTAATGCTACTTTATAATGCCATCTATATCTCACACAACTGAAGTTCTGGTAAACTGAATATCAAAGTTTAGTGTTGTCTAATATTCTAGACCTGTGTTGGTATTCTTTTGTTTTGTCTCGGTCTTGGCTCAAAGTCTTGGCATGAAAGTCTAGTGGTCCTTAGGTTCCAATTATTGAGTTTCAAAAAACTTGATATACTCTAATCTTATTTTGATGATGTTTGATTTTGATTTGCTCTTGTAAATAATCTTACCTGTACACCCCATTTACTGATGTTATGAAATCTTCTCAAAAGATGGTATTGCAAAGTTTGTTTCGGGTCAGAATTTGATACCAGCAGAGTGATTATATCAAGATTGTTCTGGTATTTGTTTATTATTTCTATAGTACATGATGTAAGGGATTCAGCTGAAGATTCATCGATATTTCTCCAAATTTCTGGTGCACTCACAACGGTGGGTATGATAAGTATGATCAATAAATATGTTAAATATTGTTTCAATTCAAAAAGTGTGGCTCGTAGTTTGTCTATGCGATGCATATTATTGGTGTAAGCTTCTGTATTCAGTCTGTACGAACCCTGTCCCAGTAAATATGCAATTTTGATCAATTGTATTATTATATTATGTTATGTTACCTTTTTAGGTATTTTGAGAAGTACTACTCACATAAATGACTGTACCACTTTTTTCACTCTTTTTGTGTGCATATCGGAGTTTATTAAATATTTCCACCAATTGAATTTATAAATTTGCTGATTATTTTTATATTTGGATCTTTCAAATTTCAAACTGTTTGTGGTAGACTATTGGGCACTTAATGCTAGTACCTTTGTAGTATTCATTGAATCGTGATTCCAACGTTTAATCCAGAGCTTTATGATTTTACACTTTTTCAATTCCCTAGAAAGAAATTACGCTCCACGTTACAAATAGACCAGGAGATAGTGACAGAAAATTCCAAGTAATTTGTTACAAGTATGGCGACTGTTTAGGAGTCGAATTAAGTAATTGATAAAAAAAAATAATGGTCGTAGCGCTGGTCGTCGGCCTATAGAAATGCAATCTTTTTTTGGTGGGGCTTACATCCCGCCATACTAGTTAGAACACGTAATAATAATGCAAAACGATTTGTGACAAATGACTTGAAATTTTCTGTGACTATCTCCCGGCCTAAAAGAAGAAGTGTAGACATTGTATTAATTGTAAAGTAGCTAGATGAAACCAGGTTTTAAACACCTTTCCCGTGCCTAGAGAAAATGTGTTCTCTTGCGTGAAGCAAAAAATAAAAACTTCTCTAATAAAAAACGCCTGCGATGAAAATTATGATTTATAGGCTGTGCGCTTGTGCAGTGCAGTTTTATTCTCGATTCATCAAGCTATTGTAATACTTTATTTTTACAGCAGAATGCAACAAAATAACATACTTTCAATGATGTTAGAAAAATAATACTACCTAATAAATTAGCTCACATTAATTCAAGGTCTTTGATAAAACATTGTTTCAATATTATACGATGAAAAATAATAATATTGAAACGATGTTTTATTAATGACTTGAAATTATTCAAGTCTAATTAATTGGATAGTGTATCATATTTTTTCTTACTTTATCAATACTTTTTTTTTTTTATTTTATTTTATATATACAGAAATTAATTCATTATTTTGAACCAATGATATAACTTGTTTAAGCATAACAATTTTCCTTAATAACTTATTCCCGAATTCCCATCTCTTTTTCAGCATTTTTTATCTCATACAAGTTATAGAGTCGTTCAGGTGCTAAACTATCGAATCCTGTAGCTGTTACAAAAGAACTATTGATCTAGAAATTCTGAAAAAAATTATTAATAATTGTTGTCACAAAAGTTTGAACCTGTGTGAATGTCTAGCTTTTCTGTCTACGATTTTGAAGGCAGGCTAGGATTAGCTCAGCAAATTTATTCAGAATAATTTCAGAATTGACATTTTCCACTGAAAATTGGATTATTGTGGTTATGCTAATGTATTTATTGTCCAAATCATGAAGGAGACTAATAAAGGAGCGGACACTCAGTTGGAAAACGTGAAGTCTAAAATGTAATGCGGCTGGTGTGAGAGAGATAGCGAGGCCGGGCCTAGCTTTGCGTGCTTCATATGCAGAAATAAGATTATATTTCAATTATTCTCAATGGAATACAATTTTCAGATAGATTTCTCATTCAGATTGCGTTAAATACTACATTAGTTATTAAATGAAAGGCAGAAGTAAAAGAAAATTAGCATTTCTATTCATTAAAACCTGCAATGAGTTACTACATTATGAAACATATTTTATAAACGGTTCTTTGGACACGAGTTTTCTGATTATGAATTATAATAGGCTCATAAATGATTTGATAAAAATTTTATATTACAATGGGCGCAATAAAATTGAAAAAATATACACAAACAATCTCTTATTCACTAGAAGAAAGATGGAAATAGAAAATGCTGCTTTGCAAAAATTTTTTGTTTGTTGAATATTAACGAAAATGCCAATAAAAATATAATATATATCTATGATCTTACAAGAAGTAACAGTTTTTGTCATAATTTCTGTTGTAGTAAAAAAAGTTATTAAATTAAACTGCGCTATAAAAGTTTAATTTTCTGACTATTCTATCAGTAAGAATATTAATACTTTAAACATAGTTTTTATCTATCGTGCAGGATTAGTACTATTTTTCACACATTTCTTTGGGTGGTAAATGACTCTTTGGCTTTTGCGTGCGCCAAGTATAATTTAAAAAACAAGCGCAAAATAGTATTTACCTGCATTCGTAATAGAAAATAGTATCTGCAATTCGTGCTGTGTTGTTAGTTGCCCACTTGAGCTCTCGTGGGCAATTGAGAACTTATCGCACTTGTTGCACAATATACTATTTTCAATTTCTATCTTTTGGAACTTTTACAGGAGGAATAAAAAAGGGCTAACAAGAACACTTGCTTCGCTCAGTTTTGACAATTGTATTCTCAATAACTATTATACATTGATGAAAAGTGAGGAAATTAATGTTGCAATTCTGTGTGAATATATAAGTTTTATGAATTAATAAATTTATTGACAAGAAGTTGAATTTTTCACTAAAAGCTTAGGTTGGACATGTTTGATAGTTTGAAACATTGATATAATCTCTCAATTTCTGACAGAATTATCAGAAGATCTGTTATTATAATTTTAAGATATTTTCTACTCACTTTTACATCTCTAGAGGACCATTCTTTTAAAATATCCAACTCTCTGAAATGTTTTTCACAAACGTAATCTGTAATTTCCAATGTTCTATCCTGTCGTGATATGTTCTTGCGCCACTTATTTAATAAAATATCATTTTTGGGAACAGGAAAAAAGTGTTCCTTTTACATGTTCTGTTCCCACTATTACAATTTGGCATAAAACATTTTCTTCCTACTTTACAATATATTTCCACATGAAAATATTAAATAGAGCGAAACTCGCCATTTACCTTCATAAAACATGGGCCCGCTTCTACATATCTCTCAGTTACCTTCTCTCTCTAACAATATTACATTTTTGGCTTCACTTTTGCAACACAGTTAAGATAGGGAATTGCATGGTTCAAATATTTTGCACTTGTACTTTATTATGAGAATACTATGAGATATTTTGAACTTATCGTTTATCTGAAATGTAAAACAGCAGATGAGATGAATGAAATACATTCATTCATAAATGAAGCACCTATGTATTAGTTTTTTCTCATATCATTACAAACTTCACACTCGGGTTGTTCCTATAAAGTACGCCCTAAGAATTGATCTGCTGAACTAATAAAATATTGTATCTTATATTTCAGGGAATATTTAAAATCAATTACCAAATTCAGTTTATTACATTTAAAGGTCATGTTTTCTGTTCTTTGAGAATTTATGTGGCAATATTTTCAATTGAATTATTCATTAAATTAATTATTTTAGAATTGCATTCCATTAAATATTCCACCGTTTTCTTTAAATAAATCGTTGAATGATTGTCTCTTTATGTTTGATAACCAACGATAATGAAGTAAGTTGAGAACAGCAACTACTTTTCAAGGTGCTCATAGATGGCAGCACAGTCTGGCACAGATTCTGACTGTATCAGACTATTCAAATCAGCTGATTCGAGACTTTGCATATGGGCCTCAATGATAACGCCGAGTGAATTTAAAATATTTTTAAAATGGCGACTCTTCCGGTTATACCGAAAGTCGACATCAATTTGTTTATTTCAAATGGAACACCCTATATTTTATCATGTTTTTGAATCCTCCTCTATTTTTGAATGGACCTTTATTGAAGCAATTATGGCTTTATTTTAAACAGTTTCTGAAATATTTTCTGACAGATGCATGCACTTACTGAAAAACGGATAGCTCGAATTCACGTCGCTGAAGAAGTTTGATTTTATGCATACGTATTTACAATAAAATAAGGTTTTTTATGCTGCCAATGATTTTCTTAGATATTATACAGGACGTGTATAAGGTGTAACAGAAAAACTTGCTCTGTTACATATTTTAATTTTTTGATGAGCCAATTTATTGACTCCAAACATACAGTAATGGATTAATAGTAATTTAAGCAACCAGAGTGTGAAGTTGAGCATTAAACATGAGGCCAAGTATTCAGTGACGAGGCTTGCCGACTCAGTAAAATGATATGACAGATTATATACACTCGTACTGTATATAAGAAATTTGCTATGGCACTTGACTCTTTTTAACAATTATTACTAATCATACAACAAAAGAGCCAAAAGCACATAGTGACATTGAGATTTGCCAAATATCTGAACCAATGAATCAGAGAGAGGTGCTACAAACATGAATTTGATTACTACGCGATTAAATAGTGATAAAACTCAAACGCGTGAAGGCCTTCCTAATCCATCGTTCACGTTTACTCATTGGAAGTGATTTGAGTCTTGAATATGAATGAAATCATCTCTAAAATGAAGGCAATAATTGCGAGAATGATTCCAATGAAATAAATATAGAATGCCCCTTGTAATTGCTCTACAGTAATTATGCTTTGTTCATAATATTTGATGTTAGCAGGTTTGTCCATATTGATTGTGTCTTTTTTCCATTTCTGGATAAATCCTCCTGCTATAAATCTTTTTATGATATCATTGAATCTTGGCATGAATGGAAATCCTTTATTAGCATGAAACTGTATGTAGCTAGATTCGAAGTCGTCCCTGAAAAAATTGTTGTTCTCATCTTCCAGATCGTTCGTATTATAATAGGCAAAGTTCCGCCGCAGAATGACTGAATAATTTTTTCTGAGAGCTACATCATAGAGACATTCTTTGATATTCGTGCAATCAACCCATTTATCATTTAATTTTTGCTCATCTTTTTTGAAATTATTACGGATATAATTTGACCAAGTATAAAAAAATCCAACTGCGATCGGATCATTGATTAATTCATCGACAGTAGTGATTTGTTTCTCTTTTATCGGATTTATCAAAAATTTTATGAGTTGAGACTGATATAAGGCAGTGAAAATTAAACTGAATACGCTCCAAATATGAACAAATATCTTGGTAGATTCATCTTGGGTTGAACGGACACAGATAAGCTTAGAAACATGGATAAAATATACAAAAACGTCTCCGAATATGTTTGCGAACATTTTCCAATATTGTTAATAATGAATAGTAAAACTGTTATTAGCATGAAGCATGTCAATATTAGTACCCAAATGATTAGGTTGAATACTTGAAATATTCCTTTCCATTTTGGTTTGAACGATGCTGTTGGCACACACCAAGTAGCGGGTTCCGCTGCATATATCATGCTAACTTCCGTTGCATCATATCTTTCTGGTGATAATATTAGACAGCAGAAAATTAAATCAGCATAGTCTTCTTGTAGGAATCGAAATAAACCTGTAGCTTTGCCACGAGAATTCGGTTGTCTTCATCTCGATTCATCGTAATTGATTATATATTGAATGGATAAATTTGTTACGTTTGCTATGTTGTGTATTAGAATTGTTTCATATCCTTCAGTGAGACTTGAGTTTGTTAACCCGGTTTGGTTTTTTGAGGCGATCACAAATGGCGGCAAAATTAGTGTACCTACTTTAAGAGGACATCGATGCAAATCCCTAGGAATCAATTCGGGAAATATGCTAACATTTCTGGAGAAGTTTCCACGGTAGCAATTATCTATCATCGATACGTCACTAAAATTATTAGCACAGTTTTTATTTGAGTATGGGAGCCATATGTAGATACCAAATACTTCCAAATTATTGTCTTGTGGTAGAAGAAATATAATTCTCTGGACTTTTTTCATCCATAATTGTTCGATTGTGCTTGAAATTATTGAGTATTTGTTCTTGAGTATTGTGTTTGAAATTATTATGAACTTAGCACGTGGATTCCATGTTTGGTCGCTCCAGAACGGGATATCTGTTTTCATATCTACTTCACTGTTGATAGGGATGATATAAATTTGACTTTTAAGGTATTGATTATAGCTGTAATAGGATCCTTTATTTTGGCGAACCTACAAACAAATCATACAGTAATATACCTTATACAGGACATATCAATCATTTCCTAGCTTTAATGCTACTTTATGATTCCATCTCAATTTCACAAAATTGAAGCTCTGGTAAACCGAATTTTGGGTACCAAATTTTTTAGTGCTGCCTTATATTCTAGACCTGTTTTGGTATTATTTTGTTTCGTCTTGGTCATGGTACCAAGTCTTGAAATGAAAGTCTAGAACTTTAGAGGATTCAATTATTTTTCTCAATGACAATAATTTCAAAAATAATAATTGGTAACAACGATATCACCATTCATTTATTTTCCATGATCATTTATTCCGATTATGATGATCAACGCAGACGAACTCGCGGACACTGTCTAGTAATATTATAAATTTGCACGCATCACGCGAAAAGAGCTTGACAGATTTCAATGAAACTTGATAAAGTGACATAATCCGGGAGCGTTGCAAATGAAAAAGTCATAGTAAGCCGGCTGATTTTCATATCAATAGTGGATTTCGATCAAATTATCAGTAAACCGTCCTACAGGTTTATTGTAATGGAATGGCAGTCTTACTGATACATCGTTTATTGTCTAGTGCTAGCGAGATAATTGATTTTCAATTTGGTTTGAATTTTGCTCGATGCATGCGACCTATATGCGTATATCATATGGAAAATGTAGCATTTACATGACAGAAAGTGATTCGAAAAAGATATAAGGTGTAGGAATTTTTATTTATCAATTTGAAATTGAAGAATTATTCTGTTTATTTATTATTTCGGTATGTTTGGAACAGAAATTATTGAAGATCTGCTACTAGGCGATAACATATAATCCTTCCCTGTCCGATTTCAGTGATATTTTTTCATCCATTGGCTTCCTATCAGACTGTAGCTGTATCGATTTTTTGGATAAATTATTGATGCCGCATGATTATTCGTTATAAATAACTAATGTGAAATTATAGCTTAGATATATAAATGTGAGACACGGGATGTACGCTTCTGGTTTTATCAATGATTTCATCATGATTATCAATTTTTAGAATGCATTCTGCACTAACTCACAGCTATATATTCCTAATTATAGCAAATGAATCTCTCAAATCAAAGAATGGTCGTCTAATGCCCGTACTTTCAATATTGGTACTATTATCGAATTCCAGAACACTTATAGATACAATAATTAACAAGAATAGTCTGTTTCAATGGTCCATAATCAAGGTTCTTGTCAGGATAAGCCAAAGTGTAACTAACTTGTTCAGGATATACATTAAATCTCGTCCTGTATATTCCTTTTGACAACACAAAGTTCGAAGAATTTCTTTTTAAAATTAGAGAGCTCAAACAATTTCTGAATAAGGTGCTGTTGAGTTTCTATAAACTTGATATACTCTCATTTAATCTTGAAAATGTTTGATTTTGATTTGCTTTTGTTAATTATCTTACCTGTACACCCAATTTACTGATGTTATGAAAACTCCTTAAAATATGGTATTCCAAAGTTTGTTCGGGGTCAGAGTTTGATACCAGCAGTGTGATTATGTCAAGATTGTTCTGATATTTGTTTATTATTTCTATAGTACATAATGTAAGGGACTCCGCTGAAGATTCATCGATATTTCTCAAAATTTCTGGTTTACTCATAACCGTGGGCGTGACTGATATGATCAATAAACATATCAAATATTGTTTCAATTCGAAAAGTATAACTCGTAGTTGGTACATTCGATGCATATTATTGGTGTAAGCTTCTGTATTTAGACTGTGCTAACCATGTCTTAGTGTATATGCAATTCTTGATCAATTGTATCAATATATGGTTATTAATCCCTTTTTAAGTATATTGATAAGTACTACTCACATAAATGATTGTACCACTTTTCACACTCTTTCAGTGTGCGTATCGGAGTTTATTGAATGTTTCCACATATTCAATTTATAAATTAGCTGATTGTTTTTGTTCTTCAATTTTTTTTGGAGACTATGAGGCACTTAATGCTAGTATCCTTGTAGTTCACATCGAATCGTGATAGAAGAAGTGTAGAGCTTAGATGAATCGTGAAGCAGCTAGATGAAGCCTGGTTTCAAACACTTCTCACGTGCCTAGAGAAAATGTGTTCTCTTGCGTGAAGCAAAAAATAAAAACTTCTCTGTGCACTCTTGTAGTTCAGTTTGATTTTTGACTAAACTTGATGATAACTTCTCTTGATTCATCAAGTTTTTGGAATACAGCAGAATGCTACAAAATTACTATCAATTATGTTAGGAGAATGATAATATATTATCTAATAAATTTACCTACATCAATTCAAGGTCTTCGATAACACATTGTCTTTATATTATACGATGAATAATAATAATATTAGAACGATGATTTATTCATGATTTGAAAATTATTCGAGTCTAATCAATTGGATAGTGTATAATTTTTTTTCTCACTTTATCAATAATTTTTTTGATTAAAGGAATTATATATACAATATAGATATATATATATATATATATATATATATATATATATATATATATATATATATATATATATATATATATACTTATTTACTCAATCCTAAAGCCTATCTACCTCTCAAGGTGTGAGGCTGGTGTTTGTTTTTTTTGTTCATTCTGCTTCTTCTTTTTTTGGTATCCGCTTCCATATCTCCTACCATTTTTCTATCATTTTGCTTAAGTGGCCTGCTTTTTTCCATTTATATCCCTTTTTTTTAGTGCTTTCTTCACTTCTCTTATATTTTCCAGGATCTTACTCTCTGCTTTGATTTTGCTGTTCTTGCTTCGTACACTTTTCTTGTTATTCTTTCTTCTCCCATTCTTTGTATATGTCCCGACCATCTCAATTGTCCCTCCCCTATTATGTTTTCTATCGGTTTTACATTCAGTGTCTCTCTATATTCCTTGCTTCTTATTTTGTCCAAGTCTGTTTTCTCTTCTATTTTTCTCAGGAATCTCATTTCTGTGCTGTTTAATCTACTTTTTTTGTCATTCTGTTGTTGTCAAGGTTTTTGATCCGTATATAGACACAGCTACTTTTTTGATACTTGTGTTTTGATCTTCTTTGATATATTTTTTTTTGTTAGTATGGTACTCTTCAACGCATTAAATAGTCTACCTGTGACCCCTGTTCTTTCCCTTATTTCTTCATCCAGTTTTCCGTTATAGTTCCAAGATATCTAAACTTCTTGACTTATTCTAGAGCTTCTCCTTCTATCTTGATTGTGTGATTTCCTCGTTTCTGCTTATGACTTGGTTTTATTGCGGTTTATCTTCATGTTTATTTTTCTAGGTGTCTTCTGAATAATTACAAATTCTTGTTTAATGTGTCTTCGTCTTTTTCTATTACTATTATGTCGTCTGCATGACATATCTCTGTTACTTCTACGTTTTCCACTTTCCTACTATATATTCTTTCGCTTCCATTTTTCCTTCTCCTATTGCTTTGCCGTTCACTAGCGTGGAAAGTAATAGGTTCAATATGCTGCAGCCTGGCCTTACACCTTTTGTAGTTTCGAACATGTCTGATATTTCATCCTTTGTTCTTATGTAATTTTTGGTCTTTTCGCATGAACTTATATACTTTTTATTATACTAGTATCTTCTTCTCTTTATCTTAGATTCTTTCATATTCCTTTCCTATCTATTCGGTCCGAGGCCTTTTTTAGGTCAATGAAGCATGGGTGATCCTTGTCTCCTTGTTTTATTGTTTTCTCGCTCACTTATCTCATTACACTTTTTGCATCGTTAACTCCTCCGATAGGTCTGAAGCCATATTGTAATCTCCTAGCGATTTTTCTACTTGGATCCTTAGTTTCTTCCATAATATTCATGCAAACTCTTTGGCTGCTGTACTCAGTATATTATATAATGTATTCCTCGGTAATTTTGGCAATCCCTTATGTTACCTTTCTGTTTATATATTGGGTCTTATTATATCTTTTTGACAGTCTTCCGGTTGATTTTCTTTAGTGCTTCTTTTATCTCATCTAATGTTATTTCCTCCTCTTGCTCGAGCTTTTTCTTCTGTGATATACATCTATTTTCTTTTTTCCTCTCTATTTTTCTTTTCTCTTATCTCTTCTCCTTCTGATAGCTCTTTGAAGGATCGTCTCTACGTTTCCATTATCTCTTTCTCTTTTGTCCTCAGTTCCCCAAACTTGTTTTTAATATTATGTAACATTTGTGTCTTTAGCTTTCTGGCCATCTTTATCATCCCGAAGAATTATTTTTTGATTGTCCTAATACGCTGTTTTCATTAATTCTCCAAATTTTGTCCAAGAGTTCTTTTTTGCCCCTATTACAGTATTCTTTGCCTTCTTTTTCTTCCGATTTATAGCTCTCATGATATTTTGTATAGCTTTTCCATTTCTCTCTCTTCTTCTTAATTGCTTCTTTCGCTATTTCATCCATCAATGCATTTGCTTTATCTCTTTGTTCGTGATTTTTCTTGTTCCGTAGTATTAAGATGTTTTGTCCAGAAGTTTTTTACATTTCTTCTATTTTTTCATGTATGCATGTTCGTCTAGATTCTGGATCAACTTTTCTTGACATTGTAGTTTTACGTCTGTATCTTTCAGTCTGTAACATCTTATTTTATTGTTTATTTCCTTTTTTTTGCTCTACCTCTCAATAATTCTTTTCTTCAAAGGTCAGTGTGAGTAGGAAATAGTCACTTTTCATCTCTGCTTCTTTTCTCATTCCTACGTCTCTTTATTTGCCCAGATTTCTTAGCTCACTTGGAAATTGTCGATTTTTGAGTTTTTTTTTCTGCTTGCCACTTCTCTTGTTATCTTATGTATTGCCCTGTGCGCAAAGTGTGTATTTTCTATCATTAGTTCATTTTCTAAACAAAATTCTATTTATCTTTCTCCGTTTCACCATTGCTTTTATTTACCTTGTTCGGCTCATATGCTATTATTATCGCTTCTTTTCCATTATGTCTTCATCTCTATTGTTAGTATTCTCTCATCTATATAATTTTTTTCCTTTATCCATTTTATTATATCCTCTTTTATCATAAACGCTACTCCTGCTTCAGCATTCTTCTTCATTTTCACTCCCGATCAGTACATCCACTACCCATTTGGTATCTTTTTACATTCTTATCCTTCTTCTTTTATTTTTCGTCTCTGTTAAACCAATGTAAATGTTACCTATCTTCGCTCTTTTTAGTTCTTCTGTTATCTTTCATACTTTGTTTTTTATGTCCTTCACATTCCAGGTTGCTATTATACTTTTACGTCCTTTCTTCAGTAGCTTTCAATATTCTGTTTTTGTATACTTGCTGTCTTTCTTCATTAGTATGTTTTTCTTGATTCTATCACCTTTTGGGCTCTCATTTGCCTGGTACTTTGCTTTCGTTGTCATCAACTTTGTTTTCTTATGTTGGGTTTTTTGCCAATATTCAGTCTATCTCCTTTCGATCTTTCTTCCTTGCCCATGTTTCTAATCTCCTTCTGAATTCTCCTGTCTTCCACCGTCATGTCGTTATCTATGTATATTTGATTTCTTCTTAGCGTATTTTTGGTTCTTATTATTTCTTGTTTTTTTGGCCATGACTCTACTTCTGTCAGGATTATTCCTTGTTGTTGGTCTTTGTCTATTTTATATGCCTCTATAATTTTTGTCTGGGTCTGTGATTCCTTCGTAATGAAGTTTTCTGCCTGTTTTATTTCCTTGTCTTTCTTCACGTGTATTCCTATGGATATGTTGTTTCTTCTTTTGTCCTTCTCTTCTTTTTCCGCTTCATTTTCTAGCGCTTTTAATCTTTTCATGAATTTGATATTCTCCTTCTCCCATTTTTTTTCCTTATTCTTCATTTCGTTCTCCATTTCTTTGATTCACTATTTCAGTCCGGCTGTGTTTTTTGTCATCACTCTCATTAGCTATCTTGAAATATCTTTCATCATTTGCTTTATACCTTCCATGTTATTTATTCTCCCGATATTCTTTGCTTTGGGGATTTGATAATCTTCTTGCTTGTCCTAAATGCCTCTTCGGATTTTTTATCGGTTTCTCTTATTCCTCCATCAGAATACTACTAAATAATTATTGATAATATAATATACTATTCATTAAATTAGACTTGAATCATTTTGAAGTCATTAATAAAACATCGTTTCAATATCAATATTATTTTTCATCATAATATAATGGAGCAATGTTTTATTAATGGCTTCAAATCAATGTGAGCTAATTTATTAGATAAGTATTATTATTCTCCTAACATCGTTGATAGTCATTTTGTAGCATTTTGCTGTAGAAATAAAGTATTCCAAAAGCTTGATGAATCGAAAGAAGTGATCATCCAGTTTGGCCAAAAATCAAACTGAACTGCACAAGTGCACAGCCTATAAATCATAATTTTCATCTCAGGCGTTTTTTGTTACAGGAGATTCTGCATTTTGCTTCACGCAAGGACACACATTTTCTCTAGGTACTTGAAAAGAGTTTGAAGCCTGGCTTTACGATTCATCAAAGTCCTACACTTCTTTGTATCGTAGTGCGTAACCTCCCTCTAGAGAATTAAAAAAGTGTGCAATCATAAAGCTCTGTGGATGATATGCTGGAATCACGATTCGATGTAAACTACAAAACTACTAGCATTAAGTGCCTAATAGTCTATACCACAATCAGTTAGAAATTTGCAAGATTGAAAAGCAAAAATAATCAGCTAATTTATTAATTGAATTGGTGAATATATTTAATAAACTCCGATAAGCACACTGAAAGAGTGTGGAAAGTGGTACATGTGAGTAGTATTTAAACAAGGATTGATTAACATATATGATAATACAATTGATCAAGAATTGCATATTCACTGAGACAGGGTTAGCACAGATTAAATACAGAAACTTACACCAATAATAATATGCATCGAATGGACCAACTACGAGTCATACTTTTCGAATTGAAATAATATTTGATATGTTTATTGATTGTATCAGTCATACCCACCGTTATTAATAAACCTGGAATTTTGAGAAATATCGATGAATCTTAATCTGAATCCCTTACATCATGTACTATAGAAATAATAAACAAATATCAGAACAATCTTGATATAATCACACTGCTGGTATCAAATTCTGACCCCGAATAAACTTTGGAATACCATCTTTTGAGAAGTTTTCACAACATCAGTAAATGGGGTGTACAGGTAAGATAATTAACAAAAGCAAAACAAAATCAAACATCATCAAGATAAAATTAGAGTATATCAAGTTTGTAGAAACTCAACAATACCTAATTTAGAGATTATTTTAATTTTTCTATTCCAAAAAAAAATTCTTTGAGCTTTGTGTTGCCCAAAGAAAATACAGAACAAGATTTGATGTATGTCTTGAACAAGTCATTCACACTTTGGTCTTATCCTGACAAGACTCTTATCTATGGGCCACTGAAAACTAACCATTTTTGTTAATTATCATATCTATAAGTGTTTTGGAATTTGATAGAGTATGAATAGTACCAGCATTGAAAATACGGGCATAAGGCATTTATTATTGAATTTGAGAGATTCATTTGCTATAATTAGGAATATATAGTTGTGAGTTAGTGCAGAATGCATTCTTAAAATTGATAATTATGATGGAATCGTTTGTAAAACCAGAAGTGCACAACCCGTGTATCATATTCATATTCGCTCCGTGCGCGACAGTAGCGCTATTTCAAGTATGAACTAAAGGAGGATATTTGGCGTATATGTACATTGTGATCTAAGAGATAAAATGTTATATTTTGGTATCAATAATAGTATATACGGATATTCTAAGCAAGTGAAATGTTTTATACATTATTATTATACGTTTCTTATAAGTTCGGCTAACATTAAAGTAAGTATGATCAATGAAAAAATAGATTGAAACTCAATGAAAGTTTGGTTAAGTGATGGCATAATATATAAAAACGATCATCAAATAATAACATGGAATGAAAACGTATAGAATGAATAAAATAGTCATTCCTTAGCTAATGTTGCAGTTCTGTGTCAAGTTATTAATCAGTAAAACTCGTAGATTTATGAATTATGAACAAAATCGCAATGGGTTTGTCATCCTCATGAATCGATGCGTTTTTAACCATTTCTTATGGATTTATAGATCTGTAGAATTAATGAATGTTCACAGAATTGCAATATGAATTGTTATATATTTGTGAAATCAAATTGACAAATTCAAAATATCCAAAATTGATTAAAGTATTGTAGGTGGGCTTCAAAATATCCTCGAGATGTTTAAAATACTGATAAATTCTTCTGATGGACTTATATTATTTCTATTGCCTTCACTGGGTAGATGTTGTTCATTTCGAGGTTTATTTTTTCTCTTTAATCAAGGCTAAATTATTGTTGATTATAACTCCTCATGCCATTGATACTGATGGACAATTGAATAATAATATTATATTATTTGCATATATTAATCCTGCTCAAAGTTGGATTTTCACTAACTTTTGAAGTTTTGTAAATTGAAAGGAATATTGTAGGAACATAGCTAGAACATGACTCCTTTTCAGATTTTTTGCCTCCAATGAACGATCACTCAAATGTAATAATGTGATTTAGGATTCCAAAGCGATCCATTTACACTAAATCATTAATAAATTTTTTTGAACTAGATTTATGCATGATTCTATTATTTAATGATATATAGATATGAGAAAATGTTTCGCGCCAAAAAATGGCAATTTTTTCATTACTTTTGAGAATAATAATTAATGGTCCATATGTGACCTTTCTAAGGTCTGCTATTTTCAATGTTATTTTTATCAAAGAAATAAAGATTATGGTGGTATGTATTTTTCCCTTCTCACTGCAGCTATCCATTTATTTCTTTGATTTACATTCCATTTTGCAACGGGAAATTTATAAAAATTACATTCGTTGTTTTTTCTAGTATTTTTGCAATTTACAACACTGCAGCACCGGTTGCTCATTTTATTTGTTTTCTTGAAAAACTACAATCAATACGTGTATTTCTTATATTAGAAATATACAAAAGAGCCTCCCGAAGTGCCTGAATCATCCGCTACTAGCGCTAGCGACGATTTTACTTCCCCTTCCATGGCTTCGCACACTCCCAATAACTAAGCTATAGGTTTACATTAGTTATTTGTAACGAATAATCATGCGGAATCAATTATTTATCATAGAAATCGATAGAGGTTCATTCTGATAGATTGAATGACTAAAAAATTTATCACTAGAATCAGACAGGAAAAAATAATAGGTTGCCATCTAGCAGCAGCTAGAAAACTTTTTTGTTTCAAACAAAGTACTGAAATAATTTATAAACAGAATAATTTTTTGATTGCAAATTCACTTGCAGCCATGTGAATGATCCGTCAATTCTATATTTTTCATATAGGTTATATACGTATATAGGCACCAAGCATCGAGCAAAATCAAACTGAAACCAAATAACTCGCTAGCACTAGACAATAAATGATGCATTCCCAGAATAAGACCGTCACCATTACAATAAACCTGTAGGACGGTTTACTGATAATTTGATCAAGATCAACTATCGATATCAAAGTCAGCCGGCTCACTATAACTTTTTCATTCGCAACGCCTTCGGATCAAGTGTCATCAAAATCCGTCAAGTACTTTTCGCGTAATACGAGCAGATTTATGATATTACTAGTCAGTGTCCGCAACTTCGTCTGCGTGGCTCATCATAATCGGAATAAATCATCGTGAAGAATGAGAGAATGGTGATATCGTTGTAACCAAGTATTGTTATTGGAATTATTGTCATCAAGGAGAGCAATTGGATCCTCTAGGTCTAGACTCTCATTTCAAGGCTTGGTGCCAATACCAAGTCAAAACAAAATAATAACAAAACAGGCGTAGAATATAAGGCAATGCTTAAAAAATTTGGTACTCAATATTCGGTTGACCAGAGCTACAGTTTAGTGATACAGGGATGGCATTATGGAGTAGCAATGAATTTTCTAGAGAATTATTCATTTTTCCTGTATGAGGTATAACAATACATGATTTGTTTGTAGGTTCGCCAAAATAATGGATCCTTTTACAGCTATAATCCATACCTTAAAAACCAAATTTATATCATTCCCATCAATAGTGAAGTAGATATGAAAACAGATATTCCGTTCTGAAACGACAAAACATGGAATCCACGTGCCAAGTTTATAATAATTTCTAACACAATACTCAAGAACAAATACTCATTAATTTCAAGCACAATTGAGCAATTATGGAGAAAAAAAGCCCAGAAAATCATATTTCTTCTACCACAAGACAACAATTTAGAAGTGTTTGATATCTACATATAGCTCCCATACAAAAATGAAAACTGTGCTGATAATTTTATGATGTATCAATAATAGATGATTGCTACCGTGGAAACTTCTTCGGAAATGTTAGCATATTTCCCGAATTGATTCCTCGGGATTGCATCCATGTCCTCTCAAAATAGGTACACTAATTTGGCCGCCGTTTGTGATCGCCTCAAAACCCAAACCGTGTTGAAAAACTCAAGTCTCACTGAAGGATATGAAACAATTCTAATGAACAACATAACAAACGTAGCAAATTTATCCAGTCAATATATAATCAATAACGACAAAGCGAAATGGGGACAACCGAACTCTGCAGGCAAATCCACAGGTTTATTTCGATTTCTACAAGAAGACTATACTGATTTAATTTTCTGCTGTCTAGTATTATCACTTGAAAGATATGATGCAACGGAAGGTAGCACTATATATGCAACTGAATCCGTTGCTTGGTGTGTGCCAACAGCTTCGTTCAAACCAAAATGGAGAGGAGTATTCCAAGTATTCAACCTAATCATTTGGGTGCTCATATCGACATGCTTTATGTTAATAACAGTTTTATTATTCATTATAAACAATATTGGAAAAAGTTCGCAAACATATTCGGAGACGTTTTCGTATATTTTATCCATGTTTCTAAACATATCTGTGTCCGTTCAACCCAAGATGAATCTACCAAGATACTTGTTCATACTTTGGAGCGTATTCAGTTTAATTCTCACTGCCTTATATCAGTCCCAACTGATAAAATTTTTGATAAATCCGATAAAAGAGAAACAAATCACTACTGTCGATGAATCAATCAATGATCCGATCGCAGTTGGAGCTTATCATACTTGGTCAAATTATTACCGTGATAATTTTAATGAAGATGAGCAAAAATTAAATGATAAATGGGTTGATTGCATGAATATCAAAAAATGTCTCCATGATATAGCTTTCAACAAAAATTATTCAATTATTCTGCGGCGGTGCTTTGTTTACTACAATTCAAACGATCTAAGACAGGGGTGGTGAACCTCCGGCCCGCGTCATTTGTTCTGGCCCACGAGCAGTGTTGCCAACTCGTGGGAATTTCCCCATTTTTGGGAATTTTAAGCCTCAAATGGGAATTAGGGAATTGTCTCCGAAATATGGGAATTTTTATTATCACTATTATTATTGGTCCGGCCCGCAAATGATTTTATAAATTTCCGAATGGCCCTTGGCAGAAAATAGGTTTCCCACCCCTGATCTAAGAGATGGGAACAACTACCCATTAGTATATGTTTTCAAAAAAGACTTGCAGTCTAACTTTATATTGTTTTATGCCAATAAAGGATTTCCATTCATGTTAAAATTCAATAATATCACAAAAAGATTCATAGAAGGAGGATTTACCCAAAAATGGACAAAAAAACACAATCAATAGGATCAAGCCTGCCATCATTAAATATTATAAAGAGAGCATAATCAACTTTGAGCAATTACAAGGGGCATTCTATATTTATTTCATTGGAATTATTTTCGCAATTATTGCCTTCATTTCAGAGATAATTTCGTTCATATTGAAGACCCGATTCAGTGGAATAAATATTAGAAGATATTGTAGATGAGCTGTGAGCTTTTGATGTGTGAGAAAAATATTTTTTCTATGGCCGTGCACAGAGTAAGGCTTTTTCACTTCTTAGATTCAGTTATTTGTTAAATCTGAATGTCACTTTGAGCCTTTGGCTATTTTTTTGTGTGTTTAATAAGCCTCTCCACCAAATATTTGGCATCATGTTATAAAGCTCAACTTTGCAATATTGCTGCATAAATTATTATTATATCATTAATGTCTATTTGTAATCAATAAAATATCTTATCAAAAAATTAGAATTTTTCTGCTATTTTAATAAGCTTGATCCCTTCCCTAGCTTTATTTGAAAACTTTAGTCATTACGTTATAAACTCCGTTTCCTTACCTACAAGATGCCTGAATTTTAACACTCTTGGCTCAAAATTTCAGTCGTCGCTTGTTTAAACAATATACAAAAACTTCTAGAAATTGCTACCGGCTCTTTGAAACACTTATACTTACAATTATTTTCTTTTTTATCAAATATCAAAATAGCGACCAATACAAAATTTCTGAACAAGATATTTTGACCACTATTTGATCGATTTTCGAAAATAAAACATTTACTAAATCCTTAAACTCTTTTCTCATAACACTTTACTTGAAAAAATTTATTTGGCCACCATTCACAGCGATGCAAGCTCAACAGAGTATTTTAATATTAGAAGAGACACTTCCAAGAGAGCCTGCTTGTTATATCTTCTGCTGCAGCTACTATTTTAGCTACTAGTTCTAATTCGGTGTTTACTGGTATCTCTTATACAGAGGTTTCCATCTGTATCGGGCACGAAATATAATATATATAGGAGTTGAAACGAAGCGCTTGTACACGGCACAGATTCTTATCGCCGAACGAAGAGAGAGATAGAAGATAGTAGGCATTTATTAACATGGAACAACTCCAGACAATCATTTGAAATTTTCAGTTTATTTATTATTGATCAAGTTGTATTTATTTCAAATTAAATTATTTTTCATAATAATTTGTCATGCGATTTTTGAAATAAAAATCATGGATTTACTTCAGATGAATACAAAAATTCCTATTATTTCCAACAGAGAAACAAATGCGCATTTTGTGGGAAGTCTTGATTTACTCGAATAAATTGACACCCGAAACGTCCTTTGTCAAATTAATAAATAATTATCTATACATTTTTCAGAATTTTAATGAATAATGAATTATTTTTGATTTCAAATTCTGTATAAATACTTTTTAATTTTTTTAATTATCACGATTTTCATACATCCTGCTATCACCTGACTTATTTATGATTGAAAATCATTTTTTGTTTTTGGAACAGTTTATTTTTTCGGAAGAAAGTGATAGGTAGTTTACATTATTAAATTGTGTTAGATTTTTTATGATTGACTTTTTTCAATATCAATGATATGAATTTCAGAATAATCCAGGTGTCTCACTTTACCAGAAATAATTATTTATCAACATTTGATTCACATAGGAAAAATAAATGAAAGAAATAGTGAAAAGTATTATTATTCATCATTTTTTTCATTCACATATTCACAAATAAATACTAAAGATAACAATAATAATAATCAAAAATATCACAAGAAAAATAAATAAGATTAAATGGAAATGACCAATCTTTTCGCGGTATTACACGTCTCCACTTCATTAATGTTTTTTTGTCCTTCGGAGCATTAAAAATAGATATTTTATTCTTACTACTTGGGTACCCACTATTGCAAATGGGACTAAAACACTTTTTTCCGATTCTAAAGTTAAATAATCAAAAATTCCAAGCTTCAAATCGCAAAACTAGCTGCAAACTCAATAGTGGTAAATGCTAAATGCATTGAGAAAGCTGCCTACTATCTTCCATCTCACACACTCAACCTATCTCTCTAACGCGATAAGATATTGAGATACAGCTGGTATAGGGAGATAACATAGCGTTTCACCGGCGTGGTCTCGGGTTGTATGCTCCATCATGTTCCAAAATCTTCGTCTGATATTTAGCGGTAAGTCATCAGAAGCTCTGGCAAAACGTTATGCGAGAAAGTAAAATAATTTTCACCATTTCATCATTTGGGAGAATGTAGGGTCCAATAACGTACTCCCCTACGATCTCAGCCCATACATTTACTGAAAAACATTATTAATGCGCACGAACAAATGTTGCGTAGATAAACTGAACTTTTTGAAGCGCCTCTGAATATTGCAACATTCAAGAAACCAACGAAAAAACAAAAATCTTGGCCAGGTCCCAAAGCTGGCACTTTTTGTCTAGAAAATGGGTATAGATCTTGTTTCTTCAGAAATTGCCAAACTGTCACGTGATCTACATCTAATCTATTTGCTATCACTCTTGTGCTCGTCGATGGCCTATCTTAAATAATATTGAGAACAGCTTCTTTAAATCCAGGAGTTCGACGTACCTAATCTATTGGAATTCCCACCAATTGTTGGGTGAAAGTTTCCAGCCTCTGACAAACGTCTATATATCCTTTTAAGAATGCTGACAATTTGTATATCTTTTCTGATAAATTCTACGAGCTTATTGTGCACTACGCCTGGCCTCTACAAACACCAAAAGCTTGGCAAGAAGTCAAAATACGCACACAAATGATAAACTAACAGAAATTGTTTATTCCAATGAGTTCTAACTGTCATTTTCGGGTGCTACAACTTAGTATCAACACCCTGTATATATTGTAATGTTTATTGCTTCGAAATTGCTTATAATTAAAATAAAAATCACTTTTCAATAATTTAGAATGAAATAAAAGTTTTATTCGGTTGAATACCACTAACAACACTATATTATTTATCTATCACTTAATACTAACTTAAATAAAGTCGCAGATATTTACATTCAACTATTTATATTCACTGATCACTTCACTGTTTAATATTCACCATTACACTACTCTCAAATCGTTTGCTTGAGTTTAAATATGGAAATATCCATCTCTCGAATGTTCTACCACATTTCTGGAATATTGCTGGAGGCTTCCATCGGCGAGCTGATGTGGTGCAGTACGGCGCGAAACAACTAGGACGAAAGGCTGGGCCCATCAAGATTACTTTCACGAGCCTCCACATTCTCGCACGTTACAATATCATTATTGATAACGTAAGAGAAAATACAATACACTATCCAATAAATTGAATTTACATTAATTTGAGGTCATTTATAAAATATCATTTCAATAATATTATTTTTCATCGTATAATATTGAAACAATGTTTTATTAATGACCTCAAATTAATGAGAGTCCAATTTATGAGAGTATGTATTGTCTTTTTCTTAACATTATCGATACCAATTTTGAATCATTCTGATGAAGGAATGAAGTATTCTGAAAGCTTGATGAATCAAACAGTGTTTTTGCCTTACGCAAAAGAACAAATTTTCTCTAGGCTCATAAAAAGCGTGTTTGAATATACCACAAACGATTTGAAACTTGGAATATTATTAAATATTGGAACCAAGATCTCGAACGTAGAAATATTTATCAGCTTTTGATACGCACACAACAAGATTGTGAAAAGTGGTACAATCATAAATGTTAGCAGTACTTCGAAAACTCCTGAAAAGGTGTCGATAAACATCTCTGAAAATACAATTGATCATCTTACAAATCAGTAAGATGCATCAAACAGACCAACTGCGAATCATAATATTCCAATTAGAACAATATCTGATTTGCTTATTGATTGTATCAATTACACCCATAGCTATAAGTAAACCGGAAATTTTGAAAAATATCGATGAATCTTCTGCTGAATCCCTTGCATCGTATACTATAGAAATAATAGACAAATATTATGTCAATCCTGATATAATCACACTATTAGTATCAAATTCTGATCTCAAACAAACTTTGGAATACCATATTTTGAGGAGTTTCCATAACATCAGTAAATGGGGTGTACAGGTAAGATAATCAATGAAAGCAAATCAAAATCAAATGTCATTTTTTTTCATGTTTTGTGTAGAAAGGGGTAGCTGTTTTTCAAAAAAATATATTGTTTATATTTCAAAAAAAGAACAACCTTCAATAAAAATATCTATTCAAGTTCCTTTCTATTTCAATCTTATTAATTAGAAAACATCATCTCAAACTTGTTGTGGAAGAGCTTCCAACACGGTAATTGAATACGAAAATGGGTGCCGCTCTCTCAGATAGATCAGGGGATAGCATCCTAGTTTTTTCTTTAAGGTTGTTGTCGTAGTACATCATTGTCAAAAAGTAAAGTCTAGCGTATCTACAAAAAGCGCCTTGCAAACTGATATATAGATGCTTGTAACTCTTGTCAGAACTTGTTCATAACACAGATAACTCAGTATATAGATTTTTATGATAATATTGATGAGTAAAGACTAAGAAATTTAGAATAAATTTAGTGGATGACTGAATTTTTTGTCAGGGAGTGTATCTCATACTCGTACACAATATTCACAGGTACTTGCCGGAAAAATAACTTGGCAACATTGTGCTTAGCTGTCATCTCAATATAAAAAAATGTCCGGAATATAAAGGTAAATTTATAAAATAACAAGTTTTAGATTACGATAAGGAAGGAGAGCAAGAGCTTGTCCAAATTTTAACCGAGTTAAAAAATGGCAAGTCACAAAATAAACGTATTGTCAGATTAAGTGTTTCTTTTTTTAAGCTACAAAATTAATGTGATTGAGTGCAATTTTAGTTGTAAGCTCATACATATTATTTTTATCTGTTATTATTAATATTCATATCAGTGGCGTGCGGAGACTTTCTGTGGTAGGTGTGCACAGTCGGTGGTGAGGAAGGGCATATATACATGGCCAACAATACAACTTATTTTTCTCGCAACAACCGGCAATCCATTTAAATTTTTCATATATTTCAATTTGGAAAAGTCGCACGGACTGCTGGCCTTTAAGGCTGGGGGATACACACGTTAGCTTGATTCGCTGACGCGAGATGGCAGAGCAAGTAAAGAGAGGAGAGTAGGAGAGAAGAGAGTAGAGAATGCAACATATTGTGAGAGAAATTTCGCGCCATTCTCCTTTTCGAGCGATAACGAATTACTCATCTTATGATGAGAATAAAATGAGGTGTTACACTCTTCTAAATTGTAAAGAAATATGAAATATAGGAAATTTTATTAATCCTTTTGTACAATATATATATAAAAATAATTATTAAGTTATAGAAGCAATATATCCATGAAATGCTTTCAATGTTAAATATTTCTTGTGCAAATATTCAACAACATGAAGTTCATTTTTCTTACTATCTCCAAAAGCCTATAAAAACCTTTATTTCATATAAATAAAATTAAATAACGATAAACTACAATGGAATTACGCTTTCTTTTTTAATAGATCATCAATACACAAATCTTGTAACAAAAGTATTCTAATGAAGGAAAAAACTTTTCAGAACTCATTTTTAAATAAATATGTTTTATTGGGTTTAAGTTCTGTAATTTATTAGAAACACAACGTTTCAACAGCAAAAAAAAAGGCAGCACTTTGCTGTTGAAACGTTGTGTTTCTAATAAATTACAGAACTTAAACCCAATAAAACATATTTATTTAAAAGTATTCTAGATTCAATATATATATATATATATATATATATATATATATATATATATATATATATATATATATATATATATATATATATATATATATATATATATATATATATATATATTTCATAGCCCTCGGAGATAAGAATGAAATGGATTTAAAAGTGTTGTTATTCGTGTGTCTCTATTTCACTTCCTAAATTGTTTCTGCTCCTTTGCAATCAAAATTTCTTGTGGCTCTCTACATTTTAATCCTTTCTGGAAACGACGCAGAATAATTTCTGGTAGAATGCATTTTTTGTAGAAATATATCAATTTTTCTTCCATTTTTGTAGTCCAAAAATTATCGTCCGTCTCAATTTCTTCTACAAATAAAGGACTATGGGGATCCAAATAAACAACAAAATAACATTTTGAAGCTCGAGCTATGTGTAACTGTCCTTGTATCTGTAAATGTATAATTATTATATTGAACTTGACTGTAATAGCAAATACGATCCAATTTAAGTTGCAGGTGCATACTTGATAATGATAATTATGATTCCTTTTCAGTTTTAATTGATCATTTTCAATGTGTAGAAAAAAGTTCTTATTTTTTTCCGCCTCTTCTCTCAAAGACCGATTTCTTCTAACAACCGATGGCACACATTTCACTTCGACAAGACCGTTATTCTCTTGTACAATACCTTGAATGGAAAAAAATATATATAACACATACATACTTGCACATAATTTACTAATAGCCCAAGGAATAGAGTACAACAATAAGTACTTGTTTCGAGACAAAATTATGATCAGAAGCCTGATTAATATTCGAAGTGTTAGGATAAAAATGAATGTGCGCATATCTATACCCTTGTCTATAGTATGTAATAATTTTACCGTCAGGACTTGCAGCTAGAAATCCAAATACTTCATCAATTACTAAGCCGCAAGGTGAAACTGTTAGTTTATGTTCACGTTCAAAAATCTGTATTGCAACTGCTTCGTTTTCTACTCCAAATCTGACGTAGGCATTGGTGAATGACGAAGGATATAAACAGTCCTTTACAAGATTATGACAAGATGTGTAAGGAAGTCTTTTGCACACTCTTCCAAATAGAGAGGCAGTGAGCCTATCTTTTCTGAACGAGTCGTACAGTGGGTTTCCATGTTGCCCTACAGATTCTTTCCTAATTCTATTGATTTCAGTAGGTGATAGTTGAAAATTCACAAGTTTCATGTCACATATGTTATTAAGTTCTTCTTCAACGATATAATCTTCAGCATGAGGACCGTAATCTGTGTCAACTATGGCAACATGGGGTTTATTGAAAATTATTTTTTTTCTTGCAGACACCTTGTTTCCATCAATATTCTTCTTTGATTTTTGATAGATATTTTTTTTGAAATATTTCCCTGGACTCCTCTTCATATATTCTTTATAAGTCTTATGCTGCCATTTTCTTTGACATAAATAAGATAATGTTGCCAAATTACATCTTCTTTGAAACGTATCTCTTTGTGTCAAATTTAATCTTTTGGCGCAGTTGAATTTCGCTACTTGGCTCATGAAACTTTCGGCTAGATTGCTTGTTTCTTCTGATGAGAGCCTATCTGCCTTTTTGATAATATTTTGCAGTGCTGCCAAGATCGCGTCAAATATACCGTCCTTCACCAGTTGATCCACACATGATTCATTTTCGTCATTTTTTTTGCAAAAATATGGCCGACAATTCTTATGTGAACCAAAAACATGATAAGGTCCATTTTTCAAGTCTGCTCGAAGTTCATCTACTGGTGAATTTGAATTATGATTTACTGCAGCCCGAATAGCCATTGTGAGACGATGTTTATTTGCTTTCAATATAGCCCTTGATTTGATTGGTAGTTTTGTGTTCGCAATAACCTATACTTGAAAACATTAAATTTAATACTAATTGGACGTAGATAATTCGGGGTACAAAATTGTACTCTACCTTAAAAATTGCCGAAGAATAATTCTTAATCACATGATTAATACATTCAATCTTAGAAATCAAATGACTGTATTTAACTTTTTCCTTGATCCGTGCATACACACTTGAATCTCCATCTCCAATGAAACGTACATATCTTAAATTGTGCATTTCTTCGCTGATATTAAAACCTTCCAAAAGAATATCGGCTTCCATAGAACTAGATGAACCATGCCAATTAAAAAACATTGATGGGTCTTGGGGTTCTCATTTCTATATGCAGCCATAGCACAAATACTGCAAAATTTATTCCGTACACCGAAGAACAATATTTTTTTTTGTTTCCTTCCCTATTATGCAAGCCTAGGAAGTATTAAATTCTTGTTACAATGATACTGAAATGAATCATTATCTTCGCAACTTACCACACCAGAAGAAGCATTATAATTATGGCCATATGATCTTTTGCTCCATCCTCCATCGACCATAACTGTTATGTGTCCATAATTGTCGTGAACATTATTTTTCCTAACTGCTATTTCATATTCTTCTTTGCCAGCTTCCAGCATTCTCTCGATACATTTGCCATGCCATACTTCACCTAGCGATCGAGCATACGAATCAAATGTTTTATGACACATTATAGGAATATCCATAGAGTTCAAAATTTGCTCCGTTTGAGTAAAGGTGCTACCTGAACATTCACTGCCCCAAACTAAACCAACATTTATATCAGATTTTTCTTTATTCGGATCTTCTGTGGTTTTTTTTATAATTTCGGAGCACATAAGACATTTGAAAAATAATATGCTAACAGCTCCTAATTTATTTTCTTTTAGAAGTTGTAGTCTTCCTCCCGTACACTTTGCTTTATGACGCTCTTGCAAGTCCAAAGCCCAATTTAAAACATAGCCCAATTCTACTATTCTGTTTCCTTCTATAACTTTCCTGTTATCAAAATTATTTCCCTCAGCCTCTATGCACAAAGAATGATTTTGAATTTCTTGGACAGTTTTCTCATCAATAAATTCAAACGAATCATTTCTAAAATAAAAATTTCAATGAACCTCATAACTAGTGTTTCACGTCGAAACTTACATATCCGAAATATCCATATTATCGCAGATTGTGGTTGGCAAGGAGACAACAGGAACAATAACGGAAGGAGTGCTAAGAAATTAATTAATAAATAAATCAATTAAAACAACAAGTCTGCCACAGGCACAGATCTATAGGTTTTAACTCACTTGTTTGAAGAAATGTTTTCTTTAAATATCGCACCCTTAGGAAGAGATACTGAAGTACTGAAAAAAAGGGAATTCAGAAATCTGAAAGAAGACGTGTGATTGAAATCTTACTTGCTAATAGACATATTGTTGTCGATAGTACAACATTCAACATCATAGTTCAAAGCACTGAAACAAATAGTCAGAAGATATGATTATAAACAGTAATTGTAATGCTATGATGATATTTGAAGGGAGAAAATTTTCTCCACGAAAAATAATTATGCCATTGAGGCAAATTGCACTCTCATCTTGAGATCTGATTTGAATGTTCAGTTGTAATAATCTACAACTGTATTTATTTTCTATGAACTTCTCGCATCATGTAGAAGGAATACATCAAATATTTATTTATGCACTTTTATTCAACGTTATTTAGGTAGTCCAAACAGGAACTACATAGTCAAAGATTTATTTAATACTGCTATATATAGTTTTCAAAGAAGTATCACTTGTCCAACAAATGAGAATAACTTTTGTTGATGAAAGATTAATCAAATACTAATTGTAACCTCGGTTTTATTTTATCGTTGTTATAACCATCAGAAGAATATGTAAATGAAATAATCGTGGATAATTTTGTATGTAAACCGCCGGAAAGAGGTGCATTTTTTTCATAAAGCCCTCATATTGGAGCAGCGATTATATTTCCCGAAAAAAAAATTCTCCAATTTGTTATTCTACTGTAGATGAAGAATATTGTTCATTACTTACTGGGAACGAGTAGAAACTGTATGATCAGGAGTTTTATTCTCTATACATTTATATGTAGACCTAGAAACATTCAATAATTTTTTCCACTGCCATTACTTTATCATAATATAAAGTACAAGAATATAACATACTTTTCTGCACGTTTCTTCCAATAAACAGATCTTTTATTCCGTTTATGATGAATACGTTTATTGTCTTTATTGCCCATTTCTGCAGTAGCACAAGAACAAAATCACACCAGGTAAACTAATACACTTATAATTCACAATTTTATTTTGTTTTCGCTGCTCTCAGCTCTCCTGTTTGCTCTCCTCTCTCGAATATGCAATCTATTGTATCGTCAACTAGCAACGGTATCTTGTGTTCATATTTAGAACTAATTTTAACATTGCGATATAGGTGAATGTTAGAAAAATCACAGTTTATTCAACAATTGCAATTAAAATTACAAAAAAATATTGAGTATTCACTTTTTCATGGTCTTTCCTCTAACATCTTTGAAAAGTCTGTAATAGTGTTAATAACATGTTTTCTTGGTGTTTTCTCAATAAATTTTCGAAAAATAGAAAAAATAAATATGTTAGAGTATGGACAGTCAAAAGTTACTCAAAAATTTTTTTTTTCATAATTTTCTAGTTATTAGCTCAAAACTTGTGGTCCATCAAAAAAATATTTGTGGTATCCCGCCGATTGATATTTTGAGTGAGTTTCATATCTGGCGTTGGTCTTGTTTTCATAATTTCATTTTTTGTTTCGACATCACGACGTGGAAGAGGATTTTCCAGTAGATCACAAATGATAGATTTATTTTCAGTCGTCATTCTACAAATGATAATTTTAGGAAAATAAATTTAAGAAACGTATAAAATAAGTGTTAACCTAATATTGTTGTCTTGAATAACAAATAACAATATTTCAACTATTTTAACAAACTAATAAAAGGCGTATAGAAAAAACACAGCTAAACATTGAATATTCAGCTCCCGGTGCAGAAAGTCTGCCTGCACGCAGCGAGAGAGAAGGAGCGATAGGAGATCTGCTAATTTCGGTATGCTTTTCTCTGCCAGACTCTATTCCTTCACTTTCCTAATAATTTGCCAAACAGACCTCGCTCGCCGTGCAGCGAGAAAT
The DNA here is from genome assembly GCA_963989225.1 of Dromius quadrimaculatus. Taxonomy (NCBI): domain Eukaryota; kingdom Metazoa; phylum Arthropoda; class Insecta; order Coleoptera; family Carabidae; genus Dromius; species Dromius quadrimaculatus. The sequence goes on from OZ022328.1 coordinate 7,406,752, forward strand.
ATGCACGTCAAGCGTCGACATTCGAGGCGCGCCCGTATTTCTGGTTGCATAATTAGATAAAATACGCTCTTTCTCTGATTTCATAATGAAAATTTGTGAAACAAAATGAAGTATTCAATAAACCATTATATTAATTTTATTTACGTAATTTCTAATATTTTCATAGAGTGTGCAGTGCACACCCTGAACATATGGACTGCACGCCACTGATTCATATATTTGAGTTAATGATACTTTTTTTCCAATTTATGTGCTTTGTTTACTCAATATTCAATATTAAGATTATATTGATATAATTTTTCATGTTACCAAATATATAATATATTTTATTTCCGACTCGGTGGAAAATACCTCCTTTTCTCCGTTTGAACGACGTGGAAAATACCGTATTTCTTTTGTCTGCCGGTAATACATTATATCTTTCTACAAATATAAAATGATCAAATCTTAGCAACTGTCAATCTGTCAATAACAAAAATATACGATGACACCGATAATTTTATTATAAAAAATGGATTTAATGAATACGTTGAGTACAGAAAACTCTAAAAAAACATCGAAAGTTGACGTATGAAAACAAGCGAGGCAAATTGCAATCAGTTCCTTGCCAGATAAGTTATTATATAAGAGTTTCCAGTTTTACTTTTTACAGATATTGAATTATTTTTTTGGGAGTATTTATATCTTTTTTTTTCGCAAATGGTCTTGTCGGGGGGCTCCGCCCCCCAGGCCCCCCGCAAGGACTCCGTCCCTTGACCCTGCCGGGGCTTCGCCCCTGGACCCTCCCACAACTTCGCCTATGAAACCTGTCAGGAGCCTCGCCCCTGATCCCTACCGAGAGCTTCTGCGTGTGACACACAAGGCGGCACTTTCGGTGCTGGTAATTGGAAAGAATATCCTGTGCACTATGAAATGGAATAAATTCCGTCCCTAGTTTTGGGTATTTTCCACCGAGTCGAAAATAAAATAGCATATGTCCCTCATGTGAAAAACCTGTCAAATTCCGCCCTGTTGTGAAGTGATTTGCAATCACCCACGTTCCGTGTCAAAATATCGCACTCGCCGAAGGCGAGTGCGATATTTTGACACTCCACTCCGGCGATTGCGACTCAATTCACAACACGGCGGAAATGACAGATTTTCCACAGGTCGGGCATAATCTACTAATTATTCATCGTAAATAATATTGTTCTACTTGAACCATTATTAACTATTTATTTCCATCTCTTTCTCTTTGAATTTGTAGTTCGAATAGTACAATGTGATGTATAGAGTGACGTACAGTGTTGTCAAGCATTTCTGTTCAACGTGTCGGCACGTATTTTATATATAAAATGTTCAACTTTGCGTTCTTATATCTAAACAATGAGATAGTCAATAATTTTCTTTTTATTTGCAAATACTCAGAACATATACACCATTCAGTGACGTGCAGTCGATATGTGCAGGGTGTACACTGCACACCCTATGAAAATATTAAAAATCACGTAAATAAATTTAATATAATGGTTTATTGAATACTTCATTTTGTTTCACAAGTTTTTATTATAAAATCAGAGAAAGAACGTATTTTATCTATTTATGCAACCAGAAATACGGGCGCGCCTTTGCCATATATTTGAAATGAATGTCGACGCTTGAGGTGCAGATTTTTCACCTGCAAGCCGAGCGAGGTCTGTTTATAGTCCAGTCAAGTTAGCCTTAAAAATAGGGGTACCCTTGCATAAATTCCCAAGAAGCTGAAAATCGACATGAACGTTAGATATACAATTATAATGAAACTGTGAAAAGTTCCCATCGATCCGATGTGTGCTAAAAATTTTATATGAGGTCAAAGTTCACAAAAATGGGTTTTTTGGGTTTTTAAGTGAAACGGTTGATTCTATGATAAAAGTAGTTGGAATAAGAATTGTAGATCTTTTAATTCTGTACAAAAATTGTTCCTACCCTTTTTTCCTGAGACCTACCATCTCTGGGAAAAAGCCATTCTAGAGTTATATTTCCAATAATATGCATGACAACGCTGCCTATGTACATTATGGACGTATAATATAGGTCAAACTGTTGGTCCGCATAACTAGTACTCGTACATTAATATTGAATGATAATTCTAAGAATATGAAATGAAATAAACCCAGTCTCTCATTTTACGTGACCATGTGGTCCTGAGCAGCATCTGTCTGCTGTCCAATAGTTGTCAACGTAGCAGTGTCTGTCTATTACTTACTTCAAATTACTTGCATAGATAAATTACGTTACGTATCAACGATGAAACAACTGTTGTATCGCTATTTGAACAATTTACGTCATCTCAGGAAGATGATGATGAAGAATAAGTTGAATAAGAAGACCTTATATTATATTGAGCTTCAATAAGAAGACCGTAAAGTAGGCCTTCCGAGAAAACCACATTGAAAAATACGCGCCAAGTACACTTAGTCATAGGTGGCTTGGAAACGTGTGCATATTATGGGGAATATAACTTAAGAATGGCTTTTCTCAGAAATGGTGGATCTAAGGAAAAAAGAAAAAGGGACCATTTTTGTAGGGAATTAGGAGATCTACAATTTGTGTTCGAGCTATTTATATCATAAAGCTGATCGTTCGCTAAAAAATTCAAAAAACCAATTTTTGCAAACTTTGATCCTGCATCAAATTTTTGGCACACACGGGATCGTTGGGGACTTTTCACAACTTCATTATAATGGTATCCGTGACGTTCATGTCAATTTTCAGCTTCTTGGGAATTTATGCAAGGGTGAATGTCTATTTTGACTGGACTATAGTTAGTATTAGAAAAGTGAAGGAATAGAGTCTGACAGAGAAAAAGCAAACCGATATTAGCGATCTCCTATCGCTCGTTCTCTTTCGCTGTGTGCAGGCAGACTTTCTGCACCTGGAGCTGATTATTCAACGTTTAGCTGTGTTCTTTTTCAAACGCCTTCTATAAGTTTGTTTTAAAATAGTTGAAATATTGTTATTTGTTATTTAAGACAACAATATTAGGGAAACACTTATTTTATACGTTTCTTGAATTATTTATTTTTATGAAATTATCATTTGTAGAATGACAACTGAAAATAGATGTATAATTTGTGATCTACTGGAAAATCCTTTTTCACGTCGTGATGTCGAGACGAAAAATGAAATTATGAAAACAAGTCCAACATCAGACATAAAATTCACTCAAAATATGAAAATTAAAGGCCGGCAGTCCGTGCGACATTTCCAAACTAAAGTATATGAAAAATTTAAATGGATTGATGGTTGTTGCGAGAAGAATTATTTTTATTTCTATTATTATTATTATTAGCTTTATTGTTGGCCATGTATATATCCCCTCATCCTCATCACCGTCTGTGCACACCTATCATAGAAAGTCACCGCACGCCACTGACAACAATTCAAAGTTAGTTTTTTGAAAGAATCTGACAGTTAGTTTCCCATTAAAAATTAAAACTGATATAAATACTACCTAAAATGTATACTCTTCTTTGCTCTCCATGTTAAAATTTTTAATTTTAATAGCACGACAACTACCTTAAGTACTTGACCTTCGCTATCGATTGGTGCTAGTTTCAAATGTAAGTTCTATCAGGAAAGTTGACCCCGAAAAACATCAGTTTTCTTGACACTTAGGATAGGATCCTGATTGTCCACTATATTCCTGATCGATGCATATCGAATTTGTTCAAATTTTCTTGAGCGGTATGACTTTGGAAATGAACCATTTTCCAGTACTCCACAACCCAAAAATTTGTTATTAAAAACTCAGTCAGCAAGATTCTAGCTTAATATTTTTGGAATAAAGATGGAATAACTTCAAAGTGGTGTGAAATTTTTTTGAAGAATTGATACCTTGTATAAAGAATAACATGGCATGGTATTTGTAGGTTCGCAAAAATGATGGATCTTCCTATAACTCTATTTTAAATCTTAAGACCCAAATATATATCATTCCCATCAACAGTGATATAGATTTGAAGACAGATCTTTCGTTCTTGAGCGACAAGACATGGAATCCACATGCTAAATTCATAATAATATCAAATACAAAATTCGGAGACAAATATTCAGTTATTTCAAGCACAGTCGAACAATTATGGAGGCAAAAAGCCCAGAAAATGATTTTTCTCATACCACAAGACAACAATTTGGAAGCATTTGATATTTACACATGGTTCCCATATCTTAATGAGAACTGTGCTGATAACTTTTATGACGTATCAATAATAGATGTTTGCTGCCATGGAAACTTCTCCAGAAATACAAACATATTTCCTGATTTGATTCCTAGGGATTTGCATCAATGTCCTCTGAGAGTAGGTACAGTAATTTGGCCGCCCTTTGTAATAGGCCCAAAAGTCCAAACCGAATTGAAGAATGCTAGTCTTACTGAAGGATATGAAATACTTATTATGAACAACATAGCAAACACAGTAAATTTATCTATTCAATATACAGTAAATAACGAAGAATCAAGATGGGGTGCTGCAATAATTGAAGGCCAATCTTTCAGTTTACTTCAATCTGTACTAAAAGGTCATACTGATTTGATTTTTTGTACTATGTCAGCAACAACATCAAGATATGAAACAACTGAAGCTAGCACGATATACGAAACGGAGACCGCTACTTGGTGTGTGCCAACAGCTTCTTACAAACCAAAATGGAAAAGGATTTTTGAAGCATTCGACTTGAGCACATGGCTGCTGATATTGGCATGCTTTACTTTAATAACAGTTTTATTATTTATTATAAGCAATATTGGCAAATGTTCGCAAACATTTTCGGAGACTTTTTTGTATGTTTTGTCCATGTTTTTGAACATTTCTGTCACCGTTAAACCTAAGATGAATTTATTAAGATGTTTGTTCATACTTTGGAACATGTTCAGTTTGATTATTACTGCTTCATACCAAACACAACTTATAAAATTTCTGATGAATCCTGTAAAAGAGAAGCAAATATCTACTGTTCATGAATTAGCTAATGATCCTATTGCAGTTGGAGGTTCTCTCATTGCATCTCGTTATTTCAGAATTATTTTGAATGAAGATGACGAAAGAATAAATGAAAAATGGATCGACTGCACGAATATCAAAAAATGTCTTGAAGACATAGCTTTCAATAAAAATTATTCAATTATTTTGCAGCGGAGCTACGTGAATTACAATTTAAATGATCTTAAAGATGAGAACAACTATCCATTAGTGCATGTTTTCGAGAAAAACTCCGCAGAATACTATGTTCAGTTTTTTGCTTACAAAGGATTTCCATTTATGTCCAGATTTAATGATATCATAAGAAGATTCGTAGAAGGAGGACTTGTCCGGAAATGGAAAGAAGATACAATCAATATGGTCAAATCTACCAATATTAAACATTATAAAGAAATCGCGATTAGTCTAGAACAACTACAAGGGGCATACTATATCTATTTCATTGGAATTATTTTTGCAATTACTGCTTTGATTTTTGAGACAATTTGGTCTCAATTGAATACTCGATTCATTGAAAAAAATATCATAAGATATTATAGGTGATTTATGTATTTATGATGTGTAACAGAAATATTTTATTCCATTCATGTATATTCAGAATAAATAATATAGTTAATTGAAGTATCCTGAAATAATTTATCTACTTTCAAGGTGGAACGGTACTAGTTGTCTTTGTGTAGTCTAATTTTGTTTTTGAGTGAAACAGGCTCACGGAAGGTCATTGATTACGGCGGGATAGACAAGAATTTAAATTTGACATTCCAGAAAGAAAACATTTGAACATTTGAATCAATGCTCGCATACAAAATGAGTGTTGAATATTTCAATGGAATTATTCAACAATTACAATATGCAATTATGATATTAAAATGTCTGGGAACTCACACAGGAATTAATTTTGGTAGAAAACATGCTTTAAATTGAAAATTATGAGGTTTTTATTGGATCATAGAGTATACAGTACAACGGTTATCCAATTTTGATGAAAAACTGGTCGTCGTTCTCATTCATGCCTTACAATGTACGCACAAAATCTTTGATTATCATATCGCGATAGCGAGCACTACTAAATGTTTTTGCCTGATCAGCTGTTTCCTTGAAGAAGATTGGTCTGATGATGCCCTCAACCCAAAATTAAAAATTGACACGTTGTGAATGCATTTATTTCTCAACAATCATTCGCGGATCTTCTGAATCCCGAATGCGACAATTCTCACATTAACGAAGCCATCAAAATTTAAATGAGCGTCATCCAGTCGCTTTATACAACTTCAGAACTATGATATTGATAACTTCAAATTCTCATCTGCACACTTTCAGCTATAGTAGTATTTAGAAATCTAAGAGAGATAAGTTTTACAAAATTAGATTTGAATTTAACTTTTAATGTATTTATCCAATGAATTTACTGTAACATTGAAAGTCAGATTTGTCAAATTTCTTCAAATCCGAACCATTCTTCTTACTAGTATGACAAGATCGGTAAAACTACAATTCAAAAACCAGATGCAATATAAGTGTCTGCCAGACCCGTATCGAATAAAACACGCGATTGATATTCTTGATTCTTCTTTTGTTCAAATTATATTTTCTTAGTTCTGCATCTTATATCTCTAACCTGTGTGCATATCTCTTTCGGTGTCTGCATCACTTCTAAGTCATGGGCAAATGCACATTCTGATATTGTAATTCTTATTGAATTATGCTATTCAACATTTACACTTTTTTGTTTTATTTCTTATATTTTGCAATATCTGGTCTATAAAACTTAGTTGATATGGATATTGTTACAAATGTGAGATATTCTTAGTTCACATTAATTTTTATTTGGATTGATCAAGTCGATGTTCAATTGTCGAACATGATAGACAGTGGCTACTAGCTGTTCGGTGGTTGCCAGGCATCAACTGCTAGACATTTGAATGTTGGTTTATTGTTGTACGAGTAACTGTGAGCGAAATTGTGTTCATATGAGTTTATAAAATACATATTTGTACTGCAACCTGTATAAATAAATTATTCACAAAAGAAGACTTTGAAGAGAGCTAGAAATCAAACACGCATGTGTAGTGTATTACGACAATTTCAAATACCTACAATAATTTACAAATATTTTCCGCGTTAAAAATTCCCCATATGGCCTGATCCATTTTTTTGTCTTCGGAATGCGAACAGAGTCTCGACACAGCCTGCTACATCAATATGACCCAAAAACCTCGGTGTACATAAAACCTAGTTTTGAGTAAATAACCCTAATCATTTCCAAGGTCATGCCTAACAGGAAGAGTGTGCTGCAAACATATTTGCGTCACTCTAAAGTCGAACTTTGCGCATTTCAGTTTATCTGTGTTCTACATTGTTCACTTTAATTATCTGAGCTCAATTAGCCATCATATTATCCAATTCAGTGACATTGAGTTTTATGAGTTTGGTATGTTTAGTAACGCATGTGGTGCCGCCACGCTAAGTGTGCATGGGGTATGATCCTTTTCCCTTGTAATTTTGGTATCCTTAGCTACTTGGGGTACCAATGCCGTCGGTGCTCACACCTTGACCGTGTGATTGCGGTGATTGTTGCCAACCGCATGTACTTTGTGTTATTGCGGCAACGGTGTTGTTCCAAGAGTGGATAAATCAACCAAACTGTGTTGTCGTAGACATCGGCACGGCCTCACGGTACTGATAGAGTTTCGTAAGTGCCGTCCAACGTGAGATGCTGGTGTTAGTGACTTAGCTATCTGGGAGCTAGTACCACTGGTGCTACATTATTATGTCGGTGTTGCGCGGGAATAAGTATGTATTGTGTGTTATTGCGGGCAACGGGTTGTTCCAAGAGTCGGTAAATTGATCAACTCGCGTGTTTCGCGGGCACCGATGCTCACTATAATACTGATAGCCATCTGTTTGGTGAGTTCAACATCTGTTAACTAGATATCCTATCCAACCTCTGAGGCAGGTGTATCCTTTTTATATCCGTTCTTGTTACCTAAACTAGACCTGAAATACCCCGATGACAGGAAATTGATGTTTATTACTCTCTGATGACATCTCACAGATCACTGTGGCTCAAACTCATATTTCATGCAGTGGAATTTCTCTTTAATTTCTTCTTATAGATATTTTAATTTATCTATAACCGATTATTATTACAATCTTACCCCCCTTTCAAATTTATATGGCAGTGATAGTATGTACATATAAAACCAAATTAATAAATCTTAGCTTCTTCAATTGATTTGGGTTCAACGTTTAAACAATAATTATTAGGTTAGGTAAAAAATATTATGGAGTGTGACGTTAGATATCGCTGAGCTGATGATTGGGCGCCGCTTTCTACTGAACAGCTCCTGCAAAATATCTGAACGTCTAGGTAAGTCAATGGAGAAGGGTAGGGCTCTCTGATTCACAAAACAGTATTTTTTTTTGGTATTTATTACTTCGACACAAAAATACAAACATAGACAGAATAAAAGACGAGATAACGAAGGCATAAACATTTTGACTAGGACGATGAATGGCTCTTGTCTTGACAAATCAAAAACGACTACTCGAATTTAGTCTTTCACGATTGAATAAGACTATGGAACCAGAATAAATGAAAGCGGCGGAATGCCCAATAAAACGAGATCGAATAAACAGGGAGTCTATGATCTACGATCGAGTCACAATGAATCAGATTTGATTTGATTTGTGGACTGTGCAAAATAAATTACTGTAGAATTATTTATATCTTCGTGAATTTATAAATGTGCGATGGTTCACTTCATATTTCAATATATGTACATAATTTGGTTTCTGATATCGATAGATGTCATTGCTATAGCAAGTCTTTGTTTACATTGTGACACAAACTTGTGTGCAAAAATCAAGCTTGATAATCTATCAGATAAGTTACATTACGACGCAGTGAAGCTTCGTATAAAGTTGAAGCTTTTGTTACTTCGGTGGATCATCGGTCTATCTCAAAACTGAACCTGCATGTGCTCTTCAAGAAATAAAACCAGAAATCAGCAACATGTAACAAGAATATAGTGATTCTAACTTAATAAAATTTTGCAGGTGACAAAAAACTCAATGGAGAATAGTGAGTTTGTAACGCCGTGATATGACTTCAACGCGCTCCCAAACAGGCTACACTCAAAATAGTTGTTCTGTCAATTTTGTTTTTTGATTCATTGAAAGCGAATCGTTTTGAAATGTACTGTGCAGATCAAAGATTATTGCATGATCTTTTTTTTATCAATTTATTGATTTGACAAGCAGTGATCTTGAATATATTAGTGTTGTTGACAAATCGAAAAAATTGGATAAGTACATGATTAAAACTCTTATTCATCTTACAATAGGAATGATTTCATCATGACTTACATTTTTATTTCTTCTTTAATTTGAACAACATGATCTCTAAAATAAATACAAAAACTGCTATAAAGATTCCAATGCCACAAATTTGGAATAATCCATGTAAATGAGATGGATTCATAATGGTTTTTCTATAATGCTTCTTTATCTTAGACCTGATTTTATTAGAGTCTTTTTCCCATTTGGATACCAAACCTGCTTCTATGAATCGGTAGATGATAGAATTAAACCTAGATATGATAGGAAATCCTTTATATGCAAACATTTGTATGGGATGTGTCGCTAAATTATTTTTAAAGATATAAACCAATGAATCTTGATTATTATCTTCGTAAGATTTCATATTTTGTATCAGATAAGTGCGAGGTATAACGATTGTACAATTTCGATGAAAAGCCGTATCATTCAGACATTTTTCCAAATTGCGGCAGTCAATTAGTTTCTTTAATATTTTTTTTTCGTCCTCCGACACACTTTGTTTGAAAAAAGCAATCCAGTTATGATACATTGCAGCTGGAATGGGATTATCAGCTAATTCATGAATATTTGATATCTGTTTTTCTTTTATTGGGTTTATCAGAAATTTTATCAACTGTGATTCATATGAAGCAGTTATTACCATACTGAATATAGTCCAGAGAATGAATAAATATCGTAGTGAATTAATTTTTGGTTGAAACCAAACTGATGTATTTAGAAGTATGCAATAAACATATAACCACGATTCAGAAAATGATTGTGTGTTTTCACCGATCTTGTTAATAAAAAATATGAGGAGTGTGATGAGAGTAAAGCTTATGAAAATTAATATCCTTATTTTATATGAGAAAATTCCAAACATTCTTTTCCACCCAGGCTCAAGAGAAGCTGCTGGCACGCACCAAACAATTGAATCAGAAGTATAGGGCGTACTAGGATCCAAGTCTCTAAATCGAGGTGATGATGCCCTCAATGAACCCAAAATCACGTCATATTGATTTTCTTGTAACATTGAATAGAATAATCCTGATGATTTGCCATGGTCGTCGGCATATCCCCAATCTGGTTCAACTGTATATCTAACAGAAAAATTTGCTACTCTTGCTATGTTGTTCATTACAAGTATATCGATTCCTTCAGTGAGGTTGACAGTTTTTGGACGTATCACATAGGGGGGCCATATTACTGCACCTACTCTGACTGGACATTGATGTAAATCCAAAGGAATCAGCTCTGGAAATATTATAGTTCTTCTGGAAAGGTTCCCATGGTAGCAAACGTCTATTATTGATATATCATGGAAGTTATTTGCACAGTTTCCATTTGAATATGGTAACCATGTATGGATATCAAAGACTTCCAAATTGTTGCCTTGAGGGAGAAGAAAAATCATTTTCTGTGCGTTTTGTTCCCATAATTGTTTGATTGTATTAGAAATTACTGAATATTTATTCCTAAAAATAGTGTTGGATAAAATAATGAACTTGGCATGTGGACTCCATGTTTTATCCTTTAGAAACGGTATTCCTGTTTTCAAATCTGCTACGTCGCTGATGAGAATCACATAAATTTGACTTTTGAGGAATGGAATGTAGTTCAGAAGGGATTCATTATTTTTCCGAACCTAGACATAAAAAATATGATATTATGTGTTTCGATAATGATCAGACGTATGACTGGATCAAGATTTGTTTTGAGTTTTTTGGGTCACTGAATTCGATTCTAGAGTTTTTTTTATCTGTTCAACTTCAAAATACTAGGAACAGAACAAAACCTTCCGAAGCTCTCAAAGCCTTTTTGGCTGAGTGACAATTCTTACCAAAAAATGCTTTGAAAAATATATGATCCAAATTTCAGAAAAAGATATCAATATTATCTAGAAATAACGCGTTAAGCCTAAAAAATTCTGAATCCAAACATAGATTGTCACACACATTGCTGAGTGACTCTTTAAGGGTAATATCTTGGAATTGAAACGAGAAGAAAGCCTACAATTTTGAGGATGTGGCATAATTCACTCATCTAGATGATAAATTCTTTATTTAACCAACTGAGTATAACAAAAGTGGTGAAAGCTCATAGAGCAAGATCCGAGACTCACCAGACGTTGCCTACTTTCTGAAAAACAATATGTATGGAGAACAGTAGTGTTAGTATGTACTTTGATCGTACGCACACTCGCTAGCTTGGGCCGACAGCCAATTTACAGATACCAGGTGCTAGAGGTACGTTGAAACATTACTTATTATTCATAAAGTCTGAGTGCTGACTTTTATGTATGTTCTAGAGATTATTGTTAAAAATTGATAATCTACACTGCTAGACTCTTCCCAGCTCGCAAAAAATAACGTAATCTTACTTATAATCTGAACCCTAATTTTAGTATATGATACTTAGGGAGCAATTTCAATACTTTCTGTAAACAGCCAGATCAATCGTAGAGGCCAAACATCCTACAGACACAATTATAATGTCGCTGTGGGTATAAGCGCGAAGTCATTATATGTACGCTTGATAGTAAACGAAATATCTATTCAACTCTTCCTTAGTTTGGCTGTTTATGAAAAATATTCAATTTTTTCCCTGAGTATTATATATAAAAAGGCCACGGACTATAAGTGAGATCACATAATTTTTTGCGAGTTTTATAGCGCCCAGCAGGCATTACCGCCGATGGAAAGTGTCTGGCTGTGTTGATTATCAATTTTTAACAATATTTCCTAAGACATACATAAAATCAGCACTCACATTTCAAGTAAAGTGAGTAATGTTTCAACGTACCTTTTGCATATATCTGTAATTTGGCCACTGGCTCAAGCTAGTAAGTATGCGTACGATTAAAGTCACACTACTCTATTCCAAAAATTTTGTTTCTCAGAAAATGTGTAACGTTTGGCGGGCCTGGGATCTTGGAGTATTAAAGATTGAGGTAAATTTTCATTTGTGAGAGTTCCAGAAGTTGGAACTGTGTTTGAGAGACATATAACAGCAGGGGGTACAAGAACACAATAGTTCTAAATTCCTGTTTTACCTGCACACTCCAATTATCAATTCCGTAGAGGCTCTTCAATAAAAGATTTTCCAAAGAGTTTTCCAGATCCACTTGTGGAAGCAATAATGTAATCAAGTTGTTGATTTCATAATGATTCTTAATTATTCTTACAGTACATGATGTTAGGGAATCTATTGATAATTGTTCTATATTTTTTACAGTCTCAAGCTTACTTGAAGCAGGATGCAAAATTGAAATGATCAATAATTGTATTAAATATTGTTTTGAATGAGACATTTTCGTACACCTTCCTGTCAGTACGATTTCGAAATCATCGTTATTATCATATCAAATTAATTTACAGGTCTGAAAATTAGCATTAAGGCCTATCAAAATATATTTAATTGATAATGTATATGTTACAATAAAAATATAGTTGTCTCGTGTTCCAGCACTTATTGCAGGAGATGTAAACGGCTATCAGAGAATTTGATTTGAGTAGTGTGATTACTATCATTGCAGTATACATTCAAGCTTACAGCGAAACAAGGAAAATTTAGACATTGATAAAAAATACATGGTACTTAAACTTAAACTATCCATCTGATTATTACTATTGTTTCAATGTTGTCTAGTTTCGAACTTGTCACTTTTTTTATTCCAGTAGCTATGACATAATTATAGTAATCACATAATACAACATGTTGTTGAATAGAAATGGTTTATATACATACATACATGGTTATTAGCTTTGAGCTAAGCCAATAAATTTATTATTATATTATATTCATATAAACCATCCCTCAAAATAAGGTTTGTATGAGCCTAGTTCAACTATCAACCAGCAATAATTTTCCATCAGGTATCTTTGTCTGAACACGCCTTTTCTGCTTCATCTGCATTCATAATTTTATTTATACAAGCTTGCCTTATCTTTCTATTTCGAAACTTTCATGCAAGAAACACCTATATGTTGGCCGCCCCCTTCAATTTCATTGACATATATTTTTTTGAATGACTCATTTCCAATCTACCTATCACATTTTTTTCAATATATCAATCTTGCAGTAGTACATCAACAAGCACTGAGCAAAAATCTCATTTCGACAGTTACGCTCAGAATATTTCTATACAACAATGCAGATACAAGTACTGCATTATACACCCAATCTTGTATCCGTTGTAACAGACATGTTTAGTGCAAACGTGGAAACGTGCAAACGACTCTTAATCACACATCCAGCAGATATTCTTCTTCCAATCTCCTTTTTAATCCTCCCATCACTTGACCTCACACTACCCAGATATATAAATTCAATCACTTGCTCCAATTTACCGCCATTCACCAAAACATTGTAATCAGTCACCGATTAACTTTTTAGGCCAGGCAACATAGACTAAAAAATCTGACGTGGACATCACGTGACTTACTTACTTACTTACTATATAATTAAACAGAAAATCTCATCATTCCACGGCTGATTGTTTTTGATTTATCCAAAAAATTCTAGAAATCTATCAAGTAAAATGCTACAACATCCCTAAATACTGATTTCCAAGAGTCTACGGCTCACAGTTCTGAATTTATACGCAAAATTGAAAAATAAATTCCAACTGAAGTGCACTTCCGATTATTATTATTGTTATGGAAATAGTAGGCAATCATTCAGATGCTACAGCAGACTGAAATACCAAATTTCAATATTTTACAGATGATCGTTCTGAATTTATGCGAAAAATTCAAAAAGTTTGTCAAGTATAGTGCACTGCCGGCTCAGTCGATCTCAATGAAAATAGGGTACGAGCATCTAGAAGACGGTACTATCGTCTTGAATACTGAATTCTAATATTCTACGCTCAATCGTTTTGGATTTATGCGGAAAATTCAAGAAATGTTTCGAGTAAACTGCACTTCCGGTTCAGCCGATCGCAATCATAATGCAAGATGTACAACTAGATGTTATAGAAGTGCCCAATACAAAATTTCAATATTCTACGACCGATTGTTTTGAATTTATGGAGAAAATTCGAAAAGTCTGTCATATAAAGTGCGCTTCCGACTGAGACGATTGGTACGAAAATAGGAGATGACCATTTGAATGCTACAGCGATTTCAAATGCTGAATTTCAACATTTTACGGTTGGTAATTCAGGATTTATCAGAAAAATTCGAAAAAAGTTTCAAGTAAAGTGCACTTCCGGTACAAACGATTGAAACCATAATGCGAAGTGCACAACTAGAGCCTATACCAGTCTTAAATACAAAATTTCAACATTATACGTTCAACTAGCTTTGAGATTTGCGAGTTACGCCCGCACGTACGAACGTACCGACATCAAGCCAATTTAGTCAAAATGGATTCAGGGATGCTCAAAACGGATATTTCCATCAAAATCTCGATGGGTGAATTTTGTCGGTTTTACAATACTTTCTTGTACTCAGTACAAGTAAGTAAAATGGGAGTGTAGGCTAATTTATTCTTGGAAAGCTAGAAACGGTCTTAGTTCCTTCATTTGTATGTAAAAATAGTTTATTGAACTTTCTGCTTGTGCTGTATGAGGGGTGTTCCAAAAATCTCGAAATTCTCAGACTTGTTTCGGTTTTTCACCAATAACTCCTGAACAATACATTTATAAGAAAATGTTGTTCTCTTATAAGTTGGAGAACACAAAATAGTGCGTCGAATATGTACCATACATTTGAAATTACGTGAAGTTGTTGGGGAGATAATGCAAGTTTTATTTTCCTCATTATCAAAAAAAAGTCGTGTTTGGAATGTGAAATGTATTTTATGAAATGAATGATATATTCGGACATTATAATGCACTCCCCAAGGGACAGAATTATGGTCGCTCAAAGAGAGGGGAAGAGGAATAGGTGTCTTACAAAGGACAAGTGCATTCTTTCTACCCCGTTCTGGTATACCCAAATCGTAGTTTGAAAACCTATTCAGTTTTATGCTTGTTTCTCACCGAGAAATATCTTGTGCGTTGTTGTTGTTTATGTGAGGCTAAATTGTTGGTTGAAGCGTTTTTTTTTCCCTTTAAGTGTGTGTTGAAGTATTGTCTTAGGTATGAAATCAGAGATCTGGTATGTTACAAATCACTTTTCTTTTCTAATGCAAATGATCGTGTATGATAACTTCAATAATCAAGAAACAGCGGAGAGATACAACCTCAAGTTGATGCTCTTCTTAAAGTAGCAATGTTTTTTTTGGTAACAGGCATAAACGGCCTTCTTGCTCTTTTTAAGTCCGCCGCACATGAGGCAAATTTGTTGTAGAGTCGCTTCGTGCTGCGCTTGGTGTGACACTAGTTTTCGCAGCACACGAAGCAAGCTGCGCCACTTAATGTGACTAAAGAACGTGGATTTGTTTATTACAAATATGGATGTTCCCGGAAATAATCGTTGGAGAAGAGCAGTTATAATTCGCGAATTAGAATGCAGATAGAGAAAAAAAATTGAGAAAATTATATTCAAGAGAGTGGCTGCTGAAAAGGCTTTAAAACCGCGGTGTTCTCAACATGTTTGACGAACTACACTAAGAAAACTAAATTTCGCCATTCCAGTGGCTAGAAATATAAGTGGTAGAGTTCAAGTTGTGAAAATCGAAATTGTTAGTCGATTGCAATATATTTTCAAGATGAAAAGAAGATCTTATGGACGCAAAAGATTATTACTCTTGAAATAGACTATTTTTTACAACTAATTATAGTTCTATCAAGATGAAGATACATTTCCAAATCTCAAAATTTTGACGTTGGACGTCTTTTTGTTTTACAATTGCTAGTGGCACCGGTTACTAATTGAGTGGTTAGAATTACCTAACCTAACCACTTCAAGTTGTTAGGGATATCATTTTAATTGCTAACGTACAGCCTAAATTATTATCCTCATCACTTAATTTTCTGTATAGGATGCAGGAAAACTTTTCTCATTTCCACCTTTTTCTCTTATTTTGATTGTTAACGTTGGCGTGGTAAATGCGACGTAAAGTTGATGTTGACGTATGTCACGTGATTTCGATACCCGTTCTGATTGGCCATGAATAGCAGCCAGCAGCGAAGCAAGAGCGAAAAATAACACCATATCTATTTTGTAAGACAAGTTGCCTAGCAAGCACAGCACCAAGCATCGGACCAAGTCTTTAGCATCGGAGTTAGCGTGGCAGCCAGTGCAGCTCCAAGTGAACAAAATTGCTTGAAAAATTGTCTGGTTCACAAAAAATAAATTGTAGTAAGATCGATTCGTATAAAATATGAAAATGTTTCGATCTTTGAGCCTATTGCTGTATATGATTCTGCTTGATTTGGGTCTATGGAATTGGTACCACTTGCGAGCCTGTTATCCATATTTCCTATTCTACGCTTGCTGAATAGAATTAACCTCCAATCTGACATGACTGCTTTTAATAATTGTTAGGGTAGGTACATCGAATTTTAATTGGAAATGAGAAAACATAAATAATAATTATATCTTGCCAGAAAAAAATTACTCTGAATATTATGGTTCCAATTAGTATCCTTCTCCGATTCCACTTACATGTTATGTAATTACAATGAGCACATATTGCTTCATGCAAGCTCCTCCCATATAATTGATCATACTAGCAGTGTATTACCATACATTCTCAATATTAGTGACACGGCATTGTGGTCGAGTAATTCCATTAGTTAATGGGTTGATTGCAGGTTCCTTTTAAGATATTAAATCAGCGATGGAATTGTGGTATTCTAATAATGTTTCCGATGATCAGATAAGGTACAGCTTTAATATTCAATAAATTTGGGCCCTTGGAGAATATTAGATTTGAACTCAATTCTCCTATCTTTAATTTCAAATATTATTGTTCAGGACCACTAACTATCAGTTCTCGAATTGTTTATGGATTTCTATTAACTTTCGGATGTTATAATATTCTAAGCCTGTCTATTTAATTAGAGTTAGTTGGTTATAAACCCAAAATTCCAATAGAGGAATAAATTTCAAGACTAAAGAAATACTGAATATTTAAATTGAATTGGCATTAACTTTTTACTTTTCTGTGTAATTGACAAGAAAGAGCACACCACTAAATTGTAGCAAAACAGTAACTTGGAAAACTCTTCTCGAATTAATTCAGCAACTTTTAATGTAAAATTCGAGATAATCTCGTTTGCATGAATGTCTTCGCTCAAATGAATGCCAAAGGATCTTCTAAGGATATAAGAACTTGAACTTCTGAAACTTTTTCCTGTTGAAATACCCAAGTTTAATATTTCTTTTAATCGAATTAGGTAAAATTAGATTGCGAACTGAACAGCAACGTATATGTGATCCTAAGTTATTTTAGAAGAGATAATTTATTTTTTTTTAAATGTGAGTGCTAAAATTGTTTAAACAATGTTTGAAATCAAATATTGATCAATCTCACTGAAAAATACAATTGTAAATTGTTGAACTGATAATTTAAAAGCACGACAACAGCTGTGATAGCCAGCTGCATCCAAAATAGATGCTTATTTGATTTACCTACGTTGAGTTTCCCGCATACTCTTCTGATTTTGTCGGAGACCCCTCTGATATATGGGATGAAAAATGTGGTTTTTGCCTTGGTGATTTTCCTGGAGGAACGTTTTTTCCCTAAATTTTTGATGGTCTACTTCATGAAGTCTTGTTTATAAACATTCTTTCTAAGAGTGCGGGTGGCCTCTTTGAATTGACCACAAATGACGCTAAGCATACCAAATTCACAAAATTCAATGGCAGATAAGCTCTCAGTGAATAAATGTGATAATCACTGATTAAAGTTGAAATGATCAAAGCAAACATTGCCGAGATTGACTTCGAAATGTACAACAATTTCCTGTGACTTGAGAGATTTAAAACAATAATGGTTGTTATACGTACTCTTTTAGGGTTGTATTGTCATAACAGGATGTGTTGAATAGATTTTGCTCCATCCAAGAAGTAAATTAAAGCTACTCTTCACGACAAAAGTGTGGAAATCCCTATTCTTACTTTTGAACAAGTTGGTACAAACAATTTTGTTTCTTTCGAAGAGAATCGTGTGGAGAATACTAGACATCACCACATAATTCCGTCAATACATCCGTTGCTCAAAGAGCTGGATATTTGCTTCAGTGCACATTGAAGATTACTGCTTTGAACGTTGCTGATATAGAAAAATATGGTTCTTTTATTGACTGATGCTAATGTGAATACAGCCGAACAATATAAATCCTCCGTAGGAAATAATAACAAATTTCGTGGCTTTAGGATGCATTCAAAACGATTTCCATTGTCATTCGTAATGTCAGATGATTTAACTTCAATAAAAGCCTCAGATTTTTAATATTGAATGTTTTGAATTAACGTCGAACGTTTCTATCATTCGACGTACATACAAATATGATTAACTGAATGAAGTCTGGAAGAGGGCTCTCTAACAGTAACAGTAGGTTTAATAGATAGAAATAACAAACTTTTGTTTTAAAATATCTTCAATTGTCGGTTTCATGAATTCTAATGAAATTCGCACAATCCAGTTATCTTCTACACAGTAAATACTAAATAGAGGGCTACAAAATAGTTTCAAACACTCCACAATTTGCAATTCTCTTTGAGATTTCCATTCCTCCAAGTACATGGCTGTTTATTTTTGCTGCCTGATTATGCTTTGATTTGTAAGAGAAGGATTACCTGAGCTTTAGTGCTGTCATGCAGTTTTTTAAGAGCTTCACGTTGCTTTAAAAGGCTGTCGCTGGGACTAATGCAGAAGCAAAGTTTCAAAGAGTGTTTACTACCATCTTGAGTAATTTATGCTCTTGGCTTAAGAATGTGCATACATAATTGCTCTGTGCACTGGAAATAAAGCATAACAAGCTCTCTGTATGTCAAAGTGAATATTTCACATATCTTTCAACATTTAGAACGAAATTTTCTTTCTGATTTATTGAAGTGAATAGTTCTTATGTGACGCGTTCAATGTACTGTAAGAAGAAACGAAAAAGAGCAAAGTCATGTTTTACCTTGTAGAATTTTTGTGCATCGTCTGCCAACAGTTGTTTGGTTTTGATTTTATCACCAGTTCATTATACATTTCCTTAGATATCCTTCGATTAGTTTTGCGGAGCTATAATTTGCACCACTCGTAGTTTTTCGCTCAGGGGTCAACAAATGTGCAGTTCAATTTCTGCACATCTAGATGCTGAATTTTCTCATGTGTTGCATTCCGATTTCCTCTAGAAATTTTCCGCAGCATGAACGTTTTCATCGCTATCAGTTAATGCAGGCCTTCCAGATCTGTCCAGGTACTGATCTGTATTAATGATTGGATAGGGCAAAGAGTCAATTATGTGAGACTGCACCATCAACCATAATGATGTGTCTAAGATAGTTTGCAAAATGTAGGATTAGAAATAGTTTGTTCAACACCATAAACAAATTCGAAGACTGATTGGTGGAAACACGATTTTGCCTCTTCGGAAACAAAACCAAGACAATGCACTTCTGCAAAAGCAGAAAATGCAACGAATAGCCAAGAATAAAATTAAATGAAGCGAGCATTGAATACGTGGACACAATACAATTCCTAGGTCTAACACTGGACCAAAAAGTATCCTGGGAACCTCATATTCTGAACCTCAAAAAAGAATGCATACAGAAATTAAACATCATGAAAACTCTCAGTCTTCTAAAATAGGAAGACGACAAAAAGTCAATAATCAACACGAACAAAGCACTAATGAGATTCTCACTGGACTATGCATGGATATTATACTCAACTGCAGGAGAATCGAAACTGAAAATATATTGCTCTACGTCTAGCATCAGGAGCCTTCCAAACAACTCCAGTAGTATATTAGTAGATAAAAAGAAATTAACTCTCAATTATATATCCAAACTGTCAAACAACCCCCAAAACAGCATATGACAGAATATTTGAGTCGCAAACAAAACTAAGACAAGAAAATTGTAGTTGATCGTATCCAGTAAAAGTTATATAGTGGTAAAGTCGTCGGATTGTGGATAACAAAGAGGATAAAATAATTAGGTCATCTCCTTTATTGCAAACGTTTCGATATTTATTATATCTTCATCAGTGCCTGAGGGCAGAAAAACACAAAAATATACACTCAAATTATCACAGGCTATGACAACCCTTATTAGCAAATATTAAATAACAATTTTATCAAATAAATAAATACCTGAGAGATAGGAAGTAAAACAAAAAAGCTGTCAAAGACAACATGTTCCTTCTACAGTGCAGAAACAACTGCCAAAGTAGCGGAAATGTCAAGATATCACTCGTTACTCACATCACCACAATTGAAACGCCACACACTGGCGGGAATACGAAAAATAAAAAAGGGGGTAAAGAGTGCTATCTTTTCACAGAATGACACATATCTAATATATGTTTATAAGAATTACATAAATATTCTGTATCGGTCCTATGGTTAATAGTATTAGGATTTAAGTAGATATATATCATTTCTAAGAAATTCCTTTTCCTATAATTGCTTTCATGATCTAAGATTGAGACATTGTCAAAGTCGAAACGATGGCTAAGATCGATACTGTGATTGGATAAAGCAGTTTTTTGATCGTCTAATTTTTTACAATCATTTTTATGATTATTAATACGATTTTTTAAATACTGTTTGGTTTGACCAACATAAACACCATCACAATCATTACAATTAATTTTATAGATCACACTGGATGAATCACCTGAGTTCACACGATCTTTCAAACGACTAAAAAGATTACCAACCTTTTTATCATTATAAAAAACGATGTTGCATTTATCTGTAGTTAGAATAGCTGCTGCAGTACGACAATTTAGTTATGTAAGGTATTTTGAAATACATTTTTTGTTGGACAATGTTCTCACCCAGGCTGTCAACAGTTGCGCGTGGATGAAGAGTACTGTAAATAATTTTATTTATAAATTTAATCGGATAACCATTTTTATTGAGTATGATTTTTAAATTATGGAAATTTTTATCATGGAAGACTGAATTGCTGAGACTAACTATTTTATTAACATTATTCTTAATGATTGCTATCTTTTGATGTAGAGGGTGGTTTGAATGGTAATGTAGCATCCTATCCGAAGTAGTAGGTTTCTTGTAACAATCAGTTAACAATGAGCCGTTATGTTCTCTCACAATACGTAAATCTAAAAATGGTATACTATTATCTTTTTCTATTTCCACAGTGAATTGAATGGAAGGGTTGTAACTATTGAATATTTCCAAAGTAGCGTCAATCTGATCGTAAGGAATGGCTGTCAGAATATCGTCTACGTATAGATATAAGAAACTGACATTGAAAGGTAATTTATTTAAAGTGTTATTTAATAAGATAGTCATCACCATGTTAGCAAAAATCGGGGAAGCAGGATTTCCCATTGCGCAACCTTCAATCTGACTGTAAAATTTACCATTGAATTGAAAATAACTACTGTGAAAACAGAAATCGACAATTTTCATGAAAGTACTGAGATCTATATTAGTGATAGGCTCAATTTCACACCACAACTCGTTAACAGCATCAGTGACCAATTGTTTGGTGACGTTGGTGAACAAAGATGACACATCCAAAGAAATCAAAATATAATTGGGAGGCAGTATATGATTATTGCATTTGTCAACAACTTCTGTCGAGTTTTTAACATTGTAAATGAATTTATTATCAATTGAAGTCAATATGTTCGTCAAAAATTTAGAAATATTGTAAGAGGGTGAGTTTATGCAAGACACCACTGGCCTCAACGGCACAGGTGGAGGTTTATGTGTTTTTGGTAAACCGTAAATTTTGGGTGACACAGAATTGTAAATTTTTAGTTTGGGTTTTTACAACAATATTTTACATCAATTTGGAGAAGAGGCTTCCCTCACCCTCAAAATGTGGTCCAACAAATTAAAAAACCTTATGAATTTGAAGAACCGAAGAATATCCCTTCTACAATGCAGAGGCAACCACGTCGTCCCAACCCACATCCATATGGCAGTACAAAAACTATATTACATTTTCGAAGAACAGAACCCCTGTCTCAAGGAATTTCAAAGTATGTTACATAATCTAGAACTGAATTTGTTAAAATTTGAAATTAATAGCACGTTTATCACCATCAATATTATTAATAGTGAGTTACAAAAATTGGAAAATAAAGCTAATTCACTCTTGCCAGCACATATAATATTTAGTTTCAAATCACATCAACACATATGGTGTGATAATTATTTTAATAGAATTAAGAAAAAACAAATTGAAAAATGTAAAAAATTGAAATCTTTACAAATCAGTAACAATGTGTGTGGTGATAATAATAATATAATTAATCTAACTAATACAATTATTCCTGATGATATTAATAATTTGCTATCATTGGGCCCTAAATTTAATCTCGAATATAACAATAAGGACGTTCCAATCATAAATTTATTAAAAGATGTTGAATTTTGTATTAGCTGTCAAAGTGAACGATCAGCTGACGAAAAACAGTCACTCAGACTTAAAACCACAAACATTGTTACTAATTTTGTTAATAAACTACAACAACAAAGTTCTGAACATGCAAATAATATTTTAGAAACAACGTATCAAAAAACTAAGAAATTCCTGAAAGATAATACAGATATTTTAGTCACCAATTCAGATAAAAGTAAAAGTACTGTCATTATTAGTAAAGATTATTATAACGAAAAAATGGATGAACTGTTGGACGACGTTCATACGTATAAAATTTTAAAATCCAATCCTACAAGCAAATATCAAACAATGAATAACAGTATTGTCAAGGAACTTAATGAGAAACAATTTATTGATGACATTTCTGCAAAGTCACTAAAAATTTACAATTCTGTGTCACCCAAAATTTACGGTTTACCAAAAACACATAAACCTCCACCTGTGCCGTTGAGGCCAGTGGTGTCTTGCATAAACTCACCCTCTTACAATATTTCTAAATTTTTGACGAACATATTGACTTCAATTGATAATAAATTCATTTACAATGTTAAAAACTCGACAGAAGTTGTTGACAAATGCAATAATCATATACTGCCTCCCAATTATATTTTGATTTCTTTGGATGTGTCATCTTTGTTCACCAACGTCACCAAACAATTGGTCACTGATGCTGTTAACGAGTTGTGGTGTGAAATTGAGCCTATCACTAATATAGATCTCAGTACTTTCATGAAAATTGTCGATTTCTGTTTTCACAGTAGTTATTTTCAATTCAATGGTAAATTTTACAGTCAGATTGAAGGTTGCGCAATGGGAAATCCTGCTTCCCCGATTTTTGCTAACATGGTGATGACTATCTTATTAAATAACACTTTAAATAAATTACCTTTCAATGTCAGTTTCTTATATCTATACGTAGACGATATTCTGACAGCCATTCCTTACGATCAGATTGACGCTACTTTGGAAATATTCAATAGTTACAACCCTTCCATTCAATTCACTGTGGAAATAGAAAAAGATAATAGTATACCATTTTTAGATTTACGTATTGTGAGAGAACATAACGGCTCATTGTTAACTGATTGTTACAAGAAACCTACTACTTCGGATAGGATGCTACATTACCATTCAAACCACCCTCTACATCAAAAGATAGCAATCATTAAGAATAATGTTAATAAAATAGTTAGTCTCAGCAATTCAGTCTTCCATGATAAAAATTTCCATAATTTAAAAATCATACTCAATAAAAATGGTTATCCGATTAAATTTATAAATAAAATTATTTACAGTACTCTTCATCCACGCGCAACTGTTGACAGCCTGGGTGAGAACATTGTCCAACAAAAAATGTATTTCAAAATACCTTACATAACTAAATTGTCGTACTGCAGCAGCTATTCTAACTACAGATAAATGCAACATCGTTTTTTATAATGATAAAAAGGTTGGTAATCTTTTTAGTCGTTTGAAAGATCGTGTGAACTCAGGTGATTCATCCAGTGTGATCTATAAAATTAATTGTAATGATTGTGATGGTGTTTATGTTGGTCAAACCAAACAGTATTTAAAAAATCGTATTAATAATCATGAAAATGATTGTAAAAAATTAGACGATCAAAAAACTGCTTTATCCAATCACAGTATCGATCTTAGCCATCGTTTCGACTTTGACAATGTCTCAATCTTAGATCATGAAAGCAATTATAGGAAAAGGAATTTCTTAGAAATGATATATATCTACTTAAATCCTAATACTATTAACCATAGGACCGATACAGAATATTTATGTAGTTCTTATAAACATATATTAGATATGTGTCATTTTGTGAAAAGATAGCACTCTTTACCCCCTTTTTTATTTTTCGTATTCCCGCCAGTGTGTGGCGTTTCAATTGTGGTGATGTGAGTAACGAGTGATATCTTGACATTTCCGCTACTTTGGCAGTTGTTTCTGCACTGTAGAAGGAACATGTTGTCTTTGACAGCTTTTTTGTTTTACTTCCTATCTCTCAGGTATTTATTTATTTGATAATAATGTTATTTAATATTTGATAATAAGGGTTGTCATAGCCTGTGATAATTTGAGTGTATATTTTTGTGTTTTTCTGCCCTCAGGCACTGATGAAGATATAATAAATATCGAAACGTTTGCAATAAAGGAGATGACCTAATTATTTTATCCTCTTTGTTATCCACAATCCGACGACTTTACCACTATATAAGACAAGAAACTCTCCTGCAAAACCATATTAGTCAATACCTCTACCAATCACAGAACACAAATCATATAATATGTATCCACCATGGTCCCTAAAGCTTCCAAAAATAGATTGAACACTATCCACCTACTCCAAACATAAGCTACTCCCTCTGAGCTCTATCGGGATGCCGTAAAAGAAGATAATCTAGGCTCATTTCATATATATAGATGGATCGAAGCAAAATGGAAAAACTGGAGCCAGTATCATAGCAAAAAACAACACCTACAGGCTCCATTCACCCGCATTTTGCAGAATATATATAGTCAAAAGCTTTAGCATAAAAAAAGCTGCCGGACTAATTAAAATGGATGAAAATAATAAAATCATCATACGTACAGACTCGCCTAGCGTTGCAAAAGCATAAAAAACTTCTACAATACAAGCAGCTGTCTACAAAGAATACAAGATGATTTTTATGAAGCAATATACCAATCCTGTGGATCCCGTCTCATAAAGTTATAAGAGGAAACAAAGAGGCAGATCGTGCCGCAAAAGCAGCCATAAACAAAGAAAAACATGATATCCCCATTCCATGGACGACCTAAAATCTATGATCAGAAAAAAAAATAGAAAATGTGGTAAGATGCATGACAAAAATACGAACAACAAACAAAGGAAAATCAAAGGAAAAATCAAGGAATGATCAATACTCGAAGACAGAAGAACAAAACAATACTCACAAGACTAAAAATTGGATATACTCGCCTCACACAAACACACATACTATAAAAAACTTTACCTGAAATATGTAACACATGCAACACAGAAAACATAGAAGAAGATATAATAATAAACTGTACCAAATACAGCACAGAGAGACGAATCCACAAAATCCCATCTATACTTTTTTTAGGAAATATTGACATAAACACAAAAAACTTGATGAAGTTCATCAAATAAATCGACATATACAACAAAATATGACCAACACAAAGAAAAAATATACAAATTCTGTGGGCTCCATTCCATGGAGGTTCGAGAGGAAACAGAGAAGCAGATCGTGCACCAAAAGCGGCATATCATAAAGAAAAACCTAAAACCTATGATAAAAAGAGCATAATAAAAATATGGTGAAATGCTCAGGAAAAAATACGAACAACAAACTAAGAAAAATCAGTGAGAAAATTAAGGAGTGGCCAATACTCGAAGATAGAAGGACACAACAATACTTACAAGACTGAAAATTGGACACACTCGCCTCATACAAGCACACGTACTACAAAACACCTCACCTAAAATATGTTACACATGTAACACAGAAATCACAGTAAAACACAAATTGATAATCTGTACCAAATACAGCACAGAAAGACACATCCACAAAATCCTATCAACACTTGAAGTAACATTAAAGCAAACACAAAAAACTTGATCAAATGCATCAAACAAATCAACATATACAACAAAATATAACCAACATAGCGCAATGTGACTACCAAATGAATCTTTTTGTACCGAGGCACTAGTGAATAAAGCTCGAAGTGCCTTTAAACTCTCAATAAAAAAAAAAAAGCTGTGAGAATGATACTAATTTAAGAAAAAATAAGTTAAATCGGTGATCACTTACCTCACTATTAATGGCGGACCATTTTTTTTTTCAAATTTTATCCAAGGGCTCTTCAACAACTAGATTATTTGAACCTTGGAACATTAGGTTTTACAGTAATAATTTACAATATATTGTGTGATTCATATGGATTCGTACAGGTCAGTGTCTTTGTGAAAGTTTATCATATTTTCTGTGTGCTTATTGTGTACTTTGTGCAATTCTCGATGATATATTTTATTGTCAAAGTTGTGTTGCATGTACAAGGATTGTTCTTCTGGTGATCGTTACTTGGTCTTTTCTTGTGTCGAGGGTGTTTCATGGTTCTGTTGTGTCTTTAATGCATCTGTGTTTGTTGTTTGTTGTGTGTATCCACTGGTTCTTTCATATAGGTGTTGCATTGTTTTTGACATATTGTTTGAGTTCCTGCTTTGTGACGGGCGTGTTAGTTATTGTTGCAGTTTTGTGACTTCAATTCACTATTTTAAAAATGCAGTTGTAAAATGTCAGATAAACACACTTTTGATGGGTGTTCTTATTTTTTTTTCTGCTTTTTGCATTCATGAACCTATGACAATATTCAGAACAGTTTTCGTAATGCTTAAAAACAACAGAAAAATTACGTGTTGTTATCTATGTTAGTTGTTATTAGACTTTCAAATTCTTAAGCCTAATACCTTTGTGAAGTTACTCTTTGACTTTGCTCCTACAGTTAAACCGCTTACTGGTTTACTAACTTCTCAAGTGAGGCCAACGCAAGAGCAGAAACTTTACTAAGCACATATAATAGTTTGCCTGCAGGGCAGAGCTCATATTGTTCGAATCACCTGCAGTAAAACTGTAGATTTAATATCCGCAATGTTCCAAGTTCGGCTTCAAATCGGTTTATCAGATTAATGTTGATAGTTAGAGGAAAGGGCCGTTTGAAAACTAGCACTGAACTTCCGCGATTATCCAGATGGTCATATACATGAAATTATTGATGAAACTCACAAGGAATTCTAAAGGTTTTCCTCAAAAATTTATTTTTGAAGCAAATTCTTCGGGATTATTAATTCTTAAGGAGCTTAAATCATCCAAGGATCCCTAATATTGTGAAGATAAGGAGCAAGGAATACAATAAACAAGTGTACTGTAATGATATGTCAACACTAACTTACGTAACGATTTATGTCTTAGAATTGCGAGTTGTAAGAGTTGCGTGCTCGGGCGCCATCGGTTGCGGTGAAATTCATTCACTAATAAACATAAAAATGGTAAATGTGGATAACTTATGATGGATAAAGCAAAGGACGAATGAAAACTTAAATGACAGCGATGGGAAGTTTATTTTCTAAAGCCACAAAACTTGGGCTCTGGAGTAAGCTAGTTCTGTGCCTGTAATGATCTTTTCTGCTAGTAATACGGTTTTTGGACTCCACTGTTCGAAATAAAGAATCCTTAGTTTGTCTGCGTTCTTGTTTTCCTTCAATTATCTTTCTGTTACGTTTTAGATGTATGAGAGACGTTTGTTCAAAGTGTGCCGTCTCTCACTATCCATAAACTCCCTAAAGTAGGTTTCAGGGCATTGCATACACCAAATGGTCTTTCCACTGTAATGTCTTCTCACAATTCACTCCAATGAGACTTTCAATTTTGCTTTTTATTGTCGATTGTCGTATCTTGCATCTTATTCGTAGTGAAATCGTAAATATCCAATGTCGTGCAAGGAAATTACCGCGAAATCCAACCATGTTTGGAATTATGGAAATTGCATAGAAGGAAAACGATTAGAATGGAGATGGGAGTCTGGAACAACCGCGAAATAAGTATGTGAGGGATTTGGATAAAGGTCTCCAAGAGTTTTATATTTTCCATTTTCAGTAATACAAAGATTTTACATTATAAAAGAATTGAATTTATTCTTAGTAGCATTAAGTGTTCAGCCCTTGTTTGATATTATTTTGTATTATTCAAGTTTTCAAATTAATTATTCATCACGAAATTTCATTACTCTGCTTAGTTATATTTGATATTCGAATTCATCCGGTCTTTCCTATTGTCAAAATCACGGATGGACGTTTCAACGTCAAAAATTGTCCTTAATATTTATAACTTTTTGTCTCTCTCTGGACTTCCCAATTTATCTCCATTTGTGCATGAAATTATTCATCCTTTGTTTTAGCTGTATTGCGGGATGAATTTAAATGAAGCATTTCCACAATTTGACGTAGAAACCGGATAGCGGTATCGAT
Source organism: Dromius quadrimaculatus (assembly GCA_963989225.1). NCBI lineage: Eukaryota > Metazoa > Arthropoda > Insecta > Coleoptera > Carabidae > Dromius > Dromius quadrimaculatus. Next base: position 7,435,597 of record OZ022328.1, read on the forward strand.
AATCAAACAAGGGTACCTATATTATGTCTAACCGTTACTACGCAAGGTTTGGTTTAAATCAATATCCCGGAAATTATTGTAGTGTCGGAGCGGGAAATTCTCTCCCAAAAATAAATTTCAACTGACTATTGTTATTCACAAAACATATTATAAGATCTAGTTTTCATTTTTTTATATAAGAGTGTTCAATTGAGATACTCAAACAATGAATTATGGAAGGAGAATATTAATTTTCCAGAGTTTGTGACAAGGGATCAAAATATCGGCAGTAAACTTGAATCTAGTTTTATTTGGACGTTTCGGCACCGAATGAATAAATAATTTTCAACCATTCTACTTTCTGTGTGTACTTTTACTTTTCAAGTATCATGACCTGAATTTACCTTTGAAAAACGATATGGATATCTGTCTTCTGGTCTGTTCATATGAGGAAACACTACACATTAGCCTGGATTCACGTTAGGTTAGGTTTGGGTTGGATTCAGATCAGGTTTGGGTTAGGCTTAGAAAAGGTTCAGATTAGGTTAAGGTGAGGACTAGATTAAGTTTAGGCTAGGTTTAGGTAAATCACATAATCAATATATGAGCTATGAATAAATACATGTTGAATATATGGTGTGGATAAGAAGTGGCGCAAATTAATAAATGGGTGCAAACGGCTCGATTTTCCTCATGAACGCATCTCGCATGGTCGCAACTGGCACATCATAACTCAATTCTATTTCTTGTACAAGCCACCTAAAGTACGTCACCACAAATGCAGATGATTACTCATTAACTTGGAAATAATAAATCCAGAATGATTCAGTATTTGGAATTGCTGTAGCATCTAAATGGCTATCTTCTATTTTTGTTCCAATTGGCTGAGCCGGAAGTGCACTTTATATAGCAGATTTTTCGAATTTTCCTCATAAATTCAAAACAATCAGTCATAGAATATTAAAATTTCGTATTATGTTCATAATCCATTTTCATTGAGATTGACTAAGCCGGAAGTGCACTTTACTTGAGAGTCTTTTGGAATTTTCCGCATGAATTCGAAGCGATCGGCTGTAGAGTATTGAAATTTGGTATTCCAGCCTGCTGTAGCATCTGAATGATTGCCTACTATTCTCATAACAATCGACTGGAAGTGCACTTCAGTTGAATTTTTTTCTCAATTTTGCGCATAAATTCAGACCTGTTAGCCGTAGAATCTTGAGAATCAGTATTTAGGAATGTTGTAGCATAAGAATGATGATCTACTGTTTCCATAGCAACCGACTAGGCCGAAAGTGCACTTCACTTGACAGATTTTTAGAACTTTTTGGATAAATCCAAATCGATTAGCCGTCGAACGATGGAACGTAAAAATACATTAATCGATACAGATAAATAAAATTCAAGTTTCTATCTGTAGTTTCAGAATAAGTGCAAAAATTTGAATGAGAACTGCTATTTAAATGGTGCTCAATCAAGAATAACCATTTTTAGAATTTTGTCTGTCTGAATGTTTGTCTCGAGTAGACTGCGAAACGATCAACAGATTCCAATAAAAAAAAATTGTAACACGTACACTGAAAGTACTCTATTACTGAGCTGACTACTGCTTCGAAAGTTCTCAATTCCAAATCATGGTAACAATTTTCATTAATTCTCTGTTGACTGGGAATTAATGGATATTAATGTCCGCTGGGTAAAAATGAAATTGTAGATCATGGATCATGGATGCCGTTGGATTTTTTTATTTCATTGATATATTATGTCAAATTGATATTTGAAAGAAATTTGTATTATAGAATGTTTTCTTTATAGTATGTGCAATCATTGTGAACGGAATAGCACAGAAAATGTGAAAAATATCAATCAATAAAATGAATCATGTAAGTTATGTTTCATTGTATAAGTTTACTGTAATGTGATTGCATTTGCAAAAATCTGTTTGTCAAATCGAGAAGATAGTTTCGATACATCCAAATTAATTTAAAAAGCTTAGTAATGAGGATGCTTCGGTGCACTTGTTATAAACAGTATCGTATGCAACACGGACACTGAACGAATGTCATTATTGTCACGGACAAGTTTGGCTGCACGGAGCTATGCCTTGGGCTTTGCCCTCGTCTTCACCGAATGCAGCCAAATTTATCCTGGACAAAAATGTCAGTCGTTCGGTCCTTGTAGCATAATATACTATAGGGAACAAAACAGGAATCTCAACTTTAATTTTTGTGTATGTTTAATCTCGATATCTTGCATAACTCAGAAGATATTAATTTAGATAATTGTAATGAATATTAATATTTGTGAAGCTATTACTACCATCTAGCAAATATCATGACCAACATGCCGCGCCAAAGCCGGCATGAGTGAAAGAATCTCAGGGACTGACAGAATAAAACAACAAGAAATTCCGATAGTGCAAGTGTAGCCCACGGTTTGCCCGGATACTGCAGGTCTATCATTATTTTTTTTCATCAATTTCAAAAGTACCTGCCTATGCAAGCGAAGTTTTTTATATAAACAAAAGGAGAAAGTACAATATGAAACGTTTTTAAAAATCTACAAAGAACATACATATTGAATTTGGATTATAAGAGCCAAAAATTTAATTATTAATATTCATATTTATAATATAAATATAATATGTATTCACTTTATAACTTTGTATTTTAAAAAAATATTTTATATGGTATCTTCTCTTTCTATTCTTATAAGAAATTGATGTATTTTTAGCAGACGGCCTGATGATGGAAAATGATCCGAAATCGATAGCCAAAAAGTAATTCTACAAAAAATATACATATGCTATTTACCACTGAATTTTCATTGAATACAATTTACATACCACCATGGAATACTGCATACAAAACATAGATAACAAGATGATGTATTGTATGACTGCTAACTGTTGCGAAACAACAGTTGAGTTCCCGGTTCAAAACAGGGCGGACGTGAAACCTAATACTTGTTAGAATGGAATGAATAAATTTGTTTTTCTATTTTTGCCACTATTTTCACGCTCACACTTATGATCTGCGACTTGAACAAAGAAAAGACAAATGATATACTGATTTCAATTCCATTAAATTGTCAAGGATGGTATGTATGGCCACAGATGAACATTAGATTATCTGTTGTATGGTTTATTGGCATCAATTAATAGGCTACGTGCATGAAGTCTACTAGCGCCTCTAGCGGGCAATGGAGAACGATCATTGTTCCATACCTATAATTTTTTAAATGTACTAATATTATAAAATTCAGCTGTGTGCGTCTAATAGAACTTGCATAGCAAAAAAGGTACGTTGAAATTATTTATCTTGAGTATTTTTTTTTTTCAATTATATCATACCTATTAGAGAAAACATCTCAAATCGTTCAAATTGATAGGATAACCTAAAATTATGACGCCGATGATCTTGCGGATCGAGTTTGTATATCAAATACTGCATCCCTTCAACCGAAGAAGCATTGAAGAAAAGCGTGAAATTAGTTTTGCCATATTAAACATGTTGAAGAATATGTTGCTGACAATATTAACAACAAAATGATCGCGAAATGCATCCGACAAACTTTTATCACTGAAACACCTTACAAACTAGAGATAGAGGTCAATTCATGAATCCCAAATCGATGATGAATTTTTCCAATTTCACAATTGAATTACAAACATCTTTGTTACATAGATTAATAATGAAAGACAGATAATTCTCTATTTACCGCTTTGATCCACTTCACTCGTTTTTTTATGATACAACTGCGTACATGAAATCTATGAAACTATATTTCACTTGAATCATCCTCAACACAACAGCCTGAAACAGAACAAGCGTTTTCCTAAGTTTTATATGCAATTATTTTCAGTTTTAAACTACAATGCTCGATGAAGTATTCTGAGACTGGAGTTCAATGTTTACAATGGTGTTCACCATGAGCGCTTGCATCGATATTTGTTGAAACTCCGCGCCTTTGCTCATAGCCTATTGCATATTTCGAAGTGAAAGTTGTTATTGTCAAAGTGACAGCTGTCATTGTCAAAGTGACGGCTGTCATTGTCAAAGTGACAGCTGTCATTGTTAAAGTGAAAGATAGCGGTAATTTTCCAGTCCTTACATAGAATAAGTATGTTTGAAAATGAAGAGTCCTTCATTAGATTTTCGGGGTCTTTAATTTTTTGGAACATACAGTTTCGACATTTAATCGCCGGAAGTGTAATTTGAAAATGGTAACGTGGATTCCACTACTTAATTATTCATTTTTGATATCTACTAAGCTTATCTTCCCGAGAGCTTGAAATTAATATCAAACTTGACATCATTTGAATGATTTGTGAGAGAAACAATTGACAATCGTTTAGATTTCTTCTTCTACACTAGAAACATCTTAAGAGCTCCAATTTGATACCAAACACTATAGAGCCTAATTTTTTTTTCAAAAAACAATTGACGGACCTTTGCATGTGGTTTCATTAGTAAAGTTTTGGTACCACTGGTTGAAAGAAGCTCATCTATACACTTGAACCTAGCTTTTTGATAAAAACTTAAAAATAAAATTTCAGTCGAAAATTCGTACTCTATTTCAAGTTATCGTGCTTTCAGACTTTTTTAAAATTTTGTTTCTCGGATTCAGTAGGTTCTAAAACTTGAAGATTCATCAAGATCTCGTATTGTCAAAAAATCATGATTACAATACTTCCCCTATTTTATATATTCGTCCATTTATTGTGTATACTTGCACGGCAATTTGTGTCTCAGTATCGACGAGTTTTGCTGATAAAAGTAATTGTTTTGATTCCAAAACCAGCAATAAATTAAACAAATCTTTTCATGATATAAGATCAGACGTCAAACATTCCAGTTTAACATCTATTTCTGTAATGAGACAGTAATACAGTAATTTAAAATGAACAGTAAGACTCTGATAGTTTTGTCGGATTGTATTTCTAACACGTTGCTGAGTGTTTCAATTTCAATGTTATTGAAATATAAATATCATGTAACGAAGTTGCCAGGAGTAGATAATTACTAATTAGTTACTTGCCACCCCCGCGTGTAATGTAAACAGGATTTATTAAGTTTCGCTACCAGCGCCTTGGGTACCGTTTAATGGAAACACATCAACGCTCGCGTTGATACCCTGATGATTAATTTTTTTCTTATAAAACTTGCTTATTCTATTACATTTGACCAAGTTTTTCTATTTTTAAGCGAGGAAGTCATCAAGAGCTAATCTAAAAGAAATAAACGCAGCCCTTTTGCGCAGATTCTTTTAATTGATATTAATGTTTTTAACTGAATTCTTTTATTTCGTTCTTTGCAGGTAACTAAATATTGAAGCTTGACTGTCATAAGACTCCCCGCAATGACGCTGCAGTGGGATAAACTTTCCCCTGCCGAGTTCCAGCAGCTCCAGGATTTGGCCGCATGTAAGTTTTTTTTTACACAATTTAAACATTATCTTCACTTAGAGGGATCCTTATATCTTACATTCACAAGAGCATAGTATGAAAAATATTAATAATTTTGTGCTGAGTAATATGAAAGTTCAGCATATTTTTTTAGATTTGCAATCTTCCGAGTTGAAAAAAGACTGTACAAAAAGGAATTCATGATTATATTCTGTTGAAAATGTGCTGAAAATGTGGAAAGGATAATGAATACAGAAAGCAAATTATTATTTTATATTTAATAAAAACTGGCGCCAAGATTTCAACTGAATTGCATCTCAAATTTCTGTCAACAGTTACGCACATAAAACACGCAATTTCTGTGAAATTCTGCGGAGAATAAACCCGGTTCAAAGTGATGAAAAATGCGCACTAGACAATGCAAATATAAATAAATAATGGGTGCGTTCAACCACTCGTATTTCGCTTTATTGCATTTCGAAAGAGGGGAGCACCACGAGCAGTCATTTGACGGATATTAAATTGTCCCGCAGTGCGACAAATTTTCAGGAGTTTATATTTCACATTTTTTATTGTTGTTGGACTTGTACAATGCTTTCAGTACCACAATGATTTTCAATAGACTTATTAAAGGAGTGAAATTATATATAAATAAATTGATTGTTCCGATATTTATTATTCTTTAAGATAATATTTCATGCACGAGAAAAATTCTTACAAGCTTCGGTAAATTACGGCAGGAATAACTCATTTTCTGGTATTTCTGACCAAATTTCATTGATTGCAAAAGTAGCTAGCCCAAAGCAAATTTCCTGTGCTTTTTCAATAGCTGATTGGTATAAATGTTGAAAATGTTCATCAGCTATTTCTCCTTTAGACAACGTAATATCTTCTCGAATAAACTCAAAGTTGTCGCTATTAGAACTGAAAGAACCATTGTAGTTGGCAACTTGAAAGTAGGACATTTCTCCAAACACCTTCCTTTGGAAGTCCACATCATAGTGGCCCTCAATTTTACCTGAATTAGAAAAAAAATCTGTTATTCTATGTTTTGATGACTCATTCTCACTCCTTCAATTTCATGTTTACTACCATACATCAATGCAAGTAAAAGTACTCTGCAATGAGAACCTAATTTTTTTTCCCAAATTCACCAAAAATTTTCAATCAGTCACTCTTCCCACACAATAAAATATCACGTTCATTAATATTCAAAAAGGAGTTCATATCCTTTCCAGCTTGATTCTTTCCATCTATTCTTCCTTCCATCTAAAATTACATCATCTGCATACGCTACCGAATATGTCAAGCTAAATGAGCAATTTTGTTCGCTCAATTTGTAGCAAGTTTTCTTGCACTCTGGGCCGCTTTGAGCTGCGCTTGGTGTGACACTAGTTTTCGCAGCACACGGAGCAAGCTGTGCCACTTATTAGGACTCTAGAACGTGGACTTGCATATTACAAATATGGATGTTGCCGAAAATAATCGTCGAAAAAGAACGGCAGCTTGTGAATTTATTAGAATGCAGACAGAAAAAAAAGCGCATTTTTGACAGCTCATGAATGCTTGTTACTTCAGAGATTTCGCAAATTATCATCTCCCACAATTACTGAGCTTGAAATCAAGTAGTTTGAGCAAACTTACGAAACAGCAGCTTCCCTTTAGTACTAGTTTCAAGTCGACTATTTGATAGGTACATAATTTATGCATGTACAAACTCAAAAATACCTATTAATCTTCATTGTTTAGTTATTGACTGACGGAAGGTCAAATGTTGTACCTTAAAATAATAATTTGATCTTTATCAAAGCTATATGAAAAACATACATCAGAAGTAAACAAATTTTCGATAATTCATTCTAATAAGCTTCAAATTCGCGTCAAGCAAGTCATTGAATGAATACCGGACAGATTTGACAACTGTACATAATAATAGTGACACGCACGGCTGAAGTTGTAACTAAATTTTTATCTACTTAAATAAACTTCAGTTGCCATATCCCTAATGTCATATATATCTATGAGCATTGTTTCACTTGAAACAAGTAATTGAATAATTTAATCTTCCACAATCACTGAGATTGAATTAAAGCAATTTGTGTAAACCTACGAAACAGCAGCTTTTATTTAGTACCAGCTTCAAGACTGTGAATAGTATAGTTGCTGAGAGCCCAGCGTCACGCCAGCCAGCCAGCCAGCCAGCCAGCCAGACAGCCAAAGTGAATATAATAGCGCTTTTTTCCAAAAAATGCGCTAAAAATATAGAGGAAACTATGTTCAAGGGAGTAGTGTCTGAAAGAGTTTTAAGAGTGCGGTGTTCTTAACCCTTAATCGGGCACTAACAAATGTAGCAATAAAAAAGATATTTGATTGATATAATAGTCTTGTATTAAGTGAGAAAATACAGAGAAACATTTTATTCTTTTATTTTTCACAAATTAATTTTTTTTTTCAATTTCATCTTACAGTATACTCGGCCCGTTGATCAATTGAACATTTTACTTTGTATGATATTCAAAAAAACAGTTTCTTGCACCGTTTCCAGTCACTATGCATAACCGCACATTGAATTTTTCACATAATACAGTCGTTTGTCCCGGAGTGCAATATCTACAATGTGCTTTGGTTATAGATTTCAATTTCAATATCACAAACAATGAGCTGTACCAACGTAACACTAAAATATATGTGTGTATCTTGGCGTCTACCAGAGCGTCTACATTGCCTGCTTAACTTCAACTTTCAGTAAATAACCTTGATTATACATTTTATGTAAACGTATCTGGTGGGATACATCAGCCGTTTAAGGGTTAACTACAAGTTAGTATAAGTGGTAAAGTTCAAGTGGTGAAAACCGAAGTTGTAAGTTGATTGCGACATATTTTTAAGATGAAAAATAGATCGTATGTACGCAAAAGATGACTATGCTTGGCATAGACAATTGTTTACAAACAAATATAGGTCAAAGATGAAAATACATTTCCTAACTTCAAAATTTTAACGTTGGATATCTTCTTGTTTCACAATTGCAAGTAGTACCGACTACCAATTAAGTGGTCATTTCACAATTTAAAGCTGCAATACTTTATCAATTACCATCACATTGACCTTGCTACTTAAAGTTGTTGGGCATTCCATTTTAATTGCTCACGTTCAACTTAAATTATTATCCTTACCACTTAGTTTTCTGTGTGGTGTGGTTTTATCTTTTTATTAATTTTGATTTTTCACGTTTACAGTATAATTGCAATGCATCAATTGATCTAAATGGTATCTCTAAGCCATGTTTTCAACCAATTTCTTCCAATAAATTGTTTACAGTGTACGATTCAGCTTGCTACGTCGCTTAGTTGATTGAAGGAAATCGTCAAGATCAAATGATTAATTTAATAACCGAATATGCATGCCTTCAGAGTATTTATTTCTTAAAATTTCACAAAATACAAATCAGTGAGGTATGGTAAATGCGATATATAGCTGATGCTGATGTAGGCACGTGAGATTTCGATACCCGTTCTGATTGGCCATGGATAGCAGCCAGCGGCGAAGCAAGTGCAAAAATAGCACCGGATCTATTTTGTAAAACAAGTCGCTTGGCAAGCACAACACCAAGTAGTGAACCAAGTTTCTAGCACCGGAGCTAGCTTGGCAGTCAGCGTGGCTCCAAGTGAACAAAATTGTTTGGAAAATTGCCTTTTGTGCGATGGGATTAACCGTATGGATAATATTAGGAGAAACGAAACCAGTTGTTCTGAATTATTGTTAACTTGGATTGGTTTGGTACCCTTGTACGAGAGCTGTACTAAAGAGGGTGAATAACGGGCCGTAGAAACAGAAATCAACAAGAGCAAGAACAACCGTCAAAAGTTCGTTGGCTCCGTAGTTTATATGTGCATTTTTAGGAAGATTAAATTATGGTTAACAAGCTACAAATCTTTGATATTCATAAGGCTGGCATTGATTATTCAACATCATGAAGGCTCTACGAACCATTTTCCGTTCAATAATTTCGATTGATTATGAAGACGATTTGACGTTCGATTTGAATTTGATCGGAGAGCATCTATGAGACAGAGGCGTATACTGATGACGAAACTTGGTTTCATAATAATAACTCCAAAACCAAACAGCAGTCAGCAGTTGAGCCTTTGAAAATGAAAGTAAGTCCACAAAAGTAGTGCCGAAAAAGACTCTCACAAGAAAATTGATGCTGATTTCTTCGAATTAAGGTCATACGAGGGTAGCTTGAGAATATTAATCTGTCTTATAGAATAGATAAAATTGAAGTTCGTAATCCAGTACTTCGTTTTAAAAGGCTGAAGATCAACCGAGATGAAAAAATTGTTAGATTTTACATTAAACGAATCTATTCCTTCATTTTCGACAGTTGAAAAGTGGGTGGGTGGTTGAAAACACACGAGATGCCCAAAAACTTAGACAGCGACAAAATCGTTGCGAAAATCCACAATTCCATTCCAGACTATCGTCGAATCGATTCGATTCGGTGATTCGAGGAATTGCTGAGGCTGTAAACATATCGACAGATCGTGTCCACCACATTTTACGTGATGTTTTGGGTATGCGCGCTCTGTGTCGCGTCTATTAACAGTCGATCAAAAACGCATCCGCTTAAACGTTTCTCAAAAGTGTCTAGACTTATTTGAACACAATCTTACTGAATTTTTTTGACGTATCTTGAATTCATCACTAAAGCCATAGACGAAGCAGCAGTCCAAACAATGGTTTAGAGCAAGAAAAAGTGCGCGTAGAAAAGCCAAAAAGCTTCAAAAAAGAACTATCACTGGAAGTTCTTTAATGCTGGACAAATTGAATGATGCAATCAAAGCGTCCTCTACACTACTCGCGAAGTCAATCGAAATCTGGCGAGGCGAATAGTGTAGCAAGCTTTCTCGGTTCGATTCGTACAACTTCACTTCCGTTCGTTGTCGATTTTTTTGCGTCTGAGCCAAAGAATTGCGCGAAGTATCACTCACGGCGACTGAGGTCCTCGCAAAGTTGCACGAGTGTGTAGTTACTGCGGACTGCGATCAAATTCGACGTGCACTTTGTCGAGGTAACTTCGCGGGTACTGTAGAGGTAGCATGTGGCAAAAAAAGATGTGGTATCTCAAATTTGGCTCCCAGCGATATTCTTTTCTCCCCAACTTGAAGAAATGGCTAGGGAGGCGAAAATTTACTTCGAATGAAGAGTTCGAAGCTGGAACGAACGCTCATTCCGCAGACTTGGGCGCATTTTATTATTCTGATGATGTGTAGAGTAAGGACATCGTTGGACTAAATGATTGAACTGCAAGGAGATTATGGGAAAAAATTGAAAAAAAAATTACGTGAGTACTGATCAAAGTCTTCCTTGCATTTTGTTGCACTACAATAACGTAAATGAATGAATCGACGGTACAACTATACAAATGATTTTTCATGTTCCCTAACCTTGGTAAAAGATTTCACATCGCAAACTGAATCGTAACAGAATGCCAGAGGCTTTGTGACGAGCTCCCGGATACCAATTATGCTGCCTTTTTTGAGAAATAATTCCAAAGAATGGATAAGTGTATTCAGGCCAACTGTTTTCAGAATATATTTTGTTTGATTGAGCACAAATGTACTTACCGAAGTTGATTCTAGTCTTCCCACGTTGCTCAGCTAGATCACCGAGGAATACCAATGCGCGGTAATCTGCAGTTAAATAAAGATCAGACATTTCAAAATATAGCACAGCACTATGAAGATTTTTGTCTAGAGTAAAAGTCAATCTATAAAAAAAAATCATTTGAATAATATCCAGCTATTATTAATAATATATTACGTGACATTAGTTATTGCAGGTTGTACTGGATATGCTTTGGCCTTTTCGAGCAGAACATATAAGTTAGTTGAATCTTGAATATGGGTTACGTCGATACCATACCCATTCAAACTCGGGATGCCCAGATCCTCAACACCATCTGAAAAATATTATCAATGCACTTGGTATTTCTAGTCAAATTTATAGTAAATTTTTATCAACCCACCCTTAACAATCACTTCAAGTGCTCGATTTGCACTTTTGACGAAACATTGTTCCAAGTCGGGAGAACTCAAAGAGCATTTTTCGATGAATGATCCTTGAAATGAATAATAATGATGAAAAAATTGTTATTACAACTCATATGCCCGATTTCATGACCGGGAGTTAGATTAACCTGTGTTTAAGTGACCAATGGATTGAGTTTCGATTTATTTGATCAATTTGATTAGTCAGTGATGACACAAATAATGCAGAAATTGATACTGTCACCAAGGAAATGAACGCTTTAAACCGGATTAATTTAACTCGAGATCGTGAAATCGGCCATTAATCGTGAGAAGGTGAAAAGCACATCATATTGAATAACGTTTATACCAATTGAATTGTATTAAATGAGAGTACACTAACTTTGTGAAAAAACGGCTACTACCACAGCCAGAACAATCAGTGTTGGTCTATACATTTTCAAGACGAATTATTAAGTTTGTTCACTCCAGTTTTGCTTATATAGAATGTTCATTCTTATCAATTCACTTAAAATGTAATTATAACTGAATTAGGATACAAATGGATTCCAGGAAAATGAGAATTATGATATTTCAATCACATTTGAAAGCAGTCCAGATAAGAATTGCCAATAATTAATATATCTAAATCTCCTCAAAATGAGGTTGGTACAAATCCCATTCATCGATCAACCAGCAATCATTCTTTGGCAGAATCTTCAACAAATGAGAATTACTTCCCACATCTATTGCAAGCGAAAAATGCGATGAATCAATTGCACGAAATGAATATAAAAAGTACTTTCAAAAGTAGTAGAATATCTGGAAGAAGGTGGTGACTTCCAATGGGAAGCAACGTCGACATGAATCAAAATGATCTTTATCTCCTACTTCAACTCAAAACCGGATATTTTTTAGATAAATCTCGTATTTTTATGATGACATGCTTGATACATTGGAAAATTAATGTTGTTCCTACTCCACTGTAAAAAATACGTTATGATTTCCGTGAAAGGAAGAACCGATATCCGTCATGGGCTGGACAATCTGTTTTTGTGTCGATCTCACATAATGCTTATCTTATATAAGAAATGATTCCGAAAGAAACATTCAGCAAAGTCTCTTGATGTTTTATACGAAGGTGATTGTCATTCAGGTACGAATAATTCAACCAACAAGAAAAAATAACGATGAAATATATAAGAGATTAGCGGATATGAATAAGTCAACGAATACAGAATAAAAATAAGAGTAAATAGAAGATACAATACAATCAACAACAGAGTTATTGAATAATCAATAGATAATCGTAAAACCAGAATACAATATATCCACGATAGTAGTTCTCAAAATAAGAGCAAAAACATTGTGGAAAAGAACCTAGTAAAAGCTATGTACAAAAATAAAAGGGAAGAAATGATGAAATAGAAGAGAATCTCGCAAAGACAAATGATTAAAAAACTTCTATCAAGATGTGAAGAGAAAAAGAAACCTAGAACCAGGATTGTTTGTATTGAAAATAAAGGACAATTAGTAATCGACGGAGATAAACTCAATAGATGTAGAGACCCTGAACAAAGAATCGATAAAGAAGAATAAGGAATAGGAGTAGGAGAAAATGAATGACAAAGAAAGTAATGTAGCCTTCGCAAATCAAAGAAGCCCAGAGGAACATGACATAAGGTAGAATTACTCAAAATAGGATGGAGGAATCTTGCCAAAAATATCTTTGATACAGCAGCATGTGAGAATTATAGGATAATTGAAGTAGCCATTTACGATATTCATTAAATCTGATACTGGAGTTGTGTATTGTTGATGTTATTTAAAATTAAAAAGTCTTCGACCTCGTTCACGTAATGTGTATATAGCTCAGCATGTTTTGAAATCCCCGATATAAATAATGGGTACTAAAATAAACGGTAGTCAAATATACTCTAGTAAGAAATAAATAACAGTTAGGTATATTTTTAGATCATTCAGCATATCGGAAGCATATACTAAATTACATTTTATATCCTCTTTGAAGTGTCCATTGTTTATTAAAGAGTAAAATATGTTTCCTTCTTCCTTGAAAACACTGCCTATCCATCTTTGTTATTTTTGTCCCTATTTATATTTAATGTCCCTTTCGCAAACAGAACAGCCCATTATACGAAAATACACAAGAACGACATCGTGTTGGTAGGACATAAAAGCGAGGGCTATATTTACAGGACGCTATAAGGTCACTTTGATGTTTGTTGATTTGTGCTCGGGCTTATGTCATCCAATAACCTGCTGTTCGTATATTCCTTGACAGTGACCTATTTCAATGAGATCCGGAAAAGTTTCCCAATTTTCATTTTAATGTGTTACCACAATTTTTAGATACAATAATTTACAGATATTTCTCCGCTTTTGGAAGAAATAATCATTAGTTAAAAATTCACCATATGGCCTTACATATTTCTTTGTCATCGGAATGCGAACAGATTCTCGAAACAATCTGCTATACCAATATGACCCAAAAACCGTAGTATACATAAAACCTAGTTTTGAGTAAACAACCCTAATCGCTGTCAAGGTCAAGCCTAACAGGAAGCGTATGCTGCAAACACATTTGCATCACTTTAAAGTCGAACTTTGAGCGTTAAGTTTAGCTGTGTTGTGCATTGTTTAATTTTATTATCTGAGCTTAATTAGCCAACATATTATTCAATTCAGTGTTGTGAAGTAGCTAAGAAATTCTATCGATTGGCAAATTTGTGTATCATTGAGTTTTATGAGTTTTGCATGTTTAGCGTCACGTGTGGTGACAACATGCTAAGTGTGCGTGAGGTTTGAAATGTTGGTATCTTAAGCTACCTGGTGTACTAATGCCATCGGTGCTCACACCTTGACTGTGTGACGGCGTTAATTGTTGCCAACCGCATGTATTATGTGCTATTGCGGCAACGGAGTCCCAAGAAGCACAGAGTTCTAAAACAGATATTATGACTTATTATGACGTTACAGTAACAAACAATAACTTGAAAACATAAAACTTTCAAATTATAAACTCTTATATCACTTTTAAAAGTCTTAGAAACTTTTCTGCAAAGTTATGAGGAATAATACACAAGTCGTAAGTTATTACAACGCCTTAAGCACTTTGAGGCTGCATTATAGCAAAATGAAACCAATACATGTCAGTTATTCAATGGTTATAAATATTTTTGCATAATAGTGAATGTGATAATGTAATGAAGTTATATAGACTCCCTAAATTATAGTTAGTAACGTCATATCGACGTTAGTGCCTCCTATTTGAAGTTATATTACAGATATATAAGAAGTTTCACAGTTTTAAGCAAAGTTTGACAAACGTAAATAAGACTGTTTTAAGATTGAATTGTGCTCCTTAAGGTTGTTCCAAGAGTGGATGAATCAACTAACCTGCATGTGTCGCAGGTATTAGTTCGGCATTATTGTACCGATACTCATCTGTAGGTGTCGTCCAAAGTAAGATAAACATTACTAGTTATTTAGCTATGTGAGAGCTTGTACCACCGGTGCTACATTATTCTATTGGTGTTGCGCGAGAATATGTGTATGCCAACCGCCTGTACTGTGTACTATTGCGGGCAACGATGTTGTTCCAAGAGGAGGTAAATTGACCAATCTACGTGTGTCGCAGGCATCGATGTTCACTATAGTACTGGTAGCTATCTACTCGGTGAACTCAACGGCCTATCTGTTAATCAGATATCCTATTCAACCTCTGAGGCAGCGGTATCATTTTTATATCCGTTCTAGCTACCTAAACTGGACCTGAAATGCCCCGATGGCGGAAAATTGATGTGTGTGACTCTCTGATGTTATCTCACCGAGCATTGTGGCTCAAGCTCATATTACTTCCAGGAGAATTCAGCTGAATAATGCTCTAACATCTGATCAGCCAAACATAGGTCTTTTTTATATTATCTTCTTAAATTTTATTATATATATTATCGATTATTATTATCATCTCATCCCTTTAACAAATGGCTGCAATCTTTTGACTTCGTGCCATAAGGTTCAGTAAAAAATCATTAGAGAGTCACACATTTAGGTACACTAGGACTGAGTTGTATAATCTTTTATCCGCAGTTCAGCTAAACTAAGTTTAATTTCTATGGTTACAGATTTTTCAGCAATTGTCAACCTTAATGAATGAGCTCGATTCAACTAACCTGCAGTCAAGCTTGAATTGTGCAATCGGTCGTGGGTCAAATATGAAAATAATACATCTTTAATAAGATATGTAGCTAACAGATAGACCAAAAAGAGAGCTACCAATACAAGAACTTTGATGCTAGCAACATGCACCAGTTAGTTATTTCACCCAACACATGGGACAACAGCGTCGCCCTCAGTAATACACAGTGCATGTGGTTGGCATACACATATCTCTGTGTAACAAAGCAATGTAAAATAGTGCTGAATTCCTGCCGGCTAAAAATTTTTTCCCTCAAGTCCTACTTGGTGTGGAACCGCATGTCGCATTGCATCTCATCCATAAAGTTGTCTGGTATTATTTTTAAGAGGTGCTAGCATTCAGATGTTACTAGTACTGCTGAAAAATATATTCCAGACCATTTAAATCTACAGTAATGCAGGATTTCTGCCAGCTTGAATCCTCCTTCTCTTTCAAGCTCCACACAGTATGGAGCCTCATGTTGCATTGCATTTATTAAGTTATCTGATTTCTCTCAGTCTCTCGTCCTGTATGGCTCTCTCAAGGTTAAAATATTTTCGGAACTTTTGTCTCTAGGAATTATAACTAGCCCTGTGTTATCAAGCAATGTTTTCTGGAGATCTTTCCATCTTTGGCATTCGAAAATCGCAAGTTTGGGCTTTCTCTATTCTGAATAAGTAGCTCTAGAATTAAAAATTCAATTTTATCAGGTTTTCTTTATCGTCATACTGAATAGTCAATCTCTCTATTAATTTTTTTTGAGATTAGCTCTTTCAAATCTTGGCATTAACTACGGCTAACATGGTCCATTCTGGAGATCAATTTTTGATGAAGTGTCCGACTATTTCGAGTGGTGTTTGGCGAATAACGCAAGTGATGCTGACTTCCAGTTCCTCAATAGTGGCAGGCTTATCCATGTACACTTTGGACTTTAAATAGTTTCAAAGGAAAAATATGAAGACATAGGCGGCCAATCCACCGGTCCGAAGAGTTTAATTAACTGTTCATCGAATTGTTCTCGCAATAAAGCCATGGTTTTACGGGCTGTGTTACAAGCAGCGCCGTCTTGTTGGCACCAAATGTCCTCAAAATCACGGGTTTCAATTTCAGGCAGCAAATAGTACGTTATCATGACGCGATCCGGGTGACTTCGACAGCTATGTTCTGGTCGGCTATTCTCAGCTACCGCCGCTATATTTTGTTCACCACGTGCTGGATTTGGTCTATTGGGTCGCGTATTATCTAATGATGAAAATTGGGCTTCAGTCTTTCCGATGGAATAGCAAATTGGGCGTTCGGTAGGCCGAGTATGTGGACGATAAGTAGCTTCAAGTATAAGAAACACATTTTTCGTGGAACACTGATTTTCGTAATATAGCTGAATGATTTGTAGGTATTGTGCCAGGCTAAGTCTTTCCACGATGAAATTTCGAACAATATTGAACAAAAATATAATGATAAGTTGTTTCCCCTTTTTATATATGACTGCTAGAATATTGTGTCAGATGACAAGGAAAGGATTCATATCCGGCATTAACGGATAAAGCTGTATGTTCTGCTCAATGGCTTGCTACATCGAATTGTTATCTACTGGATCAGTGGTCATTTACACTTGCCTCAATCTCAAGTTCCAATGCGACTGCTCTAGATATAGTTCTATACCTCTGCTAGTTTTATGTTCTATGTTAAGCAGTTGTTTTTACTGCTTAACTTTGGACATCACTTACTGATGCCGACAAACGTAGGATGATTGATTTACCCAACACATGGTACAACACCGTTGTTGCAACCGTCACACAGTCAAGATGTGCGCACCGATGGCATTGATATCCCAGGTGTCTAAGGATACCAACACTTTACAGGAAGAAGATCAGATACAGAGCGTACCAAATTCGCAACTCATTGACAGACAAACTTACCAATTGACAGAAGGTCTCAGCTACTTAAATACAATGAATTGAATGTTAGATCACTAATTAAAGTTCATGTTACCTTTCATCGATTATCAACTGTAGGTTGACTTTAGAATAATGCAAAACTCGAGAAATTGAGAGCAAGAGGATTTTATGTATGCTACGCTTTTTGGGTCACGGCAGGATATGCTAAGAGGTTCACGTATGCAAGATGCATACATCAAACCAAACAAAAATCCTCAAAATCAGATGAATATATGTAGGCTACGGTATCAAATCTCAAAAGTCGTAGGTACATATATTGATCGAATTTAAAAATATTCCACCGATCGATGCGTTTTGGTGAACGTAAAGCAAAAGCGAAAACCAGCAAACAGCAAATGTTCAGTTCAGAATGGCAGGGTGTTTACCCATCACGTCATTTCTGACGGTTGTTGACGGGCTCTGAGCATGAAGTTTAGTTCAGCTTCTCTCTGATGGATGAGATACGCTTACGTCAGAGGTGATGCAAGTGAACGAGATTTGGATATTTGAATATCAAAAGAGGCAACTTAAATAAATTCAAACTGTCCTGAAATCAAGAATAAAAGAATACAGAAATGAATTATTCTCTCTGCCATCCAGTAATCGTTTCTACATCATCCACAATTGAATTCAATATCTTGCAAATTTCTTTCTTGTCTGCATTATTAAAACAATAAATTCTTCGAAGCTTCCCTAACAAGAGCCTAGCAATAAATCAGTAGTGCTCAAACTGTTCTGTCATGAAGCAACCATTATTTTTTCTCAAGTTTGAAAGCTTTTGGTTGATTTATAACTTTTGTTGCAGATTCATCGAAGAAGCTTCAAGACGTCCTGCTCGAATTTTGTGGTAGCGGAAACAATAAACAAAATCCTGACGGGGTGAGTTGAGTTGATTTTGTATTTTACATCGTTGATAATTTTTGTTCATGTTGTTATGCACTGTTTACTTTCGTTTTGTTTGGGCGTTATTTGTGACAGCATTTAGCTTGATATATGAGTGTGTTTGTTATACGGACATTGCTAAATATAATGGGAGACCCAACATAAATGCAAGATAATATGAGATATTATTTATTTTAATGAAGCTGCTATAATTAGTGAAAAGAGGTGAATTTCATCCATTGCTTCTACAGCTTTATGGCCTTAAAAGATTGTTGCAGTTTGTAAAACTTCATCCACAATCTTTCCAAGACATTAACCTAATCATAAATTTTTTCAAGATATAAGTGTTAGTTCAAAGTGGCACTTGCTGTAAAATGTTTGTAGTTAGTAGATATCGCGACATTGCTATCATAAATGTACGTTCCTTTAAAAATGGTGAGATAGTGCGTCGTCATAACATAATATGCGAGGAGTAAACATCAGTAATGTTATAGAAGTCTCACTACGAGTTACGAGGCTTACGAACAAGTCACGTAGCAAGTCGTAAGCGCCTTGTCAGTCGTAAAGAAAGAGCTTTACAACCTACAGGGTTAGATATTGCAGATTGACTACTAGAGGGTGGAGGTTACAGAAATTTATGTGTTGAAAAACGGAGAAATGTTGCATCCTTTAAAATCGAAGTGAATTTATCACTGTCTCCCCGATGACAAAAAAATTTTCTCTTTTAAAAACTTGAACGTGAAGCTTCATTTAGAATCGGTATTCATCGGATTATTGGTGCGATAAAAGCTCTCAGTGACAACTCCTGGAACTATTGTTGTCGAAGTTACCGGGATTATTAGTCCCGTATTTCATTGATTGGGTCACGCTTTTTCGGTCTTCCTAAATTCCTTTCTTCTTATTTGTTAGACTCTATCACACTCTGTTAGCACCCTTCTTCGAAAAATACGTCACGTTTATGTTGTAGAGGGTTTAAAGAGTAATTTGCTCCTGCATTTGAGTCTTGACAACTATAGAGCTTCAATTTGGCAACGTAAAATCCACAACATAACAATAACTAGGTTGAATTATCCATTCGAAATAGTTAGCAATGGCAGATAATTCTGTCTGATCGCATATATGAAGAATAGAACAATCGTATCAAAATGGAAATGTGTTGATATCTATTCTTCTATTATAACAATGTACTCTGTAAATAATTATAAAAATATCTTCACTTTATACGCATACGGATATTGAATTTGTAAACTGCATATGAAATGCTTTTTATCAGATAATGGATCTGGATCCAATATCCCCTGGTCCTGAAATGCACTAGCCAAACTAGTGATAACGTTGAAATGAAATCACTTACAGAAAGATGTATTTTCAATCTCAGAATATATCAATTTGGGACAAAATTTTTTTGCTTTTGATGATTATTTGTTGAGATGAATTAACTACATTTTATTTTTGAATTGTGTATGCATCTAAATTTCATATTCGATTACTATACTTTGTAAATAAAACAAAAAAAAAACAAGTTTTGCTATTTTTCACTCCTTGATAGTCCATTTAAAATCTGATCATAAGGATCGCAGAAGCAATGATATCCTTAGAAGAGAAGAAACATTTTTAGTACCTATCATCATTTCAAGAACATTAAAACTATATGGTCCTATTAATATGTCTTTAGTGTGATAGTTACCCTACTTTAGAGTTTAAATCTGATACTCCATGATTATTGTATTGGTCTTAAAACTTGGTGGAGCTCTTTGAAATAGGAATTTTAATGGAGAGTTGAAGGAACAAACAATTCTTACAACGTCGATTCCAAGTGACCACAGATAGAAAGCAGAAAGATAGTCAAAACTGTAGATAATTCAGAAAACACCATCAACATCCAGCACTAAAATCAACGACCAACAAATAAATTTTGTAATCACAAAAAAACTTCTAGATATAATAATCGACACAAAACTTACGTGGATATCACATATACAAAACTTGAACAGAGAATTCCCGCATTAACTAAATATTATCAAAATCATGGGCCACCTAAAATTGATCGCACACCGAACAAAAATCATAAATATATACAAGGCTTTGATAAAGAGCATTTAAAACCAGTCCTACAGACATTATATTGGTGGGAGCAGAAGAAACATCTCTAGAAGACAGGAGGAAAGAGCTGACTTTAAATTATGTGACCAAACTATCAACCAAATCCAACAGCCCGGCGTTTAGTAAAATATTTGAAGGTAAAACAGGAATAGAACGAAATACCCCTCTTCAACAAAAAATAAATACCTATCTCAACAAAACGCAACAATCCCTACCTGAAATACAATAAATATCCTACCATAAATATCCTCTCTGGACATTCAAAAACAGAAAAACACAAAGATCCAGAAAAAATAATAAAACTGGGAGCAATGTAATTCCCAAAGACAATAAGCACAAGCAGTAACTGCCACCTACATGTAGCTTAGCTACAGCAAAAAATTATATCATCCAAAAGGCAACAAACATAGTCAAACACAAGAATGATACTAAATCTTCCATTGGCACAGACTCACTAGGCTCCATCAAAAAATTAACAAATCTAACAGTGAAGATAAGCAAAAATAGATAATACAAGAGAATATTCATGAAGCTATTCCTAATAAAAATAAAACAGCATCTCATGTGGACCACAATAAGAGCTATAACAACAGAGTTCGACAACATACCAACACCAGCCCATGACGTAAAACTAGAAATGAAACAAAAATTGAGCGAAATATGGTAAACAAAATGGTGGAACAAATCCATTCCAAATTGAGGAAAATAATAGTAGGGGAGTTCAAGATGCTAGATGGGGATTTACTCGAGCGTCGTGGGGACCTATTGGATTTTGAAGATTAGATGGTAGAAGCCAAAAAAGGTTGTATTATATATGCCCTTCCACCGGTGGGAGCAGCGTCTACATGCTTTCAAAAATGTAAAAAAAAACAGTCACATGGAAATACTAGAGCGCGTCAGATATTGTTAGTGTATATGCATTACGTATCTTTGATATTGGAGGTATGTTAATCTGCCGGTTTGTATAGTAAGGTTGACTGTACGGAGAGGATGAAGACGAAGAAAAAAATAATTTATTCGAGAAGCTTCCATTCATGAAATTGACGATTCGGATACGACGCAAGCTCGTGACGGATTCTTGGAGATGCAAAAAAAATCGCTATTTTGAAATACTTGAGCGCGTCAGATTATTATACGGGGGATTCAACTTGATGCTACAATCGTGCTGATTCCTAATCTGACGATTATTTGAAGGGATTTTCTCAATCTGACGAATTAAAAAAACATGATTGAACAGTCAGGCGCAAAATTTCTTTTGAGAAAAACAAAAAAGGACTGTCCCACTAGTATCCACACAAAATTTAAATTCAATGTGATGCGTACTTGCGAACTTACTATGGGAGTTAATGGTTCAATTCATAATGCCACGAATAGGTGTGATCAGCTGGGATGGCGTCATGGTGACGGAAAGTAGTGTAGGGACGGTGCGAGAGAGTAAGAGATTGAGAAAATGTTGAAGGCGTAAGAGAGGCACGAAGTGGGGAAAATATACTGTACTGCAGCTGCGCGCATCAAACTTTATTGACGATTTGTGTTACTTCGGCTTGTGGAAATTGGCAGATTATATTTTTTCCGTTATTCTTAAATTATTTCCCTCAGAATAAAAAAATTTGACCGCGCACGAGAATGTCAGGGTTACTTTTTTTTGCAAGTTGTTGACTCTTCCACTTCCTTACGTCACACTCAATTTGTCAGATTATTGGTATGCGTAATATTCAGCATGTAATTAACCCATCATAGCTTAATCTGACGCGCTCGAGTATTCCCAGCTATCGATTTTTTTTGCTATTCTGATTGGCTACCGTACACCTGCGGTCCTATATATGGGGATTGGATTTGGTGAAGGTACTCAAACAGGGTGCAAGGTATCTTCCCGTATGTTAATCTGCCGCGCTTGAGTGAATCCCACAATACCAAAATCCCCTCTTGGGCTCCCCTACTATAAAAGAAGATAAGTTAAAATGCGAAGCCCTGATCAATAGAAAAGATCGAACAATCATATCCAGACTTAGAATCGAACACACACGCCTTACCCACAACTTTTTACTAAAAAAAAAACACAGTCTACCATATGCAACACTTGTAATAAATATTATTATTGACTGTATCTAATACATAGTCCGTGAGACAGCGCATGAATTTTTCGTTGATTACCGCTCATTTGAAACTTTGTGAGTGGCTTCATTGTGATGAATCCGACAACTTTTTCATTTAGCAAAATTTTAAATTTGGGGGCGTTTTCCAGCGAGGGCTAATTAATTGAAAGAATATTACCGTAATACTGATCTTTACACTAATCGAAAGATTTTTTGATAATAAAATGAAGAGAAAATATTGTCCGACATGAACATTGGGGCTATCGGTGAATCCAACAAGCTGCACTTGTCATAAGTATGTTGGTACTTATGGTAAGTATGTTGGTACTTATGACAAGTTGGACTCACCGCTAGCCCCAATATTCATGTCGAACAATATATTTTTTTTCATATTATAATCAGAAAATCTTTCGATTAGTGTAAAGATCAGTATTACGGTAATATTCTTCCAATTAATTAGCCCTCGCTGATAAACGCCCCCAAATCTAGAATTTTGCCTAATGAAAAAGTTGTCGGACTCATCACAATGAAGCCACTCACAAAGTAGCAAGTGAGCGGTAATCAACGAAAAATTTATGCGCTGTCTCACGTGGACTTGAAGGACAATTGTAGTCTGTTATGTCTTTTATGCGGAGTTGAACATAGGTTATTTTGTTGAAATAACCAGACTCATAGAATATTCCATTGAAGTCATCGATCATCAAGCTATTCGTACCTTGTAGCTTGTAGTTATGGTCTATAACCTTCACTACCGAACTAAACACAAAGCGGAAAATTATGTTAGAAGTTTGAGCGTTTCAAAGGACAGCCTTAACATAGCTCTCTACTTACTGCTTGAAACGAAAAAACATTCTTAAAATCTAGGGAGATTGTATTTTGAAAATGTGGCGACTAGATCTGCCACGTTATTGATCTTATTTGTTTGGTTTTCTTTTCGATCCATCACCATATATTGACTCACGATTCACGAGTGGAACAAAGTAGTCTTTTTTTCTATTTAAGAAAGGAATGTTAGGGTACTCCGATAGCTGAATCACTAGTACGGCCTGTTACAATAGTTTTACAGTTTGTTGATTATATATGTTTTTTAAACATTTTATTAGTCCATTTTGTGTGTCAGAGTTGTTTGCTAGTGCACTTTTGAGAGTCAGGGGGGTTTTGTTTAGTTGTCTTGCGTTCTTTGTGAAAGAGGTCCATCTATAAGTTTATTGTGACCGATTTTGAGCCTTGTTAGTATTGCTTGGTGTTTTTTGAGTCGTGGGGTCGGCCATGCTTTGGTTTCGGATTTAATGTCTCTTAACTTGTTATTTGTGGTGTTGTCCCATTCTGTTTGCCATTGTCCTCTGTTTTGAGTTTTGTTTGGCATTTTGAGACGCCTGTGGGTAGTGTAATATCTGTTATTGTGTCTTTTGTGGTTGATAGTTTAGCAGCTCTGTCTGCATGTTCGTTTCCCTTGATTCTTATGTATGATGGAATCCTTATCATGTGGATCTTTTTGTTCTGTGCTGTTATGGCTATGTTTACATTGTGTTGGGTATTTTGTATTATTCTATCTTTGGTGTACATATATTGGTTCTGGAAGCGGTACATATGGCATTTCTTTATTGTCATTCATAATGAGTTTAGTTGATGGCAAATGTTTCTTCTATTTACATTTATGGCTCCCTTGATCTGGTGAACCGTGAATTTTGCTCCAGTTTTGTTATCGCTTCTGTGAATATGAAGGTGGTGTGTTTATGCGATTCTTGGATAGCTTTGAACATGTTCAGGTAGATCACCGGAGGGCTTCGTCTTTCTTGTGTTTAGCAAGCTCTAGGATGTATTTGAGTTGTTTGTATATCAAGGGAGGGTAGATGTGAGGAGTGTTCGGCTTTGTGGGAGTGATGGTTATTTGTAGGTTGTCTAGATCTAAATTTAGTTTTTGATGTAAGGGAGCTACATGCTTTATTTTGTTGTTATTGATGAAAATTTTGTTGTATGCTGAGTTATTAGGATTTTTTGAAAAGTTTGTTATATAGTTGATAGTTAGGATTTGTCTCCTATAGAGTACTGGTACTGGTGATATTTTTGCTTCAATGTGAAGGCTATTTGTTGGACCTGTTATAAATGCGCCTGTAACTATCCTAAGGGCTGTATTTTGAACTACGTCCAGGCCTTCCACCTTCCAGTAGCAATGGATTTTTCGTGGAATTTACGATGCAGGCATAGTCTAATTCAGGTCATATCAATGCTTTGCATATGTTTATCAAGCTGTCTTGGTGTGTCCGATTATCCTCAGTAAGTTCATTCTTTGCATGCATTCTTTTTCAAGATTTGCTATGTGTGCTGTCCATTCAAGCTTGTTGTCGAAAGTTATTCTACATACTAAAGAAGTCTTCTGATGGTCTTTCATAACTGAAAATTGTGAAGCTCCAGCTTACTTCAGTACTAAAAGAGAATCGTCTGAATTGTTCAAAGCAAGTGAACAATCTCTGCTACGTATGTGCTTTTAGGCGACATAATTCCCAAGGTTACTCATAATACGCGAACTAAAACAGTTATAAAGCACATTAATACACAGATTCTTGATCTAACGAGACTATAAACAATGTTTAACGAAGTCATGTCGTCGGCTTTAACATTCAGTTGCGTCTACTATGTTATGTGTTAAATTTTCTACCGCAAACTTTGTGCGGTATTAACCCTACGGATATTAACGACTTACGTATGACGTAAATTGTGTAGGAAGTATGCTTGTAGAGGTTTCGGTTGTTTGCAGAGATCATAAAAGGGATGTTTGACGATGTTTTAATAAAGTTAATTAATTACTAAATAATGGCATCATAGCTTATATAATATCAGTATGGAAAATAGATGACGTACAATTTTCTTGTTAAAGCTATTTCCGTGCACTGCTTTTGTGGTCTTATTTCAATTTTCATGGATCTGGTTTTGCAGTCATAATTGTAGGTCTAAAATTCGATTTAGATGCTCCTCGGTTAAATTTTTGGAGTGTTTGCACTATTCAGGCGTATTTTGTTTCAGTATCAACAAATTATGTTGCCCGCTTTTTCACAGGTAGCTGCTGATGTACAATAACATTTGGACTCCCCTAGTTGTCACATTTCAATTTTCCTCCAGCAATTTTTCCACAGCGGAAATGTTTCCATTACTGACAGCTTTTGTAGGCCTTCCAGGTCTCGATTTGTCTGTCAGGTGATACTTTTTATGTTTAAATTTACGATATCACCTGTCAACCGTGGATTTTGTATGACAATTATTCGCAAAAGCTGCCACAAAATTTCGATGAATGTACGAGCTTCTATATTTCGCAAGGTTTATTTGTCGCAACCAGCATACAGTAAACAGATAAATTATTTCGCAACAGTATATTTATTACATTTTAAGAGCGTAATCTCTCTTGTGAAGTGTTAGCAAATTCTTGAAGTATTTTAGCATTTCGCCTCTGACGTGGTTAAAGATAATAATCATCCAGTTGACAGTGAAATACATAACACAGAATGTATCTAACATGTGTTATACAGCATGCTTTTTTCTCATACGTGCGTGTTCATATGCTGTCCTGACACTATGACAGTCCAGAACAACACATTCGTTTGTTACTTGGCAGATGCACAAGAATTCGTGTATAAATTACACTAAGAAGATTATTTTTCTGCAGAAATTACAAGTTTACAATATTCTGAGAATTATAAATTTGGCCAATTTGAGGCAAAAATTGGGATGTCCTAGATCCAAAATTCAACCGTTCCACTTTTAATTGGTATTATAGGCGCGAAGAGGGCAAACTATTATAACCAGAAGTATTTTTCTAAGGAATTTGAACTCTAAGGCTCGGTTGCACAATTTTTGGCTTATCCTGAGCGTAGCTCAATTACTTTTGCTACAATTTTCTTAACAATCGTTCCCTGGGTAATTAAACTATGCTTAGAAAAACTGAGGACTATGCAACCAGGTAAATAGACCTGAGAGCATTTTTTAATACACTAAATATAGACATAAACGTTAAAACACCTTGTCGACTATTTTGCGTCTTAAAATGTCTTAACATGATGTCAATTGACGTTGAGCATTCATCTAGAGACAAAAAATTTTCCCAATTTTTTGGAGACGAGGGTCAAATTCTAGAACGTTTTTTGCGGTCTGTGGTTGAAGTTTCTTTGTTATTTATGCTACAAGAATCCGATCTTCAAGATATTTGGGCTACTAAATGCCAATTTTAAAGTCGGGTATCGTTTACCAACATGCAATCTTTCACCATTCTAGCCGTATTACAAGTCATATTATCTTTGTCAGAAGATAGGTACATTAGATATTATCAAAACGCATCTATTTAATTTATTGTTTCAATTTTAAAACTCTTCTAATAGTCTAAGTTCTTAGGCCCGCCAGATATTACTTATTTTCTGAGAAAAAAAATGTATGGAATAGAGAAGTGCTAATATGTATGTACTTTCATCGTATGCATACTTGCTAGCTTAAGCCGCCGGCCAATTCACAGATACCAGGTGCTAGGGGTACGTTAGGACATTACTCACTTTTCTCAAAGTCTGTGCCCTCGATATTTTGATTTTTAAAGCTTTAACTCAGTCGGATGGATAATATGCGAACGAACAAATACGACTCATGCATCACTTATTATATGTTGATGGTTTGATGCTAGAAATCTTTACGCAAGTGACAACAGCAATGACATGATTTCTATAACAGGGATGGATTAAAGTTGTAAGCGGAATTATGTTGAAATTTAGCAGGTAAGTAGTTTTTGGGGAATGAAGGTCATTTGATCAAGAATTCTGCGACAGGGCCGGATTAAAGGAGAATAAAGGTAATTGCAAGTTCATATGAAAGTTCTTTTTCTTTGCTGTTAGAAAGCTTAAAATTAATTGATGAAGGATTCTTGGGGATTAGACTGGACATTAAACTGCAATACAAATCATACTTTGATGGTTCTACGAACAAAGTTACTAAATACGACTCACGCGTCACCTATTGTATATTGATAATACTATGCCAAAAATTTTGACTTGAGTGACAGCAATTTCTGTACAAAGTTTCAACCTAATCGGACGAACGGAAAATTGCGACTCGTACGCCACTTACTGTATCAGAAATCTGCATCAACAATAGTTATAGGAAGTTTCAAGTAAATCTATGAAGCCGCTTTGAAAATCAGGTTGGATAAACAAATGGTCAGACAGACAGACAAAAATTCAAAAATTATGTGATTGACTTTTAAAATCTTGAAAATAACCATATGAGATTAGGAAAAAGTCCCTATTGCTGAATCACAGACAGATTTGGTTTTTTATGAAAGCTGCGGTATCAACATTGTTGAATCAAATACTAAATGTCATGACTCTAACAGCAAAAACATAGAACTTTCTCATGAACTTGAGATTGCGTTTGGGCTACTTGATTCGTCTCTGTCGTAAGACACATTCTCAACTGACATTTGTTATCTATAAACTACTCACCTACAAAGTTTTAGGGTAATTTGTATTTTCCAATATTTCGTCGGCAACCTTAATCCACCACTGTTGTAAAAATCATATTACAGTATGACTATGACATTGACATCAAAAGCTGATAAATTAAAAAAATCAAAACCTTATAAGTTTCACAAAGAATACAGACTCAGGAGTCAGTTTTCATTTTCACACCATTACCCTGAATAGGACAGCAACACGTGTTTAGTCCTTATTAGGACTCTTCAATACAGTATAGCAAGCCGCAGATAATCGAACTTGTAGCCGCAAGACTATAGAAAAGTAAGTTGGTTCATGGCATGCAGAGAAATGAATCTGCAGCAGTGCCATCTAGCATAATACAGCCGAAGTGGCAAGTTTGAAGAAATGCAGAATACTGTGAAGTGATCTTTGAAGTTTGACCGGTGAAACAGAAATTGATAAATTGAAAAAATCCAAGCCTAATAAATTTCACAAAAATTACAAATTCAGGAATCGGTTTTCACACCATCATCCTGAATGGGGCAGCAAACGTACCATTACGGTTGCTATATCTAATAAGGACGAAACACGTGTGTACGGTTACTGTCCTATTCAGGATGATGGTGTGAAAACCGACTTCTGAATTTGTATTTTTTGTGAAGCTTATCAGGTTAAGATTTTTTAGATTTATCAATCTCTGTTTCACCGCGGTCAAACTTTGAAGATCACTTCACAGTGTTTTGCATTTCTTCAGACATCAAAAGCATCGGACTTTCGGAAAAAATCATTATAATTGAAGTCTCTGACATCAAAAACGAGAAGAAACTCACGCATAGTTCCTCTTTGGATCATCTTAATCCAACCCAGTCAAAAAAATTATATTACGGTATATATTGTTCTTCTTTTTCACCTAAATATCAAATTTCATGGCTCTAACAGCAAAGAAATATAACTTTAATATTAAATTGTAATCATCTTCATACCCCCTAAATTCGGCCCTGTTGCAGAATCTTTCATCAAATGATCTTTGTTTCCTACAAACTACTTACCTGCGAAATTTCCGGACAATTCGTACTTTTCAATATTTCGGTGACAACCTTAATTTATCCCTATTGTAGAAATCCTATCATACAAACAATAAAACTCATAATGAAAATTAAAAAACTTGAAAGGAAAGCAGAAAGAGAAGAACGGCAGAAAAAGAGAAACAATCCAGTTATAAAAGGCCTCAAATTAACACGGAACACTGAAGAAGAAATTAAGAAGTGGTTTGAAGAAGAACTAAAAGTTAGCGTTGACCTTCAAAACGTAAAAACATTGAGTAAGGACACAAAGCATGAAATAATAAAAATTGAATTACCTAACTAAGAACAAAAACAGAGAGTATTAGTTAACAAAAAAGAATAAAAGGACACCAAAGTATACATAGACAATGATCTTACTTGGGAAGAAAGAAAAATACAGAGGGAGATCAGAAACATCGCAAAAGAAGGGAAAAAAAAAAAAAGATCAAAATAGGATATCAAAAAGTAATTATTGATGGAGGAGTCTATAGCTGGGATGAACAAGTAAATGGACTAGTAGCACAAGAAAAAGAAAAACATAAGAATACAAAAAACTACCAATAACTAGAGCAGCAAAGGCAGACAAAATGATGACGAACTGGCACACGGAAAATGTGATTCAAATGGGCACATGGAACATTCAAAGCATAAATGGTAAAGAAGCAGATCTAATAGAAGAATTTGAAAAAGCGAAATTAGTAATACTAGCAACAACAGAAACAAAAAAGAAAGGCACAGGAATAACAAAGTTAAGAAATGACCATATACTGGTGTACAGTGGGGTTGCAGTTAATGAGAGAGCCAGAGCCAAAGTGGGATGCATACTACACCACAAACTGGAGAAAGCAATAAAGGAGTGGATTTTTGTGAATGAAAGAATTTTGATAATTAAATTAGAAGATACCGATCAGATAATGGCGAATATTATGATAATATATGGCCCAAGTGAGGATAAGAGCAAGACAACTAAAGACGATTTCTGGGACTTGTTACAAGTGGAATACGAAAAACTAGAAGAACCCATATATATTATGGGAGACTTTAATGCTAGGGTCGGAAACACAAATGTGGGCATAGAGGAGGTGATGGGAATACATGGAGAAGTAATAAAGAACAACAACGGAAGGAGATTGATAGACTTCTGTATTAAAAATGTATTAATAATACTAAATAAACTTTTTGCTCACTAAGAAATTCATAAATTTACTCGTGAAGTCAAAAGTAGAAAAGAAAAATCAATTATAGACTACTTCATAGTCAGCAATAAATTAAGAAGAGAAGTAAATGATGTAAGGGTTGAAAGAGGTAGTAAGATAGGCAGTGATCACTTCTTAACAGTCGCGAAAATTGAAAATAAGGAAGTAATAGAACAAAAACGTAACACTAAAAAGAAAGAGGTGAAAATATTGAAACCAAAAATCGACAAACTGAAAGATGAAGAGATAAGAAAGAAATACCAAAAAAAAATGAGTCAACTAATAGATACAATACCAACATCAGATATAAACAGTGTGGAGGACATGTGGAGAAGTTTGAGGAATACTTCAATAGAAGCAGCAATATCTACATGTGGTACCATGAATGAAGCACAGAATAGAAAAAAAAAACTCATTGGTGGAACGAGGAGGTAAAAAGAGAGGTTAAATACATATGTGAAACGTGGATAATGAACCAAAGAACGAAGAGCAAAATACAAGCAATGGAAATGAGATATTTGAGACGGGTAGAGGGAGTTACTAGGATGGACAGATTGAGTAACGATTACATAAGAAGTAAACTGCAGCTAGAGAGAATGCAAACTACCATTGACAAAAAACAGTTAGCATGGTTCGGTCATCTAATAGAATGCCGGAAGAAAGACAAGCAAAACAAATATGGGAAGCAAGAATAAAACACAAAAAAAGAAGAGGAAGACCAACCAAAACCTGGGAGAACAACAAAGTTGAAATATTAGATAGGAATGGCATAGGCAAAGATTAAAGCGAAGAACAGGAAAGAGTGGAAAAATGTCATAAATAACATCAAGTGAATAGGAAGAAAGAAAATCTCGACACCCGAAAGGGTATAAGAAGATTTAAAACCGTTTATAATAAAAAAAAAAAATAAAAATTAATATGATTCAAGTCTCTGACCCCCTGATATCAAAAAAAGAGCTTTCAGAGTCAGATTAATTTCGTACCTCTACCAACAAAAACATAGAACTTGTATATAAACCCTTCTTAACTCGACCCTGTTGCACAATTCTTATTTAGCTGACGTCTTCTTCCGACATACTACCCACCTGCCAAATTTCAGCTGAATTAGTTAATTGTATTTCACTTTTATAGATATAGATAATGAAAATGAAATCTAAATATTATTGAAACTTAATATAGCCTTACCTAGAGCTTTTCGAATTAGTACCAGAATGATGATCAAATGCAGTGGCTTTCGTTTGGCGCCAATGTCTAAATTTTTTGGTATAGCATTCGACTATAAATTGAAAAGATACATTTGAAAAATATTAAATCTATTCTCCAACAAGATGATGCCACTTATCATACGGATGAAAATTCTGACTGCATCACTTCATAGAGGATTTTATAGGTACTATGAAGTGACGGAGGATCCTGTAAACTGAAGGCGACAGAAAATTACACTTTATAGACAACGTAAAACACAAAAGGATTTGAGACTACAAATTGAAAGGATGCGTTTGGATTATGTGAAATGTATTTTCCAACAAGATAATACCCCTTGTCATATGGTTGAAATCGTTAAAGATTAGATATTGAAGAGCAATAATCCGCTTTCAAAATGAATGTCTAGTGGCCCAGTTCTCTTGTCGATCGACACCTTGCGAAAGTTTGTTGTTTGTCTCAAGAAATTAGAAGTAACTTTACTCCAGATGATTGTTAAACTACAGTTGATAAGACATATCAAGGCGGTAAAAAGTCGGAGATCCGATGTAGTGGTTGATTTTTTGTATTTTTGAAAGTATTAGGAAATGCTTGAAAATTTGTTGTTCAATATGCGAGAATTGAATAAACTTTTTTCAAGTGAATAGGAATGTATTATTCCTAATAAATTTCCCGAAAATTGGCTAAATTCCTTGGAAAATAATTTTTTTGTTGGCTAGGCCAACTCAACTGGGACGGGGTTCATACATAAATAAGTTCGAGCTACAGTATAATGACACATAACAACCATAGGTTACAAAAATCTAATTCCAATAGACGTAGACGTCTTGTTACAAACGATATAGTCCTTACGGCAGACACGCTGGGATAATGAGCTACAATCTTTTCATGTTATTCATTATCCATGTTGATCTTCCCGAGAACTGAAGTGTAAAAATTAAATTCAAAATAACAAAAGCTGGAAGCTTTGCTCTTGAAAAATGGAAAGCTGGGTAGAATGAGATGCTTTATGAATGTCTGTATTTGCGGAAAATATATGCATTGGAATTTATTTCTGGAAATGGGATAAAGGTTATTCTGCATTTTTCTATTTGTGGAGCGGTTTCCAGGAAAATGATTATTTGCAAAACTCCAGCAGATAATAATACGAATGTGAAGTACAAATTTTATTGTGGAACTTTTGACAATAGGTTTATTACCGATTATTCTGGAATATTGATTTGTTGATCCAGACGGCAGAAATACGAGCTTCACCAGGAACAGGAAGCCGTCAAACTGACAATAGATACGCTATTAATCAATTGATGAGTTTTTCAGATACACAAGGTCGTTTTAACAAAAATCTTAAATTCATTTTATAGTAGTTTTCCTTCGCCAAATTCTCGTCCGATAAATGATAAGAAGTAGAAATAGTTCCACAAGATATTAGTCAATCAAACCCCTATTTCAGCAGATTCTTTTCAACCTTCAAGCTTCCAGTTCAGTTTCTGGGTCACACCTTCTTCTTATCTTCTAAGTTGTGTCTTAAACGCTTTGCCTGGCTCTATCTTGTCTCAGATTATTTTCTCCTTATTCCACGCGATTAGGAAGTAATCAGCTGAAAATTTGTAACGCGGTAACACCTTCCCCACAACTCTGAAAGCCAGGATCCAGGATCAGACTGAATTTTCTATTTATACCAAGCAGGAAACAGAATTAGGAGATTACTTACTAAATTATATATAGGAGCTCTTTGAAGGAACTGGAGATGGGGAAAATGTAATTGTATTGCAATTTCCCAAAAGATGCAGTTGGAGGAGATAATACATATATACATATAAATGACATGTTCTCCACAAAGTGAAGTACATGTGAATCTAATTTAACCATTCTTTGCCAGAAACTCCAATTTAAACACAGCTCTTTTGCTTCATCCACATGAAACTTTTTCCAGAAAATTCAAGTACACGTTTTTATTACATCCGCTACAATAATCTTATTTTTTCAGAATCTATCTTTGCATAATCCTCACCAATTATTCAAAACATTACTCTGGCTGCCTGCCATCATCCTAATTGCAATTAGCACTGCTACTTTTCTGGAAAATTGAGAACGTTTTTTTGCGAGACCTAGAGTTTTAGTTCGTTACGGCTTTGTGAAAAAAGAAAGGTGAAACCATATGAATATTAATAAGCAGCTTACTGTAGCACTAATTTACAGCAATCTGGTGTTTGCTTCGCGTCGCAAAATTATACTTTAAAGTAGCTTGCTTTTCCGAGATATTGTGTTTGTTATAATGAGATTATTTTTGTTTGTTTGATTTTGTACTTAAATTAATTAGTTCATTATAAGGTAATGTTTACTGAACTATTTTTGTTCATGCTGTAAGGAGCTCGGAATTTCTAGTACAGTACTTGAAAGCTCTGAGTTCTGTAGGTTATTCTACGAAACCTCACAGTTTCGTTTCCATGTCTGCGTACCTATAGCTTTATATCAAAATTTTAATAAAAATCACTAGTTTTCTGATAATATTTCAAGCGTAATATGAAATGAGTTTTTCGAAGCAATATGAGATGGGGCGTTGGCAGTGTATCTTGAATACCTTATAGCACGCAAAGTAAACGATTAGCGGCGCTATCGCTTGACACATTTCTTCTAAAACATTGCGGCTTTGAAATATTTTCCCGTAAATAATACAAAAGAAGGATTTCAAATTCTGCAATGTAATAAGGGAAAAGAATTAAGTGATAGCAATAACAACAATATGACATGACTATGACATATACAGTATGTACCAGGTGGAGTAAGATAACATTTATATCTTTTTTATGATTAAAGGTAGAGATTTAGTTGAATAGGCAATATTGTGTAGTTTTGAAAACTGATTTGGATGCTTTCGAAAAATGATCAGAATTCGGCATGGTTTACAAATTAATTAGAAAAAAACTGCTGGCCTTCCAGAATCTGCTCCGCGCTGTCGGTGTTTGTTGACGACGTTTCAACACATTATCATGTGCCATCTTCAGGTCTCCTCTGCTGGGCTGCTACTCTGCTGCGAGTTGTCGCTACTGGTTGTTCATGTACCCGTTTCAATCTCCGCTCCGTTGCATTAGGATGATTACTACTGGTTGTTTCATTGGTTGATTGTATTCAGTGGGGTTGAAGCTTTTCTCTCTATGGTTGGTGGTAATGTTGGTTTCTATTCGGCTGGTACTCTTTGTGCATCGTCTGTCTTATTTAGATTTGCGAAGCATTTTTTGATTTCGATAGCTTTTGGATGAAGCGTCGTGTCGGGGGTTCGAGACTGGCTATGACCCTGATGTTGTCGAAGTCAAATTCGGGGGAAGTCTGCCTGACGTGTTTCGCTAATGACGATGCTTCTTACTGTTTTCGTACTGCGCTTCGATGTTCTTCGCGTCGAATATTAATTCCCACGTAGCTTCCTTCACAATTTTTACATGGAATTTCGTAGACCCCTCAAGTTTCTAATTCCATTCTTGTCTTGAGATTTGAAAATATCTGGCCAATTCTCTGCACTGCGTTGAATGTGGTCTAGATGTTATGTTTTTTAGGAACTTTCCCAATCCGCTCTATTGTACCTTTGATATATGGAAAACAGGCTTTCGCTATTGGCTTATTTCTTCAACCGGATTTATTTGGTGAGGTCGTCTTGTAGCTCTCTTGATACCATTTTTGAAGAAGCCACTATGCCGCAGCGTTGTATTAACCTTTTTAATTTGTTGCTTCTGCTGTCTTCATCAGTTAATCTATTTAATCTGGTGATCATCATTTTCACGACCGATTGTAGCTGCGATGGGTGATGATGTGATTGAGTGTTTAGATATCGGTCCGTATGTGCTGGTTTTTGGTAAACCGTGTAACCCGATTTGCCGTCTTCTTTTTTGGTTATCAGGATACCTAAGAACGGTAGCTGATTGTCTCCATGGTAAATTTGATTTTATTGTGGATTGTGTTGGGATGATCCAGGAATTTGAATAGTTCGGCTTCTTCGTGGGTCCAGACAATGAATGTGTCATCTACATACCTTAGCCACAGCTTTGGCTTCATGACGGAAGTTTCAATGGCTCGTACTACTAGATCTGTCATAAACAAGTTCGCTATCGCTATCACGGGATACGGCGACCCCTTTGATGCTCCCTCGATTTGCTTGTATCTCTGAAGATGGCACATGAGATTGTGTGAAAACTGACTTTTATAATAACCAAACACCGACAATGTGAAGATATCGGAAGTCCAGCAGTGCATGTAACGCCCGAAAAAGCCTGAAGTCCTTTTCCTTGCATCTTGAAAACTGATATTGTTTCTAGTCAATATCTCTGCTTTACCAAGTCTTCTTTGGGCTTCCTATTTTTCTTCTCTTTGTAATTCTCGCGTTCCAAATTTACCATACTAGCTGTTTTTTGTATATGTCTTGTATATAGTCTTTCGAATACTTTAAGTTTGTGAGTGTTCTCTAATTTTATCATTTCTAATTCCGTCTAGTCTTGTGAATCCTTCTACTTTTCTTCGATGTTTCATTCCAGCTGCTTGTATTTTACCTCTAGATCTTTGATTCATTACCCATGATTCACTTCTATAAATGAGTGTAGGCCTATAAATTATTTTATAAAGTGTCATTTCGACTTTTTCCTCTATTTGGAAACTTCTGTTTTTGCTAGTATTGCCAGATCGTCTGCAAATGCGCATTCTCTAATCATTGTTCTGGATAAGTTAAGGTATCCAATAACCACTTTTTTTGTCTTCCTCTTTATATTTTTCAGGATGTTGTCTAGAAATTTGAAAAATAGAAGTGGGCTTGTCTCAAGCCTTGCGTTGTCCTGAGCTCCTCTGATGTTTCGTTACCCGTTCTTATATAATCAATTGTTTTCTTGTACACGCTTTTAATTGCTGTAATTAGTTGTTCACTTATTTTTTTTCCTAATTTTTCATACTGTTTTTTTTTTGTACTCTATCAAAAACCTCTTCTGGATCTATAAATCGGATATACAATCTTTGTTTTAATGTTTTTTCTATAATTTTTCTTAGCGTGAATATTTGATTCTTTGTAGAGTATCACTTTCGAAGTCCACTTTGAGATTTTTCTAACTTGTTCTCTATTTTTACTCTTAGTTTGGTTTAGTTTCGCTGTTGTAAACAGCAGATATATTGCTCTAGAGTTTTTACAGTTTTTATATTTGCTCTATTTCAATTTTATCATGTCCAGGTGCTTTACCGTTCTTCGATTTTCTGATTGCTTCTTTTAGTTCTTCCTTTGTGATATTTTCTGTCTCGGTATCAATCAGTACTTTTGTTTTATTGCACTTCTTGTTCGCATTCGCTATATTGTAGCCTTCTTCTAGTAGATCTTGAGAAAATTCTTTGTATCTTGATATTATTTCTTTGTTTCCTTGCAGCATATTACAATCTTTGTCTTTGAGTTGTTCTAGAATTACTTGTTTCCTTCTTTATACATGCTTTTAGTGTTTTTTGAAATAATTTCTGATTTTCTCTGAAGTTATTCTTTAATTCACCACCGAATTTCTTCCAAGTTATGCTTCACTTCTCTTTACTACTTCTCGTACTCTCCTTTTCTGTTTTTTTTTTATTTCTCGTGATTTCTGTCATTTTTCTGTGCTCAGATACTGTATTTATTTTTACGATACAGTGAATTACAATAAATGTTCAAAGTGCTGACGTTTTGCAACACTGTTGCAACTCTTTATCTGATAATTCCAAATTAGCAGAATTAGGAAACAAACCAAATGGTATTCAAGACACATTGTTGGTTGCACCACCACTTCATATATTCTCCACAATGCATTGGAGCCTTGGAATTCCTCTATTAATCACTTAGTATCCAACTAAAGTGATATAAACGAAGATATTGCAAACTCACAATGCATTACAGAAAATGTGTCAAATGGTAGCGCCGCCAACAATGTGTCATTTTTAACTGTATTTTTCGTGGTCTTTCAACTTCTTTTCTGAAATATATTTCAAAATTTAGGCTGCTTGAATTTGCGTTCATAGACATGTAAACAAATATCAGGCCAATACTATCCTGCCTAATTTTTATTTCAGACCTCCTCAATTCAATTTTTTTATTGGAATTTCTGTCGAGAATTTCAATCTATGTAAATGACCATATTAAATTACCATTTACTTCAGTAAATTCAACTTCTATCTCACTCACTAAATTACTCTGAATTGTATTATTAAATGCGAAATTTGACTCCTGATGCTTCCGATTCAGCTTATCGCAATACCAAATCGTATAATCCATGAGGCACCATTAAATTAATCCTGACAGAAGCATCGTTATTTGCCCTCCATCAACAGGGATGATGCTAAAAGGGTTTCAGACCATCAGAGGGATTAGTTATTAGATGTCTCAGCGCCTAGATAAATTATAGTAATTATTGAAATGGTGAGCTACATTCTAGATTAAACTATTATTCGAATTGAAGACTGAGCTTATAATAGAAATCATCCGCCATGAAATTGCAACTTCTCTCATTTATTAATAAGGACTGAATAACGTCAGAAAACTCTAATCTATTATGATGCTTCTTATTTACATGAAATGATAAATTAATTTGTATTGTAATATCGTCCTTGTTTAACGTTGAACATTTTATGTCATCTCCTTGAAGGACTAAGTTTTGTATTAACCAAGTCGCAATCAGAATTTAATGAAACAAGATTGTCCTAAGACGGGATCTAATTGGATTCTAAAATATCAGCGCTTCATTTCCTTCCTCATGGCCTTTCGAGAAGATCGCGCCTTGGAGTCCTCACTGAGATAAGAAAAAGATAAATTTGTGGTGTACCAGGGTTAAATTAAATAGATTAATTTTGATGAGAAGATAATTGCATATTTGTTCTAATTAAAGCGATAAAAGTTCTTCAAGTGTAATTAAACGCAACATGAATTTCTAATTAAACCAAAATTGTAATAAAGAGCTGTTTTGGGTTATTAAATTGTCGTTAGTCTAGCTGTATCAAGATAGGGAGATTTATCACCGTCCAAATCATATATTTAGGTACTGTTTGCTTTTAATGAGGCAATTTTCCAACTACCTGGTCTCGTTTTCAAATAGAGTATTAGAATAGACATCGAATTTGAGCTACTAGTATAAATCAATATTATTTTAATATTAAAATTCAAGTAGCGAACTCAATTTGAGAATTTCTTGCAGCATTGTAACAAATGAACCTCTGAACATTATACGTACCATAAAAAATGCAAAAAGTTGCTTAGCAAGAAACTGATGCTTCAGATCCCTTCTCCATTTGCAATGCAAATTGACAGTAATGCCTACCAGAATAGAATAAAATGCCACAGAAGGGTACTAGAAAGGAGGAAGATGTTAATACAGGGAGGAAGAAGTGAATGTGTGCCGAATTTATAAGACAGCACAAAGAACTCATGATGGGAATGTAAAGTGCGACGTTTTGTCATATTTATGGAATAAAGCCCTATTTTTCCATCCTCGGTTTACTTCAGCTAATATTTCACATAATAACAATAATAAAAAAATCAGAGCCATAATATAACGAGTTTTTAAGTGTATTAACTGCTATGGCACGGTTTTCAGTTGGGCAATCATTTTTATTATCATTTGTCTTTCAATCTATGAGAAAAAGTCAAAAAGATCACAATATGACTGTGGAAGAATATTCAAAAAAATCATTTATATTATTGGAAAGGTATAATTTTTCTTTGACATTGCAGATTCCTATCTCATCTTCGATTTATGATTGATTAGGTGTTCTTAAGTGTTTAAGAGAAAGAATTAGATGAAAGGGGCTAGGTCTGAGCTATTAGACTGGGGGCCCGTAACAGTAAGACTTTCGCGATTTGTGCCCGACTGTCAATTTGAGTTTTTAGTTGATTGAGGCCATTTCCAAGTTTTCCACATGGATACTTCATATAAAAACTTTATTTGGGAATTTATACATTTAATTGTCGATCCCAGATGGGGACTAATTGCTCTACGTAACAAAAAATTGATAGAACTTAGACGAAACGCCCACGCACTTGTATAATCAAAAATGTCTGCCACTTTTTTGTTCCCAATTTTTGCAATAAAAATAACTCTTTGACGCGTTGGCAGATAGAAATCAATTGTTCTTTGAGCCCAATTTTGTTCGCATTTTGGCACGCAATATTTCAAAATAAAGTGAAGTACCCGCGTGGAGAACTTGAAAATGGCCTCAATCAAATAAAATATCTAGAAGTTACGAATACTCAAACTGACAGACGGAAACAAGTCCTGCCAGTTTTTCTGTTACGGGCCTCTAGTCTATCAGCCTTATTCATAGAGAAGTTAAGCCGTACTAAAGAAAGATGATCCTAGTACTAACGTTAAACTTATTCATAGAGCGGACTTAACTTTAGTCCGAGACTAAAACCGAACTAAGTCCGGACTATATATAGATCTGCTTCTGCCATAGTTTAACCGCGGACTAACCTATAATTTTGTATTTGTTTCGTGTTTGTTGTGAAAAATAGATGATATTATAAATAATGCAAACGATATACAAAATATAAATAATGTTGTAGAACATCGTAGGAATCTAAAAAAGTTTATTTAATACATGTAAATATGCTTGAAAAATATTATAAAACAGAATTTAAAAATTTTCACAGATAAGTTGTTTATTATTTTAGATAGTTCGCTTTATATTATTAATTCGTTAAATTCAATGAATTATGATTTATTTATGTATCTAGTTTTCGTTTATAAGTTTTTGTAATAAATTTCTTTTAATTCTTTTTTCAAATATATCGTGCTTCGTATTGATAACGCATTCAGTTTGATAATTTTTAGCATGCGAAAAATATAATTGTGCGTAAAATAGAAACTATTTTTACTTCCATCTAATTGCCAACTAAATGTATCGATGGAAATCAATTTTATTCAAAAAGATAAATTTACATACATTTTATTCACGATGTATATAAAAAAAATAGAAAAATGAACTGCATTACTTGGATAAAAAATAAAAAATCAACTTTATTACAAAATAAAATGAAAAATAATTAATTAGTTCATGAACATTTTGCTTTATTGTACTTGGCAATGAAAATTTTGACAGTTCATGTACTAATGCGCATGTGCCGTATAAAAACCAACCAAGACCAAATGGATGTTGCGAACTAACTTCGAACTAGTTAATACTAGTCTAAATTTGAACTATGAATACATAACTCTAGCTCCGTACTAAGTCAGGACTACTTAGATCGGTTCTAGTCGCCGACTATCATGCTTACTATGAATAAGGCTGTATATGAAGAAGATGGTCCGAGATCAAGATTTAAGCAGGGCATTCTTCTATGCATAAATTGACGTACAAAAGCGGCATTCTCAGCACCAATATTTCTTTGCTTCTTGACATCTCAAGATGTTTTTACAGAATTTTTAAGATGCTTGTGGGCAATACTTTTACTATTTTTATAAGAAGAAATTTCTCATTTATGATTCCTTACTGTTTTCAACAATATCAATGGGTGGAAGATCATCTAAAATCAAAGCTTATTTATAAATTATGATCCTTACAAGACCACATCTGCATCAGAGGTAAAATCGTTTGAAATAGTCATTCTTATTTTGTAAGAAACTTGATTGCTTCACCCTATTCAAGCTTATCTTTAGTTCTGTTGAACCAGGCTTATTTACTATGGTGACAATCACTGAAATATTTGTACCAATAGAAAATAAGCTCATATCAACAAAACTGCGGACATTGATTCATAAAATTATTATATGCTATAAAATGAGCTCGAATTGTACAAACAGATCTAATTCCATAAATAACAGAGAATTAATGGCAAGATGGAGGCTATTGAAATATAAAGAATGCCAAATTTGTATGACATCAATTATAAGAAGAAAATATAGTAAAAAACTTATGTTTGGCTGATGAACTGTAGGTGCCCTTGCCGTCAGGAGTGAATGGTTGGTCAGGTTAAGGGCATAATTAAGCCGAATTCTCCTAAATGCAATATGAGTTTGAGCCACAATGCTCTATGAGATGTCATCAAAGAGTCACACACATCAGTTCCCCGCTATCGAGGCAATTCGGGCTTAGTTTAGATAACATGTCTCAGAGGTTGGATAGGATATTTGGCTCACAGATAGGCCGTTGAGTTCACCGAATCGGTAGCTACCAGTACTATAGTGAACATGAATGCCCGCGACACACGCGATTTGTTCGATTCACCCACTTTTGGAACAACCCCGTTGCTCGCAATAACACACAGTATATGCGGTTGGCATACACATATTTACATATTTCCGCTGACAGAATAATGTAGCTTATAGATAGCATTGTTTGTCTCACGTTGTACGATACCTATGGATGGCTATCAGTACCGTAATTCCGTACCGATGCATGCGACACACACAGATTGGTTGATTTATCCATTCTTGGAACAGCACAGTTGTCGCAATAACACAAAGTACATGCGGTTGGCAACAATCACCGCCGTCACACTGTCAAGATGTGAGCACCAATGGCATTGGTACCCCAGATAGTTGAGGATACCAACACTTCAGAGGACAAAAATCATACCCCACGCACAATAAGCGTGTCCTTACCACATGTGATTCTAAACATACCAAACTCATAAAACTTTATGACAGACAAACTCACCAATTAATATAAGCTCTCAACTACTTCATAACACTGCATTGAATAATATGATGGCTACTTGAGCTCAGATAATTAATGTAAACAATGGACTACACAAATAAACTGAACGCCTCAAAGTCCGACCTCAAAGTGACGCAAATGTGTGCAGTACACGCTTCCTGTTAGGCTTGACCTTGGAAGCGATTTAGGTTGTTTACTCGAAACTAGGTTTTATATATAATATGGTTTTTGGGTCGTATTGGTATAGCAGGGTGTATCGAGAATCTGTTCGCATTCCGAAGACAAAGAAATGGGTCAGGCCATATGGTGAATTTTCAACTAATGAATATTCTTTCCAAAAGCAGAATAATATTTGTGAATTATTTTAATTAAGGTATCAAGGGTGTTAAAAGGACAATAATGCCTGAGGTCAACAGTGTACTTTCCGAGGGCCTCTGG
This sequence comes from Dromius quadrimaculatus, assembly GCA_963989225.1. Lineage (NCBI taxonomy): Eukaryota > Metazoa > Arthropoda > Insecta > Coleoptera > Carabidae > Dromius > Dromius quadrimaculatus. The sequence continues at coordinate 7,478,220 of OZ022328.1, forward strand.
CCCAAGGTGTGTACGTTGACCGTAGGCATTATAGTCCGTTTATTCTGTGGTGCCTTCAATGTTCAATGTCCAACTTTTGTTTTATTTCAATCCAAATTGTTAGCAATGTATGTCCTGTCATTGTGATTTTTGTCAGAGAAATTACTCTAGTTACTTGCTGTAACTAGGAAACTTGTTTGCTATTTTTCAAAATAATGCCTTTGGGACGTACTAACCCTGAAATCAGTATTATCATAGCAACAATAATAAACTAGTCAGACATTATTGTATTTAAAAGTTTTCGTAACAGGTAGTACAACGAAAAAATATATATTTTCTTTTTTGATAAAAATCGCCGAAATTTTTCCTCTTTTCTTCAAAATTGCAGCAACTGACTGTTAAGACAGTTCAGGACCAAGTGCATGTTGAAAAGTGTGCATACACGCAAAACAAATAATTACAGGATCGTACACATAGATAATGCTCAATTGAGGAGGTCAACCAGTACAAAGAAAATCAAAATCAAAATCAAATTGAACAACGGGACAACATAACATGAGTCTAACATGAAAAATAATTCCAAAATATTATTATATACGGTGCTGAGGGCTAAGGTGTCAGTTTTTTCATTTATATTTTGTTTTATCTTGATTTATATTTATAACATTTTAAGTGTTAATCTTTTATTCAGATTTATTTCATAATGGAAAATATGTTGAGATTATTTCAGAGTTAATTACTTGTTGTTTCCAAAGTTGCTATCACAAATTTATTAATACATTTTTTAAACAGTTTTTAAACCAGCCATGGGGCTTTCCATGTCTATAGTCGTCGCAAACTTGGTGAATTTTGTTCGGAGCTCCGTTTATAGATTAATCTGTGAATGAATTGATTACAGCAGTCCCCAAATCTTGAATTAACGAAATTCAAGCCTGTTTTGTAAATAAAAATTGAGGTTGATATGTTGCTGATTGGACAAGTGGATAGTATTAATACCAAATAGCACAAAAAACTAGTACCAAGCATCTCAATTTTAGATCAAATCATCCCAAAAATCAATCATTCGACGTCGCTAAGATCTTTTAGCATCAATAATGTAATAAAAAGAAGAATCCACAACAATTTATGCTAGTACCAAGTACCAACGATAATTCACAACAACAAAAAACATTTGATAGTATTGTATATCACTGTTCCTTACATAGATGGAACTAATAAGAAGATTTGAAATGTTTTTCAAAAAATGATGAAATTGAAATTAGTTTCAAACAACAAAAAACAGATTTATATCGCACATCTAACAAAGCGAATGAATAAACATAGGCTGAACAGAAAAGAAACGAATATAGCTGCTCCGAAATGTTCATCAGTAGTTACCACATCAACAATTGACATGTCTTCAATTTTGATGAAACATGTATCCTCAATAATATAACAAACCTGAATTAAATATTTCTCCTTGAAATATGATATATGAATACTAATGAAAGAACTTATACTCTAGTAATTTCACACCGTTGTTCAATTTTTCGTCTTGATTTTGATTTTGATTATCTATTTTTTCTCTGCGTATACACATATCTTTCAACGTGCACTCAGTTCTTACTCACCATAATAGTCGGTTGCTGAAATTTTGACCAAAAAATAAACTCTTTTTCGATTTTTATTTAAAAAACAAGTATATCATGTTTTTACTTCACAAAAAATAAATATATGATGTTTTTACTTTATTACTAATTTATGTTGTTTAAATACGAGTTCACAAAGTCTTTTTGTTGTATATTATATTAAATCCAGTCCGCAAGCATCACGAACAGGCAAAAATTTGATTGACCTAATTGAATCTAATATTTCCGACTCCTCGTGTCGAATCGTGTTGACATTCCAAATCACAAGATATTTATCCTTAATCCTGTGCTTTTCTCCTAATTTTCCTCAAATAGTTCTTCTCCAGAAGCAACTATTTGCAAAGAGTTCCTATTTCAGTCTTTGTATACATCGTACTCCATTATCTGCTTTCAGGCCGACCGCATTGAATTTTCCTTCTTTGTAGACTAGAACTATCTCTTCCACTAAACACTGAATCAACAGAACATAATACTGGCTGAGTTAATGATAAATGACCACGTCTTGAAGAAACGTGATTAAGAAGAAAGCGAAAGATGATTTATGGAAAGAGAAAAGTTAATGATATGTAAATAGAAATTCTAGACTCTTTTATTAATCATAAGATGTACACACTTATCCATTATTTGCATTAATTTTCATGACGAGCAGCATTTTCGGCTTTCCAAAGCTCCTCTATTCAATGGGATCCTGTAATGGAGTTGCGTCGGAATTTTTTTTTTCAAGGTTCTGAAGCTGGGTGACATGACACAAAATTTAACATTTAAATAATCGAAAAGAATACCTAAAAACTACTCAAGCGTTGGTCCAATAAAAAAGGGTTGAAAGATCGACAGAAAGATTACAATAAATGATGCTGTATAAATATAATTTTTATCATAGAGCTCCATCTCCCGAAACTGTTGCTTCGCCTATCAAATATTCTACTTAGGGCTTCGTGCCAAGATATAACCAAAGTAGATTACAAGTAATATATTCGAGTCCAATTTAGATTCACAATTGACTGAATAATTTTCCAGGTTCATGGTATCGAATACTGATGACAAGAAACTTGAAAAAAGACATTGTCAATTCCACAGAGCTAACGCTTTTTAATTTGGCGCTTGAAGCAGAATATTCTACTGCTCTCGGAGGATGAAAATGCTTTTGTAGAATGAGAATATGAAAACACATTATTTAGAGTGTTCTAGACTCTATATGATGATATTAAATTGCTTCTGCGTTTTATAATGGTAATAAATAATATTTAAATTATTTTCTTTCCTCCGACATTGAAATGGAATTTTCAAGTAACTCCTTCAGATATTTTACCATCTATAATTGACAAAACACAGTGTAGATATGATACACGAGTGAAAATGGGAGCACCATATTATTGTAAGATATCTAAAAATGAAATACTATTCAACAAGAAGTCTTGATAAGTGAGATATTTTCGTCTCTTCATTCTCGAAGAATGCTTTCACATAATATTTTGTTTTCTTGTAAAGGCAGATATTTTTCTACTTATTGATATCGTTTCTACTGCAACCCAAATTTACTCTTTTAATATAACATGCATTTCCATCCTTTGGTTTGTTCGTATCAAGATATGTTATAGATCACAATTCTTAATCAATTTTAGTAATTCTTTTTTTTTTTTTTGTCAATTGGTCATCTATTGGAAGAGAACGCCTCTGACTTTTATCATTATTTGTTAGATAGTACAGTTTTTTTTCCTAAATCTACGAATTATCTTTCTTTCCACTCTTACTCCCAAGCTGGTCCTTCAAGCTCGCTTCCGGGTCTCTGTGAATTGATCCACAAATAAATACGAGCTATTGGTGGCCTTGTTTTCAGGAATGAAGTGCTGACCAGGTTCTAGGGCGTAATTAAGCCGAATTCTCCTGAAAGTAATATGAGTTTGAGCCACAATGCTCTGTGAGATGTCATCAGAGAGTCACACACATCAATATCTCGCCATCGGAGCATTTCAAATTCAGTTAAGGTAACTAGAACGAATATAAAAATGATACACCTGCCTTAGAGGTTGGATAGGATATCTGGCTAATGGATAGGCAGTTGAACTCACCTAACAGATATCAACCAGTACTATAGCGAACATCGATGTCCGCGACACATTCGAGCTGGTCGATTCATCCACTCTTGGAACAATCCCGTTGCCCGCAATAACACAAAGTACATGCGATTGGTATACACATTTCCGCACAACACTGACAGAATAATGTAGCGCCGGAGGTACTAGCTCCCAGATAGCTGAGTCACTAGCACTGTTTATCTCACGTTGGACGGCTGTCAGTACGGTGATGCCGTACCGATGCCTGCGACACCTACAGGTTAGTTGATTTTCCCACTCTTGGAACAACACCATTGCCGTGAGAACACCAAGTACATGCAGTTGGCAACAATCATCGGCGTCACACGATCAAGGTGTGAGCACCGATGACATTGGTACCTCAGGTAGCTAAGAGTAACAACACTTCAAAGGAAAAAGATCATACCCCACGCATACCACCACATGTGACGCTGAACATACCGAACTCACAAAACTTCATGACAGACAAACTCACCAATTGATAGAACTGCTCAGCTTCTTCACAACTTTAAATTGAATAATATGATGACTAATTAAGCTCAGATAATTGAAGTAAACAATGCACCACAAAGATAAACTGAACGCTCAAAGTTCGAATGTGAAGCAAATGTGTGCAGTACTCGCTTCTTGTATGGCTTGACCTTGGAAGTGATTGGGGCTGTTTATTCAAAACTAGGTTTTGTGTATACTACGGTTTTTGGGTCATATTGGTATAGCAGGGTGTGTTGAGAATCTATTCGTATTCCGAAAATAAAGAAATGGGTCAGGTCATATAGCAAATTTTTAACTTATAAATGTTTCTTTCAAAAGCAGAAAAATATTTGTTAATCATTGTATTCAAAAATTATCGTAACATATTTTAATTAATCGTTCAATACTGTTCACCTTATTTCCGAAAGTAACAGTTACTTTATTTGAAACTGAAGCTTTAGCACAGATTTTTACTTTTTTCCACAGCTGATATTTTTTAAAGCGCAATGAATTTTGTAAAGAATAATAATAAATTCTAGATATCTCACAAAATTCACATCATTACGTATGAGTAGACAAGATTTTAACATGGAATACGTAAACCATCATTAGCTGCTTTGATACCTGTAGAATCGTTATTAGCAAGGGCAGGAATTTTAACAGATTTCAACATCTGTGATAATTAACGTTTTTTTTCTCCCAAAATTCATTTGATGGAGTTGACAGTTCCTATTTATCAAAATCAATTGTTCTATTGTTATTGCTACGGGATCCAATATTCATGCATCTGAACGGTTCGTTAATTTATGGGGGAGAAGGGAAAAATACTAAAAAAAAACTTAAAATACGGAAAAGTTATCGAGAAATAATGCCGCTTCTGACGAGTTCTACTGCTGATTTGTTTCAATGTACTCATTTTTGTTACATCCTTTATATAATGACCTAAATGGTTTTGGAAAAATCCAGTTTCTCAATTTTTTGATCTGTTCGTATGAGGACACGCTACAGGTCATAATCAACTATCAAAATAGAATCCAATTAATTTTTGTTGTGGTTTGTTGGGTAGTTTAATTTTTATAAATAGTTCTACAAAAATACCCCCTTTTTCGAGATCGGCGTATGTAAAGATACCAGCGCAAGTTATGCTAATGAAAAGGAGGTACTAAGCCGCGAATACATCTAACGAACGACGTAGAATAATGAACGCATTTACTCAAATACGATCGGCTGAACGATAAAAATAGGTGACTTGTATACATTGAGAAAATCGAATGTGTTCGCAAATGTTCTTTGATTTTCGCAGTTTATCTGATGATATTATCATTATTGTAAGTGCAGCTTATGTGATTATGAGTGAAGTACTATATTTGAGTGAAGGAGGAAAAAACGTCGTTGATAGAAGACCTGACTTTTTAAGAGCAGAGAACAGTATAACGCAACCGATTTATGGATAAAGATAGAAATAGAATACGGACTTTTCGAGAATTTTTATGTAATGAGAGCTACCAAATTTTATTGTCAACTGAATGAAGTTAAGATTTCTAAGCAAGATACATTATTCAGAGTAGACATGTACACATAAGCAACAGCGAATCCCAACATGTGCACGAATTTTCTCTGATGTACCGCCCGGAGAGCGAACCTTGCCGAAGGCGAATGCATGTGTCTGTTGAGAATTCGTTCATTAGCCTTCTATCAGTATCGTTCGCCACATATATACGCGACTTCATAACGTAATACAGTCGGCAAAGACTTCAACTTCCATGTTGCTGACTCGAGTTCACTTTCGGGTCCCACATACTTCTTACTGTATGAATTTAAAATATTAATCTATATTTCAATATTTATTTTGTATGTTTGTATGGGGACACACTACATTTCGTTATTTTTGATCCATTCTGATTTTTTTATTTATCGATTTATCAATTATCAAGATAAAATCTCAGAAGCTTATATTATGGTTCGTCAGATAGTTAAATATTTATGAGAAAATTTCCATAAATACTTCTCTTTTTCTTTAAATACTAGTTAGGAAGACTTGCTAATGTTAATGATGGCGACGCAATGAGAGAATACTGCAAGTATCCCACATCTGACTGTGGTTCGCTTCCAGGTTCCTCAATATTATTTTCACTGGGTTTAAAATACTCCTTCGTCAGTTTTCAATATTCAATTTTGTAGCTATTATATTGCCTATATCGCACAGTGAGGTATTCTATTATCGACGATAAAAGTAATTATAACTTAGTGAAGTAGCTTTCTCTGAAATTAATATTATAAACAAAATTAGCCTTCAAAAAATGTTACGTATCTCCCTTCTCTGATCTGTTCGTATGGGAATACACTGGAGGTCGCAATTTTTGACAGACTGTTCGCATTATTTTTTATCAATTGGTTAACTATCAGCTTAGAATCCGATTTATTATTGGATGTGCAGTTTATTTGATTACCCTAGCACTCCATTCTCTCTGAATTTTCGCTCGACTGCGATATATTTCAGAGATCAAATATATTGTAACGTTATTTATTTTTAATTTAGGGAGCAAAAGTTACTAAACACTACTATTTATTTTTGTGATTTATTAAAATAATAAATTGGATAACTAACAGTATTTCTAATTAACAATTCTAACTTAAATTAAAGATTATTACACTACACTATAACTCAACTTTAATTATTCATGTTAACATTAATTTTTTTTGAATAACACAATTAGTTTCAACCACTAGTAGTCTATATTATAAAGTATCTGAGCCAAAATCTATGATACTCCTTGTTGAGTCAGCAAATATATACCGTGGGTCTCTGTTTTTCCCGCAAACCTCCAGACGTTTCTAGGAAACGCTAGAAGGTATCAGCAATTTTCTAGAAAACAAATATATTCGCTTCTATTTCTTGATGTAAAATATTTCCACAATTATTCTAAGCACCAGTAAAGCCGAAATGACTAATTTATAGACTTGAATTCGTTACACTGACCCCTCCTCAGGATTGTTTCGTCCCGAAACGGTTCCTCACGAATCCCTGAAGAGTCATGTCGGAATCTGCATTAGTCACCCTCAGTACATCGGGATGTTTTGTAGAAGTAGCAGTCGATGGTCCGTCCATTATTCGTCTGCTGTTTAGGGTTGTAGCTACAGACGAGGATTTCTGTTCCGGTGGACTGGAAGAGGGTTTCCAACATACTTCTTACTACCCTCCAATCCAATTTATCTAGTCCACAACCCAACTTCTTGCCAGCTGCATTACGTCGTTGTCCAATAGATGCTTCCGGAGGTCGAGCAGAGTATTCCACATAGTGCGGTATGTCGGTTTCTGGTAGAAGCATGATTTAGTCACCATATAGTACAGGTATCGTTTGTGCTCCGTGCGGTTGTCCTTTAGGTGTAGTGTTTTCCCGACTGATGGATGTTGGTTGGCCAGTTCTTCTAATCTTCCATAATTCCTCTTGAAAATGGGCGCTATTCCTCGAGACATCTTCAAGTCACTCGTCACACAGTGAGCCAGGGAATAGTTCAAAGGCACTGTGAACAGGTCTTGTTGTTCTTCATTCGTCACGCCGTACCGCACTTTACGACCGTTGAAATATTTGGTCAATGTGTTGGATGTAATGATGCAGAGATTCCGTTTGTCAAATCAGATCTTATTATTGTCTTCGTCGCACCCGTATCAAGCAGCATGTCATAGAGTTTTCCATTAATAAATCTATCCACGAGGATGCTGTTGGCTTGATGATACAGCGAGGCGACGTAACCGATGGATTGTGGGGCTACTGAATTATGCGATGCTTGTTTTGCTGCTTCATGCTCTAACGCATACGATAATGCATCAACTAATAACTTCGGACAATATATCCCTGGTGCCTGCTGTGCTTCGCTATCTCGAACCCCAAAAATGAATGCTTGAGTGGCTAAGCCCTCCAAAACGCTATCGGTGGCGGTAGGGTGTGCGAGGTGAACTAAACGAGCGATGTCAGCTTCAAATTCTTGGAGAGTTTCTTGCGATTTCTGGCATCGGTTCCTCAGTTGAGTCTGATACACCTGTTCGAGGTGCGCGTTCCCATAGCGCATCTCCAGCTGCTTGATCAGTTGGTCATAGTCACCTTGTTTGTCTTCTTTTAATATTTGAAGAACATTCATGGTTTCTCCATGCAACGAAACGGTCAATGCTGTGGCCTTATCTGCAAATGACCATTCATACGCCTTCGCAGCAGCTTCGAATTGTTTAAGGTAAATCGGCCACGACGTCTTCCTATCAAATTCCGGTATCTTTATGTGGATCTTTGCCTTATTCTCTTCTTTTATTATCCTTACATTGCCCGCTTCACATGCAAGAGATTCTGATATCGGTGATGAAGTCATCTTTGAGAAATTTCCTTCCAATTCCTGTATTTTCTTCTCATAATCTTCCCTTAAGTTCTTCAAATCCTCTTCTGCTTTTCTAGAACCCTCTTCCAATTTTTCTTCCATTCTTTGTTCCAAGGTTCTGGAACTTTCCATTGATTTATCTTCTTAAGTTGTAGAATTTTCTAGCAACTCTTCTTTCAGTGTTCTACAATTTTCAGTTAATTTGTCTTCTAGCGTTCTAGAATCTTCTAGCCACTCTTCTTTCAATGTTCTACAATTTTCATTTAATTTGTCTTCTAATGTATAGAATGCTCTGTGAATTTGTCTTCTAATGTACTGGAATGTTCTGTAAATTTTTTTTCCAACATTCTAGAATTTTCTGTCAATTCTTCTTTCAGTGCTCTTGAATTTTTCAGCAGCTCTTCTTTCATTTGCCCGAAATCGAATATGCCACACGGAATACATTCATTAGGATTCTCACCAGTATTTTCCAAAGCTTGTCGGAAACGTTGTTGGAGGACGGTCCTAGTTCCTGTCGCCTCCAATTCTTGTTCTTCTAGCTCATTCTTCAGATCAACCACTTCTAATTCACTCAATTTTACTGTCTGACGCCATTTTATTCATTTAAATTTAAAACCTCACACCTGATCACCAATTGTAACGTTATTTATTTTTAATTTAGGGAGCAAAAGTTACTAAACACTACTATTTATTTTTTGATTTATTAAAATGATAAATTGGATAACTAACACTTTCTAATCAATAATTCTAACTTAAACTAAAGATTATTACACTACACTATAACTTAACTTTAATTATTCATGTTAACATTGATTTATTTCGAATAACACAATTAATTTCAACCACTAGCAGTCCATATTATAAAGTATCTGAGCCAAAATCAATAATACTCCTTGTTGAGTCAGCAAATATATACCGTGGGTCTCTGTTTTTCCCGCAAACGTCCAGGCGTTTCTAGAAAACGCTAGAAAGTACCAGCAATTTTGTAGAAAACAAATATATTCGCTTCTATTTCGTGATGTAAAATATATCCACAATTATTCTAAGCACCAGTAAAGCCGAAATGACTAATTTATAGACTTGAATTCGTGATTCACTGGTAGAGCAAGGCTCATAATTTCCAATTATAATTAATACTAGCGGCCGCTACCTCGAAAAAAGCGGGAGCTTGACTATTTTCTCGTGTTCATTTTCAGGCTATCGTTTGTATAGCAGACCTAAAAGATAATTTTTTTCTGGGAAGCATCTTGAACGTGATTCGAAAAGCATTTGGTATGTTATCTCACCCCTTGAGAGAAATCCTCAGAGAGTATATTTTTGATCCACAATTTTCTGTTCACAGGATCGCTTTAACGTGAATGGTGACAAATCCGATCTTTGAGCTCGTTCTGAGCTCATGAACTCGCAAAATGTCAAATGGTGTCAGCGCATTGAACTTTAATATTAGTCCGACGTGAGCTAATAATGTTGGGGTCGACATAAAAGATTTACGAGTACTGAAAATGTAAGCTTACTCGAAAAATATTACTCTTTCCTCAGTATATTGTAGACTGCTATTCCAATGCCATGAATACAACATTCAGAACAAACTCTAAAGTTTAAAAGAATATTCCTGAGATAAAACTTTGTAGATTGCGTGGAAGGGTAGTTTTCTAGTTTGAAACTTTGTGAGGACATTCGAACTAGAGATTTCATTTCCACAGAAAACAGGTATCCGTGGGAATTTTTCTATTGAAATACCTTCTAGCAAAAAACACCTCAATAAAGTGTACAACGGTTCAGAAGGAACTGGGCTATAAGTCAGTTGTTTGGATAGCAATTCCGCGTATATTTGAACTCTCGTAACTCTGATTTTAATAACATTAAAACTCTCAAACTTTCAGGATGAAATAAATTCAACAATTTTAGTCCTGATACATCAGAACAACCATTAAAATCTGTTCCTCCTTTATGACAGTCCTAGGATAGGCAAGCAACCAAATAATCCTTTTGTTAATTAAATACCTCAATAAACAACATGGTTGCTACATAACAGCAAACACAAATTTCATCTACAACTACTCTAATTCAAAGTGTGATAATACAGTGGAAATGTCTCCTGTTTGAAATGTGCGATGTGGGGCTGTTGTTCCGGTAAAATATTGCGGATTATTAGAAGCATCCTACCGGAAATGATACTTCCACTACACTAGTTTCACTGAAACTGGTGGAAGGGGAAGTCTGCTCCGTCAGCATGCGCTAAGACGAAGAAGTGCTTTGAGGAGGAGATAAGGAAATGGGAGGATAATCGATGATAATGATACTGGAATGTTAAAGTGTAGTGATTGATGAGTCAATCTGGATGAATCAAGAGCAGTGAAAAACGACAAAAACCATCAATTGCTCTTCTAGCATTTGAGGATGCTTGTGCTCCAAATTGACCAAGCATCTCATTTATTTCTGCTTGATACCAATTCAAATCAAAAAAGAGCTACATATGAAGGAAACATTTCTTTATTAATATGTTCAAACTATTTTAAAATCTATACTTATACAGGATTATTCAGTTAACTGTAGAATAAAATTCTCCAAATTAGAATGTATAGAGTGCCTCGCAGGGGTAATTTCTTTGTTCTAACCTAGAATCCATTCTTTATCCCATCCCTTGCTAAAAGTCAAGATCACGGTTTCCTTGCCATAATTCCTACTTCCAAAATTCAAGGCAAATATCCCTTCACAAAGTTCAAGAGCAGACGGCTATGAGATATACGCAACACGGTTTTTGGCCTCGGTCCAAAAATCTCTTTGCCTCTCTATACCGGGTGCTTGAATTTGTGGACCATTTGGCTCTGGTAATGTAGATTGATATCACATATGATTCATGTTGAAGAGGCTGACTCAATCGTGCAAGAAGCCATCAAGAAACGATGATGATTGCGATGATGATGAGGATGATTTATGAGTAGTTTTGGATGCATTAGGATCTAGTTAAGTGTGGTTCAAATAGAAATAAACAGAATATGAAACGCAATATATTTCAATATTACATTACTTGAGTATCCAATTGAATGAAACAATAAAAAAAATATTGTATTTTCAAGGATTACACGAAATTTTCCCTTCAATTCATCAGTTTCCAATCGCGAAGCCCATCTGATATTTACTGCTCCCGGAGCGATAATCTGTAATATATGGCGCTAGCAATCATGACAGTGTGAGAAATTCCTCATCTCTAAAATTGAAACCGTTCTTCGAACATTTCAGCCTATAACATCTTTGTCAGTGTTCATAACGGGTTTAGAAGACAGATGATTTTTCACGCCTATCTTCCTTCGTTTTTCCGTGAAAAGTAAAGAATGACGGCTTGTATTCGTGGAACAAAGATTGATAAATAAAAAGAGAAAAGGCATATTATACGGTACTAGTGGTCGACCAGTGGTCGAAATTCGACCGTAATTCATTATATTGTTGAATTCAAACGATATCGAATTCAACCCTCCATCTCCAGGGGTTGGGCGTTTCAGGTAAAATTAACTTGGTATTCGAAATTCTATCCGAATCTTAAATAAGAAATAGTCGTTTCCATTCGGTTTTTTGGATGGGTGGTAAAATCGTTAAACTTTTACTTCAGACATTTTTTCATTCGGTGCATATTTCTCGATATATCCCATTAAAAAATTATATTGTCTTCGGCGGTATATTCGAATGGGACATCCTATTATACTTTTACATATAGACTTCAAGTATGTTAAATCTCACTGTTCCCCGTGCGCGCATTACAAAGTTTGAATGGGACATTCTGTATATAATTTTGGCTTTTTGCATCCCTCCTTTATTTATACTTCAAGTATGTCAAATCTCACATTCCTTCGTTTAAGCAGTACAAATTTTCTTCTCCAAGTAAAATGAAGAAAGGACACCTGTATATAATTTTGATTATCTGCACTCCCCCATTTAAACTTCAAGTATACCAAATCTAACATTCCTAACTGCGCGCGTTACAATGTTTTTTGTTCACGTAAAATCAAAACGAGACAGTCTGTATGCATGTCTAGCTTCCTGCATTCCTTCTTTATTTAAACATCAAGGATGCAAAATTTCACATACCTTCGTGCACACGATATTAAGCTTCTTCATCCAGTAAAATTGAATTGAACACCCTGTTTATGATTTTAGCTTCCTGTTCTCCTTCTTCATTTGAAGTATTCCAAATCTAACATTCCTTTCTTTTCACGTGAAATTGAATATCACTCCTGTATATAATTTAAGCTTTCTCTACTTTTTGAGCTTCAAGTATGTCAAATCTAACATTCCTTTGTGCGCGATGTACAAAGTTTTCTTTTCACGCAAAATTGAAACGGAACATCGTGTATATAATTTCTGCTTTATGCACTCATCCCTCATCTAAATTTTAAATATGTTAAATCTCACATTTCTTCGTGAGCGTGTTGCAAAGCTTTTTCTTCACGTAGAATTAAAATGAGACACTTGTATATAATTTTAGCTTTCTGCACTTCTCCATGTACTTAAACTTCAAGTATGTCAAGTCTCACATTACTTCGTGCGCGCAGTACAAAGTTTTCTACGTAAAATCACAATCGGACATTTATGATATGATTTTAGTTTTCTGCACTCCTAAATACTTAAAGTGTACCTGATATCACATTATTTGTCCGCGCAGTACAAAGTTTTCTCTTCACGTGAAACTTAAATGGGACAGCCTGTGCATAATTTTAGCTTTCTGCACTCTTCCATACAAACTTTAAATGTGCAAATTCTTTTGTGCGCTTAATATGCTTTCCACATATTAAAATATGTTAAAAATGGGACACCTGTATATAATTTTCACTTTCTGCTCTTCTTCTCCATATAAACTTTGAGTATGCCAAATCTCACAGTCCTCTGTGCATGCAATATGTTTTAAAAGAGGACCGAAATTTTTCTCTTCACGTATTAATATATAGATTAAAGCGGGACACTCCGTACGTAATTTCCGCTTCCTGCACTTCTTTTCCATATGAACTTCAAGTATGCCAAATCTCACATTCCTTCGTGCATGCAATATGCTTAAAAAGGGGGCCGAAAGTTTTTGCTTGACGTATTGATATATAGATTAGACTGATTTAGACCATACATTATTTGTTTTCTATTCAAATTTAAATGCATCCCTATGTAATCTTTTAAGTGACAAAAGAACAAACTTTCTAGCTTGACGCGTTTCAAATTGAAATCACACTATTCATACAAACACGCGTCTCACTCTCTCACTTAAGCAGGACATCATTATTTGAAATGACTTTGGTCGATAGAAACGGACCAGTATCGGATATCTTGATATAACACTTGATTTCATGTGATGTTTATTTCCTAACTATACAATGAGTTGAAAGATTTCAAAATTCTTTTTGTGACCACGTGTATTCTTATGAAAATGAAATATGCCATATACAATTTTCTGATTGAAGTCTCTGTTAACTTGTACTTGAAAGAATTGGATATGGCACATTAGTTTATTATTGTTCAAAAAATTACTGTGACTACAATAATTGAGGAAATAGTCCGTGAGACAGGGCTTAAATTTTTTGTTGATTACCGCTCACTTGAAACTTTGTGAGTGGCTTCATTGTGATGAGTCCGATAACTTTTTCATTTGGAAAAATTCTAGATTTGGGAGCGTTTTTTAGCGAGGGCTAACTAATTGAGAAAATATTACCGTCATGTTGATCTTTATCGAAAGTTTTTTTGATAATAAATTGAAAAAAAATATTGTCCGACATGAATATTAGGGCTAGCGGTGAGTTCTGCAAGCCGCACTTGTCATAAGTACGGGCGTACACGAATTCGGCACCAAGAACATGAACTCGGCACCGATGCTAAGCCGATTAGTTGATGAGCTCGGCACTGTCAATTTTAAATAAACCCACGATCACCCTGGAAGATTCAGTTTTATAAGTGAGTACAACTTTAGAATCACTCATGTTGGACTGAAATACTGTCTATAACAATGATTGCAGGCTATCTCTACGTTCGCGCTTTTGAAAAACATCCCTGAATATTACCGAATTACGTTGCGCGCGCCTAAGATACAGAACTTGAGTCCGAGACAGCCGAGAAGGGTGCAGTGAACTCATGTTAGGTCGAAACTCAGTTTATAAATGAGTATTCAAATGTACGGCTACATTTGAGTCCAGTTTATTATTAATATAAAATCACATGTGTCCAGAGAATCTCACACAGGTAGAAAGATTAAGTCATTAGTCCTAATCCATAGTATAGTGCCGAGTTCGAGTAGGGGATTAAAGATCTAGGTAGTTTGGTGCCGAAATCGAGGCCACCCCATAAGTACCAACATACTTATAACAAGTGCGGCTTGTCGGACTCGCCGCTAGCCCCAATATGTCGGACTATTTTTTTTTTCATTCTATAATCAAAAAATCATTCGATTAATGTGAAGATCAATATAACAGTAATATTTTTCCAATTAATTAGCCCTCGCTGAGAAACGCCCCCAAATCTAGAATTCTGCCAAATGAAAAAGTTGTCGGACTTATCACAATGAAGCCACTCACAAAGTTTCAAGTGAACGGTACTCAACGAAAAATTCATGCCCTGTCTCACGGACTGAAAGATGAAACTCTAGAGGAATTCTCATAATGAAGTCTCAAATATCCAAAGACTCAGATTTCAAATATCGCATCGTTGGCCATATTTGAAGCCGCTCTTCGTCCAAAACTGACTGAGCGGTCTCCATTCTTCAACCCTTCGAGCAGGATAATATTTTTTGAAGTGAAACAATTTTAAGACATTACGAGTTTTCAGATTGAGAGTAAGCTCGAAGAGCTAACAATATATGTGAAATGTAAAACCCTTTTTCTCTTTCTAATGACCGTTTGTTAGGACATAGAAACAGAGACTGAAAGAATATATTTCTTATTGGTGATAGTCTTTTATTCTGATTTTCTGGTCGTATGTCTCCTGCACCACTGAAATCCCACCCAAAAATATGGACATTTGTGCCAAACGAAGGCCCTTTCACTTCTGTGGCTAATACAAAGAATTGTAGGAGAGGATGTACTGAATTTCAATAATACTTGATTGTAGCTATATCACGGGAATTTTTGCTATAGGTCACACTAAATAATTCATTGATATGACGAGAATACAACATGATAATAGGTACCATATTCAAAAAAAATTGTCAAAATTGGTTCGTGGAATAGAACTTAGATAAAGGAATAGTCCTACATATTCTGCGTTTATTGGGAATTAATCCTCTGGTGCAGTTGGTCATTTTTATTTTAACTTGGTTTTAAGCGTTGGCGCAAATGTCCAATGTGATGAGAAATTTATATCTGGTCTGGGGCAGTTGATAATCGCCCAATTTTTCATGGAGAAATTTCTGAAAAATGTAAATTTTGACAGTTCAGTTTCTGGAACATTTTTATTGATTTTATTGAATGTGTTACATCTACGTGAATTTTAACAATAATTTAGTGTACAATATTCATAAGCAAGTAATTTGTGACGCATTTCAACTGGTGAAATAAAAATTTTGAATAACTAGTGTTTTTACTTACTTGTACTAAGTACAAGGAAGTAATGTGAAACCGACAAAATTCATCTATCGAGATTTTAATGGAAATATCTGTAATGAGCATTCCTGAATCCATTTTGACTATTTTTGGCTTGATGTCGGTACATATGTTCGTGCGTGCGTGCGTAACTCGCAAATCTTAAAACTGGTTGAACGTATAATGTTGAAATTTTGTATTCAAGATTAGTATAGAGTCTAGTTGTGCATCTCGCATTATGGTTTCAATCGTCTGTACTGGAAGTGCACTTTACTTGAAACTTTTTTCGAATTTTTCCGATAAATCTAGAATGATCAACCGTAGGATGTTGAAATTCAGCAAATGAAATTACTGTAGCATCCAAATGGTTATCTCCTATTTTCATACCAATCGGCTCAGCCGGAAGTGCACTTTATATGACAGACTTTTCGAATTTTCTTCATAAATTCAAAACAATCGGTCGTAGAATATTGAAATTTTGTATTAATCACTTTTATAACATCTAGTGGTATATCTTGCATTATGATTGCAATCGGCTGAACCGGAAGTGCAGTTTACTCGAAATATTTTTTGATTTTACCGCATAAATTCAAAACGATTGAACGTAGAATATTAGAATTCAGTATTCAAGACGATAGTACCGTCTTCTAGGTGCGCATAACCTATTTTCATTGAGATCGACTGAGCCGGTAGTGCACTATAGTTGACAAACTTTTGGAATTTTTCGCATAAATTCGGAACGATCATCTGTAGAATATTGAAATTTGGTATTTCAGTCTGCTGTAGCATCTGAATGATTGCCTATTATTTTCATAACAATAATAATAACCGGAAGTGCACTTCAGTTGGAATATATGTTTCAATTATGCGTATGAATTTAGAACTGTGAGCCGTAAAATCCTGGAAATCAGTATTTAGGAATGTTGTAGCATGAGAATGATGAACTACTGTTTCCATAGCAACCGACTAGGCTAAAAGCGCATTCTACTTGACAGATTCTCAGACTTTTTTAGATAAATCAAAAATAATTAGCCGTGGAATGATGAGATTTTCTGTTTGATTATATATATCCAATGATGTACAAGTAAGTCACGTGATATCCACGTCAGATTTTTTTTTTCATATTCGTGGAAATTACCCATAGGCTGATATATCATAGAAAGGTTGGATATTATTCGCCATGGTAATTGATTTTAGCACTTATCTAGAGGTTGAAAATTAGAGTTGTCTATGACAAGTCAATTTTAAACAGAAATAATGCAAAAGAGAATAAAAATATTCATAATGGATAGTGAACAATTCAAAATAACTTTTGAAAATATTAATTGGTTGTTGAAAAATTCTAAAATATAAATATGACTTGTCATAGACAGCATTCATTTTCTACCACCAAAGAGTCCTACAATCACTACCAATGGCGAATAGCAATTAATTTCTAAACAAATTTCTCCGCTTTCGCAGTTCGGTTTCGCAAATATTTCAATAAAGTTTTACACCCACGTGAATTTTAGCAACAATTTAGTGTATTATATTCATGAGCAAGTATTTTGTGATGCATTTGAATTGGTGAAAAGGTATTTTAAATAATGGAATATCTAAACATTTGAAAGAATTACCCATAGATTAATATAATATAGAAAGGTTGAACTTTGTAACAATGAAACAAAAAAATTCAATGGCATTTGCACCTCAAGATTCTGTTCTGTTTTGACAAAGATCAACACTTGATCATGACAAATCGCGTTAACGATACATCTGAAAATCCTGTGGGGAGTGTTTGTGACAGAGAATGGAAACTTTGTAGTATCCAAAAATATTGAAGCTGCAAATATATTTTTTCCACTGATAATTATATACGTACATATAACAATAAATACAACTTTTGTAGTGTCCAATTTGAGATTCTAATGAATTCTTTATGTTTTCTTGTTTATAGTTAATGAGAAGTTTCACTTCTAACGACATTAGTTTTCGACCAACCCTTTTTTTTCAGCTTATAACTTTTGAACGATATCTTGTATCAAAAAATGTTTCAATTTGTAGAACTTTTAATTATCTACAAGCTGGCAGCTTTATACTGAAATTGGCAAAGTTATAAGAAAAATACGCGGAAAAGTTCATATCTTGGCAAAATTATTTTTCGAACGATAATTGTACCATCCAAGAGCGTTAGAGACTCTCTAGTTCCTTAAACTATATTTTCTTTCATGACTGACTTTGAAATTGAGAGGAAAGAGGAGCTAGTCTCCATTCTAAATTATTAGACTTGTAATGGTCACCAGTGGCGACTACTCTTCGTCAGCACTGTACCGCCCTAACTCCCTTAATATCAATTTCAAAAAGAAGAAATCGACGAAAATCTGTTTATTGCAATATATAGTAATTCATAATTTTTTTTTGAAATCCTAGTTACCTTGAAGAAGCTCTTCAAATATGCAGAAAACGTCCGTTTAACTGAAATCGTAGCTTTCATAGTTTACGAGATCTCAAAAATGGCAGTTGAGGTTGGCTCAAACATTTTTGAACTGAAATTGAAAGATAATTTTTGTGGAGAATGAATTAACTGCTGAATGAATATTGAATGGGATCCCATAATTTTTTTATACGTTCTTGGTTGCGTCAATTCTATTAATTTCTATTCCACTCACGATAAAAATATAAAATTCTCTTTCATTCTCCTTATTCCCGGTTTTCTTTCAGCACAGCCTTTCTGTACACTCTAAATAAAACAAATACATTCAAAACAGTAAAATTTATTCATGCCCCACGATATGTCATTCTGGTGGAGGCCGAACCGATATATGATACTTTCCTCCGGTCTGTTTTCCGTTTTTCACAGTTCTGTTTGTATGTCTGTGTTCGACACTTCGGCACTCCCAACGTTTTATTGACAAATTCGCAGAGACGGGAGACGTCGCAAGTGTTACATGATACGTGGTACGCCTACACATTACGTTCAAGAAGAACAGCTATTCCCAAAATCTTTAAACCTGAAATTTGTAAAATAAAATTTATAAAATCATTGCCCCAAAAGTGATGCTTCGATGTAATTTCATGTAAATTCGAAATAATCGATCATTTCGGTACATTTACTCACATTCACCCTTATTTCAAGGCAAAGCATGCCAATCCAATAAATTTCATCCCCTTTCCGTCCCAATTTCCGAAGTATCCCACAATTCTTTTTCTCTGATCAACTAATTCGTGATTCATGGAATCTGAACTCTCTTTCTTCCAATTTAGGTACTTCCAGGTTAGTCAGACTGCAACACAACCAAAAGTAAGCAGAATTTATTAGAGCTTTCACACTAGGTTTTCGGACTTGAAACGAAAAAGGAATAACCTGAGACATTTGAAACACCTACAGACTCTATAAATAAATATAGTTCGAAACGAATCGAAATAGAAAATGAAATTGATTGGTTGGTGAACGAATCTATTTATAACATATATAAATATTTTCTCTCGTCATATTGCTGCAAATAAAATTGTCCTAGCATCAACAAATTTTGTGATGAATTATGATTCACTTGATAAATCTTTCCTCACATATTTAAGCAGAAACCGAGGAGGGTTGTGACAATATTTACTTCATCATATCTCAGTTAAAAAACATTCCATATCTATGAACTGTATGAGTCAATGTAGCTCAATCCATATTGTTTGAGAAACAATCATCAAAATTAATCCTTGTGTCACAGCTCTCCTAATACTTTGGTGAGTTGTGACAGATATCAAGGTCAGCTGTGAAACCTATGCATTCAGAAAATAATATATAATAAATATTATTAGTTTTGGTGCATTGCAGATTTGGAAATGGGACATATTAAAAAATATTAATGAGAATTCCAAACGAAATCGATTTGTTTAAAACAAAAATAAACAAAAAGCAGAAAGAATCATAAGCAATAAATGATATTTTTACGATTTCCCATGTCGTCCAAAAGTGCCGCTGTCTAATTTCGGATATAAAAATGATATAAACTCCAATAATGACGTCGTAAACATTTCATCCATTCCAAATTTCAAAAGGGTATTCCAATTCTCACTGCCCATTAAATTTTATATTATTTCCAAGTTTTAAAATTGTAAATGGAGGAAGCTATTTTTATGATAAGTAAATACTAGCATATTTATGAAGTTGCTAATCATCTTTACAGGATGGTTTGCGAAAGTTGAGTTTGTGGAGTTATATTGATCTGGGGGCAGAAGTTACGTATTAGAGTATCTAGTAAAGTTATTTTGCTTGAGTAGAGTAATATCAAACGATACACATTTGAATGCTAAATATGTTTACAATACTACAGCGGCTTCAAGCGCAATATACATGGGCTGTTACTCGACAGGATATATTCTCAAGGGTAATTTAAGGTAAATATTTCGTACATATCAAATATAAGGGGGACTAAGTCAATTTAACAATTCAAATTTGTATTATGGCAAGTGTTTGCTCGTGAATCATTAGTGATTAGACGACGTTGTATGCAAATTTCTGATTGTTCAGTTCGCGACCTTTTGGATAACCACCATTTTGTGCGTATCATAACCTCTACATAATAGTTCCTGAGTAAGTCGCATTGTAATGGGTCCTTCGAAATGGAAAAAAATATCTGAAAATCAATACTTTTGGGTTTCCTTTACCATCATATGGAAAAGTCAATCTCTACATTTATTTTTTTGAGATTATTTATTTCAAATCCTGGCCTTAACTACGACTAACATGGTCCATTCTAAAGTTCCAATTTTCGATGTTGTGTCCGAGTATTTCGAGCGGTATTTGGCGAATAACGCAAGTGATGCTGACTTCCAATTCCTCAATTGTATTAAGCTTATCTATGTATACTTTGGACTTTGAATAGTCTCAAAGGAAAGATATGGAGATGTGATATCACACGATCTGGGCGGACAATCCACCTATTCGAAAAGAGAAATTAGTTCATCGAATTATTCTCGCAATAAAGCCATGTTTTTATGGGTCTAGTTGGTACCAAATGTCTTCAAGATGACGGGCTCCAATTTCAGGCAGCAAATAGTCCGTTTTCATGGCGCGATACAGGCGTCATCGATAGTTACATTCTTGCCTGCAATTTTCAGCTAGCACCGCCATATTTTGTTCATCACGTTCTGGATGTGATCTATTAGGTCGCGTATTATCTAATAATGAAAATTGGGCCTCATACTTTTCGATGTTATAGCAAATTAGGCGTTCGGTATGCCGAGTCTGTGGACCATAAGTAGCTCTAAGTACACAAAACACATTTCTCGTAGAGCATTGATTTTCGTAATACAACTGAATTATTTGTACGGATTGTGCCAGGCTAAGTCTTTTCTTGATGAACTGTCAAACAATACTGAACAAAAATGCAAGGACAAGTTGTCATGCTTTACGCGTTATCGGTCGAGTAATTCAATGAGAAAAAAGTACTTCTAAATGAATCGCCTTTTATTCAGGTGCTTGATCATTGCACAATACTCTGGAAAGAAACCTGTTATCAATTTAACGTTCTATCTTCTTATAAGGAGTAGGTTTACTGTTCTTTCCTTGTATGGTTAATCCAGGAAGAACCTGCTGATTGAATCCAATAGGCTTCATGTCTTCGCCGTAACAATATGTTAGTTGTCTGATTCACTTTTTTTATAGAAATTTTGCAAGAAGGCTCTGACCAAATAAGAAGTAGATCTAGATGATCGTCCACTCAGTTACCTTAACTGTTTAAATGTCGTAGCCAAAAGATTCTGATATTTTTGAGGCGGCTTGGCTGACTGTAAATAATGCGATTTTCCTATAGGCTGTGTGCTTGAAGTCTACTAGCACCTCTAGCGGGCAATGGAGAGCGATTGAACTCCCATTTTATCGTTGTTTCATACCTATAATTTTTTAAATGTACTAATATTATATAATTCAGCTGTGTGCGTATATTATAACTTGCACAGCATAAAAAGTGCATTGAAATTATTTATTTTGGATATTTTCACTTACTTGTACTAAGTACAAGAGAGTATTGTGAAACCGACAAAATTCACCTATCGAGATTTTGATGGAAATATCCGTTTTGAGCATCTCTGAATACATTTTGACTATTTTTGGCTTGATGTCGGTATGTGCGTTCGTGCGTGCGTGCGTAGCTCGCAAATCTCAAAAGTGGTCAAATGTATAATGTTGAAATTTTGGATTTAAGACTGGTATAGGGCCTAGTTGTGCTCCTCGCATTATGGTTCCAATCGTCTGTACCAGAAGTGCACTTTATTTGAAACTTTTTTCGAATTTTTCTGATAAATCTGGAATGATCAACCGTAAGATGTTGAAATTCAGCAATTGAAATTGCTGCAGCATCCAAATGGTCATCTCCTATTTTCGTACTAATCGGCTCAGCCGGAAGTGCACTTTATATGATAGACTTTTCGAATTTTCTCCATAAATTCAAAACAATCGATTGTAGAATATTGAAATTTTGTACTAAGCACTTCTATAACATCTAGTTGTACATCCTGCATTATAATTGCTATCGGCTGAACCAGAAGTGCAGTTTACTCGAAACATTTCTTGAATTTTCCGCATAAATCAAAAACGATTGAACGTAGAATATTAGAATACAGTATTCAAGATGATAGTACTGTCTAGATGCTCATGTCCTATTTTCATTGAGATCGACTGAGCCGGTAGTGCACTATACTTGACAATCTTTTGGAATTTTTCGCATAAATTCAGAACGACCATCTGTAGAATATTGAAATTTGGTATTTCAGTCTGCTGTAGCATCTGAATAATTGCCTACTATTTTCATAACAATGATAATAACCGGAAGTGCACTTCAGTTGGAGTTTATTTTCCAATTTTGCGTATAAATTCAGAACTGTGAGCCATAGAATTTTGGAAATCAGTATTTAGAAATGTTGTGGCAAGAGAATGATGACCTACTGTTTCCATAGCAACCGATTAGGCTAAAAGCGCATTTTACTTGACAGATTTTCAGAATTTTTTGGATAAATCAAAAACAATTAGCCGTGGAATGATGAGATTTTCTGTTTGATTATATATATCCAATGATGTACTATGTACAAGTAAGTCACGTGATACCCACGTCAGATTTTTCTCTTCAATTATTACGAACCTATTAGAAAAAACTTCTTAATTCGTTCAAATTGACAGGATAACCTCAAACTATGGCGCCGATAATCTTGCGGACCGGATTGAATGTGTCAAATACTGTATTCCTTTTACCGCAGAAGCATTGAAGAAAAGCGTCGATTAGTTTTTTGCCATATTAAACATGTTGAAGAATATGTTGCTGACAATATTAACAACAAAATTATTACGAAGTACATCCGACAAACTGTCATCATTGAAACACTTTACAAATTAGAAACAGAGATAGATTCATGAGTCCGAAATCGATGATGAATTTTTCTAATTTCACAATTGAATTACAAACATCTTTACTATAGAGACTAGTAATGAAAGACCACTTTGATCCACTTCACTCGTTTTTTGATGTTATAACTCCAGACATGAAATCTATAAGACTAAATTTTACTTGAATAATCCTTAAGACAACAGTCTGAAACACAACAAGTGTATTTCTATGTTTTATATGCAATTATTTCCACTTTTAAACTACAATGCTCAATGACGTTTTCTGAGAATTGGTGTTTAAAACTTACAATGGTCCTCACCATGAGCGCTCGCATCGATATTTGTTCAAACTCCGCCCCCTTGCACATAGCCTATTGTTATACTTTTCTTTCAGTTCATAAAATTCATGTACAGTTCATCTTGAACCAACCGATGGATTATGCTCTATGTATACCTGCCCAGGTTCCATTTTTTCTCTTGGAGCCGTGTATTTATTTGTTCCCAACTGCTAATTCGATTGTGTAGTTTTTTTTAATGGTATGTTCTGTATTAATTTGGTCAAGTACCATCTGTACGACGAAATATGAGTCCCACCCCGCAAAAATTCTGGAACTCATTTTTCAACGTAGTCTTCTCCGTCCAAAGCTGCTCCAGTTTGTTGATCCTACAATCCCAGCCTTGTCTCAGTAGAATCTTCTTCATCAAGGAAGATATGGAATTAGCTGGGACCTAGCTCGATCTATGTCGCGAGCACAGCTCCAAAGGGTGAGATGTCGCGTTGTCGTGTTGGAAAAGACTTTTTTTGTGGGCCAGTCATGTCCATTTTTCTCTCAACTTGGTTTACAAGTAGCCCAATAACGATGCATCACACATGGAACCTTTCTCAAGTAATTGACTAGGGTTATCTCTCACGAATTCTGAAACCTATTAGACTAAAGACACTTCGCTGGCAACCCATTTAAAATGGTCATTGATCTCTGGCGTAGCGTGGTCAGGTAGTTGTCCAAAGGACCCAAATCTAGAGGATATGGACGTTGCAAGGAAACTATAATGGAAATAAAAAAAGCTTTCAACAACAAGAAACCAGAGAGAATTGAAAAAGAAACAAACAATCATACAGGTACAAGCACATCATATAAATAAAAAAAGAGGCTAGAAGAGTAACCAAAACAGAAATAGTGAAGAACAGAAGAAGACAAAGTCGAATAGTAAATAGAATAATAAAGAAAGATACAGTGGAGGAGATTAATAAACTATAGAAAAAATGAAATAACTTTCAACAACAAGAATCCAGAGAGCATTAAAAAAAAATAATAACTGAACTGGTACAACAAAAGAGTTAACGAAAGAGACTAGAAGAGTACAAAAGCAGATTCAGAGAAGAACATAATGAATCTAACTAAACAAAAAGGCGTGCAGGAGAAGAAAAATTTCACTGAGAAATCACACAACCACTAATTGATTCTCCTTTTGATATGAGAGGAAGCAAAAAACAGCTCAAAAAAAAATGGAAGAATTGAAAACCTAATTGTAAGCTCCCATAACCACTAATTGATGCTCTTTTTGGTATGACAGAACGCTGAGAAGGAAGCAAACAACAAAACAAACAAAATAGAAGAAATAAATATGTTTTATTGGGTATAAGTTCTGTAATTTATTAGAAAAACAACGTTTCAACAGCAAAGTGCTGCCTTTTTCAAGTGAAAATAAATATAAATATAAATAAACAAAATTGTCAAGGCAACAAAAATAAGAATAAAAGTACAAATCATAACTAGATCAGTTTGAAATATATTAACTCCTAGGATCGTAGAGCTCTGCCTGTGATTGATGATTCAATATCCACAGGTCTTCAGGAGAAAATAATGAAGGTCTAAATAGGGAAAATTGTCAGCTCCTTGTGGTTCTAGGTCAATCTGGCTCTACTCTTGAAAAAGGCAGCACTTTGCTGTTGAAACGTTGTGTTTCTAATAAATTACAGAACTTATACCCAATAAAACATATTTATTTATAAAATGAGTTCTGAAAAGTTTTTTCCTTCATTAAAATAGAAGAAATTGGAAACCTAATTGAAAGCTCCTACAATCCCTACTTGATGCTCCTTTAGGCATAAGAGCAAGCTGAAAACAAAGCAAAAAAACAAGACAAAACAAAAATAGAAGAGATTGAAAACCTAATTGAAAGCTCCTAAAATCACTACTTGATACTCGTTTTGGCACGAGAGCAAGCTAAGGAGAAAGCAAAAAACAAAACAAAAAAATAAAAGAAATTGAAAACCTAACTGAAAATTCCCACAATCACTACTTGATGCTCATTTTTGCATGAGATAAAGCTGAGGAGAATGCAAAAAACAAAACAAAATAAATAAAATAAATTGAAAGCCTAACTTAGAGCTCCCACAATCACTATTTGAGGCTCTTTTTGACATGAGAGGAAAAAAAAACAGGAGAAAATGAAAACGTAATTGAAAGCTTCGGCAATGACTTCTTGATGCGTCTTTTGGCATGAGAGAAAGTCGAAGAGAAAGCAAAACAATAAAATCTTCACTTGATTATGGTCAGCCCTTGGAAGTGACAGGAGCTTCAGGTGAAAAAATAGGTGACATGGTTGTTGGAAAAGTTGACTACTAGTAATTCTTATTCTATCAAGATCAAAACTCCAGAGGAATGAACTGATATGTTGTCGTGATCTAAAATATTTTGTGGGACAATCGGCCACTCGCTTTTCAAGTACCTTTCCTTCAATAATCTGGAATACGTCACATGATTTCTTTCTTAAACAGCACTAGCTATCTCAAGCACCTTATCAATGATTACTGTAGTAGTTGCCTCAACAGGGCGTCCAGAATGCTCAGCGTTGGGATCAAAGATGTTTATTAGGTTCTTCTCAAGTTTCAAATAATTAAACTGCCCTTTCAAAATTCGTGAATAAGTCCTACTCACTTCTTCATGATAATCAAGAAACATTCTTCTGTTAATGACGTATGTGCGTAACACTCACACATGCTGTTGTCAGCACCAGAAGACAATCAAACAATTGGAGCGTTTGGTTAACATCTCACGTTCTAGGGCGTTTAAGCAACTGAATGTAGATGCTAGACATTCTAATAGACACCACACATAAATTCCTGAACGAAATCCTCTGCTGACGTCATCAGGATATTGCCTGGCAACCAAGAGGACAATGGAAAGAAAAAATGTAGAGGAGCTTATGTTTCGAGCGATCGAATTAGTAATCAAACACTTTTGTCAATATGCAAAGAGAAGCTGAAAAAATAGAATTTAGATGCTTTTCTTGTCAAGTCTAAAATTCAGATATATCAAAATTATTTTTTGGAACTTCATTACACTCACTACGTAATTTGGTGAATATTTTGTTGGAGATCCTACGACGTGAGGAAATAATTTAATATTCATATAGAAATTTCAATTTGAATTCACATACATACATTACAGAGTCCGGAAGTTTAATATTGAGCTAAAAGCATTCTAAGTGCCTCTTGACTTCATCCGTAAATACACGCTATCCCTTTACTTACTCTCCTCATTACAATTAAAGTGTCCTGAGGGACCACTTTTCTAATTCTCTGAATTGTGCCGGTAATCCTGACAATCGCGTGCGTGGTGCTTCTGGAAAGAGGTCAGGGAAGGATGAGAGAATGATTCAGGAATTAAAGTAACAAATCCAATACTGCAAGAGCTTTTTTTATAGATAATTCAGGTTTTTTCCGTAAATTATATATCTCGTCTATACATAAGTTCAAAAAAATGACTTAGGCGTTACTGTTGAAACTGCAGACGGTATGCTCGGGCGCCAAAGCGGTCGGTGACGCAGCTTCTAAAGACGGACGGCTGGATAGCTGAGAGGAAAGAGTTAGGGTTGTCAAAAAAAAAATCAAAAAATATTTATTTGGACTTGTTTGTGCTACTAAAGTAAGGGATAACAAAATGTGAAAACTGATTGTGAATAATCTCGAAACAAAATAAGGCAGCTGAAGGCTCTATGATTTGTTCTGTGCTCAATGCAATGATGAAAATTACAAGGGTTCGTCACAAGTTTGTAGATTCCATTTATTTTAACGACTAATGCCGTTTTTTGATGAAATAGTGTTCATTTTGTTCTTACTGTATTTACAAAATAAGTACATTGTACTTTAACAGACTGTTCTTCACTTTTTAATGCTTTAGTTTCTCCCCTATCTTATCAATCTCAAATTCACCCCAATTCCAGTATTGCTTATTATGTCCTTGTTGCCTGTTGGTCACATTGAATTCCCCTTTCTTGTGGCTTGGCTTCGCTTGGGGTTAAAGTGACAGATACAGACCGTAGTTGTGGATGTCCTAGTTTATTCCTTCAGGAACCGTTGTCACGAACGTCGAACATATTGCGCTTCGGAAACTTGGGGAATTTGATATTGTGCGCAAGAGGGATGTAAAATATTTGTTCTAGTTTTAGTGGAACGCAGTTCGGAAAATTGGTCGGATGCTTCTATATTACAATAGTATTGTACAAATTAATACTCATGGAATAATTCTGATATCCAAAACACAGAAATTGGATTTGACTTCAATTTTATTAGCATATAATGTGGTTACCAATATCATGATATCAAATGAGTAAATTACGAGAACATGTAATGAAGCAGGCTCTCCAACGTTGTTTATCCGCCTCGATAATTAATAGTTGCACTGTGGAGACTAATTTCCGGGTAATGAATCATGTGCATTGAAATATGATGCTGTTTTTGAACTGAAATTAAAAGTACTAGATTACTATCATGTTTTGTGTAAGTATTGCAGCTATTCTATGGAATATGCTAAACAATTCTTCTTTATTTCTATTTGACCTAATGAGAAACTACCTTTTTCTGGTAGCTTCTCAAGCGTAAAAATTGATCCTGTCGATATTTGCCGTTTCTAATACGCTCAATCGGTTTCTCCCTAAAGAAGTTAAGCTAATGATAAAGTTTTTCAAGTACAGGGAGAGGACTGATCCTGAAACCCTTGTAAAATCAACAACAAAAGAAAAATTCTTCAGAAATTTTTCTCTAAACTAAATTTGGCTGCTCTTTTATGTTTGTGCTACATCCTGAAACCTTTTTTCAGAGGCAATTAAACACCTTGGAAACAGAGAGAGGCAATCTGTTTACTTTTTGTTGAATCAGGTCTCCATTTTTTGCGTCGTTTTTCAGGTGCAATTGGGATTTGGTCATTGAGACCTCTCACGTACAATGCGTCGATAATAGGCAGAAAAAAGTAACAAATAAATTGCTGAGGCTGACGTTTCATGGCTAAATAAAAAAAAGAGAATGGGGATTCAGCTCAATAAGCAAAAATCAGAACAATGTGAACTAAATGACATCTGTATTATCGACTCGCGATGATAAAGCCGTCTACCAACATACGAACCCAAATAGAATTGAATGATTTGTATTCATATGTGAACTTATTAAAATCGCTAAAATGTCGACTATTTCGTAGCATAAACCCAAAACGCAGTCTCAAATGCCATTAAATGTGGTTGAAAGGTGCTTTCAGGACACTAAATGAACAACACCAATGCCTTAGACCCTTAGATTCATATTGATAAATTACTTGATAATGATTGGAGATATTTATGAATCGAAACGTCGTGTATAAAAAGAAACTAAGACAATGTCAGTTCAAGATAAAGTAATTACTCATGGTATATCTTTATCTCAATCCCTATCAAAGTGATTGTAAAATTATATTCCAATATCGTACATTCACTCCGTAACAATCTTTGAAAGCTCTATAATCCTATTTGAATTCATCAAACAATCATATTTTCTTATATATGAGCAATATTTTCACATATCATCGATTTCTCAAAGCCTCCAGCAACATTGAGTTATCCTTGCGGAAGATTTACCTTTTAATTGACTTAATTAGGAATTATTTGTGCAAAAAACTATTTAACAACACAGCCATCACAAATAAATTATATTCTAAATCCGAAACCCGAGAACTCACCAGGAAGTAAATTATTTCTGATTAATGACAGTTTCAAAGAAAAAAGATTCTTCATAACTCATCTTACAGCGAAGCTCTGTAATGATGAAAATAATAATTAATTCCTCCACACTTTCAGAGCTCTCTAATGGGAAAAAACAATTTTTTGTTCAGTAGGCGTATTCCAAAAAATTCAAATTGAATTTTAGAAATGACTGAAAATTATTGCTTGAACTATGTATAAACAAATGTTGAATACAAGCCAACAGAGTAACAATTATTTATTAGGTTTATTATTGGTCTAAGATCCTTCATAGGTGTCGATCAGCACCGATCAAGTAGCCGGATGAAATTGAATTTCATGCAATAAAATATGTTGACAGAAGTAACGTGGATGAGTTGCCAAAATAAATCTGTTCAAGGTTATGTTTAGTTAAAAATTCAATTATTTTTTTTCCATATCTTCACCAATCTTGTAACCAAAAAAAATTAACACTTATTGACAGTATAAAGCCTATTGACTATACAAACATAGGATTGCTCATCTTTTTCTGTTCAAGGCTATATAGTTGCCAAGTTTAAATAGGTGAATTTAAAGTGGAACATAAACATACATTAAACATAACCTTGAACAGATTTCTTAAGGTAACTCATCAACGTAACTTTTGTTAACATATTTTATTGCATTATAAATAAATTTCATTCGGTTACTTGATCGGTGCAGATCAACATCTATAACAATTCCTGTACTATATGCCATACACAAATTAGAAAATAAATCTGAGGTGTGAGCTAACTTCGAAACGTAGCAAAATGTAAAACTTTTCTGGAATAAATTAATATCAATTTCGCCTTTACTCACTACGGGAGTGGCATACACTTATAGTGTACTAGGGAGATTGATTGATATTTCTTTAACCGTGACTACGGCTACTCTTAGTTTTTGTGGAGAGAACGTCACAGACTATATCATAATTCAGTAAAAATCTTACTGATTTTCTGTTCGTCAGTGGGATTCGACACCGCGACCCCCAGATTACAAGGCCACTTACACTTTTTCTAGTTTTTACTTATATCTCTTGAACTGTTGCTCATAGTGTTCACATGGTTCTATACAAAATTAAAGTTGAATAAATTGCCCATAAAATTATATTCATGCGTTCTATCTCTAATCGTTTTAGAGATATTTTATGTGAAATATGTACGTCTATAGTATTGAACTAATGTAAATTGTGATGGAGCTATTGGAGAATTGTAGTTCTACGCCAGAGATGAGTCCACTAAAATGAAATTAATGAAAAATACCATGAAGAAATATCAATCACATCTCTATTCATCAAAAATCCTCCTCTCGATATATAATCCACTAAAATCCATTGTATCCTGTATTGTTGACCGCATTTATCAATCTATATTACATGAATTTTGTCGTTAACCCAATAATCAGTGGCGTAACTACCGCCGGTCCAGTTGGTGCAATTACCTGGTGTCCCCGGGTACGAGGGGCCTCAACTGAAAATTAAGAGGCAACCTGGATGAAGTATAGACTATAGATAATAAAATACGAAACTGTAAAATTTGAATTAAACATTGCTATAAAACCCCAGAAAAAGTTTCTAATTTGACTATTTTTTTTGCTTGTAAGTTTTGGAAGGGAGCTTCTACTATGTAGTCGCACTGGGGCCCCAGAAGACGTAGTTATGCCACAGCCAATACATTAGAGGATAGGAGGCAGAGTTCGCCGGAAAACATAGTGTGAAGAAAAATTCAAATTTCCATTTCTAATATCTCGCGTACAGTTAGAAACTGAAAAATTCACTTGAGAACTAAGTTGTAGGACATTAATTCAACTTTAATTTTGTATTAGAGTGTTTTCACTAAAAACACCAATTCAAGAAATATAAGTGAGAATCAAAAAAGTCTGCTTACTGCAAAATACAGAACTTTGGTATAATCATAAGACCTTCAAATATATCAAACACATTAGAGGACTCACTTCTTGTTTAAAACAGCAATTTCATAGGAAATGTATCGCTTTACAATTATTATTCCAAAGGTTTCTTCTGTTAACTCAATACTACAGACGATTTTTCACTTTAAATATTTCTTAAACGATCAGAGATATAGAAAAAACACAGGAATACAAGCTGTTATAAATTCATCCAACTTTAATTTTGTATGGAACTATGTTACCTCTTACACCATCAATTCAAGAAATATGAGCTAAAAATCAAAACTGTCCCACATTTTGTGTGTCAAGTTGCCCATCAACTCAGAATCAGAGACTTATGATATAATCATCACCTATGTTCTTCAAACACATCAAACACATATTAGAGGAGTCACTTCTGTCATAAAACGCCAATTCATAGAAAATTGATGACTTTACAGTTATTATTCCAGAGGTTTATTTTGTTGAATCATTGCTCTAGGCAACGATATTTTACCACAGATATTTCTTGAACGATTAAAAAGGAGAAGAAGGAATGTAAATCTACTGAATTAGCTTACACCGCAGAGCCGAAGACTTTTCCTATAGCCATAACCAAAGATGCACAAACACATTCCAAAAATAAATTTTGTAGGATCAAGAAGACTTTAAGCCTAAGTCCAATATTTGGGGAATCGATTTTCACTTCAAATATCTCTCAAACAATTAGGAATAGTGGCAGAATGCGTTAATACAAAATTGTGGGGAATAAGTAAATTTATTCAGCTTTTATTTTGTATATGATCATGTTTTCACTACGATCACAAATTAAGGAGTTATAAGCAAAAAACCAGAAAAACTCATAAAAACTCTTTCTGCAGTAAACTTATAGGCGTTGATCCTTCACTTCTATTATCTCTTAAACGATTAGAGATGAGAAAGAATGTGTGGGAACAAAGTTGTGTGAATTTCATTCAGCTTTATTTTTGTGTCGGGCGATGATTTCACCACGATGAATAGTTTGAGAGATATGAGCAAAATACCAAAAAAATCACACATTTTACCAAGCTACGAAGCTGGCTCACAACACAAAGCCGAATACTTTTGCTATAGCCTATCACCAAAGACCTTCAAACCTTTTAAACAATTAATTTTATACTTGAGGCGTCGATTTTTCTCTGCAAATATCTCTTAAACGATAAGAGATACGGACACGAAGTTGTAGAAAATTTATTCAGCTTTTATTTTGTGCAAGACCATGTTCTCATTACAACCAATAATTTAAGAGATATAAACCAAAAACTTAAATTAGTCAAACGTTCACCCACACTACAGAGTTGGCCCGCATTATACGGCTGGAACATCATCAAAAACCTTCAAACACATCCCAGAAATCAATATTTCAGGATAAAAAATTTGAGTGTATGCAAGCCCGATTGGTCAAAATGCAAATCAACTCCACATTAATACAAAAATCATACTCTGTCATCATCAGCTGGAAGAAAAATATAGGATTAGGATTTATTATTGAAGTATTTTAATTGAAAACACACTTGACGATCCCAAACACATTTCGTTGCAATCTTGTTTATATTAACCCATTTTTAACGTTCCATATTCAATCCACATTACGCACAAGACTTATTTTCATCTTTTAGTGACGTCATTACAAACACACTCGACCTGCTGACGTCATTGTCGTATTACAGCTTCCATAAACATTTTCATCTCTCTTCCGCTTGTTTGTTCACCTTGTTCGCTCTTTGTTGCAATTGACGTCATTCTGCGCAAGTATGACGTCACTTCTGTTCGATTTTCACCCCTCTTGTCCTTCAAGGAAGGTTGAGTTGGAAAGCTATCTAATTGGAGGATTATTTGAGGTAGAAGTAAACTTTTGTTGGATTATTCTTTTATAAATTTTACTGCCCTGAACTATTTGTTGTATTGATTTTATTGTGTTATGTTTCGAGCGAAGGGATTTCAATTGACATTTTCACTACTCCTCCGCGTTCACCTTTGTATATATTGTATTTCTTAGCGAGGAGTGTAAACACGCCTTTATTGCAACAGTAATTTGTTCCGGAAAATGACAAGAAGAGTAACAAGACTGTAATACAAAGAGATAAGGTTTAATTTGTGTTGTACGAAACACATCAGCAAATGTGTCTTCCTGAAAGACAAGATGAGACAACTAACGCAAGAAGAAAGAAAACGTAATTTAAAGTTGGAGGAATGACAAAGACTTAGTTGAAATAGTTAGCGTGTGTGGATGTAAAACATGTGCCAGTCACATTACAAACAATTGCTAACGGAAAATGTTTCTTGGAAATCTGACTAAAATAGGTATTCGAATGTAGGGTGTTCCAGGAGATACAAATCATGATAAAGATCAATAGTATTCTATTCTGATGGTTGATCAATCGATAAAGAAAGAATCATTTGAGTCGATCACGAATTGAGACCCATAGTATGTCCTCAAGTCCTCATACAAACACATCTAAAATACAATTTTGCGAAGGCAAATTAGACCATAATAAATTATTTATAAAAATTGAAATACTTAACAAATCATAGCTAAGATCAATCTGGTTTTATTTCGATAGATAACCTATCGACGGGAAAAAAATTGGTCAAAACTTGCGACCTGTAGCATGCCCTCATATGAATAGATCAAAGATACATTCCATTTTTCGAAGGTAAATTCAGGTCATAATAAAAACAAACCAGAATGAAAATCAATAGGATTTCATCTTGATAGTTCATTTATCAGTAGAAAAAGGATGACTGCAATCGATTGAGTTTTGCGACATATAACGTGTCCTCATACGTACTGACTAAAGGAGAGAGTTGTATGTCATATTTCAAAAACAAAAAAATGAAAAATTAATGCTTTAGGTCATTTGTTTCGTTTGGTAATGTAATTTTCCGTATGTTTTTTCGTCTAAGCTTTTGCTCTTGCATATTATGCCCTTCAATGCAACTAAAAAAAAAATCAAACAAATCTTTGTAGAAAATACGTTCTTCTATGTTGTTACCTCTGGCTTTGCACGATATTTACGAGAAAGGATATCGCATGCAAACGAGAATAATAAAATAATAAAAGCAAAAAATATAAATACCAACAACCTGAAATGTAGCTCTGCAGTCACCTGAGTATTATTGTACTGTAAAATAAGGGTTGTATTCTATTTTATAGCGGTTTCACTCTAACCAAATGAAAATATATACGTGTGAATTTTTTATCACAGGATTTAATGTATATAGCCGCAAAAAATATTACGCTTACATGCACATTAATTCTCCTTGATGTAAATTTCCAGTTAAATTTTTCCCAAGTTTTGTTGACAGATTTTCAAAGCGTCAATTTCTTGTGTTTACTTGGGGAGTGAGTATTTAATCAGTCTTTGTTATTTCAATCTATTTATTTATTCTGTCCACTCCTTTCTAATCTTTGCTATTTTTGTGTGACTTTGTTTTTGTTTATTATTTCTTCTATATTCTTTTCCAATGTTTTTTGTGGTCTTCCTCTTTTGTTCTTGTTTGATTCACTGGCATTCCACACCACTTTTGTTTGACTATCTTTTGACATTCTTACCAAATGTCCATACTATGCTAGTTCTTCATTTCTATGGTGGTTTGTATACTTTCTGTTTGTAGAGTCGCTCTAATATATTCATTTCTTACTCTATCTAGTCTTGTAACTCCTTCTTCCTTTCTTAAATATCTCATTTCTGCTGCTTGTATCTTGCTTTTTGTTTTTTGTTTCATTG
The DNA here is from genome assembly GCA_963989225.1 of Dromius quadrimaculatus. Taxonomy (NCBI): domain Eukaryota; kingdom Metazoa; phylum Arthropoda; class Insecta; order Coleoptera; family Carabidae; genus Dromius; species Dromius quadrimaculatus. Next base: position 7,513,335 of record OZ022328.1, read on the forward strand.
TTCATGTTTCGCTTCCGTATATTTATATTGGTCTATAAATTGTTTCATACAGTATCATTTTTGTTTTCTTTGATACTTGCCTGCTACTCAAAACGACTTTATTTAATGCATAGTAACTTCTATTAGCTGCCAGTATTCTGCTGTTTATCTCGTTCTCTATACTATCTCTGTTGTTCAGTGTTAAGCCTAAATATGTGAATGCTTTCACTTGTTCTATTTCTCTTCCATTTATTTTTATTTCTATTATAGTATATAGTGGCTTGGACACCCCAGGTGGGGTTGCGCCGCTTCTACTGAAGCTCTCTAGATCCTTTATTTGAAGGGGATCAGTCCTCATCGCCTTGTTCTAAATTTTCTGACATATTTGTATCCTTGTCTTCCTATCTCCTGTTTTCTCCTTCCATTTCTTTATTTCTACTTTACTCAGATCTGTTTCTACTTCTTGTAGCCATTTCGACCTGGGTCTGCCTCTTCTTCTGTTTCCGCCTGGTTCCCATTGCAGAATTGCCCTTACGGTGTCTTCTTCTCTTTTTCTCCATATGTGCCCTAACCATTCCGTCCTCTGTTGTTTTATTTTCCTTACTCTATCTTCTCCTTGTAGTTCTTGTTCTATGTCAGGGTTCATTGGTATTCTATATTCGTTTTCTGTCGTTTTTACTAGTTCTGAAATAGTTCTCACTATTTTTCTTTCTACTCTTCGCAAATCCTTTCCATATTTTTTGGTCATTGTCATTATTTCTGCAGCATACATTATTATCGGTCTGATTATTGTTCTATATACTTTTAATTTTGTTTTCTTTGTTAGGTTTTTATCCTTAAGTAATTTTTTATTTGCGTAAAAGACACTGTTCGCTGTTAATATCTTCTCTTGGATTCCTGTTTTCCTGCCTCCTTTATTTGATAGCATAATACTTAGGTATTTGAATTTATTCACCTCCTCAAATTTTCGTTTTGTTCTCATTGATTTTTAAGCCCATTTAGTTTCCTTCTGTTACTATTTCTTCGACCATTTCTTCCAATATTTTCCTATTTTTTGTTGCCAATACTATATCGTCTGCATATGCTATTATTTGTCCGCCTTTAGTTCTGAGTGTTCCTTTGTTCAAATTCCTCATCACATATTCTAACTCTATGTTGAACAGAGTTGCCGATAGCGTATCTCCTTGTCTTACTCCTTTGTTTATTTCGAATTCCTGAGTTCCTCCTTTTTGTGTTTTAATTGTGATTGTTGTTCCACTTAATGTCATCAAGATCAATCTTCTTAGTTTAGCTGTTATTCCAAATTCTTCTAGGGCTGTCATAAGTTTTCCTCTTTTGATCAAGTCAAACGCTTGCTTAAAATCAATGAATAATAAATCTATGTTCATTTTATATTCATGTGCTTCTTCTATTATCTGTTTAACTGTATGTATTGCGTCTGTTGTTGATCTGCCTTACGTGAATCCGCACTGATACTGTCTTATTATGTTTTCTGTGTCTTTCTGAACTCTTTTTTGTTTTATATTAATATTGTACTATGAATCTTCTTCATTTTTAGCATGTATTGCGAGATCATCTGCGAAGGCGCATTCTGAGATAGTCTTCCTAATTAGGTTGTGGTGTTCTATGTATACCTTATTTGCTTTACTCTTCACCTTCTCCATAATCCTGTCCAAAAAAAATATGAAAAGTGATAGGCTTAGTGCTCCTCCTTGTCTTAGCCCTTGCGTAGTTGTAAATCCCTCCGAGCACTCGTTTTCTGTTCTTATATATCTGGATGTTGTTTTGTATATACTTTGTATTGCAGTATTTTCCACATTTTTTTCCGTGGTACTCTATCGAAAGCTTTTTCAAGATCTATAAATGCTATGAATAGTTTCTTGTCTTGTTTCATTATTTCTTTTATTAATTCTCTCAAGATGAATATGTGATCTTTCTCCATTGATGCATCTGTTGTTTGTCTTTTATATATTGCTTCATATAGCTTAGCTGCAGTGTAATTATTACAGTCTCTACTGTTTCCTCTTTTATATATATGGAAAATCACGACTTTTTCCCAGTCTTTTGGTATTGTTCCCATTTTCCAAATTTAGTTAAACATTTCTACTAATGTTCCTTCGTTTCCAATATATTTCAGTTGTTCTGTTTCAATTTTATCGTGTCCCGATACTTTACCGGTACTAATTTTCTTCAACACAGTTTCTATTTCTTCTTCTGATATATTTTCCAACTCTTCTCTTACAATTGTGTTTTCTTGTATATCTTCGTTTTCTGAATATCGGCTGCTACTACAGTTTTCTTCTGATAGTTCTTGAAAACTCTCTTTCCATGTTTGCATTCTTCCGATGTCATCATTTATTATCTTTCCATTTTTATATTGTAACTGTTTCATTGTTGTTTGTTTTTCTTTTTTGTGACTTTTTAGTGTATTATAAAACATCTTCTGATTTTCTTTAGGATTTTTTTTTGAGCTCTTCCCATGTACTCTTTTTTGATTTCTTGATCAGTTCTTCCGTTGTTTTCGTTTGTATTCTGTAATCTTCGTAGTCCTCTATTTTCTTTGTGTTTTGATATTTCTTCCATTTTTGTTTTTTCTTTTTAACTTCTTCCGTAACCTGTTCATTCCACCAGTGTGATTGCTTCTTATTGTAATTAAGATATTGAAAAATTACATATCTATGCCCAATTTATTTAAAATTATACAACTCTGAAAAATTTTGCAGCCATGCCGACCGACGTTGCACAAAATTCACTTGCCAGGCTGTAAACGTCAAAGAATGGTCAATTATATTACTACAGTACTAAAGAATCAATTGCATGTTAGACTGAGCGAGCCTGAGGAAGAAAATATGAAAGTTGTCGATACTCTGGAGGAAACGAACAGACGTAATGAAGAGAGCTTGACATTTAATCGAAATGGATGATCGTAATATCGGTAAACCACATTTTTGAGAGGAAATATCAGTTTTTAGGCGAGTTACATCAAGCCAGTTGGAACTACAACGACTTGACATTGACATTGACTTGATTTCTACTGTCAATTTACCATGCAAATTGGACATGTGTCCAGTTAATATTTATCATTGATCTTATTTTAATAGAAGGATAACCTGTCCTAGTCCCTATTATGTCCCTATTACAAATATTAAATGGAAACATGTCCAATTTGTGTGGCACATTGACAGTATGAATCAAGTCAATGTCAATTTGGGACTAGGGACTAGGTCAGGTTATTCTTTTATTAAAATAAGATCTATGATAAATATTAACTGGACACATGTCCAATTTGTGTGTGCCACACAGTAAAAATCAAGTAAATGTCATTCTCAAGTCGTTGTAGTTCCACCACAGGCCCGATTATGAATTCCAACATTGAACGGCTCGTAGCGATAGAAATCGTACTTTCATATTTTAACAATTATTGATTATATAGCAAGGAATCCAGAATACGAGCTGACCGGAAAAATGAATCGATAGCAAATGCTATTAACATGAATTCACAGAGAAATAATTTAGTTTACGAAACTTGACTACCATTAGTTCATAGTCGTGAAATGGAATAATAGATGACCGTAGACAAAAAAAAAACAATCAAATCAATTTGTAGCTGTTTTGTTGTCATTGAGTCTTGCAATAGTTTGAAGATCAAGAGAACAAAAATGCCTGCGTTGAAAATTTGATAATTGGCGTCATCTTAAAGGCTCACTCGGTGTTAGGCTGGAAATCGCGCCTGCGCTGCGGCATCAATGTCGAAAGATAAGCAATAAGTAAAAAAAATCAACGTCAAATTGTTCACTCAATGTTGTGAATTCTTTGCACGCTATATGATCCATAGATCCCCCAATAATCATAACTTTTCAAGCACGTCGAAGCAAAATTGAAGTTTTTCCAATAATGAAAATTGATAATGATGTTACTTCATTTTCAAGAATGAAAGATCTCCAACTAATATCTTTTCCGATTGGCAATAATTTCCTATTAATAGAACAACATATGTTCCAGAATGTATTTCGATGTTTCGAAACAATCTGATTCTGTTGCCGATAGATATTTCTCGAAAGAAAAAGAAACAAGTCTGCTCTCCAATATCACCTATAATTTACTTTTTATTGTAACCAGATATACTTGATATAGGATGTGTCAGCCCATATATATTTCTAAATATATCATGCTTTATGCTGCTGACTTATGAATCCATAAAAAAAATGATTGGAAAAACGTACGGGGCTTTGTTAGTTGATGTCAATTTGTTTAGAATAGAAAGTTCATTGCGATTTTGTCCATATTTATGTTTACTAACATATCAGTCGACCAAGAGTGTGACACCGGTCGATATTAGGAAGCAATTGTAATATACGAGAATAATGGCAAAATTATTGAGGATAAGGAGCACACGCTAATTTGCTTCTTTAAGATTTAATTTCAAACCTGAGTAGTAAGAAGATAGGATAGATTTCACGTGTTAAACGGTTTCAACTAGCTGATACGCATGTCTGGAAGATAAGGTTTAGCGTAATGCGAGTTTGTTTGCTTGCCATAATCACAACGGAAAGTTGATGTTAGATATTTATCAAATAAGGTCGAAATGTCGTGTACCAAAGAAATTACGTCATACTTTGCTGATAGGATATTACAATGGCATACTTTATTTGTTAAAAGAAGAGGAAATAACAATGCTGGAAGCTTTATTTCGAAATTTTTAATTAATCTGCACAGAAGCATGGCGAAGCTGTTCCAGATACTGCGACCCATTCGCAACCAATGTAGATAAATCGAATTTTGCACATAGGACACTTTAGTCATTTTACAGTCTCATTATTTGATATGTGAGTATTCAAAATGAGGGAAGTCAGTCAATTGTTTAATCTTCTTCTCCTGACTCTACACTTTCGGCTACACCTTAGCCATCTTCAGGATAAATAATTACTTTAATTAGATTTAAAATGCATGTGTTTTAAAATATCTTAACAAGTCACCTATTGAGAAGAAAAAGTTTTCATTTGTCCATGCCACAAGCGACAAAATAATTCTATTCGCTCCTGAAGATGGCTAAGGTTTATCCGAAACTGTAAATTTAGCAAAAATAGATCAGATAATTGACGGAATTCTCTTATTATTAATACTCTGATTCACTAATTCAGTCAGCTTCAACCTTTTGATTTGTATCTGCTCAAGAAAATGATTGACTCTTTTTCTACCGTAATTGTGGCACAATAGTGTTGTTCTCATGTTTGCCTTGTTTCACGAGTACATTAATTATTTCAGGCGTGCGTGTTGGTTATTAAACGTTATTATTGGGATCTGAGCCCTCTCAAGCAACAGGAAACAGAAGTAGCATGTACATACTAACACTATTGATACTGTAATGTTTATTGCTCGAAGAATCAGTTTGTAATTAAATGAAAGTCACTATTTAATAATCTAAATTGAAATGAAAGTTTTATTCTCCTGATGTCACTAATAACACTATATTTATATATTTATCACTTAATTCTAACTTAAACAAGATCACAGATATTTATATTTCACTATTTAGATACACTGTTCACTTCACTGTTCGATATTCACTGTTCTACTACTATCATTACTACTGTCCACGCGTCTTTTGCTTGGCCTTATATAGAGAAATATTGATTTCTCGAATGTTTCTATTTCTCGACTCTTTCCATTTCTAGAATATTACTAGAGGCTCCCATTGGGAGGGGTGATGTGTTGCGACGCGGCGCGGCCTAAGCGAGAACGAAAGGCTCCTCCCCATACTACGTCGTCTTTACGAGCTTCCCCCACTCTTGCACGTCACAATACAAGACCAATAATTATACACTAATATATCATTTAATGTTGCACGGAGACTCCCACTTGCTTTATATAATATTGACAATTTTTTTTTATTTACAGGTAAGTAGCATCAACCATCTACCTACCATTTGCATAAATTGATTATTCGTGAAAGGTAAGAATGATAATTTTGTTTGTAAGTCATTATAATAGTTAATGTATCAAGGATGTTAAAAGGACAATAATGCTTGAAGTCAACGGTGTTCTTTCCGAGAGCCTCTGGCCCGAGATATGTACGTTGACCGTAGGCATTATCGTCCGTTTAATGTCCGACTGATGTACTATTTCAATCAAAATTTTCAGCTATGTATGTCCTGTCATTGTGATTTCTGTCGAAGAAATCATTCCATGAAAAAAAATTATTTGCTGTAACTAGGAAACATTATATTTTGTTTGTCATTTTTCAAAATAATGCCCTCGGATAGAATCAATATTATTATGACAACAATAATAAACTAGTATATATTTTCAAGCTATGACATTAAATCGAGTGTGAGTCACATCAATAGTAAGAAACTTATCCTGGTAGATTGTAGTGATAGTTTTTTCTCATATTTGAACCTTTGGAATTTCCTTGAAGTTAGAGCCTTACAATAATGAAAGCTTTTGTGGAAAATTGTTCATGAAAACTGAACTATCTAACAGAATATAGTAAAAATCAATAGAGCTGTACTCTGATAGTAAACACATTGATCGAAATAAAAAAAACACCCTAATCGGTCAATTGTGTTTCCATATGAACCGATCAAAAGACAAGGATGTACCTATGCCATTACTCGAAGACAAAACGTCATAATAAACTAACTTACTGATACCAAGTGCTCGTAATAGAAAGAATGGAACAATTTTTCCCAGATTATCATTTATAATGAAGATATTTACAGCTGTAAGCCTAAGATATTTGCATCTAAAAATCCTCGCCATGTTTCAACGTAGAATTACCGAATCAAGTAAGACTTATTGTAAGACTAGCTTTTTCCCGCGACTTCGTCCGCATGGAATAGTTATTTTGGACAGTATTTTCAATTTTTTCAGCAGCTCTTTGAGTTGTGTGACGCTCGGCACCTAAAAGCCGCCGCGCTTGACTTTGTCCTTCAGTCCCAGCAGCTCTTTGAGCTGTGTGACGCTCGGCATCTAAGGCCAAACGGGTTTGAGACTGCTTTTCAGACTCTTGGCTTCTAGCAACTTTCGCAGCGCGAGCTCTGCTAGAACTACGCGCTAAATTGGATTTGCGTTTTCGAGGCATATCAGAATCTAGAAGAAAAACGTAATGAAACAAAAGAAAATCTTCTACCTGACCTATACGAATCAAAAATTTTCTTACTTCAATTGTAAAACTATTTTTATTGAACCAAATCAATAAAACCGCTATAACTATTTACAATTTATTTTACTCATAAACTTAATCAAAGCAAAAAGTTGAAAGAACTATGGATTACGAAACAACTCATTCATTCAGTGATATTTCTCCCACTACGCCGTGCTGCGCAGGCTCTTGGATTTCAATACGAACTTTCATCTCCTATTTCATCCCCATGAAGGTCGAAATCACAAAAACGCTGAAAGAAATGTTTGTTCACTTATAATCAAGTGCCTGATGCCTGAATACAAAATTTCACGGCTTTATCTTCGAAAATGATGAACTTCCATACATACTATCATCCCCTTTTCAACTCCCTCGCAATAAATGGTAGCCTATGTCCTTTTTCAAGCTCTAGTTTATCTCTGTACCAAATTTCATCAACAACGGTTGAGTGGTTTTGGCGGAAAAACGTAACCGAGAGGCAGACAGGGTGACTTTCGCATTTATAATATTAGTAAGGATATTTTTCCGAGTTGCACGATGAATATGCTTTACTCTTGGATCCATATAGACAGTCTGTCAATAAGCTTCCAGTTAATTTTGCAAACTTGTCTTTCATTCAGAAAAATGGCAGACTGTAAAAAATCAATTTTTCATAATGCATTAACACTTAGCGGAGATTTTCAAATGCAAATATCTTGTGCTTACAGCTGTAAGTATCGAGCCTATGAATGGCAGCCTGTGAAAAATTGTTCCCATTTTTCTGTCACAATCTATATTTGAGTAACTCACTAATGGCAGATTTCAGGATCTCGACTTACATTAATCTGGTTTAAAAGACTTATTTCTGTAGTATCAATATGAGTTTTTGTATTTTTTGTGTCATCACTGGCCAAACAAATAATGTAAATCGAGACCCAGCTTATTGGTTAAATACTCGTCACTTCCACCCAGGTTAATTTAACTCCCGGTCATGAAATCGGGCATTAGTAGAATAAGATTCAAAGCCTTTGCTGATTGAACCACGTATTTAAATCTTGTCACTCCTGTTGATGGGCACCGCAACTTATCGCGATTAGTACAGTGAAAACAGGTGTGGTTCGAAGTTGGTGCCTGTAGGAAACGGCTACTGCTATTAGAAAAATTTTTGGGCGCCAGTCGTCTAACAGACTACAGAATCGGGCGGTATGAGGTCACATTGAATATAGCTCTAGAAACTGATTCATTACGAGAATAGTAAAGACAAAGGTACAAACAATGTAAGCAATCAATTAATAATAAATGTGAGTAGAACAGTGCAATCAATCTAGGACAGCGATGGCTATGCCCGCTCCACAACAGAACTGACTCGATTACAAGGGTCAAGTAGTCTCCTGCGAGATTAACACTGATCAAAATGTTCAATTTATTAGTTGATGAACTCAAGTGAGGGATGGATTCGCTTATAGGGACGAGAATGGTCGTAAATGACGTACGATGAGTAAACTTAAATATTGACGACGCACGGAGGAATTTGATGATCGAGTATGCAAACAATTTGATTATGGTACCGCAGAGTTCACATCCTGGACCTGTAACACCAAAAGAAGCAGCAAATAATTTTTTATATTGTCGCTGGAGTTATACATAGCTTCAGAATCTCTACAACCTGTTACTCTCAAATAGATGAAAAACTGCAAAAGGAAATCATTTTCTCTTCTCCATTATCGTGCGTTAATGTTTACTTAATGTATTTTATAACTCGACGTCCTTCCGTTCTTTTCTTCAAGAGCGCTGCGGCGAAAAGTCGTTCAAATTGTACGCTCTGAATTCAGTTAATTTCACAATTTTCCGTCGGCGCTCCATCCATCTTATGACGTCTCACATGTTCAAGAATATGATTTATTGTAGAATATTTCATGCGAATAAGAATGTTTTCACATGACTTGTGCTGGATTTGACACCACCAAAAGAAAAGAAAGAAAAATTTGTGAGGATGAAATCTCGCAACGCTGAAATTGTCATCTGGTTGTGGAATATAAAATGTGATATACTGGGTATTTGCTGGAGATGTTTCGTAGATTTGAATATCAATTCAGCAATAAAAACCAAGTATGAAAGCTATTTATGTGACACGTAATAATCTAGGGCTTTATTGGACCAGTTTCAGCTTTTGAGTGGGCGAGTGTAGCAAGCGAGTCCATCAAGACCATTACAAATTATGTCCAATTGCTTTAGATAAGTTATTCTTTGGCAAGCGGAATTCATTTCTGAAATGATTTGACTGTGAAACAAGAGAAAATTATATAAAATGGAATTTCTTCATATACTTCTCCGAAACTCGCTATATTTTCGACAGTCGCAAAAATAGGAACAAGGATTTATTTTTTTATACTTATAATTAAAAATAAAACCACAAAATTCAACATTTTCTGCATGTATTCAATCAACTTGCGTGCGGAAAGCTACCGGGTTTCGTGATATTTCGTAAATCAAATTAATCCCAGCAACGCAACTTGTTTCTATTCTATCACGATAGTTGAAATAAATTCTTTGGTGTAAAAGAAATCCGAGTACACTGTTGGGAATAATATCAAAAACGCCCCCAACAAAAATGCTCTTTTTTTTTCAATGTTGAAAGATTGTAATTTGCAATTTTGACTAGTTTTTCGCGTTTATCTTGGAAAATATCAAAGTAATAAAATAAAATTTGAATTTTCTCGATCAGAGCTATTTTTCCGAGACACACGTGAAAATCTTTACTAATAGGGTCTTTCTGGAAAAAAAAAGTTAACGTTTCTGTATTTCAACAAAAGGTTTATAACCTGTAATAATTGAAGATCCTATAGATAAAACTTTTGTTTTTCATTGCGATATTTTCAACAAACGACATACAAAATCGTGACTGACGATTTTATTGGCCAAGCGCCGCTGTGATGTCATAACGCATGTTGGCGAACGGGAATCAGTGCATAAAATATAGGAACTGTGAATTGATTCGACTAAGAATTAAATCAGGCACAAAATGAGTTCTGATGGGTTCGTGAAGCAACAGTCAGATAATATGCCAGAGATTGACGAGTGCCGATTTTTTCTCGAAAAGTCCAGAGATAGATTCTTATTATGGTTCTTTATTTTGACAGTATAACGTCTATTTTTGTGTGTACCTATAAATGCTTTGTTAAAATAGCATACGTTAAAGACATTATCAATGAAGCAATATTTATTTGTTGAAATTCATGAAATACCATTTCAATTCTGTAAATTCAAAATAGTGTGGTGTCACAAGAAACTAACCTAACATTTCAAGCGCCTACCAAATTATGAATAACAATATATCTATATATGTACATAAATGAATGTCAAGTTCATTTTCTGTTACTTGTTCAAAAGTTACATATAGTTAAACGTTTTCTTGGAATAGCATTGTTCATGAAATACTTCGGAAACTTAGCATGCGTTGACTCCTCTATATTGTTTAGGACAGTTTCGTACAGTTAACATGAAGCAATATTGTTAATAGTCCAGTCAAGTTAGCTCCAAAAAGTGGGGTACCCTTGCATAAATTCCCAAGAAGCTGAAAATTGACATGAATATTGGGGATACCATTATAATGGAGTTGTAAAAAGTCCTCACCGATCCCACGTGTGCAAAAAATTTTATGCGGGGTTTAAACTCGCAAGAATGGGTTTTTTTGATTTTTTAGCGAAACGATCAATCTTATGATAAAAATAGTTTCAATAAAAATTGTAGGTCTTCCAATTTTCTACAAAAATGGTCCCCACAATATTTTTGTTGAGACTCACCGTTTCTGAGAAAAACCCATTCTAAAGTTAAATTCTCAATAATACGCATGACTACGCTGCTTAAGTAGATTATGGACGTTTAATATAAGTAAAACTATCACCCTGCGTGAATAGTGGATATTTAATGATAATTCTAGGGAAATTAAGTAAAAAGAAACTCAGTCCCTCATTTCATGTGAGCATGTGATCTTGAGCAACATCTATCTACTGTTTGTGGCAGTGTCCATTTATTACTTACTTCAAATGATCTGCATTGGTGAGTTATGTTACGTACCTTTACCAAAACGTACATGCAATGAAAATCGTGTTTAATTAGCTCGCCATCTTCCAACCTCGGCTTCTGCTCATCAACATTTTTATCAAGTATATTACCAGGTTCAAGTGTGGCTTGATAATCAACTGGACCCAGAAGAATGAGGTTGGAAGCTAATGAATAGTGTATTGGAACCAATCCACACTCTACTTCCACCTGCACCAGAAAAGCTCCTTCACACTATTTTTTGTAACTTCAAAGAAGGGTGTGATTCGAAATGCCGCAGAAATATAGTAGACTCACTTTGTTCACCAGCATGCACTAGCTGTCAAGGTCAGTCGTGTTCAAATACAAAGTCTCCAACAGAAGATGATCCTCACATCAACGACGAAATAACTGATGTATCGCTATTTGAACAAACTCACGTCAACTCAGGAAGATGAAGATTAAGAAGAAATTGCATAAGAAGACCTAATATTATTTCAAACTTCAATGAGCAGACCGTAGAGTAGCCCTACCAAGAAAACCACATCAAAAAATAAGCGCAAAGTACACTACCCCATGAGTGGCGTGGAAACGTGAGCGTATTATGGGAAATATGAATTTAAAATGGCCTTTTCTCAGAAATGGTGAATTTAAGGAAAAAAAGTGTGGGCAGCAATTTTGTAGAGAATTGGAAGAACTACAAGTTTTGTCTGAGCTATTCCTCTCATAAAACTGACCATTCCGTTGAAAAATTGAAAAAACCCATTTTTGCGAACTTTTACCTCGCATAAAATATTTTGCACACATGGGATCGATGAGGACTTTTCACAGATTTATTATAATGGTGTCCCCAACGTTCATGTCAATTTTCAGCTTCTTGGGAATTTATGCAAGGGTGAATGTCTATTTTGACTGGACTATAAAGTGTATTTCAAATGTTGAATACAAGTAATTTATTGATAAAAGGTTGTAGCTGAGCTGAGTTAATTATAGAAGTTCGGAAAGGCAGGAAAGGAGCTACAAAACGGTGTTGTTTTAGAATATGTCAAAGTGACGGTCGTTAAAAATCGTTACGAGAAGATAATATGTACTATTTACTTCACATATCGACAGAAGAAAGCACAAATTTCTGGTGAAGTGCACATGGAAAATTGTTCTGAGTGTGCAAAATGTAATTCGTGGATGAAATCGTATCAACGTGAAGATTTCAAACTCTGGATCACGTAACAAAGGACACATATATTTATTCCCTTAATTTTTATGGTGACACTGAGCCCACATAAGCTAAACTCAGCTTAATATCAATAAAAGAATTGAGAAGGTATTTTCTATCATACGAAGATTGTACATTTTATACTTTGCGAATACATAATCGCTTGACATTCACGACATATATTATAAATACTATCACAGAGCTGTCATATATTTCAATTTGTAATAATTGATGACAAAATTAATAATGAGATTACTTCGAGGATAAACATAATACAAGAATGACGAATACAGAAAATAATACTAACCTCTTCACTAATTCTTCTTTGTTACCACTTTATTTATGGCACTTCAGCCACCGTTTCAATTGATGGCAAGAATGTTTCTCTAATTTACCATACAACAATGTTGCCTCATCAATCATCTATTCATTCAATATGATACTGAAAAACGTCTTTGGTCCTATAGGCTACGTGCATGAAGTCTACTAGCGCCTCTAGCGGGCAATGGAGAACGATTGAACTCTATTTTATCATTGTTTCATACCTATAATTTTTTAAATGTACTAATATTATTTAATTCAGCTGTGTGCGTATAATATATCTTGCATAGCATAAAAGGTACGTTGAAATTATTTATTTTGAGTATTTTTTTCTTCAATTATAACGTACCTATTATAGAGAAAACGTCTTGATCCGTCCAAATTGACAGGATAATCTCAAATTATGACGCCGTGATCTTGCAGATCGGGTTTGTATTTATCAAACACTGTATCCCTTTTACCGAGGAAGCATTGAAGAAAAGCGTGAAACTAGTTTTGCCATATTAAACATGTTGAAGAATATGTTGCTGACAATATTAACAACAAAATTATTGCGAAGTGCATCAAATTTCTATCACTGAAACGGGCGCGTTATAGTTGGGCCAAATTAATCCTCAGGTACTAATCCTACCTTGTAGTTGGGCCAGCATCATACAACCAAGGGATTAAAGCAATTCTCGGTAGTGGTGGCTGCTACTTTTGGGATGTGTAGGATATATTTTCTATAAATTTTGAATCTCGAATAAATTTATCTAGTTTTCACCCATATTACAAACATGGGAGGTGTGAGTATCGTATGTTGAGTGAAAAAGGCAATCAGTTGTTAATTGTGAATAATTTCAAGTTTTGTCTGGCAAATTCTTTGCAAAATGGAACTGTACGTTGGAAATGTGTGAATAAAACATTGAAGTGTCCTGCAAAACTTCACACGACGGCTGAAAATTTTGCAGAAGTTCTACAATTTAAGTTAAACCATAATCACGGAGAAGACACATCCCTGCCCAGACAAATCTTGAGTAACAGTTTAAAATGGAAAGCTTTGAAAAACCTATATGAAAAATCGGCAAAATTAGTGCACACGACATTCAGAGCAAATCCAGCTATTTCAAAGGGCATGAAAAGTGTGGCACACAAGCATGCTCCAAGTCTATAAACAAATGTATATATGTATGTGTTTGAATGTACCTATACGAATGTATATGTGGCTCTACCTATATAAAAGTATATATGACGGTACCTATATAAATGTATATATCAATATATATGTTATATGTATGTGTTTGACTGTACTTATATGAACCAAATGTTCAAACCAATTATGAAATAGAAATATCTACTTCTGTCATACGGTATTTTATTTTATAATCTTGCTTAGTGATCAGATGCTGGCATTTGGCCCAACTATACTGTGAGATTAGTTAACCCTTGGGATTAAAGAATTTCTAGCAGGTAGGCTGGCCCAACTATACGACTCCGACTGAAACATCTTGCAAATTAGAGATAGAGGTAAATTCATGAATCCCAAATCGATGATGAATATTTCTAATTTCACAATTGAATTACAATAGTATATTGTACAACAAGTATAGAAAATTACCTATTTCACACGAGGTGTGTAATTTTCAGCACGAGACGGAGTCGAGTGCTGGAATCACACAAGTGTGAAATAGGTGATTCTATACGTGTTGTACACTATACTTTTTCTACGATCACAATTTTTAATGAAATATGTAGGTAAATCATTCGTATAATTGAGATTTTAAATCTATTTTCACAAGTATAAAATAATTTGGGCATTTTAATTGCTTGCTCTGCTTATTTATTGTGATATTAATTTTAGTTATGATTTGGAACATTATTGATATATTTTCTATCAGTTGATTGACATTTCATTGTTGTGTTATCTAATTGTTGCAAGCTACGGAAAGATTGTATCTGATTGGCTCACTCCCACCAGGCGACCTTCTGATTGGTTCATTAGTTAGAGTTTTCTGTGATCTGGGGTAGCGTGTTTTCTAAATTTTCGTCACTAACCATTTTCCAACTGCAGTAATGATATTTGTGGATATCTAATTTTGGTTATGATACAATAATTACATACATAATTTCTCGATTTCAACAGAATGTGATGGAACGTGTTTTGTCTGCTTCAATTTGACAGTTGTGATTCGTAGTGTTGCCAACCTTCGGAATATATATTACAAGAAAGAGGAATTAATTCCAACAGAACTTAGTGTAATTTTGTTATTTAAATGTGGCTTATAGAAGAGCAAACAGAGATTTATATCAAGTCCTTGATATTTATCGATAATCTTGCTAAATATATCATACATATCACCTAAAGAATATTCAGAATGAATTATCAATATGTAAGTTGGTCAACTGGTGTGAGAAATGATTTCTCACGACTTTTCGCACAGTTGTGTGCAATTGTAAGTTTTCTAGTTGTGTTTTGTATGAGAAATATGTTGTTTTCTATAGTGATCGTAGAAAAACATATTTGTTATATAGATTAATAATGAAAGACAGGCAATACTCTATTTACCGCTTTGATTCACTTCACTCGTTTTTTTATGTTATAACTGGGTACATGAAAACTATGAAACTGTATTTCACTTGAATCATCCTTAACACAACAGCCTGGAACAGAACAAACGTTTTCCCATGTTTTATATGCAATTATTTTCACTTTTAAACTACAATGCTCAATGACAGCTCATTGACGTATTCTGAGAAATGGAGTTCAATGGTTACAATGGTGCTCACCAAGAGCGCTCGCATCGATTTTTGTTCAAACTCCGCCCCCTTGCACATAGCCTATTATTACTGCTTATTACGATGAAACTGTCCGAAACAATATAGTAAAGTCAACGCATGCTAAGTTTCAGTAATATTTCATGAACAATGCTATCTTACAGTACTTTAAAAACGTGATAACTTCATAACTTCATGAAAGGTATTTTTTGTAAGACTTAAACTCAAAACTATTATTTTACTCTCTTATAACTTACGATGACAGTAAATTTTGTACCTAGTTTTTTGTCAATAATGTATTGAAAATATGTATTATTATTAAAATGGTCTTTACATAAATGGGAAGTCAAAGGAGACACTCGCGATATCATATCGGATTTATTTTAGGTAACCTCTTTTTTCGTATCTTCAGTGTTGAGACATTTATATGCAGCATATTTGGTTCGCGATGACTGCTGCTATCATATCCAGACCCGATACAGTATTAATTTCTTGTTTTTTGTTTTTTTTTATAACCGGAGTTCTTTTTCGCTGGTTTCGCTGGTACAGCTGAATGTCTGCGTGCGTAGTGACGTCACAACAATATGGCGATTTTAAATGACTTCTTCAAACGTCGTTCATTTAGAAAAACGTGTTTGATAATCACAGCGACTTTCCTTAACAAAAAAATTATTGTCAATAGTTTCTTAATGTGCTCAGAGTTTTTGAGATTTTTGAAGAATCGTGGAAGACTCTATTCAACGTTTGTAGCATCAAATTTCTGTAAAAAAGTAGTAGTAATTATCAAGCGCAATAAGTTAGCGGAAAAGATATTCTGTCGGACTTATGATGACAAGTAATTTTGCAGGAGTCACTCTACCTTGCCCGATTAATGTATGTCAAATTTTCGTACAGATTATTAAAGTTTAAAATTCAAGGAACAAAATGTATATTTCATTTTTTTGTTTTAATATTCACAAGTAATCAAAAAATGCATTCAAACATTGCATACATAATAAAACAACTTCTGCTGTAACAATGTTGCGAAAATAGGATCTATCTTTAGAAATTATTGCAAATCCTCAGAATGACTTCTAAAAAGAAGTTCCTATTCTCAGCTGTTAAATACTATAGGTGTTCAATAAGTTCATTGAACTTATATTCATGGCAATTTATCAAGAATATAAATAGTACAGTCATTTGGTGATTTCACTTGGGAAGTTCTCCTGGAGTTTTGAAAATGAGTGATTTTACAGATTTTGATGTGATATTTCCAAATTTCAACTTTGTCACCTCGTATCTTTGCCGCTCGCGCCACCATATTGAAAAAATGGTGCCTATAGGCAGTTTTTGACGATATCTCCTTTCCGACTCATTTCACGATAAAAATATTCATCTACAAAATTAAATAAGAGAAAATTTCCTACAATTTTTGTCTTGACCTTTTTTTCGTGAAACTAACAGTTTTGAGCGTGAGTGTAGTTGGGCGCGTAGATCGCAGTTGTGGATGATAAATCGTAACATATGTAGCTTTCTCTAAGCAAAGATGCAGCGATTAACTTCTCATTATTATATCATTCCCAACATTCATCGTGAATCTCTATCGATCTCAGTCCCACCAAAAGTTTATACTTGTTGTCCTTTTCTTTAATATTTGACTTACGAGAAATCTGCAATCCTTTTTTTCACTTCAAACACGTCACTTTTATGCAAAGGATTAGCACAAATAAAACAATATACTTCATAAGAAACCATGGCTCCATAAATGCAATCGACACTGTGAAGGGCGAGAAGGGCGTCCGAGAAAAAGGCGACGCATCTCTTCAAAACTGCGGAGAACGGGCTAAAGTAAGCCGGTTTTTCAACGCATAGTGAAATATTTATTGTTAGTACGGTTTTCAGATTAAAGCTAATTTCATAATTCACAAATTTCAATTAAAATTAAATGCTGCGGGTTGGCGTTGATGTATAATGGTTTGCGGCGCTCGTACGCCAAAACTATTGATTTAATAAGAAAATCTGACGTGGACATCACCTGACTTACTTGTACATCATTGGATATATATGATCAAACACAATATCTCATCATTCCACGGCTAGTCGGTTGCTATGGACGATTGGAACCATAATGCGAGGTGCACAACTAGACCCTATACCAGTTTTAAATACAAAATTTCAACATCATACGGTCAACTAGTTTTGAGATTTGCGAGTTACGCACGCATGGACGAACGCACGTACCAACGCACGAACATACGTACCGACATCAATCCAAAGTAGTCAAAATGGATTCAGGGATGCTCAAAACGGATATTTCCATCAGAATCTCGATAGGCGAATTCTGTCGGTTTCACAATACTTACTTGTTACTTTGTACAAGTAAGTAAAAAGAGGCTGTTACATAAATTGTAGGAAATTTTCCCTAGTTTTATTTTGTATATAGATGCTTTTATCGTGAAATGAGTCGGAAAGGACATATTGTCAAAAAACTAATTTCAGGCGCAATTTTTCCCATATAGCGGCGCGAGCGGCAAAGATACGAAGTGGCAAATCTAAAATTCGGAAAGAGCACATCGAAATCTACAAAATTATCCATCTTCAAAACTCTCGGTGAACCAAATTACTGTACTAAAATGCCAAAATCATTGATAAAGTGATTTGCTCTTTGGTTTCTCTCATATAAACGCCATGACCCCGAGAGATTAAACGCTGTTGACGAAATTTAAGCACCTCACTAAGAAGAGAAACTCGCAAAAATGGATCATACAAGTGATATAATCATTTATGGGTAGTTTGTCTCTTTGTTATGTGGAAGAAAGAGTATTGAAGGCAATTCTCACCTGGGTGGAATCGGTCAAGACGCTTCCGCAGAGTAATTTCGAAAAGTCAAAAAAATAAGCGGGCATAGCGGAGCTGCTCCACCAGACTTCAGGTAGCTATAATCCCATAGCTGAGTTGCTCCACCACCGATGACCTCAGGGATTAAACAGTTCTGGGAACTTAAAGGGCATGTTCAGGTCATAGATGATAACGCACCACATAAATATCTTTCTGTAATTCTGTACAGTGATACTTTATTCACAAAACATTGGATATTTTCAATGAAGAATGAGTTATCAGCCAACATAATATTACATTGGCAGACGAAAATAACATACTGCTCCTAGAAACTCTTTTTCGGAAATTTCCTTGCTTTCTAATTGGATCTTGTTTTTCTTATGGCTTCTTCTGTGAGCCTTTTAGTGAATTTGTCAGCTGTATGGATTTTTACATAAGTTCCTAACTAAAATTTTTGTAGAACATTTGAAAATTGAAAAATATTCGGATAATTTGAATGAAAGTTAAAATTGAACCTAGAATGGAGTGATTGACATCAGTTTGTTGTTCTGTACAAAGAAACATCAGCACAGGCCAAAATTTCGGGAGGAAACCGAGCTTCTTCACTTATATAACTTTCTAGTACATAATCACACAATTATATTAATTTGGAATCATTCAGAGGAACATTGCAAAATATTTCCGATTCAAAGAAATCGCCTACTTTTTCTGGACTTTAGAACTGGATACCAGAAAATTGTTTTAGAAATTGGCTGCCAAAAGAATTACGTTCTTTGTACACTTGTCTTTAACCTAATGCTTGAATTTTTCGGAACCAAGCTTGCCCTAAATGAAATCTGCACCCTATGATTTTAACACACGGCCATACGATAGCACTTTCAAAATGTACAACTATTTGTTGTGGATCGAAAACCAGATTAAGTTCCATACATGTTTTTGTGAGAGTTTTGAACAGTAGCGAATACGTCGGCATTTTTTATCTGGTATGAAACAAAACACAAGCGGCCATAGCCACCTGGTTCCTACAAAATTATTAAGAAGATTAGTATTAAAAGTGAAGGTGGAGGAACTCAGCTATGGGATTTACCTTCCAGCCTTACAGTCGAGGATTAAACCAGGTAAAAGTGGAGGAACTCCGGTACTCCCAAATAAGCAGGGAGAACTAATCTTTTCATAGGTACCACACATACAATAATCCATGATCATCCTGACATGTCAAAATAAGTATGAACTGAATTGTGGCACCTTACCACATTACGAACCTAATGATTATTCGTAGGATTTTTGGATTTGTTTAGCGAGGAGCCCAATAAAACTTTCAGGAGTATTATTACCAAGGATATAACTTAGATTCATCACTATAATCGAGAGAGTTAACAAAAGCTGATACTATGTCATGTCAAAAGAATAGCGCATCCAAAATACTCGAGGTCGTTTTCTGGTTGGAAAGTTCATGGCTGCGCGTTCTACTCCAAAAACGGTTGAGCGCATGAAAAAATGCTCCACATGAAATTTGCTGCAAATTTTATGCTCCATAATTTTTATAATAAATGTTAACATTATTGGAGCTATAGAAACCGAGATATTCGCAAAAAAAAACGATTTTTGCGACCTTTGATCATGAAAAACTTAAGATGCAGACGCGAAATTTCATGTGACTTTTGAAGCAACTTTAAGAATGCCAAAATAAAGATTTGTACATTCCAGCTTATTATATGTCATTCTCTCGGTGAGAGATAATCGAAGATCTACGAGCCAAAGTAAGACAATGCTTATTATGTTCTTAAATGTTCCACAACATCAAACAGTTGAGAGAAAGTTCCGAGGAGATTACGTAATGCAAAAGAAACTTCTTTTTGTAAAAGATGAATGAAATTTAATCTTATTATTCCAAGAAGATAACTCGAATAAAAAATCCCTGCGAAAACTTGAATTCCACTGCTATTCAATTTTATTACATCAATCTTATTAAGTTCTCTCTAATGGGTTCTTAAGTACACATTTTGTTTGGTCCTTTTGTGAACGCAAGAGACAAAAATACAAGTTTTTCTGCAATTTTTCTCCCGACCTTTTTAATTATCAAGTTAATTCTTCATAAAAGTGGGATTTAATTTTAATTTTTGTTGAAATAAAGGAGTAAATTATTGCGTTGAGCTTGTACATAATTAAGATAAACTGCTCTGGAGTGGTGTGTCCATAGATTATGTAGATTAATTATCGTTGATTCTGTTGTATTTCAGTTAATTATTATTATGAAATTATGGTTATTATAAATTATAATGGATAACACTCAATTAAAACTCATATATTGGACTACATGGGTCCAATAAAAGCCGGATCACCAATGTTGTCGATCGGAAATAACTCTGAATTATAGATCAGTACAATGAATATTTTGCTACTTGAATAATAGTATTTTTTTTTCTTCAACTGTGTAAAACATAATCCAAAAAGTATCAATAAAATAGGAGCTCTAACATTCAATAACCATAAATCAACCAACCTTATTCCTCTAGCTTTAAAACTTCAAAAAATTCGTGAAATGTGTGAAATTTCTGCGCGGAATTTCCACTTTTCTCTTTCGTTTTTAGAATTTGAAATGAAGGAAAACCAGACGAGATCACAAATTGCACTCGGGGTGACCTCTGGAGTTTTCGTGACCTCTGCCCTTAAAGACTACTCAAAGCACTTTTATCTGGAAAGAAATATCGCTGGAAAACAGGATTACTATTGGTTTACATATCTTAAGTGGCGTATTTACGGAATAAATCAAGAGTTTTGCTTGCTTTATGATGCAAAGTTGAGATAAACTTTGTGTTGAATTTTTGATATGAATTTATTCCCTTATTGTGTTGTTTGAAGTAAAAAGCTGGAGAAAAAGTTTTCCAAGTAAAAGCAGTCTAATTTTCTTCTAAATTACAGTAAATATAAGTTAAACCAACAGCAAACTTTTTAGAACTTATTCATAATGTTTCTCAAGAGCAAACAACTTATTCAATCGATTAAATTTATATAGTTATGTAATATAATTTTTTGAAATTAAGGGAAAATTCTTTGCATTTTGTCAAACTTTTGTGAATCACTGCCTCCTCCTCTGGAGAAAATAAAAAGTGGCGTCATAGTTAAGAGGTTCAAAGGGCATTCCAGTACCTTTTTGACGTCATAACGTCATTCGTCAAGGACTGAACAGACTGCGAACGCCGTATAGAGCATGATAAACTGGGTCATAGACGCGCAAATGTGACGTCAAACGTAAAATTAAGCCTTCCCTTTAACACCGCAGGAAATAAAGGACAATGAAAACGGTGACATATCAGGAAGGTCGAATAGGAAGCCTTCATTCGGTTGCGACAGGGATATTTATAGAAAGAGCAGAAAATATGCTTGTCCCACTAAATCAATTGAATTGTTCCGTAAATTCTGCATGAAAGTAAATAACTCGAGGACAGATAACTGGACCAAATAAATCAATATTATAATTTATTAGAAGTAATGAGCGGAACAAAACTTTTTGAAAAAAATAACCACAGGAATCTAGCTCGAAAACAAACAAAATTATGTCTGCCACAAAAACGTGTGATAATAGCCACCTAATATAATCACGTCGACACTATCCAACTATTCTGAATTCCACCCGATAAAACTTTTTCTCTCGATCAGTCCCTGGCGAGTCGCCAAGGGACGTGGAACAATTTGCCTCAATTATTGACCGTTTTGCTCGTCCTGTGGCTGTGTTTTTATTTCCTTGGCGTCCTTCGTGAAAGGGTGATAGCTAGAAGGGTTCCCATGTTACGTACCAAAGCGTGATATTTTCACAGCGTAGAGCCGTGGAACTAATTAGAGAATTACCTAATTGCAACATGCGATAAAGTGTGAGAGAATCACTTAATGGATTAATTGGTCGACCAGATTTAAGCGGGGATGATAATGAGGATTTACACTATTTGATAGTGAATTGAAGCAGAATGCAACTCGAAGTTTCTAAGTTCAAAAAGCAGCTCAAATAGACACTATAAGACCATTGGGTAGAATTATCATTTCTGTCTCATGGTGTGTTATACAGGATTTAACAGAAATAAGAAAAATAATTTCAACCTGTAATATAACTCGTCAAGCATAACAATTTTTCTCAATAACTTTTCTCTGTAAGTCCTCTGGATATCGGGTAAAAATTCATCGAAGTTTTGTCAAAAATTTCATAGTGCGCCTATGGTTCGAACTGAATGTTTCTCATTTGTTGGAGGAATGACAGCTGTCGATTGAAATGAGTATTTTGCAAATTTGAACCATTGTATTCATGTCAATCATTCATTTTAAACTGAAAAAATATTAGAATTTTGGCAATACATTGATATTCGCTCACCTCGATTATTCTATTCTTGCAATTGTTAAAAAAAGACAAAATTAGTCTCTGAAATCAACAATTTGGTCTATTAATCGTATTTATAAGTCATTGTTAAAGAATTTGATCCCTATTTAGGGATTTCATGTATATTTTCAGATAGCACATCTCGTAAATATTAGATTGTCCGCACAAGTTCATTGCACTCCAATCAGCTGATCTGACTAGTCTGAATACAGTCAGAATTTGTGCCAGCCTGTGCTGCTATCTATGAGCAGCCCAAAAAGTGATTGCTGTTCTCAACTTACTTCATTATCGTTGGTTCTCAAACATAAAAATCTGACGTGAACATCACGTGACTTACTTGTACATCATTGGATATATATATAATACGATGTGATTCTGTGTTTGATCGTATATATCATTGGATATGTATAATCAAACACAAAATCTCATCGTTCCACAGTTAATCGTTTTGGATTTACTCAACAGATTCTAAGAATCTGTCAAGTAAAATGCGCTTTCAGCCAAGTCGGTTGCTATGGAAACAGTAGGCCATTATTCTTGTACTATAACATTCCTGAATACTGATTTCCAAAATTCTACGACTACCAACAGATCTGATTTTATGCGCAAAATTGAAAAATAAATTCCTACTGAAGTGCACTTCCAGTTCAGTCTGTTATGAAAATAGTAGGCAATCATTCAGATGCTATAGCAGACTGAAATACCAAATTTCAATATTCTACATCTGATCGTTTCGAATTTATGCGAAAAATTCCAAATGACTGTCAACTAAAGTGCACTTCCGGCTCGGTGGATCTCAATAAAAATAGGATATGAGTATCTAGACGATATAATCGTCCTAAATACTGAAATTTAAGAATCTACGTTCAATCGTTTTGGATTTATGCGAAAAATTCAAAAAATGTTTCGAATAAAGTGCTCTTCCGGCTTAGTTGATAGCAATCATAATGCAAGATGTACAACTAGATATTATAAAAGTGCCTAATACAAAATTTAAATATTCTACGACTGATTGTTTAGAATTTATGCGAAAAATTCAAAAAGTCTGTCATATAAAGTGTACTTCCGGCTCAGCCGAATGTTACAAAAATAGAAGATGACCATTTAGATGCTACAGCAATTTCAAATGCTAAATTCCAGTATCCCACGGCTGATCATTCTGGATTTATGCGGAAAATTAAAAAAAAGTCTCAAGTAAAGTGCACTTCCGGCTTAGCCGATCGCAATCATAATGCAAGATGTACAATAAGATGTTACAGAAGTACTTAATACGAAATTTCAATATGCTATGGCTAATCATTCTAGATTTATGCAAAAATTCAAAAAAAGTTTTAAATAAAAAGCACTTCCGGTACAGACGATTGAAACCATAATGCGAGGTGCACAACAAGACCCTATATCAGTTTTAAATACAAAATTCAAACATTATACGTTCAACCAGTTTTGAGATTTGCGAGTTACGCACGCACGTACGAACATACGTACCGACATCAAGTCAAAAATAGTCAAAATGGATTCAGGGATGCTCAAAATGGATATTTCCATCAAAGTCTCGATAAGTAAATTTTGTCGGTTTCACAATACTCACTTGTTACTTTGTACAAGTAAGTAAAAAGGAAATCATTTAACAATTTATTCAAAGAAAACGGTGGAAATTAAATGCAATGCAATTCTGAATTAATTAATTTAATGAATAAATCAATTGAAAATATTGCCACATAAATGCTTGAAGAACAGTGAACTTAACCTATAAATGTATCAAACTGTACCACGCCTATGCAATTGCCTATCTCAACTGTGCTGCAGAAGTGAAGCCAAAAATGTAATATTGTTAGAGAGAGAAGGTAACTGAGAGATAGGTGGAGGCGGGCCCATGGTTGCATGGAGATGAATGGCGAGTTTAGCTCTATTTAGTATTTTCATGTGGAAATATATTGTAAAATGGGAAGAAAATGTTATGTGCCAAATTGTAATGGTGGGTACAGAACATGTTAGGAGAAATATTCTCTTTTTTCTGTACCCAAAAATGATATTTTATTGAATAAGTGGCGCAAGAACATACCACACCAGTATAGAACATTGGAAACTATAGATTACGTTTGTGCAAAACATTTCAGAGAGGAGGATATTATAAAAGAATGGTGGTCTGGAGATGTAAAAGTAGCAGATCTACTATCTACGCAATAAATTGAAAGATTATATCAATGTTTCAAATTATGAAACGTATCTAACCTAAACTTTTAGTGAAAAGTTCAACTACGAGAAAATTTCTTATCAATAAATTCATAAATTCATAATAATTATAGATTCACACAGAATTGTAGCATTAATTTTTTCACTTTCCATCAATATATAAGAATTATTGAGAATACAATTGAGCGAAGCAAGTGTTTTTGTTAGCCCTGTGGCATATTAGTATGGTTTTTTTATTTCTCCTGTGCTGCTTCCGAAAAATTTAAGTTTAAAATAGTATATTGTGCAACAAGTGCGATAAGTTGTCAATTGCCCACAATAACTCAAGTGGGCAACTGACAACACCGCACGAGTTGCAGAAACTATTTTTTATTACGAATGTGGGATAAGTACTATTTTGCGCTTGTTTTTCCGGGCGGAAAATTATACCTTGTGCACGCAAAAGCCAAAGAGCCATTTTTACCGCCCGGAGAGATGTGTGCAAAATAGTACTTATCCTGCATGAGTAGGTAATAAAAACTGATAGAATAAAGTCAAGTATTGATACTTTTATTGCGCAGTTTGTTTCAATAACTTTTTTTTTCACATCAGAAATTATGTCAAAAACTATTACTTTTTGTGAGATCGTAGATGCATATTATATTTTTGTTAAGTTTTTCGTAATGTTCAACAAACAAAAAGTTTTTGCAGAGCAGCATATTTTATTTTTACTTTTCTTCTAGTGAATAAGAAATTATTTGTGTATATTTTTTCAATTCATTATAATTTATAATTAGGAAACTCCTGTCGAAAGAAACTCTTATAAAACATGTATCATAATTTACTATCTCATCGCAGGTTTTAATGATTAGAAATGCTAATTTTCTTTTACTTTTGCCTTTCATTTAATGAATAATGAAGTATTCAACGTAATGAAAATATGAAATCTATCGGGCAATTGTATTTTATAGAAAATAATTTAAATATAATCTCATTTCTGCATATGAAGCACGAAAGGCTGGGCCCGCTCTCGCTATCTCTCTCACACCTGCCGCATTACATATTAGGCTTCATGTTTTCCAACTGAGTGTCCGCGCCTCTATTATTCTCCTTCGTGAACTGTACTGCTCCATCAATGACAATTCACGCAATATTAACTGGCAAAAAATTTGCGCTTATATCTTTCCCGAGTCTTCAATCATGAAAAAAAGGAATTTTTGTAGAAAATTGTTCATAAAAATTCGATTATCCTAAAAATCATGACCAAAATCAAAAGATTCTTATTCTGATGGCAAAATAATCTACTGGAAAACGAATAATCAAAATCGGTTGAAAACTGCAACCTGCAGCGGATCTTACAATACAAATAGACTAAATGATCAAGATGCATGAAAGTTTCTTATCCGATTTAAGGAAATCATATGCTGCGCTGATCTTCCAGATTTCTCTAACTTACTTATTATAATGAAGCTATTAAAGTTGAATAAATTTGCAGAGTAAACTCTCAGTCTGAAATATATAGTATTTTGAGTGAAATTCTGAAATGAACTTGAAGTTTAGTTTACTTTTACGAGCAAACTCATATGATGACTCCGGTAAAATATATTCGCAAAGTTTGCTCAGCTGTTTTTAATACTTCTTACAAGATATGCTTTCAGTTATATCGTACATAAGTGAATTTGCATCCTCAAGAAGATGCATAACGGATCAGTAAAATCCAACGCGATAATTCAGCCGTATAGAATTTTTCTGGTCATAAAGCAATAGTTTTAAAGAGCTGTAACTCACACATTTTTCAGCAATTGACTAAAAAGAATTATTGTGAGCTCTGCAACACTATCACTTACATCCGGAATAAAAACTTTAAAGTCCAACGGTACCAAATATTAGAAAATAATTGGGACACAAATCTGGACTTTCATGAGATTCTGACGTTTGGTAAGAAATCGTGCAATACTAGCAGTGCTGTCTTCTCGTGTCGGATGCCAAGGGACACTTTGTGGAAACACATTTTTCTTGATAAGTCGTTCTTATTTAATCATACAGTCATTACACAGGTTTTTATGCGTCCCACGTTTTTAATTTAGTCTGCTAAAAATTTCAGATTATTACTTATTCCGCTAACGTAGCGACAGAAAGTGCCCCTTAGCATCCGACATAAGAAGACAGCACTGTTAATATTGCACGGTTTGTTCACCAGACGTCAGAATCTCATGAAGGTCCAGGTTGTGTCCTTAATTATTTTCCAGTTTTTAGTACAGCTGATTATTCAAAATAAAAATGTTCAACTTGAAAGTTCTTTTACCTACTTTTATTTTCTAGTTTTTAGTTTCATTTTTAGCTCGAATCATTACGCAATTTAGAGTTAAGGCCCGTGCTTGAAAGTTTCAAATTTCAATTCAATCGAATGAACGGACAAATACCGCTCATGCGCCACCAATTTACGTTAAAAATACTATGTCAAAACCTTTATGCAAGAACAAAAAAAAACATTACAAAGTTCTAACTCAATCGTATGAACGATGCGCGAACGAACAAATACGGCTCGTGTGCCACTTGATATATGTTGATGGTACTACAATAAGAACCCTCATAAAAATGCAAACAACAATTAAAGTTAGTTTAAACTCAATCGAATGAACGATGCGCAATTGAACAGATACGGCTCGTGTGCTACTTGATGTATGTTGATGATACTGCAATAAGAATCTTCATAAAAGTGCAAACAACAGCTACAGTTAGTTTAAACTCAAACGGATAAACGATGCGTGAACGAACAGATACCGCTCTTGTACCGCTTGATGTATGATGATGATACTACAATAAAAACCCTCAGAAAAATGCAAGCAACAGTTACAGTTTTAATGCATGTTGATGATAATGTAGTAAAAATCTTGAAGGAAGTGCCAGCAACAACCATAGTAAGTTTCAGCTCAATCGGATTAACGATGTGCGATTCAGCAAATGGAGCTCGTGCGTCACTTGATGTATGTTGATGGTACCTCAATAACAACCCTTATGAAAGTGCCAACAACAACTATAGTAAGTTTCAACTTGATCAGATGAATGATGCACAAACAAACAGATACGGCTCGTGCGTCACTTAATGTATGTTGATAAAACTATGATAAGAATCCTTGTAATAGCGTGAATAACAGCTTCAATAAGTCTCAATTCAATCGAATAAACGATGCGCGAACGAACAGATACGGCTCGTGCGCCATTTGATATATATTGATGATACTATAATTTATGAATGTGCCAACAACAACAACTGTACACTGTACTATCATCTAGCAGTGATTGTCTTTTGTTCACCCAGTTTGATTGTATTTATCAGGATTGTACTTTTGCAAGATACTACTTTCTTTTTTCCACAGTTTAGTACCTCTAGGAATTTTTTGAAGCACCTTCATTTCCATGGATCTATACACGATTATCCATCAGTACACACGCTCTGTTTTCTAAAAACTAAAGATTTATTTGATAAAATCAAACAACTTTAATTTCCGACTAGTTTATTATTGGAAGTATTAGATGATGCTGAATGTTACGTGAAATGAAGAAAACGATGTATGGGAATTCAGTCACAAGTTTATTATTTCTATCCTACTCCAGTAGGATAGAAATAATAAACTTGTGACTGAATTCCCATGCATCGTTTTCTTCATTAGTTTATTATTTTTGTTATAATAATACTGATTCCAGGTTTATTACGTAGCAAATAATACCCGAAGGTATTATTTTGGAAAATAACAACCAATTTGCCTAGTTACAGCAAATAACTAGAGTAATTTTTTTGACAGAAATTACAATGACAGGACATACATTGTTAAAATTTTTGATTGAAATAGTACAAAAGTCGCACATTAAACATTGAAGGCACCACGGGAGTTGAACGGACGATAATGCCTACGGTGAACGTTAACATCTCGGGCTAGAGGCCCTCAGGCATTATTGTTCTTTTAACACTCTTGATACCTTAATTACTATTTTGAATGCAAGTGACCGTATATTATTCTTTTAATAGTCGATAATCCAATATTGAATTTTGTTGTATTACCACATATGTTGCATTATCGTCTGCTCGATTATTGGATATTGAATAATCAAGGGAATGCAGTCAATGATATATCTTTCTCTCTTTCCTACTCTATAGTTTCGACTGCACTTTAGTCATCTTCAGGAGCGAAAATAATATTCAAATCTTAATAACTCATGTTAGGGTGAAACAGTAGAACAACTAATTCTATCGCTCCTGAAGATGACCAAAGTGTGACTAAAACAGTAGAAAAGGAAAGAAAGGCTGCATTTTTTGATTGCTCAGTACCTATATTCAATGTTCCAGTATATTTCGAAAATTTTTTGAAAATGTATATTTTAAAATCATGATTAAAAAATGTTTTATAATAAATTTAATATTTTGACTAAAAATCGATACTTTCAATTATAGGAACGAGTAATAACAGCGTTACCGCGTAGTCATTTAGGAAACCTGAAAACTATTCAAACAAAAAGCAAATTATATATTAAATGATCCAACAATGTAAACAATGTCACATCAGTTTTGTCAGAGTTAGCAATTTGTTTGGAAATTATAATTACAGTATTTAATAAAGTTCGGTAACCATTTTCCCGGGTTTTCAAAACATGAACTCAATAACGTAATTATTAGAAAAAGCTACCATCTGGCCCAATCAACGTTAAAAGCAAAGTTGCTTTGTCATGATGTGATTTCGTCCTTTCTTTGTGAGCTTTACTTTGCTTGCTAATTTGCAAAAAATTCTTTTATCTTTGAACTTGATGGAATTTTATAAGCTGGTTAAAAATTGG
This sequence comes from Dromius quadrimaculatus, assembly GCA_963989225.1. Lineage (NCBI taxonomy): Eukaryota > Metazoa > Arthropoda > Insecta > Coleoptera > Carabidae > Dromius > Dromius quadrimaculatus. Next base: position 7,542,957 of record OZ022328.1, read on the forward strand.
TTGATTCTATTAAAAATTTATTATGTTAAGCAAAGAATGAAAAGTATTGCAAAGTGATATTTTCAAATCCAAAAGATAAATAATGCTTCACAATTAATTTTTAATTTTTTTTAGAAAAATTAGTAAGATTTATTATCACGCAACTCTAAAATTACTTGAAACTAAGGAGCACGTAATCTGCTTATTAGGGCATAAAAAATATTTTGTGGGTCGTTACATAGAGCTGAAGGGAATACTCATATTTTTTTGAGGTCTCCAAAAGACGGTTGACAAGATTTCCAGAGTGTTCATTATGACCAATTAAAATGAAATTCATTCCAGTTACTTAAATCTGCTCTAAAAAATAGATAACAAATTGGAATAAATCATGTACATATCTGTGCATGAAGAATTCATAAAGTGAAGTTAGTTTTATTTGTTTTTTTTTGCCTGCCATTCGTCAACATGTTCTCCATTATAAAAACAAAACTGTGGAATGAAAGCAGGAAGCATTCCAAGCAAATGTAGGGGCTTGAATAGGGGAAATAAAACAAATAACAAAATGATGCACTAAGCACAACACACAGTCTATATTCGCTAGAGAACGGTAACATAATCTCAGCAAACTGAAACAAACAGACACACGAACGATGCTTTGTTCATATTTAATCTTTTTCAAGAAGATTTCTTGCTAGTGCTGTGCAAAAAAGTTGAATGAATAAGTAGAAGAAACTGAAATAAAATAACATGGATTTGAACGAGTAATAGAACACTCTAAAAAGTCAAAAAGAAATTGTATGTGAAAAATACAAAAATGTTATTATTCTCTATGGATATCTAACAGACATTTTTCGCATTTGTTAACGCATGCCAGTTTCATGACTTAAATCTACTTTTTCCCGCGAATTTATGATGGCAGAACTGTGCAAAACACTTGTACAGTAAAATAGTACTTTTGCCTTGCAAGAACTCTGAAATCGACTTCTCTAGATTGTTATTACCCGTAGACAAAAACTTTACAAACAAAAAGTGTAGAAGATATATATATATATATATATATATATATATATATATATATATATATATATATATATATATATATATATATATATATATATATACATATATATATATATATATATATATATATATATATATATATATATATATATATATATATATATATATATATATATATATATATATATATATATATATACTTACTTACTTAATCCTAAAGCCTATCTACCTTTTCAGGTGTAAGGCTGGTGGTTTTTACTTTTGTAGTTCATTCTTCTTCTTCTTCTATTGGTATCCGCTTCCAGATCTCCTCCCATTTTTCTCTCTTTTTGCTTAAGTGGCCTGCTTCCTCCCATTTACAGCCCCTCTTTTTCAGTGCTTTCTTCACTTCTTCTTTCCATGTTCTTCTGGGTCTTCCTCTCTGTTTTGTTTTTGCTGTTCTTGCTTCCTACACTTTTTTTGTCGTTCTCTCCTCTTCCATTCTTTGTATATGTCTCCACCATCTTAATTGTCCCTCTTCTATTATGTTTTCTATCGGTTTTACATTCAGTGTCTCTCTATATACCTTATTTCTTATCTTGTCCAAGACTGTTTTCCCTTCTATTTTTCTCAGGAATCTCATCTCTGTATTGTTCAATTCACTACGTTGTCTTTCTGTTGTTGTCCAGGTTTCTGATCCGTAGGACAGGATAGGCACAGCTACTTTCTTGTATATTTGTGCTTTGGTTTCCTTCGGTATTTCTTTATTTGTTAGTACAGTATTCTTCAAAGTGTTGAAAAGTCTACCTGTGGCTCCTGTTCTTTCGTTTATTTCATTATCTAGTTTTCCGTCATAAGTCAGTATTGTTCCTAGGTATTTAAACTTCTTGACTTGTTCCAAAGTTTCTCCTTCTAACTTAATTGTGTGTTTTCTTCGTTTCTGCTTATGACCATCGATTTGGTTTTATTGCGGTTAATCTTCATGTTAATTTTTTCAAGATGTTTTCTGAATATTTCTAAGTTCTTGTTTAGTGTGTCTTCGTCTTATCCTATTATTACCATGTCATCTGCATAACATGTCTCTATTATTATTACGTTTTCCATTTTCCACTTTCCTATTATGTATTCTCTCGCTTCCTTTCTTGCTTCTTTTATTGCTTTGTCAAACACTAGTGTAAAGAGTAACGGACTTAATATGCAGCCTTGTCCTACTCCTTTTGTAGTTTCGAACATGTCTTATGTTTCTTTCTTTGTTCTTACATAATTTTTGGTCTTTTTGTATACCCATTATTATGTTAGTATCTACTTCTCTTTCTCTTAGCGTGTTCCATATGTCTTCTCTATCCACTCTGTCGAGCGCCTTCTCTAGATCTATGAAGCACAGATGAACCTTGTCTCCTTGTTTTATTGTTTTCTCACTCACTTGCCACATTATACTTATTGCGTCATTGACTCCTCTGTTTGGTCTGAAGCCATATTGGTTATCTTCTAGGGATTTTTTTACTTGGGTCCTTAGTTTCTTCTCCAAGATTCCTGCGAACAATTTCGCCGCTGTACTTAAGAGTGTTATTTCTCGGTAGTTCTGGCATTCTTTTATGTCACCTTTTTGTTTATATATGGGGTATATAATACCTATTTGCCAGTCTTCCGGTGCAATTCCTGAACTAATTACTTTATTGTAAATTTCCTTCAACCTTTCCAGCGCTATATCTGTTGCTGCTTTAAACATTTCTGCCGTTATCTTATCATGTCCTGGGGCTTTACCTGCTTTGATTTTCTTTAGTGCTTCTTTTATCTCATCTAGAGTTATTTCATCATCTTGTTCAAGTATTTTCTCCTGTGGTGTGGATTCTCTCTTTTCCTGTGTACTTTTCTTTTCTCTTATATCTCCTTCTTCTAATAGCTCTTTGAAGTACTGTCTCCACGTTTCCATTATCTCTTCCTCTTTTGTCATCAGTTCTCCAATCTTGTTTTTAATATTATGCAACCTTTGTGTCTTTCTCTTTCTTGTTTTCTTTATTATTCCGAAGAATAGTTTTTGATTGTCCTTATATGCTGTTTTCATTAGTTCGCCAAATTCTGTCCATGAGTTCTTTTTTGCCTCCATTACGGCATTCTTTGCCTTTTTTTCTTTCAGCTTTATAGCTTTCATAATTCTTTTCGTTCCCCGTATTTATGTATCTTTTCCATTTCTCTTTCTTCCTCTTTTACTTTTCCATTCCACCAAAGCGTTTGTTTTATCTCCTTGTTCGTGATTTTTGTTGTTCCGCAGCACTGCAATTAAATAACATGGATTTGAACGGGTAATAGAACACTCTAAAAAGTCAAAAAGAAATTGTATGTGAAAAATACAAAAATGTTATTATTCTTTATGGACATTTAACAAACACTTTTCGCATTTGTTAACGCATGCCAGCCGCATCACTTTAGAAATAGGTTTGACAATCAAGTTTCATGACTTAAATTTACTTTTTCCCGCGAATTCATGATGGCAGAACTGTGCAAAACACTTGTACAGTAAAACTTTACAGACAAAAAGTGTAGAAGGTATATATATATATATATATATATATATATATATATATATATATATATATATATATATATATATATATATATATATATATATATATATATATATATATATATATATATGCACCACAGGATTTGAGATTTGGCATACTCAAAGTTCATGAGTTCATATGGAGAAGGAGTGCAGACAGATAAAATTATATACAGATATCCCATTCCACTTTACCGCTAAAACGGTATTATTTTTTGTTGTAATATTCCGTAAAATATACACCGAATGGAAAAATGTCTGACATCTAATTCTCACTTTCCAGGGGTAGACAGATCTTGAGATATTGTGACGAATTCTTCTTTAAAAGCTCCGTCACAGTTGCACTTCCTAGCTAGAGCCTTTCGCTACCGTACTACATTTTGAAGTTCATCATATCTAGTATTCACATCTTGCTTGCCCTATAAATTTTAAAGAACCGTAATTCTGTTTGAACACTACACCATCACTTACCATAACATCACCAGCCATCAGCTGAAATAAATACGTTTTAATACTTCACATGTGGTTAAATAAGGTTATGTTTTAGAAATCTGTAAAATATTTTGTATATTTTGTTGCTGATTTTGTTTATCGAGACATTTGACTTAACAAATAAAGATCTGACATTTGACAGTTTTAACCCTACCGACATATGACTAAACTACCGACGTAAACAAAGCATTTTTCAATTTCTGTGAATGAAATGTAATTGTTATAAAGATGTATCTAAGCAGGAAAAGAAGTTAGGAAATTTGTTGTAAAGAAATTGGTATTTATAAAATGATTTCTTCTAACAGCGCTGATTTGAAGTTAGTTTAAAAGACAAGTTAAGTAATGTTTCATTAAACTTTAAGTATAAATAAGGCCTTGCGGCCGATTCAAGTCACTTCTTTTGAAAGTTAGTTCGCCGAGCCATTTTCCAAAGTACAACAGGGTTTACCGTTCGACGTCCATTCGAAATTATCGTGCTAAGTCCGTTTGGTGTGATTTTTTAAGACAAATTCGTAAGTCTGATTGTTTTTTTTGTTTTTACTTACCTTTACTAAGTACAAGGAAATATTATGAAAACGACAAAATTCACTTATCGAGATTTTGATGGAAATATCCGTTTTGAGCATCCCTGAATCCATTTTGACTATTTTCAGCTTGATGTTAGTACGTATGTGCGTTCGTTCCTTCGTGCGTTCGTTCGTTCGTTCGTAACTCGCAAATCTCAACATATAATGTTGAAATTTTGTATTTAAGACTGGTGTAGGGTCTAGTTATGCACCTCGCATTATGGTTCCAATCGTCTGTACCAAAAGTGCACTTTACTCCAAAATTTTTTCGAAATTCTCTAATAAATCCAAAATGATCAACCGTAGGATATTGAAATTCAATATTCGAACAACCCCTCCAGTAGCAAGTTATTGTTACAATATTCAAGGTCAAAGTTCAGAGAAATCAGTTTTTTGTGGATATCTCTCTTCCTATGCTTTGAATCGTATTTGCTTTCATTATAAAAATTCAATATTTGAACTTGATGTTGTATCAGAATGGGTTTCTGCTATTTTTGTATGAATCGGCTAGGCCAGAACTTTACTTGGAACTTTTTGCATAAATCTAGAATTACCAGCCATAGCATATTGAAATTTAGTGTTTGAACTTGTTGTAGCATCAAAATAGTTATCTACTATTTTTATATCAATCAGCTGAGCCGGAAATGCAGTTTATAAGTATAACAGACATTCAGAATTTGCCGTATAAAACAATCAGTCTAATTGAAATGAAAATGTAGGCAATGATAATCTGTTGTCAATTTTTTGATTTTGTTTGACATTGTACATGTCAAAATATTATTGAAATTGTATTAATTATAATCTGAAATGACAGAAAACTTTATTAAATAAATTTGTGTTTATATCAAAGGATGTACAAGTAAGTCACGTGATGTTCACGTCAGATTTTTTATAAGTCCGTGAAAGGAACTTAGTTTATTTTTGGATTAACTCAACGTAGAGTCACCGCTGGAGAAGTCTTTATTAATTTCACAGTCTTAGATTGTTTTACCGTAGAATCAACGCTAGAGGAATCCTGGTTGACTTCACAGTGTTGAACAAGTTTAACGTAGAATCGCTGCTGGAGAAGTTTTTATTGATTTCCGGGGGAGTCATTGCTGGCTTCACAGTGTCAGAAGTATTTAACGTAGAATCACTTCTGGAGAGATCAATTGGTGGCTTTACAGTATTGAAACAACTTCATATAGAGCCACTGCTTGAAAACAAGTTTGGTTTCACAAGCATAGAACGAGTTGTAAAGTTGATCCGAGATTGTGCGAATGTTGATTGTCTTGGGCAGTCGCCGCATCATCGTTGTCAGCCTTCAGCCATATTATCTCCGTGCAAATCCCTGCAATATATGTGTATGTTCAACAGCTCCATTTTTGTGTGTAAATAAATATCGTAGTAACACGTACCTCCTGAATATAATTCCTTTAAACACCCTGATCCTTTTCTCTGAGCTACTCAACCGTCCGTCTCTAGAAACTGCGTCACCGACCGCATTGGCGCTTGAGCGTACCGTCGGCAGTTTCGACAGCGACGCCAGAGTTAACAACACCTCCAGTAGCAAGTTATCGTTACAATATTCAAGGTCAAAGTTCAGAGAAATCAGTTTTTTGTGGATATCTCTCTTCCTATGTTTTAAATCGTATTTGCTTTCATTACAAAAATTGTAGAACAATAAATTCTCTACAAATTTTGTTTCAAGCTATTTTCAATATATTCAACCGTTTTTGAGATAGAGCGTGAAGTGTGCGGAGCGTTCAGCAATAAATGTCATAGCGCAATCAATCATAAATCACATTTGGTACAAGAATAAAAAAAGAACTCCTGAAAGAGAATTGTTACGGATTATAGAAGCTGCTGGGGCTATTATAAGGAAAGATATTTGATCAACAATAGTTGAAACCAATATTATCAATCTCCGGGTAAAATGCTACATAATATTCATGAAGAAGAAGTTATAATAAAAAATAGAAAAGGAAAAACAAATCATTTGAAAACTTGATGCATATCTATAAGTCATGCAATAATAGCAATATAAAAACAGTCAGAACTCATTTTTAATATGTTTTGATACATTTTTTCACTTGAAAAAGGCAGCACTTTGTTTTTGAAACGTTGTATTTCTCATTATTTTTTAGTTAAATTGAGGAATACGCGAATCGAAGTCGAAATTTTTGTGTCGTTCTTAGAAAATTGCTATGAGAAAGTTGACAATTTTGTATCGTTTGTTAATAAACAATTTAAAGTATTGACGGGTTCTCCTGAAGCCCGGTTCTCACGTCATAAATTTCAGTGTAACTCTCGTGATTTGAGAGATTCGCACTACGCGCTTAGATCATTGTCATGGATCCACAAACCAGGTTTAGACATTTTACCAACAACTGACTAAGAGCTCGAGCTTCTAGCGGAGCTATTTTTACGGTGCGTAGTTCTCTGAATCCAGGTGAAAACTCATCGAATCTCACGTCCTGTTTTGCTTGACAGTATAGTCTAGCAAACGAACAAAACATGGGCTATATTGAGCCGCAAAGTACTTATCAACTAAAAGTATTATTGATTTCTAATAAAAAATAATGTTGTATTGGGAAAGTTGGAAAGAAAACCAAAGCGAGAAAGATATTACATTATTTTGGAGCATAGCTCAAAACATTCAACAAGTTTGTATCTATCCCGACATTAATGTGTCGACAAATCGCTGATATGATTTAGTACCAATTTGCTAATCGTACCATAATAATTCATTCTCAAAAGTAAAAAATCAATCAGAATTGGTGATTTATACTCCACATGCATTAAATGTATATGTAATAGATTGGCGACAACTCACATATATACCTCGTTTCAATGTTTATCATCCCTAAAATAAGTGTAACTTAAGATAATTCGGGAAAATGTCTTTGTGGTTATATGACAAGAGATTGGAAGAACTTCCTTCAAGCACAGTTTATTTCATTAGCCATAGGAGAGAAGGATCCCTAGAGAATGTTGTTTCTTGTATCATATTTCCCAGCAATAATATAACTTCAAATATTTACCAATAAAAAGTAATTGTTATTTGATTCCTCGTCTGTTTTTCTTTGTTTTCCCTATGGAACTTCAATCCATAAGCCAAGAACAATGAAAAAACTGAAGTGTGCCATGCACCAAAAAATAGCAATGTTATCTGAATTGAACTGAAGTCATCATCATTTTAAAATTATTCAAGGATCGGAAGATCAAGGATTGACACTGGTTCTATTTAAAATAGTCCAGTCAATTTAGGTTTTACCTACCGAATAAATGGTGCTGTTTTTTTTGCGGGAATACCATCGTTTTGGTATATACTATAAGTGTGCAATCATATTGTCAAATCATGGTGCTTCAGGAGATATCGAAGGCCAAAGTTAAAAAAATCCTGTTTTTGACCAGTTTTTCGCAAATATCTCATTTTCCAACGGTCGTAGAGCATTTGAGATCATGAGTAAAAATATTATCATTATTATTATTAATCTTTCTAAATCTGCTTCATACCCTTTCGGACGTCGTAATTATATAAATTTGGATTTATTTTCCACGTCTCATTTCCCTATATTTAAGATGGTCTATATATTGTTTTATAAAGTGTCATTTTCGTATTCTTCGACACTTGCTTGTTATTTAATATTGCTTTATTTAATGCATGTAAGTTTCTATTGGCTGCTAATATCCTTTTGTTTATTTCTTGATCTATGCTACCTTGTTGTTAATTGTTATCCCTAGGTATGTGAATTTTTCTACTTGTTCTATTTCCTTTACATGCTAGGCGATTTCAATGCCAGAGTTGCGAGACGGCACGATGAGGATAGAACAGAAATCATAGGCAAATATGGTGAAGACAGAAGGGATAATAATGGCACTTGGCTAATTTACTACTGTTCATTAAATGATTTAATAGTAACAAATACATTTTTTCAACACAAATTAATTCACACATACACGAGACACGGACCAGAGGGCGGATCGTTGATAGACTACATACTAGTGGAAAGAGGAAACAGAAAATTGATAAAAGATGTCAGAGCTAGAAGAGGGCCAGAAATATATAGTGATCATTTTTTGGTAGTAGCGAAAATAAAGAAAGAATACAACGAGCTAGGAAATCTTAGAGAAAATGTATGTAAGAGAGAAACGTCGTATGGAACAATAAGAACCTACAAACTAAAATCGCAGGAAACAGCAACAATGTACGAGAAAGAGGTAAAAAAAAAATAAAAGAACTCACAATGGATCGTGAAACTGATATTGAACAAAATTGGTTAACGCTCAAAACAATTCTAACAAACGTGACAAGAGAAGTTTGCCGAACTTTCAAAGTAAAAAGAAATAAGAAACAAACACCATGGTGGAACCAAGAAATTAAAGAAGAAATAAAATGCAAAAAGAGAACCCAAATGAAGTACCTTAGCAACAAAACTCAAGAAAACTATAACATTTACAAAGAGCAGCGCAAAAAAGTTAAAAACTTATTAAAAATAGAGAAGGAGAAAAGTTGGATCACATTCGGAAATCAAATGGAAGAAAATAGCAAAGCAAATCAAAAACTATTTTACAAAGCAATGAAAACTTTAAGAAAGGGAAAAACAACAGACAATTTTTCAGTAAAAGACAAGACGGGATTCCTGATAACAAAAGAAAACCAAGTAATGGAACGATGGAAAGAGTACGCAGAATTATTAGACACCACAGTCGAAGAGAGAAACATAGAACTGCAAACAAGAGGTGAATTGACTGCAACATCTACAGAAGAAATGAGTATTGAAGAAGTAAAAGAAGCCATTCAAATGCAAAAATATGGAAAATCGCCTGGTCATGACAGAATAACTACAGAAATGCTAAGATTCATGGGTGATAAAGGTGATATGTTGCTATTGAAAATATTCAATCAAGTATGGAAGAAAGATACAATACCAAAAGACTGGGAAATAGCAGTTATCTTACCGATATATAAAAAAGGAGATATCCGTGATTGTAACAATTATAGAGGAATTTCACTATTAAGTAAAGCACTAAAATTATATGAAAGAGTTATGGAAAAAAGACTGAGAATAATAATAGAACCATCCCTAGAAGAAGCTCAAAGCGGATTCAGGAAAGAAAGAAGTGTACAAGATCATATTTTTACCATAAAACAAATAGTCCAGAAAACCTTATTGACTAAAAGTATAGCATGGCCTTCATAGATCTGGAAAAAGCATTCGACAGAGTGCAAAGACAAAGAATCTGGAACAGTTTAACAAAGAGAGGTGTGAATGGAAAATTAGTGAGTGCGATCAAAAGTCTATATAAAAAGAATTTGAACTATATTGTTAAAAGAAACCGAAAATCAGAAATATTTGAAACTAAAAATGGCCTTTGCCAAGGAGGAGCTATGAGTACGGTTTTGTTTACAGTATTCATGGATGATATTATAAAAGAATGCAAGCAAGAAACAACGAATCTATTAGTAGGTCACAGAAATATGCAACGTATCGAAATTGAAGAATGCGCGTTTGCGGACGATGTTGTAATATTCGCAAGAAACGAAACACGACTGCAAAGAAATTTGAATATATGGAATAATAAACTGAATATGCACGGAATGTCAATAAATGTGAAGAAAACAAAAGTAATGATAATAGGTAATGAAGAAAAAACTATTAAGCTAAATAATGAAAACATAGAACAAGTAGAGAAATTCAAATATTTAGGAGTAACAATAACAAAAGACGGAAAACAGGACAAAGACATTAACAAAAGAGTAGATAAAACAGTGAAATTATTTCACAACATTAATAACAGCTTCAGAAACTAGCAGGAAGACAAAATTAACAGTTTACAATACAATATTTAGATCAGTTCTAACATATGGTTGTGAGTATGGGTTATACCAAGAAGAACCAAAAGGAAAATCCAGACATTAGAAATGAAATATTTGAGGAGGGTCAAAGGAGTAACGAGAATAGACAGAATAAGAAATCAAGATATAAGATCAGAGCTTTCAGTGAAACCTATAGTAGAATTTATTGAGCAAAGACAACTGAGCTGGTGAGGACACCTGGTCAGGATGGAGGAAAATAGACCTGTAAAGAGGACTTGAACATCAAGGAATATACCGAAGAGAAGCCGAGGAAGACCGAGAGAGAACTGGGATAACATCATAGAGAAACTCCTGGAGAAGGAAGGAATAACACTATGTGAAGCCAAGCAGACAGCAAACAACAGGAAACAGTGGGCAAAGTTTGTGCACGAATAAAGAATAGAGACTAAAATCCCCACACTTAACGGTAAAAGGGAATTGGACTATATATATATATATATATATATATATATATATATATATATATATATATATATATATATATATATATATATATATATATATATATATATATATATATATATATATATATATATATATATATATATATATATATATATATATATATATATATATATATATATATATATATATATATATATATATATATATATATATATATATATATATATATATATATATATATATATATATATATATATATATTTCCTTTCCGTTTATTTTTGTTACTTATTATATCATCTCTTGCTATCACCATTGTTTTTGTTTTTTCTACATTTACAGTCATATTGACTGGTACCACAAGCTCTGTTTTTGGCGCTACTAAGAGCGTTGTGTCAAGATGTGTTTTAACGCAATTAAAATTTTTCCAAATACTTTAGATACAAATTACGGAAAACACATATGTCTACAAAATTTATTTGAATATGTTCCTTTAAAATAGCTTTAAATATTTATATTGCCCTAAAACTCTTCTTAAAATAACACTGCTAGTATAGCCAAAAACAGAGCTTGTGGTACCAGCCAATATGTTTCTCTAGTTCTTCGCTCCATATATTAAGATTGTGTTGCATATCTTTCTTGTTTTAAGCTAATATCGCAAGATCATCTGCGAAGGCACGTTCTCCTATTGTTGTCATTGCCAGTTGGTGGTAGCCAATTTCCATTTTTCTTGTTTTGTTTTTTATTTTCTGGATTATGTTATCTAGGAATATTTTAAATTAGCAACGGACTTAATGCTCCTCCTTGTCCTTATCGTAAAGAATTTTTCTGATATTCCATTTTCGGTTCTGATATAATTTAAAGTCTTTCTGTACACACTTTTTATAGCTTCTGTTAGTTTTTCATTGTTCAGTCTTTCTCGTAATATTTTCCACATATGTTCTTGCAGTATTCTGTCGAACGCTTTTTCCAGATCAACAAATGTTATATGTAGTTTGCTATTCTGATTCATGGCTTTTTCTATCAGCTTTCTTATTGAGTATATGTGATCTTCCGTAGAGTGACCTCTCCTGAATCCGCTTTGTGCTCTTTCTATTGTTGAGTTCACCTCTTGTCGTAGCTTGTTTTCTAATATAGCTTCATATATTTTTGCTGTAGTACATAGCAGTATCTGTTCTCCTTCTGCACCAATATATTTAAGTTGTTTTGTCCGTATCATGTCATGTCCCGATGACTTACCGTTTCTCAGTTTTCTAAGCACCATTTTATTTCCTCTTCTGGCATGTCTTCTATCTCATTTGCCTCTTTATCGCTTTTCCGTGCTGACTTTCCTTTTCTTCATTTCCATTATTTGTTTGTCCTCTTCCAAGTAGTTCTGCCAAGTGTTATTTCCAACTCTCCATAATTTTTTTATTCTCTTTCAATATATTTCCCTGTTTATCTTTGAGTTGTTTTAGTACAGTATGATTTTCTTTTTTATAGTTTTTGATTTCTTATTTTCTCTGTAATTGTCTTCCAGTATATTTCCGAAGTCCTCCCATGTTCTTACTTCAGGTTTTTAAATTATTTCTTTCACTTTTTTTTATGTATTTCATACGCTTCATGATCCTCTCTTTTCTTCGTATTAAGGATATTTTTCCAGTTCTGCTTCTTCTTCTTAACTTCTGCTTTGAGTTCTTTGTTCCACCAATGGGTTTGTTTATCATTTTCGTGTTTCTGTATATTCCGCAAGCTTAATTTGTTACTTCTTTTATTATATATTTGAAGATTTTCCATATTTCTTCTACAATATTCATGTCTGGTTTTGGGGTATCATTTATTAGATCTTCAACAATTTACTGGAATGTTCCATTTTATCAAAATTTTTTTTGTCTTCTACTTTGTTTTACTTTCTCCTCTCCCTTTAATTTTTGCTGTTACTATGTAATGGTCACTTCCAATTTCGTTTCTCCTTTTTATTCTTACATTTTTTTCCTTTGAGTGTTATTAGTTATAAAATAATCTATCAATGATTCTTCATTTCTGCTTATTACTTCACGAGTGTATTTATGAATTTCTTTGGGTTGAAATAGAGTATTTGGAATATTCAGTCCATTTATTATGCAGATGTCGATGAGTCTGTTCCCATTATTATTTTCTCTCCATGTCTACCCATCACTTTTTCTAATCTTTCATTTATGTTACCCACTCTTGCATTGAAGTCCCTTCCAACTACAAAATATCCCAAAATTCATCCTTAATTATTTTAGTTTCATCCTCATTTGGCTCATAAACTATGATTATACTTGCTGTTAGTCCTCTGCTAATATCCAATTTAATTACTATAACTCTACCATTCATATAGTTCCATTCCTTTATTGCGTTCTCCATTTTTTTGTGTAGTATACAGCCCACCCCTGCTCTTGCTCTTTCATTATCTTCAACTCCGCTGTATATTAATATGTGACCATTATTTAGTTTTATCATCCCCTCTCCTTTCTTTTTTCTCTGTTATTGATAAATAATAATTCTAAATTTGCTTTTTCGAATTCATCAATTGATTCTTCTTCTTTTTCCTTTATACTTTTAACCCTTCGTTAGTGTTGTGGGGTATGTCATACCCCATTAACTCTATTTCCAATCGTTAAATCAATTTAAGACAAACAAGTGATTTCTTTTTCTCAGTAGCTTAGGATTATACTTGAACAAAGAGAACAGACTTATATACAACTATGTATAAACTTTCAATTGAGCATCAGACTTGCTGGAAGTTGGTTGGGGTATGATATACCCCGGTACACTTTTAAAGTAACTTCTTATGTAGATGTAGAAAAGCCCTATGTACATTTTTGTTTGATATTCCATCCCAATAATTTATTGTGTAATTATTCCTAAAATATGAACGCACATCTCACTGCAATGCTAAGCCCTGGTTGAGTCAGAAATTAGTGTTATTGCCATATATTAACGATTTGTGTCAGAATGGGGCTCTGATCGAAAAAATTTATATAGAGTACCCCAACTATTTTCAAAAAATAATATAGGTTTACTTGAAAGAAAATTTAGATTTACGACCCCAATTTTGAGATTTCGATACAATTATATGAAAAAATTACTTGCTTTGTCAACTCGAAATTAAGGCTTTCAATCGAAAAAATCTTTCAAGTAAGGTCATATTATTTTCAAAAAATAATTCAACTCTGTCATTTACAATTTTTTGATTACGGTTCTGGTTCAGTCAGAAATCCGTATTATTGCCATAATTCGCCGATTTCTGTCAAAATTAGGGCTCTAATCAGAAAATGTTATATGAAAGACCCTAATTATTTTCGAAAAAAAACATAAGTTTACTTGAAAGTTTTTTTCGATTTACTGCAATTTTATTAAAATTTGGAGTATAGTTCCACAAAAGGCTAGTAGATGGCAGCATCTAGCACGTTTTGAGACGATACAAAATTCTTCCTCGATTTTCGGCAAATTGTCTACTTTTATCGAGAAATAAATGAAGAATTCGACACTACAATTTCAATTTCTGTCGATTACGTGAAAATTTTTTAGTAATTTATCGTTTTTTGAACAAAAGTTTGACACCGTTTACTCGAAATTAAGATCGTTAACCGAAAAAATCTTTCAAGTAAACTCATAATATTTTCAAAAAATACTTAGAGTTTGTCATTAACTAATTTTTGATTACGGCCCTGGTTCAGTCAGAAATTAGTGTTATTGCCATATATTAACGATTTGTGTCAGAATGAGGGCTCTAATCGGAAAAATCTATATGAAGTACCCCAACTTTTTTCAAAAAATAATATAGGTTTACTTGAAAGAAAATTTAGATTTACGACCCCAATTTTGTGATTTCGATACAATTATATGAAAAAATTACTTGCTTTGTCAACTCGAAATTCAGGCTGTCATCGAAAAAATCTTTCAAGTAGGGTCATATTGTTTTTAAAAAATAATTCAACTCTATCATCTACAATTTTTTGATTACGGTTCTGGTTCAGTCAGAAATCCGTATTATTGCCATAATTCGCCGATTTCTGTCAAAATTAGGGCTCCAATCAAAAAATGTTATATGAAAGACCCTAATTATTTTCGAAAAAAAACATGAGTCTACTTGAAAGTTTTTTTCGATTTACTGCAATTTTATTAAAATTTGGACTATAGTTCCACAAGAGGCTAGTAGATGGCAGCATCTAGCACGTTTTGAGACGATACATAATTATTCCTCAATTTTCCGTGAATTGACTACTTTTATCGAGAAATAAATGAAGAATTCGACACTACAATTTCAATTTCTGTCGATTACGTGAAAATTTTGTAGTAATTTATCCTTTTTTGAACAAAAGTTTCTGACGCCGTTTACTCGAAATTAAGACTGTTAACCGAAAAAATCTTTCAAGTAAACTCATAATATTTTCAAAAAATACTCAGAGTTTGTCATTAACTAATTTTTGATTACGGCCCTGGTTCAGTCAGAAATTAGTGTTATTGCCATATATTAACGATTTTTGTCAGAATGAGGGCTCTAATATAAAAAATTTATATGAAGTACCCCAACTATTTTCAAAAAATAATATAGGTTTACTTGAAGGAAAATTTAGATTTACGACCCCAATTTTGAGATTTCGGTACAATTATATAAAAAAATTACTTGCTTTGTCAACTCGAAATTAAGGCTGTCAATCAGAAAAATCTTTCAAGTAAGGTCATATTATTTTCAAAAAATAATTCAACTATGTCATCTACAATTTTTTGATTACGGTTCTGGTTCAGTCAGAAATCCGTATTATTGCCATAATTCGCCGATTTCTGTCAAAATTAGGGCTTCAATAAGAAAATAATATATAAAAGACCCTAATTATTTTAGAAAAAAAACATGAGTTTACTTGAAAGTTTTTTTCAATTTACTGCAATTTTATTAAAATTTGGAGTATAGTTCGACAAGAGGCTAGTAGATGACAGCATCTAGCACGTTTTGAGACAATACAAAATTATTCCTTGATTTTCTGCAAATTGACAACTTTTATCGGAAAATATATAAAATATTCGAAGCTACAATTTCAATTTCTGTCGATTACGTGAAAATTTTTCAGTAATTTATCGTTTTTTGAACAAAAGTTTCTGACGCCGCTTACTCGAAATTAAGACCGTTAATCGAAAAAATCTTTCAAGTAAACTAATAATATTTCTAAAAAATACTCAGAGTTTGTTATTAACTAATTTTTGATTACGGCCCTGGTTCAGTCAGAAATTAGTGTTATTGCCATATATTAACGATTTGTGTCAGAATGAGGGCTCTAATCAAAAAAATTTATATAAAGTACCCCAACTATTTTAAAAAAATAATATAGGTTTACTTGAAAGAAAATTTAGATTTACGACCCCAATTTTGTGATTTCGATACAATTATATGAAAAAATTACTTGCTTTGTCAACTCGAAATTAAGGCTGTCAATCGAAAAAATCTTTCAAGTAGGGTCATATTTTTAAAAAATAATTCAACTCTGTCATTTACAATTTTTTGATTACGGTTCTGGTTCAGTCAGAAATCCGTATTATTGCCATCATTCGCCGATTTCTGTCAAAATTAGGGCTCCAATCAAAAAATGTTTTATAAGAGACCCTAATTATTTTAGAAAAAAAACATGAGTTTACTCGAAAGTTTTTTTCGATTTACTGCAATTTTATTAAAATTTGGAGTATAGTTCCATTAGAGGCTAGTAGATGACAGCATCTAGCACGTTTTGAGACAATACAAGCTACAATTTCAATTTCTGTCAATGTCATTCTGAATTTAAAATTATATTACGTTATACAATAAGCTATTTCATATTTCTGTATTTTTTAAGGCCAATTTAGCCAAATAACAAAAGACAAGCAGAAGATGTTCTGTTTGTCCTAGAAACAAAGATAGAATAGTAAATTGTGCAACAAGTGCGATAAGTTGTCGATTGCCCACGAAAGCGAAGTTGGGCGTACACGAACGAAGCAAGTGCGTTCATTCGCTCAAGTGGGTAATTGACAACACCGCACGAGTTGCAGATACTATTTTTTATTACGAATGCGGGATAAGTACCATTTTGCGCTAATTTTTCTAAGCGGTAAATGATTTGCGTGCGACAAGATTACTTGTCACACGCTAATTATACTTGGCGCACTCAAAAGCCAAAGAGCCATTTACTGCCCAGAAAAACGTGCGCAAAATAGTGCTTATGTATTAAAAAGACATTTAATGCTTGTAAGCGATGTAGAATTCCACTGTGCTTGGAACATGCAATTTTGAGTTGCAAAAACTGTGCCCAGTTTGAGGAGCAATAATTTTTTTTTCTTTGATGATACTTGAGTAATTTTTTCTTGCTTTACTTATTTGATCCTTCTTCTCGAAAAATACTGTGAGATCTTTGATGTGTGATGATATTAGAAGTATTTATGAGCGATAATATTGATGTATGTTTTTTCAAAGGCAGACTTGCTGTTATTTTGATTTATCTTTTATATTTTTACAATAAATATAGCTGGATACATTTTGTTCAGTTTATATCACTTGGTAACAAGTTGTAGAACATGTGCAAACAGAAAAATTATCATATTTTAGAATTTAAAATAGCTTGAGAGGACTTTCATATGGGGTATGACATACCCCACAACACCAATCGTGAAACTTTTTTCGAGAACACTATCGGAGGGTTAATGTTCCACGTTCCTATTTGAATTGTCCTTTCCGCTTGCCTATCTGTCTTCGTTTTGTCTGTCCTCTTTATTCTGTCTCTTAGTAGATTTTTGAGTTTTTCTTGGTTTTCTCATTACCGCTTCGACCATTTTCATGTTCCCTGCCCCTTGTCTAATTTTCTTTTACGATTACCCTATTTTCTTGTTTGTTTCAGGTGTGCTCGATATAATGCAATAAAAATAAAGTATACATTTTTCTCTACGAAAAAGATTATATGACTTGATAAATTTTATAAAATCAAAACCGGATAAGTTTCACAAAAATACAGATAAAACTATGCATAGACAGCGTCATCAGTATTTAATGAAATGAACTACTGAAGATAAAATATTATATTGCAGCACACGCAGAGTAATGAGTTCTATAGGTCATTTTTTCACATCTTGGGCTACATTATTGGAGATTTCGTAGAGGTTCATTTTTTCGAAAGAAAATTATAGCTCATATCATTTAGTGATAATATAGCATTCCATTGGTGAAAGAATTCATAAAATCGGTCTAGTAGTTTTAGAATTTATTCATTGCAAAGAAAAAACCACAAATCTCTTTATAATATTGGTAAAGATAGATGATACAGTCAAAAACTTTCACGCAAGTCGCAGCAATAACTGAAGGAAATTTCAATTCAATCAGATGAACGATGCTCAAAAGGACAAATACCGCTCATGTGCCACCAATTTCACGTTAGTATATCTGTCAAAACTTTCATGCAACTACCCAACAATAACTGATCAAAGTTTCAACTCAATCGGATGAACGATGCGCGAACGGACAAATACAGCTCGAGCGCCGCTCAATGTATGTTGATAGTACGATAATAAGAATCTTCACGGAAGAGGCAACAACAACTGTAATAATTTTCAACTCAATTGGATGAACGGTACGCGAGTTAGTTAGTGTTGGTTTAACGCGATAGGTTGTGTTTTATTTTGAGCACCAATAGTGCACCCAAACTCGGGAATTGTTGTGCATAAAATCAAAATAATATACCAGTAAAGTGGAGTTTAGTGTATAGTGTAGTGACAGTAAAAAAAATCCGGATTTCACAGACAAATATAAAATAAACTATTTGAAATAGTGTACTTAGGTTAAAATTAATTAGTGTAATAAGTAAAAACAGTAGAGCCGCGCGCTCGCCGACTTAATTCGCGCACGCGCATTGAAGGATAGACGCAACGATTAAAGCGCAATAAAAATACAGACCCGTACTCAGGAGAACGTATTAAATAAAATTTACTTAAATTGCAAGTGCATCAGATGAACGAAATATTTAGGGAAAGGAGCAGCTCAGAGACAAAAAGAAGGAGAAGTGAAGAAGAAAAAGAAGTTTTCAAAAGAAGTAAAACCATAGGAAGAACACCACCTAAAATATCTGATCATAATTCTCTAGATAGCAACATCGACATGGAGGAAATAAGACAACTAATAATTAACATGTCACGTGATCTCAAACAGGACATGAAAACTAATAAAGAGGAGCTAAAAGAGCATATCAACGAAAATAGTGCGATACTGAAGAAACTACAGCTCGATATGTTGGAAAAAGAGAGAAAATGGGAAGAGGAAAAGAAACAGATATACGACAGACTAGAAAAGATTGAAGAAAAATTAGAAAAGAAGAGCAAAATGGAAAGAAGAAATAACATTGTCATTAAGGGACTAATATTAAAAGATAAAAAGCAAAATATAAAAGAAGAAGTGAAGAGACTGCTGAAAGAAGAGCTAACAGTAGAGCCGGAGATTAATAAAGTAAGCACAATTGCATTGAAGAATGAACAAGTAATTCTAATAGCTGAAATACGACAATGGGAAGATAAAATTAAAATAATGAAGAACAAATATAAATTGGGAAATAAGAGTATTTACATTGAAGACGACCTAACAAAAGAAGAAAGAAAAATCCAAGCGGCAATTAGACAGCGAAGTAAGGAAGAGAAATTGAAAGGGAATACGGCAAAAATCGGATACATGAAAATAATCATCAACGGCAGAACTTTGGTATGGAACAAACAAAATGGCCAATTAGAGGAGAAACTAGAACAAAGTCTTATAAAAAAGCAACCCAAATCAAAAAACTAAGCATGACAAATCCATTGTCAATACCGGAGACGACTATAGCTAGCAAACTGGAAATGAAAGTGGAAAACGATAAAAACAACTTGAGGAAATCAACACAATACGAAACAATAAAAATCGGAACATGGAACATCAGAAGTATGAAAGGGAAAGAACCAGAACTTATTGCAGAATTTGAAAAGTCAGGAATCAGTATACTCGGTATTACAGAAACAAAAAAGAAGGAAAAAGGTACACAATCACTTAAAGGGCATATGCTAATCTACAGCGGTGTAACACAAGAAGAAAATGCAAAAGAAGGAGTAGCATGTCTCATAAGAGAATCATTAGTAAGTAAAATACTCCATTGGAACTTCTATAACCAAAGAGCGCTATCCATTACAATAGAAATAGAAAAAATAAAAACAACGATATTAGTGATATACGGGCCAAACGACGATGAGATCAGCAATAAAAAAAACACTTTCTGGGAAGAAATGCAAAATATAGTGGAGGAAATACTGGAGCCAGTTATTATAGTAGGAGATTTTAATGCCAGAGTCGGAAATAGTAATCAAGGTATAGAGACAACAATGGGCATTTTTGGAGAAAAAACAAGGAACAATAATGGAATTAGGCTCATCGATTTTTACATCGTGAATGATTTAATAATAACGAACACCTTTTTCTCTCATAAAGAGATCCATAAATACACTAGGGAAGTCATAAGTAGGAAAGAAAAATCAATAATTGATTATATTATAGTTAGAAAGAACGATAAACAAAAAATAAAAGATGTGCGAGTAAAACGAGGGCATGAAATAGGTAGTGATCATTATCTGGTAGAAGCTAAATTGAAAATTCGAAAGAATCAAGTAACAGTCTATAACACTCTACAAAGAAAAGGGAAAGATTCAATTAGAACATACAAACTGAAAAATGAAGAGTTTAGAGAGAAATACGAACAAATAGTTCAGGAACAAATTACAAGTATCGAGAACTATGAGAACCTGAATGTTGAAACGATATGGCATATGTTGACCAACATTACAGACAAAGCAGCAAAGATCACTTGTGGTACAATAAATACGACGACTAAAAAGAAACGAACACATTGGTGGAGTGAGGAGTTGAGAAACGAGATTAAAAAGAAGAAACAGAAATGGAAAGAATATATCAATTGCAAGAATCAAATGAACTACGATAAATACAAGGCACAACGAAAGAAGGTGAAAGAACTAGTCCAACGGAACAAAAAAGAAGAGTGGAATGAATTTGGTAAGCAATTGGAAATAAACCACAGAGAAAATAAGAAACTATTCTATAAAGTGACAAAGAACTTGCGTAAAAAAAGGAAACTCCCTTGAAACAAATAAAGAACAAGGCTGGGCATATAATTGATAACGAAATTGATATAATGGAAAGATGGAAAGAATATTTTCAAGAGCTACTAGATACCGATATAAATGGGACAGGCAATACAACCCAAACAATCGTTGTGAATGAAGAAGATGAAGGCGAAATAACAATGGATGAAATAAATGAAGCAAAACGAAAAATAAAAACAGGTAAAGCCCCAGGATACGATGATATCAAACCCGAATAAATAAAATATATAGGAAATGAAGGTTTAAAGATGTTATACATCTTATTCAATAAAATATGGAACGGTGAAAGCATACCAACAGACTGGGAGAAAACAGTGATTATGCCAATACATAAGAAAGGAGACACTACAAACTGCTCAAACTACCGAGGTATATCACTGTTATGCATAACTGCTAAAGTATATGAAGCAATACTGACATATAAACTAACAAAGAGAATAGAGAACAAACTGGAAGAACCACAAAGCGGTTTTAGACGAGGGTATTGCACACAGGACCACATCTTCAGTCTCAGACAAATGATAGAAAGAAACATATTATACAACAAACATATATATTTATGCTTTATTGATATTGAAAAAGCGTTTGATAGAGTAAATAGAGAATTACTGTGGAAGATCTTAAATGAAATGAAAGTAGGAAATAAATTGTCAAGAGCTATACAAAATATATATAAAAATACAAGAAACTACATACGTACTGGCAATTGTATTTCAGAAGAATTCAGAACGAACCAGGGGCTTAAACAAGGTGGTAATCTGAGTCCACTCTTGTTCATAATATATATGGATAACATATTAAAGAAAACGAAACAAAGAACAAAGAAATCAGCCATAGGATACTTAAACCTTAATAAAATCGAGGCAGCGGAGCTCTTATTTGCAGACGATATGGTCATATTTGGAAACACAGAAACAACTTTACAAACCAATATAACAATTTGGCAAGAAGAGCTACAAAGAGCAAATATGAACATTAACACAGAAAAAACCAAAGTGATGGTAATAGGAAAGGAAAACAAAATCATAGAATTGCACATTGCCAACAGGAAAATACAGCAGGTTCAAAGTTTCAAGTACCTAGGTAGCATTCTTGAGGGAAAAGGAGGCTTTGAAGAAGAGATCAACAACAGAATACAAATGACAAATATTATATACCACAACTTAAAAATGGCATTTTTCAAAAACAGAAATATATCAACCGTGACAAAACTGACAGTATACAAGACGATAATAATACCGACGCTTTTATATGGTAGCGAGACATGGGTACTTAATCAAAGACAGAGCAGTAAAATCCAAGCAATAGAAATGAAATGCCTAAGAGCTATAGCAGAGGTAACAAAGCTAGACCGGATAAGAAACGTAGTCATTAGAAGCCAACTCGAAGTAAAGCCTGTGAAGCAATTGATAGAAGAAAAGCAGTTAAATTGGTTCGGACATGTCATCAGACTTCCCCAAACTAGAATAGTGAAAACAATATGGAAATCCCGCACAACAGGAAAAAGAAACAGAGGAAGACCTCAAAAAACATGGGATGATACATTAGAAGAAATTCTTAAAGAGAGAGGAACAGCAACCAAAACGGCACATCAACTAGCAAACAACAAAGTACTATGGAAAAAATTTGTAGAAAATAAGTAACAGAAAAAAAAAACTCTACACCCTAAGGGTAGACAGAGTAACCGATTATATATATATATATATCTGTCAAAACTTTCATGCAACTACCCAACAATAACTGATCAAAGTTTCAACTCAATCGGATGAACGATGCGCGAACGGACAAATACAGCTCGAGCGCCGCTCAATGTATGTTGATAGTACGATAATAAGAATCTTCACGGAAGAGGCAACAACAACTGTAATAATTTTCAACTCAATTGGATGAACGGTACGCGAACGAAAAAATACGGCTCATATGCCACTGAATGTATGTTGATGATACTATAATAAGAACTTTCATAGAAAGTGCCAACAACAACCGTAGACACGTGTTTCTTCCTTATTAGGACTCTTCAGTACGATATAGCAAGCCGTAGATCTGCCGACCCCTGAATTTGTATTTTTAGGTCACTTTACAGTGTCCTGCATTTCTTCATTATATGACTTATTTGCGTATCTATAACCATTAATGAGATACAGGTGATCGCTCTGGATTTATGCGAAAAATTCGAAAAAATGTCTTGTAAACTGCACTTCCGGTAAGGCTGATCGCAATGGTAATGTGAAGTGTACAACTAGATGTCATAGAACTTGTATGACAACTTTATACTTTCTATTAAAAACGTTGGGTCGCACTTTTACGCGAAAGTATATAGGAGGGGATGGAGTTGAAAAGTGCACTCACTAATATTATATTCCCAATATTTATTTTATGATCCTGATTTTAAATTCAACCTCTCCTGTTATGTTTTTCCGGTTATGAATCCTCCTTGGGATCAATCCAAGTTTCCTGTCAGACAGAAGTCGAACAGTAATAGCAATCTCGATCTCACCTCGACTGTCAACATAAGCATTGTGCTTTTTTATAAAGATGTTTCAAGAAGGAGTGTAAACACAGCTCTTATTTACTCTCGTTTGAATAAGCTGAAAAAGCTGGAACGTACATTCACACGCATTACCCAACGAAGGCAATAAATTTTATTGGAGAACTCAAGATTCTTGTTGAGCCCGTTTATTTCGTTTTTCACAACCGCTTTCGCGCTTCGTAACCCTACCACAAGTCTGACAGTTGCTCAGTGTGAAGTCATTTATCATTTTTATCTTTTATTGATTTATTTTTAAATGGAAAAGGTTTTTCTATACCAACGGTGCATACAAGCTGATGGATTAAAGGAGATGAGTGATGGTTAAAGTTTAGATTAAGTTCGAAAAGTAAGACTATGTTGAGCTATGTTTCTGAGACTTCTGGGAAATCTGAGTGGAAGTTTGAAACAGGAAAAAGTACGAACTAGTATAGAACAAAGAATTTTCTAATGAAATTCATTCAACGACAACCAAAATCATGCCATTTGACACTGTTGTACTCAAGTTCTCAATTACTTGTACATTATTTTCATTCTTGTATTTCACTTTCCTCACAGATATTTTCAATTTGTCCGTAACTTTCTTTTTCAGTAAATAAAAGATAAAAGAAAAAACTTCGATCGTGATGAAGTGGAGGTGAAACTTATGGTCTTGTTAGTGATTTACAATACTTCTATTTCTTTTCTTCACGTGAGCGTTGAGAATATCGCCAGAGGAATTGTCCGCGCCGATTGACAATACACGGCTGAGGGTAAAATTGATTTCTGTTGCAGTGTGTCACTCAATTGGTTTCCAACAATATAGAATAAAAATGAACAAGGATTGATATTGTTGTTTGCGACTCTGACGTTTCTCTCAACAATTTTGTCACAACTTTCAGTTCATTGTAAAATCTAACGAAAACAAGCGTAGCTTGAAAAAAAAATTGTGTCCATTGAGTGTTGCTCATTCTCTTTTATTCCAATGTGGGATGGGATCCATAGGAAAACAATTATTTGTCTTTATGCAATACCACCTACATTATTTATCTATCAGTTACGACAGATAAATATTTTCAACAAAAGTTTTAGTAGTATAATACCAATAAAAATACGGAATATAGTGTCATTATAGTTTACAATGTTTTCTGAACGCAAACACACTCAAGATAATAAATGACTTTCCTAATAGCGGTTTTAATGTTTGCTGCGAATTTAATTAAAAAGTTTGCTACAAAACAAACATGCAGTTTCCTCTTCTTTTATGGAAGATTCAAATCAAATATTTTTCATGCTATTTGGTTCTTCCCATATTCAAATTACCTTCAGAATAAATAAAAATATCGGATTTCACAGTTGTTCTTTGCGGGTCTTGAATTTATTTAATAAATCGATGTTTGCTCTGCCTTTACTCATTCATAAAAAGATAAATAGCTGAAAGAGAAATTTGAATACAAGGCTAATATTCAATTCGTATTCATTTCACATTGCCTGCTTAGTTTAAAATAAAATTAATTAATTTATTATTCAACATTAATTACGTGGTTACAATAATCATTTATTAGCTTCATTAAGAATTTCGTGTCGACCAGTGGCACTAGAAATGAACTCTTCGTAAACATCCCCATAATTTAACGAATTTTGAAAAAATTCTTTTTGATTGTGAATCATCACATCGATATGTATATGCCATAAAAAAATTTGACTCTTTTTTTAACACCCTGTAAAGTTTCAAAGTAATAATAAGTTATTTTATTATAGATTTATTGTCTTGTTTACATTTCAGCTAACATTTTTGTCCAAGAGTTATTGAATAATCATTGGTTTATTTGTTCACAGGACATAGATTACGATGGATTTCGACGATTCCTCGACACTTTCCTGGAGGTACGAACTCCAGAAGAATTATGTCGGCACCTGTTCCTATCCTTTGTCAGAAAAAGCTGCAGGACACAAATAGAAGGCAAAGCTTTCAAAGAGATGACCGTTTTAAGCTCCACCACGGCTTGTGCTCCTATTACTTCACACAATAAAGGTAAGGGACAAAACTTATTGTTGTCAAAAAATCAGTTCGTCAAAACAAATTAAGTTAAATTATAATTGAAGTGAAGCTCCAATATATTCACTTGCACTATTTCATTATGCAATATTAATGGAGTGCCTAGAGGTTTAGACCTCGAACTTTTGTTACAGTGAAGGAGTTTATATGGTTGAGGTGGAATTTTGTTCTTCATTCTATAAACTACAATTTTTACAAAAAAAATATTATATTTGAGCATATAAATTAATTTTAAATAATATTTCTCTGTATGTATACGTTCAATTCAACCTGAACATACATAGAAGAATATCTTCCAAAGATACTTGAGTGGATCACGGGTCGTAGAGACCTTAAACAGTTAATAAAACGTGGAACCGAGAACGGTAGCGGTAACTGCAATGTACAACTAATAGTATATATGTAACATGTTTCATATACTCTGACAAGTGTAAGCAGTCTCTTGAGATTTTTTTTCTAGAGATATAAATAGTCTGATCGAACTGTATCTATCTTTCTCTTACAAATGCTATGATAGAGACAATTGTATTGTAATGTTTATAGCTTGAAGAATCAGTTTGTAATTAAATAAAAGTCACTATTTAATAATCTAAATTGAAATAAAAGTTTTATTCTTCTTATGTCACTAATAACACTATATTTATTTATTTGTCACTTAATTCTAGCTTGAACAAAGTCACAGATATTTATATTTCACTATTTATATACACTGTGCACTTCACTGTTCGATATTTATTTCACCAGTACTACTCTTATTACTATTCTCCCTACACGTCTTTTGCTTGGCCTTATATAGAGAAATATCGTTTTCTCGAATTTTCTATTTCTCGACTCTTTCCATTTCTAGAAATTACTAGCGGCTTCCATTGGGAGGGGTGATGTGCCGCCGTCGCGGCGCGGCGTAAGCGAGGACGAAAGGCCCCTCCCCATATTACGTCGTCTTTACGAGCTTCCCCCACTCTCGCACGTCACAGTATCATGGCGTTTGTCTGTTGATCTCAAAATGTATGAAGCCAAACTTATCCGATGGAAGTCCTTACGCTTGTCAGAATGTAAACGTCTGTTAAGAGTATATCGAGAAGCGCGTGTCTAAAAAGTTTATAAAACAAGTTACATACTATATTTTTTTCACAAACACAAATTGAGACAGCAAAAATCTATTTAAAAAAAAATATTCTGAGAGAAATATCAAGTACTTATGCTGAATATTATTGTAGCTAGCTTCAACCCGTGCTTAACGAGCCTGTGCCAATTTCAGAACGTGCTCAAAATGATCGACGCCACGGGTTTACCAAGATATGTTTAAAATGTTATTTAGCGCCACGGAAACCAGTTTTTTTTATAACGATTATAAAAAAATGGAGTTTTAAAAAGCTACAGAATTTGTTCTGGGAAACTGAAAAACGTTATGAAATGTTCCAGAATATTTGAGAACGTCTTCGAATGCCATAAAATCTTCCAGGATGTTCCAAAACACTCTTACAAATTGCAGAACGTTATACAGTAACTTCATATGATTTAGAATGTTCTAAGAAGCTCCAGAATGCTTATGGATACTACCGACTGTTTTACAACGCTATAAAATACTTCAGAACGCTTTAGAGAACATCATATAGTGTTACAGAACGTACCAAAATACTCTGAAACATTTTAGAGCACGTCAGAATGTTATACAATGATTTGAAATACTTTAGGATGTTCTTAAATATGGCAAAATGTTTAAGAATAATCCAAAACGTTATAAAATGTTTCAAAATAGCTGAAAACGCTTTAGAACACCATACATTCATACAGTATTTCAGGACGCTCTAATACATTCTGGAACATTCCAGAATGTGATAGTGTTTATATATGCTTAAGAATGTTCCAAAACGCTCCAAAATAATGAGGAACATTCTAGAACATTCCAAAACTTCATAAAATGTTCCAGAATTCTTGAGAACGGCTCACAATGAGACACAATCCTCAGGACGTCTCAGAACGCTTTAGAACGTACCAAATCACTCTAACACATTCCAGGACGCATCGGGATGTTATATAATGTTTCAAAATGCTATAAGATGCTCTTAAATACTGCAGTATATGTCTCAAACTATTCCAAAACGTTATAAAATGTTTCAGAATATTTCAGGACGTTTCAAATTGCTATAAAATCTTCAGAAACACCCCAAAACACTCCAGGAACTCCACTGTATGTATTTCCACCAATTTTCATAATACTTGCTGTCTTAATTCAACAGTATATTAAAAAGAAAAATCTGCTGTGGTCAGAACAGTACTTCCCTGACCATAAATTTCATGGCCAATTTCATCGCTGTTTCAGAAATTTAGAGTGTCGTATCAATTAATTCCATATTTCAAAGTGAAATCTGTCTTTGTCAAAATAAATCAAAGTGGCAACTGCCATTGTCAAAGTGACAGCTGTCATTGTTAAAGTGACAGATGGCGGTTATTTTTTAGTCCTTTTATAGATTTTCGGAGTTTTTAATTTATTGGAACATACATTTTCGACATTTGATTATTCATTTTTGATATCTACTAAGTTAATCTCTCCGAGAGCTTAAAATTGATACCAAACTAGACATTTAAATAATTTGCGAAAGAAACAATTGAAAATCGTTTAAATGTCCTCTTCAACACTTCTTCTGGAATTATCTCTACAAGAGCTTCAATTTGATACCAAATACGATAGAGCCAAATTACTTACATATTTAAAAAAACAATTGACGAACGCTTGCATGTGATATCAAAATATGTGATAATAATCCCAATTTCACATTATGATTCTCATGATTTCTTTGGTTCAGAAGAATATAACGAATTTTATAATAATTTAAATTTTGATAATAATAAATGAACCGCTGATAATTTTGAAAGATGTTTCGTGTGAATATTGTGCCAAATCATTCAAGGATTAGTTTTAGTGATTTCATATTTTATGATAAATACTAAATAAAAACTAAAAAGTTCCATCAATAAAGTTTTGGTACCACTGGTTGACAAAAGCTCATCTACGAGCTTGAATCTAGTTATAGTGCTTTCAGACAGACCAACAGACCAACTTTTTTAAAATTATGTTTTTCGGGTGGAGATTCATCAAAATCTCAAACTGTCAAAAAATCATGATTACGATACCTATTGTATTATAGGTCGGGGAAATGAAAACAAATGGATTGATTGATTATTTCACAATTTGTGTACAAATAAAAAATTGACATCTGTTAATTTTTAATGATGTCTCGCTGGTTCAGTTTTTTTTACATTCTCAAGATACAGAAAAAAATATTTGTTTTATTTTTTCAGGCTCAACTCCAAATGTGAACGCTTGTGGAGAATCTGCAGCTGAAAAGCTCACTGGGACAACTCAAACAAGCACAGGATACGGAGACAAATTGGTGGAAAAAATACATGGACTAACAGAAAAACTTCATTCATTTGGACATCATAGATCGGACTCAGATACTTCTGTTAGAGTGAGGCCAGGTTTGTTATATTCACACTAACAACACTTTATTTTCGGATAACGTGGAGCACGCTGCATAGCGTTGTTTGCTTTTTATAAAATATTCGAATTTATTTATTGGATAAAATTCTTCCCCATAATTTCACTTTCAATAAAACATTGATTATACTATTTGAATGAAGCTAAAATTGTTTTTTTTTTTATAATAGGTAGTGTTCATCCAATGTTAACAGTAACCCACACCTCATATTCGTGCCATGAAGTACTCGAAAAGAAAAGCACGGACTCATCGCCTTCACATAGTCAAGTTTCCAGAAATTCTTCAAGAAAATCGAATAATTCTCTTCTAGTCAACAATGGAAAACTTGAAGGTAGGGAAATGAAATTTCACACGATATGTCAGAAACACTAAGCCAAAGAGGATTCGATTTTCCATGCAATATCATATTTGTATTCAGAAAGGTTTTATATTTTCCAACTGCTCCAAAACATTTTTATTGACAAGTAAAAAAGTTGAAAAAGATATGGAATACCATTTTTATAGCTTCCAAAAATAACATAAAACTCATTTGCATAAAGTGATAAACAAGTTTTTAACAGTAGAACAAAAAAGAAGTTCAATAATTTTTATCTCTCTCTAGGATTTCTTTTTACTTTTAATTGAATCTTTTTACTATTCTTCTCTTTCTGGTTTATCTACCTTCGCTTTCATTTGTTCGTGTTATTTTGCAGAAATGAGGCATTTAGTGAGAAAAGCGAGTACAATAGACATCACATCCGTCAGAGTGTCCTTGAAAGATATCGTGTGCTATTTGTCTCTGCTTGAAGCTGGAAGACCCGAAGACAAACTCGAGTGTAAGTATTTCTCTTTCTATTACACGGTGTTTATTCTATTGTGTAACCAAAACATCAAAGGATGGGACATAAAGCTTGACTTGTGAAGTAATTACAGTATTGTTTATTTTGGATAAATAAACATTATTTTAAGTTTTCATTGCATTTTCACTAAGAATGAAATGAAGAGAGTAACTGCGCATGCTTTATTTTAAATAAACAAATGACAGTTGTTGAAAATGCATCAATGTGCTTTTACATAAAAATTATTGTCTTTAATATTATTTGCAATATTATTAGCTTAATAAAACAAGTGAGCAACTCAAGTTGTCATTTATTTAAAACAAGTGAACCTGTCATTAATAAAACAATCGTATTTCAGTCATGTTCAGACTGTACGACACAGACGGTAACGGAGTTCTAGACACCAACGAAATGGACTGCATCGTAAACCAAATGATGACCGTAGCAGAATATCTAGGTTGGGATGTAACGGAACTTAAACCAGTAAAAATTCCTCCTACATTCAATTGTTTCAGTTCCAAACTCTTTTGTTTCACTTTTGCAGATCTTGCAAGACATGATGATAGAAATTGACTACGACGCAGATGGCACAGTCTCGCTTGAAGAATGGAAAAGGGGCGGAATGACAACAATACCTCTACTAGTACTTCTCGGACTGGATGCTAATGTTAAAGAAGATGGAAATCATCTCTGGAGGCTGAAACATTTCAATAAACCGGCTTATTGTAATTTATGTCTGAATATGCTAGTTGGACTCGGCAAAAAAGGCCTTTGTTGTATCTGTAAGTTTTTTATTTCTTTTCTAATTCTCCTATTTTGTAGTTGATTGAATATTCTTTTGTAGTTTGTAAATACACAGTACACGAACGCTGCGTTCAACGAGCCCCCGCAACTTGCATCGCAACTTACGTCAAAAGTAAAAAAACCTCTCAGCAGATGTCCCATCATTGGGTAGAAGGCAATTGTCATGGAAAATGCTCCAAGTGTAAAAAGACTATCAAGTCTTACAACGGTATCACCGGGTTGCATTGTCGATGGTGCCATTTAACAGTAAGCTCCTTTTTATTATTATGTCTTTCTGAAATAGTGTCTGCGAAAAAATAGTACTTAATAGGCAGAAAATAGTATTGGATTCACCACTCCGATAACTCCATTAATCAGATTTTCTCTTAATTTATTGAAGATAGCTCAACTTGTAAGAGAAGCCATTGAAGAGAAATGTTTTTAACAAATTTTGATGTAAAAGTCAAATCTATAAGTTTTTGCTTCTAAGAGTTATAAAAGAATTAAGTTGTTGGACCAATTTTTGATATTTTACTCCCAGTCACCCACTTGACATGACTGGCTTATGAGGCAAGAATTCAAAGTCCACAGTTCCATTAAAATCGAAAAAAAAATGAGCATCTCTTTGAAGCTATATCAAAACTATCGTGCTTTTTTGAGGCCTGAAGATCTTTTGCCAAAGTGTGAAAGTTTTTCCCAGTTTGACGCAAAATTTTACCAAGTTTATCGCACTCACCACATCCCTGAGAAAAAAAATGTTCTTGATGTCAAAATTTGACAACTTGTACCGGGTGCAAAAAAAATGTTGGACTGAACTCACGACTTACGATCCAGGAAATCAAGTTCATTCATTTTTCTCTAAATTGCGCAAAAAGTCGACGATTTCAAGCGAAATTATGAATACAAAACAAATAATTCATTTTGCGCTTTTTTGACCATAACTCGACTAATCTTTTATGAAAATTGATTGAATTTGTTTTTTTGAAAGGATTTTATTGTCACATTCAATAAATTATTGAAGAAAAATTTCAAACTTATCAAAACTCAAAAATTCATCAATTTCAGCTAGCCGAGTTATGACAAAAAAAATGAAGAATCATCTTGATGATAGAAGCGCAGTTTTGACAGCTTATGAATGCTTGTTACTTCAGAGATTTCGCAAATTACCATCTCCCCAATCACTGAGCTTGAAATCAAGCAGTTTGGGCAAACTTACGAAACAGCAGCTTTCATTTAGTACCAGTTTCAAGTTGACTATTGATAGGTACATAATTTGTGCACGTACAAACTCAAAAATACCTTCTAATCTTTTTTGTTTAGTTATTGACTGACGGGAGATCATGTGCTGTACCTTAAAATAATAATTTGATCTTTATCAAAGCTATATAAAAGAAATCCCTGAAAATTACCTCCAAAGCTACAGATTCAAGAGAATAAGTAACGAGTGGTCATGTACTGGCCTAAATTGATCGTAAAAACAGAAGTTGAACTCATTCTAATACTAATAACATCGGAAACCGCATTTCAATATCTTGTGTAACTCGCGAGATAATGAAATGAATAGGTTCTATCCGAAAATGGCTACTAACCCATATCGGTTCGAAATTTAGAGTATAAAATCCAACACTGACATGTTGCTCATTCTGTGCAGCAATTTTCAGATTTCAATTATGCATAGTTCAGCAGTAATTATCTTTTGAATTTTTGTCTCAATTTTTACCCAAAACTGGGTGAATGAATAAGAAAATCTAGCAATTTGTGCAAATCTACGAAACAGCATCTTTCATTTAGTACCTGTTTCAAGTCTATAAGTGCTGTAGTTGCTGAGATGTCAGCGTCACGCCAGCCAGCCAGCCAGACAGCCAAAGTGCATATAAGAGCGTATTTTTTTGTAAAAAATGCGCTAAAAAGCACAAAATGCTTTTTTTTTGTTTAATGCATAACTTTGCGCCAAATCGTCGCAGACACTCGATTTTCCGCGCAATTTTAAGAAAAATGAATGAACTTTATTTCTTGGGTCGTGAGTTGCGTCCACGATTTTTTTTGCATCCGGTACAAGTTGTCAAAGTTTGACTTTTTTGACATCAAGAACATTTTTTTTCTCAGGGGTATGGTAGAGAATGCGATGAACTTGTCTTCGGATTAACTTACTTGCCCTGAAAGAGAAAACTTCAAACTTTCCGAAACTCAAATATTCGTCCAAAAAATATATACGGGAGGATGAGGGAGAATAGGCGCAATTTATCTATCTTTGCACCCTGGTGGTAAATATGCTAGAGCCGCCTCTGGATTAAGTTATCTCCAATAGCTCAGAATATATACTCAGTTGGAAAACATGAAGCCTAAAATGTAATGCGGCAGGTGTGAGAGAGATAGTGAGAGTAGGCCCAGCTTTTTTTGATATTCAATATTTTTATAACGTTAAATATCTATAGGCTATGTGCAAGGGGGCGGAGTTTGAACAAATATCGATGCGAGCGTTCATGGTGAGCACCATTGTAACCATTGAACTCCGTTTCTCAGAATACGTCAATGAGCTGTCATTGAACATTGTAGTATAAAAATGAAAATAATTGCATATAAAACATGAGAAAACGTTTGTTCTGTTTCATGCTGTTGTGTTACGGATGATTCAAGTGAAATATAGTTTCATAGATTTCATGTATCCAGTTATAACATGAAAAAAACGAGTGATGTGAATCAAAGCGGTAAATAGAGTATTGTCTGTCTTTCATTATTAATCTATATAACAAATATGTTTGTGATTCAATTGTGGAATTAGAAATATTCATCATCGATTTGGGATTCATGAATTTACCTCTATCTCTAATTTGTAAGATGTTTCAGTAATGGAAGTGTGTCAGGTGCACTTCGCAATAATTTTGTTGTTAATATTGTCAGCAACATATTCTTCAACATGTTTAATATGGCAAAACTAATTTAACGCTTCTCTTCAATGCTTCCTCGGTAAAAGGAATACTGTGTTTGATAAATACAAACCCGAGCTGCAAGATCATCGACGTCATAATTTGAGGTTACTTTGTCAATTTGGACGAATTAAGACGTTTCCTCTATAATAGGTACGTTATAATTGAAGAAAAAAATACTCAAAATAAATAATTTCAACGTACCTTTTATGCTTTGCAAGTTATATTGTACGCACACATCTGAATTAAATAATATTAGTACATTTATAAAATTATAGGTATGAAACAATGATAAAATGGAGCTCAATCGTTCTCCATTGCCCGTTTGAGGCGCTAGTAGACTTCATGCACGTAGCCCATATATATAATTCATTCTAATAAGCTTCAAATTCGCGTCAAACAAGTCATTGAATGAATCCCGGACAGATTTGACCACTGTACATAATAATAGTGCAAGCGGCGGCGAAAGTTGTAACTAAATTTTTATCTACTTTAATAAATTTTAGTTGCCATATCCCTAATGTCATATATATCTAAGGGCATTGTTTCACTTGAACCAAGTAATTGAATAATTTAGTCTTCCACAATCACTGAGCTTGAATTGAAGCAATTTGTGCAGACCTATGAAACAGCAGTTTTTATTTAGTACCAGTTTCAAGTCGAAACATCGCCAAAAACATCTCACGTAATTAATGGACGCCCCCTTATGATCACGCCTATGCAATTCCCTATCTTAAGGATGTATAAGCGAGGGCGTGGGGGTCTTTCTAGTCTTGTCATAATTTTGTGTCACATGAAATAATCCAAATTTTGTTTATTTTTTTAGTTGCACAACAAATGCGTCTCATCCGTCAAAACAGAATGCGCTATGGGCGAACATGCAATACATATTTTGCCCCCTACTTCAATTTGTCCAATAGTTCTTGATCGACAGAGGTCGCTTTCACAAAGTAAGCGAGGTTCTAAACATGGACAGGACTCAAGTTCTCAAGGAGTAAGCTATTTTTATATTATAATTCAAATTTAATATTCATTTGAGACTTTTATATAATCTGAATTCACATTATACTACTGCCAAAATAGTTTTAATGTCCGACTAGTTTATTATTGTTATAATAATACTGATTCCAGGGTAATTACGTAACAAATAATACCCGAGGACATTATTTTGAAAAGTAGCAAACAAGAATAGCATGTTCCCTAGTTACAGCAATCACAATGACAGGACATACATTGCTAAAAATTTTGATATAAATAGTATATTAGTCGGACATTAAACATTGAAGGCACTACGGGAGCTGAACGGACGATAATGCCTATGGTCAACGTACAATGTACACACCTCGGGTGGGAGGCCCTCGAAAAGTACACTGTTGACCTCAGACATTATTGTTCTTCTTGTCTAAATTATTTATTACGGATCTGGAAGGTGCTGGGTTTGCGGTTTCTTCATTGTTATCCCGGTAATAGAACATTAACGATTATTACTCACGTGCAGTCCGAATTGACTATACATGAAATCTACGGTCTCAAGATTTTAATGCTTGTGGCTTTTATTATTCAGAGTAGAATTGGCTTTATATAAAGCTCTCAAATAAATATTGATGATTTACTTGAGTGTTTCATAAATTAGTCCATATAATTTGCAAGTATCAAAGCTGAATAAATGAATAAAATGATATTTATTATTATTAAAGGAGGGATCTACACATAGTATGCTACTAGGAACGGAGGTAATTCAATCACGAAGATGTAGATAATAGAAAACAGTAGTAGCTTTATAGATTAATAAATATTTTTACGAAGTTAGCTTTATAGCTTGGTGTAGGGTTGACCAAAGGCTTTAGCAGTATTCAGTTATTTTTTTAATGCATTTAGAACTGCTGTAGATCATTTTACCTTACTAACATTTTTCGAACAGTCGCTTGAGTTTCAAATTGATGACGTTTCAACAAAAAATTACGTCAACCCAACCAATCGTCCAATTTCAGGGACTTTTTCTATCAACTTCGTCTTCTGCACCGCAGGCCCCAATGTCGTTCCAGATCTCACCTCCGGACAACACGATACCTCTTTTGGTATTCATCAACCCCAAATCCGGTGGTAGACAAGGCGCACGTATGCTCAGAAAGTTCCAGTATATACTCAATCCCCGGCAAGTTCACAATTTGGCCACTGGAGGTCCAATGCAAGGACTGACGATGTTCAAGGACGTTATGAATTTTAAAGTTATTTGCTGTGGAGGGGATGGTACTGTTGGATGGGTCCTGGAGACAATGGGTAAGTTTTTTACTTGAAAACAATTCCATATAATAAAAATATGATTTTTTTAAGATAAAGTACAAATGGAGTCGCAGCCGGCAGTGGGAGTTATTCCTTTAGGAACTGGAAATGATTTAGCTAGATGTTTAAGGTGGGGAGGGGGTTACGAGGGAGAATCAGTGCATAAGTTGCTTGACCGAATTGCTAAGGCAACTCCAGTTATGATGGACCGATGGTCCATCGAATTAACGGATATTGTCGAAACTCCACAAATTGAAGGAAAAACAAATGCTGACAAAATACCTTATAATATTATTAATAATTACTTTTCCGTTGGTGTGGTAAGTTTATTTTTTATATGTTTTGTTCCTTGGTTAATAATTATCGTTTCAGGACGCAGCAATTTGCGTTAAATTCCATTTAGAGCGGGAAAAAAACCCCGAAAAATTCAACAGCAGGATGAAAAATAAATTGTGGTACTTCGAATACGCAACTTCGGAACAATTTGCAGCTTCTTGTAAAAATTTACACGAACATATTGAAATAACAGTAAGTAATTTCTATTCGTTGTATACTTGTCAAGGTCATGCTTTTACTAATATTTCAGTGTGATGGAGTATCTTTAGATTTAGCGAACGGTTCTCCTCTTCAAGGGATAGCTTTGCTGAACATCCCCTACACTCACGGGGGCTCAAACTTATGGGGCGAACATCTTTCTGTAGGGAACCGCAAAACGAAAAAATACAAACATCGCCAAAAAGAACTCAGCACAAGTAGTTTTAATTCTGTTGATCTTAGCGTAGCTATTCAAGGTATTTTTTAAATTAGTTTTAGCTGCAACTCATGTAACTTAATGGTTCTTTTTTAGATATTGGTGATAATTTAATAGAAGTGATTGGATTGGAAAATTGTCTTCACATGGGCCAAGTTCGAACAGGTTTAAGAGCAAGTGGGAGAAGATTAGCGCAGTGTTCAGATGTTACAATAAAAACTAAGAAGACGTTTCCTATGCAGATTGATGGAGAACCGTGGATGCAGCCACCTTGTACGGTATGCAATATTTCTTTTCTGTTTTAAATTACCTAAATTTATTTACCTCAAAATCCCAATACCCCAACCCTCTATTATTTAGCGCAGAACCAAATCTTTTACTTTTTAAAAGTGTTTTTTTACGGATTTCACTACTTTTTCCAAAGCCTTTTAATCTTTTTAATATACAAAATGCATGTTGGTACAGTTTATTTGATATTTTTTAACGAACAAAAAATGTTGAACAATTGTCTCATTGTCGTTATCAACCAAAATTCTCTTGTTTTGATCTAGTTTTATCCAATATTGAGTTTTTTTTTTTACCTACAACAAATAAATATAATTGTATGTAGCATAACTGGCTAATATTTTCATAAACAGATGTCTATTCATCCTCAACAATTTTCTTCAAAAGTTTTCTCAAAGAATCACTCAATTCTACGGTACTGAAAACAAATTTAATTTAATAATTATAAATAAATACCTAGGAATCGCCTTATTTAGTTTCATCTTTAATTATTTACTGTATTTATCAAATACAAATGACATTTATTCAAATAATTATCTCGGAATGCCACCAATATTTGGAAATCTCGAAAATATAAATTATTTTATAATCGACTAACATCATATTGTTATGATTACGGTACAGAAAATAATGGCACAAAAGTGTGAAAATGACAACGAAATAAATAAATGTCAAAAATCACTTATTTTCATTATTACTAGTGGTCGCCCAGTGGTCAAAATTCGACTGTAACTCATTATATTGTTAAGTTTGAACGTTATTGGATTTAACCCTCCATCCCCGGAGGTTTCAGGTAAAATTAATTTAATATTCAACGCTCTATCCGAATCTAAAATAAAAAGTAGTGATTCCCATTCTAGATTTTAGAGTGCTCTTTCCCCCATCCCTCGGAAGGAAGGAAAATCGTTAAACTTTCACTTCAGACCTTTTTAATAATATCGTTTTCAGCGGTAAATTGAAATGCGATGTATACTTTTAGCTTTCTGCACTCTTTCTTCATATAAACTTCAAGTATGTCAATCTCACATTCCTTCGTGAGCGCGGTACAAAGTTTTCGCTTCATGTAAAATTAAAATGGGACATTCTGTATATAAACTTAGCTTTCTGCACTGCTTCTCCATATGAACTTCAAGTATACTATATCTCAAGGCTGGCTTATGATGGATTTAATTTACAAATCTAGATTTTCTCAATTATAAATCCAACCAATTGTAGACATTGGTTGACATGCCAGAAATTTCAAATTGACAACTGTCACAGAAAAGATATTCAAATTATGAATATGGTGGAAGAGCACCCATATTCAAATGATAAAAGTAATAAATCAAACCAAAATTGAATCATTTGTGCAAATAAATCTATTTTTGTCGATGTAAATGGTTACTCAAAAAGGCAATTTTAGGATATATTCTAAAAAATGAACGAAAAGGAGGATCTAAAATTATAAATCTAAATCTCTTAATGTAAATTCCTAAATTAAATTAATCATAAACCAGCTGTAGTATATTTCATTAAATAAAACAATATTTCTTAATTAATTGCTTTATTATTGCCAAAATACTATTAATTCAATTATACTTTTATTGACAGCTCGCCCTTACTGTTTATTTTCGTTGCTAACATATATTCATTGTTTTGTTTTTTATTCCAAAACACTACATTTACTTTTTTTTTTTTTTTTTTAATACAATTTAACAAAGACAATTATTATTATCTAAATGAGCTCTATGACATAACAAAATCTTTATATTTGTCTGGAATTTTAATTTGTCTTCTAGAAGTTCTTTCTATAGGTATCTGCTCTTGAACATTTGTATCACATCCTGTTTTGCCCATATTTTCTATATCTTCTACAGGATTCGCGTCATCTTCAATTTTCTTTGTGTCTTCTAAGAACTTCTTTACAAAAATAGAATTACGTCTTCTTATTTGTCCTTTCGGTGATTCAATTGTTACTTCATTTCCAGTTTTCTCAATAACTGTCCACGGATCTTTTTCAAAATAAGTTTGTAACTTATCACCTTTATTCTGTTTAACTAAAACTTTATCTCCTGGTACTATTTCTGATTCTTTTGCAAATCTCTTAGCATCACTGTACTCCTTTCCTTTCATCTTTTCACTCCAATCTCTATCTCTTAAATCTTCATCTAGCTTAACTTTATCTCTAGTTTCTTTTCCTTCGAAAACTGGTAGCTTACATTTGATATTTCTTCCAAACATCAACTCACTTGGTGTTCTTCCTGTGGTTGTATGTACAGTTGTTCGATACATAATTAAATAATCTATGAGATGCATTCTCCAGTTATTCGGATCTAACTCATATGCAATTTTTAAACGTTTACTTAGAGATCTATTTTGACGTTCTACTTCTCCATTACTCTGGGGCCATAAGGGTGTTGATGTTCTGTGTTCAATATCGTATTCCAAACAGAAATTCTTGAATTCTTCACTACAAAACTGTCGACCATTATCTGTCTTCAGCATTCTTGGAAATCCATATCTACTAAACATAATAAGTAGTTGCTCTATTGTATCTTTACCAGTAATGTTTTTCATAATTGCGATGTCGTAAAATCGGCTATAATAATCTGTAACAACTAAAATATATTCTCCCGATGGTAGTGGACCTTTGAAATCAGCACATAAATCTTCCCATGGTTTTTCAGGTAATCTCGTTCTTCTCATTTCTTCAGGTGGTTCAGGTTTTCCAACCAATTGACAACCGTGACAATGTTTTACAAAATTTTCCGCATCTTTATCTATATTTTTCCACCATACTTTAGCTCGTAATCTGTGTTTCATTTGAACTATGCCTGGATGACCCTCATGAGCTAATTTTAATGTCAATTTGCGTAACTTCGATGGTATTATAATTCTAGATCCTCTGAGTACAACCGAATCAACGATGCAGAGTTCTTCTTTCAAGTATTCGTAGGTTTTTAAATCTTGACTCCATCTATTTGATGTTATCGCTTCTTTCAACTTCATTATTTCATTGTCTGATTCACTACAATCTTTTATTTGTTCCAACGTTATTGCTCTTGGCCTAGAATATTCTACAATATTTCTAACATATTCTTCAGTTCTCTGGTCAAATTCTTGCTTAACATTTGTTTTCAACAACCGTGATAAACAATCAGCTATGTTCATCTTGCCTTTACAATACTCCACCTTATAATTATATCCTTGTATTCTAAGTACCCATCTTTCTAATCTTAAATTTGGCTTAGATTTTGGTGTAAAAATATATTTCAAACTTTTGTGGTCCGTATAAAGGATAAATTGTTTACCATATAAATACTGATGCATTCTTTCACACGACCAAACTAAAGCTAAAGCCTCCTTTTCCGTTTGAGAATATCTCTTTTCTACATCTGTTAGACTTTTACTCGCATATTCTATAATTTTATTTACTCCATTGATTTCTTGAACCAACACACATCCTAGTCCTACTGGGCTGGCGTCAGCAATTATCATAGTTTTAGCTTTTGGATCATAATACGCTAAAGTTTCTTCATTTGCTAACCGTGATTTTATTTCTTGAAATGCTTTTTCTTCTCTATTTCTCCAATAAAATCTTTCTGACTTCAAAACTTCTCTCAGTGGACTCGAAATTGTTGATAAATTAGGAATATACCTTCCAATATACGTGACAATTCCTAATAAACTTCTGATTTCTTCTTTTGTATTTGGTCTTCTGAACTCTTGTATAGCTTGAATCTTGCTAGAGTCTGCTTTTATACCCTGTGGGGTTAAAATGTGTCCTAAAAATTTTATTTCAGTTTTGCTGTACTGACATTTTTCCTCGTTTAGTTTGATTCCTTTTCCTTCTAGTTTTTTCAACACTGTCTGCAGTCTTTTATCATGCTCTTCTTTGGTCTTACCATAAATAAGAATATCATCAATGTACACAAATGTGCCTTCACAAGCTTGCAGAGTTTGTGTCATTATTTTCTGAAATAATTCTGGAGCGTTACTTATACCAAATACCAATCTTGTATACTGATATAATCCTTTGTTTGTTTGGAAAGTTGTTAATGGTCTAGATTCAGGGTGTAACTCTATTTGATGAAAAGCATTTTTAATATCCAACTTGGTAAAATATGTACTACCCTGTAACTCCACTGTAAGATCATTTATGGTAGGTATTGGGTGTCGTTCTCTCATAACCATTTCATTTACTCTTCTTAAATCTAAACATATTCTAACGTCTTCTTTCCCTTTTGGTATTGCTACTATTTGTGAACACCATTCAGTTGGACCATGTACTTTTTCAATTATTCCTTGAAGTTCTAATTCCGTTACTTTTTTATCTACTCTTTCTTGTAGAGCTATAGGGATTCTTCTAGACGGTGTTATGACAGGCGTTGCGTCTGCTTTTAATGGAATTCGCAACTGAAAATCTTTTAGTTTAGAGAATTCTTTATTTTCAATCGCATTTATATTATTCCCCATTCTCAATATATTTAATTTAATGGCAGTGTCTTTCCCAAGTATTGACATACCTTGACCTTTTAGAACATAAAATTTGGTATACGTACGTAGCCCATTTTCAGCTTGAACCATTGTTTTAACAATTTCTTTAACTGGTAATG
Source organism: Dromius quadrimaculatus (assembly GCA_963989225.1). Lineage (NCBI taxonomy): Eukaryota > Metazoa > Arthropoda > Insecta > Coleoptera > Carabidae > Dromius > Dromius quadrimaculatus. Next base: position 7,584,489 of record OZ022328.1, read on the forward strand.
GTTTTGATTCTCCATATGGCTTCAAACTATCGCAGCTATTTTCTTGTTCGCATACAATTTTATTCTTCTTTAAATATTCCCACGTTTCTGAGCCTACAACATTGCAACTGGAACCTGAATCAATTAATACTCCAATCCTTACTCCTCCCACTAGAACTTCTACATCTACTTCTTTGTTGTTTATTTCATTTATCTGCCAAGTATATTCTTCAAACTTTGACTCATCTTCTTTTCCTTCATCTATTTGTCGTATAGATTTTCCCAATTCTCTTTTCTTTGAATCTTCTCCCTTATTTTCTGTAGTACTTTTCCTATTTTTCTTTGTTCTGCAATATTTAGCATAATGTCCCTTAATTCCACACTTTATACAAGTTTTCTTTAAAGCTGGACAGTTTTTATCAAAACTTAAATGATTTTCACTCCCACAACGGAAACATTTCTTGATTTTTGACTTTTCAATAGCGTTTACTTCATTGTTCAGTTTTCCTTCTATATACCCAGCTTGAAATACTGAAGCTTCAACTATTCTACTTAAGTCTTGTACCAAATCTAATGTTAATTCAGTTCCCTTTTCAAGAAACTTTCTCCGCAATTCAGAATTTAAACATTTTTCAATAACTTGATCTCGAACTTGTTCAGTTAATGTGTCCTTAAAATCACATAACTGTGCCTGCTGTTTCAGCCTCACAATAAACTGTGATACTGTTTCGGTTTCAATCTGCTTCATTTTCCTAAAAACATGTCTTTCGTATGGTACATTAGCTTTAGGTGTAAAATAATCTGTTAATATTTTAACAGCATTGTCATATTTTGTACCAAGACTAGTAGTTCCCTCACTCGTAGTTTGTGTTGCAGTATTCTCATTTTCTTCTAAAGTATAATAGATATCTTGCACATCCATTCCTGCAGCATGTAATAAAGATGCAAATCTTCTGTTATCTCCAGTGATATTCTTAGCATCTAGAAAGATTTTAAATGCTCTTAACCAACGTGTCCATCTTGCTCCTATCTCAGCTGGAGTTCCTTGAATATTGAACTTTTCTATTTCACCTTTGTCCATTTTGTTTTTATTATTTTGAGTTCTCAATCCTCAATTCTCGTCGCCAAAATGTAGTATATTTCATTAAATAAAACAATATTTCTTAATTAATTGCTTTATTATTGCCAAAATACTATTAATTCAATTATACTTTTATTGGCAGCTCGCCCTTACTGTTTATTTTCGTTGCTAACATATATTCATTGTTTTGTTTTTTATTCCAAAACACTACACCAGCCTTCACATTCCTCCGTTAAATAGGACATATTGTATATAATTTCAGCTTTTTGCATTCCTACTTCATATAAACTTTAAGTATGCTAAATCTCACATTCCTCCGTGCATGCAATATGCTTAAAAAGGGGATGGAAAGTTTTCTCTTCACGTATTAAGGCTGGTTTATGATGGGTTTAATTTACAGATTTAGATTATGTTAATTTTAAATCCAGCCAATCAAAAACATTGGCTGACATGTCAAAAATTTCAAATTGTCAACTGTCGCAAAAAATATATTCAAATCATGAATATGGTGGAGGAGCATCCATATTCATATGATAAAAGTTATAAATCAAACAGAGATTCAATCATTTGTGCAAATAAAATGGTTTAGGCGATGTAAAATGGCTATTCAAAAGTCAATTTCAGGTTATATTCCAAAAAAGAGAAGAGAACGGGGATCTAGAACTGTGAAAATAAATTTTTTAATGTGAATTTCTGAATTAAATCCTTCATAAACCAGCCCTTAATATATACTAGTGGTCGCCTAGTGGTCAAAATCCGACCGTAATTCATTATACTGTTGAATTTGAACGTTATTAAACTCAACCCTCTATCTTCGAGGGTTATTGGGGTTTCAGGTAAAATTAACTTGGTATTCGACGCTCTATCCAAATCTGAATGAAAAAATAATCGTTTCCATTCAAGATTTTGGAGAGATTTCCCCTAACCCCGCTCCTCGGAGGGAGGGAAAATCATCAAACTTTTATTTTAGACATTTTTCATTTGGTGCATATTTCTCGATATATTCTAGCAAAAGATTATATTGTTCGGTGGTAAATTCGAATGAGATACCTGTACATACTTTTAGATCTCTGCATTCCTTCTCCATGTAAACTTCAGATATGTTAAATCTCATATTCCTTCGTGAGCGCAGTACAAAGTTTTCTCTTCACGTGAAATTAAATAGGACACCTTTACATAATTTCTGCACTTCTCCATATGAACTTCAAGTAAACTTTAAATATGTCAAACCTCACATTCCTTCGTGAGCGTATTACAAAGTTTTCTCTTCACAAAAAATTAAAATGAGACACCTGTTTATAATTTTAGCTCTCTGAACTTCTCCATATACTTCAATCTCAAGTATGCCAAGTCTCACATTCATCCGTGCACGCGGTACAAAGTTTTCTCTTAACATAAATTCAAAATCGGACACTCTTGATATACTTAATTGTAGCTTTCTGCACTCCTTCTTCATATAAACTTCAAGTATAATTAATCTCATATTCCTTCGTGCGCGCAGTACAAAGTTTTCTCTCCACATGAAATTGAAATGGGACAGCTCGTATATAATTTGAGCTTTCTGCGCTCCTTCATATAAACTTCAAATATGCAAATTCTTTTGTGCGCGCAATATTTTTCGAAACGGTACAAAGTTTTTATTCCACGTATTGAAACATTAAAAATTCCTCTCTTTCTGCACTTCTTCTCCATATAATCTTTGAATATGCCAAATCTCACATTTCCCTGTGCATGCAATATGTTTAAAAAGGGGATGGAAAGTTTTCTCTTCATGTATTAATATATAGATTAAAATGGGACACCCCGTACATAATTTTCGCTTTCTGCACTTCTTCTCCATATGAACTTCAAGTATGCCAAATCTCATTTATGTTCGTGCATGCAATATGCTTAAAAAAAGGGCCGAAATTTTCTCTTGACGTATTAATATATTGATATATAATATTGATATAAATGTACAAGTTATATTTCCAGATATTGTAACACTCATAACAAAACACAATAAAATAACTTATGTACATTTATGATTCCCAACTTGGAAAGGTAACGAGAGCGGATACCGGTCCAATCAGGCCGAGAAAAATTTCATGATCTGACTGAGATTCGAGCCCATGACCGCTGTGTCCAGAGGCTAGCACTCTACCACTGTGCTATCTCGCCATTTTACAATTATGCAATGTTATCTTCAGCAAACTGAATTACTTCTCCAATCGTGTTTTTTCAAAGTTATATCAGCATCACTATCTGCTAAAATTGTAGCGGATGTTCTGCGAAAAGAGTGACCCATATACATGACAGCTTTAGGAGTTTTCAAATACTTGGCAATAAGTCCAGGAATTCGTCCAAATGTATTAATTTCAATTAGATTAGGTGTACATTTTCCAGAATTATGAAATAAAAAGAACTTCGTAATTTTCACATTCCTTGGTCTTAAACTCAAATTCAATTTTAGTGGACTGTATTATTATTATTCTTAACTCAAATACAAAATGCAGCGAATATCCTTTCGATATTTTCGATAAAAGAGAAAGGTTTATGGCAGAAGAGTAAAATTTATTACCTTGTTAATCTCAAAGTCAGCACCATTTACTCCAACGGCATTTTTTGTTCGAGGATCCGAATACAGAAATTCAGCCTCGAGCTATATCTGATCCTCGAGGCTTCGCCTCTCGGTCATATAATAAGCTCTCGGGCTCTCGGCTGTAATGAAATACTTTCCACCTCAGATGTAATATACTATTTATCTTCATTGTTTAGTTATTGACTGACGGGAGATCAAGTGCTGTACCTTAAAATGATAATTTGATCAATATCAAAGCTATATAAAAAAAATACACCAGAAGTTAACCAATTTTCATCCAATAATAATAATTCATTCTAATAAGCTTCAAATTCGCCTGAAACAAATCATTGAATGAATCCCGGACAGATTTGACAACTGTACATAATAATAGTGACACGCGCGGAGAAAGTTGTAACTAAATTTTTATCTACTTTAATAAATTTTAGTTGCCATACTCCTAATGTCATATATATCTATGGGCATTGTTTCACTTGAAACAAGTAATTGAATAATTTAATCTTCCACAATCACTGAGCTTGAATTGAAGCAATTTGTGCAAACCTACTAAGCAGCAGCTTTTATTTAGTACCAGTTTCAAGTCTGTAAATAGTATAGTTGCTGAGAACTCAGCGTCACGCCAGCCAGCCAGACAGCCAAAGTGAATATAATAGCGCTTTTTTCCAAAAAATGCGCTAAAAATTACGAAATTGAACTTCCAAGAATAACAGTTACTAATACTATGATGCTGATCGTTCGACGACGAAACTGCGAAAATGGTCGATTTTTTCTCTCGTAGAGACCTTGGAACGCGCTCATGACGGAAAACAGTCATTTAGCACAGACCAAGGATCTCTAACGTAATTTTTCGATTCATCCATGTAACATTCTTACGTTTTATTTTTCTTTGCATGCCTTATTATGATTTCTTTTATGTGTTACTGTACTTTCATGTTGGGGAAATTTATGGAATTGGCTTCACAGGGTATAATACTTAATTTATCCCGTGACGTCATATCAAACATATCAAACATCATCTAATTTAGAATCATTGCAAGTTGAAGTCAAATAATACTAACTAGAAATATTGAACTACATTTAGTTTCTATTTTTAATCTGCACGTGAATGTATCTTTAGTACTGAGGTTGTGTTTCTGTATTCAGGTACAAATAACACACAAAAACCAAGTGCCAATGCTAATGGCTCCTCTCCCCGAAAAGGGTAAGGGTTTCTTCAGATTTTTAAGAAGGTAGGAGACTATCGACACACTCCTGTCAAATATCAAAACATTCTAAAAGTAGTCGAACAATGTGACAAAATATATCGATTCGTCCAAATGACATATGAATATTTCAGATTTCTAGTCTAATATGTTTCTAATAAGTTATTGATAGTGACAATACACGATTAAAAAAAAAACGTATTAATTTAGAAAACGGTTCTCAGATAAATGGAAAATAATTATTTGGAGCAATTGTGATATAATTAATCTTATTTATTTTATTATCAGGATTTTTTAGTGTTTCTTCAGACTTCATTTATTTATTTGAGAATCGTTATTCAGTTGAAATACTAACAAATAATTTCAGTATTATTTAATTTTAATTGTTGATGTATAGAGATAATATTTTATGGCAATTATTTATTTTAGTTTTTTATATTCATAAAATAAAATTAAAGTCCGTTCCAATATATGAACAAAAACGCCAATTTCAGTGTTATAGAAATTAGGGACCATATTTTGCTTATCAACATAAAAGTACCATTTTTTCCACTTTTCTTTGGATGTGAATTGAAATTACGCTTAAAATTTAACACTCAAACAAAAATTCCTGAAACTCCTTACACTTTTTATTGTAAATACAAGTCTTATAATGCTCAGTAATCATAAATTAAAAACAAATATACAGGGCGATATCATAATCTCAAAAATAGAACTTTAACGTGTAGAAACATACTCAAGTAATTCTCTGTTTCCCTAATTATTTTGAAATGAAACATATATATGAGAAATCTCCAATTTGTTCGAAAATATTTTAATAGTAATAGTTTCAAAAACTGCCACAAATCACGCTGATTTAATTTTTTATTTGTCATTCTGCGATTTGATTGTTTTTGGAAATCGGTTTCCGCCTATTCCATTAATGACGGCCCGTGAGTAATTAGGAAAACAGGAAAATACTACAAGTGATACGTTCAAATTACTCTACCTGTATATTAATTTCTATTCAATAATTATACCGATAAATACATGCTATTATATCATAAATATTGTTGCATCTGTTTTTTTCATTTTCATAAGTTTGAAAGAGTGTTTCAAATATAAGTGCATATTTATATAAATAAATTTAAATATAATAAAAAATATACATAAATGTAAATACTTGTATAAAAAATTCTCAGTTCTTGTAGTAATTATGAATATAATTCTTTGAATTAAGTGAAACTAAAATATGCATTTATACAGTTTCTTACTGCCATTCATGTATTTCTCCTTTTAATTCTGCTTTTCCAATAATTTGATGGTTGTGGACTTTAGACACTGTGTATTGTACATTTCTATGTCGCTAACATAATGCCTTGTGTGCTTTATACGTCCATGATGTATGATGTCTATGAGTCTATTGTTGAAAATTTGTTACTAGCCCTCACAAAACAAAATCTCATTGAAACTTCTTAAATTTGTTAATAAAAAAAATACAACATTTATTTGCTGTTTTCAGAAAATATTGGTAACTGAAATTAACTCGTATCCACCTAGCGGTTATAAGCGGAACTATATTGTAAAGAGGATTCAACCTTAATTTCCATATGATCATATGTTATGTTAATGGCTTTGTTAGCAATATGTAATGACTTTTTTGAGGTTGTTTATATGAAATTTTATACTACAATAGTTCATATTGGATTTGTTGCAATTAATTCTGTGAAAGATACTTGGCTTTCGATTTTAATGTTAAATTACATAACCTCATTGCTATACTGAAATTAGTTTTTCTCAAGATTTTACTTTTCAAAATATGAAATCTAAACGGAGGAGTGTTAAAAATTGTTGTGTTTATAGATGTCATTCCAAATTTAGTTGAATTGTTGATTTGAGTTTCCATAAATTTACTAAAAAGGAAAAAGGAAAGTGTCGCTAGTAAATAAATTTGGAGACTACGACCCAGTTCATAAACAAGCTATACGGATTAGAAAAATTCGTACAGGGAAAGCTAAAAGCTGAAATGCACAATACAAATACTCCCCTGTAATATTATTTTCTTTGAAGCTATGGATTTCATAACCTCATTCAGTCGTCCAGTTACAACTAAAATTCATATATAAATAAAAAGATTCTGAAAGAAAAAACTGAATGTTATAAAAGTAGAAAGCCAATACTTACTCACACAATTGAAATTGAATTGAATCATTCAACGAAATATGAATATTTCTTTGCTGAATATCAACGTATTTATATTGTAAACAGATTACAAACTTGCCGTAAGCCACTTTTGTAAGCACAGTGCTGTCGTCAACGGTAATTTCAGTTGCCAATTGCAATTCTAGCCATAGAAAATGGGCGCCAAGCTTGAAATTAGAATATAATTTTTATTAAAAAAAACTTCGGCTTAGAATATTGAATTCAATGAAATTTCATTTTGTGACTGCTTCAAATATTTTATGTGATGTTCTGTAATGTTATTTATAAATATTAATTCTTTTTTCGAAAATTTTATGGATATGTTACTTCTTGGTAAACCAACTAAGATTTTACAGCAAATCAAATATTTATAGCAAGAGATATTCTGAACAAAAACAGGTTATTTACATAAATGTATTGTTAGTAACTATTTAATACGCCTATTGCGAATTGTTGTGCTTTGTTGGTGGCGCCTCTATCGTCCAAACTTATAAATAACGTTCAATAATCTATAATTACATTCTTACGAGCTAGTTTCAATGGATCCAAATTTCATAACACACAATGAATTGATTCTTAACATATTTCGTTTATCTCAAAATTGCAATTTCTTGCCACTATGTGCCACATTTTACCAGTTTGAAATATGCAATAGGCGTATAGAGTTATAAAACATAAGCAAAAATGTTCTATCACGAATTATACTTGAAAAGTAAAAGGCTGAACAACTTATCAAAAATCTTTATCAATATTTATTGACTCTGATGATGCGATTCATGGTGAAGATATTTTTGGTACATATTGTTTTAAAAACAATAGGCTACCGACATAAAGCTGTTTTAACGCGATCAGCGCGCCGCCTAGCGTTTCAAAGTGAAATGTTTTTGTACATACGTTTGAATTTCAAAATTATTGAACGCATTGTTTCAAGCTTCAAACTATATAAATGCCGATTTGTTCTGAAATAAAAGTATATCAGAGGGTTGCAACGTTATTTTAATTTACTTATATTGTTCGCGTTACAGCAACGATTCAATTCTCCTTCCTTTCAAACTCGTAACTTTTTTTTGGAAATAAATAAACATAATATTTTATCTTTCGAATAAACGAATTTATTATGGAAAGTACCGCTTTAGGCGCTACAAACTTTGAACGTCGGTAATCTGAGAAATATTATTTAACAGTAATTTAGATTCAAATCACGAAGTATAATAATAGAGGAGCGGACACTCAGTTAGAAAACATGAGGCCTAAAATATAATGCGATAGATGTGAGAGAGATAGCGAGATTAGGCCTAACTTCGTGTGCTTCAAATACAGAAATGAGATTATATTTTTATTTTAATCAATAAAATATAACTGCCAGATAGATTTAATATTTTCATTACATTAAACACTTTCTTATTTATGAAATGGAAGACAAAATTTTAAAAAAATTGCATTTCTATTCACTAAAGCCTGCAATGAAATATGTTTTATAAGCGTCTCAATAAGTCGTGGTTAGTACAATTATTTAATCTTATGATAATATAATATTATATACCGTTATATTTTTGGCTTTGTAAAAAAAAGTGAGGGTACCCGGAATATCAATAAAATATCAATAATTGCTTTAGAAAATTCATTAAAAGTATATATTCTATTCAAGTGTCTAAGATTTTTAATCTTGGTGAAAAGGGCCCAAATTTAGGAAATCAATAGATGTTGATGTGCTTATCAACGGTCTCCATGGTGACGTCTGAAAAATCAATGGTTTTTCATTGAGAAAAGAGATCTACTAGGCGTCAGCGGATGCGTATTGGGTTTGGGCCTTCTGCAGATGCAGAAAGATTGCGGAATGTTTTCCAGAATGAATGTGGAATATTTTCCAGGCGTGAAGAGGAATTTGTAGATGTATTTCAATTTTGACACAACATATACAATGATTTTCGATCAAAAAGCATTTATCGATTGTGTATTGTTTGAAGAGCGCAACACTATTCTTTGTTTTGGTTTGATACTCAAGTCCTGCAAAATGTATCGAAAAGAAATATGATCGGAGCCGTTTTTAAATGCTCCCTCAACGATGTATACATAGCGGATAACAGTAGAAAAAAGTGTACTCCACATTTAATACTATCTGTTTCTGATAAAAGATTGTAACTCAATGAATTTGCAAAAACTCTAAATTGGGCACCATTGAGGTTTCAGTTGTGTCACCATGGAGATTTTTGATCAGTACATCAACATCTATTGGCTTCCAAAAAGGCCCAGTTCACCAAGGCCTGAAATCATTTTTATAGTAACAAATTAAGATGATTTTTATTGTAATTATTTTTTTTTTATTAAATCTGCAGAATATCGTTTCTAAAGTTAGTAGATGAAATGAAGTATCGGAAATTGGCAACCATCTTAGCTCCGAATGCGCGCCACATTCAAATATACCTCAAAATGTTTTATAACTCAATCGATAATTTTCTATCGATCATTATCTATTTCAACCAATGAAAATAGGAAGCGCTGACAAATCGTCTAAAAATTCACTTGTTACAGCTGTTTTTATTTGTCAAATATTTTATCGATCGATAATAAGTTAATGGTAATGTTAATTTCATTATTGTTGTCGTAATAATACTGTTTCTAGGGTAATTACATAATGAATAATACCCTAGGGCATTATTTTGCAAAAGAACAAACAAGAATATCACGTTCCCTAATTACAGCAAGTAACTAGCGTAATATCTCTGACAGAAATCACAATGACGGGACATCCATTGCAAAAAATGTTGACTGAAATAGTACATTAGTCGGACATTAAACATTGAAGGCACCACGGGAGTTGAACGGATGATAATGCCTACGGTCAACGTACACACCTCGGGCCAGAGGCCCATAGAAAATACACTGTTGATCTCAGGCGTTATTGTCTTCTTAACACCCTTGATACTTTAATTACTATAATGATTGGGTTACAGAATATGGTCAATAGGGAATATTGATGAAATTTAAATTTGGTTCAAATATTTTTTTCCGAATTTTATTGGCCGGACATTTGCACTAAACCATCATTTTGGTATTTAATATATTTTTAATTGCTTAAAACTATTAAATAAAAGTGCAAATTGACCGCGGGAAATTCAAAGTTCTAAAACGCAACACCATTGGTTAAAACGAAATGTGACGTCAAATACTATGCCAACAAGTGCGCACTGCTTACATTTGTATGGCATTGCAGGCCTATGATTAGGAAACATAGTAATAACGTGTGTGTTGTAAATTCATGTATTGTTTAAGTGTAATTTTAGTATCCTAGTGAGATTATAAATCATTTAAGACAAAGTGGTTTTGTAAAATCACAATCGGATAATCTGCCAAGAATAGATCCATTCATGATGTCGTCTTATTTTCTTTCAAATCCAAATTTTACGTTCGCTGAAGTAAAAAGAGTGAAAACTGCAAAGTAATTATTCAATAATAACACATTATGTACGCTATTTTAATAAATACAAGCCGAAATATGATGAGCAGTAAACATAATCTATAATTTTTGTTTATTTTGAAACGAGCAAATGTTGAACAAAGCCGCATACATACACTGTATTTTATTGCTGAAACTAATCACATATAATGTTATTCATGATCTGTCAAATTGATTATGATACTTCATCTCTTCTGATAACCTTACATCATTTCTTACGTATTTCAAAACCAGTCTGGAGTGGAAAAAAGACTTTACCAGGTACATTTCCGATAGTATTCTGCATTCAGGCACAATGCAATACTTATAAACTGACTTTTGAGCTTTTTTAATACTGAAATAAGCTGAGAACGAAAACACCTGTGGTAAACAATGGACTGTAATGCCACTGGACATAGTATTTGACGTCATCAATAGAGTGCGCGAAAATGGCGGCGTTTAAACAGCTCAAAATTATTCTCAATTTTAAATATTGTTTTGAACTTGATTACAGCACTTTTAAACATAATTTATATTTTTACTATGCTATAACTATGTAAAACATATAAAATAAATTCATGAATATACCCTATTAATTATATATTTCCAAATGTTCTTAGCTTATTCTGTTTAGTTGATAATTCTTCATTATATGATACAACCAAAATTTGTTTGAACTTCTTACGGCCGGTTTTATAAAAGACCAAGTAAATTTACTCTCAAAATAAATTTATTCTATTTAACAAATTCTAATTGTTTTGAATTTCTTTATGACAACAGAATCATTGCTGTCAAAAAATCGACTGTTATTTAACAGAGTAAATTTTATTTACTCTGGAAGTAAATTACTCTGCCCTTTATAAAACCGGGCATAAGAAGGTTAATTTTTAAACTCTTTTCCATTTTGTTTTATTCAATTTATTCCAGCTTTCCTTTGTAGTATAATCATTTATAAAATAATACATTTATGGCCAGTTGCACCGCTTTAGCTGAAATTTTAAGTTTCTCTTAAGCAGAAAATATCGAATCGGAATAATGACAGCAATGTTTATGTCACATTTGATTTTTGACTCTTGATACGATATTGCTCAGTTGAGCGACTCTTAAATTTCAAAGGACAGCGGTGCAACTGCCCATAAGTTTTGCAAGTTTATTATTCGTCTACATTCGAATTGACTTGGGAAAAAAAATATTCATGCAAACATTTTGATTTGTTCTCTAACGATAAAATAGAAAATATGTCACTTCTAAGTGAACTACAACAAAATATAAATAAACATGGTAAAACCAATTTGAAATTTGATATTTTTTGACGCTGTTGGAGCTAAAATGGCGGCCAATTTAGTGACTAATCATGTCGTATCATCAGAGTTACCTTTTGTCAAACTAACAAGAATGAATCTTTGACATTGTGCAATTGACATTTGTAAAAAGTTGAAATACATGTCCGCTTGATAAGTGGTAAAAATAGAAGCATAATCATTGTACAACCAGAATAGTTAAGTTTAAAACTAAAATGTAGAATATGTAGCTTACCTAAAGCAAGTCCTTATACGCAACCCTAAATTCAATGTACGCTTATCCAAACTGACTGACAAAAAAAATAGTTTTAAAAATTTAGAACAGTTTTAGAAAAAATTCTTTTAGAAGTAAATTTACAATAATATTTAATTGAGGGTTTGCAAATAAAACAATATAAAGAACGCACATTTTTGGAGCCCCTGGAGTGTTTTGACAAAATAATTTTATAAATCTAACGATTCAATTTGAAAATAATGCTATTTACTTGTACTGAATATTAAATTGATAAAACTTTTTTCTGACAAATTTGGTTCTGTACATAGCGTTAACAGTATTTTATTGTTGATTGATTCCAAAATACTTTAGGAGCCTGAAAATGCAATAAGGACTCTGTATTCATAAATTTTTATTTGTACGCTATTTTACAGTTCAAATATGTAACGTACATGTTCATGATATATCGAAAAAATTATATAAAATACATTTAAAAAACTATTTGGTGATTATTTTACATTATAGGTGCCGATAGAGTAAATTAATTTAATCCTTAAAAACTACTGTGAGTAAAGCATCTTCAGGGTAGATTTCCAACACTGCAATCGCGCCATCATTGAAGGAAAATGATAGACCGCCATCTATTACCAGACCAGCGTCGTAGCAGCACGACCTTACGGTGAGTTTTTGTACAAAACCTCTGGGTTGGATACCTTTCGGTTGAGGCCACACGCCAACGGATATAAGGTCTCTTATTGTGTATGCCATCCGTTTATCCTCTGCAAAAGGTCAGTAAAATAAAATGAATATATGAAATTTTATTTTGGGCTTACCTGAAGAGAATAGTAAATTTCTGTTGAAAACATCAGCAATATTTTTGGCTAAACTTTCAGATTCTCCTTTCGATTCTATGTCTAACAGTCTTAATAATTCAGCAACACTTTGAGTAGGTAATCGGTTTATGCTTAAATTCCATGAAGTTGAACCTGTTCCCGTGCAGACACAAAGTCCAGAACATTTTAAATTCGTCATTAAACTAGATCCATTTATACTTATTGCTAGATGTGACACTCTTGCAGACAGATATTCCCCCATAAATACCTCAAAAATAAAAGAATTCATTTTATATTATTACCTTAAAGTGTATATGCTAGCTGCGTAGCTCAAGTGGAAGCGCCACGTGGTAATTTACTAATTGTGTTGCATTAAATAATAAGTTTATTTATATTTACTTCGTTTAAAGCTAACACCGGCAAAACTTTTCCATCTTTATTAGCCATAGCCTGCGCCACCTGCCTCTGTACTTCATAATCATCATGTTCATGTAAATTTTTGACAGTCGGATTACAGTAGTTAACTAAAGTAGTTCTAATCCTACTCCGTTTCATCCATTCAAATTGGCCCTAAAATTGAACAAATTCAATATTTTATTGATTTTAAGTAGCAAACAAATTTACATTTTTAAAGCGTTCTATCGCTTCGCTAATATCTGTAGAATATTTTTTCGGCAGGCATAAATGACCTTCCGATCGGTAGGGATCCGAATTGAAGCCTATAACTGGTTTAAGATTATCAGTAATTTTGCTAGCTGCAAGTAAAAAAGTACCGTCGCCACCAGTAGGAAAAATGGCATCGGCCCATTGTATAGTTTCTTCCGTATAAGTATATCTGAAAAAAAAATATAAGAAAAATTACTACAATTAAGCTAATCAAATGAGAAAATACCTGTTTACAGTCCTAACTTCGATTCCTTGACTTCTTAAAGTATCTGTGAATCTTTTTTCAAACATTTTGTGTAAATTATGATAGTGCATCATTTTATCGTAATCAGCTCCTCGTCTCTTAATAAACGACATGAATTCATTCTCACTTAACTCTTTTTGTCGTTTACGCTCAAATTCATATCTAGATAATTTTGATACCACCAAACATTTATTAATTTTAAGTTTTCTTGCTTCATTTTTTGTGCTGTACGATTTATTTTTATTAAATATTAAGGTAGTTTGACCTAAAACAAATTAAACACAAATTATTCAAATGATATAAACATAAAATTAATATTGAAGATCAAAGTAATCATAAACATAAAACTCTGACGTGGACATCACGTGACTTGTACATCATTGGATGTATTTTTTGCATATAATAATAATACGATAATCAAACACAAAATTCGATCGTTCCACGGTTAATCGTTTCTAAGAATCTGTCAAGTAAAGTGCGCTTTTAGCCTAGTCGGTTGCTATGGAAACAGTAGGTCATTATTCCCATGTTACAACATTCCTATATAAATACTGATCTCCAAGATTCTACGGCTAATAGTTTTGAATTTATGCGCAAAATTAAAAAAAGAAATTTTAACTGAAGTGCCTTCCCGTTCAGTCTATTATGAGAATAAAAGGCAATCATTCAGATGCTACAGCAGACTGGAATATTAAATATCAAAACTTTACAGCCAATCGTTTCGCATTTATGCGAAAAATTCCGAAAGATTGTTAAGTAAAGTGCCCTTCCGGCTCAGTCGATCTCTATGAAAATAAGATATGAGCATCTAGACATTCTGGACGGTACTATCGTCTTAAATACTGAATTTTAACATTCTACTTTCAATCGTTTTGGATTTATGCGGAAAATTCGAAAGTTTGTTCAGTAAACTGCATTTCTGGTTCAGTCGATCGTAATCATAATGCGAGGAGTACAACTAGATGTTATAGAAGTGCTTAATACGAAATTTAAATATTCTACGGCTGATTATTTTGAATATATGCGAAAAATTCGAGACTTATATAAAGTGCATTTTCGGTTGAGTCGATTGCTACCAAAAGCGAAGACATCCATTTAGATGCTACAGCAATTTTAAAAATTGAATTTCAACATCCTACAACTGATTATTATTTTAGATTCATGCGTCAAATTCAAAAAGTTTCAAATAAAGTGCACTTTCGGTACAGACGTTTCCAGTCATAATGCGAGGTGCACAACTAGACCTTAGAACAGCCTAAAATACAAAATTTGAACATTATTCGTTTGACGGGTTTTGAGATTTGCGAGTTACGCACATATACGTACCGACATCAAGCCGAAAATAGTTAAAATGGATTCAGGGATACTCAAAACGGATATTCCCATCAAAATTGTACTTTGTATAAGTAAAAATGTATGTCTTCACTGCAAATTATTTGGCAAATATCAATTTGACATCAAAAACTAAATGGCTACTTTGAAATCAATATTAATTCATCTTACGAATTTTGTTGTTACCTTTATCTCTAATATTTCAATAACTTATAAATAATTTCAAGTTAAAAACTTGCTTTGGTTCTTTGGATTATTATATTTCTTTTGATATAACGAAATATGAATTTATCAAGACCATGTAAAATGCATCTGCAATATATGAAAAAGTTATATAAAAATTGGCGCGCAAAGTTCACTGTAACCTCCAATGTCTGAAAGTAGAGAAAGAGCGGTGTAATTGAAAATATATTTATTTTATTTCTTGTATGAAAAGAATTTGTTAATGAGCGTAAAATTAGGAATTATGACAGTGTGAATAATTATATTTATTGCCAACTATTCACTTCGGAACTGCGGAAATCAGCGCGGATTGTGATAAATTTCGAAACTATTAACTATAAAAAAATTTGCAGGCACACTTGTCATAATGTCTACGACAACCGGAGGATATTTTCATGAAACATGTAGTTTTGATGGAACGAACTCAATGACAAGTTTATGTTCACTTGGGTGATGTAAAAAGTTTCCTGAAGAACGGTAATTTTTGTTAAAAATCTCCATATCTAGGGAAATTTTTAGTTTTTACTCATTTTTGGCAGTTTTTTTTTTTATATTTAATAATTTGTTTCATTACGGTACCGGATACTGATAATAACCTTTGATATACCGTGAATTCACTGGCCAGTTTCATTGCTGTTTAATAAATTTAGAGTGACGTATTAGTTTACTGCATATTTCAAAGTGACAGCTGTCATTGTCAAAATGATAGATAGCGATTATATGAAATTACTATTTTATTTTATGCCTATGTCACACCAAACAGCGACCATGAGTGACTTCACTCATGAAACAAGAGAGCGCATTTTCTCTGATTAAATATATTCCAATTAAAACAATAATCAAGCACAAAAAACGTCAAATAGATCGATAAAGTGAAATGAGTAGCATATGATGCGCATGAAGCTAGTTGTATTTTTTCCATCATTGGCCACTGATGAAAATTTTAGAGGATCCGCTATTTTCATGAGTGATGGGTACGTTCTTTTGTTTCATGAGTGTTCACTCATGGCCACTCATGGTCACTGTTTGGTGTGACCTGGTTATTACAGTGAATTAATCTGACCAAGTTGTAAAAAAGCAGTTTACAATCAAAAAAACTTTTTATGTTAAATTTCTACTCAGTTTATCTCTCCGAGAACTTAAAAAAACTAGGCATCATCTAAGTAACTTGTAAAAAACAATTGACTATCGTTCAAATATAATTTTTGATACTTTTATTTGAATTATTTCCGGAAAAGTTTTTATTTGATACCAAACACGATGGAATCAAATTACTTGTTTTAAAAAAATAGCTGACGAACATTTGTATATGATGTTTAAATATGAGTAACAATAATTCCCAACTTCACATTATTTTTTACTTCGCATGTTTCAGAAAAATATAACAAATTTTATAATAATTTAAATTTTGATAATAGCAAATGAATCATCAATAATTTTCAAAAATATTTCAGTTTTATGTTGTTCCAAATTATTCAAGGATCAATTTCAGTTATTCTATATTTTATGATAATGGATAACCAACGTTAGATTATAGTTTTGATTAAATCAAATTGAATAACGATAAAATTGGATCACAAACGGATGTGAATGTAATGATATCCGTCATTCTGAGGTCCCTAATTTTTAGTATACAAGCTCATCATCTGAAATTAATTGAAAAAAAAAATAGTAATTGCAGCACATAAAACATTTAGAGCTTGTTTTCTGTGGCCTTTTGGCTTCTTTTTCACGAAATTGACGGTTTAGATGGCCGGAAGTTGGTTTGAAAATTAGGCATTTGAAAATTGAACATATTTAATAGCTTATTTTTTAAAGATGAATTCATTACCTATAATAGAGATTTAAATTGAAATTTTTATAAGAATCAGAATTTTTTGGTATCGAATTATAATATCAATGAATTTTGTTTTGAAAAACATAGCTCGATCCACGTTTTTGATATCTGTGGTGGTCAGTGATCGAAGCAACCAAGTTCACGCGTGCGCACTTCACTCATATAGCAGATTGTGACATTGTTATTTATAAAATCATAAATTAAATAAAAAAAATACTTACCTTGCAGAATATTCTTAAGTGAAACTCGTGGTTTATACATTGAACTAAACGATTTTTGCCTTTTTAAAATACATTTAATCCTACAATATTTGGCCGA
Source organism: Dromius quadrimaculatus (assembly GCA_963989225.1). Lineage (NCBI taxonomy): Eukaryota > Metazoa > Arthropoda > Insecta > Coleoptera > Carabidae > Dromius > Dromius quadrimaculatus. The sequence goes on from OZ022328.1 coordinate 7,601,916, forward strand.
CGTCTACTAGTAAGTAAGGTTATGGCAAATTTCAAGTTGACACTTTGAACTCATTTGAGAAAAAATATTCTTATCAAAGTTTTTATTTTGATAGTATAAATCACATAATGTATATTTATATGAAGATTTAGAAACTTTCCAAGGCTCGATTTCGAAACGCTAGCGAATAAAAATGATTTTATTACGTGTGATATTTTTGATACGTTGGTATCATTGCATTTTTAAAATAAACTTAAATATTTGATTACGATTATAAAATATCGCGATTCAACTTATTCTCGTAAATCACTGTTTATTATTATACATGGGATTTATTAATTCTATATGTTTAAACAATTTTATTGTATAGTAAAAGAGTCTGTTTTGTTACAAAAAAATATTTACAATAACTTTTACATGTATTTCTTGTTACATCAAACTACACTATACTAATATTGCTTATAAAACAGTCTAACACATCTATCTAAAATTCTTGAAGGATGCGGCAGTAAAGTGGCCTCTGTTTTTAAACATGAAATTATGCGGGATATTTCAAAGTGAAACAAATATTGCAGTGTTAAAATACATGTAAAAATTAATATAAATATTTAGGCCTCTTGAACAGACGTTAACATTAAATGTAAAATAGTTTTAAGTTTGTAACAGCAATAGTTAGATATTTTGCTGGTCTCGTGAAAATGTCTAATGGATGGTGCATTCCACAGCCAACAGAGAAATATATTTACACAAATGGCATACTACCACATGAATATTTCTATATTAATTAACACTGTATATAATATTCTTTCTCTTTGTTAGTATGCCATATAAGTTGACTCTGCAGTACACCATCTTTTAAAAGACATCTCCACGGTGGTACAATGACGTAAATAGCGGTAGATCCACAAAGAAATATTCTGTGAGGATGATAAGAATCAGCGTGTCCGTCCGGCCCATCGGGTCTGCCTGAGAGCTTAGTTATTCAATGGAAACTGCTGTCACTGTCAAACCCAAGCATGCAAAAGTGAAACAAAAGCTGGTGCTGTTAGTTAATGTGAATCTTGCTGCCATTTTTACTATATAGGTCTGTTGCTGCATCAAGCTGATTTTAGCTATTGAGTAAAGAATAAGAAGAGAGGCAGCAGCAAGTTTCTGCTAATTTTATAATCCAATATAGTTAGGGCTCTTATTATTCTTCACTCAGCGCATTATTCTTGGTCCAAAGGTACCTAAATGTACATTTCATTCCAATTGTGATGTAAAGATGTATTTTTGTTTGGTAAACTGTTTGACATATATTTGAATTTGGCGCGCTTTCGGACTCAAAATAGCCACCAAATCGCTAAACTAAATTTCATCTAGTGACTTTATAATCATTAAAGTTACTAGAAAAATAAAATATGGGTGCTTTTTTTTATTTGCACTGATTTTAGGGTTGCTCGCTACGTTCGTACTAAGAACATCCTTGAATTGTTTGCCAAATTATGAGAAGGAAAACATCACAATTGAAATAAATTGTATCTCAAGTCATTAGCCAATGCAAGAATTATTTTTAAAGAAGTAATGAAGAAAAACGCACATGCTCATGCTCGAAATAGTAAATAGTGGTTGCATCTGAATACAAGTATAATCGTAATCAAATTGATCACAATTATTATTTTATTTAATCTAATTTAGTAGAAGAACAATAACATTTTTATACATAAACGTTCTGTTTGAGCAATACTATTTTTAACAATGAATGTGAATGCTTCATAATATAACTCTAACAGTTATTTTGGAATCGCGGGACTGCAGCGAACGCACCGCTCATAAGCAATATTATTTATTGTTCTTCAATGTGTTTTTAATTTTGAAATTAATTATTTGAATAGTTTAAGGATATCTTTTGAATTTCGCGCTTGCGCATGAAACAGTTTGCGGTGCGCAACCGTGGCAATCCCGCCTCCCATGATATGATACTGTCCTTTATGAATGTAATTCAACGTCTATCCTCATGATATGCTAGATACTTTGTGTAATTCATAAATGTAGATGTTTAATCGAAACTACAAAACATGCAGGATTTTGAGGCAATAAAAATTGTATATGCAAAGAACTACTACCGAATACAGCTACTTGTATTCATACACACCTTACCAAAAGTGATATTATAATAATATTTTATAAAAATCGGATGGATTTTTTTAATAAATTATTTTGGAAAGACTTATTTCATAACAGTTCTTGTACAAATACCACTACAAATAAGATTGGTTTATTTAAAACCGTTAGTAATGGAAACAATATTTTGAAATGTAGTGATTTTGACTAAGCAGCTCCAAATTTATTTCGCTGATCCAACATTCATTGAAATAAACCAAAATTAATGCTTTTTAATCGATGAACCAAGCAGAAATTTGAAGTTTATCCACTGCCCCCAACGGTAATTATAGTTGCTAATGCGTTAAAGATGGACATTGTATATTTGAGGTTATAATCTTTCATTTGCTAATAGAAATGAGGTTAGAAATAAATAACTTGACTTATTTTAATGTATTGAACAAAAATTCACAAATTCAAACGTATTTGACATTTATATTTCGCGCCAAATCGCACTACGTGACTGTCATTTCCGTTCAAATGTAACATTCCAATTTCAATCCTCAAGTTTATTTTCTGGAACCGATTCAAATGAAGTTTCATTTTCTATTATTTTGCTGTTAATTTTATTTTATTATCAAAAAGTGAGTTATTCGTGTTCCTTTCTCGATCCTGAAAAAAGACACAGATCTATTTTTGGAACTGACTGGAACTATTTGGAATTACAATCGACTACAAAAATTTCGGAGAAAAAAATTACTTAATTGTTTCTATTCGACCCAAGCAATTTGTTAAAGTTCAATAAATAAGACAAAGACGGAAGCCATGATCCAAAATCGCGCGAATTTCCAAATAATCAAATTTCAAAATGACACATTTTTATAGTCAATTTAAATCATTATCATAAATCAATTCAATTCAGTGAAACCGGAAAAACTATTTGATTCAATTACTTCAATTTTTCAAATTTGGCGCCAATAGAGAATCTGGATCCCGTATAACTAGAGCTGTATTCTTTCGTTAACGGATTACTGATCCAACTGAATCTAAAGATCAGTTGAAAATGGCGTCGAGATCATATGATCTGTTGTAGTCGAAAGAATGCCAAACATTTGTTGAGTGTGCTTTTGTCTGTGATCATTGACCTAAGATTTGTTTTAATTTCGTTTAATTATGAATATTCAAAAATTTTTAATAGAAAGCATCTTTTAAATATATAAAACACAAATACATGTAGTTCTTTTCATCTGTTTAATAATTATAATTAAATTTCAGGATGAATTATCACAAAATTTTCCATTTTGTCCAACTAAAGTTACCTCAAGGCAATTTATTTTATTTCTTATGATTCAAATGTTACGAATTCCGCCGTTTTTTAAATATATATGAACCACATGAACTCCTGTAGCTTTTCGTTAGAGGAGTTGTTGGTGATCTGGAGTAGTTGGAATTTGGAGTGGGAGTGACTAATCCGTAAACGAAAGAACAAGCACATAGTGATCCAGATAAGTTAGATCAGTACTCCGTGAACGAAAGAATACAGCTTAGATTCGTTCTTGGGATCAGATGAAACTATTTTGAAATGCAGTCGATTACAACAAATCCCGAAAAAAAATACATATTTATTTGTAGTTGATCCAGAAATCTCTTAAAGTGCGGCCTCATCTTAGATCATAAATAAAATCTAGATGGAAGGAACTGCGAACGGTTACGACGGAGAGAGATGGAAGATATATTGTAAGAAAGCGGGAGAAATGAACTGCGCAAGCGTGACAATCAAATTTCGGTTTGTTAAGCCCGAAAAATGACAAACACATGATGTACTGTCCGCGCAAGATAACTTGGCAGTCCTGGGGCGTAAACTTTTAGGGATTATATAAGTAAAATCAACAAAAACCATAGGCGCGCCCGAAAAATTTGTATTTTCATAGAACATACAAATACATGAATAATAATGAATTGCACTTGTTATTGGTGGTTGGAAAGTCCAATCCAAATCTCTGTTATATCTATACTTATTTAGGGGAATGTTATGAAGTCTATGAATTTTTACTTATCAATAGGTACTTATTTTTGTCATTAGCCTTAAGATTTTATAGTTCTTCTGGGATTATCTAATTTGTTTGTGTGAAAGGCACTGAAAATCATCTTGCAGAATGTTAATTTGAAATTAATGTAACAATATCATTTGTACATTTCATGTTTTAGCGTAAAATAATATTTTCACATGAATTTTTTTTTATTGTCTACACCAATGGACAGACAGATTCAAATGTACCTCATTGATCATTTATGATGCATTCTCTCTGCTGCCCTATCCTTCTAACCCCCAAGTTTAGCAATAAATGGTTGTAAAAGTAGGACTCACTATTTTGCGTAGAGCGTTACTTAAGCAAAAGTTTAAGTACGACCCAGCGCATCGTAAGCATACTGAATCGCATTACATTCTTTTTGACTGCCAAGTTATTTTGCGCGAACAGTAATGAGTTCTTATTTCTGTAAAAAATAAATATATTCATTCACCGTTTTCTAGTTGCAAAATACATCTTCTTAACATTATTTTTATGAATAACAAATGAAATTCGGTAGACATGCGCAGTTCGTTTCATTTCATTTTTCTTTCAATATATTTTATTTTTTTGTCCCTCTAACGTAACTTATTTTTTTCTCTCTTTCTGGCATAACCGTTTGCAAAAATGTATTGTGTGATATAGGACTCCTTCCATCTAGATATTATTTATGATCTAAGGGCCTCATGCAGACGCTTGACACTCGTTTAAAGCTTTAGATCATAAATAATATATAGATGGAAGGAGTCCTATATCACACAATACATTTTTGCAAACGGTTCTGCCAGAAAGAGAGGAAAATACAGTTTACGTTAGAAAGACAAAGAAAGAATAATGAAGTGGAACGAACTGCGCATGTCTATCGAATTTTATTTGCTATTTATAAAATTAACGCTAAGAAGATGTACTTTGCAACTAGAAAACGGCGAATGAATATAAATATTTTTTACAGAAATAAGAACTCATTACATCATGTGTTTGTCGTTTTGCGGGATTGAAAAACCGAAATTTAATTACTGTCACGCTTGCGCAGTTTATTTCTCCAGCATTCTTACAATATATCTTCCATCTCTTTCCGTTGTAACCGTTCGCAGCTTCTTCCATCTACATATTATTTATGATCTAAGTTTAAAGCACTGAGAATAATAGAGGACTCAGTTGGAAAACATGAAATCTAAAATGTAATGCGGCAGGTGTGAGAGAGATAGCGAGAGTAGGCCCAGCTTTGGGTGCTTCATATGCAGAAATGAGACCATATTTCAATTTTTTCCAATAAAATACAATTTCCAGATGGATTCAATATTCTCATTACGTTAAACACTTTATTATTTACTTAATGAAAGGCAAAATAAAAGAAAACTGGCATTTCTAATTATTAAAACCTGCAATTAAATATGTTTGATAAACGTTTCTTTGTACACGAATTTGACACATAAACATGAATATTTTTTATTACAATTGGCGTAATAAAATTGAAAAAATATACGCAAACAGTTTCTTATTCTCCAGAAGAAAGGTAGAAATAAAAGATGCTGCTCTGTAAAAATTTTTTGTTTGTTGGACATCAACGAAAAACTACGATTTTTCAAGAAAATGCTAAATGGAGCGAAACTCATTATTTACCTCCATACCAACATGGGCCTACTCTAGCTATCTCTCAGTTTCCTTCTCTCTCTAACAATATTACATTTATGGCATTACTTTTACAACACAGTTAAGATAGGGAATTGCATAGGCGTGGTTTAGAGCGTCAAATTTTGTCAAGTGGTACAATTTTTAATTTCCCGCCACATGAAAAAAATAGCGATAAAACTAAACTGTGTTTAATTTTTAATTTGAAAAAAATATAATTGTGGATCATGAATGCCATTGGTATTTTTTAATTAATGACAAATTGACATTTGGAAAAAAATTGTATTAGTAGACGTGTCCGTTATAGTATTTGCATTTATTGTAAAAAAAAATCAATAAATAAAATAAGTCGTGTAAGTTATGTTTCGTAGTGCTGGTTAACTGTAAATTATTATTATTGTCACGGATGAATTTGGCTGCACGAAGTTACGCCTTGGGCTCTGCATTCGTCTTTGCCTCGTACTTCACCCTAGCCTCAATCGAGTGCAGCCAACTTCATCTTGGACAATAATGAAGGTCGTTCAGTCTTTGTAGTCCTTGTTACTGATCTTGCCAGTATGAAGCAGGCGGGAAATTTGAAATATCGCTTTAAGAATTCTGTATTACTGAACTTTATTGTTCAGTTTCATGGTGGAAATAATTATTTTAACTCAAGTGATTAATTGGTATGTTCAAATTACTGTAAATCGTGTTAGCTGTATTAAATATATCTGAGCATGCGCCGGGACGATTTATACACCGTTGAGAGAGACAGATATATATTCAAAATGAATATGGATATTAAGTAAGTCTTTTTACTTGGTTCTTCGATATCTATAGCAGCTTCTCCAATGATAGTAGTGTGCTAGTAGCTTTTTTTTAAATTATTTCTTTGCATAAAATAGTAATAATTATTATTATCCATTAAAAAAATAAAATCCTTCATATTATAAAAGTATCTTCCGGAAGCCGGAAATACATAAATGCTTTAACAAACGTATTTTATTACGATTTTCAACGTTTAACAGCTTTACTGCTTTATGATTTTATCAACAGAAATTTAAATCGAGTTCTGTGAGGTTTTCTTCAAATCCAAGAAGGTATTGCATGTCAGTCTTTTTGATCTGAAGAAAACAGAAATAATAGCAAACCGTGAATGAACCATAGAGATATTATAGAGTAGAGAGAGAAGTGGAAACGTAGTACCGATAGAAAGAGAGCTAAAATCTCTCTTCAACCGGCGCTACTCTCCAAACTGTCATCCCCATCCTGCTTATAATATCTCTATGGAATGAACTCGTGGTGATTTTTGGTACTAGTTTCTACAATACATTCTGCACATTCCCAAGGCGTTGTTCTACAAACTTGTGGTTGGCATCACTTTCGTTTATTTAACTACCATTCTGGAAGATTATCATTTCATTCGATAGTCTGATAGACAATATTGAATCTCCCATCCAAAATAATTTAGTCCCATTTTAAAGTTGGTATTGCTGTTAAATATAAATATTGAGGTTGGTACAAAAGAAATGAGTATCTTCCAGGAAACAAGTGCATGTAACCTTGCAGTAATACAAACTTCACAATTTGTACACCGATAAAATCAAATCCTCGTATTTTTCAAGATTTTGATTAAGAAAGGTGTAAAAATGTGAAGCATTCAGTTCAAAATCTGTGTGAATAAATGTATAGGATGCTTGCATCTCTCGATTGCATCAAAAACGCCATCAGCCATTTTCAAATGGAACAATAGCAAATTAGCGCGTCAAGTGTGGGATTTTACAATAAGCATCTTTCACATGAATTGGTATACATTTAGGACATATAAAATTATTGTTAAACATTTAGACCACATGTGAAACATACTATTATAAAGCCTTTTCCACACTAAGTAAATTTACTAAATTACTTAGTGTAGACCAAGCTTTAAGATAATGAAATGGAGGATAGTTGAGCTTGGAATGTAAGGTATTTTTCACACAGTAGCCAGAAAATTGACAAAATCAAACTGTTATAAAGCATTTAGGCGTAAAATTAGATTAGAATTGTGTTCTTGGTCTGGCAACTGCGCAAAATCGGTTATTGCTACTGTAGGAGTGTGAATTAAAACTCGCAAAGTTCAGTGAGTCATCAGAATGGAAATGCAGATGATCTACTATTTTTGATCGATATGTAGCACAGTTGTCTAAAATAGAACCCAACATATCGAAATGGAGATTTCATGCCAAAGTTCTCTCCAGTCGAAATTGATTTTTTCGATAATATAAAAAAAAATATTAGTATTTGCAGGCTATTAAAGCAAAAAAAAAAAAACATGGCGTTTTATTATAAACAACTGTGACTACGAAAAACAGTGGAAATATTACGAAAATCCTTCTAAATAAATTAATCAGGTAATAATGATAATATTTTTTGCCTTGGTGCATAAAATATTCTACGATAATTTGGAATGAAGTTAGCTTCAGATTATAACGTTCTTGTAAAATGGCAGATCGTAAAATTTAGTGACGAATTTTTGGCAGCAAATAAGTCAAGTAATAAAATTTGGGTGTAAGATTTCCACTGCATATTTTTGTAGCTTATGTACCTAGTGATAAACGAGAGGTATTAAATTTCTAACGAGCTAATTGCTACAGAACCAAGTTAGTAAGGTACTACAGTACATTCTACCTATGGGCGAGCCATGCTAGGAGGCAAGCGAGGCCCAGGGCCGGTTTGAGGCTGAGCGCTAGGGCCCCGTTACACATATCCTCCTCACAGAAACACATGTGACCCGTCCCGCTACTTTCCATCATGCACACATGGTCCACCATGAAGAGGTTTATTTGTAGTTGCGATGTGCATGTTCGACGGATTACTTCATAAGCTAAAACAAAAAAATAGCTGTCAATAAATAATTTACAAGGGTAACTGAGTAGCTCTAGTGGCGACACTAATTTACGTTTAACCTGCGTATACACTAATGTGTCATTTGGATAAATACTATCATTTTATTTACTAATTTCGTTGCATAAAATGTCACAAAACACAATATGTTAGTTGTTGCCGTTGGATGTATTTCTTCAATTTTTGTTTGATTGTATTTCAGGTGTAAAATTGGCCTTTCGGCCAATCAAAAGGCTTAAAACATAGTTCCATAAGAACCCTTGGACCGTTCTCAACTGGATTAAACTATAGTAATTTTACGGTCTTCTTTTTTTTAAGTTCATTTTAATTCCTTATAAATAGCTTTTCTAATAGAATTCATAATTTTTGACTCCATTATCTCGCACAGTTTTTTTTTAAATGACATGGACCAACAAATATTTAAAATTTTGACAAGAAACTGCGCGCGCTTCGGAAATGTCAGATATCATCAAAGTATTGAAACAAGAAATTTATAACTGCAAAAGTAAATAATTGAAAAAGATATAAAACAGGAACGAAAATGTCTATTCTATAAATAGTTCGCAAAATATTTAAAACTACTTGAAAATAAAAATCTGTATGTATCTTTCATCTTCCAATATCAATATCCGTATTCTTATTCTTATAGTACCAACATCATCACCATATATTTATAGAAATATAAACATAGCGGTCTCTTTGTTGTTATTAATAATGCAATTTATTATTACTGGAACGAAGGACACTCTTTAATTTAATATCCTTTTGCGCGTCCATGAATTCACATTAAAATTATTCACGGAGTACGTTAAATAGCACATAAAAATTTATTTCGCGTATACTATTTTATACTCTTCATTAAATAAACAAAATAAATTTATCCTTGTAATTACTAACTTCCTTCTGCATTTTTATCATTCTGAATGTTATTTTAAATTAGCCAGTCCAATTTTTAAACATTTTTTCAACTGTAACGAAGTGATGAAACGTATTTTAGTTTTACTGGAATCCACAAATATATTTTTCTGTTAAAAAACAAAAATATTTAGATGCTCAATATTTTTCAAATGAGTGTTATTTTAACGCCAAACAAGCGCTTTTAAAATTTATATGTCCATAATGTAGGACCGACCACCTGAAATACCACAAAAAATATACAAGAAGGGTTCAATAAATAGAAGTAAAATGGCTAGAAAAAAAGATCTTTCGCAGCTCCGCCCGTTGAAAAAATAAAATAAACGTGTGCGCAATGTGCTTATCGTCACCTGTCAACCTGAAATTCTTTTTGATATAATCGTGCTTGAAATCTTCAGAAGATCATTGGATCCCGCATTCTTGTATTGTAAATCAAATTAAAATAAGGCCAAACATAGGTGATAATAAAATATATCAAATAGACTACCATTAGAACATCATCAATGAATTTGAAAAATGATGAAATTAGAAAAAAGAAATATATTTAAGAAACTACTGTTTCTTAGTGCCAATTCACAATGTGCGTAAACGTAAGGAGTACGTAACCGTAAACATAAAAACGTAAAGTTGAACTACTAGATTTCAATGCCCGTGTTCACAATACTCTTACGTTCATGTATTGACATAAGAGCTACATAATGAAAACGTAAGGTTGAGATACATTCAACTTTATGTTATGTTTACGTACGAAACAACTAATAGCGCATGCGTCAACTTTAAACACTTGTTTATAGACCGTCAGATAGTCGAAGATTTGAGTGCCCCATTTTGTTTTCTCTGCCTTCAAGAAATGAAATTTAGGGAAAAAAGAATCAGTGAAAAACGATAGGCAGAAGTGATCCACTTGGCCAAGGGTTTGGAATAAGGGCTCGATTATGCAAAAAAATATATAAATTTTTCACGTTCTTCTCGTTTCTGCCGTTTGGCCATATGAAAGTTGATATCATAAGTATCTCGTAAAAACGAATGGCATAAGTTTATCGAATGGCCAAGTCAAGATATGCACGAAAACATCTTGCGAAAGTCTGAATGTTTTCGTGCATATCTTGACTTGGCAATTCGATAAACTTATGCCATTCGTTTTTACGAGATACTTATGATATCAACTTTCAAACGGCAGAAACGAGAAGGACGTGAAAAATTTATATATTTTTTTGCATAATCGAGCCCTCATTCCAAACCCTTGGCCAAGTGGATCACTTCTGCCTATCGTTTTTCACTGATTCTTTTTTCCCTAAATTTCATTTCGTAAGCATGGCAGAAACGAGAAAATTGGATCAAAACGGGATTTTTCATAGAAATTTAAAATTAATTATTATTATGTTGACAACAGAATCATACAGACAACAGGATCATATGAACAGTACAAATTGTACAGGAAGAAAGCAAAGGATATTATCATCAGAAGCAAGAAACAAACTTGGGAGGAATTTGGGCAGAGAATGGAAGAAAATTTTAAGGGAAACCAGAAACTTTTCTACAGAGTTCTTAAAAATACTAGGAGAAAAAACAACAACGAATCACATTACATCAGGAACAAAACCGGCCAACTATTAACTAAAGAAAAAGAAATAATGCAAAGGTGGCGAGAATACTTTGAAGAATTGCTAGGAAATAATGACGCGGGAAGTAATAAACAAGAAAAGAAAAACCTAGGAAACCAACAGAGCGAAGAAAGTGCAAACGAACAAATAACAATGGAGGAATTGGAAAAAGCAATGAAAAAGCTCAAACTAGGAAAAGCACCTGGACACGACGGAATAACAACGGAAATGCTGAGATACATGGGCGACACGGGGAACATAATTCTATTAGACCTTTTGAGGAAAGTCCAAGAAGAAAATGAAACGTCAGAGGAATGGAAAATAGCAATAATTTTACCGTTATTCAAAAAAGGTGACGCGAAAGAATGCGGAAACTACAGAGGCATATCCCTACTAAGTGCCCCTAGCAAAATTTATGAAAGTATACTAACAGAAAGACTGAAGAAAGAAATAGAACCAGATATGGAGGAAGCCCAAAATGGGTTCAGAACAGGAAGAGGAACTACTGATGCCACACATATAATCAAACAACTAATAGAGAGAACAATAGAAAATAATGAAACAATATTCCTTTGCTTCATCGACATATCTAAAGCATTTGATTCTATAGAAAGAGAAGATGTATGGGAAGCACTGAACAAAAAGAAAGTTAATAAAATATTAGTAAGAAACATAAAAAGTCTCTACAGTAGTACACTCAACTACGTTCGCACAAAAAATAAAGCCTCAGAAATCTTCAGAACAACCATAGGAGTCCGACAAGGGGGAACACTAAGTCCATATCTATTTAATATAGTAATGGATGAGATAATTAAGAAATGCGAAATCGAAACCAAAACAAAACAAGCAATATGGGGATACTATAACTTGGAAAAAGTTGCATTGAACCAATTAGCATTTGCAGACGACATTTTCATATTGGCAAAATCAGAAGAAGATCTAAATATCAAGATACAGATATGGAATAAAGAACTAAAAGAAAGAAATCTAGATATAAATATCAATAAGACTAATACAATGACAATATCAAGAAATCCACAAAAAGTCAATATAAGAATAGAACAAAAGGAAATCACACAAGTAAAAGAGTTCAAATATCTAGGAGCCATTATAACTGAGAATGGAAAAATAGATGCAGAACTAGAAGATAGAATTAAAAACACAACAAAACTATACTTCGCCTTGAATAAACAAACATTCAACAAAAAAGAACTGTCATCAAGAACAAAAACTAGAATATACAACTCACTGTTCGTGCCGACCCTGACATATAACTCAGAAACATGGGCACTGTCGAAAAAACAAAAAGGAAGACTCCAGGCGGCCGAGATGAAAATATTAAGAAAAATAGCAGGTGTGAAATTGACAGATAGAGTACGAAGTGAAAAAATAAGGAAACAATTAGGAGTGAAGTCAGTGGAACAAAAAATAAGAGAAAACTCACTACGTTGGTTTGGACACCTTAATAGAATGCCAATAAATAGTTTGGCAAAGAAAATATGGAAAATGGGACGACTAAAGAAGAAAGGTAGAGGCAGACCAAGACGAAAATGGAATGATGAAATTGGTAGCCACATTAAGAAGATGGGACTAGAATGGTCAGAAGCGAATCAACTATCTCGAGACAGAAAGAAGTGGAGAAACAAAATAGTTGAATAAAAATTCAAAACTCGACACTGGCAGAAGCTGGTAGCAGAGTACCGGATTAAGTAAGTAAGTATTATTATGTTGGCCACACGGTCCAGCTTTAATTTTGGCATTATTATACTCTAAATATACATACTTATCAAAACTCTTGAAGGCAGAGAAAACAAAATGGGGCACTCAAATCTACGACTATCTGACGGTCTATTATCTGACAGTTGGCAACACCCTGGATCGAAACGTGCTTTAAATATGATTGACATAGCATTATTAATAATAAAAACAACAATTTCATCCTCGTCTTAATAGGGAGTTTTTGCTAGCCTCCGCTATTGATACGATAACGCTAACGTGAAAAACTAATTTTCTGGGGAATACTTGTTCAGTAATGCTAGCTTGAATCACAGAATACTCACGAGAAACTTCAAGCATTGGCAGACATAAATAACGTTACAATAAACTTATTTGTCAATTTAAGTACAGATGCACAAAGAAAATCGTTTTTGACGTTAGCGTTGACGTTTCATTAGTGGTGGCTTGCAAAAACTCTCTATTATTTCTCTCGTTGGCGACTTTTATAATTCAGCTTCAATAATAATGAAACAATCGCAAGATCTTTTTCAGACATCATACAATAAAACAAAACAAACTAAACTCCAAACTGTTAAAAGTGAAACCAAAGAAAAACAGTACGCAACGAAACAGAATCGAAATCAACAGAATATTTGAAAATGACAGAGAAACCAACACATTATATCAATAACCCTAATTTGTACCAACGTAAAATGAAAAAAAAACATTTTATTTTAATATTGTACGTTTCGACCACTGTGAACATATATAATTTCTTACGTTTATGTTTTTATGTACTCTTTATGTTTACGCTCATTATGAATTGGCATAAGAAGTACATAAAAACATAAACGTAAGAAATTATATATGTTCACAGTGGCCGTAACGTAAAATATTAAAATAAGGTGTTTTTTTTCATTTTACGTTGGTACAAATTAGGGTTATTGATGTATTGTGTTGGTTTCTCTAACTGTCATTTTCAAATATTCTGTTGATTTCGATTATCTTTCGTGTTTAATTTTTTTCTTTGGTTTCACTTTTATTAGTTTGGAGTTTAATTTATTTTGTTTTATTGTATGATGCCTAAAAAAGATCTTGCGATTGTTTCATTATTATTGAAACTGCGTTATAAAAGTCGCTAACGAGAGAAATATTGAGACGAAGAAGAAATCGTTGTTTTTTTTTATTAATAATTCTATGTTAATCATATTTAAAATACGTTTCGATCCAGGATGTTGTCAACTGTCAGATAAAAACATGTGTTTAAAGTTGACGCATGCGCTATCAGTTTTTTCATAAGTAAACATAACATAAAGTTGAATTTATCTCTACTTTACGTTTTAATTACATAGCTCTTATGTCAATACATAAACGTAAGAAATACGTAAGAGTATTGTGAACACGGGCATTGAAATACAGTAGTTCAACTTTACGTTTATGTTTACGGTTACGTACTCCTTAAGTTTATGCACATTGTGAATTGGCACTAACATGTTTGCTACGAAAAAACTGCCATCTGTTAGTCAAACACTTGAAACAATTTAAAAAGAATGCAGATCGATAGTGTAGATAAAGGGTAATAGAGACGGTGCTATGGAGAATGTTGAAACTAGACAGAGACAGAAAATGCAGGGGCAGGCCTTAATATTGATTTTTTGTCCTGAACTGAAGTTATTATCAGAATTTTTTTTTTCTAATCTGACACTGTCCTTGAAATTTTAATCAAATGATTAAGAATGTTCATTTTATAATCTGTTAGTTTTTTTGTTTATACAATAATCGAAACATATATAAGTAAAAAAAAAATCGAATCAGGATTCAAATATCTACCAAACTATAATACAGAGGTGATTCTGATTTCTTGATATGTTGTGTATTAATACTTGATCTTTATAATATCCAAATTTTATCAAAATCCCTCAGAACTCGTTTTTTGTAGCAAGTACCTAAGAAAAAATTTGAGTTCTTATATTCAAAGTTTCAGAAAAAATTGTCGAAGACCCCATTGGAAGTAAGTGCGTTCAAGATAAATACGTGGCGGTCGCCTAGTGAAACGTATCCTGAATAATTCAATATTTCATGAAAAATTGAATATCATTATTTATAAAAAAAAATCAGTAATAAACATAACCTAACTACAATTCAAACGTCAACAAACTGATTGATGGAAAGAAGAAATAATCCCACTTAAGTGATTATTAGCAGAAAATGTGTGGTCCACTGTAAAACTGGACAGCTGCAGTGCCAGTTACATCATGAATGGCGCTTATTTCAATATTTCGAGTCGGATACTTAACAAAACATTATAACTTTTATATTTATATCAATAATTAACAATTAACTTTTATGTGCAATATGTAATTTTTAAAAGTTTTCAAATCGAACGAGTTCAGTTTATTAGGCCGTCGGAAACTGCGCTTTGATTCAGCTTGTATCAAATGTTACAGAATTAAAACTAAAAATAATACACTCTGGGCGCTTGCAACCTTTTTACATTTATCCCTATTTTATTTAGGAAATTTATAATAACATCCGATGATACAAAAATTAAAGTAAACACCGTATCCTGCTTTAAGTGTCATTTTATGCAAAGAAATTAGTGGACAAAACAATACTATACTGATCAAAATGACACATCAGTTCATTATTCTTTTATTACTTGCCTGTTTTAGAATGTCGCACCATTTTAACGCAGCACCCATTGCATGTTAATAAAGGTGGCTGGTCCCTTGGTAGGGCAGTATAATTAAATGGATCCTTACATCGAAGATCATTGTAGCTATCACATTCGTAGCAGTAGATTTGCCGTGCTGCGAACAATCACACTTTTACAAGCGCAATAACACAAAAAAACATACAGTCATATAGTAGATTCTATAGGAAAATATAATTGGGTTATATTCCACAAAGAATAAAAGAAAATAAGAAGGAAAATAGACCATCCATAATAAAACATAAATCGTAGAATTGTTTTGGAGAATATCGAAAATGCTGCAAAAAGAAATAATCACATTTTATTTTACAGGTTTATTTACCGATATATTCGTATTTAACAAAATATTGCTCATTTGTAGTGGAATTGAAACAAAATTACAAACAAATGAATGCTGTTCAACTGTCAGAAAAAATAATTTTGTTTCAATTCCATGGTTATCACTACAAATGAACAATAATTATAAAATATATTATATTTCCGTGAATGAAACTGTAAAATAAAATGAGAACGAAAATACATTTTCCTTGTTAAATGCATATGACCCACTTTCTGATTTACACCCTGTATATATTCTTCAATGAATTTAATGTATAATCATCAAGTACATACTTAGAAAATCAAATTGTTATCTTTATCCAACTATTTTTTGGCAGACATAAAATAATCAAACTCCAAATTAGTGTCAGAATAATGCAACATGTATTTCTTAACATTCCAAATATTTCATTCTGTCAAACAATTCTCTGAAATATCCATCTATTTTGAAATAATTATACCTGGAAAAATGAATTTGCTAGAATATATAAATTGGAAATAGGATAACGTTTACATAACAAAATCTTAAAATTTAATAATGAAGGTAATTGAATTTGTCCTTTGAAATGGTATCATCCTTTAATAAAATTAAACTAATTTGTTAAATTTAACTAAACGTCTTTTTGCTTCCATGCAAGATTAAAAGGAATATTTTCAACTAAAAAACAGATGAGTTTTTGATTCGAAATATTTATACCAAGCATGAAATCATTATTTTCCTGCCTGTTAACTGACGTTATAAATCTACATTAAATGACCGGCAAAAAAAATTTTTTTTCTAATAGATTTAGAATGTCTTAGATATTATTCGAAAATTTTTTTGTTTCGAATTTATATTGCAATAGGGTCAACTCTTACTATATAGTAAACAGAACAAAGAAAAACTATTTCGGGCGTATTTGTTTTGTCTTAAACTTAAAATAGAAGTCTGCAATGCTAGGCTAATATTATAAATGAAAATGCTATATTGCCAAATATGTTGCTAATGAATTTGTTACAAAATAAGGATCGAAATAAATATCTACTATTTTTATTTTTATTGAATAGAAACTAGTAGTGTTCTATTACTCACCTATCAAATATTCAGAATACGTATTTGACAATTTTTATTAGTAGAAAAATTGAGATAATTATTTATATTTATTCAAAAATGTATCCATTATTTTATTTTTTGTTAAATTGAATATGGAAGCAATAAATTTGAACAGTATTTTATTTGTACAATAAAAAGATAGCTAGAATTTATAAAAACTATTCTGATTTATTTTCATTTGAAAAAATTGTTAGGAATTAAAATATAAGATGAAATTGGATAAAATGGTTATTTAATCTTTTCTGCTCTACAGTTTCGGCTATACCTCAGCCATCTTCATGAACATGTCATGTAGCCAGAAAAAAAGGTTTTCATTTGTCTATTGCCACAACTGACTTCTATGGAAGAAGCTGACTAAATGCATTTAGAATTTTAAATGATCTCAAAATAAATATTTCACAAAAAACTGTCAAAAAGGTTCCCAGTCCAAATAGTTCTAAATTCGGAGCTATTTTTTTGCCATGTATTAGTTAGCTTGAGATGGAAAAATTTAAAGTAGGCCAGAAATAAGAAAATGTGTGTCGTCTCGTAACAACAAAAAATATAATATGAAGCTACTTTTTGTACACAAAATTTTATGCAAATCTCCACCAGGTCTCTTATGCATATATCACACCAAACAGTGACCATGAATGGCATGACTGAGCACTTATGAAACTACAGAACGCACCCATCACTCATGAAAATAGCGGATCCTCTAATTTTCATCAGTGGTCACTGACGAAAAAAGTACAGCTAGCTTCATGCGCATCATATGTTACTCACTTCACTTTGTCATTTTTTTTTGACGTTTGTAAGTGCCAATTCACAATGTACGTAAACGTAAAGAGTACGTAACCGTAAACATAAACATAAAGTTGAACTACTGTATTTCAATGCCCGTGTTCACAATGCTCTTACGTATTTCTTACGTTTAAGTATTGACATAAGAGCTACGTAATGAAAACGTAAAGTTGAGATAAATTCAACTTTATGTTATGTTTACGTACGGAACAACTAATAGCGCATGCGTCAACTTTAAACACATGTTTTCATCTGATAGTTGACAACACCCTGGATCGAAACATGCTTTAAATATGACTGACATAGAAGTATTAATAAAAAAACAATCATTTCCTCCTCGTCTTAATATTTCTGTTATTGGCAACTTTTATAACGCAGTTTCAATAATAATGAAACAATCGCAAGATCTATTTCAGACATCATACAATAAAACAGAACAAACTAAACTCCAAACGAATAAAAGTGAAACCAAAGAAAAACATTAAACACGAAACAGAATCGAAATCAACAGAATATTTGAAAATGACAGTCAGAGAAACCAACACAATACATCAATAACCCTAATTTGTACCAACGTAAAATGAAAAAAACACTTTATTTTAATATTTTACGTTACGATCACTGTGAATATACATAATTTCTTACGTTTATGTTTTTACGTACTTCTTATGTTTACGCTCATTGTGAATTGGCACTTATGCTTGATTATTGTTTTTATTGAAATTTATTTTATTATATGGATAGCTGGTACTTATGGGAAAAAATTTAAATATGGACCTAGCCTGCGCAGCGATACTGAACAAAGCAAGCGACGAAACCGAAACAGTATTTTATAATGAATAATATTGTCATATATCCCATCAGTGTGTTCTACCAAATATCATTTTAGTTCCTCTCCTAATAACCGTAGCGCTAGTGATTGCTCTAAAGGCGACAATGGCTGACTACAGTACCAGCTATCCATATGTAGAGATCAGTGATTTAATCAGAGACAGTGCGTTCTTTTGTTTCATGAGTGAAGTCACTCATAGCCACTCATGGTCACTGTTTGGTGCGACATAGGCAATATGAAAAATCTGTTCACAAAAATCTTTATAGTTAATAGTTTTGAAACCTACCACAAGCCGCGCTGTTACACTCAGTGGAAACATAAATAAATTTATTCAAATTGTCATAAATTCCAACTACTCGCTTATTATCCATTTCCTCAAATACAACAAGTAAATTTTATCTATTTGGAATTATTCTGTTATTTATCAGAAATTTTTCCTCCACTTTCGCTTTCGGTAATTGTATTCGTAGCGCCCTCTGCGCGCCACTTTTATGTTTTTTCAAATTTTGCAGACTTTCTCTCATAATTTTCAATTTTCTGCTTATTGTCTAAAATTCATTCTACTTAACAAATTCTAATCGTTTTGAGTTTCTTTATGACAACAGAATCATTGCTGTCAAAAAATCGACTGTCATTTATCAGAGTAAATTTCATTTACTTTGGAAATAAATTACTCTGCCCTTTATAAAACCGGGCATAAATTGAATTACTCCGTCTTCTCCCTTATTGTTTCAAATTTAGAGAAAAAAATTTTTCTTCAGAGATCCGACTGCTTGTTTTAGACTGTTAAATTTGACACACTCGTATCGGGTAAAAGGCGTGATTGATATTTGTTATATTTTTATAACACGTAATTCTCATTTGATGAATTAGAAATTTACAGTTATTTTTTAATTTATCACGTTTATTATAGTAATTAAGATATCAAGGGTGTTAAAAGGACAATAATGTACTTTCCGAGGGCCTCCGGCCCGAGGTGTGTACGTTGACCGTAGGCATTATCGTCCGTTCAACTCCATTGGTGCCTTTAATGTTTAATGTCCAACTAATGTACTATTTCAATCAAAATTTTTAGCAATTTATGTCCTGTCATTGTGATTCTGTCAGAGAAATTACTCTAGTTACTTGCTGTAACTAGGGAGCATGATATTCTTGTTTGTTATTTTTCAAAATACTGGCCCTGGGCATTATTTTGAAGAATAATGTCCTCGGGTATATAATTTGTTACGTAATTATCCTGGAATCAGTATTATTATGACAACAATAATAAACTAGTCGGACATCAAAGTATATTTCTGACAAGTACGATCCAAGGGTTCTTATGGGACTACGATTTGAGTCTTCTGATTGGCTAGAATACGAAACAATTTCACATAAGCACAAAAATCGCTATCTGTCAGTTACTTATTTTTTTAGTCATTCATCAATCATCATAAATAAATTTAATGATCTATACATATATGTATATTCGGATAGAAAGTCGAAATGTCAAAATAAAAATAAATATTTATTATAAATAGATTTGTACAGTTCGCAGATTTATATTTATATATATTCAGGTTTTTGTTGCTTTTATTCCTTGAACTTATTTCCAGCAAGCTTGTTCTGAATTCTATAAGAGTCCTTGGACCGTTCTTAACTGAAATGAGGTATAGACACATTTCTCGGTTCGATATTTTGTCAAATTTACTTGGCAGTGTGAAATAAAAACTTTGCAAATAATTCTGTAGTGTTAAAAAAAGTACTAAGCTAAGAATAAGGTAAAGTATGTCCTGATTTATGGCTTAGTTCTATAACAGACGCGTTCTCGCGAAAGTCATATAGTAGACTAGGAGACCGTAATAAAAAAACTGGCGCGATTTGTGCCCGTCTGCTCAGCTGATTATTAGTAGCTTTTTGATTTTTTAGTTAATTGAGACCATTCCCCAGTTTTCCACGTGGATACTTCACATAAAAACTTCATTTGGAAATTTATACATTTAATTGTCAATGGCAGATGAACTAATTGTTCTATGGAACAAAAAATTGGTACGACTTTGACGAAACGACCGCGTAGGAGGCGTCCAATAATTACGTGAGGCGTTCGGGGGGAGGGGGTCGAGCCGAATCTCATCTAATCTTACTTTTGGGAGAGGGGGATTTCGACGAATATCACGTAATTTTTTTCCGCAAGAAACAGAGTAAAATTGCGAGAAAATTTGGTTAAATCAAGTAAAACATGCACCTCCACTAAAATATGGCCAAATCTTATACAGTAATATTTATAAATACTAGTCTTAACTAGTGAAATAAAAATATGAAACAAATCACTATTATTAATTTTTTTATAATGAATTCAACGCATTTACGCTAGACACATACATTTTGAAAAATCTCAAGTGAGATTGGGGGTTGGGCCAAATTTAACGACATCTCACCAAGGGGAGAGAGGGGATCGAAAAATCGCCAAAAACGCCTTACGTACCTAATTAATGGACGCCCCCGTACTAGTATAGGCAAAAAATGTCTGCCGCTTTTTTGTCCTCAATTTTTGTAATAAAAATAACTCTATGTTCAACAATTGGCAGACAGAAATCAATTGTTCTTTGAGTCCATTTTTTTTCGCATTTTGGCACCCAATGTGGCTGCGAAATAAGAAATTGTTCAAAGACTGCTGATTCTCTTACCATTTCCAAATTAAGTGAAGTATCCACGTGGAAAATTTGGAAATGGCCTCAATCAACTGAAAAATCAAAAAGTTACTAATACTCAAATTAGTATACGGGAACAAATTGCGCCAGTTATTTTGTTACGGGCCTCTAGTCTATAAACTGTTGTAAGCCGACAGAGACTTCAGTTTGACATTTTAGGTCATGTTGCACAAATAAATTCAGATAATTTATTACGCAATCTTCAATTGAGATAATTATAATACTTAAAATAAAAACTAATATAATTATTATTCAATGTATTTCAGATTTCAGAGCGTATAGCAAAAATAGATAAAACAAAATTGACAAAATATAATATTTCATAACATGAAACTAACAGTTATTGAATTCGGTTCGAATTACAGTTTGTGACATGCTTTGACTTTTTTTTTCAAAACTTGGAGAGTTCTATCTCTGCTGGTTTTCTAACGACAAACAGACGTCAAATAATGATGTCATTTGTACATCAATATTAGTATGATTTTATCATGAAAACGTGCACATTGTCATGATAAACAACTCCACTGATTTTTATATTGTAATAATTTTTTTTATAATTTTTTGACGTCTGTAGAAAAAATGTTGTAAGCAACTCGTGCGCGAAATTTCTTTGGTACTTTCGAATGATTTGTCTCGGCATCCGCCTCGACAGAAAACTTCCATTCATAAACACGAAAGTGCTACAGAACTTACTTACAAAATGAAGCTAGCTGAATGTCCATATACACTGTCACCATTTTAAAATTCCCGCTTATTTCCCAACTATTTCTTTTCGTAAAATAAATTAAATCAATTATCAACTGTTCTACAATTGCATATTAAAAATTCCATCCCCTACTTTCAGGTATAGGGATTTCCATCTAAGCGTTACGCAGTCTGGTGGCAAATTTTGGGAGCTCAATAAGAGATATTTGTAAAACGTCAGTTACATCCTTTCATATCTTTTAACTGAATTTATTAGGAATTTAAGCTTTATTACTTGATTATGCGATTTGATTAATTATGTCAACTATATATTGTTATGTTCCTGGCTGTAGTTCTTGAAAAAAGCGGGATTTAAGCTTAAGTTTTTTCTTATTTTCTAAACAGAAGAGTAAAGATGAGGTGAAAAATAAATTTTATTGATTTTGAATTTATAAGTAGAAAGTATGAATTGATTCTTTCAAAATTGGAAAAAGAGTGAGTCCTTTTGTGAAAGTTTTTCTTCAATTTTATGTGGCGGTGACTGCAACGCAGAAGTTTGCAAATATAAACTATACAATATTTAAATCTGGGTTGTCACGTAAAGTGCCACCAATAATTATGTTTCCGGCATTAAAAACTTCTTCTCCTTCGTAAACTACTCTGGAATTTTAATTTTAATATATCGGAAATATTCTAGCAAGAAAAAATTCAGATCCTCCGTCATTCCGCTATTATTCATTTAATTATTAATCTGAAACATATGTGTATTATAAAAGTGAAGAATCAAACTCAGAACAATAATAATCTGTTACATTATAATTTCTATTGATGTACAACTTTTAAATACAGCAAATTCTTCGTAATTTTTGTCGGTGTGAGTGAAGTGAACGGTCGTGTCAAGAGAGCGGCGATAAATTTCTCTATTTTAAAGGGTATTATCACGTTAATCGAGACCGAATGTTAATCCAGTGCAGTGAAAAAAGTGAATTAAATCATAGTGGCAAAATAGTGGAAGAATTCAAAGGAATAAGCTGTAAATAAGCAAAATTCTACTTACAAGGTCAAGCAACTGAGAAGAGACAGTAATTAAATTTAGTGCGAGTGTCAACACAGGTGAGGATATCGTTGAGACGTACATAGGCGGAGGTGGAAACAACAAGAAAGGGGCAATACGGAAGCAATAAGGTACCAATTTAAGATATTTTCTGTTTAAGTAGAAATAACACTAACTTAAAGATGGAGGAAATAATGAAAAAATTAACTGAAATGGACCGGAAGTTAGATAAACTTGACAGTCTAGAAATGAAACTGGAACAAAATTTAAAAGCAAGCGCAGAGCTAGCTAAAGAAAACCAAAAACTGAAGGAGCAAATATTTGAACAAGAAGAAAGAATCGAGTTACTGGAGCGAGAATTAAAGAAAAGAAGCATAGTTATATACGGCATAAATGAAGAAGAAAACGAAACGGAAGAAATGCTCCTGAGTAAAATAAAGTGTTTAACTCAATCCATAGGAATTAAGCTGAATGAAAGCCAAGACATAACAGAAATAAAACGAATAGGAAAAATAACAGAGGGAAAAACTAGACCAGTGCAGATAGAGTTACTAAAAATAAATAAAAGGAATGAAATTCTAAAAGCAAAGAAAGTACTGAAAACCGCCCACAAATACATATGGATTGAAGAAGCGTATCCTAGAAAAGTCGTAGAACAAAGAAGAGAACTAATTACAAAAATGAAACAAGAAAGAGGAAAAGGGAAAAAGGCGTTCCTGAATTATAATAAATTAATAATAGATGGACAGGTGTATACAACAGTAGGTGACACATCGGCACCAATTAAACCAAAATCTACAATCACCCCGATCGTGCCCAAATCCCGAATGTATACAAGAACATTTAGCCAAAGATCCCCAGATGAAGGAGATGAGGCAAATAATGAGAAAATACGAGCATTATCATACAATAAAAGCTCAAAAAACTAAGAAGAACTATAGGGAGTACAACTACGACGACAACAGCAATGGTAAAGGATATGATCAGGTCGAATAATACGGGTAATATTAAGGAATATAAAAAGTCAAATGATAGAAACAAAAAAGCAATAAGATTAGGAACATGGAACATCCAGAGTTTGAAGGAAAAAGAAAAAGAATTAATAAGCGAATTTCAAAAATCAAATACAAAACTATTAGGATTAACAGAAACAAAAATAAAAGGTAAAGGAACGAAAATAATAAATGAGCATCTTTTGATCTATAGTGGAGTGGAACTTGAAGAAAGAGCGAGGGAAGGAGTGGCGTGGTTAATACACAAAGACTGGAGAGAGAAAGTAACAAATTGGGAATGTATCGATTCAAGAATACTAATAATAGATATAAAAATAAACGAACGAGACAAATTAGCATGCATAGTGACATACAGCCCAAGTGAAGACGAGACAGTAGGAAAAATAGACGACTACTACTACAAACTACAGATGATCATAGAAAGTACTAAGCAAGAGATACTATTAGTCGGCGACTTAAATGCTAGAGTGGGCAATGACGTAACTAGATATTCACCTACCATAGGTAGATTTGGAGAAGAAAAGAAAACAAGAAATGGAAGGAAACTATTAGAACTATGTATGGAAAATGAAATGATTATTACAAACACAAAATTTCAACACAAAGATTTGCACAAATTCACAAGAATTATGACTAGCAGAAACGAAAAGTCAATAATCGATTACATAATTGTGACAAAAACCCTCTGGAATAGAATTAAGGATACGAGAGTAAGAAGAGGATTCGAAATAGGCAGCGACCACTACCTAGTAGAAACTAAGCTAACGATAGAAGAAAGAAATGATACAATCAAAGAAAAGCAGGAAGCACCATTTAGAAAAATTAAATCCTACAAACTTAGAGAACAAAAAACACAAGAAGAATACAAGGAAAAAATAGAGCATAAACTGCAACAGTATGTGAACAAAGCAAAAGAATTAAACATAAAGGAACTGTGGGAAATATTCAAAAACAACCTAATAGTAGCAGCAACGGAAACATGCGGCACAATAAAATTTAATAGTAAAAGAAAACAAACTGTATGGTGGACGGAAGAGGTAAAACAAGCAATTAAGGAGAAGAAAGAGGCTTGGAAAAGACATCTAAACAAACAGACAACAGAATCATATGAACAGTACAAATTGTACAGGAAGAAAGCAAAGGATATTATCATCAGAAGCAAGAAACAAACTTGGGAGGAATTTGGGCAGAGAATGGAAGAAAATTTTAAGGGAAACCAGAAACTTTTCTACAGAGTTCTTAAAAATACTAAGAGAAAAAACAACAACGAATCACATTACATCAAAAACAAAACAGGCCAACTATTAACTAAAGAAAAAGAAATAATGCAAAGGTGGCGAGAATACTTTGAAGAATTGTTAGGAAATAATGACGCGGGAAGTAATAAACAAGAAAAGAAAAACCTAGGAAACCAACAGAGCGAAGAAAGCGCAAACGAACAAATAACAATGGAGGAATTGGAAAAAGCAATGAAAAAGCTCAAACTAGGGAAAGCACCTGGACACGACGGAATAACAACGGAAATGCTGAGATACATGGGCGACACGGGGAACATAATTCTATTAGATCTTTTGAGGAAAATCCAAGAAGAAAATGAAACTCCAGAGGAATGGAAAATAGCAATAATTTTACCGTTATTCAAAAAAGGTGACGCGAAAGAATGCGGAAATTACAGAGGCATATCCCTACTAAGTGCCCCTAGCAAGATTTATGAAAGTATACTAACAGAAAGACTGAAGAAAGAAATAGAACCAGATATGGAGGAAGCCCAAAATGGGTTCAGAACAGGAAGAGGAACTACTGATGCCACACATATAATCAAACAACTAATAGAGAGAACAATAGAAAATAATGAAACAATATTTCTTTGCTTCATCGACATATCTAAAGCATTTGATTCTATAGAAAGAGAAGATGTATGGGAAGCACTAAACAAAAAGGAAGTTAATAAAATATTAATAAGAAACATAAAAAGTCTCTACAGTAGTACACTCAACTACGTTCGCACAAAAAATAAAGCCTCAGAAATCTTCAGAACAACCATAGGAGTCCGACAAGGGGGAACACTAAGTCCATATCTATTTAATATAGTAATGGATGAGATAATTAAGAAATGCGAAATCGAAACCAAAACAAAACAAACAATATGGGGATACTATAACTTGGAAAAAGTTGCATTGAACCAATTAGCATTTGCAGACGACATTGTCATTTTGGCAAAATCAGAAGAAGATCTAAATATCAAGATACAGATATGGAATAAAGAACTAAAAGAAAGAAATCTAGATATAAATATCAATAAGACTAATACAATGACAATATCAAGAAATCCACAGAAAGTCAATATAAGAATAGAACAAAAGGAAATCACGCAAGTAAAAGAGTTCAAATATCTAGGAGCCATTATAACTGAGGATGGAAAATAGATGCAGAACTAGAAGATACGATTAAAAACACAACAAAACTATACTTCGCCTTGAATAAACAAACATTCAACAAAAAAGAACTGTCATCAAGAACAAAAATTAGAATATACAACTCACTGTTCGTGCCGACCCTGACATATAACTCAGAAACATGGGCACTGTCGAAAAAACAAAAAGGAAGACTCCAGGCGGCCGAGATGAAAATATTAAGAAAAATAGCAGGTGTGAAATTGACAGATAAAGTACGAAGTGAAAAAATAAGGAAACAATTAGGAGTGAAGTCAGTGGAACAGAAAATAAGAGAAAACTCACTACGTTGGTTTGGACACCTTAATAGAATGCCAATAAATAGATTGGCAAAGAAAATATGGAAAATGGGACGACTAAAGAAGAAAGGTAGAGGCAGACCAAGACGAAAATGGAATGATGAAATTGGTAGCCACATTAAGAAGATGGGACTAGAATGGTCAGAAGCGAATCAACTATCTCGAGACAGAAAGAAGTGGAGAAACAAAATAGTAGAATAAAAATTCAAAACTCGACACTGGCAGAAGCTGGTAGCAGAGTACCGGATTAAGTAAGTAAAATTCTTCGTAAATCACTTTATTTCCACTTGTACACAATGCAATAACCTCGCGCAATATCTCTTCTCGAGCTTCGAATTTTAGTCACAGTGGCGCTGATAGCATAACATTAAATACCTATATAAGAAGTCCAATCTGTGTATGGAAAATTCGCCCGCAAAGTTTGAAAAAATAAAGGTTGGCACGCAAAAGTCACTATCGAAAGTAGAGAAGATAATTTACGATATACAACAGCAGTACAATTGAAAACAATTGAACAATTAGCAAAAAATAAATTAAACCAATGTAAATTAGTTAATCAAAATTATTATTTACATGTAGCTAACTTCGCTTTATGATTGTGTAAATCAGCGCATCTTGTGGCGCTTTCCGAAACTATTGTAAAAAATTTTAACGGACAGATTTATCATCTTGAATGTATTTTTCATGGAAATATCAGAAATTCTGGAATTCTCCGTTGTTTATTTCCAGTTCGAAGATACTTTTAATTTTTTGGATAAATTTCAACGTCAATAAATTCTTAAAGGAATGTCTTATCTATTATATTTTTATAACCTCAATGTCAGGGGCGGACCGTGAATTTGGGCTAGCATTACTTGGAGGTTTATTAATAAGGCAAGCAAAAAAACAAGTGACGAGGAATCCCTCGTTCCCTTGACCACAGGGCTGAAAACCTTATAATTAGAATTTTAAAACTTCACAATATTTTCCATTATCTTTAAAGGAGGCTTGAGAGCCTTTATATTCACAGGGCAGCCCAAAAAGACTATACATAGACTCGCCCCTGCAATGTCAGACTGACAATTGACATTTCCCAAACAATTTGAAGATAAAGATGAGTCATACTTTTTCTTGTTCATGACCTACTTTGAATTTTTCTTGGCCACAGTATAAAAAAATTGAGAATTTATTTTGTCTAGAAATATTTATCATTTTGGTCTTAAATAAGAGGAGCAAATTTTATAATACTTTAACTAATTGGACAACATTAAAATAATTTAAATATTTAAATTAAAATTTGTCTTAATTCTGTCGTCGCAAAGAAAAATATGTATTTGAAAACGAATGCTATAAGTAATCTATTTTTAGCTTAAAAGCTTCACAGTCAATAACCCTAAATCATTCAAACAAAAATCCATATCTTAATTATAGAAAGTAATAATAATTTATGAGTTGTTGAAATTTATTTTCAATAATCTGATTCATTGAATGAAATTATTATTTACGCCTCAAATAAAATGGATAGTTATATTTCGATGAGGCACACATTAATGGATTATTTGGTGCATTAGAGAAACAATTACTGCAAACAAAAGAACACTGAAAGCATTATAAAACAATTGAAAACTTACTTTGACATTCGGCATTTGTTAATGTCGTTATTGCTAGTAAAGAAACCACTGTAAAAGTCAGACATA
Organism: Dromius quadrimaculatus; assembly: GCA_963989225.1. Classification (NCBI taxonomy): domain Eukaryota; kingdom Metazoa; phylum Arthropoda; class Insecta; order Coleoptera; family Carabidae; genus Dromius; species Dromius quadrimaculatus. Next base: position 7,630,386 of record OZ022328.1, read on the forward strand.
TTAGTAACTTAAAGATATTAAAGAAAGTATGCTACAGAATTTTGCTAAATTTTGTGTTAAATTGACAGAGAAAACATATACTAACAATGTTCTTCCAAAATTACTCACGAAAACGCGTACAACATCTAGCATAAACTATTCCAAGAGAGACGCAGAAAACTGGAAATATTTTGAAAATTTTGAAATAGCTCACTTTACTTTTTATTTATTTTTTGTTTGGTACTCTTGACACATTACCTATAGCATATCGAAGAATCATGTTTATAGTTTATTAAAACAAATAAGGATCACTAGACACGACTACCACGTTTTGTGAATTGTTTACATGTTTTTGTTTTATCAAATATTTGATTCAATGTTCTGCCGGTAGAGCTGTACATTTTCCGTCAACAATTATTATCTCATTGAGGACCTGCTAACACTGTCTTTTCAACTGAGCCAATACTAGATTCTGTTAGCGTATTTCTAGATTTGACGTCACAGTTTATTTTTGTTGTATTTATGCGATTTCCTTTGCTTTCGAATGGCACTAATCTTCATGTATCTTCATTCTATTGTTTAAATCTTTCAATAACACTTATTTATTCATTTAATCACATTTTTGAGCCATCTAAAACTTAATTCAGTTGCTTATTAGCTGAATTATTTTATATTTACTCATTAATAAATGCGAATACCGCATTTCGCTACTGTATGTGCACGAAAGGTGTGATTTTGGGTTATTCGAAATGGTATTGATCTCGCGGCTCTACTATCTCTCTTTAGATTCTGATTTCTTGTATTATCTCTGTCTTTCTTTAATCAACCCCTGTAGTACCCTTTCTTTTCATATATACCGCATATCTTGTGTCCTTTTCAGATGCGCAGTAACTCTCGCGCACTCTTATATGTTTTCATTTTCGATTTAAACTGATTTATCAGACTTAAAATTAGCCTCGATTCAATTATTCAGTGGTTGATAAAATATATATTATTTGAGTATTTGAAAAACCTAGTAGTGGCAAACATGAATCGTTGTGCAGAATATCCAACAAAAATTTAATTTTAGGCTTGTTGGCAACATTGCCTCCAAATTTCCTATCTGTCAGTTTGTTGATAAAATATCTAAACTATCAAAAATATGATAATAGTCTTTATTGTTGAACAGATTTTTATCTGAATCGTATTTAATTACAATAATAATCAAATACACAATGTCTTACAACAATATTTTAAGGTTAAGTGGAAGTGTAAACAAAGTCATGAATTAAAATTAAGTTTAATTATAAGGAAAAAAAATGACATCGGCAAATCCAAATATTAGAATAGTAGCCGAAAATTTATTAGCTAGTACAAGTGGTTATCAGTCTAGTAGTATGAATTCAACAATGGATCAGCCTTCCACAGAGAATAGTACGTATTTTTAAACATTTATTTTTTATCTTTAATCAAACAGAAACGTATCTTTTTCATAAAATCCTTTGTTTTTAGTGCATTCTCAAAGTATAAACACCACGTCCTCTATGAGACCAGAAATTGTGATTTCCGAAGATTTGATTGCTGGACAAAGACTCAATGGCACCATGTCAAATGTTCGACGATTCTTTTGTTTATTTATAACATTTGATCTTCTTCTGACGTGTCTTATGTGGTTGATATGCATTATGGTGATTACGATCTTCTATTGTTTTTATAACAAACTTTATAAACATGTTTTGTTTCCAGTTGAATGGAGAAAATGTTCTGGATGCTTTAGATTTCGAAGTTGTGCATTATAATATTCACAATTCACTTTTTGATATTGTGATGGTAGCGGTTTGTCGTTTTACAGTACTTCTTTTGTTTTATGCACTATTATATATTAATCATTGGATTATAATAGCTGTAAGTATATTTGGCAATTGTTTTGTGTTGTTTTATCGATTGTTCTGCACTTTCAGTTGTCCACTGCTGGTACATGTGCCTTCTTAATATGTAAAGTTTTCGTATTTGATGTAAGTTAACAGTAATACTCAGCGCTAAAAAATTATAATTCTTGATAAATTGAGATTCGTGTTGAATATTTGAAATAACTTGTGAAATTTGATGAATTCAAATGAATTAGTAGTAGTATTAGTATTTATTTTGGTTATTGGCTATTTCAGTTGAATTCTTCTATGAAACGCTCAATTTATTTAGATTTTTGATGTAGAATTATGTTTTTTCCGGCAGAATAAGGGTTCAAATAGTACAACGAACATCTTTTGTGCATGTCATAAATTGGAAGCTTATATCTTCTAAACTAATAATCGTAAAATCATGAATCAAACGCAGAAAAAAAGCTTATGTTGTACCATTAATTATAAAACTAATTTCAATCCCTCACATTTCAACCCTGCTGGTAAAGGGGGTTAAATAGTCTCACACAGTAATTATCGTAAAATAATGAACCAGGCGCTGATAGAAAACTGGTGTGGTTTGATTTGTTATAAAATCAGTCTCAACTCTTTATCTTTCAAGTTTCAAATCTTAAATTTGGTAGCATAAAACTAATAACTAGGTGAAATTCTGTTTGTATTTCCTAAAATAATTGCCGCACAAAAATGTACTAAACGCTAAGTAAGAATTAGAAAAAAGTTTCAATCTTTGATCTTCCTAACATGTTGAAATATCTGCCACGCTTTCAAAGCTAATTTCTCTTAAAATGATAATCATAGAAAAGTGAACCAAACTCTGATAGTCATCTCTCAATTCTTGAGTGTAGTATTTATACGAAATCAAAATCAAATATAATAAATTAAACGCTGATAGAGAAACTATGTAGTACTGTTTATCAGACAATCAGTTCCAATTCTTAATCTTTCAGCCCTATAAGTGTAGGGGGTCGAATAATGTAATCAAAATGGGTCATATTTTATAAGCTAATAGCTCCTGAAATAATTATTGTAAAATAATAGTAAGTTTATGTAATACCGTTCATTATGAAACCGGTTACAATCCTTCAATGCGATAAGATATAAACCAAAATCAGGCAAAATCCTATATGATTCGATTCTACCTGAATCTTTTAAAATAATAATCGTAGAATGATGAGTCAAAGGCTAAATAGGAAACTTATGTAGTAACCGATTTCAACCCTCCAACTTTCAACCCTAACAATGCAACGAAAATTTATCAAACTTATCGTAGAATGATAAACCAATATATGTTGTGGCCAACACAGTACTTCCCCGACCATAAATTTCGTAGTCAGTTTCATCGCATCAATTAATTGCATATTTGAAAGTGACCGCTGTTTTTGTCAAAGTGACAGCTGCCATTGTTAAAGTGACAGATGGCAGTTATATTTATAAGGCCTTACATAAAAGGTACGTTCCACTAGATGACATCAACGCTCATGTCGCCTCAATAATCGTTCCGCAAGACGATCGCGGTCTAGAAATTCATTATAAATACGTCATTGATCTCGACCACTTCAAGCTCACAACGTCCACAAATGAAAGGTGGGTCGAAGCGGTCGTTGCATTCATTTTTGCAGAAAAGTCAATTGATTCAAGATTCTCCATTTGTCAATATGACAGATAATTACCATTATTTATTATTTAAGAGCCATTATCTTACACAGGCTTATTCATTCCATTCGAATATCGTTTTTGCTACAGGTTAGTTTAATCTCATTCATTATTTACCTTTCGATCCTAACCACAAATTGACAGTTTATATGACATTTAACAGCCACTCGCATCGTTCCACTTGAAACATCAACCACATTGACCATGAATTAGTGGAACAGCAAAAACCGCGGTCGTGAGCGTGAGCGTTGCGGTCATCTAGTGAAACGTACTCAAAATAATACTTTTCAGATTTTTGGGATCTTCATTCATTAGAACATAAATTTCTGAAATTCAATTGCCGGGAGTGTAATATATTTTATACTTTCATCAAGCTCATTCCCTCGAAAGCTATAAATTTATTCCAAATTAGGCATCATTTAAATAACTTGTAAAAAAACAATTGTCAATCGTTCAAATATCCTTTTTGATACTTCTATTAGAATTATTACCATTTATTTTTGAGAAACAATTGATGAATGTTTGCATGGGATGTCCAAATATAATTCATATTATGACTCATTATTCCTTTGCTCTAGAAAAATACAACGAATTTTATTATAATTTAAATTTCAATAATAACAAATGAACCGCTAATAATTTCAGAAGATGTTTCGGGTGAATTTGTTCCTAATTATTGGAGAATCAATTCCAATTATTCTATATTTTATGATAAATATTACCGTTTATAAAGTAAACGTTAAAAACTAAAAAGCTTAACGAATTTAGCTTTTTAATAAGAAACTTAAATATAAAATTTTACTCGAAAATTCGTATACGTTCTCAAGTAATCGTGCTTTCAGAAAAATCAATTTTTTGGATTCAGTAGTGTCTAAAAAGTTGACGTTCATCAAAATCTCGAACTGTCAAAAAATCAGGATTACAATACTTCCCTTTTTATTTAGATCGGGGAAGTAAAAATGACTAAGTACTATTTATTATAAAACTTGAATTAATTAATCATCTTCCTATCCTTAAATTCGGTAGCACGAATATTGAAAATAATGCGAAATCACAAAGATTCTGTTTGAATCTCCTAAAATAATAATCGTGCAATGAAGAAAGAAACGCTAGATAGAAATATTATACAGAACCATTTATTATTGAACCAGTTTTAAACCTTGACCTTTTCTTATACTTTAGACTTTAGGTATAATGAAAATCTGTCATTCTTTGATTATTGGCCGGTTGTGCCGCACTAGCTTAAATTTCAAGCTTCACTTAAACAAATAATATCGAATCGAAATGTCAAAAACGGGACAGCTAAAATTTAGCTATGTCCGTCTGTCACAGCCAAATTCAATGGTATAGTGAAATTACGGAAAAAATCCGATGTGTAAACCACATGACTTACTTGTACACATTTTGATTGAATAATTGATAGTTGACAATGACATTGACATAAGGCAAAAACGATTGCAACCAAAATTTGAGGTGATCATTTAGATGCTACAATTCATTAAAACGTTGTAGCAGTTTCAAATACTAAATTATATTATTCTACGGCCAATAGTTTAGAATTTATGCGAAGAATTAAAAAATATTGTCAAATAAAGTCTACTTCCGGCTCAGTAGATTGCTATGAAAATATAAAGTTATCAATTGAATGCTACAATTGCTTTAGATACTAAATTTCATGATTCTAAAGCTGATCGTTCCGTATTTATGTGAAAAATTCGAAAAACTGTTCAGTAACCTGCACTTCCGATTCAGCCGATCGCAATCATAATGAGAGGTGTACAACTAGATGTTATAGAAGTGCTAAATACGAAGCTTCAATATTCTGCGGCTGATTGTTTTGAATCAATGCGAAAAATTCGAAAAGACTGTTGTATAAACTGCACTTCTGGTTCAGCCGATTGGTACAAAACGATGTAGATGCTACAGGAATTTCAAATACTGAATTTCAATATATGCGAGGTGCACAACTAGACCTTAGACCAGTCTTAAATACAAAATTGCAACATTATACGTTCGGAGGATTTTGAGATTTGCGAGTTACGTACATACGTACGTACAGACGTCAAGCCGAAAATAGTGAAAATGGATTCAGGGATGCTCAAAGCGGATATTTTCATCAAAATTTCGAAATGTGAACTTTGTCGGTTTCATATGTTTCTATCGCCGTTTGATTTATTATTCTTCGATTATTAGTACTGTGACATGCATGACAGATGTATGTCGTGAAAGACGAAATTCTACGTCAAAAAAATTTGCCTGATTTGTATACAATTTTATGTTTAAAAAATTAGAACTAGCTGTAGACGAATTTAATTTACAGTGGATTATTTCTCATCAACCAGTGTTTCAAGTGCTGCTCATTTTGGCATCTTTTATTTTATCCTGGAGTGAGGCTTGGTTTCTTGATTTTCGAGTCATTCCACAAGAAACCAATGCCAATAGATATCTAGTCAGTAAGTTGATTATTCTTTATATTAGTTTATAGTCCAAGATCCCAGACCCGCCAGACATTACTTATTTTCTAAGAAAGAAAATGTATGGATTAGAGTAGTGTTAGTCGGTACTTTGATCATACGCATACTTGCCTGTTTGTACCGACGGCCAACTTACAGATACGTTAAAAGATTACTCACTTTTCTTAAAGTTTGAGTGTTGATTTTTATGTTCGTTTTAGAGAATATTGTTAAAAATTGATAATCAACACTGCCAGACACTTTCCATCGGCAGAAATTCCTGCTAGACGCTTTGAAGCTCGCAAAAAAAAAACGTAATTTCACTTATAGTCTGAAACCTAATTTTTATATATGATACTCAGGGAGCAATTTCAATACTTTTTGTAAACAGCCAGACCAAGAGAATGTTGGATGCTAATCGCTTATTATCAAGCGTACAAATAATGACCTCGCGCTTATACTCACAGCGATATCTTAATTGTATCTGGGGGATGTTTAACCCCTACGATTGTTCTTGCTGTTTACAAAAAGTATTGAAATTGTTCCCTAAGTATCATATATAAAATTAGGTCTCAGACTATAAATAAGATTACGTCATTTTTTGCCAGTTTATAAAGTCCAGCAAAAATAACCACCGATGGAAAGTGTCTAGCAATGTTGATAATCAATTTTCTCCAAAATATATAAGAATTAACTCTCAGACTTTGAGAAAAGTGAGTAATGTCTTAACGTACTTCTAGCACCTCGTATCTGTAAATTGGCCGTCGGCACAAACTAGCAAGTATGCGTATGACCAAAGTACATACTAACACTACTCTATTCCACACATTTTGTTTCTCAGAAAATAAGTAACGTCTGGCGGGCCTGGAATATTGCTTTTTCATGTAACATGAAGTTGAATTTCAATCTTCAGTAGAAAAACTGGTCGCTTGGAGAATAATTATTTTTAATTTTTCTATATTTCTCAGCTACTGAATCCGAGCGGACCCCTTTAATCCGAAGTTACGTACAAGGTCTACCGTCTACTTATACTGAAAGTATGGGAAACTTTTATTCCCCTTTGCAGTCACCAGAAGGTTCATATTTTGTTCAAGATATTCAAGTTAATCCACGAATTTCTCTAACTAAACAGCAAGTAAGTTTAATTAAATTCCAGGAATATTATTCAAAACAGCGATACCAATTTTAAATTTAAATTTTCATCCTAACAATTTCCTACCGATCAGAAGTCAAAATTGTAACGTCGAAATTAATGCTAAATGTAACAATTCATCAATGTCTTATTTAAATTTATGATTCCAGAATAAATGTTCTGTTTTAGAATTTCAAATTTGTTTTTCCAGTATAAAACAGTGAAATATAGTCAGTATTTTGAGTTTTTTTTTGGATAATATGGCTTTATCAAAAACTGTTAAGTACGGGAACAATTGTGATTAATAAAAATTATTGTATTATTCTTACAGGAACAGGAATACAGAAAATGTGGTATCAAAATTATGGAAGACGCCTGGAGAACTTTAAATTCCCAAGAATGGAAAATGGAAAAACAATCGACAGAAGGTGCAACAGTCGACACCATGGTTGCTTCGAAAATCGGAAAAATCTTTAGACTTACGGTACGTTATTTTATTGCCGATAAAATCCTTCGATTGCAGGCTGCAAAATTCGGCCAATTGTTTCGAAGCACGTATCTACAGTTATCGCCCGATTTGAGATGATGCTGTAAAAACTAACTTTTAAATTTTTGTTTAATTCTTCATGATATTATTATTGGTTCAGATTTTGTGAAAATATATTTTTTTTTAGGGTGTGGTAGACATTCCTCCCCGATTTCTACTCGACGAATTATTTTACCGAATAGAAGACATTCCTAAATGGAATTCTTCTGTGTTGGAGTCGCGAAAAGTTCATGTTATCGACGAATATACCGATATTAGTTATCAAGTTTCGCCGGATGGTGGCGGAGGAATTATTTCAAGCCGAGATTTCGTTAGTTTACGGCATTGGGGCATTATAGACGGATGTTATGTTTCAGCATCTGTGTCTATTGAACATCCTGACGTACCGAAAAGCGACAAATTTATAAGGTATATATATTATTTTAACTAGTTCAATGCAGATATAATTTTTGTTCTTCCTCAGGGGTGAGAACGGAATAGGTTGTTGGGTAATGCGCCCCATTAATGACGAGCCCCACAAATGCGTCTTTCAGTGGTTGTTAAATACAAATCTCAAAGGGTGGATACCTCAATACGTAATTGACGCAACTTTAACAGCTGTCATGTTTGATTATTTAAACGATCTTCGTAAATACGCTTTACATTTGAAACAAAATGGAAAAATACCATGAATTCAAGTAGCTTCGTTTAAAATTTTCTACGTCAAAAATAAATATAGCATTTCAATGTTTATTAATAATTTAAATTTTTCTGTGATGTTTTAAGTTTGACATTATTTATAAGTGGTTGCACACTTTAATTATAATTTTTCAATTTAAATATGACATACTGAAATAAGATGACGAATGAAGACGATCTGTAAGCTTGTATGTTTCGATATCGCATGCAAGCTTACATGTCTATACATCAATTCCCGTGAGTACTGCTCACATTTTTTAAATGAAATTGAATTCTGTGATTCTCATCTACAATCTTCTATATGAATGATGTATTCAAAAATACATTTTTATAGCAATTTTTGAATTTAAATGTGTATACTAATTATGAAATCAAATGTGGATACACTTTTACAATTTATGTGTTATTGTATATTTATAAGGATGCATTTAATTTTGTACAATAATTTATATTCGACAAATATATATTATACTATATGTAAATTGCTATATTTTTTAGATTTATTGGAATCTCAGGGTATAAATGAGGTAAGGCATAAGATGGGCTTTGCTGATTTTACGTAGTTCTCGTGTTGCTGCTTATTATTTAATTAAAAGACATCGAGTTTGTGATACGTTATTATTGTTCTCAAACAACAAGAATATGTCCATGTTAAGGTATTGAAATTCTTTTACAAGAATCTTTGTATATTAAATTAAATTCAAGAGGCTTGTTAAAGTCAACTTGAACATCCATCATTTATTTAAAAAATGGAAGAATGTAAGCGCATTTTTGACAGCTTATGAATGCTTGTTACTTCAGAGATTTCGCAAATTACCATCTCTCACAATTACTGAGCTTGAAATCAAGCAGTTTGGGCAAACTTACAAAATAGCAGCTTCCATTTAGTACTAGTTTCAAGTTGACTATTTATAGGTACATAATTTATGCATGTACAAACTCAAAAATACCTTAATCTTCATTGTTTAGTTATTGACTGACGGAAGGTCAAGTGCTGTACCTTAAAATGATAATTTGATCTTTATCAAAGCTATATAAAAAAAATACACCAAAAGTAAACAAATACTCAACTAATAATAATAATTCATTCTAATAAGCTTCAAATTCGCGTCAAACAAGTCATTGAATGAATCCCGGACAGATTTGACAACTACATAATAATAGTGACACGCACGGCTAAAGTTGTAACTAAATTTCTATCTACTTGAATAGACTTCAATTGCCATATCCCTAATGTCATATATATCTATGGGCCTTGTTTTACTTGAAACAAGTAATTGAATAATTTAGTGTTCCACAATTACTGAGCTTGAATTGAAGCAATTTGTGCAAACCTACGAAACAGCAGCTTTTATTTAGTACCAGTTTCAAGTCTGTAAATAGTATAGTTGCTGAGAACTCAGCGTCACGCCAGCCAGCCAACCAGACAGCCAGAGTGAATATAATAGCGCTTTTTCCAAAAAATGAAAGAATCATCTAGATGATGAAAGCGCATTTTTGACAGCTCATGAATGCTTGTTACTTCAGAGATTTCGCAAATTACCATCTCTTACAATTACTGAGCTTGAAATCAAGCAGTTTGGGCAAACTTACGAAACAGCAGCTTCCATTTAGTACTAGTTTCAAGTTGACTATTTAATAGGTACATAATTTATACATGTACAAACTCAAAAATACCTTTTAATCTTCATTGTTTAGTTATTGATTGACAGGAGGTCAAGTGCTGTAGCATAAAATGATAATTTGATCTTTATCAAAGCTATATAAAAAAAAATACACCAAAAGTGAACAAATTTTCATCCAATAATAATAATTCATTCTAATAAGCTTCAAATTCGCGTCAAACAAGTCATTGAATGAATCCCGGACAGATTTGACAACTGTACATAATAATAGTGACACCCCCGGCTAAAGTTGTAACTAAATTTTTATCTACTTTAATAAATTTTAGTTGCCATACCCCTAATGTCATAGATATCTATGGACATTGTTTCACTTGAAACAAGTAATTGAATAATTCAATTTTCCACAATCACTGAGCTTGAATTAAAGCAATTTGTGCAAGCCTACGAAACAGCAGCTTTTATTTAGTACCAGTTTCAAGTCTGTAAATAGTATAGTTGCTGAGATCTCAGCGTCACGCCAGCCAGCCAGCCAGCCAGCCAGCCAAAGTGAATATAATAGCGCTTTTTTCGGAAAAATGCGCTAAAAATGCGCTAAAAAGTGAAGAAACCTACCACTGTTAAAAAAATGAAAATGCAATTAAATTTGATTAGATAGAGTCGCAGTTTCTTCATAATAAGCTCGCAATTGGTCTTTCTTCAAGTTGGAAACTTTATTTCAAGTCTCGAAAAAATCAGTACAGACGTAGCCATTCACATGGATTAGGATCTGACGCTATTAACAAAATGAATTTGAAGAGGTTACAAAACTGGAGAAGAGTAGAAGAAAAGTGAAACAAAGCAAAAATTCTGTGCATTAATGGAAACGCAGCATAAAAAAATCTGACGTGGACATCACGTGACTTACTTGTACATCATTGGATATATATAATCAAACACAACATCTCATCATTCCACGGCTAGTCGGTTGCTATGGAAACAGTATGTCATCATTCTTATGCTACAACATTCCTAAATACTGATTTCCAGGATTCTACGGCTAACAGTTCTGAATTTATGCGCAAAATTCCAAGATCGTCAAGTACACTTCCGACTCAGTCGATTTCAATGAAAATAGGATATGAGCATGTAAACAGTACCATCATCTTGAATACTGTATTCTAATATTCTACGTTCAATCGTTTTGGATTTATGCGGAAAATTAAAAAATGTTTAGATTAAACTGCACTCCCGGCTTAGCCGATCACAATCATAATGCAAGGTGTACAACTAGATGCTATAAAAGTGCTTAATACGCAATCTCAATATTCTGAGACTGATTATTTTAAATTTATGAGAAAAATTCGAAAAGTCTGTAATTTGAAGTGCATTTCCGGCTTAGTCGATTGGGACGAAAATAGGAGATGATCATTTAGATGCTACAGCAATTTCAAATACTGAATTCCAGTATCCTACGGCTAATCATTCTAGATTATTCTCATTTAAGTACATGTTATAATTTTAGTACTTAAAATTCCCAAGTATTAAGTACAAAATAAATATTTCTACTTCAGTATCAGTCTTAAGTACTAGTGAAACCCACAAATTGGTACTTAAGTACAAAAATACTTAAGTATTGCCCAACTCTGTTCACAACTTCACCAGATTATGCCAAGTTTGGGATCAACTAAAGCAACTGGGCATTAAACTTATGGCCATTGTAAAATAAAATAAAATAGTAATTTCATAGAGCCGCCATCTGTCATTTTGGAATATTTAATTGATTGATACGACACTCTAAAATGAAAAATTCATGGTCCACGGCAAATATTTTTTTTTTCAATGGTAGAGATAATTTAGAGCAAATAATTGGCCGTATTCTGTAACACAATCATTAAATTCTTATTGATCGATAAGATTTTTGACAAATGGAATCAATTGTAACAAGCGAATATTCAGAATTTTTGTCAGTGCTATCTATGTTCATTGGCTGAAATAGATAATGATCGATAAAAATTCATCGATTGAGTTACAGAATAGCCCTAAATAATATATTTTTTGCACGATTGGGCGTTTTCATGTGTTTACCGGCTCTTTATTTGAGGTGATATGTTGATTTCACCAGCAAACTGTGGTTACTATGGTTATGCTGACTTACCGCCCATGGGCAAAGGCGGTAAGTAAAAAATTGTGGATTTTCACAAAAAAATATTCATTTATTTATCTTTATTTGTAATTAAATATTCAGGATAAAATTTCAAACTTGACAGCTGACAGCGAATAAACAATCATCAGTAGTAACTCAATTTGAAAAACAAAATTAGGATCATTATTTTGCATAGATCTTCCAATCGTGCAAAAAATTTTGTAATCATCACGGTCAATAAGTACAGTACCGATTTCGTATAATATTTGAAAACCTCGCCAAGGCTCGGCCTCCAAACTATTATTCTCAATCGGTAAACTGTACTTACTGACCTTAATACTTGAATAACTATTGTGTTTCAAAATTTAAATTTTTTGCATAAAATGTTTAGTAAAAAGCAAATTCCAATAATTTTTACGGTTTGGTTACGTAACGCATTCATCAATCTATTCGTAACTTGAATTTAATCAAATTATGTATATAGGCGTTCATAACACAACTAGTATTCCAAGAAATAAATGAATTCGGTTTCAGATTTGAGAACACCAACATCAATAATGTCAAATCACATGAAATATCAAACTTGGAAATGAAAAGACTAGGCGGAATACAAAGGTATGAATTGTATTTAGATTTGAATATTTGTTATTTAATCCTACATAAGTTGTTTGAGACATCATTAAAAGAAATTAAACCCAGTCTTTATCGAATAGATGTTGCTATGATATTCATGAATCATGATTATATGTTTGTATTTCAGGACGTTCAGATGATGATAAAGGACTATCGGTTCATCCAAGGTGACAAGAAGTTTCTAAATAACTGGAATAAAGATGGATTACAAAAATAGTCGACACATGGAATAATCAAAATAGTGAGTAGCACTACATAAATTTATTCATATTCTATTTTTTCATCTTCTTTTAATCTGCGAACAAAATTCAAAGGGATTTGCTGATATTTAATGATTCTCAAGCTAGATCAGTAGTGATTAGGGATGATTCTATAGTTTTTTCTAGTTAAGAACGGTCCAAAATAGGTTGTATGAATAAAAGCAATAAATTAATATACCCACATGTCATCTGAATATATGAAAATTTCAATCTTCAAACTGAAGCAAATTTATGTTGCAATTCTGTGCAAAACTATAAATTTTATAGATTTTTACTAACTTGTACAAAGTATAAGGAAGTATTGTGAAACCGACAAAATTCACATATCGGGATTTTGATGGATATATTCGTTTTGAGCAGCCCTGAATCCATTTTCACTATTTTTGGCTTGATGTCGGTACGTATGTTCGTGCGTACGTGCGTTCGTAATTCGCAAATCTCAAAACTGGTTGAACGTATAATGTTGAAATTTTGTATTTAAGACTGGTATAGCGTCTAGTTGTGCACCTCGCATTATGGTTTCAATCGTCTGTACCGGAAGTGCACTTTACTTAAAAAAATTTTCGAATTTTTTTAATAAATCCAGAATGATCAACCGTAGGATGTTGAAATTCATTATTTGAACTTGATGTTGTATCAGAATGGTTATCTGCTATTTTTGTATAAATCGGCTAGGGCAGAAGTGCACTTTACCTGAAACTTTTTTTGAATTTTTTTGCATAAATATAGAATAATCCGCCATAGCATATTGAAATTTTGTATAAAGAACTTCTATAACATCTTATTGTACATCTTGCATTATAATTGCGATCGGCTAAACCGGAAGTGCACTTTACTTGAAACTTTTTTTTAATTTCTCGCATAAATTCAGAATGATCAGTCATAGGATACTGGAATTTGGCATTTGAAATTGCTGTAGCATGTTAATGATCGTCTTTTATTTTTGTAACAATCGGCTGAGCCGGAAGTGCACTTTATATGACAGACTTTTTGAATTTTTCGCATAAATTTTAAACAATCAGTCGTAGAATATTTAAATTTTGTAGTAGGCACTTTTATAGTATCTAGTTGTACACCTTGCATTATGATTGCTATCGACTAAGCCGGAAGAGCATTTTATTCGAAACATTTTTTGAATTTTCCGCATAAATCCAAAACGATTGAACGTAGACTGTTAGAATTCAGTATTTAGGACGATTATACCGTCTAGATGCTCATATCCTATTTTTATTGAGATCCACCGTGCCGGAAGTGCACTTTACTTCACAGTCTTTTGGAATTTTTCGTATAAATTCGAAACGATCGGCTGTAGGGTTTTGAAATTGAGTATTTCAGTCTACTTTAGTATCTGAATGATTGCCTACTATTAGAATAACAATGGACTGAACCGGAAATGCACTTCAGTCGATTTAAAAAAAAAAAAATTGCGCCTGAATGTATATCTGTTAGCCGTAGAATCTTGAAAATCAGTATTTAGGAATTTTGTATCATAAGAATGATGACCTACTGTTCTCATAGCAATCGACTGGGCCGAAAGCGCACTTCATTTGACAGTTTTTTAGAATTTTTTGGATAGATTCAAAACAAATGGTCGTGAAACGATGGAGTTTTTTGTTTGATTATCGTAGAAATATATCCAATGATGTACAAGTAAGTCACGTGATGTCCACGTCAGATTTTTACTTACTTGTTAAATTTATAAATATGAACAAAATCGTAGTGGATTTGATATCCTTATAAACGATTTGACATTAATTAGTAAAAGTCGATGCGTTTTCATTCCCTTCTTATGAATTCATAGATCTGTATGACTTATGGATTTGCACAAAATTGCAACATTATTTATGATGATTGATGAACGACTAACAGGTGATACAACACAAAATAGCCAAGTACGAGTTTTATACTAATGTAATATTGGCTCGCATTACGACCAATAAGAAGACTTAAGTCGTAGTCTCATGAGAACCCTTGGACCATTCTTAACTGGAATAGTCAATAATTGATTTTATTGTGAATTCAAAGTATTGTCGTGACCGCAGAAAATTAAATAACCATCTAACATACAAATTTAAATACATAATAAAATAGAAATTAAGACAGAAACCGCTTTTTCGGCTTACAAATTATTCAATTCTATTTGTTTCCGGAGTCTTACAATAACAAAACTTGAATAAAATAACGATTGATTATGATAATAATAATTGTAAAACAAACAATTCCACCATTATTTTCGTATAACTTTTACGGTTCGCCGAAATAGCTTTAGAATTTTAGATGATGGCAGGATTTTTGTCAACTTACTTGACAATGAACAATGTTAGTTATACTTCGGTAAATTTACACTATATCTTTGTCTATTATAGCCTATGTACTATTATGATGTATAAGCTATACCATTGTGAAGTTTCATCAAAATCCGTGCAGTAGTTTTTGCGTGAAGAATGAACAAACATCCATCCATCCTCACAAACTTTCTCGTTTATAATATTAATAGTACTTGGAGTACAAATGGTTAGATCTAAAATTTAATATGATAATTTTTGTAAATCATACACAGAATTGGGCCTCAGAATATGTTTAGTCACTATTTTACAATGTACATTGTTTATAGCATATCAATTGATATAATATAAACTTTGAAATCATTTATGTCAAATTCTCGTCAAGCCAATTTTAATATAAATATTCGGAAATTGGATAAAAGCAGTGGCATAATAAGAATTCTTTAATTTCTTTTAAAACAAAAAAATTTAGACCAATACTTTACTTGTGTTGGTAGTCCAGTCAAGTTAGTCCTAAAAATATGGGTGCCCTTGCATAAATTCCCAAGAAGCTGAAAATTGGCATGAACGTTAGGGATACCATTATGATAAAGTTGTGAAAAGTCCCCATCGATCCCATGTGTGCAAAACATTTTATGCGAGGTCAAAGTTCGTAGAAATGGGTTTTTCAAATTGTTCAACGAAATTGTCACTTTAATGGTCAAAATAGCTCAGACAAAAATTATAGATCTTCCAATTCTCTACAAAAATGGTCCTTACACTTTTTTTCCTAAGATTTGCCATTTCTGAGAAAAAGCCATTCCAAAGTTATATTTTCAATAATATGCATGACTACGCTGCCTATGTACATTATGGACGTATAATATGAATAAAACTATCAGTCTGCGTGACTAGTACTCGTACATGAATATTGAATGATAATTCTAAAAATATGAAATGAAAAGAGACCTAGTCCCTCATTTTATGTGGCCATGTAGCATAAGCAACATCTGTCTTCTGTTCAATTGTCAACGTGGCAGTGTACGTCTGTTACTTACTTTAAATTACTTGCATAGATAAGTTGCATTACGTAGCTTTTGCAAAACATACTCGTAATAAAAAAGGTGTTCAATTAGCTTCTCTTCCTCCGACCTTGGATTCTGCTCATCAACATTTTTATCGAGTATATTACCAGGTTCAATTGTGGCTTGATAATGAACTGGATCCAGAATAATGGGGTTGGAAGCTAATTAATGATGTATTGGAACCAATCGACGCTCTACTCCCCCCTGCACCAGAATAGCTCCTAATTACTATTTTTTCTAGATGCAAGAAGGGGTGTAATTCGAAATGCGGCAGCAAAAAAATAGGCTTACTTTGTTCACCAGCATGCACCAGCTGTGAAGACCAGTCGTGTTCAAATGCTGAATCTCCAACAGAAGATGATCCTTACATCAACGACGGAGCAACTGATGTATCGCTGTTTGAACAGTTTATGTCAACTCAGGAAGATGAAGAAAAAGAAGAAGCAGTTGAATAACAAGACTTAATATTATATTGAACTTCGATATAAAGACCGTGGAATAGGACTATCGGAGAAACCACGACGAAAACTACGCTCCAAGTACACTACTTCATAGGTGGCGTGGAAGCGTGTGCATATTATAGAGAATATAACTTTTTCTCAGAAATAGCGAATCTTGGCGAAAAAAGTGTAAGGACCATTTTTGTAGAGAATTGGAAGATCTATAATTTCTGTCTGAGCTATTTCTATCATAAAACTGACAATTTCGCTAAAAAATTTGAAAAATCCGTTTCTACGAAGTTTGATCTCGTATAAAATTTTTTGCACACATGGGATCGATGGGGACTTTTCACAACTTCATCATAATGGTATCACTAGCGTTCATGCCAATTTTCAGCTTCTTGGGAATTTTTGCAAGGGTGAATGTCTATTTTGACTGGACTATGGTAAACAATTGTATGAATTTACATTCAGAATAAATAATTTGGATCTATTAGTAGCGATCTTTTTTTGGTCAGTGGCAAAAATTATGTAGCTGAACTAGAATTTTTCAACAAAACGTTTTTAAGTGACGAATTAAAGGAATTACATGCAAGGGAACACAAATTTTATTGAATAATATTTAATAATCATAATTTCTAGTGTCTACTGGTTCATATCAGCTGAGAATGATCCAAGGGTACCTATGATACTACGATTAAAGCCTTCTGATTGGCTGAAGTGCCTAATGCTTGGATGTCATGATACAACTATTTAATATAGTTTTTTACGTTGTGATGATTTGGTTCAAGTTGAGTTTAGTTTTTTCGAAAGAATAGAAGGATTTCCAAATATCTTCAATCTTTAGGAAAAATAAATTGTAACGATATGCAAGAAAAATCGATAGCGTTGGCAACACTGATCTATTTTCTTCATTGTCTTGTGGCATCACTGATCACGTGATACTACGTCATTCCGCCATTTACATGTGTGATACGTAATCATTTTTAAGCAAGAAATGCGAGTAAATGGTGTTTATTTCACTCAATAGTACAAAATTAGTATAAATATTCATATTTTAATTTAACAAACAGTGTGTTCAAGTGTTCAAGTGAATAATGGACTTAATTCCTTCCACAGCAATCTTTGTAAACCGATTTCATCGAATGGCGTTCCAATCCAATTTGAAGATTCATCATTCTTATTTGAAGTGAAACTACAAGCGGAATGGCATCTTTTTCAGCATCAAAATCTAATTAGCATCATAATGCTAACTTGCAGTAGTTCTACAAGTTGGAAACTTAATTTCGAGTTACATAAGTAAGTCAGTCGCATTTATTACACAGATAAAAACTTTAATTTCTGTTTGTTTATTATCTATAATATTTTTGATAATAGAAAGAAAGTACTTGAACAATAATTCAATTTATTCATGCATTTACAGATGTTTTGGAACCTTTTTTCGTCATGAATTTCAGTCAGTCGCCGAATGGATCAAATCACTTCAGAACTTGGGGCCCGTAGCAGCTTTTGCATTCTGTTTCGGAGAAGTTTTCCAGTAAAAAGTTTAAAAGTGAGTAATTCATTTGATTTTTACGATAGTTGATTAATAATTTATTTTTTTAAATATTTTGATACTACAATTATTTCAATCATCAGAAATAAATGTTTATGGTTATAAAAATAATAATAGTGTTTTATTCAGTAGAAAAGCATATTTAAGCACAATAAATATCTGTATTTGTAATATTATTCAAATTTTAAATGGATAATTTTATATTATACCTTCACAATGTTTGACAATTGATTAAAAATGAGCTAGAATTCAAATGTCTGACAATTGAACATTTCCTAGCCAACTAGGATCATTAATACAATAAATTATTGAATAAATAACGAATTCAAATGAACATCAGTGTGAATCAATAACTTAGGATATTTCATATTCGTGACAATATTTTTCGAACGCATTTGTTCATTTTATGTATTGAAATTATTTTGATAATACAATAACGTAACTCCGATTATAGCCTGCAAGTACCATGCCAGAGTTGTGTCCTTGTCTACAAGAAATTAAGAGCAATTTAACTTTAATATATTATTTGCAAATGGAATAAGTTCACAATTTTTTGAGCACAGTTGGCAGGTCACTATTATAAATATAAATATCATTCATGAATTGATTTTATTTATCTATTGAATATATATTTGATAACTTTAACAACTTTGAAATGTTGAAAGGAAATTAATAGTTTATTTGTTTTTGCAGTTCATGAAGGACATCAAAATTCATCAGAGTCTTGGATGGACGGCAGTAGCGGAATATTTGGACGAACTAAGATAGCTATTACACTTGGTTACAGTGGCTCTAAGAAATTCACAGTTGGAATGGCAGTTTCTCCAGCAAATACCCCAACTTCGGACTTCGTAATATGATCTGCCTTATGAATGTATATTATATATATTTCGTTAATTAGGAACGGATCATTCAAAAATTCCATTCCTTTCAGAGTTTTCATTGTCTGGAAGGATCCCTTTCGAATTAAATTGAATAATACGAATATGTATTTAGAACAAAAATTTAACAGAATATGCTTCGAATACAATTGTTAGTATTAAGGCCATTATGTAAATTGCTGTGTTATATATTGTGCTTCTATCTCGCATTTATTTCTTCGATGAGTAGTTTGAGAATTGCTGTAAATATATTTGGGCTTTGTACAAAATCGTGTTCTAACGTAGAGATCAAAATTATTTTGAATCTAAATTGGGGTTTTAAATTCGCGCATCCTAGTTTTTGGGCACTCTGCTCTCGGGCGTATTTTCCGTTTTGAATATTCCGTTTTGTTTTAATTTTTAGATATTAAATAGTTGTCTTGGTTTTTTCTTCGTAATTTTTTCATGTCCTTGTGTCGTAACTTGGGCCAACGTTGGATTTTTATTCGGTACACGACCATATAGCTCTGGGAACACCCCCCTCCTAAACGACCGGAGCAGACGGAATTTTCAGACTATATGCCGGAGTCGTTACGGGAAATGTACGGAACGCGCGTTTTGTCGGCGACGGTCCGGGTCTTGGTGGGATCACTGAACAAACAATATTCACACGTTATGTGTGGATATTGTTCTTCAATGATGCCATGAAGAATCCGACTTCTCGAGATGACGCTTAGTCGGCAACCGTACTCGTGTAATTAGGCGGAAACATCCGGGTCTCGGCTTGACAGACCACGAATTAATTAGAGTCATTTTTGTTTTTGCTAAAACGAGCACAATCGACTGCTTGTGGGATTGAAAATTAGAATCAGTAGTATAATATATTACAGTATTTCCCTAAACAACTCTGCAATATAAGTACTCACTACTTAACAGTACTACGATTAACATTCCTATAATATAACACAGTAATAAAAAAAATAGCTAGTTTTAATATTATATTATAAAGCCTGATTTTAGTTTAAAAATGCTTGATATACGAGTGCCCTAAAATGTCTTTTTATTGAAGTTATTCACAATTTCAACTTTCCAAATCCTCTGGTTCACTCAGAGATGGTAATTTTGTAACTAGCCTTTGAAATATTTATTTCTGAAGCCTGTAACTCGTACACCAATTGCAATTAGTAGTTTATATCATTTCTGCATGAGCGTACATCCCTCCCGAGTACGTACTTACAATTTGAATGTTCTAGAACCTCTGATTCACCCAAATAATAAAGTTGAAGCTAGCTTTTGAAACATTAAATTCCCAAGCCTGCAGCTCATATACCAATAACAATTAGTACATGCATAAGTCTACATCCATCCTAAGTATATACTCATGATTTGAATGTTCTAGAACCTCTGATTTACTCAGAAATAATAAGCTTGTAGGTAACTATTGAAATATTCAATTCTCAAGCCTGTAGCTCGTAAACCAATAACAAATAGTAGTTAATATCATTTCCGCAATTCCGCATAAACTTTCATCCCTCCTAAATACGTAATCAAAATTTGAGTGCTTTAGAATCTCTGGTTAGCTCAGAAATGATAAGTTTGTAACTAGTTATTCAAATATTCAATTCTCAAGCCTGCATCTCGTGCACCAATAACAATTGGTAGTTGATATTATTTCTGCATAAAAAAACATTTCCTAAGTACGTACTCACATATTGGATGTTTTAGAACTTCTGGCCCAGTCAGAAATTATTAATTTGTAACTAGCTTTTGGAATATTCAATTTTAAAGCCTGTGGCTCGTACACAAATACCAATTGGTAGGTAATATTACTTCTGCATAAACATACATCTCTCCTAAGTACTGACTCACAATTTGAATGTTTTAGAACCTCTGGGTCACTCAAAAATTATACATTTGTAATAAGCTATTGAAATATTCAATTCTCAAGCCTGTAGCTTGTACATCAATAACAATAGGTAGTTTTTATTATTTGTACATAGGCCTACAACCCTCCTAAGTACGTACGTACAGTTTAAATGTTTTAGAACCTCTGATTCAGTTAGAATTAATAAATTTGTAACTAGCTATTAAAATATTTAATTATTAAGCCTGTAGCTCGTACACCAATAACAATTAGTAGTTGTCATTATTTTTGGAAAAACTTTCATCCCTCCTAAGCACTTACTCACAATTCAAATGCTTTAGAACCTCTCATTAACACAGAAATAATAAGTTTGTAAATAGTTATCCAAATATTCACTTCTCAAGCCTGTAACTCGTACACCAACAACAATCAACAGTTGATAATATTTCTGCATAGAAATACATCCCTCCCAAATACGTACTCACAATTTGAAGGTTTTAGAGTCTCTCATTCACTCAGAAATTATGAATATATACCCTTCTATTGGAATATTCAATTCTCTAGCCTGTAGCTCGTACACCAATTATAATTAGTAGTCAATATCACTACTGCATAAATATAATAAGTAAGTACCTATAGTTTAATTATTTTAGTACCTCTGGTAACTTGGAAATAATAAATTTGTAACTAGCTATTCAAATATTCAATTCTCAAGTCTTCACCTCGTACATCAATAACAATTTGTGCATAAGCCTATATTCCTCCTAAGTATGTACTTGAAATTTAAATATTGTAGAACCTCTGGTTCACTTAGAAATAATTATTTTATCTTGAATTAGTGTAATATATTTTTTGTAAGTGGCTATTTATTTAATTCTTACGTTTATAGCTCGTGTACGAATAACAATTGTATTTAGTTATAAACTATATCATTTTGTAATGTAACAATGGATATTATTGTGATTCGATATATTATTGTATACCAATTTATTCATGCATTAATAAGAGATGTGAATATGGTTTTTATTTACGCCTATTTAACTAGAAATATAAATGTTATTGTATTTCATAGTGACAGAAATAAATTTATTAGTGAAAATAACGGCTTTTTATTCATAACAATTGTTTATAGGGCAAAATATGATTGAAATAATTGAATTTCACGTATGTAGTTCAAAAAATTGCCACCAGGGGGCAGCACCTGTCAATAAGACCAATTAGCAATCACCTTATGTGTAAATAAAATTTGTGTCTTCAAAAAATCCAAACTTTGTAACAGGGTAATAGGATTTGTAGGAGTTCTTCCAAATTTTGGAGGTATTAATTAGCGATTTTCTCGAAAACTAAGGGCTAAACAGACAAATGTTTCAAATAAAAGTTATATAACTTTCAACGCCCTACAAGATTTATTGGAAACAATTTTCTATAGGGCTTATAGTTTTCGAGTAACGATATGCTACTACCCTTAATTTAAAAGATAGGAGAAAATTCTATTTACCTTTTCGATAGCCCTTTTGAAGCTGCGTCCGATGATGTAATTAAATTTTCCCTAAGGGCTGTAGTTTAGGAGTAAATCAAGAAAAACACTTTTCGAAAACTCTTGAGTTTGCTCCTAAGATTTCTGCTATCCTAATAACAAATTTCGATTTTTAGATCGAATTCTGTCAGAAATTTGCTTCAAAAACTTGAAATTTGTATTAAGGAAGCAGAAATCTTAGGAGCAAATTCAAGAGTTTTCGAAAAGTGTTTTTCTTGATTTACTCCTGAACTATGAGCTTTATGGAAAATTCAATTACATCATCGTACGCAGTTTTAGAAGGGCTATCAAAAAAGTAAATGAAATTTTTGCTCAACCCCTAAATTAAGGGTAGTAGCATATTGTTTCTCGAAAACTATAAGCCCTATAAAAAATTGTTTCCAATAAATCTTGTAGGGCGTTGAAAGTTATATAACTTTTATTTGAAACATTTGTCCATTTAGCCCTTAGTTTTCGAGAAAATCGCTAATTAATCCCTTAAAAACTTGAAAGAACTCCTTCAAATCCTGTTACCTTGATACAAAATTTGAATTTTTCGGAGACACAAATTTCACACATGAGGTGATTGCTAATTGGTCTTATTGACCGGTGCTGCCCCCTGGTGGCAACTTTTGGAACTATATACGTGTAATTGTATGATTTTTGACTTAGAATAGCTTTTTTTATCGAAGGAAAGCTGATTGCTAATTGATATTATTGACAGGTGCTGCCACCTGGCGGGAAATTTTGGAACTGGGATCAATAAAGGTATAGAGGGAAGTACTTCAAATAATAAAAAGTGTATATTTCATAAGGTAATTTTTATTAATGCATAAATAGTCAAAATAATATATATTATCATTATTACAGTATATATAATAACAGTTTGTAAAAAATACAACTATACAGGAATAATTAAAGTATAATTAATAACATAGGATTTTTATGGCACAAATTGTAATAGTTCTCAGGGGTACTTCTGAAATGACATTAAGAAACTAAATATTACAGTAAAATTAGAGTTTTTTTTTAAAATTATGAGAAATATAACATTTAAAACATTATATTCCACTACATTAAGGCCCAGTTGCCTTAAGCCTTATTAAAATCACATTGTCAAATATTTGATAACGTGTTTTTAATCTATCTATTTGACATTCAAATACAAATTTTATATTTATAAGTAGTTCTACAATAACTCAACTTCAAATTATTGTTTAAATACTGCAAACTAGTTAATAGTTCTTACAATCTGTTTTTTGTTCAATGAACGTCATTAAAAAATTGAATTAACATGACCGCTAATAATATGTAAACAGTGCATTATGCAACTGGGCCTAACTAATTTGATCTCTAGTGAACCAGAGGTTCTGCAATATTCAAATTGTAGGTAAGTACTTAGCAGAAATGTAGGCTTATATGAGTACGTATACTTGGAATGGATGTATGTTTATGCAGAAAGGGTCAATTAATAATTGTTATACGAGCTACAGGCTTAAATATTTGAATAACTAAGTACTGATTTATTATTTTTGGGTGAACCAGAAATTCTAAAACCTTCAAATCGTGGGTACGTACCTAGGAGGGATGTATATTTATGTAAAAATAATATCAACTATTATTTGTTATTGGTGCACGAGTTATAGGCTTGAGAATTGAATATTTGGAGTTGATTACAAACTTATTATTTCTGAAAGATTCAAATTTTGGTACGAATTTAGGAGAGATGAAATTTTATGTGGGAATGATATTAATTTCAAATTCTTTCTAGCGTACGGAGCTACAGGCTTGAGAATTGAATATTTCAGTAGCTACAACAAATTTTCCACGTTATACCGCTCAAAACACACTTATAGTCTCTGGGTGAACCTGAGGTACTAAAAAGTTGGAATTGTGAGTACGTACTCAAATACATTGAAAAACTTGTTTCCAGTCGTTAATTTTTGCGTGCTTCAAAATCAGGTTTTATAAAATTTGTATCTTAAATACTATTAAAGCTACCTATTCTTTTGATTGCTGTGTTATATTATGTATTAATTTTATTGTGAAATTGATCAAAGAAATGCTGAAATATATTATACTACTGATTCTAATATTTAGTCCCACAAGCAGCCGATTGTGCTTGTTTTGGCAAAAACAAAAATGACTCTAATTAATTCGTGGTCTGTCAAGCCGAGACCCGGATGTTTCCGCCTAATTACACGAGTACGGTTGCCGACTAAGCGTCATCTCGAGAAGTCGGATTCTTCATGGCATCATTGAACAACAATATCCACACATAACGTGTGAATATTGTTTGTTCACTGATCCCACCAAGATCCGGACCGTCGCCGACAAAACGCGCGTTCCGTACATTTCCCGTAACGACTCCGGCATATAGTCTGAAAATTCCGTCTGCTCCGGTCGTTTAGGAGGGGGGTGTTCCCAGAGCTATATGGTCGTGTACCGAATAAAAATCCAACGTTGGCCCAAGCTACGACACAAGGACATGAAAAAATTACAAAAAAAAAACCAAGACAACTATTTAATATCCAAAAGAAAAAACAAAACGGAATATTGACAACGGAAAAATACGCCCGAGAGCAGAGTGCCCAAAAACTAGGATGCGCGAATTTAAAACCCCAATTTTAATTCAAAATAATTTTGATCTCTACGTTACACGATTTTGTACAAAGCTCAAATATATTTACAGCATGTTCGAAACTACACAAGAAGTAAAAATCGCGAGGTAGAAGCACAAGATATAACACAGCAATTTACATAATGGCCTAAATATACTTATAACATACTAACAGTTGTATTCTAAGCATATTCCATTACATTTTTGTTTTGAATACATATTCGTATCATTTAAATGGATTCCACAGAAAGAAAACACATTGGAAAGAAAGAATGTTTAAATGGTCAGTTAATAATTGACGAACTTTATTTAGAATACACTTATGAGGCAGCTTGTGTTACGAAGTCCATTGTTGAGATGTTTGGTGGAGAAACTACCATTCCAATAGCGAATTTCTTGAAGCCACTGCAATCAAGTGTGGTTGCATTCATTATCCATCACAGCAACAGGTCTCCTAATTTGTCCAAATATGCCGCTACTGCTGTCCATTCAAAACTCTGATGAATTTTATTGTCCTTCAGGGAGCTGCAAAAAAAAGATAAACTATTAATTTACTTAAACCATTTAAAGTTGTTGAAGCTATCCAATACATATTCAATAAATACATAAAATCAATTGATAAATGATATTCAATATTTATATTATTGACATGCCAGCTGTACTGGAAATATTCTTCTGCAACATTCAATACTTGAATTTCTATCTGCAACAGCAAAAGAAGCATAAACTTTTTTGAAGAAATAATAGATATTATTCGAACGAATTCGTCCTATTTGTAGTTTTAGATTTTAAAGGACGTTATTGTATTTATCAGTATTATAAATTATTTGGAACACAACGTTTCGATGTACATTTTTTACACTTGAAAAAGGCAGCACTTTGCTGCCGAAAAGTTGTGTTTCAAATAATTCATAATACAGAACTTTTTACCCAATAAAACATATTTATTAAAAATGAGTTCTAAAAAGTTATTTCATATATCAAGTCTTTGAACGATTTATTTTTTTATCTTTTTAAAGTAAACAGTGTAATAGATATTATTTTAAAATCATATAATTCGGCTTGGATTAGCACAAAAACAAATTTAATATTGATTTGTCACAAATATTATGTAATAATGAAATACAAATTATGAAATGACAAAGCTAAATTTGAAGTTTGCGTTGGTTACAATCATAGCGAACTTATAAAAACTCAAAAAAAATTATTTTACCGATTGATTTGGAATGAAAGTCAAGTATAAACACTGAAACTCCATTTAAAATAATTTTAATACACAAATTAAACAAATGTGTTTGAAAAATATGAGATCTATTTTCAAAAAAGTTGATGCCGCCTGTAATACGGCTCAAAAAAGAAAGAATTATTGTTGGAAAACAATAATTCATTTTTGAAATGGTCATCCAATAGTCCAGATATATTTTTGTCCGATGGATCAACTTCAATGGATATAAATGCTCGTAAAGTGAATAATATAGAATTATCTACTTGAAAGTTGAATAACATTGCAAATAAAGATATTTCATGTACTTATGTATACTTTTTTTACTAAATAAAAGCACTCCTTGATTAACTAGGGAAAAATAGAAATAAATTACTTACTCTTGAGCTTTGAGATTGGAAGTCTTCTTGAAAACAGAAAGCTGAGGCTGCCACAATCTCAATTATAGATTTGATAGGCGATTGATTCAAATCCATGACTGCTCACTTCTTTTAGACCCCAAGTCAAGTTTTCAACTCGAAGAAGTACTGCGAGTTCGCTTCTTGACGCCATTTAGATTTTGATGATTGGATATTTGTTGAAAAAGCCGTGGTTCCGCTTGTAGTTCCACTTTGAATAACTGTTGGCTTCTTCAAGAGGCGTTCTTGAAGAAATAAAAGATTACTGTGAAAGGAATTCAATCTATCACTTATATGAACACACTATTTGTTAACTTAAAATATGAATATTCGCACTAATTTTGTATTTTCAAATGAAATGAAAACCTTTTTATCGTATTTCTTGTTGTTTAAAATATGTAAACTTTGACAAAGCAATTTCCTATGAAGTAATATATCATGATGGAAGAATCCATTTGAAATTTGGATCAAATAAATTTTCAATTTCCGTAATTACTAGCAAAAAATATATAGATTATTGAGGTATGATGAAGTTTCAAGCAAATTTACTTTATATTCAAAATAATTGTAATGAGTTATGATGAAAACTGAAATGTAACTTAAAATTTACTGGATCACTTCGTATCGTAACATTACCACTTCAAACTCAATGAAAAACACAAATCAGAGCAAATATAATTACATTTCACTTCAATTCATCTTTTATTCAACCTTTTGCAATAATTCTAAATGTTTATAAATGGAATAGAATCTTGAAACTTGTGTTTGCTGTTATATCTTTTATAATTTAAAAAAAATGCTTTGTATAACAGAATCAATTAACTTTTTGGGATAATTGTTGTGTTATGAACATCTATTGACTTAATTCAATTTAAATCCAAGTTAAGAATAGAAAGATTATTGCGTTATGTAACCAAACCAAATATTTCTTGGAATCAATGAAAATACTAATTTTGAAACACAGAAACTTGTTATCAATTGCCATATTTTGCTCTCATTTATCCCTATTACTAAAAAATTTGTCACAACTTATTATCGTTAGAATCAAGCAATTTATGAATTATTGTAAATTAATGGAATATATGAGAACACAATTACCTTAACTATTTTCTCCAGATTCACTTTTCTTCTGCTTTTCTCTATTTTTGGGAAATAGGACGTAGCAATGAATCAACTCTTCAAATTTATTTTGTCTACAGCAGCTGATTCAAATTCATATACAATGAAGACTTTTTGAAGAACTGCGAGCTCATTACGAAGTCCTGATGTTTGCTGAGGAAGCTGCGACTCCATTTAATCGTGTTTCTTTCACAGCGGCGGGTTTTTTCAATTCTTCAAATAACTGATTGTTGAATGTTGTAGAACGATTTTTGAATCATCACTTATATGAACACACTGAATGTTAACTCAAAATATGACAATTTACATTGATCTTGCACCATTTTCAAGTAATAAATATCTTTTTTACATTTCTTGTCTTGTTGAAAAGTCATGTAACACAAACGCTAACACAATAACTGGGTAAATGATTGTCTCAAATACATTTTCCAACTTTATATAATTAAAAATGAAATATGCAACTATGTCAAAGTATCTGATATTGTTAGTTTTGAGTATTATTATCAATTTCACTTGAAAATTATTCTCTACTACAACAGCAACACCTAGACCATGACATGACATCAACGGCCATCTTTAACTCAACAACAATGTTGCCAACCATGCGAATATTTTATATCACTCACATTATTTTATTTGTTAATTAATAAATTTGCAACTAGCTAACATTCAATTTGTTCATATATTTTCTTATCATTTTTACTTATATTCTCTTTTTGATGTCCTCAAAGATCGTACAGAGTCTGATGATACATGAATTTTTTTTTTTGGTGGAATCCAATACTTTCGATGTATTGAATGCTGCATTTTGCTTCTCTATTTTGAAGCAACGAAATATGCACCGTGAAAAGTGAATATATCCATGTAAATGTGTGAATAAAGGTCTTGTATAGCGATAGCGAGTCCTACAAGTTATTCTGAAACAAAAATATTGAAGCAAGATTAACAATATCATCAAGAATTATTAGGACAATTCTGGATCACACAAATAATGAATTGATGTTATTCGAACATGATGAATAAACATACAACATTCAAGTGGCTTCCGTATTTCAGTCACAATAAATATTTTGGTTGACACTCAATACAATTGACAGATCGTTTTAACTACTTTCGTGTCACAACAATATTATCATATTTGTAGTTTGTAGGTATGAAAATATATGCTTATATTCAATAAATAAATATAAATAAAAATAAAGGACATGAATATTCGTAATATTTAAAAGAATGATAGCCCTATAAGTAAATAGGTGAACTAAAATGATCTGAAATCTAGCTTGTGGATGTCTATTCCGACAAGGGTCTTATCTATGGGTTTTGGAAAATTAGTTTCAAAATTCGCCACACGGGCAGTGATTCACGTCTCCACTTTTAGTTTTTATTCTCTAGGTCTTTGCAATATATGTGTCTATGGCTGTATTAAGAGCTAATTTATTTGTTTAAAACGTGAAGCAAGCATTTTTCTGATGTTTTAATGGCTCAAATTACTATAAAAATTCCCTCATAATAAATTCTCTTGGGAAACATTTATTTGTGTATGTTTTTCTGCAGATATAACGGATATCACTTTGGTAATTGAATAGTTATCTCGTGAATGTCATTTCGGGATCGCTTTTGAAATGACCAATAGGGAACGTATGCGGCGAATGCTCTGTCATCTAGTGGCTGATATCTGAAACTTTTACTCTATATGTCAACAAATAATCTGTATTGAGTAGTGTCAAACCACGGGCAAAGATAATTTTGTAATGTAAGAAAACATTATATAGAAATGGATTGCTATATTTCTGATTGCTTCAGTACGTCCAAGAATTTTTTTTTTAGCGATAAAGATCTGTACAAGCGTGTGTTAGCTATTGATTCTCCTCAACTAGCTGCGGAAATATCCTTAGATTCTAACTGTTTCATCAAATTAGTAAATCTTGAATATGCTGCTGGTTTTGGAAATAACTCAGACATATTCAGTCCCTTATCGTAGCCCAGTTACTGCCGGGAGGATGGTTTGCCACATTGTTATGCTTGACTAGTTCTCGATTCTGGACTTTTTGTTGAATTCACAAGATAAATCAAGGCACAGACGTGCTTAAATTTACCTGCCTTACATTCACTAATTGCATTTTTGATGTTTCTATTGCAATCAAGATGAAATGAAGGAACATTTATTAGGAATGGGAAGATACAGAACAGGTCATTTCTAAAGATAGTGCAATAACAATTAGTTTGGACAGTTACATAAAGTTAGCTCAACATCAAATACATTTGAAATCTTCAAGCAATATTTCTGCCAGTTATCACTGCCTCTTCTTGTCCAACTTTTTCTGTAACATCGAAAACATGCTCCGACTCAAAGAGCTTTTGCCCTTTCAATGTATTCTGACCATACTGCCGATCATTGTTACTTGATCGAAACTCATAATTTTATAATTTCAATCATATCAAATTAAATTAAAATAGTATGCATTACATTCAATGTCTACATTGAGATATGTGACAGGTCTGGAAAACTTATTTTTTTATTCGCATTGTGACGCTACTATCGGCTTTTGTGCTGCCATCTATAGTTTCTGCACGTTCCCTATAGTTATAACAGATATCACTTTAATAATTGAATAGATATCTCGTAAAAGTCATTCCGGGAGCGCTTTCGAAGAGAGGGCAAGGCGCGTGAGACCATATGCAGAGAGTTCTATGGAAGCTTTCAAATGGGGAGCGAGAACCTTAACGGCGCGCGAGCGAGAGCCATCAGAGCTCTTGCATCTCGTTTGGAAGAGAGCCGTGCGTTTGGAAGGATACCGTGTCTCTTCTTTAATATGAAAGCGGCGTAGTGCATTTACACGGAGAGCAAAAACGGCTCTTATTCTCTAGTTTCTTCCTCCGCAACGTAAAGTCAGACTTATTTAGATTGCTGATAAATGCAGTGTGAAACCAACCCGCTCTTTGAAATAAAAGTTCATACTCGTACATGGACCGCAATGAAGTTGCTAAAAAATGGTGGCGTTTTTGCTATCGATGACGGCGTCGACGGAGAAAAAGATAAATGGGCACAGCACCTGACGCGAAAGCGCTAGAGCCGAAAGGCTCCTTGTCTGAAAAAGTCGGAAGTACGGCTCTTCGTGTGAAAGAGGTCTAAGAGTGGCAGCCGCCCTCTCGAAATGGCGGAAGATAGCACTTCGGTATTTCGTTGTCCAGGAAGGCATGAACTATAATTTTAAAGAAAATAATCGTAAGTTCTATCAGGGAAATCGACTCCGAAAAATTGACCGAATTGGCCTTTATTTCGACACTCAGGATAGGATTCTGGAGTTTCAACCATCATGATAGAAATATACTCGTATTACAAATTTCAACTCGATTGGTCAAACATTGCACTTGCTGTCGTGGAAAATAGTACACGCCTACAGGCTAACTGATCTCTCTCACTCTGGAAATCGTCTTGACGGTCTTCAACCATCTAAAATATCATATTTGTCGATTAAACTGCCCCTCCAGGCGGACCAGAGAAGTAAAATACGGGCAATATTAAAATTAGAATAAAAAATACAGGATATGATCGAGTGACTTTTTAATTGGAACGTAAGACTGAATGAATAAGGAACTGAAAATTTAAAGCATCCTAATGTTTCTCAAAAGTGCTTCTTTTTATCAGTACAGTTCAACCTATAGATCTGAAGCTTGGGTGGACTGTATTAATTAGTCCCAATAAGAATGAACTTTGTGAAACATTCAGGTGTTTTGATTCTTCCGTAATTTGCTCTCGATCTTTTTATAGTATCAAAACGACAACATTTTGATCCCAATTCAGTTTTTAAGGTGAGGAATACTCGGTAAGGGATAAGTTGAGGTGAAACAAGAAACAGGAGCAAAGAGTTACTAAATTTATATTGCAGAAATTTCAACGAATTCAAAGTTAGGTATCAAATAGATATTAAATGTGTGCAACACTTGACCAGCGAGTATTTTTACTCTTGATCGGGTTTATCATTCATTGAATTGATGAATAATATTTCAATGTATATCTCGGTTCGACTCAGCATCTGAAATAAATAACTTTAATTGTTTCTCGGAAAGGATTCTGCGATGATAAACAAGTGAAGTTTCCATTTTATTCTATTCAGTTTTTGTAGAATCAGTGAAACAACAAAAAAGAAAACAAAGCTTTTAATAAATACCAAACTATACAGAAGACAAAACAATGTAGAATAAGCGAAGAAACTCCTGCAATACAGCAGGAATGTAATTTCTCTTAGAACTATGTCATGGATTTACTTCGAAATACCGGTTACATTCTCCTGATGTTGATTTTGTTGCAGTTTAAAAATAACTTGAAAAATATCATCTTGAGTTTTCAAATAATGATTTTTTTTTAATATGCGCAGATTCCTTCCAAATAGTTGTATTTTAATAAATAATTCCAGGCATATTATCAAGTTGGACATAGGAAAAGAATGTCTTGCTGAAAATTCTTTGATCACAATTGAAATTAAACTTTATGTGCATGCGAAGCATGTGAACTCACATCAAAGACTTTGTTGTTACTTTCTGGCATTACATATTCATAATTCACGGTATTCTTATTTCAAATATTTAGGTTTGAAATAAGTGGTAATCCATTCAATATTATTGTGTTTTATGATATCATTTCGTGATATATATCTCATCCATTATTGCTTAAACCACACGCATGCGATGTCTATTACTCAATGTTCTGTTCTGAATTGAATAATATATGTCAATTTGTCTCACAAGATGTTTACACCTCGAGTAAAATAGAAGAGGAAGTCAACAAGTGACGATTTGTCGACTTAAAGGTCGATAGCTCTGAAGGAATGGGGATTGTTTGTCAACTGTCCATGCTGAGAGAAATTAGAGTATTACAATTGTAGGACTGTTATTATCGATCACACAGTTTTTTTTAACATGAATTATTTATAGGGTCGAACCCCATCTTCAAATCGAACAAAAGAGGTAAACAGTGCAAAATAAAGTCAAACTGGAGACAGAAACACTCGTGGACAGATCGGACGAAACATTTCTAATAATGTGCAAATAGAACTATAACCCTCAGCACTTTGGTCATCTCCCAATGTTTAAACTCTGCTACAATAGTATCCCTAATTACAACTGGAAATCCGCTCATGTCTGGAGTTGTTGGAATTCCGGGAAAGGGCGGAGTGGCGAATACGTGACGCTAGAGAAATGGACACATCCATTTTGTAGATATTATACTCCCCAATAGTGGAATTTCAGATCAACGCGTAGATGTTTTCAAATGTACTACCAAAGCGCGAAGTTCGGACGCTTTATAAATTTATACTTTTTTAATTTAATTCCAACGCAGCAAATACAGATGCAGTTCAAGATGAGGGTTGTTTCAAACTTTAAAGGGTGCTCATTTGCCTTTGCTTGCGACTCCCTCGTTAACTACTTGTGTACTTTGTCCAAGTATCATTAACAAATCGTTTGTTTAGCAGTAAAAATCTTCCAAAGACACTTTGAATATTTAAAACAGCAAGACAATTATTTTTCCCTTGTTACAAATGCTTTGTTGTTTTACTTTATTGTTTGCAAATTACGAGGAGCATATTTCAGCACTGAATTCCAGCTTCCATTCTATTTTAGCCCTTATGCTCTCTGCTTTGGATTCCATTGTGAGTCTCAGTTAATCTTTACCTATTTATATCTTCACAAAGATAATTTATAACTGTTGAATATTTTTATTGACACTATTTCGAGGCTCCATAGTAAAAAGATACAAATCTTGTAAGTTGAGCAATATTTTGTAATACCATATTCATGTGTATTGAGATAGAAAATTTATTTGAGGTGCCATTAGTAGCTGATGAGAGGCAAAAGATTGCTTGGAATAAATTTTGGCCCAAAAATAGGTTTTCAAGAAGCAATAATTGTTGAATAAGGGCTTTGTTCAAAAGGACAACCAATTTTGTTGCAGCCAGCTTTAGTACTGTGGTCGGTTTGTAGAATTCCGTTGAGGTACTATTAGTGATCCAAGAAAACTTAGCAGATTGTTAAAAATGGGGCTGGATCCAAAACAAGGATTTTTGAGAGCCAATAACTGTTGAATAGGAGCTTTGTTTAAAAGAATCATCAGTTTAGACTTTTTGTCTTGAATTAGTTTTTGTATCAGTGACCAGTGTGCAAAATTTGTTTGATTGGCCATTAATATCTAAAGAGGAGTACAAGATTCTTTGGAATAAATTTTGGGCCAAAATAAGGACTTCGAGGAATCATAATTTCTGAATAGAAGCTTTATTCGAAGAACCTGCTTTGGTATTGCAGCAGTTGAGACAGTAGGATAAATTTTAATTCCCATTCTCAAAGGACATTCATGAATGTGTATCTCAGAACAAGCTAATTATTGCCAATTCATTGTTAAAGCTCTTTTCCAAATGCTTTGTACTTCTCGTCGCCCCATGATACAGACAAAACCCTTCTCCGGTTATCTAGCTTCTTTATTATCGTAGGATTAAGTCTAATCTACGTGTATGCACGATTGCAATTACTTCTAAGGTCGTATATCTCTTCTAAATACATTTGATTTTATCTTATCTCAATTGTACGTTCTAATAAAAGTGAAATAATGAAAATTAATCACAATGCCTTGATTTTTCCGAATTGATGAGTATTAGAAAGATTAATTAAATTTTCAATTCCATATGGAAAATAGAACGGTAATATGTAATCGGAATAACAATTACTACGCCAGAGAAGATTCATTAAAACCATGGCAATGTATTCTATTTATTTGAGGTGCCATTAGAGACTAATGAGAGGTAAAAGATTGCTTAAAATAAATTTAGGCCTAAAATAAAAGCTTTCAAGAAGTAATAAATTGTTGAATAAGGGTCCTGTCCAAAAGATCTACCAATTTTGTTGGAACCAGCTTTGGTATTGTGGCCGATTTGTAGAATTTGGTTGAAGTGCCATTAATGACCAAAGAAGAGGAGGTTGTTTAGAATGAGCTTTGAAACAAGACAAAGTTTTTTGAGGATATTTCCTTTCCGATTCATTTCACGATAGAAACATTTATACATGAAATGAAACTAGAAAAAATCTTATACAATTTATGTGATGACCTTTTTTTTTCGTAATAGTTTTGGCGTACGAGCGCCTCAAATCATTATACATCTATGCCAACCCGTGACATTTAATTTGAACTGAAATTTGTGAGCTATAAAATCATCTTGAATCTAAAAACTATACTGAGAATAAATATTTTACTATGCGTTAAAAACTCGGCTTACTATGGCTTGTCCTCCGCAGTTATGAATGCATCGCCTTTGTATCGGGCGCCCTTCTCTTCCTTCACAGTGTCGTTTGCATTTATATAGCCATAGAGCCACGGCTTCTAATTTATGAGGAAGTAAATTATTTTTTTGTATACTTGATGAAAAACATCAGGTTGAATATATAGCAATCAGTAAGAACAAGTGCCAGTTTTCTAATAAGCAACACTTTTCTAATTAGCAACAAAAAATAACAAACGAAAAATGTACTATGGCACGTGTCCAAGTGACAGCTCTGGCCTAATTAAGAGAAAATTACAGGTTAGACACATAGGAAAACAAAAATTATCTCGATTTTGTCGGAAACAAATGTAAAGTCGTTTCTTTAGCTGCATCCAGAATTTCGCGTGAATCAATAGCTTCTGACGTTTCCAACAAATTAATTTTTGATATTGCTTATTTGTTACTAAGATTTTGCTTGATAGTTGCTAGACCGTTACTACGTTTTTGCAAGAACACAACCTTGATTAGTATTTCTGTAAAAAATTATTTCTATTCTTGGCGTCTTCCACTCAAGTTTTCGATCAAGTATACAAAAAATAGCGTGCTCAACACGTAATAAAAGCGACATTACTTTGCTCGTGTAAATTTATTTCACGAGCGAGAGTAACGAGCGAGTGAATTGAAATATTTACACTCGCTAGTAAATCCCCACTTTTCTCTACTTGTTAATCAATCTACTATTTTTTGTGCTGATCCATTGCATAAAATTAAAGTGACTGAAGTAAAAGAAAAAGGATTGGAGACTTCTCGTAAGTCAAGTATTGAAAGAAAGGACAACAAGGATAAATTTTTGGTGGGACAGTGATCGATAGTGGCTCACGATATATGTTGAGAACGATATATTGATGAGAAGTTAATCACTGCATCTTTGCGTAGAGGAAGCTATGTCACGACTTCTTATCCACAACTGCGATCTACGCGCCCAAGTACACTTTGCGGCGCTCGTACGCTAAAACTTGTAGGCAATTTTTTCTAGTATCATATTGTATATGAATATTTTTATCGTGAAATGAGTCGGGAAGAAGATATTGTCAAAAAACTGCTCTTAGGCGTCATTTTTCCAATATAATTCTGTGAGCGACAAAGACACGAGGTGATAAAGCTGGAATTTTGGGAGAGCACATCAAAATTTTTAAAATTATCCATTTTTGAAATTCCCAGAAAACTTTCCAAGTAAAACCACCAAATGTCTGTACTATATAATCTGAGATACGTTTGTTTGAACTCTCCGCATAAATATTTTTGTTGGTACTTCGCAGGTCTTTCAAATTCCTTCTCCTAACAATTTGGTTGCACCTCCTAAACAGATCTTTCATATTTTTTTTGTCAGCAGATGCCTAAGGAAGATCCTGAAAGGATATTGGCCTCTGGTTCGATGTTAGCGAAAATAAAGAGCTTTGAAAAGGAATAATCGAAAAATAATCTCCAACCCAGATAAAGGAGAGACAGTGGAAGTGGATTGGAAATAGTCTACGTAAAGACTTTTCAACTGTAGAAAATAAGTACGTTATTACAAAGACAAATGAAACAAGGATTATCACCAAGAAAACCCAGTACAAGAACGATGGACAAGGGGGTCAGATCATTCGAAAAAGTTTTTTTTATGTCCTCTGCTCCTCTGTGGACCGAAAGGGAATACGTCAAGTTCGCCATTTACTTGATCATATATTTTTTATGTGCAAGACACTACCGCAGAGAATAGTGGATAATTTTTCTTTTTTCGCATTGGAGATTCTAATTTTGTGAGCTGATGTCAGATATTTTGTCATTTTATAACCAGAAACTTGATAACAATGCAATGATCCAGCGTTCAAAAATGTTCAGACTTCTTATAAATCTATATTGAACTCAATTTATTTCTTCCTCAATATATTCTTATTTTAGCTCTGTGCACTTCGTCCAACGAATCCCTGATTTTTTTATGCTCTCTAAATAATAAAATGACACCAAGCCTCAAAACAGGCCTCTCTTTTAGCGATGACCTTATTTGACCTAAGTCTCGTACCATCGAGCAATTTTTTGAATTTAGAAACAAATAATAATCGAGGGGATCAAATCTGAGAAATATAGTTGATGAAAAACCGATCTGTAGCGTAATACGTGAAATTTTTTCTTTGCGACTGTGCACTTGTGCACCAGACAAGAGCACGTTTTTTGTGCCAAATGTGGTTCTTTCCCGTCTCAAATCGGTGTCGAATCGAATCGATCCAACAGCTTTGCATGATATGTATACACCTTTGATTTTTTTAGGAAATCGCCTCCTTAAAAATGTAGCCAACATATCCATTTGATTCACCAGGACAGTTCACTGTTTCAACTGCAAACTTGGTCACTTGTTGACATTTGATTATTAATTCATGGATTTTATTGACCGTTTCTCGCGTAGGGACGTCTTTTGAATGTCTGGATGTTAACTCAAAAATGTTCTCAAGACTGCGTTGCAGCCAACTAATTTCGACAGCTTAGCGTTTTCATGATAATCTCATTGTTAATTTTTTTCTCCAAAAACCGATGTTTTGTTCTGTTACTCGCTTTTATCTATTTTTGTGAAAATGCAAGTGTTGTTCGCTTTCAATGACTGTCTAGTACAAAATAAATGACATAGCTGGTTGAAAAGTATATAACCGCAATTTGAAGAACAGGATTTACATTGAAGAACATCAATTTGATATTGGTGGTGTCATCCCTTGTCTCTGCCGAATACTTTTCAACCGCCTCACTTGGTAAGTTTATCATCAAATAGTGTAGCGATGGGTTATATAGCCGGAAAACAGGAGTAGAAGAGAACAATCTATCACCTCGTATAAATGGAAGTCTTAGATTGAATTGAACGTCTTTTTTATCCAAATCAGATGTACATTGTCTATTTCTTCTTTGATTTATCAACTGAATGTCTAGATGCTGTACGAAATGATGTATATCTGTGTTCCACTTTTAATGAACATTTGTTGTGCTCCAAATCTTCCAGTGACATGAGATCTTCCCTAAATGGATTAATAAAGTTGGTAGCTGTGTCCAAAAATAGAAGAAAACGTATATTGATGGATTTATGAAGGTTTAAGAACCGACAAAGTTAATCTTGTATAGATGTCGTTATTGTACGATTTATTACTTTTCAAGAATTTACTTTTATAGTCCATCATTTATTGTAATATATATTAGACATTTTTCTTATCAATGAATATATGCTTTATGGAACATATAGCTCATAGCTATACTTATTTTATCTACCGCCAATATAGATATCGATCTTACATAATAAGTCGAATAAATTATGGCGACATGACTTTAATTAATGTGACTAGAATAATATTCAAATTCCAGTATTCCAGTTTCTACTTGATGTGGATATTGATGCAGAGAAGTTTTGTAACAATTCCCTTGTGTGATAAAACTCCTCATCAATTTAACGAGATAGCGGTAATCAAATGGTCAGAAAACTCGTCTATTTCTCTTGTGTGGCTTTACGTCAGCTTTTCCATGTAGACTATGTGGGTAACGGTGCGCTAGCGACGCTTTGCAAAGCTTGGAAGTTCGACGCTTCATTTACCGCCACCGATGAATGTGAGCGACCGAGAGTTCCCCACGACAAAGTAGGGTTAACCTAGAAACAATAACCACTTCTGGAATTTCAAACGCTGAACATGAAAGGGAGGAATTCTCAGGGTTTCATCTTATTATATTATATCTTCTCGAATGCTAACACCAAAAGGGTACTCAAATACAGGGTGGGGCAGAAAAACCTATCCGATTTCAAATCCCTTTTTCTCAGAAGAGGGGGCAGGTAGAGTAGTGGGGTAAAAACCGTTAGAAATCCGGTTTTATGCCATTTGTCAGTAGTCAACATGCCTTGGTCTGGTGAACATCGTGCTTTTGTTATTGAGCGGTTTATCGAATGCGACGGTTCGATAATTGCTACACAACGTGCTTTTCGAATTCATTTCGGACTCGGGCGTCATGATCCTGTTCCACATCACGCTACGATTAAAGTGTGGGTGTCAAATTTTAGACAGACGGGTTCAGCATTGAAAAAGAAGTCGCCTGGACGTCCCAGGACAGCAACAAGACCTGAAAACGTGGCCAATGTGAGAGCCGCGATTGAACGTTCCCCACGTCGTTCTGGAAAATTTTCTTAGACCCAAAATGGAAGAAAATGGCGTGGAAAATGTGTGGTTTCAACAGGATGGTGCAACCGCCCACACATCGCGACGATCAATGGACATTCTCAGGGAACTGTTTCCCGGTCGCCTCATTTCCCTGAGAGGTGATCTTGGCTGGCCGCCGCGCTCACCGGATCTCACTCCATGTGACTTCTTCCTTTGGGGTTATCTCAAATCAAAGGTTTACCAGCATCGACCAAGGACCCTTCTTGCTTTACGAAGGGAA
Source organism: Dromius quadrimaculatus (assembly GCA_963989225.1). NCBI lineage: Eukaryota > Metazoa > Arthropoda > Insecta > Coleoptera > Carabidae > Dromius > Dromius quadrimaculatus. The sequence goes on from OZ022328.1 coordinate 7,670,005, forward strand.
ATTGCTCGGGCAATTGAAGAAATTCCTGTGGAAATGACGGTGAAAGTCATGGAAAGCTACCGCGAGCGCCTAAATCAGTGTATCCGCTCCCAAGGACGACATTTGAGTGATGTGCTTTTCAAAACTTAAATTTAAAAATGGCATAAAATTTGCGATATGTTAATAAAAAAATTTTTTTTACAAGTTGACTGGTTTTAGTTTTATATCGTTTTGAAATCGGATAGGTTTTTCTGCCCCACCCTGTATAAGCGTCCAAGAAGAATATTTCGCAAATCTTTATCGATCATCAACTTTGTTTGATTGATTCGTAATCTGTTGAATGCCTTTTAGGTTTTTTCGACAGACTTATTTATGAGACGCTTTCAGAAATAACTAAATTCCTTAATACTTCAAGCACGTCACTGAAAAATATAATCCTTTTGAGGAGCCATCAGAATTTCAAAATGCATTCTGAACACGAAGTATTCAAAGTCAAAGTGTTTATCGAATACTTCTCCCTTTAGAATTTTTATATTATTTTCAGGATAACGCGGAGTTGATATTTACGGTATTCAAGCTATGAGGGAATGTTGAATATACGAACAATTTTATTTGAAAAACAGTTTTTTTATGAATATAATTTTGTAGAAGAGTGAGTAATATGAAATATGGATTGATTTGCATACAGAGATCACTGTCTTAATATTGAGTTGCAAAATATTATGAGTTATCCATATGATTCATGTGGAGGCATCAGGATCAATCAAAAGGTACAATTTGCAAAAAAAAACTTGGGACAAGAAATTAGCAGAATCTTGTTAGTCCTCCTCTAGATGTTCTTTTTTTTAGAATTTATATGTTTCCGGCAGTAATGTAGTGGCAAATTCCCCATTGTTGCAATGCTAAGTATATTTGTCAAATTGTAAGGAAGGTCGTATTTATCTCTATTACACACAATAGCCAAAGAGCATAGAATTAGAATGTATCCGAGCTCGCCAGGGTTACCAGCGCTTCAGAGAGTCAAAAATAGTAGAGGAGTGACTTATCTTTCTTTTTCAATGTATTGTCGCAAATATGAAATATTTGTAGTAATTAGTTCACATAATTATTTATTTGAATTTATTGTAACTGTAATCCTAGTTAGTATTGACAAGGTCGATGTTCAATTGTCGGACATGATTGACAGGCTATGGTCACTAGATGTTCGGTGGTTGCAAGACAACAACTGTTAGACAATTGAATGTTGACCCATTGTCGGCTTAGGTATATAAGGGCATGAACTAGGAGAGGAAGTCAGTCATTCGGTAATTCAGTACGAGTAACTGTGCGTGATATTGTGAACACTGTAACCTGTATTAATGAATTATTCTAAATAAATTTTGTGATAGTATCTTCAAGCTTATTGGATATGTCTTCAAAAAGTTGGTCGACGGCTTTCCTCTGTTCTGTTTCTGCCTTCTACTTCTCTTTAAGTCTCTTTTCGAGATTCGCGAATATTTCTTTGTCGGCTAGTTGTTGCTGCTCATTCACCTCTCTTTGACGGCGTTATTCTTCATTCTCGGCCTGTTTACTGGCTCGTGCCGCTTCTTCATCACACTGCTCTCGCATGTACTCTTAATACCTCTGATACGCGCTGCGGACAGCTGGCAAAGGCTTCCTTGTAATGGGGAGATCTGGCTGACCGTCCTATTTTTCAAGCTCATCTCGAACCCAGAGCTTCGCATTTGAGAGACGCTTCTTCATGCGGACTTGATTCGGCTGTAGTTGCTGCTTTGACTCCGAGAAGTCTCTCTCGACATCGGCGGCGTTACCATGGGCCTCTACTACTTTGAAGATGTTGGGAAACCGGCTCATTTTAGGTCCAGACATGGAAATATTTGCCACCAGTAATGGTCTATCCTCATGTTAGGCTGAAGGCGTCTCAAGTGTTTTCCGTCAGACCATTTATCCAACACTGACTTCTTGAGTAAGTGTCTTGCGGCAGCTTGGTACTGTTTCTGAGCACCAAACTTTAACTGGAGAATGCTCACTTCTTTACAATCCTTTCACCACAGTCTTCCTCCTTAAGAGGAACCAAATTGTCTTTATTTATAAAAAATTCTTTTTCAAGACAGTTTCTACTAGTAGATACCGGCGCGATATCTAAGCCGCTTAGTAAGCAAATCCGGGATAGAACTGAACACCAATGTCTCGGAACACGATGAAATTAATCTCCGCAACATCTTTAGTAACGCCATCTACGTGAGTTTACCGTAGTAAGCGAGTCGAGGTACAAATTTGTCCTTTATTCTAACCACTTCTGGGCTCTGGAATAGTGACAATAGTGATCAAATTTCGAAAATAGTGAGAAAAGTGACAAGACTTTAAGATAGTGACCAATGGTGATTCACTGGTAACCTTGGATCTTGCTGAATAACGCTGAGTCTTCAGGAATTTATTGAATCATATGAATTATGGAAGCTGTGGAAAACCAGTGAGGGAACGCCGTTCCGGCAAGGCAGGTCGGAATGCCATATATTAGCCATATACAGGGTGTAACAGGAATAAGTACATTAATTTTAACCAGTTATAGTTCTTGTCAAGCCTAACAATTTTTCTTAGTAACTTTTTCCCGAATTCTCATCTTTTTTTAGCATTTTTTATCCCCTATAATTTAACGAGTCGTTCAGGTGCATAGTTATCGGATCTAGTAGCAGTTGCAATAGAACAATGATTGATTTTGACATGTGTGAGTTATCAATTCCTTAAAATAAATTCTGGAATAGAACAGATTATAATTTATTAATTCTGTGTACGATTTCATGGGCAGTTTGGGATTAGCTTAGCTAATTTATTTGGAACGATCTCCAAATTGTCATTTTTCACTAAAAATTGAATTATTGTGGTTATGGTAATGTATTTAATGTCAAAATATTATGCACTTGTACATTACGATGAGAATACCATGGAATATTTAGAACCTAACGTTTATCTGGAACGTAACACAGCAGATGAGATGAATGAAATACATCAATTTATGAATGAAGCACCTGTGTATTAGTTTTTCTCATATTATTACAAACTTCACACTTCACACTCAGGTCGTTTCATTAAAGTATGCGCCGTGAATTGATCTGCTGAATAAGCAAAATATTATATCACATATTTCAGAAAATATTAAAAATCAATTACCAAATTCAGTTTGATACATTTATAGGTTATATTTTCTGTTCTTCGAAAAAACAATCTCCAAAATTTCATGTAGCAATATTTCTATCGAATTATTCAGTGAATTAATTAATTTAGAATTACATTCCATTCAATATTCTACCGTTTTCTTTAAATAAATCGTTGAATGATTTACTCTTTATGTTTCTGATGAAGTAGGTTAGGAACAGCAACTAATTCTCGAACTGCTAGTAGATGGCAGCACAGTCTGACTCTCCTGACACAGTGACACAGTTTCAGACAATTCAAATCAGCTGATTCAAATGCAATGAACTTGTGCAGACAATCTTATGATTAAGAAATGTACTATCCGAAAATATACGTGAAATCCCTAAATAAAAATCAAACTTCTTAAAAATGACATAAAAATACGACTAAAAGACCAAATTGTTGATTGCAGAGACAAATTCAGTCTTTCTTCCAACATATACAAAAATAGAATAATCGAGGTGAGCGAATAACAATGTATTGCCAAAATACTAATATTTTTCCAGTTTCAAATGAATGATTGACAATCGACAGCTGTCATTCTTCCAACAAATGAGGAACATTCAGTTTGAACCATAGGCGCACTATGAAATTTTTGACAAAACTTTGATGAATTTTTACTCTGTATCCAGAGGATTTACGGAAAAAAGTTATCAGGAAAAATTGTTATGCTTGACAAATTGCATCACAGGTTAAAATTAATGTACTTATTTCTGTTACACCCTGTATAGTGAAAATTGCTAAAATAGTTATCTGTGTATCCGTTGTTTGCGGCCGAAGCGTAGCTGAGGCTGCAAATCAGGTGAGACCAAAAAAGAGTTGTAGGCCGAGGTGCACACAATGTTTTTCAGGCGATCATCACGAAATAATTCAGAATAATAAAACTTCATCTATTTATTTCTGAAACATTGCAATTGTAAATCTTAGTTACCTTTGAAATTGTTTTATTTTATTATTTTCTAATAAAAAAAGCAGCCTATAGGCTACGTGCATGAAGTCTACTAGCGCCTCTAGCGGGCAATGGAGAACGATTGAACTCCATTTTATCATTGTTTCATACCTATAATTTTTTAAATGTACTAATATTATTTAATTCAGCTGTGTGCGTATAATATAACTTGCATAGCATAAAAGGTACGTTAAAATTATTTATTTTGAGTATTTTTTTCTTCAATTATAACGTACCTATTTAGGAGAAAACGTCTTAATTCGTCCAAAATTGACAGGATAACCTCAAATTATGACGCGGATGATCTTGCAGATCGGGTTTGTATTTATTAAACACTGTATCCCTTTTACCGAGGAAGCATTGAAGAAAAGCGTAATAGTAGATTATGCCCGACCTGTGGAAAATCTGTCATTTCCGCCGTGTTGTGAATTGAGTCGCAATCGCCGGAGTGGAGTGTCAAAATATTGACACGGAACGTAGGTGATTGCAAATCACTTCACAACAGGGCGGAATTTGACAGGTTTTTCACATGAGGGACATATGCTATTTTATTTTCGACTCGGTGGAAAATACCCAAAACTAGGGACGGAATTGATTCCATTTCATAGTGCACAGGATATTCTTTCCAATTACCAGCACCGAAAGTGCCGCCTTGTGTGTCACACGCAGAAGCTCTCGGTAGGGATCAGGGGCGAGGCTCCTGACAGGTTTTATAGGCGAAGTTAAGTTGCGGGAGGGTCCAGGGGCGAAGCCCCGGCAGGGTCAAGGGACGGAGTCCTTGCGGGGGGCCTGGGGGACGGAGCCCCCCGACAAGACCACTTGCGAAAAGAAAAGATATAAATACTCGCAGAAAAATAATTCAATATCTGTAAAAAGTAAAACTGGAAACTCTTATATAATAACTTATCTGGCAAGGAACTGATTGCAATTTGCCTCGCCTGTTTTCATACGTCAACTTTCGATGTTTTTTTAGAGTTTTCTGTACTCAACGTATTCATTAAATCCATTTTTTATAATAAAATTATCGGTGTCATCGTATATTTTTGTTATTGACAGATTGACAGTTGCTAAGATTTGATCATTTTATATTTGCAGAAAGATATAATGTATTACCGGCAGACAAAAGAAATACGGTATTTTCCACGTCGTTCAAACGGAGAAAAGGAGGTATTTTCCACCGAGTCGAGAATAAAATTAGTTTTGCCATATTAAACATGTTGAAGAATATGGTGCTGACAATATTAACAACAAAATTATTGCGAAGTGCATCTGACAAACTTCTATCACTGAAACATCTTACAAATTAGAGATAGAGGTAAATTCATGAATACCAAATCGATGATGAATATTTCTAATTTCACAATTGAATTACAAACATATTTGTTATATGTATAGATTAATAATGAAAGACAGACAATACTCTATTTACCACTTTGATTCACTTCACTCGTTTTTTTATGTTATAATTGGGTACATGAAATCTATGAAACTATATTTCACTTGAATCATCCTTAACGCAACAGCCTGGAACAGAACAAACGTTTTCCCATGTCTTATATGCAATTATTTTCACTTTTAAACTACAATACTCAATGACAGCTCATTGACGTATTCTGAGAAATGGAGTTCAATGGTTACAATGGTGTTCACCATGAGCGCTCGCATCGATATTTGTTCAAACTCCGCCTCCTTGCACATAGCCTATATAAGTAGGTATGAAGTGTTTATGAAGTAGTTTTTGACAGTTCAGTCTCAAAAAAGTAATATTAGACCCGGGCCGTCTTCAATCTGTTAGAGGCCCTGGGCACATTAGGATAATGGGGCCCCTATGACTTTGACAGAGAACTATTTACTTAGAATAAACACATCCTAGCCTAATTGAACATAGACTACTGAAAACGAGTTTCAATCATAGTCCCATCAACCCTGATAGGCTCTCTCACAAACACTCCACTCATGAACAGTTCAGCATCCATTTTATCACAAATCACCAGCGAGAATAGCGACGAAAACAAGTATATTTAACTCGTTCGCTCTTATCTAACGAACAACGGCGAGAGGAGGATAGCGAACACATTTGCTCAAATACGATCGGCCGAACGATAAATATGGCTTGTACACATTGAGCAGATCGCATGTGTTCGTGAGTGTTTTCTGATTTTCGCATGTCATTGTTTACAATCAGTGAGAAGAACGAAGTATGTCTGATGACAATATCATAATTACAAGTGCGGCTTATATAATTATGAGTGTAGAACTAATTAAGCGAAGGAGAAGAAATGTCGTTGATGGATGACCTCATAAGTGCAGAGAACATTAAAACACAACCGATTCAATGGATGGCTTGAAGATAGGAATATTATACCAACTTTTTGTGAATTAAACTCCACACATCCAGTTTCTTCACTTGTAGTTGTCGTTTGTAGGGTTTCACAAACACTCACGCTCTCATTCCATTCCATTTTGATTCAAAATTAGTTCATACGAATTATCAAGCCTAAATTTGCCTACTTGATCGTTCTGCAACATTCCAAATGGAAATCAATCACGTACATAATAGTAGCAGCGAATCACAACATGTACACGGATTTTCTTTGATGTAATGCCTGGTGAGCGAATCTTGCCGAAGGCGAATGCATATGTCTGTTGTTGCTTGTTTTAACCGTTTACAATCAGCAAACGAATTCGTTCGTTACGCTTCTTTCGTCGTCGTTCGCTAGAAGTATACGCGGCTTTTTAAAATACGTGTGTTTGTATTCGTCGCTCTTCTCTTCCCACTTATTGTTGCTTGTATCATCGCTCCACTATGCGGTTATCCTTCGGTCGGTTACGTTCAGTTTTACGTCGCTATAGAAATCCTGAGAGTGATAAATATCAGTTATCGTTTGGTGATCTAGTAGGAACTAGGGGGCCCCTATCGATCGCGGGGCTCTAGGCACGTGCCCAGAATGCCCAGTGGGAAAGAGAGGCCTGTATTTGACACATTAGTCCCAAAAAGTGAAATTTGATGGATTTGTACCAAAAAGTAAAACTTCACGGCCGCAAAAAAGGCCATAGGAACATTTTTTTTTGTTATGATCGCCTAAAAATAATTTTAACAACTTCACAAAAAAGTGTTGACATACGTTGCTGTGATATATTAGAAGTATTTACAGCGCATTTTTTGGAAAAAAGCGCTATTATATTCACTTTGGCTGTCTGGCTGGCTGGCTGGCGTGACGCTGAGTTCTCAGCAACTATACTATTTACAGACTTGAAACAGGTACTAAATAAAAGCTGCTATTTCGTAGGTTTGCACAAATTGCTTCAATTCAAGCTCAGTGATTGTGGAAGATTGAATTATTCAATTACTTGTTTCAAGTGAAACAATGCTCATAGATATATATATGACATAAGGGATATGGCAACTAGAATTTATTAGAGTAGATAAAAATTCAGTTACAACTTTCGCCGCGGGTGTCACTATTATTATGTACAGTTGTCAAATCTGTCCGTGATTCATTCAATGACTTGTTTGACGCGAATTTAAAGCTTATTAGAATGAATTATTATTATTGGATGAAAATTTGTTCACTTTTGGTGTATTTTTTTAATACAGATAAAGATCAAATTATCATTTCAAGGTACAGCACTTGACCTCCCGTCAGTCAATAACTAGACAATGAAGATTAAAAAATATTTTTGGGTTTGTACATGCATAAATTATGTACCTATTAAATAGTCAACTTGAAACTAGTACTAAATGGAAGCTGCTGTTTCGTAAGTTTGTCCAAACTGCTTGATTTCAAGCTCAGTAATTATGAGAGATGGTAATTTGCGAAATCTCTGAAGTAACAAGCATTCATGAGCTGTCAAAATTGCGCTTTCATCATCTAGATGATTCTTCCATTTTATTTTTATTTTCGCTATTGAGCCTACTCATAAAAAAGTCTATGAATCTTTTGTGTACAGTCAGAGTAAGAAAATCAGTGATTGAGACAACAAGAAATTTTAATTTCTATAGATGAAGTATTTACAACATAATGACATGAAATGTCATAAGATTTTTCTGTGAAAAAAGAAGAAATTAATTGGGTAGTAAATATCAGAGAGCAATGGAAACAGGAGAATTGTAATTTGGAAGCGCTGAATATGACACTGTGAAGCGTTGAATGCTGGAGAGCCTTAGGCAACAGATATTCATGTATCCATTTACAGATGATTCCAGGAGGTATTTGGATGGGGCTGGAGAGAGAACGCCTGGATGTCGCACTGCGACGAGGAAATATTTATATTGCCGCTAGCTACATCTAGTCACGAGCAGTTCATTCTCACAATTTACATACTTGATCCCGCAGAATTAGATTTTCGAAGGTGCAGTGATACTGCATTACCCAAAAATGCATATCATCATTGGGCAATTAAACAGTTGCAGTTTTTGGGAATGTGTTTTTGTACTTCCGAGATATTCAACGTAGTGACGATTGTTGACGAGATTCTATTTATTTATAACACAAATAATAAAATCGACTTATTTATTTCATTGCGGTGAATGATTCTGATGCGACTCTGGACACGTTGAAAGTAAAATAAGATTGTTAAGCGGTATTGTGAAGAACATACAAAAGATAGAAGGAGAGAGATAGTGTTCAAGGCAAAGCAAAGCCTCGTTTTACCGTGGAACATTTTTATATATAGTCTTTATTGAGTTCTATGTATCAATATTTTTCTTGACGTTAGTATTGAGTTCAAAAGGAGGATTGTAAAGAATGATTTCAACGATGAAAATAATGGAATAATGTTCAAATTGGAGCCTAACCCCTTGAAGAAATGGAACGGAAAGATTCCTCAGGATGTAGCTATTAGTTTCTGCAGCGTTATGGTTTCAGAAAACCATAAAATTCTTGCAAAAGAAATCCTTAAATGTTTTGTTGTATCCCAGTGTTACAATATTCATGTTCTCTATTATTTCTTGATGAATATATGTTGAGTGTTTATTCTGGTGGTAGAACACCTTTGTTATTTGGAAGGTTTCTGTTCGCACGTTGAATGTAGGTCAGGTTGATATTGTATGTTGCGTGTACTTGTTAGAGGCGTGTTGATCATTGATGAAATATTTGTTTTATATCAATTTAATATTTAATTTTTGCCGATGTGCTTTGATTCAAGACTTGAAAAAACAGAATGATAAGTTCTCTGACCATTGTCATGAACATTTGTGATTATTCGTGTTTCAAGTTATCGATCACAAATTTATAAAATCGCATAGTCACTGGTTTTATTTAAAATTCTCGAAAATGAGCTCTGAGTACTTTAAAAAACTATTGACACTAATTTTTTTGATACGGAAAATCGTCGAGATTGGCAAGTACGATTTAAAAATAAATGACGTCTGAATAGGTCACGAGAAACCACCATGTTGTTGTGACGTCACTACGCACGTTGGTACTCAGCTGTAGCATTAGGATTATGAAGGAACGTATAATAAAGTATAAATGTCAAAGTCAGAGTAAATTTCTCCTATGTTTCAGTGGGAGAAAATATTTACAATAATTGTACACACGATGAAATATCAATTTTCGTATGAGTATGAGATTTTTGTGATTGATACCTGGTTTTGCATTCCTTATTTGACAGTTCGTCCTCTGACCTACTTTTCATTTCCGGTATCTCGTATCACGGTGGTGTCACGTGACGTCCTGTAGGGTAAACATGACAAGGCTTGTTAGATCCAGACAGACAAATGGTCAACGTAACAATAAACAAACATCAGAGATACCACAACGTATTGTTTACTTTTCGTTAATTGATACCGGTGGTGCAGATTTATGTTTTACCTACGAATGTTACCGTGTGGGAGGCACGTACATAGTTGACATTTGTCTGTTGGTTGTTCAGATAACTTTGTTGATTTTATTGCAAGGATGTAGCAAAGCTGCTCGTTACAGTTAAGTTTAATTTAACCCACAGCGGTATTCCAGGGAGAGCTATTGCAATGGTTAGATTGTACATTTTATTGCACATAATAGACTGAATGTGTAAACATTTTTTACAAGCGGATTCTACACACCTACAAAAAGATTGCTATAAAAAATCTAACATTGGTTGTAATTCTTTCATACAATGTGTTAAAATCGTCCAGACAGAGTTTCAGAGCACATTAGTGGGTTTATTATTGTTTTCTTAGCTAAGGGATGCAGTTATCAGTCGCCAAGCCACAAGAACTTAGTAAATTCAGTGAGAATCATACTTCTTAAGCTGCAAAGCCAGCATATTTACAGTAAGCTATGAATACTCATATTTCTAAACAAATATGTACAGTAAAGGGCATGTTTGTTTAATAAGTTTTTCATCTATTTCTTGGAACGGAAAATCTAATTACTCTCTTTTCTAAGGGATTTAACACGTTATTATGTGCTGGAACAGCGGTTAGCTCATTGTTTAAGAGTCATAGAGATGTTAATTAACTGCATAAGGCTACGCAAATGGTTTTTATGTATTCTGAAACACGGGTAATGTAAATGTTTTCTTTTGATTGCATTGTTTCTAGCTTTTCAACCACGTTAAATAAGCTTTGAGAGCATAGTAATTATCCCCTATTATGAAGATTTAGCTATCCAGTCGTTCTTATAGTGGAGAATATGTAATTATATTTGGAGCTATTTGGAAGGATTATAACAATGATAAAAATAGAAATGCGCTCATGAAGTCATCAATTTCTTATAAAAATATAGAATGTTCGAATTCAATGAGGTCTTACTACTACAAATGCACTTACCAGGAGGTTTTACCTGGAGAGTGTGAACCAGTCGCCTGTCAAGGAGTCTCATATTTTTGATCCGTAGAAAATGGTCGATTGCTGCTCAGGACTTCCACTGCTATAGGCCGTACTGCAAATAAAGAAACAGTTATCTAATGTTGTGAAATGACTTAGTCATAAATATATTACTTGAAATCGCACAAGAAAAATATAGGCTCAGGAAATGGTTCTGAGTTTCAAGACTTGAATTCGACTTCGCTGGTAACTGGAATGATTCGTAGGAAGTGTTAAATGAATTTGTGTGACACTCCTTGATTCTACACAGAGCCCAAATCTCCGGTGATGTTAAACCCGGATTAAATGTTACCAAAATGGTTGAATCCCATTTAAAATAATAGACGATATTAACTCAGGACACACACATTGAAACATCCTGTAAGAGTTTGCGTTGGGTGGCCGAACTAGTGTCATGTAAAATTCAAGAAGCTTTTTCCTCTTGAATCCTTCAAATCCCTTCGTAATGCTGTGCCGAGCCATCAATCCCTTGTAAGACGTGACGCCTTAAACGCCATAATTTATTCATCAAAATGACTGTGTGATTTTTCAACTAACATTGATATAGCATATAGAAGACATCATTTCATTATAATCGACTACCAATTACAAATTTATTGTTCATTTAGCTTGTTCAAGACAAGTTGGTAAATTGAGAAGTGTGATATGATGAATTCTGGCTAATCGAGACTTGGTTTTCTCATATTGTGATTTGTTTCGAGTAGATGACACTTTAGTCACTATAGTGCTAGAATATCACTTTGAGGCACTAATGATTTTTCTAATAAGCTCATATAGGCTACGTGCATGAAGTCTACTAGCGCCTCTAGCGGGCAATGGAGAACGATTGAACTCCATTTTATCATTGTTTCATACCTATAATTTTTTGAATGTACTAATATTATTTAATTCAGCTGTGTGGGTATAATATAACTTGCATAGCCTAAAAGGTACGTTGAAATAATTCATTTTGAGTATTTTTTTCTTCAATTATAACGTACCTATTATAGAGAAAACGTCTTAAATCGTCCAAATTGACAGGATAACCTCAAATTATGACGCCGATGATCTTGCAGATCAGGTTTGTATTTATCAAACACTGTATCCCTTTTACCAAGGAGTGAAATTAGTTCTGCCATATTAAACATGTTGAAGAATATGTTGCTGACAATATCAACAACAAAATTATGGCGAAGTGCATCTGACAAACTTCTATCACTGAAACATCTTACAAATTAGGGATAGAGGTAAATTCATGAGTCCCAAATCGATGATGAATATTTCCAATTTCACAATTGAATCACAAACATATTTGTTATATAGATTGATAATGAAAGACAGAAAATACTCTATTTACCGCTTTGATTCACTTCACTCGTTTTTTCATGTTATAACTGGATACATGAAATCTATGAAACTATATTTCACTTGAATCATCCTTAACACAACAGCCTGAAACAGAACAAACGTTTTCCCATGTTTTATATGCAATTATTTTTACTTTTAAACTACAATGCCCAATGACAGCTCAATGACGTATTCTGAGAAATGGAGTTCGATGTTTACAATTGTGCTCACGATGAGCGCTCGTATAGATATTTGTTCAAACTACGACCCCTTGCACATAGCCTATAGTTCTATACGACAGCAGTCTCATGTATATTTAGTTATATAGGCCTGTTGCGTATCTCCAAATCTCGACGAAAGCGCCGCATATTATTCAAAAATCACAACTTCGAGGTGTGATGTCACCTGTCAATGTTTTGAAATATGTCAATCTGCTTTAAAATCAAAATGAAATTCATGACGTACCATCTGTATTTCTAATAATATTATTGTATTTAATTTATGACAACATTTGTAGACAAAAATATTCTAAAAGAAGCAAATAAACCATGGTCATTATTTTTTTTTAATTGTTCATGTGACTCATCTAAAGGTAATCAATTAAAGTTAGATTTATAATGTCTTATATACGTATAGAATTTAGGTGAAATCCTGGGGGAAAGAGATTTTCTCATCTTGTTTATCTTTAAACTAAGTCTTGAATTTTGAGAAGGAAAAATATTAAGCAAAAATTTGGTGCTTTCAGTAAAGGATTCTAAACGAATTTGTATGACAGGTCAGCCAATCAAGAAACTTATCTAGGTGGTGTTTATTGAGTTTCTTTACAATTATAATATTTAACTACTCTTAAAGATGGTTGATACTGAGATTTAAATGATATCTAATAAAATTTTATAGATTTTTGCATATAATTACACTTGTTCAACTGCTGTTATTCACATTTCTCTTTGTTCCTCTTCATACTCTCTTCTCGGAGATCTATAAAAATTAGTTCTGGGCTGTTTGCAATCCTAACAGCAACGTATTCGCAGAATCGCTAGACGAGTAGAGGCGTCGAAAAAACTCCAGTTGAATTATTTACAGGTATGAAACCAGATCTGAGTCATGTTCGAGTATTTGGTTCAAAAGTTTTTTCGCTGGTACCCAAACCAAAACGAAGGAAATGGGATGACAAAGCAGAAGAAGGCGTCCTGGTAGGTAATGATGCTAATATCAAAGGATATAGACGGAGAGCTGGCTACATAAAAAACCTTGTTATCGCTACATGGCTAATTCTTTTTGTAAAAGGATCTTTTTATGTTGCCAAGTTCAAATCGTTTTGTCTGCCAGCGCGAATCCGTGGCTTTTGGACATTTTGAATTCTATATTTTAATCCAAATTGACAAGAAATTTTCTGTCAATTTTGATGAGAACAATGCCATTTACAATATCGTTTCCTCAGTTACCAGCTACTACTGCCGTCAAACTGACATTTACAAAAGGAAATTTTTACATCTATGAGGTAGCACGTCAAACTTATCAAACGTCACTTCTGTAAATCATATTCATTTGGTGAACATAAAAAGAATGGAATCATTCAAAAATAATAATGTTCTGCGTTTGGATATGAATGCGCTAGCACAGGCGCACTTTTATTATCTGTCTGCAGTGGTTTCAACTATGATTTTTTTGTTTGCCATATTACATATGGCTATTCTAATATATGAATATAACATTTAATCAATTGGTATGCATGTATGTGATAGTTTTTTTCATTTAAAATTTCATTCCAGTTTCGCGCTGACTGCCAGCACTTCAGCCACAAGCAAACAGCCAACAATTCACCTTGTTTCTCAAGAATAAATAGAAGCTATTCTCAGAATTATAATATAATTATGTATCTTATAGAAAATTTAATATCGTGATTTCACTTATTTCACCGGCCAGCCTCACTATAAGGCACGGGATCCCGCTAGCAGACAAGACGATATGAACTTGCCTACACAAAAGGAGTATTTCATAATAGGAATCAGCCATGTAGCGATGACAAGCTTTTTTATATAGTCAGCTTTTAGATTAAGTGCACTTCAGAATTTTCACAATGTTTAATTTTCAACCGTTCCAATTTCCTTAAAATATGGTAACTTTTTCTTTTGAATGTCAGTTTGACGGCAGCAGTAGTTGGTAACTAAGGAAACGATATTGTGAATGGCATTGTTCTCGTCAAAACTGACGAAAAATTTCTTGGCAATTTGAATTAAAATATTAAGTTCAAAATGTTCAAAAGCCACAGATTCGCGCTGGCAGACAAGACGATTCAAACTTGGCTACACAAAAAGATCCTTTTACAAAAGGAATTAGCCATGTAGCGATAACAAGGTTTTTTATGTAGCCAGCTCTTAGACTAATATGGGATTTTGAATCCGAAAACAGGCAAAGTTTGGGTTAGCAAGTCGGTGCGTATTATCGAAAAAGATACCAAACATCCAGTTTTAGTACATGGTACATCAACCGAAGAGGTAATTCCATATTCTGCAGGAGATATCGAGATGCGTGAGGCAGCCGAGGATGTACAGAATTCTAAGGGTGAAAAAGTAACAGTGCTTAGTGAAATAGAAGCAAAAAACATTTCAGACCATTATGACAGTGCACCAGGGACTACATAAATACGAGTTTCAGAACGACATAATAAGAATGTACCTCCAGTGAAACTGATGTACAAGGTGCATGCGGACCATGTCAGGGAGCCAACGTCGTGGAACGAAATGTTAAAAATGTCAAATTATGAACAAAGTTTGTGGACTGCTGCGGCAAAAGAAGTGATGGTATCGCTGATTAAACATCGAGTATGGGAATTAGCGGAACATACCAGGAAAGAGACCTATTTCTTGCAAGTGGGTATTCAAAGCGAAACTGGACGGCAATGGTCATATCCATACTTACAAGGCCCATTTGGTAGCTAGAGATTTTTCACAGCGATTCGGGGAAGACTATGACAAAATATTCGCGCCAGTTGTAAAGCATGAGACTATTCGAATCTTATTTGTTCTAGCTGCGAGAAGAAACCTTCATGCTCGAAATCTAAATGTTAAAAGTGCATATCTCAAGGAAAACAAAGTGCTGAAACTGCGAAAAAGCCTGTATGGTTTGAAGCAATCTGCGCGCGTGTGGAAAAAGAGAGCAAGAGAAGTTTTCTTGGAATTGGGATTTCAACAGGGAAGCGCGAACCAATGTCTTTACTCGAGAAAGGAGAATGATGGAAGCATAACTCACGTTTTACTGTACGTAGACGATCTTCTTGGGGCCGGTCGATCTAATGAGCTAACTGAGAAAGTTAGCAGAGAATTACAGGATTATTTCGACATCAAAGATTTGGGTTCTGTCAGCCATTATTTGGAAATTCAAGTCGGTGGTAGAACACCTTTCTGCAGCCACTCCTATGGAAACTGGTTTTATGTGTACAGAATCGACTGACAATACGGAATTAGGAAGCAACACGTTGTACAGAAAAGCAATAGGATCTTTGTTGTATATCGCTACAGTGTCTAGACCAGATATTGTGGTCGCAGTGGTCGTATAGAGGAGCCTACTCAATAGGACTGTAATGCTGTGAAGCGAGTGATGCGTTATCTCGCAGCTACAGTTGATAAGAAACTTTGCTCATCCTCGAACGGAGGTTTGGAATGTGGCTACGTTTTTTTACTTTGAAAAGGAGCAGTAGCTTGGTCAAGTCGGAAACAAGCCTCAGTTGCTATGTCTTCCACTGAGGCGGAGTGCATCGCTGCATCATTTGCTGCTCGGGAATTGTTACGGATCAGACAGCTTCTCATGGATATGGACGGTACGTTAACGGTCCAACAACAATGTACGAAGATAATCCGAGGTACATCCGGCTGATTGAATTGAGCAACTCTGGAGCTCGAACTGAACATATAGACGTATGTTTTCACCATCTTCAAGATCTGCGCGAGAAGGGGATCATCAATGTGCTGTACTGCCCATCTAGCGACATGTTAGCTGATCTATTCACAAAGCCGTTAGCAAGAGAGCCATTCCGAAGAATGTTGGATCTTTTGAAGCTCCAATAATATTAGAACCTGCGAAAGCGAGAAGGGGTGTTGGAGAACGCTTGCCGCAGATTTAAACTCCGTGCGTTACCATAGTTGCAGCTGTCTGTCAATGAAAAATCTTGTTATTGATGATAAAAAGTATATTCTTTATATTTAAAGTGTGGAATTGGTTATTTTCGTCTTCCTTATTCTCAATTTGCATCAAGTTATACGACAACTGATGTCAATATTTGCAGGATAAGATCACACCTCTATGCACTGAGGTAACTTGAAGTTCAATTATTCATGGTTGAGAGAGGAGATGAAGGCTGAGGTCATGATTACTCTGTTTTAAAGCAGATTGACAAAGAATGGAAGATTGGACGACGACATCATGGAAATTCTTGCGAAATGAGTTTGGATCTTTTTTCAAATCTTACTTTACCGAACTTAATAACATAGGACTAGAAATAGATATCAATAAGACAAAAATAATGAAATTTGAGAAAACAACAGAGCATGAAGAAATAAAGATTGAAGAATATGCTTTTGAAAGAGTACACAGATTTGAATACCTGGGTGTCAATGACAAATTGAGAGGGAAGAGGAGCGTTAATGAAAGAGAAGATAGTAAAAACAAACGGAGCTTTCTACGCAAATTAAAAACTATTTAAAAGTAATACCCTGTCAAAAACAACGAAAATAAAAATGAATAAGACAATAATATACTGCCAAAATAATGATAATCACGGAAAAAAACCAAGAAGATTCGAGAATAATGGAAAGGAGAATCATGAGAGAAAACAAGGGCCAGAAAAAGTATCAGAAAACGGATAAGACCAAGAATGAATCACGAAATGAAAAAAAAATTAGAAGGAAAAGATATAGTGAAGAAAATAAAACAGCTGAGGATGAAATGGCTCGGATATGTTAGAGAGCTGGGAAACAGGGCACAATAAGGTCAATCCTAGAATGAAACCCGGTAGGAAGAAGAACAAAAAGAGGCTCAAGAAGATCAACATAAAAGAAAGAAGTAGAAGAAGATCTGAAAACAGTGGGAATATCAAAATGGGAAGAGAAAACAAGAGATACAAAAAATGGATTAACATAGCGAATAATATCTGAAATCAGAAATAGAGCGTGATTCTCTCCAAAAAATTGATCTACAAAGCTCCGTGCTGCACACTTGTGGTATTCAAACGCAAGCACAATAAACATTCGTGATAGCACTACAAAAATAATCGATGATACTTCAACTACTTATGGCATAATAAATGAGTATTCTCCCATATGTTGATGGATGCCAATGCATATAATTGTGACTTGCTGATCGCAGACTAGCTTCAATTTCATTGAAGTGAATTCCATATTGTACGTTAATTTTGAACAGAGCTTAATTATCTTTATTCAATCTCACATAGTGCAGATTTATTTGTGATTATTGTCCTACTAATTTTATCTGACAGTGTAGTAGATTGTACTGATATATAGCATTCATGTGTTAGTGATTATTACAATTCGTCCTTTGTTTCCATGCAAGTGATTATACGTTTAATATCTGTCCGTAAATTGCTCTGAATATGTGAATTATCAAGCTATTCCCAGATATATTCTATGACATTTATCAAATTATTACATATGTATATCAGCTACAATCAAACGTAATTTGATCATGTAATTGTTATGCTATGTTTTGGGAGGTTCATTGGAGGGAGAACTGTGTTCGGTTGATTTGGAAATCAATTCATTCCACTTTGTAATACAGTTATCATATTTCTCTTTTTTTAGGTAATTACCGTTCCATTAATGACTGTATCAGAGAATAACTTGAAATAGAGACATTCACTCCAACAATTGATTATAATTTTCCGCAATGCTTGCGTGTTTCAAACAGAACAGATGAAGTAAAATAATCGGTAGCATTATCTATGTAATTCCCTTTTGCCAATTCTAATTTAAATGTAATCTGCAGTGTATGTTAGTCTCAAAATGCAATTTTGTAATAATCTCCATCATATTATGCTCATCTTTTTTCATTCTCCAGTAATAATTTGTCACAATTCATTTCTTTTTCTAATATGTGGCGCATCATTGAGTGATTGTCAACTGCACCAGACCATGTATAGATATATTATCACATTGGAAATCTGCGCCAACGCCCCAAACCAAGTAAAAATATTACATTACCACTTAATGTTTAGCACATGAGAAATTGAACGTCCTGTTGATGATATTAACTCAGTACTTAGTTATTATTTGCCCAATTTTAAAATACTTCACTATTGCTTTTCGATATGAGGGAATTACAGAAGATATTTGACATAAACCCAAATCTCCCGAAAATACTTCTCAATAGAAATATTGGTCATCTAACGATCTAATAACGACAAGAGCATCTTCCCAGGAATTCTCCCTCCTTCACAGGAAAAACTGAGTGGGAAGCCGGGAGAGAAAGAGGAAGTCAGAAGAAAGTGCTAAAATCATTGACAGGGTCTCCAATAAGCAACAAAGATTATTGTATGAAACCCTTTATATAAACTTATTTAATAAACAAAATGTCAATACACAAACGGATTACAAAAATAACATGAAATATGCTAAAAAATTTTTGGGTTCTTTCATATTGCCAACTTAAAGATTGTCATTGTATCTTCTTTGCATTTTTTATATTTCTTTTTAGTTTTCTCTTGTTGTTGTTTTTGCCACTGGTTGGTCAGTTTTTTGCTACTTCTGCTACAGGGAGGTGGATCTCTCCAGCTATTGTGTTTGAAATATTTCCGCATTTTTTGTTTTATTCATGACTTTACTATTGTAATTCTGAGTTTACTAACGTAAGTTCCATCTGTTGTTATACTGGTAAGGGTTATTTTTAATTTGTTATTTCATTGTATTCATTCAACTTACTTTTATTAGCTGATGATGGGTCAATTGGACCCGAAACGTCTATAATAAACTGATTATGATACAGAAAAACTGGATTTCGAAAGGCCTTGTTCTATTCCTGATAATCATCAATCGATCCTTCGCTTTACTTTACATATTTGACAAGTATCAATATTATTTGTTATAGTATTAGCAAGGGACTCTAGATTAGGGATCAATTGACTGAATTGGATTGACAATCTTTCTATTCTACTTGACGTGAAAACGTTTTTGTGAACCAAGATAATCAACGAATGAACATTAGCATCACTTGTTAGAGATTGCCTTGAGATACCTCTATCCAAATATACTTCTTTTACTCAATCCAATTATAGTTCTTTTCATACAAGCCTGTTATTTCCGCCATTTGAAAACCAGATTTTCTAATGAACGAGCTCTTTCAGTTGCTCCAGTTTTGCACCATTACCTCAAACATTGTAATCAGATAATATTTCATCCTTCTCAAACATCAAAACTTCATATTTATCAACACTCCAAATACGATTTTTCCCCAAGCTTTCAGTTTTATTACCCGAAAAATCAGGTCTAGATATCCATCTTTTGCATGCATATGATACTGTTGCGGTTTATTTTACCGCAATCATTTCCAATCCTTTTATAAATATAACTAGTAGTGTTTGAAAATTGCTCAAGCAGTCTCTGGCTTTCTCAAGTATGTAGTTTAGAGCGCTACTGGGTTTGCGAGCGCATATAGAGGACTGCAAGGCAGTTTTCGGCTCTTCCTTCGGTGGTAGGTGCCTTGTCAATACTACTCCAAACAGTTTCTATTTTACGTTAGTGTATAAATATCACAGTTACAATAGTAAGTACTATTTTCTATCAATTTCAATATTTGTTTGCATTTTGTAATACTTGATTTCTTACAGTTGACAGTTTTATTGTAAAGTTAAATTTTTTTAGTCCTCGTGGCTCAGTTTTGAGATAATTTTCTTTAACGTGATATTTTGCTTTTTATTTCACTTTGAGGCTCCGACGGGGTACTGCCCATCGCAAGAAGACCGTCACGAGTTTTTTTTTGGGCTCTTCGGGCTTCCTCTTTTCATTTCAAATTCAGGTGACGTACTCTCCTTCCTTTATTTTCTACCCCTTTGTCCGATCCTGCATTCGTGAAGTTCCAATTTTTTCTAGTCTTATTGATAATCGCCTTTTTTTTGTTGGTTTATTCTATCGCACTAGTGATCTGTTTTACAAAACACTTGGCTTTTCTTATTGGTTTCTTGATCACTAGTTCGATTACGACGCAGTACTAATCTTTGGGTGGACTTCACAAATCAGTATCGTCCTACTACTCGTTTCCTACATGCTCTCCTGTCCTTTCCTTAGAATGAATAAGTGAGTGAGGTGTGAATGTAGTTAGTGAAAATTTCTTTTGACGGTTTCTATCAGCAAGGATTTTTTCTCTAATTTTGTTGCTTATTTTTTTTGGCTCGACGTGATAACTTTTTTTATTGGTTATACAGTCGAGCAGACCTCACTGATAGAACTTATTTTTTTTTCCGGTCAACGAGCTACTCGTTTCATTCTGTCATTGCGTTTATGCGCTTCCTCACTGTGTATGTTTGCGATCACCTCATTTGTGTTGTGACATCTCCATCTTCTTGCTTTGGCGTAAATTTTTTATATTTGTTCATTTAATTTGGTACCAAAATTCAGTTGTACATATATTGTAATTTTTTTTGGTGTCGTTATCCAAACCATTTGTTATATTTTTTCCGAACAAATTACTGGTGTAAGCTGTTTCAGATATTATTGTGTCGTGTAACCATTACACCAGCAAGTGAACGCAGCTGGGTTTAGAGCAGAGGCCGGATACTTGCTGTAGGAGCAGCCGAAGTCGTTTTTCTATTCTTATCGCTTCTGGGAAGGCTGTCAACACTCACCGTATTGGTTCGTCCAACCGACGTAGACCGCAAATATAGCCCAAATAAGTACTTCAACAACAATTCAAACTATGTTTTTTTGGTCAACTCCAACCACAAGGGCCATGCACCGCCTCTGGCTCAACCCAGTAGAAGTCCTAGCTAGCTACTCAAGATCTTCCAACATAGTACGCTACACCAGTAATTCAAGTTGTAAGTTATCGATTTTTTGTTCATGGTTAAGGATAACTCACTTGTGTTTTGGTCAGCAATATTAAAATCCAAATTTACATACAATTCTGTTAAATCATTTATGCTTCTACTTTCTACTACTATCGCTACTAAGTTGGACTACATAAACTCTCTATCATCTATTCCTTTCAAGTCCTGGCGCCCAATTTTTTTCTTTTTCGGTCTTCCCTATTCGGTATTTGCAGCTGTGCTTTTAGTAAATCAAGCCTTCCAAACAAAAAATAGAAGCAATCTAGCCCAGATAAATACTATTAACTAGCAGGCCGTGCCAGCTTCGCACGGGTGGACATTTAATAAAATTCAACATTTTTATACGAATCTTTAAAGTATAATATAATAAAATATAAACTGTCAATTTTTTTTTATTAGTGCGCAGATCTATGCTTAGAAAGCAGCATTAGTATTTAATTAAATAAATTAAGGGAAATAAGAGATTAAATTGCACTGCAGGCAATGAAGGAGCTTTATTGGTAATTTTCACACATCTTGAGTTACATTATTGAGGTTTTTGTAGATAACTCTTTTTTTTAAGAGTAAATTACAATTTTTTTAAATTGGTTCCCACGCAAGCGCCAGCAGCAACTAAAGAAAACTCCAATCTAATCGATTGAACGATGCTTGAACGGACTAATATCGATAGAAGTATTGCCAGAACCTTATGCAAGTGCCAACAACAACTATATAAAATTTCAACTAAATTGAATGAACGATGTGTGAACGGACAAATACGGCTTGTGCGCCACCTAAGGTATGCTGATAGTACAATACTAAGAACTTTCTCGAAAGAGCCAACAACAACTGTAGTAAGTTCAACTCAATCGGATAAACGCTGCGCGAACAAACAAATACGGCTCGTGCGCCACGTAATGACACTACAACAAGAATCTTCACGACAGTGCCAACAACATCTCTAATAAGTTTCAACTCAATCAGGCGAACAATGCACGAATGAACAAATATGGCTCGTGCGCCACTTATTTTACATTGATGGTACTGTAATAGAAACCTTCACGATAGCATCACCAACAATTACAGAATGTTTTAACCCTATTGGATGAACGGTGCGCGGAC
Source organism: Dromius quadrimaculatus (assembly GCA_963989225.1). Taxonomy (NCBI): domain Eukaryota; kingdom Metazoa; phylum Arthropoda; class Insecta; order Coleoptera; family Carabidae; genus Dromius; species Dromius quadrimaculatus. Next base: position 7,692,421 of record OZ022328.1, read on the forward strand.
GAACAAATTCAACTCGTGCACTACTTAATGTATGTTGATCATTTTTCATTCAAACCACCACTGTACTAAAGCGAACAGATCAAAAAGAAATTATCAAAATTGGTCAAGCTGTTCTTGAGGTTAAGCGAGACTAACGAACAGCGTTTCATTTTTATTATATTAGATATTTCATTGAAATATTATTTATTTGCCTACTACATCGTAGAAGTAATTTTTACGAATTATTCATCAAGAACACCAGAGGAATTAGTTATGTAACAATAAGCCATTTAAATAGATGGAATTGAAATCATTGAACTAGTTTCGAGAACCATTTTCCAGCTTTCATACTAGCTCATAAATAGCGTTACCCATAATATGAATCGAAAAGATTCACATCCATATTTAGTTGTGCTGAATCCAAAGTTTCAGTACAATACGTATGATATTGTAGCTGTAACAAATTTTGAAAGTTTACAAGTTATCGGAAATATAAAATTAAGTCAGGAACATTTCCGTGAGATTAGGGAATTTTTGCAAGCCTCCGCTATTGATACGATAACGCTAACATAGAAAACAATTCAATTGGAAAATGCACACTCAATAGTGCTAGCTTGAATCACAGTGTATCCACAAGAAACTTCAAGGGTTAGCAAACATCAATAACTTAACAATGAATATATTTGTCAATTCCAGTAACGGTACCCAAAGAAGATTATTTTTGACGTTAGCGTTGATGTTTCATTAGCGGTGGCATGCAAAAACTCCCTATTATTTTTTACAACTTTCGAAGCAGTTTATCTCAACAAGAATGCCTCGCCCAATTGGTTTTTGTTTACCGTGATGAGGTATCACATCAGTTGGCACTGTTGGCAGTCTCTCAGTGGTATGAAGAATTCAATCGTGAACGAATAAGTCTTAGCGACAATCCAAAGACACGTCACTCAAAAGCGGCAGTTACTCAGGAAAATGTCAATGCCAGGCGCAAACTCATCAACAAAGCTTGACATGTGAAATATTGCGAGATTGAGGCATCATTAGGGATTTTGAAGACTTCAATTCAAATAAATTTTGCATGGAGAATTATTATTCATCTGTTGACCAAAGAACACAACTGAGCTAATGTAGATTGGTGTCAACAAACTCCAGACCGATTTAAAGTAGGCAACTTTAAATACATGTACAGCATTATGAGTGGTAATGAATCGTGAATTCATTCATATGGACTCGGAAATAAACTCGTCTGTTGGGGTGTTCCAGGATGAAGAGAGTCCAACAACAGTCATTCGTTCTTGAAGTGTGTTCAAAAAGATGGTAGCGACATTTGTATCAAAAGCAAGTCATATAGCAACAATTTCTCTGCAAGATCAAAGAGCAGTCACAGAAGATTGATATACAATCATTCGTATGCCGGAAGTAATAGCTGAGCTTCGAAAAACCAACCCAAAACAACAAATCATTCACCACAAAGACAATGCAAGTTTGCACACAGCTCACAAGACTATTGAATTTTTAGAGTAGCATTAGATCATCCTTCTTACGATCTCGATCCAAGTCCCAACGGTTTTTTAAATTGCCAGAAATGGAAAACGGACTGCGTGGTCAGAGGTTGCAATTGGCGGAAGAAGCAGTTGACGTTTTGATTAATGCAATTTTGTCAGTACTAGCAAACGATCGGAGTAGCAACTTCCAAAGTGGGTACTAGCGGATGCAATAATGCATTACCGTTTTTGAAGAATACTTGGGGGAACTATGAAGTCAGTAAATAGTTATTTTTGATTTTAGATTGCGAAATGTCACTTTTGCATTCGAGAATGAAAAAGAATTACGCAGTCATATATCAAACAAAGTTTTTTCGGAAACCACGTCTCAAATTTAATAAAAATGTAAAAAGAAAATTTTGACATTTCGGATCAATCGATGTTACATTTAATGATACCAATACAGTTTATCTGAATATTTCGCATCCTGGCTGCAAAGTATTTTGCGTCCTAGGAACAAAATAATCATTTCGCATGTTTCAAGTTGCTTAGACAGTTCCGAAAAAAAATCTTTTCACCGTTTTCTTCAATTTCTATATGCAAAATCGAAAGATAGCCCTCGTATTTCTTAGAGTTTGATTTTATGTTTTTTGATTTCCAGAGTACGTCACTGATAATGAAATTGTTATTTACTGCTCTCTGTTGTATCCAAATTATTTCAATCTCCTTTTGATCTGTTCGCAATATAATTGATAGCTCTATGGCATTTATTTCTATTTTGTACATAAATTACAGATGCTTCAATCGTCCAATACCAATTGCATTCTGTTGAAATTGACATTTATAGGTTTGCAATTTGTCTCTGAATAAATACTTGTTAGACATCTGTTAAGCTGTCACCAATATATTCAAAGAAAACAAACGAAATTCTCTTCCTTCCTTTTTTTCGAGTTTGATACGAATCGAACGACAACAGAAACGCAAGATATATTTGATAATATTTGTAGTACTTTATTGAGTCATTCATGAACTACTATTATTGAAGTCAACGGAATATTCATGACAAAACTGCAAACGATTATTAATTGTTTCCTAGTGTTGTCCTTGCTCTAAATGAAAACTGAACATGAGAATTATTTTCTAATCCCAAATATTATTTGAGATGACGAACTCGTGATGTACGAATCATAATACAAAATAAATGGATGAAGACAATAGCAGCCCTAAATCCATTTAGTTTTTTATACGTGTTGACATTAGTCTTTCCAAGCAAACGCCGAAGGGTAGAACGTAATTTATGTTCTCCAGAGGAAACAGCAAGATCAAGAATTGTAGGTAGGAAGCTTCATAAATATTAGGGAGCAGGGAATCAACGGTAATGAAGAGATTCAAGAAAATTGGGTAGCTTTAACTGGTCGTCGAAAAAAGAGAAGTTTATTACAAAATGAGGGATGTTTAGTATTTAGGGAGAAAATAGGGAGGATGGAATTATTGTCGCAGCTTTGTATTTGCTTTATCATGAGATGTTTTTGGGATTAATAGAAGCTTTGATTTAAGTTTATTAATTCTTGGAACAAAATTGTTTTTCTCGTGTGCTGTATGTCAAACAAGGATTTGAAAATTCTTCCTGCAGTTGCGGTACTTTTATACATTTATAATTGTCAAATTTTGATCCTACATGGAAAAGTACTTAATTGGGACAGGATGAGAAGAAGTTATTTTCCAAAAAGACTGTGCTTTTGTTGTTCCCATAGGTCTGCAGTGCATTTTTCAGTATGACGTGTGTCTTTCCTTCGCGAAGATGATCTCCTGCAGACGTTTTGGTGTTGCATTCGCTGGATTGGTGCATGTGTTCCCGGGTTTATCAACGTATGAATGCATTTAAGTGGTATTGTCTATCATGCGTTTTTCTGTCGTACAATCCGTCTTGCCTGGCCGCTTCGTCACACTATTCCACATGTTCTCGATGGAATTTAAGTAGGTTGGGTGAATTCCTGGGCCAATCAGGCATAGAGGCCTTTTTCCAGTTTTGAAATATGACTAGGGACCGGGTCGTGTTGAGATGCCCAAACGAGAGAGGGACTTTCACGACAAATGACGCTAGAAGCTGATTGAGACATGATGAATTCGACTAAATGGATCAAAATATTACGCCTTGGGATCGCTTTACTCATGCGAGTCTTCAAGACATTTCAGCGCGATTTGGCCTCTTGTCACAGTTTGGGACTGCTCAAGGCTTTCATGTTCATGTCGGAGGATAGAATCGGTGTGCTCGGTTGGCTTGGAAATTCATCTGACTAGGAACCCATTGATATATAGATATATATATATATATATATATATATATATATATATATATATATATATATATATATATATATATATATATATATATATATATATATATATATATATATATATATATAGATAAAAATTGCAAAAATTGCAGTTTAACGGTGTAACGGTTGTGATTGGGCACAATTTCAATAAATTTTGAAACTTGTAGTGGTAGTAATTTAATTCAAATTCCAATATTTCGTGTACAGTTTTGACACTTCTTCAGGGAAAGCTACAAAATGGCGCTTATTAATATCACAAAGTCAATTTGGAAAAAATATACAATTTTTTACTTACAATTGGTATACTGATATTAGGCATAACAACGTTTTTGAAACAGAAAGAATCTTCATGAATTTCTGACAAGTGAATGTGTAGACCGAGACATAGTCCAAGATTAAAATATTATTTTAAGAAAGTTTAAGAGTAAAAATTTTCAGATGTTCGATCACATTTTTACTTGATTGCACTGGCAAACAGAATACCACAGCCCAGCTGCGAACGACATATCGACATGCGCGTGAGGCATTCACGAGACTAGAACCAGCGGGAAGTTTGAATTTATTAATATTATTTTTTGGATTGTAAAAGCCACGAGTAAATTGTGCTCAGGTTTTGCGTATCTGTTTTAGCATTAATTGCTGTGTCAGAATACTTCTTGATATAGTACATTTCTAAAAAAAGCCGTTTGTTATAATTACTTTCGCGGCCAAGAATAACTGTGTTATCGTAGTCTACAAGATGTTTAGTTTTTTTGACATGGGTTGCAAGAGCGCATTTTTTCAAATTCGATTTCTCGTCGCTTCTGTGTTGTGTTATTCTATTTCTCAGTTTCTGTGAGGTCTGTCCTATGTATACCTTAGCACAACCACCGCAAGGAATTTTGTAAATTATATTTGATAGTTGAAAAATATCTATATTGTCTTTAAGTTTCGAAAAGACATAGTTAACAGTTTTCAGATTTCTTTTAGCAAAAATTAGATGTTCTTCGTCGCTAAAAATGTTTGTCAGTCTATTTGTAAGTTCGCTAATGTTAGGAATTGAAATATATACTTTTTTTTGAACTACACTGTTGTTTTCATTTACGTTAATATTGTTATGCTCGTCGTTAGTCTTGATGGGAGTTCGTGAACTAAAAAGTAGTGTTCGTAATAATTTTATTGGATATGAGTTTTGTACCATTACCTTTTCCAACCTTTTCAATGCTTGTAGCCGTAGAGTAGGGTGACATATTTTTTCTATTCTATTTTTCATTCCCAGGACTAGATTGATTTTTACTTTCGTTGTGTGATAAGAGAAGTAATGAATGTATCTACCAGAGTTCGATGGCTTTTGATACCAGTCCAAAATAATTGTTTGGTTTGGTGTTCTGATAACTTTCGTATCAAAAAATATGTGGATGACTTAATCACAGCAATCCCCAGTGACAAACAAGTGGAGATTCTGAATGTATTCAACGCTTACAACGAAAATATACAATTTACCATCGAAACAGAGCAAAATAACAGCGTGCCCTTTCTGGATACAAAAGTTATCAGAACACCAAACCAAACAATTATTTTGGACTGGTATCAAAAGCCATCGAACTCTGGTAGATACATTCATTACTTCTCTTATCACACAACGAAAGTAAAAATCAATCTAGTCCTGGGAATGAAAAATAGAATAGAAAAAATATGTCATCCTACACTACGGCTACAAGCATTGAAAAGGTTGGAAAAGGTACTGGTACAAAACTCATATCCAATAAAATTATTACGAACACTACTTTTTAGTTCACGAACTCCCATCAAGACTAACGACGAACATAACAATATTAACGTGAATGAAAACAACAGTGTAGTTAAAAAAAAAGTATATATTTCAATTCCTAACATTAGCGAACTTACAAATAGACTGACAAACATTTTAAGCGACGAAGAACATCTAATTTTTGCTAAAAGAAATCTGAAAACTGTTAACTCTGTCTTTTCGAAACTTAAAGACAAACTAGATATTTTTCAACTATCAAATATAATTCACAAAATTCCTTGCGGTGGTTGTGCTAAGGTATACATAGGACAGACCTCACAGAAACTGAGAAATAGAATAACAACACAGAAGCGACGAGAAATCGAATTTGAAAAAATGCGCTCTTGCAACCCATGTCAAAAAAACTAAACATCTTGTAGACTACGATAACACAGTTATTCTTGGCCGCGAAAGTAATTATAACAAACGGCTTTTTTTAGAAATGTACTATATCAAGAAGTATTCTGACACAGCAATTAATGCTAAAACAGATACGCAAAACCTGAGCACAATTTACTCGTGGCTTTTACAATCCAAAAAATAATATTAATAAATTCAAACTTCCCGCTGGTTCTAGTCTCGTGAATGCCTCACGCGCATGTCGATATGTCGTTCGCAGCTGGGCTGTGGTATTCTGTTTGCCAGTGCAATCAAGTAAAAATGTGATCGAACATCTGAAAATTTTTACTCTTAAACTTTCTTAAAATAATATTTTAATCTTGGACTATGTCTCGGTCTACACATTTACTTGTCAGAAATTCATGAAGATTCTTTCTGTTTCAAAAACGTTATGCTTGATATCAGTATACCAATTGTAAGTAAAAAATTGTATATTTTTTCCAAATTGACTTTGTGATATTAATAAGCGCCATTTTGTAGCTTTCCCTGAAGAAGTGTCAAAACTGTACACGAAATATTGGAATTTGAATTAAATTACTACCACTACAAGTTTCAAAATTTATTGAAATTGTGCCCAATCACAACCGTTACACCGTTAAACTGCAATTTTTGCAATTTTTATCTTTCAACTAGTCGGTTGTTACTACCCTTCTACTATATATATATATATATATATATATATATATATATATATATATATATATATATATATATATATATATATATATATATATATATATATATATATATATATATTTGAGCTTTCATGCTTTGAAAGCCTCAACTGAACGAGAATTCTAACAGAATGAACAATGCATTTGCGTGTACTTCTGTTTTAGTCTCTTTTTATCCGTAACAGATGGCGTTACCGATTTTACACGGTTGTGAAACCTTATACAACAAAGGAAAGAATTGTATGATTCTTTTTGAGGGGCAATATTTAGCCGAAGGTTGAAAATGGAAAATCAGAATGCGCTGAGATATACATGATATCTCATGTGAGTTATCTTAGAAAATTGCTCTGAAATATCCCTAAATTCGTTACCGGTTCGTAAATTGACTTGGAAAAGCTCAGTGAAATCTTTAGTTAAACAAAACGTATAGAATAATACTGTGATAAACTTTATATGGAGATTTATGGCAAAGACAATTTGCATATCTAAATTGTATTTCCATACAAGGACCAGGAGATGGTGAAATATATGCGGCTCCATGCAACAGCTTCATTTTCACAATTAGGTATTATTTCAGGTTCGAATAGCTTGTTTCGCCTCGCCAAGCAATTAAAGATAGAGTGATACGAGAATTTATACCATCAGTTAGAAATAGATGAGAAAGTGAAAGAGAATAAATCAAATTTCAATGGTAGAAAATATAATCCTTCATCTAAATTAGACTCGCTTTTCTTATTCCTCTGTTTTAGCGTTACTATTTTGATTATGACTATTTCCAATTATTTATAGAGGTTGAGAATCAACATATTCACATATTTTTGAATGCTTTATAGGGGGATAAGTATTATTATAAAAGTTGTCTGAAATTCCATTATCACTGGTCATACCATCTGATTCACAGAATTTGGTTCAGAGTACTGTTTGTAGATTGAATGTTGACACAACATTGAAAACTACGTCGTAATCTATTTCCATGAATCTTTTTGGTATGGTTTAAACAATCCTGTCTCACCAAGCATTAATCTACCCTCGACATTTGGTGGCAGCGCCAGATGACCACCGTGCCAATCAGAGCTAAGATATCGTAACACTGTTACATTGCTACTCATTCACAGATGGAACCATGTGTTTACCAAATTTAATGAATCCCTGGTGCTTTTCCTCTCATAAAGATCTCTGAAATAATTCAGCTCTTGAACCCAAGTGACGCTAATGCATCTAAAAACTATAACCCCAATAGAAGTTTTTCTTGCATGTATGTGTCATCAGTTTATGCATCAGTAGTTTCAAAACATACAAGATGAGTTCATCCATCATCTGTGATAGAAGTTCATGCAAGAGTTGTACTCCATGTTGATTTATGATCACTTTATTAACACAATCATGTTGTGTCCGTAAACACTGATAGACATTATGTTATAAATCAGTGGATAAATATAGTGCGATATATGGTAAATGTCTGTCAATGATAACATCGAAAATATTATTCATGGAGATACTGTGGCAATGTAAAACTGCTCGCCAGCGGGCGGTTATTGAACAAACACAAACAGAAGAGATACTAAAAGCTGGCTTATGTCTATTTGATTACTTCATGACTCCGTTAAAATTTAATTAATGTAACAATGATTTCTTTGGAAGCAAAGTAGTAGGTATGACACATTTTCATACAGTGATACAGAAAAAGATACAAAAACCTCGTAAGGAAATATACGAGTATACGAGGATGAGATGGAAAGATTCTGCGGTGCCGTGGAAGATGTGATAGAAAATCTCTATCTGTTTTTTATGACCCTTGATTTGTCTGAGTGAGTAGGATACACGTCATGATCTTCACATTAAAAAATATAGAAATGAAGAATACAAATAATATATATTTCGCTGCTCAAGAAGATCAAATATTTCGTTATGCTACTAGACTCCGCATTAACCTGCTCATAATATATAATGTGACCATACGTTCCGCTTTCATACTGTCCGTCACGCTGTCCCTAACGCGAATAGACCAAACGGTAATTCAATTTACAATACTACATACTTTGAAAATGATTTGTACAGCCTAGAAATACAAAAAAACTGGCCTAGAAGTCACGTCGGCTTGAGCAATAAAAAAGCTGTAGAACATAATAACAAAAATATTTTCTTCACATAATTCCGCGAAGACCTTTAACAAAAAAAAAAGATATATTAAGCAAAAAAAGCAGAAAGTCAGTAGCGTTCATCAAAATGATGGAAAATGTTGGAAGCCATACTTGAAATAAGAAGTGAGTACTATTAGTGCAGAAAAAACTATACTGGTTCCAGCAAATAGACCGGTTATACAGGGTGTGACTGAACCTTTGTAACAAAATTTGATGGCACATAGTATTGGACGTACTGATCATGAATCAAAAAGAATTTTGCTGAAATTCGTAAAAACAGCAGTAGTTTGCAAAAATATAGCATTCGGGGTACCGCTGGTTGTAATAGGTACTCCTATACAAAATTGATGAGAAACTATGCTACACAATATTCACATGCGTAATTTACTATCAGTGAAGCAATTGAATTAAATAAATAAGAATGTTTTTATCAAATGCAGATTGAATAAAATTTGTACTACACAAATTATTACGTAAAGCTGAAACAAAGAATTGAAAGATCATAAATTTATGAAAAATTGCTAAAAAATTTCGCTGTTCACAGCAACACACAATGCAGCACGTTGAATGAAATCAACGGTACAAGCTTGACGGAGGTAATTGTGTTCTTTTATTATTTCTGTGCTATTTTCAATAAGCTGTTGCAGTTCTTCAATACTTGACGGCGCATCTTCGTTATCATGAACTAATTACTTTAAATGACCCCAAAAATAGAAATCAAGAGGATTGATATCTGGTGATCTCGGAGACCTTGGTACAGGACCACTACGCATTATGCAACCACCTTTGTATGCAGAATCTAAATGCTCTCTCACAAATCAGCAATAGTGCGGAGGTGCACCGTCATGGAGAAACCATGCATGTTGCCAAACATCTAGCGGAATGTCCTCTAACAATTCTAGTAGAGTGTTTTGTAGAAACCCTGAGTAATCGTTACCTTCCATCGGAAAAAATTACATTCAATGTGAAATTTTGGTCTTGAGCATGTTGGTGAAGAAGCTATTGGCAGAAATTTACTCTCTCGAGGTGGTCACGTTTCATCAGATTTTGAAATCGTTGGTAAAGAAACGGATGGTACCTTAAGTTTCGAAGAATTCTCCACACAGTCATATGAGAAACTTTTTGCCCCAAGTTGCATGAAATTTGGCAGGTACTAATTGTAGGATCAACATCAATTATATCCGATAAAATATTTTCAAAATTTTGTCGGTATCTTTGACCTCTACCACGATTAGGTCGAAGTGATCCTGTATCACAAATATGCTGTAGTAGTCTTCCAAACATTCGATGACGGAGATGTCGTCTGTCAGGATATCGTTCTGTATACAAACGCTGCGCTGCTCTCCCGTTTTGCCCCGATTCTACGTATACTGTCATCAAATCAGTTAGATGTAAGTTACTAAATGTAATTAGTTGTTGGGTAATGATTACGAGTAATATTGTCATTCTAGTGTGGTCCAAAACTGTTCATTTGATTGAAGCCATTTCCCATTTTTCGAATTTGATTCATGATCAGTACGTCCATTACTACCATCAAATTTTGTTACAGAGGTCCAGTTACACCTAGTATATCTTCCAGCAAAGAAACAGAGGAATATAGCACTAGTTTCCAGAAAAAAAAAAGATACTGATAAAATGGCTGAATAGCTGGCAGAACAGTGCAAAAGAGGGTTGGATGGGAAGACGGATCCCTTAACTCACTCCAGGAGCAAAGTGAAGGAGTATGTAGCCCAAACTACCACCTGATTCAATTTAGTTTGAATATACCATCGTTCTGTTGATGAAATTCAATGAAATTTCATCAAGAATGGAACCATTCTCCATTCTATACAGTGTCTGTATTTCTAGTAATTTGTTGAATCGTATTTTCTTCAATCAATATAAGTCCTCTTGAATAGCAGTCAAATAATTTTTGTGCACAATATCCAGTCTACGGATTTCCAACGGCGCGTGCGGGAAAATATGCACATACATTATCTTGTTATTTGTTAGAGCTGAACGCGCGTGGATTGAACGTTAAAAAACACGGCACGCAGCTATAATATATCCGTCACAAATGTAAGTTATTTTCTGCTTCGTTCTCTTTGCTCCGTTGAAAGCGTTTTGCCTCGTTGTATATTTCTCTGTGTATGTATTGGGACGTAGACTTGTCTTTGTGCGACAATTTTTCAAGATTTTTATGAGATTAAATTGATTAGAAATATTTTTCTGCTTTTACAAGAAATATTCATCAGCTGAAAATTCACCATATGGCCTGACCCATTTATTTGTCTTCAAAATGCTAACAGAGTCTCGACACATCTTGCTTAATCAATATGACCCAAAAACCGTAGTATACGTAAGACCTAGTTCCGAGTAAACAGCCCTAATCACTTCCAAGGTCAAGCCATACAGGAAGCGTGTACGTGTGCGTTCAGTTTACCTGTGTTGTGCATTGTTTACTTCAACTATTTGAGTTAAATTGGCCATCATATTGCCCAATTCTGTGTTGAGTACTTCTATTAATTGGTGACATTGAGTTTTATAAGTTTGGTATGTTTAGAGTCACATGTGGTGATGCCACGCTAAGTGTGAGTCCTTTTCTTTTAAAGTGTTGGTATCCTTAGCTACTTGGGGTACCAATACCCTGACCGTGTGACGGCGGTGATTGTTGCTAACCGCATGTACTTTGTGTTATTGCGGCAACAATGTTGTTCCAAGAGTGGATAAACCAATCAACCTGCGTGCTTGTGTCACAGACATCGGTACAGCATTACGGTACAGATATCCAACCGTAGATGTGATCCAACGTGAGATAAACAGTGCTAGTGACTAAGCTACCTGAGAGCTTCATTATTCTGTCGGTATTGCACGAGAATATGTGTATGCCAACCGCATGTACTGTGTGTTATTGTGGGCAACGAGGTTTTTCCAGAATGGGTGAATCGACAAACTCGCGTGTGTCGCAGGCATCAATGTTCACCATACAACTGGTAGCTACCTATTCGGTGAACTCAGTGGCCTATCTGTTAACCAGATATCCTATCCAACCTTTGAGGCAGGTGCATGATTTTTATATCCGTTCTAGTTACCTGAATTGAACCTAAAATGCCCCGATGGTGGGGAATTCATGTGTCTGACTCTCTGATGATACCTCACGGACCATTGTGGCTAAAACTCATATTACCTTCAGCAGAATGTGGCTTAATTATCCCCTAACACCTGACTAGTCCCTTACTCCTGATGTCAAGGCCATCAACAGCTCGAACATGAGTTTATTCTATATTATATCATATCTGTTATTAAATATTATTATCATCTCGATCTCTCTAACAAATGATTGCAATTTATTTGATGCTCTTCGGAATGAAGCCGTTTTCTGAGAGATTTTTGATGGACAAGTTCTGAGAGTAATTCAAATAATGGATATAAGCTGAGATTGATTTATGAAAACAGCGTCATGCTTGTAATTTTGAACAATAGTGACATACAGGAAAATATGCGAAATATTCTCCCAAATAATATTGCCATCAAAATTTATTTGTGGCATCACAGACCTGGTTAGAATGTCAATGCGCCAGGCACCACAGGATATGATCGCTCATGTTATTTGTTATAGTCAGCAATTTACAATGTGTCATATGTCACACTTACGTCTCAGTTTGGACACATACACACACATGGAGCAGAAAGCAAATTTCAAACCGTTTTTCCCTTTGTGAATTATTTAAATTATACAGAGTGATTTATAATGGGTGAAACAAACTTTGTCAACTCCGGACGAGTTTTTCGATCGTCAGTCGACGGTAACTAAAAGATAATTACAATGTAACACATGTTTCAAAATAGTTACCTTCTACTTATCCATTTGTTACAGTCGACTATAATTTGAAAAATCCATTATTAGGAAAGAGACGATACAAATGACATATTAGTTAAGCCTAGGAAGACCATCATCAATGGTCTAATGCCAAATATAAATACAATTTCCACATCAGACATTCACAAGGAAGGCAAATAAAGCTACAAGACGTCAAAGAATGGTTGATAGCATGACTACAGTCTTAGCGAATTGATTGTTTGATAGACTAAGCGAGCCTGAAGAAATAAAGTAGAAAATTGTATATACCCTGAGAGACGCAAACGAAGTTCGACTGACCAGTATTCGATATGAATCATACTTGGAGTAATATTTTCTGGATAATGGAAGACATTTTAACTAATCTTCAAAAAAGGTTAATCGGAGCGCAGCAAGCTCATCAAGCGTAGTTTCCTTGCCATCCGTTTCAAATATGTTTGTGTTTCTACTGATGAATATGAGCTAGGATTGATTTATGAAGTATCTATATATAAGTATCTATCAGGGTGTAACAGAAATAAGTACATTAATTTTAACCAGTGATAGTTCTCGTCAAGCATAACAGTTTTTCTTAGTTACTTCTTCCCGAATTCTTATCTTTTTTTAAGCATTTTTTATCCCCTATAATTTAACGAGTCGTTCAGGTGCATAATTATTGAATCCAGTAGCAGTTGCAATAGAACAATAACTGATTTTGACATATGTGAGTTATCAATTTCTCCAAATAAATTCTCGAATAAAACCGATTATTGATTATTGATTCTGTCACGACGATTTCACAAGCAGTTCAGGATTAGCTCGACGAATTTATTTGGAGCGATTTCCGAATTGTCAATTTTCACTAAAAATTGAATTATTGTGGTTATGCTAATGTATTTAATGTCAAAATATTATGCACTTATACATTATGATGAGAATACCATGGTATTCAAGACTTATCGTTCATCTGGAACGTAAAAAAGCAGATGAGATGAATGAAATACATTAATTTATAAATGAAGCACCTGTGTATTAATTTTTCTCATACTATTACAAACTTCACACACAGGTCGTTTCAATAAAGTATGCCCCGTGAATTGATCTGCTGAATAAATAAAATATTATATTATATATTTCAGAAAATATTCAAATCAATTACCAAATTCAGTTTGATACATTTATAGGTTATATTTTCTGTTCTTCAAGAATAGAATGTAGCAATATCTCCATTGGATTATTCAGTGAATTAATCAATTTAGAATTGCATTCCGTTTAATATTCCATCATTTTCTTTAAATAAATCGTTGAATGATTTTCTCTTTATGTTTCTGATGAAGTAAGTTGAGAGCAGCAACTACTTTTTGAACTGCTCGTAGATGGCAGCACAGTCTGACACTCCTGACACAGTTTCAGACAATTCAAATCAACTGATTCAAGTGCAATGAACTTGTGCAGACAATCTTATGTTTAAGAAATGTACTATCCGAAAATATACGTGAAATCCCTAAATAAGAATCAAATTTCTTAACAGTGACATATAAATACGACTTAGAGACCAAATTGTTGATTACAGAGACAAATTTAGTCTTTCTTCCAAAATATGCAAGAATAGAATCATCGAGGTGAGCGAATATCAATGTATGGTCAAAATACTAGTATTTTTTCAGTTTTAAATGAATGATTGACAAGACTACGATGGCTCAAAGTTGCAAAATACTCCTTCCAATCGACAACTGTCATTCTTCCAACAAATGAGAAACATTCAGTTTGAACCATAGGCGCACTATGAGATTTTTGACAAAACTTCAATGAATTTTTACTCTAAATCCAGAGGATTTACGGAGAAAAGTTATGAAGAAAAATTGTTATGTTTGACGAGTTCCATTACAGGTTAAAATTGATGTACTTATTTCTGTTACACCCTGTATATATTGAAGAATAAACTTACTTATTGATATATCAATGCACAGTCCAAATTACTAGGCCTGGAGACCCAAAACTTTGTTCTTAACGTTAGGTAAGTACAGAGAAGGGATTTGAAAAAAAAGATATCGATCAATGTAGAGCCCAAAAGGCCCAGTCAGAAAGCTTGAAGTTTTGAACAGAGGATCCTGTTATAACTTCAAGTTCACCTGATTTTCCGTATCATCGGCTATTGTTACGTGTGTGCACACCCATAGTGCACTAGTAATTTGAAACCATTAAAACTTTGTGATGGTACTAGGCTACAAGCTGAAGTTTTGCATCGTAATGTAGTAGAGGTAACTATTATAATAGAAATATTTCAATTATTTCTATTCCATTCTAAACCTCTAATTACTATCTTGAAACTTTGAATTTCTCCTCCTGTAATAATAACCGTGGTTTTAGGTATTATCATATTTATGGGAGTAAATGACAGTTATTAAGCAGAAATAAGTCACGAAAGCTCACATTAAATAGTTGCACCTTAAATGTGAACTCAAGGAACATTTACTTCTTGATACGGTCCTGCAACAGGCGTAAAAATGCTCTAGCATTATATCAAGAGTATAATCCATTCTTCATTTGGCTGAAGGATGTAATTTTTCTTGTTGAATTATATTTGACGTTGAAGTCTCTCTTTTTTGCTTGCCATGATAACAAGTCAACAAAAAACGAGGAGTTTTCCGCTTTCTCCAGTTCTCTTTCAATCCAATTTTTTTGTTATAATCATTACTAACAGTGAAAGTCAACTTATCATTTGAAACAATATTGGAAAATTCAACAAGTACGACTTTTGGTACATTCTGCTGAAATTACTCAAGAAAATGACAAAAATGTTTGAATGAATCATTCATTATATCACAAGTAGTTTATCGATTATTTTTGTGATGCTATCACTAATGTTTATTGTGCTTGCGTTTGAATACCACGAGTGTGCAGCACGAGCGGTATTCACAAGCACAATAAACATGAGTGATTGCATCACAAAAATAGTCTATAATACTTCAACTACAAATGGTATATGGAGGACTTTCCCACGAGTCAAACCATTTTTCCAAATTAGTTTTCCATAAATCAAGTAACAAATCAAGTAATTTTCATAGGAACGATTAAACAAACTTCTGTCAAATTAAAAAATTAGAATTTCCTGCATTTTCTTTGACGAATAATAAATAAATAGTGTTCTGATATGGAAACTAGTTCGAAAAGGTTTAGTGATGAATCAGAAGATGAAATTGATGAAGATATTCACCAAAATTTCCCATTAAATACGAAGAAAGCACAAAATGACAAATTTAGTAAAATACTCATTTTGGTCACTAGTGTGATACCCGATGGTATTTCTACATGTCCAGATACCCACTGATATGCACCGTTTTTATAGAGATTCAGCATATTTAACCTTGTTATAAATACTTCGAATATAATTGTCAATTTAATTCCATGGACTCAGAAAAATGTAGCTTTCGAAAAGTCACTATGGATGTTGTCTTTCAGAATAATTCCGCGATCACAAAGGCAACAAAACAGTTATAGCTTCAATTTTCATAACACGAACAGCAATATTTCCAATGAAAACAGTGCGAAAAATCAAAGCCATGTATGGAAATAAAAACTAGAATCAACAAGTGATTCCTTGCGGCAAATGCTGATGAATGTTTTTGGATGGATTACAAAAACAAATGCGTTATCGTGTCAAAATTCGATAATTATCCCTCGGCAACGTTTGCAGATGATTTTTATGTTACACTATCGGCTTTACCCTTTGGATTGGGGTGAGTATTTAATCCCAGGATTCGCAGTTGTCAAATTTAAATCGTCATCGAGCGGTTTCTAAGCCTGAAGAGATTACAAGCATCGCAGTCTATTTTTTTGGCAGATTTGTGTTATATATCCGAACAAAGAGATGTTACGAAATAGAAAGCTGGATTAGATCATGAAATACTTTGATGATAAGTTGATTAATCAGGAGATTGAGCTCTGATTATTTCTGTAGTACTTACTGTCATCAATAACCGGCAAATTGTTGTTTGTACTGTTGGGTTCTATAGTTATCCAGATTCCGTATGAATAATAAGGGCTGTCTTTTTAGTATCGCATATAGACAGTAGATAGATTCTGATGACTTTATTGTTTTTTGAAGTATCCTTCACGAACATTGATGCATTTTTGCATTCGCTTGAACCAAATTTGGAAGCAGTTATCTCGATCGTTTGCTGGTACTGACAAAATTGCTTTCATGAAGATGTCGACTGCTTCCTCCGGCAAAATCTTTGACCACAGAGTCCGTTTCTGATCTCGGGTAAAGTTAGAAAATCACTGGAACTTAGACTGTAAGAAAGATGGTCTATCAGTTTGACGTTTTGCTGTTCTGAAAATCCAGTAGTCTTGCGACCGGTGTGCAAACATGCATTGTCTTGATGGAGGATGATTTGTCGTTCATAGTGGGTTTTCCGAAGCTCAGCAATTACTTCCGGTAAATTAATGGTTGTATACCAATCAAAAGTAATAATTCTCTGATCTCGCGGCGAATTTTTGCTACATGTTCTGCTTTCGAGGCAAATGTAGCGAAAATCTTTGGAATACACTTCGAGAACGAGTGACTTTTGTCTAACTCTGGCAGATTTGTATGATTTACTGAAAGAGAACTAAGAAGTCAAATATTCCAATCATACTCGTCTCTTATGGGCTTATTTCATGAGCATCAAAACTTCATGAACTGCGCTACGAAATGATTCCCCATCCACCTAATTCTTTGGATTTGGTCTTCTTAGACTATTATTGACCTCGAAACTTGAGGAAATGGTTGGATGATAAGTGATTATGGGTCGAATGAAGAGAGAACCTCATAGTGAGTTTTATTAAGACCGCATCGAAAATTGCACGTGTACGGGGTTCAGAAATAAATTGAATTCTGGCAATTTTTTTTCAACCGTTTCTCGTGAGAATGTTAGTATATTTCTTTGATTCAATTTGAAGAACGAACAGCTCTGGTGATAAATAGTGCATTTATCCGCCCGCGATAACTTTTTAAAATTAATAAGAAAAAAAGTAATAAAAATTGATTGCGATATTGGGGCTGTAGTATGGACAGTTTTTGCTGTTTTATACTAGGGTCTACTGATTCAATTGACAATTGAAGATATGATCATAACCGCAGTGAATACGATTTTCCACATAAATGTATTGGAGTGTTCCCTTTAGGGATGGGATTTGAAAAGATCCTCTATTAGTGGTACTCTATGCTATTATAAAAATGCAGTGTCAGAATTTCAGAATTCTAGGCCCAGTGGTTTGGTATGTGCATTGTCTCAGAAAAATGAATTCAGAATTATATAGAGACAAGAAAATCAATCATGAATTGTTTGTATCACTTATTGAGACACTTTCACTGCAGTTTGATATGACTATGTAAGGAACTTCAACACAAGTGCCAACAACTACGCTGCTCAAAATTTTAACTCAGTCGGATGGACGATGCGCGAATAAACAGCTATCCGATACAACTTGCATGCAACCTATTGTATGTTATTGTAACTATGTTGGAAGTTTTTCTGCAAATATCAATAACAACTGTTCAAAGCTTTAACTCAATTGTAAGAGCGATACGTGAACGAAAGAATATTAACAAATGCACATAGTTTCATTCGAATCGGATAAGCGATGCGCGAACAAAGGAGTGCAACTCGGGTGCCATCTATTATATATTGATAATATTATGTCAGTTGTACAAATACCAATAACAACTGTAGAGAGGTTCAACTAGATAGATTCAGCCGCTCTGGATATAAGTCTGGGCATACAAACAGACAGTTGGATAAGTAGACAGACAGACATAAAAATTTGAGAAACGCGTGTTTTGGTTTTGATATTTTGGAATTAAAATAGAGAAAATCAAATTTATGGAAGAATAGGGCAGAAAAGTAATGCTAGAGATGCTGAATAGGATATGGACATTAGAAAAAATTCCGTCAAACTGGGGGAAGGCGGTGATATTTCCAATATATAAAAAAAGAGGCACCAAATACTGTAAAAACTAAAGAGGGGTATCACTGCTATATACAACAGCAAAATTATAGGATCAATATTGAAAAACAAACTGAGAGCAAAAATAAGAGACAAGCTGGCAAAAGCTCAAAGTGGATTTCAGAAGGGACACTCTATACAGGACCAAATATTCACGCTAAGAAAAATTATGGAAGAAACATTGGAACATTAAGTTGAGCTGTATATCCTTATAGATCTAGAATGGGCTTCCGATAGAGTACAAATAGAAACGGTATAGAAAATTTTGAAGGACAAAAAAATAAATGACCAACAAATAACAGCAATTAGAAGTATTTACGAGAGAACAAGCTATTATATGAGAACGGTTACCGAAACATCAGAGGAATCTGGGACAACGCAAGGATTGAGAAAGGGTGAAGCTTTAAGCCCACTTCTATTTATGATATTTCTGGACAACATCCTAAAAAATATAAATATGAAGCCAATAAAGATGGTGATTGGATACCATAATTTATCCAGAAAAATAATTGAAAAATGCGCATATGCAGACGATCTGGCCATATTAGCAAAAAATGAAAAGGACATGCAGCACAATCTTAATATATGAAAAGAGGAATTGGAATAGTATATTCTGCAATAAGTACTGGAATTGCCTATATTCTGAACAAGCGAAAAGTTTGTAATCCGAGCCGAAGGCGAGGATTACGGTTCGCAAGTGTGGAATACGTCATTCCAAACATGTTGTAGACTATACTTTCTCTAACAAGGATTTGGAAACTCACCAATATTTAAAAGTTATTAAATGTCAAAAGTAAAACCAGATATGAATACTTGAATTGTTAGGAAGTAACAATGGTAGTAACTAAACTAACAGCTTCTGATTCGTCGAAATGATTCTAAATGGCATACGGAATCATTTTAAGCAATTTTTTGGAATGTCATTGGTTCCAATATAATTTCTGGTTATGGAATATGCAAATTCTGGAACAGTGTTTGAGAAAAACTCAAGATGAAGATTGTTGTAGAGGAGACAAAAATAATGCTTATATCAAAGGAGGACAAATATACAAACATAGTACTGGGAGAGAAAATAATACAACAAGTCGAAACATTTGTCTACATAGGAGAAACATTCCATAACCGAGGTAATCAAGAACAAAGAGATTAACAACAGAATGCGGGCAGCTAATAGAAGTTTCCATGCAATGAACAGAACATCAATAACTAACAGGTAAATAGGGAAAACAACTAGAATGTCACTTTATTAGACAATTTATAGGCCTATACTCATGTACGGAAGTGAATCATGGGTAATAAATTAAAGATCTAGAAGTTGAATACGAGCAGCTGAAATGAGATTTTGAGGAAAAGTAGAATGAGTCACAATACTAGAAAAAATTAGGAATGATAAAATTAAAAAAGGCTTACAAACTGAGAATAGACAGAAAACAGCTGGCATTGTATAGACACTTAGTGAGAAAACCAGAAACTCAGAGCGCGAGAATAAAAAAAAAAGAAAAGGGAGAACGGTATAGCAGAGATTCTGACAAGGAGCAATATCAGTTTTCAAGAATCAAGGACGAGGGCAAAAGATAGGAGTAAATGGGAGGATTTTATCAACAACAAAGAATAAAAACCCAATCTCAACACTTTGTGATTGAGAAAAAGGCTTCATTGCGAAATCGCAGACAGGCACTTAAATTTTATTTATATGTATATATGATTGCGGTCGGGACAACGCTTGAATAGAAGATAATAATCTGCACAAAAACGAGCTCAGTGTGCAACTATGTTCATTCGAATGAACTAACTTCAATAAAGTATACAGAAGCATCTGTTCCACTTGACGCTTTCAAATAATCAATCTATCGTTGTAGAGTCCTTGTAGCTTATGTACGTGATGTATTGATCATGTTGAGGCAATAGCGGGGTAATTAATGTAGATTGCTTGCATCCAAGTGATTCTCATTTAACAGTATCTACAAGCTTGATTATTTCAGTTTCCTAACGGACACTTTTTTCTGTACTATAGCTAAATAAGAGCTCTCATTGGTTGAATGGATTAATGTCTGTTTTAATGTTCTTGATCAATGCTACTTACTATGCTTTTTTCGTTTTTATTTCAAAAAGAATTTGAATGTATTGATCAGACAAGATAGACTGTCAGGAACCATAAGTATCTATTTTTTGAAGAGATTTTTGATGATTAGTCGAATAAGGACATTCTTGATATCATGAGGATCTGGTCCACTTCACCAACTTCACATTACACCTACGATTATCAGTTTTTGATGACTACTCAAATATTGATGGCTATGTGGAGACTGAAAGCAGTTCTGAGTAATTTTTCCGACATTACCACGGTATTTATTCTATTTATCAAGAAATTGCTGTCAAAGAGGTTCTTAGTAGCATTGGACGAAGAACATAATAGAACGAATGTCTCTATGAAGCAATATATGAATAAAGTGTGGTAAATAATAATTATTAATTGATGAGGCTGATACAACATACATTACATGATTTTACAGCGTTGTAAAATGGTCGTTTATTGTTTTCGTACTATTCCGTGGTTCCTGCAAACACATACATATTGATCAGCAAATGTTTCCTGTCATGTCACAAGTACTTAATTCTTATTGCTGGTCGTTAGTCAATGTTATTCAGAAATGTAAACGTCAATCTTTTCTTTCATTCTGTTTGACAAGTAGAATATTGCAAATTGTTGATAATATTGAATAAGACTTGTAAGGAATCTAACACAAGTTGTTGGAAAGATGTGCTAAAAATATTGCTTCCAGCAAATTGCCCTTATGCCTTCAATTTGCAATAAATAGAAGGGACAAATGTGTTTATAATGTTTCATGCTGAGTTAAACCAACACTACTGTGCCACAAGGGACGTTAAATCAACATAGGACGATTTTGCAAACGGGAAGTGGCCAAATGCACATCACGACCGACTGCGGTGAATAATTTTTCAATTTATACACGCGCAAGATAGCTCCAGAACTGCAGTAGTAATATAAATTTCCAGAATGGGAGAGGAAGATAGAATGAAAATCCATGAAACCTACAGATTATGCAGGAATGATATGTCGGGGATATATCGTTTATCTGTTGTGGAATTAGGGGGATAAATTGTAGAACCAGTGCTGTGATATGAACTTAACTTGATACACAGAATGAACAACCAATAAACGAATCATTTAAAAACTACTCCCATAAGTTCCCAATCTATTTGGAATAGCCACTATACCAAATTTCTCTTTAATTATGACGATTCTCTCTTAGAGAAGGCTAGTATTGGTGAACAACGCCTAGAAGCATTTGTTCTCAATTATTGTATCTAATGGAGTCTTCTAGCGACTTTTTCACAATTTAAGTGGCTTTATTGCTAGCACTTTCTATCGCCATGTAGGTCACGTTATTATCCTTGAAAGGTTTTTGGTTTGAAGTCATTCAGTAGCCGCGAGTCTGGATGTGGCAACTGAATGTGCGGATTTATCGAGAAACGTGGTTTTCAGCGGAATAGTTCACTGTACAACCGAGTGTGCTCCGACTCGAAATCTTCATGCATTATACGCAAGCTATGTGGAAATGAATTCAATTACTTCAACGCCCTGTTATATGTGAGACGAAAGCTTCCAGCACTTTCCATCAAGGGAAACAGAGAAAAACTAACTGACAATTGCAATTTACACAGCAATTTCAACAATTATCACAAAAGATTCTGTTGAAAAAAAAAACATACGGAGAAGGATTTTCATGTGGACTACTCAAATATGATGGAAAATAGTCCGGAGTAGAATAATATAGTTGATTTCACTATTGATCTTATTTCTTTACTTAATTCGTCTACTCCAGAATCATTACATCGAATTATATTAACGATAAACCTTTGGTACCTAATTATATTTGAACATCTAACGGTGGAAAGGATTTGGAGCATATAACGTTCAATGTTTGGAGTTCTGATTCTGAAAATTACTAGATATAATGAAGTCTTCCATCAATGATGATTACTTAGAGCGAAATTATTGAAATAATATTATTTGAACAAAGGAAGCATCCGCGTCAGTTGTTTGTAATCTTCTGCGGTGGGAATTATTCAGCATTCTGTAATAATGGTGTTCTGCCAATCAGAATTATTCTCCCCGTTGCATCAAAACTAGGTTTAAGAGATTAGTGTTCATCTGTTCAATAAGATATTCGAGTGGTGAATCCGCAAGCGACGTGAGGCTCCACAATCTTGAGAAGCTTTACTATACAAGAGCAACTTCTGAATTAATTTCTTGAATCTAAAACACTGCTTGGAAGAAGATTCTTAGCTTTAAATACTCTTGAAGTAATGTTTTGGACAGATACACTATTTTAAGTGATGTTGTGACTACCAAATATTGATTATCCATGAATGAGAGGAGAGATTTTTTGGAATAATTTTTGCTCGTGATATAGATACGAGGTTTGGACAAATTGATCGTATATTCTCTTCACGTAGAGATATGAAATCTTTGATATGATAGGATCAGATGTACAACAATAAATCTCAATCATATATTCCGTTTCGATGATAATTGGATTCCCATACATAGATAATTCACCTCACAATGACAACACGTTGACGTACAACAAACATTTCACATGTAGAGCAAGACAGTTGATTATGAGGTGTCTGCGGCTTCCAGCAGCTGCAACTAGCTACAAATGCAGTTGCAATTGCAATTGAACATTGCACTAGCACGCCACATATGTTTGGCACGCGAAGCTTCTACAACATTTCGGCAATTTGCCAATGCATAAGGCGCATGTCCAGACGATTCCAGATTTGTAAGGATAATCCACTACATACCGAGAAGATTGTTAGAATCTACGTTAATTTTTCTCAGAGCTGTTTGGCATTTTAAGACATAATTGGGTCTTGAAAAGGAGCTATGAGCATTTGTGGAATTTGAATGTTATTAGTACCGATTTTAGAATAGTAGGAATGGAACAAATTATTGGAACTGACCGCAAGTTATCAACAAAGGACGTCGCTTAGCAAATTGGTATCAATCGTGAAGCTATTCAACAGAAATAATGCATGAAAAATTGAACATGACACAAATCTATTCAAGTGGTAGTGCTTAAACATCCTCTTTACCAAGTGATTTCTTCCCATTCCGTATGCTGGAAAAAAGTTTTGAGGCGTAAACACTTGTAGTCATTAGAAGGGATCAAAGGGGAAGAAACCTGTGTCCTGAAACCAATTCCAGAAGAAAAGTGTACTGAAAGTCCATATTGGTGTTTATTGTCAGATCTGATATATCGTCGAAAAGTTTTCGAGGAAGCTTAATTTCAATTTCCAAATAATTTGTTTGTTAAATTTCAATTATCCTACGATGGTTTCTATTCAGGTACGATTTATCATATACGTGATGTAACCAAACCTTAGTATTTGGTGAAAATCTGCCTCTAATCGCGCGAGGAGTTATGAGAGGAAGCCTTGCAAACGCGATCTACACATTACACGATTCGTTACGTTCATGAATATTCAGACAATGCTTTGTAAGGTAGAAGCATCGAACAACTCATCCTGTGTGATACAACCACATTCGCCCATGTAACTGAGTACATATATGTTCCACAATAAGTTGCGTCAGCTCCGGTATGGATTATGCCATGAAGCTCAACTTAATTTCATCAATTTGCACAATATTCAAATTGCCGTTAAAAATTAAAATGTAATATTCATCAGCAAACAATTCGGACTCCATCAAAATTTGAATAGAAACATGCATTTATATTTTGAAGAGGGAATAATCAACGAGAAGATGTCTGCTATAATGCATTTGATACTGACATCTACCACGCCGTCGATGGTTTTCTTGAAGAGATTCTGAAATTTATGTTTAGAATTAAGTGGATATAATAAGTGAACCTCCTTTTCTTGAATTACTTATTGAATAATTTTTTTTGAATATACCCACCGTGACACTATAAGAGAAGAAAACAGAATTGATCTTATAGTAATAATATATTGTTATTTCAAATTTATTTTTCGGAGGAACCTATTTGGGTCCTTGGGCTTATTATTTAATGTGGTTTTTGAGGTGAAAGAATATGGAGTGCTTTAAAAA
Source organism: Dromius quadrimaculatus (assembly GCA_963989225.1). Classification (NCBI taxonomy): domain Eukaryota; kingdom Metazoa; phylum Arthropoda; class Insecta; order Coleoptera; family Carabidae; genus Dromius; species Dromius quadrimaculatus. The sequence goes on from OZ022328.1 coordinate 7,717,131, forward strand.
ATAGCCTGAAACCAGAAGGCCTAGGCACATACCTAGAGAATAATACAGGATAAGGAAGCAGACACAATCTCAATTTTTTGTTCCGCTAGTTTAGACAGAGAAAAATAGCCCATTTCAAGGGAGCAGATTGGATCATCATATATAGTCTGAGTTATGAACACTCAAACTGTGTTGGTAGGAGCGAGGACGTTATTCAGTCATCAGTTTAGTCAAGAAATAGTTATCTACTTCAAGGAAACAGATGGGATCATTGTATCTTTGCGACTTTGAACTATTGACTCAACATTTGTGCGAAAAAAAGGTAAACTATTTCTACGCCCTCCTTCAATTAGCGCTTACAGTTTGAATTTGTTTGAATCGCTAGTTCGGTTAATAGACCAGAAGCCAGGAGCAGATTTAGGTCGGTCCTTTCCTCCCGGCTGATAACTTGTGACATGCTTCTGGGAGACGTTTCATACAGCATGGTGACCGTCAGCTGCGGCACCATTGGTGGGTTAACTGAATGTAGTCTTCCACGCACGTGAAAAAAATGGTATCTTCAATTATGTTCTCTCAATTGAAAATCCATTAAATGATAGGTGATGATATACTTTTGTCAAAAAAAGTGTCAGCTGGCTGTGAGGTGGTGGTTCATACGTCAGCTGGTCATAAGAACTTGAATTTTGGTGATTGCCTCTCACTCGAATTTTTGTCAGATGATTGTTCAAGTAATACTTTGACTGAATAAAAACGTCAGCTAGTTGTATACCGGGGAAAAGATTGTCAGCTGATGCAGTAAAGGGTACAGCGCAATAGATATGTCTAAAGTTACTCGATACCATGCTTCTTGCACGCGCAACCTGTGAATATACACTCTTGGGCTTGATCTAGAATACGTTTTTAAATACGTAATTTATACATATGATGGAAAAAAAATTAAGGAAAACAGGGACAAATGAGTGAATAATTCATTTTCAATAAGATTTAAATGATCATACGATAATATTAACCTAGAAATCTTCATCGGTTACACCGTATCCTTTACTGCATCAGCTAACAATCATCCCCCCCATAGACAACTACCTCACGTTTTCATTCAGTCAAAGTATTACTTGAACAATCACCCGACAAAAATTTAAGTGAGATTAAATCACTTAAATTATTATTTTTATCCTCAAGTTCTTGTGACCAGCTGACGTATAAACCACCACCTCACAGCCTGCTGAATTTTTTTTTTTGATGAAAGTATATCCCCACCAGCTTTTGATGAATCTTCAATTGGGAGGAAATAATTGGTAATAATTTATTTTTTCACGTGTGTGGAAGGCTACCATCAGTTAACCCACCAATGGTGCTGCAGCTGGTGGTTACCATGCTGTATGGAACGTCTCTCAGAAGAATTTCACAAGTTATCAGCCGGGAAAAAATTGGTAAGAGGAGTCTGTTTCTGGCTCCTGTCTATAAGAACTATCAGATTATTCCAAATGAATTGATGATATTGATATTGTGATTTGGAGCTTCGACACAATTAATTTTGTAAAAGGGAGTAAAAACATCCATCATATCTATGGAGTATTATTTCTCTATCCTCCTGCAGGTAGTACCAATATTTACACCAAATTGAGATTCATTAGAGGGCCTTTAGGCACGAAATTCCATGAAATTTGTAAGTTGATGAGAATTTATGGAATATATAGTAGATTACAAGAACTAGAAGTCTCTGAATTGGTGGATGCCTCAGGCGCTTGCTTATCAATCCTAATAGATAATTCGATAGGTTCGATAGGGGAGACCTCGAAAGACTGTGACATAAAAGAGTTGTGACATAGTCGATTTATTGGAGACTATGGTCGCTAGTCAGGTGCTAACAACGCGCGTTTGCTGTTTCTAAGACGCGCTATTTGACGCAATACGCAATGTGCACATTGATATTATATTGTTTCAGTTTTTCAAGTTTCATAGAGTGATACTTTTTTTCTCTAACACTGTTTTGGAATTTGCATATTCCATGATCAAAAATTATGTAGGAACTGATACCGTTCCAAAATGTTGCTTAGAATGATTTCGTATGCAGTTTAGAATCATTTAGACGAATTAGAAGCTGTTAGTTTGGCTACTACCATGGTTACTGCCTAACAATTCAAGAATTCATTTTTAGCATTGAATTTAACATTTAATAATTTTTAAAGTTCCTTCTAAAATTTTGGCGAGTTTCCAAAACCTTGTTGAAGAAAGTATATAGTCTACAAAATGTTTGCAATGGCGTATTCCACACTCGTAAACCTTAATACTCGCATTTGGCTCGGATTACAAACTTTTCGCTCGTTTGGGATAAGAGCCATTCTAATACTTATAGTAGAATATACTATTTTGTATTGGCATCTTGTTTCAGAATTACAAATTATTATTCTGTCCGGTTTACAATCTCGTGCAACTAGGTGAGTCCTATTTCTGTTCATTTTTGTGACAAGGTTCTTTTCCTGTTTGTGGTGTGATGTTGCATGCTGAATTACGATTTCTTCGCCCCAGAGCAGAATGCTAAATAAATAAGAACGGAAGACTTATAGATATATGGCTAATGTCGAAACTTATGAGCTGGCCTTTGAAGAAGTCACTATTTCATGCCTTGTCAAGTCACTGATCGCATTATGCTCAATCCAGAAATTGAGGAAAACCCAGAAGAAAGAACCCTAACTTCACATCCAAATATCAGTATTGTTGGAAACAATGGTATCGTTGTCAGATAATTGAATAAAGAAGCAAAAAACCCACTCCAATTATATCTACAGATCAGAACATGACATCTACTCTGAGCTATAACGTCAAAGAGCCCGTTGCCCGCACGTCTACAGCCCGTAGTTCCCTTGCCACTATTTCTAATGTGGTCTTGCCAGAATCACTCAAGCCGTTGTCAAGAGCTCCTCCAAAAAAAATAGAAAACAACCGAATAGACGGAGGATCAAATCTGCTGAGCCTACTGACACACCTACCAAGGATGAAATTGCGGCCATAGAAGTCAATAGAAAGGTAAAGAATGTGAAAAAAGGTGTTCTCATTGAGGAAACGAAGAAATCAAAAGATGAGTTAGTTCAGTGCCTTGAATGCCAATATAATGATATTTTTTATTCATCAAATAGTCTGAACATGTAAGTAACACAACTTACTTTTATATCCGTCACAACCTCTACATTAGAAGAGCTGTGATCCGGGGAGTAGTTTCTGTTTTTGTAGATTTTCTAAGATACCTTAATACTTTCATCAATTTTGATTATTGCTTCTCAAACCGTATGAATTGAGCTACATTGACTCAAACAGTTCATAGATATGGAATGTCTCTTAAATAAGATATATTGAAGTGAAAATGGTCACAACCCTTTTCGGTCTCCCCTACTATAGTCAATTAATGCTCCAAAGAAAAATGTGAACATAGACTTTTTGGATATATTTGAAGTTTCTTTTATTGTAGAGACAAGGTACATGTTATTCCTGTAATCTGTTTACACTGTTCTATTCTAGCTTAAATTGCTTACCGGTTTCGATTCTATGAATAATCATCATCAGAGCCGGTTAGACTACAAAGAAACGAAAAACGATCGCATACATTTTCTTTGTAAATCTACAGCAATGCACAAAATAACATAAAATGATAATGAAATATTCAAAAAATACTTACACTATACAACTACAGAAGAAAAATTACGTCGACAGGACATATAAATGAAGAAACAACTATGTAAAATTGTAATGAAATGTGTTTCATAATGTATGAAAAATTTTTGATATCTGGATACGAGCCTTGAATACGCACGTCTGTGCAATAAATTTTTTGAAAAACACGATTATACTGGAGGAGGACGGGGAAATCCTGTCACAGCGCCAAAATTTAATAAAATTTCCAGAAGCGCGCTATTTTTCAAATTCAACTGGTCGTTCAAATTTAGCGCTCTGTTTGCTGGAATAGAAATTTTTATTTCTAAGTTTTCTAAAAAGTCAAGTGCTTCTCCATTGTTCTTAATGTGTAATATTTCTACGTTGTTATCAATGTTAAAATCATGTTCTGTATCTAATATATGTTCTGCAAAACTAGATTGGTTGTTATTATTTTTGATACAGAACATGTTCCTTTACTCTAGTGACAAATTTCTGCCCAGTCTTCCCAATATAATTGCTGCCGCATGCGCAACTCAATCGACAGACCCAGATTTCTCAAGCTGTGGCGTCCTGTCAATTTTTGTACACAATTCTTCACCAAGGCATGTCATCGATTTGAACACAAGGTCAATATTATATTGTTTAAATATTTCTCTTATTTTATAATTGATATTTCCTGAAAAGGGGAAGCTAATACGCAAAGGTGGGTTTGTTTCAATGTTTAAACCGTTATAAGCTGTTTTTAAGAGAATGTTTTGTTTCTTTTTGTGTATTAGGTTATCAACAATCTTTGGGTGGAAATTATTTGCTATGGCAATTTGTTTCAGAATTTTAGTTTCCTTTTCGATATCTGAGACATTTAAGTCGTATGACAACATTCTATGAATGTGTGACTTGAAAACTGCCAACTTGTGTTCTTTGTAATGATTGGAATCATTGTTAATTGAGTCTATGCGGTTTGAGTTGGCTTGCTGTAAATATTAAAATTGAAACCATGTTGTGATCAAATGATTCTAAGATCTAAAAAGTTTATTTGTTCATTTACTTCTGTCTCTAAGGTAAAAGATATGTTATAATGTAAGAGATTTAATGCTGTATGAAATATTTCTAGTTGTTTCATAGTGCCTGTCTAAAGGGCTAGAAAATCATCAACGTAACGATACCAGAATTTAACATCGGTAACTGAAACTATAGAATTATTAAAAGGTTCATGTTCAAAAATTTTCATGAAAATTTCTGTCAAAGTGCCAGACAAAGGGGCACCCGTGGGTAAGCCTTCACGTTGTTCATAAAATTTGTTATTGAATATAAAAAAAAATTGTTTTACATAGACAATGCTGAATTAGAACAAAAAGACTGTTACACATATCATTGGACCAATATGATTTACTGATTATTTCGCTAACAAGATTTTCCTTTTCCTTAACTGGTACATTGGTGAAAAGATTGGAAACATCAAAAGAAACCAAGATCTTGTTTTGTGCATCTCTATGGTGTTGTTTCAATTTTTCTATCAGCTCAGAAGTGTTTTTAATTGAGTGAAGTGAATGGGTGTCAAAATTATTGTTAAAATTTTATTCAATCCTTTCGCCAAATTGTGCGTAGGTGAATTTATAAAAGACACTACTGGTTCAATTGGAACACCAACCTTATGTTGTTTAGGCAAACCTATAATATTAGTGTTCTGGGATTCATTTGTAGCGTCTTACTGATATGATAAAAAATTGAAAAAGTCCATATGATCCTTTATAATTGCTCTAGTTTCAGTGTTAAAAGCGTTTAAAGAATTTTTTTTTGAGTTATTTGAAATTATTTTCATTGAGGAATTATTCGACGTTGTCAACATAATCAGATTTGTTTAAAATTGTAACACAATTATCTTTGTCTGCTTTAGTTATTCTCAAGTCATTAAGTCTTAGTTTTCGTTTGATGGTTTTCAATGTTTTAATCTCTGAATTATTTGAATTGATATTTTCAGTCGCAATATTTGTTCTTTTGTAGTTGTGTAAAGTGTGTGTCAAATCTAATAAAACATTACTGTCTTTAAATTCTCAAGGTCTGCAATCAAATGTTTAAATTGTTTTATATCTGGTACATCTATTGGATTGTATTTAAGGCCTTTTTCATGTAAAGCTGTTCCATTATTATCGAAAGCTACATTAGACAAATTTGCCACTGTTTCATGAAATTTGTGAGTGTTTTCAGAAGAATTGCTTTGAACGGCTTCTTGTTTCATATAGTAGTCTATATTGATTTTTGTTCACTCTGCCAATGATGTTTACTTTGACAAAATTGAAAATATGTCTAATATCTATTGTATATTTGGTGAGAATACAATGAGTACTGTGGTATTTATGTCAATATATTCGCTCAAGCAACGGCTAAGAGGTTTTGTTGGTATCTTTGGCAAAAAATACATATAACTGCGCAAATGCCATATCTGCTGACATTCTCTGAATGATGATCTAGTGATGTTTTTTCGTTTCGTACTCCACACATCCGATAAGGAATTGTAACATATTTGCTATTAATTCAAGTAATGAAATCAACTTACTTTGTGATCATAGGTTGAGAGTTGAACGAATTGATTCATGATTTCACCATTTAGGAAGCCGTTCTATATGACGACGTTTTGAGGATAGTGAATTATGCTTTGTCTCATCATGAACTAAGAGCATGTATCCATTGATACAAACACTGTTAACCAACAAACAACTTACAACATTAGAGATAATGTCGGCAGCATCGAAGTGGATCTATCTATTGAGCATCGAGCAAACTATCCCCTATTGAAGTTAAATCGAATAGGATTAATAGGAATGACGATCAATCGGAAAGAAAAATTTTCACTGTAAACCGAATGCAAATTTTGCGAATTTCAAAATAAACTTTTTTTGTTCGACAAACAGTTTTCAAGTTGAATTAAAGGTTGACATTTGATGCATGAGAGTAGATAGATTTGATTCACAAAGCTTCCATTAGGCTTATCAGTTCTGTATAAGAAAATTGCGTGATTTCAAACATATACTTGCACCGCTGACATCGGCTGAAAGCTGTGCTTTCGACCGAATAGCGCATTTAAATTTGCTTTTCTGTCTGTATCTGCTCACAGAACTATTCGGAGTATTTGTAACCGCATTGACTGACAAAATCAGATAGCGTTATAATTGAATTCTGAATTATTCCGCTTCTGTGTGGATTTATTTCAATTAGAAATGGAAGTAGATGTATGCTATGCACATTCACAATGTTGATTGCCCAGTCGCAGTGGAATTCATTTGTTTTGAAGCATTAGTTTGTTTTTATACTCATTTTATGTTCTACTATAGGTGTTCACAGAATACATATTTCAAATTGTTGATGGAATGAAAATCATGGTAGTTATATTCAATCAAAAAATAATGATCGGTTGAAATTGAAAAGATAACTTTTTATTCATCATACATTGCCTGAGGAAAAAGATTGTCAGGATTCAGGCCCGCGATGCGGACTGAAATACTTGCCTTTGTACTATTTTGAATAATTATGAGTTATTTCAAAAGAAACTCTTAGTGGATTCAAGAGAACTCTCCTCTGGAACACCAGTCTAATTCTATGCGCATATTTTCTCACTAAGTAGTTCTCTACGTTTCTTTTCTCTTCGTGTTTCTCATGCGTATTGCGTGAACATGATGAGAGTAAAATATTATGGTATAATGATGAGAATGATTTAACCCTAGTGTGATATGAATAATATTGAAAGTTAGAAGAAAAATAGAGTCTTGTATCACACTGTTCAAAATTTTTAATTTTTGTTGACCGGTTTCGACTACTGAGTAGCCATCTTCAGAACCGGGAGAACTATTCAACTACAGGATTCAAATATGCTTCTTAGTTTCAACGTAGATAGATGGTTAAACATATAACTTGTATAAATAAAATAAAATATATAAATTAATTTGTAGAAAATAGAAGTATATCGTGAAAAATTCTTGAAATAATCAAAATATACAAGCTATACGTTTAACCATCTATCTACGTTGAAACTTTGAAGCATATTTGAATCCTGTAGTTATATAGTTCTCCCAGTTCTGAAGATGGCTACTCAGTAGTCGAAACCGATCAACAAAAAATAAAAATTTTGAATAGTGTGATACAAGACTTTATTTTTCTTCTAACTTTCAATATTACGGTATAAGTTGATTTCACTAAGCATGCTCTGACATAAGAATCTTTTAATTTGAAAACAGCTGTGTGATATGTACGAAAACGTTGAAACTTCTCAACTCAATTTTTTTGTCTATCAATCTAATTATTCAAGTAGGAATCAAATGAGATTGATATTGACAGCAATTTGATAGTTTGTACGTAGCTATACAAAATATAATCAGACGTTTTGCAATTTCTCTAATTTCTGGTGGAGGCGCCTTATCAATGGTATGAATGTAGTTATGGAAAATGCAATTTGGACTGGGATGGTAATTTTAGGGCACCAAGTTCATGTGATGAAATCTATCACGGGCTGCTGTCTCAACTTTGGAAATATCAGAGAGTTCTCGCTGCAGTCTGTACATGAATATATTTGTGATGAAACAAAATCCAAAATAGTTTATTCATTATTTTCAGTGCATGAAAGTCATATCCAAACAACAGTGGTATATTTTGTATGGAATGAGTAGTACATTCGAAAATATTTACATAATCGCGACATTTTTTATCCAGGAAATAAAATATTGCAAGTAAAAATTTGCCCACTGGCATAAAATCAAATATGTAATATCATATGCCAAATACGAAACAGAACATATTCCAATAAAAATCAATAAGTTGACACTTTTAGAACACCAATAAAATAAATTGAGATTTTATATAATTTTAATATAAAACTATAAATCAGAGACTGAATCGAAATGTGATAATTAAGTTGAAAGTATGTGACAGCAATAAAGGCCTGCATCCCGAAATTGGATTATATTTTGTATAAAATTGCATGTAGAATTCATGAAAGATTCCATCGGCACAAAGATTTTGTGGTAAATGTCAAACAGAACTGGTACTTTTCCGATTCATGTTCCTATTCAGTGACGGGTGAATGTCATTTACCAATACAACTTGCAAGTACCTAGCTAGATTCAGTTCAATAAGTCTCAAAATTACCCAAATTAAGCTCTAGATTATCGTAGTATAGTGAACAGAGCTATCAAAATTATACCTGAGGCTAAAGTTCTGATGGCGTTATCTGTGATGAATTTCAGCAGAAGAACGCATTCAAGTGAGCACTTAGTTATTTCAAAATCTCAAGGAACAGTTTGTTCCGTAATGCGAAATTCAATTTCGTTACACGTGATATATAGAGCGACTTATAGACGTAAATTAGGCCTTAGGGCTATTTATGTTATTGTTGTTAAATTTGACTCGCGCTTGGTTTTCAACTCTTACATTCGCTTCCTGGAAATGCCTGTTTGAAGATAATTACAGTGTTATATCAATTTTGTCATAATATCATCAAACTTTCAATTTATCTCATATTTGTTCTTGGGCAAGATATGTTGTCGAAGAATAGATATACTGGTTGTCCAAAGTTTAACAGTACTCTACGATTATGAAACATATATCTCTTCTCAAGATGGGAGAATATGTGTAACCTGGGCGCAAAGCCGAATCAGTAATGTAAAAGTTGGAGCGTTTACCGACTGCGCCAACCCGTTTCCAGTCGCATGAAATTAAGTTTTTTCCCACTGCTCTATGTTGTCACTGCCAATAGCAACTAATAATTTGCGCTTGTATCATTTCACAGTCTCCGATCATGCAAAATAAGAAATCTCGTACAGAATTGTTAATAAAAATCAAACTATGGGAAATCACAAGAATCGAAATGTTTCATCATGAAATTCGACCAGTTTATAGAAAATTGCGATATATTCTCTTACAAACAAATCAAAGAACGTAAATTTGTCACATCACTCTAGGTACTAGCTTTGGAACAACTGATCAACCATTTGCACTTTCAATAGCCTTTTTTCAGTCTGTCCTATGTTCTCCTTTTAGCTTTGACTTTTTGATATAATTTATAGCTTAGTTTATTGAAGACTGCGTGTTCAACTTTGGAGTATAGGTGGATATTCTCATCTTTTTATGCAAATTACGTTGATAAAAGCAACGCGGAGTAGCAAAGAGGAATGGATCTCAGACCTCATGTTGGAATATCTATATCCCCATGTCGACACGTTGGTATTGAATTGAACCCTGCAGACCGGAGAACGCAAGACAAGCAAATAAATAGCAAACAGTGGTGGAGAATATGAAAGGGATGGATGAAAATCCAATGTGAAATTGATATGAAGGAAATAGGAGCAAGTTGACTATGTAGACGTAGAGTATTATTGGTACAAGAAATAATTTCAATAGCTCAGCCAGCATGTGATAAGAGAGCTGCTACAAAAAAAATTGATATATGTAGCAAGCCTGTCAGCCTACAATTCTGATGGAACCTTGGGAGTTTGCTTTTAAGAATTGAAAATTGGAGAGACTACTGCCACTGGGACATTTCCAACCACTGAAACCTTGTGGAGGACTGTGACCGTCTTTCAATATGAACTGAATAGTCATTAAAAGTTCTACCCAACTCCTGCGACATTATCTACTTGTCTACATGACGGATATCGAGAATGGTTCTGCTATTCCCCTTTATACGCTTTTCAGAATTTCCTGAAGCTGAAATATGATTTGGATGGAAAGTAACAACAAATGTCATACTGTACAGCTCCCAAATTTGATTATTGCTTGTAGGTTACAGGCTTCAGATACTCTCCAACTGAAATTTTTTCCACACTGCAGTATCAAGGCTCCAATAACCCTTATTTCAAGATATTATGTATTTTTGATAAAAATGCATATCGCATTCATACCTGATAGAAACAATAACTATTCTTCATATGTGGAGACCAAAGCTAGTAAATAAAATAAGATAAAACCACTTGAAAAATTAACGTTTCAAAATTATTCCTTTCATGTCCTTTCCCAGCCTTGAATTTAAGCTTTCCTCATAGCATACAGACTATGAATCATTTACTAGGCGTGTATCTCAGGGTTAGAAAATATGAGCTGATCTATATGAGGATGGTGCTGTTGAACGTGAATTGCCTGGTAGAAAAAAGTTAAAAAATTCATTTGTACAGTGTGGAAAACTTTGTATGGCAATTTATTCTTCAATCGGCGCCCCGACGGACTTTTTTTCTCTTGATTTCATTTCGATAGTATGGCAGAAGCGACAAAATTGTATCAAAACATGTTTTTTCATAAAAAAAATATTTTCATTATGTTGGTCACACGGTCCAGCTTTAAAAATGAAGTACTGAAGTCACTGATTATCTGACGGTATAACATAATTGATTCAACGGAGAATGCCAGTTTTTCAATGAAATTATTTCTGGAGAATTGCCTCCCTGACAAACCGTTGACTAGAGTTTTCAGGCCTAGTTGATTGTAATGAGCATATCTTGATAAACGGTTGCACAAAGTGTGCCTCAAATATTGATAATCCCAAGAATCTTTTAGGTTGTGGTCTTCAATGAGTCACTCATATTATATGCTTTTGAAGTATTGGATTATTTTAAAAGCCTGAATAAGTATAAAAATTGTTGACCGAATAACATAATGCTCGTTCACATCCGTGTGAGGTTTCTTCTATGTCTTCAAGATCATTTATAGCTCGAGAGCGATTATATTCTGATAAGATATTCATCTAAGCAGCCAAAGTAGTCTGAAAGAAAGGCAATTTGCGTCGTGCTGCTCATATTGCCTTATTGTGAATTTCGTGAAGATGTTGTGCAGGAGCATCATGTCCTATACGATTGTACTCTTAACGAATATTCCCGAGAAAGGTGACGAACATTCTGTTGATTGTGAGAATGAGCTCAATGTTTTCTGAACTTTCATCCTTGTCAAAAGATTATGTACCAACAAAAGTACAACGCTTTCTTCTCACTTGGTTCAATTACCATGATAAAAAAATAAGTGAGACAAGTATAAATTGACAAAATCAATGTAGATAACCAGGTGATCAAGGCAATATTGGACGTTAGAGCAACAGGGCATTCGTTCACAGCATAATTTAAAATAATCAATTTCTGCTATTAAAGTCCATTACTTTGAAGTCATATGTCGGTTGTCGTTTATTGTATGTCGTTTTTGGTGAAAAGTGGCCGACGAAGTTGGTACTTATTCTTCTCAGGCTCAATATCCCCTCAAGTGGATCTTTGCCTCCTCAACTATTTGCCTCCATTTTTTTCGGTCCTTTGCAACTCTCCTCCAGTTCTTTATTCCAAGCCTTTGTAAGTCTTTGCAAGCATCATCCACATATCTGATTCTCGGTCTTCCTCTCGGTCTGGTCGTCCTTTTCACTCATCCTTCCCACAGTCCTATCCATCTGATTCTAGTACTTTTCACGATACCAATTACATCCATATCTTGATACTTTTCGTATAGTTCCATAATCATCCTTGTTCGCCACAAGTCTCCTTCTTTAACTGGGCCTATCATTCTCCTCAGTATTTTCCTCTCGAATATTGCCAGTTTGTTTAGTATCGTGCTAGTTAAAGTCTATGTTTCACAGCCGTAAGTTGAATTGTCTTATATATCCTAAACTTATATATATGTCTTATATATCCTAAACTTGGTTTTTATGTTTATCAGTTTTGATCTTACTGTATTTTGTAGACCGCTACTATACGGTTGTCTATTTCTTCCGTTTTATTATTGGTATCATTACGATGGATCCTAGGTACTTAAAATTATTGCATCTGCTTATATTTAATTTTTCTGTGGCCCTCTTCTTGTTAGTATTTGCATTTCGACTTTGAAGTAAGTATTTGGTTTTTTCCTTGATTATTTCTAGCCCTACTTTTCTTGCTTCTATTTCAAAGCTCTCAAATATCTCCATGACCTTATCTTGGTCCGTGGAGATTATCGCTATGTCATCGGTACAGCCCAGTATCTGGTACCTATTCCGAAACAGATATGCTTCACTATTTTCAACACTTTCCTTAATGACACCATCTAGGACAATATTGAAGAGCGTTGGTGATAGGAGGTCTCCCTGTTTCAATCCTATGTAGGGCTCAGATTTGTTACGTCCTACTTTGATCTTGTATCTCTTATCTTTTATTGTCTCTTTTGTCAGCCTAATCAATTTTTCTGGTATCCCAAGCTCCCTCATCCCGGTCCATACTGCTGCATGGTGTATCAAGTCGTTTGCTCTCTTAGAATCAATGTATATTTCATGCGTGCTCTGACCATACTCCCAATTTTTCTTCTTGATTTGCCTCAGGGAGAATATCTGATCGGTTGTTGATTGGCTTGGAATGATGATAGGGTACACTTTAAGTATTGTGTAATGCGTTTTAGTATGAGATGTGTTAGGATTTTATATGTTACGTTGAGTAAGCTGATGCCCCAGTAGTTCTCACATTTTGTCCTGTCGCCTTTCTTGTGTATAGAACAGATCAGGCCCATCCACCAGTCTTCCGGCATTTTCTCTTACTTTCAGATCTTCTTTACTAGGTCTCTCAGAATATCATATAGATCGTTTCCACCTGCTTTGAGCATTTCCGCCGTAACTGCATCCTCTCCCGGAGATTTACAGTTTTTAAATTTGTTAATACCTTCTGTTATCTCATCATCTGTCGGTTCATCTACCCATACATCTGCAGAATGGTATATGGTTTCTCTTACCATATCGTGTGTTTCGTCGTTTAATATGTCCTGGAAGTACTCTTTCCATCTCTGTTCTACTTTTTCCCTATCACAGAGCAGCCTGATTTTGCTATCTCTACATAGTTGACTGGGGGGTCTACATCCTTCCTTAATGTTGTTTACTTCCTTATAGAATTTTCTCGTTTCGTTCGATCGCATTCTTCCTTCGATTCCCTCTAGTTTTTGGTTCAGATACTGCCGCTTTTTATGCCTAATTAGTTTCTCTGCCTCACTTTGTGCCTTTCTGTATCTTTCCATACTATTTCTTGTTTTCCTCTGCAACGTGTTAGTTCTTGAGTCTTTTCTCTTCGCGATTGCCTTCTCGTATTCTTTGTCAAACCGTGGATTTCCATTATAATTATTTTTCGCTTATCCTAGTGTTCTTCCAACTACTTCTGGTGCTGGTCGTAGAAATTATTCGAATTCAATATAGGTATGGATACAAATAATTAGAATAAGATGGTTATGAGTTCATACACACTCAAATTTTCAATCTCGTAATTTGTCGTGTCGCATCGTGAGTTAAAAAAATAGAAGTCGGTTATTCTCCAGTTCGGATAACGACTATCTCTACAACCAAATCACATATTATGTGCATGCGTACGACATCCGATTATATTACGATCAATTATTGATTGTAGAACAGGTCCAAAGAAGAAAGTATTTACTTGACACATCTGGGATACTTTCTTCTTTATGGCTTTCGAAAGATTTTTTCATCATGCCTGATGAGTCAAGTTTGAAAAAAGTGCTGTTTTGGTACTGGTACATAAGATCCCAAAACGCAGAAGGGATGGAGAGTATCAAGTTCATCTCCACATTAAAAGATATATATGCCACGTAATTTTGTGAGAATAGGGTCATATGAAATACGGTATTGTCCACAGCTTTCACAAATTTGTCGCTGTATGTCTCAATGCCAACAGGCAATTTTATTAGCATGACATGCAAGCAACTATTCTGCAAATTGCCTGTATTACTTGGATCACAAAGAAGAATAAAAGAGGAGCGGACACTCAGTTGGAAAACATGAAGCCTGAAATGTAGTGCGGCAGGTGTGAGAGAGATAGCGAGAGCAGGCCCAGCTTTGCGTGCTTCATATGCAGAAATAAGATTATATTTCAATTATTTTCGATAAAATACAATTGCCAGATAGATTTCTTATTCTCATTACGTTAAATACTACATTATTTATCAAATGGAAAGCAAAATTAGAAGAAAATAAGCATTTCTATTCATTAAAACCTGCAATGAATTAGTACATTATGAAACATGTTTTATAAACGTTTCTTCGAACACAAGTTTTTTGATTATGAATTATAGTAGGCAGATAAATAATTTGATGAATATTTCATATTACAATGGGCGTAATAAATTGGGAGAATATACACGAACAATTTCTTATTCACTAGAAAAGAGGTAAAAATGAAAAATGGTGCTCTGCAAAAAAACTTTGTTTGTTGAATATCAATAAAAATATAATATACATTTACGATCTCACAGGAAGTAACAGTTTTTGACAAAAAAAGTTAATAAATTGAACTACGCAATAAAAATTCAATTCTTGACTCTATTCTATCAGTAAGTATCAATACTTTGAACATATGTAGTTTTTATTACCCTTGCAGGATAAGTACTATTTTGCACACATTTCTCTGAGCGGTAAATGGCTCCTTGACTTTCGCGTGCGCCAAATATAATTTACCGCCCGGCAAAAACAAGCGAAAAATAGTATTTACCCGCATTCGTAATAAAAAATACTATCTACTGCGGTGTTGACTGTTGCTCACTTGAGGTTTCGTAGGCAATCGACAACTAATCGCACTTGTTGCACAATATACTATTTTAAATTTCAATTTTTCGGGAGCAGCATAGGAGAAATAAAAAAATTATTCTAACATAAAATTGTCTGTGGATCTGCCACAATAATTTTGGAATAATTTCTACTCATTTTTACATCTCTAGACGACCATTATTTTCTCCTCTCTGAAATATTTTTCACAAACGTAATCTGTAATTTCCAAAAAAAATAATATTTCACTTTTCATGTTATGCACCCACTATTACAATTTGGCACAGAATGTTTTCTTCCTTCTGTACAATATATTTCCACATGAAAATACCACATAGAGCGAAATTCGCCATTTATCTCCATACAAACATGAGCCCGCCTCTACTTATCTCTCAGCTACCTTCTCTCTCTAATAATATTACATTTTTAGCTTCACTTTGCAACACAGTTAAGATAGGGAATTGCATAGGCGTGACTTGGAGCATTGACATCACTGATCTCTAATATAACATTGGATTGGATTTAGACCGTATTCTGGCATCTGAAAGCGGCCCTGGTTGAACGGCGGCCTTGACAGTAAAACTGAGGTTTTGTGTCACTATTCGGCGGCAAATTCAAAACAGTTATAGAAGACACTCGATGAAATTCAAAGTATAATGCAAGTTAGATGATGAAATTATTTTCAATATACGTCAATATGCACACATTAATAATCAATAATAGTTAAAAGTATTTAAAAATTGTTATAATAGTTAAAATATTTAAAAATATTCATTAATAGCTCAAAATATATGTTAACTTTTTAGTATCAGTATTTTAACTACTTTTTAAACATTTTAGCTCTGAATTATCAAATTTATTGAATAGTTTTACGGTTTTTGTTATAAATCTGAACAATAAATAAATCGTATTATTATCGTATCGTGACTATTTGAATATTTTTTTTTGGTTTTGCAGTTAACGCTATATTTTTTGTATAGTTCGTTGAAAATACTCGAAACAACATCATTTTTCAGAGTCATGTATCTTTTCGCGGACGCAACAAAATTTTGAGAACATAACCTCATATTTTTGGCTATTTCTAAGTTTGGCAAACCCATTTGTTCGAGCCATTTTTAGAACGATTGTTCATCGGATAGAAATCTTGAAAATATTCACATCATAGCATAGCAATAAATATAAGTAATGTTTACTTATTTCAGTCATAACGACAGTTACTTCAGGGTCATTTGTTGTACTTACTTGTGCAGTGTCAAATTTCTCGATGAATCGGGTTTCTTTCCGCAAAACATGCACTCGATCATCATGTTTGATAAATGAAATACCGGCAAACCAGACAGCTAAATTTTGAATATCGCGGCACAACGCGGTATTGATCTGACACAAAACCTCAGTTTTCACCAAGATGGCGACACTCAATTGAGGCCGCATTCCAGCGGCCTAAATCCAATCCAGTGTTATATTAGAGATCAGTGATTGACATCGATTAATAGTATGCATTTATTGCTCCGTTTGTGAGAAATGATGAGGAGGAAGTATCATATCGCTGTTGAATCGATTTCAGATTGCTCGGCATGCAGACAGTCG
This sequence comes from Dromius quadrimaculatus, assembly GCA_963989225.1. Taxonomy (NCBI): domain Eukaryota; kingdom Metazoa; phylum Arthropoda; class Insecta; order Coleoptera; family Carabidae; genus Dromius; species Dromius quadrimaculatus. The sequence continues at coordinate 7,733,872 of OZ022328.1, forward strand.
AAATCATCACGAATAACATAACAAATGAGGTGACAGAGGCCATCAATATAAATTCGAAGAAAAATTATGTTCGGATTATGTCATTCGTCTGGAGCGTATATTTTGATATTGGCAGAGAAAGAAATGTTTGGATAACGTACCATTTGCGAAACTCAAACGATACGTCCACAATCAAATTGAAAAATGGCCATTGAGAAAAAATTAATTAATAGCAGTTACAAATCTAATCGATAAAGGTGAAACTACGTTAGAGTTTGAGTACTTACAATTTAGATAGCGCAATTTTGTGTTTGAGTGCATTGGTTTGTATTGCGTATATGGTATTGATTTGCGGTGAGCTATATTGCAGTTTAATTCAGTTCGGAAATCTGTTTCGATGATTCTAGTACAGCAATCTACGTACAAATATACCAATCAGCTGCAGTGATGAATTACTCTAATTTCGCAAGAGGTAAATTCGAATGAATGCCTCAGTTATGAATGAATAGAAATTTTGTTAATACATGTGCAATTCATTCAAGCACATTATGTTCTCCCTCCTTTAATTCAATGAATTGAAATTTTGTGAGTGTCCAATTTTAGGGAATACAGAAAAATAAATGGAAATATGAGAAATTTTCAATTTTAAACGTAATTGTATAACTTTAGAGTTATATGCTCCGCTATTCCGTGCATTGCAGTAAAAGTACTAAAATTCACGGAGAGTATTGAGAATAAAGTTGAATTGTTCCATTTTCCAGGATTGTTATTAATCGATTATCGTTACAGTTATGTTGGAATGCAATTTTTTAGTATTATAGCGCAAAAATTCTCAATGGATTCTTTTAGCCGGGTAAGCACAATGTGCATTTATGGATGATGCAATTGACTGGAGTTCATTTTCAACATACCTAGAATCTAAATGAATTATACATCCATTCGATGAGAAATTCTGTTTCTATGATTTTCGACTGGAAAAAGATACCGTCTGGCACTAATATTTGACTCGATTCAATTAAAATTGTTTGCTTTTTTCTGATGATTACGAGTGCGTCATATCTCAAATGATTAAAAACCAGGACAAAATGATTTTAAGTTAATACAATAGCTTCAGTTGAACTCATCGCTTCCGTTATCATTCTAAAGCTCCGCATTTGTAGGTTGTCGGCTTGCTCTTCCCTCCTCATTGCGTACACAAAATCTGCATATGTATTAATATTCATAACACTCATAATCTGTGTTATATGTGTATAAACACAGCATAGTGTAATTCCAAGTGAGCTTTGATAATTGCAATGTTCAAAAATTGAATAAAAAGTACCAATTTGCATAAATTTTATTTTTAATTAACCGAAAATTTCACGCGCAACTTTTATTATTCTACGTCAACGCGCGCTGAATTCAAAGTTTTAATTAAATTGTTGGAATAATAAACAACAATTAACCAACACTGAAGAGGTATAGCTACTCCTCTAACGTAAAGGGAGCTTATGAAAGTCTGGAAGTTGATCACTATGATTAATTTCCAATTGAGATCCTGGAATAACTTTTCATCATCAAAGACCAATTTTTACTTCCAGGAAAGTGAATTTGCTACATAATTTCTTCTTGTTGGTTATTGGTCGAAACTTTAGTTTAACAAAAACCAAGAGTATGAATTTTAAGTAATTTGCTGTCAGACTAAGGTTATCCGCCAAGTACCCAAAATGCCATAACAAAATCTACTACATTATTTATCTATCAATAATGGTGGAAATCTTTCGACTTGCGTACTTTTTCGTAAAAAAATCTCATCTAATAGCTGCCTGCTGGAGTTCAGTGTTTACTCGACGCAAGGGTTCTACCGCTTTTCGAGAGACCGCCACAATGTATTCGTTATTATCATTTTATATATTCTCGTGGTTACTTTCTATTCTATAACCTCTGAATCTTAAACTTGAACCTTGCTCTAAACAACCCTATCTGTTCTCCCATTTTCTCCCCTGAGTCCTTCTTGGAATCTTGCCCTCACTTGGGTTTAAAAGGCAAAACAGAGCGGTAGAAAATGTAATAGGGCGTGAGCCGTATTTCACCGCTTTCTACAGTCTCACGGGGAGTGAGGATGTGCAGTGGCTGGATAATGGATCGCTGAGAGTACTGCACCCTGCGTCTTAGGAGGAATTAAAATCCGCGGGGAGATTATGACGAAGGATGATAATAGTTAGGGGAGGTTTTACAAGAAATACGTGTAAATTTTGCTTAGTTGAAGTTAAAGGATTGAATTTAGGGCCATAATAAGACTTATAATCCCACGATTCTCACGCCTGAAGACTTATCAATCACATTTAAAATTTTTTGACTGTTTTCGGGACAGATGATTACAAAATTACTTCAGCAGGTCTGAAAATGCCCTGTATGCAGAACATTTTTAAGAGATCCAAATTTAGCAACGGAAAACAATTTAAACTATTTGGAAAATGGTGGCGAGCAGCCCGTATTGAAATTTATAGTAATGTAGTCCACATTGATGAGCGTAGTAATATTGTAACATATTTTTTACGTTAAATCTAGAAGCGTCCGCACAAAAATATAAGAGTTTCCGTGAAATGCTCCACACTATTCAAGATCTACCTGCAATGGTATATAAGTGAAAAAACTAAGATTACCCGTAACTAGACGACTGATAACCGCACCATACGGTTAAATAAATATCAATCAATCTACCGAGTGCACTATGAAGCCCCATGAGCACGCAGCAATTTTCCAAGCGATTTTATTCACTTAATTTGCAGCAAGCTTTCTTGAGCTCTAGGCTACTTTGAGCTGCGCTTGGTGTGAGATTTATTTTCGCAGTACACGATGCAAGCTGTGCCACTCATTTTGACTCAAAACGTAGATTTGCTAGACTTGCTTATTACAAATAATCGTCGAAAGAGAGCAGTAACATTTGCTGCAGTTATAGCTTGCAAATAAATTAGACCTACGAGACAGAGAAAAAACAAGAGAAAACTTTGATCAAGAGAGTAGCTTTAGAGAAGAAATTAAAACCTTGGAGTGCTCAACATGCTGTTTGAAAAACTTACCGCGTACAGACACGGCTTATTCTTGAATGCTTCAATGAAAGCTTTCATTTCTGCTCTTACCAATTTCACTCCGTTTTTATTAGCTATAATTTCTACTGAAAACACCACAAAACACAATGCAGCACAGTGTGCTGATGCGACTTACAACTAAGTGATGTAGCCACGTGATTTTGTCGTTCTTTCTGATTGGCTGCGGATAGCAGTCAGAGGCGCAGCAAGTGCGAGAAATAGCACTAGATCAATCTTGTATAGCAAGTCTTGTGGCAAGTCTAGCACCTAGCTGCGGACCAAGTTACTAGCTACTGGAACAGGAAGGAGTTGCTACGCCCCTTGAGGGCGAATCCCGTACAAGGCCGTTTGAACCACGGCAAGTGCCGGAAATGCTCAACCTTGAGGGTCGATCAGCAGACCTGAAATAAATAAGTGGGATGGGGAGCAAGCGGTCGGTGATATCGTAATCAAACGCTTAAGTACGCCTAACAATCTAGTGTATTGATAGAATCAAAATGTATATAATAAAAAAAATAGAAACAAGGTATATAGAGTTGCTACTGACACGTACAGAGGTCGCAATGGAGACGTTCACGCAACACAAGTCTAGATGACTTGATTTCACAATTGACAGGCATGTAGGGAGTGGCAGCACGCGCCGATGGTCTCGAGGACTACAATTAGGTTTTAAACTATATAGAGAATAAATAGCGCAATAATGATACCGACGGTCGCGTTGGTACCAAGGAGACGGTTGGGCAAGCGCGTAGATAAATAAAACAAGCGCATAACGAGACCAAAATCCATGACCGTGAACTACGCCCTATCAGGTTATATGCTAACATGCGAATAAATTAACGTACAAACGATTGAGTGGCGGGATCGGACTTACAGCGTATAGTGAATATGATAGGTGCTATGATAATTGCCAATAACCAGCTATACAAATATATAAATAGTCCAATCTAATATTGAACGAATCTTGAAACTACAGAGCTAAGCCTCTCAACCAACATCCAAACACGTTGACGTAATAATTGACCTATACAGAGTCAATTTAAAAAAGTATCATAAAGTTGAACGAAATATTCTTGAAAATTAATTGAGTAACCGAGTACTCCAATAAGTATGAGATGAAAACTCAATTTTATGTGAATAAATTGTGGCTTATCTGCAGGTGGCCTGTTCTAGCAGTCTGTACAGCCACGGCGGACTCTATTTACCAGGCGGGAGTGTGACCCCCACTACCACAGCATTCGCATGACGTCAGTAGGCTGGTTTTTACACAATTTCATGCGATGTAATAGTATTAGTATTTTAGAACTATAATGTATATGCAGAATGATTATTGACTTACTAACAACAATAAAAACGGTAATTCTCTTGTTTCTGAATATAGTTTTAGAGTAAAACGCTGTAATACGATAAATGTAACCCAAAATAACAGTTCGCTATCAATGCTTTCATTAACATATATTTTATCAAGTTGCAAAATCACCCACTTGTCCTCTTCTTTTGTAAGTCTATTTGCAATTACTCTTGAGAAATGATCATTTCCTATTTTAGAACTTGAAGATATATGAAAAGAAGCTGTAAGTTGTTGTAAATATTAAGGATGTGATTGCATATTAATCATAACCACATAATCATTTTTAAAGTGTAGCGCTTTTGATTTGAGAAAAGGAGACTTATTTGTTCACTTAAGTACAATAATGGCCCAATTCTCTCTTCATCACCTTCGTTTCCAGACATCATTATTTAAATTCTGAATAATAGAATGAGTATTGACAAAATCAGTTTCATTTCACATACATTCTGAAATATCTCTCAATTTGGATAATGTATCAAGTTCATTTGTGAATAATGGGGTGTTATTATGCTGTAATTCACTCAAACTCACCAGTTTATTTTTTAAGAAATACTTTGGGCTCAGATTTCTATCTATTTCAATATAAAAAGGAGCGACTTACTGCCATCCATTTTGTAAATAATAATACAGTCATCATTTACTTTTACAAAAATATCGCCATTTATAGTTTTGATAAATTCAGGTACTTCTCCAAGCAGTAGGTCAAAATTTTGAACTCTATTTTCCATTTGTTGTATTTCTAATATCTTATTAGTTTTCTCTGGTTCTTTTTTTTTATTTCAAAATTTCGTTTCTCTGAGATTTTTTTTAGTATTTAATTTTATATTTAAATAATGAGGAAGTCAAGGAAAGATATTTTGAAACGGATTAGGCTTTAAACGCGGTTTATCGTAATAAAAAGTCCTAATTTCTCCTGGATAATTGTATGTATAGCTAGTTGCAATGAAAAATGTTTAATGCGAATCTCTGACGTTGCGATTAGTGCCAGCTTTTACGCGGAATGGATTTTATCGATTTATCAAATAAATCTGTCTCATTCGGAAATTTAAATGTAGTTACATTTTTTTCTGTACTATCATAATTGCTTTTACAAGCTGGGACACAACATTTGCGAGGTATGTTTCAATTGAATAATATGTATATATTTAGGTAGGTATTCAAAATATTAGAAGAAAATCTTCTTCGAATCACGAAGTCATCAAGTCTACTACTATCGATGGCTCGCTCATAAAGCCTACTGACGTCACGCTCCCCTCCATCACACTCCCGCCTGGTAAATAGAGTCCGCCGTGGTACAGCTCACTTCCGGAATCCACAGGAAACGGGCCTCAAAATACAAAGGCGGCACAATGGAGACTGCGTGATGCTTAATCAAATGGATGGATTCACCAATATGATCGCCCCTGCAGTAGTACGGTCTCGAAATTTTCCTTACAAGGGTATAAATACTACATAAGAAGCCTTTGATCTCGTGCGGCTGGAGAGTGTTTCTTAACGAATTGTTTGTCCAAATCCGAGAAACTCCCGAGAAATAACCTCCAATGAGTTGACTGATCGTCAAATCCAATTAAAATTGTAATTTTATTCTTAACGGAACTCAAATCGATACTTAAATCTTCAAATATCACATCAACCGACCAGTAACTTCAAACAATCGTTTCAGAAAAAGACGAAACAAACCAAACTTGATATTTAATTAACCTGCGCACCTTAAATAGCGCCCAAGCTCATATCGGACATTTGCATAAAGCCGAAAAGTACCTTTGCTAAAGGGGTTGCTGCTAAACGGCGTATTTGAATACACAAAAAAACGTAACAGAGTTTAGAGATGAATTATTAGGAATATTTTAGAGGCAACTATGGTAGATAAAATAATATACCAGGATTAGAGGAGAGTATCTAGAAGATGCATTACTTTGAAGAAAAAATAGTTTCCATACGTGAAAACTATAGTAGGTATTAAGTAAGAAACTTCTATGGGAAGGTTTGAAGTGAGAGAGAAGATTTTATTAAGGAAACACCATTCTGCCGAAGATAATCAGGTGATAGAAGAATATATATTTCATATCTAAATCTACTCAAAAATAAAAGAAAAGCATAGAAGAAAAATCATACAGCTTCCACTGGAACATAATTCCAAGTCGAGCAGCTAGATCATCACAATGATCAGTTAATCCATTTACAGTGTTGTATCCATAATAAAAACTACGCTCTTGTATTAATTTTGCACATACTAATAGTTCTCTTCGAGCATAAAGTATCTTTTGCTCAAGTCCCACTCGCTAAGAGTAGCACATAATGCCTGTATGACCTACCCCGAGTGAGTCCACCAATATCTCATGATTAAATTTTCATTTTATTCTTGTTTCAGATAATGAAGCCGCTCGGCGTCGCTTTTTTCTAGACTGCAACTTGTTAATTTTCTATTCAATGAAAATCGATGATGAAATTCAATTTTGTAGTTGGGAGCTCAGCCCGCCACAGAAATTAAATTCCCAATATGCTGGGAATGAAAACTTTGAAATGCAATGCAGTGAGCTGCGAGTATCTGCGGAGTTTGAGCAAACATTTACTGCTTGGTGTTAGTTTGTGTTTGTGCACCAATTACAGACCAGATTGGGGTGATTATCGATGAGTTTGGTGCCTTACACAAACCAATACCAAATAAACAACAAACTTACTCCAGACACCATAATTGTTCATTGTTTGATACTAAATTATATATTCTAGCTCTAATGATACTCGTGTTTCAAGTCAATTGAATTATTCTTCTCCGTGCATGCTATGGTTCATACTCATTCATTCCAGAACACCAATTAATTTCGAATATTGTGTATACTGCTTCCAAGAAATAAAAAGATATCAACCACATCATCCACCTGATACGTATGCGGCAGATACTATTTTAGTGCACATTGATGAATTGTTTGGTATTCCCAACCCTAGGCTTTTGTGGATCTAGTGATCGTTCATCGAAATCGTATATTGATTTTTTTTTCTTTGCCACCCTCGTCCACATTATCATGACTACGATCAGATTGAGCAATATTAGTTGTCTGAGATTGCATTGATGTATATGTTATTGCAACAGTATGGTTGTTGGTTTGTTGCATGCAAGAAAAATTTGGGTCGTGAGAATGAGCCAGTTTGTTCGGATAAGACCATGAATGTGGTTGAGGTAATGCAGTAATCGAGATCTTTGAAGATTCATTCCATCTCATGAACATAACCTAGCATTCATGTTTATCAAGGAACGTTCCATTTACCAGCTGCTCTTCAGTGGTCACCTTTATGTACCAATTTGTACTATATAGGTCGTTATGATGGAACACTTTTTATATATCTAGTAACAGCTTTTGAGTTTTATGAAGCTTATTGACTTTCTAGACTCACTGATGCTGCTTATATGCCCACCTTATCAATGCTTTATCGATCTGGTCCATATAATGTACTTCTATAGGGTCATAAGGTGCTTTGCTCTTGTGTACAAAAACTCTCATATTTCTGGTAGATGAGCTCAAGTTAATAGAAGGCTAATTCTGTTTTCAGGATCTCAATCATGCGCACAGCAGCACGGTACCCCATCGCAATAAGAGTAAATTAGGTTCAACGCATCCTTAGGTAGGTATCAGCAGTTTATATCAGGAGTAGGAAGTAAAATACTGCAAATAATAACATGGAAATCATGGACTCACATGCATAACAAACTGATTGTGAAAAGAAATTTTAATGGCAAGGCCCCGGAGTGGGGATGCACTAGAGCCGACCAGAGAGGGGAGTTTATTACCGAGTGGACCACAGGTCTGGGCCTTATTGTATGTAACTATGTCAATACGGCGACTTTTGTGCAAGGGATCTCTGAATCTATCATTGATATCACGTACGCAGACAAAGTAACTGCAGCTGAACTAAGAAACTGGGAGTTGATAGAGGCGGAGTCCTTCAGACTGCATAAATATATTAGTTTTGAAACAGTAGATGCTAAACCTAGGAGCAGAAATATAACGGAACAGAAGATGAGAAAGATGAACCCAGAAGTCATGAATGCAAAGATGCACAAAAAGCTGAATGCAGATATAGAAACTTCAGCAGGCTCTTAGTGCGGTATGCGACACGGTCATGCCTAAGAAAGGTAAGAGCAGTCACTCACCTGTTTATGGATTCAAGAAATAGCTGAGATAAGGCAAATAGCACATCAAAAAAGAAGACAGTACCAGAGAAACAGGAGGTCTAATACAGAAGAAGAGTGCATGAGTGAAAGAGAGAGTGCTAAACTAGCTAGGAAAACTTTGATTCAAGCAATAACGAGACAACAAAAAGAATGCGGGGGCAAGTCGTGCCATAAAGTCGACTGGAACATTTGGGATCAAGGGAATAAAATAATAGCCAAGCATTTCGGATCCAAAGAGCCATTATAAAGGCTAGACATAAGAAAAAACTAGAGAAATTATTAAAGTACTGTTTCTGACTAGATCTACGGATCCACCGATTATGCACTCTGCCCTTTTATTAAGGAGGAAATACAGAAAGCGGGAGGGAAGATAAGAGTAATAAAGATCAGATGAGATACTTTCAGCGATCATTGAAGCGGCAATTGCAGAATGCCTCAAATAAATGCTAAGGGTGATAAATAAGATGACGAGTAGCGCTGAATCCCATAGAAACTGGAAAAAAACTAGGCTGATTTTACTAAAAAAAAGTCAGGAAAGACAGAAGATATACCATCGTCGTACCGCCCACTTTGCCTGATAGACATCATGGGTAAGATGCTTGAGCACATGGCACACAAGCGGTTAAGAATAGAGATCGAGGAAAATGGTGATCCTGCGAAGAACGAATTTGGCTTGCGACGAGGAAGGAGCATAGTTGATGCAATCCGAAAGGCCCTAAGTACTGTGAAATATGCGTTCAAGGGTAGATGGAGAACAAATAAATTAGGCTCGTCAATGACCCTGGACATTAAAAATGCTTTCAACACGGTGTCTTAGAGGGAAATAATTGGAGCGCTGGAAGAAAAAGACATGAGCGAATATCCTATCAATCTCATTAGTCTTATTTACAAGACAGGTGGATCATTGTCGAAGGCAAAAAAGTTAGCAAAGAATCCAGATCAAGCGAGGGGATCCCTCAAGGTTCTGTTCTAGGGCCGCTTCTGTGGAACGTGGTATATAACGGGGCACTGCGAGTTGAAGTACCAAATGGAGTGACGTTGGTTGCGAACGCTAGCACGGTTGATGAACTGCGAAAAAATATCAACTTGCAGTGAGTCAAATTGTCCGCTGGTTACAAAAAAAGGCTTAGGAATCGTACTACAGAAAACTGAAGCGATCTTTATGGTTGTCAGACAGAAAGTCAAGGAAATAACGTTTGAGATCGAGAGACACCAGGTAACCCCCAAAACAGAATTTCGGTACCTAAGTCTAAACATAGATGGCGAAAGAATCGTTTCACTGCACATAAGTGAAGTAGCCACAAGACCAACAAATATAAGCGGTCAATTAGGTAGACTGATATAGGCGGCCTTACAACAAGCAAGAAAAAAATGTATAGATACGTCGTTCAGTCAGTAATACTGTATGCGGTTCCAGTGTAGGCCGATGCTTTATACAAAAGCGGAACAGAAACAAGTTAGCAGCAGTATAGAGAGAAATTGCAATTAGAAGAAGCTATGCCTTCCGCACCGTATCGGAGAATGCAGCCTTTGTAATAGCAGGTATCTCACTTTGTGATATAATAGCGCAAGATGGAAAAAAAAATTGCCTACTCCGCCATTTTTCCCCCCGAAACCTCAAATGTTTCATAGATTGTTTCAATGCAATACAATATATTTTCCATTCATGATTTATGATTTTGTAACGGTTTCTCCGTATATATAATAAGAAGAAAAAACGCAGTTGAATATATTGATGTCAATCATCTAGATTGTTACTGACTATATATGTTCATTCATCCCAATAAAAAATATATTGTCGATAAAAACACATTCATTTCTGTAATACAGACTTGCAGTTATCACGTTATCAGAACTGTTTTTATTAAAATGAAGAATCGATTTTAAGTGCTAAATATGAAAATATATTGTTCCCATGAAACTGTCGAAACTTTATAAAAATATTTATTGAAATTTTCATAGGTCCATCAAATTGGAAGTAAACATTTTATGATGTATAAATGTTTGACAATATATTTTTCATCATATAAATCATAAAATAAACTCTATCCACGGTTTGTGCTCGAATAGCTTTGAATTATGTTAATATAGACTATCAAGCTCGCATTTATCTTTTGACTTTAGCACAAAAAATCGCTTTGAAAAATGATACACGTCACATGTCAGAATATAATACAAGTGGTTATACATTAGGAAATAACAAAAGTGGGCTGGAAGTTCAAGAAATATTTCTATAGAGAATTCCAGGATCAGATTAAGAATAATTTTATTGTTCTATTTGTCGGATCTAATGACTAACGATTGAGTGTGCGAAAAAAACTTGATCTGATTCAAATTATCATTTTCTGATGAAATGGACGGTCAATTATACAGTATTTCTCTAAACAGTCTTTTAATTATCGTTGGCTTATGAGTAACATCGTCCAATCGTCTATAAGAACCTTAAATCCGATAGCATATTAAAGCTTATTTTATATGAGGATATTAGCGTTTGTCGTGATCGTGATACATTTTTTTTTTAAATTGAAGTAGAAATTACTGTTCATCCCAATTTTTTCATCTCCAATCCAAGCCTGGATAAATTCGTACCATATCGTATTTCCAGTTCCAAATGAATTCTTTTTTCTCCACTCTATTTATATAATTTGAATTCTCTTTCTTTGAAATGTAAATAACATTCTGCATTTATGTATTCTTCATCAGAGTTATATTTACTCTTTCTGAGGATATTACATTATAATAAGTAAATAGGGCTCTATACCAGGATGAAATTTAATTATATCTGCATCAATACGTATTTTACATTCATTGCGCTTCATATTGTTTCCGAATTGAATTTTTATGAGAGAAGAAATACAATAAATATTTATTTGAATAGCATACTTTTATAGCTTTTTGCTTTTAATAGATGGAAAGCCTGAGACTATATGATGAGGAAAACGGACCCATACGAGGTCCTTCACGAAACCGCATGTAGCTATAATCCTTTATCCGAATTCCTCCACCATATCTTTTTCAAGGGATTACGAATGCATCCGAGTTTATCCACGAAATCTCAGGTAGCTATACTCCGAGCTCACTGATGAAATGAAGCTTTGTAAGCGGCATTGAAACAGTGATTTTGTTTTCAACCGGCGGTACTTCGCACCAAAATAACGCACAGGCTTTGCCTGCTCTGGTCAAGCTCGACGTGTGGAATCTCGCGTAACTTGAAACAGTGGGTTTGTTCACAACCGACGGTGCTTGGCACTAAAAGAAAAGAGCGGGCTATTTGGAGTCTCGCGTAACTTGAAATAGTGGTTTTCTTTTCAACCGGCGGTGCTTCATACCGAAACAATCGAGCGGGTTTAGTCCGCTCTGACCGAGCTTGATATGTGGAATCTCGCGTAACTTAAAACAGAGTTCTTGTCTTTAACTGGCGGTGCTTCGCAACAAAACACTTAGGCAAAAAGTAGCATGCGCTAAACGTCTTCTGTTGGGTCAAAAGAAGTCTCCAATTAGTTCCTTATATTTGTTTGTTCGAGAGTTACTGCTAACCTTGCTGACAACTGCAAAAATGAAGGTGGAGGAACCTCGACTCTGAGATGATCGTCCCAAACTTACGATCGTTGATTAAGACAGGCAAAAGTGGAGGAATTCGGACGCGCCGGTCATTACAGAGTCATAAATCTTGAATCAATTATTATAGGGTACCTTTCTCTCAAAATAATGATTCGCTCAGATATTTAGTAGAAATTGTTGGCATGGTACTGAAGGGATTCGTAATTTGCAACAAATTTGTAGAAAATGGCAGCACTAAGTCGTAAACCTTGGATGATTGCCATCGACAGGTGTGACATACATAAAAAGGCGAAAAGGCTTCTCTGTATGAAAGAAAAAGGAATACCGGAGAAGTTCAAAACATAAAATGAACAGATATCAGAACAGCTCTTGCAATAGACCCCATCAAAAATAAATTCGCCGGTTTTAATACGGTTATTAACTTTTTATATTCAAATGGCACAAAGCAGGGATGCTAAAATTCACATTCTGGAAGAAAATACCCTAGATATCGCGAAAAGAAGAATATATTCCAATGCTACCTTGTTTTATCTTTTATTGTGTGATGTTAGAAGTTTTAGCTTCCAATTCTGATTTCAGGGTGTTTGGTCAGAGAGCAAAGTGTTCAGAATTGTCTCTCAATTAGTGGCAACTAGAAATTCAGGACAGTAATGCTAGAAAACAGCGAAAGCAAACGGTGAGGAAGTTCTTTTGGAAATATTCAGCACTGCGATTGTGGAATGGGTGGAATTCAATGGTTGCGGTTCTATAAAGTATACATTCGTGTTTGTTAACCGATTTCACATGTAGACGAGACATACGTTGTGGTGGGGGTGTCGATGGAAGTAAGCAGAGTCAAATAAAAGAACGAACAAGACAGAAGAAGGAACGAGCGGAATTATTCAGAAAGCGCTTTAGAATGCAAAACGGACGTGAGGTAGACACAAGGGAAATGTAGCAAACTTTTCGCGGTAAATACACTGCGGCTTGAAGGAATCTTTCTTACCGGCAACAGCATCAAGACGGAATCTCACGAATTTCCAGATGTTCAATTCTTCATTTGAGAAGCAGGATGCTTCTTTGTGATGGCAACAGTTACTTTTCAAAGAAAATCTCCAGTCAAGAGCATATGATTTTTGACGGGGGAAAATTTATATTCCAAAACGATTTCCACAGAATTATATATTATTACAACTTCTTTCCAAATCAATCACTTTGAATATTTTATGGAGAAAATAACCTCTCTTTCTACGACATTAGAATGACAGCCATTTCCATATGCTCATTGGCATTCTCAAATAATACACCCGATTATCAAAATTTGGAATATTCTAGGATAATTTTATGGTTTCAGTTTCAAAATTCATCTATAATTCTATACTGCCATCACTTCCAGAATTAACCTCATTTTACAGGCTGTTGGAATAATTTCTGTAGGCAGAAGTTATAAAGTAGAAACGTATAAATGAGTTGCCTGGAAATTGGTCTAAAGTTAACTACCTCTTAGGAAAATAAACGCGAGAGGCGACAAGTGTGTTCAGCGCACGCTTAAGGGCGCACGGACTGAATAATAGATATAATAAAAAACAGAAAACATAGCTTGAGCCGGAATATTATGTTGTTAGTGTTGGGCATCAACTGAAAAAATAGTCGAAGGAGCTGTAAGCACTTACTACATTGAGAAATCAATCTGTGTTTTTTATTGTTTCAAATATTCTCTTGGTCTTCTGGATCGTGAAATGTACATTGAAATGCTTATACTAGACTAGCTACTTTATTACTTACTTGTACTGAGCACAAGGAAGTATTGTGAAACCGACAGAATTAACCTATCGAGATTTTGATGGAAATATCCGTTTTGAGCATCCCTGAATCCATTTTGACTATTTTTGGCTTGATGTCGGTACGTATGTTCGTTCGTGCGTGCGTAACTCGCAAATCTCAAAACTGGTTTCACGTACAAGGTTGAAATTTTGTATTTGAGACTGGTATAGGGTCTAGTTGTGTACTTTACTTGAAACTTTTTTCGAATTTTTCTGATAAATCCAGAATGAGCATCCGTAGGATGTTGAAATTCAGCATTTGAAATTGTTGTAGCATCGAAATGGTGTTCTTCCATTTTCGTACCAATCGACTTAGCTGGAAGTGCACTTTGTATGACAGACTTTTTGAAATTTGTTCATAAATTCAAAGCATTAGGTCGTAGTATATTGAAATTTTGTATTAAGCACTTCTATCTTGTTTTTGGTGATGTTGAATGTGATGTTATTAAATGTGAACATAGCTTAGTGAAATTAGATAAACATCATCCCGCTTTAGAAATAGATTGTAATATTTTTGTAGCTACAATAGTATATTGTGGGGCTAGGGACGAAACAAGACGATTTCAGCTGAGGATGAGAATTGCTTGCCCGAGCGAAGCGAGGGCTGGCATCACTCTCGGCTGAAATCGTGTTTTGTCCCGTGCCACACACTGTATTTTTCATAATACCTGCATTGAAACTCTCCATATTACGAATTTGACATAACAAAGTGAATATTTTTCTTTTGACAAGTCGAGTGTAGGTGCTTGTGCTTTATCAATGAAATATTGTAATGTACTTGAAGTTATCGTATTAATACTTTTTTTCTTGAAATTAATTCTCTTTTTAAGTTAATTTACAGTTACGAATACAAAAACTGTCAAATTAACTGAGGTTATATAATTTTCTCTTCGAGATTGACAATGAACAAATGCGACTCTGGCAGGGATAAAACAATGTGAGAGAAAAATTCAGCGGGCAGAAACAAGCTTGTTTCTCCCCTAGGGCAGAAACAGACTTATTTCTGCCCGGCTACACTCGCATTTGTCTGAAATTGTCTTGTTTCGACTGACAAAACAGGCGTTGAAACGCATTGTTTCAATGCAGGTATTATGAAAAATAATTTTCCTGCTTCTAATGCGGGTGTTAAAATTTATAATTTCAAAAAAGCCAATTTTCCTGCTCTATATGAATCTATAGCGTCTATTGACTGGTCAGTTTTGAAATCTTGTAATAATGTAGAACAAATGTGCGACTTATTTTATGATACCTTAGAAATATCCTTTGATTTATTTGTTACAACATATAAACCAGTATCATCGAATAGGTCGTATCCACCTTGGTTTACTAGGGAAATTATTGTTAATATCAGGAGAAAAAGCAAAATTCATAACAATTATAAAAAATTCCATAGGGTATCAGACTTTCAAAAATACAAAAAATTAAGAGCTCTTATCAAAGTAGAAATAAAAGAAGCCTACAAAATTTATTTACGTAAAACTGAGAGCTTGATAGTTGCCGATTCTCAACAATTTTGGTCCTACATTCACAGTAAACAGAAAAATACCCGTATACCAGGTAACATGTCTATTGATGATGATAATTATGGAGATCCTCAAGCTATTGTTGATGCTTTCGCAAATTATTTCTCTGGTGTATACAGTATCTCTACTCCTCAAGGTGTGAAATCTTATAAAACAGATTTTACAAGTTATCTTCCACCTATAAAAATTGCTAAAATCGATGAGCAAGACATAGAGCAAGCTATGAAAAAATTACCTAATAAAATTACAGCTGGAGTTGATCAGGTTCCAAGCTTCTTGATAAAAGACTGTGTCAGTGCTTTTCTCGAGCCATTATTTCTAATATTCAATCAAATATTACAATCGTCTTATTTTCCTCAAACGTGGAAAATATCTCGCATAAGTCCAGTTCATAAATCCAACAACCGATCAGACATAAAAAATTATCGTCCCATTTCTATATTATGCAATTTCTCGAAAATTTTTGAAATCATATTACATACGAAGCTACAAGCACACACTAAGAATTTTATATCTGATAAACAGCACGGATTTGTTGAGAAAAGGTCAACTATAACAATCTTGGCGGTAATTTCTCAATATCTGTCATCTGCGATGGATAAAGGTAACCAAGTAGATGTAATATATACTGATTTTCAGAAAGCGTTTGATAGAATAGACCATCATATTTTACTACATAGATTGAACAATTTAGGATTTAATAAAAATCTAGTTGAACTATTTGAATCATATCTCGTTGGTAGAAAACAGTTTGTAAGATAAAATGGTTATTCTTCGTATTATTTTACGCCAACATCAGGCATACCGCAAGGCTCAAATCTTGGCCCGCTCTTATTTATATATTTCATTAATGACCTTAGTAATTTGATTCCATGTGAACACTTGTTTTTTACAGATGACTTAAAAATTCATTCTTTGATTAATAATATTCACGATTGTGAGCTATTACAGACTGCATTAAATAATATACAGGAATGGTGTGATTCAAATAATCTTCAACTCAATATTAAAAAATGTAAAGTGGTATCCTATTACAGAAATAGATCTCCAGTACTACATGCATACCAAATAGGCACTCAAAATTTAGAAAGATTAAATATTATTAAGGATCTTGGGATTTATTTTGATTTCATGCTAACTTTCTACCATCATATATCTGAAACAGTAAAGTCAGCTTTCAGAATTCTTGGTTTCATTTTTCGAAACTCTAAAGGATTTTGTGAGCAATCAACTTTAATTATATTATTTTTCTTTTTTGTGAGGTCTGAATTGGAATACGGTTCATTGATATGGTATCCACTTTATAATAACACTATTAATCAGATTGAGTCTGCACAAAGATGTTTTTTGAAATATCTCGCTTTTAAGAATGATGGAACCTATCCGATAAGAGGAATAAATCATAATTATTTGCTAGACCGATTTAATATTCAACTTTTAGCTGATAGGAGAATATGTCAGTCCTTAATGTTTTTGTCCAAATTGTTACAATATATGATGGACTGTCCTCAGTTATTGCAATATATTAACATATATGTACCACGTCATTCAGCTAGAAACGCATGTACTTTTTATTGTGAATTTAGTGGAACAAACTTACAGATGAAATCTCCCGTTCATATTATGTGCAACAATTGCAATATCTATGGAAAAGATTTAGACATATTCATTATATCATCAAAAAAAATATCAATCATTTGAATATCAATTAGTTGTACAAAATTATTTTGAAATTTAGATTAACTTTAGTTTTATATGAAAATGTATCTATTTTTGTGAATTATGCTTGATTCGATTATTTCACGTCTAAACACATTTTATGTATATATATTTTTTTTTGTCCTATTATTGGTTATGTACTGTTGGGCAAATGAAGGTTATTATTATTATTATTATATAACATTTGGTTGTAAATCTTGCATTATGATTGCGATCGGCTGAACTGGAAGTGCAGTTAACTCGCAACATTTCTTGAATTTTCCGCATAAATACAAAACGATTGAACGTAGTATGTTATAATTCAGTATTCAAGACGATAGTATCGTCTTCTAGATGCTCATATCTTATTTTTATTGAGTCGGCAGTGCACTACACTTGACAATCTTTTGAAATTTTTCGTATAAATTCAGAACGATCATCTGTAGAATATTGAAACTCTGTATTTTAGTATGCTGTAGCATCTGAATGATTGCCTACCATTTGCATAACAATAATAATAACCGGAAGTGCACTTAAGTTGGAATTCATTTTTCAATTTTGCTTATGAACTCAGAACAGTGACCCGTAGAATCTTGGAAATTAGTATTTGGGGATGCTGTAGCATGAGAATGATGACCTATTGTTTCCATAGCAACCAACTAGACTAAACGCGCATTTTACTTGACAGATTTTCAGAATTTTTTGGATAAATCAAAAACAATTAGCCGTGGAATGATGAGACTTTCTGTTTGATTTAACTACAGCCTGAAACCTGCGGTAGGCATTTCGATGAATATTTGAAACCAACAGGATTTATTGGGGACCAAACACCTTCAAAAATAGAGGATATTGTTGAAATGACGGAGAATGACGACGAAACTATTGAATCCGAGGATCCAAATCATGCTTCTGATGATGTATTAGATGCAAAATAATAATTATTTATTGTTACTTTCTCAAGTCTATTGCCACTTGCTCCAAAATATTGTTCAGTATCACTGATCTCTAATATAACACTGGATTGGATTTAGGCCGCTGGAATGCGGCCCCAATTGAGCGTCGCCATCTTGGCAAAAACTGAGGTTCTGTGTCAATTGGTGACAGTTCAGTATGGTGTTGTGACGCAATTTTATACTGAATAAATTTTGTTTATTCATTTAAATGTAGATATATTAATACATAATATTGTTATTGTTTTATTTTATTAGAAAAACTCAACTTAAAAAGTTTGAAGGTATAACTTATTCCTATTTTCAGTGGAGTATTAGTTTTTACAGGTTTTATGGAGACCTAGAAGGATACATCAATTCATTATGTTAAAGTAATCAAACGATTTAACTCGTAATTTTAGATTAAATTGAAAATATTATGAATAATAAAATCATATTGTTGGGCAATGTTACGAAGTTATGATAACAAATTTGAGTAATATATCAAATTTAATATAAAAAATCTTGCTCAAAAAATTAATCGCTGGACTGCAAATTTGTGCTTACTTACGAACAATAAAATCTTGATTATTAAATGTATCATTATTCTCCTATCATGTGTAGTAGATATTTGAAATTATTAATTTAGAATAGGCAATATTATCGCAGAAATGCACTTCATTTATTCATATAGGTGAATTCATAGTTTTAAGTTTTAGGTAACAAAAATTTATGAAACTATTGAACGGATTTAATAATACTAAACTACAATTTTTGAGAAATAGTTGAAACACTGACACTAAAGAGTTCACAAATATTTTTAACTATTAATAAATATTTCAACTATTATAACAGTTTTTAACTTTTGTTGATCATTAATGTATGAATTTTAATATATATTGAGAATGATTTCTTCATCTTACTTGCATTATACTTTGAATTTCATCAAGTGTCTTCTTTAAGTGTTTTGAATTTGCCGCCGAATAGTGACACAAAACCTCAGTTTTACTGTCGAGGCCGCCGTTCAACCGGTGCCGCTTTCAGATGCCAGAATACGGTCTAAACCCAATCCAGTGTTATATTAGAGATCAGTGTTCAGTATTCACTAGTGTATCACTCTTCTTCTCTATTGCATGACCAAAGAGCATACGCACTCTCTTTCAACTGGTGTGAACACCGCGCGCAGTTGCAATGTTGCGTCTTCTCCTATCACATGATATACTTAGCTCTGATACCTTTGTCGTAAGTTTCAATACACATAAAAATTTTACTTTTCAAAACTCGACAACCGTCATTTGAACCAGATTTTTTGCTGACTACCTTATATCATCGTGTTCACAATTAAATAGCGCTTATTTTCATATAAGATTTATTCAAGAAACAGCTGAATGAAAATAGCTAGTATTAATATACCTGTTCATACCTGTCAAATCAACAGTTGCGCCAGGAAAACAGTAGACAACCCAACGTTCACATATTCTATAGGCTCCATACATTCGATTGGTATTAAATTCATTCGTAAAACTCATGAGTGCAATGTTGAACAGAAAGTCAATTTTCAATATTAAATTAATCATAGCCTTACCAAGAATCTCTTAGCCAACCCATTTGCGATGTATTCTGTAGTACACTAAACTTGATTGAGAAAAATTTCACCGCTGTAACAGATGAGTGAAAGTCGTTCTTAATTCGGATCCTCTACTATAAATAAAAATTAGGCTCAAAGTTTCAATTTGAGTTCCATTTTAGGCTAATAGTTCAGTAGACAGTAATCATCTGCTGAAAAGATTTATCATTTGGCAATGCTATCCAAGTTGAACATAACAGAACGCATGAATTTATTATTTATTCACTGAGTTACCTCTGGTCTCACATTTTAGAAAATGGAACAAGTACATATTTAGGTTTTGTAAAGACGTACTCTAAAGTTGTTGGGATGAATTTCCACTCAAGAACAGATTCTTTTTATTGAAATTTGATAAACTTTGTGTCGATGAATATTGACAATTACTGGCATAATCAATCCACTATAGTATTTCTCTGGTTATAAAAATAAACTAACAGCACAATCATTCTAAAATACTATAACTCTTCTTTCAACCTTATAATCAATAAAGTTGCCCAAGAATCACCAGAACAATTCAAAGAGCTCAAACTAACCTGTTATTGCTCCACAGAATCGTTCTCTTCCAATTTCGAATGTTCATCCTCGATTCTCCAAAACTATTTTCAGAATAACTGTTCTTTGTATCGAATAATAAGTTCAAATGCAATAAGAATACTGAAAAATCACTCAAGAACAGTATTAATTTCACCACGAAAACGTTAACCACAATCTAGCAACTATTGATACTTGCAACTATTTGTTAAATAGTGGTTAAATAACAAACGCGTAAATAGTCGATCAGATACGAAATATTTCGAACTGAGCCAAATTGATATTACATGGTTCCGAGGAGGTAAATTTGAGTTAAAAATATTATAAATAGAATTAAAAACAAATCGAATTTCAATTTGTAAAATAAAACGAAAGTGTCAGAATATCGTTGATTGAAATAACGGAATGTATTTGGAACATTTGGTCGAAACGATTGGAGAAAATTCAATCAAAAACTCAATAAATATTTGAGATAAAAATAAATGATTTCTATATGTATGGTTTAACTCTGTTTTGATTTTGAAATGATGCATTAATAGCAGATACTTTAATATAATTTTTTTGAAAATTGTCGTTATTTATTTATATTATTTATTATCAAATGAATCTACTGCCTGAATTTTGTATGCTATTTTCTAGTATTCCATATTTAAGTGCGAAAAGAGAAATCCCTTATTCAGTGTCAATTTTGAGTTCACGAGAATGGTTTGGCAAGTACTCAATTTCTTGGAATGAGCCATTATTATTTTTCAACGTTGACTTGGTTCCCGTTTATAGAGTTTGTTTAGCACTTCTCTAGTTTTTAATCTATTCCAAATCCGGTCTAACTATACGAAATGGGATATTTATGTGGAAATTATAGCTCTTCTTGCGAATATAACCTTTTTTTTCGTAGAATCAATACATTTACAGTACGAGAGCCGCAAACAATTATACATCCACGACAACTCATGACATTTGATTTTAACTGGAATTTGTGAATTATAAAATTAATTTGAGTCTAAGAACTATACTAACAATAGATATTTTTCTATGCGTTGAAAAACAGGTTTACTATGGTCCATCCTCCGCAGTTATCAAGGAATACGTCGCCTTTGTGCCAGGCGCCCTTTCCTCCCTTCCAAGTGTCGTTTTCTTTTATAGAGCCATGGCTTCTAATGAAGTAAGTTGTTTCATTTGTGCTAATCTTTTGCATAAAAATGAAGTGATTGAAGTTGAAGAAAAAGGATTGGAGACTTTTCGAAAGTCAAGTATTAAAAGGAAGGACAACAAGAATAAACTTTTGGTGGGAGATCGATAGTGACCCACAAGCATAGCGCGCATATTCTATTATAATTGGACACCCAAAGAGAGAGAATGCCTCCTTAGAAGCGAATATCTAACAAATCTTCTTTGCATCATTTTATCAGAATAAAGCCTGATATGTGTCCTTTTATCTGTAGGAGTGGCAACAGTAGCGCTATTGCGGCAGTGACGAGAACTGGAGCATCGGGACGCCCGTCTATGAGTTACAGCCACGTACGACAACGCCAGAATGCAAAAAGACATTCCAACACCAATGCACCATCTGCTGGTGGACAGACTACGTGACGGTGTATGAAGAATTTGTTCTATATTTGAGCACAAAAAAGTAGAAAATATCGGATATGTACGAAAGAGAAATAGAGATAACAAGTTTTGGAATGGCTTTCTTCTTCTATTTATATAACAACCATTTGCTGACGTAATGAAAATGACGTAGACGGAAAACTAAAAGTGATTGTTTGGTATAACTTACTCTTGACTTCAAGTATAGCCATCTTTTGCGAAGAATTACTTTCCAATATGGATAACTGTCATATCTTCATAGGCATCTGACCACGAACTTGAAGATTGATTCGTTCCAAGTTTCATGGTTCTAAGAAACATTGCAACAAACTAAAAACTACATTGCAAACTTGTCGAAAGCTCCAACAAACGACCAATCGCAAAAGCGGTCGATAGCTAAAATTCAAGCACAGACGACCAAGACTAAGAGCCAAATTCAGAGACGTAACTCATACTCACCTCACACTCACCTTTCACTCAATCTGACAGATTGAACGTCATAATGAATTCAAAGACATTTGACTGCTCGAATTTGAATCAAAAGTGAGTAACAATTAAGTGTGAGTTGAGTAATATCTTAGTGTGATGAGCCGGTCCCTTAAACTGCACTCAAATTAATATAAACGCGTTTTCAAGTAGTTTTATATTGATCAGTTGATTTTTTGATGAATATGGTTTCAAGCAAGGTTTCACGGGGAGATGAAAATTACTATTCTACTTCAATATTTTGATATTGATTTTTTTCTACAATCAAATATCCCTGACGTATCGGAGTTTACGCGCCTATGGTACTGATATCAAGAATAGTGTTGGATCGAAATCTAGTTTTTGAGCAATAGCATATTATACTTGTTGACAGAACTTCCTTTCTATAATCAACGAGTCTACTATTGTATTCTGGATCTAGAATTAACAGGAATAGCATTCTCATATCATAGGATTAATCTTGATAATTTCAAGCAACAAAAAAAAAAATATACACAGTATTGTTACAAGTATAATTTTAAATACTCTTAGGCCCAGTATTTCAGTGTTCGGATTACAAAAACTGTGGATTAATTTTCGTAGCAACGATTGTAAAAATAATTGTTATCATAGTAATTATGCTTCGACTAAGTGATCTATAGATTAAACAACTTGAAATACTGGGCCTTAGGAAGCTCCAGAGCATGATTTTCTGTAGTATGTATCTAGTTCATTCTCTTACATTCTACGTTTGTTGTATCATTGAATAGTATTCCTTCTTCACCTCGTTCTTCACTCTTATAACTTTTAAATTTCTGCTTATAACATTTCGCATATCAATTAATATCGGAACTAATATTGATTTGTCCATATTCTCATTGAGAAGAATTTATATTCTTGCTTATATTCATCTAAATTCTCTGTATGAATTGATTTTGAATCTGTCAGTATAAAATAATTCCTTTTCAAACCTCAATTGAATGCTATCTATCCGCAAATGTTCAGGAGTGACGTCATTATTTTCGGCTGCATCTATTTGTCCGGCGACCGGACGAAAATATTTTTTCAAATTCTTCCGGTAACCGGATAAATAATATGTTGTTATTTATCCGGCTAGAAAAATATATTATCAACTGTCCAATTCAGTATTAATAAGAACGGTATACCTTCGAAGGTTATATTATATCTTTCCAAAATTCTTTCAAACCATGCTTTGATACTTTTATACTAGCTATATACACTTTGAAGTATCCAAAGTGAATAAAATATAAGAATTGGATGGTATTTGAGCATCATAAAATGAATAGTAACTCCGAGAGTAATTCATTTATTATAGAAATTAAAAATTACCTCTAAGGCCCAGTTGTACAGTCCAAGCTTATCCAAAGTTTAGTAAAACCAAGTTTAATTTCTATGGTTACAATTACTGAAATAATTATAACCATAGAAATTAAACTTAGTTTTACTAAATTTTGGATAAGCTTAGACTGTACAACTGGGCCTAAGTCAGACTTCATGAAAACAATGTCAAATGTCTTAAAACTATATTTGCTTCAATTATGTTATATATTAAAATTCATATTTATCACACATCCATAATTCTTCTGTCAATCTCTTGAGTCTCAAACATTCCAAATGATATTATGTATTACAAGAATCACAACCTATGCATTTTTCAATTTTGAGTATTTATCAATCAATTTTTGAAAGTTTTTTATTGACTAAACCATTCGTAGTATTTATAACAAGGTTAACAATGCTAAATCGCCATAGAAACGGTGCATATCAGTGAGTATTCGGACGTGTAGAAATACCGTCGGGTATTACACTAGTGGTCAGAGAGAGTATTTTACTCAAAGATGTGGATATATATACTTTTATCTTCTGATCCATCACCAAATCTTTCTGAACTAGGTTCCATATCAAGACGCAATATATTTCTCTATTATTCGTCAAAGAAAATGCAAGAAATGCTTGTGAATACCACTCGTGCTGCACACTCGTGGTATTTAAACGCAAGCACAATAAACATTCGTGATAGCACTACAAAAATAATCGAAAATACTTCAACTACTTATGGTATAATAAATAAGAGTGCTTTTTTACAACGGTTTTCCTCGCTTTCGTGGTAAAATATAGCTGTTGAGATTAATTGAAGTTTTTATTGGACTGAATTAATGAATTACATGACTATTTGAATATAAACAGTGATGACAGTTCGACGTTTTCTGAAAAATTGAAAATCAGGTGAATAAGTTCATTCTGTCAATTTACCTTTGCATGTATTCAAATAAGTTCCAGAAAGATGGATTAAATTCTATCAAATATACCAGAAACTATGGAAAATTAATTTTTAATCACGATTAACTATGCCCACTAGCATTTAATCGAATGACGGATAAAATATAGGTTATTGTTGAAAATAACCGAACTATTAAATAGTATATTATGCTACAAGGATCGAACGACTGTCATTTTTGTCCAGAATAAATTTGGCTGCATTCAGTGAAGACGAGGGCAAAGCTCAAGGCGTAGCTCCGTGCAGCTGAATTTATCCGTGACAATAATGACAGTCGTTCAGTGTCCGTGTTGCATACGATACATTTTGTAACAAGTGCACCGAAGTACCCCCATTATTAAGTTTTTTGAATAAATTTGGATGTATCGAAACTATCTTATCGATTTGACAAACAGATTTTTGCAAATGCAATCACATTACAGTAAACTAATACAATGAAACATAACTTACATGATTTATTTTATTGATTGATATTTTCCACATTTCCTGTGCTATACCGTTCACAATTAATGCACATACTATAACAAACACATTCTATAATACAAATTTCTTTCAAATATCAATTTGACATATATTCAATGGAATAAAAAAATCCAACGCATCCATGATCTACAACTTCATTTTTACCCAGCGGGAGAAAATATCTATTGATTCCCAGCCAACGAAGAATCGATGAGAATTGCTACCATGGTTTGGAATTGAGAACTTTCGAAGCAGAAATCAGCTCAGTAATAGGGTACTTTCGGTGTACGTGTTACAAGAAATATCTTATTCCTCCGGTAGCCGGATCATTAGTCACTTCGATTATTTTATGACGTATTATCTCAAAAAACGACTTTCATGAGTGACTCTTTCAATCACTTTACTAAATACGGAATTAAAAAAGAAGGGAATGTTGGTACAGCTCACACTCAAGTGAGTGAGAACTGAATCTAGGTTGAGTTAAGGTTGAGATGTGTATGAATCCAGGCTACCAGGTTAATTACGAGAAAATTACTGACATTATTTGAGACAAGCGATATTGAGAATGGGTAGATACAGAGTAGATAGTAATCCCCAAAATATTTAATTGACACTATTTCGTACCCTGATAGATACAGAGTAAGTGATTAATGGATGATGGGACTCTATCTTTGAATACAAACACATTATTTGTATTTGGCGGTTTGATGATATATGTATTTGTTTAAAGCTCATTCCAAAAACTAGTAATACAAGGAGTATTCTAACTTAAGCAGAATGTAATGTGGAGCTACGCTTGAGTTTATCAGTAATAACAAACGACAAAATGATGGATTCTGGATGGATTGTTGATATAATTCAGGATTCTAAGTTGTGGAGAATGTTTTCGTTATCTTGAATATAGCAAGAATGCAAATGTGCAAAGGTTGTCTTGGACGAAATAAAATAAAAGCCAATTGTAAAGCTCACCACCAATCACGAAACAGGTTGGCTCCAGATCCTGGTTCTGTTTCTAAGGTCCTGCTCACTCATTCCCTCAAGAATTCCATGTTTGCTTTACTATACTGAAATAGAATAAATCACAATTACAAGAGAAATCATCACCAAAACAAACCTTTTTTTATTATCATAATATGTTCGACAAAATAGTGAAATAAAATTCTTGTGATGTAGCAAATTACTTCTTTCCATGTTGAGATTTTGTATTTTTCTGCCTTAGGTGAAACAGAATTGATGTGGGAAGTCTTGCATGAAAAATATGCACATAATGCCTGACATGCATTATATTTCATAATTACTCACGTAAAATTGATGTTATATTTTTGCTTGAAGAAAGAAAGAATGTCGAGAATATAATAGTATAGCTTTAGAAAATCCGTTGAATAGATAATTTCACTTAAACAGGATACTTTCGAACAGAGTTTCAGAATAGATTCTCCTCTATTATTTCCTGGTTGAGTACACAAAGTCTGATACACAGAGGATGGAATCATCCATTTTTGTTATCATATTGCCTTCAATAGCAATTTGACTTAAAGTCATTGAGTTGCATCGCCAAAATCTTGAGGGAGAATGAAATTTTTGGTGGAATATGATGATTCATGAGATCTCCTACATTAGTTGTACCATATGTATAGGGAAGATTCTTATATCAAAATTATATCAAATAATTCTCACATTATACGTTCGTATAATGTTTACCAACACAAAAATCTTTTCCAAACCTTGGATCGACTTGAATGTCTTACTGTCAGTGACATATTCTTACAGAAATATCCAATCCATTCTCAAAGAGGTTATATCGGTTACATATATCATAAAGCTATGCAGTTTATTTTTGATGAAGTAATATAAGACATGAATTCCTTTAATTCCAATTGTAACAATGTATCCGAGATAACGGTAAGTGTGAGCCACACGGGTCTAACTTTATAGTGCAGCAAACATTTTGCTCCTTCAGTGCGCTACACAAAATAGAAGTCTTATTTGACATCTGGATTCTCGCCGTTTGCAATAACTTTCAACTTTTATGATCGCAGCTATGAACACCTTCAACTTTACAGCTAACAAATAAGAAAATTAAAAAAAGCAATAATTCCAATACGAGAGAGTATTCTCTCTAAACTCAATATCCTTTCTCATTTCCGTAATTAGGCAACAAAGCATTTAAGAAACACTGAATATTTAAACTCTCTTCGGACTTGGAGTTGAGAATTTATTCCGGAAATTAGGTACGTCATTACAAAGAAGTAGGATTAATGAATCCGGTGAAGAAACAACAAGTGTAAGTCTTCTTCATTACTTCCGTTGCAGGAAGAGACTCACTATTCATTCAGAACGAAAATGTTGGATGTTCGAGATGACAAATATTCAGAGTATATACGGCACCGTACTAAAGAGTCCTAATAAGGACGAAACACGTTCCTACGGTTGCTGGCCTATTCAGGATGATGGTGTGAAAACCGACTCCTGAATTTAAATTTTTGTGAGACTTATCAGGTTTTGATTTTTTAACGATTTATCAGATTCTGTTTCACAGACAAACTTCAAAAGTCATTTTACAAAAATTGTATGTACAACTCTAGTTATTAGATTAATCAAACCTCTGGTTTCAGGTTCTCTGGCTTGTAAGTTGTCAAAAAAGAGCAAACTTCAAGTGATGTACACATTACAAAAGTAACGATTTTCTTTAGAAGTAGTTCTATTATGGATAGATCAGGAACATCAAACAAACTTTTCATCCCAACACGGGAAACGTTTTAGACACTTCAAACTTGAGCCGCGAGAATCAAATCCATATCTTGTAAGAATTGTATTTCAGGAGCAAAGAGAAACACATCGAAACTTCCAATTGGTCGTGAATTCACGCAAATGACCACTGGGTTATGCAGTACACGCAGCCACTTGGCCGTTACTCTGTGGACCATCGCGTCTCGCCAGAAAACTTACTATTCTCTGCCCCATTCAACCACCCGCATGCATGCACGCTCTTTATAAAACGGATACAGAAATTCTAAAACTTTTTCTTTTACAATATTGGTATTCAAGTACTGTAGACATGTACGCAAATAAGCAGTTGAATAGTTTATCATATTGATACTTGGCGGGGATTTACTTTTCTGTATTGAAACGATATCGTTCAATCTGAAACTCCTTTTCTTATAGAAAATTTTGAGAGTCCCTCTCTAGTCAGCGCTACCCTTTTTGTATTCAAGTCCTTCTTCGATGGATATCACTCGGTGTCGTACCTGGCGTCCTGCAGATCTGCCACTTCTATAAGAAGGATGAACGACAGGGTTTTTGCTAAAAGACAAGAAAGATATTGTTTTCTATCGTATTTCTGCAAACTTGACACGTGATTGTTTTAGAGAAGATATATGTGAGATGGATTCCGTATAAATTGCTTTTGAATAAAATATTGTATGTAAATAAGAACGTATATATTGTTTTGAGATACCGACTTGATACCACCATTTTTCGAAGCGGTAGACAATATAGTTCTGTTCTAGAATTCTACATGAAGTATCAAATATCGATTACTGATATCATTCTCATCACTTATTCTTTTTGATTAGCAATAAATGAATTATCAGCGATTTTAATCAAAAGTTGAGATGCGCTACTTTTTTGGTACGGATATGAGTTATCCGAAATGACTTCTTATGGTGTATTGATTGTCTGAACTAGAAGACCAGTAACTTCAGTCCGAAAAGTGGAGCAAGCTTATTAATCAGCCTGTAATAATGTTTTCGACCGTAGGTCCGCTTTATACTCCTTCAAAAACAGGAGCTCATAATGCGTGATTAAAAACCCTGCCCAACCGTGAAGGTATTATACAGGCGTCGATTCAAAAAAAAAATTCGGGATCACCGGATATTAGTTTAGCAAGTACTGTTCAAAGATGTGGGCACTGATTCAAGTTTTGTCAGTCAGTGAAATGTTTAGAACCACTCTTATGCATGAATATTCTGAATGATGTGCTTTATGTAAGTTTATGATGTTAACGCATATTCAATATAACACTCTTCTCGGAGCTCCAGCCAATTTCAATTTAAAAAACGCAATTTGAAGATAAGTGCAGCTAAGAAAAAGTGTTCTAGCGTCTCAGAATCTCAACTAGCACTTCACTCCAACGCACTCAAGTATTTCATTTTCGTAAATTGTTTCACCGCAAGCCTCTTCTTGAAAAGTCTCCACAAACACATGCAAATTGGTAATAAAATGTCAAAAGACTCGTTCGATTTTAAACAACAACGTTTTTCTCTTCGCAACCCATAGCGCTTGATTGGTTTGGTAAAATTGAGAGCTAAGAAAAATTCATATAGATAATTTTGCAGTATCACTTTTCATGACTTTGTTTGTGTTCAGATCATAGCAACATTATGTTACAATCGTAAAAAGCTAGGCAATCAGTAGTTTATAGCAAAATACAAGATAATCATATAATTATGAACATTAAGAGTGAAAATCTACAGAGAAAGAGCTCTTAATGGTCAGCATACATTAGCTTTCACAGGCTGAAGTACCCAGAGTTAGTTGATTGAACATTATAACCTATTAAGGACTAACAGGATAAATGATTGTATTATAATGAAATTCTCGTCGGGAGAACCTCATTCAATTATAGATGTACCCGTAGCTTGAACAATTAATATCGATTCTACATACTGCCGAGAACGGGGCCTTTCATGTTGAGATAATCTAATGAAACAATGGGTGTTGACTTCATTTTAGAATTTTATGGTCAACAAATGAAAACAGAGGATTGGTGATTTGTATATTGAGTGATGCTGAAAATGATTCTAAGTTTTTGGGCCTAAGTTCAAACACCATTAAATAATGTAAGAATTTGGAAAACCCATATACAAGCTTTGGCTTTGGAGGACCCAAACCTTACAACAGTGTCAATTTTCTGTTCTGTCAACGTGTCACAATATCGTTCGATAACTTTTTTAGTATCTATCAGTCTCTATAGGTTCATGGCGTCTATTCTCCATCTCGTTATCACTACTTAGGATGAAAACTTCAACAGTTGGATGAATAGCTCTGAAATAATGAATTCAATATTTTGTTGTTATAAAAATCCATTGTGTGAGAATCAATTGTAGAGTCTGCAGCTAGGTGATTGATTTCTGAATTGCAGTTTTAATCACCTCTCTACAAACGTACAAATCCATGAAACATGGTATTGTCGAAAATAGTAGGCCAGTTCCCGAGATATCTTTTGTACCAACAAATAAATCGTAGAGTGAAGAAGAGAATTGGAAAACTAACATAGATTGGATAAAACTTAATAAAACGAGAACAATGCTTTACACAAATAATCGAACAACCAAATGTTCGAGCTTTGGATGCTGTTTGTGGATGAATACCCGTGTTGTGTGCATTGTTGTATCTTTTTTCCAGGTAGACGAATCCATAAGCCGTTAATATGCACAACTCATTTACATTTGTTCTGTTGGAGAAAAATTTATTTGTTTGTAACTAAACTGAATCAAATTGAATATTGACAGATTTAAAACTATTACTAGTGTTGCCACGAGACGAGACGAGACGAGACTTTAGTGAATCTCGTCTCGGTCTCGTGATGGTCTCGCCTAGCTCAGTCTCGTCTCGGTCTCGCCTTGGTCTCGAGTAGGTCAGTCTCGTCTCGGTCTCGAGTCTCGACGAGAATCTCGCCATGATTTTTCAAAATTACATATTCTTACATCAATTCGTTCTACCTGATTATTATTTGCTATGAATTCTACCGAAAAAATGTATTTGCGTGTTTGGTGCGCAAAATTATGTTTCATAGCTTGTTCATAAATCTCCAGATGTGAATTTCTGGCTCACTTTACAATCGCTAAGAACCACAAAAACACTACTCTACAAATAATGTGTCTTTTGAATTTCTTGCATTACACAATTATTCCTACATTGCTAAGCAGCTCTGGAAATTGTGATCACGTGATCACGTACAACGCGCTTGCGTATTGGATAATCTCAGCCTACGTCGAATTTGCAATTAGAGATGTGATTTTATGTCATCATCGTTGAAGACAGTCTTCCAGAAGTAAGAGACAGGGTCATGTCATTTTCCTTAGTTCGATGACAGATTTGACATTCGCACGTTATATAATAGTATCAATAGAATAAAATTTCACCATTATAATTAATAATAAATCTGGAGAATGATTAAAAATAAATTGAATCTGATTTCAAACATACAGTTATTAACTAAATGACAGCATGAAGTTATCGATCATATTGTTTGCACCAACATACAATATTCAAGTTCCTATGAATGTAACTAGGACATATCAACATTGACATATAGAGACTGCGATCTGTCTCCAAGCAGTCTCTATGAATTAGAATGGAACCACTGGAGCCACGAGGATTCGAGATAATAAAGAGGCAATAGTTTTATGCAACAAATGTGTAAACTAAAGCATTATGACAAGGTTAAGGCCACATATTTCTAGTCAAGAATCGCTGAGTTATAGAACATATTCTCCGAATTTCATAATGTTAGTTCGCCACACGATATTTCTTCTACGATTTTCAAGATAAATTCATATAAACTAAATTCAGGCTACGAAAGCGTTAATTTGAATTGATGGTAGATCTAAGATGCGTACATGCTCAGTTAACGCATTATTTGCGACGTGTGAACCATCAAATTCGGAAGTAGATGAGGAAAAACCAAATTTTCAAATGAGGTTATGTTATTGACTGTGAATAACGGGCTATATGGTTCAAATTACTGAAATTTATGGAAGAATAGTATTAATTTTCTTTTCCTATGGTCCAGTCCAGCCTAATCTGATTCAATTTTGTATGAAATTAGATGAGACACAAAAATATAACCAGGAATCTTATAGGAGTCGATTTATATAACGTATTTCCAGTCAAAATCAGTTATAGTATGATAATATATTCTTCCATTATGTCAATAATTTTTTGTGCAATTAAAAGTGTTGTGCTAGTATTGGGGCTCGTCCTGTTGTACAATCTTATCATATAAAATCTGCTGCGGCCACACAGTACTTCCCTAACCAAAAGTTCCATGGCCGGTTTCATCGCTGTTTCATAGATTTAGAGTGTCGCATCAATCAATTGCATATTTTAAAATGACAGCTGTCATTGTCAAAGTGACAGCTGCTATTGTCAAAGTGACGGCTGTCATTATTAAAGTGACTGATGGCGGTTATATTTAAGTCCCTACATAAAATAGGTATTTTTGAAAATCAAGAGTTTTTCTCTAAATTTTCAGGGTCTTTAATTTGGAACATACAGTTTTGACATTTGGTCACCGGAAGTATAATTTTATAACGTGGATTTCACTTATTATCTTTTCTATACTCCTGCTAAGCCTATATCCCCAAATGCTTGAGATTGATACTAAGCTAGACATCATTCAAATAAAAATTAACAATCGTTTGAATATCCTTTTTCAGACTTCTACTAGAATTATTCCTGCAGAAGCTTTAGGTAATCTGATACCAAACATGATAGAACCAAATGACACTTTAAAAAAACAATCGACAAGAAAATATTGTCATGTAGGCTAAATATGAAGTGAATATTCTGAAAGAGCGGTAGAAAAAATGATTGTCTCAATCAAAAACTTATCCATCAGTAACCATCTTAAATCAATTACTATTAC
This sequence comes from Dromius quadrimaculatus, assembly GCA_963989225.1. NCBI lineage: Eukaryota > Metazoa > Arthropoda > Insecta > Coleoptera > Carabidae > Dromius > Dromius quadrimaculatus. Next base: position 7,766,579 of record OZ022328.1, read on the forward strand.
TATAGTTTGTCGGTATTAACCTACTTGCTCTATAAAATTGCTTTCAGAAGAAATAAAAATGAAATTTAAGTGATTATGATACAAGTCTCGTCGAGAGTATCGCGAGACTCTCGCCGAGACTCGACTCTGGTCTCGTCTCGGTCTCGACTTTTGACTCGAGACCCATTCTATGGTCTCGTCTCGACTTTTTGAGGCAAGACGAGACGAGACCGAGACTGGTCTCGAGTCTCGTGGCAACACTAACTATTACTCACGAAAGAAGGACTAGTTTATCGAAAGATGCACGATTGTGGATAGAATATCTTTGGGAATGCAGAATAATAAATTCCGACACAAGTGCGGAATGGAGATCATTCCATGCGAATGTGAATAATTCGGCCACTCGACTTCATCCCGTGGCTGAATTATTGACATTCGCATGATATGATCGGATCGCACGAGTGCAGGATGTAATTTTTTCCACAGTCAAAGATGTCCGCGAGAATATCTATGATCAAAATATACCGTTTTCTGAGATAGAATTTGCTTCATTGATCTTATTCTAATTCATCAAATGTTGATAAAGGACACATATTGATCCCATTTTTGGAAGGAATGATAAGAAAATCAAAGAGAATTAAAATTATGACAGTAATGCAACAGTTTTCTCGCGACACCACGCGGCTTTCTTAGGAACCTCTGAGCGTGCGGAATGACCCCTATTCCGCTACAGCGTGTGGAATGGGTATCATTTTATAGTGACTGTAGAAAAAACTATTTCATAGTAGAAATATGTCTAGGTTATACAAGTTACCTGAGCTAATTTCAAAACCAATTTTTGTTTTTTTTCCGAGCACGCTTCGAACACTGCCACACCGATGATTCTTTGACTATTATTCTCGCATTTCAGGGTTTGGAATTCAGTATTTGGCTTTATATTCTTTGTCTTGTTGTATTGATGAGAAAAACAGTCACCAACATCTTCAAGCTTGGTGGCAGTTCTAATGTCCCGTTAATAATCATAACAAAAGCAGAACCTCCATTTATACCAATATTTAATAGAAGGATGCATCATCAAGAAGTGAGCTTATGTGCCATAGTTTTCCAGAAGCTTTATAGACATGCTGAAATTGCCGGTGATTTGTCTATCAAGTTCCAATACCCGATAAATCATTTGCGCGAATAGGGATCATTTATATACAACGCCATAAGAATTCAGTGATATTTTCACCCTTAATTGTACTTTTCCCATATTGAATAACTTCCACCCTCCTCATGTGAGGATGTAGAGAATACTGATTGTGAGAGGGATCCTCATATAGGCACATTTTGAAGTCTTACAAGTTGATATAAGAGTCCAAAGCATGTGTTTGTATTTTTGTACGTCTATAAAAGAGCGATCTATCCCTTGATGTGAAAAAATAAGTTCAAAATGTTAAAATATTATTGAAAACCTATCTTTGATGCTTATCCTTGTTTACTCACATTTTCATACAAGTCATTTTCTGCGACCTTCAACTTTCATATTTTGACAATTATTGACATATAACAATTCATATTTACGCTCAACAAATACCCGAATGGATTAATTGGTGCCTAACATGAATTCTGAGGAGAATTTGATTTTGTTAACAGATCGTATGCGATGTAGTAATATGGGTGCCAGCTTTTTTAGCTAAATATGTTTAAAATAGTCACGCGGTACCAATCATGAATATTTCTGACGATTGTGGAGTTTATTAATCAAATGAGCAGCAAAAATAGCGCATCCAACAAGAATTTTATTGGGGATTGTATATATTCTTTCACGATTCTGTCATCATTTCACATTTATGTTATTATGTATCCTTAGGACAAGTTAAATATCATGTCATATGAAGGTCGATGTAATCAAATGTTATCACATACAGATTTCAACTCACATACACATTAATTTTATTGTAAGTACACTTTTCTTCTCTTTTGTCATTTCGTCCTTCATTCTCACACTGTTGTACAATGTAGCACTCTTGAAAATGGTCCAGGTGGGACCAAAACTGTAGACTAGGGTTAAACAATAAATTTCTTCACTGAATTCCACACTCCGTTTCCTTCATTTTATACATATAACAGTCAGCATCATCCACTAATTCCATTGTTATTATTGCTAAATCACATCATTTCAAAATCGTACATCAAAGCTCCCATTGCCACTTGAAAGCCATAATTATGTTACTGATGATCCAATGCTGAAACATGGGCTTACTTGTTCACGAGTTAGTTGGCATGACTTTTTTTCTCAAGTTATTAAAGGATCTGCGAGTGCTTTTGAAACTAATTTGGAATTAATTACTTAAGTAGTTATTTCAAAGTTTTATTTTTAAATTACATTAATATTTCACAGTTGGTTCTGGTAATGAGTCTTTTACCGTTGCCTGAAGTGAAATCTCACTTCACAACTTTATTCTCCATCCAATGAATGCATTTTTAAGAGGACATGAAATTTTCATTCTGAGTGTTGTTTTCACTTGAGTACTTCATGAATGTATTCTCTAAGCCAGCAAGTTTGATACATTCATAAAGTTTCAATATTGTAAGAATGTTTACAATAGGCGTTTTCGTTTATTCGCTCGGGTTAACCTGAGAAAATTTTATGCGTTCACGAAGTGATTCAGGTCAATCTGATGCGTTCGTAAATTTATTTGGAGCAACCCGATCAGGTACTCCAAGCAAAATTTTGTGGGATTAGTTAAAATAGCCCGCAAAATTTCAAATTTCTGTATGCTGTGTATCACGGGAAACATGGAGTGCTTAGAGAAAGTTATGCTAGTATGCAGCTCTTGTGGATTATACGGAACATTCATTCTTTTTTTCATTTTTAGTGCTATTTCAAGATTTAGCAAGTCATTTTCGCTTGATTCTTGTACAAAATTATTTATTAAACAAGTATTGATTTCTTGTGGTCAATCTTTATTTCGTTCGTAAATGCGTTGACAAACTAATCGCTCCGATCAACCTATGGCGTCCGGGCTTGGAACTATCCAATCACTCCGAGTAAATAAACGAAAACGCCTAATATAATATGATTCTGTGCTTTTGGAGGTAATAAGAGGATATGCCTTCTCTAATATTGATTGCCATTCACAGTACAAAATACAATGAATCATTCATATTTTGTGTAGTATCGTTTAAATCCAGTATTTAACGTTAAATTAGCAGGCCTGCAATAATGAAAAGTTTGTTACAAGAAAAGCCCTTCTAATTATCGACTGGATCTAAAAAACTATTGGTAATACATCTTTCTGATTCATTTAATGTCATACATAATACTTTTACGCAGTTCCTGTCTATGGGAGGAAGCAATCTTCGAGCAAGCGACATGATATAAGAACGCGTGGCGATTTACGTCAACGAGCTTATTTAATTTAGGATATTTTGATATTGTTTTCAGAATATTGTTAGATGATTTAAATTACTTATTTGAAACAAAATGTTAACATTATGGTAACTATAGCACTAGATGAAGCACAGCAGACTCGTCCGCCATTTTGGAGCCCACTGTCAGTTGTTTGCCCTTCACCGATGTATGAACTTTAATATAATTTAGTGAAATAATTGCAAATGACGGGCTGTACTGGGCGCAGTTGTATTATTTATTCAAGATACAGGTTCTGATTCTACAGATGAGTAATTTTAATTTCTCAATACATCATTTGAATGTGGAGAAATATATTTCGAGTTACTTAGCCTCAATTTAAATTTCGAGTTCAACTATTCGATTGTAAGAGGCTGAGTGCATTATTCAGAGTAAATGTCAGCATTATTGTAAGAATATTTGTCCTTCAATAATATTCTTGATGATTTGCTACTAAATTGTCATAATTTCCGAAGTTTTGCAATATTGCAAATTATTTGTTAGAGCACTATACTGTTGTGAGAGGTTTGGAAATTAGGAATTATGAAAATTCAAACAAAAATGAAACCACCAGCTACAATTCCAAATGAGCTGACAAAAAAAAATACAAGAAGCAAGTAATTGTGTTTCATTCGATTGGAATTGTTTTTTAAAGGTTCATTGTATTCTCTATGATTACCTTAAGTGATATCTTGTGGGAAAAACTTTTTTTTTTGCTTATTATTATTTATTATTCAACCTGCATTTACCAAAGCAGATATTAAGGTACTTACTTAGGTATCTATTTGTTTAAATCACCGTACTACCTACTTTAACTTCATAATTTGAATACTTAACATGTACAGATTTTGTGTAGAAAATTAATGCAAGCAGATAAATTTCTTAATGAACAAGATGCACAACTGCCTGCTATTTTAATCTTGTTATTATTCATCTAGAAACCTACATAATTAACACAAAATCATAAAAATAAGGATATTAAACGTTTCACAGAGTTGTCAGTGAGCTCCAAAATGGCGGACGAGTCAGCCATGGTTATCTAGTGCTGTAATGGTAACCATGACATCAACAGACAATCAATCTTTTTGGTACTAGTACTGAAAACCCAATTGAAGAATTTATATTTTTTCTTCATTTGTCCTTGCATGCACCAATCTTGGGATTTTTTATATTCATATTTGTACTTCCCCTCTCGCGTTGTTAGAGGCAGTAAATTTTAAGTTCCTGCGTTAAAAGTCTGTGCAATTCAAGGTCCTGAATACTTCAATGTGAAACTGGCGCAGAACATGTGAAATCCCTCATCCAATTTTTCATTCAAGCTGGGCTCCACTGTGAAATAGATTTGATACAAAAGAAAGCGTCCTATCAAAATGTGCAGGATACGGGTTTGGGTACGCGCATGTCAATTATGTTCTCTCTGACTAAAAATCTCCGCGTATCTGTGACTAGCCTTCGGATCGTATCCCACATATATTCATCTCCTAACAGAAATAAATAAGATCCATGAAGATCAAAATATTCTATACATTATAAGTGATGAATAGAGGATATCGATCTCAGAAATTGTGTGATGGATATTTGACAAGGTGTGGCTTAAAATAGACTTTTTTGGGGATCAAATCTATTTTCAAATAATTAGCCTCATTGATCTTAGGGTCCAACTATTTCTAAGATCAGAATGAACTACAAGTATTTCCTCTTAGAGTTGCTACAAGAAGTTTATATTTATTTATTGATTAACTCAGAGCCTCAGGCGCTTTAGATACACTATAATCTATATTTGAAATTCTTTTTTTGTTTGATGATAGAATTATGTCGGGCATTTATTATTCCTTCCACAACATCGACTATTCAATGATGAATATCAGTGTGGACCACTGACTCTTTCTCAATCTGTTCATGTTGTTTGGATTCAAAATGAAATCTGCTGGCAGCGTCGTTAAGCAATAGATGAAAATAATTTTTCTATGCAATGATTATTGCATAATTCATCAGTTGTAGCACGCCAACGTCATTCTTGGTTGCATGTGAAGTCCATGACGTCAAGACATTGAATGAACACGACGTTTCTGACACGCAGTGCCCTGCAACGTCTATCTTCATTTGTCTGTCTATCTAACTCGACACGGCGGTGCAGTGGTGCTGCTACCGCTCTACACGACTGTATTATACATTTTCTTTCTATACACTCCCATGCATTTTGTTGAATGTTATACTTGCGCGGATATCTCTTTCCACTAAAGCTTTTTGGAAATTGCATAAGTTTCAAGATGGATATTGCAGATGCTTCACGCAATTAGCAGAGAATATTCTCTGACTCCCGATGATACTAGAAGGGGAGGGTGATTTCCCATTCAAGAGATAACACTGGTTTTGAGCCAACACCGTTCATAATCCTTGGACTAGAAATGAACATTTATAGTGTGACGAATTAGGCCCCAAAATCCGTCACTGTTGCACATCCCAGAGCCTTCTGCTACCGTCAATAATTTTTCAGTCCATCACAATTTTATTCACCTCTTGCGCACCCTGTAAACTTTAAATTCAGTAACTCTGCTTCAACATACAACGTCACTTACCGTTCGTTCATCAGTTTTCAACTGCTTCAAGTACCGTTAATATTTCACATGTGGATGGGTAAGGTTAGGTGTTGACAACACCTGAAATTAAAGGAAATTGAGATCGTATGATCTGTATTTATGTCTTGTAGCTCACCGTAATAAAGTCTGAATGTTATCCACCGTTGTCCTGTAAATATGTTGTATAATGTATATTTTTTGATGTTATGTTCGTGACTGCTGACAAATACCCGAATAAGAACACCTGACATTTGACAGTTCAACTTACCGACATAATCTACATAATCGACCGATTAGAAAATTATTTAGGACAATTTTAACATTGAAAAAATAAGATCAGAAAAGGATGTATTTGACAGAAGAGTAATAAGAAATGAATTATTGTAATGAAATTTGTATTTGAAAAATTATTTCTTCTTTTTCCTGTATTTCCTCTTTATATTATTGCTAGCGCTAATATGGATTCGATTTTAAAAACATGTTAAGTAGGGTTTCATTGAAATATGGGTATAAATAAGGCCTTCTGGCCGACTTAAGTCACTTCTTTGTAAGTCCAGTTTTCTGAGCAGCCGTTCCAAGTACGCTACCAGTTCCGATTCCGAGCGTCATCTTCAGAGTGTGTACCGTCCAAGTGGAGTGTTGGTGCTAAGTCTGTTAGCACAACTGCCTGACACAATTTGTGAGTTTGTTCTGTTTTTTCAAGTCCGTAAAAGGAACTTAGAATATTTTTGCTGTTTTGAACATTGAATATTTTTGCTGTTTTGAGCTTTGAATATTTTTGCTGTTCTGAACTTAGAATATTTTTGCTGTTTTTGAACTTGAAATATTTTTTGGATTATTCAACGTAGAAGCACCGCTGAAGAAGTGTTCGTGATTTCGAAGCGTTTGATTATTTAACGTAGAAGCACCTCTAAAGGAGTCTTCGTGATTTCGAAGCGTTTGATTGATTTAACGTAGAAGCACTGCTGGAGGAGTCATCTGGTGACTTCACAGTATCGAACCGACTTAATGTAGAATCACTGCGAAGGAGCAAGTTTGGTTCCACCCGCATAAAAAGTTTCTCGTCATCTGCGACCGCCTGGGTCCGTACTGCGACCGCTGGTGTCGAGTGTCATGTTCAGCCGTTCCGTCACCGTCAGCCGATGTATCTCCGTGCAAGTGTTCTGTCAAATAATGTTCTATGTTCATCATCATCGTTTGTGTGTAATAAATCTCATTGTGACACCTACCTTCTGATAATTATTTCTGACAACCCTAACCCTTTCCGTCTGAGCTATCAAGCCGTCCGTCATAGGAAAACTGCGTCACCGACCGTATTGGCGCCCGAGCACACCGTTAGCAGTTTTCCACAGCGACGTCAAGAGTAACAACCACGCCATCAGCGAAGGGTATCGTTACAATAGGTCATCATTTCATTTCAATTTGAACAAACACATAGAAAGCAGAGATTTATCATCCCAATTCCCACTTCTCACACTTATACTAAACATAACTTTATATCGTTAAAATTCTCTAAGGATATCGCAATTTACAGCGTCCGAAAGCTGGGAACGAAGCGTCATTACGTCAGAAGTGACGTTATTAAAAGTTTCTCAACACGTATACAGTTTAACGGAAATGAATTCTTGTGATATGATGTTGACGATGAAATTAATAGTTCTGACGAAAGCTATGAGCTTCGCGAGGAGAATTTATTTCATCTCTGTCTGGTTGTTGAGATCTTTATCATGAGGAAGTGCATACTTTCTGAAAAGATGAAGTCTTTAAGAACTTGCATCAAAATAATAAGTTATGAAAGAAAGACTGGATTCTTGCTCTTGCTTTGCTTTATCTTGATAGTTATGAACACTTTTATGGAACGTAGTGGATGAAATCGGTATATTGGAGTATTATTTGTCAGTTTCAAGATATAATAATAGTAGATGTGATATTTAAGAGTCAAGAAGCGGTTTAATCAACTTTAGTGAAAATTACATTAGTAAACAATAAATTATCGCCAGGCTTTCAAACAATAGCTCAAATACATTCCATGATGAAGTTATGGTTTGAAATCACATCGAATAGCTTTAAGAAAATGCATACTGATAATGCTCAACTTGATATATGAAGTAATGAAAATCAGTAGAAGTTGTGATTCTAAAGAATGACTGATATAATCTATCTTGCTACATTTTGATTTGAATTCAAGATATCACAAGAATTTTGGTTAGACAAGGGTTCAGTTCCACACTATATTATCCTTTTTAGGAAACATGCGAGAAAACTTTGATACATGACTTACTCAATCCCGCAAGAATAGAGAAGTGAATCTAGGACAACTTTGCAGGAATGTTCGATAACTTGTGGTGTGAATAGTTCCAGACTTTGCATTCACTACAGAAGTAAAATTCCACTTATTCTTTTCTGTAGAGTTAGAGCTGAGATCATACTTTAGAAAAATACTTCTTTTTTAATGAATCTCAACAATAGAATGTCAGTCCCCATTCGTTATAATATGTTGACGTTTCCCAGGAATCCTCAGGTGGAAACCTCAGTAGTCTCTTGTTTTGACGTGCGACGTTCTATGAATTCAGGAGGGAAAAGTCTGAAAGCTTTTAAGTGGAAATCCGGTTCAGTCGATGAGTCGTGCCTTACTCAATAAACATAAACAAAAGTTAGCAAACAACTGGTTGTTTATTTCCTCCATCTGATCGTTAGTAACGTAGAAATACATTCCAGGTACAGTTAGCTAATCATTAAATACTATATAGTGAACATTTATTTCTATATATGTTTGTACACAATCTTACTGTGCGGTAATTCATGTGAAAATTATCCCATCAATCCGGAGTTATGCACACAATTTGAGGCGCGTGCTCAGTGATCTCACGTGAATAACTCGTATTATTGAATGCTCGACTATCGAGACAGATAAATTGGATTTCTTTGGTGTGTGAGAATGATGTCTGGGGTGTTGTCATGACACTCAAAAGCAGAGCTGGCATTCCTAACACACTCCTATATACTTTAATTCAACGGAAAATCAGGAATGTTTGAATCACTCTGAAAATATTTGTGAGAATGACACCTCGTTTCTTAGACATGAATTGAAAGAAATAGAAGTTGCGCTGTTATATGTTGCATAAGAGTTCCATATAATCACTGAATTTATAATGCTTCAGGTAAATTCCAATCACATTTTGTTTGAACACAGCTTCTGGTTAAAAGCTGGAATAATTATCTGTCAGCAAGATGGAGACTCACCTTCGAAAATGCATCATTTCAGTAAAGCATCTTATTCGATATGGCACACTTGCAAACTTTCAGTTGATCATCTTCTCATGCCAACAAGCCACATAAGTTGGGTTGTACTAAGCAATTGCTCTATCAAACTGAATCTAATTGATCATACAAAAGTTTTGGTCAACGTTTCGTTACAAAATTTCTGTTCATCAATATCCATCCAAACATCATTTGAGGACAATCAAATTAAAGTCTTAGTTTTAGATGGAAGGATAAGTGGCGGTATCTATACGATGAGATATTTCAGAGCGTCAACGTTGGAGCACGCACTTCGATGACCCTAGTTCAGGTATTGACTTGAGTTGAAAACTTAGATTGGTATTCTTGTCTATTGTTCGTATCCCTTACATTCTCTCTAGTAATCTCATCTCAGTCGCTTGTATTTTGCTCCTACTTCTTTGATCCAGAACTTCCGTATATCAAGGTTGGTCTATGCATAGTCTCTATATGGTTTTACATAAAGCCATTTTTGTGGTTTTAGAAACTTCTTTGTTATTTGAAATTATTGTGTTCATAGTATGATACTTTCTGTCTATCGCTTGAATTCCTTAATTGATTTCAGGTTCAACACTTCCTTTTTTATTGATTATCGCTCCTAGGTATATGTGAACGTGTCTACTTGCTCTATTTCTTTTCCATTCAGTTCTAGACTGGTTGTTATATTTTCTTTGGTTATTACCATAGTGGTTCTATCTATGTTGATATTCTTGTCATATTTGCGCAGTTCCATACGTTGAAGTTGTGCCACATATCTTCTTTACTTTTGGCGAAAATTGTCAGGTCATCTGCCAATGCACTTTTTGTCAACATAGTTCGTTCTAATTCATAATGTCTCATTTCTATTGCCTTTGTTTAGTTTTTTGTTTTATTCAAGACATTATGTAGATACATAATAAACAATATCGGACTCAAAGCTTTCCCTTGTCTTAATCCTTGGGTGGTCGTCAACTCGTCTTAACTTCGTTTCCTGTTCTCCTGTAGTTTGTTGTTCTTCTATAACTGCTTTCAATTGCTTATAAAAGTTGTGTACTCATATTTCTTTCTTCTAAGATATTCTCTGTTTCTGCTCATGATCCCGTTTTCGATTATAATGTTTTCTTGCTTGTTTCTGTCACAAATATATGTTAGTTATTTGATCTGTTTCCTATTCAGAGTTCCGTTGAATCGGTCATGCAAAGTCTTTCCGCCAACTTTTCAATATTAATATTGACGCAATGTCTATCTGAATAGCAGTCTGGTGAATCAAGATGGAATGACTTTCTACCACTTGCTCGATAGAAGCTGGGAGTGGATCTAGAGGTCAATGTTGGAGTCCACACTTCAAAGATAGTTATTTAGGTGCTGACTTTAGTTGACGGAACAGATTCGTATGAAATTGAATATATCAGAATTTCCGAAGTTCATCGTCACAATAATAATTATACACAAAATATTACATTCTATGAACTCTATAGACAGTAATGGATTGAAGATAATGCTCAATGTAGGGTTCGAGACAAAGATTGATATAAAGTACAATTCAATGTTGGAGTGACCAACATTGTGACAAGTAATGTGACTGAGTTAGTGTCTTGTGTGGCTAGCTACATTGAATTACACTTTATATCAATTTTTGTCTCGAACCCTACATTGAGCATTATCTTCGATCCAATTCTGTCTATAGAGTTCAGAAAAGATTCGTATGACTTTCTACCATTTACTCGATGGAGGATTAGGGTAGATCTAATACAAAGAGGAAGTTTAAGAGGTCAATATCAGAGTCCGTACTTCGAAAGTAGTAGTTCAGGTGTTGACTTCAGTTGAAAGAACAGATTGATATTTGATAAATATAAGAGTGAGATATTGCCAATTAGGTCGGATACGTTTCGATATGAATAAAGTCTCGAAGTTTTATACTTCTGAACCATCCAGAGCAATTTATCATCTCAATACTAGAGTATGGTTATAAAAAATCCACTGCGTTCTTTTAATCAATCATCTTTGGCATTAGATCATGTCATATAGGTATTACGACCGATTGTTCGATCGAATCAATTTTGGTAGATCATGCCAAGAATTAAGATACTATCAAAATGTTTTTGTACATCAACGCCCATTCAAGCATCATTTGAGCTCTGAAAACGGTCTAATGGTTCAAGATGGTACAATTTTCTATCAATTGCTCGATAAAAGTTTGAGTGGCGGATCCAATGCATGGAGATAAATCAGGAGGTCAGTGTCAGAGTCCGTACTTTTTCGGTTAAAAGCATAGGATACGGATTCGCCAACTAAATTATCATGGATATTTACATGAGAGCATCTCACGATATCAGTCGTTGTCCTCCATTTTCAGATACAGAAATGTGTTGTTTTTGGAGCGTACAGCAAACTTGACAAATGGAAGGATTCTTGTACAGTGCTGAGAGACTTACTTGGTTGTCTCAGTGTGGTGTAGTGGTAATCACGCATGCTCGGAGTGCCTGAGATCTCAAGTTTGAATTCCGGCGCTGTACAAGGATCATGTATTGATGTGATTGAATAGAACTATCAGAATGAATGATCGTATTCAAAATGAGTCGATCACAGATCATATTCCATAATAAAAGCTTGAAATCCAAATGATAGGTAGGTATCTAATGCATGCAACCAAATATTCATAATGAATCCCGACGTGTGATTTATTATAAATGAATACTTCCAAATTGTGTTTTGAAGTACTCTATGATATGTTTCTCGATACTTCAACCCTCAAAAACCCAAAATTAGTATCTTATACCTTATGTAATATTTCAAGAAAACCTAGAAAATACTTATTCCTGGAATGTTAGATATGGGAATAAGCAGCCGAGAGAAGTATGCAAGTTCTTGAACTAAAGTAAGCACGAAGTGCGATAGAAGAGCAGCTCACCAGCTCGTATCTTATTTCCAAATTGCCGCAATCTCGACCATAATTTATGTTTATTGCTATGAAATTATACGATTCTAATTGTCGGTTGAGTTAAAATTTCAATTCGCTGTGCAAGATATCAATCGGTAATTTGAAACAGTTACAGAATTTTATTAGGGCGAGCACGGCGCTACGCGAAACGGAACAAAAGCAAATGAAGGTAATTACCGTTGCGTTGATTAATTACCACGGATAATCATAAGCGACATTTTTAATGTAATTTGGCGTATTTCAAGGGCTGCGTTGAATTGTTAAGCCAGCATGAACATTATTTACTATTGTTTTGTAAATAGAAACAAACGTAAGTCACCTGTTTGTTTGCTGAACGATTTTCTTTGCTCTGGTCGGAGGAAAAATATGGAAGCTTTATTTATGCCATCATTTCCGAGGTCAATATTCACAACGATTTTCTATTTGCCTCCAACTGGAATATAACTCAATAAATAATGGGGATTGATTGATCTTTCTTTGTTTTTCTCAAGTCATTTTGTGTGTTATTCAATGTTTAGTCAAATAATTCAATGGTTAGTGTTTCAACTGTTGTACTTCAGAGGCTCATTCAGATGTCGATATCAGTAGTTCAGGAAGAACCTCTTTGTCGAGAACTTTTGAATGTTTTGTAGTGAAAGTTTCAATTCTTTATTGATTGTGCTTCATGAACCCAATAGTATTCATTCCTATTCAAATAACTCTCTCAAACTTTTAATATTCATAAAATTCGAGAGCTAAAAAACGATGCAGAAACATCACATTGGAAATTGATATGGTATTGAGGAATAACTTCTCAGAAAATAGATAAATAAGAAAGAAGTATATTTCATATCGGGTCTGAGTCAGACAGGGTAAGAATTCATGTTTCCATTATCCTATCGTTAGCTGTTGCACACTACTTACATAACTTGTCAATAACAACTGTAAATATGAAAACATTATGATAGTAGGAATAAGTATATTCCTAACCAAGAGCAGTCAACTTTAATTCCTTCTATGGTTTTCTTAAAAAAATTTATTTCCCTGAAAAAAAACCTAACAGCGCTATTTGAAATGAGTTTACTGTATTCATGATGTTTTTAGCGGTGTTTGTAGCCACGCGTGTGTTCATATTGATGAAAATTGCATTTTTATGAGGATGATACATTTTATTATTAAATACGGATTTCCACACACAAAGCTGATTTTCTTTATGAAGCTTAATGGAATTTATGGAGTATGAATGTAATTACGTGAATACAGTACTGAGGATATTATATCGATGAAAGTTACTTGCAAGTTTTGAGGAGTAAAAGGGATTAACAGCCTAGTCGATGCAGTTGATTGTTCTCTAGGCGTGATAATTTTGGAATAGTGAAAATAGAAAATAACTGGAAATAATACGAATAAGAGCATCCACTTTTTACAACAAATGAATGTATCAATCATAAAACCAAATAATTGCTATGTTCGCTTTCCTTCAAGTATAAAGGAAAATTACTTTCACTCCTCGGAAGTAAGGATAGAAAACAGCAGAGATATGCTTAGCAAGTGGAATCTTGAAAACGTGATCCGCTTTCTATTATTCCCTGAGTATTGAATTATTTTCCAATCTCTTTATCCTTCTATTCTGTACGTTCCAAGAATAAAATAAATATTGCCGTATCTTCAATAAAAGCTGAGTGTTGGGAAACCTTGACATTTTATTTTCCAACAATGTCCAATGGATGAGTAATGTATCTACCTCAATTCAGAGGGAATCCTCCACAGTAGTATATCTCAATGTGGTCTTTCCGTTGCTCAATACCCTCATTTTATCAACCATGCAATCTTGAGGTTGGCCTGGCATAGACTAAGTGAAGAGTTCATAAAAATTTGTTTTTGAATTTCTCAAATGGTATTTTACAGTCGTTAGAAGGAAAACAAATCAGGACGCTAAGAATTGGCGAGAAAGCATCAATGCTGAGTGGAAAATTACGGGCCTTTATTTCAGATTAGAAAAGTTATAATTCTCATGATGAAACTTGAATAAAAAAACTAATATGACGTGGTTGAGTGATGAGGAAGGACAGAGTCACGGAAGAAGAGCTGCAATATGCACTTGGTGAATTGAAAGTGGGAAGGGCACCTGGAAATGACAATATAACAGCAGGAATGATTAAATGTATGAGTAGTAGAAAACAACAAAGCTTGCTGAACATTTTCAAGTGATGTAGAAAAGAAAGGCATATAGGCTACGTGCATGAAGTCTACTAGCGCCTCTAGCGGGCAATGGAGAACGATTGAACTCCCATATTATCATTGTTTCATATCTATATTCTTTTAAATGTACTAATATTATTCAATTCAGCTGTGTGCGTATAATATAACTTGCATAGCATAAAAGGTACATTGAAATTAATTATTTTAAGTATTTTTTCTCTCAATTATAACGTACCTATTAAAAAAAACGTCTCAACTCGACCAAATTGACAGGATATCCTCAAATTAGGATGCCGATGATCTTGCGGATCAGGTTTGTATGTATCAAACACTGTATCCCTTTTACCGAGGAAGCATTGAAGAAAAGCGTGAAATTAGTTTTGCCATAGTGAACATGTTGAACAATATGCTGCTGACAATATTATCAATATTATTGCGAAGTGCATGCGACAAAAGTCTATCACTGAAACACCTTAAAAATTAGAGATAGAGTTAAATTTATAAATCCTAAATCGATGATGAATATTTCTAATTTCACAATTGATTTACAAACATGTAAATTAGATTAAAAAGAGGATTAGCTTCGGGAAAACAATATTAATACGATAATTTTGAGAATATCACAATATCTTATTGATAAAGCACAAGCAGCTACTCTCGACTTGTTACCAGCAAAATCAAAAGAAAAATATTTACTTTGTTATGTCTGTAATATGGGAAGTTTCAATGCAGGTATTATGAAAAATACAGTGCGTGGCACGGGACAAAACACGAATTCAGCCGGGGGTGATGCCAGCCCTCGCTTCGCTCGGGCAAGCAACTTTCGCCTTCAGCTGAAATCGTCTTGTTTCGTCCCTAGCTACACAATATACTATTGTTATACAGATTCATAATGAAAGACAGATAATACTCTATTTACCGCTTTGATCCACTTCAGTCGTTTTTAAATGTTATAACTGGATACATGGAATTAATGAGACTATATTTCACTTGAATCATCCTTAACACAACAGCCTGAAACAGAACAAGCGTTTTTCTTTGTTTTATATGCAATTATTTTCACTTTGAAACTACAATGCTCAATGACGTATTCTGAGAAATGGAGTTCAATGCTTACAATGGTGCTCACCATGAGTGCTCGCATCGATATTTGTTCAAACTCCGCCCTCTTGCACATTGCCTATACCTAAAGATTGGCAGACAGGAATCATTACCCCAATACTTAAAAAAGGGGGCAACAAAGACTGCAATAATTATAGTAGTAATACCCTGTTAAGCGTCCCAGGGAAGTTATTTGCAAGAATACTGCAGAAAAGAATACGAGATCAAATAGAAAACACTATTAAGGAATCACAGAGTGAACTTAGATCAGACAAAGGTGTACAGGAACAAATATTCACACTCAGGCAGTTAATGGAGAAAGCAAAACATAGGAATAGAGAAATACATCTGTGTTTCATAGACTTGGAATGTAGAAACGTCTAGCGTCCAGAGATATTAGAGAAGAAACAATAAACAAAGTTAGAGCTTTGTACAATAAAAGCAAAAACTATGAAGAGTCAGGAACAATGCGTCGCCTATGTTCACTAGTAATACTGGATTAAAACAAGAATGTAAACTGAGTCTACTTCTTTTCATAATGCATTTGGATGAAATTATGAGAAAGAGCAAGAACAAAATGAAAGAGTACAAAGTTGGGTACAGGAAAATGAAAATAACTATAGTTTCGGAGCTGTGCCATGCGGACGATATGGTGATGGTGACTAGAAGTAAACAAGATTCACAACATACTGAACAAAGAATTGAAAAATTGGAGCATGAGAATCAACAAAGACCAGACAAAGACTATAATCATCAGCAGGAACCAAAGTAAACATGAAATAACTATTGAAGGAACACTCCTACAACAAGTGGGAGTATTCTAATATTTAGGAGTCAACATACAAACGAAAAGGTTCCAGCAAAAGGAAAATGAGAGTCCCTAGAAAAGTTGCAATCCCAGTGATAACATACGGGTGCGAGTCGTGGACAACGAATGAAAGGCTACAAGATAAAATGTAGGCTCTTGAGAAAAACTGACGGGAGAACCTTAAGAAATTAGGTCTACAGACAAGGACAATTGGGATGGAGGGGACATATACATAGAATGAACAAAGACCGTACAGTAAAGTGCATGTATGACATTAAACCGACCGGTTAAAAAAGAAGAGGCAGGCCCAATGAAACATGAGACCTAGAAATTAACGTGGCGCTTGAATGCAGGGGAATCAATCCTACAGGGGAAAAATCCCTCATGCAAGATCAGAAAGCGGAGAGAATTATATAGAAAAGATCCCTGGAGGCGACAGAAGAAGAAAATCATATACCACAGGCAATACGGAAAGATAGAAGGCTTACGATTAGGTTAGTGAGTTGAATGATCAAGAATAAACTTTATCAATTGAAAAGGGATACTGTTGTAAGACGCAAGATTTTCTAATCAAGAATAGTGGAAACATGAAACGTGGCAATTTGACACAAGAAACTTGACAATGTTGCTGACGATGGAACGGTGGAATGAAAGGGGCAGTGATAGTAACATTGATCCTTCCTTTGTACGATGTGCCATAGTTTATTGGGGGAGAGTTCCTTATGTTACCTGGTAGAAGCTTTTCAATTTGACCGATAATTAGAATACTTTGGGAATGAACTAAAGTTTTAACATGAAAATGATCTGTCTACTCACAATAACTATATATAATAATGATCAATTTAAAGTTTTTGTATTCGAGTCCTAGACAAGACATCTTCAATTCCATCGAATTTTACTTCTGTTTGGCCAGGCACTCAAGCTCAAAGTCTGAATAATAATAATGAGTATATTTATATCCCTTCATACAACCACATATCATATTGAATTTCAAAGGGACTATTGAGCCTCCTAATCACTCACACTTGTGAGATAGGCTAGGAGACTCTGGTTAATTATCAACCTAGAAGTATCGAGTATAATTGCAAACAGTTCATCAGATAAAACAAGATTGTGATTCTGAATGTGATCCAGTGATGTGGGGGCTGTAGATACAAAATTGATCATAAAAAGTATTCAAACATGCTATCAGCATCATTTGGGCCGCAAAATATTTCGTACAATCCAACAGGCATCAAACTTTGGGGTTTTTCCTATTGCCTCTTGAGACTCTTATTTTAAATCCTTTTATTTGAGAATTCAACGATCTAGTCTGATGATGAGGCAATATGATCCCGAAGAAAAAAGTTAATGAGGAGGTCTCATCAAGTATAGAGTCCAATGTGATCCTACCTATTCATCGAAACAGAGCCTCGAATTCAATAGCGAAGCAATATTCCTCCCAACAGGTACTTGAATATAAATCAACGAAAATCCATTTCAAGAATTTGCTTTGAATAGGACTGAACAAGAGGGTCAAAAGGATTTGAGAATAGAGAAATTGCTGATATTCTCAGATATTTCGAAAGAATATCCAATCAAAAAAGAGGAATACCTCATATTCTGTACAAGCTCTTTGATTTGATTCCATTTTATCATGATTAAGGTTATTTAGAGCATCAATTGCAAGATGAATCCATCCTATCATTTTTACTCACATCTCAAAATTGTATTGATTTCCACGCTGAAATCTTATTGATCTGGCGTTCAGAAAATTATTACTTTTCTTGATCATTTGATTTCTCAATGTTCAAGCAAGTCAAATGATTGCTGACGAGACTTGTCGAGTAGGGAAAATTATTCGAATGTCATATAAGTTGTTCACAAGATGTTTCCAGTAAGAAAACACCGAACAGCTCAGTTTTACCTCATTCTGTGACTGCAAAAGTAAGTCATAACGGCCTCAAACAACCGCGAAATGAATCTCAGAGACTATAATGTTTGCGATAGAGTTATTTGCGTTCATCAACAAGCCATGTCTGATGTATTATTAAGTGTCGGCTGAGGACGATACTTCATACAAAAAAAGCAGCAGCAACACCGCAAGTTAATATTGCTGATATAACGATATGCTCAACTTCAGTTTGGAATTCCAAATCAAGTGTCGGAAAGTTCTTGTAACATGCTAATCCCCGATTAGAGTTGAATCAGAATTATACACTAATAACGAGTTAACATAAGGTATTCACTAAGTTTTGGGGCAGCGAAGCACTTCGTGCCAACGGCTCCAAAAGCTAGCTTTCAGATGAATATGTTGTTGAATGTTGTGCTAATAGTTATATACGCTGTGAATTTTGATTATCATATGCTAGATGCATCCTGAGGGATTATCCAAGAAGACTTGAAGAATTTGGCTGATTTGCAGCCAAGAACCAATTCTCAAGTCGTAAGATTTGGATTGTTTAACTTCACCCAAAATCGAACACATATGACAATTTGTGTGAATATTTCAAGGTGATTCTCGAAAAGAAGACTCCGAGAATGATAGTAGAATCAAGTGAGCAACGAAATAGATCATGCAGCAAGTTTAAGCATTAAGATCTTAGGATAAATATATAGGGCTGGTTTCATGAACATCATTACCATGGGAATTTTAGGTGTAACAATGTCTGGAATATAAAAAAAAGTAATAATTTCACAATGTACTGAGAGCAGTACCACTATGCCTTCAATCAGATAACGCTAGGCATTGCCGTTCTATGTTAAATATGTTCTTCGGAATAGCAACGATGAAAGTGTATCACAAAAGGATTCCGAGTGGAACTTGTTGTAATCATCTGCTTCATCAAGACGGAATCACAAAAACTACTTGATGATATAAGAGACTAGATGCTGTCTTATTTCTTGAGATATTATATGTATAAAGTAATAAAAATCAGCCTCAAGAATTGTTTATCAAGATGATCTCCAAATAATTGATCGTAAAACACAAAAGATAATTCTAATCCGAAAAGTTCATTCAAGCGATTGGAAGATACTCTTCTCATAAATATTTTGAATGCAACGTGAAGTAAAGTGAGTTAGTAGACTCCAATATCCGTTTTCGTAACCAACTGTATTCATAATTCACGATCAGTTCATTGGTTGTCAAATTCGTAATCCGCACTGTCATTGAACACCAACATTCTAGTTATTGATTGTCTATTCGCATTCCTTGCACAAATGACCGTACAAACGACCCGAGTCATTTCACAGAGAAAAATTTGCGGAAGAAAGAAGACTTTCTATCAATCTTGTTTTCAGTTCAAACTCTAGCTGAGCAATGTTTCATATGAATAGTCTGATTCGAAACCGTCAGCAAAATGAACTAATATAAAATTTTACATTGTAACAAAATATAAGTAAGAGCACTTGAAATAAGAAATGGTTGTAGCTGATTTTATGCTGCTTCTCGACGAGAAAACATCTCGATCTCTTTTTCTTCTCTTTGCAGAGTTCCAGAATAACTTTCATTATAAATTGTAAGCCACAATTTCTAACAGAACTTGTAATTGTAGATCAATTTAGTGTGGAAAACAATATTTTTGAGAATTCAATTTCAACGAGTCTTATATCAGATTATAATCCATTTGATGATCAGGAGTATCCTATCTTCTCGTATCTCACAATAAGTGCCTTCAAGATTCAGAAAATAAAGTCAAAATCCTTCCTTAAATTCGCGTTATAAAACTACAGTCTTCAATTTCGTCAGCAATTCCTGCGAATTATTGTGTCTGTATAAAGATATTTACGATGTGTTTCGTTGCAAGGACGTGACATTTTAGCGCCGCCGAAAGAAGATTGCTGTAGATGTTGACCGCTTACGCTAGCGTCGGGACGCTATCCACGTCCAACAATGTATTTCAGAGCAATCGCGGCTATAGCGGACACTAAGATATACGACTCTTTAAGTTTCTGGATGTAGGAGCTTTGGACCCTTGTAAGACTGTTCCACACAACTTCAGACGTTAATAGAAAGCGATCACGGAGAAATGTTCCACGGAAAAGATCTATGTTTGCTTCCACTTAGACCGTCTTGAGATTCATGAGATAATCGGAGAGTTGTAATAATACGTGAAATTACTTACTGATTCTGGGTTGCCTGACTATGGACGCACCTCCTTGTGAGCGCTACATTGTTCAAGGAACACAGATGCTTGGAATGAAATTCAGCTTATTAGATTGAACATCCCTTCCTTTTAATGTGGGCTGGTTGATTTACGTTGCTGGGTTTCCACCCAGAGTCGAGAATAAGGTGCACCATTTTTTTTTTCAAAATTATTCCTGAAACAACTATATTCATTTTGCCACCATCTCTCTCAAAACTAATTTCTGTATGTTAGATAATATGCTTGATAGTCAATATGTTGTATCATGTGCTTTCATCTTGGAGAAAATATTTCAGCTTTACAGAACCGGACTTCTTGAAATCTCTGAATGATTTGTTCCTCTTTGAATAAAAAGATCCTGGCGTACGAGCACAGATGATTTCAAGTGAGTTAGTGGGGTAAAAATTGAATGAAGATTCATTTTTAAATGTTCGTCAAATGACTGAGTGAGTAGTTTTTTCTCGACTTTCTGGTAACTGACTTTGAAGACAGTAATAACGAACACGTCAAGTGACTGTTTATTGGCAAAGAAATAAAATGTCATTATTTAGGCCACTCAAGGACAAACTCATCGACTTGTAGTGATAATTGCCGAACTATTCTACACGCCAAAAACACAGTTAAGCAATAGCAGCAACTCGCCCTTGCATTTATCACCATTATGCAAATCATACCTAATTTGCATTACTAAAGAGCAAATTAAGAAAGCTAATCTCGACGATGCTTATGCTTAGTCAGAAAGAAGCGGGGCTGAGATTGAATCGGGAAGTCTGGCGACGACGTGACGGATGTTATGACATTTGAATAACGACCGGCTGCAGCAAGTTGCTTCCTTCCGGAGTTGTTCTTATCGCCCGACCGTAGGGAGCAGCTGACGGTGCTAATATACAACAAAACATGCGTAGACACAAACCGCTGAGCTTACAAGCTTCACTTTCCGAGAGGAAATACAAATAACTAATTATTGCTCATCGCTTATCGGTTATCGCTTATCAATTTCCATAAGATAGTGTTTGCGCCTATATTACGAGAGCGATCTCATGAAACTGATGATCCACGATATCATCCCTCCAGTCTAGTATTGAATGAAATATATTATTCTATTTTTGTCTGCGGCTTCGCTAACTGATTCATCAGTACTTCTTAGCAGTTATCTCCTCATTTTGTTGGATCGCGTTGTATTTCCAGTGTTCCCTTGGGGTGTAATTAGCACTGGAGTGGTTCTGGAGCTTGCCGGAGTTATTGACCAAAGTCAGCACGTGTGATTCCAAGTTTTACTGCACTTTGCACTCGACAAGGCTTTTCCTCTTGGAACAAAGTCACCGGAAATGACACTTGAGGGGCTATAACATCAGACCTACCTTTTACTGGGTTATTGTGTTTTCTTTTTGTTTACCTTACGAAAGTGTGGATTGCTTCAATTCTCACGGACGGAGATAAGCGAATTGGTGCTATTATTGTAATATTGTGGCAGAAAGTACGAACTTATCTGGATGTTATATTTTCCTGCTTGTTATTCCGGGAGTTCACATTAGTATTTCTATCTTTTGATATTATTTCATCATTCGCAGTAGATTTTTGCGTGAAAGTGGCCATTTCTATGTGAATTGTAGTTGCGACTCACATTTTGCTTATAACATCCAAGTATTAACTCATAATGTTTTTATTCAAAATTCATCCATAGGTGAAGGTCCATTCTCCACTTCTAATTTTCGATTGACCTAATCATTTCAAATGAGTTTTCATGAGATGTTTAATTTTTAACTGTGTATTAAACATGGGTCAATTACAGCATACAAGAAAACAAGGACAGTCGATCCCTTGAAATGCTCCAAGCGAATATAAGACGAAGAAGTATTTTTGTGGAGAAAACTATCAGAAGACTTGGAAGATAAGAGGGACAAACAGCAGAAAATCAATTCCACGGAAATATAGTTTAATGAGACCATCAAAAACGCCCTTTGTGTACAAACCTCTGTTTTGTTGGATTAAACCGAAATACTGATATTCAGTATCGGAGGACATGATAGAAAATGATTAAATTCATAGACACAAAGAATCGACAATGACATAATTTTTCTTGAACTCTACCTGCTCTTTGGATTTTGAAAAGAACTCTACCTCTGCGCTCACCTGACACTGAACTTTATGAAAGGCATGAGAATAAAATGGAGATCGATTTTATACTCCGTGTATACTATAGCTTTTTTTTTGCAATCCTCATAACATTTCAGACTTGTGGATTATCTTTGGTAGTCAAAAAATGGATCAGGATGGAAAACAATGTTAAGACACGGATTCCAGAATGATAATATTGAAGAGACATGAGACTGGCCTGTCATAAATAACACAAAAGATGATAATACAGAGTCGTTTCTTACGTCTTCCTGAGATTAAAGCAGAAGAAACATCAATGGCTGATCTCCTGTTAGCCTGAACTAGAATTTTTCTGTGGTTGAGCAATGATTCATTATAAAAAAGTGTGCAAAGTTGGCAATAACTACCACTGCCAGAGTTCGTAAATTTTGTTTGGACCACGATTACGTTAGACCCAATCAACAGTACGCAATATCAAATCTTTACCTTATTCACTTATTCTGCCATGCCTGTATATTTATTGTGTTTCATTTCTCCATGTGAGACTTAATATAATGATTCAGCATTGTCAACAATGATCAAATCGACTTGGGTGAGGATCGTGACAAATTGTCCACTGTTCGATATTACAGCCTTTTCCCTCAAAAATATTTGGACATCCTTTCTCCTATTATTTACAGCTTTGATATGAGGTATTGGCTTCAAAGGGGTTTGTGCAGGAAGAGAGGATGATCTGTCGTTCTGCACACAAGCACACGAAAGCATGAGGGTATCATAAGGCTTCGTGCAAACTCAGGACATGCATATTGCTAGTATAATTTCTAACTAGAGTATTGCTGAGTTGAGATAGAAATTGCATATGGAATCAATAGATAAACTGGTTCTTAATTAAAATGAAATTCTGAAGTTATTCGTTGAACTTACTTAGTAATTAGGATATATGAAAATGAAAATATGATAGTTTGCTACACAATTGATCTTCAGTTATCACAAACATCACAGGACTAATTACTAAGCAATTAGTGAAGATATACCGAACATATCTCAATGAATTGTGTATAATAATATAAATAGGAGCAAGAAATCAAGAAATGTTGTGAGATTCAGATTGCAATACTGTTTCTTTGTGCATTAGATTGGTGAGATGTGAATGACATATCTATTTTACAGTTCTTCAATTTGTCAACTACAAGTTTGTATGAGAAAATACTTTGTATAGATTCATAAGCAATAAAACCGGTGTGCCCATGTTGCGGATATCAACAGATAACGTGGATACGTATTTTACTCTATTTGAATATGACTGACAGCACTAAATCAATATATGCCAATAATTGTTTGCTCAGGGACTGAATTTTTAAATAAATGGGACGTAGCTACATGAACATAATTCTGCATTCGGTAAGTTTCCATATTGGCATGAGTAAATAGATAACGGAACTCTCTCTGCAATAGATAAGGATTTGTTTTTGTCTGATAAAAGGTGATTCTTTAAGAGATACATTGTATCTTTGTTCAGTATTGTTCGAAATTTCATCGTGGAAAGATGTCCCTACAAATCACTGAGCTGTATTACGAAAATCAGTGTTGTACGGGAAATGTGTTTCGTGAACAGCTACTTACGGTCCACATACTCGACCTACCGAACGCCCAATTTGCTATTTTATCGCAAAGTCTGAAGCCCAATTTTCATTATTAGATGATACGCGACCCAATAGCCCACATCCAGCACGTGGTGAACAAAATATAGCGATAGTAGCTGAGAATAGCTGGCCAGAACATAACTATCGATGACAGACTATTTGCTGCCTGGAAATAAAGCCCGTGATCTCGAAGACATTTCGTAGCAACAAGACGGCGCTAATTGCCACACAGCCCGTGAAATCACGGCTTTATTGCGAGAACAATTCGATAAACAGTTAATTTCACTTTTCGGACCGATGGATTGGCCGCTAAAATGTGTGATATCACATTTTCATACTTTTCTTTTAAGACTATCTGAAGTCCAAAGTGTACATGGATAAGTCTGTTACGATTGAGGTACTGGAAGCCAGCATCATTTGCGTTATTAGTCAAATAACACTGGAAATACTCGGATACTTAACCGAAAATTCAAGCTTCAGAATGGACCATGCTAGTCGTAGTTGAAGCAAAAACTAATTGGAGAAATTTTGACTCTCTACTATGATGATAAAGTAAACCCAAGAAAATCGATTTTCAGATAATTGTTTCCATTTTGAAAAATAAATCATTCCTTATGAGTACCTGCGCAAAATGAGAATGTTCAGTTCAATATCCCACCTTACCCTGCCTATTTGTGATTGTTTTGAATCAGAAGGTGTTTGAAGTGCGAACATGGGAAAAATTTGATATAGAAAAATTTTCTCCAACAAAGCCTATGGCAGTTCGTGATTTATCTGCAGAGACCACGAGCTAAGTATGAGTTGTCCTATTACCTCTGGCACGGCAATTGCAATAACGACCGCTGTATCGATCTCAGACGGAATATGTAGATCCTATTTCAGCGTATGTTGGAGTTCAAAAGTTCTATCAAATTGATCGCAACGCGAGCAAATGAAAATTCGTTCGTTTTCTATTATTTTCTCAACAATATTTCGTAAATGTTAGATCATAGGGATATTCAGTTTTGTCATCATTTTTTCTCTCTAATTTGACAGGAAAGGCCCTTTTGCATTGGCCGCAACTGGTATACAGGTAACTGAATGTTGATTACATTAAATGTGCATGACGCTCTTCGACATCAACATCAGGAAATGTTGACGACATTGTCAAACTGTGCTCTACTATGAAGGGAGTTTCAATAAGAACTAAATATTCATGATGACTTCATCGTAATACGTTGTTACAAAAATTTCGTACAATTGTTCTCCCATTGCATACCCATGTCGCCATCTATGTAACAGATTTGCACTAATTTTGTAAAATAGTACGTGCGTAAGACACTTGATTGAAGCGCTAACTTAGGGAGTATGCGCGTCTGTTTCTTCCTCTTTCGTCCGAGCCGTTGTTGCAGACGGGTTGTTTTTGAGCAGTCTTGTGATTTTTCTTGTTGTTCTAAATTTTGTGATTATTTTATTCAATTAGAATCAGTGTTATGATTTTGTAAGTATTTTGTTTATTATTTTTATTCACGTTATTCCAAATTTAGTATTATTTTTGCTAGTGATTTCGTTTGAGGCGACCCGCGTGGTTAACCTTTTGTTTTCCAAATTTATTTCTTTCGTCCTTAATTATTTGTTAGTTTTTTGTGCTCGAAACCTTTTTACTATCTTGAATTTTTTTTACAAAATTAATATTTTTGTTCTGAATTTATTTATTTTTTTCTTAATTTTATATGTACACTCGAAGTAATGAAACCAACGAGATTTGTGGCTATCTTCGTTCCTCCCTTTATCTTCCCTCACCTAAGTATGTGTGATGTATGAATGATTAGTGAAAGTGGTTGATAATACATAATTTAACTATATTTTGGATCCAACGCGTTGCGGATTTGTCCTTTTTCTTGTCCTGCTAAAGTTTGTATTTTCTGTGTTTTTCTTCTTTTCAATGCTCAGCGTAGTTCATTTCACTTTGTAAAATTTTTAATGCACTATTTAAAATCAGACAAATAATTAACTTACTGATTATTTTATTTAACTTTTATTAAATTTACAGTTTATCCGTTTTTCAATTTGAATCTAAATTTATTCATTCAAGTTTAACGCTTCACGTTTGAAGAGAGCTCTCCAATTTTTTATAGAAACCTCCTGTTTCAGTTGAATTGGATACTGGTTGGGTTGTTTGTTTTCAGTGTAAACTGCTAGAAATCTCAGGGACCAGTGGCCACTTGAGACTAGTTTTTGACCAACTTCAAATTAAGAAAAATATCAACACGTCTACGAATTTGAGAAGAACATTAATATCTCCCGAAGTTGACGACCAAGCGCACGGCCAACCTTAACACCTTCAAGGACCGTTGGGTATTTATCAAAGCCCTATAAGACGTAAGATCAACTTTACTTAATTCAGGGAACGTTCTTGTCTGACGTTGTTTTTGTGGCTACCAATTCGACATCTATCTTCTCTGCCGATACTAGTCTTGGGTTCCGCCTGAAGAGGCTATTTAGCCAGTTTTGTAACGTAATTTTGAACGTCTGTGACGTGCTCTCCAGTTCCCTTTTGGCTGTTGCAGTGCGATTTTTTTGTATAATAGCTTTAATCATTTTCGTAAGTTACAAATTTTTTAATTATAATTTTTGGAATTCTTTGCTTGAAATGATTAATAATTTTATTTATAATTGATTTCGACGTCTATGCTTTATTTCTTTTTTGCTGTCGCTATTGTCTTCCAGAATAGTACCTTTTTCTCCTTTGATCATTTCCTGGGAGTGGCGCCCATTTCCTATTTTTCAGGTAAAATATTTCTAGTGCCCTTATTAATAGCTAGCTTGGGTCTTCACTTTCAAGGTAGGATATTCCATTACTTAAATTTAGTGTCAATCAGCAGTACATTAAGTTTTTGCTATCAAATAGTGAAGAAACATTACCTTTTTTAATTTCCTACTGCCACCTTGGAAATAGGAAAAGGTACAACGTGAAGAAGCTCATTCGTTTTATTTCAATAAAGATATTCCACCTCTCCATGACAATTTGCCACAAATTATAGGATATAAGTTGCAGAATACTCTACACGAACTGTTTTTTTATTGAGAGAAGATTATTCATAAATCAGTTTGTCTGGATAAATATGGAATTATTTGTTGGTGCCATGAAATAATATAGAAATGAAGGAAAGCAGATATTTATCTAGATTAAACGTTGCTAAAAAAAGGACATATAGTCAAGAATGTATGGCAAGACATATGTCGAAAGCTTGAGAGGCATATAAAATGAATTTGAAGCACATACTAAAAGAATGCTATTTGATAAAAGAGATGAATGCGAACGTTTTTAGAGGATATTTTCAACAGATGCTAGATTTGATACCTCAGGGCTTGATCATCGTTATGGATAACGCAAGTTATCATGAATTTTCTACGTTAAACTGCATAACGATAGTGTATTCCAAAATGCAGTTGAGTTAGAGCTTTTCATGATTAACTGGATTGATGACGGTATTGAGCTACTGAGACGTTTTTGGTATCAACGGTTGAGCAGGATGATATTCTCATGTTTCAATTTTTCAATTATCTTCTTGTATTCGTGCTCATGCTACACCCTACGTTCAGATTTGAATAATTGATTCTTCAGGAGTAACAAGATTTTTTGGTTCACAATACCAGAAAACCTCTCAGTTTCTATTAATAAAGTAGAACTGAGATTTTATTATATCTTGCTATTATTCAACGGTGAAGAATATATTTTAAGAAAAGTGCTACATTCAAGACCATCAGAATTATGAACAAAGTTTATCAAAAATAAAACGAATAGAGTTCTCCAGCAGGAGAATTTTCTAATGCAGAAGATTCTGGAGAAGTTTGCGAGCAAATTAGCGGTGAATTCAGCGGTTTGAAGTAAAAAACATATTTTCCCATTGAAAGAGCAAACAGTTTGGTCCCAGTGTTAATTCCTGAGTTCACGAGTTTCTAAGTTGCGACTAAATAGTTCCATCGTACGACTATCGTACTTCCAGCTCCAATAAAACTTCTCTAAATGACTGTTTGGCAGTAAAGTTAACGGAAAATAAGCTCGAATAGTACGCCTGTAATCTGGAAAAAAGTTTGGAATGGGTCAAGATATTTAAGCACTGAACGCTGGGCAGCGAAAGAGAGATACTCTTGTTGAACAAATGAGGGAACTTACAAAAATCACAAAAACTCGAGAAGTATTTTTATCAAGATTATTTCATTAGATTAGTCGTGCAATTCGTTATCAATTATGCACGAGAAATTGAACAACTCACATGTATATTGGATTCTATACATGAGCGACTTTTCTAGATTATATGAGCAACTTACTAGCAACACTCATTATTCATGCAAATCTCATAAGAGATTTGAAATTTTCAAGTGCAAGCTTTTGAACTATTAGATACTAGGTAATTTAGGTGCGTGAAAAGTGATTTCTTCTATGTCGTCATTCAAACGACACAATTCAATACTTTACGATTTCGTTAACTTATGGAGTATATTTCTGATTATTCTTGAGTATAATCAACCTCTCATCTTTTCTCGAACAGATTAATTTGTTTGAGAACTTCTATCATACACAAAGACATGACTTTTCACTGGGTCACTGTTTGAATTATTTCACGATTGAACTGATAGAGGTAAGTTCACCGAGTATTTGATGTTTGTCAACAGCAACCCGTTAATCGCAAATTGAGAGCTCCATCAGCATGAGAACAAATTTGAAATACTTGATGAGATTTGTTCACTTTGATTTGGTTCCTCTCAGGCGAAACTTGATCTTAAACGTGATAATGTAGTTCAATTTCCGTGAGATTGGAATTTCATTTGATATATCCTCAATAGAATCATAGGTCCTGTCACGGCAAAATCACTAGAAGAAATATGACTTTTCTAGAACCCAGTGAAAACAGGCAAGTTCAGTAGACAACTCTGTGAAATTTGTATATAAAGCTGATTGCATGGTGGACAAATCCAGATGAAATAGATGATGAGTAACCAGTACGAATTAGAGAGATCGTGATAATGGATACGTAAAATAGTTCATATTAACTATGAAAACATGAAAAATCTAGACGGAAAAAGTATAATGTAATTCAAGCTTCACTCATAAAAACGTAATTAAGAATGGATCTAGTATATTCAATGAATCTGAAAGTTTTTATCGAATAAATTCAAATGCAAATTTATGCACAACTGATATCTAGCAATTTACGAGAAGTTTTCCGAGTTAATTAAAATGTTGTACTACATTTCTTACAGTTTTTAAACTTTCCGAATGAATTATTCCTGCACAGGAAAAAGTACAAAATGAATCTAAATTATGAAGAGTTTGTTAAAAGCCAGGAAAATTAAGAGTGCAGGGAGTTCTAAAGTTTGTGTATCTAATTGAGAAAAGAATTATGATTGCCTTGAAACTTGCATAATTTAATTATAATTTGCATTTGTTCAGCAAACACCCACTTTCGATAGAAAGGCTACTTCATAAGCTGTGAAGAAAATTACGCAGAATACAGCAATGAATTTACACCGGTAATCAAGTTCAACTAAGAACTGTGTCCTTGAATCGTTTCTGGATGAGGAGCGTCACAACTTATAGCACAACTACAAATTGAAGAAAATCTTAATTAGTTCTTCATCTCTTTCAGCTATATCTGCATCATTGACATTGCTACTCTCTTCCTTACTTCCCTATCTAGCTTTCAGTGAAACTGAGTTTATCACGTCGCTCATTCATTAGGCCAGTAGTTGATAAAATTTGGCTTGGATGTCGCGTGAATAGCGTAAGGGATTACCAGCACTGGTAGGACTAATTCTATCAGGATGTGGGGTATGGGGATACTAACACGTTCCCATTTTCTGCATGTATCACGACATTGTAGGTATCAGATAATGATCTTATTGAATTTTGAATTAAAGCTGTTCTCTGTGAGTATATCCACACGATATTATGATGATGATGTTGATAAATCTATTATGTGTATAATGGAGTTATCCTCCAATATTTTTGAGAGCAATTTTAGATTTCCCTGTCAGGGACCGACTAACACAAAGCAACATTTGTCACTTTATTCTGTTAAACGCTGTACCTTGTATAAGAAAACAAATTTTCTTCAATTTCCTGCCATACACCAACTCTCATTTCATTTCCTTTCAGGAACTGGGATCTCTCAAAATCCAATATTTTGCAATTTTGTTTCGTATTCCAAGATTGTATGTCGTTTCAGGGAAAGTAAAGGCTGCAAACTTGTCACACGCATATAGCCTTGTACGTTGAATTTGCGCTTTTAACTTATGCAAAATGTCAAATCGATGGACTGCGGAGGTATTTATGGAGGGTGAAACAGTGGAATGAAGAAAACTTGGATAATAATAGTGTTTAGTTCCTGTTAACTATACTATAAAGTTCGTCGATACTGAGCTAAGAAGAATCTCAATGGATTGTATCTCTGGATACTGATTTTGTAACTGAAAACTACAGTCGCCTTTAAAGTGTACGCTTCGAGTGTGCGTGCGCAATCATGTGTTTGAAATACTACAAATACGAATAAAATATTCATTCATACAATAAAAGTTCAATAAATCAAATTTCCAGTAACCTTATTATCAAACGTGAAATATAAATGGAAACATGGAATGCAATGACCTTGTGAAAGCAACAGTCACTTCTAAAAACGACTGATTTAGAGGAATCGCTTTCAAAGCGCATAAACAGCCTAAAAGCATACACTTTGAAAGTGATTGCAGTTTTCAGTCACAGAATTGGTACCCTGAAGCTTGTCGACATAATTTTCGGTCTTCTGGTGAGACGCCTGCCTCTTGATATAGTTGATATTGAATTCAGTTCCAACTCGGGGCTACAAATCGCGTAATCGCAGTCAAATTACACACAGGCTGCTGACGTCAAGCGACGAGATCTCAAGCAATTCATCCGTTTATTTGGACGTCTGTATACCAACGTCCTTTTCACCAACCGTTCAACTATCTCGAACGAAGCAGGAGCATTTCGAGAAGATCCACGAATTAATTCAGGATGCGTGATGACTGATTTGTATTCCGAGTAATTGACTGTTTCGGGGACTTAACAATAATTTTAATTTACTTTCATTCAACCGTCTGGCTTATTACGGATTCGCCAACTGAATTTACATTCAGAATATTAAGATGAGAGTTGAGTTACTCACGATGTCAGCCGTTGTCCTCCATTGTCAAAGATACAAAAATGTGTCGTCTTTGGAGCGTACAGCAAACTTGACAATAATGCGAGGAATCTTGTAAAGTGCTGGGAGACTTACTCAGTTGTCTCAGCGTGGTGTAGCGGTTATCACGCATGCCCGGAAAGCATAAGATCTCGGGTTCGAGTCCCGGCGCCGTACAAGACTTTTCAAAAATTAATTAAAATATATATATATATATATATATATATATATATATATATATATATATATATATATATATATATATATATATATATAAAAGTAAATTAATTTTTGAAAAAGTCTTGTACAGCGCCGAAAAAAAAAAAAAAAAATTAATTTACTTTCATTCAACCGTCTGGCTTATTACGGAGTCGCCAACTAGATTTACATTCAGTATATATATATATATATATATATATATATATATATATATATATATATATATATATATATATATATATATATATATATATATATATATATATATATATATATATATATATATATATATATATATATATATATATATATATATATATAGACATATGGTCCAATTTCCTTTTACCGTTGAGTGTAGGGATTTTAGTATTTATTCTTATTACTTTGCCCACTGTTTCCTGTTTTTTGCAGTCTGCTTGGCTTCGCGTAGTGAGATTCCTTTTTTCTCCAAGAGTTTCTCTATGATGCTATCCCAGTTCTCTCTCGGTCTTTCTCAGCTTCTCTTCGTTATATTTCTTGATGTCCATGTCCTCTTTACAGGTCTACTTTCCTCCATCCTGACCAGGTGTCCCCACCAGCTCAGTTGTCTTTGCTCAATAAATTCTACTATAGGTTTCACTGAAAGTTTTGATCTTATATTTTGATTTCTCATTCTGTCCATTCTTGTTACTTCTTTTACCCTTCTCAAATATTTTATTTATAATGTCTGAATTCCACTTTTGGTTCTTCTCGGTATAACCCACGACTCACAACAATATGTTAGAATTGATCTCAATATTGTATCGTAAACTGTTAATTTTGTCTTCCTGCCAATTTCCTTCTTATTTATGAAGCTGTTATTTATGCTGTGAGATAGTTTCTCGGTTTTATCTACTTTTTTGTCAATGTCTTCGTCCTGATTTCCATCTTTTATTATTATTACCCCTAAATATTAGAATTTCTCTACTTGCTCTATGTTTTCATTATTCAGCTTAATAGATCTTTCTTCATTACCTTTTATTATTGATTTTGTTTTCTTCACATTCATTGACATTCCGTGTATATTTAGTTTATTATTCCATATATTCTAATTTCTTTGCAGCTGTGTTCCGTTTCTTGCGAATATCACAACATCGTCCGCAAACACTCATTCTCCAATTTCGATAGGTTGCATATTTCTGTGGCCTACTAATAGCTTCGTTGTTTCTTGCTTGCATTCTTTTACAATATCGTCCATGTCCACGTCATCGCGGTCGTAGTGAACCTCTCCATAGGCATTCACTGCGTCTGCCACATAGTCCGTGCCTGACAGGATGTGCTCTCTTCCGAAGTTAACGAAGTATGGCGTGAATCCGGCTGCTTCATGCACCAGGGTACGGACTGCACAACTTACGGAAGGTAAGGAGATATCCCATTGCTTTTGCTTGTCCTTCACGTATGCTGCCAGCATTGTTTCCAGCACACGATTCACCCGTTGAACGGGGTTGTTTTGGGGATGGTACAGAGCGTTGAACAACATCTTCACGCCATACTTGCCGCACAAGCCCGTGAATTCTCCACTTCGGAATTGAACACCGTTGTCACATATCAGATATTGTGGAACACCAAACATTGGGAAGACACCGTCTTCAACATGCTTTGCTACGGCTTGAGCAGAGCAGTACGCATCGGAAACGTAAGTACGAATTTACAAAAGTAGTCGCTAGCGACTAAAATAAAACGGTGTTGTTTTGATGTAGGGGGAAGTAGTCCCGCAATATTGATGCAGACCATTTGAAAAGGCCTGTATACCTGTAAACAGAACCGGACTCATAGCTCCTCCTTGGCGAAGGCCATTTTTCGTTTCAAATATTTCTGACTTTCGGTTTCTTTTAACAATATAGTTCAAATTTTTTTAATATAAACTTTTGATTGCACTTACTAATTTCCCATTCACACCTCTCTTTGTTAAACTGTTCCAGATTCTTTGTTTTTGCACTCTGTCGAATGCTTTTTCCAGTTCTATGAAGGCCATGCATGCTTTACTTCTAGTCAATAAGGTTTTCTGGGCTATTTGTTTTATGGTGAAAATATGATCTTGTACATTTCTTCCTTCCCTGAATCCGCTTTAAGCTTCTTCTAGGCATGGTTCTATCATTACTCGCAGTCTTTTATCCAGAACTCTTTCATATAATTTTAGTGCTGTACTTAATAGTGAAATTCCTCTATAATTGTTACATTCACGGATATCTCCTTTTTTATATATCAGTGAGATAACTGCTATTTCCCAGTCTTTTGGTATTGTATCTTCCTTCCATACTTGATTAAATATTTTTAATAGCAACATATCACCTACATCACCCATGTATTCAAGCATTTCTGTAGTTATTTTGTCATGACCAGGCGATTCTTGCATTCGAATGGCTTCTTTTACTTCTTTGATACTCATTTCTTCTGTAGATGTTGCAGTCAATTCACCTCTTGTTTACAGTTTTATGTTTCTTTTTTCGACTGTTGTGTCTAATAATTCTGCGGAGTACTCTTTCCATCGTTCCATTACTTGTTCTTTTTCTGTTATCAGGGATCCCATCTTGTCTTTTACTGGAAAATTGTCTGTTGTCTTGCCCTTTCTTACAGTTTTTATTGCTTTGTGAAAAAGTTCTTGATTTACTTTGCTATTTTCTTCCATTTGATTTCCTCCTTCTCTATTTTTATTAGATTTTCAACTTTATTGCACTGCTCTTTGTAAATGTTGTAGTTTTCCTGAGTTCTGTTGTTAAGGTATTTCATCCAGGTTTTCTTTTTGCATTTTATTCCTCCTTTGATTCCTTGGTTTCACCATGGTGTTTGTATACTTATTACTTTTTACTATGAAAGTTCCGCAAACTTCTCTTGCCACGTTTGTTAGAATTGTTTTGAGCGTTGACCAATTTTGTTCAATATCAGTTTCACCATCCATTGTGAGTTCTTTCATTTGTTTAGTTACATCTTTTTCGTACCTTGTTGCTGTTTCCTGCGATTTGAGCTCAGAGGTTCTTATTGTTTCATACGATGTTTCTCTCTTACATACATTTTGTCTCACACTTCCTTGCTCGTTGTATTCTTTCTTTATTTTCGCTACTACCAAAAAATGATCACTATATATTTCTGGTCCTCTTCTAGCTCTGACATCTTTCATCAATTTTCTGTTTCCTCTTTCCGCTAGTATATAGTCTATCAACGACTCGCTTTCTGGTTCGTGTCTCGTGTATGTGTGGATCAATTTGTGTCGAAGAAATGTTTTTGCTACTATTAAGTCATCTAATGAACAGTAGTAGTTAAAAACTAGGAAAGATCAATTTTCATAAAGTTGACGTTAGAATAAAACATGAATGCAAGTCATTATCTTAACGAATACATGAAAGATTGAGATCCACCGCTTAAGGATCAATTGAAGGTACAGAAACGTCATCGTTTATATCATATGGTAATTCAGAAGAATCAAAAGAATCGCGCTCTCACTGATACTGTAATATTCTCATTCCTTGTGAGATAAAAAAATTGAGGGAGATAATATATATACATATACCTTCCAGCATCAAAAATGAATACCGATAATTAAACTTATGTCTACAATATGTCTTGGAACAAAGTAAATCAATAACACAAACTGTGAACTTCACAAAAACTTTCCTGGAGATATCCTGCAACACTTTCGCGCTTCCTCTACAGTATCCTCTTGGTATAGCAGATCAGGTAGGTAAGCCCAAGGCAAAGATTTAATAAGCTCAGCAGCTTCAGAATCCAAGCTTAACATGTACACCCATCTGTGATAATGTTTGTGAGAGACAATCTCAAGCGACAGTTACAAATTATTCGTGCCGTAAAATAAATACAAACACTGGGCTAATATGATCATTTTGTATATGTCCGTGGAACCGTACTACGGAATGATGCACAAGATAAACGGATAGAGGGAGAGAATAAGATTACTGGATTACTCAAATATGACGGGATGAATGTGCAAGTGAAATTGTGTTATTAATAAAACAGTAGGAGGCTTGTTGATAATAATTAACGATTACGACTTTCTCCGTGTTACCTGAGTTTTCTGTGCTGATTCATCTACGAAAGCGAAAAGGACAGTACAATCTGTTCAAAATACTAATAAGGTTATCAATTTTTATTTGACTACTTATGTTCAACTGTATCATTTTATTTATCTGATTGAAGAGCAGCGAATTAGAGGAGACTCACCAAGACCCCTTTTCAAAATAAGAAATGCTTGTATATCGTACAGAAAATAATCAAATAGTCCCTTTAAAGTTGAACTGAGAAGAACATATTCGCATTCATCAGTAATTTTGCTACAAGGCATACCGAATCTGACAGAAGAAATTCTAGAAGCATACGAAATAATTACATGAATTCTAAGAGATGTATCAAAAAGTTAACCATGATTAATAAGGTTGGTGTAAGTAATGTTTATGTGATATGATCTGATCTCATCAAATCGTATCTCGGAGAACATATAGCAGAGTACTGTAAGTAAGTCAACTGGTCATGTCGCTCTACAATACTCCTTTCATAACTATTCCATATGCTACTTCTCGACTAATATCGTGATATACACAAATATGATATTCAGGTTAAATAGCAGATAACCATTTTGATACAACATCACGTTCAAATACTGAATTTCAACATCCTACAGTTTATCATTTTGGATTTATTGGAAAAATTCGAAAAGTGTTTCAAGTAAAGTGCACTTCCGGTACAGACGATTGGAGCCATAATGCAAGGTGCACAACTAGACCCTATACCAGTCTTGAATACAAAATTCCAACATTGCACGTTCAACCAGTTTTGAGATTCGCGAGTTACGCATGCACGCACGAACGCATACGTACCGACATCAAGGCAAAAATAGTCAAAATGGATTCACGGAAGCTCAAAACGGATATTTCCATCAAAATTTGATGAATTTTGTCGGTTTCACAATACTTCCTTGTACTTTGTACTTTGTACAAGTAAGTAAAAACTGTGAGTGAAACACGCAGTCTCAAAATTATTAACATCAATTTCAGAGTAAGCCTGTGATGTTAGGTAAATTTTATCTTTTCTGGCAAATACTATAGGGTGGAAGCAAACCTGTCTGAATATTCTATGCCAGCGACTCCACCATTTTTCTTGTCTCCTATCTCATTTGATATAGGTCATAGTGAAACCGCTGGTACGTGTTAACAATGTCAGATAGTGATATAAAGCCCGGCTACACCAGACAACACAATATATGTAAGTACAATCTCGTCCTTAAGTTGGGCACGTTTCCCACTGTTTAAATGACTGCCCTGGGCACACTACATGCATATGTAATGCAATTTTAATGCTCAATTTCACTGAGATAGATCACTGTTTGTGAGAGAAATCTTAACATGAAACTAATGCATGCAGATAGTCTAGAAGCAAAAATTTATGGACAACATCTATCCACTATTCCTCATGATAAACGTGAATGTAGAAGGTTCGAGAATAAATCAAAGTCTCCATATTCAGAATTATTTGGAGAACAGTAACAATTGGAATACATGAGAAATGGTTGTACTTTCGATCCTCATCTACGGATTTTAAATAAAAGTAGCTAAAAAAGGTTGGAGATATAGGAGAGGAAGATATTGAGAAGAATATGCGACGAAAAAAAGTACTAAAGAGTAACGAGGGGTTCATGAATCAATATGGTAACAATAGTATGATCAAAGTAATCAAATATGAAAGACTGAAATGCTCAGGCCATTTAGCACCAACCCTGAATTAATTATCCAGGATTAATCTATTCACAAATAAACACATTTATGCAAATGAATTTTGCCGATTTGTATCTATTTTATTTTATTTTCTATGTGAATGTGTTGCAATTGTTGTTAATACAAGAAATGTTACCGGCATTTCACCATGGTTTATTGATTCATCCTAACAAAGGTTGTTTGGCAACGCGCGTTTGTCGGATTGCTAAGAATCGTATTACATGCAAAATGGGAACATCGTGGGAACGGTAATGACATTCAAATTTCTTTTCCAGGATAAGAGTGTAGTTCATTTATGCTGCTGTCGAGTTTTCATACACAAATATGAAGCACCACAATATTTGGGAACTCTAGAGCAATGAGTTTTTCAAAGCTCGGGAAGTGCATTCTTAACCAGAATAATCATCAGGAATAATTGGCAGAATACTATTTGTGCAAAGTACAAAAATACTTATGTTTTCATAGATTGTAATACTATGAAGTAGTGCATGAGGATGAAATTGCAATAGCAACTATGATAATTATCAAATTTTGAGCCAATAACGCAATAAAACAGCTCTTCTGAGCAATTATTGGTAATATTGATATGAGGAATTATGAGAAAGTTCCAAATTGTAGCCATTGATATTTTAGAATACCGAAACTCCGATATCTGGTTATTCAAGATTGCATTTCTATATGCAATTGCTTCTATTAATTTGTTTAGTATGAGATTCGTGAAGACTGTCATCGATGCCTATGGAACAATAATTGATGCAAGGGCAATAATATTTCAGAAATGAATAATCAATAATTGAACAAGGATATTTCCAATATTCAATGGATGAAAACGATCAGTATTTGGAGTGGGCAGAACTTGATATTTGAATTTCAATGATTCCGCGATTCAAAACATGTTTGACTAAACAAATCAATAGTTCAATTAACGGAGCTTGGAAACCCCAAAAAATAAATGTTATTGGATTTTTAATTCAAATGGAGTAGAGCTTTGCGAAAACAATAATTTAATGAGTCAGTGCAAATACAAAAACTCAAGGAATCCAGTTGATCAAATTACAAATATACAGAAGAAAATTTATAATGATTGCCTTAATCTGCTATCAAGCTGCAAAAAAAGGTCTTTGAGAAAATATCCTCGGGTAGAAAAATACGACCGAATAATTGCAAATGAATAATCGTGAACAGAAGAACCGTGGAAAAATAACCTTGACATCCTTACCTGTCCACGTTCATTTTATCTACAATTATTTTGTTGGCACAGTTTTAACTTACTTATACAAAGTAACATCCCTGAATACATTTTGACTATTTTTGGCTTGATGTAGGTACGTATGTTCGTACGTGCATTCGTGCGTAACTCGCAAATCTCAAAGCTGGTTGAACGTATAATGTTGAAATTTCTCTAATAAATCCAGAATGATCAACCGTAGGATGTTGAAATTCAGTATTTGAACTTGATGTTGTATCAGAATGGTTATCTGCTATTTTTGTATAAATCGGCCTAGCAGGAAGTGCACGTTATTTGAAACTTTTTTCGAATTTTTTGCATAAATATAGAATGATTCGCCATAGCATATTGAAATTTCATATAAGCAGCTTCTATAGCATCTTATTGTACATCTTGCATTATGACTGCGATCGGCTAAGCCGGAAGTGCACTTCAATTGAAACTTTTCTTTAATTTTCCGCAATAATTCAGAATGATCAGCCATAGGATACTGGAATTCATCATTTGAAATAGCTGTAGCATCTAAATAGTCATCTTCTATTTTTGTAACAATCGGCTGAGCTGGAAGTCCACTTTATATGACCGACTTTTTGAATTTGCCGCCTAAATTCTGAACAATAAGTCGCAGAATATTTATATTTTGTATTAGGCACTTTTTTAATATCTAATTGTACATCTTGCATTATGATTGCTATCGATTAAGCCGGAAGAGCACTTTATTCGAAACATTTTTTGAATTTTCCGCATCAATCCAAAACGATTGAACGTAGATTGTTAGAATTTAGTATTTAGGACAATTATACCGTCTAGATGCTCATATCTTATTTTTATTGAGAGCCGCCGAGCCGGAAGTGCACTTTATTTGACAGTCTCTTGGAATTTTTCGCATAAATGCGAATCGATCAAGTGAAGAGTATTGAAATTTGGTATTTCAATCTGCTGTAGCGTCTGAATGTATGTTAACCATTTTCATAACAATAGACTGAACCGAAAGTGCACTTTAGTAGCAATTTATTTTCTAATTTTGGGCATAGAATTAGATCTGTTGGTAGTCGTAGAATTTTGGCAATCAGTATTTAGGAATGTTGTAGTATGAGAATAATGGTCTATTGCTCTCGTAGCAACCGATTTGGCTGAAAGCGCATTTTACTTGACAGATTCTAAGAATCTCTTGGGTAAATAAAAAACGATTAACTGTGGAACAATGAGATTTTGTGTTTGATTATATATATATCCAATGATATATATGATCTAGTTGATGAATAAATTTGCAAGAAAAAATTTAAATAACAAACTAGTCTTGCGTATCACATAGATAATTCAAATAACCTTTATGAAAAATATTTCAGTTCACCTATTCTTGAAAGAAATAACTATAAAATCGGATATGCTGTTAAATAATCAGCTAATAGTTTAGTAGTCACACCGAAGCCTACGTCAAGTTCAAAGAAAACTATGTGTAAGAAAGTTGAGATCACCGCTTGGAAAAATCGGGAGTTTATAAGATCACTTGCTCATGTGAAGCTGCTTATGTAGGGCGAACTGGGAGGTCATTTAGAATCAGATTAAATGAGCATATCAGATGCATCAAACAGAATAATACTCAATCTAGTTTTGTAAGACATATTATTGAAACAGGCCATGATATTCTACGCGATAGAAATTCTTCACTTAGGTAGAATACTTTAGAAAATTTGGAGATCAAAAAGATTTCTAGAACCCGTATCGTCATCTCTTTCAATAAGAAGTTAAACATGGAGCTGTAACTTCTCTTAAACTATTCAGTTACATGAACAATTGCGATTGTGATACTTTTTTTCAGCTACTCAGTTGACTTGTTACTGTCGATCGTTTAACTCACTGCTGCTGTCAATCCAATGTATAAATTGACCATCAAAATTTTTTTTACGGACCAATTTGTTCTCTGATCGGGAGAAATGCAGGAAATGATGAATTTGAGGTTTTTCAATTTATAAAGATGAATTGGATTTAACGATTTATTGATTATTGATTTGTCTTGAGTGAGTGATATTTCTCGACTGACTGATGGGGTTTAGGCTTCACGAATGTAGCCTAACCTCGAGAGGGTGGGGAGAACATCCCCTCCAAGACACCCTCTCAGAATATTTTAAACTATCCTGAACATCCTCCTCAGTCTATATTTTGCTGTAAGTGTTTTTACTTTTCTTATATTAAGCTAATTTTGTCTCTTGTCAATGCTTCTCTCATTTTAATGGTTTTCTCCGGTCCTGAAGATGACTCTCTAAGGAGTCGAAACCGGTAGACTTCATGTCTAAATGAAACTTGATTAAAAGGACTACTCCTGGAGTTTTTTTTTTCATGAAACCAACTCAGATCGATTGAAAAATCGAATATATCAGCAAACATACTCACGAACAAAACACGCTATTTCCGCAAATAAGATTGATTCGAATCAACTTTCGATCAGTAATCAAATAAGATCAGACATATCTATCTAATTACACTTCTCCAGCTTCATCCACGTTCATATTTTTTTTTTTAAGTTTGATACCTATCCACTCACATATTAGGGACTCAGTCCATGGAAAGTGTTTTCAAAAGATTGTAATTTCTCACGCTTCTATGAAGATGAGCACATCATTCAGTTGAAAATGGATTAAACTCTACTTGTTTTGAGATTATCACACAATCCAGTAAAACTGAACACATTACGAGGATAATAAATAAGGCAGCATGTTGTTTCTGTAGGAGGGTGATATTGCATATCCCTCATGGACTGAATAAAATATGATGCAGCCTATCCCAACTTGATTGAAGGTATACGCGTACATTGTTCGCTGGAGACGAAAACTCACTACACATTAATCACATCGTGGAAGACTGATTTACCCTTTTGCGTACTTATCGTTATATCAACTTTTAGAGCGTAATTTCTAGAGTACCCACTTCAATTTGGAATGATTCCTGATTATCGATAATTTTTAATGACAAAATTGAATCTCTCATTGGTCTACTTAGGTAAATATAATTTCAAATGTATTTGAACAGCTGTATCTGCTTCTTAGGCCCGGTTGTACAATCTAAGCTTACCCACAGATTAGTTAAACCAAGTTTAATTTCTATGGTTACAATTATTTCAGCAATTGTAACCATAATAAATAAGCTCGGTTTAACTAAACTGTAGATAAGCTTAGATTGTACAACCGGGCCTTAGAAGCTCACATCTCAATTATGTAGAATCTGAGTCCCTCAGAACTAATACGAGATATAACAATGAAAAGTTTTGGAGCAGAAACAGTTTTCTCATAAGACTTGTCAATTGTATTCCAAAATATATCATAAGAAATTGATGAGGCAAGTTGAAGCTGAATGTCGTCCTCTACAGGGGACCGAAACTTCACTTACGATTATAGAAATTATCCAATTTATAGAATAAACATGTATTGAATAATGATTCGCACAGATCCCATTTATCTTTACATATGGATCTCAATTCTAATAATGAACATGATAGTTAGAGATCCGATGACGAATTGGAGAACGTATTGTAGGCAAGTTGAAACAACAGAAAAATAATATTTTATTATTTGGTGAATCTAGAATCTTGCGTCAGGCAGAGGGTTGGCGGTTATTTTGCTACTGTGCAACCTATGACAGTTGCAAAAACAGAAAAATATGTTTTGGGCAATTTGAAATTTATTTAATCTTCAACTTTAGCATCTATTTAACCCAGAATTTGATTCTACGACTGATTGTTTTGAATTTATGCGGGAAATTCAAAAAGTCTGTTATATAAAAAGCACTCCCGGCTTAGCCGATTGGTACAAAAATAGAAGATGACTATTAAAATACTACAGCAATTTCAAATACTGAATTTCAATATCCTACGACAAACCAGTCTGGATTTATGCAGAAAATTCAAAAAAAGTTTGAAGTAAAGTTGATACAAAATACTCCAATTGAAAAGTCTTTTTTTCCAAAAGATTCTAATGATACATTTTTATTGAGAAAATGATTCCCAACCTTTATTCGCGTCAGGAAATCATTAAAAACCGTTCAATTCGTCTGGCGACTTCCACATAATTTTTAATATTAATTAATAAACATGATATAAAAATCTCAGAATGCCTAAAGTATATATTTGAGATATGATTATTCTGTATATTCAGTGGGATCAGATTGTACTTCAAAACCTTTAAAATAGTCTGAGCTTTTTATTTTTGGGTTAATTAGATGCTAGAATTGAACATGAGAAAAATTTCAAGTTGCCTAAAACATATTTTTTGATTCATTTTTTTGCGAATGTCATGAGTTGCACACTTGCAAAATAACCGCCAAAACTCTGCCTGACGCAAGATTCTAGATTCACTAGTTAATAAAATATTATTTTCTTGTTGCTTCCACTTGCCTAAAATACGTTCCCTGAATTCGTCGTCAGCTCTTGGACTTTAAGTTCCACACGCAATAAACATTTTAATATAACGAAAATTTCCATGACTTATATTCAATTAAATACGATTGAACACTACACAAAGCAACCCACGCACTGGTTTACACCTACTGCAAGTTGGAGTGTCCCATCCCTTGAAATATGAATAATCCTGTCTCATCTTGCATCTATGAACACAGTCGGTTCAAATTGAACACTTGGTAAACAAAACGCTTTGTTTTGTGCTCCAAGCATTGATTTCAAATCATGAAGGGATGATTGATAATGCGGAACAATAAAAGCCTAATATCAATAATTATGTTCTAAAGGTGTATGAGTCCATGGACCTGATGGTCAGAATAATTTGCCTTGAGCTGTTGAACTCCTCTAAGACCTAATTGTCTTTGAAGATGTCATTGTTGCTCTAATTATGACTTGACATTAGTTTCGTATTAGTTTGGTATGGAGTTCATTGTATGATTGATACACGGATTGCGCCTTGATCAATTTCACATTGTACGTTTGTTATTATAACTATAACAATGAATTTTAAGGTATATTGCATATACTGCTGGGTGAAACGAGAAAGACCGTATTGGGAAATATAGAAACTAATTTCGTCTGTTGTGCGATAGCAGATTGAAAACGCTGCTCAATTTGACTGATTTTGAATGGTTATTGGATCGTTGTGCAGTACATCATTTGATATTGCGTTCGAACAATACATATGAGGTGCGCTTGGAAGGTAATGGACTGAGGTAAAAGATGGAGTCAATACTAAATCACTAGAGTTTCCTGTGAGTCTGAACCTCTTTCCAACAATTTCAACATGGGCGATATCAATTTTTTTTAGGAACGCACGATATCTTTCCAGTACACTACTAAGTTCTAGAAAAAGGCAGAATAATCATGGGTGTATATTATGCAAAGCTGTTCGACCGATACGAAGTGATAGCGGTCTATATAATGCGCTACGAAGTAGATCTTTATCCAGCATATTCTCCAGATTCAACCTTCTCTGACTATTATTTATTTCTAAACTTGAAGAAATTGCTTGGTTGTGAGATATTTGGATTGAATCGCTGAGACGTAGATCTATTCTGAAGGCCTGGTTGAGTGGTGATATTCAAGGATCATCAAAAAATTGAGGGATCATTGAACGAAGGATTCTTTCTCGAGAAATGAATCTAGTTTTGTCTAGTTTGCTCTCCTAGGTCAACCCTTCGTCGTTACAATATCAATCTTAGCAATTGATTATGTGACTAGATGTTGTAGTAAATCATAATATATCGTTTAACAGCGGATCAATTGGAAGCAAGTTTCGTGGATTCCTCAGAACTGAGGGGTCCATTTCCATATAAACTTATGAAATGGTTCAATATATTGGGATAATCCAAAAGACAAGTGAATATTTGCTTACCAGTAGTTGATTCTAGT
Organism: Dromius quadrimaculatus; assembly: GCA_963989225.1. Classification (NCBI taxonomy): domain Eukaryota; kingdom Metazoa; phylum Arthropoda; class Insecta; order Coleoptera; family Carabidae; genus Dromius; species Dromius quadrimaculatus. Next base: position 7,810,907 of record OZ022328.1, read on the forward strand.
AGCACACGACTGAGACTACCGTATCGTTGATAACAGGAGGAGATAACTCACAGGACCAATCCACGTTCTCATGAAGGATGGTATATACGTGGTTCACTCCATTCATTCCTGGAACAATAAAATAATTGGGAATTGTGAGATCCTCTTATAGTGCAAGTTGACTAGAAAATATACACTTTCGATTTTAACATATTCGTATATAAGGTATTATCAAGGAAAAAATATTTCGACGTATCTATATCGAACGAACATTTATCACCGCTACAAAATATATTCATCATAATATTAGGAAGCATTCACGAGAGAATCAGGGAAAAAACAATTATGGAGAATTGCCGTCTTACAGCGCCATCAGGATCACTCTTCGGACATAATTGTTTAAATCTTTTGATGTGAGAACAAAGACGTTTCTTTTTGTCTTTGATGGAAAAAAAACCATTACGATCAAATAACTAATTGCATGAAGGCAGACTTCATGTTATATGTTTCGTCGTTCCTATTGTTTCGTAATTACAATCATATTGACTTTTGCCTTCACAGAGATACTGGGACCTTACAACTCAATTTCAAGCGTTAACGAATACGAATTCGAATTCAGTACGATACAAATACACGTCTTTATTTTTCTGTTTCTAACTTCATTAGTCATGATATTGACTCGAGAATCATTTCAATTGTATTGATTGTCAAAGAGAACTCAAAATGATAAAACTGTATATCAAGAACAGAGAAGAAAATATAAGTAAATATGTAGGACAAAAAAGAGAGCCATGTTGAGGGGACAAGTTCAACAGCTGCAAGAAACGTACAATAGTAAAGAATTGAGAAATTTCTATCAGAAGATTAAGGGAGAAAAGAAAGGTTTCATACCAGAAGTATTATTTTGCCGAAACAAGGAAGAGAATCTCATAGAAGAGGATGAAGAAAGAACGACTAGATGGCCAGAATACTTTGAAGAGCTTTTCGACTCTAATGAACTCACCCAAGATATAGAAACTTATTAAGATCGCAATACAGAAACGGAACAAGTAACAGAACCAAAGCTAGAAGACATAGAAGCTACGGAGAATACGGAGGAGGAGAAATTATACGAGAAATATACAAACTAATAAAAGCCATCTGGAGAAAAGAATCTGTACCAGAAACCTGGAAAGAAGCAGTACTTTGTTCGATCTACAAAAAAGGTGAAAAAATCAAATGCGAAAATTACAGAGAAATAGTTCTACTAGATGTAGTATACAAAATAATGGCAAAATAAGACAAAATGGAGGTTACAGTTAGAGAATATCAGGCAGGGTTTAAAAGAAACAGGCAACAATAGATCAGATTTTTGTCCTGAAAGAAATTCAGGCAGAACAACATGAATAGCAAAGAAAAGGTCAACGGAAACAAATCTAAATCATTCAGTGTAAGAACAGGACTTAGACCAGGAGATCAACTACTTTATTCAACTTGGTCTTGGAGGTTGTTATAAGAAGAAGCGGAATAAACAGAATAGGACTAATATACGACAGGAAGGGCCAATGTATGGCTTTTGCTTACGACGTGACTCTGATAACCAGGACGGAAGGAGAACTGAAACGAATCACGAAAAGGCTGATTGAGAAAGCTGCACAGATGGGGCTAAATATTAGTACAGAAGAATCCAAATATATGAGAATGGGGAAAATGTCCAACAATAAAGAAGAAATGTTGGTAAACACCGAACGAGGAAAAGAATTTAGAATCGAACGAGTCCAAACTTTTAGATATTTAGGAGTAAAAATTACTGAAAAACATGAAATGAACGAGGATATTGAAGAAAGGATGGCGAAAGCTAATAAGACTTCAGGTGCATTGTACAAATTATTAACAAGAAAAGAACTATCAGTGAACCTAAAAAGACAAAATATAATACAGTTTTGAAGCCAACCGTAACATATGGGAACGAAAGTTACTAAGACGAATATATAGAGGTGTGGAAAAGGAGGACAAACAAAGAAAAAGAAGAGATATATGGGGAACCAAATATTACAACACGAATAAAAATGCTAAGGATGAGATGGCTGGGAAACGTTGAAAGGTTAGCAGAAGAAAGGCTAACAAGGAGAATAATAAATCGGAAACAAGATGGAAAGAAGAAGAGAGGCAGACCGAAGGAGAGATGGCTGGACGAAGTCGAGAAGGATCTGGAAAAATTAGGTATTAAGAAATGGAAATCTAAGGCAAAAGACAGAATGCAGTGGAAAGATGTTGTGGAACAAGCCCAGGGCCTTCAAGGCCTGTCGGGCTGATACATATATATATAATGTGAGAACACAGACATTTATTTTAGGCTTTGATGGAAAAAAAACCATTACTATCAAATAAATAATTCCTACCTTTATGTTATATGTTTTGTCGTTCCTATTGTTTCGTAATTACAATCATATTGAGTTTTGCCTTCACAGAGATACTGAGACCTTACAACTCAATTCCAAGCGTTAACGAATACGAATTTGATTTCGGTGCGATACAAATACACGTCTTTATTTTTCTGCTTGTAACTTCATTAGTCATGATATTGACTCGAGAATCATTCCAATTATATTAATTGTCAAAAAAACAATTAAATTGTAAACGTTACGGATCCGAATCTCATCAAACCGAATCTGATGAATATGCAAGAAGAGTCAAAGAAACAAGAAAGTTATCGGCACGTAGTGAAGAATGTTTGTTACAAAGTTTATTAACAAGATTTTGATGACAATATATGTTCATCTGATGAATCATTCGGTCTCAGAGATCACTATTTTGGACCTTACTCCAGTCTGTCACAATCGATGGTGATATTGGTAAGTCCTATGAAATTCATGTACCTAGTACAGTTTGGATACATTCATAGATACATTGAGCTTTGCAGAATATGCAGGAATGGATATCTTGGAAGAAAAAGAGAGTAACGTATAATATATCAGATTTTCGTATCACATATCATGCAAAAAGTTTTTTTTTTCTTCTTAACCCTTTATCGGACAAAGCGAAAATACTTATACGAGAAATTTTGTACTTTCGTACTGCCTCTTGGGGGCTCAAATATGCTATTGCAGGTTTCTGCGGTGCTCTAATTAGCATCAATTAGGAGTTTGATGATGTTGCCATGTGGTAACATTGCACGATAAAGAAATAAGTAGAAAAATAATAATAAGAAACAAAAAATGCGTTCATTTACAATTTCATTTTCAATAGTTATTCACGATACAAGTGGGATAAGAGCATTATTAAGATACGCATGTGAAGTTTGCACAACGAGGCGATAGCCGAGATGTGTAATCACACGTGTATCGTACAAAATTTCATTCACGCCCGTCCAAAGTTAAAAAATTTGAATAATTAGAATTTTTGATAAGAAAAAAATTCATCCAAGTAGTTGCTGTAAAAATGTTTCAATCCATGACGACCACAATCTGACATAAACAACTTAAACAATTTGTTAATTGTTGTAGGTAGTTACTTTTCATAAATTCTTAACGCATTTTGTGAAAAAGAGTGATTCTGGAAGTATTGGTTCAGATATTGAAGAAGAAGAATCTAAAATTATTGCTAGCCTTTCACCTGAGAAGTCCAAGTCTAAGTATGAACTTATATATACAGAATATGAAAAATGGTGTATCGAAAAGAAAATTCAGAGCCTAGCAAATGAGAAGGTACTGATAACATACTCTGCTCATTTATCTAACACATCGAAGCCTTCATCTCTCTGGGCGTATTATTCTATGATACGTAACATGATTTCCAATCAAATGAAAGTTGATTTAGGCAAATATACGAATTTAGTAGCTCTGCTCAAAAGAAAATCTGATGGATAGCGTGCAAAGGAATCAAGAGTATTATTGAAAACGGATTGCACTAAATTTTTGCAAGAAGCTGATAATGAACAATTTTTATTCTCGAAAGTGGCGTTGATAGTTGGTCTTGCTGGTGCTTGTAGGCGAGAAGAATTAACAAATTTACTTTTTTGTAATGTGAAAGACGAAGGGCAGTGTTTACACTTTTTGTTACCAAATACTCAAATCAAAGAATCAAGAGAATTTTTTGTAACTGTTGGAAATATTGATGGTATAAATATGGTTACAATTGTTTGGGATTATATTGGTCTTCGTCCAAATAATGTTGATCATGATCGATTTTTCATTCAATACAGAAAGGGTAAATGCTTAAAACAGCCTGTGGGAATTAATACGTTTGGCTCTTTGCCCCAAAAAATAGCTTCATTTCTAAAACTTGAACATACTAAAGAATATACCGGTCATTGTTTCCGGCGCTCATCTACGTCATTGTTAGCCGATTCAGGGGCGAATTTGCTAGCTATAGAGTGCCATGGTGATTGACGATCAAATACTATCGCTGAGGGCTATATAGAAAGTACGGTTGAAAATAAAAAAAATATAGCCACAGGCATTTTAGGTGGAAAAGAAAACAGGACCAGTGCAAATAATCAAGAATTGAATGTAGTCAACAAAAATGCATCGCAATTCCCCTCTTCATCAGGAACCAATTAAAAAAATTGTAAAAACTTGCGTTAATGGAGCTCTCAACTCACGCAAAATGAGTAGCAGAAGTGGCAGTTAGCTCCCGGGCATACATAAATATTTTTAGAGGCTTATATTTTATTTTAAGCGCTGAAAAATCTCTCCTATATAAAACCCAGGCGTTTACAACGCAAGTATTCAAGAGGTTAGTGAATATTGGATAATACCAATGTCGGCTCTACTGGGTGACCTGTACAGTCCAATGAGAGCATAAGCTTCATCAACGGCTCCTATATGTTATTATAATTTACAATAATCATATGCAGGCAAAGATAATCTACTCCTTCTTGTTTCGTTTTGTTTTCCCCTTTTTGCGTTACTTGTTGGGTCACTTGAATCATTTGTTACATTTTTTTCGCACTGCCAATTGAGAATTTTTTTCCATAAAATGTCACATGACTTAGTCCTTTAGGATAAAATGTAACTGGAACAGTAATAATGAAATTCTATATTATGTGTTACTTAACCGTATAGTAACATATATTTGATATAGACTGTCTACGCTGTACTTTCTCACATAGTCGTCCCCTGTACAGAATACAGAATTTCACTTTCATATCTGCATTATTGCGTATATCAAAAAAATAAAGGAAAGAAACAATATTACTGACAATATAAATTATTTATATTTTTGCTGCAAGTCGTATTTCACTTCACTGGGAAACGCAGGTACAAAAACATCGAGTATAAAATTCAGTTCATTGCGCAGAATCCGAAGAAGTCCCCCTATCAAAATAGTGGATTGTAACCATACGGTAGCATTATTCTCTTTGCTGTAGAACTACATACACCAGAGTTACACACATTTGAAAATGATGTTACCATATGGTTACAAATCCCGATAAAGGGTTAACGTCAGGAATTATGATCCATATTCAAATCATAAGCCTAACAAGCGTAAAGACTGTTCGAGGGATGGTGCGTTTGCGAATTTGCTCCTGGCGTGTAGTGGAAGCTTATTAATACTGTAAAGAGGATTAACAGTGCTCTTGTTCTAGTCCTGCAATCTGCAGGTGAATGTATCCTTTATCTTCATTATTCATTTTAGCCTGAACCTTGAAGATTTCCTCCTGGAAAGCTATTTTCATTACAAGCACGTGCGCTACTACAAACGTCTCCTAATATTCATTGTAGTAAATGACATAGAAAGAGATGAATTGAAAAGGAATCGCAATATGAAATTATCCGTGATATTGCCATAGTGATCCAAATAATATTTTTATAGGCTGTCACGCGAAGACGGTGTATATATCAATTTTGGAAACGAGCTCGAAGAGAAAAGAAGATTTATTGAGTGGTTTATAGGAAAATACATTATGGAGGAGACTCAGTGAACTGTTATTTCAACTTTGCATTTCTGTTTTCCATATTTAGCTAGTCTTCAATGCTCTGATATATCATACATTGGTTGTGATTTCCAGTTATGAACGAATCACTAGAATAAGAAATTTGTAATGATCGTAATTAGTTACTGGTTTGTTTTGATGAAGTCTACAAATCAATAGCTTATATCTCTTTTTATTATATTTGTCTCGTTTGAATGCTAACTCTATAAAACCTATTATCCTTTATGTCTATAAAGATTATTAGTTCTGAAATTGTTTCATAAACTCTCACATAAATGGTTGTAATTACCCTTATTCATTTAGAGGGTGCAAAGTTCAAAAGCGTTTATAACAAGGGAGAGGCGATAAACATTTTACGAGCGTGGCTGTCAAAAGACGCACCCTTGAAATATTCATAAATTACAGGAAATTATTTTCATCATGAAATAGTGAGAATTTTCTGCGAGAATATTTCTGTATGTAAACAGGTCTATATAATAATTGTTTACAACAGTGTGCTCACAAACTTTTGTTAATTACTTGAACTCATCCACCTCAGACTCCCAATACCTGAAACCTCGTACTCATTCAGTCGCCGTCGTCGGTAAAGTTATAGCATCACGTTAATTGGTAACCTAATTCTGCATTGTATTTTTCGATGTAGCACAGTCTCAGCTCAGAATGAGTTCTGGACTCTGCTCAGATACATCTGATTTTGAGAACTAGTGTCTGCAGAATAACAGAGTGGTATATATCGAGCCATACAAATATCATTGTATTCACTAGTATGTGATGTTTGAGTCGCAAGAGCTCGATAAATTTTTGGTATCTTTTCAATTTGTAGTTAGGTGAGTGTATTGGTGAACATTCAGGGATGCGGAAAGATCTTTAAAACTTATTGATTCGCCTGTGGATAATCTGCAAAGTTTTGATGGAACTCCTTAGTAGACACCACCTGTGAGAACACTAAACTTTCTTCTTCGAAGTGTTATTGCTTCGGACCATCTGTCGCTAACGTGTGTAGTCGTCCGTTCTACGGATGACCATTTCGCAAATGCTATTATTGCATTGATTTCTTTCTCTTACTACTATTTCGGATGACGTCCTTTTTTTTGGCTTTTTATCTCATATTTACCCGTTTCTGCTGTTGCTTTTGTCTCGTGAAAAACTTACTATGATAACAACAGTTACAACTTATTGGAAGAAGTCTGCCATCTTCACGAATACAAACATAATACTTGAGAGCTGCAACACGCGTTTTCTTTTAAGTACTTTGCTCTAACATAGACAACTTCTTTAATAGCTTAGAAAAGAATTAACAGTATTGTTCAGTGCAGAGCTCAAAATTCCAAAATAAGGTTCAAATTTTGTGAAGAAATGATCTCTTCTTCATATTCCAAAGGCAAATCTGATGGATAACTGTTATAGGAAGGGACACAGTCCTCAAATTCCTAATCTAATTGTAAATAGGCAGTAAATATTTAGGTTTGGGAACGTTAGAGCCGGTTCTGCTTGAACAGAAGTGAAAAACGAAGACGAGCAGTCATTGCCGAGTGAAGCTACATATCAGCCACGGACAAACTCGAACGATAACAATACTTGACTTTGATTGATTGCACATTAAGATATCGGAAGAGTAATCTATAAACTTCAGTAAGAAGTCAATCTTGTACAAGTATCTTACTTGTTACAGCGCTCAGATATTAATTATGTAGAGGGACGTTTCAGGCCTTTAATCACCTTGAATAACTTCTTTCCAAGCTGCGCACAGAAAATAATCACTAAATATTGCACATTTCTCTTCAAAAAGGAGGAATTTCCCCTCAAAAAGAATAATGAGAAATATGGCACCGACGCTTGTGCCATTATAGAATAAATACAGAATTCAGTAACTGATAAGACTGCTTTCTTAGATGTTATATGTTCCTCGAACACCATATGAAGCGCAAGGCTGTGATAAAATTTCAACCGGAATATTCATGCCATTTCATTCACAATCGTACTCAATAATTAATTTTTTTCTGGATAAATTTTTTTTTTCCAAACTAATTTGATGGAGTAGTCGATGAGAACAAATTTGTTAACATTTGTTAGCTGTTTGTTGTTTGACATTCACTGAATGAATATTATTGTTTTTTTTTCAATAATTACCAGTGATAAACATCTCTGAAAGTTCTGACAGTGGAATGGAACAATGTATTTCGCGCTGGAAAAAGCTGCAGCGAATGCCGCCGAAAATTTGCTACCTATAAAAAGCAAGAGCCATTTCGAAGGAACGTACAAAGCGTATGAGGACTTGTGCCACGCTAAAATAATAAAATTCATTCAGAAAGTTTTGCGCTCACTTATTTTATGGATTTAGCGGGAATTAAGAACAACTTTATGGGCAACGTACTGGATATTGGAAACAATCCTGAGTATCCAAGAAAATATCAATACTGTTGAATATTCCAAGCTAGCGGCCTATTTGTACAGACGAAATTGGAGTGTTCTTTCAAGAATTTCGACTGATACATCTTTAGAATTTTTCACCCGAAAGGTACATACCGATGTATTATCAAAATGCACATTATTATAGTCAAAATTTTTGCCTTATTCCTTGGTATTTTGGGAGCTTGTTGGAGTGATGAACTATTCAAAGTGAAAATTGATATAAGCTTCTTAGAAGATGAAGCCTGCGCATAAAAACATGCCAAATGTGATTTCCAATGAACGAATAAGAATTAATTGAATATTTCTGTAGCAGTGATTATTATGATCATAATGCTTGCGGAAGAATCCTTATGACAGTTTAAATGTATATGGTGCTGGACAACTCTGCATAAACTTTCTCTACCCACAGGGGCAGATGGGGAGGGATAAACTGGCCCAGGAAACTATTAGAGTCGCGTCGGCCTGATTCGGCCCGATTCTTACCAACATCTTCCACGAAGGGATCACCGAGTTATTCTGGGTCAAAAACATTAGGAAGAAATCTTCAAAAGTCCCTACTGACTCATCTGCCCCTGCCCACCCAAGAGATGGAAGTATCACTTTCGACCCGTGAGATAGTCACCGAAATTAGAAATTACATACTTCCTAACCTTTGAAAAGTTGGGAAATGCTATATATTATAATAGTCCAAGAGCCCGCTCGGAAATACTACCTTGAATCGTTAGACGATTCTTACGTATTCTAAACGATCCGTTGTGAAAACATTACCCTTGAAAAACAGCGGTGTTATTTTTAATTCTGCCAGAAGCAATTAATATTGATTATTCATTATGTGAATTTAACGCACAAACTACCTTTTTATGTTAGACACTTGATAATTACACTGGAACATGTATTTTTATGTGTAAAACAAGGAAAACTCACGGTGCCGAGTCTCATTCTGCCACAACCCCCGGCACCGTGGCTTCAAAGTGGTTGAAAATATCGATAAAGTATCTTTTTTTGTTAGACGAAAAAGTCCTATACAAAAATTGTAGCCAGAGACCTGACGAATTCAAAGAACCAACGATGCCGACTCTCATGTTGCCAGAATTCCTCGGCACCGTGAATCAAAGCGGTTGCTCGCGCGGCCTATTTTCAGTCTGAATACAATTTGCATACATTTATTTCTGATGCAACAGTACCTTAGAAGGGAGAGTATAAGGTGTAATAATATTTGATAAACTTCCATCCTATCATCTAAGAATGATTAAATCTAGAGTAACTAAGTTTTTAGAATAAATGCATACCGTTTCAATTCCGGTCAACTGATAAAAGCAATCAGAGAACAAATGTATTAATGAAATGAAATCAATCAATAATCGAAGCATACCCATAAAAGAATTGGAATAAGTGAGATTCATACTTACTTGTACAAAGTACAAGTGAGTATTGTGAAACCGACAAAATTCACATTTCGAGATTTTGATGAAAATACTCGTATAATGTTGAATTTTTGTATTTTAGACTGGCTTAGGATCTAGTTGTGCTCTTATCATTGTACTGATCGACTTGACCGGAAGTGCACTTTATATCACAGACTCATTTCCACATAAATTGAAAACAACAAAAAATTCTGAGACATTCAATTATTTGTTTCACAAAATTTCAAATCTAAGAATCGGTTTTGACACCATCATCTCAGATCGGGAAGCAACTGTATACACGTGTTTCGTCCTTATTAGGACTCGTCAGTACAGTTCAGCCAAGAACCCAAGATAGTCAGGGCTTGGATGTTTTCTTCAGCTTTCATTTGCCTGAAATCATCGTACAGATTCAATGAGAGAAGATATAGAGATGGCGTTACACGATTTTAGATTTAAATTGAATTAAAACTCAGGTAGCTAACTGTTGATCTAAAAGATGCATGATCGATTCGAAAGAAGCATGTGCAGCTATCGAGGTTTGATCTTGACCTGCTGTATATTACTTTGAACCAGTCGAACAGACATTTCACTCTTCCAACCACTTTCCATTCAATTTTACGCTGTCAAACATCAATTATCATGCATTTGATTTCTTAATGTACACCACAAGAAAAATTGCAGTCGTTCATGCTATACAATTACTGTCAGCACTCCATTTATAATAGTTTTCATACAAATATCACCGATATTTCCAAAAATTCAGGAGTAGTAAACATTTTTTATCTTATTACAACAAAACAAGGTTCTCTTGTGAGAATCATTGAGAGTCATCTAGTTTATTGTCAAACAAAGAAAACCACTGAGTTCAGCAAAATACTTACTACGTTATTTTATTTCCACACTTGCAATGTAGCAGAGAGCGCAAAAGGATAAGATATCTTCAGGAATTCTAACCGTTATTAACACATAATTTCTGGATATGTAGCAATATTACCTTAAGTAATTTTCCTTGCGCACGACAATCTTAGCTATTTCGCGCAAAATGAAAATATAAGTGGATACATATTCAGAAAGTCTTGTTATTCTCTAATTTATTGAATCTAATGCAGGAAGTATTATAATAATATGAATACAGCTAGCGAACAGTTTTATTCTCATAAGTTGGTAGAAATGTAAATATATTACGTAAAGCATAAGTAGTACAAAGTTTGTATAGTACATATGAGGAATTGTTCTAGAAGTTGGATATAAACACTACCTATAATAGTTTTTTAGAACAGAAGTAACCACAGGTATGAGGAGAATCGATGTTTTGTGAATAGAATCGGTTTGGGGCTTCGTAGAATTTGAAAATCAACTTTTCGATCATAGGAATCACAATTTCATCAAAAACAAACGGCAAAAATTCATTTAACAGCCAAATCAGTGCATAATCATACAGCCGTTGTGTTTGTATTGCTAGGCAATGCACTGTTGCCGCGTTCGCCCCTGAAATTCGAATGCTGAGCCTTTGACGACCGTGCACAAATTAATGTAAAGTCATGTGCATTACATGCTGTTAAATAGGATTATTGAGAAATCCGTTATTTGTTGGTTTGTTTTTGTAATCAAAATGGGAAAACTGGGACTAATTCTTGATGCTCGGCTGATCTGGTTTTTCTACGCTAATTGCATTGTGGATTGCTGCTGCATACTTTGCAATTTTGATAGATTGAATGTACAACTGTGCCACAAAATAATAGTGCAGATTATTTGATATAGTAAGAGAGGAGCTATAAGCTGATCATGGCTGAGTTCAAAATTCATCCAACTAATCTGTGTGCTCCCCCTGCAAATATCAGTAAGACTGTAATTTTTCGTAGACATAGTTATCTCAACATCCCAACTGACTAAATCCATGTCTCCTCTTATGATTATTGAACATCAAATTAGCATATTTATTCTCAATTCAGTACAGCTAGTAAACTATATACGACCATTTTATTATCATCAGCAGAAGTTCGACTAAATTAATCACCCTATTTTCACTAGCTGACTACCTACATCAGTGCCTGGCGTGATATATGAACCTGCCACAATAAACCTAGTTGATTAACTTACAATTATTACAAGTTATTTTGTATTACACACTCGTTCAGCATAGCTGAATGGATAAATCAATTACTTTGACATCCTTATGCCAACCTCATTTTGAGGAGAAGGCGTAATATATATATGTATGTATGTTCACACTTGAATCCATCAAATTATGCTTCTAGTGGCCCAGAATCAAGCATACTGTCATATGAAAAAACATATTCCTATGATCTGAATATTCAATTCCTTGAGCTTATCTCGTTGGTGGAAAAGTCAATATCCCTTTCTGTTCTTGTAAACAAAACGCAACGTTCAAATCACGCAATGCATTTTTATTTCATTCAACTAACAATGGAATGTAACTTTTTCATACTTACGAGTTGACTCAATTTATCAAATTAGTTTTCAGGCTAGCTACAAAAAATTGTCGGAGACTCAATGGATGCTATGATTTCTGTGATAATGGTACAAGAACTATTGAACACAATCACACAAGAGAAGGGATTGATAGGCTATATCCAGAAAAGATTTTGCAATTCCCTACTCACTTGATTTGACTCACACGGCCACAATCTGTTTTCCATTATGGAGCAGCGTAGAACACAATATGTTTACTTCGATATTAGGGAGAAAATATTATGTGTCTGTTTTTCAGAAAAATTAGTATTGGATCAATATTTTTGAGACTATACCTGAGCAAAATTTATGTTTTCTTCCACAAATAAGCAGTTCAAAATAGACCGGACAAATTTGCTTATCTTAATATTTATTGACTGCGAACGATATCAATTTCTGCAAGCATTTTCATCATTGGTTACATGACGGTGAATGAACAAATAAGTACTGTCAAACACTCAAAAAGAGTTTGATAGACAATTTTGGTACTGCTACTAACTCCAATACTACAAGAAGAAAAACAAAAACTGGAAGAAAGAAATAGGTTCTTCTCCTGATAAATAAATGAACTGTAAACATTCGAAGAGCGGAGTAAATGCAAACGCTGCAGACTTCTGCAAAACTGAAAAGCAATGTCAAAAATCTAGGCTTGAGACATGTCAACAATATGGCGCACTATTACTTCCATCAATGACTGCTTAATACTGCAGGAAGATCTTGACTCTCTTATTGAATGGTGTAATGAGAACAAATTGTACTCAAATATTGATAAATGCAAAGTTCTGTCATACTGTCGTAGAATAAATAATATCAATTATGATTACAAGTTGTCTTATTTTATTTTAACCAAATGTCAATCAACTCAAGATCTTGATGTCATATTCGATGCTAAACTCATATTTATTGATCATGTGCAACATATATCATCATCAGCTTTCAAAATGCTAGGATTTATCATTCGGAATACATGTCAATTTCAAGATATAAGAGCTATTTTTATATTATATTATTCCTTTGTTAGGTCCAGACTTCAATATTGCTCAGTATTATGGAACCTTCTATATTAAGTGCACAGTAAATGCATTTAATCTGTACAATCTAAATTTCTCAGATACATTTATTTCAAGATAATGGGTACTTACCCTAACTTCAGTGTCACTTAGATATTTTATTAGGAATCTTCAAGTCTCAATCTCTGCATCTAATGCGTTACACATCTTCACAGTGTTATCTCTATAAATTAGTTAATAATATCATGGACGATCCTTGCTGCTTAAGTTTGACTTACTTTTCTGCTCCAAATATTCGAGCTAGAACTCCTTATAATTTTTATCTTCCTTCTGCTAGAACCAATATGCTTTTTCAATCTTTTATTTTCAATATGTGCTCTTTGTGTAATAAAATAGATGCTACAGTAGACTTATTCTCTCAAACTTACAATGTGTTTTGCTCAAAGATCAGTAATTTTTAATAATCATATGTTCTACACTTTATGTTTAAACTTGTATTTTCTTATATTTCTCATGTTTTATTGTTCTTCCCCTATTATTAGGACAACCTGTTGAGTAGTGTGTTATCAAAATGAAAATAAATAAGATATAGTTCATTATCTGATCAACATGAAATATTTAGCATGAATCCTTATATAGTCCAGTCAAGTTAGTCCTAAAAATACGGGTGCCCATGCATAAATTCCCAAGAAGCTGAAAATTGGCATGAACCTTAGTGATACCATTATAATGAAGTTGTGAAAAGTCCTCATCGATCCCAGGTGTGCGAAACATTTTATGCGAGTTCGTAGAAATGGGTTCTTCAAATTTTTCAACTAAATTGTCAGTTTTATGATCGAAATAGATTAGACAAAAATTATAGATCTTCCAATTCTCTACAAAAATAGGCCTCACACTTTTTTCCCAAGATTGGCCATTTCTGAGAAAAAGCCATTCTAAAGTTATTTTTTCAATAATATGCATTACTACGCTGCTTATGTACATTATAGACGTATAATATGGATGAAACTATTAGTCTGCGTGACTAGTACTCGTACATTGATATTGAATGATAGTTCCAAAAATATGAAATGAAAAGAGACCTAGTCCCTAATTTTATGTGGCCATGTAGCCTTAAGCAACATCTGTCTTCTGTTCAATTGTCAACGTGGCAGTGTTCGTCTGTTACTTACTTCAAATTACTTGCATAGATAAATTGCATTACGTAGCTTCTGCAAAACATGATCGTAATGAAAAAAGTGTTCAATTAGCTTCTCTTCCTCCAGCCTTGGATTCTTCTCATCAACATTTTTATCGAGTATATTACCAGGTTCAATTGTGGCTTGATAATGAACTGGACCCAGAATAATAGAAGCTAATTATTGATGTATTGGAACCAATCGACGCTCTACTCCCCCCTGCACCAGAATAGCTCCTCATTACTATTTTCTCTAGATGCAAAAAGTGTGGGTGTAATTCGAAATGCGGCAGCAAAAAAATAGGCTTACTTTGTTCACCAGCATGCACCAGCTGTGAAGGCCAGTCATGTTCAAATGCTGAATCTCCAACAGAAGATGATCCTTACATCAACGACGGAGCAACTGATGTATCGCAGTTTGAACAGTTTATGTCAACTCAGGAAGATGAAGAAAAAGAAGAAGCAGTTGAATAACAAGACTTAATATTATATTGAACTTCAATATAAAGACCGTGGAATAGGACTATCGGAGAAACCACGACAAGAATTACGCACCAAGTACACTACTTCACAGGTGGCGTGGAAGCGTGTGCATATAATAGAGAATATAACTTTAGAATGGCTTTTTCTCAGAAATGGCGAAACTTGGCGAAAAAAAAGTGAGAACCATTTTTGTAGAAAATTGGAAGATCTATAATTTTTGTCTAAGCTATTTCTCTCATGAAACTGACAATTTCGCCAAAAAATTGAAAAATCCGTTTCTACGAAGTTTGACCTCGTATAAAATTTTTTGCACACATGGGATCGATAGGGACTTTTCACAACTTCATCATAATGGTGTAACTAACGTTCATGCCAACTTTCAGCTTTTTGGTAATTCATGCAAGGGTGAATGTCTATTTTGACTGGACTATATAGAGGATGAGCTAGGCTCAAACGTAGACACAGATTTTATTAAGTTTTTGTAATCCTTGGTGTAGAGCATGGAACATCCCTTAAATAGAGAATATTGCATCTCTAATGTTATGGAGTATAGAAGAGAGTAATCATTTTAACTGATTCGGATATTATTTGCTAATGGTACATAGATTGAAGAGCTGAATGATTGGTAAAACGTTGGGAGCTGGAAGAGAGTCACTCATCAAGAGAAGAAGCGTCAACTATCCAACTTTTATCTGAATATAATATTATCATCATTTCTCACTTGAGAATTTTTCTTCATTCTCATTTAAAGAAGCTGCAAATATTAGGGATCATGAATTTGTCAGTTCATGGTGCTAACAGGTGATTCTATAGCAGCGTCTTTAAGTGTTGATATAATTTTAAAATTATTCGATTTCACAACTTACCATTGTATATAATCAAAGAGACTTTGTCATTTGAATACTGTAACCTAATGAGGAGACAATAATTATGATAAATATTAGAATTTTATACATCAAGACCAATAATAACAGAATAGTTTATGTTGAAGTGAATAGAAAGGATGACAACTAAGATATGTGGAAGATATACTAAGAAATGAACATTAAAAATATGTATTCGTCCCGAATGTGGAATAAAATCACATGATTGTTAGTCTTATATGATAAAAAGGTCATAATAATGATAGTTCTCCATTCTTGTTCTCATTTTTGTGCCAATAAAGGAACTAGTGTGCAGTGCAGTATAAGAATGCAAGAAGGAAAAGTATGTCGTTTGTCAAGAAAAGTTTGAAATTTAAGCACTATGACCTACTTTTCTGTAATAGCACATCCTTGGGGACTCACTATAAGGCTCATGCAAATTCTATTCTATTTCGTTTATATCAAATTCAAGGATCATTTAGACTGGAGATATATCCGAGTGGCTGAGTGAATATTGTTATAAGTTGCCAGCATTCAATCATTTACCGAAATTTTCGGACACGCTCAACGCCATATCTCCCCTTGAATTTTGTACAGTTTGATGAGCTTAGTTATGTGATTCAAATAGGTTATTTTATAACGAATATTAGACTTATAATACTTTATTATCTGTAAATTCGGATACTTTAATGTCGGGTTATATAGGAATTAAAAAAGTGTATTCTACTGATCAGATCATGAGATTTTGTGTATTTCAAGTAGATTTTAATGTTCCAGAGATGAACGAAGAACTTGTACCTATATATATCAAAGTATGACAAAGTAAATGCTGGGCGTAGTTGGGAAACAATATACGGAGAATGATCATTGTGAAAGGCAGGTGCATCCTGAGAACAAGAATCTCCGACAAGATTACAGGAGAAAATTATTGGAAGTCAATTAGTTTCACGATTTCGAATTGATTAGAACCAATAATTGTCAGTTGGATATATTTATTGATCCTATCTGCATTTTCCAAAACAATGCAGTGGTCAGGCTTCTCAAAGCGTGAGCACAGTCTATGAAATCTCTGATAAATGATCGCGTATAAGAGAAATCTACACGTGTTGAAGACTGCTTTAGACTATCTACAAGTCATATTTCATGAAAAATTCCGCGATGCTAACAGGAAGACGACGACTTCCTTCTTAAAATAACATCAGGAGATGAAATGTGGCTTAGGTGATATCGATGCAGAGCGAGTGAGAGAGCAGAATGGAAACCATACTGCAATCATTCGAGCTGTCAGAACAGGAGACCTCCCAGTTGCCGGTCTATTGCTTCTGCTTCGATGCTTTACTTCAGCAGATATAGCCCCAGCTCTTTACTATTATCGATGTCCGCGGTAGCTGGAAAATATCCGATATTCCATACCTAGAAGTTTTTCCACTAATTTGCAGTTCGACTCATTCATTATTTATTATAAACGTCGCGTTTTTGTTCCTTTAACATCTATTTTCCAAGTTCTATCTCAGCTTGGATCGCAAATTTTGTACGCATATTAATAAAAGAGAATCACATCCTATAGAAATTGATGTATCGAAAAGTATAGCCAAAACTTATGTCAACTTAAATCAAATAGACATATTTCATCAATGAGTGGCATCGTTCTTCGACGAACCCTCTCTTTCTTTAAAGCATCTGATGTGCGGAAAGCAGATCTCTTTCAAATTCTGATTGAGTTTAGATGTGTACCATATTAAGCTGACGCAGTAGCCCTCATAAAATATTCCAAGTTATTCTATTTGGAAAACTTCGGATACGAATCTCATGTTTACGTCATCGGATTCTACACTCTTAAATTGCCCTGGAGAATTGAGCTTCCATACTAAAGTTATACAAGTGCATTTCAAATGAAAATTCTAAAATATATTCATCATGTTGGAAAGTTTACAGTAGGGTTATTTCAGCTTATCCTCAAATAAGAAATTTATATATTTTATACATAACAAAAGTCGTATAAATTTGACTCAAATATGCTCTTGGATATTATGTTCAATGTATAATACAGAAAGAAGTTATATTCAGAAAATGGGGACAAATCAAATCTAGAAAAATCTCCTGCTATACCACTTTCTAATTTACTCAGGATTCCAAGTTGATCTACGAATTGAGCAAGCAGATGTTCAATTTACATCCACCGACATGTGTTTGTGATTATTTTATCATTTCCAGTTCTTGTTTGGTTACTCTAGGTGAGAAATTTTGCTGTACTCGCTCATGAAAGCGTAACTCCATGTGATGTTCCAATAGAGGTGTACAAATAAAACAAGCTCATGGAATTGTTTATTCAGATGGTGTAATGTCTCGCGATAAACGGTTGATCAAAAATTCAGAGAAAAATATTTGCAGCAATTATACTGAGAAAAAACTAATGAACAAAGAGCGATGGAGAAGAATGAAGAATCAAGAAAACCAAATGGAAGTGGTCGGGCCTCGTAAAAAGATTAAATTACAAGAGATTGATCGAAGTAACAACATTCTGAATATTGTGACCGAGTAACTCGTAGTCCATTTAGGCCGAATTGTGCTCTGCACTGTACCCATTAGTAATATCAAAATTGATCACACGAATCAACTTGGAATAGATTGTAGAAAAATTGTGGATAATACAGCTACAGAAGAGCTATCCAAACTCAAAGGGTGATTTATTGACATTGTTTGAATGCTCTTAACTGAAGAATCAACCAAACATCAAAATTGAAGAATATAACCCAATTTACTTGAAATAAAGATATGTTCTCATGTGGATCAATAATTCTTTATTCATCTAATTGAACATACTTCTGTAACAATAAAGCGCCTTATTGTTTAGCAACAAGCAAATTGAAGATTTTGGAACGTTTTTCTATTTAAGCACATTTCTTGCAGACATCACCGTCCTTCAACAGATTGAGAATTATGAATGTCTTTGGCGAAGTGAAAAATAATTCCATAGTTTTCTCTAATGGAATCAAAATGGGTTTTGTTCGTTAGTTACTCGAACGAATCTGTAAATTTTATTACATTCATCAAATCAAAGATGAAAGTTACTAATGTTTGAGCTTTTGGTGATGATCGTTCATGCAAATAATATATTGATGTAACTTGTACATGATGACCACTACAGTATTTCACGAGGGCTGTCATTTTAGTGTCTCATATTTGCTTTCAAATAGTGCCAGTAATCAAATGTGAAACCAATAGATTAACATCCGTATTTAATTACCCTGAAGTTTTAGAACAATACGTATAATGTCTCAGCTGCAGCAAGTTTTAAAAGTTCACAAGTCATTAGAAATATGAAGCTCAAGAAAATTTTCGCTCATTAATCTTCTACAACTTTCGAGAGAAATCATCGGAACGAATTGCCTCGTTGAGTTGATTCCTGTTATTCGTGATGTTATGATGATGTCGTTGAAAGAAAAAATAATACCAAATTACTAACACATACCTTTTTATTATCAAAATATTTCCGTTATAATTACCAAATACTTCCAAATGATGAATTTTATGAGATCAAAACCAGATACGTTTCACAAAAATACAAATTCAGGAGTCGGTTTTCACACCATCATCCTGAATAGGGCAGCAACCGTAGACACGTGCTTCGTCCTAATTAGACATGCAGAGAAATAAATC
Source organism: Dromius quadrimaculatus (assembly GCA_963989225.1). Taxonomy (NCBI): domain Eukaryota; kingdom Metazoa; phylum Arthropoda; class Insecta; order Coleoptera; family Carabidae; genus Dromius; species Dromius quadrimaculatus. The sequence goes on from OZ022328.1 coordinate 7,830,286, forward strand.
TGCGGCAGTGTCATCTACTGTAATACTGCCGAAGTGACAAGGCTTGAAGAAATGCAGGACACTGTAAAGTGACCTTTTTGTGCAACTTATCTGGTTTTGATTTTATAAAATTTATCAAATTCTGTCCCACGGTCAAACTTTAAAGATCACTTCACAGTGTCCTGCATTTCTTCAAACCTTGTTACTTCAATTGTATTATAGTAGATGGCACAGCTGCAGATTCATTCCTCTGCATGTCATGAACCAGTTTACTTTTCAATAGTTTCGCGGCTACAAGTCCGACTATCGGCGGCTTGCTATACCATACTGAAGAGACCTAATAAGGACCAATCACGTGTTTACGGTTGCTGCCCTATTCAGGATGATGGTGTGCAAACCGATTCATGAATTTGTATTTTTGTGAGACTTATCAGGATTTGATTTTATAAAACTTATCAAATGTGGTTTCACGGTCAATTTTTAAAGTGTCCTGCATTACTTCTAAATGATTGAATATGAAGGGAGTGAGGGACTGATTATTGGCTTTGGCCGAGGGAAGCTACGTCTTACGGTCTGTTTGTGAATAAATTTACGAGCCATGAGTCCTACGACTCAGTGATAGGTGCATCTTTCAATCTCTCAACGTTCACATACACAATAAATGTTGTTGATAATTCCGAGGCACACTCTTAGATTACTACAGCCCTTTACTGCTGCTACGGTGACAACTCCGCGACAAACTCAAGGCAGTTTACTACAGCCCTAACTGTTGCTGCGGGGATAACCCCGAGACACACTCAAGACAGGTTACTACAGCCTTCATTGCTGCTACGATGGCCCACTGTCATATTCATACATACATTCAAAAGATAACCAGCTCACCTGAATTCGTGTTTTAATTCAATTGTCACCTCACTTCTCATGAGCACCTTGACAATTATATTTTCACAGTTTTCACTTCAACATCAGAAACAAAGCCCATTCGTGTACTCATAATGAGCATGCAGCATAAAGTAAATAAAGAAATCATTGAACCCCAACAAAGCTCACTCAGCACTCTCTTACTTCACAGTCATCAAGATAAATATTATAAACCAAACAAATTCACATTTGGAGAATGTTTTTTTGTGACAGTAATGAAGTACCACATCAGTCAACAGTTTCTCGGTGGTATGAAGAATTCAAAACGGCAGTCTTTCAGGAAAACGTCCATGCCGTGCGCAAGTTCATCAACGAAGATCGACATGTGACATCGCAAGATTGAGGCATCACGAAAATTTCAGACTTCAATTCAAAAAAATTTGCATGTAGAATTGTGTGTGGAGAACAAGTTTGCCGTCAAATACTTTATCTGTTGCCCGAAGAACAGAAAGAAGCTAGGATCAATTGGTGTCAAAAAACTTCAAGTCAATTCGACACAGGCAACTCTAAAAGCGTGTACAGAGTGATTAGTTATTACGAATCGTAGATTCACTCATATGAATCCGATAATAAACGCCAGTCATCTGTTTCTGTTTGGGTGTTCCAAGGTGAAGAAAATTTGACAAAACTCATTTGTTCCCGAAGTGTTTCTGAAGAGATGATCACGATATTTGTCTTATAAGCAGACCATATAATAACAATTATTCTACAAGAATAAAAAACTGTTACTGACGACCATTTAACTACCCGAAATGATTGCTGAGCTTCGAAAACCCAACCCTGAACAAAGGATCGTCCTCTACCAAGACAATTTCTGAAGCAGCAAAACGTCTATTGTTAGAGCATCCTCCTCACAGTCTTGCCCTAAGTCTTGACACATTTTTTTTTATTCCTTCAAAAACTAGGAACGAATTGTTTGTCAGGGTTTGCCGGAAGAAGCAGTCGACGCTTTCATGAATGCAATTTTGTCAGTACCAGTAAATTAAAGTTGGTTCGAGTTTTAGTCATTAGAACCCATCTACCGTATTCTTTTATTTCTATATGTAAACTGAAGAGTCAGCCCTCGTATCCAAAGATGTCAGTGTTCCTGTCACACTGACATTCGCTTTTATCAAAATACACCTATTATATATTGCATTTGAGCCTACATTGAATATAATACTTTGATCATCAGAATGATTATCTTCCGACAAGGTGGTTAGGAATTTGGTATCGTCAATATTTGATGTTTTCAAGATAACTTTGACATAAAATAATTACGGAGCAAGCATTGTGCGTGTTTCATGTTCCGAAAAAAAAATTCTCTTGGAATATAATTTCGTAATTTTCACCAAGTCATTTCAGCTGTCTGTTTGATTGCTACAAGATAACCACCGACCTCATTATTTGAAATATAAATTATTGACAGTCGATTGGATACAATACAGATGTTGAATTGCTGATGACCTGCATAATTGACCTGTCAGCAGAACTCATGAATTTCATTTAATTGTAATTGACTTCCGAATTTGTGATTGATTTTTAGGGGATTTCAATTAAGTGGGCGAATATAGTTGATCCATTCAAATCAGATGGAATTATGAGATCTAGAATGAATTCAGCAATAATTTGGATTATCAGTTGACAAAGCAATAATTTCGAGAATAAACTGGATCATTGCAAAAAATTTGAGGCGCACATCGTCCAAAATAACAAAATGATGTCCACAACCTGAATGATCGATATCCATAGCAGCAAAGTATCCTTCTCCTTTTTTCTAATTCACGTCATCACAAAGGATCATTCTATGAGATTGCTTGAATCATTTCAATTGTAGTATCTCCTCAATTTAATTTATTTCAATCATAAAAAATTGGATCTCACGCTACAATAATTACGACTTCAATTCTTATTTCTTGAGAAAGTTTTGTCGTGAAGTACCCATTAGTTTTTAATGAAATGGAATTTTCGTAATTTTTATCCTAATGGTAGCTGATTTATATCATTTCTTCTTGACGGCGTCCAAATTTCTCGCAAATTATAAAGTTTTATAGCAGATGAGCCAACGTAATGATTCCATTAGTGTCGAGTGTCTTTCCTGGATAGAAACTAAAATGCGATTTGTTGTATTATTGATCACAATTTCAAACTCCATTAAGCTTTCCAGATGTGATTTGGTTTAGTTTGGCAACGGAGAAATTGTTTTTATATGATCATTAATTTTTCAACATGTTCCTGATGCTTTGCTTCTACGAGTCAAGTGCAAAGTGATTCAATTCACTAATTGAAATTAAGTTGGCAACATTCCATTTGATGTTGTTCAAATTAATGCTTGAATAATTCAGTGATATTTTTGCATGTACGAAGCTCCGCTTACTTCTGGGGTTTTCTATGATTATTTCGGAGGACTACTTACAAGTCAGAAGAGTCGTGATATGGAAAAATGAACTACGAGAACCAGCAGCTCCTTGGATACTTCTTCATTAGATACTTGCAGTTTGCAGTGGCGGATTGACAAATTTCTCAAGTACAAACTGTTAAATTATTGCCACCCTTAGTTGTCTGCTTCTAGAATATTTCTACAATTCAACAATTTGTTTGAAATCGCACAAGAAATAGAGGAGAATGTCATGGAGAGGATGTCTTGCAGACTTCTTTCTGGAAGACATCAGAAAACTATCAGACAGAATTATTTAAAATTTTTGTAAGACGGCTAAAAAAACTACGATTTTCAAATTTGCCACCTTAAAATCTGTCATCCTGAGCATACAGCCTGTTGATGAATTCACCACTGGATATTTGGGATTGTAATGAAATATTGAAAGACGCAATATTGGTCATATGATATTAATGATATGATAAGTAGATGTAATATTGCGTGATTACGAGTTCTATGGTAATAATAATTCCGAATGTAGAGCATATTCAAAGTGCTAGGAAGCTCTATGAATCTTATAGAGAATTCAATAACTTATGCAATTTTGACTTAGAATTTATGAATTCATTCAAACTCATTTCAATATTGTTCTTCGAGATAATGTGCAATAAATATTCAATAGAATCCATGAATTATAAGTTAGAGAATGTAGAAGAGCTATAAGAGTCAAATACTCGGTTTCTATCTGATGAATTTAATTCTAGCCTTTGTCGTACCTCAATTTCAACTAAAACCAAGTAATTAGTCACGTAGCACTGAAAACACCGCAATCCAATTTAGATATACATGTATCCATCTTCTAAGCTCTTTGAACATCCAACTACATCAGTCGAATAGCTCATAACAAGATATCAATAAATTAAACAGCAACAAAGATTGAAAACCTACACTGTGATTCATAACAAAAGAGACAAAGATTATAGAAATATAAAATGTAATTGAGAGCAGTTTTTTTCTAAACTTGAATGAGTAGTCTACGACTATTCAAAATATTGATAACTCAACAGGATCAATTTGATAAAAAAATCAAATTTATACTATCATTCAACAACCAGATCAGCATCTCATCGATACTCATTTCATTATTAATCCATAAGGACGGGACATGGCCTCGATGTTGCAGTAAGACAACTATGGAAAACGGAGAACAAAGTATATAAATCCTTGATAAGAAATAAACAATATCCATTTCAAGAATAGAATGATCTAAGTCTAGTGGCACAAGTAACAGGTTTCGAGTAAGATCATACCTCTCAAGTAAAAAGACTTACGTTTGTTGTGAGGAATATAGAAAATGATTTAAGCATTTTTAGACCTTTTCCTGATGTTCTAACAATATTTTTAGGATAAATTGCGCTGAAAACCTATCGATAGATGGAGTTAAACAAACCGAAGATTTGATTATAATGAATTTCTATTGGTACATCATGAATTGGGCTCACACTTAAATATTCACTGCGTGGGTATGTCAATACGGTAAGACTTGTATTATTATATGATAATGAAACAAAGCTGAAGAATCAACTAAACTATGAAACATATAAATTACAGACAGAAAAAATGAAGGAGATGATACAAATAGGAAAAAAGATAGGATGAGATGATTTTGGCAGTCAAATAGAGCAAAACTACAAGAAAAATTAGAAACTGCTCTTTAAAGTTACCAAAAACTTGAGGAAAACAAAAATACACCCTTAGAACAAATTAAGAACAAAAGAAATCATTGGAAGGTGGAAAAACACTCTAAAGGATTATTGGAAGTCGAAAGTAATCAATCAGAAAGAAAAATAGGAATTGGCGGAGAAAAGATAACAATTTATGGAATAAAAGATGCGATTAGAAGAATAAAAATTGATAAAGCAGCAGGATATGATGCAAATGAACCAGAACAAATTAAATATTGAGGAACATCATGATTAGAGATGAGACATATATTATTCATTCAAATTTGTAAAGAAAGCAACACACCACAAGATTGGGAGAAGATGATAATAATGCCAACCTACAAGAAGGGTGACAAGAGAGCCTGCAAAAGCTATAGGAGAATATCACACTGGCATGTAATTGCTGAATTGTTTGAGGCAATAGTAAAGGTCAAATCAAGAAGAGAAATAGAAGAAGATATAGAAAAATCGCAGAGTGGATCCAGATCAGGATATTGTACACAGGACCATATGAGAAATTTGAGTCCATTTTATTTGTAATATATATATATATCGACGAAATATTGAAAAATGCTTATCCAAGCTTACAGAAAACGCAAGTGAAAAAATTGAATCTCAATAACATAAGGATAGCAGAATCCTTGTGTGCCGACGACATAGTCATGAGCTACCGAGGACAGACGAACAAATTTAGATATATGGAGAGACAAATTGATGAAAGCAAATACGATAATTACTGTAGAAAAATGAAAGTGATGGCAATATCCAGAGAAGATGAAACAATAAGGATAAAACTGAACGAAATGAAAATACAACAAATAAGAAGTTCAAAATATCTAGGAAGCATAATTGAAAGCAGGGAAAATATAATGAGAAAGTAAGCCTCTCACTTGCTAAGAATAGAGATTTTCAGTCACCAAAGAATAACAAAAGTATCAAGCTAACAGTTTACGAGACTATTGTATTACCAGCTATGATATATAGAAGCGAGTCCTGGATACTAGATTAGAGAGAAAAAAGTACAATACAAGCAGTAGGAATAAAGTGTCTCAGAAGAATAGGCGTGAACAGAATTGATAAAAAAATAAACAAAGAAATAAGAAGGAAACTCGACTGAAAACAATAGAGAGCACAGAATTACAATGGTTTGGTCATCTAACTAGACTCCTAGATAGTGGACAAGTAAATACAGTATGGAAAACACGAACAACAAGGAAGGAATGAAAGTGAGACCACGGAGAACATGGAAAGATTCTTCAAATAGCATTCTGCGACAGAAGAATATCACAAATCGAGAAGCACATGTAGCACGAGACAGAAAAACAGCCTCGACACACTGAAATCCCAGACTGCTGCACTTACATCCACAGCTCCACCATAACTTTTTGTTATAAGTTCAGCATTTCTCAAGTAGACTGCAATCTGTAGAAATAGCTCCAACCGCTCATCTTGACCAGAGATAGGAAGTTTGGGCAGAAAAGATCCTCAAACTTGGGTCTAGCATGATATGAAATCGGTTTCATCAGACGTTAATTATAAGAATTCTTCGTGAAGCTGTAGTAGAAACCGTGGTCGTAAGTCAGATGTATTCAATAAATTCAATGCAATATATTCAAACTATATCCCTGTGTTGTTTTATCTAGTGAATTGAGAATGTTTCGATGTTCAATTCAATCTATGATAGATCGGAATTGAATAAGAAGAAGCTGTAGACAAAAACGAAGCGCTGTGCGATTGTGGGATTGTAGGACGATAGGTTGATAATAGAGTTTGATCATGCACCTCAAGATTAGCGTTGAGAATGATGGCTCAACGTATAAACATATTCCAATTTCATATTCGATTGAAGTCTTAGCGAGCTTCGAATCTTAAATTCCCATCTTCCTATTGTTTTGACTTCAAAATTACTATGGTATATCAGATTGTCACCTTCACTACTACATAATTTGACAAATGGAATTGAAAGTCGTTATGATGTGACAGTGATATAAAAATCTATTTTCATGCTCATTTTATTAGCAGCAATACAATAATCAGCACTTCTCACAAAATGGAATAAATTGACACCGATATCATCTCAAATTCAATATAAAAGAATTTCTTTGTAGTACCACAACAAAATCTCATTTATCGTCCAGTAGGAAAGAGAAAAGCTCAAAGCATCGTCGCACCCCTCCTTTCGTATTGCTTCGGGCTTGAGATTGTGGCCTGATTGCGATTGTCCTGGTAGCTAGACAAAGCCCTATTTCCTACGACGCTGTCGTTTTATAAACAAAATGCATATCGGGGAATCCCATCAGCATCAAGTAAGCAGTGAACCGCCAATGTCAGCGCTGATGGGACCGTGGGTTTCAGCTATAGACTATATAGCTATAGATGTTGAATATGAAACTCATACAGTAGACACTATTTGAACAGTATAATCGAAAGGAGATCAATACTTCATCAGAATAATCTGTGGATCACATTGAGTGAGCTATTTTGCCGCCTACCGGTTAATCGAAGACTTAAATAAGTGTCTTGATATTATCATTATGTCCACCAATTATCTGTGAGTACTTCCTCAAGTTTCGGATACATGTGAATTTTTTGCAATACTTCTGGGAACAGTTTATCACAAGTACCCTGAAGCTCTTATATTCCTAGAAATTGCATGATTCGAGTTCAATATTACAAGACGTGATGTTGAATCCAATCTTTGTTCTGAAACGGACTATCGGTGGGGCTCCAAGGGACATGATTAAGCAATGAGAAAATCGAGTATTCAGTTTCTGCACCCTACCATCTTTGCTCAAATCTTGAGAATTTTTGACTCGGAAAGATTTTAATTTAAATAAGAAGTTGAAAGCAGCTATATATGAGTATTCTGAAGGTCTTCAGAGTCTTACATATGTGGAATCAGCTTGAAACACCGCTATGTCATAGAATTATCAGTGAAGGTTTCTAATGAACGTACAAAAGAAATATTCGGGAACACTGCACTTTTCCATTACGCTACGAAATATGAGGCTAAACAATCCATTGAAGATGTTCCGCGCAATGTAAGTTTGGTGAAAGTAGCCACGCCAGAAATTGAGACCAGAGTGAAGAAACTTGTCCTTCATGGAAAGCTTCTTAAGTAGCTTAAGAATGTGACATTCCAGAAACATTAGCTTTGAGAATCCTGCACAAACATTTAATAATAACTGAGATTAGTGCAGGATGAGCACTGTGTTTTGATCCTAATAATAAATTTGGACCGTTCTAATGAAGGCAGCAATTTCTGTGGCTTGAATCGCAGAGGATGATGGAACATGGATTAACCCTAGTGACCCAGAGATCAAACAAAGGTTCTCCACCTCTCAAGAGAGCTTTGCAATCAGTCATCCATCGAGAAGCGAATGACCATAATTTTCTGCGACATGAGAGATAGTACTATCTCTGCTTGATTTTCAAGAATTTGAGTACAGCAATCCTGAAAAAATCAGCAGGGAGATTTCAGCCATGGATTGTTAATGCTCCAAGTCAATTTTCCTGTATTACAAGTCAGGTATTGCATTAGCTACATTACGTAACTGTGGGTTCTAGGTATTCGACTATTTTGCTTACAGTCCTAGCCTCTTCATTATTTTCGTCATTTTTGGAGAAGCATCTACAAGAATGAAAATTTCAATTCAAATGTGCAGTTCTACAATTTCTTGCTGGGAATTTTTTTTTGACGATATCAAAGCTCATCTAAACAAATGTAGCCAATTTATTAAAGAGAAACCAATAATAAAAATTTCTCATACCTTGGTAGATAACTATTTTTGGAACCTTTCTCGTATATATTCTGTTTTTTTTTGTATGTATATTAGATCGTCTCAAAATGTACATTATGTATATCCATGTAATGGAATTCGTTCTGCATAAAAAATGTAGGCAAAAAGTGTACTCTATTTTTAAGTACATCGTATAAAAGTCAGTCCCTAGAGATATATAAAAACATTACTGCAAAGTTTCATAATTCAATTACTTCTGCACATTTTATTGACCGACAAAGAGGAAGGGAAAAGGGATGAATTTACATAAACATGCATAACGGCTGCACTGAAGTGGACGAAGTTATAGCAATGACATCTGAAGTTGACAGCAGAATATACCTTCATTCCATTTCAATTCTAGTTTCAATTTAAAACAGCGGAAATAAAAAGCGCAGGAAATTGATTCTGAATGGAACAATGCCGTTTTAGTCTTCAGACATTTGAAAGAGTGAGAATCGGTAGCTATTAATCTGTTCGTTCAGTTGAAATACTATCAAAATGTATTGCTTTGATATTGACATTTGTAAATTATGGAATATTTTATGTTATAGATTTCTCACATGTTAATGGGCACATTTTACATATTGTCTCTGAAACTGCAAATTATGGAAGTAATAATAATTCGAGCAAAAGACAAAGTTTTACAAGGTTGTTATTTGTGGAACTTTCACAAGAAAAATATCTTATATAGCTCGGTGCGAAGAGCTTAAACTGTTTGGAAGATCAAGAATACCGCAGAAGCTGCTTGCAAACACACAGCAAGCCTGTATTCGGTTTGTCAAATATTTGTAAGTAGCTTCCAAAGTTGAGGGATTTAATTGCTTAACTTCTCTGCAACAGATATTTTTTTTTTATAATCCATTTGGTTTACTAGTACAATAGGAAGATAATGAAGAACTTGAGATAAAAAAACAAGAATGGGACATTCCATGGGGCGCATATCACAAAATGGAAAATGGAAAATTGAAATACAATCGTTTGACAATATGAAAAACAAGATAGATCAATACTAATCTCACTTTTCACCTGATATAGATGTGCTAGAAACTATTTTGGTGCGCACTCATAGATTAATTGTCATTTTCTGAGCTGTGGAGTGCGGTTATAAATCGCTAAACCACAGATATGCTTGACTTATATGTTATATATGATCGAGCACGATTGCTCGGAATATCGTCTTTCATATGTGTGTGTTTTCAACTACCCACTATGAAGGATTCCCACACAACATACCTCTTTGAACGAGATAATTTAGATCAGTTGTTGTTTTGTGCAACATTTTTATTGCACTAATGCAATAAAACTAACAGTTAGTGTCCAAAAACTTCAGATAATTCTGAAAATATTCGTGGTTTATCTTCGTCGTTGAGAAATCACGTGATGAAGATGAAATCCATTCATAATCATTGTGCAACATTGCAATATCGTTGCCGATTGAAGTTGACGTCAGTTTTCCACGAGTATACTTGAACGGAACGACAGCGGGTAACTGTGAGCAAAACTATCTCAAGGGACAATGTTTGCAACAAAGACAAATGAAATGACGACACCATCAACTCTTCAGCCGTGTGGTGGGGTATGTCATACCCCATAGATGCTACTCATGTTCGTCTCTTCATTATTCGGTGGATTACTGTCTCAAAGAGGTCAGTAGCAGTCTTACTTGCGTTACAGAATATTTCAGTGGTAGGTTCGTCATTATATTTTCTGCTGTTATCGAGTTATAGCGTTTCAAAGTTGATCAGGGTATCACATACCCCACCACACAGTTCGTGTAACAAATTAATTTGGTATAAGTTCAGGTTATGGTTGAGCAAATATACTCCTAAGAAGACCGTCTAATCGTTTGGGCACTTCGAAAAGGTGTAACATTTGTACTAGAACGAAAGATCGTAAGACATTTTGGCCCGTAGTCAGGCTTATGCATAACCATGACAACATGTCAGAATAGTGTTACTTCGTCATGGTCATATATAAGATAGAATCAGGTCTGGGTTTAAAACCGCGTTCTGTCTACGGGCCTTTATGTTTGCAACAAATGTAATAAGGCTGTTTGTTTAGAACATGCCATTTTTTCATGCTCAGATTGATGTAGAATTGAGAGTTTATAACTTTTTTGTGTTACAATATTTTTGTATCAAAATTTCTCTGTTCTTCTACCGATAGTTGAGTGTTTCTTTCATATAGAATAAGTCAGTTTCCATCTCACATTCAAGTTGTAAGATAAGGATGAATAGAATATATTTCTTAAAAACGGTCAATTATAGACATTGACAATTTCCTGTGTCATTTATTGTTTCTACTCCTCAAGAAGATCATATATGTTTTGTTGTGTTCAATATATACCAAGTTGAGAGAATCATCAGAAGAATCCAATATAATACCGTAAATTTGTATATTTATCTTGTTTTTATTGCTGGGGTATGTCATACCCCACCACACAGTTGTTGCAACTTTTTTACACCACATGGTTGAAGGGTTAAGTCAAAAATAAATTTCTTTGACTCAGTTTCTCCAACTCAAATCTTCTTGTCTTCTGTTGCTTCTTTTATAAACCGATCGGAATACCTACATTCACATCATTCAAAAAATATACACAACTCTTGGAGAAGTAGTTCCTTCCAAAATATTTTTTTTTTATCACAATTAACGTCCTTATTTTTTCGGTATTAACACTTACATGGTCCGATAAATTCACATAATTATCAGTACGCTATTGTTCATATTTCATTTGTTAGTCCAATATCTTTGATAGAATTCATAGTGTTTACACTGTTATTGCTATTCAGCGTTTCTTTCAGTGATAGTGGGATTTTGTGTCGTATTCTTTGTGTATTATATTTTGGACATTCAATAATGATGTGTTTCACGGTAAGTGATGTGTTACAAGGGTTACAGTTCATTAGAGATGTTTTGTTGATTATATGCTCATGTGTCAATCTTTTGAATAGTATTTAATCTTGTCTTTGTAGTGATGTGTATCTCCAGTCTTCCATTTTCCCTTGTATTCATCTTACTTTATTATTCGTTGTTTGCTCCCATCTGTTTTGCCAACGTTCTACAAATTCTCTTGCCAGTGTCGATTTGATATCATTTGCTATGTTTAGTTGTGTGGGTTTTCCGGATAGGGTGGCTTCTTTGTCAGCTTCGTCAGCTGATTTATTTCCGTTAATTCCTATGTGTGAGGATATCCAGATGAATATTATTGAGATGTTTTTCTGGTTTATTTGGTGCAAGAGCTCCTAAATTTTTTTTATAAGAGGATGCTTGGTATCAAAGTTTGTTATTGATCACAGGGAGCTTAAAGAGTCTCTGCATATTACTTAAGTATGATTTTGGGATAGGGCATGATAAATTAACTTGATGGCCTTGAGTGTGCTGAAGATATCTGCCGAAAAGATACTTGTGTGTTCTGATAGTTGATATTTATATATGTTGTCTTTGAAGATTATTGCTGCTCCCGTCTTTACTTTGATCTTTGAGGCGTCAGAGTGAATAACCGTGCTATTCCGGAGGTTGGATATTATCGATTGGAACATTTTTTTGTAGATGCTTGGGTTGGCTTTTATTTTATTGAATTCGTGGAGGTCGACATTGATTTTTGATTCATTACTCATTCAAAATAAGATTTTTGATATGAGGTTGAGTTTTATTTCCGGTAACGTAAATTCAATGGATAGACTTTTGATATGAGATTGGTATAGAAAATAGGATTTGCATTTTGTTGTGATGTATGATGTGTCTAATATGTGTGGATATGTCGGATGTGTTGGCTGTCTACCTAGGTTGATGATGTATGCCAGCGTAAATTTTTTCCTCCTCTCGATTAGGGCTGGTTTATTTGTTTCATAGTAGATGCTTTTTACTGGGCTTGATCTAAGTGCACCAGTTATCATCCTCAGTACGGCGTTGTTGAGAGTGTTTAAAGGTCGTAAGTTAATGAGCTCTAATGTACAATACACTACAGAACTGTAATTGATTTGACTTCTGATTAATGAACGATAGATCAGTAGTAGTGTAAATCATTGTTCAAGTTGTAATTGATCAACTTTTTTCAGAAGTTGTAAATCTCAACGTGTCGAACGCTAAGTACAAAGCATTAAACGGTACGCTATGGTAGCAATGTTGGAAAAAAATATCACAAGTCACATATGCGTATGTGAATCCATGCGATTCACAGTTACGTTTTGTCTAGTAGCATTTCTTTGCATTGTCAATATAGATCTCCCTGTGTTTCTTCTGTGCTTATGTATATAAAGCAGATATCATCAATCTTGAAGGTGTGCCCTTGATCATTTATCACCGACAAAATTAATGTGAACGAGACACAAATTTTTCACTCACCTATTTTGGTGATATCAGTGTTCTATACTGTTCTACCACAAGTACTTGAATTCAAATTAATCAATCAACCTGAAGGAAGTACTGCCAATGATTTATAGTGAAAATTGGTGTGTTATCTTGTTAAATAGTGACGCCAATCTTGACAGCTATTGCTAGTGACATCAGCAGATCGACCTCATGTGAATAAGTCTTGATGCAGTAAAATAACTGTAGAAAAACTCACGCTTTCCAATCAAAATATTTTTTTGGATTTTCCAAGTTTTGGAGTCGCTGTGTGAGCATTGATTGTCAGCACGATATCGGCAATGAATAAGACGCGGTCAGACTCACCAGCTCACATAATTGAAGCTGTCGGAAATGTCCGAACACAAATGTATAACGTAGTAGAACCCTGAAATTCAGTGATTAAATAACGCAAGACACGATGCCCCATCGACTTCGCCGCGGGTCACCTTTCATGCCCAGGATGTTCGGAGAAGCTGTGGATGAAAGTCTCAGAAGCGGAAAATTGGGTGCGGAGCTTAATGGGAGCAGACAATTCTAAGGCAATGATCGGAATTTTGTCATCTAAATACTTAATAAACTCTTTATGTCTATATATTGCCCATTCAAGAACGAATCATATACCAATTTCTTTAGTCCGATGTTTCTTGATTATAGAATTAAAATAAGAGATCAAAGAATTTCATAATGTCAAAATTAGGGACGAAGTGGACCTATCTCTAACTACTTAAGAATTCAATTGTAGATAGAAATACCTATAAAAGGGCCTTTCTCGATGAAAAACATGAAAAAGAGGCGAGATGGGACTACTGTTTCATAGAAATTGTGAGAATACAGGCCTTAACCGTAGTTGTAGCCAATCTCTTAAAAGCAAAAAGAGTGAATTGATAGGTGTCCTAAATCGAAATACATGAACAGTAAAACTAGACGATAAAATATGATTTTCCGGCTATATCCATGAAAGATTTCTAAAAAGGTGCACTTCATGAAAAGGTGGCATGAAATCCAATCGTATTTTGTATATAAAATGGGATGTAGTTTCTTATTATACAATTCTTTTCACTACAGACATTTACAATTTGATATTTCCTCGCACAAAGTACAGGACTGTATGATTTGTTACAGTAACTGCTTTCCATCTTAAGATACAAAGTATTTTTATTCGGCTCACGTTTTTCATATTTTACTAAAAAACTTCGACTTTTTTGGCAGCTTTGGTTGAGAACCATTACAGGCTATGAAGAAAGAATAAAATTTGGTTGTACCTATTTCTAACGACCGAAAGAAAGTCTTGTAGCTCCCATGAATATTTGAATAACGTTTGGGGAGAGTTAGCATAATTTGCATATATTTCGTGAGAATTTGGCTGTTTCCACAAAATTGATCAAGATCCTCTTCGCATTAATTATAGATGTAAGATATATTTCAAGAATTATTTAATCTTTTAGAATCATAATCATTAAGAAACTAAATCTAATAAATAAGGGTTCATCAAGTACATGATCCTACCTCAAAATTGAACAACAAATTCCATCTTGATGTTTGGAAATTTCTGTGATCATTTAAACTTTTGTGAATTAATTTTGAAGTTCAATAGTCGAGGGCCTTTCATCTAAACATCAAAATAATCCGCATGGGAACAACAACTGATAAATCGAAGTTATCTCTTCCAAAGAATTATCATATTAATAATTACCACGTTTGTATTATGTAAATTTCGACTTCTCAACGTTGCGTTGAAGTTTGTGCAAAAAGTTGATAACCAAAGGTATCAGAACATCGAACTGATATTTCAGATACTTTGCAAGTTGTGCAAACTCCTTCAATTTATTTCACATCGATACTGTCAGAAATTCAAGCTGAAATATTATTATCAATGGAGCTGTCTCAAAATAAAGAAGATGCTTCCAACGCAAGAAAATTAGTACGACCATAGGATAATACTATCGTTTCGAATAACATCATTTAGAAGAATCAAAAATAAAGTCTGAAAATCGGAAAGGGAGAAGGATATTTCTCTGATAATACGGAAATGTTATTGTAAAATTCAGGAGCTGTTTATAAATGTAGCTTTCTGTTACTCTGCAACATCCTCCAAAATTACTGAATAATAACGATCATCGCGTTTATAGTCCTCGACATTCTTTGAGGTCAGAATCATTGAGAGCGTTTGACACTGCGTGTGTTGATCCTGTGAAGAGTTGCACTTGCGGGTCACTCAAGGGCCCTTGGGAAAAAAACAGGGCCAAAAACACCATTAATCTCCTAACTTGAAAGTCAAGTGCCAAGTTGTCAAAAGCACAGACGTCACAATGCGCATGGGTCATGAATCAATGTTCTGAACTTGTTATTTTTGTAAAGATTTATCTTGCTCTTAATTAAGAAGAAGCGTCACTGTTTACACGACGTTCTGTTGCATTATGGATGCGTTTGTTTTCATCTCGTTAAAATTGATACGAATTTGATGATTTACAAGAATTCTACTGATTTATATATAAAAAATGTCATTTTAACAGAGTTATTCTCAATTTGGAGCGAATTGTGTGTCGAATCATATCTATTGTATTTCTTGTGTTTCCTAATATGACTAGGGCCTTATTACCTCGTGGTGTATAAGTAACGTGACAATCAATTTCTTCTGTCAAATCAAAGTTATTTCCAGAGAGAGAATAATAATACTAATACAAAATAATCGAGGCAGTAATAATAATTAAGTTATTAAGTTACATAAATTGACGGACCTCGTAGCAGTATTTTTGTATTTTTTGGCTGAAAAAATGAGTTTTGGAATAGCGGGCCTGCAAGTGTACAAAACGATTGTAAATAAAATTATCGTTTGGTCTATTTGTGAAAGCGAGACTTTCATGCCCTCGCCGAGGACAGCGGAACTTTCTTGGCCAAAGCGGAACGTATAGCCACGTTATGTATTAGGGCAAAAAAATACTTAAAATACTTTGTGATCAGGTTTGAACGACTGAAACAGTAATTTTTTGTTCTTTGATCATATTGCTTCATTTTAAAGTGTAATTTATCGCAATGTGTTCATCAAAATATCATGAATTGGTGCAAAATTTGTAGATCTGTTGATTAAAAACGCGGAATTGGAAAAAAAACTTGACAATTCTGGAGTAAATTTAAGAGCTGCAAGAAGTATAATCCTTTGAAATTGTCGTAGTACTTATACTCCAAGATCTCGGACCATCCAGACATTACATATTTTTTGAGAAACAAAACGTGTGGAATAGAATAGTGTTAGTATGTACTTTAATCTAATGCATACTTGCTAGCTTGGATCGACGGCCAATTCACAGATACAAGGTGCTTGAAGTACCTGAGACATTACTCACTTTTCCCAGAGTCTGAGTGCTGATTTTTATGAATGTTTCAGAAAATATTGTTGAAAATTGGTAGACAACACTGCCAGACATTTTCCATCGGCGGTAATTCCTACTAGACGATCTAAAGCTCGCACGAAATAATGTAATCTCACTTATATTCTAAGTCCTAGTTTCTATATATGATACTCAGGTAAAATTTCAATACTGTTGTAAACAGCCAGACAAATTGTAGGGGCCAAACATCCCCCTGACAAAATTGAAATATCATAGATATTTCGCCATCAAGCGTACAAAAAGTACCTGGCGCTTATACTCACAGCGACATTTATATTTTGTCTGGAGGATGTTTGGCCCCTACGATTGGTCTGGCTGTTTACAAAAAGTATTGAAGTCATGCCCTGAATTTCAATTATAGAAATTAAAATTTACACAATAAGTGAGATAAGATGATTTTGTGCGAGCTTCAAAGCGTCTCACTGAAATTACCGTCGATGGGAAGTGTTGATTAATCAATTTTCAACAATATTCTCCAAAACGTGAATAAAAATCGGCCCTCAGATTCTAAGAGAAGTGAATTATGTTCAAACGACTTTTTAGCACCTGGTATCTGCAGATTGGCCGTCAACCCGAGCTAGCAAGTATGCATACGATCAAGATACATACTCACACTACTTTTTTTCACACATTTTGTTTCTTAGAAAATGAATAATGCCTGGCGGGCCTAGAATCTTGTTCTATTATAGGGAACCAGGCGTTCCATGAAATATTGCACTATGGAACTTTTCAGTAGCTGCTAGAGAAATGAACTTCAAGATCAATACAACGTAGATATATTTGTTGTACACGTCATCTTTTTGCCAATATTTCAGACCACTTTTAGTTTAAAAATCGAAAGTAAACTGGCTTTTATGGACAGAAGAACAAAGGAACTGGTCACAGAAACAGTGAAACTTGATTTCATGAAAGACTTACAATAGTAAAATTGAATTACATTCAATAAGAGTAAGGCTATAAAAGAAAGCAATTGCAGTTGGGTATGCCAATATCATCTAGATTAAAGTTCATAGTTATAAAGTAGATTTTTTGTCAATATGTATGTTCATACTTATATTGGATCCTCTGACCCTCGAATGAACTCAACGCTAGCTAATGACACCATTATTCAACAGTTGTCATGATCATATGAAAGCTACAAATCTAATTATTAATGCCCAATTTCCTCCGTATTTATCTGCAAATACAACATGATGAAGTTAGTTGTGTATTTCTTGCTGGAAATTATCAAGTTCTGCACTATTTAATCAACAGTAATGCCTGTTTTACACAATCCAATTTATTGATAAAGATATTCATTAAGTTGTCTTCGAATTTCTTCGTGAATTTATTGTCAAGCAGAAAAATGCTGATTCGTTTTAACACATGAAGATTTCCATCAATTAATTGTGGAGAATTTAAAAGTACCAACCTAAATATCAGTTGTCATTTTACTGTTGTTAATTTTTGTATTGTGTCTCTTGCAAGATTCTGTAGACCATTTTTTAATATGAAACTCATATACCATTTTATAATATGGGAGCCCCGACAAGCTCAAGAACAAACACACATCAGAATCAAACAAACTTAATCGCAAAAAAGGTTGAAGGTAAACAAAGACAATGCCGAATTCAAAGTTTGGCATCGACAAAATGTAGAGAAAAAACCCTAAACTTCCCTATAAAGTTGTCGAAATATAGAACACGCTCTAATTCGTCACATGAATTTCTTTATGAAGAAAAAAATTACGAGGTGTCTTGTATTATACGATCCAATAAATTTAAAATAAAACTTCGTGAATTTATTGATGAAGAAATTGAATCGTGTAGAACAGGCATAAGACCACAAAAATATGCAACACAGTTCACCTTGCTACTCCTTCTCTCGGAACAAATTATTGGAAGATTATTCCAAGCAATATCTCAACTCACCTACTAGAAAATTTCAGATATAACGTTCTCCATCCTTCTTTGGGTATTGGAGTAGATAATATTCACAGCCAATATTCGAACACTGTTAAGTCAAGATATATGTACATAACTCAGTCCAAACACATGAGATGAGATTATCACAATTGAAATTATATACACAACAAAAAATCACTGCAAAACTCCCGACATCTTGTTAGTAACTAACATGTGTTCAGCCAAGCACTAATTTAATGAACGGAATAAAACGAAATTGAACGAGATTTGAATGTAAGTCTTAAGCATCCTCGAATACAATCGGAAGAATATTGATTGATGAATTGTAAGATATTCTCATATTTGTTTCCAATTTATTGCTGATTGGAGAATATGGTCCAACAATTTCATGAAAATACATTCTATTAGGAATCAAGTTATTATTCTAAAGCCAATTCTGCTACAATTTAGGGGTGATAGATTCGATAATTCCCATATGGAAAACGCTGTCCAATATTTCGAACTTTAAACCATTGAGATTGGCCCAGCCCACGAGAATATATTTTTCAAGTTCAACCAGCTTCAGTGCGTTTAGTGGAATTTGCACATTTATATTCATGTGGAGAGCAATTTTTTAGTTCTGGAATATCGAGTCAAGTCTTAAGATAGTGTCATTCAATGTTGAGCAATCGGTCAAAATAATATTGCTCCCCTTCTTCAGCGACAATCACGTAACTACAACGTTTTTTGGAGACTGTATACGGAGTTTCTTTATGTATGCTGTAATATTTCTGCTCTCTCAGAGGTCAATTTTTAAGGAGGAATATTGTTCTTCAACATTCAATCTTCCTCAACTTTAGTCACGGGACAAGCATACTTATTTATATTTTCAGTTTCAAATCAATAAATCGAGTGTTACTCTTTCTTGAAGCTTCGGCCATCCTGAACTATACTTTCAGAAGCTTCAATTGGTAGTTATTTCTGATTCATCAGAAAAATACATATATACATCGAAAAATGAGTACGGAATATAATAATCAATATAATACGATGAAGATATAACATAATGCATTCCTTCTATTTTTTGTTGTCTCTTTACACAACACACCATGCTTGGTTATCAATCCATCTACTTGATCCGTTGGTATGGAGGAAAAGTCACCACGATGTTTAATTATCGCTTTTAGATTACGTTCGTTGAATTATTTCATTCGATATGCATTTGTTGAAACGGTTTTATGCTAATATACGCTATTTGTTGTCTGCTATCTGGACTATGTGGCTTATTCAGGGGAGTTTGATTCTAATTTGGAATGAAATTATCAGCGTTGTAGTTAGCAGCCAGAAATAGGAGCATAATTGAATTTCCTTAATTTGAACTCCAGATAATACAAGTGAAACAGATTTTCCACTATTTTTCTTTTTTTGGCAGTTGATTACAGTACCTGACCTTACTTTGAAACAAAGTTAATCAATTCGTGAGGACTCTACAACATCCACCATTCTTGATATAGTAGGGGGGTTTTCATAATCATTCAACTCACAATAACATTTCATCCTGCAAAATGGTGGTTGCATCAAAGTGATTCGATTTGGTTGAAAAGAAATGAGTTCATGTTTTTCAATGATATTTATATACGATTGCACCGCTGACACTTGACTTTTAGGTCCCGCTTATCTGAACAATGTCATATCTTAAATCAAAAGTCAAATGTGACATGAACATTACTGTCATTAGTTTTTATCTTATTTAAGTCTAGCGGAAAATTTGAGTCAGAGCGGTGCAACTGACCGTTGGATGCCAAATCAATATTATTTCAATAAATTATTAGTTACTACCTCAATCCAAGCAATGATTGAAATTTAAATCACTTTTTGGGCAAAATGATGTTGAATGATAGATTGGCTATTATTCTGTAAATCGTAACACTTGTGTACTACATGCAATTCTTTTCAATAACCTTTGGGCCTCCATTATGAGGGACTAGTCTGACCTACCACTTCAATCCAACTATCACTTTGTAAGGGGAAGACTATACAAAAAGCTTGGTCCCAAAAACATTCCTGGACGATAGAATGTGAAAAAGTTTCAAAGGTCAAATAGAGCTTTCCCTAATCCGAATATTAAAACCTTGACCAACGGTAGAGCTCGGTTTTTTCAGAATAATGGGAGTGATTGAGATGCACTTCTCACTGATGTTATATGATTATAATGTTTTATGTATGTTCAATCATTTCCGATGACATTTTATGCTGCATCTGCAAGTGACACCCTTGGGACCTGAAAAAATAGCTTTATTTTAGCGCATTTTTAGCGCATTTTTCCGAAAAAAGCGCTATTATATTCACTTTGGCTGGCTGGCTGGCTGGCTGGCTGGCTGGCGTGACGCTGAGATCTCGGCAACTATACTATTTACAGACTTGAAACTGGTACTAAATAAAAGCTGCTGTTTCGTAGGTTTGCACAAATTGCTTTAATTCAAGCTCAGTGATTGTGGAAGATTAAATTATTCAATTACTTGTTTCAAGTGAAACAATGCCCATAGATATATATGACATTAGGGATATGGCAACTAAAGTTTATTCAAGTAGATAAAAATTTAGTTACAACTTTAGCCGTGTCACTATTATAATGTACAGTTGTCAAATCTGCCCGGGATTCATTCAATGACTTGTTTGACGCGAATTTTAAGTTTATTAGAATGAATTATTATTATTTGTTGAAAATTTGTTTACTTTTGGTGTATTTTTTTTATATAGCTTTGATAAAGATCAAATTATCATTTTAAGGTACAGCACTTGACCTCCCGTCAGTCAATAACTAAACAATGAAGATTAAAAGGTATTTTTGAGTTTGTACATGAATAAATTATGTACCTATCAAATAATCAACTTGAAACCAGTACTAAATGGAAGCTGCTGTTTCGTAAGTTTGGCCAAACTGCTTGATTTCAAGCTCAGTAATTGTGGGAGATGGTAGTTTGCAAAATCTCTGAAGTAACAAGCATTCATGAGCTGTCAAAAATGCGCTTTCATCATCTAGATGATTCTTCAATTTTTTTGGAAAAAAGCGCTATTATATTCACTTTGGCTGTCTGGCTGGCTGGCTGGCGTGACGCTGAGTTCTCAACAACTATACTATTCACAGACTCGAAACTGGTACTAAATAGAAGCTGCTGTTTCGTAGGTTTGCACAAATTGCTTTAATTCAAGCTCAGTGATTGTGGAAGATTAAATTATTCAATTACTTGTTTCAAGTGAAACAATGCCCATAGATATATATGACATAAGGAATATGGCAGCGAGAATTTATTAAAGTAGATACAAATTTAGCTACAACTTTCATCGCGCGTGTCACTATTATTATGTACAGTTGTCAAATCTGTCCGAAATTCATTCAACGACTTGTTTGACGCAAATTTGAAGCTTATTAGAACAAATTATTATTGTTGGATGAAAATTTGTTTACTTTTGGTGTATTTTTTTTCATATAGCTCTCATAAAGATCAAATTATCATTTTAAGGTACAGCACTTGACCTCGCGTCAGTCAATAACTGAACAATGAAGATTAAAAGGTATTTTTGAGTTTGTACGTGCATAAATTATGTACCTATCAAATAGTACTAAATGGAAGCTGCTGCTCCGTAAGTTCGCCCAAACTACTTGATTTCAAGCTCAGTAATTGTGGGAGATAGTAATTTGCGAAATCTCTGAAGTAACAAGCATTCATGAGCTGTCAAAAATGCGCTTCCATCATCTGGATGGTTCTTTCATTTTTTTGGAGTGAATAGATACATTGTGATGCTCTATTTCCTACTGTACCATGATACCTGTCAATTTGTCTATCATGAACAGTATCGTGTAACTAGTTTTGATGATTTTGAACCGCTATCGTAAATTATCTATACGACCTACGACTCCAATTGGATACCATATTGCCAAGAAGGAAGTATAGAATGGGTTTGATCTGAAAAATATCTCTGTATGATAAAATGCTAAGAAGTTCTGTAGTAAGAAGAGAAGTACTATTGATCATAGGGATTAAACTTCATACCATACATAAAACAAAAGAGGCTATTTTGAAACAACGCAGAATTATCAGCAAGCAAAAGATTCAAAGAAGAAATAATTGATTTCGAAGCAATAAATGGAAGAATGTGTAGGATAACAGTACTGGGCAAATATAGAAACATCACCATTATAAAAATACACGCACCAACTTAAGAAAAAGTTGAGAAAAAATCATTGATAATGATTATATGATACATATCCCAGATAGGAGAACAATGTCTCTATGAAATGTTTTTCTTAACAATGAACTAAGAGCGATTTACCCTGCAACTGCTAAATCCCTGGTTATAAGAAGCACTCAATTATTACAGAAACAAAACCCCAAAACCATGTGGCGTTCTTCAAATGGAGAAACAGAGAATCAGACTGATCATATACTGATCGATACAAGGTCTGCATCTAGCATCCTAGAAATAAGAAGCTATAGAATAGCAAACATAAGTTCAGACCACATCCTACTAAGAATAAAATTTAAACATAGAATAGTTGCCAAAGTTCATGGGAAGAGAAACGAAAGGAATGAAGTCAACAAGACTGAAATATAGAAGAATTAAAATCGAAGGAAATTGGAGAAAGACTAGCAGAAACAGAAATGAGTAAAAGAAAGTTGAACACCAATGAAGTTGGAGAGGACACGTGGAAAATAACATCAGAAATAGTTTTGGGGAAAAAAAAAGATCAAGGAAGGGAGACGGTGCGATCTAGAATGTAAAGGAGCAAAAGATCAGGAGAATAAAGCAAGAACAAAAGTCATACGAAGAAAGATAAGAAATGTCATAGAAGTATACAGAATTGAACGAAACAAAGCTTTCAAGATAATGAAAAGAAAGAAGAGGGAGAGACAGGTAATGGATAGAGAAATATAGGCTACGTGCATGAAGTCTACTAGCGCCTCTAGCGGGTAATGGAAAACGATTGAACTCCATTTTATCATTGTTTAATAGCTATAATTTCTTGAATGTACTAATATTATCTAATGCGGCTGTGTGCGTATAATATAACTTGCATAGCATAAAAGGTACGTTGAAATTATTCATTTTAAGTATTTTTTTCTTAAATTACAACGTACCTATTATAGAGAAAATGTCTTAATCCGTCCAAATTGACAGGATAACCTCAAATTATGACGCCGTGATCTTGCAGATCGGGCTTGTATTTATCAAACACTGTATCCCTTTTACCGAGGAAGCATTGAAGAAAAGCGTGAAATTAGTTTTGCCATATTGAACATATTGAAGAATATGTTGCTGACAATATTAACAACAAAATTATTGCGAAGTGCATCTGACAAATTTCTATCACTGAAACATCTTACAAATTAGAGATAGAGGTAAATTCATGAATCCCAAATCGATTATGAATATTTCTAATTTCACAATTGAATTACAAACATATTTCTTATATAGATTAATAATGAAAGACAGACAATACTCAATTTACCGCTTTGATTCACTTCACTCGTTTTTTTATGTTATAACTGTTTACATGAAATCTATGAAACTATATTTCACTTGAATCATCCTTAACACCACAGCCTGGAGCAGAACAAACGTTTTCCCATGTTCTATATGCAATTATTTTCACTTTTAAACTACAATGCTCAATGACAGCTCATTGACGTATTCTGAGAAATGGATTCAATGGTTACAATGGTGCTCACCATGAGCGCTCGCATCGATATTTGCTCAAACTCCGCCCCCTTTGCACATAGCCTATTCCCATAGTTTTTACTTGTTTGACTAAAAATTGATATAAATAATTATTGAAGTTACTACTCGAATATTTCTATTTGTGAACTAGTCTTGCGTTTTGTCGAGTAGACATGAGTAGGGGAAAAGCTGAAATTCCATTCTTTATAGATTGGGACCCATTTTATAGAAGAACTTCATGATAAAAACTCATGTAGCTGCAGACTGTGTTAGAAAACAATGAAAGGTAAGAATATGTCATTTACAAATCATGAAAGATTGCATTTGATAATTATTTCTAAGATTCTACGGTTAAAGCTTTAGGGTAGGGTATTATACCCCTTGTTGCTTGAATGCTTATTATATCAGCACATAGGCGTTCAGCAAATACGATTAGTGATGTTGCGATTCTATATGAGCTCAGCGCTGCTTTTCCCGCGTTTTCTCTCGTTTTTTATTTGTAATTTAATATTCCTCGCTTCCGACTGTCCTTGTCCATCCCGCCATATTGCTTTAATAGCCTCTTCAAACGAAGAGAATTTTCATGCAAATGAGGCAATTGTGTGAGTTTGTGATGGTGTGGCTTACAGTGGCGACAAAGAAAGGGACGCATAATTATTACCTTCAAACAAACCTGAGTTCTTTTATTTGTATATTGCTGATAAAAAGTAATCTCTTCAAATCATTATATTCTTGGTAGATACCAAGGTAGTTAGTAGTACGAATTAACTACAGCAAAATCTTAAAGCGGTCTTGAAAAGGTGAAAATTGTTGTAGGTTAGAGCACAGAACAGTAGCAATCTATAATTCTTTTCTTCGTCAAGCTGGACTAGTTCTTTTGTAGTAGAAATAACTTGAAACATAGTACCAGATCGGAGGAAGAGGAGTTCTGGAGTATTGATTCAATATTTTATACCCGGCTTTCTCTTTGATGTGCACTTTGATAACAAGTAGATGTAAGTACTGGATCCTTTGCTAGATAAACATTCACGTCTTAGACACTGTATATTCTGTTGAATACAACAATATTTATTTTTTTGAAACCAACGTTATGAAATTTGAAATAATTTTTTTATCGGATCTATAGGATGGACGAAGTAGTAATTGAACAAGTTGACGGTCATGCGCGCACCGTATGACGTCAAAAATAAACGAACCGAATAATGCACTAAAAAATTTAATTGTAACTTTCATTTTTGTTGCTTTATTTGCGTTCATTAAGGCATTGAAAAAACAGTTGAATTGCACTTTTTTATATTTGGATACTGAATTAACTTCAGTAAAATTCAGCTATGGATAAAAATGAGAATTCAATACAGAAATATATGTTTGTGCATTACTTAATATCCAATTGTTTTGAGGAGTATCTATTATTTGGACTTTCTTAGATATGAATCTGCATATATTTGTAGGAGTAAAAGTACAAGGCTCTACTTGATGAAGATCTCAACTATCTATGACAAGCATCAAATTCTCTCTCTGTATTTAGTCTGATATTATTTTAAACGTTTGAAAGGTGATCTTATTCTGCATTGCTGGTAAAATAAGTTAGTGCTCCAAAAATCATGTTTTCTTTGGCGAAAACAGAGTCAAGAATGCGTAACACACCTCTGTTTCTCATAAGTATTCTTGAAGAGTAACGATTCATCCAGTGAATATAGGCAAGCGGAAAAACAGGTTATTTGGTTGATGCTGAATCGTATTTCTGAGTACAAGTGATTGATGGAATATTGTGAAGATATTGAGGATTCATGAATTTTTTTTTATGTGATTGAGGCCACCTTTATATCCAATAAGAAATTTAGGAATTGAACTACTCTATTTATAAGGGTGACTCTCAATCTGCCTATCTTCACAGTACGTATTGAAATAGAGTACTAAATTTTAAATATAAATCACCTCTGGTATTCAAACTATAATATGTACCTGATACACTGTTGTTTCACTATTGATATGCGAGCGTTATCATTCGAACGCAGCTTTGTTATACAAGCTTATGGCTATGTATTTGTACGTGGATTATTATTTGTTCTACAATAATGTCAACAAATGTGACTAATAACACTGCTTGATACTGAATTACATAACAAAATCTGTGATAATATTGTTTTCATAATTCACACTTTGCATTGTTTTGATATTTGGTTATTATGATTGCACTGTTTTCAAGAGCTCTACTATTGTGATACTCTCATAATTGAACTTCATACCTCTTTTGAGAATACTCATATGTTATATTAGCGAGTCGATAGAAATAATTGATATTTTTCCAAATAATTCTGTTTCTGTTGGAAATGGTTTTACACATGGATTAAAATCATGTCTATCTAATATTTTGAAATACGAAGACAGTTCAGGAGGAAATCAATCTGATTTTATCTTTCAACATTATTACTCTTAACATTTAACAATTCAAAGAAAAATTTATCCATATTTTTGGAGGAACACACTACGTGACCTTGCAATTCTTGCGCGACAAAAATTTATCCGTTTTTTTTTTTTCACTATCAGTTTTGATCACACTACTGTTCTTATTGTACTCGTGACTGTTGGCATACATTTCATCATGAATTAATGACGGGTGTTCTCTTATTACATGCCTTTTCTCTTGTCAGGGTGTATCTTGATGAGACATGGCTGTATCATCCTCTGTTACAATCTTAAAAAACAACCTCTTTGACCAAGCAAAACTTTCGAATTCTGTTGCCAAGCTTCTGTTCCGATATGAACAAATCTCTTCTATTATTGTACTGAGCTCATTTATAGTTCATAAATAAGCAATAGACTATGGCTTCACATTCTCGGCTATCAGCGTTGCATTGAGATTTTACTTGTATATAGATGATAAAATATTATCTGCAACTCGAACGGTATTGTAAATTGCTCATTCGAACGAATAAGTGCATTCACCTCATTCGAAAGTTTAACTTCACTCTCGTGGACAATTGACAACTTGCCGCACTTGTTGCACAATTTACAATCATCAATAGGTGTGAGATACAAAACGGAAGGATGAGCTCTTAGTAAGGTCATCCCTCATAAATGTACTTTATTGATGAATATTATTGAGCTCAAGCAACATTTTGATATTCACTTTGTAACCGGATCGAATTTCAGGAAAAGAAATTTTCAATTGTTGCAGCACCGGGGCAACTGTTTGGGGTTTCACTAGGATTAACTGATCCAGTCGATTTTGTCTTCAAAATGTGATAATAATTGCAGAAAATATTGTTTTCCAGGCAAATATACTAGGGAATCACTATTCACTTTCCTAAGGGTGAAATTTAGATAAGTCTTTCTTTAATGTTTATTCATATCATAAAAGTAGTGCACTGTTGATATTTCAGGTCTTTATTGCCAGCGGTTTGGTTTGAAATCTCCTGAGGAAAGAAAGCCTTCAAGTAGGACCTCCAGGATACATAACATATTGCTAAGCAGGCCATATATTGTGAAGAACAAAGATTTTGAGTATCCTCACATATTCCTTTCACCTGTTGAACATGGGAAAAAATCATATTAGGTTCTGAGGTAGTTGAAATATATATATATATATATATATATATATATATATATATATATATATATATATATATATATATATATATATATATAATCTGTTCCTTTTTTACCCACTGGGTATCGAGGTTACTTTGCTTAAATTTCTTCTATGAATTTTTTCCATTCATTCCGGTTCCTTGCTAGCTGGTGTGCTCATTTGGTTGTTATTCTGTTTTGATTATTTTTTCTTGTATTAAATCGTCCCATGTTTTCCGTGGCCTGCCGAGTCAAATTAGATATCCATACCATTCCAATTGTTTCTGCTCTATCTTCTTCATTACTGACTGTACTTCCAATCTCTCTCTGATCTTTCCATTTCTAATTATGTCTAGTTTTGTTACCCCCTCTATAGCTCTAAGACATTCCATTCTCACCGCTATGATTTTACTTTGTTGTCTTGTATTTAATACCCAAGTTTCTGAACTGTTCAACAGCATTGGTAGAATTATTGTTTTGCAGATGGTCAGCTTCGTTCTTTTGCTTACTGTTTTGTGCTTTAATAGTGCACTGCTAATTAAATGATAAGTTCCTACTGTTGCCTGTATTCTGCTATTTATTTTATCTTCGTACCTTCATTTATTTTCGATTATACTTCCTAGATATCTAAAGTCTTGGACTTGTTGTATATTTTTATTATCTATTTGTACTCCCAATTGTTTTTCATCTTTGGCTATTATTATTGCCTTTTTTGCCATTTATTTATTTCAATATTTGCTCCGAGTAATTCTTCGTTCCATATCTTCAAGTTCTCTTGCAGTTTTTTCTCTGTATTAGCAAAGATTACCATGTCGTCTGCAAAAATGCACTCTGCCATTTTTATTTGCTTTAAATTTGAATATCCTGTGGCAGTTTATATTGTTCTTTTGTTTGCTTCAATGTTGATTTCATCCATTTATAGTATGAGCAATAAAGGACTTGGAGTTCCTCCTTGTCTCAATCCTCCACCTGCTTTGAATTCTTCTGATAATAAGTTATGCATATATAAGATTTCAATATCCTTCTTATACAATCTCTCCCAAATTTTGCAGATCTGATCTTACCGGGTTCTATAAGTGATATTTGATAACAGGCAATTAATATTTTCACTAAAGTTTAAGGATGCAATACTCCGCCAATAACTCCTCAATTATCCGTGGCTGAAATCCAATAATAAACTTGTTTATAGATATCTTCCAAACTGAAATCGGCAGAAATGAAAGTTGAGCGAATAGTAACGATGCACTCTCTGTTGTCTCAAATTTAATATCTTATTTGTGGAGCTATGAAGGAAGGAATCTAACTCCGTCGTGAAGAGCGTAGCCGTCGAAGTTGGTTTGTACTACCGTGATTCAACTGCTTATAACGTTCTGAAGTTGTAAAATAACCCTTGCATATAGGTTAAAGCTTCAGATACCTGTGTTTGTGATAATGGTGCCATATTCAAATGATTCACGATGGCGTCTTCGATTTGTTCCTAATTTTTATCCTTCTCTAATATAGTGGCTATTATGAGCTCATTTTTACTCACTTGTACTGAGTACAAGGAAGTATTGTGAAACCGACCAAATTCACCTATCGAGATTTTGAAGGAAATATCCGTTTTGAGCATCCCTGAATCCAATTTAACTATTTTTGGCTTGATGCCGATACCTTTGTTCGTTCGTTCGTGCGTGCGTGCGTAACTCGTAAATTTCAAAACTAGTTGAACGTATAATGTTTAAATTATGTATTTAAGACTGGTAGAGGGTCTAGTTGTGCACCTCGTATTATAGTTTCAATCGCCTGTACCGGTAGTGCACTTTACTTGAAACTTTTCTCGAATCTTTCTAATAAATCTAGAATGATCAACCGTAAGATGTTGAAACTCAGTATTTGAACTTGATGTTATATCAGAATGGTTATCTGCTATTCATGTAAGAATCAGCCAAGCCAGCAGTGCACTTTATTTGAAACTATTTTTGAATTTTTGGCATAAACCCAGAATGATCAGCCATAGCATATTGAAATATAGTTTTTGAACTTGTTGTAGCATCAAAATAGTTATCTACTATTTTTGTATCAATCGGCTGAGCCGGAAATGCAGTTTATATGTATAACAGACATTCAGAATTTGCCGTATAAAACAATTAGTTTGAAATGATAAGGTAGGAAATGATAATTTGTTTTTGTTGTTTTGTTCGACATTGTACATGTCAAAATATCATTAAAATTATATTAATCATAATCTGGGGTGACAGAGAACTTCATCGGAAAACTTTGTATATATATTAAATGATGTACAAGTAGGTCACGTGATGTTCACATCAGATTTTTGTATATTGTGATCAAAAAGGAACTGTGCAAATTAGTAATCGGAGTGAGATATCAAAGAATAGTTATGCAACTACATAAATGAGAAAGTTGAGCTTATAACAGAATGAGAATACTTCAAAAGTAGTTTCAGCTACACAGGTGTTCGATAAATATGAGAACAAAAGAGTTTATACATCTGCGTTCTACTTTTGACAGTTTTACGGGTATTAGCTCAGGTCTCCTCTTTCCTAAGTTGAAAACCTCGTCGGTAGAATATAACGTGATGAGATTGCTTATGTGAAGTGATTTATTGCCTAGTTATAGATTAATCCAGTTTGAATCAGTCTATCTTATAACATTCAACTTCTGAACACTGTATTGTTGAGAATTTATTCATGAATATTTTTGTTGTTTTACTATCAAAATAGCTTGCGCATAGACGAGAAGTCTGCATTATTGAAATCCCTTCATACATTATCAGTTGATTCTGCCAAACTATGAGTTATATTGAGAGAGTCGATATTTAAGCATGCGCGTGAAATGAGGACGTTCGACTAACTCACGTCGATACGCTGTAATAACTAGATGCGTTGACAGATTTGGAGTTCTTGAAGTATTTCTTCATAACAAGAACAGCAAGCGTAGTTTTTTCGTGACAAAGTTCTTTTATGCAGGTCTAATATACAAATAGTCTGTGTAGTGGACAACATCTTGTATACCATCGACTGATTCTGGTAAGCTAAGACATATAGGCTCAAGATCTCAGCTGTATTTTTTCAGGGTATTTTTCATAGAGTTTATTGATTCCAGCCCCCGGTAGGTGACAGTATGAGAGTATGCGAGTGGCACAGGGCTGCGCGACTTATTCACTTCAAACTATATCATGTAAATGCTCTGACCAATTGATGTCATACCAAATTGATATTTTTGTTCTGAATTTATTTTTTTCTAAATTTTACAATAGCGTAGGCAGAAGCGTTTCGTTCGAATGAGCTGGTCTTTTTCTCTTCGGGAGGTTATTATTGTTGTTGTCCTTCCTCGGGAAGATTCATTTAATTATTTATGATGTTTTATATTCAGATTAGTTTTGATAATCATTACTATTGATAGTGTTTCGTACACATGTTCTAGTGGCTACCTGCCCTGGTTTACCATACTATTCCGTTTACAAGAGTAGACATTCTTTTTTTGTAATTTACCGGTTTCTTGTATTTCTGTTTTAAATTTTTTTTCTACTACCAAACGCGATCAGACGGATATCGATTCGGTGATACGCAATTTTTTTCATATGTACATCCAAAGTAATTAAACCTACAAGATTTGTGGCTATCTTCGTTCCTCCCTTTACCTTTCCTCACCTAAGTATGTTTGATGTATGAATGATTAGTGAAAATGGTTGATAATATATAATTTAACTATATTTTGGATTCAACGCGTTGCGGATTTGTCATTCAACAACTCGTAGTTTAGTTTCTTACGTTGTTTGTGTAGTTTTCTTGTTTCCAAAGCTCAAAATATTTTGTTGTGGGCTTTAGTTTCTGTTTTTAAGCTGGGAAATCCTACGAGTTTGTGAAGATTGATCCAATTTTTTAGTAACAAACCACGTTCGTAAATCTATCGACTCGTCGCTGATAATCCTTTTTTTTGTCCTGCTGGACTTTGTATTTATTTGTTTTTTTTCCTCTTTAATGCTCAGCGTAGTTTCTTTACTTTGTGAATTTTTAGTGCACTATTTGGAAAATCAGACGAATAAATAAGTTACTGATTATTTGATTCAACTTTTACTAAATTTACAGTTTATCCGTTTTTCAATTTGAATCTAAATTTATTCATTCAAGTTTAACGCTTCACGTTTGAAGAGAGCTCTCCAATTTTTTATAGGAACATCTTGTTTCAGTTGAATTGGATACTGGTTGGGTTGTTTGTTTTCAGTGTAAACTGCTAGGGATCTTAGGGGTCAGTGGCCACTTGAGACTAGTTTTTGGCCAACTTCAAGTTAAGAAAAACATCAACACGTCTACGAAATTAAGAAGAACATTAATATCTCCCGAAGATGACGACATAGCGCACGGCCAAGCTTAACACTTTCAAGGACCGTTGGGTATTTATCAAAGCCCTATAAGACGCAAGATCAACTTTACTTAATTCAGGGAACGTTCTTGTCTGACGTTGTTTTTGTGGCTACCAATTCGACATATATCTTCTCTGCCAATACTAGTCTTGAGTTCCACCTGAAGAGGATAATTAGCTGGTTTTTGTAACGTAATTTTGAACGCCTGTGACGTGCTCTTCAGTTCCCTTTTGGCTGTTGCAGTGAGATTTCTTTTGTATAATAGCTTTAATCATTTTCGTAAGTCACAAATTTTTCTAATTAAGTATTTATTTCTTGTTTTTTTTTTTTTTTGCTGTCGCTATTGTCTCCCAGAATTGTACCTTTTTCTCCTTTGATCATTTCCTGGGAGTGGCGCACATTTCCTATTTTTCAGGTAAAATATTTCTGGTGCCCTTATGAATAGCTAGCCTGGGTCTTCACTTTCAAGGTAGGATATTCCATAACTTAAATTAAGTGTCAATCAGCAGTACATTTTGCTACCAAATAGTGAAGAAACATTATCTTTTTTCATTTCCCACTGCCACCGTGGAAATAGGAAAAGGTACAACGTCCAGAAAAGTTATTTTCTCCAACCTCAATACCAAATTATATGTTTCTATGTTGCATGCTCAGATGATTCAAAAATGCATTCAATTCATCTCTATCATAAGGCCAAACAGCAAAAACATCATCAACATAACGAAGCCAAACAGTGGGTTTCTTCATAGCTGTGCTTAGAGCTTTTAGTTCAAAATTCTTTATGTAAAAATTGACAATAGACGGAAAAATAGGAGAACCCATGGCAACACCATCGATTTGCTTGTAAAAATTACCATTGAAGATAAAGAAACAAGAAGTCCAACAGTGTTTGAAAAGCTTGATAATATCAAAAGAAAAATGATCTTCTAATAATTTCGAAGTGTCAATGATATATACTCTTGTGAATAATGATGTAACGTCAAAACTGACAAGAAAATCATTATCTGTCAATGTCATATCACAAATCGAAACCACAAAATGTCGAGAATCCTTAACATATCACATCAACGGCTTCAACAAACCATCAAAAATATTTGGCTAATCCATATGTTGTTGAACCCATTGAATTAACAATAGGTCTCAAGGGAACATCTTTTTTATGAATTTTCGGAAGACCATAAAACTTGCAAATGAGAGGATCTTGAAGAATAAGCTCTTTCTGAAAATCTTGAGGTTAAGACGATTCTTTCAAAAGTTTAGTTGCTTGATATTTTGAAGAGCTTAGAGGATTATTATTGACTTGAACGTAAGCTGCATCATCTCGTAAGTCATTTGCTTGTTTGATGTAATCTTCTGTATTCAGGATGACTGTAGCTCTGCCCTTATCAGCTGGTAAAACAACAATATCCTTATTATTTCTTATCTCTCTTAGGCATTGGAGTTCACTTCTTGACATGTTGGATCTGACAGCTGGAGCCTTTTTCAAAATACGCACAGTTTCATCACAAATTTCTTGAGAATTCTCTGCAGGTAGCGTATTGATGGCAGCTTCCACATTCGTAATGATTTCTTCAACAGGGATACGGCTAGGAGTGATTCCATAGCCCGAACCTTCACAAAAAACATTTCAAACAGTATCTGACAGAGAGTAATAACTCAGATTGATCACCAATTTATTTTTATTCTTAGTTAGTGAGTGGATGTCAGTTCTCAAGTTATGTTTCTCAAATAATTTGTCAAACTTGATTTTTTGTTGAAACGATGTGTTTCTAATCATTTTTATATACAGAAATTTCCCAAATAAAGCATATTTATTGAAAAATGAGCTCTGAAAAGTTTTTCCCTCATTCAAAATGTGATAAACAATTCAAGTGATATTACCAAGCTGGTGACTCAAGTTCCTCTTATTGCCCCTTCAAAAATTATATAAATTTAGTTTTGAAATCTAGCATTTCAAGTATTCCAATTAAATTCGAGCGAACAAAATAAACGAATCATAAATGAAATGTCTGCATTTGAGCAATTATTCTTAAAAGGTGCTGGAGCAAAGTTTTCTGGAATTAATGTCAAAATAATTGAAGTTTCGTTAACGATACTTATCGTGCTATTCATATTTCAAACAAGTCAAATAATTTCCAGACTGACGTAACTTATTATAAAGAACCTGGGAATATTATAAGAATGTGATATTCAGAAATAACCATCATGAATGTCTTCAGCCGTAGGAACGGAACCTTTTGTTCTTGAGCTGACTGATTGTAAAATTCTGCGCCTCTATTTGATTAGCTCATCAAATTTGGAGGTTATTTATCAAACCAAATTTTGTTCCAATTCAAAAATGTGAAGGAATATTTATTTTTCATAAAAAGGAGCTCTGGGATATATAGTGATGCATGAAGTATATAAAAGTCGTGTACAAAATCGTAATTTCGACGTGTGGAACTCGAAGGACCACTCGGCCAGCACGTCTCAGTAAACTGCTCGCTCGAGGGCTGTTTCCTTGACGATGTCCGTACTGGGCGAAGCATCGTTAGGGTAGAACTGAATACAATGGAATGTCACTCAAATTACACGATTCTTAAACAAGAAAAAGTCTGGAAATTTGATCGATCATGTTTCTAAAGGAATATTCATATTGTGATTTATGACTTAGCGTACCTTATAGTTTATATTTCAGTCGACGTCGACCGTATTTGATAATGAATTCACAAAGACGCGCTTCCGTGGACTAAGCAAAAAATTTAATAAAACAAAAAGACGATCCACGAGAGAGGTTTAGAGTTTATTACCACGTTTGAGAGAACTTGTTTTAGTTTCCTACCTCTCTTTTCCGCCAGGATATTATGAATAAATTTCCAAGATAATAAACCGTGTTTTACTTAAAGTATCACGTGCTGGATATATCGATCATAAAGTAAACCCTGTGATAAAAAGCAGATAATAATGAGTCAAGAAGTAGACATACAAACCATCTATAACAGTTGAGGAAGGAGCATGTTTTTAACTTATTTCAGTCATTTAGTTTTCTGTGCTATTATTAATGTTCTATAAATCTTATTGAGATTTCATGATGAGAACAAAACTATCATGATCATAAAAGTAGAAAGGAAATATTGCATGACGGTAAATTGGAAAATAAATAGCAACGAATGAATGTACACACGTAGAAAGTATTTTTATTCATATGAACTGCTGAAAACTGCTTTGGAAGTATGAGAAACATAAATTCAAGCGAAGCCACTATCGTGGTATTTCATTTTGAGGCTCATTTTGTATGCCTTACGTGTTTCTCTGCGCAATATACTTCCTATTCCGTGTGTGTTGTTTGCTGTAGAAGTTAGAGACACCATTCAAGAAACATAACATCGGAGAACAAATCAAAAGACAGTTCAAATATTTACAACAAGAATTTGAAGACGAAGAATGAGATAAAACGATCCTAGAAGTGATGTTTGTTGCAGATCCGCATTGATAAACAAGCGGAACATGTCGGTAAATACATCATGCGTCGGATTCTTGGACAAATCTGAAGCATCAATTACTCTCACTTTCTTAGTCAGCTGATCTAGATTCAGAGAGTAACAATCTAATCATACTTATAACCTAATCAGAATATCATTAAAGTGAAATGAAAATTTGTTATAAAATCTCTTCTATTTATTTTCTCAAAGGTTTTGTAGCTGCGTTTGAGAAATATCTGAGATAGGGATTTCTGATATTGACAGAGTAGAAACTATTTCAGTATAGGTCTAAAGTGCATATGGCTATTATTTCCCACGTTGAATACAAGCACTTCGATATTTTATTGAGTAACTGTGAAACGTGCTCCAATTGTGACAATAATCGTGCCATATATCGAGATATTTCTGCGCCATATCAATAAGAACGCTCGGAAAGTGCTGCAGTATTCTTATTTCATGAACATGAATTTTGTTCCACAAAAATAAAAATCACGATCAGAAACTCTGTTAGGAAACTAGTCATGGAATTCAGTTATGCTTCATCTAAGATCTAAATTTATGTTGATATTTTCAGAGCTGTAACTGAATATTCCACTTTACAACTTGGTTTGCAAGAAACGTAAACTTGCTTCAAATCTTGAGCATCACATTCATACATTTAATTTACTCAAGTTTATTCGCTCATAAAGAAGAAGTTAAAATCTAACAGCTTACTATTCTAATGAATTCTTGAAGTATTCATCATAAGATCTATTTGGATTTCGATCGAGGCTTTGAATTCTGTTACAGAAATTGCGCCTCACGTCTTCTTTGTACAACTTTTTTCTCATTCCATACCTATGTCGCCATCTGTATAACAAATTTGCACTGATTCTGTGAATGAATACTTGCTAATGACTCTTGATTGAAGGGCGCTAATTTGGAGAGTATGCACGTCTTCTTCGCTCTCTTTCGTTCCTGAGCTGTTGTTACAGATGGATTTGTTTTGAGCAGTCTTGTAATTTTTCCAGTTGTTCTAAATTTTGTGACTATTTCACTTTATTAAAATCAGTGTTATGATTAAGAGAGTATTTTGTTCATAATTTGTCCATGTTATTCCAAATTTAGTATGATTCTTGCAAATGATTTCGTTTGAAGGCGACCTACGTGGTTAACCTTTTGATACCCAAATTTAGTACCCTTAATTCTTTGTTAGTCTTTTATGTTCAGAATCTTTTTACTATCTTGAAGTTTTCATACTAAATTATATCTTTGTTCTAAATTCAATCGTTTTTTTCTTTCCTCTGAATTTTACATCAGCGTAGGCAAAAGCCATTTCGGTCGAAGGAGCTGACCTTTTTTTTGTATTCCTGCTTTAGGTTTTTTTACTACCAAACGCGATCAGGCGGATATCGATTCGGTGAAACGCGATTTTTTTTTTTATATATACATCCGAAGTGAAAAAACCTGAGAGATTTGTGGCTATCTTCATTCCCCTCTTCACCTTTCCTCACCTTAGTATATTTGATGTATGTTTGTTGGTTTACGTTTACAGCTTGTTCTCGATTTTTGTATTAATCATGTACATTTGTTCTCCTGTCCATATTCTGGGTACGCCTGTAGGACAGTGTATTTAAATAAATAAATAAATGAATAAATAATCAGTGAAATTGGTTGATAATACATAATTTAACCATATTTTGGATCCAACGCGTTGCGAATTTGTCATTCAACAACTTGTAGCTCAGTTTTTCACGTTTTTTGTGTAGTTTTTGGTTTCCGAAGCTCAAAATATTTAGTTGTGGGCTTCAGATTCCGTTTTTAAGCTGAAAAATCCTACGAGTTTGTGAAGATTGATTCTATTATTTTAGTAACGAATCACGTTTGTGAATTTATCGACTCGTCGCTAATAATCCCATTTCTTGTCTTGCTAGACTTTGTATTTTCTTTGCTTTTCTTCTCTTTAATGCTCAGCGTAGCTTTTTTACTTTGTAAATTTTCAGTGCACAATTTAAAATTAGGCAAATATATAACTTCACTGATTATTCTATTTAATTTTCACTTCCTGTTTGAGTTCAATTGAATACTTGTTGGGTTATTTGTTTTCAGTGTGAACTGTTAGGGATCTTAGGTACCTGTGGCTACTTGAGACTAGTTTCTGGCCAACTTAACGTTGAGAAGAACATAAACAAGTCTACGAAATCAAAACGAACATTAATACGTCCTGAAGTTAATTACCAGGCACACGGCCAACCTTAACACCTTCAAGTACCGTTGGGTATTTATCAAAGCCCTATAAGACGCGAGATCAACTTTACCTAATTCAGAAAACGTTCTTGTCTGGCGTTGTTTTTGTGACTAACAATTCGTCATCTACCTTCTCTGCCAATACCTGTCTTGATTTCCGCCTGAAGAGGATATTTAGCTAGTTTTTGTGACGTAATTTTGAACGTCTGTGACGTGCTCTCCAGTTTCCTTCTGGCTGTTGCAGTAAGATTTTTTTTTGTATTATAGCCTCAGCCATTTTTGTAAGCTACCAAATTTTTTTGATTATAATTTTTGGAATTATTTGCTTCAAATTAATAATAATCTTATTCATAGTTGATTTCGACGTCTATACTTTATTTCTTTTTTGCTGTTGCTATTGTCTCTGAGAATAGTACCTTTTTCTCCTCTGATCATTTCCTGGGAGTGGCGCCCATTTCCTATTTCTCAAGTAAGATATTTCCGGTGCCCTTATTAATAGCTAGCCTGGGTCTTCACTTTCAAGGTAGGATATTCCAATACTTGAATTTAGTGTCAATCAAAAGTACATTAAGTTTTTGCTACCAAATAGTGGAGAAACATTACCTTTTTTAATTTCCTACTGCCACCTTGGAAATAGGAAAAAGTGCAATTCTCAAGGTGACACATATATTCTCCTGCATTATCGGTGTCTGAAGGCGTAAGTGAGAGGACAAATTACCTCCTGGAATAAGGGAGAAAGCGTAGTAACTGGTGTTGTGCCGGAATAAGAATATATCTGCATTTTTGATCTCCCGGGAGGTAATTGTTTCTGCGTTGCTCGCCCTAGTTAAAACACGATTCAATGCTAAGTAGAATATTGAGGAGGCCTATTCATGAACTCGCTAACTGTGAGCAGGAAGTGAACGCGGGAGGAAGTGAATTTTCAACTTATTTCGTATCGTCGGCGAGAGACTTGAAGGAAATACTTGTTACTTTACAACTATTTCAGAACGTTTCCCAAGGGGAAGTTTCCACTATACTTCAATGGAAATGAAACTGCATTTACTCATGAAGCTGATAACAATTCATTAGAAAAATGCAAATGCATATGGAAATGTATCTTGCACTACCACTAAAGTCCTGTATTGAAATGTGTTGAGTCGAAGAAGTGTATAGTGAACTGTAGCATCTGCTTCTGCTGCATGCCTAATTTTCCCAGACCCTGCATAGCTTTTAAGCTTTTGTTTCCCGTTTGGAGAATGGTAGCTATGTGTAATTGCTTCTAAACATCACGAAATTACTTCATAATGCTGCAATTATTATGCATGGTCTTGTTGATAAAGAAACCAGAATCATAAGAGTTTAACATCTAATTGAAAATGCCATCATGTATCTACAAGTATTTGATAGTAAACCGTGCAATTTGCTTCGAATATTATCAAATATACTAATGTGTGTGCAGTCCCGTGCATAGAGTTTTCCAGTCATATAGATAATGTGACACAATAAAGGATCAATTCAAGAAGAATATGACTCTATTGGAAGTGCTTTCGGAACATGAAACTGTGCAATAATCACAAAGTGATATCCGCTTTCTATCCGAAAACAAGTCTTAAAAATCGAATTGCTGTTGATTGAAATGCAATAATTGTAAATAAAATAGTAGATTTGAGATTTTCTCATCATTATTCTTATTATTCTAAATGGGAAGGATGATACTATACCAATTATTCAATCAAATGTTGAGCAGAATATCCCTGATAAATTTATGATACACTTTGGATCTCCTGATATAATTCTTGATGTTATTTTCATCCAGACAATATTATTAATTATTGAGATCTCACAAAACGTGAGAAAAAGCTCACCTTGTACCAGATCGCACAATTTGAATATAGAATGGAGGTTCAACATCAATGCTAATTTTGAAAGTAAATATGGTGGTGTTCAAAGTAACTTGCATACTTCATCTGCTTGGGGAATCAATCAACGTACTTCTCAGCATTCGTGCAAAATATTTATCAGTATTAAATACCTAGAAACGCTAATAAACTCGATTATATTGTTGTAATCGTATGATAGAATCTCTTTAGACAGAAGTTGATAGCTTCTCGTGCAACTATGAAAGAGTTGTTAAAAAATCCATTGAAAATCACAAAATTAGAGACGGTTTACCTGAAATTTTGGAAATGAATTCGAAACAAGGCTTTTTAGTGAATTGTGAGGATTCACTTCCTTCCGCGTTCACTTCTTGCTCACAGTTAGCGAGTTCATGAAGAGGCTTCCCCAATAATACTTAACATTGAATCATGTTTTAAATAGGGCGAGCGACGCGGAAATAATTACCTCCCGGAAGATCAAAAATGCAGATATATTCTTAATCCGGCACACCACTAACTACTACACGCTTTCTCCCTTATTCCAGGAGGTAATTTGTCCTTTCACTCATGCTTTCAGACACCGGTAATGCAGGAGAATATATGTGTCACCTTGAGATTTCAGAGCCTCTACCGTAATCCAAATAGATCTCATAATAAATACTTCAAAAATGCATTTATAGTAAGATCTGTTAGATTTCAACCTCTACTTCATGAGCAAATAAACTTGAGTAAATCAAATGTATGAATATGATGCTCATGATTCGGAGCAAATTCATGTCTTGCAAAACATGTTGTAGAGTGAAATATGCAGTTACAACTCTGAGAATATTAACATAAATTTAGATCTTAAGTGAAGCATTACTGAATTCCATAACCAGTTTTTTAACAGAGTTTCTGATCGTGATTTTTATTTTTGTGGAACAAAATGTATGTTTTTGGAATAAGAATACTGCAGCACTTTCCGAGCATTCTTATTGATATGGCGCAGCAATATCTCGATATATGGTACGATTATTGTCACAATTGAAGCATGTTTCACAGTTACTCAATAGAATATCGAAGTGCTTGTATTCAACGTAGGAAATAATAGCCATATGCACCTCATACCTATATTGAAATATTTTCTGTTCTGTTAATATCGGAAGTTCCTATCTCAGATCTTCCTCGAATGCAGCTACAGAACCTAAGAGAGAATAAATAATAGAGACTTCCTATTATATGTAACAATATTCAATCTTTCCTCTTTTGTGACTCTGTCTGCCAAATTTTTATCTCACTTTTAGGAGATTGTGGTGAAATGACTGAATTCTACATTAAGATAAATTGAGGCAAATCCTCACAAGACTCAAGGATTCTAATAGCGAATAGCAGTAAATTGTGAAATAACAACAATTCACGAACGATGTTAATTCTAAGCTTGTATTTACACTGTCATTCTTGATAGAAATTTCAGATGAATGGGATTATATAATCTAGATATTCCTAATATCATACCAAAATTACTCCTGATAACACATCCACTCTCATCAGCTGCATTTACATTGAAACTTCTCGTGTATATGAAATATATATAAAATACAGAGTCAACTTTGTAGTCTCCTCCGGCAATAGATAATATCACAGTATGAAACATATCAAACTCTTTGTCTTCTTTGTCCGTGAAGTCGTAGAGAGAATATGAGAATTAACATACTTCATTAAAGTTATTAAATGAACCGAGCATCATGACATCTCCAGGGAAATGAACTTCACAACTGTAGATTTTTAATTAAGGATATCATACAAGTGGGAAAAGACAGGGATTATTATTTAATCTGGTTGACTTTCAGGTAGCTCACACTCCTAAATAACATAGAAAACGTAACAATGTAACAATTGGAAAATCGAACTATTACTGCATTAGAATTTTCAAAGGACTATGAGGGCTAG
Organism: Dromius quadrimaculatus; assembly: GCA_963989225.1. Taxonomy (NCBI): domain Eukaryota; kingdom Metazoa; phylum Arthropoda; class Insecta; order Coleoptera; family Carabidae; genus Dromius; species Dromius quadrimaculatus. The sequence continues at coordinate 7,871,805 of OZ022328.1, forward strand.
AAGTTACATACATCTATAGAATTATATAGTTCAATTGTCGCTTCCTTTCTAGATAATTTGACTTATTTTTGCCATAAAATTAATCTCCAGAACTGAATGCGTCTTTGCTTTCCGATTCAGATTGTGATAATTCGGACACAGTATCATGTATGATATCCAGGAGCATTTTTCTTCTCATTTTTGTGGCTGAGTTATAATTCCATGACTTCCTTAGCCATTTATAGTCAGCGACCTATTTTTATAGTGTCGGTGGTAATTTTTACGACAAATTCTGACACTGAATGAGAGTTAATCTCGAACACAAGCACTATCCTGGGGTCATCAGAGACCCAAAAGTTTAAATACTGCCAAATCTGCTATACCCACACCTACGACTTGTAGAAGAGTACCTGGATGCAAATATGCGGCATACGACACACAACGGAATAAGAGCAAATTATTTTATACTTGTGGTCAATTCATACCCTTCGATAGTAGTTAAGGGCTGAATAATCACTTTGTATCCAACATCAGAAGTAATCATTCTTGAATTAGACGGAACAGTATCTTCATGCAATTGTCATATTGACTCAAAAGTAGTTATTTTAAGATATTCAAATTCTCGAGCTTCTAAACAAGTATTACTATAAAAAAGTCTGTCTGATATCAATCATGTTTTCTTCTTGTTTAAAACTCTGTAGCCTGCTGCTAGAATAAAACAACGTATCTTTGACTTATGCCTCACGATCTAGAAGTCTTTTATGTTGTTATCGGTTAGATCAGCGTCTTGAAAGAGGTGGCTTTGTATCAAAGTCCTCTATTCAGGAAAGATATTACGCGGAAGAAAATTAAAAAGAAGTAATAAGAAACTAGAAAGGAAAGATGTTTCTATCCAATGGTATACGCCTCGATATTTTTATCTCCGTTACTTCTCATCTCTACCATTGAAAATTTGTTGAAAGCCTGACACATATATTTTGAAAATAAACATGTTTTGGTAATTTCAATGATTGTTTACAATTTTCACAATTCTGGAAACACGAGGAGAAAAATGAAAAAATACACTTCTGGTTTATTGATTCCTTAAATTGAGTTTTGGGAGAATAATATTTGCCAAAGCTTGTTTATCCCACAAAAAATGAGAATGCAATTATCCTGCGATGCTTGAACAGCAAAGAAGGCAAATGACGATTATATTAAAGTTGGTCTACAGTTGTTGAATATTGCAGATAAAGAAGCAAATATAGGAAATCAGGATTGCACTTCTACGTCACATATGAATACTAAGATGCGATGTACTTGCTTATTAGTATTTTAATGGTTTCTTGGCACTCTGAAGCAGTGGGAGTGAACATTGAACGTACGAGGTTGCCCAATTTGCATCGCAGATGACTGAAGAAGGATGGTTACGATTTGACCCCACCTAAACCAAACCGAAAGGAAAAGACAAATTGACAATGAGAAATCAGGAATTTGATTCCTTCCATCTTGAAATGAGTAATAGATTTCATTAGAAGGCTGCAGGAGTATCAATAGAATATATTCAAAATAGCCTGCTCCTTCTGTCCTGATCAAGCTTTTTCTATGACGTTATTCATGTGAAAATTTTTGATACATATGTCGAAGAAAACATTGTGTCTTGAAGTAGGGAATAACCTCTGTTACAAAAATTTCGTCTGACATCTTTTTTTTTGTACAATTGTTTTCCCATTGCATACCCATGTCGCCATCTATGTAACAGATTCGCACTAGTTTTGTAAAATAGTACGTGCGTATGACACTTGATTGAAGGGCTAACTTAGGGAGTATGCGCGTCTGGTTCTTCCTCTTTCGTCCGAGCCGTTGTTGCAGACGGGTTGTTTTTGAGCAGTCTTGTGATTTTTCTTGTTGTTCTAAATTTGGTGATTATTTTATTTAATTAAAATCAGTGTTATGATTTTGTGAGTATTTTGTTTATTGTTTTTGTTCACGATATTCCAAATTTAGTATTATTTTTTCTAGTGATTTCGTTTGAGGCGACCCGCGTGGTTAACCTTTTGTTTTCCAAATTCATTTCTTTCATCCTTAATTATTTGTTTTGTGTTCAGCACCTTTTTACTACCTTGAAACTTTTATACCAAATTGATATTTTTGTTCTAAATTTATTTTTTCTAAATTTTACAATAGCGTAGGCAATAGCCGTTCCGGTCGAAGGAGCTGGTCTTTTCCTCTTTGGGAGGTTATTATTGTTTGTTGTCCTTCCTCGGGAAGATTCGTTTAACTATTTCTGGTGTTATATATTCAGATAAGTTTTGATAATCATTGCTATTTATAGTGTTTCGTACACATGTTCTAGTTGCTACCTGCCCTAGTTTACCATACTATTCCGTCTACAAGAGTTGACATCCTTTTTTGTAATTTACCGGTTTTTTGTATTTCTGTTTTAAATTTTTTTTCTACTACCAAACGCGATCAGGCGGATATCGATTCGGTAATACGCGATTTTTTTTATATATACACTCAAAGTGATAAAACCTACGCGATTTGTGGCTATCTTCCTTCCTCCCTTTATCTTTCCTCACCTAAGTATGTGTGATGTATGAATGATTAGTGAAAGTGGTTGATAATACATAATTTAACTATATTTTGGATCCAACGCGTTGCGGATTTGTCATTCAACAACTCGTAGTTTAGTTTCTTACGTTGTTTGTATAGTTTTTTGTTTCCAAAGCTTAAAATATTTTGTTGTGGGCTTTAGTTCCCGTTTTTAAGCTGGAAAATCCTACGAGTTTGCGAAGATTGATCCAATTTTTTAGTAACGAATCACGTTCGTAAATTTATCGACTCGTCGCTTATAAATCTTTTTTCTTGTCCTGCTAGACTTTGTATTTTCTGTGTTTTTCTTATCTTTATTGCTCAGCATAGTTTTTTCTTACTTTGTGAAATTTTTAGTGCACTATTTGAAATCAGACAAATAAATAACTTACTGATTATTTTATTCAACTTTTACTAAATCTACAGTTTATCCTTTTTTCAATTTTAGTCTAAATTTATTCATTCAAGTTTAACGCTTTACGTTTGAAGAGAGCTCTCCAATTTTTTTGTAGGAACCTCCTGTTTCAGTTAAATTGGATACTGGTTGAGTTGTTTGTTTTCAGTGTAAACTGCTAGGAATCTTAGGGACCAGTGGCCACTTGAGACTAGTTTTTGACCAACTTCAAATTAAGAAAAACATCAACACGTCTACGAATTTAAGAAGAACATTAATATCTCCCGAAGTTGACGACCAAGCGCACGGCCAACCTCAACACCTTCAAGGACCGTTGGGTATTTATCAAAGCCCAACTTTACTTAATTCAGGGAACGTTCTTGTCTGACGTTGTTTTTGTGGCTACCAATTCGACATCTATCTTCTCTGCCGATACTAGTCTTGAGTTCCGCCTGAAGAGGATATTTAGCTAGTTTTGTAACGTAATTTTGAACGTCTGTGACGTGCTCTCCAGTTCCCTTTTGGCTGTTGCAGTGAGATTTTTTTTGTATAATAGCTTCAATCATTTTCGTAAGTTTCAAATTTTTTTTAATTATAATTTTTGGAATTCTTTGCTTTAAATTAATAATAATATTATTTATAATTGATTTCGACGTCTATGCTTTATTTCTTTTTTGCTGTCGCTATTGTCTCCCGGAATAGTACCTATTTCTCCTTTGATCATTTCCTGGGAGTGGCGCCCATTTTATATTTTTCAGGTAAAATATTTCTGGTGCCCTTATTAATAGCTAGCCTGGGTCTTCACTTTCAAGGTAGGATATTCCATTACTTAAATTTAGTGTCAATCAGCAGTACATTAGGTTTTTGCTACCAAATAGTGAAGAAACACTACCTTTTTTAATTTCCTACTGCCACCTTGGCAATAGGAAAAGGTAAACCTCACAGAGTTAGATTCCACAATTTACTCCGACAAAATTCTAATTTAGGGTCCATCTGTTTCCTGAAGTAAGAAGACGCTCGCAGCAACAAACAATTTTGCAGAGTAAGGCAACATTTTCAATTTGAATGGGATAAGAATAAGATTGAGATTGAGTAGTAACGAAGACAAATTCCGGAGGAAGCAAGTCGTGCGAAGACATTAATTTTTGCGGTAGAAATTGGAATAGCCGGACTTCTTTGCACAACAAATACAATTTGTAGCACAAAACTGCGCTGTTTATCACAACAATTGGCAACTGCAGAATGTCTATGAGCATCACACTCGTTGCGGAAAATTGAGGGACTTCCAGATGGAAAGCAAATTTATTGCCTGAGTGTTTCAAGAAGTATCTATCAGTGGAACATCAAAATTAAGTGTTAATAGCAATTTAACGTACGATTGATCTGTCACATCTATAAAAATCTTAGTTCTGTTACCAACCTCATGGTGAGTTTAAAAATCATATGAATTCAAAGTTTGTCATAAGTAGGTACTTTAGGAACTAATAATATGTGAGGATGATATCTCATGAATATGCATACTGGACGAGCTTGTTTATCTTTGTATCGTGTGAGAGTACACCGACTAGCATCTTCAAGATAAGCCTCTCTGTTGTCTCCTACATCAATATCAATGGAATCTCAGTGGCGTATATCAGTGTCTTGTATCAGTGAATTTTCTCATTCTAGCGCAAGGAATTGTAAATCAATACGCAGCCTGCAAACAATACACAGGAGATACGAAGTATACACTTCTGTAATATTCATACAAACAAAGTGTAGAAGAAGAAGGTTAACCAAGCTCCAATTTGGCCCACTATTCATCTTGCATGAAGTTCAGCAATTTCTGCACGGCAAAACAGCTGCCGGAATCAATTTACAAACACGGAGAAGTTTAATGATGGCGGAGGTGATGTTAGTAGAGTGCGAGGCAAAGAGAGGCATAACTGTCGGTGACACGAGGTAGCATTACTTGCAATTAGATAAGAGAAACACAGCAGAGACAAATATTCGAATGTATCAAACGATCTCATCCACTTGAATTTAACAACAAATATATTAATCAGGATCTGGAATTCAAACTTCATTCTGCGGAATGGGTACAAGGTAAGTTACGCGCCTCTGTTTACATTTTGATTATTGTGTAATATACAGTTTCAAAGCTGCACACATAGACAAATGCATAATGAGAAAGTCTAAGTTCTATATGAATACTAATAGCCTGCTGAAAATTACACTTCCTTGGCTTTTCATCATTTACAATGCCAATAACGTATCTAAAACGGCTATGAATCCATTTTCTATGGAGTTCTAGTCTCACATGAATACTAATAGCTCGTGGAAATGTGTTATTTTGTTTCTTATCCATTTACCATTCCAATAACGTATCTAATAAGGCTATAAACTCTCAACAACGATGTCAGCTGCTGTTTCATAAGAAAACGAGTTTTGGAGTATAAAATTGCGCCTTGCAATCTGCATTCTTATTTCTGGAAAGTTAGAAGAAACTTTGACGGCTGTGGACTAGATTCAAATACAGCAACTTCGATACTTGGAAATTTGGAGCTGATCGAACATACCCCAGATCATTGACATATACTAATTCAAATGTTAAAGTCCACTCGGTTCACGCTATCTTTCTCGTGCTGACACAAAAATCAAATAAAGAGTGGGCAAGGAATATTTGAAAACCTAAATTGAATCCTTATATTGAAATTCCACTGATCTCTAATATAACACTGGATTGGGTTTAGACCGTATTCTGGCATCTTAAAGCAGCCCCGGTTGAACGGCGGCCTTGACAGTAAAACTGAAGTTTTGTGTCACTATTCGGCGGCAAATTCAAAACACTTATAGAAGACACTCGATGAAATTCAAAGTATAATGCAAGTAAGATGATGAAATTATTCTCAATATACGTCAATATGTACACATTAATAATCAATAATAGTTGAAAATATTCAAAAATTGTTGAAATAGTTAAAATATTTGGAAATATTTATTAATAGCTCAAAATATTTGTTAACTTTTTAGTATCAGTATTTAAACTATTTTTTGAACATTTTAGCTCTGAATTATCAAATTCATTGGATAGTTCTACGATTTTTGCTATAAATCTAAACAATAAATAAATCGTATTGAGAATTGTGTGACTATTTAAGCATTTTTTTTGGGTTTGCAGTCAACGCTATAGTTTTTGTATAGTTCGTTGAAAATAGTCGGAACAACATTATTTTCCAGAGTCGTGTATCTTTTTGCGGGCGCAACAAAATTTTGAGAGCATAACCTCATGTTTTTGGCTATTTCTGAGTTTGGCAAAACCATTTGTTCGAGCCGATTGTTCATCGGATGGAAATCTTGAAAATATTCACATCATAGCATGGCAATAAAAATAAGTAATGTTTACTTATTCCAGTCACAACGACAGTAACTTCAGGTTCATTTGTTGTACTTACTTGTGCAGTGTCAAATTTCTCGATGAATCGGGTTTTTTTCCGCAAAACATGCACTCGATCATCATGTTTGATAAATAAAATACCGGCAAACCAAATAGCTAAATTTCAAATATCGCAGCACAACGCGGTATTGATCTGACACAAAACCTCAGTTTTTGCCAAGATGGCGACGCATTCCAGCGGCCTAAATCCAATCCAGTGTTATATTAGAGATAAGTGTGAAATTCACACCAATATCTGAAATGAAATCTCAATTCAAGGAAGTAAATCGTCACGAAATGTGATAAAAAGCTGCAGAAATTTCAAGCAATATGACCAAACTGAAGTTAGATGACGAGAGGAGCAAATTTGTTATCATCTGAGAAATGTTCCTAGGTCATATTGGCCTTCAAGCTTATACCAGAGTGGAGAAAACACATAATCTAATAGCTAATACATAACTTTTCCTTAATTTTCACTGTAGGGTGACAGTTGATGTTCTGTTTCAGGTAACAGAGCAGGGTTAAGCTAGACCACATAAGGAAAGAGAGAGATTTCTAGCTGGCTTAGAATCCTCACCTTGTTATGTTCCAATTTCGCACCTTGTTCCTATTTTTCTATTTTCCATATCCTAGACTGCTATCCATTCATTTAGCCACCATTAGCTCTGTTTGAGGCGCAATACTTGGTAAGTAAATTACTAGCTCGACCACTTGGCTAATGCTGAAGGCCATCGTATGGTCACACCGTTCCGTTACCCCTTATCCGACCAATACCTTTTATTGCAGGTACTTTCGTTGTTGTGTGCCCTGCGGACGAAAAGACAATATCGTGGCGCCCGGGGTATGTCTAATGCCTAGTTTCACGACGCCTCACTCTACCTACGATCTCCCTGAGATTAGGAGCAATCACGTATCATAAACGGCGATTTTGTTTTGAGACGTTCAATCGGTTTTTGAACGTAATAACCTTTGGGAATGGGTGGACAAGGAGGTCACTCGAGGCTGCAAAATCTACTACCCAATCCCTCTTTTTGAAGGCAACAAGCAAAATTCGCGGCATCTTATCCATAGTAGAGTATTATTCGTGATACTCGTCGGCTACTTGTCAAATTATTACACAAAGAAATGCAAGCAGAGATAAGTCTGCCCATAACGTAACTGTGGGTAGATGGTCAAGCAGTCGCCTGAGGTGTCGGGCCTTGGCTTAGTATCCGAGTCCAGTCCTGTGGAAGACAGCACGCCATAGATTTCTAAAGCTATAGACCTTGCTACCTGATCTTTTAGCTGTGCATAACAGGTATAAACCAATAGCATAAGATGTGTGGAAGAGTATTGTAAATTATTCGCCGGTTACTCGTCAAGCGGTTACACGTCGAAGCAGAGATAGGTCTCTGCTCATATCAGTTGAGCGGGTAAATGGTGGACCATACTTCTCAAGCTGTAGATTTTGCTTCTTAATCTTTCAACTGATGGTAACGGGCGCAAAGAGGCAGCAATATGTGTGGTGAAGTATTACAGTGTACTGCTTGCCAGTGACTCGTCAAATGGTGATTCGAGCTCTAAAAAGATGAGCAGTCCTCCCCTGCAAATATGGCCCACTAAGGTGGAGTTGAAATCTCAGAGGTAGTGGTTTTAATAGGCAAAGGCTGCTCAGAGATGCTAAGTCATCTCTGCGGGTAAGCTTCATGACAAATCAGCTCTAATACTGATCTGAAGAGCCTGTAGAATACGGACAGTGTTCTATTCTCACCAGTAGATCAAAGTCAGGATAAGTCCTGAAAAAGAAGCGTTAGCAACGACGAGTAGCTGATTTACCAATCGCTGTCTATGTGCAGGTGCCACCTGTAGTGCCGAAAGACCGAACGGGCTCATATTTGATAGTACTCTTACCAGCTGAGAATATTTTTGAGAAGAATATGTAAGTACTTGTTAGAGACGAGAAAAGTTTAATAGAATCAAAAGAATCAATTTTAATTCATTCAAACAACTTGATCGACCAATGATGACTCAAAAAGGAGACAATAGTTATCACCCAGAAAATAAGTTTTTTGAACTATATTGATCCAAGCAACTATCCTAAAACTAAAAACAAAGCTACAAGAACATAGAAAACATAACAGTGGGGATTATGTTGATAGAAATAAGTGTCGTAGCATCTATCTTCTCATATTCTGTTTTTTTGAGCCTACATAAACTGGCGTGTGTTTTATTTGGCAGTCTGACACAAAAAGAAATTGGTATCATAAAAAGTAGTACCTCAATCGTGGCCAAATGTAAATTTTGGTTTTTGCCAGGAGCATTCTGCGTCGATAATTTTTCGCAGAACTGTTGCCTTGCCGAGAGCAGCAGAAGCGTCTTATTGCTGTTCTCCCTTGGCATAGCTCATATTGCAGCAATCGGACAATTTGAGAGTTTTCTCATGAATTCAGGTCCAAGAATTATCTATTTCTATATTTTGAGACTACATAACTCACTTTGCTGGATTTATTGATGACGATAAGCGATGGTTCTATATTTTGACTCGAAAAGGCACACCTACTGCAAATACCGATACGCAGGTAACGTATCATTCTTATATCATTTCTACTATTGATCCTTATGGCTTGCTCCTTGAAATCATGTTGCTTATCATAACATGGTGATGGATCAAAAAGTCTACCAGATAAATAATAAGCGTACCAGTAATAAACTTCTATGAGATCGCATATAATATACTGTGCAGAATAATATGAAGGCCATCAATGATTTTGATTCGCGTGGGTGCATCAGCAAACATCAAATGCAGACGAAATGAGTTAATTAGAAGCGGTAGCAGACTGTACATAATCAGGAATCATTTTAATTGCTCCCATATTAATTCTGTGTCATACAGAACCGCGATCATCAGTGAGATGGAATAACTCATGCAAGCAGCGAATTATTTGATTTGGATATTGCCTGAAAATATCAGTTTGATCACATAGCAATATGCAACAAAAATTTATCCAGGGGTTTGTGAGGAAATTAGTTCAATCACCTTTATCAAACAGTCACGTAAATGTGTTTTGATCACGTAGAAATTATTAAAGAATATTTTTAGCAATATAATTCAAAACCAGATCATAAAAGCGATTTTTCACCAGAGTATGATACATCCGATTGACCACAAAAAATAGCACGTATGGTATTCATTGGTGTGCCTTCAACGTAACGAATGTTTCAGTTCTTACACATAGAATATACAATAATACATTTGAGTCACAGGCTATAATTCTTCGAGAATCCAAGTTAGTTATTTCATTTAGCAGAATGATATGAAATTTAACCTGACCTACAAAGTTTGGACTCCTCCATCGAACTAGGTATATATGTATGAATAATTTGTTCAAATCTATTAGCTTCCCCGAATAGAAAAAGCTATGGAGCTGGTGAAAAGAATAACTTGAGATGCAAAATAATGTAGACATATCATCCTGCAAATATACTCTATAATGTTAATAATTTCTTGAGCAGAACCCGGGAAGCTTCTCCCAGATCCTCTCTGGAGTCTCTGGATACTCTTGCAAGTACGTGCTTATATTCGAGTTTCTCCAACAATTTTTTGTTGTGCAATGCCATTAGTCACAAAAATTCTTCCAACGTTATCATCTAAATACATCGATATGACTGACAGTCGTGCTTATTGGGCGATGAATCCATGGTGAACAGGTCAAACTGTTCACCGTGAACTGAAAACACTGATTTGCGATTGTACTATATGGACGATGAATAATGGACGTGTACTCCCGTTATGTATTCAGATCAAATTACCGATTTAACTCGAAACTGAATCGTCCAATTCATGAGCTTATTGTTGTACAGAAACACAACAGCAATAGAAAACAGGACCGCACAAGAGTGGAGTACATTTACCAATATGAACACAGATGGGATCTAAGTTCAGGAGTTGTTACTGAAACGAATCGAATACTTGAAGGTACAAAACTATGAGAGCTGTTGTATATTTTCGTGGTGATTTGTCCAACAAAATTTGAGAGAGGCATTGACTGTATGGTTGAATATATGTGGCGAATAGCATAAGAGTCTTTTTTTGATATGTTCTCAAGATTGGATATACTAAGGTGAAATAGGAATAAAGTAAGCACAATAACAAAAACTACGAGCTCCTAACTTGAACAAAAAACAATTGGTGAAACTGCGTATCCATGCGATATCAGATGATGTGATTTTTTGGCGATATTCAGATTGAAAGATTGATCCTTATTACAATTTGTTACACAAAGTCAAAACATTATAATTGAGCAAGAATGTTGGAATCGATAGATATTGCCCATATACTTAGTTGACGAACAATACTACAGGAATATACCAACGAAATATTCTTGAATATTTCCCATAATGTGGGCAAAGTATAGTGGATATCGACGAATACAGTATTACGCGCCAATTTGGCTTTTGGTTGCTTTTCTTCCTGGGTTGAATTATGGAATATAGTTTGATTAGATAAAATTGATGAAGCTAACTTGATGAGTGAATTTGAGTAAGTAAGAGGTCCTGGGAATTCAGTCAATATTTCTGTTTTAATTTCTTTCCTACTTTACAGGTTTGGCTCAATATCACATTTCAATGTACATTTCTAATTTTTCACAATATAGTTCTTCTCGCTTCTGATGATGGCTGAGGTACAGCCGAAACTGTAAAGTAGGAATGGAATTAAAACAGAAATATTGACTGGATTCTTAAGACTTTCTACTCACTCAGATAGTTTGATTAATTTGGGCTTTTTTTTAGTCAACTTTATGTACTTACTTTTGGTTGAAGATATTTTAGTCTTCAATTCTATAGTTTCATTCATTTTTCAGATCTTCAGTTTCTTTTCTGTTCTTTGAGCTCAGTTTTTGGTTATATTAAAAGCATTTTTATTGTTTCCGTTTATTAATTGATTTTAGCTCAGGATTTTTGTCATAAATTGTCGCTGTGACAATGCGCGCGCTGCAGGCAGTCACATTAGGTATTTTTTTTTGAATTTCAGTACTGGGGCGTCCGCTTGATTTTTTTCAATGGGAAATGGTTTATTCTCAATTAAGTCAAACCGGTCGGATTTGACTCAATTTAAAACAGTCAGCCTCAAGTCCTCGTATAGCACGGACATTAAATTTATTGCTTTTCTCACCACTCCAATTGTGCGGGTTTTTCCGAAGTTTTATTGCGTTTGCAATCCCAAGTTGAAGATTCTTCTGAAGAAAACCTGTGCTCCGGCCGTGTTGGGTTTTTTGGGCGATTTTACGTCGTCCGGAATACGGCATAACACTGTGGAAGTATCTGACTCCCAATTTCCTGATCACCTTGAATCCAGCAAAATTAGACCTGAAGGCCAAGATCCAGACGCCAAGCAGACGAGTCAGTAAGGATCTCCAGTGACGTCGCCAGCTAAGTGGCTCAGTTTTTTTTATGTTCAGACTTTTGTTGATGCTATTTGCCTAATGAAGCACCTTGTGACTCCATCACGACCTTTGTTAATATTTTTTTTATTGTGTGATTTTGTGGTCGTCTATTTCTTTTTTATGCTTTTTCTGGCTACGTTATAAAGGCTACATCCTGATGTTGTGAAACAGGTTGATCAATCTTGGGTATGATTTTTACTTGTTTGCACTTTCGCTGGAGTAGGTTTATGACATATTTGGTTAGTTTTCAAATTTGTTGAGACTTATTGGGGTCTGCGTCAGGGACGCGAATCGCCAGCATTTTGTTTCACCTTTTTTTGATATTCTACATTTTGTTGTACACTTGAGCTTTGCAAATTTACATTATTTTACTTCTTTGTCATTTGATACATGAATAATTTTGAGCTTTATTAAATACTCTATTATTTTGGTGAATTTGATTACAATTTCTTTTGTCAAAGAAAGTACCTACCACTTTGATTTTGAGAGAGTGATTTTATCTAGTGTTTTTTTTACAGCTGGTGTGTAAGCATCGCTGTTTGAGATATGGTTTTATTTTATGTTCTGCGGCATCTTGATCGACGCCGACAGATCTAATTATTCTAAATTCCAATATTCTACCCGTCCATCCTACCATCTTTTCTTTTACAGGTAGTTCCGCAGTTGTGTGCCTGAGGACGAAAAAAAATTAACAATTGCGTAGCGCTCTTGGTTTGTTTCGTTTCATTTAAAGTTAGTTTACGTAGCGTCCAGTATATTTGTTTTAATAAAGTTCGTATTTTTCTCTCAATGTTAACCTTATAACTACCCAGTCCGGCTCTGGGATTATTTTGATTATTTTTGATACTGAGCTAGGCCGATTTGAAGCTAGAATTTGCGGAAAATTTAGGATTAGCCAATTAGTTCCGTGACCAGTTTCGAATGTTACAACAGATCCTTTTGATAATAATCTCACTTCAATTCATCTTGCATATATATATTTTGAAATGGAGTATCAATGAGGAACCTATAATAATAATAATAATAATGATAATAATAATAAAAAACTTTATTGACTGGTTCAATGGCGAGGTTCAGCCTAGGCTGTTCTCCCACCTGACCATTACAAGTAATTCCAAATTGACGTATACAAAATGTTGTCAGTATCAAAGATAACATGTGTACATTACAAAAATAGTAGAACAAAAACAAAAGTATATTCAAAGAAATGCCTAATCGCAGCTACTATCTAGTATAATCTTTCTTATTTGAGTTTTGAAAGAAGTCAACGTCTGGGATACCGTTGTACAGTTTGGGTGCCAAATATGAAAAAGTATTTTTGAATTTCACCTTTTTAAATGATGGTACAACATACATATTTTCATCGCACAAATTGTAACATTGTTTTTTCAAGATGAGTTTATCATTCAAATAAGAAGGATAACAGGTTAATTTTATTTTGTGCGTAAGACAAAGATACAAATAATTCACTCGTTCTTCTATCAAATTTAAATTAGAAAGAGTTCTAAATTCAGAAATATGATCATATTCACGGATACCATAAGCAAATCTTGGACAACTACTTTGCAAAAGAGTGATTTTGTGCTCATCACCTTGGGTCAAGTATGGAACATATACACACGCACAGTATTCTAATATTGGAAATATAAGAGAGTTTACTAGCCTTAGTTTGACATTCGTAGACAGAACGTCTCGATACTGATATAAATGTCTTAGCCTCAATCTTGCAGCTTCTAGTTTTTCAGCTAAATGTTCGCAAAACTTAAAATCCTCACCAATTACTACGCCCTAAGCTCCAATTGTAATAAGTGAAGATTTATCTGGATTTATTCTGAGCCTATTATTTAGAACCCATGATGCTAAGTTGGCAAGCTCTCCATTCATTAGAAGTTAATATGATAGTCTCTAGCAGTCTTGCCCTGTACGTATTAAAGTAGCTTTGAACAGTTATATACAGTTACTAATCCTCATTTTATTTTTTCTCTACTCATGGAAGCTACGAGTCACGCTGTTCTTGCGTAGTTTGCGAACAATTCACGCCATATATCACGCGGTCGAACTTTCAATTCGCTATTCTGTGAAGTCTCCTATCGTTACGCTTCTCTGTATTCTACAGAAATATATTTCTAATAAAATGTGTAAAATATCTGAAAGCATAGATTATCCAATAGACAGAATTATACTGTACATCTAAAAATAGATATATCAACATACAGAGCTCAGAAAAATCTAATTTAGAATTGTCACTTTCATTTACATATTCTGATGTCAGCTCAATATTTTTACCGTTTAGATCCATATTTAATCATTTATTTATTCAAATCAGTCCTGCAGAATAAATATTTCAATAGCAGGACGATTCTAAAAGTAGGAAACATGGAACATAATAATTCCACGCGGGAGACAAATATATTATAAGGTTAAGAAAATATCTATTAATCACATTTGAACATTGAATGTACGATATGTGAGATAAGAGTGTATGTTAGGAAGAAAAAGAACTACTATGTAGATGACATCTGGATTCTGTCAGTGAGTTACCAAAGAGGTCAATATCAGATATACTTGAAATGTGGTCATAAATTGTACAGAGCATTTAGATAGGTGATTTAGATTCATATTTATTGCGTGGAAACTATGATAAAATATCCGAATACTCTCCAAACTTAGCCGAGGAACTGCAAAATGTATCAGTTGAAGTGCTACAGCGTCGCTTATGTTTTCTTCAATAATTTATAGAAATAGATGCAGGACGAAATTTTTCTACGGTTCATGAGGAAATATAGATGAGAGAGTAGTGTTTCGTTCAGGAGTCAAAATTAGGATACCGCCCGTGAAGCTTGGAATAACAATATTTGAGGAATTTACGTTGAATGGATTCAACCAGGTAACGTTGGGAACATATCTCTTGCGTAGCTCACGTAAGAAATGGATATGGATTTGCGATATCCCATGTGTATCCAAATAAGCTAACTGGACCGTGAGACTGCACAAGATACGAAGGGATACAAAGACTAGTCGAGCAAAAAATTATTTCTTACCTTCACTAACAGATCCCGTGTGAGCTCAAGGATTTCTGATGAAAAATGTACGAGGTAGAAGTTGCATAGAAGTATGAAATAACTTCATATGCGCGTGGAATATCATGGCATCTCTCACAAAGAACAATTTGCAGACACTTATCATAAGTTTCGATTCTTGGAAAGTCACTTACCTGAAACAAAATAAACAGTTTTAGTTAAAGAATGATGATAATCGCAAGTTCTTTATATCATCCCATACATATATGAAACATTCTTTCATTCATTCTACCCTACATAAATGCACTACAAAGAACTTCAGATGTTATCTCCACCTGAACCAAAGCATATGTTTGCTATTAGAAATAAAGAAAACAGGCACTTTCTCCTCCCACGTGAGCGTGAATATCTTTTTTTTTATTGTTTAAAGAAAAGAGTTGATAGCATGGAGGTAGAACCTTTTCTGTAATTTTTCCTTATGATAAATTGGTGTTGATATTTTATTGGGTACAAAATTCTTTCTCAAAAATTGCGAACAGTGAGTGACAATTGAGTTGAAATTCAATTCCATTAGGTCTTCATCAGAATAATGCTTATTGCATGAATCCAAAACTAGAAATATTCTACTGGATTTCTGTTCTTCAAAGAATCTAATCTATGAGTCCGGAAACGTGAATTGGAAGTCTCGATTATATTCAGACAAGAGGACAATTTAACGTAGGTAAGGTACTGAGTAATGGATAAAATAATTTATTTTGTCATTGCTGTATACATTACTCCTCTTATTTCGGAAACCATATCCAGAAATATCCGCCATTGCTTGAGCTCAGTATTTTCTATTGTCACTTATCTGCTTGAAGTTGATCTACCAATTTATATCCAACTCGACCTCTATAATTAACCTTTCATGTCAACCCACAGTGGACAAGAACTCACCTTCAAATCTGGTCTGTGGATGAAATATTTAGAGGGTATTACTTCGTTTAATTGATAAGCGTTGGTTCTGTGAGCTCATCTGCGGCACAATTGGGGCAAACTAAGCAGCCGTGTGTTCTAAGCTTGCAGAACATTCAAGTTCTCATTGCTACTGTTTCATTAATAGTCAATATTTGATTAACAACGAGAATATAGCAAAGGACATTGCATGTGATTTGGAGCGAAATTTCAACCTGTTCCACTTCAGTACAGTGAGATTCAAAAAGAGGTATCGATATTTTTAATATCGGGCTACTTTTGGTCTGTAAGAGGGTGTTTCACCTGTTGAGAGCTTTGTGCATCCTCAAATACCCCGATAAGAAAAAACAGTTTATGACCGGGAAGCATTACCCACTTGGTCAATTTATAACAAAAATCGGTACAAAGTATAATTTATTGCAGCAAATCATACACGACACTCCAGACGATCATAGCTTTCAATTGCATCTAAAGATGATAACCTATTGTTATGTCAAAAAAAATACTTCTGAATTAGTTATTAATATAGGAAAATCTGTTGACGACATACACAGCGTTTTGCACTCTCATGGAACAGAGTAGCAGAGGCTCCTTATAAAGATTTTATTCTAACGCTTGCAATATATTATCCTCCATAAGTTCGTAGACCTCGCACCCTGTGTCTAACTTCTGTAACAGATATATATCGGAGTAGGAACCAGATAAAACCACCCTGCCATAATTCCGGACCTGGCTTGATTTTGATATCATAGTTCTATATAACAGAATCAGATATCAAGTTTGCCTCTGAACCAAGGAGCAAGAATTTTCAGCCGCTGGAAATTTATTTGTTTTTATATCACAGTTGAAAGGAAATACAGATTCATATTAGCAGAACTGTTAAGCATGTGACTTTCTCATATTCCTTCAGGGGAAATCGAAGAAGTCTTCAGCTCAATTGATATGAAGCATCTGATAACTCTCTAATTCAAATATTGCTCTAACCTCAAACTTGATGCTAATACATTGCAGTTCTATCTCGAAAAATCAAGTTCAAATGTTTTAGAAGCTTCCAATCAATATTCTCAATAAGTAAACTCACAGTAAAAACCCTAAGACAAAACAAAAAGCTATAAATTGCATTTATTGATTTAGAGAAGGCGTTTGACAGAGTGCCAAGGAGAATTATATGTGAGATACTGAGAGAAAGACAGGTAGACTAAGAATTGATACCAGCAATAAAAAGTATATATAATAGAACATCAAACTATATAAGAATGAACAGTGGAACATCGGATGAACTTGCAACATAACAAGGACTAAGACAAGAAGAGGCTTGTTCTTGGGTGAAATAGAAAAACATGAAGAATAAAACAAAAAAGTTGGAAGTTGGTTACTATAAGTAGATAAAAAAAGCAGAATGTTCATTTGCAGATGACTTGGCAATTCTAGCAAAAAGCGAAGAAGAGGAGCAGAACAACCTGGATGAATGGGATACAGGACTAAGGAAACATAATATGACGATAAATACCGATAAAACCAAAGTCTTGATCATAGCAGAAGGAGAACTGGAAATAAATAGGACGCTAAATGGAGGAGACATGGAGCAAGTACATACATTTACTTACTCATGAGCAACACTGTACGATAAAGGAAGCTTAGAGGATGTAATCCACAAAAGAATCCAAGCAGCTAACAGAGATTACTTTGCTTTGAATGAGATTATAAACAATAAGCAAGTGACAAGAAACACGAAAACAACCTTATACTAGACAATATATGGACCAACATCAATTATACGGCAGCACAACGTGGCTAATGAATCAAAAACTGAAAAGTGAAATACAAGCGGCTGAGATGAAGTTTTTGAGAAGTATAGAAGGAATGACCACATGAAAAATAATACACAAGTAGAAAGTATACAGAAGACAATAAAGAAAAATAGTTATTATGATATGGTCACTTAGAAAGAATATCCGACAATAGACAAACAAAAATGATATGGAATGCCATAACAGCGGAAGAAAGAAAAAGAGGAGGACTAGCAGAAACATGAGGAAGCAACGTAGAAGAAATACTACGCAGAAATAACATCAGCCCGCAAGAAGCAGGAAATGAAGAACTAAATAGGTAAGAATGGAAGGACATAGTGAACGCAATGAATCAAATCGAAAGTCCAATCTCGACGCCTGAAAGGGTATCAAGAGATTCAAACAGATGATAATGATGATAATAAATAGAACAATAACAAAAAAATTGGTTAATTGAATAACTGTAGTACCAAAATTATTAACCTAAGAGGAAGAGTGAAGAATATTGAAGCACCAAATGCGTGAATTGGATCAATTATAAACAGTTATAACAACAACAAGAGGAACCACTACTTCTACTTTGGGAAGCATCTTTTTGCAACTTAGAAGGCATATCCAAGCATATTATAGCATGAAAAGCATCGATCAAATCAATACCAAATACAAACAACAACATAGTTGTCATTTGATAGTACCCTAATATTCGATTGAATAGATTTGAAAAGACAAAAGAATTATGACCTGCAATGTAAACGAAGAGAGCAAAGGCAAAATAAATAGAATCCGTCTGAATTCGGATTTCCAGTATAGTAACGATAAAGATCAGACCTCTACTTCAGCATAATCATATACACAAACTGGCAGACATAGCGATGGCAACAGACCATTATCAACCAATAGCAGCAGTCACAGATGGAGAAAACCTCGCAACGGAAGATACTCACGCGGAAGATAAAACAAAATATAATTGAAATGCGAACGCCATACTCCATGCAGGACAAATTATTGTTGAGAGGGGAAAATAGTGCTACAGACACAAAGTCACACATCCGCTTATAATTAACGGAACGCTGAATTGTTAGCCACATTTAACAGAATATTACTGTAAATATTTCTGAGCGAATTGATGCAGGACTATCGCTGGCTTCTTAATGAAGGCAGCGTTTCCCAGGATAATGTGATTTTAATTTGCAAACTGCTTCCATTGCAAATGTATTTGCGAATTCTGTAGCAATACCTTGGTTATTATTGAATACATCAGCGAATTTGAATCTGAAGTATGCGGAGGCAGATACATGCGGTAACGTCATCCGACCAAAGGTCGAAAGCTTGAATTCTCTGTTCCACAATAAGTATTTAATTTACCGTACAAATCAAAATATTGTCTCATGTAGCAATGGCTCGAAATTCAGATAGGGATTACTGCTGAGTTACACTATGGCTCGGTAATACAGATTCGAAAGATCGGGGCTCATCAAGAACTGTTATGTCATTGGTCAATATTATGAAACTCAGTTATAAAAGTTGTTGTTTGGGACAGAATCGCTCATATCCTCAGATCAATTTAATTTTTACTAACCAACGTTCGTTTCTACTAGGACATTAGTTGCATTGTGTTTCAGCAAGCAACTTTCAACAAATTTGGTATAACTTTTTCCCTTCTTACATCACTCAGAAAAGTATCCAACATTGATTAAAAATAAGCATATCTAACAAGAAGGAACAACCAGTAGTGTCATGCACTAAGCACCTTTTTGAATTGATTTTTGTTCAATATCCAATCTGGGAATGATTTTCGGATAGATCAACAACATATTGTTGAGAACTCCAGTTGAGTTGAATCAAATAAGCTCTATTCACAAAAGAAATGAAAAACATACATATTGTTACATAATAAAAGGTCTGTTGACTATTACATTAAATAATATGTAGATCATAGAGTCTCCAAATCAAGATGTCCGAAGTTCAGGAAGTCTGTAAAAGAAAACAGAGATATGAGTAAATCATACTCAGTAAGGATCCATGACTGAAATAAAGAACACTAATATAATCATTCTCGCAAGCGACCCTCAGAAAACAGGAGTTGGTATGAAGAACAACCTCAAAAGAGGAAAAATACCTCACTCCACGCTGCCCGCAGGCATTTATGTGAAACTGAGCTCCGTTCCACGCTAAGCGTGAATCTGCGGAAAACCTCGCTTCACATCCGGAGGATGTGAATCTGCGACACTTGCAAACTTTTGTGAAGTGATCTGCGAGGCCATAGAAGAAAGAGTTGAAGCCAAGTTGAAACTCAGTCTTCGCCTGCTCACTCAAAGATATGCAACCAAAACGCTGGGCACCTCCTGATTAAACACTAAAGATGGCAGGAGGGCACCGCTGGCCCTGGAATTACACCAGTGCATCGTTGGGAGTTAGCTGATCGTTCCCCCACCGAAGTGAGTTCTAGGAACACTCCATCGCTGGCCGTTGGGCACCTCCTGATATAACACTAAAGATATCCAGGAGGGCACTGCTGGCCCTGGAATTACACCAGTGCATCGCTGGCCGTTGGGCACCTCCTGATATAACACTAAAGATATCCAGGAGGGCACTGCTGGCCTTGGAATTACACCAGTGCATCGCTGGCCGTTGGGCACCTTCTGATATAACACTAAAGATATCCAGGAGGGCACTGCTGGCCCTGCCTGGAATTACACCAGTGCATCGCTGGCCGTTGGGCACCTCCTGATATAACATTAAAGATATCCAGGAGGGCACTGCTGGCCCTGGAATTACACCAGTGCATCGCTGGCCGTTGGGCACCTCCTGATATAACACTAAAGATATCCAGGAGGGCACTGCTGGAATAAAGGAATTAAAGAATAGCAACATATCAGCTCAATCGCTTAATACTCAACATCATACTCAATAACAACAATAGCAATACTCAAATAACATAATATCTAGAATGGTCAACCATGGATAACTCACCGTGAATATCATTATAATATTCGGCACAAACACTGCAATAAAACACAACTATTCACTTAGAACGATGAAACGAGACTGACGAAACAGTTATTGAATAAGATTACTGATATGCATGTTATGCTAACGTCATTATCTGCAATTAAATTATTGTTATTTAATACTTCAAGAAAAATCCCTAACAATATGTAGGAATAATTCCCTCACTTCATCAGCACGCAATATTCAGGGAAATGATCTCAAATTGAGAACATAGATATAAAAATGAGACAAAGTAGAAACACAAAAACTGAGAGGTAAATTTGCCATATTATGGTTCATCTCTAACAAGATTCGTGTGCAATATCCCCCGGATAATTTGACAAGTGGCCTCTCTTCCCTCACGTCAGCCGTTCATCCGGCAACGAAGTTTTCATAGCTCGTTCCAAGACAAGGTGTAATGACACTAACACGCAAACTTCATCCTATATTTCGGCCTCACCCTTCTTTTTTCGTGCGCACGATTCCGCAACGTGCTAATATTGCTGCGGTGACATTTCGTATTCGGCGTTGTTTGCACGAAGCTTTTTATTTATTCTCTTCGTTGCAGGCTATTTAATTTGTTCCTACAATACCTGGCAATTCTCCACTTCATTCACTTACAAATGCTTCTGGCCCGGTAAGAGCAGTTTATTTTATTGGTCGTTAGCTATTCTGTACTCTGAAACTATAATGGTTCCACTGGCAACTGTAAATTATGCTCATTTCAACTGTTATACAGAAGATCTTTATTGCAAGAATGTGGGCTTTCAGCTTCTCAATAAGCTCAAGATTCACGAGCAGGAGAATTCAACTGCACTGTCTGCTGAATTTTTTGTATCTTCAACTGGAAGAAATACGTTTTTGATTTGCTAGAGACGGTATAAACTGAAAATCATCATGATTAAACAATAACTTTTTCCTTCAATCAAGGCTGTGTGACGAGCAAAACTGAGGTAGCGACTCAACGTAGCCAAAAATGAATCAGCCCCACGTTCGGCGCCAATTTGTAACCAGCAAAACTTGGGGAAGCTGCTCTACCCATTCAAAAATTAATTGCTTATACGTTGGGCGCCAACGAAATCAACTAATTTCAAATTCGCCGCAAACTCTATCTTTAGAATGACTTTGCTCAGATATACCAAAAAAAAAAAATTAAAAGTCCCAAAGCCGGACTGGGTATTTGTGAGGTTAGCTTCGGCAAAATATGGACTTCACTAAAATAATATACTGGACGTAAAATAAAATGGATTTGAATGAAAGAAAAATACTAAAGCGCCACGCAATTGTTGATTTTCTGTCCCCAGGCACACAATAGCGAAAGTACCTGTAAAAAAGAGAGATGGTGGGAATGTAGGATGGACGAGTGGTATTGGATCGGTCACGTCAATTAAACTACTCCAGCAAAAGTACAAAATAATGAAAATCAGGTCTGAGATCAATCGACCTGGTTAACAATCGGATGTAGCGTTTATAACGTAACAAAAAGGCATGAAAAAGAAAAGCGACAACGAATTCCAACCGCGGCAAAGGAATATATAACAAAAAAAAAATAACAACAATCGTAGTGAAGCCTCGAAGTGCCTTATTACATAAATTGGCACCAACAAAAGTCTCAGTGGAAAATGAATAAAAAAACTGAGCCACCTAGCTGCCGATGTCGCTGTAGATCCTACCTGACTTGTTTGCCTGTCGTCTGGATCTTGGCTTCCAGGTCTAATTGGATTACATTCAAGGTGGTCAGGAGATATGGGGTGGAAGTTAGGTAAGAACCTAGTGGACCAAGGTAACTAGCATTCAAAAAAAAAACTTGTCTGCAGCATGCGCATTACAATAGCGATAGTTTGAAACAAAAATCTTGAGCTATGACTAATTATTGGAAATAAACAATGAACATACCAAAAAAAAAAAACACTAAGCTTGAAGAAAAGAAACGAAACTTGAGATTAGAAATATGAATTAAATTATTAAATTGAAAACTAAAAATATCTTCAACCAAAAGTAACATGAACAATGAAGTTAACCAAAGTAAACCCAAATTAACCTCAACTATATTTCAGAATTCAACCCAACATTAAAATAGCCAAAAGCCAAATTGGCACGTAGCAACTGGACACGATAATCGCAAAGTGCGAAAAATCAAATTTCATGTGAAGAAGAGAAGTTAAAAGGAGACAACATGAATTTTACATCCATATGTCGTTGTAGGCAATGCAAAGCTACGTCTGTTCTCGTAGAATTTTTATGTATCTTCTATATCGAGTTTTTCATCCCACATGTTTGATATTACTGGATTTGTTGGTACGTAAACAGATAGAAAATTAAAACAAGATCAAAATCCCATTTGATTTGTGGCTAATTTTGTGGAACTGCTGTTCAACAGATACAAACGTCAATTTCTAAATTGAAACTGTTAGCTTGTTCTATGTACAACATGACTTCAAAATGAATTTCATGCTCTGCTGTGTGTATTTAAACGTGTGCAATGAATTATTGAAGTGATTTGAATACCACAGTGGGTTAAACAACATTAATGAATAAATGTGTATTTGTTGCTGTTACGTCCCGATGGACAGTTTTGTCTGGAATCCATGGCCACCCAGTATATCATTCAAAGTTTGCCTAATGTCGATGATAAACGAAAGACAGATCAAAATATAATTTATCCGAAATGCATTTATTTATGTAATGTAATTTCTATCATGTGAGAAAGAAGAAAGCATTAGAAGTTATGTTCTGCTCGACGAGCTTACAACACAACACGTAGTTCAAAGTGTTACTCTATATTTCTTCCACTAGTAGTGAGTCAAGTCGGGTTCACTAAATCGAACAATCAATCGTAAAGTTAGAATTGGTGAAACAAGAAAAAAGTGTTGGCATCAACGAGGCAAATTTTGAGAATGGTTTTGTCCCTTTGGAAGAAAGAGATACATCGATATTCTTTGTTATTTAGTTTGATCCTTCTGTAAAAATCTTATCTAGAATATGATCGGAATCATGAACTATCAAGGTAGATAATTTTTTTCCCTTGGCCGTAGTCAAAAGTCTTTCTCAAGAATGATATATCCAGAAGGGAAATCGCCTTTTTTTAGGTATTTCAGTTTTGATCTTTGAAAGTAATAATTGGTGAGAATTACAGTACACTAAATTTGGCTTATTCAGCATAAGCCACACTGAGAGGAATAATATTTTTATCTCACAATTTTAGAATCCCAATATAAATTAAATGACTAACTTGAGGTTTCGTGATACGTGAATAGTTTCCAATAGATGAATCAATAGTATTTTCCATCAAATATTTAGAAATTCTATTGGTATTCGTACCTGTTACTCTAGAACGGTTTATTATTAGAAAAAATTGCTTGCCAAAAGAAAGTTGTTGTATTATTCCCCATACTTAAAGTTGGATACTCAGCCCGGCAACATTGTATTGTTTGCAAGTATACATAAATTATCAGAATGTTCCAGGGCCGCCAGTGCGAAACTAACTTTATCGAATATATTGTTTGTGATTATATAATCTACAAATTTATACGATAAGAGTTGTTCTATATACATGTTTTGTTATTAATAGCTTTATGTAAAATGAGGTTCCACTACTGAGAGCATAATTTTCACTTTGAATAAATATGCATGTAGAATGAACTCTATCCATGACTCATTAACATACAGCGAAATTATATGTGTAACATAACTCCTTTTTCCAAAATGTCCTTAAAACTGGTAATCATCAAACTTATTTATGATTGACGAAGAAACGAAGATGATACAGGAATGATTCTTTTGATTTGATATAGTCTTTTGAACAAGTGCTGGGAGCAATGGAACAAGTGGTCATTCCGTAGCTTATCAACGGTAACCATAGATCTAGCTAATCTTTCCATAATAGGATCACAAAAAATTCCAAGATTGTAGCTGGATATCGGAATATCCATTCGATCTAAGATAGGAATGTCGACAAATCGGTATAGCAAATTTTTGGAGCACTTCGTCTCGAGAGATTTTCATCGTGCATCAATCTAGAAAGTGTTAACTCTGTACTTTGTTCAGGCAACCATGTATCTATTTGACTCCTTCGAGATAAGACCACATGCAATTCCAAAGATCGTAGTTTCATTCCAAGATGTTGGTTCTGTAGGCTCAGTCTCTCGGATAACCATGTCGATAAATTTGTACAAGTAGTGGAAACACTCAGTTTTGTAGTGAAAGATTCCAATCCTGCATCAAACAAACGAATAGGAGATCAAAGAGTGTGAATTTTATATCATATTAATGACAGCGTCGGTAGCCTGGATTTAAGAGATTGACCAATGAATTAGCCGTTGTAAGCACGCGGTGTTGAAGTTTCAATATGTCAACTTCTTACACTGGCTGCGCTATTGTACATGCTGATTTTATTGATGTGTAAATAGCAAAGCTATTTATCGATTGGAGAGATATAAGTCTTGTATCACACTGTTCAAAATTTTTTATTTCAGGAATAACAGCTTCAGGATACATACAGTCTGATAAATATTCATGCTTTCGTTATCACATGCATAAGAATTTACTATGTCATACTTTTTTACATTATCGGGCACAAGTCGTGCAGTTCTTTACGGCAAAATCTTCTATACAATATATCAATAATTGAGCCATGAGCGTCTGTGACATCTGAACATAACTCTATAGGCGTGAGATCTCATAGGAGGTGGTATAGATCCTGCGGGATGAACCCAAGGGTGGTGATTTAGAAAACCTGTATTTAAAAGCGAATGGGTGGCAGGCAAACATCCCAAAACCCTCTAACTCTTTTATATTCTGAATAGCTCATGCACAGCATCATTTCATGATCCATATTCAAGACTAAGTCTCACCAGGGTTTTTCAAAACTTCACTGTTGGCTGTTGACATTCAAATCTTCTTGATATGTTATTTACTAATATTACTTGAATATATTCGCGAAGTGACAGAGACTCTGATAGAGATAAAATTTCAGAGTTGAATATACAAAGTGGTGGGCAAGAAGTCGATAGAGAAGAGTCACCATAGGTTCCTCCATCAATTGAGTATTTCAGAAATGATGTTATTCTTGTACCCACCAAACGTAAATTGAGAAAATTCATATTGAATTTATTCTTGTTCTCATTTATTTGTCGCAAATCCTATTTAATAACGTTTCCAGACTCTATTGCTCCAGGATGATATAATAAGTCTGTCTTCTAAGATGTACTGCGATTACTAGTTGGAGTCTCGGTGATCACA
This sequence comes from Dromius quadrimaculatus, assembly GCA_963989225.1. Lineage (NCBI taxonomy): Eukaryota > Metazoa > Arthropoda > Insecta > Coleoptera > Carabidae > Dromius > Dromius quadrimaculatus. Next base: position 7,897,586 of record OZ022328.1, read on the forward strand.
ATTCACGTCATCCTTCTATAATGTATTAATGTGCTACTCATGCGCACATTGCTTTGCTAATGCGTCCGTATGTGATCTAATCTTGTTTCATCGACAAAATTCAGTGCCATTTCTTTCTATTTTCTTCAGGGATTCGCAGCTCCCAGCTCAAGAGCTTCGCAGAAAGATGACAAACCGCCTTGCGAAGAACATAAATATTTTGAGAAAGCTAATTTCATTTCATGGTTTGGATATTGGAGCACGTGACTCCTCTCTAAGTTAAAAAATATTGCCTGAACAATTTGCTTCGCTCGTGCATATGAAGAGATTCGATCTGATTCAGAAGCATTCGACTTTGGAATGAATATGAAATTTTCTGTGACTAGATTGAAAGCTCATTTAGATAGACTGGAAATATGTTCTGATATAAATTGAATACATCTGGGAGTTCCTATAAATTATTGTTCCTTATTCTATATTTTTCATGAGGTGTGGCATTCTTTGTCAGGTTTAAAACGACATTGTACTCCGCTGGCTGCCTTTGAATGATTGAAGTGTTTAGACGGTAGAATGGCTGAATATTACAAGATGTTTGGCTTCTGTATTGTATGATTTATTATTTTAATGTAAACAACAGCAAATTCTACCATTCTGGCTGTAGTATGACAGGATAGAAAAACATCGTGAACGTAAATATAAAGTACTGGCTAATAGACGTTTTTGAGATGATAAAATGTCAATTGGGATGATTAATTATCGGAGTATCCACTGTTGTAATTGCATGCGGCCTTCAAAGTGCATACAAGTTGACATCTGTCCAATCGATATATACGTAAAGTCGATTATGATAAAGACTTGCACTAATTCTCCATGTACTGAATACTTTTCTTAATAGAATTAGGCAAACAAACAAACTGAAGTAGGCTTGGCTTGGTTAGTAGTATATAATTTAATCAGAAACATACCTTTTGGTGATCAAATCAAGGCTTGTGATTATGTTAAACGTCATGAGTTTTAGCAGTGTTGAGTTCAATTCACCGTGAGTACTCATAGTGCTTCTTGGGAAGTATCAGTATCAATACAGTAGCATTGAAAAGTTTATCGGAGGATATAATGTTGGAGCGTCCCCAGAAAAAAATCTGTACTTATGTCAATGATACAATCAATTATTCTTGCTCCCCCTTTTTATCTAGGCTCTATTTCCCAATCTCAAGCAATTACTTCATTGATAACTATACTCATATTGGTTCACTATGAATGCTGACAATCATTTCGATTCCCAATATTGGGAAAGATTTTGTTTCGCAAATTATACCTTTTCAAGAGATAATTGACCATTACTCTCAATGTATTTCCGCTATTCCATCATTCTCTTAATCAAGATCTCCGCAAAATTGCAGGTCTAATAAAAATTTGATTCTATGATGTTGTCTTCCATTGGTCCAGAGAACGATGTAAAAGTTCAACTAATGGTTTTGGACCATTATCGATTACAACAATGAACGCATTGTGCTCAGAGGTAACCGGATGTGAACAGCGACCATGGAGATGTATCACCAATGGCACCAAGTACGCAGACCAACCCTTACAGAGTGAAGCTCCAGATTCAGAATAGGAAATAGTAAGGTTTTGTACATACCTTATCCAGAACAAGAGAATTAATAGAAAAATTGTTTCTTGCTCTTTGGTTAAAATTGATAGAGGCGGAATATCTGAATTTAATCATGAATATGTTTTGAATTTGACATCAAACTCTTGACTGAATTTATATGAGTTTGGCACGTGATATAAAATTTGGATATGAGTTTTACAATAAAGTTCAAGGACAAAGTTCTTCTTATATGTGATTAGTTCATCATTCACATATTCTGAAAGCATCCTCACAATATATATAGAAGGTGCTATGTTAAATATATTTCCTATTTATATTATACGCACGTATGCAGAGACGGCAAGATATTTCATTAATATATGTTATTGGAGCAAGCTGAAGAGAGCTGTGAGCAATATTAAAACAATGATTGCCAAGTGTGAGAGCGAGCCATAGACTGGATAGAAATAGAGAATGTGATCACTATTGGGATAGTGCGCACACAATCTGAATTGATTTTGATACAAGTAATACATAATTTTTTACAAAAATAGATATTGGAACTTGGACTAAAAGGCAGAAAATCATGGTGCAAATGTTCGGGTTAAACTTGGTGCGTTAGCTTCAAATCAAGGGTAATAAATTATAATTCTGATATTGCTAAGAATAGAGTGCGGCAATATAACGTGAGCACGTAAGCACGTGAGCTTCGAAGTAGAGATTTAAAGTAGGATAAATATATATTATGTTCCTGAAACGCACGAGCAAGACTGAGTGCGTGAGTATTGAACCAATAACCGAGAAGAAAAACATGTTAGATGGACCATCTCGCTGCAAAGCCTAAGACTTGGACCAGCAAAGGTCGGAGTGCTATATATCAATATAATCTAATCAAGACTGTAAGTAATCGAAGTCTCGATTATCATGGCCTGAGTTACAATAGAATCTGCACTAATCAACATTTGCAGCTAGATAGGAAGATAAACGGTTCAAGACCAATAATCCATGGACCGTTCAACCAAAACTCACTATTTTTTATCAAGTCAACGAGCTTGATGAAGGGACCATAAACCTGGCAGCTTTGTTACTTCAACAGCATCAAAACAAAAATCGGTAACTGCAAATACAAAGAATTAACGGTATATATTTGTCAACCACCTGCGAACTGTGTTATTGTTGTCCATATTTTTAACTGCTGGAATCTATTGGCTCACGTTTTTGATTATAGTCGTATTATCTCATTTAGTATTTCAAAACATTTTATAGCCTTATACTTCTGAATATTTTCATATATTTTTTTTTCTATGTACACACCCAACTCCCTGATCACATATCTGTTTGCAGGAATACTAATGCTCAAATAATCCAATAACAACTCAGTGGAGGAGGTGTATTCTCCATATTCTACAGAATAACACTCACGTCTGACAGACAATAGATAAAATATGGTCAAGATTCAGTTGATATATTATGTTAGTGAACTTAATTTTTTCTCTATTTTCGCATTGTGCATGATAGTGTCTTCCAGGCAACGTCATTTCTAGACCCAGAATAGCTCCAGCTCTTTCTGATCTAAAAAGCAGCGGCCCTTCCTGAAAAACAAGGTCAGCGTCATGTACCCAAGCTAAAGCTCTTTATTGTCAATGATATTCTATTTTATTGGATATGAAGATTCATTTTCTGTACAATTGATACCTCTACAATTATAAGAAATACAAGGTTGGTGATAGGAGGACTTTTTGATTGGCCCTATTTTCAAAGAGCTGCATAGACGATAAAGAGCAAACTAATCATTTAATTTCAATATTTCTGAATTAAAAAGTGATGTGCGAACTGATGTCGTACTCATAATAACTATTGAAACCCTCAAATTTTGAGCCATATTTCTAGAAATTTGGGGAAGATCAATTGGATAGTCCAGGGATACGGCATTGCAACAGAATAATATAAGACGCTCCATTTCACCCGTTCTCTACAATTATTGAAAAACAGCTCATCCATCTGCTTTGACATTCTTTGAGCTTTATTGTATTCACAGCACCAACATAAAATGACTTTTCAAACTAATTTCAATTTTAGAATTATTCAACGATGGTCACCCAAAGGTTGGTACTTGAGGAATTATACAATCAATCATCAACTATTTCATCTGAAGAAGATGGGGAACACTGGATGGAATACAGAGGAACTGATTGTAACTTTGCTCCCTATTCTTCATATTTTATCTCATATTACAAGGAATATCTTGGTATTTCGAAGACAAAAAATACTTAGATGTTCACACAAATATGTTCATTTCTATATTCAAATTATCATTGATGATCATTTCGTACAGAAAAACTTGACAATATATTTTGAGTTCGACAAAGATTCTTGCTGATGTTTCGACAAAGTTGGGGCAATTTGCCACTAGGTATTAGACTGCCCACATCCTCTACTCCGTACTTAGCTGCTACGTACGTAGAAAAGCCCCCACAGGGAACTACTGGTGGTTTCACACGTGGTGACCGCACACCCCTAATACTAATAGCAGCTAACTATCAATTGAAATCTATCAACACACTATTTCTGTCATTGTCTCAGACAGTTTCTGCATGAAAAATATCCTATGATGGAAAATACAGATCAGTCTCTGAAATATTAGTGTTAATGATATAAGTTTTTCAATATTGGTAGAAAGGAACAAGTCGATTTAGAGTGTCTTCATTTACCGGCTATTACCATGTCGAGAGTTGACATCGTGTTGTTTAGGATCATCGACGGCTGTAGTGCACGTTTTCTGTAAACTGTAAATAGAAAGTAATAAGAACTAGTCGTTTTGACAATAATGAATAGGTCAGTTTCAGTGGACTGTTAATGTACTAAAAATGATTAATAGAAAGCATAACTTCGACAGAAGCCAGAAACTAGTATTCGGGAAATAATATTTGGAACGCCAACTGTGTACGTAGTGATAATGATAGAAAAGAATGCTGAATGACAAAATTAAATGGTCAGAGCTATGCAATTCGTCATAAATAGATTAAATTGTGATAGATCTTATGTTCAAAGCTTGATATCTCTTCGTAACCGTACGAGGTCTTATTTATCGTCACAACTCAGTTCATATTCAGTGTTGAAAAACTCAAGAAATTGTGCACCTTAAACTTGATCGCCAGAAGTAGATACATACCACTGGTTCTAAAACAGATAACGATTTAAGATTTCAGAGATAAAGCCAGAGCAGTGAGGTTATCCACTCATTTACATTTCACAGAATCTACGGGAGGAAATCTTGATGTGTATAGCTCATCTCCCGTTTGGGACCAACCTGCACTCAACGGTGGTCAGTTGTATAAAAATACAACAAATATTTCTGGCTGCAGGTTATACCCAGTTGCAGCTCCATTTACTATTCATCTATCTCCGAAATTCTGTTGCAAGTTATGAAGATAGCGGCTCGATTGTCACAACTGACGATACTATCATCACACATTGGCCACTTCTCGTCTAAGTTCCCGCTATCGTTTGTGAAAGTTTGCGTAATATATCGAGCTAGTTTCCTCTGTTATTTAAATTGAATTATGACCCCCAATGGACTCTGACTTTGTGCCGCTAGCCACATATATGTGTTTTCTAAGGTTAATGAGGCTCCAATTTTGTTTCAAATTGGTTTCAAGAATCTAAAGGTCAATTTGAGTTTGACTGTATTACGGACATTATGATATTTTAAGCCTGATGTCAATGGTTTCCAATTCTTTCACTAATTCCCATCTATTTCATCCAGATTTTTCTTTGAAGTTAAATTGTCGCTGCCTACCTGGAATCCAGTCAGATAAGACACGATGCCGATTCCCAAATGTCCAGCGAAGGAGACGATCGTGTGCTCCAGTGACAATGGATATGGGTTTTGGAACATATGAGCATGTATGACTTTAATATTTTGGAAACCGTCTTTCTGCTATTACAGTGCCTTATATCATAGACCTTTAATATTTTGTAGCGTAGGATCCAAGTCTAGAATAGAGAATGGAAGTTCCCATTTAGGATTTCGGAGTAGACTTTCACCCTATCATCCAGCAAATTTTGAATCAAACTCTGAATGCGATTTTAAATCAATAATTGCTCTTTTCAAAATTAATTGGATTCAATGTTTAATTCAAAACTCTCCAATTCAAAATCATTCCAAAACAACAATTATTCCGCGATTTATGTGTATGTGAGTATGTATGATTGAGTTCTGATCTTTTCAGTAACCGGATAGCGAATGTCAATACATCAAGTCATTGAAAATCCAATTAATAACATGAATTCAAATACAAAGCACTGTATAATATCAACTAATATAAATTGAATTTTCACATAGTTTTCCATGATAAATTATTTATGTACGGAATGATGACGATGGATTAAATAATAATAATGATAATCAGAATGATTTATTACTGTAACCGGAATTTGACATTATTTAAAATATGAACAGTTTCCATCCATGCGCAAAAAGCGAGTATTTTTTCATGAATAGAATATGCATTAAGAACAAAAATATGAATTACTCATTTGGAACACACAATAATCAATCAGCTTCACGATATTCGATGAAAAGGATGTCAATACGAGTAAATGAATTATAATTGAACGTGATTTTTGATGGAGAATACAAAACTCCTCTCCTCTTCATCTCAACATAGATTGCCGATGCAAATGTGAAATCAAATAATGCATAATTTCCCTATGCTCCAATTGTGTCCATGCAATTGTTTTTCATTTTGTTCACTGCCAATGTGTTCGGTTGTTGTGTAGAGCAAACTGACCATCGCCGTTTGAATAATTTGAGGGCGAAACATACTATTGACTGATTTTCTGAACGATGTTCGACATTATGACATTGTTTTTTTTTTTTGTGTTCACAGTCAGAAAAAAAAAATTACGAATAGCAGACCAATTGGAAACATTGGCAAAAATGTAACGCAAGCTAAATTGATGAGGTGATTGTAGAGACATTCTTGTTGGAATAACAGAAATTTGGACTTATTGAAAAACATGAAATGTTCTGTTGGTAAAATCCAACTTTCAATATGATCAGCAAAGATCAGTTACTTCAAGCAGTGATCGTTAATTACAAAGAACACTTTTAGACTGGGAGCTAGTGACAGGTGGGGTTCTCCGATTTTATACCGCTTGCCTTTTTGAGGGTTGATAATTTACCTCTTGATAAGAAAGCTAAAAATGTTATTGAAGGATGCACGCTTTCCGGTTATAGTTCAAATTTCAATTAAAGGTCTGAAAAAAAAGTGTTTTTTTCCGTGATATCATAATGCATGCCTTTGTAATGTTGAATAATTGGAATAAATCTGAAGCCAAGTACTGAAAGGCAAGCGATTCGCAACAGCCCAAGTGGCTCAAAGGGTAGCGTGAACTTGTGAAAAAAAAAATGGGAAGTGCCGTGTTTCCAAATTGCATGCCAATGGAAAGAATTGAAATTTTAGTCATAAAACCCTTGTAAAAAAATAATAAATTTTGCACCAATTAGCCGTGATTTCAAATTACCTCAAATGGAGCATAGACTTGATTTTGAAGTGAAATAATCATAAATTCAGAATGGCATGCATGTTGCTTAAGCCCTTCATATTTTGAATAATAATGAAAGTTGCATAAAAAACTCGCAAAATTTCTCTAGACTTTATTCTGCCTGCCATTTTGTATTACATCAATAAATGCTGTTTCAAATTGATCTGGGAAATGGCAAGCATGTTTCTCAAGCCCTTCATATTTTAAATGATAATGGAAGTTGCATAAAAAACACGCAAAATTTCTCCGACTTCATTCTGCCTGCCATTTTATATTACATTAATAAATGCTGTTTTAAATTAATTTGGAAAATGGCATGCATGTAACTCTGTCCGATCATTGAAAAACTTTGGGAAAAGTGGCAATAAAAACTAAGAATATTTCCGTGATATTATTTTGTATTTCAATAAAGAAATACTTATGCTTCAAGTTAAAATAAGAAAGTCTTATGCATATGACATTAGACGAACATTTACAAATGAAAAAAAAAATAAAGAGAATATGCCCTAGAATCAACTTAGTTTGTATTTATATACATGGCAGGAGGTGAATCTTCCATAATAGTGCAGATTATATATTCAAAGTAATACAATTAGGTTCATAAACAATACTCTTATACCAGTAAGTTTTCCGTTTGGCATAAATAAGTGAAGAATGGTATGAAAATGAATGGAGTTAAAGAGCATGATTTTTTTTCATTGGGGAAAAGTTGAAACATTTTGAGTTAATAATTGTAGGAAGAGTTAAGTTTCAATTTATGATTTATGTATTTTTTATAAAAAATATACCTGAAGATGACTTCAAAAGTCGAAATGGTCATCGTAAATCAATGAAGAAAATCATAAATTGAAACTTAATTCTTCCTACAATTATTAAAGAGCATGATATTGTAAAAAGGGCCGACAATAAGGACGATAAGGATGAAGAAATGGAAATTTGAGCAATTATTGCCAATTTCAGATTCCTCTCCCTTCCTATTTATTCATATTATGAAACATTCCATTAGCTATTTAAGTATAATTTTTCTATGATAATAATTTCTTTTCTGATAATTAGCTTTTTTATTTTTTCATGATGATAATAATATTTTTGCATGATAATGAAGATATACCTACTCTTAAGTTCCAGATGAAGACAATTCAACTTTCAAAAATATATTTTGTAACAATATTCCATCCACATAACTTATTCACATTCCGGGGGAAAAGTAAGAACGTAATTATAATTTTTTCCGTTGTTAATATGTGTGAATACTATTCTATTCATAGCAAGATTCAAAACCTTGATGTTTCACAAATTCAGAAGTTGGGATGTCAACTGTACATACGTGTTTCGTCCTTATTCGGACTCTTTGATATAGTATTATTCTAGTGCCTTATTGGTTGCAATTTAATGTTACACCTGCAGTTAGAGCTAATACTGATATTAATGGGAAAATTTGATGTTTCCAGTGATTTCAATTGAATATTTTTGGAATTGTTGCTATAAAATCATTATGGATAATTTGAATTGTAGCTCTCTGCAATATTCTGGAAGAGACTCACCTAGGCCATTATTGTTTGAAATAAGTCAAAAAATTCAAATAGATAAATTCGCAGAATAATTCCTGTTAATTTTACTGAATTAATTTACGGGCACTTCTCTCAATCATTTTTCCAAAATTTATCAATGATGAGCCTGAGCAACATGCTTGACATTTTTTGTGTCGTCTGAAAAAAATAATTTTGAACGAAATACACAATAGCATGCAAAATAAAATGACTGAAATTTTACCTCTTTTTTGTGCAACTTCCTCAATGCATGCCTCCATTTTGGGACATCCTTGGGTGCATGCCTCCATTTTGGGACATCCTTGGGTGCATGCCAATTTCCTCAATAACAATTCATCGAACAAATTACCTATAGTTGAAAAGGCATGCAATTTCAAATCACGGCTAATTGGTGCAAAATCTATGCAAGATTACCCCCAAATTTCAAACCCTTGCGCCAGCGAGGAATGCTTGCCAATTTTTTCACAAGAGTTTTATGACTAAAACTTCAATTCTTTCCATTGGCATGCAATTTGGAAACACTGCATTTTTCATATTTTTTTTCACAAGTTCTCGCAACCCTTTGAGCCACTTGGGCTGTTGCGAATCGCTTGCCTTTCAGTACTTGGCTCTAGATTTATTTCAATTATTCAACATTACAAAGGCATGCATTATGATATCACGGGAAAAACCACTTTTTTTTCAGACCTTCAATTGAAATTTGAACTATGACCGGAAAGCGTGCATCGCTGAATAACATTTTTATCTTTCCTATCAAGAGGTAAATTATCAACCCTCAAAATGGCAAGCGGTATAAAATCGGAGAGCCCCACCTGTCACTAGCTCCCAGTCTATATTGTTAGTAGCAATAATCACATCCACAACTTCCTCTATGAATGATTCACATAAGTAAATGAAAAATACGATACTGGATTATTCAATCAACTATATGCTACCATAAATATCTTGAATACTCATTTACATCAGGAATTTAGGAGCTATTAATATGTCATTAATGTGGTTTACTTAGAGTTCGATATCTGAATCAACGTTTGTTGGTTGAAATATGTGTTCATGAAAATGACTTATTAGTTTCACACCTTCCCAGCCAAATACATCAAACACGAGGCGAAAAGAGTAATAAAAATTCATGATATTCATAGAACAAGGAGTGAAATCCACAAATTAGCCATCAAAAATCAATTCTTACAAAAAAATATATCACAAAACCGAGTTCATATCATGTTTTTACATTCGCAGGGCTGAGCAATATCTTCGATTGAAGTAGCTTGCATTTTGTAACTACATTTTATTCATTGACACAATATGCTCTTGTGCTATGTGAATTGTTTATACCGTGTGATGTTTTGCACGTCGATGTGCACACAGTTTACAACCCACACTAGTGGAGCGTTTTTGCCCTTTGTGTACGCGTTTCCGTGTAATCCGGAGTCACTCGGATGAAATATGGCACCTTGTTTTTATATTCCACTTTTTCAAGCACATTAGGAAACTATGTGAATCTACTTATTCGTTTTGTCAGCATATTTGATAATTGTTGACTGATAGATTGATTTTTTGCGGAGCCTCAGGATATTACTATAATTTTTGGAAAATATATGTAATTTTTCTTGTTGTTCGTTTGAGATGATGATGGCATTGATGAAGGACATCGAAGAGCAAATAATGGAGCACTAAAGCTGTGAGATGTGAGCACAAATCAACTGCATCGTTGGTGATTCATCTGTTTGCTTATTTCTCAGAGACAGTTGGTAGAAAGGCTCTCGGAACTGTCATCATTACTATGATCCTGGTGTAATGCAGAAGACTATGTTGTATTGAGTTGTGAGATTTAAGCCTTATTCATCTTCTACTTCATTTTGCTAGCAAAGCAAGAGACAGTTGTCCTCAACTCGCTCAAGAGATGCAATGATACAAAATGTAGCACTCTTCACTTTCTGAGTCTTTGGTGACTGACGATAGAAGCATCTCCTTGTAAGCGCTTCATTGTCCAAACTAGCTCAGCTACTTGAATTTTGTATAATAATCAAAAGTCGCAATAATACAAGAGGTATGTACTCTTTACTTCCCAAGTCTGTGGAGTCTGATGATGGAAGCACCTACTTTTGACCGCTACATTGTTCAAATTAATCTAGATGCTTAAATTCAAATCAGAATTTTCAGTTCAATCATCATTTATTCTGAATGTGGGCTGACTGTTCGCGTAGTTGGGTATGAGTTAGTACCTTCTCCAAAACGCAGAGACAAGTATAAGCTCTTTAGTTTCTTTTCTCAATTAATTTCAAAACATTTGGATTTATTCAACAACTATTTTTTTTAGAACTAATTACTGTATGTTCATTGATCTGCTTGATGGTTAATATGATATATTTACTATAATTAATGCTCTGTTTATGTTTTACTCCTCTTTATTCTGTTTCAATTGATTTTATAAAACTGATTGAGTGGTTCTATCCAGGAAAAATATTTTTTACTTTTAGAACCGAACTACTTGAGATTGGAAATATCAATGTTCTGCTTCTTTTGAATAAAAAGGCCCTGGTGCCTGGCCACATTATAACTTCAAGTAAATAAGTGAGGTAGTAATTGAATATTCAGTTATTTTCAAATATTCGAATAACGGCTTAGTAGAAGTACAAATTGCCATTGCAAATGGACTTGTTTGTAATGATTAATATTCTTTCTTTTCAATTTATTTCAAATACTACATCACAGAATGTCAGCTTGAGCTGCGTGCTCCGAATTTTCATCCATAATAACTATTTGGAGCCATGAAAATATCCTGTATACAATATGAGTGTCAATTACCATTATCATGATACTCAAGTTTATAGTATTGTTGTATTGTTGGTTCGTTTATCACCCATAAGCTGATTTCGGTATTATCCTCGTATTTGTGAATATATTTATTTCACCATTTTTATCATTCCAAAAGCTCTGAAATTTCATCGTAAAGTTGAATCTTTCAGTATTATGAGCATGATGAGTTCAAGATGTATGTAGCTGCAATCTGTAGAAACATTCAACGAACTCATCAGCTGACACATTGGACAAATAATTTCTTGAGGCAAAATTTTTTTCTCCTTCCAAATTGATTCAGAGGTCATCTGGTTTTTCGAAAAAAGCGCAGCTCATTATACTTTTCACAGACATGGTGGAAGATGATAGGATCCTGATGCATGGATAGAAGTAATAGGAACCCATACATATCGACGAAAGGAATTGAAAAAGATCACAACCAATATTCTTTCGATTACATTCCTATCAGATTATGAAAGTGTTGAAGTATACCATATAATTCGCTTGTCCTCTATTATACTAGAAAGTGCAGTAAAACAAGAAGACACGGTAAACTTCCTCGGATAATCCTACTCAATCCTCTGCTATAATCTACAAACTTCACGAAGTGAGGATTATATCCGTTTTTCTCAGCATGGAATTTTGGTTAATGTGGAACGGATGATTGAACACAAAGACCACTCTCAAGTTCACAGCTCTTTTTTCTAAGCGCTCAGCATTACTTCCTGAAGTTCTCACTTTTTTTTATATCCGGATGAAATTATTCATCTTGTCTTCTAACTACGAAATGGATTCAGCAAAGATTATAGAGACAAAGATACAGACATTATGGTGAGAAATTGAATGTAATTTCATGGAAGAGAATCAGCTTTGTGAAATCTGAAGTTAGCAGAATTGAATATAAAAAGCTTCTTACGTAAGCTACTATATGTGTAGTATATGTATAATAATTGTGATAAAAAACTCGACTTAAGCAATAACACAAAATACAAGGGAGTGAGTGATTCGTTTTCATACTTCAAAGAGAACAATTGTTTCGAGATTGCCACAATTATTACTATATTTACCTGAAATTTTATCAATCACTGTCTTACTGTCATTTATCGATCTATCACCAAGTGGGAAGTGTATGAAAACACTATGAAGGATACGCAGTTTTCATATCCGCTCCCCTCCAATAGCCCGTATCTTAATGAAATGTACCAACAAAAAAAATATCCTTTTCCACGAAGCTGTCATTCTGTGAACTCAAAAATAACAGCCTGAAAATATTGGTGCACTTGAAATTCATCTTACATCAGAGTTCACAGACAGGTGAACCTACGGAGGGTGAGAGAAATAATAAAAGCTAGTAGTGTTATTTGTGACGCCTATGTTAAACTACCAAAAACGGCAAGAGCGGAAGCAACTGTAAGAAAACATAAATCCAAGTTTGAGTTATAGGTAAACATATTAGGAAGATTTATGAGTCTAGCACAGGAGAGCAAAGGCGTCTAAGTATAGTCCTCGTTTGAACTAAGGTGCATCCATCTGCATTAAAACTATGGTTTACTTCAGTCTCTCCTACGTCTTCCTGTTCCATATTTGCATTACTTTGATGAATGTCACAACACAATGGAGTGTGATTCATATTGGGTTATAATATTACGCCTACGCCAGCCTGTTCCACGTAACCTCACAAATATTGTGGGGAGTTTTAGTACTATCATCAACAATGACGATACTCCAACCTTGCTGTCATGGCAGAAATTGCAGCCTATTCAATTTGACAAGTTAGTTTGAGCCTGGAATGCTACTATATGGTTCGGTAGCACAGTCTGTGGTCAATCTTAAGCCTATCTCAATTAGCTTAGTAATGATTGTTTGAAGAATCGTTGTCTGGATAATTGAACTAGGCTTAAAATAAACAAGAGGCTGTGCAATTGGGCATGAGTGAAAAGTGATGAGCTCTATATGTGAACACATTTATCCTAAAAAGAACAAGAGATAGTATAGAACCACAATACTCAAAGGCACTGAGATCACATATCTGTTTGAACTGTTGAATATGGAAAAAACTATCTGTAATTGATGTACATTTAATAGTGAAGTTCCAGCAGATCTGGGCTGGAGTCCTGCAAGATTTAGATCACAGCAAATATTGTCCAGGGAAATTGAAGTACAGGATGATGAACTGGTTGTAAAACAACATGAACATTTTTGAAGAATTACAGAAAAATCATATTTTTCGCCAACTGTCAAAAAAACATGATATTTTTTTTATTGTTATGGATTCGCAAAGTTCGTGATTTTTTCACTAGTGAAAAAATGAAACATATTTTTTCACTAGTGGAAAAATGAATTTCATTTTTGCATACCTAATCCAATATAATTCTGTTTAATAATGCTACAAGGATAGGAACAATCATGTATCCAACAAAAAGAAATATGAAATTATACATAATACTAGTTATTTTTGGATATAAAAATTAATTGTGCAATTGGAGCAGTTATTTCCGACGTTAATACCAGAAGATTGTTGGCTTTTAAAAGTCATCTCGCATACTTATTTTGTAATACTGTCAGAAGGGCAGAGCTGATTGTTTAATTTTTCGGACTCATTGATCTCTTTAGAAGTTGATGGATGGCAGTTTAAAATTTTATTTGAGATTTCAATTTTATTATTTAAACTATCTTGAATATAACCCTCTGCTACTGTGGTTGATTTCCATCCACCATGACGTTCAATAGCAGTCATATTACCTCCTGCATTAGCCAAAAGAGTGACAGAGCTTCTTCTAAAACAGTGGCCTGTGTACCTTTCAAACATTTCCTTCCCAAGCCATTTTGCTATTAAGCTGGGAATTTCTCCTATTTTATTGATCCCTACATGTTGATTGTAACACTTGCCCTTATTATATTTTATAAATAATCGACGAATTGAAACGTGAGTCGGTCGTAGAGCACGGTACTTGCGGTATATCTCAATATATTCTTTTGTTGAAACAGTGAAAGTTCGTTCAGTATATGTTTTTTAATCTGGTATTTTCACAATTATTATGGTATCCACATCTTCAATATCATCAACTATCATATTAACAAGTTCTTCACGACGACAGGCGCCACTTATGCCCAAAATTAATAGACTCTGTAATAAAATATTTTGAGATAGCTAGGTACATAGATATGGGTAAAGTTAAATGTCAATACCTTCATCAATAAATATGTTTAATCATCTGCCTCTTCAATAAATTTAGTGATATCTTCTCTCGTAAAGATTTCTGATTTCTTCCCTCTATATCCAACTGCTTTGTTTTTGAGATAAGGAACCAATTTTGGAAATTTTCGAAGATCAATGTTTTTCTTTACATTCAAAGTTGCTTTGAGCATAGAAAATAAAGTCCATAGAGTTGGTGGTTTTAATTTGGTCGATTTTTCTTCTAGATACGCTAGAACTACATTCTCTGTGATTTTTACGACTTTTTTAGTGGCGCACCATTTACGAAATTCAGCGTAGACATTCTCATACTGCCGTTTTGACTTGACAGGTGATAAATTTGAAATTGCAGCGTTTGCAGTATTCGTTACCTCAAGGGGAGTATCACTATCGCTGGTATCGTTATTCATTGTTATTGTTTCTTAATTATTCACAAGGAAAATAATTATTACTGGGGGAAATAATGAATTTCTTGACAGTTATTTATTTATCAAACAACAATTGCGCATTCTTTTGGTTACAATACCCAGGTGACTGCAAATTAATTTTATTTTGTACTCTTTTCCTATATTTTACTGAATAAAACAATAATTATTGTTGATCTATTCTTTTTTGACATTTGGCGAAAAAATATTGTTTGCATTGCGTGTGCGAAGGGATTGTATTTTGTTGCGCTTTCGAATGGATTTGTTACCTCGACCTTACGGTCTCGGTTAAAATTGACATTCTCACGCGCAACAAAAAAAACAATCACTTTGCACACTTAATACAAAAATAACTATTTGTTCACAATAAACATTACTTTTATCACTACTTCATAGTTATTCTCGATTCTTGAATGAACTGCAATTCAGATGATAGTTTACGCAATGCTTTATGAATGTCTGATATTGTGCGACTTGTATCCAACGCAATTGAGACGATGTAGTAAAGTAGTAACATCTGTATACGTTCATAATAAAAAAATTGAGAACATGAGCTCATATTCGATGTACTTCATCCAGTTGAAGAAAAAAATATTTTTTGTTATAGCTAGATACCGTTTATTATCTCTTATAATCAAATAGAGTAACGTTTTATATTCAATTTCTTGGATCTCAGCTTTTCATCAAAAAAATTGAAGTTGGGCCAAAGATTCGATTGATGCTTTAAGAGCGACATCGAGTCGACATTGATATATCCTCTTCACCATTATCTAGACCTTATTTGCATAGAAGAATAATCTGATCTAGTCCCTGTCATGTCCCTCTGATAAATACTAATCGGAAACATGTTCATCCTGCGTCGTAAATTGACAATAAA
The DNA here is from genome assembly GCA_963989225.1 of Dromius quadrimaculatus. NCBI lineage: Eukaryota > Metazoa > Arthropoda > Insecta > Coleoptera > Carabidae > Dromius > Dromius quadrimaculatus. The sequence goes on from OZ022328.1 coordinate 7,913,553, forward strand.
AATCAAGTCAATGTCAAATCGTTGTAGTTCCACCACTGAGTTGAACTCTTGTTGCAATAATTCATTTGATCCATTTTATGGCGATGGCAAGTATGTCAATAAGATTCTCCAATGTTCAATCATCTACCAACTTGAGTTTGAGCTTCCTCATACAAAATACACCCTTCCCAACAAGGGGTGGAAATCAACAGCTCAGTGATAGATGTGATGTAATGTTGTGTACTTTGATAACGCTCAAATGATATCTTATTCAGGGCATCATATCAGCTCTATTCAGTGAAGGGTACACTAGCATGTTATGCTTCGTCTAATTACTGTCAAATTGGTATTGACATCTGTTATTAGCTTTTAACACCAGATTATAGATATGAAGTAAACATAATCGAAATAGATTACGCTCATTGTAGCAGAAATCATCATTGCAGACAGAATGAATATGATGTAGAATATTAGAAAAAGTATCATGAATAAACGTAAGAGATTCGAGAGGCGTCGTTTTGCTCAAGGCTCCTAAACAAATGTACAAAACAACAAACTTATTTTTCAGTCCATTCTAATGAGATATGAGCAAGTCATCGCGTCTCCATGAGTTATATCAACGTGAGATACGATGCGTATCAAAATTTCAGAGATGCTTGTTCGTTGGATTTTTATGAGTACTATGAAATTCAATAACATGTGAGCCACCAACTCAAAACAATATACATTTCTTCACCTTTTCTGTATGAATATCCAATCCAATAATAAACTGAAGTAGAGTAATAAGCACTATGTACAAGCAAAGTGCTAGCAGTGCTTTGAGTACAGATTCCAGTATAGAATTAATTCTCGGGAATACATGTTCTCATGACGAATTTGTCGTCAGTACATTTTAAGCACCTGCAGGCCTTTGCGACACTTTCTCACACTGTCGTGTACACGACAAATGACACTAGAGCATAATATTCTAATGCACTCTTGATGTCTGCACCACACTTTGCATACAAGAACATCTTCTGTTCCCTGTTGGATCACACCAATTTGCTCTCGTTCCTCCCCTCCCAAAATATTTCGCTCCTGACAATAAGTAAAAATAAGAGAGATGTCATCTGCAATAAGATGTACTTGATGAAGTCTCGGTTCCAAAAAGATTCAAGAGGAATCAACAAAACTTCAAAAATGATTATTCGTGCTATCTCTATTGAAAAATGTCATTGTGTGTTCGCCTTATTACCAATGGTCATTATAAACTCAGAATCGATAAAACCTATACCTTCTTTGATAATAACAAGACAGATCACCTGGTTGATCGAGAAAATTGTATACTATAGCAACAGATAGTTAAAAGAAGCTCAAAATAGTGTCCGACTAGAGATTTCTAAAAGAAGTCAACAGGTCAGAAATGGTGGATAAAATTGTAAATGACCATCAACAAGTGACACAAGTTGGACGATGCTACAAGCCTCTCAACTGAATGAGAGCCTAGCTTCTTGCATGAATATTCGAGAATGAGAAAGCTTTCTGCCAACAAACAAACCAACTCAATTGTTTCAATATCTTAAAGGAATGTTGGGAGATGTCTGACCTATGAATATAGTTTTTTGGATTGCATTGTAACCGTGGAGGAAGAATAATTCTGGCAAATCGAAGCCGGTAGGGTAAACCTGTCGGTCGACAAGTTTATGATCACAGTTCTCTAAAACGCGCAAGTTATCATTCATATAACTATCTAGAAAATGTCAAAACTATCACAGACATGTAATATGAAGACATGGGTCAACTTGACGCCGATTTGAGGCAGAAGTAACCACATGACATGAAATAGGATACACCTCGACTAATACAATGTACCAGCACATAAATGCGCAGTCGTACTGCCAAGGCTCGATATTCTCCAGATTTGTCACCTTTAGGCCTTTATTTATTATCTAACTTGAATGTATTGCTCGGTTTTGATAGATTAGATTAAATGAAGAGGTTATCGATGAAACAAAGATCTGTTCGAAAAGCCTGAAGAAATTAGGTTATTTCGAGGGCATCAAAATACTGTATAACTGCACTGTTAAAAGTAAAAGAGATAAGCAGAAAATTGTATCACGATTTTCATTGGTGTTTCACGAAGAAATTGTGTTTTATCCTTCCAATCGCTCTTTGAATGTGAATCTGTGTGGAATGCTGTATTGAGGAAAGTGAAAATCAACTTCATATGCGTATTCAGTGACCTCGAAAACATAAGAAAAACTTGATTCAGACATTAGTAACACTGTGGTCACACTTTGCTCATTTTGAGGATGAGATACGTTCGTCTTTGTATAAATATCAACATACGACTTGATGAAATTGGATACATATGTCCCGGATGGAGTGAAAATATTCGTCCGAATGTGTATGACTCTCAACTTTCTATATTTCTAGAAATCGATAGAATGATGAGCTACAAGAACTATCTCCAGACGTAATATAGGAAGAATGCTCAGCTGCACCCTTGCTTACAAATCGTGACCGACGAACTCAAGGCATGATGAGTCAAGAAACCACATTCCTAATGTCAGCTCTTCCTCTGTAAAAAGAAACCGCCCGTGGAATAACAAGATGTGTGATTTGAATGCCATCGTTTCATCTTTAAATGAATTAGCGCCTGATAAACTTACTCACGATTCCAAGAAAATGCTCAATTTACTTCAAAACAATATTGGCTAGTGCGTCAGTCTGAGATGATTGTACAACCCGTATGTAGCCGATCGCATTTTTTTTTGCGAATATCAGTTTGGCAGAGTTCTTTGATAATTCTGGTCCATCAAGGTTTATCGACCAGTAATTCCCTGGTAGACTCTTGATAGAATATAGAAGTTTTCGGATAGAATATTGATATCAGAGTCGGCAAAACAAACGTATGCAAAAAAGTTCATATTGACCAACAAAATATCAATTATTCTAGTAGTCGTAAACAAAAGAAATACAGCTGTTGGATTTTAGACTCAAAATCTTGAGATAACGTGAAGCTAGCTTTGCTACAAGTTTCAAATCCATTCGAAGATACCTGTGGTGGAACTACAACGACTTGACATTGAAATTGACTTGATTTTTACTCTCAATGTGCCACACAAATTGGACATGTTTTCAGTTAATATTTGTAAAAGGGACAAGATAGGGACTAGGTCAGGTTATTCTTCTATCAAAATGAGATCTATGATAAATATTCACTGGACACATGTCCAACTTGCATGGCAAATTGACAGTGAAAATCAAGTCAATATCAATGTCAAGTTGTTTTAGTTCCAGCCCTGATCTGAAAGTCCCGATCCATTTGCAGCTATGTGGATGACTCCAGCAGATGAATCCGAACTTCATTGGGTACTGACGTACGCCAACAGTAAGCTTCACTTATCGAGCGAAATAGATTGCAACTGGTGTTGAACCTTAGAGAAGACTAGGAAGATTTTTTGATCTGAAGAGCTTTTGCATCAAATGCTCCTGATGGGCCAGAGGTACATTTACTGCAATTTGACTGTCCTCTTCAATTTACACTAAGCTCAGAAGATGAATTAGATACAAGAAAACATTTATCATCATAAGTATGTAAGATTCATGAGACGAAAGACAACCGAGAGTTACAACTATTTCTGCAGTTTCAGTGGGATTCTTGGATCATTATTCTGTTAAATGATTTATGAGTCATTGAAAACTAGGGAAGATGATGTCATTTTGCTTGTCACATTTAATCATATTTTGACATCAGTGATGGAAATAAGGACAGTTTGGTTGAATTGAAGTAGCTCCATCCTATTGGATACAAATGAATTGAAATTGGTTGTATAATTCAGTTCATTTGCATTAATACTGACTATTAACAAATGAAAAATATATATTTTCTCATTTAAATCATTGTATGACATTGTACAGTCTAGCGGATGGTACAATAAATAAGGATGAATTTCACTTCCAAAAACAATGTTTCTCATTCATTTCGTGAATAATTCATCGACTATTTTCTCAGATTCTTTCAAGTTCATGAATAAGTTTCTAGTCGATTGGAAAGAAATTCAAATTTGTCACAAAGCTCAATGATTTATTTATATATTTTAAGAGCCAAATTTAAATAACAACAAATTGAAATAGAAGATCGTTCCTATTCTGTTAAGCAGCTTATCAACCGAGCTCCCATCGATTAATTTTTTTTTCCAATTGAATATTTTAAGAGATTGGGCAACACAATTGAAAACCGTACAGTAAAAATCGTGAAGACTTCATTTGAGAGAGCACATCTATTCTGGTCGTGATATATTGTCACGAGTGTGAAATATTTTGGATAATTATTCATTTGAATCTACTATTTGCCAATAATAACTTATTGTAACTGTAATCCTAGTTGGTATTTATAAGGTCGATGTTCAATTGTCGGACATGATTGACAGCCTATGGTTACTAGATGTTCGGTGGTTGCTGGGCATCAACTCTTATATAATTGAATATTGGCCTATTGTCGGCTTAGGTATATGAGAGCGTTAGCTAGGAGAAAAATTAATTCAGTCAGTGATTCAGTACGAGTAACTGTGCGCAAAATTGTGAGCATACGAGTCTATAAATTAAATATTTACACTGTCGCCTGTGTCAATGAATTATTTTAGATAAAATATTCCCAAATCTTTTTATAGTATTATTACATGAATGTAACTAATTTCTTGATCACTTGGCTGGGTATAGAGATTAAAGACGTTGTAATAATATGATTATGAAATGACCGGAGAGCTGAGATCTCCGTTCCGTCCTCACACTTGTTGTGTGAATCCAGTAATACCTTTTAATGTTGCAGTCAGCGTTTTCCGATTCTTCCATGTTCTCATGACTAGAACGTTACATTTAGCATTCTCTGGCCGTTTGGAGTTGTCTTTCGGGTTTATTATATCACATGCTTCAGAAGAAGAAAAATGGAGCGAAAATGAGACAATTATTTTTGGTGCTTGTAGACATTTTCACAGAAACATATATGAAACTGAGGGTGCCACGGATAGGAATACAAACAAACGTAAATCATCATGTAAAAATCCAACAGAGCCATTGACAGAACAATGTCCTTAAGTTCCGACGGATTTCAACTCTTGAAGACTAGTCAATAGTAATTCAAGAAATATAAGAATTATGTTACTAGCGATCACGGGTGTTCATGCAGAATTAGGAGGAGAAAAATGCTTTTCTACCACAAAAGTACACTAGTGCACAAGTGGACAGCCGCAATGTTAAAACTAACTGAATTGTACTATGAATTGTCTTCTAGTCCACCATATTCTTCAGATTTGGCCCTCTCCGACCACCATCTATTCCCAAACAAAAAAAAAGTGTTATGGTGATATAAGGTTTCGATTGAACTATGTCATAGCTGAAACAGAAGCCTACTTTGAGAGCTTTGGAAAATCGTATCAATTGGAATGCATTGTTGGGCGAAGTATGCAGGACTAATGCCTGTACCTATAGTCGATACTTCGCTCAATCTCAGATTTGAGCATTTCTCAAGTATGGAATCCGTTACTATAGTTGCTACTCGGGTACAGAGTAAAGCTTCGCGCATGCTCGCCAGCTACTTTACTTGAGACAGCAGCAGACCAACCTTGAGTCATGCCTAAGTATTAATATCAGTGAATTTTGTGTGACAAAATAAGAATGATGGATCAAGATTGGGAGGAGTATTCAGAATTCGTGGATATTGTGAAGGAAGTGAAATTGGAGAGAAAATCCCTCAGAATTTCATGAGGAAGATAAATTTCGTAGTAGATATAGATATATGTTATACTGCTTGGCTCCAATTGTATTTTTGCAGTATAAATCTGTCTTCCTCGAATATATCAATTCTACGAACAGTTGAAATTTCATCACAATGAAAATACTTATTTGAATTCCTACTATTTCTTGAAACAGCGAATAACTTTCAAACTCTCCCACTTCGAATTGATAATTGTTTGGTCGTTACTGTTTATCATCTGTCAAAAGTCAGAATGACTCTACTAGACAACGAAATATCACCAGATCCCACTAAAAATCTCAGGCTTCGCCGAGCATTTCTGAAGTTCTGTCTATAGGATACATTGCTAGCGAAGTATCAAATATGGCTTCACCTTGTCTTGGCGAAGCAAGTCTCAAGTACAGGATTGAGATTCGACTATAGCTACGGGTATAAGAGGAGATATTGTTATTGATTGAGCATTATCTGGCCTAGCCTAAATCGAATACCTCCTAATTACAGTTGAACAATTGAATATATTGGTACAGAGGATTGATGATTGATCAACTTTTGTAGGATCAACGAAGAGAAAATCTTATCAAGAAATTAAATGAAGGACACCAGTGGTGAACGTCACCCCTATATTTAAATGAAGATGTACGCCAAAGACAAGTACCGATAAGACTGAGATAGAGGATTACTTTCATAATTCAATATCTACCGTTGTAAATATTAGCTATTGGATCGATTGAAGATCTTTCCTATCGAGTCCGAGGTATCTTTGGAAAGAACAATACACAAAACAATACACAAAAAGGCTAGAAGAATGTGTTGTCCTAAACAGGATACAAACACGTGGCTAACGCCTTAATTCTACAATATCACTCCTCTTCAATCCATCCTGAAGATAGTTCAACACTTTGCAATTTGCGTTCAACGCGTCCTGAAGCAATGAGAAATATCAAAGATGTTAATTCAGGAGGGCGCACAAAATATGAGAGTGCTTTTTGCTTAATATTATCCAATACAGCAAGCTAAATATTTGATGCTTCTCATTTTGGAATTGAGTTTTAATTGTCTTCTAAAATTGATCATGATATCCTACTAATTCACTCGACAGAATGAGCAAAGTTCTAATAGATTGATGAAGTCAGAAGAAGGTATTCCAAAGTTTCCGTCATTAAAAGTATATTTACTTTGTGGAGCATCAAAACGCCATCTATGAAGTGGAATGCAACAGTTCAAAAGCAATATAGAATATCAAACAATATTAATGAGATCAAAAATGAATAATTAAGCATGCTACCAATTCGATGAGAATAGAATAATAATATGATCGATCAACCAACAAAGTAATATGTTTTTATTTTTAAATAAGAAACAAAACCAAAAAAGAGTTAGGATCTATACTTTGTGTGTACTCCTGGCTCTTATTCTCTCCACGTGTAGAATCCGCAAGATGCTGGAACGGTTCTCTCAGAGACCATCAAGATTTAAATCTGAAAATGATTCATTTCCATAGCACTCTAAACTTTGCGATGATTCTAATTTGGATGCCATCAGAAGTCTTTGATTCGACCTGAACAAACTCCCAGCTTTCATAATCACATCTTGAATAATTTGAAGAGTTAAAATTTTTGAGTCAGTATATGAAAATTCAATATTTGATCATCATTTATGAGCTTTTGAACATATGCAATAAACAAATATGAAGTAATACAGAAAATAAATGTTTGAATATTCCGAACATATTTGTGCAAACACAAACACTACAGTTCTCTATTTGTGAATGGGAAAAAACATTTATTTGAAATAAACAGCCGGTTCAGAGATAATTGTTAGTGATCAACATCAATCATATTTATATCATAAAACTTCACAGCTTTTTTGATAATACAGGTTTTAATACAATTTTTCAACGGATATCAGAACGGATACGACACTACATCAATTGGTACGAAGTAGGAGCTACCATTTGAAATATATATTGCGGTTATTTTTCTTATTGATAGATATCGGTTACACCTATTCCTATCCAGAGTGGGAAGAACCAGTATATCATAATATGCAACTATATATTTCCCAAATTCAATGCTAAGGACAGGGTAGTATTATGCAAAATAGCTTCGAAAATACAACAGTTTCGATGGAGTTATAATGTACAAATCTTTCTGCTTTAAAACTCATAGTTATATCAATTGGGCTTGGCAATTAAGTATTATTGGAGCTAGATTTACTTTGATGTATCCATTGAAATTTTACAAAGTTATCTCTCCACATTGTCAATTGAATACTGTGAAATAATCAGAACATGTGAGTCTATTGTCTTATTCTAAACTAGTGTAGAATGATAATGATATATGCGAAAAAGAGTAGTGGTAGAGCGCTGGTCTTTGGACGCAGAGATTGCGAGCTCAAATCTCAGTTAGGTCATGAAATTTTTAACGACTTTTCAGGATCGATACTCACTCTCATCACCTTTCCAAGTTGAGAGTTGAATTGAATTGGCCTCATTGAAGCTTGCTGGCACCGGCTAATTGTTGTAAGATGGGCCAGCACCGGTTGACTGGCGACACATATGGCAGCAAGGTAGAAACGTGGCAAATGAAGTAAAAACTAGCTGTGAGTATGAGAAGTATAATATATGTATTTATTCTAACTCTTCAAATGAATAAACAGCTCGCTAGCTCTAACCTATTCATTTATACAACTCCTTTTAGATTTCTGACAATGACAGCATAAAGACATGGTCCTTCAATCATATTTTGTTTTCGAATGATGACAATCGATACATTAGTTATCAGAAATAGCTTTGTTGTGAATTCAATGCTTTATGTGTTGAATTGGTTACAATTCTTGAGCTATTCTGATCTCATTTCCAATTTCGTTGTGATTGACTGATTATTGAATCTGATTTTGAATGTGATATTCCAAAAATGTTTGTATGAGTGGTAATATGGCAAATGATATCCTGATCGAAATATCTACGTCGAATTTGTGATGCTCGGAATGTTCCTGAGAAATACATCCAGACATCGATCCAGTCATTTCACATTCAAGGAAATGAATATATAGATAGCTTTTATAGGAAACGTCGACTTTAAATCTGTCAATCATCTTTGTACACTCAAGAAGATGAAAATTGGAATCTTGAAAGTTGGATATTAGATTGTCCAAGGCAATAGATTTATTGGTTCATATATTTTTGTTTGTACATTCTTTGATATAATGAAGTCCAAATAGTTTTTGCCTTTGACATTATTATTCTCCTGAAAATTTCAATATGAACAGATCAATAATTGGAATTGAATGATCCTACTTGTTATATGCTACCTTCGACTGGATATAATTCACATTCGTGCAGTGAATTCGTTGTGTGCAGAACCACTATGAAATTAATATTTCAAGGCCAATGGCTCGACAGACAAGTTATACTGCAGTGTGGAGAAGCTACAAATGGAGCTGAATACTTTGATATCTAGCTTCAATAATCGTTGGATCCAATACGGAGCCGAAACGTGTGTTTCGAGGAACAAAGAAGAAAATTAACATCTTCAGAACGCGCAGTTGAATAAGGCAGAATGTTCACCACATAATCTTCTGCAGGGGAGGGGGAAAATAATTTAACGGAGATTGCCGAATTTGCAGAACCAAGAAATGACCTTGGCACATTTCTGGGCAGCTGACATTTCAAAAAACCAATATAAAGACTCAAGATGAAAAACAGGTGTCTTGTTATGAATTTTGGTTTATATCACGGAAAAAGGGCACTTTGTCACTTTCTATACTATCACCTAGTAGTCCCGTCATCTTCTCTATTGTGGATGAACGTTTCCAATGGACAAAATTACTTTTCTTCTTATATTGTGAAGTACCAATTCAAGGAATGAGTCCACCAAATTTTTGCCAACGTTAAAACGCAGAAAATCCATATTCCCAGGTTTCTTTGTGTAAGTAGTGTGATTTGCAATACAATGTTTTGAAATGGGAACCTGATGTGAAACCAAAGGATATACTAAGCTATGAAAAGAATCACGTATATCTATCGATAAAAATCTGACGTGGACATAACGTGACTTACTTGGACATCATTGGATATATAATCAAACACAACATCTCATCATTCCACGGCTAGTCGGTTGCTATGGAAACCGTGTGTCATCATTCTTATAACACAGCATTCCTAAATACTGATTTTCAGGATTCTACGGCTGACAGTTCTGAATTTATGCGCAAAATTCCAAGATCGTCAAGTATAGTGCACTTTTGACTCAGTCGATCTCAACGAGAATAGGATATGAGCATCTAGACAGTACTATCATCTTGAATACTGTATTCTAATATTCTACGTTCAATCGTTTTGGATTTATGCGGAAAATTGAAAAATGTTCCGAGTGAACTGCACTCCCGGCTTAGTTAATCACAGTCATAATGCAAGGTATACAACTAGATGCTATAAAAGTACCAGATACGAAATCTCAATATTCTGCGACTGAAAGTCTGTAATATGAAGTGCACTTCCGGCTTAGTCGATTGGGACGAAAATAGAAGATGATCATTTAGATGCTACAGCAATTTCAAATACTGAATTCCAGTATCCTACGGCTGATCATTCTAGATTTATGCGGAAAATTCAAAAAAAGTATCAGGTAAAGTGCACTTCCAGTACAGATGATTGCAACCATAATGCAAGGTGCATATCAAGATCCTAGACCCTATACCAGTCTTTTATACAAAATTTCAGCATTCAACATTTGACAAATTCTGAGATTTGCGAGTTACGCACATACACACATACGTACGTACATACGTACCGACATCAAGCCAAAAATAGTCAAAGTGGATTGAGGAATGCAAAAAACGGATATATCCATCAGAATCTCGATATGTAAATTTAGTCGGTTTCACAATATTTCCTTGTACTTCTAGACCGTCAGATAGTCGTAGATTCCAGTGCCTCATTTTGTTTTTCATGCCTTCAAAAGGTTTAATAAGTATATATGTATATTTGAACTTCGATAATGCTGAAATTAAAGCTGGACCGTGTGACCAACATGATGGACATTTAAATTTGTATGAAATCCAATCTAATCCAATTTGGTCGCTTTTGTCATGCTTACGAAATGAAATTTAGGGAAAAATATTTTGACATGTAAAATGTCAATAAAAATTGAAAAATTGACAACAGATTATCATTGCCTACCTTATCATTTCAATTGAAATGATTGTTTCATAACGCAAATTCTGAATGACTGTTATGCTCATGTACTGCACTTCCAGCTTGGCCGATTGCTACAAGAATAGTAGATAACTATCTTGATGCTACAAGTTCAAACACTAAGGTCCGGTTTCACCAAACTCAGTTAAATTTATCAAGGGGTTATTTTGAGTCAGTAACTATGGTTACAATTGCATCAACAATACTTTTCGTGTTAATTAACCTTTGGATAAATTTAACAAGCGTTGGTAAAACTGGCCCTAAATTTCAATATGCTATGGCTGATAATTCTAGATTTATGAAAAAAAATGAAAAACAGTGCACTTCTGGCTTGGCCGATTCATACAAAAATAGCAGATGACCATTCTGATACAACATCCAAGTTTAAATACTGAATTTCAACATCCTACGGTTGATCATTTTGGATTTATTAAATTCGAAAAAAGTTTCAAGTAAGGTGCACTACCAGTACAGAAGATTAGAACAATAATGCGAGGTGCACAACTAGTTTTGAGATTTGCGAGTTACGCACGCACGCACGAACGAACGAATATACGTACCGACATAAAGCCCAAAATAGTCAAAATGGATTCAGAAATGCTCAAAATGCATATTTCCATCAAAATCTTGATAGGTGAATTTTGTCTGTTCCACAATACTTTTTTATACTTAGTACAAGTAGGTAAGAATATAAACTGCTACATTCTACTCCTAACAAAAACCGTAGTGGGAGCCCTGGAGTGCAAATGAATGCCAAAATTGCTTTTACGTCTCTTGTCTAAGAGAACAGTGGCAGCACATATTTCTATCAATGTGTTTGACACAGATATCGAGCATCTATTGCTCCACAGATTCTTATTTCAAGTGATAATACTCGTATAAGCATGTATGTATGAGATTCCTATGCCATCTTTCACATTCAAAATGCTACAAGAATATATAACAAAAACTTATTGCTGAATTGTTGATTCTTTGACCATATATTTGAGTATAATTTCATATCTCACAATCGTAAATCTTATCATCATGGAGTCATCCGCTGATTAATCTGAATTAGACTAGTAAATACAGAGTTCATTACTCAAGTTATGGCGTTAAGCCCACCACGAATATCGTTTGAAGAGGGGATTACAGAAGTCAAACGAACGGCAGATCTGAAAGCATATTAATCACATCTTGTTGTGGCGAGGATTCGACGCGGTCGAGATTTGGATATCTCATTTATTTCTCCATTCAACGCTGATGGGATTTGGATGATGCATCTGATATCAAAAGCTCAACTTGGACGATAGAGAGGATGTGTATATAATGATAACGACATACTGCCTTTAGAGCTCAATATCTAGTTTTTCAAATTTAATATATCTTACATTCGCAGATGTGTTTGACAACTATAACAATTTTTGGATAATTCAGGGGACTATTCCATTCGTAGTATTTATATCAAGGTTAACAATGCCTGATCGCCATAGAAACTGTGCTTATCAGTGTGTATTACACCAGTTATTGAAGAGAGTATTTTACTCAAAGATGTGGATACCTCCAATTTGTAATCTCGTGCTTTCTTCGTATTTGATGGAATCTTTTTTTGAATATTTTCATCAATTTCATCTTCTAATTTATCAAAAAAACCTTTTTAAACTAGTTTCCATATCAGCACGCAATTCATTCCTCTTTTATTCGTCAAAGAAAATGCAAGAAATTCTGATTTTTCAATTTGACAGAAGTTTGCTCCTCGTTCGTATGGGAAATACGTGACTTGTTACTTGATTCATAGGAAACTAATTTGAAAAGATGGTTTGAATCCTGGAATAGTCCTCCATATACCATTTGTAGTTGAAGTATTATATACTATTTTTGTGGTGCAATCACTCATGTTTGTTGTGCTTGTGAATACCACTCGTGCTGCACACTCGTGGTATTCAGACACAAGCACAATAAACATTCGTGATAGCACCACGAAAATAATCAATAATATCCCAACTACTTATGGTAAAGTAAATTAATAGTAAGCGGATAGAAGATGTAGAACAAACTGTTTACCTTTATACCTCGCCTTTTTCAACAACAGAAACGACTTGTGAATTTTTGTACCTACTTCAAAGCAACAAGAATAATAAATTGTCTCTGATAGGTTATGAAATCAAATTTCGCGGATATATCACTCTGTATCCTAATATGTATAATACTATTATGATACAGCCAGGAGCCAAAAGTTCTGTAAAATATCTCATACAAATGCAAAATTCCAGCAATTAAAGTGATGCATCAACTTATATAGGCTTTCAATATTCAAAGCGAAGCTACAATTTTAACAAATCATATATTAAAATATGATTACAAGCAGTCATCAAGAAATTAATACATAAGCCTCTTGAAACGCGAAAAACTCATCAAGAGTGACAATAACTGACGGATACATCAATACTATTCTCAGGTCAAAGCTATTTTAAGCTATCTATTCTATTTCATCTATTTTCCATCTTTGTTACGTCGAAGAAACAAGTCATTGAAACACAGATGAAACAATGAGAGCATGTCTCTGTCATCATGAAGTAGTAAAGGTGGGAGTTTCATCTACATATTATTTAACAAGCCGCCTACATCAACATAGTTAGATGTTCGATAGTTCACAGATGTTTTCAGTTCATGGAATCAGAAGCAAAGAATAAGGAATTATCGTCCTTTGATACTTCTCATACTGCCTTATCAACATGTACTAAACCACTTGCAGAACTCTGTTTTATAACATAATTTGGATGACTGCAATCATCAAAGGGAATTTATGAGGTTTGAACAAGTATTTGGTGATCAAACAAACTGGAATATAAGGCAATAGATAATAACAGACTGTGTGTTTCACTGGCAAATGTCCAAACCAAAGCATGAGGTTTTCTCTGTTACTGAAGTATACTTCGGATGCAGTAAACCACAAAACGGAAAATACGATGCACTGAAGATCAAATGGGATTGTCAATAGTTTTCACCCACTATCTCTGAGAGGCGACATCAAAACACAAGTTGAAATAGGAATACTCATTGTTCGAGTCCTCCTTTCCGAAAGGACAACCGCAGCTGTGGAATTGCAAGGCAGAATGAAATAAGTATCATGTAATTTATCAATCTGCTGCTTATTTCATTCCCAAAAAACATGATAAATCTAACCAAGGAATATATGTAGGACTGAATTATTGCAACTTGGAGCTTCAGCATTACGACTTGATCAATCATATATTCATTCATGAAAATGACAATAAAATTACTTCCGAAAGAGTAATATGTTCAGCACAGCTCTTTTGTCACTCATCCTGAAGTAATCAACGTAATTGCGACCCGCAGCAGAAATAAAAGTGGAAAATAGGGCAATAAAAACAGGGAAGGGTGTGTACTTGAACAAGAAGCAATGTTCCAAGTTTTGAGGATACTAGTAGACTCAGCGAATAATAAAATGATACATTGTAACACATTGAAAAGTATTTGTGTTGTGAAAAAGCACTGGCTATTCTAATCTCTTAGTTATGTCAATCCATTTGCATCACAGATGTCGGTTCTTCTTCTTGTCGAGATTAATTTTTCAATCATTCATGACTACAGAATTATCTTAGCCGTGATAAAAAAGATCTTCGCGTAGCAAAACGTGTCATCATAAAAACAATATTTTATCTCAAGTCTGCTTTTTGCAGTAAATATCCTTCTGTAACTTCTATATTTTTTCTTGATGGAACAAGGAATATAAGTAACGAGAACAAGAGAACCTGACACCAATTAAAATCTTCGCGTAAAAGATATTTCTCTAAACCTTTATAACAATGGAGATGAAAAAAACCGTCAGTTAACAAATGCTGCTGTCACTCAATTATTTGCAAAGAGCTGAAAATGTTGAATGGTTGAAATTATGATGACTTTTTTGCTCCAATGACACCAGATACATAATTTATTTATTTATTCATTTCGAATCGGTCCTACAGAATAAATATTCCAATTACAGGACGATTTTACAGAAAAAATAAAACAATAGCTTCCCGAAAGAGACAAATAATAAATAACATAAGGTTAAGCCTAGATTATTAATCACATTTGAACTATGATTTGAACATTGAATGTGTGTGAGATGAGTGTAAATTAGAAAGAAGAAAAACTGCTTTGTAGATGGCGTCTGAATTCTGTCAGTGAGCTACCAAAGATGTCAATATCATATGTATTTGAAATGTGGTCATAAATTGTACAGAGCATTCGGATAGGTTATTTAGATCCATAATTTGTGCGTGAGAGACTGTAATAAAGTGTCCGAATGCTCCGCGAACCTAGCCTAGGTACTGCAAAATGTATCAGTTGAAGTGTTACAGGATCGCTTATGTAATTATGCAATAATTTATAAAGGTAAATACAGGATAAAATTTTCCTACGATTTGCGAGATGAACGAAATTGAAATGTGGTGTTTCGTACAGGCAGTCAAAATCAGGATACCGCTAGTGTTGCCACGAGACTCGAGACCAGTCTCGGTCTCGTCTCGTCTCGCCTCAAAAAATCGAGACCAGACCATAGAATGGGTCTCGAGCCAAAAGTCGAGACTGAGACGAGACTTGTATCATAATCACTTGAAATTCATTTTTACTTCTTCTAAAAGCAGTTTAATAGAGCAAGTAGGTGGATTCCACCAAACTGCAGTAATAATAATTGAATTGACATGGTTACTGATAGATGTGTTTCCGATTGAGACGACCATTTTTTCTACCGCTCTTTAGGAATATTTACTTAATATTTAGCCTATATAACAATATTTTCTCGTCGATTGGTTCTATCATGTTTGGTATCAAATTACCTGAAGCTCCTGATAATTCTAATAGAAGTGTGGAATAGGATATTCAAACGATTGTCAATTGTTTTTTGACAAGTTATTTGATTGATGTCTAGTTTGGTATCAATCTTAAGCTCTCAGGAAGATATGCTCAGTGAAATATAAAATAAATAATCAGTGAAATCCACGTTATGATATAATACTTCCAGTGATCAAATGTCAAAGCTGTATGTTCCAATGAATCAAAGACTCCGAAAATCTAGAAAAGAACTTTTCATTTTTAGAATTACTTGTTTTATGTAGGGACTGAAATATAACCGCAAACCGTCATTTCAACAATGACAGCCATCACTTTGACAATGACAACTGTCACTTTGATAATGACAGCTATCATTTTGAAATAGGCAATTGATTGATGCGACACTCTGAATCTACGGATATATGATAATATTGTGCAATAGGACGTGCCCCAATTCTAGCACAACACATTTAGTTTCACAAAAAACTATCGACATAATGAAGGAAAAAATTATCATAATAACTGATTTACACTGGAAATACGTTACATAAATCGACTCCTATGATATTCCTGTATGTCATCCAAGTTCAATCAAAATTATATAAGATTAGGCGGGACTGGGCCATAGGAAGGGAGAATCAATACTATTCTTTCATAAGTTTCAGTAATTTTAATCATATAGCTCGTTATTCACAGTCAATAACATAACCTCATTTGAAAATTTGCTTTTCCATCATCCACTTCTATATTTAGTGGTTTACACATCGCAAACAATGCGTCTTAGATCTATATTATCAATTCATGTGGACGCTTTCGTAACCTGAATTTAGTTTATACGAATTTATCTTGAGAATCGTAGAGGAAATATCTTGTGGTGTCAAACACTAGTATTTTTAAATTCGGAGAATATTATTTGTGAGTCAGTGATTGTTGACTTGAAACATGTAGTCTGAACATAGTCATAATGCTTAAGCTTACACATTTGTTGCATAAAACTATTACCTTTTTATTATCTCGAATCCTCGTGGCTCTAGAGGTCCTATTCTCATTCAAAGAGACAGCTTGTAGACTGATCGCAGTCTCTATGTCATTATTATGATGTCATAGTTACATTTATAGGGACTTGAATATTGTATGTTGGTGCAAAAAATGTGATCGACAACTTTATGCTGGCACTTAGTTAACATCGATGTTTGGAATCAGATTCAAATAAAGTTAAATCATTCTAGTCTATTATTAAATATAATAGTATAATTTTATTCTACTGTTACTATTTTATGACATACGAATGTCAAATCTGACATCAAGATAAGGAAACTGACTTCACCCTGTCTCTTACTTCTGGAACAATGATGACTTTAAATCCATTCTCTAATTGTCCGATAGGTGGTACATGTGTTGAAAGCGTATAAATAGGCGTCACAAGACAATCTTCACAAATTATAATTGAACGCCAGAGCGACTTTGCGCACTAAACACACAAATACATATTTTTGGTAGAATTCATAGGAAATAATGATCAGGTAGAACGAATTAGTCCCCGCAAATAAGAATATATAATTTTGAGAAATCATGACGAGACTCTCGTCGAGACTCGAGACCAAGATGAGACTGACCTACTCGAGACCAAGGCGAGGCCGAGACGAGACTCAGCTAGGCGAGACCACCACGAGACCGAGACGAGACTCACTTGAGTCTCGTCTCGTCTCGTCTCGTGGCAACACTAGATACCGCCCGTGAAGCCTAAAATAACAATATTTGAGGGATTTACGTTAGATGGATTCAACCAAATAAATGTATTTATCGTAAATTCTATTCCAAATTTGCAGACAGTATTCTTATTTTGAACTCACAAATGAAAAATAGATTTTGTAAAGCGTTGATATTTTCGTAAAAGATTGAGTGTTTCGCATCAAGAAGCCTAGGTTTCTATACGATGATTTTACAGTATTATTGATATGGTCGTTGAAGCTTAATTTTTCATCGAACAGAGCACCTAAGTCTTTGAATTGATTCACTTGCTCTAGAAGAGAGCTATCAATTCTATATTCGTATGCATAGATAAAATTTTTGACGGAATAACTCATGATTTTGCATTTACTGTAATTGAAAAACAGATTGGAGAATAAAGACCAGGACAATAAGTTATCAACATCTCATTGCAACAAAACTGCATCCTTGATCGAATAAATTGTTCTGACTATTCCATTCGTAGTATTTATAACAAGGTTAACAATGCTAAATCGCCATAGAAACGGTGCATACCAGTGAGTATTTGGACGTGTAGAAATACCATGGGGTATTACTCTAGTGGTCCAAGTGAGTATTTCACTCAAAGATGTGGATACCTCCAATTTGTGCTTTCTTCTTATTTAATGAAATATTTTTCTGAATATCTTCATCAATTTTATCTTCTGATCTATCACCAAACCTTTCTGAACTAGTTCCCATATCAAGACGCAATATATTTCTCTATTATTCGTCTAATAAAATGCAAGAAATTCTAAGTTTTCAGTTTGACAGAAGTTTGTTTACTCGTTCTTATGGAAATTACGTGAGTTGTTACTAGATTCATAGAAAACTAGTTTGAAAAATGGTTTGACTTCTAGAATAGTCCTCTATATACCATTTGTAGTTAAAGTATTATCGATTATTTTTGTGGTGCTATCACGAATGTTTATTGTGCTTGTGAATACCACTCGTGCTGCACACTCGTGGTATTCAAACGCAAGCACAATAAACATTCGTGATAGCACCACAAAAATAATCGATAATACTTCAACTACTTATGGTATAGTAAATGAATAATTTTTGATCATCTGCATATAGTAAAATATTTGAGTTTTGAACTGAGTCAACGATATCATTGATGAACAGCAAGAAAAACAGGGGTCCAAGATTCGATCCTTGAGGAACACCAGAAGTAGCGACAAACGATTGGGATTTATAACTATTGTAGTGCACACGCAGTTTACGCTGATTAAGATAAGTCGACAGAAAATGAAGTAGATCAGAAGAAAATTGAAAATGTACATTCAATTAATGAAGTAGTAATCCGTGGTTAATGCGGTCGAATGCTTTTGAGAAATCTGTATAAACTACGTCAACCTGCGTACTATCATGTAGTGAACTGAGGGTGTATTCAGTAAACTTCATAAGATTGGTTGTTGTTGATCTGCCACTCATAAATCCATGTTGATGTATGGATATTCTGTGTTGCACGGAACTATAAATATATTTACAGAAAATAGACTCAAACACTTTGGACAAATTCGAGAGAATTGCTATGGGTCGATAGTTTGAAATATCAGAAATATCTCCGGATTTGGAAATTGGAGTTATGTATGAGTCTTTAAGGGAGGATGGAAATGTATGACGGTATATAGAAAAATTGAACAGATAGAATAAAGGTTCAACAAAAAAGTCCATACAACCATTGAGGATATATACTGGAAATTTGTCAGGACCGGGATTAGGGGATGATTTTAATGATTTGATATCACCTAGAATATCTTCCTTACTTATATGAGTGATGTTTACTATCTCAGCATTATTATGAATGATGTCTTAGTGAGGATCGAGTGTATTGTTTGTATAGACGCTTGAAAAGAAGTCAGCAAAGCCTTGCACAATTTTAGAGGTAGAATCGTATATAACATTATCTAATTTCATGAAACAAGGTATCCTTAATTTATTACGTTTATTATTTATGTAACTAAAGAGTTTTTTAGGATCGTTAGCTATTTGATTTTCAAAACCGAATATATACTTGTCGTGCTCTACTCTTATTCTTTTTTGATTAATGCTCTCAAACGTTTGAATTTATTCAGGTACTTTCTATCGCCGTGTCGTTCGTATAGTTTGTGGTATTTTTCTTTCAATTTTAAATAATCGATAATCTGACGATTAAACCATGGTGGATAGGAACAAATACAAGGCTTAGAATAAGAGATACAGTTGTCAAAAGCAGCGTCAACATCATCAATAGAATTAATTTCTTCCCAGCTTGTCTGAGATAGTAAATTACAAAGCTTGTTATAATTTCCATAGCGAAAATTATATCTAAAAATGCTTTTCATAGTGCAGGATAATGGCGATGAGATATTGGCAATCAAATGGTTGAGCAGAACAAGTTTCTCTCAATGTAAGTTCCTATTTTACTGACAGATGTATCTTTATGTAAAACATAATTCAATCAATAAGTTCAAAATTTGAGATGTTATTATTCCTTTCCAGCAGAAGAATAAATCCACCCCAAATGGAACAATCCCATCATCCAATTATGATTGATAAACATACCTCAAGTAATATTAATTGGTATCGTTGACCGTTTTCCACCGTTATTTCCTAGGAATGTGTTCATGTTTCAACATTTCCACTATCACAATATTACAAGGGTTGTTGTACTTGGGAATTGGACCGTTGAAATCGCTACTATGGTCCTCTGTGGATAATTTTGCTGCTCTTGCAAGTGGGAGAGAGCAGCATATGCTGGCGTGAGGATATGAATATCTGGGCCGTTGGTCCTTTATTAGATTGCTATTGTTTCAAATAATCATATGTGAGGCTGTGACGATTGAATATGATCTTGGTGGAACAGAGTAGCTTTGCAGTGCATCACAAAGTACAAGGGAGCAATTTTGCCCAGGATCTATGATTAAGAAAACTTATTTCTGGTCCATTGATCTTAAAGTGGAGAATGTAATAAAATGATAAAGAAAGAATCGCGACCAATCAAATGAGAAAGTCCTTCAGCGTTTTCAGAAATATATTATTTCATTTATCCACCTATTGGGTATTAAAAATAATAATCGATCCAGGATGAATATTTTCACTTCCAAATAATGGCCGACATGAAATTATGAAAAAGCCTATCATTTATAAATAATATTTCACTATTCTAAAAGGGTTCCAGGAATTATTTAATTCCGTCAATATCTCTGAATCAAATGGAAATTGACTTCATGATAATCTGTTAATTACCATTATTTTGAATTATTGATGAATACTGCAAAATGTAGTAAAATCAGTAATGATACTCATATTTTATGGTAATTATTTCAAATCTACAAATGAATTAGAATTTCAGTGCTGCTATCAAATGTTCCCCAGTCTAAATTCATAATAGAATTGCTATAGAATTTTTTTCCTAATATTGAATAAAATAAGCCAAATATCTAAATTATTTTGCACGAGCTGATGAATGGAGTAATCATTATCATCCCTACATATTTTATGAATAAAATATTAGTTATTTACGTTACAAGTGGGATAAGAGCATTATTAAGATACGCATGTGAAGTTTGCACAACGAGACGACAGCCGAGTTGTGTAATCACATAAGTATCTTAATATGCCTAAATCCCACGTGTATCGTACAAAATTGTATCTACGCCCGTCCAAAGTTGAAAAATTTAAATAATTAGAATTTTTGATAAGAAGAAAATTAATCCTAGTAGTTGCTGTAGAAATGTTTCAATCCATGACGATCACAATTTGACATAAACAACTTAAACAATTTGTTGATTGTTGTAAGTAGTTACTTTTCATAAATTCTTTACGCATTTTGTGAAAATGAGTGATTCTGGAAGTATTGGTTCAGATATTGAAGAAGAAGCATCTTAAATTATTGCTGGCCTTTTATCTGAGAAGTCCAGGTCTAAGTATGAACTTATATATACAAAATATGAAAAATGGTGTATCAAAAAGAAAATTCAGAGCCTAGCAAATGAGAAGGTACTGATAACATACTTTGCTCATTTATCTAACACATCGAAGCCTTCATTTCTCTGGGCGTATCATTCGATGATACGTACCATGATTTCCATTAAAAATAATGTTGATATAAGCAAATATATGAATTAAGTTGCTCTGCTTGAAAGAAAATCTGATGGATATCGTGCAAAAAAATCAAGAGTATTATTGAAAACGGATATTACTGAATTTTTGCAAGAAGCTGATGAAGAACAATTTTTATTCTCGAAACTTGAACATGCTAGAGAATATACCGGTCATTGTTTTCGGCGCTCATCCACGTCATTGTTAGCCGATTCAGGCGCGGATTTGCTAACTATAAAGCGCCATGGTGGTTGGCGATCAAATACTGTCGCTGAGGGCTATATAGAAAGTACGGTTGAAAATAATAAAAGATAGCCACAGACATTTCGGGTGAGAAAAAAAACAGGACCAGTGCTAATAATCAAGAATTAAATGTAGTCAACAAAAATTCATCGCAATTCTCCTCTTCATCAGGAATTAATTTTAAAAATTGTACAATTAACATTTATAATAAATAGTTTATTTTACATTTGAATACATTTATTATTTTTGTTGCAATTATTCATTTTCAAAACCCAGTGCGTTAATGAAGAACGGGTGCGTTAATGAAGCTCTTAACTCACGCGAAATGAGTGGCAGAAGTTAACTCCCGGGCGTAGATAA
This sequence comes from Dromius quadrimaculatus, assembly GCA_963989225.1. Lineage (NCBI taxonomy): Eukaryota > Metazoa > Arthropoda > Insecta > Coleoptera > Carabidae > Dromius > Dromius quadrimaculatus. Next base: position 7,935,725 of record OZ022328.1, read on the forward strand.
AATAATTTATTAACATTCCTAATCAATGTCAACAGTATTATTGATGATTACAAACTTGTCTGTTGTGAGTTTATGCCCCTATTATATCGCCGCTGAGATCCTTAGAGCACGCACAAAAATGACTGGACCAATAATACCTTCCAAGACACTTGGAAAGAAGGATTAATCATAAAACTCCCAAAACAAAAGAAATAGCGCAGATTACAATAACTGGCGAGAAAAAACCTAATAAACTCAGTGAATGAAATAATCACCCGTATGATAACCTTCGCCCAGCAATGGTTCTAGAGCCAAAAATCCGAAACGAGCAGAACGGCTTTCGCTAGAAAGATCATGCGTTAATCACATTAGCACTTCAAGAATCATAGTATAACAATCAAGGGAATGGATGGATTTCCATGAATTTTGAAAATGCTTTCCACCGTATTAAGCACTCAGCGATTTAATCAACGCTAAGGGAAATAGGAATACCACAAAAAATTAAAAATATCATCCAAGAATTATATAAGAACTCATGGAGGGTTGTCTTACATAGAGGTAGGCGTAGCGACAAATCCTCAGTGAAAACGAAAGTAAAACAGGGCTGTGTACTTTCGCCGTTATTCTCCAACTTCATTCTAGACAACATCATGCATAAGATTTTGGAAGAAACTAGTGGCATGAACTAGATTGTTTTCTTCACATTACAAGATCTGGACTATGCAGACGATATTCGTCTATTGTCAAATTCAATTCAAAGATAATCAAACTATCAGAAGAAGTCCTTAAAGCAGGACTAGAGATAAATAAAAAAAAATCTAAATCCATGTGACTTCACGCAAACTCAGACGCTCCTTTCCTACTGAACAACGAAATCATAGAGGATGTGGAAGAATTCTGTTACCTGGGACGTATTATCTCTACAGATGGAAGCACATCATCTAACATTATAAGCAGAATTCATAAAGCAATGCAAGTCTTTGGTTCACTTAACACAATCTGGAACTCGAACCATTACTTCTTTCTAACCAAAATGCGTATCTGCAAGACAAATGTCCTACCAGTACTTTTATATGGATGTGAGACCTGAAAAACCAGCACACTTGTCAATGACAAACTACAGACATCCATCAATAAATAAGATAGTCGAAGCATATTGTATGGAAAATAATGTTTCTAGCGTTCTCTGTTAGAAGAATAAGACTAAAGAAAATTCCGAGCATTTCTTTCACGTTGTTACAAAAATTCCGTCTGACGTCTGTTTTTTGTACAATTGTTTTCCCATTGCATACCCATGTCGCCATCTATGTAACAGATTTGCACTAATTTTGTAAAATAGTACGTGCGTATGACACTTGATTGAAGCGCTAACTTAGGGAGTATGCGCGTCTGGTTCTTCCTCTTTCGTCCGAGCCGTTGTTGCAGACGGGTTGTTTTTGAGCAGTCTTGTGATTTGGCTTGTTGTTCTAAATTTTGTGATTATTTTATTTAATTAGAATCAGTGTTATGATTTTGTAAGTATTTTGTTTATTATTTTTATTCACGTTATTCCAAATTTGGTATTATTTTTGCTAGTGATTTCGTTTGAGGCGACCCGCGTGGTTAACCTTTTGTTTTCCAAATTTATTTCTTTCATCCTTAATTATTTGTTAGATTTTTGTGCTCAAAACCTTTTTACTATCTTGAAACTTTTTTACAAAATTCATATTTTTGTTCTAAATTTATTTTTTTTTCTAAATTTTATATGTACACTCGGAGTAATAAAATTTGTGGCTATCTTCGTTCCTCCCTTTACCTTTCCTCACCTAAGTATGTGTGATGTATGAATGATTAGTGAAAGTGGTTGATAATACATAATTTAACAATATTTTGGATCCAACGCGTTGCAGATTTGTCATTCAACAACTCGTAGTTTAGTTTCTTACGTTGTTTGTGTAGTTTTTTGTTTCCAAAGCTTAAAATATTTTGTTGTGGGCTTTAGTATCCGTTTTTAAGCTGGAAAATCCTACGAGTTTGTGAAGATTGATCCAATTTTTTAGTAACGAACCACGTTCGTAAATTTATCGACTCGTCGCTAATAAATCCTTTTTCTTGTCCTGCTAGACTTTGTATTTTCTGTGTTTTTCTTCTCTTCAATACTCAGCGTAGTATTTTACTTCGTAAATTTTTAGTGCACTATTTAAAATCAGACGAATAAATAACTGACCGATTATTTTATTTAACTTTTACTAAATTTACAGTTTATTCGTTTTTTAATTGAATCTGAATTTATTCATTCAAGTTTAACGCTTCACGTTTGAAGAGAGCTCTCCAATTTTTTTGTAGGAATCTCCTGTTTCAGTTGAATTTGATACTGGTTGGGTTGTTTGTTTTCAGTGTAAACTGCTAGGGATCTTAGGGACCAGTGGCCACTTGAGACTAGTTTTTGGCCAACTTCAAATTAAGAAAAACATCAACACGTCTACGAATTTAAGAAGAACATTAATATCTCCCGAAGTTGACGACCAAGCGCACGGCCAACCTTAACATCTTCAAGGACCGTTGGGTATTTATCAAAGCCCTATAAGACGCAAGATCAACTTTACTCAATTCAGGGAACGTTCTTGTCTGACGTTGTTTTTGTGGCTACCAATTCGACATCTATCTTCTCTGCCGATACTAGTCTTGAGTTCCGCCTGAAGAGGATATTTAGCTAGTTTTGTAACGTAATTTTGAACGTCTGTGACGTGCTCTCCAGTTCCCTTTTGGCTGTTGCAGTGAGATTTTTTTTTTTGTATAATAGCTTCAATCATCTTCGTAAGTTACAAATTTTTTGAATTATAATTTTTGGAATTCTTTGCTTTAAATTGATAATAATTTTATTTAAAATTGATCTCGACGTCTATGCTTTATTTCTTTTTTTTTGCTGTCGCTATTGTCTCCCAGAATAGTACCTTTTTCTCCTTTGATCATTTCCTGGGAGTGGCGCCCATTTCCTATTTTTCAGATAAAATATTTCTGGTGCCCTTATTAATAGCTAGCCTGAGTCTTCACTTCCAAGGTAGGATATTCCATTAATTAAATTTAGTATCAATCAGCAGTACATTAAGTTTTTGCTACCAAATAGTGAAGAAACATTACCTTTTTTAATTTCCTACTGCCACCTTGGAAATAGGAAAAGGTACAATGTATATACTGACTTTACTAGGCAGATGATATTTAAGTTCTTTGTCTGGTGTCCTGTCTATATCAAAATGTAGATAATTGATAGTTCAATAATTCATTTAAAATTAATAATGTAGCAAAGCCCTACAAAATATTGCTGACATACGCCCCTGGAATTTTCAGTGCGCAAGCCTCAACAGGAGCCCTTCGATCGCCATGACTGTAGTCAGAGAGAAAGTTGTTGTGATAGCAAGAAGCGACAAGTGAACTAGTGCCCTGTCAATTACTTATTTTCAGTTATTAATACATTAGTTCCAAATTTGTGACCGATCCATTCACAATAAAAATAAAATGAGTAAGAAATTAGAAACCATCTCTGAAAATCTCATCCTACAAGTGACGCCCGAATCGTCTCTATAAAATACAGTTTACATTCATTGTAGTGTTGAGTTGCTGCTATACCACGCATCTTAATTTTTCGCTGGACTTTCCAGAGCGTCAGCATGCGCTTAGCAACCTTTGCACGCGAAAGAAAGTATCGATAACTTTTCATGGATTCTCGCGAAGTGAAAGTGTCTTTAGCTCCAATTTGGTTCGTGATCTATATTTCCCAGTGAAAGTGAGTGACATTATTTTGTACTGGAATCCCGCCAAAGGAAGAGTTGTTTTCCACTGTAGCTATTTTCACACCAAGTTTGATGCAACAAATGACTGGAGATAAGATATCAATCACAGTTACCATATTTGCAGCTCCAGCAATTTTCTCAGCTACCTGATCATTTTATTGATTGTACATAAAGGTAAAACCAACCTAAGAGCCGTCGCTGAATAAAAGCGTGGAGAAATTCCGACCAAAATAAAATTTCTGCAAAAGCTTCGGACATCTTGGAAATGAGTGTAGAACAGCACAAAAGAACGAACTAAATCAATCAAGCAACTCGACCTTAACAACTCGAATTCTAGAATCGAACGTAAATAAGTACTCTCGAATTGAATGTTTTGGTGGTCAAATATTGGTAACATTTATTTGAGCATCTCCAAATGCAGCTCCGAAACTAAAAGTTGAATTCATTCTGACAATAATCTGATAATTGATATGCTCGACCAATTATTGAAGTCAATATTGTATTTGCAGAACATATCGATCAAGCTTGCTTCGAATACCATTTAATATTATACACTCAAATAGAAAGATTGCAAATAAAAATGCACATTTGGTATGAGCTGATATTTCTTAAACACTCTTGAAGAATAGCACCACTTCTTCTACGAAGGTTGTGGATAAATAATGCAGCTGCAAACATTGAGCTCCTCGAATGTCACATTGGATTATTATGAATCAAGTCAACAGGATTTGCACAAAAAGATTCTACTTGAAGCCAGCCAGTAAATAGATTCATCTTCTTTAAGCCGACGTACTATGCTCAACATTGCATCAAGTGAAATCGAAAAGAAAATTATTTGAAAAAAAAAAAAATTGTGAAAATGATCGATAATGTCATAAAAGAATAGTGTAAATGCTTTCAAATCTCCAATTATCCTGAAACAAAACCGAACAACGATGGAAATTGCACATCTATCGATCACCGACAATTAAATGTGCATATTCCTTTGTATGATTCCTTGCATGGAGCAGGAAGAACCTCTTTTATGACCACATTAGATTCACGTTCAGTCGCAGTTTAACCCAAAAATCGTGATAGAACAGGGCTTCTTAAGCCGTTTGGTAATTATCGATTCCATAGAATGCCATTTGAGTTTTGGAACTCACCTGACAGGGTTTAGCGAATAATTATTCGTTTCTAAGCAACGCTACTTGAACTCATTATCTTAGACCAATGAGATGATATTTTTGTTCCGCGTATGACATCTAAAGAGCCACTGGGTGGTCTGCAGTAAGTGTTTGAGAAACTGAGTGCACAGATGATTGTGTGTATGCATGGGTTCAAAAGTCAAATACCTAGGTCATATCATAACCTTCGAATGAATACAACTCTATCACGAGAAATTTTTGATCTGACGATAAGTGAATCAACGATGAACAAATGTTGGATTGACTTTGAGCACAGATCAAGTTGGAAAATTAAAAATTTGAAACGCTATTGACAAGTGCTACATATTTCGTCCAGCGGATCATTCGCAGCCGTAAATTTTAGGGTGTGATGCTCATGCATATGCCTTATGTTCCGTTTTACTCCAGGAAGAACTTCCAGAAGACCAACCAGTAAAATACGCGAGCAGATTTATAAGGAATTTCAGAAGAATTTACAGCACTACCAATTCGGATCATAGAAAGATTCCGTGGTCATTCAAAATCATCACCAGTCCAAATTCCAAGTGATCATCAACCAAATAGTTCATGTTATTTTAATCTTTCAGAGGTCGATTGATTCGATGGATCTTGAAGCAAAAAAATCTCATTTAACAAGTTGATTACACAACCGGAAAGTCAAATTCTTCCTCATCACTCTCTCATGGCTACCATTATCACACAGATGAATATTTTGAAGGTATCTAGTGGCCAATTTTGATATGTTAACAACTAGTTATGGAGAGGTACGATGCCAGGAACCGGAAGACATTGATTTGCTAGAATTATCAACAGTCTTGGAAACTCACCAAATTCCGATGAAAAGATGCTGTACCAGTTGGTCCTGCTTCAGAACCCATCAAGATACTCTACTAATTCTATAATTCATACTGTACACTTTTTCTCTGGAAAAACGAACATTGTCACCATTGAACCTGTTTGAGGAGAGTGATATAAGAATATCTTATAATATGTGTTGAATGTCAACGATCTCATCTCAATATAGAAATCTACGATTTAAGTTATATACATTGGTCTTCTAGATCTTTTGTTAGAAGTAGCAGACAATGGGCAAGGTATTCTTGTTGCTAGAAGCACTATTTCTTGTTGAGTGGAGCTATTCGCTTAAGAATAAGCTACCGTTGGAATTTGCGCCTGTTTCTATTTCGCTGAAGCTGTTTTTCTGCTTTGGCGCTTCTCGTCGTGTGATAAGCGATAATGACACTTAATTTGTGAGTGATGTTATGCAATCGATAGCTCATACTTATCAAACAGAACCTAATTTTGTCAACCAAAAAGACTGCGACTGCCTTTAATGTTAGAGGTTAAGTACTAGTGGGCTTACATGCTTCAAGTGAGACTGAGCAGTCCTACACTAATAAATTTTCTCTCATGCATGATGGTTTCTACGTCGTAGAGAAATGAAATTCTCCCACCAGCTACCAGATATTTCCAGACAAACTAGATCTGACTTCTGTTATTTATTACTCACTAACTTTATATGAATCAGCAGATGTTACAGGCTAAGCACCGCTACAGCCTCTTCCAAAGCAGTATTCGACTAAGCAATTACGTTAAGAGAAAGGTTGTAGCAGAGCCTCACGAAAAATTCTCACGTATGCCCCTACCAAATTCGAAGTGCATTATCAAGTACGTAAGCGCCTTTCGAGCTTCGAACTCCAAGAACATGATGTTGTCATAGAGAAACGTCAATAAACGTGTACCTTATCAAATATTTTTCATCTTCCTTCATGAGTTTTGTAAATCATTCACTCACTGTGATAAATAAAACAAGTAGATATTCATCGGCTACCATCGCAATCTATATCCCCCCACCTTCTCACTCGAAGATATCAGCCTAGTGTTCCTAGTCTAGAATCCTCCTTGTCCTATTTGTGAGTTAGTCTAGCTTATTTTGTTTGCTGATGATTTGTGTATATATCTAGTGAATACCGTCTTATTCCTAACTACATCTCCGCTGTGAATATTTTGCTTTTGGATCTTACTGTGATGTCTTTTTCCATACAAACGCCGACTGAAAACAGATTCTTTCCTATTTTTGGAACGTACAGAATATTCTCGATGCGAGCATATTACCACATACCATCGATCAGCTTTTCGATCTCCATTGTCCCTTCATCTGTAATATCGCACTCTCAGTTATCATCAAGTGTTACGGTGAAACCACTGTTATCGACTTGATAGTATGTAAACCAATCTAGTCGATTAGTTAGATATCGCAAAGACAGTACGACCCCTCTTAGAATTTATGGTAGTCTTAAAAAACATGAAAATACAATCCTATCGTTTCTGGAAATGATTTGGTAACAAATAAATAGTCTAAATATAGAACTTGATCGCTCAGTGGTTTATAAGAAGATGGACATTATATTAGAAATTCATTCCAGAATTCCAAGAGTTTACTTTCAAAGTGTTTTCTTCTCTGGATTATGTTGTGATTTCATTTTATGTGATTTCTTGTCTACCATATTCTGTTGGTCAAAGTTCTCTAAGCTACAGTACAAAAATATAAAGTAACAACTGGACGTACAAACTTACCACTCAACGAGTAATTGATTTGATTATATATTGGAAGTTGTCTTTTCAAATCAATTAGACCTCTATAAACATATTTTCAATGCTAAAATAGGAAGTTTAGTATCCCATGTCGCAAATTTGGTCTTTGATTCGGATTTAAATGAGGTTTTAATAAAACTCTCACTTAAAGTTCAATTTATAAAGAAGTATGTAGATGGATGACTAGATTGTTGCCATGTTGAGATCTGTAGTAGATGAGATTGTATCCACTTATAAAAGCTTCAACATTCATCTATATTTCATAGTAGAAATTGAGATTGAGGATTACAAACTTTTCTCAGTCATTTAGAGAAGAATGCAACATTATTACCAAATGATACAGAAAGCCCTCAGCAAGTACTAGATGTCTAAATTTCCAATTAAACCATCCGAAAAATAATGTTGTTGGAAATTTGTTTTTTAGGGCGCTTGAATTGATCCCTTGAAAGTATTATACCAAAGTGATCAGCATAGTAACTAATATTGTTCAAATAAACATTCATTGGCAAGAATAACCAAAATCTTTGACTGAGAGATATGCCACAAATAAACATAAATTTTCAATAATCATTCAATAATACAGCTATTTAGTTATTTGAAATATGCAAAATATACGCCACTGTGTCTTGAAATGTCGGTAACGTAGTTATCAAAATAAATAAATTCATACTCACTTTATTCCATAAGGATAGTTTTGATCATAATGCGAACTTTTGCCAGTCACGTGACAGACAATCATTATTGATCACTCTGTACAAAATATGCACATTACACAGAACGAACAAAAACAAATCAAGAAACAAGGCTGGACGAACATTATGGAAACAGTAGGAAATACATAGACATATACACTGTTAATCACTGCATTGACACAGGTCACTCTTTTATCATCCACAATGCATTAAACTTGACAATTAATATCAAGCTTCATAATGTAGGTGAAGCATCTAAACTCTTATCAAAAACATTGTTGTTACTTTCTTATGATACAGAATTGGAGCAGCACACATCATTCAATGAGTAATGAACCTGAGATCCACATGAATTGCATCAGGTTCAATTCAAATACGTTTGGAATAAAAAAGTGTTGTATGCAATATGTGACACACATGCAATGTTTTGTTTTTGAATTGAGTAATATCTGCCCATTTGTCTCACAAGATGTTCACGCCTTTAGTAAAATGGAGGAGGAAATCAACAACGATGTGTTGACTCAAGGGGTCAGTAACCCTGAAGGATTGAAGATAATTTGTCAACTGTTGTTCATGCTAAAAGGAACTAGAGGATGACAACTGCAAGGATACATTCCAACATTATTAATCACACATTGGTTACATCAATCATCTCGACCTTTCCATTGGAAGAGCAAAAACTATTTCACTATTCATTTTGCATCAATCCGTGATCGTTCATTGAGTAAAGTTACTCCACTATGTTTCTTTTAATGTTTTTTGCACATTTTGAATGATACGTTGAGCGAAAGTTTTGAGTTATTCACGTGATTTGCATGTCCATTGGAATAGATTAGGACTTTCTTCATAACTATATTATAATCAGTATTAGTTCTTGCTGTATAGAATTTTAATAAAGATAAGCTTGGAGTGTCAAATATCAGTACACAAATGATCACAATAACATTCAATATCCAAGTAATTTGGCAGCTACAACAGCACCCACACAACTACAAACAACTACTACAAAAGAACAAATTTGAGGCACCTTATGAATTTGATTTTTAAATCTAATTCCGATGCGGGAGATACAAATGCAGTATAAGATGAGGGTTGTTTCAAACATTGAAGGGTGCTTATTTGTCTTCACTTGTGACTTCCTTGTTAACTACTTGCATACTTTGTCCAAGTATCATTAACAAATCGTTTTTCTTGGCAACAGAACTCTTCAAAGAATGCTTTGAATATTTTAAACAGTAAGACAATTATTTTCCCATTGTTATAAATGCTTTGTCGTTTTTCTTTATTGTTTGTTATTGACTAAGTGCATATTTTCAGTGCACTTTTCAGTTTCTATTTCATTTTGTCAGCTTATATTTTTTGTTTTGAATACCATTCGTATTCTCCAGGCGGTCGACGGAGACAACTTATCTTTTCATCTCATCATATTCTTTTCTTGTTCCAATTCCTTCTACTACCTACACGGATATCGACCATCCATACTTGTCAAAATAATTATGACATGACATTAACTCATGTTACTAGAGTTATACTCAAATTCCTGTTTCTACCCAATGTGGATATTAATGCAAGAAGTTTCGAAACAATTCCCTTGTGTAGTGAAATTTCTCATCAATTTAACGGTATGCAGGTAGTCAAACGGTCAGAAAACTCATTCATTTCCCTAGTGTGAGTTTTCCTCAACTTTTCCATGCAGACGATGTGAGTAACGGAGCGCTAGCAACGCTTTGCATAGCTTGGAAGCTCGACGCTTCATTTACCGCCACCGAGGAATGTGAGGGACCAAGAATTCTCCACGACAAAGTGGGGTTAACCTAGAAACAATACCCACTTCTGGAATTTCAAACGCTGAACATGAAAGAGAGGAATTCTCGGGCTTTCATCCTGTCATCCTTCACTCGGATGTTTACAAAATGTATACAGAAAGGATACTCAAATATTTGTGTCCAAGAGGAATATTTTCGAAATCGCAGTGGATCTCTAGCTTTGCTTGATCAATTGGTAATATGTCCACAAATACCTAAGTTCCTAAATTTAAGCCCCAAGTCACTGAAGAATACATTCTTGAGAGGAGCCATCGATGATTTGAAAATAAATTTTGAAAACGAACAAAGCGAAGTCGAAGAATTTTTACTATATTCTTAATTTCAGAATTCACATAATGACATTTAACCATTATTTTTGGGATTACAGAATAGACATTCACAGCATTCACGGTATGAAGAACAGCTTCATTTTGAAATCACTTCTCACGTAATACAAATGCAACTCTGTACAGTAGTAGGTTCTCCAGAATAAGAATTGATCCATATACAGTCATTAAGGTCTTAACATGATAATGAACCTAGAAAACCATGCTTGAATGCTCTGTTGTATCCCAGTGTTTCAATATTCATGTTCTTTATTGTTTCTTGATGAATATAATCATATTAAGTGTTTACACCAGTGATAAAACACTTTAATCATTTAGAAGGATTCTGCTCTTTCGTCAGATGTAGGTCAGGTTGGTGTTGTATGTTACGTGCACTTGTTGGAGGCATGGTAGCCATTGGGCAAATATCAGATTTATTCCAATCTCACAGTTAATTTTTTGATATATCTTTGAATACGGAAAGCACACACGAGCTGTGTCCTTAAACAAGAACTAACAATAGGATTGTAAGCTTTACATACGTACTATGAAGAAAACAAAATTACTTTGCTCTATAGTTCCATCCCATGCTTAAGTTCACCTCAACTAGATGCCATATCACCTCGTTACTTTCTTGATTACTATTTATAAAAAAAAATATCAGAGTTAAAATCGGATCTCCATTGTTGGATAAATTAGAGATCGTGCTCCAATAGATTCTATAAAATCTCATATTGATTCTGAAGAAGTAATCAAGCAAGCTATAGTATAGATTAGGAGCCCGTAACAGTGAAACTGACGCGATTTGTTTCCGTATACCAATTTGAGTATTGATAACTTCTTAGTTTTTCTACTTGATTGACGCCATTTCCACGTTTTCCACGTGGATACTAGACTTTATTTGGAAATTATAAAAGAATCAGCAGTCTTCCCACAATTTCTAATTTCGCAAAAACCAAGCCTCGCACATTGCGTACCAAAATGCGAGAAAAATTAAGTTCGAAGAACAATTGATTCCTGCCTGCCAACGCACCATAGTGTTATTTTTATTGCAAAAGTTGGGATCAAAAAAGCGGCAAACATTTTTTGCTTATACTAGTGCGTGGGCGTTTCGTCAAAGTTGTAGCAACTTTTTGTTCCATAGAACAATAAACTCCCGTCTGCCATTGTTAATTGAATGTATGGATTTTCAAGTGAAAGTTTTATATGAAGTATCCAAGTGGAAAAGTTAGGAATGATCTCAATCAGCTAAAAATTCAAAGAGCTACTAATACTTCAACTTCTGTTGATATTACTATGCATTCTTGTTTTCTTTCTGATCTTGTTTGTATTAAAGTATATTTAACTTCTAGCATCTTTGTCTACATATTTATTATCTATTTACCCCCTCCTATTTCTTTCGATCAGCAAAATTATATTATTGAAGCTCTAGACTCATTTTTAACTGTTGCTGAATCCAAATTTATGAAAGTCGCTGATTTCAATATAACAAGACTGATTGTTAGCTACAAATACAATCAACTCGACACGTTTAGTTCTAATTTTGATAATTTCATTGCGTTCTCAGATGCAGCTCAGTATAATCATGTCGAGAATGATCACGCGAAATTATCAGATGTTGTGGTTAGTAAACTTGAATGCTCTGTATCTAGAGATATTGATGCATAAGTTCCTGAAGATTCCCATCATTGAAAATAAATTCAAATCCCAAATCTCAAATTTCTTCCTTCAACACCAACTCCAAATCGTATAATTTCCGCACCGCTGATTATAAGTTACTGTACTATTCACTTCTACAATCCGACTGGAATACTCTCAGACAGTCTGATGACGTCGATAATGCCTTCAGCAAATTTTATGATATTATTAACAATATTTTTGATAAATGTGTACCTGTTCAAAAAAAACGTGCTCCCAAATATCCGCCATGGTTCAATCAAGATATAATAAAAAACATTAAACTTAAAAACAACTACCACAAATTATTAAAATCAGATAACAATGAACTCTACTTGTCTGAATTTAAACGTCTTCGAGCTCTTGTAAAAAAGGATATTAATATTGAACACCAAAAGTATATGAGTAACATTAAGAATTCAATTTCTTTCGATCCCAGTAAATTCTGAACATTTATTAATAACAAAAAAGAACCTCACGGATTCCAAATAGTATGCATCTTCAAAACAATAAATACACTACTACTTCAGAAATAGTAAGTGGTTTCGCTGAGTTTTTTTCTTCTGTTTATGTCAAATCAAATACTGCTACTTACTCCACTTCTTCTCACATCTCTATTCATTTTTTGTATAATACTGTATGTGTTTACAGTATCACAGATTATGATATTCTATGAGCGATACGACGTTTAAAGACTACTCGCACTCCTGGTCCTGATAATCTATCCTCTTATATAATAAAGGCATGTGGTCATATTTCTCTTGAGCCGTTGAATTATCTATTTAATCTTTCCTTGAATAACAAAATTTTCCCTTCTATTCTTAAATCTTCATTCATTTGCCCCATCTTCAAATCTGGTGACAAAGCTGATATCTCTAATTACCGACCAATCGCAATTCTCTCAAACATTTCAAAATTTTTTGAGTCTATATTCTATAAAAATATATATAGTTGCGTTCAGTCCCTTATCTCAGATAAACAACACGAATTTGTGAATGGCAAGTCTACAACAACAAATCTTTTGAATTTCACCGATCACACACTTAATTCACTTCACGACAATGCTCAAGTTGAAGTGATCTATACCGATTTCAAAAAAGCTTTCGATACTATCGACTACAATATTCTTCTTAATAAACTTGATGCTAATTTAAATTTTTCTTCTGATTTTCTTGCTCTTCTACACTCTTATTTGAATAACCGCAGTCTTTCTGTCCGAATTAATAACTTTAAATCAACCTCGTTTATTGCCATTTCTGGTGTGCCACAAGGATCAAATCTAGGACCACTCTTGCTTATATTATTTATTAATGACATTGTTGATGTGATTGAGTATTCTGATGTATTGCTCTATGCTGACGACTTGGAAATTTTCAAAACAATAAATTCTTTGGAAGACTGCTATTTGTTGCAAAAGGATATAGAAAGTTTACTAGCCTGGTCTCAAAACTCTAAACTGTTTTTAATCCCAGCAAGTGTAAAATAATGAGTTACTTAGGCCGTAAATCTGTTTATACATACTCATATACTATGGATAACTCTAAGCTTGAATGCGTTTCCCAGTTTAAAGACCTTGGCGTAATTTTTGATGACAGACTATTATTTAACTTGCATGTTGACTATATCACAAAATCATCATTCAGAGTTTTACTATTTATTATTCGATCTACAAAGCAATTTTATAATTTGTCCACTGTAAAAAAGCTGTACTATTCATTTGTAAGGTCAAAATTGGAATATTGTCTCCAAATTTGGAAGCCTATATACAATAAATATATTAAGAAACTTGAAGCCATTCAGAAACGCTTTCTTAGATACTGGTTTTTCAAGAAGTTCCATCAGTATCCCAATTTCGATGTTGAATATGAAACTCTACTGTTTGAAATAGACATGCTTTCCCTATCTGATCGCAAAAAATTGCAAACTTGTTTGTTTCTTTTTAAATTGTTGAATTTTCATATCAATGATTGTACTATTCTTGGACATCTGCAACTCCATGCTCCCCGTATTGCTTCCAAAAATAAGTCAACACTTTATTGTGATAAAGTCAGAACTAATCACGAGAAAAAATCTCCTATATGGCAAATGTGCACCATTTTTAATGATGTTGCCCCCAAAATTGATATTTTTGTGGATTCCTTTGTTGTTGTCAAACGTGATTTGATAAAGTGTTTTATTTCTAAGTAAGTGAAATAAGTCATGATTTAAACTATTTGATAGTTTCAGTTGTGTGTAAGGCTTTCAATGTATTCAAATAATCATCCTGTAATTGGGACATCCTGTCCTGTTCGATCGTTTTTTCAATAAATAAATAAATAAATAAATACTCAGATTGGCAGACGGGAACAAATCGCACCAGTTTTACTGTCATGGGCTCCTAGTCTAATTAAAGGGCTGTGTGAAGTAGTATAAAAAGGATAATAAGTGGTTCTAATGCCTTGTTACATGATTAAGGAGTGCACATATTTTCTTTTGACTGTTAGGTATCAAAATTATTTAAGACTCCAATAATTCGTTTCGTTAATTTTTCCTTAACTAATACCTATATATGTAACAGTGTGAGAGGCACGTACATATTTGATATTTGTCTATTGACTGTACAGGTAACTTTGTTGTTCTATTGCCAGGATCTAGCAAAGCTGCTCATTACAGTTGAGTTTAATGCAACCCACAGCAGGATTCTAGGAAGAGCTATTGCACTGGTTAGGTTGCACACAGAATACTAAATGTGTAAGCATTCTTCACCAGCAAATTCTTTATATTCTCAGAGAGATTGCTATGAAAAAATTTAATATTAGTTAAGATTTTCTTATACAATTCTAGAAATACTCTTATCATTTGTGCAGTTCTTGGGTATACGACTTGATGAAAATTTTGCCCGAAACTTCCTGGAAGGATTATTACGATGATCCAAATGGAAATACATGTAAGATGCTATCGATATCTAGATTTTTCAAAAAAGTATGGATGCGAATGAGGCACTGACAGCAATGATAAGAAAGAGACAAGGGGTGAAGTGGTGCTTCAAACCATAAGCTTGAAAATAGAAGCTCCTAAATTTTCAGTTTGACTGCGTCATCCAATGGACTGAACAAGTAAATTCAACAAATATCATCCTGTCTTATCACACGCGTATACTCGAACCACACCGGGAGAACAGGAGGCGTGTAAAGAAAAAGGAGTATGAAGTATAGCCGAACGAATCAAATTTTGTTAACATTTAAAAAATACCAGACATTTTGCTGAGATTTCAGTAAATACGCCTTGTAGTTTAGTTTGCCTGGAATTATAAAACGCTATAGACTGGTCGAATTCAATGAAAGACAAGTTGGAAGACAAAAGCTAAAAAAAGTCTATGAATATATAATAAATTAAACAAATCTCTTATATCCAAATTTGCTGAAGTTGTGAATAGAATGATTGTTCTTAAAATATAATGGATTATTATGTATATTTCATTTGTATAGCTTATCAATCCAGCTTGATTATTGTGAAGTATCAGTTTTATAAGTAGATTCCGTACTTCATTACTTGATTGAAGCTTTTTTTAGACAAGCTCTTTCGTATTCACATTCTAGTCCAGTCAAAATAGACATTCACCCTTGCATAAATTCCCAAGAAGCTGAAAATTGACATGAACGTCAAGGATACCATTATAATGAAGTTGTGAAAAGTCCCCAACGATCCCGTGTGTGCAAAAAATTTCATGCGAAGTTAAGGTTCGCAAAAATGGGTATTTTAAATTTTTTAGCGGAACGATCAGTTTAATGATATAAATAACTCAAACACAAATTGTAGATCTTTCAATTCTCTACAAAAATGGTCCTCACCTCTTTTTCCCTTAGATCAACTATTTCTTAGAGAAGCTATTCTTAAGTTATATTCTCCATAATATGCACACGTTTCCACGCCACCTATGAGTAAATGTACTTGGCGCGTATTTTTCAATGTGGTTTTCTCGGACGGTCTACTTCACGGCCTTCTTATTGAAGTTTAATATAATATTAGGTCTTCTTATTCAACTTCTTCTTCATCTTCATCTTTCTGAGTTGACGTAAATTGTTCAAATAGCGATTCAACAGTTGTTTTATCGTTGATGTGAGGATTATCTTCTGTTGAAGATTCAGTATTGGAACACGACTGGCTTTGACAGCTGGTGCATGCTGATGAACAAAGTCAGCTTACTTTTTTGCAGCCGAATTTTGAATTACTTCTACTTCTACAGTAATAAAAAATAGTATTAAGGAGCTTTTCTGATGCAGGTGAAATTAGAGTGTGAATTGATTCCAATATATTATTTATTAGCTTCAAATCCCATTCTTCTGGATCCAGTTGATTTCCAAGGCACACTTGAAGCTGCTCATATACATGATAAAAATGTTGATGAGCAGAAGCCGAGGTTGGAGGAAGACAAGCTAATTGAACACGTTTTATATCACGTGTATGTTTTGCGGAAGATACGTAACGTAACTTAACTATGCAAGTAATTTAAAGTAAGTATTAGACGGACACTGCTACGTTGACAATTGAACAGCAGACAGATGCTGCTTAAGGCCACATGGTCACATAAAATGAGGGACTGAGTTTTTTTTCATTTCATATTCTTAGAATTATCATTCAATATCAATGTACGAGTACTAGTTACGCGGACCAACAGTTTGATTTATGAATATATGTACTTCTTGACTGGGAAAATTTGATGAATAGGAAAAACTTCTGGAATGCAGTCAATGGAATTTATTTTTATTTTTCTATTTCTACTAGTTTCGACACCACTTGTGTCATCCTCAGGAACTATAAATAATGATACAGACGATTAATATAAACATAATTACAATTTGTTAAACTGTAAGCTACTTACATGAAAAATTTTTTTTGTAATAAAATTCAATGAAATCATTAATTAATAATAAAAAATGAATAGTGCATGTAGATAATATTAAGATTTTTACACCATAACTCCATGTGGAATATTATCTACATGCACTATTCATTTTTTATTATTAATTAATGATTTCATTGAATTTTATTACAAAAAAATTTTTCATGTAAGTAGCTTACAGTTTAACAAATTGTAATTATGTTTATATTAATCGTCTGTATCATTATTTATAGTTCCTGAGGATGACACAAGTGGTGTCGAAACTAGTAGAAATAGAAAAATAAAAATAAATTCCATTGACTGCATTCCAGAAGTTTTTCCTATTCAGTTTGATTTATATTATACGTCCATAATGTACATAGGCAGTGCAGTCATGCATATTATTAAGAATATAACTCTGGAATGGCTTTTTCTCAGAAATGGTGAGTCTTAGGAAAAAAAATAGGCGCTATTTTTGTAGATAATTGAAAGATCTATAATTCTTATTTCAACTTTTTTTATCATAAAATCAATCGTTCCACTTAAAAACCCAGAAAACCCATTTTAGTGAACTTTGACCTCGTATAAAATTTTTTGCACACATGGGATCGATGGGGACTTTCCACTTCTTCATTATAATTGTATTTCTAACGCTCATGTCAATTTTCAGATTCTTGGGAATTCATGCAAGGGTACCCCTTTTTTTAAGGCTAAATTGACTAGACTATTCTCACAGACAAAGCTGTTACAATAAGATATTCAATTGGTGTTTGCTCAAGCCAGACAGATTTATATAATATCAGACCAATAGAGCCATGGATTTCGTTTCAATGTGCTCTGATGAGGCTGAAGCATACAAGATCATGTAAAATGAATGTATGTAGATGTACTTACCTATACATTGTGTTCCCAGACCACTTTGTATGTCCGAGGGATCGCGTTCACTATGCATCAGCTACTCAAATACCATCGGAGTTGAGGTTCAAACCCAGGGATAAGTAGAGAATTGGGGTGTCTGGAAATAGGAAAAAAAATGGTTTTTTTTTGACCAATAAATGGAATCATGCTATTCCTGACGAATCATGAGATTTGTATAACATTATTATTTGGAGCACCTAAAGTATCTTTGTTATCTCACGTAGTTTAGATTTATTTGTGATTATTGGCTCACTAATTTCACCTGACTGTGTAGTGAATTGTTCTGATATATGGCTTGCATGTGCTAGTAACTATCACAATTTATCCTTTGTCTCGATGCGAATGATTGTACGTTCAATAACTGTTCGCAAATTGCTTTAAATATGTGAATTATCAAGCTAATCCCAGATATATACTATATGACATGTGTTACATTACCTACATATGTATATTAGTGCAATCGAACGTAATCAAATCATGTAACTATCATGTTTGGTTATTAAAAGTTCATAACAGGAAGAACTGTGTTTGCTGTATTCAAAAATTACTTAATTCTTCGTGGATACAGACATCATGCTCCATTTTTCAGGTAATGACATTCGTAGAGATAATCATAGAACAACCTAAAATAACACCATTAACTCCAATAGTTGGTTATGAAAACCGAACAAATGAAATAAAACCATTGGAGTATTTTATATAAAAATGAGTCTTGACCTCTTCTTGTTTTTTTCACTTACTTGTACAGAGTAACAAGTAGGTATCGTGAAACCGACAAAATTCATCTATCGAGATTTTGACGGAAATATCCGTTTTGAGCATACCTAAGTCCATTTTGACTATTTTTGACTTGATGTCGGTACGTATGTTCGTGCGTGCGTAACTCGCAAATCTCAAAACTGGTTAACGTATAATGTTGAAATTTAATATTTAAGACTGGTATAGAGTCTAGCTGCGCACCTCCCATTATGGTTCCAATCGTCTGCACCGGAAGTGCACTTTGCTTGAAACTTTTTTCGAATTTTTCGAATAAATCCAGAATGATCAACCGTAGGATGTTGAAATGCAGTATTTAAACTTGATATTGTATCAGAATGGTCATCTGCTATTTTGTATGAATCGGTCAAGCTAGAAGTGCACTTTACTTGGTACTCTCTTTGAATATTTTGCATGAATATAGAATGATCCGCCATAGCATATTGAAATTTCGTATAAAGAACTTCTATAACATCTTATAGTACATCATGCATTATGATTGCGATCGGCTAGGCCAGAAGTGCACTTTACCAAAGACTTTTTTCTAGTTTTCCGCATAAATCCAGAATAATGAGCCGTTGGATACTGGAATTCAGCATTTGAAATTGCTGTATCATCTTAAATGGTCATCTTCTATTTTTGTATCAATCGACTGAGCCGGAAGTGCACTCTATATGACAGACTTTTTGGATTTTACGCATAAATCCATTCTCAAATTTTATATTGAGCACTTTTATAACATCTTGTTGTACACCTTGCATTGTGATTGCTTCCGACTAAGCCGGAAGAGCACTTTATTCGAAACATTTTTTTAATTTTCCGCATAAATCCAAAACGACTGAACGCAGATTGTTAGAACTCCGTATTTAGGACGATTATACCGTCTAGATGCTCGTATCCTATTTTTATTGAGATTCACCGAACCGGAAGTGCACTTTATCTGACAGTCTCTTGGAATTTTTCGTATAAATTCGAAACGATCAGGTGTAGAATATTGAAACTTGGTATTTCAGTCTGCTGTAGCATTTGAATGATTGCCTACTATTTTTATAACAATAAAGTGCACCGGGAGTGCACTTCAGTAGGAATTTATTTTTTGATTTTGCGCATAAATTCAGATCTGTTGGTAGTCGTAGAATTTTCGAAATCAGTACTTGAGAATGTTGTAGTATAAGAACAATGGCCCACTGTTCTGAGTGCAATCTGTAGACAAGCTCTATTATATCATAACAATCTATTTTTGTTCCCAAGTGTTGGTGTGCTAGAGTCTGTTCCTTTTCTGATCCATTGTACATCATTATCGTTCAAACTGCGGTACCAAATATTATTATTCAGATTGGTATCATTCTTCTGGAAAATTGAATTCTATCATCTCACTGTCAAATGATCTCATTGCTAGTCATTTTGTACTCAAAGCGCGAGCTTACTATTCTCACAACGTATGTGTTCAAATCGTTTTTTCCAAGTTGCAATCATTCTCAGGATTTTCGATGCCTTCAAGATGCTGGCTCTTTTCGTCTTATTTGTAATTCATTGAATTACAGTCAATAGCTTAGTTATTTTCAGTGATATTTAAGTTCATGGACTCTCAACGCTCGATGAAATTCATAAAAATCCGATAAATGACTTTAATTATGATGCTTTCAAGAGAGTATGCTATTCTAGTTATCCTGAAACATTTCGGGAATTTCAGAGAATTTTTGCTTATTTTTGCCAGGATTATAATAACGGTTGTTGTTTAATGCATGGGTTGTGAGATCATACAAATTCCATATTATTTGTTCAATTTTCAGATACAAAATTCCTAATTCTCGTCATGATTACCATCCAAATCTTCCAAAAATGCTTTTCAGTGAAAATAGTAATCACTCAACGAGCTCACAGCGACAGGAACATTTACCCGGGAATACCTCTTCCTCTACAGAAAAAACAGAGTAAAAAAAAAGGGAGAGAAAGAGAAGTGCGACCCATTGCAGGTTTTTGTGAGAGAAAAGAGATACAACTCCAACCGACTTCAAAAGGTCGTGCTTAGAGAGAAAAACAAATGCGTTTTATATTAGTGTTGCTATAGCTTGATAGATTTGTTCGTTTTCATGATTCGGCTCTTCTTATGATTCTAATGGTCTTTCCGTGATTCACAAACGGATTAGGAAGAGATTTGGGTTAGACAGTTCTAGACGATCAAAATTATCTGATCTTGGGAGATACTCAAGGAAAAATACGATAGAGATATGTCGATTCAGACAGTACAATAACTCTGTGAGGGGCATCACATAGAATTAATTTGTAACAGAGATCAATGAAAATAGATCTGGGAAGTGAGAAGTTTTTTTCCATTATGATGATGCTCTTGCATATCCAACTCAAGATATAAGGAGAGTTTGAAGTTATTCTACAGTTCAAATTAGATTCAATCTGTCTTCTTCAATAATAATTAGTAGACATTGGGAGCGATTATACGAAAAGAACATATTCATCTCATATCCAATTAATAATTGTAAAATCTATTCCGGAATATTTTTGATTCACCCTTTTCAACGAACATTTACGCATATTTATGTAAAAGATCGCTTGAAGACTCAAATAGTCCAGATACATCTCTGTTACACCTAGCCAAGTCTCCTTGAATAAGAGCTCAAAAGAGTCGTCCAACATGAGAGCGTCAACACACTCTCTGTTTTCTTGTAATAAGTTGAACTATTACATCCAGTGCAGAACCTAAATTCCTTTTTCAAATGACATCGTTCAGTCCTCACATTTCCTAATTCACAGAAATACTCCACTCTCAAGTTCTCGTGTGAACTTTGTCACGAGAAATTGGACGGATGTGAAAAATAATTAAGTTACTTGATAGATAAGCTATCGCCACTCGGCTGTGTACGAATATATCTATTGAGTTAACGTCCACCAAATGTTGCTGCAAGGGCGATTTCTTCATTTCAGTTGTTGTTTCTTCCACAAGTGAATGTCTATTCAATTTGACATAGATTTTTTTCAGATCAAACTCATCAGAATATGAATTTTTTTTCTGTTATATATCAACACATGATTATCTTGCTTACTTTTCCAGTTTGTTCTGTGATGTCCTGAGACTAAACACTGGTTCGAAAAAACCTGATAAAGATTTTTGAAACTCCTAGTAAATAAAATATATGAAATGATCTTCTGATAACTTCTTATGGAGATTTATTACATAGACAATTTGCATATCTAAATGGTAATTCCATACACAGAATAGGAGCTTGTGAAATATATGCTACTTCATGCCACAGCCTCATTTACACAATTAAGTATTATTTCAGGTTTGCATAGCTTGCTTCGCCTTGCCAAACGATTGGAGATATGAAGTGATACGAGAATTATTAGTACAGAAAGAAATAGATTAGATAGCTGATGCATGTATGAAAAAATAGGAATAATTCAAGATTGTCATGCAAGATCGCTGCTCAATTCATCCGATCTATAGAATTCAAGTTCACAAGTGGAACAATCAAAATAATTCCCTCTGCTCATCAACCTAATGATAACCACAACATATTGAAGTTCATTTTAATTTCTCGTCATGAATATCAATCATCAATGAATAAAGACCGCGTATACCGCTACTCTTGATTTTTGGTGGTAGAGTTAGATGACCGCAGTACCACTTTGCGGTCAACACCACAATCAGAGCTACATGATCTCGTTAAACTAACACGTTACACTGTAACAGTGTTACGCGTTCATGGATAGAACCGTACGTTCATCAACTTGTGGTCAAAACAATGGACAGTTGCTCCCTGATCGTGTCCATCAAAATTTATGCGAATTACAAATGCTAGAATTGTCGTTATCGTGCACAGATAAGTGATGGATTGATTTGATTATTGTATGATTAGAACACCGTGTGATATTTATTACGGTTCACGGGCTTAGAATAATTCTGAATTGCGTTAGATGTGCGGAACATTACTTTTGATGCAGGTATGGGAACTGGTATTCTGGAAGTACACAACTGATTTAATGACGGGGGGAACATAGGGCTAGGATTCACTTTGTGCTAATGGCAATGTGTAGAGAATTTGTTCTACTTGTTTGTACCAAGAAGCGGAAGATGGCTGGTTTCGAATAACGGGTGCGAATAATTTCACGTCAAGCTGGAATCTCCTCAATCGTAACCAAAGCCTGAAATCAACATTGATTGGACAATAGGTTTCTCATGATGATTTCCAATGAATACAACTCCCAAGCTCGAGCGACTGGATAGGAATTTTTTTGCATGTATGTACCATCAGTGAATGCATCGGTAGTTCCAAAGCCTAGTAGATGAGTTCATTCATCATCTATTACGGAAGCTCATGCAGGAGTTGGACGCCATGTTGATTTATCATTACTTTATTAACACAATCATGTTGTGTCCGTGAAAATTGATAGACATTATATAATAAATCAGCGAATGAATGTAGTGAACTATATAGTGAACATCTGTCAATGATAACATCGTAAATATCATACATGGAGATACTGTGGCTATGTAAAATTGCTCGCCATCGGTCGGCCATTGAACAAACACAAACAGCAAATACTTGAAGTTGGCTTATGTCTATTTGATTATTTCATGTCCCTGTTGAATTTGATGAATGTAATAATGCTTTCTCCATAAAGAATTCGTTAGGAACATCGCATTGATATATCCAGATGAGATCAGAATAATCTCTTATTTGCTTGAGTAAAGTATATTCTACAATCTCTAGGAACTCAGAATATTGAAGTGGAAAATAGAGACGGTGAATATCTACAGTTCAACAAACCAAGATCATCAAATAACTTGGTATACTGATGGACTCTCGACTAGCCTTCACTACTCATATGGAATTTGAAGAGATGAAAGCGAAAAGAGCAACAGAAGCACCTAAAAAACTGATTTCAGATTATGTAGGGCATACCGAAAGAAAGAGAAGAGTGTTAGTCAGTGTTGTGTATTCCGTTATACCACATACGGCTCTATTATGGTCATCAGGTGTAGAGATAACTTGAAAGACACTGTGATAAAAAGAAAAACAGCCATAAGAGTCTGCAGTACATACTGCCCATATCAGAATTGTGCTATCCTTCTGATAACAAGATGAAGAGAAGGTGTTACGGTTTCAATTCTTGCGCCGTCTTTAAGCAACCCTTCTCTCATAAATGTACTATTTTCTCCTACATACATTGGTTTACGGAGTCGAATCTTCACGAATCATAATTTAATTAAATGTCTTGGTTTCTGCTCGTCAATTGACGCAAAAAGTCAGTAACGAACTTTTGGAGTTGTTGGTCGAATGTGCATCCCTTTATTTGTATATTGTTGGAGTGCTGCTCAAATTCATTCGGATTTTCGCGACCATCAATTGTGTGGAGATTATTTTCCTCGGGAGAACCCCGGATTTGAACCAAAAGATTCGTCAAAATCACTTTCAAGCCGCCCGCAAACTAAGGTAAAACCAATCCAATTCTATGTCTATTCTGACTTGATTATTTACTCCAGATGTATCGAAATGTTAAGTAATACATTTATTCATTCTTATCTATAATTTACTCATCAATTGGTGAATATTTCTCATGCACCATGGGCGTACTCACGCCATCAGGCAATTGGTATAACTCTATATTCATTTCTTAACGTCCTGTAGGCTTGTTACTTGGGATTTTGCAACCCAGTAAAGGCAGCTGAGGAGAATTTAGCGTTGAAGGAAATCACTTTGGAAAATCTGCTAAAGGTTTGTCCTTTTGCCACCCAAGAGGAAATTCCTAATGTGTCGCCGCTGTTCGATCGAGTCCTGTCTGTTGCGGGAATTGGGTACCACTTGGAACGCGAAAGTTACCAGCCCAGCTGAGTTTAATTATTGGACCTAAGTATAAAATATTGGATTGGAGCTGCTGGGGGAACATCGTTCGCCATTCTATGCAGATAAGCCTTTGCACCACTATTCTCAAAAATTGTTATAACTCGTCTCAAAATTATTAATTATTCTCAAATTATTATTTATTCTCAAAACTATTAATTATTCTCAAAAATTGTTATAACTATTCTCAAAAATCATTAACTACTCTCAAAGATTGTTAATTACTCTCAAAATCATTGATTATTCATTGGTCCATTGGGCATATTTTTAGTTAAGTTTATAGTACTTTATGTACGCATTGAAGTTAACATAACGTTTGTAAAGTCCGACCTCACTACGTGCTTAGATGATTTTGTTTATTGCAATTTTTATTGCGCAAATAGATGCCTGGGTAGGGCGTGGCCCCAACCGTCTAGTTTTTAGGGCTGGCTGTAAGATACGTATTTCGGTTTAAGCGCTCGCATTTCATCGCGCTGGTACCACCGTGAATGTCGTGCGTCATTGCTGCGCTAGTATTCAGCTACATTCACTCAAACGCGGCCCTCGATGCTAACAGTGGGTATGTCATTACCTTCCCTCGCGGATATCAGCTCACTTGTGTTAATCTTTTTCGCAGCACTGTGTGATCGGATTATCAATAGATACTTATGTTATATTATCTACAGATTTCTGTACTTGGTCAAAAGTTGATTTGCTCAAAGCTATTCTCAAAAATTGAGAAATATTATTATTATTATTTTTCTGATAATATATTCAACTAGTTAAGATTAGTCGAGCCTATAGTTCTTTTTTTTTGTCGAAATTTCCTGCTTCGTTTCCTTCCCGTAATTGGTTCGCTGATCAACACTTTTGTTGACCGCCGGCTTTTGGTCAGCTGGCGCTCATATTTTTGTAATTTTTGTTTTGTTTAAGGCTTTTGGTCAGCTGGCGCCCATATTTTTGAAATTTTTGTTTTGTTTTGGAAAACCTTACACCCACACCCTTACTCCACTAGAGCTAGCCGCGGTTCAACCGGCCTTGCACGGGATCGCCCTTCAGGGGCGTAGCAAAGGAAATGAAAAATATTCTAAAAGAATGACAGACGAGAAAGTAGGACAGCATTTCATCTCACGCCATGAGCCATAAGTGAAAAGAGGGTATGATAGCTCAAAACTATCACTTGACATAATTCTTCGGAAGACACGGTAATTTCAATCCTCAGAGAACAGAATGAAGGAAAATGTGAGTTCATCCCAAAAAAATATGGATCCTTCAGGGACTAGATGAGATCGTGCAGAGATGTTTAAAGTCAAGAAAAACTAGATTATGCTACTAAAAAACATCTGGCAAGTCCTGATCACATAGGAACAAGATGAGAGGATAGCCAGAGAGAATCAGCGGCAACAAGAGAAACGATCAGGTAGAATGGATATCTAATGGTTATCAAGATACCAAGTGCCTCGATGTAACCGGAGCACATTGATATAACCGCAAAAATATTTAGTCGACATTTTATCACTGAGTTTTGAAGGTTAAGAGCATGCGTACAGAAGCACAGTATCCTATAGCGATAGAGATGTAACTATGTCATTCTACATATATGCAATGCTTTGTATGACATTTTGTAATGCGATTTTTTTGTACAGTCAAGTCTTCGATGTGAGATGTTTGTTAGAAAGCGTTGAAGAGCAGATCTAGTTCATCAGGTTGATGGAATATGATATGAAAAATTTTGTGGATGATTATTTTGTGTACCTGTATATCCTTCTCAGGAATTGCAAGTTCCAAGAGTTATGGAAACTGTTGAATTGGAGCCTCTGCTTCAAACAGTTAGAAATGATTCTGATATCAAGAATAATAATTTGAAATTCTTTGAATTGTTGAATATTCAGATTCTATACATACAAAATGATTCATCACTGGTTGAATAAATTGTCATTCCGATAGTAATATTCAATACATTCCATCAAAAGTGGAACAATTCTTCATTATACAAAATATTGTATTTCCGCCAATTTCTAGCTTGATATTCCATTCAATCGACAATATAGCAATAAAACTTCTTTTAGCTAGAATTAAATCATTTTTGTGCACAATATTCAGTCCACGGGTTCCCATCAAACTGTTTTTGAGGGAAAATATGCGCGTACGTTATCTTATTATCTGCTAAAACTGTACGTGCGTGGTTTGAACATTAAAAAACACGGCGCAAAGCTATGATATATATCTTTCACAAATGTGGGTTATTTTCTGTTTCGCTCTCTTCACTTTGTTGCAAACAGATGTCGGATGAAAACGCGCCATCCCTCTGATTCGCTGTGCATTCATCTGAGTGTATATTTGATGTTCACTTGTTTTCGTGCGACTTTGTTCAAGACTTTTGTCATATTTATGTGAGTTAACAAATTATTTTTACAGATATGAGTCCAAATACTAATTACATTTTGAGAGTGGAATAAAATATGACAAAAAAAATTTATGAAGGTCATTGTTAACAACATAAGCCCATCTACAAATTCCATGTTAGATCCTGTGGATGATCCTGTGCCCACCTCCCTGACTGAAGAATTATTGCAACATCTCAGATATATTCAGGATGAGGTCTGCTGGCAAATCCCAAAACAATATGAATAATGGATATAAGTAGAGATTGACCTAATAAATCAGCGATGTGTGTGTAATTTTGAACAAGAATGACATACGGTAAAATATGCAAAATATGCTTCCAATTGATATTGGCATCAAAATTTATTTGTTACAGCACAGACATTCCTGGTCAGAATGAAAATGCGGCAGACATCACAGAGTATAATCACTCACGTTATTTGATACAGTCCGCAATTTGCAATGTGTCATATGTCACACTCACGCCTCATTGTGGACACATGCACACACGAAGCAGAAAGTAAATTTCAAACTGTTTTACCCTTTGTGAATCATTTAAATTATACAGAATGATTTATAATGGATAAAACAAACTTTGTCAACTTTGGATGAATTTTTCAATCGCCAGTTGACGCTAACTAAAAGATAATTTTAATTAACATTTGTTTCTGAATAGTATCCTCCTATTCATCATTTTGTAACAGTCGAATAGAATCTGAAATATTTGTTATTATTCTATTAGAAATTGAGCTCCACACAACAGGCCGTACATAAGATTGAGAAAGGTTTCTTGGACTTATTAATCATCGTCTGGCTTCGAACCAATATTCGAAGTTATTCTTCCACGAGACCAAAAAAAAAAAATACAAACGGATTCAACGTACATGACGTGATGCCTCATTACAGTACTTTCCACTCTTAGTAGAATACTGCAAGGTCGATAATAATATGCTTTTCACAAGGAAGGATATAATCTGCATGAAAATGAATTCAGTGTTCATTTTCGTTAAGTTGAATGAATAAACTTGTATTGAGTGAACAAAATTCTCTGTTGCACTTGACACTTTCAAACAATCAGTTTATCGTTGTAGAGTCATTATTGCTTATGTGTATAATGTATTGATCATGTTCTCTTTGCCTTTGGAGTGTTCAAACAATAACGGGACAATTAATGTACACTGTATTCACTGAAGTGATTTTATATAGCAGTATTTACATGTTGGACTATTCCAGTTTTCAAACAAGTGCTCGGGTGGACGCTGTTTGTTCATTCTATAGCTGAAGAAGTGTACTCATTTGCTGGATGGATCATTGTCTTTTTAAAGTGACCACAAAATATTCATGATCAATGCCACAGAATATGTTCTTTTCGTGTGAATTTTGAAGTGGATACGAATGTATCTGCCATTTTCTCAGCTGCCGTTGAATCGGAAAATGACAACAGAACTTAAGAAATATTGAGAAATGTGCGAAGACTGAAAACAGTCTTGTGCAACTCCTTAGACAGTTTATCTTTCGATATCCACTGTATTTATCATGAAATTGCTTTCAGATAGCTCGCAAGAAGCATTGGACAAAATACATGATAGTACCAATGTTAGTTTCTTGTCAACTTCACTATAGCAGCCTTGAATAAATTTACTAGCTGTAGTACTTCATTTATGAAACAGTAATTCTATAAAAAAAAACTTGTGTTTGTGGTAAATAATGTTTGTCAATCGATGGAGCTCATACAAAATGCATTACATGACTTTGCATGCGTTGTAAAATAATCGCTCATTGTTTTCGTAATGTATCAAAGCACAAACTATAAACACATACATATTGATGAGTTCATCAGCAAATGTTTCCCGTCATGTTACAAGCACTTAGCTTTTGCTTCTGGTCGTTAGTCAATGTTATTCAGGAATGGAAATATTACCCTTGTCAATTTTTCCATTCATCATTTTGAATCAGTTTTGCGAAATATTTCAAATTGTTATTGATAAGGTTGGGAGGAAGCCAGCAGGAAATTGTTGGAAGAATGTAAAAAAACACTGCCTCCCGCAGATTACTCCGATGATTTTGATTTGCAATGGATGGGTGGGATAAATGTGTTATGTTTCCTAATGTGATAAATAGACACGACTTAAGTACCACATCAACAATTTAACCACTTACAAGAGGACAAGTATCTAGAAATTTCCAGATAGAACCCAATAAATAATGGATCAACACTTCTTTTCAAATAAAAAGTTTTGAGATGTTTGATATGATGGGATGAGATGAAGGACAATAAATCCCAATCATATATCACCTTTCGATGATAATTGGATTTCCATACATAGATAATTCACTACACGTTGACATACAACAGACATTTCACATGTAGAGCAAGACAGTTGATTATGAGGCGTCTGCGGCTTCGAGCAGCTGCAACTAGCTGCAAATGCAATTGCAATTGCAACTGAACATTGCACAAGTATACCACACACGTTTGGCACCCAAAGCTTCTATAACATTTTGGCAATTTGCCAATGTATTAGGCGAACATGCTTCACCACCTGCGTTGGTTGCAAAGACGATGTTAGATTAGTGGGGAACAATCTGCTACAAATGCTACAAAGATTGTAAGAATCTACGTTAATTTCATTTCAAACTGTTCAGTATTTGAGACATAATTGAGATTTAGAAAGGATAATTTGTCAGTATTCGATAGATTTGAGTATTCATAGTATTGACAATATCGTTGCTGGTGTTTTTCTGTATATATTTTTGTCCGTTTTGCACGTTTTTTACCATCACTTGGAGCTTACTGAGTATTCTTGGATTCTTTGGCAATAAGTACAATAAGTGATGTTGAGGTCAAGCAACAGTTTACGCACAAAATGCGAGTCTACTTGTCTACTTGTAGTGATATCAGTAAATAATATCTTCTGTCTGATGCAGTATATCTAGTAGAATTATTTCATAATGAATACTAAATTATTGTTTGATGAGATTCAAGTTTGGAATAGAGTATACACAATAATATATTTCAAAAGACCATCGGATGATGGATAAAAATGAAGGATAAAGCATTTTTGAATCATCTCTTCACGTTACAAACGTTTCGGTTTTTATTAAACCTTCATCAGTGCCTATAGGGCAACAAAAAGAACAATATGATATACACAATTGAACAGCGTGCAAATATTCACACAATAAACAATAAAATAATCAAAAAATAATTACCATAGAGAAAAGAAGAACATAACCAAAAATTTACAATATTGTGCAAAAACATCTACACACTTTTACAATACAAAAGCAATTACGAACGGAAATGTCAACAAGAAATCACTTGTTACTGGAACTAGCAAAAAGACGTGCGCCAAAATTCAGCAGCAAATATGAAACCACAAATAATTATGATAACAACTGCTATCTTTTACAAAATGACAAATCCAAGATATTTTGATACGTTTTACTTGAATATTCAGTATCAGTTCTAAAATTAATCGAGTTATGATCTAGATAAATGTACTCATATCATCTCCAGAAAACTCCTTTTCTTATAATTACCTTCATGATCTAAAATTTATATATAACGTAAAAAACTCTAATCGAAGTGGTAAATAAATGTTAAGAGTATAAATTACCCGATAACCACATTTCGATCTCGTTGGATGTATCATCCTTATTTACTAATGTCACAAAAGATTTGGTCATTGATGCCATTGATGATTTGTGGGAGGAAATTGAACCTCACACATCTATTGATCTTGCTTCTTTCAAAAATATTGTTGAATTCTGTTCTGTGAGCAGTTATTTCCAGTTTGATGGTAAATTTTATAGTCAGATTGATGGCTGTGCGATGGGCAGTCCAGCGTCTCCGATTTTTGCGAATTTGGTCATGACGAAATTATTGAAGAATATCCTGACCAAACTTTCTTCCAATCCTATCTTCCTACATCTTTATGTTGATGCCATTTTGACTTCTATTCCGTCTGATATGATTGATGAAACATTGAACATTTTCAATAATTACAACCCAAAAATTCAATTCACAGTGGAAATTGAGAGAGATGGCAGTATACCATTTCTGGATTTGCTCATTGTCAGACAAGCTCACGGTGCTTTGATAACTAATTGTTATACAAAACCCACTTGGCCTTAGAATAATTTCAATTATTCAACATCACAAAGGCATGCAATATGATATCACGGAAAAACCACTTTTTTTTCAGACCTTGGATTGGAATTTGAACTATGACCGGAAATCGTGCATCGCTCAATAAGTTTCTAATATTTCTTATCAGAAGATAAATTATCAACCCTCGAAAAGGCAAGCGGTATAAAATCGGAGAACCCCACCTGTCACTAGCTCCCAGTCTAATAGGGCTATAGTTCCACAGTCTGAAAGCTTTATCTGTGAATACTTAATTATTTCAAAATTTCGAGAAGCAGTTTATTCCGCAGTGAGGAACATAATTTCATTACACGTGACATATGAAACGATTTATAAACGTGAATTAGGCCTAAGGGATATTTATGTTATTGTTACTGAATTGGATTCGCGTTCGCTTGTTCAAAATGACTGTTCAAGGGTAATCACGATATTCTATTAGTTTTGTCATAATTAGCTGAATCAATCTCATTTCCTATGGTTATAATTATTTCAGCAATTGTATCTATAGTTGATAAGACGTTGATCGTGGTTTTCATGCTCATCTACACATACCAGATTGAGCCTCATTGACTCAATATTCTGCTACCTGAGAGTATTATTCGTACTGAAATGCTCACTTGAACAATTTTCGAGAAACTTTGTTTAACCGTCTTTCAAAAATACATAATGATCACATCAATTCATAATGAGTTATCAAAAGAGCTTGGATAATCCCAACGTAGAATAATAAAACAAGTACCAATCCAATTATTTTCGGATAATACATCATTGTCTTTCTTTTGTTGCCTGCAGCAGTAATTACGAATAAGCTGATGGTGACGAATGAAATCTATCTTTGTTATCCTCTGAAATATGCAGAAACAAAGTTGAAATTATTTGGAGTTAATACAATGGATTTGGTTGAACTCATCGCTTCTGCTGTCATTTCAAAGCCCCGTATTTGTCGCTTGTCTGCTTTCTCGTCCCATCTCATCGCGTACACAAAATCTGCATATGTATTAATATTTATAGCACCCTTAATCTCTATTATATGTGTGTAAATACAGTACAGTGCGATTTCAACTTGCCTTTGATAACTGCGATGTTCAAAAATTAAATAAAAAATGCCAATTTGCATAAATTCTGGACGCAGTTTATTTTTGATTAACAGAAAATTTCACGCGCAACTTTTATTATTCTGAGTCAACGCGTCCTGAATTCAAAGTTTTAATTAGATTGTTGGAATAATAAACAACTATAAACGAGCGCTGAAGAGGTGTAGCTACTTCTCTAACAAAGAGGGAGTTCATCAAAGTCCGGAAGCTGGTCACTATATAGTTCGATTAACTTATTTTGATTAATTTTCAGTTGAAATTCTGGAACATTTCTTCACCAAAGTGGAATTTGATTCAATTCATATCTTGCACAAAGCAAATTATCCAAGAAATACGTTGCTATTATTTATGAATACTATTATTTATTATGTCATAATGGCATTATCATGTCTAAAAAATCTGTGACATCACGTGAGTTACTTGTACATCATTTGATATATACACAAACTCATTCACTTTTTTTTTCTGTCTTATTCTGTCACTCCAGATTATAATTGATATAATTTTAACAATAATTTGACATGTGAAATGTCAAACAGAATCAAAAAATTGACAACAGATTATCATTGCCTACCTTATCATTTTAATTGAAATGATTGTTTCATACGGCAAATTCTGTATGTCTGTTATACTTATAAACTGCACTTTCGACTCAGCCGATTGATACAAGAATAGTAGATAACTATTCTGATGCTTACAAGTACAAACACTAAATTTAAATATGCTATGGCTAATCATCCTGGATTTATGCGGAAAATTCGAAAGAAGTTTAAGGTAAAGTGCACTTCTGGCTCAGCCGATTTATAGAAAAATAGCAGATAATCATTTTGATACAACACCAAGTTCAAATACCGAATTTCAACATCCTACGGTTGATCATTATTGATTTATAAGAGAAATTCGAAAAAAATCTCAAGTAAAGTGCCCTTCCGGTACAAACGATTGGAACCAAAATGCAAGGTGCACAGCTAGACCCTATACCAGTCTCAAATACAAAAATTTTACATTTTACATCCAACCAGTTTTGAGATTTGCGAGTTACGAATGAACGCACATACACACGTACCGACATCAAGCCGAAAATAGTCAAAATGGATTGAGGGATGCTCAAAACGGATATTTTCATCAAAATCTCCATAAGTGAATTCTGTCGGTTTCACAATACTTCCTTGTACTTAGTACAAGTAAATAAAAAGTACCTGAATGAATTTTTCTACAATTTATTTGATAAAAGATTGATTAATCTCATTCTGGACCATGAGATCCTTCTTACAGTCAAAATCTCAACTTCTTCGGAATAAAGTACGAGATAAAATCATTAATCACGCCGGGTTCCTTGGAGAATGGAATCAAGATACCTCGAAACACGAACGTTCATCTTGATATATGAAAAAGATACGTTGAACCGTACAAAGAGCAAAATGGAAGACTGTGGATCCAAAAGCGGAGTTTGAAGCGAAAAAAAAAAGAAAAATGGAATTGCTTGTTGTGGAAATATTCCGTGATGACAAGAAATTAGAGAATGAGTTGCTGGATTTATATAATATTGGAGAAACCTTCCCGAAATATTTTTCAATAATGATATAAAGCAAATGAAATTATGAAGTTATATTCAAGAAACAAATTTGTAGATTAGCTGGTACGGTATCTTATTCATATTTTTGTAGCTACATTTCCAGTTCTATAACTTGTGAATCTTATTTTCAACTTGAACTTTTTTCCAAGCAACTCTGTTCGTTCGTCCATCCACTCTCTCGAGTCCTACAGGAATATTGCCCTTACCCTTAGGATATAAAGGCAAAACACAGCATAAGGAAATGTAATGGGGTGTGAGTCATATTTCACCGCATTTTCTACAGTCCCACGGAGGGTGAGGATGTGTGGTATCAGGGTAATGGACCGCTGAGAGTAATACCCTCTATGTCTTGGAGTAAAGAAATTACAATTATGACGGAGAATAATAACGGTTAGGGGTAGATTCACAAAGAATATGTGTGAATTTTTTTCAGTAAGGGTTGAATTGGGATTAGTGATTAGACTCGTAATTTCACGATTCTTACATCCCAAAATATACTTTGAATTCATGGACTATGTTTGGGATAAATGATCACAAAATTCTTACCTTGTTGACCTCCTGAAGTAACAATCCTCTGATACATTGCGATCAATAGACCGTCAAGGCTCCAAATTTCACTAAAACACTGAAATCAGTTCAATACCTCACAGCACATTGAAGATTGAAGTGAAAGAGGACAAACAACAAGCATAAATAAACGTAATTCCCGAAATTATTTCACAACACAAGATAACCGATCGAACAGACGCGCATTCAATCCACTACTGGATACTAAACCAACATATCTTCCGATCTGTGAGTTTCAAATTGTCTTTGCAAGTTGAAACTTATATCAATTAACTCATCACTTACAAGTTTATTGAGTATAAGGTAATACAGTGGCGTCGGAATTATCTTTTTAGAACATATAGATTGATAGAATAAATCATCACAAATATTGGATAGTTAATTTGAAGAGTTACTTATAGACATAATAAAACTTTGTTTATTATATTGAATAAGCACATATCAATAGTTTTTTACCTACTTGTACTGACTATAAAAAGTATTGTGGAACCGACAGAATTCTCCTATCGAGTTTTTGATGAAAATATCCGTTTTGAGCATCCCTGAATCCATTTTGACTATTTTGCGTGTGTTCGTGCGTGCGTGCGTGCGTAACTCGCAAATCTCAAAACTGGTTGAACGTATAATGTTGAAATTTTGTATTTGAGACTGATATAGGGTCTAGTTATGCACCTCGCATTATGGTTTCAATCGTCTGTACCAGAAGTGCATTTTTCGAATTTCTCTAATAAATCCAGAATGATCAACCGTAGGATGTTGAAATTCAGTATTTGAACTTGATAATGTATCAGAATGGTTATCTACTATTTTTGTAAGAGTTGGCGTTGCCAGAAGTGCACTTAACTTGAAACTATTTTTGAATTTTTTGCATAAATATAGAATGATCCGCCATAGCATATTGAAATTCTGCATAGAGAACTTCTATAACATCTTATTGTACATCTTGCATTATGATTGCGATCGGCTAAACCGGAAGTGCACTTTAATTCGAATTTTTTTTTATTTTCCGCATTAATTTAGAATGATCAGCCATAGGATACGGAAGTGCACTTTATATGACAGACTACTTGAATATTCCGCATAACTTCTAAACAATCAGTCGTAGAATATTTAAATTTTGTATTAGACACTTTTATAATATCTAGTTCTACACCTTGCATTATGATTCCTATCGACTGAGCCGGAAGAGTACTTTAATCGAAACATTTTTTGAATTTTCCGCATGAATCCAAAACGATTGAATGTATATTGTTAGAATTCAGAATTTAGGACGATTTTACCGTCTAGATGCTCATATCCCACTTTTATCGAGATCCACCGAGCCGGACGTGCACTTTACTTGACAGTCTTTTGGAATTCTTCGCATAAATTTGAAACGATCAGGTGTAGAATATTGAAATTTGGTATTTCAGTCTGCTGTAGTATCTGAATGATTGCCTACTATTTTCATAACATTAGACTGAACCGGAATTGCACTGCAGTGAGAATTTATTTCTCAATTTTGCGCATGAATTCAGATCTGTTGGTAGTCGTAGAATTTTGGAAATCAGTATTTAGGAATGTTGTAGCATAAGAATAATGGCCTACTGTTTCCATAGCAGCTGAACTGGCTGAAAGCGCATTTTACTTGACAGATTTTTAGAATCTCTTGAGTAGATGATTGACTGTTGAACGATGAGATTTTTGATCCTATATATCCAATGATATATAGGATCAAACACAAAATCACATCGTGTATATATATATATATATATATATATATATATATTTATATATCCACTGATGTACAAGTAAGTCACGTGATGTTAACGTGAGATTTTTCTTAATGTTCTTGTTTTAAGTAATGAACGTCGCTATTCTGTAAACTGTTATTGGTTAATTCACTATTCATAGAAAATTGATGAGAAAATTTAATTTTCGAGTAATTAAGGAGCTCAGTGCACCACAGTAATTCTATTTCCAATATGGTATTAATGAAAACTTCTGAATACAATACAGTGAGCTGCGAGGATCTGCGGTCCTTGGATCAACATTAACTGCTTGGTGTTATTTTGTGTTTGTGCACCAATTACAGATCTGTATGAGGCGATTATTGAAGGGTTTGGTGCCTCAAACAAACCAACACCAAATTATTCCCAGGCACTATAATTTGTCATTGATTTCTACTACACTTGATTGATTGTTTGATCCTTCTTAAATACTTCATCTCTATTGGTACTCGTGTTTCAAACCACTCAACTTGAACTTCGCCGTACATGATACCATCAATACTTATCACTCTAATTGATCCTTTTTCTCTTGTTGAATAAGAAAGTAGATATTGTAGTCGTATCTGCTTATTCTAATCACGTTGATGTTTCAGGAGGCCTCGAATGTGAAGCAATATTCTGATAAATCCAAGTCTAAACTTCTTCTGACCCATATATATATATATCAACTTATAGAAAAACTTTTTTTTGAATTAAAAAACGATATATATATATATATATATATATATATATATATATATATATATATATATATATATATATATATATATCGTTTTGTAATTCAAAAAAAAGTTTTTCTATAAGTTGATATAATTCTATGTTAGATTAAGAATTATAATCATTTTACTGCTCCTAATATATTTTGAGCTGAGGATGGCGACCACTTTCTTGGCACCAAAACGTCCGATTGTTCTCAAATGAATATGTATATTCATGAGATTCCAATGATTATTGACCCCTTCCACCATAAAATATTACAAAAATAATAGTCTGAGAGCCAGTGGCCAGCAGACTGTACATATTCCAGTAAAGCCTAAACTCTCATCAGTCACTCTCTCATACCTACTATATATGAGATGGGGACTAACTAAGTACGGCGGTGGTGGCTCAAGCGTCACTCAGTTGTCAGAGGTATAGAAATTACAGCAATTTCAAAATAATTCAAGTTGAGCTGTCATTTTAATATAATAATATATGCTATTACTACATGCAGAAAATCAAAATGGCAGACGATTGTGGCCGTTCTACAGTTGCAGCAGAAACATTTGAAAGTCTCAAAAAAAAAAAAAAACCGCTGATAGTTTCAAAAGACGTTCTTGGTCGATGTTGTGCCAAATTACTTGAAGATCAATGTGGTTATTTGATATTTTTTATAAAATTAGTGCAGAAAACTAGACTACCACTGGTTGAAAAAAGCTTGCAAAGTTTCACATCCTATAGAAATTCTGTAAATCTCTTAGTCTCAAAACACATGTGGTTCCATGAAATGTTTTACTCTGAAAAGTTTTTTTTTTCTGACTCGAAGTTATCACGTGATCAAATAATTTCCACCCAATCGATGGATCTATTAATGTGTCAATAAAACTGTCTACACTTTATGAAAATATTCATTCAAAATTTCATAGGTCCATGAGTTTGGAAGTAAACGTTTAACAGCTGTTATTTAATGACGTATAAATATCTCGCAATATATTTTTCATGATCTGAAGCATAAAATAAATTTTATCTACGGTTTTTGCTCAAATAGCTTTAAATTATGTTGATGGAGACTATCAAACACACATTTATCTCCTGACTTTAACACAGAAATTGTAATGTCGATAAAACATCCTGTTCGCTATGAAAAATGATACACGTCACATGTCAAAATATAGTATCAGTAGCTGTGCATTAGTAAATAATGGAAGCGGGCTAAAAGCCTCAAAAATATTTTATGAAGAAATTCAAGATCAGAGTAAGATTGTCTTATCATTCTTCCTGTTGGATTCAATGAATAATAATTATGTGTGCCAAAATTATCAATTGCAGGATCACTCAAACTTCTTTTAGCTATAATTTTGAAACTTATTCTATATTTGAGGATATTAATTTGTCGTAATCATGATTGTTTCCATTTCAATTGAAGTATACATATATCCAATCATTATTTTTCAACTCCAATTCTAAGACCTGGATAAATCCGTAGCGTATCACATCTCCACTCCCACATGAATTCTTTTTCTTGTGAATAATATTATACAGCTGTGTATTTTGAATCAGATGTATTTATTTTTCTTCCATCTCAAGATATTACATTACCTATGATAAGTGAACAGGGCTCTGTATCTAGATGAGACCTACATAATTACTTCTATATCAAAACAGATTTCACATGCATTGCGCGTCATATTGTTCTCCAAGTTGAATTTTTATGAAAGAAAAAACAATAAATAGTAGAGCACTCATCTTTTTGGACTACAGTGCTTTTTCAATGATGTACGAGTACAAAAACAAGTGATACAGACGACCAAACAGCAATCAACAGTTTGATTTTTTTAGAATAAAGATAGGTTTATGAAATTCATGCTACAAGTTTTTTTCCCGACGGAGGAAGTAAGTTGATAAAAGCGTTCTTTTCTTACAGGTGAATATGGATAAACATTTGCACACTCAAGGATTTCAATTATTGGATATATCTGCAGAGAGTACTAGGTAAGATAGGGTGAAGGATGACGGTACGTCAGCACACAGACGGTATATCAAGGGCCCCATGCAATTTCCTGAAAAATACTTAGTGCGCTCAATTGAAGCTTGCGCCCATGAAGATGAGCTAATGAAAGTTGTGCAGTATCTGAAAGTCTTAAAAAAGATCCCAGAAGTTTTCCAGGGAGATGAATTTTATTTCCGTAGTTTACATATAAAATGAGATTCGCACCAGATTGAACGATGTTCAAGGAAACTCTGCACTTTTAGTTTCAATAATTGAATACTCAATAGTTGAATTCAAACTTGGCTGTAAGGTGAAAAACCCTGAGGCAGTTGATACCTCAACGGGTTTTGAAAAATTCGCATGAATTTTTTCGAGAATATGGAATGTGAAGTTGCATCATAACATTCTGCACCAGAAAAAATATCAAACTTACATTAAGGAACTTAGCTACTCCACGATTATTATCATGGTCTCTACTAGTGTAAGCCCAAATTGATAGTTCTCACGACAATTAATATATTCAGTTATTTGAGACGATTTTGTTTCTCAGGGTTCATTCTGACCATACTGTTCACTGGTCATGAACTATCACAATTGTGATTCCCTTTTAACTATTGATTCGTATAATATCCATCAACACAATGATCCTCTTCAAACCTCAAACTGACTTGAATGCTGTTACAAAAATTTCGTCTCACGTCTTCTTTTTGAACCTTTTTTTTACTTATTCCATACCTATGTCGCCATCTGTATAACAAATTTGCACTAATTTTGTGAATTAGTACTTGCTAATGACACTTGATTGTAGGCATGCTAATTTTGGGAGGGTGCGCGTCTCTTTTGGCCTCTTTGGTTTCTGAGCGGTTGTTGCAGACGGATTTGTTTTAAGCAGTCTTGTAATTTTTCCAGTTGTTCTAAATTTTGTGGTTATTTTATCTCAATAAAATCAGTGTTATAATTTTGTGAGTATTTTGTCTATTTTTTGTTGACGTTATTCCAAATTTAGTATAATTTTTGCTAGTGATTTCATTTGAAGGCGACCCGCGTGGATAACCTTTTGATTTCCC
Source organism: Dromius quadrimaculatus (assembly GCA_963989225.1). Taxonomy (NCBI): domain Eukaryota; kingdom Metazoa; phylum Arthropoda; class Insecta; order Coleoptera; family Carabidae; genus Dromius; species Dromius quadrimaculatus. The sequence goes on from OZ022328.1 coordinate 7,975,410, forward strand.
CTTTCATCCTTGATTTTTTGTTAGTTTTTTGTATTCAGAACCTTTTTACAACCTTAAAGCTTTCATACTAAATCAATATCTTTGTTCTAAATCTAATTTTTCTCCTCTAAATTTTACAGTAGTGTATGCAATAGTCGTTCCGGTCGAAGGAGCTGGTCTTTTTTTTCTGGTCGGTACTCGTTTGTGAGTACTTACGTTTCTTTCTCTTTGGAAGGTTTTTATTATTTGTTGTCCTTCCTTGGGAAGATACGTTTAATTATTCCTGATTTTTTTTTTATATTCAGATAAGTTTTGACAATCATTACCAGTTGGTACCTGCCCTAGTCTATCATACTATTCCGTTTACAAGAGTAGACATTCCTTTCTGGTAATTCACCGGATTTTTGTATTTTTTTTTACTACCAAACGCGATTAGGCGGATATCGATTCGGTGATACGCGATTTTTTCATATATACATTCGAAGTAAAAAACCTACAAGATTTGTGGCTATCTCCGTTCCTCCCTTCACCTTTTCTAACCTAAGTATGTTTGTTGTATGAATAATTAGTGGAATTGGTTGATAATACATAATTTGACTATATTTTGGGTCCAACGCGTTGCGGATTTGTCATTCAATAACTCGTAGTCTAGTTTCGTACGTTGTTTGTGTAGTTTTTGATTTCCAATGCTCAAAATATTTTGCTGTGAGCTTTAGTTCCCGTTTTTATGCTGGAAAATCCCACGAGTTTGTATAAATTGATCCAATTTTTTCAGTAACGAACCACATTCGTGAATTTATCGACTCATCGCTAATGATCCTTTTTGTTGTCTTGCTAGACTTTGTATTCTCTTTGTTTTTCTTCTCTTTATTGCCATGCGTATTTTTTTTTCACTTTGTAAATTTTTAGTGCACAATTTAAAAATTAGGCAAATAAATAACTCCACTTGTTATGTTATCTAATTTTTACTAAATTTATAGGCTCACAGTTTTCCAATTTGAATCTAAATTTATTTAGTTCAACGCTTCACATTTGAAGAGAGCTCTTCAAGTTTTTCATAGGGACTTCCTGTTTCAGTTTAATTGGATACTGGTTGGGATATTTGTTTTCAGTGTAAACTACTAGGGATCTTAGGAACCCGTGGTCACTTGAGACTAGTTTCTGGCAAACTTTAACTTGTCTTCGAAATTAGGAAGAACATTAATACGTCCCGAAGTTGATAACCAGGCGCACCTCAACACCTTCAAGGACCGTTGGGGATTTATCAAAGCCCTATAAGATGCAAGATCAACTTTACTCAATTCAGGGAACGTTCTTGTTTGATGTTGTTATTGTGGCTAACAATTCGTCATCTACCCTCTCTGCCGATACTTGTCTTGAGTTCCGTCTGAAAAGGATATTCGGCTAATTTTTGTAACGTAATTTTGAACGTTTGCGACATGCTCTCCAGTTCCCTCTTTGGCTGTTGCAATGAGATTTTTTTGTATTGTAGCTTCAACCATTTTCACAAGATTTTTTCAATTATTGCTTCAAATTATTAATAGTTTTGTTTATAATTGATTTCGACGTCTATGCTTCATTTCGTTTTTGATGTCACTATTGTCTCCTAGAATAGCACCTCTTTTTCTTTTGATCATTTCCTGGGAGTGGCGCCCATTTCCTATTTTTCAGGTGAAATATTTCCGGTGCCCTTATTAATAGCTAGCCTGGGTCTTCACTTTCAAGGTAGGATATTTCAATACTCAAATTTAGTGTCAATCAGAAGTACATTAAGTTTTTGCCAGCAAATAGTGAAGAGACATTACCTTCTTTAATTTCCTACTGCCACCTTGGAAATAGGAAAAGGTGCAATGTTTGATTGGCTCCCTCATGAATTTGAGGCGGAGAGTATTCAATTTATTTAAATAACTTCTAACGTAGATAATAAAATCTTAGTTCTCCATTAATTCTTGTTGCAAATTTATGTAATTGAATACATGATGCAATTAAGAGGAATAATCAGAGCACAAGTTCTGCAATTTCACCAACTATAGAGCTTTATTGTCTAAAGATCGTATTAGTACACTGCTTACAAATACAAGTTGGAGGGATAGAAGCACAGTCTGTAATTCTATGGTACAGCTCTTGTAAATTCACAAGGCTGCAGACCAAAACTAATTTTCAGTTGGGTATAATTAATCTGTCCAGGTAATAGACAGAAGAGGTGAGAGATTGAGCCTAGAGTTTGTGGATAAGTTGTTGAGTATGGATAGTGTGGATGCCATGCTTTGCGCACTGGATTTAATAGTTCAATATCAAAAAAATGTTAATGATATTTCACATATTATAAAATGCTGCGAGTTTAATTTTCATAGAGTTGTGAGCATTACCTGTTAGAAGGTCAATAATTATCTTCAATAAATATCTGTCCGTGTTTCAAAAGTCTAATCGTAAAAACATAAACTTTTAGTCCAAGATCCCAGACCCGCCAGACCTTACTTATTTTCTGAGAAACAAAATTTGTGGATTAGAATAGTGTTAGTCGGTACTTTGATCATACACATATTTACCAGTTTGTGCCGACGGCCAATTTATAGATACGAGGTGTTATAGGTACATCAAGACAATACTCACTTTTCTTGAAGTCTGAGTGCTGATTTTTGTGTATGCTCTAAAGAATATTGTTGAAAATTGATAATCAACACTGCCAGACACTTCTCATCGGCAATAATTCCTGCCAAACGCTTTAAAGCTCGCAAAAAAATATCGTTATCTTACTTATAATATGAGTCCTAATTTTTATATATAATACTCAGTGAGCAATTTCAAGACTTTTTATATATAACCAGACCAAGGAAGAGTTGGATGCCCATAGATACTTCACTTACTATCAAGCCTACAAATAGTGACCTCGCGCTTTTACTCACAGCGATATTTTAGATGTGTCTGGAGGGTGTTTAGTCCTACGATTAATCTAGCTGTTAACAAAAAGTTTCGAAATTGTACCCTGAGTGTCATATATAAAAATTAGCACTCAAACTATAAGCAAGATCACGTTATTCTTTGTGAGCTTTAAAGAGTCTAGCAGAAATTACCACACATGGAAAGTGCCTAGCAGTGTTGATTATCAATTTTTAACAATATTCTCTGAAACATACATCAAGATCAGTACTCAAGCCCTTGAGAAGAGTGAGTAATGTCTTAACGTACCGCTAGCACCTCGTATCTGTAAATTGGCCGTCGCCACAAACTAGCTAGTATGCGTATGATCAAAGTACATACTTACACTACTCTATTCCAACCATTTTGTTTCTCAGAAAATAAGTAAGGTCTGGTGGGCGTGGGATCTTGCTCTATTTGAATCGAGTACAGTGAAAGAAGATGCTAAGCTTTTCTCCAGAGAATTATTTGATTTTGAGAGGTCACAGAAGAATAACTGTACAGTTGTATGAGCCTAGTCAAAGTTTTCGAACAAAGGTAACAGTGAAATTCATCATTTGCTAGTACTGTTCCACCAAGATTATATTCAAATATCTGAGACTCGTGATTACATGGCCCCCATAACCGTAATCACCATTAATGCTCATATTTTTTGGGCTGAGGATAATATAACAGACCATAAATTCATATTTATTCAAAGTTTTGATTGATTGCTTGAATCATCAATATGTAACAGATCTTGGTACACACAAAAAGTTGATCAAAATATGATCACAAGTTGTAAAGGCTTTGAATATGCACAAGTTCTTGTTATTATACTAATTATCTCTAACACGACATCGTGTTGATGAGTTCTACTTCAGAAAGCCATCAACTTTTTATTTTGCCTCGAAAAATACCCCGTAATAAAACCAACTCTAATTTAAGAAAGTTTGACTAGTCCTGCAGCGCAGGATCTGTCCAATAGAAGTGACAACTTTAAATTGGGTGGAGAAATATCGCATCAAACAATCTAAATAGGGTAGCAACCCTTGAAGGATATATATTTCCTACCGTGAGAGGAATATCTACGTTACACAAAATTAACCTGCACTTGTTTGCAACTCCGTGATTCATGTGTGCTGGTATGTGGTACAATTAAAGCTGGAAGTGGCAAAAAATAGGACTAACAAACGTATTTTTGTTTGGATGTTGAGATTTTGATAGTGAGATTCAGCTGAAAGCTGTGCTATGCAAGCCATCCGATTTAATTAAATTTTTCTCTTCTGTTTGCTAGGGAATGATGCTTTAATTTAGACCTTGATATTCTAACAATTCAAAATAGAATGCTGCTATTTTGAATAGAGATAGGATGATTCTATTATTTTTGTTCCCTCTCAACAATTGTGTATATTTTGTTTGATGTCTCTGGAGCTAATTTTTGCATAGTTTTCAGGATAAATGGATTCAGGGCATATCATTATTCTGGTGAGGATATTCAAGTCTTTTCGAGCCTTCAAACACTATATACATATAAAGTTGAAGTGTCTGTCTGTAATTTTGCAATTATTCTTTTCCTCAATCTCAAATGATCATTTGCAGAGTATCAAAATTAAAACTAGTTTTTCAAATTTGTGTCTTCTTTAGTTTGTCTATTTGTCCGGGCTGATCATCGATACGGCTGAATCAATCGAGTTTAAACTATGTATTATTATTGTTAGTACTTATGTCAAAATTTCTGACATAGCATTATCAATGTACAATACATGGCACACAAGTCGTATTCGTTTATAAGCGTATTGTTCATCCGATTCAGTTTAGGCTTCATACATTTGTTGACGACACATGCTCTGAGACTCATAACTCAGTATTATCAACGTACAATATGTGACGTACGGGTCGTATTTGTTTGTTCGCGCATTGTCATCCTAATGAGTTGAAATTGTACAGTTGCTGTTGGTACTTGCATTCAAGTTTATGCCATGGTATAAGTTCGCGCATCGTTCATCCGATTGAGTTTGAACTTAAAACAGTTTGTGACGTATGAACCAAGGATCCCTGGTACAACCCTGCTATTATATTTAATTCATCCGGAATAATGATTCAAGGTCAAGCACTTGGACCTCACACGGACTATGAGCTTATCACCTGTAGGCCTTGATGATATTTCCCTGGCAGTATAAGATGCTTTCTTGATGTCGCTCAATCCTACAAGATTTAAGATCGTCAGACAGTTTGAGGCTTCGAATTTGCCAGGATCCGGTAGCAGAACATAATATAGTGTCATATTTCCACATTTAAATATGAATCAGATAATTACAATCGTTTTTCAGATTGAATAGATGTCGTTAACACTTGATCCAACGTTATCGGTGTAATAGTTCTCTTTTGGTAGGTTTTTGTATTTATCTATAAAGTGATTCAACAGATATGAAAATATAATGGAATAAATGGTTCAAGCTCCTTACAATGTCTGGTGAGTGAAGCTGCATATAAAGTTGAATCGACATTGGATCCGACACGAAGAGTAGCATGTGCTTTTCAAGAAGTACGTACGAAATTAAGAACAAGACACCTCTAGAAGTGAAATGACATGATTCAAAATTTTATGACAACATAATAGTCCTATTCAATTGACAGAACTGATTTGACAGAATTACAAAAGCAAGAAGTGAATTGAAGCAACCAACGTTGAAACAAACAGAATTATAGATTTCAAGTAGATTATTAAGATATTCGAAATAACAAGGATGAAATAGCTTAATCATGCTTGAATGTCTCTAATTTTATTATATGTTCAAGATCTGTCCTCGAGTAGACGAATATATCTTTCACCTTGTAGGGAGAACGAATTCCAGCTCCAATTAAATAAGACCAGCGTACCAAACAATGACATTACTTTTATAGGTCAACAGTTCCAGAAAAAAGTGTAAGCGTGTGTTAATTCCGAGTTTCAGCTGTTTTTTATTCCAGTGTTTTATTCTTTGTAACACACGGACGGCGTGTCAACTATTTCCCATAAATATTTCACCAAGCCAATTGCGATTAAAACTCTTTTCTGCTATCATTCATGATCTTTTCTGTATTTATATCGCGATCCCGTTGATAAGGAAGGTGTGATAATGGTTTTCCTTAAATCGTTGTTGGAAACTTCAAAACGCGTCCTGAAACCAAATTTCTCTTTTAATATTTAAAAATGCGCGCGATTCGCACGCTTGATTTCTTTGCATTTCAATAGGTGCTCCAGCATGAATAAAATCTAATGCATTTGACAGTGAAAGACAGCGTCGTTCACGATTCTGGGCAAGTGGAAATTCATTCATTGAACTAGAATTTTATTTGTTCACGTAGTATCAAAAATTTATCATTGAACAAAACGCAATTCCAAAACAATATCAATATTTGATTCTGGTTTGTACGGTTCCAAAAAAGCCTAATGGTTGATTTATCTTTCAATTCATTAATGCTATAAAAACTATCTCATCAAGACTGTGCATAATTCTCATTTATTATACCATAAGTAGTTAAAGTATTATCGATTATTTTTGTAGTGCTATCACGAATGTTTATTGTGCTTGCGTTTGAATACCACGAGTGTGCAGCACGAGTGATATTCACAAGCACAATAAACATGAGTGATTGCACCACAAAAATAGTCTATAATACTTTAACTACAAATGGTATATGAAGGACTATTCCAGGAGTCAAACCATTTTTTCAAACTAGTTTTCTATGAATCTAGTAACAACTCACGTAATTTTCATAGGAACGAATAAACAAACTTCTGTCAAACTGAAAAATTAGAATTTCTTGCATTCTCTTTGACGAATAGTAGAGGAATATATTGCGTCTTGATATGGAATCTAGTTTGAAAAGGTTTGATGATAGATCAGAAGATAAAATTGATGAAGATATTCATGAAAATATTCCATTAAATACGAAGAAAGTACAAATTGGAGGTGTCCACATCTTTGAGTAAAATACTCACTCTGACCACTAGTGTAATACCCGATGGTATTTCTACACGTCCATATACTCACTGATATGCACCGTTTCTATGGTGATTTAGCATTTTTAACCTTGTTATAAATACTACGAATGGAATAGTCCTAGGAATACTCTCTCCATCCAATTCTCTTGGAATCTAACTCCTACTTTGATCTAGAAAGTATACGAGAGTATGTGGCTATTCGTATCCACTACGACAATGATGAAAGTTGATGTGGGTATTCTTCGACGCCCATGTGTTCCACCTGGTGCCTTTTATTGATTCTGGAACCACACGCGAGGCATAACTGCTCTGTCGAATTCACATCGAAATCGCAACGCCCATTGCTGATTCTAAGCACGAACTAACGTAAAGCACAAGGCTTTGAGCAATTGCAATCTGAGTACTTTCTTCCAAAGCTCCCGTGGAGGGATAAGTTGGAAATCAGTATTGGAATAGAAAATTCATTAGCAGAGTATCTCCATAGTCTTTGCTTATGTATTTTTGTTGTCAGAGATCGTCATATTGGTTGAATAGGGATAAAAGTTATCGATCTCAATGATTTTGTACTATTTTTTCCCGATGGGCAAAGTAATAAATGTGGCAGTTGCAGAACAAAAATATTCTTGAAGTCAATATTTGAACGAAATTGGTCGCGTTATACGTAAAATAGAAAGCGTTGAGCAATAATGTCGAGGAGAATACTTATCACGCATGCGCATGTCGTTAATGGTACCACATCACTTTTTCTCTTGTAGCATTTTAACGCATATATCAAGTTTTATTCAGCTTTTTGCCTGAAAACTACAAATATATCTTGATGACTCAGTGTTATTGTATCGATGTTGGCTTATTTAAGATTTGTTTTGTTGATGAACTGCCTACGAGAGCTAAATCCACTGTGACCACAAGACTCCCGTCCTCTTGTCCTATGTCATTCTATTTTTGTCATAAGAAGGGAAAATTTAACTTTGGAAATGCTAAAGTTTGAGATTATCTTTTAGAATGTGAGACACAAGAAAGGAAATTGCTTTGCGACAAGCTGTCGATGATGGGAGAATTTGGAAGTCTTCTGAAATAGCGTGAAAGTTGGTAGAATAGTTACCAAGTAGGATTGATGCAGGCTAGAGCAAACAATAGACATAAGTATATATATATATATATATATATATATATATAATCGGTTACTCTGTCTACCCTTAGGGTGTAGAGTTTTATTCTGTTATTTATTTTCTACAAATTTTTTCCATAGTACTTTGTTGTTTGCTAGTTGATGTGCCGTTTTGGTTGCTGTTCCTCTCTCTTTAAGAATTTCTTCTAATGTATCATCCCATGTTTTTTGAGGTCTTCCTCTGTTTCTTTTTCCTGTTGTGCGGGATTTCCATATTGTTTTCACTATTCTAGTTTGGGGAAGTCTGATGACATGTCCGAACCAATTTAACTGTTTTTCTTCTATCAATTGCTTCACAGGCTTTACTTCGAGTTGGCTTCTAATGACTACGTTTCTTATCCGGTCTAGCTTTGTTACCCCTGCTATAGCTCTTAGGCATTTCATTTCTATTGCTTGGATTTTACTGCTCTGTCTTTGATTAAGTACCCATGTCTCGCTACCATATAAAAGCGTCGGTATTATTATCGTCTTGTATACTGTCAGTTTTGTCACGGTTGATATATTTCTGTTTTTGAAAAATGCCATTTTTAAGTTGTGGTATATAATAGACATAAGTAAATCAATCAAATATGCTCATATGATTAAGAGTAACCAATTTATCTTAAGCGGTGCAAATGGCTATTACTACGGACAGAGTAAGTAGTTTTGTTTTCATTACCCTCGCTGATAAACAATTTATTCTTGTCGGTTGTATTACACACTGAACAAATTGGGATTTTTTCCTCTGCTGCTCTTTAATCAGAGATTTAATGAACAATCAAACTTTCATCGGTACAATAAAACACCAAATACCCGATTGATGTTTCACCTCAAGACTTTAGTAGGAGAAAATTCATCCACTCCCGCTTTTATTTTTGTGTTGGAGTTTTCCAATTGAATGTGTATCAAATACAAATCACTAACTATTAATGAGAATCATATGATCGTAGTTTTCAATCTTCGTGGCTGCGCGGAGTGTATAGTCCAGTCAAAATGGACATTCCCCTTGCATAAATTCCCAAGAAGCTGAAAATTGGCATGAACATCACGGATGATATTATAACGAAGTTGTAAAAAGTCTCCAACGATCCCGCGTGTGCAAAAAATTCTATGCGAGGTCAAAGTTCGCAAAAATGGATTTTTTGAATTTTTTAGCGGAACGATCAGTTTTATGATAAAGATAGCTCAAGCACAAATTGTAGATCTCTCCATTCTCTACAAAAATTGTCTTTACTTCTATTTCTCTAAGATCCACCATTTCTGAGGAAAGCCATTCTTAAGTTATATTCTCCATAATATGCACACGTTTCCACGCTATCTGTGAGTAAGTGTACTTGTCGCGTATTTTTCAATGTGGTTTTCCCGGAAGGCCTACTTACGGTCTTCTTTCTAAAGTTTAATATGAAATTAGGTCTTCTTATTCATCCTCATCCTCCTGAGTTGACGTAAATTGTTCAAGTAGCGATACAACAGTTGTTTTATCGTTGATGTAAGGATTATCTTCTGTTCAAGATTCAGTATTTGAACGCGACTGGCTTTGACAGCTGGTGCATGCTGGGGAAAAAAGTCAGCTTACTTTTTTGTAGCCGCATTTCAAATTACACCCCTTTCTGCAGTTATAAAAAATAGTATTAAGGAGCTTTTCTGGTGCAGGTGGAAGTAGAGTGTGGAATAATTCCAATATATTATTAATTAGACTCTGGGATCTAAGTTTTGACTATTTTGGGCTTGGCTATACTGTATGTACCGATGAGTACTAATAAGGACGAAACATATGTCTACAGTTGCATCCCCGATCTAAGATGATGGTAGCTTCGGTCCCGACTTTTAGGTTTGAAATTCCTGTGGAAAACAATTCTTTTTTAGAATTATCCATTTTCTGAGTGTTCCGTAGCACTTCACATATTTCACATTTTTCCAGTTGATTTCCAAGTCACACTTGAATTTGCTAATATACTTGATAAAAATGTTGATGAGCAGAAGCCGAGGTTGAAGGAAGACAAGCTAATTGAACACTTTTTTATAACGTGAATGTTTTGCAGAATATACGTAACGTAATTTATCTATGCAAGTAATTTGAAGTAAGTAATAGACAGACACTGCTACGTTAACAATTAAACAGCAGACAGATGCTGCTTAGGGCCACATGATCACATAAAATGAGGGACTGGGTTTCTTTTCATTTCATATTCTTAGAATTATCATTCAATATTAATGTACGAGTACTAGTTACGCGCACCAACAGTTTGACCTATATTATACGTCCATAATGTACAAAGGCAGCGTAGTCAAGCATATTATTGGGAATATATCTCTAGAATGGCTTTTTCTCAGAAATGGTAAGTCTTAAAAAAAAGGAGTAGAGACAATTTTTGTAGAAAATTGAAAGATCTACAATTCTTATCTCTACTGTTTTCACAATAAAATCAACAGTTTCACTTAAAAACCTATTTTTGTGCACTTTAACCTCGTATAAAATTCTTTGCACATATGGGATCGATGAGGACTTTTCACAACTTTATTATAATTGTATTTCTAACGTTCAAGTCGATTTTCAGCTTCTTGAGAATTTATGCAAGGGTCCCCCTATTTTTAAGGCTAACTTGACTGGACTAGTACTGTATCAGAATGAAAAAAGGCGAATTCGAAACTAAAATATTACAATAATGTGAGGCATATTGTATGACTTGCGATGCATTTTTCAATAATCAACCAATTGCGAAACTCAAGTATATTATCGGTTTATTTCATTTTCAATTTTGTGAATCTCAGCTCACAGATTTAATTACAGAATCGGATTCCACACATTGAATGGATTACAATTTTATTGAATGAAGGGGCAGTTACGTATAAATATAATCATAACCTACTTCTCTGATGTTCTTGTGGAATATTGACCGTTCTAAGGTCCTTGTTAAGATTTATCACGTGTAATACGGTCGTGCTATTTCCATTAATTGATTTGCTTGCAATTCCAGTGAGTTTGTGCGCATTTGTCTAATGGGCTACTAGACTTATGCTTCAATCATAGAATTTCTACGAATCATTCAAATTTTTTTTTGTTATCGGCAATAGTTGTACAATTTGGCTCTGAAATTATTAATTCGATATCCTGTAGAATAATAGAAAGCAGTTGTTGTTTTATTGCTGATAGCAGATTTAACATATCGAACAAAAAACAACCTGCTGAGATTTTATGTACTCAAGGCAAAGTTGTGTAAAATCACGAACAATGTATCTCATCGTAGAGTCCCTAGCTAGATGATTAGTTCTTGAATTGGAGTTTTAATTACCTATCTGCAAACGTACAATTTTATGAAGAATTGTACTGTCAAAAATAGTAGACTAGCTCTCCAGATATCTTTTGTTCCAAATAAATAGATCGAAGAGTGGAGACGAGAATCGGAAAACAAGCACAGGTTGGACAAAACATCATATAACAAGAACAATGCTTCACACCGACAATCGAACAACGATATGCTCGAGCTTTGGATGCTGTTGGTTGACAAATACCTGTGTTGTGTGCATGCTATCCCTTTGTTTCAGACTGACGAATCAATAAGTCATTAATATGCGCAAATCACTTACACTTGTTCCGTTGAAAGCATATTCATTCGTCTGCTACCAAACTGTGTCATTTTGAATGTTGACAGATTGCAAACTATTGCCCATGGGAAAAAGCTCATCCATCAATAGATACACTAATGTAAATAGGGTATATCTGAATAAAAAAAACAGCAGCTCCGCGAAAACATTGTTCTCCACACTTTTATGTAACAATTTTGTCTATACGTACAGTAAATCACATGAGCTAATTCTATAGTCAACCATTTTTCTTTCTGCTGAGTACAATTTCAGCGCTTCCACTCTGATGTTATCCGGACGGTAGTTTTCGCATTTTTAACCTCAAATTTAGTGTTTGGCATCATCCTTGATGTACCCATCGAATTATTAAAAAAAATAGTCACCCACATCTCAATACTATTTGAAAATTCCAATGACCTATCATTTATTATCTTACACAAATATTTTCTGGGATATGTGGCATCAAGAGATGAGCCTTTGAACTAAAATAGCTCTTAAACTGAATATGTTCGATATCTATCCTTCACCAATTCTTATTTTTCCTGGTAGATACGTAGTTTATCAAATAGCTGCAAGAACTAAACGGCGCATGTAATGAGTTGTGAGATTTCAACAGATCATTGTAATTGGGCGTGAGTGGAAGAGAGTGGAAAGAGTGGTCGTTCTAGGAGTAGGATCTGCGCCTGCTTCAAGACTGCCCTGTGGCAGATCACACGACGCCCACCCGTTGAAGCCACGAAATCTGCCACTCAAGCCCTCTTTCTGAGGATATCTTGTCATGCAGAGCTTGTCGAACGACTACACGAAAAGATGCAAGCAGAGATAAGTTCCTGCGTATATCAAGATTATTGTTGTTAGATGATCAGGCAGTCGCTTGAGATGTCGAGCTTTGGCTTAATATTCAAGACTAGTCCTGTAGCAGACCACACGCCCTTGAAGTTCTGGACCTTGCCACTCAATCCCTCAACTGAGGGTAACGGGTGCAAACCATTAGCATAACATGTATGGTAGAGTATTGTTGAATATTGGCCGGTCACTCGTCACGCGGTCATACAAGGAGATAAAAGCAGAGATAAATCTTTGCCCAAATCAAAAACGTAGGTAGATGGAAGATCACACGCCGCTTCCTTCAAAGCTGTAGATTTTGCTACCTAATCCCTCAACTGAGTCAACAGGCGCAAAGCTCTAGCAATCATGTGCGATAGAGTATAACATTCGTGTACTGCTCGCCGACGACTCGTCAAACGATGACACGATAACATAAAAGCAGGAATAAGTCTCTGCCCATATAAAAAAACGCGGGTAGATAGTAGACCACACGCTTCCACTTCTAACGCTGATTTTGCTATCCAATCCTTTGACTGAGGGTAACGGGCGCAATAGGCAAAGGCTGCTCAGAGCTGCTAAGTCATCTCTGCGGATGAGCTACGTAACAAATCAGTTCTGACGCTGACTTGGAAAGCCAGTAGAGTATTGATAGTGTCTCGCCCTCACCAATGGGTTCAAGCCAGAATAAGTCCTGAGGAGAGAGCGTTAGCAACGTACTGGTACCCAGCTAGATATAATGTTTGTGATGTGAGTGATTGTCTCACCAATCCCTACTTGGTGCCACCTTTAGTGCCAAAAGGCAGAACGGGTGTACAATCGATAGATCATCATTGTAATCATTCCAGTAAAATTGTGATGGATTTTTGGATGAAGTTAATGTTGTGGAATACTGCAAACAATCTAACTCTCTCAGTGTTACTTGAAGTTCAATTCGTAATTCCGTTTTCGTGTATACGTTTCCTGTTTTCAGTGTCGTTGCTGATATAATTGTTTTATCACATCGTAATTCAAAACCATGCATCAAAGCTCTCAGTGCCACCTAAAAACCTTAATTATGTCTAATTTCTTATGATCCAACTTGTTTACGAGTTAGTTGGCATAACTTTGTGTCTCAAGTCATTAAAGGATCTGCGAGTGCTTTTAAAACTTGTATGGAAATAATTAATTAAGTAGATACTTCAGGCTTTTATTTCCCAAATTACATTGATATATAATGGATAGCTCTGGTAACGAGTCTTCTACTTTTGCCTGGAGTAAAATCTCACTTTGCATCTCTACTCTTCATCCAATGCATGCATTTTTTAAGAGACATGAAATTTTTATTCTAAGTGCAAAATTTGTTTTTACTGTAGTACTTCCTGGATGTATTCTCTCAGCCAGCAAGTTTGACACATTCATGAAATTCCAATGTAGGAGAATAGTTAACAATACTATATGATCCAATAGAGCCCGATTCAATAAGAGTCTCGTTCTTCATTAAATTTTGAAGGCAATATGAGAATACGACTCTCAATGATAATAATTGTACCACTCTTATAGTACATAATAAATTAGCTTAGCTATTGTGTAGTATCGATCAGAACGTTCAATCCGCAGACCTGTATGTACGGAAAGTTTGTTTTTATCAATTGAAATTACCATTTCAATCATCGGTTGTTTTTGACAAATCATCTATATAGATAAAAATCAATGTTTGGATGTTTGTATCTTATGCGTTCCGAAACCATTGATCAGATTGTGGTGAGACTTTGGTAGAGTGTTCTAGGGACGTACGAGACAGTTCGTGGCACAAAAAATCCATATATGAATGACTTTTTTTTCTGCAATGAATTTTTCTGCTTTGGTGGAAAGAATGTATATTATTAATGACTCAATACACAAATAATTAACTATCATTATTACTTCATCAAAGTTTATATCGAAAATTAGATTTCTCCAACACTGTTTTGGAGTTTGCATATTCCATAACCAAAAATTAAGTTGGAACGAATGACATTCCAAGAAATCGTTTAGAATGATTCCGTATGCCGCTTAGAATGATTCCGTAAGTCTTTTGAATCATTTCGACGAATCAGAACCTGTTAGTTTGGCTACTACCATGATTACTTCCTAACAATTCAAGTATTCATATCTGGATTTGACGTTTGACATTTAATAATTTTTTAAGTTTCCTCTGGAATATTGGCGAGTTTCCAAAACCTTGTTAGAAAAAGTATAGTCTACAATATGTTTGGAATGGCGTATTCCACACTCGCGAACCGTAATCCTCGCCTTCGGCTCGGTTTACAAACTTTTCGCTCGTTCAGAATATAGGCCATTCCAATACTTATTGTAGAATATACTATTATATCAGTATTATATAAAACAATGTCTGGTTACTTACACAATTCATAAATCAAGAACGGCTTGACCGAATTTCATTATCTTCAATAAATATGTTTTATTCATAAAAATGATTAGAATCACAACGTTTCAACAGCAGAGTGTTGCCTTTTTCAAGTATAAAAGTATTATAAATATATATTAATTATACTTTTACACTTGAAACAGGCAGCACTTTGCTGTGGAAACGTTGTGTTTCTAATCATTATCATATACAGAACTTTTCCTAATGAAACATTTTTATTAAAAAATGAGCTCTGAGCAGTTTTTTCCTCCATAATCTTTGATTTTTTGGATTTTTCTCCGTTCAGAATAGCAGAATAAGTATTAAAAAATCGGAGGAAGAAATGTCATTCTTTCATACATTTTGTATAAAACAGATTCTTTGATAATATCATTAGAACTTATTTATCGTATTCAGCTAATAGGATTTGTCCCAGAATGGAACAAACAAAAGTGGCCGATAGGACTTGAACATGAATTTGGAAATTTCAGGTTCTATCGGCTGCTTTTTTTCGCCATGCGAGCGAAACGACCTTGGTCAAAAATAAGTCGCCATGCAAGTGAAGCGATCTCCGTTAACGTTAAAACGCCTTACTAGAGATGCGAACTCGGTTAACGATAAGCTGCGCTGCCAGCGAAGCAAGCTCGATCAACGGTAAACCACCGTACGAGCAATTCGAGCTCGGTCAACAGTAGACCGCTATGCGAGCAAAACGAGCTTAGATAACTGTAAGCTGCCGTGTGAGCGAAGCGAGATCGGTCAATACCAAGCTGCTATGCGAGCGAAAAGAGCTCAGGTAACGGCAAGCTGCCGTGCGAGTGAAACAAGCTC
This sequence comes from Dromius quadrimaculatus, assembly GCA_963989225.1. Classification (NCBI taxonomy): domain Eukaryota; kingdom Metazoa; phylum Arthropoda; class Insecta; order Coleoptera; family Carabidae; genus Dromius; species Dromius quadrimaculatus. The sequence goes on from OZ022328.1 coordinate 7,991,055, forward strand.
GGTTGACTTTAATCTATCGTGCGAGCGAAGTAAGCTCGGTCACCTGTAGAACGTCTTGCGAGCGGAACGAGATTGGTCAACGGTAAGATGCCGTGCGAGCGAAGCGTGCTAGGTCAACGGTAAGAAGCTGTACGAGCGTTGCAAACTCAGTTAAAGGCAAGCAGCTGTGTGAACAAAGCGACGTCGCTCAACAGTAAACCGCCATATGAACGAAGCGAGTTTGGTGGACTTGGATTATTCCCAGCACATGCATAGTCATTTCATTGTTACATTTTGGTTAGGTTCATATACAAATAGGCAAGTTATGTCCAATATAATAATTACTTCTATATAATCACTTGAATTATTATGTCATGTGAGATTCATATATTTTATGTTTAATCTTTGATAAATTGACAAAAAGGAAAATAATATGAACCTAAAAGACATTCAGTGGAACAAAAATCTCTTATTTTGATTGATTTCCTACAAAATAAGATCTTTCCACAGTTTGACATGTCCTTATCATTTCCGGGTTATAAGGTCCTGATATAAAAGGTAGGCTCAAGTACCTTGCAATCTGAATTCATCAATTCTGTGGCGTTACGAAGTACGCCGGGTCAGCTAGTTATTAATATATCTTTATAACATTATGTACCGTTAGCAGAATGCCCTGGCTAAGCTTTCACATCGTGTTGTAGCACAATCTAGTGAGAGAAGACCGGCATACGACATTATATAAATAAGCGCGACTGATTCACTTCTATTCTCAATCAAGAAAATACGCATTCAATCTTTTAGTAGCGAGGACGTCATGACGAGCTAGTGGGCTGCATTCACCCTCATTGCCAAAATAACGATATTTCTTTAGCTCTGTACGGAAGTTGTAAATTTTGCATTACAAATATGCATATTTACAGTTGCTGGTAGTAATCTGCGAGAATAGTTATCCAGGATGCTTCTAGAGCTAGGCTCCGATGTGACGTGGAGCTGACAAGAAAGAAAGCCACTTGTCAGGATGAGCACACTACAAAATTAGGTGCGCCTATATCAAATATGTTTTCTCTGATCTGATTTTGTATAGATGTGCATGAGTAAATTGATAAATTTCAGCATGTGTAATAAGAGAAGACATAATTGACTTTGACGTGATCAAAATTCTTCCAAACCAAATTCAACAATCTTCAATAGAAAAACGTCTATTCGATAATGGCAGTCAGTGAGAAACATGAAGTTCACATTTTTCATCTTTTTATAGTGCGCCAATTTAAAATGAAATCTGGTGGCAGTGCAGTACGGGAACAAATAAATATAATCGCACATTTTGATAATAATGTAATGATCATTGCAGAATCCATAAATTTCAGCACGACAACGTCATTCTTTTTGGTTGCATGTGTATTCCATAGCGTCAAGACATTGAATGAACGCAACGCCTCTGGCACGCAGTGTCCCGCAACTGTCTATCTTCATTTGTCTTTTCATTCATTTCGACACGATGGTGCAGTGGCGCTGCTAACGTTCTACACGACTGCATTATACATGTTTTCCCAAATACTTTCTTGCATATCGTTGAATGTTATACTTGTAGGTGTTTTTCTTCCCACAAAATCTTTTTGAAAATTGTTTGAATATCAAGATGAAGAGAGGAAGAGGTTTGATGGATATTACAGACGCTTCAAGTTATCAAAATAATGCTTCGTTGGATGCACTCCGAAGTATATTGGATTAAATCAGTAGAAAGACATATATTAAAACAACTCAAGCTCATCCTGAAATTAAAATATTTTCTTGCAGCTTATGATACTTAAGTAATTCGTAGAGTCATTACTCCAACCCTAATATCTAAGATCAAACTTCTCGACCTGATTCTAATGACATCCACGATTCTATTAGTCCAAGATCCCAGACCCGCCAGGACCTACTTATTTTCTGAGAAACAAAATTTGTGGATTAGAATAGTGTTAGTCGGTACTTTGAACATACACATATTTACTAGTTTGTGTCGACGGCCAATTTATAGATATGAGGTGTTACAGGTACATCAAGACAATACTCACTTTTCTTGAAGTCTGAGTGCTGATTTTTATGTATGTTCTAGAGAATATTGTTGGAAATTGATAATCAACACTGCCAGACACTTCTCATCGGCAGTAATTCCTGCTAAACGCTTTAAAGCTCGCAAAAAAATATCGTTATCTTACTTATATTCTGAGTCCTAATTTTTTTATATAATACTCAGTGAGCAATTTCAAGACTTTTTATGAATAGTCAGACCAAGGAAGAGCTGGATGCCTATAGATACTTCACTTACTATCAAGCCTACAAATAGTGACCTCACGCTTTTACTCACAGCGATATTTTAGATGTGTCTGGGGGATGTTTAGCCCTACGATTAATCTAGCTGTTAACAAAAAGTATTGAAATTGTACCCTGAGTGTCATATAAAAAAATTAGCACTCAAGTTATAAGCAAGATCACGTTATTCTTCGTGAGCTTTAAAGAGTCTAGCAGAAATTACCACCGATGAAAAGTGTCTAACAGTGTTGATTATCAATTTTTAACAATATTCTCTAAAACATACCTCAAAATCAGCACTCAAGACCTTAAGAAAAGTGAGTAATGTCTTAACATACCGCTAGCACCTCGTATCTGTAAATTGGCCGTCGCCACAAACTAGCTATTATGCGTATGATCAAAGTACATACTAGCACTACACTATTCCACACATTTTGTTTCTCAGAAAATAAGTAAGGTCTGGCGGGTCTGGGATCTTACTCTATATTATTGCATTCAGAAATGAAAGATGTCGCAAAAGCAAAATTCAAGAAGCAGTTCATCCACTACAGCAAATTGAGACGATTGATTCATCTTTTCCGGGACTCATCAGCACAAACCAATTTACCAACAGATAATCAGACTCCTGCGACAAGGGTATTGGCCTTTGCAATATATTTATCAATTAGTGATTTCTCGGCATGCGAGTGCGATTATCAATGGCATGGTAAGACTGTACTGACGATTTTCATTATAAACGAAATTATGATTTACAGTAGACACTTGATTAAAGATGATGTTATAGAGAAAAATCTCTGTAACTTAAAATTTGTGGGACAATCGGGTGTTTCGAGTGTTCAATTTCCTGATCAATCTATTCTGCAAACATATCAAATAAGTCATATTGTCGAGAAACTGTTCGCTATCAATATACTATTTGATGATTTCTTGCATTACTTGATCAAAGCTTTGAAAATTTTGATTTAATTTGGATAAAAAACAAAACAACTTCATAAACACATTATTTTTAGCGCATTCTCAGCGCATTTTCATCGCATTTTTTGGAAAAAAGCGCTATTATATTCACTTTGGCTGTCTGGCTGGCTGGCTGGCTGGCTGGCTGGCGTGACGCTGATTTCTCAGCAACTATACTATTTACAGATTTGAAACTGGTACTAAATAAAAGCTACTGTTTCGTAAGTTTGCACAAATTGCTTTAATTCAAGCTCAGTGATTGTGGAAGATTAAATTATTCAATTAATTGTATCAAGTGAAACAATGCCAATAGATATATATGACATTAGAGATATGACAACTAAAATTCATTAGAGTAGATAAAAATTTAGTTACAACTTTAGCCGCGGGTGTCACTATTATTATGTACAGTTGTCAAATCTGTCCGGGATTCATGCAATGACTTGTTTGATGCGAATTTGAAGCTTATTAGAATAAATTATTATTATTGGATGAAAATTTGTTCACTTTTGGTATATTTTTTTTATATAGCTCTGATAAAGATCAAATTATCATTTCAATGTACAGTACTTGACCTTCCGTCAGTCAATAACTAAACAATAAAGATTAGATGGTATTTTTGAGTTTGTATATGCATAAATTATGTACCTATCAAATAGTCAACTTGAAGCTAGTACTAGAAGGAAGCTGCTGTTTTGCAAGTTTGCCCAAACTGCTTGATTTCAAGCTCAGTAATTGTGAGAGATGGCAATTCGTGAAGTCTCTGAAGTAACAAGCATTCATGAGCTGTCAAAAATGCGCTTTCATCATCTAGATGATTCTTCCATTTTTATTTACCCAATGCATGACTCAATTGCTTGAAGCTAGCTGAAGTGGAACGATAGTCGCCAAATCATAATCGATTGAAACAATTGGATTACTCAAAAATCGTATTTCCAATGAAATTTCTCTTGTTAGTTGACATGTATAATATTAGATCATGCTCATAATTTTACTCATTTGTTTCCTGCAGAAATCACGGTCCTAATTTGAATCATAGAATCAGCCATACTCCGTCAATCAATTGTATCCATTCCTCGCCAAATCTTGGATAAAACCTGTTAGAGAAAGGAATAGAGAGTGAAACACAGATTCAGAGTGATTTCAATGTAAGAAGTAGTTGCGTTAACATTCAGGCTACATAAAGTATTCATACTGATTGCTGCGTCAAGATCAAATTACGTTTTACGTTGAATAGACTAAAGGATATGTTTTCAGAAAATGAAGAGCATTTAATTCCTCCTATATCATTCAAAAAATCTTTTGATCCATAATATTACATCAGCGTCACATTTCAAGCCTAGAATTTTGAAAGCTTCTCTATGATAATTACATTTCATGATTGATTCAAGATTATACTCATGTATCAGTATCTTACAGAGTTAATATTAGCAAGGAAACCATCAGAATTGGAAACATTTTTTTTGTCTTCATAATGCTATGTCAACATGACCAAAAAGCCGTTGTTACATAAGACCTATTTTTGAGTAAACAAATTTTTCTAACACGTGCACCAAAAGTACCCTATTACTGAACTAAATCTGCTCCGAAAGTTTTCTATTCCAAACCATGATAACAGTTTCTATTAATTCTCAGTTGACAGGGTATCAATGGATACTGTGTGCATTGATTGTAAACGGGATAGGACAGAAAATGTAAGAAATATTAATCAATAAAATAAATCATAAGTTATGTTTCATTGGATTAGTTTACTGTAATGTGATTGCAATTGCAGAAATTTGTTTGTCAAACTGATAAGATAGTTTTAAAACATCTAAATTTATTTAAAAAGCTAAGTTATGGGATACTTTGGTGCACTTGTTACAAATACGCAACACGGACACTGAACGACTGGCATTATTGTCTTTGCCTCGTGCTTCGCCCTCGCCTTCGCCTCGTACTTCGCCGTCGTCTTCACTGAGTGCAGCCAAATTTATCCTGGACAAAAATGACAGTCGTTCGGTTCTTGTTACATAATATACTATTATTCACTCCCAAGATCAAGCCATATAGAATACATTTGGATAAAAAACTACTCTTGATTTTAAACTCCGTATATTCGACTTGAAACTTTGACGTTCAGATCCATTGACCAAGGATCTTCTTCAGAAAACAATCGATGCAAAAATAAAAACTTGCCTTGTTTTATTATTGTATCCATTGTTTTTTGGAAAATATCCTTGGTCAAAGGATCGAAACGTCAAAGTTTCTTATGAAATGTACAGAACTTGAAATCAGGAGTAGTTTTTCATTCAATATTATTCTGAAAAATGTATAGATTATTCCACACACACATCAATTTATCTGTGTTGCGCATCTGAGCCCAACAATTCAGTGCTGTGAAATAGCTGAGAGTTTCTTCCAATTGGTGAGTTTATCTGGCATTGAGTTTCATGAGTTTGGTATGTTCAGCATCACATGTGATGAGCCCACGCTAATTGTACGTGTGGTATGGTCTTTTTTCTTTCAAGTGTTAGTATCCTTAGCTACTTGGAGTACCAATTCCATCGTATGTACCTTCTCCGTGGGACGGCGGCAATTGTTGCCAACCGCATGTACTATGTATGATTGCGGCAACGGTGTTGTTTTAGAGTAGGTAAATCAACTTACGTGTGTTGCAGGTATCGATATTGCATCACGGTACTGATAGCCATCCGTAGGTATCATCCGACGCGATATAAACAGTGTTAGTGACTAAACTAGCTACATTATTCTGTCGGTGTTGCACGGGAATATGTGTATGCCAACCACATGTACTGTGTGTTATTGCAGGCAACGAGGACATTCCGAGAGTGGGTGAAGCAACCAACTTGCGAGTGTCGTGAGCATCGATGTTGATTATAGTACTGGTAGTTATCTGTTCGGTGAGCTCAACGGCGTATCTGTTAGCCAGATAGACCTTTTCAACCTTTGAGGTGGATGTAACATTCTTATATCTGTTCTAGTTCCCTCAACTGAAACTGCAATGCTCCGATGGCGAGGAATTGATGGGTGTGACTGTTTGATGACATCTCACAGAATATTGTAACTCAAATTCATATTACTTCTAGAAGAGCTCATCTCAATCACGTCCCAACTCCTGATCAGTCTCTTACTTCTGACGGCAAGGCCCGTCAACAGCTCATCAGCCAAACATAAGTTTTTCTATATTCTATCATATCTATTATCAATGATTATTATTATTTTATCCTGTCAACACTTGTGTAACCAACTAATCTTTGTGTAGAATATTTCATGAAATATGTGGAGATATATCCAGTATTCAAAATCGATGACCTGGTATATTGTATTGCCAATTTACATGTAAATACGAGTAGTAAATTTGCGAATGTGAAAAACGAATGCTACCTGAACCAATGGTTCAGAATACAAATATGACTATTCATAAATTCACTATTGCTTCAGCAAACAATGCTTATTATTGTTGTATTCGTCAAGATTCACATACAATATTTTCAAAATTTTCATTGATTTTTGACTTTGTTTCATCACGTGATTGTGGTAATCACGTCGAATACGGAAATTCAAATTTCTGCTTGATATCGAAGCAGTTGGTTAAGTTTATGTATAATTAACCGAGGAAGTATTTGCTCCCAAGGCGAGATGCAGCAGACTTCTTGAATCATTACCATGATATATCAATTGAAATAAGTATTGATATATATCAATTCACAGATCAATCATATCAAATGACTCCGCTCAATGTTTCTCCAAACGAAAGTATGTCCCAGCTTGTTCTGTTTCTCTTGAATATTTGTTTTTCTCTGCAAGATGTGTACCGTTGTTGCTTTAATTCCATCTGTCTATTCCTTTTGGCTTCTTTTTGCACTCATTTTGTCCATCTTCTTGTTGCACTTATTTCCTGTAGCTTTTTCTTGTACTTATTCCCTTTTTACTGGTATCTGTTTTGCTATGTCCTCTGTCCAATCTTCTGTACAACTACATTCTAATGAGTTCATGGTCTTCATAATGTCTTCAAATTCAGTTACATATTTCTTCTTTGCTCTATTCTTTGAGGAGAAGCTCAACATATTGCATAACACTTTTTTTTTTTAATGGCTCTGATTTCATCAATTAACTCTACAGTCAGTGTCCAGATTTGATATATGTAAGTGATGTTCGGTACGTTGAAAGTTCTACTGTGGATACATAAGGAGAGGACCTTATAATTGGTGAATGAATCAACAGTGCGATATGGGAGTGGGCTATGGGCATTGGAAAAAGTATGTAAGTCAGAATAAATTAGAAAATATGGAAAAGACGTGCTCTTTTTTGTATCTTCATATAAAAATCAGAAAAATTAGTCTAGCATCATGGGCGCGTTGTATAATCCACTGCTCTATCAAGTCAACATATATTCCTTCATCCAGTGTTTAGTACAAAAGGGTTATTCCAATTCAAGCAACACTCCAAATAGTTTCAGAGCTGTTTGTCTGTGCTCACGACCCTCAACAAAATTTTAATTACCTCGAAGTTATGTTGAAAAAGCTCTACAACATTCTTTTAAGGATTTAATGGAGGCTGCAAAACTTGATTCCGAAGTCATTGAAATTCACATCTATTTAGTGTGTCCTTGGAACTTTTCTGCTGATCGAAAATTCTTAAAAGTAAGTTTGAACCATAGAGTAACTTGAGAAATAGCGTAATAAACATTTTCTTTTCATAGAAGGTACGTGAGTCGTGCGATTTGAATGATTACCAATTTTCTGGACAGGAAAGAGAGCTTAACACCGAATCATATCTTCAAATTTAGATCTGAACATATTTCCTATTATATCACATCAATGCAGAATATTCAACAATAACTTTTGATCTGTATTCAATACTTGGAAGAAGAATTCGATTTCACAGATTTGAGAGCAGTTTACTACTAATACGCTCAATTTCCTTCCTACTTTCTTGTGTTTGTCCCTTTTATAAATGATTTCGCCATTGTAACCTCCAGTCAGGATATGACAAATGACATCGAGCTTAATGGCTGGCCCAGCCAGCGAAAAACTTTCACTTTCTCGAACGGAAAAGTTGAATGGCTTATCAACAAGTTTCTTCTGGCACAGAACCAAAGAACTTGTCAGAAAATAGGATCCAAGAATTTGATAAGTTTCATGTGACATGTTGTGAATTGGGTTGCTTTAATTTTTTTAATCCATAGACGTGTATGAGAGGATTGCGTCATATTCTCAGTTTTTTTGTAAATATATGTTCAAGAGAACAGAGACTGATCCGGTTGGTTCTTAATTATGGTCTTTTCAGAGTGCTTCATTACCTAATTTCTCATTTCATTGTTCTTATTATGCTTCTTGAAAGTATAAATGTTGATATTCTGTCTTCAGAATTCGTAGTTCCCATGATAGATGATAGTTTATTTCTATGGCATCAATGAAGCTAGATTAAGATATTTGTGACAATTTATCTTTGTTAAGAAGTTGTGAAATAGAACTAGTATCCCGTATGATAAATTAGATGGTATGGAATGTTCGCATAGCGTGCTTCAAAGTTTAGAAAATCCGCAATGTAAATTCCACAGTAGCATTGGTGGACATGAAACTAGTCGTGGTTGTGGGTCACAAAGTGCTCCAACTCGACCAGTTATGAAGATTAATGTGAGGTGGAACGGACACTGCCCTGGGGTACCGGACAGCTTCAAGCGTATGTCACGTTTTGCAATATTCATACTGCCACAAACCATGCCAGCAAAAACATCACGTGCTGGATAGTGCTGAAGTTTGCACCACTTGAATCAAGCTCCAACTGTATCTAGGAATTATATTCATCTTCAGTTCAAGTTTGGTGATTGAGAGCAAAGGAACTAGATCTTTGAAATTTCAAGAGAAATAACTGTTGCAAAAGTTGGAAACTTATATCCTGGACTACTCATTTGACCGTGGGAGAATGTATAACTCGCTGATTATAATGAAGTTGAAGTCGAAATACGCATGAAGTCCATCCACGCCTTATTCAGCACAAAGGAATTGTCTTGCTTCAACTGTCATTCATAGTCTCGTATATTTTGTATGTGTCTCCCTTAGTCCAAATATTGTACAAGTAGTTACATTCATCAATATGAACACAGCACTCTTGGTTGGAGTCACTTTTGTGCAGGGTAATCCCATAAGAGATGCTAACGCAGACACAAATTTAGAACTATTCACAAAAAGTGGTTATAAGGAAGTATGAATAACTTTTTCTCCTTAAGAGGACGAATATGTGTGTAACTCCAACCATTTTTTAAGTATTTCCATATTTTTTTGAAGAATGGCTTTCTTGATTTTTCCAGTTTGTAGAGAGTAGTTTAATTAAATGATTATAAACTAAGCAAACTCTTATTCAAAAAGTTTTTCCGAATGTGAATGAAAATTTGATCCATTGTATTTTAATATCTCTACTATAACAGTATCTAATATTAGACAAATTATATCCAACGGAAGTTTGCACAATAGGCACTAAAATTTCCATAATTCATTCAAACATGTACTGAGTATTTTGGAATGAGCAATAAATACCAACAATTATTGATATTCCAACTCAATGCGCGGGTTTCACTATTAATTTTAATGATCTCATCAATAAATTCTGACCAAATTAAACTGACTTACGATTAAATGAATACAAAGTGTTAACAACGTGGGAATATAAATAATTATTATTGCACAGAACGAAATAATTGTATGTGAGATGATATTTCATACAGTTTTGTAGTTGTATTGCTGAAAAGTGCGCGTATAATCATTTATTCCAATGATTAATTGATTCAAAGTAATTTGATGTATATTCGCGCAAAGAATGAATAATCAGTTTTGAAATGTAAACTAATTATTTAGTTCAGTAGCTATAATCAATGTTCATGTGAAAATGTTTACTATGAACAGGAGAAATATTTATTTCACCGTTACATTGTGCTCTTCGAACTTATGATTTATAATCTTGTTTTTGAATGGGCAGTCGATTTCTCTTGAACTTCCATTCGACAAATGTCTGGTGATCCACATTAGGTACTTCTACTTAAGAAGAGCAAATAAGGTTGCTACGAATAAAAGTTTCATAGTAGTTTATATGTACACAATTTGGTGGTCCAATTCTCATTATATCTTCTTGCTTTTTAAGTGAGTATAAAACTTTTCAGTCAACAAACATAAACAAGCTGTTTATGAATAATCTTCTTCAAAAGCAGGTATTATGCTACCATCAATGTAAAATACTTAATACTCAATAATCGATTCGTATGGACAGACGTGGTTACCAACTGTGTGAACACATCAAACATATATACACACAGCAAAAGGATAACGCTAGCGTCAACCTTAAAAATCAGAGAATTTCACGGTTTATATTGCGTCAAACCTATTTGCCCCAAGATTAATAAAATTCACAATACTTTTTCTACGAGCCATTCTTTATCTGGACCCACCGCCCTGTCTAAGGTCTCATTCTTAGATTCTCGCAGATTTAGTATCCTCCGATTATGAAAGTGAACAATATTTTTCCTGTCTTCATTTGCTCCTACTTCCATTCCATTTTAAAAATTGAAACATTTACAAAAATCTGACGTGGACATCACGTGACTTACTTGTATATAGCTAGTCGGTTGCTATGAAAACAGTAGGTCATCATTCTCATGCTACAACATTCCTAAATACTGATTTCCAGGATTCTACGGCTAACAATTCGGAATTCATGCACAAAATGCCAAGATCGTCAAGTATAGTGCACTTTCAACTCAGTCGATCTCAATGAGAATAGGATATGAGAATCTAGACAGTACCATCATTTTGAATACTGTATTCTAATATTTTAAGTTCAATCGTTTTGGATTTATGCGGAAAATTGAAAAATGTTTCGAGTAACCTGCACTCCCGGCTTAGCCGATCACAATCATAATGCAAGGTGTACAACTAGATGCTATAAAAGTGCTTAATACGAGATCTCAATATTCTGCGACTAATTATTTTAAATTCATGAGAAAAATTCGGAAATCTGTAATATGAAGTGCATTTCCGGCTTAGTCGATTGGGACGAAAATAGGAGATGATTATTTGGATGCTACAGCGATTCAAAATACTAAATTCCAGTATCCTACGGCTAATCATTCTAGATTGATGCGGAGAATTCAAAAAAAGTATCAGGTACAGTGCACTTCCAGTACAGACGATTGCAACCATGATGCGAGGTACACATCAAATTCCTAGATCCTATACCAGTCTTTTATACAGAATTTTAGCATTATACATTTGATGAATTCTAAGATTTGCGAGTTACGCATATACACACATACATACGTACATACGTACCAACATCAAAATGGATTCAGGGATGCTCAAAACGGATATATCCATCAAAATCTCGATATGTGAAATTTTGTCGGTTTCACAATATTTCCTTGTACTTTTAGACCGTCAGAGAGTCGTAGATTTCAGTGCCTCATTTTTTTTTCATGCCTTCAAGAAGTTCTATAAGTATATTCATTTGGAGCTCAATAATGCTGAAATTAAAGCTGGACCGTGTGACCAACATAATAAAAATTGATTTTAAATTTGTTCCAAAATGCATGTTCTGATTCAATTTTGTCGCTTTTGTCATGTTAACGAAATGAAATCTAGGGAAAGATATTTTGACATGTAACAAGACAAAATTAAAAAATGGAAGAATCATCTAGATGATGGAAGCGCATTTTTGATAGCTCATGAATGCTTGTTACTGCAGAGATATCACAAATTACCATCTCTCACAATTACTGAGCTTGAAATCAAGCAGTTTGGGCAAATTCACGAAACAGCAGCTTCCAGTTAGTACTAGTTTCAAGTTGACTATTTGATAGGTACATAATTTATGCATTTACGAACTCAAAAATACCTTTTAATCTTCATTGTTTAGTTATTGACTGACGGGAGGTCAAGTGCTGTACCTTGAAATGATAATTTGATCTTCATCAAAGCTATATGAAAAAAATACACCATAAGTAAACAAATTTTCATCCAATAATAATAATTCATTCTAATAAGCTTTAAATTCGCGTTAAACAAGTCATTGAATGAATCCCGGACAGATTTGACAACTGTACATAATAATAGTGACAACCGCGGCGAAAGTTGTAACTTAATTTTTATCTACTTTAATAAATTTTAGTTGCCATATCCCTGATGTCATATATATCTATGGGCATTGTTTCACTTGAAACAAGTAATTGAATAATTTAATCTTTCACAATCACCGAGCTTGAATTGAAGCAATTTGTGCAAACCTACGAGACAGCAGCTTTCATTTAGTACCAGTTTCAAGTCTGTAAATAGTATAGTTGCCGAGAACTCAGCGTCACGCCAGCCAGCCAGACAGCCAAAGTGAATATAATAGCGCTTTTTTCCAAGAAATGCGCTAAAAATGCGCTAAAAATAATACTGAGGAAAAAACAATTTGTTTTCTCTGAATCTGCTTATTTCAACTTATTCACATTTTCTTGTATTTCCGAGTACATGATTATCTCAGTACTTTTGTTGTGAGAAATATCTATCAATGACGTCATTTATTTAACAAATAGTGATAAAACCTATTATTGCCCTCATTCCAGGCTTGTAATATATTACGAGACTATGACACTGTTGGATGCTCTCGATTTCTTTGCTGAAGAGTTGAAAATGAATCAAGGATCATTATCAATAGACATGATATGATTTGGGTTGAAAGACAAAAGCATAACTCAGTTTCTCCAGTCATTGGAGTTCTGCCATCACAGTCACAGATGAACACTGTTGGTTCTATTCGTATCAGAGCTAATATACAACCCTTGTAGGAGCTCTTTTCTACTTTGAGGGAAGAAAAAATTCAATAAGTTGTCATCATATATTCAAAGTAAGGGCAATATGATGGAATGTATCTAATGAATATTTCATAACATAAACTAGACCTCTTAAGAACTCAAATTATAAGTGATTCAAGCTTTGAGTTGTAAATGCTTTGAAAATTTAGTACACATTACTAAGCTACATCTGAAACTAACTCAGTAAGGTAGGAGAATTTTTTAATGATATACACATTGGAAAGTCACCCGATCGAATATTTGACTTTGACTAATTCAGAAGACAATTAGTTTTTTCTTGCAGAATAACCCTCAATCACAACGAATATAGCTATTTACTTGAGCACAATGCTCTTAGCTTCAACTACTAATGTTGACTTGTTACTAATTCAATTGATATTGATATGAATATTGACTAGATTTGCTTCTCAGTTTGATAAATTATATCACTTACTGTTAACAGACGGTTTCACTTGGATATTCTCGGTAGGTAACCTTAAGTACTCAATTCTGCACCAATATTCAACCCTCATCAGCTTCTTCAATAGATGTGATGGTTAGTGGTTAGAGTTGAAGGTTGAAGTCGAACCGCTGATTAAAGATAAAATCGGCTTCCATTTCTCTGGTCAGTTGTTATCTGCTGGACGTGTATCATAACTAAAAAAAAAAAAAAACAGCAATTAGTTGATCATTCACTGAGTCATATCAACTATAGTTCGCATTATCAGTACAATATAGAATGAACTGCAAACTGAATATCAATCATCATTGCTCCAAATGTTCTCATAGTGGCTAAAGAGTTGACAGAAACTCAAAATATATATCTATCTCTTCACTAATGTCAATGTCAAGCACTTCATTCATTGACGGATAAATCAAGAAAATCACCTCGCATCAATAGGACGTATGAGAATTATGTTCCAGTTCACAAGAAAGTTTTGCAATCTTGGAAATAAATGAAGTACACTGCATCTAGGAATAGGATATGGTCTCGGGCTTTACGAGCATACCTCCCATAGGGACATCATTACGCGTTCTGTATAATATAGTAAAAGCGATCTGGCAAAAACGATATTCGCAATGGGACAAGTGGAATAATTCTTGAGAAAGTTTGGGAAGATACGACAAACTTACCGTAACACTTGAAATAAAAGATAGGTGTTGAAGTAGAATTTGTGGAAACGCAACCAAATACTTTGTGAGTTTGGAGAAAGATCAAGTTTGACAATTCATGATAATTAGGTTACACAGTTTTTCATGAGATATCTACTATTACTTTTTATTTTCAGAAAAAATATTTGTACCGGTAATCTGTGCTAATGTTATCTCTAACTCTGTATAGGCCATGTGCATGAAGTCTACTAGCGTCTCTAGCGGGCAATGGAGAACGACTAAACTCTCATTTTATCATTGTTTCATACCTATGATTTTTTTAAATGTACTAATATTATGTAATTCAGTTGTGTCCGTATAATATAACTTGCATAGCACAGAAAGTACGTTGAAATTATTTATTTTGAGTATTTTTTCCCTCAATTATAACGTACCTATTGGAGAAAACGTCTTAATTTGTTGAAATTGACAGGATAACTTCAAATCATGACGCCGATGATCTTGCGGATCAAATTTGTATGTATCAAATACTGTATCTCTTTTACCAAGGAAGCATTGAAGAAAAGCGTTAAATTAGTTTTGCCATATTGAACATGTTGAACAATATGTTGCTGACAATATTAACAACAAAATTATTGCGAAGTCCATCTGACAAACACCTTATAAGTTAGAGATTGAGGTAAATTCATGAATGCCAAATCCATGATGAATTTCTCTAATTTCACAATTGAATTACAATCATCTTTGTTATATAGATTATTAATGGAAGACAGATAATACTCTATTTACCGCTTTGATCCACTTCACTCGTTTTTTTTATGTTAGAACTGCGTACATAAAGTCTATGAAACTATATTCCACTTGCAGCATTCTTAACAGAACAGCCTGAAACAGAACAAGCGTTTTCCCATGTTCTATATGCAATTATTTCCACTCTTAAACTACAATTATCGATGACATATTCGGAGAAATGAAGTTAGATGCTCACAATAGTGCTCACCATTAGCGCTCGCATCGATATTTGTTCAAACACCGCCTCCTTGCACATAGCCTATACATTGAAATAAATTGAGAACTTCAGGTACCACTCTCTTAGTTCTCTCATCTACCCGTACGCTAGTGTAATTTTTCATAACTAGGGAGGATGCGCATGAAATATCAAGCTTATAGACCCGTAGGAAGAACACGGTTTTGGAGTCAGACCGAGGTCTATCTTATATAAAACGATGACGACGTTTAAAAATCAGATTAGGTTAAAACACTGTTTTGATATGTTGTCATGTTTATGCGTGAGCCAGACTTAGAACCAGGTTTAAAACCGCATTCTGACTACTGGCCATAGAGAGAAGTTTATGCAATTTGTTGTATAATCTATATGTTGATACGTGTAGAGAAAGCTTTATTGTTTTTTTTAATATTTGATATCCAATTGTTCGTCGCATAGCTAGGTGATCAAAACATATAATTCGCTGAATATTATGTATGTCAGTCCCAGATTTAGATGAATGTTCTTATCCTCACTCTGTTCGAGATAGCACAACAAAAGGTCCTCATCATTAATCCTTCTCCATTTTGTTTAAACGAATAACGATGTTACATCACCAGTATTTTTCACTCTGTTAGCCAAGACAGCAAAAAACCCAACAATAGCATTTGCTGTGAGATATGACATGGGCCAGTAGAGCAAACATGGCTTTTGTCCATTCATTGTGTCACGTTACTTGCTACTCGCTATTCGCCTTCAGCAGCTGCTGTCACGTATCGGGTTTCCTGGACATGTCGACTGCCGTTTTTGCACCTTGGATAGAGGAAAAAACACAGGCATGTATATAGATACTGTCAATTCGTTCTCACAATTTCGGAAGTTTCCTTCAATTTGTTGTTTCAATCAAGTCAGACAACAGATTAATACACAATATATGTCTTTCTCTCTGTTCAGTAAGTGAATGAGATGCGGGTTCAGAGAGATGACGGCAGGATTCAGGTGAGTTATTGATGCTACTTCTCTTCATCGATCTGCTAAATGAGCTAAGATCTGAACAAACTGAATAGGAGCTTCAATCTAATTTGTCCATCCTTGATATCAAATGTTCAACTACATATCCAAGCAATGTGCAATAAACGACAGTACTGAATGTCTCACAGTACATATTATCTTGAAGGTGAGAATTAGGTATTCATCATTATTTTGGTTGTAAAAAAGTGGAAATCATGATGAGTAAATGATATTTAGATCTAGATGAGCTCAGCCTATGATCAGGTTTTGTTCTCAGTATATAAACTTGTCGTGGGATATATACGCATATCGTTTAAAGTAACACCAACATTTTTAATCTCAGATTCAGTATCATACATTCTAATATGTATCATCCTACATCTTATACTGCCTTGTCTATACAAGAGGAGCATGCCATCTTAATTCCAGAATAAATTGGACGCGGACAGTCTGCGAAATTCTGAATTCATCAAAGCCAAATCGAAGAGTGTCGCATCTTTCTACGATGATTCAATTAAGTGTTCAAGTCTCGAAATGATTCAAAATAAGACAAAAACAGAGTTAGAATTGACGTCTCTGAACCGATTTCGCTTGAACATTCAGATCCTCCAATTTGTTTTAATTTATTTCTGATTCTAGGTATCCTATTGATTCTCAGTGTTCTTGTCAAACATCCTACGAAAATCTCAAGTGTTATTCAACACAGTCTCAAATACTGCAGTCCTAGGAGACCCTGCCAAATATTACAAGTGGTCTTCAACGCCTCTGGAATAGCACAATCAAAATTTTACTCCTAGTGTTAGTGTATGAATCATGGAAGACGTACAAGTATGCCATAGACATGCGGAGGAATTTCAAGAAGATATTACAGCTCAAATTTGCAATGGGATCATGTAAATTTTTCTAGAATGGGCAGCTTTATTCTGATAGTAAAATTTGAAAATGGATATACAACCTGCTGAATGTCTCATTGAGCAGAGAATGTTCACACAAGTATCTGGAGGAGAATGGGAATATTCTGCTAATGGAATAAATTTCGTAATAATCACAGAATAAGTCAACTGTCTATTAATGTTTCCAAGGCTCTTGAAGTCCCTCTAATAAGTTACTTTTGGGAACTTTTGTTTTTATGGGATGACCGGTTCAACAATACTCCAAAATTAGAGTCTAATTCAGCTTTCCTTATATAAAAGCTGTAATGACACTGGTTCTTCAGCTATTAATTGACAAATTGGTTTTTCGAAAGGTTTCAGTATAAGACTGATAGCACAATTTGTTCAAGAAAACGAGCTGTAACAGACGAATTATATTATAGAATGATTCCGTCCACATAGCTCCGTTTTGAGGTAAGGGAGATCTGAAGCCAAATGCTCTGCGCATGAGCAACCAAAAAGGACTTATTGAAAGATGAGAAAATGATATGTGAACGACTCATACTAATCCAATGCATTTTCTGTTGGCTGGAGACAACATCTAATACGATACAAAATCAGAGTCATTGGATGGAAAATCAAGCTCAAAGATCATCAGAAAAAAACAATTTCATTGAAGCTTATTTGAAGATCGATCAAGAAAATTATTCATCAGATTTCCACCACTCACGTTTATATTAAACTTCATAAGTCTGCAAAAGCTCGGTATGAAGCTCCACCACGTCAGAAATGATGCTATTAAAAGTTTCTCCAAGTGTATACAATTTAACGGAAAATAAGTTTCTGTGATATGATGTTGATGAAGAAGTTGATAGTTCTGACGAAACTTATGAATTTCGCAAGGAGAATTCACTTCATTTCTGAGTGGTTGTTAGCATTCTGCTCAGATGTTTGTTCACGTTCGAGACATTAAGACTGCCTCGGATGTGGCTCTGACTATGGATTTGTGCTGTACAATTTTGGAAATCCTAAATTTATTTATCAATAAAGTTTAAAAACTGCATTTATTTCCTAGTATAGCCAACGATGAGAGCAGCAGGATTCTTTAAACGTCCTGATTTATTTTTCAATAAATGACCTATCAAACAAAACCGGATCTCTTGAAGCCCTATTGAATTCTACCTATTATATATATATATATATATATATATATATATATATATATATATATATATATATATATATATATATATATATATATATATATATATATATATATATATATATATATATATATATTCCCTGATTACAGCCTCAAGTCACCAGTTGAAATTGCAAAATTATGCAACATTGTCTTCTTCCTTGATTGTTATTGATGTTTCGCTTACTGTGCAGCAATTAAAATCAGCGAACATGCTCAAATTCCATCAATTAAAAGAAAAATCTTCGGTTGTTTCAGAGCCTCACTAAGCTTGAAATTGATCACATATTCAAGAATGTAGAAAACATGAAGAAAGCGGAATATGAAAGTCCACCACTCAGCAAGTCATTTTTTTTTCAAGCACGGCATTCCGAACAGTTATTCACTAGAAAAAGCCACATATGAGGTTTGCTCCAGCGGAATAGTAATCCAGTACTGCGCCATTTATAATATTGCATTCCGCATTACTTCAATTCTGCATAAAGTTAATCATAGTATGCAAGGGCTAAAGGTTGAAGGCTCTGATATAACAAGGCTCGGTTCGTAAAAGACTATCGCTATCAAGAGGTTCTTTCATTCCACTTCTACAAGTGAAAAATTTAACCTTATCAAACCTGCTTTCAGAGTTTCGAAGTCTGGACTACTCTACAAGAAAAACTTTGATTTCCGACCCAACCTGATCCACACAATTTTGAGACTTAGTAGTACATCATAGTTCATTTTTCAACAAACAAAAGTTATTTGATCGAGGAATCAACTCTATGAAGTCGTTGTTTCTCAAATAATTCGTGAGTACTTTATTGAGATCATTATCATTGGAAAGCTCGCGAAGTTGTGCAAAAGATTCATGCCTAATAGTGAAAGCTGATTTCAACCAATCAAAACTACATACAATTTCTTGGAAAATGTTAATGTGCGCAAAACATTGTTAGCTTAGTTTAGAGAGAAAATGAACTGTGCAATGGAATTCACTTGGAAACTGTCGGCTTGTAGAACAAAATCTAATTGTGCTGCTTCTTATTAAGTTAGGACAAGACTTTTCCATACAAGAGCTAAAAGAAGTTGGAACAAAAACTGTAAGAGAAAGCTTTAGTGGAGGAATCAGAGATTTATTGATCTTTTACAGAAGTAATAAATTTCTGCATCAAGTTGTTATATGATGAATCTCAAGTGTGATGAGATACTTATTATCACATGATCATGAATAGATTACCTTCACGGTGGCATAACAAAAATATGAGAAACATATCTTCACAAAGATAGCATCATTACTCAATGTTAGAATAATAGGAGTTTTCTATATCTTTACATGTCACAATGATTTCTTCCAAGTTTTTGGAGGATTGTCAGAATCCTGCGATTCGCATTGGAAGACTACAATATTCAATTTCGCAAGCAATTTCCAATTGTGTCTGTATAAAGATATTAAATATGTGTCTTGTTGCAGAGATATGACATTCTAGCGTCGGCAGAAGATTGCCGTAGGTGTTGACCCCTTACAATAGCATTAGAACGCTGTCCATGTCCAATAATGTAGTTTGGAGCAATAGCGGCTATAGCAGACGCCAAGATCGACGACTCTACCTGTTTCAGGATGTTGGAAGCTTTGCAGCCTTGTAAGACTGTTTCATGGGACGTCAGACGTTGATCAGAAGCGATTGTCAAAAAATGTTTCACGAAAAGGATGTAGGTTCACTTCGATTCTCTAAAATTAGGCAGTTATGGCTCATTTCACTCCTAACGGTACATAATCATGCATATAATATTATACCCAGTCAGTCGACAGACATATTTGAATGTAATTGACCAAAACATGGAGATGAATGTATATTTTTAAGAAACATTTTTCGTCTAGTCGCCATGAATAATCATCTTGTTCTCATCACTATTCAGCAAAGTAAACATATTTTCGTAGAACCAATCATTCATGGTCTTATCTTCTGTAGGTTTATGTTCATTCTTTTGATTGAATATTTGCTTTTCACTCAGTTCTAAGTATTTTCTGTTGTCACTTTCGTATGCAGGAACTGCTACCTGGCACATTGTGATTTGATATTTTTTCAATGGTGTTTAGTAGGAAACAAGCCTACAAGCCTACGGACATACATGATCTGACTTGGAGAATACAAATAGTGTGTCTTACAAGTCTCAAAAGTATGCAGTAGAAGATCTGAAGGACCAACGATGCTCAAAAGCAATCGATTGATTAAACAATGCTGTTCAGAAGCTGTTATTTGATCCAAAAGAGCTATTCAAAATTTGTACATCAGTTATTCATCTCTGCATCAAATTCTTTTCTAACAGAATCTGGTCCTAATAGTTAGGTAAAAAACTGATAAACAGTTCTCAAGCAGATTGTTTTCTTCAACTTGTTTAGTCAAAACCTATTGGTTGTAGTCATATTTTGATGAAATTCTGATTTTGTCTATGTTACATTATATTTTTATAAGATATAATGCTTTCGTCATATTGAGAACTCTGATATTGCTCATAATGAAACCAATTTGAATGAAACTTCACGATATTCTCAATTGATAGACACAATTAAAAATTTTGTCTAAAAGAGAGAGAGAATGGTCTCTTGCTATTCAACTTGAAAGTATTGTGAGAAGAAATCAGAACTTGTCGATTGATAGAATTTCAGCAATCTCTCTTTCTTGACCTGTGCGATCAAAAAAGAGAATCTGTCGCAATGTTGCTTGTTCACCAAGAAATAAAAGCTTTAGTTGTCCCGCTCTCCTTATAAATCACTTTGCTTTTGGCTGGCATGGCAATCCATGTATTCTATAAGACTGTGTAAACCTAGCTGTAACAGTCGTCGGCAGACATAAAGTCGTAGTGTAAGGTATAAAACCGTCCAACATTCGTTGGAGACGACATCGAAAGTCGTACAAGACACAGTATTTTCTTTAACAGAATTCTTTCATTGACGTACTTGCAACTGCGTTTGCAGACGGCGATAACAAACAATCCAAGTGTTTGCTTAGTGGCAAATAAACAAAGTGTCATTATTCTACGCGGTAAGAACACGACTTAACAATAGCAGCAGCTCGCCCTCGCACTCATCACCATTATCATCATACCTCATTTGCATATTCGAGATTCAATTAGGGAACTAATTTTGATGATGCTGATGCTTATTGAGAAAGAGAGGAAGTACTCAGATCAAACTGGGGAATCTAGGGACGACTTGACATTCGAACAGTAACCAACTGAAGCAAGTTGCTTCCTTCTGAAGTTATTTTGATCGTCCGAACGCAGAACGCAGCAAGTAGAGCTGATATACAGCAGAACATGCGTGGAACAAAACCGCTGTGATTTTAAGCTTCCCCCTCAAAGCGGAAACACAAGCTAACTGATTGTTCTCTAGAAGTTAGATAACAGAATTATAAAGGAAATTGAGGCTGCCAGTTAATTCCAGGAGGAATTATACGCGTAAATGATTGACGATACCATTTTATTATTCTGACAATAAATGATTTGAAGATCAGTGAATTCGTCAAAGATTCTAAGCAGGAATCTTCTTATTTTGTCAGATCACGTGGTATTTTAACTTTTCCCTTGAGATATTATTAGCACTGGAGTAGTTCTGGAGCTTGCTGGAGTGACTGACCGTAGTCAGTACGTGTGATTTCAAGTTTTAGTGCACTTTGCACTCGACAAAGTTTTTCCTCTTGTAACAAAGTCACCGGAAATGACACTTGAGGGGTTATAACGCCAGCCCTACCTTTTACTGGAAATTGTGTTTTCTTACTGTTTGTCTCCGTGTTTTTCTCGAGAGAGTGTGAATTGCCTCAGTTTTCACAGATAAAGATAAGCGAATTGAGGCCATTATTGTAATAGTGTGGTAAAAAGTACGAACATATCTGCATGTTATTCTGAGGATTTGCCTAGTGTTTCTGTGCTTTGAACTTCTCATTTTGTTATTTGCAGCAGATACTTGCTTAAATGTGGTCATTACATTATGAATTGTAGTTGTGTTCATCGGAAATTTATCTCAAGATAGCCCTCAAGAGTAGACTACTGTTGTTCGCCTAAATTCCAGAATGAATGAATCGTATCTACTCTTTGTGAGAATTTAAGGTCTCATATGCCTTATCGATGGAAATATTGCAATTTTTTGTTATTGGAACAATTGATTTTCAAGTGGAGTGATGACGATCTGCGGACGTGTTTTTCGTTTCATGCGTGGATAAACTAATTCTCATAATCACGCATTTTATTCCCTAATGTCATAATTACAAACCAGACGCGGAGTTTCGCCGATTACACTATTATTGGAGTTAATTATGAACAAATATCAATAAATAATAGTTAATTAATGCTAAGCCATATGTTACATTTACAGTTTGAAGATATTTTATATTCGTGCAACGAAATTTTGGTATAAATAATAAATTTGATAGATGAAGCACACACAATAAAAAGCCCATTATTATATGAATCTATATGTGATTTTTTTGTTCTTTATATGACAGAAACTATTTGGTTTTACTTTTCCTGGAAATGCAAAGCACAAAGTAAAAGACACAACTGCCATTTACAGCTCAAGATTCATGAAAAACAATATTAGTTTGATACTTGGGGTTCCATATTTTACTTCAGTCGATATCTCTTTGAAAGTCCTTTATATAGGCTTTTTGGTGTGTCTCCCTGGGAGAAAGTTACCGAAAGACTTGAAAGCTAAGAGCTCCATACCTGTATCCATAAACATCCCACTCGCAATGTCAGGAAGTGGGACAGCGAGCGGCGTGCTTTGAAGTATGTCAAATTATCACATGCACTACAAGTGTTTTGTAGAAGTTAAACATTAGTATCAAGCTTGTTTGTAGTCTAAAAAAGTTCGGGAGAATGGTTAGACGCCATTGTTAAGGGACGCAGCGAGTCAGCACGTTGCTTAAGTTGTCGTGATGATGATGTTGGTACAAGAGATTTGTTACAGCCGGAATTTTGTATACTTATCATTTATTATATATGATTTAAAGGAGATCTCAAGGATTTTCAATTATAAGTGTATCCTTACGCGCTCCAAGCAACCGCACGCGCTAGATATCCGTAGTTCACGCACTGCTGACTGCGTCTGTACCATCAACTTGAGGTCTGACTGTAATTTTCTTCAAGCATATGTAATAAATATTCAGCAAACCAGTTTTCACTAATTATCAATCTCTTGTGTCAACATCATTATCACGACAACTCAAGCGATGTGCTCACTCGCTACATCTCTGTACTATGGAGTCTAACTGCTTTCTCAGGTTCTTTTAGACCACATACAAGCTTGGCGCTTATTTTTAACTCTTACAAAATACTTGTACTGCATGTGATGATTTAACATACTTCAAAGCACGCCACCCGCCAGTTTTCCAACTTCCTGACCTTGCGAATGGTTGCTGACTCATATATACTCTCAATACTATATCATATTGGAATATGAGCTATTACAAACCTTGAGTAGATTTTTGTCACCAGCTCTCCGACTACAATATGGTTGGATTACAATGGAATTATGCTCTATACAAATTTCAGCTCGGTTAGAGGATAATAACATAGAAACACAATGCAGAAAAATTTATCTTTAATATCTTAGAAGATCTTGGAACAGAAACATCCAATATATCGATACGATCACGATATCCACCTTTCCGAACGAGCTTAGGAATCAGATAGTAATGAGCTCCAAGAAAATACGATTTGCAGCACCCCAGATTGAATTTTGGAGCATAACATACTCTTCGACTATAAAGGCGTGAAAATACCGACGCAGAATTAACTCTCTGTTTGTACGGAATTTTCCATGTGCAAGCTCAGCTTGCATCTGGTCGATTTCTTTTGTCATTGAATAAAACGGCTTTACTAACTAATAGTTATTTCAACAATGATATCATAGAAGATGAGTCAATTCACATGGACAAAGAATCGACAATAAAAACATTTTCTTCAAATCAAGTCTACCTCTGCAATAAGATGCTCAGCATACGATACTTGTTATATAAAAAGAATAAGAATGAATTGAAGATCAATTTTCTCCTTGCAATTGAAACTTGGATCAAGAGAGAAATTTTTTGTTGAGGTCACGTTGCAGAGCAAGGCACATTTCATGAATGAACAAATCAAGTATGTCGAGAACTAGATGACTCAACAGTAACTCAAGATTGTGATGAATGAAATTATCAAAAATTTCAAGCTTCAAACTAGTGCTTCAAGATCTCATTCTGACAGTGACAGAGTCTGGATTGTGACGATCTTCAAATTGATTTTACTACAGGCCAGAGTCACTCTCAATAGCCGTCGTTTCTTAGAATATAAACATGCGTACAGAAGTGCACGGGATAAGATAATTAATCTCTATCGTCACTGAGCTTCTGGAATATATTTATAGTAATTAAGGTATCAAGGGTGTTGAGGGGACAATAATGCCTGAGATCAACAGTGTATTTTCCCTTGGCCCGTGGGCATTTTTATTCGTTCGACTCCCGTGGTGCCTTCAATGTTCAAAGTCCGGCTAATATAGTCTTTGAATCAAAATTTTCAATAATATTTGTCATATCAATTGAAGAATTACTCTAGTTACTTGCTGGGACTAGAGAGCGTGATACTCCTGTTTTTTATTTCTCAAAATAATGCTCAAGGTCATAATTTTGTGAAATAATGCCCAAGGTCATCATTTTGTGAAATAATGCTCCCGAATATTATTTATTACGTAATTGCCCTGGAATCAATATTATTTTGGTAACTAGACAACAACTAATGAACGTACCTTCCAGAGGACTCAGTTGGAAGATAACGGTATTCAGCTTCTTCTCTACTTTGCTTTATACTCGTTCAGAATGATCAAAAATGAATCGAATTCTGTACTTTTCTCACATTACAACTGATTCTAAATCTGAAGTTTTTTTTTTGGTACCTTAATGTTTTCATATTATTATTAATCAGATGTTGAATTCCCTTATCATCTCAAATATCCTTCCATTGTGAGTGAGATGGAAAGTATCATTCAGGCATGAATTTCAAGATGAAATTATGAAAAAGCTACATAACTGGCTTGTCATAAATATCTCAAAAAAGCTGAAATAGTATTTATTGAGACCCGTTCCCTGTACTTTCGTAAGACTGAAGCAGATGAAACATCCAGTGCTGATTCTTCTCCAGAACAAGAGGTTTCTATCAGCCTGAAGATATATTTTGCTTTCTGAATGATAACTTATCACAGAAATAGTAATACAAAAGTATGATGGACTACGTATTAGTTGGGCTCAATCAGCAGTATGCGATAACAAGTATTTCTCTTCTTTACCAATTCTATTTGCATGTATATCCATTGAACTTCATTATTTTATGTAAGAATTGTGAGAAATAGTCAATATTGCAGTGAACACCTCTAAAATTGTACAATATTCCGGTATCTCACCCTTAGAAAATAGACTCTTCTCGTTCAATTACATTTTTACCACTTTCATATCACTTTATGAAAGCAAAAATGCCTTATTCGTATCTGCTGTGCTATTTACAACATATCAGTGCAGAGTTCCCCTTTGATGTGAGGTACTGGGTTCAAAAGGGGCTGCACAGGAGAACGGGATTATCAGTCGTTCTGCACACAAGCACACGAGAGGATGAGCGAAACCATAAGGCATCGTGCGAATTCAGGACTTGCATATTAGCAGGATAACTCGTAATTTATAACTACGGCATTGCCTAGTTGAGACAGAGTTTGCATATGGAATCAGTAGATAAACCAGTTGTTGATTAATATGACAAGCGGGAGATATTCATTTTGTCAAGTTAATGATGAGGATATATGGAAATAAAAATAGGATGGCTTACTTTTCAGTTGAGTTTTAGTCATCCTCAACATGAATAATATTCACTGAGCAATTAGTAAAGATATTCGGAATATGTATCAATCAATTGTGCATAATGATGTAAATAGGAACGAAAAATAGAGAGATGTTGCGGAATCCAAATTGAAGTACAACTTGTGCAATAAGCTCTACTCTATATCCATCTATAAGATTGCAGTGGATAATTATAACTTGAAGAAACGTGTAACATTCAAAACTTTCAGAATCGTGAACAAAGTTTTCCAAAAATCAAGCGAATAGAGATCCCCTACAGGAAAACTCTCTGAAGAAGAAGATTCTGGAGAAGTTTGCGGGTGAATTAAAGGTGAATTCAGCAGTTCAAAGTAAGAGACATATTTTTCCTTCAAAACAGCAAACAGTTTGGTCCCAGTGCTAGTTCTTGAGTTCGCGAGTTTCCAAGTTGCGACTAAATAGTTCCATCGTACGACTATCGTAATTCCCACCCCAATAACTTCTCCAAATGACTGTTTCGCAGAAAAGTTAACGGAAATAAACTCGAATAGTTCGCCTTGTAATCAGGAAAAAGTTTGAAATAGGTCAAGGCACTCAAGCACTGAACAGCAGAGGAGGAACACTCTCGTTAGACGAATGGAAGAACTCACAAAAACCGCAAAAACTCAAGTTGTCTTTTTATAAAGATTGTTCCACTGGATTGCTCCTAGGTTATTCGTTATCTTACATTTATTGCGCTCGAGTGATGGGACTATACACATGCATATTTGATTTCATACTTGAGTAACTCTTAAATTATGGAAGGAAATTAGTAGCAAAATTATTGGAATGAATATTCAACAACCATTCAGCAGAGATTCATAATACGTACGAATTGACGCCAATCAATCCATTGATTCGAGATTTTCCCCATACAAATTACTTTTTATACGACAGAAATTCAATACAACGAAACTGTAATTTTTAAGCTTGTTGTAATATTTCATGGGTCCACTTACATTCTGATAGAGAAATGAATTGCAACTACATACGTTCGAAACACGAAAAAACGTTGAAAGAAAGAAGAGTAGCTCGTGTTTTTGAATATGTAATGAGGAATGAATCTTTATGAAGTAGCAAGTAAGATGAACATTCATCAGGATTACAAGCTTAATCTGTATTCGAATAAACGGAATATTTCTAGTGGGCAATTTCGCGTTAGATGGGATCAAATATTTCATATTTGTGCTCAGGCAATTACGGGTGAAATCTGTTCTAAGTCTTCCGATTATGTATTCGTGGTGCATGCTTTATTCATCTTTCTTTCGGTTGGTCTAAAATGAGAAAAAACGGCAATAAAATTCCAAGTCAGCAGCTCTTGAAACCAAAGATATACTGAATGGCAAATTGCGGAGGATGGGCCGCTCTTAGTATCATAGAGATCAGTGACATTCAAACAGTAGAGTAAAAATGTGCACGATAACGAATGTTAAATAACATGATCTTCCTTCATCCCATTTTTAATCACTACAATTTATTTTTGACCTCCTTGGAATAGGAAACAGTTTTTCTATGTAATCTGACAACAACTTGATACAAATCCGGAGTGTTGTTCCGATTTCCCGGATCATTAACACCTCGATACAATAGTATCACATCCAGAACAGTTCTTCATATAAAGTTTAGTTTCTCAGTGGACGTATGTCATATTCTATCTTTAGTTACATTTTATTTCATTAGCTATGTTGATTTCTGTTAGGTATTTGAATACGTTATGTATTGTTTTGTCGTTCTTTCTGAGTGTGTGTGATAGTGTCTCAACTCAAGAAGATAGTCAGCCTTAGGTCCTCATTTAGAACAAACGTCAAATTTATTGCTCTTTTCGTTATTTTACCACTACAACTTTGTGGATTTTTCCAAAGTTTTATTGCGTGTGCAAACCCAAGTTGAGGGATTCTTTTGTGAGAAATCTGTGCTTCAGTCGAATATTTTGGGGCAGTTTGGCCATTTGTTTTATTTGGCGGAGCAGCCCACGTGTTGGGGATTAGTGTAAATATTGAGTGGTCGTTCCATTTCTATTCTATCGCTACCATCCGAAGTACTCAACTTTCATCCCGGATTTCCTGACCACCTGGAGTCCAGTCCAATAAGATCTGAATGCCAAGATTCAGATGCCAGGCGGACGGATCCATTGAAGTCTTTAGCGACATCGCGAGCTGAGTGGTTAATTTCTGCTTTTTTTTAATGTCCAGAGGTTTTTTGTGCTAATTTGCCTAATTAGGCACCTCATGGCTTCTCCATGATTTTTGTTCATTTTTTGTTCAACTTATTGCCGCAGTAGGCATACGTTGTTGCCTTTCAATTTTTATGCTGTTTCTCATATGCTGGGGCCATACTCACGTCTAATGTCATTAATTGAGGCGTTATTCAATAATGAGCATATTGTCAATGACAATATGTCAATTGTCACATAACGCCTTACTTAACGGCATTAGACATTAGAGTGGCCCGTGCATTACGTTATTAACGCTACGTCCTGTTGTGAACCAGGTCGATCGACCTCGGGCCTGATCTTAATTTTCTTGTACTTTGGTCGGAGTAGGTTTATTGACGTATCTGTTCCAATTAACAATTTGATTGCGACTTGCCAAAGTAAGCGTTAGGGATGCGAATCGTTACCGTTTTATCTCACCTTTTCCGTTCTTATTTTACTTCGATATTATTTCTGTTTGTTTTCAAGATCAATTTAATATTCACTCCTAAGAATCGGTTTTGACACCATCATCTCAGATCAGGGAGCAACTGTATACACGTATTTTGTCCTTATTAGGACTCGTCAGTACAGTATAGCCAAGAACCCAAGATAGTCAGGGCTTGGATCCCAAAGTGTATAAACTCACAAGGATGGAGGCAAAAGCAAAAACTATATGCAGCGCCATCTATCGAGCATTAAGCCAATTACGGCATGTAAATGAAGTAGATGCGACATTCACTTTATGAATATTCACTTCTTTGGGTGAATTTGATTCTAAATTCTCTCTATAAAAAGTATACCTACCATTCTTAATTTCAGGTTATTCCACTTAAATTCATTCTACGTAATGTCCAGTATATTTGTTTTGGTGGAATTGATATTTTTTTGAAGGCTAACCTCATAACTACCCAATTTGGTCCTGAGATTTCTATAATCCTTTCTTGTTAAATCTGAGATAGGCCATTCTAAAGGTGGAGTTTGCGGAAAATTTAGAAGAAATTCAACCAGTTTCGCGGACTAATTGAATATTGTTACAGTTTTTCAGGTCACTTTTCGGAATGGGTAGTTCCACATGTGTTGGATTCGGACTTGCTCATTGTGCTTCACGGCCAGCTTTTTCATTACCTTCTATGCCTGTGCGTGACGGAGCCCATATCAGTATAATTTGTTCTCTTCGTTGTTCTACTGCTCAGTGGGTGTTGTCTTGGATGTCATGGATTATGTTGTATAGGTCTTGTATGTTCTTGAGAACGGTCAATGAGTCTGTGCATATCACGAAATCTTTGTCATTACCTTCCAGGATGTTTTCAGTTGGTTTTTTGAATAAGATACTTGCGTCTGCTTGATTCCTAGTTGGGATCCATCTGTGTAAATATATGTATGTTTTGCGTGTTTTTTAGTTCAAGATGTAGTTTCTGGGAGATCTCTCTGGATATGTGAGATTTGGGATATATGGATAATGATGTTATTATTTTTGGAAAAAATTCTATCCATGATGGGACTTCGTTAAGTTTTTTTGTGATATTTGGAATCGATTGATGTTAGGTGAATTAAAAAGTGAGTTAGAGGTTTCCTGTAATTGAATGGTTTTGATTGTTGTAGTCGTGATGTTGTTTGGCCTGAAAAAATGTTTGTAAGTTGGTTTGTGGGGTTAGCTCGCTAATTTTGTCAGGTAGGATGCCGTGAGCTGTTCTCATCGGGCTTGTAGTTTGGGTTCTTCTGCTTCGCATAGTATGCTTTTGTTAGGGCTGCTCCTGTGGGCTCCAGTGGCGATACGTATCGCTGTATTGCGAATGGGGTCGATAATTTTCAGCGCTCTTGGATTGGCTGTTTGATATGCTATGCTACTGTAATCAGTTTTTGATTTCTTAGGGCTTTGTAGAACAAGATAGTACAGGGGTACACTATTAATTTTTTTGTTTGATTAGTGTCAGCCCTACAAAATTAATAATTTTGTCTAATTCCTTCTTTAAACTTTCTCCATATGACAAAAAATCTTTAACTCAATCCAGATACTATTTATATTCCATACGAATACAAATATATCCTCGATGAATCACCAGAAGGTATTTTCTAGAACAAATCACTTCGTTTGATAGCCTCCACTGTATATCACAACTTCTCATTACGAATTCCTATCATACACAAAAACAGAAAGACGTTTATCCTTGGATCGTTCTTCACTGGATCACTGTCCAAATAGTTTTACAATAGAATTGACAAGGAAAAATTCATCAAGTATCCGGCATTCATCAATACCAACTTGTGAATTGAGAACTTGGAGTACAATAATAATGAACACTTCATTAGACTTGATAAAAATTTGTTATAGTTGTGCTTGATTCATACCAACTTAAATTGAAATTTCGCTTAGGATATCTCCTACATAATTTCAAGTCCTGCCACGGCAAAATCAGGAACATGAATATGTCCACTCAAATCGAGCCTCTCGTAAAGAATTTGTGAAACAATGTATAACAATAAAGGAGATATCAAATCATATAGTCTCTAGACGAAGAAGAGATATAGCAGAATGTTTCAAGATTATTATAGACTCTTTCTTCATGGACTTCTCAAAGCTGATGAGTATGAGTAACATGTTTTTACTATTATTTTGCCCTCACTTGCTGAATTATGAGGCATGAAGTTCAGAAGATCAACACAAACATAACAGTTAAGTACAACAAAATCCGATTATCATTGACTTTCTCCACTAGATCTTACTAGAAAATCATATTGGATTAGAGGTGAAGTAGTCAGCGGATGCAGCCGAGTCAATACCTTATGATTCCTCCCCTACCTTTCACAAAACTATAAGGAATAAGAAGTAATATGAAAACTACCTGAGAGTTGAGTTGTGAAGTTCAAAGTGTGAAGACGTGTGAGTTTTTTCGATCCGATTTTGTTACCTAACTCATGGCTGATCGATCAGATTTTTCTCACCCATAATAAAATTGGTATAAATAATCAAGCTAATCTAAAAGAAAGTGAAAACGAGTGGAACTCTGCCCCTATCTTAAGGATTAGTGTGGTGGAACAGTAAATTGACTGTATAAATAATAACAAAAAATACTTGCGAAGAACGTGCAATAAAATTCATAGATATCGTCATATTATCCACCTGTGGTTTAGAAAAAATTTAGTGAGAGTATTGGTCCAAAGAACACATTATCTAACATCTGACGTGACCTACCTACGTCACGAAGTCCACGCGAAGTGAGTGACTGGGTAATATTGTAATAAAAGGGAAAGACTTTAATAGTAATAGACAAGAAATAGAAAAGTTCTGCAAGGATCTAATCGGAGTACAAGTGAAGATAGAGTCGGTTCAAGGAGGGAATGTAGGAGCAGCAAGCAATTTTATGACAGTAGTAAAATTAAGCAGTTGGAAGGAAGAAGAAGAAACAAACTTAAAGGCGGCAAGATATACATAGACAATGACCAGACTGAAGAGGAAATAGCAATTCAAAAAATTCTTAGGGAAAGAGCTGGAAAAGAGAGAAAGGAGGGAAAAACAGCTAAAGTAGGCTATGAGAAAATATACATCGAAGAGCAATGCTGGATATGGAACAGTGGAAGCAGGGCAATTGAAAGAGCAAAAAACTAAGGCATGACAACAAAACGGATGTAATAGGAAATGACCAAGCAATGACCAAGGATAAAAGAATTCTAGAATTATTCAAGAAATATAAAAATGAAACGCTAATATTGGGAACATGGAATGTAAGAGGAACAAATGAATCGGAAACACTCAAAAATCTATCAATGTGCCTAACACAATATAAGATTGACATACTGGCATTTCAAGAAACAAAGCAAAAATCAAACGACATAATAGTAGTAGATAATTATATATTTTTTGGTAGTGGAAACGACACCAAATATTTTGGCACGGGTTTTATGATAAAATAAGAATTGAAGCAGAAAGTTATAAAATTCGAACCAGTCTCCGAACGAATATGTACATTACGACTAAGAGGAGTGAACCGAAAAATCAGTATTATAAATGTACATGCACCAACAAACGAGAAGGGCGAGGAGGAAAAAGATAAATTTTTTGAAGAAATTGAGAGAATAATAAATTTGATACCAAAATATGACTTAAAAATAGTTATTGGAGATCTCAATGCAAAACTAGGCAAAGAGGAAATGTACAAGACTATAATAGGTGCACAAAGCAAACATGATGAAACAAATGAGAACAGACAAAAGCTGATTGTTTTGCAGTAACCAACAATATGAAAGTCATGAGTACATATTTTGAAAGGGAAGATATATATAAAGGAACATGGATATCACCTGATGGGCGTACATGTAGTCAAATAGACCATGTACTAATAGAGAGTAAGCATGCGAAATAAATTAAAAATATCACAAGCAAAAGAGGTGCAGTACTAGACACAGATCATTTTCTTGTGAAAATAGTGATGGAACAGGAGTTGCCAAAAGTAACACAGGATAAACACAACCGTGTGAAACGATATGACACCTCGCCACTAACTAATGACAAAAGCAGAGAGCAATTTCAAAGTCTACTGTCTAAGGAGCTAGAGCTAGCAGAGCAAGTTTCAGAGGAAAAGGTAGATATAAAGTGGAATAAATTGGAAGGAGCAATACGTAAAGTCTCAGAACAGATGCTGCGCAAAAATGTGAGGGACAAAAATAAGGAATGGTTCGACGAAGAATGCAGAATTGCAATTAGGGAAAGGGATATGGCTAAAGGAAACCTACTACAAAATAACTGAAATGAAAATAAATTTAAATACAACATGCATAAAAGACGAACGAAACAATTGTGTACACAAAAGAAACGGCAAATGATGGAAGAAAGAATGATAATATTAGGAGAAGATTTTAAAAACAAGGAGTTGAGAAACTTTTATCGGGAGGCCAAGAAACAAAGAACAGAGTATCAACCGCCACTAGTGTACTGTAAAAATAAAGAGGGAGAACTAGTGACAGCAAAGGACAAACTACATGTATGAGAAGAATATTTCAAGGAAGAGCTAAATGAGGGGAATCTAACTTTGGAAACTACAAATGAAACCGAAACAGCTCAACAAGAAGGGAATAGTATAGAGCCAAACCCACCAGACATAAATGAAATTCGAGAAATACTGAACCAGTTGAAAAATAATAAAAGCCCGGGAATAAACGGAATAACGTCAGAGATATACAAAAATGCAGGAGACGAAGTAATCCAGTATATTATGGAAATAATAGAGGATATATGGCGGACTGAACGTATGCCTGTGAGATGGAAGGAAGCACTAATATGCCCAATTTATAAAAAGAAGGACAGACTGAAGTGCGAGAATTACAGAGGTATAGCACTATTAGACGTAGCGTACAAAATTTTAGCAGGATGTTTGAACAATAGAATACAAAAATCAGCGGATAATACCCTAGGAGAATATCAAGCTGGCTTCAGACCGAACAGATCAACTACAGATAAGACCAGTGGTACTGTACGGTAGTGAAATTTGGGTGCTAAACAAGCTTATGGAACTCTATAGTGAGCCTGGAATAGCGGAAGTGGCTAAAGCACAAAAGTTACGGTGGCTACGGCATGTGCTGAGACTACCAGAGGACAAAGTAGTTAGAAAGATGTTAGACCGAGGTGTTGTGAAAAAAAAGAAGGGGAGGACCAAAGGGGAGGTGGTATGATACGTTAAAAAAGGACTTAGAGACACTAGGGATTACGAACTTTAAGCGATTAGCACAGAATCGTAAAAAATGGCGAAAAATTGTAACAGAAGCAATGGGTCTACTTGGCCTGCAGCGCTGAATTATACATATGAAAACTACCTTCGACTTCAAATTCTGAATATTTATTTCGATTCTTTAACTAGGATCAAAAGATCGAAACGTCAAAGTCTCAAATAAATATACAGAATTTGAAATCAAAAGTAGTTTTAATCCACTAAAATCTGGAAATTGTATAGATTATCAAGAAGTTATATAATTTGTATGAACAAATAATATTCATCTAGATTTTCACAAAATCAAGACCTACAAACAGCGAATAAGTGTGTTTTCGATCGAATTCCTAGAACAACGTATTTCTTGGTAAGGTAAATAAACACAAAACACACATTAGCCGGGGTGCAAAAAAAAGCCTTCTATGCTATAAAGCATGTCGAATATGGCGCATAAATCAAGGTTTGCGTGATGACGTGCAAATTAAAAATTCCTGAAAGGCCCGAAGGGAGAATAACAAAATTTAATATGGAACATTGCTTGACCTAGTTTCACGTCTCAGTTTCGAATTTTATATTGAAATATACGGAGAATATGGCCTTGTTTGGTCTATCCGTGCGTAAACACTAGTGTTGCCACGAGACGAGACGAGACGAGACTTCAGTGAGTCTCGTCTCGGTCTCGCGGTGGTCTCGCCTAGCTGAGTCTCGTCTCGGTCTCGCCTTGGTCTCGAGTAGGTCAGTCTCGTCTCGGTCTCGAGTCTCGACGAGAGTCTCGCCATGATTTCCCAAAATTACATATTCTTACATGTGGGAATCAATTCGTTCTACCTGATTACTATTTGCTATGAATTCTACCAAAAATATGTATTTGTGTGTTTGGTGCACAAAGTCGCTCTGAGGTTAAACTCTAATTTGTGAAGATTGTCTTTTGACGCCATTTTATAGACTTTCGACACATGTACCACCTATCGGACAATTAGAGAAGTGATTTAATGTCATCAGTGTTGAAGACAGTCTTTCAGAAGTAAGAGACAGGATAAAGTCAGTTTTCTTATTTCGATGTCAGATTTGTCATTTGTAAGTCATAAAATAGTAATCATAGAATAAAATTATACTATTATATTTGATAATAGATCAGAATGATTGAACTTTGTTTGAATCAGATTCCAAACATCGTTCGTAACTAACTGCCAGCATAAAATTGTGGATCATATTATTTGCACCAACATACAATATTCAAGTCCCTGTAAATGTAACTATGACGTCATAATATTGACATAGAGACTGCGATGTCTACAAGCTGTCTATGAATTGGAATAGGACCTCTAGAGTCACGAGGATTAGAGATAATAAAGAGATAATAGTTTTATGCAGCAAATGTGTAAACTTAAGCATTATGACGATGTTAAGGCTACATATTCCAAGTCAAGAATCATTCAGTTACAAAAAATATTTTCAGAATTTAATAATACTAGTTTGCACATGTGTTTAACGCTACGATTCTCAAGATAAATTCATATAAACTCAATTCAGATTACGAAAGCGTCCATATGAATTGATTTTATAAATCTAAGACGCATTGTTTGCGATGTGTAAGCCACAAAATTCAGAAGTGGATGAAGAAAAAGCAAATTTTCAAATGAGGTTATGTTATTGACTGTGAATAACGAGCTATATGACTCAAATTACTGAAATTTATGAAAGAATAGTATTGATTTTTTCTTCCTATGGCCCAATCCAGCTTAATCTGATATAATTTTGAATGAAATTGGATGAAATATAGAAATATCACCAGGAAACTTATAGGAGTCGATTTATGTAACGTATTTCCAGTGAAAATCAGTTATAGTATGATAATTTTTTTTCCATTATGTCGATAGTTTTTTTGTGAAATAAAATGTGTTGTGCTAGTTGGGGCTCGTCCTATTGCACAATAGTACCATATAAAAGCTGCTGCGGCCACACAGTATTTCCCTAACCAGAAGTTTTATGGCCGATTTCATCGCTGTTTCATAGATTTAGAGTGTCGCTTCAATGAATTGTAGATTTTAGAATGATAGCTGCCATTATCAAAGTGACAGCTGTCATTGTCAAAGTGACGGCTGCTATTGTTGAAATGACGGATGGCGGTTATATTCAAGTCCCTACATAAAACAAGTATTTTTGAAAATGAGTTCTTTTCTAGATTTTCGGAGTCTTTAATTCATTGGAACATACAGTTTTGACATTTGATCACTGGAAGTATAATATTATAACGTGGATTCCACTAATTATTTATTTTATATTCCTACTAAGCCTATCTCCCTGAGAGCTTAAGATTGAAACCAAACTAGACATCATTGAAATAACCTGTCAAAAAAAACAATTGACAATCGCTTGAATATCCTATTTCACACTCCTACTAGAACTATTTTTGCAGGAGCTTTAGGTTATTTGATACCAACATGATAGAACCAAATGACTTACTTTAAAAAAACAATCGACAAAAAATATTGTTATATAGGCTAAATATAAAATGAATATTCTAAAAGATCGGTAGAAAAAATGATTGTCTCAATCGGAGACTTATCTATCAGTTACCATCTTAATTCAACTATTATTACTGCAGTTTGGTGGTATTCACCTACTTGCTCTATAAAATTGCTTTTGGAAGAGATAAAAATGAATTTTAAGTGATTATGATAAAAGTCTCGTCGAGAGCCTCGCGAGACTCTCGCCGAGACTCAACTCTGGTCTCGTCTCGGTCTCGACTTGTGGCTCGAGACTCATTCTATGGTCTCGTCTCGACTTTTTGAGGCGAGACGAGACGAGACCGAGACTGGTCTCGAGTCTCGTGGCAACACTAGTAAACACCCCAGCAGACCTCAAATTCTAGCCATGTTCTTCTCAAGAAAATAACATTCGTTCCATAAATTTCAACAGAGTATTCCG
Organism: Dromius quadrimaculatus; assembly: GCA_963989225.1. Lineage (NCBI taxonomy): Eukaryota > Metazoa > Arthropoda > Insecta > Coleoptera > Carabidae > Dromius > Dromius quadrimaculatus. The sequence continues at coordinate 8,027,977 of OZ022328.1, forward strand.
TTTGAAATTTGAAATTCCATTGATATCCAATCTCAATATGGATAACTTTCAATGGAAGTTATAGTTAGATATTTTGAATATTATTTCAGACGGACAAACTGATGATCTAATCAATTTGTATTTGGAAAACTACGTTGAAAGGTTTGAAAGAATGTGCTCATGTATTTGACTCAAAAAATTCAATCAAGGATGGAGCTAGTGCATTCAGTGAGTTCGAAAGTTTCTCTCGAATGAATTCTGATTCAAGTCTGTGCACAACTGATATCCAACAGTTCACTAGTAGCTGGAAGTTCTCCGAATTAATTAAAATGTTGTACCACATTTCTTACACTTTTTAAACTTTGCAGATGATTTATCTGTCTACAGGGAAAGTACAAATGAATACAAATTACAAAGAGCTTGCTGAAAGCCAGGGAAATTACAAGTGTAGAAAATTTCAAAGTTTGTGTATCTAATTGAGAAAAGAATTAAAATTATTTGGAAATTTGCATAATTTAATTACAAATTATAATTGTTCAGCGAACAACTTTTTCCAATAGGAAACCAACTATGTACTTCCTGAGTTGTTGTGGAATATTTTATCGAGGTACGAAAATATGTTTGCACCGGTTATCAAGATGAGTTGACAACCAATGCCTGAAGTTCAATTTTGGTGAGGACTTTGATATTTTTTGATCAACTAAAGTTATGCTTTGACTATCCAGAGGATTCAAAATGTTATGACAATTTTTGAATACAATAACTCACTAATATTTTTCTGCTTAAAAAATATGGCCTGGCCATTTTCTTTGTCTTCGTAATGCGATCAGATTCTCGACACAGCCTGCTATACCAATATGACCCAAAACCCTGGTATACATAAAACCTATTTCCGAGTGAACAACCCCAATCACTATCTAGGTCAAGCCATACAAGAAGCATGTACTGCACAAATTTGCGTTTTTCCAAAGTCAAACTTTGAGCGTGCAGTTCATTTGTGTTATGCATTGTTCACTTATCTAAGTTCAAGTAGCTACTGAATTATTTAATTCAGTGTTGTGAAACAGCTAAGAAATTCTATCAATTGGTGAGTTTGTTTGTCATTGAGTTGAGAAATATTACCCCATCTTCTCCAGATCTCCTTGATCCTATTTTTAACCATCCGTAACAAGCAAATCATTATTTCGTCTTATAAAACTCACACTCTGTGGTGGTGTAAGTTTATTACTTTGCAAAGGAGCAGAATAAATGCTTCGCAAAAATCCTAAATGATAAAAAGCGATCTTGTATGAAAGTTACAAGGAATAATTACAACGCGAGTTTCATTTCAATTTAATTAATTAATGAAAACCGTTGCAAGCCGACACCTTACCCACAGACTCTTTCATCACAAACTTATTTAACGAGCATAATGGTTCCTCTTTGATAAGGCGCGTTCACAACTACGCAAACGTTACCACAAATTGAGATTTCATCCCAACCCATACTCTCACACGCAGCATTGAAAAGAGAATACTTTGAATGAAAGCTTCCAATATACTCGAAAACATTTTGAAATGATCTTTTCGAGCAAGTATATCAAGGATTATGCAGAGATATATACATATTGTGAGATTGGGACTTAACACCTTCAAATTGAAGTGGAAGGTTATTAGCAATTAAAACAAGATTGATGTTTCTGTTAGTTCTACCAGTTCACTCTTAATCTCAATGCTCGCAGTTTAATTCCAATAGTATGATATTCCAGATAGATTGAATTGTAAGTCCAGAAGGAAATATTCTGGGTACAAATCGGATCCTCCACATTACATACATCTGTCCAAGCCTTGATCCCGTGATACTACTTTTCACCTTTTCGGACAAATGCTACAGTGTGAAAGCCACCTCTTCTGAATATTCTATGCAGGCGACTCCACCATTTTTCTTGTCTCCTATCTCATTTGATGTAGGTCATAGTGGAACCGCTGGTGCGTGTTAACAGTATCAGATAGTGCTTTAAAGCCTCAGCTACACCAGACAACACAATATATTTTGGCATAATCTCTTCCTTGGGCTAGGCACGTCTCCCGCTATTTGAATGACTGCTCTGGGCGCACTACTTGCATATGTAATGCAATTTTAATGCCCATTTTACCCTGATGGATATACGCCCCTATCTGTGAGAGAATTCTCCACGTTAAGCTGATTCCACTTAGGTAGACTCAAAACAAAAATTGACATTCGTCCGAAATTTTTAGAGAACGTCTCTCAGGTATTTTCCATCAATAGTAGATGAAACAGGAGCTGATTTGAGAAATTTTGAAGCAGAATCGTGGAAAATAGGGTTGAGCGCAAACATAAAGAAGATTGTCATTGGTGTTTACAGTCATTTTCGCCACAGAAATATCAAAAAAATCCAAGAAAACATTGGCTCACAATATTTGCAGTAGGACATGCTCATCTGATAGAAAATGTTGTTTTGGGAGTTTTCTTATGACTCCAAGATTTCGTTCTGAACGCACCAACTAGCATGAATTGAGGAGAATGTGCAATAGAAAACTCTATCCTCCATACAATTTTTACGCATAGCTACAGTGGATACCACGCTTTCTTTGAAATACCTCTTCATGAGACACTTCTATATACGAAATTTAAGTGCGAACTTCTGGTCCAAATAACTTGTATATGATTGTACAGTTCCAATTCATAAAAGTTTCTATATGAGAGTAAGTGAAATACAGACAAAAGTTGGGATTAAATAAAAATGGAACACAACGTAATACGCAGAAGAGTGCTCTCGGAAGAGTGTAATTTTTCACGCTTTTATAAAAATAAGCACATAATTCAGTGTAAAATGAAGTGAATTCTACTTATTTCGAGATAATCACACCATGTAGTAAAACTCAACACATTACGGAAGTAATATTATAAAAACGCAGCATGTTTTTCTCGTTGGGGAGTAATATAAGCCACAGGACATTCAATAACGGTATTACCCCATATTCAATAACACTGTTTAAAATTGTATAGCTCGCAAGGATTGAATAAAATATGATGCGGCCTAACAAACCCGGGCTGAAAATATGCACGTACATTGTTCGCTAGGGGAGAAAAATCATCCCCTGCTGTCTTACTACACATTAACTACTTTCTAAAAAGCTGATATCATTTCTGGTTGAATCATATGGTCAGAATGTAATTTCCAAAGTACTCACTTTGTGTTGGGTGGCTTAATACATTCCCATCTTTTCTCCTGGCTTAGAACTAAACTATCAAAGTCTAGAATAGGAAATATCTACCAGAAGAATCATTTAATTCCACATATATTCAAGCAGCTGTATCTGCTCTCTTATGACTTTTTGTTGTTAGATTTATGTACCTCCCAAAATTTCTTTTCAACATCTTTCTGTATTGTTGATGATTGCACTTATCCTCGGCTACTTGTGAACTCACTTCTCAATTAGATTTTGATACTGATTATGAATAAGAAGAGTTTTTCTGGAATTTGTATATTGGAGAATAGCCACAATCAAAAAAATAGTTTTGTCTCTCTTGATGACCAGAAAATAAAAATTTCTTGTCCTGCCCATTTCTTGACGACGCATTCCTTGTCTTGTTTCAAGAATTCTTGATATTTCTTGATCTTGATTTCAAGACAAGATCAAGACTATTTCTTGATTCTTGTGAAACACTAACTAGGTTGAGAAAAACATTCAGATGCCTATCATATTAAACAAAGCATGAAAGCATTGGAAACTACAAATGAAACCGAAACAACTCAACAAGAAGAGAAAAGTATGAAGCAAAACCCACCAGAAATGAATTAAACTCGAGAAATACTGTACCAGTTGAAAAATAATAAAAGCCCGGGCATAAACGGAATAACATCAGAGATACAAAAATGCAGGAGACGAAATAATCCAGTATATTATGAAAATAATAGAGGATATATGGCGGACTGAATGTATGCCTGAGAGATGGAAGAAAGCACCAATATTCCTAATTTATAAAAAAGGGGACAGACTGAAATGCGAGAATTACAGAGGTATGGCACTATTAGACGTGGCGTACAAAATTTTAGCAGGATGTTTAAAAAATAGAGTACAAAAACAAGCGGACAATATCTTAGGAGAATATCAAGCTGGTTTCAGACTGAACAGATCAACTACGGATCAAATATTCGCACTGAAACAAACTATAGCGAATAGTTATGAGTTATGAACACAATCTAAGCCTGCAAATGTTGCTTATGGATTTCCAACAAGCATATGACACAATAAATAAACATAAACTGTATGAAGCACTCGCAGAACTAGGAATGCCTAGAAAAGTGATAAGATCAATTAAGATGACCCAGGAAAAGACAAAATGCAGAATCCTGGTGGATGGAGAAACATCAGAGAGTTTCGATGTAAACAGAGGACTAAGACAAGGAGACCCAGTATTACCCGTCCTGTTCAACTTGGCGCTAGAGTGGGTTATAAGGAAAAGCAGAATCTACACAAAAAGAACCATTTGTCAACTAAAACACCAATGTTTAGCGTTTGCAGACGACATAACGTTAATAACCAGAACAAGAACAGAACTAAAGGAGGTATTAAAACGTTTAGTCCAAACGGCGGAGGCAATAGGATTAAAAATAAACGAGGACAAAACCAAATACATGGAGATAGAGTCAGAACATCAAGAGACACAAGAAGAGTGTCTTAAAATACAGGTTGGAGGAGGTAAAATCTACGCATTCGAGAGAGCTAAAAACTTTGTTCACTTAGGTGTTACGGTAACAAACAACAATAGCGAAGAGCGGGATATTATAACACGGATAACAAAAGGAAACAGAAGTGCGGGAGCTATGGAGAAACTATTAAAATCGAAAAGTGTGTCAAGAGGTGCAAAAAAGCGGTTGTATAAAACCATTATAAGACCAGTGGTACTGTACGGTAGTGAGATGTGGGTGCTTAATAAGACTATGCAAAATAAACTAGAAGTGTGGGGAAGACAAATTCTGAGGAAGATTTATGGTGGTAAAAAAGAGGGTGATGTGTGGTTGAGACAAACTAATACCGAGCTAATGGAACTTTATAGTGAGCCTGGAATAGTGGAAGTGGCTAAAGCACAAAGGTTACGGTGGCTAGGGCATTTGCTGAGACTACCAGAGGACAGAGTAGCAGGAAAGATGTTAGACGGAGGTGTTGTGAAAAAAAAAAGAAGGGGAAGGAGAGGTGGTATGACGCGGTGGAAAAGGACTTAGAAACATTAGGGATTACGAGCTTTAAGCGATTAGCACAGGATCGTAAAATATGGCGAAAAATTGTAACAGAAGCCATGGGCCAACTTGGCTTGCAGCGCTAAATAATATATATATATGAGGAGTTAAATCAGTTAGTTGGATAGGTCATCCTCTGTAGACGAGCTTGAATTTGAATTTTTATGAAATTCGTTATGTTTTTCTGAAGCAACGAAATAATGAGAATCATCATGTGAAACTGAAATTATTATCATTAATATTCGGACATCCCATGCAAACGTTCGTCAATTGTTCTTTTGAATTAAGTAATTTAGCTCTATACGCTTGGTTAATGGAGTAAGTAGCGCCTCGATGCGGCAGATCTTAGAAATTCGTAGGTTATAAACGAAATTTGACGTATTCGCTGTCACGCTGCGAGCAGGCGACAGTTGATGTACTATATTGAATAATTTAATTGTTTGAAGTGTGTTGATAAACCGTGAGTGGAACAAATAAAGGACAGGTCGTAGTTGTTGCGTACCTGATTGTCAAAACACTCAAAATGAATATCGTGACTTGATTTTTTACTCTTTTCCAAATCGAGAATAGAAAAAAGATCACAAAAAAAAATGGGCCATTTCGGTTCGTCGAATGAATTAAGTATTGAAATATTCAATTGTTGATGACAAAAATGTAACTAATTATTGGTATAATGTATATTCTTCCATGTTTTTCATATAAATTTTGATTCAATATACTTTTTATTCCAACATTCAAGCTATATTTGTCATTATAATTTTTTTTTATTTTTAGAGAAAGTTTGACTCGTTTTGCAATTGGAAGAAGATCATTAACTATGCAGCCCTTGCATTTCACATCAACAAGTTGCTTTTGAGGGTGACGATTCCATATCATCGGTGTATCCGTTTTAGAGCAAGTATTTTTTATGTTAACATAGATACAAATTGCGGCAGCGTGCTTGCAATATCCTTTTTCTGTCTCACGGTTACTATCGGCAATTTTCATTATTCAATTCCATCAATCTATACGAAAAATCATCCAAAAGATTCAAAACAACAAAAAATAAAATTTTGCTATTATTCACAATGCTATTGAAAAAAGTATGAACCTTCACAACTGATTGATTATGATTTTGTTTTTATTATGTCACCACTTGTTTTGAAAAATATATATATTTTTTTTGTATTGTATCTTTTTTGCCTAATATTCATTATAATTCTTCACACAAAGATAGGGGCGCAATTTTATGATTCGCCACAGGCAGTCAATACTCTAGTTCCGGCTCTGGTCATGCCAAATCCTGATCCAGTTCAAGTTCGATGTAGAAAACATAATAAGTAAAGGGGAATGCAAGAATATCCTGAATATATTCGTAGCAGAATATAATTGAAGTTATTCATGAACAATTAATTGATTTTCAAGGTTGAGTTTCTCCGACGTCAATAACAACTAATATCAAATGACAAAAGTTGCGAGACATCTGACCGTATGATCCTTCAGACTCTAGACAGGTCTGACTGAGGTAGTGTAGTCGATATTGTTGGACAGTTGCGGAGTATTTGTTTTGCCGTTCCAACCTCTTTCAGACATAGGCGACACAGTTCATCCTGTTTTTCACCGATTTTGTCAATAATCCTTCTTCCTAATTTGAAGACGTACCTTGAGCTTCTTGTATGAAGACAAAATGAGTTTCTTGGCGTGCTTAAAGCCTTTTTACGTCTGCCAATATTCCTGGTTTTGGAGTGCCTTATTTATGTGACAGTTCAAGTTTCAGGATCTGTCTATCATGTGCTGATACCAATTTTTGCTAGGTAGTTAGCTTAATCATTTCTTACAATTTATGCAGGTGCTGCTATCCAGAATAGGTACACCTAGTTTTTTTCCAGTTTATTAGTGCTTGTTGAGAGCTTCAAGCCATTTTTAGCTCTGTGAAATATGGTCGAATGAGGGATTGATGCTTGTGAGTATTCGGTATTCGATACAAATATACCAATACTTGCAATACAGGATGCTTTCGTGTACCACAGAAGCGCACCTTTTGATATTTGGTATACGGGGTCCTCTATTCAACTAATGTAGTGATGAGGGCTGAGAGTTGTGAACAGTTGGTCGTAAGAGGTTGTCGGTTGACGTACCAAGTTTCTAATTTCTTTTAACCCCTTTGTAGCATTCTCGAATGACCGGCTATGTTTACTGGCTTGAGACGCATTCATTGTTCTAGTTCAAGTGCACCATACAAGCCGTACCTTTAAATAAGCACGTGAAGCGGACTCAAAGCTGCTGTGGGACAGAAAACCATACCATCCCCAGAAGTCTGAAGACATGCATTTCTTTGTAGTTTCTGAGGCTTCCGTTGGCATATCTTTGGCATTTTTGGCCACCATTCAAGGCGGCTGTATATTTTATTGGGTCTTTTAATGGCCTTGTAGACCAATACATCATTCCAGTTTCCATGTTTTGCCAGATAAGCTGATTACGCTGACTGTTGGTGGCGAGGCAAATTAAAAATCACTATTTCTCAGTCTGTATGCAAGACGCTCTTCCTAACAGCGGCATATCAATCATTTTGTATTCTTGAGTGTCATTAAACACCTTTGAGATGCTAGTTTGTCATGATCTACTCGATCGATGAATAGAATCGAGTCATTTTCAGAAGTTGGAGCTAAGTTATTATCAATGAATTTGAACATGTATGCCCCTATTCTGACAGAGGTACACAAAAATAATTGAATACTCTGAAGTACTCTGAATAATAGATTAGGATTATTGAGCGCGCAGAATCGAACATAATGTGGGTGAACTAGAATTTGAAGCTTGCCTGATGAGGACAGTCGGAGCTAAATCTCTTCCACCGGAAGATTTACTGGCTGTATTTCAAAACCCAAACTCCATTGACAGTCGTAGTAATAATTTGGACTATAAAGTAAATATGTATTTACTCTACTCTAAATATTGAATCTGGTTGAAGCTTTAAACAAGGATTTTACATCAATAAATAGGCGCAGCAAACATTCCAATATAACAAGAATCCTCAGTGTATTTAATTGAATACGATTGAACACTACACAAAACGCCCTCGCACTGGTTTACACCCACTGCAAATTCAAGTGTCCCTCCCCTTAAAATATGATTAATTCTCCTCCATCTTGTGTCTATAAACACATTCGGTTCTAATTAAGCACTTGACATTCGAAACGCATTTGATTTGTGCTCCGAGCATTGATTTCAAATCATGGAGGCATGATTGATTGTGCGGAATGATGAATAGCACTAATGTCAATAATTATATTCCAAAGGTGTGTAAATCCACGGACCTGATATTCAGAATAATCTGCTTTGAGTTGTTGTGCTTCTGTGAAACTTGATCGTCTTGAAAGGGCTTATTGTTGCTCTTATGATGATTTGACATCAGTTTCGCATTGGTTTGGTGTTGTGTTTATTATATAATTGAGACACGAATTGCTCTTCAAATACAGACAACAGTTTTGCTTGGTGTGTTTGGTATTATAATGTGTTTTATGCTTCTGTAATCAATTGATTGTTGACGTTCATATCAGAGAGCCTCTTCATTATATCATCTAAGTAAACTATCTGATGAAATAAAATTTTTGGATGATGTTTTCTTGAAGAATGGCTATAATAGAACACAGATCAAGAAAGCACTCAGACAGAAGAATTCTACGCCACCTGTTCCAGATCCAAATAATTAGAAAATATTTGTTACGTTACCTTACGTAGCCAATATAACAGATAAAATTGGAAGGCTTTTACATAAATATGACATTAAAACTTCATACACTTCCAGTTTAAAAATTCGAAATCTTATTGGTAATGTTGAAGACAGATTTCCTCTACAGTATCCAGGTATATACAAGATTCCTTGTCAATGTGGCAAAGTATATATTGGACAAACCAAGAGGGCTGTAGAAACAAGATTGAAAGAGCATTCTCGTCATATAAGATTGAACCATCCAGAAAAATCTGCTGTGGCTGAGCAAGTTATTCAAGAATTACATGACATTGACTTCAAGAATACGAAGCTTCTGGCTGAAGAGAACAATTGGTTCAAGAGGCTTACAAGAGAAACAATTGGAACAGAAAAATCACCGAATAATTTGAATTTGAATACCGGTTATGAACTTAATCGATCATGGCTACCAATCGTTTGTTCATAATTTCAAGTTATTTGTATCTACGAATCTACTTGCAAGAGTTACTTTAACACTACCTCCTGAAGATCTGTGGATGGTTCAGTTATGCGCCAAACCAAGAAGAGTAGAGCCAGATTGACCTAGAACCATAAGGAGTTGACCTGTGGATATTGAATCATCAATTTCAGGCAGAGCTCTACGATCCTAGGGGTTGATATATATTTTTTAAACTTATCTAGTTACTATTTGTACTTTTATTTTTGTTGTCCTGACAATTTTGTTCATTATATTTATATTTCTTTACACTTGGAAAAGGCAGCACTTTGCTGTCGAAACGTTGTGTTTCTAATCAATGTACAGAGCTTATACCTAATAGAACATATTCATTTATTCATTTAATTTTTGTTGCTATCATATTTATTGATATTCTGTTATGAGTTACACTGATGTGATTGGATGCTTGAAAGGCTCGAAGGATGAATGTATATGCAAATTGGATTGCGGTATTTTCAGTGCTACACGACTAATGACTTGGTTTTAATTGAAACTAAGGCACGACAAAGGATGAAATTGGGTTGAAATTGAATTAATGGAACAGCAACTTTGTGTTAGGCACAAATACATTTTCTTGTTATAATTCATGGATCCTATTGAATATTTAATGCACGTCCTAATGAGTTCCATATAGGAATGAATTAGAGTTAACCTCTAATTTCCAAGTCATAAATATATAAATCGCAGAAAAACTAAGAAGTGAGTGATAAAAACTATCACCTTCTCTTATAAATTTGATATAGATAAGTCTTCAATTTAGAGTTCAGAAACTTTGGAGCATCCTACTTCATTGTCAGAAGACCGTGAAAAACATCACTGAATTATTCAAGTATTAATTCGGAAAACATCAAACGCAATGTTGCAAACTTAGTTTCAATCAGTAAATTAGATTACTGTGCACTTCACTCGTGGAAGAGAGTCATTAAGAACATGTTGAAAAATTAATAAACACATAAAACAGTTCTTCCGTCGCCAAACTAAAACAAATTGCATCTGGAAAGCCTAATGAGAGTTGAAACTGTGATCATTAATACAACAAATTGCATTTTTGTTTCTATCCACGGCAGACACTCAACGCTAATGGAATCATTACATTGTCTCATCTTCTATAAAACTTTATAATTTGTGAGAGATTTGGACGTCGATTAGGAACGGTATAAATTAGCTACCATTAAAAGAAAATTGAGGGAATTTTATAGAAATTCCATTAAAATTTTTCGTTGAAGACTAATGGGTACTTCACTGGAAAACTTGCTCAAGAAAAAAGAGATATGAATATTAAAAGTCGTAGTTATTGTAACGAGAAACTTGATTTCTTATCATCGAATTCAATAGAATTGTGGAGGTACTAGAATTATAATGATCCAAGATATCTTATCGAAGTATCCATTGTGATGAAGTTAATTGAGAAGAAGGCTTGAAAAGTTTGGTTAAAGATGTGCATTATTCTATTCAAACTATCGGTAAGTTCAATCTGGATCTGATGATTGTATCCGCTCCGACTGCGCCAACTACATTAACCTACATAATTCAAATTACGTGAAAAATTAATCACGAAACAATAACTCAATTGCGACTGTATAAGATACATGAATTTTGTTGGAAGGCCAATCATACAGGTCAGCATTTGTATTGGGTCCAGCCGGCTGACTTTTTTTTTTTTTCTTGACTACAATCAACGTGATTCTTGTTCTGGTTTTGACACTAACATGGTCCGTTGATTTTACATAATTATGAATACGCTTTTGTTGATATTTTATTTGCTTGTCCTATGTCCTCAATAAAGTCTATGGTGTTTACACTGTCATTGCTATTCAGTTCTTCTTTTAGTGATAGTAAAGTTTTATGTTGTGTTCTTTGTGTATTATATTCTGGACATTCAATATGTAATGTATTTCACGGTGAGTGATGTGTTTAAATTGTAAAAGTTTATTGATTTGTTGAATATATGGCTGTGTTGATCTCGTGTTTTCTATTTTCAATATTGTGAGTGGCATTTCCCCCTGTCTCTGTTGTGATGTGAGTTTTCAGTCTTCTATTTCTCCTTGTATTACTCTTAATTTGTTTCTTGTTGTTTGCTCCTATCTGTTTTGCCAATGTTCTACAAGTTCTCTTTTCATTATCGATTTGATATCATTTGCTATGTTTAGTTGTGTGGGTTTTTCGGATTAGCAGCTTTGTCTGCTGACTCATTTCCGTCAATGCCTATGTGTGAGGGTATCCAGATTAATATTTTTGAAATATGTCATTACCATTATTACCATATTCAACATAGACTCTTATTTGAATGAGTGCATCCTGCATCGTTGATGTGACCGGAATATTAACTCATCGAGATAGAATGCTGCAGTAGTCATTTTATACAAGTTACATGAATATACAAATTTTCATTTTGGTCCCAAGGTAAATTGCAAAAGTCATCATTAATGAAGAGCTCATACATTAATAAAACTCTTCGAGTCTTTGATCTAACTGCAGTTATAATATTATTCACTGTTCTAGTCGAGCTGCTAGCTAACAAAGCACTTTTTGATTCTATGAAAGAAAACTATAGGATAATTTTTCGCATCGCTAGAGACAGTCATAATTCTCAGTCTCAGTTAGAGACCGCGGAGTCTGTGAACGTTATAAAACCTTCAATTTGCTTGTTACTGGACAAAAAAGCGCCTTATTCCCACAAAGGTTTGTCCAATTGGATGAATAACGGATTTCATACACATGAGAATACATCATTGACTCAAAATGAAAAATTTGATATGTGCCCTCTATTTTTTGTTTTATGACTTGTAGTTTCACAAGGTTTCGATGTATTTTGCATTCGATTCGGTTGATATAGTGAAAATGTAACATATATTTTTTTTATTCTCTTGAAATGCTAACAGATAACCTCGTAATACATTTTAAAAATTCGACTGTGCTGAACGAATCAAGTTATTTATGTCGCTCATATAAGCTATATAACTCTCTCAGATAATCTAAACACTTGTTTTAGATTCGTACTAGTATTGTGTCAAACCCGCTATTTTAAAATAGCAGTTACTTCTGCTATTGCTACTTTCATTTAGCAGTTAAAAAACGGCAGACTGCCATTTGGCAATTCATCACTAGTTCGTTCTCTGAACCTAATCATATTAGCCTCTGTTGTATATTAATTAATGAACCATTGCAGAGTACGCGCTTGAAGAACCTAAATAAAGTAAACAAATTTCTCAAAATCTATGAAAAAAATGGCATTAAACGTATCTAGAATTTGTGGTAACTGATTGAGTTCTGGCAGCCACCTCACATCTCTGATATATTCATAAATCAAATGGTCCATTAATTTGATATGAACGAAACGTAGTTTTCGCATTAGCCATACAATGAGTCCTAAGGGATGAGCTATTACAGAAAAGTAGGTCACATTGTTTGAATATAAAGCTTTTCCTGCTAAGCTACTCTACCTGCTAGCATTATTACGCTACACTGCACACTCGTTATTTCATCGGAACAAAAAAAGAGACCTCCTTATAAAATTACTCTAATTGAACTAATTAATGTGATTTCATGTTACATTCGAGAAGAATACAGTTTTTGAGTGTACATATTATCAGTGTATATTCTACATCACTTTGCTTCTATTCTGTCTTTGCACAATGAAATATACCATTCTATTATTACACGCTTTGACCTTTAAAATGATAAAGTCTTTTGATTGTGACACAAAATGAATAAAATAATTTTAAGTGCCATAAGCGCACCATCCACTTCAGTTGTTGATATCGCACTGCCTGAGAATTCAGACTCCCTGATATTTGCAGCTTCTTAAACGAAAATGAGTAGAGTTTCCATATGAGAATGCACAACATATCTAGTCTCCTATTGAATACCGTCAAGCTCAGCATCTCAGGCAAAGGATCTTACTATGGAGTAGCACCTACCCAGATTCCAGTCGAAGACATCATCTGTGGCATAGAGGCCTCTATAACTGACATTCCATTAACAACAGCCGACACCATACGACCAGACGTAGTACAAATTCTAAGAAAGGTCAAAACACAAAAAAGAGCTCTTCACGAGAACACCTAGCTCAGAAGAAACTTAAAAATAACAAAGACATTATCATCCTGCCATCGGATGAAGATAACACAACCGTTATGATGAACCTCCAAGAATATGATAAGATACCAAAACTCTACTACAAGACGGCATATATCAACTCCTAACCACAGATCCCAAAACATACTTGAAGAAAATCACTGAGGCTGAAATCAAGGTTTGTCAAATCGACAAAGAAGAACAACATCCCAAGAGAAAAAAATCGAAATGTCGAAAAATGTGCGACCCACCCAAGATGCACAAAGAAGGAGCACCTCTGAGACCGATTGTTAGCTCAATAAGCTGACCGCTACAGGAGCTAGCAGAGTATCTAACCATGAAACTACAACTATTCATCAGAGAAGCCAAATCTTACGGGAAAAACACAAGGCACTTCATCGAACGTATAAAGCATATAACGCTAGAACCAGGCCACATGCTTGTGAGTTTCGATTTCGTATCTCCCGTCACCAATGTTCCTGTGTACGGAGTAATCAAGAATGTTTAAAGACAACATCAATTAAGAAAGGACATCATCGAGTTAGCCAAACATCGTCTCAAAAATACATACTTCATCTACACCGATACGAGGTACAAACAAATCAAGGGAGCGCCAATGGAATCGTCACTGTCTCCAGTGTTATCGAACTTGTTTATGACAAATCTAGAAGTACGAGTCATTGAAACTGCGGCCCTAAGACCAAAGTTGTGGCTAAGGTACTTAGATGACACGTTAATTGTCTGAAACCACGGAGAAGCCGAACTATTCAAATTTCTGAATCATCTCAGCACAATTCTCAATAAAATCAAATTCACTATGGAGACCAGGAGAAACAACCAGCTACTGTTCTTAGATGCCCTGGTATCCATAACAGAAGAAAGCAAATCAGGCTACACGGTTAATCGAAAACCAAGACATCTAAATACTCATTCACACCATCATCCATCGTAGCTACAGTTTGTCGTGGAAATGCTGATCACCAGATCCAATAGATCATCTGATGAAGACAACCTCGCCAAATGAATCCGGTTGAAGAAGGAAAACCAATAGCGAAAGCCTACCTTCCATATATCACGAGAATATCGAAGCAGATTGGTAGAGTACTTAAGAGACATAGCATTAAGGCCACATTCAACGCGGCATGGAGAATTGGTCAGATACTTTCTAATCCTAAGACAAAAATGAAAGTAGAAACTCAAGGGTTCCACAAAATATCATGTCAGAATGGTGAAGGAAGCTACGAGGAACAAACCAACAGAAGAATTGATATTCGACATTAAGAACGTCTAAACGCAATACGAAAGCTGCAAGAAACATCGTCATCATCCAAACACGTCAGACAGTCTTCCTACGAAATCGACTTCGACAACGCCAAGGTCATAGCCAGTCTAAAACGACGCATTATCCGAGAAGCTATCGAAATTGATGAACATTTGCTTTTTCAGTGCTTATAGTTCATTTATATACTAGAAGAAGAAGGACACAATCGGCCTCTCCTACTTAAACCCTTGTCTAGTTCTTGCTTTCAGTAGCGAATATATATATATATATATATATATATATATATTCATGCTTGGATTAATGACAGATAGATATGATAAAGCAAATGTGACATCCATAAATATTGAAGAGGCATTTGATAGAGTACAGAGGGAGAAAATGTGGAGAATCTTAAGAGAGAGAAATATTAGCCAACAACTTTAACAAGCAATTAAAAGCATTTATACAGTAACAACAAACTATAGCAGAACAGGAAATGGAGTAACAGACGAACACAAAGACAGCTGAAATGAGACATTATGAATTGTGATAAATTACGTTGACAGATTCTGCATTTGCAGAGGACCTGGCAATTTCTGCCAAAAGTGAAGAAGATATGCAGCCCAATTCAAAAGTATGAAACAAAGAACTATGGACAAGTATAACATGAATATAAACAGAAATGAAAGAGAGACCATGATAATAATGGAAGAAAATATAACAAACAGCTCAACACTAAATGGAAGAGAAGTAGAGCAAGTGGTACGTCAACATATCCAGGAGCGACAATAAATAATTAAGGAAGTATGGGACCTGAAATAAATAATATAATTCAGGTGGTGACCAGAAACTATAATGCAATAAACACAGAGATCTTGAATGACAAAAATATCTGAAGCCACAAAAATGACTGTATGAAAAACCATATACAGACCAACCTCAATATATGGAGTGATACTGAGGTTCTGACTCAAGGGAGAAGAAGTAAAATACAAGCGACTAAAATGAGATTTCTGATACAAAGAATAGACAAGATAAGGAAAGAAGAGATATGAAGGAACCTACAGACTGAAAATAGATGGAAAACCAGCATGAAACGGATATCTAATAAGAATGCTAGAAAAAAGACAGACCAAACAGGTGTGGAATGCAAGACGTACAAAAAAATAAAGGGGCGGACTAAGAAAAAGATTGGGAAAGTTATATGAGAGAAATATTGAAAAGGACTAGCATCAATACTAACGAAGTAATGAAAAGAGCATTGAACAAAAGACAATAAGAAGAACTGATTCAAAGCATGAATTACAGAGCAATATTGATGTTTCAAGAGTATCAGAAATACGAATAGATGATGATAATAATTAGTTTTTGCTCCTCCTTAGAGTTGAATTATTGTTTGTTGCAGTTTATCTCAGCTTTACTTGAATGTTTTCTTGGACTTATCATTTGATTGTTGATCGTCACGTAACTAATATGTTCTCATGAGATCTGTACAATGATAATTATCGTACACAATCAATAACAATTGAAGCTTGCAGATTTGAATATTTGGAGATGTAAGAACATAGATATTAAATTTATCTTGGAGCAGCTATTTCACTTTTGCAATTCCCATCTCATAAATTCCTGACCATATTTTGCAGCTATTAGCTCGAGCTAGCTTGCAAACTAATTTCATAAATTGGGTTACCTCGTATGTGTATGACAAAGTTACATGAACATGGTGGTCATGCTATTGTTATTTGATCAGAATCAAAATGCACTGCGGAGCTTAAGCGTTGCGTGTTGTTTACAAGGACGGATATTGATTCCAGTACTCAACGAATTGAATGGTAAAATTATGGTAATACTATTTTTCATATATCAGATCAATTCTAAGCCCCTAGAAGTTCACTTTGGAAACCTTAAGATGTAGTATCCACTCGTCCGCTTATCAAAGCTAGTTTCATTCTCTTAAATTCATGCTATTGGACTGAAATACAGAACTGATATACATCTTACTCACCTAGCCTTCAATCCAGGAGACAATGATGTCTATTCTTCTCGTATTGAAGTGTGCAGCCCAATTTTCTATACAGGTGTAGAAATGACTTTCTTACGCACAGATACTAACAGTGTACAACTCAAAATGAACACCCTGTACACTAGAAGCATCATAAAACTCGGAGAATTCTCATATAAAGTGTGTAAACATTCTCAAATAATTATATTATGCTATCAGCTGTGTTGATCCTGTCTGTAATACCAAATAACTTGTGATATAGCGAGTTAATCCTCTAGATTAAATATGGCAGGTTCATATATCACAGGAAACACAAATGATGCCAGTTAGTTGGGATAGGAGAATTAATGTAGTCGAGCTCCTGCTTATTATAATAAAATGGTCGTATATAATTCACTAGATGTTTTAAATTGAAGATGTATGTCAATTTGGTGATGCTCGAGAAGAAATATAAATTATTGACTAATCAAAAATCAAACGGAGTATTCAGATATTAATGTTTTCGAGAATTTTTTCTCTGATTGAGAGAAAGAATTGCCATTCATATTTCAATGTTGAACGCACAAATTATTCACAAAAATTTCAAGTCCATGTCTGTGCGACAATCATGTATTGAAAAATTTGCAGATTTGAACCATGGAAATTGCAGAGTATGCTGCAACAAGTCTCTTTGGAATAAGTGTAGAAAAGCCATATCAGCGTGAACATCAAGAATGACTCCCAGTATTCCCATTTTCATTACAAAAACAAAGCAACAAACAACGGATTTTTCAATAATCCGATTTAGCAGCATGTAATGCATATGACTTCACATTAATCTGTGCATGGTTGTCAAAGGCGCAGCATTCGAATTTCAGCATTTCAGGGACAAATACAGCAACAGTGCATCGCCTAGCAATATAGACTGCGGCTGGATGATTCTAGCACCGATTTGGCTGTTAAATGGCTTTTTGCCGTTCGTTTTTAATGGAATGTGATTATTATGATTGAAAAAGTAATTTGTGGATTGTATGAAGCTCTTCGACATTCATAACGATTATTTTTTGCTTGCTGTAAACGTTGTTCCCAATGTGTGGTTCTATTTTTAATTTCGGTTATTTACGGTTAATTGGAAATTATTCTAAAAAATGGCTTAGTTGTTTGCTGTATACACAGCAATGATACACAAAACTTGTGGTACTTCATTGAATAACACGATTTTCGAATATGCATTGCATATTGCCGCATTTATTTAGATAATATTGCATTTATTTTTTAGGTCTAGTATATTCTATTATTCTCCATTCTAGCCCTCAACAGCCCGAAATTATCGAAACGACCAGATAGAAATGAATTATGTTGAGCTCTTAATAATATATTACACTCCCAAATTTAATTCATGGGCATTTGATTCCTCTGCTTTTACCCAGAAAAATTTGTATATGAGTCAGCTCATTTTCATCCACTCATTCATCTCTCAAATCACATTACACAAACTTCACTCACGCTCACTCCACTTACGCAATGATTCAACTCATCCTATTCTATCCAAAATAATTATCCATATTGTTGACCTTCAACCTTTGGAACAATTCATTTATGTACTATATAAACTTTGCCTTTCGTACCTCTTGTATAATATAATATATTCACCTCTCCACTAACTTATGGAACTTACATTGTTCCCTGACTGTATTTACATTATAATAATTTATTCGGTAGTTATTAGAGAGTAACAAGACTTTTTGAATATATATTCACTTATATTTTCATTTTGTGCAAAATAAGCAAGATTGCAGTGCGCAGGGAAAATTACTGAAGATAATATTGCTCCATACTCTGAAATTATGAGCTAATGAATTTTGGATTCACTAGGAATATTTTATCCTTCCGCGCTATATTGTGCAAATAAAATGATGTTGCAAGTATTCTGCTCAACTCAAAGGGTTTTCCCTGGAAAACCATAAGTTTCCACACTTAAGTATGACAATGCACTGAGAAAATCCTAATAATTTCCACCTGTTTTCAACATACTTATCAGATAACACAGTGACTACTGTAAATGCATGAGAGATGTTCTCTAAACAAATTATAGTTTGAAGAACTAGAAAAACGCTTTGGTCAATAGCGCACTTAAAGAGACGGAATAATATTTAAATAAAGTCTTGTCCAGATCTGATCAATGTAGAAAAAATGTAGACCACCTTCAAGCATACCATAATAACAAGACGTATATGTGGGGTAAACAGAAATATATACAACCATGAAAAATCACATTGGTGGAACGATAAAGTTATACAAGTGATGAGGAAGAAGAAACAAAAATATATGAAGTACCTGAAGAATACAAGAGACAAAGAAAGAAGGTGGAAGAAGTAGTAGAGAAAAATGGAGCAATAACATGGAAGAAATTCGGTGATATATATCAAAGGATAACCTTGAAGAAAATCAAAAACCATATTTCAAAATAATAAACGCATGTAAAAAAAGGTGAACAAGTGATTTTAGAACAATTCAAGGACAAAGATAGTAGTGAACTGCAGGAAAACAGAAAACATATGTTAAGATGGTGGGAGTATTTCCAAGACCTGCTAGAAGAAGGCCACAGTTATAGCGACAGAACAAAAGTACTGATACACAATGGAATATCTAAAAGAAGCAATCAGAAAATCAAAGTACGGTAAAGCACCTGGACATGATGAAATTTCAATAGAGCAAATTAAATATATGGGGGAAACAAACGACGAGATATTGCTAGAGATACTAAATACGGTATAGATATTGAGAAAAATTCCGTCAGACTTGAAGAAGGCGATGATTTTCCCAACATATAGAAGAGAAGACACAAGAAGCTGTTAAAATTATAGAGGAATATCACTGCTGTGTACAGCAGCAAAACTATAGAAATCATATTGAAAAGAGACTAAGGACCAAAATAGAAGACAAGTTGGAAAATGCTCAGAGTGGAATTTGGAAGAGACATTCCACCAGAGGATCAATTATTCATGCAAAAAAAAAAATATAGAAAAAACGGAAGAGTACAGAAATAGAACGGTATAAGAAATTTTGGAAGACAAAAAAATAAGTGATCAACAAATAACAGCAACTAAAAGCGTGTACGAGAGAACAAGTAAATATATGAGAACATGTAACGGATAATCAGAGGAGTTCAGGACAACGCAAGGATTGAGACAAGGTGGAGCTTCAAACCCACTCCTATTTATTTTATCAATAGACAACAGCCTCAAAATTATAGAAAATGAGAAAAAAAAGTGGTGATTGGATACCATAACTGATCTAGAACAATATAATTGTAGAATACGCATTTTCAAAAGATCTGGCTATATTAACAAGAAATGAAGAGGACATGCAGTACAATCCTAATTCATGGAAGAAGGAATTAGTAAAATACAACATGAAGATGAATGTAGAGAAGACATAAATCATGATTATGGACAAATATACAAACAAAGTACTGAAAGAGAGAACAATACAACAAGTCTGAGCATCTGCCTACTATAGAGCAACATCACTTAGCAGAAGTGATCAAGAACAAGAGATTAGCAACAGAATACAGGCAGTTGATAGCAGTCTCCAGGCAATAGAAAAAACATTGATGAGTAACAGGCAAATAGGGGAAAGAACCAAAATGACACTTTATAAGACAATTTATAGGCCTATACTTATTTATGGAAGTGAATCATAGGTAATGAATTAAAAATCTAGAATAGAAATTTGCCTAGCCAGTCACAAAACTAGGCAAAGCTAGGAATTATGAAATTAGAAATTAGAAAGAAGTCACAAACTGAGAGTATTGTATGGAAACTAAATGAGAATTCCAGAAGACAGACAAGCAGAAGAAATTTGGGACACGAGAATAACAAAGGGAAGAAAGAGAGGTAGTGTATTTCTCATAGATCTCAAATGATCGATCAAGGTTCATTGGCATAGTCATTGAACATTAGGAAATAAATAACATTATTTTGTCTTTTTTGGTGCGTTATTGATAAATGCGTGTTTGTTAGTTCTCTGAGCTATAAATTTTTTCCTGTTCTGATAATTCTGATCAGAATATAAGATCAAAGTTTTTAAGCTACGCTTTGTCTTCGGTTCTTGCTACATCCACAAATTTTGAAATCACTCAAACGCCTGGAATTGGCTTACGAATTCTCTATTCAACATTCTAACAAGGTGTACTTGTGCTTTGTGTACCACAACCCTCCGGAGGAATTAGTTCTACTGGTTATTAAATTTTCTAGACATTCCAATACATAACAGGTGTTAATATCATATTCCTTAATTTTCTCCAAAGAAAGATGTTGAATATTCATGGATTATTCCTTGCGCGCAGTTTGGCAGACTTATGAAATTATTTTTATCAAAAAACGCTATTAAAGCTTCATAAGTGTCTTTCTGCATAGTTAATATCTGAAAGTTGTGAGAAGTATGAAACAAGATTGACTTTTCACTAAAGTTCATAGATAACTCTTGAGATATTTCAATGTACAATCGATCAAAGTCAAGTATTGTTATCGTTTGAGTTTGTCCGCTGTTGATATGTATCTTTACTTAACAATAACCGACCGTCTTTGTTTCTAACTCCTGTTTATCTAGGATCCTCCTAAACCTGAATAAATAGTGCCCGTTTACACTTAGATACAAGATGATGTTCTAAATATGTTAGAAACTCTTGTTGTCTAGTCCTATACATTAACGCTTGATCAACTTTCATTATAACCTCCTATATATTTGAGTTTCATCAATAGTTATCACCCCGAATACTTGATGGTTGAAAGATCAGTTGGAAATAACAAAAATGAGCTATATGGCCTCCAAGATCTATTTGTGTTTTTGTTGAGTACAGTATGAATGATATTAATTTGTTAGTTACTATTTGTGCAATTTATGAAGATAGTACAGCTCCTGTTCAGGTCGATGGTTTAGTATTGATGCTGGTATATAAGACTGTGATATATCTTTGTTGTTACTTGAATTGATATCAAAGCTGATCAAAGAAATGGTGTCAAGTTTAAAGGTCCTGAAATGGACGACAGGATCCAACAGTCATATATGTGATACTCCTATATTGCTAGTTGGATTCGCGGAACCGGCCAAAACATCACGGTTCAGACAATTATACGTCTATCTCTTTTTACTCTACCACAAACCTTGTGAGCATGCCTGAGAATTGAGCAACTTCGAGCAATTGTCGCAAGCCACGTGCAAGCGTCATCCATCTTTGGAAACAACCTTTCAAATATCGATCGAAGCCGCGACGCCTGCGCACAACGAGTTTTGCTGTCGCACTTTCTCCGTGACACCTCCACTTATGGGGACTAGCAATATAGGAGTATTACATGTATGCCAACAGTTAGTACCCGCGTTGCTGCGTTCATGGCAGAAGACTAGTACTTCGCCTTGATGTACTGCGTGGCTCTCGTAACACGAGGTCCCGACGGTAAGTTCATGAAAAGTTCTCAAATTGGGCTGTACAATCGCGGACTTCGTTCTACAATACTTCACACGGTCGGAGAAACGTCGATTTGAATTTTAATCTCACAGAACGGCTTTGGCCACATCAAATATTAAATGAAATCGGCGCAACGAAAACTTTTTGGCGCAGCCTTCTGTTCTCAAGGACTTTTCTGACTCTATCCATCCCAATTCAATTTTTCTTAGCAATTTAGTAGAGGATAAGACCGTTTTTACTTAACTTTTATATGATCCCATCATTCCAGCCAATTGCGAGAGAGAAGAGGAGGAAGAGAATGGCGGCAAGGATTATTAGGGTGGTAAATGTGATTTTATTATAATTCTGAGTTTGAAATGAAGATCTTCTCAACCTGAATCAGCGCCCCGTCAGCTACTGTCTCCTACGGCAACTATTCCAACCAAAACTCTTGATTTTTTCCGAATGACAACTCAATTAATAATTATTTATGAATTTAAACAGTAGTAAAAAAAAAATGGGTGACAGGCTGGGATGTGAAAAATGAAAAAAATGAGATCAGGGTGCAGAATTGGAACGTACAAAATTTTTTCACCTCTCTGAACGAACAACATCACACTCACTCAACTACAAATCAAGAATTCATCGGGCTCTTGCAACTCCAACGTTGGTTTTATGTAAATATGCCGAACGACAAAAGATGAACAAACAAGAAGAACTTTATCGAGATTCAAGATTGATATCTGTACCCTCACCACATCGTTGCCTGCCATTTCACTATTGCTCCTTCATCCACCAAAATAAAATTGATGTAAGCTATCTCACGATACACTCAGCTATTCATGCTTTCATGATATTCAAATTAGTTTTTCCAAATTTCGAACAATGTTCTCACCACTTGAAGAAACAACTCTTGGTTGATTTATCATGTGAAAAATAGAATAATCTAGGATATATCATTTAAAATTCTACATCAATTACAGAAGATTTGGTTGTAATACAAATTTCCCACTGGAATTACAATTACTGATAATCTAGTTGACAAACTGAACCAATATTTCCACAGCTGATTGGACAAAATGGTAACAGTGTTATTTGTCACAGTAATTCTGACTAAATTTAATAATATTTGTGTGAATCCTTTTGGATCAATTTAAGATGAGAGTGATTGAATTGAATGCAAACATCAGTATAACACTCAAAAGATCTACTGTGATCCAGTATACATTCATTGTATTTTGTATTGCCATGAATAAAAAGAACAAATTGTTCAATTTTCAATCTTTGTTAGAGGTAGAAATGTCCTTTGGTGAAATTGCTGTGTGATTTTAAATAAGATAAAATTTATTTTGACAGCAGTGAAATGTGTCTAAGTATTGGAAGTATGTAAGTAATCATTACAATAGTTTCCAACATACCGAATGACTTGGAAACCTTAATCCACGAGGATGTAACATGACTTCGTCGCTATAGAACGTCAAATATAGCCAACAGAGAACAAATTATTGAGTGATTGATGAATGAATCTTAAGGTAAATTACTTTGTGCGTTTGTTGTTTATGTTAACTAAGAGCGAAACGGAATGGATCGTAATTCTTATTTGGTGTTGAGGAGTTGAATTAACTTGGGAGAAAGATCATATGCTATATGCAGTCAGTGGAAACGAAAAAGGGAGTTAATGGTTTGCATATTTGTGAGAATTAACCAATTCTTCAAGGTCGAAGTGATAACGGTTGCGTTGAAATACTAGAAGTTATAGCAATGACATCTGAAGTTGATGGGAAGATATACCTTTATTAAATTCCAATTCTAGTTTCAATTTGAAACAACGCAATTTAAAAGCACAGAAAATTGATTTTGAACGAAACGATGCTGCTCAAAATATATAAATAGATAAAAATATCTCTATTGAAATTGCTATCAAAATATATTGCTTTGATATTAAAGTTTGTAAATTAGGATTGCTATACCATAATATACCAAAGCTACTTCAAATTTCTAACATGTTCACATTGAAGTTTTATATGGTCTCTCTAAAATTCTAAATTACGGAAGTAATAACAATATGAGCAAAATACAATACTTGACAAACTGTTATTTGTGAAACGTTCACAAACAAACTATTCGAAATCGCCTGGTGCAGAGTGTTTAAACTTTCTGGAAGATCAAGAACTCCGCAGAAGCCGTTTGCAAACACACAACAAGCTCATATTCGGTTTGTCAAATGTTTGTAAGTAGTTTCTCAACTTGGCGAGGAATTTAACTACTTGACTCGGCTGCAACATATATTTTCCTCAACAATCCATTTGGTTTAACAGTAGAGTTGAATCAATTGAAATAGAACATTTCATAAAACAGATATCACAAAATTTTGATGAAAAATTCAAATTCATATTCTTGATAACTCAAATCGAAGAGTTAGGTGAATTGGTAAATAGTATGCGGGGGTGAAAGCTCACCTACCGGTCAAAAGGTCAATATGAATATCTTCCTATCGTAGTCTTCTATAGTAACATAGTGTATGTAAATATATTATACTTCTATCTTCGAGTTCCACAAACATTGAGGTAGCCTCAATAAAATCCTGAGCTTGACGTAACTGTGCATTGTAGAAGCTCTCTGTACTATATATCGCTTCTGAACGAGACAATTTTGTCCAGCATATGTTTTGTCCAGCATTTTTATTGCACCAATGTAATAAAACTTCCAGTTAGTGTCAGAAAACTTCAAATAATCCTGAAAATATTCCTGGTTTATCTTCGTCGTTAAGAAAACACGCAATATAGATAAAATTCATCCATAACCATCGTGCAACAATGCAATCTCATTGCAATTCAAAGTTTGCGTCAGTTTTCCACGACGACACTAAAACGGAATGACAGCGGACAACTGTGGGCAAAACTATCTCAACTGACGATGTTTGCATTAAACAGGAACGGAATATCGACCTTCGCAATTATGTTGAGTTATTATTTTGAAGCTACTTTCATGAACCAATTGAAGTGCCTGCATTCACATTACTCAAAAATTATTGCTTATCTCTTGACAAAATGATATTTCTCAAAATTCTTCCTACAATCGCTTCCACAATAGTGCATTATACATCTCAATTTTTGTTCTTGTGGCATTTCAACAAGAAATGAGTATACGGAGCTCACTGTTAAATTCTATTACTGTACGAGTTGATCCATTTTTACTTACTTGTACAAAGTAACAAGTAATTTTTATAAACTTTTCTGTGATTTCCGCATAAATTCAGAATGATCAGTCATAGGATACTGGAATCTAGCATTTGGAATTGCTGTAGCATTTTAATGGTCATTTTTCATTTTTGTTACAATCGGCTGAACCGGAAGTGCACTTTATATAATAGACTTTTCGAATTTTTCGCATAAATTCTAAACAATCAGTCATAGAATATATAAATTTTGTATGAGGCACTTCCATGATATCTAGTTGTACACCTTACGATTGCTATCGACTGAACCGGGAGAGCACTTCAATCAAAACATTCGTCGAATTTTCCGCATAAATCCAAAACGATCAAACGTAGATTCTTAGAATCCAATATTAAGGACGATAATACCATCTTGATGCTCATATGCCATTTTTATTGAAATCCACCAAGTTGGAAGTGTACTTTACTTGACAGTCTTTTGGAATTTTGCTATCGATTAAGCAGGAAGAGTATTTTATTCGAAACATTTTTTGAATTTTCTGCATGAATCCAAAACAATTGAACGTGGATGGTCAGAATTCAGTATTTAAGACGATTATACCGTCTAGATGCCCATATCCTATTTTTATTGAGATCCACTGAGCCGGAAGTGCACTTTACTTGACAGTCTTTTGGGATTTTCCGCATAACTTCGAAACGATTATGTGTAGAATATCAAAATTTGATATTTCAGTCTACTGTAGCATCTGAATGATTGCCTACTATTTTCATAACAATAGGCTGCGCCAGACGTGCACCTCAGTAGGAATTTGTTTTCTAATTTTGCGCATAAAGTCAGATCTGTTGGCAGTCGTAGAAGTTTGGAATGTTGTAGCATGAGAATTATGGCCTACTGTTTCCATAGCAACTGACTTGGCTGAAAGCGCATTTCACTTGACAGATTCTTAGAATCTCTTGAGTAAATCTAAAACGATTAACTGTGGAACGATGAGATTTTGTGTTTGATTATATATATTCAATGATATATATATATATATATATATATATATATATATATATATATATATATATATATATATATATATATATATATATATATATATATATATATATATATATATATATCCAATGATGTGCAAGTGAGTCACGTGATGTTCACGTCAGATTCTTTTTTTTTAAATTTTGGTGGAAATGCCTCTTTGTCGACTTTTGAGATTTCGACAGTGGCAGCTTTCCTTTTCAGATGCTATCCGAACAGCTAGCGATTCCAGCAAAATGTGCGAATGAAAAGTTCAGTTTGTGCTTGATTTTGAGGACAGACTTATTTTCTGTTTATTCTGATGCGCTTGCATGAAGATAAGGTCACGTGCATCGTATGATAAAGACGAAAAAGCACTCAGAGTGGGATTGATGCAGGGACTGACTCACCACATTGTTGATAAATATAACCAGGAGTCTTTTTCTGAATCGACTGCAATATTCTCATGCTATTTCAATGATTCTGAATGACTTTCTTCAATTTTAGTTATACAAAACAAGCCATGTTTAATAATTGCATTAATATTTTCGTTCGATGGGCTTCATATCGATATTAAAGGAGCCTAGAATTTGTTTTGCTTGCTTTTCTATTTTTGAATCTAGAATCATTTTGCTTTTTGTCGTTGTTTCTGAGTTTGGAACCATTTTGTCTTGCTTCACCGTCTTGGAGCTAAGTCCAGCTCTATAAACGTTGGGCTAACTTGAAATCGAATTACCGCTGAAAATCAGTTTTGGTCTCACAGCATTGGACTAGATTGAAGTTAAATCACCAAATGAGTATTTAGTCTGGTTTCACAAGCGTTGAATGCGATTCAAAGTTGATTCATTGTTTTGAGGATCATTTCACAATTTCACAAACGTCGACGACCATTTGTTTCAAAATTCCTCTTCATCTTCGACCGTCTTGGCTCGTACTGAAATCGCAGGCATCGAGTGTCTTGTACAACCGCCGGGAAAACTTCAACGTTACCGCCAGCCTTCAGCTAATCCGTCGCTAGTACTGATTTCTTTGAAATATATGTTGTATGAAGGATGGTAAGGTTTTCAACAAAAAATTGAAAAAGTCTTGTCTACACTGTTCTATTTCAGCTTAAATTGCTTACCGGCTTCGATTCTTTCAAGAATCATCATCAGAGCCGGTTAGACTACAAAGAAACGAAAAACGATCACATACAAATTTTTTGTAAATCTACAGCAATGCACAAAAATAACAAAATAATAATAAAATATTCAGGAAAATACTTACACTACACAACTACGGAAGAAAAACAACGTCGACTAGACATATAAATGAAAGAACAACTATGTAAAACTGTAATAAAATATGTTTCATGATGTATGAGAATTTTTTCATATCTGGATACGAGCCTTGAATACGCACGACTGTGCAAAATTCTTTTTTGAAAACACGGTTATACTAGAGGAGGACGGGGAAATCCTGTTGCAGCGCCAAAATTTAATAAAATTTCCAGAAGCGCGATATCTTCCAAATTCAACTGGTCATTTAAATTCAGCGCTCTGTTTGCTGCAATACATCTTTTTATTTCTAAGTTTTCTAAAAAGTCAAGTGCTTTTCCATTATTCTTAATGTGTAATATTTCTATGTTTTTATCAATGTTGAAATCATGTCCTGTATCTAATATATGTTCTGCAAAACTAGATTGGTTATTATTATTCCTTATACAGTGCACATGTTCCTTTACCCTAGTGACAAATTGCCGCCCAGTCTTCCCAACATAATTGCTGCCGCATGCGCAACTCAACCGACAGACCCCAGACTTCTTAAGCTGTGGCGTCCTGTCAATTTTTGTACACAACTCTCTACTCATCGATTTGAACACAAGGTCAATATTATATTGTTATATTTCTCTTATTTTATAATTTATATTTTCTATAAGGGCAAGCTTATACGCAAACGTGGGTTTGTTTCAATGTTCAAACAGTTATAAGCTGATATCGAGAGAATGCTTTGTTTCTTTTTGTGTATTAGATTTTCTTGAGAGAAACGAAACCGGTAAGCAATTTAAGCAGAAAAAGAACATTGTAGACAAGACTTTTCCAATTTTTTCTTGAAAACCTTGCCATCCTTCATTCATCTTCACACTTAGGCGTTTCCTCCCCTTCAATTATGTGTTGTATGTCTACTGTAACCATTTTTTTGTGTGTGAATGAATCTCTACCCCTGAGTATTCTCTAGACAGTTCTTACCATTTCCCCTGAGCTATCCAGCCGTCCATCTTCAGAAACTGTATCACCGACCGCACTGGCACTCAAGCATACCATCAGCAGTTACAATAGTAAATAAATTGACGTTTTTGATTCGCAAATATCTCTACGATACTATCAATAATTCAAAAAGCATCATGCACTTATTAATACACAGGGCGTGAATTGCGGGTTAATCGCAATCGTTGTGGTTACTGTGGTCTTTTTATGACCTACTGCAATAGTTTTGTTATCAGGGTCGTTGATTAAAAATAAGTCATCCGACTGTTCAGTTCCTTTTCAGTATAAATTTCTTAGCGTACTTCAATCCATGTAAGAATATCAAAAAAGTGTAGAATAATATGAGAGTGGATCAGATGATTGTTTGAGAATCAATTTGAAATATGAATGTTGCGATTGCATGAGGTTTTTGAAAAAACTGTTCTGGTAGCTTATTTAAGCAGTGGTGTATGATGGTGGCTGTTATATATTTCACAATTATTGTTCGATGATTTCCAGTATTTTAACACAGATTTGATTTTTGAACGAACACTTTGATAAAAACAAGGGTCATAATCTGCGCGTAATAGGCAAACTGATGTCAAAGAGAAATAGAACGGCTAATTTATATTGAACAATACTCGCAGAATATAAATTTTTTGCGCTTTATACGTTCATAGGACTACCGCATGATGAGTGATTGATATTTTTTATCTAAATCTAGGGTTAGAGCTGTCTGAATAATCCCGAAAAATGTGAGTTATGAACCTGAATGTGGAATATGGAGGCGTCGGCTGCTAATTTTTTTACATATTTACTCAAAATTCATACTTATTCTGAGCTGATAATCCAGTTTCCAAGCAACTCCTTGATAGATTTCTAAACTGATAATGGGTGTCAGTAACGTTCATCAATTTGTATCAGAGATAAATGATGTTGGTACTCATTCCCCCTTCCAAAACTTTGAGGTATTCTTATAATTTTTTTGTACTTTAATTTGATGTATCGAACCATCAATATCTTTTTGCACGATTGGACATTTTCATGTGTTTACCGGCACTCTAACTGAGGTGGTATGTTGATTTTACCAGCAAACTGTGGTTACTATGGTTATGTTCACTTACCGCCCATGGGCAAAGACGGTAAGTAAAAAATGTGGACTTTCACAAAAAAATATAAATTTATTTATCCCTATTTGTAATTAAAAATTCAGAATAAAATGTCAAACATGACAGCTGACAGCGAATAAAAAATCATCAGTAGTAATTCAATTTGAAAAAGAGAATATGGATGCATATTTTGGATGTTCCAATCGTGCAAAATATTCTGTAAGCATCACGGTCAATAAGTACAGTACGGATTTCGTATAATATTTGGAAACCCCGCTAAGGCTAGGCCTCCAAACTATTATTCTCAATCGGTAAACTGTACTTACTGACTTGAATAACTATTTTTCTTGTATTTTGAGGGCTTGTTTTACTTTCTTTGTATGACAGACTGATTATAATTTAATAGCTAGAATCTCTCATAAATGTGAGACGATGAAATTAAGGTTCAAGAAATAATGGCACAATGTGGATTACTGCTAGAAATCTTAATATGTGAAAAAATTTTGAGGAGAAACTGATCATCAAAATGCACGAAATACAAATCTTAAGTCTACACATGTCTAGTACGTTTTCGTTGACTTGATTCGGAATAGAAATGCGATTTCAAACCGAATTTGTAGATAAAATATAAAGTTGATATTCAAAATTGAATTCAATGAAATCAGGAAGTATAAACATACTAACAAATACTTAAGTGTCACGAGCCAGAAGTAAGTTTGCGCTCATGTGTTAGGACTTTCGTGGCTTCTTTTCTTGTAAACTCATTTCTAACTACTTGATAGTTTGATTGTGAATGCAAATGAATTTATGAAAGCTTTCATCAATTGAATACTTGAAGAAGTGTCATAACTCAGAGTATATGCTAAATTAAAACAGACGATGAGATATGTCATTCTGGCTGTATCCATAAAACGATCCTAAAAATGAAAATTTCATGAAAAGTTGCCGCAAAATTGAAAAAAAACTGGATATCGTGTTCTATTTTACAGTCTTCTTCAATACAGACGTTCACAATTTAATATTTTCTCTTACAAGGTCCAGATTTTCACGACTTGTTACAATAACTGCCTTACTATATTATATTATTGAGTATTGTTTCTCCTTTAACGTTTCTCATATTCATTCGGAAACTTCGACTTCTCCACTAGCTTCGATTGAGAACCATCACAGGCTTCAAAAAGAGAATAATTATCTATTGTTTCTATTTCTAGCAAACGATGATTTGTACCTTCCATAAATATTTATGATCAGGATATTTGGCATAATTTGCAAATATATCGTGAGAGTTTTGCCATTCTCACAGAATTGATGTTACTTAATTTGACGTGATGAATTGCGAACGTCAATTGTGAATAATTTTCCAAGTTATAATTCACATTGAGAAATAACATCAGTGTGGCTTTTGTTGAAAAAGCCAAATTTAGTAGTATTTTCTGACGAATTAATACTTTTAACAATCAAAATTTAAATACCCAAAATGGGCAAGTCCCCTTGATTCATGATTTTGACCATGTTCTTGATAAGATGTTGACAAAAAATCCAACCAGATAACAAAGAATTTTATGGTCTTCCTTTCTTCCAAAGGGACTAGGCCATTCACCATAACATTTTGCTACGTTGATGCCAGAACCTCTTTGGTTCAACAAAATATTATTCCCTTCCACTTGTGGGAGTAATATGGAGCAGCACCTCGAGCTAAGTGTTGTCTTGTGAGCTCGTCGAATAAAACTAATTGTTCACATGGCTTCGTTTCACAAATAACCTCGGTTAGGTACTGTATCATTGTTCATTTGATGTTTTTAGCACATTTTTTTGAGAAAAGCGCTATTATATTCACTTTGGCTGTCTGGCTGGCTGGCTGGCTGAGTTCTCAGCAACTATACTATTTACAGACTTGAAACTGGTACTAAATAAAAGCTGCTATTACGTAGGCGTGCACAAATTGCTTTAATTCAAGCTCAGTGATTGTGGAAGATTGAATTATTCAATTACTTGTTTCAAGTGAAACAATGTCCATAGATATATATGACATTAGGGATATGGCAGCTAAAATTTATTGAAGTAGATAAAAATTTAGTTACAACTTTCGCCACGGGCGTCACTAATATTATGTACATTGTCAAATCTGTCCGGGACTCATTCAATGACTTGTTTGACGCGAATTTGAAGCTTATTAGAATGAACTATTATTATTGGATGAGAATTTGTTTACTTTTGGTGTATTTTTTCTTATATAGCTTTGATAAAGATCAAATTATCATTTCAAGGTACAGCACTTGACTCCCGTCAGTCAATAACCAAAAAATGAAGATTAAATAGTATATTGTGTGGCTAGGGACGAAACAAGACGATCTCAGCTGAGGGTGAGCGTTGCTTGCCCGAGCGAAGCGAGGGCCGGCATCACCCTCGGCTGAAATCGTGTTTTGTCCCGTGCCACACACTGTATTTTTCATAATACCTGCATTGAGACTTTCCACATTACAAATTTGTCATAACAAAGTAAATATTTTTCTTTTGATTTTGCAGGTAACAAGTCGAGAGTACCTGCTTGTGCTTTATCAATAAGATGTTGCGATGTACTTAAAATTGTCGTATTAATACTTTTTTTCTTGAAACTAATCGTCTTTTTAATTTAATTTACTGCTCCGAATACAACAACTGTCAAATTAACTAAGGTTATATGATTTTCATTTAGAGATTGACAATGAACAAATGCGACTCTGCCAGGGATAAAACGATGTAAAAAATTAATTCAACGGGCAGAAACAAGCTTGTTTCTCCCCTTGGGCAGAAACAAGCCTGTTCCTGCCCGGCTTCACTCGCATTTGTCTGCAATTGTCTTGTTTCGACTGACAAAACAGGCGTTGAAACGCGTTGTTTCAATGCAGATATTATGAAAAGGTATTTTTGAGTTTGTACATGCATAAATTATGTACCTATCAAATAGTCAACTTGAAACTAGTACTAAATGGAAGCTGCTGTTTCGTAAGTTTGCCCAAACTGCTTGATTTCAAGCTCAGTAGTTGTGAGAGATGGTAATTTGCGAAATCTCTGAAGTAACAAGCATTCATGAGCTGTCAAAAATGCGCTTTCATCATCTAGATGATTCTTCCATTTTTTGTCGATATTTTCATCCAAAAATATTTGAAACCAAGCACCCTTTTTAAATTAACGAAGGCAATAAGTCTCTATTTCACCGGCCTCAACAGACTCAAAAAATGTATATCAAATATAATATGGATTAAGAAAACGATGTATGGGAATTCAGTCAATGTTTATCAATCCTATCCCACTCTACAGTTTTGGTCCCACCCCAACCATTTTCAGGAGTCAGTAATATGGATATTTGCTTTTTCTTTCTAGAACTCCTTTTATATTTTACATTGAGTTCTAGTAACCATGTGAAAGTTCAAATATATTCTGGACACTGTAGGCTTCCTGGAACATTGGATAATTGATTATTTTTCCGATGAGTTTGATATCTAAGTGATTGTTTGAATCATTCACTACTCTTCAAATCGTAAATTTTATCCTTAGATGAAAATTATCCAATTTGGGAAGGATGATTTGAAGTTCATTGTAAGATGCAGACACTACGCTATCGTCAACGTAACGTTCATAATATTCATCAATCAAACTTGCTTCCAGTATGATGAAATTTACAAATTTCTGTAGATTCAGTTCTCCTTTTAAGTAATTAATCGATGAATCTATAGTGGAGCCATCTATTTATAAATAAATTCCAATTTGTGAGATCTTATTCAAACTGAGCCGGAAATGAGAATTTTTTTCCCATATATACTATGGAATAAGAACTTGAGGAATATATTTGATGAAATTTCACATAGCTTATGCTATGGTCACTTGTCGCTTATTTTGTTGTTGGTTTCCATGCACAGAATTAGGGTAGCTATATTGGTTAGTAGGTTGGAATATAACGTCATTGCTGAACTCCGTTATAGAACGTGTGCTATTCCCAATTCTTGTTTGTCTGATGGTCTCAATACGTAACCAAAAAGAGAATAACATATGATCAAATTAGTTTTGATTATCTAGAAGAATTTCTGCTGTGCAAAATTTGTATATTAATCAGAAAACTAAAATAGGGAGTATTTACACGTCAATATTCGTGTATTAATCAAGTTGATTATGTGGGACTCATGAAAATGCCACTGTTATATTTTTGATCTGCCAGACTCCTATGATAAATTCTAGTCTAGTGCTTTTTAGAAGAACTAAAGGTTGAAGTTGAACATAATCAGTGATAACATCGCATGTTATCAGCTCTGCAATGGAAGTATTTGGTAATTCAAAAACTTTAGAATTATCTTTGGGATATTAATTCTATTGTCAAGTCTAAAGTATTGTAATGATTATTTCACTCATATCAATTATACCGACAAATTTTGCATAGTAACAATGACAATTATAATAATAAATTCCTTGCCTTGGTAAGTTTCCGTTACCTCGGTGAATTCCCGTTGGCAAGCGATTTATTGCGATACACAGTTCTAATATAAACAAACAAGCAGTTCTCGGAAATGTCAAAATTTAATCGTTTTGGAAATGCATTTTTCGCCGAAAGAAATGAAATTGAAAACAAAGAGTCCAAAAATACAGAAGTATATGGAGGCAATTTAGTGCATTTTTCAATAAAAAAGGTTAGTAGTTGCAACTAACAATATTCAATAGGTACTTCGTGTAGCAATTTCATTCGAGAAATATTCTCCACAAATACTACTCGCGACTTTAATTTTATCATAAATTTTATCATAAATTTTTCTTTCAAATATTGATTACCTTTAAGCAACATCCTTTGAATCATCTGCTCAGATGAAATCCCTCGAGCTACGCTCTCGTGATTTAATCGGATAGATGACTCTCACGATGTTGCTAGGTAATCAATGTTTTAAAGAAAAATTAATTGATAAAATTACAGTCCCATATGATATTATACGATAATAATCACTCTCAACATTCCAAAATATAGCCATTTCTCAAACTGAAATATGAACTTCGACTGGAAAAAGTTACAAACATATCGAACTGATTGTAGGAATAATTGTGTTTTGGGCACAATTATTTTTTCAATATTATACAATCTCGTCAGATAGAAAAACATTCACAAAATGTTTTCATATGGGAATTTTTGGAATTACTATAGATTTTGTTATTCATGTTTTTGATAGGAATAAATAACAAACACGATCATTGCTCATATCATTTCGCTTCGGAAAACAATATTTCATATTAATAGGAGAGATAAATCCATTCTGCAAAAATTTTTGATGAATATATTTGTAAAATATTGGATTGATCAGACAACAAATATTGCACTTATCATAGATATATCATATATCTTTGAGAATGTTTTCATATCTTGAATAATTTATCAATAGGAGCCCAGGCTGGATAAATCAAGGCTCATAAGATACATTATTCCAAATGAAAATATAATAACAAAACCATCTTGACGTTTTCAAATTTCTGTGATCAATGAGACTTCTAAAATATAATTTTAAAGCTCAATATCCGGAAACTCATCTTCCAAGCCAAATAATTTGCATGAAAAAAATTATTATCAGGTATGTAAATGTTGACCTCCCAAAGTAGCGTCGAAGTCTGCGTGAAAAGTTTTTGCTGATAACCAAAGATACCAGAACATCGAAGTGATATTTCAGATACTCTGCAAGTTGTCCAAACTTCCCTAATTTATTTCACATCGATAACGTTGGAAATTCAGGCTGAAGTACTTCTAATGGGGCTCACGGTAGAGGGAATGCTTTCAACAAAAAAAAATTGTGAGTGCTCAAGAATAATATAAATTGGACGAATCAAGAACAAAGTATGATAATTGAAAATAGGTGAATATATTTTGTAAAAGTACAAACTGTGAGTAGAAAGTTGTTCAGGGCAGATGCGACGTATTAAAATGAGAACTAATATGAATGTTGTAACTATTCTGAAGCTTTCATCGATTGTGGTCAGAGTTTATGAGCTCAGATCTCCCAGAGAGTTGAACTCATTGAGATCGTTCTCATGACTGTAGCCTCCTGTTACTCTACTGGACCACCCTATATAACTAAATACCAATGATTTGGCGTTTATAGACCTGAACGTCTTTTGAGATTGGAATCGTTTGAAGTGTATAATTTATCCGAAATGTTGACTCGGCGAAGAGTTCCACTTGCGAGCCTATCAAGGGTTCTCGAGGAAAAAACTTGATCAAAAATACAATTGACCACCTTATTTAAAGATCAAGTGCCAAGTTATCAAAAGCATTAACGCTGGAATGTGCATAGATCATAGATCAATGTTCATAGCCTGATATTTTCGTAGAGATTTATTTTGTTCTTGATAAGGAGGAAGCGGTATTGTTATTGCGACGTTTTGTTGCGTTATGGTTGCATTTGTCACCCCCTTGCTGGAATTAGACGAGAATTTGCTGATACACCAGATTTCTGCCAATACATTTATAGAATATAGCACTTATTCGATATCATCCATCATTTTGAGCCAATTATTATATATCATATTTATTGTATCTCCTAGAGTTCTATTACTATTCAAAATACCTATTCTCAGACAAGCCTAACCTGTCCCTTGAGAATTTATCTGCTGGAGATAGAAATAGCCTGACCTAATTGTATATATCTCTCTCTTACTAATAGTATGAAAGGAGCAATTTTTGCATGGCGTTTTTCTTCCCAAGCTTCGACATACTCTATTGCTGATGTCCTCTTTAATTCCTAGCTACTGCCTTGTACCAGTGACAGACGTATATCTGCGTGAAAATATTTAGTTCATTCGCTTCCATTAGCGTACTTAGTAATTTTGTTTGGTTAATCAATAAAGTTTGAGCCACGTGAAGATTGGATATAATTGAATTGAACGCTTCTTCCTCTTCACTAGTTTGATTTAGGATACATAAACATTATCAGAGCACAAATGTTCTAAAAAATTATTTATATTTGATTGAATAGATGTCTAATTTGTCATGGTTATTGATTTCTAATTTGATTTACTCAGCCACGACAAATCTGGGATTCATTCTATAAAATGTTCTAAATTTGATAAACAATACATAGGTCAAACGAAGAGAAATATTGGTAAACGCTTTCAAGAACACAACATGTACCATGTTGAATGCAAAAATATATTCAAGTCTGTGTTAGTTTATAATTTTCAAGAAACAGGACTCAAATTTGAAATTAATAATCCTAATCCTCAACAAGATTAAAATATGCGAGGAAAATAATTTGAATGCTTTAGAGGTAATCTAAATGGAAAGGCAGAACACCTATCACACTCTGATCTTTCTCCATTATGTAATCCTCTCTCGAAATTTATTTATATAAGAGCCAAAATGATAAGATGTCAATATTGCTGTGTGATTTACAATAGATCGATACAAATCAAATCAATCATTTAATCCCGAAGCCTACTCCGTCCACAATTCTAGAACTTAAGCGTTCCAATTAATTGATTTGCGAGGCTCAACATGACCAATGTATTATTCTGTTGTTAAATAACTCTGTTTCAATAGTTAGAATGTGGAATACTGATTTCTAAATGCATATACTTGGCCGAGCCTATCAATTTTTGCCACGGAGACGAGTTTCGTATCATAAGTATGTGGAACTAAATGATTGCAAGAAGAATTGTGTTATTCCAATATGTACAAGCCCCGTCTTACTTACATGAGTTGGCAGGACTATTGAAAAACCAGTCAAAAATTCAAGAGGAAATTTTGGCTAGAATAGAATTTCTAGTCATCTTTTATGCTATAAATACAATTTTTGGTTTCAATTTTCATATACTCAGTAAATCGTCTTCCAAAATGTTAGTACGTTTAGAAAACAAAATAAAAAAATTGGATTCCTCTTTCAAATTCTTTGGTCAACAATAATCCATGCAATATGGCTTTATCACTTTTCTATTCAACATTTATGAGTGTTTATAGTAATTAAGGTATAAAGGATGTTAAAAGGACAATAATATCTGAGATCAACAGTGTACTTTTCGAAAGATTCTGGCACGAGGTGTG
This sequence comes from Dromius quadrimaculatus, assembly GCA_963989225.1. NCBI lineage: Eukaryota > Metazoa > Arthropoda > Insecta > Coleoptera > Carabidae > Dromius > Dromius quadrimaculatus. Next base: position 8,065,733 of record OZ022328.1, read on the forward strand.
TACGTCGACCGTAGGCATTATCGTCTGTTCAACTCTTGTGGTGCCTCTAATGTTTAATGTCCGTCTAATGTACTATTTCAGACAAAATTTTCAGTTATGTTTATCCTGTCATTCTGACTTCTGTCAGAGAAATTACTCTATTTACTAGCTGATATTTTTGTTTGTTATTCTGCAGAATTGGGTATTATTTGTTATATGATAAGCTAATCGGACAATCAAGATATTTATGTCTTAAAAGTGATTTAGAGTGTTTTGTAAGTTTGTGATGTTTCCTAAGGCTTCATGTATTGTTGTCGCTAAATGGTTTTGTATTTTGTAGTAATGAAAGATGACAGATATATTTCCAAAAGCCTTGAAAGAAATAGTAGTAATAGTTCTACTGCAGCCAAGAAAGAGCAAAACAAAAGCAGTGCTTAAGAAAATCATCACTAAAAAACTGTCGCAACAAAATACCAAATAACAGCATATAACTCCTATCTTTCATTTGAGATTCAAGTCTTGTGTAGATGATAGTAATAGCAAAGTGATAAAGGAAAACTATGAGACGCAAATTGATTGCTCGAAAAACTAATCAATTGCTGGCTTCTATAATGGTGTGGGGTTGCATGTCTGCTAGAAGATGAGACAGAATGCATTTTTGCACGATTGGGCGTTTTCATGTGTTTACCGGCCTTCTATTTGAGGTGATATGTTGATTTTACCGGCAAACAGTGGTTACTGTGGTTATGCTGACTTACCACCCATGGGCAAAGGCGGTAATTGAAAAATTATGAATTTTCACAGAAAAATATTCATTCATTTATCTTTATTTGTGATTGAATATTTATAGACTGGGAGCTGGTGACAGGTGGGGTTCTCCGATTTTATACCGCTTGCCTTTTTGAGGGTTGATAATTTACCTCTAAATAAGAAAGATAAAAATGTTACTAAGCGATGCACGCTTTCCGGTCATAGTTCAAATTCCAATTTAAGGTCTGAAAAAAAAGTGGTTTTTTCCGTGATATCAAATTGCATGCCTTTGTAATGTTGAATAATTGGAATTAATCTAAAGTCAAGTATTGAAAGGCAAGCGATTCCCAACAGCCCAAGTGGCTCAAAGGGTTGCGTGAACTTGTGAGAAAAATATGAGAAATGCCGTGTTTCCAAATTGCATGCCAATGAGAAAAATTGAAGTTTCAGTCATAAAACCCTTGTAAAAAAATTGGCAAGCATTTCTCGTTGGCGCAAGGGTTTGAAATTTGGGGGTTATCTTGCATAAATTTTGCACCAATTTGCCGTGATTTCAAATTGCATGCCATTTCAACTATAGGTAATTTGCTCGATGAATTGTTATTGAGAAAATTGGCATGCACCCCAGGATGTCCCAAAATGGAGGCATGCATTGAGGAAGTTGCAAAAAAAAGAGGTAAAATTTCCGTCATTTTATTCTGCATGCCATTGTGTATTTCGTTCAAAATTATTTTTTTTAGACGACACAAAGAATGGCAAGCATGTTGCTCAGGCTCATCATTGATAAATTTTGGAAAAAGGATTGGGAAAAAGTGCTCGTAAATTAATTCAGTAAAATTAACAGGGATTATTCGGCGAATTTATTTATTTAAATTTTTTGACTTATTTTAAACAATAATGGCCTTGGTGAGTCTCTTCCAAAATACTGCAGAGAGCTACAATTTAATTTATCCATAATATTTTCATAGCAACAATTCCAAAAATATTCAATTGAAATCACTGGAAAGCTCAAATTTCCCTATTAATATCGGTATTAGCTCTAACTGGGTATAACATTAAATTGCAACCAATGAGGCACTAGAATAATACTATATCAAAGAGTCCTGATAAGAAAGAAACACGTATGTACAGTTGACATCCCAACTTCTGAATTTGTGAAACATTGAAGTTTTCAATCTTGCTATTAATAAAATAATAATCACACATATTAACAACGAAAAACATAATAATTATGCTCTTACTTTTCGCCCGGAATGTGAATAAGTTATGTGGATGAAATATTGTAGCAAAATGTATTTTTGAAAGGTCAATTGCCTTCATCTGGAACTTAATAGTAGGTATATCTTCATTATTATGCGAACATATTATTATCATTATGAAAAAATAAAGAATCTAATTATCAGAAAAAAATAATTTATTATCATAGAATAATCATACTTAAATAGCTAATAGGATGTTCCATAATATAAATAAATAGGAATGGAAAGGAATCTGAAATTGGCAATAATTGCTCAAATTTCCATTTCCTCATCATAATTATTGTCAATTTCAGGTTCTTCTTCAGTAGTTTCACCATCTATTTGAGAATAAGTGTCGCTGTCATCATCGTCCGATTCATCCTTATCGTCCTCGTTGTCGGCACTTCTCACAATATCATCCTCTTCAACTCTATTCTCTTGTGGATCTGTGAAAATTATTGCAAAAATTTTGTTTAATGAATTATTATTATTAGTATCTACTCTTGAAGTATAATTACAGAAAAATTTCCAATACAATACTGGAACAGCTAGAGAAATTATTCCCTCAAACGCTTGTAAATTGAAATATGTATCAAAAATATAAGTACCATCAATAATTTCCTGAATATTTTGTGGAACATCATCACCTTCAAACCACTTGAAGGTGTAAGCATCATTCTCCAATAGCCATCCAAATTCTTGCACATTCAGGCTGGTGTTAGGTACTGCAGAAAAAGCATTTTTCCACAAATGCCCGATGTAAGCAGTTCGAAGAATTTGTTGATGAAGTTCACGCTTGCAAGGTGGTAATATGCAAGGATCAAATTCCAGCAACTTTTGCTTGAATTTATCTGTGGGCTCAATGTTATGGCCATAGCTGTATGAAAACATGAGTAAACGAGCCTCATCTACATTAGAGCACCTTCCCAAGCAATTTTTTGTTGTTGCATACATTTTGCATACGAATTCCTCTATGATGGAAAATGCTGCTTCATAATTTTGATTTGAAGGGTCTTGCAATACAGCGAAAGCTTGTTGAATTTTTTCACTTTTTTTGTATAACTCCCATGGTTTTTTTTTCCCTTGCGGAAAAATGCTGGGTTGTAGTCGCATCCGGTGAATGCGTGGAACGCAGGTAAGCCGGAGCATTTCAAGGTTCCCAACGCTTTATATATTTCATTAATATTTATATACCGACGATTATTGCCGGTGCTGTAAAGAAGCCAGACCTTCAATGACTGTGGTATATGCATCATATTACCCAGGATGATAACAAAGATGTCGGAGTCACAACATTTGATGACAACCTCTTTGTCTTCCATTTGGCACAAGAAAAATACAATTTTCGTATCAGCCTCCTCGTGACCTTCGCATTTCAAATGGGGAATTATCTCACAAACTACTGATCCATCTTCAGCTACTTTGTATTTTTGGCATCGCTCAAAGGAGACAAAAATTTGTTTATCTTTAATATAATGTTTCACTTTTGATTCAGATGCCCAGTAGTCCATAATAAAAGTAATGAACGATTTCTTGAAGTTAATATTCTTTAATTCAGCTCCAAAATCCGATGGTCGCTTTTGATCTGGACCTTATCAAAATGGAAACCAAATTTCAGATGAATTATAAAAATGAACTTGAAAAAATAAGTAAAAATATGATATGTTTGGACCTTGAAACTGTGTGCATTTACAAAAATGGGACATCGTCCTTGTGTGTTATATTGATCAAATCTTTTTTCACTATGATAATTGTCAAGACTCAAATTATTGATTCCTCTATTTGAGGTTGTTTCACGTGATCAGACCTTGGGTGAATGCCAGAGAAATTTTATCCTTTCTCCACTAAATGTGGAACCCAAGTTCTCACAGCTAGTATTCAGTATATTTTAATTATGTAGATACTTGCCTTGTTTATTTTTGTATCATTGTTTCTGATGGAGACTTTCATATAGAGAGAGTCAATACGTCGAATATAAACAGATATACAGAATTTAAACTAGAAAAACCTAATCATTATGTTTCAATTCTAAAAGCATGTATAGATCATTGAAGTTCTGTTCAAAAAAAGAAATTGCTTAGGCTGTAAAAAGAGTTATCAAAAGCTTTCTGTCTTATGACGGAAAAAGACGTGAAACATTTTCAATTGACTTATTCGAGCGTGCATATAAAGAGCTTATTCTGCTTATCCATAGTCATATCAAAATAGTATAACTAGTTGATAATATATTTTTACCTTTGAACTCATATTGTACATTGAAATTATCTCTCAAGATATGTTCATTATCCTTTATAGATGGACTCTTGTATTCATCGAAAAGTATATATATATTTCTTTTGCATTAGGATTTATCGTCGTTATACTTTCTAGAATTTTTATTGCTACGGCTCCCAGTGTCGATGGCACTTGTGTTAATTGATGTAATAGAAACATGCCATCGATTATGACTACATTTACATTATTTGGTTGACAATGTTCTTCTGGAAAATCACTTTTTTGGATGTAAGTTTCTAATATTTTAGTTATAACTGATTTGTCAGTTTTGTTAATGGTGCCATCCATATGACAGAGCGAAAGAGGCACCGGTGTTAGAGGGTAAGATAAAACCTAAAAGAGAAAACATACAGAATTTCAATATTCTATATATGAAACATTTTCATCACTCAGTTCATTCAAAATCTGGTTTGAATGACCAATGGTTCAATCAGTTCAAATAAAATCATGAATATATCTATACTAGGAGTATATGAATTAAAAACGATGTTACCTTTTCCATATTGATGTTTTCTTTTGAGCCCCATGCTATCCCCAGTAGTCTGCCAAATAAATTTTTTCGTAATTTCACTTCCTGGATTTTCCCATTGACTCTGAGTTTCATCTTTTTTATGCAGCTTGCAAAGTTTAGAATTTTATTTCTTTTGATTACATATTTGCCAAAGTTCTTCTCGTTTTCTTTGCATTCTTCAATCATACATTTTTTCATATTTTCCCCAATTATTTCAATATTCAATAAGAATTCTGATACTTCATCAGGTGCTGCTTTCCCTGTTGAAACATTTAAAAGTACATCCTTTCTTACATCTGAAGAGAATGGATTCATTCTCTCAGTCAAGGTGGAAGTAAAACTGTGCATATGTTTTTCACTTCTTACTATCCTATGATGCAGCAAGTCATTGGTGATGTCTTGGACGACATCAAGACCGCACTCTTCCATGACTTTTGATATAAGTGCACACCTCAAGCCGTGATTTATAGCCCATCTTTGCCGAGCGGCTATTGAGTTCGTGATGTGCCTAATACCAGTAAGTCTTCTGCCTGCATCAGCATTGATGGTCTGTTCCAAAGTCAGATCTATCGGCATACGAGAAAATGGTTTACATGTTCTTTTGCATCCAAAACTTCCTTTTCTGAATTGTTCTTTTGATCCAGGGTGTGTATTATCGACATTCAAAAGAGTATTCAAGTACCATACCAACCAACGAGCATAGTTTTGATGATTCAAAGTGAAAAATAAATTGGTCATTTTGTCTATGGCGTAGCAATATAGCTCAAATTCAGCTGTTCTTATGCTTCTCTCAAATAATAAGTAATAACCTATGTGTTTTGAATATTAATTAATTATATATATATATATATATATATATATATATATATATATATATATATATATATATATATATATATATATATATATATATATATATATATATATATATATATATATATATACAGTATGTGAACCAGAAAGCAAGCCATAGACATTCAACATGAGGAATAAGTTTTTAATTCATGTTAGATGAAAATACTGCAAATATAACATTCAGAGGATCAAATTATTTGTCCAAATCAGTAATTACATTCTATTTTACAGGTTCCAAATTACACAGGACTGAAAACAATATAATTTGGGAAGCAATGCGAACTGAAAAACTGATTTTTCATGTTAAATGTCCATGGCTACACACTGTATACATGAATAAATTATATATATATATATATATATATATATATATATATATATATATATATATATATATATATATAAAATGAATAGTAACCTATCAGTTGCAGATATATTGCATAAAATTTTTGGGTTTTGCCATATTTTTCGTTGAGAGTCTCTTGCTGGAACCCTACAAATTCATTTAAAATATCTTGCGTACTAGAATCATTAACGACGTCTTCTATAGTGCATTCACTACGCTGAAATTTTTGCAATAATTGTTTTATATTTGGGTTGACTTCGATTCCCTTTGAGTCCAAAAAGTTTTGAAATTGTAGCTTCTGAAGACATAAATAAACAAGAACGTGTAATCGTTTACATCGGTTAAAATGTTTCCTAGATAAAAATCCTGAAATCGAGCCACTTCCAAGCAAATCGCTCTCCACCAATACGGTCTCCAATCCGCATGAAGTGATGAAAGTACCTATTGAAATAATATCAATTATATAAATATATGTGAAAAAAAACTTTTGTTCTCGTTTATTTGAGCCAATGATGTACTCCAAAAATGTCCTTACAAATATCATAGGATATTTTACTTCTTATAGAAAGTAACCTACGGAAATATTTTTTCTGCGGGTATAAATGAGCTCAAATAAAACATAAATATTTTCTAATACTGAAGAAATTACCTATTGCTTTGAAAAACGACATTTGTATATGAAAACCGCCAATGTGTATGAATAATCTTCTGAATTCATTTCGCTCTGTATTTTGTAATGGCAAAGCTATTCTTGCTATTCCTAGATCATATGTCACCTGTGCATACTGCTCGCCACACTCATCTGCAATTTGAATGGCTCTGCGCATTGTTTCTAATACGACAGCATGATCTGTGGGAGGTTCATTAATTGGTGTCAAATAGAAAACTTTCTGTATCACTTGGTCATCATTAGGATCAATTTTCGCATTGAATCCAACCCACATTGGAGTTGTTATACCGAAAGCATGTGACATCATCCACGCCAAATCCACCTTCCTACCGTGATCCAGGCTCTCCGGAATAACGTTTCTTTCAGGAGAATCGTACGGTAACACAGTAGCTTGTATTTTCGGTTTTTTTAGATATGGCTGCAGTTCCGGAAGGTAGGCTTCAAAAGTTCGCCTTCTTTTTCTTTGGCTAGAGAAATGCCCAGTGATTTCGTCATCTTTATTGTTGATCCCGCTCTCCTCTCTATCAATAATATTTTGAACAACAATCCCAACAGTGTCGTTGAGAGTCGTATTTTGTACTGTAACGCTATCGATAAATCTATCAAAATTATCGAAGGCACATACGGTAAGCAAACCTGGTTCAGAGACAACATCAGAAGAACAGATTCGTGAAGAGTCCACACACGAAAAAGTTGCTTCCGTCTCCAACTCTTCAAGCACGTTATAACTACATATGTGCCCATATCTTTGCAGAATTCGCACAATTTTTTTACTATTTGTGAAACTCTTAATCGTGCTTCCAAGAACTATGTGCTTTGAAGGTATAGTTTTACCATTAGATACAGCTTGAATAATATCGCTCGAAAAAGACTTCACCAATCTCGCAGTTCTGGGACTTTTACGTCGTCGAAAGTTAAAACCTGCAAGTAGTGTATTCAAAAAATGTGTGAGCTCTTTTGGAATTTCACATTCACCAGCAATTAAATTTTGAATTGTGATATCGGGGCCAAATTTATTACTTGCGTTATCAAGAATAACACGTCTTAAAAGTAATGCCGCCTCCTGTAATATATCATCATCCTGCAACGTATCTATATTGAATGTGACTCCACCATAAGGCAGTATTACCCTAGTTCTTTTATAATATTCCATTTTGATCTTCCTGCGAAATTTTTTTAGTAATTTTTCAGATACGTGCTTTGTATACACTAACGTTGGCTGCTCATCTCCACTAAATTTATTATATTGTTCCAAAAGAACTTCTTTGAATAGCCGATAAATCAAATCGAGAGTACAAGCATTTTTTTTATCAATTACAAATTTTCTAACAAAATTAAAAATTGTTGCGAACGCGACTTTATAACACTCTCTCGTTCTGTGCCATACGCCTTCAGACCTACGTTCTCTCTTTGCAATCAAATTATTGTAGTTTAATCGACAAGTTTTATGATATGGGACCTTGCGTTCTACATCTACATATGTTTTTATTTCGGCTACTAATTCGAAATCCTCCCATAGTATGGCTTGATACATAAAATCTTCCCACTTCCGGAACTGTTTACTTTCCGAGATTGCTTCACTTCGACCTCGTACCTTCTTATGGCCAGATCGGTTACATAAAACGCATGTAAGTTTTTCCGACGGGTCCTTATATTGAAATTCTTGGGATTCATCAATATTTAAAAAGCTATCTATACTATTATTGGCTCCAGGCACATTTTTTTCAGTAAAGATATTATCTAGAATCGGTGATGGACTGAAAATGAATAAATAGATGTACGGAACAAATTGATAATTGAATTCAAATATATATGATCGAATAAGTAATATATTATGAAAGAAATTGATACTGGTAACCTGTTTCCATTAAAAAACAAAGTACTCACTTGATACTTATCGCAGATTCATTCAGATTATCTGATTTGAATTGCGCTTTGAGAGCGTTGAAATTGTTCCTGCATTTCGAATGATACCCAATAGTATCATTGACTTCTTGAGGAAGTTCGACGTCGCTGTACTTCAATTGATGAACTTTTCTTCGCTCTAAAGAGTCTGCGCAAGTTTTTAGCGTCTCCGGTGTGAATAAATGTATAGGAGCTGTCCGTTGACAGTTCAAAAAGCACTTTTTTTTTTCTTGTTCGACTCGCTCAAGAGCATTGTCATCACCAGACATATCGATTATTGTTTCAAACAACATCTACCACTTTCAAATAAAACATGAAACCGAGAAAAATCAGACTCATAACATGGATGTAAATTTTGAAAATCACCATAATAGAATTAAATAATTTTACATGAAGCATGTTTGAGACGGTGATTCAAGAAATTTCAATCATACCCTATTATTGGATACAATTGAATGCCACCCAATATTACTTATTTATAAATTTTATTAGAATTTGTATGCTTTTTAAACGAATGTATTCAATTAACTTCATATAACTATGCATAAAATGTCCAATGAAGATATTTTTACAGTGTACCTTAACATTTCTCATAAAAAACCACCGTAAATTTGGAAGAAGTTTTATATCAATAAGTAGAGTAAATAAGTTCAGAATGATTCAATTTAAATAACAAAAATTACTAAATGAAACACACACTAGGCGATAGCTGATAGTAAGACAAAAAATATGCTTAAAAAATAATACCAGAGCCACGACACGTGACGTCGATGAAGGGTGAATAGAATAAATCAATTTTATATATTTTTTTGTACTTACCAATAAATATTTGAACAAAAAATGCGCGAACATCACTATTATCATCACTTTCAATCTAATTCACAGGAATATTTCCATGATACATAAAGCGTACCTATTACACGAAATGACTACACAATAGAAAACTGGAAAGATTGAAAAATAAGCCTGATTCATAAATGACATGAAATACACATGTAGTGATTAAGAGTTCACACCATGAAATGAAATGGAAAAGGAATTGACCAGACTTTATTACGTATTCTATTCTATTTCATTCTATTTCAATCCAGTCCAATTTCGCTCGTATGTATCCGACAATGCTCATAAAGCACTGACAAGTCTAGAATGGAATTATTGTAGCGACTTACTAATTTGTTATTTAATTACTATAAATATCAGAAACTATCTACGATTTTATCTATTTATTAATCTATTTATCACAATATACAGGCAAAGCATATCCAATCTGCAACAAATCAAAGTGCTTGCGCATGATGTAAACACAAAAAAAAAACATATTGAATCAGCAATAATAAAATTATTGCATGATAAATAGCTAACACAATCAGATCAACTACCTAATCAGTTAGATGTAACAGAAAAACATTTCTTGTTATGTATAATTCAAAGTGAGAATAAACCATATTAAAATCTAACAGTGCATGGTATTTTCATATTATTCTTCACTTATTCATGTCAAACATAAGCCCTAATGGTATTAGAGTATTGTTTTTAAGCCTAATTGTATTACTTCCAACAATCTGCATTATTATGAAACACTTACCTGCCATGTCTATAATTACAAACTCAGTTGATTCTAAGACATATTTTCTTGATTTATTTTTATTTGTAAATATTTGTCCTATGTCATATGCATTGAATTTTTTTATTTCAACTTGAAGCATAAGTATTTGTTTATTGAAATACAAAATAAAATCACGGAAATATTTTTACTTTGTTTCGCCACTTTTTCCAAAGTTTTTCAATGATCGGACAGAGTTACATGCATGCCATTTTCCGAATGAATTCAAAACAGCATTTATTAATGTAATATAGAATGGCAGGCAGAATGAAATCGGAGAAATTTTGCGTGTTTTTCATGCAACTTCCATTATTATTTAAAATATGAAGGGCTTGAGAAACATGCTTGCCATTTCCCAAATGAATTTGAAACAGCATTTATTGATGTAATACAAAATGGCAGGCAGAATAAAGTCAGAGAAATTTTGCCAATTTTTTATGCAACTTTTATTATTATTTAAAATATGAAGGGCTTAAGCAACATGCTTGCCATTGCCCATATGTATTTAAAACAGCATTTATTGATGTTATATAGAATGGCAGGCAGAATAAAGTCGGAGAAATTTTGCATGTTTTTTATGCAACTTTCATTATTATTTAAAATATGAAGGGCTTAAGCAACATGCATGCCATTCTAAATTTATAATTATTTCACTTCAAAATAAAGATTTTGCTCCATTTGAGGTAGTTTGAAATCACGGCAAATTGATGCAAAATTTATGCAAGATTACCCCCAAATTTCAAACCCTTGCGCCAACGAGGAATGCTTGCCAATTTTTTTACAAGAGTTCTATGACTAAAACTTCAATTCTTTTCATTGGCATGCAATTTGGGAACACGGCATTTTTCATATTTTTTTTCACAAGTTCATGCAACCCTTTGAGCCACTTGGGCTGTTGCGAATCGCTTGCCTTTCAGTATTTGGCTTCAGATTGATTTCAATTATTCTACATAACAAAGGCATGCAATATGATATCACGGAAAAAACCACTTTTTTTTCAGACCTTTAATTGGAATTTGAACTATGACCGGAAAGCGTGCATCGCTTAATAACATTTTTATCTTTCTTATTTAGAGGTAAATTATCAACCCTCAAAAAGGCAAGCGGTATAAAATCGGTGAACCCCACCTGTCACTAGCTCCCAGTCTATTAGAATAAAATATCAAACTTGACAGCTGACAGGGAATGAGCAATCATCAGTAGTAATTTCATTTGAAAAAGAAAATTCAGACCAATATTTTAGATCTGCCAATCGTGCAAAAAATTTTGTAAGCATTACGGTCAATAAGTACAGTACCGATTTCGTATAATATTTGGAAACTTCGCCAAGGCTTGGCCTCCAAATTATTATTCTCAATCGGTAAACTGTACTTACTGACCTTAATACTCAGATAACTATTGTAGAAGATATGCTAACGACGATGATATATAAGCATCTTAGAAATTATCTAAAGCCGTCTGATAGATAGATATGTCTGTTTAAAAGTTTATACCACTGAAAATGTAGAAAATAATAACAAAAACAATAACTTTCTTTCTTGGCTATATTTTTGACGAAAATATGCTGATATTCATTAAAATATTGAATATCACGGGACTGAAAGTGTAGATTTCAAATTAAAGACTAACTGTAGCTCTATACTAATGAGTTTTTTATTTTTCAAATCATTCAAACAAAAACTCTGATGATATAATCACTCAAAATGTGCTATAGTTATACCCATGATTCATGTATAGGAATCTCTGCCTTATTGCTGATGTACTTATTTTGAAATGCAACATAACAGAAGTGACACAAATTTATTTTGAATATAGAAGTGCCTTGTCTGTTTGCAATGCCTATTGCTCGCCAGAATTTTTCACGTTTTATATACTATTATGTTCAACAGTAACATGACATAGAACACCTTACTTCTTGTTCAAAACAACTAATGAAGAGGAAGTATAAACAAAATGAAAATAAACCCCTAACCTTAAATAAAATTTGTAAAATCTATGTACGTATTTCGAGAACTAAGTTCTCATCATCAGTTGAATGGCGAAACACATCAACTGGAGCCTGCTGTTGATGTGTTTCGCCATTCTACTGATGATGAGAACTTAGTTCTCGAAATACGTACATAGATTTTACAAATTTCATTTAAGGTTAGGGATTTATTTTCATTTTGTTCATAACATTTACCTTAAGACTCATATTATTTAATGGAAGAGGAAGTAGTTCAAAATAATGCCACAACTTACCTTTTGGCTAATTCCAGTTACAATTTTTCCTGTTGTCCATTAGATATTAAAGAATGAATGTTCATAGTCAGTATTTAAACACGATTTATTCAAATCACACAGTCATAATTCAGTTTAAACATATAAAAAAAAAGGTAATCACAGTCTAAATTTATACACTCAACACAAAATCACTGTAAATATCCCGACATCTGGTTGAATACTAACTTGTGATTGACTAAGCTATGATATAATAAACGAAATAAAACGAAATTGGACGAGATTTGCGGGTGTGTTCCAAGTAGCCTGAAACACTAACGTTAGGATATTATTTGAAAAATTGTGATTTATGCTTTTTTTTTTTCGAAAATATATTTTATTGCTACCCAAGGGAATATGTGTCACCAATTTGATCAAAATACGTTCGAATTCATTGAATTATTTTCAAGCTGATCCTCCAATAGTCTGAAATTATTGAAATTGATGATTTCAATATGATAAACACTATTTGGCGTTTAAGATTTCGATAATATCTCTGCTTGAATAAGTCGCAAATTACGAACCAATGAAAGCGATCCGCTATCGGGTGATTTGGTAGCAAATGATTGTCTAAACTAGCATCATATTTCATCCACATCTTCAGTTCAGACCCTTCATGTTCTGATATATAAAGAAATATTTGCTTTAAGTTGAGAATTACATAGTTCTTGAAGAATCGACGCGATGAATTTTTGATGAAATTTTCCCTGGATCCACAGAGTTTTCATCTAAATTGAGTTACTGAAAATAGACGAGCTAATTGTCAGGCATACATCGACTGACGTTGAAAATAAACGAACCAAAAATTCACGGAGAAATTTAATTGCAATATTCAACCTTTGATGCTTTTATATCGGATATTTGTGATTATTCAGGCGCGAAATAATTTTTTGGAATGATTTCAGTAATATGACGCTTTTCATAAAAGCTTGTTCTTCTTAATGTACAATGGCATCAGAAATAGGTTTGAGTATACCTAGATGACTGAATTTTGACTTCCTTAAATATAAATCTGCATATGTCTACAGAATGATACAAGGCTCTGCCCCATTAAAGTTCCATCAGGCCTTCGTAACTGGTAATCAATTTCTTTTCACCTTTTTTTTTTTCATTAAGGTTGGCAAAATGAACATTGTTTATTGATACCGCAAGAATAAATGAGCTGTTATGGCCTATTTATGTTTGACATTCGGAATTTGGTGATTGAATTCGGTTGGTGATATGGAATATATATTTGGTAGCGACTGTTTATTGAAATTCTGTAGCATATGAGAAACAAATCTAATGGAATAGTGAATTTGAATTATCGTCTTCTTATGAGATTCAAATTATTACCGACAAAAAGTTTCAGTTCCACTATTCTCATTATGAAGATGATGATCAATCTGTGATATTGTATAATATAGACTACAAAGTTTCGAACACAAATCACCTATGTTATCGAAACTAATATGTATCAGGTACACTGCTGTTTTATTATTGATATGCAAGCGTAATCACTCAAACACAGTTTTGTTGAACAAGCCTATGGTGATGTATTGTATGTAGATTTAATTGTCCTACAATATTGCTAACCAATTTAACTTTCAATAGTCCTAGCTACTGAATTACATAGTAAATTCTCTGCTAATATAGCTTTTGAATTTTGCGAATTTCATTGTTTAGATAATATGGTTAAGCAGGTCATATAGTTGTATTGTTCCTGAGATTTCCACGATTAAAATAATGTTCATGTGAAACTGGTGGATTGAGAATGATAACAGATATATTTCGAATAATCCTATTTATGTTGGAGATAATTCTAGACACAGAGTACATTCAAGTCAAACTGAGATTTTAGTGTAAGAGGGCACTTCAGGAAGAAATAAATCTACTCCAATCTTTCAACATGACTTACCTGAATAGCCTTAATATGTGCAGCATGAGGTCAACATTTTTCTGGAGACTGATTCAATCTTCTTCATATTCTTGAATAAAACGCCAGAGTTCATGAACCTTGCAATTGTCGTACTACAGCGAGTTCTTATGTTTGCAGAAATTTTGACTCTTATTTTTAACAGCCAGCTATAGCATATCAATTAATTGATTATTATACTTCCTTTTGGTACAACCATCAATATACCTCTGTCATTCGAAAGAATTCCTGCTCATATTTTTTGCTCTGGAGACTAAGCTTAAGGAGAATTAGTACCAATTCACTTATAACGTGGAATGTGTTCTGGTAGGTGGCACTGAAAGATCAAGTTCTATGTTACAATCTTCGAAAAAGCCACTTTCCAGTAGCATAGTATTGAATTGACCTGCGGAATGTTCTCCTGCATACTTTGCATTCAGATCTAAAGTAAGCTTCTTCCATTTTTTTGTTTGTCTCAGTTTCTTTGGTGATTAATGATGAAATAAGAAGATATTTGAAGCATATCTAGTCTCTACCTTCCTGTCTCATCTGCAGTAGAAAAAGGTAAGATAAAATAGTTGCACAAATGCAATGGGGAAAGATATGGTACTGGAAGATAAATTAGCGATAGTTCAAAGATTCCATAGATTTTCAAGTCAAAGTATAGATTTTCAGTGAGAATGTTCTTTGTCAATATTTCCAAGATCAAATCTCATAGCTAAGACTCTTCGAGAGCAACATATTCGTGTGATGAAATTACACCTTTGTACATTAGAGAGCTACACATTGTCACTTTAGTCTTATTATCCCTCATGTAACTCAAGGGCTAAATACAACTTGTATGAAGCCATCTGAAAGTCTCAACCATTCGTTCTTCTCGTCCTAATCTATCTACGGTGCAGTCTCTGGGAGCTTGACTGAAATTGAAACTATCCTTATACATCAATATCACTGGTGATTATGGTATCCAAAATGAACACTCAAAGCTCTGGTTAATTTTATCGGAATCTCCTCAAGCAAACAAAGCTTGAGGAATAAAGCTTTAGGGCACACAATAGGCTATGTGCATGAAGTCTACTAGCGCCTCTAGCGGGCAATGGAGAACGATTGAACTCACATTTTATCATTGTTTCATACCTATAATTTTTTAAATGTACTAATACCATCTAATTTAGCTGTGTGCGTATGATAAACTTGCATAGCATGAATAGTATGGTGGAATTATTCATTTTGAGTATTTTTTTTCTCTTAAATTATAACGTACATATTAGAGAAAACGTCTTAATTCGTCCAAAAATTGACACGATAATTTCAAATTATGACGCCAATGATCTTGCGGATCATGTTTGTATGTATCAAATACTGTAAGTATCTCTTTTACCGAGGAAGCATTGGAGAAGAGCCTGAAACTAGTTTTGCCATATTAAACATTTTGAAGAATATGTTGCTGACAATATTAACAACAAAATTATTGCGATGTGCATCCGACAAACTTCTATCACTGAAACACCTTACAAATTAGAGATAGAGGTAAATTCATGAATCCCAAATCGATGATGAGCTCTTCTGATTTCCCAATTGGATTACAACATCTTTGTAATATAGATTGATGATGGGAGAGAGATAATACCAAATTTATTGCTTTGATCCACTTCATTCGTTTTTTTATGTTATAACTGCGTATATGAAATCTATGAAACTGTATTCCACCTAAATCATCCTAAACACAACAGCCTGAAACAGAACAAGCGTTTTCCTATGTTTTATATGCAATCATTTTCACTTTTAACTACAATGCTCAATGACAGCTCAATGACGTATTCTGGAAAATGGAGTTCGATGTTTACAATGATGCTCATCATGAGCGCTCGCATCGATATTTGTTCAAACTCCGCCCCCTTGCACATAGCCTGTAGACTATATAGCCTGGAAGAGAAAAAATTAGGTATATTCTTCTCGATTGTTAACCCTTCTATTGTCAAGGGGGTATATGGAATCCCTAAGCATGCTTTCATCAAGCGCAGGCGCCAGGTTGAATTTAAGCGCTCGAGGTACCCCCTAATCAGTATATACGGAACTGCTTTGGATGAGTGTCTTGCTGCATTTACCCTAGATTCAGCGAGTACGGTACATTTTTGTTTGACTTGGCGTACAAAATGATATTTTGTGATCCTCTTTTTCATTCCATAAGATTAAGGCACAACAACAGAGGAATTTAATGCGCTTCTCAGATCCCTGCTTTCAGAATTGTGAAGAAGATATTTTGAACGAAAATAAAAGCGATGCCAGAGAGATGAAGAGGAGATAAGCGTGCACGACACTGAATCAAAGATTCCTGATTTGGAGGACTCGGCTCCCACCCAAACAAATGAAGATAATACTAGATTGCACAGTTTCACCGATCTTGTCTAGCAATGATGAGCTTGAAGGAGAAAAATCGAAGGAAATGATATTCTCATATATAATATCATAAGTGGTTAAATTTTACCGGAAAAATTTTCAGATTGTTACAAGAGCTTGTTGCTTAGCAATTTATTGAGTGATATTGACAGAAAAATCACGAGCTGTCAAGCGAGTGATTTTTGATCAATATCACGAAATAAATTGGTAACAAGCTCTCTTAACAATCTAAGAATTTTGCCAGGCTAAATTTAATCACAAATGGTATTCGGAAGATTATTTTTCCCATCCAAATTCATCAATATATTCCAGAGACTCGACTCTGAATCTGCTCATTTTCACATTCAATCTGTCTGTCAGTTTGACAGATGCTGAATCAACGCGGCTGAATATTCTTTGTTTTGTATATATAACCAACAGACAAAATTTCCAAAAAATTTCCACTTGAAAACCGTGTAGGTTATACCACGTGACGTCGAATGGTGCAATTCTATTGGTCGAAATTTGAATGGTGAAAATAATCACAAATATTTCAAAGAATTCGGAAAAACAAAATTCCTACTTTGGCAAAAACAGATTCAAGGGGAGCTTACAACCGCCAAGTGCATTTTCTCGGACAAGAGCGTACAATAAACGTCGGAGTTTAATCTCGTCATAAAAAATATAGTCGACGAAGTACGAAAAAAAATAAATCTACATCTGTGATTGAACAATTCACAGCGCTCATAACATTTTGAACACATTTCGCATATTATGGGTTCAAGTTGGTCTTATACATCTGTATAATATGTCAGAAATAATATTTTTCTAAAATGCAATAGATAACCAAGCATTTGAATTGAAATCGAGCGAACAAAACGTACGATATAATAATGGAATATCTGCAATTTTCCGAAATCACTGTCAAGATCATTAAAGTTTTGCTCGCAGTACTTGTCGTACTGTTTTCACTTTGAACAATTCAAATCTTCTTCAAGTTGACGTGACTACAGAAAAAAGAAGCTGAGAATATTAATATAATACTTACAATGATACGCGTTTCACATTATTGATCCATGGATGATAACCGCTTGAATAATTACTTGTGCATCAGTTCAAACAAATATTTGTCATTTGGTATTCAATATTTGATGTATTGGATGCAGCCCTACTGATATATATTAGTTGAATACCATGTACCTATAGATAGAATTCATTCCAACATAAATAACGCTGTCAAAACAAAGGAATTCCATTAGCGTTTGTTACAAAAATTTCGTCTGACGTCTTTTTTTTTGTACAATTGTTTTCCCATTGCATACCCATGTCGCCATCTATGTAACAGATTCGCACTAATTTTGTAAAATAGTACGTGCGTATGACACTTGATTGAAGCGCTAACTTAGGGAGCTTGCGCGTCTTGTTCTTCCTCTTTTTCGTCCGAGCCGTTGTTGCAGACGGGTTGTTTTTGAGCAGTCTTGTGTTTTTTCTTGTTGTTCTAAATTTTGTGATTATTTTATTTAATTAGAATCAATGTTATGATTCTGTAAGTATTTGTTTTATTATTTTTATTCACGTTATTCCAAATTTAGTATTATTTTTGCTAGTGATTTCGTTTGAGGTGACCCGCGTGGTTAACCTTTTGTTTTCCAAATTTATTTCTTCCATCCTTTATTATTTGTTAGTTTTTTGTGCTCAAAACCTTTTTACTATCTTGAAATTTTTTTCAAAATTAATATTTTTGTTCTAAATTTATTTATTTTTTTTCTTAATTTTATATGTACACTCGAAGTAATGAAACCTACGAGATTTGTGGCTATCTTCGTTCCTCTCTTTATCTTTCCTCACCTAAGTATGTGTGATGTATAAATGATTAGTGAAAGTGGTTGATAATACATAATTCAACTATATTTTGGATCCAACGCGTTGCGGATTTGTCATTCAACAACTCGTAGTTTAGTTTCTTACGTTGTTTTTGGGGTTTTTTGTTTCCAAAGCTTGAAATATTTTGTTGTGGGCTTTAGTTCCCGTTTTTAAGCTGGAAAATCCCACGAGTTAGTGAAGATTGATCCAATTTTTTAGTAACGAACCACGTTCGTGAATTTATCGACTCGTCGCTAATAAACCCTTTTTCTTGTCCTGCTAGACTTTGTATTTTCTGTGATTTTCTTCTCTTCAATGCTTAGCGTAGTTTCTTTACTTTGTAAATTTTTAGTGCACTATTTGAAAATCAGACAAATAAATAACTTACTGATTATTTTATTTAACTTTTACTAAATTTACAGTTTATCCGTTTTTCAATTGGAATCCAAATTTATTCATTCAAGTTTAACGCTTCACGTTTGAAGAGAGCTCTCAAATTTTTTTATAGGAACCTCCTGTTTCAGTTGAATTGGATATTGTTTGGGCTGTTTGTGTGTAAACTGTTAGGAATCTTAGGGACCAGTGGCCACTTGAGACTAGTTTTTGACCAACTTCAAATTAAGAAAAACATCAACACGTCTACGAATTTAAGAAGAACATTAATATCTCCCGAAGTTGACGACCAAGCGCACGGCCAACCTTAACATCTTCAAGGACCGTTGAGTATTTATCAAAGCCCTATAAGACGCAAGATCAACTTTACTTAATTCAGGGAACGTTCTTGTCTGACGTTGTTTTTGTGGCTACCAATTCGACATCTATCTTCTCTGCCGATAATAGTCTTGAGTTCCGCCTGAAGAGGATATTTAGCTAGTTTTTGTAACGTAATTTTGAACGTCTGTGACGTGCTCTCCAGTTCCCTTTTGGCTGTTGCAGTGAGATTTTTTTTTGTATAATAGCTTCAATCATTTTCGTAAGTTACAAATTTTTTGAATTATATTTTTTGGAATTCTTTGCTTTAAATTAACAATAATTTTATTTATAATTGATTTTGACGTCTATGCTTTATTTCTTTTTTGCTGTCGCTATTGTCTCCCAGAATAGTACCTTTTTCTCCTTTGATCATTTCCGGGGAGTGGCGCCCATTTCCTATTTTTTAGGTAAAATATTTCTAGCGCCCTTATTAATAGCTAGCCTGGGTCTTCACTTCCAAGGTAGGATATTCCATTACTTAAATTTAGTGTCAATCAGCAGTACATTAAGTTTTTGCTACCAAATAGTGAAGAAACATTACCTTTTTTAATTTCCTACTGCCACCTTTGAAATAGGAAAAGGTACACGTTTCGATTCCCGCTTTGTTCTACGTTAACAGATTTTCGATCAGAATAACAAGTTATATGCCGTGAATACTGTACGAATGAACTAATTATCTAGAAACTGCAGCTGATTTACATTTTGTTCTATCATGAAGCACCCGCTGTTCCAACGCATCTTATTGGATTCTACCCCTCGCCTCGAGGAGGCAAGAGTGTTTAATGAATAGTTTTAATTTATATTTTTCATGTTTCTACACGACAGTATTGTCTCCACCAAACCTGGCATCATAAATATTGGGTGTCAATCTTTATTGATTAATAACCCTTAACTACTATCAAGAAGCAGTTTTGGCAGTATTTAGACTTTGGGGTCTCTGATGACCCCAGGATAGTACTACAGTATCAGAATTACTTGGAAACAAAAATGAAGAGGAAAGTGGTCATGAATTGCTTGTTGCAGAAAATAAACATAATTGACAGTACTGCGTCCGAATCATCACAATCTGAATCGGAACGCAAAGACGCGTCCAGTTCTGGAGAATATTTTGCTCCAGGCAAATATCTTCCATGAATCGGATAGGATGGGTTGTTGAAGTAGTGCGCTTTTTTGCGTATTATTCTTCAGTGTGGCATGTTGATGTATAAAAACTTTGATATTCATACAGTGTAGATAGAGTTCTCCGAGAATCAAGGCCGCCACAATATACCCTATTCGAAATTCATCTTTATTGCTCAGACTGAGTGAAACATATAAGCACAGCTTTAATATCGACAATTGCATCAAAATCCGTACAGTGTTTCTCAAACATTGTCCTGATTCTACGAGCATCCAAACAAACTGACATAAAACTACTTCTTCCACGATACGTGCAAAAGATGTACTCGACGAGCCACTACAATTTGATATAACGCATTGTGTGTCTTTATAGCTGATCTGTAGCTGAATGGACAGACCATGAATGCATTCACTAGATGGAGATGATTGCCTGCAGCCGTAGGATAGAATCTCTTTCCACATGATAATTAACTGTAAAATTTGACCCCTTTTTACATTAATTCAACAAACTTGGTGATTATTCGTGGGAGTGAGCTCCAATTTCGCTTCTGTTCAAAAATGGAGAAGAGTTGCAGTTTCAAATGCAAACGAGTTAGGAAATATATGTTATAAATTATATGAAGGTCATGTCCAAAACCGTAATTTCAAAGTTTGTATTTCAAGAAACCATTTGGCCAGCACGTATGAGTAAACTGCTCGCTCGAGGGCTGTTTCCTTGACGATGTCCATACTAGACATGACATCGTTAGGGACTGAATACAGGAGTGTATCATTCTACAGCGACCTCTTCAGAAACTTAAGGTGAATATTTTCATGTTCCACATCAGAATATCAGTCCCACCAAATCTACAATCAGGTACATAATGAAGGAAAAATTATATTGTAAACTTTTGCTTGGTGTATCATTTGAATTGTTTTGAGAGAATGATCTCAAATATAATGGAAATCCTGTTCAAGTAGCAGTGTATTGTATTTTTAACTTCAAGCAATCCTCTTACAATCATGTTATTTCCAAGTTAATCCTTCAAACTTGTTATTTACAACTTATTATTCCAGACGACAGTCAAAAATTCATCTCATGATAGATAGCTAGAGCTTGAAAACTTTCTATAATGTTTTGATCAATGAAAACGATGTAAATACGTACCTCACGTCCAATAATAACAATGGTTCGACGACACATTGTGCTTCATTTCCCTCCCTCGCACAACAAAAAATTGGTATGGATGAAGCAGATCATTTGGCTCATAAATAAACGATTGGAAAATTTTAGGATATCCCGCAACCCTTTGCTCATTCTTCACCAAAAGGTTTTCTGTTCACACGGTTCTCGTAATTTTCATCCAATTACCGACCTGCTTCGGCCAATTGGTGACCATCTTCAAGGTGGTACCGGAGAGACTACACAACAATAAATGTATCAAAAAGATGAAGCTGAATCTTTACAGATTAGAAAAGATAAAATTAAATTTCAAAAAATTCTTAATAACAAAACAATTTCCAGTTCAAATCAAGTGAAAATTTCTTGGTGAAGAATTTTTTGAAAGTAAATAAAATAAATATAAAATATAATAGAAATACTTACACATAAAAACTACAGGAAACTGCTAAAACGACGATGAAAATGTACGGAAATCAAGAAAGACATCGGAAAAAAAAATTTACGTATAAGACCAGCCAACAAAATGAGAGATTATGCACAAACGCATCAAAAAATTCTAAAAAATTATAAATGCTCGAGAAGGAAGGGAGATCAGGTGTATGCTCGAATTATTTTCAAAAGCGCGCTTGTATCTCCAGGCTCTCCAAGAAATCCAAGGCTCCACGATTTTCTTCCACATATAAAATTTCAACATCATTATCGATAATAAACTCATGGTTTGTGTCAATTATATGATTTGCAGAGTTTGGAGTATTTTTATCAAGTCTAATACAACGTAAATGCTTATTAATTCTTGTTATGAATTTCTACCCAGTTTCCCAACATAATTGCAACCACAATCATAACAGTTGAATCTAGCAGTTTCCTGTAGTGGTATTCCTATTCTATCCTATATTTATTTTCAAAAAAATTATCACTAAGAAATTTTAACTTGATTTGAATTAGAAATCGTTTTGTTAGAAATTTTTGTAGAATTTAATTCAATTTTTTTTATGTGCAAAGATCTAGTTCCGTCTTTTTGTTTTGTTACATTCATTGTTGTGTCGTCTTGCCAGTACCACCTTGAAGATGGCCACCTAGTGGCCGAAACCGATCGGTAATTGATTAAATATTACGAGAATAGTATGAACGGAAGGCTTTTTGAAGTTTTATTTTGTAGAACCGTCCCCTTCTTTCTTGAATTTTCTATTTCTAATATTTTGTTCCAGGGTACAACTTGAGAGAAAGTAAGTTTCCCATGAATCATTCTGAATAATACATCTGACTACTACGGGATATACTTTTTATCGTCACATGATTATTTTCTGGAATTTTATTTTCTGAAATGTGTTAGGAACAAGCTTCAATGGAGTTCATATCTTTTCCGTAATCAATCCATTTGGAATAAATGGATCATTCTAATTTTGAATGCTTAGTCAATTCAAGTTATTCTACTATACACACTGAGATTTCAACATGGTTTAATGCAGTGTGAAACAAGCTTTGTATAAACAACTTCAATCCACAATCACCACTAGATCAATGAGATACTCTTCTCAAAGAACCTCCCGTATTTTTCAGTACAATCCCTTGCCTTTGAACACAATTATTATTCAGATATCTCTTCCAGTCATTAGGGATTCTTTGTCCGCTAAATGTTATTTTAATTGTGTTGTAGTAAATCAAATCCAAGCATAATGTACAAAGAAACACTGTGAAATATCTAGAGGAAAGCAATGGAAACGGATAATGAGTGTGGTGAGAAAACCTTGTAAGTATTTCTTGTTATACATAATGTCTACAATTCAGATGGGCCGAGTTGTAGCCACATATATTATCCCACTGTCCTCACTTGGTCAATGGCGGTTGCCAGAAGCTTGATCTCGTAGGAGTCTTATCTTACAGCTCCATCTGTAATTACAAAGATCTCTCTGTCATATGCGGAGAGTCAAGTGCTACAAGGTAATTGGTTTACTGTTTACCTTTGGCCCAGTTCAACGAAAAGGTCGAAAATCTTTTGCTACACAATACAGGAGCTACTATTTACGACCTTTCATTGAAACTCAAGAGAATTAACAGTTATTAGAGTAAATGATGAATAAATTCAATGCTAATTCACGCTGGTCATTTGAAGTTTTATTATCACAGACCTGAGACTCTTTCAGTCGAAAAGCAATAAATATATGCTTATGATCACTACTTAGACCGTAGCTATAACGAAACCTTCAGTAGATGACAAAATGTCATTTGGAGGGACTCCAAGCTCATTTTTCCAACTTTCGTCCAGTATTTTCCACTTGTGTAATGAATATCAGAAATTCCTTTTTATTGAATGTGAAAAAAGTTCTAAGAAAAAAGATCAAATCATCCTAACAGCATTTATAAAAGTATTATCAGAGCAAGTGATATAAAAATGTAATTTCTTATATTGCTTCTCCGCAGACAAAGACACAAAAGAGGATAATTAAATCTTGTTATATATGATAGAAATTCTTTTTCTAGAAAAGTTCTATGACTCATTTCTTTCAAAGGTTTTGTAGCTGCGTTCGAAAAAGTTTTGAGATAGAAATTTCCGATAACGGTAGTACGGTAGAGTGGAGGAGGATTCAGTATAGATCTGAAGTGCATACGGCTATTATTTCCCACGTCGAATAGAGGCAGTTCAATATCTTATTGAATTATTGCAAACATGCCCTGGTTTTGACAACAATCGTACCGTGTATCGAGATATTTCTGCGTCAGATCGGTAAGAACGCTCGGAAAACGCTGCAGTATTCCTAATTCACAAACATATATTTTTTTCTATAAAGATACAAGAAACTGTCCAGAAACTAGTTATGAAACTCAGATATGCTATACTTTTTAATTCATGTTACAACTCTCACTTTACAACTTGGTTTGTTAGAAATATAGATGTGCCTCGAGTCTTGCGCATCGCATTCTTACATTTGCTCCATTTGATTCAATTTTATAATGACGTAGAGGTTGGAATCTGATAGATACTATAAGTGCATTGTTTAAGTATTCATCATGGAATTTATCTGACTTTGAGACCTGAAAGTGGGATTGTTGGAAGATTGACAGCTACACACATATTCTCCTTTCAGTCGGATACTAATCATTCTCACAAATTTCAGGTAATTGTTCCATAAACTCTCTTTGCTTTTTGTGGCTCTTGATTTATCAGTGCAACTCTTCACCAAACCTCCCGATATTCTTATAAAAGATTTTATTCGTATTAGCTTTCATATTGAACAATCCATCAAGCAGAATGGTTGATTTTCAAGTTCTATTGTGCAAAAAAAGGTACAGAGAGGTGAATTCTCTTTCAAAAAAATCAACAACGAAAGCTCTGCAAGGAGTTCCGGTTTCTCAATATGTGTGTTACTGAAAATTTGTTGGCCTCGTTGGTAAGCTTGGAATTAACAAGCATGATGGCTCCTAGCCATAATGACACGCATGCTGTGCAATAAACGGCGTATTTCATCCATTTAGGACACGGGAGTAAATTTTTCGAATATTGTATGATACTTTGTGATTACTGAATTAGGGTGGGCCATTGTTGTTTCACGTATGATAAGTGAGTTGAAGTGATCTGGTGATCAGTTTGGTGAGATGACCTGTAGAAGCTGCAATGTATATATAGACAGCATATTAAGATCAATACTCTAACGAAAGAAGGTGATGGATCAAAGGAAATGATAAACTTCTTCAACAAATACAGGGCAGATGAATCAAACGCTCATAACAGTGAAGTGACGTGAATGAAATAGTACAAATTTGTCTGTGATCCTCATGCCTCCAATTCTCAACTCTCTTGATTAGCTGCAGACATCACTGTTATATTTTTGAAGATCTGTATTGAGCTACAAAAAAATTTGTCCAGTCGATATGTACTTTAGGGTCGGAAAAAAAGCGAACTTAATGGAACTTTAGTATGTTGTTTTTGATCACCAAATAGTGGTATTTCCATGTTTTCTGACCAAAATTTTGCAAAGCAATTTTCAGGAGGAGGAGAAAATCACGAAATTTTTGCACTTTTTTCAGTTTTTGCCTTGTAACTCTTTTCCCCTCCATTCCTACGCCTTAGTTCATCAAGTTTAACTTCGTAAAGCATCAAATTTTCGATAAATTTGATATGTGAAACTTGTTTGGAGACCCACTAAGTTCCAAGATACAGCACTTCAAAAAAGTGAAAAATGGCGGTTTTTGCTAGGGATCTTTCATTTTTCAACATTATTTATGATATTATAGTACTTAGTTTCATTCTGACGTAGAAATCAGTTAACAACCCACCCCTTACCCTGCCTACCTATGCCACCATATCTGGAGGAATGGTAGTGCCCCCGCCAAGACAAGCCAAGCAAAGCGCATCAGCACTACCCACCTTTCTCGAAGAGCTTCGCCGTTTTTTTGATGACTTGGATTTGGATTATACCCACTGATCTCTGATATAACACTGGATTGGATTTAGGCCGCTGGAATGCGGCCCCAATTGAGCGTCGCCATCTTGGCAAAAACTGAGGTTTTGTGCCAGATCAATACCGCGTTATGCCGCGATATTTAAAATTTAGCTGTTTGGTTTACTGGTATTTTATTTATCAAACATGATGATTGAGTGCATGTTTTGCGGAGAGAAACCCAATTCATCGAGAAATTTGACACTGCACAAGTAAGTACAACGAAATAACCAAAAGTAACTGTCGTTATGACTAAAATAAGTGAAAATTACTTATTTTTATTGCTATGATGTGAATATTTTCAAGATTTCCATCCGATGAACAATCGTTCTAAAAATGGCTCGAACAAATGAGTTTGCCAAACTTAGAAATAGCCAAAAACATGAGGTTATGTTCTCAAAATTTTGTTGCATCCGCGCTAAAACAAAGGAAAAGATACACGACTCTGGCAAATGATGTTGTTCCGACTATTTTTAACGAACTATACAAAAACTATAGCGGTCACTGCAAACCCAAAAAAAAATGTTCAAATCGTCCTACAATTCTCAATACGATTTATTTATTGTTTAGATTTATAACAAAAATCGTAAAACTGTTCAATGAATTTGATAATTCAGAGCTAGAATGTTTAAAAAATAGTTAAAATACTGATACTGAAAATTCAACAAATATTTTGAGCTATTAATGAATATTTTCAAATATTTTAACTATTATAACAATTTTTAATTACTTTTAACTATTATTAATTATTATTGTGTGCATATTGATGTATATTGAGAATAATTTCATCATCTAACTTGCATTATACTTTGAATTTCATCGAGTGTCTTCTATAAGTGTTTTGAATTTGCCGCCGAATAGTGACACAAAACTTCAGTTTTACTGTCAAGGCCGCCGTTCAACCGGGGCCGCTTTCAGATGCCAGAATACAGTCTAAACCCAATCCAGTGTTATATT
This sequence comes from Dromius quadrimaculatus, assembly GCA_963989225.1. NCBI lineage: Eukaryota > Metazoa > Arthropoda > Insecta > Coleoptera > Carabidae > Dromius > Dromius quadrimaculatus. The sequence continues at coordinate 8,092,689 of OZ022328.1, forward strand.
AGAGAGTGATTATACCAGATAAACAAAATTTTTGGGATATGATGTCAATAGTAGACTTATCAAACATATAAAGTTTCAATTGCATAGCTCTTATACTTCAAATTTCATTGGTATCGAAGAAAACCCCGATTTCGTTGCTAACTCGCTCACTGATGATTCTTAGGTTATTTCCTGAAGTCCTATAATACTGAAATTTGGTATGTAAGTTAGTCTTAGTACACAAACAACAAGAAAATTCTGAAACTTGGAGCTTTCACTTCCCAATCCCTTAAACTAAGGGAAGGAAATTCGTATGAGACTTCCGCAAATTTTGATGCCAGAGGTCTGAGAATTGATATAGGGACTACTTGCTTTAAATAATAGTAAAATAAAAGCTTACTTGAAGAAGTGGAATCCCACCAAGAATATTTTTATATAAAATGTTGCCAAGACGAGACCATATGGCTCGCACTGTCAAAAAGTTATCAGATCTCATGTTGAGTCAAGCTTCTAACTCTACACGCTCAAATTTTACAAGCCTCCTTGTCCATCTACCTGTCTAGCTACTATTCATTCAGTAGAGGCAACTACAAGAACTATTGTATAACAGAAAAGTAATGAATAGTGCATAAATTTTTCACCTTATGCCCATGTGAATGTATCGAAATGGCCAAGTTTTGACTAAGATGTAGAGTTTGTGAAGTTATGGCTTGTAGAGTTAGAGCGTGTAGAGTTTGAAACTTGGCTCTACAAGAGATCTGATAACTCTTTGACAGTGCGAGCCATATGGCTTCGTCTTGGCAACATTTTACATGAAAATGTTTTCGGTGGGATTCCACTTCTTCCAGTAAGTTTTTATTCCACTATGACTCATAACAAGGAGTCTCCATATCAATTTTCAGACCTCTAGCATCAAAATTTGTGGAAGTCTCATACAAATTTCCATCCCCTAGTTTAAGTGGTTAGGGGTAGAAGTTCCAAGTTTTGGAATCTTGTTGTTATTTGTGTACTAATTCTAGCTCACATACCAAATTTCAGCATTCTAGGACTTCAGGAAGTAACCCAATAATTTTGATATTCATCAGTGAGCGAGTCAGTGACGAAATCGGAGATTTTTCAGATATCAATAAAATTGAAAGTATAAGAACTATGCAATTGAAACTTTATATGTTCAATAAGTCCACTATTGATATTATATCCCAAGAATTTTGTTCTAGTAGGTATAATTCAAATCCAAGATATGAGGGTTCAAAAAAACGACGAAGCTCGCCGAGAAAGGTATGTAGTGCTCTTGCGCTTCATTTGACTCGTCTTGGCGGGGGCACTACCGTGCCTCCAGATATGGAGGCATAAGTAGGCAGGGTGAGGGCTGGGTTGTTGATTGATTTCTGTGTCACAATGAAACTAGGTACCATAATACCATAAAAAATTGAAAAATAAAAGATATTCAGCGAAAACCGCAATTTTTGATATTTTTTAGTTTTTCAGAAATTTTTACTTTTTAGAACTGCTGTATCTTGGAACTTAGTGGGTCTAAGAACAAGTTTTATGGATCAAACTTATCGAGAATTTAATGTTCTACGAAATTAAACTTGTTGATCTAAGACGTAGAAATGGAGGGGAAAAAGTTACAGGGCGAAAACTGAAAAAAGTGCCAAAATTTCGTGGTTTTTTCCTCCTCCTGGAAATTGCTTCGCGAAATTCCAGTCGGAAAATATACATATAATACTATTAGGTAATCGAAAACAATATATCAAAATTTAATCAAGTTCGCATTTTTTCCTAATCTCCCCCTAGTTTTTCGACATGCCGACTAGACTAAATGGTCTAGGTTCATCATTTGGTTGACTGGATGAGCAAGATTATCTTCAGATTGAGCTGGCCTCATAGGGCCGTTTCCGTTTTGTGATCTTGTCACCTATTGATCTTTTCACATTGATCTTCAACACAAGTTCCATCAGTCTAGTGAATCTCAGGATCTTCTTGCTAATAGTACAATTATATCCTTCTGAGAATATATTATCTACTGAAGGACTTCATCCTCATGCTCACATTCTCTGTATAAAAATCTAGTTCCATTCTCGTTATACGAGCATGTATGTTTGTAATCTGACGTTTTGTCTACTTAATGAGGGTGAATACTCAAACACAAAGATCGTGCAGGCGATGTGAAGGTGCAAAAAAAAATTCGTTCACGTCTCCATAGCCTTTCTATTCATTATACCATAAGTAGTTGAAGTATTATCGATTATTTTTGTGGTGCTATCACGAATGTTTATTGTGCTTGCGTCTGAATACCACGAGTGTGCAGCACGTGTGGTATTCACAAGCACAATAAACATGAGTGATTGCACCACAAAAATAGTCTATAATACTTTAACTACAAATGGTATATGGAGGACTATTCCAGGAGTCAAACCATTTTTTTAAATTAGTTTTCTATGAATCTAGTAACAACTCATGTAATTTTCATAGGAACGAGTAAACAAACTTCTGTCAAACTGAAAAATTAGAATTTCTTGCATCTTCTTTGACGAATAATAGAGAAATATATTGCGTCTTGATATGGAATCTAGTTCAGAAAGGTTTAGTGATAGATCAGAAGATAAAATTGATAAAGATCAGAAAAATATTTCATTAAATACGAAGGAAACACAAATTGGAGGTATTCACATCTTTGAGTAAAATACTCACGCTGACCACTAGTGTAATACCCGATGGTATTTCTACACGTCCAAATACCCACTGATATGCACCGTTTCTATGGTGATTTAGCATTGTTAACCTTGTTATAAATACTACGAATGGAATAGTCATAAATAGTCCTAGGATCACTCTAACTTATTGTGAAGAACTACATGATGTGATTGATGTGGTTGTCATTTGGTCAATAGGTGCACAAGAATTTGGAACTCATTTGGATATCTGAGCAAAAAATACCAAATTCAAGTGAGGTAGATATTAGAGGACTGACTCATGTTATCTATGCGGTTATCAATCTGAAATTGAGTTCATCATTTTGAGTGTACTGTTCACAGAAGAAATTCACGATAGAATGTTTAGTAGTAGCAATCTCATTTATACACCTCTATGAATAATCGGGTTGATCAGAAAGGACCAATATCAGTGATAAATACCAGATTGGAGAAGCAGACCTCAAAAAACATGAAATAATTCTGAAAGATCTTCAGGTCGGATTGCAACTGGACCATTTTCTCTTATATGTTGCATTTCTCATATATTATCAGTGATTCATAAATTTCTCAATGTATTCCTAGAAATCACATTAAGAATGTCATCTATATCTTAACAGTGATGAAGACATATGAGAAAAAGAGAAAGTATGTACTACTATCACAGTCATGCATATTCTAATTAAATGTGTTGAAGAAGTGCATTGTAAGCTGCAACATCTGCTAGCGCTAAGTGTTAAGCCTTTCCAGTTCCTACAGAGCTTTTGAGCTTTTGCCTCCAGTCTGCAGAACAGTACCCATGCATAATTGCTTCTAAAGTTCACAAAACTACTTCATAATGCTGCAATTATTATGCATGGTCTTGTTGACAGAGAACTAAAATAAGGAGAGTATAACATTTGATTGGAAATACTTTTATCTGGGAGTATTTAATAGCAAATAGAAGTTTGCAATTTGTTCTGGATGCAATCAAATTTTTCTTGCAAATTGACATTTAGTATTTTTCACGCATGGAGGTGAAGGACTAACTAGAGAAAAACAGGACTATGTGCAAGGGGGCGGAGTTTGAACAAATATCGCTGCGAGCGCTCATTGTGAGCATCATTGTAAGTATCGAACTCCATTTCTCAGAATACGTCATCGAGCATCGTAGTTTAAAAGTGAAAATAATTGCATATAAAACTCAGAAAAAAACTTGTTCTGTTTCAAGCTGTTGTGTTCAGGATGATTCAAGTAGAATATAGTTCCATGAATTTCATGTACGCAGTTATGACATAAAAAAACGAGCGGAGTGGATCAAAGCGGTAAATAGAGTAATATCTGTCTTTCATTATTAATCTATATAATATTGTGAGCAATATATTCTTCGACATGTTTAATATGGTAGAACTAATTTCACGCTTTTTTTCAATGCTTTCTCGGTGGAAGGAATACAGTGTTTGATACATACAAACCCCATCCGCAAGATCATCGGCGTCATGATTAGAGGTTATCCTGTCAATTTCGACGAATTAGGACACTCTCTCTAATAGGTACGTTATGATTGAAGAATAAAATACTTAAAATAAATAAATTCAACGTACCTTTTATGCAATGCAAGTTTTATCATACGCACACAGCCGAATTAAATAAAATGAATACATTTAGAAAATTGAAGGTATGAAACAACGATAAAATGAGAGTTCAATCATTCTCCATTGCCCGCTAGAGGCGCTAGTAGACTTCATGTATGTAGCCTATAGAAAGTGCTTTTGACATGAAACTGTTAAATGATTACTGAGGGATACCCGCTTTCTGTTTGGGAACAAGTTTTCGAAATCAAATTGCAATTATTGCTGAAGCAATAGTTGAAAACGAACGAAGAGAGCTGCGGATATTTTTTTATCATTATTGCTAAGTACTTTATGACAGGAAACGATAGTGTATCGATTATCGAGCAAAATATTCTTAGATAAAATTGTAATATACTTCAGATCTTTTTACACAATACTCGATGACATTATCATCCAAACAATAATATTGACTGTTGAGTGAAGATGTGAGACTCTTAGAAACTCCTGGCATAGAATCTAACGATATGAGTAGCTATTGCACAATGATAATACACCAATGGTGAGTAAGAATAGAAATGCTATTTATGAAAATGAGTCATAGAAGTTACTTATGTTATTGTTTGAAGCTATCCATTGCCTGCTTGAGGGATACGATTTTGATAAAAAATTGATAATATCATGTGGTGTTTTCGAGCTTTGACACTAAATCACGGCAGGTTGTACATCAAACTGCTATATGCTAGGACTGATTCTTTCGTGCAGTAAAAAATATTACACGACGAGATACCCACATTAAAATACTTTCAGCAAGATTGGAGCTTCCAAAAACCTCTAAAATTGTCATATAAATCAAGTTTGTTGGAGGAAGATTTGATATGACTGCGATTGGGCAACTCTCAGACCACAATGAACTTGCTGTTTTCTGGACTGCTGTGGGCTTCTTCATTCTGATAAAAACCTTCCAGATGAACAAATACTATGAAATAAGCAATCACTTACGTTTACGGTAGATTCGTTTGGATAGGAGCAGGAAAACCTTGGTCCGATAATCCTTCTTTCGAAAGTAGAACGATTTAACTTCACATCAATAGGTGATCAACTTGCAAGATGCATCAATCTTACTCCAGGAACATCACTTCAGTCTTTATTATTGAGCCCAAAAAGACAGATATTTCAAAATTGAGATCAGATTCTCACCCTTGAAGGGATGTTGTCGGGTGATGGAGCCATTCTATTTTCAGCTTGGGATATTTGTCACGACTGTGAACACATTGCTCTTCCTGGAGAAGACAACCTCATGGAGTCGAATATAGAATCAGTTTTCTGAGCAAAAAGATTCAATTTCGCGAATGGAACTCATTGATTTTGTGTTTAGCGGATATTCGAATAAAAAAACCGTAGTTGCCTGACAGGTATTTCAATGTTTATTTAACACTTATAAAAGATGAGAGAGATTATAATTGGAGAAATTCAAGTGATTCTATTCATGGAATAGGTTGGACCTTAGAAGATGATATTGGTATTGTAACGTGCGAGAGTGTGGAGGTTCGTAGGTGTATGGTAGGCTTGGGCCTGATCTCATCTGGGCGGGGCCTTCCGTCTTCGTTGTATTGCACCGCATTGCACCACATCACCCCGCACGATGGAAAAATCTAGCAACATGTACTGGACTAAATCTGGAACTTGCGAGAAAATGGGATTTCATTTATAAACGCAAGCAAATCACTTAAATAGAGATATAATAGTGGAGCTAGAGCAGTGAATATCAAACAGTGAAGTGATCAGTGCATATATATATATATATATATATATATATATATATATATATATATATATATATATATATATATATATATATATATATATATATATATATATATATATATATATATATGATTTCGAAGCATTTGATTGATTTGACGTAGAAGCACCGCTGAAGAAGTTTTCGTGATTTCACTGCGTTTGATTATTTTAACGTAGAAGCACCACTGGCGAAGTCATTGCTAAATTTAACGTAGAATCACTGCTGGAGAGGTCACCTGATGACTTCACAATATCGAACCGACTCAACATAGAATCACTGCGAGGGAGCAAGTTTGGTTCCACCCGCATAGAACGATTTCTCGTCATCTGCGACCGCCTGGGTCCGTACTGCGACCGCTGGTGTCGAGTGTCTTGTACAGCCGTTCCGTCACCGTCAGCCGAAGTATCTCCGTGCAAGTGTCCTGTAAAATATATGTTCCATGTTCATCGTTGTCGTTTTATTTGTGTAATAATTTTCATTCTGACACCTACCTCCTGATAATTATTTTGACAACCCCAACCTTTCCCGTCTGAGCTATCCAACCGTCTGCACTTAGAAACTGCGTCACCGACCGTATTGGCGCCGGAGCACACCGTTAGTAGTTTTCAACAGCGATGCCAAAAGTAACAACCACGCAATCAGCCAAGGGTATCGTTACAGCATCTTCAAATGAATTCCTAAATGGTAGTAATGCTTGGAGTGTGAGGCGATGGTTGCAAAAAATTTGAGATTCCAAACTATCACAAGTTATATTAATCATTATGATCGAATACATTGCAAAACTATTGTTTTATGTTAAGTTTTTCGATTATATTTGACTTACGAAGCAAAAAACTAGGCATAGTTGTTTTCATCCTATGCTCAAAGATAATGAGATTGCTAAGCATGATAAGATGTTGAATATGTTTTTATACAATCGATGATAAAAAACGAATCTAATATTCACAATGTCCAGCAACTAGAATCGAATAAAATCCAAAGTCAGTCCTTTTCCGCAGCTACGTGGATTGGTTGGCAAAACAGGCTAGCAATCGGTTGTGTTTTAATCAGAATTTCACGCTTCGTTATAGCACAGTGAATTCCCGTTAATCAGATGGTGATTGCTTAGAAGAAACGAGATTGCGGAGGAATATAAACTTCATTCGTTTTAATTTTTGAGAGACTTTTTGTATTGGTCGACTTTTCTCCCACGATAAACGGACTTTTTTTTTTGCGAGATCTATTGGTTTCGTGTAATAGATTTTTTGTTGCTTTCGATGAGATTACATTAGTGTTCGCTATTATAGTCAGCTCATAAGCTTCTTGTGAGTTCATAAAATTTCAGATTCTCAATTTAATTAACGATCTTCTTCGAACAGAAATTATTCCAGGAATTTGTAAGCTTGAGAGCTTTCTTATGAAATGCGCAACGTATTTGTGGGATTTTGCTGCAATTTTTATCGGCTGTGAGATATTTTATACATGTATTGGCTTTGATATATCCGCATCAAGCCCAAGAAATATCTAAGATTCTCTTGCCAACATTTTCTAGTAAACAGCAACTCTTGAAGATAAACAGATAATCTAGGCTTTTAAATCAGTGATAATGGCAATAGTCCTACTCAAATTATGCTAATGCTGCCACTATTTGCGTTGTGGCTTTCGTAGTGTTAAGCTATCATATAGTTGATGCACATTTGAAAGTGGTTCGAAGAATAACAATACGAATGATGATCTATGAGCATTACCACATTATAGAGTTTCTAGTGGACAACAGCTTCATCGACAAGTTACGATCGGTTGATTCATGAATACATACACCCTCTTTAAATTATAGTGGTGATCATTCTTGTTCCGTATGTAGCCAATAAAGTTATTAGGGCATACATTTGGCATTCACCAATCGATTGGAGTAATTATCTATGTTCAAGATTTATAAAAGCCTCATTGTACAGAAAAGTGAGGATCTAATTTTATCTGTAGGAAATATTGTGAAATTGTACATTTGAAATAGGAACAAGTCCTTCAACATGGAGGGAAATGACAGCCATGACAATTGTTGAATGCGTGAAGCACACAAAAATGAATCAATTGATTAGTTCCTGGCTTCACAGAACAATATTTTCTTGATGAAATATAGAAAACTGTTAAGTGACCTTTGAAAAATATCCGTGAAACAAAATTTCATTTATTGTTGAAAATCAAAACCCAAATGTTTGACTAATTCACAAATTTAGGATAAGGCTTTCCCACCATCGTCCTAAATACTTACAACTGCAGATTTTCATTAGCTTCGCGACTGCAAGTCCGACTATCTATTAAGACTTGCTATACTGTACTGTACATTCCTAATAATCAAAATTACTCTAACTCTGATAAATACAATTGCCATTATCAGTCAAATGTACACTGAAGCTTCTCTTGTAGAAACTGCCACAAAGAGCTTTTTAATTATCTCTGGAAGTAGATAATATGTTAGTATTAGACCTCTTGAATCCTTTGTAACCTTTATTCGTGAAGTCGTGGAGAAAATATGAGAATTCACATACCTCATTAAATTTGTTATTAAATGGACTGAGCATAATGAAATCTCAGGAAAATGGACCTCACAACTGTAGATTTCTAATTGAGGATATCATGCAAATGGAAACGGATGAGGATCTATATTCAATCCAGTAAACTTACAAAGAGTTGATTGTGTTCACACTGTTGGATGGGATGTGAAAATTGGAAAATCGGAATTCAAATGCATCAGAAGTCTCAATGGAATACGAGGCTTATAGAATCTTGATTGAGACGCAAAAAACGAGAGCTATTTACATGTTATGAGCATGCATCAAATAAGATCTGGAAAATCTCATGTTGTGAGTTTTTTGTTGAGTAAGATTTGTTTTTCAGGAAAATTTGTATAATCCGTCGAAAGAACTAGCCGAGTCTGAAAACATATTCAATGATCCCAACTTTCAATTCAATGGTGGAACTACCAGGACTTGACATTGATATTGACTTGATAATCATTGTCAATTCGCCATGCGAGTTAGACATATCTCCAATAAGTATTTATCATAGGGTCATGACAGGAGCTATATCAGGTTATCCTTATATGAAAATAAGATCAAGATAATGATGAGAGTTTAGGACGAGATGGGAATATGTTAATGTCGACTCGATGTGATACCAGGGCAGGCATCATTTATTGGTAGCTGGAATGATTCCTGCAGAGATAGCTTTCGAATGGTCCATTTTGAGTCTTTTACGTGTCGTCAGACTAGTAGGTCATCTCTTTACTACCAAGTGGCGCATGGGTCCAAGTATGTCGACACGATTAGACGCTTAATCGTTTGAATTCCAAGTCCCACCTAATAGAGTTTTCGGTTGATAATAACCACATATTTTCAGTGCGATATTGAACTCAAATGTTACATTATACACAATGACAGTCGCTGAAGAACATCCACACATGTGTCATCCGTGACGATTTTAGGTACTATGCGACAGTCGAAACTTAGCGGACTCACTTCTCATATAGAAAATATAGCCTCAAGTTTCCAGATCTGTATATACGACCGTGGTCCTAACCAACTTGTGTACCCAGAAAACCGTTTAATAATTCTCTAGAATATGAAATATTCAATAACATACTTGCCTATTGGTGAACTCAATTCCTCTCATAATATTATTACTGATTGACGGACTCTTCATAAAATAGCGCTGATAATAGCTCACATCGTTAATTTTAATCTTTGCTTTGTAAACAGAGATGCTGCTCAACTTCATGAAATCAAGCCGGCTTTTTAGCAGCTTGATAACAAAGTTAGAGGAAGTATGAGTACAAAGTTATTTTCTTCACCTGCATTTTTTGTTCAGACTGAGAAAACTGAAACGGTGAAGTGAGGCGAGGAAAGTTGTTTGTAGGAAGCCAATCGTCTCGTATGGATGATATAACGTACGAAGATTACCAGAGAAGATGGGTTAACTGTTTCATTCTTCTTCTAAGCCTTATTCACAGAGACATATATAGTTGGACAAAATAAATTGTATCCAGAAGAGATTGTCACAAAGCTTGTTCATTTGTATAGAAATGATATATTCTTCTGATGACAATGATGGCAAACATTGGTATCATGGTTAACATTTCCCAAGCTACGGATATTCTCTAAGACATATTGTATTGTTCAAGAAAATTGGGAGTCAAATTGATCAGAAGCCTTTTACCGGTGATCAGACATGATCTTACTAGAATTCGATCAGAAAAGAGTTATATTTCTGGAAAACATTTTTCTTGACACTCAGGGAGTATAAGCTAATCCGTTTATTGTTTAATAGAATTATAATCATCAAATGATTAGATAAACAAGTTGTTGAAGCCTCAGTAATTTTAAAAAGAGGGGTAGTTCCAAACTTATTCTTGCCTAGTAGTTCCTCATTCCTTCACCGCAGGTTAATGACACATTTCTCGCTCCCTATGAAGTCATTGCTCCACTGTAATATGTAAATGAAAGAGAATGTGTGCCAAGGGACATCGTGTATGTTGTAGTCTCATTTTAGAACTTTTTAATGTCTGCGATGCGACACTGTGTAATATATTCAAATTACTTGTTTAGTTTCCCCTACTAGGGTTACATCAGACTTTTCATTCTCACGGCGTGACAAATTCTATCAGAGAGGCTCGCTAACTAGGCAACTAGAAGATATTTATGATTCTTGTTGAAGGAAATTGAAGAAGATCATGGAGATGTCATTGCTTGAAAGATAACTTTGTGAAAAAGAGTAAAAAGCTCTTTTGAAGTTCAGTTCACTTTTTTGAGAGAAACTTAGAATTCCTCACCCCACAATGTTCCAGGCAATATATTGTATCCATCAGTCAGAGCTATAGGTCTGAAAATAGCTTAGCAAGTGGGACTGCGCATGAGGAATGGAGTGGAACTCCTCTTAAAAGTCAGACAATGAGGTATTAGACTTTAAAGTCTTATTGTGGCACCAGTAATTCGGAATTCCTTGCCCAACTATGTTCCAAGCGGGGTAAAAGTGAAACGGTGGTAGTGTGTTAGGAAGTGCAATTTTTGAATCGACTGCAATTTATATTATATCCATTAGTTAGAGGTAATAGCTTGAAAATAACCTGACTACCTGTAGAACTGTGTATGACAATGAACTAATTGTTACGGATAGAACAAACTCCACTGAAAATAGCTTTAACAAACATAGGAATCAGTTTCGCAATTGCTCAGTAATAAACCGTTATGAAAGCAATTGTACCGAATCCCAGTTTTTCCCTTGACACTCCTTGGTTTGGAATTAACTAATCTGAGGTCCTGACTAACATCCAGCTCTTCGATAACTACATCCAAAGTATTTAATTGGTACTGAGAGCAGACTGTTTCCTGCAGGAAGCTCAATGAAAATTCACAGTTGGCTCAACAAGATCATATATAGTTGATGATTGGTACGCCTTTTTCCTTTTTGGGACGTCCAGGAGCAAACTGAAGTCTCTCTGATTTCATTGTTTGATATCACTTGTACTTGATACTGAGCCTGCATGTATTTTGGGGATTATCAACCATCAGTAGTAGGCTTATGAATATAAAATCTGCTACATAGTATGAGCATAGATACTCTATCCAATTTTTGAAATTTGATATCTAAAACCTTATTCAGACCAAAGTAATAAGGACTCAGCCTTAAAAAAGATAGGCAGTGGTGTTCTAGACAAGAGTACTTACAAACATGTCATTATATATTCGTGACCATTTTGTTACATAACTGATGAGTATCTACAAATCATTATCTGCTCTGTCTGATAAAATAAATGTGAATAAGACTGACATCAAACTGAAGCTATTGTTTTTGTCAGTGGGAAGTCTAATCGAAATACCAGAAATCGGAGGTTAACATAAGGTTGTTTGAAAGAACATACACAATATGAAATACCACGTTTGGAGTAATATATAAAGACAATATCAGATAAATATGCATACAAGAAAAGCTGGTTTATTTTTGTTTCATGCGAGAGTGCTCACTAGCATCTCTAAGAGATGCCTCTCTGTTGTCTGCTACATCAACATCAGTGGCATCTCTCAGTGGCGTATATCAGTGTCTTGTATCAGTGGATTCTCTTATTCTGGCACATGGGACTGTGAATCAATATGAAGCTTACAAACAATATTCAGAAGAAGCAAAGAATACACTTGCATTTTATTCTTGAAAACAAGGTAGGAGAAAAAGAGGATAATCAAGTTCCAATTTGGCTCACAATTCATCTTACGTAAAGTTCGGCCATTTTTGCGCGGCAGAACAGCCGCCGGAATCAATTTACATCTCGTTATAACCCACGGAGAAGTTAGAGGATGACGGAGGTGATATTAGTATGAGGCGAGGTAAAGGGAGGCATTGCCGACGGTGACACGAGGTAGCATAACTAGCAATCAGACAAGAGAAACACCACAAAGACAAATATTCGAATGTGTCAAACAGTCTCATACGCACAAATTGAACACAAATCTCAAAACTGGTTGAACGTAAAATGTTGTACTCGAGACTGGTATAGGGTTTAGTTGTACACCTCGTATTATGGTTCCAATCGTCTGTACCGGAAGTGCACATTACTTGAAATTTTTCTCGAATTTTTCTAAAAAATCCAGAATGATCAACCGTAGAATGTTGAAATTCAGTATTTGAACTTGATGTTATATCAAAATGGTTATCTAATATTTTTGTATAATCCGGTCAGACCCGAAGTGCACTTTAGTTAATTTTTTTTCTATAAATCTAGAATTTTCAGCCAAAGCGTATTGAAATTTAGTGTTTGAACTTGTTGTAGCATCAAAATAGTTATCTACTATTTTTGTATCAATCGGCCAAGCCGGAAGTGCAGTTTATGAGTATATCAGACATTTAGAATTTGCGGTATGAAACAATCAGTTCAATTGAAATGATAAGGTAGGCAATAATAATTTGTTGTTAATTTTTTAATTTTTCCCTGAATTTCATTTCGTAAGCATGACAAAAACGACAAAATTGGATCAGAACAGGCTTTTTCATACAAATTTGAAATTAATTTTCTTTATATTGGTCACACGGTCCAGCTTGAGTTCAGCATTATTGAACTCCAAATATACATACTTATGGAAAACAAAATGATGCACTGAAATCTACGAGTATCTGATGGTCTAAAATTACAAGAAAATATTGTGATACCGACAAAATCCACATATCGAGATTTTAATGAATATATACGTTTTGAGCATCCCTGAGTCCATTCTGACTATTTTTGGCTTGATGTCGGTACGAATGTACGTATGTATGTGTGTATGTGCGTAACTCGCAAACCTCAGAGTTTGTCAAATGTATAATGCTGAAATTTTGTATAAAAGACTGGTGTAGGATCTAGGATCTTGATGTGCACCTCGAATTATGGTTGCAATCGTCTGTACTGGGAGTGCACTTTACCTGATATTTTCTTTTGATTCTGTGCATAAATCTAGAATGATTAGTCGTAGGATACTGGAAGTCATTATTTGAAATTGCCGTGGCATACAAATGATCATCTCTTATTTTCGTCCTAATCGACTAAGCCGGAAATGCACTTCATATTACAGACTCTTCGGATTTTTCTCATAAATTCAGAATAATCAGTCGCAGAATATTGAGATTCCGTATTGAGCACTTTTATAGCATCTAGTTGTACACCTTGCATCATGATTGTGATCGGCTAAGCCGAGAGTGCAGTTTACTCGAAACATTTCTTAATTTTCCGCATAAATCCAAAACTACTGAACGTAGAATATTGGAATACAGTATTCAAGATGATAGTACTGTCTAGATGCTCATATCCTATTCTCATTGAGATCGACTGAATCAAAAGTGCACTATACTTGACGATCTTGGAGTTTTGCGCATAAATGCAGAACTGTTAGCCATATAATCCTGGAAATCAGTATTTAGGAATTTTGTGACATAATAATGATGACATATTGTTTGCATAGCAACCGGCTAGCTGTGGAATGATGAGATGTTGTATTTGATCATATATATATATATATCTTATGATGTACAAGTAAGTCACGTGATGTTCACATCAGATTTCTTATTTAATCGAAGAACGTTAGATGGATACTGTTGCTCTGAGCAAGATAATATTTGGGGAGAAAAGTTGATATTGACATTTCCATGTGGTCTGTATTCTCAAGTATTGAACTCGTCATTTGATTCAAATTTCATAGGAGCGTTGAAGGTGACAAGTAGTGGAACTAGGAAAGAGCTGTTGATATATAACAGTTGACATAACTATGAGGAGAATCCAATCTTCCAATAAGAGTTTTAGTCCTTCAATTTTGTAAATAATGTAAGTTGTGTAATGAGCTCAGTCGATCAAAAGAACATATTGTCATTCCATATGACTTATGTTGTCTGGATACAATATGGTAAAGTTCATAACACAATCCTAACGTTAGTATTGCAATCAATCAAAACTGAGATTGCACTTGTCTCACCTCACCATTTCAACACTATTTCATCGATAAATCTGTAAATCTGATTACCTACGAGATAATTCTGAAAAGATGACAACTCCCGTTCCATCACGTGTTCGTTTTCTCAATCGTGAATAGAGAAAAGTGCTATGTAATACTCGCTTTTGTGATTCAGAATCCATTACCGCCATCTTCCTCCGAACATAATTTGTCTGGAGTCAACTCTTTTCGTACAGTTATCTCGTTTATCATTCTTGTAGCGTCAATCTTTTGATCGACTGATCCTAATACAAGAATCTGTTCTCTCTCTGGTAGAAGGGACACCTATCTTGCGAAAGCTTTTTTCAGACAGTATATTATGCAGAATGGATGAAGCAATCAATAACTTGAGAATGCCCCCGCCAGCGTTTGTCGTTAATGTTTGATTTTGGATTCAACAGATGAGTGATAATCTATTTGAACAGAAACACTTACTAGTTTTACATGATGGTCATCTCTTAACACGTAATAGTTATATATTATAGTTTTTTCTTCTGGAATCAATGATACTGCCCCAAGTGATTTCAGGATTAGTATTCTCAATTCCACTCCCAGAAATTGGAAGAGGTATTCTCATTCTTATAATACCAGGGGTAAAAGAAGCAAATCGCAAATGTATTTAAATTGTTGTTGATTTCTCTTTGCGAGGGAAGCTTGAAGCTTTGTCAAGTGTTGATCCTGTGACTGGATCTTTGCTTATTCATGGAAAACAGTAGATGGGAACCACAGTACTATACTACAAAGACGATGAAGAACTTTCTGACTTTATCGTTTACCACCGGATCACCGCACTTGGGGGAGATTCAAGCTTTCTCTGTGAAGTGAAATTATGAGCCATGATACTTCCGCGATTTTTTTTTATATACCTACTAGCTCCATACAAATAAGAGCTCTAATTAGGACACGATTCTTCTATGAAAAAATAGTAGGAAGGATGGGTTTTCTTTCTATGGCAACAGATCGAATGAATACGATGTAGACCAGCCCCAAAACTGCCTCATTGCACTCCTGGTTCTGTTTTTTCCAACAGGAGATCCTACTTGTCTGGTTTAGAACCTGCTGTCACAACAAAATAAGAAAGATTTGGTCCCATCTGGACCATCTTCAGGAGTGCTACAGAGTCAAAATATTAGGAGCACCTGGACAATCGAACTCAAAAAGTGAAAAATACTTACAGAATTAATTGTGAGTTTACATTTCAACAGCATATTTTCAATGAAAATATGGAAACATGTTGAATTTATTTCGATGAAAACTGATCGGTTTATTTAGTTGAAAAATATATACAGGGCGGAATGCGAAATTGGAAACACCTTTTTTCTCGAATATTATTATAGATACCAAAAAATTGTTCAAATAAAGTTTCTAGATCATCTAATAAGCTAACTGAATCTGTGTGAATTTAGTGGAAAAAAAATTTATTCTCGTATATATTGCCATATTTTTACTTTCTTCAAATGGAATATCCTGTATATTATTGCCGTAATAAATAGAAAATATTTTTTGCTGTAAGAAAGTTCAAGGGTTCATACCTGCTAAACCTGATAGTTTCTGAGATATTAACGAAAATATCTAAATGCTGTTCTCAAAATAAAGTGTACCTTGAGAACAAAATTTGTTGACAGTTGAATAATTTTGTATTGTATTTGCGCTACAAAAAATTGTGTTGCATACATACTATTATTATTTGATGTTAATAATGGCAGATTATTCAATCAATGAGAAGTTGGATATGATAAAATGTTTTTATCTATCAAATAATAATTTGAGACAAGCTCCGCAATTATACAGACAACAGTATCCGGAACGCTTCTATCCAAACCATTCGTATTCATTCAAATTAGAGAGGGAGCTGCGTAGGACTGAGTCAGTTTCAAGAAATTACAAAACACGTGAGATAGTAGATGAAAATTTAGAAGTTGATGTATTGGCATATTTCAATGTAAATCCTAAAAATTCAATAAGAGAAGCTGCATTGGAAATAAATACCACATATACAAAGGTTCTTAAGATTCTGAAAAAGCATGAGTATAAAGCCTATAAAATCTACAAAATTCATAATCTTCATCCTAGCGATGATGTGAGAAGATTACAATTTTGTAATTACTCAATACTGGAAAATAAATTGCAGAGCCTAGTTTTTTAGATACAATTTTTTGGTCAGATAAAACAAATTTCTCTAATAATGGAATAATAAATAGACATAATTCACATTATTGGCGATTAGTAGTAACGAATTCACATCAAACATTTATTTCAAATTTTCAAATACGCTTTTCAATTAACGTATGGTGCGGTATGATAAACAACACTATTTTGGGTCCATATTTTTATGAGGGAATTTTGACATCACAGAGATACTTAAATTTTCTGCAAAATGAATTTCAAGATTATCTGGATGATATACCATTGGCAGTTAGACGCAGAATGATATTACAGCAAGATGGTGCACCTCCGCATAATTCATTGGATGTAACTGCGTATTCGAATCAACAATTTCCAAATTCCTGAATTGGCAATAGAGGCCCTACATCGTGGCCCGCAAGATCTCAGGATCTATCGCCTTTAGATTTTCTTCTATAGGGAGCTATGAAAAACAAAATTTATGTAAGGTCCGTTGCTACACTTGATGAACTGAAAAACCGAATAGGACAAGCTGTTGTTGAATTGAATACAGTTGATATGAAATGAAATTTATTGAAAAGACTTTATTTATGTGTCGGAGAAAACGGTGGAAATTTTGAACATTTTGTGCAGTTCGATAACATTCATTCCGTACCTTCTTGAACTTTCTCAAAGCAAAAATTATTTTCTATTCATTAGTGCAATAATATACAGGGGATTCCATTTGAAGAAAGTACAAATGTGGCAATATCTATGAGAATTATTTTTTTTCCACCAAATTCACACAGATTTAGTTAGCTTATTGGAAGTACGAAAAATTTTAATTGAACAATTTTTTGGTATCTATAATAACTTCTGATGAAAAAGGTGTTTCCAATTTCGCATTCCACCCTGTATAGCAATTGGGCTTCAAGACTGAGTGATGTGATACTTTTCAATGTTATTGGAGATATTCTATCCAGGAGAAGTCTCTAACAAAGTATAATTTCCACGTAATCACAATATATACGCGAGAAAATCACCCCACTGTTAAATAGAAGTGGTTAAAATAATTTCTCCATAATCCCGGAAATGAGTTATTTATTGCATTTACCTCTGTCATCAAACCATTGGATGATATTTTTCGTGCAATATCCAAATCAAATAATCCGCAGCATGCATGAATAATTTCATCTCACTGATGATCGCGGTTCTGTATGTCACAGAGCTATTATGGGAGCAATTAAAATCATTTCTGATTATGCGCACTCTGCTACTGCTACTAATTAACTCAGTTCGTCTGCATTTCATATTTGCTGATGAACCCACATGATTTGAAATCATTGATTTTCTCTTCGTATATTTATTGTGCTTCAAACTCGCGCAAAAAAATGGTAAGCCTAATATTCGAGTTCAAGAAACTCCTTACTGGAATCCATTTCATTCAAAATATCATCGGCGCCAACAACTACATCCCTCAGAAATAGTTAGGGTAGTAAGCCAGCCAGTAATATTTCTCTCCTAGTGAGAATTTCCTAAATCCTGTTCTGTTTTCAGCTACAGAACGTCAACTGTCACCCTGGTGCAAAATTTAGGGGTATCTCTGTGTGGGGTGATGTGATAACTCCTGACCGGTATTAGATTGCAGAGCAATATGACCTAGGGACATTTTCCGGATAATAGCACATTTGCTCTTACTCCCAACTTATCCTTGCTCGGTCATATCGCTTGAGCTTTCTGCAACGTCAGATTTTTATTACATTTTTTTTTGACGATATACTTCCCTCAATCAAGATTTCATTACAGATATTGGAGTAAATTCTAACACTAGAATTCAATTTGAATTTTTAAGCTTCGCCGTCCATTTTTCATTTGATGATAATATAGGTGGAATAGCTTAGGCTAAAACTTGATCACAGCATATAAGTTTGTTCTAAGGCCCGTTTGAATTATCTCTGTGTTGGCTCGGTATGATCGGCAAAATTCTTTGAAGTATCAATGCTGCCAGTCTCGTAGCGAATCTATCAAGAACAAAAGTTTTGAAATTTAGCCCACAGCCGTCAAAGTCTCGTCTGACTTTTCAGAAATTAGAATGCAGAATGCAAGGCGCAACTTTGCACTCTAAAACTTGTTGTGTTATGGAACAGCAGCTGACGTCGTTGTTGGATGTTTTTTCACTTAGAAAATGAATTTATAGCCGTGTTAGACACGTTATTGGCATTTTTGATGATGAGAAATCAGGAAGCCCATTTATGTGTGCTATTAGTGTTCATGAAATACTAAGCCTGCCTCACCCTGCATTTGTCATGCAGTTAATACGATACTGCTTATTATGGATTGAGGCCCAGTTTTATTGAGCATTTTTCATTCAATCACATTATCAAATACTTGATTACATGTTTCTAACCTTACTATTTGACATTTCAATGCAAATAATGCTATTTTTAATTTGGATTTTTGATGAATAGAACTGCAATATAACTCTTTTGATAGAATTCATGTAGTGATTGAGTTAACAAGATGTGAGCTAGCAAAATGTTACCAATGTTAGATGCAACTTAGCCCGAGTGATATGAACGTGTGACTCCATTCGAGGTGCATAAATGATACCCTTATCTAAGGTGTATAATCATAAGAATGATTGTTGTTTCAGACAGGTACTTTTTATGTAAGCAGAATATATGGAAATTTGGTCAAAGGTCAAACAGTTTTGATCACACCTTGACCATCTTTAGTAGTGCTACAGATCACATTACAGTTTAAAACAAAAAATATACTCAGAGAAGAGTTCCACAGGATATGTTCGATAGGAGTATGAAAAAATACGTATCAAGCTTATTTAAATTAAAACTAAACTGTTTTTACTTACTTGTACCAAGTACAAGAAAGTATTGTGGAACCGACAAAATTCACCTATCGAGATTTTGATGGAAATATCCGTTTTGAGCATCCCCGAATCCATTTTGACTATTTTTGGCTTGATGTCGGTACGTATGTACGTATGTATGTGTATATGTGCGTAACCCGCAAATCTTAGAACTCGTCAAACGTATAATGCTGAAGTTTTGTATTAAAGACTGTGTTACGTGCCAATTTGGCTTTTGGTCACTTTTTTTTGCTGGGCTAGATTCTAAAATATAATTTGGGTTATTTGGGTTCAATTTCATTCACTTTATGTACTTACTTTTGGTTTAAGATATTTTTAGTTTTCAATTTAATAATTTCATTCATATTTCAATCTATAGATCCGTTTCTTTCTCTTCTTTAAGCTCAGTTTTTTTTTGGTTATATTAAAAGCGTGTTTTTGTTTACTTGTATCAATCAATTTTAGTTCAAGATTTTGTTTTAAATTGTCGCTGCTGCAATGCGCGCGCTGCAGGCAGTGACGGTACGTTTTATTTTTTTGAATCTCAGTACTGAGGCGCCCGCTAGGTTTTTTTTTAATGGAAAACGGTCTATTTTCAATTAAGTCAAACCGACCGGATTTGACTTAATTGAAGATAGTCAGCCTTAAGTCCTGGTGTAGGACAGACGTACGTTTATTTATTTTCGTTTTTTTCACCACTACAATTTTGTGGGCTTATTCCAAAGTTTTGTTTGTTTGCGTGTGCAAGCCCAAGTTGGGGATTCGTTTGGGATAAGCTGTGCTCCGGCCGAATATTTGGGGCAGTTTGGCCATTTGTTTTGTTCGGCGGAGCAGCCCACGTGTTGGGGATTATTTTAAATTGTGAGTGGTCGTTTTGCTTAAAATCCCTTACCATCAGCGATAAAACGTCGTCCGTACCAAGGCACATACTGTGGAAGTACCTCGCTTCCATCCTGGTTTTCCCGACTACCTGGAATCCAGCCAATTAGATCCGAGGCCGAGATCCAGACGCCAGGCAGACGAGTCAATAGGATCTCCAGTGGCGTCGCCAGCTAAGTGGTTTATTTTTAGTCATTTGTCATTCAGATTTTTTTTTGTTGAGTGCTTATTTGCCTAATTAGGCACCCCGTGGCTTTACCACAATTTTGTTCATTTTTTGATATTGTGTAATTTTGCGGTGGGCATTCGTTGTCGCCTTTTTCTTTTTTATGCTTTTTCTGGTTACGTTATAAACGCTACGTCCGATTGTGAACCAGGTTGATCAATCTCGGGTCTGATTTCCATTATTTTGTACTTTTTCCTGGAGTAGGTTTATAGACGTATTTGTTCAGTTGAGACTTGCCGAAGTCTGCGTAGGGACGCGAATCGCCGCCATTTTGTTTCACCTTTTTTTGTTATTCTACTTTTGTTAATACGTTAATTTTGCTGATTGAGCTTACTTTATTTTCATTTTGTTATATATATATATATATATATATATATATATATATATATATATATATATATATATATATATATATATATATATATATATAATAATAATAATAATAATAATAATAATAATTTATTTTGTCTCCCAGGTAAATACCTGATACAAAAGAAGTTCAGATTACCTAAATATATCTATATATGCCCTATAATACATTATATAATAAATATACCCTATTACACAAGATTGTAACAGCCCATGATATTTTGTAGTTAACTTTAAGTATACAAATTAATTTTCCTTCTTTCATTTAACAACATAATTCAAAATATTCTTCTATTCGTTCAATAGGAAGGATCTCATTTTTAAAAGATTAGCTACAAAATAATAAATAGTTTTTGCATGAGACTTATCTACTACATTCAAGCATGAAAAATTTTGATTTGGAGAGGGTAGAGACCAGCAAATCCTTAGATTCTCATATAATGGACATTTGAATAAAATATGTCGTAAGTCTTCCTTCTCATATAGATTGCACAAAGTACAATTTTCCTCAGGACTAATATTATAAATTATTTTATTGATTACAATTCTAATAAATTTAATGTTGCTAGTACGCATATTCGCTAAAACTCTACATATATTTATGTTCAAATTTAACGTTAGGTATAGCTGTGGTCCGTTGCTTAAAGGTAAATATTTATAAATTGAACAGAAATTGGAAGATTGAGCTTTATCAAGGTCTTGTGCTCTAATTTGCTCCCTATATGTTTCTACGATCAAATTTTTACTATTTTTCAAGACCAGGTCATCTTCCATCTCCAATATATCCCCAAAGCCAATTGATTCAAACAATATTCTTACTTGTGATACCCAATTATATTTTGGCTTGTTGTTCAAATTTTTATCTAGCTTATATAAGCGTTTGTAACAAATTTTAGGCAACCTGTAATCGGGCATTCTCCATAACTTAATTAGCCATCCGATGACAAGCTTCAAAACTTCAACTGAAATGCAAGAGATACCAGTTTCTAAGCGAATGAGGTAATGCGGTGTATTCTTTGGCAAGTAGAGGAGTCTTTTGAAAAAATTTGACTGAGCTTTTTCTATTTCATCGAGATATCGTAAACTCCGTATTTGAGAACCATATAGTAATGTACTCGACACAATTGAATAGTAAAGTTTAATTTTTATATCCCAATTAGTACATTTCAAATTAGCCAAGGTATTTAATACTGTTCCACTTGCAATGTTTGTTTTAGTGATTGCACTATTTGCGGCATCCAGAAACAGTGATGAACTTGAAAAAGCTGTACCCAGATAAATATATTTATTTGTTACTTTAATTATATCATTTTTCAAAGTGAATGATTTATGGGATGCACTTCTACCGCCTTTGCGAAAATGAATTATCTCTGATTTATTGGTATTTACACTCAACTTTTTCAGAGCACAATATTTTTCTAATAGAATCAGCTTGCTCTGTACATCAACCGGGGAATGAGCAAATATAATTAAATCATCTACGTACAAAAGTAGTACAATATCATTTAAACTATCGATGTTAATTCCTGTTGCACCGTTCTCGCGAAAAAATAATTCTATATCATTGAGAAATAAACTGAATAAAAGTGGACTTAGAACTTCCCCTTGTAATACCCCTTCATTGATATCGAATTTTTTTGTGTAGCTACCATCACTTACTCTTACTTTTGTGGAGGCATTACTGTAAATATTTTGGATAATTCTTAAGAATTTCCCGCTAACTCCTAAATTATGGAGCGTAAGCCAGAGTAAAGAGTGAGAAACTGAGTCAAAAGCTCGTTTAAAATCAATAAATATCGCATAAACTGATCCTTTAGATAGTCTCAACTGTATTTGAATTGCTGCTTGCAGGGTAAAAATATTATCAATGCATGAACGATTTTTACGAAATCCTGATTGGCATTCAGGGATAGCAGATGTAAGATGACACCACGACAATAATCGGTCGAGCAGAATTTGAGTGAATATTTTGACAGCGCTATTAACTAATGCAATACTTCGGTAATTTGATGGATCTCTACGGTCTCCTTTCTTGAATAGCATAACAGATTCTAGTTGGGACCACTGCTCTGGAATTGTTTCAGTATGTATATATATATATATATATATATATATATATATATATATATATATATATATATATATATATATATATATATATATATATATATATATATATATATATATATACATATATATTCTTTGAATGAAAGTAATTAAATATTGACTTTTTTGGGTGAATTTTAATTCATTTATTTTGCAAAAAAAAGTACCTACCACTTTAGTTTTCAGAGAGTGATTTTATTAAGTGTTTTTTTTTTACAGCTGGTGTAAGTATCACTGTTTGAGATATTGTTTTATTTTATGTTCTGCGGCATCTTGATCGACGCCAAAATATCTAATTATCCTACAACCCAATATTCTACCCGTCCATCCTACCATCTTTTCTTTTACAGGTACTTTCGCAGTTGTGTGCCTGAGGACGGAAAAATTGACAATTGCGTGACGCCCTTATTTTCTGTTTCATTTAAAGTTAGCTTACGTAGCGTCCAGTATATTTGTTTTCAGTAAAGTTTGTATTTTTGGAAAGCTAACCTCACAACTACCCAGTCCGGCCCTGGGATTATTTTGATTTTGATTATTTTTTTTAGTACTGAGCTAGTCAGTTTTGAAGGGTAGGATCGCTACCCTAATTTTGAATGTTACAAATTGGCGCCCAACGTGGGGCCAATTTGTTTTTGAGTTTTGAATTCTGCGTGTAATAAATTGGCGCCCAACGTGGGGCCGATTTGTTTTTGAATTCTGAACGTTACAAATTGGCGCCCAACGTGAGGCCGATTTGTTTTTTTGAGTTTAGAACGTGATAACTGGTATAGGATCTAGGATCTTGATATGCACCTCGCATTATGGTTGCATTCGCCTGTACTGGAAGTGCACTTCATGTGATACTTTTTTTAAATTTTCCGCAAAAATCTAGAATGATCAGGCGTAGGATACCGGAATTCAGTATTTGAAATTGTTGTAGCATCCAAATGATCATCTTCTATTTCCGTCCCATCGACTAAGCCGGAAGTGCACTTCATATTACAGACTTTTCGAATGTTTCTCATAAATTCAAAGTAATCAGTCGCAGAATATTGAGATTTCGTATTGAGCACTTTTATAGCATCTAGTTGTACACTTTGCATTGTGATTGTGATCGGCTAAGCAGGGAGTGCAGTTTACTCGAAACATTTTTTATTCTCCACATAAATCCAAAACGATTGAACGTAGAATATTAGAAAACAGTATTCAAGATGATTGAACTGTTAAGATGCTCATATCCTATTTTGATTGAGATCGACTGAGTCGAAAGTGCACCATACTTGATGATCTTGGAATTTTGCGCATAAATCCAGAACTGTTAGCCGTAGAATCCTGGAAATCAGTATTTAGGAATGTTGTAGTATAAGAATGATGACCTACTGTTTCCATAACAACCGACTAGCCGTGGAATGATGAGATGTTGTGTTTGATTATATATATCCAATGATGTACATGTAAGTCACGTGAAGTCTACGTCAGATTTTTTTCCTATGATTCCAATGTTCATCTCTTGACTTGTCTTTTTATGACATCTCGATGTGATTATTATCAGAGCTTATCCCTAGAAAAGTATAACTGAGAGTGAACTAATTTCACATCCTCCAATATATCTTCCAAAAAAAATAATATATCCCTATAATACTTCCTGGCGGAAAAATATCCATTATCTTCATGATGAAAGTTTCGGAGATTACCCCATAATCTAACAAACTAATAAGCCCCCAGTATTAATATTCCACATCGACTTAATCTGCACAAAAATTGCTTTTTCTGGCGAGTGCATATTGAAACGTCAGGGGATCTTTCGATATATAAAGCAGGGATGTGATCTCTCCACGCACGAACGCCATGGTATTGTGCAGTTTATTAGCTTCATTTATTGAACGATAAGAAGAAGAAGCTGTTCCGGTCACGTTTAATACAATTAATCCAATTTTTCTTTAGATGTACACAATCCAAGACAATTTTCTATGAGAACTTATCGAAGTTATTAAAGATGTTTCTCATAGCGATATCCAATGAATAGTGTAAGACTCCTTGTGAGATACAGGACTAGGCGCGTGACGTTAGTAATGTCAGTTGAATACAAAATTTCAAAAATATGAATCCTTGAATTTGAGACAACCCGACGAATTGTCATTAGGGTAACTAAATTCAGAATTGATTATTTTGGCAAATGAAGTTTAGAAGAAAGTTCAAATTGAAAGAATTGAAGCAGTGGATTATAACAAGTATTTTTACTTACTTGTACTAAATACAAGAAAGTATTGTGAAACCGACAAAATTCAACTATCAAGATTTTGATGGAAATATCCGTTTTGAGCATCCCTCGAATCATTTCGACTATTTTTGGCCGGATGTCAGTACGTATGTTCGTGCGTTCGTGTATTCGTAACTCGCAAATCTCAAAACTGGTTGAACGTATAATCTTGAAATTTTGTATTTAAGACTGATATAAGGTCTAGTTGTGCACCTCGCATTATGGTCTAAATCGTCTGTACTAGGAGTGCACTTCACTTAATACTTTTCTCTTCAATTTCTCTCGTAAATCTAGAATTAATTAGAAATTTAGTGTTTGAACTTGTTGTAGCATCAAAATAGTTAGCTACTATTTTTGTATCAATCGGCTGAGCCGGAAGTGCAGTTTATATGTATAATAGACATTCCGAATTTGCCGTATGAAACAATCAGTTCCATTGAAACGATAAGATGGGCAATGATAATCTGATGTCAATCTTCTGATTTTGTTTGACATTATACATGTCAAAATATTATCAAAATTATAATAATGATGATCTAAAGTGACAGAAGACTTCATTAAATAAATTTGTGTATATATCAAATCATGTACAGGTAAGTCACGTGATGTTCACGTCAAATTTTTTTCTCTTCTGTCTTTGTTTGCTCTTTGCATGAAGACCATCTGGGTTGACGTTCAAAATTTAATCAAACAATTGGTGTCTGTCAAAACTATTCAGACTATGAACAGATATCTTAAGATACTTTCTGTCACAGAATAGGTCATATTTTGGTGTCTGAGGATAAGTGAAATCTTGATTTTTTTCGGGATCGGACCTGAATTGAAGCACTTAATCATGCATGAAGTTGTATATGTACAATGTAGTTACTAATAGTGTCTATAATCATATCATACCACTGCTGTCCAAATTCAACCAAAATAGAACATTATGAAAATATTTGTGAATGGTATGAGACATCAGTTTAGATCCAAGGCAAACTGTTAGTATCTCCTAATGATACCATTCAATTTTTATACAAGTGTCAGTTGTTTTATCGTCGGTAAACTCCATCTGTCTATTGATATCCATTATAACGAATGATAACACAAATGCGGCTTTCCAGCAAACAGAGTTATCGGAGAATGAGCAAATCGGTTCTCACTCGGTGTCAATTGATGGACATACGGCCAGCTCCACCGACATCAATCCAATTCTGCAATTGTTAATGCAGCAGTCAGAATTTGATAACTTCTTCTATTAGATCTCTTGATTGTCCAGTTGACTGAGCAGGAGAAACCTGTCTCTCCAAACTGGAAGCACATCTACGAAATTTAATGTTCAAGTCTACATTAGAAGCTCTTGTCACGCTGGTTACGTTTTTCTACCTTTGAATAAGAATATTTTGCGAAACCAATGACCAACTCATTTTCGAAGTGCTGATCTTTAACATAACAATAAATATTCCCTTCGTACAATCTTAAGATAGAATTGATCAAAGTTTGTGTATCAAATCCATGATCTAACTGTAACTCGTTATTTGCGATACCTTTGACTTCGTTTCGCCACAAATAAGGTATTAAATTGTCGAGTCGTGTTTGGTGTATTTTGATATTACAGATTTAAGACAAAGCGCCCGACAAGCTTATCCCACTTGCTTTGTTACGTTCACAAATACTAACGCCGAAATTGGCTTTCGTATTTTATTGACACTTTCACGACCAGAAAGTTGTCTGGACAAAACTAAATTCCCGCAGCTTGCACAGAAACAAAGAGATTCATTACTTTGTGTGGTTTTATAGTATAGGTGTTATTCTCAGTCAACTTGAATACAATATTGCCTTTAGGGGGTTCAAATACTCCATTATAAAGTATCAGTAACAACAATAATTAATACCGATGTCAAGAGTTCAAGGTGCTATTGAAGCCCCTACAAACAAATTACTTGTAACACAGGAAACAAAGTGAGGCAAACATACATGAGTACTAAATAGCATAAAGAAAATAATATTTTGATACTCTCTAACTGCAATTTTGCAGCATATTTACCATGAAATATAGTGCTGAAACTATGTAGTCATTTCACACTTCATCAGATTGTCTTTCGTAGAACTGGATTATAGGAACGATAACTCATTTGAAGCAATTACAGCATGAGCTCCATTTGGTGAAGAATGCAGAGGCGATTCCTTTTATTATATGATGGTTGGATAATGGAGAGTATGATGCAGCTCCACTTATTTGTACATTCGCTTTTCTCTGCGGTATCACAAAGTTTCGTGCTTTCTTTCATTACCATACACAAGGATTTTCAACATTGGCGTCGACGTGAGCGTCGGAGTATAAGAACGGTATATATGTAAGATATTGTGAGTGTTTTTGCTTACTGTAATAAGGAAGAAGGAAAATATCTATTCTAAGAAATGTTTATTGAGAATATCATTATTATTTGCGAATGTCTAATATTCTACACATATTCAAAGAATCTAGAAATTTAGAAGATAAATAATTACTATGACTATTCCATTCGTAGTATTTAGAACAAGGTTAACAATGCTAAATCGCCATAGAAACGGTGCATATCAGTGGGTATTTGGACGTGTAGAAATACCATCGGGATTTACACTAGTGGTCAGAGTGAGTATTTCACTCAAAGATGTGGATACCTCCAATTTGTGCTTTCTTCGTATTTAATGGAGAATTTTTTTGAATATCTTTATCAATTTTATCTTCTGATTCATCACCAAACCTTTCTGAACTAGATTCCATATCAAGACGCGATATATTTCTCTATTATTCGTCAAAGAAAATACAAGAAATTGTAATTTTTCAGTTTGACAGAAGTTTGTTCACTCGTTCCTATGAAAATTATGTGAGTTGTTACTATAGTCTATAAAATTAAGCAGAGGAGGCACGTCATTAAAATTTATAACTAGATAATGACGTCACGTAATTACTACGTTTATATGCTATACCAATTTAATCTTTAAAAATATAATGTGGGTTGCATATTTGCAAAAACGTGCGAAGCTAATTTATTTGATCTAGTAAATGATATTCTAACCAAAAAGAACAAAGTAAACACGTGTTGATCGCACTGAAATGTCGAGAACGAATGCAACGAATGAGAATGTAAACGTAGTCAAACTTCATAGTACCAACGTATGATAAAGAAATAAACAACAATTATTGTAGATAAATGAAATTTTGTTGAAAACATTAAATTTGAGTATAAAATAATTGTTAATTGAATTAAAATATACTTTTCTTATAGTATGCAAAAAATTGCATTTATTTTCTCTGTTTTTCCAAACATAAACATTACGTTGTCATTACGACAGGCTCTTTTCATTTTGTAATGTTTTGATGACGTGCCTCCTCTGCTTAATTTTATAGACTATAGATTCATAGAAAACTAATTTGAAAAAATGGTTTGACTTCTGGAATAGTCCTTCATATACCATTTGTAGTTGAAGTATTATAGACTATTTTTGTGGTGCAATCACTCATGTTTATTGTGCTTGCGTTTGAATACCACGAGTGTGCAGCACAAGCACAATAAACATTCGGGATAGCACCACAAAAATAATCGATAATACTTCAACTACTTATGGTATAATAAATGAATATCCACATCGTCACTTCTGGAGAACAACATCTGAAAGCTCCAATCTACATATGCTCTAATGGTAATTGTCAATATTTAGGGTAATAAGTATTATGGTGCGCAGGTAGAAGGAAAAGATCATCGATACACTGTGGTAATCAAATAAATGGAGCCTGAACAATAAAAGATCTTATCAAACAATACTTCAACTGAATATTCTACACAAACTCCAAAATTATGTATGTTAAAATGTACATCAATAATAAATAGACAAATAAAACTCCAGGTTCATTATTCCTATATTTCTCTACTAGCTTGAGGATATTGATACGTCTTATTTCAAGAACTGAGATATTCTCTGAGAATAGAAGTGATTCTTCAATAACTACTTTCATGTTTTTCATCCATCTCATCACACATAGGATTATCCGCATCGCAGTGCAACTAGAAGCAAGAAACAACGATTTTATGTTGTATCCGAGCTTTACAAAAAATGTACGACTGACAAATCCAACGTGTAATAGGATGCCAGAAAGATTATCGTAATGGAAACAGGACTGCTTTTACTTGTGTTGAGGCTCTGATACTTTTTCAGACCCGAAAGTGCCGGATTCTCCAAATGCAGATGTGAGATTCTTTGTAGAAGTATCATACACGACCCAATTGCTAATATAGCCCAATCAATACTGTCTGAGAAATAATCATCAAAATTATTGAAAGTATTAAGATATCTGAGAATATCTACAAATACAAAGAACACTCCTTGTGGAACAACTTTCCTTATAGTCCAAGAGCTCGCTCGGAAATACTACCTTGAATAGTTAGACGATTCTTACGTTTTCTAAACGATTCGTCGTGAAAACATTACCCTTAAAAGTCAACGGTGCCATTTTCAATTCTGCCAGAAGCAATTAATATCGATTATTCATTATGTGAATTTACCGCACAAACTACCTTTTTTTGTTAGACACTTAGAAATTACACTGGAACATGTATTTTTATGTGTAGAACAAGAAAAACTCACGGTGCCGAGTCTCATTCTGCCACAACCCCCGGCACCGTGGCTTCAAAGTGGTTGGAAATATCGATAGAGTACCTTTTTCTGTTAGACGCAAAAGTTCCATACAAAAATTGTAGCCAGAGACCTGACGAATTCAAAGAATCAACGGTGCCAACTCTCATGTTGCCAGAAGTCCTCGGCACCGTGGATCAAAACGGTTGCTCGCGCGGCCTATTTTCAGTCTGAATAAAATTTGCATACATTTATTTTTGATGCAACAGTACCTTAAAAGGGAGAGTGTAATGTGTAGTATGGAGTGATATTTGATATACTTCCATCCTATCATCTGAGAATGACTAAATCTAGAGTAACTAAGTTCTTAGACTAAATACATATCGTTTCAATTCCGGTAAACTGATAAAAACAATCAGAGAACAAATGTATAAATGAAATGGAATCAATCAATCATCGAAGCATACCAATGAAAAAATTGAATTAAGTGAGCTTCATACTCACTTGTACAAAGTACAAGTACAAGTAAGTATTGTAAAACCGACAAAATTCACATTTTGAGATTTTGATGAAAATACTCGTATAATGTTGAATTTTTGTATTTTAGACTGGCTTAAGATCTAGTTGTGCTCCTCGCAATATGGTTGCAATCGTCTGTACCGAAAGTGCACCTCACTTCGAACTTCTTCCCAATTTTCCGTAATCATCCAGAAAGATTAACCGTGGGATACTGAAATTCAGTATTTAAAATTGCTGTAGCATTTGAACGGTTATCTCTTATTATTTTACTAATCGACTGAACCGGAAGTGCACTCTATATAACAGACCCTCCGAATTTTCAACATAAAGTGAAAACAATCAAAAATTCGGAAACATCCAATTATTTGTTCCAAAAAATTTCAAATCCAAGAATCGGTTTTGACACCATCATCTCGGATCGAAAAGCAACTGTATACACGTGTTTCGTTCTTATTAGGACTCGTCAGTACAGTATAGCCAAGAACCCAAGATAGTCAGGGCTTGGCTCCCAAAGTGTTTGAACTCATCTGGATAGATGGACTGCAAAAGTAAAAACTATATGCAGCGGTATATATCGAGCATAAAGCCAGTTGAGGCATGTGAATAAAGTAGAGATCACAAATCAATTGTGACAAAGTTTATAGATTTATTCTAAAAACTTAGTTACTCTAGATTTAATCATTCTAATGGCCGGTTTCATAAAAGACCAAGTAAATTTACTCTCAAGATAAGTTTTTTCTCCTTAACAAATTCTAATCGTTTTGAATTTTTTTATGACAGCATAATCATTGCTGTCAAAACATTGACTGTCATTTAACAAAGTGAATTTTATTTATTTTGGAAGTAAATTACTCTGCCCTTCATAAAACCAGGCATTGGATGATAGAATGGAATTATATCAAATATTATTCCATACTACACCTCACACCTTTTAAAGTACCGTTGCATCAGGAATAAATGTATGCAAATTTTATTCAGACTGAAAATAGGCCGCGCGAGCAACCGCTTTGATCCACGGTGCCGAGAACTTCTGGCAACATGAGAGTCGGCACCGTTGGTTCTTTGAATTCGTCAGATCTCTGGCTACAATTTTTGTATAGAACTTTTTCGTCTAACAGAAAAAGGTACTTTATCAATATTTCCAACCACTTTGAAGCCACGGTGCCAGGGGTTGTGGCAGAATGAGACTCGGCACCGTGAGTTTTTCTTGTTTTACACATAAAAATACATGTTCCAGTGTAATTTCCAAGTGTAGTTTGTGCGTTGAATTCACATAATGGATAATTAATATTAATTGCTCCTGGCAGAATTAAAAATGGCACCGTTGACTTTAAAAGGTAATGTTTTCGAGACAATCGTTTAGAATACGTAAGAATCGTCTAACGATTCAAGGTAGTATTTCCAAGCGGGCTCTTGGACTATTATATCGAAGTTGTGACAGATACCAAGGTAAGCTGTGACACCTATGTACTTAGACTATTTGGTGAATAATAAATACCGTTATATTGGCATTCGAAGCACTAAACCCATTTATTTTTTGAGTTGCTTATTGCAAAGGGTTCAAGGCAACACAAGCAAAAACAACTATTCCCTGCATCTTCCTCGTCTCCATTCCATCATCAACTTTACTTATGCGTTCTTCTTCAAATTTTCAGGCTTTTTCTTTTCCTCACTTAAAACACACTTTTTTACATTCTTTTTCTTCATACTGGCTTCTATGGCAGCAATTTTATCCTTGGTAGGTGTGTGAGTAAGCACAGCAGATTTGATCTAGCGTCTATTCGGTTGTGAAGGTACGGACTATTTGGCATTATAGCTCAGAGTTGATGGACTGTTGGGAAAGATCATGTTCTGATCCGTAGACATTCTTGGAGTGAAGTTTTTTGCTTCTATATTAAATTCTTTGACAGCAATGTAATCATTTTTAACAAGATAGTTGGATTTGGAGTGAGGATTCTTTCTTCTGGGTTCTCCTCAATTTCTGAAATGATGACTTCTCCAAAGGCTAGTTCATAGGTTTTAACACTAGCCATATCTCTGTAAGTCTTTTGTCCGTGTTTATTTGGCATTCAAAGGCGGAGAAATTTCGGTGGAAATCTCACCTTTTGCAGTTTTTTGTATGTGAATGTCATACACTCACAATCGCTTCATGTGATAGCAAGTCTCAGAAACAACAAACTCGCTTACGCAAACTTCCGAAAAATTGACTATGTCACATCTCTCCTCTGTCACTACTTTCTTAGGTCTCCCTCATGGGACATCGTAACTGTTTGTTCGAAAAAGAATTGATTTGATATACCTGACATTTAAAGGCTGAATACAGTCTACATATCTAGCCTTCATATGTGGGAATTAGGCATTGAGAGTAGAAATTGAAGTATCAAAAACGAAAAGAAAAGAAGCAAAAGCAAGAGATGATACAGAAAGAGCCAGAGATGAAGAAACAAGAGCAAGAATAGAAGATGTGGATGCATTAGATAGAAAAAATCGATATGAAGCAGCAGAAATAGAAGAATTAGAAGCTCATAAAATAAATACAAGGGTAAGAAAAAAGCATTGAAGCGAGACAAGTGGCTGCGAAAGCAAATCGAGCAGTGAAAGTGATGAAAAAAGGGGTAGTGGAAGCAAATAGATAGTAGTTTAGTTATCAAGATAATGATTGGTCATCAATGTACAAGAAATTGACATCCAACTTATTTAATGGTCTGTTTTCTTTACTGCAGGATAGTTTAAAGACAGATGGATTGTCTCTACTGTGAAATTAGTGCAATTATTTGCTCATTTTTCTTACTTAACAGCATGTGTCACAGTAAGAATCAATCTTCAACGAATGCACACTGTGCAAATCTTCAGCCACCCTGCGCAATGTTTATTTACTCAACTCTGTTAGCATTTGTGAACCATCCATCAAGTGCTAACAGTTTGTTTGTTTACATAACCCTTCCATAGATTACACCGTACGTTGGCAGATGGTTTCTTGACTTCAAGTATTGTTTATAATAGTTATTGACTGTGATGCACTGCAGAAGTTATCCGATGGCATTATTTTCCATAGGAAGAATAGATTTTAACCAAAATATTCATTTATAGCTGTTCAGGAGAGCTCTTTTAGAGAAGCAAAGAATATTTGTTTCTTGCTTCTGATGTTTCCGCTTTCCAACATCATCATAAACTGAGTCACAAGCCCAATATTTTTCTGCAGAACAATGCATGGCGTCCATTGTATTACTCTAATTTTGACTATACTTGTGAAATGTGAAACGAACAATAATTTTGTTCTCTCTCATAACTTCCAGATGAAGGATAAGTTATAAGTCTGGTCTGGTACCGTCCGATTGACGCTGTGATAAATTCTAGTATGCAAAAATGTATGCGCTTGTTACGCCCTGACCTGAATCTGGAGACTACGTCTTACGTCGAAAAACAGAAGCAATTTTCACACTTATTATACCTTCAATAACCAATTTTTCCTTTTTGTTGATTTCGACGACAAAAAGTATACCAAAATATGTTATTTTAGAACTGAAATAGGAGATGCAATCATTATTACTACCCTGAATCATCAGTTCCTGGAACAGAACATCGAAAGTTTTTTCCAGACCTTGTCTTGATCCCCCTAATTCTATAGAAGAACTTCCATACCTCATATCGTAATACAGAATCAGCAGTAAAGTACTTCTGCGAGCGTATTCAAATGTAAACTATGGTTCTCTCATATATTTTTCATTGTGCAGTGCCATTAGTCACACGAATTTATTCAACTATATTGCCAAAATACATCAATATGATTGACAGTCGCATCATTCATATGCTTATTGGGGAATGAATTTCTGGAAAACAGGTCAAACCGTTCATTGTAAACTCACATAACTGATTCACGATTGCACTACATGGACGATGAACGTTGGCGTGTACTCTTGCATTACTGCCCGTTATGTATTTACATTGAATTACCGATTCCACTCGGAACCGAATTGCTCAAATCATGAGCTTATTGTTACACATAAGCGCAATAGGAATCAGGACCGTATGAAGATCAAGTATATTTGTTGATAAAAAGTAACTCATTTGGAGGTACTCTTTTCTTGAAGGATCTTTCGACCGATGACGCGTGGATCATGACAACTTGTCATTGTATTTTTGTTCAGTTATGTTTGACATTTCATCGTGGAAAGACTAAATCTGGCAGAATCCTTACAAATTATTCAGCTACGTGTTCTACAAGAAATGTATTATGTGTACTCAGAGTTACTCATAGTCCATATACTCGGCCTACCGAACGCCCAGTTTGCAATATTTCGAATAGACCACATCCAGCACGTGGTGAATAAAATATAGCTGAGAATATCGTGTCATAATAGCAGACTATTTGCTGCCTGAAACTAAAACCCGTGATCTCGAGGACGTTTGGTACCAACAAGACGGCGCTACTTGCTACACAGCCCGTGAAACCATGACTTCATTGCAAGAACAATTTGATGGACATTTAATTTCACTTTTCGGACCGGTGGATTGACCGCTTAGATCATATGATATCACATCTCCATATTCTTCCTCTGAGACTATTCAAAGTCCAAAGTATACATGGATAAGTCTCTTACAATTGAGCAATTGGAAGCCAGCATCACTTGTGTTATCGTATATAATATCACAAGGGACTGTAATTTTATCAATAAATTTTTCTTGAAAACATTGATTACCTAGCAACATCGTGAGAGTCATCGGTCTGAATAAATCACGAGAGCGTAGCTCGAGGGATTTCATCTGAGCAAATGACTCGAAGGATGTTGCTTAAAGATAATCAATGTTTGAAAGAAAAATTGATGATAAAATTAAAGTCGCGATTGGTATTTGTGGGGAATATTTCTTGAATGAAATTGCTACTATAAGTACCTATTAAATAATGTTAGTTGCAGCTACTAACCTTTTTTATTGGAAAATGCACTAAATTGTCTCCATTTACTCTTGTATTTTTAGACTTTTTGTTTTCAATTTCATTACTTTCGGCGAAAAATGCATTTCCAAAACGATTAAATTTTGACATATCCAAAAACTGATTGTTTGTTTATATTAGAACTGTGTATTGTTTCTCCATGACAAAGGCAATTTATCGCAATAAATCGCTTGCCAACAGGAATTTATCGAGGTAACGGGAATTTTCAGCGGTAAATTCCCGTTGGCAAGGAATTTATTATTATAATTGTCATTGTAGCTATGCAAAATTTGTCAGTTTAATTGACATGAGTGGAATAATCCGTCAAATACCACTCGGAACACTTGGACACGTCATCGAAAATTGGAGCTTTAGAATGGACCATGTTAACCGTATTTAAGGCTAAAATTTGGAAGAAATAATCTAAAAGAAATAAATGTAGCGACTGACTCTTTGGTATGACTGAAGAAACCCGGTTAGAATACATTTTTAGATAGTTTTTCTCATTTGGAAAAAAGTACCTCCAATTGAATCACATATAATAAACACAGCCAGGATTATGAGTGATGAGTTGTTGCTGAGAAGGATCAAATACTTGAAGGTACTCAATAACTGACTAACGAATAATGCGAGCCAAAATATCCACTCAATTTTCTGCGAGATTCGGATGGTAATTATATTCTGACAAATGAAATTGAACATTCTCACATGTTGACTACTTGGGTTTTTGATTCCAAAGCAGATGCCAGAATGATTTGAAAGCATCTATTTTTCATGCTCTCAGTGATGAACGGAAGCGGAGCAATGATAGTTACAAAATCAAAAACTCCTAAATTGGAGAAAAAATAATATCAGATGATGTTATTTTCAAGTTAACATTATCTGTTATAATCCATTCTTCTTATGCTGATTGATATCATCTTCACGAACAAAGTAGTATTAGGACAGTATTCCAGTTATGATTGGTATAGGCCAGAAATAAAATGCTGAATAGGAACACGAGAAGTAACCAGCGAAACTACGAAAATCCTAGAAGACTGGCAAATAGGGCATGCAGAAGGAAGAAACGAGATGCTATGAAGGAAAAAATACAAGAAATAGAAGTACTACATCAACAACCAAATGAAACAAGGAAATTTTACAAAGCAGTGAAACAAATAAGACAAGGATATAAAACAAAACTTTGAGGATGCAAAGATAGGAATGAGAAATTAGTGGAAGGAGAAAAGAAGGTCCTAGCAAGATGGTCTGAGCACTTCCAAGAACTGCTAAACGAGGAAGAACCCGAAGAAAGAAGAACGGTTATTCAATACGGAGGACAGGGAAATGAACCGCGGGAGATAATCGAAGAAATTGAAGAAATGATAGGAGAAATGAAAAACAACAGAGCTCCGGGAGAAGATGAGATCAGTGCCGAATTGATTAAAAACGGCGGACCAATTCTGATATATAAGCTACATCAACTCATTACAGAAATCTGGGACAAGGAAAGAATGCCCGGCAAATGGAAGGTGGGAATCATATGCCCCATTTTTGAGAAAGGGGATAAACTCATATGCCAAAACTACTGAGGCATAACCCTATCAATTAAATGTCGCGTACAAAATACTCTCGGGTATCATAAACAGAAGACTCAGCGAAATAACCGAAACCATAATCAGAGAGTACCAGTGCGATTTCAGGCCGAATAGAAGTACAACTGATCAAATATTCACCATTCGACAACTGATGGAAAAACACTACGAACATGACCTGGACCTACATCTTCTGTTTATTGATTTCAAACAGGCCTTTGATAGTTCAAACCGGGAACAAATCTTTAATATAGTGACAAATTTGGGCATCCCAAGAAAGCTAATAAGACAAGCCGCTTTAACAACAAGAGACAACAAGGCGAGAATAAAGATCGAAAATAAACTAAGTGAAATATTCGACTCCAATGCTGGAGTGAAACAAGGAGATGGTATGTCTACAACTCTTTGTAACATAGCGCTCCTTAACGTTATAAATAAGATTGATCCTGGAGGAACAATATTTTATGAAGCTAAGCAAATATTTGCCTACGCAGATGATGTAGCTATTATAGCAAGATCACCACGGGACTTGAAAGAACTAGCCAAGGAAATGCTGAGGCATGCACAGCCACTAGGCCTAATTGTAAACGAATCAAAGACGAAATATATGTGTACGTCTACCTCAGAAGAAAGGAGAAGACCACGGGAACTCGTCATTGGAAATTGGAGATTTGGAGGAGTAATCTCATTTAAATACCTGGGGGCCATGGTCACTGCAGATAATGCAACAAAAGATTATATTAGAGATAGAATACAAGCGGGCACTAAAGCATATTATGCGAACCTTGAAATGCTCAAAAGTAGGCTAACAAACAGAAGCACTAAGCTCAAAATATATAAAACACTAGTAAGACCTATAGTATCTTTCAGCTGGGAAACCTGGACAATGACAATTGCGGATGAAAATGAGCTGAGATGTTTTGAAAGACGGATTCTAAGAAGAATCTATGGACCCGTGAGGGAAGAAGACGGTGTCTGGAGAACTCGGCGAAATGATGAGTTAGAAGAACTAATAGAGGGACAAGATATAGTAAGATTTATAAAAGCTCAGAGACTTAGATGGCTGGGACATTTATAAAGAATGCCAGAACAAAGAATGCCAAAACGTATATGGAAAGGAAGACTATTTAGCCGAAGGAGAAAGGGTAGGCCATGGCTAAGAGGGATGGACAATGGGGAAAGCGATTTGAAAATAATCAAGATAAGGGGACGGAGAATAAAAGCCAGAAATAGAGAGGAATGGAGGAAGATGCTAATTAATATCATCTTCACGAACAAAGTAGTATTAGGACAGTATTCCAGTTGGTATAGAGAATTGGAGCATTATGAATGGTAAAAATGATAGTCTCAATGATATCTAATCAAATAAGTCTTTTATTGTAAGCAAATCATAGGAGACATCGAAAAACAGAGATCCCCTGGATGATTCTCTAGTTTTACCTATGGACCTTTTTAAGTATCCAAATAGTCATTAAAGAAGTAGTTCCGGAACAGAACATCGATAAAACACCTGGATTAGAAGTGACTATGAGTATTGCCGGCAATCTGTTCCTGTTGGTTCAAGCAAATAAATAAAGTGACTGAACCTTGTCGTATTCCTCCCCTGTTTGTGGAAGTCATGAGTCACTCTCTTCTTGCGTAGTTTGCGAGCAATTCACGCCTATTCACACCATATGTCACGCGGTCGAGCTGTTAGTTCGGCGCTTTAGTATCCGTACAGCCACTGTGGACTACATATGGTCATGGAAATAATAGAAATCAGAATGCTATTGTGTGAAAATGGCCATCGTCAGTTTTGTCTATGTTTCACAGGTTCAATTTTCAGAATGTATAGCTAAATATGAATGAATCAACAAACAAAGCTTCAGAAAAAAAATTCAATTGGAAAAGTAGTTATAGAATATCATACCAATGTTTATTCCGCTCTCCAAATCTGCATTGCCTTCCCAAAATTTCTATGAAAGCTTTTGATCACTTCACAGTACAAAATTGAATATTTTTCATTCCCAATAATAATTATCTTGTCTATACTCCATTTGCATTAATGATTTATTCAATTTTTTTTCCTGGTGACAATTCGACCCTTCTCTTACATCAATTCGACCACTATAATTAATTTCTCATATCAACACATAGTGGATCAGATTCTACCTTCAAATTTGGTCTGTGGATAACACGTTGGAATACAGGGTATTAATTTGTCTAATTGATAAGCGTTAGTTCTGCGAGCTCTGAGTCACTGAGTCCTCTCACATTGAAGAACATCCGAATTCTCATTGCTCCTATTTCATCAATACCCAATGGTGATATCAACTAGAAGGTCTCAAAGGTAATCAGAAAGAGGCATTGCATAAAAGTTTGAGTCACTTGTTCTCTTTTAAACACGGAATATATTTGGAATAATTAAAAGGGTTCATATACAGAGAATATGCTGCTCCAGCGAGTCTTCTTTTATAAATTGAATTTTTTGTCAAGAATTTCACCCTAAAATTTGGAGGTACTTGGCTGAACAATAGAACCTTGGAGTGTCACATTTTGTTTTTATTACGTATGCGCGTCTCTTCCGGGTGGAAACAACCCTGCATTGCATACAATAAAACCGGAAATGTTAGTAGTACAAGTATCCTACGCATTTGCTTACAATTGATGCGACCGGATGCGTTCTTGCAAAGTAATAACATTCCAGACATACCACACTGATGTAAAGTGAAGCACAAGAACGAATATCTCTTTAAAACTAGATGGAGTTTGCTGGGAGCTACAACTCTTGTTGTCTACGTGATATTGGAATTGCAACTGTTCCACAAAGTCAATGGATGGGCGTTGAATTTGACAGAGAACCGGAAGTTCGATATCGATTTGATATTTAATAAACCCATATTATTTAATAATGTACAAGAAAAAGCAATTTTCAGTCGCACTCATATATATATACATATATATATATATATATATATATATATATATATATATATATATATATATATATATATATATATATATATATATATATATATATATATATATATATATATATATATATATATATATATATATTACATTCTTTGCACAATCGATTGCACTTGATTATATCAAAGCCGTAGTTTCCTGCCTGGAAATCTCACGTTATTACAGATTGCTTCTTGTACTGTCAGAGAAGCTTTGAAATCTAATTGTAGATGAAGTGAAATCTATTGATGGTCCAAGTCCTTCTTATTTAAAGAAGTCGCTCTAAAATTTTTGGGGTGTGAGATTACTCGACATATTTTAAGTTCATGAACGTCATACCATCTGTCTAACTTTTGCAATATATATATATTAGAATAGAAATCAGATAAAACCACCTTGCAATATTTTCTTGCTTGGCTTAATTCCCAGGTAATAGATTCGAAAGTGCACAAGCTCGATTATAACAGAATCAGATATCCAGTTAGCCTCCGCGTTTGGACTCGCTGCCAGGAAGCAAGAATTTGTAACCGGAGGGAGCTCACACGTTTTTATACCAAACTGCAGGTTGATATGCATTATCAAGCTTGTGAATATTAGATCCGTTCACTTCCTCCCAGAAGAAACTTACAAGCTCTCTAGCTCAATTGATATGGAGCTTCTATTAATCTCCCAATTAAAATACTGCTCCAATTTTATTCCAAGTAAAAGTACCATTGGACGATTAGCTCATATTCCTAGAGCTTGATCTGATAATATTGAGATAAATAAAACAATAATTCAACGGAAATTACGGTGGTTGTAGGGCAGAAACACTTCAGCAGAATAGTTTCATTTAGATGTTATTTTTATTTAAAGTCAAATATTTCGTAACAATTTTGTTACTTCATCAGGGATACTGAAAACGTACATAAATTTCTTCTAATACTAATCCAAAAATAAATTTTGAAAACAACTTACAAATAGTTATAACTTGGAATAAAATTGTAAAATTTTTCTGAAACAGTTGAAAATTTTCCATTGTTAATAGTCTTCGTAACACACATTTATTACGTGACTAACTAAGTTAACACAAACTCAATTTTTTTGTCAAACAATGCAGACAAATTCTATGACCAAACAGTCATTTTAGAATTTGAAAATAACTATAGAGAAAGATTGTTTCTTGAAATGTGTCATATTAAATTAAATAAAAATACCATAGTTAACTATAAAACTGACACTAAGAACCTGAGTGTAATGTACGCTCATCTTCTAGGGTCTTTTTAAAAGTATCAATAATTTAAATTTTGCGCGCTTATTTCCGATGACAGGATTTCCGTCCCCTCTTCTTGTTTAGTTCGGTTTCGTCGTTTACGTGTAGCCGGCAGTCAAAAACATGGCGTCACCACATTGACTGTGAATTTTTTAATAATTTTTATCATAAATATGTCTGTATTGTTTGACAAAAAAATTGAGTTTGTGTTAACTTAGTTAGTCACGTAATAAATGTGTGTTACGAAAACTATTAACAATGGAAAATTTTCAACTGTTTCAAAAAAATTTTACAATTTTATTCCAAGTTATAACTATTTGTGAGTTGTTTTCAAAATTTATTTTTGGATTAGTATTAAAAGAAATTTATGTACGTTTTCAGTATCCCTGATGAAGTAGCAAAATTGTTACGAAATATTGGACTTTAAATAAAAATAACATCTAAATGAAACTATTCTGCTGAAGTGTTTCTGCCCTACAACCACCGTAATTTCCGTTAAATTATTGTTTTATCTTT
Organism: Dromius quadrimaculatus; assembly: GCA_963989225.1. Taxonomy (NCBI): domain Eukaryota; kingdom Metazoa; phylum Arthropoda; class Insecta; order Coleoptera; family Carabidae; genus Dromius; species Dromius quadrimaculatus. The sequence continues at coordinate 8,134,334 of OZ022328.1, forward strand.
CAACAAGTCGGTGTTACTTCTTTTCAACAAAATTAAGTTGAATGTTATCGGAAGTTAGTAAAAAAAAAGTATAACTACAAAATTGACTAACTGTATAACAATGATATCATGAGGACTGAGCCTCTTGACCTAGTCCAAAAGGCATGCTATTTGATTAATCAGAATACTCATATATATATATATATATATATATATATATATATATATATATATATATATATATATATATATATATATATATATATATATATATATATATATATATATATATATATATATATATATATTTATTGTGACGAATTAGGCCTCAAGAATCCGTCACTGTTGCACATCCCAGAGCCTTCTGCTACCGTCAAAAACTTTTTTAGTCCATCACAATCATTTCACTTTTTGCGCACCCTGTAAACTTCAAATTCAGTAATTCTGCTTCAACATACAACGTCGCTTACCGTCAGTTCATCGGTCTTCAACTGTTTTAAATACGTTTAATATATTCCACATGTGGATGAATAAGGTTAGGTTTTAAAAACACCTGAAATTAGAAGAAATTGATATCGTATGATCTGTATTTATGTTTTTTGTCTTACCGTAATAAAATCTGAATGTAATCCACCGTTGTCCTGTAAATATATCGTATATTTTTGTTGTTTGATATTCTGCGCGACCGTTGACCATACACAAACTAGATCCGACACTTGACAGTTTCTATATCACCGACCGATTAGAAAATTATTTGGGACAATTTGAATATCTAGGAAATAAAATCAGAAAAGGATGTATTCGACAGGAGAGTGATAGGAAATTCATTATTGTAATGAAATTTGTATTTGTAATATTACTTCTTCTTTTTTTGTATGTCTCCTTCATATTATTGCTAGCGCTGATATGGATTTAATTTGAAAACATGTTAAGTAAGGTTTTATTGAAATATAGGTATGAATAAGGCCTTCTGGCCGACTTAAATCACTTCTTTGTAAGTCAAGTTTTCTGAGCAGCCGATCCAAAGTACGCTACCAGTTCCGATACCGAGCGTCATCTTCAGAGGGTTTATTGTCGAAGTGAAGTATTTGTGCTGAGTCCGTTAGCACAACTGTCTGACACAATTTGTGAGTTTGTTTTGTTTTTTTCCAAGTCCGTAAAAGAAACTTAGAATATTTTTGCTGTTTTGAACTTTGAGTATTTCTGCTATTTTGAACTTTTTGCTGTTCTTGAAGTGAGAATATTCTTTGGATTATTTAACGTAGAAGCACCGCTGAAGAAGTCTTCGTGATTTCAAAGCGTTTGATTATTAAACGTAGAGGCACCACTGGAGAAGTCTTCGTGATTTTGAAGCGTTTGATTATTTGACGTAGAAGCACCGCTGAAGGAGTCTTCGTGATTTCGAAGCGTTCGATTGATTTAACGTAGAAGCACTGCTGGAGGAGTCACCTGGTGAATTCACAGTATCGAACCGCCTTAACGTAGAATCACTGCGAGGAAGCAAGTTTGGTTCCACCCGCATAGAAGGTTTCCTGTCATCTGCGACCGCCTGGGTCCGTACTGCGACCACTGGTGTCGAGTGTCATGTACAGCCATCCGCCACCGTCAGCCAAAGAATCACCGTACAAGTGCCTGTAAAATATTGTTCTATGTTCAGCGTCATCGTTCTCTGTGTAATAGATCTCATCGTGACACCTACCTCCTGATAATTATTTCTGACAACCCTAACCCTTCCCGTCTGAGCTATCCAGCCGTCCGCCATAGAAAAACTGCGTCACCGACCGTATTGGCGCCCGAGCACACCGTTAGCAATTTTCAACAGCGACGCTATAAGTAACAACCACGCCATCAGCGAGGGTTTCGTTACAATATATATATATATATATATATATATATATATATATATATATATATATATATATATATATATATATATATATATATATATATATATATATATATATATATATATATATATATATAAAATACATATATATGAGAAAACAATGGTTGTGGGCGTATAGCAGTCAATTTATAGTGGCCCAAAATAAAAGAGCTCTCTTTTAAAATAGCCAAGCTTTCGATTTATTTCATAATCTTCATCAGGACGCTAGAATATCACAGAAAATCTCACATTCTAGCGTCCTGATGAAGATTATGAGATGAATCGGGAGCTTGACTATTTTAAAAGAGAGCTCTCTTATTTTTGGCTACTATAAATTGACTGCTACGCCCACAAAACATTGTTTTCTCAACTAATCGGCAGTTGCGATTAAACTTAACTAATACATATATATATATATATATATATATATATATATATATATATATATATATATATATATATATATATATATATATATATATATATATATATATATATATATATATATATATATATATATATATATATATATATATATATATATATATATATATATATATATATATAATCGGTTACTCTGTCTACCCTTAGGATGTAGAGTTTTATTCTGTTTATTTATTTTCTACAAATTTTTTCCATAGTACTTTGTTGTTTGCTAGTTGATGTGCCGTTTTGGTTGCTGTTCCTCTCTCTTCAAGAATTTCTTCTATTGTATCATCCCATGTTTTTTGTGATCTTTCTCTGTTTCTTTTACCTGTTGTGCGGGATTTCCATATTGTTTTCACGATTCTAGTTTGGGGAAGTCTGATCTATCAATTGCTTCACTGGCTTTACTTCGAGTTGGTTTCTAATGTCTACGTTTCTTATCCAGTCTAGGTTTGTTACCCCTGCTATAGCTCTTCGGCATTTCATTTCTATTGCTTGGATTTTACTGCTCTGTCTTTGAATAAGTACTCATTTCTTGCTACCATATAAAAGCGTCGGTATTATTATCGTCTTGTATACGGTTGATATATGCCTATTTTTGAAAACTGTCATTTTGAAGTTGTGGTATTCAATATTTGTCATTTGTAATTTATTGTTGATCTCTTCTTCAAAGCCTCCTTGTCTCTCAAGAATGCTACCTAGGTACTCGAAACTTTGAACCTGCTGTATTTTCCTGAAAGCAATGTACAATTCTATGTTTTTGTTCTCCTTTCCTATTACCATCACTTTTGTTTTTTCTGTGTTGTACCAAATAAAATCAACAATATTATTGTAATGTTATGGTTTTTTTTTTCACTTGATTGGATAGAGCTCAAAAAAGAATCAGTACCTAGAGCAAAAGCGAAGAGACCAAAGGCAAGAGTATGTGATCTTTGAATGACTTTGGTCGTATGTTTGAATTTGAAGCAAGAAAATATTGGACAACATGATGGCAAGCTCATCTTGATGGCTTGATTCCTGATAACTTCCAGTTCATATGACCAACATCCTCTGAATCAGTTTTTTATTAGTCCTTTGATTCTTATAGTGAGCTAAACAGGTTTCTGGAGCAATTTCATGACAAACAGTGGGAACATCACACAAGTAATATAAATCCGTTCCCACAAAAATCATCTGACGACGTATTGATGAATAGTGGTGTTAGCGCGCTGTTAATGTCGTTTATATATTGGACTGAACACATGATCGCCGTAAGACTTTGATTTGTTGAAGCCCAACAAATCAGAAAATATCAATATCCAGGCAAGAATTTGTTATCCAGTAATTCGTGCATCCGAATTTCCCGTCTAGTAACAATAGAAAACAGAACTACTCTAGCATAATAATATACACAAACTCGCTGATATTGCGATGACAAGAGGCCATTGTCAGCAAATAGCAGCAGATACTCAGGCGGAAGATGAAACATAAAATATAATTGAAATGCAAACGCCACACTCTATGCAGGACAATTGTCAGAAGGGGAAAGCAGTATTACACACACAAACGCACACATTTACTTATAATAATAATAATAATAATAATAATAATAATAAAGATTTTATTGCCCAACAGAAGCCAATTACAGGGCAAAATTACAAAGAAAAATATAGAAATATATAATATAATAAATGCATATATAAGATAATAAACAAATATAAATTAAAAATATTACACATTTATGGATATTTCAATTCATGAAAATATCTTCATATAATACTTCTGCATTGAAACACATGGTATAAATAGGAGAGCGACGTAGTACATCATTTCGAGCAGTTGGTGTATTGAAAGTCCTACAGTGTCTGGATGCGAGTCTTGGTACATGGAATGGTATTCTAGATAGCAGAAACGGGAAGTCAACTTTATTGTGTATCAAGAGCCACAGAAATTTGGCACATGAAATTTCACGCCTGCAACCTAAAGAATCCATAGAATGACGTTCAAGAAGTAGGTTAAGATCAATTCCTCTGTTAGGATAAATTTCATCTATTTTATAGGAAAGATACTTCAGAAACCTGCGATGTACTCTTTAATAATAAAATAAATAATCAACTACACGCCGAATCTCCCTTCTTATTTCTCCAAACATCACTGTGGATATTTTGAGGCGAGCTAATGTGGGACAGCCGAGGTTTTTTAATGAAGGCAGTGTTTTCCAGGATAATGTAATTTTGATTTGAGGACCGGTTTCATTACAATTATATTCGTAAATTCTGTTGGAAAACTGTTACTCATGAATGATCATTTAATACATCAGCAAATTCATCTTTGAGGTATGAGGTATATGAAGCAATGTCACGAGATAGACAGTACTATTACACAAACTCAATAACTGTTGTTTTGCAGATCATTCTCATGGTGCTAGGTATCAAAAGTTGTTGTATAAGATATAATTACAATCCGGCACAATATCTTATGCAAATTATTTCAGTATAACCTAACCCCCTTTCATCATCATCATCTGTGGCATAACGTCTATAGTAGAATCAATACTCCAAGTACCTATATGTACTTGTTTCGTTACCGGATCCTGGCAGAATCGAAGTTTCAATCTGTGCGCCGGTCTAAGGTCCCGTAAGATTAAGCGGCATTGAGGATGCATGTCATGCTGACAGGATCACATTTTATGCCTACACGTAATAATTTCATAGTCTGAGTGTTTGACCTCGTAGAACCCTTTCGGTAAATCAGACATACCGGCCGGAACTCCAACCAAGTACCCCTGGATTCATACGTGACAAATGTGCAGTAGGCAGAACGCTAACGCGCTGAGCTACTACTTCGGCCAATTTTAGAATTTGGCATATACAACAAGTAAAATCGAGCTTTGAATTAATTCTTGCATCACACTTTCTTTAAACTTTCGAAAAGAACGATCGTTGCACTAAATGGTTGTACAGCCTTACGAATGTAGAGACAGTTCTCTTGCTTCATTTATCAACAGGCAATATCTGGAGCAGTTTTCTTAAAATGAGATGACGATTATAAAAATAAGATTGAGTAGAAACACAGTAACTGTGACGTGGAATTGTCATATTATGGCTCATTTCTAACAACACTTGCGTGCGATATCTTCCAGTTCCTTTGATGATGGCACGTCAATCGTCCATCCGACAACCTAATTCTTAGGAGTCACAAAGTGTGGTGACACTAACACGCAAATTTTTCCCCATTTTCTGACTATGTTCGTCTTTTTTCGCCCGCACGAATCATGCTACGTTCTAATATTGCTGCGGTGACTTTTCGCATTGTACGTTATTTGCACAGAGCTTGTGACTGGTCCCGCTTCTCACTTATCCTTCTCATTGCAGGTAATTCAATTTATTCTTGCAATACTTGGCAATTTTCCACTTCATTCGCTTATAAATGTGTTGCTTTTGGCCTGGGAAGAGCAGGATATCTTGTTGGTTGTTAACTACTCTGTACTTTAAAACAATAATGGTTTCGCTGCCAGATGAATTATGCAATGCTGGCTTGCCGCTTTTCGATGAGCTTAAGATCTATGAACCAATAAATTAACTTTTTTGTTAGTCCTCGATTTCTTGAATATTTCCAACTTGAACTAATACTAATCTGATGTGCGTATAGACGATTCCAGACTACAGCTTATCTTATTCAAATATAGCATTAGCTTCTTGGATTGCATACTGGACATGATAAACGCAACTTCCATAGGGCACTTTTCGAGAGGAATGTTAAAAAGAGAGAGCATGAGTACCACATTCACATGCTAAGTCAGGTTTATCCTTAAACATTTTCGGGCATCGTTTATTTCGGACTGATTTGAGCACATTATTTGAATATTATTGAACGATGATCCTACCAATGGCTTTATTTCACATATATGATGAATAAACAGCTAAAAAACTGAAACAAAAGTGGAAATCCATTCGATCTGTGGCTACTTTAGTGAATAAACTGCTGGACAAATACAAACATCAATTTCCTATTGAAATTGCTGGCTTGTTCTGTGTACAACATGACGTTAAAATAGATTTCATGCTATATTGTGTGTATTTATATGTGTTCAATAAATTATTGAAGTGATTTGAATACCACATTGTGTTTCACAACATTAAAGAGTTTTACACTGGAAAAGCGTGCAATGTAACAAATACAAATATAAAAATGCCAGATAAATCCATTCTGGCATATAATTTAGAAATGATACAAGCACACGAATTGCTCACATACGGGATGTGCACATAATTATTATTGCATGTACCAACTTTGAGCCAAAATTCCTACATGACTTGAATGGTTGACACAAATTGCTTGCAGAGAACCAGCGACTCGATATTGTGAGATGATCCTCACAAAACACGACAATCGGGATGTCGCTCAAAACAATTTCCATCCATCCTCATCACCTACAGTATTCACGAAAACAGAAATTAAGGCCCAAATACATTATTCCTCTTGATCAATAGTGCAAATATTGAGAGACTTGGAATTCATACATTACTGTGAAATGATAATATTATTTGGAGAGTGAACTTGACTCACATCCCTAACGAATCAGCACATACCTGTTCTAAAGAAAACATCGAAGACCTGCAGTTCTCGAAAATAGTATTCAGAATTATCAGTTATCTATATAGAGGTCGTTACTCCTCATAATTATATGAAATTGAATCTTGATCAATCTTTTATTGATGAGTTCTCTATTTCCATCTTGAGCAAATACCAATATCTTTGTGAGAATTGCCAACATAAATGAAGCAGCAGGAATAGTGATCATTTTATTGATCGAAACATACAATTCATGCGATCGTTATTTCAACCTTTAGAATTTATTTTGACATTTTTCTACCCCATCAAGCACAAGTCATGTGGTTCCTCCTAACAAAATCTTCTATACAATATGTGAATAATCAAGTCACGACGCATGTGACAGCTGAACAATTCTATAGGCAGAAGATCCCGCAGGACGTGGGATAGACTCCCGCGGGAGGGACCCCTTGCATATAAAAGTAAGTGGATAGCAATGGAACATCCCAAAGCCCTTGGACCCTTCCAGAGAATATGCAGCATCATTCAACGATTCATATTTAAGGCAAGGCCTCACTAGGGGTTCTTAATGCTTCACTGTTAACTGTTGATGTCTTAATCACATTATTGCGGCTGTCATATGAGCGACACTTTCTCCTATTTTGTTTACCGACCCTATTTAAATACATTAACGGAGTGAAAACGACAGTGTGGTATACTTTTTCTGATTTACAGACACTCTACTGCTGGAATTTGAGTAAAAAGTAAATAGCAACTGAGTATAAGTTGAATAACATCCAAAGATAATGAGCAAGCAGCTCACACTTTAATGACAATAATGTTTATGCATTTTCAACTAGATCCTTGTTGATCAGTTGCTGTTTTTTTTTTGATGATATTCTGATGGAAGTGATCTTTCTACTGCAACTGAATAGTGGTATAATCCAGAAAAGAAATAATCAACAAGAAGGAAAAAACTTTTCAGAACTCATTTTTGAATAAATAAACGTTGTGTTTCTAATAAATTACAGAACTTATACCCAATAAAACATATTTATTCAATCAACAAGAAGTTTAGAGAGACTTTTGGGTTGGAAAGTGTTCTAATATTGGTAGAGGAGCTTGTAGAAGACATCAGAAACTGTCAAGTCTGAAGTTGATAGCCAATGTTGGATACGTATACTCATTTATATAATAACTTTTGTGAGAATGAAGTTGAAGAAAATTTATATGACAAAATGAAAATAGAGTAAATTCAAATCAGCAAAATCAACGTCTTAACAAAAGTAAAATAGCAAAGAAGAGATTAAATAAAATGGCAGTGATTCGCGTACCAAACTCTGGCTTCAACAAGTCTTGACCAAATCAACTTCTAGAAAAAAAGACTTATAAACTTACTCCCTAAAAATATACAGAGAGAATGAAATCAGGCCTGAGATCGATCGACCTGGTATACAGCAGGACGTACCGTTTATAACGTAGTAGGAGCATGAAAAAAAGAAAGACAACAACGAATGTCCACCGCAAAATTACGCGATAAGAAAAACTGAATACTTGCCACGAGAAGCCTAATCACATAAATTAGCACCAACAAAGTCGCTGAAGACTTTATTTGATCTGTCTGCCTGGCATCTGGATCTTGACTTTAAGGTTTAATTGGACTGGATTCCAGGTGGTCAGGAAATCCGAGGAAAAAGCTGAGTACTTTCACAGTACTGTGCCTCGGTTCGTACGACGTTGAATCTCTGAAGGTAGCGATATAAAAAGAACGGAACGACCATTCACAATTCACGTGGCTGCTCCGCCGAATAACGTAAATGGCCAAACTGCCCCAAAATATCCCGCCGAAGCAAAGGCTTCTCCCCAAAAGAATCCCCAAACTTAGGCTTGTACACGCAAAAATAAACTTTGGGAAAAGCTCACAAAATTGTAGTGGTAAAACGGAAAAAATGCAATAAATGTAACGTCTGCCTACACGAGGACTCAAGGCTGACTATTGACTCAAGTCAAGTCAAATCCTAATGAATCGTTTTCCATTGAACTGAAAAAAGAGCCTAAAGGACGCCCAAGAAGATGAGCATTTAAAAAAAAAACGTAACGTCACTGACCACAGCGCGCGCATTGCAACAGCGACAAATTGAGCAAAGATCTCGATCTAGGAATTGGTTGATAAAACAGGCTTCTAATATAACCAAAAATCTAAGCTGGAAGAAGAGAAGGTTTAAAATATAATTGAACTTATAGAATATGAATTTAAAACTAAAAGTAGATAACCATGCCAGTAACGTTCAATATACTTTGCGCAGGGTGACTCCTGCGTCCGACAGACGATAGTTGTATAAAATATGATTATGACTCAGCCTGATGTATTTTAATAAAGTTTATTTTTTCTTCATTTTGTACCACACTACGTCGTACAAAAAAGTTCCATTTGATTGTTATACATGAAGGTATCTTTCTGAAAACTCTATTTCAGATATTTCTGACCTTAAGAACAACAGCTCATATCAAATAAGAAGTTCAGCCTCATTTAACGAAATTAAGGGTCTATATTGTCATTGATATTCTTTCATGAACGATATCTGCAGTTATTCACCGTATAATCATAAGAAATACATGATTGGTTGCAAAGAACAAGAATTTAGTAATCCAAGGTCTATTTGAAGTTTTAGATCGGTGTTAATAAGAGCACTAGACAATGTTTTTTCCGAGTTGAAAGATGGAGCTTGTGCTTCCAATTAGTATTGTTATCTTGAAATATCATGTGATATTCACTCACAGTCCCAGCAAAAGCAGATTTCTTGTACTGGTTTCAACTTTATATCAGTATATGGCAACCCAAAGGTGAATACTTGAATAATAAATAGAGATGAGAAGCACTGACTAGAATTCTGATAAACTGCTTGTAACGCTGGTCCCTATTCCTTAGATATAGTCGAGCAATGGTGGACATTCGATTATGTTAGGCATCTTTCTCATCAGCAAGCTCATCACAAACCTTGAATCAAAGAATACTGAAATTGAAATGTTCACTTTTATGTTTAAATCATCATTGATGATCATTCCGTCCAGCAGAGCTTCACAAAATACAATTGATTCAATGCAAATTCTTGCTGATCAAGACGAAGCCCGTGCAATTTATCACTAGGCATTAGACTACCCACATGCTTTATTCCGTACTTAAGGGCTTAGTATGTAGGGAGCCCTCGCAGGGCATTACTAGTGGCTTCACACGTGGTAACTGCACACCCCATTTGTCTCGACCGGATGTTGTCAATAGCAACTAACTATCATCTAGGAATTCACCAAATCACCATTTCTATCATTATTTTGGACACTTATTGCGTAACCGATATCCATTGATAAAGAATATAGATCATTAAATTGCTTTAAACTCTTGCACCAGTCAATCGGAATTATTGACGAAGTCAAAGATACTTCAAAAATTTGATACGTGGAAAGAACCAGATGCCTAATCATCTCAGTACGTGAAATCCTGCTCTTTTTGACACATGTTCTTAGGGAAAGATTATTGATCAAATATTGGAGCAAAATCATTTGTGGTCGTTGAATACTTCGATGTGCGGTATACAATTCATGAAGCTTGCTGTTACATATATCTGTTGAGTTTATAAACCCTTGACTCGAAGTCTCTGATCTATTGAATAGGAATCTAACTCATCACTACTATTTGAGGCTTGTAATTCAACATTTCACACAAACATAAAATATCCATTAAACATAATGCCGGAAACACGAAAAATATCTTGGAAAGAGATAGACAAGTCTTTGCATAGAGAAGAGATGCAAATTTTATCTGCAGTTATGGTTATTGAATTATTAACCTGCTTCATGGTTTAATAGTCATACTACTGAATTTTTTGGGCGGTATTGTGTTGAATCGATTCAATTATCAAGGGATGAGAGATGCTTCCATGAAGTAAATGATGCTCTCCAAAAATCATAATGGAGGAGGTAGTTGAGCAATTCAATTCCATATTGGGTAAGTAAGGGAGAGAATTCTTAGGGGAAAACATACGCAGATGATAAATGCCATTCAGAAGATGATTCACCGTTGATCTCATTCATATATCGAGTTCACTTTGTAATATATGAGAACTACTTTTCCTCAAATAGCAACAGACCTTCATATCATAATACATGCGTGAGCTATTACGAATACAGGATGAGTACTATTTTGCGCTTGTGTTTCCAAGCGGTAAAAGGCTTGCGTGTGAACCATTTACCAAAATGTCTATCAGCAAGTTTAGTAGTAATTAGTTCAAAGCTTCAATGAAATGATCCTGAGTACTGATTTTGCAACTAAAACCTGCAGTCATTCTCTAAGCGTACATTTTGGGACTGTTTATGTACTTGCGTCAGTTATCGCTTTCAAAACGACTGCTTCAGACCAGTCGTTTTCGGAAGTGACTGCCGCTTTTATAAGGTCATTGCTTTATGTTTGAAGATGAGGTTATTAGAAATTTGTGCCATTCAGGCCCGAGGTATACACCTCCTAATAAATTTATTTGGCGAATAATAACTGTGGCAGCAGTTGTCTGCATAATTGTTACCATAGTTATTATTCACCGAATGGATTCATTATGTGGTGAATATCTCGAGCCTAAACTTTTGTTGTGTGAATAAATTTGTAGTATTTCAAACAATAGTTTGTAGTTACAAAATCAGTATCCTGGACATATTTTGCAAGAAAAATTCATCATTTCACTTGGATCTCACTCCTAAACTATGCTGCGCCTCAGGCACGGTATTTGATGCTGCTTTTCCGTCTCAACGGTTCTAAAAGAACAATGTCTGAGCTCCTTCATTCATCCAACTTTTACCACATGATTCAATTTACTTATTGACTTTGAGAAGGGGTGACTCATGCTATAAACTCATAATTCTTACTCCACATGTGATTCTGAATTTGTTGTCTTTTGTCTATAATAAAAAGTTTGAGGAGAAGTTTGTCTTTCATCAATGGTAACAAACTTTGGAACTCTCGATTTATTCCATGAATTATTTAAGGTGGAAGCAAAAACTTTATTGTATAAGTGTCAGGGACTGCAGCTTCTGAATTATGGAAGTAACAATGAGAAATTCAGGAGGATACCGTACTTAAGGTCAAAGATTTCTGATGAAATAACAAGATCTTGTAACTATCTACATCATATAACGGACGTATTTCTCCTCATAATATTTGGAATTCAAAAATTCAGTCGCAAAAATGTCATCAAAATATTGGCAAATACTCAAACTTTCCAACAACGAGTCTAAACTTCCGGAACAATGTTCAGCAACCTTATGTTAATTTTAACTCAAAACTAATTTTGAACTTCCCTCTTTTCTATAGGAAAGAACTTATAATTACCTTTACCCGACAATCCATAGCAGTCTTTTCTGTCAGACAACATATAATTTCTGATTTAAATATATTCATAATTCATTGCAGTTACTGATAACCACACATGAATTCAGGGAAATACTATTAAATGTCAGAGTACATTAGGTGAATTTTCCAATGTTGGTTTGAACAAAATGATTTTATTCAGAATATAATCACTCAACGACTATAACCATGTCGTAAAGTGACACCGTGAAATTATCGACGGCTGCAGTGCACATTCACTCTACTCTGTGAATTGTAAATGGAGAGTAGTAACAAACACTTGTTCCCACAATGATGAATAAGTGAGTGCAATGGATTCTAATTTCACTGGAAAAGAGGGATACAAAGCAAAACACGAACAGAAACTAGAAGCTGGTATTTCGGAAGAATGTTCCGAATACTAACTTTGTGCACTGTAATAATAACAAAGAAGAATAATGGAAATGAATGATCAGAGCTGTGCAATTATCTAATAATGAGTTGGAGTGTGATGGATCTCATGTACTTGTAACCGTTGAAGGTTTCATGTACATCAATGACAGTCAGTTTTGTAACAAACACGCCAAATATTAACCGCGTCTTACTTAGTTGCAGTTTTATTTATTATTGATCTCTCCCCTCGGTACTCTTGAAAGATATCATAATAGCGGTTCGACTGCCAGAAGTCGATACACGATACCATCATCGCACAGCTGACCACCTTGTGTTCAGATCCCCGTTGTCGTAGGTGAAAGATTGCGCCGTACATCATCCTAATCCCCTATGTTATATGAATTGAATTATAGCTCCTGCTGGACTCTGACACTGCGCTACTGGCCACGTATGTATAGTTATTGAATACCGTATCAATAAATTTGTGGCTAGTGAAAATATATTTAATGGTCGCATAAATCTACCCATAGAGCTATCATGAGATGCGATAACTCCATTGTACTATTAGGTTTCATTAAACCACTCAGATAATTCTTATAGAAAATTCAGCTTCACGGGTGATATCAACATCGGTATTCCAAACCATTCTTCTATTTTACTTTTTAACTTCCTTTAAGAACTTACTTAAAGTGCACACCTGTGGAACATGCTTCAAAATGATCATCATCACTATTATTTATTTGGAAGGTGTATAGAGTCCTACTAGCAGGAGATGAGTTCCAAAGCTCTTAGAATTGAAGTCTCTCTAATTCACAAGCAACCGGATATTATTCACACTTCAAGATATAGCAAGAAGATTGAGATGAAGAATCATATGCAGCTAGCTAGAAATGTGTTCATAATCAGATAATTCGACAATATTTTGATCATGGCAATTCTAGAGAATCCAGAAGTATGAAGAAACAAAATTTTCAGTCACGTCAAACACAGTGATAGTTCTTCTACTGGCTTTGCCGTCTACTGAATTGTATGCAAAATAAAACAAGAAAACTAACTGTATTTACGAGATACGCAATATGGTTGGTCCTATAGCCAAAATACAGAAAAGTCTCTAATAATGAATGAAAATGTTTCGTGATGTCTAATTTCTCATGTGTCAAGTGCGAGTGTGATTTGTAATGTGAATGAGCATTTATTTGTTCAGAGGGCATATCCATCATCTGTTTCATATTTTCTATTTTGTGACTTAGTCACGGAGTATTAGTTCTTTGTCCGAGCAATTCAAGAAAAAAACATCGGCTGTAACAATTCTACTGATATCCGTCACTGTATAAGCAGGAAACCTTTGTTTAATCCCTATAATTAAGACCTGATGTTGTAGTTGATTGGACCTATACCCCGGAGTATCCTATCCAACTTTTTCTACATTCAATCTGCCATTTATCCTAATTTATCCTTCACATTTTTGATACTTCATTTTGTCTTATTGAGTTTCTCTTGTCCTGATACTTATACTAATATCAGGATCTCAGGATTGAAAAATTGTAGACTTTCTGCGATGTCGAAGATTAGACTGGATGAATGACGTCATAAATGTAATTTTGAAGTCGTTTGATTCATAGGACAGTTTATTGAAAAGCTCATAGTAGTTCTCAAGTAAAAATTTGAGTTTGTGTGAAAAGGAATGTTGCTTTTTGGGAATGGGATTCCAGAACATATTTAGAGATAACATGATATTTTCAACTATTTTTGCTCAAGTTTATAGCATTCAAGAGAATTTATCAATTAATTATTAGCTTCAAAGATGCATTATCGATTCATTCGTTATAATTCAACAGGCCAGTGAAAAACTGAATACCTTCATTGAAGAATGCGATAAACTCTCTAAGTAGTTCTCTACAAGCTCGATCCTCTTGAATTGATTTCACATCATACTGAAATATCTCAAGAATACCATCTACAGCTGCCATCACTTTTTAATTGGATTTGGAATTTTTTCTAGATTGGGAATGGATAGACGTCAGCGAGAGTAAAATATGATCAGTTAGTTGGATAATATCCAATTCTCCTATTGCCAAACGACTTTGTAAGCAGGTACGTTGTCCTTATTCAAGATAATTATTTTTCCTGCAATCTAGACCCCTTTCCATAGATTCATTCGACAAGGTAGCTTAGTAGATCAGCATGAAAGTCAACAGGTGTTGTTTCACAGTTTCCACGCAATAAATAGAAGCATACCATCCGTATTTTAGGAAGAACTGGCCACGACCTTTCCGGTAGATGATTCGACCTCATCTTTCTTAGTGCAGGTCTATGGAATCTCAGCCACAGCTTTGATTATTACTTCGATTGATTCACATTCTCTTTTGACGTCTAGAATTATTCTTAAGGTTTCAGACTGGAGTAATTAGTAGGACTATTATACTAGCTTTTCTCTATGAGACGAGTAGAAAAATATTCTTCATAGTATTGTCCTGAGATTCAGTTAGAAGGCTAGGAATACTGAATAGAGTAGTTGACTCTTAGATTGAGAGCTTTGTGATGAAGTGAAGTGATAGTAGTACTAGTTTAATGGCATACCTTGTATTTGTGTGATTATATGTCAGAAGTATATATTATTGAGATTCCTGATGTGCATTGGATTATATTGTCTCTAGAGTTTTGTGAGATGGTACACGGTAGTTTCTAGGTGCTCAGTAATCCACCCAGGATGTGCCCTGAGGTTATTAACAAAGACACTTCGTGTGATGTACTGGTCCAATAGTAGTTTACAATCGAATGCGGCTAACTTGATAGCACGAACGTAATGATTTGCTCGCCTATAGTTCAAGAGTTTGTTGTTCTATAATTTGAAACTATGACATGTAGTGCAATCCTTCAGTCTCCTTTATTTCATGAGTAGTAATTTTTATAATGATCCTGGATTATTGAAGCAGTTGTCTTCATCTGTTCTTATTCTTCTCATCTGGCGCTACAGCATACTGTCAGTTTTGGTCTCCTTAACGATCTCCCTCCATTCCCGGCTTTTACTCTCCATCCCCTTATCTTGATTCATTTAAATCGCTTTCCACATCGTCCATCCATCTTAGCCGTGGTCTACCCCTTTCCCTTCGGCTAAAATGTCTCCCTTTCCATATACGTTTTGGCATTCTTTGTTCTAGCATTTTTTCTATATGTTTCAGCCATCTAAGTCCCTGAGATTTCATAAATCTTACTATAACTTGTCTCTCAATGAATTCTTCTAACTCATCATTTCGCCGAATCCTCCAGGTACCGTCTTCTTCCCTCACGGGTCCATAAATCCTTCTTAGAATTTGTCTTTCAAGACATCTCAGCTCATTTTTATCCGCAATTGTCATTGTCCAGGTTTCACAGCTAAAAGTTACTATAGGTCTCACTAGTATTTTATATATTTTAAGTTTAGTGCTTCTTTCTATTAACCTGCCTTCAAGCATTTTAAGGTTACTGCATTTTACTGATGAATACCACTTGAAAAGAAAACTCGCAGTATTCTCATCCAATTCTCCAAGCTAAACTTATCCTTGTTCTGTCATCATCATGGTAAAATCTGGCTTGGATATAGAATGTCCTGAAACTAATATATTGATCGTTTCAAAAAATCAATTTTCTCCTATTTGTGCCAGGTGTCTTTTGAGAAAGGAAGTTTGAGATAGTCAGCAGAAGATGTAGTGGAGCAGGGTAGAATAGAAACCAGAACACGCGATGTTCGAAGCGCGTGTACTTCCAGTCCTAATGCATCTTGTAGGGGGTATACGCGGTATGCGACCGGAAGCGCCAAGATATATTTCCAGCATAGTCCGGAATCAGTCTCCGGGATCCCAAGTCCGAGTGAAGCCACGTGTAGCAAGGGAATTTTTGTCTTTGCTGTTACCTGAACCATCAGGTGAAGATCAATTCAACAACTTCTGATGTCACACAAAATTGTGAAGTCTGATATTTGGCCGTATTCTGTGACACAATCATCAACTTATCAGCGATTGATGAGATTTTTGATGAATAGAAACAATTTTAATAAGCAAATATCCCAAAATTCATCGATTTAGTTACAGAATAGCCTCAGATATTTCAGATTTTCACCCCACATTCATGAATTCTAAGTACAATACTCACAAAGGTATCATAGATAATAGGTCTGTGGGCAATTGGTTTGACTCTAGATAGTTATGTTGTAATGAGGGCGATAAATTTCTGTGAACCCTGAAACAAGCCCCTTTAACGAGACTGGCGTGATAGGCCTGCGTCCATTTGCTCCATCCCAGATCACATCGGACTGCAATTAGAGAATCAATTGCATCGCAGTACATATGAAAAACGACCTACATTTGGACTAGACTTTGCACCTGATGCAAACACCGGAAGCTAATTTTCACACCTAAATTATTGACTGCATATTTCAGGTCGCTGGGAATTTATATATTTATCACAAAGCTGAGAGCTCCGCTAGCCATTGCATATCAAATTGTATATCATGCTAAATGATGAACAGCACTTGCCAGTATCACATCACTAATTCATGAACACTCACATCAATATTAGAAAGATATCTTTCTCAAATAAGCTGTCGGATCATTCGATTCCTGAGCTTGATATATTATATATTTCAATTGACAGTCTGAACTCGCGAAAGTATCTTCTAATGAATCCCATATCACTCAAAATCATCATTGAGGTCAACGACTAGCGGAGGGAATTCTCAATATGTAATCTGAAGTCAATGTTCCATGTTCAAAACTAGATTCCCCTGGAACCACTTTGAAGATATCACTTCCAAGTGATAGCATCGTGCTGCTATGATGGTAGGAGCAACTTTTAAATTTTTATTAACGATGTATTTGTTATTCATTCAACTCTCAAACTGGAAGTGAGTTCTGAATATGGGACAATCATTCCAACGTGTCCAATATGAGAGTCATTATATTACACTGAATAAACCTGGAAGAATTGATTTTAGGCATCAGAATACAAGCCATAGAAACAATTCAAAAGTTTTTGAGCTTTAACGATTAAATCCTAGGTACATATATTTCAAACTGAAATATGCTGAAATACTACAGGTCAGATTTTTCCAGCTAGAATCATGTCTGATCCATGGTGGTGCAATGTGCCTTAATTTTGGCATATTAACAATATAAATATAAGTGGAATTCTCCTTTATGCTACTCCCATAGTCCAATGAAGAAGATCACTCAGTGAGTTTAGCTCGATCTCCAAGTTAGTCACATTAGACCACAAAGTATAAATCGGTAATCTCTGAGCAAATACTATCATTGCTCATATTCCACAAATGTGCTTGAAAAAGAGCAAGCGTGTCTCAATTGAATACAAGAATCAAACGGTAAATAATTAGGTCGAAATCATTTCTCATTCAGTTCACAGACATGTAATCAACACTGCCTGTTTCGTTGAGAGTTCTCCAAGAAATTATATCATGGTTTAATAACCACATCTTTCTATACAAACAAGTTGAGCATTCATAAAGTCTCCCTCATCAAATGGATTCTTATTTATTTGAACGCACTGCACCTTTGAGTTTAATAGCAGGCAATAAATCACCGCAGGAACGCGATGTTAATATTAGTGAGCTTGAAGTCTTCACACTTCTCTGCTTTGCTTGTTGCAATGTGGAAGCAGAGTTCCATATTGCAAACGGGACTTGCATCTGCGATTGAACGTCCAACTCCACTTATTGGTTTTGGCCATGTAAAAGTTTGAATAATCTCTAGAATTTCTTATTAGTTCAGGAAATCTGAGATTCGAACTTGAAGAGGATCAACTGCTGAGTTTTTCATACTTACACAAATCATCTCATCAGTGTTGTGTAACTGCCCTAAAGATGTCACCTCTTGTGTAGGTGAGGGTGGACACTAGATGTTCATCCACACTAAGCTACCCCCACAAATGTTGGAAGGAAATACTTTGAGTCAGTTAGTTATCAGTTATCAATCAGTTATCATTTAGTTATCATTAAGTTAACAGTTAGTTGTCAACATCCATTCAGTTGTCAATAGATAGCAAATCATTTTATAAGCTCACGTTTTATTTCTGTTTGTTAAATATCACTCATTATTCAAATAAACCTCTCAGTTATTACGTGTATGTTTTTATTTACGAACATTCAAGTCTACAGGAATCCTTCAGAGATTTTAAGTGTATCCACATACAAAGGCCGATTTTTCAATGGGAGGAAGGCACAGATAATGCATAATGATCACATTCATTCATGAGAGTATACGATACTGTATTTCAGGTAATACAAATTCGATAATCAATCCGACAAAACCAAGTAAGAGATGTGGTTGAGTTAATATCAATATGAGGTTTGTGTCAATTCATAATTCGATGATACTTTGTCAATCGTAATTCAAGATGATTCATTCATTAAAAGATAATCAAAAGCTCAAAACGCGCTATGACCAACCAAGTATTTTGACTAGGCCATGTCTTGAGCCCTACGATAAATTTTGTAAATCTCATGAGGGGTACAATCTCGAGCATTGTATTTATCGTTGCTACATCAGTTTGAGGTTTAACGATAAACGTCAGAATATGAAATATATATTACCTACTAGGCGATCATATCGCTCAAGCTTAAGACCGATAATGGTCGTTTTGACGATGCAAGTAGCTAATGGAGGTCAAATTGACAACAAGAGATTGAAATCGATGAATAAAATTGTTGAATAACTTGAACTAGTCTGTAAAGAAATTATATGGGGAATAGTTCCGACATTATTTTGAAAATACTATTTGGACATCACGACTACTCCAACCTATCGCTCAAGTGCAGATGTTAAAAGCTCAAACGGACACTTGATGACGTCATCTATGATGTTATGATCTTGACCATAGTGACAGTTATTGTCTTGCGGAATGATGATTAAAGTGCTACCAGTGTTACATGATTGGACGTACACTAGGAATGGCTATGACTCTGTAGCAACGATGGCGACGGCATAATATGAATTGATCCCAGTATTGACAGAATAAGGACGAGTCTATAGTGCAGCACTATGTCAAGATCGCAGGACATAATAATTTCTGAATGGCGTTATGAAATCAGAATAACCGTACACACAGACTATTGCGATGAATTTTTTCCAAACAGTCTTCTTCTGTTCCGACTAGAACGGTGTCCCAACTCTTGGCAGTATTTCCGTGAACCTTATTCTCCAATGGTGTTGAAGACCTTGTCCGTATTTTTGATCCAAAGTAGAGGCTAGAAAAGATTGATAAGGGTATTGCGAAGGTACAGAGATTTGAATTTCTGCTGAAGATAAATGGGTTCGTCATCGTTGTGGAAATTGGGGGCCTTTGCTCCCTTACATTCCCGTACAAATCCTCAGAAACACTTCTTCAATACTTGTATTGATGCCGTGGTGATACCAACAATCAGGCTACTCATCAGCATTGGAGTTAATTTCTTCCTTAACTTCGAGGATGCAATCTTTGGGCATAGACCAATTCCTGACGATAGGACAAGTATTAAGAGCACCTGTCTGCTACATTATTAGGTAGGTTTCTTCGGGTATGTTGAGTTTCTCCAATCCATCTTAAAGTTTATATGGGATTCTGCATGTTGATCCGATTATTATGGAAGCAATACTGACGTATTTCTGGTTTCACAGGGTCTTGATTTCTTGGCCCATGTCCAAAAATTTCCCACTTCTCTTTGATTGGGTTTTGTCGATGTTTCTTGCTGCTGAGATTGCTACATCGATGAGGTTAGTTGTTTCTTCCTCTCTAAAGCTATATACTATAATATCTTGATTATGATTATTATGATCATCATAATAATTATCATTATTATACTCTTGTAATTCCATCTAAGTCCCGTGAAAGCTTGAGTTCAATTTTCTTACATTCCGTTTTTAAATTTAGAATTTTCAATATTTTCATGGTATCATAGTCTCATCTAGCGATGCTTGCTAGCATGTTGTATCAGTTGTTTTGAATCATGTGACCAGCTCGCGCAGGGCCGGAAACAAGAAGTTGCTGATTTATTATTTCTTGACGAGTTGTAATATCGTTCCGTGTGTTAGAGTGGTTTTACTGCACCAAATTTTTCGTCGTTGGTTCTTCAATTGTTGCTCTGAAGAATAATTTGTATATGGTTATTTCGCATATGCGGATTGTTCTCTCTACACTGTGCATACGGCAAAATATTTATTGTAAAAATATTTTCCAATCAGCTGTTGGGCTGGAGATTTGCAAAACGATTTGAAGGGAACCAATCTTCGTAAGTAATTTTGTCGATTCTGTATTTAGCATGCTGAAGCTTCTTTTTTGCTTGGCTCAAGACTCTTTGTAACCTTGGATCAATATTTTTTTGTTGGGTCAATTCCGCTGTCTGGATCAAGAACTTTTGATTGGGATCGAAAATTTATTAGTTCAGCCAAGACTCATATTGGATGCCCTATCTTATTGGAGCTCATGGGATAACCACCTGTGTGGATCATACGATCAAGAGAAGCGGAAGTCCAGTTGAAGTTGACGTTGGAGAAGTTCTGTGTAATTAACGATTCGTGACGTATACCCCCTGTCATCCTGACGTCACAAACGCCATTTTGTCACACACTACTGAAGCTATTCGAATTTAAGGTACCTAATCGAATTCCTTATTTGTTTGTTTTTTTTTTTTAATTATGTTTACATTATAGCGCTAATGTAAGTGAATTTATTTGATATAAATTATTGTCACTCATCTTCTCGAATCAAGTTAATTTCATTCAGTCTATATTTATTGAATTGGAGTAAATGAAGTTGGTATTGTTAGTTAAGATTTATTTGGCGTGTAAGTTTGAGATTGACTATGATTACGTCTCTGAGTTATTCGCGACACTATTTGTGACAGTGGCTTAACTCGAAGCTCATGTTTTATCTATTGTATAGGTGAGATCAGACTAATATATGCGATGCACTGTAGAATTATTCCGATTACGTAACCTCGCGAGTCATTTGTGTAAGTTGATAAACTGACGTCGCACATTCAACATAGTCAGTCACATTTTATACGTCCTGTAGTCCGATATACAGACATGGTGGCGTCCCTCACTGACTTTTAGCAGAGGTTGAAACAACAGAGCTCTGTCTCTAATGGTAAAGTGAGCTGTGACGGGCTAAGCCTGTTAAAATTATAACGGGCTGCCGGTTATAATAATAACGTTATTTATTGAAAGTATCGAAAAATACAAATATATACAATAATTCAGAAACAATTCTGTTCGCAGCATAAATGGACATCAACTGTACAGCTAGAATTCCCCGTAATCACCAAACCAGAAGAGGCTGCACACACATTTTCGGTAGAAACTTCCTCTATCGAAGATAATGAAGCAACGATAGCATTTGACGTTTCGTTGTGTGGGTTGGTCGAAAGAACCATATTTGCAACTTTCATTTTGCCTGCTATAGACTCTTCTATATATCCTTCTGCCACTTTTGATGATTGCCAACCACCAATTTGTTTCACTGGTAGAATATTTCCCGAAGACTCTGCAACCATGCTAGCACCACTTCGTCTAAGACAATGGCCCGTGTACTTTTCAGGGTGATCTAAACCAAGGAATTCTGCTACTTTTCTCGGTACACCTCCAATAGTATGCATACCAGCCGGCTGCGCAACACATTTTCCTTGTTTGTACCCCAAAAAAAAGCGTCTAGCTCCAACATAACGCGGACGTAGTTTAGCATACTTTTGGAAAATATCATAAGGCTTTAATAATTCACTTGCATCCGGAATAATGAATGACCTGGAAGAATATGTCTTGGTATCTCGCAACTTTACTAGCACATACTACTCATGATCCTCGATATCATCTACTGTTAGTTTGAGTAATTCATCTCGGCGACAAGTACCATATAGTCCAAAGATAAGCACAACTTTACATAGTAAGAAATCATCCGAAGCTTCCAAAATGAATCTGCGACAATCCGCAACACACAAAACCTTAGATTTCTTCGGCATAAAATTAATATTTTGTTTCTTCAAAAATAGAATAACCTTGCTAAATCTACGGAATCAATTTAATTACTACAGAACTCATAAGGTGATTACCACAACAAACCTAGATATATCAACGTCGCCATTAGCAGTTAAGGCTTTCTTCAACATTGAAAATTTAGTCCATAAACTTGTCGGTTTGTATTTCTTTGATTATTTTTACCATCCAAATTTTGACCAATAGAATTGCACCATTCGACGTCACGTGGTACAACCTACACGGTTTTCAAGTGGAAATTTTTTTGGAAATTTTGTCTGTTGGTTTGTATACAAAGCAAAGAATATTCAGCCGCGTTGATTCAGCATCTGTCAAACTGACAGACAGATTGAATATGAAAATGAGCAGATTCAGAGTCGAATCTCTGGAATATATTGATGAATTTGGATGGGAAAAATAATCTTCCGAATACCATTCGTGATTAAATTTAACCTGGCAAAATTTTCAGATTGTTACGAGAGCTTGTTACCAATTTATTTCGTGATATTGATCAAAAATCACTCAATAATTTGCTAAGCAAACAAGCTCTCGTAACAAACTAAAAATTTTTCCGCTAAAATTTAACCACTTATGATATTATATATGATAATTTAGATACGTATGCCAACACAACAGTTTCGTTTAGGACCATACTGACATTATTTTTCCTTTTCCACTCATTAAAATCTTCTAATTCTTTATCATATCGGTTTCGTGACTCTTCTGGTATTAATTTTCCATTAGCTTCTTCAGCTTCTTGCAGTATTTCGTCAGGAAGGTTGAGCGCGTTGAAACTATCCATAACTGACAGCTCAAAATAATATTTTATTTTGTTTTATACAAAATTTGTCATAGTAACATTTGCTTTATGTTTCAAAGACTATTACGATCAAATAATTTAATATATTTTACTGTGCGTTCCAATAATTTATTTTTGATATATCTATGATTCAGTATAATGTGAAACATTGTACAATGCTCGACCGTAACCCAAACTTTACGTGCTCGCACAGATAACAAGCTCGCTTCTCTCGCTCGTTATCTACAGTGCACGCCCGTAAAGTTCTAAGTAACGGTCTTGCAATGTAAATTACTATTAAGGTGGTTTCTCTTGACAAACTTGTAAGTTTGAAGATCAAATTTTATTGCTATTATTTCAATTTTGTGCATGGACATTTCAAATAGTATTTATTCGCAGATAAATAGTCATGTTCTTGGAAAATAGTCTTCAAATATTTAAATTCACATTATTCACTTGGCTCGAAGGAAAACTCATGGTAAACTCAAAAAATTAAATAAACGGAGAGAGAGTAAGGAAATTAATAGGTAGTTAGTAGGAAAGCGCGAAAGAGGTTAGAATGGAACTGATGTAAATAGGAAAACAGTCTTCAAAAAGACTGATTTTGATCAATAGACATATAATGAAATAGTAAATAAAATCGTGAAATAGAAATAATTCAACAAAAGCTCACTGTTTTCAAATAACAAAGGATTAAATTAACATTAGCTCAAATGGCGTTTCAAACGGCATATGTCTACGAGCAGTTCTCGATTTTGCCAGCAGATGGCTACTGCTTAGTTTTAGTCGCGAATATCGAACTATCCTCAGCTTCTCACTCAGTTTTCCGTATTCTTGGAGTGAGGTTACATTATCATAACAAGGTAAGCGTCAAGTAATCAATAACAACCCAATAAAAATTGTCTCAATTATTGTTAATCCACGATCAGAGTACGCTGAATCGTGAATCTTCACGATTTTTGAAGTTGAGTGTCTATTGAATCGGGGACTATTATCGACCGATTCGCGGTCGTTTTTAAATCTATTGAACCTGATAAATCATTCCCCGAATGCTGCACCCGAGAATACATTGTCTCTGCAGCTGATTCATTAGTTGCGGAACAAAAGTTTGCACACCAATTAAATCGATTTCGAAATGGATAGAATCACCCTACTAGTCTGTCACTCTCTAATCAATGAAGATCCGCAGTAATATTTCTACAACATTTTAGGGACAAATCGGGCTGATTTCATGATTCACTTGTCAGATATTCTAAAAGCACTGCCAATACAGGATCTAATCAATCATTGCATCATTTAAAATGAATTGAAATCACAATATTTGATTCAAAATGATCTCGATGCAACAATAATCATACTACGCTTTGATGTACATTTTTAATTTTATTTCAATCCATTCAGTAGCCGAATAGCGAAAATTAATATATCAAATCATTGAACATTTAATTAATAACATGAATTTATATACAAAGCACTCTATAACATCAACTAAAATGAATTCAAATGCTTGTATAATTTTTCATGATATGTTATTTATGTACAGTACGTTAACGCTGGACTATATAATATTATTAATTATCATTATGATTTATTACTGCAACCAGAGTGACACATAATTTCAAATACATTCTCTATCCGTATGCAAAAAGCGAATATTCATTAATAAATCGAATACGCGTTGGGGACAAAAATATGAATTACTCATTTAGAATACACAATTATCAATCAGAATCACATGGTACGATAAAAAGTCTGTCAATACAAATAAATTACTGCATAGTTTTCTTTTGCTCCAATTGTGTGCACGTGATGATTTTTTCATCTGGTTTACTGCTAAAATGTCCGGTTGCTATGTGGAGCAAATTGGCCATCGCTGTTTGAATAATTTGACGGCGAAACATACTGTTGACTGATTTTCCGAACGATGTTCGTTATTATGACATTGAATTCTATTTTTTTTGTATTCACTCACGGAAAAACTAACGAATAACAAGCAGATTGGAATCATTAGTCTGCTCTGTATAGCAAAAAAAGCTCAGGGGAAATGAATTTCGCGTTTTCACCAAAAAAATAATGCAATCAATAGTACATTTACTAACAAGTTTATCATGACAGCATAAAATTGAAAGCTTCAGGAATTTAGAGGAAAGACATTTAAAATATATAAAAGCTATTGACATGTTGCCAATTCTATTTTTACTATTCGTCATATTCATCCAATAAAGTCACACATTTTTGTACAATAGAATACATCATCTTTGTGCCTGAAATTTTTTGTATTCTGCTCGAAATTCTATTCACACGGGAACGTGACAATTGCTGCCTGCGCTTATGATATTCTAATACATACACGTATCATCTTATTAGGTTACGCTCGTCAACATCTACACAATATCTTATTAGATCAGTTTACGGGGTGAAAGATAATATGCGAAGAAGAAGAAAGACAAAGAGGGAAGATTACATGGTACCATTGTGAATGTTAGGAAGAGATAAACAATGCAAGCTGTTGCGATGCTAAATGCAAATGCATCGCATTGTGTGAGGATTCAATACACGAATTCAATTTTGTAAACATACTTGAACCTATCAAGTATTCTCAGTAT
This sequence comes from Dromius quadrimaculatus, assembly GCA_963989225.1. Taxonomy (NCBI): domain Eukaryota; kingdom Metazoa; phylum Arthropoda; class Insecta; order Coleoptera; family Carabidae; genus Dromius; species Dromius quadrimaculatus. Next base: position 8,160,324 of record OZ022328.1, read on the forward strand.
ATCTTTGAAACTATAAGACAATGATGAGAAATAGTTCTAATTAAATACGGATATTCAAGTACCCAGTTAATAATACAGAGTATCAACTAGAAGATAGATCATGTAACTTGAATCACATGGCTTCTCATCGTTCATATATCAAAGACCACTTCAAATTTAATCCCTCTCCGTGTCTCTAACTACTGAAGATCATCAAGATGAGGTTCAAGCTTAAGGGCAAATTATTCCCTAACCATAACTCTAACAAGCTAGATTAATTGATCATAATTTTTTTTTATAGGTGACCATTTCTGACTGTTAGTACATTGACTTGTATGATCATTGTCGATAAGTACATATAAATGTCTGCAAATATCCTTCAATCCAACCATTTTTCAGATTCAAAAGAGGTAAGAAATAACGCCACCAGTTTAGAGTTATGGTTTTTTCTCGTAAACCCTATCAAAGAAGACTTGTGAGAAAGAAGTCTACTTCACACCGAGGATCCTAGAGTCAACAACAGAACTGGTGCCAGTATTGTTACAGAGAATCAAATCTTGAAATTCCATCTACCACAAATATGCAACATATACACAGCAGAAATCTTCAGCTCAAAAAGGACAATAAAATTGCTCAAACAACAGAAAAGGAACACAAATGTCATACGTACAGACTAACTTAGCATCACGCTGAATATAATAGACCTGTACACAAAGAAAAATACCATTCAAGGAATTCAAAACAACATACTCGAAGCCATGAATAACCAAGAAAACAAATGATCATACTCTGAGCTCTATCTCACACCGCAATTATAGTGAACAAGGAAGCAGATCTAGCTGCCACAGATACAATAAACGGAGAAATATTGGATATACCGCTGACAATTCAAAACCATAAAAAATACAGCCAAGAATAAGCAAACCGGAATTTAGCAAGTTCAATAGGAGAGAGCTGAGATTAACAAACTCAGGTTACTGATTTTGTAATTAAAAACTGCAGTCGCTTTCAAACCGTATGCTTTTAGGCTTTTTATGCGCATACGTCAGTTATCGCTTGTAAAACGACTGCTTTAAGCCAGTCGTTTTCGAAAGCGACTGTCGCTTTTACAAGGTCATTGCTTCACGTTTGAATGTGAGGATACTGGAAATTTGGTTTCTTTCACTTCTGTTATGTGAATGAATTTGCTGTATATCAAGCGTAAGCTTTGAAGGTGACTGCAGTTTTTCGTTACAAAAAAAGTAACCAGGTACATCAGAGAAAAAGTCACAAGATGACTGATACTCAAAGAAAGAAAAGCCTGAACAGTAATTTCAAGACTCAGAATTGGACATACCTGGATCACACACAAGCACCTCTCATCAAAAACTGCTCTAGTGATGTGCAACACACCAACCACAGCAGACACGGCATCATAAGTTGTGATAAAAATACAAGGCAAGAAAACAAAATACCAAATACATCCGAAGACGCACAGTCAAATAATAATAATAATATTAGAAGCATTATTAATTTTCTTAAAGAAAATGATATTCACAATCAAATATTAACTCACTATACAACTAGTTCATGCATTAGAATATTCAATATGATAAAGCAACAGTAACAATGTTATGAATCAATGTAGCAAGGTATTAGTGACCAAAAGCCAATATATCTCCAAACTTCAGGACTAAGAAAAAAAAAATGTTCGAATGACCACGGAGGAAATTTTAACCATTTGCGTTCTTTGATTGTGTTTGACAGTCAATGAGAATGACTATTCCATTCGTAGTATTTATAACAAGGTTAACAATGACAAATCGCCATAGAAACAGTGCATATCAGTGGGTATTTGGACGTGTAGAAATACCATCGGGTATTACACGAGTGGTCAGAGTGAGTATTTTACTCAAAGATGTGGATACCTCCAATTTGTGCTTTCTTCGTATTTAATGGAATATTTTTCCGAATATCTTCATCAATTTTATCTTCTGATCTATTGCCAAACTTTTCTGAACTAGATTCCATATCAAGACGCAATATATTTCTCTATTATTCGTCAAAGAAAATGCAAGAAATTCTAATTTTTCAGTTTGACAGAAGTTTGTTTACTCGTTCCTATGAAAATTACGTGGGTTGTTACTAGATTCATAGAAAACTAATTTAAAAAATGGTTCGACTCCTGGAATAGTCCTTCATATACCATTTGTAGTTGAAGTATTATAGACTATTTTTGTGGTGCAATCACTAATGTTTATTATGCTTGTGAATACCACTCGTGCTGCACACTCGTGGTATTCAAACGCAAGCACAATAAACATTCGTGATAGCACCACAAAAATAATAGATAATACTTCAACTACTTATGGTATAATGAATGAATATCGTACAGTCTTATGAGAAGATAACGAACGATGAGATCAACACCGAATTAAATTCTGTTCATGGGGTTACCGCATCCAATATTACAACAATTATATATAATAAAGTTGAATCAGAATGCGGTCGTAGGAGCAATCTTGACGATGAGCATGCAGACTGTTCAAAAGAAATCCCAATGAGAGATGGTCGGTGAAATCAATGTGATAATGATCATTGATCAACGAGTTATTAGGTACAAGATAGCTGAAGCTGCAGGCATCTCAACAATTTGAGTACTCAACATTTTGCATGCATATCTAAGTCTGGAGGAGGTCTTTTATTGATTAATGATGAATGCTTGAAAACCATTTCGAAAAAGTGTGGGGCAATAATAGAGAACTTTTCGCGTAACTGTGGCCAGAATGTGGATCAATCGTTACATAGCAATACGCCAAAAAACTGGCAAATTGGAGCTAAAGAAAGCTTGGTTAACAAAATCATGGCCTAAGTTCTCTGAAATACACACGGTATTATCAACATCTACCACCCTGAAAGAGGCAGAACGATCACGGACCAATATTGCACAGTGTTGTTGGACAAATCTTACAACAATTTGAAGCACAGTCAGCCGTATCTTGCATAGAAAATATTGCTTCTTCACCAGGATTATAATTTGACGCATGAACGCGCAGTCGCAATGACAAAACTCTATTAATTGCACTACGAATTGATTACTCATCCACTACATTCCTTAGATTAAAGCTATTCTGACTTTTGTTCATTCCCAAACTTCAAAAAATGGCTTGGTGATAAGAGATTTAAGACAAATAAGAAGGTAACCGCTGCCAGACCTTGTACTAGCTCGAAGGCATCGAAGAGAAAGAGAATCGTTGGATTAAAATTATAGGGCTGATATAAGACCATCATAAGAAATTGATTTGTTTCTTATTCTTGCCTTAGTCAATAATTTCTTGATTGTCCTCATATAGCTTAATGTCGTTGAGCAAAATATGCTATCATCTGCTACTTTTCTTCTGACACTTTATAGGTTTTTATGATTTTCTGAACGATGGAACAATATACAGGATTTGAACTCAAAGAGTGTAATTATATTTTCCTGTGATACTTTATGGGTTATTATGATTTTTCAACGCTCTTATGAATGATTCAAATTGTACTCTGGCGACAAATTTCCAATCAGGAAAATAAATTTCCTCACGACTGAATCGCACAAATTTTATTCAAATAACTAGGTGCAATAATTATTGTAATTGACATTGATATTGCGTAGTTCTAATAACCGTCACATTCTTGAGGACTCATCATGATAATATCATATTAATTGCATGTTAGTTCAATACTTACAAGAAAATTTTCCAGAATGAGGAGACAGGGATTCTGACATCTTCACACTTCTAAGTGATATTGCGCTCTTTCTTCATGTTTCTTTATATTATGATGTACGTATCCAATACTGTACATTTTCAAATGAATAAAAAAATAAAGAACTAGGACGAATCATACAACAATCTATGAAATTCAAAAGCTAATGGAGTCACTATTCATAGGAGATAACGGTGGATGGCACAGCGAACAAAAGGTCTATTTTTGGATATAACAAGCTAAGATAATGTTTTACTCACCATATAGTAATACTTTTTGATGAAACCCATTAGCAGTAACGACTTGTTCATTTAAATGAATCTGTGAGCACATTAGTTCTAGGACTATCAAGCATCACCACAATCTATATTTAAATTCTGATCAATTGCTTCAATTAGGCGCACGCTACCTTATAGACCTCTCCCTTAGGTATCATAGAGAAAACATAGGGCAACCATGCACTCTTACATACGCTTCATGTCCTGTGTCCTTCATGTTTAAGACTCTCGCATAATCAGTTGTATCACGCAAGGCATACGCCGTTTACATGTTCTACTTAAACCGAATTGTTATTCCTTATAAAAATTCTAAAATATTCATCCAAGAATTAGAAGTACTCCAGTATTTTCAGGAGAAGATCTGGTGAAATGAATTAAGAAGAGAAAATTTTCCATAGACAATGAAAACCATAGAGCCTAGTTCCACAACTTAAGAACCAAGCCTCGATGTACAACAGTGTGATTCACAGTAAATCAAGGTCGGTATCGATACTTCCACATCTATTTGATGCCATATCAAGTACAAATATAAGACTGTATTCTATTTTTTACTCACTTGTACTAAGTACAAGAAAGTATTGTGAAACCGACAAAATTCACTCATCGAGATATTGACGGAAATATCCGTTTTTAACATCCATAAATCCATTTTGGCTCTTATTGGTTTGATGTCGGTACGTACGTTCGTACGTGCATGCGTAACTCGCAAATCTCAAAACTGGTTGAGCCTATAATGTTAAAATTTTGTATTGAGGACTTGTATAGAGTCTAGTTGTGCACCTTCCATTATGGTTCTAATCCAAAATGATCAACCGTAGGTTGTTGAAATTCAGTATTTGAACTTGATGTTGTATCACAATGGTTATCTGCTATTTTTGTACGAATCGGCCAAACCATAAATGCACTCTACTTGAAACTTTTCTCTAGTTTTTCGGCTTTTGGCTTCGTTCCGGTACGTATGTACGTATGTATGTGCATATGTGTGTAACTCACAAATCTCAGAATTTGTCAAACGTATAATGCTAAGATTTTGTATGAAAGACTGGTATATCTAGGATCTTGATGTGCACCTCGTATTATGGTTGCAATAGTCTGTACTGGAAGTGCACTGTACCTCATACTTTTTTTGAATTCGTCGCATAAATCCAGAATGATCAGCCGTAGGATACTGGAATTCGGTATTTGAAATTGCTGTAGCATCCAAATGATCATCTCCTATTTTCGTCCCAATCGACTAAACCGGAAGTGCACTTCATATTACAGACTTTTCGAGTTTTTCTCATAAATTTGAAATAATCAGTCGCAGAATATTGAGATTTGGTATCAAGCACTTTTATAGCATCTAATTGTACACCTTGCATTATGATTGTGATCGGCTAAGCCGACAGTGCAGTTTACTCGGAACATTTTACAATTTTCCGCATAAATCCAAAACGGTTGAACGTAGAATATAAGAATACAATATTCAAGATGATAGTACTGTCTAGATGCTCCAATCCTATTTTCATTAAGATCGACTAACTCGAAAGTGCACTATACTTGATAATCTTGAAATTTTGCACATAAATTCAGAGCTGTTAGTCGTGGAATCCTGGAAATCAGTATTTAGGAATGTTGTAGCATAAGAATGATGACCTACTGTTTCCATAGCAACCGGCCAGCCATGGAATGATGAGATGTTGTGTTCGATTATATATATCTAATTATGTACAAATAAGTCACGTAATGTCCACGTCAGATTTTTTTCTATTCACAATCAACGTGCTTCCTCTTTCGATATTAGCACGATCCTCGTTCTGACGATCGATTTCAGCAGCAAGATGTACTATATAATTAATATTCTTCGCGTGATCTCCAAGGAATGAAGCAAAAAATTCATGAAGGATAAACTGAAATTGCTTAATTTTATTTCATCTACAGACTGTCATAAGGAAACAGCCAGCTCCCTTCTCGAGAATATCAACGAATTATGACGAATGCAAAATAGTAGGTTCTTGTTTTGAAAGATGTACTGCAGAGATTTGAAGTAAGACGCCATTTCATTTATATCGCCAATGTTAAGAAGGAAGGCGAAGAGACAGAGGATTTTAATGTTATCATGTCTAAATTGGTTCTGTCAGGATTGCGGACGTAGTGCTTCTGGTGCCTTCGTCTAAGGAGAAGGAGAAGGCACGACATTGGTGAACAGGACAAGGTAAAACGGCAAACAAGGAAGATTGATGGACAAGATGACTTATTTTTCAGGGTCAACACTTGGCGCTTGCAGCGAACAATCAGACATGACGAACGCAGGGATGGATCCAGAAAGACCAACATGAAATATTTTGCATAATAGACTGGGACATCCATTGCGGAGATCTATATGCTACAGTTGTTGTTATATTATTGACACACTCTACTATTTGTCTACGTCAGATTACAATTGATTATGTGGATTGAACACAACCCTCAATGGTTATGTACTAATTACTGATTTTTAGTTATTGGTCAGATTTTTCAGTTTGAAAGATTTGAAGGACCTAGAAACTCCATTGATAATGAATTCAGAAAATAAGATGAGGTAGGAAATTTCTTTTGTCCATCAAATCAGTTTCTTGACTTTCACAACGATCACCGTTTTCTCCCAAAAGATAATTCTCCTCAATCAGCATATTGAGATAGAGTCTGTCAAAAGGGCGTTAGAATGAATAGGGTATCAAGAAACAAAGCGGACATAACTGTCTCGACGGTGGAAACGTTCCATTTCTACCTTTAGAAGCAATAACAGACATTCATAATTTTAGTTCACGCATGATACCATCCGACTATTTTCCAAGTTTGAAGACTTTTCCAAAGAAGAGAGGGCTGGCACATTTTTGTTCCTTTCTTCATCATCTTTCAGTCGGAAAACTCATGCGGTAATTAAATATGAATGATCAAATGTAAATAAAAAACAAAATATAATAGTGAGTGATGAATAAATTAGATAGAACTCCAACAACGAAGCCATGTATCCGCATTATGGATAACTTACATTTTTATGAGTCGACCAGCAATCAATAGCACTATCTAGGAATGAATCCTAGGTGAAGTTTGAAATTCAGTACCAGAAAGTGCAGCAAATATGTAACCCAGTACAAAGTATGCACTCAAGAGAGAATGAGGGTTCTGAGGTGGAAAATATTGACAAATATTTTTCGATACTCTTAGCATGATGCCAGTGTCTTCAGGCTCTAGTATTGGAACTACAATGAACAAATAAAAGTTGAAAAATGATCTTTTAATGCAATCTGCAGTTGGATACTTCATAACTCTGATAGTCAGCTATCAAAGACTTCCCTATATTTCCAAAATAAAAAGTGAATCGTGCCCCAGCAAAATGGACATCACGAAATGATTCCTTTATCACTGAACATATAAATGAACTCAGAACACAAGGAAGACGACATAGTCTTTGTAGTGGTCTAAAAAAAGATAGTAGTATTGTTAATCTTGCAGCAAGAATAAATCAAGAAAATAGAAATAAAAGTCGACACAGAAAGGACTAAGAAAAAAGTATATCAACTTTTCATGCATTCCAATCGGGTTATCGTGGTGCCACCTCTGCAGCGAAATGTCAACCAATAGCTAAATGTTCATTAAAAAGGGCTCGTAAATTGATTTCTAAGAAACGAAGGCCCCAGTCAAAAAAAATGTTCCAAATAGACTCATATTATTTTTTGAAATAATGTCGAGTGTTTCATATACATTTTTGTGATTGGGGTTCTGGTTTTATAGATAGTCGCTTATTCATATAAATGAAAATAATTTTAATTTATATGATGGAAATAGGATATATCTGAGCTCGCTGAATAATGCTGAGTCATTGTTCTTGCTCCACCACATCAATGTAGTCGTAGGAGTTGATAACCCCTATTTTCCACATAATTTTCAATTAAATATTGATTGCAAATCCAATAGAATATAATTTATCAATTGATTAGCAATGCGTTCCTTTTCATTAGGGGATAAAAATAATATATTCATACAGATTTTGATCTATAGAATTTAACTTATACTTTTAGATTTTATTATTGATAATGTGAGTGATGTTTTCTTGGGGTTTCAGTCAATTTAGTTTCATTTCTTCTCTGCTTTACAGTTTCGGCTGCACCTCAGCCATCCTCAAAAGCGCTACAATTTTATTTTATTACTAATTATGTGTTTATGAATGTTAAAATACTTACAAATGAATTATTGTTCGAAAAAATTGAAGTTATACATATGTTTAAATTGATATTTATATTAATAAGCGGAAAAAAGAAAAATTTTCTCTTGTCTTTCGCCACACCCGGCATCTATGGAAGGCGTTGGCTAACTGCATGTTAAAAATTGTGCGTGCACGCATTGTCAAAAGAATACATATTGACACTGGTGGAAGTTTGTCAATTGTGGTGTCAATCAATTAAAATTGTGCATCACGCAAGGTGTCAAAAATAAAAACTAAATCAAAGAAGGAACATGAGCCTAGATCTGATGGATGTTGTTGTAAATCGTGCTAAGCGCTATAGTATCTGTCTTTCCATTAATATTTTGTTTGTCCTGTTTTATATACAACATCTCTAATGTAAGTCTTTTATTTAAGTTTACTTCATCATGGATAATACTAGTTTCATAAAAATTGAATGCATGACCTGAATCAATGCAGTGTGTTACTAGCGCACATTTCAGCGTATTTTTATTTAATTTTTTACTATTTCGTTTGTGTTCATCCAGCCTTGTTTTCAAATATCTTTTAGTTTGTCCGGTGTACTGTGCATCACAATCATTGCACAGTATTTTGTAGATTGAATTAGATCTTAAGTTTTTGTCAGTTTTACCTTTTATTTTGAAGAATAAATTGCCCACTGTTTTGTACTGTTTGTAACAAATTTCAATTTCCTCTTTATTTTCAAATACTCGTTTAATCATGTAACTAACGCTATCTATGTAAGGAGCTGTGAAGTATTCATCAGTCTAAGATTTTTTCTTTCTTTTGTCATTGTCATTTAAACTAGGCGAATGATTCATGATTTGATTTTTGATACCGTTTATAATGTCACATGGATATTTATTGGAACGAAGAAAGCTATTAACTGTGTTGATTACTTCAGTATGATATTTTTCAGAGGTCAATTCAAGTGCCCTGTTGAACATATTTCTAGCAACATTGAGAAGTTGACTTCTGGGATGATTGGATTGAAAACTTGAGTATCTGGCACTTGCTGAGGGCTTTTTGTACCATTTAGTGGTAATGTTGCCACATTCTTCTCTAGTCAGTACCATATCAAGAAAAGGTAAGCTGTTTTTAACCTCTGCTTCAACTGTGAATTGTATGTGAGCATTACAGGTATTGAAAATAGTTACAATCTCATCAATTTTATATCTTGGCACAGCTGTAATTAAATCATTCACATACTTTTTTATGAACGGATTTTCAAATGACAACTTTGCAATAACCTCTTTCAGAACTAAATCCATAGCCAAATTAGCCACCAAAGGGGGCATCGGACTTCCCACTGCTGCACCAAATACCTGTCCATGAAACTCACCATTAAATTTGAAGTAACAACTTTCAAGACAAAATGCAATTAAATTCAACAATTCATCTAGTGGTATGTTTGTACGTTAAGATATGATATTATATTTTTGCTCTACAGCTTGCAGTACCAGGCTTATTGGAATATCAGTGTATAAAGAAACAACATCTAATGAAATAAGAACAAAATCTTGAGTGACAAACTCTTGGAATTCAAATGAATTTCTGATGTAGTACTCATCTTCATATAAGTTACTCAGTATTATTGATATTAGAATTATCGAGATTCAACATTCGCTTGTTGAAATATGCGTCTATAAAATCTAGATGAGTTAATTCCATATGGTCAATGATTTATTAGTTCCACACCTTTCATGCTAAATAGGTCAAACACGAAGCGATAAAAGTAAACAAAATTCATGATATTCATAGAACGAGCACTAAAATCCACAAATTGGCCATTAAAAACCAATTTTCACTAAAAAATATTGCACAAACTGGTATTCATATCATGTTTGTAACATTTGCAGAGCTGAGCGATATTCTCTATTGAAGTAGGTTGCATTTTGTAACTATGCTTTATTCATTAATATAGTATGCTCCCGTGCTGTATGAATTGTTTATACCGTGTGATGTTTTGCGCGTCTGTGTGCACAATTCACCCCTCAGCCCTTATTCGAGCGTTTTTGCTTTCTGTGCACGCGTTTCCGTGTAGTATTGTGTCATCCGGATGAAACATGACACCCTGTTTTTATTCACTTTTTCAAGCACAGAAAGAAACTATGCCAATTTGCATTCTTGTTTTGTCAGCATATTCGATACTTGTTGACTATTAGATTGACTTTCTACGAATACATGACTAGATTTTAGGATTTAATTCTATTAATCCTACTAACTGATTGGTGAAAAATGTGGTGAAATCGATAAAGGAAATCGGGCGTCAGATGAGCGCTCACATCTTCTCGTTAGCGATATAGCTGCTTGGAAGCTTTGAGACGTCAGTTACAGAATGTATTATAGCTTTTTAAGTGTCATTTTCAAAGAGGAAATCCAGAAGGCTTCTTGAATTCTAATGATACACGCGTGAACTGAGTGATATTTAATAATCTATTCATTTTTCAGAACTCTATTCAATAAAAACGACTTTTGATTTCAAATTCTGTATATTTATTTAAAACTTTGACGTTTTGATCCTTGGACCAAGGTTCTTCTTCAGAAAACAATGATACAAAATGAAACAAGGCAAGTAACTAGATACTAAAAATATACAGAATACTAAATGTGATAACGTGGATATCACACCTAAACAAGAAGAATAAAGTCCTCTTGCATTCACCCAAGGCTTGAGGGAAACCACGTGAACACCCCAAACAGAGGAATATGTCCTACTTGGTACAGCCCCGCACACATCCCAAATCACAAAATACAACTGCAGTGTCAAATAGTCTTCAGTGCATTTTATAATCCAAAATATACATATACACCAACTAAAACATAGTCATTATATATGTGTGTTATTGAATACAGAAAGCCAAACATTTGATAATTCATAACCACCAGTATGGTTGAAGTTATTTGGATGTTCAAGTATCTCAATTGCTTCTCTGAGCAATCTACCACGAATCGATAAGCATCTTACGACTATTCTTGATTCCTCAAACTTGATGTCATGCAAAAACTCGATGGCATGATCAGCTACAGAAGATTTATTTGGATGGTTAGTCTTATGCATTTCCTATGTTCAGCAATGTGAGTGTTCACAGTTAGGCCCGTCTGTCCAACGTACTTTCTCACAGGTACAAGGGATCTCATAAATGGGGGAATCACGTCTTTTACAGGTCTCATGAACTGCTCGATTTTCATTACCGGAAGGAAGCTTTGAAATTATATTTAGACAAGATCTTTTCTATCTTCTCTGAAACATTGCTCATATAACGTAAAGAAGCATAATTTTCACTCACGCTAGTATCCTCAACAGTATTATTGGTAGACTTGGGTCGAACAGCTTTTTTGATGGAGTGATAACTGAAGCCGTTTTTCTGGAAAATCCCTTTTTGATCATTATTTTCATTATCAAGTTCATCAGGATAACAAATATCATCAGCTCTTCGGGATAAGCATTTAATTGTTCCGTACTTTTGTGAAGGATGGTGATGTAAATCAGCATGAATATATTGATTGGTGTGTGTGCATTTCCTCAAGCCTTGGGTGAATGCCAGCGGATTTTATTCTGGTCAAAGGATCGAGACGTCAAAGTTTCTGATAAATATACAGAATTTGAAGTCAAAAGTCGTTTTTATTTAGTGATATCTATCTGTTATTGCATATTAGGAGCTCTGAGAGCAGCAGCTGGCATCGATCAAAATATTTTGGACTCTCAACTTGTACTCTATACTCTTCGTAATGTTATTTGTGAAGTACAAATGTCAGCTTGTGCTTTGAGCTTCAGATTGATATTGATATTGTCTATTTGTTCTCGGAAAGTAAAATTTTGTGTGCAATATGAGTGTAAATAAGCTTTTTGATGATCAATTAACAATGTCCCAATGCACAAACTCGCAAAATCACTATTTCTTATTCTCTTTTCACTTTTCATACATATGACAGTTTCTATATTGTTCTTCAGTAGTTCTTGCTCTACCATTCCAATATTTTTTTAAAATTCTGATTCTTCATCCCGAAATCCAATCTCACAGGTTCATCAACATAATGAATTCATGATGTATATATAAACAATCTGAAGAGACATTAAATTAACCTATTTGCTGACGCATGAAATTAATAATCTGCTCAAGCAAACTTTTTTGCAGTTATCTATATATTGAAATCCTTCATATGGAATATGTGAACAGTTTGTTTCGAAAGACGTGCTTTTCAGCTCGATATAGATGTAATAATCATAATTAAAGGATGGAAGAATCATCTAGATGATGAAAGCGCATTTTTGACAGCTCATGAATGCTTGTTACTTCAGAGATTTCGCAAATTACCATCTCTCACAATCACTGAGCTTGAAATCAAGCAGTTTGGGCAAACTTACGAAACAGCAGCTTTCATTTAGTACTAGTTTCAAGTTGACTATTTGATAGGTACATAATTTATGCATGTACAAACTCAAAAATACCTTTTAATCCTTATTGCTTAGTTATTGACTGACGGGCGATCAAGTGCTGTATCTTGAAATGATAATTTGATCTTTATCAATGCTATATATAAAAAATACACCAAAAGTAAACAAATTTTCAACCAATAATGATAATTCATTCTAATAAGCTTCAAATTCGCGTCAAACAAGTCATTGAATGAATCCCGGACAGATTTGATAATTGTACATAATAATAGTGACACCCACGGCTTGAGTTGTAACTAAATTTTTATCCACTTGAATAAACTTTAGTTGCAATATCCCTAATGTCATATATATCTATGGGCATTGTTTCACTTGAAACAAGTGATTGAGTAATTTAATCTTCCACAATCACTGAGCTTGAATTGAAGCAATTTGTGCAAACCTACGGAACAGCAGCTTTTATTTAGTACCAGTTTCAAGTCTGTAAATAGTATAGTTGCTTAGAACTCAGCGTTACGCCAGCCAGCCAGCCAGACAGACAGCCAAAATGAATATAATAGCGCTTTCTAGCGCATTTTTTCTAAAAAAGCGCTATTATATTCACTTTGGCTGTCTGGCTAGCTGGCGTGACGCTGAATTCTCAGCAACTATACAATTTACTGACTTGAGACTGGTACTAAATAAAAGCTGCTGTTTCGTAGGTTTGCACAAGTTGCTCTAATTCAAGCTCAGTGATTGTGGAAGATTGAATTATTCAATCACTTGTTTCAAGTGAAACAATTCCTATAGATATATATGACATTACGGATATTGCAACTAAAGTTTATTCAAGTGGATAAAAATTTAATTACAACTTTAGCCGTGGGTGTCACTATTATTATGTACAATTGTCAAATCTGTCCGGGATTGATTCGATGACTTGTTTGACGCGAACTTGATGCTTATTAGAATGAATTATTATTATTGGATGAAAATTTGTTTACTTTTGGTGTACTTTTTTATATAGCTTTGATAAAGATCAAATTATTATTTTAAGGTACAGCACTTGACCTCCTGTCAGTCAATAACCAAACAATGAAGATTGAAAGGTATTTTTGAGTTTGTACATGCATAAATTATGTGCCTATCAAATAGTCAACTCGAAACTAGTACTAAATGGAAGCTGCTGTTTCGTAAGTTTGCCCAAACTGCTTGATTCCAAGCTCAGTAATTGTGGGAGATGGTAATTTGCGAAATCTCTGAAGTAACAAGCATTCATGAGCTGTCAAAAATGCGCTTTCATCATCTAGATGATTCTTCAATTTTTACCAGAAAATGCGCTAAGAAATAGCATAGTATTATTGTACTCTCCACAGGAATGAAAAATGATTCATTAGAATAAGATCAACTACACTCCTAGAAATAAATAAGAAGAATTCAAGAAGTGAAAAAAAGATATATATATATATATATATATACTTAACATCGAAGAGGAGAACATTCTGGGTGACTTGTTTTTTGTATATACCCAAGCGTATTTCAAGAAGATATATAATGAGACTACGCAAACGTCATCTATGTATATAAAAATATTTCTACCAAACAGAAGGACTAAAAGAATACTGAAGTCAAAAACAAAGCTTAACTGTAGAAAACTAGGACCAAAACAAAACTAAAGTGCAGAGTCAAGACTATGGAAATATTGGTCACAATCTTGTATTTGCTCAACAATTATTTTGAATTCTATGTGACGATGTACAATAGGTTTTGTTGGATAAACTCGTAAGAGGTAGGTATACAAGTTCTTGAACTTGCAGCACCATCATTTCTTCGTTGTGCGCTTTCCCCTTGAGTTGCGTTTAGTCTACATCTTCCATCTTGCTCCATACTTCTGTTTTTTATCATATTTATTTCTTCATTACAGCGTGTACAACTGGTTTTCCTCACGCTTTAATCATTCTGCTTTATATATTGTACGCATCACTTTTTTTTGTGTCGACGACACATTTTTCCATTCTTTCCAATCTCTTTCTTTTGTGCGTTGAAGAGGAATTTCGTGCCTCTACAGACAAGTAAACGTGGAAAGTCGATGCGGAGTGATAATACTTGCTTCAATGTTTGTCATTCTTGCTTTGCTTCAAAAGATTGCCAACTTTTCTCAGAAATAATTATTGTTCCACGACAATGTTTGTCTGAATTTATATTAAAATTTACTGTTGTAAATATCTGATGATCAATTGAATTATTTGTATAAATGTTTATTATATCGACGGTTGTCACTTTAGATTTATCACAGATATTTAATTTTGTAGTCGACGTTTCAATACAAATAGAACAGTGCTAAAATAAGGCTTGAAGGATTGAAAAGACATCCAAGTAAATCAACATTTTTTCCGGAACTAATATGAAATTGCTCTAATATATTTCCCCAAGACTTGATGATGGATTATTGTTGATATTACTTGTTGCCTTCCCATCTGGACAAGCCAATCAGATGATTCTCAGTCATGTGGAAACTCAGATATGTGTACCTGAAACCAATAAGCATTGAACAGTAACACTAGGTTCTCACTCCTGATGCCAACGTGGTTTGCGCCGTTTACAGATACCAGCTTGTTGTAATTACGTATTAATTACTATTCCCCAATCCCTCTACTACTGATTACAGTACCACGCAAATATTCGGAACGAACTACTTCAAAGAAAGAAGACATATAGCAATACTTGACAAGTTCTAGCACGTAGACATGAAACACGAAAGGCAATGAAAGTTTTTAATTAAATAAATTAATTAAATTAATTAATTAATTTAATTAGTTTCAACGGATTCCAAGAAACAAAATTATTCTAGCAACTGATGTTGCGGAAGTCTGTCCTCGTATCCTGTTGAGAGGAGTGTTTTTCCTTTCATCAAAAAGTTACCCTGAAATTTCCAGTTATCAATCTCTCGAAAAAGTGTGCTTTAAAAACACTTAGTTACATAGATACGTCAAAAATGTAAGCATTTGATTTTTTACTTTGCCAACCATGGACACAAACGATAATCAGACAAGAAATGAGTGTGGTCCATCAAGAAGAAAATGTGCGGGAAACTCATATCAGACCTTCTTGTTGCCGAAAAAGGTCATTTCAGAAGAAGAGGATCAATAAAACCAGACTTAAATAAGATCTATTTACCAGGGATTGTGTCCTTGCCTGGATAGATAAACTATCGAATGTTTTTTGAATCTGCAATTGGGATTATAGCCTGCCGTAGATTTGAAGTCCAAAATACACAAATTATACTGATATACCGTGTTCGATGATATTGAGAAAAAGGAATCGGATGGTATCCGGTAAATTTTCAGAGACCTCAAATTTCTGTTTTACTCTATCAAGTCTTTGAGTAGATTAAGATGAGAAACGAAGTAAGAGTTTTTGCAGCTATCGGATCCAGTCTATATAAGTTACGGAGAAAACGAAGTATAGGAGTTCACTAAAGAGTTTCATTTTGATTCTACTCTACAGTTTCGGTCCCACCTGGACCATCTTCAGGAGATCTACATTGTACAAAAGTGTGAACATGAGGGACAAAATGACAAAGTGAAATGAACAGTGTACTTACAATAAAATTGATGTGTGTATGTACACTGTTCATTTCACTCTGTTATTTTGTCCCTCATGTTCACACTTTTGTACAATGTAGAACTCTTGAAGATGGTCCAGGTGGGACCAAAACTGTAGAGTAGAATAAAAATAAAACTCTTGACTGAATTCCTACACTTTGTTCTCTTTATATCATCTTACAGTCAGCATTATCCACTACTTCTATATAAGTTACAATTCAGACTATATTTCCTCAAAATTTTATGGAGTAAATTAAAATTGATCAAAGGGTACTCATCTTCCGGAACACTATCTTTCCTATGAATCTGAAATAACGGCTCGACTATATTGATACAGTTGCAATTTATCTTGCATCAGAATCTACAGGAAAACCTGCAAGGTGAAAAAAGTAACAGTAGCTTGTAGTATCGCATGTACTGATTCTAGAAACAGAGAGCGGCAAATACAAAAGTAAATAAAAGGAAACAAATTCAAATTAAGGCGCATCTATCTGCATTAAATCTATAGTTTATTTCAGTCTTTCTCTTATATCATTCTATCTTTGCATTTCTTAGATAAATGGCACAACACAATGTAGTATGATTTATACTCAAGGAGGTTAGAATAGAGAGGTGGGAGCATGAGGTTATAGTTTAGGCTAGAGGAGTGAAGCCTAGTAGGAGCGGACAAGCACCACTTTTGATTTCGATTAGGGAGGGGATAGACGTCAGTATTCAAACAAAAGTATTCTTGTCTTTGACAGATAGGCGATTATTTGAGCTCTGGTTGGAGTGGGGGAAGTAGCTTCACTTGTACTCCACTAGCTTTCTTCTTTATATTCTTACCTCCATGTTTATACTGTGTTTTGTTTACGCCATCTGGTTCTACTTAACCGCACGAATATTGCTACTCTAACTGAGAAGTCAAGCACCATTCTTTGACTGAGAAAGACGATACTTCTACATTGATGTTTTTGTAGAAATTACAATCTATCCGATCTGACAGCTCAATATGAGCTTCGAATGCCACTTTCAGTATTGAGTATAGACAATGTGTAATTATGAAACAAAAATAGAGCATTGTATTATGTTTATGCACATACATCTCGATTGGAACAGAGAATAATGGAGAATAGAGAAAATAATGGATTGTAAAGCTACATTAGAACTTGGTTGGAGTCCTGGAGAAGTCAGATTACAGCGAATGTAATTCAAAAGATGTTTCCTGACCGGACTTACAGGCAAATTATATGTAATTGATCGGTTATTCATTGATCAATAAGATGGCAACTTTATAAATGCAGAGTCCTGTCCTGAGTGTTGGAAAGAAAGTCGAATTGTGGTCGAGTTTTTTGACACAACTTCCCTGATAGAACTATCGATAGGGAAGGTTGAGTACTTGAAGAAAAAACCAGGGTGCTACCTTCTGTCCTATTCAGGAGAGTGACATCCCGCCCCTAAGTGTAACCCATTTCAGCATTGAACTCACGATAATTATTTTTCTCCAATCAAAGCTCTAGCTTTCCTGATTACAAAAAAGCCACGGTACCTGTTCGGATGAGCTGCAGCCACACTTGAAATTATTTGATTTTTAGGTCCCAATTCTGAACGCAGCTGTACTCATCTCATTGCATGTACGATTATTTTTTCTAATTAAGCTTGAGCCTTTCTGAACACAAGAATACCAAAGTACTGCCTTCAGTCTGCCTGGGAGGACGGTAGCCACCCTTGAAGTCCATCCGGTTTGTAGGTCCTAATTTCGAAAGCAGCTGTACTTGTCCCATCGAATATATTCCGGTTTTTCTTTTTCCCGGAAATTCAAAGCTTCAAATTCAGAGATACTATAAATTCAATGAGAGAAGTCGAATACGAAAACTCAGGGCAGACAGAGCAAGAAGGAACACTTCGATTTCTCGTGTTCACAATTAGAGAGAAAGATTGTATATTTGATGAGAGAAGTACAGCTGCATTCGAAATTAGGAACTGGAAGTCGAATGTTCATAGGTGTATCAGCCGCCTTCCTAGGGATAAAGAGTAGTTGTACCTTGGTTTTTCGTGGTTAATAAGATTCGAGCTTCAATTTGAGGAAATTATTATTGTAGGCTCGATTAAGGATATTCAACACGGAAATTGACTACATTCAGGGATGGCTGATACACACAGGACAGGAGGTGACAGTCTTAGTTTTTCTCAAGTTACTTGATCTTCGCCAAGGATTGGTACTAGTTCTGAGAAAGTTGCATCGGAAAACTTTCCCAGAATTGGCTTCTTTTTTGGCACTCAGTGAGGGACTCTGCATTCATAAAGTCTGGCATCTGATTGATCACTGAATACACGATTGATTCATATACAATTTGGTCGCAAGTCCAATCAGGGAGCATAGGGTGCGTTCGGCTCCTGGACTATAAAACCTGAATGCAATTCGAATAATTAATGATTAAATATCAATCACGCCTTTAATCCGATACGGGTGTGGCAGACACATATGGTGCACTTGATACATCGATTGATATTTTCTTAGCCATAGGGTACAGTTACCAGTCGTCAAACTACATGTTATCTCAGTTTTTGTAAAGAGTACGGCACTGAATCAGGGTATATTCTAATTCAGTGAAAATCTTACTGACTTTTTGTCCATCAATGAGACTCGACCCTGCGTCCTCTGGATCATGAAGCCAGCAACCAGCATATTTGCAAGAGCCATGAATACCAATTATTTGATGTAATGTTTCTAAAACAATAGTTATTTACGTATAGAGGGCTGAAAGATTAAGTTTACACCCGCGGACAAAGTTTGAGGCCCGAAGCGTAGCGAGGGCCTTAATTCGTCCAAGGGTGTAAATTGTCTTTCAGGCCGAGGCACGTACAACGTTTCACGCACAACTGTGATGAAATTTACTTGTGAATTTCTCGTAAGTAATTAGTTTTTGAGAACACGCAAAAATATTTATTACTTCAAAATTATAAGGTGGCGTATGGTAACAAAAAACATGTCATGTGTTGAACAATTGATTTTGTTCATATGTCAACAAAATTCTGTTGGTAGTTTTCTTATTTTAATAATAATACTGGTGGCCAATTCTCTAGTTTACAGCCCAACGGGCGGTGAATTTTTTTACCGCCCGACGGGCGTAAAGTAGAAGTTATCACCATGGTAACTAAGTTGTAAACAAACAATTTTGTATCAGCGTAAAAAATATTACCGCCGCTTCGTGGCTTCGTAGATAGGATCGATAATTTCATTGAAGTTTATCAGAAAACAAGTAATAGTGAGCACAATGCCTGATAAATATCTGGAATTGTTGAATTCATAATTATAGTTAACAACTCTAATGCAGTATACTTCCGTCGACATTATTATTGATCTCAGTTCTTTACTAGCTCATTGTTTTGATGTGCAATGCAGTGAGGTGCAGTTTTCATGGAAATTTATGTATAATATGATGATGAGTTAATGGAGATGCTGTTAATTTATAGCAATACAGAGTGAAATTATTCATTCTCAAAACGTTTGTTTGTTTTGTTGAGCGTTTATCTCAACGACTGCGCCACAATCGTCTATTTGTGAGGATCATCTAACGCTTTCGACACGCTATAGCGAAGTGATAAGTCACATGTATATGTTCACAATGAAGTGATAGGTTAAGTGAATGTACACAATACAAATCTCAAATTGTCAATTATCTACAAACTTGAATTAGATCTTCCTTATACAAATACTCATTCTTCAACAAGTGATGGTAATCAACAATATAGTGTTGGATGTGGTGTAATGCTGTGTACTTTGACAGCGCTTGAATGATATCTTATTAAGGGCATCATATCAGCAGTATTCAGCCAAGAGTACAATAGTTTATTGTGCTTTGTCTAATTACTGTCAAATTAGTGTTATCGTCTACTATTAGCTTTTAACACCAAACACAGATTAGAAGTAAACATCATCGTAATATAGACTGCCTGCGTTGTAGCGGAAATTAGTTACCCGAAATAATTATCCTTGCAAACAAAGTAAATATAAGATAAGTGGGATTATTGACTAGGATCTAATGAGTGAGGATCCCTGCCAGGTTCTGACTATAAAAATTCTCACGAAGAAGCTATTTATTGTTGTTAATTGAAATCCACCTCTCAATATGTATGAACACCAAGCGGAGATTTCCAAATACAAATAATCATTAGTTGGACTTGAATTCACACAAATATGTCAGTTTAACATGCTACAAATTATTCAAAACAAAAACTCACCCTACAAACTCAATTTTGGCAAACTCATCCTTTTCTGTTGTGTGAATAATTATACAATTCTCAGGATGAATCTGAATTTCACTAGGCCACAGTTTATCGAATCTCGCCGGGAGAATCAAATCCTCGCGGTCAATAGCAATCACAATTCTAGGCCCGAACTGAGTGTTCACCGACTTGCCCTTTCCAATCTAGTATTCTACCTAACAAATAATTCGCCAATCTTTTTATAATTACACTCGAACTTTTTAAATTGGGGCCTTCTAGCATGGAAATTTGGTTTCGAAAAGAATTGAGTTCCTATATGCAATCACACAACCAGGAAATACAATTAATAGTGAAACCTTGCAGGTATTCAAACCCGGAATATATTTATTAGTAGGCTGGAAGGGTTCGAAACAAAATTCTATCCAATGAAAAAAGTTTACTGATGTTTTCTCCATTGAATTTTCAATTTAAAAATAAGCTTTGTTGAAAAAACTAACTTCATGTACATGAGAAGTTCTTGCATTGAGAGAATAATACTCTAGGAACAAATTTTAGCGTACTATTAATCGTCGGAAATGAATGTTCTCAAGATGAGTTTGTCGTCAGTGCATTTGGAGCACCTGCAGGCGTTTGCGACACGTTTTCACAATGTCGTGTACACGACGAACGACACTAGAGCACGATACTCTGATGCATTCTCGATGTCAGCACCACACCTTGCATACTGGAACATCTTCTGTTCTCTGTTGGATTACACCAGTTTGCTCACGTTCTCTCACCACCTATATTATTCATTGCTTATTGTTAGTCCTCCATTTGAATTATTGATACAATGAGAATACCGACGAGAAAAGTGATTTCTCGGATGTTTCTTCAATATGTTGGTGAACTTTTATTTTCTTTCACTATATATAGGATTGGCATAAAACAGCATTTTCTTAATGAAGTGGCGTCGTTGCAGCGTCGCAGTATTCATCCCTGTTCCCCGCCATCGTTCTATAGCAGCCTGATTTATGTGATTATCCTACACTTGTACCTCGGGCAAGCTCTATTCACACATTTATTGCATTATGCATTATTCTACAGAATTAACCTTTCTGTAAACTACTCGGCGCACAGCGCTGTTAAATGAGTTAAGATCACGATCGAATGCTGCGCTCTAGGCCACTTCCGACTTCCGGCTGCACCCTTGCTAACGAATTGTGACTGGTAAACGCAAAGCGCGATGAGCCAAGAGACCGCATTCTAGTCGTCAGTTCTTCCCCTGCAAACAAACCAAGAAAAGCCATCCATAAATTGACAATATGTGTGACGTTAATGTTATTGTAATATCTACAAATGAATTAACGCTCAATAAATCTATTTATCATTTGAAGAAAATTTATTTTGGAATCAATACTACTAGTCCGTGAGACAGCGCCTAAATTTTTTGTTGATTACCGCTCATTTGAAACTTTGTGAGTGGCTTCATTGTGATGAGTCCGACAACTTTTTCATTTAGCAAAATTCTAGATTTGGGGGCGTTTTCCAGCGAGGGCCAGATAATTGAAAAAATATTGCTGTAATACTGATCTGTACACTAATCGAAAGATTTTTTGATAATAAAATGAAGGAAAAATATTGTCCGACATGAATATTGAGGCTATCGGTGAATCCGACAAGCCGCACTTGTCATAAGTATGTTGGTACTAATGGTAAGTATGTTGGTACTTATGACAAGTCGGACTCACCGGTAGCCTCAATATTCATGTCGGACAATATTTTTCCTTCATTTTATTATCAAAAAATCTTTCGATTAGTGTAAAGATCAGTATCACGGTAATATTCTTTTAATTAATTAGCCCTCGCGGGCAAACGCCCCCAAATCTAGAGTTTTGCCAAATGAAAAAGTTGTCGGACTCATCACAATGAAGCCACTCACAAAGTTTCAAGTGAGCGGTAATCAACAAAAAATGTATGCGCTGTCTCACGGACTATACGTTCTGTGTGTTTTTCTGCGATGGTAGCATTTATTGTATACATCCTGTATGTACTTACTTGCTAATGTTAGCATATTTCAATTCAACAGAGCTTGTGGATGAGGTTGGTCTATCAAGATGTTCAATTCTAGCTTGAAAGAGAACATGCGCACAGGAGACAAATTTCCCACAGATGCTCAAATACATGTTTTCGTTAGGAAGCTCTTGTAATCAATGCCGAAAGATGATTGATGCAAATATTTTGGCATCGTTTCATCAATGGTACAAAGAGAATGAGAAGCAAAGTATATAGGTTCATCCAATTTATTGGAAAAGTCGCATTTTCTGACCTCTGAGATGGCGAAAAGATTCGTCAATATTTTTGGATAAAAATATCGTCAGAGTGTTGCATTGATTTAAAAAGCGAGACAAGCGGAATGAAAATATTTTTTCGAAAGAATTTTTTGAAAAGAATATCGAAGAGCTACTGTGCTTTGTTTGTTTTTTCAAATTGCGTGCATACTCATGGAAGCATACTGAATGAAGTATTTCCTCTTGATCACGCTCTTCTTCGCTGCACTTCACCTTATCGAAGTGCACGGTTGCCTTAAAAATCATGTTCATGTCCTGAGGTTTCGGAGGAAGAAATTTCAACTATTACAAAGCATGGCTCTTCATCCAATTTTGTGAAGGAAGCTGTTCTTGTAAAAATGTAACGAAACTCTGGATAAAACAAGCTCTATAATCTCAATTCAGTTGCACAGTCCTTGGTTTATTCTAAGCTCAGCTTAATCACCTGGGCAACGGTTGTTGGAACCATTATAAATTAGATAATTCAGCTAGGCTTAGGATGAATCGAACACTGTTCAATCAGATCTTACTGAAATAGATACTGTCTGACTGAATAGTGACTGACACCAAGCAAAGTTCAAATTATTTACGTACGGTCATAGCTCATACGAAGCTACTATTGATGTTCCAAACAATTAGTTCCAAAATTGAAGACAGTTTTTAGAGCTTGAAAATGAATGATGCAGCTACCGAACGAAAGAAAAATTCACATGAATCATCCTGTGGGATTGTTTGGTTCAACAAATGGTACATCGAATAAGGATGGATTTCACCACTACGGACAATATTTTCAATTCAATTATTTCCTATTCATGAATAGGTTTCCAGTCGATTGCTGATAATTTTCAATTTATTGCCATGCCTAATGATTCATTTATATATTTCAAAGGCTAAATTTGAATAACATAACAAATCAGGGGGAAGAAATGTAGCAATTTCATTGAGCAGCTCGTCGATCAAGTTCTCTCTAATTCGATTTCTTTTTAGAAGTGAATCTTACGATATATTCCAAAATATAGTTGAGGTTCGTATAGTGATCGTCATGAAGACTTCATCTAAACAGGAAACCCATTTTGGTCGTAATTACAGTCTTATAACTTCACATCCTCTCGTGAGATTATTGCATGAGCATAAGTGACTTTGTTTTCACTTGGCTAGGAATAAGAATTGAAGACGCTGGAACAGTATGAATACAGAATTCCTGGAGAGCCAAAGAAGTCGCTGTCCCGCCCTCATACTTGCCGTGTGAATTTAATAATACTTTTTAGTGCTGCAGTCAGCATTTTCAAAGCCGTCCACGTTCACTCAGCTAAAATGTTGCATTTCGCATTCTCTGGCTGTTGAGGTTGCCTCTCGGATTCATTATCTTACATGTTTCAGCAGAAGAAAAATGAAGAGAGAATGAGTCAATTATTTTCAGTACTCATACAC
The DNA here is from genome assembly GCA_963989225.1 of Dromius quadrimaculatus. NCBI lineage: Eukaryota > Metazoa > Arthropoda > Insecta > Coleoptera > Carabidae > Dromius > Dromius quadrimaculatus. Next base: position 8,184,446 of record OZ022328.1, read on the forward strand.
ATTTTCACTTAATAATGAAACTGAGGATGTCAGGAATACAAATAAAAGAAAATAGCTGTGGCAAAGTCCAACGTAGGTATTATTGAAACAATAGTCCCAAGCTTTGGATGATAAGTATGAGTTAAATACATTATAAGGGATATAAACAAAAAAATTGATGACTTTCTGATATCTATGTCATACTATCAAGTGGCCTGATCGGATCTCGGAGCTTATTTATATATGTTATTTTCAATGAAAAATTTGCTAAAGGTATTGCTAAAATGTGCTTAAAAGCGATGATAAATGAAAGACCGGACAAAGAATGGTGATCGAGGGTCTTATTCGCCAATTAGAACGGTTATTGTGACACTTGACCGTTGAAATATTATGCAGTTTGTATGAAGAAGAACGAGAAACTATTGTTGCTTTCTAGCTCAAAGTGTATTGTACTAAGGTGCATATTTGAATCGTTGTCGGTATTTTTTGTACAGCTGATTCAAAATCTTATTCAAGAATTATTATGTTTACTACTGGATCATTCAAGAAACTCTTTTTCTCCCCTTTGTCATTTCATTCTCTCCACTTACAGAGTTCACAAGATTCTGGAACGGTTCCCTCCAGTCCCATTATGATTAGCATTAAAACGTTGTTAATTTCCATGGCATCACTGATACTTCACGATTCGTCACAGGGGCCCCGTGACGTCATGTTGGACGCTAGAGACCTCTGATTCGGCCCAAACAATCTCTTCTACCTTTCAGAATACCTACAAATGGTTATGTTCTCGAATGAAACTTTTTCACGTCACTCTGGATTCAAAGCACGAGAAGAGAGATCAGGAGGATACACTATGTAATGATGGAATGAGATCAATGGATTAGACACAGCTATTGAATATGATCTTCTACCCATTACGTTCATGAAACATTCAAAGTGCAGGATTCGAACTTGTCCATCATATATCACACTTTATTGTTCACAACGACAGACCTCTAAGACAAAATTGGATTCCGTATCACAAACAGAATTCCAGAGAGCAATAAACCTGTCAGTATCCAAAATAAACTTTTACCATATTGATATCTAATAATTGGACTATTTTTGCTCTCTACTTTGAAAGTGAACTATAGTTACTATATTTTTTTCTCACTCGTCGACATTTTCAGCACAGCTACTTATTTGGGAATATAATTTTTAAATGCACTCTTTGAGAAATGTGATGAATATGTGATAGGTGATTAATACGTGATGAATTCGCTTCTTGAAGAGTGTATCCAGGAATTAAGCCTACAGGAGAAGGCATCAAAACCATAATCCTTGGTGTTCGATATTGGAGTTACGCTTTCCACAATTAGAGAATTTATTTCATGTTGAAAGCTCAAATTGTGAATGTGAAGTATCTGCTAGTTGTATATGACAGTGAATTCGATTCTTCTTCTTTCAGGGTGACATGTATTTACCTATGACTTGACGGTTGGTGGTGCAAACGTTGTTAGGGTGGAGGTACCATTTGACAGAAACAAGCGGCTGGCACATCGCCCGTGTCGATTCACACACTCATGAACGCAACGAATTCATGTCAACCCATGCTGAGCCTGCTAGACAAGAGATGTTCAATTCGAGATTCAGTAGGAGAAATATATAACAAGGAATGTGTTCCAAGAAGATGAGAAAGATATCAATAGTTCTTTATTTTGTATTTGCATGGACTTATTCCATCCTTTGATCTATACATCAACAGACTAGTTTCTCATACAGAAAAAAAACAATGTACAAATAAGAGAGTCCGAACAGTTTCTTATTCGTAAAAATTCTGGAAACTGCTACATTCCTCACCAAGCAATCAAAAGAAGACAACGATTTCATGATTTATGCTGGATTATTGACATCACATTCTTTTATAGCCAAATTGTAGGACTTTGGAAGATAAAACACAAACAAGATCCTGTCCGACAAATATGTTGAGGCCTTCAGCATAGCTCTCATCCCCAAGACGTTCATATAATCTCATAATTATAAGATTTTCAACATTTTTAAATAGAAATTAGTGAAGTTAGATGGGGATATCTTTATGTATAACATCATAAGTGATTTAATTTTTTCAATAAAATTTGGCGATTATTACACGAGTTTATTGCTCAGTGAAAAATTCATTCCACCTCCTATTAGAGGAGTTCGATAGAAGAATACCACGATGAGTGAAGTTCTAACGTGTCCTTATTGAGAATCTCCGAAATACGTCTCTTGAATTTCTCATGAATATTCAGCATATATTTTATCGTACATTTATACCAATTTATCCTACACCTAATTTCGAAGGAAAAAACTTAAAATGGATGAGTGATAATCAGCAAACCAATCGGGTGGAATTTACTTTTTAAGAGTGTTGGACAGTAAACATGCGGCATGAACTCTGTCGAAGAAAATGTTCGTCTAAAGATGCTGAAAAATTTGACCGAAAGCTGATGATATTTTGACAAAACTTGTAATTTCGGCATGTTGGTGATAAAAATCACCTTAAGCGTCTCAAAATTCTCGTTGGACAGAAGATTGTTGAAGTTTTTTTTTCAATAATCTTAAATTAAGTTTTAAAGGAAAGTTTTGGCAATAATCCAGAATAAATAATAAAATCGACGTCTTTTTTGATTGTTCGGTGAAAAAAAAAAAATTGAGCAGTTTCCAAAATTTTTGCAAATGAAAAAGTTGCCAGATACATTGGAATGAAGCCAGACACTGTGACGAATTATTTCCTGAGACACCGTCACAGCTGCACATCACAGAGCCTTCTGCTACCGTCAGATATTTTGAAGTCCATCACAATCAATTCACATCTTGCACACCCTATAAATTTTAAAATCCGTAATTCTGGTTAAATATATACCACTGTCTACCTTAGTATTATCAAATAATAGCTGGAATGAATACATTTTACATAATATTTCACAACATGTGGTGGAATGAGATAAGGTTTTGAAAATATCTGAAACTGAAATCAACTTATATTTGTTTGATTCGTATTTATGAATATTGAATGTAATCAACCGTTGTTCTGTAAATATGTTGTATATTGTATATCTTATTTAATGCTCGTCGTGACCTTTGACCATAAATAGATAAATATCTGACATTTGACAGTTAACCAACAGAGGACTTAATCGTAACTACTTTACCGACAGATAAAGAGAATTGAGGATAATTTGAATTTCAAGGAAATGTTTATAAGGATGTATTTAGTAGAAAAAAAATATGAAATTTGTTGTTGTAAAGAAATTTGTATCTGTAAAATCTCTTATTTTTATCTGTATCTCCTCTTTACATTACTAACAGTGCTAAAGAGAAATTAATTGTAAGACGAGATAAGTAAGCATCCATTTAAATTTAAGTACGGGTGGGGCAGAAAAACCTATCCGATTTCAAAACGATATAAAATTAAAACCAGTCAACTTGTCAAAAAAAATTTTTTATTAACATATCGCAAATTTTATGCCATTTTTAAATTTAAGTTTTGAAAAGCACATCACTCAAATGTCGTCTTTGGGAGCGGATACACTGATTTAGGCGCTCGCGGTAGCTTTCCATGACTTTCACCGTCATTTCCACAGGAATTTCTTCAATTGCCCGAGCAATTTCCCTTCGTAAAGCAAGAAGGGTCCTTGGTCGATGCTGGTAAACCTTTGATTTGAGGTAACCCCAAAGGAAGAAGTCACATGGAGTGAGATCCGGTGAGCGCGGCGGCCAGCCAAGATCACCTCTCAGGGAAATGAGGCGACCGGGAAACAGTTCCCTGAGAATGTCCATTGATCGTCGCGATGTGTGCAACAACCATTTTGTAGGGATGCATTTTGAGGTCCCGGTGCAAAATGCGCCGAATACTGCGGTTGGAAATCGCCAAAGCGAGCGAATGTTTTCGCGCCGAACGACGCGGGGAACGTTCAATCGCGGCTCTCACATTGGCCACGTTTTCAGGTCCTGTTGCTGTCCTGGGACGTCCAGGCGACTTCTTTTTCAATGCTGAACCCGTCTGTCTAAAATTTGACACCCACACTTTAATCGTAGCGTGATGTGGAACAGGATCATGACGCCCGAATCCGAAATGAATTCGAGAAGCACGTTGTGTAGCAATTATCGAACCGTCGCATTCGATAAACCGCTCAATAACAAAAGCACGATGTTCACCAGACCAAGGCATGTTGACTACTGACAAATGGCATAAAACCGGCTTTCTAACGGTTTTTACCCCACTACTCTACCTGCCCCCTCTTCTGAGAAAAAGGGATTTGAAATCAGATAGGTTTTTCTGCCCCACCCTATTCTGTATGAATAAGGCCTTGTGACCGACTCAAGTCACTTCTTTGGAAGTCCAGTCTTCTGAGTGACTGTTCCAAAGTACACTTTTAGTTCCGATTCCGAGTGTCATCTTCAGAGTGTTTACCGCCTAAGTGGGGTTTTTGTGCTAAGTCCGTTAGCACAATTATCTGATACAATCTGTGAGTTTGTTTGTTTCTTATAAGTCTGAAGAATGAACTTAGATTTGTTTGCTTTTGCTGTTTTGAACTTGAAATGTTTTTGCTGTTTTTGAGCTTAGAATATTTTTTGAATAATTTACCGTAGAGTCATCGCTAGGGAAGTCTTCATTGATTTCACAGTGTAGGATTGTTTTACCGTAGAATCACCGCTGGAGGAGTCCTTGTTGATTTCGCAGTGTTTGAATAATTCAACGCACCGCTGGCGAAGTCTGTATTGATTTCACAATGTTGTATTAACTTAACGTAGCGTCGCCACTGACGAAATCTCCGAGATTTCGCAGTGGTAGATTGTTTTAACGTAGAATCACCGTTGAGGGGGTCATCATTGACTCACTACTTGGGAACCAGTTCAGTTTCACAAGCGTCGAAGATAAATTAATCCACCATTTGGGAAAACTCTTTACGATTTGTTTGTTTTGAAGTTTCTCGTTGCGTGCGACCGTCTGGGTCCGTACTGCAATCGCTGGTGTCGAGTGTCATGTACAGTCGTCCCGTCACCGTCAGCCAAGTTATCTCTGTGCAAGTTCCTGCAAAGTATATGTTCTACGTTCATCATCATCGTATTTTTGTGTAAATAAATTTCATTGTAAAACCTACCTCCTGATGATTATTTTGACAACCCTAACCCTTCCTTTTGAGTTATCCAGCCGTCAGCAGTTTCGACCGCGACGCCAAAAATAACAACCCCGCCATCAGCGAAGTATCGTTACTACGCAAAATTTTAGAGAATATCAATAATTCGGATAAAGAGATTCTGTACTACGGACTAAAAATTGTTGATCAAGTTCTTGAGATAAAATATAGTACAGCTACCAGAATTATTACTGCGTAGATATCTTGGAGGTCAAAATACATTTGATATTCTCTAGTTCCTTATCAAAATCAAATAACTGTCAGATGACTGGATTCTACGCAGACCAAAGTATCTAAGTCCTTCTACACTCACAACGCACGATGTAGGTGTTGATTTCGAAAACTTGAGTTTTTGAACATATGCAATTGATAAATGTGGAGTAATACTTCAAGTAAATTTTTGAATATGCATACAATTTTTTATTTGAATGAAAGAAAAAATTCACTCTTATTATCAAACTTCACAAATTATCTTGGATGCTGGTTTAAATATATCTATCCAACAGATCTTCAGGCAGATACAACAATATTTCAGCAACTCTTTTTGCGGCCTTTACGTCAAATAACGACTTTTGATTTCAAATTTTGTATATTTATTGCAAATTTGACCAAGGATCTTTTTGTTTTTTCTGAATAAGATCCTTTGTCGAAGGATCGAAATGTCAAAATTGCCAATAAATATACAGAATTTGAAATCAAAAGTCGTTTTTATCAAATAGAATTCTAAAAAATGTATAGATCATTCTGAATAATTTGATTCTACACCTGATTACAAGATTTTTATTATTTATTACTTCATTCACACGTTGAGAAAAATGCTTTTTTGACAATTTTCTACAAATTTTGATATTTCCGATGTATTTTCCAATACAACAACTACAGTTAGAAATATTCTTCTGATTGAGTTCCTTGTGTAGCATTGAAAGATTGATGTGAAGATAATTCAATTATATTTTGAATATAACTAGCTTTCAAAACGATATCATTTGTTACATTAGGCTTATTCTAGGTACGCTGTCATTAACGCAGTATTTTTTTGGTATTTTGTCGTTGTTCTCACGGAAACTTTAGATACGATAGAACAGTGGCGTGCGGTGACTTTCTGTGATAGGTTTGCAAAGTCGTTGGTGAGGAAGGCGATACATACATGGCCAACAATACAGTTTATTTTTGCTGGCCTTTAATTTTGATATTTTGAGTGAGTTTTATGTCTGGCGTTGGTCTTGTTTTCATAATTTCATTTTTCGTTTCGGCATCACGACCTGAAAAAGGATTTTCCAGTAGATCACAAATGATAGATTTATTTTCAGTTGTCATTCTTCAAATGATAATTTTAGGAAAATAAAATAATTTAAGAAACGTGTTTACACAATATTGTTGTCTCAAATAACAAATAACAATATTTCAACTATTTTAACAAACTTATAAAAGGGATTTAAAAAAGACACAGCTAAACGTTGAATATTCAGCTCCCGGTGCAGTAAGTTTGCCTGCACCCAGCGAGAAAGAACGAGCGATAGGAGATCTGCTAATATCGGTAAGCTTTTCCCCTGTCAGACTCTAATCCCTCACTTTCCTCATACTGACTATGCCAAACAGACCTCGCTCGCCGTGCAGCGAGAAATTCTGCACCTCAAGCGTCGACATTCGTTTCAAATATATAGCAGAGGCACGCCCGTATTTCTAGTTGCATAAATAGATAAAATACGCTCTTTCTCTGATTTTATAATGAAAATTTGTGAAACAAAATGAAATATTCAATAAACCATTATATTAATTTTATTTACGTAATTTCTAATATTTTCATAGGGTGTGCATTGCACACCCTGCACATATGGACTGCATGCCACTGTAATAGAGATTCTGTTGTACCTTGCTAGCTCCTCTATAAATAGTCCAGTTATTATATGTAATCAATCTTTGATTGTATCGGTATGACAAGTTCATACCTAGTTCAGTATTTGTACAGATCATTGTCGATATGTACTTAAAATGTGACAATTGATGTGATACATCCGCCGATGACGGAGGTACTGATTTTGTTGCGGTGTATTTCTCCCAGTGACTACAGCTTCATATACTTTTCTTTCATTGATTTTCCAACTTTTCAAGTTCAACTGGATTATCAAGTAATTACTATCGAACATTTGGATCAATATTTGCTTGAAATTTGGGTCAAATAATGAATAAATCACAGTTATATTGGTATTTCTGTAATTTCATTCAGATTACTCTCCTTTCAGCTTTTATGAATATTATCTTGATGTTTACCTCTCCGCATATTTGTGATTATAGTTGACGGAGTGATGTAAGATGATAGAAATTTCTATAAGAATAGGTCACGGAGAGATTTCACATATTCACTTAAATAATTTTGAATATACTGACTGAGTACAAACATATGGAATGATTCATTTTGTAGTCTGATACATATGTTTGTCTAGAAGCTGGAACTTTCAGTGATCTGATCAAAGGACGATTGAACTTTGAGAGTAATAGAAAGGACACCAAACAAAAACATACAAAATCGCTATTCTAGATCAAAATATATCCCAGCTAGGAATAAGAAACTAGAGACGTCTGGTAGACGAGGCTTAAGCTAGTGCAAGACTGTCGGTCTGATGTTAGCAGCGAATCTCAGAAGTGAGACGAGTTTCAGTTTTCTTGTTGTCTGACTTGATGTATCTGATATTTGAAAAAGGTTTGTATAAGTGGCACTTCGACAACTGACGTCCCGTTCGAAATATCTACCTTCAATTTGAAATGCTCCAAATGTTCGCGAGGCAATATATCAAGGCATCGATCGTGTCATTTCACATTCAAGGGAATAAATGTATAGGATAACTTTTATGGAAAGCGTTGACTATAAATCTATCAATCAATTCCTTGCACCCAAGAGGATAAAAATAGAAAACTTGAAAGTGGAATAACGGAACGTCTGGAGAAATGAATAATATTGGTTCATATATTTTTATTTGTCTATCGATTGATGAGATCGATATTCGGGATGTTGCAAGAAAAACTTTATATATAATATATACAGGTGTACCGTGGAAATAGTTGCTAGTTACATCATTGAAATTTCAAAATTTTGTTAATTTTCATCTGATCGATATGAACCTCTCCAATGAATATTTCAATGAGATTAGTGAATACAGAGTTCATCACTCAATTTATGGCATTAAACGTACCACAAACATCCTCTGGAGAGCGGATTACAGAAGTCAAAGGCACAGCAAATCTAAAAGCGTATTAATCACGTCTTGTTGTGGTGAGGATTCGAGTCGACCGAGACTTGGATATCTCATTTGATTCTCCATTCAACGCTGATGGGAATTTGATGATGCATCTGATATCAAAAGCTTAACTCGGACGACAGAAAGGCTGTGTACATAATGTTGACGACATGCTGTCGTTGGAGCTCTATTACCCAGATTTTTCAAATTTAATATCTCCCTAACTCGCAGATGTGCTCCAGAACAATATTAATATTTGAATTGGTGAGATGGATATACCCTTCGAATTATGTTAGAATATCAAATCCAACTTGTGAGATATAGTAACGCCGAATCTTATCTTAAACGAGGTATAATAATAAACTATCCCTGAAAGATTCTAGAATGGATGCATTAAATGCTGTGGGTATATAATCTGCTCTTCAATACAATATTTGATACAAGTGCAAAGCTGTGATATCAAAGATGATGCAATAAATCGTATAGGGTTTGATTATTGACAGCAGCAGTTTACTGCGAACTTCTCTTCTATCATGAAACAGTGTTCAGACAGTACAATGATTATACAAATGATTTTGCAAAATTATAATTTTTCAATAGACTCCCAAATGAAATAATCCATTGGAAACGCGTGATTGACTTGTTAATCAGTGTTCAAACATAAAAGTTAGGAATATGATAGTCGGTTATATAGGCTCCCCAAGTCACACGTATTTTATCTGCGACCAAAGAGAGTAACCATAAGAGTTTGTCAGTTAGAAGTTTATTTCAAGAATTACATGCATTTTTTTTCCAACATGCCTCGAGAGAGCACAAATCAATTGGGGATATTTATATTGGAGCAGATTGAACTGCGAGCCTCATTCATTTTTGGATAGATCATTTGGATAAAAGGTGAGTATTCAAGACACAAATATCGCAGAATCTCTTTTATTCTTCTCAAGCGTATACCTACGTTCTTTTTCGTAATATATTACAAACCATAAAAATGTTATTTATGAAGTTATTCTTCTGCTCTTATTCCACAATATTCATAACATAAGATTCGACCTAAATTCCAAATGGAATGGAAAAAATCACTCCTTTACTCGTGACATACAGGGTGGAATGCGAAATTGAAAACACCTTTTTTTCGGAAGTTTTTATAGATACCAAAAAATTGTTCAAATAAATTTTTTTGTACTTTCAATAAGCTAACTAAATCTGTGTAAATTTGGTGGAAAAAAAAAATTCTCGTAGATATCGCCATATTTGTACTTTCTTCAAATAGAATCCCCTGTATGTTATTGCACTAATGAATAGAAAATAATTTTTGCTTTGAAAAAGCTCCAGAGCTCTTACCTGCTAAATTTGATAGTTTTTGAGATATTTACGAAAATATCTAAATGTTGCTTCACAAAATCAACTGTGCGTTTAGAACTAAATTTTTTGACAGTTGAGTTATTTTGTGTTGTATTTGCGTTAAGAAAAATTGTGTTGTATACACATCATTGATATTTTTGTGTCAATAATATTACTGTTAAGTACGCGGGGAATTACACAACATTTATATTTTTTAAATTTGAATATTTTTGCTCAGACATTTGCACATCATCACGAACGAACTGCATAGTTCAATTACTATTAAAAACAATGTACAAAATAAACAATTTTATTATCATAGTAGAACATGAAGAAGTATGGAGTAAATGTTATCGAACTAAACAAAATGTTCAAAATTTCCACCGTTTTCTCCGACACATAAATAAAGTCTTTTCAATAAATTTTATTTCATACTAACTGTATTCAATTCAACAACAGCTTGTCCTATTCGGTTCTTCAGTACATCAAGTGTAGCAACGGACATTACATAAATTTTGTTTTTTATAGCTCCCCATAGAAAAAAAACTAAAGGCGATAGATCCGAAGAACTTACGGGCCACGATGTAGGGCCTCTGTTGCCAATCCAGAAATTTGAAAATTGTTGAATCAAATACGCAGTTACATCCAATGAATTATGCGGAGGTGCACCATCTTGCTGTGATATCATTCTGCGTCTAACTGCCAATGGTATATCATCCAGATAATCTTGAAATTCATTTTGCAGAAAATTCAAGTATCTCTGTGATGTCAAAATGCCCTCATGAAAATATGGACCCAAAATAGTGTTGTTCATCATACCGCACCATACGTTAATTGAAAAGCGTATTTGAAAATTTGAAATAAATGTTTGACGTGGATTCGTTTCTACTAATTGCCAATAATGTGAATTATGTCTATTTAGTATTCCATTGTTAGAGGAATTTGTTTCATCTGACTATAAAATTGTATCTAAAAAATTAGGCTCTGCAATATTTTCCAGTATTAAGTAATTACAAAATTGCAATCTTCTCACATCATCGCCAGGAAGAGGAATATGAATTTTGTAGATTTTATATGCTTTGTACTAAAGCTTTTTCAGAATCTTAAGAACCTTTGTATGTGTAGTTTTTATTTCCAATGCAGCTTCTCTTATTGAATTTTCAGGATATACATTGAAATATGCCAATACATCAACTTTTAAATTTTCATCTACTATCACACGTGTTTTGTAATTTCTTGAAACTGACCCAGCAGCTTCCTCTCTAATTTGAATAAATACGAATGGTTTGGATAAAAGCGTTCCAGATACTGTTGTCTGTATAATTGCAGAGCTTGTCTCGAATTATTATTCGATAGATAAAAACGTTTTATCATATCTAACTTCTCATTGATTGAATAATCCGCCATTATTAACACCAAATAATAATAATATGTATGCAACACAATTTTTTAGCGCAAATACAATACAAAATAACTCAACTGTCAAAAAATTTTGTTCTCAAGGCACACTTGATTTTGAGAACAGCATTTAGATATTTTCGTTAATATCTCAAAAACTATCAAGTTTAGCAGGTATGAACCCTGAAACTTTTTTATAGCAAAAAATATTTCCTATTTATTAGTGCAATGATATACAGGGTATTCCATTTGAAGAAAGTAAAAATATGGCAGTATATACGAGAATTAGTCTTTTTTTTTACTAAATTCACACAGATTCAGTTAGCTATTGGAAGATCTAGGAACTTTATTCGAACAATTTTTCGGTATTTATAATAACTTCCGAGAAAAAAGTGTCTCCAATTTTGCACTCCACCTGTATACATATTTTTTCTTTAATTTGAGGATTCAAGATTAGAGAGAAAGCATCAGCATGCAATTCCTAAGTAGGTGCTTCAATTTGTCTTAGTAATAAGTTTTTTATCAACCTTGTTCTTTCGGAAAATAGTTGACACTTTGTACTGTACACTTTTTTATATCAAACATTGGGGTTGGTGACACTGGATTCAATTTTTGTCTTCCACCTAGATTCGAGGCGAGTGTTCCAACCGATGATAACGAGCTTTAACCAAAAGTCGTTCGTTATCGTGTAACAGGCGACGTTTGGCTCCATCTCTTTCGCGTCTGTTGAACTTTCTGGGAAAAAATAAAAAGATAGACAGATTTATCACAAATTTTCTACGCGCCTAAATCACTTAACATTCAAGACTACATTCAAAATTTGTCAGATCCTTATATGCTCTCATTATGTCAACATTGTTCTCCATTTTCCATCAATATGATTCTATACTTTAATACTAAATTGGCATAAATATACAACATCTCCAGCGTGAGTCTTCTATTTAAATTGACTTCATCATGGATAATACTGGTTCTTTCAAAATCAAATGTATGTCCTGAATCTACGTAATGTGTAATGACATCTCGACGTATTTTTATCTAATTTTTCACTGTTTTGTTTGTGTTCATCAAGCCTTGTTTTTAAATATCTTTTAGTCTGTCCTGTGTACTGTGCATCACAATCATTGAATGGTATTTTGTAAATTGAATTAAATCTTGAGCTTCTATCAGTTTTATCTTTTATTTTGGATAATAAATTGTCTATTGTTTTGTACTGTTTGAAACAAATCTCAATTCCTCCTTCATTTTCAAATACTTGTTCAATCATAGAGCTAACGCTATCAATGTACGAAATTATAAAGTATTTATTGGAACAAAGAAAGTTAGTTACTGTGCTGCTCATTTCGGTATGATACTTTTCAGAGGTCAATTTATGTGCCTTGCTACAACATCGAGAAATTGACATTTGGAATGATTCGATTGAAAACTTATGTATCTGGTACTTGCTGAGGGCTTTTTTATACCATTTTGTGATAATGTGGTCACATTCGTCTGTAATCAGTAGCTTATCAAGAAAAGGTTGGCTGTTTTCAACCTCTGTTTCTACTGTGAATTGTATGTGCATCGAAGCTATTGAAAATGGATACAATCTCGTTGTGGTAATAGGCAAGAGAAAATTTCTTTTCTTTCTCCGCTATTTTATGCTTTAAATGATTTCAAATTGATATACAAATCCAATTCTACAAACAATTATTTTTTTGTAAGTATTATCGATATTCACATTACACATATCAGTAATAAAATGAATAGAATTGTAGCGCTTTTGATGATGGCTGAGGTGCAGCCGAAACTGTAAAACAGAAAATGAATAAAATCGAAATAAGTGACTGAATTCCCATATTTTTTCACTTACATTCCTACTTTATATTTATCAGTCTTACCCTCAGAAAATGCCGGATAATTTTCTCCGCGGTGATTTGTGTGCGGTGAATTTACTTAGCGGTGAATTTCCCGCGGTGAATTGTGGGCGGTGAATGTACCTAGAACCTTTTAGAACAAACCAATCACTTTACAAAAAATTGCTGGTTGATTAATGTTCATTTTTTTTCCTTGCAATATGTTTTTATTACATTTCTCATCGAATGGAATGCAATAACACATGGAAGATTTGGCAATAATACTTCTGGGTGATCTATAAATGATATCTTCGATAAATTATCAACCCTAATGACTGTCTTCATTTTATCATTATAATTAACCATCACTTTGCTGAGGGCCTAAATCCAGAGAACGAGCCAAATATTCATATTGAAAAATCTGACGAGAACATCACGTGACTTACTTGTACATCATTGGATAAATATATGATACAATGTGATTTTGTGTTTGATCGTATATATATTATTGGATATATATAATCAAACACAAAATCTCATCGTTCCACAGTTAATCGTTTTGGATTCACCCAAGAGATTCTAAAAATCTGTCAAATAAAATGCGCTTTCAGCCAAGTCGGTTGCTATGGAAACAGTAGGTCATTATTCTTATACTACAACATTCCTGAATACTGATTTCCATAATCCAACGACTACCAACAGATCTGAATTCATGCGCAAAATTAAAAAATTAATTCTTACTGAAGTGCACTTCTGGTTCAGTCTATTGTTATGAAAATAGTAGGCAATCATTCAGATGCTACAGCAGACTGAAATACCAAATTTCAATATTCTTCACCTGATGGTTCGAATTTATGCAAAAAACTCCGAAAGACACTCAAGTAAAGTGCACTTCCGGCTCAGTAGATCTCAACAAGAAAAGTATGAGCATCTAGACGGTATATTTGTTCTAAATACTGAATTCTGAGAATCTACGTGCCTTCGTTTCGGATTTATGCGCAAAATTCGAAAAAAAAATCGAATAAAGTGCTCTTCCGGCTCAGTCGATAGCAATCATAATGCAAGGTGTACAACTTGATATTATAAAAGTGCCTAATACAGAATTCAAATATTCTACGACTGATTGTTTAGAATTTATGTAGAAAATTCTAAAAGTCTGTCATATAAAGTGCACTTCCGGCTCAGCCAATTGGTACAAAAAAAGAAGATGACTATTTAGATGCTACAGCAATTTCAAATGCTGCATTCCAGTATCCTACGGCTGATCATTCTGTATTTATTCGGAGAATTAAAAAAAGTTTCAATTAAAGTGCACTTCCGGGTCAGCCGATCGCAATCCTAATGCAAGATGTATAATAGGATGTTATAGAAGTGCTCAATACGAAATTTTAATATGCTATGGATGATCATTCTAGATTTATGCAAAAAATTCAAAAAAGGTTTCAAGTAAAGTGCACTTCTGGCTTGGCCGATTCATACAAAAATAGCAGATAACCATTCTGATACAACATCAAGTTCAAATACTGAATTTCACTATCCCATGGTTGATCATCCTGGATTTATGCAGAAAATTCAAAAAAAGTTTCAAATAAAGTGCACTTCCGGTACAGGCGATCGCAACCATAATGCGAGGTGCAAATCAACACCTTATACTAGTCTTAAATATGAAAATCTAGATAGGTGAATTTTATCGATTTCACAATACTTACTTGTTAATATGTACAAATAAAAAGGCATGACAGTATTGAATTCAGAACCGGATTTGTCAAAGCTTCAACAAATTATTGATTTCAATGTAATACAAATAAATTGGTGTTATGAAATTTATATTAAAATCTAGTGGAGAAATTATTGGAAAATTTCGAATCCATTAAGCAGCATGATCCAAATAAATCTGAATGAATTTGTTCAGCATGGAATTAATTACGGTAGCATTGTTATCCAGTTGAAATACTGTGGCACGAACGATATTAATACATATGAAGTTATTAATAGTGGAACTTCAGCAATATTCATTCAAAATGTACTATTAACAAGACGAAATGCAGTGTTTTAATTGATAGCTGGATTTGATAATTATGACAAAGAGGCAAGCTAGGCTTAAGTTTGCTTACTTAGAAAGTTGCAATGTTCACCCATAATCGATGTTACCAGCAGTAATCATGGAAAACTAAGCGTGTTATAGAATAAATTTTCAATAATCTTGGCTTGAAAATTCTTGAAGAAACATATAAGGTATTGTAGTTCGAAATAAACCCAATGACAAACCGATAACTATAAAGAAGAGAACTCAACTCTCAGGATTACTGATATGTATACTCAAATTATTATAGATAAAATATTGCGTAGGAATAATTTGTGGAGAGACATACTTCGTGTGGTGTATTTTGTTGTATGATACCTCCTGGAGCTCCTGCGTATTCTTATAAGTATTCAAATTTCATTTTGATCCTCATACTTATAATTTTCTTAGATTTTCTTTTGGTCAGATTCGTCGCCCGACTGCGATTTCATTCTTATTGCCAAGGGCTTGCAACCCTACTCCTCGTTATCCCAGTTTCGGACGAATCAATGCTAATTCTTCTTCAAAGGGGTATCTGTTCATCTCTCGCCTCACCTAATTTGTAAGATGTTGTTATGGATGATAACAAGCGAGCTTAGTCCAAGATTTTAATGAAAGCGTTTCTTTCTGTCCCTAGAGCTTCAGCGATGAGCTGATTTATTACTGTGTTTTGTATTTATTCTTTACAATTGAGTATCTGTATTCCTACGAGAGAAATTTATCAATAAATCTGTCTGCATTAATGCGATGCAATTATGGTACAATACAAAGATTTTGTTCTGTTATTTGAGGAGTTAACGTATTGTTCTCAGTTTTACATTACAAAGGCGAAGAATGTATGTAATAAAAATCAGATATGATCAGCCGATCAGGAACCATAGATTAATGATGGCAATAAAACTAAGACTCAATTTTATGTGGATTTTGATAAGCTACCCCATCAACTTGCTGCTTATTGGAATGCCCACTATTTCATTCCCAAAGGACATAATAAACCAGAGTTAAAAATTTATGAAATGCCAAAAGATTCTACAAAACACATCCGCAACTTGGAGCTTTCGCATTATGGCTTGATTAACCATGTATTATAGACAGCAACGAAATTACTTTCAAAGGAGTAATATGTTTAGCACAGCTTTTTCATCACTCACCCCGAACTAATCAACGTAACTGAGACTCGCAACAGGGATATAAGTGGAAAAGATGGCAATAAAAATAGGAAGGTCGTATACCCGAACAAGAAGCATTAGTTCAAGTTTTGAGTATACTAGAAGTGAATGATAGAATGATACATTGTAACACATTGACTGCATTGCAGAAGTTTTTCCTATTCATCAAATTTTCCCAGTCAAGAAGTACATATTTTCATCTCTACGCAAGATTGTGCTACCCACATAGTTTACACAATTGTTCACACACCATGGACATTATTTTTGAATGCACCAGGGTCTACGGAGACCTGGTTAAGTACCACCTAGAACAAATTTTAAGCCTAAATATTAAACTGACAACTGCAATTGATCAAAGAATTTTTTTATTAAGTTGTAAGCAAACAGAAACTTTTCCTAAACATATGAATAATAATTCCAAATGTCTGAACAACATTTTGCTTGAAGATAATAATATAAATAGCATATTGGCGGATAGATTTACAAGAAAAAAAAAAATTATCATCATTACGAAATATTACACCAAAATGTTAGCTTTGTGCATTGGCACCAGATATATGATTTGTCACAACAAAAATTTCAATTTTTTACTTTAAAACAGAAAAATATACAAATAAATAAGTTCCATAACCTTCAAAAGCATAGACACATCACAGATACTAATACTACAGTGATTAATGATTGGTTTATGAATCTAACCAATGTAATTTTCCTGGAAGAAGTCGAAGAGACATTGGCACTTGGCCCCAAATCTAGTATGCCTCTTCAGCCTGCAGAATTACCTATGTTCAAATTAATAGCAGATGTAGAATACATTTTACAATCCACTGATGACCAAGAAGCACAAGACTCGCTGAGATCTCAATTTACTAATATCATGACGAATTTCTGTAACAAATGCAGTAAAAACAACACAACAAAAAACTTGAGTGAGAAACTTCGAAGAACAAAACAATCCTTAAAAAATTAAGATGATATCATAATTTTGGAAGCTGACAAAACTAATAAAACTGTTGCCATGTACAAACAAACATACATTGACAAAATTAATGATTTTTTATCGGAGAATACTATCTACAGAATAATACAAGAACACCAAACTAAACGAATACAGAATAAGAATAATAAATTGATAAGAAATATGTATGATAAACAATACATCACTAAAAATGTGGAGAATAATCTTTCCACCAACAATGCAGTACCTCCTAGAATATATGGCCTCATCAAACTACATGAAGACAACCACCCGTTAAGACCTATAGTCAGTGGTATAAATTCACCAACTAACAATCTCGCAAAATTTCTAGCAAATCTTTTGATAGGCTTATAAAATACTACGTATTTCGTGACAGATTCATTCGAGTTTAAAGATACCATCACGGAAATAAAACTTGATACAGGATACGTGTTAATTTCACTGGATGTCATCTCATTATATACAAATGTACCAGTAAATTTGGTGATCGCAGGGATAGAGAAAAATTGGGCAGCCATAGCACAAAGAACTAATATACCACTGCAAGAGTTTTTAGAACTAATTAAATTCTGAATCAAAGAAAATTTCTTTCAATTTGAAGATAAATACTACATTCAGTCGTTTGGTCTTGCTATGGGCTCATCGTTATCTCCAGTATTAGCTAATATTGTTATGGATTGCTTACTGGAAGAGGTGATACAAAAATTACTGACTAAGCTTCCCTTCATTAAGAAACATGTGAATGATCTGATATTGGCTGTACCTGAAAACCAAATACAAAATACATTGGATACATTTAACAGTTATAATGAACACTTACAATTCACAGTAGAAGTAGAACAGAATAACTCCATACCGTTCCTAGACAAGATATCTCAACTATTGCTCAAATCATCCAATGACTCACCGACTGAATACAGCTGAAAATTTAATCAACAGGCCATTAAAATTAATTTCCCCACAATATCATGGAGACATCTTGAATAAAATCGAACAATTGCTACTGCTGAATAAATATCCTCGTGCATTAATTAACAGCTCAATAAATAAATGCCAAAATTCTAAAAACAACGCTAGACAAGTGGAGAAAGAAGACATCACCTACTGCTCATTAATTCACATAGATGGCGTTGCTGAAGAATTACGAGAGTTGTTTGAAAATGAATTGAAAATACGGATAGGTTTCAAGCAAACAAAAACTATAGGGCAATTTTTCAGTAACTTAAAATCCAAAATTAATAGAAGCCACCTATCAAATTCAATATATAAAATACCGTGTGAGGATTGCAATGCCACATATACAGGACAAACAAGAAGATATTTATCGACGAGATTGAATGAGCATGGTAAAAATTTTCAGGGCATAATAAATATGACAACAGCAAAATGTGCAGTAGTGGGACATGCAAAAGAGTTAAATCATAAGTTTAACTTCAACGAAACCAAAATATTGAGTTTTGAACAAAACTTAATTGAGAGATTGACACTAGAGATGCTACACATCAATGCAGATGAAAACAATATTATTGTGAAAACTGACACAATGAGTTTGAGTAAAATCTACAATAACTTACTGAAATATAATAAAACTAAGACATGATTGAATATAATTCAAATATCATTGCAACACTCTAATTGATCCCTTGGGGTATTTAGTTCTTCTTTTTTTATATAAAAAACTGGTATACAGTTTTCCACTAGTACAAAAATGATGTTCTAATATTTTTTAGTTTATTTTAACTTATTTTGTAAATATTTCATGTTTACAAATGTTAAGATTTTTACACCATAACTCCATGTGGAATATTATCTACATGCAACTTCCATGTTTTATCAATAATTAATGATTTCATTGGATTTTATTGGAAACAAAATTTTTCATGTAAGTAGCTTACAGTTAAACAAATTGCAATTATTTTTGAATTAATCGCCTGTATCATTATTTATAGTTCTTGAGGATGACACAAGTGGTATCGAACCGAATAGAAAAAAGGAAATAAACTCCATTGACTGCATTCCAGAAGATTTTCCTATTCATCATCTTTCAAAACGTTTCAATCGATGAGAATCAAGAAATATCCAAATTAACGAATGTTGAAAGTGTTAAATGGTTGTAGGTGTTCCAGAACAAGAATCCACATCTTTTTCTTCACCACTTTCGTATCCCTTGCATTTATTCATAGGAAGTTGACATTTGATGAGCTTTACCAAAAATTCACCCAAAAAAAGAAAAAAATATTTGTCGTTCATTGAGACAGAATTTATTTTCGTCTAGTGTCTCTATTATTAGATTCATTACTAGAGTCGAATTCTGTCATTTCCTAGTTTTTCAATGAAATAATCAGAAAAAGTATTGCAGATTTGGTGAGACATAATTGAATTATCAGATAAACCATAGCTTGAGCCAAGCGTACTTCGGCTGCTGCAGTAATGAACATGAATCAACTCCAATTTATACGGAGGTTCCGCGTATTATAAGCTCTGCCACACGGACGCTGTTTTCAGTCCATCCCACATACACACACCGCAAAGAAGAAAAATAGAAAGTAACGAGATGAGAAGCAGTTGATTTATCACTATTCTCAAGAAATTGGATTATTTATGAATAGAGATTTTACATAGATAAGTTTTATCAATATGTTTATTTGAATTCATTTCATAAGATTTAATACGAAAATGTACGGGCTCCAAGATAAAATTTATTATATGTGATTCATCCCATACGAAGTTAAATTATTGTTCTCCATTCGTCAGATAGGACCATCATTCAGAAGATTTTTTTGTGGAAAGGAGAGCGATACGAGCAATTTCACAACTACGTATCAGCAGAAACAGACCGAGATTGAGGATCCTCATAGTATCGCAACTTATCTTCACACTGGCAGATTATAGCCCAAGCATTCTCTCTGCTTCAACTTTGTAGACGTCAAAGGCATACAGGCTTCTGTCCCTGTGATAAAACAGCTTTCAGCGGATTACGCACTGGCCTAATAATTTGGAGTATATTAGATAAAGTCATTTGGATTCAATTTGGAAATCTTATATACCAGCAAATGAACTCCAATTCATTGAATAGAATCGAAAGCTTACAACCCTTTTGATGAGATATTTCCATTAAATTCCGGCCTCTATTCGCCTGATCATTACTAAAGTATTGATTATTGCAGAAGTTTTGGTTGTGGGTATTATCTACCGGAGTAATTATTTTTAATCCCTTGTTTTAATTTGTTTTCATTGGATTGAAGCTGAGCATTTGACTTTATTCAAGACTGTACCGTCCTGGCAAAGCGTTGAACTGTACTACAAAAGAGGAATCGTATGAGGTATCGTTTTTTCTTGTACAATTTTTGTGTACTGTCTATGTTTAACTCTATTGGTATGTACTGTTTCGCGTTCATATGTAGATAACTCAAGTTTTATTGACAAGGTCTGTCCATCGAAGCTTTTTTTATCAACGAATATTAAGTCCATCGAAATGAATCAATGAGAATATTTTAATATTATTGGAATGGATACAAACAATATTAAAATCACGAAAATATATTTATGATGATTGATGAACGACTGACAGCTGATGCAGCTGAAAGATAGTCTAGAAAGCTATTCGTGCTACATGAAACAGGCTTGCATTTCAGTCAATCACAATGCCCAAATCCAGTTCTCATATTCTCGATAAGCAGAATGATTGCTGAGTGTATTGGGATGGTCCTACGATATACGTAGATAAGAAAAACGTGAGTACGTTCCACGGTTATAATGTGACCACCGCGCAGTCGGTATACAAGTAGGAATGGAGTTGGAAATTACAGTACTTGATTTGCATGATTCAGTCAGGTTTTTGAAGGTTATGCCATGGAGAATATCTTGGAGAGTTAAGCCGTGAAGTATAATTACTTCTTTTCTTGATCTTCCGTGAAATTCGGAACTATTGCCGTGTTCAGTTCACTCAGAATCTATTTTACCTACAATATCTGCCTTAGGGAACGTTTGTGTAGGAGCAATGATGAATGATAAAAGCTATGATGATAGCGAAGCAGCGAAAAGCAAACCGATGATTATAATGTGACTGTTTATATTGAGGTAAGTTACAGTGTTGCTCTCGGTTGTCGATCGACGATAAGAGCGACGAGCGACATTCAGTTGCATTTCTTTGCTGTTATTGCGATGGTTGACGCGAATACATTAATCAACGAAGTGTTTCTAAGGCCATGTTTGTGGGATCAAAAAGATGAAGACATATTTTGGACCAAGTATGGAGCGAAGTTGCTTCAGAACAACAAACAATACGTAAGCATATAAGCCATTGGTCACATTTTGGGAGTCTACTGTTCTTAAAGGACCAATTTACTCCCATAGCTTTGTCCAAAATCTCCCAAAATTTATAGATAACATTATGAAGATGTCGAAACAGATAATCAAGTAATTGAAGATTTTGGTTATATTGATGATTCTTCTCGCAGTTTCCCCATCACTGAATGTTACTATTCTGATCAAGTGTCAGGACCATCACCATCTGCCACAAATAGAGTCAAAAAACGTCGTGTTAAAGATGATGCTATACGGAATGCTTCATTGGAAGTGGACATTGAAAAAAAATTATATTTACAAGAGAGAAGAGCGGAGAAAACAGAAGAGGCAAAGACATGAATTTTTTTGAAAGTCTTTTGCCATATATTGAAGATTTCAATCAATTCGACAAAATGTCCTATCGAATGCAACTATAACAGGTAACATAGGATTTTTCACGGAGACAAATCCTAGTTGTCACGTCATCAGAATCTCAACCAATTGAACTAGCTCTATCTCTTGAAAATCAGAAGAAGATTTCAGTAGATTTGCTTGTTTGCTATCAGAGACCATTTGGCAAAGTGATGCACCTCTATTTTTTTGTTTATTGCTTTTTAATATTGAGCTCTTCTATATTTTTGCCATTGAAAGAGCTTGAACAAAGCCCGCATGCTCTAAGCAATGTTTGAATGTACTGCAAACAAACATTATTCATCATAGTTATACGTATCCAATTCAGTTTGAGATAAGTTATTATAATTTTGTGGTTTAGTTGTGGAGTTCAAAGTGTGAAGACGTGTGAGTTTTTTCTGTCCAATTTTGTGACTTAACCCAGGGCTAATCGATCAGATTTTTCTCATCTATTAGAAAAAATAGGTATGAATAATCTGGCTAATCTAAAAGAAAGTGAAAACGAGTGGAACACTGCCTCTATTTCAGGGATTAGTGTGGTGGAATAGCGAATTATTTGTAAAAATAATAACAAAAGATGGGAGAATCATCTAGATGATGAAAGCGCATTTCTGACAGCTCATGAATGCCTGTTACTTCAGAGACTTCGAAAATTACTATCTCTCACAATTACTGAGCTTGAAATCAAGCAGTTTGGGCAAACTTACGAAACAGCAGCTTCCATTTAGTACTAGCTTCAAGTTGACTATTTGATAGGTACATAATTTATGCATGTACAAACTCAAAAATACCTTTCAATCTTCATTGTTTATAGTTATTGACTGACGGGAGGTCAAGTGCTGTATTTTAAAATGATAATTTGATCTTTATCACAGCTATATATAAAAAATACACCAAAAATAGACAAATTTTCATCCAATAATGATAATTCATTCTAATATGCTTTAAATTTGCGTCAAACAAGTCATTGACAGATTTGACAACTGTACATAATAATAGTGACAGCCGCGGCGAAAGTTGTAACTAAATTTTTTTATACTTTTATAAATTTTAGTTGCCATATCTTTGATGTCATATATATCTATGGGCATTGTTTCTTTTCAAACAAGTAATTGAATAATTTAATCTTCCACAATCACTGAGCTTGAATTAAAGCAATTTGTGCAAACCTACGAGACAGCAGCTTTTATTTAGTACCAGTTTCAGGTCTGTAAATAGTATAGTTGCTGAGAACTCAGCGTCACGCCAGCCAGCCAGCCAGCCAGACAGCCAGCCTGCCAGACAGCCAAAGTGAATATAATAGCGCTTTTTTACAAAAAATGCGCTAAAAAACTACTTGCGAAGAATGTGCAATAAAATTCGTATCCTCATATTATTCACCTGTGGCTTGGAAAGATTTTAGTATGAGTATTGGTCTAAAGAACTGATTATCTGACATCTGAGGTGACCTACCCACGTCACGATGGTCACGCGTAGTGAGTGACGTGGTATCAAATATCAGTTGCTGCTGCTGACGTAGCGTAAGGTGAGTAAGCAAGCAGCAACTCATAACTGTAAAGAGGGTCAAGCAATACCAGGCGATGCCGAAACAAGAAAATGAATCGGACGGATCTTTAACAGATGGAAGTCGGAAAAGACAAAATATGAGTGAATTATTTGGGAGGTGCAAGAAAACACTGAGATTCCCCACAGAAGTCTCTCAAAAAACTGCAGGAACGATAGATTTGAAAAATATGATGGTGGAAATGATGAGGGAAATTAAAGAAATGAGATCGGAACAAGCAAAACATTTTACAGTTATAAAGGAAGTAAATGAAGAAATTGAAGAGCCTTGGAAAGAGAATAGAGAAAGAATTGCGCTAGTGGAAGGAAAGATAGATTGAGGAGAAAAGCCGCAGAAGAAAAATAATATCATCATAAATGGGAGAGACTTCAATAGTAATAGACAAGAAATAGAAAAGTTTTGCAAGGAGTTGATTGAAGTATAGCGGAAGCGTCTGAAGCACAAAGGTTACAGTGGCTGGGGCATGTGCTGAGACTACCAGAGGACAGAGTAGTAAGAGAAATGTTAGAAGAAGGGGAAGACCAAAGAAGAGGTGGTATGACGCGGTGAAAAAGATCTTAGAGACACTAGAGATTACGAAATTCAAGCGATTAGCACAGGACTGTAGAAAATGGTGAAAAATTGTGATCGAGGTTAAAGTAATTTTCATAGGTGCTCTTACCTCTCCAAATTAAACAAATAAAAAAAGAGGAAATCATTTTGCTTTTATCGTCGCTTTTATCATCGCTCCCTTTGCGTTCATCATTGCTCCAAACGTACGCTTATGCATCATTCACACAGATAGTCCAATGGTTATCATACTTTCCGTAAGAATTTACAGCTCCTACAATGTGGAAATCTTTCCAAATGTATAGAAACAAATAATTATACTAACAAAAATATTGCGGCAAAATGATAATTATCACAAATATAGATTTCTGAGGAGATGTCCCACTGTCCTAATTAAAGAAACAAGATCTCCCTCCACAGAAAACATTCCACAGAACGAGGTCAGCATTATTAAATTCACCCAGTCATTGTTCTCAAATTGGAGCAAGAAATAATCCGGATTAAAATATGATTGAAACCGTTATCCTATGCTCAAAGAACCAGAATGATTTCAATAAATAAAAATTGCAATGAATCACATAAGAAGGAATAAAAACAAGATTCATGATTTGTATTCAGTAGCGTTCAAATGTTTGGGAAGAAGGATAAACGTCAGGCGGAGAAAATCCGGGATAACGACATGATTAAAGAAATTTATTCTATGCAATATTATAGGGCAATGAGGTTTCATTTTCATGGCTCAGTGCACAATAACTTCTTTATAGAATCATGGAGTAGGAGTACGCAGATATATTTCACGGAATCCCAGATGCGACAAGAGCTCTTCGATTATTGGTTCTGGAAAGTGGATACGACTTGTGTAGCAAAAACGGTCATGTATCACAGTATGATGAGAAATAGTGTATGTGGTTACAACTATTAGAGTAATTGTCTACTTTCCGTCAAGTGAAAATTGACATGAGTCTTCGTTGATTTGTTTGTATGGTCCTTCACTAAGAATTGCAAACCTAAATGACTCTTTTTCAATCTATTAACCAAATGCTGGAATAAATCTCTATTGATTTCAATGATGATTTGTATAAGATTAGATTTTCATTGATAATTTTTCACAAAAACTTCCTTTTTCTGTGATCGACGACAGTAGAAAGGTACAAGCGTGAATCAAATTAACAGAGATTGCTACTATCAGTGGGAGACTGTCGCAGTTGCTGACTTGGGCTTATTCCAAAATGGTCAAGATTCATTCCAGAATTTTGAGAATTCTACTGGTTTTGCTTGATTCATAGATCATTCGGAGAATAATTAGGATTCTATTCTGCTAGTTGATTAGTTGATTGAATAATTATTCACGGAATTCTCCCAAAACTAGCGATTTGTACAACAGAGCAAAAGATCAAATACTATTTAAATGGTAATAAATATCAAGAAATAAATTTAACGATCCCATTTACCAGAGCAATATTCTTACTTCCAAAGAGCTTATATAGGAAATTTGAGGCTGAATAGATACATTGCTTAAAATTTCATCAATACAGCATCACACCCAACGTGATTTATCTGTGTTCATATATTGTATTCCTGAATAAAATAGATGTAATTCATACAATTTCCTCATAAGCTTCTGATTGATTAGTATTTTTAAATCCACACAGTCAGAATAGTTGCGAATATTCTAGATTGAATGATGACTTTGTTCTTCACATTTTTACGTCGATGAATATGTACATTGAACACAATTTGTACACATTTTCAATAATTACGATAAGACTTGGTACTCCTTGGGGACCAATTTCCGCAAGCTCGCCTGATGTTGATTCGAGGAGTTTGCCAATTTCACCAACGGTCAATATTTGTGTATAATTTCAGATTTTAATAATCTTTGGTGTATCTACTGGCATTTATATGGAGAAGTCAATCTAATAACAGCATTGAGATAACAATAATTTGATTTCATATTTTTGATAAGGTATTAGGTGCATCTGCAATATATTAGATGACATCAATGAAACTTTTCGAGTCGGATCATTATTTATGTTTCTTCATGTCTTCGCATTATAAGTTCTGAATAGATGATTGTAGAACAGAATAATGAATACAATCAAACTCATTTTTCCTTGTAATTCTGATATACATAGCTTTTTGTCATACTTAACTCTTCTACCGTCTCCAAATTATATTACCTCACATCCGATCTACAATCCTACATAGTTGCCTAATTCAGTGTTCTATAATTACTCAAGAACAACTGCCTGTTGATGTCAGTATCTCCTTACCCGTTCTTCATTATCTTTCATCCCACCTTTTGGCTGTATCCAGAGATCAAAGAGCGCTGTGGTGCAATGACACCCTACAAGGGTTTCGTCTTCAGAGAATGTACGAAGAGAACATCCATTAAAGGAAGGATGTGGTCGTCAAGAACAAGGACACTTTCACGAGTTGACAACTTATCGGCTGACTTTGATCAGACATGGGATTAAGTTAAAGATTAGGTTGTGAGTAGGCGGAAAGGAATTTCAATTAGAAGTTACGGATTAAAAACTAACACAAGTGTTGGGGAATTGCAAACATCATGTCATAGCACCAGCTATTTCCCTGGAAGACCAAGTGAATATACCACATAGATTGACGTAAATTTGATAAGAAGGGATAGATATTTGTGGAGAGCAATATACTTCCAATAGGTTCGATAATCGCGAAAGATGTCCATCTCTCAGTTGTAGCTTTGATGTAGCATCATTTTTCATCAAGTAATTAAAGACATGGATCGTTCACATTGCGATCCTGTTCTTAGAATATACATTTTATACCTATGATTCTAATGAATTGACTTCCATATGTCTGAGTTCAACTACAAATTTTCTTCTTCAGTGGATCTTATTGTATGAGTGACGCTTAACAAGTCATCGACTGAGGCCGAAGTTAGCATCATCGGTAACAGACTAGTGTCGTATCACGTGAATCCTCACCTCCAAATGACCACTGTAGAATTTTCAGCTTCGTCCATAATGTGCAATGATTAAATATGGTTTCAGAAGAAAGAATTGAACGACAAATTGAACACTGGATAAAACTGTGTTCATACCAATTCTGCACCTCCAATTATTTCAGGAGTTGAATCTTGGACAAATAAATTGAAACACTATACACAAAAAAACTGATTTTGAGCGACCAAAAAGCCAGAAGGTATCAACAGAGTCCATTGAATGACAAATCGATAATTGACGAACAGTTGCTCAAAATTTTGCATCAATAGCAGAGAATGAGTGACGCATTCGTTCTCAGTCGTCCCAGCCGACAGTTAATGCATTCGTCGGATAATTTTAAAGAAAAATTTGACGATGATCAACTGCAAAAAATAAGGTCTTTAGAGCCGTTCCATAGCCGTGGACAAAACATGAATCTGTCAGATCATATTACTCCTGTAGAATGAGAGACAAAGAACGCTAGAGTGAGTCTTTCGAGCAACAATATCATATTTTTTGAGTACAGATGATATTATTCACGTCATTTATCCAAGAAGGGCAAGAGCAATGAAATAATTGTCTGGATTCATTCCCGTCTTTATTTTCCTAAGAGGGTTTAATTTTGGTTGAAGTGAACCATCATCGATTTGTGGAACTCAACGGTGTTTCATGACCAATCTATTCATTAATTTCTTATTACTAACAATTATGAAGATACGCTAAATTGCTCAAGAAATTAACTGTTTTCGAGCGGATAGGTAAATTCAGATTGAGAACAAATTCATTCACTTTGTTTTCCCGAAGTGAATTTGTTACGTATTTCTAAAGCGAAGGGACTAAAGACAATTATTGCAAGCAAATAACTCAATCACAGATTGACGGACTACGGCCGCCAGCCTTTGAACAGTGAAGAAAGGGTGTGGGCTAATTTCTCTAGAGGAGTGATCATCCACAAATGACCACAACCTAATTATCGGGGTGCCGCCCAAGTTGTTTATCCAGTATACAACTGCGAAAATACCAATAACCGCGAAAAATGTTGCATACGATATCCAACCAGAATATGACCCTATCTGAGGGTACCAGTTGATTTATCAACGTCCACGACGTCGTATGGATCGCTGCTGAGAACATTTTGAGCCCTGAATAATATTATTGTCTCAAGGATGACCAAAATTTTGCTACTCAGATTCAAATACCAATAAGACAATTATTATTACTCTCTTTAAAAAGATAAACCAAATTAGGGGCTTAAGTCATCAACAACAAAAAAAAAATCTCAACTTAGATAGTATTGATATATAATTTCAAACGAATAATTGAAGTTACAAAATGTTAAGATAATTGAACGACTAAATAATTATTATCAAAACAGACTCTAGCGAGCACCTGGTATGCGTATATATGAATATTAAAAAAAAAAAAACGTCTGTTCGTTTGAGTTCCTCAGTAGAAAGTGCACGAGCGCAACGAGCAAGGACAGCTGTCATGATTTCATGAAATATGACGAAGTTTGTAAGACGCACGGTCATGGTTAAACGTTCAAACACTGGGCGCACGCAACATACAAGAATATACTGAATCTGGGCGCCCTAACCCTCATACACTTAACTACCCTCTAAGAGAGAGACTTAAACAAATACGTGAGCACAAAGTGTGCAAGATCTAGCTCAAAAAGGTCACTCGTGTAAGCCGTACAGGAAATTGACATTCACAACTATCCTTATATTTCTCAAGGCAATATGCAAAATCTTTTAACAGCTAAAAATTCAAATATACATATAGCAATCAGAGATCAAGGTGAAATGAATCTTTGGCTTATCTGTGACGTCACGTCGGATTTGATCGTGTCAGTTCTTTCGTCCAGCAGTCTTTGATGTAAAAATAGGGGCTATTTCTCAAATGGTTGAAGTCCTTGATCCCTTTCTCAAATTTTCCCCCAAAAGCGGATGCGAACAGAACTTGATACTGTATGACGTCCTTAGCAGCTATCGTCAAGCGAACGACAAAAATGAGGGAAGACGATGAAGATTAAGTTAAATAAGAAAGGAATAAGGCCTGAAAATACAATTGTATTAAAAGAAAAGTCAAATGCTACAAAAAAATAGTTTACCTCAGCAGGAGGGCGGCCTGAAGATTAAACAAATGCGGAGTGCAACTCCAAAATCCGACACGTGGTCGTGAATAGGAAAATTAATCCTTTTTTTCCAAGACAACCGGAATTCCATCAAATCCCTCGGAAGGTACAAATGGTTCGTAGCAAACAAACCTCACAAAACTCCAATATAGCGGAATACACTATTCAATCACCCAAGATTCAAAATTCCGTTAGTACTCTACAATAGTATTAACCGAAAAAATATTTACAAACTCGCAGGAAATATCTAGAATTCATCGCCTAACTAAAGCTGAATTCACACGATTCTACAAAGCTGAAACGGAAGACCAGAATAGGGCTAACAAGATAGCTAGGTACTTCTTACTGGAAAGTGCAACGTCCCTAACGTCTCTTTCGTATTGAAGGTACTGTATTTCAGAAGGCATACGGATAACAAGAAAATGAATAGTATCCCGGTGCTACAGTGTGAAACCGGCTTGCAATAATAGTCTTCGAAATTTCTTTGAGCCTCTGACAGTACTGCCTCTATCTAACTATGCGGGAATATAGTATCAACCAGGGTTGTATTGCACTAAATTATTTCTAGACCATAGCAAACTTTTAAGTGAAAAATATATCTGGTTTAGCATTCAAATTTTAGCAGAAATCAGAGATTTAGATTGGAAAATAGAGTATGAAGGAATATTTTCGAAATTTGATAACGATATTGCTTGATTAATGAGAACTTAGTTTTGTACTTCCACTGTTCTCCATCGATATTGACAGCAGTACATCTTTCCAGAAGTACACAATAAGCTGGCATTATCAGGAGGATCAACAAATAAGATTTTACAATAAGTATTTATCATAGAATTAGTTCGCACTACAATGTTTCAAGGATTCTTAAGTATCTGGCCAAATTACTACGGACAGTTCATGAATTTTTGTACTTTTTATTTTTACTGACTATTGTTTTCCAGTAATTATTGGTTCTAGGTCTTAATTTATTCTCTTTGAATGTAAGAATGCTCAATTGGAATACCAAAACAATGAATTATGGGAGAATAATATTGGATTTTTCAGTTTCAAAAATAATAGGAAAGCTAAAATAGAGGAATAAATTCAACAATCAGAATTAGTAATGAATGATCAAAATACTAGCAGTGAAGTTGGATTTAGTTTACATTTGAACGTTCTGGCGCCAAAATGGCCCTCCATAATCAGCTAATGTTGAAGCTGGAATATTATCACATTCTTGGTTAAATTTGAAATCATTTTATAGAAGAAACAACGTGATTCAGACGTTGGAACTAGGAAAGAAGAACCAAAAATATGAGGCTATGGTATTACTATTATTGACTTTTATTGAGTATTAAGTTTGATGATTCGCGACATTTATCAAAAAGTTCCTTTTTTGTTTTTTCTGATTTCTACGTCTAAATTGTTGTTGTTTTTTCTTTAAATAACTTCAAATTTTACCGACGCTGCAACAATACTCCAACCTGCACATGAGCTGATAATTTAGGACCGTTTTGGTGCCGAAACGTCCACATAAAACCAAATTCAATAATCGATACTTGTTACTCAGAATTATCATAATAAATAGATTTTTTTGATTCTAATCACAGGGCAAGTATCTAGATGATAAGAAATGCCAATCACACAATCTACTTGCCTTTTTTATTGATGCTTTTTCAAAAATCTTGATCTTTTACTCGAAAGCAAGCATAAGCAAACTTTTGGAATTTTTTCTCCTGAAGATAGAAAAAGCCTAATCAAATCCTGTCTTTCTCTCACTAATAGTATGATAAAAGAGCCAGTTATTACATGACGTTTGTCAGCCCAAGCTCTGACATACTTTATTACTGATGTCTTCGAGCCCTACTTACCGCCGCGCCATCACGAATACCTTGTAGGTACATAAATGGTTATTCTAAAATTTTTAAAAAAATTGCAATATTATGTGATCACCGAATCAATCTGTCTAATGATATGCAATATATTTAACATACGAAAATTTGTCAAATGAGATTGGAAACCATCAATTCTTTTATTTTGCTGTCAGTCCACGTTGAATCTGTTGCTATTGAAAATAATGGTCAATCCTATATAATACAATTGTACATTATTCATAGAATAATGTTGATGCATCTCTTTAGCAGTGCACAAATCTCACTGAAAAGCTCAATTTGAAAGGCTTAAGTTGGAGCTCCACAAAAACGATGAAAAGATAACGCTTTTCATATAATTCAAGGCGTCAAGCTACAAAACGGGACAACGCTCATTATTGTAAACACCTTCACCGCAACTTAATTCTGAGAAAGGTAACGTATTCATGATTATATTTTGTATGGAAAGAAGTTGTATACAGAATATGATGGAGTTTACTGTCAACTGAATACCATTCACGCACTGTTGGATCCTATATATCTGATTTCATTTCAAATCTCTCTTCCAATTTTCTTTTTCTTCACACATAAAAAGCCTCTTGGAACTCGATATTTCTTCCGATTGATTGAGAATCAAGATGTTGGAGACGTCCTTTTTTGTGATCCTGCAGTGCAAAAATAATTTCGGTGTGCCTAATCACCGTGTCAACTTTTTTATCACCTCAATTTGATGTGAGCCAATCGTGTTCCAAATAAAATTTCTGCTCTTTCGTCCAGCGAACGAAGGAGGAGAACGAAAAATAAATATTGATTCAAATATGTCTAAGCGCAGAAGAATTTCCTGCAAAAGAGTTCTATTGAAGTACCACAATGTGCTTTTGGAGGTTATAACGGATAAAACTAGGAATCTACTTTGAATCTAGAAGTTGGATAAGCTATAAACTGTGGCAAAGGATCAGTAATACAATAACTTCCAATGTGATGCAATTCTGGAAAATTTGCTATAATATCTGAACGATTACTCAGTACATTCCGACAGGCGATGAGATCGATCTCTTCCGACCAGACTGCGTGTTACGTGAAGGAAGAGAAAAAGAGAACACAACCATCTCGTAAGCGATAATGTCTGAAAAACTGATGAATTGTCGACAGTAACCTCCGGCAATAACTAGAATGTATGAAATCGCGGATCTCATTCCGTGCTCACTCGTCACTTCATCTCTTCGTGTGACAAATTTTCAGTCGTACTTGGCTATCAGACAGCGAAAGGAGTTACCTACGTATATCGACATTGAATGTTTGTGTTTGTTAAACTATGATTTGACAAAGTAAATTACTGTTATTGAATATTATAACAGATGATATCTTTGAAATAGTTTCTTGAAATTGAAGGCATCTTACTTATAAGCTCTTAACCGTGAATTGTAGTGTTGAACTTATTGAGCTTCATGAAACTAATTGGAAAATTCCAACATTCCACGAAAAAGC
The DNA here is from genome assembly GCA_963989225.1 of Dromius quadrimaculatus. Classification (NCBI taxonomy): domain Eukaryota; kingdom Metazoa; phylum Arthropoda; class Insecta; order Coleoptera; family Carabidae; genus Dromius; species Dromius quadrimaculatus. Next base: position 8,216,856 of record OZ022328.1, read on the forward strand.
TTACAAAAGTATAACAAGAAAATGTATAGGTTGTATACACATATGAATACTATCTACTCCCTGGTATTTTATTCAAATTTCTTGCTATCTATTTTTCAGAACCGATATTATATCTTAGCTTTGGTCAAAAGCATAAATCACTTAATAAATGAAGGTAGCAGAACCTTGCATTATCTATGAATTTGAATAAAGATCAAAATGTTGTGTACCTTTATTTTATTGAAACCATGAAGCCATGAGGAATATGATTGAATTCGTGTTTCAATCCACTTATAAAAACTGTCTCATTCTTGCGAAGAAAATTTGATGAATCACCCCAACCAAGTCTCAAGAGCTTACTATATTCACAGCACTAAATCCTAGTTATGTGTAATGCAAGAGCGTGAGCTAGCTTTTAAGTTAAAAAATGACATCACGCTATGTAGTTATTCGTGATTATGAGAGTAGAAAGCAGTCAATGCACCGTGAAAGTGAATAACTCAACATGTAAAATTTTAAAGTTAGATCCTATCCTTGTGGCATTATTATTGGAAACTGGTTGGTTTAAAATATCAGAATGAATCATAGTCATTGTAGACACAGTTTGTTTTGGTTTGAAGAATCCGAATAAATCATAGTTATTTTGAACCATTCACCCGGAGTGATAGTTTGTTTTACTGGAATTTTTTTCATGACTGACTACAATTTTTGATTTTGCCACTTTGGATTGGAAACTGTGCTTTTTGCTTTCTTCAAAAATGTATGGCCAGGAAACTAAATCAATGTTTCCTCAAAAATCTATTAATAGCAAAAAAAAATATTTAAAAGAATCCATCTAAGTACCAATACTATTGTACAAATATTGAATAATTCCAAGCCTTGTAATTAATTGAATAGTTGATGAAGATGGTTGCTGTGACAATCGGAATATACTGTGTCTACAATGACTTTGATTAATTCCAATCCTTCAAACCAACCAACTTTCTATAATAATAAATAAATTAACGAATATTCCTATTTTTATCGCATTCCTAAATTGGAGCTTAAACGCACAGATTTTACAGAAAAGTTCCTGAGCATGTATTAATTGTTGAATTATGCATAAATTGTTATTGTATTGTCACAAATATGGAATATTTGTAGTAATTAGTTCACATAATTATTGTTTTGAAGGGTCGATGTTCAATTGTAGAACATGATTGACAGGCTATGGTCACTAGATGTTCAGTGGTTGCCAGGCAATAACTGTTAGACAATTGAATGTCGGCCCATTCTCGGCTTAGATATATAAGAGCGTAACCTAGGAGAGGGATTGATTCAGTCAGTGATTCAGTACAAGTAACTGTGGGCGGAACAGTGATCATACGAATTTGTAAAGTGAAGATTTACACTGTAACCTGTGTTAATGAATTATTCTGGATAAGATTTGTGACAGTTTGAATATGAGGACGGCAATTTTTTGATTATGCTTTGTTTACTTATCTATGAGTATAATAAGGGATTGATCCTCCATTACACATAATTATTAGTATAGATCTCAAAAATACTTCTATTACCTCGATCCATTCTCTATAATTTGTGCTCACATAAGAATATGTCAACGACTAATTTTATGGGTCTAACAATTACTAGTATATTGTAACACTAGCCAGTTATAACACCTTTCTTAGTGCTCTTAAATTGTCAAATATAGAATTCAGAAGCAAGAAAAGAATCTTGTTTCAAACACGCCTGTAAGCAAGCAATTGAGCATCAACTCTTTTTCAATCAGATCAGAAAAGATATATGATTAGAATAACTTGAAAGCACTATGTCGATAGCTAGTATTATCGCCATTCTTGGATTACTTCTCAAATTTCAAGACGGTCTATGTCTATACAAATCTGGCAAAACATTACAACCGTAGAACCAACAAGTGCTATCAGCACCATCTCTGTTACAAGAACAGAGCTAACAGCCTTTTGTGCAGTGGCACCTCTATATATAACAGATATAAACCTGAATATATCTTCTTCATATTCTTAGTAACATCGATAATTGCCCTGTTCATTTTTGGTCATTGCTTTTCTGATAGGGACTGTTGGATAAAGAGCTGAAACAACAAAATGAATAAAATAAATTATTAGCGGCTTGAAAATTTATTTAGACTGAATAATGTAGTGAGGCCTCAAAAAATATCTACATACGCCTCTGTCCTATTCAAAGTGCTAGCTCAGTGCGCAAGTGCCAAATGGAGCCCTTCGATCGCCATGACTGTAGTCAGAGGGAGTTGTTGTGGTAGTGAGAAGCGACAAGTAAACGTGTGCCCTGTCAATTAGAAATTTCTATTTACAAATACATTAGTTGCAAGGCCTGTGATAAGCCCATTAACGTCAATAATAAAATAGGTCAAAAATCAACTACCACCATTTTTCCATTCTACAAGTGACAACCAAGTGCCCTTAATCGAATTTATAAAACTGTGTTTACTTGTGTTGTAGTGTTGTGTCACCGCCGTACCGCGCAACTTCCTTTTTCATTTGCTTTTTCAGAGTGTTATCGTTTGTTAAGCAACCTTCGCGCGCGAAGTGATATTGATATTTTGCGCGTTCCAGTGAGGTGAAAGTGTTTTATCAAATTTTGGTAATCGACATATTCAAGTGCAAGTGGGTGACATCAATTTGCTTCAGAATAACGCAAATAATGAATATGAAACTCCAAAAGCCAAGGATGGAACTCTAGAATCTAGCGTAAACATAAATTCTCCGGTCAAATGTTTCGATCGTTTAATACTAGGCTACAATAGAAATGCAACCTCGAATCCAGAAAATTTGAATTTGATGTTATAATAATCGCTGCAGTACTGCAAAAGTTGTGATGAAGTTATTCACATCGAATTTTTCTGAAGTCACGCCCTTTTGAGACAGTATACCAATTTATTTTTTGCAAGCATAAGACCAACAATCTATGATGTTATGATTAAGTTGACATTTAATGCATCGTTAACTATTTTACTGTATCTGAAACAAGGAGAAAATTTCTGGAGAGTGAAATCGAGAGGATTGTAATAACATAATAGAAAAGTGTGACTCTACTCACGCATCTTCGGTTGTCTTGGTCCAAAATTCAACATCGATTAATATCGCGTGAATATCGTTATCCAACAGTTATATACTCTCACTCCCAAGATCAGATGATTTCTTAGATGAAGCAAGAAGAACTTAATTCATGACTACGTTAGATTTACGTCTAGAGTCTTGGCAAGTCATTGTGAAAACAGATAATCGTGGTGAAACAGGAGTCGTTGCATTCTTGAATAATCATCGATCTAACAAAAAATCATTCGGGCTCACTGCTGCATTAAAAACGATTAATTGATCGTTCTAACACAACGATACTTGAAGTAATTGTCTCAACCTTCTAGATTATATTGTTTTGTCTACAACGTTTGAGTGACACCTTAATTATCTGAAGAGGTTCGCATACAAAAATGTGTCCACATAGATTCAAACTTGGATGTCTAGGTCACATCATCATCATTGATAGAATACAGCCAGATCCAGAGATAATTTTTCAAACCAAAGAATATAGAGATAAATTATACACAAAACCATTTACTGAATTGATGAAAAAAAATGCTAAATGGACTTCAGGCACAATTCAAGTTGAAGCATTCGAAAAGCTCAAATTTTAATGGATCATTCGCAATCATTATTCCACAGTATGATCCTAATGCATAAATGCAAGCGGTGTAGCTATTACTCTACAAGGAGCCTCCAGAAGACCAGCGAGTAGAATACGCGAGCCGATTGCTATCAATGTCAGAGGCACCACTAAAAGAAAACTTCAGCTGTGAGTTGAGCTGCAAAAAAGTGTCGCAGTCAATTAGAATCATATCTGATCCAAATCTCAAGACAATATCAATCTTTCAAGTGGCTGATGTCAATTGAATCACTCAGTGATCAATCGACTCGATGGATCTTGAAGTTACATAGTTTAAGCCTACAAATTGAATACACATTTGAAAAGTCAGATTCTTCTATGAACACTCTCTCAAGGCTACCATTTTCACGTGAACTTCTGGTTGAAACATAACTGATGAACACTAGGAATCATTCCACTAATAACCGATAATGAGCTACGATCCTAGCAACTGATGAATCTGGATTAACAGTTTTGAGAGTAGAGTAAAGAAGCAGTAGAACGTCCATATTTACTATTGAATGGAATTGTTCATCAGTACCCACCTGATTTCGATGAAGATATCATAATAGTTGTCTCCGCTGCAGAAGTTTCTAAAAAACTCTATGAATATCACGACTCACCTGGTGCTGTACACTTAGGGTTCCACAAAACGTATCAGAGAATCAATTAATCAAACATCGTTACTATTAAACCGGTATGATATAATCAATACTTAAAAATATTAGAAAATGTATTGAATGTCAACCACTCAAGCATCCTAACGTTCATCTATTGTAAATAAAAAACATTCTAGGCTTACTGTCTTACTGTTTTGTTTATTTTCGTAATTTTGTCTCTATGCTTAAGACATGTACCCTTCTCGAACTAAACAGTCCCTCTAATAATAAATAGTCTGCCGGACGTGGTTGTCCTTATTTCATAGAAAATGAAAGCAAGTTTCTCCCACCACTCACTTCCAGATAACCCAGATCTGGCTTTTGCTGTCCTCACCCATCTTCACCAACCCCTATAAATTTACAGGAGACGTTTCAGATTCAGCAAGCAAAATAGACTCAGGAAGCAGCAGAAGATTGGACAACATACAAACTGTCAGTGTCATCCATAGAGAGTTGTTTTGTCCTAATTTTTTTAATAAACTTTTTCATTCCAATAATGGAATAAGTAGAAAAGCAACAATCGCCACTAAATTCACATCCTACAACAAAAATTCATTTATGTTATACTATATAAAGTCTGCCTAACATTACTTAATACCAGTAAACTACCAATATTTCTATAGGCGAGTCCACAATTATAATTATTATTGAGTTCTTCAATTACTTCGATTCATAATGTCTGATGCTAGTGATTATTATTATAACGTGAGATTTTTAAGTTATTGTGTGACTGTTACAGATCAAAATCATCATATGAATTGGAAAAGCATCCGACACTTGAGAACGACATCAATAGATTCAGAATCACCATCAAGAACTTGCTCACTTATAAGAATATCCTCAATTTTGAAGGCATGGTCTCTCCTTCATACCAATTAGATACAAGTACTCTTTCGATATGTATTAACATTCTGTCGGGTCTGATTTGATTCACTCTACTTTTGCCACATGGAAGTGACATGAACAGTACTGAGATTTTGCTGTTCAACTGATTTTCAACATGAAGAATCAAAATTTTAGATATTCGTCAAAAAATATATTGTTTCCATCAGTTAATGAATTGAAAATTCAGTGAATATTGATCTCCATCACTTTTTGCAATGTTGTCGATTCCGTGGTTTTGTAAAAAAAAAAACAAAGATCAATCAAATTCGCAAGAGTATTGTGGATTTGTTTGGATTCTACAGAATTTAGCAGTGTAATCATACCCAATATATCTCGACCTAATATCTCAACCAACTTAGAGAAATTGATTTAACTCACATCAAGGTAGGTCCTTTGAGTGTTTCATAGTCCAAATTTTTCCTGATGTAATTTCAAAATGTTTGTCAATAAGAGGGCTGAAATACCAATATATAAGACTCTATTCATGGCTGAAAAATTGATTGTGACATGTTTCATATGGAAAATTATTCTGGTGTCTGTTTTTTCGGGATCACAGTAATATTTTACTCTATTTTCTATGAAACCGGATTATAAGTAGATGTAGTTACAAATAATTGAAACAAATTTATCATTCGTCTAATAGTGAACTGGAAATTGTACAAGAGATATTCTAAAACTAGTTTTATTGAAATTCTTGTGAAAATCCTGTGATTATGAGATGATTGTCTTATTGTTTTGGAATGAAAGATGAAAAGTATCTCTTAAAAATACAATGAAACCATTGAGCTTGCGTTAAACACTATTCTTGTATATTCAGGCGTGTCATGATTAGGAAAAAGATCACGTTCTAATTCATGGAGGAAACAATAGCTGTTGACATAATCAATATCAATAACTACTGGAATGGATGATGGTAGCTTTGATTTCAATTTTTTTGTCAACTTGAATTCATCTGTCTTGTTCATTATGCCATGAAGATGACAATATGACGGAGGAGCTGGTACCTGAGAAAAATTAATAATAATTTTCCAATTATATCGCGTGTCATTCTTTAAGTGATTACCTCATTTTAGATACTTGAAATTTTTTCCTTCACAGATTCTACTGCGACATTATTGATTTTATTATATCTACTAGAGCTCAGTTGTACAATTCAAGCTTGTCTTAAGTTCAGTTCAGTTTTTTGCTACTTCTGCTTTTTCGTTTTATTTTTGACTTTACTATTGTAATTCTGAATTTACTTACGTAAGTTCCACCTGTTGTTATACTGCTGATGATGGGTCAATTGGACCCGAAACGTCCATAATAAACTAATTATGATACAGAAAAACTGTATCTCAAAAAGCCTTATCCTATTCCTAAAAGTTTGGTGGAACTTAATTTATTTTCAATGGTATTATTTATTTCATCAATTGTAGCCATGGTAAATGAACTCGGTTCAACTTAAGTGTGGATAAGCTTAAAATTTTCAACTGAGCCTAAGGCAATATCTTCATAAGTTTTGAAATTTCTCTACTTTTCCGAAGCATCTCATATTTTGGCATTCAATGGAAGTTTCCTCGGATAATACGATAACATCATAGCAAGAATCACCTGAAAAAGGTCCTGTCAATCATGCTTTGCGCATGTAGCATAGAAACAACATTTTTGGAACGCAAATAAATTCTAGAGATTCACTAAACTCTAGTCCTACCCAGTAGCTGTCCAGTTCAATGATGCTCATGATAAGGGTAGAATTGATTGAAAACTGTAATGGTAAAATACTTTTCGAGTTGTATAGCTGGCCGTTTGAGATGAAATCAGTGTCGTACAGTTCTCTATCTACGAACAAGGTGTTTTGCAATAACCTAAAATATGGGCTGTATCCGAGTTGGGCATTGTACCTGAGATAATCCCTAACAACCGAAAGGATAGGCGTAATAAGCTCTTCCAGTTGGGCATTTCTCTACCTATATTTTTCTGTATATAAGATAGTGAGTTTTCTGTATATAAGATAGTGAGTTTGAACTGCTTTATTTTCATTCCATCAAATTTCAATTATCATACAAAGCTCTAGAGTTATGATACTATTAATTTCTTTCAAACACCAAACGAATCCGCTTGGATGGTTTTTCGGTAAGGTCAGAGACTGCTTTTCTTTCGACAATATTATTTAGCGCCTGCCGTTCAGTGTTTAATTCTTCTTCGTGAATATGAACCAAGTCACTGTTTATTATTTGAACTCGCGATTTGTATATACTTCAGCGGTACATCGATAATTTTTATTTGTACAACTCCATTTCATTCTGTCATTTGTTGTCGAAGATACGCAAAATATAAAATTGTCAATAACTAGCGATTCCTTTCCCTTTTCACTTACTACACGATTTATTTCCATGATCACTGAATATTAATTTACTGATGAAACGCAAATATTATATTTTCTTCAGTTTTATTTGTTGATGAAAGCTAAGCTACTAATTTGAATGCAATATTTTCTAGAACTTTTTAACTCTTTAAGTTAAACATACTATTAGAGAAATGACCAATCAGTACAAAGTATTAGGAGTAGGCGAAATTAAAAACTAAGTGTTATGGAAAATGTAAAATGTATAAATATTTTGCAAACATTTGTAATCATAGCCATGGAGACGGATAGGTACTTGACACAGGTAAATCCGATATCTGCATTGTAAGGGATTAAAATGCCCAACTGGAATACTCAGATTAAGGTACCTTTCACCGAATGCCCTACTAGACTGCAGCGAAAATATGTCCAGATGATAATAAAGGACCATTCGTAAAGTGAAGATTTCGACATGTTGATCATATAGCTAAGAGATTTAATATTCCAAGTAGCATCATATATTTGGGAGTTAATCTATTAAGAGAGAATGAACAAACAACTGAATTTATTTCCAAGGAATCATATTTAACAATGTTTTTCAGAAATTAAAGAAAGTACTAATACTTAAAGTAGAATATCCCAATCAATTTTTGTGCTTTAGAGTAGTTTGGACCAAGAGTATGTGCGGATTTATATGATGTATAAAGCATTCTGTCTCCTAGTTAATAATTTTGGGTTATTTGTGAGAAAAAAATTCTGGAGGATAATCCACTTTTTCTCACATTTTCTTAGCATTTCACGTAACAGTAGCTTGAATATGTTTTTCTACATCCTATCTAGTACCTTCATTCAAATTTTCATCAAGTTTGAACCCTATTGATAGCTCTAAGATACCTGTGATCAACTTGAAAGAAGTAACGCAACTGAATTCACGTGCCTACTACAAAACTTCTTTGATTGGCTACTTGCAAATATGGACGAAAACCCATTTTCCCCGCAAGACACTTTTTATTTGATTCTTACTATAGTGCCGTGGATCATGTCATGAAATTCTCAACCACGATGAGGCGTTCAAATCCGTCTTTGTTTTAAATTTAGAGAATGTAATGAAAAATCTTTTCCCCTCATTGGACCAGTTTTTTAGATGACTTTAACCCTAATTCTTCAAATTCAGAAAAATATCTATCCCCTAGCAAAAATTAGTTGAACGATAGTTTTTTCAAGATAGGAACCTATTTATATTCTCACATATAAGAATTAGGTATCAAAATTCTAGAAGAATTATTTGTAAATATGACCAATATTAATAGCAACTTAATGAATTGGAGCAAAAACAAAATCAATTATCAATTATAGATTCACCTAGGGAGATCGGAGCAGGCTGGTGTTAGTGATTAATTCAGAATTAGTAGTATGAAATACATTGGGCAGACATTTGTTTATTGTGACGTAAATAAATGATTATTGAATTGAATGAATTTTCAAGCTGCTAATCATTCTTGTTAAATTGTAGACAATCAGTGATGAGCCTTTTCTCATTTTATATTGCTAGCAACTAATTATATATTCAATCAAATCGTTATATACAGATTACTAATTATTAATTATTAGTCCCTCAAATTTCCAAAAGTGGAATGTCGTTTGCCAGTGTTATTTGCGTGGGATTTTTTTAATAGCCAATTATTTCTTCTATCAATGAATTGAATTGAGAATGAGAAGAAAAGGTCGATTTTGTGTGGGTGCATCGACGCGGTACCAGGAGGCATCGGCAATTTTGGTACGTGCTTTATATCAATAAAAATATGAAGTTAACTATCAACTAAGTACATATATCTCTTCCAAAAATAGTTCATGCAGCCTTATTGTAAGACTTGGCTATATGAAAAGGTTGCTTTGGGCCCGAAGAAGGACGATTAGACAGCTGCCGCTTGGATCAAATTTTCAGGTCTAAACAGTAGAGGAACTGCAAAAATCATTGTTTTTTGTATACTGGTTATATTAGCCGAAGAAATTAGGGTGTCGCTGCAGAATTGCAGAATATTAATCATTATCATGATGAATACGATGCAGTTAATATTTTGGAATATGTGAGTTCTCAAAGTACAGAGAATGAATATTTCGATAAGTTCAACCAGCTTTTTTTATAATGTGGTCAACAAGTCTGTAGTAACAAATCTAAAAATTTCTGTCATTGTGAACTAATAATCATTTATTACGCGCGCCCGCTAGAACCGTGGATAGACGTAACCTACCCCAAAGTATTGACGTCTGTTTTCTACACACGCGCTGCTGCAGCCTCTCCACGTTGTGAAATACTTTTCATCGTTATATCGTCTAAAATATCAAATTTTCAATATAAAAAATATCTTTTCATAATACCTGCATTGAGAAAACGCGTCTTAATGCCTGTTTTGTCAGTCGAAACAAGACAATTTCAGACAAATGCAAGGAACAAACCTGTTTCTGCCCTAAGGGAGAAACAAGCTTGTTTCTGCTCGCTGAATTTGTTTCTTAAATCGTTTTATCCCTAGCAGAGTCGCATTTGTTCACTGTCAATCTCTAAATGGAGATCATATAAACTCAGTTAATTTGATAGTTGTTGTATTCGTAATTGAAAATTTAATTGAAAAGACGATAGCTTCGAGAAAAAAAGTATTAATACGACAATTTCAAGTAAGTACATCACAACATCTTATTGATAAAGCACAAGCAGCTACTCTCGACTTGTTACCTGCAAAATCAAAAAGTAAATACTCACTTTGTTATGTCAAATTTGTGATATGGCAAATTCCAATGCAGGTCGATTACATTATTTTTCTGATCAAATGTCCACTTTTCTCACAACGGAGACCGGAGTGAAGCAATCAGTTTGACATAATTAGAATCATAACCCAACCCAGTTATTGATACAGATCAGTGGCAGAAAACACGATGTTCCGAATGGAGCCGAAAATGCCCGACTCATACTCAAAGGATCATATAGTCGTTTAGTAAACAGAACCACTGATCCTGTCGTGCTAAGCGCCACAAGCTTGCGTCATTGTGATGACCAAAATATTACTCCGTTCGACAGGCCAAGCACTGTTGTTGATTCCTGTGTTTCTCAATTACCCTTGAAATCTACATCAAAAAATGAGATGAACTCGTGAAAAGGAATCGCTGCTACAATACTCTAGGTTTCAAGATCAATTCACGGTATTAAGTGCAAATGCGATGTTTGGACAGAACATTACTGTGAGAAAGACAAGCAATCATAGCACCTTAGAATAAGGCCCACATATTTCCGCTTTTCTATTGTCTCAGAATAAAACAGCATATTATTAGCACCAGCTTGCATGGTTACAGCCTCTGCTTCCACTATACGGCATCTCTATTATTTTACGCCCGTCAGCTGTCTGATGTGTGATTAATGACTCTGCCTCTTGATCACGCGATACCTGCGAGCTCACGGGACTCCAAAAGCATCCAATAATTATAATTTCTGGAATTTTCCGTATTTCTCATGCTACTATAATTCACAAACAGCGCAAAATGCCCTATCGCGCAATCAGAGATACCCACAATCACGTATGCGTCTGCTTCAGACTCTCGAAAACTGAACTTGCTGGGAAAATGCGTTAGCTTTTTGTTGCAACACTTTGACGATTGTTTTAGTTCTAAGAACGATTGTTTGAGGTCACATATCATATTCTCTTATATATCTTCATCCTTTTCTAAATTGAGGCTCTCTGAAATTTCAATTGCGATTTTTTTTCTGATACCATCAGTTCAAGATTTTTCTGTGTAATGATCGTTGATAGAGTTTCCATCGAATGGTATATCATGACCGGCGCAAAGATCACACTGGATGCCATACTCCTGCATGAATCCCCTTGTGCGCAGCCTTGTCATGAATTCCAATTGTTCTTATGCCAGAAGTCCTTGGCACGGAGACCCTTGTTTGATTCTTCTCATGCAACTGTAGTCCTCTATCAATTTGGACCTAAAAACTCTGCAACATCTGCTTGGTTTTCTGCCAGATGTCAAATTATGACCCTGTTTCTGCGTATGTGTGGCACTACATCAACTTGCAGAGCTCTTTTAGCTTGCATGATTTCCTGTCACCTATTCTCGTTAGCTATTTCTTTCGGTTATTTTCTCTTACAGGATGTCTTGATTCAGGAAGGATAATGTTGGCCTCCTTCTTTTCAGATTTTTTATCTAGCTCTTCTTTTTTCTGTTATTGTCCAATACTGGAGTATTCTTTACGAATACTTTGATAAATGACGGATATCAGCTTCTGGGTACGCGCGTCGAATTCTCGAGGTATTCATATATGCCTCTATACCGTGAATCTACAAGTGCTCCAAGTTTAGATCTTTTCCAACACTGAGCTTGGACATCGTGAGGCTCTTTGTCGACTGGAATCAGTAAGCTGCTGAAAGTTGCGAAGTCAAGTTCGTTCGAATACGCACGAACGATCCGAACATGTGGCTCGGAGGGGAGTCACATTCACTGGAACCATTTATCTCTTCTTGTTCATACAATTGCGAAGTACAGACCGATCATATCCTGTTTCAGCTTATGAATCAGTGCAAATCATACAGTATAAAATAATTAGAGCTCAGACGAAGTGATTTTTCAGTGACATCTACTATGATCTACCAGTAAGCCATCTTCCTGGTTAAGTCATCCCTAGAAAAGACGATGTATTTTTCTAGTGTGGAGTTGATGTTTTGAAGAATATAGCAGAATGTGCTCGTCTCTCATCAGAAAATAGGAGAAGTCTAGTTCATCATCGATTGGTGATCTTGCCAGAAACGAGTAAATTTAGGGGACAAATCGTTTCCGAGTGCCAACGTCCTACCGTCTGTACGAATTTCGGGCAAATATTGGAAGAGTGGACAATGGGCATGACTATTTCGCACGAATGACGTCCGCTTGAATTTGTCATTTTGCAGATTGCAGCTTTCAATTTACGATGAATGAGAGATCCAGCTTCGTGTATCACCGTTAGATGATTAAGCAGATACATCACTGCCTCCATCTACCTTTCAAACTGGGGGGAAGATTTTTTGCCAGAATCATTGTGTGCAAACTTTCAGCTATCGTCTGACTGTTCCTTTTTACTACTTCATAACTCGTACGCATGTTCTGATTGTAGAGCTCAGGTCTGTTGTCTGGCTGCAGGGTTTTTATTGGTAGCTGGAATTTATTTGCCAACGTCTAGAATTCTTTGGATTCCACAAAAACATGAGTTTCTCAGCCACTTGCATCATCTTCAAATGTCAGAAAATGGTGCTTCTCCGGCAAATTTCATTGATATAGGACTACATACGTCAATATAGAAGAGTTCACTAAGCAACGACAACATTTTATCTGCACTTCATTTGAACAGTAGTCGATTAATTCCATCAAGTTTACAAGATTCTCATGGAATGTTTTCTGTTTCTCACAGTGAAACTCCAGTTACCAGCCTTTTTTCACACACTTGCCTACGAGTCTGAGCCACTCATGCTGTACACTATAATTCGATGACATCACGTGAGCTTCCCCAAAATTTCCGATTCATCATTTAGGAGCACATACTGTGTGCAACAGAGCAACTAATCAATCACAAGTGACTACTGTTCTAGAATTGCCAAAATATCGTTTCCGTGAGTAACTACTGTCCCGGAGTTGCCAAGTCCGTCTCTTCGAACGATTCCTCCCTCAATGTTGTCATATCAATTTTCGCTCGTAACTCTTGCTAACAGGACTACCACCCGCTGTGATTGAAGTCTCTGCTGCACGACTAGTAATTTCTGTCACAGAATTACTATTTCTCGTCCGGAGTCTGTGTCTCCTACTGCCCTGAGTTTTCAGACCCCGTGAACGCAGAAGGTGTAATTTTTGAGACATCGCATGAAGTAACTGCTTGGCTAAGATCCGTGTTCATGTCTGCTGTCCTTGTGTTTTTGACAGTGTGTTTGAATAAGTTTATGTTGCTCTTCTCTACATGTTTTTGTAATCATTTCAGGAATCCTACCTACATCAACACCAAAAAGTTGTACCGTTATTGGTGCCGTTTGCATATCAGGCATCACCAACTGAAGACCGATTTTTCTTTTTCCAGCTTCGGGATGTACAGAATATTCTTGATGCAAGCAGTTTTTTGATCTTTACTGGTCCTTCAACCGCTTTGCCATACTCTTTATTATCATCAAGAGCTACTCTGCAACTTGACTCGATAGCTTGTAGAACAATCCCGTCAAGCTCATTCCCAATATTCCACAGCTTAATTAACCAATAAACTTGCCAATACGCATTTACATTCTTTTGGCGACTGTTACGGCACCGACACGCAGAATGCCTCATCTTGTGGCATTTGTGGCATTTGTAGCATTCGATATCTTAATCTTTTTCACAGCGAATATATATATATATATATATATATATATATATATATATATATATATATATATATATATATATATATATATATATATATATATATATATATATATATATATATATATATATATATATTCGCTGTGAAAAAGATTAAGATATCGAATGCTACAAATGCCACATATATATATATATATAGAAGAGAATTGAGGACGACACGTCTTTCACTTCAGGTCACAGAATAAATCCGACGGTCGGAGAGTAGATAAAATTACAGAGCAGGTCAATATATATTTTAGTGATGGAGATAATCCTGGAAATGAATATGAGATACAGTAAATTTTTTTGGTGCTTTTTGATTTCATTCTGAACCCTAAAACATCACACCATTTACATGCAACTTCATATTCTGGCTATGGATCCTTGAAACTAAGATGCCCAGAAAAAGAGTCGCAATTCTTTGCGCCAAAGTTTGATTCTAGATCTAGCCGAGGATTGAGACTTCTTATTTATTCTGTGACCTGAAGTGAAAGACGTGTCGTCCTCAATTCTCTTCTATATATATATATATATATATATATATATATATATATATATATATATATATATATATATATATATATTTATATATATATATATATATATATATATATATATATATATATATATATATATATATATATATATATATATATATATATATATATAGAAGAGAATTGAGGACGACACGTCTTTCACTTCAGGGCACAGAATAAATCCGACGGTCGGAGAGTAGATAAAATTACAGAGCAGGTCAATATATATTTTAGTGATGGAGATAATCCTGGAAATGAATATGAGATACAGTAAATTTTTTTGGTGCTTTTTGATTTCATTCTGAACCCTAAAACATCACACCATTTACATGCAACTTCATATTCTGGCTATGGATCCTTGAAACTAAGATGCCCAGAAAAAGAGTCGCAATTCTTTGCGCCAAAGTTTGATTCTAGATCTAGCAGAGGATTGAGACTTCTTAGTTTACCTTTCTGATGATACCTAACTTACCTTTAATCCAAGTAGATCTTCAGGAAGAAAAGACTCTGCTTCTTTTTTATTATTTTTAATGTGTTTGTTACACATGATACAATGCAATTTATTCATATATAACATTATAAATTATTTATTATCATCGTTTTTATTCGCTAGATGCGAATTTGACGATATCACATTGAAATATTATAGATAAACATAATTGATACTCTGTGTATTTACAAAATTTACATTATATAATTTAAAACTAACTTAATTGCGAAATGGCATCTAATTCTGTATTGCTATTTAAATACTAATGATAAACGTATAAAAATAAATGCTTACTATTGAAATTATTCATATCAATAATTGGACTAGATACTTTTTTAGGCAGTAAATCTTCACTGAATAAACGCAAAATTGCGGGTTTTACAAGGTGTGATCAATAATAACGGTAAAAATAGCTATATTAACCAATATATTAGAACCGTGAAAAAATTTTGAGCTCAATCGGTACTTTGGTTTGATTTCACAACCTTTCTCTGTAGTTTTTTTAACTTGATGATATCCCAAATTTAAAACTAGTTGGATTTGGATACGCATATATCTCTCGAGAGGTGAAGTTGCGCGTAATTGGTTTCCAGCCGAGAGGACTGATCTAAAACCGGCGAAAGACAATACATCAATTCCAAAAATTGTGGGCGGAAGTTGGATACCTAATGTATTTTGTACAGTTGTACATTCAAAGCTCTGACAAGAGCATTCATCTTTAAATCACACTATTCCAATGTTGTTAAAAGTTGTGAAAAGCCATTTAGATATTCTAATTAATTTACTGCTCTTATTGATCACAGCTCGTATTTCGAGAGAGAAATGAGGTCGTTTTTAAGTAATGAGCACATCTATATGTTCCATATTTACAGTCTGGTTTCAAAAAATTCATCACTGGAAAATTATACAAATAGTGAGATAATAGACAAATAATTGATTTGTTGAAGATATTCTTAGATAAAAACTTCCAGATGATATATAAATTCATTAATATAGAGGAGTTGTCCAACTGTATATATTCATACCATATAAGCAGTTCTGGCAAGTCTCAAGACTTCTGGTACCAAATAACTAAATGTTTTCACTCTCTCAGATTTTCTATTGTTCTGTACCAGAAGATTTTGGAAAATCTCATAATATATAAGAAATTTTGCAGAACTGACCCGAACTGTTTTATCATGTTACAAAGTGCGAGTGAGTTATTTCGAGAACAACTGATAATTGTTTCATCATCCTTCTCATTCTACAACCCCTAGAATTTTATTCACAAATATACAATGAATCTTATGTACAATTTGACATAGTATTCGATAGAACAGTAAAATTTTCAACGAATTTTATTTCAACCGATATGTTCTTATCTTGAAGTAAAAATGATATCATTGTGATATGTATTCGTTGAAAATTTCTGAGAAATACAACAACGAGTCCTTTTGACCTGTAAGAAGAAACATTTACTAGTTCATGTTTCATGCAAGAGTTTTTCAATTCCTAGGCGATTTGCCGTGCTCCTTACACGTAGTTTTTTCACACTGGACACACAATGAAGGAATATGACACAATTTATTTTCATGCCGTAGGACATGAGGAGTCTGATCTAATATTGGTCTTGGAGAATGTTTCGTACACAAAATTGCGTAATTTTCTCATTTCAAAAAATTATAGATAAATATTATCTATATTTAAAATTGTATTTGGATATGTGATTTTTTTGATATTTTCACTTGTTAACAACTAACATACTTGTAACTAACTTGCATTGTGCAATTGTAATTTTCTTCTATGATCTTGATGAATTTATCAATATTTCTTTCTTTTTATGCACCAAACTTAAAAAATATTTGATTCTTTCCATAGAAATAAATGTAGTTTCCCTTGATTCATATGTTGGTAAGTATCACTTATTGAGGAAAGAATATAAAGGAGACACACAAGTGAAGCTACTTTCCCTACTCCAACCAGAGCCCAAATCATCGGTCATATGTCAAGGACAAGTGTACTTTTATTGAAAACTGACGTCTATCCCCTCCTCAATCGAAACCAAAAGTGGTGCTCGTCCGTTCCCACTAGGCTTTACTCCTCTTGCCTAAAGTATAACCTCACACTCCCTCCTTTCTATTCTAACTTCCTTGATACCACTGGATTCGTAAGAGAACTATGTGAGAACATTTTTGTGTCTACTGAAGGTAATTCAATAGAGGTTTGTCAAATTTGGACATGAGATATTGAGTTCATTGTTCAATTTGAAATATATTCAAAAGCTGCGATTGGTATACGCAAAGTAAATTGGAATACTTTTTGCTACGGCCATGCGTAAAGCTAGTACTTTGCGCATCATTCCTTGATCCAGTTCCGTCATATGTTTGAATTGAACGCGAACCAAGTTCATGCTTGAGGTAACTCTCATTACCTCATTATTTTGGGTATTTGTTGAATCAAACTGTCAACTTGTGTTCTCGTTCTCCTTGGTATGTGCCCAATAATTGTCAAAAACTGAAGTAGAAAAAATCTTGAAAGAGGTCTTTCAATAGAAATATAACAATTTCGTATTCCTATATGAACGCACCGTCAACTATTTTTATAGATCTGTCAAAGTCAGAACGTCATTCAAAGCCTATGTTTTCACCATGATGAAGTTTGCGGACGAGCAATGCTTGCAAACTATTGAAAACTACCACTGACACTCTGAGTCGGTGGTCGCAACTTCAAGAACTCTCACTTCAATATCTGACCCATTCGACTGACTATGCAAGCTATAGTGAATGAATTTAAGTCTTTGTTCTTACTATTGAATGTTTCAGTGCAAAAGAGACGTCGCAACGCTCAGAGTACCAAAAATATCGCTGCCGTAAGTAAGTCGATTCAGAATGAGCCAAATCAGTCTATTTCACGTCGTTCTCAGAAATTGGGCATGAATTAAACCACATTTTGACGTATTCTGGGAGAAAATACTGGCCTATATCCTCACAAGATCAAATTGGAAGGAATTCCATAGTTTCATTGAATTATTCTGGCTGAATAGCTTTGTCAATAAACAAAATATGCATTACTAGACAGCAACATACTCACATGTACTTCAAGAGATACCATTGAGTCCTCGAAAAATTACTGTTGGGCGTGGTTTCAATGCCGGAGGTTTGATTTGGCCGTATTTTTTCGTCGATAAAAACAATCGCCTTGTGACCATCAATGAAGTGCGCTATCGTGGCATGTTGGAAGATTATTTTCGATCAGAATTGGATGGGCTTGACATCAATGGAACGACCAGATGGCACCGGTCCAGAGTGCTAGCCTCTAGACGCAAAGGGCATGAGTTTGAATCTTAGCTGGGTCATGAAGTTCACGACTTTTCTGGATCAGTATCCACTCTCGTTATCTTTCCAAGCTAGAAATCAAATTAACTTGGTCTCAATGAAGCTATCTGGCACTGGCTAATTGTTGTTACATGAGCCTGCATCTATTGACTGGCAACGCACAAGGCAGCAAGGTAAAAACGTGACAAGTAAAATGAAAAATAGCTGTGTGTGTGACATGTCAACCTAGGGACATAACTCACATGATCAAAACCCAAGGTCCATTGATTTGAATTGGATGGGCTTGACATCAATGATATGTGGTTGCAACAAGACGGTGCCACATGTCAAACCGCTGGTCAAACAATTGGATCATCTCGAGAAATGGTCTAGTCAAATGACCACCTTGCTCATGAGATCTAACGCCAATAGATTTCTTTTCAAGGGACCACATCGAGGCATTGGTCTTTGCCAACAAGCCTGCAACGTTGGACGAGTGAAATTATCAACGTTCTGGCCGAAATGTGTGCAAGAGTGGTAGAAAATGGGCCCAAAGAGTCGACCGCTGTCAACGGGATTGCAGTGGTCATATTAGCAAGATTCAGTTTCATAGTTAAATGTAGCGTGTATACCACACCTGACATAGATTTCAACCCGTTATCTGAGATATTCTGTGTTTTATTTGATTTAGAACTGTTATGTCTCTATTGAAAGATCCATTATTTACTAAGAAAATGAGCAAGTATCATGACAGTGGGCCATTGCAGATTGCTAGACCTCATACTCTTGTTGCACGGACGACTATTTGTTCTTTACTAGCTATAGTTTTGTATAATACTTATCCATGAGAAATTCTCTGTTCAATTCACTGTAGCAGGTCTCATCTATTCAAAAGAATTCATTGAAATTATGTAAACAATTGAAAATACCTCCTTTCCCTCAAAAAAAAAAAGAGAAATGCTCTATCTCTGTGACATTCAAATATATATATTTCAATTTTGATTCATTCTCATGAGGATTGTTGTTTGAAATCTTGAGCACATTAAACGTTGCAATAAACAAAGTGACATGACTTTCCTACTACACATGAAAATCGTCTAGATTCAACGTAGTTTGGAAGGGTGAAGATTTTGTACGAATCGAGAAAAAATTCAGAGGCTGAAACTGGCGGGATTTGAGATTGCGAATACGTCACTTATAAAAAAGTTACGCGGAACCAGCTTCCAACAGGAAAGACTAGCCTATAACTGGCAGAAGCAGCTTCTTGTAACAATAACCATTAATTCCATGCTGTGCTTGAAATAATGTTCATTACTCCTAATAATATTAAAAAACTATCATATTTCAAAGAAAACTGAGTTCTGAAGTTATGAAGTTGAGTTGAAGAATAAAATATACTTCTGTATCAAAAACTCGAAGCAATTGGAAAATATTACGTACAGTTTTCTGGTCTGACAATAGGAAAAATGACTTGTCCTGTGTAAGAACTTTTCTTCATATTCACATTGTAACTCAGTTGATTCTAATAGTACAATATTGCAAAAGAAATCCAGCTGAAAGGAATTGAATTTCCACAGCTTTCACTTGTAGTATTTTTAGATACAATTTACAACCTTAAAAGTCATGAGCGAAGAATAAGCTGGAGCATAATGCTTTTCGAGAATGGGAATGCTCAGAAGGATTGTGATTCGATCATTGTTTGACGTAGAAAAGAGTCATGATAATCCTACGATAGAGATTCCTATTCTGTTCAAACGGAAAGTGGTTTTGTACGATTTAGCACTCTCTAAAAAAATTGTAACACCTTGGAGGGCTAGAAAAGCTTCAGTCTCTTAAACTATATTCCAAATTGAAAATTTTCTCCGAAATTCGTCTTTTCTTAGATTTTAGAACAATCGAAACTTTGATATAATATGAGACGTTAAGTGACTTACCATAACTTATTTTGAAGTTGGATATATTCTGCAATTCGACTCTTCAAGCCTCAGTGCACAAAATAAAACACCAACTCACTGTTACTGTAAAATATCCATCACAAATTGACTACGTCAATGCAAAATGGGATATTTCCCACTCTTAACAGCTTTCATGAGATCACCTTGTTATCCTGTAACACTAGAATTGTACACAAGAAAACCGCTTTTATTCCTGCAGATTAGGGTAGAATTTCTGCTTAGGACCACGGTTCCAGATCTCCGTTGGAGTTTGGTGCATAAAACAGTTTATTTCAAAATAATCCACATTGTCAATTTGTTTGTCATAGCATACTGCATAATAGTTCTGATAGAAAAATTAGTTCGCTAACTCAAATGAAAAATAGATAACACTTCTGAATATTGTATACGAAACAATGCATGCAGTTTGTACACTTTGGGAAGACACCAATAGTCTTCTGCACTATAATTTCTTCTTAGACGCAAGATTCTTGCTGGCAGCCCATGAGTGGAGTCCTGACTGTGACGACTTCTCGATGGTACATAGTAGGTTTATTTACAGGGAAGAGTACAGAAACTGGAGACACGAGTGGAGAAGTCAAAGAGGTTTTGGAAGTAGCGAGGGGCGGCCGACGGCCGTGGTCTATTTGAGCGTAAATGGTCGGTTCGTCGCGGTTGCGGTATCCAGCTGTTGTGTCCAACGTGTTTGGACGAGCCAGGCAAAGCTCTGCGTATGTTACTTCATTGTTCACCTACAATGAACACATTTTTTATTCCTGTACATTCCTTTGCTTGGCAAAATCGGACTGAAATAGATAAAAGCTAGAACTGGCTGGATTTGAATTGGCGAATACCTCACTTATAGAACAAAGCTGTGCAGAACCGGCTTCCAACCAGAAAAACTGGCCTAGAACCGGCAAAAACAATACTAGTAGGTCAAAGTTAATGAGCTGCAAACGTCGATTTAAAATTAGATGACTGCTCTTTGTTTATTAGCTTGGCAATAATAAAATTCTAAATTTTGAAATACGTAACTTTTAATTCTCTCCTTGGAGGAATCAAGTATTCCTAAACTGACCCTAAAGATGTTGAAAATGATTTAAAAGTTTCGTACTTACCGGTTGAGCTGCATAGGCACGGTCTCGAGCTATGTACGCTTCTGCTAAAGGAGTCACATGTGATGGTGGCCCATTGTATTCTACAGAATTGACGCTATTGTTCAAACCAGGTCCAGGAGTCTGAGCGGCTGAACCAAGTTGGTAATCTGAATCTATTAAGAATAAGATTGTGTGAGCTACTGTATATTTAGCACGAATTTGATTAAGAGAAAAAAGCCAGGAGGTTCAGTGATGATTGCAATGGAGGGCGTAGTTCTAAATTGAGGATTGGAACTTAATTACAATGAATGGTATCAACATTTGTTCCATTGTTCCACGATTATTATTCCAAGAGAAATAAGTCTTTAAATTGAAATATATTTTCGTTGCACCATTTATCCCCTATACAACTGGGATTGGGAGATGCTGATTCTCTCCACCACCTGATCCGAAGGAAAGCTGGTTTAATGGTGCACACTAGATTCACATAAGCGTACTTGAAATTTTTAAGCACCTATTGGACATTCGTCTGGTTGTATACGTGATAAATATTTGATGGAACACTATTCTCTATACTACCATGGAAGAGTTGTTTCACGTTAAAAATGTATAACCACTGAAGTATTCATTTATTACCTTTGTTTGCTGGTACAACATCTGGATTTTTATCATCCTTCTCGAACAAATCTTCGCTTTCAGATCTGAGTGGGAGAGTGACTTTATCCTTGATCTGCAGGAGCCCTGGTCGAGAAGGTTGTGAAGGATCCCTGTGCGACCCTCGTACTTTCAGAGCACCTACTATGAGGACAGTAACTAGCAGAAGAGCTGTCACCACGCCGATAAGTATACCCAAGATGGGTGCTAGCTCGATTCTTGTGGGTGTACCTGATATTAAAACATCTAGAGATCAGGTAGAGAAGATTCTTGAAGCTTCACACTTATTGGATTGCAACGTGAATCTTGACTCACGAAGTGATCATTTAATAACGCGAAAATATTTTTTTGCACCTACAATGAACAACGTACAAGTTTCGAGCCGGTTCTAAATCGATTATCGACGAAGAACAGGTCTAGATGAAGTATTGAATTGGTTGCAATCAAATGAAGTATGAAGCTGTCAAAAAAGATTTTCAGTGGTAGCTAGTAAAATGTGAAGAATGTGCTGAAGTATTAGTGAATTTCCATTTGAGATAGTATCTTATTGTTGTTTAATAATAATTCACTCGACAAATGAATGAACAATCAACGCATCTTCATAGTTTTCATTTCAAGTGAACATTTGAGGTTCAATCAGCTTTTGACAGGTTGTCATCATGCTTGGATGAAAACCTTTGCGCCAATTTTCAATTTTTGACTAACCTCTACCTTGGAAAATTCGCTTGAAGGACCTGAGAGCAGATAGCTGCACAAAAAATTAGACGAGCGAGCAACACACATACACCGATATAAATGAAGATTTTTGTTATCCATGATCTCTGTCCGAAATTTGAATGCAAAACATTTTAAAATGAGATAATCTCACAGACACATGATTGAGCAGTTATTCTTGTCTGTTGACAAATTTGAAACGAGATTAGTATTTTTTTGTTGTCAATTGCAAAATCAAAAATTATAAAGCCTACTGAGTGCATGTCGATAGCTGTGCATGCAATACATTAAAAAAAATATAGTCAGTTGATGAAGAATGAATCAAGTAAAGATATCAACAAGATGTACAACAAAATATCGCAATCATCATCAAATCAAAAAGATCATTCCAAAATGATATCATATATTGTGTTGAGAGCTACTGTATCTTCTTGTTTGGTGATGTTTTGTTTCATGTACAACATTTCCAAGGTGAGACTCTTATTTGAGTATTTTCTTTTACCAGTTACCCACGGCTCCGCCCGCATATAAATGTAATTGAGAAATCTATGAGAAAAAACATAATAACGTCTTAACATTAATCGAGCTTGC
The DNA here is from genome assembly GCA_963989225.1 of Dromius quadrimaculatus. NCBI lineage: Eukaryota > Metazoa > Arthropoda > Insecta > Coleoptera > Carabidae > Dromius > Dromius quadrimaculatus. Next base: position 8,240,103 of record OZ022328.1, read on the forward strand.
TTTGCTCGCACGGCGGCCTACTGTTGACCAAGTACGGCAGCTTACAGTTTAGGTAGCTCCCTCACGAGATGGTTGAATTGTCAAATTGTTCAAATTTGGCATACGTATTGTTTAACATGTTAACAACACCTCTATAGAATATGAACTAGTTGCACCATCCCAAACCCGAGATATATATAATTGAAGTTGATTCAATTAACACGTAGCATATGGACCATGCATAGGCAAACAGCACATTAATAATTCTCCCGTTAATGCCAAAATTAGAAAATTAATGAAACCTAGGAGGGGCTAGAACAGGATATCACGGATATTATAAGAAAAAATCAAGTTGATTGATCATCTATTCTGACAGATATAATCTTGAGAAGTACTAAGATCTAGCTGCATACGATATATTCTGCAAGCGAACGAGCGAATGGTGGGAAACAGAACGTTGCCACGATTGGTCACGATCGTCATTCTAACACGCACACATAAGAATGCGTCGTCTGTGTAGGCAACCATTTCTGTGTGTTGAGGCATAGCCCGGATAGTTCCGTCAGAAACTTCATTCGCAATGTCAGATCAAAAGAACTTTTAGAATGAATTTTACGAGAGCAAATGATATCCATCGTGTATCTAATGGCACCGTTAATGATTACAATTCAAACGAATGATCAACTGTTTTAATATGCAGACGGTATGTAACTTTTGATTGGGACTGTCACAGGGGAACTACCTTAACCGAGCTCGCTTTCTATGAAAAAAATATATGATAATGTCTCATTGACCATCAGATAGTCGTAGATTTGAGTGGATCACTTCTGCCTATCGTTTTTCGCTGACATTTTTTTCCCTAAATTTCATTTTGTAAGCAAGGCAGAAACGAGAAAATTGGATCAGATCATGGTTCTTTTATAAAAATTTATAATTGATCTCTATTATGTTGGCCACACGATCCAGATTTAATTTTGCCATTATTATACTTCAAATACAAAACTCTTGAAGGCAGAGAAAACAAAATGGAGTACTCAAGTCTACGACTATCTGACGGTTTATTAACATTGACCGCAATTGCATCACTCGCACGGCGGCTTACCGTTGACCAAGCTCGTTTCGCTCGCACAATATCTTAAAATTGACCGAGCTCGTTTCGTTCGCTCCCACGGCGGCCTACTGTTAACCAAGCCCGTTCCGCTAACACGGTAGTGTTCTGTAAACTGAGCTCGTCTTACTCGCACAGCATGATCGAAACTATTTTATTTATATTTTAAAGAATTCAATTCTCAAAAAGTCTAGTTTGAGTTTATACGCGGTTGAAATTACACCTCGTATTCTGGTTTTGGAGGGCAAGCAGTCTGAAGATGCAGGAGCGCCGTGACGGTCGGTGTGCTATAGTCTCACTCTGGTTCTAGACCGCGTGCATTCTGAGGATGCAGAGAGCACCATGGTGCAGTAGTCTCATTTGCGTTACACTTTTTCGTTCCATAAACGTCCCAAATATAGTTGGACTTTGAGATTGAATATTCTATATCAACCAATTGAGGCCCAGTTGTACAATCTAAGCTTATCCAGAGTTTACTACAACCAAGTTATATTTCTACGGTTACAATTGCTGAAATAATTATAACCATAGAGATTAAATTTGATTTTACTAAACTTTGGATAAGCTTGGACTGTACAACTGGGTCTAAATGCCGTTAATATGCATACAAAATTTCAAGATGGTCGGTTGAGCTGTTTACGGGTGAAAGCGTAACAAACAAATAAACAGACAAACTCACATTCGCATTTATGATTTTAGTTAGGCTGAAGAGTACGCGCCTCATCAAGACTTAGAAAATAGCAATCGTTGATACTGTAGCATATTTGAGTTTACTTCTTCTATCACGTATTCATCTACTTGTGATATGAATATCGCTAAGTAGGTTATAATGAGATACTCAGCTGACACAGAATCTTTGTTTCTTTGTCATCTGAGTTTGTTAGCTATTTAATTTTCATTCCATTGATGATTGAGGTACATGGTACTCACTGGAGGATTTTGTATTATCAAGCAATGAAGATTCAACTATAAACTGAAAATACATATTGGAATCGTTAACAGTTGACAAAATCTCACTGATTTTAAATTTTGAAAAGACAGTTATCACATAATCCACATATTTGCTCATCAACGGAGTACTGAAAGATAGGCAGCTTTGCTAGCACCAAATTGATAACAAGATTTGCGACTACCGGTGACATTCAACTGCCCATTGCTGCGTCAAAGATTTGTTCGACTTTTTTCTGTTTAAGAGCTTCTTATTTCAAAGGTATATTGGTGCACAGACAAAAATATCTAGGAAATTTGAAGCGCAGTCAGAAATTAAGGTTACTGGAAATATGAGTGCTTGAAATCCGAATATGGTTTTTATGTAATACTTATCTTGTGATCGAGTTGAATATAAGGACGATTTTCTCTATTTATGATAAAGGAGGCTGCTATTTTTATTCTTTTTGAGTATTAGAAGAAGAAGGTTCAGTATTAGAGAAGACAAGTATCAGGAAAATAGTTATGTACGGAAGATGCATTCAAACATACATTGATAAAAAGAACATGCACAATTCCATACATTTTACTAGCTACGACTCAACCAGTTTTATCCAAATACCTGTTTGCTTTTCCGCTACTTTGAGCGTAAACCCTTCTAGAAGGACGGCTTCACTTCTTCCCTTAGAGTTTGCTGCGTAGACCATCATCTTCAGAATCTTCCCAGAGTCCAAACCACTGACAGTAAAAAGTGGAAACTTGGCAGAAACATTCGCTTGAAGAACGGAAGATTGTTGATCATATACTTCCAGGAGGAAGTACTGTGGCTGCCCTCCATCAAATCCTTCCATGCACTCGACCTCCAAGGACTCTGTTGTTTGGTTCAGTAAGGAACAATTATATGGAGCATCTGGTTTTCCAGCAGCTATGATGTGGAAAACGCAAGGCTCACGTTGTCGGCCTGCTGTATTTTCCGCCCAGCACATGACCGTTCCATAATCAAGTTCCGATACAGGCGTGTAGGTTAGAACGGAGCGGGAATGTTCTGAAGGGCTTCGGTAACGGGTTTGAGGAACGTCGATTGTTTCAGCCGTGTTATTAAAAGACCATTTGAAGCTCAATGGAGGAGGATAGGAGTCCACTTCGCAAGAAACTTTAGCGTTTTCGTGACGAGCTACGCCGTAAATGCGTTTTTGGTCCAAACGACAAAGTGGCTTGTCTAAAATAGTTTGAAAGAAGAGTTTAAGAAAAAATACGATTATTTGATGTTAATACCAATTTTTGTGATATATCATATTTGAAGACATTTAATGCTTCGAATTGAAACTTGCATTCTTACTTACACATGATTTTGAGTTGCACTGTATTGCTGTCTCCATCTCCTTCGACGTTTGAGGCAATACAAGTATAGTTGCCAGCTTGCTGACGATTTACATTTTGCAATGCCAAATCGCTGTTGCTCATTATTATACCTGTTTTTTGATTATGCTGCATTACTTGTCCCTGTAAAGAAGAATAAGTATCAGTTCACAAATGTACTATGATTAATATCTATAGAGAATTATCAGGTACTTGATGTAAGTAATCCGTAACCAATTGATTCTCTTTGATCTTGGCACGGTATTCCATGTAACAAAATGATTGATAATACTTCAATTATCTATCTGTGTTAGATTCACCAGATGGAATAAATAACTTTTTTTGCTATGACAAACAAGTAAAGAATCCTCTTCATTTCATTTAATTCAATTCTTGTAGAATCAGAGAGGCAATAAAAAGAAAACAATGCATTTAATAAATACCAAGCTATACAGAACACAAAACAATGTAGGACAAGCGAAGCAACTTCTGCAATAGAGCAGGAATGTTATTCGTCTTAAATCTACGTCATAGATTCACTCCGAAATACCGAATACATTCTCCTGATGTTGAATTTGTTGCAGTTCAGAGATAACTTAGCAAATATCATCTCAAGTTTTCAAATGATGTTTTTTCTCCAACTAGCTCAGATTCTTCTAAGATAGCTGCAATTAAATGAATAATTCCTAGAATATTATCAAGTAGGAGCAGCAAGAAAATTTCCAGCTGAAAATTCCTTTATCAATTTAAGGAACTGAACTATATATTAAGAAGAAGAGTGATTGCAGAAGATAAGAGTATTGAAATAACAATTGATCAAATTAATTCTTGCTGAAATACACTTGAAGGAGGGCAACTACTATGAACACAAAAATTCGGCATACAAGTGTCATGCCACTTCTAGTTAGGCAAAAAATTATAATTTCTATCTTGCATTCTGCTGGACCTCTATACGCTGGGTGCGTGCTGCCATTTCCCTCTATAACGCAGATTTCTCGGGGCTTGCTAGTATGTAATGCCTGTATTACACGATTCAATTTCTCAATCAATAAATTCACGAAGTTTTATTTTGAATTTATTGGATCGTATAATACGAGACACTTCGTGTATCTTTTCTTCATGAAGAAATTCATGAATTTATCGACGAATTAGAACGTGTTCTATTTTTCGACAACTTCCTAGGGAATTCTAGGGTTTTTGCTCCGCATCTTGTCGTTGCCAACCTTTGAATTTAACATTGTCTTCGTTTACCTTCAACCTTTTTGCGGTTAAGTTTGTTTGAATCTAAAGAGATACTGTGAGAATTCTGATTCCATTGTACTTCTAGTTCTACAGAAACTTGCAAGAAACGCAATACAAAAATTAATGACAGTAAAATGACAACTGATATTTAGGTAGGTACTAATAAATTCTTCACAATGAATTGATGGAAATCTTCATGTGTGTAAAAACGAACCGATATTTTTCTGCTTGACAATAAATTCAAGAAGAAATTCAAGAACAACTTGAATATCTTTATGAATAAATTGAATCGTGTAATACAAGCATAACATCATTTATATTTGTGAATATAACTGAATAATTTTTTTTTTGAGAAGTCAGTAAATTTTGAAAGCTATCGAAATCGAAGAGCTGATGAGTTAACTTCTATTGTTCTAAAGAAGAAGGTATCAAAAATGTTTTTGAGCATGTTTATCATTTTGCATATGTTAAGGTTAGGTTATTCGTCAATAATTGAGAAAGTATCAGAAGCATATTCAAAATTGATCTCGAAATTTCTGGAACTATAAAAGTGAGTAATATGAAATAGTGAATAATGATATAGTTTGTTGGAAGAGTTTTAACAATTTTCAGCTATAATATGATCATAGTTTTTTTTTTTTCAATCTCAGACAATGCAGGAGGGTAAGCTACTGGTAACAGCAGAACATGTCAAAGATGTGGAAGAAAAATTTCTTTTGACATAAATCATTCCATAACATGCAAGGTAATAAATAAGGCAAACATCAGTTACTCTAGCTCCTTATGAAACATCGTTGTACGCAATTTGAATTGCATTAGGTAGGTATTTTTTAAATTCTGTATTTAGGAGGACTGGAATTTTATTTGTAGATAAATGCTTGATAAAAGGAATCAGGGCCGTTTGACACGGTGTATCTGAATCTGCATTTAGCTTTGTAATTTGATTCTCTATTTTGAAGCGAAAGGAAAGGCAACATGTCATATCATACATGAAATCACAGTGCAGTGCACAAAATTTTATGTACCAAGAGAATAATTTTGCTTTGCATCAAAATAGAGAGTCAAGATGCAAAGCAAAATATATTATTTAATGCAATGTGTCAAACAGCCCTTAAAGTTGGATTATGTATTACTCAATTTTTGCTATTCATTTCAAGAATCCATTTTTACTTACTTGTACTAAGTACAAGGAAGTATTGTGAAACCGACAAAATTCACCTATCGAGATTTTGATGAAAATATCTGTTTTGAGCATCCCTGAATCCGTTTTGACTATTTTTGGCTTGATGTCGGTACGTATGTTCGTTCGTGCGTGGGTGCGTGCGTAACTCGCAAATCTCGAAGCTGGTCTAACGTATAATGTTGAAATTTTGTATTTAAGACTAGAATAAGGTCTAGTTGTGCACCTTGCATTATGGTCCCAAGTGTCTGTACCGTAAGTGCACTTTACTTGAAACTTTTTCCGAATTTTTTTAATAAATCAAGAATGATCAACCGTGAGATGTTGAAATTCAGCATTTGAACTTGATGTTGTATCAGAATGGTTATCTGCTATATTTGTAAGAATCAGCTAGACACTTTACTTGAAGCTTCTTTTGGATTTTTTTCATAAATAAAAGAATGAACCGCCATAGCATATTGAAATCTCGTATAAAGAAATTCTATAACATCTTATTGTACATCTTGCATTAGGATTGCGATCGGGCAAACCGGAAGTGCACTTTACTTGACACATTTTTCTAATTCTCCGTATAAATTCAGAATGATCAGCCATAGGATACTGGAATTTAGCATCTGAAATTGCTGTAGCATCCAAATGGTCATCTTCTATTTTTGTAACAATCGGCTGAGCCGAAAGTGCACTTTATATGACAGACTTTTCGAATTTTCCGCATAAATTCCAAACAATCAGTCGTGAAATATTTGAATTTTGTATTAGGCACTTTTATAATATCTAGTTGTACATCTTGCATTATGATTGCTATCATCTAAGCTGGAAGAGCACTATATTTGAAACATTTTTCGAATTTTCCGCATAAATCCAAAAAAATTGATCGTAGATTGTTAGAATTTAGTATTTAGGACGATTATACCGTCGAGATGCTCATATCCTGTTCTTATATAGATCCACCGAGCCGGAAGTGCACTTTATTTCACAGTCTTTTGGAATTTTTCGCATACATTCCAAACGATCAGGTGAAGAATATTGAAATTTGGTATTTCAATCTGCTGTAGCATCTGAATGGTTGCCTACTATTTCCATAACAATCGACTAAATGAGAAGTGCAGTTCAGTAGGAATGCATTATTTAATTTTGCGCATAAAATCAGATCTGTTCGTAGTCGTAGAATTTTGGAAACCAGTATTAAGGAATGTTGTAGTATAAGAATAATACCTAGTGTTTCCATAGCAACCGACTTGGCTTAAAGCGCATTTTACTTGACAGATTCCTAGAATCTCTTGGGTGAATCCAAAACGATTATCTGTGGAACGATGAGATTCTGTGTTTGATTATACATACCCAATGATATATACGATCAAACACAAAATCACATCGTATCATATATATATATATATATATATATATATATATATATATATATATATATATATATATATATATATATATATATATATATATATATATAAATATATATATATATGATGTACAAGTAAGACACGTAATGTTCACGTCAGACTTTTTGAATTTTTTGGCCTCTTAAATTCCAAATTTTAACATGTCATTTATTTCATAATGTAACCAAATTTCAAACTCACACTTTCAAGCTAGCTGATAGCTGATAGCTCTCATTGCGGCACTGAAACGTCCTGTGCTTTTACATAAACGTAATTTTTATTCACGTAGTTATTTTGGTCCCTCTGCCAATTCCAATGTCTCTATAACAGAACAAGTCCGGTTCTGAATAGATGAAAATAATTTCTCTAGGATGGAACCACAAAAAAAGCTTCATGAATTGAATCAAAACATAGAAAAAAAAAATACAGGACATAAACTAAACATTTGTTATATCTAATATAATATATTAACTTTCAAGCAGATTGACATGCACAAAATAAGTGTTGAGAGTGTTGGCGATTGAATGAATTCGAATGTTTCAGAAATAGTCTTGAAATGTAAAAACAACTCATTCTCTGCTTTGGATAAAGCCGTTGTTGAACAAGCGCTTCTGAGAAGATGCTAATCCAAACCCAATAATGTTAACAATCAGCCCTATTTGAAAGTAATCAGGATTAATGTGAAAAATCTGATTTAAATACGAGCTTCTAATTTAATTTGGACAATGTAGTGATCACAAGAAGGTGCTTCCATCATCTGACACCATAGACTTAGAAAGTGAATTGTGCATACCTTGAGTATCAGTGTAACTTTTAAGCCTACCCAACTAAACTAACCAAAACTCCACGACTGAAGCACTAACAAATGCCACCAGCGTCATCTCTTCTCACAAAAGCAGAGCCTACAGGGATTCGCGCTATCTTTGATACAGAAGTAGAACTCACAGTTACCAGCGTCATATCTGTTACAAAAGCTTCTGCGCGGTGGCGCCTGTATATCTGAGAGGTGTAAAATTCAACAGATCAACCTAAATATGAATATAATTGTTTTCAGAACTCTCAATGATCAAAGTAATAGCTATTTTTATACTTCATTAACACTCTCACACTCAGTAAAGTGTATCACGTAGCTCATTACTGATTGCAGGCTATGAGCATGAAATGTCAAACAGAAATATCATAATCATCGTTTGTATGAAAATGACTCTTTTAGGGACGCAGGGAGTAACTAACATCGTCATAAAGCTTAATGTTATCAAGTATCTTGGTCAAGTCGTTGATAACTGACCATGGACAAACAATTATTAATTCATAAAATTAAAATGCTCAAACATTCATTTGTTACACAGAATTCCAAATCTGATAAATAGTTTTGACACTATCACCTCAGAGCGTAGAGTAACTGTAGACACGTGCTTCCTTCTTATTATTACTAGTCAGAACTTGAACCACAAAGTGTTACATTCAAAAGAATAGGTTGTCTGCAGAAGTAGGCACTACATGCCGCATCATCCACTAAGCATAAAACCAGTGACGGCATGTGAATAAAATAGATATCACAATATAAATTGTGGCAAATTCAAGTTTTGGAACATATGAATAATAAAGCTGAATTTCTAGAACATTTAGTTGTTCCACAAAAATTCGAATCCAAGAGCCAGTTTTGACATTATCATCTTAGATCGGGGAGCAACTGTAGACACGTATTCCGTCTTTATTAGGACTCGTCAGTACAATCCAGCTAAAAATCCAGGATGGTCAAAGCTTGAATCTCAGAGTGTAATAACTCAGCTCTACTGCATAAGTCAAAATATTTTTTTTTATGCAAGTTCATGATGGTCTTGCAGCTATTAGGTCCCGAGAATTTAGTCTTGCAATATTTTTTATATGATTGGATTCATCTCAAATTCAATATATAGAAAAGCTGAGCACTGCTGAAATAACCAAAGTAATATTTTTTTTCACCTAACTTCATGGTGGTCTGGCAACCATTAGGTCTCGAAAATTTGGTCGGGCAATGATTTTTATGTGTATAGAATCCCTTCGAATTTATTATACCAACATCAAGTTCAAATATTGAATTTCAACATCCTACGGTTAATCACTCTAGATTTATCAGAAAAATTCGAAGAAGTTCAAAGTAAAGTGCACTTCCAGTACGGACGATTGGAATCATAATGCGAAGTGCACAACATTATACGTTAAACCAGTTTTGAGATTTGAGAGCTATAGTCCAGTCGACATGTACTTTGAGGTCGGAAAAAATGCGAATTTAATAAAACTTTGGTATGTTGTTTTTGATGACTCAATAGTGTTATCTTCATGTTTTCCGACCAAAATTTCTCAAAGCAATTTTCAGGGGGAGGAAAAAACCACGAAATTTTGGCACTTTTTTCAGTTTTTGCCCTGTAACTTTTTCCCCTCCATTCCTACGCCTTAAAGTTCAACTTTGTAGAGCATCAAATTTCCGATAAATTTGATGCGTGAAACTTGTTTGCAGATCCACTAAGTGTCAAGATACAGCACTTCTAAAAAGGGAAAAATTCCTGAAAATCTGAAAAAACATAAAAAATGGCGGTTTTCGCTGAATATCTTTTATTTTTCAACATTATTCATGGTATTATGGTACCTAGTTTCATTCTGACGTAGGAATCAGTCAACAACCCACCCCTTATCCTGCTTAGTTTTAGAATTTTGTTGTTATTTGTGTACTAATACTAGCATACATACCAAATTTCAGCATTCTAGGACTTCAGGAAGTAACTCAAGAAATTTGATAATCATCAGTGAGCGAGTCAGTGACGGAATCGAGATTTTTTCACATGTCAATTAAATTTACAGTATAAGAACTATGCAATTGAAACTTCATATGTTTGATAAGTCCATTATTGACATTATATCTTGAGGATTTTGTTTATCTGGTAGGTATAATCCAAATCCAAGTTATTATGGTTCAAAAAAACGACGAAGCTCTTCGAGAAAGGTATGTAGTGCTCTTGCGTTTTCTTTGACTGGTCTTGGTGGGGGTACTACCGTGCCTCCAGATATAGTGGCATCGGTAGGCAGGGTGAGTGGTGGGTTGTTGATTGATTTCTGCGTCAGAATGAAACTAGGTACCATAAAAAATTTGATAAATAAGAGATATCCAGCGAAAACCCCCATTTTCAATGTTTTTTTAGATTTTAAGAAATTGCTATATCTTGGAACTTGGGGAATCTACAAAAAGTTTTCTGGACTAAACTTATCGAAAATTTGATGTTCTACGAAATTGAACTTGACAATCTCAGGCGTAGGAATGAAGGGGAAAAAGTTACAGTGCTTAAACTGAAAAAAGTGCCGAAATTTCGTGGTTTTCTCCTCCCCCTGAAAATTGCTTCGCGAAATTTTGGTCGGAAAATATACATATAACACTATTAGGTGATCAAAAACAATATACCAAAGTTTCATCAAGTTCGCATTTTTTCCTAATTTACCCCTATTTTTCGACATGCCGACTGGACTACTACGAACGAATGCACGAACGCACTTATGTACCGACATCAATCCGAAAATAGTCAAAATGGATTCAGGGATGCTCAAAACGGATATTTCCATCACAATCTCGATAGGTGAATTTTGTCGGTTTTACAATACTTTCTTGTATTAGTACAAGTGAGTAAATAAACCTGATAACTTAGGGCATCATGTGGCATGCATGTCGAAACAGCCATGATGCCCTGAATTATTGTGTTTTTTTTTCTTATTTTTCGGCCTCTGAAATTCATTCATTCTATACTGTAACTAAATTTTGAATTCACACTTTTAAGCTGATGATGGCAGGCCGTTGCGTCGCCGAAATGCCTTGTGCTTTTAAATTCACGTAATTTTGTCTACGTAGTTATTTTGGTCCCGTTGCCACTTTCAATGTCTCTATAACAATTCATTTGGATCACTACTTATGAAGATTAACGGACTTGTTTTGCTTTTTCTGAATGAAAAGAACCTAGCTCTTGAGCACATTACGACTTGAAGTAAGTAAGTGAGGTACGAATCAAATATACCTTTAGTTTCCAACGTACGAATGAATGGTTCAGTAGATGTATTTGTTTCTATGATTTGATCAATAATAATCATGAAATTAAGCGCACAACTTGGTACTTGAGTTATATTGAACAAAAGGGACATAACCTTCAAGGTCATTATAACTGTTCCAACCCTAAGTTCATATCTGATGATAATCGAAATATTGTGTTTTGTACCAATCTTCGTCTAAAATACTACATCCAACATTATTTTCATTCCATCATTTGTTGACAAGTTCATAAAAAGGACGATATAAAATATCAATATTCATTGATGGAACGATTTTGTATATTGATGCTATTTTGACGTATGTCCTTGAAGATAAGTTCGCAGATCAAAACAATAAATTCCAAAAGAGATTATGATAAACAAAAAATGTCAGTTATTTCCATGTTGAACCAGAATCTCATCAATATCCGCTTTCATAACGAATAGAGATCTTAGATGTCGTGAAAAAAGTGGTTTACGTTAGCAGTATAACTACAAAAAAATCCATTGCATTCAGCAATTCCATTACCGTAAACATGCGGAAAAATAAATTCACGTCTTGCTTAATTGGAAACAAAACGTCGGGAAGTCGTAGCGAGCAAATATTCTTGCGTTGCTTTCACGGTTATTTTAATCCACACAAGGCGTTGAACGCTGTAGTGTACTGTAGTGTTAGTGAAAGACATATCAGAAAACGTATTTCAAGGGGAGTTGAGCTCACCCTACTCGCAGCAATTTTACATTGTGTGGAATACAATGTGTGTTCCTTGCATAGTGTTTCTGTTTAGCTCATCCAGCATTAGTTGAACGATTCAAATTCTTAATTCACTTTAAATATAATGTACAAAATCTTTGATGGAGCATAAGAGAATATTTTGTCAATCAGAATTGATCTGATAAGACGAATCAAATTTGGCGCATCTGGGCTCTTGAAATAACATCATTGAATTCTTTCTGGAAAACTATTTTCCGCTGTAATTTTAAAGCTTGATTGATTTTGTACCGAATTGAGTTCCGATTTCATATCCACACAAAAGTCAATATATTAATTTCACTACAATCTAATTGTCTAGCAAAAAATTTTGTATGTGCTTGTATGGATATATTCAGGAATAATTCCAGGAACCAGTCGAACCGCATATATATCTCGAAATCAAACAATGGAGGCAAACAGCACAAAACAAAGTCAAGCCAGAAGCAGAAGCATTCGTAGACAGATCGGACGAACCATTTCTAACAATGTGCAAATAGAACTATAACCCTCAGCACTTCAGTCATCCTCCAATGTTTAAACTCTGCGTGTTTATTATATGGCAGCTACAACAGTATCCGTAATTACAACTGGGAGTCTGGACGTGTCTGGAGTTGCTGGAATTCCCGGGAAAGGGCGGAGCGGCGACTACGTGACGTTAGAGAAATGGACACATCCATTTTGTAGATATTAAGCCCCCAATGGCGGCCTGTGGAATTTCAGACCGACGCGCAGCTATTTTTAAATGTCTGCCATCTTTTACAGGTACTACAGAAGTACAAAGTACGGACGCTCTATAAATTTATACTTTTTTAATTTAATTCCAACGCGACAAATACAGATGCAGTTCAAGATGAGGGTTGTTTCAAACTTTAAAGGGTGCTCATTTGCTTTTGCTTGCGACTCCCTCGTTAAATACTTGGGTACTTTGTCCAAGAATCATTAACAAATCGTTTGTTTTTGCAGCAGGAATCTTCCAAAGGAACTTTGAATATTTAAAACAACAGAACAACTATTTTTCCCGTGTTACAAATGATTTGTTATTCTACTTTATTGTCTACAAATTACAAGGTCCATATTTGAGCATTCATTTTATTCGCTAAGTCTATTTTGTTTTGAACGCTATTCTGAGTTGTCAGGCAATCGACAGAGATTACTTATATCTTCTACCTATTTATCCTACCTATAATAACCTTGATTTGAAAATATATATCACCTATGGATTTCAATATGAAAGTGAAAGAATCCAAATATTGTGAGTTAGGAAATAATGCCTTTAAGTCAGAGAATTTTGATCTTTACCGGTGCGGCATAATGACCTGACGGTTTTCGTCGCCTTATTGTTTAGTGGATAGGTGGTGGAGGATCTTGAGTATAGACGTGCTTCTCAATCCACACATGATATTTTAGTTGCTATGGAGTAGTGGTCAACTTAGCACCGTGCGTTTGTTGTAGAGGCGTTTCTTATAAGTGGCAATTTTTGGGTTGCTGCTCGGTGGGTTCAAGAAAAAGAGTCTCAGCTCATATCACAATTGAGTTATAGGTAAGTACCTTCAGAACCACAGGTTCAATGCTTAAACGGAAGTTGACAGGCCGTCCTGGGTTTATCCGGGCAAGAGAGACACTTTGAGAGTAAGAGAAGCTGTGGAAGCTAGTCTTCGGCGGTTAGCTCGTAAACAAATTGCTACTTTACACATGTCTGTCCGTTTGATAAGACGAATATTTCGATCTGCACTTCCATCCGTACAAAATAACTACTGTCCAGCAGTTTAACCCTGATGACTGTGCAAAGCGTTAGGCATTAACGAAACTTTCGTTATGGTCGACTACAAGTCTTGAATAACTGCATAAACGTCCTCTGCATAGTCCTAAAGTTACTGCGTGGTGTGGTGTAACGAAACGTTGTATCATTGGACCCAATTTCTTAGAAGAGGGTGGTCGAATCGTTATGGTAATTTCGCAACAATATCTATTGATCTTTAAAAACTTCCTAATCCCTGAACTTCAGAGGAATCGGTTAGTATGGATGAGGATGTGACTGCAACATAATGGGACAACTGCCAATGCAGCCAATGAGCTGAAGCGAGTTATTGGACAAACTGACAGAAGCTATTGGCCAAAAAATTGCAAATTAGTTCCGTGCAATGTTACAAAAGGTGTTTGATTGCTTCAGTACAAGGTCAGAAGAATGCTTGGTCGAAGAAGGACATCATTTGAAGTATATTATCTCAAGATCTCACGCGGATGAAATTGGTTGTTCCGATGTTATTTTTATTAATTTCCAGGAACATTTTTCTGTTATAAACAATAAGACATTCCGCTCAATTTTTTGTGTTGTTTTTACTTCAAGACCGTCAGATCTTTTGCTGCACTCTGATTACATTATGGGTGCAAAATCTGGTTGAGTTGTCATTAGTGACTGAGGGGAATTAAGGGTTTACATAAAGCAATAATAGTTGGATAGAAGCTTTGTTCAAAAGAACTAATTTTGCCTTTTCTTTTTTGCATCAGCTATGGTATTTTATCAATCAGTGCGCAATACCTGACACAATTGCTATAAAATATCAAAACGGAGTGAGTAAAGGGCCAAAATAAGGGCGACAAAAGCAATAATTCTTGGATAAAGGCTTTATTCAAGAGTATTACAAATTCTTATTTCTCTATAGCCTGAACCATCTTTCATATTGTAGTACCAGTGTGCCTGAGATACTATTAGTGGCTAAAGGGAAGCAGGAGATGGTCTGGAAAACGTTTAGACTCAAAACAATTGTTTAGCAGGAAATTTACCAAATTTGACTTCTTCTGTCTTGAACCATTCATGGTATAACGAGCTAGTATGCAAAATTTAATGGAGTGACCACTGGAGGATGAGAAAGTATGATAGATTATTTGGTATGAGAATGAATCCGGAGCAATATCTGTTGAGGAATAACAAAAGTTGAGTTCAGCACAAATATGGATTTTTTCTTGAACTGAATCTGCTCTGGCATTGTAATTGCCAGTATGCAAGATTTGGCTCAAGAATGGAATTTTTTGGAACGAGCTCTGGTCAAAAACAAGGATACCAGAGAATAATTAGCATTGGGTGAAGGCTTTGTTCAAAAGAAAGAGGTTCAACATATGGGTGACCTGCTTTGTTAATGTAGTGCCTAGAAGTTGAGATGAGATCAGTACTTAAGAGTATCAGAATAAACATAAGTTCACATTCTCTAGGAACGTTCAACGATGTTTATCTAAGGACAAGGAAATTATTGTCAATCCATCCTTCAAGCTCTCTCCGAATGTTTTGTGCTTCGGGTCGCCCATGGTATGAACAAAACCCTTTTTCGGTTATCTAGCTTGTTTATTATCATCAGATTAAGAGATAATCTACGTATTTGCAAAATAACAATTACTTTTGAACTCGTATATCTCCTCTAAACACATTTAATTTATTCTTATCCCAGTTGTACGCCCTGTCGAAAGTGAAATAATGAAAACTAAACCATAATGAGTACCCCATTGACTCCACCGGATGTTTTAAAGATTAATTAAATTTCCAATTTCATATGGAAAAGAGAATGCGAATATATAATTGAAATTACAATATGTACGCCTCCCGAGGAGAATAAACTGAGTTGTGCAGTTAATCTTTACAACAATTCTATACACAGTTCATCTATGAATAATCCGTATGAAATGTGCTATCGATTTCTTCTAACTTAACCCTTATGATTCAGGATACATGCATACCAGCCTTCCATTGATTTTATCAATGTTTTTGTTGAAACTTTGCAGATCAACCAAGTTTCTGCTCCTAATAAGCTTCTTTCAGATATCAAACTGTTTTTCCAGCACATGAATGATGAAAAAGCTTGAGATTTTATTGGCCAACGTTGTCCAAAATCAAAGCCATGAAAATACATGATCGCAAAACAAATTTTGACTCCGATAATGATTAAAAAATGAGAATAGATCAAACATAATCTACGAGAGCACCTTCTGGCTGTAGCTGGAATCCACAACGGCAAAGAAGACGAGAATGATGAAGAAAGACCTGTAGAAAAACAATCAAATAATCTAAAATGGAGATATTAGCCCAAAGCTGGGCCCACTGGTATAGCTTTCTTGATGTTATTTGTTTCTCTGTGGTGTAACAGTGAATAATTGAAGTCTTCAATACACTCCATCAATTATTTTAGAGTACTTGACAAATTCTGAATCAGCAAGACCACTTCCCTTCTTCGCATTATATAGCCCATGAAGATTCTCTCATTCTCGATTATGCGAGTTGATGTCAAAAATTTATTAAAATTCAGGCTCTGCTAAATATTTGGTCATTTGACGACCCAAAACTCAAAAATCATGGTATGGTCGACTGATCAGATGTGTTTGGAGCCCTTGTAAAGCAGTATCAAACACTATTAATTTCTTAACATGATCCTTTCAATCTCAATGAAATTTTTCCAGTGGTTATTCGATGCTTTCTGAACAATAAGGTCACTTCACAGTAGTAGAGTGCTAGCCTCTGGACGCAGAGGTCGTGAGTTCGAATTTTAGTCAGGTTATGATATTTTTCGCAAATATCTGGATTGGTATTCACTCTTATCACCTTTCCAAGCTCGGAATCAAATTAACTTGGCAGCAATTAAGCTATCTGGCACCGGCTAATTGTGGTAACATGGGCCTGCACGGTTGACTGGCAGCGTACATGATAACAATATGAGAAAAACGTGAAAAGCAAAGTGAAAAATAGCTATGTGTGTCAGAAAGTCAACCTAAGATCATTGCCCACTACACTGTACCATACCATGATCTTGCCCGTACCGATACATGCAAAAAAAAATATTTCTATAAATTGTTACGAGACAATGCTCACTACACCGTTTCGTCAACAGACAATACCGTACCGTGCCATGACCGTGTCCGTCCAGAATATTTTGCGGGTGCCGGAATGCTCCGTGCATGGCACGCTACGGTGCCTCACAGCGTTTGATCCGCGTATTTTTACATCCATCATCCTGTAAAGTGTCCAATATTCCTCTACGATATTCCGTTTTCTCAGAGATCTTCCTCCTTATCCAAAATAATTGCGATGGAACAATGAATAGAACTGGCACTACATGGTTATGAAACGGACACTGTACGCTTATCATACGCGTAGTATACGGCTATAGAACTCTGCTAATATGTTGCAGTGGACATAGTAGTGACTAGAGCACTTTTCTTCGTGCTTGACAAGGTTATGGTATGGTACGATGTAGTGGGTCTCAAGAACGTAGGTCCAAATACCGAAATTCAATAAGAGAAAAAAATAATAGTGAGATCACTTCAAAACTCACAAAACAGGCCTTTGTTTCAGTGATGATCTGTTTATATGACCAGCTGGACAAACCTTGAAATTCAAGAATTAATAATATTTTTGGAACGGCCGAACCTGAGAAATAGGTTCTGATGGAGCCAAATCGTAGCGCATTAATTCTTAGATCTTTCATTTTGTGAATTCGCTTTTGTGCGCTAGTACATTGTCCTAATGCAAAAGCATTGCCAAATGCGGTCGTTTTCGCTCCAAAGCGACTTGGACTATACATTCAATAACCTTGCATATTTGTAATTATTCTACCCTTTTGCAGGTAATAAATGTCAATGATGCAGTTCTTATAACAAAAACTGTAATTATGACCTTGTTGGTCAATATTCTCTCTTTGGTCTCCTTTGGCTTCGATTCGTCAAGAATAGAGCTTCTTGGACCCTGATATCTTTCAATGGATCTATGTTTTGTCCACTGTTGCAAGATGCCACAAAAGTCCTTGCTATCGCGGTTGAACCCTTTTTCCAGATGGTTAGACGATTGTGTTTGTTGTCGATCGAGAGCAAATGTGGCACCTGTTTAGCAGAAAGCTTCCCTATTTCTGAATATTTATGCAGATCTTTCGATTAGAATGCTAGTGGTCTTAGTCAACCCGCATTTAGTCACTCGCTGTTGTACGGTCATCATTTCATGGATTTTATCGATCATAATGGCGTGGAGATCTCTTTTTGATGTTCTGGACCACAAACATCGTTCATTTCGGCTACAATTTTATTCCGTATCTTCTTTCTTCAAGGTCACTGTTCAATCACAGCCTGATATTCGATTTTCACGATTTTTGTGAGGATGCAGAAGTTTTCCGCTTTCAATCAATGTCAAGCGCAGAATTAATGACGTAGTTGGATAGAAGTCACACGATAGTCATTTGAAGGCGAGGATTAATGTAAAACAACATTGATTTGATATTGTTTGGTATCAACTCTTGCCTCAGCTGATTACTTTTTAACCGCCTCTCCAAGTAAGTTTGTTGTTTAATAGTTCCTCCGATCACTTATGGAGCGGAAAAATAAAAGTGGTAGAATACGTTCCATCATTTTGCATAACTGATAGTCTCAAATACAAAAAGTATAAAGTATTTGATATACAATCCTGAAAAACCTGAACCCTGTCCATTCTACTAGGTTTATCTTTTCTTCGAATTATTAGCTGAACGTCTGGATGCTGTTCGAAATGATGTATATCTGTGTTCCACATTTAATGAACATTTGTTGTGTTCCAAATCTTCCAGTGACATGATATCTTCCCTAAATGGATTAATAAAGTTGAAAGCTGTCCCAAAAATAGAAAAATACGTGTATATTGATGGATTTATGGAGGCTTAAGAGCTGACAAGGATAATCCTTGATAGACGTCGTTTTTGTACGATTTATTACTATTTAAGGATTTGCTTTTATAGTCCATCATATATTGCGATATATATAAGACAGTTTTCTTATCAACGAGTATATACCAAAATAGTGCGATGAAGAGAATCAATGAGCATGGCAGTTGACATACAAATGTAAATTTTATTAGGAAGCTAGAACAATGACTTCGAATTTAATTCTCCTGGGTACTAACTACAATTACTTCATGATGGAAATCCATGAAGAACTATTATATGATATTTTTATGATTTTCAACAAAGTGAACACATCGTGAAAGCATATATTTGTCTCATATGATTGAATATTAATTTATGTTACCAGAATCATATTCAAATTTTAACTTCTACCTAATGTGCACATTAATGCTGAGAAGTTTCGGAACAATTCTCTTGTGTGATAGAATTCCTCATAAATTTAACGGGATGCAGGTAATCAAATGGTCAGAAAACTCGTTTATTTCTCTTATGTGGGTTTTCGTCAACTTTTCCATGCAGACGATGTGGGTAACAGTGCGCTAGCAACGCTTTGCAAAGCTTGGAAGCTCGACTCTTCATTTACCGCCAACGGGGAATGTGAGCGACCGAGAATTCCCCACGACAAAGTAGGGTTAACCTAGAAACAATACCCACTTCTGGAATTTCAAACGCTGAACATGAAAGAGAGGAATTCCCGGACTTTCATCCTGTCATATGCTTATTTCTTTTCACGGATGATGACAAAATGTACACAAAAAGGATACTCAAATATTTGCGTGCAAGAAAAATATTTTTAAAAATCTCTATTGAACTTCAGCTTTGTTTGATTGATTGGTAATCTGTTGAATGCTTTTTAGGTTTTTCTTTGAAGTAATCTACTCGCAAGACGCTTCCAGAAATAACTAAATCCCTCAATATAAACCCCAAGCACGTCACTGAAGAATATATCCTTTTGAGAGCCATCAAAAATTTCAAAAGCACTTTGAACACAAACTATTAGAAGTCGAAGTGCTTATACAATATTTCTCATTTAAAATTTACATGAAGACATTTTTATATCATTTTCAGGATAATGGAATTGACATTATGAGAATGATTGACATTCATAGTACTCATAGTACGAAGAACAAAGTTGAATGAGTAATAGATTCTCCTTTTGCGCACTTGTGCGTGAGACACATAAGTTTTCTTGACAAGCTAGCCTACAAACAATTTATCGAGAGAACCACTGTTTTAGACCTATCGATAAGACTTCATTTCATTAGTGTATCGCTGGTATCGTCATTTCTTGCAAATTATTCAAAATACTAGAAACGTCTGATACGGGATCCTACCAACTTGGAGAAAAAGCTGGACTATTCAGACATACCAATTTGGAGATAGCAGAATAGAACGAGAAATATATTATAAAGGGATAACAGAGCATTATATCTGTACTCTTGGAAATTTGAGCGGGAAAGCAATAAATATGAGGAATTGGGTTGTGTCATGAAGACAGAGTTGTAATTTTATACTATTTTTTTAATATATAATATCAAACTATAAGTGTAAAGACTATTCCTATAATTCATAAATGAGTATATTAATCATAATTATTATTTGGAATTCAATAAATTTTGAAATGAAAGAAAGAGTTAAAACGCTTTCTAATTGGTCCGACATTTACGTGACGTCACTTTGGTAGTAAACAATCCAGCAGTTATATACTCAAGTGAAGTTTTCTTGTATATCGTCAATTTTTTATTGGAAAAACTATTTCAATATGAGCAATGTGTCTGAAAGATAATTCCACAGAAGCTAATTCAAGTAATATACTAGAAGTTAATTCATTTATGAATAATGAATACATAGTGGAGAATGAAAAATTCAATACTCTAGAAGTACGTTAAGTTATCAATGTGAGCAGTTTTTTGGAATTATTTTCTCAATATGCAAATGCTGTTACATCTTTTTGTACAAATTCAGTCGACAATCATTTTGTGATAATGCTATAGGATAGGTTATGTGTGTATTCAACGCGAAAATAATACTTGTATTGTGGAAGGAAGAATCACTTCAGGATACCTATTCTATAATTTTTCATGACTTTCCACCCACTTGAGGTGATATATTAATGACGTCATATCACCTTCCACCGTTGAAGCATCTGAAGGTACTCGTACTTATTTAAGTCTCTGGTTATATCCATTTATGTTGATACATCATATATCTATAGTTTGGAGATTTGTCAGATATTATAAATATGAACAATATAATAATCATTCATATTTGACAGTATTTTCAATGAGAATCAAAATATGGCTGCGAAATATTTACAGTTACTTAAATTTGACTTATTGCATTCTTAACGTAAGTAAGATTTCAAATTGATATTTGCCTACAATTATTAGGAATTTTCATCTCACGGTGAGTTTATGCAGAAGAATTTTGTGTACTGTAGCCCACAAGTAAATATCAAATCCATCTCAAAATAAAATATGGAACACCATAACCTCAAACGTCAAAATATCACCGTTGATAACATTCTATAAACACCTCTCTGCTCACAAAAATATTATCAGGACATTTTTTTTGTGTGTTAGGATGAAAATGAACAAAACAACATCTATATAATTTTTTTTCTGATATAATTCTTGCAATAACGTTCAGTAATTAGTCTGAGTAAATAGGTGATCTGTGCTCTGAGCACCGAAGTGACGTTATATGTACATCGATTGCGCTCGGGCGCTTTTGGCAATCTCTGACGTATTCAAAACTTGAAGCCTTCAATTTATCAATAAAAAATGTAATGTTATCAAAAAATTGTGTAAAAAATAATCACAATACAAAATTTAATAAACTTTCATATGGTATTATTGCTTTATATACGTGATAGAACCCAATTATATGTATTCATGTAATAGTAACTTATCTAAAAAAAGGCAAGAAATACAGGAGATAATAGAAATAATAGCAGAAGGAGAGGTATGGTGCGAAGCAAGTAGAAGTCCAGAAAGAGCAGAGAAAGAGCTAGAAACAAAATATGGTAGAGCACAACAGATAAAAAATCTGACGTAGACATCACGTGACTTACTTGTACATCATTGGATATATATAATCAAACACAATATCTCATCATTTCGCGGCTAGTTGGTTGCTATGGAAATAGTAGGTCATCATTCTTATGCTACAACATTCCCAAATACTGATTTCCAGGATTCTACGGATAACAGTTCTGAATTTATGCGCAAAATTCCAAGATCGTCAAGTATAGTGCACTTTCGACTCAGTAGATCTCAATGAAAATAGGATATGAGAGTCAAGACAGTACTATCACCTTGGAAACTGTATTCTAATATTCTACGTTCAATCGTTTTGGATTTATACGGAAAATTGAAAAATGTTTCGAGTAAACTGCACTCCCGGCTTAGCCGATCACAATCATAATGCAAGGTGTACAATAAGATGCTATAAAAGTGCTGAATACAAAATCTCAGTATTCTGCGACTGATTATTTTAAATTTATGAAAAGAATTCGAAAAGTTTGTAATACGAAGTGCACTTCCGGCTTAGTCGATTGCGACGAAAATAGAAGATGATCATTTGGATGCTACAGCAATTTCAAATACTGAATTTCAGTATCCTACGGCTAATTATTCTAGATTTTTGCGAAAAATTCAAAATGAGTATCAGGTAAAGTGCACTTTCAGTACAGACGATTGCAACCATAATGCAAGATGCACATCAAGATCCTAGATCCTATACCAGTCTTTTATACAAAATTCAAGCATCATACGTTTGACGAACTCTGAGATTTGCGAGTTACGCACATACACACATACATACGTACCGACATCAAGCCAAAAATAGTCAAAATGGATTCAGGGATGCTCAAATCTCGATATGTGAATTTTGTTGGTTTCACAATATCTCCTTGTAATTTTAGACCGTCAGATAGTCGCAGATTTTAGTGCCTCATTTTTTTCTCCATGTCTTCAGGAGTTTTGATAAGTATGTATATTTGGAGTTCAATAATGCTAAAATTAAAGCTAGACCGTGTGACCAACATATTGAAAATTAATTTTCAATTTGTATGTAAAAGCATGTTCTGATCCAATTTTGTCGCTTTTGTCATGCTTATGAAATAAAATTTAGGGGAAAAATATTTTGACATGTAAAATGTCAAAGAAAATAAAAAAATTAACAACAGATTGTCATTGCCTACCTTATCATTTCAATTAAATTGATTGTTTCATACGGCAAATTCTGAATGTCTGTTATACTTATAAACTGCACTTCCGGCTTGGCCGATTGATACAAAAATAGTAGATAACAATTTTGATGCTACAACAAGTTCAAACACTGAATTTCAATATGCTTTGGCTAATCATTCTAGATTTCTGCAAAAACTTTGAGAAAAGTTTGGAGTAAAGTGCATTTCTGGCTTGGCTGATTCATACAAAAATAGCAGATAACCATTCTAATACAACATCAAGTTCAAATACTGAACTTCAACATCCTACGGTCGATCATTCCGGATTTATTAGAAAAATAAGAAAAAAGTCTTAAGTAAAGTGCACTTCCGATACAGACGATTGGAACCATAATGCTAGGTGCACTTTTTGACCCTATACCAGTCTTAAATACAAAATTTCAACATTATACGTTCAACCAGTTTTGAGATTGGCGAGCTACGCACGAACGCACATACCGACATCAAGCCAAAAATAGTCAAATGGATTCAGGGATGCTCAAAACGGATATTTCCATCAAAATCTTGATAGGTGAATTTTGTCGGTTTCACAAGTACAAGTAAGTAAAAATTGACATTTTTTGAACAAAATGGACAATAACGTGTACAAATAAAAAAATATCATGTTGGAAAGAATTTTCAAGAAATTCGAAAGACCTAGATGAAAAATAAGAGCTTCATCATGAGTTCGATGAAACACAAACGAAACAGAGATTGGTACAAAAGAAGAAAAGGTGAAATAACTGCAGAGTTGGACAAATAACTCAAAATTTAAGAGGAATTGATATATGAGGACCAAAGACGAGAACAGAGAATAGAAATAGAGGTTAATTTTAGGATGATGACAAACTAGAACTGAGATTTTGGAATCAAAAAACAAGAAATGAAAGACCCAGAGAATCTTTAAACAATACTTTGAAGAAAATGTTGGGACCAAAGAAAAGAAAAATAATGCAATAAACTAGAAGATAAGCAGGAAATAGAAAAGAAGAGCTAGTACAAGATGTATACATATATAATATACATAAACATATATACAGGGTGTTTATGTAATACTCTGTATATAACCTAAATCAATGTACTGAAAACAGTCTTTCCATAAGTAATTTTCCGGTTTGTGATTGTTTTTCTCTTCTTTCATTCTATATAAATTTCCTTGCTATTGAATTTGCAGATGGAAAGAAACCTGTAAATCTTTTGTCTACATTCAGAGTAAAAAAATCTGGAATTAAGACAATCAAAAATTTTTTATTTCTATAGGCTGGGTACATAATGACATGAAATGAGTATCATTAGATTTTTTGAGGAAAGAGGAGAAATTAATTGGGTAGTAAGTATCAAAGAGGAATAGGAAGGAGAGAATTGTAATTTGAAAGCGCTGAATGTGACACTGCAAAGCGTCGAATGCTGGAGCGCCCCAGGCAACAGATGTTCACGTATCCATTTACAGTTGATTCCAGGAGTTATTGGGAAGGGGCTGGAGAGAGAACGCCTGGATGTCGCACTGCGGCGAGGAAATATTAATATTGTCGCTAGGCAGATCTAGGTACACGCAGTTTATTCTCACAATTTACATTCTTGATCTCAAGGAATTCGATATTTCAGGGTGCAATGTTCAGCACTGCAGTACTCAACAATGAATATCATTATTCTGAGTTTAGTTGCAGTTTTTTGTAATGTGTCCTTTATCTTTTGAGTCATTGAACGGACTGCTTATTTGTGAATGTAGGTCAGCTGGTATTGTACATTGCGTGCACTTGTTAAGGGCATGTTAGCTTGAGCAAATATTTGTTTTATTTTAATTTCATATTTAATTTTTTTGGAAATCTTTGAGCACGAAGTGTGCACATGACCTTAGTACACAAACAAAGATTAACATTAAAATTGTGGGCCTTACACACGCACTATGACGAGAACATAAATTTACTCTGTTATATAATTTCACCTTGGGCTTGACTTCACTTAAAGTGAAACCAAAGTGGGCCGTAAAAGTAGCATCTCCAATTTCGCAATTTTATTTTCGACTAAAAATATTTCTCGCAGTGTTCAGCGTATATAATTTCATTGAATGCGACTGTTCTTTCAGGAGAATATTAGGAGAAATATTGTGTGAACATCTGCAAAAATTGATCTCTTTGCTCAGAAAGTTAGAATTAAAATTAATCTTTTCTGAAGATTGCACAGTCCTACCAACATTCTAACATGCTTTATGGAGAAGTCTTGCTGTTCCCTCAGTTCTGCGACCATTTGTAATCGATCGTTAATTCTTTTTCAGTCGATCAGATCGATTGATCAAAATAAGAGATTGAAGATTGATCACAAATTTGCAGAATCATCAATTGGAGGTATCCATCCACCTTTAATTTCCTGCAATCATATTGAGGTACTTGATAATAAGTATACAGTGCAAATTTGCTGGTTTTGTATTTAGGAAGTTGCAGGGTCGAGTCCCACCGACGGACAAAGATCTTTACTGAATTATTATATACTCTGGGGCATACACTCCAAAAAAACCAATAGTACCCGTAGTTTGACGATTGGTAACCACACACAACGGCTGAAAATATCAATCAAGCTACTGAGTGCACTATAAGAGTTTGCCACACACGTATTGGGTGCAAGGCGTAATGGATATCGAATAATTCTTTTTATTATGGATATATTACTGATTAATGGGAAAATATGTTTTGTGTTGTCGAATATCTACAGCTCAGAGCCAATTGAAGGGAGAAATACTCGATACGAGCAGTAAATATGTACTGTCTTTGATAAAGGGAGAAGTGCAATATGCAAGTGGTGGAAACAGAGAGAAGACATTTAGAACCGATCATCGGTCCGTTCTTGGATCAAAGAAATTGTGGATCATCACTTGTATTTGAAATTTTCTTCATTAGATGATGAAATAATTTGTAGAACACTTGAATTCTGCCCTGACATCTTCTTCATTGACGCGAAAACAATAAAATTCACCCAACGTTTTGATAGCTTATGATCTGCTACCATTATCAGATGAACTGATAATACTGCTGTGATTGGGTATCCGTGGATATGGTGAGTGATCTTTCTTTAGAGAAAATTTGTCTTCAAAAAAAAACAATATCTTCATTTCTCATTATAATGACTGCTTCTTCAAATCTCCGTTCAGAGGCATTGTCTTCTTTCTTCCCAGTCTTATTGAAAGTGATGATGATTTTCCCAGGCGTGCTCCGCTATCCCTGATTTGGTTGTTTCTCCGTATACCGTTAATGTGTTCTTCGCCTCTAAATTCCTGAGGTCTTCTTGTTGGTAGGTTTTAGTCTTTGTTGTTGTTTGAGGCTTGGTTTCCGAGAACATCTTCTTCAACATGGTCATACTTTGGAGTTTCGTTGAATTTTCCGCATACTCTTTTAATTTTGTTGAAGACCCATTTGATGTATGAGATGAGAATATTGATTTCTGCCTCGATGGTTTTTCTGAAAAAACGTCCTTTTTCTAAATTTTGCATGGTCTCCTTCATGGAATCTTCTTGATAACCATTCTTTCTGAGAATGTAAGTGACCTCTTCCACTTCTAGTTTGTACCGATCTTGTGTACTACAATGTGTTGCAGTCCCAGGAAAAGTGCGTTTGTCACATTTTTTTTTTTTGTACTTTCAGCATGGTTTGAACCAAAATTCAAATAATGGCCTGTATGAGCTGGTTCTCCGTATATTGATGTTCGCACACTGTTGCCTTCTTTCTTTACCATGACATCCAGAAGCAAAAGAGACTTATTGATTTTGACTCCCATCGTGAAACTGATGCTTTCTCATAAACTGTTTAGATAGTCCAGAAAACGATCGTAATGGTCCATCTCCTTGACTTCAAATGATGAAGGTACCGTCTACATTTCTTAACCAAGCCTTGAGCTTTTCTTGAGTTGATTGCAGGACCAAACTCTCGAAGAACTCCATATGGAGATTAGCGATGACTGGTGATAATGGCGATTCCATGGGTAGACCGGCTTCTTGTCGATAAAAATGATTGTTCAGTGTGAAGTACCAGATTTGTAGACAATATCTCAGAAGTTCTGTTAAGACAGGAACTGGGAAGTCTGTGAGCTCCATAGGCTCTTTGTTTTCTACTAGTCTCTTCTTGATGACTTCCATGGCTTCATTTATTGGAACATTGGTGAACAGACTTTTAACGTCGAAACTCACGAAACGATCTTCAGGGTCTAACTTGATGATCCTCATCAATTCCAGGAACTTTTGGGAATCTTTCATGGAACTAGAACTCTTTCCTATCAATGGTGACGAGCTAGGTAGAAGAAACTCGGCTAAATCATAGCATGGTACAGTTGAAACCACCTTAGACAGGAGGCTAACAGATGTCTGGTTTCGAGAGAAAATAAACCATCACCGCTGAATGAAGACAAAATTGATTTTAAAAAATGAAGATATTGTTTTTGGTAAACCAAGTGTTGAGATAAAGCCTATTTGGAGACAAATCCTCTCCAAAGAATAATCACTCGCCACACTCACAGATACTCAATCACAGACCAGTATCGCTAGACTGAATCACTTCAAGAACGATTCAACAGTCAATTAGAGACCAGCTTCGCAGGGTAACCAAGCCATGGATGAATGTCTCCGTGTTATTTTGTATAGAAGCTTCAATGTTTCTCACTGTAATTCAGTCCAGTTCATCTGATGACGGAAGCATTTCATAAGCTACCGAAACGTTGTGTAAATCTCATTGTTTTCATGTCAATAAAGTTAATTTTAGTTCAGAACTCAAGTGATTCACGTTGCAAAATCGCACAGTCTTTCAAGCTCTTATAATTATTGAATGGAAGGGACTACAAAAGTACTGAAACTGATTGGAAAACATTATCAATGGTACTTAAGACTTCCTATAACTATTTATCCATCTGAGGATCATTTGATACGACGACAAATGAAATTTGGACCAGAATTGAGCTAGCTGCTCTGACCTAATTTTCATTTCCGGTATCTCGTATCATGGTGATTCCACGTGACGTCCTGCGGGGTAAACATGACGAGGCTTGTTAAATCCAGACAGACAAATGGTCAACGTAACAATAAACAAACATCAGGGATACCGCAACGTATTGTTTACTTTTCGTTAATTGATAACTGTGGTGTAGATTTCTATTCTACCTATGAATGTAACCGTGTGTGAGGCACGTACATAGTTGACATTTGTCTGTTGGTTGTTCAGATAACTTTGTTGATTTTATTGCAAGGATCTAGCAAAGCTGCTCGTTACAGTTGAGTTTAATTTAACTTACAGCGGGATTCCGAGGAGAGTTACTGTAATGGTTAGATTGTACATTTTATTGCACACAAAATACTAGATGTGTAAACATTTTTTACAACCGAATTGTATTCATCTACAGAGACATTGCTACGAAGAAATATAACATCAGTCGCAACTCTTTCATACAGTCCAATAATTACTCCTAGCATCAGTTTTAGGTTGATTATTGGGATTTTATCAAGAAACAGAGAACACATAGCCCACAAATGTAATCAAATTGAATTCGATAAGTGAATTTAGATTGTTTTCTGAAATATTGAATGCAATATCAGAAACCCTAATGGTTTTATATTCATTTCACAGAGACACAGATCATTGAAACAACCCAAAAGTTTGTTAAAAGTATGAGAAGAGATCTGTAGGTTTATTCTACAGCTTCACCTCTCAAGATGCTACATTTGTGAATTTATTTACTTTGAGTTATCCTGATTTCTCGATTTCTTAGGCTATCAGTTCTCTACTATATCAGGTGAATGATTATGTACATTTTGTGTGCTCAGTGAATTGATCTGGTTTGATCAAATTATCACTATACTACGTGAAATATTGGTCTAACTATAAAACCCGAGTTGCATCAATGGCTGAGAAAGTGTAGTTGTTTTTTCAATAAAACTTCTATTTCAGCCCTGCAAAAATCAATCTACATTTTCAGGCGAGGTATTCTTATATTAAGATATTCAAATAGTGTTTTCCCAGGCTAGACAGATATATGATATCAAACAAAGACGACCGTGGATTTTGTTCTCAGCCCTGATGTGGCTGGAGCATGCGGGATCATGGAACATAATAGAGAATGTACTTACATTGTGTTTCCAGACCACTTTGTACGCCCAAGGGTTCGCGTTCACTTTGCATTCGAAGTATGCGTCATCACCTTCTTCGATGTCATCGGGGTTGAGATTCGAACCCAAGGATAAGTGCAAAATTGGAATGTCTGAAATTATCAAAAAATTATTGTTCTTTCTGTCTTATGAATGGAGTCATGCTATTTTTGAGGAATCATAAGATATACTCAAAATCAAATTGAAGAAATTGGTTAGGAAAAAATCAAGACCTGAGAGCATGTGATCTTGAATCATATGTATTTTATGATATTTTGTTGTGACTATTAGTTCCAAACGAACATTGTCAGATGAAATATGGAAGAGAAAAAATTGGAGTGCGAATGATACTCACAGAAAACGTTGAGTTTCAGAGTGGCCTCTTCAGCTCCACCCTCCACCATGGGGTTATTGGCTCGACAAGTTAGAGATTTGCCATTGTCTAACCGCGTGGGGAGAAGTGACAATGTTGAAGTGCTGATATTTCCATCCTCAGAATCCTTTAACAGAAAGAATTCTTTTATAGAATACAGATTCAAGCTTTTCATCCAAAGTTCACTTATTTACGGAGTAGTACAATATCTTAAAAATCTTTGGGCGCGAGTTTTACGTACCTTTTGCGTGTGATTCAACAACTCTTCATTTTCCATCCACCAGGAGATTTTAGCAGGAGGACGTGAACCAGTGGCCTGACAAGGAATCTCATATTTTCGGTCCGCAGAAAATGGTTGGTTGCTGCTCAGGATCTCCACTGCTAAAGGTCGTACTGCAAAGAAAGAAACAGTTATCTAACGTTGTAAAATGACTCAATGATTTACTCGCTAAAATTCGTAAAAGTAAATTACAGCTTTGGAGAATGGTTTAAAGTTTCAAGATCAGAATTTGAATGGACAGGGACAATAAATGCACCATCCTACTTATAAAGATACACATCATCATACAAGTGTCTATTTGAGTACATATTGAATATTTCTTGAATTTGTGCGACGAAAATATCAAATCAAAATACCACCGATCGACTTGATGGAAGATCATATTCGGCACAAAAGTGCTAATGAGTTTCAATAAGGATGAACGTATCTACAGTTGATACCAAACTTCAGATGAGATGCTTATAATGAAATAATAAATTGGATAGATTTCTTCCGGGAGCTACAATTTCACACGATCACAATATTGTTACCACTTCTGACAGCACTGGAAACTGAAGTGTACAATGTAATTTAA
Source organism: Dromius quadrimaculatus (assembly GCA_963989225.1). Lineage (NCBI taxonomy): Eukaryota > Metazoa > Arthropoda > Insecta > Coleoptera > Carabidae > Dromius > Dromius quadrimaculatus. The sequence goes on from OZ022328.1 coordinate 8,270,367, forward strand.
TACCAAGTCAGAATTTCTATTCGTTGGATATTCATTGATCCCAGACAAAATTTAAATCTCTGATGAAGTTAAACCAGGATTTAACGTTACCAAAATGGTAAAATCCCACTTGGAATAACAGAGCATATTACCTCTGGACGTAGACATTGAAACATCCTATAGGACTTTGAGCTGGGTCGCCGAACTAGTGTCATGTGAAATTCAAGTAGCTTTTTCCTCTCCATCTCTCGAAATCCCTTCGTAATGCTGTGCCGAGCCAGCAATCCCTTATAAGACGTGATGCCCTAAACACCGTTATTCATCAACTAAATGACTGTATGATGTTCTCAATCATCATTAATACTGCATAAATAAGAAATAGATTTATTTGAATCAATTTCCAATCACGAGTTTATTGTTTATTATTCATTTAATGTAAAGCTGGTCAAGGATAAGTTGATGGTTCAAGTAGTGCGATATGGGTAAAATCTAGTGTTCTATCTCGATCGAACGATACTTCAGTCATTTATTTAGGCCTCTCACATATGACAGCAGTTAGATCCGTTTCATACATTCAAAAATATATTATTTGAGAGACTCTATGTCTCGTACATTGAAATATAATATTTTGAAGACTCTATCTCGACCGTTGTCAATACTTGTATGACTGGATAACACGTCTACGCACTGTGGTCGCTTGAAGATTTCGCATTTATAGATTAAAAAGGGCTGATGCCATGAGTACTCAATTTCCAAACTTTCAATGCTTGGACATAGGGTCGGACGACGACGACATGATAATTCTCGCGAAATTATTTCAGACACATTTTCCTAATATCTGTACCAGAATCCTTGACGTATACAGGTCTGACCGTTTCAAGAAACAAACCGTTAAACTTGTTTTCCAATTTTCATTTGAACAGGAGTCTGCTCTAGGGTAAATTTCCGTCCAAATTGGAAATCGAGTAACATCGAATGAAACAAATATCGATTTTTGGAGGTTTATTCCAAACAATGTGAATCTGTTGGGAGAATACTCCAGAAACAGATACTTATGTTCCGGTTGGACAAAATATGGAAAGACTCTTACTTTCTATAACCATTACTTAGATCATCACATTTTGCTTGAATGACAGTCTGAAGCTTTCCACATTCTAACGATAAGATTTCAAAGGTTATTCTGGTACAATGCTTTTAGATCGGAAGCCCATGACAAAATCATTGCATCATCTTATTCACTGCCATATCAATAGAATCAGTTATTCCAATCGAGTAAGAAAGGTACATGATAATCCCGAAGTCGCTCAGCGGGACATACATGTAAAAAATAATATTAAACATGTAATTTTTCATAATGTTCTTGTCAAATATTATTTAGCGTAGTTAGTTTTCAAAAGCTAATTCATGAAAAAACATTATTTACACTTGGCAAATAGGACAAAGTTGTTCTGACAGGATGCAAACCACGTGATATTCCACGAGGGAAGTGTCAAAATTTATTCACTTGACAATTAATGTGAGAGGTTATCTATCTGTCAATTTCATCATTCATGGTTCAAAATTCTCATGTCTCATCACATGGCTTGCACTCTGTAAGAATAACTTTGTCCCGCTTGCCAGATGTAAGTAATGTCTTGCCATAATTTATTTGTTGAAAACTGAGCACCAAATGAGATTCACAATGAATGAAGATTTGACATACTTACTGTTTTATTGTCTGCTCCCCTGCAAACATTCAGACTTTCGCAAGATGTTTTCGTGCATATCTTGACTTGGCCATTCGAAAAACTTATGCCATTCGTTTTTACGAGATACTTATGATATCAACTTTCATATGGCCAAACGGCAGAAACGAGAAGAACGTGAAAAATTGGTATATTTTTTTGCATAATCGAGCCCTCATTCCAAACCCTTGGCCAAGTGGATCACTTCTGCCTATCGTTTTTCGCTGACTCTTTTTTCCCTGAATTTCATTTCGTAAGCATGGCAGAAACGAGAAAATTGGATCAAAACAGGATTTTTTATAAAAATTTAAAATTAATTATTATTATGTTGGCCACATAGTCCAGCTTCAATTTTGGCATTATTATACTCTAAATACACATACTTATCAAAACTCTTGAAGGCAGAGGAAACAAAATGAGGCACTATCTGACGGTCTATCAGCACCTAGACTGCAAGAAAAGTGAGTGATGTTTCAACGTGCCTCTAGCACAATGATGTTTGTAAATTTGTCGTCGGCCCAAGCTAGCAAGTATGCATATGATCAAACTGCATACTAACACTACTCTATTCCACACATTTTGTTTCTCAGAAAATGAGTAGCGTCTGGCTAGTCTGGGATCTTGGACTATTACAACTATTGTATCTAAGTCTGAACTGTATATATGCCAGTTTCTTGTGAAATTACATCAGCATCAAATAAAGATTCTTATCTTGATGTAAAAGCCTCTATGCAGTAAGAAATGATAAATATCAATGTATATATTATCTGCCAATATTTTACTGACTCTTGTTCATCATAGATGAAGCATGTGTAGTTTATGATAGCTTATCTACCAGTACTAGGTTTGTGAAATTGCGGATTCTGCATTTCACATTACTAGAAATTCTCTTTCTGCGTTTGATTTCATGCCAACATCTTCCAGTTAGTATCTTCCAACCAATCCAAAAATTTCAATTTGGAAGGGGTCTTAGCACTTATCCACGAGTTGATTCTTCAATCATCAACACAGACCGGCGGCGGTGCTTTGCACTCAGCTAATATACAAGCTTCGCCCGCTCTAACCAAACTAGATGCAGTATTCTTCCCTTACATAACACATATGTACGAATCTACTAATTCTACTTTTTTGGGACTGATTTGTCGGAAACTACTTCATGTAGGCAGATTGATGAACTCTTTAAGAGACAGTTCTGCCGAGATTCATATTAAATTATCTATGTTTCTTACAGATCAAGAAATGAATACGGATATCTACGAATGTCAACTTGATAGAAGACACGGAGATAAAACGATTTCAACGGCAATCAATATTTACAGCTGCAATATTTCAGGAATAATTAGACGATATTTTGTAATTTTGAATTCCTTCGTGATTATCACCTAAAAAACGTTACGTGCACTTCAGCCTTAGTTCTATTTCAGTCTTACTTGAGTTGCAGCCTCAGCAAATGCTTCGACCGCAAACAACAGATTCGATAAAAAAAAGATTACCATTACGGCCTTGATACAAAAATCAGCATCACGCTCTTTTTAGAACTCATTGATATAGAGTACGTTCCACTAGATGACCGCAATGTTCACGCTCACGTCCGCGGTTTTTGCTGTTCCACTAACTCATGGTCGATGTGGTTGGTGCTTCAACAGTAACGATATGAGTGTCTGTTGAATGTCAAATAAACTGACAATTTGTGGTTAGGTTCAAAGAGTAAATCATTAATAAGAATCAACTGATGTATAGCAAAAATAATTTACGAATGGAATTGATTCAATACACCTGTGACAATTAATCGCTCTTAAATAACAAATATTGATAATGAGAGACCATAAAATTATCTGTCATATTGTCAAATAAAAAATCTTTGATCAATTGACATAACTTGAAATCCAAAGTACGAATTGAAAATAGTATATTCCGATACAAGTGCGGAATGGAGATCATTCCATGCGAATGCGAATAATTCAGTCACGAGACGAAGTCGAATGGCAGAATTCTCATAAGCATGGAATCATCGATTCGCACGAGTGACGGATGTTATTTTTTCTACAGTCAAAGGTCAAAATATGCAGTTTTTTATGAAAGAATTTGCTTCATTGATCTCATTCCAATTCATCAAACTTTGATAAAATTACTCATATTGAGAGAAATTAAATTATGACAGCAATGGAACCGTTTTTTGCGACGCCACGCCGCTCTCCTAGGAACTTCTAAGCGTGCGGAATGACCCCTATTCCGCACGCTACAGCGTGTGGAATGGGTATCATTTTATAGTGACTGTAGAAAAAAGCAATTTCTCATTCAATTTGAACTTCTTGGCGATTTCTGCAAGAATAAATCCAATGACCGCTGTGACCTACCTCAAGCGCAGGTGTCTAGGGCTTGGAGTTGTCAAGATCAATGACGTATTTATTATGAACACCAAGATCGCGATTGTATTGTAAAATGAGCGTTGTGGTCATCTAGTGGAACGTACCCATAGTCTAGTCAAGACATGGACCGTTAGAACTCGGTATCATAAATGATTATGCCACAAAATCGAGTCGAAATTTACACAATTTCATCCCCAATCGTTATCATCTTGATCTGAACCTTATTTCAACAGAAGAATAGTCTGATTTGGTCCCTGTCAAGTCCGTTTGATAAATTATGATCGAGGTCATATCCAGCTTCCATTGTAATAAAGTCAATATCAATGCCAATTAGTTGTGCTTCCACTAGTGGCAGGTGGATGAAACAATATCATATAACTATGACATTTTTGACAGTCCATAGTACAATCATCATTTGGTTACACTAATATAAATTTGAAGCGACAACTGCAAGTTGTCATTGTTATCCATTAGTTATCTAAGGAATGCTTTCTGTGTTGGGATTCATTACTTCTTTTCGACTTTGTTGACGTTCACTTGTAGACTGATTCTATAGTTTCGTGTACGTGAACTCTATAGGTACATTACACTAGACGACCGCAACGCTCATGCTGTCCTTCCTCAATAATCGTTCCACAAGACGATCGTGGTCTTGGCGTTCATGATAAATACATCATAGATGACGTCATTACTCTCGACCACTTCTCACAAGCTTGCGATTGAAAGGTTCGTCGAAGTTGTCGTTGCGTTTATTTTTGCAGAAATCGCCAAGAAATTGAAATTTAATGGGAAGATTCCTTTCCAATTTGTACTTTCGATTGCAAGTTATATAAATTGATTCAAGATTCTTCATTCGTCAATATGACAGATAGTTCCATGGTCTCTCATTATCATTATGCATTATTTGAGAGCGATGAATTTGCACAGGCATATTGAGTTCATTTCATTCTTATATCTTTTTTGCTACAGATCAGTTTAATTTTGTAATTAAAATTGTACGTTGACTTTGAGGAAAGCCCGGTTATCTCTATGTTATCTCACATAGTGCAGATTTATTTGTGAATATTGTCATACTAATTTTATCTCACTGTGTAGTAAATTATGCTGATATATGGTATTCATGTGTTATGTGTTAGTAATTATTACAATTTGTCCTCTGTTCTGATGCAAGTGATTGTACGTTTAATATCTGCTGGCAAATTGCTCTGAATATTTCCAGATATATTCTATGACATTTGTCAAATTACCTACATGTATATCAGCTACAATCAAACGTTATCTCATCATGCAATGAGAACTTCATTAGGGGAAAAATTGTGTCCGGTTGCTTCAAGAACTACTTAATTTCATTTTGGTATGAATATCGTGCACCCTCTTTCAGGTAATTACATTTTCATGAGTAATGGTATCATAGAACAACTCGAAATAACGCCATAAACTCCAACAGTTGATTATAATTTTCTGCGATGTTTGCGTGTTGAAAATAGAGCAAATGAAGAGAAACTAAATTTGCGAGTTTCAAAGAACTCCTTTTGTTCCAGGAGTATATTGTTTAAGTGTCGCTGCTGGGATCATGTTCACCTCTATACAGGGTGTAACAGAAATAAGTACATTAATTTTAATCAGTGATAGAACCCGTCAAGCATAACAATTTTTCTCGAATTCTCATCTTTTTTTAGCATTTTTTAACCCCTATAATTTAACGAGTCGTTCAGGTGCATAATTATCGGATCCAGTAGCAGTTACAACCCTGGTTACAACGGAACAATTGATTTCGACATATGTGAGCTATCAATTCCAGATCAATTCCTTCAAATAAATTTTGGAAAAAATTGTCTAATTATTATTGTCACAAAAGTTAAAACCTGTGAAAATGTCAAGCTCTTCTATCTGCGATTTTGCAGGCAGTGTAGGATTAGTTCGCCGAATTTATTTGGAACGATTTCAGAAATGTCATTTTTCACTAAAAATTGAATTGTTGTGGTTATGCTCATGTATTGAATGTCAAAATATTGTGCACTTATACATAATGATGAGAAAACTATGAGATATTGAGAACTTATCGTTCACCTGGAACGTAAAACACCAGATGAAATGAATAAAATACATTAATTTATAAATGAAGCAGCTGTGAATTATTTTTTTCTCATATTATTACAAACTTCACAGTCAGGTCGTTTCAATGAAGTGTGCCTCGTAAATTGATCAGTTGAACAAATAGAATATTGTATCTTATATTTTAAGAAATATTTAAAATCAATTACCAAACTCAGTGTGATACATTTGTAGGTTAGGTTTTCTGTTTTTCAAAAATAAGCTCTTACAATTTTTGCGGGAATATTTTCAGTTGAATCATTCATTAAATTAATTATTTTAGAACTGCATTCCATTTCATATTTCATTGTTCACTTTAAATAAATCGTTGAATGATTTTCTCTTTATGTTTGAGAGCCAACAGTAACGAAGTAAGCTGAGAGCAGCAACTACTTTTTAAGTTGATCGTAGATAGCAGCACAATCTGACCCATATTTTAACTGTGTTACAGGCTGTATTCAGACTATTCAAATCAGCTGATCCAAGTGTAATGAACTTGTGCTGACAATCTAATGTTCAAGAAATGTACCAACTATTTGAAAATATACGTGAAATTCCTGAATAAAAATAAAATTTCTCAACAATAACATATAAATACGACCAATATACCAAATTGTTGGTTTCAGAGATATATTTGATCTTTCTTGCAACATATACAAAAATAGAATTATCGAGGTGAGCGAATATCAGTGTATTATTGAAATACTGTTATTCTTTCAGTTTTAAATGGATGATTGATAAGACTATGATGATTTAGAGTTTCAAAATAATCATTTGAATCGATAGCTGTCATTCTTCCATCAAATGAGAAACATGCAGTTCTAACCACAGGCGCACTATGAAATTTTTGACCAAACTTTGATGAATTTTCACACGATATCCAGGAGACTTACAGAAAAAAGTTATCAAGAAAAATGGTTAGGCTTGAAGAGATCTATTGCAGGTTAAAATTATTGTACTCATTTCTGTTACATCCTGTATAAGCAACAACTGCCCCGGATCAGGGGCGGCTGCTACTGATGTCATATTTACGACAAGTGATTTTTTTTTCTTTTTTGACGAGTGATACAATTGAGAAAAGCTGTTAATGATTAATGTATGTTGAATGAGGAATACATACAATTTATCGAGAATAACAGGTTCTTGAGGCTAGAGAAGAAATTGTGTCTCCCTCCCAGTACCTTTCCAAATGAGTGATATATTAACGATTATTATTTAGAATGCTCTTTATATGAAATCAAATCAATATTCTTGCTTTTCGGAATGATGAGATTACAGATAATATTCGACTTGAGTCCCAATCTTCTAAAAATGCTTTCCAATAAAAATAATGGTCACTTGATGAGCTCATAACGACAAGAACATCTTCCCAGGAATTCCTCCTACTTTGCAGGAGAAACTGAGCAAGAAAACAGGAGAGAAGGAAGAAGTCAGAACTGTGCGACCCGCTGCAGGTTTTTGTGACGGAAAAGAAATACAACTCCAACTGACTTATACCGAAAGGTCGTGCCTAGAAAGGAAAACAAATGCGTTTTATATTAGTGTTGTTATAGCTTGATGGATTTGCTCGTTTTTATGATTCGGCTCTACTTATGATTCTAATGGTCTTTCCGTGATTCTCAAACGGATTAGGAAGAGATTTGTGTTGGATAGTCCGAAGCATTCGAAATTAGTTGTTCTTGGACTGTATTTCAAACAAGAAGAGATAAATGAGCAAGATTTCTTAGTTTGGACAGTATTTGAATTTACAATGATTCTTTAGGAAATATAAAAATTATTTTAGGACATTTTTTGGCAAGCTTCTCTTTATCCTTCTTACTTTTCTTTGGAAAACGGAGCTTTCCGTTTATTTCTTGGGAAATGAGGCCTTGATTGTCAGCTTTTATGCAACTGATGTCCAAACAGATATTAAACTGAATAAAGATAGCATTGTTCCCAAAATTCAATTTAAAGTACGTGCAGGAATCAGAATCCGAGAGTTTTATTACAAGCCACAGTCAAGCCACACAAGTAGTGCCATCTGGACATCACTTACTCACTATGTCTTCAGTATTATTCCAGTTGGTTGAAGTGCAAGTTCAAGGCTGCTAACCACTTATGCTGCACTATCAAATCATTCTTGATCAATGAATTACTTCTCCATGAATGCTTATTGCGGTAACCCCAGTTTCTTCCTCTCAAGTGTGTACTTTCCTGCCCCTCACTTGAGCTAAGCTTTGCATCCTGTCTTTCTCACTGTTTTCTGTTCTCTAAAATATAGTCCAGATATCCATCTTCCATCAATTGATACTCCATCAAAGCTTGAACTAGATGAAGCCATATGAAAGTAGCGCTTTTCTGGGATTGTTAAATTTTGATGTTTTTTGTCTATCGGAGTTCGCTGCTGATAATTAAATTGTTATTTACAGCTCTCTGTTGCATTCAAACCATTTCAATCTCCTCTTGATCTGTTTGTAATTGATTGCTTGATGGCATTTATTTTTATTTTGTACATAAATTACGAATGCCCCGATCGTCCAATACCAATTGTAATCTGTTGAAATTGACATTTATAGGTTCGCAATTTGTCTCTAAGCAAATACCCGTTAGATAGCTGTTCTGCTGTCACCAATATATTCGAAGAAAACAAATAAAATTCTTTCACTCCCTTTTTTTGAATTTGATCTGACGAAGAACAGATTCAACAAATACATAATAATATTCCTAATACTTCAGTGTGTTTGGGGAGATTGAAATTGAGTGTTTTCAAATTAAGGTGGTATTAAAATAAAATTTTATTCTTGTGATTATAGATTGAGTCTATAACACGCACTTCCTAATACTGTTTCTGTTCCTTCTTTCGAAAGTGCAGACATTTTATGTATTAATCGTAAGAATTTATCGCTGTTGATAAAGACTCCAAGTTTATTGTGATATGCATATTTTTTATTAACCTACTCTATTACAGTTTCAACGAAATGTTCATGACAGTGCTTCATACAATTAAGAATTGCCGCACTTTCCATAGAAACTTGCATAATATGAATCAAATGGGAGTCTAACCTGAAGAGGCTCTGTTCATTACAATACAAATGGATTAATGAAGAAAATAGCAGCCCTAGATCTATTTAGTTTTTTGTATGTTGACATTCATCTTCTAAGCAAACGCTTTCAATCTATATATTCCAGAGCAGACAGCGTTATCAAGAAATACAGGTATGAAGCATCATCAATGATATGGAACAGGGAATCGACTGTAATGAAGAAATTTCAGACAATTGCGAAGCTTAACTGGATGTCAAGAAGGGAGAAGTTTATTACAAAATGAGGGATACTTGGTCTTACGAGAAAAATAGGGACAACAGAGTTATTGCTGCATCTTCATTCAACGGAGCTCTGTATCAAGCCTCATTTTTAAATACCTCTGGGATCACTCAAAGTTTGAATTAATGAGCTACAATAATATTAAGTTACAATTCCTTCAGTGAAGTATCACCGCGCACCTTATCTACTTTTACGAACACCTATATGAATCGCATGAGGTTTCGAATAGTCCAGATACGTCTCTGCAACATCCAGTAACGTACCTTCAGATGACAGTTTCAAAGAGTTGTTCAACGTGAAAGCGTCAATACATCCTCTGTTTTCTTGTAATAAGTCGGACTATTACGTCAAGTGCAGAGTCTAAATTAGATCTTCTTCATCAAATGACACCATTCAGTCCTCACATCTCTTAACTCCCAGAAATACTCCACCTTTAAGTCTTCGTGTGGACGTTGCCGCGATAAATTGGATGGATGTGAAAAATAATTGAGTTATCCGATAGGTAAGCTATCGCCACTCCAAGATAGAAGCGTAGCTGTGTATATCTGTTGAGTTATCGTTCACAAAATGTTGATGGAAAGGCGATGTAATTTGCCGTCTCCAACTTTCTGTTGTTTTTGTCTCGACTAGTGGATCTCTTCATAATGAATGTTATTCCAAATTGAGATATTCTTTCCTTGCTCAAGCTTATTAAGATATGACAATTAATTCATCAATCTTCTTCTTTCGCTCTATTTTGACGGATTGATTTTGTTGATTTCTTTCTCAGTTTCAGAACAAAAAAATCTATCTGATATAAAATTTATGAGTTTGTGTATACTTTGATCTTTTCATGAGCTTTTCATGCCTCGAAAGCCACAAATGAACGGGACTCTAACAGTGTGAATAATGCGTTAGCGTGCTCTTTTGTTTTATCTATAACAGGTAAAGTTACTCATTTTACATGGTTGTAAAATCTCATACAACAAGAAAAAGAAGTGTATGATTTTCTTTGAGGTGCGACTCAAGTTCTTAAGATGAAAATAAAGGATCACATAGTGATGAGAAACAAATGGTATCAGGTACTAATTGAGGTATATATAAGGATATTGTTACAAATATGAAATATTTGTAGTAATTAGCTCACATAATTATTTATTTGAATTCGTTGTAACTGTGATCCTAGTTAGTATCGACAAAGTCGATGTTCAATTGTCGGACATGATTGACAAGCTATGATTACTAGATGTTCGGTGGTTGCCAGGTAACAACTGTTAGACAATTGAATGTTGACCCATTTTCAGCTTAGGTATATGAGAGCATGAGCTAAGAGAGGAATCAATTCAGTCAGTGATTCAGTAAGAGTAACAGTGAATGATATTGTGCTCATACGAGTTTGTAACATCAATACTGGCACTGTAACCTGTGTCAGTAAATTATTCACAATAAGATTTGTGACAATATATTGACAATCAACAAATTTTGAAGAAATATTGTCATAACCGTAAAAGCTATCCTATAAGTCAGAACAATGTATGTAACAAATATTTAGATAGATCTCTTCATGGATATGATCAATCTATCTCCAGCTCAAGCCTAGCAGTACTCTTATACATTCCAGAATTAAAAAGCGAGCTGTCGTAGCCCCGTCAAACTAGGATGGAGCGTATAAACGGTCTTCGAATCCTTGATATATGTTAAAGGAGACAATGCTTGAAAGAAAACCTTGGGGCCGGCTTATAGAAATCAAATCAAATATTTCATCGCGATTAAATATTCAATGCAGAATCAATTAGATTTTTTGACATCAATCTACCTTGATTAGTAACAAAACTTCAATCCAATCGCAAATAAATTAATTCACGATTAAATTACATTAAAGTCGAAAATAAACATTCAATGAGTTTATAGAACCTCAATTAGAAGTTATTCGTGATTATCTCCAACTTTAATTCAGAATTAAGTTAAACGTATAGTATCTCCCCAGATTATCTTCTGCAAATTGACAAATTATGTCATTTTTTTATAACATATTTGTCTGGTACTCGAAAATTGATGAAATCTGAATAAAAAATCAAATGTAGATAATTTGTATGTTATTATATACCATTATTATCATCTTCCGACGAAGTAAATGAAAAAAGTTCCTAGGTGAGATATCTAAGAGAACTTCTTGATAATGAGAATTTCAAACTCATATTTTGTATTGAAAAATGCAGCATTTTGTTGTTGGGATATTTAATTGGTGCTGGAATAAAACTCACCACACAAAGAAAATCTATTTCAGCTCATCAAACTTTACTTACGATACAGTTCCAAGCTACCAATGCTTTCAACAATTATTAAACGATTCCTTTGCAGTGCATAAATCTACTGCTCGTAATATTATAAAACATGCAGTGCGTAAAACAAGAGCCTCAATATATAAAAATGCCTATTCCAGAAGAGGTTTAAGTTGTGAAATTGGATTTCTATAGGATTCGAAGAGTACCTGGAGTAACAGGAGCAGCAGATTGCATTCACATGAGAATGAAATTTGCTGGTGGTTGCCAAACAACAACTGTTAGACAATTGAATGTTGACCCATTTTCAGCTTAGGTGAAGATTTTCATGGATCAAAAATATTTTTGCAATGCATGTACAAGCTGTATGTCACGTAGATTTAAAAATACGGAATAGAGTTTATATGACCTGGAAGTGTGCATAATAGCAGTATTCTCAATGACTGTTTTATGTGCTGATCTGGAGGATCGACGTTATGGTGAGGGTTTCCTATTAAGTGAATTTATTTGTCTTTTTTTCATTCATACGTCTTGACTAAAACTACGAGCCGTAGCAGAAGAAGCATATAACAATTCGCATAAGACGACTGAGAACACTATTGGAAGGAGTTCTAAACTAAAACTCAAAACCTATTGTTGCTTGTTGTGCGTTGCCTGATACAACAATATGATCATTGATGAAGAGCTGCCAATCGCGCCAGAAATTGCATGCTGGAGTTGAAGAGCCAGGAATCTCAGTAAACTTCAATGAAAATACTGCAATTCGTACTGCCTCAATATAGACCCAATCTGCTTGAGAAATTTATTTATTGACTATACCACAAGAAATTTTTCTATAGAGTGCACACATTTACCTGATAAAAGATTAAGTGAGTATCATTGTTTGAGTTTGAACTGCTTTGAGCTCCTGGGAGCCGAAAATACTGCAGAATTTTCAATCGCTATATCCCAAACTTTTACTTTCTCTTTCAAAGACGCTATATCTGTAATTTTATTTTCAAGCATAGATCTGAGGCGATAGAGAAAAGGGAACTGTAAGAAATCATCGTAACGATTTATAATGAATGAATAAAAACAGCAACTGCAATTCCAGAGAATAAAAATGTAACCGATGCAATATAAAATAAAACCATCATTTACTCATGAAAAATATACAAACTCTGCAAAAATATAAATTGCATTTCCTTTTTCTCTTTCTGTTAAATTCTTTTTTTAGTTCTCAACGCACTTTGATTGCTCTGCGCAATCGTACAAGTCTGAAAATTATTCAGTCTGACAGTTGTCAATTCAAATAACATAACCATGAAGTTAGTTCTATATTTAAATATGTTGCTAACTTTCGTGATTATTTTATTGATTTTGAATTACTCAATCGAACTCTTAATCGCGTTGATTTTGTTCCTGTGAACTGACAGGAGATTGATTGCATGATTAAATTGATCTCGATGTTGATTTAATTCAGAATTAAAAAATGTAGTGTAAACCGGGCCTTGTTCTATAAGTGAATCAAGTCATTCAAAGATGATAGGAATGATGCTGCAGATGTCTACCGACAAGGAAAACATTAATTAATAATGATTATGTTGCTCGCGTACGAACTCTGTTAATCCAAAATAGAAGGATTTCATAACATGAATTTGTTGAAAATGCACTTATAAAATTGGGAGTGAATCGCTCTGTTAAAACAAAATTAAGTTACAGATCTCTGGGTTCAACAAAAGATCAATTCTAGTTGACTCTCTAAAAGGATAGAACATGAATAAAGCTTTCTATTATGAAAGTGTTATCGAAAAAATTTAAGCAGGAAATAATGACACAAAAAGTTTTCATCATGATGGTAATCCACATCATGGGGTACATATATCACTTGAGAAAGAAGGAGAGCCTGAAGAAATTTCTGCTAGAAAACTTTCAGTTAAAATCAGATCCGGCTAGATCTTCAAATCTGAATTAGGATTTGACAATAAAACTGCAAAAAGCCTTAGATGAAACAGAAGTTTCTATAGGAAACTAGTCCAAAAATTATAACTAAAAAAATAGCACCAGCTTGAGCAATATTTGACATTGAGAGTGATTATATAAGAAAATATTGTTCTGTCATTTACCCTCGTACCAATAACATTTGATAGTCGAAACTTCTTCCTAAATGTGAGAGTACCTTAAGGAGTAAAGTAGCGTTAATCTTCATTCTGATAAAAATAATTTCCAATATGGTAAATCTGTAAGTGGAATACAAGTGTTTTCTCTGAGCAATTTGTGATCCGTTCTCTCTTGGAAATTCATCACCACGTGAAATCCACGGACTTGATTCTCCAAACAATTTATGCAATCCCATCTTTTTTTAATTTACATTCACAGTTCGTAGTTCATTTCAAGAATCGTAGCGCTAGTTTATGGAAAAGATAAGGCGTATATCATAACATAATTTACGGCAAATGATATTGTTTTGAAGAGCGATAACTCAAGTTAACAAATTCGGTTCTTGCGTGAGAATTTTAAAGTCTTTTGGATATTAATGGAAAATGTCTTTCAGCTGTATAGCTATGAAAATCACGAGAATAATTATACCTTTATTATACAACTCAATTTAGATGTTAATTTTACATTATCAATAACGAGATAGTGCAATATGGAGACTTGTAAATGAAGTCAACCTGATTAATTATCCAGCAACTTGGATTCCACACTTTGTTCATAAAGTTTCATTTATTACAGAGCGGATTGATTAGTGACAAATAATGACAAATAAAGGTTTCAAATGGAGGTAAGACATCATGAGGTGCAAGTGAATTGACTCTGATCTCCACAATTATAGCCGTCCATCATAATCTTATTATTGCCCAGTAACATGTGAGTCAAACGAAGTCCTGCTTGGGCTGACGATTGCAATGGAAAATTGACGTTCACACTTGGATTCATCTTTCTTATAGCAAGACAAAGTATTTTATCGCTCGCCTAATAATTCACTATGGATATAAACAGAACGAATGCAAGTCAATCTTGTAACTCTGATGAATGAACTTTATCATGCGTTACTTCGAAAGACGAGCGTCAACTTCACTACTTTGGGAAATGATAACTTTCTATAGAAACTATAAAACAAAAATAATATTTGAATGTATGTATATGGCATGATATTTAATTGGAAAATAGGAATGTAATACTATTCAGGCGACATTTTACTACATTTATCCTTTATAAAGTAGATCAGTTCTTCACACGTTGATCACGTCATCATAATTTTTTCTTGAATTGAAGTCATTGTCTGAATCAAGCCACAATTTATTCCCCGAACAGATATTCTCACAAAAATAGATATGTTGGTTCAGTATAATGAGTTTTCAAAATTTGAGACGTCTGCACTAAGTCTTGATATTTCCTTCCTTGTAGTATGTACTTTTGATGAAATTTTGACTTTAAGAAGAATTTATTGCAGTGTAGAGTTATTTAGCCTTTATTGAATAATAACAAACATGCGTATGTACCTTCCAGCTACTGAACGATAATCAACTTGAAGTCTGGAGGCATGATTACTTCAGCCCTGCAGAAAATACGAGACAGGCAGAGAGTATCGGATTATTGAGTGTCCATTTTCACGAGTAAAGTCATAAAGAGTGATTCATTTAGAGATACTTTTCTCTTAATAGATTTTTTAACCGATAACGAGTGAATCATGACGAATTGCCAATGTATTTTTGTTCAGTATTGTTTGACATTTCATCATAAAAAGACTCAGCTCGATACAATCCTTACAAATCACCCAGCTTCATCACAAAAATCTATGTTCTACGAGAAATGTGTTTTTTGTACTACGAGCTACTTATGATCCACATACTCGGCCTACCGAACGCTCAATTTGCTATACCAATGAAAAATCTTAGGCTCAGTTTTCATTAATAGATAATACGCGATCCAATAGATTACATCCAGCACGTGGTATAGCAACGGTAGTTAAGAGCAGCCGACTAGAACGTAACTGTCGATAACGCCCGTATTGCTCCATTATAACAGACTATTTGCTGCCTAAAATTGAAGCTCGTGATCTCAAGGATGTTTGGTACCAACAAGACACAGCTCGTGAAACCATAGCTCTATTGCGAGAACAATTCGATGAACAGTCAATTTCACTATTTGGACCGGTGGATTGGCCGCCTAGATCGTACGCTATCACATCTACATACTTTTCCTTTGAGACTATTAAAAGTCCAAAGTGTACATGTATAAGCCTGCTACAATTGAGAAATTGGCAGCCAGCATCACTTGCATCATTCGCCAGATGTAGAATAAACTATGTTAGCCGTAGTTAGAGCTAAGATTCGAAAGGAATAATTTCGAAAAAATGAATGTAGAGATGTACTCTTCCGTACGATGATGAAGAAAACCCGATGAAATTGGTTTCAGATAATTCTTTTCATGTTGAGATGAATCACTCACTACTTTTGGAGTCATGATTGTGGACTCAAGATTCGTCAACCATAATAATATTAGACGTCTCCATAGATGCATTTTTATCGTTGGTAAATAATGAATTTGCATCAGTCTACCTGTGCCTTTTTTTTTCGGATCCAACAAAGTTGGAATTCACCGTGCTGCCAGCTTCTTCATACAAAACTGTTGATATGAGATATTTTTTACTGCAGTGGATCCAATGTCTAAAATTTGTTAATTTTTCTGATGTCTTACACTCCAATTTCCCTTAAGTAATTTTTGTCGATGCACTAATATTTTCATCACTAATAACTGATATAGGTTATGCTGAATCCACGAAGTTTCCACTCAACTATATATTTTTAAGAAAAATTATCCTCGAAAGCTGACGTTTCATTTTGATGACTTTGTTTGAACGTTAAACCTTTTTTATAATCGTGCAGAGTCCTGGAACCAAAAGCAATTCACGGCACTTTCAACACTGAGAAAAAAGATCTTATACAACAAGTTCATTAAAGTTCATTTTATACATAGTAATGATCTTTCCATAAAGATTATTATAGATTTAATTGTATTAAATTGTTAGTTTTATGAATTTCATAAAAATATGTCCCATAATTCCTCATTTATAACACTTATTCAATACTTCCTTAGTTCTTAATACATGATAAGTTATTGAATAAGTCTTTTTATACAATACATATTATAAAAAAAAAATGCATACAAATTAAATACCGTCGATATTCACCTGTATAAAACAAGCTGATAGAATTCATCTCTAACAATCAATTGTGTAGATTCTAATAGACATTTTATAAAACATGCACCTCTCCCGAGTGCTCCTGCCGCCAACTTCCATTCTCAAAGTGCAAGTTAGTATAGTAGGCTGGGAGTGCGGCTTGTGTTCGAAGCGTATTAGTGTATGTTGGTGCGTAATTCAGAAAAAGTGTTAGTAAAACAAATGTATTTTGTGTAAAAAAAATGTGTAAATAGACGAGAATGAAACTCAGAGTTATATGTGTATAGACATAGAACATTTACATCCTTTTTTAGCCTTGTTGAAATCAGTGGGATCCGATGAATTATCTTATGTTTCATGTATTTAACTTTAAAGATTAGTAATATTATTTGGAGGATACTGTTATATATTATTTATGTTCTCTTCTTTATCTATATGTATTGGTATGATATTTCTATTTATTATTATCTATAGTTATTTTCAAACTGTCAATAGGTTTTTTTTTCATCAATATGTAATTATTTAATTTAAATAAAATATTATATAACTCCTAATGACTTTGTTTAATATTTGCCATCACATGAATAATGAGCTTTATAAAATACAACTGTTATGAATCATTAAACATACTAAATACAGATTATGGTTCAGTTTTATAGGTACTATTGCACAGCTTTGTAGAATCTATTCAAGTTTTCAGATAGAGGGATATAAAATTGATCTATTAACTTTCATACAAATATAACTAAAAAACGGACTCATTAAGATTTATAAAACAGGCTTGCTGTCACTTTTGTAAAAGAATATTCCAATAACTAGTATGTGAATTCACATAGTGGTTAGTAGAAATTTTTCTCAGTGAAGGTGTTGAATAATAGTTATCAATGCCAGACTTGTGATGAATGGGAATTTGTCACTCTGTCCTTATTTCATCTAATCGTTCCGAAAATACAAGTATTTTTATTTTATTTATTTAAGGTTTCTTAGATTTCGACTTTTAGTCACTTATCCATTACATTAGGTATATAGGTGTTTTTTTTTCTATATTATTCACATTTTGTATACAGTCTATTAGCTTCATATCTGTGAGGTAGTTTATTAGATTGTTGATGTTGGTTGAGTTGTTACCGAGTGCTTCCTTCGTTGTATGTGGGATTTTATGTTTTTGTCTGTGTGCTACGTATTTGGGACATTCTTCAATTATGTGCTTGACGGTAATGGTTTCCGAGCAGATGTCACACGTGATTGGTCCAGTTTTCTTGATTATGTATTCATGTGTATATTTCGTGTGTCCAATTCGTAATCTACTGGTCACAATTTGGTCTTTTCTCTTTGTGGGGACCAACCATTTTCCAGTGTCTTCCTTTATTTCTCTAAGTTTGTTATTTGTTCTTTCATTCCAATATATTTGCCATTCTTCTTCAATCTTTAGATATGCTATGGCTTTTATATCTTCATTTGGAATTTTATGTTTTCGATTTCTGTCTTAGTGGTTGCTTTTCTTGCTGCTTCGTCAACTTCGTCATTTTCTTTTATATTAACGTGGGATGGTATCCACACAAATTCAATCAATATATCGAAGTTTCTTCTTGCAAATTCAATGTTTTCCTGTAGTTTTTGTGTAAAATGATGTCTTGTATTTATGTTTGTTATATCTTGAAGTAGGCTGAGTGAATCTGTGTAAATGATATATTTTTTGTTTTTGTTACAGTTTTCGGATATTTTCTCTGTAGCTTTTATGATAGCATATGTTGCTGCGGTAAAAATAGATTCTTCTTGGGGTGGGTGAAATTGATAAATATTTTCGCTAGTTTTGAACGCGGTACCGCTATCATTGTTGATGCGGGATCCGTCAGAGAAGATTTTGCAGTGATCTTTGTGTTCTTCTTGATGTTTTTTGAATAGGTTTTGGGAGAGTTTCGTTTTTCGTATACTTGGTGAGGAATAAGTTGGGTTTCTCGATTTTTATGGTCCAAGGTGGTATTGTGAGGGATGATTTGATTTTTATTTTTTGTAATGATGTTTGCAGGAAGAGTAGGTCATGGTAAATGAGATTTTGGAGTAAGGTCCGGTTTTTGAGAGTAATTGTGTTTTCATTTTTTTGGAAGAAGTGTGTTTAGGTTGGAATTTGTGGGTTACTAGCTAAGTTGATGATATATTTCATTGTTTGAGCCTTTCTTCGGATGAAGAGTGTTGATTCGCCTGCTTCACATAGTAAACAATCGATAGGACTTGTTCTATATGCGCCTGTAGCTATTCTCATAGCTTCGTTTTAGATGCGTTCCAGTACTTGTAATTTCTTTGGCTTCGCGTTAGAAAATGCTATGCTTGCGTAGTCAAGTTTGGATCTTATAAGGATTTTGTATATATCTATTATCGACTGTCTGTTTGCACCCCATTTGCGGTGAGATAATATTTCCAGAATGTTTAGTTTTTGTGTACATTCTTTCTTTAGATATTTTATGTGCTCTACCCAGGAAAGTTTCTTATCTATAATGATTCCAAAGAATTTTATTCTGTCTACAAATGGTATTTCTGTGTTCACAAGTTCTATTTTTGGGTTCGTGTGACTGTATCTCAGTTTAAAGCAGTGCATGGCTTTTGTTTTTTGTTCAGAGGAGCTGAAACCAGTTGTACTTCCCCATGTGTGTATTCTGTTTGTTGCCTCTTGTATTTGGTTTTGGACCGTTTTCAAATTTTTGCTCTGAAAATATATTACAAAATCATCTACGTATAGTGATGTTTTCATGTGTGTAGGTATAAATTCATTTATTTTGTTTATAGCGATCAGGAGTAAAGTAACACTTAGAATTTTACCCAGTGGTAGACCATTTTGTTGTGATTTCTTTTCTGAAAGGGTGTTATGAATTTTCACGTAGAAATTACGATCGATTAAGAAATTTTTCATGAAATGAAACATGTTGCCATTAATTCTTATTTCATGGATTGATTGAAGAATGTAGTGTCTCCAGACGGTATCGTATGCCTTCTTTAAGTCAAGAAATATTGCAATGAGATGTTGTTTGTTGTTGAAACTATTTTGCATTTCGTTAATTAGTGATAGGATTTGATCAGTAGTTGATCTCCCTTTCCTAAAACCTCTTTGTGTTTCTGTTAATAGTTTGTTTGTTTTTAAAACCAGATAAGTCGCTTATTGACCATTCTTTGGAGTAGTTTGCTCATTGTATTAGCTAATGATATGGGTCGATAGTTATTTGGGTCTGTTTTGTCTGTGTTTGGTTTCTGTACGGGTACTACGAGTACAGTTTTCCATTTTTGAGGATATTATTTTGTTGTCCAAATTGTGTTGTATATAGTTAGAAGTTGTTTAAGCGTTTCCTCCGGAAAATTGTTCAGAAAGGAGAAAGGTATACCGTTCGGGCCTGGGCTACTATTTCCATTTGTTTCTGGTATAGCTTCAGTCAGTTCTTCCTCTGTGAGGGGTAGGTTAAGAAAATCATAAGTATTTCCAGGATCAGGTGTTAAATCTTTTCTTTCTTGTTCTGATTTGTAAGTTCTAAATTCATTGCTGTAGTTTTCATCCATTGATGTTCGCCGAAAGTTTAGGCTAGTGTGTCGGCTATTTTTTTTGGGTCGTTCATGTATTTTTCTTAAATTCCTAATGTTGTCGTCTGGGTTGGTTTACATCCTTCGATTTTCCTGATTTTTTCCCAAACTTTTGTTGTTGGTGTTTGCGGCGTTATGGTTGCTGTGAAATTTTCCCACCAGTCTTTTTTACTTTGCAGTATCGTTCTCCTCGTGATGGCCTGTGTCTTTTTTAGCTCTACGATGTCTTCTAAGGATTTGTTTTCACGGTATCGGTATAAGGCTCTTTTATTGTTTTTGATGGCTGTTTCACATTTTTTGTTCCACCAAGGCACCGTTCTAAAATACAAGTATGAATTGTCAAACAAATAGGTTTTTGATGGCTGTACTTGCACTTTTTGTACATCGCTTGCTTGACTCGCAACTCACTTTTTTTATAGAACATAATTCTGCATCAGAATATCTCGTCAGAAAGAAAGATAGTATGCAAAACATAAATTAGGATACATCTTTGAATTGGTGAATGCCGGCAGTTTTTCTGACTTGTTATTACCCTTGAAAATGGAAGAGTAGTTCGAACTAAATATAAATAGACTATTCCAATACGTAACAAGTAAAAATTCCAATTACATTAGGTGATTTTACGTCTAAGATTCCGAAACCAGAAGCTCTTGAATAAGTAGAAGTGCTGGCAAATCGACTTAGCTTCGACAGATAATAAATTTCAGCTAAAGTCATCTGAGACCTATATTCTACAGTAGAGAAACGGAATGTAGGGCGGTAGTAAATTACAGTATATAGTTTCGGAATTGAAACAAATTCTAATTTGTAGGAGAAGTTACAGATAGTAGATAGTGTGAAGAATTAGAAAATTGCTTGTTTACTATGTAATTTCCGATGAAGAGAGTATCAAACTGTCAGTTAACCCATAAATTTTCATGAAATCATTTTAAAATATCCCTAAATCCGTTGTCAGCTCAAAAAACAACTTGAAAAAGCTCAGTGAAATCCTAAGTTGAACAAAACGTATAAAATGATTCTGTGATAACTTTATATAGAGATTTATGGCAAATACAATTTGCATATCTGAATGGTATTTCCATACACGGAATTGGAGATGGTGAATTATATGCGGCTTCATGCAACAGCTTCATTTACACAATTAAGTATTATTTCAGGTTTGCGTAGCTTGTTCGCGACCTAAGATAGAGTGATACGGGAATTAATACTACTGGAAGTAATGAATGAGACAGCTGATGAAAAATAAATCAAATTATAAGAGTAGAAAAACACATCCTATTGAAATAGGACCCGAATTTCTCCTTTCTTTTTCTCCGCCCTGTTTCTTATTATAATTTCTCTACAGACTCTCGGGATTACTAATGGATTACAGGTTACTATATTGGAATGAGAATAATTTCAAACGCTGTGTTGTGATATATGAATTGATATAAAAATGGCCTTGACTACATTGTTCAAGGCAATCCAAAAAATGTGGTTCAAACTATTTGAAAAATCTTATTCCTTTAATTGCTCAAATGAAACAATCGAAATCATTCCCATCGCTTGTAAACTGAATGCTGACCACAGCATTTCAAACTACATCCTAATTTCTCTCCATGAATTTTTCGTGTGTGGTTTCAGCAATCCTGTCCCACCAGGCATTAATAAATAAAGACCGCGTATAGCTTCACCCTCGATTTTTGGTGGCAGCGATAGATGACCGCAGTGCCACTCTGCGGTCAACGCCACAATCAGAGCTACATGATCTAACACTAACACGTTACACTTTACACTGTTACACTGCTACGCGTTCACGGATGGAACCGTGCGTTCATCAACTTGTGGTCAAAACAACGGACAGTTGCTCTCTGATCGTGTCCATCAAAATTTATGCGAATTACAAATGCTGGAATTGTCGTTATTATGCACAGATAAATGATGGAATAATTTGATTATTGTATGATATATGTAGAACATCGTGTGATATTTATTACCGGTTCACAAGTTAAAGATAGTACTGAATTGCGTTGCATATGCGGAGCATTACTTTTGACGCAAGTATCGGAGCTGAAAATCTGACAGGACGTCATGAGTGGAAAAACGTACTGCTGGTAATTCAGGTTGTATAAAGAGTTGATTAAGATGATATGATAAATACAAATATGGTAAAACAAAGCCATTGCTTACCCAGATCAAAGTCCAGCAGCTGCTATCTATAAGATAGATGGATCTCTACTTGCTGATCCAAATGCTATCGGTCTGCAATTAGTCAAATGCTTTACGTGGAATTGACCGTTTCAATTCAGAAATGAAAATTCACAGATTCTCAGGCGGTTAGTCCCAGGAATCAGTCGGTAACTCACAACAGACTAAGAGCATTCACATGCTCGTAGCCTCAGCTGACTGTTCATCCATCATGTACCAGCGTGTATGATATTCTATCTAAACTGTTGAAGCATTCATCAACTTATTTGGACACTATTCTACAAATGCAATTTCAATATCGTGGGATGAGTTGATATTTTTTTTCCAGAAAACAAAATCCACAACAGAAATAGCAACGAATTGAAAGATACTCATAGAGAGTCTGCACCTTCGATCCCAACAATTTAATACCCATTAATTCAACGACGTCATAGCCCACAGTAGATTTTTGTCTCTTCAGTAATTTTCTTCCATTCGGTCCTGTTTCTACTCAAATTCTTCTATCCTTCAATTGTTATTGTTTCAGGTTGCGTTGATCCATCTTCTACTCGATCTTCCTCTGCTTCTTCTACCCACTGATTCCCACTCCAGGATTTTTCTTGGTGTTCTTTCTGCTTTCATCCGTCCTCATCACACTCAAGACAGTCTTTGGTTATCAATGAATTTTACAATGTCTGCGCTTTATATCAGGCTGTCTAGTTCAAAATTCAATCTTGATCACCATCTTTTGCACTGGTCCAAAAATTTGTCTTGAAATTTTTGTTCGAAAGTTCTCAAGAGCAGCTCACCTTCTGGGGTTAAGGTCCATGCTCCACAGCCGTACGTTACAACAGCCCTTATAATACTTTTATATATTTTCAATTTAGACTTTCTGCTCTCGATTCTATTAGCTCTTTGTAGACATAATAGCAACGGTTTCACTGATAGCTCTAGCCTGAATTGAGTTTGATTGATTCATTTGGGAACCCAAATAAGAGAATTCTCTTCGTGCTCGAATTCATATAGTTCAAAATCCCAGGCCCGCCAGACGTTACTTATTTCCTGAGAAACAAAATGTGTGGAATAGAGTATTGCTAGTATGTACTTTGATTATACGCATATATGCTAGCTTATTCTGGACTGTTTTTTATGTATGTTCCAGAGAATATTGTTGAAAATCAATAATCAACACTGCCAAATACTTCCCATCGGAGGTAATTTTTGCTAGACTCTCTAAAGCTCGCAAAAAAATTACTTATTCTTACTTAAAGTCTGAGTCCTAATTTTTATATATGATACTAAGGAAACAATTTGAATTCATTTTGTAAAGAGCCAGACCAATCGTAGGGACCAAACATTCTTCAGACAAAATTAAAATATCGCTGTAGGTATAAGCGCGTGGTCATTATTTGTATGCTTTATAGTGAGCGAAATATCTATGACTATTCCATTCGTAGTATTTATAACAAGGTTAACAATGCTAAATCGCCATAGAAACTGTCCATATCAGTGAGTATTTGGACGTGTAGAAATACCATCGGGTATTACACTAGTGGTCAAAGTGAGTATTTTACTCAAAGATGTAGATACCTCCAATTTGTGCTTTCTTTGTATTTAATGGAATATTTTTCTGTATATCTTCATCAATTTTATCTTCTGATCTATCACCAAACCTTCCTGAACTAGATTCTATATCAAGACGCAATATATTTCTCTATTATTTGTCAAAGAAAATGCAAGAAATTCTAATTTTTCAGTTTGACAGAAGTTTGTTTACTCGTTCCTATGAAAATCACGCGAGTTGTTACTAGATTCATAGAAAACTAATTTGAAGCAATGGTTTGACTCCTGGAATAGTCCTCCATATACCATTTGTAGTTAAAGTATTATAGACTATTTTTGTGGTGCAATCACTCATGTTTATTGTGCTTGTGAATACCACTCGTGCTGCACACTCGTGGTATTCAAACGCAAGCACAATAAACATTCGTGATAGCACCACAAAAATAATCGATAATACTTCAACTACTTATGGTATAATAAATGAGTATCCAATTCCTCTTTCTTTTACTCATGGTCTAATCTAGTCTGCTGTGTGTGTGTTCAGCATAGCAGCGTGGTCATTTCTCAACAGGAACTTCCTGCCATACAAATATTCATGGAAATGCTCGAAGGACCTCACTACTGCTGGCAATTCCCGTCTTGTGACACAGTAATTTCTTTCTAGCTTCGACAAAACCTTACTGAAGTATCCGATGACTCTTTCTTGACCCTCCTGCAATTGAGACAGGATTTCTCCAGTACCGACGTCGCTGGCATCTGTGTCCAAAATAAAACGTCCTTTCGTCTTCGGGTAACTTAGGATCGGTGCTTGGACTAGGAGTAGTTTCAGTCGCTTGAAGGCGACCTGGCAGTCTTCATGCCAACTATATCTGCGATTATTTTCCGTCAGTCTGATCAGTGGTTTGGCAATATAGGCGAATCCATCGACAAATCTTCTGTAACAGGTACAAAGTCCGAGAAAACTACGCAGCTGATGTTCATCCGCAAGTACCGGCCGTACTTGAATTGTCTTAATCCTCTCTACATCAACTGCTTCCTCTTCTTCGGAGACCACATGTTCCAAATAGTTCACCCGTTTTTGGAATAAGTGACATTTCTTAGGATTGAGTTTCAAACCAGCTTCCTTTAAATGTTCAAATACCTATTTTAGATTCTCCAGATGGTCTCCAGATGATTTTCCCATCACAATTATATCGTCCAGATATACCAAGCAAGTTTTCCCTAATAATCCTTTTAGTACGGTTTCCATAAGTCGCTCAAGGGTAGCAGGAGCATTACATAGGCCAAATGGCATGACTGTAAATTGCCACAATCCACTGTCGATGGTGAATGCAGTTTCTTCTCGATCGCTCTCGTCCATCGCTACTTGCCAATATCCCCTCTTGAGATCTAGGGTCGAGAAGATCTTTGACCCTGCCAGTGTATCCAAAGTGTCATCAATCCTGGGTAGAGGATAATTATTCCTCTTGGTAACGTTATTCAGCTGGCGAAAGTCAACACGAAATCGTGTACTCATCTTTATTCTCTACAAGTACTACCGGAGAGGTCCATGGACTTTTCGAGGGTTCAATGATGCTGTCTTGCTCCATGTCTTGACTGATAGATTCAGCGTCCTCTTTTTTCGCAATCAAGAGTCGTCGCGGTACTTGTCGAATTGGTCGTGTGTCGCCGGTATCAATTTAGTGATGGATAATATCCGTTCTTCCTTTCCGCCCCTCACTGGTTTCAAACACCTCTTGGAATCGGCGTATCAGATCTTCAGCTTCTGCGTGTTGCTGATCATTTATTTGTTGACCCTTGGATAGTAATAGGTTCGTCAATTCTTTCGAAAGTTTGTCACAGTTAGGTTCTATCTTTGTGTCTTGTTTGGTGGTTTTTACTCCTGCGAGGCGTTCTTTTTTCTATCTGGAGTTATTGTTGGGCCGCATCTTCAAAGGTTTCTTGCATCGACTTTTTGATTGACTTAGTTCGTCACAGTTTCAACACCGGAGTTGTCTGAATTCTTGAGATCTTTCACTGCTTCATGGACCAACCGCTGAACCTGGGCTCCAAGCTTTCCGTGGCATCGGAGTTGCAGTTAACCTCTTGCACTTGGCCACTGCTTCTGGACGCCTGCTTTGCCGCTTCGTACAGTGCACGAGCCAATGCTTCCACTAGCTTTTTCGGTCGCGCCAAACGCAGAGCTTGTTGCGTTTTATGGTCTCTGATGATGCCGTCCACGAATATTCTTACAGCTAAGCTTTCCAAGAAATCATCCGGGCCAGTTAGATATGCAAGTCGATTTAGGCGTGCCACATCAGCTTTGAACTCCTGTAGACTCTCGCTGGGACGATGGTATCGGTTCTTGAGCTGTGTGTGATATACTTTCTCCAAGTGTGCATGGCCGTATCGCAGCTCCAGTCGCTTGACCAATTCCTCATAATCATTGTCTATCTCCGGTGGAATAGCCTGTGAAATATCTACTGCATCTCCTTGGAGAGCAACCATTAGCGCTGAACTTTTTTCAGTATCATTCCAGCCATTAGCCTAAACAGCGGCTTCGAATTATCTATGGTAATTAATCCAACATGTTTGACCATCAAATATTCAAAATTAATCAGTCAGAAACGTCAAAAGCTAAAGATTCTCGCGAAATTCTGGATGCAGTTAAAGAAGCGACTTTACATTTGTTTCCGGTGGAATCAAGAGAACTTTTGTTTTCTTATATGTATGTTCAACCTGTAATTTTTTTTTAATTAGGTTGAAGCTGTCATTCGGGCGAGTGTCATAATGCGTTTATTGTTTGTCATTTTTTGTTGCTAATTAGTAAAGTGTTGCTAGTTGGTAAAATGGCACTTATCTTTACTGATTTCTACATATCAAACCTGATGTTTTCCATCAAGTATACAAGAAATAAATTTTATTGAATCTGTTACGCCGGAAACCTTCCTCGCAAATGGTAGAAAACCAATTTCCACATTGGTTAAAGCATGATGAATGTCAGTTTCAGGAAGTAATGTGGTATCACCTATTCTTTATATTGAAGCTCTATAAAATCCACTTTTCTTCCAAATCACTTTCGAGAATTGAGTTTAATTCTTCCTCATGTCATGCATTTAAACATCGCATGAGTCAGAATTAGATTCATGGACAAGTTGATGAGATCTGTTATAAAGATTTAAACCCAGACGTATCACGAGCTTGACGGCGTGGATGATTCGTCACGTGAGATGACGTATGTGACTAGCATACTACAACACTAGCAAATTTCACTCATTGAGAGAAATATAATTCTGTCTATACTTTGTTCTGATGTAATTTTATAATTTCAAAATCGTAATTACTTTCTCACAAATCTTTAAAAGTCCAGGAGCTATCCAAAATTCTCACGCTATTATTTCATTACAGTCAAGGTACGTGGAGCAAGAATTCCTCCTCTATAAAAACAATGCAACCAGAGTCCCAGATATAGTCTCCTATAACTACTGAACTTTAGGGGAGCTCGAGCGCAACGTCTCTGAATGGCAGGCGAATCAGTTGATATAGGTGTGCCAAGCACCGGATGGGCAAGTCGAACAAGGAAGAGGAAGAGATTGAATGATAAGTGTTCAAAGAATGGGTTATGTTGGGCTGCCTGGCTGTATGAACGGGAGTGGTTTCATCCTCTCTGAAAAACCTTCTTGGTTGAAGCTAGGGCATAGCAAATCTCCTACCCCAGAAGATGGCGCTACTTACACCTGGGTGTAAAATCCTAATCAAGAAGCAACCTTCTGTTGCGATACTCTCACCAGAAGGTTTTATTTATGGTACTCCGTGGAGACCGATCAGACCTAGGAGGAGTTACCCTTGGTCGGTTACTACGGAAGGTGCGCTGTTTTGCAAGTGCGCGGAGGCGGACGGCATTGGTTTCAAGAGGTAAAAGCTGCCTAGGGGTGCTACGTCACTCCAGTGGGTGAACTATGTAATTTACAGCTGGGGTACTGACATGCATAACCAGTAGTGTATCACGCTTCCCCCGGTGGGTCCAAATCAAGCTTGCATCCTGAGGAGGAAGCGCGCGGCAGCGTACTGGTAGCTATGAGGCAACTTGCTGTCTGTGACGAGGTTGATTGGCTAGTCCAATCCCTGTCTTTGTGCAGGTGCCGCCTGTAGTGCCAAAAGTTAGAATGAGTTTTCTTCAATGGGTAACCTTTAAAAAAGAAGGCACAACCCTTCTTACATTTCTATTATTCTCAATTTTGAGGCCCAATTCTCATCATGATCATGTTCCGATCAAGACCAGCACCTTCAGTCTTTCTCGAAGCGATCAGCCTTCCTTTTGTCCCCTAATTTCTATGTCGTTGCGTGATTCATTCACTGATTAAAAACCTAACGCTCATTCTGTCTAGTTTTCGGTAACTAAAATCTAGTTCGCATTTTGAATTTGGCGCACAAGTAACACGAAAATCGCAGTATATGTTATCGTGACCTTCAAGCTTCTTAGAGCGGAAGGAAGGCTGTAAATTTCTATAAGTATAATAATAGAGAGAATAAATGTTGAAGCTTGACCATTTGATCAGAATAGTATTATAGAAAACTTCTAACGCAGCCAAGAAAATTTTAGTTAAATTAATGTTAAGCAATGAAATTTTGTTTGATCAAGTTCAGTCATTAATACAATAAATGTTTCAGTACCAGCACATCATCAATAAAACTATCAGAAGACTTGATGTTACGGTCCGATCTGAGAGAGGTCTGCATCCAGCAGGAAAAGGAAAATAACAGATGGTAATGATTATCAACAATGTTGTGTCAATATCATGAATTTTTTTGGTTCCACTGTCAGGATTATCATAGATTCGGCCCCAACTTTGAGTTACTCTAATGACTACATCAAGAGAGGGTCAAATTTTTCTAATATTTTCGACTATGTTTCTCTGTTTGAGCATCCCCTTCTTCAATCAGCATTATACAGGGTGGAATGCGAGATTGGAAACATCTTTTTTCTCGGAAGTTATTATAGATACCGAAAAATTGTTCAGATAAAGTTTCTGGATTTTCCAATAAGCTAACTAAATCTGTGTGAATTTAGTAAAAAAAAAAATTTATTCTCGTATATATTGCCATATTTTTACTTTCTTAAAATGGAATATCCTGTATATTATTGCACTAATAAATGAAAAATATTTTTTGCTGTGAAAAAGTTTCAGGGTTTAAATCTGCTAAACTTGATAGTTTTTGAGATACTAACGAAAATATCTAAATGCTGTTCTCAAAATCAAGTGTGCCTTGAGAACAAAATTTGTTGACAGTTGAGTTATTTTGTATTGTATATGCGCTACAAAAAATTGTGTTGCATACATACTATTATTATTTGGTGTTTATAATGGCAGATTATTCAATCAATGAGAAGTTAGATATGACAAAATGTTTTTATCTATCAAATAATAATTCGAGACAAGCTCTGCAATTATACAGACAACAGTGCCCGGAACGCTTTTATCCAAACCATTCATATTTATTCAAATTAGAGAGGAAGCTGCGTAGGACTTGGTCAGTTTCAAGAAATTACAAAACACGTGAGATAGTAGATGAAAATTTAGAAGTTGATGTATTGGCATATTCCAATGTATACCCTAAAAATTCAATAAGAGAAGCTGCATTGGAAATAAATACCACACATACAAAGGTTTTTACGATTCTGAAAGAGCATAAGTACAAAGCCCATAAATCTACAAAATTCATAATCTTCATCCTGGCGATGATGTGAGAAGATTACAATTTTGTAATTACTTAATACTGGAAAATATTGCAGAGCCTAATTTTTTAGAAACAATTTTATGGTCAGATGAAACAAATTTCTCTAACAATGGAATACTAAATAGACATAATTCACATTATTGGCAATCAGTAGAAACGAATCCACGTCAAACACTTTTTTCAAATTTTCAAATACGCTTTTCAATTAACGTATGGTGCGGTATGATAAACAACACCATTTTGAGTCCATATTTTTAAGAGGGCATTTTGACATCACAGAGATACTTAAATTTACTGTAAAATGAATTTCAAGATTATCTGGAAGATAAACTATTGGCAGTTAGACGCAGAATGATATTCCAGCAAGATGATGCACCTCCGCATAATTCATTGGATGTAACTGCGTATTTGAATCAACAATTTCCACATTCCTGGATTGGCAACAGAGGCCCTACATCGTGGCCCGCAAGATCTCCGGATCTATCGCTTTTAGATTCTTTCCTATGGGGAGCTATAAAAAATAAAATTTATGTAATGTCCGTTGCTACACTTGATGAACTGAAAAACCGAATAAGACAAGCTGTTGTTGAATTGAATACAGTTAATATAAAACAAAATTTATTGAAAAGACTTTATTTATGTGTCCGAGAAAACGGTGGAAATTTTGAACATTTTATGTAGTTCGATAACATTCATTCCGTACTTCTTTATGTTCTACTATGATAATAAAATGGTTTTTCCGTACATTGTTTTTAATAGTAATTGAACTATGCATTTCGTTCTTGATGATGTGCAAATGTCTGAGCGCGCAAAAATATTCAAATTTAAAAAATATAAACGTTGTGTAACTCCTCGCGTACTTAACAGTAATATTATTGACACAAAAATATCAATGATGTGTATACAACACAATTTTTCTCAACGCAAATACAACACAAAATAACTCAACTGTCAAAAAACTTAGTTCTAAACGCACACTTGATTTTGTGAAGCAACATTTAGATATTTTCGTTAATGTCTCAAAAAATGGGAGAATCATCCAGATGATGAAAGCGCATTTTTGACAGCTCATGAATGCTTGTTACTTCAGAGATTACGCAAATTACCATCTCTCATAATTACCGAGCTTGAAGTCAAACAGTTTGGGCAAACTTACGAAACAGCAGCTTCAATTTAGTACTAGTTTCAAGTTGACTATTTGATAGGTACATAATTTATGCATGTACAAACTCAAAGATACCATTTAATCTTCATTGTTTAGTTATTGACTGACGGAAGGTCAAGTGCTGTACCTTAAATGATAATTTGATCTTTATCAAAGCTATATAAAAATCCACCACAAGTAGACAAATTTTCAACCAATAATAATGATTCATTCTAATAAGCTTCAAATTCGCGTCAAACAAGTCATTGAATGAATCCCGGACAGATTTAACAACTGTACATAATGAAAGTGACACCCGCGGCTAAAGTTGTAACTAAATTTGTATCTACTTTAATAAATTTCAGTTGCCCTATCCCTACTGTCATTAATATCACTTGAAACAAGTATTTGAATAATTTAATCTTCCACAATCACTGAGCTAGGATTAAAGCAATTTGTGCAAACCTATGAAACAGCAGCTTTTATTTAGTACCTGTTTCAAGTCTGTAAATAGTATAGTTGCTGAGAACTCAGCGTCACGCCAGCCAGCCAGCCAGACAGCCAAAGTGAATATAATAGCGCTTTTTTCCAAAAAATGCGCTAAAAATATCAAGTTTAGCAGGTAAGAACCCTTGAAGTTTTTCAAAGCCAAAATTATTTTCTATTCATGAGTGCAATAATATACAGGGGATTCCATTTGAAGATAGTAAAAATATGGCAATATATACTAGAATAAATTTTTATTTTTCACTAATTTCACACAGATTCAGTTAGCTTATTAGAAGATCTAGAAACTTTATTTGAACAATTTTTCGGTATCTATAATAACTTCCGAGGAAAAAGGTGTTTCCAATTTCGCATTTCATCCTGTATGTTATTGAGCCACAGTAAACTCCTAATATTGATTTCTACATAATGTTTAACATTTATTATCAACCTCAAGCATGAAGAAAGTGAAAAATATTACCCCATGGAATATTTTCTTGCATGTATGTGTCATCAACGCATGCATCGGTAGTTTCAAAGCCTAGTAGATGAGTCCATCCATCATCTGTGACGGAAGTTCATGCAAGAGTTGGACGCCATGTTGATCTATTATTACTTTATTAATACAATCATGTTGCGTCCGTGAACATTGATGGGCATTATGTTATAAATCAGTAGATAAATATAGTGGGATATATGGTAAATGTCTGTCAATGATAACATCGAAAGTATTATTCATGGAAATATTGTGGCAATTTAAAATTGCTCGCCATTAGGCGGTTATTGAACAAACACAAACAGAAGGGATACTAAAAGCTGACTAAGTATATTTGATTACGTATGGCTTCGTTAAATTTTTATGAATGTAACAATGACTCTTCTGAATGCAAACTTTGAACACGAAGCACAGTAGTTTATGACACATTTTCATCCCAAGTTAATGATTCGATAATTAAAAAGTGTCGAAGGAGGTGATTATATTGTATACCAGTATATATTTCTTAGAAGTTGTTTGTTCGAAGAATTATGGGAGATGTCGAATCAAAATTTCTGATGCAAACAATGAGGTGGGAAGAACAACTGAAAAATCTATATCGCCAATAATAATAATTTTATACATTCAAAAGAAGACAGTTTGAATACTTTGTCATTCTGATGACAGAATTCAATAAAATTCCATCGGAGTGAAAACATTCTCTATTCTACACAGTGTCTGTATTTCCAGCAATTTGTAGCTTCATATTTTTTTCAATCGACATTATGGCAATAAAGCTTCTCTTAACTAGCAGTTAAATCATTTCTGTGCGCAATATTCAGTCCACGGGTTCCCATTAAACGGCGCGCGCGGAAAAATATGCGCGTACGTTATCTTGTTATTTGTTAAAACTAAACGTGCGTGGCTTGAACGTTAAAAAACACGGCACGCAGCTATGATATATATCCGTCACAAATGTGAGTTATTTTCTGCTTCGTTCTCTTTGCTCCGTTGCAAACGGATGTCGGATGAAAACGCGCCATCCTTTTACTCCGTTGTGTATTTGCCTGTGTGTATTTTGACGTTTGTTGTTGTGTGACGATTCTTCTAGATTTTCACAAGATTAAATTGTTTGGGAGCTGTGTAGCTTCTGTCATTGCTTTGTTTGTCACATTTATTGAAGTTAACTATTGATAATTTTCACTAACAGTCTTTGAAAGTGGAATGAAAAATGACGGGCTTTTGTTTTTTCATTCCATGATCGAAAAATATGGCAATTACTCAAAGTGCTTCTCAAGATAAAGTCTTTTTTTATAAGTGATTTGTTGATAACAAATTCTACGAGCAATATCTTAGTGAAGAGTAATTTATCATTTCAGTGACATGAGTGCAATTCTGTAAAATATGCGGAATGTGCTACCAATTAATATTGCCATCAGAATTTATTTGTCACATCACAGACATTACGAATCAGAATGACAATGCGTCAGGCACCACAGAATATAATCACTCACGTTATTTGATACAGTCGGCAATTTACAATGTGTCACATGTCACACTTACGCCTCAATGTGGAAACATGCACACACGGAGCAGAAAGTAAATTTCAAACTGTTTTTCCCTTTGTGAATTATTTAAATTATACAGAGTGATTTATAATGGATGAAACAAACTTTGTCAACTTTGGACCAGTTTTTCAATCGTCAGTTGGTGCTAACTAAAGGATGATTACAATGTTACATTTGTTTCGAAATAGTTATTTTCTAGTCATCTATTTGTTACAGAATTTGGAAAATCCATTACTAGGGAAGTGCATTGTATTATCGTATACGTTTCCAGTGCCATGTGGGATTGAGAGTAAATCTGAATTTATATCAACTAACTGGGCTCAGACAGCTCTTAGAAATAACTGAATAGTAAAATTACGAATGTAGACTTAAGGATTATGATGTTTTTCTCTTGATACGATCCTGCAACAGGATGAAAAATATTCCGGCATCATATCAAGAGTATAATCCATTCTTCATTCGGCTGTACAATGTAATATTTCTTGTTGAATTATATTTGACGTTGAAGTTTTCTCTTTTTGCTTCTCATGATAACAAGTCAACAAAAACGAAGAATTTTCCGCTTTCTCCAGCTTCCTTCTCATCTAACTTTTTTGTAATCATTTCTGGTTGGAGAGAAATTGGAGTCCACAATTAGAGCTCACTTATCAGTTTGAATGATATTGTAAACGAACATAGCAAAAACTATTCGCTCATAATTTAAATTTGATGGTTAAATTGGATAACAGGATATATTAATCGCAAAAAAATCATCATGGATGTTGTCTTCCAAAATAATTGCATCATATAAAATTTTATTCTTGTAGTGCGAAGAAAAATAATTATATTGAAAAGAACACTGAAAACCAAATAAAGACTAGAATCAACGAACGATTTCTGACGGCAAATACTGATGTTTATGTATGGATCAAAAAAACAAATGAGTTATCGTGTCGAAATTCAATAATTATCTCTCGGCAACGTTAACAGGTGATTTTTCTGTCACACTATTGCCTTCATCTTCGAGTTGAGTAAATATTTCCCCGGGCTAACAATTGTCAAACTCAAAACGTCATCGAGCAGTTTTTGATCCAGATGAGATCACAAGCAACGTTATCCATTTCTTTTTAGAGATTTGTGATATATATCCAAACAAGGAGAGGTTTGAAACGAATTGCTTGATCAGATCATAAATAACTTTTGTTAGTAAGTAAACTAACCAAGATATTAGGTTTTCATCATTTCTATGATATTTTGTGTCATCAATGACCGATGAACATTTCTCAAGACAAGATGAACAGAATTTGAAAGCATAATTGCGTACTGTTAGATTCTATATTCATCCAGATACTGTATGAATTATTCCATGAACATAGCTCTGATTTGTTATCCTGAAGTACAGTTGGTAGGATGGGACTTCTTTCCATTCAAATTTCAGCTGTTCTGATTCACACTCCAGTTTAAAAAAATAATTTCAATGTGTTGATATTTGTGGTGTTGAGTGTTGTTACAAAAATTTTGTCTTACGTCTTTTTTGTACAATTTTTTTCTCATTCCATACCTATGTCGCCATCTGTGTGAAAAATTTGCACTAATTTTGTAAATTAGAGTAATTGATTGTTCTTTCTCTTTCGTTCCTGAATTATTGTTGCGGAGGGATTTGTTTTTGAGCAGTCTCGTAGTTTTTCTATTTGTTCTAGATTTTGAGGTTATTTTATTTTATCAAAATAAGTGTTATGATTTTGTGAGTATTTTGTTTATTATTTTTGTTCACGTTATTCGAAATTCAGTATAATTTTTGCTAATGATTTCATTTGAAGGCGACCCGCGAGGTTAACCTTTAGACTTCCAAATTTATCACTTTCATTCTCAATTCATTGTTAGTTTTTTGTGTTCAGAACTTTTTATGACCTTGAAACTTTTATACTAAATTAATATTTTTGCTCTGGGTTTTTAATTTCTTTTTCCAAATTTTACACTAGCGTAGGCAATAGCCGTTCTGGTCGGAAGAGCTGGCCTTTTGCTCTTAGAGAGGTCATTATTATTTGTTGTCCTTCCTCGGGAAGAAAGTTTAAATATTTCAGATTTTTATATTTAGATTCGTCTTGACAATCATTACAATTGGGAGTGTTTCGTACACATGTTCAAGTTGCTACCTGCCCTAGTTTATCATACTATTCTGTCTACAAGATTAGACATTCCTTTTTTTGTAATTTACTGGCTTTTTGTATTTCTGTTTCAAATTTTTTTCTACTACCAATAGCGATCAGGCGGATATCGATTTGGTGATAGGCGATTTTTTTTTATATATACACTCGAAGTAAAAAACCTACAGGATTTGTGGCTATCTTCGGTCCTCTCTTCACCTTTCCTCAACTAAGTATGTTTGATGTATGAATGATTTGTGAAAGTGGTTGATAATACATAGTTTAACTATATTTTGGATCCAACGCATTGCGGATTTGTCATTCAACAACTCGTAGTTCAGTTTCTTACGTTGTTTGTGTAGTTTCTGGTTTCCAAAGCTTTGAATATTTTGTTGTGGGCTTTAGTTCTCGTTTTTAAGCTGGAAAATCCTACGAGTTTGTGAACATTGATCCAATTTTTTTAGTAACGAACCACGTTCGTAAATTTCTCGACTCGTCGCTGACAATCCTTTTGTTTGTCCTATTTCTTTTTGTTTTTCTTCTCTTTAATGACCAGCGTAGTTTTTTTTCAGTTTGTAAATTTCTAGTGCACAATTTGAAATTAGGTAAATAAATAACTACCGATGATTTTATTTAATTTCCACCGAATTTATAGTTCATTCGTTTTTCAATTGAAATCTTAATTTATTTATTCAAGCTCAACGCTTCACGTTTGAAGACAGCTCTCCAATTTTTATTGAATTGGATACTGGCTGGGTTATTAGTTTTCAGTGGAAACTGCTAGGGATCTTAGGTGCCCGTAGCCACTTGAGACTGGTTTCTGACCAACTTTACGTTAAGAAAAACATTAACACATGTACGAAATTAAGGAGAACATTAATAACTCCCGAAGTTGACTACCAGGCGCATAACCAACCTTAACACCTTCAAGGACCGTTGAGTATTTATCAAAGCCCTATAAGACACAAGATCAACTTTACTCACTTCAGGGAACGTTCTTGTCTGACGTTGTTTTTGTGGCTACCAATTCGTCATCTATCTTCTCTGCCGATACTATTCTTGAGTTCCGCCTGAAGAGGATATTTAGCTAGTTTTTGTAACGTAATTTTAAACGTCTGTGACGTGCTCTCCAATTTCTTTTGGCTGTTCCAGTAAGATTTTTTTCATATTATAGCTTCAACCATTTTCGTAAGTTATCAAATTTTTTCAATTTCAATTTTTGGAATTATTCGCTTCAAATTATTAATAGTTTTGTTTATAATTGATTTCGACGTCTATGCTTCATTTCTTTCTTGCTCTCGCTATTGTTTCCCAGAATAGTACCTTTTTCTCCATTGATCTTTTCCTGAGAGTGGCGCCCATTTCCTATTTTTCAGGTAAAATATTTCCGGTGCCCTTATTAATAGCTAACCTCGGTCTTCACTTCCAAGATAGGATACTCCAATACTTAAATTTAATGTCAAACAGCAGTAAAATTAGTTCTTGCTACCAAATAGTGGAAAAACATTACCTATTTCAATTTCCTACTGCCTCCTTGGAAATAGAAAAAGGTACAGTGTGTTGGCGGCAGCTCAGTGCACGACTACAGAATCAATAATTCGAATCATACGATACACGGACACTAAGAACTCACCTTCTGTATGGTCTGGAAGTAGTCCTGAAAGCATGATGAGTCTTTCTGATTCCGCTTATTCAAACGTGATCTGAGATTATCGCACAGATTGAGATCTCGAATTCATTAGCATGATTCGTTAAGGGAACGGTTCACATGAACTTGAGACTTCTTG
Source organism: Dromius quadrimaculatus (assembly GCA_963989225.1). NCBI lineage: Eukaryota > Metazoa > Arthropoda > Insecta > Coleoptera > Carabidae > Dromius > Dromius quadrimaculatus. Next base: position 8,307,864 of record OZ022328.1, read on the forward strand.
TCTACCTAAAGCCGCTCTGCTAAACGTAACCATACGTCCTACTTTGAGCGGGATGGTCCTGCTTTCAGGCTACCTGTCCCGCTGTCCCCAAAGAGGGCATAAAATTTCCGCTTCTGCAAGCGGATCAAACGATGATATAGTCCACAACTATTTTTCACACTCGCAGACCTGATATTCTCAAACTGGTTTGTTCGGCCGAGAAATACAAAAATATCGCCTAGAAGTCACTTCAACTTATGTAGCTCACTTATTATTATTGCTTTGGTTATTTTGTGTCAGTATTATTGATATCGAACAGCTGAATTTGAACACAGTTATGTTAAGCATCCAGCCAGTGGTTTCCAGACTTCTTTCTCCTAGACCACTTTCAAAATATTACTGGTTTCGGTGAGCCCCAAATCCTCTTTTCCCGCTAACGTAAACCCTCGTCGAGTATTTAGTGGACCGCTGAGGATTCACCTGGACCACTTTGGGAGGCACTTCGGACTATCCAAAACAGGTTATCACTCCAGAAAGGTTGATAAAATCCATGATAGGATAATCCACGAAATACGAGTGACCTAATGCAAAATAGCTGAGGTTAACCAAATGGATGCAAAACATCTTGGATTATTATTTGGAGCTGAGATAGCTCTTTGCCAGATGAGGACCACACTTGCTTCCCATCAACAATAAACGTGTGACCATTACATAGGAGTCTCTGATAATATTTAACAGAGTTAAAGACCCGTAATTGAACATGAATCCATCAGAATACACTAGAAACCAAACAACAGTAGAAACAGTAAACTGATTCTGACGAATCGAGGTCGATAAAAACTAAGATGAATTTGTTGGTCAATAAAGTCATGGCCGCAATTCATTGAAATGTGCACAGAAATATTCACACTGAGTACCTGAAAAAGTAAGTAACAATCATGGGTGTGTATTATGTGGAGTTATTTCAACACCAATAAGTGTCTGCAAAAAAAGACTCTTTTCCGAAGATAATGCATCGACACATGAGCCTCAAGACCCCACAAATTGCGTTACGAAATAGTTTCTCGTCCACTAAATTCTCCACATTTTGCCTATTATGATTGCTATTGTCCTCCAAAACTCGAGAAAGGGCTCGGTGGTAAGAGACTTGGGACGAATTAGAAAATCAGCTCCAGAATAGAAGTCAATTTTGAGGACTTAAAGGAATTATATTATTCGGAAGATATTAAAAAAGTTACACGAAATATATAACTTAAGAGGACATTACGTTGAGAGATGAATCGAATTCTGCTGAATCTTTTCCAACCACTCTTTATAAGTATATAAGTACACTTTTTGTAAGGCATTTGAAAATGTAACGTAACCTCACTTAGCCAAAAGTAATTATACTTGAAATTTTCCTGATACGACTGAACGATCCCGTGCATGACATAACAATTCGCTTAATTTCAATAAGATCAATAGATTCCTAGAGCACAACATAAAACTGTACCATGTGATTCCACCATCATCAGATTATTTCTCAGAGAGTGGCTCCAATCATATGAATTATTTTAATCATTCTTATATTACTTAGATTTTAGAAGGTTGAAATTTGGTTTGAAGGATTGAGATGGAATAACACTCATAATTGCGGACCAATTTTATGAGACTTATGAGATAAACATGAACGTTTCGGTTGTCAAAGCAACCATCTTCAGCATAAGAAAAAATTTTACAGCTCAATTCTATGATAGAATATTGCTGTCCAAATTATGATGTTTCACGTCAGTAACTCTTGCAAAGCACAATTATAAGACCAGTGAGTACCCAATGTTGAAAAATCAGGCCATATTATGGCGATGTAGAAAAATATTGATCAAGAATTATCAATGTGAGATATCAACATTTTTGACAGCAATTTTCTATCATAGAATTGAGCTTTAATTTTTTTTTTCTTATGCTGAAGATGGTTGCTACGGCAACCGAAACGTCCATTTCTATAACATCTGATTTATTCTCATAAAATTAGTCGGCAGTTATTATTTCATCCCGATCCTTTAAACCAAATTTCAACCTTCTTAAACTTAACAAGGATAGGATCAACTTTTTCAACTCATTACCGACATATCACTCAGACTTTATCGTTGAAAGATTAAAACTAAATAATTCTCAGAGGCAATATTCCAGACAGGATTATTTTTCGATTAAAAAAATATATCCATGTTCCAAATTGTTTTCATGATTAATTGATGTGTGTCTAAAACCCTCCATTAGAAATCGATTTTTGTACATTAGAAGTGAATCTAGCTTTTGTAGGTCATTTCGTTTATATCGTGCTCACATTTTGTGATAAAACTGGAATGTTCAAACGATACATATTGATTTATTTTTTCCAATAGGAACTGTAACAGCGATTGCAAGCTACACTTTCAATATAAAGCTTATTCGGAGGTTATTATTAAATAGACTCTGACAGCCTTAAATCCATTTTGTGATGTGGAGCAATTTGAGGGAACGATAAAGAATTGGGGAAGGACTCCAGAAAAGCTTAGTATGATTTTATCCGGAGTTTATTAGAATTACTGACAGGATAATGATTGATTTATTGGAATCAATCTTCATTCTTCGAAAATACATTATTCATGCTCCATATTATCATAATGAATATACCGTAATAACAGAAGGAATCTGAGAAAAAAAAAATTCAACGAACTTGTCATGAATACCTGAAACATCCAAAGGAGATCCTATTGAAAATCAATTATTCACTTCATGCTTATGACAGGAATTTTTGAAGAATTGGCAGCCTTTGTATCTATCTCTAATTTGAAAATTCATAGTGTGATTTTGCTTATATAATTATTGTCCATAGTTCCTAAACAATGGCTTACTTCTAAATGGAGATATTAAAATGAGCAAGGAGAATATATTCTAGACTATAGTGATTGGAACATCTTCCAACCCCATGAATTTTAAACTGGAATATCTGGATATATTCATGCTCTGAGTCGGCAGTCAAACTCCAGAAAATATAGCGTGAAATCTTTCCAATTCTTTGAACTAGAGAACAAGAAAATCTGATTCGGCAAATGCGAACCGTTCTGCAGAAAAGAGAATATTTTGCGAAATTCAAAGAAAACTGTTTGCTGCAGATATATTCACATCTGGAATTTCAAATCGTGAGAATTTCGATAAATCTTGGATTACTCCGGGGAGAACAACATATTCCGAGTTGATTCGTACTTCTAATGTCAGTTCCAGTGAAATCGGTGATGAATATTTTTTATGAAAAAGCGCTATTATACTCACTTTTGCTGTATGGCTGGCTGGCTGGCTGGCGTGACGCTGAGTTCTCAGCAACTATACTGTTTACAGACTTGAAACTGGTACTAAATAAAAGCTGCTGTTTCACAGGCTTGCACAAATTGCTTTAATTCAAGCTCAGTGATTGTGGAAGAATAAATTATTCAATTACTTGTTTCAAGTGGAACAATGCCCATAGATATATATGACATTAGGAATATCGCAACTAAAATTTATTAAAGTAGATAAGAATTCAGTTACAACTTTCGCCGCGGCTGTCACTATTATTATGTACAGTTGTCAAATCTGTCCCGGATTCATTCAATGACTTGTTTGACGCGAATTTGAAGCTCATTAGAATGAATTATTACTATTGGATGAAAATTTGTTTACTTTTAATGTATTTTTTTTTTTATATAGCTATGATGAAGATCATATTATCATTTTGAGGTACAGCACTTGACCTCCCGTCAGTCAATAACTAAACAATGGAGATTCAAAGGTATTTTTGAGTTTGTACGTGCATAAATTATGTATCTATCAAATAGTCAACTTGAAACTAGTACTAAATGGAAGCTGCTGTTTCGTAAGTTTGCCCAAACTGCTTGATTTCAAGCTCAGTAATTGTGAGAGATGGTAATTTGAGAAATCTCTGAAGTAACAAGCATTCATGAGCTGTCAAAAATGCGCTTTCATCATCTAGATCTAGATGATTCTTCCATTTTTTTAAAATAAGGGGAATATGTGGAGCAATTGATTAATCTATGGTATTTTTTTTCCCTAGAATTCGGCAAAACTGTTTGCAGGAAGTTAGCTTCTGAGGTACTAATCAATGTGAGTATCAATAGCCTATTAAAAATTTAAAGGCTCCATCATGGTTATATTTGTGTATGTACGTGATTTTTCTGCGATTTCTGGCAAGAAATGAGAAAAATTTAGACAGATATATATTTTATCTAAAAATTTCTCTTGAAAAAAAGTCCCGTCATCAGAACGTATGATGAGAAATTATTATTAACAATTATGAAAATCTCACAAGAATCAATTCAGAACTTGAAGAAAAAAGTGAATAAAGTGAGTGAAGAAAATAAAAAGAGTTCAGAGAATAGAAAGAGTTTCGGGAGTTCGGAAGACTCAGGGAATGAAGATAATTTAGACGATGAAGGAAATATAGAAAATTTAGAGAACGAAAAATAATTGGAAAGCTTTGAAAATATAGAGAAAAAAAAGAATATAGAGGATTTCGGAAATGAAGAGAATATGGAGGATTCAGAAAATTCTAGAAATGGAAAGAATTTAGACAATGAATAAGGTTCAGAGAATTTAGATAATGAAGAGATTTCAGGGAATTTAGGGAATCAGAAGGATTTAAAAAATAAGAGGAATAGAAGAAGCTCAGAGAATATGAAGAGTTCAGAAAGCTTGAAAAATAAAGATAATTTGGGTAATGAAGAGAATTTAGGAGATATAGATATGAAGTGAAATTATAAAATAAAGAGAATGATAAGAACAAGACCCCCACAATTTGGAGAGTGAAAAACCTAGAAAACTCGAGGAATAAAAGGAGTCAAGCGAATAAAGTGAACAAAAAAGTCCTAGAGTATACTAAGAATTTAGAGAGGCTAGAAAATATAGAGAATTTAAAGAATGAAGAGAAAATTGAGAACTCAGGGAAGAAAAACGTGACAAATTGCGTCGAAATGCAAATATAATCATGATGTACCCTTTAAATCAAGGTTGGTACATTGATAAACTAATTAGTATCCCGAAAGCAATTCCTCTGCAAGAAATCATGCTGAATTTTGAAAAAATAGAATAATCTACTGTCAAGTTTCCAGAAATGTAAATGAACCTCATAATCAGGGCATCACTTATGTATTTCTTACTAAACTGCATCGCTTTTTCCAAAATTCATCGATTCTACCTGAAAGTTAGTTGTAATAGCCGAAATTGAGACCTTACGGTGGCTGCACCTCCTAGGAAAACTATCTGCAAGAATATGAGAAAACCGTCACAGAGTATTTTTTCATTTCTGTGAGACAACTAACAAAAAATTTGGTCCAAAAATTGGCTGCTCCTAAAATCTGCCATCCTAGTTTCAATGATACTTAGCCTGCTGGTAAATTCACCTGGTGACGCTCATAGCGTCTTCGGTGGTTGTCCTTTACATAGAGACAGCGTGTCACCCCTTACGTTGTGAAAGTTGCATTAGATGTTGCCTGGAAGGCCTTGCTGTAATCCGCTTGGCTGTGCGACTGCCGATTATTTTTCTTGTTGTTTATAAAAACGTGAATATATAATTATCATTGTTGTTGGTGACAGAACGATGTAAAAAATTTCCCTGTTTAATCTCTATTTGGGACAAGATTTTGTGTTCCAACCCAGACTCGTGATATTCGGACACTACAAATTTTAAGTATTTTGTGCCTCTTTATAAATGCCGGCCGGCACGCGTTCCGACTCATGGTCCATATGAATGGTCACTCTCAGAACCCCCAAGAGCTGCTATCTTCAAAGACTACGAGACAAGAGTGAGCTTTAGAGACGAGTTCCGTTGTGCTGTCCAATGCAGGTAAAGGGCTGATTCAATCTTGTGTTTTTGGGTGACGAGGCGAGATCATTTAATTCACGTCCTTTCTGTATTTTGTTTGTTATCATAACACCACCAAGCGCAAGCTTGAATAAAGTGGAGCTATTTACACGCTTCACTATCACCACTGAATAAGTCTGGTTTTTGCTGGGAGAATTTAAGTGTATATTAAAGCTCACCTTTCTATCTTTGGCAGAAGCCGTGTATTTGTTGGCAGGAAGAAAAACAGTCTTCCGTTAGATAGTATGTTTTTTCCTAAGTTCTTGTGAGAGAGCTTCGAAAATTGGCCCAGCTTAGCTGCACTGAATATTTGCTGGAGCTAGTTAGTGTGATTTATTCCATTTGTTGCCAGTTCCAATACAAAGAATAAAATTTGAAAATAAGAATTAGAAACCGCAAAAAAATCTTCCACCGCTACTTGATTCCGCAACGGGGTAGCAAAGACGTCGATCAGAAAAGAAATCACGAAAATCGAACGCTCAGAAGAGGGCCTAGTGGAGTCCGAATACAGTGTGCATGTGCAATTATATTTGTAATCGTGCGGAACCATCGACTGCTGAAATGGCAAGTGTGTGTTTAAAGGTTTAAAGTGACAAATAATGATGGAATCGAGTGTACTAGCACCTGACGAGCTTGATACCATAACATTGTATTGGCTTTTCAAAATTTCGTTACCATTAATGTTGACTTTGTAGCAACCTCGGCTGTTGTTCACATCGTTTTGAAAAACCACATTTACATGGATTTGAATCTATATTCGGCTACGGTATCATAATTATATGTATTATCGAGAAAAGTTTTTTGAATATTCCATTGCAGCCGTCTGGCTTTGAACCTCATGAGAATGATCTCCCTAATTACAAAAACCGTGATTATTTCAAGCATCCACTCCAAATTCAAATTGGTCGTTGAATTATTCAAGAATGAACCGACTCTCAAACGGTTATCTATCATGCATTCGCACACATGCAGTTCACCTGTCCCTATCAATAGTTCATTGGAGTCGCTGGAGAGCTTCCGTAGAGAGCTTTCGTTGGAGAGGTCTCAGCGGCGACTGGCGACGGACAGAGTTAAGCTTTTATCCCGCTGGTAAAAACTTTGTGCATATATTTAAGCGCTTGACATCGGAATTGTAACCGCATTAAACGCGTCGAACCCTTGTTAAGGGTTGTCACCGCGAACGGAAACTGATGGCATTTTGTTAGCGGTAGAAGCTCGGAATGTCCCAAGGTTATGAATTATTTTGTGCTGTCAAATAGAATAAAACTGTTGATGGGTGTCTCAACACTCAAGTCTTTCCACATCTCACTAATGCTCAGAAATCATAAGAGGATGAATTATAGGGTACATTTTTCACAAAGCGATGATCAAATTCACCAAATTATATTCAACAAGATGACGCGGAGTGTTTTTTTGTTGGCTCCTGAACTGAATTAGCTGTTCATTGCTAATAAATCTTGATGGCTGTGAAGGACTGGGACAAGGTGAGTCTCTTGTGAAGTCAGAAACTACATCCACTGTACCAATGCAGATAATTCTCTTGTGATGAGCAGCCATCAAAGAGAATAACGTTTGGATCCTCACAAACTCGTGGAATCGTTGAGAAACGATACAAATCACACTCACTAAGCACATGAGTCGTGACTCCAACAAATGTAAATAAGGAGTGCGGAGCCCAGTTGAAAACTATGCGACTAGATTAAGTCAATATCCGAAGATCCCTTACAGCTCCACGAGCAGGTTGTCCTCAGGAAAACAGAAATAGGAACAAGTTTAATACACTTTGACTGACAAATTGGTCTGAGGATTCAGTAAGCATTTAATATTTTTAGAGGAGAGGAGGTGCACATATTGAACGAATGCTTTTCAGTATTTGTGTAACAAGAAAACAGTATTTATTATAAAAACAAGCATGAAAATTAATTCAGTGTGCATTTATGTCCAGGTGAATGAACTAACTTGAATTTAATATAGAGAAGTATTTGTTCCACTTGACGCTTTCAAACAATCAGTTTATCGTTTCAGAGTCATCATAGCTTCTGTGTAATGTATTGATTATGTTCTCTTTGCCTTTGGAGTGTTCAAGCAAAAGCGGGGTAATTAATGTAGATTGTATGCACTAAAGTGATTTTCATTTAACAGTATTCACATGCTGGACTATTTCAATTTCCAAACGAACGCTGTTTGTCAGTTCTATAGCTGCGGAAAGACACTCATTTGCAGGATGAGGCAGTGTCCTTTTAAAAGCGATTGTAGAGTATTCATGACCAAAGACCACTGACCATGTTCTCTTCGTATTAATTTGAAAGTGTTGATTGGGCGAATAGACCCTTTGTCCCATTATATGAACATTAAATGATACATGCAGTTTATCCACAGAACTAATGGAAAATTGATGGATGATATTGACGGTAGCAGCATCTTCAAAGACTCTATAAACATAAAGCAATATGTAGATAGAGGAAGAAAGCTCGTGTTTGTGGTAAATAATATTCATCAATTGATGGCGCTTATACAACATACATTACATGACTGCTTGCATTGTAAAATGATCGCTCATTGTTTTCGTAATGTTCCAAAGCACAAACTATAAACACATACATACATATTGATGAGTTCATCAGCAAATGTTTCCTGTCATGTTACAAGTACTTAACTCTTGCTGCTGGTCGTTAGTCAATGTTATTCGGAAATGCAAATATTGTTCATGTCAATCTTTTCATTCAATCTGTTAAACAAACTGTGTGGCCTGTTCCAAATTGCTGATAATATAGAATAAGATTCGAAAAGATTCCGACAAAATTTGTTGGAAGGATGTGCAAAAACACTGCTTTTCACAGATTGGCGTGATGACTTCAACTTGCAATAAACGGAAGGAATAAATGTGTTTTTGATGTTTCATGATGACATAAATCAACACGGCTGTATCACAAGGGGCGTTAAATCAACATGGTACGATTCTGCAAACGGAAAGTGGCAAAATGCACATAACTAAGGACTGTGGTGAATAATTTTTCGATTTATACACGCGCAGAATAGCTTTAGAATTGCAGCAATAATATGAATTTATAGAATGAGAATCCGTTAAGCCTATGCATTATAGAGAAATTATAGTTAAGGATATATAATTCATCTGTTTTGGAATACAGGCGATATAATGTGGAGTAATCTTAAGATTTGAATATTTGTGAAGAGTTGTAGATGAAATCATCACACGATTTGACAATCATTTACTTGATTCGGAGTTATTAAAATCAGAAAAGCTGAGCTGTTATGTACTCTTCTCGATTTGAGGACAGCACTGTTGTTTAAAAACCGGTTCGTTGCAGCTTTTCGCCATGGGAAAAATATTCTTGAACTCATATCCAGTATTATCAACAACTCGATTCCATATGTCTTCTGTCATGATGAATGCGGTGGCACGTGCATACTTATGTGAGATTTCAATGGAATACGAAGGGATTGGTGAAATCATACAAGAGTTTGTAGGTCTGCAATAAAAAATGTATTCAAACAATATGGAGAGCACTGGCATCAGATCATACAGGATTATGCCAATGAAGGTGAGAATAACTTGACGTACAATAATTTAAGCAAGTATTGCTCACAAATGGAAACATTGATGCTGAACAGAATATTTTCTTGTCAATTGGACTCGTCAAATAAATACAAAAATATAACAAATTGTGTTTCTTAGCCAATTATGACCAAAGATTTTTTGGAAAAAATTACATACACATCTTTGAAGAGCTATTACTGAATATGATTGAATGCAATATATTATAAGGTGGACTCGTTACTACAATCAATCACTCTTCTCTCATATACAAAGAGAAAAAACAGCTTGAAAAAGCTCATATCCATTCCACTTTTCGAACATCTGTATTAAATCAATCATAAAAACTACGAATCAAAGCAAAGATTCTTGAACATTCATAATATATCAAGCAACGGTCCACAATCCAATTCATCATCATTTTGGCTTACGCCCCATTGGCGGCTCCCATCGCCTCTACTTCATTCCTCCAGATTTTTCGATCTTCTGCTTACTCTCACTTCAGTTGGAAATTCTCATCTTGCTGAAGTTTCACCTATACTGAGAACGTGTATTGTCAGACACAGTACTGTACATCGTACGCATTCAAGGAAATCTTCTACACTGGAAAAGTATATCGTCAGACATCGGACTACTGCGACAATAGTCGCGCTCATTTTTGTCCACGGAAACCTGTGAATATTTTATTGCAGTTGTCATTAGTCAATCATTTATTCAAGTGCTGCTTGAGTGACTTCTTGGACGATCTTGCTTTTTGAACTCCAACATCTTTATCCATGTTAATCTGATATTAGTTATAACGTACTGTAGCTGATCTCGTTCTCGCACTGGGACATGTTACCAGTCGACGTCGACGTCATCTGGCGCCGTCTCGAATGACAATCTGTTCAAATATGGTCTCAATGTGAATCTATCCTAAGACTTTCAAAAACATCATCTTTCCATCAGCTTCTAAGTTTATTGTTAGGTCTTACTCCAGTAAGTCTTGATTTGAAGATCTTTTTGACGGGCTCTTTGTCACTCATCCTTCTCAGGTAATCTAGCCATCTAGGTCTGTTCATTTTCACCGTTGTCACTAAATCTAGTTGTTCTTATAAGTCTTCTAATTCTTGATTTGTTATTATTCTCCAGAGATCCTGGTTTACATGAATTGGTCCGAGTATCACCCTGAGTATCTTGTTTTTGGATACATTCAATTGCAGTTCTTGTGCTTTGTTGAGGATTCACGTTTCAGAACCATATTTATTTGTAAGTTCACTGATTTGGTGCATATGCTGAGTTCTCCCAATTCATTCCTTTGGTCTCTGACATTATAACTAAATCGTCGACAAATACAAAGAGTTGATGTTCACCATTCATATTCACTCCTGAATATGTGAATTCTCTCTCACTGATAGCTTTCTTACTGGTGATAGACAATACCCTAGTACTTTTACCAGTTCCTCATTATTCGTGTGGGACTTGCTTATATGTAACTCATGATTCAATTAATTCGCATTCATAATCTGTCTACCGCGACGCCATTGCAGTATATCGATTACATAAACTATTGCGCCAATATTTTGAAGGATCATCACGCTCGCTGTTCCATATTTGGTAAAGAGAGCCCTGTCTTGTGTTCTGTTCCAATTGTTCAAATATCGACCGGGCAATCCATTTGCCGCGTTTGACAACAAATGCTGGGTAATATAAGCCCAATAAAGCTTGGAAAAAATGCCAGGCAATATACGTCCAAAGCTCAGCAGCAAATACCGGTACTACATATCTCTTATTTGGCAGCAAAGATCTGGCAGCATATACCTAAACTTGAGCAGCTCTTGTCCGACCCCGCAAAACTGTGAGAGTCAACCATGAAGATGAGTTGAATGACCCAGCTATTCACAATTCCAGCCGACTCATTCTCCAAGTTTGAGAAATTATTGAGTGTCTCATTATCGATTTTAATTGACACTGCCTCACACACAAAAAAATACATTACGAACAACAGCAAATAATCACACGAAATGAAAATACGAGCTTTGGGTTCCAAATGAGCGCTCTATATAATGTATGAAGAAAAAGGAACTCGCAACTGTGTCGAAGACACAACCAAACTAATTTTGTATCTCTGGAAGTGCTGTGAAGTCATACAACCAATTAAATCTGATCTATAGGATCTAACGAAGTCATACCGCTGCGCAATGAGTTTTCACAAGGATTATTCTTGGTTGCTGCCTAATCTGACCATCAAGCCAAATTACTTCATGAAGATCCTTTTTTCACACCTTTGCGAATTCGAATCCTCTCACTCACATGGAAGGGCTGTAGTAGGAAAATTATTCATTCGTGTGTTCTTGTTACTTGTAATGTCGCTAAACTCCTGCCTCATACTAGTTATCAGCTTTCTAGAAATACGCAAATGGTACTGAATGTTTTGGTGATGACAAGTAAGTGATAACAGAATCAATGAGCTTTGTGTATTAGTAAATATTAGGGTATCAATGGAACTTTTCATATTTTATTGGCATGACAATCCCTTTGAATTCTTCAAATTTGTAGCTTCAAGTATTAAACCAGGAGATAGTGACGGTTGAGATTTTCCGATCTAATGCCGCATGCTTCTTTGAGGGTTGAAAATTTATCCTTTGATAAGAGAGATAAAAAGGTAACTTACCGATGCACCCTTCCCAGTCAAAGTGCAAATTCCAATTATACCTTTAATAATAATTGATTCTTCCCGTGACAATATTTTGCATGCCTTTGTAACGTGAAATAGTAGAATTCAAAGCCTTATTGGAAGGCATGCAATTCCCAACGGAATAGTCGCATGAATTCGTAAAAACAAAATGTGTAATGCAGTGTTCCCAAATTGCATGCCATTGAGAATAAGAATGGAAGTTTCAGCCATAGCACTCTTGTGAAAAAATTCGCATGCATTCTTCGATGGCACATTTGTGCAAATCCCTCCAAAATATCTCATCCTTGTACCAACATGGGATGGATGCCAATTTTTGCACAAGGGTTTCATGGCTGAGGCTTTCATTCTTCCCACTAGCACAAACAAATGTCGATCATCAGAAGTTTTTTTCGTCTATGAACCGTTTACGAATGTTCATTTATTAGTGATAAGCATTCTAAAATCAAAATGAAGACGTTTTTTCCTCTATTATCGTTTGTCATTCAATCAATTTTTTATAAGAAATATCAATTCCAGCTTCATCTATGTAACAAAACACAAAATTATCTATATTATAGTTGATGTATGAATTAATGATTGTAGGAGAAGTTAAGTTTCAATCTATGATTTTCTTTATTAATTCACGATGATCATTTCGACTTTTGCATTATTTAAAACTCCTTCCGTTAGCTCTCAATCAATTTGGAATAACCATCATATCGTATTTCTCTTGAATTACGATTATTCTTACGTGAAAAAGAATAATAGACAACTTCTAGGAGTATTTGCTCTCAATTTTTGTATCTAATGGAATCTTTTAACGATTCTTTCACAATCCTTACCATCGTCATGTAGGTCACATTATTTTCCCTGAGAGGCCTTCGAACTAAAATCATTCAATGGCCGCCATTTTGGATATGGCAACCGAATGTGCGAGCTTATCGAGGAACGTGGTTTCCAGCGAAATAGTTCACGATGGCGTTGCTTTTCGCACAGCCGAATGTGCTCCGACTCGAAATCTCCTTGCATTATACGCAAGCTATGTCGAAATGAATTCAATTACTCCAACGCCTGTGTATAGAAAGAAAACTACCAGCACTTTCCATCAAGAGCAATAGAGAAAAACTAACACACTTACAATTTATAGAACAATTTTAAAAGTCATCAAAAAAGTTTCTGAGATTCCTGATCTATAGGAATTTATTGATGATCAGTCAAAGAGCTTATTTAATGGACAAACTGCTGATCATCCCGTATTTACCGCTCTTTACAACCAATTTGTAATCAATGATCACATGAAATCATCATAGAAATAAAAAGCCTAGTCAATTTGATGAATATTTTGAATCTATTAGGTACAGTGCACTGGTATTTGGAATTATTGTCCACAAGTTCATTGAGCGTATTGGAATGATGTGTTATTCATTCTGAATATGTTCATTCTAATATAGTAAGGTCCTAAAAGTGTTGACTTCATGTGGAATACTTTGAATTTTGTGTTCTTCTATTGTTCCGAGATTACTACCTACATCAAATTATATTTACAATTGTTGTTTGGTGCATGTGTAATATGAAACTCTAAATATAGAACCGTATCACAATAAAAAGTATTTGGAATATATAATGTTCAACATCCAGAATTCTGGTTCTGGAAGTTACTGAAAATGATAGAAACTTCCACCAGTGTGAATTATTGAGAGTGAAATTATCAAAATAATATTATTTGAACAAACGAAGCACCAACGTCAGTTGTATGTAATCATTTGCGATGGGAATTATTCAGTATTCCTTGATAATGGAATCCAGCCAATCAGAATTATTCTGTTCGTTGCATGGAGACTAGGCTTAAGAGATTAGTGATCATCTGTTCAAGAAGATATTCGAGTGGTGAATCCATTAGCGACGTGAGACTCCACAATCTTGAGATGCTGTACTATACAGGAGCACCTTCTGAATTAATTTGTACTTTTACCTAAAATACTGCTTGGAACAAGATTTTCAACCGTGAATTTCCTTAGAATAATATTTCGAAGAGATACAGTATATTACATCCACGAAAACTCATTTGAATTTATACAGGCTTATTCACGAGCTTTCAACCAATTTCTATCAATCCGTATATTTTTGGAGGAAGTATTTCCTATGCGACTCTGAACGCGTAAAATGCAGAGTGCTAAGCATAAAACATGAGAGAGGACCGTAGAGAACAAAGAGCGCGAGTCATTATTACCCATACATTAAAACACTCTTTATAACGTAGTTGTCATTTCCTATAACAAGAAATACATCTTCGCTCAGGCATCTGTGTGCTTTTTTTGATTGAAGTATCAACATACATTTTCTAGGAATAAAAATTGTGTTACTTTAAAGCTATCTAAGGCCTGGCTGTACAATCTAAGCTTATCCACAGTTAAGTCGAACTAAGTTTATTTTCCATGGTAACAATTATTACAGCAATTGTAACTGTAGTAAATAAGCTTAATTTAACTAAACTGTAGATAAGCTTGGATTGTACAACCGGGCCTTGATGAGTGGGAAAGTATTGTCATACGCCCAGGCTTAAACTCAACAAGCACTTGACGCAGTCAAACTTTATGCAAGTTTTTAGTATTCAACGACGTGAGTCGCGCCTCGCCCAGAGATAGAGATATAATTAATGACAAAATATAAATCAGGTGGATGATGGAATATACAGATTCATGGAGATTTTGAAGATAAACGTCTTGTACATCTGGCTATAAGAATACAAAAAGTGTATTTGTATTTTTACACTGTCTTTTCGCATCCCCATCTAACGAAAATTCTTTATAACGGAAGGAAACAATTGGTCACTTGAACTTTGTTTTATAAAGTTTCTATTATTCTTGCTAATAACTAATTGAATCGACATTAGTCCATCAGGAATCTACTTGGTCCGTACATCGTCTACGGCACTTCTGTAACTACGTGGTGCCGGCTGCAAATGAAAGAGTGACATTTTTTTAAATTTCTTTTCCTCCACACCTTCAACCCCACCTGGCTCATCTTCAGGGGTGGAAAAATTTTAGTTTGATTTTTTTGACTGAATTCTCATATCTCCATTTCTCATCAATCAACTTATCAGTCAGCTTCATTCAACACATCCATTAGAATGATAGTCAATAAATTGTATTAAGTATTCATGTTCTAGAATATTTACGAGGCACCTATACCGATGAAGCTAATTCTTACTTTGAGACAATATATCTTTTAAATTTCTCTATAACAAAATGTCGGACTGATTACATTTAAGATTGTTGACAAAGAAATCAAAATATATGAGAATTCCTTTAAATTTCTACAGTATATTAATTATTCAATGAAGGATATTCTAGCAGAGTTTGAACTCAATCTTGTTTCCAGTTATCGAGATAAAAAATGTCAAAGTTGCTGTTTGGTGACATGTTATTACATTGCGTTAATGCACGCGTCATGTTTCACATTGATTTATACGTCATTATCTCGAATACCTGAAATGACAACATTACAAAAATTTGTCAAAGTATCTACGGAAGTCTTTTGAACATGTGTACCAAATTTCAAAAAAGTCTTGTTCATAGATTCAGAGAAAATTGAGTTATTACTCAAAAAAAAATGTACAAAAGCTACTAAAATTTAGCAAGTTATCATACGATTGGCAACGTCACCGCATAAGATGGAATGGGAAGTGTGCGGTTGGAATGAACAAGATTTTTTATCACTTCCCTGACTTGACGGTACACTGATTGAGTAACTCATTTATTCTTCCATCGATATTATTTTTTTGATGTAGATTTATCATCAATAAGTTTGTTTGGTTATAAAACGCAGTATCACTACTAAACGTCAATTGTCAAAAATACTTCCGGGAGTCTACAGCGTTGCGCATTATACATATTGTAATTTTTATTGCTTGAAGTTGAAGAATCAGTTTGTAATTAAATAAAAATCACTATTTCATAATTTAACATGAAATGGAAGTTTTAATCTTCTGAATATCACTAACAACACTATATTATTTAATTATCACTTGATATTAACTTAGAAAAGTCGCAGATATTTATATTCAACTATTTATATACTCTTCACTCCACCATAACGTACTATTCTCGCACCCGTCTTCTGCTTGCCTTTATATATAGAAATATCAATTTCTTGAAAGTTCTACCATATTCTGGAATATTGCTAGAGCCTTTCATCGAGAGGGGTGATGTGATGCGGCGTGGCGCGACGCAAAGAGGACAAAAAGTTCCACCCCGGCAAAGTCATCTTTACGAGCCTCCCCACTCTCGTACGTCACAATATCATATTGTAGCTTTGTTGAATATGAAAAAAAAATATTTCAACGGATGAAAGCTCTCTTAAAAAATAGAATAAGGAACTAAATCATTCAAAATCATATATTTTCAACCGAAAACAAACATTTCCATTAGTTTTAATCATTGAAATTCTGTTGGTTTGAAGTTGGCAATTATTGCTTTATCCTATGTTTTTAGCATAGAGCAGAGTTCCCACCACAGCTTGACCCCACTCCTCTTCTTTACAACCTTGAGAGAAAATGAGAGAGCATTTTGAATTCATGTGCTACGAATAATACGCGAAAGGCTTCCATGCAAGGAGTGTAACTATAAATGAAACTGATGCTCACTACAGTGGCCAATAAGAGTATTTGATATGGGAGCACAAGGAATCTCATAGGTTTCTGAAAAAATCGAGCAAGTCAAAGGCATACTTTTCTGAGACCGTTTAGATGTTTTAATCGAGATATTTGACCTTATAATTATTTATCTAACACACTTTATGTATGGATTACTATTATGCATGGATATTGAGGGAGAAGAAAATAACATAGATGATGATGTTATCAGATTGTTGCTAGCTTGAACTTGATGAAGAGAGCTGTGGCTGTAATGATAAGTCAAATAACCTTATTAATAAAAGGCTTTTTCTAGCAAATTATAAGTGGCACTCGTAATATTTTTAAGTCATTATGTAGCTCGAAATCTTAGCTGAATGACCACACTGTATGTTTCACAAAATCATGTAAGTTTTACCCGCGACGAGGGGTCAGCTCTGTGAAGCGACGCTACAGAACAGCGGGCGACTGATTCACGTCGATGCACTGTAACGTATGAACTCGTTGCTCGATTCAAGACACTTTAATACTGTTTTTAGTACATTTTCAGCTGCTGAAGATAGCTACTGTTATAAGAACTGTGAGAAGAATTGAATCTCAAAAGTTGAGTTATCCTGGATTCGATCATGACCGGTTACGTTTTTGAAACGACAAAAATTCTTTGTGGAAGATGAAAAAGAGTTCAACGTCCCCTCATGTAGCTGCGCTGAGCTACTAGTGCAAAAATTGCTATACAGAAATCATTGTGGATTGTACGTTCGAGAATGTGAAGGCTCGTAGAAGTGGGGTAGGAATGGACCTGACCTTGTCTGAGCCGAGTCTCTCGTCCTCGTTGTATTGCGCCGCACCGCACCACACCACCTCGCACGATGGAAAAATCTAGCAACATGTACTAAACTAAATCTGGAGCTTTCAAGAAAACGGGATTTCATATATAAACGCAAGCAAACGACTTGAAGGGATAGTGTAATAGTGACTCTAGAGCAGTGAATATTAAACAGTGGAGTGATGAGTGTATATAAATAGTTAAATATAAATATCTGCGGCTTTGCTTGAGAAAGTAGTAAGTGATAAATAAATAATATAGTGATTTTTAGTGATATCCAGAAAAATGAAACTTTTATTTCATTTTCAATTATTAAGTGATGATTTTTATCCAATTGTAAGAGTCAGCAAATTCACAGTTTGCTGAACTCTGACGAAATTGAGGAATGTGCTTTCTTGCAAGCAAGCAATAGAGGTATATGAACTATTTGTAAATACGATTGACGTCAATAACGAATATTGTTATATTGGCATTTTGGAGTTTATATATAGAAGCCAATAGGGAATTGGGAAGTTAGTTATAAGTGAGTCGAGCTATGAGTCAAGTTATGAGTCAAGTCATAGTTAGTTAAGTTATGAGTTAGTCAAGTTATGAGTCAAGTTATGAGTCAAGTTATGAGTTAGCTAAGGAAGATGTAGATAGTTAGTGAAGAGTAGTTGGTTAGTTAGTTAGTGATAATGTAGTTAGTGATAAGTTAGTTAGTGCATGTGTTAAGAAGTTAAAAGTTTGTAAATATTCATCAATGTAGTTTGAAAGCCGGTGAGCAATCGGAGTTTGGTAACTTAATCTTTATATTCTTTATCCTTTTAAATACATTTTATTATTTGTTAAACGTGCAAATTATTCCAAGTTCCTGTGCAAGTCATTCTCCCCTTTCAGAAGTATTCCAAGAGTAGATAAGTACAAATATAATATTCTCACAGTTCAGCAAAGAACCCAATCTACCAAAATATAAATTTATTGTAAGTGGAAAACCCTTACACAATTATAAACTATTTCCTTTTGAGCAATAAACATTACAGTATATCATCGGCTGTTTCTAGCAAGCCATAGGTAAAACAAGCTCCGCATGTGACAGTTGGCAAGCTTCATTCACCGTGACTGTTTCACGTCGATGCGCTGTGACGAATCAATGTGTTGCTCAATTCAAGACATTTTTATATTGTTTTCAGTACGTTGTGAGCTACGAAAATCAGCTGTTGCTGTAGGAAGGATTCGAAAGCTAAATCAGCTTGCATTTAATCAAGACGTAAATGTCTATATTCAAGGAATCATCGGATAGGAGTTCTCCGCAGAGAACCAGAGGGTTGTCAGTCCAGCCACGACGGTCATGTACAAAAAATACATTCCAGCAATTACCATTAATATCATTTGCAATTTCTAGCAAACTCTAAGTTATACTTGTAATGTCCTCATGATATCATGTAGCTGAAGATTCGAGCTGAATCTTCTCAGAACTCATTTTTTAATACATATGCTCTATTTGAGAAAGTTCTGGATATAGGATTGATTAGAAACACAACGTTTCAACAGCAAAGCGATGCATTTTTCAAGTGTAAGAGTATTTCACGCAGTACTCTAAGCCCAGTACGTAAGATTGGGCGGCAAATAAATATTAGATCAAGACTGTTAGTACACTTTGCTGAAACGTTCTATCTCAATCTGTATCATCATAGGGTACTATTGAGTACTATACTCTTGTGCGCATGCTCTTTACTATTCATCCCTGATAAATAATCTCAAATCCATTAAAAAAGATCTAATCATCAGCCTCTTGTGCATTAACTGTTAACCAGTTGAATTTTAAGGATCTCAATCATGCGCACGAAGGCTTTGCACCCCACTGAGAGAAATATTATATGTCAAATTCATTCTTGGATATGCATGTGACGTAACGAGTGAACGCATTGACCGATTCAGGACAATGTGAAGTAATTTCAATTATTGCCAATCAAAACATTGACAAGCTCAAAACAACGACGACACAGCCAACCCCATCCACTATAAAGTGTTTACAGCGAAGAATAATACAGATCTTGCATGAAGACAGCTATTTCCAGGTTTCACACCTTCATATTAAATAGAGCGGCAACTGCAGACACGTGTTTCGTCCTCAGTACAGCCTTGCAAGCCTTACATAGTCGGGCTTGTTAACCACGAAGCTATGAAAATGGAGTTAATACATGGCATGCAGGACATGGAGTGCTTGTCACGGACTTGAGCCTAGACTGTACTGGAGAGTCCCAATAAGAACAAAACATATGTATACAGTTACCACCCTATTAAGGATGATGATGTAAGAACCAATTCCTGAATTTGGATTTTGTGAGACTATCAGATTCACTAAATTCTGTTCAACGGACATTTTCCACTTTACAGTATCCTATATTTCTTCATATATAGTATTGAATAATCGATCTCACATTTCTTAACGTTCCAGCGGAGTTAAAAGTGTCAAAGTATTGGTCGTTCTTTCCACGTATGAATATTTCACACCTATCGCATGATGAGATTAGATAAAGGACAATGAATCTCGATCATATATTCCCTTCCGATGATAATTGGACTCTCATACATAGATAAATCCACTACACAATGACTACACGTTGACATACAACAAACATTTCACATGTAGAGCAAGACAGTTGATTATGAGGTGTTTGCGGCTTGCAGCAGCTACAACTAGCTGCAGATGCAGTTGCAATTACAGCTGAACACTGCACAACCACGCCACACACGATCGGCATGCGAAGCTTCCATAACATTTCGGCAATTTGCCAATGCATTAGGCGGACATACTCCACCACCTGAGTCGGATGCAAAGACGATGCCAGATTTGTAGGGGATAATCCACTACAAATGCCTGGAAGATTACCAGGATCTATGTTAATTTGTCCTAGAACTGTTCGGCATTTTAAGACATGATTGGGACTTGGGGGGGGGATGATTTGTTAGCATTTGTGGGACTTAAATGTTATTAGTATCGACATTATTGTTGCTGGCTGATTTCTGGGCTGGAAAACTTCCATATGTAGAAATCGTAGTGTTTGACGAACTTTGCGTGAAGTATTTTCCAATCACAGGGTGGAGCTTTCTATCCATCGAATATCAAATGAATCCAATCGAGGAACATACTGTCAAAGTCATTATCGGACTTTGTTATCATCAGTTCTTTTCAAAATTTATTCCTGTATGGAGCCAAATACAATCAAGTACTCTTTTCCAAGATCTGTGCTGCTAGTTGATTGAGGACTATGATGTTTATTCAATTCATCAGTGATAAGTTCCAAATTTCATTTCATTATATTCCGATGGTTTCTAGTTGAGCCCGATTTCTAATATACGTGATGTAACCCAATCCCAGTATTCCGCGGAAGCTGCCTCTAGTCGCACAAGGAGTAATGGGAGGAACCCTGGCTAACGCGATCTACGCATTATACGATTCGTTACGTTCATGAATATTCAGACAATGCTTATTTTAAGGTAGAAGCATCGAACAATTCATCCCGTGTAATACAACCATATTCACCCATGTGACTAAGTACATTTTCCTTCCACAATACGTTACGTCAGCTCCGGTATGGATTATGCCATGAAGCTCAACTTAATTTCATCAGTTTGCACATTATTCAAATTGCCCTGAAAAATTAAAATGCAATATTCATCAGTGAACAATTCAGACTTCATCAAAATGAAATCAGGAGTATATTCACATATTTTGAGGAAGTTTTAGAGGACGACGTCTGCCATTGTGCCCATATCCCATTCAAACACTGCCACTGAGCTTTGAAAAAAAAGGATCGAAAATTTATGGTTGAAGTGGAGCAAATGTACTTTTTCCCAAACTTGGAATTGATTTCAACTCAAATACTTGGTAATACTGAGAAGAATAATTGGTAATCATAGCAACTGACAGTTGAACTATCCAAAGACTTAGTGCACAATAAAAAATATGAGTGCACGCATAACAAAAAATGGCCTATAGCACATGTTCTGATAACGGTCAGCTTTTAATCAATAGAATAAGAGTCTAATCAGGATGAAAATAATTAACAGAAGGGTAAAATTTTTAAATCGAATGGTATTATTACGTGCTGCCTGTAATTCACTCACATTGTGAACGTAAGTTGGGAATTGAACACATTCATTCACGATGCCATGATATTCATTACCAATATTGAAGTAGATGTAGATGAAATAATTGAAAGTAGATGTATACCAGGGGTAAAAAGAATTCACTGTTAGAAGGAAAAAGTTCATTTGTGTCAGATTCGACGCACAAAGCTTCCAACAGGTTTACCAGTTCTATTAAAGAAATTGCGAGACTAAGGATATATACTATATCCGCTGATATTGGCTGTAAGCTATGTTTCCGACCTAATAGCAAATTCGAGTTCACTTTCCACCCTGAATCTGCTCCCAGAACTATTTGGAATATTTGTAACCGCACTGACTGTCAAAATCAGATAGCATAATAATTAAATTCTAAATTATTCTGCTTCTCTGTGAATATATTTTAATCAGAAATGAAAGTATGTATGCTATGCACACTTGAAATGTTGTTGGTTGCTCGGTCGCAGTGAAATTCATTTGTTTTGAGGCATTTGTTTGCTGTTGATACTTATTCACTGCTTTCACTGTAGGTATTTACATAAAATACACATATATTTCAAATGGTTATTGGATCGAATAGAACAAGTTTTAAGTATTGAATAATTTGCTTTTCATTCTTAAAACTGTGGAAAAAATTATATTTCACTGCATAACTAGCCAGTGCCCGCGACTTTGTCTACGTGAATCATAATCATTGAAGAGAGCAATTAAGCTTTGTAGCAGATATCATCAAGTCGCTCGCGCAAATGTAACGTAGATTTAGCTCACTTTATAATGAGACAAAGAATATTTTCCCTTTTTCTACCGTATGCATGTGCATACTTTTTATCATGTCCACGGTTACGCTGACACTGCAGGTCTCTGTTTGGCGCACACACGAAGCATACAAATCATAATTCTCATATCTTCTGAATCCTGCAAGATACTGAAATGAGACATATACGAAAAGTTAAAACTCCTATTTCAATCTTTGAAGTTTTCATTCGAATCTGTTGAACCTTTTCGGAGTCTATTCGAAACAAAAATTCAGACAGACACAAAAACAAGAATTCTCAGAATCGTGATTTTTGCACCAATTTTGAAATCACAGACATACATACACTTCAATTTTATTCATCTGTATAGAAAATGATATTTTGGATAATTCCATTCGTAATATTTATAACAAGGTTAACAATGCTGAATCGCCATATAGAAACAGTGCATATCAGTGAGTATTTGGACGCGTAGAAATACCATCGGGTATTACACTAGTGGTCTTAGTGAATATTTCACTCAAAGATGTGGATGCCTCCAATTTGTGCTTTCCTCGTATTTAGTGGAATATTTTTCTGAATATCTTCATCAATTTTATCCTCTGATCTATCACCAAACCTTTCTGAATTAGATTCCATATCAAGACGCAATATATTTCTCTATTATTCGTCAAAGAAAATGCAGGAAATTTAATTTTTCAGTTTGACAGAAGTTTGTTTACTCGTTCCTATGAAAATTACGTGAGTTGTTACTAGAGTCATAGAGAACTAATTTGAAAAAATGGTTTGACTCCTGGAATAGTCCTCCATATACCATTTGTAGTCAAAGTACTGCAGACTATTTTTGTGGTGCAATCACTCATGATTATTGTGCTTGGAAATACCATTTGTGCTGCACACTCGTGGTATTCAAACGCAAGCACAATAAACATTCGTGATAGCACCACAAAAATAATCGATAATACTTGAACCACTTATGGTATAATAAATGGGTATTTCATCGCAATGAGCGGTCCAAGGAGAATCATTGTAAGCATGTTGAAAAATCGAAAAACGACGGATATGTATGTCTTATGAACTCTTTTAGACGATTAAGAAGATTTTCTGAGTTGACTTGTCCTTATGTTTGAGTATTGAATGGATTGATGAAAGGAAGCCGTGGTTTTTTTGGAAGAAGCGTTTCCTCAAAAGGTTATTGATAGACTTACTCACATCAGGTGTAATCACTTAGATCAATAGGAAGCTAACAATATTCTGAGTTCAAATCCCAGCAATAAATGCAATGCCATTCAAAATATTATTTCATTACTGTATTTGATTATCATTATGTTAAGTTTATTAAGGTTTTATTTGATCTTTCCAAATCTTGAAATCAATTCAGGGCTAGTACCACATCAAGTCGACATTGACATATTCCAATATTGTCTTGATCTCCCAATCCTTGTCATCATTATCTAGATCTTATTTTCCCAGAAGAATAACGCAATCTAGTCCCTGTCATGTCCCTATGATAAATTTTAACTGAAAACATGTCCAATTTGCATGACAAAGAATCAAGTCAATGTCAATGTCAAGTCGTTGTAGTTCCAAACCAGTGGTGGAGCAACAACGACTTGACATTGACATTGACTTGATTTTTACTGTCAATGTGCCTCACAAATTGGACATGTTTCCAGTTAATATTTGTAAAAGGGACAAGGTAGGGACCAGGTCAGGTTATTCTTCTATTAAAATGAGATCTATGATAAATATCAACTGAACACATGTCCAACTTGCATGAAAAATTGACAGTAGAAATCAAGTCAATGTCGATGTCAAGTTGTTGTAGTTCCAGCCCGAGCTGGAACCACAACGACTTGACATTGACATTGACTTGATTTCTACTGTCAATTTTTCATGCAAATTGGACATGTGCCCGGTTAATATTTATTATAGATCTAATTTTAATAGAAGGATAACCTCACCTAGTCCCTATCATGTCCCTATTACAAATATTAACTGGAAACATGTCCAATTTGTATGGCACATTGACAGTAAAAATCAAGTCAATGTCAATGTCAAGTCGTTGTAGTCCCACCACAGAGCTTGGACCACAACAAGTCGCCATTGACATATTTCGATCTTGTCTTCAGCTCCCGATCCTTGACATCTTTATCTAGATCTTATTTTAATAGAAGAATAATCCGACCTACTCTCTGTCATGTCTCTATAATGAATATTAATTGGAAACATGTCCAACTTGCAAGGCAAATTGACAGTAAAAATCAAGTCAATATCAATGTCAAGTCGTTGTAGTTCCAGTCCTGTGGTGGAACCACAATGACTTGACATTGTCATTGACTTGATTTTTACTGTCAATGTGCCACACAAATTGGACATGTTTCCAGTTAATATTTGTAATAGGGACATGATAGGGACTTGGTCAGGTTATTCTTCTATTAGAATAAGATCTATGATAAATATTAACTGAACACATGTCCAACTTGCATGGCAAATTGACAGTAGAAATTAAGTCAATGTCAATGTCAAGTCGTTGTAGTTCCAGCCTGACATTGACTTTATTTTTATTGTCAATTTAACATGCAAGTTGGACATATTTCCAGTTAATATTTATCAAAGGGACATGACAGGAACTAGGTCAGGTAGTCCCTTTTTGAAAATAATGATGACAAGGCTTGGGAGTTCAAGGCAAGATCGGAATATGTCAATGTTGACTTGATATGGTACCAGCCCAGGAATTACAATATGACCAGTAGATAGTAATACGAAATCATATCTATGGTGGAAGCACATTGAATTGACATTGTCTTTGACTTGATTATTGTCAATTTGCCATACAAGTTGGACATGTTTTTGATTGGTATTTGTCATACAAACATGACAGGAACCAGATCAGATTATCTTATCAAGACAAGATGGGAATATGTCAATTTCGATTCGATGTGGTTCCAGATCTGATCGTTTAACGCCAGAAAGCGAAATGGATCTATATTCATGTTCAAAATAAGCCCAATCGATCAACTTGCATGAGATCTTGTACAAGATTGGTTAAAAATATAAATTAGTCATTGTCTGCAGATGACATTTTGTTCCATATAAAAGAGTGAAATAAGGATGCATACGTTCACGGTGTGCACATCACCATATCATGCGCACGTGAAGTTAAAATTATCATTTACATCTTCGAAACAAATGATGATGAGCACATCGTGAATGTCTGCAACTTCATTTGATCCTTTTTCATGAATCATACCAGGGATCTGTACTATATGCGAATGGTGAGTAATCAATTTCATTCACCAACGATGAGCTCATGACTTACATTTAGAGGGAAAATTGAGTTTGTGACTGAAGCTATCTCAATATTGCGATTTAGGGCTTGAAATGACAAAATTTTGGATCCTTAGTACGAACAAACAAGCAAAACAAAATGCGCAAGTAAAAATGATGAATATTTAGCCAAAAACTGCATGACCTGCGATGATCATTATTTCAATTTATAGTTCAGATCGATTCCTCAAAAAAACTATTTCTGCCAGAAGCATATTCATAATATCTTATTGCTAAACCCAAAAGTCATAAGAAGTCTGCAATTCCATTTCATTTCTTTTCCTTATTACTAATAATTGTCATCTGTACTGTTCGTAGACAGTAAATAATCAATTTTATCCACCAATTTTATCCTACGTCTCATGTAGGCATACAAATCTTGATTTTATCAGGTCTATTTCATATATAAATAAAGATGAAGATCACTAGCGAACGATGCAACGATGAGCTACAATTTTCTGTCACTAATTACCAGCCTGAATAATTTACGTTTGGCCCAAAAATTTAATTTGTAGCTGAAGCAATCTCGCGATTTAGAAGTGATTCTTTATTGTACGAACCATGGGGCTTGAAATGACAATATTTCGAATCCTCAGCACGAACGGACAAGAAAAACAAAATCTGCAAGTGAGAATCATAAATATCCAGCAGAGGAACTATGTGAGCTGTGATGATTGATACTCTAATTCATAGTAAAGTTTGATTGCGCCGAAAGAGTATTTCTGTCAAAGAAATGGCCCCAATATCCTATTGCTGAGCTTACTTTTATCAGCACTATTCTTAATCATCACGAGTTTCTATGTTGGATACTCTGAAAATATTCCAAAGTTCCAGCCTAAATTTATACGCGAACATTGCATTTTCAAATTGTAGTTCATCACGTTTCTTTTCTCTTGGCGTTTCTCTTGCAAATTGCGTGAGCATGATAAGAATAAAATATTACGGTTTGAGTTAATTTTATTAAACATAAGTTAGCCTTGACCTGCTTTGACATATTTCTTCGAACAAATAACTGCCATGTGATAATTGGGAGAAGGTTAATACTTCACATCCTATTTGTTTTTGATTATCAATACAATTTCCAGAAGGAAAATGAAATGAGTCTCATCATGTAATCGAATTTTTGGTGGAGGCGCTTCACCAGTAACTCATATTTTGAGCTGGTATGATGAATAAGGGCTCCAAGATCATGTGAACCAACTATTGAAAAATCAGAAAGTTCTTGCTGCAGCCTGTACACAGAGCCGGAACTGGGGTATTGGCCGCCCGTGGCGAATCATAAAATTTCGCCCCTATTTTCATGGATATGAGGCAAAAAAGATATAATACAAAAAATATATATATTCTTCAGAACAAGTCGGGACATAATAGAAACAAAATTATAATCAATCAGGTACATTAAATATTAATAACATCTTAATATCTACATATGAATCAAAGATCGATGTCATAGTACAAAAAAATCTGCTGTGGCCACACAGTACTTTCCCGACCATAAATTTTCTGGTCAGTTTCGTCACTGTTTCAGAAATTTAGAGCGTCGCATCAATTAATTTCATATTTCAAAGTGGTAGCTGTCATTGTCAAAATGACATCTGTCATTGTCGAAGTGACAGCTGTCATTGTCAAAGGAATAACTGTCAATCTTAAAGTGACAGATGGCAGTTATATATTAGTCCTACATAAAATAGGTATTCTTGAAAATAAATAGTCCTTTTCTGGATTTCTGGAGTCTTAAGTTCATTGGAACATACAGTTTTGACATTTGATTTCCGGAAGTGTAATTTGAAGAGGGTAACGTGGATTCCATTAATTAATATTAATTCTTGATATCCACTAATTTTATCTTCCCGAGCGCTTCAAATTGATATCAAACTAAATATCATTTAAATAATTTGTAGGAGAAACAATTGATGATCGTTTAAATATCCTCTTTGACACTTCTACTACAATTACATATCTCCGCAAGAGCATAAATTTGATAGCAAACACGACAGAGCTAAATTATTTAATTTAAAAGAACAATTTGCATGTGGTGTCCGAATATGAGTGATAATAATTCGAGTTTCACATTACGGTTCTCATTAAGTCTTTGCTTCAGAAAAACAACGAATTTCATTAGAATTCAAATTTTATTAATAATAAATGGACCGCTGATAATTTCGAAAAATGTTTCGGGTAAATGTTGTTCCAAATTATTCGAGGATCAATTCTAGTCATTTTATATTCTATGATAAATACTGCCGTTTCTAAAATGAACGCAAAAAATCAAAAAGTTCCGTCAATGAAGTTTTGGTACCACTGGTTGGAGAAAGCTCATCTACAAACTTGATCTTAGCTTTTTGATGGCAAACTTGAATATGAAATTTTGCTCAAAAATTCGTACGCGTTCTTATGTTATCGTGCTTCCACACAGACGAACCGACAGACAGACCAACTTTTCTTTTAACTATGTATTTTGGGTTCAGTAGTGTCTAAAACCAGAATTATTTAATTTCCAACAATAGATGAAAAATTAAAAGATAAAAATATTCCTGTTTAACAAATCAAGCGTAACGGGTGGCTCGGCATTTCTAACGCAATGCACTAAATGCAGAAGCTAGACTATTTGCTGATAGAGCAGTGTATATCTCTAATAACCAATAAGCCCAAAGTAAAATTTTATAGTTGACCTTAAGATGAGATGGGTAGCATGTAGTATAACGGTATAAACTTTCTCATCCAAAGCCCGTCATAAAACATTTTTCAAATTTGAATTTAAATGATTTGTTTAATGCAGTTTATAGAATTTGGCGCCCTCTAGGAGTCTGCGCCCGTGGCAGGGGCCACCTTCGCCACGCCCCAGTTCCGGCTCTGCCTGTACATGATCACTATTTGTAGTGAACGGAATTCAAACCAGTATTGATTATTCCCAGTTCATAAAAGTCATATCTAAACAATAGTAGTGTATTATATGACACAAATAGTAAATTCGAAAATATTTACATAATCGCGGAATTTGCTATTCAATAAATAAAATATTGGGAGCAGAGATTTTCTCACTGTTATAAAATCTAAATACATATTGTTCAATATGTAATATCATATTCCAATCACGAACCAGAGCGCATATTGACAAAAATCGAAGTTAACACCTTTCGGGTTTGAATAAAATAAATTGTAGTTCTATATAGTTAATTGAATATCAAATTATGAATCAGAGATTGATTCAAAATGTGGTAATTGGATTAAAAGTGTATGAGAGCTATATAAGCCTGCATTTGGTAATTGGATTTAATTATATAATAAAATGCACCAAGATAAAATAATGCTGAACGAAGCTTTGAGTTTGTGCATATATTTTTCCACCAGAAAATCCTATATTTAATCATTGTTCACTATAGGTACCTACGGTTCGAGCAACAAGACTATATAACAACAAGAATTTGGAATAAAACTGGTATTCTCTTAATGCATTTTGAATTGTTTGTTTCTGATCACGGTGCACATCATTGATCAAGACTTGCATTTAGACCATTTGAACATTCAAATTGGGTATGTAACAGAAAATGGTCCACCAAATGTCATTTACCAATACAATTTGCAAGTTTCCACTCAAATTCAGTTCAATGAGCTCCGAAATTACCCAAATTAACCTGGAGCACTAGATCATCGTGGTATATTGAACAAAGCTATCAAAATTACACCTTGGGCTATAGTTTCACAGTCTAAAGGCGTTATCTGTGATGAATTTTGCCAGAGTAACGCATTTAAGTGAACACTTAATTATTTCAAAATCTGAAGGTACAGTTTGTTTCGTAATGAGAAACTTAATTTTGTTACACGTGATATATAGAGCGATTTATAAACGTAAATTAGGCCTAAGGGATATTTATGTTATTGTTGCTAAATTGGACTCGCGTTCAGTTTCCAACCCTTATGTTCGCTTACTTGAAGTGGCTGTTTAAGAGTAATTACGATGAGCTATTAATTTTGTCACAATGTTAGGGAGTTTCCAAAATTAGTTTAGAAATGTTTTCTTTTCCATTCCACTTTCTTCCTCACCTGTCACATACTACTACTAGAAATCTAATAGATGTGGAAATATTTAATACATACAACTATCTCGGTATTTATCAAAAATATTCATGGAGTTGTAAACAAACGTATATTTCATTAAATTCTCTAGAAGTAGCAGAAACGTTCAAAGAACTCGTAGATTATAACTCAGATTGCTTTAGTATTGAAATTTTCCAACAAGCTATGAAATATGGAGAATTAATGCGTCTGCAGTGTACAGAAATACGTGCAGGAATATTTATGTAGATGAAGGATAAAATTTCTATATAATTCTATAAAAAAGATCCATTACAAATGTAATATGAATATAAATAAGAAATTATAATATTCAAATCGTTCTAGCTTGAATCAATAATTCAAATATACGAAAGAACAGATTATAAAAGTATTAGTTTGTTTTGGAATGAAGGTTCTACTGAAAGTTGTCCCATCGCCTAACTGAGATATAATATTGATCTTTCTATAATATATTGTAAAACAAGTGTTACAATGATTGTTGTTATTGGAACACGTGTTTCTCATACTATTTTTCCTATTTCGCATGAATTTTATTTTAAGTCAAAAATCATTAAGATATTGGGAAATAAGTGTTATTCAAAGTTGGTTGCACTGACAGATTCAATAAACAAAATAAATAAAACAAAGTTTGTTCACTTCAGCATTTTGTTATTCAAATCGAACGATTTTTACTTTCCTCCTGCCTTTTCCCATCCATTTCCTGTGAATCTGGATATAATTATTGGAGGTGAGTAATATTAAGAAATTCAACTAATATTTCAAATTTTATCGATTTTCACGTTTACTAGATTGATTATTACATCAGAAAATGGATGTAGAATTATCACCAACACTCTTGGAATTAAGAAACATTGCTGTGAACGCAAATAATGTATTACTACTTGACAAATCTACCCAGAAGTACAAGAAAGAATATCAGAGCTTCTGCGACTGGTGTACTGAAAAAAATATGAAAGCCATTACGGAAAATATTATACTAGCATATTTCACTGTAATAAGCGAAACAAAAAAGGCATCCACAATGTGGTCATGTTATTCCATGCCCCGAACTTGTCTTTCACTCTACAGAGATATTGACATTTTGAGATATTCCAAAGTAACTGCATTTTTAAAACGATCTATCAATGATGCTGATAAAGATACGCTTTTGGCAATGAAGGAAGATTCATTGTTGTAGTTTTAATGTGAAAGCTCATCTTTATATCTGTATTATATCAGATGATATTGAGTATGGGATACTGTGGGGCCTGTAGAAGAGACGAATTACCAGGTATGAATGTGACCGATACTGAAATTCAATCTGACATAATAACAGTAAATGTACCTTAAACTATAAACACTTCACGCATGTTTCTTGTGATAGAAAATTCATGAATAATTCTTTTTAACAACTACGTCAGACTTTGGCCAGCTCATGCTACACATGCACATGCACAACATCTCCAATTGTTAATAATAAAATCGGGGAGGTGCCTTGAACTTTTGCAAAATATCTAAAGTTAGACAATTCAGAATTATATACGGGTCACTGTTTTCGGAGACCATCGGCTTCACATCTTGCGAATCAGGGAGGTGATTTGTTAACAATTACGAAACATAGAGGCTGGAAATCCTCAACTGTAGCAGAAGGATACATTGATGCGTCAATAAAAAAAAAATATGAAGTAGCACAAGTGTTCTCAAATTCATCACAACTTTCTACTCTTGCTGCTGTGCTTTCAGAAGAATCATCCCAAGCCCAGGTGTTTCAAAATTGTAATTCAACAAATTCTGTTCCTCACACTGTTGTAAAAATGAGCGAAATGCAACCAAAACAAATCAGGATGAAACAGTAGTAACTCACAATGAAATTCTCACATCCGGCAATTTCTATTTCTGCAAGTGACAATGCTACTGTAACTGTTAAAATATACAGTCACTGTACCGTACAAAATGATCAATAATCATATTTATGAAGAGTTATTTATTATTTATGTTTGTCCTGTGAAAGTTAGATTCTAGGTTGTTATTTCATAGGTATGTAAAATAAAAATAAATACTTTCAAATCGCTTTATAG
Source organism: Dromius quadrimaculatus (assembly GCA_963989225.1). Lineage (NCBI taxonomy): Eukaryota > Metazoa > Arthropoda > Insecta > Coleoptera > Carabidae > Dromius > Dromius quadrimaculatus. Next base: position 8,339,721 of record OZ022328.1, read on the forward strand.
TTTGACGATTCTAAGTAAAAAAGTTTAGAAGCATATGCAATTTTGGAACAGCCATAAAACCAACAATCCTCAAACGTTTCACTGTTTTAGCTGTTCCTAGTTCGCCAACAACCATGTAGTTGCTACTTTTTGTGAATTGCTATAGTCATTTTTGTATTTCCCAACGAAATTTTCTTTCATATTTTGAGTTTTCGGTTGAACTTCGCAAGGACTGGTTTCTATATGTTAGGTTAGGTTAGATTAGGTTAGAGTGACCATTTATATGATAGTTACTATAAATATAAATATTTTTATTTATTAGCGGTTTAATGCTATCATTTTATTGTGGGAAAATACCAGGTGCATGTAAAGTGACAGCCAAATTGACAGATTCGTGTTTGACAATTAGACAACTTCACGAATAGAAAAGTCACTGTTTTTGAGAAAAGCAATGTTACAAAGTTCTCTTTGAATACGTGAAATAGGAAAAATAATTTTCAGATGAGCATTCGTATCCTATTTCTGTACAATGATTCCTGACCAAGCTATAGGTTCATAAAGGCATGAATAAATGATCTCACAATAACTAAAAGTAACAATAAAATGAATTTGTTCTCACTTTGCACAATTTTTCTTTTCCCTCTACCACGGTCTTACACACAGGTCTTGATACTAGCATCCATTATCATTGTTGCGGGTTGACTCTCATTGAAGCTGTATTCAGTTATTATTTGCTCCAAAAGAGGTGCTGTGATCGAGAAGAGTATGCGAAACATAAAGATGGAGAGTGTGTATTAAACAGGGTATTACAGGAAGACAGAAACTATACGATTGAAAATACTATTAAATCTAACTTAAATAACCTTATCGTGCTTCATAATGCTTCATATTGAGTAATTAACTGTGAATCAATGGGAAATTGAGAGTACAACTCATTAAATATGCCTGATTGTTGCCTTCTACCACGATGTAAAACAGGGCAAAACACCTTGGACTATACCGTTCAGTTTTCAAAGTCTCCAATAATAAGGAATCACTGAAAAGGTGGGAAAATGTTTTATTTTGTAGTTAATAACTATAAATTTACTAACAATAATGACTCAATGAAAATTTAGGGAAACATTTATGTTTTCCGATGTAAAATTCCCAATCAAAATGTTTTTTCTGGTTCAAATTCTGTATATTCATCTATATTTTTTGACGTTTTACGTTTAAACTCGCTGTTTCTTCTCTTTCTTATGCACATTCTCTGTTTCTCTCGCATAATTATCTTCTTGATCGTTACGCCGTATGTGTTAGTTTTGAGAACTAGACACTGCTTTAATAAGGGGTACCCCCACTACTGACGAGTGTCAAGACCTGTTTATATGACCGTGCCCTCTACACTGCTCATGCATAATTTTCTTCTCGAATTCAGTAGGTAGGGGAGATATTTTGAGTTATACTTTCATTATCGATTGATAATTAATGTACTGAATTCAGTTGCTGGGCACTTCCTGAATAATTTTCCTGGTATTCATACTCCACTTGGTGGTTTTAGAGTTATTAATAAAAATTGTCCCCCTTCCTGTGTGCAGAAAATCTTCCTGCTCCTGATTAACACTAATTACACATTCGTCGAGGCCAATCAATAACTCTGGCTGTCATCTTGAAAGGGTCGTTTATTATTTAACCAGGACTTTCGGACAGATTAAGATGGAGCGAACGGTTCAACTTTTCATTCAATAAGTGAAGCTTCTTTTCAACTTGACACTTGACACATTTCCAAAACGGTCTACGTCGATAATAAAATGTTCTTGAATATCTTCGAAGAACTCGCGAATTTTACAGCGGAATTCAAGAGTAATATTCAAAGTGTATCAAGGTACTTACTTTTTATAATAGCTGATAGGCCAATCGCACTTTCAATAGTTCACATCCATCTTTCAATGTTCCTAATTTAAGTCTGTTCCATGTTCTTCTCTTAGCTTTGACATTTTGATATAATTTATTGCCTAGCTTATGGAAGACCGCGTGTTCGATTCTGGAGCAGTGGCAGATATCCACATTCCCTTATGCAGATCACGAGGATGAGAACAACTTTAGCGTGGAGTAGCGAAGAGGAATAGGACCTCAGACCTCATGTTAGAGTAGCTATGTCCTCATGTCGACACGCCAGTATTGAATTGAACCCTGCAGACCGGAGACCGCAAAACGGGAGAACAAATAGCGAACAGTGGTGGAGAATATGAAAGGGATAGATGGAAATACAGTATAAAGGAGGGTAGGATAATGTTTTATGGTCGAAATGAGTATGTACGAAGAAGCTGACTATGGAGAGTAGATTGAAGAAACTTATTTCTGAAAACATTCTCTGAAATAGTTGAAATCAGTTACTACAAATAATCTGGATACATGAAGTAAAACTGTCAGCATACAATTTTCATGAAACTACTGGAATTTGTTCCCAAAGTTGAAAACTGTGGTCTTCCGCCACTGGGATACTTCTAGCCACTGAAACCTTTTGGAAGACCGTGACCGCCTTTTAATATGAACTGAATACTGAATTATAAGTTCTACCCGGCATCTGCGACATTCTCCACTTGTCCACATTGCGGATATCGAGAATAGCTTCCCGGAATACCCTGGAGCTAAAATATGACCCGCATGGACGGAAACTAGTAAGTTCTGGAGTTTTCAAATTGTATTTCATTCTGAGAACAGTTTCTTAGTTTGATTACCCTACTTTTTCTTACACTGCAGTATCAAGGCTCCAAAAACCTTTATTTGAAGGAATCATGAGTTTCTGATAAGAGAATAGTTGCATGAACAAGTGATAAGAGAATTTTTTTATTGATTAACCTGATATCCTTGTCCGAATCAATAACTGAATTGCCCGAAAAACACTTCAGTGGGGACGATGGTGCGCATACGTAGGAACAAAAAGTTAGCGAAACTGAACAAAATTTTACGTTGCTCTCCTATTGAAAAGTACACATTTAAAAATCATTCTGTTCATGTTCTTTAACAGCCTTGAATTCAAACTTTCTCCGTAGCATACAAACACTGCTATCTAGCAAACGTCGGTGTTATCAAACAGTGAAACAATCACACAAGTTCACCACACGTAAGCAAACTGACACGCACTGTCAGTCTAACAGAGGATACAGTGATACACGTACATTGTCAAACATACGCAGAAGTGTCTGCGATCACACGTGTGCATGAATAAAACTGTTCACTAACTAAAAACGAGATGGAAGTAACAAGAATTATTCGATTTATATCAAATTGAAATACTCGTTGAGTTGAATTAATGCCTCAAGATGATGGAAGGTCGTTCAATACTCTTCTCCACAGAGAGGGTAAAGATAGAAGAAGAAGTTCCATCGATCGAGATATTGTCGCTTGTATTGTAATTTCAAACTTATATGTCACAATTTTCATTTGTCATCTATGGTTTTAGCGCAAGTACAAACATCTTCCAAGATATGTAGATAGAGTAGATTTCAACAATGAATAGTGACATGTGTGAGTATGCTGTGAAACACTCCGATTGAAAATTGAAATTGAAGAGATTTGTGTTCGACAAAAATTCAAATCTGAGAATCGGTTTTTGAAACCATGATCTTATACAGTTGCTTCCCTATTTATGATTTGAGTTCTTGTGGGGCACAATTTTAATCCTCCAAGATGTTTTTGTAAAGGTGCACAATAATACGCATTCAACCTCTAGTGAAAGTTGTGAAGGAATAAATTCATACAACTACAATATGTCCCTAAGTATTCAAATAAATAACTAGTCAAGCACAGTTACCATGTAACTTACGGGAAACTTACAAAAGCTGAAATTTTCCTCAAAATTCTGCATGAAAACCCTCATTCAACCAAAATAATCGATCTAGTTTTAAGGATCCCAGCTGTATGAAAAAAAAATTCAGACACAGCGACAGCTTTGGTATATTCAAGCGCAGTTCATATGATGGTTCATTCGGAGCTTCTACCCGATATACTTTTTAAATAACTGATATCTATCAAAAGATCACATGAGCCTGAATTTTATCACCAACATTTAAAGCCTCCTTATAAAGGGCAGCAAAAATTGATCGAATCAACTGAAATTCCATCGATTCTAGGGATACCAGTGAAGGAAAGACTGAGTGAAATATGCACATAGCTGTCTCAACGAGGAATACCAGCTTTTCGAAGATATCTTGCAAACAAACGACGCACAGTCAGTAAGAACTATTTCCGGCGGATTCCTTCTTTGATACGACCCTCTCTCAATAATCCGTTGCCTAAGCTTTTCTCACATCCAGGCGTATAGTTAGGTATTATCGGTATATTTGATGAACGGTGCTACAACTTGAACTCGTCTGGTGGAAATTCCCGAAGTTATTGGTTGGACACCGCCTAGAGGCTACAGTGGAGATGGGTCGGGGTAAAAGAATCTATCTCCAAAATAATTCGAGCCTATTATAAAATAAAATTACGGGCGCCAGTTGACCGAACGATGTCCAACACAGATTGGTCAACGAACTTAAACGGGGAAGACGTTAAGGAAGGTTTCCGATGATGCAAACAAAAGTAAAGTTCATCAAGTCGAGCTACATGCCATTCATTCGTCACTAAGAAAATCTGATCATAAACAGCATCGAATAAGTCTCGATACGGAGACAATATTTCAACGGTTGGAGGATTCGTGATATAAACGGATAGATATTCAACTCTAGCGAGCAACCAGATACGGATTCGCGTAGACCGCCAAATTAGGCGATGAGTTGATGTCAGATTCGAGGACGGTAAAACTATATTTGTGTGAACCGCACAAGCTTTCCCGGAGTGCCGCGAGTGGTCGACCATTCGTCGCAGAAGGGGACTCGTAGGCGCAGAGCGCTAGGAAAGAATTTTTGGGATCTATTCCAATGAAATCAACAAAGCCTGATGCAAACGAAGCTATAGTAATTTCTGATTTTATTAGTTGTTTCAAGTGACGAAATCTAATGATTTGATTGGAAAGTATCATCAACGATGAGAAGGATACAATTTACGAATAACCTGAGAATGAAGAATTATGTAGTTTCAGATTTTCAAAGAAATAAGATGACGATTTACATCTCGATCGTGTGAAATGGCTCTTTCTTTATTCGAGGCGATTGTTAAATTTCTCCAAAATCTAAAAGATCGCCTTTGTTTGTTTTGCACGTAACAACGGTTGCTCCAGAAATGTGGCTCAAGTATAAATCACAGGGATATTATGGAAAGTGATTCTCGATGACCCACTCACATATGGTTATGAAGCAGTATTCTGGGTCCTGATAATTGTGAGTTTTGAAAGACTAACAGGATCATAAAAATTTTCGACCAAATGATGAAACACTTGTTTATGTCCTTGTAAGATTTTTTCACGTCCTTAGTGCCGTTCACAGTCTAAAAGCAATTTAATTGTAATATATATTATATATACTCCCTACTATTGTAACTCTGGCTACAAAACAACATGATAGTGATTTATATTCTTTCGAATTTAGGAATGAATCTAATGCTCTCTGCAATTTCATCCTTGTCGGATTCTGATGGACCAACAGAAGTACACCATTTCTCATTCACTTCGTTCAGTTGAAATTTCGAGAAGCACATCACTATACAAATGAGACATAAAGGTCACCTAATATACTAGGAGTCCGTTCAGTTGATCAAGGCCATTTCCAAGTTTTCCACGTGGATTCTTCAATTTATTTGGAAATTGTAAGAGAATCAGCAGTCTTTGAGCAATTTCTCATTCCGCAAAAACCAAGCCTAACACACGGCCTGCCAAAATGCGGGAAAAAATTGGATTCAAAGAACAATTGATTCTTGTCTGTCAGCGCACGATGGTGCATTTTTTTTTGCAAAAGTAGAGAATAAAAGATCAGCGTTTAGTAGAAGTTATACCATATTTTTGTTTCATAGCAAAATCAGTCCCCGTCTGTCATTCACAAATAAATGTATAAATTTCCAATGAAGTTTTTATATAGAATATCCACGAGGAGAACTTGAAAATTGCCTCAATCAACTGAAAGATTCAAAAACTACTGATACTTAGATTGGCAGACAGGAACAAATCGCGCCAGTTTTTCTGTTACGAGTCCTTACTTGATAAATGTGATTATTCTGAGAGATCCATGGTATTAAAATCATTTGAAATACTCAAATTCAATAGTCAGTTACCACACTATCATCTTATATCAAGCGGCGACTGTAGATACGTGTTTTGGCTCCACTGGAACTCATTCGTACAAGTTAACCAAGCCAGTGCAGTTAAAATTTTCATATCAAGAAGGTATTCTATCCTGAGACAGCACAAATGGATTGTCTAAGATTCCTCTGTATACAGATGCTCCGTTGTGAAGTCCTAATTGCCGTATTGCCTCATATGCAAACAATCTAAGTGGTAACATTTAGAAAAAATTGGTAACAAGCTATGCAGCACAAGTTAACGAGAATAATGGAAAAAGCTACAGGATGTAAGTGATATTCATCGATAAAGGCAATATTTGTGATTGAAGCTACAGGCCATCCGTATACAGGACAATTTCAGATAGTCAACTCGTATCTTCCTGGGAAAGAATACATACTTGAAATAAGTGGAGTAGTTTTGTTCTTCCAACGGTTTTTGGAGGTACTATTTTTTATTTTTATCTTGTTGGATGATAGTCCAAGATCCCAGACCCGCCAGACCTCACTTATTTTCTGAGAAACAAAATTAGTGGTTAAGAAAAGTGTTAGTCGGTACTTTGATCATACACATATTTACTTGTTTGTGCCATTTATAAATACGAGGTGTTATAGGTACATCAAGACAATACTCACTTTTCTTGAAGTCTAAGTGCTGATTCTCATGTATGTTCTAGAGAATATTGTTGAAAATTGATAATTTTCACTACCAGACACTACTCATCGGCAGTAATTCCTGCTAAACGCTTTGAAGCTCACAAAAAAATATAGTTATCTTACTTATAGCCTGAGTCCTAATTTTCATATATAATACTCAGTGAGCAATTTCAGGACTTTTTATAAATAGCCAGACCAAGGAAGAGTTGGATGCCCATAGATACTTCACTTATTATCAAGCCTACAAATAGTGACCTCGCGCTTTTACTCACAGCGATATTTTAGATGTGTCCGAGGGATGTTTAGCCCTACGATTAATCTAGCTGTTAACAAAAAGTGTTGAAATTGTACCCTGAGTGTCATATATAAAAATTAGCACTCAAACTATAAGCAAGATCACGTTATTCTTTGTGAGCTTTGAAGAGTCTTGCAGAAATTACCACCGATGGAAAGTGTCTAGCAGTGTTAATTATCAATTTTTAGCAATATTCTCTGAAACATACCTCAAAATCAGCACTCAAGACCTTAAGAAAAGTGAATAATGTCTTAAAGTACCGCTAGCTCCTCGTATCTGTAAATTGGCCGTCGCCACAAACTAGCTAGTATGCGTATGATCAAAGTACATACTTACACTACTCTATCCCACACATTTTGTTTCTCAGAAAATAAGTAAGGTCTGGCGGGCCTGGGATCTTGCTCTATGAGTTAAGTGATGGAGGAATGCACTTTTCGTACTGGTATATTCAATTTATTCCCTAATTCAGATGAATATTTGACATGTATCCATAGGAATACTTCGTGAGGAGAAGAATTGTATGAAACAGAGAATCATTCATAGAGATATTGAATTCCAATAGGTAATATGAGCAATTTGACGTGCTAGTGATTACTCTCCAGCTTGCTTGAGTTGCTCGGTTATCTCACATCGAGTGGATCGCCGATAAACTACTTTTATATTGTTCCGTTTGTGGATGCCCGCTCCTCTACTTGGAAAGTGACAGGGACCTGATATCATATTGGATTATTTTCAGATTACCGCATGTGCGAATGGTACAATAGGCTTTCCGAATAATCTAAGGCTAGTTACATCACAAGTTCTCCGTCAGCGGTAGAATTGCAGCCGTCGAGTGCCACTGGCGTTGACGGAATTTCTATCGCAACCGTGGAGTAATAGCCCATTGATCGAATGCAGGCTTACACACACAGCGGCTCTTCTACTGCTATGCTCAGTGTTATTTGATCTTCAATATCAAGGGGAAGCTCCAAAACATTGAATATGATAAGTGAAATTGATATTGAGATTCTTATTTCATTAATTGAAGACAAACCTGTCTTATGGAATAAGACCTTCGATATGTACAAGGACAAAAATACCACTTCAAACGCTTGTCATAAAACTTACATCAGTTGGAAGAAAAAGAGTGAAAATCCTCATTTTGCTATTGTTGCGCTGGTAGGTATCTTTCAATCAACCATACAGTTCGTCAGTAGGAAATTATCAATATTCTAGGAGAAGTGGAGAATTTTGAGTCATCCTGCCTCAGCTTTTCGATCAAATTGTAGAAATCTCCGTTCTCATTTTTAGCGCATTTTTCCGAAAAAAGCGCTATTATATTCACTTTGGCTGGCTGGCTGGCTGGCGTGACGCTGAGATCTCAGCAACTATACTATTTACAGACTTGAAACTGGTACTAAATAAAAGCTGCTGTCTCGTAGGCTTGCACAAATTGCTTTAATTCAAGCTCAGTGATTGTGGAGAATTGAATTATTCAATTACTTGTTTCAAGTGAAACAATGTCCATAGATATCTATGACATTGGGGATATGGCAACTAAAATTCATTGAAGTAGATAAAAATTTAGTTACAACTCTCGCCGCGGTTGTCATTATTATTATGTACAGTTGTCAAATATGTCCGGGATTCATTCAATGACTTGTTTGACGCGAATTTGAAGCTTATTAGAATGAATTATTATTATTGGATGAAAATTTGTTTACTTTTGGTGTAATTTTTTTAAATAGCTTTGATAAAGATCAAATCATCATTTTAAGGTACAGCACTTGATTTCCCGTCAGTCAATAACTAAACAATGAAGATTAAAAGGTATTTTTGAGTTTGTACATGCATAAATTATGTACCTATCAAATAGTCAACTTGAAACTAGTACTAAATGGAAGCTGCTGTTTCGTAAGTTTGTCCAAACTGCTTGATTTCAAGCTCAGTAATTGTGAGAGATGGTAATTTGCGAAATCTCTGAAGTAACAAGCATTCATGAGCTGTCAAAAATGCGCTTTCATCATCTTGATGATTCTTCCATTTTTTTTTCTATAATTTTATGAATCTAAATCAATCGATTTTTTTTTTTTACTCGGTTTCATACAACGATAGAATGACAATTATGCTACAAGTTGCTCTTCGTTCATTGCAAATTATACTGAACAATTGAAATGATGAGAATGATCTAACAATTGAAAATTTGAATAGCACTGTTATTCGCCATATAGCGCACGGAATAAAACAGCCATGTTCTGTCAAGTTCAATGTGCGGCGAAGGTAAATTTTTTCGCGCGATAAGAGTCCACAGTGTGTGTAACCATCTAAACAATTAAGCAAGGTGATTTTGTCGAATATAGACCCATTAATATGAAATCGTAGTGAGAATCAATTTAGACTACGCGATTCATCTTATCTTTCATGTACATTTTAATGATGATCCGACGAAAAATACTCATTTGACGCACTATTCGCAAGATCCAAACAATGCGTCTACAACCAAAGTGAAAGGTGTCCACATTAACTGATAAAGGATAAATTTTCTATGAGTAACGAGTCTCATCAACAGAACCACATTAGAATTTGAGTACTGATTAAAACATTCCGATAGCGCAATATTGAGGTTAAGTAGTGCATTGGTTTGTACTGCGTATAAATGTATGGTATCGATCTGCGGTGAGCTACATTGCACTTTAATTCAGCTCGGAAATCTGTTTAGATGATTCTAGTGCAGCAATCGTTGTACAAATATACCTGTCAGCTGCAGTAATGAATCACTCCAATTTTCGCGAGTAGTAGATCCCAATTAATAATTTTGATGTTATCAAAAGAAATATAATGAATGAATTACTTTTGAATGGATACAAATTCCATATATTTCCCTGCGATTCTATATAAAAACATCGATGATTTTGATTTATTCTATCGCATGTTCTCTCTCCTTTCATTTATAGTTGTCGGAAATGAATATTTGCGATCAAAATGATAAATGAGCATGATTTGACCAGTATGTGCGAGAAAATACCTTCTAATTAATCAAGATGACCATTTGAATTCTATAATGAGCTTTTATATCAGTTTGATGCACTTGACTCAAAGTGAGGATAGCACTTATCAATTGAAAGAAATACAGAAAAGTAAGTATGAGAAATAGTCAATTCTAAACGTTATCGTGAAATGTTACATACTCCGTTATTCCGTGCATTGCTGTAAAAGTACTCAAATTTACCGACGGAATAGAGAATAGAGTTAAACTGTTCCATTTTCCAGGATTGTTAATAATCGATTATCGTTACTTTTATGTTGGAGTGCAATTTTGTAATATTATAGCGCAAAAATTTCCAATATACTCTTACAGTCGATTAAGCACATTGCGCATTCCTGGATGATGCAATTGGTTTAAATTCATTCTCAGCATACTTTAATCTAACAAATATACATTTATCCAATGGAAAATGCTGTATCTACAATTTTCAATTGGATCAAGATGATGTAGTAGGCATACAATTGTCTGGCAATAATATACAACTCAATGCTGATATATTACCACAAAAGAATTTTCTTTTGACATATTCCACCAATTTGTAGTTCGGCACATGGCTTTAGCGTCAGTATTAGTATAATGATTGGCTGACAAATGCAGTGGACCGCGAACCACATTTGAAGCGTCTCAATGGAATGTCTCTTCTACGGTACTCTCTCACCGTTCGATTATGGTTGAGAGATGAATGGACACGATATATTGGTTAAACCACAACCACTTCAATCACAATTGTTTGCTTTGCACAATCAAACAAGAGGTGGGGTATGCTGTTATAATTGCAGATAGATATGCAATTTAATGCGACATGGATATTGCTGATCAACATAATATTGTTCAGGATTTTTCCCATACTTATTGATGTTCGACTATCTATGACTCTATTAATCATTCTGGTAATTATTGTTATTTCTTAATGGGAGTCGGATAACCAATTATCAATTGAAAACACCTGCTTGAGATTCATAATTTATTTTTTGACTGAGGGAGGGAGATTGAGTTTTTTTACAGGGTTTCATGAGTCCTTACATGATAGTTGCGAAAAGTATAGTAACTAAAAGTATGGAAAAGTCATTTGCCATGTTTAAATCCTGTATGTTCTAAAAAAATTCAGTCCAAATTGGTCCTGGGTGCATGTGTCCGGTACACAGTGATTACCGTAGCAAGCTTTGATGGATATTTAGAATATTTTCATTCAAAAAATAAGTATTCATAGTTGGCTTCGATATTCATGTTTTTGACCATCATCACATCATACAATAAGAGAGAAGAAGTCCATTATTCACACTGTTCTCGCAATTTTGATTGATTATCGACCAGTTTCGGCCACTTGGTGGCCATCTTCAAGGTGGTACAGGCTAGACTGCACAACAATAAGAGTTACAACACAACAAGTAAGACTGAGTCCTCACAAATCAAAAAAGATTGTATTGAATTCCAAAAAATTCTTGACAACAAACAATTACCAGTTCAAATGAAAAAAAAAGTGTGTACACATTTCTTGATAAATTTTTTTTCTTCTAATTTCTCACACTTTGAACTCATCTCTATACTATAAGTCATACAATAATTGCCAAATATAGCAAGTTGAATTGAAAAAAATATCGAGGAGCTTCTTTTGATAGAAACGACTATATGATTTGACTACCAACTTTCCAAACAACATAATAATCACATAAAATTGTGAGTGATGATCAGAAAAACTGGAATACCCTCAATATTAAACAACAAAACTACGAATAAGGTACCCCAAAAAATGATAAATGCAACTGACTTGATTTCTAGAATCGAATAAGCTTCTCACAAATAAACACAGTGCGGTGTCAGCGGAAATCGTCGAACAATGGACCGTATGGTGACCTTGGAGACAGAAATACAAAACGCATTTAATCACAAACACAACCTGATAGCGGTTGTTCTTCACATTCGAAAGGCATACGACACCACTTGAAAGTAATATATTGTAAAATCTTTAAAAGAATATGGTTTATCTAGTCACATTAGGCGATATGTATCAAACGTCCTAGAAGACAGAACATTCCTAGTTGGAACCAATGGATCAATAATTTACGGGGAAGAATACAAAAGAACGATGTATCGCAAGGTAAAACTCTTGGGCCCAGTTGTACAGTCTTAGTTTATCCAAAGTTTAGTAGAACCAAGTTTAAGTTTAATCTCTATGGTTACAATTGCTCAAATAATTGTAACCATAGAAATTAAACTTGATTTAACTAAACTCTGGATAAACTTAGACGGTACAACTGGGCCTTAGTGTCACCTTGTTTCAAATTTCGATCAAAAAATAAACAACTTCATCGGATGAACAACAAAGGGAAAAATATTGACACGATTTGAAATAAGCTTCAAAACTCCATAAACAATCTGGAAACATATATCCACAGGATTTTGATTTTCAGAATACAAGACTCAAGCAATGCATTTCTGCAAATCCAGAAAACCCCCATCAACATTAAAATTAAAATGAACGACCTACAAATAATTTCTGTAATTACAGAAAAAATTCAAGGTATAATACTCGATCCAAGGCTTACATAGGTATCACATATACAGAACTTAAGAGGAGAATGCCTGGATGTTATCAGAACCATTGGCCACCTGAAATGGGGAGCACACAGAATAACAATCATAGATGTATACAAAGCTTTGCTAGGATCTAAAATTGATTATGCTTGCGTAATATACTTCACTACAAAACCATCTAGGATTAAAATGCTAGACTCATATACTCAGCACACAGAATAGCCATAGGAGCATCTAGAATCAGTCCCACGGACAAAATATTGGTGGAAGCAGAGGACACATCTCTAGAACATGGGAGGAAAGAGCTGACTTTCTCTCATGGTGCCAGAATCAGAATATGAAGAGATAAATCCAAATTACTAAATAGTTTTTAGAATATGTGCCTATCAATATTTCGAAGAGGTGTTTCATCCCTTGAAAATTTTTTTAAAATTGATTTAACTCTATTTATCAAATAATAGATCCCTAGAGAGCTTGTATACGGAATTTAAACAGAATCAGAGAGAAAGTCCTTTTTTGCTTGAATAAACACCAAGACTATAGTCCACAATTTTGAAATGAATGATAAAGATATAAAAAGATGTGTTACGTATGTCATCATCTTAATTCAACCCTCTAGAATCCGAATCTATAATCCAAAATTGAATGAATGCTCTAGTTCTTGCATAACTTGCATTTTAAATGTCATTTTTAGGCAAATTCCATATCATATTCATTGCTATATTTGACCCTCTAATTAAGCGTTTTGAGGGATGAATAGTATATTTTCATATAGAATAAGGTCCATTCAATCAGAATATAAAGAGATAAATCCAAATTACTAAATAGCTTCTAGAATATGTGCCTATTAATAATTCGAAGGGGTGTTTCATCCCTTGAAAATTTTTTTAAAATTGATTTGACTCTATTTATGAAATAATAGATCTTTGGAGAGCTTGTGTACAGAATTTAAACAGAATCAGAGAGAAAGTCCGGTTTTGCTTAAATAAACACCAAGACTATAGTCCACAATTTTGAAATTAATGATAAAGATATAAAAAGATGTCTTACGCATGTCATCCCCTTAATTCAACCCTCTAGAATCCGAATCTACAATCCAAAATTGAATAAATGCTCTAGTTCTTGCATAATTTGCATTTTAAATGTCATTCTTAGGCAAATTCCATATCATATTTATTGCTATATTTGACCCTCTAATTGGGCGTTTTGTGGGATGAAGAGTATATTTTTATATAGAATAAGGTCCATACAATCAGAATATGAAGAGATAAATCCAAATTACTAGATAGTTTCGAGAATATCTGCCTATTGATAATTCAAAGGGGAGTTTAATCCCTTGAAATTTTTTTTGAATTGATTTGACTCTATTTATCAAATAATAGATCCTTAGAAAGCTTGTATACGGAATTTCAACAGAATCAGAGAGAAAGTCCTTTTCTGCTTGAATAAACACCAAGACTATAGTCCACAATTTTGAAATTAATGATAAAGATATAAAAAGATGTGTTACGCATGTCATCCCTTTAATTCGACCCACTAAAATCCGAATCTACAATCCAAAATTGAATAAATGCTCTAGTTCTTGCATAATTTGCATTTTGAATGTCATTTTTAGGCAAATTCCATATCATATTTATTGCTATATTTGACCCTCTAATTGGGCGTTTTGAGGGATGAATAGTATATTTTTATATAGAATAAGGTCCATTTAATCAGAATATGAAGAGATAAATCCAAATTACTAATTAGTTTCTAGAATATGTGCCTATTAATAATTCGAAAGGGTGTTTCATCTCTTGAAAATTTTTTTAAAATTGATTTGACTCTATTTATCGAATAATAGATCCTTAGAGAGCTTGTATACGGAATTTAAACAGAATCAGAGAGAAAGTCCTTCTTTGATTGAATAAACACCAAGACTATAGTCCACAATTTTGAAATGAATGATGAAGATATAAAAAGATGTGTTACGCATGTCATCCTCTCAATTCGACCCTCTAGAATCCGAATCTACATTCCAAAAATAAATAAATGCTCTAGCTCTTGCATAATTCGCATTTTAAATGTCATTTTTAGGCAAATTTCATATCATATTTATTGCTATATTTGATCTTCTAATTGGGCGTTTTAAGGGATGAAGAGTATATTTTCATATAGAATAAGGTCCATACAATCAGAATATGGAGAGATAAATCCAAATTACTGAATAGTTTCTAGAATATGTGCCTATTAATAATTCGAAGGGGTGTTTCATTCCTTGAAAATTCTTTTCAAATTGATTTGACTCTATTGATCAAATAATAGATCCTTAGGCCCGGTTTCACCAAAGCCAGTTAAATTTATCTAGAGGTTATTTTGAGTTAGTAACTATAGTTACAATTGTATCAACAATAGTTTTCGTATAAAATAACCTCTGGATAAATTTAACTGGCGTTGATGAAACTGGCCCTTAGAGAGCTTGTATACGGAATTCAAACAGAATCAGAAAGAAAGTCCTTTTTTCCTTGAATAAACACCAAGACTATAGTCCACAATTTTGAAATAAATGATAAAGATATAAAAAGATGTGTTACGCATGTCATCCCCTTAATTCAACCCTCTAGAATCCGAATCTACAATCCAAAATTAGGTAAATGCTCTAGTTCTTGCATAATTTGCATTTTAAATGTCATTTTTAGGCAAATTCCATATCATATTTATTGCTATATTTGACCCTCTAATTGGGCGTTTTGAGGGATGAATAGTATATTTTCATATAGAATAAGGTCCATTAAATCAGAATATGAAGAGATAAATCCAAATTACTAAATAGGTTCTAGAATATGTGCCTATTAATATTTCGAAGGGGTGTTTCATCCCTTGAAAATTTTTTTAAAATTGATTTGACTCTATTTATCAAATAATGGATTCTTAGACAGCTTGTATACGGAATTTAAACAGAATCAGAGAGAAAGTCCTTTTTTGCTTGAATAAACACCAAGACTATAGTCCACAATTTTGAAATGAATGATAAAGATATAAAAAGATGTGTGTATAAAAAGATGAATGATTCTGAGCCTGACGTTCAACAAAATATTCGAAGGTAAAACAAAAGCAAAACAAAACACCCCACCTCAACAAAAAGGTAATACTTATCTCATCGGAATGCAGCAATCCCTACCATGAATACAACAAATAACATACCATCAATAACTTCCCTGGACAGTCGAAAACGTTTTTCTCTATCTAATTGAATACACAATAGCTGAAACATCCCACGAGCTGTAACAACCAGCTTCAATAACATCAAAGAGAAACACAAAGAAACCTAACTCATATACACGGATGGATCCAGAAGAAATGATGAAACTGGGAGCAGTGTAATTATCAAAGTCAATATGCACAAGCAGCAACTGCCATGTACATGTAGCACACCTACAGCAGAAAACTGTAGCATCCAAAAGACAACAAACATAATCACACAAAAAAGTGATACTTAAATTGCTATTTGCATAGAATCACTTAGCTCCATCCAAAAATTTACAACCATTTACAGCAAAGATAAGCAAACACAAATAAAACAGGAGAATATTCACGAACCTATTTCTAATGAAAACAAAGAAATAACAATATAATGGACACCATCTCATGTGGGCATGGGAAAAAGTGAAAAAGCTGACCGAGTCGCAGAACAAGCTACAACAGCACAGTCCGACAACATACCATCATCTGCCCAAGACATAAAACTGAAAATAGGACAAAAATTAAGAGAAATATGATGAACAGAATGGCGGGACAAATTCGACTCCAAATTGAGGCAAATAAAAGAAGACACGTCAAAATAAGAAGCCCCGGATAATTGAAAAGACCAAACAATCATTCCCAGACTCAGAATCGGACAAACACGCCTCACACACAACTACTTACTCCAAAAAAGACAATCCCCAATATGCAACACTTTTAACAAACACATCACAGTTAATTATTGACTGTATCAAATATACCATACAAAGCAGCACCATATACCTAGAGAAATGAAAGATGTCCTTGCAAACAACCAGTCTAACACAACAAACATATTTAAATACTTGAAACAAATAAACATATACGATAAAATACAATTCAATAAGAATGTAAATACAATATTATAATACTCTATGAAAGACAATGTATCAAGGCATCAGTGTTCACAGACCAAACGACTCTAAACGTTCAAATAAGTGAATAAAAAAAACCCATCCAATTACTTTCATATAATACATGATTATTCATCTTTTGTTGCTTGCTGTAGTAACAACGAATAAATTGATAATAACGGATACATTCTATTTTTGTTATCCTTTCAAAAAAACAAAAACCAGATCAAAATATTTCCAAGCTAATACAATAGCTTTGGTTGAACTCATCACTTTCGTTGTCATTTCAGAGCCCCGCATTTGTCGCCTGTCCGCTTCCTCTTCCCATCTCATTGCGTACACAAAATCTGCATATGTATTAATATTTATAACACTCTTAATCTCTGTTTTATGTGTGTAAACACAGCACAGTGCGATTCCAACTGGGCTTTGATAATTGCGATGTTCAAAAATTAAACAAAAAGTGTCAATTTACATAAATTTTGGACGTACTTTATTTTTAATTAAGCGAAAACTTTACGCGCATTTTTATTATTCGACGTCATCGTGCGCTGAATTTAGAGTTTTAATTAGATTTTTAGAGTAATAAACAACTATGAACGAGCGATGAAGAGGTGTAACTACTCCTTCACGTAGAGCGAGCTTATGGAAGTCTGGAAGCTGGTCACTATGCACTTCGATAGACTAATTTTGATCAATTTCTACTTTAACTCTGTTTTTCACCTTATTAATAATCTCATGCCATAATTTTGACATATTTAGAATGAGACCAGATAAAGCAAGGTTGAACTTCAAGAATAATTTTTCTGCGAGCAATTCATTTGAAAAAAGAATAATAAATTCTTCCAAGTTCATGTCTGTTGTTTCCTCATGAAAGAGCCCATAATTCGGTTTTAGACATCGGTGGATTTTCTCATCATTTCCATTCTGATTCATGAGATCTTTCCTACAATTAAAATCTCCACTTTTTCGGGATTAAGTACGGGATAAAATCATCAATCACGCTGAGTTCCTTGGAGAACAAAATCAAAATACCTCGAAACACGAACTTCTGTCTCGATATATGGAATGGAGACATTGAACCGTACAAAAAACTAGATGGGAAACTGTAGACCCGAAAATAAAGATTGGAACGCGAAGGCAGAGAGAAATGAGAAACACTTGCCGTGGAAATATACCGTGATGAGAAAGAATTAGAAAGTGTACAATGTTGGACAGAAACTGGAATTGTAATTCCAAATAATTGATATCATGCTATCCAATAAACGTCAACAATTCAAGATATTGTATAATATGTTGGGATACATTCGTTATATTTGAGTTCCAGTACATATCCTGAAGACTTTGTCTTTGTGTGAAGCTGATGCCCCTTTTTGTTCTTGCAACAAAGTAGAATGAGAACATGAATGGACTACATCGCCCTATTATTTATATCACAACAGTTGGAATAAGTGGAATACAGAATTATAAAACACTTACAGTGAATCTCGATGGTTGTAGCACTAGAAACAGCTTGGCTGATGTTATTGTTTGTAGCCTGACAAGTGAAGGTGGCATGCTGGTCAGATCGCTGGAGACTTCGTACAAGAAGTTGCTTGGATTTAACGTTTTCGAAGCCGTTTTTTGTTTCCATAGAATCGATCAGGGTCCCGTCTCGCCACCATTGGACCACTGGTTGAGGTTTTCCTGTAATATAAGTAATAATAACTTTAGAATTCAATTATGACATCTCCTAGTTTGAATGTATCGTGAAATAATTAGCTTTTTCCAGCTTGAGAATATTTCATTTTCGGAACCAATCAGAAAAATGTTTCTAATTACTCCCTCCCTGATATCAATTAAGATCGAATGCTCCCAATCTTTAACCACCATTCATCCCGATAAGTCTGCCCGAGTCAATGATAATGGTAGTTCCAGCCTTGGCTTATTCAATCAATTGATATGAGTTCATAATTTTTATAATGTGGATCATATATTTTTCTCGCAATTTCACGATATTTTGCACTGCGGTATGTGACAATGTTTATGTTATCCCAAATACACGTTTTATGAGTTGCAAGCATAATAAATAATATGAAATATGGTGGGAAAAATATGTCACGTGTATTAAATAGGTGTGCAAACACGGAACAAACTGCATATGCGTATTTATATTATGAAAATATATCGTAGTCGCCCTGACAGCCACACAAAGTATATTGCATACAAGTTTTCTTCTTATTGTGCACAGCGCAGATGCATCTTCAGTTATATTTAAATGTAAATGTAGAAAACAGATTCACAAGGAATTTTCTTCTTGAACTTCACTGGATCCAATAAATACCAACGCATTCCAAAAAGAGTGGAAATAAAACAATATTTCGGATAAAATACTGGAGGCATATTGAATTTTGTTATGAAAAGTGATGGAAAGGATTAGGAGGCTGGATGTATCAGCTTGACATAAGGATGTATGTTTGGTTGCATAAAAATTGATGCGAAGAAAAATGCATGGTGACGTGCACAAAATATTGTTCACCGTGTGTACCTATATCAAGAAGCAATTTCCTTTGTATCAAAATGCAGATTGATTTGAAAGTGCCCAACATTCCTCAAGTAATAAACATAGAAGTATGACGTCAATGGATCACACCATTCTATAGAGTTTTTAAGGTAATGTGAGAGAAGCTTGCAATGCATCATAGAGAATGCAACAAACGGTGGTGCCATCGTCAATAAGGGTACATAAGCTTCCCTACAATTTGACGTTTCATACCACGCTCTTAAACGATATGTTTCTGAAAATCAGAAAGATGATGTGGAGAAAATCAATTGGCAACTCATATTGAATATAATTGATTCTCTTGATAGCTGAGTGTCAAGTCTTGAGTTTACGTCTTTTACCGCATCCTTTGTTTTATTATCCTTTTGATTATTGATAAGATATACCAGCATCAGTAATGTCTTCTTAGTCTCTCTTGTAGAAGTATTCTCTTCACATTAAAATTCTTGTACCAGCGGTGGATTGTGCACAAAAAAGGAGCATGTTCATTAGAAATTGGATCAATACTCTTCTTGTTCCAACCTTCTTTGAAGTAATTGAAATTATAATCCAAAGATGCTCTCTGATTCATCCTACCATATCAGGTAGGACATCCTAGAAAGTATATCGTGTATTAAGTTGATCCTATAGTTCTGAGGCATCTATTTCTAGCAGATATGCTATCACAGACTTCTAGAAATAAATTGTAGCCTCAGATGCATTTGTTTGCATGACATTACTGGTCAATCCATTTGAAGTGGCTAACGGCGAATGTAAATACAAAGAAGTGTGTGAAGAAAGACGCAAAGTGGTGTTTGTTAATTACAGGTAGTTATAGTGACGTGATGAGGTTCTAGCAGATAGGCCGCAGTTGGATGGTATTCATCATCAGGAGGCCTATTCTAATTCGACTTATCAACTTGATAACTTAACAAGGTCTTGATAACACACTAGCGCATCTAGCGGATGTATTTAGAAGCTAGGCTGATACGTCATCTGTGACGTATAGGTCTTGATAAACTTAGCGACATCTCTGCTAGTGTCGCTACCGAGATAGCGACTTGATAACTCTGACATTTAGCTTGAAATTGAGGATATCTTCCTTACTTCTCGACTGTTTTGGAGTTCTTTTTGTCAAATTTTGATTGATATGGCGTTTTGTTTGCTTCAATTATTGGTTGTTGAGGCTGTAGAATTTAAAGAACGAAGAAAATAGAATTACGCAAAAATTATTAAGGGATGAGCATAATCCTTTTGGAATTGCGAACGCAGAATTTCGTGCAAATTTTCGGTTTAGCAAGGAATGCTGTTTGTATATTGTGAATAGTTTGAATAAACATACATATATCGCAATCGTGTGCCAGCGCATTTTCGGGTAATGATACTCTCATATATTAGATACATTATAAGAATAAAAATGATTTTTTTCTTGGTTTTCAGATTTTATGAGCATTAAAGACGTGACGAATGTCATGATTTGGTATTTGATGCGTAGATTGATATTTTTTTCCAAAAATAAATTCATAAGCGCTCGTCTTTTTACTAGCAACATATTTATTTGTACCAACCTATTTACTTAAAATAATTAGATGTTGACAATATTAGCAAGATCACATGACGTCAATATGACATCATAGTTATCAAGACTCAAGTGTCGCTACAATTAGAATAGGTACCCAGAAACCGCGTAACGTTGAACTGATATGTAAATTACTCGAATTCTGGACTGAAATTACTTTATTGACCTGAAAACAATCAAATTCACACAACGTTACCGTAGCTTATGATCTGCTACCGTCATCAGGTAAATTGATAAAACTAGATTATAGCAAGAAACATTGGGAGATTTATATTAAAAACACTCTGAGTTTTCTTGAGATTGGCTGGAAAATTGTTCTTGAAGAGGTTCAGTCATGTAATGCTGGTCTTTGATTGGGTATCCGTTGATATGGTGAGTGATCTTTCTTTAGAGAGGATTTGTCTCCACTTCATCCCAATACTGGGTTGACTAAAAACAATATCTTAATTTTTCATCATCAGAGCTGCCTCTTGGAATATCCGTTTGGAGGGATTGTCTTCTTTTTGGAGTATTCTGACCTGGTCCTATTGGATTTGATGATGGTTTTGTCAGAATTGGTTTTTTCACCTGTCTCCGAATGTAGTTTGTGTTTTTTGACTCTAAGTTCCAGAGATTTTCTTTTTTCTCCCACGTAGGCTCTACCACACTTGCAGTTGATTTGGTAGATTCCAGTCTTTGTTGTTGTTTGAGGTCTGGTTTTCGAGAACACATTCTCTTACGTGATCTCACTTTGAAATCTTGTTTACACATTAAATTTCCCGCATACTCTTCTGATTTTGTCAGAAATATCTTTGATGTATGAGACTAAAAGTGTAGTGCCTCGGTGGTTTCCTTGGAGAAACGTTTTCTTCCTGAAGATTTGATGGTCTTCCTCATAGAATCTTCTCCATTACTATTGTTTCTGAGAGTGCGAGTGATCTCTCCTACTTCTTGTTTGTATCGATCTTATGTACTACAATGTGTTATAGCCCTAGATAGCAGTGTTCTTGCCACACTAATTCTTGTTTTCAGCATGGTTTGATTCAAAACTCAAATAACGGCCAGTATGAGTAGGTTTCTGGTATACTGATGTTTGTATACTTTTGCCCTCATTCTATCTACAAATGAAAAAACGTGGCTCGTTCCAATTTCCATCGTGTAACTGATGCTTTCTTGTAAACTGTTGAGATAATCTAGGAACGATCGTAATCTTTGAGTTCCTTGATTTCAAATAATGAAGGTATCATCCATTTATCCTATTCAAGCATTGGGCTTCACTTGAACTCCATATAGAGATTAGCAATGACTGGTAATTTTGACGATCACATGGGTAGACCGTCTTGTCGATAGAAATGATAATTTACTTGAAAGTGGAAGGTTTGTAGACAACATCCTGGAGGTTCCATTATAATAGGAATTGGGATATCTGTGCGCTCTATAAGCACTTCGTCTTCTACTAGTCTCTTTTTGATGACTTCCATGGCTTTATTCAATGGAAAATTGGTGAGTAGGCTTCCGACGTCGAAGCTCACAAAACGATCTGCAGGGTCTAGCTTGATGGTCCTCATTAATTTCAGGTAATGTTTGCGAAACTTAAATCCTTTCCTATCAAAAGTAATAAGATAGGTAGAAAGAACTTGTCTGAATTATAGCACGGAGCTAATTATGGGTCTGAGTAGTATTCCTGATTTATGAATTTTAGATAGTTGTAGTAGCTTGCTATGACGTGGTGTGAGCAAGGTTCTGGTATTTTTGTTGAAGAATTCTTCGTGTTTTCGAGAAGTGTTTAGACTTTTCTCTCGATCTTACGTGTTTGGTCTTTTGTAGTTTGGAGTAAGATCCTTTTTGCAGGACCTCATCAATTTTCCGGTAGTAGTTGGAGCAATTTATGATCACTGTTGCGTATCTCTTATCAACTGATAGAATTTTGATTTCAAACCTTTTATAGCTGTTAGTTCGCCTTTTGAGAGATTGGAGATTGTTTCTTTTGTGTTCTCTAAGGTCTTCGTAACGTCCCATCGTAGCTCATCACCTTCTTTTGAAGTGAGCTTAACTGCAAATGCTTCAACGGATGCAATGATCCCGATGGTTGGTATAATCTTATGTGTCGTAGCAAAGTCCTTTAGCTAGATGTCTCCTGGATAGATAGAGTCTTCTGCGAAAGATTTAATATAGTTTTTTCTATAGGTTGGACAGTTAGGTTGTTGTCATTCTTTTTTTCCTTTTGCTTAGTGAGCAGACTCACTTTTTTTTTATTGACATTTTCATTCTGTCCACCTTCAATGTAATAGCTCGATATATGAAGGAACAGTCTTTAAATGCTCCTGAAGAAAATTTCAAATACTAGTTGAAGTAATAGTAGAGGTTCATCAACAAAACTGATTTTTATACATGATAGATAAACAATCATAAAAAAAAATAGTTACAGATCAATGTATGGAGATGCATACCATATTAATAGTCTTAGTGTTTCATCAAGACAAGATTTCTTGTCTTAATGATCATTTCTTGTCTTGTCTTGATTTTCGAGAGAAAACTTCTTGTCTTGCCCATTACTTGACGACGCATTTTTGTCCTGTTTCAAGAATTCTTGATATTTCTTGATCTTGACATATAGGGGGATTGCCCTTTCTCTATTGCTTAATCCAATCCGAACACTCAGTTTAGCGTTAGTGTCTACTCTTTATCCTCCCTGTCAGTTATGTTATAAATCGATTCTAGCAACGTTTTCCAAGACTGCCACCAATAGAAATAAATGAAAAGTCTGCCATTTCCATTATTTAATCAGTATTTGCAATTATTATTTGTTATATGATATAGCAATGTTGCTAACAGATAGCAACTTTCTTAGAGTATTGGAGAATCCATCTATACATTTCTTTCCTACATGAACATAAACGGTTTAACCACCGGAAACTGACGACTTATGCTTTCGATATGTATCAAATATTTGGTTTAATAATAGTCACAGATACTTTTTACTTCTCCGACTTATTTATAATAGGGAAAATATTAGAATTGTGATCTTTTGATAGTTCAAGACTCTGATGAATTTTCACATTTTAGACCCTACTGAACCCAAGAAACATAAGTTTGAATGAAATCGGTCGGTCTGTCTGTCTAAAAGTATAATAATTAGAGAACCCGAACGAATTTTTAACTAAAATTCCATGATATTTAAGTTTTTTCATGAAAATACTAGGTTTAAATTTATAAATGTGCTTTTTCAACCAGAAAATCTAGAAAAAGACTCGCCATTTTCAAGAATACTTATATTGTAAGGACCAACATATAGCCGCTATCTGTCACCATAACAATGACAGCTGTCATTTTGAAAATGTCAGCTGTCACTTTGAAAATGGCGCTGTCACTTTGACAATGACGCTGTAACTTTAACAATGACGCTGTCACTTTGAACTGTCAGTTTGACAATGACAAATCTCACTTTGAAAGTTGGTATGACATTCCTTAATTCATTAAACAGTGATCAAACTAGCCATAAAATTTATTGCCGGGGAAAAACAGTAATGGCCAGAACAGATTTTAATATTTCAATAATAGATTAATAAATATGCAGATTTGAAAAATTAATTATCAAGATGTAAAGATTTCTTGACAAGAAGTCTTGATTCTTGATAGTACTCTCTTGTCTTGTCTTCGGAAATAAAAAATACTTCTTGTCTTGCTCTTGTCTTGATTTCAAGACAAGATCAAAACAAGATCAAGATTATTTCTTGATTCTTGTGAAACACTAAATAGTCTCATTTCTTAGTATATGACTTCATCTTTTGGGCTGTACTTGAGTTTCTATCGTCACTTGAAGCAATTGCGCTAGTCGTTTAAATAATACAATTCGCCGTAGTATCCCAAAAAACTTCTTTAGTCAGGTGGATATATCTTGAATAGTTTTATTTGAGAAGACATGAAAAATTTGTGATACAATTCGGAAAAATAGTAGGAAGCATACATATAAAACTTATGGAATACTTTGTCGATACTTATTATAGTAAATAATAAAAAAAGCAATATATTAGATTTTGTGTAAAACGTTGGAGTTGCCGTAAACTTTCGTGTTGCCAACATTCAGTTTTATGTTCACAATGCCATAAACACATATTGCTCCTGCACATTTTCTAAATTTTTAATAAAACCTTCTATAAAATTCCCGCAGCAACATTTTTTGCCCAATTCATTTCGAATTTTGTTGATAAAGTGCATTTCACGCTTCACCGTAAACTGCTGCTCGATAGTAATCCATAAAACGGAGTAGTATTTGAAGTATCAGGTTTTGACGGACTAATTGAATTCAAGACAAGTGTACGATGAATTTCTATTCGACTGCACTGTCATATTTTCAAAACTTGTTACGGTTTGATAAATGATAATACTCTAGTCTTGATTATGAATTTTTGTTGGGCAACTGTTTCATGAGGAACAATGAACAAAGCTCATAGATTACTGTCAGTAAAACACCACTTCTAATATATATTTTCGTGAGTACAACATTTGAGTCTTACTTGCAACTTGATTCTTGTTCTAAACAACCCTGTCCATTTTCCAATTCCCTCCCCTGAGTCCTTCAAGAATCTTACCCTCGCCCTTAGGATTAAAAGGCAAAACACAGCGGTAGGAAATGTAATGGAGCGTGAGCCATATTTCACCGCACTTTCTACAGTCTCACGGGGAGTGGAGATGTGCGGTGGCTGGGTAATGGACCGCTGAGAGTACTGCGCCTTGCGTCTTAGAGTAAGGGAATTATAATCCGCGGGATAATTATGACAGAGGATAATAATAGTTAGGGGAGGAATTACAAGAAATACGTGTGAATTTAGTTGGGAAGGGGTAAATTTCATTTCGAAAAGGGTTGAACTTAGGGCTGTAATAGGACTTGTAATTCTACGATTTTCACGCCCTGAAATGTAATAATCGCATTTTGAATTCTTAGACTGTATTTGAAACGAGTTATTACAAAATTACTTCAGCCGAAACAAGAATGTCCTCATGTAAAACATTTTGAAGGAATGAAAATTTAGTTAGAGTTGTCAACAGTTTTCCAATGATCGTGAAGACGGCCGCATCTTATGGTCTAAGGTGTCGACCTGCACCAATCAAGTAACCGAATGAAATTTATTTTCCGTGGGATGAAATTTGTTGAAAAAAGTAACGTTGATGAGTTGCCTGAAGAAATCTATTCAACACTAGTTAACCCTCCGCTAGTGTTCTCGAAAAAAATTTCACGGTTGGTGTTGTGGGGTATGTCATACCCTATATGAAAGTCCTCTCAAGCTTTTTTAAATTCTAAAGTATGATAATTTTTCTGTTTGCACATGTTCTACAACTTGTTACCAAGTGATATAAACTGAACAAAATGTATCCAGCTATATTTATTGTAAAAATATAAAAGATAAATCAAAATAACAGCAAGTCTGCCTTGGAAAAAACATGCATCAATATTATTACTCATAAATACTTCTAATATCATCACACATCAAAGATCTCACAGTAGTTTTCGGGAAGAAGGATCAAATAAGTAAAGCAAGAAAAAATTATTCAAGTATCATCAAAAAATTAGCGCAAAATGGTACTTATCCCGCATTCGTAATGAAAAATACATATACCTATAAATATATATACTGCTGACCTCCTATCTTAACAAAGAAACGTCTTCGTACGGTATCTTTTATCTTTTTTCTTCTGTAAGTCTAAACTGCGCATGGTCACAGTCTTGAATTTCATTGGCTGATGCTTGAAAAATTGTGTTCGGGATGACTCGGAGTCAAATTTATTCTCTAAATCAAGACTTATTTCAAAGTGTGACCATGCGCAGTTTAGACTTGAAGAAGAAAAGAGATAAAAGACCCCGTACGCTGTCAGGTCCAAGTTCTTGGTATATATATTTATAGGTATATGAAAAAATAGTATCTGCAACTCGTGCGGTGTTGTCAATTACCCACTTGAGCGAGTGAACGCACTTGCTTCGTTCGTGTACGCCCAACTTCGCTTTCGTGGGTAATCGACAACTTATCGCACTTGTTGCACAATTTACTATTCTATCTTTGTTTCTAGGACAAACAGAACATCTTCTGCTTGTCTTTTGTCATTTGGCAAAAATTGGCCCTAAAAAGTACCAAAATATGAAATAGCTTATTGTATAACGTAATATAATTTTGAATTTAGAATGACATCGACAGAAATTGAAATTGTAGCTTCGTATACTTTATATATTTTCCAATAAAAGTAGTCAATTTGCAGAAAATCGAGGAATAATTTTGTATTGTCTCAAAACGTGCTAGATGCTGCCATCTATTAGCCTCTTGTGGAACTATACTCCAAATTTTAATAAAATTGCAGTAAATCGAAAAAAACTTTCAAGTAAACTCATGTTTTTTTTCGAAAATAATTAGGGTTTTTCATATAACATTTTCTGATTGGAGCCCTAATTTTGACAGAAATCGGCGAATTATGGCAATAATACAGATTTCTGACTGAACCAGAACCGTAATAAAAAAATTGTAGATGACAGAGTTGAATTACTTTTTGAAAATAATATGACCTTACTTAAAAGATTTTTTCGATTGACAGCCTTAATTTCGAGTTGACAAAGCAAGTAATTTTTTCATATAATTGTATCGAAATCTCAAAATTGGGGTCGTAAATCTAAATTTTTTTTCAAGTAAACCTATATTATTTTTTGAAAATAGTTGGGGTACTTTATATAAATTTTTTCGATTAGAGCCCTCATTCTGACACAAATCGTTGATATATGGCAATAACACTAATTTCTGACTGAACCAGGGCCGTAATCAAAAATTAGTTAATGACAAACTCTGAGTATTTTTTGAAAATATTTTGAGTTTACCTGAAAGATTTTTTAGGTTAACGTTCTTAATTTCGAGTAAACGGCATCAGAAAATTTTGTTCAAAAAACGATAAATTACTAAAAATTTTTCACGTAATCGACAGAAATTGAAATTGTAGTGTCGAATTTTTCATTTATTTCTCGATAAAAGTAGTCAATTCGCGGAAAATCGAGGAATAATTTTGTATCGTCTCAAAACGTGCTAGATGCTGCCATCTACTACTCCAAATTTTAATAAAATTGCAGTAAATCGAAAAAAACTTTCACGTAGACTCATGTTTTTTTTCGAAAATAATTAGGGTTTTTCATATAACATTTTTTGATTGGAGTCCTAATTTTGACAGAAATCGGCGAATTATGGCAGTAATACGGATTTCTGACTGAACCAGAACCGTAATCAAAAAATTGTAAATGTTAGAGTTGAATTATTTTTTGAAAATAATATGAGTTTACTTGAAAGATTTTTTCGATTGACAGCCTGAATTTCGAGTTGACAAAGCAAGTAATTTTTTCATATAATTGTATCGAAATCTCAAAATTGGGGTCGTAAATCTGAATTTTCTTCCAAGTAAACCTATATTATTTTTTGAAAATAGTTGGGGTACTTTATATAAATTTTTTCGATTAGAGCCCTCATTCTGACACAAATCGTCAATATATGGCAATAACACTAATTTCTGACTGAACCAGGGCCTAGCATTGCAGTGAGATGTGCGTTCTTATTTTGGGAATAATTACACAATAAATTATTGGGATGGAATATCAAACAAAAATGTACATAGGGCTTTTCTACATCTACATAAGAAGTTACTTTAAAAGTGTACCGGGGTATATCATACCCCCACCAACTTCCAGCAAGTCTGATGCTCAATTGAAAGTTTATACATAGTTGTATATAAGTCTGTTCTCTTTGTTCAAGTATAATCCTAAGCTACTGAGAAAAAGAAATCATTCGTTTGTCTTAAATTGATTTTACGATTGGAAATAGAGTTAATGGGGTATGACATACCCCACAACACTAACGAAGGGTTAAAAGTATAGATCCAATAGAATATGCAAATATAGAGTTGTTAATTGTTAATAAATCATCACAAAGATCAGCTTATGAATTTAAAGTGTTATTATCATAATAAAAACTTGGCTCATATATTAATTTAGCAAATATTAATAGTTCTCTTCTAGTATAAAGTTTCTCTCGCCTATATCTCACTCGCTAACAGCAGCACATAATGCCTGTATGACCTACCTCTAGTAAGGCCACCAATATCTCATAATTTACTTTTATTATGTTCTTGTTTTAAACAATGAAGCTGTTCGGCGTCGCTATTCTGTAAACTGCAACTAGTTAATTTACTATTCAATGAAAATCGATGAGGAAATTTAATTTTCAAGCAGTTGGGGAGTACAGTCCACCACAGAAATTCAGTTCCCAATATGCCAGGAATGAAAACTTTGGAATGCAATGCAGTGGGCTGCGAGGATCTGCAGAGTTTGAATAAACATCTACTGTTTGGTGTTAGTTTGTGTTTGTGCACCAATTACAGACCAGAATGAGGTGATTATCGAGGGGTTTGGTGCCTTACACAAACTAACACCAAATAAACAACAAATTATTTCCAGACACTATAATTGTTATTGATTTTCACTACACGTATTTATTGTTTAATCCTAAATTATATACTTCCTCTCTAATGGTACTCGTGTTTCAAGCCGTTTGAATTAATCTTCTCTGTGCATGATATGGTTCATACCAATTCCTTGAACTCACTGCATTTTTTGTGCTGAGTTCCCAAACACTAATCAATTTCAAATATCAAATTAAATGCCTTGGATGAATGAACAGATATCACATCTTTTACTTGATATGAACTGTGAATACTAAATATAAAAATATGTCAGTCCAACTATATAAGAATATTGATGAGAATTTTCATGGTACATCAATGTAAAAGTGAACGTTTAACAGCGTGTTATTTGATGATGTATAAATGTTTCGCAATATATTTTTTATGATCTGAATCATAAAATAAATTCTGTTTACGGGTTTGCTCGGATGGTTTTAAATTATGTTGATGTAGAGTTGTTGACTATTAAACTCGCATTTATCCCCTAACTTTAACACAAAAATTGTAATATTGATAAAACATTCTGTTCGCTATGAAAAATGATACACGTCACAAGTCAGAATATGATATTAGTAGCTGTACATTAGTAAATAACGAAAGCGGGCTGAAAGCCTCAAGAATATTCCTACAAAGAAACTCAGGATCAGATTAAGGGCAATTTGATTATATCCTTTGTCGGATGATTGCGTGAGCGAATGAAACCTAAGCTGGTTCAAATTCTCGTTCATTTCTGATAAATCAGATGGTTCATCATATGCAGTTCTCTTGAAGGATTACCTGAAAAGCCTTTCAAATATCATCAACACGCTATAAAGAATTCAAATCCGATAACAGTATCCTCAATTCATTTAAGAATATTAGTTTGTCATAATCGTCATAGATCTATTTTCAATTAAAGTGAAAAATTTCTTCCTCAATCCATGTCTGGATAAATCCGTACCGTATCGCATCTCCATTTCCACATGAATTCTTCTTTCTCCACTTTGCTCACATAATTTAAATTTTCTTTCTTTGAAATGTAAATAATATTCTACATTTATGTATTCCATATCAGAGGTACCTATATTTATTCTTTCTCAGAATATTACATTATAATAAGTAAACAACAAGGCTCTATATCAGGATGAGACCTAATTATGTCTGCATCAATACAGATTTTATATTCGTTGCGCTTCATATTGTTTTTAAATTGAACTTTTGTGGAAGGAGGAGCATTATAAATATTTATTTGGATAGCAACGAACAATAGGAGCACCCATCTTGTTCAAGTATGAGGCTTCTACAATTGGACGAGTTCTGTATTCGCACGAATTCAAATCAAAATAAGATAAACATCACAAAAAATCAATAATCCTGAGTTCTATCAGAGGAGTTGAATACGGTTGTGGGTAGCTGCCACCCTCTCAGACAGGTCAGAGATATTAACAGGTTCCTGAACTACCTTCTGAATCATCATTAATGTACTGGAATTATTATTCAATAATTATTACTAGTGATAGCCCAGTGATCAGAATTTGACCGTAATTCATTATGTTGTCTAACTTGATTGAATTCATTCCTCCGACCCCGAAAGTTCCAGGTGAAATTAACTTGGTTTTCGACGCTCTGAAATGAAAAATAGTGGTCTCCGTTCAAGATTTTAGGATAATTGTCTTTTCCTCCGCCCTTCGGAGGAACGGAAAATCGGTAAACTTTCACTTTAGACATTTTTTCATTAGGTGCATATTCCCAGCAAAAAAAAATATCGTTTTCGAGCTTTTTGCACTCCTTCTCCATATTAACTTCAAGTTTGTCAAATCTCACACTCCTTCTAGCGCGCGTTACAAAATTTTCTCTTCACTTGAATCGAAATATGATATCCTGTACATAATTCAAGTTTCCTACACTCCTTTGTTTTAACTTCAAGTATGCCATATCTCACATTCCTTCGTGAGCGCTTCACGAGGTTTTCTCCTCACGTAAAATTTAAATTAGACACCTGTATATAATTTCAGCTTCCTGCATTGCTTCTTGATTGAAACTTCAAGTATGTCAAATCTGACATTCCTTCGTGTGCGCGTTACAAAATTCTCTCTGCACGTAAATCTAGGATAGACCATTCTAAGTATAAAATTCCAACTTTCTGCACTCCTTCTCCATATTAACTTCAAGTATGTCAAGTCTCTCATTCCTCCGTGGATGCAGTAGGCTCGTAGAAGAGATGGAAAGTTTCCTCTCCACGTATTAATATATAGATATAATTTTCTAGGGTTTGCTGAGATTTTTTGTCTTCTGGATTCGGCTTGAAGAGGCTGAATTTTAGGCCTAAAATTTGCATTTCCATTTATATTATAGAGATTTCTTGTACTTTTTACTGCGCTTGACAGATAGAATTTTATATAGAGTGACATTGTGTTGCAACCTCAATGCAGTACGGAAAACATAGGGATTGATCAATTAATTACACAAAACTCAAAATATAGGTGTTGCCTTCTTCACTTGAAAAAGGCACCAGCACTTCGCTATTGGAATGTTGTGTTACTTATTATCATCTATATACAGAAATTATACCAATAAAATATATCTCGAAATGAGTTTCGGAAAGTTTCTTACTTAAGATAAAATTGAATCAAAAACTTATAAATCAATTTTCAATAGTATGATAATAAAAAATAATCTGACGTGAACATCACGTGACTCACTTGTACACCATTGGATATATATATATATATATATATATATATATATATATATATATATATATATATATATATATATATATATATATATATATATATGTATGTATAAAACGATGTGATTTTGTGTTAAATCATATATATCATTCGATATATATATTCAAACACAAAATCTTATCGTTCCACATATAACCGTTTTGAATTTACCCAAGAGATTCTAAGAATCTGGCAAGTTAAATGCGCAAGTCGATTGCTATGAAAACAGTAGGCCATTATTCTTATACTACTACATTCCCAAATACTGATTTCAGAGATTCTACGACTACCAACAGATCTGAATTTATGCGCAGAATTGAAAAATAAATTCCTACTGAAGTGCACTTCCGGTTCAGTCTATTGTTATGAATATAGTAGGCAATCATTCAGATGCTACAGCAGACTGAAATACCAAATTTCAATATTCTACACATGATCGTTTCGAATTTAAGCGAAAAATTC
Organism: Dromius quadrimaculatus; assembly: GCA_963989225.1. NCBI lineage: Eukaryota > Metazoa > Arthropoda > Insecta > Coleoptera > Carabidae > Dromius > Dromius quadrimaculatus. The sequence continues at coordinate 8,372,258 of OZ022328.1, forward strand.
CAAAAGACTGTCAAGTAAAGTGCACTTCCGGCTCTGTGGATCTCAATAAAAATGGGATATGAATATTAAGACAGTATAATCGTCCTGAGAACTGAACTCTAACAATCTACGTTCTATCGTTTTGGATTGATCATTCTGGATTTATTAGAAAAATTCGAAAAAAGTTCCAAGTAAAGTGAACTTTTGGTACAGACGCTTGGAACCATATTGCGAGGTGCACAATTAGACTTTATACTAGTCTCAAATACAAAATTTCAACATTATACGTTCAACCAGCTTTGAGATTTGCGAGTTACGAACGCACGGACGCACAAACATACGTACCGAGATCAAGCCAAAAATAGTCAAAATGAATTCAGGAATGCTATATCCATCAAAATCTCGATATGTGAATTTTGTCGGTCTCACAATACTTCCTTGTACTTTGTACAAGTAAGTAAAAAGGAACATCAAAGTGGAGTATTCACAGGAATTTGATTTCTAGGTTAGAAAAATAATTTTTATCCTAGATGACTCCGTTTATAATGAATACTCGGTACTGCATGAAAATATCGATACAATTGAATACAATAACTATTTTATGGCACTAGAAAACAGATACAAATTGTTGAAGGGACGAATTCTATTCTAAATATCTTCCTGTACTCAGAAATACATCTGCTGAGCAGGATGATCCCACGCATATTGAGTAATCGTTTATAAAACATATAAATATCAATAAATCCATAATTCAATTTTCAATGGTAGAAAACTGGACAAAATATGATTGAGGACAAAATTTTTTTAAAATTATAGTTTGCAAACACAATTTACTCATTCAAATTTATTAATATTGTCATTTTGTTTCTGACAGTGAGCAAAAAAATTGACATATTTGAGCAGTTCAAAATTTCTTCAAGTAGATTCTCTAGAACATATCTTTTATATAACGTTGTCAAATACCATTTCAATATTCAGTTTCATTTTTATCACAAAATTGATAAATTATAATCGAAAACATCATACTGGAACTGAGGTCATCATAATAACAAAATATGTCTATTTATGTACTCTCAATCATGGAAGGAAAAAATGAAAGGCTGGCTGCCTCAGGTGTCGGAATAGCGACCTAAATCATCGCGTTTTTCATCTATAGTTGAACATACAGCTCAATCAATTATCCTTGTAAATTTCCGGGACCACGGTCGCACCGAGTGTACACAGTAGAAGCCGTACGACTTTAAGAGACAGATGGGTGTTGGGATTAAGCTAGATTAAGAAGTTATTCAGTAATAAGTAGCAGATCATTTATTTTGTTTCCGTTTTTGTGCTCTATATTTCATAAATAATAATTATCTTTAAATTGAATAAGGAACACCACGAATCTATTATTTATACCATGAGACCACTACAGATGCTTTGAGAAGCGAACATTTCTAGTGCCACTGGTTGACTCGAAATTTTAAATAAAGCTAATAAATAAGTATTCTGACCACGTAATTAATGTTGAACAACAATTTTTTTAATTTGATTCCGGCGTTTTGTAATGAACCTACACTATCACTTATTATAAAATTGAGTAATTGAACATTCGTGTGGTTTCTTCATAAAAGTAATAAAACATGCCTTTTTATTCCAATATTGGAATGACCAATATGATTTTTATGTATGGTCGTGCTAATGGAAACGCACTTCAAGCGTGGCGTCTTTATGAAGAAGCCTATCCAAATCGCGCATTGCCTTCATCCAGAAATTCTTCAAAAAGCTCTGCCGATAGTGGATAATAGTTACACCCTAAGCTTGAAAAAAATGTTAGATATTATTGAAGAAGATCCTGAAACAAGTGTTAGAATGATATCCGCGGAAGTAGGTATCAGTGATCCCCTTGTTTGAAGAACTCTACGATCTCAGTTTTTACATCCGTACCACTTTCAACCTGTACAAGTCCTCAATATTTCTGATTATCAAGCCAGAATGAAATTTTGTGTGTGGATTTTACACAAGGATGCCGATAATCCAAATTTTATTTCAAATGTTCTTTTTACAGATGAGGCCAGTTTTGCTAAAGATGGAGTACTCAATTTTCATTATAATCATATTTGGTCAGGTGTAAATTCTCACGCCGTTGTCGAATCACACCATCAAGAGCGATTTAGCCTCAAATCTAGCTCGGCATTCTAGAAGACACTTTAATAGGACCAGTTATTCTGCCCAAAAGGTTAAATGGTGCCGCACGATTCTTCACCAAATGAGTTATCAGTGTTCTTAGAAAATTAGAAAATGTATTAATTAATTGAAGGATCAATTTGCAAGATGGAGCTCCGCCTCATTGCACGCTTCGTGTAAGAAAGCTCTTAAACCACAGGTTTTCTGGAAGATGGATAGGAAGAGGAAGTTTTGTTTAATGGCCTCCTGGAGTGGAGTCTGATGACGTCATCACGAATAGATTTTGGGGCATGTCTATAAAACGAGGCACTAACCATGTGTGTTGTCACATTGCTTCATTCTCTTACCAATAACTCCCATGAGTCCAGCTATCAGTTCTATTCGTCTGACAGTTTAATTGACAGAGAAAGATGTCATTTCTTGTCCAATGAGAATTAATAGTCAAATCTGAAATACACTCTACATATGCGGCCAATATATGTACTCGTGGATATAGCTGGTCTCTTTGTATACAGGGTGGAATGCGAAATTGGAAACATCTTTTTTCTCGGAAGTTATCATAGATACCGAGGAATTGTTCAAGTAAAGTTTCTAGATCTTCCTAAAGCTAAATGGATCTGTGTGAAATTAGTAAAAAAAAAAAAAATTAATTCTCGTATATATTGCCATATTTTTACTTTCTTCAGATAGAATTTCCTGTATATTATTGCACTAATAAATAGAAAATATTTTTTGCTGTAAAAAAGTTCCAGGGTTCATACCTGCTAAACTTGATTGTTTTTGAGATATTAACGAAAATATCTAAATGCTGTTCTCAAAATCAAGTGTGCCTCGAGAACAAAATTTGTTGACAGTTGAGTTATTTTGTATTGTATTTGCGCTACAAAAATTTGTGCTGCATACATACTATTATTATTTGGTGTTATTAATGGCACATTATTCAATCGATGGGAAGTTAGATATGATAAAATGTTTTAATCTATCAGATAATAATTCAAGACAAGCTCTGCAATTATACAGACAACAGTATCCGGAACGCTTTTATGTAAACCATTCGTATTTATTCAAATTAGAGAGGAGGCTGCGTAGGACTGGGTCAGTTTCAAGAAATTACAAAACACATGAGATAGTAGATGAAAATTCAGAAGTTGATGCATTGGCATATTTCAATGTATACCCTAAAAATTCAATAAGAGAAGCTGCATTGGAAATGAATACCACACATACAAAGGTTCTTGAGATTCTGGAAATGCATAAGTACAAAGCCTATAAAATCTACAAAATTCATAATCTTCACCCTGGCGATGATGTGAGAAGATTACAATTTTGTAATTACTTGATACTGGAAAATATTGCAGAGCCTAATTTTTTAGATACAATTTTATGGTCAGATGAAACAAATTTCTCTAACATGGAATAATAAATAGACATAATTCACATTATTGGCAATTAGTAAAAACGAATTCACGTCAAATATTTATTTTAAATTTTCAAATACGCTTTCCAATTAACGTATGGTGCGGTATGATAAGCAACACTATTTTGGATCCATATTTTTATGAGGGCATTTTGACATCACAGAGATACTTAAATTTTCTGCAAAATGAATTTCAAGATTATCTGGATGATATACCATTGGCAGTTAGACGCAAAGTGATATTCCAGCAAGATGGTGCACCTTCGCATAATTCATTGGATGTAACTGCGTATTTGAATCAACAATTTCCAAATTCCTGGATTGGCAACAGAGGCCCTACATCGTGGCCCGCAGGATCTCCGGATCTATCACCTTTAGATTTTTTTCTATGGGGAGCTATAAAAAACAAAATTTATGTAATATCTGTTGCTACACTTGATGAAGTAAAAAACCGAATAAGACAAGCTGTTGTTGAATTGAATACAGTTAATATAAAACAAAATTTATTGAAAAGACTTTATTTATGTGTCCGAGAAAACGGTGGAAATTTTGAACATTTTGTGTGGTTCGATAACATTTATTCCGTACTTCTTCATGTTCTACTATGACAATAAAATTGTTTATTTGGTACATCGTTTTTAATATTAATTGAACTATGCATTTCGTTCTTGATGATGTGCAAATGTCTGAGCGCGCAAAAATATTTAAATTTAAAAAATATAAACGTTGTGTAATTCCCCGCGTACTTAACAGTAATATTATTGACACAAAAATATCAATGATGTGTATACAACACAATTTTTCTTAACGCAAATACAACACAAAATAACTCGACTGTCAAAAAATTCAGTTCTAAACGCACACCTGATTTTGTGAAGCAACATTTAGATATTTTCGCTCATATCTCAAAAACTATTAAGTTTAGCATGTAAGAACTCTTGAACTTTTTCAAAGCAAAAATTATTTTCTATTCATTAGTGCAATAATATACAGGATATTCCATTTGAAGAAAGTACAAATATGGCAATATCTACAAGAATTATTTTTTTTCCACCAAATTCACACAGATTTAGTTAGCTTATTAAAAGTACAAAAATTTTTATTTGAACAACTTTTTGGTATCCATAATAACTTCCGAGAAAAAAGGTGTTTCCAATTTCGCATTCCACCCTGTATATGCGAAATATAGTTTCAGAGAGTTTGAACCTCACTCACAATGCTCCAAAACATTCCACAGAATACAAATGTTTAGTGCTCATTCCAAAATCATAAATAGTACACCTACTATGAATTATTGTAGAGTGAAGCTTTGACCGTATAAAAATACATCCTGGCGCAGATGAACATTATTTTTTTTTTCTTTACTGGCACAAGGAAGAACAGTTAGCACTGAGAATACGACTGAGGGCATTCGTCTCTTTCTCTCAGAATGATGATTTGCTTGGATATTCAGCAGGAATTGTTGGCATTGTATTGAAGGGATTCGCCATTCGCAACGAGTCAGTAAAAAATGGCGGAAAGCAGCACTAAATCGTAAACGATCCAAAGCTAAGTGCGATCGACGGGTGCGAAACACATAAAAGCGACGTAGGGGATAATCTGTATAAAAGAAAACCGAGGTAATTCAAAACATAAAATGAACAGATATCATAGAAGCTTGAGCAATAAACCCCATCAAAAATAGATTCCCCGGCCTTTAATACAGTTATTAACTTTTTATATCAAAATGGCACAAGGCAGGGACGCCAACCTGCACGCACTAAAAGATAATACCCAAGACATTATGAGAAGAAAAAATATTCCATAACTACCTTTTAATGTATAATTTTTATAGAACGATCGAATGTAATTTTTTAATTTGAATTCCAGAATACTTGGTTAGCGAGCTAAATGTTTGAAATTGTTTCTCAATTAATAGAAACTAGAAATTTAGGTCAGTAAAGCTGGAAAACAGCAAAAGCAAACGGTGCTTGTTATTGGAAAATTCTTTTGGAAGTATTCAGCACGATGCGCGATTGTAGAATGGGCGGAATTCAATGGTTGCGGTTCCATAAAGTGTACACATGTGTATGTTAACCGATTTCACATGTAGGAGAAACATACGTTGTGGAGGAGGCGGTGATGAAACGAAGCAGAGGCAAATAAAAGAACGAACAAGACAGAAGAAGGAACGAGCAGAATTATTCAGGGAGCGCTTTGGAATGCAAAACGGACGTGAGGTAGACACAAGGGAAATGTAGCAAACTTTTCGCGGTAAATACACTGTGGCTTGAAAGAATTCTTCCTTACCGGCAACGGCATCAAGCCGGAATCTCGCGAATCTCCAGACGTTCAATTCTTCATTGGAGAACCAAGATACTTCTTTGTGATGGCAACAGTTACTTTTCAAAGAAAATCTCCAGTCAAGAACATATGATTTCTGACTGAAGAAACTTCACATTTCAAAACGATTTCCAAAGAATTATTTATTATTGGAATTTCTTTCCAATCCACTCACCTTACATTTTTCATTGGGGAAAAACTCTTACATCCTTCTACGGCATTAGAATGAAAGCGATTTCCATATACTCACTTATATAATTTCTTTGACAAATATCACAATCATTCTTGACGGTAACAAGTTTCACATAAGATGATGTTCTCACTCTACCATCAATATTTTTAGTAATGGATATGAAAAAATCCACAAAAACTACGGTAGAGTCATATCTATCACTTTGCACACTGAATAATCAGAATAACCTGGAATCTATGAAACAGACATATCATTGAACAACCACTGCAGTATCTATAGTGCTTATATTGACTAAGCTACTTGCATTATTGTCACGAAATTTTAAGTATTGTTTATATCCGCCCAAATTATCATTCTATTAATATTCTATGATAAGAGCGAACAATGAAATAACAACATTTTGTATTATGAGCTTATTCAAATCAAGTTCTGTAACGAAAAACTTAATTTTGGCCTGTTGGTCAGTACAAAATCTGAAATATTCTAAAATAGTCCCGTGAGTTCGTTTGTGGAAAACGTCAGAATTTTATCATCATTTTATATTGTTTCCTTTCAGAATTGATCTAATTTTGTTAGCTGTTGAAGTAATTCTTGTCGGCAGAAAGTAATAAATAAAAACGTATAGTTGGGTTGTCTGGAAATCGGTCTGAAGTTAACTACCTCTCTGGAAAATAAACACAAAAGACGATAATTATGTTTAGCGAACGCTTGAGGGCGCACGGATTAAATAATAATCGTGATAAAAACAGGAAAACCTGGCTGGACCCACAATTTTATGTTGGTAGTGCTGGATATTAACTGGAAAGATAATTGAAGGGTTCGAGCGACCTATTGCATACGATGAAGTCAGAAAATTCAATCTATACCGAAAGTAATGAAAGGTACAATTTATAATAATTTTTTCCACAAATTTGATACTATTTGAAAAAATTTCTCAACCACAGACAGAACAAATTCCTGATGGACCATTAATAATCTCATGAGTAAGAGCTTAATACAAAATTGACAATGGACGATATACCCGGCTGCCAGAAATGGTTATGTTTTTTGAGCGTATCAATTGATGTATGTGATATTCTTTAATACCTCGTATCATTCAAATGGCTTGAAGGATTTGAAACTGTCTCGGCAATTCAAGTACTCTAGGATGGACGCCAAAAATTAAAATGCAGAGAACGGCATTATTTGGTGTCATGATGTGTGGCTTTTCTTTCAGATGAATCTAATTGGGTATTATGATAAATATTCTAGAAGTATGTATAACTTATATGTTTAGATGTTATTTGAAAAGAAAAATTATCGATAAACTGATTGAACCGCAAGTCTAATCTTAGGTCCTATTTCTCGAAAAATCCAATTTTCGACGTCTGTCGTTTTGCCAATATAAATTTGGAGGTATTGAACTCACGTGCTTCTTTCTGAGTTCAAATTGAAGATAGCCAAGAACACTGCAACCTCATTTCTGATAAATTTCCTCGTAGAAGAAATAATTGAGCCGATATTTTGCTTAGAGAAATGCCAAGACTGGCACTGTTGAAAAATTTTACAGCTTCAAAAAAGGTTTTCACGTCTTTCTTATGTAGGTTTTTGGGCAAAACCGAAATAGGCCCAAAAATTTCAAGGTTCTTGCAAGGCTGCAAACTTGGGATTACTCTACTAGGACATAGCCTAACAACATAAGAAAAGAAGAGAGTGTGCGAATTCACGTGATACGAAGTGTCCACAGTCAGCGGACTATTATAAAAGTCAATTTCAGCTTTATTATAGAAACAATAACTGAACTAGAGATGTAGGACATGTAACTTACAGATTCTGTGGAATTAATAAAGGAATTCGAGGATAAAGTGAAGCAAATTGAAGGCAAAATTAGTGATCCGATAAGAACTGAGATGCACGACATATTGAAAAAAATAGAAGATTCGACGAACCAAGTTCTCGTTTACTACCTTCATTGATGTGGAAAAAAGTTTTCTACGAACAAAAATATTTTATCTGATCGTAGACTCATTTCTGGTGGGACATTGAGGTAGAAATATAATCTGTAATATAATGGGTGATTCATTTGGAGGTATTTCTATCAAAATGATAGAAATGATCTAAAAATCAATTTTATCGAGTTGTCTTCATCATCATACTAGAGAGTCAATCTTTACATTTATTAACACCAATAAAAACCTTTTCTTCACTAAATAAATTTATTGACTTATGTACATTTCGTGAGTAAAGCTTCCATCACCAGAATACAATATTCCAATTACAAACAAGTTCCTATATATATAAACGTATGGCAAAAGTACAGAAAAACCAACCAATCACCAATCGATATTTGAGTGTGCGGAGTTAAAAACTACACATTTTAAAAGTAAAAAAAAATTCTAGGAATCACAATAATGCAAGTTTAAGAAATGAAAAATACATCTAAATTATAGTACAGGACAAATTATTTCAGCATGGCTTTAGGATATCCTCACAGTAAGGGGGCTATAAGCAGCTAATAAATTTTCTTTTTTCTGGGCTGTACTAAAATTATTTTGACTTTTATTTTAATATTAGCTTGAATTTAAAAAAAAACTTATAGTTTAGGTATTAATTCAAATTTTAAAATTGAAATATATATAAAATAATAACCAAATACTTTTTTCTCACATCTAAATATGTATTACACTCTTGTACGTAGTCAACTTGAATTTGCAACTGTCTGTTGGTCCCCTCAATATGAGATTCACATAAAAAGACTGGAAAATATTCAACACAAATTTATAAGGTTCATGAATTATAGATTTCCGCTTTACCCTTTTAATATTGTTCCTTTGATAGTAAGACGAGAAATAATGGACCAAATATTTTTACACAAAGTATTGAATAATATTATAGATTGTCCTTCTATTTTGCATGAACTCTCATTCAGAGTACCTAATTATACTACAAGAGAAGCACAATTATTCACTGTGGGATTTAATAGAACCAACGCTGCTATTAATTCCCCATTAAATCAATTACCTTTTACTCATAATAAACCATCTAATTGTGATGATTTTCCAGATATTTTTTCAAATAATTTAGCATCATATAGAAAAAGGTTGAATAACAACATCAACATGAGACAAGACATAAATTTACAGAAAATAACCTAAAACTCATAAAAAGCAGCAATAATGTCAGAAGCAATACATATGGAAAGCACAGAAACAATTTACCAAACATTGACCTATTTCCGTAAGAAAATCCATTATTAAAATGTATTTCATATAATTTGGATGTATTTTTCATTTCTTGAACTTGTATTATTGTGATTTCTAAAAATTTTTTTCACTTTTCAAATGTGTAGTTTTTAACCCCGCCCACTCAAATACCGATTGGTGATTGGTTGGTTTTTCTGTACTATTGCCATACGTTCATATATATGAGAACTTGTTTGTAATTGGAATATTACAACCGGCTAACAACTGAGCTGAGAGATGCTTTACGTAACCAGAAAAACCAGCAATGGAAGTCTCTTTTAGAAAAAGCTGATGAAGAAGACAAGACTTATTGGAGAATAAGTAAGTCTCTTCGCACGAAAAGAGCTCCACCACGTGCTATCCACGGAAAACAAGGGCTGGTTTATACAGCCAAAGAAAAAGCTGAAGCCATTGCTGACCCTCTGGAGCTCCAATGTTCATAAAACTACAACAACGCAGACATCAAGTTTATACGCAGCACACACAGAGAGGTCCGGAAGAAACTTCTGTCTAAATCTGACGAAACAGTTCAATTTGTCAAACCAAAAGTGGTTAAACAAATTCTGAGCAAAGTAAACACCAGGAAATCCCCTGGCCCTGACGGAATTCCAGCGTTAGCACTCAGATGGCTCCCACCGAAAGCAGTCACTGCATTGACCAACATTTTCAACGCAGTTCAAAGGCTGCACCACTTTCCTACTGCTTGGAAGGAGGCTGTGGTCATCACTATACCAAAACCAGGGGAAAACCAACTCTTCCCGCAAAACCACAGACCCATTAGTCTATTGAACCATCTAGCAAAAGTCTGCGAAAAAATTTTGCTCGAACAACTCAACAAATACACAAATGAACTTGATGTACTCCCGGACGAACAGGTCGACTTCAGACACGAACACTCCACAACTCACCAGCTGATACGAGTAGTGGAGAGCACTTTCAGCAGCATGGACAGTAAAATGGCGATTGGAGCAGTTTTTCTCGACATAGAGAAGGCACTTGACAAGGTATGGCATGAGGGACTGATATCTAAACTCTTCGATATTGGTTTCCCAGTCAGCCTTGTCAAAACTATAGCCTCATATCTAAAAGGGCGCAAGTTCCGAGTAAGGCACGACGGAGCAATCTCTAGCCAGAGGAGAATCGACGCAGGAGTGGCGCAAGGTTCTGTATTGTCCCCACTGCTCTTCAACATTTACGTTTCGGACATTCCAAGAAACACAAAGGGCGTCCAAATAGCGCAATACGCCGATGACACTGCTGTCATGTTTCCATCAAAACATCCGCAGCTTATCACAAGCCGGCTTCAAGAAGCGATGAACAATTTAGAGCATTGGTGCAACAAATGGAGGATTTCGGTTAATCCTGAAAAAAGCTCTGCCATATTATTCACAAGGAGGAGGTCACTCAAGCCGATGGGAACAATTCGACTTTTCAATCGCCCCATCCCATGGAGAGATAAAATAATGTACCTAGGACTTACCTTGGAGCCCAATCTGCGCATGACAGCGCATATTAAAGAAGCAGTAATTGAAGCCAAAGCAACACTTGCTAGGCTGATACCGCTCATGAGCCGGAAGAGTGCACTCAACTTGGATAACAAGCGGAGATTGTATCTCACTATCATCAGGCCGCAGATGACATATGCATCGGAAGCATTTGGTCACGCTTCAAATGCACTCCTACTCAAACTGCAAAAACTGCAAAACAAGATTCTACGTTGCATAACAGGCGCCCCCTGGTATGTTCGGAACGCCAGAATCCACAAGGATCTGAAGATCCAAACAATAAAGGATTTCATGCTTGGTAAAGCAACAAAAACTTTTGCTCAGTGCGAGCATCATACAAACAAATTGATCCGACAAGCTGTCGACTACGATGAACAGGTGCAACACAAATACAAGCATCCAAAACATGCTCTACGCGAGATTTAGAGTAATATAATGAGCGATTCAGGTCTATGAATAGATCAGCGCCTACTTAGGCGCAACAACAAAAAACAATACAAATGAACCAAAATTAAGAATAAATAGCGGACAAAGAGAGCCTAAGGCTCAAAAATCCAATAAAATGAAACAAACAAAGAATTGGAATATTTTACTCTGATGATGGAAGCTTTGCATCCGAAATGTACATAAGTCAATAAATTTATTTAGTGAAGAAAAGATTTTTATTGGTGTTAATTGTTGAATCTACACGTAGCTCATCCGTTATTCTTCTCTACATCTATTCTTTTGGGATTCATTTTCTCTTCCAAATCTTGGCTTTGTCTACGGCTAATCCGATTCATTATGAAGTTCCAATTTTCGATGAAGTGTCCGAATATGTCGAGTAGTATTTGACGAATCGCGCAAGTGATTCTGGCTCTCAATTCCTTATTGTTAGCAGGCTCATCCATGTACACCTTGAACTTCAAATAGTCCCAAAGGAAAAGTATGGAGATGAGATATCCCATGATTTAGGCGGCCAATCCACCGGTCCAAAGAGTGAAATCAACTGTTCATCGAGTTTTTCTCGCAATAAAGCCATGATTCCACGGACTGTGTGGCAAGTATCGCCGTCTTGTTGGTACCAAATATCCTTGAGATCACGGGCTTAAATTTTGGGCAGCCAATTGTCTGTCATCATGGCGCGATACGGACGTGATCGATAGTTACGTTTCGGCCGGCTATTCTCAGCTACTGCGCCATATTTTGTTCATCACGTGCTGGATGTGGTCCAATAATGAAAATTGGGCTCCCGACTTTCCGATGGTATATAGCAAATTGGGCGTTCGGTAGGCCGAGTATGTGGACCATAACACATCTCTCGTAGAACACTGATTTTTGTAATACAGCTGCAGGAATTGTAGGGATTGTGTCGGGCTAAGTCTTGCCATGATGGAATGTCAAACAATACTGAGCAAAAATATGATAGCAAATTGTCATGATACACGCGTCATCGGTCGAAAAATCGAATGAGAAGAAAAAACCTCCAAATGGAACACCTTTCACTTTGTTCCTCACTATATTCCATGAGTCATAATGGAAATTAATTTAATTTCTTGTATTTATGTAATTTTTGAATGTTTTTCATGAGTTTTTGCATATTTTTATGGACTTGTTGCATAATCTGTGGAAAATTCATGCGCATATTTTCAAGGTTCCCAATGCATGTCTTGCCGCACCCTACTTATCACTATAATATCTTGATAACTTGAATGTTATAAATTATTGCAAGCGGGGACAAGTTTGTGTTTGTAATTTTGGTTTGCCTCCGCCTGCAATAATTTATACCATTTGACTTATTAAGTTATTGAAGTGATAAAGTTTGAATTATGGTGGGAATTATATTGCCACTGCCCGTCAAAAGCTCTAGGGTTATTTTATTTGCACTCAAGTACTCATAGATTTCTAACATGAAAACATTGCAAAGCATATTCAATATCATCAGTTTCAATTTTGACAATAAAGTTCAGTTATGTTTTTCTTGTTTTGTCTATTAATTTTCAGAGACATGTTTGTGCAGTCGGGCTATTGGTTTTTCAGATAGTTTGTTCAATTCTTCAAATAAATTTATATCTTTTAAATATTCTTATGACACCTCATATTTCAAGTTTTCTCAGGTAGCTGTTCAGAAGAGAATTAAGTCCGAGATACCAATTAGTTCGATGACACATGGCACCACAACATGCCGAAGCTTCAGCTTAAATACAAAATTTGTACCGGATAGGCCATAGTTCACCGTCCTAGGGTATCCGCTATATCAAGAACGATATTACCAGGACTGTTCTGGGAATAATAAGTAGTCGGCCATGGAAGCGGAAAACAACAAGAGCAAGAGAACCCACGTAAGTCCATTTGCTCGTCAGTTCATTTCAGCATTTTCAGACAAATTGAATAAAGATGGGCAGAGTGACAAATTTTGATTCTCTCAAGTCTTTCATGGAGGTGCCACGAGCCACTTTTCATGCAATTATTTTTTTACGATTATAAAAGTGGGTTGAAGTTAGAGCAGTGATCAAAATATTGTGACTGTCTTCAAAAGTCCGAAATTGGCGGATGGTTCTATGAATTTAGACGTAGACGATGTTACCTGCAAAATTTACACAGACCTAGAGGACTGTATTAGCTGTTAGTGATGGGAATATTTGTGCTGCGGAGAGAATTTGGAGGAAAATCAGAATAGGAACTTAGTATATTTAAGGCATTACGAATACTCTGATCTATACATTATGACTGTGGAACGAAACAACTGTCAGCAGTCTGATTGTTTGGTAATGAGAATAGGTCTACAAAATTTGTATAGCAAGAAGGCAAAGTTTTTCCCTCCAGTATTCTTATTCGCTCTTCTTTTTTAACAGGTGAATAAGAATAAACATTTGCACATTCAAAGAATCCAATTACAGGGCATGTCTGCAGGGGGTGCGAGGCAAGAAAGGGTGAAGTATGGCGGCACGTCAGCGCACAGACGGTAGATAAAGTGTTCCGTGCAATTTTCCAGAAGAAAATTAATGCGCCTAATTAAAGTACGCGCCCATGAAGATGAGCTAATGAAAAATGCACAGTGCCAAGAAATCTTAGAAGAGATTTCAGAAGTCTTTCAGAATGATTATTGTTATCAGTTTCTATAATTAATGAATGTTTCTATATATTTGGGATCGTTAGGATCGAAGAATCAAAATATAATAGCTAATAACTCACCCAATATCACCATAGAAAATAGAGCATTGAACACCAGAAAAAGAGTTCAGAATATGGACGTCGACTAGTCTGTTATTGCTCCACAAAATCGTTCACTTCTAGTTCAAATGTTCAACCACCCCAATTTCAACAATATTTCCAAAATAACTGTCTTCTGTGAATAAGTCCAATTGCAATTTAACATTGCAAAATCACTCAAAACACTTATCTGTTTCATCTCAAATATTGAAGCAACTATCTAACAATAAATGATACATGTAACTTCTTGTCGGATAACGAACACGTGAATAGTCGATCGAATACGAGATCTTCCAAGCTAGGCCAGATAAATAATACATGGATTTGAGGGGGCAAATTTAATTTGAAAATATTATGAATCGAATTAAAAATAGATCAGATCCCAATTTGCAAAATACAACAAAAGTATGTCAAAAACTCGTTGATTAAAATAACAGAATGTATTTGGAGTATTTCATCAACACGATTGGAAGAATTCAATCAAAAATTCATTGAATGCCTGAGTTAAAAATAATTAATTTCTATGTTTGGTTTGATTATGTTTTAATTTCAAAATGGTGTATTAATAGTGAATATTTTGATATTTATTTATCAATAATTCTAATGAATCTACTGCTTGAACATCGACAGAATGTAGTGTGAAAATTGAAGTACTTATTCAGGATTCTAGGATAGTGTTCATTTATGATTAATTCATTAGGATGAATCATTGTTATTTTTCGAAATAGACTCCATTTCGTCTTATTATCTCAGTGCAACACTTTTCCAGTTTTTCAATCCTTTTCAAATAGAAGGTTAAACTCAATTCCGCAATATACTATTAGTTTCACGCTATCACATCCTCGTTTAAGTTGCCCACCAGCCTTTTTCTATATTAAGGAACAGTAAGAAATCTAATCGAGTCGGATCTGAGGAGAGACGTGCAACGAGTTGGAACTAAGGTTACCAAGTGCCCGCCATTTACTCGGACAGTTTAGTATTTCAATGTCTTGTCCCGGTGAAGAATAAAAATAGAACGGGACAATGGGGCATCCGATATTCTCAGAAATATCACCAAAATATAATTTTCCCAAAACGTTACATTGACAATTGGAATCATTCTGCTCTACTCACATGATTGTAAGATAATGCGTGTTACTATTACCACCTCCTTTATCCCCATTCTTCCAGCGTAGTTTCACTGCGTGTAGATTGTATTTCGGCTGCATGTCAGTGTGTATGAAAAGCGCAAGAAAGCAATAAGTCAAAGTATCTTGTAGGCTAGCATTTGACGAATAGGATCTCCTTTGAATTCTCACATTGAAAAAACTATTGACATTCATTTTTTTGTCGAAAAAGATCGCTGTGATCAGTAAATACGATTTCAAAATGCACGTTTTGAAAGGATATGAGAAACCGCCATGTTGCTGTGACGTCACTACGCATGTTGGCGCTCAGCTCAAGCAACATTTTCAATAGTCAGCAAAACTTTGTATCGTACTTGGAAGCGATAGCAGCAGTTCTCGTGAACCAAAGAAGTTGTTTATGAATTTCTCAACAAGAGAGATTCAAAATAAGAGGTTACAACAAATCTGACGTGATTAATTATTACGATAGACTCAAAATAGTTTTGAGAGATCTAGTCTCAAACAGAGCACCTTTCAAGTAGTTATCACGTTTTCAAAGTTCTGTAAGATTCCCATAAAAAGATTAGTATATGAAACTCTCAAAATAAGTCACAGGAAATGGACCCCACCCATCAGCTATTCATTATTTTCATGCATGGATACAAATGAAGATATAATTATTATTAGTGTCTTAGACGTGACAGGGTCAAATGCTCTGTCGATCAAATTTTAATAGGACAACACTGGATATCCACTAAGACATTGAAATTGTTCCGTATGATGTTTCCAATTGAAAATTACTAAAACTATATTCAACTATACTTTGCACACAAAAATAGACGTTATACTGTCAGAAGAAAGATCCATAATGAAGACTTACCCCTGAGCTTCAACAGCACTCGTTTCAGCTCCGTTGAAAAACACTTTTAGGAACAAACTCGGCAGCCATCAACTCGTAGATATTCACGAGCTCATCAGAGTTTATTCTGTGTCTGATTCTATTCCAAGTCGAGTTAACTCGCGGCTCCTAACTATCATGCACTTATTTTTGATTGCCATCATGCGTGAAGACGTCACAGGGATGCTTGGCCAATAGCAGCGTTTCGTAGGTCACGTGAGGGAATTTCAAAATTTTACTATTTTGTATGTTGTTTGTTGATATGACGCAGTAAAAAAAATGTGCATGTACATAATGTTCAATTATAAATTATGAACCTTACGTCGAGACAAAAAAGGCTCATATCAATTTTTTCAGTTGGACCCTATTCATTTGTTTATTTCGTTTGATTCATTAATTAAATTAATTGAAAATTTGGAACATTTATCTCATCGCCAATTTTTTGTAGCATCCCTTCCACCCTTGCCAGTCTTCTATTCCTTCTGTAAGTGTCTCAACCATATTCTGGTATTTTTTCCTGCTAACCCTAGTTGGAGCCTTAACTTCACCAATTTCGCGACCTCAACTCCACTAGAAAATCAATGCGACCAAATAGCAGCATAATTTGCACTTGTAATAGGTCCACCCCTCTTCAAATAGTCAAAAAAAATAATGGGGTGTTCCACTGTTTTTCTTTTATTCTCTTTTCTGATAGAACATAAATAAATAAAAGAATTAGTGAGAATGCGATTCAAAAAAACCTCGTAGTAATTGAGAAATATTTTTTTCAATTTGAAAATTTTCCGTGACTTCTAAAAGTCTATTGTGTCACTCAAACGGTAGGTCTTACCCAACATCAAGCATTCTGAGAATATTGACGTGAAGTAAAATAGATGGCGTTAGTGTCTTGCTTATTTAACATCATCTAAATCATTTTTATTATTGTCAGTAGGATCACGATCAAAATCACGTTTTTCGGCCAAACAATACCAGTTGTTTGAAGCTTAATTTTTCTCTCCATGCCCATGCCTGTGAAACTTGAAGGCCTCTCGAAATGTTTCTAAACAGCATTTGAAAAATATAAATGATACATATTCCAATTTTTCCGATACATTTCCAACAAATTATAAGTACATCAAATTGCAACGCGACAATATTTTTTCATGAATATGAACAAACCCTTCAGGAATTTGTACACCTATGAAGCGCACTGTATGAGGGCCACAATAGACTTTTAGTCATCATCATGACGTCATTTGAATATAAAATCGTTTTTTCATTAAAACGGAGCAATATTCAATATAATTTTCATTACTTGTACCTATTATCTATCCCATATTTTCATATTTCTATGAAAGTTTCTCATATTTTTATAGTAGTGGAATACCTCATTACCTAGGAGTCGCAAAAGACGTCAGACGCAAACATCGAGCATCGAAAGTTAGATGAAAACATCAGACACATAACAAAGATCACAATCATAAAAAGTTGTGACGGGATTACGGAGCCACCGGAAGAAGCGAAACTCTGCCGCATTTTACCAAAACAAGGAATATTTCCTGTAATTTTTTGTGAAAGGAAATGTAGTACTTATATATAATATACTATTATTGGTCAGATAAGCGTAAATATCGCAAAAACTGTTATTTCTTATTTTAGATTGCAAAATGTCACGTTTGCATTCGAGAATAAAAGATTTTTTCATGATACCTGCATTGAAACAACGCGTTTCAACGCCTGTTTTGTCAGTCGAAACAAGACAATTTCAAACAAATGCGAGTGTAGCCGGGCAGAAACAAGCCTGTTTCTTCCCTGAATTCCCGCTGAATCTGTTTTTTGAATCGTTTTATCCCTGGCAGAGTCGCATTTGTTCATTGTCAATCTTTATATTAAAATCATATAACCTCAGTTGATTTGATAGTTGTTGTATTCGTAACTGTAAATTAAATTGAAAAGGCGATTAGTTTCAAGAGAAAAAGTATTGATACGACAATTTCAAGTACACCACAACATCTTATTGATAGAGCACAAGCAG
Source organism: Dromius quadrimaculatus (assembly GCA_963989225.1). NCBI lineage: Eukaryota > Metazoa > Arthropoda > Insecta > Coleoptera > Carabidae > Dromius > Dromius quadrimaculatus. The sequence continues at coordinate 8,390,271 of OZ022328.1, forward strand.
CTACTCTCGACCTATTACCAGCAAAATCAAATGGAAATATTCACTTGGTTATGACAAATTTGTAATATGGAAAATTTCAATGCAGGTATTATAAAAAGTACAGTGTGTGACACGGGACGAAGCACGATTTCAGCCGAGAGCGATGCCAGCTCTTGCTTTGCTCGGGCAATCAACACTCACCCTTAGCTGAAATCGTCTTGTTTCGTCCCCAGCCACACAATATACTATTCTGTAAGCGTGGTGAGCAAAAAAATTATTTGAGAATGCAAAAGAGTTTCGCAATCGAGACTCAAACAACGATTGTTTTGAAACATCCTGGCTGCGAAATATTCCGCATCCTGGTTGCGAAATATTCCGCGTCCAGTAAACAAGCAATCATTTCGCATATTTCTAGTTGCCTTGAAAATGCTCACTTTTAATGACGTTTTCAAGAGATGTTTTTTTTTTAATATTTAATCAAAAAACTACCTATGTACAATTCAACAAGCCTTTTCATTCATTACAGTGCGAATGATGTTTCTATTGACGTAACTACATTTATAACGACTTATTACGATTATCGTAGTATTTGAATGAGATAAGAAAAATTCTACTACTTTTTACTTGTACAAATGATAAATAAGTGGCTCCGAACATCCCTTATCAATTTCGAAAAATTTTGGCTTGATGTCGGTACGTATTAATGTGTGTAAGTATGTATATAGGTATGTAGCTCGCAAATTTCAAAACATGTCGAACGTATAATCGGTTCTGCGCTATCATAGTCATTATTGATAAAATTCGATTCATCTTTCTCAATTATCTCTTTCTGTTCTTGATAATCACTTCTACTTGCACTTGACATATTCGTTAATACTTTTTGAAACATGGAGCTCACGTGGTAATTGAATTATATTGAATAATCAAATAACGTAATACAAATTAAGCTCAAGAGGAACAACAAACAGCACTGTTAGCAGTGAGGGGAGGGGAAGAGAGAAGAGAGCTGGACAGTCAGTGTCGTTCAAAATCTGTCTGTCGGATGAGAATCTGTAAGTTTTTGTCAATCCACTGTTCATGCGGAGAATCATAACTCCGTGATAAGAGCTTCGCTTCAATATTGAATACTGTATACTATGGCTAAATATTCCTTGAGGAGATTATTCACTATTCATGAATCTGAAAAGATCAATTGTCATTCTCATTTTTAATATTTCTAGGCTAATTACTTGATGGTTTCATGTTTTTTGTTTTATTCTTCCAATTTCTGTGTTCCGCGTACTTATTTCACTCTTTTTATTGACGCTGAAGTTGATAGTTCCATTTAATTTTCTCACCTAAAGCTTCATTTCAGAATTCAGTCAATTGAGTCGCATGTCTTGGCTATTTTGCTCTTTACTGTTATTAAGTCTTTTAGGCTCAGCTCTTTCCTAATCATATGGCCCATTTCTAGTCTACATTCTGTATCTACTCGCAACTATCTGCCATATTCGTGAAAAGAAAGTAATTGAGATTCGAAAGATGGAAAATATCATAATACATATCTAAGGTCTATGTGCGAGTTTTTCAAGCAAAAATTCAGTAGTAAACAGACATTTCATCCAGAAATGTTATGACGAACTCTAATTTACTTATTCATATAGCCTTTTCTACCATTTTGTTTTATAATCCCGAAAAAAATGTAAAAAGTTTTAAAAGCCCGGTTTTTTATGATCGTGTTTATGTCTGGACAGAATTAAGAGGAATAAGAAAAAGACGCCAATTGGTCGAGGAGAGAGATTCAAACTTTTTACACAAATGCGTTTTACTTCACAGTTTGTTAGTTTGAAACCTTTCGAGAGCACAAATGACGGAGTAAGCACTGCAAGAAGATCGGGAAAGTAAGAGTTGAGCTTACAGAGTGCTTACATAAAAGTGTTCTTCATAATTCATGCAAGATGCTTCTTCTGGAATCGTAAAGAGTTTACTGTCTTCATATTAATACTTTATTTAGAAATTGGTGCCATATAATCTGCTTGTATGCTGGTCTTTCCAGTCTCTTTTCTCCACCTAATTACAGTGAGCTTGTGTTCTTCTTTCCCATTTGGGATTTATTCGTAAATCACTCACAAGGGGTAGACATATTTTTGTTTTACTCTATCGAAATGTAGCAGCATTCTTAACTTGTTTTCCGATAGAAAATATCGTTTGTCTTGTAGAAAAAAAAAATAGGAATGATTGCATAATCTTCTTCTAGAGACTTTAAGTAGTTTAAAATCAATAAGCACGAGTTTGTCTACTGTTAGTAGGATTTCGAATAGCGTTGTTGCAGAAGTGCCTAATTTAACCAGTCTTGGACCAACCACAATTATCCTAGTCATTTGATGGCTTTTCGAATTGATACATCCAAATATATAGTTTTTATTCTGTCTTAGTTATCAAAAGAAAATAATTAGAGGCGGAATGCTCAACGAAGTGCAACAACTTTGAAGTAAAGTTCGGTATTTGATGTTTGATGTTTTCTCTTTTAAATACAACTTTTAATGGAAAGTTTGATTCCAACAAACTCGAGTTAAAATGTCTTCAACTTCGACTCCAAAGTAACATGGAACTTTTATTAAATACTAGGATCGAAAGATGCTTTTACACATGTTCGAAGGAGAGAAAAAGAGAAAAGTTATAATGAAATACGTGTCTGTATCGATATACAAGCTGGTAAGTGTGATTCTTGGCCGTAGGGATTTAATATGTGATAAATGTTGCGGGTTTAGAGTTATCTAGCGCCTGCAACCTGGCAAAACTTTTGTAGCACAACCCTATATTATCCTGGAAACTGATATAGTAGCTATTGCTTTCTATTCCAGTATGTTGCATTTCTTCACAAGTCCTAGAGCAGACGTCACTCTTCACTATAGTAAGAATGACGTGCCTATCCTCGATAGTTCTTCTTGTTTCGAGAAAATGGAGAGTTATCAAAATATATGAAGTAATGCTCTGTCATCTTATATAATGGAGACCTTAGTATAAAAATAGCCACCCTGTACGTGTACAAATGCCTGTATCATTTTTTTCAGTCATTATAATGCAAGGAGCGTAAAAAAAAGTCATCCATCAAAGTCTCAAGAGTTGAAAAATATTTCTCATAATACAGCTTCTTTCTTTTCTTGTTTAAATTTGAATAAAATACGGACAACATTTTTCTAAATGAAATCTGATGCGAATTCTAATAGCCTGCTTTCGAATGGCGCTCTTGTGCAAAATTTAAAATAGGTATATTTTCTTTCTGCAGCACGTTCAAGCAAGCCAAAGGAAATAGAGGGCGCCCTTACGTAAATTTCAGCTTCTATTCAGAGCCCAGTGTATACTGGAAAGTATTCGGGTCACTCAATCACTCAACGATGACCGCACGAAAGAAAATTCCTTGTTTGAGGCTGAAAAATTATTCGCTGAGGCATTTTATAATAAAAGCGGAGCATGCACGATACTCAAATTATATTACGAATATAGCTGAGAATGGAACATCAGAGTCACGCAATATTTATCGGAAATTTCACCTTCTAAGAATATGCATGGGAGGAATCAATAAGAAAAGTAATTAAAACAAAGATTTTATGCTTCAAGGAGGATTTATTTGTGTTCATGTCTCAGTATGTTTTATTCTTTCCAGTATGAGCTATGATAAGTACTTTCTCATAATCGTGGTGTGACAAACCCTCACAGTTCTTAAGGCTTCATGCACAATTTCACATCCTAGAGCCTTCAGCTGCCGTATTATGATTCGAGTATAACAACAACCAGTTTTCATTCTTTATTTGTCTCCCTGCAAATATTTGAAGCCGTAGCTCTGTTTTAAACATATTCAATCACCGTCCAACCGTTAGGAATTAGTATATTCTACAATAAGTAAGTATTGGAATGGCCTTTATTCTGAACGAGCGAAAAGTTTGTAAACCGAGCCGAAGGCGAGGATTACGGTTCGTGGGTATGGAATACACCATTCCAAACATATTGTAGAATATACTTTCTCTTACAAGGTTTTGGAAACTCACCAATATTTCAGAGGAAGCTTAAAAAATCATTAAATGTCAAACGTAAATCCAGATATGAATATTTGAATTGTTAGGAAATAACCATGGTAGTAGCCAAACTAACAACTTCTGATTCGTCGAAATGACTCTAATGTCATACAGAATCATTCTAAACGGCATACAGAATCATTCTAGACGATTTTTTGAAATGTCACTCGTTCCAACATAATTTTTGGTTATGGAATATGCAAATTCCGAGACAGTGTTGGAGAATAGTATATTCTACAATAAGTATTGGAATGGCCTATATTCTCAAGGAGCGGAAAGTTTGTAAATCGAGCCGAATGCGAGGATTACGGTTCGCGAGTGTGGAATACGCCATTCCAAACATATTGTAGACTATACTTTCTCTAACAAGGTTTTGATAATTCACCAATATTTCAGAGGAAACTTAAAAAATCATTAAATGTCAAACGTCAAATTCAGATATGAATACTTGAATTGTTAGGAAGTAAACATGATAAGTAGCCAAACTAACAGCTTCTGATTCGTCGAAATGATTCTAAAAGCTTACAGAATCATAATAAACGGCATACGGAATCATTCTAGATGATTTTTCGGAATGTCATTCGTTCCAACATAATTTTTGGTTATGGAATATGCAAATTACAAAACAGTGTTGGAGAAAGATATTTCCCGTTTCATAGAACGTCAAATACCTAAAATACAGCTCTGTTATCTTATTATAATATCTCCGTCTGTTATCTCTGTGAAATGGTCTGTATATGTATTGTTCCTATAATTTGATTTATTCAATACACTGACATGACATAAGTATAATTGACCTTTGATACTCTACCGACCGGGTTCTAAACTTGAGTTTGAATAAATATTTTATCATTTATATTATTTGAGTATTACGAAATGAAACTTACCGATGCAAATATCCAGTTATTGCTTTGGATAATTTAGGGAATTTAATTGTCAAAGGGATTAGCACTTTGGGAACGTTCTCTTCTTTTTGCTGAACTATTTCTTCTTCACATTATTCTACAGCGCTGAATTGAAGTTAATCCAGGAAAAACAATTCAAGTAATGTTTCAATAATTTTTGAGTATAAATAAGGCCTTGCAGCCGATTCAAGTTACTTCTTTGGAAGTCAAGTCTTCTGAGTAGTCGTTCCAAAGTGCGCTTTTAGTTCCGTTTTCGAGTGTCATCTTCGAAGTGTTAACCGTTTTACTGCTCGAGTGGAGTTTCTGTGCCAACTCCGTTTAACACATTTGTACTACACGAACTGTAGTCTGATTGTTTTTTCGAGTCCATGAAAGGAACTTGGATTTTTTTTTGTTCCTGCTGTTTTAAACTTAAAATTATTTTGCTTTTTGCTGTTTCAAGTTTACCGTTTGGGAGCTAAATCAATGTCCACGAACGTTGAATTTACTGAGGTGGCATCACCGCTACGGAGATCCTTATGATCTCACAGTGTTAAAATGAATTAGAATCAAATAACTATTTGGTAATCATTGTTGATTCCACAGTGTAGTAGATTAACGTAGAGTCACTGCTCGGAGATTATTCTGGTTTCCCGAGCATTGAAGACGATGTAAAAGTTGATTCACCGTTCTGGGAACCACTTCATGATTCCGCAAACGCCGAAGACTATTCGCTCAAGAGTTCCTCGCTGTCTTCAACCGCCTGGGTCCATACTTCGGACTGCTGATGTCGAGTGTCTTGTACAATCATCACGTCACCGTCAGCCTTCAGCTATTCAGTCGCCAGTGCTAATTCCTTGAAAATAAATGTTGTATGTTCATCGTTTCCGTTATTTGTGTGTGAATTATCAATCCCTTGATGACACCTATCTCCTTTAGAAGCTGCGTTACCGATTGCATTAGTGCCCGAGCATACCGACTGCAGATTCGACAGTGACGTCAAACTCAACGACCGCGCCAGCAGCAAGGTATTGTTACAGTGAATAGACGAAAAATTATTTGAAGTCTCTCACAGGAGGGTTGATAAGAGACAGCTTCCTCCAACACTGCACACAAGTAATATATTCCACATCAAAGAGAAGGTCCATATGTTTTTTTCATATGAACTCTGAATATAAAGATAGGTAAGTGAGATTCTTGAGCTTATTAGCTTGATTTAGGGAAATGTTGCAGGCTTGTTGTCGTCTAGCGTCTGCATTCTACAAGAGGCAAGACAAAAGTGACCGTATGTTAAATGCATGTATTCTATCAACTCATTTCGACTACAAATAGTATTGAAAGACGAATATGTCATAAGTACAGGAATCGAACGCACTTTATGTTCCCTAATCAAATTTACGGCTAAATTGTATATAAATCGATCGGATATTCATTAGTCAATAGGAAGCTAGACTTTATAAGTACAGTGCCCTGTCCTAAGTGTCGAAAGAAGCACCAATTATAGTAAAATTTTTCGACGCAACTTGCTTGATAGAGCTTACGATTGGAATTAGTACCAATTGATAGTGAAGGTCAAGTTCTTTAAGAAGAAACCAGAGTGTCTTGTCCGGGAGCGAGGCAGTCACTCTCAAGTGTGATCCATTTTCGTATTGAACTTCTTTGATCGAGCTTACGGTACTTATAATTCTCAAATTGAAGCTCGCACCTTTCTGAACATGAAGAAACCAAGGCATAGCCTCTCTACCTCTCGGAGAGGCCGGTATCCACATTTAAAATTATTCAATTTTCAGGTCATCTATTGTTATCTATCTATTGTACAATTTTTCTCCTAATTGTAGCTTGAGCCTTCCTGAACACGAGAATACTGAAGTGCTGCCTCTCACCCTAGCCGGGAGCGAGGCAGTCACTCTTAAGTGTTACCCATTTTCGTATTGAAGTTCTTTGATCGAGCTTACGGTACTTATAATTCTCAAATTGAAGCTCGCACCTTTCTGACCATAAAGAAACCAAGGCATAGCCTCTCTACCTCTCCGGGAGGGCGGTATCCACATTTGGAATTACTCGATTTTCAGGTCCTCATTTCGAATGTACAATTATTTTTCTAATTGTAGCTTGAGTCCTCCTGAACACGAGAATACTGAAGTGCTGCCTTTCGCCCTAGCCGGAAGGTCAACAGTAACTCTTCAAATCCATTCGATTTTTAGCTGTATTGTGAATGTACGAATATTGTCCATACATTTTCTAAGAGGGCGAAGCATATACTGTATATACGTCATTGAACTTACGTATTTTTCTCAATTTGAATCTTAAACGTTCCTTAGCACGGAAAATTCGCGGTACATTCGATGAGAGAAGTACAGCTGCATTCGAAATCAAGACGTTAAAATTGGATAGACCTTAAGGGTATCTATCACTCTCCCGGATAGGGTGGAAGGCAGCATTTTGGTATTCCCATTTTCAGGAAGGTTCAAGGTACATTTGATAAGAGAAATATAGCTGCGCTCAAAATTGAGACCTGAAAATCGGAAAATGTTGGATGAGGCTGCTGCCCTCTTAGACTGGTAGGAAGGCAATACCCTGGTTTTTTCGTGATCAGAAATGTTTCATCTGAAATTTGGGAATAATTACTATTCTGAGCTCGATCAGGAAGATCAATACGAAAGTGGATTATACTTAGGGACGGCTGCTGCCCTCCTGGACAGGACAGGAGATAGCGCCATGATTTTTCCCCAGAATACTTGACCTTCGGTAACGACTGGTGGTAGTTTCAATCGTAAGTAATATCAGGGAGATTGCGTCAGACAACTTTACCAGAATTGGCCGTTTTTTTGACACTAAAAACATGACCCTGCATTTATAATGTCTGGTATTCTATCAACCACTAAATACCCGATCAGTTTAGATAAAGTTTGGCCGTAAGTCCGATCAGGAAACATTAGGTGCGGCCGGATCCTCGACATGATATGGTTGAAAATTAACATGCGCGGTAAGCCTGCTCGATCAAAATTTTGTCCCAATAGACTCGATGAGTGACGTATTTGTCTTCGATGTTACACGTTTAATGGTCAGTTGCACCACCGTCACTTAACTTCAAGTGGAGTTTAATATCTATGGCAACTATTGTATGCACAATTGCTACCACGGTTATCATTCCTCCTTTAAAGTTGAGTGAAGCGTCGGTAGTGCAACTGGCCATAGGATTTATTGTTTGACTCTCATTTCTCTGAGAAAGACTTAGAATGAATATTCAGGATCATAAAACTGTAGTAGGACCGTACTCTAGCTGTATATTGAATTTATTATTTGAATATCGCATTATGACCCAAAGAACATCAGGAATGTAGCTTTGAAATGAATATTTATGTGACAAATGCTTTCAAGGGTCTTGTGTCACACCAAGTACATCAGGAGTCCTTCATGGTGCGAAAAGAGGATTTTATCATAAATCCGGGAGCTTTGAGATCTAGTTAATCAATAAAAAATTTGAATTGAAAAGACCGAATCATAATCAATTCAATTTGGTGTTTGTTAAACTCTTCCATATGCTGAATGTATGAGACTATCGCTCTAATTTTACTTTAAAAAAGACAATGAAACTGAAGTTCATCATTTAGCTTCATCGTCTTGTTCTATACTTAAAACTCATATTAAATGGAAGACTATTGTAATAATAGTGCAGATAAGTCACTACAAACTGTTTAGAAGTTGCAACAATAATTGAAAATATAAATTCCTCTGCTGAGATGATGATAGTTACAATAATCCTTGCGCGTTCCTCAGGATTTTCATGTTGTGTTCGCAGAAGGAAGATAAGATATATAGTTGATATTACATTTCATAGAACATGTAGCTTTATACAGAGACTTCTAGCGGTTAATCTCCTTGGAAAAACGAAATAACATCTTTGTAGAATGAATAGGAATGATAAAGCAAAGCGCATCTTTTATTATATCTGAAAAAAGGAACAAACTAAATCCTTTCTCAGAAGGAAATATATAACAAATTACAAATCTGGGATTTTCTTATATCTTTCTTTCAGAATAGAGCTTGAAATTGTGACCTTTTAGCTGGAGGAGTGGCAGCAGCAGCGCTATTGCGGCAGCGACGTGAACTAGAGCATCGAAACGCCCGTCTATGAGTTACAACCACGTACGACAACGCGAAGATGCAAGGAAACATTGGAACGCCAATGCACCATCTGCTAGTGGACAGACTACGTGACGGTAAAAAGAAAATTTGTTCCAAATTTGAACACGAAATAGTACAGAATATCAGATATGCATGAAAGAGGAATGGAAATAAAAAGTTTCAGAATACTATTCTGTTCCTACTTATATAACAAAAATTCTTTATCGTGATGGAACTCCAGAGACAGATCAGCTACAAACTATTTTTTGTCTAATAGGAGTATATATTGCTAATATTTATCGGACTACTTGATCTAATTTTTCATATTATATCTTCTAAGAGATTCAATCGATTTCTTCGGAGTATCATGGTCATAGCTAACATTGCATCAAACTATAAACCACATTACAAACTTGTCGAAAGCTCCAACAAACCAACAATCACAAGTGCGGTCAGTAGTTGAGATCCAACCACAGACGACCAAGACTAAGGAAGACTCATAAACTTGATAACCTACGTCCTGCTGTTCTGTAAATCCGGGCTACCAGGCTCATTACGAGAAAGTTACTGACATTATTTGAAACAAGAGAGATCGAGGATGAAATTTATCTCAAGGTAAATATCAATGTCTTTTTGACACAGAGTAGATATTACTTAGAGGATGCTCTAGAATATTTCACTGATATTTATTTCATACTTCGATTAATACATAGAGTTTTTTTTGGGAAAATCCAAGACGATTAGCCGTGGAACGATGAAATTTTTGTGTTCAATTATCTTCTTAATATAGCAAAAAATCTGACGTGAACATCACGTGACTTACTTGAACATCATTGGATATATACAGGGTGTAACAGAAATAAGTACATCAATTTTAACCTGTAATGCAATTTGTCAAGCATAACAATTTTTCTTATTAACTTTTTTCCGTAAATCCTCTGGATATAGAGTAAAAATTCATCTAAGTTTTGTCAAAAATTTCATAGTGCGCCTGGGGTTCAAATTGAATGTTTCTCATTTGTTGCAAGAATGACAGCTGTCGATTGAAAGGGGTATTTTGCAACTTTGAGCCATCGTAGTCTTGTCAATCATTCATTTGAAACTGGAAAAATATTAGTATTTTGGCAATACATTGATATTCACTCACCTCGATGATTCTATTTTTGCAAATGTTGGAAGAAAGACTGAACTTGTCTCAACAATTTGGTCTTTCAGTCGTATTTATATGTAATTTTTAAAAAGTTTGATTTTTATTTAGGGATTTCACGTATATTCTCGGATAGTATATTTCTTAAACATAAGATTGTCTGCACCAGTTAATTGCACGTGAATCAGCTGATTTGAATTGTCTGAAACTGTGTCACTGTGTCGGGAATGTTAGACTGTGCTGCCATCTACAAGCAGTTCAAAAAGTAGCTGCTGCTCCCAACTTACTTCATAAGAAACAGATCAGAAATATGAAGAGAAAATCATTCAATAAAAGAAACGGTGGAATATTAAATGGAATGTTATTCTAAGAACAGAAAATATAACCTATAAATGTATCAAACTGAATTTGGTAAATGATTTTGAATATTTGCCAATTTCATGATACAATATTTTGTTTATTCAGCAGATCAATTCACGGGGCATACTTTATTGAAACGACCTGAGTGTGAAATGTGAGGTTTGTAATAATATGAGAAAAACTAATACACAGGTGCTTCATTAATAAATTAATGTATTTCATTCATCTCATCTGCTGTTTTACGTTTCAGATAAACGTTAGATTCTAAATATCCCATGGTATTCTCATCGTAATGTATTAGTGCATAATATTTTGACATTAAATACATAAGCATAACCACAAAAATTAAATTTTCAGTGAGAAATGACAATTCGGATATCGTTCCTAATAAATTTGCTAAGCTAATCCTAAACTGCCCGTGAAATCGTACACAGAATTGATAATTTATAATCTGTTTTCTTCCAGAATTCATTTGAAGGAATTGATAACTCACATATGTCTGAATCAATTATTTTTCTATTGCAACTGCTGCTGGATCCGATAACTATGCACTTGAATGACTCGCTAGATTATAGGGTATGAAAAATGCTAAAAAAAAGATGAGAATTCGGGAAAAAGTTGCTAAGAAAAATTGTTAGGCTTGACGAGAACTATCACTGGTTAAAATTAATGTACTTTTTTCTGTTACACCCTGTATATATATATATATATATATATATATATATATATATATATATATATAAATAATACAATATATATATATATATATATATATATATATATATATATATATATATATATATATATATATATATATATATATATATATATAAATAATACAATGTGATTTTGTGTTTGATCGTATATATCATTGGATGTATATAATCAAATCGTTCCACAGTTAATCGTTTTGGATTTACTCAAGAGATTCTAAGAATCTGTCAAGTGCAATGCGGTTTCAGCCAAGTCGGCTGCTATGGAAACAGTATGCCATTATTCTTATACTACAGCTACCAACGGATTTGAATTCATGCGCAAAATAAAAAATAAACTTCTACTGAAGTGCACTTCCGGTTCAGTCCATTGTTATGAAAATAGTAGACAATCATTCAGATGCTACAGCAGACTAAAATAACAAATTTCAATATTCTACACCTGATCGATTCGGATTTATGCGAAAAATTTTCAAAAGACTGTCAAGTAAAGTGCACTTCCGGTTCGGTTGATCTCAATAAAAAAAGGATTTGAGCATCTAGATGGTACAATCGTCCTAAATACTAAATTCTAACAATCTACGTTCAATCGTCTTGAATTTATGCGGAAAATTCAAAAAATGTTTCGAATAAAGTGCTCTTCCGGCTTAGTCGATAGCAATCATAATGCAAGGTGTACAACTAGATATTATAAAAGTGCCTAATACAAAATTCCAATATTCTACGACTGATTGCTTGGAATTTGTGCGGAAAATTCAAAAAGTCTTTCATATAAATTGCATTTCCGGCTTAGCCGATTGTTCTAAAAATTGAATATGACCATTGAGATGCTACAGAAATTTCGAATGCTTAATTTCAGTATCCTATGGCTGATCATTCTGAATTCATGCGGAAAATTGGAAAAAAGTCTTGAGTAAAGTGCACTTCCGGTTCAGTCGATCGCAATCATAATGCAAGATGTACAATAAGATGTTATAGAAGTTCATTATATGGAATTTCAATATGCTACGGCGGATCATTCTATATTTATGCAAAAAATTCAGAAAAAGTTTCAAGTGAAGTGCACTTTGGCCTTGCCGATTCTTACAAAAATAGTAGATAACCATTCTGATACAGCATCAAGTTTAAATACTGAATTTCAACATATTACGGTTAATTGTTCTGGATATATTACAAAAATTCGAAAAAAGTTTCAAGTAAAGTGCACTACCCGTACAGACGCTTGAAACCATAATGCGAGGTGCACAACTAGACTCTATACCAGTCTTTAATACAAAATTTCAACATCATACGTTCAACCAGTCTTAAGATTTGCGAGTAACTCACGCACGAACGCACGCACGAACATACGTACCGACATCAAGCCAAAAATAGTCATAACGGATATATTCATCAAAATCTCGATAGGTATGTGAATTTTGTCGGTTTCACAATACTTTCTTATACTTTGTACAAGTAAGTAAGAATATATTCAATTATGTACAAGTAAGTCACGTGATGTTCACGTCATATTTTTTAGATGAAGGAGAATAAGAAATGATTGTTAACTCACCACCAGTAACAAAACAGGTCAGCTTCAGATCCTGGTTCTCCTTGTAAGGCCCTGCTCGAAGGGATACTTCTTTACCCATCCCGTCGAAGATTTTAGGTTTGTTTGGAGGTACTGAAATAAAAGAAAAACATTACAGAGGAAAATCATTGGTAGAACTGTAAGTATACACCCTGCATCCTATATTCAAATATCTGAATAAAACCAAAACATGTCAATCACATACTGATTTTTAAGCTCTTTTAAGTAGCCCAGACGTTAATTTAACACGCTCTATTACTTTTGTTGGTCGTCTGTAGATATATTTTTTTGATTCTCATTTTGATATCATATTCTCTAATACAACTAAATAATATTCTCGTGAAATAGCAAATTACATTCTTTCAAGCTAAAGTTTTGTATTTTTCTGCTTTAGGTAAAACAGATTTGATGTGAAAACTCTTGCATGAAAAGTATGCACATATTGCCTGACATGCATTATATTTCATAACTACTCACGTAAAACTAATGTAATATTTTTGCTTGAAGAAAGAAAGAATGCCGGGAATATAATGGTATGGCTTTAGAAAATCCGCTGAATAGAAAATTACACTGAAGCCTGATATTTCCGAACAGAGTTTCAGGCTGCTATTCAAATTTTCATTCCATTGAGAATGCGATATTTCCAAGTTGTACGTTGGAATATATTTTCGTCAATTATTTTTTGATTGAGAATACAAAGTTTGACACGTAAGTCTAGATATGATAATGATATACTTTTTCTTTCATTGTTCCTTCATCGAAAGAGACCAATTTTATCCTTATCGATTATTCTGTCTGCCTCAAAAAGCTGATTGATGTGAACTCCTTCAATTGCAACGTCAAAATGTCTAGTTAAAATAAATTATCTGGTAATACTTGTTGAATCATTTATCCTTGCCCATATATTTGATAGATACTACAAGGATAGTTGAAGAACGTATTATTGGATATCTCAAATTAGGAAAAGAGTAAGTAATGTCAGTGACATATCCTTAGAACAAATGTATTTTTGAAGAGGCTTCATCGACTTTATATGCCATGACATAAAGTTCCGCAGTGAATTTTTTACAAATAAATAATAAGCATGAATGCCTATTGTAACAATGTATCCTGGATGATAGTAAGTATAAGCCACATGGGGCCAACTTTATAGTACAGCAGACATTTTGTTCTTCAAGTGTGCTATACAAAATGGTAGACTTATTTGCCATTTGGATTCTCGCCGTTCGCAATAACTTTAAACTTTTACGATCACAGCTATGAACACCTTCAACTTTACAACCAACAAACAAAAAAATGCCAGAACAATAATTTTAATACAAGAGAATTATTTTCCTCTGAATTCAATATCCTTTCTAATTTCCGTAATTAGACACAGGGGCATTCAAGAAATGCTGAATATTTAAAGTTCCTCCAGACTTGAAGTTTAGAATTTATTCCGGAAATTAGGTACGTCATTATAAAGAAGTAGAATTAATGAATTCAGTAAAGAAACAACAAGTGTAAGTCTTCTCCATTACTTCCGTTGCAGGAAGCGACTCACTATTCATTCAGAACGAAAGTACTCGATATACGAAATGAGAAATATAGTCCAGAATAAAAAATTTTCTGGAAAACTAACAACTACCAAGTCGATTCAGAAGACTTAAGGCATTCATCTGATTCCGACCCTCATAAAGTTCTCATATGAAGTTGTACAAAATATGAAGTTCACTGATATCTAATGATGATGTTTAACTCCCGAAATCGATGTAAATTGTTGACGAAAGTGAACAAATTAGCCGGAGATTACAAAAATGCCATTCAATTGATATGATCAACTGCAGAATTTGGACGAGCATTCTGTCTGATCCTCCATTTGCAACTGAAGGTAGTCCCACAATATTTTATAGTGTTGCCTACTATATATTGATTGATTCAACAATCGGCTATCTATCTCTGTCACCCTACATCAATATTTCATTATTTGTAAGAGATGAATTTCTATGGGCATATTGGACTCGTTCCATTTAAATATTTTTATCACTGCACTCTGAGTTTATTAATGACTGAATTCACGATCTTGACAACGAATTGTGAATTCATAGCCATTGGCATTTTACCATTTGGAACACCAACTACAACGACCATAAGTTAGTAGGACGGCAAAAACCGCGTTTGGGGTGCAGAGCGTGAAGAACACCTAGTGGAAGGTACTTCAAGTATGGGAGTCAATTGTACTAACTTCTTGTCAACTGAAAATTTCATTCAATAAACTCTAATTTTAATCGATGATTGAGTACTTACACCATTTTTGAACGCCTGTCCGCAAGAAAATTAAAGATTGCGATATGCTCCATACATCGAATGAACAATGTTCTTCCTACGCCAAAATAAGACCTGAGCTTCTTCATGAAAATGTGAATTTTATATTGCGTAATCTGACGGAGGTGGGCGAGCAAAGCAGTTGCTTGAAAAGTACGATATACTGCCTGCTTTGAGACTGTCACCACCCGTTAAAGCCGCGAACTCTGCTTCCCAATCCCTCTCTCTAAGGGCAACGGGTGCAGTTCGCGGCACCTCATGTGTGATAGAGTAATACTAATAATATTCGCCGGTTACTCGTCTAATGATTACTCGAGGAGATGCAAGCAGTGATTAGTCTCTGCTCATATTCAAGTTGTGGGTAGCAATCGCTTGAGGTATCGAGCATCAGTACTAGTCCAGTAGCAGACCTCACGTCATGAACCCCTAAAACTTGGCACCCAATCCCTCAACCTGAAGTAACAGGTGTGAACCATTAGCATAAGATGTGTGGTAGAGTATTGTGAAATATCCGCCAGTTACTCGTCAAGCGGTTGTACGGGGAGATAGAAGCAAAGATAAGTCTTTGCCTATATCGAAAACGTGGGTAGATGTTAGACCACATGTCACTATTCCCAAAGCTGTAGATTCTGCTATTCAAGCCCTCAACTGAGTATAACAAGCGCAAAGACGCAACAACGATGCGTGGTACTGCTTACCGGCGACTCGTCAAACGATGACACGAGTACTGAGGAGAAAAGAAGTCCTCAACTGCAAAGGTGGCCTCCTTGAATGAAGTTGGACTCTAAGGAGAAGTGGTTCCAATAGGCTAAGTTATCGCTGGGGGTGAGTTGCGTATTAAATCCGGCACTGACCTGAAGAGCCAGTAGGGTATTATCCCACTCTCACCAGTGAGTCCAAATCAGGAGGAAACATTGGCAACAGACTGATAGCGTGTTTGTGCCAAGAATGATTGACTCACCAATTCCTGCCTATGTGCAGGTACCATCTGTACTGCCGAAAGGCGGAACATATCTTATCTGACTTGGATATTGGGGAAAATTGATTCCTAGATATCTAAATCAACCGAAAACAACTGTCAACATCCAAGAAGATCTTATAATAGTTTCAATTGGAGAAGGTTCAACTGACTTATTGTATTAAACGATGAATGGATCAGATTTGGATTGATGATTACAATCCAGAATTTTGAAATTTCGCCCACAAAAATCAGCAGAAGTTCTTGTTCCCATTTTTTGGAAACAAAGTTGGGTTACAATGACTAAAGAATATCATTCTTCATTATTGACTGAAATCACCAGAAATATTCAAAGAAAACATCAAGAAAATATTCTTAAAGATGTGCTTTTCTTGCAAGATGGATTCATTTAGTAACATAGGCTATCATAGGCAACTTTACAAGAGACGCACGAGCAGTATTTGTTCGTGAGAGCACCATCCATCCGATTGGATTTGAATTTCCTACAGTTGTTGGTAGCACTGTCGTGAAGGTTTTTGTTACAGTAAAATTAACATACATCAAGTGGCGCACAGGGAGTATTTGTTCGTTCGCGCATCGTTCTTCCGATTGAGTTGAAACCTAGCATCGTTGTTGTTGGCACTTTTGTGAGAGTTCTTATTCTAGTTACTTGTTGTTAGTACTTGCATACAGATTTTGACATGATATTTCTCACGTGAAATAGGTGACGCACGAGTGGTATCTGTTCGTTCGAGCATAGTTTTATCCAATTGAATCAAAAATTTTCATAGTTGCTGCTGTCAATCTTTTGATCTTCAAGCTAAAGTTGTGGGAATTATGTTCTTCACAATTTATAGGATATGTAAATAGCTTGCGCAGTTGAAAATTCACCCCGAAGAAGCCAGCAGATATTATATTTGACTGTGGTAGCATAGGTGATTTGGGCTTTTTTCACCTATCCAATGTATACGAATTACTGTAATTACTGACTTTTTGATGTAAAATAGTGAGAATCAGCGCTAATTTTTGATAAGAGTAACAGTAATTTTTGGATCCTTCCAATATTTTGGTGAGTTGATTCATGGATACTCGTAAATTTGAAAGACATAGACTCCAATTTTTGACACTACAAATATTTGTCTATAAAGTGGAGAATTATGTTCTATAACTTCTATCTTGGACTATAAAATCTCTAGGTATCTCCTATTCGTTCAAGTTAGAGATCTATGTAATTGAATATATTAGGCAATCAAGAGAAATAATCAGTCCACAAGTCCTGCAACTCCACTAACTATAGAGCTTTATTACCTGAGGATCGTGGTAGTAAATAGTACTCACACTGCTTACAAATACAAGTTGGAGGGATAGAAGCACATGGTTTGTAATACCATAGTAAAGCTCTTGTAAATTCACAAGGCTGCACATCAAAATTAATTTTCAGTAGAGTATAATTAATCTGTCCAGGTAACAGACAAAAGGGGTGAGAGATTGGGCCCAAAGTTTGTGGATGAGTTGTAGAGTACAGATAACCTGGATGCTGTGTTTCAAACTGCAGATTCAGTCATTCAATAAGAAATAAATTTTAATTATACTCCACAGATTTCAAATGCTTCTCTGAATCTATTGTTCATGCACTCATATAGAAGATTATTTATGGACAGAGCAGTTATTATCTTCAGTGGTTATCTGTCTCAGTTAGAGAAGCTAATTCAGTGATTGTTTTTTATATCGGAGGTAACTGTTACTAAGCGTCTAGACATTCCAGCTCTACCATCATATAAATGTTTTTTATGGATTCATATTAGCAATCCATTTGTCAGGATATCCTTGATGTCCAAATGTTAATTTGTACTCTATGCCCTTTTGATGTGTACTTGATATCTGTATGAATATAAAAGTTGGAGATTGTGTGGAAACACTATTTCTTCAAAAAATATAATTGGAATTTGCACTGTAACCGGAAAGCGTGCGTTGGTCGATAACCTTTCCATCTTTTTTTATGAAGAAGTGAGTTTTTAACCCTCAAAAAAACATGAGGAATAGAATTGGAGAACTTCATCTGTCAGCAGCTTCCAGTCATGCAGAAACCACGAAAGTGATTCATACTGGCCTGAAGCAACCGGCAACTAGACTACAGCATCGGCGCCGATAGGGTCACTCGCGTTTATCAACAAGTCATGTGGAATGCTCCTTTTTCTTGATGACCAATTCCATTAAGCTTGCGTTTATTAGAAAAACCGCATCAATTCTGTTTTTACTATGTTTACACATTGAATATTAAGATAAGTATATATCTTCGTTGATACAACTGGACTGAACTTACGATCGACATATCGAACTATATTACGTTTTTACATCTATTGTTCGAACGAAGGTAATTTCTCCATTTGACTGAATATTCTTTGTCTGTATTCTTTTCAAGTACACCATTCAGTGATGGGACTCAGATTTATTGAAATTATAGTTTCATATTGAAAAACATATTTTATTGAAAACTTCGTCTTCATATTACAATATTGTAGTATGTACTTGAATATTCATTGAAGTATATGAGAAATAAAATTTTCAATAAAAGTATCTTCTGTAAATAGAATCCAATCATGCGAATTCATTCTCCTCTCAAATTATAATACTTCTTTAAAATCTCCTTTTAGTATGATATCTTATTGTATCATTGTATAATTTGTAATTGAAATATGAACTCAAAGCTTCTTAGACAACGTTGGTTGTTACAATAATCGGTTTAGCTACGTAGATCCACTCATCTTACCATGATTCTCTCGAGTGGTGGATATTATTTTGCTAGAGATCTCCGCAAAATTACAGAGAAGAGAATGTGAATTTCTACTAGATAAGTAAAGCTGGTGGAAAGTTCACGATTTTCAAACTTGTTAACAAGTTTCTGGTGGGTATCAATGCTTTGCAGTGTGCACGGAAACGCACGCCTTGTGGAACTTGAGAAGATATCCTAACGAAGCCTTTTGAGCAAAAAGAAATATTATATCTTATCAAAGATATCTCTTGTTCTTAGTTTTCTCACAAAAATCCATCTTACAAGGCAGAAATTTCTATAAGAGAATGGATTAGTGCAGATGGAGTGCATGAAGTCTGTGGAATGAAACATCATCTCGTTAGACCAGAATAAACGAGCGGAAAAACGTTATTCAAGTTGTTGGATAGGTTTGGTATTCTGAAACAATTGTCGAATATGATATTCTTGAAGACATAATGTGTAAACACAATTGGAGCTGAAATCTTATGTAAACAGACGAGATGAACTCACTAAAAACCACATGGCTCGCACTGTCAAAAAACCCATGTAGAGCCAAACTTTCAACTCTACACCTTAGTCAAAATATATGGCTTGACCGTTTCGTTACTACAAGAACTTTTGTATAACAGAAAAGTTTAGGGAGTGTAGAGTTAGAAGCTTGGCTCTACATGAGATCTGATAGCATTTTAACAGTGCGAGTTACATGGTCTCATCTTGGCAACATTTTACATGAAAATGTTTTCAGTGGGATTCCACTTCTTTTTGTAAGTTGCATATATACAAAATTTCATCCCTTAGTTTTAGGGGTTGGAGGGTGAAAGTTCCAAGTTTTTTGTTGTTTGTGTACTGATACAAACTCACATACCAAATTTCACCTTTCTCGGACTTCAGGAAGTACATCAAGAATTTTGATGATCATCAGTGAGTGAGTCAGTGACGAAATCGGGGTTTTCAAGATATCAATAAAATCTGAGGTATATGAGCTATGCAATTGAAGCTATATTAATTCTATAGGTCTACTATAGGCATCATATCACGAGAGTTTTGTTTATCTGGTATAATCCAAATCCAAGTTATGAGGGTTCAAAATAACGACAAAGCTCTTCGAGAAAAGGTAGGTAGTGCCGTTGCGCTTCGCTTGGCTCATCTCGACGGGGGCACTACCGTGCCCCTTGATGTGAAAATTGGTTTCTCACGTAAAAGCTAGAATGCAAGAGCTTAAGCGAATATTATTCTAAGAGGCCATTACTATAGATCAGAAAAAAAGAGAACCTTAGTCTCTGAATCAGATAGAATTCACTTATTACAATATGAGATACATTATTGATTATATGACGTGCGAGGGTAATCCTGATTAGCAATTGTATAGGAATCTCAAGTAGTTGCTAGAGTAATTGATGGTTTGCTATAAATCCCATCCCAATGCCGATCCTAGAGCCAAAAAGATTTATCGTGAGGTATGGAAGATAAGAATGTTCTCCTGGGCGATCACGAGCTGATTTTTTGGGATCTTTGAAACAGGCAAGGAGGTGGAGACAAAAATAGCGACGAACTTATGCTACGTACATAACCAACTTCATAAATTGGTAACCCCAATGTTATTTATGCATATTTGTGCGCGAACTGTGTCAAGTGCTTGTTCTGGTGAGCCAACTCCTCACGGTCATAATATTCTAGACTACAAATGAATTACGCCTAGTCGGCTTGCAGAGTCATGGTTTTTATTAAGTGACATAGAAGCGTGGATCTATCTGAATTGGAATCCTCTCAACAGTTGATGACCTTAAAGCTTCTGAAGCAGAGATAGTCAAGCTTTGACCACTTGATGAACTCTGGCTAGATAAATTGGAATTCAGCGTCAATGGGACAAAAGCCCTTACTACATAGTTAAGTCAGCATCTACCAAAACATGACAGTAAGCTCTTCGTTTTCCTTGCGATCGACAAACAGTCTCTGTGCGACATGATGGTCCAAAGGGCGTCTGGCAACGATTCCACAATAATATCTAAGATGATCATGAACTGTAGGGACAACAGATATCGAAGAATTGACATCATGTGACGATAAACATGGAACACCTACACCTGACGCTGGCATCAGGGGAAATCGTCACGAGGTACAGAAGGCATCTGGTGTCCTGGGCAATTCCAATATGATTTCTTCCGATCTATAGGTAGGCACTGAGAAGACCACCATGTCCACAGACTTCCATTATGTACACAGCCAGCTTCAGAAATTAATGTTCCCGACGTGATAAATGCGTGTTCCTAGTGTCCTTACGTCTTTCAAGTCATCCGCCACAATACTGTACATGGCATGATTCATATTGGATCATTCTGAAGAGAGTTGGAAGCATGGCTCTAGATGAATTAAAAGTATTCCAATAGCTGAGCGGGTTGTATGCTCAGCATTGAATGATATCAATGCTTCTGCAATAGAGATGGTCAAGTTCGACGACAGCAAAGCAAGAGCCTCCACCATACAATTGCGTTGGCATCCACCAGAACTGGACTGCGATTATCCGAAGGGCTACTAGCAACGACGGTACGGTGGAGTCCAAATATTTGAATATGTTAGAGACAACATGTACACAATTAACATACTTAATCCATGACTACATGACTAGGATCAGGGTACACCATGAACAAAAAAATTGTATCTCGCGGCGGTATAGACGAAACATTCACACCGAAGCTGACATCGAGTCATAAATAGTGGAGGCAACATGTTTTGGTCCACATACATCATCGTGACACAATTGTTCTCATGACCAGAATCGGGGTACACCATGAAGGCAGAAATTGTATCTCTTGACGATATGGACGAAACATTCAAGCCGAAGCGGACGTTGAGTCATGAATAGTGGAGACAACATGTTGACGGTCAACATAAATCATCGTTACATTATTGTTCCCATTACTAAGACCAGGGTACACCATAAAATAAGAAATGACATCCTACGACGTTGATGCTGGCACCAGGCAGCTTCACCACAAGGTACTGCAGATGAGTCCACTTTTCTGAACAATTCAGGATGGCTCTCCGTAATTCTCGTCATTAGGTAAACATCTCCATACATTTATGCAATGTTCGTGACTAAGAAAACATAATTTAACAGGGCTAGAAGCCTAACAATTCCCAACATCACAATTAGTACTTTACACAGGATATTTAGGTTTTCATGAACTTGATGCCGAGCATGGAATAAATGCCTTCATTGGCAATGTACGCAATGTTTTATGCATAGGTATTTGATTCTGCCACTTCCTTGTTGACTAAACAAGCAGGTCAAGAAGCTTGAGAGTCAGTTTCAATACATATTTGATGAATGTATAAGAAGAAGTAGGAAACCAAAATGATTTTTTGGTTGTAGATTCTTCAGCTTGTTAGTTATTAAAATAGAATAAACATCAAGTGATGTCGTCATAACATAAGTTACGGTTTTCTTTTAAAGTAATGGTGCGATTCTGGAATTTTCTACAACACTAAATGTATTTGTCAACAAAAATTGTTGCGATTTTGTTCTGATTTACAGTTCTGTAGCGTTATAGAAAATTCCAGAATCGCTATATAATTCTATTATGGATGAATCAGGAGCACTAAACTTCTCATCTCAACACGAGAAACGTTTTAGACATTTTGAACTCAGGTCACGAGAATCCAGTCCATATCTTGTAAGAATGGTATTTCAAAAGCAAAGAGGGACACATTGAAACTTTTAATTGGTCGTGAACTCACGCAAATGACCACTGAGTTATGCAGTTCACGCAGCCACTTGGCCGCGGAGACTTTCTATCTGTTACTTTGCGAACCATTGCGTCTCGCCGGGAAACTTACTACTTTCCACCCCATTTACCAGCCCGCATACATGCACGCTCTTTGTGGGAAGTAGCACGGAAATCCCCAAACTCTCAAAGAGTTCCCTCCGAAAAATATTGGATCACGAAGATAATTCTTCTACTGCCAGAAAGTGCACGTGTATACAGATGAGCCTCACATCATAATGATCGAAATATCCTGTGGCTCCTTTCAGAAGATACGACAGTTGTCAATAAGAAATTGTAGCTCAATTATCATAATTGTGTCGCTCGCACTGTAAACTCAACAAGGGCGTTGTTATTGTTACCCGAACATCTTACTCAATGATCACTTCGATCCTACATTCAATTTTCCATGAACTCAGTACTCAACTAGTGGGATTGTTTATAATGTTGATACTTGGCCACCTTCCACTATTTTATTTTGGAACGATAGCATTACATAACAAATTTTGGGGACCTCTCTTTTGCCAGCTCTTTTTTTTCCGTATTCAAGTCTTCCTTCGATAGATATCACTCAATGTCGTACCTGACATCCTGCAGATCTTCCCCTTCTACTATCAGAAGGATGAATGTCAGGGCTTCTGCCAAAAGACAAGAGATCAATTGTTTTCCATCGTATTTCTACAAACTTGACACCTGATTGTTTAGAGAATATACATGCAAAATGGATTCCATGTAAATTGCTCTTGAATAAAATATAATGTTTTTAAATACAGATGAAGAGTAAGACAGATGACCGACTCAATACCACAAGTATTCGTAGAGTTAGATCAAATTAAGGATAAAAATTTCTATGTACTTATTCTGAATAATGTGTTCTATTTATAAGTTTGTGTTAGCTTACGATGTTGACGTATATCCAATATAACACTTCTTTCATCTTTTGTTTCTCAGAGTTTCAGTCAATTTCATTCAAAAAAATGCAATTTGAAGATAAGTGCAGCCAAGGAAAAGCGTCCTAGCGTCTCAGCGTCTGAACCAGCACTCCACTTCAACGCATTCAGAATTATTTCATTTTCGTAAATTGTTTCACCGCAAGTCTTTTCTCTAAAACTTCTACAAACACATGCAAATTGGTAATAAAATTTTATGTCAAAAACACTCGTTCGACTTTAAACAACAACGAAGTTTGCCACTTTGCGACCCATAACGCTTGATTGGTTTGATAAAATTGAGAATCCAGAAGAATTCATATGGAGGATTTTACTGCATTACCTTACACAACTTTGTTGATATTCTACGAAAAGGATATAACATTTTTCAACAGACCTAAATCACATTATTCTTTTTCTTCAAAATCAAACAGCCCAGATCATAGCGCCATTACATACATGTTACATTTGTGTAAATCCACTACAACAGCTTTTCCATGTTTATTTTATTCTAATACAGGGAAATATCAAAATGATTCAACGTAATCTCATTCTCACATTGTTACAAAAGAATAAATTATATTAAAAATCCCTATATTTTCATTTACAGTGCAGTCTTTGTCTGGTAATACGTATAATCGTACAAAGCAGAATTAGTAAATAATCCGAATGAACTAGGATTATCACTTGACAGGCTTCGGATGGAATGGTTTTAATTACTATTGCAATATGGTTGTTACTCTAACAACTGTCAACAGTTGGAGAATTTTTGCAGTTTTAAAGCAGATGGGCTGACTTATTGAATTTTATACACCACTCTGAGAACAAAGTTCGCGGTCTCCAACAGAGGGAGGATCGATGTAAGTGATAAACATCGTTTTGGAAGACTTGTTTCTATATAGATCACTGAAATTTAGGGTCAGTAAAGTACAGTGTTGGCCACAGCAGATTTTTAACATTTATAAGCATCCAGAGCAGTTTACCACTAAATATTTCTCTTCTGTCTTTAAGGGAAGACAAGAGCATCGTACTAACAACGCTTCTTGATCGGAGTAGAGGTTTTTGACCTGGAAGGATAAAAAATCCAAATTTTCTCTTCAGGTACTATCCAGGTACAAACAGTGATATGCTGGATGAGAAGATCAGGTCAAAGTGGCAAACTCTAATTTGCTGAGAACGTTGGCAGAGTAGAGTGATTTCTCACTGAAAAATTCAGAGATGCTTATTATGAAACCAAATAATTGATCAGCAGCGGATCAAACACTAGATATTTGTTCGAAAAATATGAAATTGGAGCAAAATATGACGCCAAGATCTTCAACAGTATATTTTTTGAAAAGTACTGCGTTGTTTATATAACTCGAAATCCCAGTAGCTATTGATGCAGAATTCATCAATGTCAATATGTAGTTGATCCTTGTGGAACTTCAAAAGAGGCTATGAACTTAAAGGAAGTAAAGCCATTCCAAAAGATTAACGGAAAAAGTAGATGCACCAAGAAATTTTGTATTTTTTTTTTCAGCCGAAGATCATAACTGACAGAATCAAAGGCTCGTCGAAAATCGATATAGATTCAACTCATTTGACCACAGGTCAGTATTTGTTGTACTCTAATAGAAGAAACCAGAAGAAAAATATGCAATATTATTATTAATATGCAACAGTATTTAGAGGATCGCGGAACTGAATGAGCTACCTCTAATTTTTTCGCAAACTCTATCTTGAAACGGCCTAGTTCAGTATTTACTGAAAAAATAATGAATAATCCCAGGGCCAAACTGGGTTGTTATAAGGTTAGCTTTCGACAAAATCAAAACTTTGCCAAAATAATATTGGACGTTACGTGAAATAACTTCAAGTCGAACAAAAATAAAATTAGGGCGTCACGCAAGTGTTGATCGAATTCTAAGACAATAAGATCTGTCGGCGATAATCGAGATGCCGCAGAACATAGAATAAAACAATATCTCAGACAGCAATACTTACACACCAGCTGTGAAATTAAACACCAATGGCCAGTTGCACCGCTCTAGCTTCCATTCCAAGCTTCACTTGCACAAAAAATATCGAATCGGAATGACGACAGCAATGTCCAGTCCACATTTGACTTTCAAATTTTGATACGATATTGTCAAGTTGAACGACACCTTAAATGAAGGGGACAGCGGTGCAACTGGCCATAAATAAATCACTTTCCGAGAATTAAAGTGATAGGTACTTTTTTTTGACAACAGATATTTTAATCAAGTTTACTAAAATGGTAGGTATTTGGTTGAGCAAAATAGCAATAAAGTTCAATAAAAAAATATGAGACAAGATATCGGCGATTTGCGCCCCTAATGTAGACTTCAGCAAGTCTCAGCTTAATGGTAACTGGGACAAATACGCCAATAAACCTACTCCAACGTGAGAGTATAGCATAAGGTGAATCAGGCCTGAGATCGATCGATCTGCTTTGCAACAGGACGTAGCTTCTATAACGTAGTAAAGAGCAGAAAAAGAAAAGGCGACAACAAATGACTACTGCAGCAAAAGGTGATACAAAAAAAAAAGAATCACGTGATGAAGCCCCGAGAGGCCTTATTAGGCAAATAGCACCAACAATAATCTTGACAAAAAAAAAAAAAACTGAAGAATCATCTAGATGATGAAAGTGCATTTTTGACAGCTCATGAATGCTTTTTACTTCAGAGATTTCGCAAATTACCATCTCACACAATTACTGAGCTTGCAATCAAGCAGTTTGGGCAAACTTACGAAACAGCAGCTTCCATTTAGTACTAGTTTCAAGTTGACTATTTGATAGGTACATAATTTATGGATGTACAAACTCAAAAATATCCTTTAATCTTCATTGTTTAGTTATTGACTGACGGGAGGTCAAGTGCTGTACGTTTAAATAATAATTTGATCCTTATCAAAGCTTTATCGAAAAAGTACACCAAAAGTAAGCAAATTTCCATCCAATAATAATAATTCATTCTAATAAGCTTCAAATTCGCGCCAAACAAGTCATTGAATAAATCCCGGACAGATTTGAGAACTGTACATAATAGTAGTGACACGCACGGCTGAAGTTGTAACTAAATTTTTATCTACTTGAATAAACTTCAGTTGCCATATCCCTAATGTCATATATATCTATGGGCATTGTTTCACTCGGAACAAGTATTTGAATAATTTAATTTTCCACAATCACTGAGCTTGAATTGAAGCAATTTGTGCAAACCTACGAAATAGCAGCTTTTATTTAGTACCAGTTTCAAGTCTGTAAATAGTATAGTTGCTGAGAACTCAGCGTCACGCCAGCCAGCCAGACAGCCAAAGTTAATATAATAGCGCTTTTTTCCAAAAAATGCGCTAAAAAGCTGAACTGAACCACTCAGCCGGTGACATCGCTGTAGATCCTAATTGATCCGTCTGCTAAGCATCTGAATCTTGCAAGGTCCGTAAACTATACAAACTACCTCAATCAGTTGACTTGTGGGTATCGATGAGCGGTGTATAGATGGGGCACTACGTCACTGCTAGCCCTGTCTGAACATCACGACTTATCTTAGTCTATATCTTGCTTCAGCGTTTGTCGCTTGATATAATATAAATCCGAATCTGAATACATTTTTTTAGTGTTTTGCTCAGTATCACTCACCTACCTTCCGCTACTTTCTTCAAATTTTTATATTGTTGTTAACTGCGTTTTTGTAAACGTTAGTATATATCTGAAAAGTTCATTTTTCGAAAACTGTCATTAAAAGTGAACATTTACAAGGCAACCAGAAGCCTGCGAAATGATTGCTTTATTTACAGGATGCAAAATATTTCGCATCCTGCAATGAAGGAGACTATATTGGTATCATAGCAACATTTTGAGACATGATTATCGGAAAAACGTTGTTTGATACACGAATGCAAAACTCTTTCGCATTCTTGTATAATTTTTGTGGTCGCTACGCTAATTTTTAAAATATTTATTCTTGAATGCAAATGTGACAATTTGCGATCTAGAATCAAAAATAACTATCAGAGTTTTGCTCTATTCATTCTTGTGTTATTTTTTTCTACTGTACATTTCTTCCAAAAAATTTCTCATCTCTTGAAATAAAGATAAGATATTTAAGATCTTATTTTCGACGCATAGATAACGTATATATTTTCTCTGATTATTTCAAAATAATCTTATATTCCAACAAAATAGTTTGATAATATTTATTGTCAATGTACCTACAAATATTTAAAATTGGGTTTTGGAATAAACCATTCGCACTCACTCCCCCTGGAAGATTATTAATATCAGCTAATGATGACACAGATGACACTTCCAATATCTTTCTCAATTTAAGTTTGTTTGATCTTAGAGCTAATTGCATTGCTCTAAAAATCAATATATCAACTCCATTCAAATTGTATATATCATTTGGAGCAAAAATGGCTTTATGGGCTTCTATTACTAGGACTATAAACCTCATGAAGCCTAATTTTTGCTCCTAATATCATAATATACGATTTAGGTAGTTTATAATTTTGTGCCTAGAGGTCAGTAATTTTTTCATCATATAAATAATTTATGTTTTTGATAAAATGGGAAGAGATTTGTCAAAAAAAGGATAAATACTGCTGTAGCAATGCAAACACAGCGGTGGGCGCGGCCTCGCAGGGCTAGCGGTGACGTAGTCTCGACTAACCAAATGAAGCAGAGTGGCTCATTGAGGTAACCTGGATGTCTATTCTGTAAAATAGAGACAAGAGCTAGGCTCTATATTTATGACGTCAGGCAACAGTGACTGTTTCTATGTACAGAATAGATACGTGTTTCTATTCTAGTGATATTGAAGTATCAAAGTTTTCCAAACTATTTAAGTTGGCAACACGGCTTTTGAAACTTTGATCAATAATAATTTTGACTTTAAGTATAAATCCTGCTGATTGGTTTTAAAATAATCCATCAAACTATAACCAAATTAAAAAACAAAATTGAAAAACAAAATAAAAAATCGAAATAGAAATTCAATATATTAATACACAAAACCCCGTGAACTGAACTTGATAAAATATAACAAACTATGTATATCGTATAAACAGTACATAAGACTTTATGAGAATTTAAAATATCGATAAGCAGAATCTTAAACTCAAACGTCAAATATAGAGCTGTTTCTATGATATAGCAACACCTACAGTGGTAGCTCTAAAACACCCAAGAAATAGCAACTGACATGACGTCATATACCTTTGTTTCCAACAGTCTCCGCTAGATGCCATCATTAAATATAGAAACACAGATGACATAGAGATAGCTCTAAAGTTACAGAATAGGGGTCCTGTGTAGTCTATAGACCTTGTGAATCTTGCCCTTCTGAATCTGTTCCGTCGAATAAAACAGATGGCCCAACTGCCCAAAAATATTCGACCGAAGCACAGCTTATTCCAAAAGGATCCTCAAACTTGAATTTGCACACGCAAAAGAAAGACTTTGGAATAAACTACAAAATTGTAATGGTAAAATAAAAAAGAGGAACAGATTCAATGTTTGTCCCAATGAAGACTTTAGGCTGACTGTCGACTTTAATTGAGTCATATCCGGTCGATTTGACTTAATTAGAAATCGGAAAAAAAACATAGCGACCGCCCAAGGCAGCTATCATTAAAAAAAAAAACTCTGTAACGTTACTGACTTCAGCGCGAGCATCACAACCAGTGACAATTCAAGACAACAATATTAGGCTACGGATTAGTTATTGGAAATAAACAGTAAACACGCTTCTAATATAACCTAAATATAAACTAAGCTTGAAGAGAAGATTTGAAACAAGAATTGAGAACTCTGATTTTGAAATGCAAAAATATCTTCTTCTGAAAGTGAGCAATGAAGTTAACCAAATTAACCCAAATATTATCATGACTTTTCACAAACTTAGCTGCTTTTAAACCATTGACGCTAGGGCCTGAGGATGGACGATTGTCCGAAATCGATAGCCTAAAGATTTCAAAATAAAAAACGTATGTTTTTTGAAGCAATTTTCAACTTTTCAACTTATTAACCCAAATTATATTTTAGAATTTAACCCAAACAAAATAATTTCCAAAAGCCAAATTGGCACGTAACAAATGTCTTTCAGCCTGTCATAATTTCTCTGATATTCAAGTTGTATCATTTTTGGAATTGACAAATTTTCAAATCTCAGACGGCTTCGACTCAGTTTTCTGTTTTGCCAAATAAAAGAAACAATTATAAGCCCATTTGATCTCATATTTGACCAGATCCTTTATTCTTTCCAATTATTTGAGATAAATAAATATCCTATTTTCTTCTATAATAATATTTAGTTTTCAAAGTCCTCTGTTATGCGAGAATTGAATCCTTTGTTAATATCATCCGTTATACAACGTATACGTGCAAAAATACCATTAATACCGTAAATCTCTTTATCTTTGAATCTATAAAATAATCAAAGCGCAGTTTCATATAATGAAATACAACAACATTGCTATTATTATCAGACCATCGTATTATTCTTAACTTAGTTAAGAAAAACATGGAGATTAGTAGTATTATAGCATAAAATACAGGATAATAAGATTACTTTTAACATTATAAGTAAAAATTTACACAGAGAACGCTCTTAATGATTAGCATACATGAGTTTTTACAGGCTAAAGCACCCAGAGTCGGTTGATCAAACATTATAACCTATTAAGGACTAACAGGATAAATGATTGTATTATAATTAAATTCTCGTCGAGGGAACCTCATCTAATTATAGATGTGCCCGTAGCTTAAATAATCAATATTGATTCTATATGTTACCGAGAGCGTGGCCTTCCATGTCGAGGGAAAATTTTATAACCAAACAATGAATGTTAACTTCATTTTAAATTTCTATGACCCACAGACAAGATTTGAAGAATGGCAATTAATATGAAAAATATACCAAACCGATGTGATTAATTCATTCATTTCTCATAAAACAGTTACCCATAAAAATATAATTTCCAGAATCGTCGCATTTAACGACCTGGAATCGATTGAACAGAAGAGCGAAAACTAATCTACGTTATCTTCAGTGCGTGGTTATTTGTACGCATTTTCATCGATCGATATAGGTCATTTACTGATGACTTGTTTGAAATATTGAATAGGCATGTTTTTGAAGGGTATAATTTATTTTGACTCTAATTACAGTTGTTACAGCTCAAACAATCAATAAATATATGTTTTTTTATCGAACAGGAATATTTTGATGAACTATCATCATGTCTTCACGGAGTAATATCTACGTTTCCGTTTCTTGTAACTTTTATATCAATAAATATTATTCCAGAATTGTTCCAGGGAGTATGGTTGGTGCTGAAGGTTTTAATGGATAGTACTGAAGTACATAATAGTGTAAAATGCAGTATTCTCTGATATCACAGTATTCAATAAAGGCGATACAATCCTTTCGGATGCCAATCATTGGTCCTTATATAACTTGCAAAAGACAATCCATTACAATTTGATCTACGTTTTATTATGGCAGAAATATTCATAGGGTCTCTGTTTCTTGAGACATTGTGAATTGTCAATCAGATAGAAAAATATTTTTCATTGTAATCGTTCCAATTCTCTGTCATTGCAAGAGCATTTTGCTATTATTTGATTCAATACATCTTGAGGCTATATTGAAGTATAATCAGAAACAATCCATGAAGCTTGAAACAGAATCTAAATTTGGCCATTGTTGAGGAGATTTGCTACATAAGTATATCGAACCTGACGGCTGTGAACAATCTAAAATTGCATTCGACAAATACAGTTGATTGAAAAGACAAATATTCTCGGGAATGAAAACCCTAAAATAGCTCATCATTAGTGACGGCTTGACACAATTTACAAGAACATCTGTTAGTCTATGAGACGACTGCACCTTTTGTTCCCTGATAGAACTTACGGTCAAATTGTATATTAATCGATCAGGTATCTTTTCGGCGCTACACCCCTGATAGAACTTACGATTTGAACTAGTAGTACCAATCAATAACGAAGATCGAGTACTCCAAAAAAAAGGTACTATCCCCTGTCCTGTCCGCCGTTGCAGTTTTTCAAACGATTTTGTTCACTTGGAACCGCGCTGGTGCCACGCTTGCTCCGATGCTAGAGACTTTGTCCTCAGCTGAGTGTTACACTTGCTACAAGACTTGTTATACAAGATAGATCCAGTGCCATTTTTCGCTCTTGCTGCGTCGCTGGCTGCTGTTCGCGACCAATCAGAACGGGCGATAAAATCACGTGACTCTATCACTGAGTTATATGTCGCAACAGCACGCTGCGCTGCATTCTGCTTTGTGGAGTTTTGAAGTAAAAATCAGTAGAGACTATGGGTCATGGAAAAGGGGTGAAATGGAGAAGAGCAAAAGTGGAAGCTGTCATTGAATCATACAAGCATGAGCCGTGTCTGTACGCGGTAGGATCGTCAAACAACATGTTGAGAGCTCCGCGGCCTTGATTCCTCCTCCAAAACCACTCTCTTGAACAAACTTTTTCTCAATTTTTTCTTTGTCTTGTAGTTCTAATCAATTCGCAAGTCATAACTGCAGCAAATGCTCTTGCTCTCCTCCGACGACATCCATATTTGTAATAAGCAAGTCTATCAAGTTAACGTTCTAGAGTCAGAATTAGTAGGACAGCTTGCATCGTGTACTACAAAAATAATTCTCCCACCAAGCACAGCTCAAAGTGGTCCAGGGTGCAAGAGAACTTACTGCGAACCAAGTGAACAAAATTGCCTCGAAAATTGCTTCGTGTGCAGCGGACTTCAAGAATTATTCGATTTTTACGTCCCAATTTCGAGCGCAACTGTACGACGGAGTACTGCCTCTTGTCCAGTCTGGGAGGGCAGCAGTTACTCCTAAGTGTAATGCACTATTGTACTCGACTTGCCTCATTGAACTTACAGTCTTTTACAATTTAAACTTTGAACCTCCCTGAACAAAGAGAAAGCCGGGATCAATTTGATGAGAGAAGTACAGCTGCGTCCAAAATTGAGACCTAGAATCAGATGAACTTCAAGAATGATTGTCACCCTGTTTGGGAGGGTGAGAATCATTCTTGAAGTTCATCCGATTTCAGGTCTCAATTTTGGATGCAGCTGTACTTCTCTCATCAAATTGATGTCAGCTTTCTCTCTCAAGCAGCACTCTGATATTTTCGTGTTCAGGAAAACCCAATCTATGATTAGAAAAAATTCAATTTGGAAAAAATGATTATCGTGAGCTCGATCAGGGACGTTCAATACAAAAATGGGTTACACTTAGGAGTGACTACCGCCCTCCTGGAAAGGACAGGTGGTAACACTTCTAGTTTTTCTTGAAGTGTCTGACCTTCGCTATCGATTGATACTAGTTTCAATCTTTAGTTCTTTCAGAGAAGGTGCGTCAATAAAACTGGACAACAATTGGTCGTTTCTTCGACACTGGAGACAGGACTTTGCATTTATAATGTCTGGTTTTCTATTGACCACCGAATACCCGTTCGATTCAAATACAATTTGCCCGTCAGTTTGATCAGGGAGCACAAAGTGCAGCCGGTTCCCCGATAATACATCAATTACAACAAAAACAGTTCAATTTCAATCTCATTCCCACAGCTGCTGATAATAGCTGCTAAAGTGACCTTTACAGAACGAAAAATATCCGTATATGAATTAACTGTTTTATCAGAATTACGGCAATCAAAGATGAACCCAATTGCTCGTGCATTGAGATAGAGCTTTCAACAGTTGTATCTTGATTATTTATCATTTACTGGAATATTGATCATATGAATATTTATTCCCCAATTAGCCACGCCGCGTTAGGTTCGATTGACTAGTCAAAATCGCGAAAAACCTCTTATATACAGTTCCTACTTCATAGAAATCGTGCTGGAAAGAAAAGACGCTCGATTCTAGCTCGCTCTTGAAACGAGGAGCTGCGCAAAAGGGATTTGTTCGTTTCATCGATTGCGTACTACCACTATTCACTTTTCCAAGAATTGAAAGGTGCAGCAACGTTCAAGAATTACTAAAATTTCGAACTTGATTGATTACGAAAAAAACCTGGAGCTTTCAAGAATGTTGAGATGTTTCACATTATGATATGCTGATTATCTCAACAATCTCTTGATGCTAATCGAGGATGTATTCATCAACAGAACGTTTGAATAATTAATAGTTATTGACGAATAAAAATTGACTAAGAGGACAGTTGTACAGTTGTACAAGCTCAGTCGCAGCTTTGGAATAAGGAGTCAGTGAAGTTGATGCACTGCATACAGAAGCAAGTATTCCTTGTCAAAATTATCCTGCCACAATTCTCTTAGTTCTAGGAAATAATATTCTATAATCAGAGACTAGAACTACATGGCCTTCATACCCATAATAGCATCTATTTTTGTCGCATTTCTAATGGTATAACATACCATAAGCTATCAATTGACACTATCAACAGTAATTACACAAAAGCTTTTTATATTGCTGGATAAATTTGTTTTCACGAAACCTTGTTACCTAGCAATTTGACAAGAGAACTGTTCTGATAGAATCACCACACCGTAGGTGGAGTGATTTTATTTTTTGAACAGTTTTCGAGTCAAATTGGTGTCAGATTACAAGGTTGAGTTGTCAAACTGAAATTTATCCCAAGAAAAATAAAATGCTAGAGTGTAATTCGGCGAGATAATTTAACGACATTTTATTTATGAAAAAGTTTATTTAAATGTGCAATTATTGAGAGTACAATTATCATTCATCGTTCATTTGACATATTTTACCACGTATTCTTTATAATTTTCTCCCTCAATTCTTCGCATACTTCAAGTTCAATTTAGCAAAATACTTGGAGCTTGACATACCGTTGTACCTCTTTCTAATGGATAATTCTGGTTTTCACAAAATACGGTGAATACAGATACATGATTCATTGTTTTTTGTATTCATAGACACACTTTACTTAATATTTTTTACTTATATTCTCTTCGGAAATATTCCATATTCTGTTTATTTTGCAGTTTGAGCATAGACAAGTTATGCAAATGACATAGATATGGTGAGTGTTTTGATTTGGTTGCTAAGAGAAAGGTAAATAACGTTTTATCACTTGCAAAAAGTTATCTTCTTTTTTATCTGCTGTCGAAACGATGGAATTGTTTTTTATATATGGCATACTTAATATTGGCTTGGAATTATCGTATATATTATCACAAGAAACTGTAACTTTATCAATAAATTTTTCTTGAAAACTTTGATTACTTAGCAACATCGTGAGAGTCATCTGTCCGATTGAATCACGAGAGCGTAGCTCGACGGATTCCATCTGAGCAGATGTCTTAAAGGATGTTGCTCAAAGGTAATCAATGTTTGAAAAAAAATGTATGATAAAATTAAAGTCGCGAGTGGTATTTGTGGAGAATATTTCTCGAATGAAATTGCTACTACATATAAGTACCTATTAAATAATGTTAGTTGCAACTACTAACCTTTTTTATTGAAAAATGCACTAAATTGTCTCCGTATATTCTTGTATTTTTAGACTTTTTGTTTTCAATTTCATTACTTTCGGCGAAAAATGCATTTCCAAAACGATTAAATTTTGACATTTCCGAGAACTGATTGTTTGTTTATATTAGAACTGTGTATTGTTTTTCCATGACAAAGGCAATTTACCGCGATGAATCGCTTGACAACGGGAATTTACCGAGATAACGGGAATTTATCGCGGTAAATTCCCGTTGGCAAGGAATTTATTATTATAATTGTCATTGCAACTATGCAAAAATTTTCAGTATAATTGACATGAGTGAAATAATCAATTATCATTCTGAGTCTGAAGAAATTGCTTGTAGCAACAATGTGAAACACAAAAAAATCTATTAAAATTTGATAGCAAGTTGTGAAGGCCTAAAATATTCACAAGCTCTTATGATTACACTAATTAACTTTAACACAACATCGTGGTGATGAGCTCAACTTTAGAACGCTATCAACTTTCTATTTTGCCCCGGCAAATACCCCCGTGGTAAAAAACGACTTTAATGTAAGAAAGTTTGACAAGTTCTGCGGCGCAGGGTCTGTCAAATATAAGTGACAACTTTAAATTGGGTGCGGAAATATCGCTCTGAACAATCTAGATAGCGTAGGAACCCTTGAAGGATATATATTTCCTTCCGTGAGAGAAATATCTACGTTACACGGAATTAACCTGCACTTGTTTGCGACTCCGTGATTCATGTGTGCTGGTATGTGGAACAATTAAAGTTGGAAGTGGCAAAAAACAGCACAAACAAACGTATTTTTTGTTTGGATGCTGAGTTCTTGATAGTGAGACTGCTGAAAGCTGTGCATGCCAACCGGTTTAATTAAAATATTTCTCTTCTGTTTGCTACGGAATAATGCCATGAATTAGTCCTTGATATTTTGATAATTCAGAATAGAATGCTTGATATTTTGAATAAAAATAGGATTATTTCATTATTTTTGTTCTCTCCCAGCAATTATATATTGTACTTTATTGAGCGTCCTGCTTGCTACTTTTTGCTTAAAATGAATTGTTTTTGTAGAAATATTTCAGTCTTCAAAATATTGAGCTAGCAAATTCTCAAAGACATATTATCTGAAATTGATCTGTTATAATATTATGATAAAATTGAAAACTTGACAGAATGAAATAAGAACATTTCAATAGAAGAAGTTATGTCCAACATCTTCAAAATCCGTGCTCACTTCTACTAAAAACATTTAGTGCAATGTGGAGCCTCTAAGCTTGTATTACGTAAGATGACACAACAAAATCAAACATTGTGGTTGTACAACATTGAGCTACAGATAAGAGTGCTAAGTCTGAAGCTTCGTATCGACACCTGAGCGCGAGCAACGTGAGCCGCTCGACATAAGTATTTCAAATGCTTTAACTGAATCTCCGTTATCTTGTGATCAGGGCATGATGTTGCAAGTGCCTGCTGCCGCTTTTATTATTATCAATTTATTGGTGAATGAACGACAAAAATCTGTTTGGTGGGTTGAACAGATACATCGTAACAGAATTGGATATGGGAATTTGTGGCAATCTGCACGACTTAGACTAAGAACTCTTTGAGCGGTGCCAAAAAATCGAGAGCATGCCGCTCGACTTGAACAGATCGGTACCGACATACGAGTCAAAGCTGCTCATGGTGCAAGCGTTCGTATATCGATAAGCGACTCAAGAATATTATAACAATTGTCACGCACGCGCTCATCATGATTGACGTGATGTCGCACTGCTTTATGGGAAATATTCAACTTCGTATCGACATTCGAGCGCGAGCACCTATTAAAGAAGACCCGTTCCGTCTTTCGGCACTACTGGCGGCACCTGCACAAAGACAGGGATTGGAGTAGCCAATCAATTTCACCACAAACAGCAAGCTGCAAACTGTGGAGGCAGGATACTATCCATACCTTACTGGCTATGCAGGCCAGTGCCCAAGCTGTGAATCACGCAGCTCACCCGCTGGAGTGAAGTTTAACCATTGCCCTCCGCTTTCTGGTCAGTCCCCATGGAGTACCAGAAAGGAAGCTCTCTGGTGAGAGTGTCGCACCAGAAGGTTGCTTCTTGATTAAAGTCTTACCCAGGCGTAAGAAGCGCCAGCTTGGGAAGTGGGAAGTTCGTCATGTCTTAGCTTGCTACATACTTTGTCAACTTAGAAGTTGACCAATAAGGTACAATAACGCATCTGCAGTTGTGCGCGAATGCGGTCGCCAGCTTTTAGACAGTGGAGTCGGTCGTGAGTCTAACTTGACTGATTGAACCATACATAAACAAAACTGAATAAATGAACCTAGAACATAGGGCGCCACGGGGTTGTTTTGTAAGTGGGGCATACAACCACGAAAATGCCAATCTGTGGAGGATAAGACAATAGTGCCGGTTAGGATGATTCACGAACGATAAGCTCGATTTAAAGTTCAACAAGAAAAATATATCAATTAGATATATGTACACCATTCATTAAATAGTGAATTTCGTTGTGAATACAGATCTACTTATTATTAAAGTTGAAAAAAGCGAGAATATGTTAAAATCAATAACTAAATAATTGACTAGTTGTAGCGCGTAGGGGTGCATGGCTCGCGAAGGAGCAATGACTATGTAGAACTATGCAAAATATAAATGTACGCAATAACAGGTCGCACGACAGGTGGTTGGTCGACCAATTAAGGGAGTGCAGCGTAAAGTTGATCGTGAGAAGCGCAACACAAAATAAGTCCCAACTCTTACGAACTAAACAGCACTAGACGATATCAAAATAGAATTAAATGACAACAATAATACTCGCGTGAGCTAGTACAAAATCAAAAGTAATACCCCCTGAGGGTATTGAATATCTCAACAATAGATTCAATAAATAATTCAAATCGTGATTCGAACAAACATGTATCATATATAAATGGGCTTCTCTGGATATTGGCTGTCAACGATGACATCCGGTGACGTAGTCCAAGGACGTGTAGGTGTCGTAACCAGTGGCGTTTACGACCGGTTTCTAATTCGTTCCACCACAGCCACTTTTGTTATTCCAGTAGATTTCCCAACGATCGGATATATCCTCCACGTAAGATAACAATAAAGATCCAACAATATCATAAGATACAAATCAAAGTACAATAAAGGTACAATGAGAGCCTAAAAGGAAAACCATTAATATTGCTGGCGGAAGCTAGTCGATGAGATGATTTTGGATAAACATTCATACAATTTCCAAATTAACAGTAAGATGAAATTTAAGGAACAAAATATTCCTTTTTGATTTTTTTTTTTCAGAACAGTTTTAAATCGGAGTTTTTACTACAATGTGTACACACCTGAGATGTAGGACGGCTTTCACGTATCTGTAATGACCATGTGCTTTTTCAAATCCGGAATTATCCGCGGGAATTATAACTTCCCAAGACTAGGATTCTCAGTTAAATCCTCAACATGAGTATGTTCGAATTGATCTCAAACGAATCAAAATCACAAAATAAATATCTTAAATTCACAAAATGATCACTCTAACTTGGCCTGCGATGTAGTCAAAACGATAGTCAAGTACAAAAAGGACTGCAAATCTCCCAGCTTCAATGAAGATCCAGTATTTACGTGTTTCACTCCGTTGAGATAGGCAACCAACAAAGAAATATAATATCAATCCTTACTTCTAATGAATAAATTTATCATTCATATTTCCTTTGAAATAATAGAACGTAACAAGCTTCAACCAAAGGAGTTCAACATAAGAAGTCCAAATGATTCAATAAGGCGGCGCAAAATGAGTGTGCGAGCCACCGCCGCTCGCAAATCTCCGTTATCTTGTGACTGGGACAGGATGTCGTTGCGAATGTTGCTGTCGCTTTTATTATTATCAATTCATTGATAGATGAGTATACAAGCCCAGTGAAGAGTCAATTTTTTTCCCCACTTCTTCCGATTGTATGAAAGAGTTTATGACAATTTCACGCCAAGTGCTCTCTTTCTTCAATTCAATATAGTGAAGAGAGTGTTTGGGATTGCAAAGGACAATATGTGCTTTATGTAACGAAATATTCATGCAACTCAAACTGAGCGCCCTTTAAGCGGTGCCAAAAAACCGACAACGCGCCACTCGTACCTGCCGTGCGGAACGCGCCACTCGTACCTGCCGTGTGAAACGCGCCGCTTAACTTGAGCAGTCCGGTATCGACATCCGAGCAGAACCGCTCAAAGCGCGCGCGCTCGCATGTCGATACGCGGCTTCAGACTTTTATCCGTCTATCTGTGCCAGAACCAGCTCAAAGCTGTAGCAAATCGGAGCATATTTGGCTTGACTAGCCAACGGATTCAGGGCTCGAAGCACTCTTGCAGTACTATATCAAAATCGATCCACTGATTATTGCTTGTTCTGTGCCCTCGGCTCAAGCTAGCGAAAAGAACAGTCAACACAGCTCAAACTTGGGTCGCCTCTATTAATTCATGGTACTTGATTGAATCTATCTTCATTTGTTACCTCAATCTGTCGATATTTGAGCTGTGCAAAATAAATTATTCTTGAACCATAGCAGTTTCCTTCAAGCAGTTTTATGTTGAGTGACAAGTATAAGAATATCATTGGATGGATAGCTTCAGCTTCGTAAGATGTCAAGTAAACTACAGACAGACTTAAATACTCTGAAGTTTGGGTAGACGTTCAATATAACACACAGATCAACACAAGCTCTTCGAGAAATGAACAGTGGACTCAAAATTGAATTTTGCAAGCTCAGCAAGTTATTAGGATAACGTGATTGATGTGATATGAACTTTATAGCCCATCCCGGGTGACAGAACTGACCTAACAAAGTTACAAGACCGTAAAACAGCCTTGACCTTGAGCGGAGCGGCTGACGTGTTAACAAACAGAATCAGTGACTGAAAGATGAATCAAATATTTGAAGCAATAACAGCACAACATACTCAACACTCTACTTGAATCTATTTTATCAACTTAACGGCTGTGTGAACCTACGTATTATTTATAATTCAACTTAGTCCTCCCCATAGTTTCTTTTCTTCAGCTTTTCTGCCTCACAATATTCAAGCTTAGTTCATCCACTCATCCCACCAATTTCAAGACTGCCTTCCTTTTATTCGTTCCAGGTGAACCGGAGACGAGTACATTTTGTGCAATGTACCCTTATTATCCTCTGGCCTCCGTACACGGTCCATTTACTTATTTTTAGCACAAGTAATGTCTAAT
Source organism: Dromius quadrimaculatus (assembly GCA_963989225.1). Taxonomy (NCBI): domain Eukaryota; kingdom Metazoa; phylum Arthropoda; class Insecta; order Coleoptera; family Carabidae; genus Dromius; species Dromius quadrimaculatus. Next base: position 8,430,579 of record OZ022328.1, read on the forward strand.
TGCGGTCCGACCTCTATTTACGAAATGAACATCATGTTGGTCATATTTTCCAATTGCAGTCTATATTCTATAGGACCACTGATTAGTTGGAAGCTTATATTAGGCTATTATATGTATCTGTATGAGCTCACATTAGTTGTATATTATCATAAAGAGGAATTATCACACAATAATTCAGGCTATAATTGGTTTTCTCCTATGTATAGTAATTATTGATGATTGCTGACTATCTCACCATAATTAAATCATCGTTGTCATTAATAATCACAAAAAGCAAATCAAAAGCAGATCGGCTTGCGAAAACAATATTTATTTCAATGTGAGAGTAGACGTCAAAGTTAGTAACCCAACAAATAAATTATGACAGTTGAATTTTTGAACATTTTCAAATTTCATTCGTTGTTTGTCAAGTTTTATTTTTAATAATAAGCTCAAAGTTGGATCAAACTGTTAAAAGCTTCGTTTGTATGCTGTTTCAGTTTCATGCTTTTATCAGTTCAAGATCTATCCTCGAATCGAAGAATCTATTTTTCTCTCGTGACAAAGAAGAATTCCAGATTCAATAATATAAGACCAGCGTACCACCCAATGTTATTCCTTTTTATACGTCGGCAGTTTCAAAAAAACTGCCGGCGTGTGTTAACTCCGGTTTTTAGCTGTTTTTTATTCCTGTCCTTTATTCTTTGTAACACGCGGACGGCGTGTCAACTTTTGGCGTTTGGAGCGTCGATTTTTATCTATTTTCTAGGAATATTTCCCCGAGCGAATGGCGAATAACCCTCTCTTTTCTTCTCACACGATACGTATCATTCACGTCCTTTTCCGTATTTTTATCGCGATCAGTTATCGATCTCGTTGAAAGAGACGGTGTGATAATGGTTTTCCTTAAACCGTTGTTGGAAACTTCAAAACGCTCTCTGAAAACCAAATTTCTCTTTTAATATTTATATACGCGCGCGAATCGCACGCTGAATTTCATTGCATTTCAATAGGTGCTCCAACATGAACTCAATCTAATGCTCTTGACAGTGAAAGACTGCGCCGTTCAAAGCTTCTGGACAGGTGGAGCTTTATGCTCCAGCAAACGAATTTTTGTTACTGTTCTGGTCACTTCAATTGGTTTTTTGAATGAATTTTTCTATATGCTGTAATTCTTCACTACTCTTTTATCCATTCTGTGCTCAATACAAAATTGAAATTTGATTTGTTCATATAGTATCCACAATTATATTTTTATCACAATATCCTTTTTTATTATACAATTCACGTCGCAATATATGATATCAGAATATAATTTCTTGCCATTCAAACTTCGAAAACGAGGATTGATGGATTTGAATACAACTTAAGTTTAAAGATTGAAAAAAATTAAGTTTCGTCACGACTGGCATCTCTTTGAGTTCTATGAACATACTTAATTTGATGTTAATCGATGGACTAGCCACACACATTTGGAATAGGTGAGGGGGAAGCCTTACTCGTCACGCCAACTGTGCCTTATTGATACAAAATTCAGTTTGTGGTTTCAGAAGCATAAAAAGAGAATGAGAAAATAAGATTTTTGTGTGTTTTTTTTGGGGAATTTCAGAGAGTTTCTCATGTGGTGTCAATTGATGCATCAAGAGTTAGATATCTATTGGGAAATACGGGATTAAACTGAAGATGAAAGACTACATTGGCATAAGTAATGAGCAAATTTAGTCTCGGTCCTGCACTACCAATACCGAGACCAATACAATGCCTCAAACAGCTAGATCAGGAGCAAGATAGAATATGTTGGACCAAGACTAGCACTGGAATCTGAACATCAGATCAGATAAATTTCAACGTTGTTCATCAATCATTTGCACATGCTACTGGGTCTAGTTTTTCATGAATTAGATTTTTTGTGTGGAATTGAAAACACAGCATCTTAGGCATCTCAAGGTTCATGTAATTCGGAGCTCCCGTCCAGTTTGTAGCCAGCATTCTGGTCCACTACGTAGGCCTGAGCTTTTCAGCAAGATAGCAGAACCTATATAGAAAGACTGCTTTCCTAGCAGAGCCTTTTTCTATCCACAAAATTTTCCCTGAATCATTGCTGCAAGGCCTCAAGCACTTCTCTTCGCTAGTATGCACCTAAAAACATGCCTGTTGAATAATTTTCTTTTCTTTGAGTCCGTTCTACATCGAAATCGCATCTCGGATGCCGTTTGTCGTATATCGTTTCTTTTTTTTTTATACAATACGTGTCTCAAAATATTATATCAGCATATAATTTCTTATTATTCTAGCTTCAAAAATGCGGATTGTCGGTAGATTTGCAGATCGTCTGAGTTTGAATATTGAGAGAAATCAAATTTTGTTTCGACTGGTGTCTCTTTGAATTCTATGAGCATGCAAAATTTGATATTAATTGATGAGTTACTCACACATTTTGGAATAGGTGGAAAGTAGGCCTTACTTGTAACGCTTACTATGTTATATTGATAGCTCGTGGTTTCAAAAGCATTGAAACAAAATGAGGAAATAATAATTCTCGTGGTTTTTTTGGGTATTCCAGGAAGGGTTTTATGTAGTGCAAATTGATGTATCAAGAAGTCTATATTTGAAGGTACGGGATAAACTGAACATGAGATACTACGTTCGCAATAACAAAATCAGTCCCAATCTTGCAGTCTTGATCTTGATCTTGCAAATATGCAAGATTAAGTCAAAAATCAATACAGTGCTCTAATATCAAGTCCAGGACCAAAATAAAATATACAAGAATGATTAGAAACAAATTTCATTGATGTTGAACAGTTATCTGCACACCCCTACTATTTTTTGCGCGAGAATTGAAGTATGAAAAACATTGAGGTATCAAAAAAAAACTGCTCCTGAGGTATACCAAATTTATAAAAAGAATCTTGTCAATTGGTGCTTCCGTTCAGACTAAAGCCGTACCAGGACATGTCTTGTAGTATACAGGACCAACGTTCCGGCCCCATACGTGGATCCAAATGCTAGACTTTGCAGCAAGATGACGGAACCACTCATACAGCAAGACCTTCCTCAAGGTAGAACCATTCCTCATACATATTATCTTCCCTAAGTCAATGTTTAAAGGCTCAAGCACTTCGCTTTGCTCGTTCGCTCGTAGAGCCTAGGTTTCAAAATCTAATTTTATGATGGTTACCATATGTGTATTTGAGGTCTAATGAATTATGATATTGATATGAATGAATGAGAGTTGAAAACATATGAGCTGAGAAAAACTAGATTTTGTTAACATACTTTTACCAAAACAAGTAAATTAATCGAGCATACAACCAGCTTTAGCTGAAAAATGAATTCATTCAGCACTTACAGCTCTTCTGGTTCCAGCTCTTCCATATATAATGTTGCTTTTATGAGAAATCAAATGGATAAGTATCGAGATTTAGATGACCGATACCATGACCAAGACCAAGATTCAAACAATTTCTGCAAAACTAATACCAAGACCTGATAAGCAAGACCAAGACCGATATCATGACCATCAAAGTCCTAATGTTGGTCATGTTTTGATAGTTCGTTGCTTGTTTAAATGAATAATTGATGTAGATGCAGCAAGGTGGTGTGTTGAGTGGGAGTATTTGGCAAGGAATAATTATCAGTTGAAAATTGGATCTTGAATTTTATGATATAATTGAGTTTCGGTCATATCTTTCTTGTAACTGATATCACATTACGGTTAGACAACACAGTGGTAGAGTGTTACTCTGAAGGTGGAGATCGTAAATTCGATTCTAGTCAGGTCATGTAATTTTTCACGGCTTATTTAGATCGGTATTCATTCTCGTTACTTTTTCGAATTGAGGATCAAATTAACTTGGCAACAGTTGTAACATGGGTCTGCACGGTTGACTGCCAGCACATATGGCTGTAATGTAAAAATGAGCCAAGCAGAATGAAACATAGCTGCGTGTGTGAAAAAGTCAACCAGTTCCAAAAATCATTAATTACTGAAGGTCTTTCAAAGTAGAAACACTTGTCAAGAAGTATTCGTTGAAGTATTAAGCTTGCATCATGGACTGAGTGCTCAAATAAACTTGCAGTTTTTATAAGTAATTGGATTGATAATTTACTTCATCTGTCCGCTGAATTGATTTTTGTGTCATGCACATTTTCTAATTTCATACATGCTTTGATATATTAGAAACTAGAGTATAATATGAAAGCTGGTAATAAAAGTTACAGGAATAATGTATGAATTCTTTTTCAACAAGATTGCACATAATATTTTAAAGGCCATACTTTTCTCCCAATTTTTCTTGGAATCGTCTTCCATCTTCGATCTAGCAAGTATATGAGAGCATGTGGATATTTGAATTCACTATGGAAATAATGAAAGTTGATGTGGGTCTTTCTCGACGGCTATATGTTCCACCTGGTGCCTTTTATTGATTCTGAAACCGCACGCAAGGCACTACTGCTCCGTCGAACTCACATCGAATTCACGTCGCCAATTGCTGATTCTGAACACGAACTATCGCAAAGCACAAGGCCTTAGGCAATTGCAATCTAAGTACATTCTTCCAAAGCTACAGTAGAAGGATAAGCTGGAAATCGGTATCGGAATAGAAAATTTATTAGTGGAGCGAAACTAACCAAAAAAATATAGCCCGTAGGTCTTGCTTCTGTATTTTTGTAATCGTCTGTACTATTATTTCGTCCAAGGTAGCCTGCTTCTTATATGAGTGGTATAAATCTAATACGCATTTTGATTTTCATCGAAAGTGATCGAGAAGCTATTGAATGGAAAGGCTTGTCAAAATGAACAAATTGGAAGAACCATTGTAGTGATTGTATCGAAGACGTTAGTTTGATTCAAGATGGCGTCAGAGAGTACTTTAATCAAGTTTACATGTTTGAGCTGTACTTCAGAGTAAATACGTTATCTCATTGAATTTTTGGCATCGCAAAGTCTTACTGGGGAAGTCGCGCTCGCATTTCGTGTAAAAGTAAAGAGCAAGGCCTGTAGATCCTACACTACTTCCAGTACGAAGGCTGTTTACGTGTTTAATAGCCAATATTATACAGCTTAATGAACAGAGTAGATAGTTTCATCTCCATGGTTTTCAAGTATTGATAAATTATTCTTGTAGGTTGCATTGTGCATCGGACCAATTCAAATTCTTTTTTCTGCTGAAGCATAAATGAACAATCAAACTCTCATCGGAACAATAGAACACCAAATTCCCGATAGATTTTTTTCCCCCGAGCTACTACTTGAATATAGGGTAATTCATCCCCTCTCGCTTTTCTTTTTGTGGTGGAGTTTTCCAATTAAATGTAAATTAAATACAAATCACTGACTTTTAATCAAAATTACATGGCCGCAGTTTTTAATCTTCGTGGCTGCGAGGAACGTACTGAATCAGTCCAAATGAAAAAAAAAGCAAATTCGAAACTCGTCAAATATTCCAACAATGTGAAGCATAATGTATAATCTGCGATGAATTTTTTCATAATCAACTTAGTGCCAGACAAACGCTTCAACTCAAGCATATTATCGTTACATTCCATTTTGGATTTTGTGAATTTCAGCTGACAAAATTCAATTTTAGAATTGGATTTCACATATTTTTATCAAATAAAAGAACAGTAGAGTACTAATGTAACTTCAACCTACGTTTCCAATATTTTAGTGTAATATTGACTGTCCTATAACTATTTCTTAAGATGTTTCATATGAAACACAATCGTTTCATTTTTATCTAATATGTCTTCAGCTAACTTCTGCTACCGAAATACTTTTGTCTCTCTTGTTCTTATCTTCTATATTTAATTTTTTCCGTTATTCAATTGGCATCAACATAAGATTCACTGTGCGGAATTGATAGTAACGTATATTATAGTAAAATCTCTAGCTTGGTGATTGATTCCTGAATTACAGTTCCAATTGCCTCTCTGCAAACATACAAATCCATGAAACATTGTATTGTCGAAAATAGTAGGCTAGTTCCCGAGATATCTTTTGTTCCGGACAAATAAATCGAAGGGTAAAGAAGAGAAGTGGAAAACAAACACAGGTTGGACAAAACGTCATAAAACGAAAACAATGCTTCACATGGACAATCGAACAACGATATGTTCGAGCTTTGGATGCCAATTTGAATGTTGACAGATCTCAAACTATTGTCCATAGAAAAAAGACATATTTTGAATCTTAAGTTGAAAATGAAGATAATAAAACAATGAGAGAACCATCATAATAAGATATGAGATATTAAAAGATTATTGTCGTAAATCGAGTGAAAGAGAAATTTTCTTGAATGAAGTAAATGCTTTGGAATATTTCATATTGGAAATTGCAAACAATCTAACTTTCTCAGTTTTAGCCGCAGTGAATTTCGTATTTCCGTATTTCGTGTTTCCGTTTCCTGTTTCCAGTGTCGTTCCGTGCAGTTAATGCCAGGATAATTGCTTTATTACATCATAATTCAAAATCGCGCATCAAAGCTCTCAGTGCCACTTAAAAGCCTTAATTATGTTTCATTCCTGATGATCCAATGCCGAAACGGCCCGACTTGTTTACGAGTTAGTTGGCACAACTTTCTGTCTCAAGCTATTAAAGGATCTGCGATGCTTTTTAAACTTATCTGGAATTAATTACTCAAGTAGATACTTTGAGTTTTTATTTTTCAAATTACATTAATATTTCATGGATGGCTCTGGTAATGAGTCTTTTACCTTTGCCTGAAGTAAAATCTCACTTTGCAACTTTACTCTTCATCCATTGAATGCATTTTTAAATAGATATGAAATTTTTATTCTGAGTGCAAATTTGTTTCTTCTTAAGTACCTCCTAGCACGGTTGGGACATTCAGAAAGTTTCAATGTTGAAGGATAGTTAACAATACAATGTGATTCAATGTAGGCCAAATCAATTATAACATTTTCCTTCATTTGCTTCCAACAACGAGAAAAGAAACATGTTTTCCAAAAGTTTTAATCATTCACAGTACAGAATAAATTATTGTAGGACACAATCTATAAAAACTAATCAACTCCAGTGGACGTCTATTTCATTCTTTATTTAATAATTGTTGCATAATTCATCCGTTTTGGCACGTCAACGTCATTCTTCTTGGTTGCATGTGTAGTCCATGACGTCGAGACATTGAATGAACTCGACGTTCCTGACACGCAGTGCCTTGCAACTGTCTATCTTCATTTGTCTGTCTATCTAACTCGACACGATGGTGCATTGGCGCTGCTATCGCTTAACATGACTGTATTATACATTTCCTTCCTGTACACTTTCTTTTCGTCAAATGTACTGTACTTGAAGTATTTTTCATTCCGCCAAAGCTTTTCAAAAATTGCATGAGTTTCAAGATAGGAGTAGGAAGAAGTTTGATGAATACTCCAGATGACTTGATTGATAAACATTATGTATCAGATACACTTAGGAATATATACTTGACTCAGAAAGACATATTCTTGAAAACTTGAATTGGCAGCTAATATTATCAGAATATCAGAGCTTTCCTTGATTTTCTGATAGATCGCGCTGTAATCGCTGATGAAACATTGCTTAGAAGCTATAAAAAAATCTCCATTCCTCAATAAGCTCATACGGGGTGAAGAAATGAACAGTTTCTGATCTAAGTGTAACTTATTCTGCATTTTGAATTTCTCGTTCATATGAGGAAGAAGGAACATCCTGGATCATGATTAGGACAGTGATAATCATTATCACTATCACATTATCAATATCGTAGCACTGGGTCTATCTTGTGAAACAAGTATCGTAGCAAGCACATCACCAAGTTTCTAGCATCAGAGCCAGTGTGGCAGCCAGTGCGACTCCAAGCGATCAAAATTGCTTGAAAAGTGGCCTTGTGTGCGGAGGGCTTAAGTAAATGCAGTCACTGGCTTGAGATTGCCTGACAGTGGCAAAGAATATGCTGTTTTAGAAAAGGCGACACAGTCCATCCTACATTTGACTTTGTCAAAGTTCTGTTGGTATTCTCAGTTCCTTATCAAGTTTAAGTAGTTCCTCAATATTTTTTGCATGAGGCTCCAGGTCTTCTGCCATTGTCAATGCTCAATGTCAGGCCTAATAGTTTTGAAGTACTTCATTCATGTATTTACTTCTAGAACTCATTATCGACAACCATCACTTCCACCTGACCAACTGGACCAGAAAAAAAGTAGTAAACAAACATCTTTTATATATCAGAAAGCACCTAGCCCTATTTGCTCTTCAGCTAAGATCCTCTCTTGTTGCTTGTTGAGATGTGTTGGGCCATAATTATGAATCAGCATGTATGTCAAGCCAATTAGTTCTTGAGTAAAGATAAGGTCTAAAGACATGCATTTCTGCAAATTCCGAAAACTGCACAACGACCCAATACTAAAACTGAACAACACAAACATCGCCTATACAGATACCATCAAATACCTGGGAATGTTTCTTGATCGAAAACTAAGCTGGCAAAACATATTAAAGAACTGGAAAAAGAACGTACTAAAAGAAAAAATCTAATGAAAGTTTCAGCACACCAAGAATGGGGTGCAAACGAAGAGCATCTCCTAAAAATCTATCCAGTAGAGATACGAGATAAATTGGACTATGAAAACACTCTGTACGGATCAGTAAAAAAGACACATCTAAATAAACTAGATACTGTTCATAACACAGCAATAAGACTAGCAATTGGAGCCCATCGAACTAGTCCAATTCTTAGCAAGTACTCCTAAAAATCCCACCTACAATCTTATATTTGAAAACCACAGCAAATCTCTCCATTACACAACCCAATACATAAATACCTAGAGAACATAAACTTTATATTCCCTCCAACCGAAGTAAAGTCTCAGTCACAAATGCCGTCATGGCAAACCCAATCACCGATATACTTGACAGAATACAAAAAAGTGAAACCCTACAACAAATCTACACCAAAATACTTGAAGATATCTTCAGTGAACACCCAAACTGTACCCGCATATAGACGGACGGATCAGAAATAAATAGAAAAACAGGTTCAGCCATGGTAATAGAAGAAGAATACAAAATAACACGGAAATACAGACTCCCAAACAACTCAAGAATCTATACCGCCGAAATCTGCAGCATCCTCCAGGCAGCAGATGCATTGAGCGTTATACAAAGCATGCAGAAATACAGCCCAACTAAACCACTAGTTCTAAAAAATCAAGCAAAATGTACACCAGATCATAAATGATCAAAACAAAGACGTCATATTTATGTGGATACCATCACATTGCGAGGGGAACAAAAAAGTAGACATTGCAGCAAAAGAATCAGCGAATCTCGAAGACTTCATAGATACATATCAGAATACCAGGATATCAATAACATTATTAGAATTAAACACAAATATTAATGGAATAACAGTTGGACAAATATATCAAACAATAAACTGGGAGAAGTGAAACCAAATACGGATACCTGGACAGCAACCACAAATAGAAAACAACAAACAATAATGAGCCACCTTAGAATAGGCCACACAAATCTCACACACAACCATCTTCTTTCAAGAATGGAACAAAAAATATGCGAAAATTGTAACACTACAATAACAGTGGAGCACATCATAATCGAATGCCTAAAGTATGAAATACAAAGAGCAATCAAAAAGATTTCAATTCAACTCAACCAGGCATTATAGACAAACGGACTAAATATAAATGAAATAATAAAATTCAAAGGAACCAAACCATACAACAAAATAAGAATCCTGAAATGTGAAATTAAAAAAAAAAATATGTGAGAACACAAAGTATCGAGGTAGTTTGTGTACCTAGAGTAAAAAAGAAACATGAGGTCTCCAGGACTCCTCTTCTTATGAACAGATCTAGTACTTTTCACATGAATTTGCAAATGAAACTACTTAGAACATATCATTTGACTAGACTAGAAGATCTGTGAGTAACCAGAGGGATCTTCCTCTAGTTACATACAAGAAATGATTCACTGTTACAGTGACAGATACATCACTACTAGAACGGAAAAAGGTACTGATAGGTATAAGGTAACCAGTGGGATTTCTCAAGGCTTTATCCTGGGACCGTTATTCTGGGATATATTGAGGGTGATGCTCCCGGGAGGAATAACAGCGCTGACATACGCGGATGATCTGGCCCTGGTACTAGTAGAGAAGGAGGCTACGAGGCTGACGGCAATTGGACAATTATTAGGATAGGCAAGTGGATGAAACAAGCTGGATTGGAAATTGCCCCAGATAAGACAAAAATATTTAATGAGAGAAGAAAATACGGGAAGATTAGCCTTAGTCCTCGGCAAGAAAATAAGACCAAAAAGAGAAGTGGAGTACCTAGGGGTAACAATTAGCTCAGAGCGCACTTTCGTGACAGAAAGAGAAACGGTTGTAACCTAATATTGATGGCTCCAAAAAAAACTAGAAGAGAAAACTGAGCAGTGTAAGTAATTCAATCATGCTTGACGTGGCTCCGGTCTGGTGTCATGCTTTACAGGCAGAACGTATAAAGAAGGTGCTCGCCACAATATAGCGGAAAGCGGCGCTGAGGGTGATAGTCTCGGAAAATGCAGACCTAGTTCGGTAGAACACCCCGTCAATAGAGTTGTTGGCGAAAGACAGAGCGATGGCAAGGAAAGAACAAGGCGACAAAAGCAAGGAAATGAGAAAGAGGGACATCCTGGAGAGGTGGCAACATAGTTGAAAGGATGAGATGATTTTAATCGCTGTTACAGATATCATCAACAATAAGAAGGAGGAAGCAATGTAGGAAAATTGTAGACTGACGATCGGTGGGAAGGCCCTATGGGCGGTGGCGGATTGCTTGGTCGGTGGTAGGGATAAGAGTTTCTAGTCAGTAGAAATCCGACACTACCACCAATGCCGGATGCTTAGTGGTGTCTTGGAAACGATTTTCCCCTTTTCTGTCTCTGTTTTTGGTACATTTACAACCCTTACAATTATTTAAATTGATCGTACAGCTCACACCATCGATGGCTGCAAAAAATTTAACTACCATGTTTAGTATATCTCCTCCTTCTCATGAGACAACGGGAGAGATTCTATTCCCACCATGAAGTTTATGTGGCTTGGAAAAGTGTATTTTCATTTTACTCCGTTATTAGTATTGATTCTTTCAGATTTGTTATTGGTTTTTTCATCATGTTTATGCAAGAACCTAGCTGTTTCAGGTTCATATACTCAAGAATTACACAATCAATGAATATATTCTTCATTTTTTTATCCAACTTCTCTATTTTTTCCTGCCTTCATTGAATTCTGATCAAGCCACATTATACAGAGATATTTCCAAAATCTCTTATCTTGTGTAACCAGCTAATCTCTATGTAAAACATTCTATGAAATATGGGGAGATATATCCAGTATTCCAAATTGATGATCCGGTATATTGTAATTCAAATTTACATGTAAATACGAGTAATAAATCTACTGATGTGAAAAACAAATGCTACCTTAACCATTGGTTCAGAATACAAATATAACTATTCATAATTCACTATTGCTTCGACAAACAATGCTTATTATTGTTATGTTTGCGGAGGTTTACAAACAATATTTATGTTTGGAAATTTCTAGTGGTTGTTGGATTCCAAATATTGCATGATTGTGGTGATTGCTTCAGATGTGGAAATGTTAATTTTTGCCCGATATATGTAGAGGTAGTTGGTTGTGTTTTTGAATGACTTATTATTATCAATCATATTCCTGAAATGACTTTATTCCACGAATCACCCTGTATTCATACATAATAGTCTACAAAATTAATCAGGGAACGTGAGTATGTTGTATTTCCTTGCGCCACTGTTGTGTATCAAAGAGTAATTTCAGTTAAAGCATCACTCAAATAGTTTTGAAATTGTTTATTAGTGCCTACGCCCCTGAAAAATTTAATTACCTCAAAGTTATGAACAGCTAAAAAAGTTAAACGATTTTTTTAGGGATTTAATGGAGGCTGCAGAATTTAATTCCAAAGTCATTAAAAATTTACGTCTATTCAGTGTGTTACTTGCAACTTTTCTGCTAATCAAAAATTTCGCAAAGTTAGTTCAAACCATAAAATAACTTGAGAAGTAGCGTATTAAACATTTTCTTTTCTTAAGAGGTACGTAATTCATGCGACTTGAAAATGTTTACCCATCTTTCGGACAGGGAAGGGGAGATAATGCAGCAGTCGTATCTACAAATTTAGGTGAAAACTTTCCCAGTAAATGAGATTTCTGTCATATAGACATCATATTACATAATTGCCGGAGCTTGAATAGTATCAACTTTTAAATTCAATATTTGAAGAAGATGTGAATGGACACATTCAAGATTTCTTTTGCATTGGATTTGTCTTTCTTCATGCTTGTTTTCGTCTCATTTATAAATGATTGCGCCATTGGATGGTAGCTACAGTGACCTGTAACCTCCAGTCAGGATATGACAAATGGTGTCAAGAGTAATGGCTGGTCCCACCAGCGAAAGACTCGCACTTTCTCAACCGAAAAAGTTAAATGGTTTATCAACAAGTTTCTCCTGGCACAGCACCAAAAAACTTACATCGTTCGCCAGGAGATAACATCCAAGAGTTTCCGATACTCTTACAAATCTTTACAGAAAGTACATCTTATATTTATGGACCTATCTTTGAAAGTTGCTTGACGCTATTAATGAGCATGGAATAATGAATATATATCTCAAGAACATCGATTGCGAGTGTCATTGAATCTGAAACGACATCATGGTTATTCATTTTGGGACGCATTAGTGAGCATAAGAAGCATATCCTTAATTCTCAATTTTGCTTATATGTTCAACTGCAAACTGTTATTAGTTATATTATTGAGGATAATCGGAAGAATGCATAAGAAACCTGAAATTAGTGACATCTCGTCTTGAATAAAAGGTTGTAAAATAAAACTAGAGCTGCAAATGATAAATTAGATAATATAATATGTACATATACAATGCTTCACAAATTCAAAGTTCAGAAAATCCGCAATGTAAATTTCGCAGTGGCGATGGTGGACATGGAACTATATCGTGGTCGTAGGTCACATAGTGCTCCAGCTCGACCAGTTATGAAGATTAATGTGAGGTGGGACGGACACTGCCCTAGGGTACCGTAACGGCTCCAAGCGTATGTCACGTTTTGCAATATTCATACTGCCACAAGCCATGCCAGCAAAAACACCACGTGCTGGATAGTGCTAAAGTTTGCACCACTCGAATCAAATCGCATGAATTGCCACAACTTCCTCTAGAAGTTATCAAGCTTTAACTGTGTTTAGAAATTATGTTTATCTTCAGTTGAAGTTTAGTGATTGAGAGCAAATTCTGAAAGCTGAAGAACTAGGGCTCGAAGCTTTAGAGCAAAATGGGAAATAGGAATATCTACATTTCAATTTGATCACTCTGCTGGACTTTTTATCGCAAATTGAGTTTTTATGGAGCTCTATTAATCCATAGTATTTAATATCTCTGCTATATTATTCAGTTTCCGGCATTCAACAAATTATAGCCACCGGAAGCATGCACAATAAGCACTAAAATTTCCATTATTTATATAAACGTGTATTGAATATTTTGGAATGAGTAATAAATATCAAAATTTGTTAATATTTCAAACCAACGCGCGTGTTCAACAGTTAATTTTAATGATTCCATCAATAAATCCTGATCGAATTGTATTGAATCACGATTAAATAAATACAAAATGTTAATTACGAGAAAATATGAATAATTGTTATTGCACGACAGAACTGTATGTGAGATTGTATTCTATTCAATTATACTCAATAATTCAAATAAGCAATTGATTCACAATATCCCTGTTTAAGAAAACAACAATTGGTATTAAAGTTCATGTCATTCACTTAGTTAAGTAGCTATCATCATAGTCTTCGTGAGAACAATGATGTAGGGACTAACAAAACTTGGAATATATTTATTTCATCTCAACATCAGGCAATTCAGATTTATTACTATTGATCTTACTTTCGTATAGATAATCTGTTTCGCTCAATCTTCTGATTGTCAATTGGCCAGAACAATAATATGGTTGCTAAGAATAGTTTTTGGTATTCAATCCAGACACAAACTTTGATAATTTAGTTCTCAATATGCAATAATCTATTAATTTTTTGATGATATATGATCAACTATAACTCAAAATTTAGTAAAATCTGATATTATTCAGTGACGAAGTACCTCTTTTTGAAAGTTATGGCAACATAAATGAGGGATGTATAGTTAAGCTAGCCTACATGCTCAAAATTTTTTAATCCAAGTGCCACTGATACAATTTACATATTGCATTACATAATATTGTCACAAATCTTATTTTAAATAATTTATAATCACAGGTTGCAGTAAATATATTCACTTTATGAGTTCCTCTCCTATCTCACGCTCTTATGTACTTAAGCCGACAATGAGCCAACATTCAACTGTCTAATAGTTGATGCCTGGCAACCGCCGAAAATCTAGTAACCGTAGACTGTTAATCATGTCTGACAATTGAACATTGACTTAGTCAATACTAACTGGGATTACAGTTATAGCGAATTCAAATAAATATTTATGAGAACTAATTACTGAAAATTTTTCACATTTGTGACAATATGTGTGTGGAACACGCCATTACTTGAGGCTCCACGATGAGCTTGGTCAGATTTCGTTGACCGCCAGTTGAGAGCAAAAACCACTGTCCTCGTGCCACTGATATACCCAGTACCAATAACTGTTTTAAGCCCTCGGTTGCATGATGTTGGCCCAACTACCGGGTAAGATAAGTAACTGTGGATTAATTTGGCCCAATTATAACGCGCCTAAATAAATCCTGAGGGAACAATACTCCTACACGACTTTAGAGGAATTGGGTTGCGGATTTGAAGAGGAGAACCAGCAACAGTGACGAACATCGTGCTGAGCTCCTGTGTCAAAACCAGAAAACTAGGATTTTAATTCTTGAATTAGGATGATATATCTTAATTTTTGGTTGGATAACATAGCCACCTGCTAAGCTAGAAGAGCTACGATTTCTGTCGAATCGGAGCTTTGGTGCATATATAATAAACCATCTTGGAGATTTTCTGTCGTAGTATTTTTCAAGTCACGTGATAATGTCTAATAACTGATTTCGATCAGTTTTCCATTTCTCAAATGTACTCTGAGCCGCTGGATAACAAGAAGAGGACAAAAACATTGTTATTATAGAGAGCAACATACTATGTATTTTATTTTCAAGGGCACAATTTGAGGGTGTGAGAGTCAATGAAAATTTGTTGTTTGCTATTATCACGTAACTTATGGGAGATATTACTATAGAGCAAGATCCCAGGCCCGCCAGACCTTACTTATTTTCTGAGAAACAAAATGTGTGGAATAGAGTAGTGTTAGTATGTACTTTGATCATACGCGTACTAGCTAGTTTGTGGCGACGGCCAATTTACAGATACGAGGTGCAAGCGGTACGTTAAGACATTACTCACTTTTCTTAAGGTCTTGAGTGCTGATTTTCGAATATATTTCAGAGAATATTGTTAAAAATTGATAATCAACACTGCTAGACACTTTCCATCGGTGGTAATTTCTCTTTAAAGCTCACAAAGAATAACGTGATCTTGCTTATAGTCTGAGTGTTAATTTTTATATATAACACTCAGAGTACAATTTCAATACGTTTTGTTAACAGCTAGATTAATCGTAGGGCTAAACATCCTCCAGACACATCTGAAATATCGCTGTGAGTAGAAGCGCGAGGTCACTATTTGTAGGCCTGATAGTGAGTGCAGTATCTATGGGTATCCAACTCTTCCTTGGTCTGGCTGTTTATGAAAAGTATTGGAATTGCTCACTGAGTATTATATATATAAATTAGGACTCAGACTATAAGTGAGATAACGATATTTTTTTGCGAGCTCCAAAGCGTTCAGCAGGAATTACCGCCGATGGGAAGTGTCTGGCAGTGTTGATTATCAATTTTCAGCAATATTCTCTAGAACATACAAAAAAATCAGCACTCAGACTTCAAGAAAAGTGAGTATTGTCTTGATGTACCTATAACACCTCGTATCTATAAATTGGCCGTCGGCACAAACTAGCAGATATGTGTATGATCAAAGTACCGACTAACACTATTCAAATCCACAAATTTTGTTTCTCAGAAAATAAGTAAGGTCTGGCGGGTCTGGGATCTTGGACTACTAGAACAAGAGCTCATTCGAGATGATGTTTCAAAAATTTCTATATAACTGAAAACGTAGCACACACTGTTCAGCAAAAGTGTGGTTAAGCCAAAGGAAGTAAGATAATCTCAAGTTTCCGAATTATTAGATACTCAAGTCAACTTTAAGGCTATTTTTTCAATAAGTTGCCTTTGGAATTACCGCATAGGCCTATCATTATTCATGCTATAGGCACGTTTGTATAGGGAAAAGAAATACACACAATCAAGTATTTCATCTTCAAAAATAGGTGTGTTGTCAGCACTAACGTGGAACATCAAATACCTAATGACCGATTTGTTTTGAAATTACTAGAATTAACTTAAGTTGTCAATAGTTTTTTCGGTTCTGCTACGAATTTATCAGCCCAAATATCATCAGAATTCTTAGTAACATTCTATATCTTTTCTGAAACTTCTACGTTGTGAAAGCTTTTTCCTTGCTTGAATTTTGACACGGTGAATCATATTCTGCACCACTTTATACACCTCTATTGCTTCTTTCTTCAACACTTATTGATTTGATCAAATTCTAGCTTCCTATCGGTATATCAGAAACAGAAATGTATTCTCAACATCATCATGATTCCCTTATATTAAGAGCCGACCAAAGATAGCTGAGAATTACAACATCCAAATAGATATGTTCGTTCCTAACAGGGTTTTTCAAGCTTTCTGTGCCAAATTGTGCCTATAATTGTGATTCGAGTTCATTTCAAAACTTGAAAAATTAAGGAACAATCACAAGACTGGGAATATGCTAGCCTCTCTTTGCTAAAGCTCACTCAAAGTGAACTATTATCTATCACCAAAAATACAAAAAAGTATATAGAATTACACAAATTCTGTTCAAATGAAAAAGTTGTATATTATATAACTGAATGTCAACCCAACTAGCACAAATAATCGTCGAAACGTGACAGCAACTATATTAGGAACTTTTATGGGTCTCGTCATTAACCATAGGCACGTATTAGGAACGCTCCTATTACGAAAGTACGACCAAAATAGGGAATAATTTTTGGTTCTGGCTACGTTCCAACTACGTTCCTGGAGCTTATTCGACTACGTTTCAGAAATGTAATGACTCCGTATTAGCGTCGTTGCTGTGTAGTTTTAGCGGCTTTCTTGGAACTTTTCTCCCACTATTCCAAACTTGTTGCTTACTTTGTCTTGCAACCAGTTTTAACTTTCTCATGTTCCACTCTAGTATAAACCTGATTGTAACATTTGTTCAACTTAGAAAGAAAATGAAATACTCTATGAAAGGAATATACCAACACAATACATTTCTGATAATTCCCTATTATCTAATCTGAGTGACTAAAAGATTGAAACAAATGCAATTTCACTGTTAAACATAATGATTATAAATCTTAATCTGACACGCGCCCTCAAATTTGTCATTTTTCAATTAAAATATTGTTTTTCAAATTTTTTTTCTCCATTCATTATTAAGAGCATATAATTAGTTATTATCCATTAATTTGTTGCACGTAGTGCTAAGTTTATGAGCTTGTCCAAGTTTTTAGTCATTGTGGTGTACAAGTTCTCGTTTTGTAGTAATGGCGTCGCATATTTTGCTGATAAAAATGGCGAAGTTTGGGAAAAATTACTTTCAAGCCAGAATTACTGAAGAATGCAACTTAATAAACGACTGAGCGTAGTTGTAGGACCGAACGAAAACTGGAAATATGGAACTTTGAAGTTTATTTACTACAAGGTATTGCAGTGCCACTTCCAAGTTGCGACAAAGTTGTGACTATCACTGTGTCTGCTCAGCTAAAGAAACAGAGCATGAGATTCAGAAAGAAGAGACATGAAGTTGCACAAATGTAGCCCTAGCTTCTAGCAAGGTGCATTTTTGATCCAATTTTGAATATTTTAGTGGATCTTCTATGAGAATGTTACTATGTTCTTAGCTGATCTACTAGTGAAATTTGGGATATGATAGAATTATTAGGCTCTCCATCATCATACAAGGGAGTAATGTGGTCTTCCGTAGCATATATGACTCATGAAGAATATTGATTTTTGATGGTGATGGTTGCACAACACCAAAATATTCTTTCAGTACACCATTCGCTCTCAAGCCTTATAATTTTCCGTGAAATGCTGTGGAATGTCAATTTTTTTTTATTCTGTGCTTGCTTCCAATAACAGACGCCATTATGAACCAACGAACCCTCATACAACTATACGAACACTAAGCAATGATGCAGAGCATATGAATGTTTTGGGAACTACATGGTGAGATTTTCTTCATGGTGATTCTGAGAGATGATACAAACTTTGTAGTAGCCATGTACAATGACGTTAAATTTTGCAGATCGCAGTCACTTTACTCACATTTATGAATATCACTTCAAAGTTTCAAGAATTTGAAGTGATCCTGAAGGTTCCCGAAACGTTCTGGCAACTTTCAAAGTTACTTGAAAGTAGTTGCAACTTTTAAGTTATATTGTAGTAGCATTGAATAGTCGCTGCTACGATTGTTGTTGCTGTCAAGTTATTGGAGCTTTAAAGTGGTACCATTGGTAGCTACGACGTTCCCAATACCAAAGAAATCACATATAAGTAATATAACTATAAAGTGGATATTAGTAGTAAATTTTACGTGATTGCGATTGTAAATTTGTAAAATGAAGTTATCCACACATTGAAGTTGAAAAATTAGTGACAGTTACGTAACAATTACGCATTCGAGGTTTCCGTCTCGGTTACAATTACTTTGGTGCTAGTTGGAAAACGCTGACAAAAAAAAATTTCAAAGGTCTTTTGTTACTTTATGATCTTGATACCAATGTGTGAGGATTGGAGGAAGTTACGTTAAGAGGAGAGTTTGTGTTTTCGTAGTATGATTTCTCCCAATCATCAATATCTCCTCGGATCATCAAATAAAATGTGATATACTACTGTGTGAGCATTATCTTACTTAACGTCTCCCATTTCCAAAAGTTGCTTGCTCAACAGTAGTTGATAATAAAAAAATTTCTACCAAATTTGGCTATGGAATCTCTTATGTCTGCTGACAGCTTCAATATATCATAAAATTCCTAATCGGAGGAGACTTGGAAATGTAATTTTAGAGTGAATCAAGGATTGTTACAATTGATGATGATCTAATATGGGTTACAGAATATTCTCAAAGCAAGACACCAATTTCATAAAAAACTAAGAGGTTGTAGAAGTTATCGTAAACTGCAACACAATTGGAACAATTATTATCCCAAAGGTCTAGGGTCACTTCATGAAGTATGAACTGGATTTAAAAGGTTGAAAGGAAGTTATGTTAGGTGAATAATGAATGTTTTTGAAACTAGCTTGTTCTTAATCATTAATATTTTTTCGTATCACCAAATATTTTATCATCTACTACTGGTGTGGAAAATATCTATTATTGACGCCTTTTGTTTGAAAAAGCTGCTTAGTGCCACAAAAGTTGATGATAAATATAGTATTTTTCCTGAGAATAGAAAGTGGAACGTGAATTGTTATCACTTGGTACGATCCAATGTAGTTTCTAGAGTATTTCATTACATTAGTTCCAGTAATTGACATGTCCTCATTACAGTCATAGATAGGGAAAAATAATGTGACTTACGAACCTAGCAGTAGCTGTTCCTCTTTTTTTACAAGAATAAGTTGAAGGCTGAATTATATATGTACATGATTATTTCTAATGTTTTGATGCCGCAAACTCATTCGCTATTCACTAAGATGTCTTGAGTATTTTGAGTAGAAAAAAGTATCAACAAGCTGTTAACCCAGCAACTTATATTTAAACTGGAGACTTTCTGATTACATGTACGCTGTAAGCTCTTAAAATTCACTGAATATTTCATAAAATGAGCTAGGCCTCCTAAGAACTCAAGTTATAAATGCTATTAAACCTTGAGACGTTTAATGCTTTCTAAATTTTGTACGCGTTACAAAGTTACATCCAAAACTAACACAGCGAGGTAGAAGAGTGTTTGAACGATCTACACTTTGATGAATCAGCTGATCAAATATGTATTGGGGTACAAATAATATAAGTGACATCCAGTTCTTCTTGCCACTATAACCACTAAAACTTTTCAATCACGTTGCTTCATAGTTCCTCTTAGTTTAAGCTAGTGACGTTGAGCTCTTTTTCACCAATCCACTAGACATTATTGATTAATTTTGTTCTATACTCATCTCTTGGAACGATTCGAGCCCTAATATATATAAAATTAATGTGACTTACCAATAACAGATAACTTCACTCTGATATTCTTAGTAGGAGACCGCAAGTAGTCAATTCTGCACCAATATTCACCCTCATCAGCTTCGTTGATAGGTGTGATGGTTAGAATTGAAGGTTGAGTTATCGTTCTGAAGTCGACTCGCTGATCAAGGAGAGAATCGTCATGCCATTTCGCTGGACCGTTGTTATCTGCCCGACGTGTGTCATAACTGAAAAAACAAACAAGAAATAGTTAATCGTCCATTATGGGTCCTATCGAACATAGGTAGTATTATAAATGTCCGACTAGTTTATTATTGTTGTCATAATAACAGTCATTTCAGGGTAATTACACAACAAATAATACCCGAGGGCATTATTCCGAAAAATAACAAACATATTTCCTAGTTACATCAAGTAATTAGACTAATTTCTTCGACAGAAATCACAACGACAGGACATACATTGCTTGAAATTTTGATCGAAATACAACAAAAGTTGGACATTAAACATTGAAGGCACCACGGGAGTTGAACGGACAATAATGCCGACGGTCAACGTACACACCTCGAGCCAGAGGTCCTCGGAAAATACACTGTTGACCTCAGGCATTATTGTCCTTTTAACACCCTTGATACCTTAATTACTATAATAAAATGTATAACGAATTAAAAACTTGAATTTCTTATGGATTGGGCTGACTTTGAAGAACACGTCTGTTATTTCCGAATTTTGATTTATAGCTGTCACACATTGAAAAACCCAGTAAACAAACCGAATATCCTCATCACAATGTGTCACGAAATAGGAGACTGTCTCTTCAAATCCTGATTGAGAAGTTCAAGAAGGGCTTGGATATGGTCTATCAGATCGGGTTTCCGGAAACGGGATAGGTAAACCTACCGTAGGGACACCATTACGCATTCTGTATAATATATGTTTGGGAGCGATCTGGCGAGAACGATATTCGCAATGGGAGAAGTAGGATGAGTCTTAAGAGAATTGGGAAGACAAGATGAACTCCATTTAACGCTTGAATTGAAGAGTTTATGGCAAAAATATAATTGTGAGAACTGTTCGGTTATAGTCATCCAATTTTATCTTGAAAATATTTTCATGTCAATCTAAGCAGCCAGAATCAATATTTTCATATTTTTGGTGCTATAACCGTATTGAAATCTTTATTTTCAGTATTTCCCTTGCAAATAATGTAATAAACCAAGCGAGATTTTTTAGAATAATTCGTATTAGAGTTGCTGAAATGGCCATGCAATAAAATGTACGAAACTCATAATACCCTTGTGATTCTGTTTCGGGTAGCGGATGGCGGAAACAGGCGTATAACTACCGGAAACTCCGAGCCCGGCACGGAAACGGAAGCTAGAAAAATCGGTCGCATTACAGGACGCGCTGTCCGTGGAAATCATTTTGTTCAGAAACGTTTTATACCCTGCCAATATGTAAATTTGGTTCTGGAAACTGGGTCGGTGAGAAAACCTAAGAAAGATTTTGCAGACAAAGAGATCCAATACTTTTAGGATAAGATATGAAATAGTTATTGATAAAGCTTCTTTCTTCTTAGTTGAACTAAGATAATATTAATATCAGTTAGTCTCTCTGACGAGTTAAAAAAGTCTTGAGAAAACAATCTGAATCAGTCAGAAACAGGAGTCGGTGTTTTTTTTTGCATGCTGAATTTGATTCAAAAACAAAAAAAATATTCAAGAGAGTGATTATTCACAATCTAATGCTTTGGAACGAAAGAATAATTTCGTTGTGGATTCGGATGATTATTTTTACCATCCAAATTTCGGCCAATAGAATTGCACCATTCGACGTCACGTGGTACAACCAACACGATTTTCAAGTGGAAATTTTTTGGAAATTTTGTCTGTTGGTTATATATACAAAACAAAGAATATTCAGCCGCGTTGATTCAGCATCTGTCAAACTGACAGACAGATTGAATGTGAAAATGAGCAGATTCAGAGTCGAGTCTCTGGAATATATTGATGAATTTGGATGGGAAAAATAATCTTCCGAATACCATTCGTGATTAAATTTAACCTGGCAAAATTTTTAGATTGCTACGAGAGCTTGCTACCAATTTATTTCGTGATATTGATCAAAAATCACTCGCTTGACAGCTCGTGATTTTTCTGTCAATATCACTCAATAAATTGCTAAGCAACAAGCTCTCGTAACAATCTAAAAATTTTTCCGGTAAAATTCAACCACTCATGATATTATATATGAATATTCACAATCATTTTTCCAAAAGATATTGAACGAAACCATTCATTCCAATACATTCCGCAAAAAATGTAGCTGAAAAGATGAATGGAACAGAAATATTCTCCAAGGATATTCCAATAATTGAGTTCTCAATGAAATTCAGACGCTCATTATGAAAACCTAATTAACTTTGAAAGATTCCTGCTTGCTTTTCTTATGCTCAGGTGAGCATTTTTTTCTGCCAAACAAGACCTAATATAAATATTATACGAGTTCTTATATTTTATCAGAATTTTTTGAACTTTGATCAAATTCATAATCGATGTTTACTCTAGATTCACCCGTATACATGAATATTGTACCCTGCTGGTTTCACAAACAGTGCATTGAGAGTCTATGCTATTTCTTATCAATGATACTGTGGAGCATAGACGTATAGAATAAAATTTTACATTCATTATTACTAACTTATACAAACTACAAGCATTGTGAAACTGACAAAACCCACATTTCAAAATTTTGATGGAAATATCTCTTTTGAGCGTCCCAAAATGCATTTTGACTATTTTTCTCAAATCCGTCGAACGAATAATGTTGAAATTTTGTATTAAATACTGGTTTAAGGTCTAATTGTGCACCTCGCATTATGGTTGCAAACTTCTGTACTGGTAGTGCACTTGGAGCTTTCTTGGAATCATTTGCATAAATCCAAAATGGCTAGCAGTGACATTTGAAACTGCTGTAGCATCTTAATGACTACCTTATATTTTCGTACTGATCATTCCCAAATATTACAGCTTCATAAAGAGGAAATGAATACAAGGAATAGTTTATTATAACACAACTCATGACTTTACGCAAAAAATACCGTAAACAGTTGATTCAAGATTGAAGCAAAGAAGAAATCCTATCTCTAGTATCATGAGTTGTTCACTTTTAGTTCGGAAGCAAGCTTTAATTTATGAAACGTACATAGGTTTTGGTAACATATTGTAACGATACCTCGCTGATAGAGAAGTTTTTATCTCTGGCGTCGCTGTTGAAACTGCCGACGTTATACTCGGGCAGCAATGCGGTTGGTGACGCAGTTTCTAAAGGTTGACGGCTGAGTAGCTCAGAGGAGAGGGTCAGGGGGTTTTTGAGAATAATATTCAGGCTGTGAGTGTTACTATGATATTTATTTACGCACAAAAATAGAGCCGTTGAACACACTCATACATTGCGAGGATTTGCACTGAGATCGCTTGGCTGATGGCAGACGACGACGATGCGGCGACTGTCCAAGACAATCAACATTCACGGAATCGCGAGGCGACTTCCCGAACGGGGACCAACTCT
The DNA here is from genome assembly GCA_963989225.1 of Dromius quadrimaculatus. Classification (NCBI taxonomy): domain Eukaryota; kingdom Metazoa; phylum Arthropoda; class Insecta; order Coleoptera; family Carabidae; genus Dromius; species Dromius quadrimaculatus. The sequence goes on from OZ022328.1 coordinate 8,454,574, forward strand.
GCAACTCGTTTTATGCTGGTGGAACGAAACTTGCTCCCCAGCAGTGATTCTACGTTAAATATTCCAAACACTGTGAAGTCAGCAATGACTCCTCAAGCGGTGACTCTACATAAAATTATTCAAACACTGCGAAGTTAACAAGGACTTCGCCAGCAGTGATTCTACGTTGAATTCTTCAAACATTGTGAAGTCAACCAAGATTTCGCCAGCGGTGATTCTACGTTAAATCAATCCAACGCTCGCAGAGCGGACGGCTGAAGTTGAACGAAATGACCCTCAGTTGTACTTTGCAAAAATATTCTAAACTAGCAGCCCGTGCCAGCTTCGCACGGGTGGACATTGTATAATATTTAACGCTTCTGTATGAATCTTCGAAGCATAGTTTAATGTATAAGATGATAATTAGGAATAATACAACATTTCACATGATCACATGAATGAAATTTCACACAAAAAAATTGTGAAATATGTGACGTGCTCTGAAACATTCAAAAATTAATAATTCTTGAATAGAATTGTTTTCCATAAAAATTCAAATCTGAGAGTCAGGGCTAAAGCCCCCATCATCTTAGAGTGGGATTGCAACTGTAGACATATGTTACGTCATTAATATGATTCATCAGTACAGTATAGCCAAGCTCAAGATATTACAATTGAAATGTAACCTCAATTGTCAAAATTTGTTGACAAGTGCGTGGATCTATAGATAGATAGCATCATCAGTATTCGGTTCAATAAATTACGGGAAATTAGAGATTATATTGCAGCGCAGGTAATGTAAGCAGTGTTATTGGTCATTTTTTCACATCTCGAGTTACATTATTAAGGCTTTCGTGAGTAACCTTTTTTTGAAAGTAAATTATAGCCCATGATACTTAGTGATAATAGGTATAGAGTTCTACTGGTGGAAGAATTGTTAAAATCGGTCGCCACGCAAGCGCCAGCATCAACTATAGAAGTTTCTATTTATACGGTTGAACGATGCTCGAATGAACATACACCGTTAGTAGTACTATGTCAGAGCCTTCATGCAAGTGCCAACCACAACTATTAAAAATTTCAATTTGATCTGATAAACGATGCGTGAACGGACAGTTACGGCTCGTGCGCCACTCAAGGTATGTTGATGATACAATACTAAGAACTTACTCGAAAGAGCAAACTACAACTCTAGTGAGTTTCAATTCGATCGGATAGACGATGCGCGAACGAACAAATACGGCTCGTGTGCCACGTTGATGACACTGCAATGAGAACCCTCAGGAAAGTGCCAACAACAACCATAATAAGGTTCAACTCAATCAGACGAACGATGCATAACCGAACAAGTTCCTTTTACGAACTTATAAAAAAGAGAACAATCAAACTCACAATTTGTCTTGACAATCGTGCCAAACGGACTTAGCACGAAAACTTCGAACGAACGTCGCACGGTAAACACAGTAAAACTTTGGAAGATGGCTCGGAGAACTAATTTTCAAAAGAAGTGACTTAAGTCGACCACAAAGCCTTATTAATACTCGAATTTCAATGAATCCTTACTTAAATTGTTTTGAAATTGATTTCTTATGAGCGCGGCCTTTGATGTAAAGAGGAGATACAGACAAAAAGAGGTCATTGTACAATTACAAGTTTCTTTACAACAAATTTCCTACTCTTTTCCTGCGAAATACATCCTTCTTGGTTACATTACCTTGAAATTGAAATTATCCTAAATTCTTTTTATCTGTCGGTAAAGTAAGTAATGAAATGTCGGTGAGCTTAAAAATGTCAGGTGTCAGATCTTTTATTCGTTGTGCCAAAGGTCGAAAGCAACATCAAACTAAATATACAATACAACATATTTACAGAACAACGGTTAATTACATTCAGAATTCATTAACGGTAAGCACAAGACATAAACAATATAGGTTGAATTCAATTTCAGATGTTTTAAAAACCTAACCTCATTCCACCACATGTTGGGAAATATTGAAATGTATTTTTTCCAGCTGGTGGCGGATGATACTGAGGTAAACAGTGGTGTATTTTTGAACAGAACTACAAATTTTGAGATTTATAGGGTGAGCAAGATGTGAACTAGTTGTGATGGACTTCAAAATATTTGACGGTAGCAGAAGGCTCTGGGATGTGCAACTGTGTCGGAGTTTTGGGAAATAATTCGTCACAATATTGAATAGAATAGAAAGCAATGATAGATGAGCATTGAGCATCCCTTGCGCTGATGCATGACTAAGAGGACTATTCTGCGGTGCAATTGCTAGTACTATAATACCATGAACCATTCCACCAAATGATGATAGTTGACACTTTCGTCTGTGAAATTCAATACGCTAGGACAATAAATTGAACGCAATAAAAAAACACTAAGGGATAAACAGCTTCCGCATCACATTGCGTTGGCTTATGTCCACTGTACGTAGCTATAAATTGGTTGAACAGGAGGCATTAGTAATTTTTTTTCGTCATCTGCTGCATTTGCTCTATGTTTCATGTTTTGTTGTCATGAATAAGTAGAACTCAAGCAACCATCCTTGATCTTCAAGTATGTACGTAGCTCTTTCTATAAAATATTGCATATTATCACAGAAATGCCAACAAAAAGTCTATTTGCACGCAGTACAAACTCGAACATTACTGTTCTTGAGGATTGTTTGCTTAAAAATGAATAAACGGAGTTTTATTAGATTGTTTTCAGATATCTTTGTTACCAGCTCACTGGATTCTTTGACAAAATAGACTTTATTGTTATTGCTGTTTGCTAAACAAACACGTTTCACAATAAAGCACAATATTTTTGAGAAATTTATTTCTGAGATACTATCAAGACCCCAGTGTAAATGTAAAATTATTCCAGGGTTGAATGACTTGCTACATGTGACCGCCATATTCCATTTGATATCCTTCATCAGATTATGTTGAACAAGCTAAGTTATTGAAAGTCTCAATCTATATATTCTCACGGGATTACTTTGGTGTCAGAATGCTAGAATACACTTATGAACATTAAGAATTGTTCTTCTAACAGCTAAAGTAATCATTACATGTCACTCATTGAATATGATTTATGTCAGTCCCAGATTTAGATAGATGTTTTCAAGCTCATCCTGTTTTAAATAGCACAACAAAAAGTCCTGACCATTGTTTCTTCGAATGACAATATTACATCATCACCATTTTTTACCCTGTAAGCCAAAACAACAAGAAATCCAAGAGTCGTATTCGCTAGATATGACATGAGCGAGAAAAGCTAACATGGCTTGTATCCATTAATCGTGCCCCGTTACTTGCTACTTGTCATTTGCCTCCAGTAGCTGCTGTCACGTATCGAGTTCTCTGGACGTCATGTCGACTATTGTTTTTGCACGTACAAATATTGTTAGATACTGCCAATTTGTTCTATCAATATAACAAGAACATTTATTTGTAGTTTCACATGAGTTGTTATTTTGACCAAGTCAGTGGTGGTATCTCACCAAATTGACAATGACATAATCCTATCCTGCCTTGAGCTTCGAATCCTAGTCATCCTATTTTTATAGAAGACTAATCTGTGATAGAGCAATAACAACTCGACATTGAGATTAACTATAAAAATAAAGTCTGGATGATGATGACAAAGATTTGGAGCTCAAGAAGAGATGAGAATATGAGAATGTCGACTCGATGTGGTACCAGGGGTGGTTTGGTCCTTATCTTTAATAAATTCTAATCGTGAACATGTCCAGCTTCCATGGCAAATTACTTTTGATTATGAAGTCGATGTCAATAGTTTCACCACTGAAAAGCTACAATACGAACCACCAGATTTTCAAGGCAGATACATAGAAGGTAAGTTGTATCATGACTTGAGGAATAGCCGATTAGTTACTCTTTGAACTTCACATATATCTGTTCCTATCTGTTTGGAAGAGAGATGAGATGTAAGTTCAAAGAGATGTTAACAGTTATTAGACAGCTGTGCCTCAGGTAATATGAGAACGCATCCTTCATACCATCAATCCGCAGAATGAGCTGATATCTGAACAATTGGATGGGAGCGTCAATGCTATCCAATTATTCTCAATACCAAGAATTCGACTGCATATCTAAGCAATAGAGGAAAAATCAGCTAACATCGCTGGCCAACGGTGGTACTGAATGTTAAACTTCTAAGGATGATTCAAACTAATAGAAAGAAGGACAGATCGAGAATTGATTGAGGCAAGTAGCACGTAAAACCACATTTGTTTTAGACTGCAGAGATCTTCCCGGAAGTGGAATTTGATTCTGACAGTGTTGCATGTTTCCAAATCGTTCCCATCTGAAGGTAATTATGGATCGCTCATAGTGCAGGGCCAAGATACTGCATCAAGACAAACTGTCATTTCTTCCATATGTGGACGAAGAACCAGCTGATGTAGCATTGTCCAATTTTTTTTTCTTTGTCCAACACGTCTATGTTCCAAAATGCATGATTACGTTAGAAACATGTGGGAAGCACGTGCTTAGAGCTAAATGGAAAAAAGAACTCAAGGACGGGAAGTCAACTAGAGGAAGAACTCAGTACTTCGGGAAGCTCACTGAAGATCAGTTTATCTCGCTACGACTCTAACCACGCGACGGCGACGCCGCGAAATCACAACTTGCATATTTTATTAATTCCCATCGATTTATATTCATTCTGTACTCAAAATCCATACCGTCATTGTTATTGCTTATATTATTGTTATGGTTTCATTTTTATTGTTCAAATAAACACTTATTACAATGAAAATATGTACTTCTTGACTGGAAATTTGATGAAAAAGAGAAAAAAACTTCTGGAATGCAGTCAATGGAATTTATTTCTATTTTTCGATTTCGACTAGTTTCGACACCACTTGTGTCATCCTCAGGAACTATAAATTATGATATAAGCGATTAATAAGTTAAAAATAATTATAGTTTGTTCAACTGTGAGCTACCCACATGAAAAATTTTGTTTTTAATAAAATTCAGTGAAAACATTAATTGATGATAAAATAAATGGAAGGTGTATGTAGATTATATTCCACATGGAGTTATGATGTGAAAAACTTTACATTTGTGAACATGGAAATATTTTAGATGTAGTCAAAGTTAAAATTAACTAAAAAGTGTCTTCCGTTTTACGAAAACCGTTAGAACATCAATTTTGTACTAGTGGAAACCTGTATACTAGTTTTTTTAAATAGAAAAGAAGAACTAAGTACCCCAAGGGACCAATTAGAATGTTGCACTAATATTTGAAATATATTTAATCTAGTTTTGTATTATTATATTTAAGTAGGTTATTGTAAATTTTACTCAAATTCATTGTGATCTGATATTGGCTGTACCTGAAAACCAAATACAAAATACATTGGATACATTTAACAGTTATAATGAACACTTACAATTCCCGGTAGAAGTAGAACAGAATAACTCCATACCGTTCCTAGACATTTCTATCATACGTGATGAAGAGGGTAACATAACCACATCATGGTACAGAAAACCAAGCGCATCAACAAGATATCTCAACTATTGCTCAAATCATCCAATGGCTCACGGACTAAATACAGCTCAAAATTTAATTAACAGAGCATTAAAATTAACTTCCTTACAATATCATGGAGACATTTTGAAAAAAATCAAACAATTGCTACTATTGAACAAATATCTTCGTGGATTAATTAACAGCTTGATAAATAAATGTCAAAATTCTAAAAACAACGCTAGACAAGTGGAGAAAGAAGACATCACCTACTGCTCATTGATTTACATAGATGGCGTTGCTGAAAAATTGCGAGAGTTGTTTGAAAATAAATTAAAAATACGGATAGGTTTCAAGCAAATAAAAACTGTAGGGCAATTGTTCAGTAACTTGAAATCCAAAATAAATATAAGTCACCAATCAAATTTAATATATAAAATACCATGTGAGGATTGCGATGCCACATATACAGGTCAAACAAAAAGATATTTATCGACGAGATTGAATGAGCATATCAAAAATTGTCAAGGCAAAATATATATGACGACAGCAGAATGTGCAGTGGTGGGACATGCAAAAGAGATGAATCACAAGTTCAACTTCAACGAAACAAAAATAATGGATTTTGAACACAACCTAAATAAGAGATTGACATTAGAGATGCTATACATCAATGCAGATAAAAACAATATTGATGTAAGAACGGAAATAATGAATTTGAGTAAAATTTACAATAACCTACCTAAATATAATAATACAAAGACTTGATTAAATATATTTCAAATATTAGTGCAACACTCTAATTGGTCCCTTGGGGTACTTAGTTCTTCTTTTTTATATAAAAAAACTAGTATACAGGTTTCCACTAGCACAAAATTGATGCTCTAACGGTTTTCGTAAAACGGAAGACACTTTTTAGTTAATTTTAACTTTGACTACATTTAAAATATTTTCATGTTTACAAATGTTAAGTTTTTTACATCATAACTCCATGAGGAATATAATCTACATACACCTTTCATCTTTTCTATCATCAATTAATGTTTTCACTGAATTTTATTAGAAACAAAATTTTTCATGTAAGTAACTCACAGTTGAACAAATTGTAATTATTTTTAACTCATTAATCGCTTATATCATAATTTATAGTTCCTGAGGATGACACAAATGGTGTCGAAACTAGTACGAAATCGAAAAATAAAAATAAATTCCATTGACTGCATTCCAAAAGTTTTTTTCTCCTCTTTACTTATTACAATGTTATTCATTTATTTTAAACCGCCTAGAGCACCTCATGTAACTTATTGATTCCTTGTGCTCTCGTCAATCTCTCTGCAAGTAACTCAAGTACGCCTCTGCATGAATTTACAGCAGTTTTATTCAACACAGCCGCAGATCACTGCAGTATTCCAACCTCCGAAGGACCTGCTCAATATTACAAGTGATATTGAACGCCTCTGAAGGTGGTACAATCAAAATTTCATTCCTAGTGTCACTGTATGAATTATGGAAGACGTACAAGTGTACTCTAGTCATGCGGAGGAATTTTGAAGAGAAATTACAGCTTAAATTTTCCATCACATTACGTACATTTACCCCGAATGGATATCTTCATTTTTAAAGTACATAGAAGTTGAGGATGTATTCAAAACCAGCATGTTTAATTGAGCTGTGATATATTCAGACAAGTATTTGAAGGAAGATATTCTACTGGTGAGCTTCTGCACTGACAGTGCCGTACTGATCACAAAATAAGCCAGCTTTGATAGCAGACAATGATCAAATAATTTTGAGCTCCTGAAGTCTTTCATATAGCCCCTTCAGTTTAATTTTGCTACTATTTGGTAACTCTTTCAATGGTATTCAACATTTTAGAATTGAATTAGACTTTGCCGGTATCGAAGTTGTGATAACATTCGTTCTTATACTATAACTTGACTTTGCAGGAAGCTCCAGTTTGGAGCTACAAGCTATATCTGTTAACAAAAGGATCTACAACAGATGACTAATATTACAAAGTGATTTTGCTTATCCATCTCAGTTTATTGGTTCGCAGAGATACACCTTCAGTTCATACAGTTGCATCAAGAACAACACAATATAAAGTAATACGTCGAGTACCTATCCAAGACAAACAAATATAGTTGTTCCAGAATAAAATCCGATATGCACCTTCTGTCGATTGGAGTCAACATCAAATACAAAGATGTAATTCGAATTTTCAGACTAGAAATGAATACCTGTAGGTCATTCGAGTAAACACCTGAACAGAACTCACAAAAAACCACTTGATCCAAACTTATCTGAGGATTGATCAAAAAGATTTATAATGTCACTCAATCATATACTTTTCGACTCCCATAATCTACGTTAATAAAGAATTACATTAGTTTAAATCATTGAAATCAACTGAGAATATCGTAAGTAACAGCGTCCGAAAGCTGGGAGCGAAGTGCCATCACGTCTGCTCTGAAGTGACGTTATTAAAAGTTTTCCACACGTATACAGTTTAACGGAAATACATTCTTGTGATATGATGTTGACGAAGAAATTAATAGTTCTTACGAAACTTATAAACTTCGCGAGGAGAATTTATTTCATTTCTGTCTGGTTGTTAAGATCTTTATTACGAAGAAGTGCATACTTTTCACAGAGATGATATTTATAAGAACTTGCACAAAAACAATAAGTTGTGAAGGAAAGATTCCATTTTGGTTCTTGCTCCGCATTATCTTGATAATTTGAAATGCTTTTATAAAACTAAGCGGATAAGATCAAGTATGAATACCAAATAAAAGACCATAACATAGCGTTATTATTCTTTTTTTGAAAATTATGAATGAAACCATACTCTAATATCATATAGAAGGATATATAGGAAAACGTACTTCTTCTCGAATGAAGCTCAACAATAGAATGTCAGTCTCCATCCGTTATAATATGTTGACGTTCCCCAGGAACTCTCAGGTGGAAACCTCAGTAGTTTCTTGTTTCGACGTGTGACGTTCCGGAAATTCAGGAGGGAAAAATCCGGGAACTTTTAAGTGGATATCCGGTTCACTCAATAAGTCGTACCTCACTCAGCGAATATAAACAAAAGTTTGCAAACAATTGGTTATTTATTTTCTCCATCTAATCGTTACTAACGTAGAGAAACACTTTAGGTACAGTATATTGGTAATTAACAATTAAATACTACGTAGAGGACATTCATTGTTATGTTTATGTTTATACAGAATGTAATCAATGAAAATAATGTCTTTCTTCTCATTTTTGAGGAAATAAGATAACTGAATCAAAGATACTATTGCAAACATTGATTGCAGTATTGAACGCTCAGTTGTGATAAAGCATTTCTCAATGCAGTTTTGCTTGGGATAAATTCCGTTTAAAATCTGTTTAATTGACGCTTCTAAAACCTAAGAGATTAGTCTGCACACTATACCTCCGATATGTTCACTTTTATGATGTAATATTCTGCAGTCCATTTTATTAACTCTCATTGAATGAGGGATAAATTGTCGTATAGCAGAATATAATTTTTCACCCTCACATTTACCAATAATTTTGGTATACAACGGAACCGTTACCCATTATTATAGTAGGTGATAATCCATGTGAAAATTATCGTATTGAAGGCAATCAATTCGAAGTTATGCACCCAATTTGAGGCATGTGCTCAGCGATCTCATGTGAATAATTCGTATTATTGAATGTTTGACTGTTGAAGCAGCTAAATTGAATTTCTTTGGGGTGTAGAAAGGATGTTTAGGGTGTTGTCATGACACTCAAACGCTTCGTTGACATTCCTTATACACATTCCTATATATTTAATCTTACGAGGTTTAAGCAATACTGGAATCAGTTTATTCAGGGACTCTTTGAATAATGAGTCATAGTTCATCTGTAAAACGGAAAAATATGTCTTATTTCATAACAATGAATTTATCGGAATGGATTGTGAGCTGCAATATGATAGATGTAAAGCTGACTAGATGAAAATGCAAGGTATAAGAAGCATTGAATAGATTCCATTACATTCCTCGAACACTGCGCATGGAAAAATTAGAGCGAGGGCGGATGGTCAACAAGAATGAATTTCACAAGTAAAAAAAAAAAGGCTCATCATTGGAGATTATTGGTAATAATTGCTTATTTGTCAACAAGGCTATATGCTAAATGGCAGAGGGAAATACGAGGGAGAACATCAAAGCAGACTGTGACGAGGAGCGCGGTTTCGACACGCTTGACAAATTTACTCCGTACGATACGTTACTATACACGATATATTATTTTATCGATTGTCAACAGTTAGATAACAATTTCTTTACTCTACATATATAATAAGGAGTGCTAAAAGATATGTCCAATGCAAGAATTATTCTTTTATCAACAAAAAATAATATGCGAAATCGGAGACATCCTATTCAGCTGTTTATATTAAATTTATTGTACTGCAATGCTTCTTTGCTTCCCAATCAATATCATCCTTGGATCCGATTTCATTGATATGTATTGAAAAACAACATTAAATTTAAAATGGATATTAACAAATATGAGTTTGGAATCGTGCGCAAAGGTCGGTACTTTCAGACTGCTCTTGATCAATAATAACATCCAAAACATCAGATGGTATTATAATACGCATCAAACCATTAGATTCTATTTTCTTTTATCCGCAGTCTTCTACTACGAAAGAAGTTGGAATCTTCTTGTGAGCGTAACTCCATAATCTTGCGACCAAAATGTTGTAGTCTTTTTTATGGTTTATAAACGTCATTTTTTCAGAGCTAACGCAAAGCAAGCATTATCCACAAAATCAAGTGATAACATCTTATACGGTATTATTATTATTATTATCATTTTGAATCCTCTAATACCCTTACAGGTGTCAGGATTGACTATTGATTTTAGTTCATATTATTCCCGAAGTCTTTCTACTATTTTCGATTTTTTGTCATCCTCTTTGCCTCTTGGGTGTTGATGTTCTTCCTCCTCAGTATTTCTCTCACTATATCCTGGCGTGTTTCAGTTAGTCTTCCTCTTCTTCTTTCCTTCACTATTTTGGAGTTCCGTACTTGTTTGTTTTGTCAAGTTTCCGGCATTCTTATTCGGTGACTGTACCATGCAGCTTGTTTCTTTTTAAAGGTGGTTTGTATATTTTCTATTTGTAGACTAGCTCTTACATGATCATTTCTGATTCTGTCCATCCTTTTAACCCCTTCTACTCTTCTTAGGAATCTCATTTCACTCGCTTGTATCTTACTCTTGAGTCTCTTATTCATCATTCACTCTCACATATTAATGTTGGTCTATATATTGTTTTGTAAAGTGACATCTTAGTTTTCTTAGATTTCTGTTTATTGTTCAATATTGTTTAGCTTATTGAGAAATAGCTTTTATTCGCTTTGAGTATCCTCTAGTTTATTCTTTCTTCAACTCCTCCTCTATTATGTATAACAGCTCCAAGGTATGTGCATGTTTCCACTTGTTCTACCTATTTCCAGTTCATTGTTACGTTTGCTTCTATGTCTTCTCTTGCTATTACCGTTAGTTTTTTTTTTGCTATGTTCACTTTCATGTAGTGCATTGTAAGTTCTTCATTCCACACGTTCAGGTTGTGTTGCATGTCGTTTTCATTTTTTGCCAGAATTGCCAGATCATCCGCAAAAGCGCATTCTGCTATTGATATCCTGGCTAGTTTATGGTATCCAAATCTTCTCTCCATTTTGCTCTTCATGTTCTTTTGGCTAGTTTATGGTATCCAAATCTTCTCTCCATTTTGCTCTTCATGTTCTTTATTATATTGTCCAGGAAAATTATGAATAGTATAGGGCTCAAGGTTCCTTTTTGCCCAAGTCCTTGTGTTGTAATAAATTCTGTTGAGGTCTCATTTCCTGTTCTTATATAATTTGAGGTATTACTATATATACTATTTATTGCATTTGTAAGTTTCTCACTCATTCCTCTCTTCCTTAATATTTCCCACATTTTTTTTCTAGTGACTTTATCAAAGGCTTTTTCTAGGTCGATAAACTTATAGCCTTTCATTTTATTTCATTACTATTTCTGTCAGTGTTCTGATAGTAGAGATATTATCTTGGGTTAAGTGTCCTTTCCTGAAGCCACTTTGCACGAGCTCGAACATCTCATACAGGAGAAAACTCCAGAAATCTCGAAATACATTGGTTTTTCTTCTATCATAAGCGTCACTGCTTAATTCAGAAAATATGCTCTGATACTGTTCGTTATATCAAGTTTTAATTTTCAAGCATGCCGTATATAATTTCTAAAAAAAATCACACAAGAAAATTCCGACTTCTTTGGTACTAGAAAACTGCAAATGAGATATACTTCAAATACCAGCTCCAATGATTTGGTAGGCCTCAGATACTATCTAATGTCGAAATCGTTTTAATTTTATCAATAACAGTTTGGAGGTACAAACCTTCGAACACGCTTTCAAGCTGATATTTGTTAATATCCATTTTCAATTGTTGCTGTCATTTTTACAAAACAACAACAAAATCAAATTTAAGGATGATAGCAGAGAAAATATGCGGTTCCATAAGTCCGATGTAAACAGTCGATACGCACTTCTGTCGATACAATATCGATATTCATGAGACAGTGGAATATGTAGAAAGTTGTGGATATATATATAAGAAACAAACTCCTCTGATCACGTAGCTATATACACGTATTCAATGAAAGAAATGTCACAATCACAAGTCACAACCATAAAAAATCGATGATCCGTTTCATTACGCGCCGAAAGCAACAGCTATAACAAGCAACTAGCGAGATTCCCTGGGCTAAGATGAATTATGCCGCGTTCACATTAACGTATTAGGTACGAGAATGATGCATTTGCACATTGATTATGTACCGATATATCGGTATATCGGCAGATTGATATAGTCTATTTTGATATATCGAATAACTCACGGTGTCGCTGATATATCGGTATCAGTATCGGTATCGGATGCATCCCTAAGCGAAATAGAATATCTCCAAATTTGCATTTTACCTCTTTGTTAATGCATGAATTATTCTGATATTGAACATATCCCTCAGTACTCCTTATTATATATGTATAATAAATAAATTTTTCTTATTGTTGAAAATCGACAGAATAATATATCGTACATGATAACGCATCGTACGGAGCCGCACTTTTCATCACATTCTGCCTCGATGTTCTCCTCCGTTTGTCCTCTGCCATTTAGCACATAGCTCTGTTGACAGGTAAGCAATTATTAATAATAATTTTCAATGATTGGCATTTTAATTTTTTTTCCTTGTGAAAATTCTTGTTGACTGTCCGCCCACACCCTGATCTTTTCAAGCTCGCATCAGGTAGACGGTCACTCAATGCATGAGAACGGTAATGCAACCTATTCAACTATTAATGTTTGGTGCTGCTTATACCTTGCATCTTTATGAAGCCAGCTCTTGAACTATAATGAATGTTGCATCAGGATTCCATAGGATTGCATTTATAGTATTACGGGTGAATTCCAATGGTAAGTGGTCAACACGACTACTGTTTGAAATTTGAAACTAGTTTTCGATGCCTGATTGCAAATGGTACACCTGCGTACCTTCAATTATTCATCTTCTTGGAGTAGAACAAGCACATATATAGCTTACGTAACACTAATAAAATGTTCTATGGAACTGAATTATCATGCAAAAGCTATTGGAAAACGTTTCGATATGAATGCTGTCACAAAGTTTTTGTTCATCAACGTTTACCTAAATAACAGTCAAGCCCAGAAGATCATCTGATGGATTAGAACGGAATGACACACTGAAACCTTCCACATGGCAGAATAAGTGATGGTATGAATGCAAAGATATTGTGCAGAGTATCAATATTCCAGCTTCTACTTGAGTTTGAAGCTCAGATTTGTATTCGACACTAAAGATATATAAAAGGTTATTTCAGTACAGTATGCACATTCAATCAATCCGTACGATACGTAACTTCTTCTGTTTGCTCTTTCAAATTGAGTTCAGTCGATCATACAAGGTTTTTCGGATAATTTTTGAACACAAGTACTGACGCAGTATTCTATCGAACAGCTAATGAGTTCTTGAGACTATTTGATAATTCAAAATGGAATGACCTTTCATCATTTGCTAGATGAAATATTATCAATGGATCGAATTCAACTTGATAGTCCAGAGCATCAACATTAGAGTCTCCACTTTATTGGTAGTACTTCAGATGTTCACTTGCACTGAAACCACAGATTGATATTCAGCATAGATATAAGATCGTTCAAACTTCTCGATTTAGTGTCATTCTACTGACATGTGATAAGTTAGGTCAGCGTCTTGTTTGCACACTACTCATCTCCAATTAGCCATTTTTCGAGAGAACAAAATTGGTTGAATTGAATCGATCATGCAAAGATTTTCAGATGATTTTTCGGTACAAATATTAACGCAATGTTTTTGAACAACGAATAGGTAGATTAGAATGAGATGACTTCCTACTATTTGCTCGATTGAATTCAATACGAACAGATAGCTTAGAGCCAACGTTAAGATCCGCAATTTGACGGTAGTAGTTGAGTTATTGAGTTAAAAGCACAAAATGACATTGAAAAGGACCATATTCGCTACTAGAGGTAAATGATAAGTTAATTTGGTGTCGTTGGTTTGAGTGGGTTGAACGGATATCGACGGCTTCGGGAGGTAATCAATGACAGAATCCCATGATACATTTTTTGATAGTTCAAGACTCAAAATCCAGAATTCAATATCTTATAGGTTGTCATATATTTCTAGATGATGTAGAAAGTATAGACAGTTTGGTCTTTATTCTTCAAACTGTCGTATCCGTGTATAGCTTCTTTTAGGATATCCCCTAAGTTTATTTGTTTGAAATGTTCGATGTGAGAAGAATCAACCAAGTGGGGTGTGCAAGTACTTGACATGGACTAGAGGGATCACGAATTGTGATAGAAGAAAAGCTAACAAATTCTTATCTTATTCTAAGACTCGTGTAATCTCAATGACAATTTATGTTCATCGCTATAAAATTATACGATTTTAATTTCCGGAGTACAAATTCACTTAAAATTCTAATTTGCAGTGCGAGATATCAATCAGTTATTCGAAACAGTTACAGAATTTTATTAGGGCGAGTACGGCGCTATGCGAAACGGCATAAAGAGAAATGAAGGTAATTACCGTTGCGTTGATTAATTACCACGGATAATCATTAGCGACATTTTTAATGTAATTCGGCGTATTTCAAGGGCTGTGTTGAGCTGCTAAGCCTCTATGAACATTACTTACTATCACTTTGTGAATAAAGGAACGATCGTAAGTCATCTGTTTGTTTGCTGAACGATTTTCTCTGCTCCAACCGGAGGAAAAATATTAAAGCTTAATTTATGGCGTCATTTCAGTGGCCAATATTTACAACGATTTTATATTTGCTGTCAAATAAAATATAAGTCAACAAACAATAGGAAACATTTTTCCAATGTATCGATTTCACATTGTTTTCTCCATGTTATTTTGTAAGCTATTCAATGTTTGGTCAAAAAGCCGTAGCTCAGGAGTCTGATGTATTATTTGAGTAAACAGTTCGTCTATTTCATTGATTATATCTGCCCATACCTCCTCCTTGACATCATAGAGTCCTGTACAATAATTCAAGTCAACACAAGCTCTAATATCTATGGCTTTATCAGACAATACTAATAAGTCCCAATGAAAATATAACACGTGTCTACAGTTCTCGTCCGATCCAAGATAATGATTTAAGAATTGGGTCTAGAATTTAAATCCTTGTTAATCATTTAAGTGTCTCGAACCCAATCAACTTCGCAAAATATTTCATATCCATAATATTCAAGAACTAAAGTTCAAAGTATTATTAAGAGAATCTAGCTGGGATATTCATGAGAAAAGAAATAATTTTGAAATACACGTAAAGTTTTCTTTGATATATTGTTGTTTGGAAGAAGAGCGATCTCTCCAGGAAGTTAGTCAATTAATTTGATGAAAAAATTCTTGTGTGACAATTTGCGTCTAAGTTTGCTCCTGATCGTCGAGTTAAGATGTTTCTGTTATGAGTATCCAGCATCATTCACGTATCTTGCTCGGTTCACTGAGAAACTTGAAGTTTAACTAATAGGCTTCGACAAGACTCACCCCGTGGCATCACTTAGAGTTAGGTGATATACTATCCTGCTGTTATAAGCCAACAAAACCATTCAAACTTACAACAACTTTGCTGAGAAGCCTTGGACTTGCTCAAGATGCAAGTACTTCAAACAACAGACAAGAACGATGCAAAAACATTATATTAGAAATTGATATAATATCCAGGAGTAACTTCTCACAAAGTCCGCCTTTGAATGAGGTCATTTCAATATATGTGGATTATTTATAAGCTCTTCTTAACAGGCAGAGAGAAAATCGTGTTTACACTGATATTACACAATTCAGACCACTATTCACGTGAACTGTCAATGATTACGAGTATGTGAAAAATTATGATAATTGGCCCCTAAAAATATAAAATTTTGCTGTTGCATCACCAAAAGACAAATCTTCTGGATCATCAAATAATCACATAATGGGATGAGAGCAGTTAACTTTCATTCCTTTTATGGTCTTCTGCACACATGAACCCTCCCTTGGGCTTATGATTCTGAAATTATTATTTCCCTGCGCAAAATAATCAACAGCACTATTTGAGAAGAGTTTTACTGTCTTTATGATGTTTATAGCTTTGTTTATTGCACACGTGTGTGTTTATATAGATGAAAATTGCACTTTTATGATGATGACACATTTCATTAGAAAATACGGTTTTTCGCACAAAAGATTGATTCTCATCAAGAAGAGTAGTGAGGCTGATGAAGTATATAGTAATGTTCACTTATATCATATCGACGGACGTTACTTGAAAGGTATGAGGGAGTAATCAACGTCAGTCGTCGGTTCCAAGATAAGATAAATCCGACGGAAATCATCGGTTCTCAAGGTGTGTCCAAAAAGATTATTACAACATTTTCCTCTACATGATCATGACCAAGACAACGCAAGATCGCGCACAGCTCGCAAGACTTTTTGATTTCAGAGCAGCAAAACGTTGAATTGCTAGTTCACCCTATTTATTTCTCAATATTAGTCTCAAAGACTTCTTAACTCTCTGAAAAATCAAGAACAGACTGCGTGGATGGATGTTCCAGTCGCTGAAAGAAGCTGTTGACGCCTAAATGCAGTTTTGTCAGTACCAGCAAACAAGTGGAATAATTGCTTCCAAAATTAGCTCAAGCAAATACAAAAATGCATTAACTTTCGTGGAGAATACTTCGAAATCAATAAAGTCATTGGAAAAGACGCACTGTTTTCTATAATTTCTATATGCAAAACCAATAAAACAGCCGAACTAGTATGTCTCAAATCAATGGCGTGCAGTCCATATGTGCAGGGTGTGCACTGCACACCCTATAAATTATTAGAAATTACGTGAATAAAATCAATATAATGGTTTAATGAATACTTCATTTTGTTACACAAATTTTCATTATAAAATCAGAGAAATAACGTATTTTATCTATTTATGCAACCAGAAAACCGGGCGCGCCTCGCGGGCCACTCTGCTATATATTTGAAACGTATTTCGACGCTTGAGGTGCAGAATTTCTCGCTGCACCGCGTGTCAGTATCAAAAAAGTGGAGGAATAGATTATGACAGAGAAAAAGCATACCGATATTAGCAGATTTCCCATCGCTCGTTCTCTCTCGCTGGGTGCAGGCAGACTTTCTGCACCGGGAGCTGAATATTCATCGTTTAGCTGTGTTTTTTTATTAACGCCATACATAAGTTTGTTAAAATATTTGAAATATTGTTATTTGTTATTTAAGACAACAATATTAGGTGAACACTTCTTTTATACATTTCTTGAATTATTTAATTTCCTAAAATTATCATTTGTAGAATGACAACAGAGAATAAATCTATCATTTGTGATCTACAGAAAAATCCTTCTTCACGTCGTGATGTCGAAACGGAAAATTAAATTATGAAAACAAGACCAACGCAAAACTCACTCAAAATATCAAAATTAAAGGCCAGGCACGGACTGTGCGACATTTTTAAATTAAAATATATGAAAAATTTGAATGTATTGCTGGTTGTTGCGAGAAAAATAAGCTGTATAGTTGGCCATGTATATATCCTCTTCCTCACCACCGACTGTGCATGCCTATCACAGAAAGTCACCGTACGCCACTGGTCTCAAATCGTACGACGTGTCGACGTGAATTAGACGTGGGCTCTTATGTCATACACAAAAACCTCCGTGTTATGTTAATACAGAGTATGATACTCTGTGAAAAGAATAACAAGGTCTCAAGATTTTTAATGTTTTACATGATCGAAGAGTAAACTATTTGTACTTGCAGGCCTGCAAAGTCACAGGTCGTCACGTCAAAACGTTTGTGTACAATAATCAAATAGGTAGCTAGATAATAATTCAAGTCATCTCTCTAGTAATGCAAGAGCTGTTTTTTTCTTCTCCAATCATATGTAATAAATATTTAGTATACAAATTTTCAGCTGTTACAAATCTTTTGTACCAACATCATTAACACGACAACTTGAACGACAAGTTGACTCGCTGCGTCCCTCAACTATGGTATCTGATCACTTTCTTAAGCTTTTTTAGAATACGAGCAAGCTTAGCGCTAATTTCCAACTTTCGTAAAACACTTGTAGTACATGTGATAATTTAACATATCTACTTCAAAGAACACCGCCCGTCTGGTTTCCCTCTTCCAGACCTTGCGAGTGGATGCTGACTCATGTATACCCTTAACACTATACCATATTAAAATACGAGCCATTAGCCCATTACTGAACACTTGTTCATGCTTGTCACCAGCTCTCCGACTATAGGGAATATTGAATTGGGAGAAAAATGAACTCAGATGGTCTCTCTTCTTGAGCCTCTAAGAATATCACTATCTGCTCAAACCAAAACAAGAGTTTTCTATCTCTTCGATCCAATATGATATGATAAGTAGTAAGAAAATCTGACGTGGACATCGCGTGACTTACTTGTACATCATTGGATATATATAATGAAACAAAGAATCTCATCGTTCCACGGCTAATTGTTTTTGATTTATCCAAAAAATTCTGAAAATCTGTCAAGTAAAATGCGCTTTTAGCCCAGTCGGTTGCTATAGAAACAGTAGGTCATCATTCTCACGCTACAACATTTCTGAATACTGATTTCCAAGATTATACGACTCACAGTTCTGAATTTATACGCAAAATTGAAAAATAAACTCCAACTGAAGTGCACTGCCGGTAATTATTATTGTTTCGAGAATCAAGCAATCATTCAGATGTTACAGCAGACTGAAATGCCAATTTTAAATATTCTACAGATGATCGTTCTCAATTTATGCGAAAAATTCCAAAAGATTGTCAAGTATAGTGCACTGCTCGCTCAGTCGATTTGAATAAAAATATAGGATATGAGCATTCAGAAGGCGATACTATCGTCTTGAATACTGATTCCTAATATTCTACGTTTAATCGTTTTGGATTTATGCGGAAAATTAAAAAAATGTTTCGGGTAAACTGCACTTCCGGTTCAGCAAATCGCAATCATAATAAAAGATGTACAACCAGATGTTATCGAAGTGCTTAATACAAAATTTCGATATTCTACGACCGATTATTTTGAATTTATGAACAAAATTCGAAAAGTCTGTCATGTAAAGTGCACTTCCGGCTAAGCCGATTGGTACGGAAATAAGAGATGATCATTCGGATGCTACAGCAATTCTAAATGCTGAGTTTCAACATCCTACGGTTGATCGTTCTGGATTTATCAGAAAAAATCGAAAAAAGTTTTGAGTAAAGTGTACTTCCGGTACAGACGATTTGAACCATAATACGAGGTGCACAATTAGATCCTATACCAGTCTTGAATACAAAATTTCAACATTACACGTTCAACCAGTTTTGAGATTTGCGAGTTACACACGCACGTACGAATGTACTGGCATCAAGCCAAAAATGTCCAAAATGGATTCAGGGATGCTCAGAACAGATATTTCCATCAAAATCTCGATAGGTGAATTTTGTCGGTTTCACAATACTTTCTTGTACTTAGTACAAGTAAGTAAAAATGGAAAATTCGAATGTGTATCAATTTGAATAGATTCAAAATATATCAATGAAAAAGCTAGATACTTGCAACTTTTGATTTTGAAGCTTCGCTTCTCTGTTAGTATAGAAGGAAATCACTTTTACTCCTGGGAGGAAAGGATAAAAAGCAACGGAAATATCTTTAGCAAGTGGAATCTTGAGAACGTGATCCGTTTTCGATTATTCCCTGGGTATTGAATTATTTTCTAATCTCTTTATCCTTCCATTTTTTACGTTCTGAGAATAAAATAGATATTGTAGTACCTGTAATAAAGGCTCAGATCTGGACATTTCAATTTGTAACAATATGATAGAATGTACAATAGAAAATCTATATGTACACTTTGAATTCCAAGACAACCCTCCACAGTGAATGAATATATGTGGTCCCTCCGTAACATAGTTGTCTGAGTTCATCCACAATTCGAGCCTGAGGTTGAACTGAATGGAGAGAAAAGTCTATGAAAATTTGTATTTCCAAAGTGATGTCTTACCATTCTATAGGAGGAAGACAAATCTGTGGTAGAACTGCAACGACTTGACATTGACATTGACTTGATTTCTACTGTCAATGTGCCACACAAATTGGACATGTTTCCAGTTAATATTTGTAATAGGGATATGATAGGGAATGAGTCAGGTCATCCTTCTATTGAAATAAGATCTATGATAAATATTAATTGGGCACATGTCCAACTTGCATGGAAAATTGACAGTAGAAATCAAGTCAAGTCAATGTCAATGTATTGATATTTACTTGATTTTTACTGTCAATTTGCCATGCAAGTTGGACATGTTTTCAGTTGATATTTATCATGGGGACATGATAGGGACTAGATCACGTTATTCTTCTAAGAAAAATAAGATCTAGATAATGATGACAAGGATTGAGATATCAAGACAAGGTCGGAATATGTGGTACCAGCCTACATCGCTGAGAATGTCAATGTTGAATTTATATGCACAGATTATAATGGGGATATGGTGCACTATTTTATTGGAGCTTGAGCAAAATTTTGGTTCTAACAAAGAGGATTTGATAGGAAATTGATATGATGAAGCTCAGGCTATAAAGAATGGGTTATCAAGAAAAGTGCGGAACAAGAGACTTGGCAATGTTGCTGGTTCAAAAATTATGAAATGGAAGCAGCGACGAAAATCACAGTGACACAGATACTGATAGTACCCTAATATTCTGATGAACGTATAAAAAAACAGTTATTTTCGATATTATATGCTTCAAACGGATAATTCATTTGGAGGTACTTTCTTCAAAATGGGAAAAATTATCCAAAAAACAGTTTTATCGGGTGTTTTTTATCATAATACAGAAGAATTGATTTCTACATTGATTTTTTCGATAATTTCTTTCAAATCTCGGCTTAACTACGGCTTTCATAGTACATTCCAATTTTCGATGATGTTTCCGAGTATTTCAAGTGGTATTTGGAGAATAACGCAGATGGAGCTGGCTTCCAACTCCACAATCGTAGCAGGCTCATCCATGTACACTTTGGACTCTGTATAGTCTCGAAGGCAAAGTAATGAGACGATCTTGGCGACAAATTCACCGGTCCAAAGAGTGAAATTAACTGTTCATCGAGTTGTTCTAGCAATTAAGCCATGGTTTGTTACAAAAATTTCGTCTCACGTCTTTTTTGTACAATTTTTATCTTATTGCATACCTATGTCGCCATCTGTATGACAAATTTGCACTAATTTTGTAAAATAGTACATGCTAATGACACTTGATTGAAGAGCGCTAATTTAGGGAGCATGCGCATCTCGTTCTCGCTCTTTGGTTCCTGGGCCGCTGTTGCAGACGGGTTGTTTTGAGCAGTCTTGTGATTCTTCTAGTTGTTCTGAAATTTGTAATTATTTTATTTCATTAAAATCAGTGTTAGGATTTTGTAAATATCTTGTTTATTATCTTTGTTTACATTATTCGAAATTTAGTATTATTTTTGCTAGTGATTTCGTTTGAGGCGACCCGCGTGGTTAACCTTTTGTTTTCCAAATTTATCTCTTTCATCCCTAATTCTTAAATATTTTTTTGTGCTCAAGACCTTTTTACAACCTTCAACCTTTTATACTGAATTATTATTTTTGTTCTAAATTCATTTTTTTCTGAATTTTACAATAGCGTAGGCAGTAGCCGTTCCGGTCGAACAAGCTTGTCTTCTCCTCTTTGGGAGGTTATTATTATCTGTTGTCCTTCCTCGGGAAGATACGTTTAATTATTCTTGATGTTTTATATTCAGATTAGTTTTGATAATCATTACTATTGATTATGTTCCGTACACATGTTCTAGTTGCTATACCTGCCTTAGTTTACCATACTATTGCGTTTGCAAGAGTAGACATTCCTTTTTTTTGTAATTTACCGGCTCTTTGTATTTCTGTTTCAAATCTTTTTCCACTACCAAACGCAATCAGGCGGATATCGATTTTTTTTTATATATACATTTGAAGTGATAAAACCTATGAGATTTGTGGCTATCTTCGTTCCTCCCTTCACCTTTCCTCACCTAAGTATGTTTGATGTATGAACGATTAGTGAAAGTGGTTGATGATACATAATTTAACTATATTTTGGATCCAACGCGTTGCGGATTTGTCATTCAACAACTCGTAGTTTAGTTTCTTACGTTGATTGTGTAGTTTTTGGTTTCCAAAGCGTGAAATATTTTGTTGTGGGCTTTAGTTCCCGTTTTCAAGCTGGAAAATCCTACGAGATTGTGAAGATTGATCCAATTTTTTAATAACGAACCACGTTCGTAAATTTATCGACACGTTGCTAATAAATCCTTATTCTTGTCCTGCTAGACTTTGTATTTTTTTTGTTTTTCTTCTCTTTAATGCTCAGCGTAGTATTTTTTTTTTCACTTTGTAAATTTTTAGTGCACTATTTCAAATCAGACAAATAATTAACTCACTGATTATTCCATTTGACTTTTACTTAATTTACAGTTTATTCGTTTTTCAATTTGAGTCTAAATTTATTTATTCAAGTTTAACGCTTTACGTTTGAAGAGAGCTCTCCAATTTTTTATAGGAAATTCCTGTTTCAGTTGAATTGGATACTGGTTGGGTTATTTGCTTTCAGTGTAGACTGCTAGGAATCTTAGGAACTTGTGGCCACTTGAGACTAGTTTTTGGCCAACTTCAAGTTAAGAGAAACATCAACACTTCTACGAAATTAAGAAGAACATTAATATCTCCTGAAGTTGACTACCAGGCGCTTGGCCAACCCTAACACCTTCAAGGACCGTTGGGTATTCATCAAAGCCCTATAAGACGCAAGATCAACTTTACTTAATTAAGGGAACGTTCTTGTCTGACATTGTTTTTGTGGCTAACAATCCGTCATCTATCTTCTCTGCCGATACTAGTCTTGAGTTCCGCCTGAAGAGGATATTTAGCTAGTTTTTGTAACGTGATTTTGAACTTCTGTGACGTGCTTTCCAGTTTCTTTTTGGCTGTTGCAGTGAGATTTTTTTTGTATTATAGCTTCAACCATTTTCGTAAGTTACCAAATTTGTTAAATTATAATTTTTGGATTTATTTGCTCCAGATTAATAATAATTTTGTTCATTATTGATTTCGACGTCTATGCTTAATTTTTTTTTTTTTTTTGCTGTCGCTTTTTTCTCCCAGAATAGTATCTTTTTCTTCTTTGATCATTTCCTGGAAGTGGCGCCCATTTCCTATTTTTCAAGTAGAATATTTCTGGTGCCCTTATTAATAACTAGCCTGGGTCTTCACTTTCAAGGTAGGATATTCCAATACTTAAATTCAGTGTCAATCAGCAGTACATTAAGTTTTTGCTACCAATTAGTGGAGAAACATTACCTTTTTCAATTTCCTACTGCCACCTTGGAAAAAGGAAAAGGTACAAATTTCACCGGCTTACACACTTGCTCATATTATCTACGTGCATGGTCCTCATAAGTTTCTGATCTTGGATTGAGTTGACTCATTCAAGCCTTGCGATCTGAATATTCTTTGAGACGTGTTGTTCCTGGTTACAAATTCGATTGGTCCAGCTAAAAAAATCTCTTTGGACGAATCAAGCTTATGATAGTCGAAACTTTCAGTGCAAACAACCATTAGCACAAAATTCCTCAACATTATCACTTAGAAGTTAACTTTTAGGGCCATCGGCACGAAGTGACTCGTTGCTCGAGGTCTCAAAACTTGGTGGATAGCGTATGTTAACTAGTTATTAATGAGTAATTCTAATTCAACTCTAACCGGAGATTAACATATCACTAGAGTTTGCTCGTATAGCAGAGTACATCTTACTGCCCCTTAAGTTTGCCTTATTACCGCGGCATTGGTGGAAAGATATGCATGAGATTTACTTGGAATTACATTCCGTTATCCGTTATAACAGCGATATTGATTTCGGGTGTTGTAACAGTTTGTTGATTCAAATTTCAAAATATCAGGATATTATTGAGGAGAAATAAATTCAAGGTCAACTTCTGAGCCTCCTGAAATATAGAGCAATTAACAAACTGAGTTATCAAGAAGGATAAATACCTCTTCAACACCGTATCTACGATATCATTAAGACCTTAGTGTGGAAACAGGGTGCAGATATGAACAATATGTATAACTTGTGTATGTGTATGTATATGTAGATGATGTGATTTTGTATATAACGCTCTAGGTGGCCTCAACTATAATAAAATTATATCAAGTCGAAGGGTTTGTGAAGAATATGAGGTATTTCTCTTCTTTTATCGGAAATCCTTTTAAAATATCTGAGGACATCAGCAATTTCTCCCTTCTCAAGTCCTTTCGACCCTCTTGTTCAGCCTTGTTCAGAACAAATTTTCGGAATGGATTTTTCGTTGATTTATATCCAAGTACCTGTTGGCAGGAATATTGCTTCGCTATTGAATTCGAAGTTCGGTTTCGATGAATAGGTAGGATTACTTCGAATTTAATACTTGATAGGACCTTTTCATTATCTTATTTCTTTAGGTTCACACAGCTTCATTATTAGAGTGGATTATTGAATTATTGGATGAATAGATACAAAAATGAGAGTCTTAAGGAGCATTACACTGATACTAAAAGGATGACATCCGTCAAATTATAGGGAATATTCCACCGTTGAAAAAATGATGCTGATAGCATGTTCCAATATTTTTCATGGCTAATTTTGTTCCTACAGCCATCACACTACTGCAAATTATCACAAATCCTGGTCTATTTTACATGTGTGAGTTATAAACATCTTTTTTAAAGTTAACATGATATGTGGCTATATGCAGGAGCCTGAAAGCTTTAATTATTTCTACTCATTCTTTGGGTTCAAGATGCTTGCCAAACAGAAGAATGAATCGATGGAATTTGAGATCCGAATACAAAATCCTTGAATTGATTCCTATAATATAATTCAATTGTTAGTACATCGATCACTTCTTGTTCAAACGTTAGTTTGTTCTAGAAGCGTTCCAATTATCTGTTATATTAAAAAACTTCTACCAGCAACATTGAGAAATTCTCTTCCATTAAACTGTGGCAACTCGTACAGAAGTAATTTTGAACCAGTTAGAATCCCTCGTGTGGGCAACAATCTCCGACCACACAACATGATAACTTTTTCGCAATTTAAGCGAAGTAGAACATCCCATTCGGGTGTAAATTCGTGCTTCAGGACAATATTATTAATAACTATGGTAAGAAAGTGCAACATTGGCAAAACACCTTTCTCGTACAAAGATTGAAATGGAGTATTTAATCCCTTTGGGTTGACAGGAATTTATTGCTAAATTTCGCTTACCTCACAGTTATTTTAAAGGATTGTGATGAGGAGATTGGTGATTGAAGTTTATGAGTTAATGACTACTATAAAGAATAGATATTTTCTGTGAGTTGATAATAACTGCAAAGTTCTACTGTGAATTTAATGGAACGAATATAATATTTTCATGAGTCAGACAAGAATTAATACACGTATCCAAAATTTCTGCAAACCTCTGGATCATACTTTTAGGACTTTTCTGTCACACAAGTCAAGTGGATAATGTATCTGAGTTACAACTTTTTTCTATAGCTCTGATTCCTAACATCCGAATTGTCGCGTCTAGCTCCATCATCTACAAGATTTTTGGTCTAAAAATTCAGATTTGGCCTTATCAACAGCAAGTTAAGTAAATATTGTACAAGGGATATAGCATACTCAAAACAAGGTTTTGGGCATGTTTTGTCTATTCGTTTGTAAGTGTTCTAACATTGAATCAATTCTTGGAATAAGCCAATCATTGTTCTATAAACAAATGGGATTTACAAAGCAATATTTTTGTGATACGATCAAAAAAATGTGTAATTAACAATCAATATAACAAAGTGAAGGAGGTCTGTTTGATAAGTTATTGTATTAGATTCATGTCGATCAGATTCATGAAGATGATTTATATAAAAATAATGTAATGAACCAATAAAAATGGTGAATTGAGTTTATAACAGCATAGGAATAGATTTACTACCCTAATTGAGTTTCTTGCAGCATCGAGAAACAAACTGCCTTATCTCAATGAAGTTGGCACAATCAATAAAAATATATTCTTCGATAGAAACAAGTTAGATCTCAGGCGATATATGTATTGGAATTTTTTAATTCGCCTTTTGCATAGTGAGTTTTATTGCGACTAGAAGAGAACAGAAAATTTTGATCATTTCCTCATGTCAAAATACAGAAAATCGATGAAAACTAAATAAGAAATTTTCTCTGTAATATTTTGCCTTTTTTTGATTGTTCATATCCTTGATGAGTTTCAGCCTGGTATCATATCAAGTGAAATTGCTTCCAACTTCATGGCACGTAACTCTGAAACTTTTCATGCGCTTTGTGACTTAAATTTTTTATGTGCTTTGTGACTAGAACCTCTTTTTTATGATATGCTACAAGAATTTGACCAGCAAGTCTCTGAGATATGCCTACAGTCAATAATAAGTGTGGATTTTTATATTCCACCATCAAATCTTGATGACTTAGGCTGTATATCAAGCTATCAAGATACCTACATTTTATATTCTGTAAGCACATCTATCTGGATTATTGAAATTTCAGAATCTGAATGTTCCACAATGATACAAATTCAGAATTTAGTCCTAACATGGTCTTCCTGAATAAAACAATAGACACGTTTTTTGTCCTCATTGAAATTATTCAGTGCTATCTAATCAAGCATCAGATGATCGCACTTGTAAGCCAGCAGTACTACGAAATCAAGTTGGTTAATGTCTTGCAGGGATGAAAATTCACGGCAGTGCCATGAATCAGAGAGCAGCCGAAGTGTCAAGTTTTAAGGAATAAGGACAGCTTGAAGTAATCTGCAAATAATCATAGTACTGTTGGTTCAAAGTCCCGATCATCAGAGGCTAGGCATGACTGTACTGATGAGTTCTAATAAGGACGAAGCACGTGTTCATAGTTTCCGCCTAATTCAATAAGATGGTATGAAAACAGATTCATAAATTAGTATTTTTGGGAGTCATTCAAGTTTTGAGCTTTTAATGAATTATCATTGGTATCGCGGACTTTTGCAAGGGTCACTTCATAGTTTGTTGTCATTCTTTACACACATTTGGTTTGTGGCTTCAAATTCTATTATTGGACGTTAATGTATACATCAGCGTTCATGATGACGTCTACAAATTGTGATTTGTTGTCCTTCCTAGTTAATGTGAACACCAAATCATCACAAAAGCCAGAAAAGATGTTTTTTTGGAGGTAGTTGATCTGAAAGATTTCAGTTCAAATTTCTATGATTCGGCTTTGACTGGCACTAATGCAAACTTTAGATATAGCTATATCACTTCATTATATGCAATGACAAAATCCCATATAATATGAGGACATCGTTAGAGTTGATGTCTGCATTGCTGCCAGGTCCAAGTCATAAAGAATCATAAGAATACCATAACACAAAATATCTTCAGACAATCATAATCTCAAGGCTCCGTGATAATTTAAAGATGCATATCAACTAAAATAGGCGACATTCACACCTTGTAGACCACATCATGAACACTGACGAGATCATTCTTTGAAACGATTCAAAATCACAAATTCAATAGAAATGTTCAAGAAATATCAAATGTATTTTCCGGGAAGATGATGTAGCTGTCTTAGGACTTGAATTTTCGAAGAATTGGATGATAAAAGTCAAAGTTTTATTTTAAAAATAGATATCAAGTAGTCTAGAGCTCTAGAAGAAGGAGCGGTGATCACAGTATGCATGAAAAGTTCTAGAGATATGTTCTTATCTTCAAATAATTGAAAATAATTCTGCTCCAGATGATTGCTGAATTTAGGTAAACACTGTTCAAACTTATCCAGGTGGTTGATAATGGGAAAAGGCCATGTTACGCATAGCTAATATTTTATTTAACTTCCATTGGTCTTATGTATCTTGGCAATATCAGAAAATACTCGAAGAATATTTGTTCATCACTCAAAAACTAGCTTGATACGTGAAAAGTGAATGAAGGACCTCTAGACAGGTGATAATGAAATAAATTGCTCAAAAACTAGCTGCATTTCTATGAAAGAACATATTCATATTAGTTGTACCATCTTCAGTAAGATGGAGCTCGTAGAATCAAGGTCCACATTTTGAAGATTGCTATCTGCTCCAGATTTGTGATGCATTTTTTCTTACATCAGTTGGCTGCACTTTGAAATCAAAACAGGAATAAATGCGTACCAGCAAAAATCGCAAATAGGTAGAGCTGATACTGATTTGATGGAGCCTCACAAATTCATCATCATTCATACCATAGCATCACATTGACCACGAAATGCACGATATATTCTGCCATGGGTAGCTCGTACTTAACGCTCTTAGAGTGATTGATAATGCAATTCTTTGAGAAAACCTAAAGAGCAGACAGGCTTAACGAGATAAAGGTACACAATCAGGCAAGAATTCAAGAAGTAACAACTTTGATATTGATTTACGAACTGATTGTGTACCACAGAGCTTATACTGGATATCGCAAGCACCTATAAAGACTGTTCCTCAAAGAAGTAATGGTGACAGCGATTTATTCAGAGACTAAACTTCACAGGACCCATATTAAGCACGCAAGCACTTGTTAGAATTTTTTGGAATAGCAACTGTGGTTCATAAAATGATTTCGATTGGCACATCTTGTGGACTCCAGCTTTTCTGAGGGAAACATATCTAAATCTATGAATATGCTACTATGAGATGTAACAATATGCTGTTGAATATTATATGTATATTGTAATACAAATGAAGTTCTGATATTATCAATCCAAATCAACTTAAAATTGAAAATTGAAAAACTCAAAAGTCGATCCAATTCCGTAAAGTTCATCTATGAGATTGGGATATGTTCTTCTCTTGAATATTTTAGATGCAGCGTAAAGCAAAGTGAATAAGTAGATGCCAACATTTGTTTTCACAACCAACTGTCTCCGTAATTCACGATCACTACATTGGTTGTCGACCTCCTAATTCGCATTGTCATAGAACGCCAACATCCAAGTTATTGATTGCCCGCCCGCACTCCTTGCACAAATAGTCATACGAACGACTGGAGTAAATATACAGAAAAAGCTTTGTTGAAAGAAGGAGCGGCTTCTTGTCAATCCTGCTTTAAGCTCAAATTCCAACTGAGCAATTTCATAAAAATTGTTTGAATCGAGTCCGTCGGCCAATGGAAGTAATACAAAACTTTATATTGCAACAAAATATTAATAAGAGTATTTGGCGTGAAAGACTGTTATTGCTGATTTTATGCTGCTATTCGACAAGAGGCAATGAAATAAACTTTGCCAAAGATATTGAAATCTCTATTTCTCGTCACTGCAGTTGTGATATATTTGTAGATCAAATTGTTTGTACTCTAAATTTTCATGAATCTATTGTAATGGAAGAATGGTTAGGGTAAGAAACTCATTCACACTGTTATTACTGTCACTATTTCCCAAGAAACACTGTATGCCTCTAATAGATCCATCACTCATCACGCTTAAAGCTACATACCACAATTTGTATCACGTTCAATATTATTGGATTCAGAATCCTTGTATCATGTAATCATTATCGTTCATAGGGTGAATTCGTGTAGAATATCATGTTGCTGTTAGCAATATCGTGCTGTAAATAAGTCGCGTGTATAGCAACTTTGTTATATGAACAAGGTGCGAGCATTTAATAGCTTTCAGTGTGGTTTAGTCAGATTGATTCATTATCGGTGTAAAGGGATAATCAATGCCTGGAACACTTTTGAAGATAGGAGGAAAGTGGAATAATGGAATGAACTACTTGTCTCATCACGACACTACTACTATCTATTGAAATTGCATTCATATTCCATCTCAAAGAAGGATCTGTATAAAATTGGGATATGCTAAAACATTGGTACATCTCTAATACTTATGGTATCTGTATTATCATTGTTTGGTAATATGATTTATTCACTTGGAGACTAGAGTTCATGAAGTTGCGCAGAAGATTTATCTTAATTAATGAAAACTAATTCCAGCCAATCAAAAACTACATGAAATTTCTTGGAAACTGTGAACGTGCGCAGAACACTGCTAGTTTAGTTCAAAGTAAAAATTAACTGTGCAATGAAATTCACCTGGAAACTGTCTGCTTGTACAACAGAATGTAATTGTGCTGCTTCTTATTGAGTTAGTTCAAGACTTCTTCACACAAAAGCTAAGAAAAGCTTGCACAAAAACTATTAGAGAAAGCTTCGAAGGAAGAATTAGAGATTTAATGATGGAATGGAATCAAGTTGAAGTTGAATTACTGTAGTAATAATTTTCTCCATCAAGTTTTTATATGATAAAACTTGTTTGATGGTTCATCATTCCGTGAAATTTTATAGTCATGAATAAGTTCTCTTTATGGTGTCACTGATTTAGTCTTACAGTTAATCATCAAAAATAAGAGATAGCTTCAATTGTCAATGCGTTTGATGTATAGTCATTTTTTTATCTCTTCGTATCTTGCAAAGAATTTCTCCAAGTTTCAGCAAAAAAATCGGAATTCTCCTTTCAATTCGCGTTACAAGACTACAGCCTCCAATTTCGCCAACAATTTATCCGAACTATTGTGTCTGTATAAAGATATTTACGATGTGTTTCGTTGCAGGAACGTGACATTCTAGCGTCACTAGAAGAAGATTGCTGTAGGTGTTGACCGCTTACGCTAGCGTCGGGACGCTGTCCATGTCCAATAATGTATTTCCGAGCAATCATGGCCCTAGCAGACCCCAAGATAGACGACTCTTTCTGTTCCTGGATGTTAGGAGTTCTGGACCCTTGTAAGACTGTGACACACAACGTCAGACATTAATGGGAAGCGATCACGGAGAAATGTTTCACGAGAAAGATGTGGGTTTGCTTTGAGTTTGTAAAGATGCATGGATTCGGAATCAAAGAAAACAATTAGAATTCAGAAGAGAGAGTAAATTGATTCTTGCTACTTAATGAAAGGATATTGAAAGGAAAATCAAAATTCCACATAATAATTGACAGTATCTTAGCAATCTGTTTCTTGTAATGGGTAATAATTGCTCTTGATTTGTAGTAGAAGAAGAATATTTGATGTGATGCGGCCTGTTCACCTCGAAGCAAAAGCTTTAGTTCTCTTGTTCTCTTTGTAAATCACTTGGCATGCCAATCGGTGTATCCAATAGGATTGTGTAAACTTAGCTGTAGCAGTCGACGGCAGGCGTAACGTAATGTAACTTATAAAACTGTCTCGCAAACGTTGTAGACGACATTTAAAGTCTTCTCCAACAGACTTCTTCCATCGACGTACTCGCAGCTGTATTTGTAGACGGCAATAACGAACACTCCAAGTGTCCGCTTACTGGCAAATAAACAAAGTGTCATTATTTAGGCTGCGCGACAGCAAACTCATCGACTTGTGGTGATAATGGCTGGATTATACTACACGGCAAGAACACGACCAAACAATAGGAGCAACTCGCCTTCGCACTCATCACCATTATGCAAATCATATCTTATTTGCATATTTTGGGAACAATTTAAGGAAGCTAATTTCGACGATGCTAATGCTTAGTGGAGAAGAAGCAGCGTTCATATCGAACCGGGTAGTCTGGCGACGACGTGACGGATGTTATGACATTTGAATAGCGACCGACTGCAGCAAGTTGCTTCCTTCCGGAGTTGTTCTTATCGCCCGACCGCAGGGCGCAGCTGACGGAGTTAATATACAGCAAAACATGCGTAGACCTAAACCGCTGAACTAACAAACTTCCGCTTTGGAGCGGGAACACAAATTAACTAATTGTTGCTAGGAAATAAGATAACAGCATTTTGAAGGAAATTGTAAGACAAATTGTAAGCGCATATTCACGAGGACAATTCAATGAAACTAATGATACACGAAATCATGTTTCTTGTTTGGTATAGGATGGAGTATATTATTCTATTCGTGTCTGCGGCATGACTCAGAGATCAGTGATGCTTCGCTAACTAATTCATTAGTGCTCCTAAGCAGCCATCTCTTTATTTTGTCAGATCACGTGGTATTTCCAGTGTTCCCTTGGGGTGTAATTAGCACTGGAGTGGTTTTGGAGCCGGAGTGACTGACCGAAGACAGTACGTGTGATCTCAAGTTTTACTGCACTTTGCACTTGACAAGACCTTCCCTCTTGGAACAAAGTCACTGGAAATGACACTTGCGAGGTTATAACGCCAGCCCTACCTTTTACTGGGGAATTGTGTTTTCTTACTCTTTTACTTCGTGTTTTTCTCGGGGGAGTATGTATTGCCTTAGTTTTCACGGACGGAGATAAGCGAATTGGGGCCATTATTGTAATAGTGTGGCAAAAAGTACACACATATCTGGATGCTATGTTTTTCCTGCATGTTATTCCGTGAATTTGTACTAGTATTTTTGTCGTCTAATCTTCTTATTTTGTTATTCGCAGTAGATAACGCTTGAGCTTCGCAATTACATCATGAAAGATAACTGCGACTCATACAGTGTATTCATTTAATATTAATGTACAGGTCATCAATATTTTGCTCCTGATACTGAAAGTGTATTCTCTCTAATAATAATAATAATATGGATAATATTTATTGACTTTCTACGTCAAAGACTGGTCTTTTATCCAACCATACAATTCAAGACAAAATGCGAAATGACGATTCCCTAGGCTGTAACCTGTGATAATAATTTATTTACGATAAAATTTTTGACAATATGTATAGATATAAGACACTGTTCCACTGTTTTTGGCTATTAGATCTACCTTAGCGTTTCTCGTCTTCTATTTGCTACAATAAGTCTACTTTCTTGACTGTCTAATGAGTTTTGATGAATCCGTGTCACGTTCAAGATCACAAAACAATGCAAAATGTAATTATTATTGCGATAGAATACCGCCAGAAACTCCTTCTGAAAAGTCAAGCTATCGCGTCTTTCCTTGATAAGAGTAGATGTGGTTCCCATTCGAACGATAGCTTCCCCACATCAAAATATGAGAGAAGAATGTCAAGCAACCGTTCAGTTGAGCTGATCGCAGTCTTGGCTATCTTGCGGTAAGTAACTCGTTGATCGTCAATGATCACCTAATGGATTCTATCGACCGTTTCTGGAATAGCAATCTTG
Organism: Dromius quadrimaculatus; assembly: GCA_963989225.1. Lineage (NCBI taxonomy): Eukaryota > Metazoa > Arthropoda > Insecta > Coleoptera > Carabidae > Dromius > Dromius quadrimaculatus. Next base: position 8,487,899 of record OZ022328.1, read on the forward strand.
TAACGATGGCCTAGTCAATGATCATTTGACTTCTAAAACTCTCTCAGAGCTTTGGATTGAGCTGTTTGATATTAATAAATTGTAGGAATTGGAGATGTAATCCATTGTTGATCGAATCGCTCGTTGATTTTTCCCAAAAAGGTATATAATCATAACAGGACATTTGATTATATCTAGTTTTGTCAAAATACCAAATTTAGGTCTACAAAGAGTATTATCTTTTTGAACGTCTCTCATTTATGTTATTTGTAAACCAAGTCTATAATCTTGGACATTATGTAAATAAGGCGAGAAATCTAACAAACCTGTGTGAGGACCTTTCAATTCAGACCACAATCTGAATAAGGTTAAATGACGATGAAATTATGCTCTATATGAAGTTCCAACTTGATTAGTAGTAGATTACACACAGAAAAACAGACCGACTTCATTTTGAGAATATTCTCACATCATTCCTTCAGGAGACCTTGAAACAGATTTATCCGATATTTCAGTACAATCACGATATTCCTTTCTCCGGACGAGCCTCGGAAATGAATTGAGAAGAACTTTCGGTGTATGATACATTCGTCGACTATACTGACGATGTATGGATTATTTTCTCTTTTGTTCGAAATAATCAATGTGCAAGCCCAACTTCTATCTACATAGTTATTTTCTCTTATTATTGAGTTTGACGGCTCCAATGATCTCATCATGTATTATACGAACGACATCATAGAAAATGAATCAATTTACATGCACAGAGAATCGACAATGAGAGTATTTTCTTTCAAATTTCATCTGCTGTTTGGATTGTAAAAGCGATTCTACCTGTGCACTCAGAGACTCAGCACACGATACTACTTTTATATAAAAGATGAAAATAGAATGATGATCTGTTTTCTTATTGCAACTGAATTTCAGATCAACATAAAAAAGTTTAGTTGAAATAATGATTCTGAATGGAGGATCTTCTACAGATAAACAAATGAAGTATATCAAGAAACAGGTAGCCCAGCAGTAGAGTTGAAATAGTGGAAAACAAAAATCATTTTATCAGTTTTGTTGCTGTGCACCTGGAACATCGTGATTCTCACATATTTTTTGATATATTATGAAAATCCTGATACTGTTGAAAATTACCTATATTTCACAGGAATCTCAAATTGGTGATGATTCATTGTATCAAGAGCTATAACCAGAGTACATCATTTCATCTAATAGGATTTTGAGTTTGTATTCTGTATGGTTCCTACTTGTAGTGGAGTGATCATTTTTGATTATGAAACCAGATTTAATAATTGATTCCGACAACAGAATGTTTGAGCTGCAACGGTTTTCTCGATCATTTCACTGTCGACCGAATCTGGTATCTGTAGTCGTCGTTTCTCACATTATATACATGCTTATTGACCAGACACTCGCAGCGAAAAACAGAAAACAAATTAATGAAGGAAAAAACTTTTCAGAACTCATTTTTAAATAAATATGTTTTATTGGGTTTAAGTTCTGTAATTACAGAACTTAAACCCAATAAAACATATTTATTTAGAGAACAAATTCTTACATGCTGTCATTCACATGAAAGAGACCTACAGCTGTAAGCTTGAATAGTCAAAAATCGCTGTTGGTGTTAACGCATATTGAAAGATGAATTTAATTGGTAACAAGAAACAAGAGATCGAGTCAAAGAGTTATGCAGTAGATTTACAAGTTTACCTGAATATGCTCTACTCTTAGACTCTTAATAACCGTCAGTCAATACATTTCCAGTCGATTTGCAACTTTGTCTTACGTTCGAAAAGAATGGCAGACTGTAGAAAGTTGTTTGAAGAAGCAATTTTTTGTTGATAATTGAAATATGTTTTCCAACGAGGATTTCTGGATGCAAATATCTTGAGCGTACAACTGTACATATCTAGCCTATTAATAGCAGCCTGTGAAAAATTTTTCTCTTCTTACTACCCCAACTTATTATAATAGAGGAAACATTGTGATCCTGATTTTCTGACAGTTTGAGATTGTGACGAATCTTGACGTTTCAGACCCTACTGAATTCAATAAACAATTCTAAATAGTCAGTCTCTCTGTTAGCCTATCTGTCTGCTTGAAATCAGTAGAGCCTGAGAGCGCGTGTGAATTTTTGACTGATATTTGCATGTTCAAGTTTTTCATTTGAAAGTTAGGTTCAACTTTCTCCAACAGTGCCAACAAAGCTTTATTGATGATGCTTTTCCGATTTGAATGTTCATTTTATGAATGGTAGTATTTATCATCAAATATGACTGAACTATAATTTGGCACAATCTTTACTTGAAACATTTCTCGGAATGATCAGTGGTTCATTTGTTAGTATGAGAATCGGAATTACCATAGAGTTTGTTTTAGTTCTTTGAAGCAAAGGAATAATGAGAATCATGCGGATATATTCATAGTGAGAATGTCAGAAAAGATAACAGGACGATTGTCAATTGTTTTCTGTTGTAAGTTATTCAAATGATGTCTAGTTTGCGATTAGTTTTTGGGGAGATGAGCTTTGTAGAAATATGAAATAAATAATCAGTGGAATCTACGTCATGGAGACACTAATAGGACTTACACATCTATACTTACGTGAAAAAGAAGGCGCTGAACAGTGCTTTCACACTCAGCAGGTCAAAAACCTTAATATCCAGAGATCTCGTAGGTCACCTAGAGATCTTGAAGGAAGTACAGAAGAAAGACTCAGCTTCATCAACATGTGACCACATGGTGACAAAATACAGTTTTGAGCACTCTTACAAGGTTATAATAACTGACCGTATGCTATGGGCAACAGGAGGACCAGAATTCGAAAAAGGCTCCTTTTCCTGGTTCAAAACTGGTGAGTAGTGGCGAGACTGGAGTAGGAGTATTCGAACTGGGATGCTGAATACGTGAACCCTTAGGAATTAGCGCCACAATATTTCGGGCTGGAATATATGCCATCAATTTCTGCGTCAGAATAAGCCTCAGGAAAGATCTTGAAGGAGCAACCATTAATATCATTACAGATGGCCAGGCAGCTCTGAAAGCAATAGGTGCTCGCACCTGTCAACCGAAGCTGATCTGGAATTGCAAAGACACCCTGCAGCAACTGGCAGAACAGAACCAAGTAACTCTTTGGTGAGTGTAAGGGCATGATGAGGTTGAAGGAAACAAGCTTGCAGATGAGCTTGCCAGAGAAGGAGCCAAACTACCGTTTACCGGTCCAGATCCTTCATGTGGACATCCAAAAAGCCACATCAAGGAAATAATAAAAGTGTGGGAGGCAAAAACCACGGCCTTATACTGGGAAAACACTAAAAGTAATAATCAGGCTAAGAGGCTTCTGCAAATCTCACCTACAAACTTGAAGGAGATACTCTCTCTCAGTAAAGAAAACCTAGGGATTCTGACGGGCCTTTTAACTGGCCATTGCTCTCTAAATTACCATTTGAAAAAAATTGGCAAACCTGACCACAACATCTGTCGCCTTTGTCAAGGAGACGAAAACATCACACATTCTATGTATTCTATATATAGAGGCCAGCGAAGTGAAAGATTATAGTCCTGGAAATATACTGAAATTTGCCAAAAGACTGGATAGGGCTATGTTACAGAAGATCTTTGTAGGTCGCAGTAATACAGGCACTTCTAACGCTCTTTGCTGTATAATAAAAATAGTAATACGTTATCATCTTCAAATTACACTACTGGTGATAAATGAGAATGCTGTTTGTTGCAATGAATAAAATATCCTGATAATTTGGAGAATCTAGGAATGGACTCATTTTATGTGAGGACTAAAATAAAGCTGTCATCTTTCATTTTAACAATGACAGCTGTCACTTTGAAATATGCAATTTGTTGATGCGACACTCATCAAACAGTGATGGTACTGGTCATAGAATTTGAGGTCAAGAGAGTACTTTGGTGACCACGTCAGACTTTTTCTGTCACGAACACTCATCCAAGAGTTGAGAAAGTAAGAAAATGAATCTTGATTACCAATGAATTTCAGAGTATAATTGAAATAATGAACGTTTCATTTGGGAAACGTACATTCGTAGCTTTGAAAAGGCGGCATTTAGTTATCTGTGTAAGGATGAATGTCATTTTGTTATTCGTACTCTTCACATAGCAAAACAATTTCTAAATGTTGCGGTTCTGTGATCAATATCATATTGTTTATCTCTCATATCCTTCCATTGTCATTCTTCTGGCAATCCTTGTGGTATTTTAGGCTTGTAGCACAGCCTCAGTAGCCACATAGTAGAATAGAATGCGAAACGACATCTAGACACGGATTTCAAGATAACAGTGTGAAATATCCTCGGAACTAGCCTTCATAAATATCTCAGAAGAGTCGAATTCTCGAAGACTCTCTCAAGAATAAAAACAGAGTTGATAGAGACTCGTTTCCTATGTTTTTGTGAGATTAAAGCAGAAGAAATATTCATTGCTGATCCTTCGCTACATAAAGAGAATTCATTTAGCTGGTTCATATATTTTGCTATCATTGAATGATGATCCTTCACTAACGTAATAATAAAAGGTGTGCAAAGTTAGTATTAATAAATACTGCGAAACAGAGCTTCCAAATAATTGGACTACGATTCAGTTAGATCCAATCAGCAGTTTACTGATTCTATCAGGCTGCATGTCTATTGAATCTTACTTTTCTTTGTTGAACTGTCTATGACGATTTGGCATTGTCAACAATAAACTTTCAACTGTTCAATATTCTGACATCCTTCCCTTAAAAAATGAACTCTCCCTATTTTATTACATTTTTACCACTTTCATATCACTTTATGAAAGCAAAAATGCCTGATACGTATTTGCTGTGCTATTTACAACATATCAGTGCAAAGTTCCCCTTTGATGTGAGGTATTGGCTTCAAAGGGGATTGAGCAGGAAGAGGGGATGATCTGTCGCTCTGCACACAAGCACACGAAAGGATAAGGGAAACCATGAGGCTTCGTGCAGATTCAGGACTTGCATATTGGCACGATAACTCGTAATTTCTAACTAGAGTATTGCTCAGTCGAGATAGAGACTGCATATGGAATCAGTGGAGAAATTAGTTTTTAATTAATACGACAAGCGGGAGATATTCATTTCACTAAGTTAATAATAAGGATATATGAAAATGGAAATAGGATGGTTTGCTATTCAATTAAACCTCAGCTATCACAAACGTAAGGATCAGTTATTGAGTAATTAGAGGGTATATTCCGATATGTCTCAATAAACTGTGCGCATAGATACTGAAATAATAGGTAAGAGAAATTGAGGGATGTTTATAAATCTACATTGGCATATTATTTACTTAATTGTTATATTCACTTTAACTCTTGAACTTGTTGAATATGAATTTACATGTGAAATTCATCGCCAAGGTTCATCAAAAAAAAAACGGAGCAGCAAAACTCTTCAAAACTAGAAGCTTTAAGGAGGTTTGCAAGCGTATTAGAGGTGAATCAAGCAGTTCAAAGTGAAAGACATATTTTTCCATTCAAAAGCAAATAGTTTGTTCTCAGTGCTTATTCTTAAGTTTGCAAGTTTCCAAGTTGCGACTAAATAATCCTATCTTACAACTATCGTAATTCCCACCACATTTACTTTTTTGAATTACTGTTCAGCAGCAAAGTTAACGGAAAATAAACTCGAATAGTACGCCTGTAATCAGGAAAAAAGTTTGAAATAGGTCAAGATACTCAAGCACTAAACGCCGGGCAGCAGAAGAGAAATACTCTTGTTAGACGAATGACGGAGCTTACAAAAATAGAAAAACTCGAAATGTCTTCTTATTAAGATTATTCCACTGGGTGGCTCCTACGATATTCGTTATTCTACATTTATTCCGCACGAGTGATTGAACTACTCACATGTATATTTGATTTTATACGTGAGCGACTCTTCTAAATTACAGGAGCAACTCACTCTCAAAATTATTTGGAATACCATTCAGAATTTATTGGGAGGATTATTACCACGCATCGCTCAACACATCTGAAATTCTTCAATTCAAACTTCAATTTATGCAACCGCGACGAAATATTCGCACTTTTTGACCAAGCTTATCTTAATATAGCAAATTTGAGAACAGCTAATGAAGGCTTCTAAAAATCTGATATCTGGCCACCTTACTTTGATATGTTCACAAATGATCGCTCTCCACTAGCAGCAACAATAGATATTTCCTAGCAAAATTCCGCTAGAAGAACAGCACAGACAGCGGCGACTGCACCAGTCGCCGCTCTATAATTTATTGAAACACTTGAAGATCTTCCTTTTTCAACACTAAGATACCCGAAGATGCTCTGCCTTCCGAAGAAACACTCGTAAATACCCTGCCAACTACCAAAGCACCTCAAGTTCACCCGATACCTATCACCAAAAATTTTTCTGTTCAAGATGATCCTTCTATATCTACAAATGACAAGTGTCTTACACCACCAGTGAGAATTCATTCCAATCCTAGACCTCGATGTTTGTGGATGCCCGATTCTCCTGCTCGTACCTTTGCTGACACAAATTTTCCAATTGCATTTCTAAAAGACCTAGTCCCATTACCGAAATTGAAGCTGGAATGAGAAGAGCTACAAGAAAGCGTGGAAAAACTGCAATCCTCATTGTCTCATCACACAAGACTAAATTAGAAAGATCTATCAGAAAGACGCAAAATAAGTAGAAAATAAGCAAAGACTGACGTTCAGTGGTGGAGAAAACATTCCTGAAGTGATGAAAACTAGGCCAAAGGGACAAAAAGGCATCAGGACTGAACCTGGAGATGACAAAAAATCGTAGAAGAAATTAAACAACAACCAATTTTGAGAAAAGAAGCAGAAAAACCCGTGAGGAACAAAATCCAATCTAAAGAAGCAAAAAAGGATTTAAACTGAATCTTGAGTAAGCTCGGAGGATGAAGACGCGACCTGCTTGTATTGTGATGATTTATACTCCAAGTTCAATGTAGGTTGATGTTCTTGTAGCATTTGTGAGCAATAAACCAATTTGTCGTGTGCTGGTCTAGATAGTGACGACGATTATAGTGTTCTCATTTGTCAACTCTGCTCAAATTACTATTTCTCATAGTACCCCGGAGATGGGACAAAATGGAGAATATCCCAATATTTTTGAATAATTACCTACTTGCACTAAGTACAAGAAAGTATTGTGAAACCGACAGAACTCACATATCAAGATTTTGATGGATATATCCGTTTTGAGCATCCCTGAATCCGTTTTGATTATTTTTGGCTTGATGCCGGTACGTATGTACGTATGGATGTGTGTATGTGCGTAACTCGCAAATCTCGGAGTTTGTCAAACGTATGATGCTAAAATTCTGTATAAAAGACTGGTATAGGATCAAGGATCTTGATGTGCACCTCGCATTATGGTTGCAATCATTTGTACTGGAAGTGCATTTTACCTGATCCTTTTTTTGAAGTTTTCGCATAAATCTAGAATAATACTGGAATAGGGTATACGCATGAATTAATTTTATATTTTTAATCTACTGATTACGTCGTTATTACATAGTCAAAATATAAATCATGTTTAAAAGTGCTTCCATCAAGTTTAAAAGAATATTCAAAATTGAGAATAACTTTGAGCTGTTTAATCGCCGCCATTTTCACGCGCTCTATGGATGACGTCAAATAATATGTCCAGTGACATTACAGTTCATTGTTTACTACAAATTTTCTCGTTCTTAGCTTATTTTAGTATAAAAAAAGCTCAAAAGTCAATTTATAAGTATTGCATTGTGCCTGAATGCAAAATACTATCAAAAATGTACCTGATAAAGACTTTTTTCCAATCCAGACAGGTTTTAAAATACGGAAAAAATGTTGTAAGATTATCAGAAGAAATAAGGTATCATAATAAATTTGACAGATCATGAATAACATTATATGTGATTAGTTTTAACAATAAAATACAGTGGTTGTACGCAGCTTCGTTCAACATTTGCTCGTTTCAAAATTAACAAAGATTATAGGTTATGTTTACTGCTCATCATATTTCGGATTGTATTTATTGAAATAGCGTACATAATATGTTATTATTGAATAATTACTTTCCAATGTTCACTCTTTTTACTTCAGCAGACGTAAAATTTGAATTTGAAAGAAAATAAGACGACATTATGAATGGATCTATTCTTGACAGATTATCCGATTATGCTTTTACGAAACCACTGTCTTGAATGATTCAAAATCTCACTGGGATGCTAAAATTACACTTAAACAATAAATGAATTTACAACACACACGTTATTACTATGTTTTCTAATCAAAAGCCTGCAATGCCATACAAATGTAACCAATGCGCACTTGTTGGCATAGTATTTGACGTCACATTTCGCTTTAACCAATGATGTTGCGTTTTGGAACTTTGGATTTCCCGTGCTTAGTTTGCATTTTTATTCATCAATTTTGAGCAATCAGAAAAATTTAAATACCAAAATGATGGTTTAGTACAAAAGTCCAGCCAATATAAAAAAAATATTTGAATCAAATTTAAATTTCATGCATATTCCCTATTCAGTATTCGGAATTGCTGTAGCATCCAAATGATCATCTCCTCTTTTCGTCCCAATCGACTTAGCCAGAAGTGCACTTCATATTGGGGACTTCTCGAATTTTTCTCATAAATTTAAAATAATTAGTCGCAGAATATTGAGATTTCGTATTGAGCACTTTTATAGCATCTAGTTGTACATCTTGCATTATGATTGTAATCAGCTAAGCCGGGAGTGCAGTTTACTCAAAACATGTTTTAATTCTCCGCATAAATCCAAAACGATTGAACTTAGAATATTAGAATACAGTATTCAAGATGATAGTACTGTCTAGATGCTCATATCCTATTTTAATTGAGATCGACTGAGTCGAAAGTGAACTAAACTTGACGATCTTGGAATTTTGTGCATAAATTCAGAACTGTTAGCCGTAGAATCCTGGATATCAGTATTTAGGGATGTTGTAGCATAAGAATAATGACTTACTGTTTCCATAGCAACCGATTAGCCATGAAATGATGAGATGTTTAATTTGATTATATATATCCAATGATGTACAAGTGAGTCACGTGATATCCACGTCAGATTCTTTTATCGTGACTATTAATTAAAATAAGTCTAGCTTCACTTTCCTTGGAGAATAAGAAGTAAATGAACCTACAAATAGCCAAATAATGGTGTCGTTCATTCATACTCTCAAAACTTGTGTTTAAAGCTTAGCTACCCTGTTTCTCCTCGGGTTCTCTCACATATCAAGCACAAATCTTATATGTAGGTTCTATGATTTGTGCTGCATACACGCTCCAAACTAACTCCAGGATAATCATCGAGTGCCTAAATAAGAGAATATCCTCATGGTAAGTTTATCATTGAATGGATAGTGATGATGATTATCCAACGAAAGTCCAATCATAGGACACATTTAGAGAAATATACCATTGAATGATGTAATAATGAAAGTGTTCTGTACTGAAAGATCGATTTGTAAGTATATCTTATAGATAATTTTACGTTAGTTAGGATCTAATCAAAATTTCCGTTCATATTCAGGTTTTGATTTCCGGCAGTTATAAGTGAAGTTTGCTCTAAATCTCCCGATTATATGTTCGTGGTAGATGCTCCACTCGTTTTTCTTGCGGTTGGTCCAAAATGAGGGAAAACGGCAATAAAATTCTGAGGCAGCAGGCAGCAGCTCTAGAAAGCAAAGATATATTCTAATGGACTGCATAAACAGATTCGGGAAGAATAGACCGCTATTAATATCACAGAGATCAGTTACACTCAAACAGTGCCATTAAAATGTGAATAATAGAAGAATTGAGATGGTATGAGCTGTTATTACTGTTTATTCTACTATTTTTCGAGCTTTTTGATAATAACTTTTTTGTGTAATCTGACAACAATTGTTAGGAGCCAATTTAGCTTTGTTATTCTCTTGTTGGTTCCAATTCTGAGATATAGTTTGAGTTAATTTGGATTTTCTTGGCTCACTTCAGTTACTTATTTTAATTTTCAAATCTATAGTTTCAATTCATATTCCAAATCTTGAGTTTCGTTTCTTTTCTTCAATTCCAGTTTTTTTTAGGTTACATCAGAAGGGTGTTTTTAGCACATTTTTAGCGCATTTTTGGAAAAAAGCGCTATTATATTCACTTTGGCTGTCTGGCTGGCTGGCTGGCTGGCGTGACGCTCTCAGCAACTATACTATTCACAGACTTGAAATTGGTCCTAAATGAGAGCTGCTGTTTCGTAGGTTTGCACAAATTGCTTTAATTCAAGCTCAGTGATTGTGAAAGATTAAATTATTCAATTACTTGTTTCAAGTGAAACAATGCCCATAGATATATATGACATTAGGGATATGGTAACTGAAGTTTATTCAAGTAGCTAAAAATTTAGTTACAATTTTAGCCGTGGGTGTCACTATTATTATGTACAGTTGTCAAATCTGACCAGAGCTGGAACTACAACGACTTGACATTGACATTGACTTGATTTCTACTGTCAATTTGCCATGCAAATTGGACATGTGTCCAGTTAATATTTATCATAGATCTTATTTTAATAGAAGGATAACCTGACTCACTCCCTATCATGTCCCTATTACAAATATTTATTGAAAACATGTTCAATTTGTGTGACACATTGACAGTAAATATCAAGTCAATGTCAATGTCAAGTCGTTGTAGTTCCACCACAGAGCTGGAACTACAACGACTTGATATTGACATTGACTTGATTTCTACTGTCAATTTGCCATACAAGTTGGACATATGTCCTGTTAATATTTATCATAGATCTTATTTTAATAGAAGGATAACCTGATCTAGTCCCTATTATGTCCCTATTACAAATATTAACTGAAAATATGTCCAATTTGTGTAGCACATTGACAGTAAAATGCAAGTCAATATCAATGTCAAGTCGTTGTAGTTCCACCACAGGATTCATTCAATGACTTGTTTGACGCGAATTTGAAGCTTATTAGAATGAATTATTATTATTGGATGAAAATTTGTTCACTTTTGGTGTATCTTTTTATATAGCATTGATAAAGATTAAATTAAATTATTATTTTAAGGTACAGCACTTGACCTCCCGTCAGTCAATAACTGAGCAATGAAGATCAAAAGGTATTTTTGAGTTTGTACATGCATAAATTATGTACCTATCAAATAGTCAACTTGAAACTAGTACTAAATGAAAGCTGCAGTTTCGTAAGTTTGCCCAAACTGCGTGATTTCAAGCTCAGTAATTGTGGAAGATGGTAATTTGCGAAATCTCTGAAGTATCAGGCATTCGTGAGCTGTCAAAAATGCGCTTTCATCATCTAGATGATTCTTCAATTTTTTTTTACTTTCGTCAATTGTTCTCAGTTCAAAATTTTTGTTTCAAATTGTTGCTGTTGCAATGCGCGTGCTGCAGTCAGTTACACGTTACAATTATTTTTTTTTAATATAAGTTATCACAATTTCAATAAAGAACGGTCTTTTCTCAATCAAGTTAAATCAACCGTGTTTGATTTCACTCAAGTAAGGTAGTCTGCCTCAAGTCCTCGTATAGGACAAACGATATATTTCCTTACTTTATTTTACCACTACAATTCTGTGGGCTCTTCCCAAAGTTCTTTGTTGCCTGTGCAAGCCCAAGTTTGAGAATCCTTTTGGGAGAAAACCTGTGCTTCTGCAGAATATCTTCAGGCAGTTTGGCCTTTTGTTTTATTTGGCGGAGCAACCAATATGTTGGGGATTAGTGAGGATTGTATCGCTTACCATCTGCGATATAACGTCGTCCGGACCAAGACATAACACTGTGGAAGTATCTGACTCCCACCCTGAATTCCCTGACCACCTTGAATCCAGCCAAATCAGATCTGATTCAAGATTCAGACGCCAGGCAGACGGATCAGTTGGAATCTCAAGCGACGCCACCAGGAAGGTGGTTCAGTTATTCATTCATTTATATTGAGACTTTTGTAGGTGCTAATTCAAGTAATTAGACACATCGGCTTCACCACGTATTAGGTTTTTTGTATAATTTTGCGGTATGCATTCGTTGTTGCCTTCCTTTTTTCATGCTTCTACTGCGTTATGAATGCTACGTTCGGCTGTGAACCAGGTCGAACGATCTTGAGCCTGATTTAATTTTCTTTGTACTTTTTTTTGGAAGTAGGTTCATAAGCGTTTTGCTCAGAAGTAGATTGAGTGAAGACTTGTTGAAGTCAACGTCAGGGACGCGAGTCACCATCATTTTTGCTTTACACTTTATTGGTCATATCTTTTGCCATTTTTGATATTTTCTTTATTTCATTTTTGGATGAACTTATTCACTTTTCTGGGTAAATTTTGATTGATTTATTATGTCAAAAGTACTTACCACTCCAATTTTCAGAGAGTGATCTTATCTTAGATATAGTGTTCTATTTTATAGCTGGTGAGAAGGTTCCGCTATTTGAGATATTGTTTTAGTTTATGTTCTGTGGCATCTCGATCGACGCCGACAGATCTAATTGTCCTAAGATCTGAAATTCTACTTGTCTATTCAATCATCTTTTTCCACATGTACTTTCTCAGTAGTTACTTTTTGTTTCGAATAAAATCGTTTTGGGTAAGCTCCAGTTTATTTTTTCTGGTGAAATTTATCCCATTTTTTAAGTTAACCTCACAACTACTCAGTCCGAGCCTGAGATTTCTATTAATCACTCTCAAGAATACTTAAATACCCTTGAAGGTAGAGAGAAATTTGTATTATTCTTTTTGATAAATTCTGCGTGTTACACCATATATGATGGAATAAGCTCATCTTGCGTTACAGTATGTTTTAATTGTTAGAGGTATTCAGTGATGAAAGTTTTCATGAAATGCCAACCAAGCAAAAAAGTGGAAGAATCATCTAGATGATGAAAGCGCATTTCTGACAGCTCATGAATGCTTGTTACTTCAGAGATTTTGCAAATTACCATCTCTCACAATTACTGAGCTTGAAATCAAGCAGTTTGAGCAAACTTTCTAAGCAGCAGCTTCCATTTAGTACTAGTTTCAAGTTGACTATTCGATAGGTACATAATTTATGCATGTACAAACTCAAAAATACCTTATAATCTTCATTGTTTAGTTATTGACTGACGGGAGGTCAAGTGCTGTGCCTTAAAATGATAATTTGATCAATATTAAAGCTATATAAAAAAAATACACCAAAAGTAAACAGATTTTCATCCAATAATAATAATTCGTTCTAATAAGCTTCAGATTCGCGTCAAACAAGTCATTGGATGAGTCCCGGACAGATTTGACAATTGTACATGATGATAGTGACACACGCGGCGGAAGTTGTAACTGAGTTTTCATCTACTTCAATAAACTTTAGTTGCCATATCCCTAATGTCATATATATCTATGGGCATTGTTTCACTTGAAACAAGTAATTGAATAATTTGATCTTCCACAATCACTAAGCTTGAATTAGAGCAATTTGTGTAAACCTACGAGACAGCAGCTTTTATTTAGTACCAGTTTCAAGTCTGTGAATAGTATAGTTGCTGAGAACTCAGCGTCACGCCAGCCAGCCAGACAGACAGCCAAAGTGAATATAATAGCGATTTTTCCCTAAAAATGTGCTAAAAATCTGTATATTTGTATGTCCAATAAAAAAAAAATGGAAGAATCATCTAGATGATGGAAGCGCATTTTTGACAACTCATGAATGCTTGTTACTTCAGAGATTTCGCAAACTACCATCTCTCACAATTACTGAGCTTGAAATAAGCGGTTTGGGCTAACTTACTAAGCAGCAACTTCCATTTAGTACTAGCTTCAAGTTGACTATTTGGTAGGTACATAATTTATGCTGTACAAACTCAAAAATACCTTTCAGTTTTCATTGTTTAGTAATTGACTGACGGGAGGTCAAGTGCTGTAGCTTCAAATGATAATTAGATCTTTATCAAAGCTTTATAAAAAAATACACCAGAAGTAAACAAATTTTCAACCAATAATAATAATACATTTTAATAACCTTCAAATTTGCGTCAAACAAGTCATTGAATGAATCCTGGACAGATTTTACAACTGTACTTAATAATAGTGACACCCCCGGCTAGAGTTGTAACTAAATTTTTATCTACTTCAATAAATACTAGTTGCCATATCCCTAATGTCATATATATCTATGGGCATTGTTTCACTTGAAACAAGTAATTGCATAATTCAATCTTCCACATTTACTGAGCTTGAATTAAAGCAATTTGTGCAAACCTACGAAACGCCAGCTCTTATTTAGTACCAGTTTCAAGTCTGTGAATAGTATAGTTGCTGAGAACTCAGTGCCACGCCAGCCAGCCAGCCAGACAGACAGCCAAAGTGAATATAATAGCGATTTTTCCCTAAAAATGTGCTAAAAATCTGTATATTTGTATGTCCAAAAAAAAAAAAATGGAAGAATCATCTAGATGATGGAAGCGCATCTTTGACAACTCATGAATGCTTGTTACTTCAGAGATTTCGCAAACTACCATCTCTCACAATTACTGAGCTTGAAATAAGCGGTTTGGGCTAACTTACTAAGCAGCAACTTCCATTTAGTACTAGCTTCAAGTTGACTATTTGGTAGGTACATAATTTATGCATGTACAAACTCAAAAATACCTTTCAGTTTTCATTGTTTAGTAATTGACTGACGGGAGGTCAAGTGCTGTACCTTCAAATGATAATTAGATCTTTATCAGAGCTTTATAAAAAAATACACCAGAAGTAAACAAATTTTCAACCAATAATAATAATACATTTTAATAACCTTCAAATTTGCGTCAAACAAGTCATTGAATGAATCCTGGACAGATTTTACAACTGTACATAATAATAGTGACACCCCCGGCTAGAGTTGTAACTAAATTTTTATCTACTTCAATAAATACTAGTTGCCATATCCCTAATGTCATATATATCTATGGGCATTGTTTCACTTGAAACAAGTAATTGCATAATTCAATCTTCCACATTTACTGAGCTTGAATTAAAGCAATTTGTGCAAACCTACGAAACGGCAGCTCTTATTTAGTACCAGTTTCAAGTCTGTGAATAGTATAGTTGCTGAGAACTCAGCGTCACGCCAGCCAGCCAGCCAGCCAGACAACCAAAGTGAATATAATAGCGCTTTTTGCCAAAAAATGCGCTGAAAATAGTTCATCTCAGAATAATTACTTCGTATTGACTGAATTGACTTGTTCTTCTCAGTCTTAGTACACAGGAAAAATGTGAAAAGTTGAGATTCTTCTACAATAAGAAATTGACCCTAGAGCTACAAAATTGTACTCCAGTATAATATTTTGAAGGTCCTCCATGAGTTTTCAACACAATTGGTTTTGAAGTTCGATCATCATTCTCACTTTGAGCTTGAACTCTCATTTCACGATTTCTCTTACTAATTGAATATATTTTGTATAATTGTTAATTTTTGAAACCTTTCTCGAACAAATCATTCCGTTTGAATTGAAACTTCCATTTACAAATCCTTATCAAACACAAATACAGAAAGATGTTTTACTCCGTGGATTACTGTTCTTCAGATCACTGTTCAAATTATTTCACAATTGAACTGACAAGGGAAAGTTCACTGAGTATTTGATGTTTGTTAACAGCAACTCGCGAATCGAAAATTGAGAGTACAATCAGCATAAAGACAAATTTTGAATACTTGATGGGATTTGTTCGCTTTGATTTGGTTCTTATCAACCGGAACTTGATCTGAAACATGATAATGTGGTTCAAAATCCGTGAAATTGAAATTTCGCTTGAGATATCTCAAATAAGAATTTCAGTCTTGACACGGCGAAATCACTAACAGAAATATAACTGTTTGGGAAATTATGATGGAATGATTTATTATATAAAGTGGATGTCACAAATTATTTGTAACAAAGTTTATGCTGTGGAACGATTAGAATAAATAAAAAATTCTGAAACATTCATTATTTGTCCACAAAATTTCAAATCTAAGAATCGGTTTTGACACCATCATCTTAGATCGGGGAGCAACTGTATACACGTGTATACAGTTGCTCCCCGATCTAAGATGATGGTGTCAAAACCGATTCTTAGAATTGAAATTTTGTGAACAAATAATGAATGTTTCAGAATTTTTTGATTTATTATATATTATTTGAGGAACTGAAGCTATATACGTGGAGATATTTGATGGAGATAATGGATTGTAGATTTATTCTAATGGAGAATTCCTTTCAAGTTGATGAAATTGTTAAACTCAACTCAAAGCACGGCAGGTGAAGGCTCCAGGATGAGAAATTGTGCATGAAGCCTTGAAAAACTGTAAGGGCTCGTCACAGATCCAATAAAAAAGATCATCTCAAATGAAGAATTTGGCGAATAATATTCTTCTAAAACCAGGTGGAGAAACGCAAACTTTATATGCAGCTTAAGTGATCCCGTAATGATGACCAAAAGATATTAGAAAAATTTGGAATGATATTGGTATCAAGACTTTGGAGGTAATTGAATTCTTTAAGATCGCGAAAGGTTAACCTTCATTTATTCGTAATATACATCATAATTTCCCTTCAATATTGAAATAATATTGAAAGAATGAATAACAGTTATCTGGATTTCCGCGAAATCAACACCTACAAACAGCGAAAGAGTACATTTCCGATTGAAGCCTCAGGAAAGCGTATTTCTTGGTAAGGTAAATATACACAAAACGCACATTAACCGGAGTGCAAAAAAGGGTCAACCGTGCTTTAAAGCACGCCGAGTATGGCGCATAAATCAAGCTTCGCGTGATGACGTGCAAATTAAAAAAGCTCGAAAGGCACGACGGGGGAGAATAACAAAAACTTGATATGGAACATTGCTTGACCTAGTTTCACGACTCAGTTTCAGATTTTATATTGAAATACACGGAAAATATCGCCTCGTTCGGTCTATCCGTGCGTAAACACCCCAGCAGACCCTAAATTCAAGCCATGTTCCTCTCATGAAAATTATATTCGTTTGATAAATTTCAGTACGACACTCTGTTTGCCTTTTTATGAAAACGTGAAATAACTGCTACAATGGAAGATTACATCTTATTCCTTGATAAATACATATTTTTTGTCGACTTTCTATTCTAGATACCTTATACAAGGAAGTAGAACAGGAACTGAGACCGGATGAACAAAACACTGCTTCTTTATACCTTTGCGTTGCATTCAATAACAATAGACGTTGCCTCGTTGGCAAATGAGGAATGATATTTTTCATTCTGAACCAATGATTTTGAACTTCTGAAGACATTTACATGTCATATGTTCATTTCACAGAGTGCAAGATAAATTCAAAAGACAGCTTCAAGACACGTGTGAGCAACGACACCATGAAATATGATTTATTAGATGCTCGTTATAAAACGAGTTGTGTATCCTAAATGATGGGATAATTCTAATGATCGCTATGAGAAGACAGTTCGGATCAGACGGTCAAACAAAGTATACTTACCCTCACTCATATTAAAAAATTCCATCATGACTAGATCTAGAAGTTGTAGACACATCACATGGATAACTTTTGATTGAGGAATATTTTGATTATTCTGGATATGATTGAACGGAGATAATACCCTTCAAATCAGTGAAGTACTTCTATTTAACTTCAAAAGTAGAATGCTTTTGATAATGTAGCTGATGTCTCCATCAATGTCTATTCGAAAATCAACATTGCTAGTTCAAACTGAAAACTTAATTAGGAATGAAGCCAGTGTTTTCAATAAGTTTCTTTCGAGTGAAATCAAATGCAAATTTATGCATAACTGATATCTAGCAGTTTACAAGTAGTTGGAAGCTCTCGGAATTAATTAAAATGTTGTACTACATTTCTTACAGTTTTTAAACTTCTCGGATGAGTTATTCGTTTACAGGGAGAAGTACAAAATGAATTCAAATTATGAAAAGTTTGCTAAAAGCCAGGGAAATTACAAGAGGAGAAAATTCCAAAGTTTGTGTATCTAATTGAGAAAAGAATTATAATTACTCAGAATCTTGCGTAATTCAATTAAAAATTGCATTCGCTCAGCAAACGCCTACTTTCAGTGAAAAGTTTACTTCTTAAGTTGTGAGAGAAATCATGCAGAACACGGTAATAAGTTCACATAGGCGATCATTAGCTGACTATTAGTATCCGGAGATCGAGTATTTTTTGATTTACACCTATCCAAATTATCTTTCAGCTATCAATAGGATCCAAAATATTAAATAAGTTGTCATTTTGCAGTTGCCAAGAGCAAATAAACAAGGAGGGTTCTGGTACGGACGACGTGAGGACTAGCACAACACGAATGTCGATGAAAGTTGATATCAGAACTGCACAAAAACTATACACCCCCCAAACCTCATTCGATTCAATGGAATTGAGGACGATTATACAAACTTCAAAGCCATATACACCGATAGATAAAAAAAAAACCTTGGAGCGGCACCAATTCAGGGCCAAACTAAAACCACATTCAGATTCTCAAAATACACAACGATATATAAATTTATTTAACTATGAGTACTTGCAGTATAATCGATTATTTTTGTGGTGCAAGCACTCATGTTTATTGTGCTTGTGAATATCACGAGTGTGCATGAGTGATTGCACCTTAAAAATAGTCTATAATACTTTTACTATACATGGTATATGGAGGACTATTCCAGGAGTCAAACCATTTTCTCAAATTAGTTACCTATGAATCAAGTAACAAGTCACGTAATTTACATAGAAACGAGTAAACAAACTTCTGCCAAATTTGAAAAATTAAAATTTTTCGCATTTTCTCTGACAAATAATAGTGAAATAAATTGCGTTCTGACACGGGTACTAGTTCAAAAAAGATTTGGTGATAAATCAGGAAATGAAATTAATAAAATTGAAAGTTAGAAGAAAATCAAAGTCACTATTCAAAAAATTTTATATGTTTTGTTGACCGGTTTGGATTACTGAGTAGCCATCTTCAGAACCAGGAGAACTATATAATTTGTTTTTCATTGACAAATTTTGATTTTTTCAAGAAGTTTTCAAGATATACCCTCCTATTTTCTACGAATTCATTTATATTTTATTTTATTTATACAAGTAATACGTTCAACCATTTATCCACGTTAGGACGTTGAACCATTTTTTGAATCCTGTAGTTATTCAGTTCTCCCGGTTCTAAAGATGGCTACTCAGTAGTCGAAACCGGTCTACAAAATATGAAAAAAATCTTGAACAGTGTGATACAAGACTTTGATTTTCTTCTAACTTTCTATATCATTCATATCACACTAGGGTTGAATCATTCTCATCATGGAATTAATGAAGATATTCAGAAAAATATTCCATTAAATACGAAGAAAGCACAAGATTATAAGTTTGGAGATATCTAACTGAATACTCACTTTGACCACTAGTGTAATACTTAATGGTATTTCTGCACATCTAAATAAGCTACGCACATGAAGTCTACTAGCGCCTCTAGCGGGCAATAGAGAAAGATTGAACTCCATTTTATCATTGTTTCATACCTATAATTTTTTAAATGTACTAACATCATTTAATTCAGTTGTGTGCGCATAATATAACTTGCACAGCATAAAGAGTACGTTGGAATTATCTATTTTGAATATTTTTTTCTTCAATTATTACGTACCTTTTATAGAGAAAACGTCTCAATTCATCAAAATTGACAGGATAACCTCAAATTATGACGCCGATGATCTTGCAGATCGAGTTTGTATTTATCAAACACTGTACCTCTTTTACCAAAAAAACATTGAAGAAAAGCGTGAAATTGGTTTTGCCATATTAAACATGTTGAAGAATATGTTGCTGACAATATTAACAACAAAATTATTGCGAAGTGCATCTGACAAACTTCTATCACTAAAACATCTTACAAATTAGAGATAGAGGCTAATTCATGAATCCCTAATCGATGATGAATATTCCTAATTTCACAATCGTATTACAAACATATTTGTTATCTAGATTAATAATGAGAGACAGACAATACTTTATCTACCGCTTTGATTCACTTCACTCGTTTTCCTATGTTTTAACTGGGTACATGAAATCTATGAAACAATATTCCACTTGAATCATCCTTAACACAACAGCCTGAAACAGAACAAACGTTTTCCCATGTTCTATATGCAATTATTTCCACTTTTGAACTACAATGCTCAATGACAGCTCAATGACGTATTCT
The DNA here is from genome assembly GCA_963989225.1 of Dromius quadrimaculatus. Classification (NCBI taxonomy): domain Eukaryota; kingdom Metazoa; phylum Arthropoda; class Insecta; order Coleoptera; family Carabidae; genus Dromius; species Dromius quadrimaculatus. The sequence continues at coordinate 8,508,133 of OZ022328.1, forward strand.
GAGAAATGAAGTTCGATGTTCACAATTGTGCTCACCATGAGCGCTCGCGTCGATATTTGTTCAAACTCCGCCCCCTTGCACATAGCCTATACTCACTGATATGCACCGTTACTATGGCAATTCAGCATTGTTAACATTGCTATAAATACTACAAATGGAAAAGTCAGCTGAAACCTTCAGCCTACTTCAAGCCCCAAAACTCATACAATCACATACAAACGAAACAAATTTTGTACTTTGTACTGACTCTTCACATCTTCACATCATAGCGCAAAACATCCATGATGAATTTCTGAAAAACTACAGTTATCTTACAGTCCACCGAAGAAAAAACCCAATGCTCATTTCAATTCCAGCACACGTCGGCTTGAAACAGAATAAAGAAGCGGGTGAAGCAGCCAAAGAAGCATCAAACCTACCTGACACAAGAACTCTGATACCATCTGAAGAATTCAAGAACTACATAGCAAACGGCATTGAATCCTAATAAAAAACAAACTGGGAAGAAACGACAAACAACAAATTACGAAATATCAAAGAAGACACCGAAGCCTAGCCAATCCACGAAGACCAAAACACACAAACACTGATCACACGATTAAGAATAGGACACACAAAAATAACACATAGACATCTATTCATAGAAAAAAAATACTGAAAAATGCCACGCATGTGACGCAACAATAACAATAAAACATATCATAACAGAATGTCACAAATATACACAGCCAACTTTCAATGTGGTATACACACTTGCAGAAGCTCTAGAGAAAAACGTGAACACTCAGAAAAACTTCAAATTACATAACAGCCATAGGATTGAACATCATGAAATATTATAACCAAATGTAAGTCACGCAATATACCAGAGTGGTGATGACCTGGAAGTTGAAAGACTTCAGTAATTAATCCAAATTAGAAGGAAAAAAAAACTTGTACATTTCGTGATATTTAAATGCTGACCCCGGTTATCGCAGACAGGCAAAAAACTAGGAATACCCGTGACCTGACGACTAGTACGGCTTAGGAAATATCAAAAAATCTACCAAGTGTATTATATGTGACTGCTACATCCGTATCAAGTGTATTAATTATATGGTTGTATCTATTCCTCAAGTTTCTCTTTAAAGTAACATTATAAGTTTGAGAAGTTTATCTTATATTTCCTAGATCAGTTCCTTGATCAACGTTTCAGTTACCCACAACAAGCAAATTATTATTTCGTCACTCTTTGTTGTGGCATGAGTTTATTATTCCACACAGAAGCGAAATTAATGTTCCACAAAAATTCGAGATGATGAAAAACGATCTTGTATGGAAGCTACAAGAAATAATTACTACGCAAGTATAATTTCAATTAAATTAATTAATTAAAACCGTCGCAAGCCGACACCTTAGCCACAGACTCTTTCATCACAAACTTATTTAACGAGCATAATGGTTCCTCTTTGATGAGGCGCGTTCACAACTACGCAAACGCTACCACAAATAGGGATTTCATCCCAACCCATACACCCACACGCAGCATTCAGAAGCGGATGCTTTGAGTAAAAGCTTCTAAAATAAATGAAGACATTGTGAAATGATCTCTTCGTGCACGTATCTTGAGAATTATGGAGCGATAAATAGGTATTGTGAATTGAGGGATTTCACACCTCTGGAGTTATTCATAGGATTTCCTGATATGTAACTCTTGCATTTGACTGTCTTCTGTTATATCTTTCATCCTACTACTATATTGTGCAAATTAATTGGATCAAAGTGAAAAAATTGCTTTCTTCAGAAAACCGTGCTTCCATCAGTTTCATATTTCTGACACACATCCTCGTCCCATCAGAAATGACCTTCTGTAAAATTGTTGGTACTTACTGCACCAGGCGAGTGCAAATGATCTCGAGTTCATCATCATGCAAACACATCTAAACAGCAACAACCATCATGTGATCCTCTGTCGTACAATTTATTCCACCCAAACACTTCATCACAATACTCCATAAGCCATCAATTGGATTCAAATCAGGTTAATTCCCAAGCTAGTCGAGCACCCTGACTCTACCCTCCAGCATGAAAACTTAGCAGCCTTAAACTGTGACAAGGGGCCAAGTCGCACTGAAATGTCCTGTCAAAGGCTGGCAGGAATAAAACGATCTCATGGCGTAATTTTCCGATTTATTTAGTCAAATTCATCATACCTTGATCAGAAGCTAAGCTTCTAGCGCCGTTTGTCGTGAAATACTCCTTCAGCGTAGTTCACATCGGAATATTAAGCCGAAGGATCGTTGCATATGTGAAATCTTGACTGGACATACCAACATGACTCGGTTCTTGATCGCAATTCAAAACTGATCGAGGTCCCTAAGCTGCAAAACCAAATCAAAGTACCTGATTGGCCCAGGAATTGATCCTACTTGAATCCCATCGGGAACCTGTGACGAAGTGCCTAGGCATGGCAGACAATGCCACTTAAATGCGTTTGGACGATGATGAACTCAAGAACACATGCACCAACCCAATGAAGGCAATACCGAAGCGTGTGCATGAAGTCATCCCCGCCAAGGTAGACTCACGTCATACAGAAAAATTCATTGCAGACCTGGAGCCAACAAAAGAACAGCCCTCTGAAAAAAGTACTTCTTATCCTTTCCCAATTAATTTGTACAGTATAGTATATGTTCGACTAGAAATCACGAATACATAGAGAGGCTAAACATATGTTTTGGACAAACCAATCAGCCAAGTATCAGAAGATTTAGCTCCATCTGTAACTTATTGGGCTGAGAATGTTTCTTCTTGCTTTGCGCCCAACAATCAATGAGGCTCCGATATACGCAATAATTGAGTCAGAAACTGAAACACATGTCAACTCTTGTAAATCACAGAAATGATCTATTGATCGTTCAGGTCAGCTAAACTGATAAATAGTGTGTTAACAGTTTGATCTACTAGCTACAGTGAGCAGAATGTTGACTCGTCCGAGTCAACTGTCAGGTTTAGAAACTGATAGGGATAGATGTGTTGAACAATGAGTCAACAGAGTCAGAGGCGTGGTAGTACTTGGAGTCCGAGACCATAGGCCATCGGAGTTGAACACGGGCTTCATTCATTCGCGAGAGATCATCGTTGCTTATTATATTGGATAAACCGATGTTTCAGTCAAGTTTCAAAAGATTTAGCTCCATCTGTAACTTATTGGGCTCAAAATGTTTTTTTTTTGCTTTGTACCTAACAATCAATGAGGTTTTGATGTACGCAATGATTGAGTCAGAGACTGGTATACATGTCAATTCTTGTAATCCGCAGAAACAATCTGTTGATCGTTCAGGTTCAGCTAGACTGATAAATAGTGTGTGTTACGTTCCAATTTCGTCCTTTGCACCAGTATTCCTTTTCTTAACTGCTTAACTTATGTCCGGCATTTATCCTACATCCTTGATCCTGGAACTATTTCATGCTTAATCATTTTTCGTATGAAACAATTGAAATAAAAATCTTGCTATTCTTACTTGGGTATTAGTTTTCAAATATTTTTAGTAGATGCATATTTATTCAAACATTCTGTTTTATTTGTTGACATTTTTATTGGACATCTTGTAGTTCAATAGAACTAGCCAGAGTGCGCACATCTACAAGCGTTGTTTCGTTGCAAGTTAAAGCAACATTTGCAGTATCGCGTGATGATGGTAAAGAGTAAAATATAATATATTGGGAAATAAATAATATTCTACCGTGATAATTTATTCGTTCTGAAGCTTGGAACAAACATAAATAGGGAATAAAGTCAATATGTTTAATAAATTCCTAATCCTAATTTATCTTAAATCCCAATGAAATTGCGAATTGTACACGGGTCTTCAGTTTAAATTTCAGGGTCATTTATGAAATTGTTTTGTTGTCTCGTTTCTTCACTTGTTTATTGTCGATCTTCTGTCCTCCCTTCCGATTTAGGTATTGCTCACAAAATACTCGCTAAGATTACTTATTTGTCTTTCTTTGTCTGTCTTCTGGAAGCCAAATAAAACTATCTTAGTCAGGAGCGGCCGAAATTATTTTGGGAGACTCTTTTCTAGTCTTCGGAAAATGAAGCACTTTGGAATTAACAGTACTAGTGAGTGCGAATTAAAAGTTAGCCGCAAGAGCTGCAATTTTTCTTATATACTCCGTTTAAACATTGTGTTGCGTGATCTTCTCTAGGAGGATTAAAAGAGTATATAAGTTAGTGACTTCGTGGAATTATTAAGGGTGGCACGAATCATGTGTTTATTGAATGTGCCCCAATGAGTGTTGGAAGTTCCACGGATTCATCTTCGGAAGAAGGATTTATAAACTATTTGGTTCCCTGCTGGTGGTCTGTTTCCGGGGTTTTTTCAGCGGTACCGTGACTGCAGTTCCAGAGTCCACGTATCCAGAAAATCACGCTCACCTTTAACTTCATACCATCCGTTCGGCTCACCTCACACACCGAGGATCAATTCAGCACAGTACAGCCAAGTGAACTTTTGACCTGTCGTAACCCATCTTTTTGTCTATTGAACTTTAATTGTACTAGCCCTGGAGGAGGACTATTAAGCGGCCGAGGAATTTTTTGCCTTATCTACGATAAAAATTCAGTCAATCAATTTGAGAATAGCTATGCGAGTTATTCCCTTGACTCACCATATCATTGAGTATTCTGTTTGTAATCGCAGTAGCGGAAGTAGCTTTACTTCAATTTGTTTTTGTAGTACACTAAGCGCCGATTTGCTTATTCCCTGTACTTCTGACTGTATTATTTCATGTGTGAGTTTTCGCTTGACCAAACGTGAATTTCATCGCCGACTTTGTGAACAGGGTGTAACGTACATCGCGTCGCTGCATATTTACTCCGCGCCTGCGCCTCATATTTTTATTGTTATTTATGTAGCTTTGTTTACTTTAAGCTGTCAAGTTTGCTTAGTAGCTATTCTGTTTATGAAAAGTAATTTCACAATTTATTTATTGATGTTAATATACTTATATATATATATATTTCAATTTATCAATTTATTACTTTCATATTACATTGCATTCAACTTTTGGTTCTATTGATATCAATTTTCTTATTTATCTTTCACATAATTCATTTTGGACATTTTCAATTGCTTGATCTGTGGAAAAAATACATTTACTTACTTGGTTTTTCAAAACTTAATTTTAGCGTTGTATTTTTTTCATTATTACACTACCTAGTGCTGCATGCGTCGTTCTTCTTCAGGATTAGTTTATTTTGTGCACGAATCAATTATTTTCTTGGTTTTCCGAATAAAAATCAAGTGGCGTCCTCAGTAAGTATAGTGCTTACCAATTTACTGAATCCCTATTTTAGTAAGAACCCTCTCGTCTCCACTGTAGCTGCCAGCCGCAACCCCGACCATCCAGGGAGCGTTATATGTGTTGACAGTTTGTTCCACTAACTATAGTCGACAGTAGGTTGACTCGGTCGAGTTCACTGTCAGGTTCAGAAACTGATAAAGAGAGATGTATTGAACAATAAGTCAACAGAGTCAGAGGCGAGTCTGAAACCTCGGGCCATCAGAGTTGAACACGAACTCTATTCATTCGCGAGAGATCATCGTTGCTCATTATATCCAAATTGATTAAGACTAATCCATATTTACTCGATCGTAGGTTCAAGTAAAACCTTTACCTATTAGATTCCAGGTCGATTTTATTTGTCCTCTCCTTCTTTAGTCTTAGGTAGGATGGATTCAGTGCTATTCATTCAGTACAAGGTTGATCCAATATGATCAGCTCGATTCATTGAGTATCTAATTTGAAAAATGAAATCATATAACGGTCTGAAAACTGCTTGTCGAAATTAAAGCCGCTCATTGATATGGATAAAATAGTTCCGAAAAATTGATGGCTTCCTCATCACGTCTGTTATTGCCTGATTTTGTAACTGTGTTCCCAATTTGTGGATCTCATGAGATTGCTCTTCCTTATTGACCTACTGAAGCATTTAGTATTCTATAGTAGTTGACATCCAAGACACTGACAAAACTCAATAATACATGGCCACACAACTTATAACACTACACTAAATTAATTATATATCCCTTTCATCTACATCTTTGTGAAATCACATTTTACCTCATTCCATGCTTCTGTCTTTAGCTTCCGATAATACTGGGTTTATTAACGTCGCTCATTCATTAGGCCAGTGGTTAATAGAATTCCGTTTGGATGTCGCGTGAATAGCGTACGGGATTACCAGCACTGGTAGGACTAATCCTATCAGGATGTAGGATGTAGGGATACTTACACGTCCCCATTTCCTATATGAATCACGATATTGTAGGTATCAGTTGATGATCGTATTGAATTTAGAATTATAGTCAATTCATGAGTTTGTGGGTATATTTGCTTGAGCAATATTCTTTAAACTATGTTGTTGTGATGGTCATGAATCTGTGATGTTAATGATGTTTGCTATATAGATTTGTATGATGCTTATGACAGTTCTTGATCAATTCATTTGCATTTGATATTATCCATCATTTCATTATATGACTTGTATACAATATTATATTCTTAGTTTTTCCAGCCAACATCATTTCTAATATCACGACTTGAAGGCTGAACATTGCCCTATAAAAGACCAGATAGCACAAAACGACATGCGTCATTTAGTTCTGTTAAACTCCGTACGTTGTATGTATGAATCAAATTCTTCACAATTTCCTGCTATACACCAGCTCTCGTCATTCCATTTCCTCTCAGGCACTGGGATTTCTCAGAATCGAATATTTTGAAATTTTGTTTCGCTGGTAATAGCATCTAGCAAAATGAAGAATCCAAAACTGTGTGTTGGTTCAGAAGTGTAGGTTAGAAACTTGTCACACGCATGTAACCTTGAACTTCCAGTTTGTGCTCCAATTCACGCAAAACTTGAAATCGATAAACTGCGGAGGTACTTATGGAAGGTGAATTAGTTTAATCTAGGGAATTTTGAATGATTATAGTGTTCTCATAGTTCCTGTTTGTTAACTATTAGATAATAAATATCAATTCAAATAGTATTTCATAGTATATTTTCGTTCATTGGCAATCTCTCTGCGGTGAATAATCTGCCTACAACGGTATTCTGGAGTTTTCCTGAAGAATTTTCGGTCTTTGTACGTGGTAACATGGCTGCCTCTTGGCGTAGTTAATATTGAATCTAGTCCCAACTTGGAGTTACAGATCGCGTAGCCGCAGGCAAATTGCACACAGGCTGTGAACGACGAGCGTCGAGATCTCAAGCAATTCATCCGTTTGTCTGTCCGTTTGTTCGCTACCTTCATTCTCTGTCTGACCGTTTGTCCGAACTCCAACTTCCTCAAATAAAGCAGGAGCATCTCGGAAAGTTCCAAGAATTTACTCAGGATGTATAGCAACTGTTGGATCAGTATTTTTGTTTATTAACTGTTTTAGGGACTTCCTGCTTGCTTTTGGGGCAAGCAAACAAGGTTTGTATACATATGATTTCGATGAAAGGTTTGAATTCAATGTACATGAAAACAAATACAGAAGTTGACCAGTTCTACACAATATTGTTTGACCTAGGAGTCCTTATCACCAAACGCTCTCATACGAATAGATGATCAATTGAACGGATGAAAAATCTGGAAGATATTGATTTACATTTATATTTGTGGAAAAAGTGCTTTCAGCACCTTCAATTACATTGACAGTAATCATCACACGATATTGAAGAGTTATCTTCATGTGACTAGAGGCTACCATCAGGCGTCATCATCAACTTCACAAATGAAACCAAAGTATTTTGATGAGGAATACTTGCATCCACTGTTGGTATGTCAACTGGAAGTACAAATGAATTATTGTTTGTTTTTGGATACTGATAATAAAACTCACGTGTGCAGTGTGTCTTGGAACAGAGAAAATCAATAGCACAAACTCTGAAGTTCGCAAGAAACTTCCTGGAGATATCCTTCAACATTTTCGTACTTCCTCTACAGTGTCCTTCTATGGCAGGTCAGGTAGGTAAGCTCAGCCCGAGGCAAAGATTTAATAAGCTCAGCAGCTTCAGAATCCAAGCTTAACATGTACACCCATCCGTGACAATGTTTGTGAGAGAGAATCTCAAGCGACAGTTACAAATTATTCACGCCGCAAAATAAATACAAACACTGGGCTTAATATGATCATTTTGTATATGTCCGCAGAACCTTGCTACAGGATGATGCACAAGATAAACGAATAGAAGGAGGGACTTGAGGTACTGAGTTATTCTGATAATAAGATATGAATTTTCCGGGTGAAATTATGTTATTAATAAAACAGCAGGGAGTTCGTTGATACTCATTTGAAATTACGAGGCGATCATTTCTGTGTTACCTATGTTCCTCAAAATGATGTGAAGGAGACTGTACAAGCTGTTTGAAATGCTGATGAGGTCGTTTCTCTATATTTAAATACTCACTTCAACAAAGAAGTTCAAGATATACTTGTAGTCCAGGAGTCAACCGCACCTTATCTTCCCTGATCGGACTTACGGCAAAACTATTAAGGCGCCAGACTTAACAAATTATTCTATCCTAAGTGACGAGAAAAAACTTATTCCCGGTCGAATTCTTCGGGGTTTATTTGATAGCAAAGTACTTCAAGATAAAAAATGGATGCCACCTACTGTCCTGTCCAGGAAAAGGGCAAACCAGCGATCGTAAAATGGATCAGAGAAGTTGAATACGAAAATGGGCTACACTTAGGAGTAGCTGCCGCCTTCCCAGACAGGTCAGGGGATGGCACCCTAGTTTTTTTTCAAATACTTGATCTTCACTATCAATTGGTCCTACCAGCGAAGTTGAACACGAAAAAATAGACCAGAAGTAGTCTTTTTCCCCGACACTTAGGACATGATCCCAGATTCATAATATCTGGCAGTCTACTAATATTTCCTATTAATTCATGTACAATCTGGCTGAAAGTCCAATCAAGGAGCATAAGGTGCAGCCGGGTCCACAACTATTACTTCACATTAATCGAATGAGAAAGTGACTAAAAAGAAAAAACTCACCGAGACACCAATCTTAGATAAAGGTTGATAGTAGATCGTCAAAGTCAGGAGTATTATGATCATTCCAATAGACAAAAGTGCGTAATACTTATCCAATTTGGTTCATAACACATAATTCAAGCAGTTGAGGAGACGAAAACTGGATATAGCTAATGCATATGATCAATTCCCTATGAATGCTGAAGCTTCACTGAAGGAGAGCCCGAATCTATTTTGGTGCTATGTTCAATCTAAAAGATTTCAGTCGCGCATTCCTGGAATTATGTTTTTCAGTGATGTACAACACAGTGACGCACAGTCAATAGTAAACATATTCGCTGAATATTTTTCAAGTGTCTATCATTCTCATGATATTGACAACGTCAAATTTGGAACAAGAAATCTGTTCCAATCTGATATAATTTCTCTAATATCAGTCGAGTCTGAGGAAATATTCGATGTTATGAAAAGTGTTAAGAATAAAATGACCACTGGAGTTGATCAAGTTCCGGCTTTTCTTCTCAAAGATTGCGCATATTCCTTATCTGCACCGCTCATCCACATCTTCAATTGATCATGAATAAAAAACAATTCCCATCTATTTGGAAAGTCTCCAAAGTGTGTCCAGTGCTCAAGTGCGGTGATGCGGGTAATGTCAAAAACTATAGACCTATTTCTATTCTGTGCAATTTTGCCAAGGTATTTGAATCGCTTATTCATACCAGTATTCACAAAAGTGTCAAATATAAACTTTCGGATGCTCAACATGGTTTTCGTAAACATAGATCTACTGTAACTAATCTAACTGTACTAACACAATACGTCACTGAAGTTGTGGATCGGGGTGGTCAAGAGGACGTTGTATATACTGATATCCGAAAAGCTTTAGATCAGATTGACCACAATGTGCTATTACATAAATGAGATTCATTTGGTGTTAGTGATTCCCTTCTAGAACTAATCAAGTCCTATCTTAGTGATAGGAAACAGTACGTTAAGTACAACAGCTGCAAATCACAGACTTTCCATGTACCTTCTGGAGTCCCGCAGGGCTCCAATTTAGGTCATTTATTATTCACCTTGTATATTGATGATATTTGTGATCAGGTTGAATGTAAATATTTATTGTTCGCCGATGACTTGAGATTATATCTTGAAGTTAAAAACATAAATGACTGTTTGGTTCTACAATCTGCCATTGATTCTGTCAACAATTAGTGTTCCTATAATAGATTAAAGTTGAACCCTGTCAAATGTAAAGTCATGTCTTACCACCGTAAGAATAATTGTTTACTTCTCAATTATCAGATAGATAACTTTAATCTGGAACGATGTTCAACCATAAAAGATCTAGGTATAGTTTTTGATCCGGAACTAGCATTTGTTATTCATATGAATCGTATCGTTTCTACTGGTAACAAAATGTTAGGGCTTATCATGAGAAATACTAGATCATTTGATGGTACTCCACATTTTGTACACTTCACTGGTTCGTTCTAAACTAGAATATTGTTCACTTGTATTGTATCCGATTTATAATAGTTACATTAAAGACATTGAATCAGTGCAGAGACGCTTTCTTAAATTTGTTGTATATCAGCAGGACAATCAATACCCTCTACGCGATATTGATGAAAATTATTTATTACAATTTGGCTATCAATCATTGTTACAGCGTCGCATGAATATATCGGTATGCTTCATTCACAAATTGATACATAACGTTGTTGATTGTCCTGCTGTTTTAAGTCAACTAAATATAAATCTTTCTGGACTATCGGCTAGATCATCTCTAAGCTTCAAGGTTAATGTAGCTAGGACCAATTTGTTAACCAAGTCACCTGTATCAGTCATGTGTTCGAACGAAAATGGAATTTGCTTAGATATAAATCTATTCAATGTTAGTTTGAGTAATTTGAGAAATTCATTGAACCAAATCAATATATTATAATTATAGATATTCATATATGTTTAGTATGTATTATAAAAGTTATTCAGTACACTTTTTTTTTCTATAACTTCTGTAATTGGTGTAAACTGTTGGTCAATAAATTTATTATTATTCTATTGCCAGATGAAAATAGGTGAGTCACGAAAATTGTTGTCCGAATGTTATAATGTCTTCGTGTACATTATTTTCTTTATGGTACTCAACCTTTTACTCTGGTAAGTACCTTTGACTGTAGGCTCACTATTTATTCTGCAGACCATCAGTTCCAGGACCAACATACTCTCTTATTTGGTAAGTCGTGTTCATTTGTGCATCATGGCGCTGCCTAAAATGTCATACACTCATGTTATCGCCCGAGCAACAGTGAGCCCTACTTGTCACCAGGAGCTATATAATTGTGCCATCTTTTGTCTAGTTGATCATGGACAGCTATACAATCTACGATTTATCTACAGGCATTCTAAGTCAGATGATAGCTAATCTCAAAATATATTCGAGACTTTCCTTTCAGAGCAAAATAGTCCCTTCAAATTCGGACCAACAAAAATATTCACAACCATCAGTGATTTTGCTGCAAGCAATACTGAATTCAACAAAACAAGTTATGGAAGTGCTCGAATCAATACCATCTGTTCTATGAGCTGTAACATGATGATAAATATGATTAATGAGGCTGGTGTTTTTTGCGATCATTTGATCACATCAAAATGTAATCCAAAATGATGTAACAGTATATTGCAGATGAGGAAGTGCTTCAAGACTACTTCACATTTCATTCCTTGATCGTACATCGTAATATATGGTATTCCAGATAGATGAATTGTAAATCCAGGGTAAAAATGTTTGAAGTAGAACAGGGACCTTCAAAATTATCTACACGTATTTTCGGGTGAACTTGTGGTATAAGGTAGATATTCTCAGAGCATCATCACTTTTCTGGCAGATACTAAAAGTGGAAGCCACCTCTTCCATAATTTTTTTCTCTGCCTATTTCACTTGATATAGGTCATTGTGTAACCGCTGGTGCTTGTTAATAATGTCAGATAGTGCTATAAGGCTCTGGATACACCAAACAACAGGATATATGTGAGTATAATCTCGTCCTTGGGCTGAGCACGTCTCCCGCTGTTTAAATGACTGGCCCGAGCACACAACATGCATATGTAATGCAATTTTGATGACCCATTTTACTGCGATAGAGTCGCGCCATTGTCCGTGAGAGAAATTTTCACGGAGCAAAAGTTGATGATTTTTCGAAATTTGTAGGTGATATCTATTAGGCATTTCTAATCACTGGTAGATGTGCTAGAAGCAAATAAGGTTTGAATAGGCTCGAAATAAGAAGAAGAACAGATATGCGGAGCAATGGTATTCGCGGTCGCTCTCATCGAAGCGTATATCGGTGAATTGATTGTTTCTATACATATCCTGCATCATCTTGTCAGCCGTGTAATCAGCATTTGTGCCCGATAGATGGTGTTGTTTGTAGTTTCTACTGCTGCGGACCATTTATCGCAATGAGTTTATCAACTCTGGGATCCAAGTCTTGATCATCTTGGGCTTGGCTATACTAATAAGGATGAAACATATGTCTACAGTTGCATCCCCAATCTAAGATGATGGTTGCTTCAGCCCCAACTCTTAGGTTTGAAGTTTCTATGAAAAATCGTTCTTCTTCAGAATTATTCATTTTTGAATGTTTAATAGAATAGCAATTCACATATTTCACAGCTTTTTGTGTGAAATTATTATTCATGTGATTTCTTCTTCAACCTGCATTATCTATGGAAACAGAATACATACTTATCGGCTCTTTGCTCGTAAATGATACCAGAGAAAGTATTTAGCATCAGATGAGGGATTTCTAGGATTTTGTCAATTCGACTGGACAGACAAATCGTAGGGGTATATGAGTTGAATTACATAAGGGTGATTGTATCCGTAGGTGCCATAGAAGCAAATCTCTATAACCAGATTAACCCCAAAGAACAGCAATAGTTTGAGTACATGGAGATGATAGTATATTCAAATGTGATATATAATAGTTTTGACCTAAAAGCTTCAAATAAAAGTATCTAGAAAGGTTGAAAATATGAGAAAGAAAGATATCAAGATGAAAAATGGCTCTGGTGGTTATAAAATAGAGCCCCCTTGAAGTATATATTACCTGGTTCATCAATATCTGAAACTATGCCGAATACTACAGTTTCTGTGTGTATGAGGCATATCATAGTGGATTTGGGATGATAAGAGAGACTTATTGAAGTCATGCTTCATTTTTTACGCTGATAATTGGAATTCCATAAATGGTACATTGAGAGACAGTCTTATAGATGACGCTCGTAATGGAAGGAACAATTAGGTACTTCTTCTGTATAATTCGACGCATCTCGCACAATAACAATATCAAATATAGTCCAGGCTGAGAGATGGATCAAAATCAGTAGCTGTCTGGAACGATACAAACTATTTTTCTCGAACTGCCTTGAGATCACTTATCGTTTTTCAACATAGTATTGCATAGCTTATGCAATTCTTACAATAGAAAACATCTAAGTAAATGGTATCTGGAACTGAAACGGACGATCCTTTCCTTGCGTCATTCAACACATCACGATTGGGTTTTGTTCACTGACATCACTAACATTGAATAAGGTTTCAAACCAAAAATTAAATCAGGCAAAGAAAGGAAGGAGAACCTTCCATTCTGGGACTTCTACATGCTCCTTGTACTCCCGAACTACTAATCCTATCTCAATCAGATATTGAACTCTGCCAACAACAGATAGTTACAATGAAGAGTATTTGAATGAGTGCGTACGGCATGGTCGAATACAAGTCAACACCGTTGAATAACAATTGCGACGTACTCATCCCGATTACCACTAAGACAGTGGATTTTATCTCCAACCGGTAGTGCTTCACACCCAACTAACGGGTGAGCTTTTCCCGCTCTGACCAGGCCCAAAGTGCCATACCCAAAGCTTATAAACGTTGGTTCTTGTTTTCAAGAAGCAGTGCTTTGTAGTGGATACCACACAACAGACACGTAATCAAGTTTGAATATCACAAAAATGGAATATAAAGTTTTTCAAGAAGGAATCTAGAGCCGCATTGCGAAACCTTATATTGTGATCGTGCATCAATACTTGAATATTGTACACTTCTTATAAATACAGGATTTATAGGAAGCTCTTGGAATATTAACCTCAAAAGTTCATACATTTTTAAATAAACCAGTATGCATGGTATCAGAACGTCACATTTATGCACGTAGTTTTTCCGTTCTGTATTTATTTTATTCGATTTTTTGTGCAGATGTGTTGCAACTGTAGTTAACACGAGAAATGTTGGCTACATATTCACTACAGCTTATCGATTCATTTTAACAAAGGTTGTTAGAGAACGCGCGTTAGGCGGACTGTTAAAAATCCTATTATATTACAGCGAATGTTCGCAGAATGGGAACATCGTGGACACGGTGAGGCCATTCAATGTTTTTTTCCAGGATAAGCGTGTAGTTTATTCATATTTCTTACAAAATTTCTATAAATAAATATGAGGCAACACAATATTTGAGATTGTGAAACCATTATTCTAGGGCAGGTCCATGTAATGCAACCTCAACACTAACTCGTGGTTCGGAGTAATATGCAAAATGATGATTGCGTAGAATGCAAAAGTACCTATGTTCTTATAGTCTGTAATAATGTAAGATAGAGGATAGAACAGAAAATTGAGTAACAACGATGATAATCATACATTTTCAAACCAATACCGCAGTAAAACAATTTTTCTCTGTAACTGTTGGTGATAATGATATGAAAAATCATTAGAAATTTTTGGATTGTAGACAAAAATATTCCAGGGCAACGTAGCCACGGAATATTCATTATCAATAATAATTATTCAAGAATAATTGCTGATTAGATATTGGAGGAGTCATGATTTGATTTTCAAATTTTGATTATGCTTCATGGGCAACGAACTACATTTAGTGGCAAGGGACATAAAACTCTGAAATACAAAATATGTTTTGGTTAGCAAATCGCGAATCAATGATTCGTTCAACACAGCTTGAAAAACTCGAAAAGATTAATGAAATTGGATATTTGATCCAAATGAATTGAAGCTTTTCAAGAACAATAATTTAATGAAACCGTGCAATGCAATGCAATGAACTCATGGGACTTAAATGATCAAATTACAGATTTACTGATGGAAACTCTGAAGGTTGTGACTCTGCTTTGATCTGCAATCAAGCCTCGAGGACACGGACAAAATAACTGCGACGAAATATTCTTGGTAAAATAACTATTGACAGAATGACCATGGATAAGACAGCCTCACCTCACCAACCTTACAACGGTTATTTCGTCCATGATTAATTTTCAGACGCCAAATGGGTGTGGAACCATTGGAAAAATTGGATAAAGCCAAAAAAACCAGAAACAGTGGTTCAAAAAACTGGTGAGGTTAATGAACAGTAGTACAAAAGAAATGAGAATTTATAAGACGACAAGGCGTGAATATGGTAAATCGATTGAGGGAACATACAAAGATAATAATAATCAAATTTGGAAACTAGCAACATGGAATATAAGAAATATCAATGAAAAGGAGTTAGAACTACAAGACGAGTTTAGTAAAGCAAATATTGATATTTTGGCAATAACCGAAATCAAGAAAAAAGGAACAGGAGAGATAATAATGCAAGATGGGAATGTACTAATGTATAGTGGAGTATCAATTGATAAAAGAACAGCAGCAGGGGTGGCTTGCCTAATAAACAAAAATATGTGGTAAATGACATCCAAAAATGGGAGGCAACGTATAATGAAATTAGAGCTAAAACACAAAAATGGAAATTACAAGACAGTAATATTAGTATACGGGCTAGATGAAAATGGGTTATCTGCGATCAAAGACGACTTTTGGAAACAACTACATATTGAAACTGAAAATAGCAAAGGAGAACATACTAGGCGACTTCAATGCCAGAGATGGGAGACGGCACGATGAGGATACAACAGAAATCATAGGCAAATATGGTGAAGACAGAAGGAATAATAATGGCGCTCGACTAATTGACTACTAAATTAATTCACACATACACGAGACACGAACCAGAGGGCGGATCGTTGATAGACTACATACTAGTGGAAAGAGGAAACAGAAAATTGATAAAAGATGCCAGAGCTAGAAGAGGGCCAGAAATATATAGTGATCATTTTTTGGTAGTAGCGAAAATAAAGAAAGAGTACAACGAGCAAGGAAATCTAAAAGAAAATGTATGTAAGAGAGAAACGTCGTATGAAACAATAAGAACCTACAAACTGGAATCGCAGAAAACAGCAACAATGTACGAGAAAGAGGTAACAAAACAAATAAAAGAACTCACAATGGATAGTGAAACTGATATTGAACAAAATTGGTTAACGCTCAAAACAATTCTAACAAACGTGGCAAGAGAAGTTTGCGGAACTTTCAAAGTAAAAAGTAATAACAAACACCATGGTGGAACCAAGAAATTAAAGATGAAATAGAATGCAAAAAAAAAACTGGATAAAATACCTTAGCCACAAAACAAAACAAAGGAGAAAAGTTGGATCACATTCGGAAATCAAATGGAAGAAAATAGCAAAGCAAATCAAAAACTATTTTACAAAGCAATGAAAACTTTAAGAACAATTTTGCAGTAAAAGACAAGACGGGATCCCTGATAACAGAAGACGACCAAGTAATGAAACAATGGGAAGAGTACTTCGCAGAATTATTAGATACAACAGTCAAGGAGAGAAATATAGAACTGCAAACAAGAGGTGAATTGACTGCAACATCTACAGAAGAAATAAGTATTGAAGAAGTAAAAGAAGCCATTCAAATGCAAAAATGTGGAAAATCGCCTGGTCATGACAGAATAACTACAGAAATGCTGAAATACATGAAGGTGATATGTTGCTATTAACAATATTCAATCAAGTATGGGAGAAAGATACAATACCAAAAGACTGGGAAAAAGCAGTTATCTTACCAATATATGAAAAAGAAGGTATCCGTGATTGTAACAATTATACAGGAATTTCACTATTAAGTACAGCACTAAAATTATATGAAAGAGTTCTGGAAAAAGACTAAGATTAATAATAGAACCATCCCTAGAAGAAGCTCAAAGCGGATTCAGGGAAGAAAGAAGTGTAAAAGATCATATTTTTACCATAAAACAAATAGTCCAGAAAACCTTATTGACTAAAAGTAAAGCATGCATGGCCTTCATAGATCTAAAAAAAGCATTCGACAAAGTGCAAAGCCAAAGAATCTGGAACAGTTTAACAAAGAGAGGTGTGAATGGGAAATTAGTGAGTGCGATCAAAAGTCTCTATAAAAAGAATTTGAACTATATTGTTAGAAGAAACCAAAAATCAGAAATATTTGAAACGAAGAATGACCTTCGCAAAGGAGGAGTTATGACTCCAGTTCTGTTTACAGTATTCATGGATGATATTATAAAAGTATGCAAGCCAGAAACAACGAAGCTATTAGTAGGTCACAGAAATATGCAACGTATCAAAATTGGAGAATGCGCGTTTGCGGACGATGTAGTAATATTCGCAAGAAGCGAAACACAACTGCAAATAAATTTGAATATATGGAATAATAAACTGAATATGCACGGAATGTCGATAAATGTGAAGAAGACAAAAGTTATGATAATAGGTAATGAAGAAAAAACTATTAAGCTGAATAATGAAAACATAGAACAAATAGAGAAATTCGAATATTTAGGAGTAACAATAACAAAAGATGGAAAACAGGACGGAGACATTAACAAAAGGATAGATAAAATAGTGAAATTATTTCACAGCATAAATAACAGCTTCATAAATAAGGAAGAAATTAGCAGGAAGACAAAATTAACAGTTTACAATACAATATTTAGATCAGTTCTAAAATATGGTTGTGAGTCATGGGTTATACCAAAAAGAACCAAAAGTAAAATCCAGACATTAGAAATGAAATATTTGAGGATGGTCAAAGGAGTAACGAGAATGGACAGAATAAGAAATCAAGATATAAAAACAGAGCTTTCAGTGAAACCTATAGTAGAATTTATTGAGCAAAGACAATTGAGCTGGTGGGGACACCTGGTCAGGATGGAGGAAAATAGGCCTGTAAAGAGTACTTGAACATCAAGGAATATACCGAAGAGAAGCCGAGGAAGACCGAGAGAGAACTGGGATAACATCATAGAGAAACTCCTGGAGAAGAAAGAAATCACACTACGCGAAGCCAAGCACACTGCTAAAAACAGGAAACAGTGGGCAAAGTTTGTGCACGAGTGAAGAATAAAGACTGAAAGCACCTAACGGTAAAAGGGAATTTGGACTATATATATAATTTTTCAGCTATTCTTTTTTCCACGGTTATTGAAGTACGGAACTCGAAAAATCAGTTGAATGTTTGGAATACTCAACTATAATATTGAAAACTTCTTTCTTATTTGGACAAGTGGACAAACGTAGGATTCTTCAAATTTTCTTACGCTATATAACAGATTGAAGAAAACATACTTTTATGAAACGAGCGATTCGACCAAATCCAATAGAAGAAAATGATATGGAGCTCCATAAATCTGTTAGGAAATGTTTAATAATGTTAAAAATGATACTTCAGCTATTCAGGATGCTCCAAATATGGTCAAGGCAATAAATATTCTGGAATGATGGTCAACAAATTTGCATCTTGCATCCCTTTTACTGCGGCAAGTGAAAGTGATCGCAAAAAATGAATATAAACTCTTATCATCTCATGCAAAATTGATCAGTGTATTGCTTGTCCCACTGTTGAATGGATGAATTTAAGACTATGGATAACAACAGAACCTTTCTCCAAACTTTCCTGGCGCAGTACATTTTTCTGGAACATTTCGCATATATGGCATTATTCTACTACATTTCTGGTCCGATAGCCTGTATATGATTTAACAGTTCCACCCCCTGAAAGCTTTCGCATTAAAGTAGGTAAAATACGAACAAAAGTTGGGATTACATAGAAATAAAATACAATGTTATACGCAGGAGAGTGCAATTTTTCCCGCTTTTATAAGAATAAGCACATAATTCAGTGAGAAACAAAGTAGATTCTACTCATTTTTAGATTACCACACAATCTAGTAAAACTCAACACATTACGGGGATAATAAAAAAGCACAGCATGTTGTTTTCGTAGGGGAGTAATATCAACCACAGGACATTCAATAACGGTATTACCTGCCTCTATATTTAATAACACTGTTCAAAATTGCATATCCCGCATGGATTGAATAAAATATGATGCGGCCTAACACAACCTGGTTGAAAGTATACGCGTACATTGTTCGCTGGGGGAGAAAATTCATCCCCTGCTGTTTTACCACACATTAATTACGTCCTGGAAAACTGATATTATCTTTTGCGTACTCATTGTTAAATCAATTTTCAGAGCGTAATTTCTGGAGTATCCACTTCGAGTGGATAGTGATGTAATACATTTGTAATACATTTCTGACAATTTTCCTGAATTAGGGCTGTGCTTCCAAAATGCACAACAATAAATGATAAAATAGGAAATGACAATATTGGCTACTCGGATGAATATTATTTTAGACGTAACTGAACGACTGCATTTTCAACTTGAGATCTCACATATCAATAAGGTAGTAACTGAGTCTCCTGGGAGTAATATTAATATAACAATGGAGAGTTTCATGAAAGGAGAAGTTTTCTTGTAATACTTGTCTTATTTCTCAAAATAAATCATGAGTAAATGATGAAACCAGAGATATTTCCAACACAGTTATACCAAAGCTGCTGCGCTCGTTACGAAGAGTGTAACTAGATCTGTGTAACAGTCTTTGATGGTAAAGTATCGGGCGCACTGACTATGAATCGAAATTTTTCTGAAATTCGTAAATTTGAGAGAAGTTTTAAGTTGACTTAATCTTGAGCCCGCATCCTCTCCGTGTAAACTGTGATCTATCATTCTCTTCTCTATTGTTTTCGGGATTTCTTTTTCATGCATCTCTTGACGCTGTTTGATCTTGCATAAGTGATTTTGCCTCTTTGAAATTGATTATTGTGCATTCTAGCACCATGCTGATTTCATGGTTCCATATTTTATTGCTTCTTCTCTTTTTATCAGTCAGTTTTGTTCTATTCATCCACTTTACCAGACAATTTTTTGTCTCTCTCTGTGAATGTCCTCTTCATCCCAATTGTTCTTTTTTATTATATCTCTTATAGTTTTTTCATTATATAATTTTTGTCTTATGCGATCGAATGAGACTCTGTCGTGCCAAGAAACCTCATTCCAATGTTTCTCATCTCACTCTGTAGCCTTATACATCTGTTCCTGCTGGACCTTTTTTTTTCATCCAGAACTATTTTCCCAGAGCATAAACAGTCTCTCTCCTTTGTTTACTCCTTTCAGAATCTTTTGTTATAAGCTCTCGTTTACTTCTATGTTGACTACCATATATTTAAATAGTTCCATTTGTTGTATGCGTGCTCCTTTAATAGTTACTTCATGGTACCTTTGGTTTCTGTTGATCATCATAGTCTTTTTTCTGGTCTTTGTTTATTTTCATGTTCTAATTTTCCAGCTATACGTCTACTTATCACTACGTCTACTGTTGTGTTGTATGTCTTGTTAACTTTCGGATGACAGCACAATATCGTCCGCGTAGCAAAGCTATGAAACCTAAATCATTCCCGGTCTCCTCTATCCAACTTTGTACTTTTTCCTTTGTTCTTGCTCTTTTTCCTAATCTCATCAAAATATATTGTAGAAATTAGATGACTCAGAATACACTCTTGTCTTGATTTTGTACTACTTGTGAACATGGACGACACATTGTTTGTTCTTGATGTACAAAGTTCTAGATTTTTCTAGTGTTTTTTTTTTAATACTCCTGAAGGCAAGACATTTCTACAATGTGTCTCGCCCAACTCGGCCAAACACTTTTTCCAGGTCTATGGAACACAGATATATTCGTTCATTACTCTGTTTGCTTTCTCCATTAACTGCTGGAGTATGAATATTTTGACATGTGCACCTCTGTCTGGTCTAAGTCTACTCTGTGATTCTCGCATGGTGTTTTCTATTTGATATCGTATTCTTTTCTTTATTGTTCTGGCAAATAAATTCCCTGGGACATTCAACAGGATAATACATTTATAATTATTGTAGCCGTTGCTGTCTCCCTGCTAGATATTGGGGTAATGATTTCAGTCTATCAATTTTTGAGTATGCTCTCCTTTGCTACATTATTAGGAATGAAGAAAACGAAGTGTGGGAATTCGGTCAAGAGTCTTATTTTCATTCTACTCTACAGTTTCAATCCCATCTACTGCAGATTAGAATAAAAATATAACTCCTAACTGAATTCCCACACTTCGTTTTCTTCATATCATCTAATAGTCAGCATAATCCACTACTTCCATCATTAGGAATGTTCAGCTAGCTTTGTTGTCCATAACTTCCCATATTTTTAGCATTTCTGCTCTTATATTTTCATGTCTATCTGTAAGTGCATATTGCAATTCTTCCCTTGTGATTTTGTTTTCCTCCAAGACTATGTACTTTGCGTCATCTGCCCTGTTATTATCATCTCTCATTTTCCCATTGTTATTTTCTTTGTCTTCATTCGACACACCTTTATAGCATTCTGCCCATCTATAAATTGTGTATTCTTAGTCATGTAGCACTATCTATTCTTGTTTTTATGTTCATAAGAGTTGTGTTTTCTTCATTTGCCATGTTTTTTGATAGCTTCGTGAGAGAGTTTTTGATTTGTCTTATTCAATCAACACCCGAATTAAGCCCGTTCATTCTTTTTCGCTTTCGGTATCGTTTTGTATTGTTGTCCAAACTATGTTTTTTTCTATTTACTTTGATTTTGATGTCCTGTGTCCATCATTAGGTTTCTTCTATTTGTTTATAATAATCTTCCATCATAGCACATGTTTGCTTTGCCGACTGTTAGATTTGCTGCTTCAAATTTCTCCCATTTGTTTCCCATATTTCTTTCTGTGTCAAAGTCAGCTAGCTTTTCTGCTACTAATCCCTATATTTGCATCAAATATTATTTCCCAAGAGTGAGTGGTTTATTCTTCTTCAGTTATCTTCTTTGTTCTTTTGTGTTTAGTGTTGTCCTGTTGTTTCAATCTTCAAGATTACCAAAAAATGGTTACTGCCAATTTTCGATACTCTGTATGCACGTACATCTATCACATCTCTTCTCTTTGGATTACTTATTAGGAAATAGTCCACGTTTGACTTTCCTTTTCTAGCTAATCTCTTCCTGGTATATTTATGAACATAAATAGATTGACTATATCACACAGAAACATACGCTGATACTCATAACAAATCGAATAGATATTGTTTAATGAGAGTTAGTCGAATAATTCTGTATTTTATTCTATCCGAAAGATGTATGAAAGTGATGTATAGAAATACTAGTTGTTATTGTTATTCTGAGGCTTCTTTCCAAGACTGGGTGTTGAATTTGCTGATATTATATTGATACACGGAGAAGTGGAGCAAATTGGGAGAGTATTTCAGTAGTCAGCGAGTATTTGCAATACTAATCTAGCGTCTCTGTGATACAGAATCATCGCGATCTAATCCTGTTAGAGGTGGAAAACGTCAAAGATATTGATTCACCTTCAAAAATTTTCGAAGGACAAAATGCATGTTGCTCCTACAATTAATTCTTGCCAAATTTCACGGAGCTAAAGACGATAAGTTTCTCCTATTAGAGTTTGAAGGAGTCTTCTAGATTTATGATTCCATCCGTTCCGTTATCAACCAGTAACCATCTCCAGCGAGTAATATTTTGTGAATAGTTTCTGCAACAACATGCTCAACACCAAAATTTAACATGAAATGTATATTTTCGATGAATGGTCGTTCACTCGATATGGAATGATCTTGAAGGGCCAGATATTTCAATCAATCATGATCTGGCGCATTGGTTTATTAGTATCAATGAAATAAATAAAGTTATGATAGCTATATGATACTCTGACAAATACGTGGAGGTTAGTATCATCGTTGGAATCATTATACTAGATTGATCAATGTACTGTATCAAGCCTCCTTTGGTAAGTACATTAGTACATCGCGATATCATGTTATTGAAAATTAGGGCACGTATTACCAGATGCCACACATGTCGATATTACCCGTCCCATTGCATTCAGTTAGGATCTGAGTGTTTTGTGATGTCAGGTGCATTTGCAGTATGGTAATCATCCCAAAGATCTTGAGTGCTTAATTGGTCAAACTTTGACAATTATGCGGAATCTGCTTGAAAACACAAGATGCAGCTTATTAGGTGATGACAAAAAGCTAGGAGGCATTTATGGGGCTATGAGCAGATAAATCATTTTATGTATTCACACAAAGTGTCTTATCAGCTATGCACAAAACGTTAACTCTTATTTCATTTTGATGTACTCCTATGCAGTATACTTCTATCGACATTACTGTCATTCTTATTTCTCTACTGGTTTATTGATTCAAATATGCATTGCAATGCAGTAAAATGAAGTTTTCATGAAAATAAATGTATACAATGGATAATGGACGTAGAATGTACATAAACTTGAAACTTTTCTTACAATACAAGAAGGAATTCAATCTCCAATTTCAGAAGGACACCAGCTACAGACTACATACCAGAACTAAAATTTCATTGACAATCATGACAATAATTCAAAATGTACAATGAATATGCATCCCATTATTCTCTGCATATCAAATCCAATTCAAATCACAAACAAAAATTTTACATCATTAATATATGCAGCAAACATTCTAATATGAGAATCCGCATGACTTATATACAATTAAATATGAATTAACACAATACAAAACAACCCTCGCACTGGTTTACACCAACTGCAAATTTAAGTGTCTCTCCCCTTGAAATATGATTAATTCTCCTCTATCTTGAGTCTATAAACACATTCGATTCTAATTAAGCACTTGACATTTGAAACGCATTTGATTTGTGTTCGGGGCATTGATTTCAAATCATGGAGCCATGATTGATAGTGCGGAATGATGAATAGCACTAATGTCAATAATTATGTTCTGAAGGTGTGTAAATCCACGGACCTGATAGTCAGAATAATATGCTTTGAGCTGTTGTGCTTCTCTGATGCTTGATTGTCTCGAAAGATCATATTGTTGCTCTAATGACGACTTGACATCAGTTTCGCATTAGTTTGATGTTGTGTTCATTGTATGATTGATACACGGATTGTTTCTTGACAGAAAACAACAGTTGTGCATTGTATGTTTGTTATCATAATGTACTCGATAGTCAAAAGATTTTTGATGTTGTTGACAGAATATTGAAATGATATTCTGCATATTAATGGTACCGTTGGAAGAAATTGTCACAAAGAATAGAATAACTAATTAAGACAATATGCAAGAGCTGGACGTAGCTCTAATTCAAGTTTTTGACAAGCTGTCAGTAATTAAATATGGGTCAAACTGTAAAATCTTGCTTACCTGTAGATGGGTGAATGTTGATTCTTGTACCACACGACCAAGACTACCGTATCGTTGATAACAGGAGGAGATAGATCACAGGGCAGCTCCGCTTTTTCATGGAGGAGCGCATGTACGTGGTTCACCGGATTCACACCTGGAACAATAACAAAAATTAGGAGATGTTGCAGCCCTTAACATATATCAGAGATATCACCAAGATTGAAATATTTCGTCATGTATTTGTTCCAGAACTAACTCTTATAACCATTACAAACATACTCATCATATTATTACAAAACATCCAATAAAAGATCAAAGAAATAACTATAGAAAATTGCTGTCTAACAGTACCATTACGATCACTTTTCAGTCATAATTGTTCAATTCTTCCAATATGAGAACAAAGACGTCTCTTCACTTCGAAATAAATTGTCTTTGACGGAGAACAAACCTTGATGATCAAATATCTCATTTCTGCCTTCCCATTATCTGTTTTGTCGTTCCTATGGCTACATGTATTCAATACCGTGTTCCGTAATTACAAATCATATTGATTTCCTTCTTCACAGAGAGACTGAGACCTCACAACTCAATTCTAAGCGCTAACGAATACGAATTCGAATGCGATACGATACAAATACACGTCTTTATTTTTCTGCTTCTAACTTCATTAGTCATGCCATCGACTTGAGAATCACTTCAATTGTGCTGATTGTCAAAGGTACAAGGGAATTGTATACGTAAAGGAGCCATATCTCGTGAAATTAAATTTGGAGAGCGTGGAAGAAGGGCCAATGTTCAGAAGGACTATTTTCGTGAACTGATGACGAATCTCAGGAACGAAAAAGCTATCAGCGAATAATGATGTATTTTAGATTCAAATTTTAATGAAAACATTTTGAAGAGTGTTGGGAAATGATGCGCATGCGAATTTGCTCCCGATGTGTGGTGGAAGCTCACAGCTTTATCAATACTGACAATAGGATCAACAGTGTTCCTGTTTCACTTCTGCTAGTTGCATGTGAATGTATTTCTTATTTATATAAGTCATTTAGGCCCAAAACTCACAGATTTTCTCTTCGAAAGCCATTTTCATTATAAGCACGTGCTCTACTACAAAACTCTCTTAATATTCATGGCAGTAAATAACATCAGAAGGGGTGAATTAAGAAAGAATCGCAATATGAAATTATCCACGATATTGCCATAGTGATCCGGATAATATTTTTTAAAGGCTGTCACGCGAGGACGGTATATATTTCAAGCATAAAAACGAGCTCGCAGAAAGAAGAAGATTTATGGAGCGGTTTATAAGGAAAATACATTATGGAGGAGACTCGGCGAACGGTTATTTTAACTTTCCATTCCTGTTTCCAACATTTGCAATTCTTCGATGTTCTGATATATCATGCATTGATTGTGAGTCAGAAAATACAAAAACTGTTTGCAGATATAAAAATAAGATGCATCGTAGTCATCATCTTGATCGTAATGATATCGTTAAATTTTGTAGTTTATACTTCATTTATCTATATTTTCCTTGTTAAGATGATTCTCTCATAAAAACCTTCTCCCCTTTATGATTATAAAGATTATGAATTCCAAAACTGTTTTACAAATTCTCATATAAATGGTTGTAATTACCCTTATTCATTTGGAGGGCGCAAATTTCAAGGCGTTCATAACAAGGGAGAGGAAATAAACATTTTACGAGCGTAACAGTTAGAAGACGCACCCTTGAAATATTCATAAAATAAACAGGGAAGAATTTTTATTATGGAATAGGGAGAAATTGCTGTGAGGATATTTCTGCAAGTATAGTATTTTCTACAATAGTGAGCCAACAAGCTCCTGTTTCTCAACGATCTCTAGAATTGATACTTGAATTAATCAATCCTAAAAATATAGAAATAAATTTTGAACGTTACTCAGATTTCAACAACTAATCTCCAAAACGCCGTAATCAGTAATTCATTAATCCATGTTAAGAGCCTGAGGATATTGAGGACTTCATTCCATACTATGATTTTCGATGCATTAGAGTCTCACCTAAGCATAAGTTTTAGATTCGCGAACCTGCAACAAGGCCTTCAGCAACTGCAGTGCTTTTCCAATCACAATGTCCTCCAAAAGTTGATATCAGCATAACTATCTGCAGCAGATTTCTTCGAAAAGAGTGAATTGTATACATGACAGCGTTAGGAATCACAAGATGCTTGACAATAAGTCCACGAATTAGTCCAATTCTATCAATTCTAATTAGATCATGTGAGCATGTTCCAGAGTTTCAATATAACAAGGACATCGTGATATTCACATTCCTTGCTCCTAAATTCATATAAACTTTATTAATACCAATATTATCACCATCATTCAAAATCGTTCATGCTCCTTCCCTGTGTGTCTTTGAGTCTCTATTATGTAAACGGCTATAACGGAGCCTTACACTTTTACATCATCCGTATATAAATTGGGGATCTCAACTCGCCGACAAGCTCCAAATAAACCAGAAATTTTAACAACCAAAATATGACATGTTCTGAGAGAAATTCTGGTATCGATTCAATAGTGTTATTCTTCATGAGTGAATATTCATCACCTGATGCATTAACAAAAATTTTGCAGACTGATTTTGAATAACCATAAGAACAGTTCTTGAGAAAAGTAGTAAGTTTAGAGAAACACATCCTTCGCCCACTTTACACGATTATAATTTTACATACAATTTCACATGTATTTCTCGTCATATTTACCAATTTATATCAGCACTTTACACAAGCCACTATTCTTAGAATATTTGCCGGCATGAAGGCGACAGCTAATATATTTGTGATGGGAATACTTAGAACTCGAAACAACGACCAACTTCATCTCTGGTAACGATTTGATTGTGGTTCATACAACATTATCAATAATAAATAAATATGTTCTATTGGAATATAAGTTCTGTACATTAATTAGGAACACAACGTTTCGACAGCAAAGTGCTGCCTTTTTCAAGTGTAAAGAAATATAAATATAATAAACAAAATAGTCAAGACAACAAAAATAAAAGTACGAATAGTAACTAGATAAGTTTAAAATATATTAACTCCTAGGATCTTAGAGCTCTGCCTGTGATTGATGATTCAATATCCACAGGTCTTCAGGAGATAATAATGAAGGTCTAAATAGGGAAACTGTCAATTTCTTGTGGTTCTAGGTCAATCTGGCTCTACTCTTTTTGGTTTGGCGCATAACTGAACCATCCACAGATCTTCAGGAGGTAGTGATGAAGTAACTCTTGCAAGTAGATTCGTAGATACAAATAACTTGAAATTATGAACAAATGATTGGTAGCCATGATCGATTAAGTTTATAACCGGTATTCAAATTCAAATTATTCGGTGATTTTTTTATTTCAATTGCTCCTCTTATAGGCCTCTTGAACCAATTGTTCTCTTAAGCCAGAAGCTTCGTATTCTTGAAGTCAATGCCATGTAATTCTTGAATAGCTTGCTCAGCCACAGCAGATTTTTCTGGATGGTTCAATCTTATATGACGAGAATGCTCTTCCAATCTTATTTCTACAGTTCTCTTGGTTTGTCCAATATATACTTTGCCACATTGACAAGGAATCTTGTATATACCTGGATACTGTAGAGAAAATCTGTCTTTAACAATACCAATAAGATTTCGAATTTTTAAACTGGCAGTGTATGAAGTTTTAATGACATATTTATGTAGAAGCCTTCCAATTTTATCTGTTATATTGGCTACGTAAGGTAGCTTCACAAATATTTTCTTATTATTTGAATCTTGAACAGGTGGTGTAGAATTCTTCTGTCTAAGTGCTTTCTTAATCTGTGTTTTATTATATCCATTCTTCAAGAAAACATCATCCAAAAACTTGATTTCATCAGATAGTTTACTTGGATGACATAATGAAGAGGCTCTCTGATATAAAGTTTTAAGAGTACAAAATTTCTGAGCAGGATGGTGGTTTGATGACTGATGTATGGGTTGACTTCCTATATACAGAATGGATAAGCTTAGAGTAGAGCCAGTTTGACCTAGAACCACAAGAAATTGACAGTTTCCCTATTCAGACCTTCATTATTATCTCCTGAAGACCTGTGGATATTGAATCATCAATCACAGGCAGAGCTCTACGGTCCTAGGAGTAAATGTATTTTCTATTACTCATGCAGGATAAATACTAATTTGCGCCCGTTTTTCCGAGCGGTAAATGGCTCTTTGGCTTTTGAGTGTGCCAAGTATAATTTGAGTGCGACAAGTGAACTTGTCGCACGCAAACCATTTATCGCTCGGAGAAATAAGTGCAAAATAGTACTTATCTTGCATCCGTGATAAAAAATAGTATCTGCAACTCTTGCGATGTTGTCAATTGCCCACTTGAGCGAATAATCGCACTTACTTTGTTCGCGCGCCCAACTTCGCTCTCGTTTGCAATCGACAACTTATTTTACTTGTTGCACAATCTACTATACTTATATACTTACTATTTGTACTTTTATTTTTGTTGTCTTGATAATTTTGTTTATTATATTTATATTTCTTTACACTTGAAAAAGGCAGCACTTTGCTGTCAAAACGTTGTGTTTCTAATTATTGTACAGAACTTATATCCCAATAAAACATATTTATTTAGAAAATGAGTTCTGAGAAGTTTTTCCCTCTTCTTAAAATAGTTTTTCACAAGAACAGAGAAGTCTCTATTATGATATTAACATTGAAACATGACACATTGACAGCTGCTTGAACCATAATAAGAATGGATCTACATCCTGAACGTGATTCACACGAGGTCCGTAGATATCACGAAAGTTTGATGAAAATGGCCTTGATAAATTAGGATATGCTCTAGTCCACCTGTTTTTACAACTTAGTATCGAACGATGCCATTCTGTGAAACTCTCTCGCTTTACACGATCAAAAATAATTGAATAAGAAGAATTTGTGGAACTATATGTCTATTTATAACCGTATGAAGCAGGCATTTGAGTAGAAGCATGCATAAAAACTTGGAAAGAATACATCACAACCAATTAATCAAGAAATAATCTAGAGAATAGGCGAGCACAACCGCTCTTAATAATAGCCAAAATGTGTCTCAATGTTTTTTGTCTTTTTCTAAATATTTTAAAGTTGATTCAACTTCTGCAGCTTTTTTCTGAATTTCTTCATTCACTGATGAATTATTGTATCCAGACATTTCTGTGAAAAATTCTTCCTGGAATAATTGTTTCTAATAGACAAAACGAGAACAATAACTCCACAACCACATCAGTTGTCGAATCAACAACATCAAAATGACAAATCCAAATAATATTAAGCAGAAAAACCGAATTAATTTTTCTACATATTATTGTAATGCTATAGTCGACTATAAATTTGTTCATGATCAAGTATCATGACATTCATGAGATTTCATTCATGCCATAGCTCCGTGGACTATAAACTAATTTCATAATCTATTATTCTCTAACACCGTTGTGGAGTCTGTACATTCTACAGCCAGAAACTACGTTGGAACAAATGGCATTCCTACACATCATTTGGAATTATTACGTTCACCGCTTAGAATCATACCATCATTATTTTTGACAAATCAGAATCTGCAGTTGTTACTAAAGTTATTTCTGGACAATTTAGATACACACCTCAAGCTTTTGACGTTTTTGAAATTTTGAATGCTGCTTCTGAATTCTTGATGAATTTTCGAAGTCTTGTTAGAGACATTATACAATACAACATGTTCTGAGTGGCATATTTCAGATTTGCGAACAATAGTCTTTGCCTCCGGCTCAGATTACATACTTTTCGCTTGTTGAGAGTGAGGCACATTCCAACACTGGCTCTAGAATATACTATTATCCATTACTGTTTCAAAATTGGCACATTCTACAATGAGAAATTTTGGTGGAACAGGCCGTTTGAAAACACTTTGTATGTCTCCAGAAAATATTTCATCATTATCTTCGGCGAATGTTTGGTAACTTATAGTTATGGTTAAGCAATACAGATATCCATTTCTGGCTTTTATTCAACAAATTTTCTTCTGATTTCTTGTGAATTCTCAAAATCTTGTTATGAAAAGTATAATCCACATCATGTTAGGAATGGACTATTCCACACTTACAAACTGTAGTCCTCGCTTTGGGCTCGTTTGATTGAAGGGACATTTCAGTACTTGTTGAAGGATATGTTATTCTTATCTTAGTAGATTTAGCTAGGCAATGATTTTCTAGTCTTCTATTTACATTTTGATGAAGTGCGTAGCCTATCATTTGTTGACTCAATTATTGAATTTCCAGAATTACCCTACGACCATTGGAACCGTTCAACATAGCGTACACTAAACAGAAGGGTGTAGGTTCTTGTGAACAATAGTTTTGTACATCATCATGATCAAGACAAGTTCAAATCAAGCCTGACTCAATCAATAAACTTAACTGTAGTCGTTCCATATTGAGGAATCTAGACGCAACTTTACTCCAATCAACTCGTCTTGAATACAACCAAAATTTGAGATGTATGAATCAGTGTCAGCTCTTTCACTCTGCTTTGACAGATATGAGCACATGAACATATATTTTGATTGAAACTAATACACAAGGAGCTTGGCATCACAAACCAAATCGAAATACTTCATAGAAATTCATGATATGAGTGTTTCACAATAATTTTGTCCTTATTTATGTGTATAAATAATTCATAAATATTTTTTTTTTTTTGAATGTCACTTTGACGGCTACTCTTGGTTACTGTGGAAACGATATCATGAGCTAAACTGCTTTCATTTGAGCCAACATAAATTAGACCGTCAGATAGTCGTAGATTTGAGTGCCCCATTTTGTTTTCTCTGCCTTCAAGAGTTTTGATAAGTATGTATATTTAGAGTATAATAATGCCAAAATTAAAGCTGGACCGTGTGGCCAACATAATGATAATTAATTTTAAATTTTCATGAAAAATCCTGTTTTGATCCAATTTTCTCGTCTCTGCCATGCTTACGAAATGAAATTTAAGGAAAAAAGAGTCAGCGAAAAACGATTGGCAGAAGTGATCCACTTGGCAAAGGGTTTGGAATGAGGGCTCGATTATGCAAAAAAATATATCAATTTTTCACGTTTTTCTCGTTTCTGCCGTTTGGCCATATGAAAGTTGATATCATAAGTATCTCGTAAAAACGAATGGCATAAGTTTTTCGAATGGCCAAGTCAAGATATGCACGAAAACATTCAGACTTTCGCAAGATTGTCCAGGATGAAATTGGTTGCATTCGACGAAGCCCAATGCGTTGCTTCGTGCAGCCAACTTCATCTATGTCAATGATGACGGTCTGTCAGTGTCCGTGTTGCATACAAAACTTTTTGCATCAAGTATCCCGTTACTGAACTTTCTGAATAATTTGAATGTGATAAAACTATCTTAATAAATACGACTTTCGATTTTCAATTCTATATATTTATTTGAAACTTCAACGTTTCGATCCTTTGACCAAGGATCTTCCTCAAAAAACAATGATACAAAAAAAAGGTAACAAAGAGTAGCGCTACGCTGTCTTGTTGAAATGTCGTGTATTTTGTGATTCAGGATGTGTGCGGAGCTGTACCAAGTAGGACATATTCCTCTGTTTTGGGTTTTCACGTGGTTTTTGACATGTCTTGGGTGAATGCCAGAGGATTTTATTCTTTTTGTTCAGGTATGATATCCACGTTATCACATCTAGTATTCTGTATATTTTTTAGTATCTAGTTACTTGCCTTGGTTTATTTTGTATCATTGTTTTCTAAAGAAGATCCTTGGTCAAAGGATCGGAACGTCAAAGTTTCAAATAAATATACAGAATTTGAAATCAAAAGTCGTATTTATCAAATAAAATTCTGAAAAAAAGAATGGATTATTAAAACTATCTTATCGATTGTACAAACAAATTTTTGCAATTGCAATCACATCTACAGTAAACTAATATTACGAGACATAGCTCACATGACTCATTTTATTGATCGATATTACTTCATGCTCTCTACATTTTCTGTACATTCACGTTTATAGCAAATGATACATTTTACTTACTTGTACCAAGTACAAGGAAGTATTGTGAGACCTACAAAATTCACCTTTTGAGATTTTGATAGTAATATCCGTTTTGAGCATCCCTGAATCCATTTTGACTATTTTTGGCTTGATGTCGGTACGTATGTTTGTGCGTGCGTGCGTAACTCGCAAATCTCATAACTGGTCGAACGGATAATGTTGAAATTTTGTATTTTAGACTGGTATAGGGTCTAGTTGTGCACCTCGCATCATGGTTTCAATCGTCTGTACTAAAAGTGCACCTTACCTAAAACTTTTTTAGAATTTCTCTAATAAATCTAGAATGATCAATCGTAGGATGTTGAAATTCAGTATTTGAACTTGATGTTGTATTAGAATGGTTATCTGCTATTTTTGTAAACATTGGCTAGGCCAGAGGTGCACTTTGCCTGAAACTTTTTTTGGTTTTTTTGCATAAATATAGAATGATCCGCCAAAACATATTGAAATTTTGTATTACAAACTTGTATAACATCTTATTGTACATCTTGCATTATGATTGCGATCGGCTGAACTAGAAATGCACTTTACTTGAAGCTTTTTTGTTAATTTTCCGCATAAATCCAGAATGATCAGCCATAGAATACTGAAATTCGGCATTTGAGATTGCTGTAGCATCTCAATGGTCATCTTCTATTTTTGTAATAATCGGTTGAGCCGGAAGTGCACTTCAAATGACAGACTTTTTGAATTTTTTGCATACACTCTAAACAATCAGTCGTAGAATATTTGAATTCTGTATTAGGCACTTTTATTATATCTAGTTGTACATCTTGCATTATGATTGCTATCGACTGAACCGAAAGAGCACTTTACTCGAAGTATTTTTTGAATTTTCCGCATCAATCCAAAACGATTGAACGTAGATTGTAGAAATTCAGTATTTAGGACGATTATACCTTCTAGATGCTCATATCTTATTTTTATTGAGATCCACCAAGCCGACAGTGCGCTTTACTTGACAGTCTTTTGGAATTTTCCGCCTAAATTTGAAACGATCAGGTGTAGTATATTTAAATTTGGCATTTCAGTCTGCTGTAGCATCTGAATGATTGCTCAGTATTTTCATAACAATAGATTCAACCATAAATGCACTTCAGTAGGAATTTATTTTTTAATTTTGCGCATAAATTCAGATCTGTTGGTAGTCGTAGAATTTTGGAAATCATTATTGAGGAATGTTGTAGTATGAGAATAATGGCCTACTGTTTCCATAGCAACCGGCTTGGCTGAAAGCGCATTTTACTTGACAGATTTTTAGAATCTCTTGGGTAAATCCAAAACGATATATATATAAGGAAACAAAATAACGCAGGATAAACAGTCAAAAATTTTTTGTGAGTGGGCTCAAGTAAAAAACGTATCCAGTTTGAGCTTCCAACAAACAAGGCGTTATTCTCTTCACTTATCTCCACCAAATTTCTGCGCTTTGCATGAACATAATTATTCTTGTATTCAAAACAGTAATTTGGAGTTTTGACATTGACTACATCAAAAGACATTGTCATTGCCTTCTTGCCATATTGTTGAGAGTACAACTTGATAAGACAGCATGCACTTGGACTGTTAGTTCAAGTCGAATAATTTGGCAGCAGAAACGCAGAGATACCTCATGAAAATGGTAGCCCATCAAGAGCCAATGCTACAGTATGAACAATATTTTATTCCACTTTGAACTTTTATTGAATATCAATCAATTTTTTCTGGTTATTTAGCTGTATATGTTATTCTTAGATCCTTAAGCCTTGAATTCTATTTCTATACGTGATACGATGTGAGCTAGGGGTTTTCTCCTACAAAAAGTCAGGCCACTCTTGTGAAAATATTATTCCATAAATACGAAGACACCTCTGACATTTAGTGTTCGAGGTTAACAGCTCTCTCACGAAGATCGACAATAAGTAGCCCCCACTTGAACTCACGGTCACCAATAATAAAACGTTGTGAACAAGACCACCTATTCTCTTTACCGCATGGTAATGCTGAAAATATTTCCTATGCAGAGACTGTAGTTTTTTTTCAGATATTGTAAATATTTATGTATGTTACGTTATGAGGCAAATATATGTATTAATGATAATGGAAAGAGTGCAGGATCAAATAACAAAAATGTATGCAGCTTCTGTTTCAAAACGAACATCAAAAGATTATGTTTCACCTATAGCTCCAGGGACTCCACGTGTATCCAAATACAAAAACCATATTTCTAAAATAGATGGATGGATATCATTTCTCGAATGTCTTTATGAATTCTTTATTCATTGAAAAATGATACTGATTGATTTGATGCAAACTAATTATAAATTAGATAATTTAACAAGTAAGTAACATCTAATATAATCTAATAATAAATCAACCTCTACCCAAGTTATTCAGTACTCACTTTCGGTACCTGAAAGGTCCGCTTCATTTACGTCGAAAGCAATTTCATCCAATATAAAATCAATCACAAATGCTCAAATTTCTATCTCTAACAAGTATTAAATAATGAACGATTCGTTCATGCCAATTTGCATTTATGTGATTCATATTGGAAATACAATATAGAATGAATGTATCTCCTAGATCACAATGAATCTATCAGTGTTATTCTAATATTTGCATATAATCAAATCACTCTAATCTTAAATTAATTCGAATGGACTCACACAAATATCATTGTATTTAGATACAATTACTGTGACAAATAACACTGTGTTTCAATTTTGTCCAATCAGCTGTGAAATTATTGCTTTAGTTTGTCAACAATAGATTATTTGTAATTATAATTCCATTGGAAAATGAATACACAGTTAAATCTTCTGGGAATGATGCAGAATTCCAAATGATATATCACAGATTATTTTATCTATCATTTGATAAGCCAAACAGAAGGTGTTTGATTAAATTATCAGTTGATATTCATTGAATTGATTGGTTCTATCCACTGTAGATCCTTGACAAATTCAAACATCGTGGAAGCACGAATAGAAAAATATATTGTAACGTAGCTCATATTCATTTTATTTTGATGGATGCAGAAGCAACAGTGTAATGAAATACAACGATGTGGTAAGGGTGAAGGTATCAGTTTTCAATCTCGGAAAAGTTCCGCTCGTTTCTTTATCTATTGTCGTTCGGCATATTTACATAAAACCAACGTTTGAGTTGCAAGAGCTTGATAAATTTTTGATATCGTCTCAATTTGTAGGTGGAGGAGTGCAGTGGTGTTCGTTCAGGGAGGCGAAAAGTTTTTTAAAACTTATTGATTCGCCTGTGGAGAATCTGCAAAGTTTTGGCGGAATTTCTCAGTAGACACCACCTGTGAGAACACTAAACTTCCTTCTTCGAGGCGTTATTGCCTCGGGCCATCTGTCGCTAACGTGTGTAGTCGTCCATTCCTCGGATGACCATTTCGCAAATGCTATTATTGCATTAGTTTCTTCTTCTTGCTTCTCTCTCAGATGATGTCTTTTTTTCTTGTCTATTATCTCATATTTACCCATTTCTGTTGTTGCTGTTGTTTCGTGGAAAACTTGCCACAATAACAACTTATTGGAAAAATTCTGCCGTCTACACAAATACAAACATAAAACTTGAGAGCTCCAACACGGTTTTCTCTCAAGACAATCTTATTTTGCTGGAACATGGCCGACTCCATCAATAGTTAGAAAAATCGATAAAAAATAATATTGTTCAATGCAGGATGCTTATGAAGATACAGAGCCAGAAAGTGCCAGATTGGATTGACGATTCGTGAGAAAAGTGGTTCCCCTCTACAACACACAGCAAAAATAAAGGAATAACTGATATTAGGAATATAGTCAGGAGCGTTAGTGTGTTAAGGTTATGAGAAAATCCAGGCTCCATCTCAGATGGAGTCGAATATCGCATACAATGTTCATAGTTCAGAAATATTCTCCGTAATGTATGGAAATGCCTAAGGTATTGCTGTATTCCTATTTTCCAAGGACTCTAGATCATTTAAAGTATCCGACAGATAGTGATTTCGTACCAGCTGTAACAAATTACAAGAGCTGATTCGATGTTCTTGGTTTCGATTTTCAAGAAATGTTGACAGGTTATGTGTCATCTTATACCTCCATGTCAATTGAAGTACACGTCTAGAGTACGTTCCACTGGACGATTCGCTCATGGCTGCAGTTTTTGACGCTCCACTAACATATGGTTTCTCTGGCCGGTGTTTCAAGAGGAACGGAGTGTCCGATAAATGTCAAATAAACTGACAATTCATGGTTAAGATCGTGAAATTATTAAATAATAAGATCGTACTAAGCTGTAGCAAAGAGGATGAAAGAATGGTAATAGTCCAATGGATGAAAGTATAGATAATGAATAGTGATAATAAGAAACCGTGAAATTATCTATCATATTCACAAATAGGAAAAAAATCCTTATTTTATCTATATAATTTGAACTCTAAATCACAAACTAAAAAGACTCTTTTCCAATTGATACAAATTTCTTGGAGATTTCTGCAAAAATGAAAACGACGATTGCCTCGACCCATTTTTCAATCACGGGCGTTGTGAGTTTGAAGCGGCCGCAATTAATGACATCATCTATGACGTATTGAAATTGAACGTATAAGCCGCCATCGACTTGTGGAACGATTATTGAGGCGACATAAGCGTTATGGTCGCCTAGTGGAACGTACCCTAAGCATACTTATTCGACGTAGGATCAGGACCTACCGTTGAGTTTTCGGTACTTGTCGTTAACACCTACCGAAAAGTTATCGGTGCAGAGATCGACCGTTACATTTTACTTCGGATTTTTCGATAATATTTTTCGGAGTTTGCAACACATTTATACAAGAACATTTATATATGAATCATGAAAAGAAGGTTGGAACATATTTTTTAAAGTCTTGTGAGGATATATCCAATCTATGTACGTACAAAAATTTATTTTACATAATCTTAAATATATCTGTTAGAACTTTCAGATAGACGTGAGTTTTTTGTCAAAATTTTTGATCTATTTATTAGAATTTCAATTACTTTTGCAGATAAAATCTAATTTTTATCCAACAAATGAGAAATATCATTCAACAAATTCTTTGACATCTGAAAATAAGTTAAATATATGTACCCATTTGCGATGTTGTCAATATTACAATTCTTGAAATATTCCGGTACCGATAGTAAACGGTAGTACATAGTTTTTGGTACCATTTACATAATTGCAATAGCAGTTGAAACCGAAAACTCAATACCGATAACTTAACGGTACCGAAAACGAACGGTTGAATTAAAGAATCCCACCCCATATCTGCGGATTAAGATATTGGACTATGATCGAGAAACTGTACTTTCGTATAGACATCGGATGATGATCACTTGTTTTGGAGCAGAATGTGATTCTAAACATATCAATTTTGTATCAGCATTTCAGCATCCTGTATTTATTCGCACATATGATACCCCTAATTATGAATTTCTTGTTATGTCGGAGAATTGTAATTATCTTATTGATATAATCCTTCATGAAAGTGATAAGAGATTTGCAAGATAATTGTACGTCCGTCATTCAAAGTTGGAATAGGAATGTCTGCGTCCTGTCTGAGAAAACTATATATATATAGAAAACGAAGATTGGTGACATTAACCATCAAGAATCATTCCACAAGTACTGATCCTGTAAAACTTCTTCATTATTCTGTTAAGAATGATCAGGACATTTTGAGGATATTATGTATTCAATGAGCTATCGACAAGAATTGATTGACTGGACTAAATTATAATCCAATGTTACCAATAATCACGTACACCTAATAATTAATGTTGCATCCAAAAGCTGTCAGTTACTCGGTTCTAACCATGTATTTGATTATTTTATCAGTATTAACTGGCCTAATAGTGTACCTGCCATACATCCTTTTATATAGGACATCATTCAGTTACCTACATATACAGGGTGTAACCGAAATAAGTACATCAACTTTAACCTGTAATGCTATTTGTCAAGCATAACAATTTTTCTTGATAACTTTTTCCCGTAAATCCTTTGCATGAAGAGTGAAAATTCATTTAAGTTTTGTCAAAAATTTCATAGTGCGCCTATGGTTCAAACTGAATGTTTCTCATTTGTTGGAAGAATGACAGCTGTCGATTGAAAGGAGTATTTTGCAACTTTGAGCCATCGTAGTCTTGTCAAACACTCATTTAAAACTGAAAGAATACTAGTATTTGGGCAATACATTGATATAAGCTCACCTCGATAATTCTATTTTTGCATATGTTGGAACAAAGACTCATGGCCAGTTGCACCACCATCACCTAACTTTAAGTGAAGTTTAATATCTATGGTAACTATTATATGGACAATTGTTACCATGGTTATTATTCCTCCCTTGAAGTTAGGTGATGGTGATGCAACTGGCCATAAACTTGACTCTATTATCAACAATTTCGTTTTTTAGTCGTATTTTCATGTCATTTTTAAGAAATTTGATTTTTATCCAGGAATTTCTCGTATATTTTCGGATAGTACATTTTTTGAACATAAGATGGTTTGCACAAGTTCATTGCACTTGAATCAGCTGATTTGAATTGTCTGAAACTATGTCAGAAGTGTCAAACTGTGCTGCCATCTAGGAGCAGTTCAAAAAGTAGCTGCTGTTTCCAACTTATTCTATCAGAAACAGATCAGAAACATGAAGAGAAGATCATTCAATGATTTATTCAATGAAAACGGTGGAATATCAAATGGAATGCAACTCTAAATTGATTAATTCACTGAATAATTCAATAGACATATTGCTATATGAAATTTTAGAGATTCTATTCTTGAAGAACAGATAATATAACCTATAAATGTATCAAACTGAATTTGGTGATTGATTTCAAATATTTTCTGGAATATATGATACAATATTTTATTTATTCAGAAGATCAATTCACGGGGCATACTTTATTGGGACGACGTGAGTGTGAAGTTTGTAATAATATGAGAAAAACTAATACACAGGTGTTCCATTTATGAATTGATGTATTTCAATCATCTCATCTGCTGTTTTACGTTTCAGATGAACGGTAAGTTCCTAATATCTCATGGTATTCTCATCATTATGTATAAGTGCATAATATTTTGATAATAAATACATTAGCATAACCACAATAATTCAATTTCTAGTGAAAAATGACAATTCGGAGATCGTTCCCAATAAATTCGCTAAGCTAATCCTAAACTTCCCGTGAAATCGTAGATAGAATTAATAATTTATAATTGGTTTTATTCCAGAATTTATTTGAAGGAATTGATAATTCACTTATGTCAGAATCAATTATTGTTCCATTGTAACTGCTACTGGATCCGATAACTATGCACCTGCACGACTCGTTAAATTATAGGTGATAGAAAATGCTAAAAAAGTATTAGAATTCGGGAAGAAGTAACTAAGAAAAATTATTAGCCTCAACGAGAACTATCACTGGTTGAAATTCATGTACTTATTTTTGTTACATCCTATATAATAAATTCTTCAAATCTGGATTTAAAATTGAATAAGAATAAGGATTGTAGTTACTATTGTAATGAAACGCTTGAAGAAGATATCAACGATAGATCTTGAGGAAATTTCAAATGATAATATCATTTGACCATTGATACCTACGAGATAATTTTGACAGTTTCTTGAAGAACATTGTTAGATAACAGCTTGATATCGAGCAGAGCAGAGCAACTGTCATAATAATCAGAATTTATCAATAATTGAAATATATTTTGAATATAAATATTATTGGCAGAAAAGTAGAAAATCTGACGTAAACATCACGTGACTTACTTGTTCATTATCGGAAATATATAATCAAACAGAGAATCTCATCATTCCACGCCTAATTGTTTTTGATTTATCCAAAAAATTCTGAAAATCTGTCAAGTTAAATTTGCTTTCAGCCTAATCGGTTGCTATGGAAACAGTAGGTCATCATTCTCATGCTACAACATTCCTAAATACCGATTTCCAAGATTCAACGGTTCACAGTTCTGAATTTATACGAAATATTTAAAAATAAATTCCAACCGAAGTGCACTCCCGGTTATTGATATTGTTATGAAAATAGTAGGCAATCATTAAGATGCTACAGCAGACTGAAATACCGAATTCCAATATTCTACAGACGATCGTCCTGAATTTATGCGAAAAATTTCAAAAAATTGTCAAGTATAGTGCACTGCCGGCTCAGTCGATCTCAATAAAAATAGGATATGAGCATAGACAGTACTATCATCTTGAATACTGTATTCTAATATTCCACGTTCAATTTTGGATT
Organism: Dromius quadrimaculatus; assembly: GCA_963989225.1. NCBI lineage: Eukaryota > Metazoa > Arthropoda > Insecta > Coleoptera > Carabidae > Dromius > Dromius quadrimaculatus. The sequence goes on from OZ022328.1 coordinate 8,549,030, forward strand.
TATGCGGAAAATTCAAGGAATGTTCCGAGTAATCTGCACTTCCGTTTCAGCCGATCGCGATCATAATGCAAGATGTACAATAATATGTTATAAAAGTGCCTTATACAAAATTTCCATATTCTACGACCGATTGTTTTGAATTTATGGAGAAAGTTGGGAAAGTCTGTCAAATATAGGGCACTTCCGGCTGAGCTGATCGGTACAAAAACAAAAGATGACCATCGGGATGCTACAGCAATTTCAAATGCTAAATTTCAACATCCTACGGTTGATCATCCTGAATTTATCAGAAAAATTCGAGTAAAGTTTCAAGTAAAGAGCACTTCCGGTACAGACGATTAAAATCATAATGCGAGATGCACAAAAAGACCCTATACCAGTCTTAAATACAAGATTCAAACATAATACGTTTCACCAGCTTAAAGTTTTTCCAAGTTACGAACGCACGAACGCACGCACGAACATACGTACCGACATCAAGCCAAAAATAGACAAAATGGATTCAGGGATGCTCAAAACAGATATTTCCATCAAAATCCCGATAAGTGAATTCTGTCGGTTTCACAATTCTTTCTTGTACTTAGTACAAGTAAGTAAAAAATGGAAGAGGTGATTAAAAAATCCATGCAGATGAGAGACAAGCAAGGAATCATTTTGAGAAAAGCGAAATAATGAACAGATAGAGAGAATATTTTGAGGAACTATTAGAGGATAAGAAAATAATAGGAGATAAGAAAGTTAGTTGAGAAGAAAACGATCAATCAAGAATAAAAATGATAGAAAGGGCGAAGGAGGACATGACAATCGATGAATTGGAAGTGCTCTCCAAAAACTCAAAAATTTTAAAATCTCCAGGACATGACATGATGAAAACCAAACAGATAAAATATATGGGTAAAAAGGAAGAGGAGAAGAGCAGTAATATTTTCTATATTCAGAAAAATGGTAGTGGTAACTGCAATATTACTGCTGTGTTCATTATCGGATGTTTATGAAGCCATACTACATAATAAAGTCAGACAATTACCGGAAGTAACATAAGAGAGAGCACAGAGCGGACTCAGAAGCGGACAATTTGTGCAAGATCATATATTCACGGTTTGACCAATGACAAGAATAATGATGACGCATGATAATCTAGATGTATCATTCACCGATATTGAAAAGGCATTTGATAGAATACAGAGGAAACGAGTTACAGACGGATTCACGAACACCCAAAGATTAAGACAAGGGTAAGCGTTGAGTACAATATTACAACTTATTGGAAAAATTCTGCCGTCTACACGAATACAAACATAAAACTTGAGAGCTCCAACACGGTTTTCTCTCAAGACAATCTTATTTTGCTGGAACATGGCCGACTCCATCAATAGTTCGAAAAAACGATAAAAAATAATATTGTTCAGTGCAGGATGCTTATGAAGATGCAGAGCCTGGAAGTGCAAGATTGGATTGACGATTCGTGAGAAAAGTGGTTCCCCTCTACAACACATAGCAAGAATAAAGGAATATCCGATATTAGGAATATAGTCAGGAGCGTTCGTGTGTTGAGGTTATGAGGAAATCCCGGCTTCGTCTCAGATGGGGTCGAATATCGCATACAATGTTCATAGTTCAGAAATATTTTCTGTTATGTATGGAAATGCCTAAGGTATCATTCAAAGTATCTGACAGATAGTTATTTCGTACCAGCTTAACAACTTGCAAGAGCTGATTCGATGCTCTTGGTTTTGATTTTCAAGAAATGTTGACAGGTTATGTGTCATCTCATACCTTCATGTCAATTGAGGTACACGTTAACAGTACGTTCCACTAGGCGATTGCCACGACTCGCTCATGGCTGCAGTTTTTGACGTTCCACTAACATATGGTTTCCGTGGCTGGTGCTTCAAGAGAAACGGAGAGTCCGATAAATGTCAAATAAACTGACAATTCATGGTTAAGATCGTGAAATTATCCATTTATAAGATTTTACTGAGCTGTAGCAAAGAAAATGAAAGCATGGAGATAATCCAATAAGCCTGTGTATATAATCTCTCATAGATAATGAATTGTAATAATAAGGGACCGTGGAATTATCTGTCATATTCACAAATAGGAAGAAAATCTGCATTCAATCTATATAATTTGAACTTGAAATTATATGAACATTGCAGTCACCTAGTGGAACGTACCCTAGACTTATTTTTTATTTGACGTAGGACCATATCCGTGGATATGAAACTGTACTTTCGCATTGACATCGAATAATGATTACTTGTTTTGGAGCAGAGTGTGATTCTAAACATATTATTAATTTTGTATTCGCATTTCAGCATCCTGTATTTATTCGCACATATGAAAGTATGATACCCCAAATTATAAATTTCTTGTTATGTTGGATCATAATTATCTATTTGACAAAATCCTTTACGAAAGTGATAGAAGATTTGCAAGATAATTGTACGTCAGTCAACCAAAGTTAGAATAGGAATGTCTGCGTCCTTTCCGAAAAAGCTATATATAGAAATAGAAGATTGGTGACATTAATCATCAAGAATCGTTCTACAAGTACTGATCCTGTAAAACTTCTCAATTATTCTGTTAAGAATGATCAGGACATTTTGAGGATATTATGTATTCAATGAGCTATCGACAAGAATTGATTGACTGGACTAAATTATAATCCAATGTTACCAATAATCACGTACACCTAATAATTAATGTTTCATCCAAAAGCTGTCAGTTACTCGGTTCTAATTATGTATTTGATTATTTTATCAGCATTAACTAGCTCAATAGTGTACCTGTCATACATCCTTTTATATAGGACATCATTCAGTTACCTAAATATACAGGGTGTAACAGAAATGAGTACATCAGCTTTAACCTGTAATGCAATTTGTCAAGCATAACAATTTTTCTTGATAACTATTTTCCGTAAATCCTCTGGATATAGAGTAAAAATTCATCAAAGTTTTGTAAAAATTTCATAGTGCGCCTATGATTAAAACTGAGTGTTTCTCATTTGTTGGAAGAATGACAGCTGTCGATTAAAAGGAGTATTTTGCAACTTCGAGCCATCGTAGTCTTGTCAAACATTATTTTAAATTGAAAGAATACTAGTATTTGGGCAATACATTGATATTCGCACACCTCGATGATTCTATTTTTGCATATGTTGGAAGAGAGACTCATGGCCAGTTGCACCACCGTCACCTAACTTTAAGTGAAGTTTTATATCTATGGTAACTATTATATGGACAATTGTTACCATGGTTATTATTCCTCCCTTGAAGTTAAGTGATGGTATTGCAACTGGCCATAAACTTGTCTCTGTTATCAACAATTTCGTTTTTTAGTCGTATTTCTATGTCATTTTTAAGAAATCTGATTTTTATTCAGGAATTCCACGTATATTTTCGGATAGTACATTTTTCAAACATAAGATAGCTTGCACAAGTTCATTGCACTTAAATCAGCTGATTTGAATTGTCTGAAACTGTCATTGATACCTACAAAATAATTTTGACAGTTTCTTGAACAACATTGCTAGATAACAGCTTGATATCGAGCAGAGCAGAGCAACTGTCATAATAATCAGAATTTATCAATGATTGAAATATATTTTGGATATAAATATTATTGGCATAAAAGTAGAAAATCTGACGTAAACATCACGTGACTTACTTGTACATTATCAGGAATATATGATCAAACAGAAGATCCCATCATTCCACATCTAATTGTTTTTAATTTATCCAAAAAATTGTAGAAATCTGTCAAGTTGAATGCGCTTTTAGCCTAATCGGTTGCTATGGGAACAGTAGGTCATCATTCTCATGCTACAACATTCCTAAATACTGATCTCCAAGATTCAACGGCTCACAGCTCTGAATTTATACGGAATATTTAAAAATAAATTCCAACTGAAGTGCACTTCCGGTTATTAATATTGTTATGAAAATAGTAGGCAATCATTCAGATGCTACAGCAGACTGAAATACCGAATTCCAGTATTCTACAGATGATCGTTCTGAATTTATGCGAAAAATTCCAAAAGATTGTCAATTATAGTGCACTGCCGGCTCAGTCGATCTCAATGAAAATAGGATATGAGCATAGACAATACTATCATCTTGAATACTGTAGTCTAATATTCCACGGTCAATCGTTTTGGATATATACGGAAAATCCTAGAAATGTTTCGAGTAAACTGCACTTCCGGTTCAGCCGATCGCAATCATGATGCAAGGTGTAGAATAAGATATTATAGAAGTGCTTATTACAAAATTTCAATATTCTAAGAGCAATTGTTTTGAATTTATCAAGAAAGTTGACAAAGTCTGTCATATAATGGGCACTTCCGGCTGAGCTGATTGGTACAAAAACCGGAGATGACCATTTGGATGCTACAGCAATTTCAAACGCTAAATTTACTACATACTACGGTTGATCATCCTGGATTTATCCGAAAAATTCGAGAAAAGTTTTAAGTGAAGTGCACTTCCGGTACAGACGATTAGAACCATAATGCGAGGTGCACAAAAAGATCCTACACCAGTCTTGCATACAAAATTTAAACATAATACGTTTTACCAGTTTTGAGATTTCCAAGTTATGAACGCACGAACGCACGCACAAACATACGTACCGACATCAAGCCAAAAATAGTCAAAATGGATTCAGGGATGCTCAAAACAGATATTTCCATCAAAATCTCGATATCTGAATTCTGTCGATTTCACAATACTTTCTTGTACTTAGTACAAGTAAGTAAAAAAGGAAGAGGTGATTAAAAAATCTAAGCAGATGAGAGACAAGCAAAACTACATTTTGAGAAAAGCGAAATAATGAACAGATAGAGTGAATATTTCAAGGAACTATTAGAGAATGAGAAAATAATAGGAAATAATAAAGTAAGTTAAGAAGAAAACGATCAATCAAGAATAAAAATAAAAGAAAGGGCGAAGGAAGAATTGGAAGTAGCTCTTCAAAAACTTAAAAATTTCAAATTTTCAGGACATGACATGATGAAAACCGAACAGATAAAATATATGAGTAAAAAGGAAAAGAAAGAAAGCAGTAATATTTTCTATATTCGGAAAAGGGCAAACTGCAACAATTACAGGGGAATATTGCTGCTGTGTACATTGGCGGATGTTTATGAAGCCATACTACATAATGAAGTCAGACAATTACCAGAAGTAACATAAAAGAAAGAACAGAGCGGACACTCTGTGCAAGACCATATATTCAGGCTTTGACCAATGACAGGAATAATGATGAGGCATGATAATCTAGATGTAACATTCATAGATATTGAAAACACAATTGATAGAATATAGAGGAAACGAGTTACAGACGGATTCACAAACACCCAAAGATTAAGACAAGGGTGAGCGTTGAGTCCAATATTGTTCATTGTATACCTAAACATTATCAAAGAGAAAACAAAAAACAGAACAAGAATAACTGAAATAGAACATTATAAATTAGAAAAAACTACGTTGACCACATGTGCATTTGCTGATGACCTGGCTATTTTCGCCAGAAGTGGGAAATATATGCAGCAAAACTTGAATGTATGGAACAAAGAACTGCACAAATATAACATGAATATAAACATAGATGAAACAAAAATCATAGAAGTAACCAAAGAAAATGTAACAACCAGCCTTACACTAAATAGAAAAAAAATAGAGCAAGTAGAAACAACAATAAATGATATAGAAAGTAGCAAACCTAGAATAAATGGAAGAATCTAGGCGCCGAACAGCAGCTATCATGATATGAACACAGTAATTTTGAATAGCAAAGTATCCAAGACCACGAAAATAGTTGTTTATAAAACCATACACAGACCAACCTTAATGTATGCAAGTAAAGTTTGGGTTCTGGATCATAGAACTAGAACTAAAATACAGGCGAATTAGATGAGATTCCTGAGAATAATAGAGGGAGTACGAAGAATAGACAACATAAGAAACGGAGAAATGAGAAGGAGCTCACAGATTGATAGTTCACAAATACCAATAGATAGAAGACAACTAGCATGTCACAGACATTTAATAAGAATGCAAGAATATAGACGAACCAAACAGATGTGGAATGCAAAAGGTACAAAGAAAAGAGGAAGAGACAGACCAAGAAAAAATTAGGACAGTTATATAAAGAAAATATTGAATAGGAATAGCATCAACACTAACGGTGCAACAAAAAAAAAATAGAACATAGGACAGAAAACGATGAAAAGAACTAATTCAAAGTATAGATTAAAGACCAATCTCGCCACCTGAAAGAGGCCACAAGAAGAATCTTGATGATACCCAAATATATACATGGTATGGTAATAATCACTTGAGCGTAGCTCATTCAGTACATAATCTCTAATTCAAGTATAAATAGACAGTATTTATTCCGGTTTGAGAAGTTTGGAGTCGGCCCTGGGTAAATAGGAGTGAAAAACGAAGACGGGCGGTCATTGCCCAGTGAAGCTACATATCAGCAGCGGACAAACTCAAACGATAACAATACTTGACTTTGATAGATTGCACATTGAAATATCGCTAGAGTAATCTATAAACTTTACTAAGAAGTCAATCTTGTATCTTACTTGTTACAGCGCTCGGATATTAATTATGCAGAGAGATGTTTGTCAGGGCTCAAATTACCGTCTTGATAAAAGTAAATTTCGAGCCTTCCAAGCTGCGCGCAGAAAATAATTAGTAAATATCAAACACTCTACTTCAGGGATGAATTTACTCCAGAAAAGTGAAATAAGCAATATGATATTGACGCTTGTGACATAATGCAATACATATAGAATTAGTAACCATAATAATTGCTTTTTTGGTGGAAATAAACGTAAGAACTCCGTGAGAGGGTTGATCAGAAGATTCTAGATGTAGAATATGTTCTAACCAGCGCTTCAAAAGACCATTGACGGGTACCATCGAGAATGAATCACGGATGAAATTGAACGACCATTGAAACAAACTTTAGCAGATGAAGCAGCTTTTACGAAAGACATGTTATCAAGGAAACTGGTGAGATTTGTGCCGTGGTGGCACGAATTGTCAAAAGCAATTGCAAGTGAGTTTTCAGATAAACCTAGAGGACTATTCTATCTGTTTATCACAACCATGTTGGCGTTAGTCCAATTTGATATATCTTGAATAAAATAGAAGACCTTATAAAAGGCAAAAACCAACTGAGAAAAAACAACATATACAGACAATAACAGTAGCAATGGCCAAGAAGATCACGGTGGCGTCTTTCAGGGTACAAGATTCTAATCGTTATCTTCAAGAGTATAGAGTACGACTAAGTCAGCGCTCGTGTAAGACGCTCTTTCATCGAGAAGATGCATCATATGGTCTTTTCTCTCCTTTATACTTTTTCTTTGGTTCGTATCATCTTGCAATTGCTTGGAATCATCGAATAGATTTGACGTGAGCAAAACAAGATTGAAGTTCCAAATTGAATCTAAACCCAGAATAATCAGATACATTCTTTGATTCGAAAGCTACTTTTTGATCTATAAGGTGCTCGATCAACTTGGCAGAAATAATATGATCCAATTCATATCTGTCCTAAAGTGGAGTTATCGAAACCCAAGCCTGATCTGATATGAATACTTATAAATCAACTCAAAGCTCGCTAATGGGTTAGTTGAAGTAGAGTCTTGTTTTTCATTGAAAATATGGGTGCACATCATTTTCACTTCAGGATACTATTATTACATTCTTTGATTGTTGTGAACTCCCACATATCTACATAAACCAGCGAATCAAACTTTTTACTGTTTCATTTACTTTCTTCTCAGTTTTGCATTTAGACTGGGATCTAGTGACAGGTGGGGTTCTCCGATTTTCTACCGCTTTTCTTTTTGCGGCTTGATAATTTACCTCTTAATAAGAAAGATCAAAATGTTATTCAGCGATGCATGCTTTCCGATCATAGTTCAAATTCCAATTGAAGGTCTGAAAAAAAAATTGTTTTCTCTGTGATATCATATTGCATGCCTTTGTAATGTTGAATAATTGAAATTAATCTAAAGCCAAGTACTGAAAGGCAAGCAATTCGCAACAGCCCAAGTGGCTCAAAGAATTGCGTGAACTTGTGAAAAAAAAAATGAAAAATGCCATGTTTCCAAATTGCATGCCAATGAGAAGAATTAAAGTTTTATTCTAAGAACCATTGTAAAAAAATTGGCAAGCATTCCTCATTGGCGCAAGGGTTTGAAATTTGGGGGTAATCTTGCATAAATTTTGCACCAATTAGCCGTGGTTTCAAATTACCTCAAATGGAGCAAAAACTTTATTTTATATTAAAATAATTATAAATTCAAAATGGCATGCATGTTGCTTGAGCCCTTCATATTTCAAATAATAATGAAAGTTGCATAAAAAACTCGCACAATTTCTCCGACTTTATTCTGCCTGCCATTTTGTATTACATCAATAAATGCTGTTTTAAATTCATTTGGGCAATGGCAAGCACGTTGCTTGACCCCCTCATATTTTAAATAATAATGAAAGTTGCATAAAAAACTTGCACAATTTCCCTGACTTTATTCTGCCTGCCATTTTGTATTACATCAATGAATGCTGTTTTAAATTCATTTGGGCAATGGCAAGCATGTTTCTTAAGCCCTTCATATTTTAAATAATAATGGATGATGCATAAAAAACACGCAAAATTCCTCTGACTTTATTTTGCCTGCAATTTTGTATTACATTATTAAATGCTGTTTTAGATTCATTAGGAAAATGGCAAGCATTCTGCTCAAGCCCTTCATATTTTAAACAATAATGAAAGTTACATAAAAAACTCCCAAAATTTCTCTGACTTCATTCTGCCTGCCATTTTATATTACATTAATAAATGCTGTTTTAAATTCATTGGGAAAATGTCATGCAACTTTGTCCGATCATTGAAATACTTTGGAAAAAGTGGCAAAAAGAAAAGTAAGAAAATTTCCGAGATTCTATTTTGCATGCTGATTTGTATTTCAACGAAGAAATAAGCTTCAAGTTAAGATAATGATTGGAATGCATATAACATAAGACAACATTTACAAATTCTGAATAAATCAAGGAAATATGCCCTAGAATCCACTTAGTTTGTAATTATAGACATGGCAGGAGGTAAATCTTTCATAATAGTGCAAATTATATATTCAAAGTAATACAATTAGGTTCATAAACAATACTTTTATACCTGCGAGTTTTCCGTTTGGCATAAATAAGTGAAGAATAGTATAAAAATTAATAGAGTTGAGAGGATGATATTGTAAGAAGGGCCGACAATAAGGACGATAAGGAGGAATCGGATGATGATGACAGCGACACTAATTCTTAAATAGGTGGTGAAACTACTAAAGAGGAACCTGAAATTGACAATAATTATGATGAAGAAATGGAAATTTGAGCAATTATTGCCAATTTCAGATTCCTTCCCATTCCTATTTATTTATATTTTGAGACATCTCATTAGCTATTCAAGTATGATTTTTCTATGATAATATTTTTTTATTCTGATAATTAGCATTTTTATTTCTTCATAATGATAATAATATTTTTGCATGATAATGAAGATATACCCACTCTTAAATTCCAGATGAAGGCTATTGGACTTTCAAGTATATATTTTGTTACAATATTCCATCCACATAACTTATTCTTATGCCAGGGGAAAAGTAAGAACATAATTATTATTTTTTCCGTTGTTAATATATGTGATTATTATTTTATTGATGGCAAGATTCAAAACCTTGATGTTTCACAAATTCAGAAGTTGGGATGTCAACTGTACATACGTGTTTCGTCCTTATTAGGACGCTTTGATATAGTATTATTCTAGTGCCTTATTGGTTGCGATCTAATGTTATACCCAGTTAGAGCTAATACTGATATCAATGGGAAAATTTTATATTTCTAGTGATTTCAATTGAATATTTTGGAAATTGTTGCTATGAGAACATTATGAATAATCTTGATCGTAGCTCTCTGCAATATTCTAGAAGAGACTCACCTAGGCCAATTATGTTCAAAATAAGTCAAAAAATTCAAATAAATAAATTCGAGAAATAATTCCAGTTAATTTTACTGAATTAATTTACGGACACATTTTCTCAACCCTCTTTCAAAAATTTATCGATGATGAGCCTGAACAACATGCCTGCCATTCTTTGTGTCGTCTAAAAAAAATAATTTTGAACGAAATACACAATGGCATGCAAAGTAAAATGACGGAATTTTTTTCTTCTGTTTTTGCAACTTCCTCAATGCATGCTTCTATTTTGGGACATCCTAGGGCGCATGCCAATTTCCTCAATATCAATTCATCGAACAAATTACCTAAAGTTGAAACGGCATGCAATTTTAAATCACGGCTAATTGGTTCAAAATTTATGCAAGATTACCCCCAAATTTCAAACCCTTGCGCCAACGAGGAATGCTTGCCAATTTTTTTACAAGGGTTTTATGACTTAAACTTCAATTCTTCTCATTGGCATGCAATTTGGAAACACGGCATTTTTCATTGTTTTTTTCCACAAGTTCACGCAACCCTTTGAACCATCTGGGCTGTTGCAAATTACTTGCTATTCAGTACTTGGCTTCAGATTTATTTCAATTATTCAACATTACAAAGGCATGCAATATGATATCACGGAAAAAAACATTTTTTTTCCAGATCCTTAATTGGAATTTGAACTATGACTGGAAAGCTGCATCGCTCAATAACATTTTTAGCTTTCTTGTTAAGAGGTAAATTATCAACCTTCAAAAAGGCAAGCGGTATGAAATCGGAGAGCCCCACCTGTCACTAGCTCCCAGTCTAATTGTAAAACATTTGATCTATCATGCACTTGATATCGTGATACACACCACGAGATGAAATTATTCTCTCAGTAGCTATACGTCGCTCGTACTACTGCAGTAACACTCAGCATTCCATTAAAAATACTTTTTGTGAAAGAATATATAATGCATTCATAACTTTATGAATAATAGGTGCTTTGTGATCTTCAAGTAACTTGATAAGTGGATTGAAGATAAGTTCCTCCCGTGAAAATCATTTAGAATTATTTAGTGCATTTAAAACTCGAACATAAGCTTCTTTCTCATAAGAGAACCTCTAAGTTCAGTGGAATACTTGCTAAATTATTTTATTAGCACACTTGCAATTTAGCAGGGAGCGCAGAACGATAAAATATTCCTAGTAATTCCAACATTTATTAACTCATAATTTCAGGGTATGTAGCAATATTACCTTCAGTGATCTTCCTTGCGCATGGCAACCTTAACTATTCTGCGCAAAATGAAAATATAAGTGGATACATATTCAGAAACTCTTGTTATTCTCTAATTTATAAAATCTACTACCGAATATATTATAAGAATGTAAATACAGCCAGCGAACAATGTTATTTTCATGAGTTAGTAGAAATGTGAATATATTATAGAATACACAAGAAGTACGGAAGCCAAAGTTTGTATAGTACATGGAATAAATTGTTCCAAAGGTGGAAGATAAACACTACTAACAATGAGATGGATCATTACTGATTTCAACGTCCATAACGTATGTAATAATAGAAATGTACATTTTAAAAATGTTTGATGTACCGCCGGGACTCGAACCCACGAATTAAATGATAGCTATAGAAAATTCTCTTTTATATAAAATTGCGAGTTTGAGTATGACCTGTTCTTATACTCAATCATTATACATGGTGGTTTTGGAGTTGATGACATAAATTTAAGGATGAGTAATATAATATGAGAAGAATACAAAACGGAGACAATTTCTCAAAAATTTTAAGGAAGAAGATTGGGCTTTTTCTGAGGATACTCATTCTTTCTGCTGTTTAAATGAATATGCAATTAAAAACATGTAGAAATACATTTTGTGGGCGAATAACTACTTTCAATACAAATGGAAATTCATTGAACACGTGTGAAGAATACTGATATCAGATTACATATAAATACAAATAGCATTATGCTGACGTAATTTTCAGGGTACGTTTGGAAGCAGATGAACTGAGAAATTTCAAATCGTCAGACACAGAATTGTGAAATTCAAGCAGAATAAGTTAAGTGATATTCGCAAAGATGAATGAAAAATTTAGAAATATGAAGACTTTATCTGGATCTAATTTTATAAGAATGAAGAGAACCCCGATGCTTAAGGCAATAAACTTGATCACTGGATATTTTTTTGTTAATATTTCATACACTAGAACCAGAAAGTTAATTATTTGTCTGTTGAACATATTGAACCAATTTATTCCGCGTAATTCAATAGATAGTCCTCATGTTGCCATACAGATTAAGAAATAGCGTAGAATATTTGAACAGGACAGGTAAACATCATCTATGAGAACATCTACATATCTTTTAACGGCAAGACGTAGATTTTTTGACCTAATTAACGTGACAGTTGATTTTGAAGGCAAATTTTTCAGAGAACGCTGACAAGATGGCCCAATTACTTGATTTTGATTATTATTGATTATGAGCTACGTGAAGAATATGTAACTAAAATAAAACAAATATCCTCTCCTCTACAATTTATTTTCATACTTATGTACATTTCAAGAGCTACGCTTTTATCATCAGAGTACAATATTTTAAACATAACAACTCATATTTTCAAGTAATAAGGTAATACGAAGACAAAAACTACACAGTGAACAATCAGGAGTAGATGTTTTGAGTGGGTGGAGTCATGAACTAAATAATATTAAAAAACTGGGAGCTTAGGCTCTATGAATTTTGGATGAACTTCACCAAAGAATTATCCAAGGGAGACAGATTAGTACAGTCAATAAGGAAAAATCTGTGCATTTTCGGAAAGGACTCAAAATTCGAATTTCATAAGACGAGGCACATCAAAGCTAAGTAAAAGTCAGTTTGCGGGACCTAAAAATCGGGATTTGATTCGCCATCTTGGAAAAAGGGGATTAAACGGTTTTTCCTTACTATTTAGAATAACGTTAATTTTTCGCGAGGAACACAGAAATAACTTTTTGTTGTATTCATAGAGATACACATTTTCCATATGAAACTTCTTTTTGTATTTTGCATATTCAAAAAGCCATCAGCAAATAGCAGATGAAATAGAATAATGACTGAGTTCCGTAAATTTTGAACCTGGAAGCTTCGTGCATTCTATGAGATATGAAATAGAAGAAATACAATTTTCCGTCAATTTAAGACTCTCAAATATTGAGCATCCAAATTACCAACAAAATATCAATGAGGGGTATACTCTCCATAGCTTGGAAAGTATTGGAGGAAATAAGAAAAGAAATTGAAAATCTGGATTAATTTCCAAAGTCAGGTGTATATGAAATTGTCTATGGAAATTGTAGCGCTAAGTATACAGGACAAACATGTCAAGATCTTAGAGCCCGTTCTCTAAAGCATATGCGCTGTCTAAAATTGAGTTCCTCAGAGTTTCAGGGGATTAAAAAAAGTCGGAATAATGAAAATAAGAATTTAATAAATGGAATTGTCATCCATTTATTCATTTATTCCTAATTATGATTTCACTTATCAATATCATTATTATTTTTTCCTTTTTTTCTGGCCAACTTAGTGTTTTCACTAAATAAGTCTTCCATTTGCTGATATTCTGTTATATTGTTCATTTAAATATTTTTATAGAAAAAGAAACGTAGAGATGACTCCAAAAGTCGAAATGATCATAATAATTGATAAAAAAAATCATTGAATTGAAATTTACCTTGTTCTGCAATCATCAAGAATAGACAACTTGTTGCTTTTGAGAGACTACAATACAGAAATATTTATTACTCTTTAGCGAAGCTCTCGCTAATGTAAAAAACTCCCAAGAACTCTGGAAGATTGTAAAGTCCCTAAAACCCCGTAAACAGTTCAATAATGATATAAATATACAGGAATAGGAACAATTTTATAGTACAAGGTATAATCAAATAACTTTGATGAAAACGGGATATCTAGATTGCCAGCATCCTTACCTGGACAAATCTTTATATATATATATATATATATATATATATATATATATATATATATATATATATATATATATATATATATATATATATATATATATATATATATATATATTTATTTATTTATATATATATATATATATATAATGAATCAATGCTAAGTTCCGTATTAGAATCTGAAAACGAAAGTCAGGCAAATGCGATATTTTATTTTATAATAAATGCTCTAAAAATCAGAAGTTTTCTTCGCAATGAATAGTCATGCTGTGCTCGTTTATCACTTAACCAATCTATAATAAGAAAATAGATTATAAATCACCTTATAGCGACGATTGTAAATTTAAATTGATATAACGAATTTTTGCTGTGAGTTAAACAACAATTCTCTACTCTCTATTTATGTACATGTAGACAAATATAAATTATACCTTAATATTTTCAAGCATAGATATAAAATCAGGCAAATAGTGAGGATACTCTTCACTTTGCATACTAATTTTCATTTTTTATTTTTTATTTTTACTTTACGAAAAATGTGTAAACTTTATAACGCAATTCTATTCTAGTTTTTTAAATTTTTATTGGTTTAAGGTGATAACTAAAATTAGGGAAATAAATATGATTTACGAATATAAATAAATTAATAGATAGTGTAAGAATAATGTACTAAGTAAATATTGATGTGCTGTTTTATACCAATTCCTCTTTTGTAAAAAGTGTAATGCTTTTAAACAAAATATAATTTTATTCTATTCTAATATTTATTACTCTTTAGCATTAACCATATTGAAAAAGACATAGATGTGATAAAAAATCAGGGGTAGTACTTTTGGATTGAGGTCATCATCGCTAATATTTAGATTTTTCCCACGTTCGAACACATTGCCAAATGAAGGAAAAGGTCGGATGCTTTTTTCACGGATTTTTCTTGAGGTATGTGGTTGAGTATATTACACAATTCGGTCAAAGATTTAAAGAACAACTAAACAGGAAGCATTTAGAAAAACAACGTCCTGCATATCGAGAGGGCGATGAAGTCAGCCGCGACTGGCTCCGTTGCTGCGTGGACTTAGAGTCTGATCTGCCTGAGATTAGAGCGCAGTCAGATCCAAACTAATCAACCGAATAAATGTTATATATTAAAATCTCCATCTGAGGCTGCTCCACAAACAATTATTGAAGTAAATTTTGCGTCAAATCAACCGTTTGGGAGGAATAGACCCGAATATGGAAAGTAGGAGTAGTTTTCCGAACTTATTTGTTGACAACTTTTCAAATATGCAAAATGCGAGAGAAAGTTTCAAGTAAAAAATGTGTATCTTTATAAATACAACCAAAATTATCTCTGTGTTTTTCGCAAAAAATTACCGGTATTCGAAATAATAGAGAAAAACCATTTCGTTCCCTTTTTCCAAGATAGCGGATCAACCTCCGATTTTCTAGTCCAACAAACTGAGTCTTAGCTCAGTTTTGATGTGAAACTTAAATTTTGGGTCCTCTCCAAAAATGCACAGATGGGTCATTTTTCACTTCCTATTGACTGTACTAGATCGAAATTCAACAATTTATCTACATCTTTCTACATTTAAGTAGAGGTACTGGATATTGTCTGTGTATCAGAAACCAACGCTCACAGAAAACTATATGCACAATGATTCTCACATGTCTGTCAGTAACAAAATGGCAGCTTTCAATTTTCTGACACAGACTACATCAAAAAATATGTGACAAAAAACTAGAACACATTTCTGGAACTGGCCGGTTAATGGTTAGAATATATCAACCATAATCAAATTATTAAGCGAGTATAAAATAAAATGATTAAAACAACAATCAATTTGACTCAAAAAGACTCAGGAGAAATGTAAATTTGGTAAAATAACTCACAATGGAGCAACCAACCACGAGTTGAGCCATTTTTCTATGAAACTTGGCACACATGTGGTATTCTTAAATAAGCATAAATCAATAGGCTTTTTATCAAACCATTCCTGAAAATTGATAAGAGATATAATATCTTGAATTAATTTCGATAAATTATTTCAAGACTGAGCAAAACAATGGTATATTGTGTGGCTAGGGACGAAACAAGACGATTTCAGCTGAGGGTGAGTGTTGCTTGTCCAAGCGAAGCGAGGGCTGGCATAACCCTCGGCTGAAATCGTGTTTTGTCCCGTGCCACACACTGTATTTTTCATAATACCTGCATTGAAACTTTCCACATTACAAATTTGTCATAACAAAATAAATATTTTTCTTTTGATCTCGCAGGTAACAAGTCGAGGATAGTTGCTTGTGCTTTATCAATAAGATGTTGTGGTGTACTTGAAATTGTCGTATTAATCCTTTTTAGCGCATTTTTCAGAAAAAAGCGCTATTATATTCACTTTGGCTGGCTGGCTGGCTGGCTGGCTGGCGTGACGCTGAGATCTCAGCAACTATACTATTTACAGAGTTGAAACTGGTACTAAATAAAAGCTGCTATTTCGTAGGTTTGCACAAATTGCTTTAATTCAAGCTCAGTGATTGTGGAAGATCAAATTATTCAATTACTTGTTTCAAGTGAAACAATGCTCATATATGACATTAGGGATATGGCAACTAAAATTTATTAGAGTAGATAAAAATTTAGTTACAACTTTCGCCGCGGGTGTCACTATTATTATGTACAGTTGTCAAATCTGTCCGGGCTTCATTCAATGACTTGTTTGACGCGAATTTGAAGCTTATTAGAATGAATTATTATTATTGGATGGAAATTTGTTTACTTTTGGTGTATTTCTTTTATATAGCTTTGATAAAGATCAAATTATCATTTTAAGGTACAGCACTCGACCTCCTGTCAATCAATAACTAAACAATGAAGATTAAAAGGTATTTCTGAGTTTGTACATGCATAAATTATGTATCTATCAAATAGTCAACTTGAAACTAGTACTAAATGGAAGCTGCTGTTTCGTAAGTTTGCCAAGCTGCTTGATTTCAAGCTCAGTAATTGTGAGAGATGATAATTTAAGAAATCTCTAAAGTAACAAGCATTCATGAGCTGTCAAAAATGCGCTTTCATCATCTAGATGATTCTTCCATTTTTTTCTTGAAACTAATCGTCTTTTCAATTTAATTTACAGTTACGAATACAACTGTAAAATTATCTTGGGTTATGTGATTTTCGTTTAGAGATTGACAATGAACAAATGCGACTCTGCCAGGGATAAAACGATGTAAGAAACAAATTCAGCGGGTAGAAACAAGCTTGTTTCCCCCCTAGGGAAGAAACAGATTTGTTTCTACCCGGCTACACTCGCATTTGTCTGAAATTGTCTTGTTTCTACTGACAAAACAGGCGTGAAAACGCGCTGTTTCCATGCAGGTATTATGAAAATATAGGGACTAGATTTAAGGAGCACATATGTATTACATAAGATGTAAAAACATATTTAAGTCACCTCTAGCGCTACGTCATCGTGAGGCAGGCCATAAATTTGAAAAAAGTAGTTTAAAATCAATTTGTGACTGTTAAGATAGTACGAAATTGAATATGTTATAAGTAATGGGTATGAAGAAATACGCTGATAGATTGTTGAATCTAGATCTGTCTTCCAAATTTTTTGATACTCTTTAGTTCATGACTCCACCCACTCGAAACATTCACTCCTGATTGGTTCACTGTGTAGTTTTCGAGTTTGTGTGTATTATCTTATCACCTAAAAGTATGAGTTGTTATGTTTGAAATATTGTCTTCACCATATTAAAATCAGTAGTTACGGAACTAGCTA
Source organism: Dromius quadrimaculatus (assembly GCA_963989225.1). Taxonomy (NCBI): domain Eukaryota; kingdom Metazoa; phylum Arthropoda; class Insecta; order Coleoptera; family Carabidae; genus Dromius; species Dromius quadrimaculatus. The sequence goes on from OZ022328.1 coordinate 8,566,802, forward strand.
CAGCCTCAAGTGGTATGGAAATGCTCCTTATAATTGCCAAAGCGCTCCCCCAAGCCATGACATTATTCAAGCATGACTAGACAACGAAGACAGCCTGTCTCTATAAGAATCGCGTTCTAGAACGCGAATAGCATGGCCAACAAGCGTGATAGCGTGGAAGAATTTGCATTCAGACACAACATTGACGTTCTCATGATCAATGAAACACATTTTAGAACAGGAAATAGCACGAAAATCTGTGGCTACGACTGTTACAGGAAAGATCGTATCAATGCAAGAGGCGGTGGAGTCGCCACATATATTAAAAATACAATCGAGCACTACGAAGCTCCTGTGCCAGAATTGCAGCATTCAGAAGCTGTTGCAATAGTGGTAAATACAGCCTTTAATGGCCCACTAAGACTGATTTCCATCTACAATCCTCCAGCGCAGCTTATCACAAGCGATCTGGATGCCATTCTCCAACAACCAGGACCAGCAATCATAGCTGGTGATCTAAACGCAAAAAATCCTGCTTGGAATAGCCGACGCGCAAACCGAAATGGCAAAACGCTTCTCGACTACACATCCAACAAAAACCTTGCCATAATCGCACCCTCCGAACACACCTACTTTTCTGATACCGGAGCAAACAGCTATGTCTTGGACATCGCAGTCCTAAGAGATGTCTCAGCAGCTTATCACATAGAAGCTGTCAACGATCTCGATTCTGACCACTTACCAGTCTTGCTTGATCTTGGCGAAGGGGAGCCTTCGACTGAAATAAAAAAGATTAAAATAACAAATTGGGAATATTTCAGCAACAAGTTTGATGAACTCATTGGTCCACTCCAAATTTTAAACTCTACAGAAGACATAGATAAGGCAGTAGCCACTCTGACAAGCACAATCCATCAAGCCACTGAACAAGCAAGCAAAGTCAAAACAGAGCGAACTGCAAATCCCGTTGCTGATCTTCCTGCAGATATAAAAAATCTCATACGCGAGAAAAATGCGGCTAGGCGTCGTTGGCAGCGCTACTCCAGACCTGAAGACCGAACAATCAGCAACCGTCTTGCAAGATTGGTCAAAATACAACTTCAAGAGCATCGCTCAGCCAGATGGCAAGCAAAGTTGGTGCATCTGAGTACCGAATGTCAGTCGGTATGGCGCATGGCCAGAGTGCTTCGTCAGGAGAAAGATAAAATTCCTCCACTCCACGGAGAAAGAGGAATAGTCTATACAGACACAGATAAAGCAGAAGTTGTTGCTGATGGTCTAGAACAGCAATTCTCCCCTAATTATCAGCACTGCGATGTCAGATTCGTTGGCCGCATTAACAGAATCATTCGGCGAACAATGAAAGAAAACGATAGAGAAGCGATCAAACCGGCAAGTCCCCGGGAGGTATGGGATCACCTGAAAAATCTCAACAAGAAGAAGGCACCCGGGAATGACGGAGTGTCAAACAAAGCTCTCCGTGCGCTACCACGAAAAGAAGTTGTAGCTCTAACTTACATTGCTAACGCAGCACTACGCCTACGCTATTTCCCTTCAGACTGGAAAAGTGCCGACATTCTCATCATTAAGAAACCTGGTCAAGATGGGCACTTTCCTCTAAGCTACAGGCCAATTAGCCTACTCTGCACTCTCGGAAAAGACTTGGAGAAAATAATTCTAAGAAGGCTGAACGATGAAATCGAGAAGCTCGAGCTCATACCTGAGCACCAACATGGATTTCGACAGGAACATTCCACGAACCACCAGCTTCTACGAGTAGTCGAATATGCCACGGAAGGCTTCAATCATCGACAAGCCACAGGCGCTGTATTCCTGGACGTAGCCAAAGCTTTTGATAAAGTGTGGCACCAGGGCCTCATCCACAAGCTGCAAGAAGCTAAAATAAATCCTGCACTGATACAAACAATCCACTCATTTATCAGTCATAGAAAATTCAGAGTGAAGATAAATGAGGTGAAATCTTCGACAAGAAAAGCAACTGCCGGCCTACCTCAAGGATCTGTACTATCGCCAGTCCTTTTTAATTTATTCTGCAGAGACATGCCCAGTCAAACAGCAGGCACAACTCTTGCACAATACGCAGATGACACTGCTGTGTTATACAAATCCAGGAGTACTGCAATTATCACGCAGCGACTCCAAACAGCAGTCACCAAACTAGAGGCTTGGTTCAAAAAGTGGAGAGTCCACGTAAATGCAGAAAAAAGTGCTGCGGTTTTATTCACAAAACGACCACTAGAACCCGAAGGCAACATTCAAATGTTCAACAGTAACATCCCATGGCAAAGATCCAATAAATATCTAGGCCTCACAATGGATCGGGGCATGACGTGGGCTCCACATGTGAACATAATCACTCAAAAAGCAAATTCACTCATTGGAGCACTATATCCAATGCTAAATCGACGATGTGCTTTGTCACTGACAAATAAAATAACGATTTATAAATCGATCATCCGACCAGTCATCACATACGGTATCTCAGTATGGGGATACACCGCAGACACAAACATTAACAAGTTGCAAATATTACAAAATAAAGTCCTCAGGATGGCCACAGATGCACCTTGGTTCATGACAAACCAACAGCTCCATGATGATCTCAGGATCCCATCAGTCAGAGAGTTTGCTCTAAAAATTTCGGATAAGTTCTACGGAAAGCTACCGGATCACCCAAATGCCAGCGTGAAGAGGCTGGCCAACTACGACATAGATGAGCCATCACGCCATAAACGGCCAAAACTCATCCTCAACCGTTGAAATTAGCCAGTTAATTAGGAAAATTAGCGCCAAGAAGGCGTTGCACAACAGTGCAAAATTTATAACAAACCGTCCGCAATAATCCGATAAGAGAGGTGAGGGCTCAAAGCCCGGTACTCTCACAAACCCATTAGGATCAAGGATCAAGGATTGAAATATTGTACTTTGATGATGGAAGTGTAGCTTTTAAAATGTACAAAAGTGTAAAATGAATTGTGAAGGTGGGGATTTTTGCTTCATCTTACTTACTTGATGTATATCTTGATTCAAGAAATATATGGATTCAACTATATCCCTGGATTCACAGCTGATACATAATTGTGTATCTTCAGCATAAAAATGGAATGAGCAAAACCCTATGGACCTTTGAAGGTCGTAGGTTTGAGGACAATAGAGAAGTGTTGAAGATCAGAGGTAATAAGAAGTGAGGAAGGAGTCTCAGAGCTCAATCCAACTGATTTTTGCCTACCACTTAACTTATATTGGAATAGATTAAGTAATACAATTTAGCAATGAACAAAGAATGACTTATTCCGTCAAGAACTTCCACAAACCCAAAGAAAACTACTGTAATACGTTTTTTGTAACCAATTGCACTGATTATATCACTCACTCAATCTGTAGGCACGGATGAAGGGTTAGGCACTTGTCTAAGACCAGATTGCTTGGCGGTCACTATATAGTGATTCACAAGGTGATGTCAGACACAAAACTATGAGTTTCTTGAATATTCTAGAAAGTGCAATCTTCAGGAGAGATATATTCTATATCCAAACAGAATCTAAGTATAAAACTTGATCATTATCATGAAAATACCGCCTATCTCTGTACATTTTCCGTATAAGGCAAAATATTTGTGTAAATCTAGTAAGACATGATCATGTTTTCTCATACTTTTTTTTCCAACTCTCACAAAGGTGTATTATAATCAAATAGTTTTTCAGATCTAATCTAAGATATTCTACTTTATAGTCGGCAGAATCAAGTTCATAAAATTAATTCAATGATTTTGAATCAGAACATGAAGTTTATAATTTGAAGAAATGGAATCTGAGACAGTTATAAGTTTAGAGTTTGTGACAAATTTTACAATATCGATATTTAAATGAGCAAGACTTTAGTCTGGTCCACATACCAACATTTCAGAGGAGGAAATAAATGAACCAGGTGGGTATGAATAGAACTTGGATTCACAATTTATTTTTGAGAGCTTCATATTATTCAAATTCATCCGATCGATCATAAAAATTTCGTCGCACAAAACTGAAATGGAAGAGTTTTCCAGTACGCTGAGCTCAAAAAATTGCCGCAGTATTCTATATAAATGTCACCATATGCAATGTACATTTCAAAATCACGTTACCCAATAAAGTATCACAAATTTTGTGTATATTTGCTGTATGTACAGCAGACAACCAAGCCATTTCCAAAAATAACTTCTAATTCAACGCAAATAACCCAAATTAAAAATAAAACTGCACGCTGGAAACAGCATTCACAGCAGGAAAAAAATAATCGTTTCGAATGTCGAGGGGCTTCATACAATCTACAAATTAACTTTTTAATCATAATAATCACAATTCCATTAAAAACGAACGGCAAAAAAGCCATTTAACAGCCAAATCAGTGCCAGAATCATCCAACCGCAGTGTCTGTATTGCTACGCGATGCACTGTTGCCGCGTTCGTCCCTGAAATACGAATGCTGGGCCTTTGACGACCGTGCACAGATTAATGTAAAGTCATGTGAATTACATGCTGTTAAATGGGATTATTGAAAAATCCGTTATTTGTTGCTTTGTTTTTGTAATGGAAATAGGAATAGAGAGAGTCATTTTTGATAGCCATGCTCATATGGTTTTTGTTTGCTATTTTTATTGTGGATTGTTGCATCATACTCTGCAGTTTTTATGAATTCAATTCACAACTTTTTCGATGATTTTATCACAAAATTAAAGTGAATTAGAAGCTATGTGCTAGTCAAAATTGAATTGAAAATTTCTCCAATTAATCTGTATGCTCTCTGTGGAAATTTCAATGGTATTGCGATTCTAGAAAACATAAATTTCTCAATATACCATCCAATTAAATCCATGCCTGTAATCTTATGATTATTCAAGAATTTCTATTTCTTCTTGAGCATCAAATTAACATATTTATCCTCCATTTGTAACAGCCAGTAAATAATATACGACCATTTTATTATAATAAGCAGGAACTCAACTACATTAATTACCCTATCCCTACTAACTGACTACATTAATGTCTGGCGTGATATATGAACCTGCCATATTAAATCTGGAGGATTAACTCACAAATATCACAAGTAATTTTGTATTACACACACGTTTAACACAGTTGAATGCATAAATTAATTATTTTGAAATGTTTACACTGTTTTTGTAATACTTCCTCGAATTTAATTTTGTTTTCAACATTATATATATATATATATATATATATATATATATATATATATATATATATATATATATATATATATATATATATATATATATATATATATATATATATATAGGCTGTATGTGTAAATATAAATATATCATACACATATACATACATATATATATATATATATATATATATATATATATATATATATATATATATATATATATATATATATATATATATGTATATGTGTATGATATATTTATATTTATTTATATTTACACATACAGCCTTATTCATAGAGAAGTTAAGCCGGACTAAAGAAAGACGAACCTGGTACTAACGTTAGTACTTATTCATAGAGCGGACTCAACTTTAGTTCGAGACTAAAACCGAGCTAAGTCTGGACTATATTTAGATCTGCTTCTGCCATAGTTTAGCCGCAGACTAACCTATAATATTTTATTTGTTTCGTGTTGTGAATGCAAACGTTATACAGAATATAAATGTTGTTGTAGAACATCGTAGGAATCAGTGGAAGTTTATTCATTACATGTATGTAGATCCGTAAAAAATATAATAAAACAGAATTTAATAATATTCACAGATATGTTGCTCATTACTCTAGATAGTTCGATTAATATCAATATTTTTTTTTGTATTCGATGAATTATGATTTACTTATGTATTTAATTTTTCTTTATATATATTTGTGTCACATTTCTTTCAATTCTTTTTTCAAATATATCATGTTTCATATTGATAACGCATTCAATATGATAATTTTTAGCATGCCAAAATATAATTGTGTATAAAATAATAACATTTTTCACTTCCTCCTAATTGCCTTCTATCGAGGGGAAACAATTTCATTTAAAAAGATAATTTTACTTACATTTTATTTAAGACGTGTATCGTGTATCAGAAGAATAGAAAAATAAACTTTATTACTAGGATAAAAAACAAAAATATCAACTTGAATACAAATAATATGAAAAATAATTGAGTAGCTTATGAACATTTTGCTTTATTGTATTTGGCAATGAAAAATTTGACAGTTCATATACTAATACGCATGTGCCGTATAAAAACCAACCAATACTAAATGGATGTTGCGAACTAACTTCGAACCAGTGTGACGAGTTAGGCCCTAAAATCCGTCACGGTTGCACATCCCAGAGCCTTCTGCTACCGTCAATAATTTTTCAGTCCATCACAATTAATCTACTTTGCGCGCACCCTGTGAACTTCAAATTCAGTAACACTGCTTCAACATATAACGTCACTTACCGTTCATTCATCATTTTTCAACTGCTTCAAATCCCGCTAATATTTCACATGTGGATGAATAAGGTTAGCTTCTAAAAACACCTGAAACTTGAAGAAATTGAGATCGTATGATCTGTATTTATGTCTTGTATCTTACCGTAATAAAATCTGAATGTAGTCCACCGTTGTTCTGTAAATATGTTGTATATTGTATATTGTTTATTTTGTTGTTGTTTGACGTTCTGCGTGACCTTCGACTATACACAAACTAGATCCGACACTTGACAGTTTCTTTATTACCGGCCGAGGGAGTATTTAGAATAATTTTAATATTAAGGAAATAAAATCAGAAAAGGATGTATTCGACAGGAAAGTAATAGAAAATGTATTATTGTAATGAAATTTGTATTTGTAAAATTACTTCTTCTTTTTTTCTGTATGTCTTCTTTATATTATTGCTAGCGCTAATATGGATTTAATTTTGAAAACATGTTAAGTAAGGTTTCATTAAAATATGGGTGTAAATAAGGCCTTCTGGCCGACTTAAGTCACTTCTTTGTAAGTCAATTCTTCTGAGCAGCCGATCCAAAGTACGCTACCAGTTCCGATACCGATCGTCATCTTCAGAGTGTGTACCTTCCAAGTGAAGTTTTTGTGCTGAGTCCGTTAGCACAACTGTCCGACACAATTTGTGAGTTTATTTTGTTTTTGGAATATTTTTGCTGTTTTAAACTTAAAATATTTTTGCTGTTTCTGAACTTGGAATATTTTTTTGGATTATTTAAAGTAGAAGCACCGCTGAAGAAGTCTTCGTGATTTCGAAGCGTTTGATCATTCAACGTAGAAGCACCGCTGAAGAAGTCTTCGTGATTTCGAAGCGTTTGATTATTTAACGTAGAAGCACCGTTGAAGAAGTCTTCGTGACTTCAAAGCGCTTGATTATTTGAAGTAGAAGCACCGCTGAGGGAGTCTCCGTGATTTCGAAGCGTTTGATTGATCTAACGTAGAAGCATTGCTGGAGTCACCTGATGACTTCACAGTATCGAACCACTTTAACGTAGAATCACTGCAAGGGAGCAAGTTTGGTTCCACCCGCATAGAAAGTTTCTCGTCATCTGCGACCGCCTGGGTCCGTAATGCGACTGCAGGTGTCGAGTGTCATGTACCGTCGTTCCGTCACCGTCAGCCGAATTATCTTCGTGCGAGTATTCTGTAAAATAATGTTCTATGTTCATCGTCATCGTTTGTGTGTCATAGATCTCATTGTGACACCTACCTCCTGATAATTACTTCTGACAACCATAACCCTTCCCGTCTGAGCTATCCAACCGTCCGTCATAGAAAAACTGCGTCACCGACCGTATTGGCGCCCGAGAACACCGTTAGCAGTTTTCAACAGCGACGTCAAAAGTAACAACCACGCCATCAGCGAAGGGTATCGTTACACTAGTTAATACTAGTCTGAATTTGAACTACGAATATATAATACTAGATCCGTACTAAGTCAGGACTACTTAGATCAATTCTAGTCGTCGACTATCATGCTTACTATGAATAAGGCTGATAGAGTTTGCAGCAACAAGAATTGAAAATGCAGTTTTATTCGAATAAGATCAAAGTTTCATTGAGAGTAGTTGTTGATTCAAAGCATCAACGACATGGTAGTTATATGTGTGCAAAAAATTCAGTTGCCGGGCTTCCAAAAAGAAGGTGTAGTTGTTCCAAGTTATCATTATCAATTTTTCTCTGGATGAAATCATCTAAGTTAGTTGTTAACGTGAAGACTTGATCAACAATGGACAATTGGCATTGAAGGGTTGGTTGTAGGAAAGACAAAAGGTTTCTTTATCCAATATATCCAGGACTTCATTTTATAAGATTACATTGATGAACTGTCGTGTTGGATGACTTTTCCTTTGGTAAATTAATTTAAGCGCATGTAATGAGTGGAATAACTTTTGGTAAATATGTATACAATATTCCAAGTCTCATGTTGCGACCAGAGATTTTGAAGGATAAGTTGTGGAAAGAAGGTGCATAAGTCTTGGACAGTAGAAGAAGCTCCTTGATCTTGAGTACCTACAAATCTGATCATACGAGGATACAATGAAAATAGTTAAGCCAGGTCACTTCAATCAACAAAAAACCATTTAAATTGACATTGTAGTGAATTGACATTTGGTCAATGAATATATGATATCAGAAGGTCCAAGTTCTAAGATGGCATGAATAGTTTCAAAAAATTTGTTGTAGAAAGAAGGTACAAATGTCTTGGACAATGAGAAAGGTCTATTTCATCTTAACTACCCACAGGTCACTTCCAATTGATAAAAAACAAGTACGGTTGTTAAGGATAGTAAATCAATATTAGGTCTATAGTTATGAAAAATTAGGAAGTCCAAATTCCATTTAACCGTAGTCAGGACGCGGTTTTAAAACTGGCTCATGCATCACTATGACAACATGTCAAAACAGTGTTATAACCTAATTGATTTTTAAGCGTCGTCGTGGTTATATATAAGACAGACTCAGACTTGGGTTCAAAACCGCGTTCTGACTACGGGCCATTGTGTCTAGTGAAATTGAACATTGATTGTTAATAAAGAACCTTTTTCAGGAGAATTGTCTGCTTGAAGACGTTCTTCCTACACCAGCTTAGCAAATTGGACTGAGCATTTCAGGCTGATAGCATCATTTCCAGCAAATAGAACTTCCTTTGACAAACAAAACGATTGGAAACACGATTTATTCTTATCAAATTATGTTTCTAGAGGCCTAGAATCAAGGATATTGTCATACTGTTGTATAAAAAATAATATTTACATGATTTTACCTCTAATTCCTTCAGTTTAGCTCGTTTGTGAAAAAATCAATATCCGTCCTTGTAAACAGCACGCAACGTTCAAGCCTCGCAATGCTTTTTGATTCTGATCAAATAACAATAGCATGACCACCAAGTTCATGTAATTTTGTCATACACATACGGGTGACCTCATTTATGGAATTAGTTTGCAGGCTAGATCGAACTGATAACTGCAGAAAATGGACGGATATTCAATAGATGAGAACTGCAAAAGTGTATAGTTATCAGAGATTCATACTCTTGCATTTCTGAAGGAAGCTCAACACTACCGGTATTCTAATATTCATATCGGAAAGGTACTGGAAGCAGTAGGCTATACTTTGAAATCACTGACTCCTTATTAACCAAGGAGTAGTGGAATCATGATGAAAGTTAGAATATGAAAATTTGGTCTAATACCAAAAAATACCTCATATCTCCGCAATACTTTCAAGCTTATTCAGTTATGATAGTTCTAGTTTCTGTTGATGTTAACTTGTTTGATAGGTGTATCAACATCAGAGTTAAATAAGCTTTGTCACTTAGATTAAGTCAGCTAGGTATCTGTGATCGTTGATATTTAGGTAACAAATGGTGACTAATAACACGGAAAACAAGGCATGTTCAACTCTTAGAGCAAGATCCCAGGCCCGCCAGACCTTACTTATTTTCTGAAAGACAAAATGTGTGGAATAGAGTAGTGTTAGTATGTACTTTGATCATACGCATACCAGCTAGTTTATGGCAACGGCCAATTTACAGATACGAGGTGCTAACGGTACGTTAAGACATTACTCACTTTTCTTAAGGTCTTGAGTGCTGATTTTGAGGTATGTCTCAGAGAATGTTCTTAAAAATTGATAGTCAACACTGCTAGACACTTTCCATCGGTGGTAATTTCTGCTAGACTCTTTAAAGCTCACAAAGAATAACGTGATCTTGCTTATAGTTTGAGTGCTAATTTTTATATATGACACCTAGGGTACAATTCCAATACTTTTTGTTAACAGCTAGATTAATCGTAGGGCTGAACATCCCCCAGACTCAATTAAAATATCGCTGTGAGTATAAGCGTGAGATCACTATTTGTAGGCTTGATAGTAAGTGAAGTATTTACGGGCATCCAACTCTTGCTTGGTCTGGCTATTTATAAAAAGTATTGAAATTGCTCACTGGGTATTATTTATAAAAATTAGGACTCAGACTATAAGTAAGATGACGATATTTTTTTGCGAGCTTTAAAGCGTTTAGCAGAAATTACTGCCGATGAGAAGTGTCTGGCAGTGTTGATTATCAATTTTCAACAATGTTCTCTAGAACATACATAAAAATCAGCACTCAGACTTCAAGAAAAGTCAGTATTGTCTTGATGTACCTATAACACCTCGTATCTATAAATTGGCCGTCGGCACAAGCTAGCAAATTTGTGTATGATCAAAGTACCGACTAGCACTATTCTAATCCATAAATTTTGTTTCTCAGAAAATAGGTAAGGTCTGGCGGGTCTGGGATCTTGGACTATCTAGTCGTAGGATTCTTGTTGAAACACTTTAAAAGTGCTGCAAGTATAGGGTCTGCCTGAAAAAACTTAATATGATCTTTTTGTCTCTCGACGTAAGATTTATAACTTGCAAATGACAATCCTGTGGATAACACTTCTTTTTTCATTGCGTTGTCTCAACAAACCACATGCCAAATTGTGAAATTTTCAAATTTTGTCATGTGATCAACGAAACGCTGTTTTTGGCCAAGCGCCGCTGTGGCGTCATCACGCAGTACGGCGATCAGCAGTTAGTGCTTGACAGATAGGGATAGTGAATTAATTTAACTTGAAATGGAATGAGACACAAAATAAATTTTGTTGTGTTCATAAAGGGACAGTCAGATAATTTTCCAGAGGTTCACGAATTAATTGTAGTGGACTTTTTCTTGGAAAGTGCTTTTTTAACGCAGCTGAAATGAGTGTTGTCAATGCTCAGAGATAAGTCCTTATCATGGCTCTTTCTTTTGACAATACAACGTCCAATTTCGTGTGCGAAGTGTAGTAGAATAAGTTATATTGAGCTACTAAAACGTCTTAGTTGATATCCAGTGGTAACCTATAAAATTTTGTTGACACAGCATTTGATTACGTCACGTCGAAGACATTAATAATAATAATTCAATCTTCATTTGATGAGATATGGTGAATACTGTTTAGATTGAGTAAATTTACAATTGTCATGTTACAAAAAACAAACCTAATATTCCAGATGCATACAAAATAATGAATGAAAATGTATCTTGATGGATGCCGAGCTCGTTACCTGTCATTCCTTTTGAGAGGTTCATGAAGTTGAACCTTTTTTTTTGATTCTCACAGTACTTTTAAAACGTGATAACTACATGAGAGATATTTTGTTTTAGTCTGAAGCCCTGACTAGAACTCTTAAAGCTATTTTGAAATTATCGTTTCAATTCCGATGATATATCGATTTTTGTTAATAGAGAATTAAAAATTTATATTAACATTCAGGTCCTCACAAAAAGATAAGTGAGAAGTCAAACACGACACTCGGTATCACGCCTCGGATTTGTTGTAACCTCTTTTTTCGCATCTCCTCCGTTGAGACATCTATAAACAACTTAATTGGTTCGATATGACTGCTGCTATCACACCCAGGTACAATACAATACCAATCTGGCGGTTTTTCTCTTAGAACTAAGGTTTTCTTTCGCTGACTTTATTGAAAGCGATACTACATCTTAGCGTTAGGAGTGCGGAGTGACGTCACAACAATATGATGGTTTTTCGTGACCTTTCAAACGTCGTTGACTTCGGAATCGTGTTTACCAATCACAGCGATTCCTCTTAACGAAAAAATTAGTGTCCTTAGTTTTTTACTTACTTGTACAAAGTAACAAGTATTGTGAAACCGACAAAATTCACCCATCGAGATTTTGATGGAAATATCCGTTTTGAACATCGCTGAATCCATTTTGATTATTTTTGGCTTGATGTCGGAACGTATATTCATGAGTTAGTGCGTAACTCGCAAATCTCAAAACTGGTTGTACAAATAATGTTGAAATTTTGTATTTAAGACTGGTATAGGGTCTAATTGTGCACCTCGCATTATGGTTTCAATCGTCTGTACCGGAAGTGCGCTTTAATTGAAATTTTTTCGAATTTCTCTCATAAATCCAGTATGATCAACCGTAGGATGTTGAAATTCAGTATTTAAACTTGACGTTGTATCAGAATAGTTATCTGCTATTTTTGTGAGAATCGACTGAGCCAAAAGTGCACTTTACTTCAAACTTTATTTATATTTTTTGCATAAATACAGAATGACTCGCCATAGCATATTGAAATTTCGTATGAAGAGCTTCGATAACATCTTATTGTACATCTTGCTTTATGGTTGCGATCGGCCAAGCCGGAAGTGCTCTTTACTTCAGACTTTTTTCAAATTTTCCGCAAAAATCCAGAATGATCAGCCATGGGATACTGGAATTCAGCATTTGAAATTGCTGTAGCATCTCAATGGTTATCTTCTATTTTTGTAACAAACGGTTGAGCCGGAAGTGCACTTTATGTGTTAGGATATTTGAATTTTGTATTAGGCACTTTTATGATATCTAGTTGTACACCCTGCATTATGATTGCTATCGACTAAACCGGAAGACTACTTTATTCAAAGTATTCTTTGAATTTTCCGCATAAATCCAAAATGATTGAACGTAGATTGTTAGAATTTAGTATTTAGGACGATCATCCTATCTAGATGCTCATATACTATTTTTATTGAGATTTACTGAGCCGGAAGTGACAATTTAGGCTAAAATGAAGTGTGAATGAACATTACAATGTTCCGAAAGCTGACCGACTTTGTCATATATCCTATCAGTTCTATTCAAGGAGAATTATGACTGTAAAAGTGAAATTTACTATATACTAACATAGCATGAGTATCTACTTCAAAGTAACAATAATAAGATGGAAGAGCCAAGATTCCGATAGGTTTCAGAGAATGCGACCAAAAAACTATCAGTGGAAAAAAATCTATCTTGTTTTAACGTCGAGGAGAGACGAATGATTGCCAGCCTATCACACTGAGAAGAAAAAGATGCTTCTTAAATTAGGCTGGCTACATGAAAATATGGAGTTCATTCCCTATCCTTCTTATTTTATTGATTTGACATTCTTGATCATTACCTATTCCTCAATATCGAGCAACTTTGAATACAATATTAGCAAGAAAGTATTGTCTGTCTGTTTCTTAAAGAATCAATATCAAACTATTATTCCAGAGACTATAACTAATCCGAATTCACCTTTTTGTTGAACACACTTGGTTTCCCAACAATTCTGAAGTAGACCAAACAAATCTTATTATTACAGATATTCTTATATGACAACAAACAAACAGATAAACAGGTTAAGAAAAAAAACAGTCAAGAAGAGTAGGATACACAATCCTATTACAGCTGCAAACTTCAATATAACTTCAAGGAGAAGAGCAAAAACTTAGCAAGTGTTTAAGAAGGAGGAGGCGAATAAGTCCTTCTTCTTCTGGTATATAAATGAACTGTAAACATTCGAAAAGCGGGGTAAGCGCTAGCGCTGCAGAGTTTCGCAGAGCTGAAGAGCAAAGTCAACAATCTAGAAACTTGAGACATGTCAACTTATAGCACATTTTCTAGTCAACATGAATTATTTAGCATAAATCCTTACACAGAATGAGCTGGGCTTAAACGCAGACACAGATTTCATCAAGTAAATGTAATTCTTGGTGTAGAACATGGATATTGTAGCCATAATATTATAGAGTATAGGAAGCAGTGACTTTTTTACAAGTTACGATATTTGCTCCAGAATAAGAGCCTCACGATATATGTCAAAGCCTGTTATAATAGAACGGTGAATGATGAAGTTAATAAACAGAATAAGAACAAAAAATGTAGGGAAAATACTACGGTTATTATATACATTCAAAAACTGTATCCTTCCTCAACGTAGGATAAAATCACGTGATCGTTACTTTAATTTGATAAGAAGGTCATATTAATAATAGTTCCCCATTCTCGTAGCCGTTCCTGTTCTGATAAAGTAACGAGTATGCAGTGAAGCGTAACAATGCAAGCAGGTAGAGTAGCTTAGTAGGAAAAGCTTGAAATTCAAGCACTATGACCTACTTTTCTGTAATAGCACATCCCTTGGGACTCACTGTGTGGCTCATGCAAATACTACGTTTCGTTCATATCAAATTTATGGACTATTTAAATTATAAATACCTCCGAGTAGTCGGGTAAACATTGTCATTGGTTGCCAGCATTCAATCAAAGTTACCACAATTTCCAGACACGCTAAACGCCATATTCTCTCATAAATATCATACAGTTTGTTAAGCTTATTCTAGTTATTTGAACTGCTATTTTGTATAACGAATAATGAACGTTCAATGTTTTATTATTTTCTTTGTGGTAGTAATAGTATATTGATAAGAATACAATAGAGGCCATTCATCAAGAAGACCAAATTCAGAACCGAAACGAGTGTTACAAATATTCGAATTAATGATATCGCAAATATAGCATGACAGCTTATCGATGGCAACATGACGCATTTCCAATTTGTTAACTAAATTACAATATACAACATTTATGTCAGATCAGCTTGTAGAGCTTCAGGTTGTATGAAAAAAAGTATGTAGAAGAACGAAGAGGATTTAGTGGAGGTAATAAATCTGATCATTTTGGAGAATGGTGATGGAAGGCTACAGAAAAGAGTGGTGATAATGTAGCAACCTTTCATGATGGAATGCAATGTGGGCTGCTCAGCCCTTAGTTACTTATAATTACGCCTTGCGAGGTAAAGACGCATTTGTTGCTCCTTCATTCAAGAAATCTGAACTCAGGGGATCTTTTTCATATATGTCCCCTTCCCTCCAACACTATATAACAAAGCCTCAAATTTTCTTGACTCTCTGTCGCTACCAGCATTCACTTGGACTACAACAGTAGATTTGGAGTAGCCAGCCGTTCTAATTAGTATGACATTTCATATTTCCATCAAGCAAAAGATCTATTGAACAAAATAATTCATGTTGGGATCATGGAACTAATCATTAGATGCTCATATCTAACATTTCCAAAACTCTACGACTACCAACAGATCTGAATTTATGCACAAAATTGAAAAATAAATTCCTACTGAAGTGCACTTCTGGTTCAGTCTATTGTTATAAGAATAGTAGGCCATTCAGATGCTACAGCAGACTATAATACCAAGTTTCAATACTCTACACCTAATCGTTTCGAATTTATGCGACAAATTCCAAAAGACTGTCAAGTACAGTGCACCTCCGGCTAGGCAGATCTCAATAAATATACGATATGAATATCTAGACGGTATAATCGTCCTGAATACTGAGTTCTAACAATCTACGTTCAATCGTTTTGGATTTATGCGGAAAATTTAAAAAATGTTTTGAATAAAGTGCTCTTCTAGTTCAGTCGATAGCAATCATAATGCAGGGTGTACAACTAGATATTATAAAAGTGCCTAATACTAAATTTGAGTATTCCTGGATTGATTGTCTAGAATTTCGAGGAAAATTCAAAAAGTCTGTCATATAAAGTGCGCTTCCGGCTCAGCCGATTGTAACAAAAATAAAAGATAACCATTTGGATGCTACAGCAATTTCAAATGCCAAATTTCAGTATCCTATGGCTGATCATTCTGAATTTATGCGGAAAATTAAAAAAAAGTCTGAAGTAAAGTGCACTTCCGGTTTAGCCGATCGCAATTGTAATGCAAGATGTACAATGAGATGTTATAGAAGTTTTTTAAAAATTTCAATATGCTATGGCGAATCATTCTATATTTATGCAGAAAAATTGAAAGAAGTTTTAAATAAAGTGCACTTCTGGTCTGGCCGATTCTTACAAAAATAGTAGATAACCATTCTGATACAACATCTAGTTCAAATACTGAATTTCAACATCCTATGGTTGATCATTCTGGATTTATTAGAAAAGTTCGAAAAAAGTTTCAAGTAAAGTGCACTTCCGGTACAGACGATTGGAACCATAATGCACTGTGCACAGCTAGACCCTATACCAGTCTTAAATAGAGAATTTCAACGTTATACATTCAACCAGTTTTGAGATTTGCGAGCTACGAACGAACGCACGCACATACGTACCGACATCAAGCCGAGAATAGTCAAAGTGAATTCAGGGATGCTTGGAACGGATATTCCCATCAAAATCTGGATAGGTGAATTTTGTCGGTTTCACAATACTTTCTTGTACTTAGTACAAGTAAGTAAAAATTAGCACGCAGACTTCGAGAAAAATGAGTAATGCTTTAATATACCTCTAGCAACTGGGATCTGTAAGCTGGCCGTCAGGTTGAGCTAGCAAGTATGCAAACGATCAAAGTACATACAAAAACATAACCCTGTTTTACAGGGTAGGGATCTTGCTCAATGTATTGACAGTATTCAACAAGAGTCGATGCGGTCTTATCAGTTTCTCATTGATTTACAAATCTGTGAATCTGAAGGACTCGCACATAATTGCAACATCAATTTGATACTAAGCACGGTAGAACCAGATAACTTATCTCAAAAAAAAACAATCGACGAACATTTGCATTACGATGCACAAATATGAGTAGTAATAAATCCAATTTCACATGATGTTTTTTATTATTCAATGTCTTTGCATGCCTAAGAAGAATATAACGACTCTCATGGTAAATACAAATTTGATTCACAACAAATGAAACGCTAATAATTTTGAAAAATTTGCTGGCAAATGTTGTTCCAAATCATTCAAAGATCCATTTCAGGTTTCTTATATTTTATGATAACTATAGCTATTTATGGAATGGACACGCGAAACTAATTTAATTGAATATCTTAATCTTATCTTTAATTTAAATATCTTAGACAAAAAATTTCGGATGGATATTGTAGAGCAAAATTTCTGTACCGACTTGATAAAAAAAAAAAATGGAAAAATGATCTAGATGATGCAAGCGCATTTTTGACAGCTCATGAATGCTTGTTACTTCAGAGATTTCGCAAATTATCATCTC
Source organism: Dromius quadrimaculatus (assembly GCA_963989225.1). Lineage (NCBI taxonomy): Eukaryota > Metazoa > Arthropoda > Insecta > Coleoptera > Carabidae > Dromius > Dromius quadrimaculatus. Next base: position 8,584,173 of record OZ022328.1, read on the forward strand.
TCACAGTTACTGAGCTTGAAATCAAGCAGTTTGGGCAAACTTACGAAACAGAAGCTTCCATTAAGTACTAGTTACAAGTTGACTATTTGAAATTTATGCATGTACAAACTCAAAAATACTTTTTAATCTTCATTGTTTGGTTATTGACTGACGGGAGGTCAAGTTCTGTACCTTAAAATGATAATTTGATCTTTATCAAAGCTATATAAAAACAATACACCAAAAGTGAACATATTTTCATCAAAAAATGATAATTCATTCTAATAAGCTTCAAATTCGCGTCAAACAAGTCATTGAATGAATCCCGGACAGATTGGACAACTGTACATAATAATAGTGACACCCGTGGCAAAAGTTGTAACTGAATTTTCATCTACTTTGATAAATTTTAGTTGCCATATCCCTAATTTCATATATATCTATGGGCATTGTTTCACTTGAAACAAGTGATTGAATAATTTAATCTTCCACAATCACTGAGCTTGAATTAACAATTTGTGCAAACCTACGGAATAGCAGCTTTCATTTAGTACCAGTTTCACGTCTGTAGATAGTATAGTTGCTGAGAACTCAGCGTCACGCCAGCCAGCCAGCCAGACAGCCAAAGTGAATATAATAGCGCTTTTTTTCCAAAAAGTGCGCTAAAAAATCATTCAGGCTACTTCATGATAGCAGAAATAGAATATGAATATTCACGGAATTGCATTCAATAGTATTAGCTATGAAATTATAAATAAGAGACGAACAGAAGCGTAACTTTCAATACGTCAGTATCAGAATGATGATTGTCAAAATAGATATCTTCCGTAGGTAGTGAATATCAATTTTCTAAATAAAAATCTAATGATAATGATGGTAAATAATGGGTGATTCAATTTGATTTATTGTTTAAGATTGATTAAATAAAATAAAGTAACACTAACAATTGAATAATGCAACAAATAGAATCCAATATGAACTACAACAAACTCAGAATATTCTTAAATTCTCAAATTATAACAAATGCTCAAACAATCCTCCGTTTTGTGCTAAACAATAACCCAATCTATTGTAGGAACTTTGCCGAACGTTACTTAATTGCCTATTATTTATTTTTTGACATTCTTGTGTTATAGCATATTCAAGTTCTTCAATACTCTGGTACCTTCTTTTATAAACATTAGTTTTCAAATGACCTCAGAGAGAAAAATCGCACGGATTTAAATCAGGCGATCGTGCTGGCCAGTTAATTGGTCCTCTTCGTCCTATCCAGCTTCCAGGAAATATTTGATTTAGATATTCCACAACTTTTGTTGTACTATGTGTAGGGCAGCCATCATGTTGAAACCACACATTTTCTTTATTTGTTTCGGCAAATTCTGGTTCAACTATATTAATTAATTAATTCAAATACGAGTCCGAATTTATTTTTGTAATAAAGAACGGGCCTATTATTTGATGTCCTAAAATTCCTGCCAATACATTTACAGTTTTTCGATATTGTGTCCGGGACTGTATAACGTTATGTGGATTATTCTTGAACCAATACCGGTAATTATGACCATTGGGTTCGCCATTCATGATAAATGTGCATTCATCTGAGAATAAAATATTCCTTAAGAATTCTCTATCATAATTTGACTTCTCCATCATTTTTTCACAGAATAATGCACGCACTTTAAAATATCGTTCCAAAAGATGTTGATGATTTTGAAATTCGAGAGGAATGTATTTATGTTTCTCAAGAATTCTATGAACTGTCATAAAATGGATATTCAGTTCCCTGGAAATTTCTCTTACACTTATTGTATGTTCTAGTTCTAACAAAGCAAGAACATTTCCTTCATTTTCATTGTAGCTCTCAATATTTTGTCCCTCTTTCTTGAAATTGAGTGTACCTGTCTTCTCAAACTTGGCAATGAATCGTTGAATGGTAAACATCCCCGGAATATCATGATTTTGCCAGAAAACACTAATCACGAATTTGCCGTAAACTATTGCCAGAATAATACCATTCAATTATTTGTAGCTTTTCTTCATTTGAATAGTAATTCATTTTTGAGAATAACTTTCATATCGATCTTTTATTATAATATTACAATTTGTCAAAATGAATAATAATAATTTGACGTATAAAGCATTATGCTTTTGTTCGTCTCTTATTTCTGATTCCATGGCTTATACGATTAGCTGTATTTCTATGAATTTTCAAATTCTATTTCTGCTGTTATAAGACTGCCAAAATATTATTTTTTTATTGATTCGGATGCAGAAATTTCTGTATACTATATCCACTTGAAACTCTTTGTCTGAAATAATTAGGAGAGCAATGCGCAGGCAAAACTGATTTCCCATGTTAAACGCCTATGTTTCACTTTCCGTGATACACCCTGTATATATATGAATATATATTGAAATAAGTGAATCAAAGATGTACATTTAAAACGTGTTAATTATACCGCGACATATATCCTATGCAGCAATGTTTAGAGTATTTGAATAATAAAAAATTCATCATACACTGACCTCTTGGAATATTTGATATGTAGAGAGTACCTTGAAGTATTACCCGCATTAAATATTCAAACTGTGTCAATAAGCTGAACGACGAATAGGTTGACTGTTCGTGACAAATATTGATTAATTCATTCCTTCTGACCTTTTTCTAACCCAAGCAAATTACAGGTGCTGGAAAAACAACCAATAAAAAAACTCGCGGCTGAAGAACGTATGCATATGGAGTTCAATGGATCATGAAACGAATGCAAATGAGAGAAGAAGCTTCATGGTTATGTAGTAAGACAGTGAAATTAGTTGCTAATTTAATTTGAATATTAAAAATGAATATTATAATAAATTTTATTGAATTTGTACAGGTTAATTCCTAACAAAAGAATTCCCGACAAGATTACAAAAGGAAGTTATTGGATGTCAAATAATTTTGAGATTTTACAATGGCCAGAACCAATAACTGTCAGCTGAATTATAATCTTTGAATATACTTTATCGATCTCATTTGCATACTTATGTAGCATACTGAATTAAAATACTATGAGTCCAAATTAAATTCGATTTGAATTACAAATAAGGTCCGTGACAAATATCATCATCAGAACTGATTTCGCAGTATCTTCCAATTCGTGAAGTCACATCACAATTTCGAATCAAGAAGAATAATCAGGGGAAAACGATCATGCATCGCTACAGTACTTTTTTGGAAATACTTCTGGTCGTATGATAAGAGTTTTTGCAACAAAATTTTATTTAATGCATGTCGTATTCTCGAAGACAGTGCAGTTGTCGGGCTTTTCAAAGCGTTGGCACAGTCTAAGAAATCCCTGATAGATGGTCGCGTGAAAGAGAAATCTACACGTGTCGAAGACTGCCGGGTACTATCTACAAGTCATATTTCATAAAAATTTTCCACGATGCTAACCGGAAGGCGACGGCTTCCTTTTTAGAATAGCATCAGGAGATGAAATGTGGCTCAGGTGATATCGATGCAGAGCGAGTGAGAGAGCAGAAAGGAAACCATACTGCAATCATTCGAGCTGTCAGGACAGGAGACCTCCCGGTCGCCGGTCTATTGCTTCTGCTTCGATGCTTTACTTCAGCAGATCCAGCTCCAGCCCTGCACTCTTATTGATGTCCGCAATGGCTGGAAAATACTCGATATTTCAAACCGAAGAATTTTCCCACCAATTTGCAATTCAGCTCATTTATTATTTATTATAATCTTCGAGTTCTTGTCCCCTCATCATCCATTGCCTGAATTCCATCTCCATTATAATTTAATTTTGAGATCGTATATTTTTTTTTCATATTAATAAGAAGAAGATCTATGCTGTAGCTCAAGAAAATGGAAGAATTAAATTGTTGGATGGGACCTTCTCAGAATTTCAATTGTAATTAATTTATGGATGGCGCAGTTGTATATTCGTATTATAAAAACTTAATTGAATGACTCTTCAAATTGTCTTCCACGAAATTATCCAAAATATCATTTGAAACCTTAGCTAATCATTATGGTCAGTTACATTCTAGCATCCTTTGCATTTTGGTGAGTTTCTATCATTGACCAGCGTGCTAGCTTCGAGTTTTGATTATAGAAATATATTTCTTCTTATATTTATTACTGGCCAGTACTTACGACTTCATCTGCGTGGATCACAATATTTGGAATAAATAATTTCAAAGATTGATTGAGTAGTCACATCGTTGCTAACAATGATCATTTCTGGAAATTATAATCATTGGAGAGAGTAATTGGGTTCTGTAACAGAACTGCACATCATCAGGTTGCTCGCGCAAATGACGTACGAATGAGGCAGAAAGTGTTTTCTCTTCCTCCACCTTATGCATGCGCATACTCCTCATCATTTCCACAGTTATGTTGACAATACAGATTTATGGGTGGCGCAGATTCGAAGCATATACATATTTAAACTCATATCTTCTGAGCCCTGCAAGATATCGGAATGAACATACACGAAAACTTAAGTTGAAACTTCTGTTCTAATCGATGAAATTCTCATTGATTATAACATAAGTAGTTGGAGTATTATCGATTATTTTTGTGGTGCTATCACAAATGTTTATTGTGCTTGCGTTTAAATACCACGAGTGTGCAGCACGAGTGATATTCACAAGCACAATAAACATGAGTGATTGCACCACAAAAATAGTCTATAATACTTCAACTACAAATGGTATATGGAAGACTATTCCAGGAGTCGAACCATTTTTCAAATTAGTTTTCTATGAATCTAGTAACAACTCACGTGATTTTCATAGAAACGAGTAAACAAACTTCTGTCAAACTAAAAACTTAGAATTTCTTGCATTTTCTTTGACGAATAATAGAGAAATATATTGCGTCTTGATATGGAATCTAGTTCAGAAAGGTTTGGTGATAAATCAGAAGATGAAATTGATGAAGATATTCAGAAAAATATTCCATTAAATACGAAGAAAGCACAAATTGGAGGAATCCACATCTTTGAGCAAAATACTCACTCTGACCACTAGTTCTACACGTCCAAATACCCACTGATATGCACCGTTTCTATGGCGATTCAGCATTGTTAACCTTATTATAAATACTACGAATGGAATAGTCATTGATATTAATAAAGCCGTTTCGGAGCCTATATTCAAGTCAATATTTCAGACATACATTATAAAAAAGTTCATTTATGTCTAATCATCAGTTGAATAGCTGTTCCCACTCCAATTTTTGCATTTATTTTGGAATCATAGACAGATACCTCAATTTTATTCATCTGTATGGATAACGTATAGATGTATAGATAACCTGAATTTGTTTTCGAAAAACTATGCGTCTCTGTCCGATCGTCTGTTCGTATTGAACGCTGCAGTTGCGCGTACGTATACAACACGTATGTAAGTTTTTTTTCTCACTTTCTTTGTTTTCAAAATAATGCATAGAATTCCAGTTCCATGGTAAGAATTATGCTATTACAGATATTGGTATATAGAGATTCAATATAAGAATCCCGTCTTCCACTTGAATACTATATTAGTGCACATTGGTATTTTTAGCTTTCGTGAAGAATACGTCGGAAACTATATTAAAACTAAGTTAATACTGACTTCTTGTTTGATACTAGGCTCGATCTCACTACTTTGGAAAAACATAAGCAACAAATTTGAACTGATACAGTGTTCCATTCGATTTGTAGAAACACTGTCTAATATTATGTATGTGATTACTGTTGAATAGATTTAAGGCGAGTGATTAAGCTGCTCAAATTACTAACCCTCCCCTTCCTATCCAGTTTTCTTGGAAGGTGAAATAGAAATTGTAATTTTTTGTGAACCTATAGGTTTTATAGATTACTGAGTGTGTAAATTACAAACAAAATCGCAATGAACTTGATGCTGGTTTACACTGTAGAGTACGCAAAGCTAGTGACATTCAAGCCAAGTTGATGAACTAAGAGTGCCTGTGCTTGTTTCCATTTTTTCGAAAAAGAGAGTAGTATATTATGCTACAAGGACCGAACGACTGTCATTTTTGACCAGGATAAATTTGTCTGCATTCGGTGAAGACTAGGGCAGAGCCCGAGGCAGAGGCGAGGGTGAAGTACGAGTTGAAGGCGAGGGCGAAGCACGAGGCGAAGACGAGGGCAAAGCCCAAGGCGTAGCTCCGTGCAGCTAAACTTATCCGTGACAATAATGTCAGTCGTTCTGTGTCCGTGTTGCATACGATACTTTTTGTAACAAGTGCACCGAAGTACCCCCATTATTAAGCTTTTTAAATAAATTTGGATGTATCGGAACTATCTCTTCAATTTGACAAACAGATTTTTGCAAATGCAATCACATTACAGTAAACTTAAGAATGAAACATAACTTACATGATTTATTTCATTGATTGATATTTTTCACATTTTCTGTGCTATCCTGTTCACAATAAATGCACATACTATAACGAACACATTCAATGATACAAATTTCTTTCAAATATCAATTTGACATATATCAATGAGATAAAAAAATCCAACGCATCCATGATCCATGATCTACAATTTTATTTTTACCCAGCGGGAAAAAATATCCATTAATTCCCAGTCAACACAGAATTAATGAAAATTGTTACCATGGTTTGGAATTGAGAACTTTCGAAGCAGAAGTCAGCTCAGTAATAGGGTACTTTCGGTGTACGTGTTACAAAAAATATGTATCGTAGATGATATTTAGAATAAGAAAGCTATTGTTATTTTGTAGAATCTCACACAATGTATTCTGTATAGAATCATCAGATAACTACAAAGAAAATAAGAAATTGTTCTAATCCACGATTCAAGACTTTTAAAAAGAAAACCAAACAGCTTGAAAATAGGCACGAAAATATACCCAGAGAAAAGTAAAGAAGTTATGGAGAGAAAAAAATAAACCCTCTACAAATTCACTCGGAGGAAGAAAATTAAAAAGAGGAAAGAGCAAGAAAAAATAGCTGGACATAACAGGGGAGGAAATAGAGGTAGTACTTAGAAAACTACGAAACGGCAAGACGCCAGGACATGAAATGATACGACCAGAATAAATGGATGCAAAATGAAAACAGATGCTGCTTGAGATGCTTGATGGGATTTGAAAAATTGGAAAAATTCTCAAAGATTGAGAGAAGGCGCTGATATTTCCCATACATGGAAAAGGTGACAGTAGGAATTGTAACAATTACAAGGAAATATCACTGGTATGTATTACACCTAAAATATATGAATCTATTATAGGAAACAAGCTAAGACAAGAAGTGGATTCAACAATAGCAAGAGCGCAAAGCGGGTCTAAGAGAGGACACTCTACGTAAGATCACATATAGACAATCATAGAAAAAACTATGAACCAAGAGAGCAGATCATATATAACATTTGTTGGTCTGGAAAAAGAATTCGACAGAGTACCACGAAAGAATATTTGGAAAATATTAAGAGAAACATTGGATAACGGAAAAATAATAGAAGCAATGGGAGTTGCATACAAAAAGACATCTTAATACATAAGAACTGAGAATGGTATATAAGAAGAATTTTTCACAACGCAACGAATAAGGCAAAAAGGTACATTAGGTCCGTTGCTATTTTAATATTCTTGGACAGTATTATCAAGAAAATGGAAGATAAAATGTGCTTGCGCCGATGATCTAGCAACTCCAGTCAAAAACGAAGAAGACATGCAACACAATATAAATATATAAAACGATGGACTGAACAAGCATGATATATAATCAAAAATGTAGACAAAACAACAACAATTGTGATAGCAGAAGAAGATAAAATAACTAACATGAAAATTAACGGAAAAGAAATAGAACAAGTAGATACATCCACATATCTGAGGTGAACAATGACCAACAAAAGAAGCATAGATCAAGAAATCAACATAAGAATAATACTACCCAATAGAAATATACGTGCAATAAATAGAACAATATCAAATAACAAACAAGTGTCGAGAAATACAGAAATGACAGGTTATAAAACAATATAAATACATGGCCAATAAATCAAAAAAAGAAAAGTAAAACCCAAGCAGCAGAAATAAGATACTTGAGACGAGTAGTAGTGACAAGGATGTATAGAATTGGGAATGATCAAATAAGGAAAAACCTGGAAATGAGGAACATACATAACACTATAGACAAGAAACAAGTGGCAAGATACGGCAACTTGATAAAAATGCCAAAAGAGCGACAAACAAACAAGTAAGGGTATGGAACACAAAGATCACAAAGAAGAAAGAAAGCAGAAGATCTAGAAAATCATTGAAGGACAGTGTAGAAGAGATTTCAAGGAAAGAAAAACAGCATCAGCTGTCAAGATGGAAAAAGATTGAGCAGAGAACAAGACCGTATTGTAAGAACTGATGGAAAATCTAGAATAAAATCAATTCAATCGCGACGCCTGCAAGGGTATGAAGCAGATTTCAAGATATTATTGATAAATAATAATGATAATATTGTATAACTTCTCAATAAACAATAATTCAAATCACTCCGTTGCAATTCTCCTAGTAACTGCCGTATTTCGATTCTTCGAATTAAATACTGTCTGATTTGACAAGCAGCAAGTAATGGTTACAGGTTATACTCATCTTCTACTGCCCGTAGATAAGTTGTCATGTAATGAACAGGCAACAATGCAAGAATTTAACTTGACTTATAAAAACGCAACAACCACAATAACAATTGTAATCACAATTTATACATTACTCAATTCTTACCACCTCACTTACTCACGTAAGGTTTTATATGCTCGGGCGTGATCTTCTTATTCCAAAAGAAACAAAACACTACAACTCTAATCAAAAGAAGTCCCCAAAATGAAATCACAGAATGAGTTTTAGGTTTTCAATTTGATCAGAGGAAAATAAATAAGACAAACAAAACAACAATTACAACAGATTGACTCATCAATCTAATTCAAACAAAGGCAAAAGAATAAATCATGAACCAAACAATAATCACAACGGAATGATTTATCCTAAACAATTATTTAACAGATAGAAATTAGTGTTAAGAAAGATGGCATTCTCAAAAGAATTTAGAACTTTTCAAAAGTAATTAAGGAAACTAATAGAACAGGCCCTGGGTGATTTCATTGTTGAACAAGTGCTTCGCGAAGAAGGTGCTGATTCAAACTCAACAATGCTACCAACCAGTCCACATCTAGAAAAAATGAAATACATCTGAGAATCTGATTTAAATTCAATTGTCTTATTGAAATAAGACAGCGTAGCACTTCACGAAGAAGGTGCTTCCATTATCCGATCCCTAAGACTCAGAAAAGTGAAGAGTGCATACCTCAAAGTACCCTATTGAATCCATCGCGCCTTTATGACTGTAGAACGATTAAGTGTCATCAGCGCCATCTCTTATTACAAAGTTGAAACATACTCGTATCGCCGCCATCCTGGTTACACATATTTCTGCGCAATGGCGTTTTTATCTGGCAAATCTGACACTTGATTCACACTGTTTAAATGATATTACACAAAAAAGTTTATCTTCTTTTACAAAATGTTCTAATCCACTATGGTTTGTAGGTTATGTTCACAGCGCGAGCACTTGAATTGTCTAACAGAAATACTATAAATGTTCGGGTTTCTGGGAATTCCTTATTTTTAGGAACGAACGGCAGGGACTAGCGTCGTCACAGAGTCTTCTACAATTACTATCGCAATATACAATTTTTCCAATTGTTTGATACCAAAACCCAATTGTCTCAGAAAATCACAAATTCAGAAGTCGGTTCTCACATAATCGTCTTGAAAAAGGCAGCAACTGTAGACACATGTTTCGTCCTTATAAGGACTTCTCAGTAAAGTATGGCAAGCCTCAGATAGTCCAATTTGTAGCCGCGAACATAATTAAAAGAGAGTTGGTATATGGTATGCAGAGATATGAATCTGTTGCAGTGCCATCTAGCATGATACAGCCAAGGTGGAAAGTCCTAAGGAATTCAGATCACTGTAAAGTAACTTCTGAGAATTATCCCAGGAAAATTGAATCCTGAGTTTGTAATTTTGCTAAACAATCAGGTTCCGGTTTTTAACTATTAATCAGGGATAAGGGATAATTTTGATAGTTATTATCATCAGTTAATTGCTGCTATTTCATTGTTACAAAAATTGCCATTTTGTGAACATCAAGCTTCCATTTATTCAATAAAACTGCCGATCAGAATATAAAGTGCACCCTCAGCTGCAAGAAAAAAAAAACAATAAATTATATTTCTCTAAATCAAATCTTCTGATATCTCTCAATAATCTGAATGTTTTTCACAGCAAAAATGAAGCACAAGATTCGTGAATGCAAGATTGTACAATTGAATCTTGATGCAACTTGAATTATTCCAGAAAAAGACTTACATTGCTTGATTACACTGCTGCTTCAGTTTTACTTAAATATCAGTTAACATCCGCTGGCGTATTAGTGAACGGGCTTAATCAGATTAAAAGTTGACGTCGAGCGAAACGACGCACGAAAAATCGATGGAGGGAGAAAATCGAACCGCAAGGAAAAGCACTTGAGTCTTGAGCTCAGCTCAAGTTTATTTTGGGGCTAACGTTGATAGTAGGTCAGAGACAGATTGAACTAGAATGAAATAATATTGAGAACTACAGATGAGTGTATTTTGTTCCTAAACTGAGAGAATTAACTTTAGAAAAGCACAATTTTCGAAATGATATAATATAATAATTGTTGAGATTCATCATTGCAAAGTCTCATTCTGGATTCGCAGCACTAAGCTACTGTTTGGATAACCCTTATGAATGATTATTACTCTTTTGAATTTTAATAGATAGGGGTCTGAAAGGTATATTTAAGCCTTGAGGAGAGATGTCAAATGTACCGAACAAGCGGAATTGTATTTAAATATGTAGTCGGTTTAACAAAATGTCTGTAGCTTCATTTATATGTACATGTAAGCATCTCAATCAACCAGATATTATAGTCCCACAACAAATGCCCATCGTTCTCCAGCGGAGCCTCCCTCACGTTAAATCATCCAAAGTGCGGAAAGCAGATCCCTTTCAAATTCTGATAGAGTTTGGATGCGTAGCATATTTGGCAGGCGTAGCAGCCCTCATAACATATTCCAAGTTATTTTATTTGGAAAACTTCGGCTACGAATCTCATGTTTACGTCATCGGATTCTCCACTCTTAAATTGCCCTGGAGAATTGGGCTTCCATACGTAAGTTTAACAAGTGAATTTCAAATGAAAATTCTAGAATATATTCATCATGTTGGGAAGTTTACGTTGAGGTTCTTACAGTTCATCCTTAGAGTATGGTATTAAATATTCTGTACACAACAGGAGTTGTATTGATTTGACTTGAACATGCTCCTGAATATTATGTGTTGGAAAAAATTATAATAATACAAAAAATGGAAAAATCATCTACATGATGAAAGCGCATTTTTGACAGCTCATGAATGCTTGTTACTTTGAGATTTCTTAAATTACCATCTCTCACAGTTACTGAGCTTGAAATCAAGCAGTTTGGGCAGACTTACGAAACAGCAGCTTTTATTTAGTACTAGTTTCATGTTGACTATTTGATAGGTACATAATTTATGCATGTACAAAGTCAAAAATACCTTTTAATCTTCATTGTTTGGTTATTGATTGACAGGAGGTCGAGTGCTGTACCTTAAAATGATAATTTGATCTTTATCAAAGCTTTATAAAAAAAATACACCAAAAGTAAACAAATTTTCATCCAATAATAATAATTCATTCTAATTAGCTTCAAATTCGCGTCAAACAAGTCATTGAATAAGTCCCGGACAGATTTGACAACTGTACATAATAATAGTGACACCCGCGGCGAAAGTTGTAACTAAATTTTTATCTACTTTAATAAATTTAAGTTGCCATATCCCTAATGTCATAAATACCTATGGACATTGTTTCACTTGAAATAAGTAATTGAATAATTTGATCTTCCACAATCACTGAGCTTGAATTAAAGCAATTTGTGCAAACCTACGAAATAGCAGCTTTTATTTAGTACCAGTTTCAACTTTGTAAATAGTATAGTTGCTAAGAACTCAGCGTCACGCCAGCCAGCCAGACAGCCAAAGTGAATATAATAGCGCTTTTCTCTAAAAAATGGAAGAATCATCTAGATGATGAAAGCGCATTTTTGACAGCTCATGAATGCTTGTTACCTCAGAGATTTCGCAAATTACCATCTCTCACAATTACTGAGCTTGAAATCAAGCAGTTTTGGCAAACTTACGAAACAGCAGCTTCCATTTACTAGTTTCAAGTTGACAGTTTGATAGGTACATAATTTATGCATGTACAAACTCAAAAATATCTTTTATTCTTCATTGCTTAGTTATTGGCTGACAGGAGGTCAAGTGCTGTACCTTAAAATTGAAATTTGCTTTTTATCAAAGCTATATAAAAAAATACACCAAAATTAAACAAATTTTCAACCAATAATAGTGATTCATTCTAATAAGCTTCAAATTTGCGTCAAACAAGTCATTGAATGAATCTCGGACAGATTTGACAACTGTACATAATAATAGTGACACTCCCGGCGAAAGTTGTTACTAAATTTTTATCTACTTTAATAAATTTTAGTTGCCATATCCCTAATGTCATATATATCCATGGGCATTGTGTCACTTGAAACAAGTAATTGAATAATTTAATCTTCCACAATCACTGAGCTTGAATTAAGGCAATTTGTGCAAACCTACGAAACAGTAGCTTTTATTTAGTACCAGTTTCAAGTCTGTAAATAGTATAGTTGCTGAGATCTCAGCGTCACGCCAGCCAGCCAGCCAGCCAGCCAGCCAGCCAGCCAGCCAAAGTGAATATAATAGCGCTTTTTTCGGAAAAATGCGCTAAAAATGCGCTAAAAATGATACGTTCATGTATTTAAAATTTACGTCCATCTGAACCCATGAGCATGTGAAATACCCGGAGCTGTTCTTCAAAAAAATTGATAAAACATCCAAATTGGACCAATATATCATAATTTTTCTATTCAAAAATCATGATATGTCCTCATGTGTATATATGATTAAACAATCATCTAAATGAACATAATTTTGTAGCAATAAAGCGCTTTTTGTCCAGAAACAAGCAAATTAAAGGTTTTGTAACGTTTTTCTATGCAAGCACATTTTTCGCAGATTCCGCGGTCTCCAACCGAGACTGAGAATTATGACTGTTTCCAGCGATGTGGAAAATTATTCTATAGTTCTCTTTTATGGAATTAATAAGGGTTTTGTCAGATAGTCACTCGACCGAATCAGTGAATGTTATTACTTTAATTGGATCAGAGATTAAAAGAGTTTTATTATTGTTTGAATTATCTTAATAATTATGCAACTACGACTATTTGGCAGCTTCATGTTATTTGAAATAGTTATCTATACGAAGGTCCAAAGCAAAGTTTGAATAGACAAGAGTACCTAATTCTAGCAGAAAGGTAAACGAAAGAATTGACCACAATAAATCCATAGAAAACATGCTTGCTCCAACGGAACTGGAGCTAACAATTCTTATAGAACTAAACATGAATTTTATGCTAGTGTGTAGAATTCATTTCAAATCTTGGAAGTATTTTGGAACGAGGCTTTGAATTGCGTCTAATACCTAATGATGAATTAATAAAATTCAAATTCAGTATCTTATTTACAAATGAATGCACATTCACCATTATTGGCGAGCCAAATGATCATAATTATCAGCACTGATCTCGAAATATTGCACATAATATCCTCAATTCGAGGACATCATATAGCCAGTCTGTCAAAATGTAGCTGGGTATCAAGAGTTATAAAATCATCGGCCCATTCCCCATATTAATGAATCCCGACTCATATCTTAATTAATTGAATAAAGCATTTAGACCAGAAATCTGGAACAAACAAGGAAGATATGTGACTTCAGCATAATTGTTGCCCTAAAAATATCTGTAGGAAAGCTGTGAAATATGAATATAAGGACCATTTATCTCCTGAAAACTTGATAAAACAAAGTAGACTGGCTATCACGGTTGTCGGTACGCACTGTTTTTCATATGGGGTTTCCTCAAATCTAATGTTCATGGAGAAAAGACTTAAATCCAAAATAACCTAAGTAGAGCATAATACAAGCTTACAGAAAAATAAATAATAGACAATAAAGTAAGGCTCGCCAACCGATTGAGGTATTGTCTGGTTCAAAGCGAATAACTATTTGATCGTCTATTATAATTGAATAATTTGAGAACATTTTGTACCTGATGTTTCAATTGAATTCAATTTATAAAACATATATTGAATTGTTCAACATTTATAACCTACTTCAAATATACCAATGAGTTTATTCCAATCATTGTTATCATTTATTGTATTCTATTGTTCTGGAATAATACATAAATCAACGTTCTGCCATTTTATTATAGAAATTTCTCTCCAAAATATTTTACATTTTCAATTTCTTGATTTCGAGATTATGGTGCATAGTTTAAAATTGAAGTAACACAAATTTATGATCCCAGCAGTTTCATATCACTTGAAATAAGTTTTGTTCATTCATTCATATCTATAACGTGGCCTTCCTATTAACGAAACCTCGCTGCTGGCGGGGTTGTTGACTCTGTCGTTGCTGTCAAAACTGCAGACGGTATACTTGGGCGCCAATGCGGTCGGTGACGCAGTTTCTAGGGACGGACGGCTGAGTAGCTCAGAGGAAAGGGTCAGGGTATTCAAACGAATAATATTGAGGAGGTAAGTATCACTACGAGATTAATTTACACACACAAAAAATGAAGCCGGTGGGCATACATATATATGACAGAAATTGGCACGGAGACAGATTGGCTGAGGGCTGACGACGACGAGGTGGCGACTGCCCAAGGAAATCGACATTCGCGGAATCGTGAAGTAATTTTTCAAACGGTGGACCAACTTTAAGACTCGTTCTATGCTTGGGAAACCAGACTTGTCTCCAAATGATGACTCTATGTTCCTCATCTCTGGCGCTACAACCCATTACAGGTCTTGACCTTTTCTAGAATTTGTCTCCATTCCTCTCTCTTTCGTGCTTTCACTCTCCAGTTCGTAATCTTGAGCTTTTTAAGGTCGTTTTGGATTTGGTCATTGTATCTCGTGCTTGGTCTTCCGATCGCTTTCTTTCCGAAAATTCTTTGACGCATTATCATTTTTGTTGGAACTGAATCCTCCATTCGTTCAACATGTCCAATCCACCTCAGTCTATTTATTTTGATCGTTTTTATCACATCGATATCCTCGTACAGTTCGTAAAGCTCGTAATTATATCGCCTTCTCCACACACCTCCTTCCTGTGTTCCTTTGTATATGTGTCTTAGTATTCTTCTTTCGAATGTCCCTAACATCCTTTCACCATTCTGGCTCAAAGTCCATGTTTCCGAACCATATAGTAGGACTGGTCTTATTAATGTTTTGTACAATTTACATTTAGTTTTTCTTGATATGTGATTTGATCGCAGGTGACGTGACAGACCAAAAAAAGCTTTGTTTGCTAAATGTATCCTGCGTTTGATTTCTTGTGATATGTTGTTCTTATTAGTTACTTGCGAACCTAGGTAGGTGAACTCGGATACGGCTTCGAAGTTATATTCGTTTATCTTCAGGTTGGTTAGGGTTCCTGCTAACTGCTTTTTGGATTTCTTCCCTACGTGTAGGTATTTAGTCTTATTTTCGTTGATACTCTATGTTACATTGTTTTAATGCTGTGAAGCTACCAAGTGACCTCATCAGCAGTGATACTACGTGAATGTTTCTGACAACACTGTGAAATCAACAAATGCTTCTCAAGCGGTTACTTTACATGTAACTTGTTCAACACTGTGAAGCCGACAAGAATTCCTCAAGCGGTTACTCTAAGTTGAATTGGTTCAACACTATGAAGCCAACAAGGACTTCTCCAGAGGTGACTCTACGATAAAATAATCTAACACTGTGTAATCAGCTTAAACTTCTGAAGCGATGACTCTACGTCAAATAAATCCGACGGCGGAGCGAACGGCAAGAAAAATGAAACGGAATGACTCTAAGTTCAACTCTGCAAAAAATATTCCAAGTTCAAAAACAGCAAGAATATTCCAAGTTCAAAATATAGCAGGACAAAAATAAACCACCCACGGACTTATAGCACAAAAGAAACCAATCAGACTCACGATTAGTTTGTCTTAAACAATCGCACTAAACGGACTTAGCACAAAACTTTGAACGGACGTCGAACGTTAAACACTGGAATACTTCGAAAGAAGGCTCGAAAAACTAACTATCTAAAAAAAGTGACCCAAGTCGGCTGCAAGGCCTCACCTATACTCAAAGTTTGATGAAACATCACTAAGCTTGTGCCTTTTGGAATAATTTTAATCTAGCGCTGTCAGATAATGTGAAGAAGAGATATTCCACAGAAAAAAATCATTTCAAAAGTACTAATTCTTTCACAACAAATTTCCTAACTAATTTTTCTGCTTTGATAAGTATCTATAATGCAGGGGCCACACTAATGTCTAATGCCGTTAAGTAAGGCGTTATGTGACAATTGACATATTGTCATTGACAATGTGTTCATTATTGAATAATGCCTTAATTAATGACATTATACGTAAGTATGGCCCCAGCATAACGGTCACCTTTCTTTCAAGAAACATTTGAATAATATTGCACTAAAATTATTCGTTTATGTTGGTAGTTTGGTCATTTGTTGGTTCGGTCAAAAATGTCAAACGTTAAATCTTTATTTGTAAAGTCAAAGTCAAAGTCACGGTGAGCAAAATCTGAAATAAAAATATACAAAATATTCTACAGAGCAATGGTCGGATAGTGCACGGTGAGTACATGACATAAACACAGATCATACCATTACAGAGCTGTATTTCAGGAAATTTACGAATCATAACCTATATTCAACCATATGTTGTGTGATATTGGACAATATTTATTTAAACTGATGACTAGTGATGCTACGGTAAGTGGTTGGATAGTATTCCAACAGAATTACAGTTCTTCAAGACTTACAGGGCAAGCAAAATATGAGAACTTGTTGTGATCAATTTCGAAATGAAACATGATAGCTGAAGGCTCTAGGATGTGTTGTTGGAGCGGTACTTTGAAAGAGAGAATTAGTCACAGATACACTTTGTGAAGGAGGCAAAAGTGTTGTAGGCTTTGCAATTTTTCTTTACATATTCTCCTTTTGTGATTTTGTCTAGCTTTCGGCTTCATTTGAACCTTCATAGGGACAATCTTATTTGAGAGTTTCCGTATTATAAATAATAGAGAATGAGTTTGGGATTTTATTTTGTATATACAATTTTGTACATATTTTCATGGTTTAAATAAGTCCATTTTTTGTTAAAAAAATATGGTCTGAAAATATTTTGATTTCATTGTTACAGAATTCTTACAGAACATAATAATTATTTCAGTTCAGTATCAAATATCAGAAATGAAAAAATATTTCATTTATTGCCGTTATATAAAGGAAAAGGATTCGCCCTCGTTTTCATTCTCATCACCGTCTCTTTTTTATCATCAATTCTCTCCACCACTAACGTATTTACACATGTATTCTTCTTACTACCAGTTTTTTACCGCCATTTCAAATAGTGAATATTAGAAGAACTAACTTCAGAGTCAATTGTGCAGTTCTCAAAGCATAACCAAGTAAAGTCATTAATCGTAGTTTATGTTCTCAACCGGTGGTGCTATGCACCCAAGTAATGAGCGGGTCTCACCCACCCTTAATAAGCTTGATGTGTCATGCCGCACTAACCATCCAATCCGATTTAAAACCAAACTTCAATTCATTCACGAGATCAGAAAAGACGGAGAAGAATGAAAATTTATTGTATTGTATTTGTGAAAATGTGTTTTATTGGCAGAAAAATGAATGGTAGTGAAATATATTGGTAATAAAATGGTATAGCGGTAGAAAAATATGATGGTCAAAATGCAGGGGGAAAAGTAAGAATGGTAAAAGTGGTGTGGCTAAAGTGGATTCCTATCGAAAAGAATACTGCCAAGCCTATAACACTCCTATCTGTTGATGTCAAAATTTGACATACTAATAACGATTTTAAGATAAAAGCGAGTAAAAAATAAGTACAGTGTCTGTTTAATGTTTCGTTATAGAATTTTCTCTTTCAATTCAGGCTTGTTATTCTGTCGAGTCATTTTAGCTGTCTGTTTGATTGTTACAAGACAACCACGGGCCTCGTTATCTGGAATATAAATTATCGACAGTCGATTGGATACAATACAGATGTTGAATTGCTGGTGACTTGCATAATTGACCTGTCAGCGAAATTCATGAATTTCATTTAATTGTAATTGACTTCACGATTTGTGATAGATTTTTAGGAACATAATTTCAATTATGTAGGCGGATGTAGTTGGCGCAGTCAGATGATATGGAATAATCAGATTCAGAATGAGCTGAACAGTAATTTGAATCACTTTTTAACATGACAATCATTCTGAAAATCAAGAGAATTGTGGCGAGATATGTACAACGCATATAATTGATGTGTGATCTTCCACCAAATTTTCGGGGATCCCAATCCAATTTGAGTTATCTAGATAGATTCTTCAATAAGATTTTTTGAATCTTGCTCATTCAAATATCTTCATATCTCTATTAAAGAAATTGAGTTCACGCTATAATGACTATGATTCCAAACATTCAATTTTTTTATCTTGAAGGAATTTGTTGGTAAAGTACCCATTAGTCTTTAACGAATAATATCTAATGAATTTCCTTGAAATCTCTGTGATTTTTATTTTAGTGGCAGCTAATTTATGCCATTTCTTCTTGCCGACGTCCAAATTTCTCGCAAATTACAAAGTTTCATGGAAGATGAGCTGACGTAATGATTCCATTAACACTGAGTGTCTTTCCTGGATAGAAACAAAAATGCAATTTGTAGTATTAATGATCACGATTTCAACTTTCATTACGCTTTCCAGATGCAATTTATTTTAGTTTGGCAACGGAGAAATTGTTTCTATGTGTTTATTAATTTTTCAACATGTTCTTAATGCTTCTCTCCTACGAATCAAGAGCAGAGTAATGTAATTCACTAATTGAAATTAAGTTGGCTACATTCCGTTTGATGTTCTCCGGATTAATGTTTGAATAATTCAGTGATATTTTTGCACGGTCTTTTGACAATGAAGTTTAAAGCTCTGAAGCTTCCGGATCCTTCATTGAAGACTAACTGATAAGTTTTTGCAAGGTCTCGTATCTAGAGAGAGAAAAAATTGCGCCTATCGATCAGATCTCTTCAATTTTGGAGCTCATATCTACCAGAGGACTTTGTCCATGTAATTCGAAATATGAGAGAATTAATTATCAATTATCTGGATTTTACTTCAATAGATGTACGAACTTCAGGATAGCGCAAAGGATACAATATTGGAACAGAAGATAAGTATTTGTATAATAGTTCATCGATTTCCAGGAGTCTCTATGATGCTTATGCAAAATATTCTATTTATTGTTCATTATAATTTTGACTTGGAATTTATGAGTTTATTCAAATTTATTCCGATATTAATCTTATTGAGAACGTGCAATAAATATTCAATAGAATCCATAAATTATAGGTAGAGAATGTGAAACAGGTATTAGTGTCGAATACACAGTTGCTGTTTCATTAATTTAATTTCAACCCAATTTCATCCTTTGTCATGCCTTAGTTCCAACTAAAACCAAGTCATTAGTCGTGTAGCACTGAAAACACCGCAATCCAATTTGTATAACATTCATCCTTTAAGCCTTTTGTGCATCCAACCACATCAGTCAAATAGCTCATAACAAAATATTAATAAATAGATAGCAACAAAGATTGAAGACATACAGGGATGATTTATAGTGGAAGAGACAATGTTTGTAGAAATTAAAATATAATCGAGAGCATAGTTCAACTTGGATTCCCTTCATGTTCATACACTCATCTCTAAGATTCTGTAAGAAGTAATACTGACAAACAGGTCCTCAAAAAGGCTATTTAAGAAGATTATAATTCAATAGTTCAGAGAATTGGATGAACACATATTTTCCACATCAGCATTTCATCAATCCAGGGAATGACAAAGATTCAATGTTACACAACGACAACTTTAGACAACAAAGAACAAAGTATATGATTCTCTTGGTACAATACTTCTAGAATAAAATAGTCTGAGACAAATGGAATTGGTAATAGGTTTCTCGTATAGGAGAAGTAACTTCGAACAGGAAACCTCCAGTTCTAGATCATGTTCTTCAAGCGAAAGGATCGACATTTGGTCTACAGAATGAAGAATCGCATAATATATAATATCTGAAACTTTAATTGTGTAATCAAAAGCTAGACCTAGCTGGAATAGGAACAAAGAAAATAAGTTTGTAAAAGAGATAAAAGAGTCAAAATGAGAGCAAAACATAATTATGAATGAGTATATAGAATCTGGTCTCTTATTGGGCTATGGAGATCAAACAAATGAGAAAAGTATACAACATTAAAGTTCGGTGAATGTGTTAAGGAAGCAAGAAAGGTCTATCAAAAAACTGCTCATGCACCTCAAGGTGAGCGTTTAGAATGAAATGTCCTAATCTGATATCCCATACAAGAACATATCTCTATTTGTCTAAAAGTCTCAGAAATCTTGATATTGATCTTGATTTCGAGACCACTATCTATGAGCTCCTCCAATAGCATATATCCATGGATTTATTTTATATTTTTAATTCAATGTTCACATCGTTATAACAAAGTTATATTTAAAAGTGCTGTAATAAAGTTTAAAAAAATATTCAAAATTGAGAATAATTATAAGCTGCTCAAACGCCGCCATTTTCGCGCGCTCTATTGGTGACGTCAAATACTATGTCCAGTGATATTACAGTCCATTGTTTATTACAGGTGTGTTCGTTCTCAACTCATTTTAGTATTAAAAGAGCTCAAAAGTCGGTTTCTAAGTATTGCATTGTGCCTGAATGCAGAATACTATCAGAAATATAACTGATATAGTATTTTTTTCTATCCAGACAGGTTTTAAAATACGTAAGAAATGATGTTAGGTTATCAGAAGAGATGAAGTATCATATTAAACTTGACAGATTGTGAATGACATTATACATGATTAATTTTAGCAGTGAAATACAGTGTATGTATGCGGCTTCGTTTAGCATTTGCTCGTTTTGGAATGAACAAAAATTATAGGCTATGTTTACTGCCCATCATATTTTGGATTGTATTTATTGAAATAGCGTACATAATGTGTTATTATTGAATAATTACTTTGCAGTGTTCACTCTTTTTACTTCAGCGGACGTAAAACTTGGATTTGAAAGAGAATAAGACGACATCATGAATAAATATATTCTTGGCAGATTATCCAATGGTGTTTCCACAAAACTACTTTGTTTTAAATGATTTATAATCTCACCAGGATGCTCAAATCATAATTAAACAATAAATGAATTTACAACACACACATTATTACTATGTTTTCTAATCAAAAGCCTGCAATGCCATAAAAATGTAAGCAGTGCGCACTTGTTGACATAGTATTTGACGTCACGTTTCGTTTCAATCAATAGTGTTGCGTTTTAGAACTTTGAATTTCCCTCGTCCAATTTGCACTTTTATTTATCAATTTTAAGCAATTGAGAAGATATTAATTACGAAAATGATGGTTTAATACAAATGTCCGGCCAAGAAAAATTCGTAATAAAAATATTTGAACGAAATTTGAATTCCACCCATACTCCCTATTGAAGACTAAGACTAATACCAGTGCATCAAGACCAAAGGTATAACGAGATATATGTGGTCTTAGTCTCAGAGGTCTTAGAAATTCACGAAAGAAGAGAATCGACCGTCACATGGATCATAGTTTATCCAGCTATGAAACCACAAAATTCCCGAAATTGTTTATTGCTCGTTGTTTTTGAGACTACTCCCTTTTTCTTTTAATTTGGTATTTATGGTGCTTCGACCACTAGGTCACTAGCACCGGTACAGTATAGTTCAGATGATTACAGTTTTTACAGTATAGATTATAGTATTTATATACAAATAATTGAAGTTTTGTAATGATGTTTATGTCTGTGAGGTACTAAATTATGTTGTTTTTAGTGTCTTGGTTGTTTGCAAGAGCAGTTTTGATGTTGTGGAAAATGTTGTATTTCTGTCTTTGAATTTGGTACTTTTGACATTCAGTTATAATATGGTTCACAGTAATTTGAGTGTTGCAAGTGTCACATAAGGGTGGGTTTGTCTTTTTGATAATGTGGCTGTGGGTAGAGCAGTGTGGCCGATTCGAAGCCGTGTTAGTACGGTTCCCATTCTTATATTTGCCCCTGCACTTCATGCTTTAGTATCGTCCTTTATGAGTCACAATTTGTTGTTCGCCGTGGAGTTCCAAGCGGTTAGCCATTCTTGTTTGATTTTATTTTTACTAATTAATTTGATGTCGTTCAGTGGTAGTGCTATTTTGGTTATGTAGTTATCTGTAGTGGCGTTTTTTTGCTTCTGTGTCGGTTCGCTCGTTTCCTTTGATTCCTAGGTGGGATGGAATCCACATAATATGAATTTTCTTGTTTTGTTGCGTGATTGCCGTATGTATGTTATCTTTTATTTGGTGTATGATCGCATTTTGGGTATATATATTTTTCAGACTTTGTATAGCGCCAAGTGAGTCTACTACTCACTTTGCGCTCCGTCTTGTTAATGATAATGAACTATAAGATTTTATACTTTGTTTAGTATTCCTACTTGATTTAAACTTGTGAGGATGCAATTATAACCATAGGTGTTTTAGAAAGCCAGAGAGTCGAATTTTTGTGTACTTGTAGTGTGGTTACGTGCACTGTCTGTTCGTCGTCATCAAAGATAAATATATCATTATGAACTGTTAAGGTTGGTTTATTTAAGCTGTGACTTCATGCATTTACTTTAACATTAGCATTATAAGATTTTCAAACATATGAAATTACGTGTTACGGTACTTGTGCTGACACGCAGCTATCTTGCATTAAGGTGTAACCCTAGAATATGGAAATTTCTCAATTTCTGAGGCATAATGTTAACTCTGACCAATCAGACGTGCTCATGTTTTTATACGATTAGTTCACAACGACTATCTCCGCGATTAGTGTCACTCGTTATAACCTCTGTGTATGTAAGTCGAATTTAAAGTCAAGTTTGAAGAGTTGAAAGTTGCAATATGAATTGACAATTGAATTTAAAATTAATATGATTACAGAAAGAGATGTACAACTAATACAATCTGACAGATATTGACACGCCGATCTCGTGGAATGTATTTTTATCGGCCTACTCTTTATTGGCTTACCCTAAGAAATACATGAACATGAAAAGTTCAATGAAAAGTATAATTTCATGGTTAAGGCAAATGCTTGAAGTTACAGCTTACATAAACCAGCCTTCAGCCACAAGACAATCAGATTAAATATCCTTGATTATTTTTACCATCCAAATTTTGACCAATAGAATTGCACCATTCGACGTCACGTGGTACAATCTACACGGTTTTCAAGTTGAAATTTTTTGAACATTTTGTCTGTTGGTTATATATACAAAACAAAGAACATTCAGCCGCGTTCATTCAGCATCTTTCAAACTGACAGACAGATTGAATGTAAAAATGAGCAGATTCGGAGTCGAGTCTCTGGAATCTATTGATGAATTTGGATGGGAAAAATAATCTTCCGAATACCATTCGTGATTAAATTTAACCTGGCAAAATTTTCAGATTGTTACGAGAGCTTGCTACCAATTTATTTCGTGATATTGATCAAAAATCACTCGCTTGACAGCTCGTGATTTTTCTGTCAATATCACTCAATAAATTGCTAAGCAACAAGCTCTCGTAACAATCTAAAAATTTTTCCGGTAAAATTTAACCACTTATGATATTATATATGAAAATTTTTGACACAGATATCGAGACTTTGAGCGATACTAAGATGCCAAGACTTTGAAACTGATATATCGACCGATGTCGAGGTTATTATTCCAAAATCAAGTCAAATCTTCGCTCACCCTTAGAGTGTGAAGGCTATTCTATCTTGCTGCAATTCTCTTCTATGAAGTTCTTCCAGATCGTTCTACCTTGAGCTATTTCGGTTATCTTGCGGCTGTATGGATTGTTTTTTCTAATCAAGTTTTCTATTACAACATTTTTTTGTGGTCTGCGTCTATTCCTTCTTCCTCTGCCTCTTGATTTTCTTGATGTCTTTATCTGTCTATCATTGGGAAGTCTGAAGTAGTGACCCAGCCATTGAAGTTGTTTATCCTCTATATAATAGGTGCTTCATTTGGAGGTATTGTTTTAAAAATAAGAAAAATTATCTAAAAATCTATTTTATCGGGTCTTTTTTATCATCATACAGAAGAGTCATATATTCATTTTTCTAAGATTACATGATTCGAATCTTAGCCTTAATCACGGCTAACATAGTCCATTCTAAAACTCAAGTTCTCGATGACGTGTCCAAGAATTTCAAGTGGTTTTTGGCAAATATCGCACGTGAAGCGGGCATCCTATTGCCGAATCATAGCAGGCTAATCCATGTATACATTTGGCTTCAAATAGTCTCAGAGGAAAAGTATGTTGTGATAACACACCATCTAGGCGGCCAATCCACCGGTCTGAAGAGCAGAATTCGTCGAATTGTTCTCGCGATACCAAATGTCCTAAGGATCATGGGCTTCAATTTCAGGTAGCAAGTAGCCCGTTATCAAGGCGCGATATGGGCGTCATCGACTGGCCGGCTATTCTCAGCTACCGCTACCGCCTCTATATTTTATTCATCACGAGCTGGATGTGATTGATTAGATCACGTATTATCTGATAATGGAAATTGGGCTTCGAACTTTTTGATGGTATAGCAAACTGGGCGTTCGGCACACCGATTATTTGGACTATAAATAGCTCTAAGTACACGGAACATATTTCTCGTAGAACACCGATTTTCGTAACACAGCTGGGCCTCGATTCTCGAAGCTATGTGTTCGCATTCGCATACGTTTCCAAAGTGGAAGATTTGACTAGACCCCCAGTACTTCATCAATCACAATTGCGTTGGCAATATCATCAAATGCTGCCATTGTATATCAATACTTGTGACACGCTTAAAATGACATTTCAAACTAGCCACATGGATAAAAATTGCAGTGAACGAGTGGCTACCACCCAATTGTGTCAAACGCACGAAAGTCCTACGTTTAGAAACGTATACGTTCACCAAACGCACACTCGAGAATACCAGCTCAAGAATTTCATGCGTTAGATGCAATAGAGTCCCTGAATGATTTGAAGGGATTGGGCCAGGCTCAGTCTCCCAATGATGAAATATAAAACAATACTGAACGAAAATACAATGGCAAGTTGTTATGATTCCTTCGTCATCGGCCAAAAAGTCCATCAAGAAGAAAGGACCTCTAAATGAGTCATCTTTCATTTGTACGCTGATTTCACTTTTGATTTTTGTTATATCCTCTTTCCTAATTCCGTCTATTTAAGTTATTCCTTCTATTCTTCTAAGGCATTTCATTTCGATAGCTTGAATTTGGCTCCTTTGTCTTTGGTTCGTTACTCAGGATTCACTCCCGTATGTAAGGATTGGTTTGATGATCGTCTTGTTTGTTGTGAGTTTTGTTCTCTTGTTCAAAATCAAGATCGATACTAATACTATCTGAGCCTCGTCTTGATCTTGATCTCGTCCGTTACTAACTATAATATAAGAAATTTTCACTTTCAGAGCACTTACTGAGGTATACATACATTTGTTTTCTCCGAAAGTAACTTTATTTGTTAACCTATTTGTAATAATTCAACAATAGTTTGAATGATAGCTGAACTTCCATGAAGAATATACAGAATAATCATAGAAACACATCATCATATCCAAATATATAAGTTCACATATTCTGGAAATGAGTAATAAATCTAGCATGTATATTTGAATGAGTCAGTACTCCATAATCTAAGAACTACTGTTCTTGACAATCAAAAGTGAAAGTCGTGATAATATAATGACAGTAACATGACAATCTATTTTTTTGCTCATTCTATTAGTAGCAATACAATTGACAGCACTTTTCACCAAATGGAATAAATTGACACCGATATTAGCCCGAGTTCAATACAAAAGAGTTGCTTTGTAGTTTCACAACAAAATCTCATTTCTTGTCCAGCAGGAAAGAGAAAAGCTCAAAGCACCGCCGCGCCGCCGCTTTCGTATTGCTTCGGGCCTGAGATTGTGGTCTGATTGCGATTGTCCTGGCAGTCAGACAAAGCCCTATTTTCTACGACGCTGTCGTTCTACAAACAAAATGCATATCGGGGAATCCCATCAGCATCGAGTAAGCAGTGAACCGCCAACGCCAGCGCTGATGGGAAAGTGGGTCTTAACTATAGACTATAGAGCTATAGATGTTAAATATAGAGCTCATGTAGTAGACACTATATACATAGTATGATCAAAAGGAGATCAATGCTTCATCAGAATAATTTGTTGACCATTTGAGTGAGCTATTTTGCCGCCTACCGGTAAATCGATGCCTTAAAGATGTGTCTTGATATACTCATTATGTTCATCGATTATTTGTAAGTACTTCGGTCATTTTTGATGACAATTACTTATTGGAAATAAGCCGCACAGTTTTTAATGGCAATAGAAAGCTAATCAAGATGAATTTGAAAATTAGCGAGTGAGATGGAGCTCAGCACACCTTGAACTCATGTTGAGCTATATTCGCAAAAACAAATAATATAAATGGTCGCTATGATTGTGTACTTAAAGGTATGTTTACATCTGGTGGTAGCAGCTCGCTTTACGTGTGTAGGAACAAACCAACCTTTTTCATATACATTATTCAGGTCACACGTAGACGAGTAATAACAATTGCTATAAACAATAGCGATACGCAGCTCAGTGTAAAATATGCGAAACAATAGAGTGCTTTCGTTTCAAAATTCAGCAGCACTCTAGAATGTAACATTGTGGAATTATGTTTAAAACTGCTCTTTAGTGGCTTTTCATGTCGAAGGATCAGATTGCAGACTATATCGAGCAATTTAAGTTGAGAAATGATAATGATACAGTTAGGATTGCTTCCATTCACTTACTTCCATATGATGTTCCACACATTTATCATTATAAGAGGGGGATTACATATTTCGTTTAATACGATTACTTTCTGTCTCAGATTGTGATGATTCAGACGCGATATAATAGATGTCTACTACCCGCAACAAGTAATCAAATACATCGTATAAAAATAAGTCCCTAGAGAGATATAAAAATATTACTATAAAGTTCCATAATCCAATTACTTCTGCTCATTTCACTGACCGACGAGTAGAAAGAGAAAAAGGGATGAATTTACATAAACATGCATAACGGCTGCGCTGAAGTGGAC
The DNA here is from genome assembly GCA_963989225.1 of Dromius quadrimaculatus. Taxonomy (NCBI): domain Eukaryota; kingdom Metazoa; phylum Arthropoda; class Insecta; order Coleoptera; family Carabidae; genus Dromius; species Dromius quadrimaculatus. Next base: position 8,611,628 of record OZ022328.1, read on the forward strand.
GAAGTTATAGCAATGACATCTGAAGTTGACGGCAGAATATACCTTCATTCCATTCCAATTTTAGTTTCAATTTAAAACAGCGAAAATAAGAAGCAATGGAAATTGATTCTGAATGAAACAATGCCGTTTGAGTTTTCAAACATCCAGAAGAGAGAAAATAGTGATCGTTCACCTGATATTTCATTTGAATCACTATCATAATATATTGCTTTGATAATAACGTCTGTAGCTAGAATTGTGATCATTTATCTCAGAACTGCAATATATTTCTAACTAGTTGATATTTCACATAGTTTCTCCGAAACTCTGAATTACGGAAGTAATAACAATTTGAGCAAAAGACAATGTTTCACAAAGTTGTTATTTGTGAAACGTTCACAAGCAAACTATTTGATATCGCCCGGTGCAGAGTACTTAAACTTTCTGGAAGATCAAGAATTCCGCAGAAGCTGCTTGCAAACACACAACAAGCTCGTATTCGGTTTGTCAAATGTTTGTAAGTAGCTTCCACTTCTTGGGGAATTTAATTACTTAACTCCACTGCAACAAATATTTTTCTTATACAATCCATTTGCTTCACTAGTTCAGTATGTAAATACTGAGGATGGAACATTTTGAAAGACACATATCACAAAAATTTCATTGAAAACTGTAATTCAATCACTTGAAAATATGAAATGTTGTGTAGATGAGGCAGACACTATCTTGGTGCACATTGATAGAGAAACTTCAGATAATCCTAGAAATATTTGTGGTCGGTATAAGTTATCCAAAAATCACGCAATATAGATAAGACCCATCTATAATCATTGTGCAACATTGCAATCTCATTGCACTTCAAAGTTTGCGTCAGATTTCCTTGACGACACTGAGACGGAATGACAGTAGACGACTGCGAGGAAAACCGCATTCCAACGGACAATGTTTGCATCAAAGAGAAACGTAATGTCGACTACCGCAAAGTCGACTATAAATTTTATTGATAAAGTTCTTCCAAATCCAGAATTTTTTCTGGAATACTCTTATAAACCGATCGAAGTAACTACATTCACATCACTCAAGAAATATTGATTCGTATCCTCACTCATTGATGGCGATTGAGAAAGAGATCAGATTACAGGGATTATTGTTAAATTCTGTTCTCCCAATTCACTTTTTAGCGCATTTTTGAAAAAAAAATACAAAAACCGCTATTATATGCACTTTGGCTGTCTGGCTGGTTTGATGTATTGCGACTTTAAAGCGTTGGATGCCAAATAAAATGCGTTGAACGATACTGTTGAGCAAGAATATAAAAAGTAAAGAAACGTTCTGTTACCTTGCATCGTCAATATCGGAATCTTTGTATTTTTCATTTTTTTGCTTTCAGAAATACAGTGCAGAAATCATGAATATACGTGCAGAGTCCTCGTACCTCACATTTCCCACAAGATTGATGCTCTCTTTTCTCAGTTCTTCCACCTCATTTATTCAATTCGTTATGAAAAGTATTTATCATAGACGTGCGAATGATACACAAATTCTCGTCTTATTCATTTTGGTGAGACTACTGCTCTATATATTGAGCAACGAGAAACTTTCAGATAAGCTTGCAAACGTAGCAGTGGACAACGATACAATGTCACATTTTTTTCTTTATTATTTATGTGGTAATTTTAAAGTGATTTTGGATCATTCTAGATTGTTCCAGATGAAATTGTCTTCTGTGTAAGTAGATATCAATTGAATACAGATTGTACCAGCGAAACGAGCTAGCTGGAATAACTTCTATGTTTTTGAAGATACAATGAAATACTATGAAACAATCTTATGCAGGACTAAGGAGGACATGTAACTTTGGAATAAAGTACTTTTTTGAACCAGGGGATCTCAAGCTATAGCACATAGTTAAATTTTTTTCAAATAAGATGCTATATACTTTTTGGACTCATTTAGAATTGTTCTCCCTCAATTCAACCATGTATTTGTTTTATGCTCCCAACAAAAATATTGAGAGAAATGCAATTAAAATCCGAATAAACTATATTTTCATATTTTCATAGTTATTTTTCAGTAAGCTATGAAAAACAAAATCAAGTATTCGTCAATTTGAATTATACAATGCATAACTCCTATTATTGCAAATTGCTATAAAACACGCCTATGCAATTCCCTATCTCAACTGTGTTGCAAAAGTGAAGCCAAAAATGTAATATTGTCAGAGAGAGAAGGTAGAGGCGGGCCCATGTTTGTATGGAAGTAAATGGCGAGTTTCGCTCTATTTAGTATTTTCATGTGGAAATATATTGTAAAATAGGAAGAAAATGTTTTGTGCCAAATTGTAATAGTAGGAACAGAACTTGTGAAGAGAAATATTAAATTTTTTTCTGTACCCAAAAATGATATTTTATTAAATAAGTGGCGCAAGAACATAACACGATAGAATAGAACATTGTAAATTACAGATTACGTTTGTGGGAAACATTTCAGAGAGAACGATATTATGGAAGAATGGTCGTCTAGAGATGTAGAAGTGAGTAGAAATTATTTTAAAACTATAATAACAGATCTACTGACAATTCTATGTTAGAAATTGAAAGATTATATCAATGTTTCAAAGGGCGGCCTCGATCTCGGCACCAAACTATCTGGATCTTTAATCTCCTACTCGAACTCGGCACTATGCTATGGATTAGGATTTGTGACTCAATCGTACTGTCTGAGTGAGATTTTCTGGACACATGCGATTTTATATTAATAATAAACCAGACTTAAATTTTGCCGTACTTTTCAACGAATCTAATCACACGTGTAACATCAACAACTCAAAAGTCCTGCATATCGTAGATAAAATAATTTGTTTCTATTTGATGCAAGAAACTCCAATGTCAAAAATACCAAAAAAAATAAATATTTTTGTGTGTTCTATACATATTTGTATGTTTTTGTAATAATGTACGAACATATATATAAATAAGTCTTTTTTTCAATAATTTTCTCCCTGAAATTTCATCAAGTATTATTTGCAATATTATTTTTAAGACAAATTAATTTTAAAATAAATTATAGATACCAATATATATATATATATATATATATATATATATATATATATATATATATATATATATATATATATATATATATATATATATATATATGCAGGTAGATTGTGGCTTTATTTAAAAGTTGACAGTGCCGAGTTCGTGTGCTCCCCGCGCTAATCGGATTAGCATTGGTGCCGAGTTCATGATCTTGGTGCCGAGTTTATGTTCTTGGTGCCGAGTTCGCGTACGCCCGTTTCAAATTATTGTACATGCCTTACCTAGACTTTTGATAAAAAATTCAACTTGGAGGAGACTTCCTGTCAATAAATTTATTAATTTATAAAACTTATAGATCTACACAGAGTTGCAACATTAATTTCTTTATTTTCCATCAATATATAAAAGTTATTAAGAATACAATTGTCAAAAATGTGCGAAACAAGTGTTCTTGTCAGCCCTGTCGCATATTAGAATAGATTTTTCATTTCTCCTGTGCTACTTTCGAAAAATTCAAATTAACAATAGTATATTGTGCAACACGTGCAATAAGTTCTCGATTGCTCACGAGAGCTCAAGTTGGCAACTGACAACACCGCACGAGTTACAGATACTATTTTTTGCGCTGGTTTTTCTCCGGGCAGTAAATTATACTTGGCGCACGCAAAAGCTAAAGAGCCATTTACCGCCCGGAGAAATATGTGCAAAATAGTACTTATTCTGCATGAGTACTGATAGAACAGAGTCAAGTAATAAAATTTTTATTGGGCAGATTAATTTAATAACTTTTTTTTTACATCAGGAACAATGTCAGAAACTGTTACTTTGTGTGAGATCGTAGATGTATATTATTTTTTTTGTTGAATTTTTCGTACATGTTCAACAAACAAAAAATTCTTGCAGAGCAGTATTTTCTATTTCTACCTTTCTTCTAGTGAATAAGAAATTGTCTGTGTATATTTTTTCAATTTTATCACGCCTATTGTGACATGAAATATTCATCAAATTATTTATGTGCCTATTATAATTCATAATCAGAAAACTCACGTCCAAAGAAACGTTTATAAAACATGTTTCATCATAATGTACTAATTCATTGCAGGTCTTAATGAATAGAAATGCAAATTTTCTTTTACTTTTGCATCTCATTCAATGAGAAATGTAGCATTTAACGTAATGAGAATAAGAAATCTATCTGGCAATTGTATTTTATTGAAAATAATTGAAATATAATCTTATTTTTGCATATGATGCTAGCAAAGCTGGGCCCGCTCTCGCTGTTTCCCTCACAGCTGCCGCATTACATTTCAGGCTTCACGTTTTTCAACTGAGTGTCCTCTCCTCTATTATTTTCCTTCGTGCTATAAAGGGTACTCTACACCAGTAACAACAATAAAAAATCTGACGTGAACATCGCGTGACTTACTTGTACATCAGTGGATATATATATATATATATATATATATATATATATATATATATATATATATATATATATATATATATATATATATATATATATATATATTCCTCCATCCTTTTTTATTTATTGATTTTTCAAGAGTTTTTGATGGTTTTTTATGGTTGGTTTACTCTTGTCCAGTTGTTAGTTTTTCTCAATGTTTGTGATTATTAATTCTCTATTTTTCTGTAAGTTGAAGTTTATCCGTTTTTACTTGTCAATTTGATTTAACTGTCTTATTGTTTACATTACTTTAGTCCCCTGAAGAAGCCAAAAATTATTGGTGAAAGCTTGGGCCATTGAAATAAATGAGAATTTTTGAATAATTAAAGACTGACTACCCAATAAACATCATAACATATATAACTATAGATATATATATATATATATATATATATATATATATATATATATATATATATATATATATATATAAATTACGATGTGATTTTGTGTTTGATCATATATATCATTGGATATATATAATCAAACACAAAATCTCATCGTTCCACAGTTAATCGTTTTGGATTTACTCAAGAGAATCTAAAAATCTGTCAAGTAGAATGCCAAGTTGGTTGCTATGTAAACAGTAGGCCAATTATTCTTATACTACAACATTCCTAAATACGGATTTCCAAAATTCTACGACTATCAACAGATCTTAATTTATGCGCAAAATTTAGAGATAAATTCCTACTGAAGTGCACTTCCGGTTTGGTCAATTGTTATGAAAATAGTAGGCAATCATTCAGATGCTACAGCGGACTGAAATACCAAATTTCAATATTCTACACCTGATCATTTCGAATTTATGCGTAAAATTCCAAAAGACTGTCAGACAAAGTGCACTTCCGGCTCAGTGGATCTCAATAAAAATAGGATATGAGCATCTAGACGGTATAATCGTCCTAAATACTGGATTCTAATAATCAACGTTCAATCACTTTGGATTTATGCATAATATTCAAAAAATGTTCAAAATAAAGTGCTCTTCCGGCTTAGACGATAGCAATCATATTGCAGGGTGTAAGACTAGATATTATAAAAGTGCCTAATACTGAATTGGAATATTCTACGACTGATTGTTTAGAATTTTTGCGAAAATTCAAGAAGTCTGTCATAGAAAGTGCACTTCCAGCTCAGCCGATTGTTACAAAAATAGAAGATGACCATTGAGTTGCTACAACAATTCAAATGCTAAATCTAAGTATTCTATGGCTGATCATTCTGAATTTATCAGCAAAAAGTTTCAAGTGAAGTGCACTTCCAGGTCAATCAATCGCAATCATAATGCAAGATGCACAATAAGATGTTTCAGAAGTTCCTTATACGAAATTTCAATATGCTATAGCGGATCATTCCATATTTATGCATGAAATTCAAAATAAGTTTCAAATAAAGTGCACTTCTGGCCTGGCCGATTCTCACAAAAATAGCAGATAACCGTTCTGTTACAACAACAAGTTCAAATACTGGATTTCAACATCCTACGGTCGATTTATTAGAAAGATTCGAAAAAAGTTTCAAGTAAAGTGCACTTCCAGTACAGACGATTGGAATCATAATGCAAAGTGCACAACTAGACCCTATACCAGTTTCAAATACAAAATTTCAACAATATCCGTCCAACCAGCTTTGAGATTTGCGAGTTACGCACGCACGAACATACGTACCAACATCAAGCCAAAAATAGTCAAAATGGATTCAGGAATGCTCAAAACGAACATTTCCATCAAAATCTCGATAGGTGAATTTTGTCGGTTTCACAATACTTACTTGTTACTTTGTACAAGAAGTAAAGATTTGATGAATCGCGTAAGAGATGCTTATGCTACTTTAACAATGAAAAAAATTATAATGTCATTTCTTAATCAGTTTTGAAAAGATCCGAATTACGTTAAGAAAGAGATGGGAATCAGCTGGAACATTATTCATAAGGTTATTAACCAGTAATTCAATATATTCATGTAGCTCAATTGTTCATAGCCTGCTGAAAAATAGCTATGAAAATAAAGTTTATTCAAATTTTATGCGCAATTTACAAGAAAGGATCCTTTTACAAAAGGAATTAGCCATGTGGCGATAACATGGATTTTTATGTAGCCAGCTCTCCGTCTAGAATACATGATTGAAACTTCATCGAATGAGCCTTGAAAATATACAGCATCCTATTCAAAAAATAGTAACTATGTGTTGTAGCTTGAGAACCACTGAATTAGAAAAAAATATTGCATTCTATAATTGGGTGTCCCCCTTGATCCTGCATAATTGTCCTATAGAATTTTATTGTATCATCAAAAACATAAAAGTTATTCCAGGCAGCTCGTTACGCTGGTACACCTTGTATTCAATTGATATATGTAATTGTGCATCTACTGCGAAGCAAATGAATCAGCGAAAGAATACATCATCAATCTAGCTACACAGCTAATACATCCGACATATCCACACATATTCGACACATCATACCTCACAACGAAACTCAAATCCTATTTTCCATACCAACCTTATATCACAAATATATTCCAATCCATTGAATATACGTTACCCGAAATAAAACCGAACCCAATATAAAAAATCCAATGCTGGGTAAGTGATAAATAAGAAATCGATATCGACTTTCTTGGATTCAATAAAATAGAAGTTGACCTTAACGACCACGAGAAAATGTTCCAATCTATAATATCCAACCCCCGGAACAGCACTGTTATTCACATTGGCACCTCAAAGATCTAACGAAAGACGAGAGCAGCAATAATCTCTGAAGATAACGTATATAAATACCAACTATCAGAACACATAGGTATATTTTCGGTTGAGATCTTCAGCTTACTCAAGGTCATCAAGACTCTTCGAACTTCCTGTCATTTTTAGACCAATCATCCTCACATAAAAGAAATTTAGGAACTCCTGCACCAAATAAATCAAAAGAATATCACAATAATATTCATCTAAATACCTTCACACATAAGCATTGATAAAATGGAGTCAACAGACAGAGCTGCCAAAGAAGCCACTCAATCTGGAAAACGCACACAACTTAACATAGCAAATAACAACACATCGAAAATGAAAAAAAAACTTGTAGAACATTAGCAAAACATATGACAGCAAACAACAAATAACAAATTAGGAGTTTTACAAGGAAAAATAGGATATAATACATATACAAACTCACTGGACCATGTGAGTGCCAATACCGGAAGAGAAAGCAGATTCATTGTGAAAAAATAGAAAATAAGTATGACTATTCCATTCGTAGTATTTATAACAAGGTTAACAATGCTAAATCGCCATAGAAACGGTGCATATCAGTGGGTATTTGAACGTGTAGAAATACCATCGGGTATTACACTAGTGGTCCAAGTGAGTATTTTATTCAAAGATGTGGATACCTCCAATTTGTGCTCTCTTCGTATTTAATGGAATATTTTTCTGAATATCTTCATCAATTTTATCTTCTGATCTATCACCAAACCTTTCTGAACTAGATTCCATATCAAGATGTTTCAGTTTGACAGAAGTTTGTTTACTTGATCTTATGAAAATTACGTGAGTTGTTACTAGATCCATAGAAAACTAATTTGAAAAAATGATTTGACTCCTGGAATAGTCCTCCATATACCATTTGTAGTTAAAGTATTATAGACTATTTTTGTGGTGCAATCACTCATGTTTATTGTGCTTGTGAATACCACTCGTGCTGCACACTCGTGGTATTCAAACGCAAGCACAATAAACATTCGTGATAGCACCACAAAAATAATCGATAATACTTCAACTACTTATGGTATAATAAATGAGTATTTGAATACCCGAAGGATGTTTAATAATAGAGTAAATACTGAACTATATTCTACCAAACTGACGATGAAAGTAAATGCAAAACAAATATAGAGCAACATATTGAACTCATGCAGAGCAATAAAAATTGTTCAAATCAAATCACCATCATCAAACATTAGCTGGAAATGCCAGTTGATATCAATATTCGAACGAGAACGTTGGGATCAAATTTTGCGACAAAACTTGCCAGGTTACAAATTTGTCCAAAGTTTACAGACCTGTAACATGCAAAAAAATTCTACGACCTTCAACTTCAATATTTTACTCTAAATGTTCCTTTCTCTTACTCATACGTGTGACTGAATATTCATAAAATAAACGCGGCAGATAAATCAAACATCTCTGTTCTCCAAATCAGATACAAACTGAGCTTTCAATTTGAACATTCTGCAAGAAATATTAGTTCCTGAACTGAAATCAGAATGATCGAAGAATTTTCAGTTGTCGACTATCTGAATTTCGACAGTCGCTACTTTTCTCTTTGGAAGCTATCCGAAAGGCTAGTATTTTCAGCAGAGTATGCAAATAAAAAGCTTAGTTTGTGCCTGAATTCGAGGACAGAGATGTTGAACTTATCTGCAGTGTTTATTCTGATGCGCTTGCATAAAGATTTAGTCACGCGCAGCATATGAGAAAGAAGAAGAAGCATTCAGAACAGGATTGCTGCCGGAGGCTGCCTTACCACATTGTCCATAAATATAACCAAGTCTCTGTTTGAATCGACCACAATATTTTAACACGATTTCAAAGTTCTCGAATAAGATTCTTCATAAAGTTAGATTACACAAAATGCGCCTCATGCGCCAGATAACTTCAGTGCCAGAGGCACGTGATATTTTACTGTAATCATGAATTCAAATTGAATTGATTAGGATATGCAGCGCGTATGCGGTAGTTGTGCCTTATTTATTTTGAAGGGAAAACTATCGACTACTAAATCTATATTTTTCTCGAAGAGATTCGAGTCATGAGGTGACCAATGTGAGCTCACCCATTATGACAGTAATTTCATGACAGGGTAACTTTTGTCAGTTCAAGGGAGGGTCAGAAACGAGTGACAATTGAAAGCTCTGTCCAAAGAGAGAATTATGTTTGGAATGAGGTACATTCAGGAAGTTTTGACAGCCATTGATAGTGGCATCAGCAATACGACTTCAAAGTGCATAGACTTCAATGCAGAAGAGGTTTTTGTGGAGGTAATAAGCTCTGCTACACGCTTTCCAATCCAAATCCTATTTTAAGTTTCAAAAGTTTTGAAGCCGCTGTGTGGTCATTGATTGCCAGCACGATATCGGCAATAACGACGACGCGGTCAGGCGCACCACCACACAGAATTGGAGCTGTCGAAAATGCCCGAACACAATTTTATGACGTGGTGGAACCGCAATTTTTGCACTGAAACCCAGTGGTGTAAAAGAACGCAAGACACGATACCCCGCCGACCTCGCCGCGGGTCACCTTTCATGCTCAGGATGTCCGGAGAATCTGTAGATGAAAGTTTCGGAAGCGGAAAATTAAACACCGAGTTTGTGGGAACACACGTTTAGAGAAACTGATCGAGATTCAGTCGGCCAAATACTCACACAATTTTCACATTATTTATTACAGTTCTTTCATTCCAATTCAAAAACGAATTCATGCTGATAGTTTGAATTGCAACAATCTTATATTTTTATAGTCTCCGATTATAAAATTAGAGAACACTGTAAATAATGGACATATGTTGATATCATACAACAATATATTATAATAATAATAGTAATAATGATAATGACAAGCAACTAGAAAGAAAAATACTGATCTACAAAAAGTTTATTACCTTAAACGAAACGATCAGAGAATTTGAAGAGTAACAGTGGTAAATGCTTGGTACTTACCTGAAACAAAGACATGGAAGAATTAATTACATGTATGCCGAAATGTTCTACTATAATTCCAACATATATATATATATATATATATATATATATATATATATATATATATATATATATATATATATATATATATATATATATATATATATATATATAAATCCCCATATGCAAATCCAGTTTAGCTATAATCCAAAGAAGTCAATCCAAAATATTGGGAATGATTTCAGATGCACCTTGGTATGTAATCAATCAAACTCTACATGACGATCTAAAGGTACCACTCGTTATGACGTCATTGCAAAACGCAGTATCAACCCCTACAAAAAATTGGAAATTCACCAGAACACCCTAATAATTCACCTATTACTTGATGAACAAAATAACAGAAGACTGAAGAGGAATTGGCCATCTGACCTTATAATTGGTTGAAGAAGGCGTGTCACTGGACACGAGCCTTATCATGTCATAATCAACACTCTTAGTGCTGTGATTATCAAAGTAGCTCATAGAATTGTATTCTGATTGCTAATAAATATCATATATATATATATATATATATATATATATATATATATATATATATATATATATATATATATATATATATATATATATATATATATATATATATATATATATATATATATATATATATATATATATATATATATATAGGGTGTTAAACCTGTAATGCAATTTGTCGAGCATAACATTTTTTCTCAATTACTTATTTCCGTAAATCCTCTGGATATAGAGTAAAAATTCATCAAAGTTTTGTCAAAATTTTCATAGTGCGCCTATGGTTCGAACTGAATGTTTCTCATTTGTTGGAAGAATGACAGCTGTCGATCGAAAGGAGTATTTTGCAACTTTGAGCCATCGTAGTCTTGTCAATCATTCATTTGAAACTGAAAAAATATTAGTATTTTGGCAATACATTGATTTTCGCTCACCTCGATGATTCTATTTTTGCATATGTGGAAAAAAAACTGAATTTGTCTCTGTTATCAACAATTTGGTCTTTCAGTCGTATTTAAATGTCATTTTTAAGAAGTTTGATTTTTATTTAGGGATTTCACGTATATTTTTGGATAGTACATTTCTCAAATATAAGATTGTCTGCACAAGTTCATCGCACGTGAATCAGCTGATTTGAATTGTCTGAAACTGTGTCACAGTGTCAGGAGTGTTAGACTGTGCTGCCATCTACAAGCAGTTCAAAAAGTAGTTGCTGTTCTCAACTTACTTCATCAGAAACAGATCAGAAACATAAAGAGAAAATCATTCAACGATTTATTTCAAGAAAACGGTAGAATATTGAAAGGAATGTTATTCTAAATTAATTAATTCACTGAATAATTCAATCGAAATATTGCTACATGAAGTTTTTAAGATTCTATTCTTAAAGAACAGAAAATATGACCTATAAATGTATCAAACTGAATTTGGTAAATGATTTTGAATATTTTCCGGAATACATGATACAATATTTTGTTCATTCAGCAGATTAATTCACGGAGCATACTTTATTGAAACGACCTGAGTGTGATGTGTGAATTTTGTGATAATATGAGAAAAACTAATACACACGTGCTTCATTCATGAATTAATGTATTTTATTCATCTCATCTGCTGTTTTACGTTTCAGATGAACGTTAGGTTCTTAATATCCCATGGTATTCTCATCGTAATGTATAAGTGCATAATATTTTGACATTAAATGCATTAGCATGACCGCAATAATTCAATTTTTAGAAAAAAATGACAATTCGGAGATCGTTCCAAATAAATTTGCTAAGCTTATCCTAAACTGCCCGTGAAATCGTACACAGAATTAATAATTTATAATCTGTTTTGTTCCAGAATTTATTTGAAGGAATTGATAACTCACATATGTCAAAATCAATTATTTTTCTATTGCAACTGCTACTGGATCCGATAACTATGCACCTGAACAACTCGTTAAATTATAGGAGATAAAAAATTCTAAAAAAAGGTGAGAATTCGGGAAAAAGTTACTAAGAAAAATTGTTACGCTTGACGAGAACTATCACTGGTTAAAATCAAAGTACTTATTTCTGTTACACACTGTATATATATATGCGAGCATTTTGCTGATGCTGATCTAACAAATATGACCATAACTCTTGCTCACATTTGACAATTATGTTGGCTAATTTGATTACCTCCATTTTTCCACGGGTATAATTATTCTTCCTCAAAGCTTAATCTCTGCCTCACGAACTCACACTCGTAGAAAATCGGAGGATTTCTGCTCGCTGGTCCGCCAAAATTAAATTAATATCTCGCGTTACTTGCCGGAAAACGGTTTCTAATTTCATCACGAAAAATTAGCATGGGATATGGAAGCGTCGCTTGTTCCTTTTATTATAGAGTTACCTAAAATTAACGCAAATTCTGCGCTGATAATCAAATTTCCAGTAACTTTCTTGATGGATTTCTAAACTGATGTTGCGTGTCAGTTTCGTTTATTAGTTTATATTAGAGATATATGTTGTTGGCACTAATTTTCCCTCCCGAAACTTTGGATGATTATAATTACTTTCTTACTCCAATTCCATGTATCAAAACATTATTCTTTTCTCCTGTTATTCCGAATGTTTCTCGGAGGCTAGATATCATTCACTTTCTTTGTATGACAGACTGATTATTTATTAACTAGAAACTGTTGTAAATGTGAGATGGCGAAATTAAGATTAATAGAATTATCACAGAATATAGCCTATAGTGATTCAATTTAGAATAGAAAGACCCTATCCAAATGCGCAGAATACAAGTAGAGGCTCACGCATGTCTAATACTTTTTCGCTGGCTTGATTTGATATATGTGTTGGAGTTTACAAGTATATTGGATTGAAAATAATTCTATCGAATTTGAAATTACTTGATTACTGTCAAATGTTAGATATCTATCTACTTCAAAGTTTGATTGTAAATAAGAATACCTATAAAGGCCTTCCTCTATAAAAAGCTCAAAGAAGGAGTGCGAAAGAGATGCTTTCCTCATACAAATATTTTCAATTGTAGTCTTAGCAAATTCCTCAGACGCAAATAGAGTAAATTTGACGGACAAAGTTGATCGGTATCATAATTTGGAGTATATGATCAATAAAAATAGACGATAAAATATGTAATTCAGGCTATATCCATGAAGCTTTTCTAAAAAGGTGCATTCCATAAAAAGTTGCCGTAAAATTATATAGCATCATATTAAACCGGATGCAGTGTTCTATTTCACAGTTTCTCTTTACTACAGACCTTCACAATTTGATATTCTTTCCCACGAAGTACAGATTTGCACGATTTGTTACAATAACTGCCTTCCCACTTATGGTACAGAGTATTTTTATTTCGTTCACGTTTCTCATATTCATTCAAAAACTTCGACTGTTTTGGCAACTTTGATTAGGAATCATTACAGGCTATAAAAAGAGAATAAGATTTGATTGTTTTCACTTCTAACGACTGACGTCTTGTAGTTCCCATTGATATTTGGATAATATTTTTGGGATTTAGCATAATTTACAAATATTTCGTGGGAATCTGGCCGTTTTACAAAATTGGTGATGATTCTTTCTGGGATAATGGATCGCGAACGTCAGCTATGAGGAATTATCGGGGCTTGAATCTACATAGAAAATTTGAGAGAGATGGAAAAATATATATCGAATATTCTTAGTCCTTATCTGCCTGCACTTATTTCAAATTGATTTCAATTGGAACATACCACTCTACTACGGCACTGATTACGCTAATTTAATATTTTTATTCCAGGAGACTTGTGAAAATTCAAGAAAATTTCAAATGCTGTAGGCTTGCTGTACTAGTAGATAATCAATTTCATCATTTACCTCTCTATTATAGGCGAATCTCAGTTCGAAGTACACGCTCTTGAATTCAAGGATGATGGTCTCAGCTTTTTTCCAACGAGCAATCACTACGCAATTGTTACTATAGCATTTGTAATTTTCATGGTCAAGATTTGCTCCTCATATTATGGTAATTCTCTGTTTCTGTTAGATCGAATTTACGTTTAAGTTACTGTTCGATAAGCTCATAAAAATAGTATATTATGCTACAAGGACCGAACGACTGTCATTTTTGTCCAGGATAAATTTGGCTGCATTCAGTGAAGACGAGGGCAAAGTTCGAGGCAGAGGCAAGGGCGAAGTACGAGGCGAAGACGAGGGCAAAGCCCAAGGCGTAGCTCTGTGCAGTCTAATTTGTCCGTGACAATGATGACAGTCGTTCACAGTCCGTGTTGCATACGATACTTTTTGTAACAACTGCACCGAAGTAACCCCATTACTAAATTTTTTAAATAAATTTGGATGTATTGAAACTATCTTATCGATTTGACAAACATATTTTTGCAAATGCAATCACATTAGAGTAAACTTATACAATGAAACATAACTTACATGATTCATTTTATTGATTGATATTTTTCACATTCTCTGTGCTGTGCTATCCCGTTCACAATAAATACACATACTATCACGAACACATTCTATAATACAAATTTCTTTCAAATATCAATCAGACATAATCAAAATGAAAAAAATCCACGGCATCCATGATCTATGATCTACAATTCCATTTTTACCCAGCGGGAAAAAATATCCATCAATTCCCAGTCAACAGAGAACTAATGAAAATTGTTACCATGGTTTGGAATTGAGAACTTTCGAAGCAGAAGTCAGCTCAGCAATAGGGTACTTTTGGTGTACGTGTTACAAAAAGCTATTTATTTGTATGTAGATTTGAAATCACGAGCTAATAGTGTTAGATCCGTTATAGGTGGGTGTCGACCTTAAACAGATTTCTTTAGGCAACTGATAAACGTCAAGAATCAAAATACAACTAAATGTAATAGCTCACGTCTGACAATTATTTTTCTATATTTTTTGATACCGGTACTTATGTGACATACGAGGGGGTATTGATAAGTTCTTAGCCTACCATATGAAACGTCACAATATTCAATAACAAAATTTTATTCATTCAATATTATCTCCTTCAAGACTTACACATACAGCAGAAAGTATCTAAAATAATTTTAAGCTGCTCAAAAAAAAGTCTTTGTCTTGGTCTGCATACCACTCCTCAACGGCACATATTGCTCCATCATTTTCCGAAAATCTTTTACTCCTCAAATGTTCTTCTAGTTTTAAGAACAGATAATAGTCTGACGGTGTTGAATCTGGAGAATAGGTTGGGTGGTCAATCAACTCCAAACCAATTTCATCCAATTTTTGGAGCGCAATCAAAGATTTGTAAGCAAAAGCTTTGTCTTCTTCACAATTTTCTAACGCAGTCTAGTTAGCAGCTCAGTTATATGCTTCACTCTGCTCTAGATAATCTATCAGAATTGTCCCATTTCTGTCCCAGAAAATTGGAGCAAGAATTTTGCCGGCCGATTTTTGAACACGGAATTTTTGAACTATCTGATCACCCTCTTTTAAATTCCGAGACCCAGGTTTTGATAGTGACTTATGAAGGACAAACATCACTCAAGGTTTTCATAATATCAACAAGAATCTCTTTACCTGACAATTCTCCCAAAAATGAGTGCTTTATAATTAATCCAAACAAGATTTTTTTCAAATTCTATCTTTCTTTCAGACATGTTGTTTTCAAAAATCTGACGTGAACATCACGTGACTTACTTGTACATCATTTGATATACAGGGTGTAACAGAAATAAGTACATTAATTTTAACCTGCAATAGATCTCCTCAAGCCTAACAATTTTTCTTTATAACTTCATAGTGCGCCTATGGTTAGAACTGAATGCTTCTCATTTGTTGGAAGAAAGACAGCTGTCGATTCAAATGATTATTTTGAAACTTCAAACCATCATGGTCTTATTAATCATTCATTTGAAACTGAAAGAATAACAGTATTTCAATAATACACTGATATTCGCTCACCTCGATAATTGTTTTTTTGTATATGTTGCAAGAAAGATCAAATTTATCTCTGAAACCAACAATTTGGTATATTGGTCGTATTTATATGTTATTGTTGAGAAATTTCATTTCTATTTAGGAATTTTACGTATATTTTCAAATAGTTGGTACATTTCTTGAACATTAGATTGTCAGCACGAGTTCATTGCACTTGGATCGGCTGATTTGAATAGTCTGAATACAGCCTGTAACACAGTTAGAATATGGGTCAGATTGTGCTGCCATCTACGAGCAACTTAAAAAGTAGTTGCTGCTCTTAGCTTACTTCATTACTGTTGGCTCTCAAACATAAAGAGAAAATCATTCAACGATTTATTCAAAGTGAACGGTGAAATATTAAATGGAATGCAATTGTAAAATAATTGATTTAATGAATAATTCAACTGAAAATATTCCCGCAACAAATTGTAAGAGCTTATTCTTGAAAAACAGAAAACCTAACCTACAAATGTATCACACTGAGTTTGATAATTGATCTTAAATATCTTTTAAAATATAAGATACAATATTCTATTTGTTCAACAGATCAATTCACGCGGCATACTTCATCAAAACGATCTGACTGTGAAGTTTGTAATAATATGAGAAAAAACTAATTCACAGCTGCTTCATTTATAAATTAATGTATTTTATTCATTTCATCTGGTGTTTTACGTTCCAGGTAAACGATAAGCTCCCAATATCTCATAGTATTCCCATCATTATGTATAAGTGCACAATATTTTGACATTAAATACATGAGCATAACCACAATAATTCAATTTATAGTGAGAAATGACATTTTTGAAATCGTTCCAAATAAATTCGCCGAACTAATCTTACACTGCCTGCGAAATCGCAGATAGAAGAGCTTGACATTTTCACAGGTTTTAACTTTTGTGACAATAATAATTAGACGATTTTTTCCAAAATTTATTTGAAGGAATTGATCCGGAATTGATAGCTCACATATGTCGAAATCAATTGTTCCGTTGTAACCAGGGTTGTAACTGCTACTGGATCCGATAATTATGCACCTGAATGACTCGTTAAATTATAGGGGTTAAAAAATGCTAAAAAAAGATGAGAATTCGAGAAAAAGTTATTAAGAAAAATTGTTATGCTTGACGGGTTCTATCACTGGTTAAAATTATTGTACTTATTTCTCTTACACCCTGTATACACAAATTCATTCAATAAAGTTTTCTGTCACTCCAGATTATAATTGATATAATTTTAAATATATTTTGACATGTAAAATGTCAAACAAAATCAAAAAATTGACAACAGATTATCATTGCCTACTTTATCATTTCAAATAAACTGATTGTTTCATACGGAAAACTCTGAATGTCTGTTATTCATATAAACTGCACTTCAGGCTCAGCCGATTGATACAGAAATAATAGATAACCAGTTTGATGCTACAACAAATTCAAATACTAAATTTCAATATGCTATGGCTGATTATTCTAAATATATGCAAAAAATTGAAAAAAATGTCAAATGGAGTGCACTTCTGGCTTGGCCGATTCATACAAAAATAGCAGATAATCATTGTGATACAACATCAAACTCAAATATTGAATTTTAACATCCTACGATTGAACATTATGGATTTATCAGAAAAATTCGAAAAGAGTTTCAAGTGAAGTGGACTTCCGGTACCGACGATTGGAGCCATAATGCGAGGTGCACAACTAGACCCTATACCAGTCTTAAATACAAAATTTCAACATTATGCGTTCAACAAGTTCCGAGATTTGCGAGTTACTCACGCACGCACGAACATACGTACCGACATCAATAGCCAAAAATAGTCAAAATGGATTCAGGGATGCTCAAAACGGATATTCCTATCGAAATCTTGATGGGTGAGTTTTGTTGGTTTCACGATACTTCCTTGAATACAAGTAAACAAAAATTCACAAATCTATTACCGTTCCACTCATGATTATCAAACCGTGATAACTTATTCATAGAACATGATAGTTGTAACTATAGCAATTATATCAACTTCTCCTTGCGAGAAACTTTCCAGGCTAACTGGATATCAATACTCCTCGTATGATTTGATATAGTCACAAAAAACTGATTTCGCAGCAGGATTCTCTGCACGATATTGTGATGGCTATCATGCGATTTACTGTGGTGGAATATGACGTCAGGCTGGTTTTAAGCGTGTTTGCATACTGAGTTCTGTGATAGAACATGTGCTATTTTTTTTTGTGACTTCTGAGTCAAGATGTTTGCATTTGGCTTTGATGTGTTCTGCCAAGTTATTCTTCTTTGTAGTTGCATGCCTAGGTGAACAGCTTCTTTTTTCGTGTATGATACTTCATCATTTATTCTGATTCTTGGACATATTATTCTCCTATCTGTACATGTGTTGATTTGTTTTAATTAACTTTCACTCTTCATTTTGAGGCCCATTTTTCGATGTCGTTCATAGATTTCTACAGGATTTCAGTTGCTTTGATGGAATCGCATATTGCGAAGATTGCTGTGTCGTCCGCGAGAGTGGCTGTTGTTACATTTTCAGAGCAAGGTGAGACGGCTGTAAAAAGATGGTATAGATCTGGACCCATACGGAAAAAAATGAATTATACTAAATAAAGATTGATGTCCAATAAGTAGTGTTATAATCACTAATTATTACACTTTTAAGCAATAATACCTTTGTTTTGACAATCAATTCACAATAATCATTGTTTAAATACTCAAATTTAAAGTTTATCTGCAAAAAACTGGTATTATGAACATTGAAAATTACAATGTGCTTGTTGAAAAAATGGAATTGTAATAATTATTGAGTGAAAACTCCATTTTTCTCGTTTAGGAAGTAAAAATTCATAGTCTGAAAGCTAAAATATTCAAAGACAAATCATAAAATTTGTAAGTCAAACTGAACTTTTTAATATATTATATATAATGGAAATATACAAGTACAGATCTCATATTTTATGTAGAATGAATATTGAGCTATACTATTTCAATATGAAATAATGAATTCTCAAGTGTATTTAATATTAAAAGAATTATTGAATTCTATCAATGAGCTCCATGAAAATCTACTTAAGTGAAATGATAAATTTTATATACAATACTAAATTCACTTTATACTTATTATAATCATCAGCTTGTAAAAAGTATATTTCGAACTCAACAATTTAATCATTTGTATTATAATTTTTCATGTTTGAAACCTGATTCTCTGACCCTTTCCTCGAATGTGCTTAGAGCCCATAGGATTCACAGTCTATTATTAGATACAAGCCCCTAAAGTTGGCAGTGAAAATGCCACCAAGTGAATTGCTAAGTGGTTATCTCTAAGAAAAATTAACAGAATAGGTAAGTGATGTATAGCATTAAAATATCAATTACTTGCATTAATATCAATAAAGGTCCAGTTGTATAAAGCATTGTTAAGGTTAATTACATTGTCAAATATTTGATCACATGTTCCTAGCCCTACTTGCCGACTTTTTGATATAAATCATATTTTTATCCATAATTCCATAGTAAATAGAACAACAAGTAGTTCGAAATCCTATCAACGAATTGACAAATCATACCCCAAAAGTTGAACAAATTGAGATGTTGCTAATGTCCGATTAGTACGATGTAAGTATTGTAAGTTGACATTTGCACGAAATGAAGGGAATTCATGATCTCATAACATAATTTATCTAAGAGAATTCGGTTAGATTGATAATATCCTGTAACAATAATGAAGTTTTCTATGAAAATGATCTGTAATTTGAGCTCCGGGAGTTTTATAGAAACTTTCTTAGACTCTAAATCAATTATTTATTGCTTTATCTTTAATTTCAACAGTGTATCAATTTATTTTTCTAATGTGAGATATCCGTTTTGTGTGATACTTGATTTATGCCATAATTATTCTATTTCTAGACTACACATATCCCTGAAGAAGGCAACAATATCAACAATGTGAGCGAAACGTCGGTTTTTGTGTGAATAAAATTTTAAACTGTGACTGACTTCCAATCATCGTTTTCATTCATCACCCATCCAGTCGACCATCGCCTTGATATTATTTTATAGTAATAATTGTTTTTTATTTTTAATTTTTCATTTTACTTTTGTACTGAAAATGTAAGAGTATATTATTTTCTTAAATAAAATTTACCACTCTTGAAACAAAAGCTGTGAATATATTATTTATTTATTTCAGTTGACGAATTACTACTTACCGAACGAATTATTCAGCTTTATTATAGCATATTTCATGTTTACAAAAATGCAAGGTAAGAAAAAAAATCGATCAATTTCTTCGAAATTCAATTATGAATAATTGGTTCTTGGATTTTAATTCTGTGTATTTTTTTTCATTCCAGTTTGACGTTTTGATCCTTAAACGGATAATCATCATCGAAAACAATAATAAAAGAATAAACAAAGCAAAAATCTGGATAGTAAAAGATCTACAGAAGCCTTGACATGAAAACGTGGACTCTACATTTACAACATAAAGAATCAATAATCTCCTGCAATTCATCCAAGTTTTAGGTAAAATCATGTGAGAGTACCTCAAACAAAGGGAAAAATAATTCTAGTCACAATGATATTCGTCAAGACTAATATTATAGATTCCTCTGCTTGAGGCTCTCTAGTGTTGTTTTTTCTCAAACCTTGAATGAATGTCAGAAGTTTATTGTTCTTTTTGTCCTAGATGTATAATCTACGTTTTCATCTGATCTGCTGTATATTTTTCATTATCTTGATACTTGCCGTGTTTCCTTTTTATCATCATTTTCTGATCGAAATGTCAAACTGAAATGAAAAAAAAATACAATATTGCATCCAAGAACCAATTATTAAAAAAAAAAATATTTATTGATATTTAAAAAAATGGAAATTCAAACTTCGATAAGTATATTGTACAAAAAAATATTTTACTGAAAGAATTGCTAGTTTTTATTGTTTGAAATGACAAAATTTTAAATCAAGATAGGAATATTTACTATTATATATATTCAGAAAATAATTTTGATACGTGAAATTCTATAAATGAGATAGGAGATTTTTAGTGTTTGAAACATTAAAATTTAAAGGTTGAGAGTTATTATTTACCATAGTCCCTGTTACATATTATATACTTCTATATGGAATTATATGTATCGGAATTGATAATTTTATCATTTGGAACTTTAAAATTTGTATCTTGACTCTGTATTATTTTTCCTTAGAGATAATACATTTAAGTGGATCAAAGATATATTTTTCCACTTTTCACTTTATAATAAGTGACAAATTTTGAGGCAGGCTCCGGGTTACTATTCAAAACATCAAAAACTAGTAGAAATCTCACTAAATGTTGATATTTAATTTTTTCCGTGAGGATACTTTCGGGGTACACCAGGTTTGATTTTGCTTGGTTGAGAGACAGCATTGTGATGTTTCACCCTGAAGTATCGTTCATCCAGGTACGACTTGATTAGTAGGTAGTATTGATCCGATAGCATTTTTTTCACTTTACTCAGAAGTCCTGAGCGCCCGACTTGGTCAAGTGTCTGGCTCACGTCAATAAATGCTGCAGAACTTATTTTTTCAGAGCTGCAAGCAGTTCTCCGGTTCATCCACTATCCGATTCATGGGCTGCATGGTTGAATGTTGCTTCCTGAATCCAAACTGGTGTGACGGAATCAATTTTTTTCCTCCAATGATGATTTTCAGTCTTCTTAGTTCAGCTTTCCGGATAGTTTTGAGAGTAGGGGAGATAAAGTGAGTAGATTATATAACAGGAAATCAAGTATTCTCCAGAAGCGATCGTATCTAAATGCATATGCGATTACCTATAAGATTTATCAAATAAAACCTGACCAAAGTCACAAATAAATGATACTGATCAAGACCACATAAGGTAATACTGATGAGGAACTGACAGCTTATTATCTGCGTAGCACACTTAGCAGGGTACGTATAAAAAGGTGACTCCACCTGGTTTGTAAGGCTCCTATGATGAATTTCACTCGGATGGCTACCAAAAAAGCATAGGATCAACATTTCCACGGATGACATTACAACCACTCTGATAAGGGACTGACAGCTCATCTGAGTAATATACTTAGCAGGGTACTTGCATGAGAAGATAGCTTAATTTGGCTTGTCAGGCTCTTATGATGAATTCCACTCGGGTGGCTACCAAAAAAGCATGAGGTTAACATACCTATGGATGACATTACAATCATTAGGAGTGCTGACTACTTTTCAAGTAGAATGTATTATGATGATCACAACACTCTGAACATTTCAGTAGGAAATTTATTCTGCATACCAGAATATGATTCGTAGTTGAAATAAAAAAAATATACAAACATATCAATTTTTCAATCAAATATAGTCAGATGGGAAAACCACAGAATATTTTCATATGGAAATTTTCTGAGAGTTCA
Source organism: Dromius quadrimaculatus (assembly GCA_963989225.1). Classification (NCBI taxonomy): domain Eukaryota; kingdom Metazoa; phylum Arthropoda; class Insecta; order Coleoptera; family Carabidae; genus Dromius; species Dromius quadrimaculatus. The sequence goes on from OZ022328.1 coordinate 8,634,227, forward strand.
ACATATTCTGTTATTTATGTTGTCAATATGAATAAATAACAAACAAGATTATTGCTGATATTATTTCGTTCCAAATAACAATATTTTCATATGGAATAGGAGGGATCAATTATTATACAATTATTATTTTTTCTTTCTATAACTGGATAAAACAAAAATATTGCTCAATTGTGGATATGCGATATCTCTCACAGATTGTTTCAATTAGTTGAATTATTAATTATTAGAAGCTTGAATCTAATAACCAAGATTCATCAAGTACATTATTCCAACTGAAAATATATTAACAAAATCCATCTTGACGTTTTCAAATTTCTGTAATTAATGAAACTTCTGGGAATTAATTTCGAGGTTCAATATCCGAGAACTTTTCATCTAAACAAAATATTTTGCATGAAAACAACAACTGGTAAATTAAAATTACCCCTTCTACAAAATTATCGCATTAATAATTGCCACGTTTGTATTATGCAAATGTTGACCTCTCAACGTAGCGTCGAAGTCTGCGCGAAAAGTTTTTGCTGTTAACCAAAGATACCAGAACATCGAAGTGATATTTCAGATACTCTGCAAGTTGTTCAAACTTCTTTAATTTATTTCACATCGATACTGCTGAAAATTCAAGCTGGAATATTTTCCACGGGGCTCACAGTAAAGGAGATACTTCAAACAAAACAAAATGAGTGAATGCTTGGGATCGCAGGATAATATTATCATTATAATTGATTTCATTTGGACGAATCAAAAGTATGTGAGATTCAAAACTAGGAAAAAAAAATCAGATTATTATCAGTGAAAAACTTCAAAAAACGTTCCGTTCAAACTCAATCACTATTATTATCACATTCAAATTTCGACTATGTGACGTTTCTGATTGTTATAATATTGTCTGAGAATAGTTTAATAGATGTAGCTTTCTGTAACTCTTCCGAACCATCCAAAATTACTATATAATAACGATCATTACGTTCATAGACTTCGGCGTCCTTTGAGGTCAGAATCATTGCAAGCGTTTGACACCGCGAGTGTATAATCTATCTGAAGTGTTGATCCGGCGTAGAGTTGCACTTGCGGTCACTCAAGGGTCCTCGAAAAAAAAACAGGGCCAAAAACACCATTAATCTCCTAACTTGAAAATCAAGTGCTAAGTTGTCAAAAGCACAGACGCCACAATGCGCATAGATCATAAATCAATGTTCTGAACTTGTTATTTTTGTAAAGATTTATTTTGCTCTTAATTAGGAGGAAGCGTCATTGCTAACGCGGCGTTTTGTTGCGTTATGGATGCGTTTGTCGTCACCTCGTTAAAATTAGTCGAAAATCTAATGATTTATGAGAATTTTGCTAACTTATTCATAGAATGTCACTTATTCAAAGTAATTCATTATTCTGAATAAATTGCGATATAAATCATAGTTACTGAATCACTATTACTCCCTATATGTGATGCGCAAAAGCCTGAAAATACCTACAGTGTCTTGGGGACAAGACTACACCACTGAGTTCTGAATTAGTTCATTGTTCCAAAATCATGTTGCTTTCTACCAGTATTGATATTCAATCAATAATGAATAAGAGTGAACATTATGAAATATCAATATTTCGGTGTAATTAACAATTGAACAATACAAAACAAATTAATTTAGCCCCAAAACCTACTCCATCCCAATTCTGGAGCTAAAGCGTTTCAATTGATTGATCTGTAGAGCTTCACATGACCAATTTAATATTCTGATGCTGAATGACTCTGTTCAAACAATTTGAATGTGAAATACAGATTTCTGAACGCGTATACTCCAACGATTTTATCATATTTTGGAAGGGATTGCCACAGAACAAATTTTGTATCATGGATATGTAAAACGAAATGATTGAAGAAAAAATTGTGAGGTTCAAACATAAACGAATGAAATTGGTACAGATATCCAAAAAAAGCTAAATATTTTCATCACCTTTTTTCAAATCAACTGAAAAATAACAACTTATGTAACAAGTATGTGAGGCTGAGCATTATGACATGAGTCCAAGTATTTAAAGATAACTGATAGGCTTGAACTGAATTCAAATACTATTCATATTAAAAATTTGTGAGGATACAATCCAAATGGTAGTATCATTAACTGTAGTAACAACTACCTAGAAGATAGCACATTCAAATTAATATTCAATATATACTACTTTGAAACAAAAAACAAAGAGACACCAGAAACTAAGATTATCAACGTTACTTTCTTTCTGATTGTAAGTAGTCATAATCATATCCATGTTTTAATACTGGCTATCAACGTCTAGTTTCTGTTTGGTATCATTTGTTTGACGGTATGATCAAAAACTATATACAACAGTCCATCTTGCTAATTGTTCTATACCGGAACAAAATTATTGAGAGTGAAATTATCTTGAATAGTACCTCAACTTACCCACTAACAAAATGCAGATGAACAATTCTCCATCTCTCACTAGATATTCAAATAGGGAATGTCCACAGTCAACACTCGAACATAATCCAGTCAAGATACACATAATACAGTTTAAACACATAGGATAAGATCATCACAAATAAAATTCATACACAACACAACACAAAATCACTGCAAAAACTCTGACATCTTGTTGATAACTAACATGTGTTCAACCGAGCACTAATTAAATGAACGAAATAAAACGAAATTCAACGAGATTTGAATATAGATTTTCTGCAGCCTTATATACCATCGGAACGATATTTATTGATAAACTAATATATTCTCATGTTTCATTCTAATTTATTGCCATTTGGGGCATACGTATCAACAATTTTATCAAAATACATCAAATTGGGACACATGTTATTATTTTCAAGCCTAAAAGTAATGAACTCTATATGACCCATACAATAAACGTTATTCTTTGTTTACTTGGGAACATTAGGTTGAATATGTAGAAATCAGTGGAGAAATTTGCTTGTTTTCTAATCAGCAACACTTTTCTAATTAACAACAAGAAATAATAAGCAAAGAACGCACTATGACTTTCGCCCAAATGACAGCTTTGATTTAATTAAGAGAAAATTACAGGTTAAACATATAAGAGAGCAAGAATTTCCTCGATCTCGCCAGAAACAAATGTAGTGTCGCGTCTTTAGCTGCATCCAGAATTTCTCGAGAGTCTTGAGCTTCTTACGCTACTGACAAATCAATTTTCAATATTGTTTGTTTGTTACTAAGCTATTATTCAGCAGTTGTCAAATTCGTTACTATGTTTTTGCAAGAACACAATCTTGATTAGTATTTCTGTAGAAAATTATCTCTATTCTTGGCGTCTTCCACTCAAGTTTTTCCAACAAAGAAACAAAATAATAGCATGTTCAACATGTAAGGAAATAGTATATTGTGTGGCTAGGGACGAAACAAGACGATTTCAGCTGAGGGTGAATGTTGCTTGCCCGAGCGACGCTTGTTTCTGTCCGGTTATATTTGCATTTGTTTGAAATTGTCTTGTTTCGACTGACAAAACAGGCGTTGAAACGCGTTGTTCCACTGCAGGAATTACGAAAACGATATCACTTTGCTCGTGTAAATTTTATTCACTCTCTCGTTGCTATCGCTCGTAAATTCTCACTTTTCTGTACTTTTTGAACAACCTACCATTATTATTCCTTCTGATTATAATATTTTCACTCGAGCAAGGGTCCAACTACAAGATAGTCGAATCGACCCAGTCCACAAAAATATTTTTTTGAAATGTACCGGCTTCAAGGAATTTGATGGAATCTACACACTTTCCCATTCACTTGGCAGACTCTTTCTCTCACTTCTGACATATTGTGCTACGTCTCAGTTAGGCGTCAACTGATGTTTAGCAACCATCAGATATTAAATCACTTCTAATTTTTGAAGGCATATTTACAACTCTCTCTTGGAACTGCGACCCAAGCTTCTTTTTGATGCTATGCTATAAGATTTCCATCAATTTTTGATTTTAAGTGTATTCAAGGGCTCGGAACTATTTATCAGCATCCAAAATGTCGTCTACATAGTCTAAAAGTCCCTCGCTGATCACATCAATGTTATTGTGCTACTTCAAAGAAGAACAGCAAAATAGAGCCAGTCCAAAATTCACAAATCTTTTATTGAATTCCAGTGGATTCTGGAAGATGATAAACTTGATAGTCTTTATCACATACCAGAATGGAAAATGAGAGCAACATAGACAAGCCACTCGTAACAGAAGGAAAGCTACAATCTCTCACATGCTGTCATTTGAAAGGAGGACATACAGCTATAAGCTAGAGATATTCGCATTCAAAAATCCCATTTTTCCCAACGTGAGGCAAGTTAACAAAATTGATCAAAATTGAATGTGAATGATTGTTCCAAGTTACACAATAAATTTACAAGTTCAGCTGAATATGCTTCATTTTTAGTCTCATGTAAGCAGCCTGCCAATAAGATTTCAGTCGACTTCTGAATTAACAAGTTATTTAAATAATTTCTAGTTATATAGAATAAGTAATTCCTGGTCACCATCTTCCAATTGAACCTCCGGCAATCCAAAATAAAAAATGTATGTTCCAAAGAAACGGAGACCCTCAAAATCTATAAGAGGACCCTTCATTTTTTAAAATAATTACTCTGAATATGACTACTATCTGTCAGTTTAACAATGACAGCTGTCACTTTGATATATCCAATTGATTGATGCAACACAAAATTCATGGAACAGCGATTGAACCGGCCACGGAGCTTATGGTCGGAGAAATACTGTGATGGCCACAGCAGATTTTCCAATATGCATGAACTCCTAGCAGAGATTTTCGGATGCAAATATTCTAAGCTCACTGTATGTATCTCTCTTATAGATGGCAGTCCAGAATGTAGGCAAACAAGCAGCATCCTGTGGCAAACCACACGGTGCTATCCAATCCCTTAGTCTTCCTGGAAAATAAACGGGCTCAAACTTCAGCACAGATATGTGGTTGAGTGTCAAATAGTTCACGAGTAGATTAAGGCAGAAAAGTTGTGTTTTTTGGTCTTAATCGAACTATGAGTGGAGAATCAGACAGTCGTTTGAGATGACTGCTTGCCTAGTATCCAAGACTAGTCTTGTGAAAGACCATAATAATGCCATCTACTCTGGAACTGTGAATCTTGCCATCCAATCATTTAACCGAACGCATGCGCAGCTCACAGAAAACGGATGTGTGATAGAGTGCCGTTCCTCGACCATACACACCGGTTACTCGTCTAACGGTGACACAAGGAGATATTCTGACAGGATTCTTGTTCCTGTTGGTATATCGAACCTGGTAGATGAATAGACCACACGCCCCCATCCCTTCAAGCTGTAGACTTTGCAACTCAACTCCCCAATCAAGGGCAACGGGCGCGAACCAACAGCAAAGATGTGTGGTAGAGTTTAATGCTCGACCGGTTACTCATCAAGATAACACGAGAAGATATAGACAGAAACCCCCACTCTCTGGCTTTATTGTCATGTACTTCAGGCCTTTGAACCTTGCCACTCAATCCTCCAGCTGAGGGCAGCGGACGCAAACCGATTGGTAGCTGATGTGTGGTAGAGTAATAACTTACTCGCCGGCGATTGGTCAAACGGGTACACAAGTACGGAAGAATTAGTTCCCCCCTGCAAAGGTGGCCTTCTCGATTATTGTTGGTTTCTAAGGCAATCTGCCTAGAGTTGCTAATTAGCTTCTGCGGGTGAGCTGCGTAACAAATCAGCTCCTGAACTAACAATGGAGAGCCAGTAGGCCAGTGGTCCTTGCCACAAACATCTGACTGTGGCAAGATTGATTATTCAATTAATCATGTCACTAAAAGTGCCACAACCTTAAAAGCCTCAGCAACTACGATCAATGCAATCTCGGCACAGTATGACTTGACAATCTTACATACTCAAGCACGTGAAAGATTTTGATTTCAAATTGTATTTGTATTTGTATTTGTATAAAAGGCATTTTGAATGAGATTGTAGCCTTTTTCTGTTACGAGTACACCGATCAATTGAGGTTACATTCTTCAAGCTGTTTAGATAAATTATGTTCTTGCGACACCAATGAGATTCTGTCGACGGTTTCATTAGTACAATGAGAGATTTAGAGTTGCCAGTAAACTATTGCAGAAATAATTTAGAAATATCATCACATTATTGCTCTATTGAGTGATACCATTGAGGAACCATTCGAATATATATACTTCATTCAAATCCTCTCGCATTATCAATGTTGGTCTTATCCCAATTTATTGTCTATTCTAATTCACATTACTTCCAGATTCCGTGTTCAGTAACGGTAATTCCGTGAATTGAAACATTAGATAGAATTCTGAATTACATCCGGTCCTTATCAACACATTTCACAACAAAAGTCTCCTAGAATTATGCATAATTTAAGTTGACACTTAACGTCATACATAAGACTGTGGCTTCCTGCAGAGTGGTGCAAGGTATTCAGGGTTCTAGTGCCCTGAAACAGGATTTTGTTGCGGTAGGCCACCTGTGAACCATATCCTGTGCGATAACGTGCTGCCAGCAAAAACTAACTTACCACACAATTTCCACCGTTTGAAAGTTTTTGAAAGAAAATCCATTGGAGTAATCTGAAGGATAATAATAATTTTAAATGGAAATGAGAATTTCAGTTTTCACTCTCCAGTTACCTATGCTAATAATTTATATTTTCAATCTTTCAAAGGTTTAGCAATTTTGAACTATACATAAAAAACTTTATTGCTAGTTGGTAATCATGTGGAAACAGTGCACTTTGTTCTGTGTATTACAATTACAATCAGGTTATATTGTTATGTATATTAAACTAAATGGCGTTTATTTTCGAATAATCTTTTGACTCTAGATTACACTGTACTTCTATTTGTCTAACTCATGAAAAATTTCACCCACAAATGAATAATGTAACAGTATTTTGTCATGAAATGATAAAAATTATTATATTTCCCTAAAAGTATCCTTCACACGCAACCTCTCTCCTATCCCTTGCAGCTTTAACGGCCTTTTTACACAACACACCACGCCTGGTTATCGATTTGTCTACTCGATCCGTCGACATTGAGGGAAAGTCATCACGATGTTTAATTATCGCTTTTAGATTGCGTTCGTTGAATTGTTTCGTTAGGTATGCATTAGTTGGAATGGTTTCATGCTAATATATACGCTATTTGTTGTCTGCTATCTGAACTAGTACGTTTATTTAAGGTAGTTTTGTATTCTTTTGAAATGGAATGAACTGTATCCTAGTAAGTAGCCTGAAATAGGAGTGTGATTGAGTTTTCCGGATTTGAACCTCAGATAGTATATAATATATTCCACGTGTTCCTGAACATATAGGCGTTACAAAATAAATCAACCACACATTTTAGCTCTGTTCGTTCTGAGAAGGATTATATAGTTATTACCTGTAGTTGGAATGAGTGATATTAAATACTCTTATAGAAGTTTCATTTGAATATTCCCATTTGTCTTCTAATTAATCTTGCGTTTCATCGAATTGGGGAGAAGAGAAGCTAAAATTTCATTCTTAACGAACAGGGATCCATTTCATTGAAGAATCTCCACGGAAAAAACTCGTTAAGCTAGGGGATGTTTTAGAAACCAATTAAAGTCAAAAATAAATGTACAATTGATGTGAGGTAGAATTTGCTAATTATTTTTACGGTTGAGGCTTCAGGGTAGGCGATTATACCCCTCGTTACTAAAATGTTCATTATTTCAGCACACAGAGTTTTCACAAATATGATTAGTGGAGTTCCGAGTCTGCATGAACTTAGCGTGGCTTTTCCCGCGTTTTCTCTCGTTTTTTATTCGTAAATTTAATATTCCTCGCTTCCGACTGTCCGTTTCCATCCCGCCATATTGCCCTAATAGCCTCTTCACACAGAGAAAATTTCCATGCAAATGAGGCAGTTGTGTGAATCTGTGATGGTGTGGCTTACAGTGGCGACGATGCAAGGGATGCATAGCATTTCCAAGCAACCCTCAATTCTTCCAATTGCAAATGGTTCATGGAAAATAATGATTCAAATTTTTTTATTCTCAGTGAAGCAGATCTGGAAGCAGTCGCGGATACGTCGAGGGATAGTAATTCAAGATACCATTTTTTTTTTTTTTTTGAAAGATATGGTATTATCCTTTCGAAAAAAAATTGTAGCAGGGTATTCATTTGATGAAGGAAAAATAAGGTTGAGAAATATTTATTCATCCAATTTATGGTCGCTGAATGGCTGTCGCTCTCCGCTTGTACAAGCTCCCTCTTCTATTTGGACAGTTTGAGGTAGTACGTGGCTAAAACCTTATAATTAATTTTAGATCGATATTTCATCAAGATAAATTAATAATTCATGTAAATTTCTGTAACTTTAGACTATGCCTTCATTAACAATGAGTACCGTACACTATAATGCTTCTAACACAGCATGGTTACAGAAGAGAAGTGTTCAGGAGGCTTTTAAAAAAGATACGATGTAGTATCGATATCAGGCGATAATTAATTGAAAAAACAAGGACAGAATTGCAGGCACAAATAATCAGTTATATTATTTGAAGCTTGTGAGCGTACACTTTTTTGTTTTGCAGACTGGATGTCTCAACAAATTGGTATTCTCAAGTAAATAGGTTTCCTTCCAACAAATGCATGGCAATACCAATATTAAGAACTCACGTAGCAAAGGCAACAACATAATATCATTTTGTACCGTTATTATTATAAAAATAGAAAGCCTTTTTCGGTGTTAGTAGTATTCAATTTGTGGTCATATACGTCATTCTTCTCCTCCTTCTTTTTCATTATTATTTTTCTGTTTTGTCATCGGGTGCATTATCTATTGATTTGTTACTCCTCCTCCTTCAGATCTTTCTCTCAGCCTTTCGATGATTTCGACCGTTTTGGGGACGAAAGACTTCTTTGTTGCTTGTCGTTCGAAATTTGTGAATTTGTGGCCATGTGTTCTAAAATATTCTTCATTTATCTTCTCACTCTTCTGTCTGATATAGTTTCTCTGTTCTTTCATGAAGTCCATCATTGTCCTGATCTGCTCCTTGTCTTCAGATTTGATGCGTAGATGATTTATAGAAGAATGATAGGTTGATTGAGATTCATACTTCAAGTTTACTGAAATTCGGGCTGACCAAGTGTTTATAAGGATTTTTTGATACAATGAAAGAGAAGTCATTTCTGTCAACTGGAAAATTCTTGCAGAAAGATACCAAAGTAGCTGACAAGATGCTTTTATAATGATTAACATTGCTGGATTCTTTGTATTTGGAGAGAGACTAGTCGGAGATGAGAGTGCGCCGATAAATTTTCAAGCTGCATCTTCATGACTTTTCGACAAGATGGTTGATCAATTCTATTCTGATGCTTGTTCTGCACTAAGTGACAGAAAACTTCAGGATTGATGCATTGTTGAATAAGATTACAATGTTTTTACGTTCCGTTCTTTGGCTACTGATCAATAATTAAACAAAATATTATCGCTAGTGGTCGCCCAGTGGTCGATATTCGATCGTAATTTATTAAGTTTCCAAGTCAGAACGGTATTAAATTTAACCTTCCATCCTTGTGTGCTTCAGGTAGAATCAACTTGATATTCAATGCTTTATCTGAATCAACGATAGAAATTGTATTTCCCATTGAAGATTTTAGCATGACTACCTCCTACCTGTCGCGATTCTTATCCCAACTGAGTGAGTATTGGATGTCAGACATTTTCCCATTCGGTGTATATTTTTGAGATATTCTAGCGGAAGATATTACTGTTTTTGGCAGGAAATAGGACATCCTGTATATGATTCTAGCTGTCTGCACTTCTTGGTATACCAAATCGCACATTTCTTCGTTCGCACAATATGCTCAGAAAGGGGTGCAAAGCTTTCTTTTAACGTATTGATGAATAGATAATCCGCGACTTTGAGAGTTTTTTTCTAGGACAGATTGATTTGAGATCCCTGAGAGGCGGATTGCATTGTTGAATAGTTATATTTCTGAAGTTTAATAGTTATTTTGGCGGGTTTGCTGGAAAATGTCGATTGTTACTGATCATGAAAGTTTTTGGAGTAATATGTTGCATATGATTTATTTATCGAACAATTTCCGTTCATCATTTATACACCCTCAAGTCATTTTGGGCTTGCCATAGTCTCGTCCATCATCCTATAGTAAATATCATTTCTTGGAAATTGAAATACTTTAAAGTCAAACTGACCACTGTCGTTAACTCTTTTGTACAGATATATTTGCAATTGTTCTCTTCACGTTCTTCAATTTGGAATCTGCACGATCAATTCTTTAGATTTTACCCTCATCCTTACTCCAAAAATTTGATCCTCTCAATACCTGTTTCGTTAAACGAATTGGTTTTCGTCATGAGATCATGTTTCGATGAATTTGTGAGAGTACATGAAGTTGCCTTGAAGTCCCAAGCCCACAAATATTATTTGACAACATCTGGAAGATCTGTTGAAACGTCGTCACATCGCGGTCAATCGGACCTATTTTTGTACATTCGTGGTCCGAAACTCACCGATCATCACAATTCAGCTGAGAAAACAATACTTTTTTATTGATGTTATTGCAGATCTCTTTTATATAATGCTTACCTTTTTGTGAGCCTAGTCGAATTTGAATTCAAGTCTTCCTATTATTGGCCCTGTTTAGTTATAGTTTTTGCCATATATATTAGAAGTGCGTATACTATTTTTTTGTATCGCACGTCATCTACGCCAACCATGGACCATAGTAACGGTATTATATGTCATTAATTTGTTATTTACTGGGCATGGTAGTGCTGCGAAGATCACATTCTATGTGTACTCTTAGATCGTTCCCAAAAGTAACTTGGCGTCTAACCTGACCAGATCAAAATATGGTGTACTTAACATGTCGCAATATACAATACATAACTCAGTGTAACAACTATCCACAACTCATACTTTTCAGTTTGATGTATCTACCCGAATGTAGATTGAGTTTTCCTGCATGGATCAACTGGCGCCTCAAATTATTGGCTCTCATTAATTTAGCCTACTCCTTCCCCCATTGAGTTCCGCCGCGGATCTAACCGGTCCTTGCCCGGGCTCTTCTTGGACACAATTTGTCGCTCTTGAACGCCTGAATCTGGTATCATATAAGTTGAATGCTATTCCAATTTGCTGACCTCTGTTCTTGGATAGCACTAGATGTGTGTTGATGAAGTGAGTATTCGTCGGAGAAGCGCACATCTTCACATCTTGTCTATTTCTTGACCGCTACATGCATAGTATGCAGTGTTTCAGCATCATTATTGATAAACAGCAGGTGAATTCATTGGAAGTCCTTGACCTGCTACCTTTTGGTCTATTGTACTCTGTATCTACTACTAGTGAGTCTTAACCACTTCTCCTCAACCTCTGCATAGTGTTACCTGTCCCAATTACACGACGTGTAGGCTTTTACTCATTGCGCAGACTACTTTTATGGTCTTTTTTTCATGAGGAACAGGCTACCTGTTTTATTATTAGATAGTCTTCTGGTGGTAAAACAGTATTATTGGTCACATGATTACACAATGTCATCGGCAAACTTAAGCAGCGTTACGTTCGGTGATGTGGATTTTGGGATGTTGAGCAGTAATTTTCTTATGGAATAGATTACAAGACAAGTCTTCATTGATTCGATTCTTCATATATACAGAGTGTAACTGAACCTTTGTAACAAAATTTGATGGTATATAGTACTGGACGTACTGATCACGAATCAAAAAGAATTCTGCTGAAACTCGTATAAACAGCAGTAGTTTGAGAAAATATAGCATTTCGGGTACAACTAGTTTTCACAGGTACTTCTATGCAAAGTAAATGGAGAACTATGTTACACAATATTAACATGCGTAATTAATTATCAGTGAAGCAATTAAATTCATTAAATAGGGATATTTTCATCAACTGCAGAATCAATAAAATTTGTATTACACAAGATATTACATAAATCTGGAGCAAAGAATTTGAAGATTATAAATTTTTCAAAAATTGCTCAAAATTGTCACCGTTCACAGCAACACACAATGCAGTACGTTGAATGAGCTTGGCGATACAAGCTTGAATTGTGTTCTATTATTATTTCTGCGCTATTTTCAATACGCTGTTGCAGTTCTTCAATACTTAGCGGCACATTTTGGCTATCATTAACTAATAACTTTGAATAACCCCAAAAATAAAATTCAAGAAGATCAAGATCTGGTGATCTTGAAGGCCATGGTATAGGACCACCACGCCCTATCCAACGACTTTCGTATGCAGTATGCAGTATCTAAATGCTCTCTTTCAAATCTGTTGAAGTGCAGAGGTGCACCGTCATGGAGAAACCATGCATGCTGCTGAACATCTAGCGGAGTGTCCTCTAACAATTCTAGTAGAGTGTTATTTAAGAACTCTGAGTAATCGTTACCATTCGTACGCGCAGGTTAAATGTATGGACCAAGTAGAGTACCATTCACAATCCCAGCCCAAACGTTCAAAGAGAATCGATGCTGGAAAATTCTTCTTCTAATAACATGTGGGATTACTCGTAACCAGCAATGTGAATTATGGAAATTATAAATATCATCTCTAGTGAACAAGGACTCATCGGAGAAAATTACATTCAATGTGAAATTTTGGTCTTAAGCATGTTGCTGAAGAAGCCATTGGCAGAAATTTACTCGCTAGAGGTGGTCACGTTGCATCAGATTTCGAACTCTTTGGTAATGGAACGGACGGCACCCTAAGTTTTGAAGAAAACTCCACACAGTCATATGAGAAACTTCTTGTCCCAAGTTGCGTGAAAATTGGCGAGTACTAATTGTAGGATCAACATCAATTTCATACGCAAGAGCTCCTGATTGTACAATATTCACCACAGAACTATCTTCAAGCTTATTAGTAAAATTTCTAAACATAACAGAGCCTCACTAAATATGCCTATAGATCGTCATCTGATTCAGGCAAAATCTGATAAATTTGTTGTATATTGCTTGATTTATTTGCATTTAGGGCCGGTTTCACTAGTTTCAGTCACATTCATTCTGAGGTTATTTCATCAAAAAACTATTGTAAATACAATTGTTGCTATAGTTTCTGACTCAATATCAACTTTAGATGAATTTAACTGACGTTAGTCTGGCCTCGCATCAGAATATTCGTGAAATATCTGAGTTCAATATTTGTTCCAAATTGATAACGAATGTTCTTGATCAATGACCATTTATTGTCCATAAGATTTTGAAGAATACAAAAATGTTGGTTATATATTCACAGAGTTCCCATCTAAATTATGTCATCATGGAAAAAAGTAATAACTAAACGAGCTAACCATCAGGCGCGCATTGACTGAAGTTAAAAATGAACGAACCAAAAAATTTACGGGAAAATTTAATTGCAATTTTCAACTTTTGTTGCAATTAGACTGGTTATTTGTGATAATTCAGGCGTAAAATAACAGTGAATCAGCATTTTTTTTATTTGTTGATACTGGATCAATTTCAATGGAATCACGTTTTGAATAGAAATTTGATTTTCCCATATTAGAATCAGAAATATATTGTGAGTTTATTTTAACGTGGAACGTGTAATGCTTCAATTTAAAATGTATCAAAGTGATAATTACAAAATAAAACATATGGAATAGGCTGAAAATACATTCCTGTCGAATTCATCACCATTTGACATTATCCTAAAATTTCTTAGATATGGATACTAGGCTCTGCTCGATAACTCTTTCAGTTATCTATAGCCAGCATTATTTGACGTTTGAAATTTGGTGATTCTGCAGTCTTTGTGGGATGAATCATAAATCATGACTATCTCAAAAGGAGAAGAATCCTGAATGCACGGCACACCTTTCTTTATTCAATGGTTTGAAGTCTCTAGTCTGCAGAATAAAGTGTTCATCATTATTCTTGATTGATTACAATTCATTCATTGACAATTATGAAACGTAAAAACAGGACAACCTGTTAGTGGTGGGTGAAACTTTTTGGTGACAATTGATTAATACCATGGAATAGGGGCACAAATCCTATGAGGTAGTAGAGATCTACTAAATAAATCACCTGGTCCTTTTGTGGGATTGAAGCTATCTAACAGAAAGTTTATGAGTTTAGCTATTTTCATTATAGAGATGATGATCAATCTGCGTAATTGTGCAGTATCTACTGGAATGGACTACAAAATTCCGAGCACAAATCACCTTTGTTATTGAAACTAATATGTACCAGGTACACTGCTGTTTCGCTATTGATATGCGAGCGTTATCGCTCGAACGCAGCTTTGTTGAACAAGCCTATGGCGACGTATTGTATGTAGATTATTATTTGTCCTACAATGATGTGAACAAATATAACTTTTGACACTGCCAGCTACTGAATTACATAACAAATTCTGCAGTAATATCGCTGCTGTATTTTGCACTTTCCATTGTTTTGATGTTTGGGTTACACAGGTCAAATAGTTGCATTGTTTTCGAGAGCTCTACAGTTGAAATACTGTTCATGATTCCACTTCATACCTCTTTTGGAGAGGCTCAAACATGATACAGATGAATCGATGATAATAACTGATATTTTTGAACAATTCAGTTTTTGATAGCCATAATTCTATGCAAGGAGTTCATTCTAGTCGATATGAAATTTTGAAGTATGAGGGCAGTTTAGAGAGAGATCTAGCCAATTTGGTCTTTCAACAATCTCACCATTCCTCAATATCAGGACAAGTGGGACAAAAAACGAACACTATTTTGGAAGTCTGATCCATATATTCGTCTTGAAAGATACTTCTTTATATACCTAGACAACATGCCAAATGATAATGCTATTTTTACTTGCTTTGTAACGATCATGCAACAGCAAATTTTCTGTTTGCAATAATCTGAACGCCTCCATTCAGCAGATAGTTTAGAGTACACTACTGTATTGATTGTACTTCTTCTTGGAACATACTTGGCGAACAATATTCCTCTATTATTTTAAAAAATTATTGCTAACGGCTTCTTCGCTGGTGACTGATTTTGAGGAAAATGTGTCGTCATGAACCCTTCACAACGATTATTTTCTAGTGGATGGATTTTAATAATACAGCTTTATCTCGTCATATGTCATTATTCTTGCAAAAGTCACCCTCAACCAGCAAAGTTTCTCGATTTTTCTTCAATTAATTATTGATAACAGCTTTTTCTTTTGTGACTGATTTAGAGGAGATGAAATTCTCAGGCAACCATTACATGGACTGTTTTCTGGTATGTGGATCTGAATGGTACACTACTATCTTGTCGTATGTCACAATTTCTTGGAGAATCTGCTTCCAACTAGCAAAATGTTGGAATTATCCTGCGCAGGTCATTTACTGTTTCCATTTGGCTGTAATAAATGTTTTCCATTGTATTGCTGAATTTTTTGAAGACTTGTTTGGGGTAATGATAGATTTTTGATATCGATAAAGACTTCTCACTGATGTTTCATTTAGGAATGTAGATATTTGGGAGTTTGGAGCATATAACACTCAATTGTTGCGTTGTTTGCCGCAAAAAAAGATTGGAAAAAATACTTGAATTAATAGAATTAGAATGGTAATAGCAGCAATCCTGTAGTCCAGGAGCCGACCGCATCTTATTTTCTCTGATTGACTTTACACAAATCAATCAAGAATATAGTAATCAATAAGAAGCCAGTTCCAGGATCCTGTCCTAGGTGTTAAAATAACAGCCATTTCCGATCAATTTGTTTGAGGGTAGCTTCTTTGATAGAGCAATATATAATAGAAAAATAAAGCAAAAGTCAAGTAATTCAAGACAAAATCAGAGTGTCACCCTCTGCCCAGTCCGCAGTGTTGTAAATAGGGTCCGCAAAGCCCCGTAATGTGGGTGAAGGGGCGCAGTTAAGGGGGCACAACACAATTTGCCACGAAATTATAATATACCATTTGGATATGAATAGAATATCTCCCAACCAAGTTACATTTTAATCATAATTATTGCGATTGTTGTACCCAAATAATAATATATTTAGTTTATTACTGCTGCCAATTATACCTAATTTGAAAAAATATTTGACTATCTATTGTCAATTGTCGTTGCCGATGCTTCATATATGCTAACTCTGAATTCCCGAGTATTTGTATCTACCTTATTACATAATTTATAATCCAAAATTAATTATGCGTCAATAATATTACAAAAGAAGAATATAGCATTAGATGAAGCAGTAACTGTGCTTGAGACAGTAAAAACTAATTTAAATGGTTTTAGATCAAAATATAGTGAAATAAAATCCGAATCTGAAAGTATTTGCAAAAAATGGGAAATAATACCCGAGTTTAAAGGTACAAGAAAATCAAAAAAAAAATGTCAATTTGATGAGTTATGTGACGACTACAATTTTGTTAATGCCTAACATAAATTTAAGGTTGATGTTTTTAATGTCCGACTAGTTTATTATTGTTATCATAATAACACTGATTTTAGGGTTATTACGTAACAAATAATACCCGAGGGCATTACGTTTCAAAATAATGATTTTGAAAAATAGCAAACAAGTTTCCTAGTTACAGCAAGTAGCTAGAGTAATTTCTCTGACAGAAATCACGATGACAGGACATACATTGCTAAAAATTTTGATTGAAATACAACTAAAGTCGGACATTAAACATTGAAAACACCATGGGAGCTGAACAGATAATAATTCCTACGGTCAACGTACACACCTCGGGCCAGAGGCCCTCGGAAAGTATACTATTGTCCTTTTAACACCCTCGATACTTTAATTACTATTATAGAACAGTTGACTTAGTCAATTCACAAATAAAAATAGATTTGAAGGAGTGTTAAAAGTTGCAGATTTTAAGGCCAAAAACATTGCTAACATTATCAGAAAAAGACCTTCAAATGTCGGCAATAGAATTACGAAAACACTATAGCGATGATTCATCGGAAAACTCTCCGATGCAATTGATTAATGCGATATATTTTTGAGAAAATGACATTAATGCCTGTACAACTATTCAGGAAATGAGGAAATGACAGATAATTACTTTAATCAAATATTCATTTATGAAAAGTGATTTACGTGAGATTGCACTGCTTTATTACTATTTTAAAGCATCCCTGTCACTCTGGCTACAGAAGGAAGATCTTTCAGCAAATTAAAAATAATTAAATCCTATCTTTGAAATAACAAGAATCAAGATAGAGCAAGTTATCTCTCTCTTTTGGCAATGGAATATCATGCAGCAGAAAATTTGAATTTGGAAACTCTTATTACAGATTTTGCAAATGAAAAAGCCTGGAAAACTGATATTTAATTAAATTTTATATAGAATATGTGAATTATCATTCTTTTGTTATTTATTTATCTATAACAATTATGAAAAAATATTGCATTGAGACTATTTTCTTGCACTTAATCATTGAATTTTCGGAAGCTCATTGGGGCCTTCATTTTATTTTGCGGTGGGACCACCAAATCCTAGTTACGTCACTGCCAGTCCGTCCAAGAAAAAAAACTTGAACCGTGAATTAGATCAGGAAAATTGAATGCAATTGGACTTTTCTACTTACTTGTACAAAGTAACAAGTAAGTATTGTGAGACTGACAAAATTCACCTATCTAGATTTTGATGGAAATATCCGTTTTGAGCATCCCTGGATCCATTTTGACTATTTTTGGCTTGATGTCGGTACGTAAGTTCGTACGTGCGTGCGTGCATGCGTAACTCGCAAATCTCAAAACTGGTTGAACGTAAAATGTTGAAATTTCGTATTTGAGACTGGTATAGGATCTAGTTGTGCACATCGCATTATGGTTCAAATCGTCTGTACCGGAACTACACTTTACTCAAAACTTTTTTCGAATTTTTCTAATAAATCCAGAATGATCGACCGCAGGATGCCAAAATTCAGTATTCGAATTTGGTATTGTATTAGAAAAATTACCTGCTATTTTTATATGGATCGGCTAAGCTAGAAGTGCACTTTACTTGAAACTTTCTTTGAATTTTCTGCATAAATCTAGAATGATTCGCCATAGCATTTTGAAATTTCGTATTAAGCACTTCTATAACATCTTATTGTACATCTTGCATTATGATTGCGATCGGCTAAGCCGGAACTGCACTTTACTTAAGACTTTTTCTCAATTTTCCGCATAAATCCAGAATGATCAGCCATAGGATACTGGAATTGAGCATTTGAAATTGCTGTAGCATTTTAATGGTCATCTACTACTTTTGTAACAATCGGCTGAGCCAGAAGTGCAGATTTTTTGAATTGTTCGCATAAATTCTAAGCTATCAATCGTAGAATATTCAAATTTTGTATTAGGCACTTTTATAATATTTAGTTGTACACCGTGCATTATGATTGCTATCGACTAAGCCGGAAGAGCACTTTATTCTAAACATTTTTTGAATTCTCCGCATAAATCCAAAACGATTGAACGTAGATTGTTAGAATTCAGTATTTAGGACGATTATACCGTCTACATGCTCACATCCTATTTTTATCGAGATCCACTGAGCTGGAAGTGCACTTTACTTGACAGTCTTTTGGAATTTTTCGCATAAATTCGAAACGATCAGGTGTAGAATATTGAAATTTGGTATTTCAGTTTGCTGTAGCATCTGAATGATTGCCTACTATTCTTGTTACAATAGACTGAACTGGAAGCGCCCTTCAGTAGGAATTAATTCCTTAATTTTGCGCATAAATTCAGATCTGTTGGTAGTCGTAGAATTTCGGAAATCAGTATTAAGGAATGTTGTAATATAAGAATCATGGTCTACTGTTTCCATAGTAACCGACTTGGCTGAAAGCGCATTCTACTTGACAGATTTTTAAAATCTCTTCAGTAAATCCAAAACTATGGAGTTCATAGAAGGAGAGCGCTCTCTAATGGGTGGCGCGTTCAAAATACGGTTCAATTTTGTGTGCAATTAAAGGTGGCGCTGATCGTAAGTTACATTTTGAAGTTAGACACTTCAAACTATCTTCAGACTAACGGAAAAAAAAACGGCAAAATAAAGTTCTGTTGGTTAACTTGGTTTCTTACTAGAGAAAAAATGAGTTGCAGATACAAAAGATAACGCAGAATGAGTAAATGTTGTAGTATAACTATAAGAGGCCATTTTCTGGCAAAAACACTGAATAAAACAGATGAGAAAAATAAGAATAAAAGTAAAATGTATAAAAAATCATCAAAGTTTTGACGATTGTTTAATGATATACTAATTTATTATGTTGATTTCTTTTTGAATATTACAGAATATAGTTTCATGTGAAATGTTTATATATTCTCTATAATATAAATTAATTTGTACACATAGAGTATGTACATTCCTTACAATATTTTTTTTGTCTTTTTTCTTTTTATTGGTTTTTTGAATCTGATGAATAAATATAACTGCTAATCACAATTTTCTATGGTAACTTTTAAAACTGGCACGTGAAAGTCAGCTTATGAGCTGCGCCACCATTATTTGCATCCAAAATGAGCTCACTTCACATCAGATTTTCCGACACGTAGAACAGGATTCTAGATTCAAAAATTTTGTAACCTTATTAACCACTTTATTCCTGATCGATTTATATACAATTTGGTCGTGAGTACAATCAGGAAACATACAATGCTACCAGCTTCCCAACTATCAAGACCCAATTGATTGCTAAAGCTGGATTCGAGCTTCCAATAATACTAGTCCCTTGAATGTATTTGGGTAAGATATATATTAATTTTCATTTAAGAAAGTCTTTGTTCACAATTTTATTCGTGTAATGAAATGACACTTCTGTATATTAGAGAACTACACATCGTCTGATAAAGACATATCCATATTCATACACTTATGTAGAATACTCGGGTCTTATCACCCAAGATGTAGCCCAAGGGTTCAATGCAAGTTGCAGGAAGCCATCTAAAAGACTTACTCATTTGTCTTTCTTGTCTAGCTACACTCAAGTCTCTAGAGACTTTGGTATGTTCCTGAGGACTGCGGTGAGCAAGTTTTCTTTTTATTTAATTCTTTAAAACCGACAATAAAGTTCAATATTGCTCTCTAATCCTGAAATACCTCGAGTATTAGCTTTAATCAAATATAGTATTTCAGCTTTCAGCTAATGGCCAGCATTTCTACCAAATGAAATTACTAACAAGTCTCTATTTGTTCCTTTTGCGGTTCTTAGTCTCAGAGTGATTGCAGTTTCTTCAGATCATGGACGTTCCTAGATTATAAACTGTATTATTCGTCTGTCGCATTATATTCCTCTAAACAGAAATTAGAGCAAATGTTAATTATAATTTCCACTTATCAGAAACCACTTAACTAGCAATAAAGTGGTAATTTGATGATTATATATATACATAGACTCAAGCATATTCTTCTTTCTGGTTGAAAATGCGAAAAAAATGTAGAATTATGGTCTGCGGTAGTTGGAATATGCGTACATAAAATTTTAATATTTTCGTCGTGAATCTCTCTCAATTTTGCAGTAATAATCTGCCGAGTTTTATAAGTAATATTTGATGACAGGTAATTGAAATTTTGACCGAAGTTTGATGGCGCAATATCACGCCGTTAACTTTGCAATTATCCGTCGCTGGAATCCAATAATAAACTGGTTTATGGATTTCATCTGAATCGACAGAAACGAGAGTAGAGCGTTCATGATCGATAAATTTTCTATCATCTTCAATTTGCTATCTTATTCGAGAAACTGTGAAGCAAGGACATTAATTTTGTCGTGAAGTGAATGATCGTCAAGGTACAAAGAAAAAAAAATGTTCTTTTCTATGATTGAACAGTTCATAGTACTAAATAACATTTCTCAAACACTGTTCCGGAATTTGTGTATTCCATAACCAAAAATTATGTTGGAACGAATGACATTCCAAGAAATCGTTTAGAATGATTCCGTATGATGTTTAGAATGATTCTGTAAGCCTTTAGAATCATTTCGACGAATCAGAAGCTGTTAGTTTGGCTACTACCATGGTTACTTCCTAACAATTCAAGTATTCATATCTGGATTTGACATTTGACATTTAATAATTTTCTAAGTTTCCTCTGGAATATTGCAGAGCTCCCAAAACCTTGTTAGAAAAAGTATAGCCTTCGGCTCGGATTACAAACTTTTCGCTCGTTCAGAATATAGGCCATTCCAATACTTATTGTAGAATATACTATCCATACATATCTTGCTGATCTGTGGCTGCAAGAGAATCAAGAACAGTATAAAGTTAGAAAAGGTTCACACGGGTTGAAGTGAGCTTCAGATATTTGTGTTATAACCTGCATAAGATCATTGAGTAAGCTTATATTGAGGACCTAAATCAGATTTAACTAGATTAAGGATTATAAATCTGATTCATAAAAAGGATGTAAACGATCTGGATTAGATTTAAAATCGGATTCCTAATCGACTTTATGAACAAGATTTGTTCATAAATCCGATTTACTTTACCGAAATAAACAGCGATTAAATGAAAAACTTGATAGTAGGTACTGAAACAAAATAATGCAATTTATTTGTTTTACCTGACAGATGTTGGTTTGATCAGTTTAATCATTCAAATAGTAATTTAAGATTGCAAAATTTAGTTTAAGTTTTTCTTGTACTAAGAAAGAAACGGAATACTTTCAAAAACTAATTCAAGAGAGGAAAATTATCACTTTTCTAGATGGAAAAATGAAACGAGGGAATCAAATATTTGAGGAATAAACTTAAAATAGAAGAATTTTGATGCCATGATTATATTTCTATGGTACCAATAATAAATAAATAAATCCAGTTAAATCCGATGGAACTAAATCCATATATAAATTTGTCGATGTAAACAGTCCACATTTAAAATTTAAGCAAATTTAATTTAAAATAAATCCGATTTAGGTATTCGATATAAACTTACTCTTTGACTGATATAATACTAAACTAAAAAAATAATTTAAGAGCCCCTCAATACATCAGAATGGCGTAAGTTTGTGTCTCAACTGGAAAGGAGAGCTAGAGAATTATTATAAAGCAGAATGAAAAGTTTGTGCTTGGAACGAAGTCAGGATCCGTTCAGGTTTCAAGAGTATTGTTAGCTACACAGGTGGTTAATAAATATGAGAACAAAGGAGTTTATACATCTGCGTTTTTCTTTTGACAGTTTTACGAGTATAAGCTTATGGACCCCTCTTTTACAAGTAGGAAACTTCGTCAGTAAAATATCACGTGTTAAGAATACTCATTTAGAGTGATTTATTTCCCAGTTCTAGAATAATTCATTATGTTCAGTATAATTGACGTTTCGCAATTCAAAATGCAATAAAAAGAGTATAAGAACTTTGAATTGGAAGACATTCACATATAATGCACATTGAAATATAGTCTGCAGCTTGACAACTCGCAACTTCTGCATACTGTACTGTTTCTGTTTTTGAGCCCTACATTTTTACTTACTTGTACTAAGTACGAAAAAAGTATTGTGAACCCGAAAAAATTCACCTAACGAGATTTTGATGGAAATATCCGCTCTGAGCATCCCTTAATCTATTTTGACTATTTTTGGCTTGATGTTGGTTCGTATGTTCGTGCGTGCGTTCGTGCGTGCCTAACTCGCCAATTTCAAAACTGGTTGAACGAATGATGTATTTAAGACTGGTATAGGATCTTGTTGTGCACCTCGCATTATGATTTCAATCGTCTGTAATCGAAGTGTACTTTACTTGAAACTTTTTTCGAATTTTTCTGATAAATCCAGAATGATCAACCATAGGGTGTTGATATTCTATATTTGAACTTCATGTTGCATCAAATTGATTATCTGCTATTCTTGTGGAAATCGGCTAAGCCAGAAGTGCACTTAACTGGGAACTTTTCTGAATTTTTTGCATAAATCTAGAATGATCAGCCCTAGCATATTGAAATTTCGTATTAAGCACTTCTGTAACATCTTATTGTACATCTTGCATTATGATTGTGATCGGCTAAACCGGAAGTGCACTTAACTTCAGATTTTTTTTCAATTTTCCGCATAAATTCAGAATGATCAGCCATAGGATACTGGAATTCAGCATTTGAAATTACTGTAGCATCTAAATGGTCATCTTCTATTTTTGTACCAATCGGCTGAGCCGGAAGTGCACTTTATATCACAGAACTTTCGAATTTTCCGCACAAATTCCGAACAATCAGTCGTAGAATATTAAAATCTTGTATTAGGCACTTTTTTAGTATCCAGTTGTACACCTTGCACTATGATTGCTATCGACCAATCCGGAAGAGCACTTTATTCGAAAATTTTTTTGAATTTTCCGCATAAATCCAAAACTATTGAACGTAGATTGTTAGAATTCAGTATTCAGGACGATTATACCATCTAGATGCTCATATCCTATTTTTATCGAAATCCACCGAGCCAGAAGTGCACTTTACTAGACAGTCTTTCGGAATTTTTCGCATAAATTTGAAACGATCAGGTTTAGAATATTGAAATTTGGTATTTCAGTCTGCTGCAGCATCTGAATGAATGCCTTTTATTTTCATAACAAAAGACTGAACCGGAAGTGCACTCCAGTAGGAATATATTTTTCAATTTTGCGCATAAATTCAGATCTGTTAGTAGTCGTAGAATTTTGGAGAACAGTATTTAGTAATGTACTAGTATAAGAATAATGGCCTACTGTTTCCATAGCAACCGACTTGGCTAAAAGCGCATTCTACTTGACAGATTTTTAGAATCTCTTGGGTAAATCCAAAACGAATATCTGTGGAACGATGAGATTTTGTGTTTGATTATACATATCCAATGATATAATTATACGATCAAACACAAAATCACATGGTTTTATGTATATATCCTATGATGTAC
The DNA here is from genome assembly GCA_963989225.1 of Dromius quadrimaculatus. Taxonomy (NCBI): domain Eukaryota; kingdom Metazoa; phylum Arthropoda; class Insecta; order Coleoptera; family Carabidae; genus Dromius; species Dromius quadrimaculatus. Next base: position 8,658,088 of record OZ022328.1, read on the forward strand.
AAGTAAGTCACATGATGTTCACGTCAGATTCTTTTGTTATCAAAATGGTTTGTGCCTGAACATGAAGTTGGTATTAAAAGAATATATTTTTCCCATCCGACTGTTTTTGACAAACTATCAGTTTTACATGCAATTTCTTTACAACATAATACAACTTAAGACTAACGCTAGATACTCTCAATATGCTTTACAGAGACTTTACGATAGAGAGCGTGATTTGATCATGTAATGAGTTACAAGAACGGGTAATCTGATCACGCCAATGCTCTCTAATGAGTGGATGCGTTAGCCGATTCGGGACATTGAGACATTTCTTCATTACTAAAATTCTCAGTGCAGTTTTGTCGTGACAGCGTGGTAATCACCTTGTGTAGTATTGGCAGCTTCCAGCAAACTACCAGTGATAAATGCCATTTCTTAATTACACTATAGAACGTGAAAAAATAGCTCAATGATCCTACGATACTTTTCACAGTATTGTAGTCTCTGCCCACGGTAGAGCGCGACTAGCTCACGTCAATCATATAATAGGTAAAAGCTTAAGCCGATTTGATGTATGAAGTATGGAGATGTGATATCACACGATCTAGGCGGTCAATCCACCAGTCCGAAGAGTGAAATTAAATGTTCATCGAATTATTCTCGCAATAAAGCCATGGTTTCACGGGCTGTGTAAGTTGTACTGTCTTGTTGGTATCAAATGTCCCCGAAATCACGGACTTCAATTTCAGGCAGTTATCATAGCGCGATACGGGCATCATCGACAGTTTGTTTATTCCTCTAGAATATTTGTTTTGACCTGTCTTTTTCACTCTCCGAAAGTTCGCTTAACTCTGTGACCTCCTGACTGAACGACATGATCCTTTATACAGACTATTGTTAACCTGCGGGGGGCTGGAAATGTTCAATCGTATTTCGAGAAACTGCTAGGATAATCTTGAATATGCCAGACATTAATTGAGAAAATAGTGGAGTGCCCTAAGGTTTAAGTCTCGGAACCCGAATTCACTGAATGAATCCTAATGTTCACCTTCTGGAATATGTTCTCAACACTAAATACTATAATGTTTACTCAATAATTTCACTCGCTCCAAACTTTTTCATGAATGAAATTAATAATGATTAATTTTTTGAAGTTTTCAATAATTTCTTCCAAAAACGCAAACTTTTTGCGTTTAAATTTATATTTTACATAGGACAAAATAAAATAAACATGTTCTTGAGGCCTCAAGGGACTCTAGGTAAAAATGTTTTTGTATTGACTGAAATCTAGAAATGCTGAAATAAATTGGAATCATCAGTTACTTCTCAACAATTGATGAATTTATTATTGAATCAGAAATCCTACATGAAGAAAACTTTGCACAGATATTACGGAAGAATAAGAGTGGTCACGGAATAAAGATCAAGTATCAATATATATTTGTTCATAAGTTATCAATTTGAAATATAAAAATACCAGTTGGAACTATGAGTCGCACTGCATTCTTCGAAACAGAAAAATGTTTGTTCACAAAACCAGTACCTAGTCTCATGATTATGAAACTTCAAGTGAATATCAAGGAAGAATATTAGTAACTAAAATAATATTCACTTGTCAATAAATTCCCGTCCATAAATTATAGAATCAGAATCTTAAAATACCAATATATTTATGAGTCGTATTGACTCATTCGGAACAAATAATCAGTTCCCCACGAAACCAAAGATCCCAGATCGATAAAAATTTAATTTAATATTGAAGAAGTATGCAGGTTATTGCGTTATAAAATCAATCCAACAGTCTGTTCTTGTTCAAAAGTTATAGGCATCGAATCAGTAAATGCCAATAGTTTGATAAGTTGCATGCCTTTAAAACAATCAGTCAATTTATTTCTCAACCATTGGTTCGAAATCAATGAAACTCTGTATGAATATCAAGGAAGCATTGAAGTTATTTTCAAATTAAATAAGTCCGAAAGACTGTTTTTGTTCAAGATTTATTGACATGGAGTCTGTATCTGTCAATAGTTTAACCTTTTTTTCTTGCCTAGTTGTCCTATATCAATAGAACTTAGTATGATTATCAAGGCAGGACACCAGAGCTTACAAAATAAAATCAAGTCTCAATAACTTCTTTTCTCTTATTGTGTTGACTGAAATATGAAAATACTGAAATAAATTGAAACTTATCAGTTACTTCCAAACAAATAATATTGATTTTATTATTGAACCAGTAGCCCAACAGGAACGAGATTTTGCAATGATATTACGAAAGAATGAGAGTGCCCACAAAATGAAAACGAAGTATCAATACATTTATGTTCATGAGTTATCAATTTGGAATCTGAAAATCCCAACTGGAAATTTTAGTCGCACTATCTCCTTCGAGAAAAAACAAAATCTTTTTGCGAAACCAGTGATTCTATAACTATGCAACTTTGTATAAATATTAAGAAAGAATAGCAGTATATGGGAATTGATATTTGGCTGCGAATAAATTTTTGTTAATGAATTATAGACTCAGAATCTGGTAATTTCAGTGGACCTATGAGTCGAATTGGCTCCTTCGGAACAAATAATCAGTTTTCTTCTCAACCAGTGGTCCTAAATCAATAAAACCTCGTACGAATATCAACGAATCATAATAGTTATTGTGGAATCAAATTTATCTGACAAACTAATTTTGTTCGAGAGTTATTGATATGGGATCAGTAACTGCCAATAGGTAATAAGTTGAGTAGCTCGCCTTATTAACAATTGTTCTTTTATTGTTAATCTGTCAATTTGAAAAATAATAAATGAATATTGAAGTCACTCTATAGATATCATTTATTGAATATAAGATTGATATCTTCATTGCAAGAATTTTTTCCATCATGTTTTTCTCATATCATAAAATTATCAACAATATGTACTTTCCAGACGTTGCTACGTTTAAATCTCCATTTTGATATTTCGAAACACAAAGACTGTTCTAAAATATAGAATATATTGGAGAGAGATATTCCCAAAACAATGAAACTAATTTTGCACGTAGGTGGATATATCAAAAATGTTATTATTCAAAATTGTAATAAACAATTCAAGCGAATAGTATCGCCAAGCTGATGATTTAAATTCCACTTATTAAAGCTTTAGCAACGATACAAATTTAATTTTGAAATACGGCGTGACAAGCATTTCAATTAAATTCGAGCGAACAAAATGAACGAATTATAAATGAAACGTCTGCATTTGAGCATTTAACTCTTGAATGGTGCTGAAGCAAAGTTTTCAGAAATTACTGTCAAAATTATTGGAGTTTTGCTCGCGATACTTGTCGTGCTATTTATTCTCCAAACAATTCAATTATTTTTTAAGCTGACGTGACTCTGAAAGCAAGGAGTTGGAAATAATACGAGAATTATACCGATTATTTCATATCAGAGATCTTAAATAATATTTTGTTACAATACATATCATTTGGTATTCAATATTTGATACATTAGTAGAATGCCATACACCTATGTATGATAATGGAGCTTATTTCAACATGAATAATTCTAAATGTACAAAGAAATTCCATTTACGACCCAATTCTCGCTCTTTTATAATTCAACTGATTTTGGATTGTTATAGTAAGTAGTATGCGGTAAATATTATATGAACGAAGTAATTATTCAAAAACTGCAGCTACTTTTACCTCATCGGCGTAAATTTCTGTAAGCTGTGCTGCAAAACGCAGATATGCATCTTGGCATAGCGTGCAGTTCCTGCTGCTTCAAAGCTTCCAATGGACTCTGCCCTCCGGAGAGGTAAGACTGTAATGAATGGATTTTGTTCATATTTTCACACATCTCAGATTCACTACGTTGTTATCTTCCATATCATCAATTATTGGAGTTTGATGTGGCACTCTTTCTTGTGGTTCCATCGAATATCTTTAGGTTGTCATTGGGCTTCATTTGTGCACATCATCGTGAATGATCTGGAGTCGAATAGGAAAATCATGAATGCATTCCATGAATGGACATGATTTTCTGCAGCCGTAGGATAGAACCTTCTTTCACAAGCTAACTAACCGTTAAAATTCAACCCTTTATTTTATTAATTCAACAATCTTGGAGGTGATTCATCAGGGTAAGCCCCAAATTTGTTTCTATTTAAAAATGGAAAGGAATTTCAATTTTTTATGTAAACGAGCCCAGGGATATACAGTGACACATAAAGTATATGACGGTCTTGTCCAAAGCCGTAATTTCGACGTGTGGAATTCGAGGGACCACTCGGCCAGCACGTCTGAATAAACTGCTCGCTCGAGGGCTGTTTCCTTGACGATGTCCGTACTGGACATGCCATCGTTAGGGTAGGACTGAATACAGTGGCGTGACACTCCAATTCCATCATTTTGAAACAGAAAACTTTCAAACGATCTCTAAATAATTTTGAGGGCTAATATCTACTGTTAATGAATTAATGTTTTGACGAGTTTTCATACTTTACTACCAACAACAATTGTGTACTTATTTCTGATAATAATGTGTAATTACACGGTATACAACAAGCTCAGAGAAAATGATCTCAAATATATTGGAAATCTAGTTCAAGTAGAGTTTTGTCGTATTTTCAACCTCAAATAATATTCTTACGATGTTATTGTCATGTGAATCCGATAAGCTTGTTATTTTTCATGTCATTATTTCACAAGACAATTGGGAATATATTTCATAAGCGATAGCTGAGATTTGAAAATTGCAGAGCATCAAAGTGTATTCAACGTTGTCTGATTTTTCTATCAATAACAAATACAAGATTTTGTTGGAATTGTTTATCATTTCTTAGAGTACCATCAACTCAGTGCATCTTCAGAATCTGCAATACAACCAACTGAAGAAAATACGTATTCAATATAGAAAAGTACGCTTTCTTCTTACTATTGTACTGTGATTTGCATGTAATGCTGCGAAAAGTTCAAAGCCAGAAGCGAAAATCTTGAATTGTACAAAATAATCATGGACAAAATATTAACACATACAAAAATGTTGAACAAAGCAATGAAACTTGAAATTCTATCAATTGTTCCCAGACAATAAGTGCATGAGATCATTCTGGACTACGCAACCTACTGAAAATAGGAGGATAGGGGCTCCAAATTAGAACAAGCCATGGCATCAGAACAAACCATAGCGCAACATAGGGAACGTTCAGTCTGTTATGCTTCGTCTGAGAGAAGAGTATTAGCTTCCTCGTCTTCACCTTTCATCACAAGGGAAGCAGTCCGCATGAAAACTACGCTTTTAGACTAGGGGTTCGTAACAGAAGAACCGGGCGCGATTTATTTCCGTCTGCCAATTTGAGTATTAGTAACTTTTCGATTTCTCAGTTAATTCAGGCCATTTCCAAGTTTTTCACTTGGATACTCCACTTTATTTCGGAATTGTGAGAGAATCAGCAGCCCGTAAACAATTTTCCATTCCGCAAACTCCAAACCTTGCAAATTGCGTGCCAAAATGCGGAAAAAAATCGGGCTTGAACAAAAATTGATTCCTGTCTGCCAACGCATCACAGAGTTTTTTTTAATGCAGAGTTGAGAACAAAAAGCGGCAGACATTTTTTGTCTATACTAGTGCGTGGGCGTTTCGTCAAAGTTGTGTGTTATAAAACAATTAGTCAATGTCTGCCATTGAGAATCAAATTTATGAATCTCCAAATGAAGTTTTTATATGAAATATCCATGTGTAAAATTTGGGAATGGCCTTATTCAATGAAAAAATCGAAAGGCTACTAATACTCAGATTGGCAGACGGGAACAAATCGCGCCAGTTTTTCTGTAACGGGCCCCTAAATCTATAAGTTCATTCCAGTTTCTGCTTCATCAGTGTTGCCCTAAGAGATGTGGAGATCTTGCTTGTTGTCTGGCCATATTTGATGTACAAATAGATAATTGATAAATGCGAGAATTTGCGAGACTTTTATGTTTTGGTTCGAAATATGCGAATCGAATTTCTTTCCTCAGTAGAGCATTCTGACTTGAGGAGAGAAATTCACGAGTGAATAAATATTATAAGCCCGAAATCAATTTTTCACGTACAACATTTTGCGTTGATCTACTTATGTGAACTAAGTAGTTTATTCCATCATTGAATGAATAGAGTTGACATTTGACTCTATGTATAACAAAATACACAACCATGCCAAAAACAGTCAAAAAAACTCAAAGTCATGCTTTTGAATCATCACCTACTACAGCTTTTGGATAGTGTCTGATAAGAGAATTAGAAATGCTTCAAATTGAGAAATGTATCGATGAAGCTTAGGGTTCTGTTGGAGTCTGGTGTAGAAGTCGAGAAGTGCAAATGATTTTTTACATAGTATCTATCAACTATTTGAGTTATTACCTACCACAGGTTAAGAACAGAATCTGATAGGACATGAAGTATGTTATCAATAGAGAAATATATCGATTGAGTTAGGGGTTCGGTTGATACCTGGTGTAAAAGTGGGAATGGTGTCATTAGTCCGTGAAACAGGGGATAAATTTTTCGTTGATCACCGCTCACTTGAAACTTTGTGAGTAGCTTCATTGTGATGAGCACTGTCTCACGGACTATATATATATATATATATATATATATATATATATATATATATATATATATATATATATATATATATATATATATATATATATATATATATATATATATATATATATATATATATATATATATATATATATATATATATATATATATAGTGATTATTATCTACTACAGGCAAAGGACCGCGTCTGATATCAAATATATTTCCAATATTTCCACCTCGGCTGTATTATGGTAGATGGCACTGCTGTTGATCCATCTCTCTGCACGCCATGTATCAACTCACTTTTTTATAGTCTCGCGGCTACAAGTTGGACTATCTGCGGCTCGCCTTACCGTACTAAAGAGTCCCAATCAGGATGATGGTCGGAAAATCCACTCCTGAATTTGTATTTTTTTTTTGTAGAACTTAACAGGTTTTGACTCTTTGAAAATTAGATAGAGAGAGTGAGACATTACGGTTTGAGGTTAAATCCCAAAAGAAAACAAAGTCCCTAGAAGTGTCCAGTTCTGCTAGTCCGGATATATACTGATGTATCGATGTGATAGATATAGAAGAAGTAGAGAGCTTCATTTATTTAGGGCACAAGTAAAGAGTTCTGATGAAATGTATGAAGGAATTTAGATACGGACTGGAGTCCAAGTGTGTAAATCAGTAATACGTCTTTTACTTGTGGTTATAAAACCTGGATACTATCAGACAAACAAGAATTAGGACAGTTTGAAAAAAATATACTGCGGATAACTGTCGGACCAATATAGGAAGAAGAAGGTTGGCAGAGTCGTTACAGTTATGAGCTAGAGGACAGATATATTGAAAATTTCATTTTGAGCATGCGAGTAAGATGACCTGATCATGAAGAAAGAATAGGAGACGAATCAAAGACTGAAAGAGATTTCATTAGTAGGTTATATAAAAAAAGGAAAAGAGGAAGACCGAGAAGAAAATAGATAGATCAAGCATTTCAGACGTTGCAAAAGTCAGAAGTCAAAAACTCGAAAGAAAAGGCGCAGAACCGAGTCGGATCGAGGATATATGTAGAGCAGGCAAAGGACCATAATGCCTGAATCTGCAGTAGATGATGATGATAAGTTTAGAACAGCGTCTAATAGAAAATCATGTAATTTATCTGATTGCTGGTTGAATTTTGGTTAGGACTCAGAACAAGTTCGTTTGCAGAACCAACGTGAACTTGAACTGCTTCAGCCAATAGAGCATTTCCTCCTCTAAGCTCCAAGTATACAAATCAGTAATACGTCCATCATTTACATACGGCTATGAAAGTTGGACATTATCAGACAAGATTTCCAGAGAATAAAGGCAGTTTAAAAGGAAGATATTACAAAGAATTGCCAGACCAATATAGAGAGAAGAAAATTGGTGGGGTCACTACAATTATTATGAGCTAGAGGACATGTTGCCGGAAGTGAATACTTATTACCAATTTTACCAAGGAAAAGATGGATAGATTAAGTGTTAGGGGCGCTCCAAAAATTGGGAGTTAAAAACTGGCGAAGACAGGTGCAGTGACGAATCAGAGGGAGGAAGTATGTTGAGGAGGCAGAGATCCATGAAGACTGGATCTGCAGTAGATGATAATGTAAAGTTCGGAGCAGCGTCTAATAGAAAGTCATGTAAGTCATTTGATTGCTTATTGAATGTTGGATGGGACTCGTGTCAAGCTCGTTTGTGATCTGTATATTCCACAAGTAAATATTATTCTAGTAGGCGGTTTGGAATCACTCCACAACGATTTTTGATGATTTCTAATCATTCAGGTCCGCATTTCTAGCTTGTCGTCTGATGTCACAAAGATTTAGAAATTATCTGGGATTCATGCAAAACATACAAAATCACTTTTGAGCAATTATAGTTTGAAAATTGATTAGAATAACACATTCTATCTTGGGCTCCGATACTAAACTCTTCACTTGCTTGGAATATACCATGCAATATTGTTCACTTCTTGTACTATGTTCAATAAAATCAGCAACAGAAAACCTTCGTTCTGAAAAAAACCTGGCAGAATGGTATTGTACTAGCGTTTGGCCGAGACCCTAGGCTTTTCAGTTCGATATGTAAACCGCTTCTCTGACAAGAATACTTATTCGATAAGATCAGTTTTGATTATGAATTGAACTCACGTAATTCCCCTGCTTAGTATTATATTTCTGCACTTTTTTCTGCTCGTGTTTTCACCCTGTTTCATTAAGTAGTTTAGTATTATATAAACTCAGTTAAGGCTGTTATTGTTCAAAAGAGATTAATTTTATTCTATTTTTCTCATTCAATTTTTCATGAAACTAATAATAGAATATCAAATACAAGCAAATCATCACCATTCCAGAAATATGATGACATTATCATAGAAATATTAAAAATTTAGAATCCCTGAAAAAAAACTGTTCTCTGCCTCTGCCTTCTCTTCTTGTTAAATTCTTCGCCCAGGAAGCGCATCCATCCGTCGAGAAGCTGGACATCCCTAGTGCAATTGTAAACCAAGAGTTGATACGAACTCGGGCTAAACTACCCTGCAGCGTTCGCCCGTCTATCTGTACGGATGCTTATTCGTCTCCTAACGATAACCCAGTCATTCTTGACCGCCGTAAATAGAAAGAATTCTGGATTCACAAACTTCGGAGGGAATTGTGTCAGCTGCAAGATTTTCACGAGTTAATATTGAACTTTTTTCTGTATCTTTTGCTGTCATATTCATCTCAACAAATTTTGAATATTCTTGAATACATTCTTTTACCATCTTACAACTTCTCAGTATATGAGTAACAATCAAAATTATTGTTTTTGATTGATTGAATATTTGGCAGATATGATAACCAATCATGTATTTTGGAGTAGCGAAGCTCACGTAGAACCCTTATTTCACAGTTTATTCTTCAGTCGACGTTGACTGCATTTAATAATGAATGCAGGAAGACGCGCTTCCGTGGACCGAACAAAAATTGAATAAAACAAAAAGAAAATCCACCAAAGAGGTTTAAGGTTTATAACCACGTTTGGAAGAGCTACTTTTAATTCCTTTCTTTCTTGCCAGGATATTATGAATAATTTCCAAGAAAATAAACCGTGTTTCACTTTAAGTATCACGTGCTGGATATATCGATTGTGGAATAAACTCCGTGATTAAAAGCAGATAACAATAAATTAGGAAGTGAAAATACTATATGTCTATAACAGTTGAGAAAGCAGCTTGTTTTGAACACATTAAAGTCATTAAGTTTTCCGTCAAATATTATCAATGTTATTGTTCCCATGGAAAATACAAAACTATCATGATTATAAAAGCAGATAGAAAACATTGCATGATGATAAAATGAAAGATAAATAGCAACGACTAACTACACACATATAGAAAGCTTTTTTATTGATATGAACTGTTGAAAACTGCATTGCGCTAATTTTTACTTGTTTATTCCAAATGAAGTCAATATTCCGAATAATTATATTATCCAGAATGATTCGTTATTCATTATTTTCAATAGACTATGCTTCGAAAAGCAATCTGATTTGTTCATTCCCAAAAAAAATTAATGAATATCAGTCACGTCTTTTACCCAATGCAGATGAAGCAGACACAATATTAGTACACATTGGTGGAATAGTTGTCATTTTTCAAGCCGTGAAAAGCGGTTATCAGCCAACAAGTATAACATGTACTCTCAAGTTTTCATGAGGACTAGACCACTGATTATATGATAATTGAGCGAAAATCGTACTATCATTTGGTGTGAAATTGTGATTGATTTCAAATATAATCAGTACATATCTAATTGCTATAGGATTCGCATTCTCTCATTATGAAATCATAGCTCCAGTTTGCACCTTCTGAACAGTAACAAAAATAGACACTGCCTAGTTCTATGGAAATGATAAAGAAGGAATAATCAAATGAGAATCACTCCGATTATTTCACTCATGTCAATTAAACTGACAAATTTTGCATAGTTACAATGACAATTATAATAATAAATTCCTTGCCAACCGAAATTTACCGCGATAAATTCCCGTTGGCAAGCGATTCATCGCGATAAATTGCCTTTGTCATGGAGAAACAATACACAGTTCTGATATAAACAAACAATCAGTTCTCGGAAATGTCAAAATTTAATCGTTTTGGAGATGCATTTTTCACTGAAAGTAATGAAATTGAAAACAAAAAGTCTAAAAACAGGAGTATATGGAGACAATTTAGTGCATTTTCCAATAAAAAAGATTAGTAGTTGCAACTAATATTATTTGAAAGATACTCATAGTAGCAATTTCATTCGAGGAATATTCTCCACAAATACCACTCGCGACTTGAATTTTATCATAAATTTTTCTTTCAAACATTGACTACCTTTAAGCAACATCCTTAGAGTCATCTGCTCAGATGGAATCCCTCGAGATACGCTCTCGTGATTCAATCGGATAGATGACTCTCACAATGTTGCTAGGTAATCAATGTTTTCAAGAATAATTTATTGATAAAATTACAGTCTCTTGCGATATTATATACGACTATTTCACTCATGTCAATTATACTGAAAAATTTTGCATAGTTACAATGACAATTATAATAATAAACTCCTTGCCAAAGGGAATTTGCCGCGAAAAATTCCCGTCACCTCGGTAAATTTTCGTTGGCAAGCGATTCATCACGATAAATTGCCTTTGTCATGCAGAAACAATACACAGTTCTAATATAAACAAACAATCAGTTCTCGGAAATGTCGAAATTTAATCGTTTTGGAAATGCATTTTTCGCCGAAAGAAATTAAATTGAAAACAAAAAATCTAAAAATACAAGAGTATATGGAGACAATTCAGTGCATTTTTCAATAAAAAAGGTTAGTAGTTGCATCCAACATTATTTAATAGGTACTTATAGTAATAATATCATTCAAGAAATATTCTCCACAAATACCACTCGCGACTCTAATTTTATCATAAATTTTTCTTTCAAACATTGATTACCTTCAAGCAACATTCTTCGAGTCATCTGCTCAGATAAAATCCCATGAGCTACGTTCTCGTCATTTGATCGGACAGATGACTCTCATGATGTTGCTAGGTAATCAATGTTTTCAAGGAAAATTTATTGATGAAATTACAGTCTCTTGTGATATTATGTACGATCATTCCACTCCAATATAAAGTGAGCCATAAGTAAAAAACGATTCTATCGTTTTGACAGCGCATAAAAAAGGAGATAACGTTTTGCAAGTGTTTTGCTCCTGGCAAACAAATCAAAACATTCACTATATTAATGTCATTTGCATTATTTGTTCATGCTCAAACTGCAAAATAAACAGAATTTGGAATATTTTCGAAAAAAATATAGAAGAATATATCAAGAAAAGTGTGTCTATAAATACAAAAACAATAAATCATGTATCTAAAGACAATTAATCGTATTTTGTAAAAACCAGAATTATGTTTCAGGAAGAAGTACGACGGTGTGTCAAATTTCAAATATTTTGCTAGATTGGACTTGAAGTAAGCGGAGAATTGATGAAAATCTTGAAAAATACTTAGTGGAATGTGTCAAATGGAACGTGAAACGATGTATAATAATTGTACCCTCAATAATTGCACATTTAAATAAACTTTTTCATGAATAAAATGTCGTTAAATTATCTCGTCGAATTACACTCCGGCATTTTATTTTTCTTGGGATAAATTTCAGTTTGATAACTCAACCTTGTAACCGACAGCAATTTGACTTGAAAACTGTTCAAAAAATAGAATCTCTCCACCTTCGGTGTCGTGATTTTATTGGAACCGTTCTTTCGTCAAATTGCTAGGTAACAAGGTTTCGTGAAAACAGAAATTTATTCAGTAAAATAAAAAGCTCTTGTGTAATTACTATTCAAAATTTGTCTGTATACTTGCTGCGCCAACCTGCACACTTTTATTTGTCGAGTTTATTTGTCTTACTTCAATCGCGGAGTTCATCAGAGACAAGAATGATGAAATTCAGGAACCATGACGGATGGTCTGAGCGGTAGCGTTGCCAATAGCAAGTCATAGTAAGCCGGCTGATTTTCATATTGATAGTTGATCTTGAACAACTAATCAGTTAACCGACCGTCAGCTGTTCCAGTAGCGGTAGATATGAATCTGAGAGGTTGCGATAAAAGTTGAAAGAAGTATAGATTAATGTAAAGATGCGCCGACTGGAATTCTTTTTATAAACAGTTGAAAACATAATTAAGAAAAAATCGTTAGCTGCACTGTGGAGAAGGACTTATACATCAGTAGCTCGCATGAGCTTGTGAAAAACGTCAATAAGTAATAGTACGCTAATTAAGATTTAACAAAATGATTGTTTACATGATGAAAAACACTAAAACAACATTTAGCTGCGTGTGTAATTGTGTGTCTACATTTCGAGGTACCACCATTGGGATTTCGACCTTGCTTAAATGAGAATTTTTGTACACGTTTAAGCGACGATATTCTAGTTTTTTGAGATAATTTCATAGGTCATTGGATAATGACGAAAATCTGATTTTTTTTCTATACCACTCTCGCAGTCTCTCGGACCCACCTCATCGCGAATGCATCAGCTGTCGCTTGGTTCACTTATCAGCAATACCAGATCTATCGGAAAAGATAACAATCGATTGGCGTATAAGCACCACCTGAAATGCAGCGGTACCTTTCGGACTAGGAGTGATTTTTGGAATATGGAGCCTCCGACATGTAGAACGCTGTCTTGAGGAAACATTGTCGGTTTTGCACACCAAATGTGCTACGCTTTCTACGCTCACAGCACTACTATAAAATTGATCATATGAATGACCGACGAGAAAATGCTTCGATGTAATTGTTGAAAGTTATTTATAGAGAGATATCTAACAGATATCGACTCCTGGTTGAATATTGAGAGAATCATGTCAAATTGATACTTTGTTCTGTATTGATATTGATATTGGATCTATTATGTACCATGCACTCTCAAATTTCGTACCCTCATATGTAAATCCGTACTTGATATTAGCTTACCAATACTGGAGTGATAAGAGAACTGCAATAGACACTTACCTGAAACAAATAATCAAGAATTAGTATACTGCAACAAATGTGATGATGGAAAATTTGAAATGAATGAGATTACCGAGAAGAATATCAATCTATCATGACTGTTATAGAAAGATTACCTCTTACAGCAGATTACGATCGATTTTTAAACGATAATTATAATATTTATCTTAGGTAGTAAGAAAATTGATGGATACAAGCTCAAAATTCAATCAAATCCGTCCATTTGTGATCAAGTATGCATGATCAACGAATAAAGTCAGGATCACACTAATAATCTTTCCATGAAGATCATCAGACGTTGTGTAATCTAGATGTAAAACTTTATAAGTGTCAAATTCGATTGTTATTTATACCTAAGTATATTCACTGATTGAATTTTGAAAATTAACCCCAAATATTATAAAGGAGTGAATAATGTAACAGTATGACGAAGCTAGATTCTCCCTTTGTCCCTGAAAGTACAGTTTCCATGATCACGAACAGTTATCGTATTTTTGTACGACATTCTTTGTGAATTGTGTTGAGCTTCAAATCTATAAATAGTAATGGATTAAAATAATTAGTAGAAAAATATAAACTAGTTCATGTGATACACTTAACTAAGGCCCTGTCTTTCCATCTTTGAATAACTTTACTCCCTAGATAATTTCTATGGTAACAATAATTGCAACAGTTGTTGCTGTGGATATGATCTACCGAATGAAGTTATATGTAATTGGAATAACCGGGCCTAAGTGTAAAATTGACAATTGAGAATACAATTAACTATTACTTCAATAATTGAGTGTTTTAGAAGATTTATAAATATATTTTGTTGGAGATCTGTCAAACTTCGTCCTTCCAGAGGCACCACCGTGCAGAAGCTTTCGTATCAGAGATGGCGCTAGAAGTATTTGCTTGTTCTACAGTCGTGAAGTTTTGTCATATTCAGTTGGATATTCTTGAGATTCATAGGATAATCAAGAGCTGTAGTGATATCAAATGTATGCACTCTTCATCTCTTTGAATCTGTGTGGCTCAACTAGGAGGCACCTCCTTGTGAGCGCTACATAATCTTGGTAACAGAGATTCTTAGATAGAAATTTGATTGAATTAAATAAGACTTTCCAGCCAACAATGAACTATTCTTTTTCTTTTTCAAATTAGTTCTGAAACATTTTAATTAGAACTAATTTCAGTATTCAGATAATCTGCCTGATAGTCGATAGATTATACCAAATATAATAAATATCATGAATTGGTTCCATTCCATTTAACTAAGTCTCAAATAAATTCATGGAACTCTTTCTGTAGTTTAATTTCGGGGAAAATATTTTTACCTCCCAGAACCGGACATCTCCAGATTCAAGTTCTTATATTTGGCTTCTTTTGAAATAGAAAAACTCTGGCGCCCGAGCACATAATTATGATCTCATGTGAGTGAGTAGGGTATCGGATCAAATGATCATTAATTTTTAGCGCATTTTTCCGAAAAAAGCGCTATTATATTCACTTTGGCTATCTGGCTGGCTGGCTGGCGTGACGCTGAGTTCTTAGCAACTATACTACTTACAGACTTGAAACTGGTACTAAATAAAAGCTACTTTTTCGTAGGTTTGCACGAATTGCTTCAATTCAAGCTCAGTGATTGTGGAAGATTGAATTATTCAATTACTTTTTTCAAGTGAAACAATGCTCATGGATATATATATATATATATATATATATATATATATATATATATATATATATATATATATATATATATATATATATACAGGGTGGGGCAGAAAAACCTATCCGATTTCAAATCCCTTTTTCTCAGAAGAGGGGGCAGGTAGAGTAGTGGGGTGAAAACCGTTAGAAAGCCGGTTTCATGCCATTTGTCAGTAGTCAACATGTTTTGGTCTGGTGAACATCGTGCTTTTGTTATTGAGCGGTTTATCGAATGCGACGGTTCGATAATTGCTACACAACGTGCTTTTCGAATTCATTTCGGACTCGGGCGTCATGATCCTGTTCCACATCACGCTACGATTAAAGTGTGGGTGTCAAATTTTAGACAGACGGGTTCAGCATTGAAAAAGAAGTCGCCTGGACGTCCCAGGACAGCAACAGGACCTGAAAATGGGCAAACCGTAACGGTCAACAGCGAGCGCTATTGTTTCATGCTGGAAAATTTTCTTAGACCCAAAATGGAAGAAAATGGCGTGGAAAATGTGTGGTTTCAACAGGATGGTGCAACCGCCCACACATCGCGACGATCAATGGACATTCTCAGGGAACTGTTTCCCGGTCGCCTCATTTCCCTGAGAGGTGATCTTGGCTGGCCGCCGCGCTCACCGGATCTCACTCCATGTGACTTCTTCCTTTGGGGTTACCTCAAATCAAAGGTTTACCAGCATCGACCAAGGACCCACCCCCACCCCACCCTGTATATGTCGTTAGGGATATGGCAGCTAAAATTTATTAGAGTAGATAAAAATTTAGTTACAACTTCAGCCGGGGGTGTCACTATCATTATGTACAGTTGTCAAATCTGTCCAAGATTCATTCAATGGCTTGTATGACGCAAATTTGAAGCTTATTAGAATAAATCACTAATATTGGTTGAAAATTTGTTCAATTTTTGTGTTTTTTTTGTATATAGCTTTGATAAAGAGCAAATTTCAATTTTAAGATACAGCACTTGACCTCCTGTCAGTCAATAACTAAACGATAAAGAATAAAAGGTATTTTTGAGTTTGTACATGCATAAATTATGTACCTATCAAACTGTCAACTTGAAACTAGTACTAAATGGAAGCTGCTGTTCCGTAAGTTTGCCAAAACTGCTTGATTTCAAGCTCAGTAATTGTGAGAGATTGTAATTTGCGAAATCTCTGAGGTAACAAGCATTCATGAGGTGTCAAAAATGCGCTTTCATCATCTAGATGATTCTTCCATTTTTTTTTAAATGTACGAATGAATGGTTCGGTGAATGTACAAATTGCGTTCACCAATTGATTGGTTTCTGTGATTTAGTATTTCTTCTTACTTCATTTCAAATGGTACATCATAACGGTGATAATCATTTATTATACCATAAGTAGTTGAAGTATTATCGATTATTCTCGTGGTGCTATCACGAATGTTTATTTTGCTTGCGGTTGAATACCACGAGTGTGCAGCACGAGTGGTATTCACAAGCACAATAAACATGAGTGATTGCCCCATAAAAATAGTCTATAATACTTCAACTACAAATGGTATATGGTGGACTATTCCAGGAGTCAAACCATTTTTTCAAATTATTTTTCTATGAATCTAGTAACAACTCACGTAATACCCGATGGTATTTCCACACGTCCAAATACCCACTGATATGCACCGTTTCTATGGCGATTCAGCATTGTTAACCTTGTTATAAATACTACGAATGGAATAGTCATAGAAATATAGCATTCCTACTCACTTTGTGATGAATTTCTATGAAGATCAAGAGTATCTTTAGGAATGATATTCAAATATAATGGTTTATGACACTGAGCTGCAGTTAACTCTTATTTTTGACACATTAATACAATAGAATGAACATTTCTTATACCATAAGTAGTTGAAGTATTATCGATTATTTTTGTGGTGCTATCACGAAAGTTCATTGTGTTTTCGTTTGAATACCACGAGTGTGCCGCACTAGTGTGATTGCATCACAAAAATAGTCTATAATACTTCAACTACAAATGGTATATGAAGGACTATTCCAGAAGTCGAACCATTCTTTCAAATTAGTTTCCTAGAAATCAAGTAACAAGTCACGTGATTTTCATAAAAACGAGTAAACAAACTTTTGTCAAATTGAAAAATTCGAATTTCTTGCATCTTCTTTAACGAATAATAGAGAAATGAATTGCGTTCTGTTATTAAAGCTAGGTTTGGTGATGAATTAGAAGATCAAATTTATTAAGATATTCCGAAAAATATTCAATTATACAGAGAAAGCACGAGACTACAAATTGGTGGCATCCACATCTTTGACCACTAGTGTAATACCCGATTGTATTTCTACGCGTCCAAATACCCACTGATATGCACTGATTGTATGACGATTCAGCATTGTTAACCTTGTTATAAATACTACGAATGGAATAGTCATTCAAATACAGTTTAGTTTACTACCACGTATAAAATAACAAAGAATCATCTATTTCAAATGGAAGATACTCAATAATAGATCCAATCGTCCAATTATAATAACATTAGCACATAGATTGAATATACGACAACCTGAACACTTTTGTTGATCACAAAATTGACATGACAATAAATAAATACTAACATAATAGGAACAATATGATATTCTGGAAAAAATAATTAGATGAAATCTGAATGATTACTTCAGACGGCACAAGCTAGATTCTCGTATTTGACTATTTGGGAATTTTGGAAGAAAAGTGCGAATGGATCTGTTCTAGAGTTCATATCTGTTCCATAGCCAGTTGATGAGGACTAAATGAATAATTTATATTCGAAATCATTATCTTTTGAACAATTAAAATTTCTTTGCTACACAAACTGAGTCTTTGAAAGTATATAATGCTGTGTGAAACAAGCTTTGAAAACAATTTTAATCCACAATCACCACCGGATCAATAAGATACTCTTTTCAAATAACCTTTTGTGTTTTCCAGTACAATTCCTTTCCTTTGAATACAATTAATATTTATGTATCTCTTTCAGTCATTAAGAATTCTATGTCCGCTAAATGTTATTCTAATTGTGTTGGAGTAATTTAATTCCAAGAATAATGTACAAAGAAACATTGTGAAGTGTCTAAAGGGGAACAATAAAAATAAACAATTGAGTGTGGAATTAACATTGTTGGAGAGAAAACCTCGTAAGAATTTCTTGTAATACAATTAAATTTGTCAACAAGGGCGATAATTCCCACAATCCTAATGGGCCGAGTTGATAATTTGGCCACATAAATTACATCACTGTCCTCACTCGGTGTCTCTGGCGGTTGCCAAAAGCTTTGGTCTCGTAGGAGTCTTATCTTACAGCTCCATCTGTAATTACGAAGCTCCCTCTGTCATATGTGGAGGGTCAAGTCCTTCAAGGTAATTGGTTTGCTAGTTGCCTTCTGCCTAATCTAACGACAAGGCCGAAAATCTTTTGCTGAACAATACAGAAGTTAATTCTCACGAAGAATTATTGAATCTCATATGTATTAATTATTTGCACAGTACAATGATTGTTAGAATGAATTTTTCACGATAACTGATATTTCGGTGATACAAGGCAGATTAATTTAGAAAAAAAGTCTCATTTGGATGTGATTTTTATTTCAAATCCTCAACATTCATAGCCCGTTTGAGTACGTGCTGGTCACTTGATATGATCTTGCTGCTCATGCAAGAGAAGTATATGAAACTTATTCATAACCCATACTTTGCACATTTGACGTTTATCTCATACATATATTGTATTGCAATCTTTTTTTATGAGGTTTATTATATATTCTTCTAAGCAATCTTTCAAAGTTTACACAGAACAACCTACAGACGACAAGATATCATTTGAAGACCATTGGCCCAAATACAGCAGATTACTGGAAAAAAGGGCAAAAGGTAATAGAAATAGGTGAGATCATGATGGATGAATACGTCCGTCCGTCAAAATCAGCATCAATTCAAATGACCATTTTGAAAATATCGTTATGTGATATTACCAATAATGGAGCAAGATCCCAGGCCCACCAGACGTTACTTACTTTCTGAGGAACAAAATGTGTGGAATAGAATAGTGTTAGTATGTACTTTTATCGTATGCATACTTGTTAGCTTAGGCCGACGGCCACTTCACAGATACCAGGTGCTAGAGGTACGTTGAATCATTACACATTTTTTTAAAGTCTGATCTCCATGTATGATCTGAAGAATACTGTTTCAAATTGAGAACCAACACTGCTAGACTTTTTCCATCGGTTGTAATTTCTGTTGGACGCTTTGAAGCTGGCAAAAAATAACGTATTCTCACTCATAGTCTGAGTTCTAGTTTTTATATATGATACTCAGAAAATGATTTTGATACTTTTTGTGAGCAACCAGACCAATCGTAGAAGCGAAACATCCTCTACACAAAATTAGAATGTCGCTCTGAGTATAAACGTAAGTTCATTAATTGTAATAGTAAGCGAAATATCTATCAACTATTGATTGTGCCTGAAAGATGTTTGGCCCCTACAATATTGATTTGGCTGTTCACAAAAAGTATCGAGAGTATTCCCTGAGTATCATAGATGAAAACTAGAATTCACACTATAAGTGAGACTATGCTATTTTTGCAAGCTTTGAAGCGTCTGACAGAAGTTATCGCCGATGGGAAGTGTCTGGCAGTGTTGATTATGAATTTTTAACAATATTCTCTAAGATATACATAGGAATCAACATTCAGAATGAGAGTAATGTTATAATGTATCTCTAACACCTGGTATTCCTTAATTGGCCCAGGCTAGCAAGTATGCATACGATGATATTACATATAGTCGGAGAGCTGGCGACGGCTTTCCTGATGTATCTACGTAAGGCAAAATGATATCAAATATAACTGTAAAATTGTTTCCTATTTGAGAATCCGTAAGTCTAGCAGCATCTGTCTCTTGCGTTTCAGGCATAAGGTAGAAACTACATGGATAAAAATTCAAGTTTTTGAAGTAATGATGTAAGATTTTCTTGAAACTTTATATTATAGGATAATAATTGAGAATCTATAAAATAACATTCCCTGCTTGATTATTTGTTGTTAACATGTTGCCAGACTCATTTGTATTTTGAAAAAAGTTGTTTTTTTTTCAATGTATCTGCGTAAGGTCTAGCATATTCTTTTTTATATGGAAGATGATACTCATAGATCGAATTACGAAATGATAGACCACAATTTCATTGTGAACACCTCTAAAAAAATATTTAAAAAATAATTGTCAAGAGAAACTTCCCAAGCTACTGCATTTCTCAATTACGAAATAAGAACGTGAGGCACATGTGGGACTGATTTTGAATTCTATATTATTGGATAATTATTAAGAATCTATAGAATAACACTTCCTGCCTTGATTATTAGCTGTTAAAGTCAATTTTTTTATATGACGGATGATACAAATAGGTCGAATTATAAAATACCAGATCAAAATTTTGCTGTGAACATTTCAAAATAAATATTTAAAATCTACTATTTTTGTAACAAGTATTATATCTAGTAGGTAAATGAGAAATACGGAAACAGGAGCAGCACAATAGAGGGGATAGCGATAGGATCTTACTTTCACCGTGTACTTTTTTATGAAAACAATATTTCAATAGAATATAAGTTATTCTTATCAAAAATTACATTTATCAGTCATTAAAGGCTGGTTTATGATAGATTTAATTCACAAATTATATATATAGCCACCAATTCTATTGTGATCGGATTATTAATACATGTTACAGTGCAAATATTTCTTTCACAAACTCTCATGATGACAAAATCGCTCACAATTACTCTTACTGAATGAATCCTCTGCCGCTAGCTCACGCACTTTATATACTCTACTCCAACAATAGGCCAACATTCAAATGTTTGACATTTGAACAACAATGAGCTAGCATTCAAATGTCTGACAACCGACTATCTAGCAACAATGTCTGACAATGGGCTCGTTCGGGTGTTTTTCAATTCTGACATAATATTATTCAGAATCTATAAATTTGAATTTCCTGATTCTTATTTGCTCCAAAAAATGTTTGATAGAGCCGAGAATGATTTATGAAGTCCTGATAACGTTACAGTCTTTAGATCGTAAGAATATTGTTAGACGCACGTGTACGCCGAGATAAAATGTAAACGTATGTCGAATAATTTACACTGGCGTCATCCAACTGAACATTCCAACTAATTACTAACAGAAAATGTTTGGTCTACTGTACAACTCTGTGGTACAACTGAACAACTGACAGTGACTATTACGTCATGGATGGCGCTTGTTCAAATGAACATTTTCATTTCAATATTTTGAATTAAATACTGAACAAAACATGATAATTTTCAAATTTATATCAACAATTAATAGCAAAGACTAGGGGCCAGTTTCACCAAAGCCAGTTAAATTTATCCAGAGGTTATTTTATATGAAAACTATTGTTATTACAATTGTAACAATAGTTATCAACTATTGAGACACAGAACTCGAACTGTGGAGCCCTTGCTTATCTGCAGATTTACAATCCATCCAATTTGATCCAGACCGTCTGAAATCATTCAAGACAATTCTAGAACCATGTCCAGAGTTGGCAAAATGCTCGAATTAATTGAAGTACTTGTAGATGATAATCGAAAGATATATAACAATTTATCCTGAGTATTCACCAGATTATTATTGACAGCATTTGATAATCTGATCAATTTATTCTTATATCTTCTTTTGGACCCCTAAAATTGATCTAGGATCATGCTCGATATATCGAACAATATTTCACTAAATTTGTTCGAGTCTGTATGCTGTGTAATATATTATGCATTAACTCGGAAGATGCATTGAAAGAGAATAGTGGAATAACAACAATTATCGGAAGAAATGATCAAAATATCTACATGGTGTGTATAGTACCTTGTACCAAAAATCATATAGTCCTCAAGTACAAGCACCAACAGTTACTTCATTACATTCTATCATACATTAATTCGTCCATAAGTAGAACAGAAATATTTCAAATGTCAAATCTACCTCCATACTGATCTGCAGGATCCAATTTCATCATTTTATTTCACCCGCTGGAATCGTCACCGTTGTCCGCTGTTTTCCGGAACATTTATAGCCGTTTAAAATTTATTTGTTCTGTTATTCGGCTCCGTAATAGCCCTCACTAAACGACGACAGTCCTGATTTAATTACAGAAAAAAGTCGATACTTCCCAAGCATTGACAATCAATGGTCTATATTTCACTACGCAAGTTAGAATGCATTAGTACTGGTATTTCGTTAGCTTATGTATGCGGACAATTGATTCCGTTGTGGAATAGTTTTTACGAAGCGTAATAAACTATAAGAATATCTCGTAAACTTCATCACACAGACTATTAGAATAATTACAAGTTTCTATTGTCTTGTTTAATTAATTTAAGTGCTGGTTTCAGTGATAAATTAATTTCTAATAGCTACAGACAAGGATTATTAATTAGGAAATTATAATTCACTTTATGTGCTGATCGTTCTTGCATCTGCAAACTGTATTCCAAATATTTTCTCTCACAGTCATTCCATCAAATGTATATCCAGCAATAACAAATATTGTTTCTATGGGAAATCTTGGATTGTAAAATCAAATAATTCGACACCAACTTAATTTTTGTCTCCAATTCAGCTTCAAACTATGAACTAGTTTTCACCTATTCATCGCATTAGGTACCATTTTTATACTGGTGTTGTAAGAGTTGTGAGCGCTGCAAAATGGCATCAAGAGAAAATGAAAATTCAGCGCCAGGTTACTAACATCAAGTTCAAGTTATGTTGGAAATTTGAGGTAAAATCTATGTATCTGGTGATTTCAAATCAAGAAAAAGTAGTTTGTTCAAATAGTCAGAAAAGTAATTGATGGACTGTCCAAATTGACGTTCCATAACTTCCATAACTCTAATTCTTCGTCCTTTAATCGTAACTGTGAGTAATATCCTGTACCATATATTGTCCAATTACGACGCAACGCGGTTCTAGTTCCATTTCCTAGTATGTTTACAATTATTCATAGTTCATGTTCTCTATCTGCAGGAACTATTTCATGAAAAAATAATTTAGTGCAAGACATGGATTCAAGAAGAACCACTATTGTGGTATTTCATTTCGAGGCTCACTTTGTATGCGTTGCGTGTTTCTCTGCGCAATATACTTCCTATTCCGTGTGTGTTGTTTGCTGTCGAAGTAAAAGACACCATTTGAGAAACATAACAACGGAGAACAAATCAAAAGACAGTTCAAATATTTACAGCTAAAATTTAAAGAGAAAGAATGAAATAAAACGAAACGAGATGTGATGTTTGCAGCAGATCCGCATCGATAAACAAGCGAAACGCGCCGGTAAATACATCATGCGTCGGATTCTCGAACAAATCTGAAACATCAATTCCATTTCACATTTTGTGTCAGTTTCATTGGTGTTCGTCGACCTAGGCTGGGCGCCCAGCACACACTGCCAAACACATTGCCAATACATCTCGTAAAATTTCCGCTACGTCAGAGATTTTCAGGAATATCCACACGCAATTTTACACGCAGGACTGTACCAAAAAAATCTGACAGCGAAATTACAATGAAGATTGATATTGGAAACTCGTTATGAATCTGTATGTACACACCAGCGATCTGTAATTACTTTTCCAAAAGTTTCTATGACATTCTATGGACCTACATAATTGAATCAAGCTCTTTCTGAGAGGGTTAATCTGGTACTGCTATTGGTTTTCTGAAATAGACATGTACAGGATTAGAAGGAGTAAAAGAGTATGGTCGAGGATGGAAATATACCTATTAAGAAAGTAGAAAATGTTGCAATCACAAATATAAACCTTAGAGTCTCATGTGTTCGTCAGTTTTATCGAATGATGATTGTGAAATTCGTTCTTTCCTGCAATATGTGAGTATGAGTATTAAAGCATACCTTCAAACTAATTTATCAGAGTGTAAAGTAAAGACACTTTATTTGATGTTCAATTCAAAAAAAAATAAAAATACAGCTGTAAATGATGATATTAATATTGATAATAGCATGCTTCTAGTCCTTCAAGTGGGGCTACAGACAGACTATTATTTGAAATAGGTACTGCGACGAGGACGTAGCGATCTGCCTGCTGTAATATACTGGCTGCTTCATATGAAAGGCAATGACACTAGCAACGAATCTGACACTCTGACGTGATGTAATACTACGTTAGGTTGAAGTTAGCGAACCTATAAAAAACAGAAGGGAAAGGAAATGGTAGAGAGGATGAAGAAAATATATTCGGAGACAAGAAACCACGTAATGATAGAAGATGAGATATTGAAAAGGACTGTGACAGGTATGCTCCTCAAGCCCAGTATTGTTTTCAATATACATAGCAGATCTAGAAGGAAAGTTGTTAGCAAATCAAGAAGGTGGAGTGGTCGAGGATTACAATAAGAATTTAACAGTAGCATATGCAGACGATATAGTCTTGAACACGGTCTTATACACAGGTCTTGCAACTGGCATCCATTACCATTGTTGCGGGTTGACTCTTATTGAAGCTGTACTAATCATTATCTGCTCCAGAAGAGGTGCTATGATCTAGAAGAGTATGCGAGAGATGAAGATGAAGAGTGTGTATTACACAGAGTATTGAAGAAAGACTGGAATTATACGATTGAAAATACTATCAAAACCTAACATAACTAACCTTATCACGCTTCATATTGAGAAATTAACTGTGAATCAATGAGTATTTAAGAATATAACTCATTTAATATGCCTGATTGTTGCCTTGTGTCACGATGTAAAACAGGGCGAAATATCTTGGACTAAAGCGATTAGTTTTCAAAGGCTCCAATGGTAAAGAATCACTGAAAGGTTGTATTTTGTAGTTATTACCTATAAATTTATTCACAATGATAGTTCAATGAGAATTCAGGAGAACATTCATGTATTCAAAGTTGAAATTTCCAATGAAAGGTTTTTTTTGGTTCAAATTCTATGTATTCATTTTATATTTTCTGACGTTTGACGTTTAGACTAGCTGCTTCTTCTCTTTCTGATGCACATTCTTTGTTTCCTGACGTGTGTTAAGACCTGTGTATAAGACCGTGGTCTTCATGGCCAAATTTTAACTAGAAATGGAAAATGTGACAAGGAGATTAGAAAAATACCTGGACGAAAGCAAGTTGGAGTCTACTGTGGACAAAACTAAACAAGAAATTCAAGAAAGAAGTGAGGTGAGGAAGAGAGGAGATTTGGCACTGGAACAAAGAGAGCAAGAAAAAAACCAAAGAATTTGAAACCTGGGGTACATGTTCAAGAGCAATAGGGGTGCAGAAGCACATATAAGAAAGCTGGAGTAGAGAGCATTGATAACAGCCAAGAGAACGTGAAGCCTGGGAGACAGAAAACTCAAAGGTAACGTTGAAACTGGGCTAATGCTATTTGACGCACTGATCGAAAGCATAACGATGTACGGAGCAGAAGTATAAAAATGGGAGAGACAAGAAAAGTTGGAAGCAATTCAAACAGCGTACCCAAGATGGTTGATAGAAATTGACAGAGAAACCCTGGAATATATAGTGTTGGACGAAATAAAAAGGAACAGCCTGGATGACGAAGCAGGAAGAAGAGCGATAAAATCAATAAAAAAGATTCTGACAGGACGAAAAGGACAGAAAATGAATCAATGCTTCAAAGAAATCAGAAAAAAGAGAGAGAAACATAGCAAGAGAAGGAAATACCACAAGAAAAACGGATAGGCAGCAGTAGAGATAGACGCAAGAAGAGCAAGAGAACATAGTATAACAAAAACAGTTAGACAAAGAGATATAGAGATTCGGAATCAGTGGAGGATGAATGTAATAGAAACAGCCAAATATGGCCCTAATTACAACAAAATAAGATCCATAGAAGTACTCCGTTACCTCAGGCGACAGAAGATAGATAAAATGAGGAAGATAGCCAGGTATAGATTCGAGAATGAGGAGAAAACCAACGAGTACTGGGAGAGCGAATCAGAAAGAAACTACAGATCATGCGGAGATTGGAGCATGTACTAAATGAATGTGAAAAGAATGAAAAAAGCAGGGAAGGAAATACTGAATGAGTCGGGAAGCAGACTATAATGAATCAAGACAGTAAAAGAAAGGAGAAGAACAATAAAATAAGTGCCACAGTGTATTTAAATTGATTGACAGTATTGCAATGTGAATCTCATCAACTTCAAAACATATATAAGAATAAGGGAACCTTAAATGTGAAGATTTGAGCCGAAACTACAAAAACTGTTTCGATTTTTGATCTTATTCTAAGCCTTCTATCGCGCATTATTATCCCCAAATTCAGACGCGTAAATTCATCTAGCAGTAAATTGGATCAAATATGTTAAATAGGCTCCGTGGTCCTCATCGTGAGAACTAGGAGGTAAATGCATGAAGCAGGACATGAACGCAGTAAATAGTGAACGAATATATCAAATAAGGCATTTTGACAAGTCTGACGGAAATCTGGGATGTTCGATTCCATTTGACGCACAATGAAGCTTGTTTCATCAGATTGCATCATCCCTTACATTTTCATATCCTTTTGATACAATGGAGGAGAAGATACAACGAAGAAATCGAGGACCTTATCGACAAGCAGAATATCATCAGATTCATAAAGTCCCAAAGAATAAGGTGGACTGGACATGTACTGAAAACGGATGAAGGAAGGATGCCGCTGAGAATAATGAAAGGTAAACTCTATAATAAAAGAAAGAAAGGAAGGCCAAAATTGAAGTGGATCGATGATGTGCAAAATGACCTGGTCAAGATGAATGTGAAGAGATGGAGAAGTAAGGTGATGGACAGGGAAGAATGGAGGAGGATTGCTGAGGAAGCCAAAGCTCACCCTGGGCTGTAGAGCTAGCGATGATTTAATACAATTGGATGTGCTTATGTGATACGCATGGATGCAATATGGATGAAGATAATACATAACACTGATCAGGAAAAATGTTGCAAATGCCAGTCTGTCCTCGGTCTAATAGACAAAGTTTCTTCAATAACCTAGGGCATTTAACGATGGAAAGAGTATTTAGTGGATGAACTTTCAAGAAATGAAATGCACAATACTTATTTGAAGCTCGGACAACGTTTCTTACAATATTATTCAATAAAGGTCTGTAAAAGCAGCCGATCAGGAGTCTGAACCATTTTGATTCGATAACTTACTTTATAATAGAGCTTAATTTCTAGACTGTCGCTCATAAACGGTATTCTGTGGCAATTTTGAATCATAAGGAGCGTTTTTGAGCCCTGACTGAGTGAAATATTATTTTTATTCTGACATATTGCTGGATTAGAAGCAATCAACCATTTGAAGTATGATAACGTAGTGTTATTGGACGTGCCATTTTTCGCGGATATTTCGTTTTCCAGGAATGAAATGGACCGTCCCGTGAACTGCTTATGTTTTACGTCGAATGACTTGCTCCTGTTAACTGTACATGACTTTTAAACTAATCCAAGTCAAGTACACCAAAGTTGTCAAAACAATTTCTTCAAGAAAATAGTTTTCCAATTACTTATTAGTAGAATACTACCTGGAGTAGTTTTGATACCATCGTGAATCATTCAAATACCAAATGCTAATCTCAACATGTGCAACTATGGTAAAGATGACAGAAATCCAAATTTTCTGCTGAGTACTTTCAAAGAAACTATTTCTCCTCACAAAGAGCATACTTACATATACATAGACGCGCTCAAAATGAGCAATAAGGTAAAAGCAGCAACAATAACTGAAGAAAAAGCTCATTAAAACCATCTATCAGAGCACAAGTCAATATACACGACAGAAATATTCAACATCTACAAGAGTATGAAGATAAACCCAAGAATTGAACCCACAAACTCTAGAGCTGCCTAATATGTTCCGACTCCCTCAGTTTCAATTTATTAATTGAACAACTATTCCCAACACACCAATTACTGAAAGCCATTCGGGAAATTCTTCTCCAAATGAACCAGATAAACCAGAACCCATATCAAAATTACTGGGAATGAGAAAGTTGACATCGCTGTGAAAAAAAGATATTCACAATAGAAAAATCATCAATTTCACTCTAGCAAACGACTTAAAAAATGAAGTAAAGGGACTGATAAAGGAAAAATGGCATGAACAAATAACAGTATGAGGGATGTACAAGACCAAATAATTAGATGGAATCCAGTAAAAAAAGTCAAGAGCTAAAAATACAGACCCAATTGAAAATTGGTCGCACAGAAATCACCCACAATGCGAAGCGATCAGACTAAATGCGAGGGGGACATTTCAGATTGTCCTGAAATGTCCAATATATCAAAAACAGAGACTATACCACCAAATGCCAGATAACTTAGAAGATTCTTTGAATAGAAATAATACGAAGACAATAAAATACATAAAAGACATAGGCGTAATCAATTGTATCAAAATAAATATTTACTCTATACAACTATGCAACTCATTTTGATATGTGAAAATTAATATGTTATAACAGGGCTATGAACATCACTTGTGCTAATACTCAAGGATGAAGCACGTTGATATCAATACAAAAAAGTATCTGAACTCTTTGCTTTAGCTTAAACGTTGCTTAATTTTCATGGTAATGATTGTGAGAAAAATTGTTATCAAGGTGACCAAGCTTAGCTTGAGATGAATCGAGGATTGAAGTACCGGCCTTCATACATGAATAATAGTACATTATGCTACAAGGACTGAACGACTGTCATTTTTGTCCAGGATAAATTTGGCTGCATTCGGTGAAGACGAGGGCAAAGCCCAAGCCGTAGCTCCGTGCAGCAGAATTTGTCCGTGACAATAATGATAGTCGTTCAGTGTCTGTGTTCCATACGAAAATCATTTTCGATTTTTCAACAACAGAGTCTGGTAGCACTATATTACGAATAGTTCTGCAATCAATATTAAGACAGAGAAAGTACGATAAACCACCAACGAGTCTAACAAAGATCGAAAGCTTTCACAGAGAAAATGTCAGTATCTAGGTTTCGTGATACTGTCAGTCAAGCCAGAATAGCGAGGTGTTGATGTTACCCAATATATTTAGACTGGGAGCTAGTGACAGATGGGGCTCTCCGATTTCATACCGCTTGTCTTTTTGAGGGTTGATAATTTACCTCTTGATAGGAAAGATAAAAATGTTATTGAGCGATGCACGCTTTCCGGTCATAGTTCAAATTTCAATTGAAGGTCTGAATAAAAAGTGGTTTTTTCCGTGATACCATAATGCATGCCTTTGTAATGTTGAATAAATGGAATAAATCTAAAGCCAAGTACTGAAAGGCAAGCGATTCGCAACAGTCCAAGTGGCTTGAAGGGTTGCGTGAACTTGTGAAAAAAAATATGGAAAATGCCGTGTCTCCAAATTGCATGCCAATGGAAAGAATTGAAGTTTTAGTCATAAAACCCTAGTGAAAAAATTGGCAAGCATTCCTCGCTGGCGCAAGGGTTTGAAATTTGGGGGTAATTTTGCATAAATTTTGCACCAATTAGTCGTGATTCCAAATTACCTCAAATGGAGCATTAACTTTATTTTGAAGTGAAATAATCATAAATTCAGAATGGCATGCATGTTGCTTGAGCCCTTCATATTTAAAATAATAATGAAAGTTGCATTAAAAACTCGCAAAATTTCTCTGACTTTATTCTGCCTGCCATTTTGTATTACATCAATAAATGCTGTTTCAAATTAATCTGGGAAATGGCAAGCATGTTTCTCAAGCCCTTCATATTTCAAATGATAATGGAAGTTGCATAGAAAACACGCAAAATTTCTCCGACTTCATTCTGCCTGCCATTTTATATTACATTAATAAATGCTGTTTTAAATTCATTTAGAAAATGGCATGCATGTAACTATGTCCGATCATTGAAAAACTTCGGAAAAAGTGGCAATAAAAAGTAAGAATATTTCCGTGATATTATTTTGTATTTCAATAAAGAAATACTTATGCTTCAAGTTAAAATAAAAAAATCTAATGCATATGACATTAGACGGACATTTACAAATGAAAACAAAAAACAAGAAAATATGCCCTAGAATCAACTTAGTTTTTATTTATAGACATGGCAGGAGGTAAATCTTACATAATAGTGCAGATTATATATTCAAAGTAATACAATTAGGTTCATAAACAATACTTTCATACCAGTAAGTTTTCCGTTTGGCATAAATAAGTGAAGAATAGTATGAAAGTGAATAGATTTGAAGAGCATGATTTTTTTTCATTGGGGAAAAGTTGAAATATTTTGAGTTAATAATTGTAGAAAGAGTTAAGTTTCAATTTATGATTTATGTATTTTTTATAAAAAATATACCTGAAGATGACTTCAAAAGTCGAAATGGTCATCGTGAATTATTAAAGAAAATCATAAATTTAAACCAAATTCTTTCTACAATTATTAAAGAGCATGATATTGTAAAAAAGGTCGGAAATAAGGACGATAAGGATAAATCGGACGATAATGACAGCGACACTTATTCTCAAATAGGTGGTGAAACTACTGAAGAGGAAACTGAAATTGACAATAATTATGATGAAGAAATGGAAATTTGAGCAATAATTGCCAATTTCAGATTCCTCTCCATTCCCATTCATTTATATTATGAAACATCCCATCAGCTATTCAAGTATGATTTTTCTATGATAATAATATTTTTTTCTGATTAGCTTTTTCATTTTTTCATGATGATAATAATATTTTTGCATGATAATGAAGATATACCTACTCTTAAGCTCCAGATGAAGGCAATTTAACTTTCAAAAATATATTTTGTAACAATATTCCATCCACATAACTTATTCACATTCCGGGGGAAAAGTAAGAACGTAATTATTATTTTTTTCGTTGTTAATATGTGTGAATATTATTTTATTTATAGCAAGATTCAAAACCTTAATGTTTCACAAATTCAGAAGCTGGGATGTCAACTGTACATACGTGTTTCGTCCTTATTTGGACTCTTTAATATAGTATTATTCTAGTGCCTTATTGGTTGCAATTTAATGTTATACCTGCAGTTAGAGCTAATACTGATATTAATGGGAAAATTTGATGTTTCCAGTGATTTCAATTGAATATTTTTGGAATTGTTGCTATGAGAACATTATGAATAATTCAAATCGTGACTCTCTGCAATATTTTGGAAGAGACTCACCTAGGCCATTATTGTTTGGAATAAGTCAGAAAATTTAAATAGATAAATTCGCAGAATAATTCCTGTTAATTTTACTGAATTAATTTACGGGCACTTTTTCTCAATCCTTTTTCCAAAATTTATCAATGATGAGCCTGAGCAACATGCTTGCCTTTTTTTGTGTCGTCTGAAAAAAATAAGTTTGAACGAAATACACAATGGCATGCAAAATAAAATGACGGAGATTTTACCTCTTTTTTTTGCAACTACCTCAATGCATGCCTCCATTTTTGGACATGGTGGGGTGCATGCCAATCTCCTCAATAACAATTCATCGAACAAATTACCTGTAGTTGAAAAGGCATGCAATTTCAAATCACAGCTAATTGGTGCAAAATTTATGCAAGATTACCCCCAAATTTCAAACCCTTGCGCCAGCGAGGAATGCTTGCCAATTTTTTTTACAAGGGTTTTATGACTAAAACTTCAATTCTTTCCATTGGCATGCAATTTGGAAACACGGAATCTTTCATAATTTTTTTCACAATTTCCCGCAACCCTTTGAGCCACTTGGACTGTTGCGAATCGCTTGCCTTTCAGTACTTGGCTTTGGATTTATTTCAATTATTCAACATTACAAAGGCATGCATTATGATATCACGGAAAAAAACACTTTTTTTTCAGACCTTTAATTGAAATTTGAACTATGACCAGAAAGCGTGCATCAAGAGGTAAATTATCAACCCTCAAAAAGGCAAGCGGTATGAAATCGGAGAACCCCACCTGTCACTAGCTCCCAATCTAATTGTAATGAATTGATTTGATACATGTAAACATGACAATAATATTCACCTGGGCTCAGCCCAAGCCTGAATGGAAATCTTTATTTATCACTATTGAATAACATTTACGAAAACCATTCAAGATTCTCACCTTTGCGGCTTATGAATATCAGGATTAGGAAGTAAACAATCAATCGCTCCAGTCGTAAATATGAGTGCTTCACGGTGAAATAGATGTCACATCATAAAAAGATAATTGCAATATCACTCGTATTCCCGAAATAAATTTCCAACATAAGTTCATCAAAGTTACTTATTTGTAGAGAAAAGAATCTTCACGACCCTGTTTCAAAGTACTCTCCACTTCGAAGTTTGGAATATAGAGCGTACACTCCCATGATGTGTTTATTTAAGTTCTATTGCAAAGGGCGAATCTGGCTTGGAAATGTTATCCACATTTTACTATCTCTCTTTGAATGTTGGATGGATCAACTCCAGCTGAAATAAGAGATTTAGTCCTCTAAGATCCACAGTTTTATGCTTTGCTTGTCACTCTATAAATTCCTTTAATTCCATTAGTATTCATTTCTTGCAGAACTCGTTTATTCGTACTGATTAAAGTTTTATTACTTGAGTGAGATATACGAATGTCGTAAAAATTGCAACTGCGCTCCTGAGTTGAAGCTGTTTCTTTAATTGGGAAGAATGAGATCTGTAATTTTTTTTCTGTGGATATAAATACGCTGTATAATATTGAGAAGTTTGTTTCTATGAGAACTCTGGAGTGCAAAGCAATGGAGTATTTAATTTTAGGATGAAATATCCTGTTCTTGTGTAGAGAAGCAAGAGAGAACACATACTTTAATAACCAAACATCCTATGATATTATTTGCTGTGGATGTATATTGTATACAAGAGAAATTGGATTTTTCAAATTTCCAGTGTGAATGTATTACCTCATATAATGCAACGTTGTCAAAACATGAATATTCCATCCTCCACATGAATTCTCGTTTGAAGGGTAAGACGTTCACTGGAGATGAGAAACTCGGCCAATTCTTATAACCCAGTCAATTTCCGGTGACGAGCTATTCCTAAAGATCTTTGATCACAAGATATCCCGATTTTTTCCTTTAACCACATTTCTCCGTATTTGAAAGCACTCTTTTCTCTGGTTTCAGCCACTGAAGAGCTACGAAACAGCACACTGTACAGAAAAGCCTTTTTTGTTCTCCATCTCACTCTAACACGTCAGTCCTAGTATTTTCTATCGTGTTTTATTCTACTACAAAGATTCGCAAAAACACAAACAGAAATGTACAAAGAAGTTTTATGTTTTACGTTTACAAGACGTTTCTATTCACGCCAAATATTTTCTGCTGTCTCTTAACATTTTCAAAAGAGAGGATACATCCTTTTTGGAATAGACGATTCTCCTCAGAAACATCCAGCAATCTATTTAACTCTTTGGATTAGTAAGAGTTTAATTGACTTTTGATAATATCATATATTGCAGTCTACATCAATATTCCTATTATACTTAACTGTCATTTATATATTCTAGTAATATATGATAGTCCATGATCAGAATTCCAAATGATGCTCGTGTTGGATTTGCGCATTGAGTATCCTATGAACCCACTTTGGTAT
Organism: Dromius quadrimaculatus; assembly: GCA_963989225.1. NCBI lineage: Eukaryota > Metazoa > Arthropoda > Insecta > Coleoptera > Carabidae > Dromius > Dromius quadrimaculatus. The sequence continues at coordinate 8,692,020 of OZ022328.1, forward strand.
GTCACAATTAACAATGAAGATGTGCAGTGATACTTTATATTTAAATTCCCATCTCTCACTACATCCGTATGCACATATTTCCCAACGGTAGCATGCCAATCATCATGTATTTGTGAGCATCGCACAGTGTCTTAAAAACGCTTCTTCCGAATATACAGATTCAGTCATTCTTACGAACTGAAGAGGCGGAGTCTATTGATATCTGTGAATATTGTGTATCCAAAAGAACTATTTTCTACAAGTTTGATGAACAATATGTGATATAAGTGGTCCTGAATATATTTACTACTGATAAATCATCATTAATATTACAAATATTATTTCTGCATCTGAATTAATGTATACGTTCAATGCATGAATTGTGTAATTCCTTGCAGATACATTCTTGTATTATTTAGCGGTTTGATATTGGTGCTCCTAATCAAACTGTGTTGAACTTGCGCATGATTTTTGACATCTTATAAACTTTGATTTGACCGAAAAAAGTGAAGATTTAACAACAAGAATTAAATGTTCACATTTTTATCTGCATGATTTCTTGATCACCTGAAGTTAAGAAGGTAGACAAACCAGACAATTTTTTTTCGGTTGTCATCGTGAATGGAGATGTGAAATGAGCAAGATTAATGATTGATGAAAAATAAGTTGTCAAAAACATAAATGTTATTTATAAAGTTGATAAATGTCAAGTTCTGGTTCCTAAAACAAGCGAACACTGACTGATTGCAATGTCTTGAAGATTGGCGTAAAACTTGAACAAATCAGCAGAGTGATGGGAAAACTGATAAGATTTTGGGTGCTTCAGGGACGTCAGTTCTGAAGATTGCAAGATTGGAAGTACATGAATATGACTTTTGCGTGGTTAGTGTGCCGGCGAAGATCGAATACAGAATGGATAAACTCATGAGGAATACAATATTCAGGATAATTTGGTTTGAACATTAGAAATAGGTCTCACATACCCAGGATTTTTTTGACTAAGGTAAGTAAAACGGCTGCCTCACTTAGTCCTGGATAAGATAGTCAAATTTTGTACCCAAGAATATCTCTTAAGTTCATTACGAGTGTACTGTACAAATTAATTGGAACAAAGTGAAAGAATCGCTTTCTTCAGAACACCGTGCTTCCATTTGCTCTATACCCTACTACACACTTTTCAGTATGATTCTACCAAGCAAGTGCAAATGTTATCAAGTAAATCTTCGTGCAGACACGCCTGAACAGCATCATCCATCCTGCTTTTCTCTGTCGTTTAATGCAGTCCACCCAACGCCTCATCACAATACTCCACAAGACCTCAATGAGATCCAAGTTGGAAGAATTTTCAGACCAATCGAGCACCATGATTCTATCCTCAAGCATGAGGGTCTATAGCAGTCTCAAACTGTAACAAGAGGCCAAGTCGCGCTGAAAAGTTCCGCCGAAGGCACGCACGAATAGAAGGATCCCATGCTTTAAACAGGAACTAACCTTCTAGCAACATTTGTCGTGAAAACCCTCTTTAGCGAATGTTCTACATCAAAATATCATACTGCGGGATCGTTGCACATGCAAACTGTCAGAGCTGGGCAAGTACTTCCAATACTTTTTATTTTTGATACTTTGTACTGGTCCAAGTTCCTTTGATCTATTCACTTGGTACTGGTTACTCGAAAATTTTACTTGAAGTATAATTAAACTTGCAGTATTTTGGGGACTTGAAGTACTTTTAATGTACCTCAAGTGTTTTCTTTCTATGCAAAGTGAACAGGTTATGATTTGTTTTGGTTGACGTTTATGATAAGTATCCAATCTTTATCAGTGCAATTAGCCTCTCTGCAGTGTTAAGGTGTGATGCGTAGATAACCTCTTTGATATATCAAATGCAAATATCTAATAATTTGATGATTATGTCAAATTACAATTTCATTGGAGTTCAAATGATCGTTTTCTCTCAACTTTTTTGCATGAGCAACAAAAGTGATACGGCGAATATGTGATGGACTAAAAGAACCTTGTTATGGTACCATGTGGTAAGAATTTGTATTTCACGTACTTTTACAAACATTAAAGTACTTAGTACTTCTACTTGAAGTACTTTTCACAGATAATTTTGCACAATTCTGCAATATAGAAGTACTTACTAAGTATTCACAACAATACTTGATATTTGCAAGTACCAAAAAACTAAAGAAGTATTTGCACCCAAATTGTCAAGTACTTTTGATAGTACCTGGTACTTTCATGTACTTGACAGATTGGAAGAGTACTTCTACTCCAAATACTTCCACAAATATCCAAGTACTCAGTTGTTTTACTTGAAGTACTATTCACGAGTACTTTGCCCAGCACTGATCACAATACTCCACAAGACCTCAATGAGATCCAAGTTGGAAGAGCTTCCAGGCCAATCGAGCACCATGATTCTATCCTCAAGCATGAGAGCCTTTAGCAGTCTCAAACTGTAACAAGAGGCAAAGTCGCGCTGAAAAATTCCGTCGAAGGCACGCACGAATAGAAGGATCCCATGCCTTGAACAGAAACTAACCTTCTAGCAACATTTTCCGTGAAAACCCTTTTCAGCGGGTGTTTTATATCATAATATCATACTGCAGGATCGTTGAACATGCAAACAGTCGACTAAACATCTCAACAAGATCCGGTGCCCGATTACATTTAAGAACTGGCAGAGGCCCCATGCTGGGATTGTGATTGGCCCAGAAATTCAACCAACCTAATCTAGTCAAAAACCTGTGGAATATTGTGACGAAGCAGCCAGGTAGGACGGATTGTACGACAGAAAAGCGCATGACAAGCAATGATACTTCTTTTCACCCTATCCCAATCAATTCGCACAGTATAGTAAGTTGGTAAAGGGCAAATGGTTCCAAGTTAGATGCTTAAACTGGAATTGAATGTCTTTCTTTGCGGTCATCATAAGAATACCCACAGTTCGTCATCAGAAGAATGACCAATCAGGTTTCGGATAACTTCTTCATGAGGCTATCCCGAGAAGAGCTTAAGTAGTTCCCGGACAGGATGACCAGATGAAAACAAATTATTTTATCATATGGTTATCCTCAAAGGATAAAGGATTATCATCATTTCCAAAATCTTCAATCTCTAATACTTGTATCATTGTGGATAATGATTTGAGATTACTATGCTAGTACAAATAGAGCTGCAAAAGCTGATTCTGAACAAAATCCAAAGTTCGCAGTTACCAAAACCCTCTTAGAGCTGTAGCTTCAAAACGAGCTTATGGATTCGATACAATGCAGCGTTGAACTTACCGTCCAGAAGAGATCGTTGACCACGAGCCGTTAACTACACCACATAATAATCTGAAGAATTGCACCGTTGTCAATGGCACCCAAGTACCAAATCAGCAATTTTGTAAAGCAGCATATCACAACGAGAAGGTATATATGATTATTGAGAAGAGGAATAATAAAGCATATTGCAAATGAATTACGCGTCTTGAGCTCGAATTTTCTAATCAGATTTATTCATCAGTCAATTTTTGTCTGATAGGCATCTAAATTTTACTATTTATCTCAGAACGCTTCACATATTTGTGATATGTGAAGATGATTCAGAAAGTGAAAATAACATTGTCATGATGGCATTTATAAAAATACTATCAGAGCAAGTGATATAAAATCTCACTTCTAATGTGGCCTCGCAGACCAAGTCACAAAAGAAGATGATTAAATCTTGTTATATATAAAAGAAATTCTTCTTCCAGAAATGCTCTATAACTCATTTCTTTCATAGATTTTGTAGCTGCGTTTGAAAAAGATCCGAGATAGAAATTTCCGATAATGGTAGAGTAGAAAATGATTCAGGATAGGTCTGAAGTGCATATGGCTATTATTCTCTACGTCGAATAGAAGCAGTTCAATATCTTATTGAATTACTGCAAAACGTGCCTCAGTTTTGACAATAATCGTACCATATATCGAGATATTTCTGCGCCAGATCGATAAGAACGCTCTAAAAACGTTGCAGTATTCCTGCTACACCAACATATATTTTGTTTCACAAAAATAAAAATCACGATCAGAAACTCTGTTGGCAAACTAGTCATGAAATTCAGTTATGCTACACTTTGAATTTATGTTGCTACTCTCAAAGTTCTAACTGCATATTTCACTTTACAACTTGTTTTGCGAGAAATGTAGATTTGCTTGGATTCTTGAGAATCACATTTTCACATTTGCTTCCCTCAAGTTTATTCGGTTATGAAAAAGAGATTGAAATTCACACATTTTATTAAGAGTGCATTGTTGAAGCATTTTCTATAAGATCCATTTGGATTTCAAGCAAGGTTTCGAATTTTGAAGGTGGGATAGTTGCAAGGTTGAGAATTTTATTCATTCAGATATATGACATTCCATCGAAGCTTCAAGTACTGTTAGTACTCATAGATACTGCATTCCAAAAGATTCTATCCATATTGATCTTCAAACTGAAATATTCATTAATCAGATCGACCGATTTCCAAGCTCTGCTGTGCGGGAAAAGGTACAAAGGGTGGTGAATTCTCTTTCAAAAGGACCAACAACAAAAGCTCTACAGGAAGTTCCGGTTTTTCATGTGCGTGCTGCTAAAATTTGTCGGCCTTGTTGGTAAGCACGAATTTAACGTTACATGATGGTTTCTAGTCATAATGGCACGCATGTTGTGCAACAAACGATGTAGGGAGAGAATATTTCACCTATTTAGAACACGAGAACAAGTCAACAGCAGAAAGCCTTGCACAAATAGTAGAGTGAATTAGAAAAATATGGAGACATACTGTTATATATTTGGAGACTGCAAAATTAGGATGGAAATTAAAGCTTCACGAATATTATCTAAGTGAAATGCTGGGAATGCAAATTTATCTGTGATTCTGATGTGTTCAAGATGATAGCCATAAACATCAGCTACGATCAATGTTATATTCTCAAAGATCTGTATTGGATAATGATAATGATAAAAGGTTTATGTTTTCCGTACGGATGATCAGGTGAAGAGAACCATCTCATAATACACATTGGCCTTGCGAGGTGGCTCCATCTCTTTTATTATGACCTATCGACTTATTGTTCTCTCTGCAGCCATTCTTTCCACACAAGCTAAACTTGTCTGGTGAGTTTCAGGATCTTCTGGTTCAGAATACAGTTCTCTTCTTCTGAAAGATCGTCATATGTTAGAGGACTCTATTTTCACCCTCATAGCCTCTGCATAACAAATCTTGCTCATGTCCCAATATACGAACAAGTAGATGTCTACCCATTGAATACTTGTTATCTGACGCTTTACCTACTCATTGAGAGTAGATATTCAAACGCAGATATTGTAAAAGTGACGTGAACAGTTTGAAGATGATGAAAAATTATCAGTGATGACGAAGGTTTCAAGCTGAAATTACCTCATAGTCCACATTGGCCTTGCAAGGCGGTTTCGTCTTTCTGTACTTATGATCTATTGACCTATTGTTCTTTCCATATTCATTCTTTTAACACAAACTAAACTCTCCCGGTGAGTTCCAGGATCTTTTTGTTTACTTCTTTTCTCCTAAAAGATCATCATATGTTAAAAAACTCCATCTCCATCCTCATATTCTTTGCATAATGAATCTTGCTTATGTCCCAATATATGAACTTGTATACTGCAATGTCTGTGATCTAACGCTTTGCCAACTGTAGATATTCAAACGTTGTGACGTGAACAGTTTGAACATGGTAAAAATTCATCAGTGATGACGAAGGTTTCAGGCTGATAGTAGTCAGCCCTATAGACGAGGAGTCATCCACATAGACCGAGCGCTAGTGACAAAAAAAGAGGAGCAATTTTTCACAAGCTGTTATTTACAACAAGGAAGATGCTTTACTCTTGGACTCATGTAGACCATCTGCCAATAAACTTTCAATCAATTTTGCAAGCTTGCCTTACGTTTGGAAGAATAGCAGATTTTGGAAAGTAGTTTAGAGAAGCTATACTTTGGTCCTAATTAAAATAAATTTTCCAATATGCATCAGGACCTCAGCTACCAGCTGTTAGTGTCTTCTCTACGAATAGCAGCCTATAGGATATTGTCTTTCTTTTCTGTCACGAGCACCCAGTCCAACATTGATTCTCATTTTTTCTTCCATGTTTATTTATCTATTTATTTATTCATTTGAAGTACAAAACTCAACAGGCAAAGCCCAATAACAGAGTTGCTTAACTTGTAGAAAACACATGTTTAAAAAAAAAAATGTATAAAAAATAACCATGTAAAATTATTCTTCTGAAATTCACATAGTCAAGGAGAAAAATATCAACATGAGAAAATCTACTCTCATAGAGAAGACACATCCGATGAATAGGAGAGGGCATAAGAAGATTGGATCGAGCCAATGGAAGATAAAATGTGGAGCATGATCTAGTTCTGATGGAAGGAACATGGAAACTGAGCAAAGATAGGGAGCAAGGATCATCAACCGAGCTATTTAGCAATTTGGATAGATGAAGCACAAAGCCCTCCTCTCTGCGTTTCAACAGACTCTTTAGATTGAACAACTCTAATAGATAATTATAACTGACTGATCTCTCGGAATATTTGTTATACATTTTGAAATATGAAAACTTTAAAAAGATTTTTTGGACAGAGTCAATGAGATCATGATGAGCTTCATAAATAGGATGCCAAATAATGCTACAATATTCCAGTTTGGAACGTATTAAAGAATAATACAGAGTGAATATTGTCGAAATGTTAAGAAAAGAGCGGGTATTCCTAATTACAAAGCCCAACAATCTAACTGAAGCATTATAGATATCCCGGAGATGATCAACAAAAGTCAATTTCTGATCAAACTTGACTCCAAGATCCCTTATCAAAATGACACGGAGTAAGGAGACACCATGAATTGAGTAGTCGTACGTCAGGGGTAATAAACCCTGGTGAAGGATAATACAGAACACTTATAGAGGTTTAACAAAGATTGTTTGGGGAACACCATTGCACCAGACTACTCAAATCATTTTGTAACCTTTGACACTCATGTAAGAAAGATCCTGGATAAAATATCTTGAGGTCGTCTGCAAATAATAATTTTTCAGAGTGAATGATATCTGTGATATCATTAATAAAAAGTAAAAAGAGAAGAGGGCCAAGATTGGAACCGTGTGAAATTCCAGAGGACGGACTGAAACTAAAAGAACTGTAACCTTTATACTGGACAAATAGCTCATGCTCATGAAGATAGGAAGATATAAGGGTAATAAGTGGTGGAGAATAAGAAAATGTGTGTAGTTTGCCAATTGGTAGACTATGATCAATCCTGTCAAATGCCTTAGCAAAGTCTGTGTAGATGCAATCAACTTGACCTCTGTTATCTAAGACACTGGAGACTAAATGTGTGAATTGCATGAGATTAGTGGCAGTTGATCGTTTTTCCATAAAACCATGCTGATAAATGGAAATTTTGCTTTTAATACCACTGTAAATAGAGAAATGAATTATTTTCTTGAATAATTTACTAAGATTAGAGAGCATGGTTATTGGACGATAGTTTTTGATATTGCTAGGAGCTCCAGAATTCAAAATTGGAGTAATTCGTGTCTTTTTTCCAAAGTAATGGAAAAGTGTTGGTTCTGACATTGAGATTAAATATGTGAAATAAGGCATTCGACAAAGGATAGGAACAATCTTCCATAAGCAAACTGGGTATTAAGTCAGGTCCACAAGAAAGAGACGGCTTGAGAGTTTTTATAGCGTTTTCAATGTCATGGATAGAAATTTTGGAGACAGAAACAAGATCATGGAAATTTTTGGCTGAGGTAAAAGGAGGAATATTGGAAAAGAGAGTGTATACTGATTGAAAATGAGTAGCGAAAGCATTGGAAATTTCATCGGAAGCAGTTAAAACAGAATCATCAAACAACATAGAGCTACTAGTTGATGAAAACTTTATCCTTGAATTAACGAAATTCCAGATCTTTTTGGGTTCCAATTCAATTGAATTCTCGCACGATGAGATATAATTATTGTAGGATTGTTTAACGAGAGTTTCAAGTTTCGACCTAATCAAATTAAGTTGTGACAAAAAGTGCTGGCCATTAGGGTCTCCGCTGAGCGATTTTCTCAATTTGTTTTTAGATTTTAACTTATGAATGATATTAGTATAAAACCACGGGGGGTATTGTTTGCGAAAAGTATATTTTAACAAAACAGACATATCCATGAAATCGTACAGCTCATCATGAAAAAAATCACATGCTACATTTACATCATCAAACGCTTTGATACAATTCCAGTCAAACGAGTTGATTAAGTGGTATAATTTGGGAGAATCAGCTTTTTTAAAGTTATAAGACTTGAATTCCTTGTTAAATAAATTCGAACTTTTTTGCATGTCAAGATTGAAAGTAATATTAAGCGCTGGATGATGCATAGGATATTTGACATTAAATAACAAATCAACAGAGTAACTGACGGATCAATGAACATTACTAATTACTAAATCTAAAAGTCTGTTGCTTAGGTTAGAAACAGAATTATATTGAGTAGCATCAAAATATCCAAGGAATGCTTTAAAAATGTGCACTCTTGGAGAGGCCAGGGTGCCGCAAAACTCAGGAATATTGAAGTCCCCGAGAATCATAAAATTGTTATCATGTAAGTAAGAAAGACTTTCAAAAAAATCGAAAACGGACGTGTACGCTTGAATATTTTGTGCTGGTGGTACGTAGCAGGCTAATAAGTACAAATTTTTATAAGGTAGATTGAGTTAAGTACACACTATGTCAACAATGTGGGGTAAGATATCGAAGTAATCGCTCAGATCCATGGCAGAAGATGGTATATTATTGTTGACAAGTAGAAGCACCCCACCACCTCACGTCACTCGACACGCCTTCAGATCACTGTCACAACGATAAACACTGTCACAACGATAAACATGTCTGATGATAATTCGGCATCACCAATGCTGTCAAATAGCCACGTTTCACTTAGATGGTACAATGATCAGCTCCTGACATCACTGTGATATTGCCATAGATCTGTATTGGACTACTGGATGGTATGGTTTAGAATAAGTAACCTAACGTCCAGATTGGATTCATAGGATGATCCCATCTTCTTGCACTGTGATCTTCTGATCTATTGTTCTCTCAACATCCAACTGAAGCTTTGCCCGTCTGGTGCAGTCATTATTTTTGTCCAGAGTATACTTTTCTTATACTAGAGGATTATTATCTGCTCAGGGATTTCATCTCCAACCTCACATCAGCATATAATTCTTGCTCTAGTCTCAATATACAAGCATATATATGTCTATCCATTTAACAGTGTCATGTTCGTGATTCAATTCAATTCAATGAGGATTCATCCAAAATTATTGTTTACATAAATAAGACGAGAATTACAGAGTTGTAGGTGCTACTTTAGGACTACGTCCTCTCAAGCACATGCAAGATGATAGTTATTTACAAAAAAAATAGTCTTGGTTCATCAATAATAATGTTTCAACAGTGTTATTATTCGCTATCATGCGCATCAGAACAAGGAAAATATAAGAAAATGATATACATTGAATAGTTATCATGAAGATATCACGTTACTTTAACACTGGTTTACACTGGGGGATTTTTATGTGAAGATGAGTTCAAGCCCTGATGGTAACTGGGGCCTCATCGATGATGTCTTCTAGGGGGGCTGGGAGATTGTCTGCTTTTTGAAGGAGGGATACTGTGGGGCTTGAATATTTGTATTCCGGCTTCCTACCATGCTGTGGCAGGCTAAGTTGAATTGTGGCGCTACTTGCCGATGGGCCATTAATACATCTGCCAACCAATTTCTTTTGAAGGTTCTGTAGCCGCGCCGTTATAGGTTGTAGGTTGGCTTGGTTGTGAAGGTTCGTCGATGGTGCTTCGTACGGCAATCCAAGTACTCTGCGTTTGAATCTTTTCTTCAATGAGATCAGGCTTACGAGCAGTGGACTTCGGACAGCGGTATAGGTAAAAAGCTGTGTCCAGGATGAGTATCCTTTCAGCCGGCCGCGCAGACTGTAAATAAGGCCCATCTGTCTTCTTATCCCTGATATGCAGCGCTTGATGTCCAGGAACTAGTACAGCGTGTCTGTAAGCTTCATTCCGAGGTATGCTGCTTCCCGTTGAGACTTAATAGGTGTATTCCATAGCTGAAGAGATATACTTCTAGATGGACGTTTGCATCGGTTCCGGAACATCACCAGCTGCGTTTTGGTTGGGTTTGTAAAACGACTATTGAGAGTATAAGTTCAAACGCAGATAATGTCAACAGTTTGAAGATAATACAAATTCATCAGTGATGCCGAAGGTTTTGAGCTGATAGTCGCAAGCCCATTGGACAGAAATCATCCACATTTATTCTTATCCTCATGCTACCAAAATTAGTATAAAACATCACTGTTATATACTTGAAGTTCTGTGTTGGATTATAGAAATAGAGATGGTCTTGGTTCCTCCCAAAAATGTCAGGATGAGAAGTATCAACATATTATTCGGATTTGCCCAGTGAATTGGTTTGATTTTCTCTCACGATCTATTCCTTCCTCTGCAGTCCTCCTCACAACAGAAACTGTACTTGTCCTATGAATACTGGAATTTTTTTCTGCAGAGTACAGTTTTCTTTTTGAATAAAGCATTATCTGCTTGTAATCTGATGTCTTATGTGAAAATTGGGAGCTGACTGTTTAACTTTTATTGGATGGTGTATCCACGAGGAACCTTGCCTATCTCCAATTGGGTGACTGTGTCTGATCAATCTGCTGTAACAATGTTAAACTTTATAGACAAATTCTGGCCTCAAGGAATGAGTTTGACGATAGTCTAAGTAATTTTGATTCTTTTAAGACCCCTACAAACTATTTCAGTGAATACATGAATAGCACAACAAGTCAAGAAATGTAGTCCAACACATATTGTTCCAACGTTCGAATTGAAACAATAATTTCTGCCTGGGAGTCAAAGAAGTATTATTAGGTGTGACAATCCTGTATCCATTTCTATTAATCATCTTAGCAACGCATTGAAGCGAGCATACCATATCAAATATTAGCACACTGTCCTGTTCTCATGCATATATTCATGCATGTGCCTAAAATGATATTTTCAGTAGCAGGAAAATTTTAATGCTGGCAAATGTAGGATGGGACAAAATTTCACCCAGCAGCCAAACACAACAGAGACACATACATTCCCTGCATTAACAGCCTCTGAAAGCGTGAGTGAGAGGACAAATTACCCCCTGGGGTTAGAGAGAGAGAGTGTAGTAGCTGGCGGTGTGCCGGAACAAGAATATATCTGCATTTTTGATCTCCCGGGAAGTAATTGTTTCTGCGTCGCTCGCTCTAGTTAAAACATGATTTAATGTTAAGTAATATTGGAGGAGTCTCTTCATGAACTTGCTAACTGTGAGCAAGAAGTGAGCGCGGAAGAAGGAGAAATTCCAACTTGGGCATATTTCGTATCGTCGGCAGGCTTGGATAAAACACGAAAGCATCACGGCAAGCGTTAATTAAACCCTGAAATTAATTAGCTCTTTACTTCACAACTATTTCGCGACGTATTCCTAAGGGAGGTTTTTGATATACCCCAATTGTGTTTTACATACGCTTGAGTAGGTACTATGAATTCCTTATAATATAAATTTGCTCATCAGGTACGCGAAGGTTGTATTTGTGACTATACAAAGAGCGTTAAGATTAAAGAAGAATCGATAAAAGTCTTACGAGAAATATGAAACTTCAATCAGAATTATTATAATTTTGTTAAATTTAAGCATAGAAGTTGATCCTCTTTCCATAGGTTGTGATTTAGTACAAGTGATTTGATGATTGAGACTATGTCTTTACAATTTTTTTTGCATATAATTTTATGTAATAATCAGTAATAGGGAATATTTATGGAATTTAAATTTGGTTCAAATATCTTTATTCCGAATTTATATTGGTCGGACATTTGTACTGAATCATCATTTTGGTAATTAATACCTTTCCAATTGCTTAGAATCAATCAATAAAAATGCGAATTGAGCGAGAGAAATTCAAAGTTCTAAAACGCAACACAATTGATTAAAACAGAACGTGACGTCAAATACTATGTTAACAAGTGCGCACTGCTTACATTGGTATGGCATTGCAGGCTTTTGATTAGAAAACAGTGATAATGTGTGTATTGTGAATTCATTTATTGTTTGAGTGTGATTTTAGCATCCTAGTGAGATTATGAATCATTCAAGACAAAGTGGTTTTGTGAAAGCACAATCGGATAATCTGCCAAGAATAGGTCCATTCGTGATGTCGTCTTATTTTCTTTCAAATCCAAATTTTACGTCCGCTGAAGTAAGAAGAGTGAATACTGCAAAGTAATTATTCAATAATAACACATTATGTACTCTATTTTAATAAACACAATCCGAAATATTATGAGCAGTAAACATAACCTTTAATTTTATGTCTATTTTAGGATAAGCAAATGTTAAACGAAGCCGCATACATACACTGTATTTTATTGCTAAAACTAATCACAGATAATGTTATTCATGATCTGTCAAGTTTGATTATGATACTTTATCTCTCCGGATAACCTTACATCATTTCTTACGTATTTTAGAACCTGTCTGGATTGGAAAAAATACTTTATCAGGTACATTTCTGATAGTATTTTGCATTCAGGCACAATGCAATACCTATAAACTGACTTTTGAGCTTTTTTGATACTGATATAAGTTGAGAACGAAAACACCTGTAGTAAACAATGGACTGTAATGTCACTGGACATAGTATTTGACGTCGTCAATATAGCGCGCGAAAATCGCGGCGTTTAAACAGCTCAAAATTATTCTCAATTTTAAATATTTTTTTAAACTTGATTACAGCACTTTCAAATATAATTCATATCTTTTATTATGTTAAAACGATGGAAACAGTCAATTAAAAATATGAAATGAATTCATAAATATACTTTATTTGATGTATTCCCGAGGAAATCACATGAAAAACATCACTTTCACTCAACAGTGATAGGAACATAAGAAGAGAGAAAGTATATCTTGCTTCAGCATCACAGTCGAATATGTTGCAATGAAATATACGGAGGAAGTGCATAGTAAGCTGCAACATCTGCCATTGCTAAGTGCCAAACCTTCCCAGTCCCTGCAGAGCTTTTGAGCTTTCGCTTCTAGACTGCAGAGCAGTAGCTATGTATAATTGCTTCAAAACTTAACAAAACTACTTCATAATGCTGCAATTATTATGCATGGACTTGTTGACAAGGGAACCAAATTCAGGGGAATTAACATCAAATTGAAAATAACATTATCTGAAAGCATTTAGTAGCGAACAGAAATTTGCAATTTGCTTCTTATATTATAAAATTTCGTGATTCGACGTCTGTATTATCCTGGGCTGAGAATTTTCCACGCTTAGAGGTAATGTTAAACATGAGAGGACCAATTGAAGAAGAACAGGACTCTATTAAAAGTTTTTTTTTACACATTAAACTGTGGAATGTTCACTTAGTGTAATGTGGTGTATTGGCTTTCCATTCAAAAACAAGTTTTTGGAATCAAATTGTGTGTATATATTTGGAACACATCTGTATTTTTTTTTCATCACTTTTTCCTCATACAGGGTGTAACTGAACCTTTGTAATAAAATTTGATGGTTACATAGTATTGGACGTACTGATTATAAATCAAAAAGAATTTCGCTGAAATTCGAAAATTGAGAAGTGGGTTCAATGTAATGAACAGTCAAGGGCCATCAAATGTAAGTTTTTCCTATGAGTCCTTGTTCACTTGAGATGGTATCCATGATTTTCACAATTCACATCACTGGTCACGAGACAACTCGCATGTTATTAAAAGAAGTAATTTCCAGCATCGATTCTCTTTGAACGTTTGGGCTGGGATTGTGAATGGTGCTCTACTTGACCCATAAACTTTACCTGCGCGTATGAATAGTAACGATTAAATAGGGTTTTTACAAAATACTCTACCAGAATTGTAGAAGGACATTCCGCTAGATGTTCGGCAGCATGCATGGTTTTTCCATGACGGTGCACCTCCGCACTACAGCAGATTTGTGAGAGAGTATTCAGGTACTGCATACGAAGGTCGTTGAATAGGGCGTGATGGTCCTGTACCATGGCTTCCGAGATCACTAGATCTAAATATTCTTGATTTTGATTTTTGGGGTCATTCGAAGTCATTAGTTTATAATAACCAAGATGCGCCGCAGAATATTGAAGAACTGTAACATCGTATGGAAAATCGCGCCGGAATAATAAAAGAGCACAATTACCTCCGTCAAGCTTGTACCGTTATTTTCATTCAACGTGCTGCATTGTGTGTTGCTGTGAATGGCGACAATTTTGAGCAATTTTTATAAATTTATAATCTTCCAATTCTTTTCTTTAGATTTATGTGATATCTTGTGTAGTACAAATTTTATTCAATCTGCAATTGATAAAAATATTCATATTTCATTGATTTAATTGCTTCACTGATAGTCAATCACGCATGTGAATATTGCGTAGCATAGTTTTTCATTTATTTTGTATAGGAGTACCTATGACAATCAGCAGTACCCAAAATGCCACATTCTTGCAAACTACTGCTGTTTTTACGAATTTCACTGAAATTCTTCTTTATTCATGATCAGGTCGTCTAGTACTATACACCATCAAACTTTGTTACAAAAGTTCAGTTACACTATGTATATACATGGAGAAAGATGATACTCTACTGATTATTAAACGAAATATGGAGCATATAGTTCTTGATGAATTTATGATACACTCTGGATTTCCTGACAGAGTTTTCGACGACGTTCCCACTCAGAGAATATTATTGATTGGTTATGAAGACGTAGTACTTAAACAAGCTCTATTGATTATCATCTAGCAATTGAATCCTCTTGACTCAATTCTCACTACCACACTCTATAAACAATACAACAATTACGCGGCTATTAATTATTATAATCACTGGATTATAGACAAAGCTTGTCAGCATTAAGGAGCATTTGTTATTAATTACGACATAATAATGACAACTGATGATTATAAATGGTAATTTTGAGTGTCAGGATACAACAAACAAAATAATTTATTTTCACATTGTTATATTAATGAGGAGTACACACATTTGCAGTAAAATACATTCCAACTTTGCTAATTTGTCACTAATATATTCATGGTTCATCTCTGGAGAGTATACGGACGGTAGTTAAAACATTTTATTAGGATTAATTACCTAAAAACGTGAATGAACTCAATTATTTTGATGTCATCGTACGATAGAATCTCCCTAGACAGGAGTCGCTTTTCATCACCAAATAAATTTCTGATGCAACTATAAAAGAGCGAATTGTAATGTCCACACTATCCCCTTTTTGTGTCTTCAGTTATTCATTGTTCTCATGAGCAAAGGTATCATGAAATTGTTCCTTCAAGTAACAGATCCGAATCATACAAAATGTTCCACTACTTATGCACTAAACGTCCGAGGCCATTGTTTAATCTCAATTATAAGTCCATTGTATCAGGATTTGATTTTATCTTAATCAGAAATTGATCGTGAAAGACTAGTATTTCAAAGATGATGGATGATTTTCATAAATGGACGATAATTGGGATGCAGCCGTTGAGGAAAACATTCTGCATACAAACGTTTTGAGAATAGGGAGTTCTGCTCCGCCTGACAGCATTTCCGCCAACTTAATATCATTGTATGCATTCGAATCAGCACATGAATGAAATTAAAGGTTGACTTCCAAAGCATGAGGAGCTCTCCAACTAGCGATAAATAAATATCATTTTAAGCAATATCAAAATGAGCAGCAAATATACACGTCGAAGTTTTCATTCGCCATGTAGATAAAAATTTCATTTAGATCTGCTCCATACGTATTTACATTATAAAATTGGTCGTTTCAGTGAACTTTATGTGTACCTTCAACACGAATGTAAGAAGTTATAATATAGTACATAATTTATGGGGTTGAAAGAGACTTTAAATTGCTCTTAACATGAATTTCATCAATATATAGAATTCCATTATCCTTCATCAA
The DNA here is from genome assembly GCA_963989225.1 of Dromius quadrimaculatus. Taxonomy (NCBI): domain Eukaryota; kingdom Metazoa; phylum Arthropoda; class Insecta; order Coleoptera; family Carabidae; genus Dromius; species Dromius quadrimaculatus. The sequence goes on from OZ022328.1 coordinate 8,708,093, forward strand.
ACTTAAACTAATAAACTGCTGAAATTTAAATTACCCATTATTGAAATCGATACTTGATCGCTTCTAGAAAGTTTGATAAGAATATAATTTGAAATAAAAGTGCTAATTTGTCACGCGAATAGCTACCTTACATAATTATCGTTCGTAACTTTGTGGACATTTGACACTTATCGTGTTTACAGTCTCGAGAACATAAAAGAGTAAATTATACGCAAAATGTTAATATTTTATCATATTTTGAAATACTTCGGAAGTGCTTGCTGGAGAATCAATCAGGTTATTAGACTGATCGATCTGGTTACAAGTAAAAACTACTTCACAATAGGATAAGCATAAAACACCAATTGATTTGCACAGTTGAAGTATTCGAGGATCGAGTGCCAAATGCCCTCAACGAAATGATCTACAGTGATCAGGAGAGAGCAGTTGTCTCTGCAGATTACCTTGAGCTACAGTGCAGTCCAAGCTTTACGCACTGTAATCTCAACTAAGTGGAACACATCGATAGCACTGCTACAGTTATCAGAGTTGCCTTCCAGTCCGCCAATCCAGTAGAGAGCACTGGCTTCATAGGCAAGCTCAATAACCTCCAAGTTCCAGGCCCAAGCTGGATCCTGTGCAGTGCGCTCAAGCTTTCTGGTCGCAAAAGCCTATCAGCGCTAGCCAATATCTTCAATGCTGCAATACGCCTACACCATTTTCCGTCGTAGTAACAAATCACCGACATAATCTGCAGTCTGCGGGGTACCAATCCCTAAGATAAATTATCGCTCTATTAGCTCACTGTCCATGGTAGGCAAAATACTTCGAAAAGTAATATTTGTGATACTCCAGAAGTGAGTTGATGTCCAGACCATCAGCATGATTCCCGCGAAAAGCACAGCACAAACCACCAGCTGCTTAGAGTTACGGAAGACATCATACATGGCTCCAATTGAAGACAAGCAACCAATGCGCTGTTTCTCGGCGTTGCCAAGGCGTTAGACAGAGAGTATGGTATGACGGCGTCCTCTACAGGCTATTGCAGCTAAATGCTATAAGATGTATAAACAAATGCTCCACAGCTTTCTATAGGACAGAATGGTCATGCGAAAGATAGGATCTGTCGACTGCTTCAAGAGAGATCTGTGGCAGATCACACGATACCAGCCCGTTATAGCCGCAAACTCTGCCACCCGATCCCTCTTTCTAAGAGCAACAAACGCGATTTATGGAACTTTATCTGTGGTAGAGTATTACGTATTAAATCCGTCACCTACTTGTCGAACGATTATACGAAAGATGCAAGCATAGATAAATCTCCACCCATACCAAAACTGCGGGTGTCGGTCCCAGCTCAGTTTTCGAGAATAGTACTCTGGAAGACTACGCGCCATAGTCCCCTCAAGCTATAGAGTTTTCTACCCAATCCCTCAGCTGAGGATAACGGGTGCAAACCATTAGTATAAAATGTGTAGTAAAGTATTGTTAAATATTCGCCTGTGCTCATCAAGCGGTTGAACAAGAAGATAGAAGCAGGGATAAGTCACTGCCTATATCAAAAGTGCGGGTAGATGGTAGACCACACGCCACAGCTCCTTAAGCTGTGGATTTTGATACCCAATCCTTCAACTGGGGTAACGGGCACAAAGTAGCAGCAATGATGTGAGGTAGAGTATTACAGTGTACTTCTCGCCGGCGACTAGTCAAATGGTACTAAATGGAGGGAAACCCCCACCTGCAAAGTTGGTCCCCTCGAGCGGAGTTGGACTCGTAGGAATAGTAGTTCCGATACGCAAAAGCTTCTATTGGTGAGCTGCATAGTAAATCAGCTCCGGCACTGATTTGAAGAGTCGGTTGGATTTGAATAGTGTCCCACCCGCACCAGTAGGTTCAAGTCAGGTCAAGTCCTGAGAAGGAAGCATTGGCAACTTACTGGTAGTCAACTGGATATATTGCCTGTGTCGAGATATAGAATCTAAAATGAAGACAGTAGCGGGTGACACACCACAGAGCAGCCTGCTATCACCTCTGCTCTACAATATCTTAATACACTCCTCATTCAATATGCCGATGACACGGCGGCCCTCACCGGATTTATCCAACCAAGCTGCATCAGCAATCGCCTACAAGCAGTAGCCAAGGAGTTGGAGAACTGGTTCAGCAAATGGAGGATGGACATCAGCTAAGCTTGAAGCGTAGCAATACTTTTCACACGAAGACGTCTGAGATCAGATAATAATGTGGTACTGAAATACCTTGGCACCTCTATGAACTCCGGTTCGATTGGAAAAAGAATACCGACCATACGGTAGCAGAGGCTGCAGCAGTGACATCCACTTAATACTCCATGGTTAATTGATGCAGTAACATATTACTGAACAACAAACTGCTGCTATCTAGAGCAGTAATCCGTCCGGTCTTGACCTATGCTGCTCCAATATGGAGCTATGCAAGCTCAAGTCAAATAGGACTACAGACGATCCAGAACAAATTCCTACGTATGATCATAGACGTCCCGTGATCTGTTCGCAATAAAATTATCCATCAAAATCTCAACGTAGAGACTATCAGTTAATTTATACAAAAAACAGTCACGAAATTATTCAGGAGAGTGCAAGAACACACTGACCAGGGAATCAGAAGGTGCGGTGGAAATTATGAAGCGGCAACAGCCCTCAAACACAAGCGGCCAGAGCTGATCCTGGTCAACAATTAAAAACAAGACATTCGCCCGGAATAAATGAACTAATAATAAAAATGAATTAGTTAACTATATCAGGAAACATGTGACAAAGCTAGTCCCTAACGTTCGTCCCTAAAAAGGATGAATTCCCAAAAACCCGAACATTTATAATATTTCTGTGAAACGATTCTAGTGCTCGTGTCGTGAACATAGCCTACAAACCATAGTGGATTAAAACATTCTGTGAAAAAAGATAAACTGACTTATGTAATACCATTTACTGACTGAAACAGTGTGAGCTAAGTGTCAGACCAACTATTATTACCATAATTAAGTGTTTAAATAAGTTAAAGTTATAATTGTAGGACATCTGTCAGATTTGACAGATAAAGGCGTCATTGCGCAGAAATGTTTCAATTTTGTAGTAAGAGATGGCGCTTATGACATCTAATCGTTCAACAGTCATAAGGGCGCGATGGATTTAATAGGGTAGGCTTGTATTTCCAATGAGAACCAAGAGTTGCTTAATAATTAGGGTATGCACTCTTCACTTTTCTGAGTCTTTGGCATCAGATAACGGAAGCACTCTCCTCGTGAAGCGCTACGCTATCTGTTTCCAATAAGACCATTGAATTTAAATTAGATTTCCAAATTTATTTCATTTTTTCTAAATGTGGACTGGTTGGTGGCATTGTTGGGTTTGAATTAGCACTTTCTTCGCGAAGCGCTAATTCAACAATGAAATCACCCAGGGCCTAGAATAAGCTGTTATATTTCTCTCCTGAATTTGTTTCGAAAAGTTTTAAATTCTTCTGAAAACGCCATCTCTCTTAAAACCAATTTCTTTTTGTTGAATAATTGTTCATGATAAATCGATCCGTTATAACTATTGTTTGGTTCATGATTTATTCTGTTGCATTTGTTTGAATTAGATTGATGAATCAATCTGTTGTAATTATTGTTTCGCTTATGTTTCATTTATTTTCCTTTGAACAAATTAAATTCCTAAAACTCATTCTGTGGTTCCATTTTGGGGAAAATGTTTCTACATTTCAGAACCAGACTTCCTTTGATGAAATTTCCAATGTTTTCCTTCTTTTTGAATAAAATGATCCTGGCGCTCGAACATATAAAACCTTATATGAGTAAGTGAGGTGTTGAAAATTAAGTTTTCATTTATTTTAAAAATAAGAATAAAGCTTGAGTAATGTGTAAATTGTAATTACAATTGTATTGCATTGTTGCAATTTCATCACATTACAAATACAATGATGTGAAGATGTAAAAGGCTTTAGCCTGGGTCACCGTCGAAGCCAGATGAATGATGTTAAAAAAGTCCGAGCGGTGTATTGATTGTCTTGTCCAATAATTTAATTCTGAACGCAGACCGAAGTTGAGATTAGTATTTGTTAGTTTCTAAATTCCAGTGCAATTTCACAACTCCGCGATTGATTCTGTGTTAATCAAATAAGGAAATTATCATCTGATCCATTTCGAACTGTAAAATGCTGAGACTGATTTTTCCATACAGATAGAAATAATGCACAGGATAATTTCTGCATTGGAGAAATTTCAACATGACTCGAGCTTACAAACACATTGAGCACTTCAACATGAATCAAGTTTTTCAAAGTAAAATTTGATATGCGAGTAGAAAACTCCTAGACCACAATACACTTGCTGTTTCCAGACTCATGAACACCTTTCACATTAAGAATTCAACAAAATGAGCAGTTACCGATATTTATAGAAAAAGTCGCGAGGATAGGGGCAAAGAACTCCAGGACTACGGAAATATACTGTCTAATAACTACACTTTCGAAAACAAAGCCCTAATTCTTGAGCCATCCAATTTCACATTACAAGATGACTGATTTGCAGTCTTTGGTAAACAAGCTCGAAAAAAGAATATATTCCAAGATCCAGCTTGGAGCTATCGTCAGGTGATGGAACCATTCCACCAAATTTATTCCAGGACATCTGTTACATTCAACTGTAAACACATTGTTCTTTCTGGATAGAAAAACCAAATGGAGGAAAATTTAAAGACCGTTTCTTGAACAAAGAAATCTAATATCGCGAATGGAACTCATTAATTTTGTGTTTAGCGGATGTTGGAGTGGAAGAGTCGTGGTTGCCTGCCCAGGTATTTCAATGTAGTTCAAGATGTTTATTCCACTCTTATAAAAGACGGGGCAGATTGTAATTAGGAGAATCTCGAGTAATTCTATTCATGGAAGATATTGGATTTCAAAGATGGTATTGGTATCCTATTTGCAGCGTGCGAAATTATTCCAATAATTTAGAAGATATCTTGAGGCTTCCGGACAGAGAAATGTACTTTGTGAGGGGTAAATTCACTTTTCTGCAACACTGATATGAAATCGGGCGATTGTTTGTTCTGATTCCGATTTTTTTTTCTAATACTGACAAGATATTGACCATTTTTTCAAAGCTCATACTAATCTATTGCTACATAACGCACGTCGGTGGAGCTTTGCATTATTGGACTCTTAATTATTGACTTATCATTATGGTTTACCGATTCGAGAGATCATCCCAGATAGCAATAACGTCCTGAGAATATTCTCTAGTTGTCCTGTGAATGCCCTGGGTATTCAAAATATACATGGTATATTCCAACAGCCTATAAATCTCCTGGAAATATTCTATTTTGCTTATTCATGGAATATTCATAGGTAATATACATAGCATATTCCTATATACTATGGATTATCTGAGAAAAGTCTATCTAAATTATTCCTAGTATATTTGATACAAATATTCGAAGATCATCACATTTTGTATATTCTTAGTAGAATATATGATAGATATTTATGTTATATTATATTTTGCTTTGCTTTATAAACTTTATTCATAACTAAAAGTGATTGTTGTTCGTGAGGCCAATTGAGACTTTAATGATTGTGTTATCACAGGTTAGGATGGAAGAGATGAACGACTTCAATTGTAACCAAAACTTGAATTTAGATTTCAACAGACCCACTATAAAAACAGATCACAATTATCGTAAAATTTTATGAGAAAAATTATATCTCAGTTTTATTTTTGTACTTTATGTACATTTCTCGTCGAACAAAAAAAAAATAAATTTTTGTCTAGTGAATTATTGGGAGCATATAAAAATACTCAAAATTTTTTTTATGCTCCCAAATTCTTTTGTCCAGATTTTAATTCTTCAATTTCTGCAAAAACTCAATTTCTTTATTCAAAATAATTTAAGACAGGAAAATTTCACATCTATCTTATTTAAATATGCATGTTTTTATTATTTGATCATTGGAATATTACTTGAATAATTGATTGGATATTAGCCTAAATCATTGACACATAAAATTTTCAAATCTGTATCAGAGTAGTTTGAGACATGACTAAATGGAAGTATTTTTAAAATGCGAATCAAAAAAGCCTCGTAGTAACTTAGAATTTTTTTTTTCAGGTTTGGAAATTTCTTGTGACGTCCAAAGGTCTATTGTTACTCAAACGGTGGTCTTATTCATCATCAAACATTTTGAGAATATACGTGGCGTTATTGTCTGGCTTGTTAGGCATCATCTAAATTATTTTTTAAATTTTTAGTTAGATCACGAGCTAGATGAATTATACATTCAGCAAATTTACTTGTCAAAATCACGCTTCTTTCGACCAAACAATATCCAGTACTTTGAAACTAAGTTTTCTTGTTTTGCGCATGCCTGTAAAATTCGGAGGTCTGTCACAATATTTTCAAATAGCATTCGAAAAATAGGAATGATATATATGTCAACTCTTCCCATACATTTCCATTGATTTAGAAGTACATCAAATTATAACGCAGCATAAATTTTTCATGAATAAGATCTGATTTTCTAGGAGTTTGTATACCTATAAAGCCCACTGTTTGAGAAACATAATAGATCTTTAGACGTCATTATGACGTCTTATAAGTATTATATCGACCTTTCATTAGAACTAAGCAATATTCATTTATTATACCGTACGTAGTTGAAGTATTATCGATTATTTTTGTAGTGCTACTACGAATGTCTATTGTGCTTGTGTTTGAATAACACGAGTGTGCAGCACGAGTGGTATTCACAAGCACAATAAACATGAGTGATTGCACCACAAAAATAGTCCATAATACTTTAACAGCAAATGGTATATGGAGGACTATTCCAGAAGTCAAACCATTTTTTCAAATTAGTTTTCTATGAATCTATTAACAACTCACGTAATTTTCATAGGAACGAGTAAGCGAACTTCTGTCAAACTGAAAAATTAGAATTTCTTGCATTTTCTTTGACGAATAATACAGAAATATATTTCGCCTTGTTATGGAATCTAGTTTAGAAAGGTTTGGTGATAGACTAGAAGATAAAATTGATGAAGATATTCAGAAAAATATTCCATTGAATACGAAGAAAGCATAAATTGGAGGTATCCACATCTTTGAATAGAATACTCACTCTGACCACTAGTGTAATATCAGATGGTATTTCTACACGTCCAAATACCCACTGATATGCACCGTTTCTATGGCGATTTAGCATTGTTAACCTTGTTATAAATACTACGAATGGAATAGTCAACATAATTTTTGTTACTAACACCTTATTTTATATTTTCATAAAAGTTTATCAAATCTTGATAGTAGTGGAGTACGTACGCCATTTACGCAGTAAAAGAAAATAAATAAATGATAATAAATGAATGTACAATACTTCCAGACACTACATTCAAGACGTGATATTTTAAAATGTTTTAGAATGTATGAAATATTTTTGTTGAATCTTGACCTGTAGAAGATGCGCAAAGCTCTGCCAATTTAAGTTAAGGTTTTACAGCAGCGTTATAAAGATGTGAGTCACCGTGTCATATTTATCACGGCCACATGGTATAAGATATTTCTTTGTTTGTGTGAGTATTGGTCCTGAAAAATGTGAGTATTCCATATTATTTCCATTTCATTATTATTTGTATATATATATATATATATATATATATATATATATATATATATATATATATATATATATAATGTATATCTATATTTGTATCTTGTTGTTATCGCAAATATGGTTTCATTTTTTTCATATTATATATATTTCTTAAACTCTGGGAGTTAAGTGCATTACGCAATGTATTTCTACATTTTTGTGAGATTTATTGGTGTGACTTTTTTTTTTCTCAATTGTACCTATATAAGAATAAATATTTCCTAATAATTGAATTTCTTGCCACAGATATGATTTTATTTCCTAGAAAAATATAGCTTCAATATGGTCATCAACCAGCCCAGAATATTCCAAGAGTATGATTTTAATTATCCCTATAATATTCTTAGCATATATTGAGCATTTACTTTATAGAGATTCATAGATTATTCCAGGAATATAACATCATGTATTCATAGCATATTTCAGGATGGTTCCTGGGATATTCATAGGATATGCAATATCGGGACATGGGAATATTCTATCAATATCCTACAAATATATACCGATAAACATAGGATATTCCAACAATAGCTGGATATTCGGAAAAAATATTCTCTGCTTATTCTTGGAATATTTCTTTGCTACCTGAGATAATTCCCAATTATGATCAGTGGTATCTAGTTGCCGGTTATTCAGGGCTGTTATGACTCACTTCCTCTGTTTTGATATAAGGGTCACAGAATGGAAGCAGTCACCGGGCTGCCTGGCAGTTTTTCACTATGAATATTTCTCCTCAATCTGACTTATCGATGGCAATTAGGCTATGTTATATTCATTACATAGCATTTCCATACCAAGTTATCGATTCATTCAGTATGTTCTTATAAATGTTCGAACTATATTCAAATAATATCTCAGCTCGCTTATCCAACTGACAGATATCTCCACTGTCACATGTTATTTGACGACCATTGCTGAATTCTCTTCATGTTCCGTGAGCTCTAGTTATCTGATGGTTCTTAACCCGTGTCAAGACTTCTGATAGCTTTAAAGAGAATAATCATAACGGTAAGCTCCAGGCATGAATAGGGAGATTCTTCCTAAATTTTGAGTGAAACCTTCCCACATTAGCCACAACATCGCGATCTTAGAAACCCACAATCACCATTTGGTTGCGCTCTCGTCCCTATTTTAAACATCGGTTACGTACATAATTAACTTGTCACCGTTCGCTTGCACGTTGGGTAACTCTGACAAATGGTTCACCGAAGACTTCATTTCACTTCCAGCCAGAGCCAGTCACAGTCTCTATTTGCCACAAAGGAACTTCTATTTGGAAGTTGATCGTGTGCCCTTCAAACAGAGCCGGCTTACGCCAATCCACTTTGAGAACTGGAGTTGTATTTGTGTCAGCATTCTGATGGGTAGTACTATTCAAAGTATGAGTTGAGTTGAAGACAAGAATATCGAGAAATCTGACTTCCAATTGAAGTTTCTGAATGTTGGCAAGTTGTACGACAAAACTATTGTTATGAGAAATTATCAGTCTGTAAAAACCTCTTTTAAATCCATTAGATTCACGTAGTTGGAACTCAACATATTGATACCTCACTTAATGTCTGATTATATTAAGATTTGTGGGTATGATGAGGTTAAATGCTGGAAAAAAAAAGTTGGGAGACAAAATTACAGTGTCTACAATGTCCAGCAACTAGAATCAAATGAGATCTAAAGCCGGTCCTTTTCCGCGACTACGTGGATTGGTTGGCAGAACAGGTTACCAATCGGATGTGTTTTAATCAGAATTTCACGCTTCGTTATAGCACAGTGGATTCCCGTTAATCAGATGGTGATTGCTTCGAGGGAACGAGTTTGAGAAGGAATAAAAAGCTTTATTCGTTTTGATTTTTGCGAGTTCTTTTGTATTGGCTGGCTTTTCTCCCACGATAAACGGACTTTTCTCTTTTCGAAAGCTATTCGTTTCGTGTAATAGATTTTTGACTGCTTTTGATGAGATAACATTTGTATTCACTTTTCCAGTTAGCTCCTGGGCTTATCATGTTTTAATAAGAATTATGAGTCTATTACATTGTAGAGACTTGTTCCAATCAACGATATTTCTTGAATAGAAACTATTTCAAGAATGACAATTTCATATGTTTGAAATCGTTTTATTTACTTGTACAAAGTAACAAGTGAAATTTTGTATAAAAGACTAGTATAGGATCTAGGATCTTGATGTGCATCTCACATTATGGTTGCAATCATCTGTACTGGAAGTGCACTTTAGCTGATACTTATTTGAATTCTCCGCATGAATCTGGAATGATCAGCCGTAGGATACTGGAATTCAGTTTTTGAAATTGCTGTAGCATCCAAATGATCATCTACTATTCTTGTCCTAATCTACTAAGCCGGAAGTGCACTTCATATTACACACTTTTGGAATTTTTCTCATAAATTCAAAATAATCAGTGGCAGAATACTGAGATTTTGTATTAAGCACTTTCATAGCATCCAGTTATACATCTTGCATTAGGATTGTGATCGACTAAGCCGGAAGTGCAGTTTACTTGAAACATTTTTTAATTTTTCGCATAAATCCAAAACGATTGAACGTGGACTACTAGAATACAGTGTTCAAGATGATAGTACTGTCTAGATGCTTATATCCTATTTTAATTGAGATCAACCAAGTCGAAAGTGCACTATACTTGAAGATCTCGGAATTTTGCGCATGAATTCAGAACTGTTGGCCGTAGAATCCTGGAAATCAGTATTTAGGAATGTTGTAACATAAGAATGATGACATACTGTTTCCATAGCAACCGACTAGCCGTGGAATGATAAGATGTTTTGTTTGATCATATATATCCAATGATGTACAAGTAAGTCACGTGATGTCCACATCAGATTTTTCATCCAATTATCAAATCAAATATCAGCAGTGTACATTCACCAATGGCTGCAGTGCGCTTCTTTGCAGACTAACTTATGTTTTTTTTGATCCAGCAGGTTCTCTGCTGTGTAGGAGGGGTATATGTGTGGTTTTTTCGTAATTTGGATCAGGTCTGAGTGTTTCTGTATATACATTCAAACAAAGTTGTTGCAATAATTCTCTCTCCAAAATTTTCGAGGACAAACAGAGTCCAGACTTTGTGATGAATAATAATGCCGAAAGTCTGACCAAAGATATCCTAATGTTGTCTTCGTTTGAGATGTGGCTTTGATCGTGCTGTGTTTATATCACATAATTGATACAGAATTGGCAGTGGTTTGGCGTCCAATAATACCTATGGATGATTATTTGTGGACACTACAGCTTCATGAAGTTTCTGGTGAACCATAGCAATCGCGTCTATCGACAATCACAATTGATGTATTTATAAGTGTATCCTATTCAAATTATTGTAATGATCATTGTTGTTATACAGCGTGTAACAGAAATAACTACATTAATTTTACTTTCTTCCGAATTCTCATATTTTTTTAGCATTTTTCATCCCTTATAATTTAACAAGTCGTTCAGGTGCATAGTTATCGGATCCAGTAGCAGTTGCAATAGAACAATAATTGATTTCGACATAATGTGAGTTATCAATTCCTTCAAATAAATTCTGGAATAAAATCGATTATAAATTATTAATTCTGTCTACGATTTCACGGGCAGTTTAGGATTAGCTCAGCGAATTTATTTGGAACGATCTCCGAATTGTAATTTTTCACTAAAAATTGAATTATTGTAGTTATGCTAATGTATTTAATGTCAAAATATTATACACTTATACATTATGATGAGAATACCATGGGATATTTGGAACCTAACGTAAAACAGCAGATGAGATGAATGAAATACATCAATTCATAAATAAAGCACCTGTGTATTAGTTTTTCTCATAATATTACAAATTTCACACTCAGGTCGTTTTAATAAAGTATGCCCCGTGAATTGATCTGCTGGATAAATTGAATATTGTATTATATATTTCGGAAAATATTTAAAATCAATCACCAAATTCAGTTTGATACATTTATAGGTTATATTTTTTGTTCTTCAATAATAGAATCCTCAAAATTTCATGTAGGAATATATCCATTGTATTATTTAGTGAATTAATCAATTGAGAATTGCATTCCATTCAATATTCCACCGTTTTCTTCAAATAAATCGTTGAATGATTTTCTCTTTATGTTTCTGATCTGTTTCTGATGAAGTAAGTTGGGAGCAGCAACTACTTTTTGAACTGCTCGTAGATGGCAGCACAGTCGGACACTCCTGACACAATTTCAGACAATTCAAAGCAGCTGATTCAAGTGCAATGAACTTGTGCAGACAATCTTATGTTTAAGAAATGTACTAACCGAAAATATACGTGAAATCCCTGAATAAAAATCAAATTTCTCAAAAATGACATATAAATACGACTAAAGGACCAAATTGCTGATTACAGAGACATATTCAGTCTTTCTTCCAACATATGCAAAAATAGAATTATCGAGGTGAGTGAATATCAATGTATTGCCAAAATACTAATATTCTTTCAGTTTCAAATGAATGATTGACAAGACTACGATGGCTTAAAGTTGCAAAATACTCCTTTCAATCGACAGCTGTCATTTTTCCAACAAATGAGAAACATTCAGTTGGAACCATAGGCGCACTATGAAATTTTTGACAAAACTTTGATGAATTTCCACTCCATATCCAGAGAATTATCAGAAAAAAGTTATCATGAGAAATTATTATGCCTGACAAATTGCATACCAAGTTAAAATTAATGTACTTATCACTGTTACACCCTGTATGTAACCAGTGATGTTATTGCTCGTCTCATGAGATAACATGTTCTATCATATTCCATACCACGTTCTCTGCAGCATTTGAATATAAAAAAAAGTGAGATGTAATTTGAAACAATATATTGCAGTAGATTCTAAGTGATGAGGATAAGGCTATGAAGCACTCAGAGCAATATGGAAATAAATGTCAACAAAACAAAGGTAATGATAGTAGCCAGAGAAGAAAAATAATTGGAAATACAAACAGATAATAAAAATATACAATAAGTCCAAAGCTTCAGATATCTAGGAAGTATAATCGCAAATAAAGGAGGCTACGGAAATGAAATAAATAGCAGAATACAGGCAACAGTAAGAATTTATCATTCAATTAGCAAGGCACTATCAAAGCACAAAACAGTGAGCAAAAGAACGAAGCTGACCATCTACGGAACAATAATACTACCAATGCTGCTGTACAGTTCAGAAACTTGGGTACTAAATAAAAGACAACAAAGTAAAATCACAGCGTTGGAAATAAAATGTCTTAGAGCTACAGAGGAGGTAACAAAACTAGACCGAATTAGGAATAAAAAGATTTGAGAGAGATTGGAAGTACAGTCAGTAATGAAGAAGATAGAGCAGAAACAATTAGGGTGGTATGGAAATCTAATTCGACTCAAGGATGAAAGAAAAGTAAAAGAAATATGGAAAGCAAGGACGATTTAATACAAGGAATAATAACTAAGAAGAAAATAACAACCAGAAGAGCACACAAGCTAGCAAGGAGCAGGAACGAATGGAGAAAATTCATAGAAGACATTCGAGCGAAGTAACCTCGACACCCAGTGGGTAGAAGAGGAACAGATTATATGTATATACAATAGTTTGTAGATTTGTAGGCTAGCGAATTGGAATAATGTTGGTTGTGAGTTTTTGAAAGTATGAAATCCAGTTATTCTTTATATATTATATCCTACCAAAACTATTCGTTGGACCAATGTCGTCAAAGGATTGGAATAATGTTAGCTGTGAGTTCTTATTGGAATTGTTGAGTAGATAAGAGTATAAAATCGCGTCATTATTTATATCATATTAAAATTATTCGTAATAACACATTCACTCTCATCAGGTTAATGTACAATAAAGCTTTCCACGTAGAACTTGTCTCCGTTTGGAATAGAGAGTAAAAAATTTCCGCTGGACGTAGATAATAATCCAGTATGAAACATGTCAGATTCTTTGTCTTCTTTGTCCGTGAAGTCATACAGAGAATATGAAAATTAACATACCTCATTAAATTCGTTATTAAATGAACTGAGCATTATTAAATCTCCAGAGGAATGAACTTCACAACTGTAGATTTTTAATGAAGGATATCATGCAACTGGGAAATGACAGGGATTATTATTTAATTCCGTAAACTTTCAGGTAGTTGATAGTGTTCACACTGCTGCGAAGGATGGAGTACCTAATTATGTGACAATCGAAAAACCGGACTATGAATTTGGAGAGTCCCATGGCCATTAGTATATCATCAAATAAGATTTAATTTTTAGGAATATTTCAATAATTATTGAGTTGTGCTCATATGAAATTCAAATAAGTGTTACATGATCAAATCACCTCCGGTGGAGCCACAAAAAATTGAAAATGACATTGACTCAATACTCAAAGTCAATTTACTATGGAAGCTTGATATATCTCCTACTAGAGTTTATTATAGATTTCTAACAAGAACCAAATCAGGTTATCCTTTTATAAATAATGAGATTTGGATCAAAATCACAAGGATTAAGGGCTCAGGGCAGATTGCAATTATTTCAATGATGATTTGGTGTGGTACCACCACAGGTCATACTAATGATCAGAAATTATTTCCCTGTAGTTAGGACTATTTCTAGAGAGTATATTATTGAAATGTCAATGTCCATTTTCCAATAATATAACACTCCTATATATTATTCTACTTTGATTGAAGCATGGCTTTTAATAAAATATTTACCGCAATACTCTATGATACTGATAAAATAATAAACATGTCTTCATGTACGCTTTAAACTCTCACAAGCAAAACGTCTTGTTCACTTATTCAATCAAAAAACTCAGGATTTGTTGTGGAATGCAAGAAGAATTGCATCTTAGATAGTTAGCAATTCTAGATACACGACAGCACGAATATTGCAGGAGAAATAACTAAAGATTCATGAGGATATGATCGAAGTAAAAGCAATTATATTATCTTTAATACTTCTCATACACTCCACTAGGTATAGATATCTTCAAGAAAGTGAAAAAAAAAAGTGTGATGGTAGTGCAAAGTACGTTGAGGGGCGCCAGCTCCAAAATGAATGGGACAACAGGCTCGTATGACCTGAGAATCACTCATGTTGGTTTAAAATCCAGTTTGAAAATGAGTGTTCATGTTCAACCGTGGTTACACTCTAATATGTTACGCTCGCGCATTCGAGAGGTATTTCCGAATATAAAGCCGGTCCTAAACGATGCTACGAACGTTTACTCCAACGTTGGACCTAACGTTTGAGACAGATGAAGCGATTGTTCCTTCTACATGGTGAATCGAATGTTTGATCCAATAAGTATAAAAACACCTTGGTAGAAAAGTTTTTCCAGTTGCAACAATTAACGCGTGAGACAATGATGTTGCTATTGTTGGAGCTGCTGTTGTATTGTTCTGCAACGTACCACTCGGAGAAAGGAGACATGAAAGATGTGCTAGGAAGTCGGAGATGCTATTGCTGAATAGAATCCAAGAACGGTAGGTCCAATGATGTATTAGAATATGGTAGCAGTGGAAATGAAGTTTCATGTTCCTGAAATATAAAATGATGATATGAAATATCATTCAAACAGAATCTTGCTCCCTAAATAGGGTTATCGCTCCATATGAATGACTCATGTAGCTGTTAAGTCGAACCAACGATCATTTTCCTCCAAACGTTGAAGACGTTCCTTTGACTCAATGTAATATCAAAATCGGCCGGAACATGGTCAAATACAAATATTCGATACTAGTTATTGGACACTCGTAGGTTTCAACAACGACCACACAATGTGATGAACCATCGAACGTCCAACGTTGGAGGATGTTCATAGTTTCGTGTATTTCTGTAGGACAGAACTTGAGTTTAATCAATTTTATGAATAAGTATCCAAATTTAATAATGATTAAAGGTTATTTCCCCACGCTTGCGCCTTCAAAAAACAGTCAAATAATAGCAAACAATGCAGCGCCATTCTGGATTTTGGCCTAACGTGAGGAATTCAGTGCGCCCCTCTTGTTTTTCTTGAGTTTGTCACGATGCCTGTCTAATGGTAGGGTTGTTACCACAAGCGTCGCAGTCAGAACTGCTGACGGTATGCTTGGGCGCCAATGCGGTCGGTGACGCAGCTTCTAAGGCAGACGGCTGGACAGCTTAGAAGAAAAAGGTTGGGGTTGTCAAAAAATCATCAGGAGGTAGGTATCACTATTTATTCACACGTAAATACGACAACGGTGAACATAGAACATATATTTTTTAGGAACTTACACGGAGATAGCTTGGCTGACGGTGACGGGACGGCTGTACATAACACTCGACACCAGCGGTCGCAGTATGGACCCAGGTGGTCGCAGACCACGAGAAACTTTTAAAAAAACTAATCGTGAAGCGATTTCCCAAACGGTGGATTAACTTATCTTCGACGCTTGTGGAACCAAACTGGTTCCGAAGTAGTGACTCTACGTTAAACTTGCTCAAAGCCGTGAAGTCAAAGATGACCCCCACAATTCTACATTAAAACAATCTAACGCTGCGAAATCTCGAAGACTTCGTCAGCGGCGACGCTGGATTAAGTAAATCTACCACTGTGAAATCAACAAAGACTTCGCCATCGGTGACTACGTTGAATTATTCAAATACTGCGAAATCAACAAGGACTTCTCCAGCGGTGACTCTACGGTGACACAATCTAACACTGTGAAATCAATGAAGACTCCTCCAGCGGTGATTATTTAAAAAAATATTTTAAGCTCAAAAACAGCAAAAGCAAACAAATTTGAGTTCCTCTCACGGACTTATAGAAAAAAAACTCACAGATTGTGTCAGACAGTTATGCTAACGGACTTAGCACAAATATTCTACTTGGATTATTAACACTTTGAAGATGACAATCGGAATCGGAACTATAAGTGTATTTTGGAACGGCTATTCAGAAGACTGGATTTCCAAAAGAAGTGACTCAAGTCGGCCACAAGGCCTTATTCATGCTCGAATTTCAATGAATACTTACCTAATTTCTTATAAGCGCGGTCAGTAATGTAAAGAGGAGATACAGATAAAAAGAAGAAATTATTTCACAAATACAAATTTCTTTACAACAAATCTCCTATTCTTTCTCTACTGAATACATATCTAGCGGTTACATTTCCTTGAAATCAATATCATCCCAAATTCTTTTTAACTGTCGGTAAAGGCGGTAATATCATGTCGGTAAGTTTAGAACTTTCAAGTGTCAGATCTCTATTTGTTTAGTCAAAGATCGGAAACAACATCAAACAAAATCTACAATACACAACATATTCACAGAACAACAGTTGATTACATTCAGAATTCATTAATGGTAAGCACAAAACATGATTACGGATCAAACAATATAGGTTGAATTTAATTTTAGATGTCTGCAAGACCTAACCTCATTCCACCACATGTTGTGAAATATTAAAAATGTATTTATCCCAGCTTGTGTCTGCTGATACTGAGGTAAACGGTGGTGTATGTCCAAACAGAATTACAGATTTTAAAATTTATAGGGTGTGCAAGATGAGAACTAGTTGTGATGGACTTCAAAATATTTGGCTCTGGGATGTGCAACTGTGACGAAGCTTTGGGGAATAATTCGTCAAAAGTTCAAGCTCTGTCGCACTGATGCAGGCTAAGCAAGTCCATAATATTGCAAAGCAAAATGCAGCATTCAATGTACCGTGTCGTACGGCCCTAATAGAAGTTTGTCCCAGAATTTCATCTATTTTGGAGCTCATTGATAGTATTATCAGAAGTATAATACTGAATTGTTGAATCTTATTCATTTCATTCGATTATTATAGCAGAAAACTGAATGAGAAACGGTGTTGATACCTCATACGTGTTCTAAAGAAGACAATAGGGTTCGAAATAGTGTTTTTTCTTGTGCTGCTGTGGAAAAAATTGAAAGTTGTCCATCATGTTATATATTTTCTATTAGAAAGAGTCAGACTATCTTTTCGAGGCAAACTAATAATTTGGTGTTCCCGATTTTTCTTTCATAGATTCATTTGCAAATATATGTACTCATAGAAATTCAAAACGTATTGACATGATGGGAATGGTTATCAGAACCGCAAAACGATCCCGAGGACTACAAGTACTGTGAGTTAGTTAGTTGATTGAGTTAATTGAGAGCCTGATTAGTGTTATATTTTCAAAAACTTGCAGCTGCTTTGTTCATAATAATCTAGGAACGGCGATTTGTAGATGGAAAGTGGAACGGTTGCCTAAGAATAGTCCTTTGGTGAAATTTCAAATGTAAGAGTCGCATGAAGTTGCAGCAGTGCGTCGAGCACTACACACTTGTCCGTTATCTAAATTAGACAATGTCACTACAAAATGCCTATTTCTTTGGGCTATGATTGTAAATAAGAGAACGAAAGGTTCAGATTCCTCAGAATTACAAAAGAATTTACTTCAAAGCTGCTCCGTATTGTCTATTTCACAATAAAATACGAATACCTTTCAAATTTCCGAATACGGACCCATAATGGAATTGACTAATAATGGATGCTGGATATTCCAACTTATTACAAATTTACCAGTGTTTCGAGGAGTATTCGCCAAGCTCAAATTTTTTTCTGGTTTTTGAGTCAGCAAGGAATACAGTTTGTTCCTGAACGTGACAAATATGTCATCATTTCTTAAGTTTGAGTTTTAATCAGCCAACACTGATGATGAACAATGACGTGAGAAATGTTATGCTCAAAAATTCTGTCTGATCTCAATCATTTTTCTTGTTGCTCAAAGCTCTGGAGCAGGTTGCCACAATAAAATGACATAGCTTTGACTTACGCTACACGATCAGGAAGTTTCTTATGTTGTTATCAGTTAGATCAGCATCTTTAAAGACCAAGGACCTCTTTTCAGAAAAGATATTACGCAGAGGAAATTAAAAAGAAGTAATAAGAAACTGGACATAAAAGATGTTTTCATCCATGAAATCTGATAATATTCTGACACATACCTATATCTTAGAAATGTTTTGGAAGCTTAAATGAATGTTTTCGCGTTTCACAATGTTGAAAACATAAAGAGAATTGAGAGAAAACAATGTCTCTCACAATAAACACTTCTTGTTTATTAATTTCTCCAATTGGGCTTTGGGGAAACAATACTCCCTGAAGTTTGTTTTTCCAACAAAAAGTAAAAAAGCAATTTTCCTGTGATGTTTGGACTGCAAAGAAAGCAAATAATCATCAAGTTATATCAAAGTTGGTCTAAAGTTGTTAAATATCGCAGAGGGAGAAGCAAATGTACCAGGATTGCGTTCATAAATCACACATAAATACTAGGATAAAATGTACTTTCTGATTAATATTATAATGGTTTCTTGCCGCTCTGAAGCAGTGGCGATAGAGACTGAACGAGCAAGATTGCCTAATTTGCATCGCAAATTTGATGACTAAAGGATGGTTACGATTCGACCCTACCCAAACCAAACCAAAAGGAAATGTTGCTCCAATCAAACCTAGAGAAAGAGAATCACAAATTTGATAATTGATTTTATCTGAAAGTAAGCGGTCGATTTTATGAGACAACCCCAGGAGTACTAGAAAAATATTTAATACATCGATCATCAAAAGATAGGACATGAGCAACCTGCTCTTATTTGTCCTCAGTTTGTTATCTTTTTGCTCAAATAAAAAATTTGACACCAAGGAGAGGATAGTTGATTTACTCATGAATATATACTTAACAGGTACATCTACATAGTTCCAACCAATTCCGCTCATCTGTATCTCAAGAGGCTATTCCAATAATATTTTATTTTCTGTACAATTTTCGAGTATTTTGCAGAATAATTGAAAGTTTTGCAATACCTCCGTACAATCCCTAATCCAGAGAGGTACAATTTCGCAGTTACGACAAACCGCATCTCTGCTTGCTTTGGCAATGATGTAGCTATTCTCAAGCTCTCTATAGTCTCTCATATGCACTCAACGGTTTAGTGCAACGGACCAATTGTAATTTAATGCTAACCTGACCTACTTGTGATGATTGCGGTGAATGAAACACTGGATAGTGGGATCCTAGAGGTTCTATCCTGTCCTGATCATGCATAATCTGCATTGATTAAACTGATGCAGACCACTCCATATTCGAGTATATAGAAGTGAGAAGTAGAATCAATCATCAGGTTGTGTATTATTCCTCTCCTTGCATATTTGACAAATCAAGGATTTCATTCCTGATTCAGGAATACTTCCGGGACGTGATTAGAGTACAGGGTGACATTTTGATATTGATTGATGTATCGAATACTCCAGATGCGAGTCAATTATTTTTGGTTTATAAGATAATAATAAATGCTATGACTCAATATCAGCAAATGGCCTCATTAAAAGTACAAGCTTGATAACTGAGATATCATTCCCATGATGACGTTTCCAGTGTTTATTATAAAAGACTGGGATTTCCATAGACATAGTAGTTGACTGTCCTCTAAGAGACAGGCTACGGGGATTAGCTATCACTTGATGTAAGGCAGCACAGCACGAATGCTGTATGCCGAGGCATGTTGAGTGATAAGTACACAAATTTACCAACTGATTATTATTATTATAACTGCATGAAAGAAATTTTCTAATAGTCTTGTGGATACTCAGGAATCCCTTTGATAGCTCTCTAGCATATGAAACATTTTATAACATACTTGCGTGCTCGTAACCCTAATACCTCCCATACATATTATTTAATAATCAACAAACTGTTTCTAGAATAGCGCTGATATTAACTAACATCGCTAATTTTAATCTTCGCCTCGTAAACAGAGATGCTGCTTAACTCCGTAAAATCTAGCTGGCTTTTTCGCAGCTTAATAACAAAGTTAGAGGAACTATGAGTACAAAGTTATTTTCTTCACCTGCATTTCTTGTTCATGGCGGGATAACAGCAGAGGTGGAGTGAAGCGAAGGAAGCTGTTTATACGAAGCCATTCCTTTCGTATGAATATTAATGTACGTGGATTACCGAAGCAGATGAGTTAGCAGGAAAATTCTCTTCCCAAGCCAAGCCAATGTTGGCTTGTTTTATTCCAAGGGACATTTATGGTGGAGTGAGATAAATTGTATCAAAAAGAATCTATTGCAAAGTTTGACTAAGTATCCAGAATTTTTGATATAGCAATGATATAAGAACTTATTGAATTGTTCTTAAAAATAGATATCCGGTGAGTTATCATTCCCACTGTTCTCGTAGAATCAATTAACTTACAGGTCTCGACCACTTAGGGATCATCTCCAGAAAATCACGAGCGAAAACATTAATAACAGCGTGAATGTGATTAATTTGGGAGTGTGAGGTTGAGTTGATTCACTTGCGATTCACAGAAAGGCTGGATCAAAAAAATTGAGATTCTAAGGAAGTGAACCTACAATGATTTAGTCAACATATTGAAAGATGAGCCAGCTGCGTGATGAATATGATATGAACTGAAAAATTATTTTTTGAGTCTTCCCTATAAGAAAAGTATGCGCAAAATTGAGGTCAGCATATTTTCTGTCAAATGGAATGCTCAGATCCTCACAACCATCTTTTAGCTGATAGAAGAGATCCTGAAATATGAAGGTACTGAATAATACTGAATATTCGTACAGAAATCAATTAATTCAGTGACTTAAATGTGAGAAAATACAAATTCCCGTTTAGGATTGTACCACAAAATAGCTTTCCAGGTTCATGTTCTCCTAAAATTGTGATTCCGTGTTGGAAAGTATTTTGTTATGAGTATTATGTAAATTTTGCTAGCAATAATGATCCCAGTAGCTTTATATTAGCAGAAATCACGATCTGCTTTTATTAAACTCAACTTTATTCAAGGTTCATGCTCCTGCAATTAAAGTGAAATCAAACAAACGACTTCTTGAAGAAATTCCACATTAGACAAATGTGACTATTAACTCAATAACCAGTGGTAATAAAGCAAATTATATACAAAATGAATTAAGTGATTTATTCACACTCCAACAAAAAGAAATAACTGATTTGAAACAGTCATTAATAGAGATATGTACAGTTATATATTAGTTCTGTTTTTGAAATCATGAGCTGGGTTGATATCCGTCTACATACTGACTTGAGATGAAAATTGCAGAACTCGATTTTACTTGATGTATTTGCATGACTGTGCAGCGGGAATAATGATTCAGTTGTCATTGATTGCAAAAGACTCTCAGATTCAGGTGATCGTGAACATAACACTCTTTTGTTAATATTTAAGAAAATCAAGAATTTCACAGTCGGAACTTTGAAATTCTGTACGACGTCCTGAAAGCTGCTACAAAAAGTTGTATGAAATAGGAACTAGAAAATACCGGCTGATTCATAGAGAAACACAAATACCAGATCGTTGAACCCAATTTGAGTATAGCAAGAACTGGATACACACACGAGTACATTTTCGAGGCAGAAGTCAAATATCTTATAATCATAATCACACATGAAAACATTAGAGAAGAATGTAAAAAATCTGACGTGAACATCACGTGACTTACTTGTACATCATTGCGTATATATATAATCAAACACAACATCTTATCATTCCACGGCTAGTCGGTTGCTATGGTAACAGTATGTCATCATTCTTATGTCACAACATTCCTAAATACTGATTTCCAGGATTCTACGGCTAACAGTTCTGAATTCATGCGCAAAATTCCGAGATCGTCAAGTATAGTGCACATTTGACTCAGTCGATCTCAATGAAAATAGGATATGAGCATCTAAACAGTACTATCATCTTGAATACTGTATTCTAATATTCTACGTTCAATCGTTTTGCATTTATGCGGGAAATTAGAAATTGTGTCAAGTAAACTGCACTCCCGATTCAGCCGATCTAAATCATAATGCAAGGTGTACAAAAAGATGCTATAAAAGTGCTAAATACGAAATCTCAATATTCTGCGACTGATTATTTTAAATTTATGAGAAAAATTCGAAAAGTCTGTAATATGAAGTGCACTTCCGGCTTAGTCGATTGGGACGAAAATAGATGATCATTTTCATCAAATTCAAAAGAGTATCAGGTAAAGTGCACTTCCAGTACAGACGATTGCAACCATAATACGAGGTGCACATCACGATCCTAGATCCTATACCAGTCTTTTATACAAAATTATAGCATTATACATTTGACGAATTCTGTGATTTGCGAGTTACGCACATACATACGTACCGACATCAAGCCAAAACTAGTCAAATTGGATTCAGGGATGCATAAAACGGATATTTTCATCAAAATCTCGATAGATGAATTTTGTTGGTTCCACAATACTTTCTTGTGCTTAGTATAAGTAAGTAAAAATGCACGGACGGCAGATAGAAGAACAAAGTACTACGCACATTGGGGGAGCACTAGACAAAAGTCTTGAGAACACAGAAAACATAGCCAAATCCTCATAGATGTGGACTTTTTGAAAGCAGTATGACGGAGAAAGTCATGATACGATATATTTTTTCGCAGAATGACAGCCCTAGTAGAGCTAGAACCTCAAATACATGAGCAGTTGCTCCACTACCAAATAATCCTGGTAAATTCAAAGCCCCAATCATACATACTGGCTTGAATTCGAGCCAGTTCTTACGTGCTAATTTGGCTTCCGGTTATAGCCAGTGGCTCCCAAACATTCTTTCTTGTAGACCACTTGAAAAATTCAACTGGTTTCGGTGAATCCTTAATCCCATTTCGTAGTCCTCCTCTTGAACCACAAATTTCTACCTGATAATGAAGACCTCCGTCAAGTCTCCTGTGGACCCCAGGGAGTCCTCCTGGATCACTCTGGAAATCACTGGGTTATACTCTCCATATTACTTATATTGTAGTGAGGAATACATTTTGATAGTTGTCGCCACTGGGATTTCGTTGAGCGAAGTGGCGCGATCAAAATTTCGTAAGTTAGTTTTTTGGTCTACCGTTAGGATTTTTTCCTGACGGCCTTAGATTGAAAATGGTTTTTTCTCTGTTGATTAGGAGGAAAATGTGATCTAAGCTTGGATAAGTCCGCCAAGTCAAAAGGTTGGATGAATTTCCAAGAACTGAGTTTAATTTCTATGACAGAGATGTATTCTAACTTTGCAGAAGTGTAATGAATCTGAGTCTTGCACTGATCAAGTATTTCGAATGGGGTTCAAGGTAAAATGCGCGATCGAGCAGTCCAATTGTAGAGATTTCTCAAAAATGATTTTTCGCACACCTCTTGTTAAAAAAAATCGCCCGAATATCCTAGACGAAGTGTCCAGGGCGCACAGCGACGTTACACCGACTTCCGGTTGCTGATACCATCTTCAGGACCTACAACCTGGACGCCTTTGCACAACCAGCTGTTGACCTAACGCCTCCACCAGTCGACGTCATCTCTACCGTTCCTAAGGCTAATTTTGCACGTTATACAATGTCTCTCGAATTCATACGTCAAAGATGTATTGAACGGTTTACTAATGCACTGAGCCATTTGCCTGACACACAATATAATAGAAACAATAATTATAGGTGTGAGGATCAATGGTCTTGAGGTTAGAGTCAAAAATTGTAATGATTGATGCGGACGAGTGTTTGATACTTTGAACACTTGGACAGATTCGAACATATCTTCTAAGTGAGTGTATTGCAAATTCCGGATTAGATCTTGGGCACTTTTAGTAACTCCTCCACTTATTATGCGGTAGAGGACTCAAGGGAGATTCAATCGCTTGAACGGGACAGAAGATTTCTTGAGAAGACGTGAAAAAATTGCTCAACAACTTGTGGAACAAGGCATGGACAATGAAGTGAAAGTTTCATCCAAGCATTGATATGTAACGCAAGGAAGACTCAGATAGTTGTTATTGTTACAAATACAATTCCCACTTAGAATAATTTCAAAACAAATAGAACTTGTTCAGCAATGGGACGTTATAAGATCTATCATATCAATCTTTTGGTTCTCTTCTTTCTTATGATTGTTACGTCAAATTTCTAATGGTGATATATTCCTTTGGCTGTCTGGAGTGACGCTGAGATCTCAGCTACTACAGCACTTATAGACTTTAAACAGGTACTAAATGAAAGATGCTGACTTGTAGGTTTGCACAAACTGCTATATTTTCTTATTCATACAACTAGTTTTGGGTAAAAATTGAGACAAAAATTGAAAAAGTGATAACTGCTGAACTATGCATAGTTGAAATCTGAAAATTGCTGCACAGAATGAGCAGCATATCAGCAATTGAATCTTATACCCATTTTTGAACTGATATGGATAAGTACCCATTTTAGGGTAGATATTATTTATTTCAATATCTCGCGAGCTACACAAGATATTTACATGCAGTTTTCGATAATATTAGTATTAGAATGAGTTCAAATTTTGTTTTTCCGATCAATTTAGGCCAATACATGACCATTCGTTACTTATTTTCTTGAATCTGTAGCTTTGGAGGTAATTTTCAGGGATTCTTTTCATATAGCTTTGATAAAGAAATTATTATTTCAAGTTACAGCACATGATCTCCCATCAGTCAATAACTAAACATTAAAGATTAAAAGGTATTTCTGAGTTTGTACGTGCACAAATTATGTATCTATCAAATAGTCAACTTGAAACTGGTAGTAAATGAAAGCTGCTGTTGCGTAAGTTTGCATTAACTGCTTGATTTCAAGCTCAGTAATTGTGAGAGAGGATAATTTGCAAAGTTTCTGAAGTAACAAGCATCCATGAGCTGTCAAAAATGCGCTTTTATCATCAAGATGATTCTTAACTTTTTTTTTAATCGGCAGAGTTGCTGAGAACTTTTAAGCATTAATAATTTGTTGACGGATAACATTGAAAGGTGCTACACAAATTCAACTCAACTAGAGCTAGTGTGACATCACCTACTTGATAGTCAAAATCTAGCCAAATTGGGTTTTCCCAAAATTTTTCAAATAACATTGCGAGAATTCACATCAAGTATTTTTTTGTGAATGACTATTTTGTTTGTTATATTCTTGCTCATCTATCATTGGAATTGAGAGTGTAGAAGAATATGAGAATACTTCAAAACTAATATCTGAAACTATTACTATGGAACTATGAGTAAGTTTTTATCGAAGATCTAAATCGGATTTACTCTAAATCGGATTAAATTAAATTTTAAATGTCGACTGTTTACATCAACAAATTTATGAACCGATTTAGTTCTATCGAATAGAATTGGATTCATTTATTTATTACTGGTACCATAGAAATATAATCATAATATCAAAATTCTTCTATTTTGGGTTCATTCTTTGACTATTTGATTCCCTCGTGTCATTTTTCCATCTAGAAAACTCATAATTTTCCTCTCTTAAATCTATTTTAGAAAGTATTCAGTTACTTTGGTAGTCCAAGTAACACCTCGACTTATTTCTTCAACCTCAAATTACTATTTAGATGACCGAACTGAACAAACAAATGTCTGTCAGGTGAAACAAATAATTTGCAATATTTTGTTTCAGTATCTACTATTAAGTCACATTTGATCGCTGTTTATCTCGGTAAAGTGAATCGGATTTATGAACAAATCTTGTCCATAAAGTCGATTAGGAATCCGATTTTAAATCTAATTCAGACCGTTTACATCCTTTTAATGAATCAGATTTATAATCCTAAATCCAGTTAAATCTGATTTAGGTCTTCGATATAAACTTACTCTATGATGACTAAACATGATTCAATACACTTTCCCCTTTTATCACTGAACTATTAGCTCGATGGTATCTCACTATGCTTATTCTTCGTCACATATTGATGACAATATTTGGAGAATAAACATATTCTACAAATATTGCTGCTTTTGAGATAAGTACATTGACGTCAACTCATTGAGCGGAGTACAACAGCTGGCACCCTTATATTTTTAGCGCATTTCTTAGAAAAAAGCGCTATTATATTCACTTTGGCTGTCTGGCTGGCTGGCTGGCTGGCTGGCTGGCTGCCTGGCGTGACGCTGAGTTCTCAGCAACTATACTATTTGCAGACTTGAAACTGGTACTAACTTGAAGCTACTGTTTCGTAGGTTTGCACAAATTGCTTTAATTCAAGGTCAGTGATTTGTGAAAGATTGAATTATTCGAATATTTGTTCCAAGAGGAACAATGCCCATAGATATATATGACATTAGGGATATGGTAACCGAAATTTATTAGAGTGGATAAAAATTTAGTTACAACTTTAGCCGCGGATGTCACTATTATTATGTACAGTTGTCAAATCTGTCCGGGATTCATTCAATGACTTGTTTGACGCGAATTTGAAGCTTATTAGAATGAATTATTATTATTGGTTGAAAATTTGTTCACTTTTGGTGTATTTTTCTCATATAGCTTTGACAAAGATCAAATTATCATTTTAAGGTACAGCACTTGACTTCCCGTCAGTCAATAACTGTACAATGAAGATTAAAAGGTATTTTTGAGCTTGTACATGCAAAAATTATGTACCTATCAAATAGTCAACTTGAACTAGTACTAAATGGAAGCTGCTGTTTCGTAAGTTTGCCCAAACTGCTTAATTTCAAGCTCAGTAATTGTGAGAGATGGTGATTTGCGAAATCTCTGATGTAACAAGCACTCATGAGCTGTCAAAAATGCGCTTTCATCATCCCTAGATGATTCTCCCATTTTTTGTAAATTTTCCCTATTTTCCGATAGAATATTCACACTATGAATGCGTTACCCCAAGTGACAAGCAAGTACATACATAGCTAACATTATCTCATTCCTAGGCTCTCACTCCACAGTACAGTTTAACAATTTGCATTCTGCGTTCTTCTTGTCAATTGGTACATAAGAAATATTCACTTCGAAAATATTTTTTTCTACAGCCATTATGGAATGGTACCCGTTCCACACTTTGTAGCGTGTGAAATAAGGGTCATTCCGCATGCTCAGAAGCTTCTAAGAAAGCCGCGTGGCGTCGCGAAAAAACTGTTTCATTACTGTCATAATCTTAGTTATTTTTTATTTTCTTACTATTTCTCTTCAAAGTGGAGCCAGAATAAGTAATTTTATCAACATTTGATGAATTAGAATGAGATCAATGAAGCAAATTCTTACTCAGAAAACGACGCAGACACCTTTGACTGTAGAAAAAATAACATCCGTCACTCGTGCGAATCGATCATACCATGCTTATGTGAACTTTTCACATTTGCATGGAATGATCTCCATTCCGCACTTGTATTTGATCTTTCTGTTACTTCCTGTGGAACAAAAGTGACTCAAATCAAGTATTCTTACTAGAGAGCATTCATCCTGATTGAGCCAAATAACTTGATTAAAGACAGAAATGAATATAATTATGGATCAAAATTTTTTCTTTGCAGTTTCTGTTCGATATTAGACAATAAAATTTTTGATAGAGCACTTGGGCTGATGAGATAAATGCATAAGAATGTTATTCTCAATAGTATCTTAATAGACAGCCTATTCGATATAATCCGCTATAAGGATTCTGGTGTATGAAGTTATTCCTGTATAAGTTCTTCGGAAAATGTATCAAAGTCAATATTGCATCTTGAAGTAGGAAATTACTTAATAGAGTTAAATTCCGCAATTTACTCCTCCGGACAAAAATCTAATTTAAGGTCTATTTGTTTCCGGAAGTTGGGGGAAGCTCGCAGCAACGAACATTTTTGCAGAGTAAACCAACATTTTCAATTTGAATGGAAGAAGATTAAGGTCGGGAGTAAGTAATAAGAAAGACAAATTCCGGAGGAAGCATGTAGAGCGAAGACATTAAATTTTTCCGGGAGAATTTGGAATACCCGGAGCTTTTGGTACAACAAATGCAATTTCCATTACAACAATGCGCTGTTTGTTACAACATTAGGCAACCGCAGAATGCCTATAAGCATTACATGCGTTACAGAACTATGTGCGCTTGAGGAGAACTGATGAATTTCCAGACGGAGGGCAACCGAGACTTAGCAACAAATTTATTGTCTTTCATTGTTGCAAGAAGTATCGATCGATAGCTTGAGGAAAAGTATCGCTTGTACAATCCATCGTATAACTGATCTGACAAAAATACAAAAAATCTTGATTCAGTTACTGATCTTATAAAGTTCAAGCTACAAATTATCATATGTGCTCCAATTTGATCAATCTATTCCATAGCAACTTAATGCAATCTTATTATTCATCTGAAACATGTAGGTACACTAGATTACAGCAATATTTTCTTTTTTCAGCGAAAGTCCATCCAGGAAAATAATTACCATTGTTTCCAATTGTATTCAAGTGACAATCTATGATAAACTACAGTTTCTAGAGTCTCAGAATTGATTATTTGGTTGCGCTCTGGTAATACTTACTACGATCCCTTCTACATTTGTGTCCTTCCTTTTCGCGAATATTCCGGGTTGGAATACAAATATTCCGTGTTTATTTACGTAACGGCTTATCAAATTTCTCGCTTAATTTATGCTAGAATTCGAGTGTGAAAATCAAGGATGTGAATTAGAATGTAGCGAGGTAGAATATGGAGTCCCTGCGAGGCCTTTCTGGCACCACGTTATTCCGTGGCAAATTTAGCGTAGAGCGTGATGGTTGCCACTTCTATCAGCAAATATCTTCCGCAACTAATTTTCTCCTTCTACAGAATCTATATTCTGGATTACACCGCAGGGAGAAGAACATGGTTATATATTCGTATAAAATGTTTCAGTTTTGGCTCACAAACAACTTCATATAGCACTCCAAAGGAAAAAAAGATTCATTGAACTTTGGTTATATTTTGAGTCCACGAATAGCTTGAGAATGAGACGAAATATTATATTCTAGCACTTTTTATATAGACGATTATAGAAGATCTGCTATAAACTTGGCAAAATTAACAATGATGACTATTATATTATGAATATTTGTCCTGGTATCGATCAAAAATCAAACTGATATTCTCTGACAGATAATTTAACTGAATATTGTCAACATGATATTTTTTCTGAATTTTGTTCGATCATTTGGACGATATTAGCCAAACCACATAATGGATACAAAAAATAATAATTATCAAGAAGTTGAAGAAGGAATATTAAAAACTCCAATAACTCAAGCGAAAGAGGTGATTCGAAACTTATTTTCCCCTAGTAGTTCCTCATTTCGTCACCGCAGGTTAGTGGCGCATTACTCGCTCTTCATGACATCACAAGACTCCACTGTAATATGTAAATGGAAGGGAATGTGTGCCAGGGGATATCGTGTATGTTGTAGTCTCATTTAAAAACTTTTTAATGTCTGCGATGCGACACTGTGTAGAATATTCAAATTACTTGTTTAGTTTTCTCCCGCCAGGGTCGCGCCTGACTGTTTTTATTTCCACGGCACGAGCAATTTTATCAGAGAGGCTCGCTAACTGGGTACCTGAAAGATAATACACTCCAGGTAGAGGAAAATTATAAAAATGACGGAGAAGTCATTGCTCGCAAAACACTGCAGGGGGAAAAACATTTTTTAAATATACGTGGAGAAGACCGCTCCAAGTTTGTTTCACATTTCGTTGAATTTTATTCTCGATGATCATTCAAATGAAGGTGGTTATTGCAAAGATACTAAAAACTCCACCATTCCCACTGGCGTATATCAGTGTTTTGTATCAGTGAATTTTCTCATTCTAGCGCAAGGGATTGTAAATCAATATGCAGCATGCAAACAATACACCAGGGAAACAAAAAATACACTTTCGTATATATTTTTGCAAACAAGGTGGAAAAAAAAAAGGTTAACCAAGTTCCAATTTGGTCCACAATTCATCTTACGTAAAGTTCAGCAATTTCTGCGCGGCAGAACAGCCGCCGGAATCAATTTACATCTCGTTATACCCCACGCAGAAGTTGAAGGATTGCGGAGGTGATGTTAGTAGAGAGCGGGGCGAAGGAAAGCATCGCCGACGGTGACACGCGGTAGTATAACTAGCAATCAGACAAGAGAAACACAACACAGACAAATATTCGGGTGTGTCAAACAATCTCATCCACACGAATTCAACAATAAAAATATCTACCAAGACCTGGATTCCAAACTTTATTCAGTGAAATATATTCAAATTTGTCTGATCATTCTGTTTTTTATTCCGCCGAAGAGCGGAAAATTGATATTGTTGCTCGCAGCAAGATAATTTTTAGGGTGATAAGTTGATATTAAAATTTGACACCTGTTTTCGATATTTCAGTTTCAATCTCTTCGAATGACCAAATTTTTATAGGAGCAGTTCAGGTTACAACGATATTACTGCTTTGGAAACGCCTGTCGATATACGATGAGGATGATAGATGATGAAAACACCTGTCTTTTGATTTGTTTGTTAAAAAAAACAATAAAGTATTTCTCAGTACTATATATTGAGTTTTTGTTCATCTGATTCTAATGTGATGTCTGGATAATCTATTGCTTTTTGCATAGTCCCTAGATTGATCACACCAATATATTGGCATTCCATATGACTCATGTTATTCCGACTACCTAATCATCACTGAGCCTGTACTTGTCTCATCGGGCAATTTCACCACCGCTCCATTGGCCAATACTTATATTTAAAAGTCTATGAGATCATTCTGAACAGACATCCATTTCAGTTCCACCACATGACATATTGTAACGAATATAAGTCTATAAATTAATCATTTTGGCTTAACTGGTGCTTAGAATTATGGTGGGAGTATTTTACATCAGGAAATAGGGGCAAATATATTTCTTTTCTGGGAAATTACTGGTACCTTCTAGCGTTTTCTAGAAAAGCCTGGACGTTTTTGGGAAAACGTAGTGGGGAGAGACCCACGGTATATATATTTGACTGACTTAGCATGGCGTATTAATAGTTTTGGCTCAGAGACCTCATAATATGGACTGCTAGTGGTTGAAATAAATTGTATTATCTGAAATAAATCAATATTGACATAAATAATAATTAAGTTAAAGTGTAGTGTAATAATCCCAAGTTTAAATTAGAATCATTTATTAGTTATAGTGTCAGTCATCTAATTCATTATTTCAATGAATCATAGAAATAAATAGTAGTGTTTAGTAACTTTTCCTCCCTAAATTGGAAGAAATAACGTAACAATATCATCCTATCACTTTTCCAATTGTTTGTCTAAGAAGTTCTACATGAAATTTGATACCGTGATATAGAATTCATTGACAGCATCATCTAGTGTATACTGCAATATTTATTGCTTGACGGAGTATAGTTTGTGATTGAATTGAAGTCACTATTTAATAATTCAAAATGAAATAAAAGTTTTATTCATCTGATAATACTAACAACACTATATTATCCATTTATCCCCTAATACTAAATTAAATGAAGTCGCAGATATTTATGTTCAACTATTTATATACACTGATCACTTCACTTCTTGATATTCACTTTTCTAGCATTACTTTCACACTACTACACTACTCTGGTTTGCTTGCGTTCATATACAGAAATATCAATTTCTCGAATGTCCTACTTCTGGAATGTTACAATACTATTATCTCGCCTCTAATGGAATCAACTCCTTTTGAACAGTTTTATCTTTTGTTGAAGAGTCAATCTTTTGGTCCACTAATCCTTGAAGATAAAAATGCTTCCTATCTGCAATGAAGAGACTCAGTTTTTTTCCAGTCAGTACATCATGTGGAATGGATGAAACAATCGATGATTTGAGAAGGCCTTAATCAGCGTTTGATGACTACATTTGATAGTAGGTATCATCTTTTTGGGAAATGAAGTGAGTATTCTATTGTGTTTGTCTTTGAGTTCAGCAGATGAGTGATAGAATCTATTGAAAGAGGATCGCTTCATGGATTATCTTCATATCAAGAGTAAAAAGAGATGATGATCAAAATGTGAGCTGATCTTCTCAAGGATCCATAGAGCCTTATATCTAAGAGACTAGTAGATAGAGGAGCAAAGTACCTATGTTTAGATTTTTGCTTGTATATGAAAATTACCATAGAGGAACCACGAATAGAATACTTGCCATCTTTGTCGTCTACCACCAGATCAACGCTTGATGGAAATTCCAGCATGCTTTGCGAAGCAAAATGGAGAGCCTAGAATATCTTCATATGCCAACTGACTCCATGAAGTGAGAGCTTGAAAAAATATCAATATCTTGCGTTAAAAACCGTGTCTAATTAAGTTTTTCAGATACAGAAACATATCAAATGGATATGTTGTAGATCAAGGAAGAGACCATACTGGTTTTGAAAGCCTGCTGACATGACTGAATGTGAGGCTTTCAGTTTGTGATGTACGAGAGGTATTGATATCTAGTTGGCCTGGAAGGATTCTTGCAAAGAGAAGTGAATATGATTGCTATAGTTACAACTGTTATGTTCTATAAGTAAGTTGTCAGAGTTTGGCAATTATAAGTAGAACAGTGATAGATTTGCAAGTTTTTGAAAACAACATGCCTAAGAAATAGATAGACTTTGAACAAATCGAGTATAATAAATAGACTTTTTTGATTCAAATTCTGTATATTTAATTTTATTTTTGACGTTTCGACTCTCTAACCGAAAGTCTTCATCAGAAAAAATGAAACAAAAATAAACAAGGCAAGAAGGTATCTAGATAATTAGAAATTAGAAATTAAAAATATACAGATAACCAGATGTGAATACGTGGATTCCACATTTAGTGCAAAAAGAACAAAATTCCTCTGGCATTTACCCAAAGTCTGAGGAAAAACCACGTAAAAACCTCAACAGAGGAATCAACGATATGAGTCTTGACAATTATTAAAGAGAAAAAGATTTAATTGATATAACACATTAGGACGATGTCCCATTTCTGCAACGCACACAGTTCCAAGGTCCAAACATGTCATAATTTTTTTTTTTCAACAGAAAAACTGAATTTCAATAATCTACATCTACATGGAATATAACAAAAACAAGTGTCAAGACAAAAATTTCACAAATTTCACAAATCAGGAATAACTATTACAAATGAATAAAATAATATGAATATGAAAAAATGAATGAATTATTATAACATACAAGGACGATGTCCCGTTCTTGCGGACGCACACAGTTCCAAAGTCCAAACATGTCATAAAATTTTTTCCCAAAACTGAGTTACAATTATGTACATGAACGTAAAAAAAAATAATAATCAAGACAAATATTTCACAAATTATGTATGTCTATCATTGATTATTGGAAGCCGAACATTTGCCAACTCAAAACCATCAGTATGGTTGAAATTATTCGGATCTTTAATTATTTCAATCGCTTCCCTGACCAATCTACCATGAATGGATGAGCATCTTGCAATTACTCTTGTTTCTTCGAACTTGATGTCGTGCAAAAACTCAATGGCATGATCAGCAACCGAAGACTTATCTGGGTGATTGAGTCTTATGCATCTTCTATGCTCAGCAATGCGAGTATTTACAGTTCGGCCCGTCTGTCCAACGTAGACTTACCCACAGGTACAGGGGATCTTATAAATTCCCGAAGATTGTAAAGGGATCATGTCCTTGACAGGTCTCAAAAACTGCTTGATTTTTGTGACAGGAGTGAAGGAAACTTTGAAATTATGTCGAGACAAGATCCTTCCGATCTTCTCTGAAACATTACTGACATAGGGTAAAGAAACATAATTTTTACTCACGCCATTATCCGCAACGGTAGCAATGTTAGATTTTGGTCGAAGTGCTTTCCTAATGGAATGATGAGAAAAACCATTTTTCTGAAAAATTACTTCTAGATTATTAATCTCTTCATCAAGTTTATCAGGGTGACAGATATCATTGGCCCTTTGGAAAAGACATTTAATTGTTCCATACTTCTGTGAAGGATGGTGATGTGATTCTGCATGAATATATTGGTTTGTGTGTGTTGGCTTCCTATAAACAGTGTGTAGTAGTCTACCATCAATGGTTCGCTCTAGATTCACATCAAGATAAGGCAATGAGCCATTACGTTCTAGCTCCGATGTGAATTTGATGTTTTCATGAACATTATTTAAATGATTCAAAAAACTGTTCAAATTGTCATGACCATGAGGCCAGATTGCAAAAACATCATCCACGTAACGTAACCATAAGGATGGTTTGTAGGTACTAGTTTCTAATGCTTTTTCTTCGAAAAATTCCATATAGTAATTTGCAATTGATGGAGAAATTGGATTAACCATTGCTACACCATCAATTGGTTTGTAATAATCATTATTGAAAATGGGGAAACTAGAAGTCAAACAATGGTGGAATGATTTAATAATATCTGGAGGGAAATTCCTTTCCAAAAGCTTTAGAGTATCTTTAATTGGAACTTTTGTGAATAAAGAAGAAACATCGAGACTAACAAGGATGTCATTATTATTTAGCCGTACGTTACTAATTATTTCAATAAAATGTTTCAAGTTTTTAACGTACGAAGAAGAATTATTGATTAATGGTCTCAATAAACTGTCAAGATATTTGGATGATAAAGAAGTTTTTGCTGATATGATAGAAAACTTGTGTGATGTTTGTCCTTCGTACACCAGTATTGAAAACTGGGCTGCCGAGCTTAGAAGAGGAATATCAGATGTAAAAGAAATGCTCCATTCTAGGAGACTAGTCTCTGCGACCACTCCGGAAAACATTGATCTTGTCAATGACATGATTTTAGAAAATTGACGCATTGGAATCAATTAAATTGCAGAAGCATTACACATATCCAATGAACGTGTGTTCAACATTATTTTTCACGACTTGGGCATGATAATGCTTTCGGCCAAACGGATTCCAAGATGCTTGAATTCATCTGACAACGGCAAAAAAAATCTGACATGAACATCACGTGACTTACTTGTACATCATTAAATATATATATATATATATATAAATATATATATATATATATATATATATATATATATATATATATATATATATATATATATATATATATATATATATATATATATATATATATATATATATATATATATATATATATATATATTATTATCATGCCCAAGTCGTGAAAAATGATGTTGAACACACGTTCATTGGATATGTGTAATGCTTCTGCAATTTAATTGATTCCAATGCGTCAATTTTCTAAAATCATGTCATGGACAATATATATATACATATATATATATATATATATATATATATATATATATATATATATATATATATATATATATATATATATATATATATATATATATATATATATATATGTATATATATTCCTTATTACTGATCTCCAAAATTCTACGACTACCAACAGATTCGATTTGATACGCAAAAGCAAAGAATAAATTCCCACTGAAGTGCAATTTCGGTTCGGTCTATTGTTATGAAAATAGTAGGCAATCATTCACGTGCTATAGCAGATTGAAATACCAAGTTTCAATATTCTACACTTGACCGTTTCGAATTTATGCGAAAAATTCCAAAAGACTGTCAAGTAAAGTGCACTTTCGGCTCGTAGGTTCTAACAATATACGTTCAATCGTTTTGGATTTATGCGGAAAATTGAAAATGTTCCAAATAAGGTGCTCTTCCGGCCTCATCAATAGCAATCATGATGCAAGGTATACAACTAGATATTATAAAAGTGCCTAATACAAAAATTAAATATTCTGCGACTGATTGTTCAGAATCTATGCAGAAAATGAATTCAAAAAGTCTGTCATATTAAGTGCACTTCTGGCTCAGCCGATTGGTACAAGAATAAAAGATGACCATTCAGATGCTACAGCAATTTCAAATGCTGAATTCCAGTATTCTACGGCTGATCATTCTGGATTTATGCGGAAAATTAAAGAAAGTTTCAATTAAAGTGCACTTCCAGCTTAGCCGATCGCAATCATAATGTAAGATGTACAGAAAGATGTTATAGAAGTGCCTTATATGAAATTTCAATATGCTATGGATGATCATTCTATACTTATGCAAAAAATTCAAAAAAAGTTTCAAGTAAAGTGCACTTTCGGTACAGGCGATTGCAACCAGAATGCAAGGTGCAAATCAACACCTTATAATAGTCTTAAATATGAAATTTTAGCATAATACATTCAACCAATTTTGAGATTTGCGAGTTACGCACGCACGCACAAACGCACGTACGAACATACGTACCGACATCAAGCCAAAAATAGTCAAAATGGATTCGGGGATGCTGAAAACGGATATTTCAATCAAAATCTCGATAGATGAATTTTTTCGGTCTCACAATATTTACTTGTTACTTTGCATAAATAAGTAAAAATCGGTCGCCGTTTTGAAGAAGTTTTCTCAAACTTTTTGGATCGGCTTGTTACCATGGGTGAAACGCGGATTCACCACTATGACCCAAAAACCAAAGAAGATTTCAAACAGTGGAAACATGCTGGTTCCCCACGGCCCAGAACTTCCGTGATCAAAAATCGGCCGACAAGATTCTTTCCTCAGTTTTCTGGGACAAAGATAAGATATTTCTGATAGATTATTTAGAACAGGGTAGAGCGGTGTTAATCATTCTGAATTGCCGATTAAGCTGCATAAAAAAATTGTAGACATCGCCGCGGGAAACTTACCAAAGGTGTTTTTTTTTTTGCAAGATCACGCTCCTGTCCATGAGTTTTTGATTGCATTTCAAAAATTAGATGAAATTGGTTTTGAATTGATTGACCACCCGCTTTTTTCATCAGATTAAGCACCGTCAGGCTATTATCTGTTCCCAAAACTGAATAAACATTTGAAAGGTAAAAGATTTCCGGCAAATGATGGAGTAATATGTGTCGTTGAGAAGTGGTTCGCAGATCAAGGCAGGAGTTTCATTTCAAATGGCTCTAAATAGTTCAATGAACGTTCTGCTGAAGGTCTGGATCTTGAAGGAGATTATGTTGGATCAGTAAAATTGTGTTTTCCAATATTGTGGGCTATGTACTTATCAATACCCTCTCTATGTGAACTGTTTTCCAAGATAAACCTACAAGTGATGACAAAGTGGTAGCCATGCTCTCTCAATTAGTGCTGCTGGTGAAGATGGACAAATGGAGCTCCCCGCTGCCTTGAGCATTCTTATATACCTCACACACCTCAATAAGAAAGTACTATCTTTGTACCACTTCTGCAATCACTATTTTTATCTCCTAGGACCAGTTTCACCAACTCTGATTAGATTCTTAATCATTGATTAGCCTTTTCTGTTCATTACTTTGCATTTCACCATTCTTTTATTCATTATTACGGGAAAATTACCACGGGTTAACTGAGCCGCACGGTAATGGCTAATTGTGAAGGTTATTCAATGGTTAACTTGACATAGACTCTAAATCGTAGTTCAAGTGCAATATACAGCAGTTACCTTAATTATAATATTTTGTCCTAATCGAATAGTGACGGCAATAATGACCTCGTTCAGAAAAATCGCGACTTCTCCAAGAACGACTTCATTATTTTGTAACCATGAATGATCTGAATTTTTCATACAATTTGAGCTGATGAAAATTACTGTTGAAAATTTACTACCTTGGAAAAAAAAACAAAGTTTGCAATTCATCAATGTTTTGGCGCCTAGATAACATGACACCGAGAGTTGACTGATTATGCCATTACAACCAATTACAGTTGCCGTTGGTTAAATACATTGTAATGCATCAAAGATTGAAACCTCGGTATTACTCATCATGATTTGATTAGAGTTGATGAAATCTGCCCTTAATGTTTAATTATGTGGTATCGTAGTCACTTACATCGAATAATGAATACTGAAGAAGACTCAGTATCCCATGAATACTAGTAGCTCACAGAAATGTGTTTTCTTGGTTTATCATCATTTACAATGCCAATAACGTGTCTAACACGGCAATGAATTCATTTTCTGTGCGAAAAATCATCCAACAACGATGTCAGCTGCTGTTCCATAACACAACGAGTTTTAGAGTACA
This sequence comes from Dromius quadrimaculatus, assembly GCA_963989225.1. Classification (NCBI taxonomy): domain Eukaryota; kingdom Metazoa; phylum Arthropoda; class Insecta; order Coleoptera; family Carabidae; genus Dromius; species Dromius quadrimaculatus. The sequence goes on from OZ022328.1 coordinate 8,746,653, forward strand.
AAGTTGCGCCTTGCATTCTGCATTCTAATTTCTGGAAAGCCAGACAAAACTTCGACGGCTGTGGACTAAATTTTAGAACTTTTGTTTCTGACAGATTCGCTACGAGACTGGCAGCCTTAATACTTTAAAATTTTACGCTGATCATGTCAAACCAACACAGATGAATCATCCGAATGGGAATGATGGTTCTCTCATAGAGCAGAGCTCTAAAAGTGAATAATTATTCCTGTGATTAAGACCATGAAAACATAATGCCACCAATTCAAATGTTATTACTGACTAAGCCCAAGCTACTTTTCCTGTATTAACATAAAAATCAAATAGAAAACGGGCACAGAAAACTCAAAAATTCAAATTGAATCCTGATATTAAAATTTACACCAATATCTATAATGAAATCTTGATTGAGGAAAGTATATCGTCGCAAAACGTAATAAAAATCTGACGCTGCAGGAAATCCAAGCGATATGACCGAGCAAGGGTGAAGTGGGGAGCAAAGCAAATGTGCTATTACCCGGGAAATGTCCCTAGGTCATATTGGCCTGCAATCTAATACCGGACAGGAGATATCACATCACCCCACACGTATATTCCCCTAAATTTTCGCGTCAGAGTGACAGTTGACGCTCTGTAGCAGGAAACAGGACAGGGTTTAGGAAAATCTCACTAGGGGAGAAAGATTCTTATCTGGCTTACTACCCTCACCAATTGAGGGTATTCTTGAGGGAGATATGGGAGTAGTGGTTCAAGACGATGATATTTTAAATGAAATGAAGTTTTTGCCAAAGCTCTTTCAACTCAAAATATAAAATTCATTATTTTCTTACAAATAAATGAATGTACTTCATGCAAGGATTCTTTAATGTAAATAGAAACTCAAATTTCAGTTAGATGATGATCAACTAGACTGAACAGCTCTAATTGAAATGAGGATTTGATTTTTTCATACTATGGATGTGATTCTTATTGCGATAAAAGTTCGTACAAGTTACATAGCTCTGTTGACGGTTCCACATAAGCTTAATGACAAGTACACGTATTAACTCGATTTAGCCATCATTAAAACGTGGCTGTCTGGTTTCATGATCGGAAATTGAATCAATCTCAGTCGAAGTGATAGAAGAATTAATCCATAAACTATACTTCTATCAATTCAGTCGATTCAATTGACTAGTGATAACGGAAAGATTATCACTAGAAAAACTAGTTATTCAACCGAAGGTAGTTCAAACCGCGATTGTGATCCAGGCATGACGATTCGAAAATTTGAAGCTTATAGATGTGGAGATCATAAAAATGAGGAAGGTGCCGTAACGTCCATCTTCTCATTTCTCACCTCTGTGAGTCAGTACTGCCACGGAAAAAAGTAAATGTCAACATTTAGTAGGATTTCTACTAGTTTTTGGATGATAACCCGAAACCTGCCTCGAAATTTGTCACTTATTACAAAGTGAAAAGTGGAAAAATATATGCTTGATCCACTAAAATGTATTATTTCTAACGAAAAATAATACAGAGTCAAGATACAAATTTTAAAGTTCCAAATGATAAAATTTTCCATTTCGATACATATAATTCCATATAGAAGTATATAATATAAAACAGGGACTATGGTGAATAATAACTTTCAACTTTCAAATTCTAATGTTTCAAACACTAAAAATCTCCTATCTCATTTATAGAATTTCACGTATCGACATTATTTTTTGAATATATATAATAGTGATATTCCTATCTTGATCTAAAATTTCGTCATTTCAAACAATAAGAACTAGCAATTCTTCCAGTAAAATATTTACTTGTACAATATACTTATCGAAGTTTGAATTTTCATTTTTTTGAATATCAATAGATATTTTTTTGATTAGTAATTGGTTCTTGGATGCAATATTGTATTTTTTTTCATTTCAGTTTGACATTCCGATCTTTTAAGAAAGAGTCACCATCAGAAAATGATGATAAAAAGGAAACACGGCAAGTATCAAGATAATGAAAAATATACAGCAGATCAGATGAAAACGTGGATTATACATTTAGGACAAAGAGAACAATAAACTTCTGACATTCATTTAAGGTTTGAGGAAAAACAACACGAGAGAGCCTCAAGCAGAGGAATCTATAATATTGGTCTTGACAAATATCATTGTGACTATAATTATTTTTCCCTTTGTTTGAGGTACTCTCACATGGTTTTACTTAAAACTTGGATGAATTGCAAGAGATTATTAATTCTTTAAGTTGTAAATGTAGAGTCCACGTTTTCATGTCAAGGCTTCTGTAGATCTTTCACTATCCAGATTTTTGAATTATTGTTTTCGATGATGATTATCGGCTTAAGGATCGAAACGTCAAACTGGAATGAAAAAAAATACACAGAATTAAAATCCAAGAACCAATTATTCATAATTGAATTTCGAAATTTTCTTACCTTGCATTTTTGTAAACATGAAATATGCTTTAATAAAGCTCAATAATTTGTTCGGTAAGTAGTAGTTTGTCAACTGAAATAAATAAATAATATATTCACAGCTTTTGTTTCAAGAGTGGTAATTTCTTACATTTCCAGTACAAAAGAAGAATAAAAAAATAAAAATAAAGAACAATTATTACTATAAAATAATATCAAAGCGATGATCGACTGGATGGGTGATGAATGAAAACGATGATTGGAAGTCAGTCACAGTTTAAAATTTTATTTACACAAAAACAGACGTTTCGCTCACATTGTTGATATTGTTGCCTTCTTCAGGGATATGTGTAGTCTAGAAATAGAATGATAATGGCATAAATCAAGTATCACACAAAACGGATATCTCACATCAAAAAAATAAATTGACACACTGTTGAAATTATAGATAAAGCAATAAATAAATAATTTAGAGTCTAAAAAAGTTTCTATAAAACTCCCGGAGCTCAAATTACAGATCATTTTCATAGAAAACTTCATTATTGTTGCAGGATATTATCAATCTAACCGAATTTTCTTAGATAAATTATGTTATAAGATCATGAATTTCCTTCACTTCGTGCAAATGTCAACTTACAATACTTACATCGTACTAATCGGACATTAGCAACATCTCAATTTGTTCAACTTTTGGGGTATGATTTGTTAATTCGTTGATAGGAGTTCGAACTTGTTGTTTTATTTATTAATGAATTATGGATAAAGATATGATTTATATTGAAAAGTCGGCAAGTAGGGCTAGAAACACGTGATCAAATATTTGACAATGTAATTAACCTCAACAATGCATTATACAACTGGACCTTTATTGATATTAATGTAAATAATGTAAGCTATATATTCTTGGGATTTCAGTCAATATTTTAATTTTATTTCTTTTCTGCTCTACAGTTTCGGCTGCACCTCAGCCATCCTCAAAAGCGAACTGAATTATTGTTTAAAAAAATTGAAGTTATACATATGTTAAAATTGATATTAATATTAATAAGCGGAAAAAAGAGAAATTTTTTCTTGTCCTTTGCCACACCCGACATCTATGGAAGGCGTTGGCTAACTGCTTCCATGTCGGGTGTGGCAAAGGACAAGAAAAAATTTCACTTTTTTCCGCTTATTAATAATAATATCAATTTTAACATATGTATAACTTCAATTTTTTTAAACAATTATTCATTTCGCTTTTGAGGATGGCTGAGGTGCAGCCGAAACTGTAGAGCAGAAAAGAAATAAAATTAAAATATTGACTGAAATCCCAAGAATATATAGCTTACATTATTTACATATCCAGTCAGCGTCAACCATTTTATCCATAAATGTAAATAATCAATATTTTAATGCTATACATCACTTACTTATTCTGTTAATTTTTCTTAGAGATTCACTTGGTGGCACTTTCACTGCAAACTTTGGGGGCTTGTAGCTAATAACAGACTACGAATCCTATGGGCTCTGAGCGCATTCGAGGAAAGGGTCAGAGAATCAGGTTTCAAACATGAAAAATTATAATGCGAATGATAAAATTGTTGAGTTCGAAATATACTTTTTACAAGCTGATGATTATAATAAGTATGAAGTGAATTTAATATTGTATATAAAATTTACCATTTCACTCAAGTATATTTTCATGAAGCTCATTGATAAAATTTAATAATTCTTTTAATATTGAATACACTTGAGAATTCATTATTTCATATTGAAATAGTATAAATTAATATCCATTCTACATAAAATATGGAATCTGTACATATATATTTTCATCATATATAATATATTGAAAAGTTCAGTTCGACTTACAAATTTTATGATTTGTCTTTGAATATTTTAGCTTTCAGACTATGAATTTTTACTTCCTAAACGATAAAGATTGAGTATTTACTCAATAATTATTACAATTCCATTTTTTCAACAAGCACATTGTGATTTTTTATGTTTATAATACCAGTTTTTTGCATATATACTTTAAATTTGAGTATTTAAACAATGATTATTGTGAATTGATTGTCAAAACAAAGGTATTATTGCTTAAAAGTGTAATAATTAGTGATCATAACACTGCTTATTGAACATCAATCTTTATTTAGTATAATTCATTTTTTCCGTATATGGTGGAACCACAACGACTTGACATTGACATTGACTTGATAATTATTGTCTATTTACAATGCATGTATCAATCACAGGGACATGACATAAAAATAAGATCTGCATAATGATGGCGAGGATTAGGAGTTCAAGTGGGAATATGTCAATGTCGACTCGATGTGGTATCAGGGCAGGAATTACAACGACTTGACATTGACATTGACTTGATTTTTATTGTCATTTTGCCATACAAGCTGGACATATTTTCAGTTAATATTTATCAGATGGACATGACATGGACTATATCAAGTTATCTTTTGATAAAAATAGGTTCTAGATGAAGATGACAAGGATTGGGAGTTCAAGACAAGACCGAAATATGTCAATGTCGACTCGATGTGGTACCAGCCAAGGGCTGGTATGTGTTCCATTTTGACAGACTGACACAAGAAAAGATTGGTACCATGGAAATAGATACTGTAATCGTTACACAAATTTTTGTTTTTGTGAAAGCTTTCTGGATCGAGAATTTTCTGCAATACTATAACCGTTTCTAAAGCAGCGACTTTCCAATTTTATTCTTGCTCACCTCTTACATAGAAGCTTTCGAGCAATTTGAGAATGTTCTCATGTATTTTGGTCTCCGAACTTTTTTTTTCTAAATAATTTGCTTATGATGTTGATCTGTGACTCAAAGCTTTGAAGGCAAATCTACCGCAAATGTTGGTATGACGAAGACGTATACTTGATTATTTTTTATGTATGTGCCATTGTCACTTCCAATGCTCATATCCTGCTGTTTGAAATATTGGTATTCTCCATAACATAATCATCAATAAAAAAGCTCATTCGATAAATAGCAAATTTAAATATGCGTGAAATACATCACACAAAAAATATGGACACAGGATCAATGTTTATTTATTCATGTAGGTACATCGGTAAATATCAAATACTGACGAAATGAGTTAATTAGTAGCGGTAACAGAGTACGCATGATCAGGAATCATTTTAATTGCTCCTATAATAACTCTGTGACATACAGAACCATGACTATCGGTGGGATGAAATTACTCATGCAAGCTGCGGATTATTTGATTTGGATATAGCCTGGAAAATATCACATAGCAATATGCAACAAGAAAAAATTGCCAGGGATCACATGGGAAATATTTCGATCACCTCTATCAAACAGTAGGGCTCTACCTACCCTTACTTATAATTCTTCTGGTCACGTGAAAATTATCCAGGAATAATTCAATTAGCATAATATGATAAATTGTCATTTTAATTAGAACTTCGGAAAATTATAAGACAGATAGTTTTGCTAAATATGATACCTCTGATTGAATACGGAGAGCATCACAATAAATGATTAGATATCCATTTGCGGGTGGAGGGCTTGTATTGATTATGTTACAAGTAGTGGGGGATCAAACTTGTGTTAATAAATGTAACTTGGAGACAGGGAAGGCTAGGCTTCCAAAGTCACATGGTTAGAGATATGCAGAATTTTATTCTGATTGTAGAAAGAATCAGGACGAGTGTCTTGGAATCACTGATCATCCAAGTTCCAACTATTGTGAAAGAAAAGGAAGTCAACATACTTAGCAATGGATCAAGTAGAAATGTAGGTAATGTAGTCCATTTGATTTTATTCAAGTTTACTATTAAAGTTTGAAAGTTTCGGATGCGCACCCATCCATCTTCAGCTTTCTACAATATTTATGATGCATGGATACAATAATAAATGGAATTATAATTGAAGAATGATGAACATGTGTCACAATATTCACCTTACAAATGTTGTTACAAAAGTATTATATTGTTGTATGGAGTATAGTTTTAAAAATTTACTTCTAATATCTGTTGATATACATTATGAAATTTACAATTCACTAAAAACCACAGAAATGTGTGAATTTAACTTAGATATGACCATCAACCAACGTGGCTGGTGAGAGAATGAAAAAATATGATAGACCGGAAACAAGGACCACTATAGATCACGCATACCAACTGAATATTGTGTCTAGTGTCAGTTTGGTAATAAATGCATTTCGCACGATTGAGGTTGATATGTAGGCTTTCATGTAATAATCTTGGAATTTTATTATTGACAACTGATAGAATTTGGGACTCTTAAGTTTACGGACAAGAGGTTTGGTAGATGTTGAGTTATTAGATGTACTACTGAATCTCTTCTTATGTCCGATTTCATGATCAAGAATTGAATTAACCTGGGTCAAATTGACAGGAAATCAACCAATAAACTAGACTTTGATTGATTGATTTGATTTGATTGGCTAATTATGACAGAAAATATGGAGAACTTGATATTGGTACCAACGAAATGAGCCATTTATATAGGATTATTTTAACTCAAGATCCTTAAATCGGCCATTAGTGACCTAAGGGTTAGACTGAAACTCTAGATCGGAAGAATTTGATATACAAAATTGATTGTAATGCTTGTATATATATATAATCGGTTTCCTCTTCTACCCTAAGGTGTAGAGGTTTTTGCGCTTCTTTTCTCTACTCTTTAACGAATTTGTGCCATATTTTTCTGTTGGATGCCATCGATCTTGCTTCAGTTACTGATTTTCCTCTATTTTCTAAGATTCCTTCTACTATCTCATCCCAGGTTTTCTGTGGTCTTCCCCTTCGTCTCCGCCCTTGCGTTCTTGATTTCCATATCTTTTTTACAGGTCTATTGTTTTCCATACGTATTAGATGTCCATACCAACTTAGTTGTTTTTCTTCAATTTTCTTTTCTGCAGCTTTTATATTAAGATCATTCCTTATATTTTCACTTCTAATTATGTCTAGTTTAGTTACTCCTTGTACTCTTCGCAGGTATTTTATTTCCATAGCCTGTATTTTACTCTTAAGTCTTTTTGTTAATACCCACGATTCACTACCATGTAGCAGAACTGCCTCGTATATTGTTCTATAGACTATTAGTTTCGTATTCTTTGATATGTATTTGTTTGATACTATTGTCTTATTTATTGCTTGGAACGTTCTTGCTGTTGCCGTTATTCTGTTGTTGATTTCTTCCTCAATTCCACCTCCACTCTCTATTATGGACCCAAGATATTTGTACCTTGGTACCTGTTCTATTTTTCTTGTATCTAATTTTACATTTACTTCTTTTTGGGATCTATCTATTACCATGCACTTGGTTTTGTCGGTATTTATTTTCATGCTTCTTTTCTCAAGTGCATTCTGCCAGAGATTGAGATTTGTTTGTAAGTCTTTTTCGTTTTTGGCAAATAGCACTATGTCATCCGCAAATATGCATTCGGATATGTTCGTTCTTTGAAGATTCAAGAAACCTACATCATACAATTTTACTTCATTTCGTATCTCCTTCAATACTTCATCCATAAGTGTTATAAATAATAGGGGACTAAGTACCCCTCCTTGTCTCAAACCTTCAACCGTTTTAAATTCATCAGATTTTGCATTCATTGTTCGCACATAATTTCTTGTTTCTGCATAAATGCTTTTGATGGCTTCTATCAAATGTTCATCCACATTTCTCTGTTTCATGATTTTCCATATTTGTTCTCTTGGTGCTCGATCAAACGCTTTTTCTAAGTCTATAAAACATAGGAATAGTGATCTATTATGTTTTTGTGTTTTTTCTATCAGCTGTCTTACTGTAAAAATGTGATCTTGGATGCTATGCCCTTTACGAAAGCCACTTTGTGATTTTTCTAATGATATTTCTATTTTGTCACGTAATCTTTCTTCTAATATTGATTCATAAATTTTTGCAGCTGTACAGAGAAGCGATATTCCCCTGTAATTTGAGCATGATCTGTTGTCACCTTTTTTATATATTGGTGATATTATCGCTATCTCCCAGTTAGATGGAACTTGTCTTTTCCTCCAAATAAGATTGATAATAGTATGTAACAAATGTATCCCACTTTCGCCCATATATTTGATCATCTCGGGAGAAATATTATCATGTCCTCCAGCTTTTCCTGTTTTCACTCGCCCAATGGCTGTCTGTACTTCGTTTAGGCTGATTGTGTCTTCTTGTTGCCTTTTTGTTTGCTTGGTTACTGATTGGGGTTCTTTTTGCTCATTGAATGGTGGTATATCTAAGAGCTCTTGAAAATACTCCTTCCATCTGGCCAATATTTCTGTTTTTTTTCCCTCAATATTTGGCCATTTTTGTCTTTTATTTGCCTTATTGCTGTTTGTTTCTTGGTTTTCTGCTTCTTTATTGCCTTGTAGAATAGCTTTTTGTTACTCTTACTATTTTCTTCCAATTTATTTCCAAAGTCTTCCCATGCCTTCATTTTAGCTGCTAAAACTACTTCTTTGACTTTTATTCTTTGCTGTTTGTATAAGTCATAGTCTTGTATACTTTTTGTCTTTAGATATCTTTTCCACATAATTTTCTTATCTCTTACTTCTTTCTTGATCTCTTCGCTCCACCACGGTGTCTGTTTCTTCGTACTATTAATTAACTTTGCTCCACAAGCCCTTCTGGATGCAGAGTATAATACCTCTTTGAACTTTGACCACGCTTCATTTATGATTGTATCGCCATTTATTGGACTCATCTTTCTTATCTCTTCTTCAATGTATTTCTGATAAAGTTCTTGCGTTTCCTGATCTCTAAGTTTGTAGCTTTTAATTAAATATGTTTTTGGGCTTTGTTCTTCTTTGTGGATTTTCGTGCATTGTTTTGTTCGCCTATTTGCCATTTTTATTTTTGATTCGACAAGATAGTGATCACTTCCTATTTCAAATTGTCTTTTTACTCTTACGTCGAGTATTGATTTCCTAAAGGTTTTATCGATTAAGAGATAATCGATTATCGATTTTTCCTGTCTGCTTGGTTCTACGCGCGTGAACTTATGTATATCCTTATGTTTGAAAGTGGTATTTGTTATTATTAGACTATTTATCAAACAGAAATCTATTAATAATTTTCCATTTGAATTTCTAGCTCTTTCGCCGTGTGGTCCCATTATGCTTTTGAGTCCGTCTATATTGTTTCCGACTCTGGCATTAAGATCACCTAATACACAGAATTTTTCTTTAGTATCATCTAATATATCTTGTGATTCTTCCCAAAATTTAGTCTTTGCTTCTCTATTTGCGTCTTCACTAGGCCCGTAAGCTACTATTATTTCAATTGCATCCTGTTCATTTGTTTGTATTGATACTGTGAGTAGGTGTTCTGAATGGAAAGTCCAGTCTTTAATACATTGCTCCCAGTTTTTATGTATAATGCAGCCAACTCCCGCTTGGCCTCTTTCTTCTAGTGGAACTCCGCTATATATAAATATGTGTCCTCCCTCCGGCCTTTCTATCCCCTTTCCTTTTTTTTTCGTTTCTGTAATAGTCAGTATATCAATTCCAGTCTTTTCAAACTCATTATTCAGTTCAATTTCTTTCCCATTAATACTTCTTATGTTTCATGTACCCAATTTCATAACCATGTATTTTTGCTTTGTCGTTGTATTATTGACCATCGAATCAAAATTGTTTTCTGCTACATCCGGTTTTTTGAATCTGGGTTTTTCTTTATAATGTTGTTTTTTGAATTAGACCATTCATACATTATTTCATTGATTTGTATTTTTTGGTAGCCTATTTTCATTTTATCATTTGGATTTTTCTTCTTCCATTCTCTAGATATTTTCCTTAGCTCATATTGGATTCTACCTTCTTCTTTAGTCATATCATTTTCTATAAATATATTTTTATTTTGTTGTTTTAATTTGTATTTATTCTGCATGACACTTTTTTTGTCTTCCCAAGAACTCCATTGTACTATATATTTCGCAGCTTCGCCGCTTTTGTACATTTTATAATCTTTTCCAATTCCAGAAGAAATACCAAGACTTTTATTTACCATGTTTTGTATATTCTGTTTTAGGTTATCCTCCTTGAACTCTACACCTGTTATTATAGTGTTGTTTCTCTTCTTATCTTTTTCATGATATTCCAATTTTTGTTCAATTGCGTCAATTCTCTTATAAAGTTGTTGCTTTTCTTCTTTCCAAGTTTCTTCTTTTTTCTTGAATTCTTCTTTCATCTCTCTCAGTTCTGCAGTATTTAATTTGACTTCAGTCAATAATTGTTCTATCATACTTTCTAGTCTCTTCATGTTCATTTGATTTTCTTCTTTTTGTATGTAATTTGGCGATCTTTGAATTTTTTTACTTATTCCGACTATTTCCCCTTCTATTTCTTCTTCCTGTATTTCTCTTGACCGTTTGTCTAAGGAGCTACTCCTTGGTCTGCTCATGAAATCGTACTTGATCCGCCACTGGTTTTGATGATCTTGTGTTAATCGCTTCGAACTTGCGCTATTTAGTTCTTCTACTTGCGCTTATGCTCTCTGCGCTCTCTGCCAATGTTTGCAGTAACAGCACATGCGCTACTTACTGCTCCCAGTGGCGTACTCATTTGGTTTAAGTGTTGATAACCTCCAAAGTACTGAAATTGTTTTTCGATTTTTTCGTTTATTCTCACTACTATTCTGAAATATTCTTTATTTCCGCAGTTGTATATGATCACTATGATTATGCTGTAACACTCACGGCTTCTTTACACGACAACTTCCGTTAATTTTGGACAAATGCTGACGGTGTAATAAAAGCACGTGTTCACTATCACGACACAAACTCAATTTTACTTTATTAAAATAATAATAAAAACAAGAAATGAAGCAAATGAATGAGTACTGGTTTTTATGACTTTTAAAATTGAATTCCTGTAATGCTTGTAATGAGTGCTGTATTAGGAAAACTTCACAGACCCTTCAAAAAAGATCATATCGGCACAACTACAACTGTAGAATTTTGAATCCTGATCATAGTGCGCTCACTAGGTACCATTAGGGAACGAGTCACAATTTAATTTTAAAGAACCCCAAATTCTATCAGTTGTCAATAATAATTCCAAGATTTTTTCACATGAGAGCCTACATATTAACCTCAATCGTGCGAAATGCATTCATTACCTAACTGACGCTTTACACAATTTGAAATTCGCGCAAAACTTTTCAGTTGGTTGGTGGTCGTATCAAAGTCAATTTTCACAACTATACTTTCTACAACAATGTGATACTCTTGTAACAACATTTGTAAGGTGAATGTTATGACACATATTCATCACTCTTTTATTATCATTCCATTTATTATTGTATTCATGTATCATAAATATTGTAGAAAGCTGAAGATAGATGGGTACGCAACTGAAATGTTCGAGCTTTAATAGTAGATTCTGATAGAATCAAGTGGACTACAATACCTATATTTTTACTTAATCCATATTTGGGTCCTTCAATCTGCATCAAAATATACTTAGCAATGCAAAATATGACTAACTATTCTCAAAAAAAGTATCTTCTGATGATAAAACAGACTGCTCAGTACCTTTTGTACCAGACGTCTGATTTCGTTAACTGGGCACTATCTAGAAATATGTCTATCCTTGATCAAATTGTGTTTATTGACGAATGATGTCCTAATTCACAGCATCAGACATTAACGTGGTTCCAGGAAAGCAAATCTGTAAGCTCCTATTCACAGAATATACGAATATATTCTTGGATCAGAGATCCAAGTCAATTATGTATATCGTTACACTAGATGATATATTGCAGATTGGGTCTAAATGCTACGAGAATAGGCTTAGAATATTGCATTACATAACAAATAATATGATAGGATTCATGAGATAAGATGTATCAACTGCTAATCAACATATCATCAGATTGATAACAAACTCAAATAACCCAGCCAAGACAAAAACAACCTAAATACAATCTAGATCTAACAAAATACGACAGAAACCAAACACTTCCTGAGCTTTGTCGGAATATATTTTACAATTCTACTCAATTGAAGCAGAGCACTGATGAATCTAGAATGACAAACCAAGCTGGCAGTGAATAACTCCACAATCCAACCATAAGTATCATCTTCCGCTTGATTGCAGTGTAAACACAGCAGAACTATACAGTATTGAAAAATTCATGAAACATGCTTCCCGAACAAACTACAAAAAGCACTACAATCTGTTCAGATTTACTCAATGTCGTTCAAAGTATCAAGGACATCAACAGCAAATAGAATTATAAAGGAGATTCAGGAAGAAATCAACAACACAACTGAAATGGAAGAAGAAATAATAACCCCACTTTGGATCGTCTCGAATGGAAACAGAGCAGAAAACAAAACCCAGACGAAGAAGCCAAAAAAGTCTTTATTCTGGACAATATAATCAAAACTAGTCCATTCAAGGGATGAAACAAGAATAAAAATCCTAATACAATTGAAACCAGAGTGGCTACCAACAAACAAAATGAACTGAGAAGAATAAAAAACTATACCCATGCTTGACTATATTGAGACATACCTGCCTCACATTACCGAGTGCACTATGAGTGTCTGCTACAACCATTGCGGGTAAATAGCGTGATTTTTTTTTCTTCTCAACACATGTCCACGAAAACCTACGTGTGGAAAATCTGGAGTGCCAGTGATAGTGGAACACATCATAATAAAGTGCCAAGAAAACAACACACAAAGATAAGTACAGCACATAGTAGACAACCTTAGAGATAATCTCACAAGAAAAACACATCCATACAAAAACTTGGTCAAATCTCTGAGCACAATATAAATTGATCCACAAAATGTAATAATTAGAATACGATATATTTGAAATGTTATTATCATTGTGAATAAAACTCATTTTACTAGGGTTTAATCGCCTCTCGAATAAATGAGAAAAATTATTCATTGTACCTGTGAAAATTGTTTTCATGACAATGGATATGATATAAATCACGTTTGTTATTGCATCCATTGATACTGCTCGGTTTTGTCACTGCTATTGCATATTTCGAAGTATATCTGCTTCATATCAAGGGTAGATTGACTCAATATTCATAAGTTAGTCTTTGGTTAAGAGCTTCTTTCAAATCGCCGCTCCTCACAAAATATGGAAAGTAACTACATGAACGTCTACGTGAAATATAAACAGTAACTTGAATTCATAAGGGTATCCAGCTTGAATTTATTTTGGAATTCAAATCTCAAATTATTCGGAAAAATGTGATACAGAATGCAAATATTTTTTGCCATGAGTGGGTCAACTTTTCTAAACAAACTTCATTGGGTGTTCTTCTAGAATTTGTTATCTTCATATTTAGTGGAAAAGAATCAATGAGTGATAATTATGTAATATTCATGAATGCGTTTTGGTTTTCCTGCTGATTCTCTCGACTTTATATGATCAAAAATTTTCTTCATAAAAGTATCTGACAGGAAACTCATTCGACATCTTCCAATATGTCTGGTAATATAATATATCCCTATAAACCTCTCTGGGAAAAAATATTCATTTTCCTTATAATAAAAGTCTTGGAGATTACCACATAATCTGAACAAACTAATAAACCCCAAATCAATATGCCACATAGACTTAATCTCCACAAAAATTGCTTTTTTCTGGCGAGTGCATATTGAAACATCGAGGGATCTTTCAATATATAGAGCAGGGAAGTAATCCCTCCACGCACGAACGCCGCGATATTGTACGGAGTTTATTAGCTTCATTTATTTCACGATAAGAAGGAGAAGAAGTTGTTCCGGTCACGTTTAATACAAGCTAGTCCAATTTTTCATTGGATGTACACAATCTAGAACAATTTTTTGTAGGAGTTTATCGAAGTAACTGAAGATATTTTTCATAGAGATATTTAATGAAAAAATTATAAGATACAGGGCAAAGCACGTGCAGTTGTCTTATTGCTTGACGTGAGTAATATCGTCGATATGATCAGATAGTTGGCTCAACTTTAATCAAACTTTAATCGTGGTGGAACAAATACAATACAATGTCATGTTTCGATGAAATACTTATATCCTGAATGTGTTGATTGCAAACAATCTGGAAGCATTCAATTTTGAATGAATCCTCTTGAAGAGTTTTCACTAGGTAGAATGTGTAAGTATCTTCCTAAATCATCATTCAAAACTCATATGAGAGGTAATAAATCGCCAGAGGCTCAAAAATACTAATATTCTCTGTTAAAAAACTCCAGTTGTACAATACAATGGATATGATCATTAAACACAAAAAAAAACACAACTACTGTAACGAGCGCCACTTGAAAAGTATATTGTTCACAAAAAATCTATGTTTATTTGGAAACTGGACAAAATAACGAGCAGCAATGAAGCCGAGCTAAATAACACATTTTTTACAATGAATTTTCATCTAAAATACTTTCACTCGAAAAAATATTCCATCGAAACACTATTTCAATCCGAATTGAATTTTATAAACTAGAAATTGCACAGCTTATCCGCTGGATATGTAATAATAGATTGAAATTATGCTCGCGACTAAATCAGAAGCATAATTCACCGTAAAAGTTCCACAAAGACTGGCTGGGAAATTTATTAACAGAAAACAAATATCAATGCATGCAAGTTTTATGAAATAACGGAATATTCAGCTTAACTTACGGCCATTACGGTAGTCGCTCAACTGTCCAGAAAAATGACTGATTACAGTTCCTGGAATAAAAGAAAATGCATTAGTGCGTTGAACTGAAATTATGGGAGCCTTAATGAATAACAAGGGTTGAGTTTGCGTGAGGAAGGTGAAATTATGTTACGCCACCAAATATTCTCGTATCTACAATCATGGAATTTTTAGTAAATAGGTTCTGATTTCATCGATCACTCACAAAATACGTTCAAATGCACATTTAATCAATATCCATTTGAGAAATATCCTATCAAACCAAAGTGCTGTCTCCTAAATCTTCATTCATCACATGATTTTATTCAAGTATCTGTTTTTTTATCAATCTCCTACAGCTGTGATACTGTACGATCCCATTCTCTCGTATGCTCATCAAGTTATGAAATAAGAACGTGTGGAGCATAAGCTATCGACTCTTGATCGTAGTAATGGATATATCCTTCCTCTCCAGTCTAATTAAATTCCAAGACCGCTGATTAACAATGAAACTTTAGCTATTAAAATCATTGGCCATATTGATTTCAGAATAAATCCTCTCTGTCTAAAAGTTAATTAATACTCAAGAAGAGAACCCAACAATGCAAAGTTGCTACGCTTAATAAATAATTTAGCAAAGGTTATCAACGATACCCTTGAAACTCGCATCACATCCTCTTTGTTATGAAATATCAATACATGATTATAACCGACAGTTATAGAGGTTTCGGTTCCACCTGGACCATCTCCAGGAGTGCTACATTTATACAATAGTGTGAGAATGTGGGACAAAAAAAAACAATACAGTGTAATGAACAGTGCACTTACAATAGAATTAGTGTAGTGTTGAATAAATATTTAGTTTTCTTTAATAATGGAAATGTTGTCATTTGGGGAAAACTCAACCGGTGAGTATATTTTAGCTAGCATACTAGAATTCGGAGATAATTCTGCAAGCACACACTACACACAAAATTTCCTACAATACAAGGACGAAGTCGGAAAGGAAGATACGCTAGTAGAAGATTAGGAAAACAGTCCAATAAATGAGCCATATCTTAAACTTCAACAAGTTCTGATGAACATAACAGGGAAAAATAGTCCAAGGCGGACGGCATATCATATGAACTGATAAGGAACTTTCTGGAAGAAACACTGAGGTACTTACTGAGCATTCACAATTTCATGTAGACAAAAAATGTGTATCCAATCAATTGGAGCGGAGCTATAACTATTTCTCTACTAAAAGTCAATAAAGAAAAGACCGATCCAGAAGACTATCGCCCAATATCCCTCTCCCACTGTATGAGTAAACTAACCTAGAAAATAATAAAGAAACGCCTTTTATGATACCTGGAATCAAACCAATTGCTACAAAATGCACTGTGAGGAATTAGAGAGGGACATGGCACCGTCGATCAAATCATTTCCCGAGAGATATCAGCCCAGCAAGCGTTTAGAAATAAACAACACCTCATCGTAATCTTTTCTGATATACAGAAAGCCTACGACACCACTTGGAGAGTATAAATCTCAAAACTATTTACAAAGTACAACTTCAGGAGCCATATAGTACACTACATATCTAACCTCCTAAAAAACAGGAAAAATTTCAAGTAAGGACCAACGGATTCTTGTCGAAGTGAAAATCACAGAATAACAGTGTCTCACAAAGGAAAATTCTATTTCCTGATCGCTATGATAAAGATGATCAAAGATATGCCAAATACTGTAGAAGTATCTCTCTTTGATGATGATTTTGCTATATATCACAAAGGCAGAAACATCAAGTCTATCTAAGAGAAATTGAAAGAGATAATCCAGAAACTGAAGAACTAGTCGAAGACAGCAGGATTTACGCTTTCAGGAAGTAAAACCGAAGCTATCCATTCCTCAGAAGCCAGAAAAGCGTATTAACATCCCACACTCAAAATTAGCAACAGCACAATAAACTATGCAGGAACAGCCAAATTGCTTGGAATAATTTTTGACAACAAGCTTGAATGGACAGCCCACATGACGAATCTTGAAATTGCAAAATGCGTGCTTAAAATGAACTAAGTGAGGATAATCGGACACACGGAATAGGGTGCAAACCGAGACGCACTAATACAATCCAAAGTAGATGATTAGTCCAGTCAAGTCAGCCTTAAAAATAGGGATACCCTTGCATAAATTCCCAAGAAGCTGAAAATAGACATGAACGTTAGAAATACAATTATAATAAAGTAGTGAGAAGTCCTTATCGATCCCATGTGTGCAAAAAATTTTATACGAGGTCAAAGTTCACAAAAATTGGTTTCCGGGTCTTTAAGTGAAACGGTTGATTTTATGATGAAAGTAGTTGAGATAAGAACTGTAGGTAGATCTTCCAATTCTCTACAAAAATAGTTTGTACCCCTTTTTTCCTAAGACTTACCATTTGTGAGAAAAAGCCATTCTAGAGTTATATTCTTAATAATATGCATGACTACGCTGCCTATGTACATTATGGACGTATAATATAGATCAAACTGTTGGTCCGCGTAACTAGTACTCGTACATTGATAATGAATGATAATTCTAAGAATATGAAATGGAAAGAAACCTAGTCCCTCATTTTATGTGACCATGTGGCCTTGAGCAGTATCTATCTGCTGTTGTCAACGTAGCAGTGTCCATCTATTACTTATTTTAAATTACTTGCATAGATAAATTACGTTACGTATCTTTTGCAAAACATATACGTAATAGAAAACGTGTTCAATTAGCTTGTCTTCCTTCAACCTTGGCTTCTGCTCATCAACATTTTTATAAAGTATATAAGCAGCTTCAAGTGTGGCTTGGAAATCAACTGGACCCAAAAGAATGAAGTTGGAAGCTAATAAATAATATATTGGAATCAATCCACACTCTACCTCCACCTGCACCAGAAAAGCTCCTTAATACTATTTTTTATGACTGCAGAGAGGGGAGTAATTCGAAATTCGGCTGCATAAAAGTGAGCTGACTTAGTTCACCAGCATGTACCAGCTGTCGAAGCCAGTCGTGCTCAAATACTGAATCTTCAACTGAAAATAATTCTCACATCAACGATAAAACAACTGTTGAATCGCTATTTGAACAATTTACGTCAACTCAGGAAGATGAAGATAAAGAAGAAGTTGAATAAGAAGACCTAATCTCATATTAAACTTCAATAAGAAGACCGTAAATTAGGCCTTTCGGGAAAACCACATTGAAAAATACAAGCCAAGTACACTTACTCATAGATGGCGTGGGAACGTGTGCCTATTATGGAGAATATATCTTAAGAATTGCTTTTCTCAGAAATGGTAGACTTTAGGAAAAAGAAGTCGAGACCATTTTTGTAGAGAACTGAAAGATCTACAATTTGTGTTTGAGCTATTTATATCATAAAACTGGTCGTTCCGCTAAAAAATCATAGAAAAAATTTTTTTGCACGCACGGGATCGTTGGGGGCTTTTCACAACCTTATTATAATGGTATCCTTGACGATCATGTCAATTTTCAGCTTCTTGGGAATTTATGCAAGGGTGAATGTCTATTTTGACTGGACTAAATGTCGGCATCGTATATTCCACGGCAAGCTCATCCTTACTGAAAAGCCTGGACGTGGTTCGAAATATAGTCCTTGAGATAGCTACAGGCGCATACAGATAGAATTCACATTGAAGCAAGAATACCACCACTATAACACAAGAGACAAATCCTAACTATCAGCTATATAACAAGTCCCTCAGAAAAACCGAATAACCCAGCATACAATAAAATTTCCATCAACAACAAAATAAAAATTTTTACTCTCTTACACCAAAAAATGAATTCAGATCTAGACAACCTACAAATAACAATTACTCCTACAAAGCCTAACACTTCTATCATCCCTGGACATACGAATAACTCAAACACAAGTAACATGGAACCCGGAAATCCTTCAGGTGGTCTACATAAACATGTTCAAAGCTATCCAAGAATCGCATGAATACACCACCTTCATTTTCACAGATGGGTCCAGGAGTAATAACAAAACTGAATCAAGCATAGTCAAACGAGACACCGTCTACCAGATTAGTGTACCATATACATGGCAAAAACATTTACAATCGGGCAAGCAACTGGGCTCATTGTGAATGACAGTGAAGAAATAAAAAGATACACCATATGAATCAATTCCCCAGCCACACTCGGATGTATAAAAAATATGTACACCAAAGATAGAATGATACAAAATATCCAACACAGTGTAAACATAGCCATAACAGCCAGAGAGCAAGAAAATCCACATGATATGGACTCCATCACACATAGAAAACAAGGGTAACGAGGATACAGATAGAAGCTAAGCTATCAACCAGACACAATAATAAATATTTCACTACCCACAAGTGACTCAAATCTAGAACAAAACTCAAAATAAAGGGACAATGGTAAACAGAATGGAAAAACACCACAAAGCATGGCCGACCCCAGAACTTAGAAAACACCAGCAATACCAACAAGGTTTGAATTAGATAACATGAGACCTACACATGGACGTCTTTCACAAACATGTGACACTTGCAAAGTGTTATTTTCAGTGACATACTTGATACTGGAGTGCCAAGAAAACCATCACGCGGGGCAGCTCAACAACATCTCCCTGACTCTAAAAAATGTATTGGCAAACAACGCTGACATATAAAATAGACTAATAAAATATTTAATTTACTGCCAAAAAGAAATATGAACAGAGTATTGTAGCAGTACAAATTCTGATACTCATAGGTCATTACCACTGGGAATACATTTGATATCATGAAATTCAAACATAGAAAGGAATAGACATGGAATAATTATTATCACACCTACTAAATTTCTAGGAACTTTTCTTTCCAGCCCTGCAACCTCATCGAGTCGACAATGATATATTCTCATCTTGTCTTGAACTCCCTATCTTTGTCATCATCATCAAGATTTCATTTTTGCAGAAGGATCACCTGATCTGGTCTCTGTCATGTTCTTAGATGAATATTAATCGAAAATTTGTCAAACTTGCATTGTGAATTGGAAATAATTATTAAGTCAATGTCAATGTTAACTCATTATAGTACCACCACTTATCTTACCGAGTTACCTATGAGCGATATTCCAAATTGGGAAGGTAGCGAAAGGATTTATTGAGGATCGGTGTTGCATGGATAATATTATTTATCGAAAGAGAGATAAAACACCAATAGAATAACTTCCATCCGCGATGATTCTCCGGAAGTTCTAATTAATGCCGTGCAAGACAAATGAACGTGAACGCAGAACTAACAGATCCCAGTGCGACCAATGGTGCTTCGTAGGTCCAATTAACAAGTTATCATCGGTAATTTCCAGTTCGACCGGATGTCCCCGAAGATATTTGATTTAATGTGAAAGAGAATACTTTGTTACTATTGTGTCAAAGTAGAAGTAACTTTGTCCAAAAACGCAGAATCGAAATTCAATTATCTGAGACATCGGTGGGACGTTACAAGAATTCTCCCAGAGAGTTATAACTTTTGCAGCCTCAGCAGATACCAAATTGTCTCTATGTTATTCGATTTTTTCCCTAATATCCTTTATTCGTATTCAACTCATATCTAAAATTTATTGTATGCTGTAGAAAAACTCTTATTAGAGATGGTGTGTGAGATTTCATTTGCAACCTTATTCTTTGCTATTCGCGTAACTTTGGAAGAGCAGTATGTGTCACAGTTTTGGCTTGATCCAAAACCTTTATTCTTATACCATTCATGAACGTATACATTCTTAAATGAATATTGATGGGATGATTGATATTTTCTGAGACATAAGTTGCGTTCACCAGACGTCAAACCCCAAATATTGTTAGGCTTTGTGAGAAGTATATTATAACCTGATGAAAATCACACTGACTTTTTGTCCGAAATTGGAATCGACCTGACGATCTTCGAATTACAAACTCCGCATATCCACACTAAAGCTATGAATATTCATATGAATGTATATGACGCTGAGATATGGAATCACACCATTGGGTATTGTTCTGATGGTTGTATACTGTCATTATCGAGCGTTGTTTTATCGTCTTAATGATAATTTAGATAAAAACAATAACTGTAATAATTGTATTGTCAGTATTATACATTTATCAATATGAACACAGCACTTGTAGCTGCAATGAGAGATTTATAAGCAGACTCAAAATTCATTCAGTTTCAGTATAAATTCAAGTGGTAAAGGTAGCAATTTGAATGATACTGATTGTTTTTTTCAATGACTCACAAGTCCAAATGAAGACGGAACACGTGTCGACAGTTTCTTCTTGATCTAAGTTCATGGGTTTGCGAATAGAGTCCCAGTTTAGGAATAATCAAATTTGTAATGCAAGAATATCGACCTGAAATTACTTTATTCATGTCTCAAGGTAACCACTGTCTTTTTTATGCATAAAATGAGAAGAATAAACTTAATTGAAGTACACAACATGTCAAGCTCCAATTTGGTCACTAGGGAGCTGTCGTCCATGGTTGCATCACCGATAGGGTGCGCCGCACACTCCACTGATCCAATATTACATCGCGTGAGCTTTCCCGTTTTCTTCTTCGCAAGATTTAACGGAAGGAAAGAAAGCAACGATTAATATACGCTCACAAAGAGCGAACGATGTTATTACCTTCTTACATGCACGGACAATCTCAGCTGATTTTAAACTCTTAACGTCTAATCATTTTTTTAATAATGAAATGCTGGAAACAGGCAAGAATTGGAAAAATGAAAAATGTAGTTATGAGGTAGATTAGCATCAGAAGAAACAAACATATAGCGCACGTGACGATATAATCACGTGCTGGCATGAACGTAATTCGGAAAATACTATGCGTTATCAGCTTCATGTATGGCTTAATTGCATACCTGGTATGCTTTTAAAAATTAAAACTCCAAACATGAAATTGAGATAATTATGTCAGTTATTCCACATATTGCGTGCAGTTTTTCTCTACATACTACATCTTTATTACCGAGCCCATCAATATTTCTATCTAATGGAAACAGAAAAATCCTAGATTGGAAGGAATACTCAAGATGATAGATCGAGACTGATCCTTTGCAGATATGTTAATGGATGTACATCTTGGATAGTAAGCAGTTATAAAATCCATAATTTCGAATGAATGGGATTCAAAATTCACTCTTATAATTATAACAGGAAATTCAATCTGTTACTGCGTTCACAATTTGAGAACAGGCAATCAAATATTAGAAAAGAATTAATTCTATTTGTACTGCGTTACAGTAGTCCAGAGTTTCTTTCAATTATATTGTAATAAAATACATAGACAACGAACGAAATATCCATTCAAGAATAAGTGAGACTTTTCTTGTTGTATTATCACAGTTAATTGGACATACATAAATTTTCTTCCAATTCAGTTTTAGAAACAGATTTAAAAAAAAAAAAAATATCAATAGTGGTTGATAAGTGTCATCGGACAGAATGACAATTTCCAAAAATTATATAAAAGCAGGTTTCAAACGATTATTTGTCGTAGCGTTCTATGACTTTGTAAGGACCGTCGAAAGCTTGTTTCAGGATAGGGCCAATTTTGTCGTTTCTAATGAACACGTGTGATGTTTTGTATAGGCTAGGTGGAATGTACGTGTGATTAGTTGTTTTTGTTAAAGGAATAGTTGCAGGTTTGAGTCCTTGAATGCTTGATTGAAGGTTTCGAAGATATTGTTGCAAATCAATAGTTCGTCGTAGATGAGTACTAGGGCTGGGACTAAATTCCCTTGGTAGAGTAGGATTAGTACCGTGTACGAGTTCTGCAGGACTACATTTGATACTTTCTCTAGCAGTGGTTCTAATTCCTAATAAAACAATTGGAAGAAAATTTATCCAATCTTTTTGGTTATGGTACGTTTTAAGAGCCGTTTCTAATTGTCTGTGGAATCTCTCTACCATACCGTTTGATTGAGGGTGATAAGCTGTCGTTTGAATGTGATTTGTTCCAAGTAGTTTAATGAGATTTTGGAATAATGATGAATTGAATTATTGTCCTCTATCTGATGTTATGTTGGCTGGAACACCGAATCTTGCTATCCAATTGTCCACTAATGCTTTAGCAACCGATTGTGCGGAACAATCTTCAGGTGGAATAGCTTCAGGCCATCTAGTGAACCTGTCAATGCAAGTTTAAACATAATTATATCCTTCGGAAACCGGTAACTTGACTAGATCAATATGAATCGAATGAAAACGTATATTTGGTGTGTTGATTTGTAAGATGGGTGATTTTGTATGTCTTTGTTGATGTCCTTCCAGACAAATTTTGAGGTTATTAATTTATTAGTTCTTATGCTTAGGTGTGTGGGGACACCAATTATAGCGTTAGACTGATCTTTCAGGTCGCGCTATAAATATGAAAATAAACGAAACTAAAAATGGAATAAGCACTATGTATATAAGAGAATAAATAATTCAAACTGGACAGACTTTCAACATGTTTATTATTCTTCAATAGAAAAGTTAAATCAATTATAACAACCACAACAATAACATCAAAAACATCCTATCGAGCTAGGCCCGCTACATATTTGAGTTTCGTAGAGAGGCTGAGAGACAAAACGTGGACGTTATGTGAAACACCGGAATATTTGGCTCCTTAGATCATACAGAGTAAGGGACATAATCGAGCAGATTGCTCGGCCTCAGGTGTTCTAATCTATGAAATGTTGGCTGGTTATCTCCCATTCTTCGATGCCAATCCTTTTGGCATGTACAAAGAATTTCTTGGTGGACAAATCAAATGAGCCCGTCACATAGATCCAATAGTCAAATATATCATCAAAAAACTGTTGTTTCAGGACATAATCAAAAGATTAGATGTAATAAAGCATAGATGGTTCAAAGGAATCGGATGACAAGATATGTGCTCAGAAAACTCAAGCCCCCAATCGTCCCAAAGGTCATGTACGAAGAAGACACCAGCAACTTTTACGACTATCCAGAAATTAATCTCAAATCACTGCGGCCTTTAGAAGAACATGAATTAAGACAGTTTGAAGACTTCTGTAGTAATAGCAAAAAAGGTGATACTCATTTTAGAAGCTCTAAATATGGGACACTTTGAATATATGATAGTAACAGAGCAGGATTGGTTATTATTTATAAATTAGGTCGTACAGAATTATCGAAAAGTGAATTAGACATATTTATTGTGAAGTCCATAACTTCAATTTCATTTATTATTTTTTGCGAGTGGATACTTTTTTTATCGTGATAATTTTGGATGTTTCGATTACTGCTACCACTAACACCAGGGTACTGTTGTATTTATATCGATTGTTATCTTAAGTATTCCACAATGCTATATTTTATCAATAAAGTTTATTTCTTCAAAATATTCGATTATTTTGTGCATTGAGTAAGTATAGGTCGTTCAGTTACCGGTACATTACAGTAATTACGCTTTTTTGGTTCTTCAAATTCAGGTATTCGTGAGTGTAACGAGTGTGGCATACTCGTAGTCGAGTTATGATGACTTAGTTTCTGCGGTTTCCGGGTGCTGGCAAATTGAGCGGATCTTTTTTAATGTTTCGGAGTTCGTTATTTGTGGTGCTGCTTCCTTCGGTTCTCTATTATTCGTTTATGTTTGCTCTTATTCTGCTTTTGAGATCGTCTATAGACGTGTATATTTCCATTGCTTATGTTTTTTCTGCTTCTGTCTCCGCTCTCTCATTCCCTTTGACTCCTATGTGTGATAGTGTCCATAAGAGCTCTGTTTCCTTCCTTTGTTGGGATGCTTTGTTCAAGTTGTCATGAATATTTTGAATTAGATTGTTTTTGATCGATTGCAGCACAATTAGGAAGTCTTAGCATATCACAAACTTGTTGTGACTGTTTCTTATTTTATGTTCTGTGGCATTTTGTATGCCAACTGTTTCGGCTGTGTAGTTGGTGTTATTGTTTGGTAGTCGGAATCACTCTGTGGTGCTTGAAGTATTCATACTAGTTCCCGTCTTGTGTCCGTGTTGTGGACCAACTGTATAAATAAATCCATAGTCAAGATGTTCATTTTTCTCTTTTTGATGTATGCTGTGGTAGAGCTCTATTAGTTTAGTATTTTTCATGTGCAGAGTCAATGTTAGGTTTATATTGACATTTTGAACCAAGGAGGCATTTTGTGAAATCCATTTTGCGTTTTCTGACAGTGGGACAAATTGATCATCTGGAATAAGTTGTATGATGATTTCTGGATTACATTTGGAATAAGCTGTATGATAATTTCTGGATTGCATTTTGAATAAGTTGAGGATTTGTGTCCTGTTCTTATTCATTCTGGAGAATAGTTTTGAAGCTGGTTCTATTGATTGACTCATTGTTTTTGTGGAAAACGAGGTGGACACGTTCTGAATCACATATTTTTTGACTTGCTGAAATGTACACCTCAGTTAAATTTTCCGCTCATCAATACAAATTGTAATTGAGCTTAATTTATTAAGTCAATAATGTACATTTCAGAGAAATTTGGATAATACATCTTCTCTGTTTCTCGAAGAATATTGCCCTCCTCTAATTAAATTTTTGCACTTGAATTTCTTAGATACCAAGAGTTTTTTTTGCTCCCGCCACATGGACTGTTTTTTTTTTTGGATTATAGTGGTTACATCAATTCTTATAGTTTATCACACTTCACCCATTTTTAGATAAATGGTCGCTCAATTTTCATGTTGAGATAGATGAGGCGATTAGATCAAACTTCACTGAAGGTACACAAGGATCACAGTCTGCCCGTAAAAACGATTAGTCCAAGCAATGTTATACTCCATTCATGTCCTTAGTACACCAATACACATTTTCAGTCAATGTCCAGCTATTGGTAGCCTTTTTCTGGAAAGAGAAGCGAAACGCGAAAAGAACAGACGAAATACCCAATGTTTTCGAATATAATTTGAATTTTTGAGCTTTAAATTTTCTTATAATACTCCATATAGACCGAGCACGTGATAGAGAAAAAGGAGTGTTTTTTCCACAAGCTGTCATTCATAGGAAAAAAACTTATATCTGATAGCTTAAGCTATTTTTATATACAAATTTTTGCTAGGTGTTAATGTATATTGGAATATTTGCGAAGGTAAGACAAGTTTGCAGAATCGTTTAAAAGCTTATTGTAAGGAATTATTTCGAGTTACGCAATAAATCAACAAGTCTACCTGAATATGCTCCATTCTTGAATTATTGTAAGCTATCTGCTAATAGACTTTTGGTTGACTCAGCAATCTTACTTTACGCTCAAAAAATGGCAGTCGGTGAAAAGTTGTTTAAAAAGCAATTTCTTGTTGCTCATTACAATTTATTTTTCAGTATCTATCAGCAATTAGCGAGGATTTCTGAATGCGGATATTCTAAGTATTGAATATATTCCCTAAAAATGGCAGCTGGTAGAAAATGGCTCCCTTCTTTCTGTCACTGGCCGTGACTCGAACCGAAAACCCTTAGGATTGTTTTCTATAGATGTGTAAAGTTTGTCAGCCCCCTTACAGCCTCCAAAGTGTCATTTTGGTGATCAGAAAATGACTGATTATTAGCTGTACGTCGCAGTGCTTGCCGGAACTATTTTTCCGGATAATCTCACAATAGACACAATGGTGTATTATTCGGATAGATGCAGCTTGAAGAAAAATTATATTAGCATGCATATCGAAGACATGTGCAAGATAGTCTCACCGACTTAACTTATATTCAAACATGTAGTCAAAGGCCCACATAGCTTCACAGAGCCAGCGACAATGCTCAAATTAAATTATAGCTTATGATAGTAACAGGACAATTTCCAACCAATATCATGATGTTTGGGGTACACGAAAATTAAAACCATGATTATTGAGAGATATTGCATTACTATTGATATCGGGTTGTAATTAGTTCCTGATCCACTTTGATTGGATACTAACTGCATAATCGTGTATAATCAACCATCATTCTATTAAAATTTGAATGTGTAATCATATGTCCATAGAATATTTGATTGAATAAAGATATTTATCAAATAAAACACGTTGTGTTCAATGAATAGATATGCACCAATTACCATATACCATTTGATTAGTAAATATCATGCTCCTGGTATCAAAATATATGAATAGTTATTTGCTGTAGATCTTTTCTTGGTGAAAAAAATGGTATATTCATAAATACAGCTGCACTGCCTTCGACTATTGAGCATTTTACTATTTTCCATATTTTAGCTTATTTATGATGGTGCTCATTTAAATCCAAATTCGTGACTTTATAAGACTTCCAACAGCACAACAATACAAGGAATCACATTTAAAAAGTTTATAGCGAAGGAAAATTCAACATATATTATTGCAACAAAATGAATAGAGGCAGGTTTACTGAACGATGGCAAAATTTACAAGCTGTCTATCAATAATATATTTTGATCTATGATGCTGATGATGATCACCTCACTCTCAAATTCGTATAAAAAACGCATATGTCAAATTTTCATCAAAGCGATGAAATTCCGGATCAAACAATTGAAAAACATAACTAGCCAACCTCGCATTTATTGGAACTAAAATATTCAGTTGAAAACAATGTCCATATATCATCCGTGCAACTGTGGATTCGTGAAAGATTTCCATATTTTGAAATGCATTATTTATCATATTTTTCTATTATGTCTGTTCCATTTTTCGTAACGAGCACAAAAAAGCCATGGATATTTGGACATGAAAGTGGAAAAAATAGCGCAGTGGAGTAGAATCGACACGCGGGGCAGTGACGTAGGAATTATTATTTTGTTATAAAATATCCATTCATATTCTTTTCAAGTTTATACGTTACGTGATGATCAGATATATTGAACATGCGACATCTATGGTTGGTAATTTGTTATTATTGTACTTATCAGCAAATAACCATATTTATTACCTTTTTCAGTAAAATATCTGGGAATGAATTGCTTGGAAACAGTTTGTATCACTTCACATGTTCATGAAGATGATGAGTATAGCGATTGCTATTTTACGTTGTTATTTAACCGTTCATTAGTCAAATTTTCCTGTACCAAAAAAGAACTCATTAATAAAAGAGACAATTTGAGTGATACGGGTAGCAATTTTGATGGTTGAAGTGGAAAAGTCGATTTAATGGTGAAAAATGAAGTTTTGCAACCACAAAGGTAAAATCGGTACCACTTGCAGTTGTAGAGCGAGTAGGTCCTTTAGGCCACCAAACATAATTTATTCACAATTAAATTTCATTCGTTTGTACAAAATTCGTATACAAAAAATGGCTCCTAAACTAAGAATAAACATTTTAGAAGACAAATACAAGTGTATTTGATAACTTAATTCGAATTTTCTTTTCTACAACCAAACAAAATTGAAAGAGATTCTATTCCCTTTAACAGGGACATGAATTGCAGTAAAAAATTTCCAGGTACTGGGTCTACCTTTAAGTACTTTGTTGTTTTCCTGCCATTCAGCTTGTAATAGGTGATTCATTTGCAGGAACTTCTTTTAAAATTAGAAAAAATATATCTTAAAACCGATTTGATTGGGTTTTTCTCATCATCATACTGAAGAGGCAATCTCTACGTTTATATATTCAAGACTATTCCTTACAAATCTTGGCCTTAACTAGGGCTAGCATGGTTCATTCTGAAGTTCCAATTTTTGGTGAGGTGTTTGACTATTTCAAGTGGTATTTGGCTAACAACGCAAGTAATGCTGGCTTTCAATACTTCAATCGTAGCAGGCCTACCCGTATGAACTTTGGAATCTAAATAGTCTCGAAAGAAAAGACACTGTAACGTGAGAAAGTGTAGAGGCTCGCGAAGGTGACCTTGCATGGGCAGAGCCTTTCGTCCTCCCTGCATCGCGCCACACCGCATCACATCATCCCTCCCGATGGAAGCCTCTAGCAATATTCCAGAAATGTGGTAGAAAATTCGAGAAATGGATATTTCTATATATAAACGCAAGCTAACGATTGGAAGTGGTAGTGTGTGATAGTGAATTTAGAGCAGTGAATATCAAACAGTGAAGTGATCAGTGGATATAAATAGTTAAATATAAATATTTGCGACTTTGTTTGAGTTAGTATCAAGTGATAAATGAATAATATAGTGTAGTTAGTGATATTCAGAGGAATGAAACTTTTGTTTCATTCAAAATTATTAAATAGTGATTTTTATTCTAATTATAAGCAATTTCGAAGCAATGAACATTACAACACGATCTAGGTGGCTAATCCACCGGTCGAAAGGATGAAATTTACTGTTCATTGGATTGTTCTCGCAATAAAGCCATGGTTGGTAAGGCGACCATAAGTAGTTCTAAGCACACGAAACACAGTTATCGTAGAACACTAATTTTCGTGCAACAGCTTAATGATTTGTAAGAATTTTACCAGGCTAAGTCTTTCCGCTATGAAATGTCGAACAATACTATAAACAAAAATATAATGACAACTTTTCATGATTCACGCGTCATTGGTTGGAGAATTTATTGAGAAAAAAGTACCTCTAACTGAACCACCTTTCACAAAATGATTAATTTACAGAAGTGAATTTCACTCTGATGAAGGACTTCATGCAAAGAGCTGTACTTAACCATCATATTCATATTTTTTTCGTGATAATCAGTCAATGATTGTGTCTAAAAACATGACCGCAATTGGTTCATCTCAAGTCACTTTTGAAAAAATTCTGAGCTTTTTCGGAGAATTCTGAATAAGACCTGGATACAAGAGGACTATCATTGCTTCATTCGTGACTTTTGTACAATCCAGAAAATGACACAATGATTTTCACATAAACCTTTCTTGGAGGCAATCGTGGACTAAGATCTATGAATGAGTATTGGTGTTGTGAATATTTTAACTGTCAAATTAAATGATTATTACGAAGCTCCAGCTTCAATTCACCGAGTAATAACAGTCTAGTCTTCATAGTCACCTCATCTACATTTTAATTATAATATTTGTACAATTCAACACCCCTGACTGTAAACTATGTACAACTCTTCGGCTTTCACAAGTTCCTTTCTAAAGCTACTTCACAGACGCCACTGCTCGCGAACTGATCGTGTGGATCACGCAATTTGAATGTCACGCGATGTATTGTATAATATAACAGACGTTCCGTTTTATCTTTAGAGGCAGAGGAAAAATTCAATAATAATTACGGGCAATAAACAGCCATCCGGATATTAGTTTGCAAGGTTCACACGATATAAATTAATTGTGAATTAATTCTGAGCTGTTGAATTTCTAACTTAATTTGAAAGTGTATTTTGGTGGAGGCGCACTGCGGATAATTTTTATGTTTTATTTATCACAGATAAAACTCCTTGTTCCTACTTTTTTCTAGAGGATAGCTTGAAAAATAAGTTGAAGAATAGTTCTCTCCCTTTCGAACTGCAATATGCAAAAATGTTTGGAGATATCACCTTAATAAATGGAGAGCTGTTTCTGTAAGACTATGCATTGCACAAAGTGGACAAAACAGTTTTACAACTGATCAACCATTTTCATTATCCTTTGATCCAACTTCAAAAGAGCTCAATTGATTTCTAGAACTGAAAAAAGTCTTAGGAAGACATAAATTTGTTCCAAATGAGGAAAAATAGATGCTAAAAAGACTCAGCCAAAGACCTGACTCAAAAATATTTTTGGAAATCAACAATTACTCCAAAATTCCTGTCCTAAGTATATAAAACTGTAATTAGATTACGTTGAATTATCAATTATTGTTTTTGGGATGTGCTCGTCCTTTCATATCGTAACGAATCTTCTTGATTAACGTCTGGATCATTCGAGATTAACTCTAGCAACCCCTCGAAATGCGGTAGAGGACTTTCAGACCATACTTGCAGGTGAACAAAGGTTTATATAAGAAAGGATCCATGTTGCGCAGTCGAGGAGGTGCACATCAATAATGATCCTATGGGAGCAAAACAGTTCCTATTATCATCTCACCGGAAGACTCGGTAATCTCGTCTTGAATCTTCGAGTGAGATCTATTTTATTTGACCTCAATAGGAAATAAATACGTGTACAATATAGACAAATTTGACATTTTTCTCAATTTCACTGTATTTTCTAGTGATGTTGTGTATCTCACTACTTCATTTGAAGCTTGAATAAAATTGGAGTACGTTATTTTACAGGAGAATAACAAGGATTTCTTATTATAAAAATTATTCTGCTTCTGCAGTACTCTTGTAGAATGTGTTGTTTATTATGAAGAACTCTGGAATACAACCTCTTATATGTTATATGATTACTTCAATTATATTCAATTGCATTTGCAACTTCTGAGTTGTTGGATAAGAATGGATGAACAGAAGCCAGTTCCCACTTCATATTCTTCTGAAGTTCAGGACTCAATTTGACAATCCTATAAAATATAATGAATAATAATGATAGCGAGTTATATCGTGTGGATAAATAACAAAAACTGCACTCATACTACAGTGAAAGGACATTCATTCATGCAAATTGCTCATGGATATTCACAAAGTGTCAGTCGAATTCCGTGGTTACGTCAAATGGGTGAAGTTTAACGACAGTTGGATGGCTTCTGGACGTAGATGGCGCTGGCCATTCTTCGTGTGCTATTTACGTCAAGCGGTAGCCAATCCACGAACTAATCACAGTAATTAGAGGATGCAAGGCTAGTAATTATTTTAACCTGCTTCATTTCTAGCCAGCACGCGCCTCATTCCCAAACCGCGGAGTAATGACTCGCAGAAATTAGTTACGCGGAGAAAATAGATAACGAACGAACAACATCGGAATACCACTCTGGGAATAATGCTTATTCTAGTTAAATTGTGATTTTTGCGGTCACATTCACTTTAAGCCTATTAGTTTGTGGTTGGCTTCAACAGATTTAATTCAGTGACTCTACACATTTACTGACATTAATTCGCATTCTGGAAGCCGATTGGAGCAAATAATGCTAACAAGACCAGAAATAATCAGCTGAAGTCTTATTGCATGAACCTGTAGGAACCATTAGTGAGATACATTTCGTTATCCCACAATATTTGCACTGATTACACAATGTTCTTCACAAAGGATCAACAATTTGATGTCTCTTCTACAATATCAAATCAAAATTAGAGCAGTTGAATATTATTAAATCTCGGGAGATAAGTTGGAAAAAGAATAGAACCTGAATTTGATCAATATTTTGTGGTCGGACATCTTTTAGCTTCAACATGAGCTTTCAGATAGATACAGGATCCAAGAAAGCCTACATGAAATCAATAAGAATATTTCAACCCTAATGTAGGTAGCATCGCACTCAGGTATAACGGAAAACGAGGAGGCTGATCAACTAGCAAAATAAGCCCTGAGAGAGGACTTTCAGATAAGAATAAGGCAGGTAAGGAAAGAACAACATGACGATACATGAATCCAAACAATAGGAAACAAAATGAGAGATATCAAACCAGATACTCAAAAGTGGACACACAAATCTAAATGCAATTTATTACAATTGAAAACACCAAAACATAGACAAGAAAAATGTTACAAGTATCAATTTTGTATTGTATAGTTGTTAGTTTACATAACAAAATATATTTCTACAAAAGATCGATAGAGAAGAATGATCTTTGTGATAAAATAACAGAGTAATTTGCATCTTTTAACAATAAAAGTCATCTTTTTGTAGTTCTCCTCGATGTTTCGACACAATACCGTGCAGAAATTTCATGCACAAAGGCGAAATAAGATCTTGTGGTTACTGAAGTGCACCTACATAAATTAATTTTCCCAGCGTATTCATCATTCGCGTTTAATTTATGCAGAATGAAAGGCCTCGTGCAACATGATAATTCATAAAGTTGCACTTCTAATATAGAATCTATTGAAAATCAGGCAAAGAAATTCATAAGACAAAAGGATAAATCTCTCAAGAAATATGAAAACTGAGAGAGAATACATTATCCGTTGTTATTACGTTTCTTACCATAGATTGAAACCAGAAAGAAGCAAAAGAATGTGGAGATGCTCTGTGCAGTAAGATATTGAGAAATGCAATTAACTTTGAGTCTTGTTTCAGCGATGCTTTGCTATTCCAATTGAATTCCAGATATTTTAATTATAAGCTCATCAAATTGCATCTGAGATATGATAATATTTTCCGAACAGGATGTCCTAGCAACTTTGGAAAACACAGCAAGCAGAATGATGAGACTATTCCGGTAACTATATTCTCTCAATATTGTAATGTTTATTGCTTGAAGAATCAGTTTGTGATCAAATAAAAGTCACTATTCAATAGTTTAAATTGGAATAAAAGTTTTATTCTTCTTATGTCACTAATAACACTATATTTATCTATTTGTCACTTAATTCTAATTTAAACAAACTCGCAGATATTTATATTTCACTATTTATATACACGGTTTACATTACTGTTCGATATTCACTGTTCTAGTTCCATTTCACAAGTACTACTCTTATTACTACTGTGTTCCACACGTCTTTTGCTTGGCCTCATGTAGAGAAATATAGATTTCTCGAATGTTCTATTTCACGACTCTTTCCATTTCTAGAATATTACTAGAAGCTTCCATTGGGAGGGGTGATGTGCTGCGACGTGGCGCGGCGTAAGCGAGGACGAAAGACTCCTCTTCATACTACGTCATCTTTACGAGCTTTCCCCACTCTCGCACGTCACAATATGATCACCATTGAGTGAAATTCAAAAATACTTCTATATATTTGGCACCCAAACTGTACAAAAGTATCCCAGAATAAATGAAATCTTTATCCTTATCTTCTTTTAGAACTCAAATAAGAAAAATTATATCAGATAGTAGCTGCGATTAAGCATTTCTTTGAATATACTTCCGTTTTTGTTCTATTATTTTTGTAATTGTAATTGTATTTTGTAAACTAAACCTTGTCATTGACTCAGTCAATGAAGTTTATTATTATTATTATTATTATTATCACAAACTTTGAGCTGCAAAATTTTAATAATTCAATTGAATTGCTGTAATCTCTACATTATTGTAAGACCTTATAAGTCTAAGGTTTGCTCGTACAGGCAGCAGTAAAATGGCATTAAGCTTCTTGGAGATTTCAGAAACAGACAGGACCAAATGAATCGATAATTATATCAGGCGCACGAACAGAATCCTCGTAATGCACGCAGTTCTAATTTCAGATCAAGATTATTAATTTTAGGCAAATATTGTGGTATGATCAGTTCTGAATACTGGACAAGATATTTTTGTTGCTGTGGTCATTGAATGTTCACCATCATTCTTCTCTACCAATGAGGCTTAGACACTTCAAGTCTTTTTACACTCTTGCTCGGAAATAAGGTAGAGCTGGAGATCATCTTTCTTTCCCATATCTTCTTCCATGGCGCTTTGTCTTAGACGTTCCTCGGCCTCTTTGACAATTTCTTTCCATTCCAATCTGTGCACAGTTTGAATCTTCTACTTTGTCCCTCACATCACAAGATTTTGTGAAACCAGGTCTTGAATTTTCGTATTACCGTTTCATGTTGGGATCCTCAGATCATTATCCTTTGTTTGCTTACTTTCATTCTCCCTATGAGTCTGTTTTGATCGCAGCTATTTTTTTGTCTTCACCTACGATGAAATTGTTTGCCCTAATCGCAATCTCTTTTTGAATAATCATTTTATTCGCCGTGTGCCTGCTTGATGATCAGCTAGGTTGAGTGAAGTATTACTATTAGAGTTGCTTAGGTTTTCAGGAGCTTCCTTGAAGAAGTGGAAGACAAAATATTGTAGGGGAAGCTGCTCTAAAAAAAATTATCGTGGAATGCGCATACACTACCCAGAGGAGCCTATTCCCAACAAGACTTTGAAATTAGTTGAACTTATCACTATATCGATATGTGTATACATAGTTTGGAAAGTTTATTCTCTCCTTACGAAGTTTCAGTGGACATATATTCAGCACAAAAGACTGCAATGGAGTCACACTCATAATTATAACTCACATATTTCAACCATTCCCGTACTCTTGTAATTCCTAATCAGTCACCCTGCGTGAAAGTACGTACAGAATTCTAGTTCATACATTTTTCCACTATGTATTTATTTATTCATTCATTCATTTGTTCATCTATTTATTCATTAAGAAAACCACCCCACAGGATCAATATTTCAATCACAGAAGATGTGTCGAATTTTGTGGTATATGTTGATTTGTTTGATGAATTTTATCAAGTTTTTTGTGTTTGTGTCAATGTTTCTTAAAGCTTCTCTAAGTGTTGATGAAATTTTGCCCTGTATTTGGTACAATTTATTATTATGTATTAAACTGTGTTTTCTGTGTTGCATGTGTTACTTATTTCAGATGGAATTTTTAGCGCATTTTTCCGAAAAAAGCGCTATTATATTCCCTTTGGCTATCTGGCTGGCTGGCTGGCTGGCTGGCGTGACGCTGAGTTCTCAGCAACTATTCTATTTATAGACTTGAAACTGGTACTAAATAAAAGCTACTGTTTCGTAGGTTTGCACAAATTGCTTTAATTCAAGCTCAGTAATTGTGGAAGATTAAATTATTCAATTATTTAAATAAACATGTTTTATTGGGTTTAAGTTCTGTAATTTATTAGAAATATATTTATATTTCTTTTCACTTGAAAAAGGCAGCACTTTGCTGTTGAAACGTTGTGTTTCTAATAAATTACAGAACTTAAACCCAATAAAACATATTTATTTAAAAATGAGTTCTGAAAAATTTTTTCCTTCATTATTCAATTATTTGTTTCAAGTGAAACAATGCCCATGGATATATATATCATTAGGGATATGGCAACGAAAATTTATTAAAGTAGATAAAAATTTAGTTACAACTTTAGCCGGGGGTGTCACTATTATTATGTACAGTTGTCAAATCTGTCCGAGATTTATTCAATGACTTGTTTGACGCAAATTTAAAGCTTATTAGAATGAATCACTATTATTGGTTGAAAATTTGTTCCATTTTGGTGTATTTTTTTCATATAGCTTTGATAAAGAGCAAATTATCATTTTAAGCTACAGCATTTGACCTCCTGTCAGTCAATAACTAAACAATGAAGATTAAAAGGTATTTTTGAGTTTGTACATGTATAAATTAAGTACCTATTAAATAGTCAACTTGAAACTAGTACTAAATGGAAGCTGCTATTTCGTAAGTTTGCCTAAACTGCTTGATTTCAAGCTCAGTAATTGTAAGAGAAGGTAATTTGCGAAATCTCTGAAGTAACAAGCATTCATGAGCTGTCAAAAATTCGCTTCCATCATCTAGATGATTCTTCCATTTTTAGCGCATTTTTCCGAAAAAAGCGCTATTATATTCACTTTGGCTGGCTGGCTGGCTGGCTGGCTGGCGTGACGCTGAGATCTCAGCAACTGTACTATTTACAGACTTGAAACTGGTACTAAATAAAAGCTGCTGTTTCGTAGGCTTGCACAAATTGCTTTAATTCAAGCTCAGTGATTGTGGAAAATTGAATTATTCAATTACTTGTTTCAAGTGAAACAATGTCCATAGATATCTATGACATTAGGGATATGGCAACTAAAATTTATTGAAGTAGATAAAAATTTAGTTACAACTTTCGCCGCGAGTGTCACTATTATTATGTACAGTTGTCAAATCTGTCCGGGATTCATTCAATGATTTGTTTGACGCGAATTTGAAGCTTATTAGAATGAATTATTATTATTGGATGAAAATTTGTTCACTTTTGGTGAATTTTTTTTTATATAGCTTTGATAAAGATCAAATCATCATTTTAAGCTACAGCACTTGACCTCCTGTCAATCAATAACTAAACAATGAAGATTAAAAGGTATTTTTGAGTTTGTACATGTATAAATTATGTACCTATTAAATAGTCAACTTGAAACTAGTACTAAATGGAAGCTGCTGTTTCGTCAGTTTGCCCAAACTGCTTGATTTCAAGCTCAGTAATTGTGAGAGATGGTAATTTAAAAAATCTCTGAAGTAACAAGCATTCATGAGCTGTCAAAAATGCGCTTTCATCATCTAGATGATTCTTCCATTTTTAGCGCATTTTTCCGAAAAAAGCGCTATTATATTCGCTTTGGCTGGCTGGCTGGCTGGCTGGCTGGCTGGCTGGCTGGCTGGCTGGCGTGACGCTGAGATCTCAGTAACTATACTATTTACAGACTTGAAACTGGTACTAAATGAAAGCTGCTGTTTCGTAGGCTTGCACAAATTGCTTTAATTCAAGCTCAGTGATTGTGGAAAATTGAATTATTCAATAACTTGTTTCAAGTGAAACAATGTCCATAGATATCTATGACATTAGGGATATGGCAACTAAAATTTATTAAAGTAGATAAAAATTTAGTTACAACTTTCGCCGCGGGTGTCACTATTATTATGTACAGTTGTCAAATCTGTCCGGGATTCATTCAATGACTTGTTTGACGCGAATTTGAAGCTTATTAGAATGAATTATTATTATTGGATGAAAATTTGTTCACTTTTGGTGTATTTTTTTTTATATAGCTTTGATAAAGATCAAATTATCATTTTAAGCTACAGCACTTGACCTCCTGTCAGTCAATAACTAAACAATGAAGATTAAAAGGTATTTTTGAGTATGTACATGTATAAATTATGTACCTATTAAATAGTCAACTTGAAACTAGTACTAAATGGAAGCTGCTGTTTCGTAAGTTTGTCCAAACTGCTTGATTTCAAGCTCAGTAATTGTAAGAGATGGTAATTTGCGAAATCTCTGAAGTAACAAGCATTCATGAGCTGTCAAAAATGCGCTTTCATCATCTAGATGATTCTTCCATTTTTTATAAAAAAGCGCTATTATATTCACTTTGGCTGTCTGGCTGGCTGGCTGGCGTGATGCTGAGTTGTCAGCAACCATACTGTTTACAGACTTGAAACTGGTACTAGATAAAAGCTGCTGTTTCGTAGGTTTGCACAAATTGCTTCAATTCAAGCTCAGTGATTGTGGAAGATTTAATCATTCAATTACTTGTTTCAAGTGAAACAATGCCCATAGATATATATGACATTAGGGATATCGCGACTAGAATTTATTAAAGTAGATAAAAATTCAGTTACAACTTTCGCCGTGGCTGTCACTATTATTATGTACAGTTGTCAAATCTGTCCGGGATTCATTCAATGACTTGTTTGACGCGAATTTGAAGCTTATTAGAATGAATTATTATTATTATTGGATGAATATTTGTTTGCTTTTAGTGTATTTTTTTTTTATAGCTTTGATAAAGATCAAATTATCATTTTAAGGTACAGCACTTGACCTCCTGTCAGTCAATAACTAAACAATGAAGATTCAAAGGTATTTTTGAGCTTGTACGTGCATAAATTATGTACCTATCAAATAGTCAACTTGAAACTAGAACTAGATGGAAGCTGCTGTTTCGTAAGTTTGCCCAAACTGCTTGATTTCAAGCTCAGTAATTGTAAGAGATGGTAATTTGAGAAATATCTGAAGTAACAAGCCTTCATGGGCTGTTAAAAATGCGCTTCCATCATCTAGATGATTTCTCAATTTTTTTCTGTAACCAGTAAGCAATTTATTGTCAGAGCGGTTTTTCTCATCTCAAATGTACCAAATAAGCTCCAGATGAAACTGATCAATGTTTGTTTGTACTACAGGCTATAAGACAGTATTTCGCGTCTAAAACATATCATGATCTACTCTGTTGATATAAAAAATTGATAATTATTATTGAATTTTCCACCCAGAACTGCACAGTGTGTTCTATTGAACGTTATTTGCCTGACATTATGATAACAAATCGGTTTGGTTGCAACAACAAAATGGTCGAAAGTTTTCTCCGGTGGTAATTCAATCTGGAACATCCGGAGCAATATATAAAAATTCACGTGGCTACAAATCATACGAGTAATCCCAGCACATTGCAGACTAATTCCCAAAGGATTCGATTTCAGTTGCACGATAGTTTACAGCCGAAAGAGCGTGCTTTTTGCAGTGTAGTTTTTATGAACGCAAGCGGGTGTATGTAAATGGCTTAATACTTTGACTGGTGAATAGATTGGTAGAGTTATATACCGGATTTGTAATCTTTGTTTCACGGGAGATTATCACCGAACAAAAAGCTTTCCTCACGCGATCGTCTATTTTTCTAAGTCGGACGATACGGGCGTTCCACAACGTTCTGAGTGATTCAACTTCGGTCATTATTACGTACCACACTGTGTTATTTCGCGCTTTCATCAAAACAAATTATATGAGTGGAACTAATCGGCCTTTGTATGCCTCGTTTCTACTGATTCGCTACATCCACAATAACCTTATCGTGTTTCTAATTATTTTCATGAGTTTTTTAGATTCAATTTTTCACATTTTATGACACAGATTTCATCAGAATATTATAGATCTCAAATTGAGCATCAGGCTCAGTCACATGATAATTCTCAACTTCTTCACTGGTAAATTAACAATTGGTGCTGCTTTTCTTGACATCGTATCTGAGATATATATTGGGTTTTACTATTAACAGTTATTCCATCTTCAATATGATTATATATTGAAATAATGGCCAAAACTCATCTACCTGAATAAGTGGTTAGTAGTTACAATTCAATGCTGACTGCATGAGTAGACGGACGTGACGTATCTTTGGATGCAGCTCCCAACAGAAGTCTTCTACTTCCTACTTCCGACTTCGCTGCGTCGTGGATTGTTGATACCGACGCGCTGGTGATTAATCATCCTGGTTATGTGTTTCTCCAAGGAATCCAACTAATTACACTATTACGAACGGTTTTACGGCTCTGGAACGCGCATCGACTATGAAATACCATTCCTCTGGACTGTTATCTCTCAACAAGACACTTTCAGCAATATTATACAGTTGATTCATAATTAGAATCACGTAACTAGTTATACTACATATGTTATAGAGTTAACAGAGTTAGAACATCTTTTGATTCACATCTCCATAACTTATATGAATGAAAATTACTACATTAAGGAATACAGGGAAAACACTCTATCGGATGAATGAAAAGCTTTCTGTTTCATATTGAATACAGAACGTTTTGCCTCAATATCAATAGTAGACTGTCTATATTTGGTTCGACTGGACTTTACTGTACTGGTAAGTCCCAAAAAAGATAGAATATTGGTTGATTCGAATTGAATTTCTTCATTGAAATATCCTGGAAGAAGACGTCACAATTTTGTGATATTAGTTGAATTCCCCTGCCAGTAGTAACTTCTTGATCAGATGATTTGAGTTTTTTACCTGTGCTCATCATTACTTAACATATAAAATATCATTCTTTGTATCATGTAACTTGGCCAGAAATTAAATGACTGTTGCTATTCAATTCAGAAAAACGATTCAGGAGACATCCTCGGATCTTTGAATGAGGAAGAACCCGTGACACAGAGTTACATGAGAACAGTTCAGTTAAAATTTTGGTACTAGTTGAGTATGGTCAAAAAAATCGGGGTATTTCTGGTTCAGTTCAGGAAACTAGCACAAATATAAGAATAGAACACCTGCCTCAGGGTTTAGATAGGATATCTGACTAACAGATAGGCCATTGAGTTTACCGAATGAGTAGTTACCAGTACTATAGTGAACATCGATGCCCGCGACACACGCGAGTTGGCTTATTCACCACTCTTGGAAGAACCCCGTTGCCCGCAATAACACACAGTATATGCGGTTGGCATACACATATTTTCAAGCAACACCGACCGGATCATGTAGCACCGGCGGTACTAGCTCCCAGATAGCTAAGTCACTAGTACTGTTTATCGCACGTTGGACGATAGTTACGGATGACTAATGCCTTATCGATGCCTGCGACACACGCAGATTCGTTCCGCAATAACACAAACTACATGCGATTGGCAACAATCACCGCCGTCTAACGGTCAAAGTGTGAGCACCGATGACATTGGTACCCCAGGTAGTTAAGGATACCACGTGTGACACGTAACAAACCAAACTCATAAAACTCAATAACAGACAAACTTACCAATTAATAAAAACTCAAGCTATTCCACAACACTGAATTTGATGATATGAGGACTAATTTGAGCTCAGATAATTGAAATAAGCAATGCATCACACAGATAGACTGAACGTTCTAAGATCGACTTTAAACTCACGCAAATGTGTGCAGTACACGCTTCCTGTACGGCTTGACCTTGAAATTGATCAGGGTTATTCACTCGAGAATAGGTTTTATGTGTACAACGGTTTCTGGGCCATATTAGTATAGCAGGGTGTGTCAAGAATCTGTTCGCATTTCGAAGACAAAGAAATGTGTCAGGCAATGAAGTGAACTGTAACTGCTATTGGAATAATGCACCATTTCTACTTGAATGTTTATCAATATCGATTAAATATTACCTACCGTTACGATAATTTTTAAATACAATAATTTACATATATTTTTCCGCTAAAACCGGATACTTAATAAAAATTCATTAGAAGAACAGTGTGAGCCTTATTTCCTCATTACATTTTGGTTGATCTCCTTTCTACAATCATGTACTATACATATGTATTCTATGAGTGTTTTCAAGCGATTCTCGTGATTTGTGTGAAGAACCAGCTATTATTGCTCCAGGAAGTCTTCGGGAACAACGAAGCTTCAGCGATCATCCCTGTATGACTTATTTTGCATAGGCTCTCTCGCAACTAGTTCGAGATGATCTTTTTAATTCATGATTACAAAACGAAAGGGAAACTTGAACAAGTATCTATTGACGGTTGTACTGTTCCCTATAAATGTAAACAATAATAAAACAATATTTCATTTTTCAAAACAGCCACCCCTCTCCAATTGAAAACATTCTAATTTTAAAATAAAGGGTAGCATTTGCAACTTGTGCCGCTACAGTTTCTTACACGATTGGAAATATTGTGCAGGCAGCAGGCAACAATTTCGATTTCGTGCAATGTTTTCTAACTTAGTTAGGTATATAGGGGAAAGAACATTTTTCTTTTCCTACTAAAATGGGTAGACCTATTGAGTAATATGTAACAAACGAAGAATTAAGTCGTGCAGAAAGCAGACTTATTTCGTTTCTCTTAGTTCTCTTGATTCAGGTCTCTTTGTTCTTCTTGTTCGTGATGTTAATTGATTCTTTCCCAAAGACCAGTACCTTCACAGGCTAGTAAATACTGTTTCCAACAATTAAAGTATATTGAAAGTCGTTGTATAGGTATATCTACCCCACTTTTTCGATTATATCAAAAAATCAAAAGTAGAATAATCGAAAGTATTATTATTCGTAGAATTTGAGTATTCAATTTTTTTATTCTACAGGATGGAATGCGAAATTGAAAACATGCTTTGTCTCGGAAGTTATTATAGATACCGAAAAATTGTTCAAATAAAGTTTCTAGATTTTCCAATAAGCTAACTAAATCTGTGTGAATTTAGTGAAAAAAAAAACAATTCTCGTATATACTGCCATATTTCTTCTTTCTTCACATGGAATATCCTGTATATTATTGCACTAATGAATAGAAAATATGTTTTGCTGTGAAAAAGTAAAAAGGTATATACCTGCTAAACTTGATAGTTTTTGGGATATCAACGATTATTTCACTCATGTCAATTATACTGACAAATTTTGCATAGTTACAATGACAATTATAATAATAAATTCCTTGCCAACGGGGATTTACCTCGGTAAGTTTCCGTTACCTCAGTAAATTCCAGTTGGCAAGCGATTTATCGCGATAAATTGTCTTTGTCATGGAGAAACAATACACAATTCTAATATAAACAAACAATGAGTTCTCGGAAATGTCAAAATTTAATCGTTTTGGAAATGCATTTTCCGCCGAAAGTAATAAAATTGAAAGCAAAAAGTCTAAAAATACAAGAGAATATGGACACAATTTTCCAATAAAAAAAGGTAAGTAGTTGTAACTAACATTATTTAATAGGTACTTATAGTAGCAATTTCATTCGAGAAATATTCTCCACAAATACCACTCGCAACTATATTTTTATCATAAATTTTTCTTTCAAACATTGATTACCTTCAAGCAACATCCTTCGAGTCATCTGCTCAGATGAAATCTAAATTTAATCGGACAGATGACTCTAACGATGTTGCTAGGTAATCAATGTTTTCAAGAAAAATTTATTGATAAAATTACAGTCCCTTGTGATATTATATACGAAAATATCCAAATGCTGTTCTCAAAATCAAGTGTGCCTTGAGAACAAAATTTGTTGACAGTTGAGTTATTTTGTATTGTATTTGCGCTACCAAAAATTGTGTTGCATACATACTATTATTATTTGGTGTTAATAATGGCAGATTATTCGATCAATGAGAAGTTAGATATGATGAAATGTTTTCAATTATCAAATAATAATTCGAGACAAGCTCTGCAATTATACAGATAACAGTATCAGGAACGCTTTTATCCAAACCATTCGTATTTATTCAAATTAGAGAGGAAGCTGCGTAGGACTGGGTCAGTTTCAAGGAATAACAAAACACGTGAGATAGTAGATGAAAATTTAAAAGTTGATATATTGGCATATTTCAATGTATACCCTAAAAATTAAATAAGAGATGCTGCATTGGAAATAAATACCACATATACAAAGGTTCTTAGGATTCTGAAAAAGCATAAGTCCAAAGCCTATAAAATCTACAAAATTCATAATCTTCATCCTGGCGATGATGTGGGAAGATTACAATTTTGTAATTACTTAATACTGGAAAATATTGCAGAGCCTAATTTTTTAGATACAATTTTATGGTCAGATGAAATAAATTTCTCTAACAATGGAATACTAAATAGACATAATTCACATCATTGGCAATCAGTAGAAACGAATCCACGTCAAACATTTATTTCAAATTTTCAAATACGCTTT
Source organism: Dromius quadrimaculatus (assembly GCA_963989225.1). Lineage (NCBI taxonomy): Eukaryota > Metazoa > Arthropoda > Insecta > Coleoptera > Carabidae > Dromius > Dromius quadrimaculatus. The sequence continues at coordinate 8,790,620 of OZ022328.1, forward strand.
TCAATTAACGTATGGTGCGGTATGATGAACAACACTATTTCAGGTTTATATTTTCATGAGGGCATTTTGACATCACAGAGATACTTAAATTTTCTGCAAAATGAATTTCACGATTATCTGGATGATATACCATTGGCAGTTGGACGCAGAATGATATTTCAGCAAGATGGTGCACCTCCGCATAATTCATTGGATATAACTGCGTATTTGAATCAAATATTTCCAAATTCCTGGATTGGCAACAGATGCCCTACACCGTGGCCCGCAAGATCTCCGGATCTACCGCCTTTAGATTTTTTTCTGTGGGAAGCTAAAAAAAACAAAATTCATGTAATATCCGTTGCTACACTTGATGAACTGAAAAACCGAATAAGACAAGCTGTTGTTGAATTGAATACAGTTAATATAAAACAAAATTTATTGAAAAGACTTTATTTATGTGTCCGAGAAAACGGTGGAAATTATGAACATTTTCTGTAGTTCGATAACATTTATTCCGTACTTCTTTATGTTTTACTATGATTATTTCACTCATGTCAATTATACTGACAAATTTTGCATAGTTACAATGACAATTATAATAATAAATTCCTTGCCAACGGGAATTTACCTCTGAAAATTCCCGTTACCTCGGTAAATTCCCGTTGGCAAGCGATTTATTGTGATAAATTGCCTTTGTCATGGAGAAACAATACACAGTTCTAATATAAACAAACAATCAGTTCTCGGAAATGTCAAAATTTAATCGTTTTGGAAATGCATTTTTCGCCGAAAATAATTAAATTGAAAACAAAAAGTTAAAAAATACAAGAGTATATGGAGGCAATTTAGTGCATTTTTCAATAAAAAAGGTTAGTAGTTGCAACTAACATTATTTAATAGATACTTATAGTAGCAATTTCATTCGAGAAATATTCTCCACAAATACCACTCGCGACTTTAATTTTATCATAAATTTTTCTTTCAAACATTGATTACCTTTAAGCAATATCCTTCGAGTCATCTGCTCAGATGAAATCCCTCGAGCTACGCTCTCGTGATTTAATCGGACAGATGATTCTCACGATGTTGCTAGGTAATCAATGTTTTCAAGAAAAACTTATTGATAAAATTACAATCCCTTGTGATATTATATACGATAATAAAATTGTTCATTTTGTACATTGTTTTTAATAGTAATTGAACTATGCATTTTGTTCTTGATGATGTGCAAATGTCTGAGCGCGCAAAAATATTTAAATTCAAAGAATATAAACGTTGTGTAATTCCTCGTGTACTTAACAGTAATATTATTGACACAAAAATATCAATGATGTGTATACAACACAATTTTTCTTAACGCAAATACAACACAAAATAACTCAACTGTCAAAAAATTTAGTTCTAAACGCACACTTGATTTTGTGAAGCAACGTTTAGATATTTTCGTTAATATCTCAAAAACTATCAAGTTTAGCAGGTAAGAATCCTTGAACTTTTTCAAAGCAAAAATTATTTTCTATTCATTAGTGCAATAATATACAGAGGATTCCATTCAAAGAAAGTACAAATAAGGCAATATCTACAAGAATTATTTTTTTTCCACCAAATTCACACAGATTCAGTTAGCTTATTAAAAGTACAAGAAAATTTATTTGCACAACTTTTTGGTATCTATAATAACATCCGAGAAAAACGGTGTTTCCAATTTCGCATTCCATCCTGTATAAGACAAGAGTAAGAAATGGGCACCTCCATCCATCCCAACTATATCAGTCCATATTACATCAATATTTCCTATAAAAAGATGTATATATTCTTTGGCATTCAGTTTTGATATCTTTGTTGAATTGATTTCACACACAGAGAAAAGTAATTTGTTATTTGCGACACCTTTGACTTTGTTTTGCTACAAACAGGGTATGAAATTATGGAGCTGAGCAACCAAGTCGTGTTCGGTCTATTCTGATATCACAGATTAGGCACAAAGCGCCTGACAAGCTTATCCTACTTGTTTTGTTGTATTCACAAATATAATTGCAAGAATCGATTTTTGTATTCTATTGATATATTCATGACCAGAAATTGATACAGAGAGACATTTTTACAGAGCTCTCAGAAACACTATGTGTAGATTTATATTATGGATGCTATTTTGAGTCAATAAAAATACAATATTTTGTTCAGAGTGTAACAATACTCCGATATCTATAGAAGGATGAAAAATTATCGGAGTATCAGATGAAATATTTATCTACATCGATAGCACTCAAATGTTTCGAGTTCAAAATGCTATGAAAGCAAATACAAACAATTTACCCTCATCACAAAAAATAAACAGGATGAGGCAAACATACATTATTAAATATAAAATTTCCAATAGATTCATATTTTATACATGTTTTGTTTGTTTTTGTGATGTTTGTATTTCTTCTTTCACTATCCATAGCACTACAATCTTTGATGGACTTTCAGTAAAAGAGACTGCTGCTATTCGAGTTAATAAAATAAGAGAATTATGAACCCCTTAATGATTATTACACTCGCCGAACTGGAATTTTGCAGCATATTATAGAAGATAGTGCAGAAAATATGTAGTTTCAACACACTTCATCAAATTGGCTTTGTAGAATTGAATTATAGAAATGATAACTCATTTGAAGCAATTACAGCATGAACTCCATTTGGCAAAGAATGTAGTGACGATTCCTTTTATCATACGGCGGTTGGATAATGGAAAATATGGTACAGCTCCACTCATTCGTACATCCGCTTTTCTCTGCGGTATCTCAAAGTCTCATGCTTCGTTCCATTACCATACACAAGGGTTTTCAACATTGGCGTCGACGTGAGCGTAAGAGTTTAAGAAGAATATATTTCCGAGATCTTATGAGTGGGTTTGTTTATTGTAAATAGGACGACGATAAATATCCATTCTTCAAAATGCACTTCAAGATATTCTTCCTCGAAGTCCATTTGGAGAAGATCGTACTACTGGAAATCGGCATGTCTTTTGCACTCACAAAAGCTCAGGTTTCATTGTAGAAGAATTTCCAGAAACGGAAAAAGCCTCATCTTTACTTCTATATAGTTTGTATACAGCTGCTTATTTATGCAGCCATCGCATAAATTTCTATTTGATTATTGTAGTCTCTTCAATGATTTTGCGACGTAATGATTCAATATTGCGATAATAACTGAACAAGAGTAGCAACTGGATCATAGTTCTCAACTTTAGTTGATGATGCTGATAAAAAAATTTAGATTTGAAAAATTGTGATATTCTCTGGGAGCCCAAGTAATTCTGCAACGAATACGCCCATGTTTCCTATCTGTCTCATCACACATAGGATTACCCGCATCGCAGTCAAACTAGAGACAAGAACAACGATTTTATGTTGTATCCGGGGCTTTACGAAAAATGTACGACTGACAAATCCAACGTGTAATGGGATGCCGGAAAGATACTCGTAATGGAAACAGAATTGCTTTGATTTGTGTTAAAGCTCTGCTACTTTTTCCAACCCAAATGTGCCGGATGTTTTAATTGAAGATTCTAGATATTTTATTAAGGTATCATACACAACTCCAGGAAACTTTTTATCTCAATTTATTTCCTTTATTGCGAAGTACTGACCCTTGTACATCATATCAAGTCGGTGGAAGCTTTGAAATATATGAGAAATTCAAATTATTTGGTTTGAAAAATAGAAAAGAAGAATAGAAAAAGGATGAGCGAAGACAATAGACGGATAAGAAGAAGGAATAAAGAATTGAAGAAGAGGTAAAAGCAAAATTAGAAGGAGCTAAAGCGAGAATCGAGCAACAGAAGCACAGGAAATGCAAAGAAAGCAATAGATTGAACAAAGAAAGTAAGATATAAGAAAGCGAAAGTGAAAGACAAGAAATAAGCAAATAGGAAGCAACGAAGAAGAAAAATCAAGAGGAGAGGTAGTAACAGCAACTAAACAGTAGTAGGGAAGAAACAACAACAAAAGACGAATCAATACGGGTAAAAATAGAGGCAATTAAAGCGATTAATAATATAAAAAAGTGATGAACTATGGAAAACCGCAATCAAATAATTATAATTCATCAATGATTAAGAAATATTCGGTCAGAGCAGTCTAACTTCAATATTCAACGTATCAAATGGTTTGGTCTCTCCACCGAATAGCTTAAAGACAGATGGATCATTCCTTCTCTGAAATTAGTGCAATTATTTGCTCATTTTTCACTCTTAACAGCATGTGCCACAGTGAAAATCAATCTGTAACGAATGCACACTGCGCAAATCTTCGGAACCCTTATCCACTTAACTCTGTCAGCATTTGTGAACCATCCATCAAGTGCTTACAGTCTATTCACATAACCCTTCCATAGCCCACACCATATGTTGGCAGATGGTTTCATGACTCCAACTATTGTTGTTAAATTATGGACCGTATATATGATATATATATATATAGTCCAATTCCCTTTTACCGTCCAGTGTAGGGATTTGATTCCTTATTCTTTATTCGTGCACAAGCTTTGCCCACTGTTTCCTGTTTTTTGCAGTCTGCTTGGCTTCGCGTAGTGTGATTCCTTTCTTTTCCAGGAGTTTCTCTATGATGTTATCCCAGTTCTCTCTCGGACTTCCTCGGCTTCTCTTCGGTATATTCCTTGATGTCCAAGTCCTCTTCACAGGTCTATTTTCCTCATCCTGACCAGGTGTTCCCACCAGCTCAGTTGTCTTTGTTCAATAAATTCTACTATAGGTTTCACTGAAAGTTCTGATCTCATATCTTGATTTCTTATTCCGTCGATTCTCGTTACTCTTTTGACCCTTCTGAAATATTTCATTTCTGATGTCTGGATTTCACTTTCGGTTCTTCTCGGTATAACCCATGACTCACAGCCTTATGTTAGAACTGATATAAATATTGTATTGTAAACTGTTAATTTTGTCTTCCTGCTAATTTCTTTCTTTTTCTGATGAAGCTGTTATTCACGCTGTGAGATAATTTCACTATTTCATCCACTCTTTTGTTCATATCTTTGTCCTGCTTTCCATCTTTTGTTATTGTTACTCCTAAATATTCGAATTTCTCTACTTGTTCTATGTTTTCATTATTTAGCTTGATAGATTTTTCTTTATTATCTATTATCATTACTTTTATTTCTCTCACATTCATTGACATTCCGTGCATATTCAGTTTATTATTCCATATATTCAAATTTATTTGCAGTTGTGTTTCGTTTCTTGCAGATATTACAACATCGTCCGCAAACGCGCATTCTTCAATTTCGATACATTACATATTTCTGTGGCCTACCAATAGCTTCGTTGTTTCTTGCTTGTATTCTTTTATAATATCGTCCTTGAATACTGTAAGCAGAATTGGATTCATAACTCCTCCTTGGCGAAGGCCATTTTTCGTTTCAAATATTTCTGATTCTCAGTTTTTTTTCAACAACATAATTCAAATTCTTCATATATAAACTTCTGATCACACTCACTCATTTCCCATTCACACCTCTCTTTGTTAAACTGTTCCAGATTCTTCGTCTTTGCACTCTGTCGAATGCTTTTTCCAGATCGATGAAGGCAATGCATGCTTTACTTTTAGTCAATAAGGTTTTCTGGACTATTTGTTTTATGCACTGATCTCTAATATGACACTGGATTGGGTTTAGACCGTATTCTGGCATCTGAAAGCGGCCCCATTTGAACGGCGGCCTTGACAGTAAAACTGAGGGTTTGTGTCACTATTCGGCGGCAAATTCAAAACACTTATAGGAGACACTCGAAGAAATTCAAAGTATAATGCAAGTTAGATGATGAAATTACTCTCAATATACGTCAATATGCACACATTAATAATCAATAATAGTCAAAAGTATTTAAAAATTGTTATAATAGTTGAAATATTCAAAAATATTTAATAATAGCTCAGAATATTTGTTAACTTTTCAGTATCAGTATTTCAACTATTTTTTAAACATTTAAGCTCTGAATTATCAAATTCATTGAATAGTTTCACGATTTTTGTTATAAATCTAAATAATAAATAAATCGTATTGAGAATTGTGTGACTATTTGAACAATTTTTTTTGGTTTTGCAGTTAACGCTATAGTTCTTGTATAGTTCGTTGAAAATAGTCGGAACAACATCATTTTCCAGAGTCGTGTATCTTTTCTGTTTCTAAGTTTGGCAAACGCATTTGTTCACGCCATTTTTAGGACGATTGTTCATCGGATGGAAGTCTTGAAAATATTCACATCATAGCATAGCAATAAAAATAAGTAATGTTTACTTATTTCAGTCATAACGACAGTTACTTTAGGTTCATTTGTTGTACTTACTTGTGCAGTGTCAAATTCCTCCGCAGAATATGCACTCGATCATCATGTTTGATAAATAAAATACCGGCAAACCAAACAGCTAGATTTCAAATATTGCGGTACAACGCGGTATTGATCTGACACAAAACCTCAGTTTTTGCTAAGATGGCGACGCTCAATTGGGGCCGCATTCCAGCGGCCTAAATCCAATCCAGTGTTATATTAGAGATCAGTGGTTTTATGGTATAAATATGATCTTGTACACTTCTTCCTTTCCTGAATCTGCTTTGAGCTTCTTCTAGGAATGATTCTATTATTACTCCAAGTCTTTTTTCCAGAACTCTTTTATATAATTTTAGTGCTGTACTTAATAGTGAAATGCCTCTATAATTTTTACATTCACGGATATCTCCTTCTTCATATATCGGTAAGATAACTGCTATTTTCCAGTCTTTTGGTATTGTACCTTTCTCCCATACTTGATCAAATATTTTTAATAGCAACATATCACCTTTATTACCCATGTATTTCAGCATTTCTGTAGTTATTTTATCATGACCAGGCGATTTTCCACATTTTTGCATTTAAATGGCTTCTTTTACTTCTTCAATACTTATTTCTTCTGTTGATATTGCAGTCAATTCATCTCTTGTTTGCAGTTCTATGTTTCTCTCTTTGACTGTTGTATCTCATAATTTTGCGAAGTATTCTTTCAATCGTTCTATTACTTGGTTTTTTTCTGTTATCAGGGATCCCGTCTTGTCTTTTACTGGGAAATTGTCTCCAACTGAATCATTTCATCCATCAAATACAACAAAATCATTCACTGAATGTTCTGAATATTCTTGAAAACCTACGATGTTTTCTCTATCACTAGAAGACAATTGGTTTGATACATTCAAGAGTCGATTATTGGAATGATGGTCAGTGACAGAAATATGAATGAATGACAGCTTCAATAAATTTTATGGTGACCTAGAAATAGAACTTCCCGCGGTAAAACGTCTAAAATAGTTTGGAGAATCATGGGTGCTCGTAACTTCTGTACTACTCGGAGTGTTGAAAAAGACTCACTAGCTTCTCAGCATCACTATTATCGGTATATATTAGTGCAAGATCCTTGAAGGCATTATTTTGACTGAACTTTGACATTATCTTATTCTCTAGATATGCAATTTGAACGGTGTATATCATTTTGGGCATTTACAGTATTTATCAGATAATGAGAAAGCTGTGACTTTCGTCGCTGTCATTGTGACAAATTCAAGCATGTTGATACCTTTTCACTTGTTACACCCTGATAAAAAATTATTAATAAATTTGGAGATAGTATTGAGAAATGGGAGAAATTTTTGAGCTATCTTTCAAGTTTATCGGAGAATTGCTGATCAATTAGACATGAAGAAGTATATCAAAATATATGTACCTACAATATCATCATTCCTGTGGATCAAATAATATTCAATTTGAAAGTTATTCTAAGAATTGAATTATGCTAGAAATATAATTAGTCCTAAATTGTCTTACTGAACCCAACGCCGTAGATGTTGCCATCATTCTATACATTGGAGCGATGACCAACAAACTGTACATATTAGTCGTATGTACTGCAGCAAATTAGTTTACAAACTACACAATGTATCGATTGGTATTGTGATGAAATGTTTAATTCAGATAGGGTAAACAACGGCTAACCACTCTATTTGGCTGAGTCCAAGTTTTAATTGAACCGAACTATTAGATATAGTTTCATAGATCGTGAAAGCATTAGTCACTTGAAATGGACCATAAAATCATGGTCAGCAAGTATAACTTCGAATATAGCTCCGTTCAATTTCGTAATCTAGAATAATTATTTAGAATTCATATCATACAGCATATCGTTGCTCTCTGAAGAATATAACTTTGATCAACGAGATTCCATTACACATGAGTAGTTTTTTCAAACCAAAAAAATCTATAAAGTTCGTAGAATATGTAGGAGAATTTAAGTGCAAAATAAAATAGGAATAAGAATAGGTCGGGAATAATGCACTCTAAGTTCGATCAATAACAAAGAATCAAGTCTAAGTCTTCTTGAAATTTTACAATGACATATAATTCAACAGGGTCTTCCACGATTATCAAAAAATCCCGAAAATGAACTCTGAGTACAGTAAAAAAACTATTGGTACTAATTTATTTGTTAAGAACAATCGCTGTGATCAACAAACACGATTTACAGATAAACGACGTTCAAAAGAGTCAGGAAAAACAGCTGTGACGTCACTTTGCACGTCAACGCACAGCTGTAGCATCGTTCCCAACAGTCAGCGGAAGAAGACCTCGGTTCTAAAGGAAAAAAGACGGCAAATTAGTATTGTATTGTACCCAGGTGCGATAGTAGGGAAATAAGAGGTTACAATAAAACAGACGTGATACCGCGATTGTTTTGTTTGACTTCTCACTTAACTTGTTGTGAATTTATCATTGACTGAAATCGATATACATAGTTGGCTGTCATCGGAGTGAATACGATGATCTCAAAATAGTTTTGAGAGCTCAAGCCTAGAACAAAATGTACATAATTATCACGTTTTCAAAGTACTCAGAGATTCCAAGAAAATATTCAACTATATGAAACTCCCAAAACAAGTAATAGGGGACAAAATTAACATCCATCGAGTTACATTGATTTTCGTTATTTTGTATGCATTTGGGATATTGGGTTGGTTTCTTATAAAATGACACTAATCAGAATTGTACTCGCCAAATTTCACCAGATGAACATTGAATTATCATTAATGTCTCTGACGTAGCAAGGTCGAATGCTGTGTCAACAAAACTTTCATAGGTTTACAATAACTATTCCACTCGTAGTATTTATAACAAGATTAACAATGCTAAATCGGCATAGAAACGGTGCATATCAGTGAGTATTCGGACGTGTAGAAATACCATCGGCTATTACACTAGTGGTCAGAGTGAGTATTCTACTCAAAGATGTGGATACCTTCAATTCGTGCTTTCTTCGTATTCAATGAAATATTTCAATAGATTCATCAATTTTATCTTCTGATCTATCACCAAATCTTTCTGAATTAGATTCCATATCAAGACGCAATATATTTCTCTATTATTCGTCAAAGAAAATGCAAGAAATTCTAATTTTTCAGTTTGACAGAAGTTTGTTTACTCGTTCCTATGAAAATTGCGTGACTTGTTACTAGATTCATAGAAAACTAATTTGAAAAAATGGTTTGACTCCTGGAATAGTCCTCCATATAGCATTTGTAGTTAAAGTATTATAGACTATTTTTGTGGTGCAATCACTCATGTTTATTGTGCTTGTGGATACCACCCGTGCTGCACACTCGTGGTATTCAAACGCAAGCACAATAAACATTCGTGATAGCACCAAAAAAATAATCGATAATACTCCAACTACTTATGGTATAATAAATAAATATTCACTAAGACATTTCAGTTGTTCAATCTAACGTGTTTCTTCTTCTTGTGTGGAGGGGCAAGGCCTCAAATACATGCGTACTCGTTTCGTTACCGAATCATCCTGATAGATTGAAAACCTCCATCTATGTGACGATCTCTAATCTCTAGCGATTAAGCGGCATCAGAGAGATCTCTCATGCTATCAGAATTACCTTTATGACATGCAAGAGGTAAGCCTATAGTGTCCGAGTATGATTTGAGTGCTTGATCTTGTAGCACTTTTCGGTAAATCAATCGAACCAAGGAACTCTGGTTTCGTACATCTCATATAACGTTTTTATATTATTTTAATTACTAGAACTATATTTTACTACACTTGGCACACTGGAATAAACTTCATACTGTCAAAATAAAGATCCATGATGAAGACTTATGTCTGAACTTTGACAACTCGCTTCAGCTGCATTAAAAAACACTTTTCGAGAAAAAGTTGATAAATTGTAACTCGTGAACCCCTGGAAAGTTATCTGACTGCTCCTTTACAAACCCATCAGAAGTAATTTTGGCTCTTATTCCATTATAAATTAAAATAATTCACATCTATTATTTCTTATACAGTAATTTCTGGCTCGCAACATGCGTAATGACGTCTCAGCTGCGATTGGCCAATAACTTCGTTTCATTAGTCACATGACAAAATTTGAGAATTTCACTATTTTGTATGTTTGTTGATATTTACAGTATATTCAATTACAGGCTATAAACCTCACGTTGAGATATAAAGATGTTATATTTTTTTCTATGAAGATCCTACTGGTAATATCGTGGGAGTAGAATGAGATATATTTTTCCAGTTGAAGGATATAAACATTGCTGTTGCTCATCCTCATTCTATGATTCAATCTATTTTTCATCTGATGGGATGATATTTCTATTACTACTCTGATAGAATTTAGTGGTAAGAATAGCAATTCTAGTGGCAAAGGCTGCAATTCTCATTATACCAAAAACAATTTGAAGTGATAAGGCCGATGTGATGGTAAGTGCTGGAATTTTGGTGTCAGAATGGTGAAATCTTATCGTTCAAGTGGCGTTCGGTACTTTTTGCCGTTGTAAAGCAAATAAGGCTGCAAACGTCAAAATTTTAAGCCTAGAAAATTCATTCTTATCATTATCGAGCTATATTCCTTTGAACAATACTTGAATATAAAGAATACTTCTTAAGCTAATAAGCCATAACAGGGGTAACAAACTCTTGTGTACATGAGATCTATATTTTAGTTTGAAAATATGTCGTAATCGACTTACAACTTTAGTTTTTATCACTTGATTTTTACTATCAGATTCTTACCTTCAACCACTTCAGTGATAAAATATAGGTTCCAAATAGTATGATAATTTTTGTTTTCGCGAATAAAGGCTGTGAGATTATCAATTCCTTGAGCAGAACTCTACAAACTTTTTTCTGACCTTTTCTTGATACTCTTGATTCTTTGGAGCACTTTCAAACTCCATATCGTGACACAAAATCAGTAGCAAAGTATTCCTGCAAATGCATATTTGAACATAAACAAGTTCCTCTGACACATTTTTCCTTAAGCAATGCTATTATTCAACTTTATTGCCAAAATACATCAGTATGATTGACAGTCGCATCATTCATATGCTTATTGGGCGATGAATTTCTGAAAGCAGGTCAAACCGTTCATTGTAAACTCACAACACTGATTCGCGATTGCACTATATGGACGATGAACGATGGACGTGTACTCATGCATTACTGCACGTTATGTATTTACATTGAATTACCGATTCTGCTCCAAACTGAATCGCTCAAATCATGAGCTTATTGTTACACAGAAGCAAAACAGCACCAGAAATCAGGACCATATAAGAGTAGAGTATGAACACAGCCATGAACAGTTGATGGTACTCATTACTATTAGATTATAAGACCTATTGGATATCTTGAATCCAACTACTTCTTATTTCTTCCTATTTGAATGTTGAGGGATACCTTCATGTGATCAAACAATTATGTTCGGATATACATCTTACTGAAACAGAAATTTGATGAGGTATCTGGTACCTAGGTTGAAAATGAATATGAAGATATGCAACAGTCTGCCTCTGTACGTATTTAGTAGCCTGAAACAGATGAATACAGTAACTAAACCTCGTTGTATTCCTCCCTTGTTTGTGGAAGTCACGAGTCATGCTCTTCTTGCGTAGTTTGCGAACAATTCACGCCTATTCACGCCATATGTCACGCGGTCGAACTGTTAATTCGTCCCTGTAGTATCCGTATAGTCACTGTGAACCACATGTGGCCATTGAAATAAGAGAACACATAATGCTATTGTGTGAAAATGGCCGTCGCTACTTTAGTCTATTTTTCGCAGGTTTAATTCAACAATAGAAGTGCGTTAAATAACTAAAAGCCTTTGTGAATATACACAATAAATTATTCAATAGAAAAAATTATGCTGCATAGTTAGAGATGAATGAATAAACATACAGAACCCTAGAAAGGTGGAGTTCCAAAATTAATAAGTTCATAAGATATGATTACAATGTTCCTATCACTCTCTAAATATTCATTCTCATTCAGAAATATCTATGACATCGATCTTACGAAAGAACAGCCACTTCAAGCAACATTTTATTTATGTTTAAAACGGTATACAACCCAGAAAAGACAACCTTAAAGATAAAGCAAATATAACAGAAGAATCTGAAGTAACAAGATGTCTTAAAGTCCAAGGTGGCAAAATGCAACCAATAATATCAACAAACAGTGCTCAAAGGAAATGAAATACAATTTATGAAATATTTTTGAATAATGTCCATACAACTGTCTTTGAAATACAATAAACTGAATAATAGCAAGTCACCTTCCATTAGTCCGAGTATTCATCTCCGTCATAAGCACCAGCGAAATTTCGAGCAACTCCAGTTTCGACAGCTCTGCTGCAAAAATATTAGCTCATCCTTTGGCTCCTGTGTCATATTTCATGATATTAAACACACCCGCTACAAATATTTGCGAAACACAAATCACAGTTTGTAAACTTTGGAACAACATGGTCCCTAACAACCAAAACATGTGTGATTTGTGAACAAAAAAAATATTGATCGACACTTTGGGAGATGACCCTTCGAGAGTGGACACAACACATTGATGATAAACAATAGGAGGAATCAGTGATGATATTGACGGTATTTTGCACAGATGGTGCGAAAAGAAGAATTATCTAACGTTTCGTCCACAAGGGGACATATATGTCTATTTCTCCGTCCCTGTTATTTTTATCTTTTGTCGTCCACTTAGTACTTCTACGTATTATATAATGAGGAGAATAACTGTTCGACCTGAAATATCAAATGTATACAAGAATTAGATTGAACATACATTTTGTGGTAGAAGATATGGAGATGAATAATTATATTCTCGGCATTGAAGTCTGAGGCAACCTGCCTATGTAAATTTCCATTGTGTTCCATTCTGAGAGTTCAACAAAAATATTATCACAACGTCCCAAGTAATTCATTTTAGAATTGCGATGATAAAAGTTTCCGAATTAGGATTTTATTATCGCGAAAATTTCTCAAAGAAGTAAAATTTATGGACTGTGACATTGGAGAGAAGTACATGCTTTTTCGCGAACGACGATGGCAATTATGCCTTGAATAACATCCTTCGTGCTATGTTATATTAGAATAGGCACAATTCAGCTTAACGTTGATTTATAAATCAATCAATTATGTTGCTTATCTTAGAAATCTTGTATACAGACAAAATAAAATTTTCAATGAGCTTGTTTTTTTTTCATAAGCTTTAAGTACGTCATCACAAATTCTTTGTCAAGAGTCCTCGTCGATCTCGCCTGTGCGTTGTTTTTTTCTATCTGAGGTCGAAGGTCATAAATTCTCGTTTTTTGCGTATATATCTGAAATCACTGATCTCTAATAAACACTGGATTGGGTTGAGGCGCTGGAATGCGGCCCCAATTGAGCGTCGCCATCTTGGCAAAAACTGGGGTTCTGTGTCAATTGGTGACAGTTCAGTATGGTGTTGGGACGCAATTTTATACTGAATAAAATTTGTTTATTTATTCAAATGTAGATATGTTAATACATAATATTGTTATTGTTTTATTTTATTAGAAAAATTCAACTGAAAAAGTTTGAAGATATAACTTATTCCTATTTTCAGTGGAGTATTACTTTTTACAGGTTTTATGGAGACCTAGAAGGATACATCAATACATTATGTTGGAGTAATCAAACGATTTGATTTTCAATTTTAGATTAAACTGAAAATATCATGAATGATAAAATCATATTGTTGGGCAATGTTACAAAGTTATGATAACAAATTTGAGTAATATATCAAATTTAATATTAAATATCTTGCTCACAAAATTAATCGCTGGACTGCAAATTTGTGCTTACTTACGAACAATAAAACCTTGATTATTGAATGTATTATTATTCTCCTATCATGTGTAGTAGATATTTAAAATTATTAGTTTTAAATAGGCAATATTATCGCAGAAATGCACTTCATTTATTCATATAGGTAAATTCATAGTTTTAAATTTCAGGTAACAAAAATTTATAAAACTATTGAACGGATTAAATAATACTAAACTACAATGTTTAAAAAATAGTTAAAACACTGACACTGAAAAGTTCACAAATATTTTTAACTATTAATGAATATTTCAACTATTATAACAGTTTTTAACTTTTGTTGATTATTAATGTATGTATTTTAATATATATTGAGAATAATTTCTTCATCTTACTTGCATTATACTTTGAATTTCATCGAGTGTCTTCTATAAGTGTATTGAATTTGCCGCCGAATAGTGACACAAAGCCTCAGTTTTACTGTCAAGGCCGCCGTTCAACCAGGGCCGCTTTCAGATGCTAGAATACGGTCTAAGCCCAATCCAGTGTTATATAGAGATCAGTGATCTGAAATGATGAGAGCTATCGGAAAAAATGGGTTAAAGAAAGTTTGTAGATCGTGAAATTCTTTGTAAAAAAGGGTGGGATACTTATTTTCCTACAAAGCGCCATTCTCAAGTTATCGCGAATTCAGACCGTAGATATGCACACATTCTGCACCACCTCTGAGGTAGTGTACTCGGTCTTCATTCCAAAGTGGTTTTCCCAGTAAGAATACCACACGATATATTTTGATCGAGGAAATTCAATAGGACAATATTTCATTGATATAATGGAAATTGTGGTAGCAAGAGAATCACATTTTTCACTATCAAATTCTACATGATCATCCGTTCCTTCCTCTTCACTCTCTTCTTCCTAATCTTGTTCAATTTGAGTTGACTACTCTAAAAAGAGGGATATATCAGTTAGATTATTATCGATCTCGGAATGATCTTCATTTGTTCCATTTGTGCAAGAGTGGCCTTGACAATTGGCACAGACTGGTTAACAAAACAATCCAACTTTTCTGCGCTCACAATTCTTCGTGCATACTTTTTTGCAGTTGTATCCAGAAGTTTTTTATTGGCTCCAAACTATTATTCATTAACTTTCAGCCTTAGTCTTCGGGATCGGGATTTAGTTCATTGATCAGCCACACTTGTAGTGTTGCCACGAGACTCGAGACCAGCCTCGGTCTCGTCTCGTCTTGCCTCAAAAAATCGCGACGAGACCATTAAATGGGTCTCGAGCCAAAAGTCGAGACCAAGACGAGACCAGAGTCGAGTATCATAATCACGTAAAATTCATTTTTACTTCTTCTATAAGCAATTTTATAGAGCAAGTGGGTGAAAACCACCAAACTACTAGTCGAATTAAGATGGGTACGATAGATAAGTTTCCGAATGAGACAATCATTTTTTCTACCGCTCTTTCAAAATATTCACTTCATATTCAGCCTGTATAACAATATTTTCCCGTCGATTATTTTTTTAAAGTATGTCATTTGGTTCTATGTTTGGTATCAAATTACCACTGTATTAATGCCCGGTTTTATAAAGGGCCGAGTAATTAACTTCCAGAGTAAATAAAATTTACTCTGCTGAATGGCAGTCGATTTTTTGATAGCAATGACTCTGTTGTCATAAAGAAATTCAAAACGATTAGAATTTGTTAAGTAGAATAAATTTATTTTGGGAGTAAATTTACTTGGTCTTTTATAAAACCGGCCATAAGGCGAACAGAATAACAATCAGTTTAATTGAAATGATAAGGTAGGCAATGATAATCTATTGTCAATTCTCTAATTTTGTTTGACATATTATATGTCAAAATAGTTTTCCCTAAATTTCATTTTGTAAGCATGACAAAAGCGACAACATTGGATTAGGACATGCTCTTTCATACAAGTTTAAAATCAATTTTCATTATGTTGGTCACACGGTTCAGCTTCAATTTTAGCATTATTGGACTCATATTACACACACTTATCAAACCCTTGGAAGGCATGATAAACAAAATGAGGCACTAAAATATACGACTATCTGACGGTCTAAGAGTACAAGAGAATATTGTGAAACCGACAAAATTTACATATCCAAATTTTGATGGATATATCCGTTTTGAGCACCCCTGAATCCATTTTGACTATTTTTGCCTTGATGTCGGTACGTATGTACGTATGTATGTGTGTATGTGCGAACTCGCAAATCTCAGAATTCGTCAAACGTGAATTGCTGAAATTTTGTATAAAAGACAGATATAGGAGCTGGGATCTTGATGTGCACCTCGCATCATGGTTGCAATTGTCTGTACTGGAAGTGCACTTTACCTGATACTTTTTTCGAGTTTTCCGCATAAATCTAGAATGATTAGCCGTAGGATACTGGAATCCAGTATTTGAAATTTCTGTAGCATCCAAATGATCAGCTCCTATTTTCGTCCCAATTGACTAAGCCGGAAGTGCACTTCATATTACATACTTTTCGAATTTTTCTCGTAAATTTAAAATAATCAGTTGCAGAATATTGAGATTTCGTATTGAGCACTTTAATAGCATCTAGTTGTACACCTTGCATCGTGATTGTGATCGGCTGAGCCGGGAGTGCAGTTTACTCGAAACATTTTCCAATTTTCGTATTAATCCAAAACGTAGAATATCAGAATACAGTATTCAAGATGATAGTACTGTCTAGATGCTCATATCCTATTCTCATTGATATCGACTAAAACAAAAGTGCACTATACTTGAAGATCTTGGAATTTAGCGCATAAATTCAGAACTGTTAGCCGTAGAATCCTGGAAATCAGTATTCAGGAATGTTGTAGCATAAGAATGATGACCCACTGTTCTCATAGCAACCGACTAGTCGTGGAATTATGTGATGCTGTGATTGATTATAAATATTCAAAGTGAGTCACATGATGCCCACGTCAGATTTCTCCTAACGGATTACCTGATGATGCCTACTACACATATAAGTATTTTCTAGGTTTGATATCGCAATAACTCGAGAACAGTGCTTCCTAGAGGAAAACGTATCCATACTTTTTTTGTAGAGAATCTCACAGTCTACAAACATTTCAACACTTATTTTTCCAGTAGCTCTGACCATTTCAGAGATATCCGCAATAAACAAAAATTTGTGTTACTTGACCTTGAATAAAATAAAAAAACGGACAAGCGGGATCGATGGAGACTCTTGACCAATTTTGTAATAACGCTTTCAAGATCTGTACAAAAATACAGCTTGATGAGGATTAATGTAAACTCAGTACTCTTATTCATCTATTTTGTCTGGGTTATTACTATTGTGATCAATAAGTAGGAAAAAGGCTGTCAAGAATCTCCTGACTCATATGATAATGATCAATAAGCATTGAACGATGCTGCACT
Source organism: Dromius quadrimaculatus (assembly GCA_963989225.1). Classification (NCBI taxonomy): domain Eukaryota; kingdom Metazoa; phylum Arthropoda; class Insecta; order Coleoptera; family Carabidae; genus Dromius; species Dromius quadrimaculatus. Next base: position 8,808,208 of record OZ022328.1, read on the forward strand.
GCTATTTATTTTTCCTAATTTATGCCATAAATGCAATAACACAGCACAGTGTCATATGGAGTGCAACACAACCAGCCAGCATGCATACAAGTAAAACAACATAGAGTATTCATATCAACAAAGCCTCATTCATGGAGAATATCAACGATGCTTGCTACTTTATTATTCAAATCATGGAAATTTGCAAAGTAAATTTTATGCATGTGTGTTTATACAATATTAGAAGCAGAGCATAAGCGAAGCCTGGTACTGGATAGCTCGTGAAGCGATACCATTTTAATTTATATCCGCTGTTTATTTAAAGAGTAAAGTTATTATCTTCCAGTCCATTTCCATATTTTCATTATCACATGAAGTCGTGTGATCTTTGTTTTGCATGTTGTGCTATGGTAATGTGTGCAATTTCAATTCAAGTCTCAATTTATACGTCATAACGAACACTTACTTGAAACTTACGTCAGTTCTCTGTTTTGGAAAAGGCTAAGCTTCTATGTAATCAATATATGAATAATTGAAAAAGGGGAAATATGAATACACTCAGTCAAATACCAATACATTACGGGGGATGGAGCTGATAGACGACTATTGAATAAATCATCTCTTGGTTTTTATAATAATCAAAAGTTATATCGTATTGTATATGTGTATATCATGAATGATTTATGTCAAATCTACTCACCCTTCCCTAAAAAGGAGATAAATAATAATACTAAAGCCGGTATTGGTTGAATAATATATGATTCTTGACAGTATGAGCTTATTTTATTTATTGATTCATCGACCTCCTCTCTATATATGTTTTCAAATCAATAATAATTTTAAATCATCATTTTGAAAATACTGCAGTTATAAATTTCGAAATAGGATTCAGGAGAGACTAATTCAAGATATAAATCCATTGACAAAATCTTCTAACGTTCAGATTCAGATTCGGGTAATGTTGACGACGTATCTCCTGATATGGGTTTGAAACGGCCTCACAGACTGCGTAGCTTACATACGAAATGGATATGGATTCGCGATATCTCATGTGTATTTAAATAAGCCAACTGGACCGTAAGATTTCACGAGATACATGGATATACAAAGACAGCTAGTCGAGCGGAAAAATTACTTCTTACCTTCACCAGCAGATCCCGTGTGAGCTCAGGGATATTTGATGACAAAAATGGCGGAAGATACACGAGGCAGAAGTTGTATAAAAGTATGGAATAACTTTACATGCGCGTTGAATACCTTGACATCTTTCGCGAAGAACAGTTGAGAAGAACTTGTTAGAAGCTCCTCATCGTACAAAATGAGTGACTTACCTGGAACAAAATAAAAAATTTCAATTATCATTCACTCCTACAAATATACGAAATGAACTTGTCGTGCTTACAAACAATTTTACAGCCATCAACAGAAGTCGATGCGTTTTCATCATTTTCTTATGGTTTCGTAGATCTGTGAGACAGAATTGCAACATAAGGCTCAAAGTACTGTACCTTGTATTTTTCTGTAAGGTAGCAAGAAAGTTATTGAAGTGGAACCTATATTATACAGTTCCGCCGTGAAGAACAAAAATATCGTCAATACAAATCTGTCAAATGCACAGTCCCAGCATCAGGGGTATAAAGAAAAATACATTCTATTTATCAAACGGTGCTAGAGCCCCAGGGACATCCAAACGCAGACTTAAAGACATGCATTCACTCCTATTTCTACATCAGTGCACTACAAAGGACTTCAAATGTTATCTCCACCTATACCAAGACTTATGCTTTCTCTCAGAAATAAAGAAAACAGTCACTTTCTTCACCCGCGTAAGGGTGAATAATTCTCCTATTGTTACAGAAGGGGAGTTGATAGCATGGAGGTAGAAACTATAAAAGCTTTTTTGATGTAATTTTTTTCTCATGTTACATTCGTGTTTGAGTTTAATTGAGAGAGTTCTTTCTACAAAACCTTTAGTGCAGAGTTCTTTCTGGGAAGCTTCTCGTAGTGAGTGACGATTGAATTTGAAATCAATTCCATTAGGTTTTTGATGAGTTTCACAATCGCAAATGCAATATGCTGCGAGACTTGGGTCCAGGACGTTTCAGTACAACAAGACGTTTTGCTGCCCCAAAAATTCAATGATATTGCGAGCTGTGTGAATAAATGCATTTTACTGGTAGAGGATAACTCGTCGTTCAGCACAACAATTACTCTCAGGAAACAATTAGTTGCATCTTGCAGAGAAATTATTGCTCCTGAAACAAATCTGGCGATCATCTTTTTGGACACACTTAGAGAATAGATTACTTCTGGCAGATTTCTTTTACTTTGAAACTCCCAGACAGACGACTGGTGTTTATTCCTGAGTTCTTATAAATGAATGAACGATCTGTACATATTGCTAGTATTGAATTGGCCTAGAGCTTTTTGATACCAATCGACCCTTGCTTCTTACTGTTCTTCGGTTAACTGAAATCTAATGGAAAGTTGATTTTTTCAACACTAAATCCTTGATACCCGAATCTTATCAAATGTCACATTTTGATCTTTGTTGATGAGCTTGCGCACGGCATTGACGATTACTTGAGTAACCACCGTTTTTGGAAGACATGTTCTTGGCTCGTTGCTAAGACTTATGGTTGAGACACACAACACCGCACGGTATCCGATCCGTCAGCCGGGAGAATGTCGGCCATCACTCAATCAAAAAATTGCACCATATACATAAATACGATTGTTCAAACATCACCGTATCACGTCTAAGCGCAATCGATTCACCGACACTTCTTGGTGGAATTCGTAGTGTTGCCACGAGACGAGACGAGACGAGACTTCAAGGAGTCTCGTCTCGGTCTCGAGCTAGTCTCGCCTAGCTTAGTCTCATCTCGGTCTCGAGTAGGTCAGTCTCGTCTTGGGCTCGAGTATCGACGAGAGTCTCGCCATGATTTTTCGGAATTAAATTTTCTTACATGCGGATATCAATTTGTTCCACTTGATTATTATTTGCTATGGATTCTACCAAAAATATGTATTTGTATGTTTGGTGCGCAAAGTAATGTTTCATAGCTTGCTTATAAACCCCAGACGTGAGCTTCTGGCTCATTTCACAATAGTCAAGGACCACAATCACACTACACTAGAAATGAAATGTCTCAAATTTCGCGCATAACACAATTATTCCCACCTTGCTGAGCAGCTCATGAAGTTATGATCACGTAAATATGTACAACGCGCTTGCGTGTTGGATAAACTTAGCGTACAGCCTACGTTAAATTTACAATACCAACAGTCGCTCTGGGGCTTAGTTCTAATTTGTTAGGACTGTCTCTTGACCTTGTTTTATAGATTCTCGACACATGTACCACCTATCGGACAATTAGAGAAGTGATTCAATGTCATCTTCGTTGAAAACAGTCTTCCAGAAGTAAGAGACAGGGTCAAATCAGTTTCCTCAGCTTGATATCAGATTTGAAATTCGTACGTCATAAAATAGTAACAAAAGGATGAAATTATACAATTATAATTAATAATAAATCAGGAAGATGATTAAACATGAATTGAATCTGATTTCAAACATCGCTCTTAAATAACTGTTAGCATAAAGCTGTCGATCATATTGTCTGCACCAACATACAATATTCAAGTCCCTATAAATGTAACTATGATGTAACAACATTGACATAGAGACTGTGATCTGTCTCCAAGCTGTTTCTGTGAGTTGGAATAGGACCTCTGGACCCACAAGGATTCGAGATAATAAAGAGGTAATAGTTTTATGTAACAAATGTTAGAACCAAAGCATCATGACGAGGCTAGAGCTACATATTTCAAGTCAAAAATCGCTGAGTTACAAAAAATATTTTCTCCAACACTGTTTTGGAATTTGCATATTCCATAACCAAAAATTAAGTTGGAACGAATGACATTCCAAAAAACCGTTTAGAATGATTCTGTATGCCGTTCAGAATGATTCTGTAAGCCTTTTGAATCATTTCGACGAATCAGAAGCTGTTAGTTTGCTACTACCATGGTTACTCCCTAACAATTTGGATTTGACGTTTGACATTTAATAATTTTTTAAGTTTCCTCTGAAATGACTCCCCAAAACCTTGTTAGAGAAAGTATAGTCTACAACATGTTTGGAATGGCGTATTCCACACTCGCGATTACACACAGAATACACAGGTGTTGGATTGAGCACAACTAGCGACATCTCTTACACATTTAAAGTATTGATGAAATACAAAAAATTGCTATCTTATTAATTCATATTTATTCTAAAACTGATATAGTTGCTATAATTCAGTTTAAAATGTTAAAAATTTTAATTCCGAAAAATCAATTTTCAAATAAAAATAAGCATCTGTCACAGTGACATGTCGATAATACAGATTTCAAATAGTATTAAGGATATGTCATTGTTGACTTACATTGTATTTTATACTTGGTATTTTATCGAGCTGCATCTATTCATTAATTATAACAATTAACAGGAATATCAAATCAACTGAAATCAAATATCAACTTCAGGAGTTTTTGTTGCTTCTCTGTTTCAGAGTTTGTGATTTTTTGTTCTTCTGTAAATTGCCGAATTTATGGTAGTAGAGAAAGTATACCGTCTGAAACATGTTTGGAATGACTATTCAGCACTCGTGAATCAATCACACTCGGCTACGGCTCGTGCTATAAACTTTTTCACTCATGCTGAATAAGCCTAATTCCAAACTTGTTCTAAGATATACTATTCCAAATTACATAATGCTAGTTTGCACATATGTTTTTTCACGCCACATTATATTTCTTCTACAATTCGCAACATGAATTCATAATCCAAATTCATGTTAGGAAAGCGTTCATATGAATTAATGTTGGATCTGAGAGGCCTACATGCTTAGTTTACGCATTGTTTGCGATGTGTAAACGACCAAATTCAGAAACTGATAAAGAAAAATCAAATTTTCATATGAGGTTATGTTATTGACTGTGAATAACGAGCCATATGGTTCAAATAACTCAGAATTTATAAAAGAATAGTATTGATTTTCTCTTCTTGTGGCCCAGTTCAGCCTGGTCTGATATAATTTCGAATGAAATTAGATGATATACAGGAATATAACTAGGAACCTTACAAAAGTCGATTCTTGTACCCAACGTATTTCTAGTGAAATCAATTATAGTATCATAATATTTTCTTCCATTATGTCGATACTTTTAGGGAGATTTGATGTATTGTGCTAGTATTGGGATTCGTTTTGTTGCACAATCTTATCATATGACCGCACAGTACCTTATTGGATTTGACTTAAAAATCAATTTTAAGTGATTTTGATACAAATCTCGTCGAGCGTCTCGCGAGACTCAACTCTAGTCTCGTTTCGGTCTCGACTTTCAGCTCGAGACCCATTCTGTGGTCTCGTCTCGATTTTTAGCGCATTTTTTGGATAAAAGCGTTATTATATTCACTTTGGCTGTCTGGCTGGCTGGCTGGCGTGACGCTGAGTTCTCAGCAACTATACTATTTACAGACTTGAAACTAGTATTTAATAAAAGCTGCTATTTCGTAGGGTTGCACAAATTGCTTTAATTCAAGCTCAGTGATTGTGGAAGATTGAATTATTCAATTACCTGTTTCAAGTGAAAAAATGCCCATAGGTATATATGACATTAGGGATATGGCAACTAAAATTTATCAAAGTAGATAAAAATTCAGTTACAACTTTCGCCGCGGGTGTCACTTTATAGCTTTGATGAAGATCAAATTATCATTTTAAGGTACAGCACTTGACCTCCCGTCAGTCAATAACTAAACAATGGAGACTTGAAAGTGTCTTAGAGTTTGTACATGCATAAATTATGTACCTATCAGATAGTCAACTTGAAACTAGTACCAAATAGGAGCTGCTGTTTCGTAAGTTTGCCCAAACTGCTTGATTTTAAGCTCAGTAATTGTGAGAGATGGTAATTTGCGAAATCTTTGAAGTAAAAAGCATCCATTAGCTGTCAAAAATGCGCTTCCATCACCTAGATGATTCTTCCATTTTTTGATGCGAGACGAGACGAGACCAAGACCGGTCTCGAGTCTCGTGGCAACACCAGAAATATGCTCCAAATTCCTAACTTTTAAACGGTGACAGTGTTATTTCGGCGAACTATCTATTGCTTCGTTTGTTGTTGGAAGCATATATGTTCTAATATGATATTGAAAATATAATTTATTCACAATCATCATAGTAATATGGCAATTCCTACCAATTTGGAGGTAGGGAGTATGTAATTTCCAACTGCAATGACTAGCTCACGGGTCGGAAGCAATTCTTGCATCTCTTGGATGGGAAATGTTTATGCAGGGTTGCCTAGCATCAGTCATAAATCTTTGTTGGGGTTAAATAATTCGTGCTCCTTAAAAATACCGATTATATAATCTAATGATCCAAATAAAACAATTATTATTGAAAAGAAGCGGATTTATGTTGCAATTCTGTGTAAATCTTTGTCTTATTAATTCATAAATTTGTAAATTATGAACAAAATCGCTATGAACTCACATCCGTAGCACTTTCGTCCGATTTGGAGCAAGTATATAGCTCTATTTCACTGTAATAACTTATTGATATCTGCACTTATCACAATTTCAATTGATACACGTATAAATAACTTGATTCATAAATCATAAATCCTACAAATGTCAAATTAGAATTTTCAAAACATTTTTGTTTCCATAGACTACTACATCAATTTACTTTGTTGAAAAAAGGACGAAATTGGATCAATTATTCCTCGGAGAATTGGGGATGATTGTGAATAAAATAGTATACATACTTCGGTGAGGATTTCATATCAGCCTCGAGCTATATCTGATCCTCGAGGCTTCGCCTCTCGGTCATATAATAAGCTCTTGGCTGTAATGAAATACTTCCCACCTCAGATGTAATATACTGTTTCTAACTTTGCATCTGCGTGACCATGTCAAAACATTCAAATAAACTGAGATAGCTGTTGAACAAATTAACATTTTTAGGAAAATGGTAATAAAAACAGACGAGATACAGACGAAATAGGGACCAGAAACGGACAAGTATGGTGTCTAGATAAATAGGCCGTAACACGACCAACATGGGCCGACTAACAGATCGCATACTTTGCGGTATTGTGCGTCCCGACCTTCATTCGTCCAAGTCTGAATTCTCCGTACTATCGAGAAACTGTTGACTGATGTGGTACTCCATCATCAGAAAGAGAAACCATCTCAACAAGGCGGTCTTGTTGAGATAATTTTCCTCGAGATTTGTAGAGAATTATTGTGCGAAAATCTTTTTGAGTTGATCCCATATTTCTGCTCCAGCTGGAATATCTCACGTATCGTACTGAAACTTTGGATTCAGCAAAATTAGATGAAGAAGCTGAGTTTTTGTTTATCATTCAATTGATCTGTGAGATAGTATAAAAAGCTGAAATGATAGCCCTTGTGGCTGTGCGCTATGTTACCGTGTGGTTGAAGGTTGAAGTGAATAACTCTCCATCAATGAATACAACTTTTATTTTTGATGTCGTGTCTCAAAACGTGCTTATCAGATTTCTTATTATTTTTGTTCATGTCTTGCGAGATTTTTGTTGGATTCCAGTTTGGCCAACTATAAGTATTTGCACTGTCATTTCTTTTCAGTTATCGTACAAAATATGAGAGTCAAGCCTACTCTGGACTAATTATTGTACGTACAAGCTATTTACAATAGTAATTAATCTTGATCTTGCTCTGTTTAGAAAGTCCGAGACATATAGAATCGATAAATGGTTCGTCATAGATAATTTTTCCATCATACCACAAAGTGGTAGGCAGTGACGTATGATTGGCATTGAGCTTCATCCTCATGAGACCGATTAACTGGGCAGTTAAGCTTCTGCTAATGGTCAAGTAGAGGGAATTGTGGTGTCTTGAGCGCGTGATGCATGTTTTGGCCTGACATATAATTGATACTGATTACTTGATAGAATCTGATCTGAAAACAAGTGGAATCGTTATATTTTATATTCAAATACGATACTCATAGAACAGTATATGACGATGAGATAGGACAAGAAATTCAAAGTTACGAGCTGTGAATCCAACGATTCTGTTCATCTCTTATTACATCATTTTTCAGATTTTTTCTGATATACTATTTTATTGTAGTGCCTCAAAAGCTATTTGATCCAAGGGAATCAGATTGGTAACAGTTGGTGCCTACAAAAAAACTATGATTTCGCAGAGAGATTCAAATATCTATAATTTGTGGGTAATGACATCTTGTCAATATCTAAAATGCATTTCAGAGCTGTTCTGTAAATTATTCAATTTTTCTCCAGCGGTTGATCAATCATTTTCTACTACTAACTCGACCTCTACAATCTACCTCTCATGTCAACACATAGTGGATCAGGTTCCACCTTCAGGTTTGTGGGTAACACGTTCAAATACAGGGTATTAATTTGTTTAATTGATGAGCGTTGGTTCTGCAAGCTCACCTGAGGAACAATTGAGGCAAACTAAGCAACCGAGTCCTCTTACCTTGTGGAGCATTCAAGTTCTCAGTCCTCCTGTTTCATCAATACTCAATGGTGATATCATCGAGAATGTCTGAAAGGTACCAACGGGAAGAGACATTGCATAAGATTTGGGGCAGAGTTTTGACCTGTTCTATTCGAGGGCAATGCTATTCAAAATGAGATAGCGATAAAAATTTATCAGGTTACATGACTTGAAAGCACTATTGACATTTCTTCAAGCACGGAGTTATTTAAAAATAATGGATTGTACATAATCTGCTGGAAAGATTATATATTCATAGAATATGCTACGTCAAAATAAGTTTTTAGTGAGTCAAGAATCTTCCTGTTTGAAATAAATTGAGCTATGAGCTATTTTTTGTCAACAATATCACCCTAGAATTCAAAAGTACATGGCCCAACAATAAAACCATGAAGTGATGTATTTTGTTTTGTATTACGTATCCGCTTCTCTTCCGAGCGGAAACAATCTTGCATTGCATCCAATAAAACCGGAAATGTTGGTAGTACAAGTTTCCTACGCATTTGCTTACAATTGATGTGACCGAATGCGTTCCTGCGAAGTAATAACGTTCCAGACATACCACACTGATGTCTAGTAAAGCACAAGTACGAATTTCTCCCTCCAAACTGGGCGAAGGCTGCTAAGAGCTACAACTCTGGTTGTCTGGGTAATATTGAAACTGCAACTGTTTTATAAAGTCGATAGCGGGGTATTGTAGCTAACAGGAAACCGGAAGCTTGATTTCGATTGAATATTCAATAAGCCTGCATCATGAAATGATGTACAAGAAAGACATATTTTAATATTACCGTCATATTGATGTTTACACTGATCGAAAGATTTTTTGATTGGAAATAAAAAATATTATTGTCCGACATGAATATTGGGGGCCAGTGTTGAGTCCGACAAGCCATACTTGTCAAAAGTACGTTGGTATGAAAACGGATTACCGCTAGCCTGAGACTTTGAGGACGTGTTCAATAATATATTTTCTAAGATTTGATCATTTTGTTCGACAAATTTTCGGGGGCGTTTCTCAGTCCGACACTGGAAATGTGTCAGGATTATAACAGTTCCTTCATCTATGATCGCTTGTCGGACCAGAACAGTCAAATTTGAAAATATATTATCCGTCCAAAAAACATATTGTCCGACAGAAATATTGGTTCTTATCATCAGTCCGACAGGAAAACGCTCGCACATATATTACTCAGTTTTTGACGTATTTGATATCAAGAGATAAGTAATGGATGTTGTTTATAAGTTAGTAAGGAATAATTCATCAACAAAATAATTGGAAAAAAGTAAAGTGGAAGATACAAAAAGAAATATATTATTATATCGCCAAGTTGGAACGTTACTCACTTCAATCTTCCATTTCCGGAGGTTCCTAGTAGAATTAAATTGGTATTTGATGCTCCATTCAAATCTAAAATTAGGATTAGTGGTTTGCATTCAAGATTTCAAAGTGACTTTCTCCTCCGACTATAGAAAGGGAAGAGAAATCTTTGAAATTTTTCATCAGACATTCTCCCATTCGGTGCATATTACACCAGATATACTTCAAATATGCCATATCTCACGTTCTCCACGCAGACTTTAACTAAGCTATGTAAGTTTCATATCACCTCGTGTGCGCGATACAATGTTTTCTCTTCACGTTGTAGAATTAAAATGGGACACCTGTATGTATTTTGAGCTTTCTACACTCGATCATATGAACTTAAGGCATGCCAAATTCCAAATTTTTCCATGCGTGCAATATGCTTTGAAAGTGATACAAATCTTCCTCTTCACGTATTGATATATGGATTATAATGGACCACCTGTATATAATTTTCGCTTTCTGCACATCTTCTTCATATGAATTTTGAGTATGCCAAATCTCACACTCTTCCGTGCAAGCAGTATGCTTAAAAATATGTCAAACGTTTGCTCTTGATGTATTAATATATAGATATCATATTTGAGGTGATTATCAAGGTATACCGACTTTATATCACATATTTGATTCCAAAATAATATTAATATATTGGTGGACAAGCCTTTTTTATTTACTTGTACAAAGTAACAAGTAGGTATTGTGGAACCGACAAAATTTACCTATCGAGATTTTGATAGAAATATCCGTTTTGAGCATCCCTGAATTCACTTTGATTACTTTTGGCTTGCACATTACTAGAAACTTTTCTCGAATTTTTCTGATGTATCCAGAATGATCAACCGTAGAATGTTGAAATTCAGTACTTAAACTTGATATTGTATCAGAATGGTCATCTGTTATTTTTGTATGAATTGGCCAAGCCAGAAGTGCACTATACTTGAAACTTTTTTCGATTTTTTTGCAAAAATCTAGAATGATACATAGCATATTGAAATTTCGTATTGAACACTTCTATAACATCTTATTGTACATCTTGCATTATGATTGCGATCGGCTAAGCCGAAAGTGCATTTTACTTAAGACTTTTTTACAATTTTCCGCATAAATCCGGAATGATACTGGAATTCAGCATTTGAGATTACTGTAGCATCTAAATGGTCATCTTCTATTTTTGTAGCAATCGGCTGAGCCGGAAGTGCAATTTTCTTGCGGACTATTTGAATTTTCCGCATAAATTCTAAACAATCACTCGTAGAATACCTAAATTTTGTATTAGGCACTTTTTAAATATCTAGTCAAAAAGTTTTTTGGATTATCCGCATAAATCTAAAATTGATTGAACGTAGATTGTTAAAATTTAGTATTAGGATCGTCTAGATGCTCATATCCTATTTTTATCGAGATTTACCAAGCCGGAAGTGCACTTTACTTGACAGTCTTTTGGAACTTTTCGCATAAATTCGAAACGATCAGATGTAGAATATTGAAATTTGGTATTTATGTCTGCTGTAGCATCTGAATGATTGTCTACTATTTTTATAACAATAGATAGAACCGGAAGTGCCCTTCAATAGAAATTTATTTGTTAATTTAGCGCATAAAATTAGATCTGTTGGTAGTCCTAGAATTTTGGAAATCAGTATCTAGGAATGTAGTAGCATAAGAATAATGGCCTACTGTTTCCATAGCAACCGACATGGCTGAAAGCGCATTTTACTTGACAGATTTTTAGAGTCTCTTGAGTAAATCCAAAACGATTAACTGTGGAACGATGAGATTTTGTGTTTGACTTCACATATCTGATGATATACAGGTTATAATGCGAAATGCGAAATTGGAAGCACTTTTTTTCTCGAAAGTTATTATAGATACCATATTTGTACTTTCTTCAAATGGAATCTCCTGTATATTATTGCACTAATGAATAGAGAATAATTAATACTTTAAAAAAGTTGAGGGTTTTTACCTGCTACACTTGATAGTTTTTGAGATATCAACGAAAATATCTAAATGTTGCTTCACAAAATCAAGTGTGCTTTTAGAACTGAATTTTTTGACAGTTGACTTATTTTGTGTTGTATTTGCGTTGAGAAAAATTGTGTTGTATACACATCATTGATATTTTTGTGTCAATAATATTACTGTTAAGTACACGGGAAATTACACAACGTTTATATTTTTTAAATTTAAATATTTTCGCGCGCTCAGACATTGCACATCATCAAGAACGGAATGCATAGTTCAATTACTATTAAAAACAATGTACAAAATAAACAATTTTATTATCATTGTAGAACATGAAAAAGTACGGAATAAATGTTATCGAACTACACAAAATGCTCAAAATTTCCACCGTTTTCTCGGACTCATAAATAAAGTCTTTTCAATAAATTTTGTTCTATATTAACTGTATTCAATGCAACAACAGCTTGTCTTATTCGGTTTTTCAGTTCATCAAGTGTAGCAACGGACATTACATAAATTTTGTTTTTTAGAAATAGAAAAAAATCTAAAAGCGATAGAGCCGGAGATCTTGCGGGCCACGATGTAGGGCCTCTTTTGCCAATCCAGGAATTTGGAAATTGTTGATTCAAATACTCAGTTACATCCAATGAATTATGCGGAGGTGCACCATCCTGCTGGAATATCATTCTGCGTCTAACTGCCAATGGTATATCATCCAGATAATCTTGAAATCCATTTTGCACAAAATTTAAGTATCTCTGTGATGTCAGAATGCCCTCATAAAAATATATTTATCATACCGCACCATACGTTGATTGAAAAGCGTATTTGAAAATTCAAAAGAAATGTATGACGTGGATTCGTATCTACTGATTGCCAATAATATGAATTATGTCTATTCAGTATTCCATTCTTGGAGAAATTTGTTTCATCATAAAATTGTATCTAAAAAATTAGGCTCTGCAACATTTTCCAGTATTATGTAATTACAAAATTGTAATCTTCTCACATCATCGCCAGGATGAAGATTATGAATTTTGTAGATTTTATAGGCTCTGTACTTATGCTTTTTCAGAGTCTTAAGAACCTTTGTATGTGTGATATTTATTTCCAATGCAGCTTCTATTATTGAATTTTCAGGGTATACATTAAAATATGCCAATACATCAACTTCCAAATTTTCATCTACTATCTCACGTGTTTTGTAATTTCTTGAAACTGACCCAGTCCTACGCAGCTTCCTCTCTCATTTAAATAAATACAAATGGTTTAGATAAAAGCGTTCCGGATTCTGTTGTCTGTATTATTGCAGAGCTTGTCTCGAATTATTATTTGATAGATAAAAACATTGTATCATATCTAACTTCTCATTGATTGAGTAATCTGCCATTATATATATATATATTCAATGATGTACAAGTGTGTCACGTGATGTTTACGTCAGATTTTCTCATTATTCATAATCAATAATTATACTGACTTGATATGCATTTCATATATGTATATGTCTATGAACGCAGCCGCATCCATACAACATATTTTTGATTTTCTAAAGTATTGCTCCATTTAAATTGTCGGACATGTATACGTTCTAGACACTATTTGGATGAAAAATGGAAATCATAGAGATAAGCGGTCATTGATGAAGTATATGTTATAATCCTGACACGTTTTCAGTGTCGGACTGAGAAAACGCCCCCGAAAATTTATCGGACAAAATTACCAAATCCTAGAAAAAAATTTGAACACGTCCTCAAAGTCTCAGACTAGCGGTCATCCGTTTTCAAACCAACGTACTTTTGACAAGTGCGGCTTGTCGGACTCACAATTGGCCCCCAATATTCTCGTCGGACAATATTATTTTTCATCAATATGACAGTAATACATTTCCAAGGCTCAATGGAATTGACATGTTCAATTAGCTCTCGCTGAAAAACGCCCCCAAATCAGGAATTTCGTCAAATGTGAAAGCTGTCGGACTCATCACAATGAAGTCTCTCTTGAAGTTTCAAGTGAGCGGTAATCAAAGAAAAATTGATGCCTTGTCTCACGGACTATTTCCAATCACAGCAATATACATTATGTTCGATGCTCAATCAATCTCTAATACAGAATTGTTCATAATGTCTCAGATTCATTTGACGTACCGTCAAATCCGGAGGCTCATGTTGCGCGAGAAATAACCTTGTATGCAATGAAGTATGTATGTATTTTCATGTGTTACTGGAATGAAATACCGGAAAGTAATGCAGCGTTATAAATAGTCTCATTCCCGAAAGTATTTTCATCACATCAAAGCCCGGCCGAAGTGTTAAGTTCTCATTAAAATGTCATTAACTCACCAATCCTCTTCTTTTATTATTATTGAGTTGTAAAACCAAATTAGGATAGGATTAGTTACATTTTAATATAGCTTCAAATATAAGAGTAAGTATCTGTTGATGAAACATTTTTGAGGCTATTAACTCAGTAATAAATGTTAGTTCAAAGAATTACGGGGATACCGAAAGCAGATATGTCTAATAACTGCAACAATATATGGTTAATATCCGCACCAATAATAAAATTTGTGACACTTCCAAATGATGTTACAATCCTATTGATGTTTTTGAGCTGAATGCCTCACTTTCCATTTGGCACTTTTGCTGTATCGAGTTCTCATCATTTGCTATGACTTCGTAGGATGTTGGAGTGATGCTTGTTATGTAATAATTTTGGTTCGTTCTCAATCAGGTAATCTGAGAAGGAAGTATTCCATGCATAATTCGCATTTGCAAAAATGTCGGTAGTTAAAAATGGTTATTTATGACTCAACGATTTAGATGTGATAAAAAGTTAATGCATAATTCTTTTACAAATTCTTCCGTGTGAGGACGGTATAAAAGCGACGTTTGGAGGTGGTTTGCGTTGATAGCTGTCGACGCATGTGCTATGCGTAATTAAAAAGGTTTGGCTGATGAAACATGAAACCCTACTTAAATACACCTGCGATAAGTCGATACTCTCAGAGGCTGAGATGAGGAACCGTCATATCAACCATATTCATGATGAGATCGAATGAATCAGAGTTCCTGAAGCTCACCATCATAAGGATATCAAATTGTAATGGACAAATTCTTATTATCCACTGAAAAACGAAGGGCTTCTTTCCATTTCTTGTAAATTAATGGAATAATAAGACTAATAAAGTTGTGAGAACTATTTGTCAAGACACCCGCCAACTTTTGAACTTCCATCGAACTGTAGTTCCTCCTAATATGAAGAATCTCTCTTTGATACCTTGCAATATGTTACTCACAAATCGCCCCAGAGTTTCCGAGGTGTGAAACTAGTCGACACCCCTTAAGCTCGTGAATTTCACACCCTCTGTCTTACATCTGTAACATATGTATATTGGAGTAGGAACCAGATAAAACCGCCTTGCATTAATTCCTCGCTTGGCTTAATTCCCAGATAATAGATTCAATAGTGCGCAAGCTTGATTATAACAGAATCAGATATCAAGTTGGCCTCTGAGTTTGGAGTTGCTGCCAGGAAGCGAGAATTTGTAACCGGAGGGAATTCACACGTTTTTATACCAAGTTGAAAGGGAATATGCTTTCACATTAGCAGTGTTATCAAGCATGTGAATATTAAACCTTGTCATCTTCTCCCAGAAGAGATCTATGAGCTCTTTACCCATATAAAATTAACCATATTAATTCGGTTATATGAAGTTCAAATGTTATTTGGAGTTAATACAAAAAAAAATCACTAGACAATTGACAAATCAAATAACAGTGATACCAAGAAGATTTGAGGAGCCTTTTCTTCTAGCGTAAAAGGCAGAATCGAGAATATTGAAACACCAAAGTGGATCAATTATGAACAGATGCAGGAACAAGACTGTCCAGTTACTTGATTAGGTGGAATACTGACGACAATTTCAACAACAACAACAATTATCACTTCAAGAAACACCTTCATCCAGCTCAATAGGCGAATTAAGGATTTTTTTTTCCAATAAGTTTCCGATTTACAATTTGTCATAAGTATTTAGGATAATACAAAAATGTTATTTCATACACTTTATCATGAGGGATTATCACCCGGTGGTAATTTCTCCGTATTATTTAGAACTACAATTGGGACTACTTTAAATAGCAGGAACCTGTATGGAATTTCCAGAGCTTTGTGTCTTTTCAGTCATCTTGTGTCGTTGCTGTTATCTAGTAAATTCACTGTCATTTGGATTGGATAATTCAGTTTGTGTATGCATTTTTCACTAGCAATCGCGGCTTCTTCTGTTACTCTTCTCATATTTCGATATTTATGAATAATCTCATTGGTTATATACCTTGCAGCGTTTTTTATGATTCTGAATAGCTAAGACTGGAACCTCTTGATAGTTTCAATATTCGAATTACTTCCAGTAGCCTACAATTCGATTCTATATTTCATATAGGTTTCGATATCATCTTGTATATTGTCACAAATTTTATTGAGAACCATTTTAAAACACATGTTGCTATACAAATATTGACTTTACACACTTGTATGATCACAATTTCGCTTACAGTTACTCTTACTGAATGAATGACTGGATGCCTCCCTCTCCCAGCTCACGCTCTCATATACCTAAGCCGACAATGGGCTATCATTTAATTGTCTAACAGTTGATGCTCGGCAACCACCGAACATCTAGTAACCGTAGGCTGTCAATCAAGTCCGACAATTGAACATCGATTTGGTCAATGCTAACTTGGTTTACAGTTACAGCGAATTTAAATTAATAATTATGTGACCTTTTTTCCAATTGCCGCGTCTTTGTAAGTGCATTCCAAGGAATTTGGTACTGTCGGTTTGAGGTATCAGGTTGTTGTTGAGGACAACTTGTGGACATTCTTCTCTTAGTGTGGTGAATGTAGTATATGTTTTCGTTCGTTTTAATTCTCCATTTTTGAGCCAGTTTTGTAATTTTCAAAAATTTTTTTGGAGTTTTGCTCATGCCATTGCTGGATTCTCGTCTTTTGTAAATATTGCAGTATCGGCTGCAAATGTGACTGTTTCAGTGTCTAGTGTCATTGGTAAATCATCTGTGAATATTGTGTACAAGACAGGACAAAGCACATTACTCTGTGGAACTCCAGCTTCAATTCTCTGTAACATAATACTACAAAGTGTCCATTGTTCATCGAGTATTAGATATACGTTATTTGGTAGTTTTGTTTTTAGTTTGTACAGAAGCCCTGGATGTTAGACTTTGTCGAAGGCTTGTGATATATCTATATTTAAGAGTATTACAGCCAAATACAATCAACAACAAAATGGTCATATAATTATCTCCTGCTACTTGATTGAAAAGAGTCCAAACAGAGGAAGGATAATCATCAAGAATACACACGGACGGACCAAAGGCGATGGAAATTAAATCTTGAAGCAACTTTTACCATATGTATGAGTTTTGAGCCATAAAATATCAATGGGCAACAACGGATATAGATCAGCAAATTGATAATGCTCGAACTGCATTTCACTGCTTGTCTTGCAAGATCGATAGCTTATAGTTCTCAGATTGCTCAATCAATATTCAATATTCAATAATAATACTAGCCCGATAGCTTATAAACAACTATTCAACTAAATACGCCGAAACAATAAACAACATCAAGTAATATATACTGATACACAACAACAACGAAACAGGAGCAGCGTTTGTTATAGGAGACGGAAACTTCAAATACCCCCTACCAGACAGATAAACACTGAACTACATCGAACAACACCTACATTAGACTACAGCAACTCTCGAACCAAAATAACTTCCCTACAGGTTTTCTTTCACATTGGTATCTCAGAAAACTGAGAAGCAGATTATAATGCAAAAGAGGCCACAAAATTGCAAACCATGACTATCAAAACCATAAGACTATCACAGAGTAGGAGATCGAACAATATGTTGAAAATAGAGCAACAGCTACATGAAAGAACAGTGGATACATACAATAAAGAACAAACAACAAACTTAGATCCACTAAGGACACAACAGAACCATGCAACATCCTGGCACATATAAAGACCAAGTCACGATCACAAAATCAAAAATAGGGCACACCAAACTAACTCATAGCCACCTATTCACGATAACAACTCTTGTACCATGCGATACATACAACACAACCTTGTCAACCAAACATATCACTGAAAACTGCATCAAGTTCAACAGA
The DNA here is from genome assembly GCA_963989225.1 of Dromius quadrimaculatus. Classification (NCBI taxonomy): domain Eukaryota; kingdom Metazoa; phylum Arthropoda; class Insecta; order Coleoptera; family Carabidae; genus Dromius; species Dromius quadrimaculatus. Next base: position 8,826,290 of record OZ022328.1, read on the forward strand.
CTGAAAGCCAAACACCACATCCTCAACAACTATACAGAGGCTCTATCAAACAGCAACAAGCTCACAGATAATATGATAAACTTTCTCGAAGACATTGACTTGTATGAATCCACCAGCTGACCCGGCGTACTTCGTAACGCCACATAATTGATAAATTTAGATTGTGAAGTACTTGAGCCCACCTTTTATATCACGACATCATAACCTGGAAATGATAAGGCCATGTCAAACTGTGAAAAGATCTTCTTTTGCAGGAAATCAATCAATTTTTGTATTTGGCCAAAACTTTGCAGTTCCACTGAATGTCTTTTCAGTTTATATTACTTTCTTTTTCCTCAATTTAGTAAAGATTATACATTAAATATATGAATGTCACATTACATGCTTATCCAAGTGATTATATGGAAGTAATTTTCAAATTGGACCTAACTTGTCTATTTGAATATGAATCTAATCAAAATGTAACAATGAAATGAATATGCATGTGCTGGGAATAATCCAAGTTTACCAAACTCGTTTCGTTCATATGGTGGTTTACTGTTGAGCGACATCGCTTCATTCGCACGGCTGTTTGCCTTCAACTGAGTTTGCAACGCTTATCGTTGACCGAACACGCTTCGCTCGCACAGCGTCTTACCGTTGACCAACCTCGTTCCGCTCGCACGACGTTTTACAGTTGACCGAAGTCACTTCGCTCATACGGTAGCTTATTGGTAACTAAAATTAACCCGTAGCCACCAAGCGGTTATAAGCGGAACTATACTGTAGAGTGGATTCAATGTTAATTTCCATATAATCGTATGTTATATTACTGGTTTTGTTAGCAATATTTAGTAGCTTTTATGAGATTTTTTATATGATATTTTATACTGCATTAGTTCTTAATGGATTTGTTCAAGTTAATTCAGTGAAAAATACTTGGCTTTTGGTTTTATTGTTACATTATATAACCTCAAAATTAGTCTTTCTCAAGACAATACTCTTCAAAATATGGAATTTAAACGAAGAATTGGTGATCAAAAGTGTTGTGTTTATGGATGTCATTCCAAATTCAATCGAAATGTGGATTTGAGTTTCCATAATTTTCCTTAAAAGGGGGAAAGTATCTGTAGTAAATAAAGTTGGCCACTACGAACTAGTTGATAAACGGGCTGTGTGGATTAGAGAAATTTGTACAAGAAAAGCTGAAAGCTGGAATTTACAATACAAAAATGTCGTAAGTACTTCCCCGTAATATTATTTTCTTTCAGGTTACGAATTCCATAACTTCACGCAGTCCTCCAGTTACAACTAAAGACCGTATATAAATAAAAATATTTTTGAACAAAAAACTATATATTTTAAAAGAAGAAAGTCAATACTTCTCCGCACAATTGGAATTGGAATGAATCATTTAATGAAATATAAATATTTCTTTGGTAAATATCAATGTATTTACATTGTAAAAAGACTACAAACTTGCCGTAAACCACTTTCGATCCGCCATTTTGTTATCAAAGTGCTACCGCCAACAGTAATTTTAGTTGCCAATAGTCAACTGAGCTCGTTTCACTCGCACGGCAGCTTGCCGTTGACTAAGCTTTTTTCGCTCGCACAGCAGCTTACAGTTATCCGAGCTCGTTTTGCTCGCACAGCGGTCTACTGTTGTCCAAGCTTGATTCGCTCGTACGGTGGCTTACCGTTGATCGGGCTTGCTTCGCTGGCATCGCAGCTTACCGTTAACCGAGTTCGAGTAAGGCGTTTTAACGTTGACGGAGCTCGCTTCGCTTGCATGGCGACCTATTTTTGACCAAGTTTGTTTCGTTTGTTCGATCCTGGGGCAAATTTTATAAGCTGAATAAGATTAATAAGTTCTCATGATATCATCAAAAAATCTGTTTTATACAAGATGTAAGAGATAATGATATTTCTTCTTCCGATTTTTTAATACTTATTCTGCTATTCTGGACGAAAACAGATCAAAAAAACCAAAGATCATGGAAATCGGTCGAGCCGTTCTTAATTTATGAATGGTGTAAGTAGCCCGACTTTGTTTTATATAATACTGATATCGACCTTATTTTCGACATAAACTTTGATGGAGTAATAATAATAGTTAATTATTTGTATATTGAGTCATTAATAATATACATTCTTTCCACTAAAGCAGGTTAATTAATTTTGAAAAAAACTCATTTATATATAGATTTTTTATGCCACGAACCGTCTCGAACGTCTCTAGAATACTCTAGTAGAGTTTTATCACAACCTAATCAATGGTTTCGGAACGCATAAGGTACAAACATACAAACATTGATTTTTATTTATATAGATATAAACCACACACTATGTTGTAATTTTCACCAATTCGTATGTAATCCAAACACAAATCATGTAATGTATTATGAAACCTAATGCTGTGGGAGTCAAATAACCCAGTACTTGAAGAGCCTTCACATAGATTGGAAAAAAAATAACAGGGAAGATTGCAGAGGCAAATAAAGCACAGATTGTACATCAGAAGAATGAACAGCCTCATGAGAAACTGTATTGCAAGACGAATCCATTTTGCTATTAGAATAGCTGCAGGTCCGACAACGAACGGACGATAAACGATCAATGACGATTATTCCATTGAAAAATTGAATACATTCAAACAAATCATCCAACGTATCGATGAACAATGCTATAGCGCACTGATAATGTCGTTCATTAGTTGGAGTACCAAAATATCGTCGAAGTACTTGGATTTCCTAAAATTTCTAAGAATTTTGTTTCTTTTGTATGTTCTGATTATTTTTCATCACATGTTTGCTAATTTAATTCAAAAGTCAGCGCATAAAACCTGTATTTTATCCCTCCAAAATATAGAAAATCTTAATAACCAAGCAAGAATTCATTATCCAGTAATTCGTGCATCCGAATTTCCAGTCTGGTAACGATAGAGAACAGAGTTTCACTCCAGCATAATAATATACACAAACTCGCTGACATAGCAATGGCAAGAGGCCATTGTCGGCAAATAGCAGCAGTCACAGATGGAGAGAACCTCACAACGGAAGATACTCAGGCGGAAGATGAAACATAAAATATAATTGAAATGCGAACGCCACACTCTATGCAGGACAATTGTTAAGAGGGGAAAACAATGTTACACACACAAACCCACACATTTGCTTGTAATCAACGACGCGCTGAATTTCTAACCTCATTTCTCCAAGCATTACTGTGGATATTTTTAGGCAAATTAATGCGGGACTACCGCCGGTTTTTTTAAATGAAGGCAGCATTTTCCAAGATAATGTAATTTTAATTTGCAAACCGGTTTCATCGCAATTATATTCCTGAATTCTGCACCACTAATGTAGCTCATGAATTATATTATTGATTGGATCAGTTCTACCTCAAAAGCTTTCGGTGGCAGAGCATTTTTACGTCATCTGACCAATTATTTAGATAGGTATACAACATTGATTCAATAAATAGGCATATCTGATAAGAGAAATTGTCACGCATTGCACAAGTTTTTCAATTTATCATTGTACCATATTCCATGTAGAACTTTTTCTAAGAAAAGCAATAGTTGTAAAAAATTATTGTGAAACCCAACAAATGTTTATTCATCAGCATGAAATACCAAGGTTCATTGTCTTGAACTAAGATGATAAATATAAAAATAAGACGAAGTAGAAGCACAAAAACTGTGAGGTAAAGTTGTCATATTATGGCTCATCTCTAACAACATTCGCGTGCGATTTCTCCCAGTTTCTTTGACAAGTGGCGCCTCTTTCCTCACGTCGGCTGTCCATCCGGTATCCAAGTTTTCATGGCTCGTTCCAAGACAAGGTGTAATGACACGAACACGCAAACTTCTTCCTATCTTCCGGCCTTGTCCCTCTTTTTTCTCGCGCACGAATCCTGCTACGTGTTAACTTTGCTGCGGTGACATTTCGCATTCGGTATTGTTTGCACAGAGCTCGTGGCTCATTCCGCTTTTTATTTATTCTTTTCATTGCAGGCAATTTAATTTATTCTTACAATACCTGGCAATTCTCCACTCCATTTGCTTATAAATGTGTTGCTTTTGGCCCGGAAAGAGCAGGTTATCTTGTTAGTCGTTAGCTACTTTGTACTTTAAAACAATAATGGTTTCGCTGCCGGGTGAATTATGCATTTCAACTGCTCCACAAGAGATTCTCACTGCAAGAATGTTGGCTTCCAGCTTTTCAATGAGCTTAAGATATATGACCGAATAAATTAGACTTTTTGGTCTGCTGAAACTTTCATGAGTATCTTTAACTAGAAGAAATACTTCTTCGATGTGATAGAGACGGTCAGAAATTGGAGCCTATCCTCCCCAAACAATATATTCGTAGAATTGTTCCTTTTTAAAGTGGATACTAGATATTATAATAAAAGCATTAAATGACAGAGAAAAATTGGAATGAAGACGGCATGAGTACCACATCCGCAAGTCCACATTTGCCCTTGTGGCATTTTTGTGTAACTGCATTTTGTGGGATCGAAGCATATAATTAAATATAATGAAACGACCAACGGTCGAACCAATTTAAATTTTATGTCACATATTTGAGCTAACAGGATTTATTGATATATAAACAGCTGAAAAATTGAAACAAAAGTAGAAATACATTCCATTTGTGGCTAGTATAGTAAATAAACTGCTTGATAAATACAATCATCCATTTCCCATCGAAATTGCTGGCTTGTTTTGTATTCAACATGATGTAAAATAAATTTCATGCTGTTTTGTTCAATAAATTATTGTAGTGATTCTAAACATTGAATATTTTAACACTGAAAAAGCTTACTTTGTTTCAAAGACAAATACAAAAATATTTGCTGTGACCACACAGTACTTCCCCGACCACAAATTTAATAACCAGTTTTATCGATGTTTCATAAATGTAGGGTGTCGCATCAATTAATTGCATATTCCAAAGTAACAGCTGTCATTTTCAAAGTGACCGCTGTCATAGTCAAAGTGACAGCTGTCATTGTCGAAGTGACAGCTGTCGTTGTCAAAGTGACAGCTGTCATTGATGAAATGATAGATGGTGATTATACTTGAAGTCTCACATAAAATAGGTATTCAATCGCCGGGAGTGTAATTTGAATATGGTCTCACGTTCCAACTTATTTATCACATTCAAATCAAAATCACCGTCTATGGCTCACGTGAACTTTGTTCATACTTTCAGGGAGATCGTGGATAAGGTGTCGTGAGACTAAGCTCTGAGCATACCCAGTTGGTTGTATTTTTGTCCGCAAGGCACACAACAACAAAAATATCTGCAATTTGAGGGTGTTGAGTCGGATGATAGTTGACAGAATCCAAGAGTCGGTGCTCGCCTCGCTGCGTGCCTGGCGGGCAACTAGTACCTTGCCTTGATATACTGGATGGTTTTTGTAACACGAGGTCACGATGGTAAATTCATGAAAAATCCCCAAATTGGGCTGGTCGATCGCGGACTTAGGGCCAAATTCAGAGAGGTGACTCACACTCACCTCAACCTTAACTAAACCTAAACTCAGTTGTCACACACATGAGTGTAAGCTGCGCCAACATACACTTCTTCCCCAATTCCATATTCAAAAAAGTAAATGAAAAAGTCACTCATGGAAGTCGTTTTTTGAGGTGATACGTCATGGACTAATGACGTCATATCGGAACATTTGCGCATATATGTCATTCAATTGACGTTTGAAACGGAAAAAATTTGAATCGACCGATTGAAAATCAAAATAAATGTAATATGGATGAATATGGGAAAAAATATTATTTTTTCTTGAAATGACAATATAGATTAATGAGAATTAGTTCCGATATTTTTGAATGTGCGAAATATGATCAGCAGGAGAACGAAAGTTATGTGAGGAAAGAATAAATACTGTTCAAAGATTCAAATATTGTAGAATGTAAGAAAATGGACTGGATATATACTACAAAAAACATTTTCTGATATATTCTAGGAGTGTTAAAATTGATATTTGCTTTAATATTCTGTTGATATATTTTTCGTTGATCAACATTATCAGGATATATCCTATCATACGAGAGTTTCTCTTCAATAATAAATTCACTGAATACAATTATTGAATCCTTGATTACAATAATGCTATTTTCAATTATTTTGGATTGTGAATGCTATAGTAGATTCCTTGATTATAAAAGGAGGATTCTTGATAACAAGTACAAAAATTCAGGATTGAATCTAGTATAAAATTATTGAGCGCAAACGCAGGGGTTGTGTATGCTGTTGCTGGGCGCAGTAGCTCTCAAAAACTGGATTTTGGTCCACTAGTATTCTTGGTATTGATATCACAGGCGCGCGTCACCCAATCTGATATCAGTCAAAGATGAGGGATGTTTTTCGAAAGTGCAAGCATAGCGGGCTAGCACATAACCATTATTATAGGAACAAAGGAATCGTTCAAGTTCCACTGACAATATTTCATTACACTTATTTGTTAATAACACCATCTCTCCAAAACACCTTCCTACACAAAAGTTCTTTCAGACCGCAACGCTCTGACTCAAATTTCAAGTATCACTGAAACAAAAAATATCGAATCAGAATAATGACAGCAATATTTATGTCACATTGGACTTTTAAGTCTTGTGACGATATTATTCAATTAAGCGATACTTAAAATTTGAGGGACAGCGGTGCAACTGGCCATCAATCTGTCAGATTGAGTGGAAGGTAAGTGTGAGGTGAGTATGAGTCACGTCCCTGAATTTGGCCCTGTCTTCTACAACACTTCACACGATTGGAGCCAACGCTAATTTGATTTTTAATCTCACTCAAACACTCAAAGTATCAAATAAAATCGACGCAACATGAAGCTCCTCGTGCAACCTTTTATTCTGTTCTGATCCTACTTAACTTGATCTAACTTATCTGAATGACTAGTGGCCAATTTTATAAAAGATCAAGTAAATTCACTCCTAAAGTGAATTTATTTTATTTAACAAATTCCAATCAGTTTGAGGTTCCTCAAGACAACAAAATCATTGCTATCAAATAAACGACTGTCATCTAACAGAGTAAATTTCATTTACTATGGAAGTAAAATACTCTGCCCATTATAAAACCAGGCATAAGTGAAAAAACTAGCTTTTATTTAACTTTTAAATCATTCCATTGGTCTCGACTAAATACGAGAGTGAAAAGAGAAGAGGAGATGGCAAGATAGGTTATAAGGGCAACATTATTCTATTGTTTTTATATTCTATGATGTATTGGGTGGAATGTGATTCTAATGTAGCTGTAAGTTTCAAGTAAAATTTCACAATCTGAGTTTGCGCCCTGTCTGCTACTGATTTTTACAGCAACTATTACAGCCAAAACTCAGAAACCCTTCAGCTCATCCGAACGACAACTCAATTAGAAATTATTCATCAATCTGTCAAACGACAATAACAAACGCTTTGTGAGTGAAATATCCGATTTATTTGAAATAACAATTATTAATGCATTCAAATTATAGCAAAAGAAATGGATAACAGATTTGGATGTCAAAAATGGAAGAATAGGAGCTAAGTGCAAAGTTAGAGCGTAATAATGGTAACTGATTATTCACTTCATATTTTCACCAAGCTTATCTTGCCGAGAGCTTTAAATTCATACCAAACTAGACACAAATGGAATAACTTGTAGAAAAAACAATTGACTATCGTTTGAATATGCTTTTTGACATTTTTACTAGAATTATTCCTGCAAGAGCTCCAATTTGATATTATATACGACAGACCAGAGTTACTTATTTTGGAAGAAGAATGGACGAACGTTTGCATGCGGTGTTTGAATATAAGTAACAATTATATTATCTCATTATTACTTTTATGCAGAAGAATAAAACAAATTTTACTGTTTTATTCTTGGATGCAACAGTAACATTTCGCAGTCTAGAATTGGAAAAAAACTACATAAGGTCTAGTAGGACGACTGAAGACTGTAAATTTAGCAACATGATCAGATATCAATTTAACCCATACTTACATCTTTGCCTTTAACTTGAACTCTTCGCCCGATTATCAAAAAAAGAACAACATAACCCAAGTTTTTATCCAAGCAAATTGAATTATTGCCAATGTAAACCGTTAATGTTCCAAATAATACATTTTTATATCTTAATCCAATAAGATTGTGAGCACCACAAGGAAAACTAGCTTCAATTTTAGGTTTTTAACATATTTAACGTTTTTACGTAAAAAAGTAGGCAAATAATTCGATGTAAAAAAGGGGCTTTCCACATGTAAAAAATCTAGTACAATACGTGAGGTATTTTACATGCTCATCCCTGACTATAATCTGATGAACCGTTTCTGGAGCAAAGATTATTGTCCTCAATTTTTCGTGATCAGGGATTGCTAATTTTTCAGGATCACTGAAGAAATGTATTGGGAGCAAATGAATTAAAGCTAGTATACACACTAATCCCAATTATCGGTGCACTATTTTCAGAGTTGAGACTCATTTATTGGGAATAATTGAGCACATAGAAATTATTTTATTCTTAATCACAAATTGGTCACAAAGAACCATTCTCTTGATGTTGATCCTCACAAATACACGATGATTGGAATGCTGTCTAATGAAAATAAACCAACAAAGCATTACTGAAAGATCAACAATAAAGTGAATGCAAAAGGACAGTATCAGAATTCCTATCTAATTATTTCATTATCTATAGTATATCCAAACTAGTAGGAATTAATTCTAAAGTAACAGATTCTTGTCAATCAGCATGTGTCCCGTATACCAACACTTGAAAGAGTTTTAGGATCATGCAGCTTTCAAAAATAATATACGGAGCCCTTGATTATCTTTATTGGAATCGTAACTTCAACGTCATATTATATGAGAGAGAATATTCTATTGCTATTGTCAGTCGAATCATTTCTGGCTGATGAGTATCCGTTTTCCATCTTGAAGAAGTTTCAATATTTCTCTACGAATCGCCAACGCAAATATAGCAGCAGCAGGAATTGTGATCATTCAAATGTTAGGTCACAATATTGAACAAGACGTCCAACAGTTCGAGGATATATAACACAATTCTAACACGAGTCGATATGTGAGCGAGTTGTGAGCTCGTTACCTGCGCCAGCTGGACGTGTCATTTTCAAATGTCAGCTGAACGAAGACATTTTCTGCGTATTGCATGTCCTCGACATCCTTTCCAAAGTCTTTCTCTGTTCAATGCTTTTCTGAAAGTCGATACGAGGCATGGACGACAGCGCAGATAAGAATGTCATTTGGTGACTTCTTTACGACCTGGCACGACACGGCTGTCCAACTATCGGAAATGTAATTTGGAATTCCAATTTTAACTACGAGCATTGTTTTTCGCTAGGACAATCGAAAGTTTTGCACTAAGTTGTGAAATGGCATCATTCCAAACGCGCTAAGCGGTACATAATGTGTTGAAATATAGCTTCAACTTTAAACTACCAAATGCTGTATCCAGATGTAAATGAATATGGATGAAATTAGATAAGATGGAATAAATTTTATATTCCAAGACTCAGTTCTGTAATATCAAATTTCATGGTTTCTTTACAATAAACAATAACTATTTATTGCTACATTTTATGGCAAAAAGCTAATTCGGCTTTCTGTCATTTCTCTTATACATTAAAGTAGCTATAAAGAGAACATATGCAATTTATTGTTTATTGGCAGTAACGAAAACACATTTTCTAACCAAAGTATGTAGCTGAATTCCTGCTTTGTTCAAATGCAATCATTACAAGGAGGTATAAAATCAGTATTTGTTTTCAGAACTTCCTACGCGAAGAAGTTTATTGTTCAACATAGAAGTCTTTGCAAATAACAATATAAAGTAGTTCGATTTTGGAACGAGGGCTCTGGAGGCTTAATCACTTACAGGCGATACATGACATTATTCTTTATTTGCTCTTATACTAGTTTGAGAGTCCATTCGATAACTTATCTTTGGTGACCATGGATCTTATTCTTCATTCCGTGATAAAACCACATGAAAATGCAAAAATTATAGTTTGATTTCGGAAAGCGGAATCAGTAGTCCCAGTCTTTCCCAGGTGGATACGTCAACAAATTTTGGGACTGAGATGTTTGAACCCTTATTGATTGATACGAGAATCTTGGAGTTACAAAATTAATTGAGATATCAAAAAATGCAGTACAGTAAACTAATCTTGTCCTGCCTTAGTGGTTTAATCAAATTTGTACAAAACTTATATATTATGTCAAGAATCAGCAGAGAGTCTAGAAATAACAAGAACTCATCTAGATATTAATCCGGAGTAATCAGTGATTTTAAGTAATAACTTTTATTTAAATCATCCCATGAAGAACCTAGGAGACACAATCAAATTTTCTGTGAATCTATGAAGTATGCTATTGGGTGATCATATTATAAGCAACGATATACAAAGACACATTTGGATCTGATATAATATGACCTTACTCAATATGCAACCAGCAATTATTCTCTGCCAGACATCACTATCAGAATGAATCTCTTTAGTTCTATTCATATCCATATTGTCATTCATTCGGGCTTCCTCATTCGTCCCGTTTGGAAACACATCCTCACAGGACAAGCTGCCAATTAAATTCGTTCATCCCAGAACAGTTTATTTACGCAATCGCCAGTAAATCAAATTCGTCCGCTTTTTTTCCAATATTTGCTCCTGGACAAAACCTACTCTGTCGAACACATCATTTCTGATATCACATTCTGAATTTACCAGAATAATCTACAAGTCATTCGAGTATAAATACGGCTTTGCAACCGATTTAAGCCACTTCTTTGAAAGTCAAGTCGCAAAGTGCACTTCTAGCTTCGAGTCCGAGTGTCATATTTAAAGTGTCCAACGTTTTATTGACCGGTTGTAGTTTTTGTGCTTAGTCCGCTTAGCACAATTATATGACACCAATTGTAGGTCCAATTGTTTTTTCAAGTCCTGAAAAGGAACTTAGATTTGTTCTGCTTCCACTGTTTTGAGCATAGAATTATTTTGCTTTTTGCTGTTTTAACTTAAGAGTCATTTCTGTTTCACTTTGCCGCCTGGAAGCTGAGTCTAGCTCCACAAACGTCGAATTAACCGAAATAGTTCAACGTTTCTGTTTCAAAGTGCATTTCTAATTACGATTTCGAGTGACATCTTCGAAGTGTTCACCGTTGTACCATCCAAGTGGAATTTTTGTGCTGAGCCCGTCTAGCACAATTGTACGACACGAACTATAGGTCCCATTGTATTTCAGGTCTGTTAAAGGAACATAGATTTTTTTCTGCTTTCACTGTTTTGAACTTGGAATTATTTTGCTTCTTGCAGTTTAAACTAAAGAGTCATTTTTCTTCCAAGTCTAGCTCCACGAACGTTGAATTAACCAAAATAGTTTAACGTAACATCATCGCTGGAGAGTCATTTTTCATTTCACAGTGTTGATATGAATTAGAGTAGAGTCACCTTTTGGAAGTCAATGTTGATTTCACAGTGTTGAAGTAGATTAACGTAGAGTCACTGCTCAGAAATCATTCTCCTGAGCGATGAAGACGATCTGAAAGGTAATTCACCGTTCTGGGAACCGCTTCACAATTCTACAAATGTGAAGGACTTTTTTTCTCAAAGTTCCGCGCCGTCTTTGACCGCCTGGTTCCGTACTGCGGACCGCTGTTGCCGAGTCTCGTCACGTCGCCGTCAGCCTTCAGCTATTCTGTCACCATTGCTAATTCCTCAAAAATATATGTTGTATGTTCTCCGTCTCCGTTATTTGTGTTCAAGTGAATCTCTCAGTGACACCTACCTCCTCATTATTCTTTTGACATCCTTAACCCTTCTCTCTGAGCTATCTAGCCGTTTGTCTTCAGAAGCAGCGTCACCGACCGCATTGGCGCCCGAGCATACCGTAAGCAGGTTTGACAGCAGCGAGGTGTCGTTACAATTATCTATTCTCACGGTTAATTTTAAATCAATTTGCTCACTTATCTATACTGCTGTTTTTCATAAGGATGACTAGATTTTACGAGAGTAGCTGGAGAGATTCCCGGCCTCATGAAGAAGATGCAAGATTCCCGAATAATTTTTATAATATTTCACTACACAATCTCCTTGCAATTCAATACATTCAGTCCAACGATGTGTTATCTCTTTGATACCATCAGAATAATATGATACGACTAACGCTCGGTCTTTTCACTTATGCTGGGGCCACACTTACGTATAATGTCATTAATTAAGGCGTTATTCAATAATGAACACATTGTCAATGACAATATGTCAATTGTCACATAACGCCTTACTTAACGGCATTAGACATTAGTGTGGCCCCTGCATTACAAGTACCTTCATTCATTGGATGATATCCACAGCAACAGATTTTGAAATAACTGTTACCATAGTAATTATCTAAGCCATAAAATAATTCGCAGATGTCAAGACCGGGCCTAGATCTGCAAAATGAGCGCCTGTCTCAGCTTCGACGTCTTCGTTCGGAATTATTCTTTGCCACTGTATCCATTTTCTTATGTTGAAGAGAAAAATCACAAGGAGTCAAATATAATGAATGCAGGGCATGTAGAAGCACTTGAAATGGAAGTTCCTTGAGCTTTGCCGCAATAATGCAAGACTTGTGCGCAAGTGCATTATCATAGTGAAATAGCATCCACTCTTTCTCCAACTGAGAACATATTGATTGAATCATATGCAATTTGTACAACAATGAAGAGTAGTAAGCCTTGGTGATTGTTCTGTATTTTTCTAAGTAGTTCTCGATTATTGCAATGACATTTCCAGGAGATAGCACTCTTTTGGCTTTTTAGGCGCACTTCCTCATGCTTCTGTACATTGTTTGAATCACTTCTTTGTCTCTGGCGTTTACAGTGCTGAAACGTCGAAGACATTCAGAAATATTCAAACGCATGCGTTTTTGATTGACTGTTAATAGACGCGGCACCCAGCGAGCAGTAATAGTCCAGCTATGCAAAACATAACGTGAAATCTGATGGATGCAGTCTATCAAAATGTTCACAACCTAAGCCATTTTTCGAAAACTCAGTAGACGATCGTCCGGTATGAAATTGTGGCTCTCGGAAGAATTTCGCCGTTCACGACGGTTTTGGACGTTTCGTATATTCATCTTCTTGAATTGACGTACGACCACGCTCAAACTCAGCCGCCTACTTCCCAACTGTCGGGTATGAAATAGATTTTTTCATTGTGGATTCATTTTTCATCACTTTTAAGGCTGGTTTACGATAGATTTAATTTAAGAATTTACATTAAGAAATCTAGATTCATAGTTTTAGATCCTTATTCCTGTTCATTTTTTGAAATATAACCTAAAATTGACTTTTTGAGTAACCATTTCACATCGCCAAAATTACCTTATTTGCACAAATGATTGAGTTTCGTTTCAATTTATTACTTTTATCATATAAATATCAGTAGTCTTCCACCATATTCATTTTTTTGAATTTTTTTCTCGGTGACAGTTGTCAGTTTGGAATTTCTGACATGTCAACCTATGTCCATGATTGGCTGGATTTATAATTGAGAAAATCTCAATTCGTGAATTGAATCCATTATAAACCAGCCTTGAGTCTTGAGCCTTTTGGAACAGAGTAGTTGATCATTCCATGAGACAGACAAAAATTCTTTTCTTCTTGTCACTGCTACAACAAATCAACTGAACACACAAATCTAAAACTCTGCACATCATCAACTGAAAGGTTTTACTTGAATGATATGGAAGGAATATGATCATACTAGCGACCTCTGTGCCTCCAGCCATGAACCTTCCTGAATTTCATCATACTTTGGCTTTTTTGAACTCCACAGTGACACAGGTTTTCAAATAAAAAGATAAACATGCTACAGAAAAGCGATAATTGAATACAATATCTATATATTGTGGGAGGTTTTCAATCGATCACTTCATATTTTTGGGAAGATACTGGATCGTCTACAATATGAAATTCTCGTGAGATATGAATGTAAATATAAGAATGCTTACGGATCTCATATTGCGAACGTAACTCCTAGATATTCGTATCTAAATATCATCCTCATATCAAAACGAGATGAGAGTACTTCTGTTCCTCGTTTGACATACAACCAACAGCACCATTCCAGTAGTTCAGGATTCTAATATATACTATATCAACCGACGCGATGCACTCAAAGCTCCGTCTGGATATATTTATAATATTTTCAATTCATTCCTTACAAATTTTATTTTCATCATTGTCTGTAATCAGGAAATATTTCTCAGAGTAAGACTTTTTGTTTGTTCTTCTCATACTCCAAGTTTGCTTCCTCAACCGGGAAGCATTATATTCAATTTATGTAGGTAATACATATATTATCAGAGTATTTCAGAGCTGCCAGTGAGGTACAAACTTTATCGAATATATTGTTCGTGATCATACTATCTACAAGTTTATACGATAAGAGTTGTTCAATATACATGTTCCGTTATTAATGGCTTCACGTGAAACCAGTCTTCTCTACTGAGGGCATAATCTATACATTTTGGATGAATATGTATGTAAAATACATTGCAGTCTATCTTTGAATCAGTAAGATACAGTTGAGTCATATAATTTACTTCTAGATATCTGTTTTCTCGAAACTAGCGAATATCTACTACATCCCGATTTGATTTGTGATTACCAAGATCCCAGAGACCATCAAACGATTATTCAAGAGAAATCGGTTATTCATCAGCAAAAACAGGATTGAGATAAAGTATTATTGTCTTTTTGATGTGGAATATTCATAGGAGCAATCAAATAAGTGTCTATTTCGTAACTTATCCACGGCAAGCATAAATACAGTTGACCGCTCCGTTTTGATACACATGATTTTAGTCCGATTTTGTAGCGTGGTTTCTGTAAACTCAGTTATCCTGGGATAGCCAGGTTGAAAAATTTGTTTAACAAGTAATGGAAGCAACTTATTTCATTTCAGAATGATTGAGTAATGTATCAATCAAATAAATGTTTATTCCATAACTAATTAAAATTAATGTATAGTAGTTCTATTTCGAAATGTATATGTGGATGTCTTAGTAAATTTGTCGTGAGAATAGAAAATTTTGCACTTGTTCGCAATTCAAGCAACTGAAACGGATGAAGTGAGTTGTTGAATGGATGTTGGATTAAGATACAAACATCATATTAGGAACAAAACCTTCAAGATGACTACAGTCTGAAGAATTATGCGATCGTTATGACAAGCTTTGGAATTTAGTTTGACATATTTTTCTACATCATCAGGCACAAGTCGTGCGGTTCTTCCCGGCAAAATGTTCTATACAATATGTGGATAATCGAGCCACGAGCGCAAGTGACAGCTGAACATAATTCTATAGGCGGGAGATCCCGTAGGACGTGGGATAGACTCCCGCGGGATGAACTCAAGAGAGGGGATTCAGAACACTTGCATATGAAAGTAAATGGGTGGCAGTGGAACACCCTAAAACCCTTGGATCCTTTTATAATATAAATAGTGAATGTGCAGTAACATTCAACGATTTATATTCGGCAGGAGATCCCACCAGGGGTTCTTAAAACTTCACTGTTAAATGTTGATGTCTTAATCACGTTATTGCGGCTGCCATATAAGCGACACCTTTTCCTATGTTGTTTACCGACCCTACTTGAATACATTAGCGAAGTGACAAAGGCAGCGTACTATACTGTTCATGATATACTTGGATGAGGAGAAAAAGCGTTCACTAGCACGGCAACAAATGTGTTTTGTTCACGACGATAAAATTTCAGAATAAGACTAAAGACTCATATGCAAAGTATTTGAGTGAAAAGGCGATAAAGAAGAACAAATGTGGGTTCCTGCGCTAATTGTTTATTATAAGGACCGTGGTAATATTTTACTAAAAGTCAATAAGTAATTAGTTCATATCGTTGTTATCCTACATTCAATATTCTTTTTCCTATTCACATACGCTCCTGATTCCTTGCCTCGCAATGAAATGACAAGACTGGTTCAGTAACTCACGCACTTTGATGTGTTCATAAGTATGAGGAGACTGGACCTGATTCAGAGATATTTGACTTCCGAATTTGAGGAAGGATGAAATTTCCTGAACTTGAATTGAAAGCCCACTCACAAATTGACAGAGCGTATTTCAATATCTTTTGATATTCATAAATCTAAACTAAGTCACAGTTTCAATCTCGAATTAATCATCCCGCGAAATACACAATATTACTTAAATTGATCATTAGATCAAAAGTATTCATGAGTAATTGTTCCTCACTCTATATTTCTTCATAAAGTGTTGCATTTCTTGTCAGGTCGGAATCGACATTGAATATCAAATTATATTTGTACTCCGCTGGCTGCCTCCGAATAATTTAAGTGGTTAGACGGCCAAATGGGTGATCATTATTTGGCTGCTGTATTGTATGATTGATTATTTCAATGTAAACAACAACAAATTCAACCCTTCTGGCTGTAAAATGACAGGATAGAAAAACGTCATGAACGTGAATATAAAGTACTGCCTAATGGACGTTGTTAGGATGACAAAATGTCAATGGGGATGATTAATTATCAAACTATTCACTTTTGTAAGTGTTTGCAGCCTTCAAAGTGCATACAAGTTGACGCCTATCTAATCGATGTATACACAGAGGTCGATTTTAATGAGGTCTTGCATAAGTTTTCAGTGCACTAGATACAAAGAAACGAATATTTTATTGTCGCCGTTTATTATAATTGTGTTCACAAACAAATTGAACACAGCTTGGTTTGAGATATTGTTGAAATATTATACATGATTCTGAGCTGATCGGTGGTATATGGTCCCGTCTGAAAAATTACCAGAAATAAGCCTTGAGTCTCGAAGATTGAAATTCATAAAGGTTCTCTCCCAGTATCAATACAGTATCAGAAGACCTGATATTGGGGCGAGATCTGGGAAAGATCTATACACTTGTCTCCCTTATTCTACCTCTTGATGAAGACCTCCGCAAAATTGCAAGTCCAGTAGTGGACCGATTAGAAGGTCTTGTTTACCCTGAATCAATGTCGTCCACTGGTCCACAGAACGGTGGAATAGTTCAACTAATGGTTTTGAACTATTAACGACTACAACAATGGGTAGTCAATTGAGGCGCATTGTGCTCGAAGGTAACCGGATGTGAATAGCGAGGACCCTAGAGGAGTATCAACAATGCATCAAGAACGCAGACCAACCCCAACAGAGTAAAGTTTCAGATTTAGAATAGGTACTAACAAGATTTCAAACACACCCATTTCGGAACAAGAGAATTGATGAGAGAATCCTTTTTCACTCTTCGGATGGAATTGATATAGATGAAATATCTCAATTTTGACATGAATATGTTTTGTACTTGTCATCTGGTTAGTGACTAAATGAGAAATTGATATTTGAGGACATAGCTCTGCTTATACGTAGTGTTCCATTCACCATTGAAATATTTTGAAAGTAGCTTTTCAGAATATGGAGTACTACTTGACGTGTTATTCATACTTGGTTCCACTTTCTTATTGGAATGTATTCAGCCACAGAATGATTGAATTCAATAACTTCAAAGATTAGAACGAATGAATATAGATGATTCTATATCATTCAAAATATATTCATATCAAAGTATTGATCGATTCACGTGATTTTCATGATTACGGTTGGCATATAACATAATGGTAGTCTGTTTAATCAGTTGTACATGTAGTGCGAATGATTCTTTTATGTTGTGTGATACATATATTCATTCTTTCTCCACCATTCAAAATGACAAGTGTTACCAAATTGAATGGTGTATGTAAATATAAGGTCATGCTTCTTCCACAGGAAATGGGCAACAAATGGATAAACCTCCAATAAAACATAATTACCTAATACAGGACTCTTGTAGTTAAACAAGAGAATTATTTTGGGAAGTACCATAACAGAAACCTGATGATAGTTTTGTACTTTCCAAAAATCATGAGAAAGCATTTTACAGGAAAAATTAATAGCAGAAATAGAAGACTCAAATATGGATGAGTACATCGAATGTATGACAAACGAGAAAAACGTTGAATTGAGAGAGTCACAGAACTATTCTACAACTCACTGGGAGTCATCCACTACTTCGATGAGATATATCTTACCAAATATTTTTGTCTATGCTAAGAATAACATAGATGACACCAAGGATATTGAGAACCAACAATATAACATAATAAGCATTAAAGAAAGTAGACAAAGGATAGATCCTAAAGATCAGTACAATGGATCTTTGCGATAAACATGCATATCTCTAATCGAACAGCATCATGAAAAAGCATTCTTGTGAATATACAAAATGATTAAAGGAAGAAATACTCTGGCAGAAATATAGCGTTGAACATATACTTTCAAATAATCTTAATATACTCAACAAAAGGCATTGGAACCAAACACAAAAAACATGGAAGTAGGAAGAACCTATGGTATCAATTTATTCATGTCTCATATTTTCATATGGCAAATGGCATGTGAATAACATCATCGTGAAGATATGGAACCATACAGGCCGTATTTTTCAAGTTGTATGATGCCATTTCCTATGTTGTCCGATTGTTGAAGGAATGCATGATGTTTATATAAATATGATTATTTATTATTATTTATTTTTTAATTTAGTCTGCCTCTTCCTTTTTCGTTCGTACCTTTTACTTTCTATATTTGTTTGATTTGTCTATTTTCTAGCATACTTATTAGATGTTTATTTCGTGCTAGCTGTCTTGTATCTATTGTGATTCGTTTTCTCTCAGTCTGTAGGTTCCTTCTTAGTTATTCGTTTCTTATGTTGTCTATTCTTTGCACACCTTCTATTGCTCTCAGAAATCTCATCTCAGTCAATTTTATTCCATTTCTATTTCATTGATTCAGAACTTGAGTCTCACTTTTGTATATTAAGGTTGGTCTGTATATGGTTTAATACAAAACAATTTTTGTGATTTCCGATACTTCTTTGTAATTTAGAGTAACTTTGTTCATGGCATAAAAGTTTCTGTACGTCGCCTAGATTCATTATTTATTGGGGTGTTTCATTTGTTATTAATTGTTGCATACAGGTATGAAAGATGTGTCCACTTGCCCTATTCCTTTCCCATTCAGTGTATGACTCGTTGTTATAGTTTCTTTGGTTATTGTTCTATCCGTGTTGATATTCATATTATATTCATGCAGTTCTTAGTTCCATATACGTTCAAGTTGCGTAGCATATCTTCTTAATTTTTGGAGAAAATTGCCAGATATCATCCGCAAGTGCACACTCTGCCAACGTAATTCTTGCTATTCATAATGTCCAATTCCAATAGTTTTTGTTCTGTTTTTTGTATCCTTCATTGTATTTTCGGATATATGATGAACAATATCGGATTCAAGGCTTCTTTTTGTCTTAATGGCTGATCGTGAATTCATCTGTAACTTTGTTTCCTTTTCATCTGTAGTTTGCTGTTCTTTTGTAAATTCTTCTTATTACTTGTAAAAGTTGTTTATTTGAATGTCTCTGCTCCAAGATTCTCCAAATTTTTGCCCTCTGTACCCAATCAAATTTGTTATTGTGTCTCATCACGTTATTCCTGTCATTCTTCTAAGCGTTAATATGTGGTCTTGCACAGAGTGTTCGCTTCTGAATCTGCTCTGTGCTCTATTGCACATAGCAATGTTATTCCTTTAAAACTATTGTAGTTGCCATTCCTCCCATTTTTACATATGGGAGATATTATTGTTTTTTCCCAGTCTCAAGGTGTTCTGCCAGCTTTCTATACAATGTTGAATATTAATAAGAATATTTGTCCTCCCTCTTCACCTATATATTTTATCTGTCCAGCATTCATCATGTCATGCTCTGGTGCTTTCCCGTTTTTCAGTTTTCAAAGAGCTACTTACAATTCATCGATTGTTCTCTCCCACCTTTTCTATCGCTCTGATTCTTGATTGATCGTTCTCATCATTACTTACTTTCTTATTTCTTATTATTTAGTAATTCTCTAATAGTTCCTTGAAATATTCTTTTCTTTTGTACATTATTCTACTTTTCTCAGTTTCCTTGCTTGTCTTTCATCACTATTATTATCATCTCTCAAATTCTGGCTTTTGCTTTGAATTTTCACATAAATTGTACAATAAATGGATCATTGGTTGAGTGTGAACAGCTACAGCACATGAGAACATTTTATACTATAAATATATGCATGAATGGTGTTCAGGGTCCATTTCGACTCTCTTTTCCATAAGTAGCTTGGTATGGACCCCTACCTCTGAATTGTCCAGGATACAGTATGGACTACAGGCTTATCTAGGGAGGTATCTACAATTGAACAACATATGTATTGATGTCTCTGAGTCTTCTTTGCAAAGTCTGCATGATCTGTTTTCTTCGTCCATCCAATATCTATTATCTTTCAATTCATCTCCGCATCTTAATCTAGCTATCAGTTTGATTGACCCTCTGTTTTTGTTCTGAAAATATTGCGGCTTCCCTATTGGTCTGGTTTTTTTGTACATTTTGTTGTAACTTGACTTCTAAATCTTGCTGTCCTGTTCTTGTTCTTGTGGGTCTTGATATTTTTTGGCCAGTTCTATTTTGGTGTTATTATTATCTTCTTGTTCTTTTATTGCTTATGCAGTTGAGAGCCCGTTTCTTCTATGATAATTATTTTTCTCTCAATTTCCAAGAGCTTCATACTTCTTTTTTTTCTTCTTTGCGGTTCATATTTCTCCAACATTGGTGAA
This sequence comes from Dromius quadrimaculatus, assembly GCA_963989225.1. Lineage (NCBI taxonomy): Eukaryota > Metazoa > Arthropoda > Insecta > Coleoptera > Carabidae > Dromius > Dromius quadrimaculatus. The sequence goes on from OZ022328.1 coordinate 8,847,046, forward strand.
TTATTCTGCTTGAATCGCTTTTGCTAATGTTGTTTTTGTAGTTGATTGCTCGCAGTTCAGCGGATACTTTCATTTTGTCTCTTTTTGTTACTTCTAGTACTATGTACTGTGGTGTACTTCTTTTTGACCCTAACGTTCATTCTATGTATTTTTGTTGTATTTGCACCAGTATCAAAATTTCTTCCCTACCCCAGATCTCTGCCCCGTACATTAAAATACTTTTTATTATATAATCGGACAATACTATTCATATTTTGAAATTGTTTTCACATTTTATTTCTGCTTTGCTCTAAACTTCTTTAATCGCAAAATTGGCTTTCTTGTTATATATTCCATATGTTTGTCGATGTTATTGTTCTGTCTTAAGGTGAATACCAGATATCTAAATTCTTTCACTCTTCCTATTTCTTGTTCTCTCCATAGCCACTGTTTAACTCTTACAGTCCTCCTTTTTCAAACTTCATCACCCTCGAGTTTTTACGTTTCTTTATTATCAAATATTTCTCTCAATCACATATTCCATTTTTTTCTCTGCTTTTGCGAAAAGCACAATATCATCTGCGTACGCCATTGTCCAGAAGTCTATATTCCCAACTGTTACTTCTCTCGTCTGTCCTTTTTGGAAGTGTTCTTCTATGTCTGACATATACATATATGGCGAATAAGGCTGGGCTCAACGGACAACCTTGTCCTGGTGTTTTCGTTGTCTTTGTTTGTCTTTGTCCTATTCTTACTACGTTAGAATTCTCTCTATAGATTTCCCTTACTTTCCTGATTAAATTTTGGTCTTTATTTTTGTCTTTTATTCTTTTTATTGATATTTTCTGATCTACGTTGTCAAAGGCTGATTTTAAGTCTACAAAAAATGGAAAGAGTTCCCCTTTTTCTTTTGAAATTTCTTGTTCTATTGAATAATTCATTATCTTTATGTTGTCCATTGTACTTCTTTGTCGTCTGAAACCACTCTGCGTGTCTGGTAGAATAAGTTTGAGTTATATTTCATCTTGTATCTTCTGATTCAGAATCATTGCGTAAATTTTGTACAATATATCTAAGAGAGTTATTCTTCTATAATTGTTGAGATTGCTTGTCTCTCTTTTTGTATTTTATCCGTTTCTGTTGTGCTTGGTTCTCTTTCTTGGCATTTTTCAGTATTTTGTATTACAATTCTTGGTTTTTCTTCAAGCTCTTTTCTATTAATTCACCAAAATCTCACCAGATTTTCGTTTCAAATACTTATCACCTCTTTCACATTTCTACTTTGCTGTTTATAGTTTCCATAAATAGTTTCCAGATCAAGCTCAAGATTCCCTCATTTGTCCTTAAATATATCAACTTCTATTTGAAACTTTTTCTACTATCTCGCTAAGTTGGCTTGATTGAATGAATACACACTAATTGAACAAATTGGCTTGACCTTGACCGTTTGTTTCGTGGCTCCTATCATCTAGCACTTCCTCTGATTTGTACAAATATTGTTGTAATAGCGTAATTTCTGCAAAGCTGAGCGAATTGCAGTAGGCTCTCATTCTCCACGAGGACGCATAGTCAAGCTTGATGATTATATTCGCATGACAAAATATTGTTACCAAAACTGCATGAGTCTTAGGATGAAAACATGCCATTCATACCTTCAACTTGTTGAAATAGGAATATAATTATCCCATATGAATCAAAAATGTCTAATGAATATATTTCCGACAATAATTCAGTCACAATAATATAACGAGTTTGAGGTGACAATAATACTCTTTCTGTAATCTCTAACATAAATCTTTCTTTCTCAATTTGTGTGGCTCCCCTTGGACTTGGTGACGTATACAATGGAGACATTCGTCGTTGACTGAGGTTGGCTTAGCGGAAATAGCATGCTGCGCGATTTGATGAGGGTCCGTTAACAATTCACTAACAGCGCTCAATGCGTGAAGGATCGTTGACAAAAAGTCGCTTCAATACCAATTTTACACAATGCAAATCGATTGTTACTTCACGATTGAAAAAAATTAATGGAGGCTCTTTGTTTGATACAAATAATGCAAACTTGTCAATAGCTACTCGCGAATAATAGTGAATAGTTGAAGAGGATAGAGTTGGTAACACTCGTTTCATTCCTGTCTCCTGTTAAATGAGCTACTAAATGAAATTTATTAATCAGTATCTGGAAATTTGAGGTTCGCCAATGAAGTTGTACACTTGGATGAAAAGCGAGAGATTCTTAAAGTCTTTTGGAGACATGCGTCTTCCATTTTAGAGTTAGGTTTATTCAATTCTAGGAACGATCTTCAGACTCCACAGTTCTGCAAACTTCTCTGCCGAAATTAGAAAATATAAATATTGGACAGGTTTGCTTTTCTCTGCAGTCACCCGTAGAGTAATATACAAATACCAACAAAATATTTTTCGCAGGAATTTCGCTTTAAAACAGAGTAAAAAATGTTCATTTTCAGGTGAACGCTCAAATTCGTCACGGAAGAATGCCCTAACGACAGACACAAGGCCTAAATATTAAAATACAATAGTTAGGGAAGTTTTCCATGGGATACGACTGGAAGCACAGCAAATCGAAAGATACCCTCCTTTCCCTCACAGTTTCAATTTGTTGTGGCAAGGAGTGCTTTGTTTCCGGCGTCTGTCATATTGTCTGTGACACTTGTAAAGAGATCTTTATCGTTATACTCAACATTGAATGGATGGTTGACTTAACATCAGAATGAAATTTCTCTGATGAAGAATATCTTTTTAAAGCCTGACGTTTCAAGAAGTATTATAACAAGACCATGCATATTTTATATCAGTCTTCAGAGTATTAGGAATGGGTGTGCATTATTCTATAGTTGTACATAAACTAGAAGTTGAAGAATGATCTATCAATGCACTTATTTCTTGATAAAATTCCAAATTTCTGAAATTTGGGATTGTATTGAATTAAAAGCGACCTAATTGAAGTTTACTATCTACTATTCACGATATACTTATAATCCCAATTTATATATAAGATACTTAATGATTTAATTCGAATTTGAGATATTGAACCAAACAGAAATATTCCATTACGTAGCTTCATGAATTCTCAAAACTGCCTCTAAAATAGTCCTTCCACGAGCGAAACGGCAAGTTCCAATTAGAAAAATCAATTGGAACTTAGAATATTTCAAGTTTATTATTTCTTTGAATAATTTGAGCTTCTCATTTCTGGATGCAGCAGAAACATCCCTGGCAGAAACTATTAAAATTCTGCTTTTGTCTTAAAGTTTTGATACTCTTGTGAGTACTCTCTGCTTTTCTTCAGTTAGGATAATAGCCATCTTCTTTTTTGCGGCTAATTAGCCAGATGAAAATTTTATGTTGATGGAACTAATCAAATTAACGTTATAGTATCTATATCCCTAACAATTATTGTTACTTCACACAAGAGTCTTGGTTAAAGAGCTTTTTTGCTAATTGAAGATTATCTCATTCAATAATTTTTTCTTCCTGTAGAACAAGGCGATGAAAGTTCCATTCGCAAAAACAATATTCATCCAATCAAATCATATTCATATTATCTGTAGTAGTATTACAAATGATATGAAGATTATTGTTATATTTACTGTATAATTACGGAATTATTACTGCAGAATTCATGCATGGATAATTCAACAGTAATCCAATTATTCATAAATGAATTATGTATCAACAAATTTCGAATAATCTATTATAAATACCTGAAAAACTGGAATATCAAACAGTATATCAAGATCATTGACCGTTAGTAGAACTGATCTTGTAATTGATAAAATATATTACATATCTAAAAACCTAGAAGCAGGAGGGAACATTGCTCCTAGGAATTCAAAAATAGTTTTTGGGAGGATTAGCATTCATCTGAATCCAGCTACAAATACTTCTATGAAACCCTGATCGGTATCTGAGGAATCCGCTGATATCGCTTGAGAGAAAGAAGCTGGCAGTCGACTAGAGTATCCTTTGGTGGCCTGACAACCATCACCCTCCTGGAGGCCAGTACCACCGTTACTGATTTACCCGCCGCCGCAGATTCAAATGTCACTGCTAGTTGTCACCGCGAAGTTCACTGGATGAATAAACATTTTGTTGTCGTATTCTTGTTCATATATGTTATTATTGCATTTTCTATTTTACTTCAAGATTTTAGTTTCTACGTTATTTCAAGATCTCATTTTCTATTTCATTTTTTTCCATTTTGAATAATAGATAATAATTTTGTTTCCAAATATACACTCATTGATTTATTTGTGTTCCCTTGAAACTCCTGGCCCTTCTCCCCTGCAGCAACCCTTAGGCTCCTTTTTGTAGTGTTCCGCCTCCGAATAGAAACTTAATTGTACCGAAGTAAGTAAGATCATGTCATTTTTAGCAAGCTTTAAAGCAGGGTCAAAACTAAAATTTCAGGAAATTCTTTGAGCTGGAGTATTGACAGATTATTCTACGATTATTATTTTGGAAGATATAAGCTTTCAAAGTGTTACAGACTCATGTCATTTTCTTGCATTATTTGCCGTTTCATACAAACAGAATTGAGTGGTTGAAGATTTAAAATGATTTCAATATAAAGTGGATTGTATAAAGGATGGTAAGGTTTTCAACAAAAAATTGAAAATGTCTTGTCCACACTGCTCTATTTTAGCTTAAATTGCTGACCGGTTTCGATTCTTTCAAGAATCATCATCAGAGCATACAAGCAACCGGCTCTGATGATGATTCTTTGAAGAATCGAAACCGGTCAGCAATTTAAGCTAAAATAGAACAGTGTAGACAACACTTTTTCAATTTTTTGTTGAAAACCTTACCATCCTTCATCCATTTCTACACTTGGGCGTTTCCCCTCTTTAAATTATGGATTATATAAGTTCTCCATAAGCGTTTAGTTCATTATTCTACTATTATAATTTTAGAGGGTACGAGCTTTGAAACTGTTATATATTCTGTAGTATTATTGCGAATTCAATAATCAAAATCATTCATGTTTTCTATCTATTTTTTCAGATGAATAAGTTGAAATTAAACTAACTGTCAACCAACAAGCATTTCCAATAATATCAAATAAACATATCACATATCAAATCCAGAAGAAATTTTCTTATTTACTCATACAGAGAAATTCAAAACGTCATTTTTTGATGTAATAATACGGAAGATTGAACAAATTTGAACTAAATCAATTCAAAAATTGAAAGAAAATCATTCGGAGTGTTCTCTCCTCGGTCCGATTACACTCGTATCATTAGTGCAGCAATATTTTAACTATAAACATGAATATTTTAGTGATATTTTTTTTGGGTTATTCTCAACTTTTGGGTCTTAATAATTCTGCCATTTCGTAAGAAGAACTTTGAAATCACTAATTTGAATGAAAAATTACATATTCGAAATATTATATATAAATAAGTCAAAAGTGTTACCTCACATTAATACAACATATCATTCGATTTGAGTGCAGAAAATTGTGCATAATATTTTGTGAATAGAATAAATTTACAATTCTCAAAAGATCATCGAATGATGTATAAAAATGAAGGATAAAAAATTATTGAATTATTCACGTTGCAAACGTTTTATTTTGTATAAAACCTTCATCAGTGCCTTAGAGAAGAGTTGAACATAACTGATGAAGGTTTAATAGAAACCAAAACGTTTGCAACGTGAAGAAATGATTCAATAATTCTTCATTCTTCATTCTTATCCGTCATCCGATGATCTTTTGGAATACATAATTTTTGCAGGATATGACCACTTGCTAAATTCACTAAGTCTATGACTCAGAGGTGGAGCGTTAGTCTTTAGTTCGACAGATACCAGAATAGAATCGCATTCGGGTAGAGTTGAAAAAAAAATTTTGCATACAGATAATCATTTCACCAATATCACTTACCTCAATCATCATCATCTAGATTCAAGGTTATGCTATTAATAATGTACTTGACATCTTTTATTTGCCTGACGGCTCATCAATTTTCACTGGGTGCCTCAGGCGCCTTGCAAGCTTCTAGTAATTTTAAACTTACTGCAATGTATATGGAATTATTGAAAACAAAGGATAAAAACATAATATTCTATTATTTTATTTTACTTATTGTAAGACGTGAAAGCTGGAAATTTATTTATGAATCGAATGAAGCGGAGATTTTAGTTTAGACCGTTATGTTATAAACAACCAGCGACAGTGCTGACGGGCCGAATTAAACAAACAAAAGGGTCTGCTTCAAGGCACCTAGCTGAAATAATCATCGATGGGAGATGTCTGATAGTGTTGATCATCAGTTTTCAACAATATTCTCTAAAACATTCATAAAAATCAGTAGACAGATTTCAAGAGAAGTGAGTGATGTTTTAATGTACATTTAGCACCTAGTGTCTGTAAAATGGCCGTCGGCCCAAGCTAGCAAGTATGCGTAAGATCAAAGTACATACTAATACTACTTCATTCCACACATTTTGTTTCTGAGAAAATAAATGACATTTGGCGGACCTGAAATTTTGCTTTATATCACAATACTCTGGTACTTGAATTCGTAAAAATATATTAGAGAGAATCATGGAATATACTTATTGATTTTGCCTTTGTTTTCACCACAAATTTGGCAAGAACTCTTCTTTGTTGTGCAGCTCATTCTTATTGAAATTAGATACATTGTTTCTCTTCTGTAATATCTTTTGTTTGGTAAATATTTGATGAAGATGAAGAAGGTGAACTTCTCCAGAACTTGTCAACACTGGGTAGCAAGAAGTAGGGAATTATCGATTAGGATACAGTACAAAACAATCTCATAAGGTCAAAACTTAAGGATTATATGAAATTTTGATGAGTTTCTGACTTGAAGTTCTGATTTCTATGCTGTTATGTTTTCACATATTTGATTATATACTAAAGAAAATCAGCTTATGCAAATGGGTATCTTCAAATGCATTTATTCTCTTGTAAGTAGAAAAGGGTTCAAGTATTGTCAAGTGGATACGATACAAATATAGGCACATCACACATCAAGAAATACGACGAAATATGTTTCACATCTGCGGACAAATACATCCAAATTAGAAATAACAAATTATTTAAAGACCAATAATCGGTAAACCGTTCAACCGCAACTTATTATTTTTAGAGCTAACGAGCTCGATAAAGCGACCACAAAACCCGGCAGCTTTGTTGCTGAAATAACATCAAATAAAAGTCAGTTGCTGCAAATACCAAGCATTAACCGAATATATCTGTCCACCACCTGCGAACCGTGTAATTGTTGTCAATATTTTTAGCTGCTGAAATTTATAGGTTTGCGTTATTAATTGTAGTCGTATTATTTGGCTTAATGAGATTTCAACACATTTATCAGTATTTCATTCCAGTTTTCATACTTTTTTCCCACGAGCATACCTACTTTTTGGATATAAATGTATACAGTATATGAAAAGCAGAAGAGAAATATTTTATTAGCCCTTATTGAGGCACTCCTAATATACATTCAATCATTCCATGCGCTACAGACAGCCACGCCACCATGCCAGTTACGTTCAACATATATTTCACAGAGTAACCCCTGCGTCTGACAGACAATAGATGTATAAAATATGATTATGACTCCGTCTGATATATGTTAGTGAAGTTATTTTTTTTTATTATTTCATACAGCGCTACGTCGTACCCAGGGGTGCCATTGGAGTGTCGTGCATTGTGCATGATAGTGTCTTCCAGGAGACATCATTCCTGACCCAGAATAGCTTCAGCTATTTCTGACCTTAAAAGCAACAGCACATCCTAGAGAAGAAGGTCACACACATGTATCGAAGTTCAGGGTTTATATTGTCATTAATATTCTATTAGACAGGTTGTGAACATCTAGCCTCCGTGCAATTATGAGAAGTATGAGATTGGTTAGATGGAACAAGAACTTCGTGATGCGAGACCTACTTGATTAGCAGCCCTCATCTGGTACGAACGCATGGAATAGTTATAAAAAAAAAAAGTCATCTGTGGTCATCAAGGATCTCAATGTTTGCAATACAATTTATAATGCAGCTGCTGTTATTATGTATTTCTCTTGAATTGATGAATCCTTGGCTCCAAGTCTCTAATGCTAATAGTACTCCATTCATCATTTGCATTAGTCTCCCGCTAGGATCTATTCAATAGGAATCTAACTCATTACTCCTATTTGAGAATTGCAATTACAACATTTCACACAAACATAAAATATTCATTAAGCAGGATTCCAGGAACACGAAGAATACCTTGGAAAGAGATAGACATGTCCCTGTTTCCTTGCACAGGAAAGAGACACAAATTTCATTGCACATTCCTGTCCACATTTGCAGTTATGGTTATTGAATTGAGTACCTGCATTACGATTTAATAGTTATACTCCTGAATGTTCTAGGCGGTATTCTGTTACATCGATTCAATTATTAAGGAATGAGGGATACTTCCATGAAGTGAATTATGTTCTCTAAAAATCATAATGGAGGAGGTAGTTGGGCAATTCAATTCAATATAGGGTGAATAAGGGAGAGAATTTTTATGGGAATACATATGCGGAGAATGGATGGCATTTAGGGGATGATTCTCAGTTGAGTTCATTCATGTATCAAATTTATTTTATATATATGGAAACTCCTCGTCCTCGAATAGCAGCAGACCTTTTCCTCGGACCATACTATATTATAATTCTTTTCATTCAGAACACGAATATAATTGAGGAATAATAATCAAATTTTGATTTTAGTCCTAAGCAGCGCTGGTTCAAGCCGGGACGAGGCTCATAAACTAGACGGAAAATGGGAATATATAATGTATTTGGGAGATTTCACATCCAATCTTTCTCTTAGATGAACTATTCCACCAAATCATGTGAAATTTTGTGTTCCTATCACTATTTCGATTGATTTTAGAGAGCACGGGCTTGCGGTGAACCAAGTTATATAATTATATGTGCTTCTGGAATCGGACCTGTCAAGCAATGTTCATGATATGTTGTGCGTAGTGCTCTCGCTGGTTTTTCAATGCAAGTAGAATGACAGAACGACTGGAGCAGCGCTACTGCATCAAATTTTGACAGAAAATGGGTGACAGCTAGCTGGAAAATATTTGGAAGATCCAGACGACTTTTGGTGACAGTGCTATGGTCATCACATTGTTACGATACCTCGCTGCTGGTGACGTTGGTAACTTTGGCGTCAGAGTCGAAACTGCAGATGATATACGGTCAGTGACGCAGCTTCTAGCGACGGCAGAGGAAAGCGTCAGGATGTTCAAAAGAATAATATTCAGGAGATGAGTGTGACTACGAGATATATTTGCACACAAAAAAGGAGCTGTTGAACATACACATATATTGCAGGGATTTGCACGGAGATAGATTGGCTGAAGGCTGACGACGATGATGCGGCGATTGCCCAAGACATTCACGGAATCGCGAAGTGATTTCTCAAACGGTTGATCAAACTTTTTAGCTCGTTCTATACTTCTATACTAAACCAAACTTGTTCCCAAGCAGTGACTCTACGTTAAATTGTTCCAATACTGTGGAGCCACCAATTGATCTCTCCAGCAGTGAGTCTACGTTGAATTTTCTAACACTGTGAAGCCATCAATTGATCTCTCCAGCAGTGATTCTACGTTGAATTTATTAAACATTATGAAATCAACAAAGACTTCTCCAGCTGCGATTTAACGGTTAAACAATCTGACACTGTGGAATCAACAAAGACTTCACCAGCAGTGACTCTACGTTAAGGTAATCGAACGTTCGCAGAGCGGACGGCAAAAAATAACACGGAATGACTCTAAATCAAATTTTGCAAAAATATTCTAAGTTCAAAAACAGCAAAAATATTTGAAGCTCAAAAACAATCAGACTCACGATTTTGTCTCAAACAATCGTACCAAACAGACTCAGCACGGAAGCTTCAAATGGACGTCGAACGGTGAATACTGTAGATTCTTTGGAAGATGGCTCGGAGAACTAACTTTCAGGAGAAGTGACTTGGATTGGCCGCAAGGTCTTATTCATACTTGAAGTTGATTGGAACATGTTACAAAAATTTTGTACCACGTCTTTTTTGTACAATTTTTCTCTCATTCCATACCTATGTTGCCATCTGTATAACAAATTTGCACTAATTCTGTAAATTAGTACTCACGACTCTTGATTGAGGGCGCTCATTTGGGGAGCATGCGCGTTTGATTCGCTCTCTCTGTTCCCTGAGCGGTGGTTGCAGACGTACTTTTTTTGAGCAGTCTTATAATTTTTCTAGTTTTTTCTAAGTTCTGTGATTATTTTATTTTTTCTAAAATCGGTGTTATGATTTCGTAAGTATTTTGTTTATTATTTTTGTTAACGTTATCCCAAATTTAGTATTATTTTTGCTAGCGATTCCGTTTGAGGCGACCCGCGTGGTTAATCCCTTGATTTCCAAATTTATTTCTTCCATCTTCAATACTTTGATAGTTTTTTGTGCTCAGAATTTTTCTCACTACCTTGGAAGTTTTATAGTAAATTAATTTTTTTTGTTTTGAATTTATTCTTTTTCTAAATTTTACAATAGCGTAGGCAATAGCCATTCCGGTCAAAGAAGCTGGTCTTCTTCTCTTTGGGAGGTTATTATTATTTTTTATCCTTCGTTTAATTATTTCTTATGTTTTATATTGAGATTAGTTTTGATAATCATTACTATTGTTAGTGTTTCGTACATATGTTCTAGCTGCTACCTACCCTAGTTCATTATACTATTCCGTCTATAAGAGTAGACATTCCTTTTTTGTGATTCAATGGCTTTTTGTATTTCTGATTTAAATTTTTTTTCTACCACCAAACGCGATCAGGCGGATATCGATTCGGTGATACGCGATTTTTTTTTATATATACACCCAAAGTAAGAAAACCCATGAGATTTGTGGCTATCTTCGTTCCTTCCTCTACCTTTACTCTCCTAAGTATGTTTGATGAATGAATGATCAGTGAAAGTGGTTGATAATACATAATTTAACTATATATTGGATCCAACGCGTTGCGGATTTGTCATTTAACAACTCGTAGCTAAGTTTATTACGTTGTTTGTGTAGTTTTTGGTTTCCAAAGGTTGAAATATTTTGTTGTGGGCTTTAGTTCTTGTTTTTAAGCTGGAAAATCCTACGAGTCTGTGAAGATTGATCCAATTCTTCAGTAACGGACCACGTTCGTAGTGCACAATTTGAAATGAGGCAAATGAATAATTTTCACTAGATTTACAGTTTGTTCGTTTTTCAATTAAAATCTGAATTTATTTATTCAAGTTTAACGCTTCACGTTTATAGAGAGCTCTCCAATTTTTTCATAGGAACCTTCTGTTTCAGTTGAATTGGATACTGGTTAGGTTGTGTGTACTGTCAGGGATCTTAGGAGCCCATGGTCACTTGAGACTAGTTTCTGGCCAACTTTACGTTAAGAAAAACATTAACACGTCTACGAAATTGAGAAGAACATTAATACCTCCCGAAGTTGACTACCAGGCGCACAGCCAACTTTAACACTTTCAAGGACCGTTGGGTATTTATCGAAGCCCCAGAGGACGCAAGATCAACTTTACTCAATTCAGGGAACGTTATTGTCTGACGTTGTTTTTGTGGCTACCAATTCATCATCTATCTTCTCTGCCGATACTAATCTTGAGTTCCGCCTGAAGAGGATATTTAGCTAGTTTTTGTAACGTACTTTTGAACGTCTGTGACGTGCTCTCCAGTTCCTTTTTGGCTGTTGCAGTGAGATTTTTTTGAATTATAGCTTTAACCATTTTCGTAAGTTACCAAATTCTTCTAGTTATAATTTTTGGAATAATTTGCTTTAAATTAATAATAATTTTGTTTATAATTGATTTCGACGTCTATACTTTATTTCTTTGTTGCTGTTGCTATTGTCTCCCAGAATAGTACCTTTTTCTCCTCTGATAATTTTCTGGGAGTGCCGCCCATTTCCTATTTTTCAAGTAAAATATTTCTAGCGCCCTTATTAATGGCTAGCCTGGGTCTTCACTTCCAAGATAGGATATTTCAATGCTTGAATTTAGTGACAATCAGCAGTACATCAAGTTTTTGCTACCAAATAGTGAAGAAACAATACATTTTTCAATTTTCTACTGCCACCTTGGAAATAGGAAAAGGTGCGAACATCACTTAACTTGTCTCTCGAATTAATTTCAATTCGGCTCTGTTAGAATAATGTGAAGAAGAGATACTGAAAAGAAGAAGTCATTTTGAAAAATACTTATTTCTTTAAAACAGATTTCCTAGCTTCTTCACCTGCTTAGATATATCTCTATAACGGTTGCATTTCATTCACAAAACATTGAAAACATCAAAATACTATAACACTCAATTCTTTGTTCATTATTGTAGTTTAATCATGTGTCGGTAGGATCAGAACTGTCAAACGTCAAATCTTCATTTCGTAAGTCAACGGTCAATATTACGATGAACAAAATCAGAAATATCTCACAAAACAACGGTTGATTACATTCAGAATACATTTACGGTGAGTACATGATATAAACACATATCATACAGTACAGAGTTGTAATGCAAATCTCCAAATCATAACCTTATTCAACCACATGTTGTGAAGTATTAAAACATATTTATTCTAGCTGATGGCTGGAGATGTTACGGTAAGTGTTTCTGAAGTGTTGAAATAGAATAACGACTCTTTAAAATTTATAGAGTAAGCAAGATATGAAAACTAGATGTAATGAACTTCAAGATGTGAGACGCTGTGCTGATGCGGGGTCACTAATCTGAAAAATTGCGGAAGGGATGGGCATCAGCATTTCTTCGGCGCATTCCAATGTGATCAAAGATTTGGTCATAAAGAGAGGGGCAGTTGAATTTGTGCCGAAGCTGCTGAAGGCGGAACGAAAGCAACTTTGAGTTGAGGTCTCACGGAACATGCTGGACACCATAAACAGTAACCCCGATTTCATGGGAACCATAAGAACTGGTGACAAGTCCGGAGAGCACAAGTATTACCTAGAAATCAAATTCCATTCGTTACAAAGGAAACATTCCACGTCCTCAAAAAAAAAAAAAATCAGTCAAGTGCGCAGTAACGTCAAAGTGGTGTTAACTGCTTTCTTTGACTTTCACGGAATGGTACACTACAAGTACACACCACAGGATCAACCAATCAGCAAAAAGTACTATAGAGGTGTCATATATTGCCTACGTGATGCTGTGCGGCGCAAGCGACCGGAGTTGTGGTCATCAGAGAATTGGCGACTACATCACGACAATGCTCCAACACATTCTTTGCACTTGGTTTACGATTTTTCAGCAAAAACCCAGACTTCTCTAGTTCAATAGGCTCTTTGCTCTACTGATACGGCCCTTTGCGACTTTTGGTTGTGTTCCAAAGTTGAAAGGTCATTGGAAGAAACGCGATTTCACACAAGAGAGAACATTATGACTGCAACCTCATCCAAGCTAAGGTCCATTCCAAAAGAGACTTTTTTGGAATGCATTCAATAGCGGCACCGCATTCCAGGGAGACTACTTTGAGGGTGATTAGGTTTTCAATGCTCTAGATGTGCCCGTTCTTTTTACCGGCTGGAGGTCGGACACTTTCTAAACAGACCTCGTATAGAGTAGGATATGGAAACGGATAGTGAATTCTTGATATTCAATCGAATGAATAAGATCTCGTTATCATCTAAATCCTGTTTAATCACTTTTATTGTATAATAGTCAAAATTTTGGACTTTTGAATGAGATTGTCATTGGAATATCATTAAAATATTGACGAAAGCTCAAGCTTCTCGACAACGAGCCCAAACTTCTGTAAGAAAAAATTCCAGCAGCATTTTCATGTCAATATTTCAACTTCAGAAAAAGTTGAAAGCTCTCATATTTACTGTAAGGAGTAGAATGAAATATAATAGAACAGCCCATGGCAGTCTCTTCTATTGGGTTCATGCTGAATTTTCATTTGAGCATATTTGTAATTCATTGCAGTCACTAATAACCGCACATGAATAAATAGTAATTTCTGTGGAATGTCAGAGTTGATAATGTAATTTTCTCAATTTCAGCTGAATACAGCGAGTTTATTCAAAATATAATCACTCAACAACTATTATCATGTCAAAAGTTGACACTGTGTTGTTTAAAATTCTGACGGTTTTGTTGCGCGTTCACTGTGAATAGTAAACAGAGAGTAGTAACAACTACTTGTTTTGACAATAATGATGAGTAGGTCAGCTCCAACGGATCCGCATTGTGCCCAAAAAACAGACAGAAACGAGAGTGTTCTAAACGCTTACTATGTACGTTGTTATAATGACAGGAGAATAACGGAATTATATGGTCAGAGCTGTACAATTTCTTATTAACGAGATGAAATGTGATGGATCTCATGTTTGAAGCTTGATATCTCCTTATAACCGTGAAATGTTTTATGTATTGTTACGACTTAGTTCATATTTGATGTTATACAACATGAGAAATTCTGCCTCTTAAACTTGAGTTCCAGGTACATTTCAAAGGAATTGCAGGATAAAATCTTGATGTGTATGAGTAATTCCATCTTCTGCATTGGTCTCGCCTGCCCTGAATGGCGGTCAGTTGTGTAACAAACATGGCGGATATTTACGGCTGCTATTTACCAGGTCATACCCAGTTGCAGCTCTATTCACTATTTATCTCTCCCCGCGGTGCTGTTGCAAGTTATCAAGATGGCGGCTCGGCTGCCAGAAGACTCCACGGTTCACGATACCATCACTACGCAGTTGGCCACTTCGTGTCCAGGCCCCCGTTGTCGTATGTGAAAGATTGCGCAGTACATCAAGCTAATCCCCTATGCTATATGAATTAAATTATAGCCCCTGCTGGACTCTGACACTGCGCCACTAGCCACGTGTATGTATAGTTACTGAATACCGATTCAATAAATTTGTGGTTAGTGAAAATAAATTTAATGGCCATATAAATCTACGCATAGAGGTATTATGAGATGCGATAGCACCATTGTGTTATTTGAAGGTTTCATTAACCACAGAGATATTTTTATTAGGGTATTAAGCTCTACGGGTAACATCAACATCAAAATTTCGAACCATCCTCATATATGACTTTTTCAAGCTCAAATGAGAACTTATATCCTGTTGAACTTGATTATAAATAACTATCACAGTCATTATTCATGAATAAAGCAGTGACACCTACCTCCTGATTGTTCTTTTGACAACCTAACCCTTCCTTCTGAGCCATCCAATCGTCCGTCTTTAGAAGCTGCATCACCGAACGCGTCCAAGCATACCGTCAGCAATTCCGACAGCGACGCCAAATTCGGCATCGTTACAATGTATATTGACGATCCAAACTTGGGCATTTCGCTTCACTTGTATTCGTATACAATCTAATACATTCACGAGTCCGTGGATAAAGACTAAAAAGTTTTGCAGCGAGATGGCATGACACCTTTGTGACAACAAGATTATTTTGGTCAGTCCAACATCAATAATAAATTTGAAAATCACCTATCACAGCACGTAAAACATTGACACTGACAGTTAGCGGTCGTCTACAAGTTTCCACAATATTTTTTTTTTGTATCCACCTTTGCCTTCTAATTCGGAAGTTAATTCGAATTTTTGAGTAACATCCAGGCATTTCGCTTATTCAACTCGAATTTCCAGTGGAGAATGGAAGCGAATAATATGTGTACCAATGTATCCTTCTTATCGAAATCCTTCACTCACAAAGATTGCTGTGGTGTTTCAATACAATCTTATTCTTGTTAAACCACGGTACTTTCTGTAGAGCCTGCATATTTTTCATACTCTTGTTTGATGCCTGTATTTTTGTACTTTATCCTCGTTTAAGGTTATTTATCATACAAAAAGGAAACTGTCAACTGAGAGAAACATAAATGTGATTTTTTGAGGAATGTTTCATGTATTTTTCCTTGTTACTTTTTCTTTTGTTTAGTGATTATGAATGTACTCTGTCACTCTTCATTTTGACATAATAAATTCGTAAGAAAAAGGTACATTGGAGTAATGGAACAGAATCTTGTCGTTTTGTCTCATATATTTGAACGTGTATTATTGTCAAGTGCAACTAGGACATGCAGAGTGAATCAGCACATATTTTTACTTATTTGTACTGTGTACAAGAAAGTATTGTGAAATTGACAAAATTCACCTATCGAGATTTTGAGGGAAATATAAGTTTTGAGCATCCCTGAATCCATTTTGACTATTTTTGGCTTGATGTCGGTACGTATGTTCGTGCGTGCGTTTGTGCGTTCGTGCGTAACTCGCAAATCTCAAAACTGGTTGAACGTATAATGTAGAAATTTTGTATTTAAGACTGGTATAGGGTCTTGTTGTGCACCTCGCATTATGGTTCCAATCGTCTGTACCGGAAGTGCACTTCACTTTAAACCACGAAGGAGAATAATGAAGGAGCGGACACTCAGTTGGAAAACATGAAGCCCAAAATGTAATGCGGCAGACGTGAGAGAGATAGCGAGAGCGGGCTCAGCTTTGCATGCTTCATATACAGATATGAGATTATATTTGAATTTTTTTCGATAGAAAACAGTTGCCAGATAGATTCATTATCTTCATTACGTTAAATACTTTATGATTCATCAAATTAAAGGCAAAAGTAAGAGAAAATCAACATTTCTATTTATTAAAATCTGCAATGAGAAAGTGCATTATTATGAAACATGTTTCATGAACGTTTCTTTGGATAAGAGTTTTCTAATTATGAATAACAGATACATAAACAATTTTATTAATATTTTATATTACAATGGGAGTAATAAAATTGAGAAAATATTAACAAAAAACTTTGCACAAATCTCCTAACTTGCGTACATCTATGATATTTATGAGAAAATTCTGTTCATTTTTATATTCCTTTCTGTAAACAAAGTATTTTGTCTCCAACATCTCATTCATGCAAATTTGTTTTTCCTCGATGGATATAATTTTCAAATCGAAAAAATTCTCACAAATCTTCTTAATCCAAGTTTTACTTTGGGTTCAAATTTATTTTTAGCGTTTATGTATCTTCTACTAAGAATTTAAAATTATTTCGATGGAATAAATGGAAGATGAATTCTATCTACATTTTAATATCATTCTCTTTTTTGAACAGCTTGGGTTTTTTTGAAGATCCATCCTATTTTTAAGAGATTCCCTAGTTTTTTTAGAGACGCTTAAATATTTCGAGCAATTTGGAAAAATACTCGGACATGCGTTCACTTTCAGTCGGAAATATTTGAACGGTATCTGTAATAATGTTTTTGTCACATAATTGAACAATTCCATACTATACTGTACGGTGAATTTGTAAACAATTATCACATCTCTATTGATTTCAAAACCTAAATAGAAATATTTATATTCTTTATTGATAAGAAGTTTTCTTGAAGTTGAATTCTTCACCAACAGTTTAGATTAGTTACGTTCAATAATTTGAAACATTGATATATCCTTTAAATTCAATATAATTTTGAAATAATTTCTTCTCACTTTTACATTTCTAGACGAGCATTCTTTTATGATATCCTCGCCACTTATTCGATAAAATATCATCTTTGGGTGCAGAAAAAAGAGGGAATTTCTTTCTACATGTTCTGTTCCCAGTATCACAATTTGTCACAAAATATTTTCTTCCCATTTCACAATATATTCTCTCATGAAAATACTAAATAAACCGAACCTAGCCATTTAACTCCATACAAACATGGGCCCGCCTCAACCTATCTCTCAGTTACTTTCTCTCTCTAACAATATTACATTTTTGGCTTCACTTTTACAACACAGTTGAGATAGGGAATTGCATAGGCGTGCTTGAAACTTTTTTCGAATTTTTCTAATAAATCCAGAATGATCATTCTTAGGATGTTGAAATTCAGTATTTGAACTTGACGTTGCATCAGAATAGCTATCTGCTATTTTTGTATGAATCAGCCAGGCCAGAAGTGCGCTTGACTTGAAACTTTTTTCCAATTTTTTGCATAAATCTAGAATAATCAGCCATAGCATATTGAAACTTAGTGTTTGAACTTGTTGTAGCATCAAAATAGTTATCTTCTATATTTGTATCAACCGGCTAAGCCAGAAATGCAGTCTATGAGTATAACAGACATTCAGAGTTTGCCGTTTGGAACACTCAGATTAATTGAAATGATAAGGTAGGTGACAATAATCTGTTGTCAATTTTTTCAGTTTGCTTGACATTTTACATGTCAAAATATTTTTTCCTGGATTTCATTTTGTAAGCATAACAAACGTGGCAAAATTGGATCAGAAGATGCTTTTTCATATATATATATATATATATAGTCATTTCCTCTTCTACCCTTGGGGTGTAGAGGTTCCAATTATATTTCATCCGTGATTTTTTTCCACTGTTTCTTGTCTCTTGCTGCTGCATGCGCCGTTCTTGCCGTCATGTTTCTTTTTGTTAATATTTTGTTTATTTCGTCGTCCCATGTTCTACGTGGTCTGCCCCGATTCCTTTTACCTATTGTCCTTGCTTTCCAGATTTCTTTAACCTGTCTGTTATTTGGTAACCTTATTAAATGGCCAAGCCATTGTAGTTGTTTGCTCTCTATATATTGTAGGGTTGATCTTATTTCAAGCTTTTCTCTTATAACTTCATTTCTTATCCTATCGAATTTTGTCACCCCTTCTATGCTTCTCAGACATTTCATCTCGATCATCTGGATCTTTACAAAATTAAAATTAATTTTCATTATGTTGGTCACACGGTCCAGCTTTAATTCCAGTATTATTGAACTCCAAATATATATACTTATCAAACCTCTTGAAGACATGAAGGACAAAATGAGGCACTGAAATCTACGATTATCTGACGGTCTGAAAGTACAAAGAAATATTGGGAAATCCGTTTTGTGCATCCCGTAATCCATTTTAACTATTTTTAGCTCGATGTCGGTACGTATGTACGTATGTATGTGTATATATGCGTAACTCGCAAATTTTAGAACTCGACAAACGTATAATGCTGAAGTTTTGCTGCAATCGTCTGTACTGAAAGTGCACTTTACCTGATACTTTTCTCGAATTTTCCGCATAAATCTGGAATGATTAGCCGTAGAATACTGGATTTTAGTATTCGAAATCGCTGTAGCATCCAAATGATAATCTCGTATCTCCGTCCCAATCGACTAAGCCGGAAGTGCACTTCATATCACAGACTTTTCGATTTTTTCTCATAAATTTGAAATAATCAGTCGCAGAATATTGAGATTCCGTATTAAGCACTTCTATAGCATCTAGTTGTACACTTTGCATTATGATTGTGATCGGCCGAGCCAGAAGTGCAGTTTACTCAAAACATTTTTCAATTCTCCTCATAAATCCAAAACGATCCAACGTAGAATATTGGAATACAGTATTCAAGATGATAGTACTGTCTAGATGCTCATATCCTATTTTAATTGAGATCGACTAATTCGAAAGTGCACCATACTTGACGATCTTGGAGTTTTGCGCATAAATTCAGAACTGTTAGCCGTAGAATCCTTGAAATTTAGGAATGCTGTGACATGAGAATGATGACATACTGTTTCCATAGCAACCAACTATCCGTCTAATGATGAGATGTTGTGTTTGATTATATATATCCAATTATGTACAAGTAAGTCACGTGATGTCCACGTCAGATTTTTTACTCTGTGATAGAAACATGTAGAAGTATTGTTCTTGGACAATTAATTAGGAGAAT
Organism: Dromius quadrimaculatus; assembly: GCA_963989225.1. Classification (NCBI taxonomy): domain Eukaryota; kingdom Metazoa; phylum Arthropoda; class Insecta; order Coleoptera; family Carabidae; genus Dromius; species Dromius quadrimaculatus. The sequence goes on from OZ022328.1 coordinate 8,866,790, forward strand.
ATCTATTGTCTCAGTTCTTCCAATATCCTTACCTTCATAAAAAGGACACCATTATTAAATAATAGTAGATCGGAAGTGTACCCCAGAGTATCCTATCCAACTTCCTCCTCTATCCCATCTGCCATTTATCCTGGCTAACCCTTCACATTTTCGACATTTTATTTCGTATCATTGAACTTCCCTTGTCCTGACACTCATCCTGATATCAGGACCACCGGACGGAAGAATTGTGGACTTTACTATGATGTTGAGGATTGAGGGGGTTGATGACGTCATAAATGTGATTCTGGACTTGTTTAATCTATAGGACGATTTGTTACGTGCCAATTTGGCTTTTGGTCACTTTTTTTGCTGGGTTAAATTCTGTAATATAGTTTGGGGTAATTTGGGTTTTTTTTTGGTCTACTTTATGTACTTACTTTTGGTCAGAGATATTTTAGTTTCATTCATTTTTCAAGTATTTAGTTCCGTTTCTTCTCTCCTCTTTAAGCTCAGTTTTTTTGGTTATATTAGAAGCGTATTTTTCGTTTACTTTAACTTATTTTGATTATTTGGATACTGAGCTAGGCCGATTCGAAGCTAGATTATGCGGAAATTTAGAAGTAGTTTATTTAGTGCCGCAACCCAGTTTTAATTGTAATAAATTTGCGCCCAACGTGGGGCCTCGATTGGTTAGCTTTACTGTTTTCGTCTCAGATTTTATATTGGACGCTACTAAGCTTTAGGTAAAATTTGATTTTTGTTTCTATTTTCAAATACGTGAAACGTAACTTCACTTCGTTTAACGTTAGCTTACATTTTTTCTATTTTGACTTTCAATTGAAATATCAGTGGATAGGATCACTAGAGGATTGACATATTGAATTAAACTCCATTTGATATTTCATATCAGAATTTTATTTCACGTCAAGTTTTTTTGTTTATTTCCATCTTTTTCTTTCTTCTTTTACTAATTTTGTGGCAATGGATCCAGCGTTTTTGCAAAATGATGAACTTGATTACGAACTCAAGGTACGCGGTATAAAGGTCTCAAGAACCTTGACGATCGACAGCATGTGTGGATGAAGAGAGCATTGGCGATCTACCAAACAATCTTTTAGAGCCCTTAGATGTAGCCGAGGAGACTAGCATCTGTATTGGGAAGGTTTTGTTGTTGCAAGAGCTGATCGGAAGTCTTTCATCCCAGACCAATAGTCCAGAGTACCACCGGATAGGTACTCAAATGCAACACATCCTCTCGCGGCTGGCTAAAGTAGAAAACTCCGGAATTGAGGTTTTGGACTAGGCCATGGATCAGCTGTTCTGTAGGATTGATCGGCTAGACGAAATATTTGTCACCAAAGCAGAGGCTGCTGACTTTGGCTTGGATTATGTTGAAGATCCAGAAGCGAACTCATGGGATCCTCCTAGTGTTTGTAAGGAACCGATTGTAGAAGATAGTGATGATATTTTATCGTTGGAAGAAGACAGTACATGCACCGCGACGACTGAAGTACCAGAACGACTGGTTGATGTCAAGATTGTGTGCGAGGCGGAAATGGACAGCTATGCCATTGAGCTGACGAGCTTGGATAGCCGAATGGGATGATTTCGCAAAGCTAGCGCGCGAAGATCATGGCCCATTTGACTATGGTCCTGCTGAGTCATTCCGTTGTCGGGTACAAGCCTCTGACAAGTTTAGAGACGTGCACGGAGCGTGTTCTTCTTCAAATGATCATCTTATTCCAGCCTTACTGTTCAGGCAAGAGTTTCAACTATTTCATTTCAATATTTATTACTATACACGACTCCAGGCATCCCCTATTTGAAAGTATTGTTTCTGGCTCCATTGCTGCGTGAAATACGTCGTCTGTTCTACTTTCGTCTTCTTCACAGCCCTCAATTTTTTTTCTGCGAGTGCGCTGTCGTTTTCTCACGTAAAATAGCTAAGTTTAGCCAAAAAGAAATGAAGCTCTGGGGGCTGCTCACCAAGAAGCTAGTTAAAATTGAGGTTGCAATTATACTCCTTTGTAATCCTCTTTCAGTTTGATGCATTCAATTTCATAAATAGAGTACGATAGCGGAAGGTCTTGAAAATAACATCTGGACACCATTTTATTGGACCTGAAATGTCTCTAGTAAAAAAATTCTTAAAACTGGGTATGAGTAGACAAGAGCAAGAGCAGCGTATGATCAATAAGGTAGATTATCTTTCGGTTTTCTCTTGTCAAACACTTTTGCGGATAGATTGATTGTCCTGGTAAAGAATATCTATTTTCTGCACTCTAGACTTCTTTCTGCAGATTGTCCTAACCAGGTATTCCAAAAAATCAACGTGGAATTTGCTAGTTTTTCTCTTACCCTCCTAGTGTAATCGATAAGAATAATTCATTTTCATTCCAGACAACACTGACTATAATCTTTCCGGCAGATAAAATCGACTTCGCGTTTTTTAGTGCGAACCCAGGAGATTCCACCTATTGTTTCGATTGTTTTTTTGCTGCCAACGTAAGGTGATGAATACATATCTCATCCATAGTTACAAATCAGCGCACAAAAATAGTTGCTTGAAACAGTTTTCTCATTAAATTCAGTTAGAATTTTGATAATTGCAAATCATAAGGAGGATAATCTACGAAAACTTCCACCATTCCTCTCCAGAGTGTTGAATCAGCTAAGGTAAAACAGTCCTACACTATGACGTAATTAGACTAAGCTGTTCATAATTATTAAGGATGACATATACACTAGATCAATCACTCCATATGTTTGTACATTATTTGTTTTGAAGCCGGCAGGACAGAAAGAGAGGTACAAGAAAAGACATATGTTTGATCTACTTGAAATATGTGTTACAAGATGTCACTATGACCAACTGTCAGTTGAAATCACTATAAATAATAAGTATTGAGGTTGAAAATATGCATCATCACTCAGTTAAATAGTGAGTATAACTACAACATAAAAAATTTCGAATTATAGATTATATGAAGTAGCTCTACTAATTTCACAATTTTTAGAGCATTATTTTTGTTGTATTGTATCATATTGGTCCAAACATGTGCAGCGGATTGGTGTAAGTGCCAATATGTGAAAGATAGATCAGTATAAATTTGAATAATTTGATAAAGCGTTAATATTAATTGATTATACTCGTGAGAAACGTATTCAATGGAACGTTTAGGTAGCTGACATCTTGTGGAACAATACTGAAGTAGATCAAACATATCTCTATCCTTGTACCTCTCTTTTGGTCTTGCAAGCTTCAAAATAATCAGCTACTTGCTTTGTCTAGAGTATGTGTTGTCCTTGATGGCGACGTACATTATTAAATATTTTTTGGTAGCAAATGTTTCCTATTCTCTATTGAGTTTGTTTGAAGTAACAGAAAAGCAATGAACTGATGATGTAACAAGATGTAAAATTGAAATATTGCTGGAGTCGATCACAGTATCACTCAAACTCTCATTTTGAAAAACTTGAATAGCGTGATCTTACTTAACCCAATTGTCATCTCAAGATTGAATTTTATCCACAAGAAGTAAGATTTAAAAGAAAGAGTGAGTGAAATGAGAGAATTCTGCCGGTGAAATCTGAATACTTAGAATTTGAATGGAAATGGGATAAAATATGTGGACAAAGAAAAAATCTTGTGGAGGCTGATATATATTTATATTTCAGAATTTCAGGGATAAAGGCTTCGACCTGGCTTCCAAGCTTAATGCAGAATGTAATATTAGCCTCACACTCAAACATATAGCAAAGATTTTCCACCAAAGTAAAGAATTATGGGAAAAATCTCTTTCCGCAATATTAAATCATGTTGATCAATCTACTTTATTATGTATATTTGATCAGAGATAGTATTGGAGAGATGATCTACGAAAATTTGGTATCAGAGTTTATACTTACCATCCTTTAGAACAACAGCATGGAATCTATCCGCTTACCTGCAAAAAAAAAGAAAATACTCATTAATGGAATATATACGAAACTAATGGGATATGTCAATAATCACATCCCATCCACGTTTTGAGGAGAGCAAATGAAGCTCCAACGGCAGCACGATTTACAGTCATTTTATGCAGAAATCACATCGTACTTACTCACAGTCAATTCAATGAAAAATCTGACGCGAATATCACGTGACTTACTTGTACATCATTGGATATATATATATATATATATATATATATATATATATATATATATATATATATATATATATATATATATATATAATACGTTGTGATTTTGTATTTGATCATATATATAATCACAAAATCTCATCGTTCCACAGTTAATCGTTTTGGATTTACCCAGGAGATTCTAAAAATCTGTCAAGTAAAATGCCCTTTCAGCCAAGTCGGTTGCTATGGAAACAGTAGACTATTATTCTCATTCTACAACATTCCTAATTATTGATTCTCAAAACTCTACGACTACCAACAGATCTTAATTTATGCGCAAAATGAAAAAATGAATTCCTACTGAAGTGCACTTCCGGCTTAGTCTATTGTTATAAATTCAGATGCTACAGCAGACAAAAATACCAAATTTCAATATTCTACACCTGATCGTTTAGAATTTATGCAAAAAATTCCAAGAGACTGTCAAGTAAAGTGCACTCCCGGCTTGGCGGATCTCGATAAAGATAGGATATGAGCATTTGGATGGTATATTCGTCTTAAATTCTGAATCTACGTTCAATCGTTCTGGATTTATGCGGAAAATCAAAAAAATGTTTCAATTAAAATGCTCTGCCGGCTTAGTCGATAACAATCATGATGCAAGGTGTACAACCAGATATTATAAAAGTGCCTAATACAAAATTTGGATATTCTACGACTGATTGTTTAGAATTCATGCGGAAAATTCGAAAATCCTGTCATACAAAGTGCACTTCCGGCTCAGCCGATTGCTACAAGAATAGAAGATGACCATTAGGATACTACAGCAATTTGAAATCCTACATTCCAGTATCCTATGGCTGATAATTCTGACTTTATGCGGAGAATTAAAGAAAGTTTTAAGTAAAGTGCACCTCCGGCTCAGCCGATTGTAATCATAATGCAAGATGTACAATAAGATGCTTTAGGAATTCCTCATACGAAATTTCAATATGCTAAGGCGGATCATTCTATATTTATGTAAAAAATTCGAAAATTTTTTTAAGTAAAGTGCACTTCTGTCTTGGCCGATTCATACAAAAATAGCAGATAACCATTCTGATACAACATCAAGTGAAATACTCAATTTCAACATCCTACGGTTGATCATTCTGGATTTATTAGAAAAATTCCAAAAAAGTTTCAAGTGAAGTGCACTTCCGGTACAGACGATTGGAACCGTTATGCGAGGTGCACAACTAGATCCTATATCAGTCTTGAATACAAAATTGTAACATTATACGTTCAACTAGTTTCAAGATTTGCGAGTTACGCACGCACGCACGAACATTCGTACCGACATCAAGCCAAAAATAGTCAAAATGGATTCAGGGATGCTCAAAACGGATATTTTCATCAAAATTTCGATAGATGAATTCTGTTGGTCTCACAATACTTCATTGTACTCAGTACAAGTAAGTAACAGAAGCGACGAATAATACTAGCATACAACATCGCATCTCCTACGAAATTGTCAGTGAATGATATGGTCAGAGTATTGTAATGAGATCCGAGGATAGTCTTGGTCCCCCTAATTGTCAGTTATAGCAATTTATCTACGTAGAAACTTTCTCGATTCCATTAAATTTCATTTTCAGCGTACAATGGAACATATGCTGTACAATATCATGAGCACAAGTTTTCGTCACTCCTGAGGATCATCCAGGGGAGACCGAAACTGTAAGGTGAAGAAAAAATGAAACAATGCGACGGAATTTTCTTATTTGGATACCTGCACAAGTCCACAAAATTGACTATATTGCCTATTAGAACTACAGTCTGACAAACCTTAGGAGTCCCATCGGTTTAATTCAATAATCGTATGATTCAAAATCGGCTAAGATGAGAATCTGGCGCCAATAGTAGTGGCAGTACCTATTCTTAGAACTACTCAATTTATTAAAATGTACTTCATTCATGTAATATGCATATGGAATGTATATTAGTGTCTTAAATCCAACACGTGAAGAGAAGGAAGTGATGAGTACAGTTATATTCAATCTTCACGTGGCTCAAACCTCACCGATTTGCCAAACAAAATCCACTGAGTGCGCTCATAAGAGTAAATTTACTTAATAGCTTCACGCAGACATACGTTTCCAATGGTACAAGGCGGTAGATAGGGTTTAAAAAAGACATCAGCAATTAAATATTTTCTAACTTGGGTTGTAAAACGTCATGTCACCAATGTCCCTTCTATACTATTAGTAAAAAGAGATAGATACCATTGGGTCAGATTATTCCTATCTTCAGAACAAAAATTCTCAAGGGACAGGTTACGCTTGTTCAAGTGTATGTCGTTTTTGTCCGTTTATATATATATCAATGCAGTAGCGACAGTCATGTGAATTGGCTAGACATATCAAATTTGAACGGTTAGAGTAGAAGCACTTAGAAAATAAATATTAGAAATGATTTGCAGAGCTCTATGGATTTATGTGAGTTTTCAATGATTGTCACTAGGTGAATTATTTCATTCTACAGATCAATTGAAAGCTAGAAGGTTAACAAATTATGTATTGGAGATTGGAATAACATTTATTATATTCCATCTATCAACTCCATGAAACAAAAAGTTTGAGACCTTTCTGGTCCTGTCCTCTCTTGATGAATAAACGGGAGCTTTATCATGGTGTGTTGTTACAAGATTGTAACCAATTATTTCAATTCGTGGATGAACATTACGCTGAATATAATCACTATAGGAAATATTGTTGTAACTATCTTCATGGAGATTATTATAGCTGCAGCATAAATATATACGTAAATTGTGAAATCTGTACTAGTATATCCAATAACACAGATTTGTTATGTATATTTTTATATCATGTAAAATTCCAAATGTTGAGATAAAAATTTACGATGCAACCTATCTTTTAGATTCCAAATGTAGTAAAAGTGGAGACAAATTTATGTTCATTCTGTTTTCTGGGTAATTTGGCTCACATAACAGTTATGTGTGCTCCATGTTAAAAATGCAGCAGATATATTGTTGAGCTCGATAATATAATCCTATTATCTTTCTGTCAGATGACAAATTTATAATGTAAACTGTAATTAACATTTCAAATAGATTCAATCCATTATTTATCTATGAACTGATCAATTGCAAACATTAATTTAATGCAGAAAATATATTACTAGTCATGATACATGTGTCATTCCATGTTATGCCATAATTTTGAATCTTTGATTGTTTTCCATTTTTCTCCACTCGCTGATACCCCGATTGTATATTTCCAAGACTATTTTTACAGTTTCAGATTTGAAGTGATGGAAACAATTCAAATATATCTCAATTATGTGACGAATACAACAATACTTCAATATGTATTTTGATGAAATTCAATGGGAAGGCTAGAAATATTTTACATACAATTGAGGGTTATTACCTCAATTATTTAGCTTCCAGGTTAGAAGCATTGTGAGAATATGGAGTGATATTATAATGTTGCAAGAATAACACATTCCATATATGCCAAAAGTCTCCATTATTGGGATTATGATTATATCAATAAAATGATTCAATGTACTGTACTGGATTAGATAATCAACCCCTTTCCCATAACTAATCGATAGCAGAGACTACAATAATTTAGAAAGTTTCGTCCTTGAATCACAATTAGAGCTGCAAGGGTTCTTATTCACCTTCCATGATTTCGCATCAAGCGAATAATTACGTTATAGTATATTGTGTGGCTAGGGACGAAACAAGACGATTTTAGCTGAGGGTGAGCGTTGCTTGCCCGAGCGAAGCGAGGACCGGCATCACCCTCGGCTGAAATCGTGTTTTGTTCCGTGCCACACACTGTATTTTTCATAATACCTGCATTGAAACTCTCCACATTACAAATTTGTCATAACAAAGTAAATATTTTTCTTTTGATTTTGCAGGTAACAAGTCGAGAGTAGCTGCTTGTGCGCCATCAATGAGATGTTGTGATGTACTTAAAATTGTCGTATTAATACTTTTTTTCTTGAAACAAATCGTCTTTTTAATTCAATTTACAGTTCCGAATACAACAACTGTCATATTAACTAAGGTTATATGATTTTCATTTAGAGATTGACAATGAACAAATGCGACTCTGCCAGGGATAAAACGATGTAAAAAATTAATTCAGCGGACAGAAACAAGCTTGTTTCTCTCCTCGGGCAGAAACAAGCCTGTTCCTGCCCGGCTACATTCGCATTTGTCTGCAATTGTCTTGTTTCGACTGACAAAACAGGCGTTGAAACGCGTTGTTTCAATGCAAGTATTATAAAAAAATATTATTAGAAAATTAGACACATAGCTCAGTTTACCCCTTATCTTTATTGTCTGAGTATATAATCTGTTGTTCTCATATAATCCTGGATTATTGGAGCTTTCATCAATTTTCATCCCTATCAATGAATACTCTTCAATATATTATCTTACAATATTCTCATCTTGTTTTCTGGATAGTGCTGATCCTTTTCCTGTTATCATCACAAAAAAATCTGGGTTGGATATAGAATGTGCTAAAACTAACATAACGATCGTCCCGAAAAATTCATTATCTCTTGTTCGTGCCGGGTGTCTTCCGAGGAAGGAACTTCAGGGCAGCCAGTAGGAAACGAGTTCAGTGGTGGATGTAGCAGGGCGGGGTAGAATAGAACCCAGAGCATGCAATGATCGATGCGCGTGTACTTCCAGTCCTAATGCATCCTGTAGGGCGGTACGAGGTACGCGGACCGGAAGCGTCGAGTTATGTTTCCAGTTTAGTCCGGAGTCGGACTCCAGGATCCTAAGTTCGAGTACGGGGGCATTTCCGCCCTTACATGTTACATGAACCGTTGGGTGAAGGCCAGTTCAACCACTGCCGATGTCACCCAAAACATTTCATCCACATTTCTCGAAAAATTCATAATAACTTACTTGTACTCTCTTCACATTATTCTTCTCGATGTTGGCTTTCTGTGAAGTTATCGTTCTAGCAATCAGAATTCAGATAGTTGAATTTTGAACTAACATTCAAACACAAACTTATTCTCGGACAGTTGAGATTCCATGAGCTAGCGCAATTTAGATCAAATTCCAAATTAGTACAAACTGTGTTATATCAAAGAACTATTGCAGTCGAACAGAAGTTTGGTACACTCAATCATGAAATTTCTGAAGTAATGTTCCACATTTGTCGCCTTCAGAGCATATTAATCGGAATAGTGAAATGCGATACAAAGTGAATTAGTGTAATCGAAAAAAATTGATCAGAGGATCAGTATACCTTGAAATCTTGGAATAATACATTTGTGCCCTGAAATTTTGTCGTGCATAGCTTTCAGTAGGATATTTAACAATTCAATCGTGGGAACACAAAATTGTCTCTGACCAAGCAAGAAAAAAGCCAGTGGAAAAACACTACAGTCTTTTATTTCTGGTGAAGATATGAGTATTTCGGCTCTGTAAAATATTAATTTGAACGTAATTGAGAGTTTGTTTCGTCAAACCAGCCCGTAGTCTGCATAAAACTAATGCGAAGTATCAAAATTTGTCAAATCTTCATGAATAGCAAATGTCATTCTTATTTCGACTTGTGATTTTATTATTGAAGGCTCGACTAAATGCAATGAAGACATAACCTGCTGTTCTTCATGCAATCAACAAAAAATGACTTACCCTATATATAACTTCTTTGGATTTGTATTCAACCGACCACAACAGACAAATTTCAAGAGTCTTTCTAGTTGATAATTTATGAGAATAGTTTGAAGAGCTTTCGGCCTAATGAGAAAAAAGTAGGATTTCCGTGTTTGTTCAAATTCTTCTATATGATCTGTTTGCAGTTATATTTATTTAGTCCAACGATGTTTTTAACACCATCATAATGATGAGATGCATTCAAATCTGCAAGATAAGTGCTCGTCTGTCTCAACTTCAACCTCTTCATTTGAAGTAAATCACTTGTGTGTAAGTACATTATTGTATATAATATTACAAGGGACTGTAATTTTATCAATAATTTTTTCTTGGAAACATTGATTACCTAGCAACATCATGAGAGTCATCTGTCCGATTGAATCACGAGAGCGTAGCTCGAGGGATCTCATCTGAGCAGATGACTCGAAGGATGTTGCTTAACGGTAATCAATGTTTGAAAGAAAAATTTATGATAAAAATAAAGTCGCGAGTGTTATTTGTGGAGAATATTTCTCGAATAAAATTGCTACTATAAGTATCTATTAAATAATATTAGTTGTAACTACTAACCTGTTTCATTGCAAAATGCACTAAATTGTCTCCTATACTCTTGTAATTTCAGACTTTCTGTTTTAAATTTCATTACTTTCGGCGGAAAATGTATTTCCAAAACGATTAAATTTTGACATTTCCGAGAACTGATTGTTTGTTTATATTAGAACTGTGTATTTTTTCTCCATGACAAAGGCAATTTGTCGCGATGAATCGCTTGCCTACGGGAATTTACCGAGGTAACGGAAATGTATCGCGGTAAATTCCCGTTGGCAAGGAATTTATTATTATGATTGTCATTGTAACTATGCAAAAATTTTCAGTACAATTGACATTGAAATAATCATATTGAAACAGCAACTTGTGTAGGCTGTTCACCTTTGATTACATCATTCAATTTGATTTATCTGTTGATAAAGAGTAGTAGGCTCATATCATTGTTCTATCTTTTTCTCGGTATTCTTTAAATACCACACCATGAAAATCCCAGAAGACCGTTGATATAACTTCTCCGGAAAATAGGAATGTTTCAGCTTCTTTAGATTTCAATCCACTATTTGGACTGCTGCTTTATTTTTGGCATGTAGTGATAAACCTAGGTTCATCTACGCACTGATTCCCAAACTGGTCTATGTGGACTTCCTGGAGTTCACAGGAGTCTTGACGGAAGTCCACAAGTTATAGTGGGAGTCCACAAGTTATAGTGGGAGTCCACGTAAAAGGATTTAGAGTCCACCAAAACCAGTGAAATCTTGGAAATGGTCCACGAGAAAGGAAGTTTGTGAACAGTGATTAGTATTGCGTTCAAATAATTTAAGAATGTATAAACGGGTGAGTTTTTGATTGATTGTTACTGGACGCAGAATCCAGCCAGCAGTCAGCTTCCGTATACACAAAACATCACTTAAAATGTGGTGGAAGCGGTCTATCAAGATGTTCACAGCCTCAGGAGTTGGTCGAATCTTCAATCGACGATAGATCAGTATGAAATTGTTGATTTTCACGACAATTTTGTCAGTCACTACAGTCCCATGCGTTCAACAACCTTGATTGGTGTACAGCAACGTCCAAATTCAACCGCATTTTCTTCAACCGTCAAAAATTGAGGAGCAGATTACCCCAATGTATAATTTAGATCAGCTTTCATCTTTTTTGATCCTAGCTTCTCGAAGCTAGATACTCAACCCTACATTAGACGCATGGACTACACTCGTAGCCCAGACCTTTCTGTCCTACTGTAACTTACACATAAATTCTTCTGAGCATGCGTAGTTTCAATTATCTGCCAAAAATATATTACTGTTCAATAATACCATACAACCACCAGTGAAAAGAGGTTTTTTTTTGTGAGTGATTGGTTAATTGTAGTCCATGTGCCTAATTACGTAGGTTTTTTAAGTCTACTATGTTTGTGAAATTCATACTACATTTTTACTTGAACATCATAAGGAACCACTACAAAATGACTTAGAAGAGAAGTTGGTCTGACTATGCTGAGAATAAATTGTAGCAAGAAATAATCGTCGATGATCCATGGCTGTTTTTCATTAACTCTTGAATATTACAATTTGGATGAGAAAATTGTGAGATCTGATTCCATAGAGAAGTTTTGTATGAGTACTAATGGAGCCACAAATTTTGCAAAATCCTTCAGAACTACGATGGTTGGGCTTCACACAAGAATTCGCTGATCTACCTTCTCCTGAGCCAAATATTGCTAGACGATGTTCATGTTGCGACAGAAATCGTAGCAAATCAACCCAAAACAACAAGCATAAATTGACATATGTGTGCAACGAACATATTGTTGAAATTTGCAAAGAAATTGAAGTATTAAAGTGGGTTCGTGCATTGATTTTAATTTTGTTTCTGCTACATTCACATTGCATTCTATCTTGATTTTCACTACAGAATGGAAGTGTCCATGCAAAATCTTCTTGGAATTAATGACGCATGCACACGTTGGCTCTTATTCCACAAAATATTTCGTTTTGTCGCACTGAGATTGTTCAATTTGAGAAAGAACATTACGGTTTCTCAAATATTCAATATAAAAGTTCATATCAGCTGCATGCGCAGTTACCTCACCCATTCTATTCTTAATGAGAATGTAATGAAAATTTGACCATACTTGTGATTTACATGAAGAAATGGAAGTGTAGTTCCATAAACTTCAAGGCGTGAACGTCTTATGTGTAGATGGATGGATATGAATATTTGTTTGTTGTGCGAAACAAAGGTCTTGATGTGCAATGGGTGCGAGAGATGAGTGATTGGCGATAGATGAGGGATGTACGATCTAATAACTGTGTCGCCTTGCAGTATTTAGATTTGAATTTACTATCATTTCCTATGTACAAATCATGTATAAGTCTGTATCAATCACATGACATCAATACTTCTATTTGTTTCACAATCAATTGTATATGGAATCGTCGACACGTATTGCATTGAAATATATCAAAATGCAAGACATCACTCAAGAAATTTTCCTCATACTGAAGTCGGAACAAAATACAATATATTGCCAATCCCATTATCCAAGTTGTACTCATATTTCTACTGACGCAATCAGAGATATATGCAGTACACTTTGATCAATATTATTCTCAACACCAAATATGATATTATTCCGAAGATAAACCGAGTTATGTCAATATAATTATATCTCTTTGTCGAGAGGAACATGATTATTACTAGTATTCAGTCTGGTATATCAGCTTATAATTGAAGCGATAGAAAAATCGAACAAAGAGTTTAAATATCATTGAAAGTTTGCAGAGCTCTTCCAGAATAAAACTTGTATTGGAAGTATCATATAAGAACCGGATCCAGATGAGTTTTATTATATAAGCAGTAGTTCTGCACATTTAAAATATTGGAAATTATCAGAGCTTCAATGCAAATTTTCATAAATTGGAGAGCTTGATACAAATCTACATTAGGACCTTACATTGATGAATAAAATTCTCAATTTTGGCTTCAAAATGGTAAGGGATGAAATGGTTTGCACTCAACCAGAAAGTCATACTCACAAAGGTATTATGGGTTGTAGGTCTACGGCGAATTGGTTGGACTTTAGATAGTAGTGTTGTAATGACGGCGATAAATTTCCGTACAACCTCAAACGAACGCCTTTAACGAGACTGGCGTGATAAGTCGGCGTCCATTTGCTTCATTTCAGATTACATCGGAGTGCAATTAGAAAATCAACTGCATCGCAGCACATATGAAAAACGGACCATATTTAGGCGAGATTTTGCACCTGATGCAAATACCGGAAGCTAATTTTCACACCTGAATTATTGACTGCATATATTATGTTATGGCACTGCAAATTTATATATTTATCACAAAGCTGAAAGCTCTGCTAGCCATTGCATATCAAATTGTGTACCATGATGAACATCACTATCCAGTATCTGTTCACATCAACAATTCATGGACACTCACATTAATATTGAAAATATGTCATCCCCAAAGAAGCTGTCGAATAATTCGATTTCTGAAGTTAACATATTATTACAATTGACAGTTTGAAGTCGCGCAGGTACATTTAGGTTAATCTCATGACATATTCGAAATCACGATTCTGGTTTTTTCCTTTTGTCCATGATACTGACTTGTGGACCGACAGTATTTTGAATGTACTATATTCGCTTGCAAAAATTTCCATCAGAAGACAAATTATTAGGTCGAGATCGTTCAATTTACAGACACGTTGATTAACACTACTATATTTCGTAGTAAAGTTGTGGGTTTCCTAAGGGATTCATTTTCAGTACAAGCAAGTTGAGCATTCACAAAGATTTTCCTTATCAAATAGATTTTTATTTATTTAAACGCACCGCGCCTTTGAGTTTCATACAAGGCAATAAATCACCGCACGAACGCGATGTAAATATTAGTGAGCTTGAAGTCTCTACACTTCCCTGCTTTGCTGTGGAGCTTTGCTTGTTGCAATGTGGTAGCAGAGTTTTATATTGCGAACGGGACGTGCATCTGGGATAGAGACGACCAGCTTAACTTATTGATTTCTGCCACGTGAAAGTTTTAATAACTTCTAGAATTTTTTATTAGATTAGAAAAGCTAAGAAACCAACTGAGAGGTAGTCAATGCACTGAGATCTACAAACATGCAAATAATTTCTTCATTATGGCTTCTAAAAAAGAGAGAAGAATTCGGATAATGAAAAGGATCCTATGTTTCAGGAAATACACAGCAATAATCACGTCGACAAGATGAGAGTGTAGAGCATTATCAAGCCGACAAAACCCAGTAAGGGATGGGGTTGAGATCAAGGTTATATTGAGTTTGAGACAAGTTATAATTTAATGTAGTGAACCATACTCGATACTTTGTCACAATGTTGGCCCCAACGTAATAATAGGTAGATGATCATAACATTGATATGTGTTTCAGCCAAAATGGCGTTGAATATTTTGAAAAACTGTTTCAACTGTACGTCATTTACTGACAGGTTTATGAAAAGTACGATTTTGTATAATGATATTATCGCTGCTATATTAGTTAAAGCTCTAACAACGAGCGTCAGAATATTGAACATGTACATCGTGAGCTTCGAATGACTAACTGCAGCAGTTACGTATTCAATGAGCACGTTCTACTAGGCGATCGTATCGCTCATGAGTAAAACCATTTATGCCAGTGAATACATTGACGATATAAGATTAAAATCGAGGCAGTGAAATCATGGTGAATTGAAACGTAACAGGTATATGATTGGAGTAATTTCTACATACCCGTAATCAAACAACAAAATATTTTCATTTTGTGCCTTCAGTAATGATTAACAAAACAAAAGCTTTGACCTATCTCTCAATAGCAGATGTAGAAAGCCTGAACGGGCACTTAATGACATCATCAATGAACGATATGATTCCGACCATGATTGAATTGTTGAACGATGATTGGAATGTTATCAGTTTTGTAACTGCCTGAACCTAATGGGACGTATCCTAGGATTTTTATAATTTGTAATGTACCTTCCCTTGTGATTTTTAAATTGCGACGAATTCTCGTCAAATCAGTCTTTTTCCGACTAGGACACTCTGTTTCCAACGATATTAAGACTTCTGGAAATATTTCCAGATATTTTCTCACTTGAAGGTGTTAGAAATCTTGTCAAGATGATTTCAATGGCATGAAATCGATCTCTTTTCTGCGAAATTCTCAAGTCAGGAGATAGGTAGGAGATGGATCAGAACAACGTTCCACGGGTACATTTTCAGGATATTTTGAAGACAAAACTATTGGTTTATTCAATCAACTTGTTATACTACAATTTTGGGAAATATCAAATGTTGATAGTATATGCAGATATTCTGAAAGCACTTTTAATCCAAGCTCTAATTAATCTTTGCCTCATTCAAAATGAATTGAATTCATAATATTCAATTCGAAATGATTTCAATGCAACAGATACTTTGCGATCTGATGTTCATATATAATTTTATTTTGATCCATCTAGTAACCGGATAGCGAATGTCAATATATCAAATCATTGAACATCTGATTAATAACATGAATTTATATACAAAGCACTGAATAACATCAACTAATACGAATTCGAATGCTTGTATAATTCTTCATGATATATTATTTATGTACTGTACATTGACGATAGACTAAATAATATTAATGATTATCATTATAATTTATCACTGCAACCGGAATGACACATAATTTAAAATACAAACAGTTTCCTTCTATACGTAAAAAGCGAATATTTTCCAATAAATCGAATATGCATTCAGAACAAAAATATGAATAACTCATTTGAACACACAATAATCAATCAGTATTACGCGATGCGATGAGAAGACTGTCAATGAGAATAAATTAATCATTATGAAACCTGAATTTTTATGTAGACTACAAGATTCTTCTTCTTGCCATCTGGAGATAGTCTACCAGCACAAGCTTGCTACTAGATGATGCATAATTTGCCTTCGCGCTGAATGCAAGATTAGCTAAAATGAACCAAGTTAATAGTAGATTTTCATAGAACGAACACATTCGTTAATGTTATTCAATCAGTTTCCTAAATGCAGATATTTCAAATATATATCGTATCAAATAATTCAAGGTAGAGACGTATAGAATATATGAAAACTATTGACATGTCTTCTATTCTGGTTTTACTATTCATCACATCCATCCAATAAAGTCACTCATCCGTTTTTGTACGATAAAATACCTCATCTTTGTGCATAAAGTTTTTCGTATTCTTATATTCTCCTCAAAACTCTGTTCGCATGGGAACGTGACAATTGCTGGCTGCGCTTATGACATTTTAATACATACACGTATCATCTCATAGGTTACGCTCGTATACATCCCCATGACAACTTATTAGATCAGTTTACCAGGCGGAAGATAATATGCGAAGAAGAAGAAAGACAAAGAGGATAGCGTGTTATATGGTACCATTGTTAATGTTGAGAAGAGATGAACAATACAAGTTCTGTTGTGATGCTAATTGCAAATGCATCTCATTGTGTGAGGATTCAGAACACGAATTCTAATTAATTTTGTAAACATAATTCAACCTATTAGGGATTCCCAGTCTACTCTTTGAGACTATAAGACGATAACATATGAAGGAACCGAGAAATGGCTGTAATTGAATACGGATATTCAAGTGCCTTGGTTACAATAATACAGAATATCAACAAGAAGATAAATTATGTCCCAACTTGAATCATACTGCTCTTTATCGTTCATATGTAAAAGACCACCACAAATTCAATCCCTCTTTGTGTTCTTAGGCGCTATACATATCCAATTGTGTAGATTATCAGATCATTATTATGATGAATAACTAGGATGGGTCGAATGACTATCTATAAAATTCAAAGACTAATGGAGTCACTATTCATAGAAAATAGTCGTGAATGGCACAGAGCACAAAATGTCTATTTTAGTTATAATAAGGTCAAATAATGTTTTACCGACAATTTAGTAATATCTGTCGATAAAACCCATTAACAATAACGACTTGTTCATTATAATAAAACTCTGAGAACATTAGTTTTGAAACCATCAAGCATCACTACAATCTATATTTAAATTCTGATCAATTGCTTCAATTAAGCTCACGCTACTTTATTGACCTTTCCTCTTTTATTTTATAAAGAAAACATCTGACAAGCATGCACTTTCGCATACGCTTTATGTTCTGCGACCTTCATATCAAGGACTTCTACATAATCGGTTGTCGTATCACGCAAGGCACACGCCGTTCACATGTTTTACTGAAACGGGATACTCATGCAAAGTCGTTACTTCCAATCAAAATTCTTGGAAGATATTTATGCAAGAGTTGGAACTAGGCCAGTAAATCTCGATAGAAAAACTAGTATGGTTGAAATGAATTAGGAAGAGGTAGTATCCCGTAGACAATGGAAATTTATAGAGCTTGATTTCTCCACTTGAGAATTGTTTATGGATATGCAACAGTCCATGTTTCCCATTAGATCTATTGAATGACATAACAAGTGCAAATATGAAACTCTACTCTACTCTTGCCAGCTATTCAATCAAATACCTAGACATTAAATAATATCTATACCTTGAGCTGAATGCTAACATACAAACAATTTATCGTAGAATTTTTGCATTGCTATCTTTACTTTACTCCTAGACTCAATAGGATTAGCGTGATCTTGTTGAGGAAAGATTATCCAATTCAATTTGAATCGTCCACCTATTTATTCCTTGTGTTAATGACGGGCAGTCTGAAGATAGTTATCGTAGATTTTCTTTTTCTCAGATTCTGCGCAATTATAGACAATTACAGACAGAGATTCGGTAGAATGATTGAATTTCTAATAGGATTCAACATTAACTCGAACGCACAGTTCCCGAAAGTTCCCAATTTGAATTTATATTTCTGCTGCCACCAATTTCTCATGCAGCGGAAATTAAATCCCAAATCCCCAATAAATATCGCAAGTTACGTACAATTTCTCAAATCACGATACTAAAATGTCGAATGCTCAATTCATATAATCCTCCACCATATATTATGATCACCCAAATGCTTTTTGCCCTTTATTATTGTAGCTACTCCTTATTATATAGGCACATACCTAAACAATACACAATGAGTGAAAATGGATTGAACAGAATAACGGTTTTAAGGTCCTGTCGTAAAGAGGTTGGACATGTGCTTAGGAATATTTATGAGACTTTGATTTCGTGTACCTAGTCTGCTTGGAATACATATTGTCACAAATGTGGATTATTTTAAGAAATTAGTAGCCCGGACGACAGGAATAACCCAGATTTGAGAGAATGAGATGCTGGTAGTGTGGTCAGGAAGAACATCATCGAGCAGATTGTCGTACGAAGTGCACCGTCGATTGTGGTACGAACATATCGTCAAAAAGCATCCAGTTTACCAATCTGGGAAAGCAGAAACTTATAGGATTCTTCATCAAGAGTTCCAAATCCATTGACTTCTATGTGCGGGGAATTCGAGCCTGTTCAACCGCGAGAGGATTCATGAAGAATATACCATGTGACGATAATTGCAATAATTTCCGTGAGCAAGAAGAACGTAAACGTATCGTAAACGTCACTAGAGTAGAAGGATTTGAGCAGGATCATAGAGTGGGTAAAGATCGGTCAGGAACCCAGTTTCCAGGAGACATTTGCTATGGATTCGATCACCAGGACCTATTTGGCACAATGGAGTTCCCTGAGAGTCAGAAACGATTTACTATACAGACTATAGGAGAATTTCGATGGAAAGGGAACAAAAGAGAAATTGATAGTGCCAGTGCCAAGGAATCTAAAAGATCGAATTTTGAAACAACTGCATGATGGTAACAGTGGTGAACATTTCGGCATCAAGAAGACACTTGGTGAAGACCATGAACGTTTTTTCTGGGTTGGCTGTAAAGAAGACGTAGAACAATGTTGCAAGACTTGTGAACGGTGTAACTCAAGCAAGGGGCCCGCAATACAAAATGGGCTCTCCGTTTGAGAGAATTGCAATGGACATACTTGGATCTATGCCAATTACTGAACGATGAAACAAGTACTTGGTTGTGTCATTGATTGTTTCATCAAATGGCCGGAAGCAATACCAGTAAGAAATCAAGAAGCTGGAACAGTTGCGGAAGCTCTTATTGAGAGCGTGGGGTGCCGTTGGAGTGACACTCCGATCAAGGCGGAAATTTTGGATCTGAAGTTTTTAAAGGATTTCAGTGATTAGCAAGACAAAAACTACAACGCTCAATCCACAGTCTGATGGCATGATAGAACGTTTTAACAAAACAATTCTAGGTTATTTGTCAAAATTTGTCAACGCGCACCAAGGTGATTGGGATATAAAGATTCACCTGTGCCTATCAGCGTACAGGTAGACAGTCAATGAATCTGCTCAGTACACGCCAGCCAAGTTGCTGATGAATCGAGAGCTGCGGTTACCGTTGGATATGGTTGTTGGACATCCACCTGAAGACAACGAGTGGGTCAGCGGCTATATCATATATCAAATATATACAAACAAGGTAGAGACATGATATCCAGTTCAACAAATATATGCTTACATGATTGAATATTTCATTTCACTTTCATCATCTGCTTAATGATACATCTTCAAAATGTTCGAGTCGACAAGACTTCAAATTCTTCAAATGGAATAGTAAATCTTAGATAACTTGCAAGAAAACTCTCAATTTCTTGCAGCCAAATCAGATTGCTTTTCAGGAACAGATCTCAAAAACGGGTGCTAGGAGAAATCGGCGAAGATTTTCTCTCGATGCGTACCGAAGGACTTGAAGGATGATTTCTTGAACCAAACACTACAAGAGTAGTTTTGCTACAGTTCAATACTGAATCATCACCCTTGCATTACTCAGTGGTAGCCTTCTCACTGAATTTTTCTTACGTCTCTTCGCTGAGCATACATGAAGTATCATCAGAAAATTGGTATGGCAGGTCACCTTTGATGAACTTGTGGGGATCCTTGGTATGGAGAACGAAGAGAAGTGGTCTTAGAATTGATCCCTGGGGGTCACCTTCATCTATCTTTACCAGTTCAGAGCTTGCTTGAAGGTAAGAGACACCATCAAAAGAGCTGAGTGATACGAATTGTTTTCTTCGAGAGTAGCATCATCTGCTGGAAATTCCTCGGATACTCATAGTTTCTGATTTTGCTACAAGAATTCTATGATTTATGGAAACAAACGCTTTACTAAGATCAAAGTAAACCACAACAACAACTTTCTTATTCCCAAGACTATTATCTATATAATAAATTGGACCACAAATGGCATCAGTCGTACTTTTATGTGTCAAAAAATAGACCAATGATTTGATAGAATATTATGCTTCTGTAGGAATGACATAATTCGTGTTTGCATCAATTTTCTCATAAATTTGTCAAAGGCAAACAGAAGAAAGATGAGACAGTAGTTTTTCACGTCATCATGTGAACTTTTCTTGTAAACTGGAATAATATCATTAATGGATAAATAATTGATAATATCAGTGAGCGCAAATCCCTACTTCACTACTATTCCTACCTCCCTACTAATATCATAAACACGAAAGTTTGTGGGTATGTATGTATGGATGTTTTTTGCTCGTTCACGTAAAAACTACTGTATGGATAATAATGAAATTCAAGAATAATGTAGCCTATACATCAAAATAGCACATAGTCTAGAATTCATCCAGATATTGTGTGAATTGTCCAAAATATACTGATCAGTGTCAAGAAAGTGGAAAAAAATCTGCCATTTAAGAGCTATTTCGGTGTACACTGCACGAGCCGTTGGAGTTGTGAAGTTCTTGAAAACAGTCCACGATAGCATCTATATGTTATGTGATGATACGAAGTGCCTTCTTAAATATAAAATGGTCAAATTTTAAACTCTTAGTCTAATTATTCAAAATCATTCGTTAATATAATATCAATTCAGTTCAGTTTGATTTGGCCTAGAGTGCAATAGAGCAAATAAAATGAATTTTTTCTTAACATTAGTGTGTGGTCCATTAAATTTTGTTAAAGTTTTGAATACATGTGAACTTCGGTCAAATGATTGGAAACCAACTTAACTGCCACAAATAGTCCAATCGGCATGTCGAATAAATAGGGGTAGGTTAGGAAAGAATGCGAATTTGGTGAAACTTTGGTATATTGTTTTTGATCACCTAATAGTGTTATATGTATATTTTCCGACCAAAATTTCGCGGAGCAATTTCCAGGAGGAGGAAAAAACCACGAAATTTTGGCACTTTTTTCAGTTTTCGCCCTGTAACTTCTTTCCCTTCATTCGTACGCCTTAGATCATTGAGTTCAATTTCATGAAATATTAAATTTTCGATGAGTTTGATCTGTGAAACTTGTTTGTAGATCCACTAAGTTCTAAGATACAGCACTTCAAAAAACTAAAAGTGTCTGAAAAACTAAAAAAACATCAAAAATGAGGGTTTCCACTGAATATTTTTTATTTTTCAATTTTTTTGTGGTATTATGGTACCTAGTTTCATTCTGACGCAGAAATCAAACAACAACCCACCCTTCACCCTGCCTACCTATACCACCATATCTGGAGGCACGGTAGTGCTCCTGCCAAGACGAGTCAAATGAAGCGCAAGAGCACTACATACCTTTCTCACAGAGCTTCGTCGTTTTTTTGAACCCTCATAACTTGGATTTGGATTAAACCTATCAGATAAACAAAATTCTCAGGATAGAATGTCAATAGTGGACTTATTGAACATATAAAGTTCCATTTGCATAGTTCTTATACTTTAAATTTTATTCATATCCGAAAAAGTCTCCGATTTTGTCACTGACTCGCTCACTGATGATTATCAAAATTTTTGAGTTACTTCCTGAAGTCCTAGAATGCTGAAATTCGGTATGTAAGCTAATATTAGTACACAAATAACAACAAAATTTCAAGACTTGGAACTTCTACTCCCAACCACTTAAACTAGGAAATGGAAATTTGTATGAGACTTCCACAAGTTTTGATTTTAGAGGTCTGAAAATTGATATAAGGACTCCTTGTTATGGATCATAGTAAAATAAAAACATACTAAAAGAAGTGGAGTCCCACCAAAAACATTTTCATGTAAAATGTTGCCAAGACGAGGCCATATGGCTCGCACTGTCAAAAAGTTATCAGATCTCATGTAGAGCCAAGCTTCTAACTCTACACGCTCTAATTCTACAAGCCATAACCTCACAAACTCTACATCTTAGTCAAAACTTGGCCATTTTGATACATTCACATGGTCATAAGGTGAAAAATTAATTCACTATTCAATACTTTTCCGTTATACAATAGTTCTTGTAGTTCCCTCTACTAAATGAATAGTGGCTAGACAGGTAGATGGACAAGGAGGCTTGTAGAATTAGAGCGTGTGGAGTAAGAAGCCTGGCTCTACATGAGATCTGACAACTTTTTGACAGTGCGAGTCATATGGTCTCGTCTTGGCAACATTTTACAAAAAAAAATATTTTTGGTGGGATTCCACTTCTTTTAGTAAGTTTTTATTTTACTATTATTTATAACAAGTAGTCCACATATCAATTTTCAGACCTCTAGCATCAAAACTTGCGGAAGTCTCATACGAATTTCATTTCCCTAGTTTAAGGGATTGGGGAGTGAAAGTTTCAAGTTCCAGGGTTGTTTTGTTGTTTGTGTATTAATAATAACTCACATACCAAATTTCAGCATTCTAGGACTTCAAGGTGTAAGTAACCTAAGAATTCTGATGATCATCAGCGAGTCTGTGATGAAATCATGTTTTTTTCCGACATCAATAAAATTTGAAGTATAAGAGCTATGCAATTGAAAATTGTGGACATTGCCATGGTATTGCATGCCTCAATGCTTCATCTGATTCAGCTGGAATAAATAAAAATGACATGGATATCAACTGTGATTTAATAAACAAACTTGAGACAATCATAGCAGTTGCGGATGAAACCACACTAGAAAAGAATCGGTGATGGTCTGAGACTTCGGCATAGACGAAGAGGTGGAATGAGCTAATTTGATTGATTTTGCCAATAAATTAGGCCTATTTGGAATAACATCCAAAAATAGAACACGCTTTGCATTCTACCTCAAGGGTGGTGCGAAAAGAGTGCATGATTGCAAGTCGGTGTACCTTTCACGCGCAGTATCTCGTTTACGATTATAGATGCGCGAATAAGCCATACAATCTTTTTGTGTACTTTCGTTCATAACCTCAAATGCTCTACGATCGTTAGAAAATTAGATATCCACGAAAAACTGGTCAAAAACGCAGTTTTGATTTTTGGCCTTCGATGTCTCCTTGAAGCTCCAGGATTTGACGATGACTTTTGCATACCTATTTTTAATGCCAAAAAGAAAATATCACTGCAAAAAAAACTAGTGCCGGTTATTCGGTGGATGAAGCCTGAATTGACTGGACTCGGAGAGGGGAGCGGCGATAGTCCTCAGGAGAAAGAGCAATGAGCACAAGAAGAGAGCAAAAATATAGTCAGTAGGGATGTATCTTTTGCTCTTTCCCCTGCCCATTCTATTTTTTCCGTTCCTCTCTGTCAGTATACTAGGGCGTCCAAAGTTGCATTAGAAGCTTTTTCTTTGTGGTACTTGATATTGTCAGTATTGTTTGAAAGTATTTTCCATACTACAACTAGAACAGTAAATGACTCCAATTCCTCATGGATTGGACATTCGTATTTATCCATTGTTTTAGGAAAAGCCCTTAAGTTTCTTTTGAGTTCCTTTGATTACCTTGGATGTGTTATACGCATGTGTAGGAAAGTTTTTCTGATTCACACCAAGGATAAACATTTTATTGTCTCCAGTAGAAATTTATTTCGTTTTCTAATTATCAAAATCCTACATTTGTCCTCTCATAATTCGTTCTCCCATGACTACTCTAAAGATATCCAGACTTGTAAGATTATAAACGTATATCAATGCTCTCATAATAGTCCAAGATCCCAGACCCGCCAGACCTTACTTATTTTCTTAAAAACAAAACTTGTGGATTAGAATAGTGTTAGTCGGTACTTTGATCATACGCATATCTGCTAGTTTGTGCCGACGGCCAATTTAAAGATACGAGGTGCTAGAGGTGCGTTAAGACCTTACTCACTTTTCTTAAAGTCTGAGTGCTGATTTTTGTGTAAGTTCTAGAAAATATTGTAGATAATTGATAACCAATACTGCCAGACACTTTCCACCGGCAGTAATTCTTGCTAAACGCTTCAAAGCTCGCAAAAAGATAACATAATATCACTTATAGTCTGAGTCTTAATTTTTATATATGATACTCAGGGAGCAATTTCAATACTTTTTGTAAACAGCCAGACCAAGGGAGAGTTGGATGCTCATAGATACCTCGCTTACTATCAAGCCTACAAATAGTGACCTCGCGCTTTCACTCACAGCGATATTTTAATTGTGTCTGGAGGATGTTCAGCCCTACGATTGATCTGGCTTTTAACAAAAAGTATTAGAATTGTTCCCTGAATATAATATATAAAAATTATCACTCGGACTATAAGCAAGATTACGTTATTCTTTGCAAGCTTTAAATAGTCCAGCAGAAGTTACAACTGATGGAAAGTGTCTAGCAGTGTTCATTATCAATTTTTAACAATATTCCCCGAAACATACATAAAAATCAGCACTCAGGACTTTAAGAAAAGTGAGTAATGTCTTAACGTACCTCTAGCACCTCGTATCTGTAAATTGGCCGTCGGCACAAACTAGCAAGTATGCGTATGATCATAGTACATACTAGTACTAGTCTATTCCACACATTTTGTTTCTCAGAAAATAAGTAACGCCTGGCGGGCCTGGGATCTTGCTCTATAATAATGTGACCCTAAATTCGTAGTTAGTGAAGTAAATTCAGCGAACCCGCTTTACAATAAAGTGTTCGTTTTGAAGAATCAGTTCTAGTTTCAGAATTATTCATTCTAATAATAGTTATTAAGTGACACAACAAGACTATATAGGAATTCTTCCAGAGTTTAATGATTCTTAAGAATGAAATAAGTGATTGTAATTTCCTGAAAACAGAGAAAATAAAGCAGATATTCATTTGTATTGCTCTGAGGATCGAGGATAATAGCAAGATTCACTATAAAATTAATATTCGCTACGTGATCTCCATGGCACAAAGCAAAGAATTCATAAAGGATAAACTAGAATTTCTTTGTCTCATTTCATTTGCAAATTGTCATAAGGAAAGAGCTTCCATCTCGAGGATAAAACGAAAAATGACAAATGCAAAATAGTGGCTTTTTGTTTTGAGAGATGTACGACAGAGATTTGGACTAAAACGACATTACATTTATATCGGCAATGTGAAGAAGTAGGGCAGAGAGGCAGGGGCTGGTAACGTTATCATGTCTAGATTGGTTCTGTCAGGACTGAGGACGCAGTGCTTCTGGTGTCTTTGTCCTAGGAGAAGGAAAAGGCGCGACATCGGTGGATGGGACAAGGCGGAACGGCAAAACGAGGAAGATTGATGGACAAGATGACTTATTTGTAAGGGTCAACACTTGGCGCTTGCGGCGAACAATGAGACATGACGGATGCAGAGATGGATCCAAAACGACCAAAGAAATTTCAACAGGAATCATTTTCCATCCCAACAATAGACCAGGGCATCTATTACGGAGATCTATATGTCACAGTCATTGTATATCGTTGACTCGCTTACAAGATAGAATTGGTTAGCTCTCTTGTATTTTCCCAGGTCAGACAGAAATTATTGAGGAATCATGTTTGTATGGATTGGATACGAACACTAATAGTTCAGTTCTTATTACTAGATGTTGTGATAAAAGTTGAATATATTTCCACGTTGAGACAACTGGAAGTCCCTCTGGACAGAAATAAGATGCCTACTCGCATTCAAGAAATGGACTGGAACTATTTCCAGCTTTGAGAATCAGTTTGCATTGTTTAACCTTCAACTATTGCAGTAATTTATCTTTCACAATTCTATTAATATGATAGAGATAATCAATGTTACCAGATGCAGCACGTGTCCAAGTGACTCATCTGTCAGTGAAGATCTGTATTTAGACTTCATAAAACACATAGTTGAATACCTACTTTCATAAAGATAAGTACTGCTCATCATCAAATTCATTTCTAGTCCAAGTTCTTGGAGGTCCTACAGGAGATTGTAACTTAGAGATAAATTGTCGTAGAGTGAATATGAAACATCACGGGCCGCAAAAATATAATTTGCAGGTCGCATACTTCTCCCGGACCGTACTTTGGACAGTTCTGATCTGGAAACAAGTTTGAGATCACCTACAAACTTACGCAAGCTTCTCCTTTTCTTGTTGGTTGAAAGTCTGTTCTCACTTAATCAAAAAAATATGCTCAGGGTCTATCCCAGAAGGTTGAAGAACACAAATTCTGCACTATTACTCTGTTACGGTATATATTGTGAGTCTTCCAGATTGAGGGCGAAACGATATGAAATCTATATTTTCAGTCCGTCTCTGGACTTTCTACCACGATCAGCGCTTTCTCCTCCGGGAAAACTCTACTCAATCAGCATAATGGAATGGAATCTGACAAAACAGCGTTAAAATAAATAGGGTATCATGAAACAAAGCAGACATAACTGTTCCGACGATAGAAACATTTCATTCCCACCTTCAGAAACAAAAAGGGATATTCATAATACTAGAATGGGAGCAGAAGAGCAATACCTTATTAAAATTGTCATATTAAACATCATGTAGACTTGATATATGCAAAGGTTAAATGAGGGCATTGAGGAAGAGAGATGCACTGATGAATTACTCAAATTGAAGACACAATTAAACTAATATTGTTATACATGTATCACGTGTGATGGAGAGACACATAACTTGTAATTACTACTCCCTAAAGTAGCATTAAATATGATGATAAAAGTGAACGATGAAGTTCAGTTCTATTAGGATATTGCTTTTTTGAACACCCTCATTCATTTGGCCCAGATATTCTATCATTCCTAATTGTGGAACAAATGATCAATTTGAAAATCATTTATGTTCATAGTTAATGATTCAGTGCTAGTACGGAATTCAAAGCTAAGAATCTAGAGGAATAAGAACCGGATATCAGATCAATTCTACATCTGACATCAATAACAATTTCAGGTTGAGGATTTAATACTGTATTTTCTTACAATAAATTTAATAATCTATACATTTTACAGAATTTTGTTTGACAAAAACGACTTTTGATTTTAAATTCTGTATATTTATTTGATGTGTTTTTATTAGTTTTATCATATTTTGGTTTCTCATTTGCCTGGTACTTTGCTTTCGTTGTCATCAATATTTCCTTGTTTTCTTTTGTGATAAAACTCATGAACTGCTCGATTTTCATTACCGGAGTGAGAGAAACCTTGAAGGATGTGATTCCCCTACAATCCTCGGGCGTGTATAAGATCCCTTGTACCTGTGGGAAAGTGTACGTTCGACAGACGGGCCGAACTGTAAACACTCACATTGCTGAACATAGGAGATGCATAAGATCAAACCATCCCAATAAATCTTCTGTAGCTGATCATGCCATCGAGTTTTTGCATGACATTAAGCTTGAGGGAACAAGAATAGTCGCAAAATGCTCATCGATTCATGGTGGATTGGTCAGAGAAGCAATAATTGAGATACTTAAACATCCAAATAATTTGACCCATACTAATGGTTTGGAGCTATCAAATGTTTGGCTTTCTGTAATCAATAACACACATATATAATAAGTATGTTTTGGTTGGTGTAGCTTTGTGTATATTCCATATACCTATAAATATATATACTATCTAAACAAGGAAGCGTCTCCGTACATACCGTACTTTTATCTCTTTTCTTCTGCAAGTCTAAATTGCGCATGGTCACAGTCTTGAATTTCATTGGCTGATGCTTGAAAGATTGTGTTCGGGACGTTCGGGGATGATTCGGAGTCAAATTTATTTTCTAAATCAAGACTTATTTCAAAGTGTGACCATGCGCAGTTTAGACTTGCAGAAGAAGAGAGATAAAAGACCCCGTACGCTGTCAGGTCCAAGTCGTTGGTATATATATTTATAGGTATATGGTTAATTCTGAATTATAGAGTACAGTGAAGACTATTGGACACTGCAGTTGTGAGCCAAACCAATAGCAAAGAGTAGCGCTATGCTGTCTTGTCGAAATGCCGTGTATTTTGTGATTTGGGATGTGTGCGGAGCTGTACCAAGTAGGACATATTTCTCTGTTTGGGGTTTCTACGTGATTTTCCTCAAGCCTTGGGTGAATGCCAGAGGATTTCATTCTTTTTGTTTAGGTGTGATATCCACGTTATCACATCCAGTATTCTGTATATTCTCAGTATCTAGTTACTTGCTTTGTTTTATTTTGTATCATTGTTTTCTGGAGAAGATCCTTGGTTGAAGTCGTTTTTATCGAAAGAAATTTAGCTCATTCCGTGTGCAATAGAATCAACAAGCTGAGTATATCTGAAGAAGGGGAGACCGAGGAGGGTTGTGACAATTTTCACCTCAACCAACATATCTCAATCAAGAAACATTCTTTATCTATGAACTGTATGAGTCAATGTAGCTCAGTCCATACTGTTTGAGAAACAATAATCAAAATTAGTCAAAGAAACTACTCCCCGTGTCACAGCTCTTCTAATACCGAGATTAGTTGTGACACCTGTGTACTCAGACCACTTGGTGAATGAAATTGCCATTCAAGGCACCAGACACACGTATCTTTTGATTAGCTATTGGCAAAGGGCTTAAGGCAACACAAGCAAAAACAACTATTTTCTGCATCTTCTTCATCTTCATCCTGTTTATCACTAACATTACTTTTCCTGTTGGTCTTCTTTTTCTTTCCCTCACTAGAAACACGCTTTCCCACATTCTTTATCTTTCTACTGGCTTATGTGGCAGCAATTTCATCCTTGGTAGGTGTATCAGAATAGAAAATTTGATTTTGCGTCTATTCAGTTGTATTTTTTTTTTTAACAGGGCTTCTAGCAATGTCCCAAGTGATTAGGATGAGATCACATCAAAAGAAATAACAAGAGGAGTCCGAGCTATAGTCGTGGGGACAACGGACTCTTTGGCGTTATAGTTTAGAATAGATGGACTGCTGGAAGATGTTATGCTCCGATCTGTAGACATATTTGGAGAGGTTTTTTTTGCTTCTATATTAAATTCTCACACCGTTTTCAAAAGTACCAATAGTTAGATTTGGAGACGGGGCTCTTTCTTCAGGGATTACCTCAATTTCTGGATTGGACAAAATACGATCAGTAACTTGACTAGGCATTGAATAGTGACTTCTTTGAAGGCCAGATCATAAATTTCTACACTGGACATGTTCCTATGAGTCTTTCGTTTATATTTATTTGACATTCTGAAGCAAGGGAGTAGCAATTCAGTATGCAATATCACATCACACGACAGGACAAGAAACTTGCTAGAAAAATTAGCAATTATAGGAAAGTTGTGACCAGCTGTCACAACTCGCCTAGTTGCAAGAAACTGTTCACTGGTCAGAGTAATAATTTGTGATTTGTAAATGAGACACCAACACAAAAAAACAATATCGCACTATGAAAGACATAATAAGCAATCAAAATTTTGGTGGAAAACTCATTTTTGCAATTTTTTGTATGCATATGTCGTAAACTCACTACCGCCTAATGCGCGTCTTGGAGACAACAAACGCGCGTTGTTGTCACCTCACTAACGGCATAGTTTCCAAAAAATCGTTAATGTCACAACTTTTCTAGGTCTCCCTATAGCAGATAATTGGATCTCGAATATTTGTCGATATGCACATATCTCACTTCAAATTGTGTTGAAATAAATCCCACTTAATGTTGACAACTCATGTTCAGTACGATCCAATGAATTTCCAAAGCTAGAAGGCAAGAAAACTCTTTTATAGTTTTCAGAATAAAAAACGTTGACAAAATTCTATTTTCTTGCTGCCTCATAGAAAAAATCGAAGGATAATAAAATATTAATGAGTAAATGTATACGTATAACATAATATAATGATACATTCTGGAAAGATTAGATAGAACTCCAACGACGACGTCATATATCTGCATTATGAATAACTCAAATATTTATGAGTCTCTGCATAATATAGTCGGTTGACAATCAATAGCACGATCTAGGTATAAATCATAGGTAAAGTTTGGAATTTAATAGCAGAAAGTGCAGCAAAGATAACTTAATACAGAGTATGCACTCAGGTGTGCACATAATAAATTACTAGTGATAATGGATACATAATCAATGAGACAGTCTCATATAGAATATCAACAGGAGACGATCCTGAGGAGAGAAGAATTTTGAAGTGTGAAATACTGACAAAGCTATCTTCCAATTGATTTTCCCTATTTTCCCAGGATGATAGTGATGTTTTTGGATCTCAGTCTGGATACTGAATACGGGTATAAGTATATTCAAAGATGATCTGTTTCTGCAATCTACTCTAACACATGACTGATCAATTTTCAAGGGTGTCTTTGTTTTTGTATCATAAATATGATGTGTCTTAGAGAGAATAACAATATAAAATGACTCTTTCAATATTCAGGTTATGAAAAAACCTAAACCAGTCAAGATAATAAAACGACTCAGTCCTCATGACAGACACAAGAAGGATAAAAATATAGCGAAAATTGATCAAGAGGATGGAGTGTAATGTGGAAGCAGATAAAGGTAAAATGCTGATAAACAAAATGGAAGGAGAGAAGAGGGTGGAAATTAGGATGGGAGACCAGTTATGTGGAAAGGCATCATTATATGAATATTTGAGAAGTATGATCATGAAAAATGATAAGATGAATATGAAAGCTGGAAAAAATCTAAAAAAGAAGCAATAAAACTCATTACCTTTTGAATCATAAAAGTCTTCAAAACAGAAAAAGAATAACACAAGAGAGGCAAATCAGATGTAGCAGAATAAATACAGATACAAGAACCTCAGTACCTCAAGAACTAGATCAAAAATAATAATAAGAGAATATAAATAACTGAATCAATACGGGCATATCATAAGTACAGGACAAAATAGAACGACTGGAAAAGTAATCGAAGCAGACACAGAGAAAGACTGGAGAAAAGAAAAGCCGAACAAAAGATGGATGTATATGATCAAATAAATTGAAGACAAGGATAACAGAACTATGGAAAAATGAGGAAGCATTTATAGAAACGAGGAAATAGAAATAAAAGGATTGAAAATTCTTACAACCACTACCTGATGCTTGCTTGGATATGAGCAGGAGCGTAACAAAAAGAAGAAGAGAAATCGTTGAAGGTAAAATAGAAGGGCCGTTTGAAAGTCAAAAACAAATGTTTGTGCATATTTGCGATTGAATTGATGATGTTTAGTATTTCAGTGTGCTAACGTCATTCATAAGCATGCGGAAAGTAATTTGCTTCTTATGTAAGCGTTATCGTATCATTAGCGAAAGCTTGCAAAAACTTCCTTAACTGTTGAAGTTGGATGGCAATTTATTCGTTTGAAGCACAGCTTGTAATCTTTTTGGATTCTCATAACACAATATATAGGAACAAAGGTAAATGGAGCTAATAATTATTCTACATAAATCTTCTTCATCTGTAGTTCTTTCAGGTGATATAAGCTGATCTTCAAACTGATATTTATTTGTGCCAATAACTAGAAGTGACCTTTATTACATATTTCTTGGGATACAAATCCATTACTTATTCGAGTTGAGATTGACGAGGAGATTTGGGAGATTTGCTGTTACTCTGACTCTCGTGTTGATTATTACACATACGATGGACTCCAACTTGAAATATTTAAAGACACATCTTACATTTTATAGGTCTTAAAAAGCGTTAATTAACAGACCGCTGTATCTTAAGTGATGCACTGTTTCATCACTGACTTCTTATTCATACTAAAACTATTCATTTATGACACTTGGCCTTGGTAACCAAGACAGCGAATGAGGCAGAACGAAGTAGGTATGCATGAAGAATAACATAGTAGAAGTTTTTACTAGCAAACCTGAGAAGTTTTTACGTTGATTGCTTTAAATATGTTTGTCCGGTGTGATGAATCTATTCTAGTACTGTGAGTTCATCGCTGCTAGCCTAAGTTCAATGTCACATATAACGTCTTATTGATGCATAACAAAAATCAAAATAGAAACATGAAATATTATCACAATTTGAGGAAGAATGAAAACCGAAAATAATTTTAACGACGGAAAAAAAATCCTTGTTCTGTAATATATTCAAGAATAATAATCACATAAATTTATTATAGAAGATGGATTCGATGAAATCAATAAATTTCATGAGACAATCCCATATTCTTCCTCACTAATAGTTTCCTTTGCGTGGTCAGCGAGGTTATGTAGAACTTTCGCAGCCTAGTTAAAGCGGACGTATCTTTATGGATCACGAAGGCTCTGGACGTGATAACGCTCATATCTTATCACCACAGACACAAAAAATATGGTGCATGGCGAGTAATAATCAAGATTAAGGTGGAGGTTTAACGTTCCCCTTGCCGCTCTGGGGATGGATAAATTCCGGCGTAAGCCAGCCAGCTCATAAATTGCTACCCCTGCTAGACGCTACCACCTTTCCGAACACTGACTCTTCCGGGCTCTTCCATGAGAAGGTTTCGCCACTATGAACACCAGATTTTCAATTTGAATTGTTCAGATTTGGACATAGAAATTTTGAACTTTAGTACAACGACAGAATCAAAGGTGTAAAAATAAATTGGCTTTGATTGATTCAGTATTTTGATCTGGGCTAGGTAATGCACTACCGACACTTTAATGGATTATTAATATTTGAAACGAGAGTTTTAGAAGCTATAATATGACGACCTACTTGAAGTCAGGCCAAAGTTGCAAGTCATTGTCTAGAAGGATAGCGTATAATTAAAACAAAATCAAAAATTAGGTACACTTTCACTTTGATAGGAGTGTGCAAAGGGTACAGTAACTTGAAGATTTTCAAAATATCAAGGCAGAAATGATACGATACTGGAGCTCTTCTTGTGCAAGGTGAATAAGAGTCGAGCTGTTCAGTGTTGATCTAATAATTGGTTTTCTCAATCATGTGAGAGAACAAGAGTATTTCGCGCTCAGTGACTGTCGAATAGAGACCAAATGATGCAGCTGGGTGAAAATTTCACAGTAGTCATTCGGATGTTGGGATTAACAAAGAACAACTTAATTTTGATACTGATGATGTCATCCCTTGCCTCAACCGATTTTCTTTCAACCACTTTCCAAACTTAGATGTTTCCTATTTCTGCCTTTACCACTGAGCGTGAAAGAAGCAACTACTTTTTTTATGATAAATCTGCTATAATGCAACATAATTTTATTGTCTTCAAATATAGTAGTGCTAAATTCAAAATTTCTAGGATAATGATGACCAATTGAGGGGTTCCTCAAATATATGGAATTGAGAAAACAATTCAGAGCGAGGTCAGTTTAATCTCATTGAAAGAAAAGAAACTCAATTGACAAATTTGGAGAGGCAGAATTAGAAACTTAAACTTTGTAAATTTCTGCGGCAAACGGAGTGTATGAACTCAACTGAGTCCCTCTCCAGAACGATTCATGTTACTGTTACTGATAACAAATACCAGAGTATTTCTGAAACCGCTAGTACTTCAACTCAGTGAGAAACCAACTCAAAACTAACTTCAGACTTTACTACTCCAGGTATAGTAGCTCGCATTAAGGATTACTCTGAATCTAGATAATAGCGCAAAACAACAATAATCGAAGCAAGAAATTGTAGCAACTGTTCGGCTTGGAATTATCAAATTAAATAACTTTCAGAATAACAGTCACCTACATGTGTGTACTCAAATTATGAACTTACTAATATTCTACTTATCAAAGCCTTTTGTACTCTAGCAACCAAGTTACTGGAATATTTGCTTATCCATAATTCTTCAATTAATGAAATCTACTTCTATCCAGGAATTCAAAACTCATTTATTGAAATAAATAGATGATAGATGAGATTCAGAGTGTATTTCGAGAAATGGAGCTCATGATGTATTTCTTTAAAATTGCCACTTCAGTGTCATTTTGATGGATGCAACTGATAAAATCGGTATAACTCAGTTCTACTTGGATATAGAATGGGATATGTAGAATGGGGAGATCAGTAACAGTCAGAAGGTGTTAAAGAAGAGTGGAATTGAACAATGATCCACAACGAACGTATCCGCCTAGCAGTAATATCTATTATATATTTGATAGGATAGTTATGTTGAGAAGTAAAAAGCTGCAGGAGTAGTCTCTTCCCTTATGTTTCATTTGACAACAAGAAGTCTACAGGTTTAAGCTATCGAAAGAGCCATCCTCAGGACTGGAGAGAGAGGAAACTTTATTCGTCCATACGTCAACTATCCATAATTTTCTCAGGTACAAACTATGTTTTAGATAGTCCTTTATTCTACTTTTCCTACGGTCCTGAAGATGGTTCTTCAAAGAGCCAAAACCGGTTGACTCAATGACAAGTAGAAAGTGAAGAATTGTTTGTACCTGACGTTTATTCATTTCTCGGCATCACTATCCTTTCATAAATTATCTTCACTTGGGTGAACTACGTTCGTATGATATACTCGTTCATATACTGATAATAATTCATTTTTAGATTCATAATTTGATATGTTCTCCTATTATACACATTTAGTGATTCTCATATTCACGATAAGCTTCACTCATGAAGCCCATGAATTCTTGATCATATCTGGGATGGGATTACAACGACTTGACATTGTATTGACTTGATTTTTACTGTCAATTTGCCATGAAAGTTGGACATGTTTTCAGTTGATTTTTATCATGGGGACATGACAGGACCTAGATCACGTTATTCTTCTAATAAAATAAGATCTAGATAGTGATGATACGGATTGGGAGATCTAGATAATGATGATAAGGATTGGGAGATCAAGACAAGATCGGAATATGTCAATGTCGACTCGCCCAGGGCTGGTACCACATCGAGTCAACATTGACATATTCCAATCAGGATAACCGGATATAGTCCCTGTCATGTCCCTATGATAGATATTGTAACGAATTTGAGTCTATAAATTTGTCATTTCGGCTTTACTGGTGCTTAGAGTTATTGTGAAAATATTTTACATCAAGAAATAGGAGCGAATATATTTGTTTTCTAGAAAATTGCTGGAACTCTCTAGCGTTTTTCTAGAAACGCCTGGACGTTTGCAGGAAAAAAGTAATAGGGAGAGCTTCGAGGTATATATATGTGAGTGATTCAGCGAGAAGCATTATTGATTTTGGTCAGAGACCTCATAGTATGGACTGCTAGTGATTGGAATAAATTGTGTTATTTAAAATAAATCAACATTGACATAAATACTTAAAGTTAAGTTATAGTATATTGTAACAATCTTCAGTTTGAATTAGAATTGGTTATCAAAAATAGTGTTAGTTATCCGATTTGTTATTTTAATTATTCATAAAGGTAAATAGTAGTGTTTAGTGACTTCTGTTCCCTAAATTAGAATAAATAACGTTACAATATTAACTCAAAACATGTCCAGCTTACATGACAAATTAACAATGAAAATCAAGTCAATATCAATGTCAAGTTGTTGTAGTTCCAGCCCAAGACATTGACTTGATTCCCACTGTCAATTTTCCATGCAAGCTGGACATGTGTCCAGTCAATATTTATCATAGATCTTATTTCAATAGAAAGATAACCTGAACTTGTCCCTCTCATGTCCCTATTATAAATATTAACTGGAAACAAGTCAAATTTGTGTAGCACATTGACAGTAAAAATCAAATCAATATCGATGTCAAGTCGTTGTAGTTCCACCACTGATTTGAGATGGAATATATCATTAGATCATAGGATGACTTGATAAAAGTTTTTTAAGGATTCTTATAGATTGGCTCGTTGTGTAGACAGTTATCTTATTCTTTGAGGCTGTGTAAGGATGTCCCGAATATGTCTGCATTATTATGATTTTCCTATAATCCCTAATGAATGTTAGGCACCGTTTGCAATGAAAATTGCAGGATTACCGCAGTTTCCAAGTGAACATTTTTTTTCAGTTCGAACTACCCAAATACAGCTTCGACATTTTTTTGACATGTGATATATGTATTGGATGTTTGATTCCCGCTTGATAATTAGCAGCCAATAATTGCTAATGGTAATAACGTTTGATCGCACACATTTGCCAACCAAATAGCATGCATGCAAGCGAGAATAATTTGTGCTACGTGTGGTATTTGGAACGTATGTGCCAAGTGATAATGATGCGTACAATATACAACCTACCAGTCGTGTGCTAACTTGGGATAATGTCTTCTTGCTTCAAATTTTCTTTTACGTAACAGATGAATATTTTGACTGAACAAACTACAAGGAAGGGATATCAACAGATTGATGGAAGTCAATAATAATAATAATACTGGATATGTTCGGTTGAGTGCTCATCGCGAAAGAAAACTACAATCGTCTCATCTGATGAGATTGTGAAAGTTATTTCATATCATCCTGCGTACATAACATGACAAAATATTCCTTAGATCAAAGAAAGAGGAGGAGGACGTGACTTAGATTGTTACCTTTGTGTGCGTAACAAGATCAGATATTCTTTAGATCGGTAAAGAAGGAACATCACATAACTTTGACTGTATTCTAGCTGCATTTGTTTTTGAATTGTATCCTTGAAATATGTCATCCGAATAGTAGGTTCCAAGTTTCCTTTAATAATCATTGTACTAGTGCAATAATAATGAACAAAAGACAGCATAGCTCAGTTCGATTCATTTACTAACTGCTATTGGCTGCGACTTCTACTTTTTCTTCTTGATGCGTTATAATTCTCATTTCATTGAGTTTCCTGCACTTTTTTCTTTGTTCTTATAGCTTTTACTGATTGATCCGTGTGAACAATGAGATAAACGCGGTCAACGGCACGTAATTGCTCACCAATAATTTATTAAGAGTATCGCGTGCCCAACTGGTAGAACAACAAACAATTTATATTTCAAACCAACTGAAAAAGTGCTTGCTATGAGCGATTCATCTAAACACATTAATAATAAAAAGAATTGAAAATTGAGAGCTCATGAAAAATTGGACTAAAATTTTTTGACATGAGAAATAGGTGGATCAAGTAATGAAATTGCGACTGAAAATAATAGTATCATTCAATTTTTCATAATGTATCCAATCTCTCAAAAATATTGAATCCGAACTATATCTGAAAGAGAAAACAAGACACAACTATCAGAAGGACCTGGAATTTGTTGGATTTTTATGTGATCGATTTGGAGGTTTGTAGAAGTTTTTTTACTTCAAGATATCGGTTAATGTTTTGCGTTCAATACAATATCTAATTGCACGCTTCCTCACGGACCTACTGTAGTAAATCATCTAGTCCTTCACTTGTTGACGATAATATACTCTTCAATACAATACTCATTTTGCTCTACACTATTTACATGCTAGTTTGTTATTTTCTCTGGTGATTTATTCATTCAATCAAGTAATCCACTGGTGTACATAGTTTTTCAAAATTTTTCATGCACTTGTTGTGAGTGAACTACCTGTAATTGTTTCATTTTTAAAGTAAGTACACTCATTTATGGCCATTTGCACCATCTCTACCTATATCCAGCGATCTTAGTTCAATTCCATTGGTAGTTGCGCAATACGCAATAAAATGTGGATCAGATAATCGTAGAAATCGAAGTATGTCCTGAAATTCTGTCGGCAACATTTGAAGTTTGACGTTAAACTTAATCTAAAATACAGGTCTGCCAGTTTGCACCTATTTCTTCCAAGTATTTCAGTTGATAATTACGTAAAGTGAGTATTTTTATGTTAATTTATTAAAGTAGATGAAAATTTAGTTACAACTTTCGCCGCGGGTGTCACTATTATTATGTACAGTTGTCAAATCTGTCCGGGATTCATTCAATGACTTGTTTGACGCGAATTTGGAGCTTATTAGAATGGATTATTATTATTTAGTGTTTTTTTTTTTATATTTCTTTGAGAGATCAAATTATCATTTCAAGGTACAGCACTTGACCTCCCGTCAGTCAATAACTAGACAATGAGGATTAGGAGGTATTTTTGAGTTTGTACATGCATAAATTATGTACCTATCAAATAGTCAACTTGAAACTAGTACTAAATGGAAGCTGCTGTTTCGTAAGTTTGCCCAAACTGCTTGATTTCAAGCTTAGTAATTGTGAGAGATGGTAATTTGCGAGATCTCTGAAGTAACAAGCATTCATGAGCTGTCAAAAATGCGTTTTTATCATCTAGATGATTCTTCCATTTTTTTTTAACAGCTCTTGAATTGTACAATGATGTAGTAATTCCAACATTGTTACATGGTGCCAAAGTGAAAGCCATATCAACCAGTTTGGTCAAATGGGAAACACATTTTGGACTTCGAGATAAATCGAGTCAATTTACCAAGTGAAGTATGAATGTAATCTCCACAAACTAGAGGTATCTGTCATAAAGAAAATTTTCAACTACTGGCATAGAGTTCTATTAATGAATGAAGATAGGTATGTTGAAATATGCTACACAAAGCTTGTAAACATTTACAACAGAGCTGCCGATAAGAGAAACAGATATAATTGGGCTACTAGACTTTAGGAAATCTTAGAAGAGATGCAATGTGATTAGATATGGAAATCAGAGAGTCCAATATATTTGGAAGAAGAAATGCAAAATATCTTGTGAGTCTATATAACATTGGAAGGGTAGAATGAACAAAACCTCTCATATGTGCATTACATGAACTCAAGAAATTACATAGTTTCAGACATGTCATACAAAATGATGAAATTATTCTCACAAATAAACGTCGAATTCCAATTGGGCTCCAATCTACTTAAAAAGAACTACTTATGCACATATTTGATGCAAAACAAATGTGTACTGTATGTAATTTCTTTCGATGTGACAAATTGGAGCAGTTCTCTTACAGATGTCCTATATTTGACCCTCTCGGACAGTAAATCACACCACTAATCAACCAAGAGACTGACAACCTAATCGCAGACTTGGCGAAGGTTCGAGATAATCAAATAGTATTTGGAATCAATAATTTTGTGGTATCTGCACTTAAGCTACTTTCTTCCATTTTAAATTAAAAATCTGACGTCGACATCACGTGACTTACTTGTACATCATTGGATATATATAATCAAACACAGCATCTCATAATTCCACGGCCAATCGGTTGCTATGGGAACAGTATGTCATCATTCTTATGCTACAACATTCCTATATACTGATTTCCAGGATTCTACGTCTAACAGTTCTGAATTTATGCGCAAAATTCCAAGATCGTCAAGTATAATGCACTTTCGACTCAGTCGATCTCAATGAAAATAGGATATGAGCATTTAGACAGTGCCATCATCTGGAATACTGTATTCTAATATTCTACGTTCAATCGTTTTGGATTTATGCGGAAAATTGAAGAATATTTCGAGTTAACTGCACTTCCGGCTGAGCCGATCACAATCTGAATGCAAGGTGTACAACTAGATGCTATGAAAGTGCTTAATATGAAATCTCAATATTCTGCGACTGACTATTTCAAATTTATGAGGAAGATTCGAAAAGTCTGTAATATGAAGTGCACTTCCGGCTAAGTCGATTGGGACGAAAACAGGAGATGATCAAAAATAGTCAAAATGGATTCAGGGATGCTCAAAACGGATATTTCCATTCAAATTTTGATAGGTGAATTTTGTCGGTTTCACAATACTTCCTTGTACGTAGTACAAGTAAGTTATCATATATAATTAGCCAAAAAAAAAATCTACATTGTATGAGAAATTTTTATTTTCTCAATATATTGTTATTAACTATGCGCCAATCTACATTGTGATAAGTGTATATAATTATGTCATAGATAAATTATTATTATTATTATTATTATTGCAATTGAGCTCAAGGATCTTTGGAATACGACTTGGATTACTACGGTCTGAGACAAGTATTCCTCCGCGTTTCCCTGTACTATTTGATGTTGAGTACTCTTCTTGTTATGTGTGTTGTTTCTGTATAACTGCTTTCTGCATAGTCTTGTGAGTTTCATATATTAGATGTATCTGTTCCAGAGATTTTCTAAGCTCCTGAGGAATTTCTCCAGTTACTATCACTATTATTTTATTATTATTATTATCATTATTATTATTATCATTATTATTATAACTTGTTGTATGAGAGCTACCTGTCATGGTTTCGTTCTTGAAGCAAGTATTCCTATTCAGTGTTTCACTTCAAATTGAAGAGTAGTATCACTGTCTGAAATATTGAATTATTCTATGTTGTGCAGTATTTCGATAAATACCCAAAGATCTAATCGTCTCTTGATTCCGATGATCTTTTCATCAATCCCTTTCACTTACCAATTGTATGCTGAACGACAGAATATTGAAAATTGCATGGCACTCCATTTTTCTAAATTTCTAAAATCCCAAGATTGCTGGACTATCTTTTCAAATGGTAACGGACTTCATCGTGCACACCTCTGTGATTGATTTTGAGGTCATTTGAGAGCTACTGCTCAAAACAGGATAGTAAATTGTGACGAATTAGGCCCCAAAATCCGTCACTGTTGCACATTCCAGAGCCTTCTGCTACCGTCAATAATTTTTTAGTCCATCACTATTATTCCACTTCTTGCGCACCCTGTAAACTTTAAATTCAGTAACTCTACTTCAACATACAACGTCGCTCACCGTCAGTTCATCGGTCTTCAACTGTTTTAAATACCTTTAATATTTCAAATGTGGATGAATAAGGTTAGGTCTTAAAAAAACACCTGAAATTAAAAGGAATTGATATCGTATGATCTGTATTTATGTCTTGTGTCTTACCGTAATAAAGTCTGAATATAATCCACCGTTGTCCTGTAAATATGTTATATATTGTATATTTTTGTTGTTTGACATTCTGTGCGACCTTTGACTATACACAAACTAGATCCGACACTTGACAGTTTCTATATTACCGACCGATCAAGTATTTAGAATAATTTTAATATTAAGGAAATAAAATCAGGAAAGGATGTATCCGACAGAAAAGTATAAGGACATGTATTATTGTAATGAAATTTGTATTTGTAAAATTACTTCTTCTTTTTTCTGTATGTCTTCTTTATATTATTGCTAGCGCTAATATGGATTCAATTCAAAAACATGTTAAGTGGGGTTTCATTAAAATATGGTTATAAATAAGGCTTTCTGGCCGACTTGAGTCAGTTCTTTGTGTGTCAAGTCTTCTGAGCAGCCGTTCCAAGTACGCTACTAGTTCCGATACCAAGCGTCAGAGTATACCGTCCAAATGAAGTGTTGGTGCTAAGTCCGTTGGCACAACTGCTTGACACAATTTGTGAGTTTGTTTTGTCCGTAAAAGGAACTTTTCACTCAAAAAAGGCAGCACTTTGCTGTCGAAACGTTGTGTTTCTAATAAATTACAGAACTTATACCCGATGAAACATATTTATTCATAAAATGAGTTCAGAAAAGTTTTCTCCTTCATTGAACTTAGAATATTTTTGTTGTTTTGAACTTTGAATATTTTTGCTGTTTTGAATTTAAAATATTTTTGCTGTTTCTGAACTTAGAATATTTTTTTGGATTATTTAACGTAGAAGCACCGCTGAAAAAGTCTTCGTGATTTTGAAGCGTTTGATTATCTAACGTAGAAGCACCGCTGAAGAAGTCTCCGTGATTTCGAAGCGTTTGATTATTTAACGTAGAAGCACCGCTGAAGAAGTCTTCGTGATTTCGAAGCGTTGGATTATTTAACGTAGAAGCACCGCTGAAGGAGTCTTCGTGATTTCGAAGCGTTTGATTGATTTAACGTAGAAGCACTGCTGGAGGAGTCACCTGGACTTCACAGTATCGAACCGCCTTAACGTAGAATCACTGCGAGGCAGCAAGTTTGGTTCCTCTCGCATAGAAAGTTTCTTGTCACCGCTGGTGTCGAGTGTCATGTGCAGCCGTTCCGTCGCCGTATACCAAGTATCACCGTACAAGTTCTGTAAAGTATATGTTCTTTGTTCATCGTCATTATTTTCTGTGTAATAAATCTCATTGTGATACCTACCTCCTGATAATTATTTCTAACAACCCTAACCCTTCCCGTTTGAGCTATCCAGCCGTCCACCATAGAAAAACTGCGTCACCGACCGTATTGGCGCCCGAGCATCCCGTTAGCTGTTTTCAACAGCGCCGTCAAAAGTAACAACCACGCCATCAGCGAAGGGTATCGTTACAAAATATATATGCAAGCGCCCAAAAGAAATTTTCTAGAGGTGATCCCATATTAAATTGATCGCAATAAAATAAGTGGCCTCCAACGGACCATACGAGAACAATCATTCGATCAAATGAATATCTGATATTGTATAATACATAAGTAAACAATTTATCGCATACACAAGGTAACAGTCATTCCCAAAACGTTCACTGGAACCGAGTATTTTCCAATTTTCATCATATTTTCCGCAAGTTTTGAACAAATTTTGATTACACAGTTCTGTTTTAAATAATCCTCAATTTTTATTGATGTCTATATCAAAGTCGGAATCAATTTTTTTATTCCGAAAAAATCCGTGGATAATTATATGTATCAAATTTCACTGACAATACTTGCATGGATGTTGTTCTGTATTTCCACTGTATCTCAAACCCGATAATATACAGATGAAACGGTGAAATAATGTATTCTGTGGGCTACGACTGTCTGAATTTTACGTGAAATATTTATTCACAAAACACAGTTTCCACCAGATGTATCACAAATATTCCGGAATAATAATGACAAATATCTGAAATAAAAGGTCCTATTATCATCTTGTGCACGTATTCGGTTGACAAACACCTATGATATAACAAAACGAAGACATAAGTATAAAAATGGGGACGACGTAAGGAAGAAGCAGTAATCGTACGAGAGAAGACGAAGGACTCGCAATACAAGGGACTTGATACATATACAAACATAACAATATTTCAATGGAACGTGCTCCATATATTAAATACTCTTGTGCAACACCACAAATAAGATGTGATATGTAGACCAATAAGTTTCACTTATATTCAAGAGGGAAAAAATTCATATATCGACAATTATCGGAAATATAATTAATTCTTCAATTTGAAATCAAGCTAATACTTCTATGGATGATGATCAATGAGTTCAATCCAAAGCCGACGGTTTTCATTTATTCTCAAGAACTGAGCACGCCGATTTTCTAGCAGGGTATAATGCTATCATTAATTTGATTCACGGTAATGTACCC
The DNA here is from genome assembly GCA_963989225.1 of Dromius quadrimaculatus. Lineage (NCBI taxonomy): Eukaryota > Metazoa > Arthropoda > Insecta > Coleoptera > Carabidae > Dromius > Dromius quadrimaculatus. The sequence continues at coordinate 8,910,532 of OZ022328.1, forward strand.
TGCAAAATTGTGAGATATAAATATCTTATTTGGACGTACACTGCAGAGTCTAAGTGAATCTAACATTGAATTTATTTTCATTTTTCAATTCAATAAATACGTGCAATTTGCTGTGAGAGCAGCACGTTTCGCAGCATATTGTTCCACGGATTCGATCGTTATTTCTAACACACTGCCTGTAAGTTGAACGCTAAAACTCAGAAATTCAATTTGAAAATAAAGATATTACTGAGATGGAAGGCATCTACTATTTTTACCATTAGCTAATGGACCTTCTACCAGTTGAAATATAGGGAATTTTTTTGAATAACACGAATAAGACGGCAGCTCTGTATTTCTCGATAAGTTATAAGCGGATATTATAGAATGCACTTCACTTTGTCTCACAACAGAATGACATATTCTGTATTGCTTTTTTTTTTCTATTTAATTGCTGGCATTTCAGCCTGTGGCTACTAATGTCTTGGTACATTGTGTGTTCACATGTGTTCACATTCCATATTTTGTTTAATGAGTTAATATCTTCTAAGTATTCTACTATATTAGTTATTGATTTGATTTTATTTGTCAATGCTTCTTTTAATGTTGTTGGTATGTTGTGTTGCTGTCTTTTTGTGGCGTATTTGTTACATCATGTGATGACATGTTCGTATTGTGTGTTGCATTTATCGCAGAATCTAGTTGTGTTTCCTGTGAGATATAGCTATGTGTGGCTCGACTATGTCCTATTCGTAGTCTAGTTATTATGGTTCGATTTTTGTTGTCTTCTAGGTCTGTCCATTGTTGGATTTCTGCTTCTATTTGCCGTAGCTTTTTCTTCAGTTTAAGCTCTCCATTGTCCGTTCAACATTTATTTTTTTCCCGTTCTCATTATCTGCTTGAGATCTCGAGCTATTACTGATACACCTTTGATTTTTTTCGATGTTGCTTCTTTCGCTGCTTGATCCGCTTTCTTATTGCCAGGTATTCCTACGTGTGATAGCACCCAGCTTATGAATATTGCTTTTTGATGCCAAAACAAGAAATAATTGAGTATCGACAATTATCAACAATTAATACCAAATCAGACCTTTTCCTGCAAATAAATTATAAATCGAACATTCAACCAAACTCGAGTCGGTTTTTCGATTTTTCATACTCTTTGCAGAAAGATAAGGAACAAAACTGAATTTTATCATCCATATTTCGCACAGCTCAATCGAAGATAAAACAAGACTTCGATAATTAGCATCCTTGCTAACTAATTTAAATATATTCTATCCTTCATACTAGATTTGAGAGAAGTTTTCGATAGGCATATGCCTCAGAAATCCGTTGCATGCTAATTTGGCTTTTGGTAATTTTTTTTTTTGGTTTAAATCCTAGAATATAATTTGGTTTTTTTGGTTATATTAGGAGCGTGTTTATAATTTTTTCATCAATTAATTCTTAATTTCATATTTGTTCATAGCTGTCGCTGTTGCAATGCGCGCGCTGCAGTCAGTGATGTTACAGAGTTTATTTTGAATGTTAGCTACTTGAGCGTCCGCTAAGTTTTTTTACCTGGTGTTAATGAAAAACGGTTGATTATCAATTAAGTCAAATTGACAGGATTTGACTTAACTTGAGTAAGTAGTCAGCCTTGAGTCCTCGTTTAGGATAGACGTAAAATTTATTGCTTTTTTCTTACTACTATAATTTTGTGGGCTTTTCCAAACCTTTTTTAATGCGTGTGCAATCCCAAGTTTGGGGATTTTTTTGGAAGAAACATTTATTTTGGCCGAATATTTTGGGGCAATTTGATCATTTGCGTTATCCGGCGAAGCAGCCCACATATTAGGGATTAGTTAGAATTGTTAATGGCCGTTTCATTTTTATTTATTGCTACCATCTGCGATTCAACGTCGTCCGAACCAAGGCACCTACTGTGGCAGTACCTGGCTTTCCTGACCATCCAGAATCCAGCCCAGTTGAATTCGAGGTCGAGATTCAGGCTCTAGGCAGACGGATCAATTAGGATCTCTAGTGACGTAGCCAGCTGAGTGGTTCAGTTTTGCTTCCTTTGCTGTTAAGACTTCATTTCGACGATAGAGTTTGCGAAAAATTTAGCAGTAGTTCATCAGGCTCTGCAATTCCTTCTAAATATTGCTACAAATTGGCGCCCAGCTTGATGCCGATTCATTTTTACTTACTTGGACAAAGTACAAGGTAGTATTGTGGAACCGATGAAATTCACATATTGAGATTTTGATGGCAATATCCGTTTTGAGCATCCCAGAGTCCATTCTAACTATTTTTGGCTTGATGTCGGTACGTATGTTCGTGCGTTCGTACGTGCGTGCGTGCGCAACTCGCCAATCTCACAATTGGTTGAGCGTAAAGTGTTGAAATTTTGTATTTAAGACTGGTATAGGGTCCATTTGTGCACCTCGCATTATGATTCCAATTGTATGTACCGAAAGTTTACTTTACTTGTAGCTTTTTTCGAATTTTTCTAATAAATCCAGAATGATCAACCGTAGGATGTTGAAATTTAGTACTTGAACTTGATGCTGTATTAGAATGGTTATCTGCTATTCTTGTTAGAATCGACTGGGCCAGAAGTGCACTTCACCTGTAACTTTCTTTGAATCTCCTGCATGAATATAGAATGATTCGTCATAGCATATTGAAATTTCGTATGAAGAACTTCTATAACATCTTATTGTACTTCTTGCAATATGATTGCGATCGGCTAGACCAGAGGTGCACTTTACTCAAGACTTTTTCTCAATTTTCCGCAATAATTCAGAATGACCAGCCGTAGGATATTTTATAATATCTAGTTCTACACATTGCATTATGATTGCTATCGACTGATCCGGAAGAGCACTTTATTAAAAACTTTTTTTTAATTTTCCGCATGAATCCAAAACGATCGAGCGTAAATTGTTGGAATGCTCAAATCCAATTTTTATTGAGATCCGCCAAGCCGGAAATGCACTTTACTTGACAGTCTTTTGGAGTTTTTCGCATAAATTCGAAACGATCAGGTGTAGAATATTGGAGTCTCGTATTTCAGTCTGCTGTAGCATCTGAATGATTGCCTACTATTTTCATAATAATAGACTGAGCCGGAAGTGCACTTCAGTGGGAGTTTATTTTCTAATTTTGCGCATAAATTCAGATCTCTTGATAGTCGTAGAATTTTGGAAGTCAGTATTTAGGAATGTTGTAGTATAAGAATAATGGCCTACTGTTTCCACAGCAACCGACTTGGCGGGAAGAGCATTTTACTTGACAGATTTTTGGAATTTCTTGGGTAAATCTAAAACGATATTATACACAAGATATAATAGTTTAGATACCATATCATCTCTTTTTTCTCTTAGAATTATTCAGTCAACTACTTCAGACCAATATCTGAGACTTGATAGATGATCTCATTCATACATAATGTCCAAGCTTGCAATTTGGTACACCGTTTCAGAATCTTACAATGGGATGCAAGAATGGAAAGTACGCACTCCAATCTTTCATTCCAGAATGTGGTTTTGGGGCCGTACAAGCCAAATGTCAAGAAATGATTGGTTTTGGAGAAGCGTGTTGCATTTCCGTTGAATCGAAAATCCACACGCCGCTACAAGGTGAGAATGAAGATGAATCCAAGTCCAATGTGAAAGTTTATGCTAAAATATTTATATTCATAGATGGAGCACTGGACGAAGAATACGTTGAGCAGGAACATAATGTGTAGTTAGAATAGTACGTGCCTAAGACGACAGGAAACACATCAGTGTTTTTTTTGTTAATCGATATATTTGAAACAATAACTACGTTTGGCATTTAATTGATCTCTTTTTGTGGATGAAAGACGAATTGACAGAAATGATGCATGATAGTCATCACAATAATAATCAAATTTGTTCATTACATACTTGTCCTTTATATGAAACATCTCAAGTGGAATCTGAACAAAAGCAAAAATAGTCTATCAAAAGTACCAATGCAATCAATCCATATGTAAAAGCTCATGTGAATGACAATATTGATGACTATATTTTATGTTTGAATCAAATCATATTAGGTCTGGATGATATGTCACGCGATAAGATTTAATAAAGATCAATACTCAAAAATCGGATATCAATGAATAATAGAATAAAATTCAATAATATTTGGATAAAACGATAGATAAAATCTCGAATATAATATACTGAATTGTTGAAACTTTATTTGATTCGTATAAATGCATATTGAATGTTAAATAAGCTAGTACTTCCGGAATAATCGGATAAGTTTGTCTTGTATTGCAATGAAAAATAGTCGATTATAGGAACGTCAAAGTTCTTCGGTGGATATCATGGAGAAATATTATGATTATTCCACAGTGATGCTTATCATGAAATATATTCTAGTGAAGATAAATCGTGACTGCATTCAGTTGAGAGAACTAATTTCTGTTCATTTTCAAATTATGTGAAGCTTTTGGTCTTCATTTGAAACATTCATCAGGACGATAGAAGGACAAAAAGAGTAACATTTCATTGTATGAATATATTGATAGACAAATATAAATGCAAAGTTGGCTGGTTGAAATATATGTTCATGAATGTGAAATGAGTGAATTTTATATTGCCAATGATTTATTAGTTCCACACCTTTCATGCAAAAACGTCAAACACGAAGCGATAAAAGTAAACAAAATTCATGATATTCATAGAACGAGCACTTAAATCCACAAATTAGCCATTAAAAACCAATTTTCACAAAAAAATATAGCACAAAACAGTATTCATATCATGTTTGTAACATTTGCAGAGCTGAGCGATGTCCTCCATTGAAGTAGGTTGCATTTTGTAACTACACTTTATTCATTAACACAATATGCTCCCGTGCTGTATGAATTGTTTATACCGTGTGATGTTTTGCGCGTCTGTGTGCACACAGTTCACCCCTCAACCCTAGAAAAGCGTTTTTGCCCTCTGTGCACGCGTTTCCGTGTAATCCGGTGTCATCCGGGTGAAACATGGCGCCCTGTTTTCATATTTCACTTTTTCAAGCACAGTAAGAAACTATGCGAGTTTACTTTTTTGTTTTGTCAGCATATTTGATACTTGTTGACTGTTAGATTGATGTTTTACTGGAATTAAATATATCACTATATTTTTTTGGCTCAATTTCGTCATCTTCTCTGCCAAACAAGAAATTATTGTAGAGAATTGGGAAACAATCAATGGGGTAACAGAGGCATCAAGTGAGAGCATAAATCTCTTCCAAGTTAGCGATTCAACAATACCTGTTGAAGAGTTTTCGTGCGTTAGTTATTTGAAAAATAGTTGATTAAAAAGTTTCTTGGAACTATATCGCCATTATTATTGAGATGTGAAACTAGCAAAAGTCGAATATATTGATGAAGGAAATCAGAAAGGAACTCATTGCTTCGTGTGCAACATTTGTTATCGGTTATCATCAGGTTATTTTCAAAGTACAGATATCAGTTGCTGAGTGTCTCAGATCTTCATTTTCTGAAGTGTGAAAAAATCTTGTATGCAATATGAATATAAATGAGCGTCATGAAATTCATTCACTTAAGTTTGCAGTAATAACCATTTTGTAGTGTTTGTTTCCACTCCTCTCATATTTTGATTTTGGTGTTGTTTTCGTGTAATGAGATTCTTATTTTAACATTTCAATATTTTTTAGAACTCTGTGGCTTCGTCCCGAATTAAATCCCACAGATTTATGAACATGAAGAATTCATGATGTATATACATGCTATTTGAAGAGACACTCAATGAACCTATTTGCTGACGCATGAAACGAATCATTTTTGCAGGCGAAATTTTTTGTAATTATTCATATGTTCCAGGTCAAAAAATGTGCTTTCCAGTTTAATTGAAATGTAATAATCAACTGATTCTCTGAAAAATACAGTATGTTATACTTTTCATACAAGAAAATCATAAATAGTCTATTGAAATGAGATACACCAGAGTTTAAACCATGAATTAGAGGAGCTTAATCATTTAATACAGATTTCGTTCGATGATATTCTATAGGTGTTATTGGATACTCTCGTGAAGGATGTGAAAAGTTTTTTGGTATAATAATACTATCATAATCACTTCTTTGAATTCGGGACTTACGTATTATGATTCTTGAGAATGAAATATGTTATTCCAAACATGTTGTAGACTATACTTTTTCTAACAGGACTTTAGAAACTCATCAATGTGACAGAAAAAACTTTTGGGAATATGAAATTATAGACGTAAATTAGAAATGGATACCTAAATTGTTAGGAAGTAACCCTGTTTAGTGAGTCAACAGCTCCTGATTCGACAAAAATTATGATTGAACGATTCTAATAGAGATAATTGAATGATGTAATTCCATGTTAGTAGCGGAATTATGGTAATACCGTCAAAAACATTATTTTATTCTTATTATTCTCCGCAGTTTTGACTACAGCTCAGCCATCTTCAGGAGCGAAAATTATGGTTTTATCTGAATTTAAGCATATGTTTAGATTCAAGTGAATAATTCGTCCGCTCTTGAAGATGGCTCGACTCTCACCGGAACTGTAGAGAACTGGGATGAAATTATTTTCTTGCATTCTTGTAAATCCATTACTCACATTCACCATTTCAGTCAGTTTCAACAATGTTACTCAATGATACTTTCATGTTCACAACCAGGCCACCTTGCAACTATATTTGATGGCTTGCATGAGGTTTAACTTAACAATAAATGATATAATACTCTATCCTGATCTAGGAAAAGCCAGCTTTTGAGCGGACCAAACAAGCAACAAACTATATAGAGTGAGTGATGAGATCTAGTATTTATAAGCTAGGTGCGTGCTGACAGTGCCCTCTATTACGCATAATTTTCCGGGCCTGTTAGTATGTAATATCATTGATATTTGTGAATATAAATAAATAATTTTTTTTTGAGGAGTCAGTAAATTTTGAAAGCCATTGAAATCAAAGAGCTGATAAATTAACTACTTGTTCTGAAGGAGAAGGTATCAAAAATGTTCTTGAGCATGTCATGTATATAATTTTGCATATGTTAAGAATAGGTTATACGTCAAAAACTGAGAGAGTACCAAAAGCATATTCAACTATAAAAGTCAGTAATATAAAATACTGAATGATGATATAATTTATTGTAAGAGTTTTAACAATTTTCAGCAATTATATGATCATAGTCATTTTATTTCAACCTAAGACAATGCAGAAGGGAAAGCTACTGGTAAAAGCAGAACATGTCAGAGATGAGAAAGAAAATTTTTTTTCTGGCATAAATCATTCAATAACATGCAAGGTAATAAGGCAAACATCAGTTACTCTGGCTCCTTATGAAACATCGTTGTACGCAAGTTAAGATGCATTAGGTATCTTTTAAATTCTGTATTTAGGAAGACTGTAAATCTATTTGCAGATGAATGCTTGATAAATAGGTATTAGGGCCGTTTGACACGGTGTATCGAGCTCTGCAGTTTGGTTCTCTATTTTGAAGCGAAAGAAAAGGCAACATGCCATGTCATACATGAAATCAGAGTGCACAGCAAAAAATTTTGTGTATCACAAGATTCATTTTGCCTTGGATCCAAATGAAGTGTTAAGATACAAAGCATGATATATTATTTGACGCAATGTGTCAAACAGCCCTTGAAGTTGGGTGATGTACCACTCAATTTTTGCTTTTCATTTGAAGAATTCACTTTTTTCTATGTTTAAACTTTCAATTCGCGGTTGGGAAAGGGTAAAATTTACATTCACTGATGTTTCTGCTTGTATTTTTGCAATTACCGACACAAAACTATGATGTCCATTTTTTTATAATACTGTAAACACAATATCAGCCCATAATAATTCTTATTTTGTCCACTACTCACGCTGCAGTCGATTTAGTTATCCCCACCACGTACTTTGCACCCTGCGTATACTCGAAAGATTATTTAATTCAACTCAGTTGCTTACTTCAGTTTTCATTGAATTAACTGTGTGAAATTGATTATTTTCAAGAAGAAACTATTCTTTTTGGGTTTATATTCGGTTCAAAAATCATATTATAGTGTAAGTTTATTAATGAAAATATCGATCATCTCATACTGAAATTTTATTCTTCTTGTGTCGGTATATAGTTTCACAATCGTGAGTCAGTGATACAGATATCATTGACAGTTAATTGTTCACATTCCGAACAAAAAATCAACTTCATAACTTTCTATAGATGACAGGATGATTGAAACTTCCAAATAACTGAAATATGGATGAACAACCATTCAAATTTTATAATAAGGTAGTAACTGGTATTCTAGTATGAGTAGTACTTTATATAATGCGAGTGAGACCACTTTTTTATAGGTCACCCATTTACGATGCTTTCCGCCCATTTTAAGCAAGAAGCTGCAAACTGTGAAATGATGAATTTGAGCGAAAGCTGGAAACTGCTACAGTCATTTTTACAGATAGTCGGGGAGCCGGTCGCACCTCATGCTCCCTAGCCAGACTTACGGTCAAATTGTATATGAATCGATCAGGAATGAAATGGTTCATAGGAATCTAGACTTCATAAATCCTAGATCCTGTGTGAAGAGTTGAAATGAAGGCAACTTCCAGTCACTTTTTCCTGATAAAACTTACGATTGAAACTAATACCAATCGATAACAAAGTTCACTTACTTCAATGAAAATCCAGGGTGTTATTTTCAATCCTCTCCAGGAGGGAGGCAGCTATCCCTAAGTGTAATCCATTTACGTACTTGACTCAACAGTTTTCTAAAAATTGAAGCTCGAACTTTTCCAAACATAAAAAACTGGGGTGTCACCAACCTGTCCGAAGGAACAGCAGACACCCAAAAACTTATTCGATTCTTTGGTCCTAATCTCGAACGCAGTTGTACTTCTCTCATCGAATGTACGATGTTTTTTCATTTCAAATTATTGCTTAAGCCTTCCTGAAAACCAAAATATTGAAATTCTGTCTCTTGTCGTGTCCAGGAGGGCAGCAACCATTCTTAGAATCATTTGATTTCAAGATCCTGATTTCGAACGCTTCGAAGGCAACTGTACTTCCCCCATCAAACATACGATTTTTCTTCTTAAATTATAGCTTGTGTCTTCCTGATTACGAAAACAATATAGTGCTGCCCTCCACTCTGTCTGGGAGGGCGGCAGTCACTCACACTCTTAAAGCCATTTCGAACGCAGCTGTATTTCCCTCATCGAACGTTCAACTTTTTCTCAGATTGTAGTGTAGCTCGGACCTATCTGAGCATGGAAAACTTAGCACCTCCAATTTAACTTATATTATTTCAAAGAAGAACAAAGTGGTCTTTGGAAAAATTGGAGAAATGTTGGGTCAGCACTAAATTATGAAGGAATATTTTGTAATGAAGAAGCGGCACACAGTTATGTAGAGGCGTGAATTGAAAAAAGTGAGTTTCAATGTTGAAGTAGCTCAAATTGTTATTCATCTACAGACCTAAAATAATGATGCAAGTTATAAAGACTCATTTTACTAATTTCTGAGTTGAAATCAAAAAAATATTATTATTCTTATCGATGTCTGCCTGTCTCTCGACAAAATTGGATCTCATTAATACTGAATGAGTACAATTTTCTCGTTTTAAATCCACTCACACTTATTTGTGGCATACAGGTACGTTACATTGAGCAAAGTTGCTCTCATAATTTTTTATTTGTGTGATTTTCAACATAGAGTAATTGCGTTTGACTCAGAACATCCACTTTTCGTGAAAAAGTGCTCTTCATCGGAATGTTTCAGATGGAATTTTCAGAATCACGACGTATCGGCACTAATGCAATTACCTATGACTTAGCGTTGAACGTGCCGCAACTTTTCCGTAAACTGCCTCGTTTCCCTTGAAGAAATATTAGTTGAAATTGATGCCATAATTTGATTACAGAAAAATTTTCAATCGTAACAAGTGGTGACAGCCTTGATTTACAATGTTTAGAAAGGTCTGAGCCACAAAAAATAAAAACGTACGTTTGATGAGGCAAGTACAACTGAGTCGGATAACTTTAAGAATGACTACAGCCCTCTCGGTCAGGTGAAGAGGCAGCATGTCGATATTCTAGTGTTCAGAAAGGCTCGAACTATAATTGAAAAAAAGGATTTACGTTCAATGAGAGAAGTACAGCTGCGTTCGAAATTTGAGCCTGAAAACCACACAACTTCAAGGATGGCCGTTGTCCTATCGGACAGGTAGGGAGATAACATCCCAGTTTTTTCATAATCAGGAAGATTCAAGCCTCAGGATGAGTTTGAAAATGGGCTACACTTAGGAGTGGCTACCATGCTCTCAGACAGGACAAGGAGTGATACCCTGGTTTCCCTTAAAGTACTTGACTTTTGCTGTTGATTGTTACTAGTTCCAATCGTATATTCCATCAGAAACGTTGACTCTGGAAAATTGACTGGAACTGGCCTTCATTTTGACACTTGGAATGGGATCCTGCATCTTTGAAGTCTGACACCCTATTGACCACTATATTCTCGATTGATTCATATAAAATTTGGATTCAATTCCAACTGAAAAACATAAGGTACGGTTGACTCCTGGACCAATGGCTCGCATCGACGATATGGGGTTGGAACTCGAGAACAATTTGTTTGCAGATGAAAAATTCATAGTGTTGGATACTTCGACGTTTATAAGAGGAGAGATGTGGGTCAATCATATTCATGCTGAAAGAAAGCAGCTTGATGAATTTTGTTATAAGGCGAGATCTACAAGTCGACGATGATCACCATTTTTCCTATTCCTTCTACATTTTCCAGAATTGTTCTTCTAGATTACTAAAATTCTACAATCTCTCAAAAACGATTATACCAAAAGAAAATTCCCTGTATCCATTTTTGTTTTGATTCTGCACATAATACGCAAGTAGAATTTCTACAGGATAAGATAGGTTTTTCACTAGGTACGCACAAACACTGGCGCATCATACGAGTCCAGTAGATGCGGCTTCCTTCTAAGCCACACATTTGAATCGTTTGAGCGAGCTATGTCAAAATAGACTCTGCAACTTACTGTAGCTCTCTACTATCTGAGAACTATTGGTCTAATTCTGATTGAGTAGGCACTGAGACAGAAGCTACTGTCATCCGTTGAATCTGATCTGATCAAATATATATTTGAAACAATATGATACCGTCAACCAGATTCGTCTTACGTATGCAGTGGAAAACACTGAATGCGAAATTTTGCATCTTCACACCATCCTTTCTTCCTTGAGCGTTTCCTACTTGAGTCGCATTTAGTCTACATCTTTCATCCAGCTCCATACTCCTTCTTATCATCTTTCTCTCTTCATTACAATGCGTCCGGCTGGTTCCCTTCACGCATTTATCATTCCGCTTTATACATTGTACGCATCACTTTTTTTGTTCCGACAACGACACATTTTTCTATTCTTTCCAATCTCTTTCTTTTGTGCGTTGAAGAGGAATTTCGCGCCTCTACAGACAAGTAGACGTGGAAAGTCGATAGCGGAGTGATATTATTTACTTCAATGTTTGACGTTCTTGCTCTGCTCTACAAGATTGCGAACTTTTTCAAGAAATAGAAGGCAGAGAACTGAGAGTGTAATTACTCTTCACGTCAAAGCTTTGCCACAAAAAACTGGTATTATTATTGAAAATTGTAGTTTGTGAGTATTCGACGGATGCAATTAAGTTATTTCTATAGCTGTTCCTAATATCGATAGTTCTGTCTCAATGATTATCAGAGAATTGGAACTCTTCAAAATCAGAACATATCACATGAAAATAGTTATCATTATAACATGAAGTGAACCGTGTTGAAGTGAGGTTGAAAGAGTTCTTCGGTACATTTATACAGGATGAATATCATCCAAGTAATTCAGCATATATCAAATTTGTTCAATGCATGCAATATGAAATTGTTACCGATGTTGATCTTGCATCAGGACGAACCAATCAGATGATTCTTAGTCATGTGGAAACTCAGATATATGTGTACATGAAACCAGTGAGCATTGAATAACAACTACCTCATTATTGGGTTCCCACTTCTGATGCCAACGTGGTATGCGCCGTTCACTGATACAAGCGTATTGTAATTACGTATTAATTACAATTCCCCAATATGTCTGTTGCTGATTACAACGCCGCGCAAATATTCGAAAGAAACCACTAAAAAGAAAGAAGATATACAGCAATACTTAAGTTCCAGCACGTAGAGACGCGAAACACGAATGGCAATAAAAGTTTTTAATTGAACACATTAATTTAATCTAATTAATTAATTTAATCAATTTCATAGGATTTCAAGATACAGAATAATACCGGCAGAAGACGTTGCCAGGGCCTTAAGTTTCGTATTCTGTTGAGAGGGATGATTTTTCTTGCAACGTTTTGATCCAATATCTCACTCTGCATCTTCTAGTTATCAGAAAGTGTTCGTTTAGCAAACATTGTGATACTAGAGAATGTCAAAAATGTTAGTTATTGATCCAAGCACGTTATTTGATCCTCACCATCACCATTCATCCACACAAACAAGAATCATGAAAGAAACGGCTTTCTAAAATAGTTGAGGGTATTTTGAAAAGCATGAACAGAGTAACAAAGACTAGACATCACTGTTATATTAAATTATAAATTTGATAAGACAAATCAAAAATGTTTGAAAATAACAATAGAATGAACAAGGACATACAATAACATAATTTTTTTTCAGGCCGGTAAAGGTTTATTACCTTCGCTAATTCAAAGGGGGTGCTTGGCTTTGAATATTTGGATTAACTTATGGACAGAAAATATGAAATAAACAATGCTCAAGTAACTAACCAAGGTTACTTTAGAAACAATTCCAGGTAAACAGGCGGTTCTATTTGACGAGCTCCCAATACAGTGTATCGTGTAACGCGTTGCTTTATATTCCTTCAAACAGTGGAAGGCAATAGTATTCCGTTGAGCCAAGTAGGGTTCACTGTATCAAAATTTCCACAGGGAGGGTAGAGCAAGTAAAAATGAAGGAGAAAAACAACAAATTTCATGGCGAATGGCTAAGCCCTTTTGGAAGAAAGAACTACCTCGAAATTCATTTCCTCAAGAATATAGTGTAGACCTGAAAGTTAGCTGGGTAAGAATAAGATATCCAGAGGAGACTTGCCCCATTTTGGGTATTTCAGCTTTGAACATGAGAATAACAATTTGCTAAGAATGCAGTCCACTAGAATTGGTCTCTTCATCAAGAGCTGATATACCTCGCATTCAATCTCAAATTGAAGAAATAGTGTGAATGCATGTATAGCATTTGCGATTTATTACTTAAGAGAAAGATCAGAATTGTGAAGAAGCAAAGGAAGAATTTAATTCCTGATAACTCTAACAAGATGCTCAACAAACAGATAATCATATCAAATGCACTCACCCATTAGTTGCGAATGTAGTATTCTCTGGATAAAGTACGGAGATAACAATATATAATGAAAAAATAGAAGAAAAAGTAGAACTCTCCAATAAAGGATTCATACAAACATGGAAACAAGAGACTCGGAGGAGATATCAAAGAATGATGGACTTTTAATTCACAAGACATTGATCAAACTACACATGGTAGTGGTGCATGGACTGAAAATTTATATGTGACAATAATAACTTTGTTCAACTAAGATCCGAATCGAACACATCTAACGCTACAAAAAATACTGCTGAGCAACTCAAAGAAAAAAATGGAAGAATCATCTAGATGATGAAAGCGCATTTTTGACAGCTCATGAATGTTTGTTACTGCAGAGATTTCGCAAATTATCATCTCTCACAATTACTGAGCTTGAAATCAAGCAGTTTGGACAAACTCACGAAACAGCAGCTCCATTTAGTACTAGTTTCAAATTGACTATTTATGCATGTACAAAATACCTTTCAATCTTCATTGTTTGGTTATTGACTGACGGGAGATCAAGTGCTGTACCTTAAAATGATAATTTGATCTTTATCAAAGCTATATAAAAAAATACACCAAAAATAAACAAATTTTCATCTAATAATAACAATTCATTCTGATAAGCTTCAAATTCGCGTCAAACAAGTCATTGAATGAATCCCGGACAGATTTGACAACTGTACATAATAATAGTCACACCTGCGGCGAAAGTTGTAACTAAATTTTTATCCACTCCAATAAATTTTGTGTGCCATATTCCTAATGTCATATATATCTATGGGCATTGTTTCACTTGAAACAAGTAATTGAATAATTCAATCTTTCACAATCACTGTGCTTGAATTGAAGCAATTTGTGCTAACCTACGAAACAGCAGCTTTTATTTAGTACCGGTTTCAAGTCTGTGAATAGTATAGTTGCTGAGAACTCAGCGTCACGCCAGCCAGCCAGCCTGCCAGCCAGCCAACCAGACAGCCAAAGTGAATATTATAGAGCTTTTTTCAAAAAAATGCGCTAAAAAGGGAAGACTGGCAAAAGATTGATAGACCAGATATAGCAGAATATGAGAAAGAGAACTGGACAAAAGACATGACAAGGCATAATAAAAAAAATAAAAAAGTAGCATATAGAGGCAAATCATAGATCATAGTAAGGGCAAGAAGTTAAGGGCGATTTGGAAAAAGTGAAGTATGGAGTTGGATGGGCTAAATAAACGAAAGCCCTTATTTGATTCTAAAATGAAATACAATAGATAAATGTAATCATATAAGAAGAGAAATGTCACAAGAAAATAGCAACGTAACTCATGAATAACAAGAAGTGAAGGTAGTCCAGAAATAAGTGGAAAGGAAGTCCCGAAATAATAAAATACTTATTTATTATACCATAAGTAGTTGAAGTATTATCGATTATTTTTGTGGTGCTATCACGAATGTTTATTGTGCTTGCGTTTGAATACCACGAGTGTGCAGCACGAGTGGTATTCACAAGCACAATAAACATGAGTGATTGTCCCACAAAAATAGTCTATAATACTTTAACTACAAATGGTATATGGAGGACTATTCCAGGAGTCGAACCATTTTTTCAAATCAGTTTTCTATGAATCTAGTAACAAGTCACGCAATTTTCATAGGAACGAGTGAACAAATTTCTTTGAAACTGAAAAATTAGAATTTCTTGCATTTTCTTTGACGAATAATAAAGAAATAAATTGCGTTTTGATATGGAAACTAGTTCAAAAAGGTTTGGTGATAGTTCAGAAGATGAAATTGATGAAGATATTCAAAAATATATTTCAATAAATACGAAGAAAGCACAAATTGGAGGTATCCACATCTTTAAGTGGAATACTCACTTTTACCACTAGTGTAATACCTGATGGTATTCCTACACGTCCAAATACTCATTGATATGCATCGTTTCTATTGCGATTTAGCATTGTTAACCTTGTTATAAATATTATGAATGGAATAGTCAAGAATAATCAATTGAAAATAATATTCCAGAGGATGGAGGACTACAATACACTAGTAGTAGGAAATAAGAACCAATAGATCTTGACGAGAGATATCAAAAAAATCACAGCAAACGTTATTGCTTGCATTTCCATCAGGCAGGAATAACTAGTGAGTATACCATTTTGCATTGCAATATTTCTCGCATATCCCCTATTTTATCAGAAAGTGCGAGTGAAGTAAGAATACACCGTGAATTTTCCTCCAATAATCCCACTAAATCCGCTGCTGTAATCTACAAACTTCAGAAAGTGATGTTTGACATAAGGATTATTTCCGTTTTTCTCAGCGAAAAATTCTAGTTAATGTGCCACGGATAATTGATCACAAAGACCATTCTCAGGTTCTCAGCTTTCCATTCTTGACGATGAGCATTTCTTCTTGGAGTTCTCACCCCATTCATGAGCTACGGCTGTTGAGATGAAACTATTTATCTCGTGTTCTTACTCTGGAATGGATTTCGCAGAGGTCACAGAGGAAAAAGCAAAGACATTCATCATAATCAGAAATGAAATGAATATGGGAGAAGATTGTCTACGTGAAACCTGGAACTATCAGAATTAGATGTGGAGAGCGTTTCAACTGAGCAACTGAATTTAAAATTACTACCCCAAATACCATCATTCGATGGCAGGAGATTTATTTTCTGTACTCGAAAGAGAACAGTAAGTTCAAAGCAAACAAAGGTAACAAAATTTGATATATTGTTGTAAACAAGTGGATAAAAATTCAATTGTGAAGATGTCGATTCATACAAGTAGATATCATCAAGTACTTTGCGCTGCATCTCCAAGCTCTGACATATAGATAGATTAACCATCAATATTTAATACATAAGGACGACGATTCTTGAAGAATTTTGTAGAAGGTGCTTGTTGTTTGTTCGATTATTGCCACACAAATCTAGACATATCCACACGGGTAGCTATGTGTCTTCATGTGACGCTCAAGAAAGTTCATAAGATACGACCTCTTATACACAGTGTGACCTGCATCTACAATAACTCCTAAAATGAGCCAAAAATCAGAGTTAATTCTAGCAGGCAGGCAAGAGTTAATCGACTTCTCAGCAGATATGTACAGTTTGGAAGTATATTCTACATCTTTCATTTCTATATCAGCAAGTGAAGAAAGTACCAACACATAGCTCAAAATGAAGTGGAAGTACAAGCCGTCACTTACACTTAATAGGTAAAAAATCGCAAAGTCTACAGGCAAGAAGAAGGTCGTTGTGTTCTGAGGTGAAAATAGACTTTTGTTGTTGGAGTTCATGGCATAATGGAAGAGACCTATGCTAAAACTATAAGAGCGGTGCATCAATCTATCAGGTGAAAGAGGCGCGGAAAGCTCGTATCGAACATTTTGCCTCTTCATATGGTACAGACGTCATCCAGGACTCCGGATCCCAACAGCTCCTATAGTCCTGATCTGATCTCTTTAGTTCATTTCTCATTCCAAATACCTAAAAAAACTCTGTGAGGGCAGCTATTTCCTGGTAATAAGCAAGTTCATCCACAGCTGTAGCCACTTGGAAGAGCAACAAAAAAAAATAACCTCAAGATTTCATGGTCAATACAGAAGGGGTGGGCCAGGAGTGATGAGCTTAGAGGAGAGTACACAGAAGAAGAAAATTGATTCTGTTTACCATAGTGTTTTTTCCTGTTTCAGGCATATGAATTATTGAACGTTTCTTGTATCTTCAATCAAAATTACAGTCTATATGGAGCTCGCAATCAAATATACACAAATAAGAGTTGATATTTTGTGAACTACTAGACTAGTATTGAGCTTATTATGCCAATAATCCGTCCATAGACATAAAATTTCATATAAGCTTGAATCTTCAATACAATTTGGTCAGTATTAAAATCGGAATCGGATCTAGCTCACATAGAAATGTCTAGATGAATGACATAAATCACAATCAGAAATACATTTTTAGGAATACTATCGAATAACTTGATATTAGGAGTTTTACAGTCGGCATTATGAGCTCTATCGTTTGTTTCTACTTTGATATATACTCGAAAATAAGTCGAGAGATACTGATTTATCTTTAGGAACACCATAGTTCCGGAATAACAGCCCGAAGATATTAATGCAGCTGAAATTTATCTTGGATCAGAATCTACAGGTAAGCCTACGGAAGGTGAGATAAGTACCAGTAGCTAGTAGCGCTACTTGCGATGACTATGTTAAACTACATGGTACGGCAAGAACGGAAGTATATGTAAGGAAACATAAATCCAAGTTTAAGTTATATGTAAACATATTAGGAAGATTTACGAACCTAGCACAGGAGAGCAAAGGCGTCCGAGTAGTCTTCGTTTGAACTTAGGCGCATCTATCTGCATTAAATCTATGGTATACTTCAGTCTCTCTCACTCTACTCTATTCCATCTTTGCATTACTTAGATAAATGTCACAACACAATGTAGTATGATTTATACCGTGTTGTTTGAACCACTGTGAGAATAATACGCTTACGCCAGCCGGTTTTACATAACCGCACGAATATTGCTACTCTACCTGAGAAGTTTAGTACTATTCTATGGCTGAGAAAGACGATACTTCAGCCTTTTGATGTCATTGTAGGAATTACAACCTATTCAATTTGACAGCTCAATTTGAGCTTGGAATGCTACTCTTAGTAATAAGTTAAGACAATAAGTAGTTGTTCTTGAAAGAACGATAACACATTGTATTCTGTGTATGAACACACATTCCAAAAGCAACAAGAAATAATTTAGTAGTAGATAAGGAAAACCACAATCCTCATTTCACATAGAAATTGGAATCACAGATCGGTTTTAACTATTAAATATTTTCAAAAACAATCTGAAATTGTTGCCTGTTCAATCGTGAAGCTTCAGCAGACATTACCTGAAGTTCTGCAAGATTCAAATCATAGCGAATTGAGACACGGGATGCTCCACTTTTATTCAACAAATCTTGACAACGGTTAACCATGAATGCAATTTGATAAACTCACTTCAAAACAAAAACAAATCATGCTTAGATGAGCATCAAATTTACTACCACTTTATAGCTATTACTGATAATTCAATTAAAGTTTACTACAATACATGTAATAGCTCACTTCCATATTATTGTTGATCTCGTTCTTCTGCTAGTTTATTGTTTTGATGTTGAAAAATTGATCTGAGTTATATACTAATTGCAATATTGCATCCGATCCATTTTGCTGCGATATGCTGGATGAACTTTTTAGATTCTCAATTATTCACCAACCTTTATTGGACGTCACTTATAGAAAATAGTCCCTCTCCAATAAGAGATGGTAATAAACAATATAGTGATAGATGTAATGTAACGTTGTGTACTCTGACAATGCTCGAATATAATCTTATTTAGGGCTTCATATCAGCTGTATTCAGCCTAGAATACAATAGTTTATTGTACTTCGGCTGATTACTGTCAAATTAGTGTTGTCATATAGTATTAGCTTTTAACACTAGACTCAAATTAGAAGTAAACATTATCAGAATATAGATTGCTTTCGCCGCAGACACAATAAATATAATCTGATAAGTAGGAATCCAAAAATGAATATAGCATAAGAGATGTAAGAAAAAGGACGTATGAGAATATGGAACTTCAAAACACGATTATCAGCTCTTTTTTATCAAATACCAACAAACCTTTTTCTCAAACTGTTCTAGTAGAGTATTAGCAAGTGTATGGGAGGCTTTATTAATGATACGTTAATGTTATTATGACATACGAGTTCTTGTTAGTACGCAGGAAGTCTTCAATTTGATTGATGCAATATTTTACTGGTATTGGACGGTTTATTGTTTCCTCTATGTTTTCTTTATCAATCTCTAATTCTAGTACTAGTATAACGACAATAGTACTTCCAATACTAGTTCCAGAATACAATTAATCCTCAGGAATGATTATTCTCAGAACGAGTTTGTCGTTAGTGCATCCGAAGCACCTGCAGGCCTTTGCGACTTGTTCTCACACTATCATGTACACGACGAACGACATTAGAGCACGATACTGTGATGCATTCTCGATGTCAGCACCACACCTTGCATACAGAAGCATCTTCTGTTCTCTGTTGGATTACACCAATTTGTTCACGCTCCTTTACTACCTTATTCATTATTGATTGTGTGTCCTCCAATTGAGTTATCATTAGAACAAAAATACTAGGGTACCAAAGAACAAGCTTTCTGGAGTTTTTGGTATTAATTCATTCTCGATTTTAAAGAAATCTTGATTCAGTATTGTCAACAAAACCAACATGTTTAACCTTTGTATATTACGGAAGGGAATCACTTCGCTCAATGATAAAATTTAACATTATGTATAACTACAATTGAAAATACCATAAGAACCATATACCACTATGGAGACGTCCAAAGGACGTCATCATTCAATCACATAATAATCGACAAGCGCAGATAGCTGGAACTACGTGCATTTTAATCGAATATTTAGCATCAATATTTGAAAATGTGGAACTCTCAGTTGAATGGATACCACAATTGCAATCTTCTGACCATTCTAGAGTGATATTCAACCAGGATAAGAGTAACTTTCTGAGCCATTCTACAACCATAGACGAAATACGGATTTATCACAACAAGCCAGAGACTAAGAATAAGGGAACTGCTGCTGAAGAATTGCAACTGAGATCCAAGGCGGACTTATCAGTTCACAAGGTTATAGTAACAAGCTCTGTTCGATGAATATTTTGTCAGTGCAGTGCAGGACAGTGTAGTTCTGCATAGTGTACACTAATTCTACATTGTCGAAAAACACATTAGTGTGCAATAGTGCAGCGAATTTGACTGAGGGAATTAACCTCAGTCTGCAATATTCGAAATGATCAAAAAATTGCTTTGTTGATTAATTCTTCAGAATCAGATAATTCATTTAGTTCAAACAGTGATAATGAAGTTAATAACTTGTAAATACTCCTAAAACGACGAGAAAGAAATTGCATAGAAAAATATTTTGAGGAAGTAATTCCGGCATATATGAATAAGGAATTTATTGGACATTTTAGGGTGAATTGCCAATTAAATATGAATATGAATTATTCCTGCTAACTCTGTTTACCAAACTGATAGGAATGAATCTGATGTTTATTTGCCCCCACCCTACTCTGCACTAACTACACCACCTCATGAGTCAGTTCAGAAAAGTGTGCACTAGTTCTCAAATTTATCTCATCGAACAGTCTGCCCAAATTGCATGTTTTTCATAAAACGTCTTAGTGTGAGAAAGTGTACACTTGGTCAACTTAGTGCATGTCATCGAACAGAGCTACAGTTTTTTGGGATGTGTTCGACATTATGCATACCGGCTATCCAGAAAATGACATCATAATCAATGACTTGTATTATGCAGACTGATTTGACATCACCAAGACATTGTACGAGTTGTTCCCTCATCCACTAATGCTCCGAATTTGTCTATACTCGACTATTATTGATTTTCAAGTTTGGAAAAATCATTTGGTAGCAAGTGTGACAAATTATTTCCCAAAACTCTGTCACAGTTGCGCATCCGTCAAATATTTTAAAGTCCATCACAACTAGTTCACATCTTGCACACCCTATAAATTTTTTAAAATATCCGTAGTTCTGTTCGAACCTACACCACCGTTTACCTTAGTATCAGCAGTCACCAGTTGGAATAAATACATTTTAATATTCCACATCATGTGGTGGAATGAGTTTAGGTTTTGCAAACACCTGAAATTAGATTCAAGCTATATTGTTTGATCCGTATTCATGTCTTGTGCCTACCGTTATTGAATTCTAAATGTAATCAACTATTGTTCTGTAAATATGTTGTATATTATATATTTTGTTTGATGTTCTTCGTGGTTATTGACCATAAACAAATAAAGATCTGACATTTGACAAATCACAGGCAGAGGACTGAATCGTAGCTACTTCACCGACAGAAAAAAAAGAATTTGGGACAATTTTAATTTGAAGGAAATGTTCATAAGGATGTATTTATTAGGATAAGAATATGAAATTTATTGTTTTAAAGAAATTTGTGTTTGTAAAATGTTTTCTTGTTTTTGGCTGTATCTTCTCTTTATATTACTGACACGCTAATAAGGAATTAATTGTGAAATAAGTTAAGTAAGAAATCATTAAAACTTAAGTATGAATGAGGCCTTGTGGCCGATTTAAGTCACTTCTCTGAAAGTCTAGTCTTCTAAGCAGCCGTTCCAAAGTACGTTTCTAATTCCGATTCCGAGTGTCATCTTCAGAGTGCTTACCGTCCAAGTGGAGTTATTGTGCTATGTGCTAAGTCCGTTGGCACAACTGCCTGACACAATCTGTGAGTTTGTTTGTTTCTTATAAGTCCGTAAAAAAACTTAGATTTGTCTGCTTTTGCTGTTTTGAACTTAGTTTATTTTGCAATTGTTCGGCTGTTTTTTAACTTTCAATACCGTCAGCAGACTTAACCGCGACGCCAGAATTAATAGCCCCGCCATCAGCGAGGCTATCGTTACAAAAATGCCATCTGCGAGGTATCGTTGCACAAGAGATATAAGTCGAGTGAGGAAGTAGTCGCCAAATCGGAGACCTATTCTATAACTAAATATAACCGTGCTACACCGAGAATATCGGGAGATTAGGAAATCGCTGGATAGAATTCATAACGCCAAATAAAGACTATGCTGAGGACTACTTGACAATCGCCTTTTGTTCATTGATATGTGCAGAATGCTTTACCGTGGAGAATATAGTTGGAGTGCTAAGAATCAAATTTGTTGCTCTAAATTTATAGAAAACATGTCGAATTATAGGCTTCCAAAGATAACATAGTTGGAGTTGCAAAAAAAAAGAAATTGATGATTGAGTTAACGCCTAGGATGATTAGAAAGTTACGTGAGAGAAAAACTTGAACCTAAACTCAAGGAAGACGATCTATTCAATATAGGTAATATCAATTGAGTTGAAGTAATGTGTTAGGGTAGACTTTTATTTATGATATATTGGCATTATAGTCTTCCATTATATAAGAGATTGGCACAAAACAGCATCTTCCTAATATAGTAGCGCCTTGTGGCGTCGTTGCAGCGTCGCAGTATTCTTCCCTGTTCCCCGCCATCGTTCTATAGCAGCCTGATTTATGTGATTATCCTACACTTGTACCTCGGGCAAGCTCTATTCACACATTCATTGCATTATGCATTATTCTAGAGAATTAACCTTTCTGTAAACTGCTCGGCGCACAGCGCTGTTAAATGAGTTAAAATCACGATCGAATGCTGCGCTCTAGGCCACTTCCGACTTCCGGCTGCACCCTCGCTAACGAATTGTGACCGACAAACGTGAAGCGCGATGAGCCAAGAAACCGCATTCTAGACGTCAGTTCTTCCCCTGCAAACAAACCGCGGGAAGTCACCCGTAAAATAACAAGATGTGTGACTTAAATGTCATCGCTACATCCCCAAACGAATTAGCGCTAGAGAAACCTATTCACCATTTCAAGAAAATGTTCAATTTATTTCTGAATCAATACTGTGCAGTACGTCCTTTCAAGCTTATAGCATTCAGAGCACACAGAGTTCTTCAATATTGTTGCTTTGTCGTGGTATTTTGGCCAATAATTTGACTACTTATAGATTATATGAATTCTCGAACTAATAATTGACAGCAGAATCAGCACAAGTCTGTCAAGGGATTTGTATTGTCTCACACAATTATCATTACTCCTAGAAGTTGATGATGGGAAAAATACGACTGTCGGTTCTTTGATTAAAGATCTGACGTTGGAATGTAACTGAGTTTGCTCAAATATATGCTTTGCAAATTCTGATCCATTCGCGGTTATGCAGGATGACTTGAGCAAATGAATCCAAATTCCATTGAGAGCGAGCGTTGGCCAACTGTAGACTTTGCTTACTGAGCAAAAGAGATTGCTGCTGGACTCGACTGTTGTAAAAGACTGGAAAAAGCAAAGAAATTTGTTGATTGATTATTGGCAGACTCCAATACAGCTCAAATTCATCTCAACTTCTTCTTATCGCCTGCAAGCAATCAATCCAATAACCAAGTGAAAAAATCTTTTGTTACTTGAACCATCGAGTGAAATTGTCCACTTCGGCAAATGGTACATCAAATTAGAATTGATTTCACTTTTAAGGACAATATTTTCAATTCATTCCGTAAATAATTCATCGACTATTTCCCAGACTCTTCCATCTTCATGATTGATTTTCCAGCCGATTGGGAATAATTCTGAATTTGTTACGATGCCCAATGATTTATTTATATATTTTAAGGGCTGAATTTGAATGACATAACAAATTAAAGGGGAGAAATTGTTCCTATTCCGTTAAGCAGCTTATCAACCGAGTTCTCCCTAATTCAATTTCTTTTTAAAATTGAATCTTCCAAAAGATTGAAAAGCACAAATAAGGGTCGTACAGTGAACGTCATAAAGACTTCATTTGGAAGAGGAAATCCATTTTGGTCGTAATTACAGTCTTATAACTTCACGTCCTCTTGTAGGATTATTGCATGAGCATAAGTAATTTCGTTATTACTTGGATGCGAATAAGAATTAATGACGTTGAAGTAGTATGAATACAAAATGCTCAGGGAGCCAAGGAAGTCTCTGTCCCGCCCTCACACTTGCCGTGTGAATTTAGTAATACCTTTTAGTGCTGCAGTCAGCGTTTTCCGAGTTTTCCACGTTTTCTCGGCAGAAACGCTGCATTTCGCATTCTCTAGCCGTTTGGAGTTGTCTCTCGGGTTCATTATCTCACATGTTTGGGAGAAGAAAATTGAAGCGAGGATGAGTCAATTATTCTTGACACTTACATACATTTTTACACAATAACAAAACTAAGGGTGCTTTAACTAGGTGTACGAACAAAAGGAGACAGTCATGACAAAATCCAGCATAGCCATTATTTAAACAATGACTTCGGGTTTTGGCAGATATTAGTACATGTTGATTGAACTAACAAGTCAACCCGACTGAAATACTTTTCAAGAAATACGAACAAACAAAATGATGTGAGTGTTGAGTGATTAAGAGGATGGCATAGGATAATGTAAAATACTCAAAATTGATTACAATCATGAAAAACTATTTTTATTTGTCATTTCAACAACCAACAAATATGGAGGCTACTGATCAAGTGGTAACTATGGATAATATTTATATGGATCAATCACACTTTAGAGACTCAAGAACAGTCAAAACAATGGACTGTAGATTGAAGTTAAAGTAGACCAAGATGAATCTGTTGGTCAACAAGATCACGGTCACAATTTATCTTGGATGTATACGGTAACATCCACATCGACTACCTGAAAAAAGGTAAAACGATCACTAGTGTACATTCAGAGCTAATGTTCTGCGGATCCTTTTTAACATCTTTAATACATTTAGAACTATTGAACTGATTATCCACCAATTTGAAGCAAAAGTGAGCTGATTCAGCAAGAAAAAGTGCTTTCCCACCAACAGAATAAATCAGTGCACAAGTGCACAATCATAATGTGAAAACTTGATGAATTGCACTACGAATTATTTTCTTATCCACTATACATTTGGTGTGTTGGTTTCTTCGAATATTATTCATACACAAATCTAATGAAATGTTTTGACGGTAAGTGATTTGATCGAATAAGAAAGTTATCGATGAAACAAAGGCTTTTTTGAGAGCATCTTTCGAAGAGCATCGACAAATCAAAGAATCGTTGGAGGAAGTGTGTCAAGAGATGAATTAAGCATCATGTTACCTGTCAATTGAAATTGAACAATTGGTATCGCACAGAGGGGGACATTTACAAGCTTTTGAAGGTTGAACTAGGATGAAATTTAGAACAACTGAATGAAGAGCACCGAAGTTGTGCAGATCAGATCAATATGCTGTGTTTGCTACGTTGAAATTATTTCCTCATCCACTGTACAATTAGGTGTGTTGGTCTCTTCGATTATTATTCATACACAAATCTGATGAAATGTTTTGACGGTAAGTGATTTGATCGAATAAGAAAATTATCGATGAAACGAAGGCTCTTTCGAAAGCATCTTTCGAAGAGCATCGACAAATTGAAGAATCGTTGGAGGAAGTGTATGAAGAGATGAATTGAGTCATGTTACCTATCAATTAGAATTGAACAATTGGTACTGCATAGAGAAGGACATTTACAAGCTTTTGAACGTTGAACTAAGATTAAATGAGGAGCACTAAAGTTGTGCAGATCAGATCAATATGCTGTGTTTGCTACATTGAAATTTGGAAGAAGATGCAGCATGCAATGAAGAGAAAAATAAGCGCAAATGTATTGGTATCATATATCGGACAGACACTCTTGTCTCAATTACACTTCTCAAACTTTGTTCACAATTGAATGAAAACAAATCGATATCGCATCTGCAGAAACATCTCCTTCTTCTTAGAGTTTGAAGTACACTGCACCCGTTTTCTAGACTGATTATTGCTCTGAATTGGGTTGGATTTCGGCGTTGCACATTTTTTTAGCACTGAAAATTTCTTGCTGGTGAAATTGGGTCGCAAGAATATATACATCCAGACTCAAATATTACATTCTAATATGACATTTCTGTCAATGGTACAATAGAAAATTCCTGCTATAAATACCTTGCAGTATAAATGTGATAGTTCCAATGTGGAATCAATTAGCTGGAAATTCATTCCAATATTATATCAAAAGGCCTAAAATCAATATTCAGTGGTTATCTGTAGTTAACTAGAAATTTTCTGCATTCTTCTATTTCTGGGGATTATTGTATAATATTTGTATTTGTTATCCCAGCGGCTATTGTAATGATTCTCGTATAAGCAAATCAGTTTTGATTATTGAGGTAATAGTGGCTTATGAATAGAATTTTTGATAATTTGAGGAATTGGTGCACGTCCTTATCATATTTTAACTCTGTATAATTGTTCTATCTTTCATTTACATCTTGCGACAGTTTTTTCAACTACTTCTATCAATGGGATTGTTATGAAACATTGCACACATATTGTGTCCTCGTAACAATACAATATTTTTGATGAATTTAAGCCTGGTAACTGAGATTCTAGGTTTGGAGTCAGAAAGTAGACAGTGGAAGTCTTCAACGGTTATCAATAACTCTTATTAGTTTGAACTCATTTCGAGTGTCGCATAATGGACATACAAAAATCTGATGGTAGATTCAAGAAGTGACAGTGAAACTCTTCAACGGTTACTAATAACCCATACGAGTTTCAACTCATTTGGTTGGCTTTGACGAATGTCTCATGAAATAAATACAAGGATCTGATGATGGAGTCAAGAACCATTTTGAGTTTGGGCTATACCAGTTGGTTCTGACGAGTGTTCCATGGAATACACTCGGTGATGAGGGTCTCATGATGGAATCAAGAGATGGACAGTGGAACTCTTCAACGGCTACAAGTAATACCTTCGAATTGGGGATGATTTGGTCAGTTGAGACAACTTGTTCCAGCAAAGTTTGATCATGGAACGGTCGAGAGAAAGATGTTGCAAATAATTTTGTCATGGACTTCTACTATCCATGATATGCAAAGTAGTACTATTGACCATGCTGTAGTATATTTGAGCTTCAGACTGTTTGAGGAGGGTCAAGTGTATGGAGCATTGAGTCACGTGAGATCTTGGAAGAGCCTATGTATTAAGGAGCTTGATTGTGAGGAACTGACAGCTAGCAAACCATGCAACAGAGAGAGAGTTGAAAGAGGTAAGAGGTGTGCGTAATGATTTAAGCTAAAAATCAAACTAACTACTAAAAAATGAGAATGAAACGATTTCAATGATCAATACATTCCTTCTCAGCCCCAAAGTCTGATTGAAAGATATCAGCTGTACTAGAAACTGGCTAATAATTAGTACATGAACCTGGACCTTCTTGAGATTCTGACGTCTGGTGAGAAATTGTGCAGTATTGCGTCGGATACCAAGGTGCTATTTGTGCCACTGCGTCAGCGGAATGAGTAATAATTTTGAGCTTCCAACAAACTATAGAGAAACCGTGGGCCCATAAAAATCTGTGTAATGGCTGTTTGATTGAATAGGAACAATTTGTCAAGAAGAATGTGTTTTCAAGTCTACCAAAAGCAATTTTACCAATGGGCCTCATGCTTTCACTTAAGTATGTCAGAGGTCTCAGGTAATCATTTATTCTACTGACGCAACTACAGAAAGTTTCCCTTGGTATCCGACATAAGAAGATCGCATCGCTAGTATTGCACGTAGTCTCACCAGCCCTCATCAGAATCTCAAGAGGATCTAGTTCTGTGTATACTTATTATATAATAATTCTTTGGTACAGCTGATGATTCAAGATGAAACTGTTATTTCGGAAGTCTCTTTCCTTATTTTTACCAATCAATATCTTAATGGCTGCTCTTCAGAGTAGACATCAGATACTGGATTGACGAAAGACCTGTCTTATGCGATCTCAGATATTTTCGATAGGAATGATGCACACGCGTGGATAGCTCTCTCTCCCTTTTCTACTTTGCCACTTTTCTTCAACCCCTTCGTACAATTTGAATGCTTCACACTTTGCATCTGAATTGTCCAGAGTCCTCAAAAATATTATTCGAACAACAATATTATCCATAGGTGAACAAGTAAACAAATCGAAATTTAATTTATGACGTTCATTCAGGAAGGTGCGCAAATTGTGATTGGTTCTCCTAGTTCAAAGTTGTCCAATATAACAGGCCAGATATTCAATGTATTTCATTTTGAAATTGAATTCTAATTGTGTTCTGAAATTAATAAAAGCATCTCACTAATTCATTCTACAAAGTAAAGAAACTTCTAATAGATTGATAAAGTCAGAAGTATATTGAAGTTTACATCATTAAAAGTATATTCACTCTGTTAAATATGAAGATGACTTCAATACAGAGGAATACAACAGTTCAAGAGGAAATATTTCTCATTTATTGTTAATTAGAGCTATTATATAAAATATCGAGCAGTACTATTGAAATGAAGAGAATGAGCAAAGTATGATAATGTATGAAGTATTGTATCATTAATACTTGCAACTAGCTGCTGACATAAAGAAGAAATGATTGAGTAATGTTTTGCAGAATATTGTTTCAGATATATTCTTTTTTATCTTATTGATCACTTTGAGCTGAAAATTTAGTTAATATAAACATCTAAGGAGAAAAGATCTTTCTTGGAATAAAATTTATTTGGACAATCAAAAGAGGAGGACGTTCAGATAATTTTGGAGCATGAAATCCGTGCAAATAGAACTATCAGGATAGTTACAAAAAATACTCGAGTTCAACTGGACATCAAGGATGGACGTCTTTAAAATCACAAACTAGGGTGAGATATGAACAAATATGAATTTAATGTTGAGAACCAATCATTTTGAATTAAGTGTGAGATTTGACATGAGAAAGAACGTTAAATTATTGTTGATAACAGCCTTAGAGGTAGATTTTGAGTACATTTTGGAATCGTTGAAAATATATTACCTATACACTTTTTCTTCAAGTACAGCACCTACGACATGGCTTACATTTTGTCTTGAACAGGTATTTGGAAGTATAAAGTCCTTCAATCATATGGAAAAAGTTGAGACTGCTGTCTACTCCTGGATTTTTCCAGGAATCTCTTTTCTACCTCTATCATCTTATTCTTTTCACGTGTAGAATTTGCAAGATTTCGAAACGATTCTCTTCGGGCCCATTATGATTGAAATTAGGACGTGGTTAATTTCCAAGGCGCACTTCTGATACTTTGCGATGCGTCACAGGGGCGTCGTGACGCTGTGTTGGACGCTAGAGACCTCTGACTCGGCCCGAACAATCTTTTCTACCTTTCAGAATGCTTACGAATGGTCATATTTTTGAATAAAGCTCTTTCACGCCACTCACTGATCAAATTCTGAATTCAAAGCACGACAGCAGGGATCAAGAGGATACACTTTGTTATGAGATCAGTAGATTAGACTCAAATAGCTGTGAATTACTGCTATCAAATTTGATCTTCTTCTACCCGTTGCGCTCATGAAACATTCAGAGTGCAGGATTCGAACTTGTCGATCATATATCACGCTTTATTGTTCACAATTCCAGACTCTTGAGAAAAAATTGAATCCAACATTACGAACAAAACTCAGGAGAGAGAGACTAACTTGTCAATATCTTAAATATAAAGTTAATTCATATGACGCATGAATATTTAAAAAAATGCCATGGCCTTTTATTTCTTAATTCCTATTTTCCTCGTTTAAATCTCTAAATTGCGATGTTTTTCTGTTAACTCACGTAAACTGAACATGAAGGGCTGTTTCGTGTCAAAACGTCCAGATATAAAAAAAATCAAATTGACTGTTGATATTTTGATCAGTAAATAAATTGTCTTGTCAGTGTTGTGATGAACTGGAGAATTTTTTCACTTCTGGCCTTGGAAACAAAAAGACTGCCAAGCCTCACGATCAAAAGAGAACAAAGTACAGACAAGTCAGCGCCATGTGTTACACAGAAAACATAATCTAAAGAAGTCAGCGCATAGTTTTGTATGAGTCAACTATGTGTAAAATACAAAAGTGCACAAGTTACCACACTATGCAATCAAAGAAATTCGAATCAATTTCTGATGGAAGCGTCGTTATAATTTTCAAGGTTTGCATTATTCCGTTCAATATTTGGATTTGGACGCTCAGTTTTCGAATTGGGAATAAAAAGCCAGTCCTATGGTATTTACTTGGATAATCGATTGATTTTGAATAGCTCCTTGTTTTGAATAAGGAAAAATAAGATATATTTAGATTCAGGTCCTTCGTTGAGCCTGTATATTCATTTTAATTAGGACGAGAACTTAAGGACATTGCTATCAATAAGGTTTCAATAATAATCATCATCAAGGGCTGTAAAATATTGACGCTTTTAGTATTACACATAATTTTACTGAAATATTGTTGATATTGGAACTAGAATTACTATTATTGCGGGTTTTATTGAGAGAATGAGCATTAGTCAGTTGAATTGTGAATCTATTTCAAATTAAAATTTTGTTTTTTGTTGATTTGATAATGGAACATTTTTATTCAGATCAGACAGACCACACTAGCTTTGTTAAATTTTGTCATTGTATATAAATGTGGACTGTTTCAGATTTTTGTTTTATTTGTTCGTAATATTCAATTATCTTGCTGTATAGTATCACTTTGTGATTTGAACAAGAGGTTATTGATTGATTTCACTTAATAATGAAGTTTTGGAAGCGAGCTCTCTAATTTGTTCGATGTTTTTCAATAATTGCTTTTTTTTTTGATGAATTTCCAAAACTATTTTTTTTGAGCCAAACACTGGATTTGTCCTTATTTTCCCTGGTTTTTTTAAGGAGTGATGCATATACTTCTGGGAATCGATCGACATGAGCTAACAGTACAAATTAATGTTCCCATATTGATCTCAAATAATGAAAGTACCAAGAAATTGTGGATTATTGTTGCTTGCTGCTTCTATAGTAAACTGTAGGTACATATCGGAATCTAATTGGGGAACAATACGAAAGTATTACAGCAAGAATAAATTCAAAAAGGCGTAAGACAAGGAGACCCCCTATAACAAGATCTTTGCAGCTGCTTGTTAGAAAGTGAAATGGATCAATTACAATGAGAAGAAAAGAAGTATGGGCTCAATATGAACGGTAAACAATGAACGAATCCAAACAATTTGATAAATTATAGAAATATGTAGCACAGCAGGATTAAACATAAAAATCATAGCCAACGGAGAAGAAGTACCAGTAATGGTCGACAATGTGATTATTGAATACACAAATAATCATACCTATTCATGACAAATAATATCGTATGAGAAGAAAATTGGAAAAGAAACTAATTCAAGTATAAAGGCAGCCTGGAGAAAATACTGCTCTGAAAAATAATTTTCAAGAATGTAAAAAATCACTGCCAACGAAATGAAACAACTTTGACTCAAGCATTAGCCCAACTCTAACTAGATATGAGCATATTCAGGAGATTCAGTGAAAAAATTGAAAATTGGTTGAAACAGAATCATGAGAAGCAAACTTAACATAAAATTGGAAGATAGTATATCAATGGACGAAAACACAATGAAATCCTTGAAATGGAGCTGGACAGGACATAAAGTAAGAGAGAAAGAAAATTAAGATAAAGCCAGCACCAGATGGATACCGCTAGAGAAGAGAAGAGATGCTAGAAGACAGAAAATCCGCTGGGAGGACGATATTGAAAAAGCAGCTGAAGCAGCCTAGGTATCAAAAGAAAGGCATACATTGGGATAAAATTACAACATTCAAGTT
The DNA here is from genome assembly GCA_963989225.1 of Dromius quadrimaculatus. Classification (NCBI taxonomy): domain Eukaryota; kingdom Metazoa; phylum Arthropoda; class Insecta; order Coleoptera; family Carabidae; genus Dromius; species Dromius quadrimaculatus. The sequence continues at coordinate 8,942,283 of OZ022328.1, forward strand.
TAGGGAGAAAGAAAAGAAAACGGGGGGCTTTGGTTCAACTAGGACATAGTCCAATTTTCATATGTAGAATATGATGCTATAATCTTCTTCTATTGTATTTTTTGGATCAATAAATGGCTATGAAAATAATATATCGGAATCGCTGAAATATGTGTATATACTGTTCACTTCTTCCACAGATACAACACATACAATACCGTCACAATAATTTTTCTCAGAACAGATATTTGGATCTCAAGTATTCAGATGCACAAATTGCATAAGTTCCTAAGGAGCTGAAAATTGGTATGAACGTTAGGAATACCACTTTTTTTTTTATTTTTCACCAAAATAGTGAGTTTTATGATAGAAATAGCTTCAACTATAATTGTAGACCTCTCAATTCTCTACAAAAATGGTCTCAAAACTTTTTCTCTAAGATTCGTCATTTCTGAGAAAAAGCTGTTCTGATAAAAAAGTGAAATATTCATCAATTGCGCTTTTTATCTGGTACGGGTATGGCAGACACTTATAGTGCACTACGGGTAATCTTAACTTTTGTTGAGAGTACGCCACAGAGTATATTATAATTCAGTGTAAATCCTGCTGACTGTTTGTCCATCGGTGAGATTCGACCCTACGACCCTCGGATAACAAAATCAGCATATTCACATTGAGCTACAGATACTCATTGAAGAAAGCCATTCCAAAGTTATATTCTCACGAATATGCACACGTTTACACGCCACCTATGAGGTTCTGTACTTAGCTCGTATTTTTAAACTTGGTCTACTTCACGGTCTTTCTACTGATTTTAGGTCTCTCATCCAACTTTTTCTTCTTCTTTTTCATCTCTTTCTCCACCTTCTTCTTCTTCATCATCTTGTTCTTCCTGAGTAGATATAAATTGTTCAAACAGCGATACATTAGTTGTTTCGTCATTGATGTAAGGAACCCCTTCTGTTAGAGATTCAGTATTTGAACATGACTGCCCTTGACAACTGGTGGACAAAGTACTCTCTTGCAGCCGCATCTCAGATTACATCCCTTTTTGAACTTGCAAAAAATAGTATTGAGGAGTTTTTCTAGTGCAGGACGAAATAGAGTACTTATGGATTGTTTTGGATTCGGCTAATCAACAATTTTTAAAGTATATTACCGGGTTCAAGTGTGGCTTGGTAGTCAACTGAGCCCAGAAGATTGGGATTGGAAGCCTATTGATAATGTATCCGAACCAATCCACATTCTACTTCCACCTGCACCAGACAATCTTCTCAATACTATTCTTTGAAGCTGCAAAAAAACGTGTGCATATAATAGTGGATATAACTTTGGAATGACTCTTTTTCAGGAATGGTGAATCTTAAAGAAGATTAAGAGCCATTCTTAAGAAAAATTAAAAGATCTACAATTTTTTTCCAAGCAATTTGACCCGCAAATCTCAGAAGATGTCGAACGTATTATGCTGAAATTTCATATTTAAGACTGGTATAGGGTGTTGATTTGCACCTCGCATTATGATAGTAATCGCCTGTACCGAAAGTACACTTTACTTGAAACTTTTTCTAAATTTTCCGCATAAATCCAGAATGATCAGCCGTAAGATACTGAAATCCAGTATTCGAATTTGATCTAATATCAGAATAGTTATCTGCTATTCTTGTATGAATCAGCCATGCCAGAAGTGCACATTACCTTAAACTCTTTTTGAATTTTTTTGCATAAATCTAGAATGATCAGCCATAGAATATTGAAATTTAGTGTTTGAACTTGTTGTTGCATAAAAATAGTTATCTTCTATTTTTGTATTAGTCGGCCATGCCGGAAATGCAGTTTATAAGTATAACAGAAATTCAGAATTTGCGGTATGAAATAATCAGTTTAATTGAAATGATAAGGTAGGCAATGATATAATCTGTTGTCAATTTTCTTATTTTGTTTGACATTTTAGATGACAAAAGCGACAAAATTGGATCATAACATGCTTCTTCATACAAATTTAAAATTATTTTCCATTATGTTGGTCGCACGACCCATCTTCAATTCCAGCATTATTGAACTCCAAATATACATACTCATCAAACCTCTTGAAGGCATGAAAAACAAAATAAGACACTGAAATCTATGATTATCTGACGGTCTGAAAGTAGAAGGAAATATTGTGAAACCGACAAAATTCACATATCGAGATTTTGATTGGATATATCCGTTTTGAGCATCCCTGAATCCATTTTGACTATTTTTAGCCTAATGTCGGACTGTATGTACGTATGTATGTGTGTATGTACATAACTCGCAAATCTCAGAGTTCGTCAAAAGTATAATGCTGAAATTTTGTACAAAAGACTGGTATAGGATGTAGGATCTTGATGTGTAACTTGCATTATGGTTGCAATCGTCTGTACTGGAAAAGCACTTTACCTGATACTTTTTTTGAATTCTCTGCATAGATCTAGAATAATTAGCCGTAGAATACTGGAATTCATTATCTGAGATTGCTGTAGCATCCAGATGATCATCTCCTATTTTGGTCTCAATCGACTAAGCCGGACGTACACTTCATATTACAGACTTTTTGAATTTTCCTCGTGAATTTGAAATAATCAGTCGCAGAATATTGAGATTCCGTATAAGGTACTTCTATAGAATCTAGTTGTGCACCTTGTATTATGATTGTGATCGGCAAAGCCGGGAATGCAGTTTACTGGAAACATTTTCTGATTTTTCAAAACGATTGAACGTAGAATATTGGAATACAGTATTTAAGATGATAGTACTGTCTAGATGCTTATATCCTATTTTCATCGAGATCGACCGAATGGAAAGAGCACTATACTTGACAATCTTGAAATTTTGCGCATAAATTCAGAACTGTTAGGCGTAGAATCCTGGAAATCAGTATTTAGGAATGTTGTAGCATAAGAATGGTGACATACCGTTTCCATACCAACCGACCAGCCGTGGAATGATGAGATGTTATGCTTGATTATATGTATCCAATGATGTACAAGTCACGTGATGTCCACGTCGGATTTTTATCATAAAAGCAACCATTATGCTGAAAAATCCAAGAAACCCATTTTTGCGAACATTTCGCTTAAAAATTTTTGCAATTACGGGATAGATGGAGATATTTCACAACTCCATTCTAAGGTATCCCTAACATTCATGCACATTTTGAGCTACTGAGGAAATTATGCAAGGGTACCTCTATTTTTAGAGCTAACTTGATTGGACTATAACTTAAAAGTGGTACATTGACTAATATGGTTGATAATTTCTGAATGGATATGTTCATTGCCCATTATTATGAGCTTTCCGAAAGACATCCACTTGTCACATCACATCATGCCAAAATATTCTCGGTTTTAATTTGGAGCAAGATTAATCCATTTCGGTTTTACTAATTATTTATCATACATCCTCCACTTTCCACAAGTCTTGATATTTTGATTTAAGTATTCTGAACAGTCAAAATTTCAAGATGAATCTTCTGTATGACAGAGCTACAGAGCCATAATCCTCTATGTCATATTGTATTAACTCATTATTATAGTTATGTCTCTCACTTCTAGATAATGGAACAACCCATTGTAATGTAGTTGGCAGGACAAATTGTGAATGCAGAGTCTCCCACTTATATATAAAAGTGAATCTGATTCCTTTTCCACAGACTTTTAGGGTGACATGTATTTACTTATGACTTGACGGCTGGTGGTTCAAATGTTGTTAGGGTGGAGGCGCCACGTGACAGAAACAAGCAGCTGGCGCGTCGCCCGTCTCGGATTCACACACCCATAAACGCAACGCATTTATGTCAACCCAGGCTGATACTGCGATACAAGAGATGTTTAATTTGATATTTAGTAGAAGATATACATGACAAGGGATGTGTTCCAAGAAGATGAGATAGATATTAGAGGAGCTTCATTTTGTATTTGCATGGAGTTTTTTCATTCTTTGATCGATACATCATTTACAAGCTGATATCTCGGATATGAGAATTGCTTACCTACTAATGGTCACAACACATTGGATATTCTCTAGTTGAATCTCCAGCATCCTGCCAGTTTAATAAGCTTGGAAATCGGACCTTACTTACCAATTACGATGTACGAGTGGAACAGAATTATATGGAACATACCTGAAAAAGAAAAATGTATTAGTGTATTGGTTTTCAATATTTGTTCACCATTCTTGAACTTATGAATGATCGACGAATGTAGAGTAATACTAGAAGTAGATTTCAAGCATACTTCTGTAAACACAAACATCACAATTTTCCATTTGTGAATGAGAGAAAACTTTTATATGGGAACAAACTACCGGTTCCCAGATGATTGTTAGTACTCAACGTCAATAATCACAATTCCTATTTACAATACAAGTCCAAATACAGCGATTCAACAGTTCTTTGGGCAGATATGATACTACGTGAGTAAATGCGACAGTTTTTTGAGCGAAAGATTTTATGTACCGAAAATAAACGGTATAACACCTAATTACAAAATGAATGCATCACATTATCAATATTTCAAATAAAATATCCATGATTGATTTTGAAAAACATATTCTATTTGATCTTTTTACTGCGAACTCAAGAGCTACAGTCAGAAATAATACCTTAATTCACCTAGTTCCTTGCATTTAAAGGTAAGTGTAAGGATAATTTAATCGTGCATAGAAGTATGACTAGTTATTAAAATGATATCATCTATCACATCCAGCTTATTCTAAAAACGACGTCATTAACGCAGTATTTTTTTGTTATTTTGTCGCTGTTTTGATGTGATCCTTCGATAAAATAGAACTTCTGTTGTACCCTGCGAGGTCCTCCACAGCCCAGCAGTATTTTCTATGTAATCAATCTTTGATCGTATCGGTATGACAAGTCCATACATAATTCAGTATTTGTGCAGGTCATTGTCGATATGTATTTAAAATGTGACAACTGATGTGACACTTCCGCCGATGACGAGGATACCGATTCTCTCGCGATGTATTTTTTCAGTGGCAACCAATATTTGCTCTACATATTTTGCTATTATTGTTTTCTTAATCCACTCGCTTCGTTTGGATTGGAAATAATTACTATTGATTTTTCAGGTCAATATGTACTTGAAATTTGGGTTGAATAATAACTAAATTACATTGAAATTGGTTTCTGAGAGGTATGTACTTATGCAATTTTATTCAAATCTTCTCTTTCAGCTTTCATTAATATTATCTTGATGTTTACGTCCTTTACATATTTGTGTTTGTTTGGTTGTTTGTAGCTCATGGAGTTATAAGAATAAGATCAAAATTTGTCACTGATAGTTATTGAGATTATGCAGTTTTGTGCATCAGTCGGCTATATTACTAGTTCAGTGCAAACTCATTATGATTCTGTAAAATGCAAGAAAAATCAAGTGCAATATTTGAGGAGTTTGTTACAATCCTCAAACTGTTTTGAGCCCACTCTCAATTCCGTTGTGGCTGTTTGATTATTGAATCCGATATTTAAAAAAGGTTTGTATGAGTGGCACTTTGACAACTGACATCCCGTTTGAAATATCTACCTCGAATTTAAAATGCTCCGAATGTTCGTGAACAATATATCCAAGCATCGATCGTGTCATTTCACATTCAAGGGAATAAATGTATAGGATAACTTTTATGGAAAACGTTGACTATAAATCTATCAATCAACTCGGTGCACCCAAGGGGATGAAAATAGAAAACTTGGAAGAAAGAATAACAAAACGTCTAGAGGAATAAATAATATTAGTCCGTGTTTTCTTGTCTATCAACCCATTGATGTAATCGATATTCAAGACGCTTGAGATAGAGCCTTTTGTGTGATATATACGAAACGGATCACACACTATACGTAGTTGACTCCATCATCGAAATTCTAGGTGCTATTAGTGTTACGGAACTCATCCAATAGTACAAAAGTTGTAGAGTATTCAAAATTTTAATGTAAACTTATTGATTGCGGAGACTTATTGATCACCATCGACAATTCCACATTTATGCAGTGGCTTCGTTGTGTGCAAATCTACTCTAAGGTAATATTGCGATTTAATGGAGATACAAATGGAGTTGAATACTTTGATACTTGATCAGTATAATCTTTGTATTCAACAAAGGGGTGGGCTCGTGCCTCTTAAGAAATGAATGAAAAAATCGACAGCTGAGCCCTTGGAAGCACATTTACTGATATGTGAACTAACATACAGACTTTAGATGAATAAAAACAGGTAGCCTAGTAAAAATTATTTGAAGGAAGCGGAGACACCTCGTCACAATTTTCCGTACTATCTGGTGCTTATAACAAGAGAGGGAGCAAACGTCCGCCTCCTTACGGAAAATGCCATAATTAATGCAAATGACGGCAAGTGTCAGTTCTGTTTTCACATTTCTGAAGTAAACAGATACAAAATACACATCAGAAAGACACGAATTGCTATACTGATTGAAAACGCGGATTTATTGTTCCGATTTTGTGCTGGATGATTCGACGGTGTTGTTGGTGCAGCGTGAATTTGAACTAATAAGCTCTGTTCGATGACATGCACTAGGTTGACCAAGTGTACACTTTTTAACACTGAGACGTTTTATGAAAAACGTGCAATTTGGCCAGACTGTTCAATGAGATGAATTTGAGAACTAGTGCACACTTTTCTGAACTGACTCATGAGGTGGTGTAGTGTAGTTAGTGCAGAATAGGTTGGGGATAAATAAACCTCAGACTCATTCTCATTCAGTTTGGTTCACAGAGCTAGCAAAAAAAATTCATATTCATATTCAATTGGCGATTTATCCTGAAATATCTAATAAACTTCATATTCATATATGCCGGAGTTATTTCTTCAAAATAATTTTTCATGCAGTTTCTTTCTCGTCGTTTTAGGAGTATTTCCAAGTTACCAACCTCATTATCACTGAACTAAATGAATCATCTGATTCTGATGAATTAATCAGCAAAGCAATTATTTTGATCATTTCGAACATTGCAGACTGAGGTTAATTCCCTCAGTTCAAATTCGCTGCACAATTGCACATTTATATGTTTTTTGACAATATAGAACTAGTGTATACCAGAACTACACTGTCCCTCACTGCACTGACAAAATTATCATCGAACAGAGCTATTGTCCAGTCGAGAAGTGAGTTCTAGTGTCCAAAAAGTATGAGCAATAACTCATTCGATTTGTGATGAAATTTAGAAAAAGACGTTTTCAGGATTTTCCTGCCAACAAAAATTGCAATTGTTATTAACAAAAAATGGGAACAAAACAAAGTCGCCTGGTTTCCTTGCAATAACTTAAAACTATGGGAGATAGTGAAAATCGAAAAAAAGATTTTTAAGGAGAAGAAAATTTGAAATAGACACGTTTCGCTTTCTAATCTCTATATAGTCCAAGATCCCAGACCCGCCAGACCTTACTTATTTATGAGAAACAAAATTTGTGGATTAGAATAGTGTTAGTCGATACTTTGATCATACATATATTTACTAGTTTGTGCCGACGGCCAATTTATAGATACGAGGTGTTATATGTACATTAAGACAATACTCATTTATCTTGAAGTCTGAGTGCTGATTTTTATGTATGTTCCAGAGAATATTGTTGAAAATTGATAATTAACATTGCCAGACACTTCTAATCGGCAGTAATTCCTGCTAAACGCTTTAAAGCTCGCAAGAAAATATTATTATCTTACTTATAGTCTGAGTCTTAATTTTCATATATAATACACAGTGAGCAATTTCAAGACTTTTTATGAATAGCCAGACCAAGGAAGAGTTGCATGCCCATAGATACTTCACTTACTATCAAGCCAACATATAGTGACCTCGTGCTTTTACTCACAGCGATATTTTAGATGTGTCTGGGGGATGTTTAGCCCTACGATTAATCTAGCTGTTAATAAAAAGTATTGAAATTGTACCCTGAGTGTCATATATAAAAATTAGCACTCAAACTATAAGCAAGATCACGTTATTCTTTGTGAGCTCTGAAGAGTGTAGCAGAAATTACCACCGATGGAAAGTGTCTAGCAGTGTTAATTATCAATTTTTAACAATATTCTCTGGAACATACCTCAAAATCAGCACTCAAGACCTTGAGAAAAGTGAGTAATGTCTAAACGTTCCGCTAGCACCTCGTATCTGTAAATTGGCCGTCGCCACAAACTAGCTAGTATGCGTATGATCAAAGTACATACTAACATTATTCTATTCCAGACATTTTGTTTCTCAGAAAATAAGTGAGGTCTGGCGGGCCTGGAATCTTGCTCTAATATGTATTGTCCATAGTTTTAATTTAATTTTGAAAATATGGTTCCAAGCCACTTTTATAGTACAAGCGCACCGGCTGTTGGGAGACGACAGCACATAAAATAATTTCCTTATAGTATTAAATAGCAATTTAAAGATTTGAAAGAATTATGGTGTCATCTCTAAGCTTGAAAGAATCAAGTTTTGTTGGAAAATCAAATTAATTTTTAAGAGAGAGAGGCTATTGTGAATTAACAATTTTTTTTGAACATCTGTTTTCATTGAGAGCATCAAAAAATGTTCAAATGATTCGTCTATGAATTTTTTGCTTCTTGAAGCCTTTCTTACATGTACACTCAATAAGATCAGGTTATACAAGTGCTCAAAAATAGCTCATCTCATTTATTAATCATTTTCAAAGTTGACGGTATTCATTATATTTTCCGTTTTTTGTCAATTCTAAAAATTAATTATGAATGAGATAAGCTACTTTGAAACACTTATATGACGTACTCTTGTTGAGTGTACATGCAAGAAAGACTCCAATAAGCAAAAAACTCATAGACGAATTATTTGAACATTTTTTGATGCTCTCAATGAAAATGGAGGTTCGACAAAAATTAGTTAGTTTACAATAGCCTCACATTCTTACAAATTGGTTCAAATTTTTTTTTCAACAGAACTTAATTCTTTCAGGCTTAGAGATGACATCATAATTTTTTTTACTTTTTAAATTGCTATTTAATACTATAAAAAAATTATTCCATGTGCTGTCGTCTCTCAATTGCCGATGCGTTTGTACTATAAAGGTTGCTTGGAACCCTATTTCCAACATTGAATTAGAGCTATAAAAAATACACATAGAGATTAGAGAGCAAGACTTGTTCATTGAAAATTTTCTCCTCTTTAAGAATCTTTTTTTCGATTTTCACTATTCACCATAATTTTTGAGTTATTGCAAGAAAACTAGGAGACTTTTTTTTGTTTTCATTTTATGTTAATAGCAATTGCAATTATGTTTGGCGGAAAAAATCCCGGAAACATCTTCTTCTAAATTCCATTTCGAATCAAATGAGCTATTGCTCATATTTTTTAAGCACTTGAAGCTATTTTTCTCAGAAAACTCTCTTTTCGACTAGACTATAAGATTTTCTGGTCGTCCGATACCAACTGGGCGAGTACAACGTCGTTTAGCCGCTCGCCTAGAAGTGTATAGGACAACACGAGATACTGCCGGGTCTGGCCAGCCCCAGAGCAGCCGTTCTGCTGAGAATATCGGGGCTGTATGTGAATATGTCGCAGAGGTCCTTGGAGTATCGACCAGAAGACGTGCCACGCAATTGGGCATCAATCGGCGGTCCTTACAGAGAATTTTGGTGGAAGACTTGAGGATCCTTAAAAGTGCAGTCAGAACATCAGCTGTTAGCCGTTGACCATCAAGCTCGTGTGACCTACGCTCAAGCAGTCCTGAATGTCAACCACGAGAGAGACAACTTCTCACCGAATATCATCATTAGCGGAGAGGTCCATTTCAGTTTTCGTTGATGAGTTAATAGGCAGAATTATCGCTTTGAGGAGCACCGGAAATCTGCGTGAAACCCTCGGAGAGTCATGACACCCGCACAAAATTTTACGCTGGAAACACCATCAGTCCTTTTTTTTTTTGGAAACATCGCGTGCTACACGGAAATTGTGGACGACGAGCGTTGCAGAACCATGCTCAACGGCATATATATATATATATATATATATATATATATATATATATATATATATATATATATATATATAATTTAGCGCTGCAGGCCAAGTAGGCCCATGGCTTCAGTTACGATTTTTTTCGCCATTTTTTACGGTCCTGTGCTAATCGCTCAAAGTTCGTAGTCCCTAGTGTCTCTGAGTCTTTTTTCACCGCGTCATACTACCTCTTCTTAGGTCTTCCCCTTCTTTTCTTTCTCACAACACCTCCGTCCAACATCTTTCTTACTACTCTGTCCTCTGGTAGTTCCATAAGCTCGGTATTAGTTCGTCTTAACCACACAACACCCTCTTTTTCACCACCATCAATCTTCCTCAGAATTTGTCTCTCCCACACTTCTAGTTCATTTTGCATAGTCCTATTCAGCACCCACATTTCATATGCAGCTCTAAACTGGCTGACAACGATTCGGCCAGTGTTGAACTGGCTTGGTGACGAAGCGGCCTCACCCAATCGGGGGCTATGAACCGGTGGCGCTGAAACGTCCTGGAATCACATGCCTCAGACTGTTGAAGCCCTCAGAGAGAATATCCGTCAAAAATGCGAGAAATTATCGCCGGAAGTTATAGCGAGAATAATGAAGAAAGTCGTAAATCGGCCTCGGCCTTATGGAAAAGAGATGAAGACATTGAATGCACACAATCCAAAGACAGAACCAAAGTTATACATTCATGATAAAAATTACAGCCAAAGAACTTCGGGTGGCAACTTGGATGATTGTTTTCAATGAACATCATTTTCTCTCTTCTCTATTAGGTAATAACATAAATCTTGTTTTGGCGATATGATTGTTTTACATAATAGCCTGAGGTACCATGTCCAGAAATAGGTCCGCTGGATTCATGCCAACATAACAGAGCAAAAGTTCTTGTACCATATTCGTGTAAGTAGCAATTCAGAGTCTTACGAGTATATAAACTGAAACCTAGTCGAGAAACTGGAAATCAGGTTACTTCCAGCACAACGTCAACAGTGGTTGTACAAATCGATGCAGAGTATTGAGTGTAGTGATGGAAATATCGACTGCTACGTTTTGTCTTTGACAGAAACCACAGTAGTAATCCTGGAGGGCAAATAGTTCTTGGATTTGCTGTTACAGCTGTTATTTTGACGAGGAATGGTAGCACATATTACCATCGTGTTAAAAAATCTTAAGCTATTGTTACTAACTAGATTCACATTCCAAGAAACAATACCTTCTCAATCACATTGAATTTCAGCCCGCATGATACTTTGTGTGAACCCTTACACTTTAAATGCTACCAGTATTCAGAAAACTTATTGCTGCATTGCTGTTGGGAATTATATATATAATATCTGAGTATAGTTGTATATCTGATCAATATAAGCCTTCTTACTGAAAAATCTTGATTGGATCAGTAAATATGAAATTTATAACTCAATTTATGGCATTAAACGTACCACGAATATCGTTTGGAGAGCGGATTACAGAAGTCAAACGCACGGCAGATCTAAAAGCGTATTAATCACATCTTGTTGTGGTGAGGATCCAAGTCGATCGAGACTTGGATATCTCATTTAATTCTCCATTCAGTGCTGATGGGAGTTTGATGGTGCATCTGATATCAAAAGCTTAACTTGGACGACGGAAGAGCTGTGCACATAATTATGACGACATGCTGTCGTTGAAGCTCAATTTCCCACGTTTTTTTTTTCAAATTTAATATTCAATAAACTCGCAGATGTATTCCGTAACTATATTAATTTTTGAATGAATAAGTTGTACATTAATTTTGAAATAAGTTAGCAGATAGAGTATGCAAAGCATAACATCATTTGTAAATATTGCCTTCATTACATGAAATCCAACTCGTCAGTTTTTGTGTTTCAGAATCTTACTTCAAAGCATCAAAAGAATTATCAAAACAAAAAAAGAAATGTTTTCTTTTAATAGATTTTGTGATAGCTGAGAACCATTTCAATATAAATCTGTTTCAATCCCGACAGGAGCATTATTGCTTTTTAAAATGTTAGATACAAATACAAAACTATAATATTGAAGATGGTACATTAATTTGTATAGCTAGTTCTATTAGGAACAGCTGCTTCTTTGAATATGTCTCATATAATGAAATAATGTTAAGATCTTATTTCAGACGATCATCAGCAACATTATAATTTTTGATAGAATTTCAGATGACATGAGCCTTTGGAGATGCAAAGATTTTATCTCGAGGGCACAAGAGCTGACGGATACACCACCACTATTCTCAACAATTAATCATTGCACACTGCACTACTCTACATCCAATTCCATTCAAAGTCAAAGTCATTGCAAATAACCTATTTTATTTCCTCTATTTCCTGTCTTTGACATCTCGAGCAAACAATTAATCAAAACACAGATCAGACAATGAGAGTGCGGCTCTCTCATCATAGAGTAATGAAGTTAGGTGTCCTATCTACATATTAATCAATATGCCGCCCACGCAGAGTCGCAGAAGGAGGATTAACCTATGTGGCCCGCAGGAGTTGTCTTACCAACCATGGGAAATTCGACAAGACAAAACACTATACAAACTAATAGTGGAGTAGGTACAATCTGCTCTCGCTTCTTGATATTCAATATTGTATTCGGCATTCAAAATCATTAATTTGGTTCTGTCAGAGCATTGGAGGACTGTGATTACCACGTGCTTGGTCTTAGGAGTACAGACATAGAACCGTGTAGTATTCTATTCTGTTCCTTCAGTCACAACACAAGTGTCTCATGTACAAGCAGAGATTGTCCATAGGGGTATATAACTTGAAAGATCACGGAACAAGTCACACACATTTTTGTCTCACTATGATTTGAGAAAGCACAAAATGATTTGAGATATGTATTCTGGAACAAATTAGACATTTTAAGCTTGATACAATTTTGAGTCATTCATTAAACTCCAAACGGACAATCTCATCATAAGTTAGGCAGAATATTTTTGAACCTTAGAAACTGTTGATACAAACTTTTATTCAGATGATAGGTGAGTATTCAAGAATAAGAATATTCTCCAACCGACACACAAATATCACAGAATCTCTTTTATTTTCCTCAAGCGTGTACCTACGTTCTTCCTCGCAACATATTACAAAGCATAAAAATGTTATTCATGAAGTTATATTTTTCCTCTTATTTTGCGATATTAATAATGTGAAGCTTGTATGGGGACTTTGCTCAAAAATTGAATGAAATATTTCAAAATGATCTTAGCAACACTAAAAACATATACATATATTGTTTATTTTTTTTGCAATGTTAAGATTTGGAGTATTAAGAAGACAATTGGTATAGTTCGTCGAAAGGTGATTTGATTGGCTATTTTGACAAGTCATCTTTGTGTCGTTATTCATTAAATGGAGTCTTTCAGGAAATAATTGACACTTTTCACTTGGGATTATTTCATGTTGTACATCTGAGTTATTTATCTGCCAAAAACGGTTCCTTGCGATTTGCAAAAAAAAAAATATGTATCAGTAGGTCATAGGTAAATAGCAAAAAACCGTAATTTCTAGTTATTCATTCAAAAATTCAGAACTCGCGCTGTATTCGATACTGAGATACAAAATTTTAGTATGAAGAAGGTTCTATGGCTTCCAGCATACGAAACAAATTTAAGAGAGATCGATTGTGGACTTTTTCTAAATGTTGAGGAAATCAGAGAAAGGCCATTCCCGAAAAACGGCCATTAGAAAGTTGAGAGCCAACATGGACCAATTTTACACATTGCAATTCATTCTTCAAGAGCTACTCTACAACGTTTCCAAACAGCGTTTCTTCTGAGCAAATCTGAGTATGAAAAAAATCGATTGTAAAAATAGCATTTTACTAATACAACGGATATTTTCCGTAGCTTCTTGTGAAAAGCAATGTATAACTTAGATTCTATATATAATTATGAGTTGAATAAGCGTGAATAAGACGAAAAATGTTCATCTTAAACAATAAATTATGTTGAAATATGAGCTAGATTGAAGTTCGGAATATGCTATGATGAATTACGAAGAAGCAGTATTATTGCCACGCATCATCCACTTGCAGTAGTGGCAACTTGGACAAGAAGTAGAAAGAAGGAAGAACGGCAGCTAGCAACAATAATGGATGCCACTTGGGTGGAGGCGAGAGAGAGATGGAAGCTGGAGAGCAACAGCAGCAATCGATGCTATTTGGTGAGAGAAGAGTCGGCGTCGTTCGAAAACCTGTCGATTGCCGTCATTTCACTGCTCATGCGATGAATCATAACGTCGCTTCAAAAACTGCACTTCTACGCTTCGGCCGGTGGTCAGTGGTAGGAGGCCGCAACTGTCAGGTGACCACGTCTGATTCGCTTGGACCAGCACTGCAAATTTTTACTGTTGGGAGTGTTGTTGGATTGGTCAATGTACAATAACAATAGCAATTTATGAAGCCTCCTATATGATTGTTGATACTTTGAAAATCGTTATCGCAGGAATGCGATTTTTTGCAGTCCATTTTTTCATAGCTACACTTGCTCAAAATGAACGCCATTTGAGAATATTGCAGAGTAACTCTTAACAAAGAAAAAGCTTCTTGTAAAATTGGTTCACGTCGGTCAACAACTTTTCTATGGTAATTTTTCGGAGAGGTCGATTTTTGGCTTTTTTCAGCATTTTTCAAAAGGTTTCACATTCTGTCAAAATTTCAAGTCTTAATAACAAATACAACGCAAATAATAAGTCTCCGAAATAATGCTAAAACAATGCAAATAATGTATGTGATGGGTTCAATGGAAAATAGATTAACATGCAAGTTCTCCATGAACTTACAACGCATATATTATTCTACATTTGAGTCAACATTCAAAGTACAAGTCAAGCTCTCACCATGTCAACATCATTTTTTATTTTCCTTGGACAAGAATCCCTTTTCTGAAATAGTTATTTATGTATCTAGTGCGCAAAATTATACTTTGATGCTTGAGAACGGAAGTTTCTTCCGCAAGTCTCAGAGAAATATTGTGCACGAGTTGTATACAATATTTTTCCTACAGACGTGAAAAAATTATGAATAGAAATATTAAAATCATATTGAAATACAGAAATTAGAAGAATTCTATTTCTTGACAACGTGCACAAGATACTATGTGCTTGTTTGAGGAAAAAATTCTATCATTAATTGCTGGAGCGAATATTCTCACAATCATCATATCTAGCTCTAAAACCCGAGGTGGACTCTGGCTTTCTCCGCAACCTGCCCTAATTCCTTCATATCTTAGGCATTCATTCTTCATTCTTTCACGATTATTTTCTCCAAGATACTTTGCCCGTCATCTATCTATTTGTGTTTTGCTCTTAGTGTTCCTCTTTTGTTATTGAGCTTACCATTTAGTTTTTGTAATAACAATTTTCTTCTGCTGATTCGTTCATGATTTCATAAAGCATATTATACTTTGGTGTTCTGTTAGTTCTTCTAGTACCATATTGTGTCATGATTTTCAAAAATCTCATGCTTTTAGGCCTCCAAATATATTTTCTTAAGAATCTTTCTTTCGAATACTTGTTGTTTATAAATATCGGTCTGCGATAATGTCCCAACTTTACATCTATATGTAACTGTTGGTCGAAATAATGTTTAGTACAATTCATGTTTTCTTTCACGTGATATAACTATGTATCACGATTTTCTGTAATTCCTATTCCTTAGTAGACAAAACTTGATACACCTTCAAAGTTTTTGTCGTCTATCTGTAGATTTTGGAATGTTCTTCTGGACTCTTGAGCTGACATTTTCATATATCTTGTTTTTGTCTAATGTACAATCAATACAATGTCAATTGCTGCAATCTCTTTGTCTATGTATAGTTGTTTTAGTCTCGTTAGTCTTTCCTAAATTATTGAAACATCGTCAGCGTAAGCACATATCTGGTTGGATATCATCAAGATTGTGCCTTCAGCTGCTATTTTATCAATTATTTCTTCTAGTCTTATGTTGAATAGATTAGCTGGCAGGTTGTCTTTCTGTTCTAGTCCTGCCTCAAGTGCGAAATAATGTGTCAGGTTATTACCTATTCTGCTTAATTTTGCTTTTATATCACTGTAGTTTTTGGCGTATTCCTTGTGTAGACATGATTTTTGATAGTTTATCCCGATTAATGCCATCAAATGCTTGTCTTAAATCCACAAAAAGCATATGCAAGTCGATATCGTGTCTATAGAACTTTTCTATCATTTGAGTGATTATCCACATTGATATTCTCGCAATATTTTCTCAGCATGAATTTTCAACATGTCATTGATGATTGATGCTAGGATTCTGTATATCATACTAAGTAATGTTACTTCTGTATATTTGTTGCAGTCCAGATTATCTCCCCTTTCAAAGATTGGACAAATCAATCCTACTTTAAAATTTTCAGGTTTTCTTGGTTCCAGATAGAAGTCTTCCTCTACACTTCATTAATTTTGCAACTATATTATCTTCACCCGGAGATTCATAATTTTCCTTATTTTGCATGACAATTGCTATCTTTGAATGTGTGGGTTTTTCAACCGGAATTTCAATATGGTTGTCAACATAAGTGTTATCCTCGGTTTTATTTTTAGTTATCTGTTGTGATTTGAGCAGATCTTAAGAACGTTTGGCCTATCTTTGATTTACCTCACTTTCGTTTCCTATTAATATCCCTTTCTTATTCCTACACCTATCTGATTTAGATCTGGTTTCAATTGTAAGGTTACATACTATCTTCTAGAATTCACTCAAATCATGATACTTGCTGGAATATTCTTTTTCTTCTAATTGTGTTGATATGAGGGATATTCAAGCATAATGTATTGTAACGATCAAAGTCATGTCAGTTCCAATAAAAAATCAAAGTTGACATCAATCAATTTGTTAAAACTTCCAGTATTACCTCAATAACTATATTATTGAACAAACTAATTACTTTACAAAGGATACATTAATGATGGTTATATCTTTTTAATGCATTCCTTATCAGATAGAATGCAATAACATATGGAAGCATAAATAATGATACTTCAGGGGCTTTTTGATTGATATCTTTGATAAATTATTAACCCTAATGATTCGTCCACATTTCATCATTATAATTCACATTGAAAAATTCATGACTCTCATAATCAATAATGCTTCCCTGTATTGCAAATTTAGGGCTCAAAAGCTGGTAAGCACATTTTCAAAAGTGATTAGTAATAGAGACCAAAAAGCAGGTAACCAGAATAACTCATATTTGGATTATATTAACTGAATAGAAACTATTGTATTACATTTTCATTACAGAAGAATCAATCATGAAAATAAATAACAGGTACCTGAACTGAATAATAATTCAACTTGACAAAAATCGATTTACTCCACCTTATAAGCGGAACGACAATTATTTCATTCATTATTGAAGAAGAAATTACATAAATAAAAAATTTCACACAAAAACTGTGAAATATGTGAAGTGCTGTGCTATGGAACATTCAAAAAATGAATAATTCTTAAGAATAATTGTTTTCCATAGAATATTCAAATCTAAGAGTCGGGGCTGAAGCCACCATCATCTTAGATCGGGGATGCAACTATAGACATATGTTTCGTCCTTATTAGGACTCCTCAGTACAGTATAGCCAAGCCCAAGATAATCAAAACTTGGATCCCAGAGTACTCATTACGATAAAAGGTGCGCTGTAGCAAAAACTACAAACAACACCATCTATCGGGCACAATTCATTATTAGTTTCCATAACTGTAGTATAATGTTCGATAGTTAACAGATATTTCCAGTTTATTGAGTCAAATACAAGATGAATTGTGTGCAACACAAAATACTCGCTTGCCGTCCTCTGATTCTCTTTATATTTCGTTATCAAGATGTGTCAAATCAGTTGCTGGACTCTGTTCAGTATCATGATCTGGATGACTGCAAACAACAAAGAAAATGTATGTAGTTGAACAGCTATTTGGTGATGAAACAAACAGGAATACAAGGCAATGTATAATAGCGGACTGTATGTTTCCCTGGCAAATGTCCAGACCAAAACATTGAGTTTTCCTTGTTATCAAATAATGCTTCTGATGCAGTAAACCGCAGAACGGAAAATACGAAGCACTGTAGATCAAATGTGGATGTCACCAATTTTCACCCACTATCTCTGGAAGACGACATTGTAACACAAGCCGAAATGACGATTTATCAATACTGTGAACGATATCTTTGTTTCTTTCTAGTTGTACTATTGATTACTATTATTAAACTGATAATATTGTAAAGGAGTATGTGAATTTTTATGGTTTGATCTTGAATAAAGATTTAGTTCACATTATATTTCATTTATTGAGTCAATGCCTGTCAAATATCTGATTGTGTTATGTGTTGTTGTCTGGTTGCCTATTTGTGGTAGTATGTTTAGTAGATTGTGTTCTTATCGTTGTGGAGTGTATTTAGGTATTGCGGGTGTTTCAGGTTATAGTTATTTGGTGTTTTTAACTGTCGGGTAATGACCTATTCGATTGGTCTTTTTTGAGTTGTTGAAGTTTGTTGTTTCTAGCTCTTTTCCACTGATCCTACCACTCTCTTTTGAGATTTATTCGATTTTTGTTATATGTCCTTCGCTTGGATATCCATGGATATTGGGTTCAACATCAAACATTATTCTTTTGTTGCTTTGTCTGTTTTTTCATTTTCTTATATCCTTATGTGAGACGGAATCCATATGTGTAAATATTATTTCTTTGTTTTGGTTCGTCATGATGATTATGTTTTCTTATATGATTTGTATAATTTTGTTGGTGCTGTGCAGATTTTAAATGCTTTGTAGTACACTTCGGGTGTCTGTACATCTATTATATCGTTTTTCCATCACATATTCTATGGCTCCTTTCTAAATAGCGAGTGCTTCAGCTGTTACATTGATTGTGTTGTCTGTTAATTTTAATCTTTGTATTGTTACTTTCGTAGCTACCCTGGTTTCAAATTTTTGATCATGTTGCGATCCATCTGTATATATAAATTCGTGTTCTGGATGTTCATTTTGGAGTTCTCAGAATCTGATGTGGTAGAGCTCTATGAGTGTACTGGATTCTGGAAGCTGGGACACAACTAGGTTTGTTATGAAGTTTTTGTTTAGCCAAGAAGGGGTTTTGTGTGGTTTTCTATGTAAGATTTGGTTATGAGATAGGTTGACAGCTTGAAATAATGCATTAGGAATTTTTTGGAGAGGTGTGTCATTCAGAACGATTGTTCTGTCTCCTTTCATTTTAAAAAAGTGATTGAAGGCTGGATTTATCTATTGACTGGCTAATTTTGAAACAAATGATTCCAAAATTGGCTCACGATCCATATCTAAGGAAGGTTCACCTGCTTCATAGAGGATACGTGCAATGGGACTTGTTCTATAGACTCCAGAGGCTAAACGTATTGTTGCCTCATGTATAAGATGAAGTATCTTCAGAATACTTGGGTGGGCAATGCTGCCGTAATCAATCTTGGATCTTATCAAGGTTTTGTATGCAATTGGCAGTTTATTTGTACTCCCCATTTGGTATTACCTGAGATTCAGTGTTTTAAAGCATTATTCTAAAATTGATTAGAGGTGGAGTCCAGGTTGGTTTATATAGTACATTTTCTTTGTATTTACAATTTATTGTGTTACTTATATGGCTTTGTACAGGTCAGTGTCTTT
The DNA here is from genome assembly GCA_963989225.1 of Dromius quadrimaculatus. Classification (NCBI taxonomy): domain Eukaryota; kingdom Metazoa; phylum Arthropoda; class Insecta; order Coleoptera; family Carabidae; genus Dromius; species Dromius quadrimaculatus. Next base: position 8,961,944 of record OZ022328.1, read on the forward strand.
GAGAAAGTAGTGTAATGTTTTCGAGAATGTGGTGTCTGGCTCTCAGTCTGCAGTACTTTGTGCAATTTCCAATGATATGTTCTATTGTCGAAGGTATGTTGCATGTATCGCACGGTACGGGGGTTGTTTTTGTAGAAAGGTGGCTATGAGTGAATTTGGAGTGCTCTATCCCCAGTCTGGTGCTCGTGAATTGGTATTTATTTGTGCCAAGGATGTTGCATGGTTCTGTTGTGACTTCAATGCATCTGAGTTTGTTGTTTGTTGTGTGTATCCACTGATTTTTCCACATTGTTTTTGCCATATCATTTAATTTCCTTTTTTGTGATGGGTGTATTATTGTTTGCAGTTTTGTGGCTTCCTTTGCATTGTAATCTGATTTTTCTTCTTCTAAGATATCAATATGAGAGGAAACCCATAGAAAAGTTATTTTGTTGTTTCAATTTGAGAGTTGCTGTAATTTGTTTCGGATAAGTTCATAGAAGGATGAAAAGAGTAAATATTCTGGATATGTAAAAATGAGCCTGAGGAATCTGTACATATTATGTCAGAAGTTGTGGAGAGGTGTTGTTCTATGTAGCTCAGTGCTTCTTGGATTGCAAAGAGTTCCGCTGAGAAGATGTTGACTATGTTTGATAGGTGGTATTTGAAGTTTCTTTCTTCCAGAAGTATTTTGAAATTTATCCACGGATGATTATGAGAGTTTCTGGGACGGCAGAAATGCGCTCAGTTTTTGAGATCTGAGTCCTTGTTTTGTGAATTTGATGGAAATGGCCTTGATGAATTTGAACATGCTCTATTCTAAGTATTTTAACATCATCATGCCGAGCAATGACATTCTGTAAGATTATGTCGCTTCGTACGGTCAAATATCATAAAGCAAGAAGATTTAGTGAAATCACATGTATATTCTCAACCGTATAAAGCAAGAATTAGGGTAACTTTATTTTGAACAAATATTCAACCGGAAGCAACTATCCAACACACTCAATTGTAATCCTTCTCTGGAACACTGAATATTTGGGAATATTGTGCTTGTTATACTTCTTAGAGAAAGTACTTATGGTTTTTAAGAACGTTCATAGTCTGTCTCCTCAAGCTACCTCACTAAACTGTAAGGAAAATAATTATCGCTTTTCAAATTTATTGAGCATATTTCGAGTTAGCAAACCTGAAATTTACATAGGTAGAATCGAGTCCAGAACAGAATTTGTTATTAATTTAACAAATTATGGATTTTTATGTGATGAAGATTAATTGGCATTATGAATTCTGTATTATAATCTAATGGAGAAATTATTGGGTAATTCTGAATCCATTCAGCAGCATGATCCAAATAAATTTGAATGGATTTGTTCAAAATAAAATTAGTTAACGTAACATAATTATTTAGTTGAATCACTGTGGCATAAACAAAATCTAATCATATAATGCTAATAATTGACTTTTCTTGTGAGATGCTCTAGGAGTAGAAATTCAGCTATGTTGATCCAAAATCTATCACTCACTTGACGAAATTTAGAATTCCAGTGGATAGTTCAATTTGTTCTATCCACATAGAGATAGATGTATGTGCACCAAGTACAGAAAAGTGTCTGTTTGTGCACTTCTAAAAATGGAAGTTTCTAGCATAACAAGTCAAGAGCTACACAGAAGGGAACTAAACTTCCAGAATAATAGAATAGTACGATGTGGACTACTAGAATATTGTTTTGATCTGATCTAATATGATGATGGAACAACGCGAACTAATGTGATAGTCTGGATTATTAGCAACTGATTATATGATGAGAAGTGATAACTTAATTGAACTGATGGATCAGACTTCACATTTTAATCATAATGACAGCACATTGCCCCTCATTCAACACTTCGATACTTGATGAAATGCCAGAATAACGCTTCACAGCTTGGCAAAATTAGAATAAATGGATCCACTTTGATTGTCTATTTTTGTTGCATCTTTTTCGTGTTATCCATTGCTATCCTCCCATCATAAACTCGTTGAGTATTGAATCATTATGTTGGGTACTTTGGTTTTTTCTCTGTACGACTGTCTGTTTTATATCTTCTCTTAAGTTTGTATTTTATGAGTCGCCTATCATTATCACGTTCTGAGTTTGTTGAGAAAATCAGCAAGAAATCATTTGTGGATAGACTTTTCTCTGGAGGCTCCTAATATGATATCCTACTTCTTTGGATCCTCGCTTATTTTAATAGATATTTGATTCCATTCTGATCGTCATGCTTATAATTTTCTTCGCTTTTCTTCAGTCACATTCTTCGGTCAACTGCTTCGAGACGATATCATCCTTATGTCAAGTGCCAGCAACCTTACTCCTTGTTATCCCAGATTCGTAATAATCAATGCTAATTCTTTTCCAAAAGGGTATCTTTCTTTATTTCCCGCCTCATCTGATTTGTAGAATGTTGTTACGGATGATAACAAGGGAGCTTAACTCAAGACTTTAATGAAAGCGTTTCTTTGTGTCTCCAGAGCTTTGGCGATGAGCTGATTTATTATTGTGTTCTGTGTTTCTTCTCCACGATTGAGTATTTACAGCTGACACGCGAATTAGAAATGTCTGTATTCTCTTGGGAGAAATTTATCGTTGAATCTGTTTGCATTTATGCGATGCAATTATAGTGGGATACAAAGTTTTCGTTTTCTTATTCGTGGAATATCATGTTCATAGATTTACTTTTTCCAAGGGTATTCGCTTTCAAACTTTCGAACTAAAGTTACGTGTTATTTTTACTTTTATGAATATATAAGTACAAAGGCAAACTATTGCAGAAGATATTGTCAAGGTATGTGAAACTTAACTAAATATGATCAGTTGAACTTATACTCCTATTGCATATCACAAATTAACAAAAATAACCATATGACAAGTCATCTTTTTGATTGATTTTTCATATCTGGTTCCTCATAATGAATTTCCATTTTTTGTAGAACATTTCTACTGAAAATCAAGTCTTTTATTCAGAAAGGACAATTGCAGCTACGGATTCAGACCGCAAACTAGAATAACTCAACTTAAGAACGTATGAATTAGACTGAAAATTTGATGGATATCCGAATCATTCTACAAAATTCTCCCGCAACCTAGAGCCCCAGCATTATAGTTTGATTGACCATATAATTCCGGATTCCTCTATGAAGACAACAACGGAGTTACTTCCAAAGGAGCAATATGTTTAGCACAGCTTTTTCATCACTCACCCCGAACTAATCAATTTAACTGAGACCCGAAGTAGGGATAAGAGTGGAAAAGAAGGCTATAAAAATGAAAAGGAGTGCATTGCTTCAAGTTTTGACGATATTAGTAATCCTAGTAAATGATGGGATGCTACATTGTTACACATTAGAAAGTATTTGTATTTTAGAGAAAAGAACTATTTCAATTTCCTTGCTCTGTCAACTTTCTTGTATTCATCATTTCAGCTTAACATCATACTTTGAATGAATGTCAATATACATTTTTCAATTAATTATTACTATTATAGAGCTGCCTCCATCGTATAACATCCATTTTCAGACTGCGCTCTTTTGTAATCCTCATATTATATCTTCACGACTTGAAAAGTATAAGTAACGTAAACCAGAGATCTTATTCCCATTATAACCTTTGCGCAAAAGATAATTTTCCAAACGTTCGAATGGGAAAGAAGGAACATTTTATTCAACCAATGCTGTTGTCACTTGAGGAATTGCAAAATGTTGACATTATGATTCGTAAAAAGTTATGGCTGTTCCAGAAATAAATTCTTATCACAATCATTTCCCTTGGAGAATATAATTATGCCAATAAGCGATGATATCCGATGATTGGTTGATGTGAATATAATTTCTCTGATATGTACCAGAACACCACAAAAGCTGTGAACTCCTGACCAAATTTTTATTTTTGGTTCAACATGGGGCAGATTTGCTCACATTTATCTCACCAATACTCAAAAAATTGGAGAGTACGGGATTTATACCGATACAACAAAAACTGTATATTCTACGAACAAAATGCAGCATTCTCACCGAAATAGAATATGTGTACGACTGAATGACCGATTGTTTATGTATCTTCTAGCATCATTACATGTTTGGCGCAAGAATAGTCAAAATTCACTCATAAATGAATAGGTAAAATAGAAGAATGAAACACCATAATATTAGAAAATGATATGATGCTTTTAGTCTCTTACAAATGTACATACATTCATATGAAACGTGTCTTCTGCTCGAAAGCTAGCCGCTGACTGCTAGAGGAGACTCAACATCATTAAAACATTGTTACACCACATATGGGGAGCGGACAGATTAATAATACTACTGATCAATCGTTCATTAATCAGAAATAGAATCGACTATGGTTCTATAGTGTATGGCACATCAAAGCTCACCGACTTACGACCCTTAAACACTCTACACAACGCCGCACTGAGGATAATAACTGATGCACTCAGATCAAGTCCAATAGAAAGCATCTACTGTGAAGCAAACGAATCAGCCCTAGTCGATAATCTCACACTAGCATACATCATCAACCTGGCTACACAGTCAACACATCTTACATATCCACACATATTTGTCACATCATACTCTACAACGGAAATCAAATTCTATTTTCCATTCCAACCTTATATCAAAAATCTACTTCAAGTCATTGAATATACGTTATCCGGAATAAAACCCATCCCAGTTTTATAAAAACCACCTTGGGTCCAAGTCGATCTCAATGAATCCAGTAAAAAGCCAGCCCCAACATTTACAAAAAAATGTTACAATCAATATTAGCCAACCATCAGAATAGCACAGTTATTTACACTGACGCTTCGAAGATCGAAGGAAAGACGAGACCGGCAATTATCTTTAAAGACAACATATAATAATATCAACTATCAGAACACACGAATATATTTTTTGCAGAGATCTTCAACATATTCAAGGCCATCAAGTCAATTCATCATGTTTCACCCCCCAAAATCATACTGTTATCAATGATCAATTTTTGTACCATGCATCTTATAAAAGGAATTGAAGAGCTCCTGCACCACATAAATCAAAAGAATAAGTCAATAATAATCATATGGATACCCTTACACATGGGCATTGACGGAAATGAGTCAGCAGGTGAAGCTGCCACATAAGCCAAATAATCCGAAGAGTCCACACAACTAAACATAGCGAATGACATCAAATCAAAAATGAAAAGAAAACTTCTAAGACATTGGCAAACAACAAATAGTAAATTCAGAGGAATACCAAAAAAAATGAAGACTGGAATCCCACATCACAACAGAGAGAAGAACCAATACTTCTCGCAAGATTGAAAATAGGACACACCATATTAACACATAAAACAACTCCTGTGAACTGTAACATTTGTAACACATCACTCACCGAGATACATATCAATATTGAATGTCCAGAATATCGTCATAACCTAAGAGCCCACGACGGCCAGACCTTCGTTATTTCATAAAAGCTGAAAGTTTGCCTATGAATGTCCCATACACAAGTGAGAACGACCAGCGACTATAGAGTTTGAGTCGTGGTTACTTTAGCAGGTGTATAAAATGGCACCTTAAATTCGTTACAGTATAAAGCTCAATTTTTTCATATTTTTTTTTGGGATAACTTTAGAAATGTCGTCATCCATTGCCGGACACTTATGACAGTTGCTACCCCCTGCCAGACACCCCTAAACTGTTATGAATTATAATCATACTTTTGTTATAGTATAAAAGCTGAATTTTATATATGTTACTTGGGGAGCTGTGAAAAGATGTTACCTCAATAGCCGGACAGTTTTGATGGTTTTTACATCTTGCCAGATACATTGAAAGTCCGCTGTAGGTGCCAGCGTGAGTGCCTAGTCGATTGCGATTTAAAAAAATATTCAATAAAAAAATAATTTTATTACGTTCACAGCCATCTTATATAAAGTAAAAAAATAGTTATTTGTGTATCAAGGCCGTAAAAGTTATCTTTTTTGGTCGAATCTGTTGTTTGCGGCCGAAGCGTAGCTGAGGCTGCAATTCAGGTGAGACCAAAAAAGAACTGTAGGCCGAGGTGCACACAACGTTTTTTAGGCGATCATCACGAAATAATTCAAAATCACATCATTTTATTTATTTATTTCTAAAAAATTGCAATTGTAAATCTTAGTTGCCGTTGAAATTGTTTTATTTTATTGTCTTCTATCAAGTTGACATTTAACAAAAAATGCGTATTTATTTTTTGAATTGCAAGAACTACAGAGGTTGACGGAAGAATATATGTATTATTTAAACGAAAACTGTTTCTTAAAGAGCTCATCAAGCTGTCCATATAGGTAAATATAAAGTGTTTATGAAATATTTTTTGACAGATCAGTCCCAAAAAGTAATATTTGACAGATCAGTCCCAAAAAGTAAAATTTGACAGATCAGTCCCAAAAAATGAAACTTCACGGCCGCAAAAGAAGCCATAAAAACACCTTTTTTGTCATGATCGCCTAAAAAAATATTTTAATATTAAAAATACAGAAGAAATATTACATGAAAAAAAAAAACATATTTAATCGTTCATATAAATTTAACAATTATCGTCGATATTTTCATTTTCTTCATCACTACTGCTCCATTCGATGGCCTGATTGTCGTCAATATCGCCATCTTCGTCAGTGTGAGTGAGATAGGGCGCTCAGTCGACTGCGATCTCTTACTGCGCATCATCTGCCGTTTAGTAATATATCATGCAGTTATATGTATTATGCGTAGGTACAACCAATGTTTTATAATTGATACTTGTGCAGTTTTTTGTGACATAAAAGTAGTGATGAAGAAAATGAAAATATCGACGATAATGATAACATTTATATAAACGATTGAATATTTTTTTTTTTCATGTAATAATATTTTTCGTATTTTTCAATATTGAAATAAAATTTTTTACTTTATATGAGATGGCTGTGAACGTGATAGAATCATTTTTCTATTGGATATTTTTTTAAATTGCAATCGACTAAGCACTCGCGCTGGCACCTACAGCGGACTTTCAATGTATCTGACAAGATGTAAAAACCATCAAAACTGTCCGGCTATTGGGGTAGCATCTTTTTATAGCTCCCCAAGTAACATATAGAGAATTCAGCTTTTATACTATAACGAAAGTATAATTATAATTTATTACAGCTTAGGGGTATCTGGCAGGGGCTAGAAAGTTATCCTAAAAAAAATATAAAAAAAATGAGCTTCATACTCTAACGAATTTAGAGTGTTATTTAATACACCTTTACTACCTGTTGCCTGCCAAAATAACCACGACTCAGACTCTTAGTCGCTGGTCGTTCTTACTTGTGTAGAGGACATGCATAGGCAAACTTTCAGCTTTTATAAAATAACGAAGGTCTGGCCGTCGTGGGTTCTTGCTCTATGTTCTCAATTACGACTTGTATCCTACGAAATAGAGTTGTAGTTCTATACCAAGTCCTGAAATATATTTTCTGGACTTGGACAAAGCCACAACTGTATTTCATACAGTATAGGTCATATTTGAGGACATAGAACACTGGACCTGATACAAAAATTGAAAATGGACATGAGACAAACCAATACTTGGCTGACGATATGATACACAAAAACAACAACACAAAATCCCGCCATCACTGAGACATGCACTGAATACTAACAATAACAGTTTAAGCACTATAAACTTCATAAAGTATATTGGACTAGCAAATGACATATGTACAATATAGTAATTAAGGTATCAAGGGTGTTGAAAGGACAATAATGCCTGAGGTCAACAATGTACTTTCCGAGGGCCTCTGGCCCGAGGTGTTTACGTTGACCGTAGGCATTATTGTCTGTTCAACACCCGTGTTGCCTTCAATGTTTAATGTCCGATTTTTGTTCTATTTCAATCAAAATTTTTAATAATGTATGTCCTGTCATTTTGATTTCTGTCAGAGAAATTACTCTCGTTACTTGCTGTAACCAGGCAACTTGTTTGTTATTTTTCAAAATAATGCCCTCGGGCATTATTTTGAAACATAATGCCCTCGGGTATTATTTGTTACCTAACTACCCTGAAAACAATGTTATTATGACAGCAATAATAAAGTAGTCGGACAATAACGTATTTATAATCATGTAAATTTGTCGGACTATATAAGTGCTAATACCGAAAGGGAAAGCACGTTAATTGTAGATGAAAAAAAAAACTGTTTGGCATGAGCCTTATTTCACATCAAACAAGCAAACCTTGTTCTCAAGATACTTCTAATTGAACAAACTTCTATAGCTACATACACATATAAAGTCATATCTTTCTTCTTGCACCACAATTTTGAATCCAGTATACAGGCTAACTCATATTTACTCTGTTCTTGACTTTTCCTGCCGATATCACATTCTTCATGAACCAATTTATTCTTAGTTTGATCTTATTTGGAATATTTATGACGCAAGTTGTTGAATCATGGAGAGAGGGGCGAAAATGCTGAGAAAATTTGAGATGAGAGATATTGTCGCTCTGGGCGAGTTCTATTACTGGTTGAATTTAATGTATTGACTTCTGTTATACTTTATATTGCAGACTTAAAAACAATGTGTTCCAAATGAGCCTCTAACAATTCCAGCAATGAGTAACTTTTAAATCGGCTTGATTTTGGAGAATATTCTTGTATATTATTGACTTTTACTTATTGTTTATGCTAAATTTGATGGGGTCAGATGTATTTGGAATCGTAGTAACAGAAAATTGTTACGATACGTTTGGTTGCTTATCCATTGTATACTAATTCAAGCTTCGGAGATAATACAATCAAACAACTGTATATTCGACTTTTTTGAAGCTCTTGTTGCATGAATTATAATAAATCAATTATAAGCAAGAGTTGATCATCAGGAGACAGATAATAGACTTGGTACCTATTGGGTTGGTTCTTTATATATTTCAGTTGATATTATTATAATTTTAAATGGAGCTCGTTATTCATATGATCTGATTATACACAAGTTATATTGTGCTCAAGATTTTACAAACTTACGTGCAAAGTTCCAAGAGATTAGAAGATTAAATTTGTACTTACAGTTGTTAATTATGGTCCTTGATAATATATGTATATTTATTTGAAATATATACGATTGTTATCTCATCTCAAGAATGTAACGAGAATATGATCAGATACCATTATTTTAGATATCACTAACTGCAAACACGCTGGCATAAATCAACATACAAAAAAATGAAGTTTTTTTCGAGTGAATTTATGGTGAGAAATCGTAGTCTAACATGGAACTGAAGAAACGTCTGTTTTTGGATGTTTCTCTAAGATAAAATGATAAGTTTTTTTCTGAAATTCACTAACAAAACCATTAACAATACAGGTTCTGACAGTAACATAGAGCTTATCATACGTTGACAGAAAAAATTGAAAATTATGAATATTTTTCAAGCTTATTGATTTGCATCTACATCAGCAGTCAATTCAATATATTTCATAATCAAACGTGATACCTAAATCCATATTGAATATGCTATGTTCATGTACGTTTGTGTTACGACAATTTTTTTTCAGTCTTCGGAGCCCCAACCTGTTTTCGACACACCCTGCTATAATAATATGACTCAAAAACCTAATGAGACACCCGCTACACTCAACCTCCACTTTTCTCTTCCCATAAGCACCTGGAAAAAGTTTTGTGCCGAGATGGGCTATTTCGAAGAGGTCAGAAAATGTTTTTTGGATTATAGGATTATCGCGTGCCAAGATTGGATATGCCTGTTACCATTTACAACCAAAATCAAATTGCTATGCTTGTAGTGTGCAAGCTTTTACTTCAGCTCTAGTGAATTGGCATGCGCATTGTATCTCATGTACTTTTCACGCTAGGGGCGCCCCTAGCGTGAAAAGTGCTGAAATATATTTAACATGTTTTTTTGATATTTAAAATCAAATAGAAGTCTAAATAATAGCTATTCTTCATTATCTGCATATAATTGGCCGTTAAATTCGGGAATGTATTTTTTTTCAGACAAAAAGAAGGAAGCAGTACCCAATATTTGCACTATTTTGTGTTTGTTCTCATAGATGACATCACTAGATACCAAGCCATAATAAAACTGATTGTGAATGTAACGAATATAATCCCTGCGTAATTTGAACTTCGAGTGCGAATCAAGCAGAGTCCAGAGTGGTTGTGAGTGTAGACTCACTCGTCAATATTCCATTGAGCTTGGGATATTTACTCCGCTGGATCATTTCATACAGCAATTTCATAATTCGATACCTGGTTTATATTTATCAGTAGTCATTGACCGTCATTAACCATACTCAGAAAGAGCAATGGTTGAACTCAAACGAAATTTTTTATGAAGACGGAGTTACTATTCTCAGGTAGTATCTCACAAATCTATTGTTCTTGTCTTTTTCTAAATCGGCTCGCAAGAAATAAGACAGATAAGCAAGAGCAAGATTACCTATTGTGATGGTGTGATGATCTCAGCTTTAATTATAACTGTATCCTGAATTATGTTATGATCCTAGAATGTCTTATTATTCCTCTCATAGAATTATACTACATTGATCAAAACGTTAAATGTATTAATGTATTTGTTCATCATATTTTACTGCCTCAACCAGAAGAGATATCCTATATTATTGAAACATTATTACTTACTCCATTTATACCCGAATAATATAAATACTGTTTGAGAAGATAATTTTATAGAAGACTCCGGGATCAAATTAAGTTAAACGCGGTTAAATATTGACTGAATGTGTTTGCAATTCGCACGGAGAATTTGAAATCACGTTTGAGGAAGGCGAGATGAATTCGCTTGAAGGATGATGAACGTTGAGGCAATATTACTAAAAATATTGTTCTTGTTGCGGTTAATATTCATGAATACTGAAAACTTGATTGTATTGTTACTTCTAACAAAATATACAATACTAAGGAAGATTGCAGAAGAACTTGTAGGTAGTATTATTATAAAACGAAAACTCAAATACAGCAGAAAAATGTGTTCAGCTATCATGAGGATTTTACACTCCGTTTGGCAAGTTTTAATCATATCTGGTAACTGATATTTGAAGAATCAGTAATGTGGTAACTAGTGGTGTCAATAGCATTTCTATTCAACAAGTAGTGTGATGGATGTTTCTAAGCCCTACGTCTTAAACGTTTGTATTTCTAAAATGCTTTACTGTTAGTTGATAGACGCCACTCATGTTGCTGTATTATATTGTGTAATATTAATGTATAGCCGGTCATGACACTAACCACTATCGCATTATCGTGTAGAACACATTCCTCCCACCACTATGATCTGCTTGATCTGATTATACTCCATTTCATACTAATTCGAGTATAGAGTTTGTGACTAAATTGAGCGTCTTCTGAATCAAATAGCAAAAACCACGAGTCAAAATAGTAATGAATATACTTGAAAATACTTTAAAATAGAAGAGACTATCTGAATGATTGGCCTATCAAAGTTTTATTCACGCATTCTACTCCGCGTAATCCTGTATCGAGTATTGTACATTTGTTACATCATCATGATGACACTTAGTCTTGATCATCATCATCACCGCGATTGTTAAATATTGACGGTCATCATAAAATGAGAGAGTAATTATAATGCTCGATAATTCAATCCAATGAGCTATATTGAAGTGTCTCAATCGATTTATCATAGGACGAATATATTAGAGAATAATCTGATGTTCGTCATTATATCAAATTTTTTCTAGAAGTGCAATCGTTATCAACTTGATATTCAGAATGAATTTTTAATCCTGGTGAAAATAATATACTCGAGTTGATTATTCCAGTTGTCCATAAATAATGAGTTTAGATCATTTAAAATCCATTTGATCAAAATAATGACGTTAGAACAAAACAGAAAGGTGAAAACAATCAGTAAAAATTGGAAGACAGGATAATTATTGTGGTGGAATGGAATAATTAGGAGAAAAAATAAAATTTAGGTGAAACTGTGCTAAATTGACTGGTTGATGAAGATTGATGGGCAAAATATACTGTAGAATATTAATTATTGTGCAAATTGGAACGAGGTGGCTGAATCATTGACCGGAATATACCGCTTCAAATATTATAATATGCTTCGAGTTTTCAAGAGATTCACATAATCAATTTCAACATTCCTTTATTCTTTTATATGAGGTTTAATGACCATTCTTGTTTGGAGGCCAGTTTGCGACTTAGGAGAAGTAGGATAGGATATAAACTCGTAAGCTTTGACACTGGTTTTGCTAGCGGAATTTATTTGGAAACGGGAACTATAGATTCAATCTTCAGGACAGACATCAACTGACTCGGCTTTTATCTAGTGTTCAATGATAACGGTGAACTGGGCTTAGCCGTATTGAACTAAGTAATTTGATGGATTATTTGAACGGCGGACTGGATTCAACCATATTGGATGAATGGAGACTGGACGGAATTTGATCTTTCCAAGTGGATTGGATCAAACTGGCTTGGAACAGTATGAGCACATTGAGTCGACATTGACATATTCCGATCTTTTCTTGAACTACCAATTCTTGTCTAGATCTTACTTTTTCAGAAAGATAACCTGCCATGTATCTATAATGAATATTAACTGGAAACTTGTCCAGCTTGCATGGCAAATTGACAGTAAGAATCAAGTCAATGTCAATGTCAGGACGTTGTAGCACAACCATTGGCTTGACTGGCTGATGGTGTCTATGCTCTGGATCACAAGGAGTCTAAAAAGCACGGCTCTCTCTTTGGGAATAACACAGCAGCATACAACTACTATATCGAATATATGCTGAGCACGTCCATTCATACCTGATATATGATTAAACCTAACTTGACTCTTGATGTCACTAATTTCAAATTCCAGAAAACGCTGCCATGCTACCAGCATGAATTCTTGTTCGTATAAGGAACTCTGGATATGTTGATTTGATTACAACAGCCGATAATTTGATATTTGTGCTTTTATTTGACTTCATGTGATGACTGATTTTAGTATGAGATTGATCAAACTAACGTTCAAAACTTGAAGTATTTATTTCTTTTGGAATGTAATTACTGAATATGTTTTGTGGTACAAATGTAGATGGAAATTTTAGGCGACCTCTAGCTTCAGAGGAGTTACATAAAACAGATAAAAGAGTTGAGAAAAAGAAGAGCTGCTAGAACAGAAAAAAGGATCCTGCGGGACAAACAGTCACTATTTTATACAAATATTACAAAAAAAATCATGAAAACAATGATCTTATAAAAACTGAACTGCTCTCAGCATAAATTGTCGATTGTAGTCTTCCTGAAGGGCTCACATTATCAACGTTCACTTGCGGGTCAACGATGCACAATTCTTGGAGTTTACTCCAAACAATAATGTTTCTCATGATCTTCCAAGAATTTCAAAGATGAACTCAGAGCTCATCAAAGAAACAGCAGAGACAGCAGACACGATTCCAAAATGAACGACGTATGAAAAGTTCAGAAAAACCGCCTTGTTGCCAAGAGGTCACTATGCACGTTGGTGTTCATCTATAGCATCGTTTTCAATGAAGAAGAAATCCTTGGTTCGAAGAATAAGACGGCAAATGGTCATAGTCATAGTCATCACGAACCAAAAAATTATTCAGAAGATATATAACGCATCACACTATCATCTATATTCAAGAAGTTTGAACCTTCCAGACGTCTATGATGTTATTATATATCAAAATGTCCAGTAACATGATCATTGAATCACAAAATTCAAGACCTAATACAGAACTCCACAGATAACGTATCTCTCCAATAGCAGAAATTATTTAATTCGTACAGTTGTGAACTAAATAACATCGATTCCACATTTGCATCCCTTATCAAAATCTCAGTAAGGTTCAACACAAAATATAGTCCTACGTTCAGTAATAATGAGCTAATTGAATTACCTAGCATTTATCTTGATAATACAGAAATGTTATGAACAGATGACGAAGGTAGAGGACCCATTTCATATTTCAGTATCATCATATTTAATACCAAGATATATTTAAATAATTCACAAGGAACCAACATTCACAATGCCGTTGATATTATAGCCCTCTCGTGGATATGAATTTTGTTGAGTATTGGTTGTCCATGAAATTTTATATATAGTTAAGAGGAATAGAGATTTATAAATCTAGAACCAGATCAGTTTGTATAATTATTGCCGGTTTCACTAAATCTCAACATTACGTTTCACGAGAGCAAAGGAAGAATCATCGAAATCATGTACACTAGAAGCCACACCTAAACGAAGATAAGACTTGATTATTTGTAATATGGAATACGAAACATGTAGCTATGATATTTGTAGCAAAGAATTATAAGATTAATACTTTTGGATAGAAAATATTCTTCAGCATATTTTCCAGCTGACTTATTATCCGAGCTTCAACAGTCTATACTTCTAGATAGTTCAAGATAATACTTTAACATGGGAAAAACTTGTGGTAGGTACTTTGTCTAGAGCTCCCTTCGCAGTATCATCTATCGAAATGATTATTTCTTAAATGTCTTCCAGGAAATCATGTACTACAGTTAAATTATCAAAAATTCAAGTAACGATCCAAGCTACGTTCAATTATCCGCCGGATGTTAGTATGAATCCAGAACGGAGAGCCAGCCAGGATCCATTGACAATCCAGATTCAGCTAGACATGAGAATACAATATTAAATATTGTGTCCTCTACCTTAGCTTCAAATCGTAGAAAGTACCTAAATCTGTTGATTAGCCTGATTCAGATGTGTCATTGCGAAAATAAACACTAACGTTCAATCTCTAGGTTCGTATGATCAAAGCCAAAAGCAAACTACGCGTGTGTAACAGAGCATTTCTGCCCTCACTGTTTCAAACATTGAATTTTCCTACCAAGAGTCTTCACTTCTAATCCATTTATATGCCGGACAGTTGCAATTTGGATCAAGGTCGTAGACATCATTGCAATTTTGATGTATGTTCTGACAAGAGTTTGAAACAACGTACTATTCCTGTTTCAGATCCAACGTCGATTTTACATAAATCTCGGAGTATCTGAGTTTGCCTGTAGCCTCATTGTGACTTATTGTTCCATATAACACTCGAAGGAACTAGAAGCTTTTATTTCATGGCACTTGAGTATCTGTTACAATGCCAATACATGAGCTATCATTAATGAACTGTCAAAAAAGTGATTGTTGTGTCAACTGTCAGTAGGTAAAATAAGAGGACAAATCCGAATTCCTCCACGAGGCCTTAAGTAGCTATGATCTTATATCCGAACTCCCCCACATCATCTCTTCCAAGAAATCCAAGGACGCATCGGAACATTGAGCTATACGGATAGAGGGAACCATCTGGAATATTTTCAATAAGCGACGAACGATCGCCGGTGCGAGAAAGAGAACGAAATCGAGGCCGACGATCTTTGTCTAATAGCGTTTGCGCAGTTTCAAGGACAGTCCGTAGGTGGGAGTAGAAAAGCGCCTCTTACCATTTCCTTTGACTCTTCGCTATTCTGCGCATGTCATTATCAGACAAAGATAGTCGGCCTCGATTTGTACCTCCCTCTCTGGCAAGCGAACAGCGCTTAACACGGGATGGTTCCCTCTATCTGTATAGCTAAATGCATCCGAGTCTCTCCACCAAACCTCAAATAGCTTTACTCCAAGCTCATTAGTAAAACGAAGCTTTGTCAGTGGCACTAGAACAGTAATTTCCGCCCGATCTGATCGATCTCGACTATGGAATCTAGCGTGCGCTGAGCATCTCCTGTTGGGTCAAAAGAATTCTTTAATTTTCCCTCATATTTGTTTGTTCGAGAGTAGCTGCCAACCCTCCTGAGAGCTGCAAAGATGATGGTGAAGAAATTTGACAATGGGATTGGCGTTGTAATCTTACGGTCGAGAATTGAAACAGGTAAAAGTGAAGGAATTTGGACGTGCCGGATTGTCAGAATCTTCCACTGAGTTGATGACATATTTGCAGTACATGATTTATATTCAATTAAAAATGTTTTACTCTTCCATGGTTTTGAATAAGACATGAGTGATCTCAAAAAGACTGATTAAACACAGCTGCTATATCTAAGGTTCTTCAATTATGGTAACAAGTTAAGTTAATCAACTATCAGGTATAAATGGAAGCGCTCAGTATTCATTCAGATATAGTGTATCGACTATCTGTAACGATAGCGTGAATCATGAGGAGAACCAAAGTATCTAGATCACTTGTGATCCAGAGCACCTTTTGGAGGAGTTCCAATAGAGCTTACTACGTCAGTAGATGCTGTAGGTACATTAAAGTTTATGCGTTCATCCCAAACCTATTTTTGTACGTCTAACTTTTGTGTACGGAATGGAAACAAGAAAAATATTCCAGGCGTTAACAATCCGACTCATCCAGCAATTTGATGAATTCCATAGCTAGCTCCTGTACCCGATGTCGCACAGTATCTGGAGTCCTCAATCAGTAAACTGTACTCACTAAACCTCAATTCTTGAATTACTTCAATGAAGATAACGATCATCAACTCAGGGATAACTGGTATCATGAGTTTGATAAGTTTATTTTAGAATGCATTTGTATTGCTAAGACTCCATTCGATATTTTTAATATAACGGAAAATGTGAGAAATCAAAAGGTCAGTGTGGCATCTACTAAGTGTCTCACGATGAATCGAGTCCAGCTACAGTCTCAAACGGTCGGATCGCGATGCAACTATACTAAATGACTTTTATATTTGTCAAACGCTACCGCTGTCTTTGTGGAGGATCATTTACATACAGATACAAAAGCTAACTGAACAGCATTTTTCTGGAAAACGACGTTATCACCTTAGGGAACCTCAAAAAAGATGATCAAGTCGTTTTTCTGGAACAAATAAAATCTGTACGATTACAATTGGTAATTCTCACATTCGGATGGGCCAGGAAAGTAATAAATTTCCGATTAAATCGTAGATACTGTTTGAGTATCAAGAACCACATTCAATATCATGGCATTCTGAAAATGAAATCTCATCCAGTCTCTCTGGTAATAATTTAAATTCCAAATTCTGTCATTTCCTAGTTTTTCAGTGGAATAATTAAAAACAGTATTGCAGATTTAATGAAATCTAATTGAATTATGAGATAAATCATAGCTTGAGCCGAGCGTACGTCGACTGCTGCAGTAATGAACATAAATCAACTCCAATTTATACGGAGACTCGGCGTATTATGAGCTCTGCCTCGCGGACGCTGTTTTCAGGCTGTTTCACACTCACACCGGAAATATGAAAAACAGGAAGTAACGCGATGGGAAGAAGATGATTCATCATTAATCTTAGGGAATTAGAGAAGGTATCCTATCCATAAAGAAAGTTTTGTAATGAGCCGCTCGGATTTTCGAAGTTTCATAATCGATGTCAGTTCTGAAAATTTGTTTCCTTTATCATACCAAAAATAACGAGGCGCAAAATCAAATATGGAAATGTGTGGAATCTTTGATACAATTTATTGTATGTGATCCATTCCACATGAAGGTGAGTTATCGTTCTCCATTCATCAGATAGGACCATCATTCAGAAGGTTTTTTTTTTGTGAAAAGGAGAGCGATACGAGCAATTTCACAAGTACGTATCAGCAGAAACAGACCGGGATTAAGGGTCTCAATAGTATCGCAATTTATCTTTGCACTGGCAGATTACAACCCAGGGATTCTCTTTGCTTCAGCTCCGTAGACGTTAAGGGCATATAGGCTTCTGTCCATGCGATAATACACCTTTCAGCGGATTACGCACTAACTTAATAACTTGGAGTTATATTGGATGAAGTAATTTGGATTTCATTTAAAAATCTTATATACCAGCAAATAAACTCCAATTCGATGAATAGAATCGGAAGATTACAATCCTTCTGCTTAGATATTCCCATTAAATTCTGGCCTCTATTCAATATATAGTTACTATGATAATAATTATAGCTACTATTTTCGTTATTTGTTTTACAACAATTCAATCAACTCCAAGTCTCTGGTTTTAATTCATGTTTCCATCATTCTATTGAGGATAAAGTGAAGTATGCAGTACCATTGAAGGTAGTATCTCTTTGATTCAAATCTCTAGACAAGTTGAACGCAAATCTGGAGCATTGAACAGTACTGTTGGGAAGAAATGTCGTTTGGGGCCACCCAAAGCCACATTACTCCCTGAAGAATTTTTGTGCATTCTATGTATGCTTTTATGACGTTGGTCCATATAAAGTCTGTTCCCTGAATGGGTCATCTACGAGTGTTGATCCATTTACAAGTGACAAGCCTACCACAATTACAAAATTAATGTCCGCTCGTTTTTCTACGTCATTTGATCGATTCGTCGTAGGGAATATTAGTTTCAGCCTGGTGTAACAACATACAGAATGGTTTTTTTAATTACTTTATGATATCAAGATTACGTCTGTCTTACTAGAAGATACTACTATGAATTTTATCCTCAGAAACTGTTATCTTCAGTTTTTCAACGGACACAAATTCATGGGGCAACCATGCCGGCGGTGTTTAGCCTAACAAGCGTAGTATATGGTTGTTGAGACTTGATTGGGTTGTTTGAGGTCAACTTAATAAAAATATCGAAGGGAGTCGAAGTGTACAACAAATATACTCTTCGATAGATAATTGAGGAATCCAAGAGTTTCTTTGATGAAATTAGTACTTAGCAGTTTAGTATTCAGTTCTATCAAGGAGCTTTGTTCTAGAAAAATAAGTTCTCAAGGTGGTAATTACACAGTATACTATATTGTTATCATATATTCAATAATAAATTACAACTTCTACAATAAAGATACTCTTTTTAATGTGAGATAGAAAAATTGTTGTATCATTCAAAATATTCATTTCTATAAAGACATCACTCACAACTGAATACTCACAAAAATGATGCGGCAGAATGAAATTATTCCAAACAAAGATCTCCGTGGAGATACCCCATTGTCCTAATTAAAGAAACAAGTCCTCCTTCCACAGAAAACATTTCAAGGGAACGAGGTCCGCATTATTAAATTCGCTCAGTCATTCTTCTCGAATTAAACTGGGAAATATTTCGGATTAAAATATGATCAAAACCGTTATTCTGTATCCAAAGGAGCGGAACGCTTTCAATAAATAAAAATTTCGGAGAATTACTTCACATAAAAAAAAGAATAAAAACATGGTTCATGATTTGTATTCAGTAGCGATCAAATGTTTCGAAAAAAGGATAAACGTCAGGCAAAGGAATCCGGGATAACGACATGATTAGAGAGATTCATTTTATGCAATATTATAGGGCAATAAGGCTTCATTTTCAAGGCTCAGTGAACAATAACTGCTTAAAAAAAATTTGAAGTTGAAGTACGCAGACTTATTTCGAAAAATCCCAGATGCGGTAAAATTTCTTGCAATCGATTATTGTTCATGGAAGGTGGATACGACTTGCGTAACAAAAACGATTATGTCTCACACAATAACTATATGTGGTCATCAGAAAGAAACCGTGATTTCACCTATCAGGGTGAATGTTAGGTTTCTATCAAGTGAAAAGTGATATGAGTCTCCGTCTATCAGTTTTTTCACATGGTCCAAAGCTATGTATTGAAAATTATAATCAATTCTAGTGATTTTGCCCTTCTATCAGCATACGAACCGTTTAATAGTTTTATTTTCATGGGCAATTTCGTACGAATTTTTTTTTTGTGATCGGCAACAGTAAAATATGAAGGCGTAACTCATATACTTGTGCAGATGAGGTGCTACCGACAGCTCCCAATATTGTGACACTTGGATTATTCTATTTTCTACATTATTTTATTTAATACTCAGGGTCAGATTCAGAAACGTGACTCACACTCACCTTAATTTTACCTTAACCTAGACTCAGTTCTCACTCACTTTAGTATAAGCTGAGCCAACACTCGGATGGAAGAATCATTCCCAAAAATAGTTTTGTTTTCCCATCGCTTGAATGAGACGTCATATTATTACACTATACTACATTCAATTTTGGTATTTCAACAAGTTACCATGATTTGATTCTTTTGGACTAGTACAAGAGGTAAATCACGTTACATGGTTCATATGTACTAAGTACTAGTTAATTCAAAAATATTCAATTTGTAAGGTGTTTCAGTGATGTAACGATACCCTTCGCAGATGGCGTGGTTGTTACTTTTGACGTCGCTTTTGAAAACTGCTAACGGTGTGCTCGGACGCCAATACGGTCGGTAACGCAGTTTTTCTATGACGGACGGCTGGATAGCTCAGACGGGAAGGGTTAGGGTTGTTGAAATAATCATCAGGAGGTAGGTGTCACATTGAGATTTATTACACAAAACGACGACGATGAACAAAAAACATTATTTTACAGAACTCTTACACGATGATAACTTTGGCGGACGGTGACGGACGGCTGTACATGACACTCGACACCAGCGGTCGCAATACGGACCCAGGCGGTCGCAGATGGCGAGAAGTCGTTCTATGCGGAACAAAACTTGCTCCCTCACAGTGATTCTACGTTAATATGGTTCGATACTGTGAAGTCACCAGGTGACTCCTCCAGCAGTGCTTCTACGTTAAAAATAATCGACGCTTCGAAATCACGAAGACTTCTTCAGCGGAGCTTCTACGTTAAATAATCAACACTTCGGAATCACGAAGACTTCTTCAGCGGAGCTTCTACGTTAAATAACCGACGCTTCGAAATCACGAAGACTTCTTCAGCGGAACTTCTACGTTAAATAATCAACACTTCGAAATCACGAAGACTTCTTCAGCGGTGCTTCTAAATAATCCAAAAAATATTCTAAGTTCAAAAACAGCGAGAATATTTTAAGTTCAAAACAGCAAAAATATTCTAAGTTCCTTTTACGGATTGGGAAAAAAAACAAAACAAACTCACAATTGTGTCGGACAGCTGTGCTAACGGACTTAGCACAAAAACTTTACTTGGACGGTACACACTCTGAAGATGACGCTCGGTATCGGAACTGGTAGCGTACTTGGAACAGCTGCTCAGAAGACTTGACTTACAAAGAAGTGACTTAAGTCAGCCAGAAGGCCTTATTTATACCCATATTTTAATGAAACCTCACTTAACATGTTTTAAAAATTAAATACATATTAGCGCTAGCAATAATATAAAGAAGAAATACAGAAAAAAGAAGAAGTCATTTTTCAAATACAAATTTTGTTACAATAATACATTGGTTATCACTCTCCTGTCGACTACATCCTTTTCTGATTTTATTTCCTTAATATTAAAATTATTCTTACTAATTTTCTCATCGGTCGATAATATAGAAATTGTCAAGTGTCGGATCTAGTTTGGATATGGTCAACGGTGGCGCGGAATGTCAAACAACAACAAAATATACAATATACAATATACAACATACAACATATGTACAGGACAACAGTGGATTACATTCAGACTTTATTACGGTGAGACATAAGACATAAATACAGATCACACGATCTCAACTTCTTTTGATTTCAGGTGTTTTTAAAAACCTAACCTTATTCGTCCACATGTGAAAGATAGTAATCGGTATTGGAGCAGCTGAAAACGGCTGAATAAACGGTACGTGATGTAGGTTGATACAGAGTTACTGAATTTGAATTTTACAGGGTGCGCAAGAAGTGAAATAAGATTGTGATGGACTAAAAATGTTTGACGGTGGCAGAAGGCTCTGGGATGTGCAACGGTAACGGATTTTGGGGCCTAATTCGTTACAGTGATGAAAGCTTGTCGAATGTACTTCGCAATAATTTTGTTGTTAATATTGTCAGCAACATACTTTTCAACATGTTAAATATGGCAAAACTAATTTCATGCTTTTCTTCAATGCTTCCTTGGTGAAAGGGATACAGTATTTGATACATACAAACCCGATCCGCAAGATCATCGCCGTCATAATTTGAGGTTAACCTTTCAATTTAGACGAATTAAGACGTTTTCTCTGATAGGTACGTTATAATTGAAGAAAAAAATACTGAAAATAGATAATTTTAACGTACATTCTATGCTATGCAAGTTATATTATACGCACACAGCTGAATTAAATAATATTAGTACATTTGAAAAATTATAAGTATGAAACAATGATAAAATGGGAGTTCAATCGTTCTCCATTGCCCGCTAGAAGCGCTAGTAGACTCCATGCACGTAGCCTATACAGAGAATTTGAATGAATGTAAGCAAGAATATGAAAATTTTCTACATTAGAATTTACAAATGTGCGAAATACTATTAGAGGGAATTCACAAGTTATGCGAGCAAAGGATAAGTGCTGTTGAATGATATTTATCACAAAAATCATTCTCTAAAACATCTTAGGTGTGTCCAAAGTGATACCTGCAAGAATACTGTGTTAGTATATTCTTTTTGTAGTTTATCATTCTTGATAAGAGGTACAGAGATTCAGGTTTCATTTTCTAACCCTTTCTCGCTGCAGACAAGCTCGTTGTCTTTGACTTCGCTGTCAAAACTGCAGACAGTATGCTTGGGCGTCAAGGTTGGGGACGCAGTTTCAAAAGACAGGCGGCTGGATAGCTCAGAGGGAAGAGTTAGGTTTGTCAAAAGAATAATCAGGAGGTAGGTGTCACTAAGAGATCTATTTACAGGCAAATAACGGAGACGGTGAACATATAACATATATTTTTTGGGAATTAGCACTGGTGACATAATAGCTGGAGGCTGTCAGCAATGTGACGGCGGTACAAGTACTAGCGACGAATTAGCTAAACTGTACAAGTTTCTTGATATAAGCGATCCTAAGTACGGACCCAGGTGGCGAGGAGCTCCAAAACTAATAGTCTTTGACGTTTGTGGCATCGTAGAGCGGTGCTTAAAACGATGAACTAACTTTTACATAGTCTCCAACGATCTGGAAGTCACAATGATTTTCGAGCAGTGACTTTACGTTAATTTACTTCACCACAGTGAAATCAACAATGATTTCCAAATATTGACTTCATTCTAATTCATTTCGACCTGTGAAAACCCAATAACCTTCTCAGCGATGATGCACTTTTAGTTGATTCAACTTTCGTGGGGCTAGATTTTGTTCTCAAACAGCAAAGTAGAACAAAAATGACTCTAAGTTTAAACAGCAAGGAGCAAAGCAAGACTAAGTTCTCTTTATGGATTTGGAAAATACAATTGATCTTACAGTTCATGTCGTACAGCTGTGCAAAACAGACTTAGCACAAAAACTGCACTCGGACGATGAAACTTTGAACACTTGACTATGACACTCGGAATAGGAACTAGTAGCGCACTTTAAAACGACTACTCAGCAGAATTGACGTAGTGTGATGACTGTTGGCATACATGCGTGGTGGAATATGCTGTTGCTGTGCGCAATAGTTCTTATATAAACTGAATTTTGACCCAACTCCCTTTTTGATATCGGGTACTAGTCAGCAATATTCATCAAAATCACGAAGATAGTAAATTAGCTTATAACTATTACAATAAGGATAAAAATCGTTTCAGTTCTAGTAACAATATTTCACTCCACTAGTTAGTTGCTGATAGAATCTTTTGGAAACCCTTTACAAATCAAAAGCTTCTTCAGAATTCTTCTTGATCATTTCTTTGCTGATTCAATCCATTACCTGATGGCAGAAAAAGATCATCAGATGAGTATTATGATTGAATAGTAACTTCCTGCTTTCTGCGAATCCATTTTTATTGAAAATCATCTACTGACCAATAAAAACCTATTTGGAAACGCATTTATATCAATTTGAGAGGAATGTACGATAACTGCTCATCACACTTGAATCTTACTCAATTTACACTCAGTTGGTAATTAAAATTCGAACACTGAAACGCTTATAAGTTCGTCATGATACTCAATCTGTCAAATTTGAGTTTGAGTTGAGTATGAGTCACAACTCAGAATATTACAGATGCATAATATACATGTGTGAGTTCGTGATATTCTTTTTGTAGGTATTATAGCTTGTTGTATATTAACGTAGATAATTGAATAAATATGAGCAATGAACGCAATTCATTAACATTTGCAATGATTTTGATGGAGTTTTGCACTCACTGGAGAATAATTCCCACAAGCTCGCTTAATTCAGCCTCAAGTAGTTTGCCAATGTTCCCGAATGTCAATATTTGTGTATAATTTTAAATATGTATAATGTTGAATCTTCGATGATTTCGTAACATTCACATGAGGAAGTCAATTTTGTAACAATACAGATATAAAAATAATTTGATTTTGTTTTCTCGATGATAATTGGTAATAATTACAGTTGGAGATCGGATAACTCCTCAAAAATGATCACTAGATGTGCTCCGTTTATATTGTTCTTAGTGACGTTAATTCAAAATGGATTTTTGTTGACCAAAAGAATAGCTTCCACACAATAATAATTCACATACTACTCGTATATGTTTTTCTAATTAAAGGTGATGCACAGAGTGTATAATCAAATTTTACTTGTCATTCTAGTACACATATCAAATTTCTCTACTGTTTTCAAACTATGTTACCACACATTCGACCTACAATCCTAGTTTCCTGATCAAGTGATCCATGATCGTTAATTTCTCAGAAACAACTACTTCACGAGGCCAGCATCTCCTTATCCGTCCCTCAGTATCTGTCAACCCACCTTTTGTCTGTACCTAGAGATCAAAGTGCTCACTATGGTGCAATGACATCCTACAAGGGGTTCGTCTTCGGGGAGTGTACGAAGCGAACATTCACTGAAGGAAGGATGTGGTCGCCAAGGAGAAGGACTCTTTCACTAGTTGACACCGCCTTTAACTACTCAACTGAGTTTGATCAGACATGGGATGAAGTTTGAGATTAGATTGTAAGAAGGCGGAAAGGAATTTCAATTAGAAGTTACAAATTAAAAACTAACACAGAGTGTTGGGGAATTGCATACATCATGTCTTATGACTCCTACTATGAAAGACTGTTTTAGTAGAAGATTGTGAGAATATGTACGTCATAAGTTGACCTTCATCCAATTAAGAGCGGTCGAAACTCCTAGAAAAAATCGCAATAAGTTCATGTCAGATTGTTGCTCTCAAATATAATTTTTGACTAAAATCTTCGGATCCAACTTGAAATTGTCACCTTCAGTAGATATTATTGTATGAGGGGCCGTTGAAAAGTCATCGACCGAGGCCAGTGTTGGCATTACCAATACACAACATTTCACGTGATGATTTCGAATAAGTTCTTTAAAAAATCCAACAAGTTGCGTCTATCTTTTATTGTTTGACTACCATCATACACGAATATCTTCTGCAGTTTCATCAAAATTGATATAACCCTATACTGCGCAGTTATTGAATTATTGTTCCTTCTGGAGAGAACAAAACTAACGATAAGATCAACATCAAATCGGACGATGCCCACAAGAACTCTGTACTTCAGATTTATGTGAATGAATCTTGGACATCTGAATTTGAACTTGAACTTTCAAAGAGGTCTCCTAGTCAGAAATTGTCGATAGAATCAATAGCACAATAATCGAGAACCTAAGAGCTAGTTCAGGCTATGGACATCTCAAATGAATGGGTGCTAAGCATTACGCATGACTATTAGGGATAAGTGCCGCATTGGCTCCCAGTCAACAATAAACGAAGTCATCTGACAATTTTGAACTAGAGTTTGACGATGTTCAACTGCAAAGAAAGAGAGACTTCTAGTTCGTTTACAACATACCAGAGACCAGAAAACAGTAGAAATAATGGAATATTTCTGGCAAATCGCAGCCACAAAGTGCCAAGGTGGGTCTGTCGACCAACAAGATCATACTCAGTTCATCTAGAAGAAGAGCTGAACGACCCGGATATATATTATTCAGAGTTGTTGGACTGACTTATTAGTATAGTCGCATTTAGCATGGAAAAAAGTGTACTTTCACAAAGGAACACTGGAAATTGAAAGAAAAATGGTTTCTATTACACCATATTCTCAAGACTTTGTCCCCTTTCACTTCTATTCAATTTCAATCTTGAGGAGATGGTTCAGTAAGAAATTTAGTTCGAGTTACAAAACGAAAGCCTATTTTGAAGGTTAGGGAAGATTTCCATATTCGCAGGGCCAGTGGCTCAGTGCGTTAAAGCGCTGTTGACTATACGTCTGTGACGTACGAATCCAGGGGTCTCTGGTTCGACTTCCGGCCGGTACGTATGATTTATCGAAAGAGTACTATAAAGTCAAACACTTGAATCATACTCAGACACTATCAGCTTACAATCTGTATGTCTTGAAATTAATCCTGATAGTATAAGAGATCTCTCTGATGCCACTCAATCTTTAGTGATTTGAGATCGTCTCACAGATTATGTCTCGAATTTACCCGGATGATTTGGTAACGGAACGAGTACTTGAGGTTTTGGCCCTTCTAGAGCTGTCGTGCCACAGAACAAAAAGGGCTAGCAAGAAATCAAGAATCGTCGGACAACAAGTGAAAAACTGGAAAAAGAGGACCATATTCAGTAATGGATTGAATTTCGCTGGAAAAGCTGTGCTATTTGCTCGAACAAATTTCTTGTCAATAATACTCAAAGCTCATTATGTGATATAAATCTACAGCATTGGAATGCACCTTCCAAAAGAATTATTTTGGGACAAAATAACTAAAAATAACTGTGGGAAGATATATCGATACTAATCTAAGGAGCATGTCAGTAAGATTCATTTATCATGAGATAAATCGATACGCCGTTCTTCTCATGCTGGTGCCAGCAAAACCGACACTCTGATTACCTATGTTCTTGGAAGCTCCAATTGGATATGTTTTTTCAGTCAAAGTTCATCAGTTTGTTGGTTGGATAATTTTTGAGAGATCGTGTAATATGATGTATAATAATAGTGCACTCAGCTTTTTTATCAATTTTCGAAATAACTAGTGAGGTTACAGTCAAAAACTGCTTTCTTCGTTGATGATCACCATAACAAGCGAGCAACATAATTTCGAAAAATCTGTCCATGATTATTTGAGGAGTTAGAATATCTAACATTCGAATTGTTCAAAAAAATGTAATTCAACGGATTGTGCTTGACTTAGCACTTGGAAATGACGAAGACAGCTGACAATTTGAGAACAAACAAATTGGAAAATAGAAGAGGAAAAACCTAAAAAAACTACGAATGTGAAATGTGTGTAGCGACATGAGAATGTAGATCCGAAAACAAAAATCATTACAAAACTGTGAGACGATGTGAGATGAAAGTTCAAGTTGAAAAATTAGATAATTTTAAGTACCTCACTGCAAATCCCAAGTATGACGAACATCTCCAAACCATTGATAAGATAAAAAGATTCGTGATAGATATTTTATCCAGCAGCAAACTCACAGAATGAATCCTCTAATAGTAAGTTTAATATTTTCTGAATTCATTCTTGTCCAAATTTTGCTGAAGGGTTCTTATTTGGAAGAAACCATCATCAGTTTGTGAAATTTAACGGAGTTTCATGACTAATCTATTCATTCCTTTCTCATTACCAACAATTGTGAAGAAACTTTCCGCTAATTTGCTCCAGAAATTTACTGTCTTCGAGCGGATGAATAAATTTAAATTGAGAGCAAATTCATCGGCTTTGTTTTACCGAAGTATACTTGGGATATGAAATAAATTGGATCGGCAATTCACTTTTTACAAAATTCAAAAAATAGAACCTGGAATAGGATCTTGGAAAATATCAAACACTGTATGGAAATTTTATTTTGGGGAAAATTTCGATAGAATATCAATAGTCTAAGTATGAAAATGGTAGTCCAATGTTGCTAGACCTGGAAAACAATACTGTGATGGAAATATTTTTGCATTTCGATTTGAATAATCAATTTAAATGTCTTTTGATATTGAGGGTATCAACCCCCGGAACTTATATATGTTATTCCAATGATATACTAGCTCAGAACTCATTACTAGGAGAATAGTTTGTAAAGAAGAGGAAATATTATGCAACTACCGTAACAATCTTCCTTTTTGAAAATCCAAATACTAGAAACTGTGACGAACAATGTCCCACAACTTCATCACAGTTACACATCTCAGAGTCTTCTGCTTCTGCTACCGCTAAATATTTCAAATTTCATCAAAATCAATTCACATCTTGCACACCCTATGAATTTTAGAGTCCGTTATTCTGTTTAAATATACACTATCGTTCACCTTAGTATTATCATCTACTAGTTGGAATTAATTCATTTTCAATATTTCACAACATGTTGTGTAATAAGGTGAGGTTTTGAAAATCTCTTGAATTAAAATCAACTTATATTTGTTTGATCCGTATTTATGTCTTGTGCATACCGTTAATGAATTCTGAATGTAATCAACCGTTGTCTTGTGAATATGTTGTATATTGTATATTTTGTTAGATGTTCATCGTGACCTTTGACCATAAACAAATAAATATTTGACATTTGACAGTTAACCGACAGAGGACTGAATCGTAACTACTTTACCGACAGACAAAAAAAATTAGGGACAATTCGAGTTTCAAGGAAATATTTATAAGGATGTATTCAGTAGGAAAAGAATATGAAATTTGTTGTATTCGTGAAATAACTCTTTTTTTATCAGTCTCTCCTCTTTACATTATCGACAGCACTAATAAGAAATTAATTGTTAGACAAGTTAAGTAACGATTTATCGATTCAAGTCACTTCTTTGGAAGTCCAGGCTTCTGAGGAACTGTTCCAGAGTACACTTCCAGTTCCGATTCCGAGTGTCATCTTCAGAGTGTTTGCCTTTCTGTGCTAAGTCCGTTAGCACAACTGTCCGACACAATCTGTGAGTTTGTTTGTTTTCTTCATAAGCCCGTAAAAGGAACTTAGATTTGTTCGCTTTTGCTATTTTCGTACTACTTACCGTAGAGTCACCGCTGGAGGAGTCTTCATTGATTTCACAGTGTTAGATTGTTTTACCGTAGAATCACCACTGAGGAAGTCCTTCTTGATTTCGCAGTGTTTGAATAATTTAACGTAGAGTTACCGCTGTCGAAATCTTTGTTGATTTCACAGTGTTAGATCAACTTATTGTAACATCGACGCTGACGGAGTCTTCGAGATTTCGCAGCGTTAGATTGTTTTAACGTAGAATCACCGTTGAGGGAGTCATCATTGGACTCACAGCGTTGAGCAAGTTAACGTAGAGCCACTACTCGAGAACCAGTTTGGTTCTACAAGCGTCGAAAATAAGTTAATCCACCGTTTGGGAGATCGCTTCACGATTTGCTTGTTTTAAAGTTTGCCGTCATCTGCGACCGCCTGAGTCCGTACTGCGACCGCTGGTGTCGAGTGTCATGTACAGCCGTTCTGTCACCGTCAGCCAAGTTATATCCGTGCAAGTGAAATATATGTTCTATTTTCTTCTTCTTTTTCTTCTGTGGCTCTACAGTCCTGGGTGAACTTTGGCCTCTTCCACAATTTTCCTCCATTCGGATCGGTTTGTAGCTTTCTGCCTCCAGTTGTTTACCTTTAGCTTTCTTAAATCTTCCTCTACCTGCTCCTTCCATCTCTTCCGTGGCCTTCCTCTCTTCCTTTTTGTGTGCATTCGAGTATTAATTACGTTTTTTGTTAATCTTTCTTCACTCATCCTCTCTACATGCCCTATCCATCTTATTCTTTGAGATTTGATAAACTTGACTATGTCTTCGTTTCCAATTAGTTCACTTATTTCGTGGTTGTATCTTATCCTCCATATTCCGTTTTCGTTCACCGGGCCGTATATCCGTCTCATAATTTTCCTTTCAAAACATAATAGTTCATTTTCTTCCTTATTTCTTAATGTCCACGTTTCTGAACCATATGTAACTACTGGCCTTACTAACGATTTGTATAGTCTTACTTTTGTATTCCTCGTGAGCAGTTCTATTATTCACCGTCGTCTTATTTGTGTGTCGATGAATCTCATTGTGACACATATCTCCTGATGATTATTTTGACAACCCCAACCCTTCCCTTCCGAATTATCCAGCCGTCTGCCTTAGAAACTGCGTCACTGACCGTATTGGCATCCGAGCACACCGTCAACAGTTTTGTCCGCGAGGCCGAAGTTAACAACCCCGCCATCAGCGAGGCTATCGTTACAAAATACAGCCCGAAATCTCATCTGTTAATCCACTTAGGCAACAAATGAACCATAATTTCAACATAACCCTCACGATTTTCCAAAAACGGAGCACTAGCCCAGTAGTTAACAAACAACTATTCAACAAATTCCGTCAAAATAATGAGCAGCTTAAAATAATATAAAATATATATAATAATAATACAGATGCAACATATAACAATAAAACAGGAGCAGCATTTGTAACAGAAGAGAGAAGCTTCAAATACCACCCACCAAACATAATCAGCATCTCAGCGAAACTGTTTGCAATCTAAGAAGCACTGAGCTGCACAGACCAATATCTCTCCACAACTCCTCACATAATATGTACAGATTCCTTAGGCTCATTATGACCTATCCAAAATATTGGTCCTTTCCATCCTATTATCAACTGTATCCGAAACAAACTATGGCAACTCTCAAATCAAAGCTACAAAATAACTTTCCTATGGGTTTCCTCTCATATTTGTTTCTCAGGAAACTAAGAGGCGGACAACGATGCAAAGGAAGCCACAAAACTGCAAACGATAACAAAGACACTCATCACAAAAGAGATAATCAAACGGTATGACGAAAACAATGCGACTGCTATATGTAAAAACCAGTGGTTACACATATCAAACAATAAACTTGGATGCATTGAAGACACAACAGAACTATGGAGCACCCTCGGCACAAGAAAAGACCAAGTCACGATCACAAGACTGAAGATAGGGCACAACAAATTCAATTATAGCCACTTCTTTACAAAAAGAACCCCCGTACATGCAACACAACTTTGACGATAAAACATATCATCTAAAATTGCACAAAGTACAGCAGACTGAGAGCCAGATAGCATAACCCCGAAAACATCACACTGGCATTATCGGACAACAACAAGCACACAGAGAATATGATAAACTTTCTCAACGACACTGATCCGTACAAATCCATATAAATCACACGATATATTTCAAATTATTACTTAACTGTATGTAACCCAAACACAAATCATGTAATGTATTGTTAAACCTGATATTCAGAGACTAAAATAGCCTAGTTGTTAAAGAGCCTTAGAAAAAAAATTAAAGTCCTAATTAGATACAGATTATATTCGACGCACAAAAGTTTTTCGAACAAAACGGAGGACTAGACCATTCTTCCGTTTTGTTGTCAGTCCACATTGAAAATATAGGTAAAAAAATAATAAGAATGTCTCAAAAGATGATGGTTTATTCTTATAAAGACGCAATAAAACATAAAGATATAATACAGATGCACATTATTCGGAGAATGAGGTAAGTGCACCCTTGCAGCAGTGCACAAAGCTTACTGAAAAGCTCATTTAGAAAGCTTAAGTAAAAGCTCTACAAAAACGAAGAAAAGAAAACGCTATTCACATTACTCAAAGCGTCAAGCTACATAATGGATTAAATTCATTATTGTAAACATCTCCACCGCAACTCAATTCAGACTGAGGTAACATATTTACAGCTACATTTTGAATGAAGAGAATATAGATAATTATAACAGAGAAGGTTGGGATATAATGCGAATTATAAGACGTCTACGTCCATATGGAGTTCGATGATATTTATTCAAATTCATCAAGAATCAAGAAAAAACAATTCCAGTGTACCTAATTACTGTGAAAACTTCACCTCAATTTGATATAATCCACTCGTGTTCCAAATATCTCATCTCTGCTTCTTCGTCCAGTGAACGAATGAAGGAAACGAAAAATAAATATTGATACAAATATATCTAAGCACAGAAGAATTCCCTGGGAAAAGAGCTCTTTTGAAGTACCGGAATGAGCTTTTAGGGGTCAAAACAAATAAAACTGAGAATCACTCTACTTTGAACCTTGGAGGTGAAAGGTTGAGCTATCAGTTGTAGCAAGGGCTGCTCTAAGATGAAATAAAATTGTAAGATATGCGCATAAAGAATCTTTCCGATCATTTGGATGATCAAATGAATGAAATTGAATTATTCACAATAATGGCATAATTGACATAATACCACCTGCAAGAATATCAGCTATTATCTTGAATGTATGAAAAACACATTCGCTATTAGCTATATTTCAATGAGGCCATCAAGTAGTGCAATCCACGTTGACACTTCGAGTAGAATTTTTGAATTAAAATGTCGTAAATCCCTTAATATAGTGTCAAACATCTATCAAAGAACCTACTGCATTCAGCACTTAAAGAATTTGTAGAACCATTCTGAATTCACCAATGAGAGCTTGTGAGTAAGGTGCTCTGAATTTCATGAACCTATCTGAGAGATATCAGCTGTTGAAATATTCGATAACAGTAATTTACTTCGTCAAATTACAGTCTTACAAACATAAGCTTTCGATGTAAGTATAGATAAGTTCTTTCACCGTCCGATAGCCAAGTACGACTGAAAATTTGTCACGCGAATAGACGAGGTGACGGGTGAAGACGAAAGAAGAATTCGCGGTTTCATATATTTTAGTTATTGCCGGAGGTGACTGTCGACTATACATCAGTTTTTCAGACATTATCGTTTTACGAGGCGGCGGTGTTTTCTTCTTCTTTTTCTTCACGCGCTTCGGTCGGAAGGAGCGACCTCAGTGCCTACCAAAATGTGACGAAAAACCGTTGAGATTTTATAGCAGATTCAGTAGGATTTGCACTATTGTAAAAGTTGTTTTTGTGACATTCAGAAAACTATGAGTAACTACAGATTCAACTTAGTATATTTTTGATAGGAGTAGCTCACCTGAATGATATGTCCTAGGAAAGATTGGTCATCTTATTTTTTAATACTATCATTCTAAGTTTAGAGCTTATCTGAGCATTCAATCATCAAATCTACAATAAAAAAATTTCATGTAAAGACACAAAAGATTTTGAATCACTCTTTACATTGTATGTCGCTTCCCTGAAAGTTATTGATGCTTCAGTTCCAGAATGTCACGTGTTTCCTGGAGAAAATGATTTAAACGGAATATAGATGAAGTAATATGTTTTGTTCACTGGTGTTTCGCAATAATTTAAATATAGGGACCGTGAAATATAGTGTTAAAATTATTTATCGCTTTATTGAACTTTTTGTGATATAGTGAGCTCTAAATTTTCCTTATCTGAAATATTATGTTCCAGCAAATCATGCTGATGGAGCCCCGTAGTGGAACCTTTCATTCGAGCACTATTCTAATGGAAATTGGCATGAATACTGATAACTCTGCAATTGAACGAAGAAATCTCAGCAAGCAGCAACACAGTACCTCATTGCGATGTGATTATGTTATCTATTACGCATAATTTGAAATATATTAGCAGTATAAGATATTTATGTGTATCAAAGTAGCTGAGGCCTCAACTCATGAACATTGTGTAACGTGCGCACGACATCATAATTCGTGAAAATGAAATGAGTCCTGGATCCAGCCTTGTCTGGGTGGAGCTTTATGTCTTTATTGTATCACACCGCATCGCACCACACCGCCTCGCGTTGTCGAAAGTTCTAGTAACGTGTTCTCGACTAGCCTAGAACATTTCAAGAGACGAACATGTGTAAACAGTAAACAGTAAACAGTAAACAGTAAACAGTAAACAGTAAACAGTAAACAGTAAACAGTAAACAGTAAACAGTAAACAGTAAACAGTAAACAGTAAACAGTAAACAGTAAACAGTAAACAGTAAACAGTAAACAGTAAACAGTAAACAGTAAACAGTAAACAGTAAGCAGTAAACAGTAAACAGTAAACAGTAAACAGTAAACAGTGAACAGTAAACAGAAAACAGTGGTATGGTGAGTATTCAGTGAGTGATCAATGTAATAAATCAATAAATAATCAAAAATGAATATCTGAGTCTTCGTTGTTGAAAATTTATAATAGTAAGTGAGAAATGAATTATATATTGTTCGTTCAATAATACTTCGGAAAATAAAACTTCCATTCCAATTTCATCTAATCAAATAGTGACTTTCATTCAATTCTGAACAATTCCTTTTAAAGCAATAAACATTACGATTGTAACTTTCTCGGTTTCAACAGAAACTTTGGTCCGCCTTGTACAAACCATAAAGTACTTGAGTTATTGATATTCATTCAAACTGCTGACATCAGATTTTGAATATATAAATAATTTATTAGAAATATTCCAGTAATATAAATGCAGGCTTTTTGGTACTAATGCATGACACCACAACAATGCCTTTATGCCTGATATCTTCTGATTTTATTTATTTGAGCTCTACCGCGAAATACTTGAGTATCTTAAATTCAAAATACGATGATTCGAGCAAGTGATATATCATAGCCTAGTACCTGTACATGAATTGCTTCATATTGTGATAGCATTTGCATTTATACTGGTTCAAAGTTTATTCAATTTGTCTGAGAATTCTTGAATGCCATATTACTTCGTAACGCGATCAAGTGATTCACCTTAATGAGAATCTAATTGTGTTTGAAAGAATTTATAATTCTTTGATGTTTTCTCCTTTCTCAATTAGCACTACCAAGCTTAATGATCAAATTACAGATATTTCAGGATCAATCTTCTAAAAAATAGTAACTTACTTGCTTTGAACAAAAAATCTCTGTGAAGAGTAACTGTAACTATTCAATCGAACAAGCAGCTAAATTTTCACTAGCTACGCTGTATCATATCGAGAATTATAACGTTACTACTTTCTGTATTACGGAACATTACTGATGCTTGTATACAT
The DNA here is from genome assembly GCA_963989225.1 of Dromius quadrimaculatus. Taxonomy (NCBI): domain Eukaryota; kingdom Metazoa; phylum Arthropoda; class Insecta; order Coleoptera; family Carabidae; genus Dromius; species Dromius quadrimaculatus. Next base: position 8,996,770 of record OZ022328.1, read on the forward strand.
GAATATCGATAAACAACCAAGAAAAGCTGTTGTTCCCTCAACTGTATATTCAAATATTTTGGCAGGTCAAACTGCTGATGTACTACCCTATCTCCGATTTTGACTAAAGTTGGTGAAAAGATTTGTATTAGCATTACAAATATGAAAAAAAAACAATTGATGGTCAGACTTGATTGATCCTTAAAATTGTATCTTTTGAGTCATATCAATATAACATGTATACATTGTGCATGTGTGTGTGCACGATACTAGCGACTTCCTAGTAAGATGAAATTTCATCAGTGCCACTAAAACAATTATTCTTGTCTTCAACCAGCGGTGGTTCGCACTCAACTAACATATGGGCTTTACCTGTTCTGACCAAGCTTGACGTTGAAACTTGAGTTCGAGACAATGACGGAGAGTGCATTGGGCACCTCATGCTGAATTTGAACTACGGTAGCACCGCTGGTTGGAAGCAAAAACCACTAATGAGATTTCATTACACTAGTGTGTCGCTAGTATCGCCATCTCATACACATCGAGCAATGTACATATTTTTTTAAGATATGAATGAAAAAATTGTATTGTATTATGGTCAAAATCGGTAGAAGGTAGGAGGTGAGACACTGGTATGGTCACGAAAGATTTCTCATTCTTTCCGGAGTTCTCTGAGATATTCGAATTTCTTGGTTACCCTCTTATTTCTGCAAATAATTTGCTAGGAAACATTTAATGCATCTGTTGAGTATTATTCCATTTTTATTTAATTTTAATAATACACTACCCAACAGATTGACCTAATAATAGGGTAGGAACAATGGAACATGAGAAATATAAGAAAAAATACAAGGTCAAACATAAAATGTAAAACATATGAGATAATTAGAAATTACTGATCTCTGTAACTGTAACTTTGGAAGAATAGGTATACTGTAGCATCTAATGTATCACACAAAGAGCACATATTGAGAATACAAGATTGAAAAAGCATACTGGTTCTAGCAGAATGAAGACAAAAAGTATTAGGAGCACTAGATCGAATATTTGGAGCAAAAAAGTTAAGCAAACCTAAAAAGCAAGGATCGTCTATGATATTAATAACTAATTTATAGAGATGACGCAGTAAAGATGTGTAACGCATTCAATGCAGAGGCTGAAGGCTGAAGATTCCCAATAAAATATCGTGAGTGACACTGAGGTTAGGGTGAGTATCCATTATCTTGGAATGAATGTATCTGAGAAATTCAGATTGTACAGATTCAATGCGTTTGCTGTGTACTTCATGAATAAGGTTCCATATTACTGAGCAATATTGAAGTTTGGACCTAACTAAGGAATAATACAATATAAAAATTGCTCTTATATCTTGAAATTGACGTGTATTCCAAATGATAGATCCTAGCATGCTGAAAGCTATTGATGATATATGTTGCACATGATCAATTAATGTGAGTTTAGCATCAAATATAACTCCAAGATCTCGAGTTGATTGACATAAATAAAATCAGACAAATCGTGATCATAATTGAAATTATTTTTTCTACGAGCATGAATATTTGAGTACAATTTGTTCTCATCACACCATCTAATAAGAGAATCAAGATCTTCCTGCAGTATCAAACAATCATTGATGGAAGCATTAGTGCGCCATATTTTCAAATCAACTGTAAATAATAATATGACAGATCTGAAAAAAAAAAAGAGGGCTAAGGTTGGACCCTTGGAAAACTCCAGAAGACATAATGAATGAAGAAGAGTTATGCTCAAGAAAGTGAACAACAAATCTACGATTCATGTTACGATTCTAGTTCTAGCTAAATAAGAGAAACAGCTCAATTTTTGCTGGGTCTACGAGTATTACTTTGGTTCCAATTACGATAACTTCTTCATCATGTAGCAAATTGGCGATGGTCGCTTACCATAATTGCTATTTTTTTATGTGTAATATTCTGTGAGTTTTCCTGTTCGCAAGGTCGTGATGTGTTTTTGACTGTGTATTCTGATAATTCTCCCGGTGGCAGGATGATTTTTGTTCCTGCCATTATATAGAGCATATGAATAGGAGCAAAATAGATACATTTTGGAAAAACTTTGTCGTACCTCACAGAAAGCACATCATTAGAGTATTTGATTCTTACATACATGAATCACCACCTCTTCTAATTATACCAGACTCTCTTTTCAAACACAACTGTGTAGTTATATTGTAATGTTCATTGCTCATAAGGAAATAGTTGATAAATATGTTTTATTGGGATATAAGTTCTGTACATCAATTAGTAACACAACGTTTCGACAGCAAAGTGCTGCCTCCTTCAAGTGTAAAGAAATATAAATATAAATGAACAAAATTGTCAAGACAACAAAAATCTTGTATATATCTGGATATTGTAAAGGAAATCTGTCTTTGACATTACCAATAAGATCTCGAATTTTTAAACTGGAAGTTTATAAACAATATTCCTTGTCAATGTGGCAAAGTATATATTGAACAAACCAAGAAGACTGTAGAAACAAGATTGAAAGAGCATTCTCGTCATTTAAGACTGAACCATCCAGAAAAATTTGCTGTGGCTGAGCATGCTATTCAAGAATTAGATGCCATTGACTTCAAGAATACGAAGCTTCTGGCTTAAGAGAACAATTGGTCCAAGAGGCTTATAAGAGGAACAATCAAGATAAAAAAATCACCGAATAATTTGAATTTGGATACCGGTTATGAACTTAATCGATCATGGCTACCAATCATTTGTTCATAATTTCAAGTTATTTGTATCTATGAATCTACTTGCAAGTGTTACTTCATCATCACCTCCTTAAGATCTGTGAATGGTTCAGCTATGCGCCAAACCAAAAAGAGTAGAGCCAAATTGACCTTGAACCATAAGAAGTTGACAATTTCCCTATTTAGACCTCCATTATTATCTCCTGAAGACCTGTGGATATTGAATCATCAATCACAGGCAGAGCTCCACGATCCTAGGAGTAAATATATTTTAAACCTATCTAGTTACTATTCTTACTTTTATTTTTGTCGTCTTAACAATTTTTTTTATCATATTTATATTTCTTTACACTTGAAAACGACAGCACTTTGCTGTCGAAACGTTGTGTTCCCAATTAATGTACAGAACTTTTATCCCAATAGAACATATTTATTTAAAATGAGTTCTGAAAAGTTTTCTCCTTAATTGAAATAGTTTATAATTTAATAGAAGTCACTATTCAATCATTGAAAGTGAAATAAAAGTTTTATTCTCTCGGATATCACTAAACAACACTATATTATTCATTTGATCACTTACTACTATCTTAAACAAAGCCGCAGATATTTATATTTCACTTTTCATATACACTGTTCACTCCACTGTCTGATATCCACTACTCTCGATTCACCATTACACACTATTTTCTCGAGTCGTTTACTAGAATATATAGAAATATACATTTCTTGAATGTTCTACCACATTTCTGGAATATTGCTAGAGGTACACTCCACACTCTCGCACGTTACAAAATCTACATCCATTAGTTAATTTTTACAAGCTTACTAGTTTTTTGAATTCAGAATTCTCCTCATTTTTTGATTGATAGGAATTCAATGAGATAATAAAAATTCCTTAATAAGACCACATAGATAAGAGAAAAATGCAAATGAAAGATTGTGTATCGCCGGAGTTTTGTGACGGACGTATGTTCTCTTTTAGAAAATCATGCCACATAACAGAAACTCAAGGTGCAGAAAATAGGAGTTGAACTACCATACAACACTGGCTTATATTTTAAGGCAATACAATCAGAAAAGTGATAAAGTCATAGAGTGCCAAGAAAGATAAGTTAATGAGGGAAAAGAAATAAATGGATCATATGTGCAACTTGAGATATTATGTCAAGGGGCCAAGTACTGTTATCACACATGATGGACAGTGCAAGACTTTCCATAACTAAATAAATCACCTTCTTTGGATTAATATTAGGATACAAAAATTCGAGCTGAATTGCATAGCCTAATCATCGTGCTGATTATAGACCTTAACCTTCACTTCTTCTCTGTGATAAGATGTGGCAAATAGTTTGAGTGACCCTCACTACATCCGGAGTGATTATTGGATAGGTTCAAAGGCTAATAATAGGGTTAGGTCAACTAAATAGCCAGATGATTCAACAGTTGTATCTGTCTTCAGATTCCCGTAAATCAATTAACAAGGTATTGAATAAAATAGACCTCTTGAGTGTAAGAGCGTTGGAATGATCAATTTGAAAACCACAGATATTTTTCATAGACTACTGTTCTAAGGTACGCACATATAATCAAAAAGCAAGTTTTGGAAAATAATATTGGGTATTTTCACACCAATTCGATTTAAGAATGTTGCCCGAACTGTTTTATTAATAAGAGAATTTTAACTCTGAAAACCGTATACCATTGACCAACATATAGAATAAGCCTTGACTCTCAAGTTCAACTATCGTGACTTGGTTTGACAGTACCGATTAGCCTCAATAAGGACAAACCATGTCTACAGTTGCTCCTATATATGAGATCACGGCTGCAAACATGATTCATAGATTTCAATTATAGTGGAACACATTGTTAAGTATTTCAATTTTGATTTGATATTTCTGAATTATTACGTCAATTCATTATTGAGGTATTCGTCATCAATTGAGACTAAAACTAAGAAGCTCTTGATGCCTCAGGCCTTTGTTACGCAAAGAGTAAATATAAGTCTTACAAGCAGAGACTGTTAGATTAGGATTCTTTTAGACTTAGAATGATACTGAATTACTTTTTTCAAGTGACATTGCTTTAAAAGAATTCAAAAATATAGCAAGGGGCAAAATCTTGAATTACACAACAAGTGAAAGAAAAAAAACCATGTATTATCAATATATTTCCATGATAGATTGAAACTTATGTACTTTTATTCCATGTTTAAAGTCATAATGCATAAATGCGGGAACGTATGAGGAATATTATCGAATTCCCGTTCCAGTTCACCCATAAAAACTTCCTCACTCTTGCGAAGGAAACTTGATAAATGAGCCCTACCCAGTCTGCGGACTCGAGCTTACTACATTCGCAACACTAAACCCTAGTTAAGTGCAATGCAAGGACGTGAGCCAGCTTTTTAGCTAAGAAGTAACATCACGCTATGAAGTTATTCGCGATCACGAAAGTAGAAAGAAGTCAATGCACTGAAAAAGTAAATAACTTCACGGATATTGCTATTTTTATCGCATTCTTTGATTTCTAAAAGAGGTTTTATGATTGATGTTCTCTCGTGGAGGTAAAATGCGTAGATTGTATAAGAAAACTCTCAAGCATATATTTATTGTGGAATTATGCATGAGTTATTATTTCACTATTTGGATAAGAGCACGGTAATTTTGTGATTACAGGCTATATACTTTTTGTATGATATGATTAAGAAATGATGTTCTATCAGTGTTATTAATGGAAATCGATTCCAAAAATATTGTAATAACCTATTATTCAAAACGTGCGCTGGGATCAAAAAGTATCTATACTTCTTTGGAAAAGATAAGTCACCGGTACTCTATATCTACCACACCCCAGAGCCATACTATCCAAAAACTCCACACAATTATACAACCTAGCTATACCAGTCTTCTGAGAGCTCAAAAAATGATTAAAAGTTGAATCAAACGCGTCATCTATGTCATAATGTTTACGTTTGCTTACTGGTTGCATAAATTACTATATGTAATAGCAATTTTTGAATCAATATTCAGCAAGCAAAAAGCACCCTCTAAAATAATTAACGCCGCATATTAATTGAAGAACTTCACCCTACAGATCTAGATATCGGCGTTCCAACATAGCACTACGTGGGCGTGTAGATGTCAGCGGCGATGTGCAATTGTCACATTACCGTCTTACGATCGTGATAACGACATGTGAGTCAATTTATCTCTTAGTCATCCTTAATAGCTTCAACACATTACCGAGCATGGTTGCTTTCATGTCATGAACTGACAAAGAACAAATTTGCGGAGAATAAGAAGAAAGACAAGGAAGGAGACAGCGCATGTCAAACTTACCAACTCACTATTAGATTATATGGAAGCCGCACATACCTGAAACAAAACAAAATTGTTAACATTGTTAGAAAGAGAAATTCACATAGCATTTCAGTAATTCATGAATCTTGAAGTAATCATTATTTAAAACAAAGAGAAAACATTCTATTGGGGAGAGAATCACAAAGACTGATTATTCAAGAAACAATTTTGCTATCAATAATTGTTTTCGATACTCAGGACGAATGCAGAACTACTAGATATAAGGAGGAGCAAAATATGTTTTGAAACGTTTCGAGATCAACATTTCAGTGAATATTGCGATTGAATAAATGTTGTATATGATTTGCTGTATTGATATGTGGCTTGAATCAATCTCTGTCCCAAATCCGTCATTTCACTCAATTTCATGACTATAACGAGTTCTTGAGAGGTACAATATTAAACATAATTATTGTTATCTTCGATAAACCACTTCCTCCACAGTCTAAATGTACTTCAAAATAAAAGACCGATGATAGCCGCAAACTCATAATTGAACAAACAATTTGATATATATATATATATATATATATATATATATATATATATATCACGTAGAAGCAGATAGATGGACTATCCCTCCATTATTGAGCATTTCTTTGACCTCATTCGACTTCTGTGTTTCAAACTGTAATATATCCTACTCCAGTGTTTGTCATAATATATTATTTTATAACTAGGTTGGCAACATCTAGTGCAATGTAGAACAAGAAGTGAGAACTGTCAAGTGTTTATAATATGATTTTGACCATGTGTTTTCAAGTAATAAAGTTAAGCTTTCTCAAGAATACGATATTAGTTATTTACAACAAATAACATAATATTACATGGCGCAGTCGATTAAGAAGAAAGTTTAACGAACAAATATAATAGATAGTACAAGGCTAAGAAGAAAATAAAAACAATGGCGACAGATGCTAGATTGCCAGATCCATTGAGATTTACTGGTAACGTGAGTGAAAATTTTCGCAAATTCAAACAAAATTTTGAACTGTACATGTTAGCATCAGAAAAATCTGAAAAAAGTAGTTCAATAAAATGTGCCTTATTACTTAATGCAATAGAGGAAGAAGGCGTAGAGGTATTCAATAATTTCAAACTATCTGCCGTAGATAGGAAAGATTATAAAAAAGTGTTGGCTGAATTTCAAACTTATTGTAACCCACGTAAAAACGTCATATATGAAAGATATTTATTCTACAATAGAATGCAGAGAGAAAATGAACCCTTCGACCAATTTTTACATAATGTCAAAAAGTTGGCACAGTCATGTGAATTTGGTGATCAAACTGATAATCTCATTCGGGATAGACTTGTATTGGGAATGGGAGATTTGGGACTACAAGAAAAACTTCTAAATCTAAATGATCCAAGGCTAGATTCTGTTATTACGTCATGCAGAACGGCTGAAGTAACTAAAACGCAAGTTAAAACAGTTCAAGAGCAAGAAAAAGTAATAGATGCAGTTAGAAAGAAAAGTTCCGAAGAAAAATATAAAAATATGCCAAGGCAACATGAAAATAAGAAAGAAAAACAAGGAGAAGCTTTTAATAACAATACATTTAAATGTGAAAGATGTGGCAAGATACATAAACCTCGACAGTGTCCTGCTTATGGGAAAAAGTGCAACAAATACTCAAAATATAATCATTATGCAACATGTTGTCAAGTAAAAAATGTAAAAAATGTTGAAACACGAGAAGAAGAAATAGAAGCAGATTGTCTTCTCGTAGGATCAGTAATCAAATTGCATGAAGTTAATGTAAAAGAATGGACAGAAAAAATTAAAATAGAAGATAAAATAATAGACTTCAAATTAGATACAGGTGCTGAAGTTAATATTTTACCCATGTATTTGTATGAAGAAAAAAACAAGAAGAAATTAAAAGAATTGAAGCAAACAAAGGTAATTCTTGAATCCTATGGAGGAATGAAATTGAAACCAAAAGGAAGTAGAAAATGAAAATTATGAACAAGAATTTTTAGTTGTGAACATGAAAGTCAAACCACTGTTAGGTCTACAGGCGTGTCAAGAACTAGAGTTAGTGAAGAAAGCAGATAGTCTGATCAACAAAAATGAATAAATATGTTTTATTGGGTATAAGTTCTGTAAATTTATTAGAAACACAACGTTTCAACAGCAAAGTGCTGCCTTTTTCAAGTGAAAATAAATATATTTATTTTCACTTGAAAAAGGCAGCACTTTGCTGTTGAAACGTGGTGTTTCTAATAAATTTACAGAACTTATACCGAATAAAACATATTTATTTAAAAATGAGTTCTGAAAAGTTTTTTCCTTTAACAAAAATGAATTTTTAGAAATAAATAAAGATGTGTTTACTGGAGTAGGAGGTGTCACAGATAAATGTACGATTATTTTAAAAAAGAATGCAAAACCAGTTGCATCCCCTCCTAGAAGAGTTCCATTGAAAGTATTGGATAAATTAAAGCTTAAATTGACAGACTTAGAAGAAAAAGGAATAATCAGTAAAGTTGAAGAACCAGGTGAATGGGTCAGTAATTTAGTAATTACTGAAAAAGCAGATGGGTCATTACGCTTATGTCTTGATCCCCGAGAATTAAATAAAGTAACTCAACGGAATTATTTTGAAATTCCTAGCCTAGATGATATTATTTCAAAATTAAGTGGAAAGCAATATTTTACTGTATTTGGCTTCAAAGAGGGATTTTACCACATTGGATTGGATGAAAAATCTAGTCAATTGTGTACATTCTCTACCCCGTTAGGATGTTATAAATTTGAAAGAATGCCATTTGGCTTGAGCATAGCACCTGAAATATTCCAAAAAATAAATGTCAAGAATTTTGGAGACATACCGAATGTTGTCATCTATTTTGATGATTTAATGATTGCAACGAAAACCCTCAATAACATGAAGAAACAAAAGAAAAAGTACTCACAAAAGCAAGGAAGCTGAATGTCAAATTTAACCCAAAGAAAACTCAATTGTGTGTACAAGAAGTTAAATACTTGGGACACATTTTTAATAAAGAAGGAAGAAGACCAGACGATGAAAAAATAAAAGCAATTGAAGAAATGGAGAATCCGCATGACAAAAAGGATCTACAAAGAATCATGGGATTAATTACGTACGTAAGTAATTTTATTCCAAACTTATCAGCAAAAACAGCATTTTTGAGAGTATTACTAAGGAAAGATGCGGAGTGGACATGATTAAAAGTGCATCAACAAGCATTAGATGAAATAAAAGAGATAATATGCAGCCCAATTGTGTCAAAAAACTTTGATCCAAATAAACCAATAATAATAGAAACAGATGCTTCCAGAGATGGTTCAGGATGTTGCTTAATACAAGAAGGTCATCCAGTAGCATATGCTTCAAGATCACTTAATTCTGCTGAAAAAGAATATGCTGTGATAGAAAAAGAGCTGCTAGGAATATTGTTTGCCGTCACAAAATGGCATCAGTATGTCTATGGTAATAAAATTAGAGTCATTACTGATCACAAACCAAATGTATCCGTAATGAAAAAGTAAATAAGCCAAATACATTCCGCCAGATTACAACGTATACGTATTAAATTGCTTAAATATGACATCAAAACAGAATACAGACCAGGAAAATATTTAATTATACCCGATGTGTTATCAAGAGCGTACCTTAAAACAGAAGAAGGAACATGTGAAACAGAACTAGCTGAGGTGGTACATTCAGTAATAAAACATTTACGAATCAGCGAAGGCAAGAAAAAATAATTTCAAGAAAGTATTGAACAAGATGAAGAACTAATAAAAGTAAAAGAACATATCAAGAATGAATGGGCAGAAAATAACTATAAAAATGGTAAGCTTGCATGTTTTCTTAAACTCAGGCATGAACTACAAGTTCTTGATAACTTGATATTTTTTGGAGAGCGATTGGTAGTACCAAAGAAACTTAGATCAAAAATGTTGGAAATAATTCATGAAGGACATTTTGGAGTAAATAGAACATTGGATAGAGCTAGACAACTATTATTTTGGCCTAGAATGAGTCAAGAGATAACAACTATAGTAAACAAATGCAAAATATGTGAAAAATATAGAGCAGCTAATGTTAAAGAGCCCTTAATTTTGCATGAAATACCTTTTTTACCGTTTCAAGAAGTTGCATCTGAATTTTTATACTACGGAGGCAAAGATTACTCAATAATCGTCGATTATTTTACAAAATGGTTAGAGGTTATACCACTTGAATTAAAAAATTCAAGCAGTTTAATTAAAGCCTTCAAAGATGTCTTTGCAAGAATGGGAGTGCCTGATATAGTAATCTCAGACAATATGCCATATTCGTCAGCTGAATTTGTAAAATTTGCACAAAACTGGGGATTTGAAATTAAAACAAGTAGTCCAAGATACCCAAGATCCAATGGTCAAGCTGAGCGTGCAGTACAACTTGTGAAAAATATGCTAAGAAAAAATCAAGATTTAGCTCTGACACTTATGGAATACAGAAATACACCCGTAACAGGACTATTAAGATCACCTAGTGAATTGATGTTTGGTCACAAACAAAAGACTAAAATTCCAATATTGGACCGATCATACAAAATACAAGAACAATATAAACTTGAATTGGAAAGAAAAAGACAACGTTATACACACTACTATGATCAACATACCAAACGAAGAGCAGAATTTCAAGAGAATGAAAATGTTGTAATCGCCAGAGACAAGACATGGGAACTCGCGAGAATAATAAAATCTCTTGGAACGCCAAGATCATATTTAGTGAAAGCAGAAAATGGAGCAGTTTACAGAAGAAATAGCAGTTTCATAAAAAAGTCTTGCAACACACCAAGATCTAGAGGATTTGGCAGTGTTGTAACTTAAGCTGATATTGAAGCAGAAAAGTCACAGAAAGAAGATGCTCAAAATTTACAAAAAATTCCCACTTTTGAACCATGGAAAGCCCGACTTCGAACCAAAATAAATAAACCAGTGCGTTCATCTGATTCTGTATAAATGTATTTTATGTTTGTATTATTAATTATTATTCAGTAGTTTTTGATAATTTTTGGAAAAAAAAGGAGATGTCATAATATATTATTTTATAACTAGGTTGGCAACATCTAGTGCAATGTAGAACAAGAAGTGAGGACTGTCAAGTGTTTATAATATGATTTTGACCATGTGTTTTCAAGTAATAAAGTTAAGCTTTCTCAAGAATACGATATTAGTTATTTACAACAAATAACATGATATTACAGACCTTTTCGAATACACAACTCTTTTACAAGCAGAAAAATTCTGGCGTTCCCCTAGGATCATAATAAAACAATATCAGTCATTTCAAAGATGACATATTTGTCCAGAACTCTATTTTAAGGTGAAGGCCTCAAAGTGCGACCTTCAAACTGTACCTATCATACAAAGGTCAGGTGGCTATCCAAGAGAAAGAGATAAGGGAGCTCTGCTGAATCTGGATACACAAATTATGTTTGCTACTCTGCTTGGCTATCAAAATAAACATTACATGCTGATATTTTGAACCACTTGAATATTTAGGCCAAGCCTCTTCAAAAGCGGGGAGAGAATATTCCAGCGGCCAAGAATGAAATCAAATGATTTCTCACAAAATATTGTGAAAGATATTTTCACAGATTACTTGATACTTGTTTGGGTACGTCCGTCAGTATAACTGGCTGATCTGACCACGAGGATTGGAAACTATCTCTTTTTTGCTGCTAATGGCAAAATGGAATTTAATTTGCAGAAGATTGACGTCTTCTGGATGGAAAAAAAATATCGCGGAGAGGGCTTTGAAATTATCAATGCCGTTTCCACTTCCTATCTATGTGGAAGTTCTCTTTAATAACGAATAGAAAAAAAGGCTCCAATTAGAAGATTATTTGGTTGTTCGTGTGTCAAAAATAGAACCACATTTTTGCTATCATCAAAGAATTTACTGACATACCCTTCTCCCTGAGATTGTAGTAATTTTATTTTGTGGGACCTACAACCCTTACTCCTTGCTTTTACCTGGGATGCAAACGCGACCTCGCAAGCAAGACTTTGGGATTCCCTTGGGAGTCTCGACCCACAGGTAGAAGAACACTGCCCTACGCAATACATTCACTTTGGTACCTGTATCATCCATGATATATAGGATGACATTTTATAGAAAATTTCGTCGGATGAGATCCACCAGAGAATTGCATGGGAAGGACGACAAATTTACATCTACAAGAATAGAAGCCTTTTTGCTGTTAAAATTTTTGCCACCAATTTTCATTTGTTTTTGTTTCATCAACTTGCAGCACATTCTAGTGATTGCACGATTGCTTGCCATCTTGTGGACATGCTTAGAATACAATTATCAATATGTAGCTGTGGTATTCTATCCCACAGTACTGGTAATACAACTGCATGCTGTCTTGAGACTGTGGTATGAAAAAATTGATTATATAAATGTTCCATCAGGTACAAGTCTGAAGGTAATGGTGGAAAGGCAAAACAGTTTTTACGCTGTTCATTGGGAGTCTGCAACACTGATCTCGCTTGGTGCGGACAAGCATTTTCATCTAAAAAGGTAAAATCTTGAGGTCCAATTGATTTGCAACTGTTCACAATATATTCACATATGTTTTTGTCTCAGTGACTCTACCATCAAAGACATGTAAGTTGGTACGCCAGCCTGAACACATAACTGCCCAAACCATAGCACTTCCATCTTCAAGTGGACTACCAGCTGAATATACTATGGCAGTGACCACTTCTCTGCACTTCCTTATACTTTCCGATGTCAACTTTTATGGGCACAAAATCTGGACTCATCTGTGAACAGAACATGTGAACATGTTTCCAAGTGGCAACGTCATCGTGTCACTGGTTAGCACATATCACTTGTTGGCGTCGATGAGCACAAGTTCTTGAAATCGATCTTAATGGTCGGTGTTAAGTCAAACCAGTCTCTCACAATCGGTTCTGCATCATTTATTCACCCACCAGGACCCCTGTGGCATTATGAAGATCTTGCTGCAGTTGCTGCTCAATAGCCTTCTTGAGATTGTGCCGGTTACTCTGTGCTGACAAATCACACTTTGAATTGTATTGAAATTAGTGACTATGTCGACCTGTCGATCATCTTGCTGCGCAATTATTGAGCCAAATCGGGACATTCTCTTGAGGAATGGCTCTTCTGCATTTCTTCATTTAATCAGGACATTCTTTTGAGAGATGATCATTTTGCATTTCTTCATTCAATAAATATGCTACAGGAATTGGTAAGGGCTTTTTTAATGAAAAAAACCATAAAATTCTTGATCACACTGTTCTCTAATTTTTATTTAGTTACCGGTTTCGATCACTGGGTGATCATCCTCAGATTACCGGAGAGACTAAAATGAGAGGAAATAAAACGTGAATAAACAAACATACAAACAGGTAGAAATTTTAAGGAATCAAAAAATACAAAATGGTAACTTACACAATAAAATTACAGGAGCTTCACAAAAGAAAACGGCGTCAAGTAGCCCGCTAGTGCCATGTTAATAAAAAAATGTAAATGTTAATGAAAAAATATAAAAAAGCGGTGAAAAGCACTAAAAAAATGTAAAATGATATGAAAAGATACATCCAAACTGTTCAACAAAATCCAAACTACAACTGAAAAGAACTGAAAAAACTCGAAAACTATTCAAAAAGTCTCGTAAGAACTAGTTATGTGAACCGCGAAATAAATTAAAAGATTTAAAAGTGGGGTGTGCCTAAGGTTGGTTTGATCATTCAAACTATAATCAGCATGGTTTTTTAAAGACTTCTCAATCTCTGAGTTTTCCAGAAAATCTAGAATATTGCCATTTTTGCGTATGTATAAAATTTCAAAGTTTTTAGTAATATTAAAATCGTGTCCGCTTTCAATTAAATGATCAGCAAAACTTGATTGACTGTTTTGAATTTTACTGCGCGCGCATGTTCTTTGAATCTCGTTGCAAATTTCCGACCAGTCTTGCCATTGTAAAAACATTCACACGTGTCGCATTTCAACTTATAGACGCCAGATTGCGCCACCAATTCCGGTTTGTCCACTTTTTGACAGATCTCTTTTTTCAAACATGTCAAAGGCTTGAAAGCAATGTCAACATTGTATCTAGCGAACAAATTCCTAACTTTGTAGCTAATATTACCAATAAAAGATAGACTGTATCTCAAATTTTTTTTTCAACATGTAAAGTGCTGTTATAAGCTTGTTTCAGTTGAAGTTTATATTTTCTTTTTGTTATCATTCTATCGATAATATTAGAATTAAAATTATTGGATAAGGCGATCTGTTTGAGAGCCTTTGTCTCCAGATCAATGCTGACAGTGTCCAAGCCGTAAGAGAGCATTCTGTGAATGTGAGAATTGAAGACTGCTATTTTGTATTGCAAGCAGTGGTTGGAGTTATTATGAATGGAATCTACTGTGTGAGTAGGTTTCCTGGAAATTTTATAGGTAAAATTGCTACTTCTTGTGATCTGTAGGTCGAGGAAATTTAACGAGTTGTTGGATTCAATTTCGATGCTGAACTTCATGTTACTGTGTAGCGCGTTGAGTTTAGTATGGAAACTATGCAAAAGCTCCATAGAGCCTTCCCACAGGACCAAAATATCGTCAACGTAACGATACCAGAACTTGATGTGGGGCACAAATTCAGTGATTTCCTGAAAAGCTCTGGCTTCAAAGTTTTTCATGAAGATCTCAGCCATGCTACTTGAAAGGGGTGAACATCAACATGGCACTAGCGGGCTACTTGACGCCGTTTTCTTTTATGAAGCTCCTGTAATTTTATTGTGTAAGTTACCATTTTGTATTTTTTGATTTGTTAAAATTTCTACTTGTTTGTATGTTTGTTTGTTTTACGTTTTATTTTCTCTCATTGTAGTCTCTCCGGTAGTCTGAGGATGATCACCCAGTGATCGAAACCAGTAAGTAAATAAAAATTAGAGAACAGTATGATCAAGAATTTTATGTTTTTTTATTGAAAAAGCCCTTACCAATTCCTATTATCAGCCACACTTGGGTTTCCCTATTCCCTTATTATAAATATGCTACAGTTTTTTACTAGACGATTGCAAGTGTCGTGGAAGACTGAGCTAAACCTGTATTATATACTAATATAATTTAACATTTTTGTCAGGAATCCAACTTATATTAGCAAAAATTTGACTAGCTTTTGTTTCGAATAATCGTTATTACATATATGAGAAAATGGTAGCTTGTTATCATAAAGGTAGGTGTCCACAACAAGACTAAAATCTCATGAGATTTTTGTGCCATGAGAAATTTATCTCAGATTTTTTCCCATAGAACATGAGATATTTCTGTGAAACACTCGAGTTAAGAAATTTTTCTCTCATAAGACAAGTGTCTCTGAATGCACTGTTTCCACAGTACAATGTTCTGCAAATAGACAGTATCAAAAATTTGTGCTGTGGATCAATTTTATAAAATCTCAACGAAAAGTGCCAGAAGAAAGACTGCAGTTTATCATTATCTTGCCCTTGGATCCCGTACAGAAACGAAAAGGTCTTACTGATATTAAGTTGGAGATGGAGTTAAAAAGAGAGAAAACAATAATATTATGGAGACATTACTAAAACAATTAGAACTGATACATCACTGTAGTGTTAGTGTCATGGCTCTTCCAGTTCAAAGTGAATTCACTTTTTTTCAAATATTTTTCTTACTTGTAACTCAATTCTGAAAAAAAAAAAATGTTTATCTCATGACATAACAACAAAACTCACGTGCAGCGAGTGAAATAAATGTATCATACGAGATTCGCAATATATCATGTATACACGTTGAAACCTATTCCAGAAATAGAGCTCTCATGACACATTGTTTCACGAGATTATCTCAAATATATCTCGTATCTCGGATCTGTTTCCACAATGAAATTCAAGTTCTCCTGAGTTTTTATTCCATGAGACAAAAATCTCTTGAGATATTCTCATTGTGGATTCGTAGCTTGAAGGACCTATTTTTTGATGTCCCTATTCACTTTTGAATAGTAAATTACAAACAGCGTTCAAACATTGCTATTTGGAATTTTACTCATTTTTCGCGTTTATCTCGGAAATTATCGCATATAATATCACAAGGGACTGTAATTTTATCAATAAATTTTTCTTGAAAATATTGATCACCTAGCAACATTGTGAGAGTCATCTGTCCGATTAAATCACGAGAGCACAGCTCAAGGGATTTTATCTGAGCAGATGACCCGAAGGATGTTGCTTAAAGGTAATCAATGTTTGAAAGAAAAATTTATGATAAAATTAAAGTCGCGAGTGGTATTTGTGGACAATATTTCTCGAATGAAATTGCTACTATAAGTACCTATTTAATAATGTTAGTTGCAACTACTAACCTTCTTTATCGAAAAATGCACTAAATTATCTCCATATACTATTGTTTTTTGAGAATTTTTGTTTTCAATTTCATTACTTTCAGCGAAAAATGCATTTCCAAAATGATTCAATTTTGACATTTCCGAGGACTGATTGTTTGTTTTTATTGTATCTTCATAACAAAGGCAATTTATTGTGATAAATCGCTTGCCAACGGGAATTTACCGAGGTAACATTAATTTACCAAGGTAACGGGAATTTACCGAGGTAAATTACCATTGACAAGGAGTTTATTATTATAATTCTCATTGTAACAATGCAAAATTTGTCAGTATCATTGACATGAGTGAAATAATCGCGGTAATTGTGATACTTCATGCAACTATTCGTGGAGAATTGCAGGATCTTTAGAAAAGAGTTCAAATTCTTTCAACTGGAGCTATTTTTTACTGAAAATCTCTGAAAAGTCATCATTATGCACAATAAATAAGTGATTTGGATGAAAATAGGTGTGATATTCCGAAATGATCATTTAGATAAACTAGATGTACGCGTTAGGAAAACTTTGGACGGGAATCCATGCATTTTCAGTAGAAAAACTTCAAAATGGAATACATAGTTATACAGCGGTGAGATTGAACCTAATAGAACGATGCAGTTTAAATTTATTGATGATTCATCAATGCTGAGGTTTGTTTCAATGTTCCAAATAAATATCAATTACAAATTGGTGCAAAATGTTGAGAAACTTGATGCATCAAATTGAGAGCGTGCTATAATTCCTAATCTTTCATACAACATTGTTACAGAAATCATAACTTCATACTTCGTTTATATTATAATTATTACATTAACACCTCGCTTATTGTTTTACCAAAGTACAGTTCTGTATTAATGATTCGTCTCAGTTCATTTACAGTAAAGCTAATCCGAGTCAACTGTGATTACTCAATCCAAGCTTACGCATGGTTCAGTCAAACTTAGTTTATTCGTTAAGACTAGAATTGGCCTTCTTATTATCATCATAGTGATACCTAACCAGAAAAATTACAACGGAGTGAATAACCTCAATGACTATCATGATGATAGCTTATTCTACGATGGTATTTTCATGGGCGCTATCATAGGCTTAATTGTCAGATGATTTAATATCGTAAAAGACAAGGTGGGCATCAAATAGTTGGAATAACCAGGAATTACATAGTAATTGATAAATATTTGTTACACATGTGTAACTATCAAGCAAGAATGTTTATTAAATTGAGCTCCCAATTGTTCTCACTTCATAATTCAGGACACAAGTGTACAATTATAATGACTTTTTGATTATAATGACACCAAAAATACATTCAAACGGAATATGCTATACATAACAGAAATAAGACAGTTCATCAAAGCTGCACAGATTTTTTTGCAAATAGCATAGATGAATGTATATACATAGATCAGAACACATCTGATGAATCCAGAATTCGAGAAGTAGATGTGATACGAAGATTGTTGTGAATATATTTCTGAACACCTCTATGTATGAGGAATGATAACATTCAAGGTAAAATAAATGCTATCCCACAACTCTATTTTGCAAGCAAACACAATTCGAGCTCCAACCTCATCCTACCCTTCCAGCAGAATAATAAATCCTCACCAAATGGAACCGTCCAATCATCTAACTATAATTGATAAAGTTTCCTCAAGCAATATTCATCGGTATCGCTGACCATTTTCCATCGTTAGTTCCCGGGAATGCGTTTACGTTTCAACATTTCCACTATCACAATATCACGAGAGCTGTCGTACTTTGAAATTGGACCGTTAAAATCGCTTCTGTTATCCTCTGCAGATTATTCTGCTGCTCGTGCGAGTGGAAGAGAGCAACATATGCTGGAGTAAGGATATGAATATCTGGGCTGTTGGTCATTTATTAGATCGCTATTGTTTCGAGTAACTATATGCGACGAAATAGTCCTAATATATCATGACAGTTCTACGTTCTATCATAGAATATGATGTCTCTTGAAAATAAAAACGAATCACATCAAAGTGACACTATCACTGAAATGAATGAAATTGATAGCGGAACATGCAATGACATTACTGGATCTATGAATAATAGAAATAAAGATATTTTATGAGTCATACGAGATTCACTAGACTGAATCTGATATAAATCAGAGTTCTATGAATGTATTTTAGTGATTATTTCACTCATGTAAATTATACTGACAAATTTTGCATAGTTACAATGACAATTTTAATAATAAATTCCTTGCCAACGGGAATTTACCGAGGTAAATTCCCGTTGGCAAGCGATTTATTGCGATAAATTGCCTTTGTCATGGAGAAACAATACACAGTTCTAATATAAACAAACAATCAGATCTCGGAAATGTCAAAATTCAATCGTTTTGAAAATGCATTTATCGCCGAAAGTAATGAAATTGAAAACAAAAAGTCTAAAAATACAAGAGTATATGGAGACAATTTAGTGCATTACTCAATAAAAAAGGTTAGTTGTTGCAACTAACATTATTTACTAGGTACTTATAGTAGCAATTTCATTCGAGAAATATTCTCCACAAATACCACTCGCGACTTTAATTTTATCATAAATTTTTCTTGAAACATTGATTACCTTTAAGTAACATCCTTTGAGTAATCTGCTCAGATGAAATCCCTCGAGCTATGCTCTCGTGATTTAATCGGACAGATGACTCTCACGATGTTTCTAGGTCTTCAATGTTTCCAAGAAAAATTCATTGATAAAATTACAGTCCCTTGTGATATCATATACGATAATCCAGGATTTATATTTTAACCCCCATCAACAGCTGATACATAATCATGGAATGAGCTTATTGTCTATTAATATTATTTCAATACTTGGAACGAATGCTGGGAATTTCATTAATATTTCCGAATCAATTTTATATCTACATTATGGTACTCTGTTGATTACTATTATTTCAAAAAATCATGGATACTGGAAAATGGAGTGTGAATCAATCATGATACTCATATTTATCGGTAATTCCGGATCAATAATTGAATGATGAATATAGCGTTGGCACCAAATGTTACATAGTTAATGAAATTCATTCAAATTTTTATTCCAAATAGTAAATATAAATGAGCCAAATATTCAAATTATCTCGCATAAGTTGCTAAATAAAATATTCATTATCATAGATGAAATATTAACATTCAATTTCAATTTTATAAATAGGATATAATATTTTATTAACATTCCTGATCAATTTCAACAGCATTATTTATTATTGCAAAGTTGTTAACTGCCAGTTCATACCTCTGAATATTTCAAATATTAACATGGTTATTATCCATTTTACAGCTTATATATTTACTGAATATTTTAGATCGAACGTTGTGTATTTTTGATATAAAAATGAGAGTTCGAAAGTGACATAATTGGTGACCGAATGGCATAGACATATTCTGGTCTGCCAACGGATTATTCACTGTCTCTATTATCTATCTATCAACGTCAAATTTTGAGCATAATCTTTCTGAAATCATACATAGATATTATTAGTATTATCCTGCGAAAGATATGTTTACAACATCCTCTTGCATATGGTCTTGTTCTAGCCTATGGTTACACATATTTTTAGACAGCTATATAACCAATCTAAGGTTCACTGGAGAGTCAAAGAGTCAAATTTTCAATATCATATGCTTTATCGTTCACTTAAACGGTTGAAACACAGATATATCCATCCTGAACTCTTGCAATCAAGCTGTGCCAATCCTATAAGCATATTTTCATAGTATAATGCATTGCATCTTTACTATACTGTTGAATCAAAATTCAATAATGAACAAATTATTACGACAAATAATGATACAAATGAGCTAGTCCCAATAATATGAATAGAAAGAAGAATCAAAGAGCTTATTCTGGAAGAAAATGCTTGCGAGTCTATAAAGGCTTCAATTCTATTTCAAATTTGTTAGATAATAATATTACGGAACATCATGTTTTTGATGCAGTCTTCACAAATAAATGAAATTAAAGTGTCCGTAATTAAATTCTTTCTCAATCTTATATGGATATTTGCAGGATACAAAAACCAAAGCACACGTTTTTGAGATTTTCGTCTGTGTATCTGTCTATCTGTGGGTTTGTAGGTTTGTATACCTGTCTGTCTGTCCATCTGTTTGTCTGCTAAGACTTATCTTTGCAAGGATTGTCTCGATCACACTACAATTGTTGTCGGTACTCTCACATGGAGATTTTTGACATAAAGTCATCAATGTGGAATAAATAGAGCTTGAATTGATTTGCTCGTTTGCGTATCGGTAATCAAATTGCCTTTGAACTTCGTATAGTTCTTGTTGGTAATTGCATGAAAATTTGTGACATTACTATTAATATGCAGATTGTGATGCCCAAATCTTATTGAATAACTTTTGGCTCTCACATCGTTCATCTGATAAATTCAAAATTTAGAGCAGTTTTTGTAGGTGCTGGCGATACAGTTTCTTACAAAATTACATCAAATGCTGAAAGCGGACTTTTGGAAGCTTCATCCGTAACTAGTCATAGTCCAAGATCCCAGACCCGCCAGACCTTACTTATTTTCTGAGAAACAAAATTTGTGGATTAGAATAGTGTTAGTCGGTACTTTGATCAAACACATATTTACTAGTTTTTGCCGACGGCCAATTTATAGATACGAGGTGTTATAGGTACATCAAGACAACACTTTTCTTGAAGCCTGAGTGCTGATTTTTATGTATGTTCTAGAGAATATTATTAAAAATTGATAATCAACACTGCCAGACACTGAGCAATTTCAAGACTCTTTATGTATAGCCAGACCAAGGAAGAGTTGGATGCCCATAGATACTTCACTTATTACTATCAAGCCTACAAATAGTGACCTCGCGCTTTAACTCACAGCGGTATTTTAGATGTGTCGGGGGATGTTTAGCCCTACGATTAATCTAGCTGTTAACAAAAAGTATTGGAATTGTACCCTGAGTGTCATATATAAAGATCAACACTCAAACTATAAGCAAGATCACGTTATTCTTCGTGAGCTTTAACGAGTCTGGCAGAAATTACCACCGATGGAAAGTGTCTAGCAGTGTTGATTATCAACTTTTAACAATATTCTCCGAAACATACCTCAAAATCAGCACTCAAGACCTTAAGAAAAGTGAATAATGTCTTAACGTACCGCTAGAACCTTGTATCTGTAAATTGGCCGTCGCCACAAACTAGCTAGTGTGCGTATGATCAAAGTACATACTAGCACTACACTATTCCACACATTTTGTTTCTCAGAAAATAAGTAAGGTCTGGCGGGCCTGGGATCTTACTCTATCAAGTAGGGATATTCCAAAACGTTTGTGTGAAGAATCGTTTTAATCATATTTTCACGAGAGTCAATTAGATCGGTCTGCTCTGAAATGAAATATGAATTATCCATAGCACAGGACTTCCGCGGGTGAAGCTCGAAGTTTGCTTTCATGCTGCAATCGATTTTCATTATTTTTGCCTGAGAGCTGTAATCAATTATTATATTTCTAAGAGAAAATCAATTAGAAAAACTCTGGAAGAGGACAACAAATAGTAATCAAGGTATCAAGGGTATTAAAAGGACCAACAGTGTATTTTCCGAGGGTCTCCGTCTCAAGGTGTGTATAGTTCAACCATCGAATGAAAGTTGACTTCTAAGATATTTTGAAGATTTTGTTTTCTTCCAAAACGTTCAACTATGACTAGAATGATAAGGAAAACTCACCTTCACAAGTACCCACTGAAATACTGGACTAGGAATCCCTAGAAATACATCAACATGGATGTTCCTAATACCACTGGATTACTAAAGACATTGGAAATGGTCTTAGCTATAGAGTTTAAGGGATATATTAGGACTCATTTGTCTCATTACCAATGATAACTTAGGTGACAATTTTTAAATTGCGGCAGCCGTGGGTCTTTTGGTATCTCTGATGAAAATAAATATTCTTCCGAACCATTTCTAGAAGACATATACAACATATTTTGCTATCAAATTAGATAATAAAAATTATTTCTAATGCATCCCTGTCTTGTTATCTACTATTCTGTAAATATTGTAGTCATCCATCTATTTCAAACAAGTTATACTAATGTATTTCTGAGAGTTCCAAATCCAGTATTTGAATGGGTACTTGCAAAAAGTCTCAGGGCCTGGATTCTAATCTTTGCTAACCATTCTGTTATGAAGTTTAGTTTCCTTTGAAATTCGAATAACTCAATGTTCTGAGAGAAAACCATATCTATAAAATAATTTTAGAGTCAACTTTCATTCGATGGTTGAACTATACGTTGACCGTAGACATTATCGTCCGTCCAACTCCCGTGGTGCTTTCAATGTTTAATGTCCAACTAATGTACTATTCCAATCAAAATCCTTGAGCATTATTTTGAAACATTATGCCCTCGGGTATTATTTGTTACGTGATCACCCTGAAATCAGTGTTATTATGACAACAATAACAAACAAGTCAGACATCAAAATATTGATAGCACAGGGCAATTATCTTCGTATCCATCCATGAAAATGTCTGTTTTCGATTTTAAAATGGATGCCAAAATTTGAATGAGCACTGCTATCCAATTACAAATGACCGTCGTTAAGATTTTTGACTGTCTTTTTGTCTGAAAATCCGTCCCGAAAAGGCTCTGAGATTAGAACAGGAATTTTGACCATATATTTTGTGTATGTTCCATTTTGATATCTTGCAGAATAGGAAGATGAGTAAATAGATATTTGTATGCTTCATGTCTGCCCCAGCCATAGATCTGCAGTGTTAGCGTGACAGAAAGTTATTTTTTCCTCACTTTTTCAATTCACAATTCTAGTCAAAAAAGCTTTGATGTTTCTATTAGGGCTCAGGAGCTCATCAGGGCTAATCGAAGGACTATCAGGGACACCTCGAAGGCTCATCAAGGATACATTTATATTCATATTAAATATGAATCACGTCCAAGATTATTTGTTATATGGATAAGCCTGTTTGCAACAAGCGACAAAAAAAGCATTAGAGCCTATTTTGTTGGGGCTTCTTCCATAAAATGACACTTTGACCAGTGTACCTTGTACTCCCGATTTTTTCAGCCGAAACATAGGGCGGTCATGATTCCGGTATATTCATATGTAAGTTTGATGAAGTTCGACTGAATTTTGATCAAAGCGATATGCAATACTCTGAGAGTAGGATGATATTAGAAATTACACAGGCAAAGTTCTATCAAAACTCATAATTCACATTATGTGGCTATCTGTCAATGTAATTCATTATTTCTTCATTCAATTCCATATGAATACCCCAAATTAACTCCGCTGGCGCTAGTTCAGACTTCTTTTCATTGATTTCAAAAAGTACGTTTATATGCAGGCACAGCCGCAGGTGATAAAAAATTTAAAATTATCAAGTTCAACATCCCGGAGTGCAGTTAGTTCAGTGTGATAATTATGACCCTATTCATATTGCATAAAAAGGTGTAATTTGTAACAACGGATTGATAAGCATCAGTCTTCAATTGAGCAAAAGGTTCTCTCTATACATTATAACAATCATAACTTTCAAAAAGATAATAAATTTCTTTATTAAAATCAAGTATTGGAGCTCAAACCTTAAAAGATTTGGAATTTGAGAAGACAATCAACGCTAAGAACCCCTGAGGCAGCAACCAATCAAATTTCTTCGTCCTCATATAAATAAATGAAATTAGTGATATTTTGTCTATGCGACCTGATGAGGACAATAAGAAATATGAAGAGCTTTCATCAAGATAGATTATTCATCATGATATTTGAATTAACAAACCAATTAAATTGGGAACGAATACGTATTTGCAAGTAAAAATAAACTTTCTCCGGAAATATGTATTATTCAAAATAGTAGGAAGTCAAATCAGATTCTCAAAGCGATGTAAACCAAGAAATATTGATGGAATTTGATTAAGATAATGAATCTCGAACAAAAACCTTGGTTGAAAACGATTACTCCTTCTCTTTGGATGCTTCTCTAAAGACATTAAAAACCTTCTATTTGCAAGACAATCGCAAAAAAGACACGGACAGAAACATTGGAGTCGTTGATATCATTAATTAAAACGTCTGCAAGGGATCTCCATCATGTTGATTCTCTTATTTCCTTTCCAATAATAACGATTTTTAAATTACGCCCCGACAAAATCTACAGATGATAATTACATAAGTTTTTGATGTGAATATTTTGAAACGACTTGATCATTCATCAATATGAGCTTTTAGAATAAAGAATATTGGGTAAATATAGTAGTAACTAGACAAATTCTTGATTATATTGTTCTCAAGAATTTATTTCAGTTATCGGTTATCATCCGACCCCGGTAAATGTACAAACTGGAGAAAGTAGGTCAAAAAGAAGTATATAAGTCACAAGTGAACAAAATTCAAAAAAAGATCAAAAACTTATACAATAAAATTACAGGCTCTTCACAAAAAAGAACGACATGAATGTTTTGTAATGGTATTGTGTAATTTTCTATTTTCTTTCCTGTTTCTTGTTGATTTGACTCACTTGTTTTTGACTTCCTCTTTTTCTCATTGTAGTCCTTGTAGTCTAACCAAGGTCTGTTGATGATCAAGCAGGGATCGAAACGGTAATTGAAGAAATCCTGAGAACAGCGTGATAAAGAAGAGTAACAGTATGTAGAGAAGGGTGACCTATATTCTCAAAACAATTCTGAGATCATAAAATTGAATGACTTCTTTCTGAAGATGACTTATTTTGTCAGATTTGTCATAGGTGTGAAAGGATAGTATTGTAATCTTCTCATATTGACATATTTTGAGCTATTTTTAAACAAGAGAGGAAGTGTTGACGATGTAACAAATTTAGTAGTTAAAACTAAAAAAGCATTTGTCTATTATTTGGTGCAAAAAATGCGAGCACCCTCTTGGCTCATATGTAGCTGATTCAATAGTATCCTTCAAATTTCCTAAAATCTTGGTATATAATTTTTCAAAGTGCTCGAACTGCCCAATGGTTAGTTGAATCCAATTTTATATAAACGACTTGTTCTCGACTTCTGAATTCATGACACATGCGTAACTTTACAAGTATTCAAGTGTTTGTACCAATTTTGTATTGAAAACTGAATTATTGATACTTTTTGAGTTCTTATCATATTTTGTATTTGTTCTCTGACTGGGAAATTGGAGCATACAGTTTGGTTTTGATATGAAACTTTATTATATTGGTCTTCATTAGAAAATCACCCACCGCATTGAAAAGTTACTTCTCATACAATCTTTGTCGTTAGATATAATTTTTGTGCTTAGTTACGTCTGTCCATTACGTAGATAAGTTATTGAAGAATGGACGTACATGTCATCAGTCTAATTTTACTCAGTGAATCATCTTGTCTGTTGCAGGAGACCTCACAGGTAAAAATTCATAATTAGGACAATATCACCCTTTGCAGGCAGGCCGCGAAGTGAAACTGACAAATGTCAATAATTTGTAGAACTTATATCTAATCATTTATTCAGATTATAGAGGAAAATGCTCACTCAATAATTTACTGTCTGAGTTCAAGTATCGATATGAACTAGAATTTTCATTCTGATTGACAGAACAAAAATAAGAAAAATTTCCTTTCCTTTCCAGATATGTTTGAATAATTCAGGAAAAATTACATGCTCCAGAAAGAATCTCTCCCTTTTTGTGCGGCAAACTTTTGGAAATATTTATCCAGAACGATTAAATCTGAAAGAATGTTGAAATAAACGAATTACGTTTAGAACTTCTACGTAAGAAAGTTATCTATATAAGTAGAGCGCGCTAAGTTCCCAACATTTCTCTGAAACGAACATTTGCAAATCTGTTCCAGACACTTTCCTATCGAAAAGATATCTCCGTGAAGAAGGGAATTCAAGGAGTAAGATTCCCAACTCTATTCTTTGGGAATTAAAAGACGATATCCATCGTATGTATATATATATATATATATATATATATATATATATATATATATATATATATGTATTCTATATGCACACATATTGATGTGGATCAAAAATTATTTATTTTGTCAATACAAAGGCTAGCATCCTTGCAGTATGGCTTCTGATATTCTATTTAATGAGTCTCTGTGAAGGTAGCCTCTAATTCAGTCAGCTAAGAACAGCGAGTCCGGTTAACTGTACCTTGGAATGAAAAAATGCAGTTATATGGTTCTTCTTTGAGATGGTTTACAGATTTTGAGTTGTTTTTACATTCGCAAGAGGATACAATATTCCAAAGTCACCGCATTGAACTTCGCATGGACGCATAGGTCTGGGACCTCAAACGTACCATTGCTTGAACAAAAAAGTACAAGCAAATGTTAAAACTGTCCATAACGGTATTGAAAATAAGCTGCAATATAAGAAAACCTGGCCAATACAACTGAGGGATAAATACCCAAATTTTCGAGTAAATAAGCAGAGTTCCTTACAGTTGATTCATTGCCTTATCGGACTTGCATCTGTTTGAACCACTTTAGAACGCTCTACGTGAGTTAACAAAAAAGTCAAAACTCATAAGTAGATGTGGTTTCAACAGCAGAGCATATACAAATCAAAAAAACAACGAGACATGTATAATGGTATTGAAGAATGGAGCAACCGTCGTACCACTGTTGAAATGAGAGTTGGAGGAGCATGGAGACAATTAATAAAGTTATTCAGAATTAATTTCAGTAAGCTAAGAACTGTATACAGAAGTTATAGTCCAGTTATTACTATATCATATTTTCATACATTTGGCTTCTTGGAGAGATTATATGTTAAATTCGCCTTCAACGAAGACGACAAGATCCATGAACAAATGAAGCTCCACCAGCAAAGTGATTAAAACAATATATTTCTACCTCTGTTTTATATCTGAAGAAGTGTTCGCAGGTGTTATTGAGGAAAATCTGCAGTACTAGAGATTCTGTATAACGTAGGTGTCAAGGCAACTCACGGATGTCCACAAAGAACCAAGGATATTGGAATCAGTGAACAAAGTTCCCCCCTCATCTCCACAATCTAGTGATCGCCTCATTGAACTTCAAAGCATGGCAAATAGTTTCCAACAGAGGCTGGGAAAATTGGAAGAACGATGAGGACAACATATTGGTGTTAGAAAAAAGGAAGACTGGTCTACTACCATTAAAATAATAGCTGAAGGAGTTTCCGCAGGTGTTGGTACTGTCCGTAACCTCATTGAGAATGGATTTAGGGTTTGAATCAATGCACATAGGTCCTGCCTTGTTTCTTCAGTCCAGAAATCGGACTCTAACTCATTTTGACTCCTGAAGAAGATTTTATGTTAGATTCATGAACAAAGGTAGCACCAGCAGAATCCCATATCAGCGGTATTGACGAGTTGATAGAGCAAGAGAAAATGTGCAACGATATGAAGAGGAGGGGTGGAATAAATTTATAAAAGGAGCTATAATTTGTCTCGATACTTTTCGAATGAACCTCATGGATGTATAATAATTTCATTTAGTCGTGGCTAAGAACATGCATAAGACATTGTTATATGTCTCATCTTTTCTAGAATGATCAAAGCATCTCGAATCTATTCAAACTTTCAATGGTAGGAGGGAAAGATTTGTACGACTTCATGAGTAAAATCAATTAATTTATGTTCATATACTAATATATAGATTTTGATCAATAACATCAATTTCATCACTGATTATATGAAATTCATTGCAATGTATAATTCACAAGTATATATATATATATATATATATATATATATATATATATATATATATATATATATATATATATATATATATATATATATATATATATATATATATATATATATATATATATATATATATATATATATATATATATATATCTATATATATATATCTATATATATATATATATATATCTGGATGTGCGTGTGATGCGCTGCCACCAAATATTGTACACTTCTCACTCGAAGCTCTCATTCGCCTAACCTTGAGCTAGCACCGGATCCTCTTGAACTATGAGAATTATTGCGAGAAGAATCACTCTCCGAGCTCCTGCCATGGCACAACACAGGTCACACACAGTACACAGTCACAAGTTTCCACAAAAGTTCATCACATAAAAATAAATAAGTCACAGAAAAAGTTTGAAAATCTCATAAACTGTCACTATTTATTAACAGATCTTAACCGTCACTAATCACTTAATCACTGAAAACTAATCTACATCAATATCAATTTTGATGTTGCGTATACTTTGACGTCGCCTTTCTCGTGATGCACGTATACGTTGGGTGCTGTCGCGATACTGAGCGATTCAACTACGCGCGCCAGTCCAGGACCTGCGCAATGGACCAGCAGGCACCCATCGCTGTCGCGGTAACGCACTGTGGGTAAGTTTATTCCACTTGCACGACTCCCCCACTCGACGCACGCGACCACCGGGCCTTATCACACCCTCACTGTCTTTTATCAAAGCGACAACCCGGTTCAACACCTACAGGCAATGTCGCACCAATACGCCAAGTAGTAATAGCACAGCATATCACTAAATAACTGACAGAGTGCAAGAGGGAGGAAGATAATATGGGGTTGGTAATTTTCGAAAGTTTGAGATGAAGAGTAATACATAATTCATATTCATATATAAATATATTGCTAACGTAAGTATCAAAGCAATACAAATTCAGGGTTTTTTCTTCTCAAACGTGAATATAATCAATTCCACGGACTAATCAATTATATTTCACAAGCATGTGAGCTATAATAATGACAACTGAAGCACACAGACGCAAGCTTTTTTTGTTATTACCTCCACTCGCCATGTATTGAAAAATGATTGTGGAAAGCAGGTCATACCGTTCGAACAACATTTATCATTAACCGTCACGCGGTTTTTGAACATTTTATATCTCATTTGGTGACACTGAAACACTAAAACTGTCACGGAATTTGTGAGTTTTTATAACATCGTGGAGACGTTGTGCTTAATCGACCATAAAATCGTTGAAGCATAAATAACGATTGTGGTGAAACAATTTATCAAAATTTTATTCGTTTACCGTTTACCTCATTTCCTGCATTTATTCATCATTTGTTATTCTGTAATTATTATAATATTAGTACCTATGAATATAAATTGGAGTTATCAAATGGATATCGGAGAATTGAAACATGATAGAAGAGTTCTTTTCCATTCCCACAATGGAATAATATGATGGGACTATCAAATAAAATAGGAGACAAATATGTTTTGCCATACAAATATAGTTTTCATATATTTGAAATAATAATCTGTGACACGTTCCTCTGCAAACTCAAGATGCGACAACTGATAACAGACTAATTTGAGTTGATAGAATACTCTGGAAATTGTACTCTGGCTCCGATTAAGTCTCAACGTCAACGCTGCTTTTTTAGATAAAATAACTTCTGTGAACAGAGTCAATCCCTTAAAAAATAGTTTCCAAGAGCAACAAATAGATTTATGCCAAATAAGAATGGTTGGAAGAACGATGATGACGAGTCTATGAGACATTATCAACAAACCATTTTTCTTCTATCACTAATTACTCGTATGTGCCAATGGAACTGCTAGTGAGACTAAAATTATTCCACATGTACTTCACTGCCAGACGGAGTATTGCCGGATAAAACTGGTCGGAAGACACTGAAATAGCTCCCAAGAAGCATGTGAAGTACTTGCCATTTGACTGACATCACCATATGTGATCAAAGCGGCTATTTGGGGTAAGGAATCTATAAATGCCCCGATATGGCTTTCACATATGCTAAATGGACCAACAAATGTTAGGCGCAGACAGCTTGGATAGATAGCACTGGACTATCAATCGGGTAATAAACAGTTCCAGTCGATTAGGAGATACACATATTAAAATGTATGATGAACATTGCTTTCCACTGAATGTGAGGATGAAGAAGAAAACTGGATGAAGACTGAAGTTATACTGTTCCTTGGTAGAGAAGAACGCAATCCTGAAACATTTCTATTAGAAAATACCAAGGTATCACCCAAGGAGCAAATGAAGCATATAATTTCTTTATATGATCAAGTCTCACTTGCCAACCGCATGTAGAGGAGATAGTTTATATTCATTCACTGAAAAGATTTTGCCCAAGCCGAATGAATTGACAGAGGCCAAATGCAGACTATTATAACAAGTAACAAATGCTATGATACCTAATGCTACTTCAAGATCATCAATCCGGCAATGAACAGTTATATTTGGTAAACAGGTACATATGAAGAAATGGGAGAACAACCTTATCTTCTAATAAATATAGCAGTGAAGACTCCTCATTGGTATAGAAGAAATAACGATGACAATGAATTCGAAGAAAAGAGAATTTGCTTTCAAGAGGCAAGTGATGATTTCTAGAATTTGATATTTGATCAAGGTCTCACTTCTCCATTTCACATAAAAGAAATGTCTGATAACTTCCCCCTTGGAAGGATTATTACCAGACTGGATGGATCAAGTCTTAGAACATCAATCGGGTGATAAACAGGTTCAGATGTCGAGGAGGCACTTATGCTGTAATAAGAGGTTGAAATGATCTCTTTACTGAATGCAGGTGTGAATGGAGAAAACTGGATTGAAAAATTGAAGTAATACTGCTCTCTGTTGGAGAAACGTGATTCAGGGGCATTAGAGTTGAAGATTATCAAGATGGTTCTCAAGGAGTGAATAAATTATTTTCACTTTTTTATCACATGTGACCACAGTCTTATCATTCACAGGAAAACGGAATCTAACTGGACTTGACAGTTATATCTGTATAACAAAGAAATCCCGTTGGGAGAAGAAGTCAAATATCCGGGAGTAATACTGGATAAAAGGCTAACATCCAAACCATACGTGGATAAAGCTACAAATAAAGCCATAAGAGCCTCATGGGCCTGCAGGCGAATGTTTGGAAAAAGCTGAGGTCTATCAACAGCAATGACCCACTGGATCTACTCTGTTATGGTTAAACAAGTTATAGAATACGCCAGCATTGCCTGGTGGCAAAGAACATTGACGAAGCACTGTCAGAATACACTAAGCAGAGTTCAAAGGACTGGCATGCCTAGGAATCACGGGAGCTATGTCAACAACACCAACGGTGGCGATGGAAATCCTGTCAAATCTACCTCCATTACACTTAGCCTTAAAAGCGAGAGCACCTAGTAGCGCATATAGAACAAAACTTCACTCAAAGAAGGAAAAATGCCAGGAAGAATACTTCAATCCCATTCTACAGATAATGCCCGACCAAATTATTATCAAGCATGCCATTATCAAAACCTACAGGATAGAAATTCCTGCAAGGGATGATTGGAAGCAAATAAACAAACCGTCATCTACACAGACGGCTCTAAAACTATTAATGGTATCGGAGCAGGAATACATGGAGCAAAAGGACTGAGACACAATCAATCGGTTGGACTCGGGACAAATGCAACAGTATTTCAAGCCGAACTGCACGCAATCGTGATCAGTGTACAGCTATTACTGGAAAGAAGAGAAGAATCTCCATAGTTACAGATGGACAAGCCGTTTTGAAAGCATTAAAGTCTTAACAAATAAGATCTGGACTTGTCCTATATTGTATTCATAGACTCAATACTCTTGGAGTGAGGAATAAATCGAAGTTAATATGGGTACCCCGGCATTCAGAGATTGAAGGAAACCAGGTAGTCGACCGCCTAGCCAAGGACGGGACAAATCTGCCCTCAATCGGGCCAGAGCTTGCTTGTGGAATTTCTCTGGAAAGAGTCAAACAGGAAATAAAAACAATGCTCCAGTAATGGCACAAAATCTACTGGATACAATCATCAAGGCAGAGACAAGCAAGGCTCTTCCTGGATGATCCATCCAAGAGAAAGGCAGACAGCCTACTCACCATGAGTAGGAATGATGTCAGACAAATAATATGTCACTACGAGGCGTTTATTGCCAGCAGACATAGTCTAGGAACATAGTCTAGGGAAAAACTGCCCTCGAAGAACTTAAAAGGGTTAAATCTATAGAGAATCCTGGACCTTTTTGGACAGATGGGACTCCTATCAGAGGAGTGAAATACAGAAGGTACAATAACCCAAAAGGTAGCAATACAGAGACCTATGAGACATCACCTCATGTCAAATAATAAAATAAATAATAATACCACATGTGGAGGGTATCGTTAATTTTAGTGCCCTGAAAATGTTTTCAGATGGACCAACACAGGTCAAATACGGTCTGTTAGAAGAAATGGTATTCAATGTAACGCTAGTATAAGAAACAACTAGACTATCAATCGGGTAATAAACAGTTCCAGTCGATTAGAAAGAGCATATGCTGAAATTAAGGATGTATACTGCCCTCCACCACGTACGGCTTGTACAGCTGGAATCTTTGTGCGGTGGAGTATAGAAGTGCATGTTAGAATATAAAGCTTGGAACGGAGAGTAATGATATGACGAACGCGATATAGGAAAGAAGATAAAAGGTCGTGATCTTATCGGGTGATTTTCAACATAAAATGAAGTAAAATTCAGTACTTATCCTCAATCATAAACGCGGCTGCTTTCAAAGGTAATCACGCCGAAAAGACAAAGCTCAGAAGACTACGTGTAATTATGAACAACGAAGGGATAGATATATTTTTTTATTTTCCTTGATAGAAAACTTGGTGGTGAAAGTGGCAATTTCAGTGATATTTGAAGTGATGTGGTCTTGCAACTCATGTGGTAAGATCTCACTACCACTTGTAGTATTCTCATCTTCATCGAACTATATTCACTTGCACAGAATTTAAATTGAAAAAATTGCTTTTAAGCTAATAGTACATACCAAGGTCTGCCAACTTTTTTATAAATAAGATCTATTTTTCATCTTACAAATTTACCGCGATTGCATAGCAACTTTGTGTGATGCAATTGAGTTCCCTAAGTGAAGACAGAAGAGTGAGGGATACTAGAAAAAGGCAAATGCATCTGCATATTGTGAATGAGTTTTTCAATTGAAGGTGCACGACCACAACGAACATTAATAATGTCATAAGAGTCGAAAAAAGTAGTACAGAGGCTCTAGCATTTCAAAAGAACGGAAAAAATTACAGACCTAATTCTGGTGACAGAACGTCGTTTGACAATAATTTTGCATCGAAATAGAGGCGATTTTATTAAACTAGAACTCCACACTACCTCATCTATCAATAAAGGAATTCTATATTTCCTATGGTACCAAAATAAAGAAGGGTTCAAGGACAGTATGATATAAAGTAGTTTTCAAAATTCCAAACAATAATAAATTATGATCAGAAATATATCTTCGTGTATTATCACACAATTCCAAGATGGATCAATCTTTATTTTCTGGTTGGATGAAAACGACATCCATTCGACTTCTGTGTAAGCTGACCACAAGCTAACAAGTATTTTTTTGAGAGCCTCTCCATCTTTTCCTGAGTAGGAGAGAAAACAACAAAGATTGTGAGGAAGATAATTGTCTCATTAGCATTTAATTCGCCAAAGCAAAGCTAAAATTGAGTTTTTACAACTTGTAATGCCAACACAATATGCGATAAATCAATTATTTGCATTGTTGGTTAATCTTAACAATTTTTTTTATTTATTTTCCCGTAGCGCGGACGAATTTAATTGGATCCGATTAATTGATTATGTTCGAAAACATTTACAGTATGCAGAACAAACAAACAATGCGTAAAAGTTTGATGGTATTTGTGGCATTTTTTAAACTCTTGACGCTGTAGCTGGAATCCTCATTAATTGTAAATATTTTTTCATAGTCGTTATTCATTGATTTCTTTGCTCGAAGTATCAATTCATCTTGAGTTTTCTAGAGATTCAATAACTGAAAATTCTAGTTATGCAATAATTCAAAATAATCATGGAATCATTTGCTAATTCATGATATAAGGGAGTACAATGCAACTGGAAAGACGTTGAAAATGTGAAAGGGATTCATGTCTCTTCAATGTTAGAATTAGATAGTTCGCTTATACTTAAACGACAAGTACGAGATTGTGATATTTGCTGGAGTTTTATCTGATGAAATTATCGAGGCCATTTTATAGAGGTTGAAAAAACCACAAAAATATCACCCTCCTATCTGCACATAGCCAAGATCAAAGAAGATTGCCGTTTGAACATCTTTAATCAGATGAGAAATAGAATAGTACTAATTACACTTACTGGTCGCTCCATATGGTCTCCAGAGACAAACTTTTGAAGGCCGGGTCGAGTAATTGATATTAATTGAGCATCGCGGAAATCTAGAATAGCTCTCAGACTACGTCACAACGTTTTACTCGTACTTTCATAAATTTGAGATTATTCAGTGATAGATTTATACATACTTGGCGATTTTCAACAGCTCACAAAAAAAAAACAAATACTTTGTAATATGTTAATTTGGACAAGCTTTCAGTTCTAGTTGAAAAAAAAATTATTACAAGAATTATTCAATTGGTATCA
The DNA here is from genome assembly GCA_963989225.1 of Dromius quadrimaculatus. NCBI lineage: Eukaryota > Metazoa > Arthropoda > Insecta > Coleoptera > Carabidae > Dromius > Dromius quadrimaculatus. The sequence continues at coordinate 9,031,710 of OZ022328.1, forward strand.
TTTTCTCTGATATCATAAAATTGAATACTGAGAATTTTAAAAATATTCTGTCAAATACAGAATGATTTGCATTGATATTGATGTAATCCAGATTCACAATGAACAGATCCATCTTGTGAAGGTACTTTCTCTGAGTGGTTATTTTGATAAGCATACCCGAATGAAACTTTTGTTTCCATTTAATCTCTTTCTGACCCACAAAGCTTCAGCATTTATGCAAATTAGGTTCGACAAGATGAAATAAAAGAAACGTTTTTATCCTCACCAACGTCTAAGGGGGAGTACTCTGTTTACCTCCCATTCATTAACCTATTAACTTTGCATTTCATTCCAACTTTGTCTCCTCTGAGACTGCTTATTTTAAATTTTGAAGGAAATGTACAATCTCTCACTCATGCATAATTAAAAGTATTTTCCTTCAACACTGAGCTGAAAAGGACTTGACAATTTTTTTACTTTTTATTTCGATGGCAATGCTAGGCGGATAAAAGAAACTGCAAACAAATCTCTCTCCTTCAAGTCCTTCAACTTTATCTGGTTTTGCTCTGAAGGCTGATGAATTCCAGTCATTTTGATATGAGATATGCTGGCAGATAATACCATCTCATTATTAATCGAATGACTATTAACATTAGGACTATATCAATGACCCAAGTTTTATATTGATGATGTGGTCTTCAGTATTTCTCCACCAAACTAAAAGATTTTGACTAACGCTCTGAGGTAGATATAAGTCAGTTACAGCAACAAATCAGAATTTGAGTTTTTATATTTTTTTCCCTTTGACGTTGACCAAGTGCACTTGGTCAACGTCTTCCACAGATGCAGGTTGTGGCATTTGACAAATGGAAAAAAATAATTTTTTTTTTTCCGCTATTTTATTAAACTCGACATCACAGTTCATGTACATTTTTAATTTTTCACAATTTAAGTTCTTTTCGCTTCTGAAGATGGCTGAGGTACAGCCGAAACTGTAAAGTAGGAAAGAAATTAAAATATATTGACTGAATTCCCAAGACTTTTTACTTACTCAAATTCACTCATCCAGTCAGCTTCATCTATTTTATCTAATTCAATTATTTGTTCCACAGAATTTTAAATCTAAGAATCGGTTTTGACACCATCATCTCAGATCGGGGAGCAACTGTATACACATGTTTCATCCTTATTAGGACTCGTCAGTACAGTATGATATACAAACAAATGATACATTCATTTGTTTGTTTAAAACGGCAAAAGCAAACAAATCTAAGTTCCTTTTACGGACTTATAAAAAAACAAACAAACTTATAGATCATGTCAGGTAGTTGTGCTAACGGACTTAACTCCATTTGGACAGTGAACATTCTGAAGATGACACTTGGTATCGGAACTAAAAACGCACTTTGGAACGGTCGCTCAGAAGACTGGACTTTCAGAGAAGTGACTCAAGTCAGCCAGAAGGCCTTGTTTATACTTGAATTCTAATGAATCCTTTCTCAACATATTTTCGAATTGAATTCATTTTAGCGCTTTCAAGAATGTGAAGAAGACATGCAGATGAAAAGAAGAAGTAATTTCACAAATACAGACTTCTTTAAAATAACAGATTTCCGATTACATTCCTGTTAAATACATCCTTTTATGATTATATTTCCTTGAAATTAGAATTGTCCTGAATATCTTTTTATCTGTCGGTAATGTAGTCAACCGCCAAATTTCAGAAGTTCATTTGTGTATGGTCAAAGGTCACGAAGAACGTCAAATAAAAAAGTAAAATATACAACACATCACAGAACAACGGTTGATTACATTCAGATTTATTAACGGTAAGGCACAAGACATAAATACAGATCAAGCAATATCTGTTGCATTTAATTTCAGGTGTTTTCAAAGAACTTAACCCCATTTCAGCTAATGACTGATAAAATAAAGGTAAGCGCTGTTGTATGTTCAAGCAGAATTACAGAATTTAAAATTTATAGGCTGTGCAAGAAGTAAACTAATTTTGATGGACTTAAAGATGTTTGACGGTAGCAGAAGGCCTTGGGATGTGCAACTGTTACGGAGTTTTGGGACATAATTTGTCAAAAAAATTAAAATTATGACAGTAATACAACAGTTTTTTCGCGACACCACGCGGCTTTCTTAGGAGTCTCTGAGCGTGCGGAATAGGGGTCATTCACTTTTAGCGTGTGGAATGGGTATCACTCTATAGTGACTGTAGAAAATAGTATATTCCGATACAAGTGCGGAATGGAGATCATTCCATGTGAATGTGAATAATTCAGCCACGAGACGAAGTCGAGTGGCAGAATTCACATAAGCATGGTATGATCGATTCGCACGAGTGACGGATGTTATTTTTTCTACAGTCAAAGATGTCCGCGAGAATATCTATAACCAAAATATACCGTTTTCTGAGAAAGAATTTGCTTCATTGATCTCATTTCAATTCATCAAATGTTGATAGAATTACTCATATTGACTCCATTTTAAAGAGGAGTGAAAAGGAGATCAAGGAGAATTAAAATTTTCACAGTAATGAAACAGTTTTTTCGCGACGCCACGCGGCTTTCTTAGGAATCCCTGAGCGTGCGGAATGACCCTTATTCCGCACGCTACAGCGTGTGGAATGGGTATCATTCTATAGTGACTGTAGAAAAATACTATTCTATTCTACGTTCACCATAGATCCTATGTCCAGTTGATTTTGTTGACTCTAAACTTGCCATAATCTGGTTTAGTAAAAATACAATTGACAATTAAAAAAATTATTCCTTATTTTAGAGTTTTACTATGATAAGTGAGATTCAAATCAGTACCAAACTAAATATCATTCCGATAACTTGTATAAATAACAATTGACAATTATTGAAATATCATTTTTGACACTTTTACTAGAATTATTTCCGCAAGAGTTCAGTCTGATGCAAACACGATAAAATCAAATTACTAGAAAATCAAATTATTAGAAAACAATAATAACAAACTCTTGCAGAAAATGTCTAAATATGAGTAATAACCCTACATCAGGATATTCATTATTTCTTTTCTTCGCACGTTTCAGAAAAATATAACAAATTTCATTATAACTCAATATCAAATATTGAATAGTTTTCGGGGGAATATTTTTCCAGATTATTCAGGAATCAATTTGCATGTTAATACTACATTTTATAAAATAAACGCTGAAAACTACGAAAGTTTTTGTACCAATGATTGGAAACTAGCTTTTTCATGAGTTCAAGTCTTGAATTAAAGTCAAAAATTGATACGCGTTCTCAAGTTAGACAGACTGACAAACGGATTGCCAGATCTACCTGGTTTCAAATCATGTTTTTGGGTCCAGTGGAGTCTAAATCGTGAACACTCATTGAAATCTTAATCTGACAAAAAATCACGTTCATAATTACTTTCCTGTTATCTATAGGCCGGAAAAAAAGAATTTATCATAAATGACAGAGCAGACCTTACAGCAGAATGGAGCTGAAAGAAATACCTAACAGATTTCAAGATTTGATGAGAATTAGGCGTTACAACGTCTTGAATAAAAGCATACATTGATAACTAAGGTCGATAAAAGAAAATATTCAGGACTGCCCTACATGACATGTTAGAAAAGCTCAAACAGTACTTACAAGATATCGTACAGCACACACACACAGTAATCTACCAGCAAAATGACAGTGAAATTCTTGAGATTTGTGTAACATACAAATAAGTGTGGAGCATGGAAGATATATTATATTGTACAGCATTCTTCATAATTGAGGGACATTAGGATATTTGATACAAATTAAACTCACATGTATGATTTCATGTGTTATTATATTCACAAGGATCTGGCGACTACAATATTCGAATGACAATAATTGTACGACAGAAATTCAAACTAAGGTTCAAATTGCTAAACATAAAAATTGATCATAGTTCATCAAAATATTCAGTCAATTAGAAATAAAATAGATAGTTTCGAGGTTTTTGCAGCTACAAATAATATTGATATTATATGCCTAACTGAACATTGGTTGTATAAGGATGAATTGAGTAACTACATGCTGAAAAACTACATCCTAATAAATGGATTCGCAAGAACTGAATATAAACACGGAGGTGTACTTATTTATATGAAAGCAGAACTTATATCATCGGCAATAAATATAAATATCCCGATTGAGGAGAAACATTTTGAATATACATGCGCTAAAGTAAAATTTGAAGGAGAAATCTATATCATAGTGACCATTTATAGAGCACCTGACGGAGACATCAATTTATTCTATTACAAACTGGAACATCTACTGGAGCATCTAAGTAATGTAACAAATAATCCCAAAGTTATAGTGTGTGGTGATTTTAACATAGATCTATCATCAAACAGTGGTCAAAGAAATCGGTTCTTGGACTTATTTCATACTTTCGGTTTTCATCATACCATCAATACTCCTACTAGAATAACATCTAACACCGGCACCTGCATTGACAACATTCTTGTGAATTTTACAAATGCTGAGGATTATTTCGAAGTTAACCACAATGGACTATCAGACCACTCAGCACAGATTGCTAAAGTTTCTGTTATAAATAATGCACCAAACAGTAATATGCAAAATAAAAATAGAATATTTTCTGAATGTAACATACAATACTTTATCTACTGCTTGAATCATGAAAATTGGCATGAAATTTATAATACATTCGATGTTGACTCAGCGTTTTCTATATTCATGGATACACTCACACATTATTTCAACATTGCTTTCCCACTAATTAACTATAGCACCCGTAGAAAAATTGATAAAAAATGGTTAAGCAAAGATATCATCGATTCTGCTCAAAATTTGAGACATCTTTTTATTTTACGTAATGAGGGTTTTATTTCACATTATCAATATAATGAATATAAAAGAGCACATTTTAATAAGGTGAGAGAAGCAAAAAAAACTTATAATGATAGCCTCATTCAACAGTCTGAAAATGTATCAAGGTCAGTTTGGCAACTAATAAGTCAAATATTTCTGAGAAAAAAAGCACAAATACTATATCGGAGTTAAAATTTAATAATACCTCAATAATAGATTCAAAAACAATTTCGGACACTTTCAATACTTTCTTTGCTACCTTAGCTGATAATTTGATTAGCAGTAATCATGCAATTTCCAACAATAACAGTCCTTTTGAGTTCACTTTAGAGCCTAACTCACAGTCTATATATTTGAATCCAATAGATGAGCTACAAATGTATGATATAATATTATCCCTTAATAATAAAAAGAGCTCAGGGATTGACAATATGTCAAATGTGCTAGTGAAGAGAATTTCTAATTTTATTGTAGTCCCTTTAACCTATATAATAAATATGAGTTTGAGTACAGGTTATTTTCCTACTTTATTGAAAACTACTAAAGTGATACCTCTACATAAGTCTGGAAGCACAGCTTCTGTAAATAATTACCGACCCCTGTCAATTGTATCATCTTTTCATAAAATCTTTGAAAAAGTTATGTACAACAAAATTGAGTCATTTTTCCAAAAACATAAGATATTAATCAAAGAGCAACATGGTTTTCGTAAGGGATCTGATTGTATATCGGCACTAGCTGAATACACTAAAACAATATTTTCAATGCTAGACAAAAATCAAACTGTTATAGGTACTTTTATTGACTTATCCAAAGCCTTTGATTGTATAAATCATAATTTATTGCTGGACAAATGTGAAAGATACGGTCTTTGCGGTATTTGTAAACAATGGCTTGAGTCTTATTTACTTAGTCGTTCACAAATTGTTTTTATTAATTCTGTAAGATCTGATGCACATATTCTCAATACAGGTGTTCCGCAAGGATCGATTCTTGGTCCGTTATTATTTTTAATTCACATAAATGATATAAAAGGCTGTATAGTTGATGGTATTTTCGTTGCGTATGCAGATGATTTATCATTACTTAATTTCAATACTTCTTTTACTGACACAATACAACAAGCTAATAATACCTTGGATCAACTTCGTAAGTGGTTAACTGTGAATAAACTTGTATTAAATTCTGCAAAAAGTAATGTGATGAAGTTCTGTAATAGATCTACTAGCACCGAAAGTGTATTGGTTAAATATAATGGTAAATCGCTGCATCAAGTGGAACACACAAAATTATTAGGTATCATTATTGAAGAAAACATGTCAGGTAACTGTCATGTTGAATATGTATGTAGCAAATTAAGTTCTATGTGTTTTGCTATAAAACGATTGATCACTTTAGCTAATACTCATGTAGTTCAAACATATTACTATTCAAAATTTTATGCCACTATGAACTATGGTGTAATTTTTTGGGGTTCTTCTCGTACAGCTAATAGAGTTTTTATATTACAAAAACGTGCAGTACGTTTTATAGCAAATTTAAAATGGAATGATAGTTGTAGAGATGCATTTGTACAGTATGATTTATTGACTTTTCCAAGTGTATTTATCTTTAATATTTTACTGTTTACAAAAAAAAACTATAAGAATTACCTCAAACACACAGATAATCATGATTATAACACACGTAACAAAAATAATTTAACTTTACTGCAACATAAATCGAGTAGGTTTGAGGCCAATATCTATTATATTGGAGCATTGTTTTATAATAAATTACCCCATAATTTGAGAATTATTGAATCTCAGAAATCATACCGTTTTCATTTGAAAGAATACCTGATAAAACATTGTTTCTATTCAGTAGAAGAATATATGGCACAGTAAAATAGAATTGCATAAGTATATATATATATTTTTTTTTTCCCTGTAAATTTAAGTTAATTTCATTTATTCAGATTCTTTTCCATGATTGTGTCATCATTTTATTATTTATGTTATCCTTAGGACAAGTCCAATATCATGTATTGATCAATGGAATGAATAAATGTTATTATTATTATTATTATTATTATTATGATTGTTCAACCTGTAGAATACAGGGCAGTAACAGAAACTATAATATCATTTCACGATCACGACCAGCAGGTTCTCATATTTCCAGAAATCATTGAAATGATATATCTTCAAGTGAAATATTCTTGAAATCTGCTCTGGATTCAGACCAATAAATTCTACCTCCATTCAACGTAACGACCTGACCGTACTCTGGTAAACATTTAATGGTGAAATCTCACTAGGTGAGATACAAATATTTGCGTAGGGGATGAAGTACTAAGTGTATAACCTAATTTCATAGGAGTAGCTCGTTGAAATATTAAACTGAGGTTATTAATTCAATAAATAATTAAAGAGCTCAAAGTTTCACGAAGTTGAATGTAGGCTAATGAGGTTTCTAATGTCTTTATGATTTTTTATTAAGAATTAGACCCTTTAAGTTCAAAGTAAAACTTCGAGAAGTCGTTAATGTCTAACCATCTAATTGGCCAAGATCTTAAATCACTCTGATGACAAGAGGAACATTGTTGCAAAACAAATATCAGTGTCTGCGAATATGGAGCTGTATATTTGTTGTTCTCATTGTAGAAAAGTAATACCCTTAGATCCGAAAGCTCTCTCTGTTATTTCTCCAATGTATCTTATTTTCAGTGTCGAATAGTGTTGAACCCATGACTTCAATTTTTCTATAGATGTTTTCGAAGCGTTTGGTTTCTCTAGCAGGTCATCGTATTGTTAGCTGGCGTGTAACACACTACGCTTTTGTGAAAGAGATATTGTGCACATCGATCGTTGGTTGGCATGAGTAATTCCCGTGGCCGGTAGTCACCTATTAGAGAACATTCTGCGCGGCCGGACTGCAGCTGGGCCGTGCCATTTGTCCACGTTCACAGCGTGAACGTTACGTGGTGGCAGTCACCGATGTTTAGTGTAGAGACTGGGTCAGGCTGAGGGAAGCTATGCATAGAAAAAAACTAGTTTGGGGTGCATTTAGGGCATGAGAATGAGTTTTAAATTAGGTGGATATTAAACATGTAGCTTGATTCATCTGCGACCCACGGACGTATATTGAGCCTAACATAGAATGAACATAACAAGCAAAATAGGTACGAAGTGACCCTCAATCTGCAGGTTAGTCCACCACTCAACTCTAGAAAGGACGTCTGAGAGGGCAATTGCTTATAAAATTTGAATTTTGCAGCAAATTATGATAGTTTCTCTACTATACTGAATATGCAACCGATACAAAAACAATTATTCAAATCGGTGAAGCATGTTTCCAGATCAAAGAACCTTCATTCAGAAGCATCAAAAAACTTCGTGAATCAAGATACCTCAAGAAGCTGCAAGGTCCTAAACTTCAAGAAGTGTAGACCTGATTGAACATACCCCTATCAAGAATCAGTTTATTGCCTTGGAATCTTTCAGTGAACCAATTTCAATCTCAATCTGACAAGGTCTCAACATGATGACATTATTTCCGTATTGTAAATTTCAGTTCGACTGATCAAGTTCTGTTCACTTCGAAAATCATTCTAGTCATCTAAGGAGACCTTAAAACAGATATTTTCGTTATTTTAGAACAAAAATGGTTAACACGTTCACAATATTCTCCTTTCCAGGCGTGGCCAAAATTCAATGTTGCTTCGTGTATAATTAACTTTGCTCCCCACGCATTAGACAATTATAATTTATAATGCTTTTGACAGTGTCTAATCTAATGTCCAGGAGCTGTGTCAAAACAGAGGAGATTGCAAAGATAGTCTATAACATCGAACTCATTACCACGGCCATATTTTAAAAATGGTCTCATTATTTTAGTATGCTTTAATAAGCTAATGATATTAAGTGAGCAAAGCTGTTGAAGTCTTAGTCATCAGATATTATTCACATTCAAAACAAAATATATTTTATGACACACCTTCCGTTCATATGTTGATGCAATATATCGTCGGAGGGCCGGCCGCATCCCATCTTCCCTGATCGAACTTTTGACCAAATTGTATACAAATCAATCGGAAATATTGTGGTCGATCGAGTGTCAGACTCCAAGACTCTAGAATCCTCTTCAAGATGCCGAAAGAAGGCCATTTCCTTTGACTTGTCTGGGAGGGCGAAAGTCACCCATTTTGTGTTCAACTTCACTGATCAGAGTACTTGAATTGTTCTATCAAAGAAGTCGACCCCAAAAAAATTGATTTGATATTATCATCTTTTCGACACTCAGGACAGGGTCCTGAATTCATAAATTCTGGCATGTTATCGACCACCATATTCTCTATCGATTTATATGCAATATGGCCGTAAATCCGATCAGACAAGATAAGTTACTGTTGGCTTTAGCTAATTTTTGACAGAATTCAATGGAGTTTTCACTTCTTATTGGACTACTGGCTGTTTAATATCTTCCTACATATTTAGCAATGTCTAGAAAGAGATGAGCTCTAAACATTATCTAATATTGTCAAAATGCAGAAACCAACGAAAATTGAATGGAAAATTCTCGTTGTCATGCTTCGCTTCCAATCATCACCTTGATACGTACAACTGTAGTGCAATTACTTCCAGTTTTTCAAAGGCGAACATGTTACCCTGGATCTTTCCCTGTGCACTGTGATCGGAGTTTCCTTTTCAAGATATCATACGGGGTCTCGATTGACAGGATATTTAGATTATTAGTTGTCTAATTGGAGAATGAAATTTTGTCTTCCAACACCCAATCTTTCATCAGTCCGTCCGTATGACAAGTAGCATCATCTTTTCAAAGATACATTTGATATATTTCAAACGCATCCATTTAATTCGTGGCTTCAAACCTTTTGAAGGACGTTGATCAGTGCTCGAAATGTCATCTTCAAAGTGCAATCTGTAATTCCTGTCAGTTGATACGGAGTCTCAAATCATCTCGGAGACTAGAGAGCAGTCTTACTAAAAATTATGTAATAGATTCAATTGAATTTATCATAACACTATTCCGGCTATCGTCAACAAAAACTCAAAATCTCATTCTTACAACGTTACTTTATAGTATGAGACTCCGTCACTTTATACTACGGACTAAACGAACCAGATTTGAAGTTGTGTTTTGGTGATAGCAAGGACAGAAAATTGAGAAATTAAGAAGGAATCTATCACACTGATTGCCTTTGAGAAAACTCTCTCCTAGCCTCCGTGATGAGTTGAGAGTCCATACCAACGTAAGAAGGCGACAATAATATTCTATAGACGACATCATGAACGCTTCATCGAAAAATATTAAAAGTGTCTTTGGGAATGATGATGCCGCTTGTTGGAGAACAAAATTTCATTTTCAAAGTAGACATTCAGCAGGCCAAATCTATTTCATGAAATAGAAACTCCGGTCACAGTGCACATGAAAAGTCTAGTGTTACGTGCTCGTCTCCAGAAAATTGAAGTAATGCCACTACAGTTGATCGCTGAACATTAGGTAACACCAGGCCACTCCTATGCGATTCCCTATCACAACTGTGTTGCAAAAGTGAAGCCAAAAATGTGATATTATTAGAGAGAGAAAGTAGCTGAGAGATAAGTTGAGGCGAGCCCATGTTTGTATGGAGTTAAATGGCTAGGCTCGGTTTATTTAGTATTTTCATGTGAAAATATATAGTGAAATGGGAAGAAAATGTTTTGTGACAAATTGTGATACTGGATATAGAACATGTAAAGAGATTTTTTTTTTCTGCACTCAAAGATAATATGTCATTGAATAAGTGGCGAGGATATCATAAAAGAATGCTCGTGTGGAGATGTAAAAGTGAGAAAAAATTATTTTGAAATTATATTAAAATTAAAGGTTATATCAATGTTTCAAATCATTGAACGTATTCAATCTAAACTTTTAGTGAAAAATTCAGTTTCAAAAAAACTTCTTATCAATAAAGAATATAAATATTTCTATTTATGTTTAGAAATTAATAGAGATGTAATAATTGTTCACAAATTCACCGTACAGTATAATATGGAATTGTTCAATTATGTGATAAATATATTCTTACAGATACCGTTCACATATTTCCGACTAAAAGAAGATGCATGTTCGAGTATCTTTCCAAAATGGCCCGAAATATTCAGGTGTCTCTAAAAAAACAAGAAAATCTCTTATGAAACAGGATGTATCTTTGGAAAAGCCCAAGCTAATCAAAAAAGAGAAAGATATCAAAATGTAGATAGAATTCATCTTCGATCTAATCGATTCAAAGAATTTCTAATTTTCAGTAGGACTCACTTAAACGCTAGAAATAATTTTAAATCCAAAGCAAAACTTGGATTCAGAGGACTTGTAAGAATTTTTTCGATTTGAAAATCATATCCATCGAAGAAAAACAAATTTTCATCAATGAGATGTTGAAGATAAAATACTTTGTTTTCAGAAAGGAATGAAAAATGAACGGAATTTTCCCATAGATATCACAGATGTACGCAATTTAGTAGATTTATGTCAAGTTTTTTATTGATATTTTCTTCTGTTATATAGGAAATTGTTTATGTATATTTTCTCAGTTTTATTACGCCCATTGTAATAAAAAAATATTCATAAAATTGTATATGTATCTGTTATTCATAATTAGATAACTCTTATCAAAAGAAACGTTCATAAAACATGTTTCATAATAATGCAATTTCTCATTGCAGATTTTAATAAATACAAATGTTAATTTCCTCCTACTTTTGCCTTCCATTTAATAAATAATAAAGTATTTAATGTGAAGAAAATATTGAATCTATCTGGAAATTGTTTTTTATTGGAAAAGTTCAAATATAATCTCATTTCTGTATATGAAGCATGCAAAGCTAGGCCCGCTCTCGCTATCTCTCTCACGTCTGCCGCATTACATTTTAGGCTTCATGTTTTCCAACTGAGTGTCCGCTCCTCTATTATTCTCCTTCGTGCACCAGGCTGAACGTATCTGGATGATGTAGATAGGGTTGCCAACATTTATTCGACAAAATATAGTATTATCCAAAACAAGCTATAGAAATTGAGAATACATCAAAAACATGTGGTGTTTTACGAAAAAAGCAAAAGAATAGATAGGTAATGATGTATTTGCTCATTCTCATAAAAACTATATTTGGTTGTACTTCTTGCATTTTCATACAATTTTTCGTTTAAAATAAAAGTCACATACTTTATCACATCCAGTTCTCAAATTAATGTTAATCAAAAAATGAAATGGTGTTCTGATACATGTTATGGCATTACTGCATTAGTTAAAAGATAATGCAAAGTGTCGTTCTTGAATTTCCAAGATGAAGGATTTGTTTGCTAGATTTCAATGTTGAAAATATAGTATTTTCGCGTACTATATATTTCTTCAACAGTATATAGTACGTAGACTCAAAATATAGTACAATACCATGTATCAAAGTACGGTTGGCAACCTTAGATGTGGAATCAATTGAAACGCAATGGAAGTTCTCTATCAAATTCTTGTTGGTGTCCTTCATTTTGACCATATTGGGTGAAGTTTGGACTTTTCCTATTTCTGATTTTAAAATACTACTTTATATGTGAGAAGTGAGTGAACAGTCAATAGACTCATAGAAAAAATGATTTCGTTAAAAATTGAGTAGATTTTAATGAAAAATAGTATATTGTGCAACAAGTATAGAAAACTACCTATTTTACACGATTTATGATTGTACAAGTTGGTCAAATTTGTGCGAGAAATCATTTGTCACAGTTATGTGCAATTGTTATTTTTCTAGTTGCATTTTGTATGAGAAATATGCTGTTTTCTATAGTGATTGTGGAGAAACATATTTTCCTTGGTTGTGCCAGTTTATCTGAGACAGGGCTCGTATTTGTGATGCACTCTCTTCGCTGCTTTAAAATGTTGAGTTATTCTTGGAAAATGATTTGGGGTGTATTATCCACATGAGAATGTCTTTATGGCGGACACTATTTGTAAAAACTTCAAATAACTATCTTTTAGACCTAAACAAGAAACTGGTTGATTAATATTTTGAGTTTGTATATTTGTATATTTGTATATTTGCATATTTGTATATTTGTATATTTGTATATTTGTATATTTGTATATTTGTATATTTGTATATTTGTATATTTGTATATTTGTATATTTGTATATTTGTATATTTGTATATTTGTATATTTGTATATTTGTATATTTGTATATTTGTATATTTGTATATTTGTATATTTGTATATTTGTATATTTGTATATTTGTATATTTGTATATTTGCATATTTGTATATTTGTATATTTGTATATTTGTATATTTGTATATTTGTATATTTGTATATTTGTATATTTGTATATTTGTATATTTGTATATTTGTATATTTGTATATTTTTATATTTGTATATCTGTATATTTGTATATTTGTATATTTGTATAAATAATAATTCACTATTTTACAATAAGATGTTCATAATACGTCAAGATGCAATAAATATCTAACAGATAATTCAATGAAGCACAAAAGAGAAAATCAAGTATGATTCATATTAAAAAAAATACAATAAATGGAAGAGTATAGAACAATTCTCATCAAAGTTATGTTTGAGATACTCTCCTGTATTATAGAAACAATGTTTTGACTTTTGCAATCTAAAAAAAGGTTTTCGTAGAAATTTTGCTGATTCTGTGTGGTGAGTGTGAATATCTTCATTTTTAATTAAATTACCTTTAGTTCTATGAATTTCAACGAGAGTACAAAAAATAACAAACGAAGGAAGTGACAATATCCCAAAATTGATGAAAGCCTGCTTACAATGATTTCTATAATCAAGTCCAGCTAAACTTTTTACTGCAGTTTTTTGCAATCGAAATTTTTTTATTGCTGTTGTAGAATTTTCCCACTGAAGAATCCCATATGACACAATAGAGTGGAATAAAGAAAAATAAACTATTTTTAAAGTGTTATTATCAACAATTGAAACTAAACGTCTAAGTAGAAATACAACTGCTGAAAGCTTTTTGCTAATATGATTGACATGAGAAGAGCCGTTTAAAGAGGGTTCTATGAACATACCAAGTTTTAAAATTGGCTTTCCATTGTTAAAACAATGATTATTTGAAATGACTAAATTTTGCGTTTTCTTTTTATTTAGTAGTAAATTATTAGCAGCGAACCAAAGTTCAGCTTTTTGAAGGTACATACTACTCATATTCAAAAATGTTTCATGATCTTTGTTACCTTGAATAAGAGTAGTATCATCTGCGAACAGAATCCTAATGCAAGGAATCATAAAGTTACTGAAATCGTTGATGTAAATTAGAAAGAGAAAATGACCTAATATTGAGTCTTGAGGGACTCCATGCTCAATTAATTCAAACTCAGAAAGCACACCATCAACAGTTGTACATTGTACTCGATTCTGTAAATATGATAATAACAGTTTGAGAGCTAATCCATCAACGCCATAATATTCAAGCTTGGATGTGAGAATATTATGAGATACACAATCAAATGCTTTTGAAAGGTCACATAAGGTGATTGCCATATGTTCACCCTTTTTCAAGACCTCCAATTAAACTGTGAATAACATTAAGCACCACATCCACTACAAAATCCAAACTGGTGCTTTTCCTAATTACAATTTCAAAAACTTTAGAAAAGGTAGGAATAATAGAAATGGATCTGTAGTTCTCTACTCTATTGGCATCACCATTTTTGAAAAGTGGAATAACTTTCGATTTTTTTAAAGCCTCTGGATAAATGCCTTCCGCAAGGCACTTATTAATTAAGAGCGTTGATGGTTCAGCAACTTATTCTACTATTGACTTCAAAACGTTATTACTTATACTGTAAATATCTAAACAGTTTGAATTATTCAAAGATTTTATAGAATTACAAACCTCAATAATATCTGTAGGCTCAAATGTCAATTTTTCAAAATGACACTGTCCGTTACTCTTTAAAAAATCGTGTGCTTCGAACTGACTAGTTGAAATTTTCTCAATAATATTAATTGCCACTGTTGTGAAGAAGTTATTAAAATTATCCGGAGTTAAATCTAGATGAATTCTAGGAGTATGTACTTTATTGCGTTCAAAGTTAATTATACGCCAGTAGTCTTTACTTTTGTTGTCTGATTTTTGAATGTGCTTGATGAAAGCATTTTTCTTAGCAAGTTTAATTTCATTTCTGTAAATTTTGAGTTTTGATTTATACAGCTGCAGGAAGTAATCACTTTCTGCACTATTGAAACAAATATTCAATGAGTGAAGTTCCCCTCTTGAATTTTTCAAATTAGAGGTAAACCAATTTATAGGTGACTGATTTGATTTAACAGGACACATTCTAGATGGAAAAAACAATTCAATAAAGTAAATTAAACAATTCGAAAAATAAGAAGTATATTCTTCAATTGGCAATTGGCAATCAATAAAAACATTGTGAAAATCAGTTGTACTTAAAGCATATTTGAATTTTTCAATATTTTTCTGAGTAAAATGCCCAAAAGTTTCAAATTGGTGAGTTAATGGATTATAATTATCAGCGATAATAATAAACTGAGCTCTATGGTAGGAAAGACAGGATTCCATTGTACATACGTCAAAGTTATTTTGTAGATTCGTTACAATATTATCAATACAACTACTTGGAGTTTTAGTCACTCTAGTAGGTTCTGTGATCATGCTTTTAAGACCAAATGAATGAATTAAATCATTGAAAACAAGTATATCACCACTTATGTGCACACCGGATAAATCTATGTTCAAATCTCCCACAACTATAACTTTTTTGGAACAACATCTAAGTTTGATAAGCATTTCTTTAAATTTCACCAAAAAGATATTGTAACTTCCCTTACCAGTTCTATAGACAGCAATAAGTAGTATGTTACAATTTATAAGCTCGATACCACATAGCTCGATATTGTTCACTACATTCAAATCACCAAGATCTATTGGCTTGAAATCAATATTTTTAACAAAGATAGCCACCCCTCCGTGTTTGTTTGTTTCTCTACAAAAAAAGATGTTAGTTTATATGTAAAAAAATTGACTGTTCATATTGAATCTAAATCGAGCCAGTGCTCAGAAATATATATAATTGTAAAGGATAACACCGAGATTATTATTTCGACGAGGGAATTGGGATAAATTAACTCTCCCTCCAAGAATAAATAGAGATTCACATACCAGAAAAGCAATAAGTCATATTAGAGGACGATAATTCTGTGGTACTACTTTGCAATATTATCCTAGATCTGTATTGAAGGGAATATAAGGTCGACATTCTCCATAAGCTAGCTGATAGCTCAGTCAATTTGGAATACCTGGAGGAGCATTTAGAAATTCATATAATGAGGCGAAATAGTATCTTTTAATAATAATAATAATAATAATAATAATATATTTATTGCCCAACAGAATAATCCAGTAACAGGACAATATAAAAAATGTATGAATGAACAAAAACATGATAATATTCCAAAGGAATGAAGAATTGATCAAAAAAAAACAATACAAAAGACATTCATCGTGTGGTACAGGAGTATTAACAGTGTTAAATGAAAATATCGTCAAACATTTCTTCAGCAATGGTACACATTGTATGAATAGGTGCTCTTCTTAGTACATCTGTACGCGGTGCAGGTAGATAAAATGTCCGAGAGCTTCTTGAATTCGACCTGGGAACGAGAAAGTATATTCTGGAAAGTAAATATGGTGCATCTATTTTGTTATGCAATAGTTGTCGCAGGAATCTGGTACCAATAACTTTTCTCCGAGAATCCAACGAAGACATTGAATGGCGTTTAAGAAGACAACTGTGATCAAGACCTCTTTCTGGATAAACATTGTCCAACTTGAAGGATAGAAGTTTCAGAAACCTACGATTCACTCTTTCCAGATTTGAAGCTTGATAAGCGTAAATTGGATACCATACAATGGACGCGTATTCCAGTTTGTTTATCACATAAGCGAAATATAATGTTTTTAATAGCGATATATCATTCTAGATAGTCGCATAACAAAACCTAAGGATCTGTTTGCAGAAGCAACAATATTATTTATGTGCTCAGAGACACTTAGATCAGAGCAGAAAGTCATACCAAGATCCTTTACCATGTTTTTCTTAGAAATTGGTGTACCATTCATATGATAGAGAAAATCTACAGATGTATAATAACGTGTAAAAGACATCATACTACATTTAGAAACATTAATTTGAATGTTGTTACTTTCACACCAGCTGATCATGAGATCAATGTTATTTTGAAGATTCTGTGTGTCAATCGGGGAAGATACTTCTGTAAAGAGCTCAATATCATCGGCGTAAGCTAACACAGGACAAGAGAATGATTTTAGTAGATCATTAATATATATGACAAAAAACAGTGGTCCTAAATTGGATCCTTGCGGAACACCAGATATTGCTGGAAACTCGAATGAGCTGAAACCATTATAAAAGACATAACATATGCGATTAGAGAAATAAGATGTCAACAATTTTATAAGGGAAGGTGCAGCTTCAAAGGCACTGAGTTTTTTGAGCAAAAGACCGTGATCTACTGAATCAAAGGCACGTGTCATGTCTGTGTACACAGCATCTACCTGTCCACGAACATCAACAATTTCTGACACAAGCTGTGAGAAAGAGGCCAGGTTTGTTACCGTGGATCTACCTTTGATAAAACCATGTTGATTTTCAGAGAAAAAAGATATTGTATTGCTATAGATCAATTTATGCAATAGAATTTCAAATATTTTGGAAAAATTATTAATGATAGATATAGGTCGCTAATTTGTAATCCAGCATTCATCTCCTTTCTTGAAAACTGGTGTAATTCGTGATCTTTTCCAACGTTCAGCAAAACTGCTAGATTTGATCGCAAGATTTATGATAACACATAAAGGCTCTGCAAGTATGAATTTTGCATCTTTTATTAGAAAACTGGGAATTTGATCCTCTCCAGCAGTATTTTTATTAGAGAGAGAACCCATTGCAGAAATGAGCTCTTCTTCAGTCACAGAATGAAAGAAGAAAGACATTTGATTATTGAATTCAGCAGAGCTATCATGAGATGAACTTTTCGAGAAGAAACTAGAGAAATGCCGCGCGAATGCGTTCACAATATCTGATGGAGATTCATACTCCGAAACATCATCAATCATTCTACCGGGTATCCGAGAGCAATCCTGCTTCAAATGAATGAATTTCCACACTTCAGCTGGATCAGATTTAATTTTCGATTCAGTTTCAAGAATAAATGTGTCATATGCCTTTTTTATCTGGAGTTTAGTTAATTGTCTAGGTCTCTTGAATTCATTGTAGTAATTTTGCTGCTCGCATTTTACCCATCTCTTCCTATAATATTTTTTCGATCTCAAATTTCGTTTGATTTCAGGTGTGAACCAAGGAGGATATTCGGAAGATCTTTTCAGATATTTGGGTACAGATGTATCGAAAACCGCATACATAGTCTCGTATAATTTATCTACAGCTTCATTCACATTTCTAGAGTTTTTCAAAAAAGACCAATCAATATGACTTAAGTCATTATATAGCTGTAAGAAATTTGCTTTGCGAAAATTATATCTCTGATTATCCAATGACGGAAACTTGATCAGATCACTGTCAGGAAATTCAATTTGAATGGAGAGAGAAGGATGGTGGTTGTCTTCAATAACCATGAAATCAGTTTTTTGGATATTGAATAGAGCATTCGCATTGGAAAGCACAAGATCAAGCTTTTTGTGAAACATATTTTCTATCTTATTATATTGATTCAGTTGAAGCACGTTGCAAAGATCACGAAGAGAAGACGATTTCGCACAGCTATTAGCTTCATCAAAGTAGTTGGGAAGATTGAAGTCACCAACAATTACTAAAGACTCATTAATGAAATATAACTCAAGTGCATCAAAGAATAAATTAAAATCATCACAGCTGACATCGGGAGGAATATAGATTGCGCAAAGTACAAAATTCATATTGCTTAAGAAACATCTGCAAGCAGCCAAATCAATTAACGGTACAAGCGGACTAAAATCACTTACATCCAAAATTCTATAGGAAATAAAACTAGCTAAAGCAATTAGTACTCCACCGCCCTTATTACGTCCTACCTGCGAAAACTTTCTATCACTTCTTATGACACTGTATGAAGATGGAAATAATTCATGACTGTTCACAGAAGAATTTAGCCATGTTTCAGTTAAAATAACAATATCAAATTGCATTGCACAACAATTTGCATAAAATATATTACATTTTGAGTTTAATCCTCTAGTATTCTTATAGCAGTTTTTAGCTCAGTAGTAGAATGTTGGACCGCGTTGGACTATTATTCACCCGGTACGAAGTTTGAATCGCAGTCGGGGAAAGTTGAAAATTTTATATATTTTTCTTTAACTCATACAGATAACTTTTTCATCAACTTTTTAACGGGCGCCTAAGGCGCCTTGCAAACCACTTGTATCATATAACGAGGGACTTAAGTCCCTCACCTAAGGGATTAAAGGCACTTAAGTCACGTGTTATCTACGCTATTTTTGGCACTACCGTATTTTATTGAATCACATACTCTGAAAGCAGATTTATTAATCTTACAGTTTTGACAGCAAACTTGATGCAAAATTGTTGGGTGAATTCACCATCTAGAAAATTTAACGAACAATACAAAGCATTCGTGAAAATGTGTCAATTGCGATAATGCTAATATAAATCATCAATAATAAAGGTTCAAATCACAATAAAAAAATTCAATTTGACATTTAGGTAGGTACTCTGATTATTCAGTTGTCATAGAAAAATCCCTAGGGACTAAACTCAAATATAAGTACCTGAAATGAGGGATAGAAATTAATTTAATAAATGAAAGAATTCTTAACACTCAAATTATTGAAGCTCAGATTTATGGAGTCTCATAAATAAATTGCACTACGTGATGAGGAAAAAATGTGAGTTCTGGAATAGACATTGTATATTTAGAGATTCCAAAATTCATCACTTCTCAGATATGAAGGATCGAGACACCTAATCCAACCTCCAGTGTGTACTCATCACACCTAATTTGTTCCCTAGAGTTGACCATCTACAAATCATCACATTACTAGATACGTCCATCAAACATTGTTACACTGACACACGTACACAACATCCAACCAATACATCGACACACACGTGTTAGTTCTGTGTGCGTAAGTGATACGCAAATAAACATCATGAAGCGAAGTGTCCACATCGATGCACTTGGACGATTCGTGAAATCGTGACATCGAAATCGACTCTGTGAGAACTAATAGCAAATGTGAACATTCGTAAGTTGGATGTTTCATTGGAAAAGGATGAAAATGATATCACTATATTCGCAATTCACAACAAGATGAGATGCCATGCGTCTTATTTGACTTTCAAAGACGTTATGTACTAAGAATATGTTTACAAGGAGCTGTTCACGTAATTTTTTGTCTATTATATTTTATATAAGTTTTTGTATTTTTTTGACACCAAGTGACTGTATTACAAGACAAAATTATATACTCGACTCTTTCATCTATTCCACTTTCTGATATCATGTCTGGTATTGTAAGATTATGACGCAATTCCAGATCGTCCTTCGATTACTAGATTTTTCTCCTACATGCTTGGTGATTGATGACAAAACGTCCAATAAACTTCTAATCAAATGAAATTGTATTGATAGCCTACTAATCTATTTTGAAGCTATGAGACTTTATGGTACGTACTTTGTTCCTGAGAAATTTGGTAGCCGTTCTCTAGATGATTCCTGCTTCTTCATTATATTGAACACACACATTTCTTGCTCAAATAACACTCGGAGAAAATGTTTGTCTGTCTTTAATCACACAGAAATATATACGCACTGATGATAAACACTATTAGTTTCAACTATGTTGTACGACCAACTAACCCTACCGCATGCGAAGCATGTCTACTTTTAATAAAGCAAGCTAAAACTTGGTGAGCTAATCGTCAGCAGTTATTGTGAGAGATTTGTAAAAATGAGTAATTCTGATTTCTGAATAAAATAGAGCTTGGATGAAAATTATATGGACATATATACTTCGGTTTCTGAAGTTTCAATTTATTTCATCTTAAGTCGGAATGTCTGTGATATGGCCTAGATATTATTTTTTTCGCCAACTGTCAAAAAAGTATGATATTTTTGTATTGTTATGGATACGCAAAGTTCGTGATTTTTTCACTAGTAAAAAAGTTAAGCATATCTTTTCACTAGTGAAAAAATTAAGATATTTTTGCACACCCAATCTAATAAAGTTCACTTTTGTAATGCTACAAGAATAGGAACAAACAGGTATTCAACAAAAAAAGAAATATTAATTTGGACACAAAACTTTTTATTTTTTGATATAAAAATTAATTGTTGACCAGGTAACTGCAAATTTATTATATTTTGTACTTTTCTCCTACATTTTACCGAATAAAACAATTATTATTGTTGATCTATTATTTTTTGACATTTGGCAAGAAAATATTGTTTGTATTTCGTGTGCGAAGTGATTGTATTTTGTTGCGCTTTCGAATGAATTTGTTACCTCGACCTTACGGTCTCGGTTGAAGTTGACATTCTCACGCGCAACAAAAAAAACAATCACTTCGCACACTTAATACAAAATAGTTATTTATGTATTTAGTGCACGAAATTATACTTTGATGCTTGAGAATGATGAGCCGAGACAAAAATCATGCGTAAGCACCAAATTAATTTCGCGCGCGTGTTACATACAACATTTTTTCTACAGACGTCAAAAAATGATGGAAAAAAATCATTAAAATCATAGTAAAGTACAAAAATTGAGATTTATTCTATTGCAATCTAGCCTGTTATTCTGTAACTACGCAAACAGAATTTAACAAATGCTCGCATATGTCAGTTAAATTTTTCTAAATCTGGTCAGCGTCACTTTTAGAAAACCTATTTTCAATCGATGTGAATGTTGGGAATGGCAGAAGATATCAACGAAGTAGCAAATAATGCAATTGCTAACCTATTATGCGAAAAATCAAGAATACAATATGAAAATGCATACAAACAATTTAAGGATTGGTGTTCGCTCAAAAATGTATCAAGAGTAAATGAAAACGTTCTTCTCGCTTATTTTGAGGATAAATCCAAATAAGTCAAGTCTTCTACACTGTGGTCACTATACTCTATGTTGGAATCTACTCTGGACATTGAAGAAAACATCAATGTGACAAAATTCTCGAAGTTAGTGCCGTATTTAAAGAAAAAATCTGTAGGATAACAGGCAAAGAAGTCAAAAGTTCTAACGGGGGAACAAGTAAATTAGTTCATATCAGAAGCAAATAATGATGACTACTTATTGATGAAGGTAATTTTTTCGATTTTTCTGTAATTAACGTTGAAATCATAAGATTTTAATGATCTATACATTCTTTCAGAATTATATCATAATAAATAGACTTTTTTGATTTTAATTCTGTATATTTTATTTTATTTTTGACGTTTCGACTCTCTAACCGAGCGTCTTCATCAGAAAAAATGATACAAAAATAAACAAGGCAAGAAGGTATCTAGATAATTAGATATTAAAAATTGAAAATATACAGATAACTAGATGTGAATACGTGGATTCCACATTTAGTGCAAAAAGAACAAAATTCCTCCGGCATTTACCCAAAGTCTGAGGAAAAACCACGTAAAAACCTCAACAGAGGAATCAACGGTATGAGTCTTGACAATTATTAAAGAGAAAAATTGATATAACACATTAGGACGATGTCCCGTTTCTGCAACGCACACAGTTCCAAGGTCCAAACATGTCATAAAAATTTTTTCAACAGAAAAACTGAATTTCAATAATCTACATCTACATGATGTAGATAATTGTCAAGACTCATACCGTTGATTCCTCTGTTGAGGTTTTTACGTGGTTTTTCCTCAGACTTTGGGTAAATGCCGGAGGAATTTTGTTCTTTTTGCACTAAATGTGGAATCCACGTATTCACATCTAGTTATCTGTATATTTTCAATTTTTAATATCTAATTATCTAGATACCTTCTTGCCTTGTTTATTTTTGTATCATTTTTTCTGATGAAGACGCTCGGTTAGAGAGTCGAAACGTCAAAAATAAAATAAAATATACAGAATTAAAATCAAAAAAGTCTATTTATTATCATAAGATTTTTTTAAGGTTTTGCTGATTATGGGCATTTCCAGGGCGTGTCGTCGGGATGAACTTATCAAGGTGACAATTGATGATGTAGAGGATGCCGGTCGCGTATCAATAGTCAAAATACCCTATACCTAGACAGATGTTTTACGAACATTCACAGTGACAGATCTCAATCACATCAAATTGTATCGGAAGTATCTGACCCTTCGTCCTATTCATACTACAAATGAACGTTTATTCTTAAGATACCAAAAAGGCAGATGTTACAACCAAGTAGTTGGAGTTAACATCATTGGTTCAGTTCCGTCAATGATCGCAAGATACCTCCAACTACCAAATGCCAAAGCCTACACTGGCCACTGTTTCAGGAGGACATCTGCGACACTCCTCGCAGATGCAGGAGCAGACATAAGCTGTCTGAAGCGCCATGGAGGATGGAAATCCTCCAATGTTGTCGAAGGGTATATTGAAGATTCCATAGAAAATATAATAAAAATATCAAAAAAAAATTGGGGTTGTGAGACTGGAAATTCATCTTCACATATTTCCACTAGTACTAATGTCCCACCAGCACAATGTACTATAACGAAGAATATGAAAAATGAAATATGTGAGAATAAGATTGTCAAAGAATGTTTGGATGTTTCTACAAGTGGAATACATATAGGGACATGTAGCGGTTTCACTATTAATTTTAATATGTATAGCAATATTGATAATAGTTGATGTGTTTTCTGTATATTTAAATGAAGCTATTTGTTTCATCGATTCCAATTTATTTTAAAAATGTGATCATTTTCGTCGTGCATAAAATATTTTTCGCTCTAGTGCGCAAAATACTTTGTGCACGTTGTCAAGATGAACAACTCCAATACGACATTTCGCATACCAATATTGATGTACAAATGTCATCATTTTTTGACGTTTTTAGAAAAATAACTATAGCATTGTTCATGAAATACTTTGGAAACTTAGCATGCGTTGACTCCACTATATTGTTTCCGATAGATTCGTACAGTTAACATGAAACAATATTATTAAAGTGTATTTCCAATGTTGAATACAAGTAGTTTATTGATATAGAGGGATAATTGATATTATAAAAGGTTGTAGCTCAGCTGAGTTGATTATAGAAGATCGGAAAGGCAGGAAAGGTGCTACAAAACGGTGTTGTTTTAGAATATGTCAAAGTGACAGTCGTTCAAAATCGTTACGAGAAGATGATATGTACCATTTACTTCACATATCGACAGAAGAAAGCACAAATTTCTTGTGAAGTGCACATGAAAAATTGTTCTGAGTGTGCAAAATGTGATTCGTGGATGAAATCGTATCGACGTGAAGATTTCAAACTCTGGATCACGTAACAAAGGACACATATATTTGTTCCCTTTATTTTTATGACGGCACTGGGCCCACATAAGCGAAACTCAGCTTAATATCAATATATAAGAATTGAAAATTAAGGTATTTTCTATCATACGAAGATTGTACATTGTATATTTTGCGAATACATAATCGCTTGACATTCATGACATTCATTATAAATATTATCACAGAGCTGTCATATATTCTAATTTGTAATAATTGATGACAAAATTAATAATGAGATAACTTCGAGGATAAACATAATACAAGAATGACGAATACAGAAAATAATACTAACCTCTTTACTAATTCTTCTTTGTTACCACTCTATTTCCGTCTGTGGCACTTCAGCCACCGTTTCAATTGAAGGCAAGAATGTTTCTCTAATTTACCATACAACAATGTTGCCTCATCAATCACCTATTCATTCAATATGATACTGAAAAACGTCTTTAGTCCTATTATTACTGCTTATTGAGATGAAACTGTCCGAAACAATATAGTAAAGTCAACGCATGCTAAGTTTCAAAAATATTTCATGAACAATGCTATTTTCAAAGTGCAGTGTCACTGTGTCAGTATAAATAAAGTGACAATCCGCCTGATCCAATGAGCAGAAATCATCAAGATGACGAACAGATCATTCTCCTGGAGATAAGGTACGTATCCATCAATCTTATAGTTTAGATTGTAGGAATATTTAGGCAATCTAAATCAAATTCGAACAAAACTCATCGAATGTAGGGTGTATCATATATTTGCTAGCTTTTGAATTTTTTCATCATTCTGGAGGAGTATTTAGACTTCATATTCAACCCAATATATTATCCCCAGTTTCTTGTTGTAATATCTTGCTTATGTTTCTTATTGCTTTGAATCTTCGAATAAAACTTTGTGCACTTATTGTTGTTGACCCACAGATATGGGGTATATTGAGCCCTTAAGACTTGGTTACTTAAAAAGATGAAACAGCAAACGTTTTTTAGTCTTGCTGCTCAAATCATTATTGCTTGATTCTTCATTTCTTCAAAGGTTCAAGGATTCGGATAATTATTCTTTTGAACTAAGATAAACACAGTTTCACCAAACAGTTGGATTACTGTTCACAGGAATCACAATAAGATTAGATCCAAAAGAACTTATGAATAATACTCTTAACAGAATAATCAAATCTGCCAAAATAATAAGCAATAATAGAAATTGGTGGTGAATCTATAAGATTCTTGATCACACTGTTTTCCAAATTAATTAAGTTACCGATTCTAATCACTGTGTGACTGACCATCGTCAGACTACCAGAGAGACTACAAAGAAACAAAAATGTCAAAAGATATGAAATGATAACTTACACAATAAAATTACAAGACCTTTACAAAAGAAAACGGCATCAAGTAGTCCGCTACTGTAATGATAAGTAAAATGAAGTTCTGAAAAGCGACAAGAAGCAATAAGGAATGAAGTGATATAGAAATGATTTATATCCCAATTTGTTCACCAAACTACAACTGAAAGGAACTGAAAAAAATGGAAGTGCTCAAAAAATATCGTAAAAACTTTTTATTGTTTCTTACCACCTCTCAAAACTTCATTTCACTTATCATGACACTAGCGGGCTACATAACGCTGTTTTTTATTGTGAAGATCCTGTAATTTTATTGTGTGAGTTGACATCTCATGTTTTTACCTACTTATACTAAGTACAAGAGAGTATTGTGAAACCGATAAAATTCACCTATCGAGATTTTGATTGATATATCCGTTTTGAGCATCCCTGAATCCATTTTTACTATCTTTGGCTTGATGTCGGTACGTATGTGCGCATGTAAGTGTGTATGTGCGTAACTCGCAAATCTCAGAATTCGTCAAACTTATAATGCTGAAACTTTATATAGAAGACTGGTATAGGATTTAGGATCTCGATGTGCATCTCGCATAATGGTTGCAATCGTCTGTACTGGAAGTGCACTTTACCTGATACTTTTTTAGAATTTTCCGCATAAATCTAGAATGATTGGCCGTAGGACACTGGAATTCAGTATTTGAAATTGCTGTAGCATGCAAATGATCATCTCCTATTTTCGTCTTAATCGACTAAGCCGGAAGTGCACTTCATATCACAGTCTTTTCAAATTTTTCTCATAAATGTGAAACAATCAGTCGCAGAATATTGAGATTTTGTATTAAGTACTTTTATAGCATCTAGTTGTACATTTTGCAATATGATTGTGATCGGCTAAGCTGGGAGTGCAGTTTACACAAAACATTTTCCAATTCTCCGCATAAATCCAAAACGATTGAACGTAGAATATTAGAATACAGTATTCAAGATGATGGTACTGTCTAGATGCTTATATCCTATTTTTATTGAGATCGAATGAGTCAAAAGTGCACATTAATTGACGATTTGGAATTTTCCGCATGAATTCGGGACTGTTAGCCATAAAAAAATCAAAATCAGTATTTAGAAATGTTGTCACATAAGAATAATGACCTACTGTTTCCATAGCAATCGACTAGCCATGGAATGATGAGATGTTGTGTTTGATTATATATATATTCAATGATGTACAAGTAAGTCACGTGATGTCCACGTCAGATTTTTCAATTTTGCTAAGATTTTACACCTGCTTGTGAGTATGTTTAATTTCTTCATTTTCTTCCCATTCTAGTCTCTCTGGTAGTCTGAAGATGGTCACTCAGTGATTGAAACCAGTAACTAAATAAATTCAGTGAACAGTGTAATTGAGAGTTTCATGGTTATTAATTATAAACCCTCACCAAATCCTATTATTCGTTACACTGGGGTTACTTGTTTCCCTTATGAATAACTAATAAGCAATAACAGTATGGTACTGAGTTTTCGGGAATAAAAAGTTCTCAAAAATAAGTCACGAATCAATTTTGATCTGCAAATGGCACCACATATCTATCAAGGGCTCTCAAATAGGGTTCAATTATTCCTGAGTTCTCTCATGCATCTTGTCAATTCAATATTCGATGATTTCTCTTTGTATAGAATGCATCAAATCAGTTCAGAATTACTGGACCTTCTGCAATTTTTTTTGTCCTTAATGCCTACAGTACAGAAATTATTCGAACCATTTAGTTTTGCTGATACATCCAGAATTAATAGTCGATTCATTCATGGGTGACTTATGTCAAAACCGTCAATCTTTGAACAGCTATTTTGGAACATATAACATACAAATCTGCTATTCTCTCAAATATATCTTGGATAATATAAGGGTGTTTCACCACCTTTAGTACGTCCTCAACCTAATAGTATTGCTGACTGTAAATACAAAATAATTGTTGGAATAAAATCATCATCTATGATTGAATTTCTCGGAGACATGTGAATGGATCATATAACAGTATTTCATATCCTTGAGTTCTGCAGAAAATACAAACTAGGCTTGAGAAAAGTTTTGAGGATAGAAACAGTATATTATGCCACAAGGACCAAACGACCGTCATTTTTGTTAAAGCTGAAGTTGGCTGCACCCGGTGCAAGATGGATATGAAGGACGAAGCGAAGACAAGGTCAAAGCCCAAGGCGTAGGTAAAGTACGAGGCGAAGACGAAGGCGCGACTCAAGGCGTAGATCCGTGCTGCTAACTACATCCGTGACAATAATGACGGTCATTAAGTGTTCGAGTTGCATACAATACTTTTCATTACAAGTGCATCGAAGTCCTCTATTACTGAGCCTCTGAAATAAGTTAAGATGTATTGAAACTATCTTATCAATTTTACAAACAAATTTTAGCTCGCGATCATATTTACACTAACTATTACTATGTAATATAACAAACCTAATACATTTTATTGATTAATATATTTCACATGCTCTGTGCTATCACGCTGACAGCAAATGCAAACACTGTAACAAACACATCTTATGATAAAAATTTTTGCAAATGTCAATTTGACATTGTAACAATGAAATGAAAAAATTCTAGTGGCATTCATAACTTTTTCCCTCTGCGTGGAGGATTGATAATCAATAACTCCCTGTCAAAAGGAAATCAAGGATTGTTGCTCCCATAGTTCGAAATTGGGAGATTTCGAAGCAGAATTCAGAACAGTGCACTTGTTTCCATAATATCAGTCCCTAAGAATACTCGTGGCTTGATGACTCGTAGCCACGTCTCACGGTTTTCGAGAATATCAATCTACTAATATGAACGTTGAGCTTTTGTGATGAGAACCTTTGTTTTACCTGTAATCTGGGAATTTATTAGCATACTTTATTCAGTCCAAATAAAAAATTTTGAAAACGTCTATTTTACATTAGAAGAAAGGAAACATATCAAGTTATTCGTGACACGACACTGAAAAATACAAATTTAGAGATAAATTGGCCAATAGGTAGCTTGAAATATCCAAAAGAGGACTCAAACTGGATATTATCGTCCTGGCTGATATTCCCCAACAGTGAGGACTAACAAATACCAACTAGCAATTTCTGTTTGCATTGCTCATCATGAAAATTTGTTCGCAATAAATTAGAATAAATATATGTTGCAATTAGGGATACAGTACTAATGATGATTGGGTCACTAATAAAGCAATGTCAAATAGATAGAAATATGTTGTGTGATTTAATTATGTCTGTGGAAATAATGTTATGCGAAATATGTAACGCAGTATTTATATTGATATTACGGGCACATATGATATTCTCATCCAATATTTTTGAAGATATTCTACTCATTGATGCGAATTGATAGTTTATGAATCAAATCATCTATTTATAATAAAAGCTATATAACAAACAAAAATAATACATTTGTATGTACATATATAGCAACATTGTTCGTAAAGTTCAGTCCTATTGTTCTCTTCATTCTACGTTCTTTAAGAATATGTTTTATTGGATTTGTAGAACAGAAAACTAGTCCATGATTTTCGAGAGTTTGGTATCAAATTAATCTATACATATCCAAATTGAGATCTGAATATTTAAATTTATTGTAGAAACTTTGGAACTAACTGAAA
This sequence comes from Dromius quadrimaculatus, assembly GCA_963989225.1. NCBI lineage: Eukaryota > Metazoa > Arthropoda > Insecta > Coleoptera > Carabidae > Dromius > Dromius quadrimaculatus. Next base: position 9,061,106 of record OZ022328.1, read on the forward strand.
TAAAAAACTGACGTTATTAAAAGAACGTTACAGCAATGATTTATGAGAGGTACGTTTTGTTTCTTTTGAAACTTTGTTTACTAGCTTCTATGTTTCTGCTCTCCCGATAAACTTCACGATATTGTACTGTGTGGAGCTATAACTTAATTACCATAATGTAATACTGCAATTAATACCTGAATGTATGTGGGTGAATCCAAACTTTGATACAATATTGATCACAGAAATGGACTTAATGTATACGAGTACGTGAGGTTCATATGTATTCAAATATCATTGGGAATAGATAGAACTTCTTCCAATGAAAGTTGCCCAATCCTATTGATAGGACTATGCTTATATTCACTTTTTAATGATGATATTTTGAGAGTCAAATTTCAGATCTCAATCTCTGCAGGTTCATCATGGTTAGGTATACAATCATTCGCACCATGAATGAGTACACTTCAACTTATAATTATAATTGATACACAATCTTATTATCAACATCATCCAAGAGCTTCTTGATGCGACAGAATACTGTTCAAGCATCGTTTGTAAAAATTACCAACACAATCCAATGAATAATTCTGAATGTGGGAGAAAAAGAAAGCAATAATCGCATAAAAATACTTCATTGCTAATATATCACTTTGTTCTTATGTGATCAATAAGAATTTGAAATAATCATTCGGCTTACAGCTCAAAACTTTTCGAATATCTATTAATCACTCCACCCTCACGAACTGTTCTCGCACCCGTTGTCGAATTTTTCCTGCTTTATATGCTCTTTTTGTGGTGTGTGATCTGAAAACGGTTTTAATGGTTCTAAGTGGATGAAGCTCTAGCGATGGCGTCGTGGTTGCCTGACAGAATTATTTATTGAACGGTGTTTCGATCAAGTTTTTGTGAGAGAAAGACTATAGAGCTAATGCAAAATAAGCTGGAATAGAATAAAGGGACGGGAAGAACATGATATGTCACTTAAACAATTAAATACATTGTGAGAAATCGATATTCCAAGCCCAGTTTTTGTGCAAGTTTTTCGGAACCTTCGGAAATAGTTTTGGAATGAATGAAGGTGTGAATTGTGAGAAGAGAAGTATAGTTCAGTGGGAGTAATGTAATACAACTTACAGACTCCTCAAGAAACAAGGCAGTAGTTTTATAATGATTAGAAGTTGACGTAAAACAGAGTTATGCGATTGGTTTCGAGGAAATTATTAAGAAAATTGCCATTTCCCAAAACAATTTCTTGTTTGTTCAATGACTCAAAAATTCGAAAAAGAAATTATCCACGAAGATGTAATTCTAATGCATGGATTTAGTCCGTGAGACAGCGCATAAATTTTTTGTTGATTACCGCTCACTTGAAACTTTGTGAGTGGCTTCATTGTGAAAAGTCCGACAACTTTTTCATTTGGCAAAATTCTAGATTTGGGGGCGTTTACCCGCGAGGGCTAATTAATTGAAAAAAAATTACCGTAATACTGATCTTTACACTAATCGAAAGATTTTCTGATAATAAAATGAAGGAAAATATTGTCTGACATGAATATTGAGGCTACCGGTGAGTCCGACTTGTCATAAGTACCAACATACTTACCATTAGTACCAACATACTTATGACAAGTGCGGCTTGTCGGATTCACCGGTAGCCTCAATATTCATATCGGACAATATTTTTCCTTCATTTTATTATCAAAAAATCTCTCGATTAGTGTAAAGATCAGTATTACGGTAATATTCTTTCAATTAATTAGCCCTCGCGGGTAAACGCCCCCAAATCTAGAATTTTGCTAAATGAAAAAGTTGTCGGACTCATCACAATGAAGCCACTCACAAAGTTTCAAATGAGCGGTAATCAACAAAAAATTTAGGCGCTGTCTCACGGACTAATTAGAATGTTGGGTAATGAAATAATTAGACCTCACTCTTTTCGAGAGTATTCGAATGGAAAACATCATCTCAATTTATTAAAAAATGGTTTGGTCTACTTATTTGATAGATTACAATTGGATGGGAGACAATGTATGTGGTTGCAGCTTTACGAAATGCTAGATTTTTAGCGCATTTTTTGGTGAAAGGCGCTATTATATTCACTTTGGCTGTCTGGCTGGCTGGCTGGCTGGCTGGCTGGCTGGCTGGCTGGCGTGACGCTGAGTTCTTAGCAACTATAGTATTTATAGACTCGAAACTTGTACTAAATAAAAGCTGCTATTTCGTAGGTTTGCACAAATTGCTTTAATTCAAGCTCAGTGATTGTGGAAGATCAAATTATTCAATTACTTGTTTCGAGTGAAACAATGTCCGTAGGTATATATGACATTAGGGATATGGCAACTGGAATTTATCAAAGTAGATAAAAATTTAGTTACAACTTTCGCCGCGAGTGTCACTATTCTTATGTACAGTTGTCAAATCTGTCCGGGCTTTATTCAATGACTTGTTTGACGCGAATTTGAAGCTTATTAGAATGAATTATTATTATTGGATGAAAATTTGTTTACTTTTGGTGTATTTATTTTATATAGCTTTGATAAAGATCAAATTATCATATTAAGGTACAGCAATCGACCTCCCGTCAGCCAATAACTAAACAATGAAGATTAAAAGATATTTTTGAGTTTGTACATGCATAAATTATGTACCTATCAAATAGTCAACTTGAAACTAGTACTAAATGGAAGCTGTTGTGCCGTAAGTTTGTTCAAATTGCTTGATTTCAAGCTCGGTAATTGTGGGAGGTGGCAATTTGCGAGATCTCTGACGTAACAAGCATTCATGAGCTGTCAAATCTTCAATATTTTTCTATGGGGATATCTCAGAGGTACAGTTCACAAAATAAAATTTTTTATCTAGGAGGATTCACATCGAGCTCAGGGACTTCATCATATAGTACTGTGCTCAAGAGTCACAATGTGTCTCAATTATGCACTGTTTATAATGCTTGAAACTATTGGAACCAGCTTTGGTCTTTTTTTGTAAATGATATAATCTATATTCTCTATCCCCAAGATTTCTGATCTCTGTTAGATAACAGAAAAATGAGATATAGCCCATAGTAAATGAAGCATCAGCGTAATTATCTGAGATTATAGGAGCTAAAAATTGAAATGAAATGAAAATTGAATATTTATCACGTATAATTAAAGCTGGCGTGGTTGAATTATACCCAGTTAATTGAATCTAAATTGTTGAAGGCAGTCGAAGCCTTTGCGGCTGGCAAGGAACGGAATAGCTAATTATTTTGAGTGGATTTCATAGAAGACCCGTTCATTTAAATTCTGATTTCCGGTAAAAATTTCACAGAACATGCTGTGAGAACTGATGTATGATCAAAGTTATTAAAAGTGTTATGTAATCCAATAGATTGATCAATTAATTAATAGGTGTAGGTCTACATTAGGCACTTCATCGCCAGGTGGAAGCATCGTTTCAATTCATAACATCAAAATAAAGTATCTGATACTGTTCGTGAAAGTTATGCGTGAGTCTTATTGGATAGTGAGTACCTAATAATTGCTGTTTTGATCTGCTTCATGAGAGATACATGACAAACTTATGTTCATTCCTGGATTGTATACAATCCTTCATTCTAGGTTTTTTCAAAGTATTTCAATTTTATCAACTCAAGTGTCTCATTAGATACTGCAGAGGCTCTCACGTTTCTTAATTCTGTCTTGGTGAGACAGAGCTCTCCAGGCGCATGCCTAGATACCCTTGACAATGGGTGCCCTTCATTCATGGGATCTTAAAGCATTTCAAATACTCCTATTAGCTCAGAGATCCTACCAAATGATGTGCTTAGGGGGTCCCATATGTTAAAATCGAGCCTTAGCGAAGCTCAATGTCGAATTATCCTTTGGACCTACAAGATTGATGTGTCTTGTTCTTCAAACTGTGGGTAGCGATCATATTTCAGGTAAAAGTTAAAAGCAAGGGTTGAAGGTCCTACACTTCACTGAAAGATACTTTTTCAGTAGGAAGAGTGTGCCAGTCCGTTTTTAAATAAACTGCAAAATCGTGACTCTATTTTTGAGACGCAAACAACCAAATAATTTTCTGATTGCAGCCTTTTTCTCTCTCCCATGACGTTCACCGTCAAACAGAACTTCAGATCACATAGATAGGAAGTAGAAAATGGCACAGATTGTTTTAAAGCTTTTGGTGCCAGCTTTGGATATTGCTCTTCTATTTTTTCATCCAGAAGACACCAATCTTTTGGAAATTGAATACTATTCAGTCATTAACAGCAGAATCCATATGATTCTTTTTCATCTTTGTGGTTAGATCATCCAGTTGTACTGATGTATCCAAGCAAGGATTTAAGGTGCCCGTACACTGAGGCGCGGTGAAGCAAAGCGGAGAGAAGAGAAGTTTGGCCGCCTGATTGAGCTGTGCGCACACTGAGGCGACGAGAAGAGAAGAGAAGCAAAGCGAAGCGAAAAATCGTTTCACCAGAGTCCGCACATTGAAGCGAAGTGAAATAATCATGAATACTTATACGCATGACCATGACGTAATCCCACAACAGCAAAACTTATGTGCTTTAGTTTTGTTAGCACTTTGGAGGTATGAGCGTGAGTTGATTGTTATATAGAATGAGTAATTCCCCACCTGAATAAGATCTATTTGTTCTTGGCCCATTTTCCAGTATGGAAGAAGAGTAGAAACTTGATAGAAAAACCTGAGTGCATGAATTTAATTAAAAGAGGGACACTTTTGGTGAACTCCGTCACCTATTTCCAAAATTACGGAAAGACAACGGGATATTTTTTAAATATGAGTCTGTCGACTTCATCCGAAAGTGTCCAGAAAGTGACGACGTTAGAATATTCGGCTCTTCACTTCTTCTATCCACCGCAAACCGGCGCGGCGCGAAGAGAAGCGGCGAGTGGCGACTTCGCCTGAATGCTCTGAAGACCATTTGCACGACGGCTCTTCGCTTCGCTTCTTTTCGCGTCGCGCCAGTGTGCGGTGTCCCATTTGATGTACTTTAATCAGGCGGCAAAACTTCGGTTACGGTATACTTTTAACATCCTTCAAATATGGCGGCATACGAACAATAAAATGAGTACAAAGTCATATTTCCTACAATCATGATCGTATTCACAGGTCTAGAGACCCTACGTTCGACTCTCTTCGCTACTAGATGGCGCATTAGTCTAAGTAGGTTGACACTTTTAGGCGCCAAATCGTTTGAATTTTAGGTCTCACCAGAAAAATATTTTGGTTGATAATAATCGCATATTTTTAGTGCAATATTTGACTCAAATATTACATGGTGGTATACAAGTCAGACATGACAGTCGGTAGAAAACATCCCTTGACCCATGTGCCACCTGTGACGGTTTTTGGTACTACGTGACGGTCGACACTTAGCGGATTCACTTTTCATATGGGAAACAGCCTCGAGTTTCTAGACCTGAGTATAAGACCGTGCCTACAATACACTGTGAAATAGTTCATGATGATAATTTTGAATGAAATATGAAATAATTTGTTTTACAGAATGCATATTGGGTGATTAACTGCAACATTAGTATAGGAATACATTTAATACAAAATTTGGACTTGATGATTTTTGATAGTTTCGTTTATGATGATTTTTATTGTTTTCATTTCTAAAATTTGGCGGCATACAAAAGTGCCGCGGCACATCTTTGCCCCCCAAGCCATTTCTTCAAGCTAGATAAGGCCGCAGTGATAGTTACAGCTTTTTCTAAGAAGTCTATGAGCACTGTATCGTGAGAATCGCAGAAGATTATTGTCAATAATTTGCTGGCAGATGGAACTGTTTTGGCTTCCTAGGTGCACTTCAATTCATTGTTTGAGCTACTGCTTTATATGTACTTTGCAGTGATAGCTCCAGGATTTATTTATATTGTTGAAAAGACGAAGGTTTCAAGTAAGATTCTATTTGAATAAGTGTAGAATATTTATGAGAAATATTCGAACGAATGTATTTTTGATCAACTATTGTAAGATGCTGCACCCAGAAGGCATACCCAAGACATCACGTCAAATTTTGTGAGCGCGATCTGTCGAACCTGTTAACAGCCCCAGCAATTCCTCAAACATTCAGTCAACGATCATCTATCATGGAATCTCGTCGACCACGTTAAATCATCCTGGATTGATGTACCGTCTTATTTAAACTCAGCCACCCACTCTTCAAGCGTCGAAAATATGAGAGCAGATTCTTCTAATGTGAAATCCTACTTATGCCTCATCTCCATCGGTTCTAAATCTCTCCAAACGGAGTTTTTAGTAACAGTACGAACTTCAAACTCATTCATTCCATGAAACAGACAGAAAACATTATTTCAAGTTGATGTAATATAATTATTTGAATAAATTTGACGTGATTATGATTTTACTTGAGAGGTCTTTAAGTCTACCGGGACCCCCAATCTCTGGAATTTGAGAAAGATGACGTCGCAAGTATCTACTGCATTAGTTGATTTCATAACTATGTAATAATCCTTTTGCCGATGTCTACTTCAGAAGTCAATTTGATTCAACTTAACGTGAACTTTGTTTCGTTCGCAACAAAATTTTAGATTCCACCAGTACTATATCAACAAAAACATTATCTATAGGGAACGGATCATCTTACAGCTTTTTCTCTTAGACTGTATCAGGTCGACACTTAAAATACAGTTTACTCTTATTTTGCATATCTGTATCAATAGTTGAAAAATTCCAGACGAATGATTATACAACTAATCTTCCCTCCTCCCCATATACTTCTCAACTGTCGGTGAATCCTCCCTACAATTCCAGTTGTTCATGTGGTTATGATTTATTGTCGAGCGCGCCAGAGATACATCACAAAACAAAGTTTACAGGCGTTCGTAAAGCAGTCCGTACTCACTAATTTGTATCCCTGAACCCTATTTTCTCCACCTCTATCTTGTAGCTTCTAAATTATAATTTAAATTTCAGGCTTGTAAGACATCATGTTGCACAGTTCAAGTTTCTCGTAACTCCACCGATTAACTTGGTGGTCTTACATTATCGCGAACAGTTCTCAAATATAAGAAATATTCGCCAAATATGAATATCCCTCTAATAATTCATTTTTATTCAATCAAATTTTGGCACGCCGCGACTAGGTTGAAATTTATTCCAAGAGTTGAGTCTCCGCTTTCAGACAAATGTTCACACGCATTGTTCACACGACAGGGTCCAATTTACCTAACACCTTCTCACATTATGCAAATGGTGGTAGTCGCATAGGTGCTGGAGTAATAAATATGCGTGATCTATAACACGGTATCTATTGCCGACAAAGTTTAGGGGTCGCTTTGTGGCTAAACGCAAGGAAGCGACACGTCGGCTTAGTGTGGGAGACCACTTTAAAATTCTACCCCTGTAAAAGAAAATTACACAGAGAATCGGATGATACGTAAGTAGTTTAACAAATAGGTTATATTATCCACAAATCTGTTCGACAGAATTATTCATGAGTAGATCGGAGTTTGAACAGAATTATATAATCATCCGAGTTATTCTGAAATAGTAGTGGCACGGTGATATTGATGAAGAATCGAATCGTATATGATCACACTGAATAATTTATGAAGAAACTGAAGTTTTACCACTTGTTAGGACTCATATTCACGTTTCAAATACAGAACATGATGACGGAACGATATGTAATGATATAACGAGGGTTCATTTATGGTCGAATCAGATTTCGTCCTCCGATATTCAAATATGGACACTTAGGAATCACCCACCGTTCATTTATAACCACATGATTTATTGAAGCAGTAAGAGTTATATCTATGAGTTCGAATTTGCCTATATTGATCTTATTCACATATCATACTAGTTGGGTGTCGCGGTGCTCATGTTTGGTATATTAGGCGAGATATTATTCTGTTTAGCTTCTCAAAGATCTTATTAATTATTGTAGGTGTATTTGTACCATTTTGAATCCATAACATGTTTAAAACCATAATACAGCGAAACAATTCAAATCCATCTATGAAATTAAATAGTTTGCAAAGATAAGTCTCTTTTTTCTTGACGGACCACACACAACGGTATAAGTTACTGAAACTATTTTCCTATATCTTCAAGCAACTAGCTGAGTCACCCTTGCCCTTCTGCAGCTGTTCTATTTTCTAATCTTCAATATAGCAGTTAGATACTCACTAATGCATGCACATCTCTCTTCATTAGTGACCATTGCTGCTACTATTGTTCCGGAGTACGACATACCATGTCGACAGTCTCTTGTTTGTGTTGTATTTGTCCTCATATGCCATGTATTGAAAGATTACACGACAGAATAAATCAGCTACCCTTTCATATAGCATGCATGTATCTTCCTTTCTTTTCCTCATTCGTTTCAGATAGCCTTGTACTATAGACGGCTATGTCGTATTAATATCCATTTCATCATATTTACACTTGACACAGGCCTATATATTTGAGGTCTCATTCACACTACTTTGTGGATATTCTTCCACCTTTGCAGCCTCATTCTCTGACTTTCTCTGACCATCCTGGGTAAACCTACCTCAACCTTTGTAATTTCTGCTCGAGAATCGACCATCAGATCTGCAAGGATGATACTGCATACCGTGGATGTCTTCTGCTTCCGTATAGCACTCATCTTTTTCGGTATACATTCATGTGTATCTTGAATTACCAGATTGATCAGCACTCGCTCGCTGTCTACATTGTCTTAACTCTGCTAGTCATCATTCCACTTAGAGCACTCATTGTATTAAGTAACTCATTTATATGTGATATAAATACGGAGTCAGCTCCAATGATTATTTCTCACACTCGCTGTCCACTTTGCCTTGGCCTCTCGATGTAGGTTGATATCTCATTTAGCGCACTTCTTGTGTAAGGTGTCTCTTCTGCTAACTTATTTATATGTGATACAATAACTACTATTAGATATGTGAGTTTCATCTTAATGTGAAATGTTATCTTTTCACCAGAAATTGTTGGTTGGTCCACTTCTCTTCTCTCAGCAAAGATGATTGCCTCAGCTTTCTCCAGAGCCAGTTTTTCTCTTTTAGCCGATCACAAAACTGAACAGTGATTATATTCTTTTTTCACATTAACCATCATTTTTCCTATCACTATGAGCACTAGTCTATCAAAATTGTCTCTTTTTTCATATTCAGACGTTGGACTGTATTATTACAAACAGACATATATGTTCATCTGTGGTATCACCCATATTATAAGATCCAGCATCAATCCTTGAGGCATTTCACTACTCATTTGATCCTAGCCATCAAGTCCACAACCCTCTTATCTGTGGTTACAATTGAATTGCGACCTTGATACGTTTGTGCCATTCTCCTGAGGTATAATCAATTATTTAATAGAAGACCAAATTGAAGGCGGTTATTATAACGGAATTTAGTCCCGCACTTAGCTTAGCAATATTCTACCGCTTTTGTGATGATATCAAATAATTACTCCGCTGCATCGGTAATGCTGAACCCTTTTTTGAGACCGTATTGTATCTTTCTCTACATCCTCACAACCAACAACTGCTTCAATAGTTAATCCAATACCGTCAAGTGAAAAAAGTGATCTGTACGATATGAGCAAATCTGGTGGTTTGTCAGGTCTCCTAATCAGAGCCAGTTTGCCCTTTCTACAGCTCGTAGTGATTTCCAACAGTCAACTTGACCTCAGAGTAAATTCTATAGCTAGTCGATAGTGATATTTTCTGAGGGACAAAACACAACGGTAAAAGCACTAGAACTATTCTTGTATATCTTCAGGGAACTTGCAAAGCTAGATGTAATAACAACTTTACCCATCTGCAGTTGTCCTGTTTCTTTATTCTCCATTATAGCAATCAAATACTTACTAATGCATAAGTGAGCATTGCTGCTACTATTGTTTTCGAAGTCAGTTCTGTGTATTACATACCACGCCGACAGTATTCTCTAATAGCCATGTCCTGTGAAAGCTTGTGTCGTATGAATATCAATTTCATCATACTCGTAGTTCACACAGGCCTATATATTTGGATTCACGTCCCTCTGTTATTATTCTCTCATACATAGTTCCCCTACCTTTGCTTTTTTAGACCTCTCTGCGAAGGCCTTTCTCAGCCTCTGCAATTCCAGATTGCAAGAGCTGAGTCTGCCAGCACTAGTAGCACATCTAACTATATTGTTTAAAAGGCGCAGCATACCGTAGATGCCGTTTGCTCCCATACAAAATTCATCTTTTTCTGTGAATTTTCATGTGCAACTTGATGTCGTATGATGGACGACAGAGTGTACAGCATTTTTTAGCACTCGGTGTTTACTCTGCCTGGACTCTCTGATGTTAACCATTGATAAACTCAGTGCACTGATTTCATTTGATGCCATCTGTTTTGCGCTTTTGGTATGTGACATAAGTTTGCAGTGTAGTCAGCTCTAATGACTACACCTTAAATATGAGAGTCTCATTCTAAGTGTAATATATTCCTCCTACCAGAATTTTCACTCTGCTACCTTCGGAGCCAATTGATTTTTCCTCCTTCAGCGAGTCTAAGAACATACCAATAGCTATAAATACCTGCTTTTTCACATCAGCTTTGTTCTTGATATTAGATTTTTTTTCTTGTAGCTTAAGACGCAGGAATTCATTATTTTATCAATAAGAACAGGCCTAGCATCAATCCGTGCGTGCTTGCGGAAATACTAATTTGATATCAGCTTACATCATTCTCATCTGGGATAATAATATAAATGCTACTCAAAAGCACTTGTACTAATCTCCTAAAATATCAGCATTTTCTTGCACTAAGCCGAATTGAAGACGTTCCTCACATCAAAAGTGAGCACCGCATTCAGCTTCCTAAGTGATCATGTATCTACTTTCGCTTTCATGGTGATGTCAAATAATTTCATCACAATATAGTTGGTGCTGAACTCTTGCTTAAAATCGTATTGAAATTTTTCTCTTCAGCATTTAATTAATTAAAATCCAGCACCATCAAGTGAGAATGGACAAATCTAGTGACTTGTCGGGTTTCCTAATCAGAGACAGCATGACCTCTTCACAGATCTCAGGAGGTCTACCTTCTTCAAGAACTTTTTTTCTGTAACTTTCCAATTAGTCCAAGAGTCCGCTCGGAAAGACTACCTTGAATCGTTAGACGATTCTTACGTATTCTAAACGATTCGTCGTAAAAACATTACCCTTGAAAGTCAACGGTGCCATTTTTAATTCTGCCAGAAGCAATTAATATCAATTATTCATTATGTGAATTTAACGCACAAACTACCTTTTTATGTTAGACACTTGAAAATTACACTGGAATATGTATTTTTATGTGTAAAACAAAAAAAACTCACGGTGCCGAGTCTCATTCTGCCACAATCGCCGGCACCGTGGCTTCAAAGTGGTTGGAAATATCGATAAAGTAACTTTTTCTGTTAGACGAAAAAGTCCCATACAAAAATTGTAGCCAGAAACCTGACGAATTCAAAGAGCCAACGGTGCCGACTCATATGTTGCCAGAAGTTCTCAGCACTGTGGAGCAAAGCGGTTGCTCGCGCGGCCTATTTTCAGTCGTAATAAAATTTGCATACATTTATTTTTGATGCAACAGTACCTTAAAAGAGAGAGTGTAAGGTGTAGTATGGAATTTTCCGTATTAATCCAGAAAGATTAGCCGTGAGATACTAAAATTCAGTACTTAGAATTGCTGTATCATTTGAATGGTTATCTCTTATTATTGTACTTATCGACTGAACCGGAAGTGCACTCTATATAACAGACTCTCTGAATTTTCCACATAAATTGAAAACAATCAAAAACTCTGAAACATTCAAGTACTTGTTCCACATAATTTCAAATCTAAGAATCGATTTTGACACCATCATCTTAGATCGGGGAGCAACTGCATACACGTGTTGAATTTTGTTGGTTTCACAATACTCACTTGTACAAAGTACTAATGAGTATGAAGCTCACTTAATTCAATTTTTTTATTGGTATGCTTCGATGTTTGATTGATTCCATTTCATTTATACATTTGTTCTCTGATTGTTTTTATCAGTTTATCGGAATTGAAATGGTATGCATTTATTCTAAAAATTTAGTTACTCTAGATTTAATCATTCATAGATGATAGGATGGGAGTATATCAAACATTATTCCATACTACACCTTACACTCTCCTTTTTAAGGTACTGTTGCCTCAAAAATAAATGTATGCAAATTTTATTCAGACTGAAAATAGGCCGCACGAGCAACCGCTTTGATCCACGGTGCCGAGGACTTCTGGCAACATGAGAGTCGGCACCGTTAGGTCTCTGGCTACAATTTTTGTATGGGACTTTTTCGTCTAACAGAAAAAGGTAGTTCATCGATATTTCCAACCACTTTGAAGCCACGGTGCCGGGGATTGTAGCAGAATGAGACTCGACACCGTATGAGTTTTTCTTGTTTTAAACATAAAAATACATGTTCCAGTGTAATTTCCAAGTGTCTAACATAAAAAGGTAGTTTGTGCGTTAAATTCACATAGTGAATAATTGATATTAATTGCTTCTGGCAGAATTAAAACTGGCACCATTGACTTTTGAGGATAATGTTTTAACGACGAATCGTTCAGAATACGTAAGAATCGTCTAACGATTCAAGGTAGTATTTCCGGGCGGGCTCTTGGACTAAATTGTACATAGTGTTTAATCGTCATAATCACCTACAGAGGGCAGTACTAGGGCCAGTCGATATCACGAACCTCAGCACTAGTAGGAAATCACTAGATCACAACAAACTGAAACTCACCAGGCTTTGAATGTCAACTTGATAAACTTTTGTGCCTGATTCAAAGTGCAATATGCATAATTGAAAACTGACACATGCCTGGCGAACTAATTAAGAAATAATCAGAATAAAAAGCTCCAAATAATCAGAAATGAGATACTTCAACACATGATAGTTTTGTTAGAGACCACGCATTGGACTCAACGGACAGGCAATAAAATATGTCCTGATTCAAGTTTCAGATTCTACCATATAACAAATGCTACAATTGTTCAAATATTACATTCTGTATATCGACAAAAAAAAAAACTATGCTGTATTATCTATTCTGATAGAACATTCTGTATAAGCTTTATTTTAGAAACTAAATGAGTTACTAACTCAAACATCAGGAATTTAATCATTTTTTTACAATAAAAATAATCTCAGATGATATTTTGAGCCAGATTTAATTAGAAAATAAAAGCAGTTATCATACATCCCACATACAAATTCCACATATATTCCACCCATTGGAACTCCGCGATAAAAACTTATTTTATTCTGATTAATTTTAATTCTGAGGGATGTGAAGGTATTACAATATAAGTACATTGATTCCACCTACTTTCGCTTCGTTCATTGGGTTGAATAACGCGCGAATACAGTCTTCGAAACGTCACTGAAGGATTATTCAGCTTTAAGCAGAGGGAGCAAAATATTGTGTGCATAAATTATTTATTCAATTAATTAGAGCACCCGATGTCTCTTTTATAATTAGGCATCTTATAGTATCCATAATTGAATCTCTTGTATTATTGGTCGTGATTTCAACTTGATGGAGAGTCTATTAGTACACGCGAATTAGACATGAAAATGACTATTGAGTTTTGCAAGATTGATTCATATACCTGACTTGTTCTTTCACTGTTTCCAAGCCTACGTCTTAATGAATTTTAAGATAGATTTGTTTTTACCACATAACTTTTTGCGTTTCCTCACATGGAAATATTTGCAGAATAGCAGTCCAATCAAGGCTGGTGTATTTTCTCGAAACCTTAATAGAGTTTGGTTGATATCATGATCTTCACATTGATTAATGATTATGTTATGTTCAGTTGTCAATTCTTCTAGGCAGGAACCAAACTGAGAGCTACAGGTATTATTCAGTAGTTTTTAGAGTAACAATGATGAGAGTCATGCAGAAGAGGGAACTGTGATCACTTTCACCATTGTTACATTTAAGAGCACCCCTAACATGTCTGCAGAGCCCAGCACAGGAGCATAGGCATAGTTGACTCTCAAGGACATTATTTTCAGACTCAACGTGAGACTATTACTTATTGGTGTGCTTTCAAAAACTGGCAAGAATATCCATTAATATTATGTTTGGAAGCATTCGTGATGAATTATTGTAACACAACTGCATTCTTAAAGAGCTCAAGGCTTTTAGTTATTCATCACTGAGCCTAATTGCTCCAATGATCCATTCTGTAGAGTTCATACTCTATAGGAATGAATTAAATACGTGTCCGTCCTGATTTTATATTTCATTAATATTCCAACGGCACACTGATTTGTGTATCCATAGTAACTTCATAACTTCCCGCCTTGTCGACAAAGCTTAAAGAAATCGATAATTAATAACGGGTTCCTCAGAAACTTGACGGCCATAGTTATTGCATATTCATCACCAATGCACAACCTACACCTTTGCTCATTCACCGAATATTTAAATACCTTCCCTAATGTTTTCCTGCATTAGCATATAACTCTAGCGTGATTTATCTCCCTCATTAAGCAGAATCCCGCCACACAGATGCATCTGTATGTATGAAGATGAATTTATTTACTTTGCCGAACCTGGGTATTATGCTTATGTTTGTCCTGAATAGTAATTATGAATAATAATTGTTATGATGTCCATATTAAGAATGTTGATTGAGGATTATACAGGATTGGAATAGTGTTATGAAGACGCGACCATATTAGGAAGTGATACATCAATTTTGATATAAAAGAGCCATTATTTTGGACTGGAGACTGTTATTAGAATAGAAGGTATTATACGAGAAGACAATGCAAGTATAGACTGATTGTAAGTGATATAGCTTAATCATTGCGGCAGAGGTTCAGGATTTATTGATGGATATCTTCACGAGGCGATTCTACCTACACGGCTTAGTGAAACTGATTTTAGCCTGTACAAGAATTCTCATAGTGGCTGACATTTTGAACTCAAAACACATTGAATACAAAACTTCTTGAATATTGGATTAGCCCATCACAAAATTTCTCTTATTCAAGGCCTTGATTGGCATGTATTTAATGATTCTTTGGGATAAGCACCAATTTACCCTCCATTATATCCGTTCTGATCTCATCAACCTTAACAGAATTCATTTCGCCCTTAGCTGTTTTCAAAGTGTGATAATTATATCGATCACCAATCCATCAGAGCATGTGGAAGAAAACATTTCAACAACCAGCAATTACTGTCATCTCTGTCGCTCTTGGCTCCTCATCCTTCTTCATCTTTCGATCGCTGGAGCCAAAGCCAAGCAGCCGGAACCTGTACAAATATTAATAAAGACATCACAAACAAGCCGCCGGCAACGTACACAAAGCAGGTAGCACAAGATGTGGAGAACACTCCAAAGACGAGATCAAATCTGATTTGGTTAAGATACACAACCGCGAAAGGGAGAGTGAAGATATTAAATTATAATGCTTTCTAAATGTACACTTCCCGAAACGTTTGCGTAAAAATTATGGTGAAGTTTCTATTTATATTTGTGGGATTATACAGATAACAATTGCTGAGCATCGTACATTTTCTTATTGTATTACACTTATGTAGCTACCCTCCTGAAGTTTGTTCAAATTGGTTAATATTGATTCAACTTTGAGAAGTGAATAGCACACATTATGTTTTCTATGAAAACTCTGGCAGTATATCAAATATGAATATAACCGAACGGATTTCAGAATGAATATCTTCAGTTGAAATTCAATGCTGAATTATACGTTAAATCCACAGAATATCTAGTTGTAGTCAACCATGATGAGATTATATAGCGAAGGTACGTACATATGTATGTACATATTTTAGTAACGGAGCTAGACCAGGACTAATATTTGGACAATGGATTACCGGTTTTATCAGTGCAATGATTCAGATCGGTCTATCTAATCAGACAAGCATAATTGATATAATTCCAAATAGATTAAAATAGACGACATGCTCGATTCACAAGATCAGGGATGCAGAAGTGTTACCATCATCTGCTTGATAATTCATTCATGATGTCAATCAAGACACAGTCAATAACTGTATAACAATTGTTCAAGAAATTTTATTGACATCAGTATGAAGGCTTTAAAAAGTTGCGGTATTTCATTCATTCTGTCTTTCTGTAAGTACCTTGTACATGATATCTTGGAGACCTCAAATAGTTTTTAACAATATTGACAGGATAAAAAGTTTCTCACTTGGAAGTAAGGGAATGTATTAATCAATTAAAATCGGCATTTTGATCAATTATTCTCCATTAAATGAACCTCACATCTGAAGTATGATTTTAAATGTCTGGAGTAGGCTTTTTTCTTACTTCAACTTGTCTGAAAGGCTTCTCAGCCACAAATTTCACAAGATTTAGGAAAAAATGGGAAACAGAGGTAGCCCAATCTAAGGAATATGGTGAATACTCATTTATTATACCATAAGTAGTTGAAGTATTATCGAATATTTTTGTGGTGCTATCACGAATGTTCATTGTGCTTGCGCTTGAATACCACGAGTGGTATTCACAAGCACAATAAACATGAGTGATTGCACCACAAAAATAGTCCATAATACTTCAACTACAAATGGTATATGGAGGACTATTCCAGGAGTCAAACCATTCTTTCAAATTGGTTCTCTATGAATCTAGTAACAACTCACGTAATTTCCATAGGAACGAGTAAACAAACTTCTGTCAAACTGAAAAATTAGAATTTCTTGCATTTTCTTTGACGAATAATAAAGAAATATATTGCGTCTTGATATGGAACCTGGTTTAGAAAGGTTTGGTGATAGATCAGAAGATAAAAGTGCTGAAGACATTCAGAAAAATATTCCATTAAATACGAAGAAAGCACAAATTGGAGGTATCCACATCTTTAAGTAAAATAATACTCACTCTGATCACTAGTGTAATACCCGATGGTATTCCCACACGTCTAAATACCCACTGATATGCACCGTTTCTATGGCGATTTGGCATTGTTAACCTTGTTATAAATACTACGAATGGAATAGTCATCAATATTTTTTTTCGAAAAAGCTCTATTAAGCACATGCTTCTGGTGGAGCAAGATTATTAGCATTCGCAATCAGGCCTTCTCTCACGTTTATTTGAGGCGTGGTACTTTTCAACAGTTCCAGTGTATTGAACTATACAGGATGATACTATCGCATCTCAGAAAACTTTGACTATAGCCTACACAAAAGGTGAATTAAACTTGACATTCCTTTATACAGAGCAATCGACTTCTACCTTCTGCTTCAATTGCTTCTACGTGAAGTAGTTATAAATCGGCGTACAGAATAATTTGGCTCCTATTTGAAACTGTTGAGAGATATTGGATGATGAATTAACTTGGGAGGCTCATATGAAAGCACTAAGCCGCTGACTGCTATAGGAGACTCAACATTATTGAAACATTGTCTCACCATACATGAGGACCAGACAGATTAACACTACTACTGATCTATCGTCCATTATTCAGGAGTGAAATCGACTACGGTTTATAGTGTATGGTACATCAAAGCCCACCAATTTACCACCCTTAAACACTCTCCACAACGCCGCACCGAAGATGATAGCTGGTGCACTCAGATCAAGCCTAGTAGAGAGCATTTGTAACGTTCAAAACTAGGGCAGCGATTCTGCCCCGCTAAAAATGAAATGAGTGTATTGAGGCTCACAATTAAGCATAAGCATTACTCGAGGTGCCACGTAGTTGTTGGTCCGTTCACAGAGCACACAACCACGAAAGTGCCTGGAAAATATGGTGTTGAGTTTGGACGTTGGAGTACGGGACAATGTGACCGCACAATGACCTTCACATCTGCCCCACGTTGGGCACCAATTTATTACATTCAGAATTAGGATAGCGACTCTACCCTTCAGAAATAAATCGGCCATACGTTGGGCACCAATTTATTACGTTCAAAATTGGAGTAGCGACCCTACCCTTCAAATCTGCCAAGCTCAGTATCAAAAAACTATAATCAAAATAATCCCAGGACCGGACTGAGTTGTTGTGAGGTTAACTTTCAAAAATATAAACTTTGAAAAAACCAAATCTACTGGACGCTACGTTAGTTAACTCTAAATGAAACATAAAATAAGGGCGCCACGCAATTGTTAATTTTTCCATCCTCAGGCACACAACTGCGAAAGTACCTGTAAAAGAAAAAAAGGTAGGATGGACGGGTAGAATATTGGGTTGTAGGACAATTAGATCTGTCAGCGTTGATCAAGATGCCGCAGAACATAAAATAAAACAATATCTCAAACAGTGATACTTACACCAGCTGAAAGAAAACACTAAATAAAAACACTCTCCGAAAATTAAAAATGGAACAGAGGAAAGGAATTATATTTAAATTCACCAAAATAATAGAGTATTCAATGAAGCTTGAAATTCAAAAATGAAATGAAGAATATATGGAAAAATGACAACAGTTTACAATTTGATGCAAACTAAATGGCGGAAATTCGCGTCCTACACAGACTTCCACAAGTCTCAACTGAACAAATACGTCTATAAACATACTCCAGAAAAAGTACAAAATAATGAAAACTAGGCCCTAGATCGATCGACCTGGTTTACAATCGAACGTAGCGTTTATAACGTAACCAGAACAAGCATAAAAAAAGAAAGGTGACAACGAATGCCTACCGCAGCAAAGCTATACGTAAAAAGTGAACAGAAGTCGTGATTAAGTCACGAGATGTCTAATGATTAAATTAGCACCTACAAAGAAAAGTCTAAACATTGAAAAAACTGAACCACTTAGCTAGCGACGTCACTGGGTTTCCTTACTGACTCGTCTGGCGTCTGAATCTTGGCCTCGGATCTAATTGGCTGGATTCCGGATGATCAGGGAAGCCAGGGTGGTTGTGAGGTACTCCCACAGTAAGTGCCTTGGTACAAACGACGTTGTATCGTAGATGGTAGCGATTGCTAGCAAAACGACCACTCACAATTTTAAATAATCCCCAATACGTGGGCTGCCCCGCCGAACAAAACAAATGGCTAAACTGTTCCTAATATTCGGCCGGAGCACAGCTTATTCCAGACGAGTTCCCAACTTGGGCTTGCACACGCAAAAAAAACTTAGGAATAAACCCTAAAATTGTGGTGGTAAAAAAAGGAGAATAAAATAAATTTAACGTCTGTCCTATACAAGAACTTGAGGCTGACTATCTTCAATTAAGTCAAATCCGGTAGATTTGACTCAATTGAAAATAAACCGTGTCTTGTTGAAAAAAAACCTAGCGGACGCCCAAGTACTAAGATTACAAAAAAACGTAACGTTACTGCCTGTAGCGCACGCATTGCAACAGCGACAATTCAAAATAAAAATCTTGAACTAAAGTTGATTAATAAAAGTAAAAGAATAAACATGCTTCAAATATAACTAGAAAAACTGAGCTCAAACAAGAGAAAAGGAACGGAACTAAAGACTTGAAAAATGAATGAAACTATAGAATTGAAAAATTAAAATATTTCAACCCAAAAGTAAGAACATGAGGTAAATGAAATTAAACCCCAAATTAACTCAAACTATATTACAGAATTTGACCCAGCAAAAAGTGACCAAAAGCCAAATTGGCACGAAACACATTCACTGTGAGAGCCCTAGCCGAGAAAAGGATCTATCTCACGCTAGCATACATCATCAACTTAGCTACACAACCAACACATCCGACATATCCACACAACAAAGCTCAAATCCTATTTTCCATACCAATCTTATATCACACGTCTGTTCCAATCCATCGGAAATAAGACTCTTCCTAATATCAAAAAGCTCACCTTGGGTGAGTAATGAATCAGAAATCAATATCAACCTTCATACCTTATTTCGGAATCATACTTACGTTATATACACGGACTCTTCAAGCTCCCTGTTATCATTAACAAATTTTTATACGGAGCATCCTGTTATAGAAGAAATTCAAGAGCTCCTGCATTAAATGAACAGAAAGAATATCTTATTGATATAAATCTGGATACTCTCACACATTGACGGAAACGATTTGACAGACTTTCAGAGGACCCACACAACTAAACATAGCAAATGATATCAAATCGACAGTGAGAAGAGAACTTGTAAAACAATGGCAAAAAAGATGGAAGCATATAACAGATAACAAACAAATAATGAACGTTGTGTTTCTAATAAATAATATACAGAACTTTTCACACAATGAATCATATCTATTAACATATAACAAATTGAGAGGAATACAAGGAGAGGTGAAAGACTGGAATCTCACATCACGACAGAGACAAGAACAAATACTACTAACAAAACTGAAAATAAGACACACCATATTAATACATAACAATATATTCAACAAAACAACTCCAATGAACTGTAACACCGCACTCACCACGAAGCACATCATTATTCAATGCTTAGGATATAATACACAAAGAACACAACACAAATTATCACTAGAAGAAGCACTAAATAACAATAACAGTGTAAACACCATAAACTTCATTAGGAATATTGGACTAGCAAATGAAATATAAACAATATCGTATTTATAATAATGCAAACTCACTGGATCATGTAGTGCTAATAATGAAACAGGAAGCACGTTAATTGCAGATAAAAAGAAAAAAAGCTGCTAAGACATTTGTTTCTTCATTAGTTTTTGGTTCAGATCAGGCAAATGTACTACTCATATATCAACAAAAGATCTCTTGAAGTTGAATATAGATGCAGAGTGTACTATGTTCATTCTTCCTAATGTCTATGGCCTCAGCTATTTATTCATCATTCGATTGTCGACTGTTTTATACCAACATCTCGTTGCTCCCATCTGTGGCTGCTGATTTTAGTCGTTTTTCAAATCTTAATGCTGTCTTAACAATTTTACACTGAGAAAAATTAATTGCATTACTCAAGTGGATGAATATATTAGTGGTAAAGTCTTATCACTCAAATGGTAGAAACCGAAGTTGTAAGTCGAACGTGACAAATTTGTGGGTACACAGAAGTTGATGATTCCTGGTATTATTCTGTACAATCGAATATAGATCGATGAAAATAAAAATGTATTACCTAAGCACAAGACTTTGACGTTTGACGTCTTATTTGCTCTACAACTGCAAGTGGCACCAACTAATTCAAGGGATAAGATTTCACCATTCAGGCTGCACGACCCTGACTACATGCCATCACATCAACCCAAAGATTTTAAGTTGCTAGAGATACCAATAAAATCGCCATCAATACCACTCAAATTGCTGCTCTTACATACTAGTTCTCTAAGTGTACTTTATCTACATTGTAAGTAGAATTCTAGAAGGCTCCTATCAACTTCTTGTATGTCTTGAATCCAAAAATTGTAGATAGGGGCATTGTCTTTGTGAAGAATTATTAGTTTCTCTCACAATACAGGACCTTTTTCAGTTTATGAAAGTTTTGCAGAGTCATTTACTTATGCCCACCGCTATGACTGCTATCCAATTCCCAAACGTGAAGTAATGGGCTTATGTACTATTAACAAATTAGCGCACAAAAAAATCTGGTTTTGGTTCAAAACGGCTAAGATATCCGCTCTCTCATTTACTCTCGATTTACATCTGGTAAATGACGCTCAAATAATATATTTATAGCCTCAGCTGTCTTATACATTCTTGCATCTTGCACCGTTCTTCTCCACCTTTCAACCCCTAGTGTCTTCCGATCTTGGTGTATATCTCCCACAAAACGTAATCGTGGGCATTCTACTGGTCGTCTTCCTAATAGATCTGTTCTTTCCAAGATTTTCTTAACCAGCGTATCGTCCTGCAGTCGTTAAACATGATTTATCCATCGTCATCTTGATATTTTTATGTGCCGCATGATTTCTTCCTCTTGATACAATTCGTACAATTTATAGTTGAAGCATCTGCGTCATGATCTATCTTTCATCACTGGTCCAAGAATTTTCTCAGGATGTACAATTAAAATGCCCGCATTTTCCTTATTAAAAGTAAAGGCATGAATTTCCTACAGTGTACCTTTTCCTATTTCCAAGGTGGCAGTAGGAAATTAAAAAAGGTAATGTTTCTTCACTATTTGGTGGCAAAAACTTAATGTACTGCTGATTGACACTAAATTTAAGTTATGGAATATCCTACCTTGAAAGTGAAGACCCAGGCTAGCTATTAATAAGGGCACCAGAAATATTTTACCTGAAAAATAGGAAATGGGCGCCACTCCCAGGAAATGATCAAAGGAGAAAAAGGTACTATTCTGGGAGACAATAGCGACAGCAAAAAAGAAATAAAGCATAGACGTCGAAATCAATTATAAATAAAATTATTATTAATTTAAAGCAAAGAATTCCAAAAATTATAATTCAAAAAATTTGTAACTTACGAAAATGATTGAAGCTATTATACAAAAAAATCTCACTGCAACAGCCAAAAGGGAACTGGAGAGCACGTCACAGACGTTCAAAATTACGTTACAAAAACTAGCTAAATGTCCTCTTCAGGCGGAACTCAAGACTAGTATCGGCAGAGAAGATAGATGTCGAATTGATAGCCACAAAAACAACGTCAGACAAGAACGTTCCCTGAATTAAGTAAAGTTGATCTTGCGTCTTATAGGGCTTTGATAAATACCCAACGGTCCTTGAAGGTGTTAAGGTTGGCCGTGCGCTTGGTCGTCAACTTCGGGAGATATTAATGTTCTTCTTAAATTCGTAGACGTGTTGATGTTTTCCTTAATTTGAAGTTGGTCAAAAACTAGTCTCAAGTGGCCACAGGTCCCTAAGATTCCTAGCAGTTTACACTGAAAACAAACAACCCAACCAGTATCCAATTCAACTGAAACAGGAGGTTCCTATAAAAAAAATTCGAGAGCTCTCTTCAAACGTGAAGCGTTTAGATTCAATTAAAAAACGAATAAACTGTAAATTTAGTAGAAGTTAAATAAAATAATCAGTAAGCTATTTATTTGTCTGATTTGAAATAGTGCACTAAAAATTTGCAAAGTAAAAAAACTACGCTGAGCATTAAAGAGAAGAAAAAACACAGAAAATACAAAGTCTAGCAGGACAAGAAAAAGGATTTATTAGCGACGAGTCGATAAATTTACGAACGTGGTTCGTTACTAAAAAAATTGGATCAATCTTCACAAACTCGTAGGATTTTCCAGCTTAAAAACGGGAACTAAAGCCCACAACAAAATATTTTAAGCTTTGGAAGCAAAAAACTACAAAAACAACATAAGAAACTAAACTACGAGTTGTTGAATGACAAATCCGCAACGCGTTGGATCCAAAATATAGTTAAATTATGTATTATCAACCACTTTCACTAATCATTCATACAGCACACATACTTAGGTGAGGAAAGGTAAAGAGAGGAACGAAGATAGCCACAAATCTCGTAGGTTTTATTACTTCGAGTGTATATATAAAAAAAATCGCGTATCACCGAATCGATATCCGCCTGATCGCGTTTGGTAGTAGAAAAAAATTTAAAACAGAAATACAAAAAAAACCGGTATATTACAAAAAGGAATGTCTACTCTTGTAGACGGGAAGTATGGTAAACTAGAGCAGGTAGCAACTAGAACATGTGTACGAAACACTATCAATAGTAATGATTATCAAAACTAATCTGAATACAAAACATCAGAAATAGTTAAACGAATCTTCCCGAGGAAGGACAACAAACAATAATAACCTCCCAAAGAGGAAAAGACCAGCTCCTTCGACCGGAACGGCTATTGCCTACGCTATTGTAAAATTTAGAAAAAAATAAATTTAGAACAAAAATATCAATTTGGTATAAAAGTTTCACGGTAGTAAAAAGGTGTTGAACACAAAAAACTAACAAATAATTAAGGATGAAAGAAATAAATTTGGAAAACAAAAGGTTAACCACGCGGGTCGCCTCAAACGAAATCACTAGAAAAATAATACTAAATTTGGAATAACGTGAATAAAAATAATAAACGAAATACTTACAAGATCATAACACTGATTTTAATTAAATAAAATAATCACAAAATTTAGAACAACAAGAAAAATCACAAGACTACTCAAAAATAACCGTCTGCAACAATAGCTCCGACGCAAGAGAGCGAGGAAGAACCAGACGCGCCGACTCCCCAAGTTAGCGCTTCAATCAAGTGTCATACGAACGTACTATTTTACAAAATTTGTGCGAATCTGCTACATAGATGGCGACATGTGTATGCAATGGGAAAACAATTGTACAAAAAAAAGACGTCAGACGAAATTTTTGTAACACTGCCCCTCCACGAAAAAGGAATTTTTCTTGAAAAGAAAAATTTCTAAGAATAGGGACGAAATAGGAAGTAGCAAATTATAAGTTGGGGTCGATTTGGGACGTAACGAAATATGTGTAAAAAGAATTTTTTAAAAAATGTAAAATATTTTGTAACAAAACTATTGATTTGAAGAATTATCATCATCAGAAGGATGAGGCTTTAGGTCTTTTATGTGCCAACGTCCTAAGTCGCGGCCATTTAGGTCGTGAAGTTGATAAACTAATTTAGAAATTTTCTTGTGTATTACACAAGGAATATATTTAGGAGCTAAAGAGGCAGAGAAATGTTTTGTAGCATCAGAAAGTACGTAATTACGTTTCCAAACTGAATCACCTACAAAGAATTCTAAAGAACGTCTACGAAGGTTATAACGTTTAGCGGAGCGGTCATATGAAGATATAATTTTCTTCTGAACTAGTTGGAAATTAGTATGCAATTCTTTAAATGAATTAGCATAAGTAGCTGGAGTATCAGATAAAATGGTATCAGGTGGAGTGGAGTAAAAAGTTCCGGATAAGGGTACGTGGCGGCCAAAGTTAAGATATGCTGGAGTAAAACCAGTAACTTCGTGAACAGAAGTACGTATTGCTTGACCAATTTGGGGTAAATTCACATCCCAAGCGCGGTGGTTGTCTTTAATAAAGGATCGAATAGCGGTTTTAATGATTCTATTGGTGCGTTCTACAAAATTTACTTGCGGGTGGTATTTAGCATTGTACCAAAGTTTTGGAACTTGATATTTTTTCAGCAAACGACGAAACTCGTCACAATTGAACTGAGTACCATTATCACAAATTACAATTTGAGGGACTTCAAAGAGAAGAAAAATATCACGTTCTAGAATAGTAGTAATACTTTTAGAAGTAGCTTGACGAAGTGGAAATAATAAAGGAAATTTTGAAAACCAATCTGATACTACTAATAAATGCATATTCCCATGTGATGAACGAGGAAAAGGACCCATTAAATCAATGGCGATGGCCTGCCAAGGATAGTTAATTTTCTTAGGCTCTCCCATATGGCCTAAAGAAGGTAATTGAGAAGGTTTTTGAGATAAACAAATTTTACATTGCGTTACAAATCGGTGTACGGAACGTCTCATACCGGGCCAATAGTATGTTTCGGAAAGACGACGAAGGGTTTTAAATACGCCAAAATGACCAGAAGTAGTAGCAGAGTGAGCTTCTTTGAGAATTTCATCCCTTAGATCTGAGGGAACGACTATTTTCCATGGAGATAAATTAACAGCACGATTCCGCGGAACAAGTTTATAAATTGTATGGTCCTCTACACGCCATCCTGGATAATCAGAAGGAGAAGCAAGAATTGAAGTACGAAGATTTATATACCATGGATCTGAGTTATCGGCTGGTACAAATAAAGTTGAAATTGTTAATGGAGCACGTGAAAGAGCATCTGGGACAGTATTTAGTTTTCCAGGTCTATGTAAAAGTTGAAAATCAAACTGTTGAAGCTTAACAGCCCAACGAGCAAGTTTACCTGTGGGATCCTGCATTCTCATAAGCCATAATAGTGAATGATGGTCAGTAATAACAGTAAAAGAAGTACCTTCGACATAAGGACGAAATTTGGTAATAGCGAAAAGAACGGCTAAACATTCGCGTTCAGTAACTGAGTAATTACGTTCAGTGCGCGTAAGAGTACGACTTGCATAAGCAATGGCATGTTCTTCGCCAGAGAAATCTTGAGATAATACAGCGGCTATGCCGTAATTTGAAGCATCAGTTTGAATGGTAAATGGTTTCGTAAAATCTGGACTAGCCAAAACAGGTGAAGAAGTGAGTGAAGATTTTAATTTATCAAAAGCTTGAAGAGCTTCTTGATCCCAAGTAACAATATTAGATTTGCGTTTTCCTTCAGTTAAAGCAGTGATAGGAGCTGAAAGACATGAAAATTGAGGTACAAAACGCCGATACCAGGAAGCTAAACCTAAAAATCGTTGAATTTCCGTAACTGTTCGTGGCAAAGGGTAGTTATTAATGGCGGCAACCTTGTCTGGGTCGGTACGTAATCCTTGTTTGTCAACTACGAAGCCAAGATGATTTAAAGAGGGTTTACAAAATTCACATTTTCCAAAGTTGATAGTAAGACCTGCATTTTTAAGTCGATTAAGAATGTCAAAGAGTACTGACAAGTGTTCTTCGAAGGTGGAAGTACAAATTATGATGTCGTCCAAATAAACGAAAACAGACTTATGTAAAAGTGGACCAAGAACGGCATCCATTAATCTTTGCAAGGCTTGAGGAGCATTTGTAAGACCGAAAGCGGTTCGCGTGAACTCAAATAAACCTCGATTTGGCACAGTGAAGGCGGTTTTTTCACAAGAAGCGTCATCAAGTGGAATTTGCCAGAAAGCGCTTTTTAAATCAATTGAAGACAAATAGTTAGCATCGCGTAATCGATCCAAGATGTCATTGACTAAAGGCAAAGGATAAGCATCCTTTTTGGTAACTGAATTAAGTTTACGGCCATCAAAACAAAAACGGGGCTCTCCGGATTTTTTCTTTACGATTAGAACGGGGGACGACCAAGCACTTTTTGAAGGACGTACTACACCGAGTGCAAGCATTTTATCTAATTCTTGATGCAAGATGGACAACATAGCTGGAGAGACAGAATGATATCGTTGTTTAATAGGAGTGGCATCGCCAGTATCAATTGAATACGTAAGACAATGAGTGCGTCCAAGAGGTTTTGAGCCAAGTTCTTTGAAAGAATCTATGACTACTTGTAGAGCAGCAGTTTGAGAAGTAGTTAATTCGGTAGAATCATGTAGTGAACTAAAAGCATTAATAGTCGGCCTAGAATTCCATAAATTATCTTTGAAATTGACATGAATATTAAAAGTTTGCCAGAAATCGGTACCTAATATGACAGATTGTTCAAGAGCAGGAACTATTAGAAAGTCTATATAATGAGTGACTGAATCTGCAGTGATAGGAACGGTAACTTTTCCATTGACCTGTTGAGAAGCACCATCTGCAGTAGTTACAGTAGGTTCTTTAGAAGGTAAAAGGGGTATATTATTAGCAGAAAGTAAAGAAATGCCTTTATTTCCTAGTACAGAAACGTTAGCACCCGAATCTAATAGAGCGACAACAGGAGTTTTTCCGAGAAGAATTTTAACAAAAGGTCGCGAGTCTAAATTAGGATGATGAATAATAGGCGAAATGGTAGGACTTTTACAGAATTTAGCTACAGTTTTCAGCCAGTCATTCCAAGCTGAACGGTCAGTCTTAATAAAAGATCGTGTGCGTCGGCGACTGAAACAACGCGATCCTATTCGTTTTTTGAACAATGTGGGCATGTAAAACGAGTGACATTTTTATAACCGCAACTATAACAATGCTTATTATGAGGCTTTGGGCATTGAGGCGCTAAATGATTTGGATCATCACAATTAAAACACTTACGAGTATTTTGATTTTTAGAAGGTGTCGTGTGCACAGTATTCACACGAGAAGAAGATGCAACGGGACGTTGGTAAGCTAACTCTGGCTCTAGTAATTTATTTGTACGAGAAGGTGGAGGTTTAAACTTTTCAACCCTATGTTCTGTGTTTTCTTTGAGTTTACAAACACTAATAAGATGTTCGATGGTAGGAGATTGCAAAACGGCGATATCCTGCTGAAAGCGAGGCTGTAGATTTCGTAAAACCAAAGTTTTCAAAACAGCAACAAAAAGTTCGGTTTTTTCATCAATACCCTGAGTACGAGATTGTATTTCTTGCCAAAGTTCGAATTCATAATCTGATGGAAGAAAAGCTTGTTTTAAGCGATAACATAAGTCATCCCATGATTGAATATCATCTCGAATTGCACGAAACCAAATTAAAGCAGGTCCAGTAAATAGTTCGCTAGCATGTTTAGGCAAATTAGCTAAAGAAACACCTCGAGAAGTAGCTAGTTCAGTTACACGTTCTAAAAAAGAGTTAACACTGCCGGTACCATCGAATTTTAAATTCCATTTATAGACGTCAGGAACTGAAGAATAAGTAGGTTGTAAATTATTTGTTAACGGTGAAACGACTGGAGATGGAACAGTCAAATTAAAAATAGGTTGTCGTAGGGATAGATGTTGTGATGGTGCATTTAAAGGTTGTGAAAAACCGTAAGAAGAATAATTTGGGGTGTCAATCAAAGTTTGATGTTCTACTGGGGTCGGTGGAGTAGAATTTGGTAAGGATACGTATTGATTATTGAAAGAAATAAGATCGGCTTCAGCCAAAGGAGCTTGTAATCGCGAAAAGTTGTCGAGCTGTGTTCGCAAATCAGCTATAAGAGCTAATAGGTTTGGACAAGGTTGAACGGAATTTAAACGTAAAACGCGATTGTAAAGGTAATCTAATCGCAACGAAATAGCATGAGAATTATCATTATTGATTTGGGCTATCTTACCGCGTAAATCCAGTAGCTTCTGTTGACATGTCGCGTTTTCAGTGGCTGGTATATAATTGTGTGGTATAGGAGATGAATTCCCATTTATTCCTTCAACTTGCAGCAATCCTCTCAATATAGGTTTCAAATCCACCGATAAATTATTGATCTTAACACCTCGGTTTCCTAGTTCATATAACAACTCATCCTCTGTAAGGTATTCGATGCATTCGGGCTTCATCTTGGTATGTACCTCAGAAAAGTTTATTTGATTAGTAATGGCACAAAAAGGAGTTGTAGAGGAATCTTGCGTATGCTAGAGGAAAAATAATAATGATAGAAAGAAAAGAGTAAGAGTAGAAGGATTTCAGGATAAATATTTCCAGTTTTCTTTTCGATGTCAAAGTTTGTGCAACCAATTGGAGGAGCAAAAATAAATTTGAATTGCAACAGAATTCAAGGCTGAACAAAATTAAAGGGCCCCACGTTGGGCGCCAGTGTACCTTTTCCTATTTCCAAGGTGGCAGTAGGAAATTGAAAAAGGTAATGTTTCTTCACTATTTGGTGGCAAAAACTTAATGTACTGTTGATTGACACTAAATTTAAGTTATGGAATATCCTACCTTGAAAGTGAAGACCCAGGCTAGCTATTAATAAGGGCACCAGAAATATTTTACCTGAAAAATAGGAAATGGGCGCCACTCCCAGGAAATGATCAAAGGAGAAAAAGGTACTATTCTGGGAGACAATAGCGACAGCAAAAAAGAAATAAAGCATAGACGTCGAAATCAATTATAAATAAAATTATTATTAATTTAAAGCAAAGAATTCCAAAAATTATAATTCAAAAAATTTGTAGCTTACGAAAATGATTGAAGCTATTATACAAAAAAATCTCACTGCAACAGCCAAAAGGGAACTGGAGAGCACGTCACAGACGTTCAAAATTACGTTACAAAAACTAGCTAAATGTCCTCTTCAGGCGGAACTCAAGACTAGTATCGGCAGAGAAGATAGATGTCGAATTGATAGCCACAAAAACAACGTCAGACAAGAACGTTCCCTGAATTAAGTAAAGTTGATCTTGCGTCTTATAGGGCTTTGATAAATACCCAACGGTCCTTGAAGGTGTTAAGGTTGGCCGTGCGCTTGGTCGTCAACTTCGGGAGATATTAATGTTCTTCTTAAATTCGTAGACGTGTTGATGTTTTCCTTAATTTGAAGTTGGTCAAAAACTAGTCTCAAGTGGCCACAGGTCCCTAAGATTCCTAGCAGTTTACACTGAAAACAAACAACCCAACCAGTATCCAATTCAACTGAAACAGGAGGTTCCTATAAAAAAAATTCGAGAGCTCTCTTCAAACGTGAAGCGTTAAACTTGAATGAATAAATTTAGATTCAATTAAAAAACGAATAAACTGTAAATTTAGTAGAAGTTAAATAAAATAATCAGTAAGCTATTTATTTGTCTGATTTGAAATAGTGCACTAAAAATTTGCAAAGTAAAAAAACTACGCTGAGCATTAAAGAGAAGAAAAAACACAGAAAATACAAAGTCTAGCAGGACAAGAAAAAGGATTTATTAGCGACGAGTCGATAAATTTACGAACGTGGTTCGTTACTAAAAAAATTGGATCAATCTTCACAAACTCGTAGGATTTTCCAGCTTAAAAACGGGAACTAAAGCCCACAACAAAATATTTTAAGCTTTGGAAGCAAAAAACTACAAAAACAACATAAGAAACTAAACTACGAGTTGTTGAATGACAAATCCGCAACGCGTTGGATCCAAAATATAGTTAAATTATGTATTATCAACCACTTTCACTAATCATTCATACAGCACACATACTTAGGTGAGGAAAGGTAAAGAGAGGAACGAAGATAGCCACAAATCTCGTAGGTTTTATTACTTCGAGTGTATATATAAAAAAAATCGCGTATCACCGAATCGATATCCGCCTGATCGCGTTTGGTAGTAGAAAAAAATTTAAAACAGAAATACAAAAAAAACCGGTATATTACAAAAAGGAATGTCTACTCTTGTAGACGGGAAGTATGGTAAACTAGAGCAGGTAGCAACTAGAACATGTGTACGAAACACTATCAATAGTAATGATTATCAAAACTAATCTGAATACAAAACATCAGAAATAGTTAAACGAATCTTCCCGAGGAAGGACAACAAACAATAATAACCTCCCAAAGAGGAAAAGACCAGCTCCTTCGACCGGAACGGCTATTGCCTACGCTATTGTAAAATTTAGAAAAAAATAAATTTAGAACAAAAATATCAATTTGGTATAAAAGTTTCACGGTAGTAAAAAGGTGTTGAACACAAAAAACTAACAAATAATTAAGGATGAAAGAAATAAATTTGGAAAACAAAAGGTTAACCACGCGGGTCGCCTCAAACGAAATCACTAGAAAAATAATACTAAATTTGGAATAACGTGAATAAAAATAATAAACGAAATACTTACAAGATCATAACACTGATTTTAATTAAATAAAATAATCACAAAATTTAGAACAACAAGAAAAATCACAAGACTACTCAAAAATAACCGTCTGCAACAATAGCTCCGACGCAAGAGAGCGAGGAAGAACCAGACGCGCCGACTCCCCAAGTTAGCGCTTCAATCAAGTGTCATACGAACGTACTATTTTACAAAATTTGTGCGAATCTGCTACATAGATGGCGACATGTGTATGCAATGGGAAAACAATTGTACAAAAAAAAGACGTCAGACGAAATTTTTGTAACAACAGAGTTCCAGCAGGATTGACTTCGGGTGTCGATAAAACGTCCAATAAATCATGACGACACGACATTGTATTCATCCATAGTAGAATATCATTCACTTTTAGAAATCGTTGAGAAATCTATCCAAGCGATCAAGCTAGAACATTTTATAGGAATATAGGAACACGTGTATCAACAACACAAGAATGATAGCAACGCCATCCCTTTTCCTGATCAATTTTTTTCCTCGTCTTGTCTTTTTACCATGATTACAGTTGATAATGCTGACTATAATTGTTTAGGTGAGAGCAATATCGAGTTACAATTAATTGACTGAATTCTCGAATTGTGGCCAATTCTCACATTATAGGCCGCAAAATTTTTTTACAGTCGGAGGTGCCAATTCCAAGACATCAATCAACTGTAAGCAATAATTTTTACCTGTTTGGTGTCTGTTATTTGAAGAGTTAACACCATAAAATGGGTTCTGTCTGGTCTTTGGTTTCTTGTTAATCGAAAGAGCTTCACACCCAAATAAATATCTAGGTTCCTATTTACAAAGCGGTAGATGCGTGAAATTATAGGGAATAACCGAAAAGAATCATAGGTTTTGTTCGTTTCTTTTCAACGCTTAAATTGAGTGGCAGATAGCCGTGAAGAATTTAATTCGTTCCAACTGCATTTCTTAGAATTGGATCTATAGGTGCATTTTAGAGTGAGAGATAATAACTGTTTTTATTGAGTTTCTTTAAGTGCTATTAATTTTACAGATTACTGATTTCGATTGAGATATTTGCTCTTCCTTCAGGAATGCATCTTTACCCATAACTTTTCTCTGAGTGGATGAGAGACGAACGCGTCTACATTGTTGACATTGTCAGTTATTTCCGGACGTTCGATCGGAACTCGATAGATGTCCCAGACGGATGAACTCCAGTTGTGCAAATGCACATTTTCCAAAACTTCCTCGCAGTATAACAAGAAATCCAATAATTGATAATTAGTTTAGAATGAGATTGCTCTCACAGTCTTTCACGATGGTATTTCTCCAGATATGACTAACAAACTATATTCAATCTCAACCCTCCACATTCTCAGCATCACCGAATCTACAAAGTTTTGCTACTTGTATGTCCCTTGCGTGTTTCTCAGGTATCCCGTTATTCGGTTTGGAAGATTTCTAGGGCAAACTTTTAACATTTGCATTTCTATTTACAAGTGAGATAGCTGTAACTCTGTATCCCTCTTCCAAGGGAATCCTTACGCCTCTTATGCAAGACTTGTTGCTTTTTCCTGTAAGATATTCCTCTAACATAAACACGCAAAAATGCATAAAAAGGACAAAGCGGTACAATTCAAATCAAATACTTTCTGCTTTCTGGACACAATATAAAAGATGACCCTTATGGTCTGTGTTTGATTATGTTGATTCAGTATTTATCAATTCAAATTGATTTTCAGATATCCAATATTTGTCAATTCAAATAAATCCACAAAGAAATCAACTCAATGCACTTATGGTCTATTTTGGTGGAGAATATGTGTCTGTGATGTGAAAAATATAATAATGTCCGACTAGTTTATTATTGTTGTCATAATAACACTGATTTCAGAGTGATTATGTGACAAATAATACTAGAGGGCTTCATGTCTCAGAATAATGCCCTCGGGCATTATTTCTAAGAATAACTAACAAGTTTCCTAGTTACAGCAAGTAGCTGGATTAATTTCTCTGACATAAATCACAATGACAGGACATACATTGCTGAAAATTTTGATTGAAATGAAGCAAAAGTTGGACATTGAACATTGAAGGCACCACGGGAGTTGAGCAGACAATAATGCCTACGGTCAACATACACACCTCGGGCCAGAGGCCCTCGAAAAGTATACTCTTGACCTTAGGCATTACTGTCCTTTTAACACCCTTGATACCTTAATTACTATGAGATTATCATATTCTGATTAGGCTATTTGGAGTCTAATTTTTTGCACTGCAGTTCTCTTGTGTTGGATGGTTGCTTTTGAACATCCAATGATCATGAGGTATTATCAAAGAATTGAAAAACAGGATCATCACTTGAATTTGGAATCAATCAAAAATCCTCCAAGTAAGACAGTTTCTTTGACTGTTCATTCCCTGACATGACGATATGTAAGATGTCTCAGCGCTCTTCTGGAGCTTCGCCTCTGCTGGACGGAGCTTTCTAGATTCATTCATTGAAGATGATCTTCATTTTTGGTTTAATTTCGCTATATTAATCTATTTCTTCCTATTTTCTGTTTTTTCTTCCTGTTACATTACTTCCACTGTTTTAAGATCTTCTTCTACTTCTTTTATCAATGATGATCGTGGTCCCTTTTTATTGCTTCTTCCTGCTGGGCTCCATCCTAGTATTGACTTTATTGTGTCTTGTTCTCCAACTCTCTATACGTGTTCGAGTCATTTTATTCCTTGTTGTTCTGTTCTGTTCACTATGATTGTTTTCTTCTTCTAATAATTCCTTTCCTATTTTGTGATCCATTCTTGATGTTTATCCATTTTCTGATACTTTTTTCTGGCCCAAGTATTATCCTCATGATTTTTCTTTCCATTTCTCTTGAAACTTCTTCGTCTTTTTTGTTTAGATAGTTCTGTTTGTTTCTGCTATCTTCTCTTCTATTTCTGCTTTTTTGTCTTACTTCATTTGTTACTCTAACACCCAGATATTCAAATCCATTCACTTTTTCTGGAATATATTCTTCAATGCTCATTCCCTTATTTTTTGTTGTTCCTCTGAGTTTTATTATTCTTGTCTCATTGATATTTATTTCTTATCGTATGAGTTTACTTGCCGTTATTATTTCTTTCATCGTTTGTTTATTCTTTGTTATGATCCCTATTTCGTCAGCGTATGCTATCATTTGTCCTGTCTTTGTTCTTAGTGTTTTTAGCTCATTTTTTTTAGATAAAAGCGCTATTATATTCACTTTGGCTGTCTGGCTGGCTGGCTGGCGTGACGCTGAGTTCTCAGCAACTATACTATTTACGGACTTGAAACTGGCACTAAATAAGAGCTGCTGTTTCGTAGGCTTGCACAAATTGCTTTAATTCAAGCTCAGTGATTGTGGAAGATCAAATTATTCAATTACTTGTTCCAAGTGAAACAATGCTCATGGATATATATGACAGTAGGGATATGGCAACTGAAATTTATTAAAGTAGATAAAAATTTAGTTACAACGCTCGCCGCGGTTGTCACTATTATTATGTACAGTTGTCAAATCTGTCCGGGACTCATTCAATGACTTGTTTGACGCGAATCTGAAGCTTAATAGAATGAATTATTATTATTGGATGAAAATTTGTCTATTTTTGGTGTACTTTTTTTATATAGCTTTTATAGAGATCAAATTATTATTTTAAGGTACAGCACTTGACCTCCCGTCAGTCAATAACTAAACAATGAAGATCAAAAAGTATTTTTGAGTTTGTAAATTCATAAATTATGCACCTATCGAATAGTCAACTTGAAACTAGTACTGAATGGAAGCTGCTGTTTCGTAAGTTTGCCCAAACTGCTTGATTTCAAGCTTAGTTATTGTGAAAGATGGCAATTTGCGAAATCTCTGAAGTAACAAACAAGCATTCATGAGCTGTCAAAAAAGCGCTTTTATCATCTAGATGATTCTCCCATTTTTTTTTCAATATTTCGTAGCACATATTCAAATGTTTAATTCCTTGTCTTATTCCTTTGTTCATTTCAAAATCTTCTTGTTTCTTCTTCCTGTATTACAATACTAGTTTTTATTTTCCCGATTGTCATTCTTGTCAGTTTTCTAAGTTTTTTTGGTGATTCTTGTTTATCTGAAGCTTTTATCGGTTTTCCTCTTATGATTGAGTCAAACGCTTGTTTGTAATCCACGAACAGTATCTCTGTTTTCATGTTATGTTGAATGGCTTTTTCAATAATCTATTTACTATATGAACGGCGTCCACTGTTGATTTTCCTCCGATGAATTCGCATTGATTCTGGTCGCCAGTAGTTTTGTTACATTTGCTTGCCTTCTTTGTTTTATTGTAGATAGGATTCTGTACTTCTGTGATTATCAGTGTAATTCCTCTGTGATTCTCACATATCTTTTGATCTTCTTCTCATGAATTGTGACAATCGGTCTCATTTCTCTCTCTTCTTGAGTTTTTTTTTTGATCCATTTCCCAAGTATCAGCTCATATATATCTTGTTGTAGTATTCCATCCCGTGCTTAATAAGTTCTATGTGTATTCTGTCTTTTTCAAGGGTTTTCCCGTTTGGACTATTTATTGATACATCTTCATTTCTCTTAAATAAGGCTTTGCCATGGTTTCTTTTCTGATGTATTCTAGTATTTCCTCAATCGAATGACGATTCTTTATTCGAATTAATTGAAAAGCAAACTGTAGTCACTATTAAAAAAAAATATTCGAATAGATTTAGTTACTACTAGACTCCATCATCTAACAGTTGTCGAATCAAATTTATTAATTCAAGCACAAGTTGTATTAAGTTTCAAATAATTACATTTTCTGCAAGTGTCACGCAAAGAGAAATTGCAGGTTCGCGAATAATAATTTTCCTTTAATTATTAGTTTGCATCCAACTTCAACGTTTTCAAAAGCCTTTTGAATGCACTCCGCTTACTTCACGTTTATTTCTTCACAAGGTATCGATACATAATGATTTTAGTGTAAATAGAATATATATATATATATATATATATATATATATATATATATATATATATATATATATATATATATATATATATATATATATATATATATATATATATATATAAATATATGTATATATACACTCGTTATGTAATTAAATTCACTTTCAGAATGAGAACGATGTTTATTTGAATCATAAATATAACAACCCCGCCCGATATTTATCAACTTGTCATACAAGAGATTAAAATTTTATTATCCATGTTTGCCATCCGTTTCAAGCGTAATACACAAATGTCAACATACAATAAAATCGCGGAGCTCAGGCAAGCATTTTGTCGGAAGCACGGTAATCCATCCACGGTATATAAAGATAAAAAGAAAAATCAAAAACAATAAAGTAGGATTTGAGTCCATGGCAAGGGATCGGCCGGCCCGGCCTGGACGTCATATTATCTCCTGGATAGCAGGGTCCTGTGATGTCATGGGATGGGATACGTGCGAGGTTATCAAGGATTATAGCGGACGTAGAGTGATGCTCATGTTGGAGAAGAAAAATTTTGGTGTGTCAGTTTAGTAACTTTGTTATAGTTGCCTTGTGGAAAGATGCTTTCATATATCCGAGGGATAAAAGTTTTAGAAGGAGGAAGCGAGGCAGGAACTATCGACCTGCTTCATTCATATATAATGAGGAATAAAAATTTGATTTGTACAACAAATTTCATTCGCCCTCAAAGTTGGAGTATCATCTTTTTAAATATTTATCTCAATTCTTGTAGTATAGTTTCATAACTTATTCTTATTTTCATGAGCACATCCCACCTTGAAATAGTTTGAAGAACATGAATCGATATAAAAAATGTGTCTTATGTGAGAGTCTTTCTCCATCATAATGAATTTAAAATGGGGTATGCTTTCTTTTTACATTTTAATTTAGGGAGAGAAAACTTATTTCTAACTTCAATCTCGGAGATTCCATATCCAGTAGGTAATATTGTTGCAGATGTCAACACAAACATCAGCCGTCCTCACAGATATAGCGGATGTTGTTTGTTAATGTCAACAATTTTATTACTTCACTGTTTATGTTTGTTTTCAGAGTCTACTTATCTAGTTCCTTTGAAATCGTCTTACAGAAATGTTAAGTGATCTGAAATAGTTTGTTTTGACATTCGATACTTGAAAGACAACTTCTTAGATATTTTTATTTCATTTTATTGGGATTAAACAAGCTGATATTAGATTGTACAAATATAGCAAGTGATGAAATCCAAAGACTAATTTCATCAATTGATGATTTTAGCGTAATATGAGTCGTCATTTGCATTTGGAACTCTTCCTATTATTCAATTTCGGCTTACTATTCGACAAAATTCATTGAATGTGTGAGATTCGTCATCTTTCCATGGAAGCAAAAAGATCTCATCAATCTACGACTGTAATTTCGTTGGAAAGTGCAAATATTTCAAACAAAATCCTCGATGTGAATGGGTCTGAAAGCACGCAGAGAGCAAGTTTTATCATCACATTACGTTGAAAGGTGCTAACGGCCCTATGTTTTCCTGATAACGCAACTCTAGAGCCCGTTATCTTAAACCAAGCACCGTATGAGAGCTTCTAGTGATCATGGAGATTCGAAGATTGGGAGAGAATGGCCTATGGGAAATACATACTTGATGATGATAGAGGAAACGGATATTTAGATAATTCCGAATATCTCAAGACTTGGAGGATATTGTGAGAAAGTTTTTGTCACATCATGAAATATACATAGAATAGTATATAATGCTACAAGGACCGAACGACTGTCATTTTTGTCCAGGATAAATTTGGCTGCATTCAGTGAAGACGAGGGCAAAGCCAAAGGCGTAGCTCCATGCAGCCAAATTTATCTGTGACAATAATGACAGTCGTTCAGTGCCCGTGTTGCGTACGATACTTTTTGTAACAAGTGCACCGAAGTACCCCCATTATTAAGCATTTCAAATAAATTTGGATGTATTGGAATTATCTTATCGATTTTTGCAAATGCAATCACATTGCAGTTAACAAATACAATAAAACATAACTTACATGATTTATTTTATTGATTGATATTTTTCACATTTTCTGTGCTATCCCGTTTACAATAAATGCACATACTATAGCGAACACTTTCTATAATACAAATTTTTTTCAAATATCAATTCGACGTATATCAATGAAATTAAAGAATCCAACGGCATCCATGATCCATGATCAACAATTTTATTTTTACGCAGCGGACGAAAATATCCATCAATTCCCGGTCAACAGAGAATTAGTGGAAATTGTTACCATGGTTTGGAATTGAGAACTTTCGAAGCAGAGGTCAGCTCAGTAATAGGGTACTTCCGATGAATATTAACGAACAATATCTCGATAATCAACCAGAAAGCACAGTATGCATGGGTAAAAACTCATTCCAAAGCTTTGTGGACCGATTTTTATACGGTTTATGTATGAAATAAAACTAGGGTTTATTGACACTTTAATTTACAGATAGACACTTTTGAAGGACCTCAAATACATTCTTCAGCAGGCAAAAAGGAGAAAGAAATGTCATGTCACCTGATAGAATATTACAGAATCATATTGAACTATAAAGATTCTTGGTGAGCTTAAGTAACTGCCAGGCAATGTGACTCCAAATTTTCTCATTCAATAGCTTAATACGTAATTCAGAAACGGAGAATGAAGCTCGAGGAATATGCGGGAAAAGCATAGATGATAAGGCTTGTGTAAAACTTGTAAGAGTCATGGCATATTCAATCGCTTGAATATGGATGAGATGAGGTAATGACGAGAAAGATGGGGAGAATATGATCGATTTGTTGGCTTAGCAAGGACATTCATCTTACTGCAAATTTTCGATCCGTTCACTTATGGCTGGTAATCCACACGATTCAAATCCAGCAACTATTGTATGATTAGTTAGAACTGTAAAACAATATTCAATTAAATTTTATACCGTCCAATTTTTGAAATATGAGTGGAAATATTTGACAATATATTCCTGTTTCTGTTCTTGAATAGAAAGAACAAATGAATTACATTTTGAACAATTTGATAACGTTCTCAACGTTTGTGAGACAATTTGCATATTTCCAGAAGATGAAGGAGATAACTAACATGCTAGGACCCAAAATCCGACAAATTTGTTCTTCTCGATCATTGTAATTGTCTCTATTATCACCTAATTATATGATGGAGAATTGGAATTTATACTCGTCTACATGCAGCTTTCTTGTTAAGACGTGTCGTGTCTTTACATTTGTCACTTCATTCCCTTTGGCAGGATTATCCCTGGGATCTTGTCGCGGATAATTTGCCACCTTGAAAATACGATGAAAGGACTAGAATCTATCAGCAGATCCTTCACAAGCTCTCTTCTCTTAGTACGGGTTTCAGGCACGTGTATGCCACACAGGCTTTGAATGTCGAATATGATGAAAATGTGTCAGATAATAAGCGAGCATTATCAGAAGAACTATAGACAAATGATATTTGTATGACAGACTTCAGGATAGAAGGACCAATATATCGGCATGAGAAAACACATTATGTTCTCTCCGCTGAGACCTTAATTGTTATCGGATCTAGAGATGTATGTTGTGAAGATGAAGTCTCAGTTTTACGTAGGCGATTCATTTTATGGAAACAAGATACATAAATTGAATCGTGAAAAGAATACTTTGGTGATAAAGGATTTACGATGATCCATGGAGAATCTGACATAAAATTTAACGGTCGTCTCAAAACCTTTTCTATTTTTCTGGCAGTGAGAACAATTGATATATTGATCAAGAATTGAACGAGTCCCTGGCTAATACAGATTTAAGGCGATGGTTCATAGCCATTATGAATTTGTTTTATAAGAGCTTCTTTCAAGAGCATATCAACAAGCAATTTCTTCAATTTTGTGGAATATTCTTCTTTTGTTATCTCATTACATGATAAATAGGAAGGCAGAAGTTTTCTTGCGATAGAACTACAATAAGTCTCACAGAAGTAATTATTTTGATACGATAGCTATTTGTAAAACCATTAGGATAGTCTTTAATTAATTAGAAGTGTCTACGGATGTAGTTAGCATCAGTCTTTTAACAAGATCAGCGATAGCGCTGCTTAGAGTGGGAGAAAATGGGAGGCGTAATGATGCTAATAATTAATGGTGCAAATGACGAGTACAGACAAATTCATTTTGTTGGAGCTCCAGCGGTAGCTCTTACATCCTTTGGTCGCTTCATGTTCTATTTTAGATGTATCTATATCTAAATTGAGTCACACCCAAAAATACACCGGCCACAAACTATAAGACTGTTATTTGATGCACGACGGTGATGACTAGGTATATCGATTGAACAAAAGATACTCCCGAACAATTTTCCGAATCTTCGATAATAAAGAAGCTTTTTCAAGATACACATCCCCATAAATATAAACACGTTATAGATGAGGGCCCTTATTCAATACGCCAAATGGAAAACTCTGTTCTTGTTTTCACGATATTGATTTATATTTCATGTTCATCCAGCAGGAGAAAAAAATGCACATAATTACTCGTCATATCAGTATTGTATATCTTCAAAACGGTTAGTTCTACCCGTCCACAGAGATAGATCAATCGTTCACATCCATACAGACAGATTGAATTGACAATTTTTCAATCAGAGAAGATTCTTTGAGGCTCTTCTATCTCTTCCTATATGGTTTATCTCCCAAAGAGATATGATTTTCTTTTGATGCATTTTTAATTATGGAGTGGATATATGTTCAGAAAAATTTCATGATATTTACGTACAACGACATCACTCTGTGGAATTATAATGTAAAGCAATTCACATAACAGTAAGTTATATGGAATATAGAGCCAACTTGTGTTGTATCAATTAGTCTACGTTTCATAATTTTTGCTGATTTTTTGACAAATAAAGTCAATTTGTAATAGAAAGTTGTTCATTTGTCAGTTACTCTGAAATGGATA
Source organism: Dromius quadrimaculatus (assembly GCA_963989225.1). Lineage (NCBI taxonomy): Eukaryota > Metazoa > Arthropoda > Insecta > Coleoptera > Carabidae > Dromius > Dromius quadrimaculatus. Next base: position 9,102,251 of record OZ022328.1, read on the forward strand.
GTAGGTATTATTGGGGGGATATATGGCGCTCCAATTTTGTGTTTTATTATCAGACAAAATATGCTATTGAATGAAAAAGCTCGTTGTCAGACTCTTTCATCAATTTCCGTTGAGGATAAAAACAGTCTGTTCACTCTAACACACTTGTGGTAATGACATGCCAATCATTTCTAAATATATCCATGTGAACCACCTTTCCGGCTGTCTTCATATCTAAATGTTTCCTTCAAAACGCCCGTTACTTCCAAGAGCCAATTTTCAAATATTTCACGCAAAAAACTTGAGATGTTATAAATAGCAGAAAATGGGAGGTATCGTTTCTCTTGACCAAAATCTCTGCTATAGAAAGAAATTGAGCCTTCAAGAAAAATATTATTATTGTATTACATATTCACATATCTGCAGAATACAGTATTTTTGTTTTGACTATTAATTTTCATATTCTGACAATTGTAAGCACACGGAAATAAATGCCAGAGAAAAAACCTGACGTGAACATCACGTGACTTACTTGCACATCATTTGATATGTACACAAAATTCAATAAAGTTTTCTATCACTTCAGGTTATGATTAATATAATTTTATTAATATTTTGACATGTACAATGTGAAACAGAATGAAAAAATTGAGAACAAATTATCATTGCCTACTTTATCATTTCAATTTAACTGAATGTTTCATAAGGCAAATTCTGAATGTCTGTTAAGCATATAAACTGCACTTCCGGCTCAGCCGATTCATACAAAAATAGTAGATAACTATTTTGATGCTACAACAAGTTGAAACACCAAATTTCAATAAGCTATGGCTGATCATTCTAGATTCACGCGGAAAATTTGGAAAAAATTTCAAGTCAAGTGAACTTCTGGCTTGGCCGATTCATACAAAAATAGGAGATGACCATTTTGATACATCAAGTTCAAATACTGAATTGAAATATCCTACGGTTGATCATTCTGGATTTATTAGAAAAATTCGGAAAAAGTTTCAAGTAGAGTGCACTTTCGGTACAGACGATTGGAACCATAATGCGAGGTGAACAACTAGACCCTATAGCAGTGTTAAATACTAGATTTCAACATTATACGTCCAACCAGTTTTGTGATTTGCTTGTTACGAAAGCACAAACGAACGAAAGCACGCACATACGTACCGACATCAAACCAAAAAAAGTCAAAATGTATTCAGGGATGCTCAAAACGGATATTTCCATCAAAATCTCGATAGGTGAATTTTGTCGGTTTTACAATACTTTCTTGTATTTTCTTCTACTTAGTACAAATAATCTGGTTGATGGATCGGTAACATTAGCATCAGTTGAAATTATCACGCGTCTCTATGATAGTAGAGATTGATGAGAAAAATGCTCGAAATAGGCACTGTTTGCGCAATTTGAATAAGCAAGTTGAGAAGTGGACGTACAAACAAAGATGTTTATATACTGTTTTTTGTGGTCTGTATTGGTTCAGGTACTCATCTGTATTATGTACAGTAGTTTCTTCAATTCGTACTCTTACTGTCTGTATCAGCAGTTCTTATTCCTGATGCTCTTCTTTTTCTGATGCAGAGGAAGTATACAATTGTACGAGTGGTGCTCAGTCATTATCGCAACAATAGCAACAAGAACAGTTCCAAAACTTCAAATTGCAAAGACAGGTCGAAACGAAATAGTAGAGGATCAATAGATGGTAACCACTTTGATAATATTATTGATCTTAGGTCGGAAATTTGAATGAAGTCTTACTCACGGCAACATGATACTCTCAACACACTTCTTCGGAAGTACCTTCCAGTGGACGTGAGTGTCAGTCTGTCGCGTAAGCGACAGCAGTGGCACCTCTGGATGAATAGCTGTACCGCAGTTGCGCAGCAAGTGCCAGTCACCCACGAAAGCCGAACTACAAGGTCATCGTTGCACAGTCTTCGGACTGTAATATGATCTACCTTGGACATTTAACACAAAACAAATAAATCAGCTTGGGCACACACACTCACACAACACTCTGAAGAGGGGCCCACGGGAGATTCTATACCTGAGCACACATTCTAGATTAGATTAGATAAGACAACATGATTTGTTCAACAATATCAAGAAATAGGTACTTCAATAACTATACATAACATTACTGTCAACAAAATTTGAATATTAAAATTGAACCACGAGAAAGTTCCCAATATATCATTGAATATTCTTTGAAAAATTTAAGCTCAAGCCTGGATAAAAGTGCATACCTCATGTTAGTTTTTATAGAGATCCACTTTTACCACGCCACTTTCACTAGTCCATTTTTACTACCCTACTTTTTTGCCAGCATACTCTCTCATCACTTTTCTATTCCACCACTAATATATTTCACCATCATTTTAACAACTACAATATGATAAAGTTTTATCCAAAACTAAATTTTATGTCATAAGTGACCCAAGTAGTCAACAATTTCTCCTAGATTCTTGCTATTGTTGATAAATTAAGATTAGGTTTAAAATCGGATTGGAATGTCCAGCTCTCGGAGCGGGCGGAGCCTGCCTGTGAATTGAGTGCAAATCTACGCCAGTTAAGCAAAAACCACCGTTAATGACTGTACTAGCGATTTGAGAGACATTAAGCATGGCACGGCGAGCTTGGTCGGAGTGGGCAAAGCATCGCCAGTTGAACACAGATAAAGCAGTCGTGGGAGTAGTAAAGAATATTGCTGAGGAAATATGGTGGTAAAAAATTGTTGATGACAAGAATACGTTGATAAATATGTTGGTGGTGAAAAGAATCAGTGGCAAGAAGGACGGTGGTAAAAATTGATTTGTAAAAGTGAAGCGGATCTGTTAATTTTTTCTATAGAATAGATGAACCAAGTCCTAGTCTTCTGATGAAACGCTTATTGAGCTCATTTTCACTACTGCTCAATTTTATCTATATTCTTGCCAAGAGATGATAGTCTGTGAGTCAGGGCATGAATTTCTCGTTGATTACCGCTCACTTGAAACTTTATGAGTGGATTTATTCTGATGAGTCCGAAAACTCTTCCCTTCGGCAAAATTCTAGATTTGAGGGCATTTTTTAGCGGGGGATGATCAATTGAAAAAGTATTACCGTCATATTGATCTTCACACTAATCGAAATATTTTTTGACTATTAAATGAAGAAAAAATATTGTTCGACATGAATATTGGGGCTAGGGGTAGAATTGTCATAAGTTTGTTGGTACTCATGGTCAGTATGTTGGAACTTATGATATGTGCAGCTTTTCGGACTCACCGCTAGCCCGAATATTCATGTCGGACAATATTTTTTTTTAATTTTATACTAAAAAATCTTTTGATTAGTGTGAAGATCAATATGACGGTAATATTTTTCCAATTAATCAGCCCGCGTTGAAAAACGCCCAAAAATCTAGAATTTTGCCGAATGAAAAAGTTGTCGGACTCATCACAAAAAAGCCACTCACAATGTTTCAAGTGAGCGGTAATCGACGGAAAATATATGCCCTGTCTCACGGATTTTGACTCTTGAGTCAATATCAATTGTGATGATGAGCATAGTAAATATGTAACGAGATGATTGTTTGACATTGAATCAAGGAAATTGGTATTAGTACAACATAAAATTGCTCTAAGAGAAATCTAGACAAAGTGCAGGTACCTTTGCTAACTAAATGTGATTGGTCAAATCCAACATAGATGTCAAATAGACAAATTATCTTGAAATTTATGATTATAGAACATTCTCCAACATAACACTTATAAAAGAATAAGATTCAGGTAATATAAATTACTAGTGGTATGCAAGGCGCCTTAGGCGCCTGCTGAAAAATGATGAGTAGTCAGTCAAATGAAAGATATGTTCAGCACAAAATAACGGAAATAAAATACCTTAGATGTAAGTGATGATGCTTTAGGTGAATAGTGTTGAAGAAAACGTTATGTGTATGAATGAAAAAAAAGTATGAGATGCGTTACGAAGTCAGTGGATCAGTGATGAGCGTGAATATATGTTTAGATGATTTACCCGCCACCTCTTCTGTCTTTCTTCAGTCAAGCGAAGCAACGCTTTCTAGAAGCAGGATCTTCGTCTTCACTCATTATAACTTAATACGAACCGATTTGGAAAGACCATTATAAAGCACACAATAATTCACGTGCAAATCAAGTCACATGCAGAATGATACATATAAGCTCCAATCTGTAGTATTAGACTGGGAACTAGTGACAGGTGAGGTTCTCCGATTTTATACCGCTTGCCTTTTTGAGGGTTGATAATTTACCTCTTGATTAGAAAGATAAAAATGTTATTGAGCGATGCACGCTTTCCGGTCATAGTTCAAATTTCAATTAAAGATCCGTGATATCATATTGCATGCCTTTGTAATGTTGAATAATTGAAATAATTCTAAAGCCAGGTACTAAAAGGCAAGCGATTTGCAACAGCCCAAGTGGCTCAAAGGGTTGCGTGAACTTGTGAAAAAAAATATGGAAAATGCTGTGTTTTCAAATTGCATACCAATGGAAGGAATTGAAGTTTTAGTCATAAAACCCTTGTAAAAAAATTGGCAAGCATTCCTCGTTGACGCAAAGGTTTGAAATTTGGAGGTAATCTTGCATAAATTTTGCACCAATTAGCCGTGATTTGAAATTGCATGCCATTTCAACTATAGGTAATTTGATCGATGAATTGTTATTGAGGAAATTGGCATGCACCCCAGGATATCCCAAAATGGAGGCATGCATTGAGGAAGTTGCAAAAAAAAGAAGTAAAATTTCCGTCATTTTATTTTGCATGCCATTGTGTATTTCGTTTAAAATTATTTTTTTCAGACGACACAAAGAATGGCAAGCATGTTGCTCAGGCTCATCATTGATAAATTTTGGAAAAAGTATTGAGAAGAAGAGCCCGTAAATCAATTCAGTAAAATTAACAGGAATTATTCTGCGAATTTATTTATTTAAATTTTTTGACTTATTTCAAACAATGATGGCCTAGATGAGTCTCTTGCAAAATATTGCAGAGAGCTACAATTCAAATTATCCATAATGTTTTTATAGCAACAATTCCAAAAATATAACATTAAATTGCAACCAATAAGGCACTAGAATAATACTATATCAAATAGTTCTAATAAGGACGAAACACGTATGTACAGTTGACATCCCAACTTCAGAATTTGTGAAACATCAGGGTTTTGGATCTTGCTATTAATAAAATAATAATCACACATATTAACAACGAAAAAAAAAAATAATTACTTTCTTACTTTTCCCCCGAAATGTTAATAAGCTATGTGGATGGAGTATTGTAACAAAATATATTTTTGAAAGTCAAATTGCCTTCATCTGGAACTTAAGAGTAGGTATATCTTCATTATCATGTAAAAAAATTATTATCATTATGAAAAAATAAAAAAGCTAATTATCAGAAAAAAAATTCATTATCATAGAAAAATCATACTCAATAGCTAATGGGATGTTTCATAATATCAATAAATAGGAATAGAAAGCAGTCTGAAATTGGCAATAATAGCTCAAATTTCTATTTCTTCATCATAATTATTGTCAATTTCAGGTTCCTCCTCAGTAGTTTCACCACTTATTCGAGAATAAGTGTCGCTGTCATCATCGTCCGATTTATCCTTATCATCCTTATTGTCGGCCCTTTTCTCAATATCATGCTCTTTAATAATTATAGAAAGAGTTAAGTTTTAATTTATGATTTTCTTTATTAATTTACGATGATCATTTCGACTTTTGAAGTCATCTTCAGGTATCTTTTTTTTTTTAAATATATAAATCATAAATTGAAACCTTACGCTTCCTACAATTATTAACTCAAAATGTTTCAACTTTTCCCCAATGAAAAAAAATCATGCTCTTTAACTTCATTTATTTTCATACTATTCTTCACTTATTAACTTACTGGTATAAAAGTATTGTTTATGAACCTAATTGTATTACTTTTAATATATAATCTGCACTATTATGGAAGATTTACCTCCTGCCATATCTATAAATACAAACTAAGTTGATTCTAGGGCATATTTTCTTGATTTTTTTTTTCATTTGTAAATGTTCGTCTGATGTCATATGCATTAGATTTTTATATTTCAACTAGAAGCATAAGTATTTCTTCATTGAAATACAGAATAATATCACGGAAATATTCTTACTTTTTATTGCCACTTTTTCCGAAGTTTTTCAATGATCGGACAGAGTTACATGCATGCCATTTTCCAAATGAATTTAAAACAGCATTTATTAATGTAATATAAAATGGCAGGCAGAATGAAGTCGGAGAAATTTTGCGTGTTTTTTATGCAACTTCCATTATCATTTAAAATATGAACGGCTTGAGAAACATGCTTGCCATTTCCTAGATTAATTTGAAGCAGCATTTATTGATGTAATACAAAATGGCAGGCAGAATAAAGTCAGAGAAATTTTGCGAGTTCTTTATGCAACTTTCATTATTATTTAATATATGAAGGGCTTAAGCAACATGCATGCCATCCTAAATTTATAATTATTCCACTTCGAAATAAAGTTTTTGCTCCATTTGAGGTAGTTTGAAATCACCGCTAATTGGTGCAAAATTTATGCAGGATTACCCCTAAATTTAAAACCCTTGCGCCAACGAGGAATGCTTGCCAATTTTTTACAAGGGTTTTATGACTAAAACTTCAATTCTTTTCACTGGCATGCAGTTTGAAAACACGGCATTTTCCATATTTTTTTTCACAAGTTCACGCAACCCTTTGAGCCATTTGTGCTGTTGCGAATCGCTTGCCTTTCAGTACTTGGCTTTAGATTAATTTCAATTATTCATCATCACAAAGGCATGCAATATGATATCACGGAAAAAAACACTTTTTTTTCAGACCTTTAATTGAAATTTGAACTATGACCGGAAAGCGTGCATCGCTCAACCACATTTTTATCTTTCTAATCAAGAGGTTAATTATCAACCCTCAAAAAGGCAAGCGGTATAAAATCGGAGAACCCCACCTGTCACTAGCTCCCAGTCTGTATATATCATTCAATTTTAAACAACAACAGAAATGCAAGAAATGTGAATTTTTCAATATTATCTTACCTTGTCAATCCGATTGTATTTGTTCCACAATAAAACGTTTAAGATGTACTATGGATTCAAGAAAGTTGAAACAAATAACAGTTAAAGCTCACGATTCACAATTATTTGAATTCAAAAATCAATTTAAAAATTGTAATATCACAACAATAGTTCGAAAAGTCAGTACTGTTGCCAAGTACCTCCATCATCATACGAAATATCGTCGATTCATATGAAAATAGAAGATATGCCTAGCATATAACATGAAATACCTTAAATGTAAATGATGATGATTTGAGAAAATAATATTGATGAAATGATTACCTGTATAAAAGAAAAAATATATAAAACGTCTTTGCACTCAACTGCGATTTGAACTTGGTATCTATCGAGCCGTAGTCCAATTCTTTACCTCTGAGCAATAGATTGCTCTAACAATTTATTACTGTAATTGAATTATATCTCTTTATCTATCTCAGAGCGTTACAGAATCAATGAATCAGTGATGAGCGTGAATATATGTTAAGATAAGGGCCTCAAGCTTTGATCACAGTGGAAACTGGATGATACATTATGAGTATAATGTAGATTAGATTTGAAGGTCTCCACCCCATTTTCCTTGGATCTGATCTTCGTATTGGCTATTGTACTTGGGGAACTTCCTCTTTATATTACATAGTACTTTGTAGAGATGTTGGAGGATCCGATATAGTTATAAGGTGAAAAAGGAATCTTGGGCCTTGAGAAATCCGAATTGAATGCTCATGTTTTATTCATTCATTAGGACGTTTCTGGAAGCAAAACTGCTTTTATCATCAGCCAACAAAAAATGAGGAGTTGTTACAAAATAAAGTTAAGATGTGCAGGAGTACATGGCGTAAAACAAAGACCAAAAATATATACTAAATTAAATTTGGATCCACAAAAGGGAGGCCATCTCAGGAGCCAATTCAAAGGCCAGTGTATCGCTTAACGAGTAGTTGTTTATCACACTGGCCTCTTGTAGATCTAAATTGAATTTTGTACATATTTTGGTCTCTGTTTTATACTATGTACTTCTGCACATCAACTCTAGTTTTGTAACAACGCTCCATTTTCAATTGCTGATGAAGAGAGCAATTATGATTCTCGAAACGTTTCAATGAATAAATGAAACATGAAAATCTGATTCGGATCTCTTAAGGCGTGAAATTCCTATAAAACTTCATAATATTACTTAAAATATCAAAGAAGAAATCGCATGTACCCAAAATCTTCATGTTGTTATGCCGATAGCCTCAAATTTTTTATTTCTCGTCGAACTGGAGACATTTGAATTCTATTATACGATATCAAACTGATATATTCTCTACAACCATTCGCTACTGGACTGCACTAAAATTATCCAACACCTAGTAATTTATTGCCGAATAATACGACCATAGTTTGGATATTTTACAAGCGATTATATCATAGTGAAAAAGGATACATTCTTTCAACCAACCTTGGAGCCAATGAAAAATGTACTCTAATGAGTATAATTAGAACGAAGTCCTGAACTCTTCCCCTAACATCACATTAAGGATCTGTGATAAAGTGTTGGCACACAAAATACCACTTACCCTGTATTTAAACGCTCATTAGGAAGTCAAAATATTTACAGGGATATCATTAAGATGAATAATAATGATCAATTTATCATAGAGAGTTATGTGAATCCAGGTTGGGAGATATCTAAAAAATGCGCTTGTATGATGCAAAATCGGTTACGTTAATTCAATATTTCAATACCTACATGTACTGCATGTTCCATGAACGGATTGTTACTGAATCTGTGTAACAATATTCAATCATTTTATAGCAATATTTGATCAATTGCTATTGTGATGAACTCCAATTTGTCAACACAATTCCTCTTATATCCTAATAATAAGTGTTAAGGAAGAGATATTAGTATTGGACTGCGTACTAATTCTTGCATATATTCTGGTTTACTCACCACTTAAGTCCAATTTATTGAACTGCTATTTTGTAAATATCAATTTCCAATCTTTCAAATATTAGAAGTCATTATCGAATAAATTCATTGTTCAAACACTCGTATAACAGAGGCGAATTCCATAATTATAAATATATCCATATATGTAAATAATGCGAGCAGAACGCTTTTAATTCTATTTAATACCATATAAAACTGATAAATGGACATTACATAAATACATTTTGCAATGTCCGTTATTCAAAATATTACTCAACTGTTTTGCATTGTTTCCAGTATTGATTTAAAGTTGTTAACAATGCCAAAACACTGAATAGCGAATTCAAATTACGTAATAAATAACAATAAAATTCACATTGGATTTATTCGTTGAACATAATTCTTGATTAATATTTCACATATTAGAAGTTTCGAATTTCCAAAAATAAGAAGTTGATTTCCCATATTTGGAAATATTACGCAAAAATATCGTCAGAATACAGTTTTCTCTGCCTTATAATTAATAAAATTATCCACACTTTCAGTTTCAATGAGTATATCGAACTATAATTGAAAAATCGTGCGCACTTCACGCACATCATAGAGCAATTATGCGAAATACCACACCTCAAATTGAAACGAATCAAATTAAATGTCACGATTCTTGTTTGAAACTCAATGTTGCTTTGGGTACTTATCAAGCGATGAGTTCATACTGACCAATGCGAGAGATGACCTTTAACAGGTTAGGTTTCAGTCGAATTTAGAAACAAAACCTCTACAAGCCACATGTACAAGCAAAAAACTCCAAAATTTAATTCAATCTCCGCATCATAAGTTGTGCCCAGGTTCTCAAATAAAATCAATTCATCGAATATCTTTCGATAATGTTACATTGGTTCTTCAAAAACAACTCGATATATACACTACCAAACATCCACATAGATGTAGAATTCAAATGAAAATATAAGGGAAGGAAAGTTATCACAGATATAATAAATGAAATACAATAAGTGTTATGACAATTTTCAAATACAATAATCCACAAATATTTTTCTGCTTTCAGAAGAAATATTCATCTGTTAAAAATTTACCATATGGCCTGACCTATTTCTTTGTCTGCGGAATGCGAACAGATTTTCGAAACATCCTGCTACACCAATATGACCCAAAAACCGTAGTTACATAAAACCTGGTTTCCAGTAAACAACCCTAATCACTCCCAAGGTCAAGTTATATAGGAAGCGCGTACTGCACACATTTGCGTCATTTTCAAGTTGAATTGTTTACATCAATTATCTTAGTTTAATTAGTCATCATATTATTTGTTACGTGGTAATTTGGCTTTTGGTCACTTTTTGCTGGGTTAAATTCTAGAATATAGTTTGGGTCGATTTGGGTTCAATTTCATTCACTTCAGTTACTTACTTTTAGTTTTGAGTTCATATTTAGTAATTTCATTCATATTTCAAATTTTTAGTTTTGTTTCTTTTTTCTCCTTGAGCTCGGTTTTTTTGGTTCTATCAAAAGTGTGTTTTTGTTTACTTGTAATAATTAATTTTAGTTCCAGATTTTTGTTTCAAATTGTCGCTGTGACAATGCACGCGCTGGGATCAGTGACGTGACTGAGTTTGTGTTGAATCTTAGTACTTGGGCGTCCGCTAGGTTTTTTATTTCAATGAAAAACGGTCTATTTTCAATTTGGTCAAACCAACCAGATTTGACTCAATTTAGGACAATCAGCCTCAAGTCCTGGTGTAGGACAGACGTACATTTATTGTTTTTTCGTTTTTTTTTTACCACTACAATTTTGTGGGTTTTCCCAAAGTTTTATTGCGTGAGCAATCCCAAGTTTGGGGATTCTTTTAGGAAAAACCTGTGTTCCAGCCGAAAATTTTGAGGCAGTTTGGCCATTGGTTATTCGGCAGAGCAGCTCACGTGTTGGGGATTAGTTGAAATTGTGAGTGTCTATTCTTCTGCTTTCGCTTACCATTTTATTAGCGTATTTGTTTATATATCAATTCTGTTGCAACTTACTTAAGTCTGCGTAGGGGCGCGAATCGCCGCCATTTTGTTCACATTAAATTGATAAATTTTTTGTCGATTTCATATTCTCTTTATTTTGTAATTTTTGATATTCATTTTGGATTAACTTTATTAAATATTCACTTTTTTGGGTACGTTTTTGATCCATTTATTTTCTGAAAAGAAAAGAACCTATCATCTTTTATTTTCAGAGAGTGATTTTATCTCGTTTTTTTTTAGCTAAGGGTAAGTATCGCTATCTGGGATATTGTTTTATTATATGTTCTGCGGCATCTCAATCGACGCCGACAGGTCTAATTGTCCTACAGCCCAATATTCTACCCGCCCATCCTACCATCTTTTTCTCACAGGTACTTTCGCAATTGTGTGTCTGAAGACAGAAAAATTAACAATTGCGTGGCGCCCTTATTCTTTGTTTCATTTAAAATTACTTTACGTAGCGTCTAGTAGATTTGTTTTGGTAAAGTTCATATCTTATATTTTTGAAGCTGACCTCGCAACTACCCAGTTCGGCCCTGGCATTATTTTGATTATTTTTTTTTAATTTTGAGCTAGGTCGTTTTGTAGGGTGGAGTCGCTACCCCAGTTCTGAACGTAATATATTCAATTCAGTGTTGTGAACTAGCTAAGAAATTGTATTGATGGTGGATTTGTCTGTCATTAAGTTTTATGGGTTTGGTATGATCCTTTTTCTTTGAAGTGTTGGTATCCTTGGCTACCTGGGATAACAATACTATCGGTGCTCACACCTTGACCATGTGACGGCGGTGATGGTTACCAACCGCATGTACTCTGTGTTATTGCGGCAACAGTATTGTTCCAAGAGTGGATGAATCAACCAACCTGCTCAAGTTGCAGGCATCGGTAAGATATTATGGTACTTAAAGCCATCTGTAGGTGTAATCCAACGTGAGATAAATAGTGCTAGTGACTGAGCTATCTGGGAGCTACTACCACCGGTACTACATTATTCTGTCGGTGCTGCGCGGGAATATGTGAATGTCAACCGCATGTACTGTGTGTTATTGCATGCAACGGCTTTGTTCTAAAAGTGGGTAAATCGGTCAACTTTTGTATGTCGCGGGCATCGTTGTTCGCTATAGTATTGGTAGCTTTCTTTTCAACCAAATATCCTATCCAACCTCTGAGTCAAGGTGTATCATTTTTATATCCGTTCTAGTCACCTGAACTGAGCTTGAAGTGTCCCGATGACGAGAAATTGATTTGTGTGACTCTTTGATGACATCTCACGAAGAATTCTAACCAAAACTCATATTACTTTCAGGAGAATTCGGCTTAATTACGCCCTAAACCTGACCAGCCCCTTACTACGACGGCAAGATCATCAACAAATCATCAGCCAAACGTAAGTTTCTTTATGTCATTCTTTTATATTTGATTGTATCTATTATCGATTATTATTGCCATGTTACCTTCTACTCAAAAATGGAGATAAAACTTTACAATATAACACAAATCATCGTGGTCAAGAATAAAATGTTCAGGGTAAATATGTAATATTGTGCAAACTTGACTTATCAGAAGAAAATAGGTTCTGATTCAATGAGCATGCATATGAAAAGCAATGTGGAAGAACCACGAGACTGAGAAAGATTATCAACAAAAAGGGACGACTTAGAAGATCAACAATCTGAGGGACAGCATGACGCAGTTGTTCAAACTTGCCATTTTGACTGCATTTTGGTATAAATAGAACTGCTGTAGATATTAACTTTTGCATGCCATAGTCCAATTTCATTTCATAGTACAAGTCCGTTAATCTGAGGCTTGATAAGACTGTGTTCAAGGGTCTCAATAAGGGAGAAACATGTATCTACAGCTGCCACCATATCTGGAATGATAGTGCTAAAAACTACTTCTTAATTTGTATTTCTATGGAGTATTCATGTTTTCGATCTTCAATAATCCATGAATTTTATTTCAGTCACTATTTCAGCTGCATTATGAGAGTTGGCACTACTGTGGATTTTTATCTTTGCATGCCATCGATTAACTCCACTTCATGGAACCACTTGCTTACAAGTCTGATCATCTGAAGCTTGGTAAGACTGTGCAGAAAAGTCCTTAAAGGACAGAACATAGGCTTACTGTTATCATACTAATCAGGATGATGATGTTGAAACCGATTTCTTTGGTGGAACAACAACGATTTGACAATAACATTGACTTGATAATTATTCTTATTTCATCGGGTGAGTTGAAAATGCTTGCAATTATTATTTATAATAGGGACATGGTAGCTGGGCTAGATCAGGTTACTATAAAAACAAATCTAGATAATGATGACAAGGATTCGGAGTTCAAAACAAGATGGAAATATACCAATGTCGATTGGATGGGGTCACGCTTTCTCCTGAATGTTCTTGATGATGTATAAAAATTGGGTGAAATGACCCCAAAATAGTTATGGAATACAGAAAAGCATAGAATGGAGCAATAAAATTGGGGAGAGATCGAATAAAAGCATATGAGTCATACAAAGACGATCGAAGAGGCACAAACTTACCATTTCCTGTTTGTGTGACAGACATATTTAGTATACACTTGGTATGTTGAATGATATTTCCTTAGCCGTAGGACACTGTCATCAGTCGTCAAGCTACGGGTGCTCTTATTTTTGTAGAGAATGCACCACAGAGTATATTTTGATTGAGTGAAAGCCTTACTGACTTTTTTTCCGTTGGTGAGATTCTATCCCGCTCCGTCCATATTAAAAATCCAGTATATTTGCACTCAGGCATGAATACTTATGCAGAAAATTATAATATTCAGACAGCGGAGATAATATTGAATTACAAATATGGACCAGCAAATTACCATAACGAATTTCACTTGTTCCAGGATGCGTAGATGAGGTGTCTATCAGACATACCAAATGATTGAATAAATGGATGATTTGGCTGTCAATACTTTGAATATTGCACCCAGTAGTCTTAAATTGTCGAGCCTGATGGTGAAAACAGGTACTAATTTGGACATACTATCAAATAATTCCAAAAGTTCTTGATTAATCTTAGTCAGAGGTGAGTGAGTATCTTTAGGGTAGAATAGTTCTCTTAGACTATTGATGGATATTGAAAGTATAGCAGGTTTCTTGAATCCTCATGATACTATCCTGTAAAATAATGGTACAGAATAGTCATTGATAGCTGTATCCAAGAAGCTTCAAATGTTACAGCATTTTTTTTTAGATGCTACACACAGTGCAGAAGTACTATCCTTCAGGATTCATAGTTCTATTTGGACTGCTCAGTTGTTGGAATAATGTGAATGCAACAACCTCATTTCAAGATATGTAACATCTTATAATCTTATGGAGGTTGTAGATCAAATATCAATAGTTTTAACAAACAAAAAAATCAAATTATTACTTAAGCATTTCGTATTAGTTGTTTGGAAGAGCTATTAGCAGCTACTAACAGTCAAGAGAAATATCTCCAAATTAATGATGCCTCCTCCTGGAGACGATTCTGTTTCCACTACTCATTCTCTTCAATGGGAGCTGGCCATGTGAGAATTGATAATTGAGACTCTTGTCTTCGACTTGTTGATCGCTTCGCTGCTGTTGGTTGTTATGGCAGCCGATTGCGGTAATACACGTTCTACGTTCTAGAACGTGAGCGTGCGATGAGCACAATCACTTTTTTGTCTTTTTGTAATCCTAAGGTGTTGTGTAGCAACTTCTAAATTGAGAAAGCTCAACTCACTAGGGAAGAAACGACGAAGTAATTCTACATCAGTTTTTATGTCTGGGTGTTTTCTAGCAAAAGTGTTGTAAAACAGAAAATTTAACTGTTGTGATTCATTGAATAACTCAAACACGTACTTTATTTACTACTGGTTGTTATTTTTGAGTGATGATAATAAGGATTTGCGGAATAGAGAAACTTATTTTGTCGTGAAACTCGAACATACCAGTACATTGCAATTTTCTCGAACAAAATATCATTGAACTCCAATTGACATCTATTTCCGAGATTGATAGATAAGCTATCCTTGTTACCCTAGCTAACGTGAATGTCCATTTAGATTGTTATAACACAAGAATAGAATGATATAAATCTAGCTTTTGAGAATAGTGGATTAGTATAATATCTACTGTCAAGCGTAATTCAGAAGTACACATTATTGTTGTTCTTTCTTCGTAAGATGATTCAACTGAAATATATTTTTGATTTCAATACAACCTTAATCATGACCAAAAGATTAGGCATCCTTCTCACTTGATGTAGTTTCAACTGATGTTATGCAATTGAGTTTTTGATTTTTTTTGATAGGTGCGAGTTGTTCACTATAACAGAATCAAAAGCATTTGAGAAACGCTAGAATGAGCTTCAGATCAGATTATTGTAATCATGGCACGCATAATAAACAAATAATAATAGATGTGTCTATTCTTCAAGAAAGCTCACAACTCTTACTTTCTTGCACGATACCATTCTAGATAGTTTTTGGAGTCTATCTGGACGAGTACTCATATTCAGTACTCATATTCAGTCTATTCGATTGTGCAGCCATTGTTCAATCGGGAATGCTATGTTTTACATTAAGGTGTTAGCTAACAAACTCATTTATAATTCCATCGGCAGTCATATGATATTCATTATTATTCGATGCATTCTTATGACTTGGTAGTACTGATTTGGGAGAACTAAAAAGTCCCTGACTTTGATTCAGTGTGCAGTAAAGTAATGTGAGAGTTCAAATTTTCATTAGTTACGTCATACAACATTGCCCTCGTAGAACACTTTTCAATAATATATTTGTATATCAAAGTGAATCGCCTAGGCATTTGATAGATATACTTGCATTCTTTCGGTTGTCATATAATATGCATAATTATTTGATACATTTTGGTGACTTGATAGTACCAATTTAGGGGGACTGGAAAGTCTCTAATCTCAGTGTGTAGTAGTGTAATTAGAATAGTACATTATTCGCGAAGTTACCTAGACAAAGTGCTCGTCGAAGTTGTTCGCAGACCGAAGTACGTGACTACACACCTGTGCAACTTTGCGAGGACCTCAATCGCCGCACCGTGAGTGACACTTCGGGAAATCCTCTGACTGAGGCGCAAGAATCCAATAGCGAACGGAAATCACTCGACTTATAGAGGAGTTGCACGAAGTGAACTGCGGTACATCTCTACACTATTTGCCTCGCCCAAGCAGTGTAGAGGTAGCCTAATAGTGATTATAGTATTCGAGACAAAATTGTTTTGATAACACCATCTAACATTGTCTCGTGAAACATTAAAGCATCCTCTACACTATTCGCAAAGATAATCGAAGTAAGGCGAGACGAATAGTGTAGAGAAGTTACTTGGTTCATCTTGTGCAACTTCACTTCACCTCAACCGATTTCCTTTCGCTGTAGGTTTTTTGCGCCTGAGTCAGAGGATTTCGCGAAGTATCACTCACGGAGACTGAGGTCCTCGCGAAGTTGCACGAGTGTGTAGTCACGTACTTCGGACCACAATCAATTTCGACGAGCACCCCGTCGAGGTAACTCCATGAGTAGTGTAGAGTGTGGTTGATTAGGTTGTATAGATCCGAATGATTCTGGAAGTCATCAATACATGAAGATAATCATAAAAAAGAAGAAAGTAGAATGGAGGTACTGTAACGATCACCCTTTGCTGATGGCGTGGTTGTTACTTTTGACGTCGTTTTCAAAAACTGCTAACGGTGTGCTCGGGCGCCAATACGGTCGGTGACGCAGTTTTTTATGACGGACGGCTGGATAGCTCAGACGGGAAGGGTTAGGGTTGTTGAAAATAATTATCAGGAGGTAGGTGTCACAATGAGATTTATTCACACACAAAATTACGACGACGATGAACATAGAACATTATTTTACAGGAACTTGTACAGTGATACTTCGGCGGACGATGACGGACGGCTGAACATGACACTCGACACCTGCGGTCGCAGTACGGTCCCAGGCGGTCGCATATGACGAGAAACTTTCTATGCGGGTGGAACCAAACTTGCTCCCTCGCAGTGACTCTACGTTAAGGCGGTTCGATACTATGAAGTCACCAGGTGACTCCTCCAGCAGTGCTTCCACGTTAAAAATAATCGACGCTTCGAAATCACGAAGACTTCTTCAGCGGAGCTTCTACGTTAAATAATCAACACTTCGAAATCACGAAGACTTCTTCAGCGGAGCTTCTACGTTAAATAATCGACGCTTCGAAATCACGAGGACTTCTTCAGCGGAGCTTCTACGTTAAATTATCAACACTTCGAAATCACGAAGACTTCTTCAGCGGAGCTTCTACGTTAAATAATCGACGCTTCGAAATCACGAAGACTTCTTCAGCGGTGCTTTTAAATAATCCAAAAAATATTCTAAGTTCAAAAACAGCAAAAATATTCTAAATTCAAAACAGCAAAAATATTCAAAGTTCAAAATAGCAAAATTATTCTAAGTTCCTTTTACGGACTTAGAAAAAAACAAAACAAACTCACAATTGTGTCGGACAGTTGTGCTAACAGACTTAGCACAAAAACTCCACTCGGACGGTACATACTCTGAAGATGACGCTCGGTATCGGTACTGGTAGCGTACTTGGATCGGCTGCTCAGAAGACTTGACTTACAAAGAAGTGACTTAAGTCGGCCAGAAGGCCTTATTTATACCCATAATTTAATGAAACCTTACTTAACATGTTTTAAAAATTAAATCTATATTAGCGCTAGCAATAATATCAAGAAGAAATACAGAAAAAAGAAGAAGTAATTTTTTAAATATAAATTTCATTACAATTATACATTTCTTATCACTCTCCTGTCGACTACATCCTTTTCTGATTTTATTTCCATAATATTAAAATTATTCTAACTAATTTTCTCATCGGTCGATAACATAGAGATTGTCAAGTGTCGGATCTAGTTCGTATATGGTCAACAGTCGCGCAGAATGTCAAAAAACAACAACAAGATATACAATATACAATATTCAACATATTTACAGGACGACAGTGGATTACATTCAGACTTTATTACGGTGAGACATCAGACATAAATACAGATCACATGATCTCAACTTCTTTTAATTTCAGATGTTGTTGAAACATAACCTTATTCACCCACATGTGAAAGATAGTAGACGGTATTGGGGCAGCTGAAAACGGATGAATATACGGTACGTGATGTTGTAGGTTGATACAGAGTTACTGAATTTAATGTTTACAGGGTGCGCAAGAAGTGAATAAAATTGTGATGGACTGAAAATGTTCGACGGTGGCAGAAGGCCCTGGGATGTGCAACGGTAACGGATTTTGGGCCTAATTCGTTACAGTACATAGTATCTGCCAAGGCGACTTCCAGTGTACTTCTCCTTGGAAGCAATGATGCTGGGTACACATATTATCTTCTAAATATGTCCTACTTCAACAATATATTAGCCTTAGGAGGAAAAAGCATACCTCTAAGTAGAGACTATGTTGTTTTGCAGAAGCCGTAAGGGCGTGTAGAATAATTATAATCGTCAGTAAATTGCTACAAGGGCTGTCTATGATTTGCATAGAGAAATGAGAAAAAACAGGATATAGATTTCAATGACTTAATTATTACACGAAGTATGCAGCACGAACGTTATAGTAATTAAGGTATCAAGAGTGTTGAAAGGATAATAATGTCTGAGGTCAACAGTGTACTTTCCGAGGGCCTCTGGCCCGAGGTGTGTACGTTGATCGTAGGCATTATTGTCTGTTCAACTCCCGTGGTGCCTTCAAAGTTTAATGTCCGATTCTTGTGGTATTTCAATCAAAATTTTTAGTAATGTATGTCCTGTCATTGTGATTTCTGTCAGAGAAATTACTCTAGTTATTTGCTCGGATATTATTTTGAAACATAATACCTTCGGGTATTATTTGTTACGTAATCACTCTGAAATCAGTGTTATTATGACAACAATAATAAACTAGTCAAACATTAATACATCTTTGAACTCGCTTGAGCCAAATTTGGGAGCACTCATTACACTCGTTGTCTGGTACTGACCAAATTGCATTTATGACTGTTTCTTCTGGTGATTGGAACTTTTGTCTACACCGTCCGTTTCTGACTTTTGGAACAGTAGAAAAACTGTTAGGACCTAGGTCGGGAATGAAAGGAAGATGGTCCAAGAATTCGATGTTTTGCTGCCTTAAAAATTCAATAGTAATGCGAGGTGTGTGCCAACTTGCGTTGTCTTGTTGGAAGATGATTCGTCGTTCAGGGTTGGTTTTTTGGAGCCCAGCCATCACTCTTGGCTAACAAATGGTTGTGTGCCAATCAGCCATAACATTTCTTTGTACAACGACTGAAAATTTTGACCACAAGGTCTAGTTTTGATTTTTGGAAAAGTAATGAAATCGTTGGGACTTAGGTCGGGATCGAAAGAGAGATGGTCCAAAGATTGGATGTTTTGCTGTCCTGGAAAGTCAGTAGTCTTGCGGGTTGTGTGCAAACTTGCATTGTCTTAGTGGAAGATGATTCGCTGTTCAGGGTCTGGTTTTTGAAGCTCAGCTATTACTCTAGGCTAACAAATGATTGTATACCAGTTGACAGTCACAGTTTATTCATCTTGCAGATGAACTATTGCTATATGACCTACTTTATAGACAAATGTAGCGATCATCAGTTTGTACACACTTTGAGATCAGATGACTTTTCTCGTATTTTTTTCAACTTGGAACACACAAACAGACAAAAAGCACCTAATTTTGGAATAATTACACGTTTTCTCTGCTGTCAATCGGCCTAGAGTCTATATGACCCTAGCTTCTTCATGCTTTTCGATCAACGGATAAGGTAGCCAACACACAATTCTTCATGCAAAATTTTTTGAGCTGAGGGATCTTTAAAATCGTTCATGATGCCCCAATCTTGCAGTAAGTGGTCACTACCGTTCTTGGAAAACCTACCCTTGGCTCATGGCTATGACTTATCACCGGAAACTAACTTGTATTGTACTGAAACTTCAAAATTTGCTTGATCAAATATGGAGGTTGACTTTTTTGTTTGACATTTGATTGGTGGCACCGTCCGCGAGTCAGTACGCGTAACTGGAATGACTGCCCTTATATTGAAATAAATCATTTTATTCAGAATATTCAGCAAATACAATACTTTAGTGCACTGTATCCAATTTCAGCATTCTATAGAACTTCTCCAATAATTTACTGCACGGAGACCTATGAATTCTTCATTTCCTTCTTCTTCTTCTGTGGCATAACAGCCCTAGAAGGGCCAATGCCTCAAGTACATGCATATTTGTTTC
The DNA here is from genome assembly GCA_963989225.1 of Dromius quadrimaculatus. Classification (NCBI taxonomy): domain Eukaryota; kingdom Metazoa; phylum Arthropoda; class Insecta; order Coleoptera; family Carabidae; genus Dromius; species Dromius quadrimaculatus. Next base: position 9,122,604 of record OZ022328.1, read on the forward strand.
GTTACTGAATTATCCTAGTAGATTCGAGACCTCAATTCATGCGACGATTTCGAATCACCAATGATTGAACGACACCAGAAAGATTTCTTATACCAGCTCTACGACATACAGGTGATAAGTCAATGGTGTGCAAGTAGGATTTAAGTGCTCGACCGTGAAGCACCGGCCAGGGATCGCACCAGGGACCCCTGGATCCGTATGACACGAACATGCACTGAGCCACAAGCCTGAATAAAACCTATGGATAAGACTTTTTAATTTGGTACATGAATTCCCGATGCGTCACTTTATACGTAATAGGACAATCACTGTTTGAAAACTGCTAAGTTTTTGTTATACAGAGCAGAATTGCCCACTAAGTGGAATAAACCTCCAGAATTTGCAAGCAATAAAAGTATGAATTCAAACACATGTTAAATGAAGCCAGAGAGATTGTACTTAGCAAATGCGAACCAAAAATCATATTCCGCGCATTTTAACAGGTGCTTTCTTCTCTTGTTAATTATTTTCTACCTATTAACAATCAATGGGTACCTCAAGTAATTTTTGAGACATGATTGCCTCGCAAATTGAGGAATGTAAGGCTCTTTATCATTCTTGTAAACGAGTCCAATTATTCATCTTTCGCAAATTCTACCATGTCATCACAAAAATTTTCCTTTAATATCTTTTTAAACTGTTCAAAATATCCACACAGTATGTTGTGCTGCCTGTAATCTAGTAGATTTTGTAATATTATTTATGACTACTACTCACAGCATATAATTTCAATAAATTACATTAGGCTTGCATGCTATAATTACAATTAAACTACAACTCCGCAAATAATTAAAGAAAACCTCATAAATCACGCTGAAAACAAATTACTACCTTAAAAATATTTATATAATTATTTTCCCTAAGAACTCCAATCTGAATGATAACATAGATTCAACTCCGATTCTTACTGACATTTGGAAGAGCCATTATTACTTTTGGTTTTCATATAATATTCTAATCATCCGAAAATAAATAAATGCTTGATATTATGAATTATTGAAAACTGATACTGCATTCATTCTTCATTCATTTTGTTTGCACTCGAATACTCTTAGATGTTTCAATGCTCTCGTCTCGTCTGTGTCAGTCAATTCATTTTATTGCAGGAAACTGTTATATTTGTACATTCTAGTCTTAATAATAGTGTGCAAAAACAAATGTTCGTTGGAACAGCAATAAATCCAACGATGCAGAAATGAGCTTCTTATAGCTGTCGAGCTCAAGTCGCTCTCAGTTTTATATTTTGACAGATATGAAAATAACCCTGTCGTTAAGACTTCAAGAAATCTTGGTTATATTCTCTGTAAATAGTATGTGAAATGATGCAAATATTCTGTAATTATGTTGACCTGCTGCATAATCGTCACTAATCTCATGAATATATTTACATCTATATACTTTTGATGTGTCTCAATACTATTTTACCTAGGTATAAGTTGAAGATTAATTGCCTATTTAAATGATTGGAATAGCAAGAAATGAGGAAGATCTGTGTTATAAGACCTCAGCTATAGTTTGCATAGAGATATATAAAAAATATTTATCCATCCTTATTATCTTTTGTGAATTATAAGGAGGACACAACAAGAGTTCCCATAATCAAAGTAATCCCAGTGGCTCATAGAATCACATTTTTACGCAAGAAAATCCTTCCCATAACTTCTCCTCATTCTGATGATAAAACCGAAATCTTTGCGAAATGAGTTCTTGTAGCCTGGATAAAGGACAGAACAGCAATAATAATAACAGTAGGAAGAAAAGGAAATTGTGTTGTGGAGTGTACTTCCCTCCTGCACGCAACCCGATTCGAAATCCGGCTCATCCGTTTCATTTTTCAAATCTTCAAAACACACGTCCGGACGTTTGTCATAATCATGAGCGCGAGTGTGATATCTCCTTTAATAAAAATAGCGGTTATATATTCGTCAGTCGAGGGTTGCTTCTGTGCGCTTTCATACGCCTTGGAGGGGAGAGTTTATTGTTATTTCATGAACTGAAATATTATGCTCTATTTTTTCTCTCGGAGTAGAAATTAGTCTCTCTGAAAATCTTCCCTGTGAGAGAAAATCGCGGAGAATTTGAAGCATGCTCGATTTTTAACCTGTATATCAGAACATAGAGGTAAAACTGCTTCCAATGAACGCAATCTTTGCAGATAGGTCGTATTATTATCTGGAATTAGATGATATTGTCATATTATCTTCTAATATTGTCACTCAGGAACAGAAATGGACTCAACTATTGTTATGCAGCGGAATTATCGAAGGATTGACCGACTGCGTTTTTCTACAAAAAGCTGAAATACATAAATTGTTGCTCAAATTGTAAAGATATAGCTGTCTATGTCTGAGATCATTTGACACTTGTCTCATCGAAATGAAGACATCATTATTTGTTTCTCGTTATCGGAAATAAAATATACGCAACTTGAGTTATATATTATAATGGTTTCAATTGAAATATGATAAATCTTGGCCTCCAGTCTATGTTGTACATCTTCCAAAAAAGGCAGATAACTATGACCACATACAATTGGTTTATCGAATTGCTTCCTCGAAATCTAGTGTTTCAATTTATCGACCAGATGTAAGAAAATGAGCAAAACAAGTCGAATAATTTCATTGAAGCGTGCATGAAATGTTACACTAAGATAATTGAGTTGTAACACGCAAGTAGTTGAAGTATGAGTGGTGAAGAATTACCACTTAAGTGGTAAAACTGATAAAAAGCGAAGCTGTACGTCAGGTTTGAGCCATTGGTTTCAAAATGAATTTCCCAGCTTCGCAACTTTGATATTTCACTTCTCACTTCACTTGATTCATAACTGCAAGTAGCTTCAGCTACCATTCAAATGGAGAGACTTCACCATTCTTGTTGCCACTTACTCTCATATCGACCCTACCACTTCAAGTTGTCAGGGTTACCAATAAACTGCTACCTGTACCACCTAAACTGCTACCTGTATTACCTAAACTGCTACTTGTATCACCTTAACTGCTATCCTCAGCAAAGCAACTGTGACTGTTTGTTGGTCGATTATCAAAGTCAAGATGAACTTGTGATTGTTCCAATTTTTTTCTGCAATTATACTGTGATGTTACATTTCCTCAACAAAAAGACATACTTCTCGTGCTCCACACCTCAATATATCTTACTTTGATCACTATGTGTAGCAAGCATTATTGTTGCTGAATTATACATAATACTTTCCTCGATAGCCATAAATGGATTGAGGGGATAAGTGATATACTGCCATGGTAGAGACATGAAGTTCATAAAGCAACTTTTACAACAGATACTCTCAAGCCTTGAAAAATGGTCATTAATAACCGGACTCAAATTCTCCAACCACAAAACAGAAGCAGTTTACATTTGTCGCCTAAGAAAACCCATGATTCACTCCCGATCGATCAGGAATCACTTATAAGGGCAAAATGAAATTCCTAGGAGTAATTCTAGATGCAAAGCTAACATGGATCCCTCACATGGAAAATCTGAAACAAGAATGATACCAACAACCAAACATCATGAAATCATTATAAAATACTTTCTTGAGTGCACAGAAATAGCAGCTTCTCAACATCTATAAGACTCTGATACGATCAAAAATTGATTACAGTAGCTTAGCATACCCAACAGCCAATCGAAAATTGCTATAAACTATCCGACCCCATTTACAATACAGCGATACACATCGTCACGGGAACCCACAGGACCAGCTCTATCAGAAGCGTACTATGCGATTAGAAGAACCTTCACTACAAACCCGACGAGAACAGCTCACGGCATCCTACCTGCCAAAATTAGTGAGCCAACCTCACAAATCAACCTAAAAACACTTTTTTTGACTAGATAACAATACAACCACAACATTAAAAGCCACTCAACTACAGAAAATCTCTCACTCACATTTCAGTTCATCTAAAATCAATCGATCCAAAATATCTTGGAAAAATACAACAAAGTCCCACCATGAATAAAAATTGCTCCAACAATAATAACATCATCATCCACGAATATTTCAAATCTCACTTATTCAGAGAGGTATTCAAAAAACAATCCTTCGAACTAAAAAGTAAGCACGCCAAACATACATATAGAACTAAAAAACAAAACTGGCGCGAGTATAGCATCAGATGATAACAGTGGGAAATAAAGAGTCCTACACCATACTGGCAACTACACTGTAGAAACATACAGTATCAAAAATGCAACTGAAAACATCCTGGAAAGCAATAAGGAAGAACTCGTGTTATGCGCAGACTCATTGACCGTTCTGAAGATCTATACAGTAAGATCAATACAATTCGAGACAACATTTAGAAAGCAATATAACAACAAAGAAGAGAAATATTACTACATAATATTGACTGCTTCACATCCAGGCATAGAAGGTAATGAAAAAACTGACTGTGCAGCAAAAAAGCATATTCGAATCCAACACATATAGAGCTACCCATTTCAACAAGTGACGTAAGCAAATCTGACGTGGACATCACGTGACTTACTTGTACATCATTGGATATATATAATCAAACACAACATCTCATCATTCCACGGCTAGTCGATTGCTGCAACATTCCTAAATACTGATTTCCAGGATTCTACGGCTGATAGTTCTGAATTTATGCGCAAAATTCCAAGATCGTCAAGTATAGTGCACTTTTGACTCAGTCGATCTCAATGAGAATAGGATATGAGCATCTTAACAGTACTATCATCTTGAATACTATATTCTAATATTCTACGTTCAATCTTTTCGGATTTATGCGAAAAATCAAAAGATGTTTGAAGTAAACTGCACTTCCGGCTTAGCCGATCACAATCATAATGCAAGGTGTACAACTAGATGCTATAAAAGTGCCTGATACGAGATCTCAATATTCTGCGACTGATTATTTTTTCATGAGAAAAATTCGAAAAGTCTGTAATATGAAGTGCACTTCCGGCTTGGTCGATTGGGACGGAAGTAGGAAATGATCATTTGGATGCTACAGCAATTTCAAATACTGAATTCCAGTATCCTACGGCTAATCATTCCAGATTTATGGCAAGAATTCAAAAAAAGTATCAGGTAAAGTGCATTTCCAGTACAGACGATTGCAACCATTAAGATCCTAGATCCTATACCAGTCTTTTAAACAAAATTTCAGCATTATACGTTTGACAAATTCTGGGATTTGCGAGCTACGCACATACACCCATACATGCCGGTACCGACATCAAGCCAAAAAAAGTCAAAATGGATTCAGGGATGCTCAAAACGGATATTTCATTAGAATCTTGATGGATGAATTTTGTCGGTTTCACGATACTTTCTTGAGCTTAATACAAGTAAGTAGAAAGTACTTCAAAACAGTATCAAAGAAGAGTGGAGGAATGAATGGCTAGAAACGACAAATAACAAACTTCGAACCATGAAAGAAGATACTTTGAACTGAAAAACATCTAATTGTCAGAGACAGCAAGTTATAATCACAAGACTTGGAATAGGACAAATGAGATAGACGCACGAACACCTCTTACAACAGTCGGAACTGGCACATATGATCCATGAAACATGCATATAACAGTGGAACATATCCTTATATAACAAAATAACAAAATACATAACACAAATACAAAAGTAAAATATACCGCAAAGACTTGAAGAGATCGACAAAACAAGAAATAAGGTACTCAAATACTCAACAGAAATACACAAAATAAAATATAATGTAACTAAAGATAAAACATAGGATATGTTTACTGGAAAACTAATCTCAATGTGAATAAAAATTCTGAATGTGGTACTATTGTAATGAGATGTTGATGATCCAAGTAACCAAAACACTCAAATTTGTTCACATGAAAAAAAAAATCTGACGTAGACATCACGTGACTTACTTGTACATCATTGGATATATATGATCAAACAGAAAATCACATCATTCACGGCTCATTGTTTTTGATTTATCCAAAAAATTCTAATTCTGTCAAGTGCAATACGCTTTTAGCCTAGTCGGTTGCTATGGAAACAGTAGGTCATCATTCTCATGCAACAACATTCCTAAATACTGATTTCCAAGATTCTACGGCTCACAGTTCTGAATCTATGAGCATAATTGAAAAATAAATTCCAACTGAAATGCACTTCCGGTTATTATTATTGTTATGAAAATAGTAGGTAATCATTCAGATGCTACAGCAGAATAAAATATCAAATTTCAATATTCTACAGATGAGTCGCCTTGGTGGTCTAGCGCGTTTAGGCAAGCGATACAGCAACCTTCACCGTTAGAACGCTGGGGTCGTGGGTTCGATTCCCGCCAGGGGCTTGGATGTTTGTGTTTGTCTTTGTATACTGTGAAAATGTTATTTGTATTAATGAAATTTTATTTGATTAAAATAAATACAGTATTTAGGGCTATAAGTTATATATTTGAAGAGCCGACAAAATATTATGTAGAATATTCTACAGATGATCGTTCTGAATTTATGCGAAAAATTCCAAAAGATTGTCAAGTATAACGCACTGCCGGCTTAGTCGACCCCAATGAAAATAGGATATGAGCATCTAGACAGTACTATCATCTTGAATACTGTATTCTAATATTCTACGTTCAATCGTTTTGGATTTATGCGAAAAATTCAGAAAATGTTTCGAGAAAACTGCACTTCTAGCTCAGCCGATCGCAATCATAATGCAAGATGTACAACTAGATGTTATAGACGTGCCTAATACAAAATTTTGATATTCTACGACCGATTGTTTTGAATTTTTGAAGAAAATTCGAAAAGTCTGTCATATAAAGTGCACTTCCGGCTGGGCCGATTGCTACGAAAATAGGAGATGACCATTTGGATGCTACAGCAATTTCAAATTTTGAATTTCAACATTCCACGGTTTTGACATATACAATGTAACACAAAATGAAAAAATTGAGAACAAATTATCATTGCCTACTTTATCATTTCAATTAAACTGACTGTTTAACATATAAACTGCACTTCCGGCTCAGCCGATTCATACAAAAATAGTAGATAACTATTTTGATGCTACAACAAGTTGAAACACCAAATTTCAATATGCTATGACTGATCATTCTAGATTTACGCAAAAAATTTGGAAAAAGTTCCAGGTAGAGTGCACTTCTGACTTGGCCGATTCATACAAAAATAGCAGATAACCATTCTGATACATCAAGTTCAAATACTGAATTGAAATCCTACGGTTGATTATTCTGGATTTATCAAAAAAATTCGAATAAAGTTTCAAGTAAAATGCACTTCCGGTACAGACGATTGAAACCATAATGCGAGGTGCACAATAAGACCTTATACAAGTTCTAAATACATAATTTCGACATTATTCGTTCGACCAATCTTGAGATTTGCGAGTTAAGTATGCACGAATGCACGCACGAACATACGTACCGACATCAAGCCAAAAATAGTCACAATGGATTTAGGGATGCGTAAAACGGAGATTTCCATCAAAATCTTGATAGGTGAATTTTGTCGGTTTCACCTAGTACAAATAAGTAAAAAAAGAGAGAGTCTTCTTTTGCCACCAAGACTATCTTTGAAACATGTAGGTGGTGAGTTCTGCCAATGTATGATTTAAATACTTCAACTTGTGCATGGCAAGATAGCACAGTGATAGAGCGCTACCCTTTGTTTTTTACGACTTTTTTGGATCGGTATTCACGGTCGCAAACTCCCCAAGTTGGGAATCAAATTAACTTGGTCTCAATGAAGCTATCTGGCACCGGCTAATTGTTGTAACATAGGCCTGCACCGGTTGACTGGCAAAACACATAGCAGCAAGGTAAAAACGTGGCAAGTAGAGTGGAAAATAGCTGTGTATGTGTGTGTGTGAAAAGTCAACCTTGGGACTTAACCGACAGGTTCAGATCCTGAATTCCATTCAATAATAAAAAAAATTGAACTTGCAAATTTTGTGGTCAGTAGTGCAATAACAACGAGCTGACATTGATATTGTCTTGATGATTATTGTCAATTTAGCATAGAAACTGAACCTGTTTCCTAATAAAAACTATCATAAGGCCTTAACAAGATCAGAATTAGGTCGTCCTTCCATAAAAATGAGTTCTGGATCAAGATAAGGAAGATTTTGGCTCCAAGATGGAATGGGATTATTTCAATATCGATTCGGCGTGGCACTACCACAGAAGTAACATCAGCCTCCTGAATTCATATGTCACAGGCATCTAGTGAGCAGAGCACTACTCACGCTTTGAGTCTCTAGCCCGACTCTATAAAATACTTGATTTGAACACAGATGTCATCACATTTTGACAGTAGAGTAAGGAGCCGCAAATCCATGACAGTAATTACATCAAAACACTTCAAGCTGATTCTTAACTTTCAATTGATGTCGCAAGGAGCCATCATATACATTTTGGAATTATGTCAATTCAATTGGATGAAAATTTGGGATCATGTCAAAAAAGTTACAGCTCCCTGATCCAGTGTTCCTGGACTTTGGAAAATAGGTCGATAGTTATTCAGGAATCGAACAAATAGCTTATTCCTCCAAATGTTAGTAGTATCCCACTGTTGCTTAGAATATCACATCGTATCAATGAATTTTGTGCTTCTTTGTTATTCTATGTATTTTCTGGCGACAGATGCACCATTGTAAGGAAAATAGCAAACTGTAGTGTAATTATTCTATTTTAATGTCCTGTACGCGGTTATGGATGAATACATTACAAGAATATACCTCGAGTACTTGAGGGTTTTGTTTTAGTCTTAGAACAAATGCTATTGTATATTGTCTTTGCTTACTACAATGGATGTTCAAGGGAACAAGACTAGTGGCTATTTCTTATCTGTCTTTATTAAGGTTTATTGAGGTTATCATTTGAATCATGATACATTACCAACTATAGTTTTTCATCAATTATCCATTGTCCAATTTATATATCTTGGAATAAGCTCACATATGTTGAGGATGACTGATTGTATGTAGGTTATCAATCTTTGTATGTTTGATACAGGATATAAAAGTGCATAAAAATTGATAATCACTCGAAAATGGAGGTTTATCATGTGAGAATGTTCAGCTATACAATGCAATACTTTTATTTGATATTTCCCTTTTAATAAAAAAAAGTGTCTCTGGATTCACGAAAACAAATCAGCATTGACAGAATAAATAGGCTAGGCTTTCCATCTGACACTTGTATTTTACTTGATTCTGCTGCTACACAAAATAAATAAAAGAGAAAATCCTCGGGATATAAGACTCCTTATTGAAGGAAAAATGTGCGTATGTGAAACTGGAAGAACGAAGACAAGGACAGAAAGTGATCGTGAAAAGAAAAAGTGGCAGTTCACTGTTTCCTGGAGTTCGGATTCTGTAAGCCAGCCAAGTCGGTGTAACGTCCTGCAACTTCCAACAGTTGTACACGTATTGAAATTTATCGCCATGATTCGATAAAGATGGCCTCGGTAACTCTCACAAAACAACAAACTTCACACACTTTTTACCGTCAGACTACAACGTGAAAACCTGATGTCACCTTGCTGATATACTCCACAGAAGTTACAAGAAACTTCAGCTTAGAAATAAAATGGGGTCTTTTTGAGACTCCACATGATATTATGTATATCATCACTATCTGTTCTTGTCCAATAGTCATTACAACGCAATAACGAGAAGAAGTTTTAAATCCTGGTTATGGTAATAGATGTATTATCAGAGTGGTTACAACAATTATATTATTGAAAAAGATTTGAAAAAACACTTGGTGTAAGCTTCACAAAAACTATTATGTTTACTTTATCGATTTCGGCTTCTTAGGCCATCATCAGAAGAATACCCATAAATACAGAAAATTATCTTAAATACTTGAAAAATAAGTGAACTTAGCCACGCCTACAAGAACTTAGACTAATCGGTAAAACCCTTTACAAGGAGTTGTAGGGCAAAAGTATTGAATAGGTCCACCTGGTCATTTAGAATATATGAGTCATTCCTAGCGGTTTTTTGGATTTCATAGGCTTCCAGGAAATTCATCTTAGGACCTTTGTCTACTATATGCTGGATTTTTAGGTTATTGATGTCACACGTGTGATGTGTTTTATTTAAATGTATTGCTAAATTAGACACATCACACCTGTGACATCAATAACCTGAAAATCCTGCATATAGTAGACAAAGGTCCTAAGATAAATTTCCTGGAAGCCTATAAGACCCAAAAAGCTGCTAGGAATGACTCATATATTCTAAATGACCAGGTGGACCTATTTAATACTTTTGCCCTACAACTCTTTGTAAAGGGTTTTACCGATTAGTCTAAGTTCTTGTAGGCGTGGCTAAGTTCACTTATTGTTTAAGTATTTAAGATAATTTTCTGTATTTATGTGTATTCTTCTTAAGATGGCATAAGAAGCCGAAATCGATAAAGTAATATTTCTTGTGAAACTTACACCAAGTGTTTTTTTAAATATTTTTGTTAACATGTTTCATCAAGTGCCTACAGCCGAATCGTTAAATTCTATTATATTATTGAATGGTCAACTAATCAGTCCAGTACATAGTATCTATGAAGACTAAAATTGACTGTTCCTTATAAATAAAGATATTCATATATCTGAAAAATATTCTATCCGAACAATGTAGACGCACGTCCGCTCTCTGTTCTCCGAATATTATTCCAAGAATATATTCGGTGTGTATTGAAGTTGAATGATTTTATGGGTTGTTGAGTTCAATATTTCTGTTGAGTCTGCAATATTACCTGTCTTACGAAATGTAAACGCAAGAATACTGACACAAATGTAATACATACAAAATTTGTTCTTTCTTCTCAAATATGTAATATTTTGAATTTCTCTCATCTAAAAAACCTATTACCTACTTGTTAATGCAATAAAAACATTGGGATATTCAAGTTTGTTTACAAATAACAAAGGAAATTGCAAGAGGAAATAGGTTTATGCGGAAACACAAATAATTGGATGAAATGAATAATAAGGAATTTTGCTATTGAACCAGAGGGAAATATTGGCTCCACAATTACAGTGATAAAAGATAATATCAATAAATCAATATCTAGAGAATTCACTTATTTATGACCTTAATAGTGTTCATATACTGATAAAATTCTAGAACACGTGCGGCATAATCGATTCTAGACTATAATTTCAAAACATGAATTGTATTGGAGCAAGTTGACTCCCCATATACCAATTTAATTCTTCTGCTTTGAACCATGTCAGTTTGCACTGGAATTTCAATTGATGGGCTTGAATTTTTGCAAATCTGTGAAATGGATTGTGGAGTTGATAACCCACGGTAAGATGTACAAGTATTGGATGAATATTTTGGAGATACTTGCTTAAAATGAAGAAAATTATCTGATAATCAATTCAATCAGGTTTTCTTCATCATCATTCGAAAGAGTAAATCTCTGCATTGATTTTTTGAGATTCTTTTCCTCAAATCTTGACCCTAACTACGGCTAGCATGATACATTCAAAAGTTTCAATTTTCGATGAAGTGTTCGAGTATGTCGAGTGGTATCTAGCGAATAACGCAATTAATGCTGGCTTCTAATTCCTCAGTCGTAGCAGGCTTATCCATGTACACCTTGAACTTTAGATAGTCTCAATGGAAATGTATGGAGATGTGAGATCACACGATATAGGCGGCCAATTCACCTATCCGAATAGGGGAATTAACTGTTCATCGAATTGTTCTGGCAATCAAGCTGTAGTATCACGGGCTGTATGGCGAATAGTGCCGTCTTGTTGGTACCAAATGTCCTCGAAATCACGGGCTTCAATTTCAGGCAGCAAATAGTCTGTTATCATGGCGCGATACGGGCGTCATCGACAGCTACATTCTGGCAGGCTATTTTCAGCTACCGCCGCTATATTTTGTTCACCACGTGCTAGATGTGATCTACTTCGACGTTCATTAGGCCAAGTATGTTGACCATAATTTTCTCTAAGTACACGAAACACATTTCTCGTAGAGCACTGATTTCTGTAATACAGCTGAATGATTTGTAGTTATTGTGTCAGGCTAAGTCATTCCATGATGAAATATCAAACAATACTGAATAAAAATACAACGGCAAGTTGTCTTACTTTACATTTCATCAATCTAAAAATCTATTAAGAAAAAAGTACCACTAAAAGAATCACGTGTTATATAATCAAGTCATCTAGTGACAGGGTATCGCAGAAGAATTATAGATACTTTCAACAAAAAACTCACTTTCCGATGGATAATATCAATCCAGATAAAATCTCTGTCAATCGTTCGACCAATTTGAATCGAAAATGAGGATATTTTTGACAAGTATGCATGGTTTGCTGGGTTACTACTTATAACCAATCAACGAATAAGTACATCTGAATTCGCTTCAAGTATGAGAGCTTTAGAATAAATTCGAGACGATGAAGTACATTTGAATAGGCACGGTATAGTTTCAAAATTCAGGGACACATTTATCGTAGAATACCATCCAAGAAGCGCTCTCTTCGTTGCCATCAGTTACGAGTTAATATCTGGGACTTAATCGAACTCATTATTCGCTCGAATTTCTTACGATAACTCTTTGAACAGAACATTGTCCATACATTACAAACATCTACATGCAAGGTCATGGTCTACTGTTAGAATTAAAAAGCAGTCTATTCCACTTATGTGATTTTTCACTCAGACACCAATGTCAGATTTAAAACGGCCATTAATTGTAACATTAGCAATAATCGAGAGCCGTTACACTTAGTCCTATATTTCCGAAAGTACTAAATAGATTCTCGAAATAGTTTGAAATGAATCGAGGGATCAATAACAAAGTATTTCAAAACAATCCGTCGCTCTCAGGAATGAAATCCTGATTCCTGGAAACTAACGTTCACAACATACATCCTGCTCTACTAGCAACGTCTCTGTTTTACTCTTGTTGTTGTTCGCCTCCCTTCTACTCTGTTTTATCCCTACATAAAAAATATTCGTTTATTTAGACGAAATTGCAGCGCGTTACCGTACAACAGTATTCTGTGAGGCGGAACCGACATTTATATACATTTAGACTGTGACGTCCCTAAAAAATTGTTGCTCCGGTTGTAAATGTGATCCGTCTATATGGGGAAGAAGTGAAGGAACGGTTCTTTACTTCTGAGAAGGAATTACCTAAATATAAAACAGCCCCTAATTTGATTTTTCAATCTTGTCTATATTTGAATATGATGTTTCTTCGTTCGCTTCGTTCGTTTCGGGGCTTCCTTGATGTCGTTTGGTATTTTGTGTGCTATTCTTTGTTGCAAGTATTTAATTCAGCCTATGATTATGTGTTTGACTGTTATTTCCGTGTTGCATACATCGCAATCTGGTTAGGGAGCTCTATCAAATAAATGTTTGTGAGTTATTTTCGTGTATTTTGATTGAAGTCTTGTGTAGGCTATTTGGTTTCTTCTATTGTCTTTCATTTTCCATGGTTTGATAGATTTTTTCATTCCACTTAGCGTGTTGTTTCCTGTCTCGGTTCATGCTTGTTGTCAAATTTCTCTAGATTGATTTCTTATTGTTTGTTTGATGTCATCATCAGAGATATGTGTGTTGTTGGTCGTTTCTAGGTTCATTGCTTCTTTCGTCTGTAGGCCAGCTCTTCCATTCTCTTTAATTACTCTGTGAAATGGTTGGTATCTATACAAATGTTATTTGTATGTTGTGAGTTTTTAGTTCATGGAGTAGCTCTCTGATACAGATGAGAATAGAACATTAGTGAAGTTGATGAAGTCTGCTAAGATAAAAAAATTTTCTTCGTTTTTCTTCAGAGATATGATTTCTAGGGCTTCAAGGATGGCGTAGTCTTCTGCAGTCTGGATACTGATGAAGCAGGGTAGTGGGAGCTTAGGTACTTCTCCTATGATTATTGCAATATCAAATCTCTCTTCGTGTCAGTATATATATGGTTTCCAGTGTAACTCCTGATTATATCTTCTAGTTTATTTTTGTATGTCTCTTTCGCACTTTGTTTCTAGGAATCTGTCTTATAGGATGAATTTTGTATAATCCATAGAGGTATTGGAGAAATGCTATTTGAACTTTCCGTTTCAAGATTTGGTTTATTGTATCAAAAAGTGGTTAGATTTGGACAAAAAGGTGTAAATGTTCTTCTAATTGGATTTTTGTGGGGTCTCTTGAATATTTATCTATGAGTTGAGTGCTTTGGTGAGCTAGCTTTTTGCGAGATATAGTTGAATTATAATGGTATCGAATATTTTCTTCGTGAGTTCCATGGCTTATAAGAATTGTATGATGAATCAAGGCATAAAATATTATACTGAGGTAGTTTTTCCCCTACAGTATTCACCTTGTATTAAGAAATAGTTATTTTGGTATTAAGTGTGCTAAGTGACTGTTTTTTTTTTGCGCGTGAGAATGTCAATTTTAACCGAGATCGTAAGGTTGAGGTAACAAATTCATTCGAAAGCGCAACAAAATACAATCACTTCGCACACGTAATACAAACAATATTTTCTCGTCAAATGTCAAAAAATAATAGATCAACAATAATTATTGTTTCATTCAGTGAAATGTAGGAAAGAGTACAAACTATAATTGATTTGCAGTCACCAGGGTATTGTCACTAAAAGTGTGCGCAATGGTTGTTTGATAAATAAAGAACTGTCAACAATTAATTTTTATATCCAAAAATAAGTAGTTTTGTGTACAAATTCATATTTATTTTTTGTTAAATACCTGTTTGTTTCTATTCTTGTAGCATCACTGAACTGAATTATATTAGATTAGGTGTGCAAAGATAGAATTTATTTTTTTACTAGTGGAAAAATCACGAACTTTGCGTATCCATAACAATACAAAAATATCATTTTTTTTTTATAGTTGGCAAAAAAATCAATTTAATAGTGATATCTACTGATCTGCCAAACAAAAGTGCGTTTTATAGTATTCTATTTATGAATATAATTTTCATCATGTTTGTTAGTATATGATGTTAGCGATGATCGATTAGATGGGTGATAAAACATGAATAAATTGTGATTGACTTCCAATGATCATTTTTATCTTTTTGTTCTGAAATGTTTGTAACACAAGATCCTCAGAGGTTTCAAGGAAATTGCTATGAGTAATAAGATACTCAGATACTATCGTCAACTTCTCATAGCCCGTTCAGAGTTTTACTTCCTTTAGAGCTGATACCACAGTTACTATTCGCAACTTTTTTGTTTTTTGTGTATTTGCCATGAGAGAGTTATGCAATAGATCTCCTCAGTTGCACTTGGATAGCATTAAGCATTGCAAGTGGATAAAAATCTTATTCAATAGAGTACACTTATGATTTTATTTTATATTTTCAATTCACTGCTTACATCGTTATAACATACTTAGTAAGGAATATAAATTATGTTTGAAAGTGCTGTAATCAAGTTTAAGAAAATATTTAAAATTGAGAATAATTTTGAGCTGTATAAACACCGCCATTTTCACGCGCTTTATTGATGACGTCAAATACCATATTCAGTGACATCACAGTCCATTCTTTACTACTGGTGTTCTCGTTCTCAACTTATTTCAGCATAAAAAAAGGTCAAAAGTCAGTATATAAGTATTGCATTGTACCTGAATCCAAAATACTATCAAAAATGTACCTGATAAAGACTTTTTCACAATCCAGACAGGTTTTAAAATACGTAAGAAATGATGTAAGGTTATCAGAAGAAATGAAGTATCATAATAAATCTGACAGATCATCAATAACATTATATGTGATGAGTTTTAGCAATAAAATACAGTGTATATATGCGGCTTCGTTCAAAATTTGCTCGTTTTGAAATAAACAAAAATTAGAGGTTATGTTCATTGCTCATCATATTTTGGATTGTATTTATTGAAATAGCGTACATAATGTGTTATTATTGGATAATTACTTTGCAGTGTAAGATTTGGATTTGAAAGAAAATAAGACGACATCATGAATTTATCTATTCTCGACAGATCATCCGATTGTGCTTTTTCAAAACCACTGTCTTGAATGATTTATATTACCTAGGATGCTAAAGTCACACTTCAACAATAAATGAATTTACAGCACACACGTTATTACTATGTTTTCTAATCAAAAGCCTGCAATACTATGCAAATGTAAGCAGTGCGCACTTGTTGGCATAGTATTTGACGTCACGTTTCGCCTTGACCAATGGTGTTGCGTTTAAGAACTTTGAATTTTCTCGATAAATTTGCACTTTTATTTATTAATTTCAACCAATTGAAAAGATATCAATTACCAAAATGATGGTTTAGTAAAAATGTCCGGCAATTAAAAATTCGAAATGAAAATATTTGAATCAAATTTAAATTTCATCCATATCCCCTATTCTTGCAATGAATTGCACAACAACGATAGCTCCCTCGTTTCTGGATATTAATTCATATTGTGATGTGTTCATGCTTAAGAGAGATATCCTTGAATACTTCATATGACTCAATTCAACAAGCTATTCATACTGTTCCAAATAATTTTTGATACAAACACTCTGAAGCAGTTGTTTCTTAAACCGATCCCTGTTCATGTCTGCAGAACTATTTATCTCAAAGCTCGCTTCAATTCTGCTTCTGGTCACATCCAAAGTCATATTATGGAACAGTCATATCAAAATCTCGAACTTTGAACTATGTTATTCTTGTAGGTATATGAGGTGTTTATTTTTGTATAGGAATTAAGTTTATTCCACGTGCCATGAATATACAAGGGTTCATGGTAACCTCTATATTTCTGAACTGATTGGAATATATTGCACCCACTTCTTTGCTGCAGGCACACCCAAAAAGTTTCTGCGCCGAACATAAATAATCATAAAATTGGTCTTATATTCTTGTTTTTCAGTGCCCGAAGCTATTATTCAAAATTTCGTCTTGTTATCGACTGGAATATGAGAACTTACATGCTCCAATAATACATAATGTTCACGTATTTATAAATATATTTCCATGAAAAATATCGTCATTATCAGAAGCAGTAACTTTTTCAATAGAATGGAGATAATGATAAGCTCCAGAATGTAATTATAGTGGAACAAAACCAAAGCAATCAATTCACTTTTCAAGTAAATCATTAAAATGATTTAATATAATGATAAACAGTTTTGAGGTAAATGATGGAATATTTTGTCTGTATGAAAGATATTTGATACTTTATTTCGATGTATTCTAATAATGATAATGAGAAGTGTATTATTCAAAGTTCACGTTTTTATACCTAACGACATAAAACTTACTTATAACAATATTATATATCTTTTCAAATAAACTGTAACACTCTTTCTTCAAATTATATGGTGAGTACATGATGATGGGTTCATTCTCATTATAAGATTTGGAATATCAAGATGTATTATTCGCATGGAGTACTATGTAGTTGATTGATTTTTATATGAAGCAGATTTGAAGGTCTCCAATCGCTCATTACTCATTCACGACATTTTTGCGAGATATTACAAAGCTTTTTTCTATAGTAACTATATCCAGGATGATTTAAATAAAAGCTCGTATTCGAAGGATGAGATATTCGTGTATCGGATTGCAATCAAGTTGAACAGAAATATTGCAGATATAATGCATGTCCCGTATTGACATTTTACGATATTGTATTCAGTTGAGTGTATTTGGAGCTACATATTTTCTAGATCCGTTTCCTTCTTTTTTGAAATAACTTATGATTGAACAAAATTCAGGAAAAGTGTGACATAGATCAAAGCACAGGCAACCAATTTTTGAACAAATTATTTGTCTTGAATCGTTGTATGATTTGAACTGGAGTAAACCGAAACTCTCTCAAACAGACTTCTGAAGCAAATAGACGGACTTCGTTAATAATTCTTTATTATCTCTTTTGTTTCAGCTTACAGATATTGCCTCCGACAAATTAAGAATATACTGTCATTATTTGCGAGCCAATATTTGTGTGGAGTTCATTTTATGCCGTGAAGGAAATCACCCAAAAACAATTTCATTAAGAAAAAGTCCAAAATCAAGTTCAATAAATGCATCATTCATGTTTGTACATGAAAGAAGAAGTAAATCTTTGAGATTAGGCTTTCGTATTGAAATTGAATCAATATAATTCTGCTTAGACTCCTTGAAGCTACTTCTGCAACCGGAATTGTATCACTGCATTGTAATCTCTCCTATTCCGATGCGTAGCGCAGCTCCGATTTGCTTTGTGCTCATTTTGTTGTCTTCCTATTTGTTTTTTCTTGATGATATTGAACGACACAAACGTGCAGACACGACATTTATAGTTAAAACATACAATGAAATCTTGATGTTGGCCCTCTCTACGACGGCAGCATATGTAGATTCTAGTCATGGTCGTATTCTGGAAATCACAGTGACTTTAATAGGAACTTTGTGTCGCATAAAGGAAATTTACTTCTTCCAACTTCACTACCATGGAAGATACTGCTGACTTCTTCATGTTTAAAGTCGATGTTATACACCTTCTCATGTGACATTAAAATTATTATAGTAGGAAGCTTGGCCCAAATATTTTTACATATCTCGAAAGGGCAAAAAACTCCGCATCAATAATAAATTTATTATTAAATGCCTTGTGTGACCCGGGAAATATGTTTTACTGGAATCTGAAATCTAGTTGTGCATTTTAGCTCTGCAAAATTGGATACTGACTAATTGATCTATTATATCAAATTTTTTCGCCGCTCGATCACCGCCACCATTATAGATAAGCTGGATTACATGATATGGACAGGGCAATTTCAATAGGTACAAAATGCACAGGAACCCTTTTTATGGCTTTTGATTAGATCAAACCATGTTCTAGCAGGATAAGTATGGAACTAATATTATGATATTGTATGATTCCCAGAGTCAGGAATAAAAATACAAACATTAATTTGCAAGAATAAATCTGGATCAGAGTTTATTGAATGAAGCAAAGTATCAATATCATGATGAGATTGCCGTCAGGAGTAAGAGCCTGGTCAGGTGTCAGGGCGTGAATAAGCCAGAATCCCCTGGAAGTAATATGAGTTAGAATAACTAGAATGGATATTAAAATGATAAATTTGCCTCAGAGGTTGAATAGGATATCTAATTGACGGATAAACCGTTTGGTTCACCAAATAGAAAGCTACCCATACTATGGTAAATATCGATTCTTGCGACACACGTGAGCTGGTCGATTCACCCACTCTTGGAACAACCCCATTGTCCGCAATAACACGTAGTATATGCGGTTGGCATACACATATTCCCTCGCAACACCGACTGAATGATGTAGCACTGTGTTACAAAAATTTCGTCTTACGTCTTTTTTGTACAATTCTTTCTGATTTCAGATCTATGTCGCCATCTATATAACAAATTTGCACTGATTTTGTTGAATAGTACTTGATAATGACACTTGATTGAAGGCTCTAATCTGGGGAGCATGCGCGTCTGCTTCGCCCTCTTTGTTTCTTGAGCGGTGGTTGCAGACTTACTTGTTTTGAGCAGTCTTGTAGTTTTTCTGAATTTGGTGGTCATTTTAGTCCTCTAGAATCAGTGTTATGATTTTATAAGTATTTTGTTTATCATTTTTGTTTACGTTATTCCTAATTCAGTATCATTTAGTATCATTCCTAATTCTTTGTTAGTTTTTTGTGTTCAGAACCTTATTACAACCTTGTAACTTTTATACTAAATTAAACTTTCTGTTCTAAATTTATTTTTTTTCTAAATTTTACAATAGCATAGGCAATAGCCCTTCCGGTCGAAGGAGCTGGCCTTTTCCTCTTTGGGAGATTATTGTTATTTGTTGTCCTTCTTTGGGAAAATACGTTTAATTATCTCTGATGTTTTATATTCGTTTTGATAATCATTACTATTGATGGTGTTTCGTACACATGTTCTGGTTGCTACCTGCCCTGGTTTATCATACTTTTCTGTCTACAAGAGTAGACATTCCTTTTTTGTAATACCGGCTTTTTGTATTTCTGTTTTAAATTTTTTTTATTACCAAACGCGATCAGGCGGTGATACGCGATTTTTTTTTTATATATATACTCGAAGGTGAGAAATCTACGAGATTTGTGACTATCTTCACTCCTCCCCTTACCTTTACTCACCTGAGTATGTTTGATGAATGAATGATTAGTGAAAGTAGTTGATAATACATGATTTAACTATATTTTGGATCCAACGCGTTGCGGATTCGTCATTCAACCACTCGTAGTTTAGTTTCTCACGTTGTTTGTGTAGGTTTTGGCTTCCAAAGCTTGAAATGTTTTGTTGTGGGCTTTAGTTCTAGTTTTTAAGCTGGAAAATCCTATGAGTTTGTGAAGATTGATCCAATTTTTTAGTAACAAACCACGTTCGTAAATTTAACGACTCGTCGCTAATAATCCTTTTTCTTGTCTTGCTAGACTTTGTCTTACTTCTCTTTAATGCTTAGCGTAGTTTTTTTCTTTCTTAAAATCAGGCAGATAAATAACTTGAATGATTATTTTATTGAATTTTTACTAGATTTACAGTTTTTTCGTTTTTCAATCTGAATCTGAGTTCATTTATTCAAGTTTAACGCTTCACGTTTAAAAAGAGCTCTCCAATTTTTTTCATAGAAACCTCCTGTTCCAGTTGAATTGGATACTGGTTGAGTTGTTTGTTTTTAGTGTAAAATGCTAGGAATCTTAGGAACCCGTGGCCTCTTGAGACTAGTTCTTTGTCCAACTTTACGTAAAGGACAGCATCAACACATCTACGAAATTAAGAAGAACATCAATACTTTCCGAAGTTGACTACCAGGCGCACGGTCAACCTTGACACCGTCAAGGGTATTTATCAGAGCCCTATAAGACGCAAGATAAACTTTACTCATTTCAGGGAACGTTCTTGTCTGAAGTTGTTTTTGTGGCTACCAATTCGTCATCTATCTTCTCTGCCGATACTAGTCTTGAGTTCCGCCTGAAGAAGATATTTAGCTAGTTTTTGTAACGTAATTTTGAACGTCTATGACGTGCTTTCCAGCTCCCTTTTGGCTGTTGCAGTGAGTTTTTTTTTTTATAATAGCTTCCGCCAATTTCTTAAGTTACCAAATTTTTTTTCATTATAATTTTTGGAATTCTTCCGTTTAAATTAATAATAATTTTGTTTATAATTGATTTCGACGTCTATGCTTTATTTCTTCTTTGCTCTCGCTATTTTCTCCCAAAATAGTACCTTTTTCTTTTCTGATAATTTTCTGGTAGTGGCGCCCATTTCCTATTTTTCCGGTAAAATATTTCTGGTGCCCTTATTAATAGCTAGCCTGGGTCTTCACTTTCAAGGTGGGATTTTCCAATACTTGAATTTAGTGTCAATCAGAAGTACATTAAGTTTTTGTCACCAAATAGTAAAGAAACATTACCTTTTCTAATTTCCTACTGTCACCTTGGTAATAGGAAAAGCCACAAGTGATGGCACTAGCTCTCAGGTAGCTGAATCACTGGCATTGTTTATTTCACGTTGGACGACATTTACGGATAGCTATCAGTACTGTAATGCCGTACCGATGTCTGCGACACAGGCAGGTTGATTGATTTTTTCACTCTTGCAACAACACCGTCGCCGCAATAACACAGAGTACATGTGGTTGGCAACAATCACTGCCGTCATACGGCCAAGTTATAAGCACCCATGGCATTGGTATCCCAGGTAGCCAAGTATAATAACTTTTTGAAGAAAAAGGATCATACCTCACGCACACTTAGCGTGGCGTTACCACATAAGACGCCTAACATACCAAACTCATGGAATTCAATGACAGACAAATTCACCAATTCAATTAAAATATCTCAGATACTTCATTGAATTGAGTAATTTGATGGCTAATTAATTTCAGATAATTGAAGTAAACAATGCACCACACAGATAAACTGCAGGCTTGAAGTTGAATCTTAAAGTGACGCAAATGCGGGCAGTACGAGCTTTCTTTATGTCTTAACCTTGGAAGTGATAAGGGCTGTTCAGTCGAAACTAGGTTTTATGTATACCACGGTTCTTGGGTCATATTGGTGGAGCAGGGTGTGTCGCGAATCAGTTCGCATTGCAAAGATGAAGAAGTTGGTCGGGCCATAAAGTGAATTTTTAACTAATGAATATTCCAGGCTGATCTATATTATCGAGATTTATATTGAGTGTCTCCGTAGTTTAGTTTACTCCTCGTCCCTTCGACTCACTCTTTGAATTCTTGACTAAGCGATGAAATACGGATCGAGAGAGGGGTCTTTTTTATCCACCTGTTGTGGCCTTGAACTTTCCTACAGCCTCTTCAAAGACTGCTAGAAAGATCTTGAATATTCCAGATCACCAATTGAGGATATTGGGAAGAAAAGGAAAAATTTCTCAAATGGTATAACATTTCGATGTGCTGTTTTACAATCAGTGAGAATCTCTTCAAACTTTGCAAGACTATCGGAGGTGTTTCAAAAAGAGTACATTCCTAGTGCCATTGGTTAACACGAAATTCTCAATGAAGCTGATAAATAAGTATTTTAACCAAGTAATTAATGTTGAATAACAAATTTATAGATTCTATTTTGACGTTTCGCTCTTCAGAACAGCGATAAATAAATAAGTACATGTACTCATCAAAATTTATCTGTTCTTACAATAAAAAATGTTCAAAATGCCCTTCTTTCATCACCACACAAGCTCTGCATCTTTTCAAAAGTTATTCCCTTACTCGTTCAAAAATTCCCGGCTTTATTTAAATTGTTTCACCGTATCGCACAATTCAGTGTTGCAATTCTTATTTATTGCGTACTGGTGTTGCATAGATCAAACTTTCAAGATAACTCTATACAAAAATAAGTTTGTTGAATCCGAGAATCCAGGAGGCCATTGAACGAAATCTTCTCTTCCTATACATCTTCCAGGGAACCTGTGGTTCAAATGTTCCCCAACATGAAGTGTAAAATAAGGCGGAGCTCCATCTTGCATAAACTACATATTCATCCTTTGATCAATTCATACATTTTCCAAGCGCACTGGTAACTCATTTCGTGGAAAGATGTGATATGCGGCTCAATTTGATCTTTTGGGCAAAAACAACTAGTCCTAATAAAGTGTCTCCTAAAATGCCGAGCCAGATATTGAGGCTTAATTGCTCTTGATGGTGTGATTTGATAATACTGTGAGGATTGAAATTTGACTGAACTTGATTATTATGAAAATCGAATAATCCATCTTCAATCAAATTGGCCTCATCTGTGAAAAAAATATTCGGACGAAATCTGGAATATCGTCATTCTGGTATAAAATTCACAGACAAAATTCCATTCTGTACCCTTTGAAAGTGGTACAGGTGTAGAAGTTGAGAATATAGTGTTCTCTAAACAAGGAGACCACTGATACTCACTTCAGCGGATATAGTTTTTACACTTGGTTCGGGATTCTCTCCAATAATATATAACACACTTTCTTCAACTTCAGGTGTAACTACTGTCCTCGGCCGTCCACTATCAGCAGAACGTTCATGTAGTGAACCGATATCCCTCAGTCATTGGGAACTCTTTGAAAAATTTTTGGTGAAGGCAATGCGCGATTTGTATAAGCTTCTTCATAAAGACGCTGCGCTTGAAGAGCGTTTCCATTCTAGCACTAATATACATAAAAATCATATTGGCCACTCCAATATTCGAATAAAGAGGCATGTTCCATCAATTTTATAAAGAAACCACACCAATATTCAACTATTTAATTTCATGATCACTGACAGTGTAGGTATTATGACAAAGCGTCAGAATAAAATTGATTCATTTGTTGTTCAACATCAATTACGTGGGTAAAATACTCATTTATTAGCTTCATCAAGAATTTCGTGTAGACCAGTGGCACATAAAATGTACTCTTATTGGAGCACTCCATGAATTTTGTAAATTATGAGGAAATTCTTTATTGTTACTCAGCAAATCAAAATGTATATGCCCTGAAATTGACCTGATAACGTCATTACAAGCACTGACACCAGTTAGTGCAGCAAGGGCCTTTATTAGGGTTACCTTTGCATTACATTGGATATACAACAATCTTATCAACATCACATCTTGAATCACCAAGATTTTGAGCATTATGTACGAAAATGAATGAATTAATAATGAGTGTAGAGCTTCAATAATAATATTCGTTACACTTGTTTCATGAGTCATTCCTCTCTTATATTGCTCAGGCCGTTGTATCATTATATCATCTTCAAAATCGATGACCCAGCTTCTGGGTCTGCGAAAATATGATCGAAACCAAGTAAAGACAGCGAAATATAAGTTACAAACTTCGAGTTTGGAGATTCAAGCACGAAATTTTATCAAACGATTCTCTTATTTTGCTCCCATACACATAATATAAAACTATGGAACAAAAGTGCTTCACTGGTTTCCACTGGAATCTTCCACGAACAATGAGGACGCTACGAAAGAAATTGTAGATATTGTTTCACTCACACAAATAAAACAGCTTTATTAAGAGTTGGATATGCAAAAAACTTGATATTATTTTTGAGTTTGTTACTTCAATTTCATCTGAAGTAATTTTTTATGATAACTTTGTTTGATTGTGTCACCTTGAACAATAATGAAACTACTATCATAAAAAATAATCGTCCGCATACGGAAAGTTCGGCGCAGTCGGCTTTTTCGCTATAACGAAGCAAGAATAACTCGAACTCCTCATTATATCAATAAGAATAATGCAGTATTATTATTGTTGATAGCATCATTTGAACATAAAAAATCAATCATCAAGACACTTTAACTTTTTGTCGTGAGCCGTTGGCTATTCACCCTCTTTGTTTGTCCGATGATGTCTCTGCTCTCATTTATTTTCTTGAGATCCTTGCAACCGATTCGAACACTCCTGACACTTGAAGATGATGGAAATATATCCTTTTCATCAATAACGTAAATCATTTCCAGCTGAAAGAATCTTACGAATTGTTCGAGATGATTCGGTTTAGGTTCCTTTCTTTCTCTTGTTGAAATATTGCGAAAGAAGTGGCTTCTCCCCTTTGGACGCAAAGACTGTTGCTCCACTAAATTGGCTCATGGCTTTTTCATTATTTCACTTTGGAAAAACGCTGTCGAAGTACGATCCGATGCACTTTTCATGCATATTGTGCTCGGAACACGGCTGGATATTCAGTTAATAAAAATAAATGTTCCTAATAAAATACTTTCTCTTCGCAGGAAATTGTATTTTTGGTATTGATTTTCTATGTTGACTTGGATATTCCAAGCTGCTCCTCATGTTCCCTTGTCTCTAATTTAATTTTTGAAGTTGGGAGGAAAGATTTTCAGTTCAGGAGTGATAACTATGTCAAAAAATCAAGCGAATTATACTTGTCGTAGTAGTTCTACAAAATTACCATTAATCTGATCAATGCTAAAACCAGATGAGAGAATAGAAGAACAGAAGTCGTAAGAATTTCTGTAGCTTCTGAATAGCATTGCGAATACTTGATAGGAAGAGTTTTCATGCACTGTTCATGCTGCTCCGCCAAATACTAGAATCAATGAATAATTCTTCATATCTATATCATGGTGCATTATGAATGATGAAGTGAAAGACATAAACCATGCCTTGTAATATACCATCTGTTTCATTAGCATACTTTTGTAAAATACGATTCAGTGTCTCGTTTTTAATGTAGAAAGAAAAGAAGATTTATATGTCGGAGAGAAAGCATGTGCTTGGTGAAAAAGGGAGAAAGACTAGAAATGGAAAAAAGTATAAATGACATTGTTAATCTGATGAAAAAGAAAATGACATTGTAATGCATCAGTTTTAATTACAACAGTTATAAATAATCATGTACGGCTTCTAGAATATCACTGTCGTGCTTATTTCAGTTTTCAGCGCTCACTGAAAAATATAGTTGGTAATTTAATATTCTCCGGTGATATGCTACACAGACCTGAAGCCGTTAATCCGATCATTATTTGTGAATATGTGTATAGTAATAAACGACATAATAGTCCAGTCGACATGTACTTTGGGGTCGGAAAAAATGCGAACTTAATGAAACCTTGATATGTTGTTTTTGATCACCCAATAGTGTTATTTCCATGTTTTCCGACCATAATTTCGCGAAGCAATTTTCAGGGGGAGGAAAAAAACCACGAAATTTTGGCACTTTTTTCAGTTTTTGCCCTGTAACTTTCTCCCCTCCATTCCTACGCCTTAGATCATCAAGTTCAACTTTGTAGAGCATCAAATTCCCGATAAATTTGATAGATGAAATTCGTCTGTAGACTTACTAAATTCCAAAATACAGCACTTCAAAATAGTGAAAAATTCCTGAAAATCTAAAAAAACATCAAAAAATTGCGGTTTTCGCTAAATATTTTTTATTTTTCAACATTATTCATGGTATTATGGTACCAAGTTTGATTCTGACGAAGGAATCAGTCAACAACCCACCCCTTACCCTGCCTACCTATGCCATCATATCTGGAGGCAAGGTGGTGCCCTCGCCAAGACAAGCCAAGCAAAGCGCAACAGCACTACCTATCTTTCTCGAAGAGCTTCGTCGTTTTTTGAACCCTCATAACTTGGATTTGGATTATACCAGCTAAACAAAATTCTCGAGATATGATGTCAATAGTGGACTCATTAAACATATTGGCTGGTACCACAAGTTCTGTTTTACGATATACTAGCTATGTATATTCAAATAAATTTTGTAGAAATATGTGTTTTCCGTAATTTGTATCTGAAGATTATTTTCTGAAGTATTTGAGAAAATTTTAATTGCGTCAAAACACATCTTGACACGATGCTCCTAGTATCGCCAAAAATAGAGGTCGTGGTACCAGTCATGAATTCAATTCAATTGCATAGTTCTTATACTTTAAATTTTATTGATATCTAAAAAAACCCCGATTTCGTCACTGATGATCATCAGAATTCTTAGGGTACTTCCTGGAGTCTCAGAATGCTAAAATTTGGTATGTAAGCTACTATTAGTACACAAACAACAAAAAAATTCTGAAAATTGGAACCTTCATCCCCCAAACCCTTAAACTAGGGGAAGGAAATTTGTATGAGACTTCCGCAAATTTTGATGCTAGAGGTCTGAAAATGGATATAGGAACTACTTGTTATGAATAATAGTAGAATAAAAACTTACTAAAAGAAGTGGAATCCCACCAAAAATATTTTCAAGAAAATGTTGCCAAGACGAGACCATATTGCTCGCACTGTAAAAAAGTTGTCAGATTAAGAGCCAAGTTTCTAACCCTACACGCTGTAATTCTACAAACCTCCTTGTCCATCTACCTGTATAGCCACTACTCATTCAGAAGGGAACTACAAGAACTATTGTTCAACAGAAAACTAATGAATATTGAATAAATTTCTCACCTTATGCCCATGTGAATATATCGAAATGGCCAAGTCGCATATTTTGACTGAGGTGTAGAATTGTGTAGTTATGGCTTGTAGAATTAGAAGCTTGGCTCTACATGGGATCTGATAACTCTTTGGCAGTGCGAGCCATATGGCTTCGTCTTGGCAACATTTTACATGAAAATGTTTTTGGTGGGATTCCACTTCTTTTAGTAAGTTTTTATTTTACTATGATTCATAACAAGTAGTCTCTATATCAATATTCAGACCTCTAGCATCAAAATTTGTGAAGGTCTCATACAAATTTCCATCCCCTAGTTTAAGTGGTTGAGAGTATAAGTTTCAAGTTTTAGAATTTTGTTGTTGCTTGTGTACTAAAACTAGCTTACATACCAAATTTCAGCATTCTAGGACGTCAGGAAGTAACCTAAGAATTTTGATAATCATCAGTGAGCGAGTCAGTGGCGAAATCGGGATTTTTTCAGATGTCAATAAAATTTAAAGTATGAGAACTATGCAATTGAAACTTTATATGTTTAATAAGTCCACTATTGACATTATATCATGAGAATTTTGTTTATCTGGTAGGTATAATCCAAATCCAAGTTATGAGGGCTTGAAAAAACGGCGAAGCTCTTCGAGAAAGGTATGTAGTGCTCTTGCGCTTCATTTGACTGGTCTTGGTGGGAGCACTACCGTGCCTCCAGATATAGTGGTATGGGTAGGCAGGGTGAGGGGTGGGTTGCTGATTGATTTCTGCGTCAGAATGAAACTAGGTATCAGAAATTTTTCACTTTTTTGAAATGCTGGGTCTACGAACAAGTATTACGCATCAAACTTATCGAGAATTTTATGTTCTACGAAATTGAACTTGATGGTCTGAGGCGTAGGAATGAAGGGGAAAAAGTTACCGGGCGCAAAATGAAAAAAGTGCCAAAATTTTGTGGTTTTTTCCTCCCCCTGGAAATTGCATCGCAAAATTTTGGTTGGAAAATATACATATAACACTATTAGGTGATCAAAAATAATCTACCAAAGTTTCATCAATTTCGCATTTTTTCCTAATTTGCCCCTATTTTTCGACATGCGGACTGGGCTATAAGCTGTCTGGGTAGAATTATATTCTTCAATAATAAATATATCAAGCACCATGTGAGTTTGGTCCATAACTCTGCTGTAATTAGGGATACGCAGAACTAGAAAACTCTGGAGTGTTGACGACCAAGGAAGATATCAGTTCTTGTCACTATGTCCAACATATCCGAGTGTCTAGATGTGACTGATATTGAAATGTCTATTATATGATTATGGTTTCGACAAGGCTGGACATCGAATAAGCGGGTGAGGCAAGAATACAAACCTATATTTCTGAATATCTGCCATCAACTTACTTGACGTGACCAAGGGCCACGGCCTGGCACAGTGGTAACACTGTCGCCTAGCACCACTGAGGTCCTGGGCTTAATCCCTGGTGGCCCCATGTGTTTCATGTCTTTCGTTTTCTCCCCCTTAGGTACAACCAAACTCTCAACACACTTCTCCGGAAGTAACTTCCAGTGGACGTGAGTGTCAGTCTGTCGCAGCAGTGGCACCTCTGGATGAGTAGCTGTACTACAGTTGCGCAGAGTCTCTCACGAAAGCCAAACTACAAGAACATCGTTGCGCAGTCTTCGGACTGTTTAATGATCTACCTTGAACATATGACACAAACAAACAACTCTATTTAAGCACACTTACACTCACACATCGCTCTGAAAAGGGGCCTTCAGGAGTCCCTATACCAGAGCATACATTGTAGAATAGATTAGATGACGTGACCGTTCGCAGTACTTGTGCAACAACATCCCATTTAGCGACAGCCTAAACATTCCATTATATTTTTTCCCATAAACGACATGAGGGTCATAATTATTGGTGTTGCTGATACAGGCCTCTTATAGAGAATATACTAATTTAAGGTCTCAGTAACAGGACTACTACCTAAGGTCCAGTCTGGAGGCTTGCCTTATAACTAGAGTAGCCAGCATATCTTAGCCTCAATATCGTGGGCAAATATGGAAGTTAATTATTTCAATGTACTGATTCTCAGTCCATCTTTGCATACAATATTCCATAACCTAGATGCTCCACAGAAATATGAGTACAGAAATCAGTTTTTCAGTATTATCCTGAATAGAGCGGCAACTTTAGACACGTGTTTCGATCTTATTAGGACTCTCCAGTGCAATCTTACCAAGCCCCATATAATCGGATTTGTAAGCCAGCGATACAATGAGACACGTGGCATGCATAGATATAAATCTACAGCATTGCCATTAACCATAATGCAGCCGTAGCGGCAGGTTTGAAGAAATACAGGACAATATATTTCAACTGGATGATTGCGTGTTCTCTTCAAGCTGCCATTAATATTTACATGCACAATAAAGGTTCGATATGCGAATCAACTTAACGATACCTGGATTCGGAATACAGTTTTGAATTATTATTTTTGAATCGATTTGTTGAACGAAAGAAGGATAGGGAACAATGTTTCCGATATCTATTTGAGATTAAGAGTAAAGCACTAAAAAAATAACATGAATCACACATAAAAGTTCGATATGTAAGTACTGTAATAATTCCTGTTACAAAAAAATCATATAATACATCAACTTGACATTTTTATTTTCTCAGCGAAGTTGATTGCATGCACGTCCGAGTGTAACTCATACACAAGTTCAACAGTAAAATTCATTTGACCAAATTTAATACTGAAATTATTTTCATGATGCTGATAACCTCACTGCTATACGAGCAATAAAGAAAAACCAAGCACGAAATTGAAAATCTGACATGGATATTCAAATTAAATGAATGAATAATTTATTCGATGCTTGAAATTCGAGATCTATGAAGAAATTATACTGTGTCGAAAAATAGTTTGTCATGCATAAGACTTCCGGATTCAGGAGATGGCTATTCCACCTATGTTCCCAAAATTGTTTGCACTAAGCGAACAAATCACAGTGACTTTAAAACCCCAATTTGTAAATCAAGAATAAAACTATCGATATGGTCAAGCAAATTCTTCAACTTTCTCCAACAATAAAAGACTGACCAATATTTTATGGATTCGAAGAACATTTGAGATAGATTTTGTAAGGATGACCATCAAAAAAAATGATCAACTGAAAAAGTATTCCGTATGTAACCAAATATGTTGCCGTTGCAGTAGTACACTTCGACATATCAGAAGTGAATTAAAGTACAGAAAGACTAGCAATATGAAGAGGTCTACCGTCGTATTCTACCCACCTATTCTACTATAGTCTTGAACTATTCAACTTCATGTTGAGCTTTTTCAAAGGAATCCAGGGCTGGTACCACATCGATTCGACATTAACATGTCCCCATCTCGTCTCCAATTCCCTGTAGCTGTAGCATCCTTGTCATCATTATCTGGATCTTAATTTTGTAGCAGGATAATCTGTTCTGATCACTGTCATGTTCTTATGATAAATACTTATCAAAAACAGGTTTATTGACAATCAAGTCAATGTTGTTGCTCCACCACATGTTCTACAATAATTATTTATACAAGTGAATTAAACCACTGTTTATTTGCGAGAAGAAATTTTAAAATCACGAGCGCGCTTAGCGCGAGTGGTTTAATTCTTTGAGCAAATAAAGAAGTTTAATTCACGTGTTTGTATACATAATTTCATCCAATTTTGCGTAAATTTCTGGATTTTGAAACTGAGGAACAAAATTCAAAAAAATTAAATTGCAGTTGCATGGAAGCTTTGTTGATATCGCGACGAGTGTTTGTTTTTCAAACACTCGGGAGTGTGACTGTCAGTAAACTGTCAAATTTGTGAATTTTGAATCGGAGCTTTATAATTGTGAGAAGTATTGTCTGAAATGATGGAAGAAAGTGATTAAAACAATGTTCTCGTCCCCGATACCATTTTGAACGAAGCAGCCGCTGCAGTTGGGAAGATTATTCGTCAGAAATAGGAATCTTTTTATGAAAAGGAATTCCAACAGTGATTCAAATTATTTTAAATCACTAATAATTCGTTATAAATCACTAGTGAAAATAGATTTACTTATGACTGTTGCTATGGATTTATTAATGTAGCTTTAGAACGTCAAAATTGAATGAAATACTTTATTCTGTCGAACAGTAAGAATATTCTGTTATTGGTTCGAAACAGGCAATCTCACTGTGCCAGTCGTATTCATAATTAACCTCACTTTCTTATTGATTATATAATTCAAATTAATGAGGAGATTACAATTTTTTCTTTTGGCCTTGCGTAGTTGTCGACGAGCGTTATTTAATTTCGTCTATTTCAATTAAAATAGTCAGTCGTGTAGGTAGTTTTCCAATTTGTGTCCGTGTCGTCCCCATAGAAAATAATAGGGGGTTGCCAAGTACACGCATTTGCACCCCTCGCTGTCACTCAACACAGACTTCCCCTGCGTAGCTGATCAACACGAAATTCACAAAAGAATCAATCAGCATTGCATCCGTACATATCATACATGGACTAATTAATTAGGGATTTCATACTCCTACATATTTGCCTTCTACAGATAGGTTAATAATGCTTCTTCTGCAATTTCTTTACTAGCTCTGTCACACGATAACGCTATATTTGTACCTTGGACATGATCTTATAGCATTCATCTTTATTAAACAATAATTTTCAAAGTAAAACTAGATTTCACAAAACTTATTTTATGGAAAATATTGTGAGACAGCTATTATTTTCTCAAAATAATTTCAGAAGTCCAGAAAAGCTCAGGATGAAAGTTCTTAAGAGAAATCCAACATACCAACATAAGTTCTCAGTTTTCGTTGTAAAAGTCCATTATGCATTGGACGTTTTGAAAAATAATGCAAGAAAAAGCCTTCTTTGGATAAAGCCCGCAGAAATAAGAAAGGTATACATCGATGTATGAGTCAAGTGACTACGCAAAATGATTTATTCTATTTACTGATGTATTATCAAGCAGCAAATTGGTTGAGAAGAAAATGGGACACAATTTTTTACAGGCTGCCGTTTAACGGACAAATAGTTACAACCATGAGCTCAAGATATTTGCATTCAAGATTCTCTGCTAGGTATTATTGCATTTTGAAGAATTGATTTTAATCAGTAACAAGAAGAAGTTTCTTTGTAAAAATTCTTTCGAGCGTAAGACAATCTAGTAAAATCGACAAAAATATGGTTAATTGTAAAAAATTGTTGCAAGTCACGTAATAAATTTCTAAGTTGGACTCATGTAGACCGTCTGCCAATAAACTTTTGGGTGGTTACGCAAAGTTGTTTCACGCTCAGAAAAAAAGCAGACTGTGAAAAATTATTCAAAGAGGCTATTTTTTGTTGCTTACTATTGGAATAAATTTTTCATTATACAATGGTAGCCTGTGGCACAGTATTCCTTTTTACTTACTTGTATAAAGTAACAAGTGAGTATTGTGAAACCGACAAAATTCACCTATCGAGATTTTGATGGAAATATCCGCTTTGAGCATCCCTGAATCCATTTTGACTATTTTTGGCTTGGTGTCGATACGTATGTTCGTGCGTGCGTGCGTGCGTCTCAAAACTGGTTGAACGTATAATGTTGAAACTCCGTATTTGAGACTGTTATAGGGTCTAGCTGTGCACCTCGCAATCTGATTCCGATCGTCTGTACCGGAAGTGCACTTTACTTGAAACTTTTTTCGAATTTCTCTAATAAATCCAGAATGATCAACCGTAGGATGCTGAAATTTGGTATTTGAACTTGATGTTGTATCAGGATCAATATTTACTATTCTTATTAGAATCGGCCAGGCCAAAAATGCACTTTACTTGAAACTTTTTTTGAATTTTTTGCATGGATATAGAATGATACGCCATACCATATTAGAATTTCGTATAAAAAACTTTCATTACATCTTATTGTACATCTTGCATTATGATTGCGTCGGCTAAACCAGAAGTGCACTTCACTTTTTTTTTCCGCTTAAATCCAGAATGATCAGCTGTAGGATACTAAAATTTAGCATTTGAAATTGCTGTAGCATCTCAATGGTCATCTTCTATTTTTGTAACAATCGGCTGAGCCGGAAGTGCACTTTATATGACAGACTTTTTGAATTTGCTGCATAAATTCTGAAGAATCAGTCGTAGAATATTTTAGTTTTGTATTAGGCTCTTCTATAATATGGGGTTGTACACCCTGCATTATGATTGCTATCGACTAAGAAGAAGAGCACATTATTCGGAACATTTTTTGAATTTTCCGCATAAATCCATAAAGATTGAACGTAGATTGTTAGAATTCGGTATTTAGAACAATTATACCGTCTAGATGCTCATATCCTATTTTTATTGGAATCCACCGAGCCGGAAGTCTTTCGGAATTTTTCGCATAAATTCGAAACGATTAGGTGTAGCATATTGAAATTTGGTATCTCAGTCTGCTGTAGCATCTGAATCATTGACTACTACTATTATCATAATGATAGACTGAACCGGAAGTGACCTTCAGTAAAAATAATTTTTTTCATTTTGTGCGTAAATTCAGATCTGTTCGTAGACTTTTAGAAATCTGTATTAAGGAATGTTGTAGTATAAGTTAATGGCCTACTGCTTCCATAGCAACCGACTTGGCTGAAAGCGCATTTTACTTGACAGATTTTCAGAATTTCTTGGGTAAATCCAAAACGATTAACTGTGGAACAATGAGATTTTGTGTTTGATTATATATATCCAATGATATATATAATCAAACACAAAATCACATCGTATGATATATATATCCAATGATGTACAAGTGAGTTACGTGATGTTCATGTCAGATTTTTCTATATCACAAGCGTCCAATCGTAAATCATCATGTGATAAGGCTGACTATCTTATATTATTGAAGTCTTGTGTATTTTTGCTTGAAGTGTTGCATCCAAATTCATTGTAATACGCTGTTCCACGGCATAATACTAGCAGATGATGTGAAAAGATACATGTCTATCCTGGCACAAAAATATGCTCTTGAGAACTTAGGATTCGAGCCTTGAAAGGATAATAACTATCCATCAAAGTATATTATGGTTATTGTACCACCTTTTACTCATATGAGGTACATGTGTTAATCATTGAAACATTCGTTAAAAACTTATTCAGTACTTCTGATAGCTACTTCAATATGGTCTCAGCCATTTTTTCCACAGATATTCATCTTTTGCTTTGATTTCGAACGGAAAATGTGTAGATACGTTGTTGGATGCTACAGCTAGTGAATCTGACAGTTTCCACCCGCAATTATTCCATTTGAACAAAGCTTTTGCTATTATACTTATTTTGACAACTTGATCAATGATCCGCAAATACCATTTTGGAGACATGTATTTCAATTAAAATTATTATGTTCCTGATGTGAATGATGAGTAAGAATCAAATGTTTTTTAATGAAGGAAAAAACTTCTCAGAACTCATTTTATAAATAAATATGTTTTATTGGGTATAAGTTCTGTAATTTATTAGAAACACAACGTTTCAACAGCAAAGTGCTGCCTTTTTCAAGTGAAAAGAAATATAAATATATATATATATATATATATATATATATATATATATATATATATATATATATATATATATATATATATATATATATATATATATATATATATTTATATTTCTTTTCACTTGAAAAAGGCAGCACTTTGCTGTTGAAACGTTGTGTTTCTAATAAATTACAGAACTTATACCCAATAAAACATATTTATTTATCAAATATTTTTTATTGAGCAAAGCTCTGTATATGAAGAATAATAGGAAACACAAGGCTTAAACAGCAAAGTGCTGCATTCTTCAAGCTATGTATAATGAATATATGTATAAACTTCTGGGATCGAATGTAGAGTAGCTCTATTTATGGTTTGGATCAAAATTTCAGTGTCCACAGGTCTTCAGGAGATAAACATAGAGTACTAAATTGAGTAATTGTCAACTTTTATTGGTTCTAGATCATAGCTGGACCATCCACAGATCTTCAGGAGATGGAAATGGAATATCTCCGAACAGTAGATTTTGTAAATAGAAATAACTAGAAATTATGAACAAATGACTGGTAACCACGATCGATGAAGCTCATAACCAGTATCAAAATTCAAATTATTTGATGTTTTTTTCCATCTTCATAGGTTCCCTCATGAGCCGCTTTAACATGTTATTTTCTTATCACAAACTTTGTACTCTTGGGTTCAATACCGTGTTATTCTTAAAAAGCGTGCTCAGTAACCGCAGACTTTTCTGGGTCTTATACGACTAGAATGTTCTTTCAATCTCTTTTCTACAGTTGCCTTGGTTTGTCCAATATATTTCGAGCAATATTCCAGGCCTGCCAGATATTACTATTATCTGAGAAACAAAGTGTGTGGATTAGAGTACTATTAGTATGTTCTTTGATCATACGCATACTTGCCGGCTCAGGCCGATGGCCAATTTACAGATATCAGGTGCGAGAGGTACGTTACAACATAACTCACTTTTCTTGAAGTCTGGATGCTGATTGAAGGTATGTTCAAACGAATATCGTTGAAAACTCATAATCAGCACTGCTAGACACCTCCAATCGGTGATAATTTCTGCAAGACGCTTGAAAATTCGCAATGAATAACGTGATATGACTTATAGTCTGAGTCCCAAATTTTATATATGATACTCAAGGAACAATTCCAATACTTTTGTAAGCAGCCAGACTAATCGTAAGGGCCAAACATTCCCAAGACACAATTAAAATGTTGTTATAAGTATGAGCGTATCTTTCCCTTGATCTGACTGTTTACAAAAAGTATAGAAGTTGTTCCCTGAGTATCATATATAAAAATCAGGGATCAGACTATACGTGAAATTATGTTATTTTTCTGCGAGCTTCAAAGCGTCTAGTAGGAAATACCGTCAAACTAGCAAGTATTCCATACATTTTGTTTCTTGGAAAATAAGTAACGTCTGGCGGGTCTGGGATCTTGGACTGATATTTTGTCATACTGACAAGAAATCTTGCAAATACCTAGAGCTTGTGGAGGAAGATGTCATATTTTTAAATTGGAGGTATATGAAATTTTTATGTCATATCTATGTAACAATCATCTAAGAATTTTGTTCCATCAGAAAGTTGGATGACATCAAGAAGAGGCTCTCTCTCTGATAAAGATTTAATAGTACAAAATTTTCAAGCAGGATGCAAGATGATAGTTTTTAGAGAATATTTTCCCTATAGATTATTTCGTTTATCTTGTTTCTCCTGGAAAACATCCAGAAAGGGAGACAGTTATTTTCTATGAGGCCAAATAGTGTTAGCATCATCTACATAACAGTAGGATTCCTCGTAGCTGTGCTCAAAGCGTTTTGTTTATAATTCTCCATGTGAATGTAGGCAATAGAAGAAGAACTAGAAGAACTCATGGTGACGCGATCGACTTACTTGTAAATATCATCATTAGGACGAAGAAACAAGAAGGCAAACAAGGTTTGAAAATCTCAACAATATCGATGAAATGTACTTTTGTAAATGTAGATAAAACGTCAAAACTGACAGATAGATCATTATCTGTCAATGTCATATCGCAGACCAAATTCACAAAATGCCGAAATATTCGACGTTTAATGAAATAGGATCAAATCGGTTCCAACAAATCATCCAAATATTTTGCTGAATCATTAGTTGTTGAACCTATTGAAGTGACAATAGGTCTTGAAGCAACATCTATCTTATCAACTTTTGGAGGACCCTCAGTCCCGATATTTTGGTCCTTGGTTTACCTCAGGCGGAGCCTAATTACCTTGATATCAATTGTTCTAACAATCATTACTACGAAAATAAAGCTACGTTCAGTGTAAACCATGGACTCTGGGCCAATTGCACAACCGTCACTTAATTTTAAGTCTATGCATGCACAATTGTTTCCATAGTTATTACTCTTCCCTTAAAGATGATGGTGTAACCAGCCATTAAATACTGGGCCTTAGACTTGGAAATAGCAGAATAAGTTCTTTATGAATATCTTGAGGTGAAGACAAGTTTTTCGAAAGTATTTGTTTGACATTTTTAAGAGCTCAACATTATGCTGCATCATCTAAAAAGTCATTAGCTTTTCCAATATGATGTTCATCGTTCAAGATGACTGTAGCTTTGCACTTTTCAGCTGGAAAAACGACAATGGCTTTCCTAACTTATATTTCTCTGAACATTGAAGTTCATTTCTTGATAGGTTGCATTTGATAAACTCCTGGATTTCTCTCTGCAGGTAGGGAACTGATGACATCTTCTACATTTGTTACGCTGTTTCTTATCAGTTCGTATTTACAGAACTTTACCCAATAAAACATTTATCTAAAATGTGTACTGAAAAGTTATTTTTTTCACTGAATAAGAATTGACTGTAGTATGGAGTGTTTGTGCGAATCATCTGTTTTCTGTCTATACATCGTAAACACTGTCTTTTACTGCCATTAATTTAAATTAGAGCAAATCCATTCACCTACTTCAACGTATCACTTAGAACAAGCGATTACGACTAATTCACGTTAAGACTGAACCAATTAAATTAAAGGAACGTTCATAGTTTTTGATATATTCAATACAAGAGGAAGTAATTAGAATACAATTAGTGATTAATCAAGAGTGGATCGTTTTCATTCGACAGATGGCACCACCAGCGCATCATTTGTTCTTATCGAACTTGGGGATCTTATTGGCGGTCATAAATTACACGTCCTCGTTGTTCTTGCTGCTGCTGTGTTGTATAGGTGCTGCCTTATAACTCGTTGTCGTTAATTATGAATCTATTACCGCTTCGATCGACCCTACTTTGAATTGGAAATCTTAGCACATCGTTATTTATCCTATAGGTCAGAAGAAAGTATTAGAATAGGAAGTTACTTTTTTTTTGTATTATCATATTGAATTGATGTATGCAAATATTTCATTGAACTACATGGGAAATGTTTGTCGTAATCCTTACTTTTCAAATAAGGAATTGTCAACTTACCCGGTGAAATAGTAAGATGCAACCATCCATCAAATCATCAAAGGAAAAAAATAGGATTACATATCGATGGCCAACTAACGACAGAAAAAAACTATCAAGATCGACACGGATTCCTAAACAGTAACAAACACACAAAAGGACAGTTTCACGTCATTGTTCAAAACAATTTCAGGTCATAATGAATATGTGGAAGGATAAAAATCACAACATTGTTCGAACAAAAATCAATTTCACCCAAAAATCTTTTTGTGGGATAACTTGGATCGTGATGACTTTTATCGTCGAGACTAGAAGCAGGCGCGCTAGTCGGAATCGGAAATATTCGTGGAGATATTCTAGAATAATTTTCCTTAGATTTGACCTCAAGCGTTTTCTGTGATATTTCATCTGACCTGTGATAGTTCTTGTTCTTCCGATTAGTAACAAAACTTGGTATTTATGTTCACAGTTCAAACAAAACTTTGTCTCCATCATGAATTGTTAAACTATGTATTTTATGTTCCCTCTTGTGGCGAGGCCAATGTCAGTATGAATATTTTGTTAGCACAGAGTTTTTCTCACTCTTTATAAGTTAATGTTTATGATGAATTATTGGTTTGAATATTTTATAAAGTGTGGAGAGTTTCCTGTTCTAGAAAATTTCTTTCATACCGTGGACTACAAGGTTGCAACATAATTTGCAGTTTATTATATCATCTTATGAACAAAATTCTGAAAGTTCAGGGAGATATCTAACTTTGGAGAAACTTTCAAAAATGTTACCTGTTATGAGTGGCCCGTAGATTCAATTTTAATTCCAATCAATATTTCAAATGAAGATTCACTAAGATTCTTAGGTTAATTGCATGATATGACAACCATAATATATAGAGCCCCTTTGACTGCTACTCCAGTTCATCCATACTTAATATATACTAGAATTTCATCACAAAGAGTGTGCGCATGCGCAACCGTGCTGCTGCTCTTGGACAATATCATTTAGCGCATTGAACATGCGCAAAATAGCACATGTCCTCTTCTAGTTTCGCATGCTACCGTTGACACTTGCTATCGAAATCTTGATTTGAAGCTAATATTTTAATATATATAAAGTGGCTTGGACACCCCAGGCGGGGTTGCGCCGCTTCTACTAAAGCTCTCTGAATCCTTTATTTGAGAGGGATCGGTCCTCATCGCGTTGTACTGAATTTTCTGACATATTTCTCTCCATGTCTTCCTATCTTCTGTTTTCTCCTTCCATTTCCTTATTCCTGCTGTACTCAGATCTGCTTCTACTTCTTGTAGCCATTTTGACTTGAGTCTGCCTCTTCTTCTGTTTCTGCCCGGTTCCCATTGTAGAATTGCCCTTACGGTGTCTTCTTCTCTTTTTCTCTATATGTGTCCTAACCATTTCGTCCTCTGTTGTTTTATTCTGCTTACTATATCTTCTCCTTGTAGTTCTTGTTTTATTTCATGGTTCATTAGTATTCTATATTCATTTTCTGCCGTTTTTACAAGTCCTGAAATAGTTGTCACTATTTTTCTCCCTACTATTCGCAAATCTTCTTTATCTTTTTTGGTCATTGTCATTGTTCCTGCAGCGTACATTATTATTGGTCTGATTATTCTATATACTTTCAATCACATTTTTATCCTTGAGTAGTTTTTCATTTGCGTAAAAGGCTTTGTTCGCTGTTAATATCTTCTCTTGGATTTTTTTTTGCCTGTCTCCTTTATTTGATAGCATAATTCCTGGATATTTCAATTCAAACATCTCCTCATACTGTAGGTTAATATTTTTTTATTCCTACTCCCTGATTTTCTTCCTATCCTCATTATTTTCGTTTTTCCCTCATTTATTTTTGAGCCCATATTGCTTCCTTCTGTTACAATTTCTTCGACCATTTCTTCCAATATTTTTCTATTTTTTGTTGCCAGTACTATATCGTCTGCATATGCTATTATTTGTCCGCCTTTATTTTTGAGTGTTCCTTTGCTCAAATTCCTCATCACATATTCTAACTCTAGGTTGAACAAAGTTGCTAATAGTGTATCTCCTTGTCTTACTCCTTTGTTCATTTCGAGTTCCTGAGTTTCTGCTTTTTGTGTTTTAATTGTGGTTATTGTTGCACTTAATGTAATCAAGATCAATATTCTTAGTTAAGCTATTATTCCAAATTCTTCTACGGTTGTCATAAGTTTTTCTCCTTGGATCGAGTCAAACGCTTGTTTGAAATCAATAAATAATAAATCTATGTTCATTTAATATTCATGTGCCTTTTCTATTATCTGTTTAACTGTATGTATAGGGTCTGTTGTTGATCTACCTTGCGTGAATCCGCACTGATGCTGTCCTTTCATGTTTTCTGTTTCTTTCTGGACTCTTTTTTGTATTAGTGTTGACATTATTCTATACGTCGTGTTAAGTAGCGTCATGCCTCCATAATTTTTGCATGCTTGCTGGTCTCCTTCTCTGTGAATTGTGACTATTTGTCCTTTTTCCCAGTCCTTTGGCATTTTCTCTGTACTCCACACTTATATAAATTTATAAATATATTCGTGTAGTTCATCTCCCCAATATTTCATTAGTTCTGTGTTTATTCCATCTTTGCCTGCAGTCTTCCCATTTCGCCTGCTTCTTATTATTTTTCTGACTTCTTCTTTTATTGGTTCTTCTCATATTCCTTCGTCCGCAATTTCATCTTGTGTTGTTATATCCACGTTTTGTTGCGGTTCTGTTCGCAGGTTTTTTAAGGATTCTACCCATGTTTTCTTATATCGTTCATCGTTTTCTGTTTTATTGCCCTTTGCGTCTTTTATACAGTAGACTTTGGTTTGTATGTTCTTTTTCGTTCGCTAATTTTTCCATAGAATTGTTTTGAGTTTCTATGTACACTTCCTACTTCAATATCTGTTATTTAATCGTCTATCCATTCTCTCTTGTTTTTTGTTAGAATTTTACAACTTTTCTCCCTTACTTTTTATAATTTTTTCTGTCTTCCATCCTATTTGTATTCATCCACTTCAGTCTTGCATTTTTCTTTCTTAATACTACTTCTTGGCACTCTTTGTTGAACCATGTTCCTCATCTCCTTGTTTTTCTTTCCTCTCCATTTTCTTGCAGCTTGGTTGATACAGTTTGGTATCTTATGCCCCTTCTTCTCTACATCGTCTTCTTCTTCATATTTTTCTTTGATGTGTTTCTCTATTTCTTCCTCGTACTTCTACCTTGTGTCTTCATTGCCAAGTTTTTCTTTCATCTTATGAACAAAATTCAAAAGTTCGGGAGGCCATCTTACTCTGGAGAAACTTTCAAAGATGTTACCTGTAAAGAATGGTCCGCAGATTTGATTTTAGTTCCAATAAGTATTTCAAAACTAAGATTCACAAAGATTCTTGGGTCAATTGCATAATATGACAACCATAATATATAGAGTCTCTTTGTCTGCTACCCCAGTTCGCCCATACTTAATATATACTAGAATTTCATCACAAAGAGGATGCGCATGCGCAATCGTGCAGCTGCTATTGGACAATATCAATTAGCGCATCAAACATGCGCAAAATAGCACATGTCCTCTTGGAGATAGACCAGATATGAAGTGTTGCACACATTATCAGGTGAGTGTCGCAGTATAGGACACAGTCTCTTCTAGTTTCGCATGCTACCGTCGACACTTGATATCAAAGTCTCGATTTGGAGCTAATATTACAGTATGAACCTTCAAATTCATTTCTCTGTTCGAATAGATACTTTGTTCCAGACTTCCCTTCAAAAACACCTTGAAATCAGTTATGTTTCTGCTTATCATATATTATTCAACCTGTTTCCTCATACAATCTGTTCAAGTGAAGCCGTTAGCTCGCGGCTTTATGTTTATTGGGCATTTTTCACTTATTCTGAT
This sequence comes from Dromius quadrimaculatus, assembly GCA_963989225.1. Classification (NCBI taxonomy): domain Eukaryota; kingdom Metazoa; phylum Arthropoda; class Insecta; order Coleoptera; family Carabidae; genus Dromius; species Dromius quadrimaculatus. The sequence goes on from OZ022328.1 coordinate 9,164,932, forward strand.
CGGTACTAAATTTTCGGACTTTTTACTAGCACTCTGTATAATAAAGAGTAGTGATGAATGAAAATGAATACCTACATTATGAAGCTACTGTTAAGAGAAGAGGATATTGGTGGATGTCATTCAGAAATAGAATATTTCATCCGAGAGTATTTGCCAAGAGTCAAGATAACAAAGTCGACTCTATTCCATTACCCTGAATTCATCGGACCAGGAGCTAAAACAATTATTATCTTAGCCTCACGGACAGATAGAGGACTGCGTCCTAGTCCAACTTCCTCTTTCGGCGACATTATTGTTACAGATAATGAAAATGTGCAAATAAAACCCTATTAACTAGTAACTAGTTCGGCTGAATTTATGTTGCATGCATGCTTTGTTTTATAATTCTGATTGTGCCACTGACGTTTGCTGACACTTGAAATTATGTATAATTGCCATGCAGCTACCGATAAATAATTAATTATTAATTGAGTTTATACTTGGTTATTAGTGCACGGATATAGGTTAGTATATAAATTCGTATTATCATTATTATTCACTGTTGTTTATTATGATATTATTTGAGTTTATTTTGCTCCACGTGCGTAGATATGGATCTGACAAAATCCAATCGCAGTTATTGTTACATCTACTAGAAAATATCAAATTTCGGAGAAAAAAGTAACGAAGTATCTTACTTTCGACTTTTCAAGGCGATATCTCTTCAAATTGATTCTATATGAAGACGAAGTGTTATTCTCTTCACTGTTTGATTCTGCGATCCACATATATTCGACCAATGATTCCATTTAAGTTCTTACGTCAATCGATCAAAATTTAAAAGTCATCTATTTTATCACCTGGAGAATCGAGTTAGGAAATTAATGCTGTACTTAGAATGAATTAGATCTCAAATTTACTGTAAAGAAGCTCTGTTTTACTCTGTTGTTATTGGTTTATCTTCATGGTTTGCTATTTGATGGCAGGTTAGGTATCATTTCGAACTTTGCCCGTCACTCTTAGAATTGTACCTGACTTGTTAGGAAATCAAGGACTTATATTCTCAATTCTTCCCAAAGTTCTTGCACATGTGAAACAGCCGAAGAAATGTAATCATAGAAAACTATGGAATTACTGATTTGTCAACTTCAAATATGATTACAGGGACATTTAGCAACTTTTGTAGGAATATTCAAATGTATATATCGTGAATTTTTTCGATTTCACAAAGTATATTTTGTCTCAGAATAATCGTTTTCAAAAAGCAAAGTTGTCAACAATTTCAAATGAGATGTTATGTTCAAATTAATCAACTTTTGGATATAGATAAACGCGCTCAAAGCTCAGAAAGTAGCAGTCAGCCTGTCAACATTGTTTGGATGTCAGCAGCCAGCTAAAGAATCGTGTGACACCCATCAACAGCCCGCTGAAAAACAGTGGAGTGGTCCCTCCGAGGTCACCGTTGACTAGACTCCAGAAGAACGAAGAAATGTACTCTGCTGACTCCAACTTGTGACGCGCTCTACTTCACGTGGCGTCTTTTTAGGAGTTGCTTAAGGGTCGGTATGTTTGGGCGCCAATAACGGAACAACTCTATGGAGATGGTGCCGGATAGCTAGCGGGAAGGGCAGGGTTTGTTGCTGAGAATAAAGATGAACGTATAGGGGAAACAAGCAGTCTTATTAACACACAAATAAATGGGGAAAAGGTACATAAAATGGCGGAAATAAATGGTGACGATTATACTTGCACAATACGACGGACACGGCTTCGAACTAGCACACAATGTCGAAAATATGATGTGTCGGATATCGGTCGTCGTCGTCAGCAGTTGTCGTAGCCCTTCGTGGCAGCGGCTGCGACGTGGTGTACGGACTGTTGTCTTACGGCACAGACTACAGTTACGGAAGGTAGATGCTGTTAGCAGAAACTACGGCTAGGTGTAGGAGGCTGTAGCCCTACGGCAGAGACTACAGTCGTGGTGAATGGTGACTCTGACACAGGAGCCACGACGAACGTCGTCTCAACGGATCTGAAACAGTAGCCACTCGACAGCGGGGGTTAAGTAACCCTGTCGACAGGATGTTACTTACGGAAAATACGGATGACTCTGTAGCAGGAGTCACGATGGATGCGGAACGGTTTAGTAGGTTTGTTGCAGGAACACTACTAAATTGCTGAGGATTCAAGTCTCTCGGAAGAGTGTTTTGCTGATCGATTTCAGCCTGTACTTATACCCAGATTTTAAGTAAACAGTACCGAGCCAATTTTATCATGAACAAAAGGATGTTACTTACATTTTAGTAACCTCCAAAAATATGAATAGATAAAATAATGACTTTCCATGTGACAGTTCTTTGCCAAATATATATTACAACATTCTGTAATTCTCATTTTGTTTAAACTTAGAATAAAACTTTATTACTAGTCTCCTATCTGACCACCAGATGGCTCTGAGGGTCGTACAATCAGAATCAATTAGCAATCAGTCAACAAAAGTAAACAAAAGCACATGTATACGATTCTCAATTTATCATCTAACTATGGTTCATTCTAATATAAAAGGTCAGTTCTATTTACTGCTTATTGTGCACTACAACTTAGATCCAATTTATTTATTTCAGACGGTGATGTACAAATATTCAAATAGTAACCTATTTTCAAATACGGGAATAGGAGTTCTAAATAACCTGTAACTAGGTTTTAAACAAATACTGAGGACTCATATACAAACGGTGAATTGTCAATTACTACCCAAATATTGTATTTAAGGGCTTTATATATTTCAGGAAAATAAATTAGATCAACTGCAAAGTTGACTTGCATTCGAAAATTGAACAGTTCGAAGCGGTTTTGGTGAATCTGAATTATTGTAGCTGAAGACTTTTAACTGGAACAGTGAAATTGTGACTAAGTTGAGTTATTTCAAATCATTTTATCAAACGGTTACTAACAGCAGTTCTTCTGATTCTAAAATAGGAGCACTTCGTCACAAACTCCACGGCAATTATTTGATTCTACAGAAGTCAATTTCCGTTCAGTCTATATCTCGTTCGATTAAATCTCGTACCCCAATTAGTCCAATCTTGAAGATTAGGCTCCGTCAATTTTCGTTAAACAAACTTATCCAGTTCCATAGGCTTATTCGACTTAGTACCGCTGCTGCTGTAAGATGACTTCAATAGGGTAATCTTGGCCCGTTTCCGTTAGCCTATTTGGCCAAATTCTGTTTCCGCTGATGGGCTGGTCCATTGGATTGATTTCGACTGGTTTCCGTTAGCCCGTTTGGCTCAGTTTCATTACCGATGCTAAGTTAATCTAGTGGCTAATTCCGGCCAGTCTCTGTTAGAATGTTCAGTTGAAATCTGGTTTTCAAAACTTTCATGCCTTAGCCCAATTATTTGCGTTATTTTTTAGTGAAAGAGGAAACTGGACAATATCCAATCCTTATCAATTAGAAGAATCCTACCCTATTCCAATGTTGACTACTTAACCATTTGAGTGTGCTCACAGGAGAATATTTCCAACTTGGCACACGATGCAGGTAGAAAGATGAGAAACAGCATAACTCGGCACAGAATTGAATATTGCCCCAGTTTACGATACCCTATCTCGGCACATTAGATTCCTAGAGCCTTCGGACACGTACTTGTCTACCTCAGATGCTTTGAAATGAGAGAACTGTAACACTCTCGGTTGATAAAATGCCATTTCATGTCAGAAAAACCACTTTTCTAAAGTTACGCAAGATTCAACGTCAAGTTTGCCCGTTTGTTTTAATGCGAAGCACTGCCGATTGGAAAAAAATCACTGTTTCAATTTAAGCAAGATTCCACGTCGAGCTCGGTCAGAGCGGGCGAAGCTCCTCTGTTTTTTCTGGTGCGGAGCATTGCTGGTTGAAAACAGAGTCAATGTTCTTGGTTACACAAGATTCCTTGTCGAGCTTGGTCCTTCCACCCCCGCCGCACTCAATTCTTGCCATTTCCTCCACAAAGGAACCTGTAAAAAGGTATTGTGCTGAGTTGAGATATTTCAAAAATGTCAGACAATGTTTGTTCAGATTATAGGATTATTCTGTCCCGTCATAATGATGACTTCCCAAACAATATAAACCAAAGTGTGGGGTTGTCATCACAAAGCTATAGTTGAGAATTATTTGTCAGTAAAAACTGAATTAATCTTTTATTCCACAAACTTGTTTTTGAATTTCAGGTAATAATAGTGTAGGCTGAGCATTATGGTATAAATTCAAGTATTTGGTGACAAAGTCTACCGAATTACCAAAATTATTGATCGAATGTCATCAAGCATGATTACATTTCTATTGCGTACAAGATTTTTCTTCCAGCCCTTAACTTCCATATTTCAATAATTACTGAGTACAAAGCAATGGTACCCAGTGCACGAATTGATATTCATATTCAACAAATTCCCGAACTAATGAATCAGTGAGAGTGGCTAAGTACATGAACTCGCAGAAATTCATCTGCACCGCTTTCAAATGGCTGTAAAACTGGTACGCGAAATAGACAAGCTGAACGCACGGTCATACTAGAAATAACTCTTAAAATAAGAGGGTGATGTTAAGCATTACGACAAGAATTCAAGTATGCGAGAACAGGGCTTACCGAATCACTGAAATTGTTGATCAAATTTGTAATTGTATGAATTTTCTTACGATTCCAAATAGTGATTTCAAGAACAAACTCGAGACATATAATAGTTACATCAGGACTATCTATAACCTAAACAATGGATCGACGACTGTTGTACACAAAGTGGTAACTTCCTATACTTGGGCTTTTTCCCCTTTAATATTATCGACTTCTGTACTTCAACACTATAAGAATCAACAAGACAGCAGAAAGCACAAATGCATGTAGCATCAGTTCCAAGTTTGGACGGTTCGGAGCGGATAACTGCTTGTTACCAAACGTCAGATAACGAATGAGATCAAATTATGGTTACGCAGCTCAACAACCCCGTGTGTATTGATGCTGCTAGAAAAATAAATTTCATGCAACACGACTTTTAATTAAACTGTTATTATGGTCCTTTGTTATGAATAATATCCTATCTTAGTCAGTCAGTGGAAAAAAGAAGATAAAATCACGAAAGACTGTAGATTCTATAACGAAGGTGTCATGGATGCTCTGTGATTGCTTTGTTCTACTTATAAAACGCGCATATCTTGCACTACTTACTATGGCTCTAGGACTCGCTGAATATATTTAACATAAATTTTATCTCCTGGTGCCCATGATTGTTGACTCCGGAAATCGTGATATAAATTTTTATACGATCTTACTAACTGGGATCTACCAAATCTTGAATCTCACATCCAAATCTTCTTGTGTTTCAGAATAACATTGAGACTATCTTGGGCTGAGATCTGGTCCTTGTGGTCATCCTTCTCATTGGAGGTAAAGCACGGAATTAGGTATTGTGCAGTTCCAGATATTTAAGTCTTGTTCGTTGTAAGTTTGCGGAAGAATTCTTATCTCTGTGCTCTATTGTTCCTTTAATGAATTCAAATCTAGGAGGCGTTTCAGGGAAACGGCAAGCTTTGCATCTATTTGCATAATTGTATATATTGATGTTCATTAACGAATGTTGTTCGTTCTGTCGGAATTAGTCTGCTCTGTCTTGCTTTGCTGGCATTGGCTTTGCCTACAGCTCAGCTTCGGTTTTGGCTTGTTGAAAGTTTAACACAAGCATGCAAAAGATTTAAAATTCGGACTGCGTAACTTCGTGTTTTCAATTGAAATGGATTGCGCACCGCGGTCTGCTACGTTTCTATTGAGGAACAAGAACTTTTTCAATTTGCTTTCCTTTTTATCGAGTGCTTAAATACCACAATATTTAGTAGAATCGTGCGATTTTACACGTGACTGTGCTTATTTACTTTCTCATTGGATTCATGCTCTCAAATAGATTTGAAAAAAAAAATGAGACAGTCTCGCCTCAACGATATCAATTGTAACGGTGATAATAGATTCAGATCACACTAGAAAATTTTGAGTACCTCACGACAGATGCAAGCTCCAGTATTTCAACGCTATTTCTAGGAACAATATTTATTCACAAAGTCTGTACTTGATCTGTGCCTGAGTTAAGAATCATATGCTAATGCAACTGAAATATAATATTCCCTTGAAATAAAACTCTTCGAAGTAGGTGACATAGTTTACAATTGATTATTTTAATACAAAGAGTAATATCTATCAGATTATTCAATTTTTGACTTATCTTTGTCGATTAGAACTTTTCTCGGGCGCCAGTTGACAAATTTACAAGTGAACTATTTTCTTTACTTCTCAATCATTTTATTGATTCAATCATTTAGATATTTTTCAGTACTTGAAAAGCAAGCGACAAGATGCTAATCAAGAAGATGAAGGGATAATATCGTTGTGAAGCTGATGAATTAGTGCAGAAGCATGGCCCAAAATCGAGTTAATTTGGGATTTCTAAATTTGAAACCAGAAAAGCACCACATTTCAAGATAGTACCCAGGCGAGCATCCCAAAGATGTTTGCGGAACTCCTTATAGTCATGAACGGCTGTGACTCATCTGGTGGAAAATATCACAAAAGCAAACCAACCCCAAGAAAACTATATAACCCTGTGAACAAGTTGGTACAATTGTCTCTTGAATTACTGTTATTTGATATTTTGGTGCTGAACCGACCAAGACTTAGGTATTTGAGGCAATTTGAAAAGCCTGTTCTAGTGGAGGCTGCTTGGTCAACTCTTATAAGAGAACTTCGGACTCTGGATCTTGAAGATCAGATATTTGTCATCGGATCAGTCAATCTTTGACATTAGATCAGCTCTGAGAGCTTAGACATTAGAGATTTGACTTCAGACATTTGATATCTGTCATCAGACATCAGATCTTTGCCATTGATTCAAGCTTTTACCGGCCAGATGCCATTCGAATGAAAAAGACTAAGGGTAGGCAGAAATCAGGGCACTATAGTCGACTTCAGGATTTTTATTACCTACGTGATTGGTTTCTGACATCAAACCAATTTAGAAGATAATGAGGTTCTGATCCCTTAGGTATAAGTTGCAGGTAGCCGTTCTTGTAGCATGACATACCTGGCGGAGTTAGCCCGTCATGCACCAAAATCGACGGTCAAGTGGTCCTCCTGAATTAGTCTTATTTTTTTATAATTACACGATGCACGTTCTGGTCTCTCAATCAGGTTGCGAATACAGGAATAATAAGAAGCAGCATATATCTAAATTGAATATATATCGAGTCTAGTTGTCGGTTTCTTATGGCCGTTTACTCACTTTCGTGGATTCAGTAACATAGTCGTAAGATAATAAGCAGATATTAGACAATAAGTACTCTTTCACTAAAACTATTTCAGTAGCGTGCCAAGAGGATGACTTCGTCAGAAAGACGAATTGTTCATCCAGATTTTCAAGCACCAAGAGCCAATGCTTTTGAAGTTTATTACCGATTCCTGATATACAATAATAAAATCACTGATCCTTGAACGTCCATATTCAAAATTATCAAAGCGTTCTTAGTCAAAATATCTCGCTAACTTACAACGAATTGAATTTCCTCAAAGTTGTACATCATCCGTAGTTTGCGACTATCTTCTTTGTCTCTTGTTCTGTGAGGATACTAACCGTTCTGATGGCTTGAGTTCTAAGTACATGACGCTATTATTGTCCGTGCTAAGATCTAATAATCCTTGATGTCTGTTGGACAACTAAGATTGTTTTGTGCACTCGTGTGCATTGGACAATATTCCACAGCGTTTGCAGAAATCTTAGATATTGGGACAAGACCAAGCGTTGTTCGAAGATATCATCCGTTGCAAAAATTGTGGAAGTTTTCAAATTCCACATTCACAAAATAAATTTTTTGTTATGAAAAAATAAAAATAATCGATCTCTCAGAGCTATTTCCTGATTCTGAAATTTATTCATAATAAAAAATAATTGTTGAATAATAAATTAATCATATTAAATCATTTCGAGAATCTAGCATATTCAATCAGCAACATTTAAATAATTATGAACACCTCTGAGCGCAGACTGTGAGTAAAATTGATGCATAATGTATTGAATCGGAAAACTATTGCCTTGTTTCCACGTTTGAATTCAACATTCAGCTTCAAAGTGATTCGTGGGTTGAGAATCAGAGCTGGCACCCAAGCTCAACGCCCGTAATTACAACACGATTCATGTTTAAATAATGATAGGTGTTTGAGACATCCGGAAACCATTCAACGCTATCGATCGCAATGTAGTTTCATTATCAGTTTCGTGAATTCATATTCATTATTTTCAACGGAGAATGCTACAGTTTCTCTTTTTGATTCTACTATTGATTAAGGAGGAATAGTTATACTTTTCTTATTCAATGAAAAAAATAATTAAAAAAAAAAGAAACATGGTGACGTGAAAAACTGAGTTTTTCACAACCTGTCAACGCATTCACAGCGTCAACATTTTTTTTCCTTCAAATTATCTAAATGACTGTATGGGTCAGTGAACAAGGATAGGACTTTTCGATCTATAATGATATATCTCGGAAACACATAGATACTCCAATGATAGTAACTCTAAACAATTTCAAGATAACTCAACAGGCAATAACAAAGAAATCTCGTATATTATAAAGACATGCGAACAACAACATATTCTTATTTCAATTTTACTTCATTGATGGAACTATGATGATTCTTAAGATGATGTTGCGATATGAACGATGACTGGATTCATCAGCGGTACCAAGACATGGTAACACAGTGATTTTTTTTCATCAATAAAATTTTGAGATACGCCTTCTGTTTCTTCCAATTTCATTGTTCCAATAAATAAGCAGAAGAGGATAAACATTTTATTTTATATCTTAGTGAGCTCTTTCAAAATTGGATGCTCAAGTCCACATTAAAATTTTTACTTACTTGTACAAAGTAACAAGTGAATATTGTGAAACCGACTAAATTCACTAATCGAGATTTGATGGAAATATCCGTTTTAAGCATCCCTAAATCAATTTTGACTATTTTTGGCTTGATGTCGGTACGTATGTTCGTATGTGCGTGCATGCGTGCTTAACTCGCAAATTTCAAAACTGGTTGAACGTATAATGTTGAAATTTTGTATTAAAGACTGGTATAGAGTCTAGTTGTGCACCTCGCATTATAGTTCTAATCGTCTGTACCGGAAGTGCACTTTATTTGAAACTTTTTTAGAATTTTCCAATAAATCCAGAATGATCAACCGTACAATCTTGAAATTCAGTATTTAAACTTGATGTTGTATCAGAATGGTTATCTGCTATTTTTGTAAGAATCGGCCAGGCCAGAGGTGCATTTTACTTGAGACTTTTTTTGAATTTTTTGCATAAATATAGAATGATCCGTCATAGCATATTGAAATTCCGTATAAAGAACTTCTATAACATCTTATTGTACATCTTGCATTATGATTGCGATCGGCTGAACCCGAAGTGCACTTTACATAAGACTTTTTTCTAATTTTCCGCATAAATCCAGAATGATCAGCCGTAGGATACTGGAATTCGGCATTTGAAATTGCTGTAGCATTTCAATGGTCATCTTCTATTTTTGTAATAATCGACTGAGCCAGAAGTGCACTTTATATGAAAGACTTTTTGAATTTTTCCCATAAATTCTGAGCAATCAGTCGTAGAACATTTAAATTTTGTATTAGGCACTTTTGTACACCTTGCATTATGATTTCTATCGACTAAACCGGAAGAGCACTTTATTCGAAACATTTTTTGAATTTGCCGCATAAATCCAAAACAATTGAACGTAGATTGTTAGAATTTAGTATTTATACCGTCTAGATGCTTATATCCCATTTTCTTTGAGATCCACAGAGCCGGAAGTGCACTTTACCTAACAGTCTTTTGGAATTTTTCGCATAAATTCGAAACGATCAGGTGTAAAATATTGAAACTTGGTATTTTAGTCTGCTGTAGCATCCAAATGATTGCCTGCTATTTTCATAGCAATAGACTGAACCGGAAGTACCCTTCAGTAGGAATTCATTTTCTAATTTTGTGCATAAATTCAGATCTGTTGGTAGCCGTAGAATTTTGGGAATCAGTATTAAGAAATGTTGTAGTATGAGAATAATGGCCTACTGTTTCCATAGCAACCAACTTGGCTGAAAGCGCATTTTACTTGACAGATTCTTAGAATCTCTTGGGTAAACGATCAACTGTGGAATGAGATTTTGTGTTTATATTTATATATTTAAATATATATATATATATATATATATATATATATATATATATATATATATATATATATATATATATATATATATATATATCTAATGATGCACAAGTAAGTCACGTGATGTTCACTTCAGATTTTTCTTATTATCTTCTCAAGAATCGCCAATTGTTTCAATTTTATTCTTCAAACGAAGGAATCAGATACCCAGATGATCAACTACACAAAAATAAATTTTCTGAGTCAGGTCAAGATCACAAGAAAAACCTAATCCTACGCAAAACATTTGTTAGGAAAAAATACGAAATACCATACATGATATCTTGAAAATAGGGAATATTGACACAATCACTGGATTGGTGCTACACAAAGATACACTTTTTTGGGGTGCTTCATCTAGCGTCAAATAAATGAGCTCAAATTAATTTGTATTCAGATCTGATTCATTACCAACATAATTAAGGTGGAACATACAAGAATATTGTAACGATCCATCTCCATAGAAATGTAGGATCCTTCGAGAAATATTCCAATAGACTACGAGTTTCTGAAATGTATCTGATGTATATAAACTCATGCAATTCTCACACTGGAAGTCAGGCTTGATTAGAAAACCAATCAAGAAACAATATCACGGCAACAGTGGCATAATGAATAAATAAGAAGTACAATGTACATTGAATACATTCGACTATTCCATTCGTAGTATTTATAACAAGGTTAAAAATGCTAAATCGCCATAGAAACGGTGCATATCAGTGAGTATTTGGACGTGTGGAAATACCATCGGGTATTACACTAGTGGTCAAAGTGAGTATTTCACTCAAAGATGTGGATACCTCCAATTTGTGATCTCGTGCTTTCTTCGTATTCAATGGAATATTTTTCAAATATTTTCATCGAATACATCTTCTGATTTTTCACCAAACTTTTTTGAACTAGTTTCCATATCAGAACGCAGTTTATTTCTGTATTATTCGTCGAAGAATATTCCAGAAATTCTAATTTTTAAGTTTGACAGAAGTTTGTGTACTTCTTCCTATGAAAATTACGTGAGTTGCTACTAGATTCATAGAAAACTAATTTGAAAAAATGGTCTGACTCCTGGAATAGTCCTCCATATACCATTTGTAGTTGAAGTATTATAGACTATTTTTGTGGTGCAATCACTCATGTTTATTGTGCTTGTGAATATCACTTGTGCTGCACACTCGTGGTATTCAAACGCAAGCACAATAAACATTCGTGATAGCACCACAAAAATAATCGATAATACTCAAACTACTTATGGTATAATAAATGATTAGTTGATATAAGCCATAGACAAAAATTTATCGGAGATATGTAGAGAACAGTGATCAAAAGTCATAGTTTCAGGGAATAGTGCAGTACTTTGATCAATTAATTCTCATTTTGATCTATGTTCCATTTCGATGTTTTATTTTGAACCCAATCAACGAAACAGTCAAACAGATAGTAATGGATAACAATTAAAGTTTGATCTCCTGATTCAATGCCCTTCCTTATACTATATTGTGTGGCCTTGGTGATATCAGGGATCATACATTCGAATGAGACCCTGGTGATATTCATCTAGCTCATTCTACGTCTATTGATACACAAGAAGTCCTATAGAGAATCCTATATAGAGAGCTGCAGCAAATATAAATCATCGCTTGGATGTTTTAGACTCGCCTTAGAGTCATGGATTTGTCACACTGAATATTGCCTGTCACAGAACTGATACAACTTATAGACAATCTAAAAGAGATAACAGAACAATAATTTAATCAGATATGTTTCATATGATAAGATCCTCATTCACATGATCTGTCAAGTTGATTAAGACTATCAAGAAAGTTGTTATTTATTATGTGACGAACTCTTTCTCAAAGCTCCTACATCCTTCCGCTACCGTCCAATATTTTAATGCTCATCACATCTAGTTGTCACATCTTGCTATCCCTATGAATTTTTTAACCCGTAATTCTGTTTAAACATTACACCACCACCTACCTCAACATCACCAGCCATCAGCTCGAATAAATACGTTTCAATATTTCACAACCCGTGGGTGAGTGAGGTTAGGTTTTGAAAAATCTGAAATACAACACTGTACTGTATGATCTGTGTTTATGTCATGTACTTACCATAACTGTATCCTGGATGTAGTCAATCGTTGTTCTGTAAAATATTTCTTGTACACCGAAAATATCCTATTACTGAGATGACTTCTGCTTCGAATGTACTCAATTCCAAGCCATGGTTACAATATTCATTAATTCTCTGTTGACTAGGAATTAATGGATATTTTTGTCCGCTGGGTAATAATGGAACTGTGGATCATGGATCATGGATGCCGTTGAATTTTTTTTATTTCATCGATATATGTTTTAATGTCTCCAATGTACCGTGAATGAGATGTAACCGATAAAGATGTATATAAGCAGAAAAAGAAGCTAGGAGATTTTTTGGGAAAAATTTGTATTTGTGAAATTATTTCTTCTTCTCTCTGTATCTCTTCGTCACATTACTCTGACAGCGCTAATTTGGAATTGATTTGAAAACAAGTTAAGTAAGACTTCATCAAACATTAAGTATAAATAAGGCCTTGTTGTCGCTTCTTTGAAAGTCCAGTCAGAAGCAGCCGTTCCAAAGTATGCTGCTAGTTCTGATTCCGAGAGTCATCTCCAGGAGTCCGTTAGCACAAATGTACGACACGTTCTGTGAGTCCGTTTGTTTTTTATAAGTCCGTAAAAGGAACTTAGATTTGTTTGTTTTTGCTGTTTTTGAACTTGGAATATGTTCAAAGCTCAATTTAGAGTCATTCATTTATTTTTGCCGTCAGCTCCGCGAACGTTGAATCAATTTAACGGTGAGTCACTGCTAAGGGAGTCTTCATTGATTTCACAGTGTTAGATCGTTTTACCGTAGAATCGCCGCTGAAGGAGTCCTTGTTGATTTCACAGTGCTTGGATAATCTAAAGTAGAGTCACCGCTGAAGAAGTCTTTATTGATTTACAGTGTTAGATTGTTTTACCATGGAACCACCGCTGGAGGAGTCTTTGTTGATTTCACAGTGTTTGAGTGATTTAACGTGGAATAATTGCTAAAGAGTATTGTAATAGCTAAACGTAGAGTCACTACTTGGGAACCAGTTTGGTTCCACAAGCATAGAACAAGTTGTAAAGTTGATCCACCGTTCGGAAAGTCGTTTCGTGATTCCGCGAATGTTGATTGTCTTGGGCAGTCGCCGCATCGTCATCGTCAGCCTTCAGCCAAGCTTCATCCATGCATATCTCTGCAATATATGTGTATGTTTAACAGCTTTTTCTTTTTGTGTAGATAAATATCGTAGTAACACTTTCCTTCTGAATTTTAATCTCTCAAATACTCAGACCCTCTTCTCTGAGCTACTCGGCCGTCCGTCTTTAGAAACTGCGTCATCGACCGCATTGGCGCCCGGGTATACCGTCGGCAGTTCCGATAACGACACTAGAATTAACAACACCGTGAACATCAAGGTATCGTTCCAATAACCAATATCTTATAATAATTGGCACATTTTTTTACAAAAATTGGGATAACTTATACGATGAAGGAACGGCATTTCAGTATCAATCAAATGACATATACGTCTAAAGTTGCACTTGACTGTCGAGACTCCTTCAAATTATCCGAATAACATCAAATATTGCATGATGAATCTGGCATACAAGAATAATTATACTTCTTATAGGACTAATCCCCCATACTGATCAATCATATTCATTGAATATAATTTTATTCTCTTGGAAGAATGCTTCCAGATCGATGGTGCACATATTGCAAGTTCACCTTGATCCTCATTTTCCAACAGATTCTTTCTTATCGATGTGATCATCAGAGCACAAGTAACATCTTCTCAAGGATTCATCTCTGCAGCCCCGGAATTCAATTCGAATTCGTGAATTCAGAATTATTATTTACAGTGAAAACAGAATAAAGATGAGCTTCTTTGAGGGATTGTGAAGATGGCATAAGAATGACTACTTATTGCTTGCAGGAAGAGATTATAATGTGAGTAAGAAGTGGATGAGTAGATGGATTTGAATTTTTGAATGTCAAGTACTTGGTGATAAATTGTACGTAGAAGACAAATCTTGAAGCGGGAGCAGAAGGGCTTGATTCCAAGTTATTCTTTGATAATGTTGAACTGATAGCTCATTACCGCTTTTTTGAATTGATTGTACAAAAGTTATTATATTGCTGAGTGTTTCTGGTCTTCATTAGAATCGGGTTTCTGGAATTTTTAGATTTGCTACTACAATCAAGGCAAGGGAAACGCTTTTCTATGTTGCTAGTCCGGGACCAGACCTCCAGAATCAATTCGTTAAAATTAGTCCTCTGGTATAACTCCCCCCGAGTTCCTCTAACGAAACTGACATAAACACAAATGTTGGAGCAAATAATCATGATAACTGCATAACAAGGTACTTGTGCAAACCGGTCGATCGACTCTTGTGATTAATCTATTACTGTGATTGTAGAGATAGAGGAATTTTGATATTCGGTTTGTCTGAGCTTCCATCATAATAGGTACAACGTATCATACTATCTTGTTGAATTGGAGAAAGAATGTACAACTGAATAACAGTAGAGAGCACAACTGAACACATCCAGGAAATAATCGAAATCAATAGTTCGTGAGAATTAATTTGGTTCAAAATGTACCAAATGTTATTTGGATGTTCATTAGTGGTTAAAAGGAACAAAATTCCGTTTCGAATTAATATCAAGAGCAGCGTGACACCAGGCCATAAACAGTAGGCCATGGTGAGTGGTGAACCCACAACGCGGTCAGCACTAGGAAAAAATCAAAGCAGCCCCAGCGGGATACGAGTGCCGAACTTTCACCGTTCCAGTGTCTTCAGTGCCGAAAAGTAATTGATTACCTCTCACAATCTGGTGCCCGTCGACTTACTCTCACGCAGGGGTGGACTCGGATTATCATACCATCTGATTGTTTGTAGATCTCACATCATTATCATTCATAATTCAGAAAGATGGGAATTGCAAAGTAGATGTGTTATTTTACAAAGCTATGAATATATATTCAGCTTATTATCTAATGGCTTTTGTATGGAGCCTCTAAAAGTATTATTGAAACATGAACTAGTTATAGCTATGTAAGACGTCCCGAAAACATTGCAGGTATATTGATAAAAGAGTATATTGCTAGATGCGAAAAAATTATCAATGGATGGTTCTTTTCATGAACTTATAATAAATTCATCTCTGTTTTGCTTTCTTGATCTTGGATCAAGGCAGACAGTGAAGCATACATTCATTCTTCAACATCTGTAGTGTAGGGACTGACACAAATTACGGTCGCTTGCTTTTTTGAGTAACTAGTGAACAGGGCAAGCCCAATAGAAGGGTAGAAACACAAATGATACACCATTCCTTTCAAGCATACAATCAAGTTGAATCTAGGGATTGAATGCCTTATTAGCAAACACCAATATGACTTTCATCAAGGTTATTGCAAGGTATCCAAACTAGAATGTTTTTTGGCGAATGCGTCTCTGTCCAGCGTCCAACTAACGCAGATGGAAGCATTAGAAATACGGCAATCCGATACGCTGTTGGAAGATTCAATGACGATGTTTGTTTGTTCAATGTTTGTTTGCTAGCAGCTCTGTCTATTTGAGACGCGGATATTTTCCGGGAACATGCTATGAGACTCGTTAAGATGTTCGACACCTTTTGTAAGAAACGAAAAAGTACAGAATTGGTGATCGTACATATGAACAAAAACTTCTCAAATAGATATGATGATAGACGGTATTGATACTTATAACAGTTGTCATTAGTGGTATAGCTAAACTAACAAAAAAAAAATGATCTCAGTGACTTATTGCAGTTCAATGATCTTACCAAATTCGATACTTTTTGAGCTTCAGCAGACGAATATCGTGACAATTGTCATAAACGGTGAAGTGAAGTACTTTGATTATTGTTTATGATATTATTCCACCTAATTGTCTCAATGTTGCCAATTATTAGCACATTATTTCTCTTGCTAGGCTAATCACAGTTATAACCACTTTCGTGCATGATTGCTTTGAATTATTCTAGTGACAAGTTGCACTTGGTGTGCTCTATAATCAGGCCAACTGCAAATAACAAATAAACTTTAATATCGCCTGGCGTGCACAAGATTAAAGACTATACCTACTTACATCAAATTGAAATTGAATTTCTTCATAGCAAATACTAAGTCATGCAATATGTTATTAAGCTATTGAAGATATAGTTGTTGAGGTGTGGCGTTTTTCTCACACTTACATAGGACTTCTTTTATAACGTTGTTGGTCCAAATCATAACTTTCATCAAACAGATTCAGTAGCACCAAATTTCATTGCGACTATTGTTAAGGGTCTTCCATATCTTTGAATCGTTATGGCCCTGTACGAAGCGTGGCAGCAAACTTGGAGAAAAATGAGATAGAAGCAGGGTCAATAGAAGATGACTGAAAGAGAATGAAAGAAAGAGTATCGGAAGCAGCTAAAAGAACACTAGGAAAAGCTGAAAATGATAATGATAAAAATCCATGGTTTGATGAAGAATGCAAAAAGGTAATCGCAAAGAGAAAAGAGGCAAGAACAAACACGTTGCAAAGGAGAACAAGAAATAGTATGGAAAGATACAGAAAAGCACAAAGTGAGACAAAGAAACTAATTAGGCATGAAAAGCGGCATTATCTGAACCAAAAATTAGAGGGAATCGAAGGAAGAGTGCGGTCGAACAAAACAAGAAAATTCTATGAGGAATTAGACAACATTAAGGAAGGATGTAAACCCCACAGTCAACTATGTATAGATAGCGAGAACAGACTGCTCTGTGATAGGAAAAAAGTAGAATATAGATGGAAAGAATACTTCCAAAACATATAAAACGATGAAACACACGATATGGTAAGAGAAACTATGTATCTGCAGATGTATAGGTAGATGAGCCGATAGATGATGTGGTAACAGAAAGTATAAACAAATTCAGAAACTGTGAATCTCCGGAAGAGGATGCAATTACGGCGGAAATGGTTGAAGCGGGTCAAAACGATCCAAATGATATTCTGGAAGACCTGATAAAGAAGATCTGGAAGAGAAAGAAGGAGCCGGAAGACTGAAGGATGAGCCTGATCTGCCCTGTACACAAAAAAAGGTGACAAGACAAAATGTCACATATAAAATTCAAACGCATCTCATACTTAAACGCCTCACATGATACACAAAGTGTACCCTATCATCATTCCAAGCCGGCCTCATTGAAGGAAAATCAACAACCAATCAGATATTTTCCCCAAGACAAACCAAGGGGAAAACTTAGAAGTATGGTCGGAACACACATGAAATATACATCGATTTTAAAGGAGCATACGACTGGATACGGGATGAATGAGCTTGGGATATCAAAAAAATTGATTAGGCTGACAAAAGAGACAATAAAAGATAGTAGATACAAGTTCAAAGTGGGACGTAACAAATCTGAACCCTTTGGCTCCAACATAGGATTAAAACAGGGAGACGCCCTGTCATCAACGCTTTTCAATATTGTCCTGAATGGTATCATCAAAAAGAGAGTTGAAAACAGTGCAGCAAATCTGTTTCGGAATAAATACCAAATACTGAGCTATGCCGATGACAAGCAGAAAAGGTAAATATGAACGAATGTAATGATTTCAAGTACCTAGTATCCATCGTAAATGATACCAATGACATAACGGGAGAAATAGACAACCGTATAGTAGCGACCAACTGAGCCTACCACAATCCACAAAATATACAAAAATCAAAACTGATAAACCAAGTTTAGGATATATGAGACAATAATTCATCCAGTTGCAACTCACGGCTGTGAAACATAGACTTAAACTAGCAACGAAACTAAACAAACTGGCGATATTTGGGAGGAAAGTACTGAGGAGAATAGTAGGTTCAGTTAAAGAAGAAGGCTTGTAGCGAACAAGGGTGAATATGGAACTGTACGACGAGTATCAGAACACGGATATAATTGGTATCGTAAAAAGTCATAGAATCAGATGGATAGGACATGTGGGAAGGATGAGTGAAAAGGACCCAGTAAGCAGAAACTTTAACAACAGGCCGAAGACGACCTGGCCAGGAGAGAGACCGAGAACCAGATATGTGGATGATGTTTGCAAAGACTCACAAAAGCTTGGAATAGAGAACTGGAGGAGAGTTGCAAAGGACCAAAACAGATAGAGGCAAATAGTTGAGGAGGCAAAGAACCACTTAAGGGGATATTAGGCCCAAGAAGAAGTGTGCAGAACGTATTCGTACTCCTTGACAAATGTTAGAGAATGTATCAAAAAATATCTGAATATTCTGATAGATCCTCTGTAATCTGTATATGATGTATACATCAAGTATAAATATCAAGAAAAAACTGGACAAGGAGTAGTTGATATTGATCGACTTTATATATAACAGCATGCGAATTCTTGATGAAGAATCAACATAATTTTAAAGTGAGATTCTTTGGCTGAGGGTTCTACGATTTTTGAGCCTTACGAAAATTCCGATCACATGAAGGAGGTAGAGTGCATCAGCTTGTGTCTGTATAACCCTCAGTTTTAGCAGAGGCAACCTAGGAGGGTGCAGGGGAGAAAGTCTAGTTTAATGTCTCATGAAAGTGATGAAATTGAAGAGATCGCACAAAATATCAATCACTTTTTGCTAGGGAGAACTGAGCAGAGCACGCGAGCTAAGTATATCACAGGATCTCTAACTACCTTTGGCGTGGAGGTTATCACGATGACCACTGTATCAATCTTGGGCGGAATATGTAGAGCCGATTTCAAAATTGAATTGAACTAGTCACAACGCAAGCAAAGGAGTAATGCCATTCGTTTACTATTGTTCTGTGGAAGGTAAAACTTGTAGAGCTAGATTATCGGGCTATTTGTTGTTGTAGCAATAGACACCTATCTCCTTTATTCTATTTAAGGTATCACAATTCATTCATTCATGTGGACAAGAGTAATTGATTTGAGCAATTAACTTTATGAGTTGAGTAACATCCATTTTTCATGGTAAGAGCGAAGAATATAGTAATCAAACTCTGTTTTGTGAAAGTATCGATTGTTGAACGCATTTGAACCATTAATGGATGCATAATGCTTGCGTTCTGTTGACATTCATGTTAGCTTTCCAACCCATAGTAGTCATCCAATATCCTCTGCAAAATATATGATTCAAATTTCTGAGGAGCACTTCCAGATTTGGATTTCTTATGGATAACACTGCAAAAAATGATTGCAAGTAAAGAAAAATATGCAAAGTGAGTTTAATTCAGGATCTATTTGCATCAAAAACACGGAAGAGGACTTTGATCAGAGCTTTATGCTTGATTGAAAATCTTACAAGTATTTATTCTTCCAACAGAAGATTTATTGCATGTTTTCTGATGCACAAACATCGTTCTATATATTCAGTTCGGAAGTACTTCAACCGTGTATTGCTTCACATACATTCCTCTCTCAACTGTACAGTATGAAGACATTTGTTGATTCGAGAGATAAAAAATATCATTTCATCATTTTAAAAAAATTAAAGACTGATAATTGGGTTCAATGTGCGCATCATAAGATAATGGATTGAGAGTCCGGCGTGCCGTCCACCATTAATAAATGAATGAATAAATAAATACCAATCACGTTACTTTTCCGCAGACACTATTATTAGTGAACATTGATCAATTGTAAAGTAAATAACAGAATACTTGTATAAGTTTCAAAATCAATATATTCGTTACTTTATACGTATTTCAATATATAGATTATCATCGGAAGTATACAATAATCTCTACAAATAGTTTCAATTGCCGTGAGTATTGAACAAGAGTACATAGAGTTGTACTGAGGAGGGAATGGACAGTAGAAGCTTTTACAAAGATTCAAGTACTGATGATTCATACAAATCAAGTTATTGATTATTAATGAATTCTCAAAGACTCTAATAAACTTACTCCAATACCACATTTTTGATTATGAAATATTTCTAAATATGTTGTATCAAAAACATAATTTACAAGTAAGATATTTTGGTCGATTCAATCTTTAAGCTCTTTGGTGTTCTTCAAATCTGTGGTGGAACTACAACGACTTGACATTGACATTGACTTGATTTTTACTGTCAATGTGCCACACAAATTGGACATGTTTCCAGTTAATATTTGTAATAGGGGCGTGATAGGGACTAGGTCAGGTTATCCTTATATTAAAATAAGATCTATGATAAATATTAACTGGACACATGTCCAATTTGCATGGCAAATTGACAGTAGAAATCAAGTCAATGTCAATGTCAAGTCGTTGTAGTTCCAGCTCTGTTGTCTTTCCAATATAGACAGTTTTACAACTTATTTGTTATACGCTCTGAAAAGTTCCATAGGACTCTCCTCACCACAATATGATATGATATATGTGTGATTATAATTGATAACTCTTGGATTCATTCCTTTCAACTCTGTGTTAAATGTGAGATTCATTGCTTAGAGATTGTGTATTCAACATTGTCACACAACGGCTACAAAGTACAGTTGTAATACAACAGCAAAGTCTATGCTGACACGTGAAGTTCCAACTCTAAGTCTTGTGAACAAGAAAGACCAAATGGTGCCACGGGCTTCCAACAACTCATAGCTTTCTAGATAGAAATTCAACAAGCGATATTCTGACAAAACATTGTTACGTGAATTTCGGGTGGCAGTCATTAAAATACTGTTCGCAAACTTCATATTCCTCGCTTCCACGTAGATAATTCAATCGGAAGATATTATAACTATGTTAAAGACTAATACTCCATATGTGAGTTGAGTGAGTGAATGAGTGTTACTTGATATGTCAACCACATCAAAAGACGTATAGATTTCACCCATTATCTTTTGCAGATACTATTCACGTATGATAATGATGAATTACACATAGTAATAAATAAATACATAAATTCTCAACTTTCGGAAGGAATTCTCGAAAACATTCATATTCAAAAACCAAACTATGCAGGCTGCACATAACAGCATGTATATTTTTTCTTTTTAGCTCAGAATATAGTTAATTCAGGTCCTAATTCTCATTTGCCGGCTTTTCTCACCTCATCCGTAGACCTCTATTTATAACAAACCCTTCTGCTATAGAGCTCTAGTATGCTGCGTACATCCAGTGCTTTTGTGTATGTGTTATTCTATATAAATTCCCAGGTGACTCTAGCATAGGATAATTAAACGTGTGTGGTGATAGTGTAATTACTTGGGCTTATGTAGTTTTGCAGTGACGGAGGTGAAGCTCAAGACATTTCGCTGCGGAAGTTCCGACATACTCTTAGAATTGATAAGTTCACTATTATTTCCTATACTTGATACCATGATTTCAGCAAAAGAACTGAAATTCATTCTTATGCTTTTTGATTTCATTCGAAACCATGATAAACGAGATTTCTTATGGTTTTTATCTCGCAGTCAGATCAAAATAATGATGATTTCTCACTACTAAAGAGCTCAGACCATATGTCTTCAAAATTTATCTTAAATAAACCCTATTGAATCATCAACAATAACTAGGCTAGCCTTTAACCCGATATTCCAATTTATACAGATGGCTCGAGATCACCCTTGTGGTTAGGCACTGAACGTAAGCATACCACTTAGCACTTTCATCACTGTTATACGAACATGGATGATGGGTATTCTGCAAAGCGCAATAATGATTGAAGAAATTGGCGTACAAGACAAAGTTTTCAGAGTCTCCTGCACTCTTTCATTAATCTCTTATGGATATATGAAAAAATGATATCATCGTACTCACATGGGTCAAGAGACATGACGGGGATAAATCTCTCTGTTCTGCAGTCCAGAGCCAATGCCCCAGCTGACCTATCACAACCTTGAAATATCTTACTTTTGAAATACTCTCCAATCACTTGGCTACTTTGGCCTTTTGCAAGCATGCAATAAAGCTAGTTTTCAAGCCAAATTTGAAGTTGGCTCACCATCATATTTGACTTCCCAGGAACAATCTCCGAATTCTCGGAGGTATCCTTATTGGACATTTCCAACTAAATAAACACATGCACTCTATGAAAATTGCTGACAACCCTCCATGCGAAGGCTGTGTAAAAGAAGATAAAACTGTCAAACACAGTCTTTGTGATTGTCCGGCTCTCTCTTTATCTCCAAACGGGGGAGCCTCTGCCCTGACATGACCAGGTTGAGTGTAACTTCTGCTGCAGACTTGCTAGCCTTCTTCGCAAGCGCTGAAAGGTTTCAAAATCTGTTATGGTAAGGGTGTATAAAGGGTCCACTTGTGTTATCTAAGTGCATGTAGTCTTCTACTCTTCTGTTTATATCCAGAACCAGATCCATATTCCACAATATCTCAGAGTTTGTTAGATTCCTCTATCAGTTCTGGTACATAATTCGAAAATCTGGTGATTCGGTAAAATTATTTGAACTGTCAGGGCCTCTGTCGCGCTGCCTGTAATTTTGGACCCGAAGGTTTTAGCTTATATGGACTTACTGTTAAATCAGGCCCAGGCTAAAGTCCAACTTGATATCGTGATAGTTTCAGTGAAATAGAAAGCGTTCGGATCTTGGAAACTTCTGAAATCGGTCCGCATTTGTTAAGCCATTATCGTTTGGAAATTAATATTCAGGTAAACTTTGAATACCGATTACTTCTTTCAAATAATATTTGCAGAAGGAAAACCGAGCTTACTATAGTAAATTTGATATTGCATACAATTTTATTGCGTATAAAAAGTACTTCTCTTCCACCACCAATCCCAATTCTCTTTCCAACACATACTCCATCAACTAATCTCCAGTGCGGTTGATATAGATCATTACAACACCTTGAATGTCGCGTACAGCAGAGGCGCCGGATCTGTCATGGTGGCGAAGCAACGACGGCGTCATACAATAATGGATGGCAGAGAGCACGTGACGCTAATCTTATTACGTGTGATATAAAACGCATTGTTGTGGAATCGCTCCATCCCGATATGTGTGTAATTAGTGAGTGTAATACCAGAGAGATGAGATCGCTATGAACTAATGATATTTGGGATAGGGAACGAAAATAGAGGTTGAATTTCGAAGCATTTATTACAAAGCAGTATACAATTTTATTGGAGAAAACAAGACTGTTAGAGTTTTCTTGATGATTTGAATGCTCGTATGATCTTATTGCTTCTCTCACTTGCTCTTTGGAAGGATATTGTCGATTGCTTGATATGAATGACAATCATTGCGGGGTCCACGTAAACTAACAAAAACACTAAAAAAGGGAACCACTGATGAATTATTTTCATAAAGAAATCGCAAAGTTATTGTTGAAATGACTGCTGTCTGAGTATCAGAGGTAGGCAAGTACGTAGTAAAAAGTACCAAAGTGTTGAGTACAAGTACAAAAAGCAAAATACTTGCACGTAAAGTACTGAGTATTTGCCATTAGGCATTGACTAGCTTCCCTTAGCTCATACTCATTTTCTGCACAATACATGTGTGGTTTTTGATTCCTCAATAGTTAGAATATCTTATTAGGTTACAGGTGCCAGAATTGTGTGGAACAACATATAGCACAATTTAATAATAAATCTATATGAAAGTAAGAAATTGAAATAGTTATTTGTGTATCAATGCTGTGAAGATTATCTTTTTTGGTCAAATCTGTTGTTTGGTGAGTGGTTGTGTGGTGAGACCAAAAAGAAAAAACCTGTAGACCGAGGTGCTCACAACGTTTTTGGGCGATCATCACGATATAATTCAAAGCCACAAAATTTTATCTATTTATATCCAAAACATTGCAATTGTAAATCTTAGTTGCCGTTGGAATTGTTTTATTTCATTGTCTTCTATCAAAGTGACATTTGTAAAAAATGCGTATCAATTTCTTGAATTACACAAACTATTAAGGTTGACGGAGGAATATAATATGAATTTCGCCAAAAACTGTATCTTAAAGAGTTCATCAAGCAGCCCATATAGGTAAGTATGAAATGTTTATGAAGTTGTTTTTGACAGTTCAGTCCCAAAAAAGTAGTGTTCGACAGATCAGTCCCAAAAAGTAAAATTTGACAGATGTGTACCAGAAAGTGAGACTTCACGGCCGCAAAAGGAGCCATAGAAACACCTTTTTTCTACGATCACTATAGAAAACAACATATTTCTCATACAAAACACAACTAGAAAACTTACAATTTCACATAACTGTGCGAAAAGTCGTGAGAAATGATTTCTCACACCAGTTTGACCAACTTATATATTGATGATTCATTCTGAATATTCTTTAGGTGATATATATGATATATTCAGCTAGATTATTGATAAATATCACGGACTTGATATAAATCTCTGTTTGCTCTTTTATAAGCCACATTTATATAACAAAATTGCACTAAGTTCGGTTGGAATAATTTTCTTATTCTTGTAATATTCATTTCGAAGGTTGGCAACACTACGAATCACAACTGTCAAATTGAAGCAGACAGCACACGTTCCATCACATTCTGTTGAAATCGAGAAATTATGTATGTAATTAATGTATCATAACCAAAATTAGATATCCACAAATATCATTACTGCAATTGGAAAATGGTAAGTGACGAAAATTTAGAAAACACGCTACCCGAGATCACAGAAAACTCTAACTAATGAACCAATCAGGAGGTCGCTTGGTGGGAGTGGGGCAATCAAATACAATCTTTCCGTAGTTTGCAACAATTAGATTACACAACAATAGAATGTCAATCAACTGATAGAAAATATATCAATAATGTTCCAAATCATAGCTAAAATTAATGTCACAATAAATAAGCAGAGCAAACAATAAAAATGCCTAAATTATTTTACATTTGTGAAAATAGCTTTAAAATCTCAGTTAAACGAATGATTTACCTACATATTTCATTAAGAACTGTGATCGTAGAAAAAGTATAGTGTACAACACGTATAGAATCACCTATTTCACACTTGTGTGATTCCAGCACTCGACTCCGTCTCGTGCGGAAAATTACACAGCTTGTGTGAAATAGGTGATTTTCTATACTTGTTGTACAATATACTATTTTGTTATGATCGCCTAAAAAGATATTTTTTTCTGGATAATTGTCGACTTGACAAAATCAGTATAAATATGATTTTAAATATTATTACGTGATACTTTCAATCATTCAAATAGTGTGCACATATAAAAACTAAGAGTGTGACTCATTGATAAACGTGGGTTATGACTTACTTCCAAAATTTTGATATTAGAAGAATGAAAAGAGGTTATTAAGCTGTCCAGAGTTTTTTTATTATAAGAATAAGATAAATTGATGCATATATTGCTTTGTTCCAATATATTGTTTTATTCAATTGAAAATATAGTACATTGTCCATGTTTGTGATATCTATCAATGTGGTAATGCTGATGTTTTTCACGCTCGTTTATTGGCGCGGCTTGATTCTGCACAAATCTACGTATTACGCTAACCGCGCACATGTTTCCTACCAATTTCACCTAATTGTGGTGCACCTATCAGAGATAAATAAAATTTATAAACAAAAACTGTGTTTCTGGTCACAGTTATGGTGAGGATTATAATTGTCCTGTACTTAATATGCTCTCAAAATTTCATCTGATATTTAGACGCGAGGCATCGTATCAAGTCAAGTGCAAGCCATTTGAACTAAGAAATTTGGTTTATTCATTAGGATTCCTTGGAATATTGGATGAAATAAAGTCCCGAATTTCATGAATTCTGCTCAAATGGTTGTTGACGTATCAAGGTCTGGAAAATGGCAATTCTATCACCAACTGATTGACTAATCTGATCCACTTCCAGATGATCTAAAAAGTCAAAATTCACAGAACAAGCGGTGGCCGCGTTTAATGATGCAACCAGTTCTACAGCTTATTGTTTCACATAATAACTTTGGTATATTGGCAAATCGTTTCCAAATTCCACTTAATTCAATTCATCCTAATAATAAAAAGACATAGCTCATAGCCTCCGCTTGTGTACTTCTACACCAATCTTTAGTAATTACAAAAGATACTGATATAGAAGATAGTACGATGCAAAGAATAACAAAGGAACAAGAAAAGCCTGCAAGAATATGATAGGTGAAAGCTGGAAAAATATCCAAATAATATTTCAATTCCTCGGAAGGTGCCGTGCCCAGATAAGATTGAACGATTGAACGCTATAACCGTTGAATTCATCAAAATAATATGAGATTGAGACAAAAATTCATTATTAATTTATAAGAGTACAAAGTAGGAACAATCAAGTATTAAACCAAGTGCCAACCACTCCACCCCTTGAAATTATAAATTTCACTGGTCACATCTGGATGAGGAATAATAAGAATTCCTCTACCAAAAAATCTGACGTGGACATCACGTGACTTACTTGTACATCATTGGATATATAATCAAACACAACATCTCATCATCCCACGGCTAGTCGGTTGCTATGGAAACAGTAGGTTATCATTCTAATGCTACAACATTCCTGAATACTGATTTCCAGACAGAACTATCATCTTGAATACTGTATTCTTATATTTTACGTTCAATCGTTTTGGATTTATGCGGAAAATTGACAAATGTTCCGAATAAACTGCACCCCCGGCTTAGCCGATCACATTCATAATGCAAGGTGTACAACTAGATACTATAAAACTGCTCAATACGTTATCTCAATATTCTGCGACTGATTATTTTAGATTTATTAGAAAAATTCGAAAAATCTGTAATATGAACATGAAGTGCACTTCCGGCTTAGACGATTGGGACAAAGATAGAAGATGATCATTTGGATGCTACAGCAATTTACAAATACTGAATTCCAGTATCCCACGGCTAATAATTCTAGATTTACGCGGATAATTCAAAAAGAGTATCAGGTAAAGTGCACTTTCCGTACAGACGATTGCAACCATGATGCGAGGTGCACATCAAGATCCTAGATCCTATACTAGTCTTTTATACAAAATCTCAGCATTATACGTTTGACGAATTCTGAGATTTGCGAGTTATGCACATACACACATACATGCGTACATACGTACCGACATCAAGCCAAAAATAGTCAAAATGGATTCAGGGATGCTCAAAATAGATATATCCATCAAAATTTCGATATGTGAGATTTGTCGGTTTCAAAATTATTTCCTTGTACTTTCAGACCGCCAGATAGTCGTAGATTTCAGTGTCTCGTTTTTTGTCATGCCTTCAAGAGGTTTGATAAGTATGTATATTTGAAGTTCAATAATGCTGAAATTAAAGTTGGATCGTGTGACCAACATAATAAAATTTAATTTCAAATTTGTATGAAAAAGCATGTTCTGATCCAATTTTATTGCTCTTGTCATGCTTACAAAATGAAATTCAGGGAGAAATACTTTGACATGTCAAATAAAATTAAGAAATTGACAACAGATTATCATTGCCCACCTTATCATTTCAATTGAACTGATTGTTTTATATGGCAGACTCCGAATGTCTGTTATACTCATGAACTGCACTTCCGGCTTGATCGATTGATACAAGAATAGTAGATATTTATTTTGATGCTACTACAAGTTCAAACAATTAATTTCAATATGCTATGGCTAATAATTCTAGATTTATGGAAGAAATTAAAAAGAAGTTTGAGGTAAAGTGCACTTCTTGATTGGCCGATTCATACAAAAATAGCAGATGACCATTCTGATACAACATCAAGTTCAAATACTGAATTTCGACATCCTACGGTTGATCATTCTGAATTTATCAGAAAAACTCAAAAATGTTCACAGTAAAGTGCACTTCCGGTACAGACGATTGGAATCATAATGGAAGTTGTACAACTAGACCCTATACCAGTCTTGAATACAAAATCTCAACATTAAACATTCAACCAGTTTTAAGATTTGCGAGGTACGCACGCACGCACGATCATACGTACTGACAACAAGCCAAAAATATTCAGAATGGATTCAGGAATGCTCAAAACGGATATTTCCATCAAAATCTCGATAGGTGAATTTTGTCAGTTTCACAATACTTTCTTGTACTTAGTACAAGAAAGGAATCAAGACATTTTCAAATAGCGAACATTATTGTAGCAAGAGAAACAACAAGAAATTGTGTTCAAAACTCATTTTAGCTCTAATAAATAAATTTTAGGATTACGTACAGAACTTGACACCCATTTAGATCTCAATTTACTTGTTGGCGAAGTTGACATATTTCTAATTTTGAACTTGACTCTCATTTCCACATTTATGTTTTGTATGGGATGAAAGAAATTACACGTAAGCTGGAGAAGCTTATTAGCAGAGAAATGATAGCACTTATATCGTTCTGTAGCTATTAGACCGATAGTGATCGATTACCCATAGCTGGAACTTAAGAAACACTAGCTAAAATATTATACCTTCACAATTATTATCAAATCCCAACCGTTATGCAGCACTAAACATCTTTAGAGAAGCTAAAAATTGTATATATTAATTAGATACTGTATAACTTTACACACATATATATATATATATATATATATATATATATATATATATAGGGTCTAGTTGTACAACTTCCTATATATATATATATATATATATATATATATATATATATATATATATATATATATATATATATATATATATATATATATATATATATATATATATATATATATATATATACATATATCAGTTCTCCACATTACGTGTACACGCGTGTTGTCTGTCGTTATGCGTTTGACGTCGCTATAGCCGAACAACAACGAAGGCATTTGCGACAGATTCTATCTCTTTTATGTATCTAACATCACCTCTGACTTTCCTACACGTGTCTCTATTAACTATTAAATTTCTTATTACTGTAAAACCAATCATGTTTTTTCTTATCAGGCTGCCAGCTATCTATCGGCAGAGGAATTGGATCAATACCTTTAAAACTGCATGAGAAGAAGTGAAGATATCAGACATCAAAGTGAAAACAATTAATAGCGCTTTTGTTTTGGTGAGAATGGACTGAGAACAACCTAGGCTTCAATTTCACTGATGATCAAACTTTGACAATTAGAAAGTTAATGCGGAAGGCTGTAAGATGAAACTGCATATATTGGTCCAGTCGATGAACAAAGACTTATTTCACGTAGGGAGTAGAATATAACCGCCATCTGACACTCTAACAATGATAGCTATCACTTTGTCAATGACAGCTGTTACTTTGACCATGACAGCTGTCACTCTGATGATGACAGCTATCACTTAGACAAATACAGCTGTCACTTTGAAAGATGCAAATAATGTGACTCTCTAAATTTATGGATCGGCGATGAAACTGCCCATGAAATTCATAGTCGAGGTGGCCACAGCAGATTTCTTTTTGTTGATATTATTCCTATGCTCTCTATGTACGCGATAGGATGTTTGAATTGAAACATTGAAATAAAATCAATCAGTCATTGGTATATTTATATGTGATATTCTTATTTCTTCTTGAGTTTCTGTCGAATCAATGTGTGGATCACCAAATCCTCTTGAATATTTTTTTCAGATATCTATATTTAATAGTTGACTGTTACTACATATACCAAATTACCATATATATCTTTCCACGTTATATCTACCAGATAATGTTTTT
Organism: Dromius quadrimaculatus; assembly: GCA_963989225.1. NCBI lineage: Eukaryota > Metazoa > Arthropoda > Insecta > Coleoptera > Carabidae > Dromius > Dromius quadrimaculatus. The sequence goes on from OZ022328.1 coordinate 9,194,846, forward strand.
CTGATGCTCCATGTTTGGATGAAATAATATGATTGTATAGTCTAGTAAAATTAGTTCTGGAAGCGGATTTTGAAATCATTCTCAGTGGAATATTTAATAAAACCACAGCTTCAAATTGCAATATCTTCTTATTAAAAGTAGAAAAATTCAACATCGGAAGCAATACAGTTCACTGAGATACCCTAGTATTTTAATTAAATTCCACTCCGGAATAGAAAAATTACAAAAAATAGAACGTTGTGCTAGCAAGAAGAGACATAAAAATATACATCGAGTAACGTTGCATCAAAGAACTGGATGCTAAGATTCCCAAGCCGACCTTTGGCAAGATCAAAACTTTGAAGTATTGCTGAGGTTGTCGCTAAGCTCCAGTATTTCACAAAGATGATAAGTTTGCGGTGATATTATGAAAACTCTCTGCAAGTAATGAATTTTTGTTTCGAGGAATATGAACTTCAACTAATAAATTTTAAATTGTGTGATACTTATTTCCCAGCAAGAGAGTGCTCTAGATCATCAAAACCAATTTCATTTGAGCTAATAATTTATTAGAATACTCTCCACAAATGATTTCATATTCATTGTCTCATATAAGTACGATTATACGATGAAACTCTCGAACCTTGAATTATCAAAAAAATATGCATGACTAATCCATTCGTCGCATTTATAACAAGGTTAACAATACTAAATCGCCATAGAAACGGTGCATATCAGTGAGTATTTGGACGTGTACAAATACCATCGGGTATTACACTAGTGGTAAAGTAAGTATTTCACTTAAAGATGAGGATACCTTCAATTTGTGCTTTCTTCGTATTTAATGGAATATTTTTCTGAATATCTTCATCAATTTCATCTTCTGATCTATTACCAAACCTCTTTGAACTAGTTTCCATATCAAAACGCAATTTATTTCTCTATTATTCGTCAAAGAAAATGCAAGAGATTCTGATCTTTCAGTTTGACAGAAGTTTATTCACTCGTTCCTATAAAAATTGCGTGACTTGTTACTTGATTCACAGGAGACTAATTTGAAAAAATGGTTTGACTCCTGGAATAGTTCTCCATATACCATTTGTAGTTGAAGTATTATAGACTATTTTAGTGGTGCAATCACTCATGTTCATTGTGCTTGTGAATACCACTCGTGCTGCACACTCGTGGTACTCAAACGCAAGCACAATTAACATTTGTGATAGCACCACAAAAATAATCGATAATACTCAAACTACTTATGGTTCAATAAATGAATATTTTATCATAATTTTCGCTATGATATTTTGCTTGTCTTGGTTGACAATTCGACTCTGTAAATAGATACAATCTTACTGACAGACAAAATGATGTGCAATTATCTACTTCCTTTTGTAGAGCTGTTTGTTCATCAGTACTCATATCAGAAAATGAAATTTGATCTAATCAATGTACTGAGAGAGTTTTGTACACCGTTAGAGCAGGTTAATTCTATTCTTCGAGAATTTTACAATTTATTTAATTATTCAAACCTAAGTCAACGAGCTTAGTAAAGTTAACTTGAATACCGATTATTAAAACAGGTGTTTTAATTCATCATTTATCCAGTCATTTATCGCTTTGATGTATAGAAAAGTACATTGAGAAGTTAGTCTCGGCAGACTTGACAAAACGGTCCTCCAAGTCTAATTAATTCAATCAATCGTTGTAATGCTCCTCCTAATGTTAGAATTGGGAGGTCCAGACTCTGATTTCAATTGCTGAATGTGCTTCCGAACTGTTCATCCGGTGAGCACTTACTATGCTTTAGTTTGTCATTTGCACAGAGTTATGGGTAAACATTTACATTTTACTTGGCTTGCCACATGAACCGGCACAATTTAATAACCAGGATCATTAACGTCATTTTAGTTACATAGAAAAGATTTACAGAGGCGCGTGACTCACATCGCACCGAGATAAAATTACCAAGTACTTGAGCAGCAGTATATACATCATGCAAAACAAATTGTGATCTTGCAAGAGAAGAAACAAGCACTCGGCTCAGCCTGAAGAAGAGATTCAAGACGAGATTTATTTGAACCAACCTGTACTTATAATAATTATAGTTGACAGTTCATTGTGTTTAGTTGAATCAAAATAATCTGACGTGAACATCACGTGACTTACTTGTACATCATTTGATATATACACAAATTTATCCACTTCAGATTATAATCAATATAATTTTGATAATATTTTGACACGTACAATTTCAAACAAAATCAAAAAATTATTATTTTGATGCTACAACAAGTTCAAACACTAAATTTCAATATGCTATCGCTGATCATTCTAGATACATGCAAAAATTAAAAAGAAGTTTCAAGTAAAGTGCACTTCCGGTACAAACGATTGAAGCCATAATGCAAGGTGCACAACAAGACCCTATACCAGTCTTAAATACAAAATTTCAACATTATACGTTCAACCTGTTTTGAGATTTGCGAGTTACGCACGAATGAACATACGTACATACATCAAGCCGAAAATAGTCGAAATGAATTCAGGGATGCTCAAAACGGATATTTCCATCAAAATCTCGATCGGTAAGTTTTGTCGGTTTCACAATACTTTCTTGTACTTATTACAAGTAAGTGAAAAGATTATCTATATTATATCGTCGAAGTGTATGAGGGTAGAAGCGTATTCAAATGATCTTCTTTCGAGAGAAAGATCAAAGAATATTGATTCCTGTGATGATTGAGCGCAAAATGAAGCAATCTATGCAAAAAAAATATCTGAATTTGAGCGACAAAATACGAGTGAAAACTTTGCTGACCTCAATGTTGAACATTCATTTATATTTTCCTACAAGTACAACTCTTCAAAACTTGCCGAAATCATTTCCAGCATCATTTTAACGAGAGGACGGTCCCGAATATGGGTTATATCACATGGACAACAAGAACGTAGGACGTTAGCAAGTGTAAGCATCCCGTTGTTCGCGGGATAAGCGAATACTGATCGTAATCCCTCACTATCCTGTTTGTCTACCGTGGATACAGGCTGTCCGGCCCGTGTTATTCCTACTTGTCCGTCTTAATCCTACAGGAATGTGTAGGGATATCTACATGGCACAGACCAACGCACATTCATGTTCGCTACTCCAGTATTATCCAAGGGAGAGGGTAAATCTCTAATGGGCAGTTACAACAGCACAACTTGAATTTTAAGCCTGATTTGAATAAACATAAGCCAGATAAATAATTATATAATTTAATAACATTTTTATCTCAATTCAGTAGTATTATAGAATTAGTAGAAGACGGAATAGATAATGACATGTTATTTTACAATACAAGTTTGCTGGGTGCCATAATTATATATTTAATATTCAATCCTACTGATATTATGGATGCGAAAGTTAGTTAGTCTGTTTGTAATGCAATAACTCTGCAACAAATTAAAGATCAATCACGAAATTTAATATACATGGAGTTAATTAGTGAGACTGGTATAAAGAATAGTTTCATCTCATAAAAATTATGTGTTCAAGGTAGAATCTTCGAATGAATGTGATGTAAATACGTTGCATCATCAAACAAATCGAAAATTTAGGAGGAAAGAGTTGATGAATGATGTAAAGTAGTGGCCATACACAATACACATTACGTGGAATTTGGCAAATCGACCTCTCATTTCTGGTATGTTCTCAGCTTCAAGTGTTGCTTGTAATTCAGTAATATCTACCGAAAACAATTACTGTTAACCATCAGTATCGAGAAGCTCACAGAACTGTTATATTGCCACAAATTTGTTGTAAATAATTTATAAACAAAGGTTACAGTTGAAATATTCACTTTATACACTTGTATAAACACATTTCTCTTCTAGCTCACGCTCTCATATACCTAATCCAACAAGAGGCCAATATTCAATTGTCTTACAGTTGATGCCTGGCAACCATCAAATATCTAGTAACCATAGACTGTCAATCACGTCTGACAATTGAACATCGACTTGCTCAAAACTAATTAGGATTACAGTTATAATGAATTATTGGCTGAATAACAAATTCAAATAAATAATATTGCTAACTAATAACCTGGAATATTTGACATTTGTGATAATATTATCAGCACCGCGAATAAAAATTCCATCACTTGAGTGGAGCCGGTACCACTTGTAGTTGTAAAACAATTATGACGTGAGACCTCAAAGTTTTTTGAACATAAACATGCTGAATTCTCTTCAAATATTTTGTGTAATCATCAAGGTGGAACGAAATTACTTGGTACAATGATTTATTGGAGGTTTTCCTAGAATACTTCAAACTTCAAAAGTAAAGAGCATCAGAACTAAGACCAGAATTCTTTTCCAATTCTACGGACGGAGACACGATTAATAACACCCTTTACAAATTGATTTTTGAGGAGGTGCAACTGAATGGATTTTTTTGTGAGGGGTTATAAATATCGTACTCTCCCTGGTGGTGGCGAAAGGAAGAGATGTTTATCTCTTCACATTGAATTCTCCTAAGGGATGTTTTTATATTGTTCTTAGCGAATGATATATAGGAAAGGATCTGTTATTTATTATGTTTGGGTGATTGTATCAATTATCTATTGATTAACTGATTCGAAAAGTTAAGAGGAATGATGATTAATTATCGAGTATCTACGCCTACGAATTGTGGTTGAGAAGACTTAAGATTGAGGCACCGAATACTGTTTAATTCAAACACTAATACTTCTGGTTGATCTCGAATTCAATTTGATAGTTATACTCATATTGGAGCTCAAAGTTTCATCCATTCTTCATTTATAAATCGAATCAGTTGCCATACCGTAGATACATGCTGCTTCACAGCCATAACTGGATCTAAAAATAATTTTTTATTACTACTCATGTTCAGATACCGATTGCGCCAAATTTTGCCTGACACAACAAAGTGATAATTCTTTTCCAAATTAGTTGCTTTTCTTGTACGTAAAATAAGTTTCGTATGTACCGAAAATTATTATTGTTGGCGATTCCTTGAATAATAGGAGGTTGCAATTTGAGCTATTCAATGCAGGCGCATGTGCTGTTGTATACATTCTGTTCTTTTTATTCTGAAGGGACAGTTCCTTTCCACTTATATCATCTAATCAAAATAAATACGTATCAATCTAGATAATAGGTGATAAAAAACCAATTAAACAAAATGAGCTGAACAAGAGTGTTGAAAACTAAATGTAGAGATACCCTATTGAATGCTATGAATATTGATGAGATTAAGTTAATTTGATTACCCAAAAAACCTTTCTTGGAAACATTATTGTTTTTTCTTACCATCTATAGGGGATCTTTCCATCAGACTCACAAGAATAATCCAAGGTCTCGTGCTATCTTTCCGACGATCTTGTAATCAATTACTGGGCTAAAGGGCAGTCTAGTATCGGCTCGCAAGTCGCTAGTGGTTCTGACCACCCACAGAACCTATAATTACAGTGTGTCACGTCCATCTCTGAACATTCGATGGTAGCAAACGGTTAAGACAGCGCGTAGGTGTGGCAAGAGAAGAAGTACACTGTGAAAATTACCTGGCCTTTTTTATGATTGGGTTGGTGTGTACTTGGTATATATATAAACATAGTTATTCAAATAATTATCTGAGATGTATGTTATTTTCAATTAATATTTAGAACCACATTTCCAGCATTTATTAATTGCATATAAACAGATGAATATTGACTGCTACTACTTTCATATCATATTATTTGAATTACATATTGACATTCAATCAGCAAATTTGTACTACTGTTTATTCAAATTCTGGATTTTGTCAGCAAATATGATCAATTGTGTCCAGCAAATTATTGAGAGCAAAAAATCTGTAAATATCATTTCAAATAAATGGGGGCGTAAAATGAGCGGCAAGCTTGATACAATCCTATAACTCAATAGAACTGTTACTAAACACACAGTTTTTTTCCAAATGAATGGCCATAATCCTAAACCTCTTAACAGATCCACCTGAGTGTCATAAACAAGTTCATCCCCTAGGAATTCTCTCTTTTCAAGCATTTCTGCATTATCCATCTGTCTTTTCGGTCTTCCCCTAAATGAACACCTCCGGATTTTGATCGCTGGTCGCTTCATCCATCTCCTAGCAAGTGAACAGTGGCTAACAAACATGTGCGGGGAAAGGGCCACAGAATAAGAGACAATCGATCTATCTTGGCCATTTCGCCAAGTGATAAATGGTCATTACCGACAGAGGAACCGGTAAAATACGAGCCGACCGATTCAAGTGGTCAAGACGTTCTGAACAATACGTAAGATGGATCCTTTGTAGCCAGCCGACACTGTCATGCATTTCCAATCATCAGCCATCACCTAGTAATTAGTTTTGTGTCTTCCCAGCTTTCGTTTACTTTCATCATTCAATATCGGGGACATTTGATATTATATTTGTTCTTTGGATAATTATTCGTTAATACAGTGCAATCAATGTGAAAATAGATATTTAAGATACAAGTATAGAAAGCTATTCATTAAATGCACAAGCGACTTACATGAAAATACGAACGAAGAGAGGATTTTAAAATGCTTCGTGAGTGCATTAGCGACTTTTTACACAATCTTCCTGATTTTCGGAAAACAGTTAATCAAATACAGATCATTCTTCTTTTGTGAATGTACCTTTGACGGCTACTATTAGTTGGAGGGAACGATATTATGGATTGAACTATTTTCGTTGCATTTGACAGAAGTGTTTCTGAAAACTTAAAATAGAATATCAAGATTGAAATATCTAAATGTCATTCTAGTGTTTCAGACAAGCTCTCAAATATCAAAATACTGATAATTGAAACTAATGGACTCTCATTAAAAAAGGGCGCAATAAAACCTATTGCAGTTTTGCATGGAATCCAACATTTCATATTGATGTAAGAAACTGTCACTTTTAATACTATCCTGGATAAAAATTATTTTAAGTACCATTATTCATATTGCTGATGTGAGTCTGCAATGTGCAACGTGGAAGAACATGAGAGACAGAACGTTATTCGCATGATTTTAGAAAACTTCATATTCATGGACGGTTCAATAATGAGAATAACCTCTGATAGACGTACGTTGATGCAGTAACACAAATTAAACTGTAGTATTCGCGCAAAAAAAAAAATGCACGTATGCTATAAGAGAGTTCGTGACTTTGCGCTACTTCATACAACTGTAGATATTCCATGTATCACCTTAATTTTCATTGTTACCCTGGCTCACAAGTCCAATCATCTGAGGTTTGAATAGACTGTACTGAAGAGTCTCAATAAGGGAGAAACACGTGTCTACAGTTGTTCCCCTATTCAGGATGATGGTGTAAAAACTGACTTCTGAATTTGTCTTTTTGTGAGGAATTCAGTTTATGAATTTTATATATTCTTCCAATTGTATTTCACAGACTTTTTCAGAGGTCACTTCATGATATCCTGCATTTTTCAGCTTATTTCTTGCTCTAGCTGATAAGAGAGTTTTTCTGCGAGCTTCAATCACGCATTGAAAAGTAAGTGATATCTGTAACTTATTCCTCTTATACCTAACGTCAACTGCAGTTCAGAATCAAGTGTTACAAAAGGTGAAATTAGCATCACTTGATTTTATAAGTCTATCAGTCTATTTATGCAACTAGTTATGTGATCGCTTATAACATGTTATTCCGTCAGATTAGTCTTATCGTCTAGATAGTCAATACCTTTATATTATAGGCTATATGTGCATGAAGTCTACTAGCACCTCTAGCGGACATTGGAGAACGATTGTACTTGCATAGCATGAAAGGTACGTAGAAATAATTTATTTTGGGTATTTTTCCTTTCAATTATGACGTATCTATTAGAGAAAACGTCTTGATTCTTCCAAATTGACATGTTAACCTCAAACTATGACGCCGATGATTTTGCGGACCAGGTCTGAATGTATCAAACACAGTATCCCTTTCACCGAGGAAGCATTAAAGCAAAGCGTGAAATTAGCTTTTAGTCATATAAAACATGTTAAAGAATATGTTGCTGACAATATTAACAACAAAATTATTGCGAAGTGCATCCGACAAACTTCCATCACTAAAACACTTTACAAGTTAGAGATAGAGGCAAATTCATGAATCTTGAATCGATTATGAACTTTTCTGATTTCACAATTAAATAACAAACATCTTTGGTATATATTATAATACAGATACTCTATTTACCGCTTTGATCAACTTCACTCGTTTTTACTTACTTGTACAAAGTATCAACCGTGAAACCGACAAAATTCACCTATCGAGATTTTGATGGAAATATCTGTTTTGAGCATCCCTGAATCCATTTTGACTATTTTTGGCTTAATGTTACGTATGTTCGTGCGTGCGTTCGTACGTGCGTGCGTGCGTAACTCGCAAATCTCAAAACTGGTTGAACGTATTATGCTAAAATTCCATATTTAAAACTGGTATGAGGTGTTGATTTGCATCTCGCATTATGATTGCAATCGCCTGTACCAAAAGTGCACTTTACTTGAAACTTTTTTTGATTTGTTTGCATAAATCTAGAATGATCATTCATAGCATATTGAAATTTGGTATTAAGCACTTCTGTGACATACTATTGTACATCTTACATTATGATCGCGATCGGCTGAACCGGATGTGCACTTTACTTGAGACTTTTTTCAATTTTCCGCATAAATCTAGAATGATCAGCCGTAGGATATTGGAATTTAGCATTTAAAATTGCTGTAGCATCTGAATGGTTATCTTTTATTTTTGTACCAATCGGCTGAGCTGTAAGTGCACTCTATATGACAAACTTCTTGAATTTTCTGCATAAATTCCAAACAAACAGTCGTAAAATATTCAAATTCTGTATTGGGCACTTTTATAATATCTAGTTGTACACCTTGCATTATGATTGCTATCGACTAAGCAGGAAGAGCACTTAATTCAAGATATTTTTTGAATTTTCCGCATAAATTCAGAACGATTGAACGTAGATTCTTAGAATTTAGCATTTCGGACGATTATACCGTCTAGATGCTCATATCCTATTTTTATTGGAATTCACGAAGCCGGAAGTGCACTTTATTTGACAGTCTTTTGGAATTTTTCGCATACATTCGAAACGATCAGGTGTAGAATATTGAAATTTGGTATTTCAGTCTGCTGTAGCATCTGAATGATTGCCTACTATTTTTATAACAATAGACTGAACCGAAAGTGCACTTCAGTAGGAATTTATTTTCCAATTTTGCGCATAATCTCAGATCTGTTGGTAGTCGAAGAATTTTGGAAATCAGTATTTAGGAATGTTGTAGTTTGAGAATAATGGTCTGCTGTTTCCATAGCAACCGACTTGGCTGGAAGCGCATTCTACTTGACAGATTTTCAGAATCTCCTGGGTAAATCCAAAACCATTAACTGTGGAACGATGAGATTTTGTGTTTGATTATACATATCCAATGATATATATACGATCAAACAGAGCATCTCATCGTATTATATATATATATATATATATATATATATATATATATATATATATATATATATATATATATATATATATATATATATATATATATATATATATATATATATATATATATATTTATATATTTTTTGATGTTATAACTATGAACAGGAAATCTATAAAACTATATTTTACTTGAATCATCCTTAAAACAACAGCCTGAAACACAACAAGTGTTTTTCTATGTTTCATATGCAATTATTTCCACTTTCAAACTACAATGCTCAATGACGTATTCTGAGAAATGAAGTTTAAAGTTTACAACGGTGCTTATGCTGAGCGCTCGCATTGATAATTGTTCAAACTCCATCCCCTTGCACATAGCCTATAGAGTTGGTTAAGTGATAGTACTAGTGCTAGGTGAGTTGAGTTACTTGAATCGTGAGTTGAGTTACTAGGTGTGTGATTTGAGTTACTACATGTATGTGTGTTGAGTGAATAGGTATGTGAGTTGAGTTACTAGGTATGTGATTCAAGTTACTAGATGTGTTAGTTGAGTTACTAGATGTGTAAGTCAAGTTACTGAGTGTATGTGTGTAAGCGTGGAATGCTCATGGTGTGATGTAACTGTGGTTGCTTGCTGAAGGCTCAGCGAGTAGCTTCGGGCTGTAGTGTGCCGTGGTTGGCCGCCAATAAAGCAGCGAGCAACTCTGGGCTGGAGTGACTCTTGCCAGGTTGACAACGGTTGGGATAAAGCAGTGAAACTGTAGAAATTCTGACCAGGTTTCCACGGAGAAAAAGTATATGTGTTTGAGAATGATGTGTTCATGGTACGGCTTGAAATCTGGTGTGTGTGATGCGACTATGACTAGCTACTGACGACTCAGCGAGTGGCATGGGACCCAGTGAGAGAAGAATATATGTGTGCAAGAACGGAGTGTTTATTCTGCGGCTTGAGGCTGGACATATTTGATGCGATTGTGGTTGGTTGCTCAGCGAGCAGCTTTGGGCTGTAGTGTGCCGTGGATGGTCGCGATTCTTGCCAGGTTACCAAAGGCTGGGATAAAGCAATGAGACTGTGGTAATCCTGATCAGGTTACCAACGAGAAAAGAGTGTTTATAGGTGTTTGATGTGTGTTGGAACTATTCACCCCTGTTTTCTCTCACTGAGCCTTGTAATTAGGTATTTCAACACTTTCAGGGCCTCAAACTAGTTACCAGATTCAGGAGTACCGAGGATTCATCTGGACGCTACACCGCAGTTGTGAGTATAATAGGAAGTCGATAAAACATATTGAGTGAGAAACTTTAGAGTGATAGTCTTTCGTCTACGATTTTTGAACATTTATAACAGAAGCATTCCAAAGTTTTGATCATATATCCAATCAATCCAAATTGAAAGCATCATCTTATCTGTATAGATACAATAACTGAAGGATCATTTCAATTCGAGAAGAGTCGTCTTGGCAATAAATTATAGACGATATATAACAGGGTTTTGATTTATATAAATGTGAAATAACGTTGACGTAGGAAGAGCTGAAGCAATTGGAGCATATGTACTGAAGACGACTCAAATTTTTGTCAGATTTATAATCATTCCAAACAAGAAGCTGTATCTTCCACAATCGACTGGAGACGATAACCAAATGATCATTGTAATCAATATGATAAAATTTATACGTATAAAAACGTTGAACCGATAGAGACTCTTACTGTGGAGTTCAATTCCAAACGATGCAGTACGTAAAAGTACAAAAATTAGTGACTTGTGAAGTGAGCGTATAATGAATATATTTCAGGTTATCAAATGTGGCCACAGACATATTGAGTATGGAAGCACTTTTTTCTAGCAAGAAGTCTGTTTTCGAAAGTATCGATAGTCATAATGAGAATCTTATTCTTGTTCATGATAACTTTTTGGTCGTATTCCTTACAAGTCACACTTTTGTCTTATACAGCAAGAACAAAACAAGAAGCTTGTAAAAAATTAGTCACAAGTTTTGAATCATCATCTTTCGAAGTAATCAAAACTTGAAGGATATGTCTCACAATGTCATCCACATAGTTAGGTGAATTATAATCGATTCTCCATCTTAGCTACATGAACAATCGATCATACATCACAAGACTCAAGATCAACTTGAATAAAAATAATTCATTGTCATCCTGTGTTGGTGCAGTTTACGAAAACTATATTCAGACTACTTGTTTTTAGTTCAACTGGCGCACATTGATAACCATTCCAATGTTTGTAGTTTCCACCCTATTTTTATGAGAAATGAATTGTCGCTATCCTGCAATATCAGGGTTTTCCGGTCTCGTAAAATATTTGCCCTTCTGAATCATAGGCAAACATTCATTACCATGCTCATGGGTAACCCGCTACCAGTAACCTATGACAAACTCCAAACTTACGCGAAAATGTAGCAAATGAATGATTCATCGCACATTAGGCATTTAGGGCGGGGGTGAGTCACCTGGTGCGACTCACACTCTCCACTTATGACGCTGTTTTAACGACGAGACACACTTTATCATACATTGAGTTGACAGCTGAAACACGGGGCGCGCGTTAGTGTTCTGTTTGTAGTGCGTCATGTGTCGCTGAATGTTTTGTATTGTTATTGGTAATTAGCATAGCGTGGTATAGCAGGGAAAATGATGTTCAACGCTGAATTTTGCAAACACCTGGTGGAAAAATTTGAATATGCAGATAAATTATTCATATAGATTATATGATAAACATGTAATGGCATATTAGGATAATTAATTAATTCTAATATGAATGATAATTTGGATATAACGCATTCTAGAGTTGAAATAATGTTATTTGCAATTGATGCATACTGGAATTTTGGAGTGTTAAACCTGATTCAAAATTATTTTCAGCTTCATTCAACACTTCATCGGTGAGTATTCACTATTTACTATTCACCTTATATACGGACAAGAAAGAAGTGCTATGGTACAATCGATTAATAAGAATGGCATAGAAAAGACAAACAAAAATAGTATGAAACACAGATAACAGAGGAGACAAAAAGGGGAAGACCCAGATGAAAAAGATATTCAAGAAGGCGAAGGTGAAAGTATGAAGAACATTCAAGAAAATTCATATTGTGACGAATTATGTCTCAAAACTTTGTCACATTCGAAGCCGTCTGCTACCGTCAAATATTTTGAAGCCCAGTTCACATCTTGCTCACCCTGTAAATTTTTCTTTTTGTGTGTATCTCTCCTTTATTTTACTGACAACGTTAATATGAAATTGATATCTGAAACATGTTTTAAGTAAGGATTCATTGAAATTTGTGTATAAATAAGGCCTTGTGGTCGACTTAAGTCACTTCTTTGAAAATCCAGTCTTCTGAGTAGCTGTTCCAAAGTACGCATTTAGCTCCGATTTCGAGTGTTATCTTCAGAGTGTTTACCGTCCAAGTGGAGTTTTTGTGCTAAGTCCGTTAGCACAACTGTCTGACACAATCTGTGAGTTTGTTTGTTTTTTATAAGTCCGTAAAAGGAGTTCAGGTTTGTTTGCTTTTGCTGTTTTGAACTTAGATTACTTCTGCTGTTTTTGAACTTGATTCAACATAGAGTCACCGCTGGTGAAGTCTTTGTTGATTTCACAGTGTTAGATCAACTTAACGTAGCGTCGCCGCTGACAAAGTCTTTGAGATTTCGCAGCGTTAAAATTACCGTTGATGGGCTCATCACTGGCTTCACAGCGTTGAGCAAGTAAACGTAGAGTCATTACTTGGGAACCAGTTTGGTTTCACAAGCGTCGAATATAAGTTAATCCACCGTTTGGGTAATCGCTTCACGATTTGTTTGTTTCAAAGTTTCTCGTCATCTGCGACCGCCTGGGTCCGTACTGCGACTGCTGGTGTCAACTGTCATGTACAGCTATCCTGTCACCATCAACCAGGTCCGTGCAAGTTCCTGTGAAATATATGTTCTATGTTTATCGTTATCATTTCTGTGTATGAATAAATCTCATTGTGACACCTACCTCCTGATGCTCATTTTGACAACACCAACCCTTCCCTTCTGAGCTATCCAGCCGTCTGCCTTAGAAGCTGCATCACCGACCGCATTGGCGCCCGAGCACATCATCAGTAGTTATGACCGCGACGTCAAAGTTAACAACTCCACATCTGCGAGGCTATCGTTACAGTATAGATCTCACAGATGCATCAGTTACAGATTACCAAAGAAATTACAATTTGTCACACGTATTTGGAAATTCGCATCAATAAATATATTTCTTGATAGATCTTCATACGCAATTTTTTGAGTGCAAGCTCAGTCCAAGCATCATGAAATGTTTGAGTCATTTCAATAATTCTTGTGGTTTTTTAAATGAAGAAGTGAAATAAAAAATATGAGAGATTCATTCCTTGCGTGTACATATTCAATCAGGTGAGTGTCACAGTTGTTAATTAAAACCGGGGCAAAAAATGAATACGTTGATCGAAACTGCTTGATTCAGATGCAAATTGGGTCTTTGTGTAAATTAATGAGTATTTCATTTTCTGAAATTTGAATCAACAATATAGAACTCGCAGTCGGGCGCATGTACCCTACAAGGATCAATAGTCGGGAACAATTTGTCAAAATTTCCATTAAAATAAGTGCAGCTAGCTTGAAATCGTTCTGAAACTAAAGATGATGAATGAAACGAATTGTGGGCGGTACTGACATTTTTATTCAGTTATGAGTAATGTGATTTAAAGAAACAATAAAAAACAAACTTTTTTATTATTTTCTGCAGACAACCATTATTATGAGCTCAGCAGCCTACCTTTGACGGCTTTATCAAACTTTATTCCGAATAGAATAAATCTTATTGAAATATTTACTTTCAACTGCACGACGTTTTGAAATATTATTTTCCACATGCTCCAATAACCCACATTCGATGAGTTCCAGTTCAATTTCTTGCCCTCAGAAAGGGATACTGTCTCCGGGATAATATTTCATATGATCCATTTTATTTGGCTTCAATATTGTGTATTGGGACAATATTCCTCGAATTTTGTTGCATTTGTGAATGAACGACTATTTTTTGATAGGATATAGGTATAAAATCATCTCCCAATCTTTGCTATTCCTAAGTGTTGAAAAAAACTCATTTCTCAACCATAACAAGAATCAACTCTATTTTAGTTCAATAATTATTAAATTCAATTATGAATAGAAAGACAATGAGGGATACTTCCCCCATAGTATGTATTTTAGGTGGAGCTAGGTCTGAATATCTGATATTTTTTAAGCGTGTGCTACTCTACCAGCTATCACAAAACATTAATCAAAGTTTATTCCATAGAATCGACTAATTTTGTATTCACTCGTAAACATAGACTGATTACTCTTTGAATGATTCAGTAGCGGACTAGAGTCGATGCTTATGGTTACACGCAAAACGATTTGGAAAATTTTTCACATATTTCATTGCTTGTCAACGTTTCTTATTCTATCATTTGTGTACTAAGTACCCATTTCATATCATAAGTATCAGAGAATTGATTAGCAGTCCAACTCCTTTTCGCTTTCAAATATTCCAAGCCAAAAGGAGCCGATGGATACTCTGCAGGTTAAATCAAGACAGTTCATAATTCGATGAGACAGATATTACAGATACATCTTTTCCAGAACACTTGATTGATATTTAAATTTATAAGACATATATTTGATTCACTTTTTTTAACCAGTTTAGAGTATGTGCTCTGAAATATCGTTTTGATATTGATCGTTATTTTGTAGGCAAAATCTAACGTGGACATCACGTGACTTATTTGTATATCATTGGATATATATAATCAAACACAACATCTCATCATTCTACGGCTCGTCAGTTGCTATGGAAACAGTAGGTCATCATTCTTATGCTACAACATTCCTCAATACTGATTTCCAGGATTCTACGGCTAACAGCTCTGAATTTATGCACAAAATTCCAAGATCGTCAAGTATAGTGCACTTTCGACTCAGTCGATCTTTATAAAGATAGGATATGAGCATCCAGACAGTACTATCATCTTGAATACTGTATTCCAATATTCTACGTTCAATCGTTTTGGATTTATGCGGAAAATTAAAAAATGTTTCAAGTAAACTGCACTTCCGGCTAGGCCGATCACAATCATAATGCAAGGTGTACAACTAGAAGAGTGCTTAATACGAGATTTTATTATTCTGTGACTGATTATTTTGAATTTATGAGAGATATTCGAAAAGTCTGTGATATGAAGTGCACTTCCAGCTCAGTCGATTGGGACGAAAATAGGAGATGATCACTTGGATGCCACAGCAACTTCAAATACTTAATTTCAGTATCCTATGGCTGATAATTCCAGATTTATGTAGGAAATTCGAAAATGCGGGTAATGTGCACTTCCGGTACAGACGATTGCAATCATAATGCGAGGTGCACATCAAGATCCTAAATCCTATACCAGTCTTTCATACAAAATTTCAGCATTAAACGTTCGACGAACTCTAAGATTTGCGAGTTCCGCACACACACACATACATACGTACCGACATCAAGCCAAAAATAGTCAACATGGATTCAGGGATGCTCAAAACGGATATATCCATCAAAATCTCGATATGTGAATTTGGTCGGTTTCACAATATTTCCTTGTACCTTTGGACCGTCAGATGGTCGTAGATTTCAGTGCCTCATTTTATTTTTCATTCCCTCAAAAGGTTTAATAAGTATGTATATTTGGAGTTCAATGATGCTGAAATTAAGACTGGACCGTGTGACCAACAGAATGAAAATTATTTCTAAATTTGTATGTAAAAGCATGTTCTGATCCAATTTCATCGCTTTTGTCAAACAAGATTCAAAATTGACAACAGATCATCGTTGCCTACCTTATCATTCCAATTAAACTGATTGTTTCATACGACAAATTCTGAATGTTTGTTATATTCATAAACTGCACTTCCGGCTCGGCCAATTGATACAAAAATAGTAGATAACTATTTTGATGCCATAGCAAGTTCAAAAACTAAATTTCAATATGCTATGGCTGATCATTCCAGATTTATGCAAAAATTTCAAAAAAGTTTCAAGTAGAGTGCACTTCTGGCTTGACCGATTCATACAAAAATAGCAGATAACCATTCTGATACGACATCAAGTTAAAATACTGAATTCCACCATCCTAAGGTTGATCATTCTGAATTTATTAGAAAAATTAGGAAAAAGTTTCAAGTAAAGTGCACTTCCGGTAGAGACAATTGGAGCCATAATGCAAGGTGCACAACTAGACCTTATTCCAGTCTCGAATACAAAATTTCAACATCATACGTTGAACCAGTTTTGAGATTTGCAAGTAACGCACGTACGAACGCACATACGTACCGACATCAAGCCGAAAATAGTCAAAATGGATTCAGGGATGCTCAAAACGGATATTCTCATCAAAATTTCGATAGGTGAATCTTGTCGGTTTCACAATACTTTCTTGTACTTAAATAAAAAAGAGGAGTCGGTTCACATATTACTGATTTGATTTTGAGACTGACCATGGATTCATTAAATTATAGTGCACGCCTCCAGCATTTCTATTGGTAATTAAACCATAAGATATGATCCGCTGACAGATTTTAGTACATAAAAAGAACATTACAAGATCATTTAGGTTCAACCAAATTATTGTACTATTATTTAGGAACATGATGCCAAAATCTGTTCACCCGAAATGTCTGCAAGACAAGTTTTCTTCTGCGGCCGTTCTCATGGAGTGCCTCATGTTGATTACTTTTAATTTATTTTGTTAATGTATCATTAGGTACTATGTAATATGAAAATATTGGAAATCGGTAATGCTCCCACGCTGATACATTTATTAAGTCACGAATGACATCTCATTTATTTTGCGATAAACTCGTCATGAGATTGAAAAATTACATGAAATACACAAAAACAAGACGTCAAGTGTTCTTGTAAAAATTATAATTGAAGAGACTTGTGTCCCACAGAAATTGAAATCTAAGAATCGGTTTTCAAAACCAAAATCTTAGACAAATTATTGATTCAATTCACATACCGTAGCTGGTTCAAGCTTCAATAGATGGTGTTGCATGTGAATTTTATCTCAGCTCATCATATATCATAATGAGATAATATCGGTCTTTGGATCCAAATTCAGATCATCTGAGTTTGAGTATACTGAACTGATGAGTCTTAATAAGGCCGAAACACGTATATAGGCTACGTGCATGGAGTCTACTAGCGTCTCTAGCGAGCAATGGAGAACGATTGACCTCCAATTTTATCATTGTTTCATACCTATAATTTTTTAAATGTACTAATATTATTTAATTCAGCTGTGTGCGTATAATATGACTGACATAGCACAAAAGATACGTTGAAACTATTCATTTTTAGTATTTTTCAATCAATTATAACGTACCTATTAGAGAAAACGTCTTAATTCGTCCAAATTGACAGGATAACCTCAAATTATGATGCCGATGACCTTGCGGATCGGGTTTGTAAGTATCGAACACTGCATCCCTTTTACCGAGGAAGGATTGAAGAAAAGCGTGAAATTAGTTTTGCCATATTAAACATGTGAAAGTATATGTTGCAGATAATATTAACAACAAAATTATTGCGAAGTGCATCCGACAAACTTCTATCACTGAAACAACTTACAAATTGGAGATAGGGGTAAATTAATGAATCCCAAATCGATGATGAATTTGTCTAATGCACAATTGAATTACAAACATCTGTGTTATATAGATCAATAATGGAAGACAGATAATACTCGATTAACTGCTTTGATCCACTTCACTCGTTTTTTCATGTTATAACTGCGTACATGAAATCTATGAAACAATATTTCACTCAAATCATCGCCTGAAACAGAACAAGCGTTTTCCTATGTTATATATGTAATTATTTCCACTTTTGAACTATAATGCTCAATGACAGCTCAATGGCGTATTCTGATAAATGGAGTTCAATGATTACAATGGTGCTTACCATAAGCGCTCGCATCGATATTTGTTTAAACTCCGCCCCCTTGCACATAGTCTATACAGTGTATGGATACCTTGCTGGTGGCGGGGTTGTTGACTCTGGTATCGCTGTCAAAACTGCAGATGGTATACTCGAGCGCCAATGCGGTCGGTGACGCAGCTTCTTAGAGACGGACAGCTGGATAGCTCATTGTTCAAAAGAATAATATTCAGGAGGTAAGTATCAGATTTATCTGCACACAAAAAAAAATGGAGCTGATGAGCATACACATATATTGCAGAAATTGGCACGGAAATAGATTGGCCGAAGGCTCATGACGACAATTCGACGACTGTCCAAGACAATCGACATTCGGAAACAGCAAAATAAATCTAAGCTCAAAATATAGCAAAACAATAGCAAAATAAACCAAGTTCTTCCTACGGACAAACAGATTCACAATTTGCTTGTCTGGAACACTCGTACTAATCAGGCTCAGCACAAAATTTTGAACGAACGTCGAACGAAAAACATGGCTTGGAGAACTAACTTCCAAAGAAGTAACTTGAGTCGGCTGCAAGGTCTTATTCATGCTCAGAATTCAATTGAACCTTGCTCAACTTGTGTTTCTTGAATTAATTTCAAATTAGCACTCCTAGAGTGAGATGAAGGAGGAGAACTTTAAAAACGGAGAAATTTTATTGAAAGTACTAGTTCCTTTGATACAAATATTCTGATTTATTTGCCAGATATGATACATCATTATAATGGTTATAATTCAATTGAAACATTCAAATAATATTGAAGCAATCACTTGTTTACATTGGTAGTTTAGTCATTGGTGGGTAGAGTCAAAATGTCGAACGCCAAATATTTTTTTGTTAGGTTGAAGTCAAAGTCATGGTAAACAAAATCAGGAATATTTTACAAACAACGGTCGGATACATTTACGGTGAGTACATGACATGAACACAGATCATACGATTACAGAATTGTATTACAGAAAACTCATGTTCACAAAAATATTACCTAAATCTAACCACATATTATCAATGGGAGATATTGAAAAAATATTTATTAACGCTGATGACTGGTGACACTATGGTGAGCAATTGTGTAGTGTGCTATTTCGTTTGCCCTTGAATTTCGGATAAATTCAAATCAATGTGCTTCTTGTACAGGGAGCCGAATGACATTTCGGATATACCCACTTGAAATGTTGAACTATTGGTTGAATTATTGCAATGTCACAGAGATCACTGAAAGAAGCAACAAAATATAGAATCTTATGGAAAAAAGCAGATCAAAGTGGAAACTTTATTCTAATCACAGGTTATTTGAGAGTAAATTGATCGGAACGTGATGAGGCTACACGTAGATATATGATAACAAATAAATGAATAGTTGCTCAAGAGATATTCCGCTTGACATAGTCAAATTCAGTTGCTTTGGATAGTAGTTTAATACTTAGCCAATAGATACACAAAATTTAGGAATCCAGTTCTTGTTGATGAATATCACCAATAATCCTTTCGAGTTCAGTGCGACCAAATATCGACTGTTCGCAATAGTAATTCATAAGGATATGATTGGTGCTTCGAAAATACGATGTCTTAAATATATACATATATACATACAATCAGCTTGAATTTTTTCGGTTATCTTCTCGCGTTGGTTTGGGTTTGGTTCTGAAAAGATTCGTTGGTTAGACGACGACTTTTCAGCAAATTCTCACTTCCCTTCTTCAGGCATTGGATTGATTTCGTGTTCTCGATCTGTTGTTAGAACCTGAAGAAACATTCGTTAAGGGTTGAGCAGGCTCATATGTATACTGTGTTGATGGTCACAATTGGACTTTATATACTGTAATAGTCAATAGTTCAACGGATGATGGATAAATTGGAGGATGATAAAAGCTTACATTTCCTGCTCTGCAAACGTTTCAGTTTATATTGAACTTTCATCAGTGCCTGGAAGGAAGATGTCTTCCACAACATATGATTTTTGGTTATCTGCTTATCTCTGAGGCACTGATGAAGGTTTAATATAAACTGAAACGTTTGCAAAGTAGGAGATGTAAGCTTTCATTTATCCTCCAATTTATCCATCATCCAATGAACTATTGACTGTTATAATATTCCTGGATACGACCATCAAACTATTTCATATACTGTGTTCATGGTCACAATTAGACTGAGTTGTTCCTGTGTCGTTGATTCAGTTACTTGTGTGGTATTCGGTATATTTTTCTTCCTCTTTTGTGCTAATTTGCTAAGTGGTAGTTTTCATGTGGATGGTAATCAATATATGCCATTCCTCGTATTCAAATTGTCAGGCCGATATCGATTTCTATAGCTTATCTGACGACTTATTTTTCGAATCGATCGTGTATAATGCTATTTTTACGTGTTTAGCTGAAGATGAGGTTTTTTATCCTTTTTCATAGCATTTTGATGTCCATCTCTTCTGATGATGATTCTTCTTCTATTTCAACCGATGTCGCAGTTTTGATAGGGTATTTCGAACACTTCTTGGCTCTCATGGTTGATTTTTGTCTTTGAATTAGGCAGAATCGTATTGATTTTCTTGTCCGTGGGGAAAATGGTCTTGATCTAGCTTTCCTTCAGTACTATGCTCATTTGGTCGGTGGTGTGCTTTGTATGGAAGGTAGGCTTTAGTAGGTAGTTTTTCTCGTTCTTTTTCAGTTTTTGTCATGTTTTTTTGTGGTTTTGAAGCTAATTTTATGACTGTAAACGTTTCGAAGTAATGTGGTCTTCAAGGCTCTCATTCCTATTAGTTGGTTTTCCTTTTCCGCGATTTTGTAATGAGTGTTCTCATTACTGACTGTAGCTGGGCTGAATGTTGATGAGAGTTAGCATTCAGACAGCGACTAGTATGTGTTGCTTCCCTGTATATTATGTGGCTTAGGCATATAACAGAGAGAACCGAAATCAGTACTGAACATCATGCTTTGCTTTATCTATGCTTATGATAATCCTGAAACATTAGTGGGTTGAGCTGAAAAATATAGCAGAAACATCAGGTATCTCCACATTGTTCATACGTACTGAAGGATGAAGAAATTATCGATCAAATGTAATTCTAAATACCGAAACGTCGTTTGAAGGTCAACACATCAAAATTAATCTGTAGTAGTGCTGTCCAGAAAATGTTGATGCAATACATGGAATAATTTCGAATAGTTGAAATATCAGACCGAAATTCATAGCAGAGACCTAAAATATTTCACACGAATATACTTTTCTTTCAACTTATTTTTATTAAGACGTGAAGAGATCACTTGTTCAATAAATTTCCCAATCGTCGACCAGGAAGGACCCAGAACTATCTTATCTAAGTAGATTTGTAGTAATACTATCAAGAAGTGGAAGACTACAAAGTCAGACCTATTATTTAAATTACATATGAATCAAACCATCCTACATAGATCGTCGCAAGTGCTGACCTCTATAATACAATCCAACTGCCAATAATACTGGAATTGTTCGAAAGAACAACGGTGAACAAAGTTATATAACATAGTCCACTCAAAAAATAAGTTCCAGATATCAAAATATGTGGAAGGTCTCGATTATATTTTCCTCCGTAAGTTGCTTGATGAGCAGTCTAATCCAAATAGTTGCTCATTAATAACTCTCCTATTATTCACAAAATATGGTTCTAATAACTAATTGCAGCAATACCTATAATTTAACTCAAGTTTCGCTACAAAGATTTTGACAATGACACGCGCATTAAATATTCTTTCATTTTTATACTGGACGTAGGAATATTCAAACTTATCCCCTCATAACCTCGACAAAATACTTTATTGTGAGTTGGAACATAAGTATCTGAAAGCTCAAGAGCAGAGCCCATGTCCTATTTGGAATTTTATGGTATTGATTCAATTGCTACAACATTTGAATATTGATATCTTTGTGCTTCAATAAATATTAGATTCGCTCGAAATTATTAAGACCTGTCATCAATTCAGTATTAATCATTATTAGGAGCACAAAAACTCATCCACTGTATATGATAGAATGAAATCACGAACTCCTCCGTGAGCACACATCAACTTATTTCAATATTCTTTGAGGAAAATTCAAACTCTAGTAATTGACTGAAGCCTGATAAGAAATTAGAATGCATCAAAACAGGAACCTAGCACAAACATAATACACTTTCCTCTATATTCCGCGGTACCAAGTCTCATTTTCTTTTGTTAGTTCTGACAGTTACAAATCGTTATTGCTTCCTGATTACAGTTTTCCGTGTCATTGACAATACCGTCAGACTAGCGTTGAATAAAATGCCTTTTTACAAAACTATTACCAGCTTGTAACAACTGGTTCAAGGGCGACCAATTGTTTCATGAATTCAATGTGATATTAATTTAATTATGATGTGAAATGGCGAGCAATTTCGATCATAGATTATTTGTCTTTGTTCTTGTTATTATGAACTTGTGTAATGATATTCATGAAATCAACACAAAAGATTTGGGATAATTGTAATTTGAAAGGAAACTCGACATTAAAATACCATTTTCATCATGGAAATTTGACATCATAATTTACTGACGGAAACTTTTCATGAAATCAGAACACGATTATGTTCAATAGAATTTTAACTTTCATCTACTTTTTAATCTATTTTAAGAAATCCAGATCACAATAATAATAGGAACCGACTAATTTTGATTATACAAATTTGGTAATGATGCTTATTGATGTATTTTATGTATACAAACTTTCTTTTTTTTGAGGCAAAATGCGACTAGATGAGTATGTGTAGTAAGGTTTTCATTTGACCGCATGAAGCAATGTGATTACATGTTCCCTCGTCCAGTCGTAGACATTTCCTAATTGATTACACGTTCCATTCTCGTCCGGCCTCTACCACTGTTACCCCATCTACTACAATCCCCTTTTTCCTTGCTGGAAAAAGATCAAGTTCCATCGAAAAACGCGGTCTTATTGGCCTCTTACTCGTGCGATAATCAACGCTCTCAAATCTTTCTTCCTCGCGCTATCTCTCTTTCTCATCTGGAATGAGGACATGCTGAGGACCTGGACTTTTTCTACTGATTCACGAAAGAAACGTGCGAACACTGGAAACTATTATCCGGAAAGTCGTTGCAGTAAGAATGATTTTATGTTGCTACTGAGCAAACTTTTTGAATTGAATCTTCGATCTAATGAATGCTAAGGAATTCTCTTTTCACTGACACTCTGCTTTAAATTCACTGTTTCACCGAGATATACAATAAAAATTTTGGTGATGAAGTAAATTCAGGTGGTATTTTGTTCGTAGGTACTAATTATGTAATTAGCCTAATGCATCATACGGGAAGTTTAGAAATGAGCAACAACTTGGATCAGAAGAAGATCCTCAACATTCCATACACTCCAGACTCAGTGACTGCGCTGAGGATTCTAGCTATGAGTATTAATCTCGCCACTGTACCCAATCGAATAAAAAAAAGTACAGAACAAATACCCAGAACTAGAAGACAGAGAGAATTTTGTTTACCAAGTGTGTCGCCAATATGGCGTGTTATATATCAGAGAATCAACAAATCAGAGTTACAAAACATGCATAGTAAAAAAATCACAAGTGGAATGAGACCACTGTGCTGGCCGATAAATCGAACTGATTGAAGAGGAAATTCGAGGAAGCAGTGCTCATTAAACACCAAAACGCATACAGCATCCAGAGTATAACGATACCTCCTATCTGGAAATCACCCATCTACTAAGTCGTACAAGAAGAACATCAAGGCGTGGAGTATTATTGGTATGACTACAAACTATATTGTAAGTCTATCAGGTAAAGATCACAAACTATCAGCTCTACAGGACAGACAAGACTATCCATCGTGGAGGAGGAACTGCAATATACGTAAGGAATGTCATTAACCACGACGACGCAGGCCCATACAACTCGCAGAACATTGAAGCCAACGTTGATATCAATAACACAGCTACAGGACTGCCACGACTTGCAGCCATATACAAAAGCCCCTGAAAATCACTACTAGTAGCCAACATAGACCAGCTACTCAACACAGCTTTGCCAACAATCCTAGATGGCTACTTCAATTGCAAGTACTTATTATTGGATGACAAAGACCAATGGTCGCACATTGTATAACTATGCTGAGCGACACAATATTGCAGTCTTAGGCACTGAAGAGCTAAGTCATTACCCAGTAGAAGGGATTGGCAACGGCTCACGACACCAGCTCCAACTATAATCCAATAATCGCACTGATCAACGAGAAGCATGATGCGCTTTAGAATATACAAACCAGCCAAATCTGTTGGTCATGATCTGTAAAAATAATGGAAGATATCGTCTCCTGTGCCGTACGCAACAAAACAATCAAAGGAAAAGAGATGGCTGTGAGCACTTCTACTACCGCAGTCAAAGTTACTGTTCAAGCAGCAACCAAAAAACTCATCAACAAGCCAATTACCAAAATGGACATCTCAGTTGTTAATTCTGACATCCATAAAAAAAATAGAGCAGGAATAGTTTTACAGCAACATTTAGATATCGGAGCAACAACCAAAATTAACCAGCACACAAGAGAGATACGAAAAGCTCTAAGTGAACTTCGCAATAATCGTTGGCAAGAGAAAATGGAAAATATCTGCGTCGAGAATTTCTTGATATGGCGGTTACCACTGCATTGTGGCATATCCTCAATCCATTGAGTTGCTGGTCCTGTTAACTGTGAGAAGGAGAAAGCGAAACAATCTGTCGAGGGCTTAGAACAACAGTGCAGCCCAAGTTTCTCATTGCGATCTTGATGATGTAGAGCGGATCGAACAAGACGTGAGTCGGCAGATATAGGAATCCTCAAGTTCACGACGCCAAAATGAGCAACTGGCAGTATGGAAAGACTTAATAACAGAAAAGCTTCAGATCTTGATGAAATTTCGAACAAATACCCAAGAACCGTTGGCCGTGAAGGATGGTAGCACTCTTTAACATTTCCAACGCTATCTCACGCTCGCACCTCATTCTCTCACAAATTAGGTCCGAAGATATAATAGTCATACAAAATCTCAGACAGAACTTGTTCGTTACGCAGGACTATCGACCAATAAGTTTATAATCAGTGGTGGGCAAGATCTTGAAAAAGATATTACTGATGCATCTTCAGGCATGAGTTATATCCTAGGATATCATTCCTTAGAATCAGCACAGCTTCCGAGCTAAAGATGGTGTAACACGCCAGTTCACGACGCCAAAATAACCAATTGGCATTATAGAAAAGCCCAATGATAGAAAAGCCTCAGGGTTTGATGAAATTTAGGACAAATACTCCAAAAACATTGACCGTGAAAGAATTGTTGCATCTTATAACATTTTTAAGGCTGCCTCACGTTCGCGCTCCATTCCCTAACAATGGAAGTGGTCATATCAAAACCTGGACAGAACCTATCCTATACGCTGAACTATCAACAAATAAGTTTATTATTTGCAGTGGGCAAGATCTTGGAGAAGATATTACTGACGCGCCTTTAGGCATGGGTTGGTTCCGAGAATCCTAAACATCAGCATGGCTTCTAAGCTGAACTTTAAGCGAGAGACTGCATATATCACTCAAGGCTTCAACAGGCGCCCAGCAACAGACGTAATATCTCTCGACATCACCAAGGGTTTGGATGAAGTCTGGCATGAAGGTCTTACTATCAAAATCCTCAAGCTGCAAGCTTGAAGATGGCTGGTGTATATTATAGTTAACTACCTGATCAACTGAACATCCAAGTGGAAATCGGTGGGGGGAGCTCATCCGCTAAGTCAATTACTATAGGCATATAGCAAGGCAGTCTTTTATTACTTCTGCTGCTCTCTATATTCACGCATGACCTACTGCAAGAAGACAACACGATACTAGCACAATAAGCTGATGACACTGCCGCATTAACACGATCTACACGTCCTGAACTAGTCTCTCACCGACTCCGAACAGCAACTAACAATATGAAAGAGTGATTAGCCAAGCGCCGCATCGATATCAACGCCTTGCACCTTTTCCTATTTCCAAGGTGGCAGCAGGAAATTAAAAAAGGTAATGTTTCTTCACTATTTGGTAGCAAAAACTTAATGTACTGCTGATTGACACTGAATTTAAGTAATGGAATATCCTACCTTGAAAGTGAGGACCCAGGCTAGCTATTAATAAGAGCACTAGAAATATTTTACCTGAAAAATAGGAAATGGGCGCCACTCCCAGGAAATGGTCAAAGGAGAAAAAGGTACTATTCTAGGAGACAATAGCGACAGCAAAAAAAAGAAATGAAGCATAGACGTCGAAATCAGTCATAAATAATATTATTATTAATTTAAAGCAAAAAATTCCAAATATTATAATTCAAAAAATTTGTAACTTACGAAAATAATTGAAGCTATTATACAAAAAAAAATCCCACTGCAACAGCCAAAAGGGAACTGGAGAGCACGTCACAGACGTTCAAAATTACGTTACAAAAACTAGCTAAATATCCTCTTCAGGCGGAACTCAAGACTAGTATCGGCAGAGAAGATAGATGTCGAATTGGTAGCCACAAAAACAACGTTAGACAAGAACGTTCCCTGAATTAAGTAAAGTTGATCTTGCGTCTTATAGGGCTTTGATAAATACCCAACGGTCCTTGAAGGTGTTAAGGTTGGCCGTGCGCTTGGTCGTCAACTCCGGGAGATATTAATGTTCTTCTTAATTTCGTAGACGTGTTGATGTTTTTCTTAACTTGAAGTTGGTCAAAAACTAGTCTCAAGTGGCCACTGGTCCCTAAGATTCCTGACAGTTTACACTGAAAACAAACAACCCAACCAGTATCCAATTCAACTGAAACAGGAGGTTTCTATAGAAAAATTGGAGAGCTCTCTTCAAACGTGAAGCGTTAAACTTGAATGAATGAATTTAGATTCAAATCGAAAAACGGATAAACTGTAAATTTAGTAAAAGTTAAATAAAATAATCAGTGAGTTATTTATTTGTCTGATTTTAAATAGTGCTCTAAAAATTTACAAAGTGAAAAAAGACTAAGCTGAGCATTAAAGAGAAGAAAAACAAAGAAAATACAAAGTCCAGCAGGACAAGAAAAAGGATTTATTAGCGACGAGTCGATAAATTTACGAACGTGGTTCGTTACTAAAAAATTGGATCAATCTTCACAAACTCGTAGGATTTTCCAGCTTAAAAACGGGAACTAAAGCCCACAACAAAATATTTTAAGCTTTGGAAAGAAAAAACTACAAAAACAACGTAAGAAACTGAACTACGAGTTGTTGAATGACAAATCCGCAACGCGTTGGATCCAAAATATAGTTAAATTATGTATTATCAACCACTTCCACTAATCATTCATACATCACACATACTTAGGTGAGGAAAGGTAAAAAGAGGAACGAAGATAGCCACAAATCTCGTAGGTTTTATTACTTCGAGTGTACATATAAAATTTAGAAAAAAAAAAATCAATTTAGAACAAAATTATTAATTTTGTAAAAATATTTCAAGATAGTAAAAAGGTTTTGAGCACAAAAAACTAACAAATAATTAAGGATGAAAGAAATAAATTTGGGAAACATAAGGTTAAGCACGCGGATCACCTCAAACGAAATCACTAGCAAAAATAATACTAAATTTGGAATAACGTGAATAAAAATAGTAAAACAAATACTCACAAAATCATTACACTGATTCTAATTAAATAAAATAATCACCAAATTTAGAACAACAAGAAAAATCACAAGACTGCTCAAAAACACCCGTCTGCAACAACGGCTCGGACGAAAGAGGAAGAACCAGACGCGCATACTCCCCAAGTTAGCGCTTCAATCAAGTGTCATACGCACGTACTATTTTACAGAATTAGTGCAAATTTGTTACATACATGGCGACATGGGTATGCAATGGGAAAACAATTGTACAAAAAAAAAGACGTCAGACAAAATTTTTGTTACAGCCTCCAAAAGCGCAGCAATGTTTCTTACTTGGAAAAGACTACAGCCAGGTGAAAGCATTGAAATGTTAAATGAAGATATAAAATGGAAACCATCCACAAAATACCTTAGTTCAGTGATGGACTCTATACTTGACTGGCGTCTGAACACTGGAAAGTTTATTGCAAAGGCTTTGATGTGACGAGTAGAATCTATGTAATGATGAATCGGAAGAGCCGATTGTCCCTTCCACACAAGTTGCAGCTATAAAGAGCAATTGTCAGACCAGTAGTGACGTACGTTGCATCTATATGGGACTACGCTGGCTTGCAACGAATGAAGAAAATTTAAGTCGTCCAATATAAATTCCTCTGGATGATAACAGATGCTCCTTGGTTCATGCGGAATAAGCAAATTTACCTGTGAAATGAAAACCATCACAATCAAGGCAACAAAAGATGCAGCGAAGACTACGATGAAGACACGAACCTGGAACACAAATGCTCGAAAATTTTACTGAGAGCCAATAACAATAAAACATTGAAGTGAAGGTGTTGGGAACAAAAGTTTGGTGCACTGTATAAAATGCAGTCTATCTGATGATGATAATCAATCCATATATTGACGAAATGTTGTAACATGAATCTTCCAATAATAAAGACGATGAGCTTCCCAATAAAATAAACGCTGTACAACATACCCGGTATTTATAAACTTCAGAAAAAATACGAAACAATGTCATGCATAAGTTCAACATTGAACATAATGAATTTTAGGAGGTGCCGAACTTTGAGTCCAATTTTCTCCCGTCAGACAATAACTATTGTTTCGATTTTCTTTGGTTCTGAGGTCGCCTGTCTTGCTGGACCGTTGTTTGAAGCAAAATCTCTTTCCCCGAATCTCATCAATAAATCTGATGAATAGCAATGCGGATAGCAGTCATTGTGAATTAGCAACCGAATATTCAAGATCTACTAGAATAGAGATTATCAATTCCGGATGGTGGAAAAATATATTCCGCTTGTATTCCCTCATGAATATAGAATAAGGAGCTCACAGTTTTCATGTTATCAATATTTATTATGATTTTTTTATTTCCAAACTAATTAAAGCTCCGTGAACCGTGATGCATATATTTATATACTCTCCTCGCAATATTTTTGCAACAAAAATACACTCAACATGTTTGTTGCGCTCATATATCAAAATTTGTATCATGTTTAATATTTAATTTCATAATGGAGAAATATTACCATCCCGATTCCATTTTGAAGATAGTTTTTGTGAATCATGACGCTAAGTTAATATTGATCGTCCTGAAAAAACAGTAATAAAATTTTACTTTCTTTGCTTCAACTAGATAATAATTGTGATAATGTAGATCTGATAGAAGGTTGTTTATCAGAATTCGATTAAAAATTAACGACGCTAATTATATTGCCATGTTGTGCCATGCCATGTATGTATTCATTATGAGAACAAAGAAGTGTTGATAATTATCAAACTTACAAACACTTTGAATTATTTGTTACAAATATTTATGTTGAGAGAAAACTGAGTCAAGTGAAGAACCTAATTTTCGCGAATAATCGCTATTTACATACATTTTTACATTGAATGGGCTTGAAGTATCTGTGATGAGTACCGTCAAAAACTGATGTCAATTCAGAATAGAATATTATATGATCCGTATTGGGCAATCGGCAGATTTTGAATATAACTACACTACATGCATGCCGACAAGACGAAAAATTCTGGAACTCCTGGTTCATTTACTACAAATCTCGAATCATTCCTTGCATCAGTTCAGTAATGTATGCATTTGACGTTATTCACATTATTGTGTGAGCCTCCATGTAATAAATATGGAGTCTTGTTATCCACCCTTGAATGAATTTGAGGCTGTTTGAAATTGAAATAGTAAGGGTTTTTGGATGATGCCCCGTACGTATGTGGATTCAAAACTCTACAACACGAAGGAGAATAATAGACGAGCGGACACTCAGTTAGAAAACATGAAGCCTAAAATGCGGCAGACGTGAGAGAAATAGCGAGAGCGGGCCCAGCTTTGCATGCTTCATATACAGAAATGAGATTATATTTGCATTTTTTTCAATAAAAAACAATTGCCAGATAAATTTTATATTTTCGTTACTTTAAATACTTTATTATTCAATTAATTGAGGGCAAAAGTAAAAGAAAATAATCATTTCTATTTATTAAAATCTTCAATGAGAAAGTGCATTATGAAACATGTTTTATAAATGTTTCTTTGAATAAGAGTTCTCTAATTATGAATAACAGATACATAAACAATTTTATGAATATTTTATATTAAATGGGCGTAATAAAATTAAGAAAATACATACAAACCATTTCTTATATACCAGAAGAAAATATTAACAGAAAACTTAGCAAAAATCTTCTAAATTCTAATTCTTACAAGTCCTCTGAATCCAAGTTTTGCTTTGGACTCAAATTTATTTCTAGCGTTTATGTGTCTTCTACTAAAAATTAAAAATTATTTCAATCGAATAAATGGAACATGAATTCAATCTACATTTAAATATCTTTCTCTTTTTGCATAGCTTGGGTTTCTTCAAAGATCCATCCTGTTCTACAAGAGATTTCCTTGTTTTTTTGAAGATGCTTGAATAATTCGGGCAATTTGGAAAAATTCTCGGACATGCATTTTCTTTTAGTCGGAAATATTTGAACGGTATCTGTAATAATATATTTGTCACATAATTGAACAAATCCATACTATACTATACGGTGAATTTGTAAACAATTATCACATCTCTATTGATTTCAAAACATAAATAGAAATATTTACATTCTTTATTTTCTTTAAAAATTCAACTTCAGGAAAACCTTAAAGTTGATTTTTCCAGTAAAAGTTGAGATTAGATACGTTCAATAATTTGAAACATTGATATAGCCTTTAATTTTAATATAATTTCAAAATAATTTCTTCCCACTTGCACATCTCCAGACGAGCATTCTCTTATGATATCCTCGCCACTTATTTAATAGAATATTATTTTTGGGTGCAGAAAAAAGAAAAAAATTCTTTTCACATGTCCTGTACCCAGTATAACAATTTGTCACAAAACATTTTCTTTCCATTTTACAATATATTTTTACATAAAAATACTAAATAAATCGAACCTAGCCATTTAACTCCATACAAACATAGGCCCGCCTCAACCTATCTCTCAGTCACTTTCTCTCTCTAGCAATATTACATTTTTGGCTTCACTTTTGCAACACAGTTGAGATAGGGAATTGCATAGGCGTGCTCCACAATAATAATTTTGTTTGATATGAGGATTTTTGACAGAGATATTCCTTCGATATAAAAGTGACCACAAAATATTATTATCGAATTTATAAATCAAGTTCTTACGATCTTGTGGTATAGTCTGACCATCGAATGAAAGTTGACTCCTGAATTAGTTTATAGATGTGGTTTTCTTCCAAACCATTCAGCTATGATTAGAATTTTGAAGAAAACATGACATGAATGTTCTTAATACTACTGGATTATTGAAGACATTGAAAATTATCTTAGCATCAGGGTTTCAAGGATGTATTAGGACTCATTTGTCTCATTACCAAAGTATCAGGCAGATGGATAACTCGGGTAACAGTTCTCGAAAGCAACTATGAGACCTATGCAACATATTTTGTTAGAATCAAAATAAATAAGATAAAAATATTTTCAGTACCTCTGTCTTTTTCTCTACTATGCCGTAAATATCGTCGTCATTCATCTATTCCAAGCAAGGTATACTAACGTATTTCTGAGAATTCCTTATCCAGTATTTGAGTTGATACTTGCGAAAATTCTTGGAGCCTGAATTCTAATCTTTGCTAACCATTCCATTATAAAGTTTAGTTCTCTTTGAAATTCGAATAATAGCCAAATGTTCTGAAAGAAAACCACATCTATAAAATGATTCAAGAGTCAACTTTCATTCGATGGTTGAACTATACAACTAGTTCCTTGATTTTACTAAAGGAGGTTTGGTACAAGTTAAATTATTTGTAAAAATCAAAAGATTATTATCTCGCACAATCTCCTGCACACCATCCAAAATCTCGTGTTCAATCAATATTGCAGCATGGATGTCATTTGTCACTGGTTGTTTTGTATCACCCACAGATCTGTTCTGTGAAGTATGCATTTTCTACGGCTAATATTGCACTATGCAGTATATCAAAGATGTATCAAAAATTCTACTAATGAAACAGTGTAAAAATCTGTCTACAAGGGCATTGCTGGCGCTGATTTCATATACTTCATTAGTGTATCAGAAGTAATTCAAATAACTGCCAGATGCAGTCGACTTCTTGATCCAATTGATAACAATTTGATTGTTTCCAATTTCAAGAGTGACGTTAAGTAGTTGATTTTATTGTCTACAGGTTGTTCTATAGTGAAGTTGATCCATGGATGAGAATTTTTGAGATTCTCAAAAATTGATTATATTCATCCAAGTAGGGCTATCAAAATGCAATCATCAACATACCGTTTATAGTGGAAAAATGATTTTTGAGTACAGTTTGGTACTTCAGTTATGTAAAACGAGATGGCCTATGAGTTACCAATATTTGATCTAATTGCTAGTGACGATGACGATCACCTCGAAGTTGGTTTATTTTATTGTTACATCAAAATAGGGAAGATGTTATTTGTATGTGATTGTGAACATATTTACAATGATCCAGTCAATTTAGACAAAAAATTACTCAATCTACCGAATAAATGGTACTGGTTCTTTCATTGTGGTAACATCTTCGTTTTGGTATATATGATGAGTGTGCAAGAATCAGATCGTCTAATGGTGCTCCAGTGGATATTGAAGGCCAAGGGACAAAATTTTTGTCTTAGACCAGTTTTCCACAAATATCTCATTTTTTAACGGTCGTAGCGCATTTAAAGTCATAAATAAGAATCTGACGTAGACATCACGTGACTGACTTGTACATCATTGGATATATATGTATAATACGATGCGATTTTGTGTTTGATCATATATAT
The DNA here is from genome assembly GCA_963989225.1 of Dromius quadrimaculatus. NCBI lineage: Eukaryota > Metazoa > Arthropoda > Insecta > Coleoptera > Carabidae > Dromius > Dromius quadrimaculatus. The sequence goes on from OZ022328.1 coordinate 9,228,300, forward strand.
CATTGGATGTATATAATCAAACACAAAATCTCATTGTTCTACAGTCAATCGTTTTGGATTTACCCAATCTGTCAAGTAAAATGCGCTTCCAGCCAAGTCGGTTGCTATGAAAACAGTGGGTCATTATTCTCATACTACAACATTCCTAAATTCTGATTTCCAAAATTCTGTGGCTCCTAACAGATCTGATTTCATGCGCAAAATGAAAAAATTAATTCCTACTGAATGCACTTCCCGTATACTCTATTGTTATAAAAATAGTATGCAATCATTAAGAAACTACAGCAGATCGAAATACTAAATTTCAATATTCTACACCTGATCGTTTCGAATTTATGCGAAAAATTCCAAGAGACGGTCAAATGAAGTGCACTTCCGGCTCGGTGGATCTCAATGAAAATAAGATATCAGCATCTAGATGGTATAATCGTCCTTAATACTGAATCCTAACAATCTTCGTCGAATCGTTTTGGATTGATGCGGAAAATTCAAAAAATGTTTCGAATAAAGTGCTCTTCCGGCTTAATCGATAGCAATCATAATGCAACGTGTGAGACTACATATTATAAAAGTGCCTAATACAAAATTTTGATATTCTACTACTGATTGCTTAGAATTCATGCGGAAAATTCAAAAAATCTGTTACATAAAGTGCAGTTCCGGCTCGGCCAATTGTAACAAAAATATAACATGACCATTCAGATGCTACAGCAATTTCAAATGCTAAATTTCAGTATCCTATGACTGATCAGGAGTTGCAGTACACAGTGAAACGTTCAATACAAGAAGCAGAAAAAATGGGATTGAAGGTGAGCACCGAAAAAACCAAGTACATGATGATGAGCAACAGTGAAAATAACCCTGAAAAAGAATTAAAAGTGAACACAGAAAGAGGGGAAGAATATAGATTTGAAAAGGTGGAGAGCTTCACATACCTAGGAGTGAAAATCACATGTAAAAGAAAAACTGAAGAGGAAATAAAAGAAAGACTGATGAAAGGAAGTAGAGCGGTAGGAATGATGAACAAATTACTAATGAACAAAGATGTATCTCAAAAAGCCAAGGTACATATATATAAAACGGTTATAAGACCAACAGTGCTATACAGTAGCGAAACTTGGACTTTGACTAAACTAGATGAGCAAAAATTACAAATATGGGGACGTAAGGTGCTGAGGAAAATTTATGGAGGAATTAAGGAGGATGAAGGTCTCTGGAGAAGAACAACAAACAAAGAAGTAGAAAAAGTGTACATGGAACCAAATATTACAACAATAATCAGGGTGCAGAGAATAAGATGGTTGGGACATGTGGAAAAAATGCCAGAAGAAAGAAATCCAAAACGGAGCATAGGAAGGATGCAAGACGGGAAAAAAAAGAGAGGCAGACCAAAGAGAAGGTGGATAAAAGAAGTAGAGAAGGATCTTATCACAATGGGACAGAAGAATTGGAAAGCCAAAACAAATGACAGAGAAGAGTGGAGGAAAGTAGTTTACCAAGCCCAGGGCCTCCAAGGCCTGTCGAGCTAATTAATATATATATATATATATATATATATATATATATATATATATATATATATATATATATATATATATATATATATATATATATATATATATATATATATATATGACTGATCATTCTGAATTTGTGCGAAAAATTAAGAAAAAGTTTCAAGTAAAGCTCACTTCCGGTTCAGCCGATAACAATCATAATGCAAGATGTACAATAAGATGTTATAGAAGTTCTTTATATCGAATTTTAATATGCTATGGCGGATCATTCTATATTTATGCAGAAAATTCAAAAAAAGTTTCAAGTAAAGTGCACTTCTAGCTTGGTCAAAAAATTGCAGATGACCATTCTGATACAACATCAAGTTTGAATACTGAATTTCAACATCCTACGGATGCTAATTCTGGATTTATTGGAAAAATTCGAAAAAAGTTTCAAGTAAAGTGTACTTCCGGTACAGACGATTTGAATCATAATGCGAGGTGCACAACTAGACCTTATACCAATCTTGAATACAAGATTTCAACATTATACGTTCAGCCAGTTTTGAGATTTGCGAGTTACGCACGCACGCACGAACACACGAACGCACGCACGCAGGAACATACGTACTGACATCAAGCCAAAAATAGTCAAAATGGATTCAGGGATGCTCAAAACGAATATATATATCAAAATCTCGATAGTTGAGTTTTGACGGTTTCACAATACTTACTTGTTACTTTGTACAAGTAAGTAATTAGGTACACAATTTTCTCTACAAGTAAGATCGTATGACTCATTCGCGTATCTATAACCGTTAACAAGATATCTTGCATAAAAGTGCGACCTAATGTTTTAAATGGAAAGTATAGCTAATATTTCGACGATATAAAATGATATTGAGAATATTCTACTTGGTTGCAAAGTTGTGATACAATAATATATTTATTTCGATACAGATATCTGCTTTCAGCATTCCTGGATACATTTTGACAATTTTTGATTTGATGTCGGTACGTGTGAACGTATTCATGTATGTAATTCGCTAATCTCAAAACTTGTCGAGCGTCGAACGCGGTTGAAACTTTGTGTTCAAGGCTAGTCTAAGGTCTAGTTGTGCACCTTGCATTATAGTTGCAAAGGTTGGGAGTGATCTTTATTCGGAGCATTTTTTGGATTTTATGAATATATCCAATATGGCTTACCGTGGGATGTGAAAATTCATCATTTAAAATTGCTGTATTATCTTAAGGATTACCTTATATTTTTGTATCAATTGGCTGAATCAGAAGTGCACTTTAGTGACAGCCTTTTCGATTTTTTTGCGTAAACTCGTAATAATCAGCCGTAGAATATTGAAATTTAGTATGAATCACATCTACAACTTGTAGTTGTACACCTCGCATTATAATTGCGATCGGCTTAACCAGAAGGGCAGCTTACAAGACAGTTTTTCTAATTTCTCGAATTTTTTGCATAAAATCCAGAACGATCAACTGTAGAATCTTGAAATTTATGGTGGGATTTCGAGCATTATCTTGAATTTTTATAACGTTACAGATCTATGAGCTTATTAGAATCACTAAATCGCGATCTTATAGTCTCTATTAAAATGGTATTCTAAACAATTTGTCATGAGTTCTGACATCATGATATTTCCTATTCACTGATAATTACAGTTCCATGTTGTCAATAGGTTAGCAAATAATTCTACTTTTGAATTGATAGTTGAAACATATGAATTGATATATTCTTTTCAAGCTTGTGATGCACATAATAAACATATTATATTATAACAACATGGATAAAGTCATCAGAAATGATGATGCTTTCTGGATTCAATTCATATCTGTACTCACTTAAGTTGTCATGTGTCAGATTAGTTTGACGTATGTGAATTGAGATTTGAAGAATTTTGCAAAAGGCTCAAAACATTATTGACATTATTGACATCATATATCATACACACATAAGTGAATAATGCAATAAATAGACATTACCTATGTGTCCTGAGAGGAGAACCAGAAATATTTCCAGAGAGCAATAGGCTATGTGCAAGGGGGCAGAGTTTGAACAAATCGATGCGAGCGCTCATGGTGAGCACAATTGTAAACATCGAACTTCATTTCTCAGAATACGTCATTGAGCATTGTAGTTTAAAAGTGAAAATAATTGCATATAAAACATGGGAAAACGTTTGTTTTGTTTCAGGCTGTTGTGTTAAGGATGATTCAAGTGGAATATAGTTTTATAGATTTCATGTACCCAGTTATAACATAAAAAAACGAGTGAAGAGAGTCAAAGCCGTAAATAGAATATTATCTGTCTTTCATTATTAATCTATATAACAAGCATGTTTGTAATTCAATTGTGAAGTTAGAAATATTCATCATCGATTTGGGATTCATGAATTTACCTCTAATTTGTAAGATATTTCAGGATAGATTCTTGTTGTTAATATTGTCAGCAACATATTCTTCAACATGTTTAATATGGCAAAACTAATTTCACGCTTTTCTTCAATGCTCCCTCGGTAAAAGGTATACAGTGTTTGATAAATACAAACCCGATCTGCAATATCATCGGCGTCATAATTTGAGGTTGTCCTGTCAATTTGGACGAATTGAGACGTTTTCTCAATAATAGGTACGTTATAATTGAAGAAAAAAATACTCAAAATGAGTAATTTCAACGTACCTTTTATGCTATGCAAGTTATATTATACGCACACAAATGAATTTAATAATATTAGTACATTCAAAAAATTATAGGTATGAAACAATGATAAAATGGAGTTCAGTCGTTCTCCATTGCATGCTAGAGGCGCTAGTAGACTTCATGCACGTAGCCTATAGGTGTAAACTCCAAAGTAACACTATAAAATCAACATTTGGTGATAATTATTCAAATTATAAATGGAAAGAATAAGGTTGTACATTGAGTTCAACTGGATATGGTCCAAATTTAGATGTAGGTAAATGGAAAAGCCACTTCCAGGAAAATTTTGAGTACCAAACATTTGTAAATATATTCTTGATCATGAATATTTCATGATGATGTATTTTGGAATAGCCGTTTCCAAATTGATGCCAAGTTTTTACTTATGGGCGGTTATATTATCCAAACAGAACAATTCTTTGAAATACTCATCTGCAGCTTCGAATGGAATCATTTCATCACTCAGATTGTTTCATCAATACCACATGATTTTCCAATGAATTCTCAATGCAGTGTTCAAAAATAGATACTAAACTTTCATAATCCTCCTCCAATAAGAAGTATACAAAACGAAAAACACTTAAATTATTATTCATTCTTACATTTCATATGTTTTATGGTTAGAGTTTATCTAATACCAACGTTATTCATATCTATAAGACATTTATAGAAATCTATAAGCTACAGATTCGTCCAGAATATCATTCTATCTATTGAATCTGTAGGTTGTTACAGATTCTCTTATGGACACTGTAGAAACGTTCAAAATTCCACCATTAGTATTCAAAGCAATTGTGGCATCCAATTGAAAACTTCATATGTTTTTAGCCTTACATTATACCCCAGTAAGGGTGCGGGAAAGAATGCATGATTGCGCGTCGGTGCATGTTGTACGCGCAATATCTCATTCACTTTCACACATGATCTCAAGTGCTCTTTGACCGTTAGAAAATGAGATATTTGCGAAAAACTTGTGAAGAATAGGAATTTTGATCTTTGGCCTTTGATATCTCTTGAAGCACCATGATTTGACAATGTTATTCCAACTCACCCATCATACATGCCAAAACTAAGATATTCTAGCATTAAAAAAAAAAGCCAGTATCAATTATTCAGTAGATGAAGCCTGATTTGACTGGACTATAATAAGAGTTTCAATTTACTTCCCGATGAATATTTGTAAGATATTTCTCTTTCAAATATGATTACAATAATTTTTCTCTATTTTGTGATTGAATCCTAATCTTTGTTGATAAGAATCCATTCCAAATACTCTTTGTCCCTCTCCTGGCGCTTTCTAGCGCAACCGACTTATGGTAATTGATCGCAATTTTCTAAATTACCATCTATCCTGTCAACTTCAATCTGTCTGGCTCTTTATTGAACAATGAAATTTTTGTCTATTCAATTAGTTCTGGGACTTTTGATGGCATGAATTTATCATATTGAAATTTTAGCTATACTAATATAATTCAAAAATACGAATTCATACTTATATACCTATGAGATGTGCACATGTGAACGCAACCGCTACCAGTAGCCAGATGAGCCGTATCCCTACTAAGTTTCAATGGGAAAAGAAATATCAAAAGACCAGTCGACCTAAGATTTGCTAGCTTTGTACACTGGAACATGCAGCTCGTATCACTTATGTCAAAACAAATGCAAAAAAATGTCAAGTCGAATCAATCTCTTTGAGCATTACAAGAAATATTTCTCACCTCAATCCTCCACATTTTTTGTATAGTTCGCATGGATTGCATCAGTTATCTGTGTTATATACATTACTATTTACTGAATGTAAATTAGTATCATATTAATGAATAATAGGAGATGAAATAGAATCTATTTGCTAGCGTCTAAAATTTGTGGAGGAGAAAATAGAGATAGTTATTCACTATATTCATGAATAAACACTCATAGAAATAAGATATGCTCGTACTATGGAGCCATTGTATTTAAACAATGCTTGTTCATGGATGATGCTTCAGATTTGCAGCATCCAAGAATAGAATACTACAACAAACAACTTTTATTCAAATAATATTACGTGAATGTAGCGAACTTAATATTCCAAACATTTTAAAGTTGTTGGATGGTTATTACTGAAGCAACACAACATGAATTATATGAACGAACAGATTTAGAAATTCTTTCTTAGATATAAAAGATGTTAACACAAATTTGGTTTTTGTGTTCAGTGTCTGCTCTGCGTTAAAGCATCGTTTATTCTCCGATAAGAAAGAATATAAAAAGAAAATAAGTTGGAAGGAAGTCTATAAGCAGAACGTGATTCCAATGTTCAACTAAGATAACTGATTAGATTCGAGATTCGAAGAGAAACGAAGAACTTCAGCAAAAGCCCTGATCGACCCGGGCATATAATTTAGAATAATAATGAAGTTCAGTGTCAATTAATGTAATGAGTCTGGGATTTGTTTTGGGGAGGCCCATTTACATTTTAATTTTATGGTCATCTATTTAATTGATTAGTTAATGATTTAATTAAATGAAATCTTTGAGGAGCTTTTGTTCTGTTTGGTGTTTATTTTCGCGGCGGGAATTTTCAAGATCGATTCGCTGCCGCCTGCAGGTTTAATGAAAGACATTGGGTGGTTGCAGTTTGGTCATTAGTTAGACTGCAACTGAGCGGAGAACTGGCGAATGGACGTCGCTTCCGCATGGAAATTAACTAGCGGTAGATTAAATTTGTTGCAATTTATTATTATCATATGGACACAAACACATTTTGAAATGATGGGCGGAGCTCTAACCCGCAAGGATAATGCAATCTAAATGCCAACTTTTCTTATTTGTTCACTATCATCGTCAAATTAATCTTTCTAACTTACCATACACTCTCCATTAATATAAATCATTTCCAGCGATACTGCGAGACATTCTAACTTTGGATCAATAATTTACTACATAATTTTTCTACATTTTCTTCTGTCATACCTTGTATGTATTATAAGTGTGAATATTGATAATATTCACGTATTCCCAATCATTGGAAAAATAACAAAACGGCGAAGACTTTCAAGCAATAAAATTCAAATTGGTGAATTTGATCAAATTTTGTTCACTGCTATACGCATATCAGATCAGAATAAAATAATTTGATTGTCAATCATTTTCGAATTCTTATTTATGTTCAATAAAAAAGACATGATGAAACAGTCTCCGCTTGTCACGAATTCCAATTCAGGGAAACATAAATGTACGATTGATTGTCGCAATGATAAATTGATTGAGCTCTTTAGGAAACAGTCGTCGTAAAAGTGCCGTAAAACATTGATTTTATCGAAATTTAAATTGGCTTTCAAGAATTCTTTTGTTGCTTTGTTTTATCAACGAAGAAAGAGGTATGTTCAGCTGTTCAAAGTTAGAGCTTTTGTTAATATTTGTTTACTAAAAATTCAGTGGAGTCTTCAAACGGAATGGAAAATCGTAGTTTATGTTGATGGTATCCAGCTAAAATTGATGTTATTGTAAACAATGGAAAGTCTTAAGGACATTCTTCCAACTAACGATTTTTAGAGCTTATTTTTCATGTAAAGTCATATATATGTAGAAAATTAATTGAAAAACTGCCAAGTCATTGCAGTTCCAGCGAATGAAACCTCGTGCCATCTCAAGCAATTATGGAGAAATCACCAAATTGAAGTTGAACTTGAACTAAAATCAGTTTTAGTATGATGTTGTCAAGCTGAGCGATGAATAAAATTGGTCATAAATATGTTGAAGGAAAGCGCATACATGAGGAATAAGCATCAGCGAAGTATGACCAGTATCACAGTGCGAGTCATGAACCAGCTGTGTGCCTCAAGATAAGGTAGTTATCAGAAAGTTACCCATAAAATTGAAGTAAAGCAGTCCATTTCAAGAAATAAATGATAAATTAGGAATTCAAGCAATAGGGTATATTTATGAATTTACTTTATATTTCTTATTAACTGATTACATCGTTATAACATAGTAAAAAATATAAATTATGTTTAAAAGTGCTGTAATCAAGTTTAAAGATATATTTAAAATTGAGAATAGTTTTGAGCTGTTTAAACGCCGCCATTTTCGCACGCTCTATTGATGACGTCAAATAATATGTCCAGTGACATTACAGCCCATTCTTTTCTACAGATGTTTTCGTTCTCAGCTTATTTCAGTATTAAAAAAGCTCAAAAATCAATTCATAAGTATTGCATTGTGCCTGAATGCAAAATACTATTAGAAATGTACCTGATAAAGTCTTTTTTCCAATCCAGACAGGTTTTAAAATACGTAAAAAATGATGTAAGGTTATCAGAAGAGATGAAGTATCATAATAATTTTGACAGATCATGAATACCATTATATGTGATTAGTTTTAGCAATTAAATACAGTGTATGTATGTGGTTTTGTTGAACATTTGCTCGTTTTAGAATAAACAAAAACTATAGGTTATGTTTACGGCTTGTCATATTTCGGATTGTATTAATTAGAATAGCGTACATAATGTGTTATTATTGAATAATTACTCTGCAGTGTTTACTCTTTTTACATCAGCGAACCTAAAATTTGGATTTAAAAGAAAATAAGACTACATCATTAATGGATCTATTCTTGGCAGATTATCCGATCATGCTTTTACAATACCACTTTGTCTTAAATGATTTATAATCTCACTAGGATGCTAAAATTACACTTAAACAAGAAATGAATTTACAACACACACATTATTACTATGATTTCTAATCAAAAACCTGCAATGCCATAAAAATGTGAGCAGTGCGCACTTGTTGGCATATTATTTGACGTCATATTTCGTTTCAACCAATGGTGTAGCGTTTTGGAACTTTGAATTCCCTCGCTTAGTTAGCATTCTTATTTATTAATTTCAACCAATTAAAAAAATATCATATACCAAAATGATGGTTTAGTAAAAAAGTCCGACCAATATAAATTCGGAAAAAAAATATTTTAACCACATTTAAATTCCAGGCATATTTCCTATTCTATAGTCAAATGAATAAGCTACAATTATACAGGCTTAATACTCAGTTCTATACTTAAGTATAATTAATTCTATCGAATTTAATTTATTTTAAAATGTGTTCCTAATTCTATACGTTGGTTATTGTACCATACATCTCATGTATTCTACTCAGTCATGAATATGTTATAATAAAATGTCATTCAACAACTATCAGTGCTGTTTAAATCTGAAAAAATACAAAAAAAGTTTGAGAACTAGTCTTGTTCCACTTCGTTATGATAAAATATTCATCAATATGTTAACATTTCAAAAAGTTCAAATATGATATGAGGTTTCGATAAATATTTATTCACATATTCTAAGTATATTATTCAATAAAATTTCAATATTCCATTTGGAAACTCAATACACATTATTACCTGGAAAAATGAATTATGGTAGCCGGAAAGGTAATATACTATCGTTGATAGATCTTATTACATATCTTTATGTCCATACAGTCGATTGATTATCTGAAATAGGTACTTTAGAAACTTTCGAATCTTTCCAACTCATTCAAATTTCTTTATAATAATTCATAAAAAACTATATAAGTAAAAATATGAGACACCTTTTGTTTTCATGATATTTGTTATGTTCACTTCTTCACACTTTGATAATCGATTGAAAATATAATTCGATGTCAAGAGTCCAGACATGACAATGTATGATTGTCTCTGGTTATCATTTTACCGAAGACAATTTCCGTGAAAATTAATAATAATCGCGAAAATACGAAGCAGTAGAATGTTTGAGGATCTAAAACAGCTCTAATTAATTGATAATATTCATGACGCTTTTTGAGAAAAAAGATTCCCTCTCAGTGTCAATAGAATATTATTCATCTAATTATCGAAAGATCTGATACTTAACACATGAACATCCGCCTGTAGCAGAAGGAGAAGATAGACTGATTAGTCCAAGAGCCCGCTCAGAGATACTACCTTCAATCGTTAGAAGATACTTACGTGTTCTAAACGATTCGTTGTAAGAAATATTATCCTCCAAAAGGCAACGGTGCCATTTTTATTTCTGCCAGGGGCAATTTAGACTATGGAAATTTATCAATTATGGGAATTAAACTCACAAACAACCTTTTCATAATGCCTGCATTGGAACAACGCGTTTCAACGCCTGTTTTGTCAGTCGAAACAAGACAATTTCAGACAAATGCAAGTGTAGCCGGGCACAAATAAGCTTGTTTCTGCCCGCTGAATTTGTTTCTTATATCGTTTTATTCATGGCAGAGTCGCATTTGTTCATTGTCAATCTCTAAATGAGAATCATATAATCTTAGTTAATTTGACAGTTGTTGTATTCGTAATTGTGAATTAGATTAAAAAGACGATTAGTTTCAAGAGAAAAAGTATTAATACGGAAATTTCAAGTATACCTCAACATCTTATTGATAAAGCACAAGCAGCTACTCTCAACTTGTTATCTGCAAAATCAAGAGAAAAATATACTTTTTTATGACAAATTTGTGATATGGAAAGTTTCAATGCAAGTATTATGAAAAATACAATGTGTGGCACGGGACAAAACACGATTTCAGCCGAGGGTGATGCCGGCCCTCGCCTCGCTCGGGCAAGCAACACTCATCCTCAGCTGAAATCGTCTTGTTTCGTCCCTAGCCACACAATATACTATTTTATCTTAGATACTTATAAATTAAACTGGATCGTGTATTTCTATGGATAAAACAAGAGAAACTCATGGTGCCACATCTTATTTTGCCACAATCCTCAGCACCGTGATTCCAAATGAATCGGAATTATCGATGAAGTACCTTTTCCTATGAGACGGAAAAGTCATATACAAGTATCGACTTTTATGTTGCCAGAAGTCCTGGGCACTATGGGTCAATTCGGTGCTCGCGCGGACCTATTTTTCCATAGTATATAGATATATTTTGAGGTGACGAAACGTTTCCTCATGATATTTTGGACTAAGTGTCCTCGGAAGGTATTAGAAAGCGGTTTTCGAGAGAACTTTACCACGAAAAATGCATCAAAGTCGAGTAACATTATGCGAAATGTCAACGTAACGTCCTGGCACTGTCACGTCACCGTCCAGTGTGGCATGTGATTGCGTGCAGAACTGCAAAATTTGTCGAATATATATATTTTTTCAATATGCCAATGTGCCTCGCATTCTCTCAAATTGGATGAAATGCCATGTTTGGTATGCCACGGCATTTATAGCAGAATTATTCTATTCATTAATCTACGCAAATTTGAAATGAACTGAAAATAGGCCCGTGCGATCGTCGATTTGATCCACTGTGCCTAGGACTTGAGAGTTTGCATTGTTGGTTCTTTGAATTTGTCAGGTCTCTGGCTACAATTTTTGTATAGAACTTCTTCGTTCAATAGAAAGAGATACCTCATCGATATTTCCAGCACCTTTGAAGTCACGGTGCCGAGGATTGTGGCGAAGTGGAACTCAGCAACGTGAGTTTTCTTTGTTTTATTTACAAAAATTCACTTTTCAGTGTAATTTTCAAGTGTCTAAGATAAAAAGGTTGTTTGTGCGCTAAATTCATATGATAAATAATTAATATAGACTGCTTCTGGCAGGAATAAAAATGGAGCCGTTAATTTTTACAAATAGTGTTTTCATGACGAATCGTTTAGAATACGTAGGAATTGTCTAACGAATCAAGGTAGCATTTCTGAGTGAGCTCTTGGACTAGATGTTGATGATACAGATGAGCATTTGCTTCAGATCACGATCTGTCTTCATGTTCCTTGATATTCACTCCAGTGATATTAACAGGGAATATTTTCTCACCCTACAAGTACTTACAATTAATTGGATTATATTATCTTGAATCTCATTCAAGCGTTACGCATTTCTAGGACTTGACACTATTATTAAGCAATTTTTTTCGATGGGAATTTTATTACTTTTACCTACTTGTACAAAGTAACAAGTAAATATTGTGAAACCGACAAAATTCACCTATCAAGATTTTGATGGAAATATCCGTTTTAAGCATCCCTGAATCCATTTTGACTATTTTTGGCTTGATATCGGTACGTATGTACGTGCGTACGTTCGTGCGTAACTCGCAAATCTCAAAACTGGTTGAACATATAATGTTGAAATCTTCTATTAAGGACTGGTATAGGGTCTAGATGTGCGCCTCGCATTATTCCAATCGTCTGTACCAAAAGTGTACTTCACTTCAAACTTTTTTCGAATTTCTCCAATAAATCCAGAATGATCAACCGTAGGATGTTAAAATTCAGTATTTAAACTTAATGTTGTATCAGAATGGTTATCAGCAATTTTTGTAGAAATCGGCCAGGCCAGAAGTGCACTTTACTTGAAACTTTTTTTGAATTTTTTGCGTAAATATAGAATGATCCGCCAAAACATATTGAAGTTTCGTATGGAGAACTTCTATAACATCTTATTGTACATCTTGCATTATGATTGCGATCGGCTGAACCAGAAGTGCGCTTTACTTAGGACTTTTCTTCAATTTTCCGCATAAATCCAGAATGATCAGCCGTAGGATACTGGAATTCAGCATTTGGAATTGCTATAGCGTCTCAATGGTCATCCTTTATTTTTGTAACAATCGGCTGAGCCGGAAGTGCACTTTATATGACAGACTTTTTGAATCTTCCGCATAAATTCTAAGCAATCAGTCGTAGAATATTTACATTTTGTATTAGGCATTTTTTTAATATCTTGTTGTACACCCTGCATTATGATTGCTATCGACTGAACCGGAAGAGCACTTTATTCAAAACATTTTTTGAATTCTCCGCATAAATCCAAAACTATTGAACGTAGATTGGTAGGATTCAGTATTTAGGACGACTATATCGTCAAGATGCCCATATTCTATTTTAATTGAGATCCACCAAGCTGGAACAGTCTTTTGGAATTTTTCGCATAAATTCGAAATGATCAGGTGTGGAATATTGAAATTTGGTATTAGTCTGCTGTAGCATCTGAATAATTGCCTTTTATTTTTATAACAATAGACTAAACCGGAAGTGCTCTTCAGTAGGAATTTATTTTTTAATTTTGCGCATAAATTCAGATCTGTTGGTAGTCGTAGAATTCTGGGAATCAGTATTTAGGAATGTTATAGTATAAGAATAATGGCCTACTGTTTCCATAGCAACCGACTTGGCTGAAAGCGCATTCTACTTGACAAATTTTTAGAATCCAAAACGATTAACTGTGGAATGATGAGATTTTAGAATTTGTCCCACCTCCTGATTTCGAGGGATTGGAAAGAAGAAATTCCACAATTTTGTAGTTTTCATGTATAGCTCAACCAGTAAACCAAATTTCAGCTCTCTATTACTACGACTATAACCTTAACTATATAACTGTCATCAATAACTGGATAACAAGATCAATAGTATATATGTATCGATAAATTTTGTTGTAGCACAGCTATAAAGATGAAATTTGGTGCGCATAACGAAGACTTGGCATCTATTTATTCTAAAATTTTTCGATGAATAGTGATACCATATCGAGTTAACATTGACATAATCTCATCTCCCTTTGAGCCGCTAATCTTTGTCATTTCGATCTGGATATTATTTTCAAAGGAGAATGATCTGATCAAGTCTCTGTCAAGATCCTTCAATAAATGTCAATCAGGTATAGCTCTAGCTCCCATGATACATAGACAATAATCATCTACTCAATATTGATGTCAATTTTTTGTGACTCCACCACCGAAACGAGCTCTATTTTGAGGTTATAAGCCCTCAAAAATATGCCGAATTGCGGAACGTACACAGAAAATATTGGAGTTCGTGAAGGCTTGATAGTTCCTCTTAAGAATTACCTGAATTGCTTGGAGTAACAGCCATCATTCCCAGTATAAATTTCTTAGACTCCTCACCTTCGAACAAACTCGAATAACAATATGATGAGCCACATTTTCAATCCAGCTGACAGTATATAATGGAAGCACGGTCAGTTGGATCATGTATTTGTTCTGAGATGTCTATAGACTCTAGTTCGCTCAGAGACTACTTTATAAATCTAAGCTCCTGAATTTTATCTGTGATTGATCTCCCATTGTCATTTGTACTATCCGTTGTCATAATTATGGAAGAAATTTTTTACTTCTTCTATTTTGGGTTCTCTCTTAATTCCATTGATTTCCAGAGCACTCCAACGGCTAAGGAAGAGAATAGGAATACAGAAAGCATGACACAGGAGATGGAAGTAAATGATGTCAAGCTACTGATCCTTGTGACCATGCATTGATTCATGTTCTGAATCATTTCGGAGCAAACAAATGATGACTTGGACTCAATATTTACATTTTAGTGTCAGATGTTGTACACAATATCATCAACATTGAAAAAAAACTCAAGGATATGGAGCTCGATTTCATACCTGTATTAGTCCAGGCAATATAGGAAAAATAGAAGAACTAACCTGTGTATTTCCAATTTTTTCAGGAATGTCATGAGGAAGGTCCCTTGAGCAAAATGTAATAGCAAGAAGTGGAATCACCATGCCGCCGGGGGGAGGGGGAGTATTTGAAGATCCGTTTTTCAACTATTTTGCTCATAACCTGAAAACGGTACGTCCTAACAAGAAATTTTCAACATAAAAATTGAAGCTTAGTGAATGTCCTATAGTTTTGTTTGAATACATTTTTTCAAAAAAATGTCTAGTTCCGGAGATATCCGCTCTCAAAAGTAGGCAATCTGCGAAAAAACGCAATTCGCCCAGAGTTTTTCGTCAAACTTTTTCTTCTAGCCCTTCCTCCGTTAGTTTCACAGAAAAATCCTGAATAAAAAGTTTGAGAGCATCAAATTCCCTTCAAGAATATATATATATACTATGCATGTTTATGTTCCATAGGTCTGTGGTTGGGAGGTTTTCAAGATTTTGATAACAAATCGTGACTTGACCAGGAAAACTCTGAGTCCTATTTCTCTATAATTGATGGCTATAACGGTCAACATATAAGTACAATATAATAAAAATATGAGTAATAAATGTAATTTATCACACATAGTGAATGTCGTGTTGATGGGGTCCGCGTGTGCTTGTAGTGGATCCTATTTTATTCAGAAGAGTAATAGTAGAAGAGTTTGTTCCAGAAATTGTTTTTGAATTGGCTGGTAGACGAAGCTGATATAAGCTCCAGCCGGCCAACCCAACATACAAATCCTCTCTGCCTCCTCCCATGGCAGCAATTTCTCGTCCATTTGTGAGCAGTACGAATCGTATATCATCAATCATCACGGTGATAACTCTGCTGTTGTCTTTGATGGGTACGGAGACGCTAATTCCACAAAACATACTGGACAGAAACGGAGAGAAGCATCTAAATTTTCACTGGAGGTGAACGTTTCTGCCAATATCGCGGCCACCGTCCAGCAGGAGAACTTCCTAGCCAATGGGCAATGATAAGAATAAAACCAAGCTGATCCGGCTGCTTGTCAGCAGACTGACAGCAAGAGGGGTAGAGGCCAGTGCCGCCACTGGAAATGCAGATCGCTTCATTGTGACATGTGGAATTACGAAGGCAACTTCTCATTCCTCTGTAGTTGTGGTTGGGGAGGATGTAGACCTGCTTGTCCTGCTTGTAGCGCTCACACCACCAGTCAAGAGCATCTTTTTCATGAAGCCTGCGCAAGGTAACACAGAGATGAAGATATTTTCTACCACACAATTGCAGGAGCTTCCCTTCAGTGAATCTATCCTCTTCATCCATGCGTTTTCAGGATGCGGCACCACGAGTGCAATATCTGGCAAAGGAAAAGCGTCCATTCTGAAAACATTTGCAAACGAGTTTCAGACGTTTTTTACAACCCAACGTCAAGTACTGCAGCCATCACTAAAGCTGGAGAGAAGATGTTTCTCGTCCTGTTCCAGGCTTCACCCAACAAATAGGATCTTAACCATCACCGGTAAAGTTCTTTCGTAAAATCCTCGGCCAAGGGAAAAACGAACTTGCCATCCTTACCACCTACCAAAGGTGCGGCTCAGCAGCACTCGCTAAGAGTGTTTCATCAAATCCAACAATGGCTTGGCAATAAACTCCTAGATCCACAACGATGGGGTTGGGTACGAGACGAAAGTGGAGTACTCACTCCTGTCAAGACTCTCGAACCTCCTGCCCCTGCAATAGTCCTGGAGTCAATTTTCTGCAGATGTAGGAGTGGTTGTGGATCCAGGTGTGGATGCCGGAGAACAGACATCCACTGTTCACCAGCATGTGCCTGTGAACAGGCATGCTTGAATGCATCCTCTTCAGTGCTCTTTCTCGAGGAAGATGACAGCGAGGGAGAGGACAATATTACAGAGTTCGTGTGAGGTGACACATTATATAATAAACATTCAACTATCACTCTTATCACTTTACATTTAATTCACAGTTATTTAGTTTACATCAATTACTTATTTGTTCTCAATATTTTTTGCATGGCTTGTACTTTTCCAATAAACATTTTGTAGTATGAAATTGTTCTCTTGTCACTTCCTTTAGCGGACGACAGGAAATAAATTTATATATATAAAAGAAAAATTTGACGAAAAACATTGAACGAATTGCGTTTTTTCACAGATTGCCTACTTTTGAGAGCTGATATCTCTGAAATTATACATTTTTTCAAAAAAATGTATGCTAGTAAAACTTTTTTTATTTATTAGGCTTCAATTTTTATGTTGAAAATTTCCTGTTAGGATGTACCGTTTTCAGGTTATGAGCAAAATAGTTGAGAAACGGACCTTCAAATACCCCCCCTACCCCCGGCGGCATGATAATTCCACTTCTTGCTATTACATTTTGCTCAAGGGACCTTCCGCATGACATTCCTTAAAAAATTGGAAATACCCAGATTAGTTCTTCTATTTTTCCTATTTTTGTCTATATAGCCTGGACTATATATGAGAGGTATATTTAAACTGCGTAGTCGCTTGGTTTTAAGTTTACAAGTTATATCACTTATGCACCTAACTTCAACCGTCAATAAAATTTGATTTAGTGCTGACTCTTGAGCAAGAAGGATTCAGATTGTTTTGAATATGCCATAATCTCAAATATCAGTGCTCTCTCAAAGCTGAAACTGAGTTTATATACCTTTGAAAATAATTAGATCTGATTTACGTTTAATAAATGGGTGATGAATCTCCTTATGAATGTTAAATTGTTCGTAAGCTCTCATAATAAAGTTTCAGCAAGAGAAATGCACTGGAATCTCCTTCATATTCCTAATTATTTTAATTATTCCAGCTCCACTCACTACTTTTTTATCAATTTTCATAACAGTGTAGCAGATATCTTTAGCGGTACATTATAATGATAATACCTCGATAATAACTGAAAATTAGTATGTTGTACCTCCATAATCAATTTCTCTTCTCATTCTTCATCGACAACTGGTCATGTCTTCAAGAAAATTATTTGATAACATCCGACGGTGTGGTTGTAGATATTTAAGTAATTTTTTAATTAATTTTTCGTGTTTGAATCGATGCCTCCTCATCAATTTTATTAGTCGATAATTGCAGTCCGTCAAAAAATAATTTTGCACTTCATGACGTGAACTGTAAATTATGCGGTTGGAATTTTTGTGAATTTTATTTAGTACTTTTTGTGGAACACGAAGGCGATTTAGAGGAGAATTATGGAATTACCGTTCATCATTTAGAAGAGCTTTTGTTATGAAAACAGACGGCAATATTTTATATGAAAATTAAGTATTATGTAGGTTACAATGAATTAAAATAAAATAAGTAGAAATTTCAGGATTATGCAGAATATAGCCTTATCTGACGGACAACCAGATAAGAGTTGATTTTCATGTTTTGTTTCAATTTGTCAAATTTTGGACGTATGATTGATAATAATAAGGACTTGCGCTTCGATTTATGCCAAATATATATAGATTACACTTCATTACATAATCACACTTGATTCGGAATGCTCAAAGTTTCCAACTAATATGTAAATCTCATTGAACTACGATTATTCTTCTACTCATAGTGCATCTAAAATGGAAATCGCTCTTCTTATACTGTGAGTACGGTAGTAAGACGTAGTGATAAAATGACGATTTTACTTGAGTAAATCTGATGCAAAATTGACAGCCAATTTTTGATGATTGACATCTTGACATGGTTATAAAAGTGATAAGCGAACGATGGCATGAATTCGATTCAGCTGACAAAGAAAATATCATTTTTGATGATCAGATTATTCCATTTTTCCTTTACATCGCGTTCCTTTTCTTACACTTTCTTCTGTAACATTTGCAAACTTTATAAGCGGTAAATATTTTTCATACCGAAAGAAGTGTTCACTTACAATTGAGTTATCCCCCATTCTTGTGAATAACCACTCGTTTTGATTACAAACGTGTGTTATATCTGCAATATTAATATTTTACCACACTCAATTTCAAATGTAGGATGAATGTATTTCAAATAAAAGTGTTTCACGAGCATTCGCAAACAAAGAGTACAAAACGACAATTGTTCTATGCCGGTACGTGCTCCAATAGAACAAAAAGCTCACTTAAATATGAAAAATGTTTTCAAACAGAACATAAGGTTTTGGTGTTATTCTATTACATAGTTTATGTCATTGTGGCTTGTATTTATCCAATTCTTTGAGCTTGTATCTGAAATATACTCAATTACTGATGAATGAACATAGTTGTTTCTGATTACATTTCACACATGATAGGATCTTTTGACATTTTGAAGATATCGATATATCATGTAAAAACAATACAATAATGATTTTATGAGATCAGGAAGAATTTTAGTTATATATTTTGCACCATAGTTAGACTTCCAATATAAAATGACAAAAGTATCACTTTCAACAACCAGGATCTTCCAGACGAGAGCAGATAAGGCATAGTTTTTACCAATCACTTTTTAAATGACGACTGAAAGCTTCTTGACCGATTTTTGGATATAAAACATTCACAAAATCTTTAAGCTATCTATTAATAACATTTGTATGAATAATTTCTCCGATCTGTTCAAAAAAGTTTCCATTCAAGTTGCATGGAACAAGAGCTTAATAATAAACGCGTACTTTGAACTTTTTTATTTTCTAAAAACTATTTACTGCTTTATCATGAAAAGTTTCTGTCATATCCATCATTTGTGTGGGTATTTTGTATAATTTGTGTATAAGAATGCATAATTATCAAAACGCTGAACTTCTTGACATGCTTTTGGATTTCAGAGAAACAAGGCGTAATGCACAACAGGTTCCTAGAATTTATCGGTGAAGATATCCAAATCGTCTGCAACCAAATTGCCGCATATTCAAAAAAATATGCGGATTTTTATTTGACTGAAAGTTTTCACTCAACTATTGGTGGGAATTTGAATAGATTACGTCGAGCCCTTGTATTGAAAATAGGTTATTTTTGATAATATTGAAGATGAGCCATCGACGATCACAAGAGTAACAGCAAATAGATTTGATGGAAATCACGTGACAGTTTGGCAAGTTCTTGAGGAACAAGGCCTGGATCCATTTTCACTTACTTGTACTAAGTACAAGAGAGTATTGTGGAACCGACAAAACTCACCTATCAAGATTTTATTAAAAATATCTGTTTTGAGCATCCCAGTGTCCATTTTGACTATTTTTGGCTTGATGTCGGTACGTATGTCCGTACGTGCGTGCGTAACCCGCAAATCTCAAAACTGGTTTAACGTATGATGTTTAAATTTTGTATTTGAGACTAGTATAGGGTCTAGTTGTACACCTCGCATTATGGTTCCAATCGTCTGTACCAAAAGTGCACTTTACTTGAAACTTTTTCCGAATTTCTCTAATAAATCCAGAATGATCGACCGTAGGATGTTGAAATTGAGTATTTGAACTTGATGTTCTATCAGAATGACTATCTGCTATCTTTTCAAGAATCGACCTGGCCAGAAGTGCACTTCACTTGAAACTTTTCTCAAATTTTTTGCATAAAAAATAGAATGATCCGCCATAGCGTATTGAAATTTCGTATAAAGAACTTCTATAACATCTTGTTGTACATTTTAGTCACGTGATCTTTACGTCAGATTTTTTAGACAATGAAAGTAGACTTTGAGACCTAAATACTACCAGCCAAGATTGTTTTTCCGTAGTTGGCATCTTGAATGTTGCAATCTCTAGAGGCGTTTGGGAAAGTTTATTTTATTCACAAACGAAGCTTGTTACACAAGGGACGGTGTATTTAGTTCTCGCAATAATCATTCGTGCTGTGATAAGAATCCCCACGCAACCGATGTTCGTGCGCATCAATGACGTTTTTCAGTAAATGTTTCGACTAGAATCGTGAGGCAGCTCGTTATTGTACCTTACATTCTCCCAAACCGAGTGAATGATAAAGATTATTACACTTTCTCAATTAACGTTCTGCCAAAGCTTCTGGATGACTTATCACTGAACATCAGACCAAGACTATGGTTTCAACATGATGGAGCACCAACTCATACAACTCAAGGAATCATGGCACTACTAAATAGAGAATATTCGAATAAGTGGATTGAAAGGTGGCCAGTCCGAAGCCCTGACTCAACTCTCCTAGATTCTTTTTTCTGGGGTCAGATGAAGACCTCTGTATATAACACACCAGTGAAAACCGAATGAAAATAGTTGCCTAAGGAGAACACATAAAAGTCAAGCAAGTAGCTCGTGCAAGTGTCTCTTCTTATATCAAAACACGCTGCCGGTCTTGCGTTGCTACAAAGCGCAGCCATTTGTAAAACCAAATCTAGTCCCTCCCTTGTTGTTTGTGATAAAGTAAAAAATTATAATTGTTCATACAATTGCTTTTAAAAATGTCACGTGTATTGACAGCTGTGCAACATGGCTAGTGACGTCACGCATAAATGACGCGAACTTGGCACCGCTTTGAATTCGTGCTTCGGTTGAGTTCTAGAATCTATTTGAATAGGGAGGAAATTTCAATGCCTGCATCCTATATACTGGGCGATCGTTAATTGCAACGACTTAAGAAATATGCAAAGAACTCATAGAATAAATTTCAGCAAACGATTGACTGTTTCTTCGATTGCTGAAGTATTCAACATTTTGGCACGTATATTAAAAACTATGAACATTTGCAAATGTCTAAAATTGTTAGTGATAAGTATTGAAGAAGGCACTTCCAATGGGAAAGAGAGTCCTTTGAAGTTAATCCTCACACTAGGCGATCCTTGACCGAAATGTGCAAGAAACTAATAGAATCTATTTGAGCAGACAAGTGACAATATGCCCTCTACAAATTTGCTCAAGAGGGCTAAGACTTGATTGATAAGGATCCATGATATTTTTTACGTTTCGTGGCGGACGATGGAACATGAATGTTCTATAAAAGTCCTAAAACTGAAAATAAGACCATAAGGTGAAAATATAGATCGTCGTCTACCTCTGGAAAGTTCAAGGACGCAAAATCTTCATTATATCCTTGTGCAAATCCATTTAGAACAGGCGCTCTGCTACCTTGTAACGATATGACCTCGCAGATGGCGTGGATTGTTAATTTTTGGCGTCGCGGTCAGAACTGCTGACGGTGTGCTCGGGCGCCAATGCGGTCAGTGACGCAGTTTCTAAGGCAGACGGCTGGATAGCCAGAAGGGTAGGATTAGGGTTGTCAAAAATAATCATCCGGAGGTAGGTGTCACAATGAGATTTATAACACATGAAAACGACAACGATGAACATAGAACATATATTTTTCAGGACACCTGCACGGAGATACTTGGCTGACGGTGACGGGAAGGCTGTACATGACACTCGACACCAGCGGTCGCAGTACGGATCCAGGCGGTCGCAGATGACGAGAAACTTCAGAACAAACAAATCGTGATTCTATGTTAAAACAATCTAACACTGCGAAATCACGAAGACTTCGTCAGCGGCAACGCTACGTTAAGTAAATCCAGCACTGTGAAATCGACAAGGACTTCGCCAGCGGTGCTTTTACATTAAATTATGCAAACACTGTGAAGTCAACCAAGACTTCACCAGCGGTGATTCTACGTTAAATTTTTTAATCACTGCGAAGTCAACAAAGACTTCGCTAGCGGAAATTCTACGGTAGATTATTCCAAAAACAGCAAAAGTATTTCAAGTTCAAAATGGCAAAAGCAAACAAATCTGAGTTCCTTTTACGGACTTATAAAAAATGAACAAACTCACAGATTATGTCAGACAGTTGTGCTAACGGACTTAGCACAAAACTTCACTTGGAAGGTAAAGATGTCACTCGGTATCGGAACTAGAGGCGTACTCTGGAAGGCTGCTCAGAAGACTGAACTTTCAAAGAAGTGACTTATGTCGGTCAGAAGACCTTATCTATACTGAAATTTCAATTAATCCTTACTTTACATGTTTTCATATTGAATTTATATTAGCGCTATCAATAATGTAAAGAAGACATATAGATAAAAGAAAGAAGAAATTTTACAAATACAAATTTCTTCACAATAACCAATTTCCTTTTACTTTCCTGTTAAATACATCCTTTCTTGATTATATTTTCTTAAAATCAAGATTGTCCCAAATATCCTTTAATCTGTCGTAAATGTAGTCAACTGTCAAATGTCAGATGCTTATTTGTGTATGTTCAAAGGTCACGGAGAACATCAAACGAAATATACATCAATATACAACATATTCACAGAACAACGGTTGATTACATTCAGAGTCTATTAACGGTAAGGCACAAGACATGAATACAGATCAAGCAATGTCAGTTGAATTTAATTTCAGGTGTTTTCAAAAAACCTAACCTCATTCCACCACATGTCAAATATTAAAACAGATTTATTTCAGCTGATGACTGATAAGATAAAGGTGAGCGGTGTTGTATGCTTAAGCAGAATTACAGAATTTGAAATTTCCAGGGTGTGCAGCAGTGACAGAGTCTTGGGACATAATTCGTCACAACCTCAAGACAATGCAGCGATGCATATGTATGCGTGAACACTACCTATCATCTAGGATTGGGGTACCAGCAGATCAACCATCAATCCTACAGCCCTGACATCACTATCCGATTATTCATTATCCTCAAACCAAAATTAGAATTCCGAGGAGAGTACTTTCCTAATAATAGAGAGGTTCAGGCTCTTATGTCCACTTGATTTGACAACAAATTATGCCAGTTCAGAAGAAATGAGCCAAGCATTGAGCTTGGGAAAGATTACGTCGAAAAATTTATATAAGGTCTTCTTCACAATATTGATATTTTCTGACCTAGTTGAATAAATTATTGAACGTTCTCTGTATGTACAATCGATTGTGTTAATATTCATGCAATATAAGTTGTAGCGTGTCACAAGCTTCTTCTTCTGTGGCATGACAGCCCTAGGAGTGCCAAGGTCTCAAGTACATGCGTACTCGTTTCGTTCCTGAATCATCCTGGTAGATTCGAAACCTCAATTTGTGCGACGATCTCAAATCACCAACGATTGAAGTGAGGTCAGGAATCAAAGATCCATGGATTTGTACGTCACAGACGTGCAGTGAACAGTGCGTTAACACCACTGATCTCTATATAACACTGGATTGGATTTAGGCCGCTGGAATGCGGCCCCAATTAAGCGTCGCCATCTTGGCAAAAACTGAGGTTCTGTGTCAATTGGTGACAGTTCAGTATGGTGTTGGGACGCAATTTTTTACTGAATAAATTTTGTTTATCTATTTAGATGTAGATATATTAATACATAATATTGTTATTGTTTTATTTTATTGGAAAAACTCAACTGAAAAAGTTTGAAGATATAACTTATTCCTATTTTCAGTGAAGTATTACTTTTTACAGCTTTTATGGAGACCTAGAAGGATACATCAATTATTATGTTAAAGTTATCAAACGATTTGATTTTCAATTTTAGATTGAATTGAAAATATCATGAATAATAAAATCATATTGTTGGGCAATGTTACAAAGTTATGATAACAAATTTGAGTAATATATCAAATTTAATATAAAATATCTTGCTCACAAAATTAATTGCTGGACTGCAAATTTGTGCTTACTTACGAAACTTCAAAATCTTGATCATTAAATGTACTATTATTTTCCTATCATGTGTAGTAGATATTTTAAATTATTAGTTTTGAATAGGCAATATTATCGCGGAAATGCACTTCATTTATTCATATAGGTAAATTCATAGTTTTAAAATTTAGGTAACAAAAATTTATAAAACTATTGAACGGATTAAATAATACTGAACTACAATGTTTAAAATATAGTTAAAACACTGACACTGAAAAATTCACAAATATTTTTAAGTATTAATAAATATTTCAACTATTATAACAATTTTCAACTTTTGTTGATTATCAATGTTTGTAATTTAATATATATTGAGAATAATTTCTTCATCTTACTTGCATTATACTTTGAATTTCATCGAGTGTCTTCTATAAGTGTTTTGAATTTGCCGCCGAATAGTGACACAAAACCTCAGTTTTACTGTCAAGGCCGCCGTTCAACCGGGGCCGCTTTCAGATGCCAGAATACGGTCTAAACCCAATCCAGTGTTATATAGAGATCAGTGGTTAACACACTATGTAACGACTATAAGTATCATTCTTATTGTTCAGCTCATTAAGGTCTTTTTAAGATTGTACCTTAAAAACAGGCACTGCAATGACCACATTGATGGTATTGCATTGAAGGTGACAGAATAATAAGTAATTGTATGGTCATCAGTGAATAAGAAACAAAATCAATAAAGTTTGAATATTGGTCAGAAATTACGCGGACTGGAACATATTCAAATCGTTTTGAAAGAAGGTATACTGACTGTGTTTGACTCAACATTTTAACATCAGAGAAAGGAACTAATGATGTCAAGCATACTTCTAATAGGAATATCCTGGGTTCGATTTTTATATTTATCATGAAATCAACTTGTCTCAGAATAAGATTGATTTATGTCTCTTAACAGGCTATTGAATATTCACGTATTCCACACACGGTGAAGTTGTAATAGGAAATTCAGAAAACATACAAATGAATATTTCATTTTCAATTTTCGTTTAAAAATTCTAAAAACAAACAAAACTTACTCGCAGCATGGGACGGACGTTGTATAAATCACAAAATTATTTTCCACGGGAAAAAAAGTACAAAAATAATGTCAAGGTTTCCATCTATCGAATTACGCTTAAAACAAGAGTAATTAAGCCTGGTACGTTGGGACTCGGAACCCTCGTAGCTTGTCCTAAATCCTAACGAATACACCTGACGCCAGATTTCTGTATCTACTGTTTCAAACCCTTCCGATTCTGTATAATGCACTTGGTCGAAATGTACATAATATGGAATAACTGAGTCAGAGCGAATCAAAGAACAAATACATCCAATCTAAGATGCAGCTTCCAGGAAACTGGAACACTAGAAACATGTACAAAAATAACAATATGCAAGATTATTCATTTCTTATAAAATTGGATGAAGGTTGCATCGCAAACGCCCAAGATGAAACATGATTTACTCCAATTCACGCAAATCCATATTAAATCCCTTTGTAAAGTAACGCCGATTAGTTCCTACCGTTGCAGTGTTGACCAAATGATATAGTAGACGTGATAGCTAGGAACGCTGTCGGTGCTGCCTACACATAAGGAGTTCTACAAGAATATAGTACAATTCTATTACCTTGTTAATGAATTTGAAGTATAAGTCGTACAGCACAGCATAAAGATCAACCCGATAAGCTTTTCATCCTTTTGTATCATCAGGATATTAATAATGAATCAAGTTGATTTTACCATGTAGAATAATAGTCTCAACAGCCACAGTGTTGACTCAACGACATAGTAGAGGCAGTTCCGTGTTGTAACAATAGGAATAGCTGGTAACGTTGTCGATGCGACTTGTTGTGCACTATCATACAAGCGAATAAGTGCTACAGATATTTGTTCCTTTGTTCGAAAGAATGAAAGACCAACTGTGAATGATTTGGACTATAAGTCAGGAAACACTACCTGAAGACGTACGAGTATATGTAATTCACCCTGAAGCTCGTGAGAATGACAAAAAGGGCATGAAGGTAATCCTTCTCATTCAATTGTATAAATTCGCACAATAAATGTTACATGTTACATTCACATGATTGTTTCAGTATAATGTAACTCCTGTAACGGCAAAAATTTATGGCACTCTGTCTTCATGCTCACAAAGAAAGTATGTTGTTTTACCTACCTCTTCTCTAGCAACCAAATGAGCCCTGAGTGAAACAGTAGGTGTAAGAATATTCTGTACAGTTTCGGAGCCACAACCGCGCAGTAAAAATTGAATTCTACAATTCCACTGCTGCTCCGATATGGTGGTGAAACGGATGATCCGTAATAGGGGTGAGATGAAGAGAGGGTTTTATTAGGCCGTAACCAGTCGCGTTTCCCTTCACTTACATTCCCAAATTTGAATAAAAGGAGCCTTTGATTTCAGTTAAATGGTGGTTTGCCAGGATTGGTTTCCCAAACTTTAGCCCTCAGTTACATTTTTACTATCAACCTCTGGTCGTCTAACGACTGTGCTGAAGCGATCGGAAACTTTGGGATTTCAGAACGAATCTGATATAATTTCATCAGTAACGATACCAATTAGCATACTGTGTTCAGAAATAGATAATTATGTACAGAGATCATAGATATTCATCGATTTCCTCCAGAAAAGAAATACTACATATCAATAACTCCATCCGTGTTTTCCGACAGATGACAAGCGACCAAAAAAAATCTGATCAAGAATATCTAGAGTAAGTTGTAGTAGAACAAGTTCTAGAATTGGGATTTTAGTTGCTTGGTACTGAGAGACTGGTTGCTTGAATCACCGTATTCATAAGACTCCACACCGCGAATTAAGGATAAGAGCGTGGTGTCGAAAGTTTCAGAACACCAGGTTTGCACACTCGCAATCCAGCACGCATTTTATTGTCTTAACATTGATACAAGAATAATAATAGTCATTCAAAGCACAATTGATGATTTATGCTCCAATCA
Source organism: Dromius quadrimaculatus (assembly GCA_963989225.1). Classification (NCBI taxonomy): domain Eukaryota; kingdom Metazoa; phylum Arthropoda; class Insecta; order Coleoptera; family Carabidae; genus Dromius; species Dromius quadrimaculatus. The sequence goes on from OZ022328.1 coordinate 9,255,531, forward strand.
ATGAATTCGAATGATTTTAAGATAATCAAATAAAATATTCATCAAAATGTGAAGTGAGTATTGCAATGTGAGAGCTGTCACACTTTGTTGGAATAGCTTGTTTACTACGCTAAAAGAACTACCATGAGAAAAATTTGTCGTCTCTATTTGAGTGACATTCTAAATTAGTTTATAGTGTGACGGATTATTTCTCAAAACTCTGTTACAGTTGCATATACCTGAGCCTTCTATTACTGTCAAATACTCTAAAGTCCATCACAACTAGTTCACATCTTGCACTTTCTATAAATTTTAAAATCTGTAATTCTGTTTAAACATACATCACCGTTTATCTTAGTATCAGCAGCCACCATTTGAAATAAATACATTTCAATATTCCACAACATATGGTGGAAGAGGTTAGGTTTTGCATACATCTGAAATTAAATTCAATCTATATTGTTTGACCCGTATTCATGTCTTGGGCTTACCGTTATTGAACTCTGAATGTAATCAACCGTTGTTCTGTAAATATGTTGTATATTATATATTTTGTTTGATGTTCTTCTGATTTTTGATCATAAAAAATAAAGATCTGACACTTGAAAGTTTCAAACTTACCGACATGAAATTACCGACTTCACCGACAGTTAAAAAGAATTTAGGATAATATTAATTACAAGGAATTTAGTAGCAAAAGTATGTATATGGAATTCGTTGTGAAGAAATTTGTATTTGTAAAATGACTTCTTATTTTTGGCTGTATCTCTCCTTTACATTATTGACAGCGCTATGAAAATATTAATTTCAAAACAATTGAGGTGAAAATTCATTCAAATTCAAGTATGAATAAAGCCTTGTGGCTGATTTGAGTGACTTCTTTGAATGTCCAGTCTTCTAGGTAGCCGTTCCAAAGTACGCTGCTATTTTCGATTCCGAGTGTCATCTTTAAAGTGTTTTCCGTCCAAGTGGAGTTTTTGTACTAAGTTTGTTGGCACAACTGTCTGACACAATCTGTGAGTTTGTTTGTTTTTTATACGTCCGTGAAAGGAAATTAGATTTGTGTGGCTTTGTTGTCTTGAACTTTAAATATATTTGCTGTTTTTGATGATGGAGTATTTTTTGAAAAATTCACCGTAGAGTCACCGCTGGAGGGGTCTTCATTGATTTCACAGTGTTAGGTTGTTTTACCATAGAATCACCGCTGAAGAAGTCCTTGATGATTTCGCAGTGTTTGAATAATTCAACGTAGAGTCACCGCTGGTGAAATCTTTGTTCATACCACAGTGTTGGATCAACTTAACATAGCGTCACCGCTGACAAAGTCCTAGAGATTTCGCAGCATCAGATTGTTTTAATGTAGAATCACCGTTGAGGGGGTCATCATTGGATTCACAGCGTTGAGCAAGTTTAACGTAGAGTCACCACTTGAGAACCAGTTTGGTTCCACAAGCGTCGAAGATAGGTAAATCCACCGTTTGAGAAATCGCTTCACAATTTGTTTGTTTTAAAGTTTCTCGTCGTCTGCGACCGCCTGGATCCGTACGGCGACCGCTGGTGTCGAGTGTCATGTACAGCCGTCCCGTCACCGTCAGCCAAGTTATCCCCGTGTAAGTTCCTGAAAAATCTATGTTTTATGTTCACTGTTGTCGTATTTGTGTGAAAATAAATCTAATTGTAACACCTACCTCTTGATGATTATTTTGACAACCCTGAACCTTGTCTTCTGAGCTGTCCAGCCGTCTGCCTCAGAAACTGCGTCACCGACCGCATTGGCGCCGAAACACACCGTTACACATTAGTCATTCCACTATCCAAAAATATAGGAATAATTTTCGTTCATTCTTACAGATAAAAATTAATTAAAATATATTTCGTAATCATCATGAACCTTCGTACTTTCTATAGGCGACAATTATATTGCATAGGACATGTCTGCACAGTGGTGTGCGCAATTATTTAGCGGAAGGGTTCAAAGTGAGACACACAGTGGGTTGTAACAGTGAACGGAGGGATGATCACACCCTGGTCTGTGCCATGTGCTTCGGTCTATAGTGTTTAGATCACGGTTGGGCGTCGATATTACCAATGCGACCTCTCCCAAAAGGGAACAATTTAATTGGGACCAATGTTGAATGAATGGAATGTGGATAATAGATAGCTAATGGAGAGAATAGTTCCGTAAGAGTTTTATTGTGAAAATAATCATTATTAGAATATAAGTCGTTCACAAGTAATGTTCTGAATACCAATAAATCGATAACTCATCAGAATTAAGTTCTATTATACAGGTTTAAAAGTTGGTTTATCAATAAAACAATATGATTCGATATTAAACCAAAAGACTAATGATGTCCCAATTTTCTTTTATCGATGTTATAGTCAGTACTAGAGACAGTATGTTTATGATTTCAAAAATAGAATCATTTGATCCCATAGCTCAATAATTTGTTATACTCGTGATCATCCAAACAACTTCAGGAAAACTAACTATGCATGAGATTGTAAGTAAACAGTAGCTGCCAGCAAGAGATAACCAAGTTAACATCAAAAAAATCTCGCTTGCATCCATTCCAAAATAGGTCTATTTCAGGAAATACCTAGCTGTCATGACCTCACTCATGTGACCAGTCAGCGGTATATTGGTGCTTGGTCGCGACCATAAGTCGTACGGTCTGTTAGAAGCTTCGACGTGGAGGGGGTAAATCTCGTTAACACCAGGCTGGATACAGCACATTCTCTAATTAACAAGACATCCTAATGAAATATCCCTTGATTGCGACACCGATCAAACCACGTATTATATTACACGTACGACGCCGACATAACGATTCGTAGAGGGATATACTGAGATAGAGGAATGTGGAACTTGATAGATGGGAGTTTGTCAATAAGAGACATAATTGCAAAGTGAAAAAACTTATATAAGAGCTTGATACTAATACCACTACAAATAAACACATACATAGAAGAGACTGGAACAATTCAATAAAATCGGAAATAAACCTTAGTAAAGGAAGATTGTGAAGACGACTACAACAGAAATTATTCGAAATATAAGAAATTTCTCATAGAGCAGGAAGCTAAAATTTCATGAAGAAATCTTTTCAATTACAACAGTAACTATATCAAAAAACAATGCAAAGTATATATTCGAAAGAGTTTTTCTCTGAAGACTTGATAATCCTTCTAGACTCAAATCTCTGATATAATAATTCCTAAGCCATGTTAGTGCAGCAAAGCATGTCTTTAATGTCTTGCTTATGCAAATGTAGAGGCAATATTATAAGAATGTATGTACGGTAGATAATAAACATCATGTACATATATGAAGACATTATTAAAGGCAGAGTTTAGGTGGCTATCTGGAGTTTGTTTAACATTTTACCGTGTGTGAGAGTAGAGTGCGGATTACAACCTAAGCTAATTAAGCTTTCAGAATTAATTATCCTGATTATTTTGTTCTTCAAGTAATTACATTGTATTAATAATTAAGTTTGTTTTATATAGCAGTGATAATGCCTAACGTAAACATTTACCTGTCACTTTTAAGCCGTACTTATCCTCTTGCTTATTCTGCTTTGCTTGCTAGTTCTTGGCTCTATTTCTTACTCTAATTCATAACTGCTTCTTGATCCTTGCGCAAAAAATGGATGTGAATCAAGACTCAAGATGATAATGGTGCAATTCATCTAATTGAATTCTCTATAATTTAGGATATCGTAGTATTGCTTTCAGAACAATTTTATGTATTTCTAGATGAAATTTATTCGCCCAATATACAGCCTCTGCATGAAATTATCAGATACAATGAATTCCATAGAAGTTTGTATTTTCTAATTTAGTCTCATGAACCCATTCAATGAACTATATATTATACCAATACTATAACAAAAAAAAAATTGCTATGACGAAGCATTGCTGCCGCTGTGATTTCAGCCACAATTATCTTAGATTGGAGATGCAACTGTAGACATATGTTTCGTCCTCATTAGGACACTTCAGTACAGCATAATCCAAGCACAAGATAGTCCAGGCTTGAATCCCAGAGTCATAAACTCATTGCGATAAATGGTCCGCAGCAGTAGAAACTACAAGCAACACCATCTAGCGGGTACAAATGCCGATTGCACAGCTGATAAGATGGATGAGATATCACACCAAAAAAAAGATATTGTAAATGTTGAAAGCTTCTATGCCAGCTATTGAATTTATACTCATTTCAAATATGATCAAATTACATGAGAGCCAAGAATAAAATGAAGGACTAAGGCAGGGAAGTGCATTTAATCCGTTGTTATTCACAATATTCTTGAATAGTATTATCAAGAAAATAAAGGATAAAACAAGAAAAATGGATGTTGGTTACCACCGGCTCACAATAACAACAAAAGGTGAATGTGATTTCGCAGATAATCTAGCAGTTCTAGTTAAGAAGGACAAAGACATGCAATACAATATAAATATACGAACCATGAGACAAACAAGCATAATATGATCATAGATGTAGACAAGCAAAAAAAATGGTGGAAGCAAAATAAGATACGTCAACTGACATGGAAATAACCAGTAAGAAAATAGAAAGAATGGATAGATACATACACATATCTGGGAATAACAAGCAGCAACAGAGAAAGCATGGATCAAGAGAACAACAAAAGAATATTTACAGTCAATAGAAACTTCAAGCAAAAAACAAAATAATATCAAATAACTAACCAGTGTCATTATATGGAGGTGAGACGTGGACAATAAATCAGATGAATAACAGTGAAATCCAAGCAGCAAAAATGAGATATTTAAGACGAGTAGAAGAAGATAGATGAAATAAGAAATTATGAAATAAGGAAAAATCTGGAAATGGAAGGTATACATAACACAATCGACAAGGAGCAAGTGGTATAGTACGGCCACTCAATAAGAATGTCAGTAGAGCAACAAACAAGACAAGTATTGAACACAAAGATTACAAAGAAAAAAGAGAGAAAAAGACCTGGAAAAACATGGAAAGACAATATAGAAGAGAATTTAAGAAGGAAGAGTATCAGCTGTCGAAATGCAAGAAGAAGAGCATAGAACTGATGAGGAATCTCTGCTAAAATCAATTCAATCGCGGAGCCCGCAAGAGTATGTAGCAGATTCAAAAAGATAAATAATAATGATAACAAATATAATCCAAGGTTCAGGATGCTTCATTAAATGTCATATTTTGGGAAAAACAAGAGTATACGAGAGCAGAATATTTTTTACATGAAATAGTCTCAATTTTATCAGTCAGCCTTTTCACTTGTACAAAGTACAAGGAAGTATTGTGAAACCGACAAAATTCACATATCAAGATTCTGATGGATATATTTGAGCTTCCCTGAATCCATTTTGACTATTTTTGGCTTGATGTCGGTACGTATGTTCGTGCGTGCGTTCGTGCATGCGTGCGTTTGTGCGTAACTCGCAAATCTCAAAACTGGTTGAACGTGTGATGTTGAAATTTTGTATTCAAGACTGGTATAGGGTCTACTTGTGCATCTCGCATTATGGTTCCAATCGTCTGTACCGGTAGTGCACTCTACTTAAGACTTTTTTTTAATTTTCCACATAAATTCAGAATGATCAGCCATAGGATACTAAAATTTAGCATTTGGAATTGCTGTAGCATCTAAATGGTCATCTTCTATTTTTGTAACAATCGGCTGAGCCGGAAGTGCATTTTATATGACAGACTTTTCAAATTTTCCGCATGAATTTTGAACAATCAGTCGTAGAATATTCAAATTTTGTATAAGGCACTTTTATAATATCTGGCTGTACACGTTGCATCATGATTGCTATTGACTAAGCCGGAAAAGCACTTTATTCGGAACATTTTTTAAATTTTTCGCACAGATCCAAAACAATTGAACGTAGATTGTTGGAACTCAGTATTTAGGACGTTTATACTGTCTTGATGCTCATATCCTATTTTTATTGAGATTCACCGAGTCGGAAGTGTACTTTATTCGACAGTCTTTTGGAATTGTTCGCATAAATTCGAAACGATCAGGTGTAGAATATTGAAATTTGGTATTTCAGTCTGCTGTAGCATCAGAATGATTGCCTACTATTTTCATAACAATAGACTGAGCCGAAAGTGCACTTCAGTAGGAATTCATGTTTCAGTTTTCCGCATAATATCAGATCTGTTGGTAATCGTACAATTTTGGAAATCGGTAATTAAGAATGTTGTAGTATAAGAATAATGGCCTACTGTTTCCATAGCAATCGACTTGGCTTAAAACGCATTATACTTGACAGATTCTTAGAATCTCTTGGGTAAATCCAAAACGATTAACTGCGGAACGAGGAGATTTTTTGTTTGATTATACATATCCAATGATATATACGATGAAACACAGAATCACATCGTATTATATATATATCCAATGATGTACAAGTAAGTCACGTGATGTTCACGTCAGATTTCTTGATTTTGTCATATCAAAAGCCAATTACCTCTCACATGTAAAAGAAGTTGTTATCACCCATAGATTTTGAGTGCTGCAGCTTTCATGATCAGTGCTTTCAATATCCATTGAAATCAGAATAATTCTTCCTCATTTGCAATAAATATGTGTCGTCGTTCGTCGTTTGTTTATCTTTAATTGCCATCGGCCATTATATAAACCTACTGATGTTGAGTCACAGAAGTCCTACCAAAAGTAGTGGCGGATCTACAAGCAGGCAGAGTAGGCCTGAGCCTGGAGCGGCAGATTTCAGGGGCGGCAAATTGATGGACCAATTTTTTTCTTCTCCAGCTGTTTCACAGAAATCCAAAAAGTCGCTTAGAAAGGGTGAAAAATATCAAAAATCAAACGCTTCAGCTGTTATGTGGATAGAGTCACAATAAATGAACAAGATCACTCACGACGATATCATCGATGCTTTGGCCAATAGAAATCGTGTGAAAGAGTATTGCAAGAATCTTCTATGTCTCAATTGAATTAGTATCTTGCAACTGTTTGTAAGCACAATGAAGAATGTACATTATTTTGTGAGAAGCATACATTACTTGAACCTATTAGTCGTGTATGATTGATCTTGAATAAGCCCAGAAATATACTTCAAAATTATTTCTTGTACAATATCAACAGAATTATTGCAATTGTAAGAATAATCTAGGAGCTAATGATTGTAGAGATAACGCCGGCCAAAATTTAACAGCCTGTACTTGGGAAAAGCCTTAATTCGCCACAAACCAAGAGCGACACTCCCATTCGGCGATTTTCATGTACAGCATTCTATCTCACTGACCTCAGACATTTGAATCGGGTTTCAGGCTGAATCGGGAAGCTCAAAATGATCATTGAAAGAGTATTCACCCTATAAGAAACACCAAATAATAGTAGCTCTTACATAAATAACAATGCAAAGAACATGGTATTCATCAATTCGTTACAAAAAAAAACGCACCACATGCATTTTAAGTGCAAAGGACGTTCCGAGCACTGATATAAAGTATTTTGCAACGAACGTCAACGAAGTTTCGCGAAAGTAACTGATTGGGCATTTGAGTCTGTTTGATAAAGCATTTTTCCCTACAACTGAGCTTCTTGGTCTGACTGTCGCTTCTGATAGATATTCTGTGGTCAAGTCTAGAATATTCATTCTCATCAATATCATTTTATTTGTTCAGTACTTGATCCGAATAAAAAACGTTCCTGATGAAGCTGAGCTCGTGATTTATCTCCTATAAAATTTTGGATTTTTCGACGACAATCTTAAGATCAGCGTTGCTTACCTCAACTCTGTAATAAAGCGTTGTATAGTCTATTAAACAGTTTGGGTTATTAGCAAAGTTTGGTAACACAATCCTGATGAATACTCGACGTGAGGATTAATCAATGTTTCAATCTGTTGGAGAGATATTCTTCAATCTGATGGTCATGGTACTTTTTTTCTTCTCAGTTCTTATATCTAAAGTACACAGATTCAACAAATGACGCGTATTGTAAACAGAGGCATACTCCTGAAAGTTCAAGAATAAGTTGGAACAATAACAGCAGATATAGAGCCTCAACAAAATAACCTATCTTCCAATCAAAATGAATATATCTACCTAAAAATATTGATCTGCAATTTCTATTTATTCTTGTCATCCCATGACATGCACCTCGATACAACATCATTATATCGTAGACTTAATCGAAAATTGAATGGTAATTTCAAATATTAACAAGAAAAATAGAGAAAACGTGACTCATTATTTGCTTGGCAGTAGGAAGTACTAAGCTTTGAATAATTCATTGAATCTAGACAAGTGAACATACATACACATTATTCGACTGGTTCATGGACGATAAGTACTTGAAACATTCATGGGTGAATAAAAGCTGAGAGACATAAGAATAATTAGTTTTTTCGAGGTAATTAGATAGAAATATCGATTTTTGCTGCACACAATTTTATCTCCACTTTCATCCATAAGCAGATTTCATGAGCAATTTGATTCAGAGTATTCAATTCCAAATCAAAATCAACCTAGTGGAAACTTCAAATTTCAATCTCTTGTTTACATGGTCACTTTCACTGACTGATGACAGTATTTACTAGATACAATTAATTCCTTTTAAATCTGTATAAAATTCAATATTAGTTCCAGTCACATTCTATCTCATTTCGCAGATGTACTTCCGGGTCAAACCAATCTTTTGAACCAAACTAAGGATGGCCTCATGATGATTCAAAGAAATTCAGCTATATATATACTGATCACTGCTCAGGGCGAGCATGATGTATTTGAGAGCTAATTAGAGCAATTCGGTTGAAATTGTATCTCGCGCAGCCAATTGTGAGATTTTGTTATAAAAGGAAGCTGTCTGATGTGTATTACGTTCTTGTTGGAGTTATTTATCGATTGTGCCAGGGGTTTCAACTTCAACTGAACAAACTTGCATACATTTCAAAGAAATTCAATTGAAAGCTTTTTGAAGTAATATTTTATTTTTGTACAAATTTTTTGGAGCATTTCACAACATTTTCAACATTTGAGCTCCTTGAATTTTCTTATCTTGTTAATAAAGAATGGAATTTTTTTTTCGCATGTTATTTGAGTCACAAGTATGTATCAGGAACCTACGAGAGCTGTATTTTTCGTTCTGCTTATGGGAGAAAACCGTAGATACATTTTAATGACTGCCTTTCAAAGTATTCCTAATGAACGTTAATGCATTTTTGCATTCGCTGGATCAAATTTTGGAAATTGTTACGTTCCAATTTCGCACCTTGTTCCTATTTTTCCATTTTCCATATTCCAGACTTTTTGCTTGAGGCAAAGATTTATTTCTATCATTGAGAGTAATCAAAGCCGCTTAGCGGGATTTATTATAAATTAGTGTCGTACTCCGACCGAGTAACCGTGTTTCGGTTGGTGTACGTCGGTCGAGCAGCCCAATTTTGGGGATTAGAAAGAAACTTTCACGTACCACGTGTTATCGTAAACCGCCACTAACATCCTAGGCGAAGTGTCCGCACGTCCGCAGAGCACCCAGCGAAGCAAGCGCCGGTATCCAGTTCCTGAGACCATCTCCAGGTTACTTAACCTTGACACCTGTCCACGACCAACTCTTGGACCGATACCTCCACCAGGCCAGGCGACAACATCACCACAGTTCTGGAGAACTGACTTCAGCTAAGTGTCTGTTTGTACTATTTGTTGGTTTTGTTATTGTTGGAGCAGAAGCATATGTTTTTTTTTTGTCTACGTACGTGTCACTTATTTTGTGTTAGGCGCTCCTTGGATGCAGCTGATGTGAATGCAGTGGTATTTTGGCGCTATATGCTTATTCTGTACAACGCAATCGATTGGGCTAGGCCCCTGTCTCCGTGATTACTGTGAGCTTCGGCTAGTTAAGGGGCAAGGCGTATGGCGTCAGGTTTTGCACATACTGGTGTGTTTTTAATTGCGTGATGTCCTTCAAGGCGCGTTATTTTGTTTATTGGGCCCTCAGCCACTGTTTGTTTATTTTACAATTAGCTTCATTCATTTTTATAATTATTTACATTCATCTTTGCCAGTCAAATTCTATTTGAGTTCATATTCCTTTTTTGATTAACCATTTATTTATTTGTGCATATATTGAAGTCAGTAATTCCGTTTAAAATCTTTGTTTTATTGTGCGAAAGAGTAGACCCGCACGTTTCTTTAAGACAGTTTAGCTGCCACAATCTCCGTTTGAGAGTGTGGCTTGTGGCGAGTACAGTGTCACTTAAGTCGACCTCTCTGGTGGATGCTGAAAGCCATTACGCGGTCACCTATTCCTGTAGCTCCTCTGTCCGACCCAACACCCCTTTATTGCAGGTATTTTCGTTATTGTGGGTCCTGCGGACGAAAAGACAGCATCGTGGCGCTCCGGGTATGCCTGGAGTCTCACTTTGCGATGCCTCACGTTACCTACAATCTCCCTGAGATTAAAAGCTAAGAACGTATTCAAGTCAGTTTGGATCGTCCAAAGTAGTTACTCCACTCGTTTACTGGTACAGACCAAATCATTTTTATGAAGACTTCGACTGTGCTTCTTCATGCGACTCAAATCTTTGATCACACAGTCCGTTTCTGATTTTTGAGGAGTTTTATAGATCGTTGATTGTAGAGAAGGAGTCTGACAATCCAAAATTTGAATTTGTTATCCTAAAAATTCAATAGTTTCGTTAGCTGTGTGCAAACTTGCATTGTCTTAGTAAAGGACGATTTGTCGTTCAGAATAGGTTTTTTTAAAGCTCAGCAATTAGTACTAACAAATAGTTGTATACCAATCATGAGAAACAGTTCCTTGATCTTGCGGACCGTTATTTAGAAGACACTTTGAGAACGGATGACTTTTGTCAGATTTTCTTCAACTTGGAACACCCAAACAGTTGACTGATGTCTATTTTTGGTTTCATAAGAGTAAATCCACGGGTCTTAACCACTGAAGATGCTGCACACGTTTTTAGAGTCTTCTGCGTTCAATCAGCCATTTATGGCACAAATTGAGCCCAGCTTCTTCCTGTTCTTTGGTCAACAGATGCAGCATCCAACAGTCAACAAATTCTTGCTGTACACAATTCTTAATGCAATTTTTTTTAAGTTGAAGTCTTTGGGATTCCAAGTGATTTCTTAATCTCGCGTTTTGTCACATTTTGATCTTCGTTGATAAGCTAGCGCACGGCATCGACGTTCTGTCGCCAAGGCCTACTCGTCAACATCTGAATTCTCTGTACCATCGAGAAACTGTCAACTGATGTGATACTTCATTACCGAAAACAAAAATCAACCCAGCGAAGCATTCTTGTTATGATACTCCTCTTCGAAATTTGTAGAAGAATTTGATGCGATAATCCAATAATTTGTGAACTTAGAGAACTCGCTACAGCTAAAATAACACATACATCTCACTGGAAGTTTGAATTTGGCTTATCTAATTGTTTGACGTCTGATTGGTGGTACAATCTATGAGGCAGTACGCAAAATTAGAATGACAGACCTCGTACTATTAGTACCAAGAGTATTATAAGATAGCTCTTGTTTTCAATCCTATCCTTTTATTGGAGTTGTTGACGTTTACTGTTGTTGTACGTACATTATTAGAAAATTGGAATTATTACACACTTAAGGCTGGAATGACAGTAACCCGTCTGCATTTTGAATCGGCAAGCAAAATCTTGCAGCTATAGGTCACTCCATCCATTTCTTATCTTATTATTTTGTTTGTTCATACTCTGTGGTTACACAGCAACGTTTTGATATATTCCTCAATTACGTTGGTCAACAAGTGCAGAAACTATCATCTCATGCATACATATTGGTCATTTCACGATAATATTCGGGTTTCATATCTGGAATATTGAATTACAACCAGAAGTACAATTTGCTGAAGTGACAGTGCCAATTCACACCTATTTATCGTAAATTTATTAATACTATTGACCACATTGATCAAGATAGTAGCCCGTTGTACTTACTCAAGACTAAAGGTGAGTGTCATATATTTTGAAAGTTCATTCGAGTGTTTGCTTCTTAATAAATCACCTTGTTAATGACCGATTTTGTCAAAAATCAACTGAATTCATTCCCATATTTTTGTTTTCATTCTATTGCAATAAGTCTTCACTTTTTATGATACCGGAATAATTTTTGGAACAAGTTCCCCTCTTATCAAAAGTATCACAGATTCTATATGATCAATTGATTCTCTCAATAACTTTCTACATTTGTGTTCAAAAATTTATTACTTGCAGTCTGTATCCGGCTAGGGTAGTAATAAAATATTCACCGTTAGTCAATGAAGCTATAAAATCTTGAATATTGATGAGGATGCAAGCAAGGTCGCATTTCTAGTTGTATCACTGAATATATCTGGCTTGTTGGAGGCCAGAAAGACAATAATTATAAGACGGCAAAGTATTCATCTTCGAATAAGTTGAACGACACTCAGATCATTGTTATTACCATTCGTATTTAAGCCAATTTTTTTGATAATGCGCATAAGCATTGTGGCCCTATAAAGATTGTATTATGACACTCCTATTTATTCCTAATAAACTGTTCACACTGTATCGTCCCATTAGATTCAATTTGAGATAAATCTCATAGTAAAGAAGTTATTGAAGATGTATATGTTGTGGCCCGAGACCCAAAACTGTCTGTTCGTGTTAGTCTGCTAGTTAACTTCAAGCTCAGTGTTTGTTAATTTTAGATTAACCGACACATACAATTTTTTTAGTAACAATCTACTAGAGAAGACAACTTCATACTACACTGTCTTTGAACTCTACAAATTGCACCCACACATAAACCGATATAAATTAGGACATTCAGGTCATCTACGCCCTCTGTACGAAAGTATGCTAGAAAAAAATCAAATTAGACAATGCTACAGACACAAGACCAAAAAATTGACGTCTGAGAATACCTGATTGATTGGTTATTCAATCAAATTTCTCAAAGTAGTAAGGTTTGGATAACCTTATGATTGTTATTCCTAAGCACACATCTTTTTTCTCATCACCAGTAACTGAAGAACAGAAGTGCAAGTAGTCCCAAATCACTAGCGAAGCAATTTGAAACTGATTACCATCAAAATCAAAAATAAATGAACAGATTCTCTTACCGTTCAAGAGTGAACATGAACTTTGTGTCATACATTGCTTTGGAAAAACATTTTTTTGTTGATCATTTAAACTCAATCTAAAGCACTAATAAGAACATCAGTCATCCGCGAGCATTAATAATATTGCTAGCATTGTCATCCTTTATTACTTGTTGACATGAAGGACTGTTTCTTCTATTCTACTTACTTACTTACTTAATCCTAAAGCCTATCTACCTTTTCAGGTGTAAGGCTGGTGGTTTTTACTTTTCTTGTTCATTCTTCTTCTCCTTCTATTGGTATCCGCTTCCAGACCTCCTTCCATTTTTCTCTCTTTTTGCTTATGTGGCCTGCTTCCTCCCATTTACAGCGTCTCTTTTTCAGTGCTTTCTTCACTTCTTCTTTCCATGTTTTTTTGGTTCTTCCTCTCTGTTTTGTTTTTGCTGTTCTTGCTTCGTACACTTTTTTTTGTCGTTCTCTCCTCTTCCATTCTTTGTATATGGTCTCACCATCTCAATTGTCCCTCTTCTATTATGTTTTCTATCGGTTCTACATTCAGTGTCTCTCTATATACCTTGTTTCTTATCTTGTCCAAAACTGTTTTTCCTTCTATTTTTCTCGGGAATCTCATCTCTGTACTGTTCAATTTACTACGTTGTCCTTCTGTTGTTGTCCAGGTTTCTGATTCGTAGGACAGGATAGGCACAGCTACTTCTTTGTATATTTGTGCTTTGGTTTCCTTCGGTATTTCTTTATTTGTTAGTATAGTCTTCTTCAAAGCGTTAAACAGTCTATCTGTGGCTCCTACCTGTGGCTCCTGTTTCGTTTATTTCATCTTCTAGTTTTCCGTCATAAGTCAGTATTGTTCCTAGGTATTAGAACTTCTTGACTTGTTCTAACGTTTCTCCTTCTAACTTAATTGTGTGTTTTTCCTCGTTTCTGCTTATGATCATCGATTTGGTTTTCTTGCGGTTAATCTTCATATTTATTTTTTCAAGATGTCTTCTGAATATTTCTAAGTTCTTGTTTAGTGTGTCTTCGTCTTTTCCTATTATTACCGTGTCATCTGCACAACATGTCTCTATTATTTTTACGTTTTCCATTTTCCACTTTCCTATTATGTATTCTTTCGCTTCCTTTCTTGCTTCTTTTATTGCTTTGTCAATCACTAGTGTGAAGAGTAACGGACTTAATATGCAGCCTTGTCTTAATCCTTTTGTAGTTTCAAACATGTCTGATGTTTCTTTCTTTGTTCTCACATAATTCTTAGTCTTTTTGCATAAACTTTGTATACCCATCATTATGTTAGTATCTACTTCTCTTTCCCTTAGCGTGTTCCATATGTCTTCTCTACCCACTCTGTCGAACGTCTTCTCTAGATCTATGAAGCACAGATGCACCTTGTCTCCTTGTTTTATTGTTTTCTCACTCACCTGCCTCATTATACTTATTGCGTCATTTACTCCTCTGTTTGGTCTGAAGCCATATTGTTTATCTTCTAGAGATTTTTCTACTTGGGTCCTTAGTTTCTTCTCCAGGATTCTTGCAAACAATTTCGCCGCTGTACTTAAGAGTGTTATTCCTCGGTAGTTTTGGCATTCTTCTATGTCACTTTTCTGTTTATATATGGGGCATATAATTCCTATTTGCCAGTCTTCCGGTGCAATTCCTGAACTAATTACTTTATTGTAAATTTCCTTCAACCTTTCCAGCGCTATATCTATTGCTGCTTTGAGCATTTCTGCCGTTATCTTATCATGTCCTGGGGCTTTACCTGCTTTGGTTTTCTTTAGTGCTTCTTTTATCTCATCTAGAGTTATCTCCTCATCTTATTCAAGTTTTTACTCCTGTGGTGTGGGTTCTCTCCTTTCCTGTGTACTTTTCTTTGCTCTTATATCTTCTCCTTCTAATAGCTCTTTGAATTACTGTCTCCATGTTTCCATTATCTCTTCCTCTTTTGTCATCAGTTCTCCAAGTTTGTTTTTAATATTATGCAACATTTTTGTCTTTCTCTTTTTTGTTTTCTTCATTATCTCAAAGAATAGTTTTTGATTGTCCTTATATGCTGTTTTCAATAGTTCGCCAAATTCTGTCCATGAGTTTTTTTTTGCCTCCATCACGGCATTCTTTGCCTTTTTTCTTTCAGCTTTATAGCTTTCATAATTCTTTTCGTTCGTCGTATTTATGTATCTTCTCCATTTCTCTTTCTTCCTCTTAATTGCTTCTTTTACTTTTCCATTCCACCAAAGCGTTTGTTTTATCTCTTTGTTCGTGATTTTTGTTGTTCCGCAGCACTCTTCTGCCGCTGTTATGATGTCTTGTTTAAAAGTTTCCAACATTTCTTCTATTTCCTCTTGTTAACGTTAAAACGACACTCAGATCATTGTTATTACCATTTGTATTGAAGCCAACTTTTTTGATAATGCGCATGGCTTTGTGGCCCTATAAAGATTGTATTGTTACACTCCAATTTATTCTCAAAGAACTGTTTACACTGTATCGTCCCATTGGATTCAATTTGTGATATATCTCATAGTACAGAAGTTATTGAAGATGTATATGTTGTGGCGTTGTGGCCCAAGACCCAAAACTGTCTGTTCGCGTTAGTCTGCTAGTTAACTTCAGGCTCAGTGTTTGTTAGTTTTAGACTAAAAGACACCTACAGTTTTTTTCAGTAACGATCTACTAGAGACGACAACTTCATACTACACTGTCTTTAAACTCTACAAACTGCACCCATACATAAACCGATATAAATTAAGACATTCAGGTCATCTTTGACCTCTGTCCGAATGTTTGCAAGAAAAAAATCAAGTCAGACAATGCTGCAGACACAAGACCAAAGAATTTACGTCTGTCGACGAGCTGAGAATACCTGATTGATTGGTTATTCGAACAAATTTCTCAGAGTAGCAAGGTTTGGATAACCTTATGATTGTTATTCCTAAGCACACATATTTTTTCTTATCACCAGTAACTGAAGAACTGAAGTGTAAGTAACCCAAATCACTAGCGAAGCAATTTGAAACTGATTACCATCAAAATCAAAAATTAATGAACAGATTCTCTTACCGTTCAAGAGTGAACATGAACTCTGTGTCATACATTTCTTTGGAAAAACATTTTGTTGTTGATCATTTAAGCTTAATCTAAAGCACTACAAATCAGAACATCAGTCATCCGCGAGCATTAATAACATTGCTAACATCGTCATCCTTTATTACTTGCTGACATGAAGGACTGTTTCTTTCATTCTATTGGACTAAAACTAATGAAAATTGATCAAATAATGAAGTTTGTCACGGGTTTGTCGTTTTCTTTAGGCAGTTTAAGTGTAGACGTATTCAGGTAACGTACAGACGATAAAATATTTAAATTAAAGGGGATGGAGCAAAGGTCGAAAGCGAACTAGAAAGTTCCGACATGGGGAGAAACCTCTTTTAAGGATTTACTTTTCGGTTCTTTGTGCTCCGTTGAGATTAGATGAATCATTACTTTCTGGGAGCAGTACGCCTTTTGAATTCAGTATTATCTTCATTTGATTAGTCAGTTATACACATTTGCTCACGCTTAGAAGGATCTGTCAGATTGAATTTGTGGACACATATATAAGCATAAAAATGTCTACTAAAAATTATGTAGCCTCAATGAAATTAAGCTTAGTAGGAGTCATTCAAGATTGCCTCCATATGAGCATCATATATTGGAGAATCTGCTAGAACTGTTAAGTCCTCCTGTAAAATATTCAGTTTCCTCAAGAGGGATTTTTGCATGAAGACTGCATAGTTTATGCAGTGAACGATGACGTAGATTCAGGATGCTTCTGCATATTCATTAAATCCTCCAGGATTTCACACTTCTCTCAGATTTGGACGCACATCAATTTTACATTCAAAATTCAACATTCGGACATGATGCGACGAAGAGACCGAATAAAAAGAGTTCTGGGATATTACTTTTCCATTCACATCAATCCAAATAAAATATCTATCGTTGTCAATGAAATAAATACGTCAAAATTGTCAATGTATCGACAGCTCTTGTCAATATATTGACAACTTTGATGGATTCGTTCTTTCAGTGTATGATTCTCGTGTAATTGTGATCTTATACAGAATGATACAAAAAAAATTATCTTTCAATCCAGTGGCTCTGAAGTGACCATTAGAATACCTGCTTGGAAATATGCATACAATCGCTTGAAGAAAACCAATTTCCCACTGGCATCTATTGAAAAAAATTTCATTCAGATGAGCTAGTTGAAAATCGATTGAAGATTAATTTGATAGGAAGGAATATATAACTGCGGTAAGATTTATCAAGTGGAATCTAAAGCAAAGTGAGATATTACCATCTTAAAAAAAACTATTCCATTCTACTTTTTTCAATTTGGATAAGTCGCTGGTGTCGACCATCCTCTTTCGCAAACTAATATTGAAGCTCAGCTCTTAAGGGTAACAGACTGTTCGATATCAGATGCATTATGAGAATCGATGTGGTTGACTTCTCTCTCTCTTTCTGTCCCGGAAATACCGTATTGAGAGTGGCGCCGAGAGAGACACTCTCGGCGCTACAATGAATGATGACTGCTGGTCGACTGCTACCTGATAACAGACTCGGATTGAAATAAATGGCGGCCCCTGAGTCGGAAACATATTTCTTTAGCTAATATTTTCTCTAGAACAGAGCGTTGGACCTACTTTTTCCAGGTAAAAACGAACATTACTCACGTGCTCACTGTTTGATCATGTCGTGGTTACAATCATTTTTCCAATGCTGATCGAGAATGCTCTGTTTGTCTTTCCCAGATATTTTCCAGATCACACAAACTTCTTGTGCTACTTATATATTGTCACAAGTATTATTTATTGTAATGTATATTGAAGTTGGAACTTGGAATATTCTGGATATATTTCCTGACCATTTTCCAAGAATATGAAACATAATCAAATGTTGTACAATTCTAATTGGCTGAGGTCGTAGATTTTTCCGGAAGATGACTATACAGGCCGTCGCGCTGTAAAAGTACCTGTGAAAAAAGGTGGTCAGATGGACAGATGAAATATTGAAATTTAGGAACAATTGAATCTGTCGGCATTGATCTAGATGCCGAAGAAACTAAATTGAACAATAATATCTTAGACAGTGATACTTACACACCAACTGAAAAAACCCATCAAATAAAATCACTCTTCGACAACAAAATTGTGGGTACATTTCCTTGTATTTCCGACTAAATAAGTGAGAATCAAATATACCCGAAGTAGTGAATATTCGTTCGAAGTCCAAAAAAAAAATATTTGAACTGACAAAAGTAGAATAATGTAGAGTGTATATCTGCAGAGCAATAAATGAACAGTCTTGAAATATAAAGTGCAACTACAAGCAAAGTTGGATAACAACAACACCAAAAAAAGTACAGCGATATGGGAATCAGGCCTGTAACATTGTAAAAAAGGATGAAAAGAGGAGACAATGAATGCCTCCTACAGAGTTATACAAAAAAAATCAACTAAATACGTAGTGATGCCACAAGATATCCAATTAGATAAATTAGCACCCACAAATGTCTTTGTAATAGAGAAGATGAGAACTGAACCACTTAGCTGGCGATCTCACTGAAGATCTTGATTGACATCTCTGCCTTGCATTTGAATTTTGGCTGCCAGATCGAATTGCACTGGATTTTAGGTGGTGCGGATATCAGGTACTTCCACAGTGTCTTACTTTGGTTTGGACGACGTTAGATCGTAGAAGATGAGTGATAGGAAATGGAACGACCACTCACAATTTAAATCAATCCTCAACAAGTAAGTAACTGCGCCGAATAACACAATTGGCCAAGCTGCTTCCAAATATACTGCCAAAGCAAAGGCTTATCCATAAAAAATGGAAGAATCATCTAGATGATGAAAGCGCATTTTTGACAGCTCACGAATGCTTATTACTTCAGAGATTTCACAAATTACCATCTCTCACAATTACTGAGCTTGAAATCAAGCAGTTTGGGCAGACTTACGAAACAGCAGGTTCCATTTAGTACTAGTTTTAAGTTGACTATTTGATAGGTACATATTTTATGCATGAACAAACTCAAAAACACTTTTTAATCTTCATTGACTGACGGGAGGTCAAGTGCTGTACTTTAAAATGTTAATTTGATCTTCATCAAAGCTATATAAAAAAATACACCAAAAGAGAACAAATTTTCATCCAATAATAATAATTCATTCTAATAAGCTTCAAATTCGCGTCAAACAACTCATTGAATGAATCCCGGATAGATTTGACAACTGTACATAATAATAGTGACACGCGCGGCGAAAGTTGTAACTAAATTTTCATTTACTTCAATAAATTCTAGTTACCATATCCCTAATGTCATCCCTATGAGCATTGTTTGACTTTAAACAAGTAATTGAGTAATTCAATCTTCATCAATCACTGAGCTTGAATTAAAGCAATTTGTGCAAACCTACGAAATAGCAGCTTTTATTTAGTACCAGTTTCAAGTCTGTAAATAGTATAGTTGCTGAGAGCTCAGCGTCATGCCAGGCAGCCAGCCAGACAGCCAAAGTGAATATAATAGCGCTTCTTCCCAAAAAATGCACTAAAAATAAAACATCTCCAAGTGTGGGCTTGAAATTACCCAAAAAAATGTAGCGGTAATCAGTAGAGGGAAAAATATAACATTCTTCTTAAAGAAGGTCTTAAGGATGGCTCTCGACTCAATTCAAGTTCAGTTTGGTCAATTTAATTCAATAAAGAAAAAAACTATTTCTCATCAACAAACTAAGAAAACACAGCGGTAACCCTAAGCAGTAACTCGAAAAGTTATTGTGAGACTGTCGGTTCAAGCAGCGACAACTGTAAATAAATATTGCGAACTACCAATCCAGGTCCGGTCTCTGAATAATTTTATTTCCTAGATAATCATCATGGTAAGAAATTTTGCAACAGTTGTTACTGTGGATATTATCCATCGAATAATACTATTTGTAGATGGAAAGACCAGGCATCAATGAATAGAAGTGAACAGAAGTCACGCTTCTATTTAATCTGAAAATCTGACGTGAACATCAGGTGACTTACAGATTATCATTGCCTACCTTATCATTTCAATTCAACTGATTGTTGTATACGACAGATTCTAAATGTCTGTTATACATATAAACTGCATTTCCAGCTCAGCCGATTGATACAAAAATAGTAGATAACTATTTTGATGCTACAACAAGGCTAAACACTGAATTTCAATATGCTATAGCTGATCATTCTAGATTTATGCAGAAAATTTTAGAAAAGTTTCAGGTAAAGTGCACTTCTGACTTAGCCGATTTATACAAGAATAGCCGATAACCATTCTGAAAGAACGTTAAGTTCAAATACTGAATTTTAACATCCTACAGTTGAGCATTCTGGATTAATTAGAAAAATTCGAAAAAAGTTTCAGGTAAAGTGCACTTCCAGTATAGACGATTCGAACCATAATGCGAGGTGCACAACTAGACCTTATACCAGTCTTAAATACAAAATTTCAATATTTTAAGTTCGACCAGTTTTGAGATTTGAGGGTTACGCACGAACGCACGCGCGAAAATACGTACCGACATCAAGCCAAAAATGGTCAAAATGGATTCAGGGATGCTCAAAACGGATATTTCTATCAAAATCTCAATAGGTGAATTTTGTCGGTCTCACAATACTTCTTTGTACTTAGTACAAGTAAAAAGTACAACAAAATGGAAATCAACCTGACTTACAGCGAGACGTAGCGTTTATAACATTGTAGAAAAAGATGCCTACTGCAAAATTATACAAAAAAATCAGCTAAATACATTGTGATGCCACGAGGTGTCTAATTAGACAAATTAATACCAATAAAAGTCTTTTTGCACGATTGGGCGTTTTCATGTGTTTACCAGCCCTCTATTTGAGGTAGTATGTTGATTTTACCGGCAAACTGTGGTTACTATGGTTATGCTGACTTACCGCCCATGGAAAAAGGCGGTAAGTAAAAAATTGTGGATTTTTACAAAAAAAAATATTATTTGTTGACAATTTCCTTCATTATTATCTCCTGAAGACCTGTGGATATTAAATCATCAATCACAGGCAGAGCTCTACGGTCCTAGGAGTTAATATATTTTAAACTTATCTAGTTACTATCTGTACTTTTATTTTTGTTGTCTTGACAATTTTGTTTATTATATTTATATTTCTTTACACTTGAAAAAGGCAGCACTTTGCTGTCGAAACGTTATTCTAATTAATGTACAGAACTTATATCCCAATAAAACATATTTATTGATAAAATGAGTTCTGAAAAGCTTTTCCTTCATTATTTATCTTTATTTGTAATTGAAAATTCAAATTAAAATGTCAAACTTGACAGCTGACAGCGAATAAACAATCATCAGTTTGAATCAATTTAAAAAAGAAAATTAGGATCAATATTTTGAATCGATCCAATCGTGCAAAAAATTTTGTAAGCATCACGGTCAATAATTACACCAAGGCTCGGCCTCCAAACTATTATTCTCAATCGGTAAACTATACTTACTGACCTTAATACTTAAATAACTATTGTGGTAGGAAAATTGAAAACTGAACCACATACCTGGCGATGTCCCTGAAGATCCTGATCGACACTTCTGCCTGAAATTTGGATCTTAGCTATGACAACAAATTGCACTGGATTCCAGGTGCCAGGTGGTAAGAGAATCTAGTGTGAAAGTCAGGTACTTCCACAATGTTTTGCTTTGGTTTGGATGATGTTAGATCTGAATCAGTTTTTAACCCGTGAGCTACCTCGCAGAATAACACAAATGGCCAAATAACTTCGAAATATATGGCCGGAGCAAATATTTATTGGGGAAAAAATCCCCAATCTCGAACTAACACACAAAATTTTAGTGGTTATAAGTGCATAAAATAAACAAAGCCTCCGTTCTTAACAAGCTCTTAAGGCTTATTCTTGACTCAATTCAAGTCAAGTGTGGTTAATTTGACTCAATCGAAGAAAAATCCGTTTCTTATCAACAAACTAAGAAAACAGCGGTAACCCAAAGCAGTAACTCGAAAAATTAGTGTTAGATGACTGTCGGTGGCGCGTCTAGTTCAAGCAACACCAATTGTTAATGAATATTGTGAACTACCAATTCATGAATAAATGTAAACAAAAGTCACACTTCTATTCAATCTAAAAATAAATAAACTAAGTTCGCGGAGAGAAAATCAGAACTGAAGACCTGAAATATAAATTGAAAACTATTACTTTCGAACCAAAAACTATCTTCAACTGAAAACAGGTGATGAGATCAATCAAGTTAACACAACTCATCCATATTCTAGAACTAAGCCCGGACAAAAATTTCAAACCGATATCAAAAAATCACCGGAGACCTGAATTTACACGTAATAAAAGTGAAATTTATTGTGGATCCGAATGTTTTATATTAGAGTACTGCAAGATGTTGTGTTGAAACTGTCTTCAATATCCACGATAACCACCAGTTAAATGCAAGAACGTTGGCAGTTGGACAGGAAGCAACCAAAGCCGAACAGATGCAATTCAGAAAGAAAAAGATGCCAGAGCCGTGGAGAAGAAAGTGACTGAAATTTGAACGGTGAATGATGGAGAGCCCTGAAGTGAAGCATCAAGTCTTGCAAGCTGAACATGATAGAGGAACAAGGAAAGCTTTGATTGTCATTGAAAATCTGAAAAGTCTCTGTACTCTGCGAGTAAAAAGTATTCCGATGTCTATGTCAGAAAATGGAAGAATCATCTAGATGATGAAAGCGCATTTTTGACAGCTTATGAATGCTTGTTACTTCAGAGATTTCGCAAATTACCATCTCTCACAATTACTGAGCTTGAAATCAAGCAGTTCTGGCAAACTTATGAAACAGCAGCTTCCAAATAGTTCTAGATTCAAGTTGACAGTTTGATAGGTACATAATTTATGCATGTACAAACTCAAAAATACCTTTTAATCTTCATTGTTCAATTATTGACTGACTGGAGGTCAAGTGCTGTACATTAAAATGATAATTTGATCTTTATCAAAGCTATAAAAAAAAATATACACCAAAAGTAAATAAATTTTCAACCAATAATAATGATTTATTCTAATAAGCTCCAAATTCACGTCAAACAAGTCATAGTCTAAGAGCTGGCTACATAAAAAAACCTTGTTATCGCTACAATGTCAGTTTGACGGCAGTAGTAGCTGGTAACTGAGGTAACGATATTGTAAATGGCATTGTTCTCATCAAAATTGACAGAAAATTTCTTGGCAGTTTGGATTAAAACATTAAATTCAAAATGACCAAAAGCCACGGATTCGCGCTGGCAGACAAAGAGATTCGAACTTGGCAACATAAAAAGATCCTTTTACAAAAGGAATTAGCCATGTAGCGATAACAAGGTTTTTTATGTAGCCAGCTCTCCGTCTATCATTGAATGAATCCCGGACAGATTTGACAACTGTTTATAATAATAGTGACACCCCCGGCTAAAGTTGTAACTAAATTTTTATCTACTTTAATAAATTTTAGTTGCCATATCTCTAATGTCATATATATCCATGGGCATTGTTTCACTTGAAACAAGTAATTGAATAATTTAATGTTCCACAATCACTCAGCTTGAATTAAAGCAATTTGTGCAAACCTACGAATCAGTAGCTTTTATTTAGTACCAGTTTTAAGTCTGTACATAGTATAGTTGCTGAGAACTCAGCGTCACGCCAGCCAGCCAGCCAGACAGCCAAAGTGAATATAATAGCGCTCTTTTCGAAAAAATGCGCTAAAAAGTTGTTGCAAATTTTTCTCTGATGGCAAGATACCTGGGATGAATATTTTGTTGGAGTTAAATTTGAACTGATTTCAATGATTATGGCGACAAGCAATCGTGTTGACTGGAATCTTCTGGACGACAGCGTTAAATGCTCTATTAGGCTGGTTTGAGTAAGAACGTTCAGATTATGAAATGCTGACATCTTTATTCAACGAAGGAAACGATGTGTGATAATTAAGTCGAATTGTTTTTTCTTGCTTCTGTCCTATTCTACAGTTTCGGTCCAACTTATACCATCTTCTTTATTCAAACTGCGCTTCAAAGATGAACACCTAACAGAACTTCTACTTGGAAAGCTACGAAACCTTATACACAAGGCAATGTTTGTGTATGCTGTGCAGAGTCTGGTTAAAGGAGCTTTTGCATATTGCCCAAAATTAATACAGGAATATGTGGCGCTACTTTTTGTCAATAGCCAGACCAGTCCGCCAGACAAAATTAAAATGTATAAGTGCGAGATCACCATAGGTACTATCTTCGTGGAATAAAGTTAGCATGAATTTATTTATTTTGAAAACCACGTTACCGACATTTCAAGAACACAATGACGTATATTTTGCATATTTTATGACGGATTCATCCATAATCTGATTCAATATACAAAAAAGTAAGTGAATAGCTATATTATTGACTGATTATTAGGAATTTATTATTATTCTACCAAATTATTAGGTTAGAATAGTGTTTTCAGAGGAACTGTCATCTGTCACTTAAAGGTCACTATCTCAAGCAGGCGGCAAAGAAAAAATCAGAACAAAGCGGCACGGACAATCATTTTTGATCACTCTGTAGTATTTTGTTCTATTCAGCACAACTGTCGTCTCATTTACAACGCTTGTGACTAAAGTATAAATACTTGCAGAATCTGGAACAAAAATATGATAGTTATTAAACTGTGTTTTTGTGACTCCCATCACACCATCAACAACATCATTCAGATTAAGCTGCGTTATAAAACCGTCTTATTATTACGCTCGCACTCTTACTCACAGCGACTTTTTAATTGTGTCTGGAGGATGTTTGGCCCCTACGATTGGTCTGGCTGTTCACAAAAAGAATTGAAATTGTTCCCTGAATATCATATATGAAAATTGGGATTCAGACTATAAGTAAGGATACGTTATTTCTCACAAGATTTGAAGCATCTAGCAGAAACTACCGCCGATGGGAGATTTCTGACAGTACTGATTATTAGTCTCTAGCAATATTCCCTAAAACATTCAAGAAAGATGAGCAGCGTTTTAACGTACCTTTAGCACTTGATACATGTAAATGGGCCGTCGGTCCAAGCTAGTAATTATGCATAAGATGAAAGTACTACTAAACATAACTCTATCAGGATGCACATACATTATCCACAATCAACTGGGCGCGATTACAAATATTGGCCCCAGATCATGAAATTTCCAACGCTCTTTTTGATAACTTCATGTAAATCACTTTCTATATTAAAATATTAGCAGATAATAGCTTCAACTCTTGGAATTTTCTAATTTTTTGTATGAGGCAGTTCAACACACCTATCTGGGATTTCTCAACTCGATATGATTATAATGTTATTTTTCATGTTCGTTTTGTTTTGGAGTTCACTCTTGTTCTTTCAGAAAGAATTATGAATAATACATTACAACATTTTTTATGCGAACAGAGTAAATATTGTTTTTCCCAAAAACAGAATGAAGTAGATTCTAATTTCCGTGGACAGTGACAGATGGAAATTTACTCATAATGACAAATGACACATGATGTTTAACTGAATGTGAACTGAACGTGAAGTATCGATATGAATCATTTCATATTAATTCTTGGGCGAAAAAAGTGTGCAGTTTTTGTAATAAAAAATATGCATTGCCGATTGTACATATGAATTCATCATTATATTAAAAATGTAGGATAGGATATTTCGGTGGATACAATAATAGTTTTCATGCATGTCACGCTGAATTCATCTATGAATTCATTTGCATCCCAAATTTTATACTGAATTTGCATATTCTATAGAATATAACATATTTATATCAACCTATTTTTATTCAGATTCTTTCAAATTGGAAAATTCATATAGGGATATCCACCATGCAAAGTCCTGATGAAGGTTTCAAACAAAAACCAAAAGCTTGACATAATTTAAAAGAGGACTCTTTTATGCTGGTTTCCATAATTGAGTGCCATGCCTACAAAAATTTGTCGCATATATATATAAATATATATATATAGATAAATGTAAGCGAGAATCTCCTATTATGATGATTGTTGATATATCTCTATTCATGCCGGTATATCATTTTGCTTTACTGTATATGAGAGTTTTAGCCTGCTGGTTACCAAATAATTTCATTATAAATTAATTATTGGGCTTACAGCTCTACTAGAATCAATAGAATCAACTATGTATCTCTATATGACTTCAACAAAATTCTTCAATATCGATAGAGAGGAAGTGTGTTGATTATAATTTCATGTTTATTTTCTCATTGGAAATTCAGGATAATGAATTCACATTATAACTTTAATGAATATGATGAGGGAATTTCCAGATAACGGTTTCACACAATATAGTTTGCTTCATTAAACTAATGCACATAGTAATCTATTAAATAACGTGGAACGAAGCAATTATCTTCGTTCATACTGTCAAACTCCACTGAACTAAACTTTGCTTTTGTCTTAATTTACATCCTTTGTGTCAAATTCGTGTGAGTCTTCGACTTTTGAAGGATTTCCTGAAAATACAGAAGATTGAAATCGTCCAACTAATGTACAAAATGTGTAATTAACTTCAAGACATTGTCTTGGAGATGCCAAGAGGACTTATAAAATATTAAGAGCATTTATAGATCGAGAATTGAGTGGAAATGTGAAGAGGAATCAAGATATTGATATAATCACTTGAGTGTCGAATCTATCTAATATTTTACAGAAGCATTACAATAATGGAGCTTATTATTAGAGATGTGCTTATCTAGTTGAAGTATTTCATTCAAGTTGATTGTTCGAACCTTATAAATCATATATTGAAGCGTTTCAATTTGTCTTTTGTCGACTTGTTTGAGTACAATAGCATAGCATACTTGATACAGCATACATGTACATTTATTAATGCTAGTGAATGCATATTAATTACAATTTTGTTCTCATATATACTGCAGGATTTGAAATATTCACAACACACTTAAAAATCATGAAAGCCTACTTGCAAGTACAGAGTTTTGTTCATACTGTAGGACAAGTAGGTATATCTCGTTTAAGTTAAGTTATGAATACAACTTCAAGGACTGATTAGGAAATTGGAAGTAAAATATTGCAATAATCTTATTATTTGAATGTTTTGAACTCTTGTGACTTTTATCTGCATCCAAACTCGAAAAAATGCCTTGGCGGAAAAAGATTTGACTCCAACGATGAAATCATCGCTGAAACAAACGCTTATTCTGAAGAATTGCCCAAATCCTATTATTCGGAAGGGATCAAAAAGTAATAAAGACTTTGGACGATGTGTATCGTGCTATAAGGACATTATATTGGGGACTAAAATAGCTTTTGATCAAATGAATCATTACTTGTTCAACTCTCTATGGACTTGCCCCCGTATATATTATATATACGGGACATACATATAACGAAACTCAAGGGACCAAGCATTTCTCATTGTTATAGAGAGTAACCGTTATATAAAGTGAAGAAAGAAAGACAATCAAATTCACAGTGATTTTTAATACGTATTAGATAGAATGAGTAATTGAATCATTCTCAAGGTTTTCGACCAAACAAATTGTACTCTACGTTATAGGGAGATTATCGTTTTCAAGAATGATGTTAATAACGTTAATGTCCGACTTGTTTATTATTGTTGTCATAATAACACTGATTTTAGGGTAATTACTTAACAAATAATTCCTGAGGGCATTATGTTTCAAAATAATGGCCTTGGGCATCATTTTGAAAAATAACAAACAAGTTACAAGGTTATATAGTATTTAAGGTATCAAGGGTGTTAAAAGGACAATAATGCCTACGGTCAACGTACACACCTTGGGCCAGAGGCCCTCGGAAAATACACTGTTGACCTCAGGTATTATTGTCCTTTTAACACCCTTGATACCTTAATTACTATATAAAGAGCTTGAACTATACATATAAATAATAGTATACGATATATTATCAGGTTAGGGGGGAGATACGGGTTGTATCTAAATTTTGGCGAGAACATATTTTCAATACCTTGCGCCCCGCTACTGATTGAACTGACTTTATATAACTGGAATCGCTTTTGGAACGAAAACAACCAATGACATCTGTAAGCTGGTAGTAAGACTCCTAAGTGCTCCCAGGACGCATCTATGCGCGGTATATTGATCAAACCAGTACAGAGCTCCACCCTCAGGCAACTGCCGCGTAAAACCGTTCTCTGTTTGGGCTACTCACTAGTTCAGCACATGAATACTAGAGAGTAGCAGCAGAATCGTCGAAAATCGAAAAGGACTATATTTTTGTTGAATTTCTGCACACTATAGAGATTAAAACACCCAACTTCTACTCCTGAAAGGGTGAAAAAGACCCCTGAATTTCAAAGCTCAACTGTGACCTGATTGATAAGAGTTAGTGATTTAAAGTGATTCGTAAAAACAGCAGTAGCTTGCAAAAATATAGCATTTTGGATACCGCTGATTGTCATAGGTACTTCTATACAAAATAAATAAAAAACTATATTACACAATACTCACATGCGTAATTTACTATCAGAAAAGCAGTTAAATCAATTAGATAAGAATATTTTCATCAACTGCAGATTGAATGAAATTTGTACTTCACAAGATATCACATAAATCTAAAGAAAAGAATTGGAGGATTATAAATTTATAAAAATTGCTCAAAATTGTCGTTGTTCACAGTAACACACAATGCAACACGTTGAATGAGAATAACGGTACAAGCTTGTCGGAGGTAATTGTGTTCTTTTATTATTTCTGCGCTATTTTTAATACGCTGTTGCACTTCTTCAATACTTTGCGGTGCATCTTGGTTATCATAAACTAATGACTTTAAATGACCCCAAAAATAAAAATCAAGAGGATTGAGATCTGTTGATTTCGGAGGCCATGATACGAAATCACAACGCCCTATCTAACGACCTTCGTATGCAGTATCTAAATGCTCTTTCAAAAATTTGTTGTAGTGCGGAGGTGCACCGTCATGGAGAAACCATGCATGCTGCCAAACATCTAGCGGAATGTCCTCTAACAATTCTGGTAGAGTGTTTTGTAAAAAGTTAAGTAATCGTCACATTCATACGCGCAGGTGAAATGTATGGACCAAGTGGAGTACCATTCACAATCCCAGCCCAAACGCTCAAAGAGAATCAATGCTGAAAATTACTTCTTCTAATAACATGTGGGTTTTCTAGTGACCAGTAATGTGAATTGTGCAAATTATGAATACCATCTCAAGTGAACAAGGACTCATCGGGAAAAATTACATTCAATGTTAAATTTTGGTCTTGAGCATGTTGGTGGACAAGCCATTGACAGAAATTCACTCGCTCAAGGTGGTCACGTTGCATCAGATTTTGAACTCTTTGGTAATGGAACGGATGGTACCTTAAGTTCCAAAGAATTCTCCTCACAGTCATATGAGAAACTTCTTGTCCCAAATTGCGTGAAATTTGGCGAATACTAATTGTAGGATCAACATCAATTATATCCGATATTGGACATTTTCGATATTTTGTCGGTATTTTTGACGTCCTGCACCTCTACCAGGATCAGATCGAGGATATCCTGTATCACGAAGACGCTGTAGTACTCTTCCAAACATTCGATGACTGGGATGCCGCCTGTCAGGATATCGTTCTGCATACAAACGCTGCGCTGCTCTCCCGTTTTGCCCCCCTTCTACGTATACTATCGTCATATCAATCAGTTCTAAATTACTCAATGCAATATCCATCTCCATATTTTTTTTTTTTTTTTTAATTCGATAACAATAGCTTCAAACATTGTTTTACGTTACAATCTTGTCATTTTTTGCCGACAGAAATTAATAGAGAATTATTTGATTCATTCATGTATATATGCAATATCTATTTAATTTGTGATTAGTTGTTGGGTAATGGTAATGTTGTAATTCTAAGAGAAATTATCAACCCAGTGGCCCAAAACTGTCCATTTGATTGAAGCCATTTCCCAATTTTCAAATTTCAGCGAAATTCTTTTTGATTTATGATCAGTACGTCCAATACTATATACCATCAAATTTTGTTACAAAGATTCAGTTACATCTTGTATAGTGTCAGAGCACTGATAACAGATATATTGCTATGTTTGAACGTTATTGTATTTAATCTCTTATCCTCGAAGGTCTCAGGTAGAATTAACTTGGTATTCGACGCTCTATCCGAACCTGAAATAAAAAATAGTCAGTCTTATTCAAGATTTTGAAGTGATCTACTACCTTTCGCCTCACCTCTCAGAGGGGTGAATAAGTCATCAAGCTTTTACTGTAGACATTCTCTCATTCGGTGAGAATTCCTTGATAATATATTCCAGTGTGATATAATATTGTATCTAACGGTAAACCGAGATGGAACAACCTGTATATAGCTTAAGATTTCTGCACTCCTTGTCCAAATAAACATCAAGTATACCAAATCTTACCTTTCTTCGTGCGCGCGATTTAATGTTGAAATGGGACATTCTTTATGAAATTTCAGCCATCTTCTTCTCCATACAAATCTCAAGTATGCTAAATATCGCATTCCTTTATGCGCGCAGTACTAAGTTTTCTCTTCACGTAAAATAAAAATGTGACGTGGACATCACGTGACTTACTTGTACATCATATTGGTTATATATAATCAAACACAACATCTCATCATTCCACGGCTAGTCGGTTGCTATGGAAACAGTAGGTCATCATTCTTATGCTACAACATACCCGAATACTGATTTCCGGGATTCTACGGCTAACAGTTCTGAATTTATGCGCAGAATTCCAAGATCGTCAAGTATAGTGCCTGTTCGACTCTGTCGATCTCAATGAAAATAGGATATGAGCAGCTAGACAGTAATATCATCTTGGATACTGTATTCTGATATTCTAAGTTCAATCGTTTTGGATTTATGCGGAAAATTGAAAAATGTCCTGAGTAAATTGCACTCCCGGCTTAGCCGATCACAATCATAATGCAAGGTGTACAACTAGATGCTATAAAAGTGCTCAATACCTGATGTTACGATACTGACGAAATCGGAGCTAATATCTTACTTAATATAAAAATCACAAACATTGATTAAAGAAGGGAAGAAATTAGTTCATGTTGGGTGAACTACCGTCCAATATTGAGAAGATTGGCTTGATGATGTGCGAAATAGCATCAAAGACAATATTAGTCCAGGTCGACTTGTCGGGGTAATTTTTCAAGAACATTCTATAAGTATATACTTGAATCAATCCCACAATGGGCAGCATACTACTGTTATCAACTTACGAGGACTGCACACATCAAAACATAATAATGATGTATGTCTTCCTAAGATCATCTATGGGATGTTCAGGCCTTTGATAAGCCCCAATCCTTCTCCAAGAGATACTAAGAGATACGTTTCGCCTAAATTGTATCCTGATGTTCTCTCATCATCTTCACGTAGACGGCAGATATTATATACAGTCTTATCAATTTAATGCAAATGGTATTCAAAGGAAAGTGGTCGGTTAAGAAGCCCATCAAGTTTATGAGATTCCCTTTGCTGAGTGCTAACAGATCTTTAACGCTTGTTAGTAACCATTATGCCAGATTATTTATTTTTGTGTTTAACGAGTATATTTCAATTACAATTATCAGGTGATTTTCAACACTCTGCTCTACATGTCAGTTTCTAAAAAGCTGATCTACTGTTCAATTGCCTTCAACTCCTTTGTATCCTGGTATCCACCACAATGAGACATAGTCAGGTTTTCTCAATTGCTGCAGAATTTTCTCGTAATTTTCAGACTAGCTTGGATTGACAGGATTAAGAGCTCATTGTTTCTGGGATAACTTGACTGTCTAACATTATATTGATTGTTGTCGCTTTTGCAATCTTGTATTGAGATCGGCACGTAAATCGATTGCATGGATCTCAGCTTAGAAGGTTGTGGGAGCTTCGTATCCAAAATATTGGTCTTCACCATCATTTTTTGAATGGTCCGTGTATTATAAATACGAAACTTTTTTTTGGAATTAGGCTCTGCTAATATCAACCAACGTTACATTTAGTCGTAATAGTTGTAGTATATTACCAGTATCTGAGAATGTCCAGCAATGGAAACTCATACATCGTATTTGTAGTGAACAGATTTAGGTGTTATGTGGCGCAGAGTCCAACGAAATATCAGTCAGTTGGGTGTCGATGCAAATGGCATACTAAAGAAGCAGCCCATTCTAACTATTTAAATTTTCCCATTTCTTTGGCTATAGAATCAAGTTAATAGTCGTGCGAAGTCATCTAAGACTACATTTGATCTATTATAAACAAGAATGTTCTGAAGTGACACGAAAAAATCTGACGTAGACATCACGTGACTTACTTGTACATCATTGGATATATATAATCAAACACAACATCTCATGCTATGGCAACAGTAGGTCATCATTCTTATGCTACAACATTCCTAAATACTGATTTCCAGGATTCTACGGCTAACAGTTCTGAATTTATGCGCAAAATTCCAAGATCGTCAAGTATAGTGCACTTTCGACTCAATCGAACTCCATGAAAATAGGATATGAGCATCTAAACAGTACTATCATCTTGAATACTGTATTCTAATATTCTACGTTCAATCGTTTTGGATTTATGCAGAAAATTAAAAAATGTTCCGTGTAAAATGCACTCCCAGCTTAGCCAATCACAACCATAATGAAAGGTGTACAACTATATGCTATAAGAGTGCTTAATACGAAATCTCAATATTCTGCGACTGAATATTTAAAATTTATGAGAAAAATTCAAAAAGTCCGTAATATGAAGTGCACTTCCGGCTTAGTCGATTGGGACGAAAATAGGTGTGATCATTTGGATGCTACAGCAATTTCAAATACTGAATCCCAGTATCCCGAGGCTAATCATTCTTGATTTATGCGGAGAATTCAAAAAAGGTATCAGGTGAAGTGCACTTCTAGTACAGACGATTGCAACCATAATGCGAGGTGCACATCAATTCTTAGATCCTATACCAGTTTTTAATACAAAATTTCAGCATTTTACGTTTGACGAATTCTGAGATCTACAAGCTACGTACATACACACATACATAGGTACAAACGTACCGACATCAATCCAAGAATAGTCAAAATGGATTCAGGGATGCTCAAAACGGGTAAATCCATTAAAATTTTGATTTGTGAATTTTGTTGGTTTCACAATATTTCCTTGTACTTTTAGACCATCAGATAGTCGTAGATTCCAGTGCCACATTTTGGTTTTCATGCCTTCAAGAGGTCTGATAAATATGTATATTTGGAGTTCAATAATGCTGAAATTTAAGCTAGACCGTGTGACCAACATAAGGAAAATTAATTTCAAATTTGTATGAAAAAGCATGTTCTGATCCAATTTTGTCGTTTTTGTCATGCTTCCGAGATGAAATTTAGGGAAAAATATTTTGACATGTAAAATGTCAAACAAAATTGAGAAATTGACAACAGATTACTATTCCCTATCTCATCATTTCAATTAAACTGATTGTTTTATACCGCAAATTCTGAATGTTCTGCTAAAACCTGTGGTTTTTTATAATTTATATTTTTTTTAATTTTAGGATATTGCATTGAGCATAGTTCTTGCAATTTTTATCATCAGTACATCTGTCGTCACAATGATTGAATGAACGTCCCCTAAAATAAAGCATACAATACCAGGAGTAAATATAATAAATAATAAATTATTTTTAAAGAGAGTATTTGATATTTTTTCAGCCTCTTGGAGTTCCCAGCGCGATCTTCCTTATTTTTTCTGGAGCCGGATTATACGTCATGTACAGAAATAAAGAAGCAATTGATGATGAGTTACAGTCCAAGCTCAAGCCAAGAGTGATTCGCACGATTTCAACTGATGTGGATGTGTGAAATGTGGAATGTTCTTTGACAGTTTTTATCCTTTTATTCCAAAGAATATAACTAGAACAGATGGTTAATTTTTCATCCTCATAATCAAAAGTAAGCAGGTATTATATTGTACTGCGGATTGCCCACCAACAGAAAGTATGATATTATAAAGTTATTTATTACTAGACAAATCCTCACATTCTCTGTGTCGGGAATAATAGATCTGTAAAAAAGATGAATCAATTCAAAAAAATATTTAATCATCAAATTTTCAACTTCAAATTTGAATATAACTTTTTAATAAATTAATAACCATTTTTACATTTGCACAAAGGGTTCTAATACATCAAAAATAAGTACAGGTGAAGTCATGATGATAAATTATAACAAACATCACTTTATAATTAAATACTTGACAATAAAACCAATAAAGAGGAAGGGCTCAATTGAGATTCTGAGTACATATTTAGATCCTACAGACCTTAATTAGGGTGTACAGCTGTGTTATTTAGTGGAGATATGAATTTTCATCCCAATTTTCATCATAACTTTTTTGTATGAAGTGAAAATTAGGGTTGATTTTCAAGGGTATAATTGTGGTAATTTCAAACTCAAATATCTCGGAAACCCTTGGAGATATAACACAATAATAAATTTTCCATAGGAAAACGTCAAAACCTTCAATCAATAGCTCATGTAATAATAGAATAAGAAAGTCTTAATCTAGAGGGTTGAATCCATTTTGATTCTGGGACACTTGTATATAATTTCAGCATTCTGCGCTTCTTCTTCAGATGAATTTCAAGTATGTCGTACCTCACATTCCTTCCGCTAACGTAAAATTGAAATGGGATACCCTGTATATACTTTCAGCTTTCACCATTCCTTTATATAAGCTTTAAGTATGCCAAATCTCACATTCTTTCATGCGTGCGTTACAAAATTTCACCCTTACTTAACATTGAAAAGGGTCACCTGTATACAATTTCAGGTTTCCGCACTTCTTTTCCACATAAACTTCAAGTATGCCAAATCTCACATTCTTCATTGCGTGCGGTACAGAATTTTCTGTGCGCTCTATATTAAAATGGGACACCCTGTATATACTTTCAGCTTTCAGCATTCCTTCTTATAAAATTCAAGTATGTCAAATCCCACATTCCATCGTGCGAGCGTTACTAGGTTTTCCTCTCACGTAACATCAAGAAGAGACACCTCTGTATATAATTTCAGCTTGTTGCATTCCTTTTCCACATGAACTTCAAGTATGCCAAATCTCACATTCCTTATTGCGTGTGGTACAAAATTTCCTGTGCACTTCAAATTAATTGGGACACCTGTATATACTTTCAGCTCTCAGCATTCCTTCATATAAGCTTTAAGTATGCCAAATCTTACATTCCTTCGTAAAAAGTTTTCTCTTCACATTAAATTAAAATAGGACAGCATGTATATTATTTCAGCTCTCTACACTCCTTTTCTAGATATACTTCAAGTATGTCAAATATCTTATTCCTTCGTGCGTGCGATACAAAATTGTCTTTTCACATTAAATTAAAATCGTACATCCTGTATATACTTTTTACTTTATGCACTTCTTCTCCATATAAACTTTCACATTCTTCATGCGCGCAATACAAAGTTTTTTTCTTACGTAAGATTGATTTAAGACAGCCTGTATATAATTTCAGCTTTTTGCATTCCATCCCCCCATGAACTTCAAGTATGCCAAATCTCACATTTTTTCGTGCGTATATTACAAAGTTTTTCCCTCACGTAACATTAAAAAGGGTCACCTCTATATAATAACATTCCTTAATGCGTGCGGCACAGAATTTTCTGTGCGCTTTAAATTAAAATAGGACAGCCCTTTATATACTTCTAGCTTACAGCATTCCTGCATATAAGCATTGAAGTATGCCAAATCTCACATTCCTTCGTGTGTGTGGTATCAGATTAAATTAAAATAGGACAGCATGAATATAATTTCTGCTTTCTGCGCTCCTTCTCTAGATAAACTTCAAGTATGCCAAATATTTCAATCCTTTGTGCGTGCAATACAAAATTTTCTCTTCATGTTAAATTAAAATCGGACTCCCTGTTTATACTTTTAACTTTCTGCACTCCTTCTCCATATAAACTCTCATATTTCTTCGCACGCAGTACTAAGTTTTTTTCTTACGTAAAATTAATTTAAGACAGCCTGTATATAATTTCAGCTTTTTGCACTCCTTCCTCACATGAACTTCAAGTATGCCAAATCTCACATTTCTTATGGCGTGGCAAAATTTTCTGTTTGTTTTTAATCGAAATGGGCCATCCTGTATACACTTTCAGCTTCCTCCATTTCTTCATATAAACTTTAAGTATACCAAATCTCAAATTCCTTTACACGCGCGGTACAAAATTTTCTCTGCACGTAAAATTGAAATAGGGCACCCTGTATATAATTTTACCTTTCTGCCCTCCATCCCCACATGAACTTCAAGTATGCCAAATCTCACATCACTTCGTGCGTACGGTACAAGAATTTCTCCCCACGTTCAATCAAAATGGGACTCCCTGTATATATTTCCGTGCGCGCGGTACAAAGTTTCTTCTTCACGTAAAATTAAAATGGAACAATCTGTATTATAATTATCGCTTTCTGCACATCTTCCCCATATAAACTTTCCATTCCTCTGTAAATGCAATATGCTTAAAAAGAAGTCGAAAGTTTTTTTTTTACATATTAATACATGGATATCATTACTAATAATCACCCTGTATAATAAAAAATTAATATTATGATATTTCAGACAACGGAAGGTCATGTGCTATTTATTATACATCTTTTTGTTGAATTAATCAATAAATATTTGTATCAACAATTGACCACCCTGTATGATTTAAATTCATAAAAACTATAATGTTGTTATATTCCAAATAACAAATATACAACTTTTTGCTGAATTCATCAATAAATATTTGTATCAACAAATGAACACCCTGTATAATTTAAATTCATAATAATTAAATAATTTTGGTATATTCCAAATAACGGAAGGTTATTCATATTTATATTCACTTTTCAATCAAAGTTATTAATAAATTGTATTTTAAAAATGAGCCACACTGTATAATATAAATTTATTGTGGATAAATAATATTTTAATGTTTAAAAAGAACGGGAAGTCATATATTGGCTTTTTTTGTTTTAAATGTATATTTCTATACAAATTCATTTATTAAAAAATTCTTTCCTCATCAAGTTTGATTATATTAATTTTGCTTCAACTTGTATGCAGATGTGAGCTTCGTTTATCGTTACTATAAGCGATACGTTACTGTTGCTGTCTCGTTCTAACTCATTGCAGCGATGGGCTATTTGAATGACGTAGTGCCGAGTTGAATATTGATTTGTGTTGGGACGCTTACTTTTGTTCGGTTAGTTGTACAGTTCGGATGTACGTCGCGTATTTCTCGAATAAAACGTCGATTTAAAGTTCTTAAAAGTGCTCAAGTGATATATTTGGGGTTGTGAATTTTGCTTATTAACGTAGAGATCAAAATTTTGTATATTTGAATATGTAAATTGGGATTTTGTTCCGCAATTGCATGTGCGTTAGGTGCATGTGATTTGCGATGTTAGTCTTTGCTTTCATTATGTAGTAAATTAATAAAATGTCTTGGTTTTTTTGCAAAGGCCTGTAATGAAAGGTCCAACGTGGGAATCGGTGCACACGTAGGTACCGCTACGAGAGGCACCCCCCCTGGTGAACACCACCGCGTGGATTTGCAATGAGTTCTAGGGCGAACGAGCGAATTAACTGGGGAGTAACGGCATACTCTCGATATGTACCTATCGGAAGTCGGAAAATATGGTAATTGGCGGGGGTCCTTGATTAAGTTCAAGAAACAACATTAGCTGAGACCGATACTTAAGGTTACCATATCGCGTAATTAGGCGGTATCGCGGGCCTCGGAATATGCATTGGCCACGTATTCAAACAACGAATTTTATTTTTTTGCAAACGACAAGCACACCGGTGCTTGGGTGTCTGAGCGCTCAGGCACTCATTGGGGTAGTAAAGTAGAGTCAATCAGTAGCATAAATATATCCGAGCACTTTTAAGTAACCTCGCGAAGTAATAAAGCAACAATCAACTGCGCAGCTAGCTCTTCGAACAAAACACACACACAATACACGTTTGAATGTTGAACGAATCTTGAATGAATGTAATTAATGAAAAATTCCCTTTCAGCTTCTTCAATTCATCATTACCACCTCCGACAAATCACCTAAAGGACGTAAGTTGACTAATAAACTTTGCTTTCCAGGTTCTAATCAAATTTTTCTTTCAGCTATTTTGCATTGTTTTTCGCAGATTGCTAATTAATTTGTATTTTTTCAGATTATTTGCTGAGGATGAGCCCAGCTGATGAGGTGAACATCGAGGGAATGGACAACGTGGGAGGAGCTGAGGATGAGCCCAGCTGCCAAAATCAACTCCCAATATTTTTTTGGTTAAACATGATTCACCAAAATTTGTTTTAAGTTTCTGTTGCAGGTCGCCGGTCATCGATCGTCATTACAATCACCACATTACCAACTAGGTAATATAATATTGCTCATTATATAACTGTTTTTAACTACTGCTGGAATTATTTGTCTAATATTCGAATTTATAATCTAAATTTAGAGTCCAGGAGATGGCAACTTGCAGCTGCAGTAACAACAGGACTTCAGAGCTCAGCAGCAGAATCAGAACCCAGCATCGGAATCAGAACCCAGCAGCGGAATCAGAACCCAGCAGCGGAATCAGAGCCCAGCAACAGAACCCGAGCCCGGCAACAGAACCTGAGCCCAGCAGCGGAATCAGAATACAGCAGCAGAATCAGAGCCCAACAGCCGTCCAAGAAGTCCTCCAGTAGCTGCAGAAGATCAGTACATCAATATCAGCTGTTCCAGGTTCCCGATTCAACTTTCAAAGAAGCCAAATGATTAATTTTAGCCCGCCGCTTGCAAAGTTCAAGTGAGTTCAATTCCTTTTTGAATTTTCCGACCTGTAATAATTATTTTGTTGTTTCAGTTGCAGCGAGCGGAGAAGCCACTTCTCTGGCCTAGGTTTTGCTGGGGTTTCCCTAGGCTCAAAGGGAGAATTCTCGGAGAAGAGTTCGTCTCTTTCCCCTTAGTCATTGCCTGGGGGCGAACAAGGCTTACAACAACGCAACAGCATCGCGAACAAGACTTCCAACATCACAACAGCATCGAGTAATCAACAATTAATCTTCGAACCTCTGTAACCTTTCCTAATTCCCAAAATAAACTTATTTCCACAAAATTTACAGTTGTATTTATTTCTAAAACCTATTTTTATTGTTTTCAGGAGTAGTTGAGATATTTAAATTAAATAATAACTTGTATGTTTTATTTTTGAATTAAATGAAATGCCTTTCTACACTATTACCTTTCTCAATTATCAAATAAACTATTCCCAAAATAATTTTGAGTTGTTTTATTTCAAATTTCTTTTTTCAGGGCTTGTTGTTCAACATTTTGTTTTATAATATTGAATTTAGCAAGAAAATTTAAATGTAGGTACTATTTATAGAATATTTGGATTTTCAAAACATTTTCTATTCTTGTTTCGAATTTAAATCGGAATAAAATATATTCATTCCTAACATTTAAAATATATTATTTTAAACTCCACGAGTAAAGTTCCTAGATTTGCCGCAAGGTGGCAGCATCTGTCGGATGAGGTTCCAGTAGCTAAAATATACTTTTTGAGGAACTTCAAAATGATTTTGAGGAACGAAAAGTATATTTTCACGCTATATGGAGCCTGCTGATTCCGAATATAACAAGAGAATTGGAAAATTGTCCCACACTGTATCGTTACGATAAAGAATTAGGATGGAAACTAATTTCTGCTATAAATAACACAACTGTACACCCTAATTAGGGTATGTAGAGCCCAAATAAGTGCTTGAAGTTTCAATTGAGCCCTCAGCTATCAAACTAATTGAACTCTACACACCCTAATTAGGATGTACAGCACTGTTATTCAAGGGAGAAATGAGTTTTCATCGAGTTTTCCATCGTATGGAAGAATTTTCCAATTCTCTTTTCTTATTCGGAATCAGCAGGCTCTAAATAGCGTAAAATATACTTTTCTTTTTGAAAAAGTGGCAAATAAAGGTAGATTTTCAAGGGTGAAAACTTCAAACTCAATTATCTCGGAAACCCTTGAAGATATAGTAAAATCCTTGTAAAACCAAGCTACCTACGGTACCTAAAGATATGGAAATATGGTGAGTGAGCCCTTCCCAATGAGCCTAGTGCCTACGCTCTGCGACCCTATCGAATCAATTAAGGACTAAATTTTGTTACAATAAAATTTCAATAAAAATGACCACTTTACTATTGAAATTTTTATTCTCAATTTTCTCGAGAACTAACGGTCCAAATTAAATTCTGAATGCATATTAGAGCTCTACATACCCTAATTAGGTTGCACAGCACTGTTATTTAAGGGAGGAATGAGTTTTCATCGAATTTTCCATCGTAACTATTTTGTATGAAGGAATTTTCCAATTTTCTTCTCTTATTCGGAATCAGCAGGCTCTAAATAGCGTGAAAATGTACTTTTCTTTTTCAGAAAGTGGAAATTAGGGGTGGATTTTTAAGGGTGAAAGAGTGAAAACTTCAAACTCAATTATCTCGGAAACTCTTGGAGATATCGCGAAATCCTTGCAAAACCTAGCATATGAAAATGTGGTTAGTGAGCTCTTTCCAATAAGCCTAGTGCCTAGGCTCTACGATCCTATCGAATCAATTAAGGACTAAATTTTGTTACAATAAAATTTCAATAAAAATGACCACTTTACTATTGAAATTTTTATTCTCAATTTTCTCGAAAACTAACGGTCTAAATTAAATTCTGAGTGCATATTTGAGCTCTACACACCCTAATAAGGGTGTACAGCACTGTTATTAAAGGGAGGAATGAGTTTTCAACGAATTTTCCATCGTAACTTTTTTGTATGAAGGAATTTTCTAATTTTCTCTTCTTTTGCGGAATCAACAGGCTCTAAATAGAGTGAATATGTACTTTTCTTCTTGAAAAATGGCAATGAAGGGTAGATTTCTGCAGATGAAAGTGTGAAAACATCAAACTCAATTATCCTGGAAACCCTTAAAGATATCGCAAAATCCTTGCGAAACCAAGCAACCGACCGTAGCTAAAGATATGAAAATATGGTAATTGAGCCCTTTCTAATAAGCCTAGTGCCTAAGCTCTACGACCCTATCGAATCAATTAAGGACTAAATTTTGTTACAATTAAATTTCAATAAAAATGACCACTTTACTATTGAAATTTTTATCCTCAATTTTCTTGCAAACTCATGGTCAAAATTGAATTTTGACTGCATATTTGAACTCTACACACCCTAATTAGGGTGCACAGCACTGTTATTCGAGAGAGGAATGAGTTTTCATCGAATTTTCCATCGTAACTTTTTTGTATGAAGAAATTTTCTAATTTCCTTCTCTTATTCGGAATCAGCAGGCTTTAAATAGCGTGAAAATATCCTTTTTTTTTTTCAAAAAAGTGGCAATTAAGGGTAGATTTCCAAGGGTGAAAGTGTGAAAACTTCAAACTTAGTTATCTCGGAAACTCTTGGAGATATCGCAAAATCCTTGCAAAACCTGGCATAAAAAAATATGGTTAGTGAGCCCTTTCCAATGAGCCTAGTGCCTAGGCTCTACGACCCTATCGAGTCAATTAAGGACTAAATTTTGTTACAATAAAATTTCAATAAAAATGACCACTTTACTATGAAATTTTTATTCTCAATTTTCTCGAAAACTAACGGTCCAAATTAAATTCTGAGTGCATACTTGAACTGTACACACCCTAATTAGGTTGTACAGCACTGTTATTTAAGGGAGGAATGAGTTTTCATCGAATTTTCCATCGTAACTTTTTTGTATTAAGGAATTTTCAAATTTTTTTTTCTTATTCGGTATTATTTTGAATCTTGAATTAAGGATGACATTTTTCTATTTAGGTTCGAGTAGAGCGTCGAATATCAAGTCAATTCACCTGAAACATCCGAGGATGAGAAACTGATCTCAATAACATTGAAACAGCAATATAGTAAGTCACGGTCGAATTTTGACCACTGGCTGACAACTAGTTTATATAAAATGAAATACATAAGTTGGATAAAGACTATGGTCCATATACTCACCTCTTAAAATAGCGCTACTTCCTCAAAATTGATACACTTTCTCTTACCATCTCATGTTGCATCATATAGCGCTATCTCTTTTTATCAAAATTTTTGCTGAAGTAGTGCGATTTTAAGAGGTGGGAATACGGACCTATATTTTTCAAGATTGCTTAGCTTGGGATGGCGGAGTGTGTGTTGATGCAGAGCCCTATTAGCTCCTTGATAAAATATTTCCAATATTATGGGATAAACATTATAGCCATTTTGTTTGTCCCTCCGTCTGTTTTTTTGGCTCTTAATCAATATAGTGTCGCATTGAGGTAGGTATTTTGGGGCCCGTAGTTACAATATTTACTAAGGTCTCTGGTTGTAGAGAAAAAAATGACACTTTATTTGCTTAAAAAATAATCTGGCATTGATTACAGCTTGATTATATTTTTCAATGACTTTTTTCAACCAAATTCAAAGAAACACTGATTTTTGATTTATGCAAATACTATTATTCGTCCTTATTCAGGGACGTGGTACATTCCATCAGGAATATTATTTGAAATATGACAGTCTTGTTGAAATATTACGGAATTGATTTTTGCGAGTATATATTCGCAGTGCTGAATCAAGACCCATTGGGGCTTATAAGTACAGAATTTGATGGGACTCTTGAATTTGTGAAAATATATGGAACGTTGAAACCAGGAGCCCCTCAAAACACAAATCGAGAGCACTAGTATGGCAAGAGAAAACTCTCCACCTCTCTTCAAGCATATTACATGCACTAAGGAATGTGAGACTCGAGATACTCAAAGTTTATATGAAGAAGGTGTGCAGAAAACAGACATTATATACAGGGTGTCTCATTTCAGGTTAACGTGAAGGAAAAACTT
Organism: Dromius quadrimaculatus; assembly: GCA_963989225.1. Classification (NCBI taxonomy): domain Eukaryota; kingdom Metazoa; phylum Arthropoda; class Insecta; order Coleoptera; family Carabidae; genus Dromius; species Dromius quadrimaculatus. The sequence continues at coordinate 9,298,665 of OZ022328.1, forward strand.
TGTAACGCGCGCAGAAAGAAGTATGAGATTTAGCATACTTGAAGTTTATACAAAGTGTCTTATTTTGATTTTATCTGAGGAGAAAGTTTTGTACCACGTGCACGAAGGAATTTTGGATAGAGCGTACTTGAAGTTGATATGGAAAAGTACAGATAGCTCAAATTATATACAGGCTGTCCTATTTCAATTTTATATGAAAAAGATGTGTACATTGTACCGCGCGCAAGTAGGAATGTGAGATTTGGCATACCTGAAAATCATACGGAGAAAGAGTGCAGAAAATTCAAGTTATATACAGGTGTTTCATTTCAATTTTACTTGAAGATAAAACTTTGTACCATGTGCACGAAGGAATGTGAGATTTGGCATACTTGAAGTAATATAAGGAAGAAGTGTAGAAAGATAGAATTATATACAAGGTGCTCCATTTTAACTTTACATGAGGAGAAAATCTTTGTACCGCGCTCATGTAGAAATGTGAGATCTGACATACTTGAATTTCATATGGAGAAAGAGAGCAGAAAGCTGAAAGTATATACAGGCTTTTCCATTTCAATCTTCTGCTGAAAACGATAATATTTTTTTGCTGGAATATTTTGAAGAATATGTACCGAATGGAAAAATATTTCAAGTAGAGAAATGTGACATTTTGCGTACTTCAAGTATATTATGGAGAAGGAATGCACAGAGCTGGAATTATATACAGGATGTCCCATTTTGATTTCACGTGAAGAGAAAACTTTGTACCGCGAACACGAAGGAATGTGAGATGCCTCGTGACAACACTACTCATATTTTAATATTATTTCTAACCTAAAGTCGATAATTCAAATCATTTCCAAATGTCGAATAGGCAAATTGTGCGCTCTTCTGCTTCTACTTACATTACTTCAACGAGCTATGAATAATTACCTACAGTTAGGTCTTCTAAGTGATGTAGGATCTGCTCAACGGAGGTAAACTGGGAGACGGATTTATTTATAGTTCGTGGCCAAACTATGTCACTGTCCTTTTGGTAAAGAATGAACATGATAAAAATTTTGGTTCAACCTCGTTTCAATCACATCTCGTGAAATTTTATCTATTCCTGACTGAATTGCTTAGTTTGTGTAGGACTAGGTATGTATTTCCGCACATTTTATGTCTGTCGGAGCGTACTACTACAGTTAATTCTAGTTAGTTCACTTCAGAATGAACGGAATCCTGAATTATCAAAGGATTTGAATCGAATTCGTGCTCCACACAAGTTGTATGGCATGATCTTGAATTAGGAGTGAAATTAGGTCACGGCCAGGGCCAAATCTCAATTGCCTTCACTGTAATTGTCAAGTTTCAAATTGCGATCCATCAAATTGTGTTAGATAGGAAAGTATCAGGGGTACACTTTTAGGGCTGGATGATGGTCTCGTTCCAAAAATTGATTTAAAGTACATAAAAGACACACACTCATAACGTTCCAAACCCGAAATTCAAACAAAAATAAATGTACAATTTTAGTTTTTACACACTATAATTCTTTTCACTTCTGAAGATAGCTGAGGTAAAGCCGAAACTGTAAAATAGAAAAGAAATAAGATCATAAAAACTGACTGAGTTCTTAAGACTTTTTTATTCACTCAAAAATAATAATCCCTACAGTTCCTCTATAGTATTATTCGATTGAATGGATACAATGTGAGGATTACCCCTCCCATAACGACATAACTCTATCTTCTCCCTTTACGAAAAAGCACCCTTGGTATAACTGATTATTTCTGTTGAATCCTTCAAATTCTCACAAATCTTAGTGCTATTATACTCTCTTTCGTTAAATCAAACAATTATTCACAACCATCAATAATTTTTTATTGTGAAGGATTATCGAAGAGATTGAGTAGCAGTGAAGTCCATTCAAATTTTATTTAGCTTATAACTTCTTTCAGTACTGACTGGTTGCGTGATCAGAGGGCTCTCTATGACGCACTTTTTTTCAGGCCTGTTACTATGTAGCATCATTGATAATTGTGATTATAAGCAAAAAAAAAAGTTGAGAACTACTATTTTTATGAACGAAATAAACTCGCACAAAATTGAGAAGAATCCTTAAAGTCTTTACAAGTTGGGGCTACTGCCATCTGTTGTTCAATAGTTCAAATCATAGAAAAATGTTCAAATGCTGCCAGCATTAATAAATATTGAATTAAAATCAAGCTCAGCGAAACTTTTTACTATAGAACACTCAAGAACTTGGAGGAAATGATTATCTTAATGCAAGTAATATCTAAATCCAGGTTTCAACACCGGGCCTGAGCTGGATGATCCATAACGTTCAGCGTACTAAATTTAGATGGCAGTACTGCTGAATTTCATGTCGTTCTATGGAAGGTAGCTGAAGTACAACAGCAGGGTCGTTCCGCTTCTCAACAGCAGAGGGAATCAGTTGTATATGAACGGAATATAACTTTGATCAAATATTGATGTGAGACTATGGTGGCAGCTGCAGATGCCTGCATATAAACAAAATCAAACACATGTCTCATTCATGATTCATGTAAATTCGGAGCAATATTTTATCTGATCTCAAACGGTTAAGGTACAATATTGCTCCAGTATTTTGAAGACTCCAGATGTCTTACGAAAGTATAAAGTGTGATTTTATATGGTTAATTGTGTTGTTTACCAAAGAATATTAAGATGGGAGATGAGCATCACATTCAATGCTCCCTATCCATGGATACCTCAAAAAAATTTCATTCCCTCAGCATTTATGTGATTACGCCTGCCATTCATTTCCATATCAATGCAGATATAAGTACTTCATCCTTAACATCCGCCATGTCAACTCTCCAAATATATAGGAATATTCATTTCAATCGTCTTGAATGCACAATCAATTGTGCACATCAAAAATCTCACAGTAGTTGTTTCTTGGACCCAGTTCTTCAGTTCATAGTTTACCTCAAACGTAGTTTGAATCTCATAGTAATGATTATCAGATCAATTATCAGTGGAATAATGAAGCTCCGCATGAGATAAACCAAGGATTGAAATACTTATACCAACCGACTGGACTGGAGCATGTTGTTCAGCAGATACGAAAATATCACATGTTCAAATCAAAAAAGTTGGGTTAAATTTGCCTATATGACATTATTTAATAACAAATGATTTTGCATCCGATTTATTTTGATACTTATATCCATAAATACTACGCAAACCTCTCCTATCCACAGCAGTAGCATATAGTTCATGTTTCTGTATCTCGATACTCACTTCCATACACAAGAATTGATACAAATATCTCATTATTAACACTCAGCAGATAATATGGCATCATTTCTCTTTTGAATTTTATGTTTATTGATGATAACAAAATGCCTTTTGAATGTTACATTTCTATCTCGCTTATCAAGACATACCAATCAGTTCATGTCTCACCTTCAAATATAGCTTTAAACAATCTAATTTGGATCTACATTTCTTCAGCTTATCATATTTCACTTGTTTACTTACATAATCCTTGAGGCTATCTACCTTTCAATGGTAAGGCTGGTGGCTGCTATTTTTCTTGTTTATTCTGCTACTTCCTTTTTTGGTATCCTCCTTCCATTTTTCCCTAATTTGACTTCAGTGGCCTGCTTCTTCCCGTTTGCATCCCCTGTTCTTCAGTGCTTCCTTCACTTCTTCTTTCCATATTTTCCAGGTTCTTCCTCTCTGCTTTATTCTTGCTGTTCTTGCGTCGTATACTTTTCTTGTTGTTCTTTCTTTTTGCATTCTCTGTATTTGTCTGCACCATCTTAATTGTCCCTTTTATATTGTGTTTTCTATCGGTTTTTATTCGGTGTCTCTCTATAATCCTTGTTTCTTATTCTGTACAAGACTGTTTTTGCTTCTATTTTTCTCAGAAATCTCATTTCCCCAACACTGTTTAGGAATTTGCATATTCCATAACCAAAAATTATGTTGGAACGAATGACATTCCAAAAAACCATTTAGAATGATTCCGTATGCCGTTTAGAATAATTCTGTATGATATTAGAATCATTTCGACGAATCAGAAGCTGCTTGTTTGGCTACTACCATGGTTACTTCCTAACAATTCAAGTATTCATATCTGGACTTACGTTTGACATTCGATAATTTTTTAAGCTTTCTCTGAAATATTGGTGAGTTTCTAAAACCTTGTTAGAGAAAGTATAGTCTACAATATGTTTGGCTCGGATTACAAGCTTTTCGCTCGTTCAGAATATAGGCCATTCCAATACTTATTGTAAGATATACTATTCTATGCTGTTTGATTTACAACGTCGTCTTTCCGTTGTTGTCTAGGCTTCTGATCCATATGTCAGAATAGGCACAGCTACTTTGTTGTATATTTGTGTTTTGATCTCCTTTGGTATTAATTTATTTGTTAGTATGGTGCTCTTGAACGCGTTGAATAGCCTACCTGTGACTCCTGTTCTATCCCTTATTCCTAAAACTAGTCTTACGTCATAGATCAGTATTTTTTCTGGATATTTGAACTTCTTGACTTATTCTAGAGGTTCTCCTTCTATGTTGATTGTGTGATTTGCCTTGTTTCAGCTTATGACCATCGACTTGGTTTTATTGCGGTTCATATTCATGTTTATTTTTTCTAGATGTCTTCCAAATAATTCTGGATTCTTGTTAAGTGTGTTTCAGTCTTTTCCTATTACTTTCATGTCGTCTGCATAACATATCTCTGCTAATTTCACGTTTTTCATTTTCTACTTTTCTATTACGTATTCTTTCGCTTCCGTTTTCGCTTCTTCTATTGCTCTGTTTCGAACATGTCTGATATTTCATTCTTTGCTCTTATTTTGTTTTCAGTCTTCTTGTATACCTCTTATTATGCTAGTATCTACTTCTCTCTCTTTAGGTATCTGCCATATGTCTTTCCTATCTATTCTATCAAAGACATTTTCTAGTTTTATGAAGCACATGTTATCTCCTTGTTTCATTGTTTTTTTGCTTACTTGTCTAATTATACTTATTGCATCGTTAACTCGTCTATTAGGTCTGAGGCCATATTGGTTATCTTCTAGCGATTTTCTCACTAGGATCATTAGTTTCTTCTCTAATATTCTTGCAGACACTTTGGCTGCTGTATTAGGAGAATTATTTCTCGATAATTTTTGCAATCTCTTATGTTACCTTTCTTATCATCTATGAATTAAACCTATTTGCAAGTCCTCCAGTGCAAATCCTGTGCTCACTACTTCATTTTATATTTCCTTCAGCCTTTCTAGCGCTGTATCTGTTGCTGTTTTAAGTATTTCTGCCGTTATATTATCATGTCCTAAGGCTTTACCTACTTAAATTTTCTTCAGTGCTTTTTTCATCTTATTCAATGTTATTTCCTCCTCTTGCTGAAGCCTTTTCATCTGTAATGTGAATTGTCCTTTTTGCTTTATATCTTCCATTCCCTCTATCTTTCCTCCTTCTAATAGTTGTTTGAAGTATGATCTCCACGATTCCTTCATCTCTTTTTTTTGTCCTCAGCTCTCAAAACTTGGTTTCAATATTATGAAGCATTTGTGTCTCTCCCTTTCTGGCTTCCTTTATCACCCCACAAGACATTTTCAGATTGTCCTTGTACGCTGTTCTCACGAATTCTTCAAATTCTGTCCAAGAATACTTTTTTGCCTCTATTAGCGTATTATTTGCAGTTTTTATTTTCGCTTTATAGCTTTCATGATTTTTTCCATTTCTTATATTTATACATCTTGTCCATTTCTCTTTTTTTCTTTCTTGATTGCTTCATTTACTGTTTGTTTTATCTCTTTGTTTGCGATTTTTGCTGTTCCGCAACACTCTTTTGCCGTTATTAAGATATTTTGTTCAAAAGTTTCCCACATTTCTTCTATTCCTTCATGTATGTATGTTTCTCTTAGATTCTTGTTCAACTTTTCTTGGTATTGTAGCTCTATGTCTGTATCTTTAAGTCTGTGACATGTTATTTTATTGTTTATTGCCCTTCTTCTCTTCAGCTCTGGTTCTCTATATTTCTTGTCTTTTAAGGTCAGTGTGACTAGGAAATGGTCAATTCCTTTTTCTTCTCCTCTTCTCACTCTCACGTCTCTTATTCGATTATTCATTTTTCCTTTCTGCTTGCCACTTCTCTTGTTATCTTATGTATTTCTTTGTGCGCGAAGTGTGTATTTCCTATTATAAACTCATTTTCTATACAGAACTCTAATAATCTCTCTTCGATTGTGCTATTTTTGTCTTCTCCGTATTTATCTAAGCACTATTCAATATTATCGTAATTGTTGCCCACTGTGCTATTTAGACCTCCATTATTATAACGTTTTTCCAGCTTTCATCCACCTGTCCGTTGAAAAAGGCGTCTTTTCTCCTTATTTGCGTCCTCACTGGGCCCATATGCTATTATTATCGTGTCTTTTCAAACATTGTTAGTATTCTTTCGTTTATATAGTTTTCAATTTTCTATTTATCTCATTATTTCTTCTTTTATTATCGCATCATATTTTACCGGTCATTATTGTCCATTATCCTTCACTTAGTATAAGCTCACACTAGCACTACACATTTTCTAGTGAATGCATTTGCTACAATTCTTCTCTGTACAAATTGAACAACCACGAGGACATACCTACTACCAATATTAGATCAATACACAACGCTATCTTGAAGAGACATCATACGCATATCTACACAGGACACCTTGCCCGTCCTTGGAATTTTCGTCAATCATATCTTAATTTTCACCTACTAGAAACTGGACTAGAAACGGTATCAATCAAATGAGCAAAATGTGCTACGGAAAACTCTGTATCCACCAATTTCATCCAGTATCATGTTTCATCAGTACAACACATAATATCAACAAAATTAATTTTGTCAATACCTCGAGTAATAAATTCCCACTGAAACTTCTGAAATGAATGATAATATATTCCTGCCTAACATTGTTGCTGTGCAGCGCCTCTTTATACAAAGTGGAGTCAAGGCCTAACTTTGGGTTCGTGTTTTATCGTAATTTGGCATCAACGCTAACGAAGACTAAATAACACTTAATTTACTACACAAATGAATTACATCTCTTGCTACTTTACGCGCCTTGAGTGGTCGGCCGAGGAAAACTGCAAAGTCACTGCTTGGATGAGACGAGGGAAAGTCATTGTCACACGCAATATCTGGGAGAGGATCGGCACGTCTTTTATAATACATATACTTGAAATAAAATGAAGAAAAGTTGGGAAGTGTTCCACTTAAACACGCTACGCAAACGAATCCCGAATAATTGTGCGTTTGCTGATTGTTATCAAAGCGAATTGTATAACGATTGTGCTTCTTGATAAGGATCGATATGCTTTCGTTGGTAATTGGAGAATGAAGGCAGAATATACGGGCAAAATATTATTATTACGTAGTCTTTGAATAACGTTTTATTGTTTGATTACACAATAGTTTATAAGTCTGCCTTTTACAAGAACTTCAGACTGACTCCTCTCCTAAATTGAGTCAAGTCTAACAAACTTCACTCAATTTAGGATGAACGTTTTAATCAAGTGAAAAACTTGATGGTCAACACTAAGTGTGAGATCAGAAAAGAAATTGGGAAGACAATATTTAAAGGAATCAACATAAAAGAAAAACGCGCAATATTATCCAAACAGCGCCCAGACTAGCAGAGACGATTTTCTCGAACAGTTATATAATAATAAATAAATGGAAACAAGAGACACGCTGTTATTCAACCTCAAAGGACAATGAAGCCTGAATGGAAGAAGAGTTTTAACTGGAAGAAAGTGATAAAATGAAACCAAATTGAACTGAATAGCTCGAAATCATATGCTATAGAAACACAAATATAGTTCAAAGTCCGATGACTCCAAGAATATCTCAAACTAAATTTCACACGTAACATGATTATGTAAAATTAGTCTTCAAATATTAGAAATCAGACTTTATCACGACTTGTATTATTTCCAGTTTTATCTATAATAATTGAGCAGTTCAATTTTTTTTCTTAGCACATCCTGAAATTTTCCATCGTAAATATGATAGAACTGGCAAATATATCTTGTTTGGAACAGGTTCTTCCAATTTTTGGACTGAATCGAGAGACTAAGCATGATTACGCCTGAAATTATCCTAACTAGCGATACTGTCCCCAATTTTATTGATATAATTATATTATTGATATTTTCAAATCTATTTATACCCTTTCGGATGTCTAAATTGTGATTATTCTCACTTTAAGTTATTGATCAGTTCTTTCCATTCTTGTCTATTTTGTGCTATTCTCTTTGCTTCTTGCCAGCTGATGTTGTTTCTGTGGGAAACTCCATTTATAAAGATAAATAGACTTTTTTGGTTTTGATTCTGTATATTTAATTTTATTTTTGAAGTTTCGACTCTCTAACCGAAAGTCTTCATCAGAAAAAATGATACAAAAATAAAGAAGGCAAGAAGGTATCATTTTTTTTTATGAAGACTTTCGGTTAGAGAGTCGAAACGTCAAAAATAAAATTAAATATACAGAATTAACCCTCCGTTAGTGTTCTCGAAAAAAGTTTCACGGTTGGTGTTGTGGGGTATGTCATACCCCATATGAAAATCCTCTCAAGCTATTTTAAATTCTAAAATATGATAATTTTTCTGTTTGCACATGTTCTACAACTTGTTACCAAGTGATATAAACTGAACAAAATGTATCCAGCTATATTTATTGTAATAGTATATTGTGCAACAAGTGCGATAGGTTGTCGATTGCCCACGAGAGCGAAGTTGGGCGCACGAACGAAGTGAGTGCACTCATTCGCTCAAGTGGGCAATTGACAGCACCGCACGAGTTGCAGATACTATTTTTTATTATGAATGCGGGATAAGTATTATTTTGCGCTCATTTTTCAGAGTGATAAATGGTTTGCGTGCGACAAGTTTACTTGTCGCACTCAAATTATACTTGGCGCACTCAAAAGCCAAAGAGCCATTTACCGCCCGGAAAAACGTGCGCAAAATAGTACTTATCCTGCATGAGTAATAAAAAAATATAAAAGATAAATCAAAATAACAGCAAGTCTGCCTTGGAAAAAACATACATCAATATTATCGCTCATAAATACTTCTAATATTATCACACATCAAAGATCTCACAGTATTTTTCGAGAAGAAGGATCAAATAAGTAAAGCAAGAAAAAATTACTCAAGTATCATCAAAGAAAAAAAAATTATTGCTCCTCAAACTGGGCACAGTTTTTGCAACTCAAAATTGCATGTTCCAAGCACAGTGGAATTCTACATGGCTTAAAAGCATTAGATTTCTACTTTGCGCACGTTTTTCTGGGCAGTAAATGGCTCTTTGGCTTTTGAGTGCGCCAAGTATAATGAGCGTGTGACAAGTAATCTTGTCACACGCAAATCATTTACCGCTTAGAAAAATTAGCGCAAAATGGTACTTATACCGCATTCGTAATAAAAAATTGTATCTGCAACTCGTGCGGTGTTGTCAATTACTTACTTGAGCGAATGAACGCACTTGCTTCGTTCGTGTACGCCTAACTTCGCTTTCGTGGGCAATCGACAACTTATCGCACTTGTTGCACAATTTACTATTCTATCTTTGTTTCTAGGACAAACAGAACATCTTCCGCTTGTCATTTGTCATTTGGCTGAATTGGCCTTAAGAAATACCAAAATATGGAATAGTTTATTGTATAACGTAATATAATTTTAAATTTAGAATGACGTCGACAGAAATTGAAATTGTAGCTTCGAATACTTTATATATTTTCCGATAAAAGTTGTCAATTTGCAGAAAATCGAGGAATAATTTTGTATCGTCTCAAAACGTGCTAGATGCTGCCATCTACTAGCCCCTTGTGGAACTATACTCCAAATTTTAATAAAATTGCAGTAAATCGAAAAAAACTCTCGAGTAAACTCATGTTTTTTTTCGCAAATAATTAGGGTCTTTCATATAACATTTTTTGATTGGAGCCCTAATTTTGACAAAAATCGGTGAATTATGGCAATAATACGGATTTCTGACAGAACCAGAACCGTAATCAAAAAATTGTAGATGACAGAGTTGAATTATTTTTTGAAAATAATATGACCTTACTTGAAAGATTTTTTCGATTGACAGCCTTAATTTCGAGTTGACAAAGCAAGTAATTTTTCCATATAATTGTATCAGAATCTCAAAATTGGGGTAGTAAATCTAAATTTTCTTGCAAGTAAACCTATATTATTTTTTGAAAATAGTTGGGGTACTTAATATAAATTTTTTCGATTAGAGCCCTCATTCTGACACAAATCGTTAATATATGGCAATAACACTGATTTCTGACTGAACCAGGGCTGTAATCAAAAATTAGTTAATGACAAACTCTGAATATTTTGTGAAAATATTATTAGTTTACTTGAGAGATTTTTTCGGTTAACGGTCTTAAATTTCGAGTAAACGGCGTCAGAAAAACGATAAATTACTGAAAAAAATTCACGTAATCGACGGAAATTGAAATTGTAGTTTCGAATTCTTCATTTATTTCTCGATAAAAGTAGTCAATTCGCGGAAAATCGAGGAATAATTTTGTATCGTCTCAAAACGTTCTAGATGCTGCCATCTACTAGCTTTTTGTGGAACTATACTCCAAATTTTAATAAAATTGCAGTAAATCGAAAAAAACTCTCGATTAAACTCATGTTTTTTTTCGCAAATAATTAGGGTCTTTCATATAACATTTTTTGATTGGAGCCCTAATTTTTACAAAAATCGGCGAATTATGGCAATAATACGGATTTCTGACTGAACCAGAACCGTAATCAAAAAATGGTAAATGACAGAGTTAAATTATTTTTTGAAAATAATATGATCTTACTTGAAGAATTTTTTCGATTGACAGCCTTAATTTCGAGTTGACAAAGCAAGTAATTTTTTCATATAATTGTATCGAAATCTCAAAATTGGGGTCGTAAATCTAAATTTTCTTTCAAGTAAACCTATATTATTTTTTGAAAAAAGTTGGGGTACTTCATATAAATTTTTTCGATTAGAGCCCTCATTCTGACACAAATCGTTAATATATGGCAATAACACTGATTTCTGACTGAACCAGGGCCTAGCATGTGAGATGTGCGTTCATATTTTAGGAATAATTACACAATGAATTATTGGGATGGAAAATCAAACAAAAATGTACATAGGGCTTTTCTACATCTACATAAGAAGTTACTTTAAAAGTGTACCGGGGTATATCATACCCCAACCAACTTCCAGCAAGTCTGATGCTCAATTGAAAGTTTATACATAGTTGTATAAAAGTCTGTTCTCTTTGTTCAAGTATAATCCTAAGCTACTGAAAAAAAGAAATCACTTGTTTGTCTTAAATTGATTTTACGATTGGAAATAGAGTTAATGGGGTATGACATACCCCACAACACTAACGATGGGTTATGAGTGTATCATATTATTGATTTTCTCTTATTTTTTTTTGTTGTATATAATTGGAATAATTTTGTAATTTTCTGGCAGTCATTTATTTGTTTGTATAAATATGATTATTTGTATTTGGTTCGATGGAAGAGCAGCCTCTGGCTGAAATTCGCCACTGACTAGGTGTCAATAAAGTATATATTATTATTATTATTATTACTATTATTTCTAAGTTATCTCTTATTTGTTCGTTTCTTATTCTATCTATCCTTGTAACACCTCCAACTTCTCTTAAGTATCGCATTTCTGATGCTTGTACTCTACTTTTCAGTCTCTGCTCGAGTATGCACGACTCACTTCCGTATATTGAAGCTGGTCGGTATACAGTTTTGTATAGTATCATTTTTGTATTATTGGATACTTGCTTTTTTCCTAGTACCGCTTTGTTGACTGCATAGTAGTTTCTGCTAGCTGCTTTTATTCTTTTGTTGATTTCTGGCTCCATATTTCCTTTATTATATATTGTTGTTTCTAGATATGTACAGTCTTCGACTTGTTCCATTTTGCATCCGTTTAGCTGTATATTAGTGATTATGTCCTCTCTCGATATCATCATTACTTTTGTTTTTTTTTGACATTTCATGTTGTGTTTTCTCAAGTCCTGGTTTCATACATTTAAATTGAATTTCACTTCTTTCCCATTCTTAGCCAGGACAACTAGATCGTCTGCAAATGCACACTCTGCCATTTTAGTTACGGTCAACTGGTAATGATAATGTCTACTCTCTTCGTTCTATGTTTTATTTGCTTCATTATATTATCTAAGAGAACAATTAATAATAATGGGCCTGATGCTCCTCCTTGCCTTAAACCCTGCTTGGTGTTGAATTCTCCTGATATTTTGTTACCCGTTCTTAGGTAATTTGTTGTTTTTCTGTACACGCTTTTTATGGCGTTTAGTAGTTCTATGTCTATTTGTTTTTGTCCCAATATTTTCCACATTTGTTTCCATGGTACTCGATCAAAAGCTTTTTCTAGATCGACAAACGTAATATAGAGCTTGCTTTCTTGTATCAGAGTTTTTTCTATAAGCCCCCTAATTGTGTATCTGTAGTCTTGTGTGCAATGTCCTTTCCAAATCTGCTCTGTGACCTTTCTATTTTTGACTCCACCTCTTGTCTTAGTTTCTTTTTTAGTATGGCTACATATATTTTGGCTGTCGTGCATATTGGTGATATCCCTCTGTAATTGTTACAATTTCTATTGTCTCCTTTTTTATGAATGGGGAAAATCACTGCCTTTTTCCAATCTTCAGGGATTTTTTCTATTGTCCAGATTCTATTCAGCATCACTAATAGTATTTGTTCTCCTGCTAGCCCCATGTATTTAAATTTTTCTGGTCTTATTTCATCGTGTCACGGAGCTTTTCCTCTTCTTAGTCTATTTGATGCTAGTTTCATCTCTTCTTCTGTTATATTCTCTGTTCTGTGCTTGTTGATGTTCCCGCATTGCTGGATCTCCTCTTATTTATTGTCGTTGTTAGAGTGTTTTTCTTCCAGCAATTCCTCGAAGTGTTCCTACCATCTCCCTATTATTTCCTCGTTTTCTTTAAATATATTTCCTTGTTTGTCATATAGTTGTCTTAATGCACTTTGGTTTCCCTTTTTGCTGTTTTTCAATGTGTTACAGAATAATTTTTGATTTTCTCTAAAATTATTCTCCAATTTATTTCCAAACTGTTCCCAAGATTTTGCCTTAGAAATTTTGATAACTTCTTCCAGTAATGATACTTTCAATTCATAAGCCCTTTATCAAAATGAAATGAATCGTCAAAATGAAACTTAGGTCTAAAAATACTAAGCTACAAATGATTTCAATCCATCCCAAGTGGAAACTTCGTGGACAAATTTCCTTTCTGGTCTCTGCACCATGTTCAAGCTTATATTAATGTCGTTGTCTGAGGACATGAATCACGTGATTATGTGAGGCTAGTTGCGGCCGGGAACAGAAGCTGAGGGATGATCGTATTAACCTCCGTTGTCCGGCGCTGGTCGCCGCAGAACCGCCCCTCTTTCAACCTCGCTGACCCGCTAGTGTCACCAACCCATGCAACCCGGTCAGTGGTGTACCAGATAAAATGATTTTTAATTACAAGATTAATTTTCTGTACGCCTTTTGTACGAAGATGATACTTTCGCATTCACATTTCTCTGCGTTGAGAATTGTGAACAAAAGTATTATAATCTCATTTTTCACCGAACTCATTGCGACTCATCCCATTTCAACTTGATAGATATATGAAGAGCAATATACCAAAAAATATCCGAGTCGGTAATCAACCGTTGAACTTGTTGTTTGAGGTTTATTTTAAATGGAATTCGTGACAGATATAAACCACCAAATGCATTGTCTATTCCTCACATTAATGCTTTTGTGAATAACACGCATTATAATACTGAGTAAGGTAAGTAAAATATTCATTCGAATGGAACTCATTCTTGGCAATAAAATTTCCTCTTAAAGGTATGTATGTCATCTGAGAAAGATATAAATTTCTTTGTGAAATTTCTCGTTCTAAATACAGAGCCTTATGAATATGATACTATCCCATTTTGTTTGTTTTTCAAGGATTAATGCATCACATGGCGACTGAACAATTTTTCACAATCTCAGGAGACATGAGATGACAGATCATATTTCCATTCTGTTTTGCATTATCCTTGGAAGCCACCGTAATGTCTTAAATCATGCAGACCTCCATATCCCTAGTATTGTCTTCCGTTTCTTCTCTGTTAGCGTTTATCGAATGTATATAATATTCACGAAGGAACGAATCGGATATTCTAACGCTGACAGGAAAACTAGATCCAATGCGGGAGTTTTCTTCCGGGATGAGCATACAATATAGCAAAATTTATACAATTTTATTGGTTATTTTGAAACAAAATACATTGTTGCAAATTCTATTTTATATTATCGTCCAGGAATAGAGGACACAATAATTTCTAATGTATATATATATATATATATATATATATATATATATATATATATATATATATATATATATATATATATATATATATATATATATATATATATATATATATATATATATGTAAAGACCAAGTGCGTTCTGTTTCTCTGTATCATGCTGAATTTTTGACATAGAAAACTCTCTCGCATTTGCGTATCTACATAAGATTGCCCTGTTTGCACTCTCGAGAACTCTTATTTGTGATTAGGCGAAGTGAATGCATTTTAACCCTTCAACCGTGTGGTGGAAAAAAGTTGCAAGAACTGTGTGGTGGGGTATGACATACCCCAGCAATAAAAACAAGATAAATATACAAATTTACAGTTTTATATTAGATTCTTCTGATGATTCTCTTAACTTGGTATATATTGAACACAAAAAAATATTTATAATCTTCTTGAGGAGTAGAAACAATAAATGGTAGATAAAATTGTCAATGTTCTTAATTGACCGTTTTTAAAAAATATATTTCATTCATCCTCGTCTCACAACTTGAATGTTAGATGGAAACTAGCTTATTCTTTATGGAATAAACACTTAACTATCGGTAGAAGAACAGAGAAATTTTGATACAAAAATATTGTAACACAAAAAAGTTATAAACTCTCAATTCAACATCAATTTGAGCATGAAAAAATGGCATGTTCTAAACAAACAGCCTTACTACATTTGTTGCCCACATAAAGGTCCGTAGTCAGAACGCGGTTTTAAACCCAGACCTGTGTCTATTTTATATATAACCATGACGACGTAACACAGTTTTGACATGTTGTCATGGTTATGCATAAGCCAGACCTAGAACCTAGAACCAGGTTTAAAACTGCGTCCTGACTACGGGCCAAAATGTCTTACGTTCTTTTGTTCTAGTACAAATGTTACACCTTTTCGAAGTACTTTAACGATTAGACGGTCTTCCTAGAGGTATATTTGCTTAACTATAATCTGAACTTATACCACATTAATTTGTTACACTAACTGTGTGGTGGGGTATGTGATACCCCGAACAACTTTGAAACACTATAACTCGATAACAGCAGAAAATATAATGACGAACCTACCACTTAAATATTCTGTAACGCAAGTAAGACAGCTACTGACCTCTTTGAGACAGTAATCCATCAAATGATGAAGAGACGAACATGAGTAGCATCTATGGGGTATGACATACCCCACCATACGGCTGAAGGGTTAATTTTCGTCTGGCTTTTGAGATAATAAATGCTTTAGAAGTATTCTCATTATTATCAGAAATACAGCTATGCTGATGTAGCTGTAATGCTTTCTTATACAATTTTAGGAACCTCTTGCGGCGATTAGCGGCGTGATATTCTGTCTGACAATATTTTGAATAAATATGAGTTTTTTTGAATTTTATATTATGTTAAGGTATATCTGTGAGTGAAAGAGATCCTTATTTTAAAGTCCATTCGAACTGAATTCTGATCCTCAAAATTTTTTTTTGAGCCTTGGGAATAAATGTCGTTAAACTATAAAATATGACCAAAGAGGTGGAAGCTTAATTTGTGGATTATTAAAGCTGAAAAAAATCTCTGAGTAGGCGATTTATTCTGGAAAAACAACATAACTTCAGTTTTTACTTACTTGTACTAAGTACAAGAAAGTATTGTGAAACCAACAAAATTCACCTATCGAGATTTCCATGGAAATATCCGTTTTGAGCATCCCTGAATCCCTTTTGACTATTTTTGGCTTGATGTCGATACGTATGTTCGTGCGTGCGTTCGTGCGTTCGTGCGTTTGTCCTTAGATCGCAAATCTCAAAACTGGTTGAACGTATAATGTTAAAATTCTGTATTAAGGACTGGTATAGGGTTTAGTTATGCACTTCGCATTATGGTCTCAATTGTCTGTACCGGAAGTGCACTTTATTTGAAACTTTTTTCGAATTTTTATAATAAATCCAGTGTGATCAACCGTAGGATGTTGAAATTCAGTATTTGATTATAGGAAGAGTTATGTACTAATGTATAATTTTCTCAATTAATTCACGATGATTATTTCGACTTTTGAAGTGATCTTCAGGTATTACTTCAAATTTTTTCTTAGATTTTTGACTTAAATCTAGAATGATCAGCCAACGCATATTGAAATTTTGTGTTTGAACTTGTTTTAGCATCGAAATAGTTATCTACTATTTTTGTATAAATCGGCCAAGCCGAAAGTGAAGTTCATGGATTTTGTGATATCTCCAAGGGTTTCCGAGATAATTGGGTTTGAAGTTTTCACACTTTCAACCTTGAAAATCTACTCTCATTTGCCTCTTTTTCAAAAAGAAAAGTATATTTTCACGCTATTTAGAGTCTGCTGATTCCGAATAAGAAAAGAAAATTGAAAAATTCCTTCATACAAAAAAGCTACGATGGAAAATTCGATGAAAACTCATTCCTCCCTTAAATAACAGTGCTGTACACCCTAATTAGGGTGTGTAGAGTTCAAATATGCACTCAGAATTTAATTTGTATTGTTAGTTTTCGAGAAAATTGAGAATAAAAATTTCAATAGTGAAGTGGTAATTTTTGTTGAAATTTTATTGTAACAAAATTTAGTCCTCAATTGATTCGATAGGGTCGTAGAGCCTAGGCACTAGGCTCATTGGAAAGGGCTCACTTACCATATTTTCATAACTGTAGCTAACGTCGGTAGCTTGGTTTTGCAAGAATTTTGCGATATCTCCAAGGGTTTCCGAGATAATTGAGTTTGAAGCTTTCACACTTTCACCCTTAAAAATCTACCCTTCATTGCCTTTTTTTAAAAAGGAGAGTATATTTTCACGCTATTTAGAGCCTGCTGATTCCGAATCTGAAAAGAAAGTTTGAAAATTCCTTCATACAAAAAAAAGTTACGTTGGAAAATTCGATGAAAATTCATCTCTCCCTTGAATAACAGTGCTGTAATTAGGGTGTGTAGAGCTCAAATATGCACTTAGAATTTAATTTGAACCGTTAGTTTTCGAGAAAATTGAGAATAAAAATTTTAATTGTAAAGTGGTCATTTTTATTAAAATTTTATTGTAACAAAATTTAGTCCTTAATTGATTCGATAGGGTCATACAGCCTAGGCACTAGGCTCACTGGCGAGGTCCTACTTACCATATTTTCACATCTTCAGCTATCGTAGGTAGCTTGGTTTTGCAAGGATTTTGCGATATCTCCAAGGGTTTCCGAGATAATTTAGTTTGAAGTTATCACACTTTCACCCTTAAAAATCTTGCCTTAATTGCCACTTTTTCGAGAAGAAAAGTATATTTTGAAGCTATTTAGAGCCTACTGATTCCGAATAAGAGAAGCAAATTGAAAAATTCCTTTATACAAAAAAGGTACGATGGAAAACTCGATGAAAACTCATTTCTCCCTTAGATAACAATGCTGTACATCCTAATTAGGGTGTGTAGAGTTCAATTAGTTTGATAGCTAAGGGCTCAATTTGAACTACGAGCACTCATTTGGGCTCTCTATACCCTAATTAGGATGTACAGCTGTGTTATTTATAGGAGAAATTAGTTTTCATCCTAATTTCTTATTGTAACGATTCAGGGGGAAGGAATTTTCCAATTTTCTTTCCATATTCGGAATCAGCAGGCTCCATATAGCGTGAAAATATATTTTTCGTTCTTCAAAATCATTTTGAAGTCCCTCAAAAAGTATATTGTAGCTACTGGAACTTCCCCCGACAGATGCTGCCACCTTGCGGCAGACCCAGAAACTTTACTCGTGGAGTTTAAAATAATATATTTTAAATGTAAGGAATAAATCTATTCTATTCCGATTCAAATTCGAAACAAGAATGGAAAATGTATTGAAAATGCAAATATTTTATAAACAATATCTACATTTAAATTTTCTTGCTAAATTAAATATTATAATACAAAATGTTATACAACAAGCCCTGAAAAAAGAAATTTGAAATAAAACAACTCAAAATTATTTTGGGAATAGTTTATTTGATAATTGAGGAAGATACAAGTGTAGAAAGGCATTTCATTTAATTCAAAAATAAAACATACATGTTATTATTTAATTTAAATTTCTCAACTACTCCTAAAAACAATAAAAATAGGTTTTAGAAATAAATACAACTGTAAATTTTGTGGAAATGAGTTTATTTTGGGAATTAGGAAAGGTTACAGAGGTTCGAAGATTAATTGTTGATTACTCGATGCTGTTGTGATGTTGGAAGTCTTGTTCGTGATGCTGTTGCGTTGTTGTAAGCCTTGTTCGCCCCCAGGCAATGACTAAGGGGAAAGAGACGAGCTCTTCTCCGAGAATTCTCCCTTTGAGCCTAGGGAAACCCCAGCAAAACCTAGGCCAGAGAAGTGGCTTCTTCGCTCGCTGCAACTGAAACAACAAAATAATTATTACAGGTCGGAAAATTTAAAAAGGAATAGAACTCACTTGAACTTTGCAAGCGGCGGGCTAAAATTAATCATTTGACTTCTTTGAAAGTTGAATCGGGAACCTGGAACAGCTGATATTGATGTACTGATCTTCTGCAGCTACTGGAGGACTTCTTGGACGGCTGCTGGGCTCTGGTTCTGCTACTGGGCTTTGATTTTGCTGCTGGGCTCTGATTCTGCTGTCGGGCTCTGATTTTGCTGCTGGGCTCTGATTTTGCTGCTGTATTCTGATTCCGCTGCTGGGCTTGGGTTCTGTTGCCGGGCTCGGGTTCTGTTGCTGGGCTCTGATTCTACTGCTGGGCTTTGAAGTCTGGTTGTTACTGCAGCTGCAAGTTGTCATCTCCTGGACTCTAAATTTAAATTATAAACTCCAATATTAGACAAATGATTTTAGCAGTAGTTAAAAACAGTGATATAATGAGCAATATTATATTACCTAGTTGGTAATGTGGTGATTGTAATGACGATCGATGACCGGCGACCTGAAACAGAAACTTAAAACAAATTTTGGTGAATCATGTTCAACAAAAAAAATATTGGGAGTTGATATTGGCAGCTGGGCTCATCCTCAGCTCCTCCCACGTTGTCCATTCCCTCGATGTCCACCTCATCAGCTGGGCTCATCCTCAGCAAATGATCTGAAAAAATACAAATTAATTAGGAATCTGCGAAAAACATTGCAAAATAGCTGAAAGAAAAATTAGATTAGAACCTGGAAAGCAAAGTTTATTAGTCAACTTACATCCTTTAGGTAATTTGTTGGAGGTGGTAATGATGAATTGAAGAAGCTGAAAGGGAATTTTCTATTAATTACATTCATTCAAGATTCGTTCAACATTCAAACGTGTATCGTGTGTGTGTTTTGTTCGAAGAGCTAGCTACGCAATTGATTGTTGCTTTATTACTTCGCGAGGTTACTTAAGAGTGCTCGGATATATTTATGCTACTGATTGACTCTACTTTACTACCCCAATGAGTGCCTGAGCGCTCAGACACCCAAGCACCGGTGTGCTCGTCGTTTGCAAAAACTAAAATACGTTGTTTGAATACGTGGCCAATGCATATTCCGAGGCCCGCGATACCGCCTAATTACGCGATATGGTAACCTTAAGTATCGGTCTCAGCTAATGTTGTTTCTTGAACTTAATCAAGGACCCCCACCAGCTACCATATTTTCCGACTTCCGATAGGTACATATCGAGAGTATGCCGTTACTCCCCAGTTAATTCGCTCGTTCGCCCTAGAACTCATTGCAAATCCACGCGGTGGTGTTCACCAGGGGGGGTGCCTCTCGTAGCGGTACCTACGTGTGCACCGATTCCCACGTTGGACCTTTCATTACAGGCCTTTGCAAAAAAACCAAGACATTTTATTAATTTACTACCTTATAAAAGCAAAGACTAACATCGCAAATCACATGCACCTAGCGCACATGTAATTGCGGAACAAAAATCCCAATTTACACATTTAAATATACAAAATTTTGATCTCTACGTTAATAAGCAAAATTCACAACCCCAAATATATCACTTGAGCACTTTTAAGAACTTCAAATCGACGTTTTATTCGAGAAATACGCGACGTACATGCGAACTGTACGACTAACCGAACAAAAGTAAGCGTCCCAACACAAATCAATATTCATCTCGGCACTACGTCATTCAAATGCTGCAATGAGTTAGAACGAGACAGCAACAGTAACGTATCGCTTATAGTAGCGATAAACGAAGCTCACATCTGCATACAAGTTGAAGCGAAGATAATTTAATCAAACTTGATGAGGAAAGAATTTTTTAATAAATGAATTTGTATAGAAATATACATTTAAAACAAAAAAAGCCAATACATGACTTCCCGTTCTTCTTAAACATTGAAATATTATTTATTCACAATAAATTTATATTATACAGTGTGGCTCATTTTCAAAATACAATTTATTAATAAATTTGATTGAAAAGTGAATAAAAATATGAATAACTTTCCGTTATTTGGAATATACCAACATTATTATTTAATTATTATGAATTTGAATTATACAGGGTGTTCATTTGTTGATACATTGAATTGATGAATTCAGCAAAAAATTGTATATTTGTTATTTGAAATATAACAACATAATAGTTTTCATAAATTCAAATTATACAGGGTGGTCAATTGTTGATACAAATATTCATTGATTGACCTTCCGTTGTCTGAAATATCATAATATTGATTTTTTATTACACAGGGTGATTATTAATAATGATATCTATGTCTTAATACGTAAAAAGAAAACTTTCGACCCTTTTTTAAGCATATTGCATGTTTATATGGGGAAGATGTGCAGAAAGTGATAATTATATACAGATTGTCCCATTTTAATTTTACGTGAAGAAGAAACTTTGTACCGCGCGCACGGAAATATATACACGCAGTCCCATTTTGATTGAACGTGGGGAGAAATTCTTGTACCGTACGCACGGAGTGATGTGAGATTTGGCATACTTGGAGTTCATATGGGGATGGAGTGCAAAAAGCTGAAATTATATACAGGCCGTTTTAAAATTATTTTACGTAAGAAAAAAACTTTGTACTGCGCGCGAAGGAATATGTGAGTTTATATGGAGAAGGAGTGCAGAAAGCTGAAAGTACACAAGAATAAAATATTTGGCATACTTGAAGATCATCTAGAGAAGGAGCGCAGAAAGCTGAAATTATATACATGCTGTCCTATTTTAATTTAATGTGATACCACACACACGAAGAAATGTGATATTTGACATGCTTCAATGCTTATATGCAGGAATGCTGTAAGCTGGAAGTATATAAAGGGCTGTCCTATTTTAATTTAAAGCACACAGAAAATTCTGTGCCGCACGCATTAAGGAATGTTATTATATACAGGTGACCTTTTTTAATGTTACGTGTAGGAAAAACTTTGTAATACACGCACGAAGAAATGTGAGATTTGGCCTACTTGAAGTTCATGGGGGGATGGAATGCAAAAAGCTGAAATTATATACAGGCTGTCTTAAATTGATTTTACGTGAGGAAAAAACTTTGTATTGCGCGCATGAAGAATGTGAAAGTTTATATGGAGAAGAAGTGCATGAAGTTGGAAGTATATACAGGGTGTCCGATTTCAATTTCATGTAAAGAGAAAATTTTGTATCGCACGCACGAAGGAATAAGATATTTGACATACTTGAAGTATATCTAGAAAAGGAGTACAGAAAGCTGAAATTATATACATGCTGTCTTAAATTATTTTCACGTTAGGAAAAAACTTAGTACTTCGCGCATGGAGGAATATGAAAGTTTATATGGAGTGCAGAGAGTTCAAAGTATATATAGGGAGTCCGATTTTAATTTACAGTGAAGAGAAAATTTTGTATCGCACGCACAAAGGAATAAGAGATTTGGCATTCTTGAAGTTTATCTAAAGAAGAAGTGCAGAAAGCTGAAATGATATACATACTGTCCTGTTTTAATGTGAAGGGAGAACTTTTTACCGCACACACGAAGGAATGTGAGATTTGACATACTTGAAGCTTATATTAAGAGCTGTTGAAAGCTGGAAGTATATACAGGCTGTCCCATTATAATTTAAAGCGCACAGAAAATTATGTAACGCACGAAATAAGGAATGTGAGATTTGGCATACTTGAAGTTCATGTGGAAAAGAAGTGCAAAAATCTGAAATTATTTACAGCAGGGGTCGACAACCTTTTTCGGACGGCGGGCCATTTTCACAATAAATTTTTTCATGCGGGCCGCACATTGAAATGTAAAATGTAACTTGAATAGTGCTTTTATATCATATGCGAGTATAAATATTATTGAAAATAAATATTGGTGCTTTGGCGGGCCGCACAAAAAGTTGCAAAGGGCCGCATGCGGCCCGCGGGCCGCAGGTTGCCGACCCCTGATTTACAGGTGTTCCTTTTTAATGTCACGTGAGAGGAAAACTTTTGTAACGCACGCACGAAGGAATATGATATTTGGCATATTTAAAGCTTATATGAAGGAATGCTGGAAGCTGAAAGTATATACAGGCTGTTCCAATAAATTTGAAGTGCACAGAGGATTTTGTACCGCACGCAATGAGGAATGTGAGATTTGGCATACTTGAAGTTCATGTGGAAAAGGAATGCAAAAAGCTGAAATTATATTATGGTGTCCCTTTTTAATGTTACGTGAGTGGAAAATTTTGTAACGCACGCACGAAAGAATGTCGAATTTGGCATACTTAGAGTTTATATGAAGGAATGCTGAAAGCTGAAAGTATATACAGGGTGTCCCATTTCAATTTTACGTTAGCGGAAGGAATGTGAGGTACGACATACTTGAAATTCATCTGAAGAAGAAGCGCAGAATGCTAAAATTATATACAAGTGTCCCAAAATCAAAATGGATTCAAACCTCTAGATTTGGACTTTCTTATTCTATTATTACATGAGCTATTAATTAAAGGTTTTGACGTTTTCCTATGGAAAATTTATTATTGTGTTATATCTCCAAGGGTTTCCGAGATATTTGAGTTTGAAATTCTCACAATTATACCCTTGAAAATCAACCCTAATTTTCACTTCATACAAAAAAGTTATGATGAAAATTGGGATGAAAATTCATATCTCCCCTAAATAACACAGCTGTACACCCTAACTAAGATCTGTAGGATCCAAATATGTATTCAGAATCCTAATTGAGCCCTTCCTCTTTGAGAGAATTGAAGATACAAATTTTAATAGTGAAGTAGTCATTTTTATTGGTTTTATTGTCAAGTATTTAATTATGAATTGATATTTGTTAAAATTTATCATCATGACTTCACCTTCACAACTTATATTAAAATTTGAAGTTGAAAATTTGATGATTAGATTTTTTTTTTTTTAATTGATTCATCTTTTTTACAGATCTATTATTCCCGACACAGAGAATGTGAGGACTTGTCTAGTAATAAATAACTTTATAATACTATACTCTCTGTTGGTGGGCAACCCGCAGTACAATATGATACCTGCTTATTTTTGATTATGAGGATGAAAAATTAACCATCTGTTCTAGTTATATTTTTTGAAATAAAAGGACAAAAACTGTCAAAGAACATTCCACATTTCACATATCCATATCAGTTGAAATCGTGCGAATCACTCTTGGCTTGAGCTTGGATTGTAACTCATCATCAATTGCCTCTTTATTTCTGTACATGACGTATAATCCGGCTCCAGAAAAAATAAGGAAGATCGCGCCGGAAATTCCAAGAGGCTGAAAAAATATCAAATACTTTCTTTAAAAATAATTTATTATCTATTATATTTACTAATGGTATTGTATGCTCTATTTTAGGGGACGTGAATTCGATCATTGTGACGACAGATGTACTGATGATAAAAATTCCAAGAACCATGCTCAATGCAATATCATAAAATTTAAAAAATATAAATTATGAAAAACCACAGTTTTTAGCAAGACATTCAGAATTTGCGGTATAGGACAATCAGTTTAATTGAAATGATGAGGTAGGCAATAGCAATCTGTTGTCAATTTCTTAATTTTGTTTGACATTTTACATATCAAAATATTTTTCCCTAAATTTCATCTCGGAAGCATGACAAAAGCGACAAAATTGGATCGGAACATGCTTTTTCATACAAATTTGAAATTAATTTTCATTATGTTGGTCACACGGTCCAGCTTAAATTTCAGCATTATTGAACTCCAAATATACATACTTATCAAACCTCTTTAAGGCATGAAAACCAAAATGTGGCACTGGAATCTACAACTATCTGATGGTCTAAAAGTACAAGGAAATATTGTGAAACCAACAAAATTCACAAATCGAAATTTTGATGGATTTATCCGTTTTGAGCATCCCTGAATCCATTTTGACTACTTTTGGATTGATGTCAGTATGTATATACGTATGTATGTGTGTATGTGCGTAGCTTGTAAATCTCAGAATTCGTCAAACGTAAAATGCTGAAATTTTGTATCAAAAACTGGTATAGCATCTAAGAATTGATGTGCACCTCGCATTATGGTTGCAATCGTCTGTACAGGAAGTGCACTTTACTTGATACTTTTTTTGAATTTTCTGCATGAATCAAGAATGATCAGCCGTGGGATACTGGAATTCAGTATTTGAAATTGCTGTAGCATCCAAATGATCATCTCCTATTTTCGTCCCAATCGACTGAGCCGGAAATGCACTTCATATTACGGACTTTTCGAATTTTTCTCATAAATTTAAAATATTCAGTCGCAGAATATTGAGATTTCGTATTAAGCACTTTTATAGCATCTAGTTGTACACCTTTCATTGTGGTTGTGATTGGCTGAGCTGGAAGTGCATTTTACACGGAACGTTTTTTAATTTTCGGCATAAATCCAAAACGATTGAACGTAGAATATAAGAATACAGTATTCAAGATGATAGTACTGTCTAGATGCTCATATCCTATTCTCATGGAGATCGACTGAGTCGAAAGTGCACTATACTTGACGATCTTGGAATTTTGCGCCTAAATTCAGAACTGATAGCCGTAGAATCCTGGAAATCAGTATTTAGGAATGTTGTAGCATAAGAGTGATGACCTACTGTTTCCAAGGCAACCAACTAGATGTGGAATGATGTGATGTTGTGTTTGATTATTTATATCCAATGATGTACAAGTAAGTCTCGTGATGTCTATTTCAGATTTTTTCGTGCCACTTCAGAACATTCTTGTTTATAATAAATCAAATGTACTCTTAGATAACTTCGCACGACTGATAACTTGATTCTATAGCCAAAGAAATGGGAAAAGTTAAATAGTTAGAATGGGCTGCTTCTTTAGTATGCCATTTGCATCGACACCCAAGTGACTGATGTTTCGATGCTCTGCGCCACATAACACCTAAATCTGTTCACTACAAATACGATGTATGAGTTTCCCATGCTGGACATTCTCAGATACTGGTAGTATACTACAACTATTACGACTAAATGTAACGTTGGTTGATATTAGCAGAGCCGAATTCCAAAAAAAGTTTCGTATTTATAATACACGGGCCATTCAAAAAATGATGGTAAAGACCAATATTTTGGATACGAAACTCCCACAACCTTCTAAGCTGAGATCCATGCAATCGATTTATGTGCCGATCTCAATGCAAGATTGCAAAAGCGACAACAATCAATTTAATGTTAGACAGTCAAGTTATCCCAGAAACAATAAGCTCTTAAGCCTGTCAATCCAAGCTAGTCTAAAATTACGAAAAAATTCTGCAGCAATTGAGAAAACCTGACTATGTCTCATTGTGGTGGATATCAGGATACGAAGAAGTTGTAGGCAATGAGAGAGTAGATCAACTCCTAAGAAACTTAAAAATCATCTGAAAATTGTGATTGAAATGTACTCGATGAACACAAAAAGAAATAATCTAGCATAATGGTTACTAACAAGCGTTAAAGAGCTGTTTGCTCTCAGCAAAAGGAATCTCATAGACTTGATGGGCTTCTTAACCGACCACTTTCCTTTGAATACCATTTGCATTAAATTGATAAGACTGTATGTGATATCTGCCGTCTATGTGAAGAAGATGAGAGAACGTCAGAATACAATTTAAGCGAGACGTATGTCTATGTATCTCCTAGAGAAGAATTGGAGCTCATGAAAAGCCTGAACATCCCAGAGATGATCTTAGGAAGACATACATTATAAAAGAATTTCATAGGTCTCAATGATTATTGTGTTTCGATGTGTGCAGTTTTCGTGAATTGATAACAATAGTATACTACCTATTATGAGATTGATTCGAGCATCTACTAATAGAATGTTCTTGGAAAGCTACCCCGACAAGTCGACCTAGACTAAAATTGTCTCATATGTTCTTTCGCTCATAATCAAGCCAATTTTCTCATTATTGGACGGTAGTTTACCAAACATGAACCAATTTTTTTCCTTCTTTGATCAATTTTTGTGATTTTATATTAGGAAAGATATTTACTCCGATTTCGTCAGTATCGTAACATCACTTATGGTCGTGATATTCAACCAGTTATACCAAATGAGTAGATCAACAGCTTGTTTCCATGAGTATCATACATATATAAAATACAGTAAGTTATACAATTTCCCTCTTCTATTTTTAGTTCGAATCTTGGATGAGCCACAGTGAATACCGAATTGGGATATATTTGTTTATTTCCATCGAAACATGAGACCTGGAGATTCATAATTGCCATTACAAGCGTTTAAATTTTCATGACCGACTCGCTACTTTATTTTGAGGGCTCTTAAATGGCTTTCCACAAGGCATATAATTTATGGCTCATTTAAAAAATGACGGTTATTTGATTCTCACTTCTCAGAACAGCGGAACTTTTAGTTATTCTGTTTCGTTCATTTGGAGAACTTTTAAACAGATCTGAATGACAAATGGGAACAGGAAATAAGATCCCAGCGGAAACTGCGCGCAAATTTCGAACGCTATTTTTAAATATGACAAAGTTTTGAAGTTTTGTCTTTGTTAAGAGTTCACGCAACCCAGAATAAAAAAAACACTTGCGGCGTTCAATAATATTTACTTTGGAAGGTGGGATGTGAGCTTGCACGGTTATTTACTAAGTGGCCTAATATCCATCAGTTTCCGTTTAATAGAAAAGCAGCCTGCTACAAACACAACCAATAGTGGTTTATGCAACTAGTTCCAATTCTCACTCAATTTACTTGTACTATAAGATAAACTAATGCATCTAAACTATTATTCAACCGGAATTTTTTTGATCCAGAAAGAAATCAATTGGAACTACAAGTTCTCGAAGAGAGTAAACATACTTATAATGAAGTACTGCTTAAGGCCTATCAAGTACGAAGCCCTGAAAGTAGATGTACTGATGAATCTAGTTGAGCAACAAAATATCCTCGCAAAATAATTCAATTATATTCAGTGTTGACATTCTCTTGCAGAAAATATCGCGCTTAGTTACCAACTAATCTGCTATGTAAATTCGCTAGCATGTTGTGAATATCTTCATAAGAAAATGCATATGCAAGTATTTTAATCGCATTGTGTAATCCAGGAAATAAGTTTGTCTGGACACAGAGCGATATATTAATCATAGTAGTGTTTCAACACTTCTAGTTAATCCGCGTTGAGCTCCTATTGCCTGCGGTATAATTTAAATATGCCGCGCAGGATAATAAATTCATTTATTCATGTATCGACTCAAATTCAAGCATAAATCCAGCATATTAGATATGCATAACACTACTAAATGCTAGGCGGATAGGAGAGAATTCGATGAAACACAAACGAACAATGTAATAAGAGCTATGTTACAGTATATTGGAAAATGACAGAAAGTGACATATAAACACACGTATATCTTAATTTGATCGAGGATGGGATGATGAAATGACTGATAATGATGATGTGAAATAATCTCTTTTTATGAAACTCTACTGAGTATTTCATGCAACAAGTAACGCTTGATTGCATTTACTAGTCTTGTACTTCTGGAAAGTATTGCATAGATTCTTTTTCCCATAACATGAAGCTACTAAGAGGGACTCCATAGACAGACTCTGTGTTGAACTGCTATTGTAGTCCACAGTTGGACGATAAGTCTCATCGAAATATTCGGCTGTACATGTCACGTAATCAAACCGCATTTTCTCTTTCTCTCAATCAGTTAAAATGCTTTTGAATTTGCAAACAGGTTTAATTTCATCGACAGTACTTTGATGAATACTCCATTGAATCTCCAGAACGAAATATCAGTGATTGACAAAGGTAAAGCGAGTTAAACATCAATTTGTGCTGTGTCCCTCGCTTTCAGCTTGAGAACAACTCCAGACATTCAGTAAGTTCGTTCACATGCAAGGCCTGAATTTGAACAGTACTTTTACATGCTGTTTCTGAGAGAGTGACAACCAAAAAGCAACAGCATGAGGAAGCGCCTCTTAGTCAAAGCCTAATGCTTTTCAGATCGCAGAAATGATTAAAAAAAATCAGACACTGAACAGAGAGTGTTTCTGCAACGTGCAGCGATTATGTGACATAGTGAGAAGGGTATAAGCAATGCATCCGCCTATTATTAGACAGATTCTCACAATCTTAGCCCTCCTCAAATCGAAAAATACTTCAAAATGAGCATGAACCACAGACTACCTCAGAAGACTCACGATGGTGACGGGATTTAGGAAAGATTGCTCAATGAGGGCTAGCCAGGAATGGAAGAAGATTAATCTATGCGGATTTTACTAAGCAACGTAAATTTGGTCTGATTGAATACATTTGGTGCTCGATAACGACTTCTAGACTCCAAAACCTTCGCTCAGAAATGATCCGCTAGGCTATACTTTTATGTATTCGATTACTGGCAGCAAAAAAACGATTACTAATAAGTAGCGAGTATTGTCTCAGTAGCCATCTTCAGGGCTTAAAGTGTGACTATTGTGATAAACCCTTACAGTTTTTCAAGGTTTCGTGCACAATTTCGCATTCTAAAGCCTTCAGCTGTCGTATTTTAATTTGAGTTCAAGAACAACAAGTTTTCGTTTTTGATTTTTCTTCCTGCAAATGTGAAAAGTCGTAGTCGTATTCACTTATTTACCAGAGCACCGTTCGACCGTTTAGAATGATTATTTTCTGTTTCATAGAACATGTTTTTGAATATAAGCTTAATTTCCATGAACGTTTAATACTTGAAATACAACCCTTTCATCACTAGTATCATTGTTTATGCCATGTACTTATCATTTTGCTTTCACTTTGTGTTGAAATAAATAAGAGTGAAGTCACTATTTGGAAATCACTATTGATTTCACAGTGTTGATATAAATTGACCTAAAGTCACTGTTCGGGAATCATTGAGGTTCACCCGAGCGTTGAAGACGATGTAAAAGTTAATTCACCATTTTAGGAACCGCTTCACTATTCCGCAAACGACGAAGACTATTTGTTTCAAAATTCCTCGTCTTCGACCGCCTGGGTCCATATTGTGGACCACTGGTGTCGAATATCATGTACAGTCGTCACGTAACCGTCAGCGTTTAGCTATTCCATCGCAAGTACTTGTATCGTCGTCACGCCACCGTCAGCCTTCAGCTATTCAGTTACCAGTACCAATTCCTGAAAAATATATGTTTATACTCACCATCTCCGTTTTCTGTGTGTAAGTGAGTCTGTTAGTGATACCTGCCTCCTGATTATTCTTTTGACAACCCTAATCCCTCTTTCTGAGCGCCCGAGCATACCGTCAGCAGTTTCGACGGCGACATGAAAGTCAACGACTTCACTAGCAGCTAGGTATCGTTATACCCGAAAATAGATGTATCTGAAGGTCATCGAGAAACAGAAACATTTAAACATATGTTT
Source organism: Dromius quadrimaculatus (assembly GCA_963989225.1). Lineage (NCBI taxonomy): Eukaryota > Metazoa > Arthropoda > Insecta > Coleoptera > Carabidae > Dromius > Dromius quadrimaculatus. Next base: position 9,328,872 of record OZ022328.1, read on the forward strand.
GAGTGTATATTGTATTGAGAAATAGTATATTGTGCAACAAGTGCGATGAGTTGTCGATTGCCCACGAGAGCGAAGCTGGGCGCACGATCGAAAAGAGTGCGCTCATTCGCTCAAGTGGGCAATTGACAACATTGCGCGAGTTGCAGATACTATTTTTTATTAGGAATGCGGGATGAGTTCTATTTTGCGCTTATTTTTTCGAGCGATAAATGGTTTGCGTTCGACAAGTTTACTAGTCGCACTCAAAAGCCAAAGAGCCATTTGCCGCCCGGAAAAACGTGCGCAAAATTGTACTCACCTTGCATGAGTGATAAAAATGAGATTCTATACTTTCGAGAGGAAAATATTGACATTTAACTATTGAACTTCTGTAAAATTCGATATTCACATTCAGAGTTTCCAGTTGCCTGTACTGCAGTTTGTTTGTTTTAGTACTTGGTAGCGCATTCTTGTTCTTGTACGACTGCTTGGCATTTGGATGCCATGCCTCAAATGTAATTATTAATATGTTGCTGTGGTATTCTATCCCACAGTAGGGACAATACTTCTGCAAGCTGTCCTGGGGCTGTGAAATTAGGAAGAAATGATTATCGGGCTGCCTCTCAAAAATATCCAAAATATGTTCTACAGGGTTCAAGTCTCGAAATACTAGTGAAAGGAGAAGATGGTTGATATGCAGTTCAACAAGATCCTGCAGCACTATTCTCGCTCATAGTCCTTGTCTCTATAATCTTGTTCAGTGAATTTACCATCCGATAAATATAGCTTGATATGTCAGCCTAAATAGATATCTCGACAAACCACAACAACTTCACCTTCAAACTAGACCTTCGGCTGAATATACTGTAGCAATGACCGAATTCTTGCTCTGCAACATACTCAACAACTATCAATATTATTATGGATACAAAATCTGGACCCATCTGCGAACAGAACATGTCACCCAGAAATAGGGTTATTAAATCGCTGGCAAGTCCACTCCAGTCTATGACGTCGGTGCGCACGAGTTCTTGAAGACGAACTTAACGGTCTATCACAATCGGTCTTGCACCGTTTTATCACTCACAACATTATGAAGACTCTATTGCAGTTGCCGCGTATTTAAAAAAGGTATCTACATATCTCTACTTGACAAATATACTGAGCTCATAGTGTTTGTGTTCATGTAGTTAGACAGTTGAACCGATATACATGTACAGGCTTGCAAAAAAGGTCACCGACGATTGATTTATTGAATCAGTTTCTTGTAACGTCTGAATCTAAGGGACACTGATTCAAATCTAGTGCGGTATTCATAGTTCACCAAAAGAATACCACAAGATGAAGTATCCGAATCATACAGAAATACAATGAAATTACCATCTGTATGTTTTAAATGTGATCTTTGTAGCACAAAAAGTCTCTGATTCTGATCGGTCGCACAAATCTACCAGAATGATTCGGTAAAGGAGCAAGTACACATTCAGTTCAGATCTTTTACTAGGACTGTCGCACCGCAGAAGATTCATCACTTCAGTCACGCTTCAGTTCGGTGAGACAATATAAATCACAGTACTTTAATAATTCCTTGTAAGTTTTTTAGTTACATTTGATATCAGGTCTTATAATTAATAATATCAATTGAATAATTCATTCATGAGATAATCAATAAGCTTGGATTTGCTTTTGAATTGGGTATTACAATGAATAATTAACAGGTTGCTTTTCATACTTGAGCTTTTTTCTTCGGTCAATCATTTCTTGATCAGTAGGGATTACTCAGATTCAAGCGTACGACAGTCAAAAGTCTTCGCGAAATTATATGTTCAATCTCTCTATTAAATTATGATGTTGATATAAAGAATAAGACTGTTGTTGATAAGCTCTTTGTTTAGAGGTTGCAATTCCATCGTTATTTTCTTATAAATAGGTGTAAATTTCCCGTGGTTAATCCCGCACTGGAAGTTCGTAAATGATTAAAAGTACGCGGCGGAGGTTTAAATCCGTTACACGTTGGATGGGCCGATTAAACGGGCGTATCCCCAAGGAACGGAGACTAATAGCTATTTCAGCGGGTCCACTACAGTTGCCATTCGCCGCTCGACCTCGAATATAAATACACGCGTGGTTATGAAATTTCCCCACCCTCTCATCGTGGCTCTGTATCATCCGCAGTGTGTGACCAGATATTCGCTCCGTTCTTCAGGGAAAAATCTAATTTACTTCCGTTATTTAGTTTCGTAAATCGTTAAACATGAGGGGAGATAAAATTGCATTACGAGTATTTCGTGGTAGAGCAAACAGATTTATTATATCTACTCTTTGAGGGGATTGAAGGACTCAACAAACTACTTTGAGAATTACTCGTTATCGTTATACATGTGGAAATTCCAACTTTTCTGTCAAAGCGGTAATTAGAATTCTTGCAGTTGCACTTAGAATACAGCTGAAATTTGTATTCAATAATTCAATTGATGTATGATGCATGTTAAAATTGAATTTGATTATCAATGTAGCTCTGTTGACGAGAGAAAAATTGTGAATAAATATTGGTCTTTCACCTAATCTTGGATCTGATAAAGGGATACATCACTCGCCATATAAGGAATGATTCACTTTCTAATCTGCAACTATTCCTTCCTTGACTATCCAAGACATTGATTATTATAATTAACGAAAAATAAAAAACTCTGTATTCAAGTCAAATGAAGTGCGCACACATATTTTCTGGTGATAAGTTCTACAATCTTAATCCTACTGCTTCTGCAAGAAAGGTAAGAGAGAAACGCCTAAATTAAATGTTGTATTTAATTAAAGCCAGCTAGAAGACTTTCCAGGATTTTAGGCGGAATCGCAGAGAAAGACTTGTAAGGCTGGCACGAAACACCGGCGTAAATTCGTTGCATACTTTTGACCTAGTTGAAAGAGAAACACCTAAGCTATATAATTCCAGTTTTTATTTTAAAATAAAAAGAATTTTGCTGCACTTTTTAAATTTCAGAATGTGTGACTTTATTTTCAAGATTTATAATTTCTACTTACCTACTTTAATTATTACATAAAATAGTACCTTCTTGCTTTGTAGTGCAGGAACGGTGGAAAACTTTAGACATAGCTAATATTTTTGAGGATTTGATAATTGAAGCTGGGGAATCTAATGAGTAACACTGCAAAAAATTTGTGCTACTGGTGACTCATTAAAATATAAGTGACGAGATACATGGGGTTCTAAAGAAAATAATAGACTGATGTTCACCACTTTCATTAGTCAAGTCACCTAATTTAACCCGGCGCGGGTACACATATAATTTGTAACACCTGTGGTACACTGGGGTATGATATACCCCATTCATTATTATTGAACTAAATATTTTAGAATAACGAGTGATGCAATTAACATGACTTTCCATGATCATTCATTCATAATGATTGAAAATATAGACATTTGATACAATAATCTAGTAATTACATTGGTTAAAAATGAAATTATGTATTTTATCACCAGAACAAAGAGGAAGCTTGAAAAATGGGGTGATAATAATTTGTTGAATGCAAAATGCAAATATAAATGATATATAATAATTGTCAGACTATCAAAGAAGCTTTAAAAAATATAACTATATTTATAAAGGATCTTATTTCAATATTTTTTCTCTTTGTGAATTCCGTCGTAAATTTGATAGCTATGCTTCATGCACACGTATCAAATACATGCAACACAGGTAAAGAAGGATTTTCGATCTGATCTCCTTGGGCATATTACACATCGATCTGTATTTAGTTGTCGTTTTCCACTTGATATTGCTTGTACTATTGGTTTTTAAGGTCTCACATCACTAATTTTCTGTTTAAATTGACGTTATATATATATATATATATATATATATATATATATATATATATATATATATATATATATATATATATATATATATATATATATATATATATGTATTAGCAAGTCTTTGATTTTTATGATCCTCAATCAGCGGAAGGCCTAATTTTTTGGGATAATTCAACCTGTATTGTTCCACGTTCGAATTATTTGGATTATGAGCAACCATAGAATTGATCCCATTGGTTTACTCCAATGGTACACTGGGGTATATGGTGCCCACACGCACTTCAAATGGATGTGGATCACTTGAACGTCAAGCGATCATTGCAAATGATTCAACGATATTTATGCGAATGCCTCATTCGAAGGTAGCAGGATGGTGGTAGCACTGAGACTGATAATTACGTGACAGGATAAGTTTCTAAGCACGTACCATACCCCATTGTACCCACGCCGGGTTAAGATAGAATCACAGGAGGAAAAACATCTCAAATTCATTTTATCACTTCAATGTGATTCGGCTGTTGCCAAACAGTATTTGATTTTCGATTACACTATTCGAGCCGATCTGAATAAAATATTTATCTCTTTCGATGTTTGAGAGTTTTTGTATTTGGCAACAGCTATATAGACTTCATTGATTTATTCAACAATGCCAATTGTTTAAACTTTTATACTCCTTTGATATTGAAGATATATTTAATTCGAAGAGTTTCATATTATAGCATAGGTTGAGCATCCGAGAATGATATCATCGTCAACTGTGTGCAATCTTATCAACCACTTTGTACAGCCAAGTCGTTAAAAAAATTGATAATGTCTTACCATGTTCTGTCGCACTAATGTCGATTATAGTTTGCATCAATGATTTATCGACCTACCGATAGACTTGGTGAACTCATTTCTGGAGTAACATTATTATCAATAACATTAATCGGTGAGCTACTGGTTAACCAAACTCAAATTTTTTCTTATTGTGAGATGACAATGGTTTTAGAAAACCCAGAATCATCTTGATGATGGAAGCGCATTTTTGACAGCTCATGAATGCTTGTTATTTCAAAGATTTCGCAGATTTCCATCTCCCACAATCACTGAACTTGAAATCAAGCAGTTTAAGCAAACCCACGAAACAGCAGCTTTCATTTAGTACCAGTTTCAAGTTGACTATTTGATAGATACCTATTTTGGGCACGTACAAACTCAGAAATACGATTTAATCTTTATTGTTTAGTTATTGACTGACGAGAGGTCATGTGTTGTACCTTAAAATAATAATTGAATCTTCATCAAAGATATATGAAAAGAATGTCTGAAAATTACATCCAAAGCTACAGATTCAAGAAAATAAGTAACGGGTAGTCATGTACTGGCCTAAATTGATCGTAAAAACCAAAGTTGAACTCCTTTTGATACTGGTAACATCGGAAACCGCTTGTCAATATCTTGTGTTACTCGCGAGATATTGAGAAAATTGAAGAATCATCTTGATGATGAAAGCTCATTTTTGACAGCTCATGGATGCTTGTTACTTCAGAGATTTCGCAAATTACCATCTCTCACAATTACTGAGCTTGAAATCAAGCAGTTTGGGCAAACTTACGAAACAGCAGCTTCCATTCAGTACAAGTTTCAAGTTGACTATTTGATAGGTACATAATTTATGCATGTACAAACTCAAAAATACCTTTTTATCTTCATTGTTTAGTTATTGACGGGCGGGAGGTAAAATCCTGTACCTTGAAATGATAATTTGATCTTTATCAAAGCTATATGAAAAAAATAAACCCAAGAGTAAACAAATTTTCATCCAATGATAATAATTCATTCTAATAAGCTTTAAATTCGCGTCAAACAAGTCATTGAATGAATCCCGGACAGATTTGACAACTGTACATAATAATAGTGACACCGACGGCTAAAGTTGTAACTAAATTTTTATCTACCTAAATAAACTTTAGTTGCCATATCCCTAATGTCATATATATCTATGGGCATTGTTTCACTTGAAACAAGTAATTAAATTATTTCATCTTCCACAATCACTGAGCTTGAATTAAAGCAATTTGTGCAAACCTAAGAAACAGTAGCTTTTATTTAGTACCAGTTCCAAGCCTGTAAATAGTATAGTTGTTGAGAACTCAGCGTCACGCCAGCCAGCCAGCCAGCCAGCCAAACAGCCAAAGTGAATATAATAGCGCTTTTTAGCGCATTTTTTGGAAAAAAGCGCTATCATATTCACTTTGGCTGTCTGGCTGGCTGGCTGGCGTGACGCTGAGTTCTCAGCAACTATACTTTTTACAGACTTGAAACTGGTACTAAATAAAAGCTGCTATATCGTAGGTTTGCACAAATTGCTTTAATTCAAGCTCAGTGATTGTGGAAGATTAAATTATTCAATTACTTGTTTCAAGTGAAACAATGCTCATAGATATATATGACATTAGGGATATGGCAACTAAAATTTATTAAAGTAGATAAAAATTTAGTTACATCTCTGCCGCACGTGACACTATTATTATGTACAGTTGTCAAATCTGTCCGGGACTCATTCGATGACTTGTTTGACGCGAATTTGAAGCTTATTAGAATGAATTATCATTATTGGATGAAAGTTTGTTTACTTTTGGTGTATTTTTTTAAAAGATCAAATTATCATTTTGAGGTACAACACTTGACCTCCCGTCAGTCAATAACTAAACAATGAAGATTAAAAGGTATTTTTGAGTTTGTACATGCATAAATTATGTAAGTACCTATCAAATAGTCTACTTGAAACTAGTACTAAATGGGAGCTGCTGCTTCGTTAGTTTGCCCAAACTGCTTGATTTCAAGCTCAGTAACTGTAAGAGATGGTAATCTGCGGAACCACTGAAGTAACAAGCATTCAGGAGCTGTCAAAATGCGCTTTTATCATTTAGATGATTCTTCAATTTTTTACAAAAAATGCGCTAATAGTTTTTACCCTAAAAAGGGTATTTACCCATGTCGGCTCAAAACTTTGGGTATAAAATTCAATCACTGATATGTTGCTCATTCTGTGCAGCAATTTTAAGATTTCAACTATGCATAGATCAGTAGTAATTACTCTCTCAATTTTTGTTTCAATCTTTACCCAAAACAGGGTGTATGAATAAGAAAATCTAGCAGTTTGTGCAAATCTAAAAATCAGCATCTTTCATTTAGCACCTGTGTCAAGTCTGTAAGTGCTGTAGTTGCTGAGATCTCAGCGTCACGCCAGCCAGCCAGCTAGACAGTCGGTCAGCCAGACAGCCAAAGTGCATATAATAGCGTATTTTTAGCGCATTTTTCGAAAAAAGCGCTATTATATTCACTTTGGATGTCTGGCTGGCTGGCTGGCTGGCTGGCGTGACGCTGAGTTCTCAGCAACTATACTATTTACAGACTTGAAACTGGTACTAAATAAAAGCTACTGTTTCGTAGGTTTGCACAAATTGCTTTAATTCAAGCTCAGTGATTGTAGGAGATTAAATTATTCAATTACTTGTTCCAAGTGAAACAATGCCCATAGATATATATGACATTATGGATGTGGCAACTAAAATTTATTAAAGTAGATAAAAATTTAGTTACAACTTCAGCCGTCAGTGTTACTATTATTATGTACAGTTGTCAAATCAGTCCGGGATTCATTCAATGACTTGTTTGACGCAAATTTGAAGCTTATTAGAATGAATTATTATTATCGGTTGAAAATTTGTTCACTTTAAGTGTATTTTTTTCATATAGCTTTGATAAAGATCAAATTATCATTCTAAGATACAGCACTTGACCTCCCGTTAGTCAATAACTAAACAATGAAGATTAAAAGGTATTTTTGAGTGTGTACATGCATAAATTATGTACCTATCAAATAGTCTACTTGAAGCTAGCACTAAATAGAAGCTGCTGTTTCGTTAGTTTGCCCAAACTGCTTGATTTTAAGCTAAGTTATTGTGGGAGATGAAAATTTGCGAAAGTAACAAGCATTCATGAGCTGTCAAAAATGCTCTTTCATCATCTAGATGATTCTTCCATTTTTTTGTAAAAATGCGCTTGAAATCTGCTATGACCACATAGTACTTCCCTGATCATAAATTTCATGACGAGTTTTATTGCTGTATCATATATATAGAATGCAGTATCAATTAATTGCAAATTTCAAAGTGACAGCTGTTACTGTCAATATGAAATTATTATCTTATTCCATAATGATTATAAGTTCTATGTCCAATTGTCTCAGTTAATCCCAAACTTGACATGATCTGGTGAAATTGTGGAAGAACAATTTAAAATCGAAAAAATAATAAACCAAAAGATTTAAATTAATTTCAAACTAAATATCATTCAAAAAACTTGTAGATAAAAAACTGACAATCGTTTACCCAGCAGGAGCATCAATTCGATATCAAACGCGATAGAACCAGATCACTTATTTTCAAAAAAACTATTCATAATGTGAGTTCCAAATATGAATGTGATGTTCAAGTATAAATGATAATAATTAAAATTTCACTCTATTTTCTTTACTCCAATTCTTTGCAGGTTTCCAGAGAATTGTAACAGATTCTATAGTAATTCCAAATTAGATGATACTAAATGAACCGTTGAATGTTTTGAAAAATGTTTTAGATAGATGTCGTTCTTAATTACTCCAGAATCAATTCTAGTTATCTTATATTTCATGGTATATACAACAATTTTCACCGTTATAATTTCTACTCTTGAGGGAGCTTTCACAAATATTTGTTTTGCAGCTTCAATTATTCATTCACTAATGGAAACTGCAAATCTATATTCTCTTCTACTCGATGAAGTACTTGAATTTTGATAGAAAATTTTGAAATTACATGCAGCTTTCATTACATAATTATGTTGCTGCGTCCTAAGATTTATGTGAAAAACTACCACTCGGTACTGGCTCTGATAAGGAAAAATTTGTCAGATATTCCTGAATGAATTTTGATATTGAACTATTATTTGTTTACTCAATCAACAAACAATTAGCCCTAAAAGTTGGTCTTATACTTAGACGTCCACTTTTATTACTCCACTTTTCATCAATTAGGTTGCTGTACCACTTGAACTTGCTGAAGTGGGCAGTATTTGGTTTCGATTATTCCAGATGTAATAATAGCAGTGAATAGCTTCATTCAAGTTTATTGAATGTGGGTCTTCAAATTTTTGCCGTTTGCGGCAAAGATCGATTGTAGTCCATGTTCGTATCACAACTCATGAAGAATATATTTCCTCTCTAGAGTCTTGACGACCTGTGTATTGTATCCAAGCATCCATCAAGTTGACTAATGTATTATGTGATTAACTGGTCCCTTATATCTCCATATTTATTGTACGGATGCCAGAGAATCTAGTAGTTGTTGCCAACGTACTTTACGGTTCTGATTTGTGGGAACGAAAATAGTAAAGTTACCTGGGGATTTCCTAAGTACGTTTCCAACATTTGAGAATAAACTTCCTTATCGCTATTCATACCAAAACTAGCTTGGAACTTGCTGAATGATTATTGAGCTTACATTATTCTCGAACAATTATCATTCATTCAATAAGCTGTTAGAACGATATTATGATTTATAATAGTAATTTGAAGCGATGTATTATTCAGACGAGCACTGCTCTGAAATAAGAATTCACTATGTCTTATTGAAAAATTTGGCAGCAAGAATCATCAACTGAATGAGATTCAAAGTTTTTTTCAAATGCATGATATTAGATTGTACTTTATGAGAAATATTAACGGTTGCCATCTGTGGAGTATGACAACATCCTGAATTTTCTATAGTCATGTTCCCAAGTAGGTCAAATCATAGTAAGAGACTTGGTGTTGGATAAAATGTCAGAATCAAATATGTTGCAGGTTCCCTAATTGTTGAATGCGAAAGCTTTTGCTTAATTAGACTGCTCGCGCTGTAGTATCGATTGTCATATGCTACATTATCACAGATTCCTCTTTCTACTCTCGATGAATTCTTTATAAATGCATTTTTCCAATGTTGACTCCTGTGTCATAATTAATTAGTGGCTCTTCAAAAATGAATGAAAACATGATAGCACATGTATTCAAGCAGTATCTCGTTGATTTGATCTCTTTTGGTGTCGTCCTGCACTATGGTGATGATCAGGGTCTCATTACATCTTCATTAGCGATCGTACTGATTACACACATACACATAACAGGCGTGTGCTATGCTAGCGCGTTCACTGCATGGCAAACTCATGCATACATGAATATCCTATTAACGGATAGGATCCTATACGTCGTCCTTTCACATAAACCAAATACCCCGCGTGCAGAGGCGTGACGTGTAGATGTGTTGAAAGATAGATAGAAGATATAAGAGAATGACTGAAATGACATAAATTAGTATAATCATCGTATGAAATATACGCAGTTGCCATTGTACGACTGTAATCTTCTTCGTCCTGTTACGGAGGCATTTAAGCCTGCACTGTATTATTGAGGATCCAATATTAGTCCACACCTCAAACATTTTCCTCATGTTCTATTTGAAAATAGGTAAGCTATATCAGCATATTTCTCATGATTACATGTCTCCATGAAGTTAACTTGTCAATAACAAATCAGAGATGGAATCACAACGACTTGATATTAATACAGACCTGATAATTATAGTCGATTTGCTGAGGAATCTAGACCTATTTCTGATTAGAATTTATCTTAGGGACTTAACAGATCCCAGATCAGGTCATTCTTCTATAAAAATAAAATCTGGATCAATATGACAATGATTTAGAGGTCATGATCAAAGTGTAGTGTGTCGATGTCTATTCGATAGTATCACCTTAGGAATTGCTTTGATCTTATTATAAGATAGGAAGAATCACTTTGTTCCTAGCTTTTCATTCAAGTCTTCCTAGAAATTCATCAAATGTGTATGTGATGATCATGTCTAAAATTATGGAATATTATCTCATTGAGGTGGTAGATATGAAGTCTATACTTAGTATCATTCACCGAATGAAACCAAAATAACAAGTGTAATGAAAAATCAGAACAATGTAGAGTGATCTTCTGATTTGTGCACGAAATAGTATAAATAATGGTATTGTAACATGCGATGGTGTCGTAATTTATAAAAATGAGAAAGGCCCTGAATCCGACTCTGTCTGGGCAGAACCTTCCATCTCTTTGTGCCAAGCTGGGCACACAGTCGAACTGTTCTAGCAGCCAGCTTGAATGACGTAGAACATTTCTAGAAATATAAACATCCGAATATATAGAGGTAAACAACCTGACTGGGGAGTAGTGAAAGTGTGATATATAAATAATTTATTGTGAATAAATATAAGTGGAGTTAGATAGTGATGAATAAGAAATAAATTGGATAGTGTTAGTCTCACAGTGGCATGCAAAGTCGTCCGCCAGCGGATCGCTAGTGAATACTCCGTAATGCCTTGATTACACGTAACGAGTACAGTGGCGAGACAGCAAATTGTCACTAGACCGAGACAGTAATTGGAGCGAGTGAGTGTTCACACGTACTTTTGTACTCGTTACGTGTAAACAAGATGCAGCGAGTCAGTCAGTCAGTTTCGTCTACTCTTTCGAGTATGAGTTCACTAAACTGCGCAAAGATGAATCGAAGAATAGTAGTTAAATCATGTATCAAACTACTCATAAAGCTCATATTGGAAGAATTGAGGGAGTTGTTGGAAGAAGAGAAACGTATATGGATAAGACCATGGATTTTGAGGAGATCTGACCTTGGTGCTACAAACACTCTTTTTGGAGACTTGCAGTTAGAATCGTCGTCTCAACGTTCCACTCATTAGCCATGTTATTTTTTAATATAGCAATATTATTTGCAGAAAACAGGTTGAGAGGAACACAATATTAAATTGACTGAACGACAAACAAGTGGAGAATCCGCGACCCAAAGCACCGAGTGCATGTTCAGACCTGCCGAGTAGGTTGGCGAGTCAATGCGAGAGTGAGCACTCGGCCTAGTAAATAGAAACAGGGTCGAGCTACTGTCTCGCCCTTTCGCTAGGCCGAGCACTCGGCCGAGTACTCGGTAATGTGTTCACACCTACCGAGTACTCGGCCGAGAGCACTGTCTCGCCACTGTACTCGTTACGTGTGATCAAGGCATAAGCGATAAGTTGGAGGAACGGCAGATATTGTGTTGGCGAGTCACCAGCGCACGTCTGTGCATACCGCTGTTAGTGTCGTCTAGAAGAATTCACTCATCAAATAGTGACTTTTATTTTGATAATAATAAATTCCTTCAAGAACCAATAACACTACAGTATGATATGAATAATAAGCAGCACCACAAATCAGGAAAAATTGTTTTCGAAAGATTCCTACATTTGCCAGAATGTAGAGAATAGGTTTATTTGTAAATAGTTGTGAAGTCCATTATCGCTTCCTGAAATTAAGTTTCGATTTCCAATTTCTGTAATAGCTGGCTCTTCCATACCATTGGTAACAGAGAGATAGATACAATTAGGTGAGGATATTTCTATCGCCAAAACAAGAATCATAAAGGGATTGCTTACGCTTGTTCGAATATATGTAGTACTGTTAGCAATTTGAGTGGTATCTCTAAAACTTGAAGTGGTCAGATTGATGTGAGGATGAGGAGCGAATTCTTGTAGCTTGAATGATCAAATCTCACTATACAAATGGTAACCGGTAACACTTGCAATTTCAAGAACAATCAGATGTAAGGATGTGTATTTTCATCTTTATCAATATATATTCGCTGGTATAAAATTTGAATACGGAATATAGTCTTCTAACTAATAGTTTAAACGAGAGATGGGCAACTTTTGTATTCATGAGATCTTTGGTTTCCAACTTTGAGTTTTATCGCCTAATCCTCTTTACTTATCCAATTAACAACTCGTGTGGTTCTACTTAGTTTTGTCAGCGAAGATACTTCAAGGGTATATCAACTCCCAAGCCATCTCAAAAAGTTTTTTTCATACCTAGCGTCATTATATTTCCCAAGGCTCATTTATCTGACCGAGGGCCTGTTGCATAATGAAATACAAGTTAATACTATTAGCGTTTTTACGTGCATTTTCACAAATAGTATTAACTTGTATTTCATTATACAATAGGCCCAAGGATGGCACGACTCCTCCGATCAAAAACTAGTCATTGGCCAAAATTAGAATGATGTTTTGGCGACCAAAGAGGGGATTCGGAGGGCCGACCGCACCTTATATTTCCTGATCGGACTTACGGTTGAATTGTACTTGAATCGATCAGAAATATAGTGGTCAATAGGGTGCCAGACTTTATGAATCCAGGATCTTGTCGTAAGTGACGAAATAAAGATGACCTCCGGCCAATTTTGCCGGGATCAACTTTCCTGATAGATTTCACGATTGATACTAGTACCCATCAATAGTAAAGGCTCGGTAGTTTAGAAGAAAACCAAAGTGCCACCTTCTGTCCTGTCTGGAAGAGCAGAAGTCACCCCCAACTGTGATCAATTTTTCTATTCAATTTCTTTGTTCGAACATACGATTGTCCTGAACAAGACAAGATTAAGACAAGCATCCTAGTTTTGTCTTGAAGTATTTGATCATCGATTAATAATCCCAGAAAAATTTACTGGAAATGGCCTTTTTTGACACTTGGGACATGATTCTGGATTTATAAAGTCTGGCATTCTATGAACTATTATATTCCTAATAGATTCATATGCAATTTGACCCTAAGTTCAATCAGAGAAGAACAAGTGCGATAGGCTCTTGAATATTAGGTCAAAATTTTGACCAACCTAGTTTAGTTTTTGTGAGAATAATAGTCCGGAAATCTGATGCAGTGTTATTAATCATGAAATGTTGATGAACATAGTATATTTGTTGAGTACTTTTTTTTTTCGATTGACTATGAGACTCTACTCGTTTCTTTCTAATTATTTAGGCTATAAATACGAGTTTGAGTTTGAGGTCTCACGTCAATACCTGAACCAAGGGCCTCACGAAGTGAAATAGTTATTTGTATTTATTTTGCCAATAAAAGTCATGCTCTTGACCAAGAAGGTATTGCAAACATAAAATCTAATTCAAAAGCGTCATATCCTCAAAACGGTGCAATGTTGAAGCATAAATTTCAATTTGTTGGCAAAGGTTCATAGATTCTTGGTCAATGTGAAGTAAAATTCGTCTAATTTATTTCTTCAATTATTTATTAGTAATGAATGATGACAACACTCGTTACAGAGCCGAGAGATAAATATAGCCTGTTATAGACTAACAGCGATATTCTTGGCACATTTTAAGCATAAGTAGCAGTTTTATTTCATCTATGTTCTTCATATTATAATAAATGAGCAAAAAACTGTTAGAACATGGAAATTATTCCGAGTAATTTAAATTTAAAAATGTTGTAGGTGATATTGTATGAGGAATACTATTCGCCTCATAATTGTGAGTACCATAGAATTTGATTTATTATGTCTTTTCTAATTGTTCGTGACATCCACCGCATTATGTGTGAACTATTCAGTCTAACACGTCCAGCTATTCGAAAATGTATTCCAACTATGTCATTTTCCATTACGCTATGACATTCTGAATACCTGTACCTGTATGTATGTTCCCATGTTGACATTTGTGGACGTAGCCTATTGCTCTGCGTTATGATTTAACTGGAATGAATTAGGCGAGATGGAGTGCTTGCATAATTAAAAGTGAAAGATTGACGTACCAAATTGAAAATTACTTTTCAGTTTGTTATGTGGGAAATACAATATGAGCTGGATTCCATCACAAATGGAAATTTTGTTTAATCTGTTTCCACATTGATTATTCACCACCTCAGATACATAACCGAATTGGAATATTTAAATAGTTAGCTGATATAGAAGATATATTTTAACAAAACCAATGTGCAGGTACTTACTGTCATCCTGTTGAACTTTCGGATTCTGACTTCCTGTAATAGTGCGAATGGTCAAATCTTTACTTCAACAAATTAGAACATTGATACCTCATCTGTTGTGAAGACTTTCAAGCGGAGGCTTTAGATCTATCATTTTCCAAAGTTAAAGACAATTCGATCTATATCCAATTTCTATATGCTTTGTGCGTGATCCTTTAACCATATTTCATTGATTTGTGGATAAAAATTAAAGTGAAAGTAAAATATTATCGTGCTACTTCTACGTCTATTGCACGTTAGGTCATTAGACGCAGTCGATTTTTTTTCACCCGCTATTGAGCGCTGGCATGAATGGAAATATGATAAGAAATTCAAGCTTGATCTGGTGCACTTGACGATCGTATGAGGATACCAGCATTGTGTAGAGGATCACACATGTAGAGCTAAATTCATCAAGTATCATAAAGTGAAATATGTATCTGATTGTTACCAGCATGAACTTATTTCTAGAATAAAATCACTGCTTGAATAAATTCAGCAGCACGTTCCCTATCCTCTATTAGCCAAACTTTGCAGTTGGGATAAATTAAATTCTGTTTCCTCTTTAATTCACTTAAAGAGCAGCTAGAAAATTCCAGGTCGGAGCATAATTTCCATTGTTGAATATTAACACAACAAAATCGTTAAAGTACCAGGGACTTGTGATATCATTATCTACTCATATAGTAAGTCTCTCGCGAATCCTGGGTATCATATTACGTTGCGAACCTGACTACTTGAATCTCTTGTGGCTGGTCATTATTTCACGAGCGCACCGCGTCGAGCTGATGGCGCTGTTGTCGTTCGGAGAGAAGGGGTTGCTGTGTGTCGAGCATCGTAATGCAGAAGCTGATATTTGTATGTCAGGACTTATTTGGGGATAAAAAAGAGAGGATATATCGTTCGAGACATTTTCTTGAAAGAACTATTTGTAAGTGATACGAAAAGAAAACTGATATTCTGGCGCAGAGCGGTTGAGGCGCTAGAATTGCTATAATAAAAATCACTTTCAGCTTTAATGCTTACACATCACAAAAGTACATTTCTCCAGTCAATTTGTGATCTGCATACTTTTAAGGAAACAATTCATGACAGGAGAATCTCCAATTTCCCTTTCTGTTTTATGTGCAACAATAGTTTTTCGCTAAGGAAGTTTTTGAATGCTTCTTAATTCCTTGAAATATGGACAGTCTTTGTCACCTTCTTTTTTTTTATAGAGTACGTTCAAAAAAGTTGAAAATATATTCGAGAGGAAAGGGAAAATAATTCATAACTTGGGATCGAAATAATTTTGTACTATCCCTGGACCATGATTGATATTCGATGAAGTATTCAAGATTCAGAATGTACTGGCTGATATCCGAACTTCTACATGAACATGTCCTAGTTTCAACGAGAAACCGCAAATTAGCAATTATGGTCAGATGCGCCAATCTCTGTCGATACTACGGATGTTTATACCAGATTATCTACATACTGCTAATGTGTTAAAGCAAACTGTTATCTAATTTCTGTTATATTCAATCTACTGGTATCATTTTTTGAAGCACGCGGAATTTTGTGTGCAGTGTTGCCTACATAGTTTGAGGAAAGGATGAATGAGTGCAGTTATATAGGATCAACCGTATGCAAAGTGAGAAGTCTCTTACAAAACAAAGTGTTAGTGGTATATAGATAATATGTGTATGTATCGTGACACACT
Source organism: Dromius quadrimaculatus (assembly GCA_963989225.1). Classification (NCBI taxonomy): domain Eukaryota; kingdom Metazoa; phylum Arthropoda; class Insecta; order Coleoptera; family Carabidae; genus Dromius; species Dromius quadrimaculatus. The sequence continues at coordinate 9,345,312 of OZ022328.1, forward strand.
TGCGTTTTGCTGGGACTGCTTTTGGTCGGTGATGCTCGGGCGTCAATACGGTGCAGCTGCCTGGCGATGTTGATGTTGGGTGACTAGCATTACGGAAGGGCTTGTTGATGAATGCTGAAATGAAATCAAGTCAATTCTTGATGCTATGACTTTGTCAGCAGCTTGGTAGATTCGAACAGAACAGACAGTGAGGATCAAACAAATAAAACAGAATAACGGTGGAAAGGCTGAATGAACCAAGCAGTAGTGTGATGAGTTAGCTTATGAGTGACGGTTTTTCAATGCGGTATATTGAAATTTTGACAGTTTTTGATCTGAAATGAAGAAAGTTTTGTTACATCTTCTCCTCACTTCGCGGAAACAGAAAAGGCAAAACATAGATTTGCGCACATAGCGCACAATGGCGCTTGCTGGTTGAATCATAGCGGTATATGTGCGTTCACAATGGCGGATCGGTCGGCGGTGCTTGATAAACTACAGCGATATCTTTGCGTTCAAAACGGTGTACCGGTCATTGGTGCTCCGTGAATCAAAGCAGTATCTGCGTTCAAGTAGTAGATTGGTCGGCGATGCTTGATGAACTACAGCTTATCTGTGCGTTCACAACGGTGGATTGGTCGGCGGTGCTTGATGTACCACAGCGATATCTGTGCGTTTAAAACGGCGGACTGGTCGTTGGTGCTAGATAAACAACAGCGTTCACTAGGAAGGTTGCAGTAGTGTGAGTCAATTGTGGATGCACACTCCAGTTTCGCGATTCATCCTCCTTGATAACGGTGTCCTTAAGACGGCGGACAAGGACGGTACTCTGAGAACAGAAATAAATGAATTGGATCAAAGTCTGTTCTGAAGTCAAGCTTCTGTGTCGTCGGATGGCCGTCTCTGGATGCATGACTATTTGACCTTTCTGCCTAGTTTAGGCATCATCTCCGCAGAGTGTCGGTGACGGTGGTCACTGGCATGACGTCGTCTTTATGATCGACATCTTCCCTGACTTCTTTTCTGAAACTTGAGCCGGTCTCATTTCATGCTGTACATAGTCCCTGCTCGGACGCCATAATGTGATGCACTTGCTTATCGCTGGAGCTGCTTGGGCGCCAATGCGGTGCAGCTTCCTGGCAATGTTAGTGTTTGGTAGTTAGCGAGATAGGAGAGGGCTCGTTGATGATTGCTGAAATAAAATTTAGTCAATTCTGGATGCATTGACCTTATTAGCAGCTTGGTGAATTTAAACAGGACAGACTGTGCAGATCTAACACATAAAACATAATAACGGTGGAAAGACTGAGTGAACTGAGCTGTAATAAGTTGGCTTTCAAGCAGCGCGGCGTTTTTCAGTGCGGTATCTATTATTCAGTGTTCTGACAGATTTTGATCTGGGACGAAGGCTATTTTGTTACATCATGCATGCACGAATGACGGGTGAAGAAAGATACACAATTTCTAGACTGGAATGTGGCATGCGCCGAGAGCTTGCACATTTCAAAATTCGCACGAGATATCCATGATAAGTTGCAAATTGGATAAGTCGATTTATCTTCTGGATGATACCATGAAATATACGAGTTCAATGCAATTTTTCATGAAACTACTTGAAAATTTCTTTCATTGAGATTTCTGTATGAAGTGGAAAGAATGGAATTCAGTCAATTACATAGCTTAATGGTTATCAAGTTAATTCGAACACGATACTCATATCAACCCTTGTGCTAATTTGTCGTCACCACAGATAACATCACAAACGTATTCGGTTTCGAGAGTGGTACTGAACACTGCTCTAGTTCGTTGAATATAGCCGTATATTATGTGCATACATCTATGCATGTATTCAGTTCAGTGACATGCAATGAAGAGCACGTGTATCAGGTACTGCATCTCTCTACCTTGTCGTTTGTTGGTTGCTGAAAGCGGATCAAAGTGAACAAGACCAAAAGACTCTTTGGCTTGCAAGTGATTATTTACGGTTGCCGAGAGCAGATGCTAACTAATAAACTAGTAGTAAAGGCGATGCACCTATTTTACTCCTTTCTATGATACTTCTTTAGAAAATTTGAGCTCTCATAGTACGCAAGTCAAACAAGAAATATAGAAGAATAATAATGAGTGAGCAAGTCTACGTTGTTATAATTAGAATTTGCTTGTACAATTTTTGCTGTTATGCAACAAAAAGACGTTTCCATCATCGCCAATTTTCTGATACGATAATTTTTTTTAAAGTAATATTTATCTCTATTTGTTCACTCAATGAATTCTAAATAGTAGGTCCACGTATTTTGCGATGGTTTTATTGAATTATACTACATGATTCTTCAAATTTTTTGGAGTAGTGGAAAACAGTTTTGAAGTACATATAGTTTTTGCTGTGAACATTTTGAGAATTGCGGTGAAATGTTTCATAGTCTATGTATGGAATGGAACTAAATGGCCCAAGGAGAAGCAAAAGAGAGAATTAAAGAGAATAGGATTGAAGTCCATAGTGACAATGAAGAACGTAAAACGCATTGTACTCAAGAAAACTGTTTAACATAAAAATTGAAAAGCACACGTGGCGTTACAAACCAGACGACCTGCAACTATCGTACATGAACTCTAGTACATACAGACAGAGTTTTTTCACATTTATGCAAAGAAGTCAGTAACATTCGCTCTAGTTCGCCTGTTATGGAAATCTTTCCTGCTGATAATATAAAAGTGTTTCGCCGTAGGCCGCTGAAAATAGCCCTATTTGTCGCGAGCGTACTCCAACTGCGGCCATTCTGTGCTGTACGTACATACAAACAGCGATAATACCATTCGCCCGTAATGCATCCTATAAAGCTAAAATATTGCATATGAGATTATAAATTGTTTGAAATTATTGCGTGGATATGGAGACTAAAATTTTTAATTCTATAATAAATCGGGTGCTGGATTACAAGCATTGCTGTATATGTATTATTTATCTGATCGTAAATTTTTGGTTCAGCATTTTGTTTCGACATTTTCATCTGTGATTCTGATGGTCTGCTTTGATAGGCTGGAAAATCGCGAAATTAAATGCGAATTTTCATAACCGTTCATGTAATTTTCCTGACACAGTTTTATCACAACACATTCCAATACTGATGAACCCTGTATTTTCATTGAATTATTCGGCTTCAGAGTCATGCAATTTTCTATTATTCCTGTTTCAATTCCTAATAATTTATTATCAAAATGAAGTCATATCATGAACAATTTTTATCTGTTGCTACCGTGCATGGATACTTTTTTAATATTCCTCAAGCCTCCACTACCGATACGTTAACGCTAACATAAGAGATGATTTTTTGCGCATTCTTATTGAGTGAAAGGGTTGAATAACAGCTTAATATTCATAAAGAGCTTCAAGAAATATTCAACGCTATTGAACAATTTGATGCGTATATTTTTATTTCAGTTTACTATAATCCTGGACACGAATATTAACTACTAGTCACCTACAAATGTACAATATTTTTTCAAAGTACGCTTCCTAGATAATGGATGTGTACTGAGAAATACCTATTAATTCGGATACTAAAATTCTTCATGAATTAGTTCGTTAGAGATTTCTTACCGATTAAAGCAACTGCAGTAAAATTTGTAACAGTTCTCAAGGAGAAAACTTTATTTCTTCATACCCAAGAAGAGGAAAAACTAAGTTAGCAGGACTTTTTACTCTTATTATGTTTCCTCGTTTCTTTTTGTCCGCTAACTAAATTAATCAATTCTGCGACATGAGGAAAAAGAGTGTCCAGCAGCAGACGAATTGAAAAGACGGCGTACGTTTGTACTAGGACGTTAGCACGCTCTGTCAAGAATCACGATCGTGCAGCAGAAAATAAAAACGGCTTTCATTTCACGTGACGTTTATTCAACTGTTCACTTTTTGCGAAGCTCATTCTTGTAGTTTCATCTTTTTAGATGAAGGATATTTTCATTAGTTTTATTGGCGATTTGTTACCATTTGTCATACAAGTATAAGATCGAGATAAGTCTGTTAATGTGACAAAGAAATATAATTGAGACTCACCTACATATTTCTATCAACTTGATTTTCTTTAGGATTGTGGTAATATGTATGGTTGAGGCATCTAAATCCAAACTGTTAATGTTATTGTCAAATGAAGAACACGTTTTCCGGAGAGATCAGTACTCAGTGATTGAAAGTCTGATGAACTCATTATCTCCATCATGATTTTGGGACCGGTTGTTTTAATATCAGCGAAATCATGCACAACTCACGTTTCAGCCTTTTTATCCACCCCTATGCTCTGTAAACAACAACAAGAACGGAAAATATGTAAATTGAGATTTGATAACATGATTAAGACGTGTAGCAATAATTTTTTAGATCACTCATAATAATTCTCAAATTCATGCTCAGAAAATGTTTCTTCTGGAATTGGACAAACAAATATCTCTTTGGAAAGTAATCATTGATTCACTGCAGATGAATAGGACAATTTTTGTTTAATGAAATGACTTATAAGCGAACCAGTCCAAAGTAATTGGACGAACAAAATCAAATTTTTTTTCTACGGTTGTATGTTGGGCTGATACTTCATGCATGACAAGAATAAGTATAGTGGGTGTTTTTTGTGTCACAGTTTTACAACCACTAGAATCCGCAGCAGTAACATTTCTGTGAGTTTTTGTATGTAGCACTTTTCACTGACTCATTTATTTGGATATTTGTTTAGTCTGAATGTCAACTTGTTCTCTAAGTTCCCTTACTGTCTAAATATGGCAACTAAGGGCCATAAAAATTAGACTGGCACGCAATAAGAGTCCCACAGCAAGCATTATGACAGTCGGTCAGCAATTTTAATAATCTGGCTGCTTCATAGAATAGTGCTCAAATCTAAACTCTTATTGTATGAATATTCATAAATTCATTTTATAATTTCAGTTCACAGATTACATCGTTATAACATAGTAAAAAATATAAATTATGTTAGAAAGTGCTATAATCAATTTAAAATTGAGAATAGTTCTGATCTGTTTAAACGCCGCCATTTTCGCGCGCTATATTGATGACGTCAAATAATATGTCCAGTGACATTACAGTCTATTGTTTACAACAGATGTTTTCGTTCTCAGCTAATTTTACTATTAAGAAAGCTCAAATGTAAATTTATGAGTATTGCATTGTGCCTGAATGCAAAATACTATCAGAAATGTACCTGGTAAAGTCTTTTTCCCAATCCAGACCGATCTTAGAACACGTAAGAAATGATGTAAGATCATCAGAAGAGATGAAGTATCATAATTAACTTGACAGATTATGAATAACTTTATATGTGATTAGTTTTAGCAATAAAATACAGTGTATGTATGCGGCTTTGTTCAACATTTACTCGTTTTTAAATAAACAAACATTATAGGTTATGTCCATTGCTCATCATATTTCGGATTGTATTTATTAAAATAACGTACATAATGTGCTATCATTAAATAATCACTTTCCAGTGTTCACTCGTTTTACATCACGGACGTAAAATTTGGGTTTGAAAGAAAATAAGAAGACATCATGAATGGATCTATTTTTGACAGACTATCCGATTGTGCTTCTACAAAACCACTTTGTCTCAAATGATTTTTAATTTCACTAAGATGCTAAAATTACACTTAAACAATAAATGAATTTAGAACACACACGTCATTACTATGTTTTCCAATCAAAAGCCTGCAATGCCCTATAAATGTAAGCAATGCGCACTTGTTGGCATAGTATTTGACGTCAAATTTTGTTTTAACCAATGGTGTAGCATTTCACAACTTTGAATTTCCCGCGCTTGATTTGCATTTTTATTCATTAATTTTAAGCAATAAGGAGAATATTTAATACCAAAATGATGGTTTAGTACAAAAGTCAGGCCAATATAAATTCGGGAAAAAATGTTTGCACAAAATTTAAATTTCTTGCATATTCCCTATTATCATTTAATACTCATATTCTCAAAAGCTTCCAACTAGTTCTCTTCTAGAATACGATCTCAATAATGATAATTTGTGTCATTAATCTTGTAGAATAGTATTTCCACATAATTCCTATCATGTACACACACATACGCACACTATACATGTTCATATTTTAGTTAGTATACATACACATATTTGCACAAATTGTTTTGTCGCATAATTTGTTCATGCGAAAAAAAGTTTGAACTTCAGCTTATATATGTACCTCCAAATACATGTAAATTTTCATATCCTTGTCTCGTGGTCTTTCATTTTGTTTCTCAATTACTGGGTCATAGCACATCAGCAAGCCATCTAATTTTTACTTTGTTTCAACTACTTGGAAGCTGCAGCTTATTTTTACTACTCTTAGGGTCAGTTTCACCAACGCCAGTTAAATTTATCCAGAGGTTATTTTATACTGAAACTATTGTTGATACAATTGTAACTATAGTTACTAACTCAAAATAACCTCTAGATAAATTTAACTGACTTTGGTGAAACCGGGCCTTAGAGCCAGTTTTACCAAAGCCAGTTAAATTTATTCAGAGGTTATTTTATACGAAAACTTTTGTTGATACAATTGTAACTATAGTTACAAACTCAAAATAACCTCTAGATAAATTCAAGTAACTTTGGTGAAACCGGGCCTTAGAGCGAATTTCCCCAAAGTCAGTTAAATTTATTCAGAGGTTATTTTATACGAGAACTATTGTTGATACAATTGTAACTATAGTTACTAACTTGACTTAATCTCTAGATGAATTTGACCGACTTTGGTGAATCCGGGCCTAAGGACCAGTTTTACCAACGCAGGTGAATTTATCTGGGAGTTATATATCAACAATGTTTTTTGGATAAAATAACATTATAGGCCTGGATTCACCAAAGTCAGTTAAATTTATCTTGGGGTTATTTTGAGCTAGTAACTATAGTTATGATTGTATTAACAATAGTCTCCGTATGAAATAATCTTTGGATAAGTTCAACTGGCGTTGGTGAAACTGGCCCATAATGGATTTAACTGACGGTGGTGAAACCGTTCCAACTATAAAGTAGTCATTGTTTGTTTAAAACGTTTTAATACGACAAGCGATTGAAAATTGATGAGCTGAGACAAGTGATTGTGTTCCCTATAATCTTCAAATAATAACTGTGAAATTCACAGCCAGATGTAGCATCTACTTTTTATTCGATAGTCTTTTGGAGCGAACAATTTTAATAATAACTGTAATGATACCCCACTACTGACGGAATCGTTGACTCAACATCGCTATCGAAACTGCAGACGGTAAGCTCGGTCACCCATTTGGTAGCGCAGCTTCTAAAGACGGTCGGCTAGATAGCTCAGAGAAAAGAGTTAGGGTTGTCAAAAGACTAATCAGGAGACGATGAATATAAAACATATTTTTCTTCAACACTGTTTTGGAACTTGCATATTCCATGACCAAAAATTAAGTTGGAACGAATGACATTCCAAAAAATCGTTTAGAATGATTCCGTAAGCCGTTTAGAATGATTCTGTAAGCCTTTAGAATTATTTCGACGAATCAGAAGCTGATCGTGTGGTTACTACCATAGTTACTTCCTAACAATTCAAGTAAGCATATCTGGATTTGACGTTTGTCGTTTAAAATTTTTTCAAGTTCTCTCTGAAATATTGGGGAGTTTCCAAGACCTTGTTAGAGAAGGTATAGTCTACAACATGTCTGGAATGGCGTATTCCACACTCGCGAACAGTAATCCTCACCTTCGGCTCAGATTACAAACTTTTCGCTTGTTCAGAATATGGGCCATTTCAATACTTATTGGAGAATATCCTATTCAGCAATTAGCACTGGTGGCTAAATAACTTAAGGCTGACGGTGACGTGACGACTGTACAAGATACTCGACACCAGCGGTCCGCAGTCGAAGACGATAAGAAGATTTGTAACAGATCGTCTTCGACGTTTGCGGAATCGTGAAGCGGTTACACAAGACTGGATCGACAACAACATTTTCAAGGATTGCTTGACAATACTCAACAGCCATGGAAATAGATTTCTCCTATTCTATTTTGGAATTTGCATATTCCATAACCAAAAATTATGTTGGAACGAATGACATTCCAAAAAATCGTTTAGAATGATTCCGTATGCTATTCAGAATGATTCTGTATGCCGTTAGAATCATTTCGACGAATCAGAAGCTGTTAGTTTGGCTACTACCATGATTACTTCCTAACAATTCAAGTATTCATATCTGGATTTGACGTTTGACATCTGATAATTTTTTCTCTGATATATTGGTGGGTTTTCAAAACCTTGTTAGAGAAAGTATAGTCTACAACATGTTTGGAATGGCGTATACCACACTCGCGAACTTTTCGCTCGTTTGGTATAAAGGCTATTTCAATACTAATTGTAGAATATACCATTTTTCATCGTTTTGTAACCGCGTGGATCAGACATGCATTCATCGCAGCACACAGTAGATTACTCCTGACGAATCAAAACTAAAAAAGGGTAAGGGTCTGTCGGTGAGCATTTTGTTTGGTTGCGCATGATATCATTCATGTCGACTAACTGAAACAGAGTAAAACGACCACAGGTGTATGTTATGTAGAGTTGTAAGATCGATCCGACGCCAATTGAAGCAAGAGCGGTCGCTTCTGACGAAGAAAAAATTGCACCGTCAACTGCACAGGTGCAAAAGTGGGCAAAGCATTATGATTATGCTCAAATTGGTTCCTCATCTATTATATAGCTCAAATTTGGTCCTCTCTTATTATTAATCATCCCCAAACTTGAAGAAACGAGATAGAATAAGGAACTATGTATTTTGAAGGCTTGGAAAAGCTGGAAGACATCATATAGGTAAATAAAGAATCATTAGACAGAGTGCCTGAACAAGACAAGAAAATCTGACGTAATAGCACATCACGTGACTTACTTGTACATCATTGGATATATATGTATAATACGATGTGATTTTGTGTTTGATCATATATATCATTGGATGTATATAATCAAACACAAAATCTCATCGTTCTACAGTTAATCGTTTTGGATTTACCCAAAAGATTCTAAGAATCTGTCAAGTAAAATGCGCTTCCAGTCAAGTCGGTTGCTATAGAAACAGTAAGCCATTATTCTTATACTACAACATTCCTAAATACTGATTTCCAAAATTCTACGACTACCAACAGATCTGAATTTATGCGCAAAATTAAGAAATAAACTCTTATTGAAGTGCACTTCTGGTTCAGTCTATTGTTATGAAAATAGTGGGCCATCATTCAGATGCTACAGCAGACTGAAGTACTAAAATTTCAATATTCTACACATGATCGTTTCGAATTTATGCGAAAAATTCCATAAGACTGTCAAGTAAAGTGCACTTCAGTGGATCTCAATAAAAATAGGATATGAGCATTTAGACGGTATAATCATCCTGAATACTGAATTCTAACAATCCACGTTCAATCCTTTTGGATTTATGCGGAAAATTCAAAAAATCTGTCATATAAAGTGCACTTTCCCCTCAGCCGATTGTTATGAAAATAGAAGACAACTATTTAGATGCTACAGCAATTCCAAATGCTGAATTCCAGTATCCTATGACTGATCATTCTGAATTTATACGGAAAATTTAAATAAAGTTTCAAGTAGAGTGCACTTCCAGCTCAGCCGATCGCAATCATAATGCAAGATGTAGAGAAAGATGTTATAGAAGTTCTTTATACGAGATTTCAATGTGCTACGGCGAATCATTCTATATTTATGCAAAAAATTCAAAAAAAGTTTCAAGTAAAGTGCAATTCTGGCTTGACCGATTCATACAAAAATAGCAAAGGACTATTCTAATACATCATTAAGTTCAAATACTGAATTTCAACATCCAACGGTTGATCATTCTGGATTTAATAGGAAAATTCGAAGAAAATGTCAGGTAGAGTCACTGATCTCCAATAAACACTAGATTGGGTTAAGGTCGCTGAAATGCGGCCCCAATTGAGCGTCGCCATCTTGGCAAAATTGAGGTTCTGTGTTCAATTGGTGACATATGTTGGTGACAGTTCAGTATAGTGTTGGGACGCAATTTTTAAATCATGGTGTTCAAATGCATGTTCTGCGGAAATAAAGCCGATTCATTGAGAAATTTGACGCTGCACAAGTAAGTTATGATAACAAATTTGAGTAATATATCAAATTAATTATAAAATATCTTGCTCACAAAATTAATCGCTGGACTGCAAATTTGTGCTTACTTACGAACAATAAAATTTTGATTATTAAATGTATTATTATTCTCCTATCATGTGTAGTAGATATTTGAAATTATTAGTTTTGAATAGGCAATATTATCGCAGAAATGCACTTCATTTATTCATATAGGTAAATTCATAGTTTTTAATTTTAGGTAACAAAAATTCATAAAACTATTGAACGGATGAAATAATATTAAACTACAATCTTTAAAAAATAGTTAAAACACTGACACTAAAAAGTTCAGAAATATTTTTAACTATTAATAAATATTTCAACTATTATAACAATTTTTAACTTTTGTTGATTATCAATGTATGTATTTTAATATATATTGAGAATAATTTCTTCATCTTACTTGCATTATATTTTGAATTTCATCGAGTGTCTTCTATAAGTGTTTTGAATTTGCCGCCGAATAGGAACACAAAGCCTCAGTTTTACTGTCAAGGCCGCCGTTCAACCGGGGCCGCTTTCAGATGCCAGAATACGGTCTAAACCCAATCCAGTGTTATATAGAGATCAGTGGGTAGAGTGGACTTCCGGTACAGACGATTAGAACCATACTGCAAGGTGCATAACAAGACCCCATTCCAATCCTTAATACAAAATTTTAATATTATTTGTCCAAACAGTTTTACGTTTTGGGAGTTACGCACGCACGTACGAACGCACGCACGCACGTACGAACGCACGCACGCACGCACGAACATACGTACCGACATCAAGCCAAAAATAGTCAAAATGGATTCAGGGATGCTCAAAACGGATATTTTCATCAAAATAGGTGAATTCTGTCGGTTTCACAGTACTCACTTGTTGCTTTGCACAAGTAAGTAAAAATAGTATTTTTTGCCTGACCAATTCTGCAATCGCCCTTCGTATTTTCATACTTTTTCGGTCCAAAATATGGCAGTTTTTTTTTTGTAGTTCTAATGAGTACTTCAGACGGACATTCTTCAGTATATCATTCTGTTTTTACTGTTATTTGCTCAATACCAGGTTTGTTCTGGCTTACTGCTTCTTGTTTTATATCACGCAACTTTCCTGGCTTGAAAGTACTTTGTAACTTGATTCAAACGTTTCGTCGCTTGTCAAAATTTCTTAGACCTCAATCTCAAGTTATTGTTTTATCAATCACCACTGTACTTCTTGATTATTTAATCAAGAGCAGCAATGCCTCTATCGACAACATCAATAGTAAGATTTTATTCCTTTTTTGTACTGAACAGATCTTCAGTTTAAATACTCGATAACAGTAGGAAATTGCAGCCTAATAAAGTGCCAGCTTCATGGTAATAGTTGATTACGTTATTGTATGCATTACACAAAAAAATGAAATGAGCAACGGGTCTTGCATGAGTAGTGGAATGGAATTGTCAAAAATGACGACAGGTGCAGATGAATTATCGTTGTAATTTAGTGAAAAATCAATTGTTTTGATAACGTTATTTACATATGAATTCAATTTATGGTAGTTTGTACAACGCTCAATTTGCACATAAATTTCCCACGGATAAAATTTCAGAATTCCTCATTTTTTTATTTCATATTCTCAATTTATTCCGGATGATAATGTATTCCAATTTGAATTCAGCTTGGTATTAAAAATGAATAAGAGCAGTAAGTTACTGGAAATGCCTACTCATATTTCACAAAAAACAAACTTGTTTGTATTAAAAAATGAATAAACAAAATATTCGAGGAGGAATAAATACATGAGCATCGGGATTATTGAAGCTTATCCTGAATTAATTTTCTGGAAATAATTTCGAAAGGCAATTTTATTGGCTCCATATATTCAAATATACTAATACAAAGAATTCGGATTTATTAATAAATATTCTGTTTAGAAATACTTGATTATCTACGCTCCAATTTCACGAATTTTGTTTACAAAGTTAATGGGAACAATTTACGTTATCCTGAAACTGTCCCACGGTAAACATTTAAATTATTCCAACCACACACTTAATTTTTCTTAATTCCCAAAAATTAACTATGTTGAGTCAGACAAAACAAATAGAAAAAACGCACCACCCATTGCGTTGTTGAAATGTTTACTATGGCGCTTTATTATTCTTTCAGAATGTCCCAGAGGGAAGATACTTCACCGAAAAACTATAACAGTTTGGACCCTCATTTAAGAATAATATGTCTTTAACAGGAAGATCGTTATTTTAACGACTGCGGCTGGAAAAAATCAAAAAGAATAGAAATAGATAAAAAAAGGTGTGAAGGGAGTCTGTTTATTTATGGCCGGGAGTTACTGAAGATGTCTTTGTTTATTTATATGTGGTTTTGATTGCCTGACTTTAGGAAGCAATAAAAAGTTTTTCATACGGAATAAATCGTAGACAATCTCCCCCGTAATTTTTGTTTGCAGATCTATTTGGTGAAGCTTTACATATAATAGCTCTATCCATTGATATCCTATGATGGCTATTTTAGGAACGTCTCTTTAGTACAAGCGACTTAAATTCCTACGTAGCTCATCACCCCCTTTAATAGCTAAACTATTTTTCTAGTCAGCATGACACTCCTTTTAGTATTTAACTAAGTATTCTGGATGTTAGCATCATTTATTACAGAGTTGTTTTTACATTTCGTCATACATTTCATGGAACCAAGCATTGCATCTCGTAAAACATTGTTTGAGATTTTTTCTTATGTTGTGACAATGTCTGAGTGCGTATTTGTAACAGTTGTACTCTTCTGTACAGACTCCGAAAGATAAAAACAAGTAGCCTGTTTGGCACCAAATTTTTTTGTTGTTTTTTTACTTATAAAACATGCGTCTGTGTCTTCAGTTCCAAGTTATTTCACACAGGAGTTTGTAGTCATCTAGAATGACACGTACTAAATATATCAATAACAAACAGGGATTTTTGGCAATTCTTGTGTGTGAACTATAATTTTTTTTTCACAATTGTCCTTGCAAATATTTGAGATACTCTGAATATCCCACACATAACATAGAATCCACGGATTCCTTATATATAAATAGATTAATCCAATTTATACTATCCAAGTTATTTTGAGCTTTATTTCTTTTAGCTCAGCGCGCTCCAATCAGAATCGATACAAATCGTTAATTCGTTCGTAACATTTATTAGGCTTGAGAATAAAAATATAATTTCCTAGAGTTGGAGAGAATTAAAGTTAATCAAAATAAAGAAGAAAGTAGATCACAAAAAATATGAAATCACTGATCTTGACACTTACGTACCGTTCGACTAGGCGACCGTAACGCTCATGCCGCCTCAAAAACTGTTCCACAAGACGATCGCATCTATAAACTTTGTGTTACCTCTAGAACCGCGTAAAATAATCTTTCTCGCGCTGCTATAATTTTTTTCGTGTGATTCCAGAGTTGTCTAGCTTAAGTTTGATAATTTCAGGGACTAGAGTTTTGGATTGAGACTTCAAGGAAGTAACGAAAGTTCACTTTACGTTCCATCGAATTAGCAAATTCATTACGTATATTTTGTAAATTCTGAATATATTATTTTCAATCTCAAGATTACATCTTCAAATACCCCTCTTCTTTTAATTAAATTGATGATCAAAACTATTATTAACAGCTCAATAAGCATGAATATTTATTACTGATTATTTGCTTCCGGTTCCCAAGTAACACAAAATATTGTCTTATAAATATTATCGAAAGTCTGCCAACCAAAAGTAGTACAAACTCTATTCACTGGAGATAAACAACTATAGAACATAAAGGCAAATATGTGAACAACGACAATCATGGACTACTACAAATTACTCTGCGAATAAAAGGACCATAATTGTATGTGTTTAGAATGGTTTAATTTATCGGTCAGAAAGCAATCAAACTCTGAATGAAGCGTGAAACCAGCACGTGATCAACGTAAATAGAATACGGAGGAACGAGAATTTCCGCTCAAAACTAATCTAAAAATATTACGGATAAATCGTTCAATATATTTTTCTCTCAACTGGAATCCTTTCCAAATATTTTTATTCATTTAACAATTTATTGAACTTGTTTACAGAAATTAGTCGAGAATAAATCTTTTTCTTGGTTGAGAATAGTATCCTACAGATGATATTGATTATTTTAAGACGAATTTTTATACTACGCATAATCACAATGAGGACAATATTTGAAGTGAAATACTTTTCCACTTCTTAATATTACAATGATGATTTTTGATGTTTTGTCTGTAACTCACAATTATTGATTAAATTGATAATTAACATGAATAGGGGATATGATTGCCTGCATCGATTCCAAGTAAGATAATTCTGGATACATTGTTATTTCCATCGCACAAAAGATGGAAATTTTTGAATAAAATCTGACGTGAACATCACGTGACTTACTTGTACATCATTGGATATTATACCGGGTGTTTCAGACCACCCGTACCACTCAAATATCTCGCGAAATGCTGAACGGATTGAAAAAAGAAAATATACGTGTAAAATGATTTCCAAGATTCTATTGAATAGTGGCAAATTCAAGTCCACCTCCTCACCCCCTGAGGGTAAGGAGGGTGCAACTTTCAAATTTTAAATAGCAACTCCTACTTTTGAATGCAGATTTGGATTTTCAATTGAAAAATATGAAGTTTTTGTCTGAAACTTTCTTTCATGTTCCTGACAAATGGCGCTGTAATCGCAAATATTAGTTATTTTTCGTTATGTCTTCAACGGCTAATACTGAGTAATAAATAAGTATTTCAGGCTTACATTGTTTTTAGAATTGGGGCATAGGAGACGTGTTTATAAACAAAATCCGGCAAGACTTTTTGTCAGAAGAGTCAAAATGTTTGAAAATTTTTATTGTGGTTTATAACAATAGGGAAGCTGCTGACATGTTGCAAATTTTGGGCGAGTGTCGTGGTGGGTCCTGGGCAGCCGCCAGGAAATGGCAAGAACGCTTTCCCGGACGCACTCCACACTCAAAAAATGTGTTTTGAAGACTGTGCAAGCCTAGGTTACTTAATATTAGCCGTTGGAGTAATTACGAAAAATAACTGATATTTGCGACTTCAGCGCCATCTGTCAAGAAAATGAGAAAAGTTTCAGACAAAAACTTCATATTTTTTAGTTGAGAATCCAAATCTGCATCAAAATAAAGGGATTGCCATTCAAAATTTGAAAGTTGCACCATTCCCAGCCTCAGGGAGTGAGGGGGTGATGTGATTTTGTGTTTGATCTTATATTTCATTAGATATGTATGATCGAACACAAAATCTTATCGTTCCACAGTAAATCGTTCTGGATTAACTCAAGAGATTCTAAAAATCTGTCAAGTAAAATGCGCTTTCAACCAAGTCGGTTGTTTTGGAAACAGTGGGCCATCATTCTTATACTACAACATTCCTGAATACTGATTTCCAAAATTCTACGACTACCAACAGATCAGATTTTATGCGCAAAATTAAACAATTTGTTCCTACTGATGTGCACTTCGAGCTTAGTCTATTGTTATAAAAATAATAAGCAATCATTCAGTTGCTACAGCAGACTGAAGTACCAAATCTCAATATTCTACATCTGATCGTTTCAAATTTATGCGAAAAATTCCAAAAGACTGTCAAATGAAATGCACTTCCGGCTAAGTGGATCTTAATTAAAAAAAGGGTATGAGCATCTAGACGGTATAATCGTTCTGAATACTGAGTTCTAGCAATCTACGTTGAACCGTTTTGGATTTATGCGGAAAATTCAAAGAATGTATCGAGTAAAGTGCTCTTCCGGCTTAGTCGCTAGCAATCATAATGCAAGGTGTTCAACTGGATATTATAGAAGTGCCTAATACAAAATTTGAGTATTCTACGACTGATTGCTTAGAATTTACGCGAAAAATTCGAAAAGTCTGTCATATAAAGTGTACTTCCAGTGGAGTGCGGAAAATAGAGAAAAGTTTCAAGTAAAGTGCACTTTCGGTTCAGCCGATTGCAATCATAATGCAAGATGTACAATAAGATGTTATAGAAGTTCTTTATACGAAATTTCAATATGTTATGGCGGATCATTCTATATTTATGCAAGAAATTCAAGGGAAGTTTTGAGTAAAGTGCACTTCTAGCCCGATCG
This sequence comes from Dromius quadrimaculatus, assembly GCA_963989225.1. NCBI lineage: Eukaryota > Metazoa > Arthropoda > Insecta > Coleoptera > Carabidae > Dromius > Dromius quadrimaculatus. The sequence goes on from OZ022328.1 coordinate 9,361,603, forward strand.
ATTCTCACAAAAATAGCACATAACCATTCTTATACAGCATATATATATATATATATATATATATATATATATATATATATATATATATATATATATATATATATATATATATATTTCAGCATTAAGTCCAAATATTGAATTGCAACATCCTTCGGATGATCATTCTGGATTTATTAGAAAAATACGAAAAAAGTTTCGAGTAATGTGCATTTCCGGTACAGACGCTTGGAGCCACAATGCGAGGTGCACAACTTGACCCTATGCCATTCCTAAATACAAAATTTCAACATTATACGTTCAACCAGTTTCGAGATTTGCGAGCTACGAACGCACGTATGCACGCACGCGCGAACGCTCGCACGCACAAACATACGTACCGACATCAAGTCAAAAATAGACAAAATGGATTAAGGGATGCTCAAAACGGATATTTTCATCAAAATCTCGATAGGTGAGTTTTTTCGGTTAGACAATACTCACTTGTTACTTTGTACAAGTAAATAAAAATAAAAAAATGAGAAGCTAGAATTTTCAAACTCTCCACTGTGATAGAATGCTATCAATATTCATGCATCAAATCCATATGGGATAATCTTGGAGATATTGTTTTTTCCATCGCACAGAAGGTGAATAAACTCAAAGATATAAGCTAGCAAAAAATTTATACTCTTAAATTTGATTGAATGTTGTTGATATTCAAGCATCGATTCAAAGTGAGATAATCTAGAACAGCCAAATGAGACAAGTAGCAGGAGACATAATATCTGGAAACAAAGACAAAATTAATATAAGACACACTGAAGAATGAGCATAAATAACAAACAATGAACTGAGAAATATGAAGAGTGACATAAAAAGATGAAAAACAGATAGAATAAGGAAAGAACAAGTTATATTGAATAGACTGAGAATCGAACACTCAGCATTACACACAGATACCTAATCAACAAAGCAGACCTATCAACATGTACTGACTGTAACAGCTTTTTGACCATTGAACACATAATAACCCAGTGTGAAAACAACCACAATCAACGACTGAACCACAACTCCATCAACAATATAGATGAAGCACTCCAGAATAACCTAGATAATGGAAACAAAGTCATAAAATCTCTCCAGGAAATCCAACTAAACAATAGAATATAATGTAAATAGTAGACTACAGAAACATATACAAAAGCACTAATGACCATGTAGTTGAAGTACTTCAAATATTCAAAACTCTTCACTTTAATAGGATGCTGTCAGTATTCATGCGCCTATTTCAAACAAGATGACCTTGAGGATATTTTTTTTTCCATCGATTGAAATTTGGAAAAACTCGAAGATAGAAGCTAACCGGAACTTTAATACTCTGCACTTTGATAAAATTTTGTCAGTATTTTTATGCATCGATTCCAGGAGATATTGTCATTCCGGTTGCACAAAAGATGAAAAAATTTGAACATAGAAGTCAGCCAAAATATTGAAATATGACATTTTGATAGAATGTTGTCAATATTAAAAAAAAATTGAACGTTAGTCTCCCTACCTTTTTTGTAACTTTAGTTACTTTTCGCTGAGGCTTGATTACACAGTCATTGGTTTATCCTATGTGTAGCTTGATTAACTAGGTAACGATTGTTGATGAACTTGTTACTAAGATAATTGAGCAAAGCTTGAGATAGATCAAAGACTGTGCAACCGGGCCTAAGAGTGTCAGACTGTTCTTCCTCCTTCTTTACTCAACAGTATCGTTCCTTCTCCACTGTTCCAGGTTATATTGCAGGAAAAGTCTAACAATCGAATGATTTTGAAGAAATCTATTAAAACCATTTTTGTATTTTTGGCGAGTGATGTACATTCTTCCTTCACAAATTGTGTAGACTACAGTAGCTCCTAAAATTCAACATAATTAGAAAAATGATAGGAATTGGACAGGGGCTTCTAAATAGCGATACATCCGCATGTATGTAGTATAACATTGGCATTCATGAGTTTAACGCTTGATAAAAGTTCTTGTGATTCCTTCTGTACTGTAAGTAGTGACAAATAAGAATCTAGTTGATATGGACAATAGTGTAATATCTGTGGCTCTATTCTTGAGGTATTGTGTGATTTTGAACAAATACGAAGGAGCGCACAGTAAATTTCGTTTAATAATATTTAGTGAGTAAGCTGTTGGCACTTGTTGAAACATATTGAATAAAAATAATAAAAAACACACTTGGTTAAGTTTCAAAATTGATATATTAATTACTTTATACGTATTTCGGTTTTTACACCATCATTGTACTTCTGATGATGGTGTAAAAACCGAAATACGTATAAAGTAATTAATATATCAATTTTGAAACTTAACCAAGTGTGTTTTTTATTATTTTTAATTTCGTTTAAGTTTAACATCATGCTCCCAAGACGTACTCTTGAATGAAATGCGTAACTTCACTCTATGTTCGCAGCACAAATGCTGAATACAATGTCACGCGGCCTCAAACACATGTTTTTCTATGGTACAAATTACATTAACGTTGCTTGTAGCGAGAATAACTACATCAAGTTATAATAGATCATATTGCAAGCAATTTTCAAAAGCAGCATTTGTTTCAATAGAGCACAACGGATCAAAACTGATGGTAATTGATTCAAAAGAAGTTGAGATGCTTGGAGAATGTTGCAGGAGATGACAAATTAGCTCAGCTCTTTACAAAATCTAATGGTATGATCATCTCTGTGTATGGTGTATTCATAATATATAGCTGGTTCACTTGAATAGGGGATATATTTCTTTTCTGAGCAATCATTAAAGCGATGAAAATGATTCGCATTTGAGTCAAACCATCAATTCACATCAATAAAACCAGTTTTTTAAACTTTTTTTGTTACTGTTTGAAAGTAGTAGAGCTTCAACATATCGAATGGATGATGTTTTTCGAGTAAACTGAATAAAACAATCTTCAAATCACATCAATAGCACAATGGAAGTAATGTCGTCCAAGTTTGCTATCTCATAATGGGTTGATGAATCAATATCAATAACAAAACTGCTTTACGCATATTCAGCACCTTTGCGAACAAGAACCATGAAAGATTTCTGCACGTGTAGAATGACTCAAAAATACCGTCATATAGACCACATGCGGATCTTGCATAGTTCTGCATGCAGATATTCAAAGAATATCCAAAAACTATATTTATAATTCTCTGTTGAATCTCTGGACAAAATTTTAGATCAAGTACTGCGAATATCGATTCTGCTCTCGAATTAACTATTCGCGAAAGACATTCCAACTATTGAGAATACAATTTTCCTCCCACATCTACAGCATCAAAAAATATGACATTAGTGATAAACACCGTGCCAAAAGTTCTATTTCTGAGTCGATCTGAGAAAATATGAATGCTTTACATGAAATGTTCTTGAAATATCTACGAATAAAGTTGAAAAATGTAGCAAAAACTTTTGAAATTTCATATCGACGAGATCTGCCCTAGTACAACATCAAGCCGATATTGACATATTATCACCTCGTCTTGAGCTCCCAGTCCTTGGCATCATTATCTATATTTTATTTCTATAGAGGGACAACCTGATCCAGTCCCTATTATGTACCTATAAGAAATACTAATCGAAAACATGTCCAACTTAAATAGTAAATTGACAATGAAAATCAAGTCAATGTCAATGTTGTAGTTCCACCATGGAGTTGATTTGTAGTATTATTGGAAAGGATGAGATTGTAACTATGTAAAAATTTCAAGCTCAATCTAATGATCACGGAACACAAAAACAATCCAGAGACTAATACCATATTTGCTCATTTTGATCATGAAATGAGCGGCAAATCTCTTATTGGCCATTTCTTATGGATTACGCAACAGACCTGGAAAATATCGAGCGCTATTATCATTGAAGCCTTCAAGAATATATTGGAAGAAACTTTTAGATTTATTGTTCTTTTTGGAAGAAAAATGCCTGCTCACAATTCATTGTGGGCTCTACAAAATAATAATTGGTCTTTGAAGAGATTGACCCTCTTTCTTAATCTCTTGATCCAGCACCATGGAATCTCATAAATGTGATTTTGGTTTTGATAAAAAGGTGAACTGTTTCATCGAAGCATGATTTGTAGAGCAAAACACAGAGTCCAGAATTACTACATAACCGTTGTTCTGAGTATGATGAGTTTTTAATTCTGTGATTCAATTTTGCTTTCCACGTCAATCTAAAAATTCAGCTATGAGTATCATTCTTTATCCCTCTTATTTCAATCAATTATCGAATATCAAACCGACAAACAGAAAACAGAATAATCAAGAAATAAAAAAACTGATAATGATATCAAGTTCTCTTTTCAAGGAAAAATTTAATAGCATCATTGAGCTTCCATATAAAATAATTCTGTTCTTGTTTAATCTAACTATGCAGCTTCACTTCCATTTATTGAATCACTGTTTTTTCTTCATATCCGTAACGTAAATATCAGAAACTTGTTCAAAAATTAGAAATTAGAGATGATACATTGATGAATAATCTAGTGATTCTGAGGAGCCTCAAAAAAAGTGTACAGATGATTGAGAGACATCATAGATTTTGAAATTGCAAAGGGAAGGGGAAAATGTAAGATAAAAATTGCACAAAACATCACTAAAACGAAGGATACAGATAAAACTTGATATGTTTACATAGCAGCTTCGCTACAAACAATACCTGAGAATAGAATAACAAATTTCAGCCCTACACATCGTCCTCAGGCATCCGTTCTATAAATACATCCACGAATAAAAAGGAAAGTGAATAAAACTAAAAAGCAGAGCCCACAATACTCAATTTAACTCACTCTAACTTTGCCGACTCCGTTAAGTCAGTTGACTTAAAGTCACACTACTGAACGCATCTGCGAGGCATTTGACAAGGATGCTACTACACACGGATGTCCTTTCGACTGACAGAAAAAGAGCTAAAAATACAGTGAAAGAGAAAAAAGCGGACAGATTTATGATATGTGACAATGTTTCAAGAATCATTTCGGAGTGCTTCAATAAGAGATTGGGAACTTTATTGTAGATGAACAAGAAGTGTGCTTTGTGATAAACGATATTCCAGTGATACGGGATGTTTGATGAATTTTAGTGAATATAAAATGAGTGCAAAAATGTGTATTTTTGACAAATGTTTGGAATTGTTAGTGGTATGGATTGTGATTCTATGTTTTGCAGTGGGAGTTCCAGATGATTCTATAGATTTTCAAAAGACTTGTGAGTATTTGAAAATCATTTTATTCCATAAGAGGCTATTCAGTACATTTTATGATTTTATTAATATAAATATATTCAAATTACCGTATTGTTATAAAGTTGTTACGACACCAATATGCAGATATATCCTGAATATTAGGTTAGTTTTCAGTAACATGACACAAATGTCAATTTACACAATCAAAATGGTCCAAATATCACCAAATAAGCATTGAACTATCATTGAGCCTTTGACGTGACAGGGTCAGATGCTGTCAACAAATTTTTTATAGGTCAACACCAGATATACACTAAGACATTCAAGTTACTCAATATAACGTGTTGATATTGATTAATTACATGAACAATATTTTGGTACACTTTGCACCCTAAAATAGACGTGATATGTCAAAAGAATGATCCTTAATGAAACTTACCTTCAAACTTTGACAATACTTGTTTCATCTGCGTTGTAGAACACTTTTCGAGAGAAAGTCGACAACTATTAACTGGTGAACCTCTGGAAAATTATCTGACTGTTCGTTTACGAATCCATCAGAACTCAGGATATGTCTGATTTTATTCTAAGTCGAATTAATTCACGGTTCCTATTTCTTATGCACTAATATGCGTCATGACGTCACAAAATAACAACGTTTCGTCGGTAACAAGACAAAATTTGAAAATTCAACTATTTTGTATGTTGTTTGTTGACATAACACCGTAGAAAAAAGCGCAATCTACAAAATGTTGAATTACAGGCCATAAGCCTCACGTTGAGACACAAAAATTTTGTATTATTTCTTCTCAGAAAGAACCTCTTGAGCAAAGATGTACAAGAGAATTTGGTCGAAAGATCGAAAATACTTAACCAATGTAAATATAATCATCACCTTTGGTATTGTATTACACATTCTATTGTTACTAAAAGAGAAAATCACAGAGTTTTTTTGATTTTAAGTACTTCTGGAAAATTCAAGCAATAATTATTCCAAATTAACTTCATATAAATCTTCCTTCCCTCATAATTGTGGACTTGTGAAGTCAGCTTAGCTAGACATAATCTAATTCTCTTCTAAAGCGAAAAACAAAATCTCTCAGTCTAATTACCAAAGTAGACAGTGCGGTAGAAAGAATAAAGTAGTACATTCTTGCACTGTGAAGCTGAGGCGCCCTAACCTCATTAATTATATTAACTTTTTTGTCTTTCTTCATGTCATCTTGGCATGTAATTTTTAACTTATCACAGAAGTGTGTCTAAATATACTTCAGGACATCAGAAGGGCTAATTGGGCGAGCTTCTTTGGAACGTTTAAAGATTTAAGTCACTTCAGGGAGGTTGAACTTATTAATTATTTTATCGCAGTAATAAGATGTTTCACTTTGTTGGATTATTTTCACATGTGTGGGTCTCACTGGAGTGCATGGCTCAAAGTGAATACTATTATCATAAAAAGTTTAAGCATCATACTTTCTATTTCTCAATGCTTTTCTCCTATGAATGAATTAAAGATGTATTGATCATTTCGAACATACCACAACAATAACAAGTAACAATCCATGGTTGATAACATCTCCACAGATTGGTGAATATGTATTAGAGATGAGTGTGACTGAACTAACATGGTTACGTGTGTTAGCTACATACTCAAGCCTTTATTTGCGTTACATGTTCTTGCACACCAACTGTCACTGTCATTCCATTACGTGAAGATATAAATACATTCACAGAAACGCCATTAAATCAACATGAAGCTGTTGATATCAACGAAATGGAGTCATATATATAAAGCGTCAATATTTCGAATACTTTTCTGTTCCTTTCAGAGTGCTTAAGAATCTACTCTTAAAGACATAATATGGAATAACACATGAGCTTTTGTGTTTTTCAGCTAGGTTAGCATATAAAACATCAAAACCATGCCTTTTCAGCTTTCGCTGACGAACCATCTGCGTGCAGAATTTAAAGCCGGCTTTTTCGTTTTTATAGTTTCAATTCTCAGCACGTAGTTTACAATTACGCCAGCAACGAAACACAAAACCGTCAAGATTATGATTAATTTCAGCGAACTCTTACAGACTCTCTATGGTTGTTGTCGGATATCCAAGATTGCCATGAATTATTATAGAATTAGTTCTAGTGTTAGATAAGATTGGGTGAGTCTGGAAGATTCCGACTGTGATGTTTTGTTTCATACTCAAGACGCACCACTACCTATCCATATTTTCTCGACACAAGCGCTAGATGTTTCAATTAGAAGGAATAATAAAAACCATATATTTTCTCCTTCAAATATTATAAGCAATATCAAAACCAGAATGATTGTAATATTCTTGATATTCAATTACTTTTTCTAGCATAAATAACGGAGTGGGATATACATATGGCTCATGGTAAAAGGCTTATTTTGGAATGACTAAATAATAAAATTTTATGGACATGAGGAATCTAAGTATGCCAGCAAATATATAAATAGCGTCTCATACAAACAGATATGTGGCATTTCAAGTTTGTGCCATTGCTGCTCTTCTATATTTACATACCGATCCATCCGAGCTACCGCTGCTGTTCCAAATGAACAGTAGTACTAAGGAGATTTTGTGGATGCATGTAAAATTTGAAACGTACATCATACAATTGTGACAAAGTATCATCAATTGGAAGTCAATTCATCATATCTCTTTGAACATTTATCTGAAAATATTCATATGGACTTTTACAATGATGGATTACACTTTACATATTCACGAGCCAATTTGAAATACCTCTTATTTGAATAAAAAATTTATATGAGAATAGCTTTGAGCAAAGTTTTTCTTCATAAGTACTTCAAGCTTATATCGAGAAAGCTTCAAATTCCTCAATTTTTATTGTTACTGAAAACTGAGCAAAGTCTTCATCAGGTCAAAAAAAGACAATGGATTGATCTTATACCAAGCAACAAGAGACACGAGGCTGAATTTTCTGGAGAGAATACTAAATACAGCTATCAAATTAGCCACAGGAGCATAATCAACAAGCCCAACAGCACAGAATACTGTGCAAATCTGGTATGAAATCGCTTGAATTCAGAAGATCCCAATTTACAATGTCATATCTCTCAAAAATAGCTACAGATCCAAAGAATCCTGCCTACAACCATATTCAAGAGAACCTACACAATCAAACAAAAATCTAATCAGAAACATTCCGAGGAAAAAAAATCCCGTTCCCCTTATCAGTCCTACTATCAACTAGAAACTAGAAACAGAACACACAAAGTCCAATCATGGATAAAGATGACTCCAAGATATATATTAGAACTAAGAAAAATTCAACAACAGTATAACACCATTGGACCTATACACCCAAGAAATCGAAAGAATATGCAGTCAAAAAAAAGCTCAATTGATCTATACAGATGGATCAAAAATGGATGAAGAAGTAGAAAAAGCAATATATGAAGATAACACTTCGAGAATCAGACTCTCGAATACGGTACCTGCGAGCACAGCTAAAACATATAGTATCCTAAGAGCTCTGGAAGAACTATATAAGGACCGTCAAATTCAGGTAAAGTAGATTATATGCACGGATTCATCAAGCACAATGACTAACATCAACATACCATACAGTAACGAAACAATTATTCAAAGAATACAAGATAAGATAAGTAAAATTATGACCACAAAAGACTGGATACTGTCTTATACAGCCACAGAGAGCAATGAAATAGAACACGATGCCAAAAATACGTTATCCAGAGAGCAAAAAGTCACATCCCGGCCATTCTGAAAGAAGCACTAGCCATCGACACTACAAAGCTCCAAAACGTATTCAAATACCTAACACAGACATTCCTTACAGAACACATATGAAATAAGATAAGAAAAACCAAAACAAATATAAATGAAATGTATATAAGAACATTTAGTACTAGATATCAATGACCTCAGATGTTCAAATATCCTTAAAGTTGAGATCAAAATGAGAGTATATTATATTAAATGGATGATATAAACTAAATATGTCGAGAAAATATTTTCATTTTAAATAATTGAAGCTCAGTCAACTCAGATATATCAGCCGATAAATTCAGCTATAAAATTGATTTCTGCTCTACCATATTTTTAATTTTTGGCTATGTTAAACTGCTGTAGGTAGCCATCACAGGACTTGCCCGAGCTTTCAATCCATACTAAACTAGACATCATTTGAATAACTTGTAAAAGGACTTACCCGATCATAAATTTTATTGCCAGTTCTACTGCTGTCTCAAACATTTAGTGTCATACCAATCAATTGCATTTTTCAAAGTGACAACTGTCTTTGTCAAATTGTCAGAAGGTGCCTATATGAAATTACTATCTTAGTTCATAATGACCATAAGCCCAATATCCAGTTGCGTTAATGGCTTCCAAACTCTGCATAATCGTTAAGTTGTAAGAAAATTAAAGAATCATCTTGATGCCCAAAGCGCATTTTTGACAACTCAAGAATGTTTGTTTATACAGAGATTTCAAAAATTTCAATTTTCCACAATTACTGAGCTTGAAATCAAGCAGTTTGAACAAACCTACAAAATAGCAGCTTTCATTTAGTACCAGTTCAAAGTATTTTATGCATAATTTGTGCACGTACTAATGCACAAGGACCTTTGAGTCTTTATTGAACTGACTGTACCCTAGAATAATAATTCGTTCTTCATCAAAGTTGAGAAAAAATCTCTGAAAATTTGATGCATTTATTTCCAAAACTACAGATTGAAGAAAATGAGTAATTGATGATTATTTGCTGGTCTAAATTAATCATAAAAACAAAAAAGGTATTCTATTCTCACACTCATCAAATACTGCATGTCAATATCTTGAATAACTTGCGAGATATTGAGATGAATTGTTTCTACCCTAAAATGGGTACTAGCTCATATCACTCCAAAATTTAGGGTATGAAATCTAATTACTGACATGTTACTCACTCTATACAGCAATTTTCAGATGCCAACTATGCATAATTCTGCAGTCACTACCTCTTGAATATTCATTCAATTTTATACGCAGAACTGAATATATGGATAGGAAAATCAAGTAGTTTGTGCAAACCTACGGAGCAGCAGATTTCATTTCGTCCAAGTTTCAAGTCAATGAGTGCTGTAGTTCCTTAATTTCGTACCAGTTTCAAGTCTGTGACTGCTGCAGTTCCTTAGAACTCAGCGTTACGCCAGCCAACCATCCAGGATATTACATACTAAGCTTATCTCCCTAAGAGCTTTAAATTAATACCAAACTAGACGTCATTTGAATAACTTGTGAAAAAATGATTAACAATCGCTTAAATATCATTTCTGACAACTAGAAAAATAGCTGTAGAAGCTTTAATTGAATATCAAGCACGATAAATAGTTTTTCTCAGTTAAAGATATTTTGGGGGTTCCAGGGGCCAGGCCATTAGTCTCCGGTTCATTACTGGCTCAAATTATGGTATGAAAAGCTTTACATGATTGTGAATTGTGCAAGCTAGATTTCTGCGTGAACACAAGGGTGTTTTCTAGTTGGTGGAGATCATTGCCTAACCTAGGGCTTCTTTGAAAGCGGGTGGGATGTTCATATGGTTTTGCTCCTTGAAGAATTTCATGCAGTCAAGAATGATGTGTTTGACTTTAATCTGTGTATTGCAGATGTTGCAGGTTGGTGGGTTTCCTCCATCGAGTATATATTTGTATGTGATAGCGGTAATGAATACTTGCTGCCTTCGATCTTATTGGATTTATCAATCGAATATTGCCCTTTTGATTTTCTTTTTCATTTGCTACTGTATCTTACCATTGTGTGTGTCAGTTTTTTGCTCTTGCCCTTCAAATTTCAAAGTAAGTGTCTTCTTTTAGAGTGTCTATATTCAAAAGTTCATCACTTGTTGCATCCTTGGCTGTCAGGTCTGTTTTCTTGTCTTCAGGTATTCTCACGTGGCCTGGTTACATATTTTGACTATTACCCTTCGTAGTATTATAACAAGGTTAACAATGCTAAGTCGCCATAGAAACGGTGCATATCAGTAGGTATTTGGACGTGTAGAGATACCATCAGGTATTACACTAATGGTCAAAGTGAGTATTTCACCCAAAGATGTGGATACCTCTAATTTGTAATCTTATGCTTTCTTCGTATTTAATGGAATATTTTTCTGGATATCTCAATCAATTTCTCCTTCTAATTCATCACTAAACCTTTTTGAACTAGTTTCCATTTCAGAACGCAATTTATTTCTCTATCAATCGTCAAAGGAAATGCAAACAATTCTGATTTTTCAATTTGACAGAAACTTGTTTACTCGTTCCTATGAAAATTACGTGACTTGTTACTTGATTCATAGAAAATTAATTTGACAAAATGGTTTGATTCGTGCAATCACTCTTGTTCATTGTGCTTGTAAATACCACTCGTGCTGCACACTCGTGATATTCAAACGCAAGCACAATGAACATTCGTGATAACACCACAAAAATTATTGATAATACTACAACTACTTATGGTATAATAAATGAAAAGCAATTGATGAACGTTTTCATGTGATGCCCACATGTAATTAATGACAGTACAGAGCTCACATTCTGGTTCAATTTCTTGGCATGTTCCAGAATACTGAAACAAAATTTGTGGTAGCTCAAATTTTAATAATAACAAATGAACCGTTGAAAATTTTCGAAAATGTCTCAGGTAAATGGAGGAAAAAACTTTTCAGAGCTCATTTTATAGATAAATATGTTTTATTGGGTATAAGTTCTGTAATCTATTAGAAACACAACGTTTCGACAGCAAAGTGCTGCCTTTTTCAAGTGAAAAGAAATATAAATATAAATAAACAAAATTGTCAAGACAACAGAAATGAGAATAAAAGTACAAATAATAACTAGATTAGTTTAAAATATTATTAAATATTAGTTTAGAAACCAACTGTCTGGCTTCGTTACGTTGATGATGTCTTTGCTGTTTGGCCTCATGGTAGAGATGAATTGAATGTTTTTTTGAATCATCTTAACATGCAACATAGGAACATTAAATTCAGTATTGAGGTTGAAGAAAGTAACTGTCTTCCTTTTCTGGACGTTTACCTGGAGAAACAAGGTAATGGCAAACTTATCCATTCTGTATATAGGAAGCCGACAAATCAATATTCACATCAGTCATCAAATCACCATCCTGCTCAGAAATTTTGTACTATTGAAACTTTATATCAGAGAGCCTCTGCATTATGTCATCCAAGTAAACTATCTGATGAAATCAAATTTTTGGATGATGTTTTCTTGAAGAATGGATATAATAGATCACAGATTAAGAAAGCGCTTAGACAGAAGAATTCTACGCCGCCTGTTCAAGATCCAAATAATAAGAAAATATTTGTTACGTTATCTTACGTAACCAATGTAACAGATGAAATTGGAAGGCTTTTACATAAATGTGACACTTCCAGTTTAAAAATTCGAAATCTTATTGGTAATGTTAAAGACAGATTTTCTCTACAGTATCCAGGTATATACAAGATTCCTTGTCAATGTGGCAAAGTATATATTGGACAAACCAAGAGAACTATAGAAACAAGATTGAAAGGGCATTCTCGTCATATAAGATTGAACCATCCAGAAAAATCTGCTGTGGCTGAGCATGCCATTCAAGAATTACATGGCATTGACTTCAAGAATACGAAGCTTCTGGTTAAAGAGAACAATTGGTTCAAGAGGCTTATAAGAGAAGCAATTGAAATATTAAAATCACAGAATAATTTCAATTGGAATACCGGTTATAAACTTAATCGATCCTGGCCACCAATAATTTGTTCATAATTTCAAGTTATTTGTATCTACGAATCTAATTGCAAGAGTTACTTCATCACCACCTCCTGAAGATCTGTGGATGGTTCAGTTATGCGCCAAACCAAAAGAAGAAGAGCCAGGTTGACCTAGAACCACAAGAAGTTGACAATTTTCCCTATTTAAACCTTCATTATTATCTCCTAAAGACCTGTGGATATTGAATCATCAATCACAGGCAGAGCTCTACGATCCTGGAAGTTGATATATGTTAAACTAATCTAGTTATCATTTGTACTTTTATTTTTATTTTTGTTGTCTTGACAATTTTGTTTATTTATATTTATACTTCTTTTCACTTGAAAAAGGCAGTACTTTGCTGTCGAAACGTTGTGTTTCTAATAAATTACTGAACTCATTCTTAGGTAAATGCTGTTTCAAATTACTCAAGGAATAATTCTAGTCATTTTATATTCCATTATGATTATTACTGTTTATGAAATGAACACGAGAAACTGAAAAGCTCCATCAATAAAATATTGGTATCACTAGTTGAATGAAGCTCACCCACAGATCAAAAATTTACTCTTTGATGAAAAGTTCAGATATTAAGTTTTGATCAAAAACTTGTATACGTTTTTAAGTAATCGTTCTTCTAGACACCGACAGTTAAAACGACTTCTATCAAAATTTTGGGCTTAATAGGGTCTAAATCGTAGAGATTCAATACAATCTCAAGCTTTTGAAAGCACGATAACAATACTTCCCCTATTATATATAGGTGTGAGTTGTAGAAAACAACAACAAATGAAACATATCATAAGCAGACTCCACAAGAATTAACATGAAAGATAATGGTCCATATTCTCACCTCTTGAAATCGCAGTACTCCCTGAAAAAATACTCACTTTGTCCTACTATATCATATTTGATCATATAGCCTTCTATTAAAATTCTTGCTGAAGTAGCGCACTTTCAAGAGGTGAGAATACAGATCAATGAGCTCCATTGATTTGGACCAGTTGCAATCATTGGCCTCATGATATTATCAAAATTCTTAGTAACTTTCACGTCTATGAGCCCTTGTTCATCTAGATTCTCAACGTGACTAAAGCTAAGCTTTCACCTTCCCCTTTTCATGATAAAAGACTTTGAGTTCAGATTTAAAACTCATTTACTATAAAATCCCAGTACATTCCTAATTTCCTGAACTCTCTGTTACTTCTTTGGCATCTATTTATTTGAATGCCCTCAACTTGGACTTTATTAAGATATCTCTTCTGGAATGATCATCATTCTGAGAATTTATTATGAGTGCATGACTTTTTGACATTGAAAATCATGATATAGTTATAATAGTGTTCTAGAAATGTGAAAATGGATTGTATAAGTTCTTATATATAATAATGTACACAATTTCATCTTCATTTTGGTGAAAGCATGAAAGTGAAATTCAATATGTGAATCTACTTACATGAATTGACACGTTTATTCAACCAAATTCATATTGAATATTATATGAGCAGAAAATGTGATACGTTCTATATTTCAGGAACCACCTGGGACTCTGTAATTTCCTTAGCTGTCCTTGTTTCCAGGAATGTATTCAAGCAATGGAAAGCGTGAATGTTCTCACTTCAAATTCAGTCTGATTTTTATCAAGTCCTGAAAAACTATCATTGTGTTGAACATTGGATCAGCCACAAGATATGTGAGAAAAATTGTTGTTCAATAAAAAATAATGGCTAAGAGACGGTCTTCACGCCATCATCTTGAGTGGAGTAACAGGTGTAGTCATGTGTCCTGTCCCTATTCGGGCTTATCAGTACAGCCCAATCAAGTCGCAGATAATCGAATTGGAGCCCTATAAATGTTATCTCTAAAGTTGAAAGATGATATTCATCATACCCAGCACAAACTAATCACAATGTTTTTCTCTTTGAACTGAACTGTAACTATTATGGATTTGTAGCAGCATGCAGCAACTTTTCCACGAGAAATATAAAAGGTTGAAGTGATAATAACATATATACTCTTCCCTCTTTTTAAAATGACTCTCCTAATTCTTCTCCTTTTGTTACAATAAAATCCAAGATCAGCTCTGTGAAGATTTACGAAGGATGATTCGTGCTTTGTCGAATCGAGGAGCAACACCGATGCTATGAATTTCTGTCGGCTCAGCAGCCCTGTGATTTACCGACCTAGCTACTTAACCCCAGCAGAAATTTTATCTCCATTAGTTTGAGCACTCGATTCACGAAGCTAAAGCGTGCTATATTTTATACATGATAAATTAGTGGCCCAAGTCATACCCTTAATTATTCAATGCTCATATTCGGTAACAATATCCTGCAACTCCCTGAAAATTTAATTCTTTCCGAAACAATCGCTTTTAATCTCCTATGTTCCACTGCCTGAATTATTCAAGTGCTATACACGATAGGTAGCTAATACGAGATTGACTCTGGTTTCAGAAGGGACTTACTTAGTGAAAAACACTGTTTTCACCCTCGCTTGAACAGATTCGTTACACAATAGATGCCCTAATAACTATTGAATCATCAGTTTTGTATTTAATATAATGACTCAGTTTCTTCAAGGTATATAATGTTTATTGGATTACAGGCTATTCACTAGATGTAGATTACAAAATACTTGTTTATCAATTGAAAAGACGTTCTAAAATCAACTTTCCACACTTTTGACTTTCCACTTTTTCTTCATACTCTTATTTAGGTAAACTGTGCAAACTTATGGAAAAATCATTTTCACATATTGACAGCAATCTATCTGTTCTACAATTGGAATGCTACCGTATTAAATTAAAATTTAATAAACGATATGATCGTTTTTTCAGAGAGATTCAGAGCAGGAAATGGAAACATAAACTCGCAAAAAATTCAATCCTCGTATGAAATACTCCATGCGGCACAAATATTTGTGAAACAGTAAAAAAAAGACAAATTAAAAGTTAGAAGAAACATCCTGTAATGAAGTTATCTCCACGCAGGCAGACTTTGCATTTCTTCAACTTGACATCTAATTCTTTTAATCTAATCAGCAACGGAAAGGTCATCAGGAACAAGGACCGATGACAAATAGTCTTTTGTTTCTGAAAAGTGTGCGTAGCTTTGTGTGAAAATTAAACTACATTTCTGAGAATAATTAAAAATTATTAAAGTTTTTATTGCAGCTTTTGTTCCCAGTCGGCTTACATTAATTAAATCCATTTGGAACGGAGCTGTTTTTTGCATGTGCCAGAAAAACCACAAATGTGACTCATTACGAGATACCAAAACTTCCTATATCATATTTCCTAATTCTGCATACGTGCAACTGATGCTATATCCCACAAAATGTGCTAATATTATTTCCAGCTTTTTTGGCAATTAATACGCAGTAAAACTTTCATACAATTAAAAACCATGAACAAGTTTTAGATAACATTCCATTGGATAGATTTTGTGTTTTCTTTTCTACATGATGACACTTCAATACGATTTCGGAATTCAACATTAGTCCATTTGTTCATACTAATCACGTCTACTTCTCAAAATTAGGTTGGCTTGAATCATATCTAATATTCAACTAGCAATTATTTATCATACCAAGTTTATTTCAGATTTTTCTATCAGTAGGTAGTCCACCATCCGCTGTATATGTTTGAATAAATGTAGTTTTGTAGTATCATTATTTTTTCACATAATTTTATCGTCAAAACTAGCAAAATGATGTTAATCTGTGGAATTCTCCTATTCTCGTTACAAGAGGTCATATACATCAGAACAAGTAGTAGGCTATTCATAAGAGTATCATATTACAGCATTTATTCATCCAGCTTTGTTGTGATATCACTTATAATCATGTAGAAGTATGACAACTCATGTTACAGTGTCATATATTAGAATGTTTTTGTTGTATAAGATTTGTAGAACACATTGATCCATTTTTCTGATTGCAGAATAGTCTCAAATGGATATTTGTTGAGGAAAAAACTTATATGTAATGAAAGAACTCACAGGGAGCCATATTCTACTAACCAAACCTTCCGAATGATGGCTTTCAAATTTACAATACTAAATAATAATGAATTATGATAAACTAAAGACTAACCTACAAGTCCAAGAGCCTGCTCTAAATGCTCAATCAAATCGTTAGACGATTCTCATGTATTTGTCGTAGAAAGATCACCTTTAAAAGTCAACGGTGCCATTTTTAACTCTGCCAAAAGCAATTTATATTAATTATTCATCATGGGAATTGAATGCACGAACAATTTTTCTTATCTGAAACTTGGAGATTTCACTGGAATGTGTATTCTTATGGGTAAAAAAAAACTCACGGTTGCAAGTCCCACTTTGTTGTGGACCCCGGCACCGTGGCTTTAAAGGGGTGAGAAATATCGATGAGGCACCTTTTCCTATAAGACATCATAGCCAAAGACCAGACGGCTTGAAAGAACCAACGGTGCCGCCTTTCATGTGGCACCTTGAATCAAATTTTTGAAAGAAGTCCACTGCGCCAAATGCGTGACTCACATTATACAAAACGTTAACGTAACGTCACGGCACGAAAATGTCACGTCAAAATAACCAGATGTTTGCATTAGACCGTCTCGTCACCGTCCAGTGTGACATGTGACGACGTGCAAACTTGTGAAAATTATAGGTTATATATTCAAATAGAGTTCAATGTCCAATCTAGAAGAAGTTCCAATGATTGCACTTCTTTTCGATGAATAAGAGGTAGAAAGAAGCAGGAATAGGCGATAAATTTGAAAACGACAATTGTTGAGAATAAGAAAGAATCAGGAACAATACCACACACTCTTTTAGAAGATGACGGTATAAGTTCAATAAAATATTACAAATTGTCGAATATCAATTTAAATATTAATACTTGCCGTTGTCAGTCCAATTGTACATACAGACTTGCAGATTTAAACCGTCAGCGTCACGGACCAGACCATCAGAGCATTCTTTGCGAGAATGCTGGACGTGGCGTGTTATTGACGTATCATTACGTTGCTGTCAATGTGAATGTAGTCATTCAAAAGCAATTGGAAGATATTTTGACCTGACGTCACCGCGCAAGCGTCGATTTGATCCAAAGTGCCGAGGCTACATGAGAGTCTACACCGATGGTTCCTCAATTCGTCAGGCCTCTGACTACAATTATTATATAGGACCTTCTCGTCTAATAGAGAAAGATACCTCATCGATATTTCTACCTCTTTTGAAGCCACGGTGCCGGAAGTTGTGGCAAAGTGAGACTCGGCTCGATGAATTTTTCTTGTTTTATCCATGAAAATACACGTTTCAGTGTACTCTCCAAGTGTCTAGGATGAAAAGTCTGTTTGTGCGTTCAATTCCCATCAAAAACAAAATAATATGAATTGCTTCTGGCCAAATTGACGTTAACTTTTAACGGAAACCTTTCTACGACGAATCGTTTGGAGAACGTGAGAATCATTTAATGATTCAAAGTAGCATTTATAAGTGGGCTCTTGGACTATGAATCAGGAATTCAAGTTATTGTGCGAGTTTCTCTACCCAAGATATTCTTATTATGATCATTTCCAACGATATGCTACATCAAGTACTCATAGATATTAGGAAGGAACGATGACACTAACGTAAGAAATGAGCTCCTTTACTTATACTAAATAACTAGAAAAGCTTGATTTTGCCAAACGCACAAGAAACTTCTCGAGAAATTGGACACTGTCAATATAACAATGAACTTATCCGTCAATTTCAGTAGGTATACTCACGATAATCAAATCTTCACGTTAACGTTAACTTATCATTAGCGGAGGCTTGCAAAAAGTTCTTATTGTCGTTTAATTATGTGGATAATGATCACTAGTGCATTAATAGCTATTTATATTATTGATATATAATATAGAACTTTATTGGACGAGCCGCTGGTTATGGACGAGCGAGCAGCGCGAGCGAGTCTTATAGGGAAGGCGAGTCTATAAAGTTTGTTTATGTACGAATTACATACAAAGCTTTATGTTCGACTGCTCTAAAGACGCAGGATATCTTCTGAAAATATTTTTTGATTTCCCTATTCAAAAATTCGGTAAATATAACTTGGTGTGCTTTGCTAGTGTTTCTTTTGTTACAATTGTTTCTGCTGTTTGTTTGCAGATGTCAAAAATATGAAATACAATTTAATAGAAGGAATTAATACTTTAGAAAGTGTAGAAGAGATTAAATACGATAGAAAAGAATGAAAGGATACTTCAGAAAGAGTAGAAAAGAATGAATACGATAGAAAAGAATAAATAAATACTTCAGAAAGCGTGGAACTGTATGCAGCAAGTGCCAAAGAATCACAAATATTGAGAGAAAAATGTTTTTGTAACAAGAAGAATTTATCTTCGGGTCTGAATATTCGCGACAATACTAATGATGTTATAAGTATCCATTACAATAATAAATGATATGTTGATTTAATTGTTTGAATTTATTCCATGTCAACAAAAAAAAATAAAAATTTGTAATATTTTTTTGACAGTGACACTTCCGTCCAATTATATAAAGTAGAAGTCCTAGTCGAATTGAGTGGCACATTATAGGCACTAAATGCAACCATGAACTCTATGATTATAATGCAGTCGAACATAAAGAAATATAATGATGAGCTTATGTACCCGTTATTATTCTATTCACTATTCACGATATTATACTCTGTGATGATGTCTTCAATCAATATTTTTTCATTAGAATTATTGGAGGATGTGCTACTCAAACT
This sequence comes from Dromius quadrimaculatus, assembly GCA_963989225.1. Taxonomy (NCBI): domain Eukaryota; kingdom Metazoa; phylum Arthropoda; class Insecta; order Coleoptera; family Carabidae; genus Dromius; species Dromius quadrimaculatus. The sequence continues at coordinate 9,381,369 of OZ022328.1, forward strand.
ACTCAAAAAGATCATCGATTAATTATATTCTAAGAATTATAATGATGGGCTTAAGAGCATGTAAAATTTCGCTAACCATTTACGTGAATATCATCCCTAGATTCAATTTTAAAGACTATAGTTATGTGGGAATATCCAGTGATACGCCCATGGAGACGATATAAAAAATAAATAAACATTCCGCTTTGAATTTCCCTTTGCCCTTTATACGAGTCAGTATGTGATGCGCGCGTGAATGTGACGGATTAAAGAATTAGATTGTGCCCTAATTAAAGACGCGTAAACTATTATTTCACTTATTTTGTTTGTATCGTAATAATTTTATCATATATAACATCTTATTAATATTATTTGTATCATTAATTGAATAAACATTTAATTAATAACCACATATTTTGGGGGCTCAACCGGGATAAAATATTTGTGGTGCAACAATTCAGTGAAAATTAGTGCAAGTGTAATAAAGAAATATTAAAAATAGAATATTTAGTTATTTTGAGAAATAATAATATAAAGTATTATTGTATTGTGTGTGAAAGTGCGTAGTCTGCATTTGCTTTGTATTCCGTAATTTGGCCCGCCTACGACGTTCGCGGCTAGCAACGCGTTATTGTTTATTTAGTGATACGTGCTTTCTTCAATAAATTTTTGTGTACAGTCCGCGGCAGAAGTAGATTCAATTTAATTTTGATTTTAATAAAGATAATTTAAATTAAATTTTGAATAATGACGACTTTAGGAGATATTGGGAAAATTCGAGATAATATAATAAATGGTAAAGTTAAATCGGTAAAAGTTTTGTATACAATTGTTTTTGGAGATGAGTTAGCGCGATTAAATAGAAGTAAACTCAGAAAGTTCAGTGGCTTCAATTTTTCGGAGGACACCGAAGATTTTAATGAAAAATTAATCGAAATTGAAGATAAGATGAGTGTCGCTGATTTGATTACCGTGTGTCACATACTCAACATCAGTTACGACGGTACGACTGAGATGATTTCAAGAAGAATACTTTCATTTTTATGTCATTTAAGAGAAGACACTCAAGATGCTGAAGAAGAAGAAGAAGAAGAAGAAGAGCAGGACGCAGAAGATGAAGAGAAAGTAGAAGATGACGGAAACGAAGATGAAGACATAGTATCCGAAGTTGAAAGAAATCAAGCCCAGCAAACAAAGGAAGTTAAGAATTTGATGACGAACATGAAACTTAAACAAGACGCATTTTCTTTAAGTTTCCGTGATGTTGAAGACTCGATTCGTCGATTCGATGGAAAAGACGGGTACCCCATCAACAAGTGGCTGGATGATTTTGAAGAAACTTCACAATTGATGAATTGGAATAATTTACAGAAGCTTATCTTTGCAAAGAAGTCTCTCGACGGTTTAGCTAAACTATTAGTTTAATCTGAAAAAGGGATAACGACGTGGGAAAGACTTAAAAGATTGTTACGAAAAGAATTCGAGATAAAAGCTAGTAGCGCCGATGTTCACAAGCTATTAATGAACAGAAAAAAGAAGAAAGAAGAAACAGTACAAGAGTACGTAATTGTCATGAGGGAAATTGGCAGTCGCGCAAACATCGAAACAGAAGTAATTATCCAATACATAATCGATGGAATACCAGATGATCACAATAGCAAAATGGTACTCTATGGCGCCACCAGTTTCGAAGAACTGAAGAAGAAAGTGAAGATGTTTGAGTCGATTAAATGCAAAATGACGACTGAAACAAGAGTTGATCGAAGAGAAATATCAACAAAAGATAGAATAAGACCTACTTCAACAAGAGTGGCATATGAACAAAATCGACCTAAGACTCCAATTCGCTGTTTTTCATGTGGAGAGAGAGGACATCATTCCAATGAGTGTCCAAATAAAAGGAAAGGTCCTAAATGTTTTAGATGCAACAAATATGGTCATAAATCTACAGATTGCACGAATGATGACTCACCTGTAACAGTAAACAATATTGCCGTAAATCCTTTAGATAAGATGCGTAAGAGGATCAAAATTAATAATGTTATTATTGATGCACTTATTGACACTGGAAGTCAACTGAATTTATTGAAACAAATTACTTTCGAAAAAATAGGTTCACCGATACTCCGTGAATCTACAATAGCTCTGACTGGCTTCGCTAAAGGAAGTTGTAACGTGAAAGGTTATTTTGAAGGCAACATTAAGATAGATGATGACAATTTTGCAACAAAAATGTACGTTGTCTCAAATAATGCAATGAATTATGATGCAATAATAGGTGCCGAATTATTATACAAAGCTGAAGTGACCATCAACCAAAATGAGATACTAGTGAAACAAATAAAAGAGGATGCTGATATTTTCAATATCACTATTGAAGAAGAAGATGATGAAATTGATGTAGGGGAAGATGCTACAAAACAAGCAAGAGAAGAAATTAAGAAGATTATGACTTCATACAAACCAAACGAGACGAAAACTACAAACATCGAAATGAAGATAGTTGTAAAAGATGACAAACCCATTTCATGTACACCAAGACGACTACCTTTCGTGGAAAGAGATATTGTTGATGAACAAGTTCGTGACTGGATCAAAGACGGAACTATTGAAGTAAGTACATCAGAATATGCAAGTCCGGTTGTACTAACAAAGAAAAAAGGGGGTGAGCACCGCTTATGTATTGACTACAGGAAAATCAATCAAATTATAGTCAAAGACCGCTACCCATTACCTCTAATAGAAGATATATTAGACAAGTTGCAAGGTGCCAAGATCTTTAGTAGCATTGATTTAAAAAACGGGTTTTTTCATGTGAAAGTAGCAGAAGACAGTAAACCATATACAGCATTTATCACTCATAAAAATCTGTATCAATTCAAAAAGATGCCGTTCGGTCTCTGCAATTCGCCAGCCGTTTTCCAAAAGTACATTAATTCGATCTTTAGAAATCTTATAAATGAGAACATCGCTTTGCCCTATATGGATGACTTGATCATTTTGGCCAAAGATGAAACTGAAGCACTGAACAGACTGAAAATTGTACTACAGACAGCAAGTGAGTACGGCTTACAGATTAATAAGAAGAAATGTCATTTTCTTAGACGAAGAATTGAGTTCCTCGGACATCTGATTGAAAATGGAAAAATATCTCCATCAATTGATAAATCGAAAGCAGTAGAACAATTTCCAGAACCTACGACCATCAAACAAATCCAAAGTTTCCTTGGTCTGACGGGATATTTTCGTAAATTCATTCCCTCGTACTCATTGATTGCTAAACCACTCAGTGATTTAACGAAAAAAGGGGAGAAGTTCAAGTTTGAAGATCCACAAAAACAATCATTCAACACTTTGAAGAAAATGTTATCTCAGAAGCCGGTTTTGAAAATTTATGAAGAAGAAGGTGATCTCGAACTTCATACTGATGCTAGCAGTGATGGATTTGGAGCAATCCTTATGCAAAAATCTGCAAATGATAACCAGTTCCACCCAGTTTATTATCACAGTAAGAAGACAACGCCAGCTGAAAGCAAATACATCAGCTACGAGTTAGAGATTTTGGCAGTTGTCAATGCCCTTGAGAAATTTCGCGTATACTTATTAGGACGAAAGTTCAAAATAATAACAGATTGCTCTGCCTTCCAGCAAACCATGAGCAAAACCAAGTTATTACCAAGAGTAGCAAGATGGGCATTATTCTTAGAGCAATTTAACTACGTTATTGAACATAGAGCAGGTACCAAAATGCGACATGTAGACTCGTTAAGTAGATTCCCTATAAACGTAATAGAAGAAAATAACTGCCTATTGCAAATTAAAAGTAATCAAGAAAGGGATAAAGAAGTTAAAATCATAAAAGAACTATTGAAGAACGGACCGTATGAAAACTTTTTGATGAAAAATGAAGTTTTATACAAGAATCAAGATGACGAAGATTTGCTTTACATACCAAAAGCCATGCAGATGCAAATAATAGAAAAATCACACGGCGAAGGCCATCTAAGTAAGAAGAAGATGGAACAGTTGATACGAAAAGACTACTACGTACCAAAATTAACAAGCCAGATAGATAAGTATGTTTCCAATTGCATTCCATGTATCCTAACAAATCGAAAGAAAGGAAAACAAGAGGGATTTCTACATCCGTTGAACAAAGAAGGAATACCGCTATTCACTTACCATATGGATCATGTCGGCCCACTAGAAACAACGAACAAAAATTATAGACATTTATTAGTTGTAATAGATGCATTTACCAAATTCGTATGGCTTTATCCAACAAAGAGTACGTCAACTCAAGAAGTCATCAACAAGTTGGAATTACAAAAACAGACATTCGGTAACCCTGCGAATATAATCACTGACAGAGGTACTGCATTTACTTCAAAAGATTTCGAAGATTATTGTGAAGAAGAATCCATAAAACATTATTGTATTACCACTGGTTTACCAAGAGCTAATGGACAGGTTGAAAGGATAAATTCGATAATCATATCGGTACTATCCAAGTTGGCAATTGACGAACCAGCTAAATGGTTTAAACACATCGGTAAATTACAAAGAATTTTGAACTCGACATACAATAGAAGTATCCAAACAACACCATTCGAGCTATTAACAGGAATCCCAATAAGAAATAAAGAAGATCTCAAATTAAAAGACATCATTGAAGAGGAAATGATAAAAAGATTTGATGACAACAGAGACGAATTGAGAAAGAAGGCGAAAGAACAAATATCAAGAATACAAGCTGAGAACCAGAAGACCTTTAATAAGAAGAGAAAATCTGCAAAGAAGTATCAAATCAAAGACATGGTAGCCATAAAGAAGACTCAAATCTGCCCAGGATCAAAGTTGAAGAGCAAGTATTTAGGTCCGTACCGTATCGCAAAAGTGAAGCAAAATGACACCTATGACGTCATCAAAGAAGGCATCCACGAAGGCCCATTCAAGACGACAACATGTGCCGAGTTCCTGAAGCCTTGGGGGTCAGCGAACGATTCAGACTCCGAAGAAGACAACTCTCCCGAGTCGGTCGAGAAGCAGGATGGCCGAGATGTGGGAATATCCAGTGATACGCCCATGGAGACGATATAAAAAATAAATAAACATTCCGCTTTGAATTTCCCTTTGCCCTTTATACGAGTCAGTATGTGATGCGCGCGTGAATGTGACGGATTAAAGAATTAGATTGTGCCCTAATTAAAGACGCGTAAACTATTATTTCACTTATTTTGTTTGTATCGTAATAATTTTATCATATATAACATCTTATTAATATTATTTGTATCATTAATTGAATAAACATTTAATTAATAACCACAGTTATGAGCTATTCGCTCCGTACACATCTCAAGATCCGACCGCAGCGTTACCAGTGGCAGTTATTGTAACTTTTCATAAGCATAAGCATATTTTTGTGATAAAAATGGAATTTTTAATAGTTTATATATGTAGTTTTATTTTGTACGGATATAGAATAACAGATGTAGTTCATGTAACACTGCCTGGCATCAGTTTTTGATTACTGAATCCATCCAATTCCTCAACCCTTATCACATGAAACGCTGCCAACATTTTCCTTCCAATAATTTCTTGAGGCTCAAATTCTATATTAAAAATAACTGGCTGAAAACCTGTTCTTGTGACTTGGTTTATTCTAAAATGTCAGATCAGTTATTCTGTTCCAGAACTGAATATACATAAATATTAACTCGAAGCTTCATTATAAATGAAAAAAATAGACATTCAGAGCTTTTATCTTGCGTTTACTTACAATATTTTGCTAATTTTCCCATGAAATATCTTGTACGGGTGTATGGGTGTTTTCAAATAAGATTCTAGGGTTTTCTAGAGGATGTGCTGCACTAGCTATTCAAAGATCTGTCGAGAAATAATGTGAATAGTACGCGCTGATCTGTGTTCAGAGATATTAATGATGTGCTATTGAACTTGTAACCATTTTAGTCACTATTTATGTTTTTATATCATGCACGAATGGTTTCTGCTAGGATTTCTACCAAATGACTATTTCAAAGAATGTGCTAGTTCAACTACTTGAAGATATTGTTGATCCATCATGTGGATACTAATCGCAAACTGTTCCTAGAAACATAATTAGGAGCTTCAAAACACAACAACATTTGTTCATGCTGTGGTTTTATGTATGGATTTTTGTCGACGAATAAAATAATTTGAATGATGGGCTATAGAACACGTTACCATTTCATTTGGTATCTACGCTGTTATGCTTTGTACGGACATCTCCACTTATGATTTTCCATGGTTATTCTAGGGGATGTGGAGATTCGAGTAACAAAAAATATTGCTTACCAATGAGATTTTTGATGATCACAAAACTTTTATGATGTGAGAGCAGATTCTATTATCACCCTTGAATCGTGCGAGAAACTGTATGAGAAATATGATTTTAGAATCGCACTTTCTCTCACATACTCTCTTTCTTCCAATTAGTTTTTCCGAATAAATCTGATTTGAATTGATGTTAGATGTATTCTAATTATAATTAGCTCGATAACTTCCCGATACGATGAACATGACAGGCCAACTCTCAAATTGAATAAAATATCACATTCGTGCACATGTTTACTGTACGGCATACGAATGCAGTCTATTCTTCAACAAAGCGCATGCGTGCACGCCGTCGCAGAAGCTCTTTCCTCGAAATTTTTGCATGCGAAACTACGCAAGATCCGCATGCGATCTCCATGAAGGTATTCTTGAATCTCTTTTCGAGTTACGTAGGTATACGGAAATCTTGTGCAGTTTTCCATGGCATGGTTACTTTGTATGCAGAAAATAGTTCCGTATGACATATCTGTAGTATGAATTAAACTATCAGATTCAATATGAAAGAGGTAATTTAGATGGAATGATTCTTTCACACGCTATTGATGTATTGGAACACAGCAAGTGGCCTCACATATTGATGAGATGTTGCTTTCTCACTGGTATAAAATCATTTCCATCTCGTGTTGATTGGTTTCATGTGTAATCATTTCAAATTTTTAAACAATCTTTCAGTCCGTTTTCTGATGAATGCAATGAATAAAGACTAAGGAATAAAATAATATAATTGGTTCTTATATGTCTGTGCATGTAGCTTACATAGTCTAGCATTGCTTATTATCTACACCAAGATTTTAGCCCAGGCGATCCGCAGCTTCTCCCTCAGTACTTGACAAAATGAAATGTACTTACTTTAGATTTATTACTAGGCTCACACAGAATCAGTAATCAAGTATTAACTCTGTCACACTGATCATCCTGCGTAAACCAATTATCAAATCGAGTTTCTCACAATTTCAGTTCTTGTAGCTGAACATACCACTTGTCAATTATGCTGAATAACGCAATCAAATTGAGAGCATCAATGCAAACTGCTGATATTATAATAATTCATAACACCATTATAACTTACTAAACTGTACATGACTTTCATAAATAGCAACTGAAATAAATCTCTCTAAATTTATTTTCGAAGACCACACGCACTCCAGGTTTTGCTCCTCTTACATTCTGAAAGTAAATTTGTGGTATCTGTTGAACTCATCAAGCCAAAAAGATTTGGTTTCTTGAAAATCTCACAGAACAATCTAACGACTTTAAAATTGAATTACTTTTTTCGTGGAACACTGAGTACGTATTATACAAGAATCATTTACATACAAATACATTTTTTATCATTGAAATATATTAATACCCGTCACTCCTTTATAAATCCAATCAGGATAACATCCAGCTGATTTCAATTCGATCTTATGTAGGCAGTCGCATATCGTTTGCATATGTGCAATAACTGTGTCCATATCTTATTTACTGCGCGAATAACCATAAACAAGCAATGTTTGAGTACAATGGATTATTCCTAAATAAATATTAATAGTTTCCACAACAGTAATTTGGTTATTATTTAAGTATCAAGTGCCAAAAAGACTCATTGCGCCACCACTCAATAAATCTTCATGCATCATTATTCCCAGAACTTTGAACAGTTTCTAATTGACAGCTGAATGTTCCTTTTCCAACTAATGTAGAAGTTTGAAACATTATTAATCTTGATTTATTTGTTATTATCACCATATTACCATGATTGATATTAACACGCACAATACATCAATGTAGACTCCCCATAATTATGTTAATAAATTTGTGGAATGGCCGACAGAATTGATGTGAGTGACAATAAAGTATGGCACACAGCATTTTGCGCGAACGATTTTGTTTTTGGATGATATATTAATAGCATATTTTCAGATTGAACACAGAACAGGCTTTTAGGGGAACCAAAATTGAACGGCGAATGAATTGAATTTGAATTGAATTTGTTGGGGTTCATTATAAATGCAAACATTGCCACCCACCAAAGAATAATATTTTTCTGCTTTGTGGAATGACCATGAATTCATTATTGTTGAATTTGGTGGAAAATGCGCTCATGTTATATAAAATATACAAAATATCCGAAGCTAATACTTAATATGAGTTCGGTAATTCATTCTTGGTAGTGCATAAACAATAAAAGTCCACTGAAGAGAGGACAAATGCAAAAAAAACATTTTTATCCGAGAGAAACGCGGACTGTAGTCTTATATCGGAATTTTTTCCTTTTTGTTTTTCTTTGTCTTCTAGGACCATGTAATTGACAGCAGACCGCGGGCTCTGCACGAGGTAGGCCTGTGCTGTCGATATATTAGTAGGTAGTTCAATTTTTTGGTGACCTGATTAAATTTCCTTTCTTGGAATTGTTCACGCATCAATTCACTATCAATTGCAATAAAATGTGGACAACACGGAGATCCGTTGGAATATTAATTCGTCTCTATGTCTTCTTCAGCCACTCGTATGAGAAGATATGGTATAAAAGTATCCGGCATCATCAAAAAACCAGTTTCATTTCTATTCGAGATTCATAGTCTACCACTTCTCCTTTTTTTGAAAACAAACAAATAAAAATAAGAAAGCAAAATTCGAAATAGAGTCCTGCACACTTTCTGTAAAATACATAGCTTCTATTCTCACTAATGAGCAATTAGTAAGACAAGTAGTTAAAAAATATTAAAGGTTGCAAAGCGGGACGAAACTTTAAAACACATAATTAATCCATTATTAGATTTCAATTATGCACAATCAGCATGGAAACTCACTTCAAATTGGAAAATAGCCACCTCTTTTTCACCGAAGTAGCACAGGAAATTGCTCACTCCAAATTCAAAGCTTGAAGAAATACAATAGCAGAACTTGCAATTGCTAAGGCATCACGTGATCCGAATATTTATGATCCTTTCAATCCAGTCGTTGGAAAAGAACAATAACTAAATTTCTGACCGCATTACCGCGTTTATTTCTGCATTTTCCGCACAATTGCGTGGCAGCACATGTCAGCGTCATTTGGAAATGCACGAAAGAGTCAAGAGTAGATGATTTTCAGCTCTGAAAATTTAATATTGCGGCAATATTTGTTCACGGAACAAATCTAATTTGCATTTCAGAAAGTTTCATTTCTGAATGTTGCAAAACTAATATTTGCATATTTCGCCTCTCTATTTTCATAATAAAGTATATCATGATGATCCAATATTTTTTTGTATGATTTATAAATGACAGAAAAAAAAGTTTTCAACAATATTTGTACCTCGATTGCGCATAAATATATTATCAGAATCGAAAACGTATGACTTATATACTAAAAAAGATTTGCAGGTATTTCAGCGGATCCACAAGGCTTTGAGCTTTGTTTTGTTATTGTAGGCAGAACGTCCAAACACCGAAATGTTTCTGAAGTCAGAAAACAATCGAAACAATGAGTTTTCAATAGGGAATCTGTTAGAAAAGCTGTCTCTCAAGATTCAAAACGTGTATTACTTGTTGAAGATTTCAAAGAAGATAAAACTGTTATAGACTTCATTTTTTGAGATCAAGTTGCAAAAAAAAGGTCTACGATAGACACACAGGAAAACATTCATTTCCAGATCGCCTCTTCAATGTTTTGGCTACAAAATTGAAGGTTTTAGAGCTTCAGCTCCTACTGCATCTCTTCTATAGTTCAGATTTGGCTATACCTGTTTCCCAATATGAAAATGCTGGCAAAAGAGAGATACTGCTCAGACGAAGATATAATTTTGAAAACAAATGCCCATTTCGTGGAGTTGGACTTATCCTATCATGTGAAAAGATTTGTAGAAATAATTCCAATTCAAGCTCGCTTCTTTGGAATGGTTGACTTTTCAGGAGAAGTATCTACTCCCTGATATAGCAAAATGTCTAACAGAAAAAAGATAATATTAAAAAAATAATTTGATTGCTGAAATAATAGTATATTGTGTGACTAGGGAGGGAACAAGACGATTCCAGCTGATAGTGAGAGTTGCTTGCACGAGCGATGCGAGGGCTGACATCACCCTCGGCTGAAATTGTGTTTTGTTCCGTGCCACACACTGTATTTGTCATAATACCTGCATTGAAACTTTCTATAATACAAATTTGACATAACAAAGTGAATATTTTTCTTTTGATTTTGCAGGTAATAAGTCGAGAGTACCTGCTTGTGCTTTATCAATAAGAGATTGTGGTGTACTTGAAATTATTATTTGGAACTAATCCTCTTTTTAACTTAATTCATAGTTACGAATACAACAACTGTGGAATTAATTGAAGTTATATGATTCTCATTTAGAGATTGACAATGAACAAATGCGACTCTGCCAGGGATAAAACGATGTAAGAAACAAATTCAGCGGGCAGAAACAAGCTTGTTTCTCCCCTACGGTAAAAATAGGCTTGTTTCTGCCCGGCTATACTCTCATTTGTCTGAAATTGTCTTGTTTCGGCTGACATAACAGGCGTTAAAACACGTTGTTTCACTGCAGGTACTATTAAAATGTCTATTTGTGGGGTTGTACCAATCCTATTATTTAATAGGGTTCAGCAAACTACAGTATAGTAAAACAAAGTATGCCTGGGAAGATACTACAATGGAATTTAGAGATAGTTCATTATTGTTTCCAACGTCATGAATTTTCTATGTAGGAAATAGTGGCTTTAGAACAATTTAACAGCTTGTGAAACTTTCTCCCGGAAAATAAGTATTATATATTAATTCAAAAGTGTTCGCTGAAAATTTCCCGGAAGATGACCTGAAAGAGAATACTTTCATTTTCATCATTTGATAACTCCTGGTTCAATTTCTATAGATATTTCCTGAATGTTGAAGTTATAGAATCAATAGATGATGACTGAAATGAGAAATGATGATTTGTGGAGCTCTTAACCTGATTTGTCAACTATAAGCGGATGAAATTTTGAAATGTATCTGGTTACATTATTGCAGCTGTAATCCTTGTTTTTTATTGTACGCAAACAAGTTTGTTGTTTGATATTTTGTGTGCATTTGGTAATGAAATATACTTCTATGGAAGTATTATTCTATTTTTAATTCCAGATTATACTTAGCATGTTGATAATGAACACACGTTTTACATTTTGTGATATTTCCAGGGAGTTTTTTATTCTACTATCAACGAATGGTAATTTTTGATGTCTCTGATTATTCATAATTAAACCTGGTCCTCATAACAGGAAGAATTGAGCATTCTTTCAAATGCTGCCATCCACAAAGAAGATACTACTTATAGCTAAAAGCTTGAAATATTCACGTTTGGAAAATCCCATTAGGTGTTAATTCATATTGAAAAATGGAATTTCATTAGCAAAAAGAGTTGCTTCTTCAGACAAACTTTCACAGTTTGACATTTTTTTGAATGTAAGACATGTCAATCGTTCGAAGGATCATTTTTAAAAATTGTTTCAAGTTCTCCTGAATATGTTGTACTTCTGGGTTCATTTAGACCGTCTGCCAAAAAGTTATCAGATGATTATTTGAACTTGTCCTACGTTCAAAAAATGGCATTAAAACGTTGTTCGAAACAGTCTTTTTTTGTTGCCAATTAAAATCAATTTTTCAATATGCATTGACACCTAGCGGGGACGCTTGAAGGTGAATGTCTTGAGGTTACAGCTGCAACTATCTTCCCTATAAATAGCAGCCTATAGAATGATACTTTTTTTTATGTAACGAGCGTCAGGTCTTATCATTCGCATCAATTCGGTTTAGTGATAATTTATCATCATCCGCGAGACTATCTGCATTCATCCATCTCTTGGAATATTGTTTCACTATTTGGGAGAATATATCCATGAACACAAATGGCTACGTCTCACGTGAAATCTGATCTAACACCACAAATATTTCTATTATAGATCAACATCACTCAATCTACCACACATGAGGATTCTCTAATTTGGCTTGAAATCTTGATCCAAGGGTTAAAATTCTTTTTTTTAGAAAGTCTTGTTACTTATCGAGAAGAGATGGATTTATTGGATTTGTCACATTAGAAATTGAAATGGGCTCAAAATATAGTTGATTACGATGAATCAAATGGTTGTGATATGGATGATCAATCCTTCATATTTATATTGGTCTCGTTATTTCCTCATTTATTCAGAATATTTTGTCAGAATATGTGGGTTTTATGGGATTGTATTTGCAAAGGTAGACGAATCATTCAACACGGGAACACTACTACTAGGTATTTTTTTGAAGTCTGTACCAGACTGTACTGGAGAGGTGACTGTACAAAGTACGCGCATGCGTATGAGAAATACACAGATTCAAATTGCGTTAGTACAATATTCTGGCATATCCAAACTAAATACAGACAGCTTTATTCTTGTCTTCTGCCTTCTTATATCTACTAGAAGTCTTTTGGAGTAAACCTATACAAGCTCTTTGCAAATGTCATCAATAATTCAAGCCAATATATCTTCGCATGGAATAAACCAAAGCCTATCATTCTAGATAATATCCATAAAAATTCGATATTGTTGCCTTTGGTACAATTCATATACTATCTCAGTTTTCCTGGTGTTTAAGTTTATAATCACAAATTCTAAATTGATTTACTCGTAATATGTGATGATTAATTCAAATTTTGACATAACAAGTCTAACAAGAAAAAATTTGAAGTAAGCTATAGCCCTGTCACCCTGATATAGTTCTGAAGTATTCAGGTCTGTGTTCCAATTTGAGGCTATAATAGTTCAATGAGGTCATGAAACATTGTTGCATCTGAAGACAACCACGATAACGTAAATACCTTAGTGAGAAGCTTTGTGCGAGCATTGATAAGCCCAAAGGACTTGATGTTATATTCAAGTTAACAATTTTCCAACGAGCTGCAAGCTTTCATCATGAATTGAAAGGATTCTTCCAGTGGTTCCAGTTATTTATGATGTACTCTTTCCAATTTCAAGCTGTATCAATTCATATCTACACAGTTGGACATAGCCATTTGCGACCCAATACAGTTAATTCTAAAGAATGTTTTGATCCAATCCTCTTACAAAACTTCAAGATTCGTTCTTGTTCACTAATATGGTTTACATGCTCCATAAACCTAGTTTTTTGCGCAGTTTTTAAAAAAAGCGCTATTATATTCACTTTGGCTGTCTGGCTGGCTGGCTGTCTGGCTGGCTGGCTGGCTGGCTGACTGACTGGCTGGCTGGCTGACGTGACGCTGAGTTCTAAGCAACTATACTATTTACAGACTTGAAACTGGTACTAGATAAAAGCTGCTATTTCGTAGGTTTGCACAAATTGCTTAAATTCAAACTCAGTGATTATGGAAGATTGAATTATTCAATTACTTGTTTCAAGTAAAACAATGCCCATAGATATATATGACATTAGGAATATGGCAACTGAAATTTATTAAAGTAGATAAAAATTTAGTTACAACTTTCACCGCGACTGTCACTATTATTATGTACAGTTGTCAAATCTGTCCGGGATTCATTCAATGACTTGTTTGACGCGAATTTGAAGCTTATTGGAATGAATTATTATTTTTGGATGAAAATTTGTTTGCTTTTAGTGTATTTTTTCTGTATAGCTTTGATAAAGATAAAACTATCAATTTAAGATACAGCACTTGACCTCCTGTCAGTCAATAACCAAACAATGAAGAATTATGCCCGGTTGCATGAACGTTCGTTCATCAACTAAACAGTTCTTTGAAAATCAACAATATCAAATCGAATTTTTGACAGCAATGCTAAGCAACTGATTTTGCGAATATATTCAACGATAATATACCGATAGAGAGGTGTATTATCGATATACCGAAGAATTTCACGAATATACTTTTTGTCTTTTGGGGAATCCAAGACAAAAAGAATTTGAGTTAAATTCAAGGTATATGCGATAATATACCGAATCTTGAGGTGTATTTGCAAGGATTATTTCACAAACCATAAAATTTATTGATTGTTATATTTTTTATTATTTTTTAAAAAGCTACTGTGGTATATCGAGTTAGGAGAAAATATTATCGCGATATACCACGTTACCATGCAAAATCACTTGATTTCATTGGTTGTTGCTAAGGTGTGTGATATAATCGATTTAATATTGTTCATTTTTGAAGAACTCTTAAGGTAATGCACGTTCATGCAACCAGGCCAAAAAGGTATTTTTGAGTTTGTACATGCATAAATTATGTACCTATCAAATAGTCAACTTGAAACTAGTACTAAATGGAAGCTGCTGCCCAAAATACTTGATTTCAAGCTCAGTAAATGTGTAATTGTGTGGTAATTTTCGAAATCTCTGAAGTAACAATCATTCATGAGCTGTCCAAAATGCGCTTTCATCATCTAGATGATTCTTTCATTTTTTTTTATCTCTATTTGCAAGAAATACATGATTTATTAGTAAGAAGAACTTACACTGGAAAGACGAAGAAAACAATCAACCCCTAATTATATATTCAAACTGTCACGCAACCTTCAAAAAGCAAGTATAAACAGAGAAAAACATGATATCTCTATACCAGCACATGACCCAAAGCCTCTGATAGAAAAAGACATTATAAAGATATGGCAAAATACATGAGAAATAAATACGAACAACAAATCAAAAAACTACGTCAAAGAAGAAGTCAAGAGATGGCCGATACACGAAGACAGAAGAGCACAAACAATACTCACAAGACTAGGAATTGGACACATTCGCCTTACATATACTCACATTCTACAAAAGAATCTACCTGAAATATGTCACACATGCATCACAAAGAACACAGTAGAACACATAATAATTAACTGTACTGAATGCAGCACAGACAGACATATCCACAAAGTCTCATCAACACTTGAAAAAGCTTTAGAAAACATTGACATAAACTTGATAAAATTCATCGAACGAATAAACATATACAACAAAATATGAACAACATAGAGCAATATGGATACCAAATATAAATCAGAGTGCTCCGAGACATTAGTGAGTAAAGCTAGAAGTGCCACCGAATTCTCAATAAAAAATAGATAAAACGTGGATATTACGTGACTTACTTGTAAGTACATCTTTGGATCTATGCTATAGAAACACTAGATCATCATTTTCGTGCTACAACATTCCTAAATACTGATTTCCAAGATTCTACGGCTGACAGTTCTGAATATATATTAGTCTTATATACAAATTTCCAGCATTATACATTTGACGGGTTTTGAGATTTGCGAGTTACGTACATACATACAACCGTACCAACCTTAAGCCAAAAATAGTCAAAATGGATTCAGGAATGCTCAAAATGGATATATCCATCAAAATATCGATATGAAAAAAAAAAAAAAAACAATACAATAAGTCAGATGATGATGAGAACCTATTTCCTTAGCAGGATATTATATCTTTCTGTATCTTGAATTTATCGTCAATATCCCTTAATCTTCTATACCTCATAATTGTTTGAAGCAATATCTCTACATGGAATAATTGTTGAACGAAATCTTTAAAATAAACAGTTACTCAACACAATCTGAACTTTGTTACTACATCGCTATGCAGCACTTTCAATTGTTACTTCATGGTGGACAGCCTGGCACCTCATTGCATTGTGTACTATTTGCGCGCTATTAAATAGATTGACCGAATGGAGGGCACTGTTTATTTTTAACGTTGACTCATTTGCACAACAATCTAGGAGGCTGAAAATATGCGGAAATCAAGAAATACGCAACGAGAGTAAAATAGAGCTACTATGAAAATAGACATATATTCAAAGTTATTTCGCGAATAAAGTAGTAGTAACAGAAATTTCACCATAATCACTCTTTACAACCTGTCGATTCCTTGAATTTAATATAGGTAACAGAAGATATTCTCGAGATTTGCACAAGTCTTCTGCTATATAAATGATACAGTTGATTGCCCATTCGAATCTGTGGGTCTGAAATAGAGGGCTTTGTGAGAATAAAGTGTATTACATGATTGATCTTTATTGATTATTACGTACTCGCGTATTTCACTGTCCAATTGGCAGGTTACATTATAACATAGAACAATGATTGTTCCTGTCGGAGTCTGTTATTCAATTTCCTCCACTATTCGGAATCAGGTCTTTTGAATCTTTCAGGGATGACCTCGGCCAGATCTATGATAAATTATCAACGGTTCCATTGGAATGTTGAATAGTTCTTCGAACAGACTGTTCCCTATTTGAGAGTATTGTAGCAGGTCTTGATTTTCCAATATTCCCGACGTCGCGTCATGTTGCATACATATACATCCTTCTAAAAAGGTTAATGATAACTGACAACAAATGTCAACCGAAAAAGAGAAATGTCAATCTAGTTTGCTTTAATACTTATTTTAATTGATTTGATTCCACAGTGGTCTCTCGCTTCGATGAAACACATTTTCACATTTTATTTAGAAGTCTTCATATTATTCATGAAGATATCAAGAAATATCAGATGGAATTCCTATTCTGACCAATCATTTGTTTTGTATTAGCTCTTCAAATAGAAAATACATTGTTTTCGTACACAATTCAGGAAAGGGAAACGTGACACACAAGCGCACACACATGTATATCCAATGCACTTTTTCATAGTTTATAATTATGATAGAATTTCAAAAATTTTATTGAGGGTACTACTGAAGTCTCTATTAGAAGAAGAATTTTTTACTTTCCGTAATTTAACTTCATAAAAATGTCCAGCATCCAGAAGATTCTTTCAATAACAAAGTTCCAAGCATTCTTTCGTCTCTTCCTTTCTGAACTAAAGTATTTTTGCAAAGCAGATGGACAACGTAAATAGAAATATTTATTTCTATTTGTTGGACATGCGTAGCCAAAAAATTCGAAACGGGCGGACTTCGTATCGGAGGGAATTCGACATGTCAAGGTTAATATTCGAAGTTAATGCTTGAAATGCTAAGCTAAATTTATAAAGGGGAAGGATAACAGATTTAGAACACCTACATATCCGAGATGTTACTACGTGGAGATTCAAAATAAACAAGAATGTTTATTTGAAGTGCTCTTTCGGCTCAGTCGATAGCAGTCATAATGCAAGGTGTACAACTAGATATTATAAAAGTGCCTCATACAAAATTTGAATATTCAACGACTGATTGTTTAGAATTTATGCAGAAAATTCAAAAAGTCTGTCATATAAAGTGCACTTCCAGCTCAGCCGATTGGTACAAAAATGGAAGGTGACCATTAAGATGCTACAGCAATTTCAAATGCTGAATTCCAGTATTCTACGGCTGACCATTCTGGAATAATGCGGAAAATAAAAAAAAATTCAAATGAAGTGCACTTCCGGCTTAGCCGATCGCAATCATATTTCAAGATGTACAATAAAATGTTAATAGAGTGCTCAATACAAAATTTCAAAAAAATTCAAAAAAAGTTGCAAGTAAAGTCGTCAAGCCAAAAATAGTCAAAATTGATTCAGGGATGCTCAAAACGGATATTTCCATCAAAATCTCGATAAGTGAATTTTGTCGGTTCCACAATATTCACTTGTTACTTTGTACATTAAGTAAAAAGGACGAAAAAAGACTGAAAATCTGATCTGGCAAGTACAGAGCATGGGGAAGCACTTCGAATCAGAGTCTCTCAAGCCTAGCTGCGATAACGCGAGACTTGTACATAGATGTATGATCTTGATGCAAAAGCACTCCCTTTTTTTTTAGATTGGGGCATTAAACTCTGCATCATTCAATTCATCCAATAATGGAGATGGAGATAGTTCTGCATTTTTCTAAGTAGTCTATGAGCACTACACCATGAGAATTCCAGAAGAGTGTTGTTATAACTTTTCCAGCAGATAGAACTGTATTTGCGTTTTAAGACGCACTTTTCTTGCTGCAATACATTGCTTCGACTGCTGCTTTTTCTCTGCTATATAGTCATGAGCTCAAGATGCATCTACACTCTACAGAGATGAAACTTTGAGCAACTAACATCAAAACTGACATTCAAATAGATCTAGACACTCTCAATGTTCCAATGAATGCATTCTCAATGGACTGTTAACAAACGCGGCACCCAGCAAGAAGTCAACTTCTGCATGCCTAATTCAAGTCGCCATCTCCAGACTGAGAATTGGACATACACGACTCATTCACGCCCTCATACTTCAAAAAACATCCCCTAATATATGTGATACATTCAATACACAACTTACAGTGGAACACATATAACAAATACAACAACGAAAGACAACAACACAAAATCACATCTACTCCGAAACAGACTCTCTCAAATAGCAAACAACACACTATAAACATTGTAAAATTCCTGGAACAAACTAGCCTGATAAACAAACTATGATGTACAGATGATCCGAATTATAATACCTGATAATTAACAATGTACCAAGGTATTAGTGGCGTGAGAGCTGAAATACTTCAATTTTTCAATAGTGTGAAAAAATGTGATGGACGCGGTCTATCAGAATGCTCGCATCCTCAGATTTTCACAAATTTTCAGACAACAATAGTCTACAAAGGCATTGTTGATTTTTGCGACTATATTGTTGGTCACGGCGGTTTTTGGGTGTCCCATGCTTTCATCACACTGAATTTCATAGTGTAGAAAACACAATACAAATAATAAAATCGTTGTTGTAGATACTTTATACACAGAGTTCTAAAATACTCTTATAATTTACAAAGTTACAGGTTGTATTGATCACATCATTTATTGAAGTAATATGGTAGTTAAATATAATGATTACTTCCTAGTTACCTGTATATACTAGCAGCAACATAAATATATTATTTCTTTCTCTTGTCTTAAACTGAAGCAGAAATATTTTCGGCAAACATAATAACTATATACCTATTGTTCACCTATCTGCGTGGTATCTATTTGTGTTAACTTCATGCTTATATACAATACAATCGGAGTCATCTAAAAAATATTCTACTTTCTTGAACTGCGAGCGAGTAGGAGTCTCATCCAGTTATTAATAGTATTAATAAAAGCAAAAGGACTCGTTTGGTGTGGAGTCAAGATCTTTTCAGTGGCACCCACAATCTATTCCTAGAGTTGGTTTACATTCATCCAAAAGCTAATGACAAAAAGTCGGAATATCTTCACTGGATTATAATTCAATTTAACTGCAATGGAATCTTCACAAGAGAAGACTGGCAAAGAAAATTTTCTGCTACCGACATTGATATTCGCAACGAAAATTATATAACTGATTTCCAAAGCTGCTACGTGATTATATGAATGTGTTTATTGTGAGATTCGAACAAATATGTGAATATGTGGATTTATCCGAAAATTAACTTCGTCAGGTGAAGATGAATTGCTCAAAGAAAAATCAGGATCATTCTCTAGTTTCTCTTGAGCCCAATTGCAGAACATAGTAACTCTAATTCTTGGGTCAGCACAATCTTGTAGCGATATAAGCCCAAATCCTTCCTAAAAACTAGCCAAGTTGTCATCCTTGAGAATCCAAATTCTTGAGAATTGCATGCTCTGCAATATCTGCTGTTACAGCAGTGATGTTGTGTGGATTTCTCACATTTCGACGTTGCTGTGGTATGTTATTTTATCGTGTAGGGAAAATTATTTCTATTAAAAGTAATTGGGAGACGTTATTTGAACGTGTTTTCATTTATAATGAAATGCTAGACTTTGTTTAACACATCTGTCGAGTAATAACATTTGTTTGTTTCAAACACGGCTGCTGGGATATTTTGAAAACATATTAGGTTTATTGTGTAACCCTTTAGATATGTTTCGTCAGTATTTATTTCTGCGGTAATCAGGAATGAATTTTATATTTGACCCGACAAAAAATATTATAATCTTGAGAAACAAATCATACTGTATCCGTTTATTGCATATTCCGAGCCACTTATTACACTTTGGCATACTTCGTCAATAACAATATTCTTGGTAATCCATTTGTATATACTGTATCTATCTTCAGAACCAAAATGAACTATACGATACAGTAGCAAAACCGATATGAAATTCTGGGCGAAATGCCAGAATCAGTGAACACAAAATGTGGTAACGAATATTTGTGAAGATGTTTCCAGTGATAGTATAACTATTTCCAAGATCTGCTTTATCAGAAATCGCTTTTAATCAAGTATAATCGTTTATATACCCTTCGAATATTGAATCTCTGAAAACATTCGTTTTGAATCTATATTTTTATTCTACTAATTCTATGAGAATCAATATTTTAATTTGCACGAAATAATTTCATTGTTTATTGAACACTTTTTTTGTAAATTTGTTGGAGGATCCAGTGCAGTTATAGGTTGAATTAAAAATAAGGCCTTAAGCGATCCAATTATTTGATATGTTATTCATCCAGAAATAACTTAGGACGTTTTGAGAGTCCTACTGCTCTCATCACCAGCTAAACATGAGTGTTACAATTTGTTCGCCTATCGTCAAGACGAGAGTACTCCTCGGATGTGGCCCTGACTATGGATTTGTGTTGCACTTTGCAGCAATTCTATTGAATATTTTATATGTCAATCATAACGCTTTAGAAACAAAAATTGTGACACTCATGTTTAGCTAACGATAAGAGTAGTAGGATTCTCGAAACGTCCTTGGTTATTTTCAAATAAATAAAATATCAAATGATCAGATCGCTTAAGGCCTTATTTGAAGTTCAACCTTTATTGAACACTTCATTCTTCTCAAATGGCACAACAGCCCTAAGAGAGAATGGGTCTACATGCGCATATGTTTCGGTACCGAATTATCCTGGTAGATTCGAGACCTCAATCTTTGCGACGATCTTAAATCAACAACGACTGAGCGACATCGGAGAGATTTCTTGTACAATCAGGTCTACCGTTTTCTGAAACATACAGGTGGTAAGCCTACCGTGTCCGAGTATGATTTGAGTACTTGATCATACATGCCAGCCGGGAATCGAACCAGAGATCCCTATATTCATACGTCACAAACGTGCAGTGAACAGCGAACTAAAGCACTGAGCCACTGGTCTGGGAAAACACTCTATAAGAAACATTAAAGCAATTGGAAAGTTTAGTAAACTCATTTGATCTGAAAAGGAACACGACTTGATAGTCCTGACTTATCTATTTTCCATCAAGTAGTGCGTGATAAATGTTCTTTAATCGAGTTATATCACAAAACTGGACCAGGCACCTGGAGCAAAAATCACTATTCTCATTGTCTGATACTTGGATAGAATCAAAACTGTCTAACTGAACAGATCCAAGAGCACGATGTATAATATTAGATATTCAAGAATATGGAATAGGTGTAACACAGAACGTGCAGAAATACTCACATTTACTGAGGTTGAACTTTCAATGGGACACTACTAGTTTCCATAATAGGAGTAAGCTCGTAGAGCTTAGAATATATATGAACTATGTAACTCTGTTTCTCTTTCTGATGACCGTTTGCTAGAACATAATCCTTTATCCAATTTTTCACTTACCAGTAATAGTTCTGCATTTTTCACTTACATTTTGATGGAAACATCCGTTTTGAGCATCCCTGAACCCATTTTGACTATTTTTGGCTTGATGTCGGTACGTATGTTTCTGCGTTCGTACATGCGTGCGTGCGAAACTCGCAAATCTCAAAACTGGACGAACGTATAATGTTGAAATTTGGTATTTGAGACTGGTATAGGGTCTAGTTGTGCACCTCGCATTTTAATTCCAATTGTCTGTACCGGAAATGCACTTTACTTGTAACTTTTTTCGAATTTTTCTATAAATCCCGAATTATCAGCCGTAAAATACTGAAATTCAGTATTTAAACTTGATCTTATATCAAAATAGTCACCTGCTATTTTTGAATAAATCGGTCAAGCTAGAAGTACACTTTACTTGAAACATTTTTTGAAGTTTTAGTATAAATATAGAATGATCAGCCATAGCATATTTAAATTTCGTATAAAAGACTTCTATAACATCTGCTTGTATATCTTGCATCATGATTGCGATCGGCTAGGCCGGAAGTACACTTTACTTGACACTTTTTTTGTATTTTCAGCATAAATTCAGAACGATCAGCCATAGGATACTGGAATTCAGTATTCGAAATTGCTGTAGCATTTAAATGGTCATCTTCTATTTTTCTAACAATTGACTAAACCGGAAGTGCACTTTATACGATGGACTTTTTGAATTTTTCGCATGAATTCCAAACAATCGGTCGTAGAAAATTTAAATTTTGTATTTGGCACTTTTATAATATCTAGTTGTACACTTTGCATTATGATTGCTATCAACTAAGCTGAAAGAGCACTTTATTCGGAACATTTTTTGAATTATCCGCATAAATCCAGGATGATTGAACGTAGATTTTAGAATTCAGTATTTAGAACAATTTTACAGTCTGGATGCTCAGATCCTATTTTTATTGGGATCCTTCGAGCCGGCATCGGCAGTGCACTTTACTTGACAGTCTTTTGGAATTTTTCGCATAAATTCGAAGCGATCAGGTGTAGAGTATTGAAATTTGTATTTCAGTCTGCTGTAGCATCTGAATGATTGCCTATTATTTTCATAACAATAGACTAAACTGGAAGTGCACTTCAGTAGGAATTTATTTTTTAATTTTGCGCATGAATTCAGATCTGTTGGTAGTCGAAGAATTTTGGAAATCAGTATTTAGGAATGTTGTAGTATAAGAATAACGGCCTACTGTTTCCATGGCAACCGAATTGGCTGAAAGCGCATTTTACTTGACAGATACTTAGAGTCTCTTGAGTAGATTCAAAACGATTAACAGGGGAACGATGAGATTTTGTGTCTGATCGTATATATCCAATGATATATATGATCAAACTCAAAATCACATCGTATTATATATATTCAATGATGTACAAGTAAGTCACGTGATGTTTACGTCAGATTTGTTTATAGAGAATTCCAGAGAAATTTTACTTTTGGCTAAGCTTGCCAGATGCTCCATATTTCACGGAATATTCCGTTTCCCGTGCCACAAAATTCTAGAAGCTTGAATTCAGTCAAATTAAATACGGAGTAAACAAGTCCTGCTTCTTAAAGCAGATTTCTCCAACAGTAAATATAAATTTGAAAATTGAAGACTCCGTTATAGAAAAATGCTATTTCCGATGTGTTTAGAACAAATCTGAAACCTATATTTTTGATTCTGTCAACCTCAAATCAAGAAATAATAGGTGGCAACCCTATTGTTGACAGTTTGGTTTCTGTTACTTCTTTGTCGATTTTTTTGAATGTGTCATATCTACGTGAATTTTAACAAGAGTTTAGTGTATTTTATTTGTGAGCAATTGATTTGTGATCCATTTCGATTGGAGGAAAGTACTTTGAAGACAGTTGAGCTTAGCAAACATTCTGATGAGTTTGTATTTGAATGTCAAATATCAAGTTTGCAACATAGGATAGAATATTTGACGATTCGATTGAGGCTCAGATATTATCAAAGTGATATTTCATTTCAGGAATATTATATTCTAATCATAGACCTCCCATGATTACAAGGCTGTACTTTCCGTCAACATTGGTCGCACCAAAAAAAAATATTTCATCACGCATATTTTCCATTAAGAACATTATCATAATGTATACATCTCTTTAACAAACGTAGAACTTTTGGAAATAATGGACTCTATCTAGCAATTCATAGAAGAAAACTTCCACATGTACAATATTAACTTTAAATGGCCACGCCAAATATTCACAGCATTTGGAACAACAGAAATTGCTCGATTGTACAGAAAGCATGAAGCTCTTTAACACTTACCAGACTCTCAACCGGAAAAAGATAATTGCTGCTTCACTAGGAAAATTCCTTTGAAATGATGGATGATCAGATTTGGATACTTCTTTTTGCGCAATTAACATTTTTCGGGGAAGTTTATTTATAATTTTATATTATCTGTTGGCGCCAGTAAAATGAGATTTCGTCGAGCACAGAATTCCTTCACTTAGATATTATTTATTGGAAGCATCGTATGATGCACTGATGAACTATATGTATGTGCCAAGTTATTCAAATGTACTTGAAATTTCGAATTGAACTGTGATTCCTATTCAAGGGAAAA
The DNA here is from genome assembly GCA_963989225.1 of Dromius quadrimaculatus. NCBI lineage: Eukaryota > Metazoa > Arthropoda > Insecta > Coleoptera > Carabidae > Dromius > Dromius quadrimaculatus. Next base: position 9,405,792 of record OZ022328.1, read on the forward strand.
AAAGTCTAATACAACCCTATAATCTTAGCTTGTGTCCTTTTCATCAAAATATATATATATATATATTTCTATTAGCATTATTTGAACAACAAAAGACTGAAATATCATGTTTTTTATTCGATTTATTCATCGCTCTGAATTGTCCCCATCTATCAAACCATATCCAAAAGAACAAATACATGTGTGGTTAATTTGTTTTAATTGACAATTATTTCTCTTATATTCAAAATGCAACAAAGAAAGTTGAATAACTATACTTAACACACCGTAAAAAGTCTGCTGCCATCTGCTCATCATGTGGTAATAATTTTGTCGGTACTATAAAAGAAACTCTTGCTTTAAATCTGTCTTCGCCAGTTGGGCATAAACTGTCATATAAATATCGTATTACCATAACCTAAGCCTTGTTTCATACAGATTTCCGAAGCTTAAAGCGCAAAATTCGGTATTCTGACAAACATTTCACCAGATTGAATCTGCATTAATTTAGATTTGAATTGAATTTGTTATCAAGATAAATGAATTTGAAGGAAGTGTGGATAACTCGGCAAATTCTAGCAGAATCAGAAAATAGGTTGCGGTAATAATTCAAAATGAATCTGAATAATACAGAATCAATCTGCATGATTACGATTCAGTAATTATTCAGATGTAAGAGTTGGTCTCTATTGATCAATTCTTTCTAGAGCTGAGAACAATCGTGCTCAGAATATTATCGATCACAAACCGGATTTATTAAGCGCAATTGTGAATTATTGTTACATCAACTCGACAATAATATGTTCAGTAATCCTTCTGTAAAACATTAGACAATTTGGGGCATATTCTGTCTTTCCATAACCTGAAGCTTGCAAATTAAAATTGGATCACGTCCTAGTAGGACTTAGGCCTTCCTTTTTCACTTCTCTCGTCTTAAACTTGAATGTTGCAAATTTCTTCTCTTCTTTTTTTTTGCCAAGGTTGCTGCTGCTATTTTTCTAGTATCGTCTTCCAAGCGAATTTTCTGTCTTCCAACATTTCACTTCTTTTCTAGCGGTATCCATTCAGTGCTTGCTTTATCAAAACCTTTTTTTTACAATATATCCTGCCCAACTCCTTCTCGCTGACAGTCATATCTTTGCATTCTTGAAAATTCTTTCCAAGGACCAGTATTTTTTCCTGGCTGCATTCATTCTTGAATCTGTTTCTTTTCGATTTTGTTTTCGAATGATAACCAGCCTAATTCGATAAGGGAATGGTTGAGAAGCAGTTACGTGACTGGTTGGTCAACCATTTCTCCTATTTTTCGTATTTCATAAAATCAATATGGTTAAATGAACATTACACATTTTGCATAACAGTATTGCTGATTCTGACAAGACGGCAGATAGCATTTGCTGATTGTTAACCATGAATCATGTAGGATTCTTATTCGCATAGAGTTTGTATCATTAGATGAAAATTTTCTTGATTTGTTTATAAATCTAAATCTAAATTTAAGAAGTAATGTAGGTAGTTTTATGAACGTTGATGACCTGAACTAGTTTCGTCAATTTATACCCCATGGATGGGTTATTCAAACAAAAAAATTATCTACTTACATCTAGTCCAAGAGCACGCTCAGAAATGCAACCTTGAATCGTTAGACGATTCTTACGTATTCTAAACGATTTGTCGTTAAAACATTACCCTTAAAAGTCAACGGTGCCATTTCTAATTCTGCCAGAAGCAATTAATATCAATTATTCATTATGTGAATCTTACGCACAAACTACCTTTTTATGTTAGACATTTGGAAATTACACTGGAACATGTATTTTTATGTGTAAGACAAGAAAAACATACGGTGCCGAGTCTCATTCTGCCACAATCCCCGGCACCGTGGCTTCAAAGTGGTTGGAAATATCGATAAAGTACCTTTTTCTGTTAGACGAAAAAGTCCTATACAAAAATTGCAGCCAGAGACATGACGAATTCAAAGAACTAACGGTGCCAACTCTCTTGTTGCCAGAAGTCCTCGGCACCGTGGATCAAATCGATTGCTCGCGCTGCCTGTTTTCAGTCAAATTTAATTATGCAATTCTCTGCAAATCCATGAGACCTACAGATTTATAAGTCCATGAGAAACCGAAAATAACGCATTGAATTTTGTTGATTGATATCAATTCGTTCATGAAAATGCGATATTGTCCATAATTTACAGATTTATGAATTTATAAGACTTATAGATTTACACAGAATTCAAGATACTATTGCATCAAAAACAAATGTACGCAAATTTTATTAAGACTGAAAATAGGCCGCGCGAGCAACCGATTCAATCCACGGTGCCGTGGACTTCTGGCAGCATGAGAGTCGGCACCATTGGTCCTTTGAATTCGTCTCTGACTACAATTTTTGTATTGGAATTTTTCGTCTAACAGAAAAAGGTACTTTATCGATATTTCCAACCACTTTGAAGCCACGGTGCCGGGGGTTGTAGCAGAATGAGCCTCGGCAACGTGATTTTCTCTTGTTTTACACATTAAAATACATGTTCCAGTATAGTTTCCAAATGCCTAACATAAAAAGATAGTTTGTGCGTTAGATTCACATAATGAATAATTAATATTAATTGCTTCTGGCAGAATTAAAAATGGCACCGTTGACTTTTAAGGGTGATGTTTTCACGATGAATCGTTTAGAATACGTAAGAATCGTCTAACGATTCAAGGTAGCATTTCTGAGCGGGCTCTTGGACTAATCCATTTTCACCATTATAGTCAATTGCTGTTTCAAATTTTGTAGCTCAAGGTTCATACCAAGCCAGAATCAGTAAAGATTCTCAGACGGATTTAAGGAGGGTACGTTGATTTTCAAATATAGTGCGAGGTGAAAACTCAAGTGAATTGTACATTTAGCATCTAATTTATGTTGAATATTCAGCAATGTCGTTAATTTTCCAAAAGGTAACAAGGTTGCTGAAATAATACTCATAGAATACAGAAAATTGGTCTATGGTTAAGAAGGTTGCTGCATTTATAAATTTCAGCAATATTATCACTGAACCATCATGTTAACAATTATCTTGTAGAATTGGACTGATAAATTTGTTCTAGATAGTTACATTTGTGTATTCGATATTCACATTGTCGAGCAATATTGGTATTTCTTCCAAGTTGGTCATAATTTTTGTTCTGCTTTCATTTATGTTTGGTCCTGCTATGATACAGTTCTGTATGAATTCATTGAATTCATTTTGATTCATCATTCAATTTTGCTATGAATATGAGATCATTAGCAAATCTTAGATTCGTTAAATGTTTACTGTTTCAATTGGGCTCAAATTTCTCTTCTTCTTATTGTAGCTGATTCCTTCGACTTTCTAACACGCAGTTAGGAAGATCTGTGAAAAAGAGATCTCCTTAACTTTAGCTTTTTTGAATATTGAAGAACTCTTCTTGTCTTTCTGATTTTATTCTTGTTTTATAATCTTTGTATAATTTCTTATTTGAATCTACATACTCTATCATTATCTGTTTCTTTAAATGCAACCCATATGATTGTATTTTTTGACGAGTCAGATGCTAGATATTGAAATCAACAAAGCTTGAGTATAACTCAAATTTGTATTTCTTCGCTTTTTCTATAATCTGGCTTACTGTTTGTAAATTATTCAAATTTGATTCGTTTCTATGGAATCCCTTCTGTTCTTCAGACTAGTACACTTTCAGGTTCATTTTTATTCTTGTTTGAAATAGTTTCGTGCAGATATTACATAAGGATGACACCAGACTTATCAGTCTGTAGTTAGATATATCCGCACTATCTCTTTTTTCATGTAAAAATATAAGTTGCGGTCCGATATTTGTTTTGTTACAAGTATTTTATTACATGGCTGTTGTAGGTGGTCTATGCTTACTTTTATTTGCAGCTCCTTCAAAATGTTATCTTTTCCGAGACATTTATTATATTTGAGCTTTTTGGCCACTCTGAGGACTTCTGCTCTTAGCAACGAAGGTATGTTATTTGTTATGTTTTTCGTATTGTTGCGTTCTTCACTTTCAATATTCTCATGAGAGTAGAACTCATAGTAGAATTTTGATAGTGTAACTAGTATTTTTTTTTTGTTGTGCTCCTTTCCTGTTTCTTTGCAATTTTGTATCCACGTGAATTCAATTTGTCTACCACTTGTTTGATAACTATCTCTCACATATTGTTCATTTCTTGTTCATTATCATTCTATTTCAGGAAATTTATTTCCATTTATTTTAGGAAATAAGGCCACTCAACAGAATAAAATCCCAATAACAGAGTGGCTCATACAGAAAACATTACCAATTAAGAAGTAATAGCTCAGAATAGATGATCACAGACAATGAGAGATAAAGTTTTAGTATTAACGGATTTTATTTCTGTGCAAAGACGAAACTGAACGCGATACAGCGAAAATATCAATAAATGATAGTTTGTTGAAAGCTGAGGGAATTCGATTGACTGGTGGATTGGGTTCTATCACGTATATAAAGTAATAAAACCATATGAAAGTTTATTAAATTTTGTATTGTGATTATTTTTTACACAATTTTTTGATAAACATTACATTTTTTATTGATAAATTGAAAGCCTCAAGTTTTGAATACGTCGGAAATTTCCGTAAACACCCGAGTGCAATCGATGTACATGTGACGTCACTTCGGTGCTCAGAGCACAGATTACCTATTTACTCAGAGTAATTACTAAACGTTATTGCAAGAATTATATCAGAAAGAGAATTATATACATGTTGTTTTGTTCATTTTTATCTCAACACACAAAAAAATGTCCTAATAAGATTTTTGTAAGCAGAAAGGTATTGATAGAATGTTATCACCGGTGTTGTTTTGACGTTTGAGGTTATGGTGCTTCGTATTTTATTTTGAGATGGATTTGATATTTATTTGTTATATATACACGAAATTCTTGAGCATAAACCCGCCATAAGATGAAAATTCAAAATAATTGTAAGCAAATATCAATTTGAAATCTTACTTATGTTAAGAATGCGATATGTCAAATTCAAATAACTGTAAATATTACGCAGCCATATTTTAATTCTGATTGATAAATACTGTGAAATATGAATAATTATTATATTGTTTATATTTATAATATCTGACAAATTTACAAACAATAGGTATATGGTGTATCAACATAAATAAATATAACCAGAAACTTTAGCAAGAACGAGTACTTTCAAATGCTTCAACGGTGGAAAGTAATATGATGTCATTAATATATCACCTCAAGTGGGTGGAAAGTCATGAAAAATTATAGAATAGGTATCCAAGAGTGATTCATCCTTTCATAATACAAGTTTCATTTTTACGTTGGATACACACATAACCTATTCTATAGTATTATCACAAAATGATTCTCGACTGGGTTAGTACAAAAAGATGTAACAGCATTTGCATATTGAGAAAATAATTTCAAAAAACTGCTCACATTGATAACTTAATACCTCGTTCTTCTGAAGTATTGAATTTTTTATTTACCACTATGTATTCATGAATCATAAATGGATTAATTTCTTGTATATTACTTGAATTAGCTATTGTGAAATTATCTTGGAGACACATTGCTTGTATTAAAATAGTTTTTCCAATAAAAAATTGACAATATACAAGAAAACTTCACTTGAGTATATAACTGCTGGATTGTTTACTACCGAAGTGACGTCACGTAAATGTCGGGCCAATTAGAAAGCATTTTAACGCTTCTTTCATTTATTCAAAATTCATTGAATTTTAGATATCAATTATAATCAATATAATCATTTATAAATTATAAAAGTAGTTTTTACACCTATAGTTTGATATTATATATTGAAAAAATAATACAAAATCAAAACTTTATTTCCATGACACAACCCAATTAGCAGTTTTGGGATGCACTTTTCAAGAGGAGAATCCATGGAGAATTGAGCTATCGCTGGACATACACTATTATTAAACTTTACAGGACAAGAATATATTGTGTTCTTGCAAAAAAAGCTTGGTGAAAAACGTAGTTCTTAGTACCTATTATTCCCAAAATTAATGTCCCACCATGGAATATTGATTTTATCAAATTGAAACCACTGCTATTACATTCTTTCCTTATAGAAATTTTTTCGAAAAATGTTGAAAATGCGGATGCTCTAATGAGCCTCTTTTGGAAAATCCGAGAAGATCCAGATTCACCTAATTCTTAGAATGATGGGGATATGTTTATGAAGTTCTCTTTTTTGATTTCAGTTCATAGTCTTTTCATTCCATCTCACTTTTGGATTTATTATTTCAACTATTTTTTCATGTGATCAACGTGTCCTCTGATTGTAGCTCGTTCTGCTCAATTTGGCGTGAATCCAAACAACAAGCACTGATCATAACCCCTACTAGATCTATTTTGTTTCATCGTCCTGTTTCTGATTAATGTTGTATTGAAATGTCATCACCAACGTTGTTAATTTATTCACAAACAGTTCGAACTTTTTTGTTCTGTTTTCAGTTGTAAATTCTTATGAATACACTAGAATTAAATTTTTTATGGAAATCATAAATTTTGTTCGATAACTGCGTTTGCGTTGCACTGTCACGCGTTAAACAATATTACTCATGAAATGACACATTATATGGAAATTTTAATACGTTCAATACAAAATATTGCAGACTTTAGTTTATAGGGGATATCATTACCTTTTATTTTGATAGTAAAAATTTATGAGCGTTTCGTCAATATCCCTCTCACAATTGATTGCATGTTCCAAATTAAACTATAAATTTCATATATTCCATTTTGTTACTCCTGTTTTAGTTTCTAATACGTGACTGTTGGGAACTCTCATAATGATCATTCCTAAGATATTAATATTGAATAATTATTCATTTAAAGTAGTGGGCAAGTGGAATAACATTTGAATGGTATAATCAAAATCCTATATTTGATCACCATTCCATTTGAAATATAGATTGCATAATGCTCGGGAATGTACTTCTTACCTCTTCCACTATTCAATTCAATATCCTTGCTGGATATTGAAGTTTAAAAGTACCTTACTCCACTATTTATGGGCGTAGTTTGTAGAGAGATTCACGCTAGACAAAGTATTCATTCCGTAGCAAAATCATCTCATGTCAGAGCTGCGTAATCCAACCTGAATAATCTTCATTATATATCTTCTGCAGCAGCTTATAGGTCACGCGTTAAATACGATTAAATAATCCCAGAAATCCTGTTAATTAGAATCCTAAGTTGCTTCCCGGTTACGTTGGTCCAAGCAAATAGGATAATCCAACTTAAATGATATATAATAACCCTTGCTAGGATGAAACCGTTGTAATGGTAGCCTCTAATGCGCCCTATTCTCCCAAATTAGAGTCACGACGATTTGATGAGAACAAACAGGCAGTGTACAAAGTCGCTAGACTTCATCCACAAAAATGTTGATTATTATCATGTAAGAGAGACTATTTCCTATACTTAACATGATTATGATTCGAAGAGCTCTCTTGGAGATATTCGCCAACAAACTCCCTGATGTTCCAGTCATGATATTTTAATGCATTATTTACATTTATATCCCTCGGAATATTGGAAATAGAAAATCAATGAGGCTCCACTTTGCTTCGCAAAGAGCACTTCCATGAATCTCGTGCGTTAGTCAACATTCGTGCAACAAGTAACATATCTCTGATATTTACTACTAGTTGAACTCGTAATCCAACAGAGGATGGGCTAAATATTTGTCTGGTGACGTTTACATCCCAGTTATCAACAAGGAGTTTCGCATCTGTCTATAATTGATTTATGCTACAACTGTAAATCCATCCATGAAGACTGCTTCTAATAAGACCGACCAAAAGGATGAACGATCAAATCCACTAGCCAACAATTTGTGATTCATCGTAAGATTTCGAATGAGGTTTCATGCGAAATCAAATAAATGCGAGCTGGCGAAATTCGAATTCGATCATTATCAGCTTCTTCATTGACCGCAGATATGTCTTTCCGGAAGTGTTATCTATGATTTCTATTATGCATATTAGAAATCTCAACAAATTCTGGTGCCAATTTTTGACATTGTATCATCTTATCTATCATTCATTCTGATATTTTGATCACAACAAATTCGCATTGGCATTCAAAGTAATTGGGATGATTTGGTTGTGAGCGTCCGTTTGTATTATTGCACATCCTTTCCCCTTTTTGATCTCTTGGCGCCTCTCTCTCATCGGGTTATTAGTTGTAACGTAAATATTTGAAGCATTTGAAACTAATGTATAAATAAAGCCTCAGAGCTACGGCATAAGTGATTCCTAGCTGAACATAAACAGCTGACTAAAATTAGAACTGCGCGTGAACAGTCAACTACGTAAAGACATAGCTTACATTTAGGTAACTTATTATGACGTCAATTAGACCATACCAAGTACAAAGCTGATACAAAGTTGCACAGATAAATAATTCGTCATTCAAGCGCTAAAACAGTAATCACAAACTTTGCCATGGACCACGATTTAATTAGAGATCAAAGATGGTAATAAATACATGATATATGCAGCAGGAAATCTGCTCTACGTATCATCAAAGATGATAGTTGTATGTTTTTTACATAAACAATTCTAAAAAGAGTGGCACAGGTACGGACTTACGCTGAATAATACTTTGATCGATCGAAGGCAATTATTGTAAAAGTAGTTTGAGTTGTTTACTGTCAAATACACCGTTCTATGAATTTCTCTTTTCCTCATTCTATTGGAAATGACATTGAATGCGTCATAATATTTCTGAGAAGAATCTGTTCGATGAATGAATTTTCCCTCCAATTAACTTGCTTGATAGAAGAGAAGGCATGATACTTGTAGTCAGTAGCCACATGATTCTTAGAGTCCATTATACCATACAAAACCGGATTAAAGTCACAATAACAATTATATATCATCAATTAGAAGTCAAACTTCATTGTGTGTTCTTGCAAGTCATCTTCGAATTTGATGAATCACCAATTTTGGATGTAGCAATTTGGAAGGAATAGATCTTTTTGCAAGAGTTGACATGGGTTTATGGCTGCAAGTCAAAATTGATTCCAATGATTTTCACTTGTACTAAGTACAAAGTATTGTGAGACCGACAAAATTCACCTACCGAGATTTTGATGGAAATATCCGTTTTGAGCATCCCTGAATCCATTTTGACTATTTTTGGCTTGATGTCGGTACGTATGTTCGTGCGTGCGTTTGTTCGTGCGATCTTGACTCGCAAATCTGAAAACTGGTGCGTATAATGTTGAATATTCGTATTTAAGACTAGTATAGGATCTAGTTGCGCACTTCGTATTATGGTTCTGATTTTCTGTACCGGAAGTGCACTCTACCTTGAACTTTTTTCGAATTTTTCCAATAAATCCAAAATGATCAAACGTAGGATGTTGAAATTCAGTACTTGAACTTGATTTTGTAACAGAATGGTTATCTGATACTTTTGTATGAATCGGCCAAGCCAGAAGTGTACTTTACTTGAAACTTTTTTTCAATTTCTTGCATGAATCTAGAATTATCAGCCATAGCATATTGAAATTTAGTGTTTGAACTTGTTGTAGCATCAAAATAGCTATCTACTATTCTTGTATCAATCGACTAAGCCAGAAGTGCAGTTCATGAGTATAACACACATTCAGAATCTGCCGTATAAAACAATTAGTTTAATCGAAATGATAAGGTAGGCAATGATAATTTGTTGTCAATTTCTTGATTTTGTTTGACATTTTACATGTCAAAATATTTTTCCCTGAATATCCTTTTGTAAGCATGACAAAAGCTACAAAATTGGATCAGAACATGCCTTTTCATACAAATTTGGAATCAATTTTCATTATGTTGGTCACACGGTCCAGCTGTAATTTCGGCATTATTAAACTCAAAATATTCATACTTATCAAACCTCTTGAAGGCATGAAGAACAAAATGAGGTACTGAAATCTACGACTATCTGACGGTCTCAAAGTACAAGGAAATTGTGAAACCGATAAAACTCACATATTGGAATTTTGATGGATATATCCGTTTTAAGCATCTCTGAATCCATTTCGACTATTTTTGGCTTGATGTCGGTACATATGTACGTATGTATGTGTGTATGTGCGTAACTCGCAAATCCCAGAATTCGTCAAACGTATGTTGCTGAAATTTTGTATAAAAAACTGGTATGGGATCTAGGATCTTGATGTGCACATTGCATTATAGTTGCAATCGTCTGTACATGTGCAGAGTGCACTTCACCTGATACTTTTTTTGAATTCTCCGCATAAATCTAGAATGATTAGTCATGGGATACTGATATTTAATATTTGAAATTGCTGTAGCATCCAAATGATCATCTCCTATTTCCGTCCCAATCGACTAAGCCTGAAGTGCACTTCATATTACAGACTTTTCGAGTTTTTCTCATAAATTCAGAATAATCAGTCGCAAAATATTGAGATCTCGTACTGAGCTCTTCCACAACATCTAGTTGTACACCTTGCATTATAATTGTGATCGGCTGAGCCGAGAGTGAAATTTACTCCAAACTTTTTTTATTTTCCCCATAAATCCAAAACGATGCTAGAATCATCATACTGTATTATGCCTGCCCAATTTGGAACAAGGTATTCATATGTGCTTTGACTTTTCTGCTCCTGTCTTCCAATTACAAGTTTATGAATAAATAAATGGCCTTTCTTTTTCAAACTGAAGTTGAAAATCAAATCTGTTGCTGCAAACACTGAAATATTCTATCATACCGGATTTTTTTCGCACAAAATTCATTACGAACGTTACGTCGACGATTGTATAATGGTTGCACCTGACAGTAAAGTTGAAGCCATCAATATAGATCCAACAAATTTCATCCTTTTATCTAATTCACTATTGAGTAAGAGATTGACGAAAATGTTAGTCACTGATTTGTCACAATTACCGGGAAGAATAGTACCAATTTTCAAGTCATACCTCTGAACAAAAATTGAAATTGTGCTTTATATTTCATCTTTATTGAACAAGAATAGGTAATCCGCTACGTCATAGAGACAATTCTCAACTATCTACGTCCCCTTATGGAAATGTGGATAAATTGTACAACAGAGATTGACCAATTTTATTCCAACTGTTCCTCATTAAGTAACCAGAACACATAAATCACACAACTGCAATATATAGGCATTTATACCCTCGTTAGACTTTATTTTCTAAACATATCCCATATGCATCTCATTATCAAGTCTTGTAAACTATCACATATAAAACCTTGTGTCGGGTATTTTCTGGGCACTGACCCCCTTCTTCCCCGAGAACGATGGGGCCACTTGGTGCACCGCCTGCGACTAATGTATATCGGTGTCGTAGGGTCGACGCTACCACCAACGTCCGGACGCCCACCATCGCGATACGTTACGGAATTTAATACTAATTTGCATACAGTGCACGCAAACAAGGCATTACAACTTTCGTAGGATAATTTCAATTATATTCCCATCAAAATATACATAATTGTAAGTGTAATTAAATGGTGGAAAAGAAAATACGAAAATATGGACGAAAAAGGTCTTTAGCTGTATTTGGTGACATTAATTCATATTAATTTACATTACCTTGTGTCAGGGACGTGAAAATTGAGTTTCCGTTGATGGTGAAAGTAGCTGCGGTTCTGGAATGAGGTAATTTTCTGTGAAAACAATTCTCCTGAATAATGTGTGATGCTTATTCTTATAATGAATATAGTCACAACTTTGTCGTCATGCTCTCAAGATCTTATTGGAGCTTTGTGCAATATGTTTAATTATCCGTTGCTGAATTCTTTTGAGTGAAATAAGAATATGATGCTTAAAATTATTATCATATTCTTAGATATTTGAGTACAATTGGCAATGATTCCATGCGAATACTCGCATACCATCTCAACTAAATTTTGTGTTGTGATCCAATAAGCAAAACAATATACATACAAACGTAATAAATTATAATGTAAGTAGAAGGAACGAGCCTGGAATCTAATTTCCTGTCGTAATATTTCACCTCATGTACTTATCTTGAGAATTAGGATGAAAGGAAACCGCCTGACGTGGAATAGCGCCAAAAATGTGACACCTTATTTGTTTATACTTAGATCTATTTTTACTATACTCGCACAAATATCTGGGAGCATTGGAATATATTTTGGCAGTCCACCGTTTTGAACATAACAATATTTACTCATTATTCACATAGGAAATTCTCATTTATTCTGCATAATTTATTTAAGATGGTACATGATATTTTCGGCTTTCAAGTCTCAGATAAATGTTTAAATCCCTCATTGCATGTCCCAGCATTACTTTCCGGTATTTCTCAGTCTTATTCCATAATTAGAATTTATAAATGAATAATTGGCTCCTTTTATGCTCTAATCAATCACTATCTCGATTGTACAGAAATTATTGAACTCAACATGCCGGAATACTACGAACGCTATGTTGATGACTGTGTTGTTGTTACTGCTTGCAATTAAGTTGGATTCATTCAGTAATTCCCTCTTAGAATAAAATTTTACGATTGAAAGAGAGGTGAATGATGAACCTAACTCCCTATCTGTCAAAATAACTAAAATAATGATATCATAGTTATCAACTGGTGCAGGAGACCTACAGCATCTGGTAGAAGAAAAAATCTGACTGATTCTTGATCAATTAAGATCAAGTTTTCATATCAATTCAGTTCTTTGATATATATCTTCAGGTTTTCAGAGGATATTATTCGAATCAATGTTCATAAATTGATTCAATACTCCAAATTCCAACTTGGATTCATCTCATATATCACAAGAATAATAATCATAGACTCGACGATATTCAACAATTCCTTTGAGATTTCAATTGATGATGAGTGACTATCATTGGATTTTTTTTCCAAGCCTCTTATTAAGTTGCGTCAAAGTAAAAATCTTCAAAATAAAATTTGTATAATGGTCTCTGCTCGCTATTTGTATCAATGAATGATCATTGTGTTTGTTTAACCAAAAATTTCAGATGAGAAATTGGGATGGTTCTTATTCTCATTTCTTATTCAAGGTAAAAGGTCTTCAATTCCAACATTCTCAAATCAAACAGAGCAAGGATTTATATTTGTTGATCTCTCCAGGAATGAATATTGATCTCTAACACTGATAAATGTATATTCCGAATATCCAATTAGAAACTATAAATCAGCAATCGTCATCCATACTGAGTCATATGACCTTTTCAAAGCGATCCTTCTGCTTTTGAATTCGTCACCTTTATTTTCTTTACTTCTGAATGATGATTTCCGTAATAAGCATGTTTGAGAATAGTGCGAAGGTACGAGTGTTGGACAATTATACCTAACTATTGTAACAATGCCGTCTTAAACTTCTAATATGGCAATTGTGTCATTTGGTAGAACAATTGAAATGCGATATGATCTCAGCTCCTGGCGTCGCCCTCCGCCTTCACTTCTACGAACAAAAGTTGAACAGAAGACCAACTTATGGGGGTGAATGCTTCACAAAGCATGATGCTTGTTGGGGAAGAACTGTGCTAATTGTCGGTAGAAAGGTGGTTAGAGATAGGACAAATAAAAACAAAAATATCGGTCTCAGAGAATGTTGTACGATTGATCCCAGAGATATTCTTATTGATCTCAAGATACGAACAATAACATGACTGATTTGTTTGTTCAAAGAAAATTTCTTACGTTGTAATGAACCCTTGGTTTATTTTCTCAAAAGGCGACGAGTATCATTCTGATGGTGTATTACTCACTAAATAACGATTGGTTGGAACTATTTGCTACGGAAATATCGCTCACAGGTGCTTTGGAAGTGAAATATAGAATTTCTATATGTATGACAAATGAAAACTCAAGTGATGAACTCCAGATTTGATTTAAGGCAAACTAAGGACGATGTAAACGTGGTAAAAGCTCATTTGAAACTGATTAAAAGTTGTTTACTATCAACCGGTACTGCGTCTGAAATGTGAACTTGGTCTAGCTATTTCCAACAAAACCAATTGTCATTAAACTTTATGAACCTTTATTATTTATCATAAACAGTATTGCTTGATGTAAGTACATTTGTAATCCCGATAACATCGAATAATGAATAATTCAATGTCAAAGCTCACAAATGTAAATGGATCTCTATTATATAATTTAGATTCGAATTTAGAAAATACCTCCGATACATAATCTGCAAGGAAAAACCTAATATCCGTACCTGTACTCAGTGAGTATTTTAGAAAAGGTTAATGAAAGACAATGTATTCTTATTCGGTTTTCATTATCTCATTTATAGCTACATCTGGAAAGTTTCTTTCGTTGCTGGCGCCTTGAAATAATAACCAGTCTAATTCTTGGAGTAGTGATATTGTTGCACAAAAAATTTGTTACTTTCGTACGGCTTCTGCAGCTCGCCAACACTCTCTTTATGTACATCATCATTTTTTGTTCCATTATACTTTTAAACACCACTCGGTTATGAAGCCACACTTATTATCAACTGTTCAATTTTTATCATCTTGTATAAGGATGGGTACTGTCACATTATTATACATCAACTTTTTCATAAGCTCGTATGAGAATAATGAAGTTAAGATAATATTTAATGAAGGTTCTGGAGTAAGGCGAAATCCAGAGTACAAAATCATGCACATCACTGAATCATATCGAGGTTGAGTGAACCTTGAATAAGTACATTGCTAGAATGATTCGATGTTATAGATATGAATATCTTTCTCTCCTCCAACGATGTTTTCGCGATGTTATTTTCCTCAAAATAATATCTTTAGAACCATAACTCACTACAACATATCCAATTGTTCATAGAATGATAAGAACATATCATATATCGAAAAAGACACCTCCAAAAGATTCAACAGGAGATGCAGACAGTTTTTTCAATATAAAAAGTATCATTCCTACTAAGAATGTCAATGTCAAAGCCACTTTTTGCCTACATAATTGTGTTTAGTCTGGTTGTCTGCTGCAAAAAATTCCTTCTTTACCACTACACCTCTGTTTGTTTGTTCAGTCTCTACAAAGAGAAATACCTTTGAAAAGCTCTTCTTGAAAATAAAAATGCATTTTTGCAGAATATTCATTTCTGTTCAATATCTTCATCTTCAATATTATAACAGTAGATGTGAGCTACCCTTCATGTTTTTTTGAGTTAGATAATACATACATAACGCCTTAAAATAATGCTGGCATAGAGGATAGGATATTCAACATTGATCCAGCAATAATTTTTTGTCAAATTTCTGAACACACGTCCATTGCTTTATCCACCCAGCCATGTACAGGCCATCCACAGCTTTCACTATGCACCAATTTCACCAGCATCATTGTCCTAGAGTCTAGTTCCACTGAGGAATGATTTTTTGACAATTTATTTCGAATGTGAAAATGCATACCAGACACAGTTATTCAAGATACAATCATGAGGAATTATTCAGTATTGCACTAGTAATATAGACCACAAAAAGCTTGAAAAAATCATTGAGTACGTGCTAAAAGCAAGCGGAAGACCAGAAGACTGACAAATTTGAATGATGATACTAATAGCTGAGCAAGACTGCAAAGTCTGCACAGATTGTCAAAAAATAGTGCTGTTGGATGTAAAAGCAAAAAGTTTTACTGAAAAGTTAGAAAAACTAGCAGAAAAAGTACAGTATACGATTAGAAGAGAGCAATGCAGAGTTGAACCAAATATTAGGATAAGAAGATAACTGAAACAGACGAGGAGAGGGATGAATGAGAGGAGAATAATACGAATGGAAAAATAATACAAAAAAAGACAAGCTACGTTAGAATTAGAAGCTGATAATACTTAATATTCCATACAATTCTCCAAAGATATTATTAAATCATTCCACCATTGTTTGACGTCCAGTTTCTTATTTTTAATAATGATATTCATAAACAAATTGATGGCCTCGCAATGGGAGACCCTATTTCTCCATCAATTGTAAATTATAACATGGAATTTCTTGAAGAGAAGGCATTAGATACAAGTAATCATAAACCATCCTTATGGCTTCGTTACGTAGATGATGTTTTTGCAATTTGCCCTATAATCGTGATAGTTTGAATGATTTTTTCTACGATTCGAATAATATCCATGAAAATATCAAATTTACATCAGATATCTAAAATAATGGATCTCTACCGTTTCTTGATGTGAATTTAAAACGAACCAATAATGGTAGACTTTTGCATACTGTTTATAGAAAGCCTACACACACGAATCAATATATTCATGCTGATTCACATCACCATCCTCCACAAAAGTACGGAACAATCAAATGCTTATTCCGAAAGGCTAATGATATTTGTCATCCTGATGAACTTGATAATGAAATTAATAATCTAGAGGTGATTTTCTTGGAAAATGGCTTCAGTTATCACCTTATATGAAGGTTATTCGATCCAAGTCTACCAATACTAAAGTAAGTGAAAATTATGTTTCTTCACCTTATGTGAGCAATGTTTCAGAGAAGATCGAAAGGATCTTGTTAAGATATAATTTCAAAGTTTCCCTGGCTCCGGTAGTGAAAATCATGCAGTTCATGAGACCTGTATAGAACGTGATTCCTCTACAATCTTTGAGCATTTATAAGATCCCTTGCACCTGTGGGAAAGTCTACGTTGGACAGACGGCCCGAACTGTGAACACTCGCATTGCTGAACATAGGAGATGCATAAGATTAAACCATCCAAATAAATCTTCTGTAGCGGATCATGCCATCGAGTTTTTGCATGACATCAAGTTTGAAGGAACAAGAATAGTCGGAAGATGCTTATCGATTGATGGTAGATTGGTCAGAGAAGCAATTGAGATACTCAAACATCCAAATAACTTTAACCATACAGATGGTTCTGAATTATAAAATGTTTGGCTTTCTGTAATCAATAGCACACATATATAATGACTATGTTTTGGTTGATGTGATTCTGCGTATATTTTTGATTATAAAGTACACTGAAGACTATTTGATACTGCAGTTGTGAGCCAAACCAATAGCAAAGAGTAGCGCTACGCTGTCTTGTTGAAATGTCGTGTATTTTGTGATTTGGGATGTGTGCGGAGCTGTACTAAGTAGGACATATTCCTCTGTTTGGGGTTTTCACGTGGTTTTCCTCAAGCCTTGGGTGAGTGCCAGAGGATTTTATTCTTTTTGTTCAGGTGTGATATCCACGTTATCACATCTAGTATTCTGTATATTTTTAATATCCAGTTACTAGCCTCGTTTTATTTTGTATAATTGTTTTCTGAAGAAGATACTTGGCTGAAGGATCAAAACGTCAGTTTCAGATAGATATACAGAATTTGTCAAAAGTCGTTTTAATCTGATAATACTCCTCTCATTATTGTTAGATGATATATGCTACAACTACTACAAGTGAAAAATGGACCATTCCAGCAGAGACACTGAAAATTCTGAAAGTAAACGTCAGAGATATACATTACTAAGCAGAGAGTACGAAAGACTCTCAACACAATATTATTGTGACAATAACAACATATCAGCAAAGAATGGAAAGTATCTGCAACACAATATAAATGAGTGGATAGCCTCATGCAGTGCAGCAAGTAAAAAAGTAGACTATTATACGTAGAAAAATAAACAACGAAGAATCATGCACCGCTGATTACATAACAGTAACGAGTAAAAAGGACTTCCAAAACAACAGAGAAACTGCAAGGAGTACTGTCTTGGAGAGAATGCAGATACCATCTAGAGAAAAGTAAAAATATCATAAGACGTGAAAACATAAGTTCTCAGAAAAGTGAAACAGTAGGTACTTATATAGGCTAGCGAAATATTAACGAGAAGTGCTACAACTGATAGTAATGGATGATCAGATAAAAAATGATCGAATGAAGAATCAGATCTCTAGAAGAAACTGATACAGATATACACACATACACAAAATAAAGATAGAAAGCTTCCAGAGGAAATGGACAAAACGAAATCTACAGGTAAGAGATGAAAAGATGACCCAAATTTAATTTGAAACGAAGCTGAAAAAAAGCAACTGAATAAAAAAGGATGCGCAAGAACCAGCTGAATAACTTGACCGATGAATAAGGAGCTGGAGGTCCTAAAACATTTAAAGAATTTAGTAGAGGAACTTTTACAAGAAGCTCAGTTAAAATAGATTTGTCACGTACAGAAAATCAACAAGAGAAATGCAGCGAAACCAACAGAAAAGAAAATGAGAGGTTGTTTGAATTGAACTTTGGGCAAAGAAATATTCACTACTACCAACTGAATGATCTAGCCAAAGGTTGAATTGAATGGAAAGAACGATAGTGAATAGATGAATACCGCAGAATCAAACTCAAATGCAATAGCCTCACAATGAACAAAATGAAATGAATTTTATCCATGTATGTCCTTGAAACTATCCTCAATCCTGAAATACATTGATTTTACTTGATGTTAGCGAATGTTCTTTAGGGTTGTTATCCAACCGTCTATCGGTCGCAACATCTTTCATATATTAAACGCTCGCAAAGTATCATAATGATACATTTGATTTTGACATGAGATTACGATGAATAAGTTGTGATTTTTGTGACGAGTTGGATATTATTAGCCACTGGATAATAATATTTGTTTCTGATGCTGGTTTTCATTCGAACTCTGTTTCTCTTATCAATAATAATAGCATTTATCAAAATCTTGACAATATCAAGGAAACGGAACAACGGACGGTCGGAATGTATAAGTTGGATACATATTGTGATGTTTATTGCTTGACGAAGTATAGTTTGTGATTAAATAAAAGTTACTATTCAATAATTTAAATTGAAATGAAATTTTTATTCTTCTTATGTCACTAATAACACTATATTTATTTATTTGTCACCTAATTCTAACTCAAACAAGGTCACAGATATTTATATTCCACTATTTATATACACTGTTCACTTTACTGTTCGATATTCATTGTTCACACTTCTACTACTCTTATTACTACTGTCCTCCACACGTCTCTTACTTGACCTTATATAGAGAAATATCGATTTTTCGAATGTTTCTATTTCTCGACTTTTTCCATTTCTAGAATATTACTAGAGGCTTCCATTGAGAGGGATGATGTGCTGCGACGCGGTGCGGCGTGAGCGAAGACGGAAGGCTCCTCTCCATACTACGTCGTCTTTACGAGCTTCCCCCACTCTCGCACATCACAATATTATATACTTATACATACGCAACGTGTTTTTCAACAATTTTTTTCCACCAAGTTCATATTATTTCGAAATTCATATGAAATAATTAATAAATATCAACCCTTAAAGTAAGTAAAGATGAAAATTGAATTGATAGGAAATGCTAGCATACGCAAATTCATCACGCTAGTTAAACACAAGTGCTATTGAGGGATAAATGGTGAAAAAACAAGAAGATACTGTGATAGTAAACCCTCCCTGCCCTTAGGCTCAAAAATGGCATTGTGAAATAGGTAGACGTGTATCATAAATACGACTGACGGAAGGTTAGGGAACAAAATGTAATTAATTGATTGTATTTCACATAGGAACTGATGGAATGCCTGTCTTATATATTAGACTTATTTTTACATTGTATGATATAATCCTTGGGGAATACAATATTGGAATGCATCGGAGGAGTGTTGAGGATAACTCTAGGACTTGGAGCAAAATGCAAATGATCTGTTCTATAAAAGCATTACTTGTGTTTCGATTGATTGGGGACATTGAGGTAATAGCTCAACCATTCGAAAAAGTGGGATGAAGCTCCGTTTATCGATAGAACTCAACTAAAAATTTACGACCAACATTTCACAATGATTTGTGGCTCTATGAAACGAGTCTTATCTCTTGACTTTTCAGCAATTAAAATAAAATGCACTTCAAACGTACCATACAATATTGACAATGCTCTTCCGTTAGGGTTTGTGATAAAATTCTCGCAGGTGCAATGTCCGAAAATATTCAATATTCAAAACCATAAGCGAGAAAAAAATGTCATGTATTCAGCTTTCGAACAAAAGCTTTCCGGCGTATGTCGAAAGCTAAAAAACGTGAGAGAATATTCATTCTGCATTCGCCCATCACTAATCGTATTATCCGCATAAAAATGTTCTAAAACATTGAATGTATGTGAAATGTGCGCTAATCTGTGTAATTAGCAACAAGCTTTTATCCTTCGAAAACTAATAATGGTTTCCATTTGTTATTTGTTGATGCGTGGCAAATCAGTTGTGGATGGGCAACGATTGGATTGAATGATTCAGTTCTTTTTTATTATTTTGAGCATTATTTTGATTGCGTAACAGAAACATTTTTTGCAACAGGAATAAAATATAGAATACCGATTTTTCTTGAGTCTTTCATTGAACTGACAATTGATTCGAGACTGTTGTCTTATATTGACCATAACTTTATGATTAAGTAAATTATTGGAGATATGGTTTTTGACACATACGCAATAAGCATTGTTGGCAGCTCCTAATTTTCCACATGATGAGATTGAAATAGCAACTAGAGTATTTAAAAGTTTCGTCTGTTGATAGATCCGTTTATAGTTCTTCCAGTTTGAAATGACGCAACTTGTTTATATTCAATCTTGTTTCCTAATCTTCCGTTATTCATCTACATATCTAAAAATACTGTGCAAAATGACATGTTAATCGTATTAAGAAATGTGTATTAATAATTGCATTGTTTCAGTGCCAGCACAAGTGATATGGGCAGTTGAAGGAAAGGACGTTGAACTGCCCTGTGACGTCACACCACCTACACCCAAAGATTCCGTTAGCATGATTCTTTGGTTCAAGGACTCAATAGGGATACCTCTCTATAGGTAAGCATAATATATAAATCCTGCTCTGTAGTAATTATCATTTTCACGTGTAAAGACTGAGAATTCTAATGAGAAAATCTCCAACAAGGCCAAAAGGTCTAGATATGGCTGATTCTGAAGAGAATTAATATATGCATCACAACATTCATTGTACTCCAATAAGATCTCAATGAATAAATTATTATAGAATATCGTAGATCAGCCGAGTTGAAATAATAACTTTCCGCGGATGTTTCCGATAGTTCGTAATTTCAGCTGTCACTTCACACACGAGAATTTGTTTTTTCTGCAGTAACTTTTTTGCTTGAACCTCCAAGCAACAATCAGAGAAAATACTCAGTCTTACGAATACAATATACATGAATACAGGGTTTGCATGAAAAGTTCCTAGCTCCAAACAATAGAGTAAAATTATGAAGCATCGCAGAAATATGTCATACACTTCATTTCTGCTTGAAGGGGATCAAACGTTACTATTTGTTTGATTATTTGTACTTTTGATACCAATATTTTTAGGCCAAGTGCCTACTGAGTTGGTGTCTGCACTTTTCTGATGGAAGGCATGAAATACGATCATAGATATTTGAAAACAACGACATTATTAAGGACAAAATTTTATTCATCTAATTGTCACAAGAATGTATCCTAAGTCATGCATGCGTTGTTAGCCTCAAAACAGATGGTTCCTTCCAATCAGTATGCTTTATAGCACAATAACTGTACAAAGCATTCGTACGCTTTCTCCATGTATGTACCTACTGTGGAACGGAGTACTTTTTTTCAATGAAGGAATGAAGAACGAAAATTTGAGATGAATAATGTGCAGAAAGAACTTATTGAATATTGATACTGTATATGGATAAAACCTTGATCAATCACTATGATCCAGATTTGAGGAAAGTTCGTGATTCTCATTTCTAGGTGAGGGTACGTCTGTTATATTATACACAACCAGAATATGATTTTCTTCCATTAACTGTAGTTCATAAATATATATTGGAAGAAAGTTTTGAGCCATAATTTTACGGGGAGTTTTTCTCTTGGTCTTCGACTTGTAGTAGTCCAAGGCTCAAAGTTCAAACAAGCAACGATATTAAGGAAATGCATCGTTTATTGAAGCGTAAAATAGTGTTCAACCCTTAAACTACGGCGACGAGTCCTCAAGAAGCCCCAGATTTTGTTTTTCCTGAACAGCTCTTTATGTATGTAGTAAGTAAAAATAAGGAGAAAGGATGACTTCTTTTTTTTTTCCTTGTTTTTGATATTTTGTTTGACACGAGCATCCTATAGAAAGTGAATATTCGTTGACCATAATGTCAGTTCTTCGTTTGCAAAGAATATCTAGAGAAGAATATTGTCTCCACAGCGATTCGCATCGATCACGTCGAAAATTGACAGTATGTTATACTTCTTCAATTTATAAGAATTTTGTTGTTATCTTCTCTTATATAGTAGTATGTGTTCATTTTCAATATATTTTACCATTATAACCACTTACTCAAATGTTACCATACGTATTAACACTTTTTAGCTGGGGTCCTTCAACGACCCCACGCCGTAATTACCGTTGGTCAGAGGAACGCAGTAGTCTAAGGGTTGAAGGAAAATCAAGCGATAACATAGATTTTGAGGATGCTGAAAACGGAAAATTAAAATTCATCTTCGTGGCAAATCGTATTTGCGAGATTGATGATGTGCCTTATTACATGTCGTCACCTCCATAAAGAATGAATAACCTTCAAGGTTGTTGACCATTGTTCATATCTCCCCTTATTTGCAACCCTATCAAAAATGGGACAACATTGAACTATACACAGATTTTTTAGATATGTGCTGTCCAAGACAGGTCTCTGAAACAAAGCTAATGTTTCATCAAGACAAGATTTCTGGTTTTGATGATCATTTCTTGACTTGTCTTGATTTTCAAGACAAGAAAATAAAAATTTCTTATCTTGTCCATTTCTTGGCTACGCAATTCTTGTCTTGCTTCAAGATTGAAAGCAACAAGACATTTAGGGGAAATACCCTTTCTCTATTATGTTATGAATCAATTCAAGCAACGTTTTCCAAGATTGTCACCAATAGGAATAAATTAAAAGGTCAAAAAGTATTATTTGTAAGCAATGTTGCTAAGAGTTAACAACTTTCTAAGAGTATTGGAGAATTGACCTATACATTTCTCCTCTACATTCAATCACCGGGAACTGACGACTTATGCTTCCGATGTGTTTCAAATATTATAGATACCTTAAGCAAAGATTCCTGCAATATAGAGTTGATTCCACATAGAATATGCAGAGAGGAATGGCAGAAAATGCATCAATTAGCGACGGTCTCAGGAGACCGGAACCGCATAGGAAAAAAGTTTGAAATCGGTCCCCAGTGACAGAAATCGCACTATCGGCCTGATATCTGTTTTTGCAGCCGCAGTCAACGTGTTGATCTCTTGCCATATCATACACTTTGCTTCTAGTGTTCTTCTCTCACACTTCCTTGCCAGTTTTTCGTCAGTCTCTCCTCATTTTTTTTTCCTTCTGTTTTGTATTCGAAGTTTTTGTTTTACTTTTCGGAATAATTATTAGGTATCTTAATTTTTTCTGCCCAATTATTCAAGTTATTTGTTATTGGTTTGTTTTCTATACTGTTGTTCTTCTCTCACACTCCTCTTCCAGTTTTTATTAGTTTTCCCTCTATTTTTTCTTCTGGTCTGTAATTGTAGTTTTTGTTGTTAATTTTTCTAGAATGTGTCCTATGTATATTCATTTTCTTTGCTTGATTATTTGAGATATTGATTTTTGGTTCGTTTTTACTCACAAGCATTCATTTCGGACTGATTAAGGCCAATGGATAGCAAGTATATTCAAAAGGCAATCGATCACGGATAACTTTTGCTTACTAATGCTTGTCCTGTCTCATCTTCAGACTTTCCAACTGCTTTGCAATAAATTTTCTTGCTATTTTACTCGATTATGTAGTTCTTATTTGTGATTGCTTTCGTTCTACATACTTATGCAGCGTTCACATCAAAGCAACCTACAACCACAATACGATTACAATGCAACTGCGTGTACTAAGATGAATTAACATGTTCTCCACTAGTAGCAGCGTGACTGAAAAAAAATTTGACTTCATGAAATTTATTTGCAACCGATTGAAAGCAACTAGACATACACGGTTTTTATTTTGTAGCGTATCATGCATCAATCAAATTACAAACTTTTATCAATTCGAGAGAATATGTTTATTAGTTTTATCAAGTGATATATCAGAGCGCAATATTTTATTGACCCAAAAAATCTTGTCACACCCTTGAAACAATAAATGTACTGTGGTACATATTTTCAGTATAATACAGATGGACCCAGAATAGTTTTTCTATCAAATACCAATAGGCAATCACAATCTCAGAAAAACAATAATTTGCTCTGTAGTGTTCCACAAGAATCGAGAAATAATCTTGATCTGGTCTAGAAATCAAGACAAGACCAAGACAAGAAGTATTTTCCATTTCCCAAGACAAGACAAGAAAGTACTATCAAGAATCAAGACTTCTTGTCAAGAAATATTAATATCTTGACAATTAGTTTCCCAAATCTACATATTTATTAATCTATTATTGGAGTACTGAAATCTGCTGTGGCCATTACAGTTTTTCCCCGACAATAAAATCATGACCAGTTTCATCATTGTTTGATGAATTCAGGAGTTCAAAGTGCCAACGTCATTGTCAAATTGACAGTGTCTTTTTCAAAGTGACAGCTATTATTGTCAAAATGACAGTTGTCATTGTTATGACGACAGATGGCGGCTATTTTTTAGCTCTTACAATTTAAGTATCTCTGAAAATGGAGAGTCTTTCTGTAAATTTCTTGGCTGAAAAAGTTCATTCACAAATTTAAACCGAGCTTTCTAATACAAGTACTCAAATTATCATACTTTCGGACAGACAGACCGACCGATTCCATTTGAACTTATGTTTTTTGGTTTCAGTAGGGTATAAAATGTGAATATTCATCAGAGTATCTAACGTTTAGAAAATCAATACTTTCCCTATTATAATATATGTCAGAAAGTATCTGTGTCTATTATTGATAATAGATTAAACAGTCAACGTATTAATGTAGTAGATAGAAAAAATGAAAAAATACTGGTGAAGAAGGATCACAAAACGATCATATCACGGATATTTGTGGAAGAAGAAATCATATAATACGTGAGACTTGCAGCCTCGTTATCAAAAATAATATTACAAAAGCGCTACAGAGACATATTCAGAAGCCCTGCACTTCAAAAAACAAAAAAAAAATACATTTTAATAATACCTGCATTGAAACAACGCGTTTTAACGCCTGTTTTGTCAGTCGACACAAGACAAATTCAGACAAATGCGAGTGTAGGGCAGAAACAAGCTTGTTTCTGCCCACTGAATAAATTTTTCACATCGTTTTATCCCTGGCAGAATCGCATTTGTTCATTGTCAATCTCTAAATGAAAATCATATAACCTCAGTTAATTTGACAGTGGCTGTATCTGGAACTGTAAATTAAATTAAAAAGACGATTAGTTTCAAGAAAAAAAGTATTGATACGATAATTTCAAGTACACCACAACATCTTATTGATAAAGCACAAGCACTTGTTGTCTATAAAATCAAAAGAAAAATATTTACTTTATTATGACATATTTGTCATGTGGAAAGTTTTAATGTAGGTATTATGAAAAATACAGTGTGTGGCACGGGACAAAACACGATTTCAGCCGAAGATGTTGCCGGCCCTCGCTTCGCTCGGGCAAGCAACACTTACCTTCGGCTGAAATCGTCTTCTTTTGTCCCTAGCCACACAATATGATATTATTGGGTCTGCCTGTCTATGCTGTATCATGAAACTCTTCTCTGCAGCTAATATTCTAGAAGAAATCAATAGATTCAGCCATAGCCACAACAATTTCATGATATGGTATATTATCCCTGTTGAACTAAAGACCATTATTGAGTGAGAAAGATCTTATTTTGATGTTTATTTAACCTAATTGATCGGGTATGTTGTTGTGATACCCTTTCTTCAATATTCTTTTATGTTGGGAAATTCCAGTCCTCACATCCAGAGAAGAGACGAATCGTTCATTTTTGAATAGATAGCTCCTCATTTAGGTATACGATATTCAAGCCGCAGGGAAATATCTACCATTTGTTCAAACATCCCTAAAAATTTATTGTTGGGATTAATGAAATCCCTTGAATAATACGGTTTCTCTGTACCACAAAATTAATGAATGCTTTTATCCTAATTAAAGGCAATGGAAACATCACCATCCGTTATTAGAATTTCAATTCTGTTTCTATATAAATTATACGCGCAAATAAATCACCAGTTGGTAATTTATTATTTAATATTTGATTGTGGCGTTCACATGAGAATCGTTTTATTTTTGTCGACGCTTTATTTCCACGTTAATGAACTGAATCACGATAATGTCCGCGATAATGCTACTCAATGGAAGAGAACAGCGATTTTGTAGGCCAAATCTGATTTTTGTTATATTAAATCTTCTGTTTGTTTTCATTTGCTGCAACTGTCATGGATTACCACATTCATATTATCTACCTATATTGTAATTTTTCTGTATATACATACTTTCAGATGTGTATAATATAATAAGCTAGTCACATTTTTTTATATATAATCACACCATTGATCCGGTAGAAAAAGAAGAGGATCAAAATTCATTAATTATCTTTTATTATGCACGGTATCTCTTCATGGAGAATTTATAATTAATTGAAATTGAATATTCTGCTCTAAGAAAGGAAATTTCAGAATGTTTATTATTCCACGCAAGTTTGTTTCATTAGAAAACACACTATGCTTGTACAACTAATTTTATTCCCACAAATATGAAGTTAAAGTATAATATAAAGCCACCGTAAACTCCACTGTATTGTCCGCTGAACGTATATTAAAATAATGTATGCATAAATTTTCTAAATGAAAACAATACCAGCATGTAGTAAACACAAATTGCAGTACAAGAATACTTGCATTTATCGAGAAAGTCATTTACATTGCAAGTAGAGCAATAAGAAGAGATGCCCTTGTGGAATGAAGAATGCTCGGAGTCGAGAGCAGCGGAAAAGCGTATAAAAAAGACGACACTACAAGAAAACGAACTATTTGTGATGTCCACAAAGCAAGAAAAACAAAATAATGAATCGTGGCGAGGAGAGGAAGGTGTGCGCTTTTTATAGACTATCTCAGAGAGTTTAAATACAGTGGAATGTCTACGTTATAGTGTATTTACGAAAACACTCACTTCGAGACTGAGTTCGTTACAAAATCCTCCAGAGAGAAGTCTGAACGAATTTTTCTTATATTCATTTATTATATACTGGACATTGCTAGTATCAATGCACTCATAAGTGAATAATACATTGTGGCAATTTAGTCACCTAAATCTGATTGCCAAATAATTTTATTGCCACAGTGTATTATGATCTGATGATGTGTACATTATTACTTCAGGCATTCCAGAAGCTTTCAGCCGGAGAAATGTTTGACCAGTTCCTCAAGAAAGTATGGTCAATTGACCATCTTTTTAACCCTTGTCAATTAAAAGGAAAAATGTGTTCGAATCCAATTGGAAACTGATGTGAGGCATTCAGGTCTGTAAGAATGTCATTCTTGGCTTATTCTATTGTATTATGGTCAGGAAATTATTCCTAATACATCTCAATTCAATACTGATTACCAAATTTAATAATCTATCTATAAGGAATTGCTCTACAGATTCAAATATCTTCATCACACATCTGAGCGTCTCCGCCACTAGCAAATACTGTAAAAATACTTCAACCTGATAAAAAAAAATTGTGGCATGCACAAGTGCAAAAAACAACTCATACATACATGAAGCTTCTCGATTTACATAATAAGAAATTCATCTTTCCCTCGGATATGTACAATATTCAACGTCTGTGGTATATTGCTTTTTATAACACTGAATGTATTGCAAAATTTTGGCATCGATCTCTACGGAAACCGATCCTGGGAACCGGAATATTTAACGATGTTCCGGATGTATAAATCAAAGACTGGAAAGTCCCGGTTAACGTTTGCTGAGCTTGGAATTATTGAAGGTGGACAAACGATCCTACCGCCTGAAGCATGCCGTTTCTCACTGTAGGATGCTGGAAAGCAGGGTCGGATTGAAAATTTTAGAGATAGAAGAAAATACAAGTATATATTGTGGTCAGATAATAATGATCCATTGACAATTGTAGAGTGATTACAAATGACTTGAATGCAAAATGAAACTGAACAAACAAGTTATAAATATCTGGTTCATGTGAGAGCTCTTATTCGTAGTAACTAGAATATTTTATTCTCTCATAACTTCTATGTTCATTAACCTGTCACTTGTCTAGTAGAATGTCGAATCATATCACAGTATTTCATACTTGGTATTTTCTGGCAACTCATTGTCACCAGTGAAAAGTATTAAATCGAGATCTTATTAGGACTCAGTTCATTTCAACTTCCCGTGAGTTTCAAAGAGCAAATTCCATGTTCTATTTCTTGAACAGAAGTGCTCTGTGAGCTTAGGACCTGTAGATTGTATTTTGAATAGAAAAAATAAGATCGGCTCTGTTGAAAGGCGATGTAATTTGGAGAAAAACGGACGAAAACTCCAAGATACAAGGTCTTTTTTATTACGGAACAGTAAAATGAATCCTAGTAAGACTAGTTTCTAATTGCAGCAAGTCTTGAAAAAAAATTGGAGTAAGAATCCATGCATGGCTCAACTGTTAGACAAAGTCTTGTGGAACATGGCTAAAAGACTTCTCGTCTCCAGGAAAAAACAGCTTCATACTGCAGTTATGATGAGAAAAAAACTTCTTGGGGCAAAAAGATACGCTAGTTGGACTCAAAAAGAGTGGGGGAAAGTGTTGTTCTCTGATTGATTCAACTTTATAGTTCAAGGACAGCGATCAAGATATGTTAGAAAAAGTGGTATCGAGATGGTCACTTTAGTTCGCATCGACCAAACCGTAAAACATCCCCAAAAGTAATGTAAAAAACAGGGATGCTTCTCATACACTGGTACAGGATTCCAATTGATAGGATGATAAATAGCTACAAATACAGAGAATTATTTGAGCACAGGGTTGCCTGAAGTTGTTTCAAATGGCAAAGTAATTTTTCAACAGGACTCAGCTCCATGCCAAGAATAAAAAATAATGATGAATTACTTCAGAAGCAATAACATCAAACTCCTAGAATGATCTAGAAATTCATCTGACTAGAATCCTACAGAAAATTTATGGGTCGTTTGTAAGGCCAAACTTTGAGAACTGGGCTGTACTACTAAACAAAAAATGACAGAATAATTATCGATTAAGATCTGTTACGCAGATGACCAGTTCAAGGAAAACTGTAATAGTTCAGTTGTCAGAGATTTTGACCTCTCATAGAATGTGATATAGCTGAAATCGAGCTCGTTGGTAGTTTTTTGGGTGTAGAAAAAGATAGAGAAATATTTGCAGCTCTAAAGTGTATGCTACGTTCATTATCTCGGAAACAAAATCGAAAATTTTGTTTTTGCCCTATATCTCGAAAAATAAAATAGGAAATCGAAAAACTAATAGTACCACCTGGAAGAGCAGGAAATTCTACTCTAAGTTATATCATAAGTTATATGAAAAAAAATCTGCATCAATATAAAAAATTATAAAAATAAGGAAGCGAACTCGAAAACTCCACGCGCGCCAATAAATAAATAAAAATATTCAAGCGCGTTTAAGGAAAAACTAAAATTTCTTCATCCAAAATATATGCAAAACAAAAAAACGAGCAGCATCTCGAAGTGGAGACTCTAAGCTTTTTAAGAAAGACATTAGTTTCCTTTAATTATTGTTTTCTCTCATAGAAAATGCGACCGGAATTTAAAACTTCCAAAATTCTTACTGACTTTTATAAAATTGAAGATATATATTAAAAGAGGCATGAAAAACTTGGATTCTTGTACATCTATCATCACCGTATTTCCACTTTTAATGTGATAATAATTAAAATGATGAACAATGTCTCTGTTTAATGAAACTCATGTTTTAAAATAATAATTTTCTTTCGCAGCATTCATTTGACACCATTTTCATTTTAGAAACGGTTTTCATTAATTTATTATTATTATTAATTTTTTTGAACCTATTTATATCTTTTCGGGTGTCTAGATTGTAATTATTTTTACTTTAGGTTATTGTTCAGTTCTTTCCACTCTTGTCTATTTTGTGCTATTCTCTTCGCTGCTTGCCAGCTGATGCTGTTTCTGTGGAGAATTCCAGTAATTTTTTTTTTCATGTCTTCTTTGGTCTTGTTCTTTTCTTCTTTCTTGTGGTTCTTGCTTTCTAAACTTGCTTCGTCTGATTTTCCTCTGGGATTCTGACTAAATGACCATACCATGAAACTTGTTTCTTTTCTATGGTCATATGTATGCTCTCTATTTCTAAATTATCTCTTATTCGTTCGTTTCTTATTCTGTCTATCCTTGTAACACCTTCAACTCTTCTTAAGTATCGCATTTCTGGTGCTTGTACTTTACTTTTCAGTCTCTGCTCGAGTATTCACGACTTACTTCCGTATATTAAAGCTGGTCGGTATACCGTTTTGTACAGTGTCATTTTTGTACTGTTGGACACTTGCTTATTTCCTAGTACCGCTTTGTTGAGTGCATAGTAGTTTCTGCTAGCTGCTTGTATTATTTTGTTGATTTCTGGTTCCATATTTCCTTCATTATTTATTGTTGCTCTCAGATACGTACAGTCTTCCACTTGCTCTATTTCGCATCCATTTAGCTGTATATTAGTGATTATGTCCTCTTTCGATATCCCCATTACTTTTGTTTTTTTGACATTTATGTTCATGTTGTGTTTTCTCAATTCCTCGTTCCATACATTCAAATTATATTCCATATCTTCCTCATTCTTAGCCAGGACTGCTAGATCGTCTGCAAATGCACACTCTGCTATTTCAATCACGGTCAACTGGTAATGTCCAATGTCTATCTTTCTTCGTTCTATCTTTTATTTGCTTCATCATATTATCTAAGAAGACAATAGATAACAATGGGCTTAATGCTCCTTCTTGTCTTAAACCCTGCATGGTGTTGAATTGTGTTCTTATTTAATTTGTTGTTTCTCTATACACGCTTTTTATGGCATTTAGTAGTTCTATGTTTATTTGTCTTTCTTCCAGTATTTTCCACATTTGTTTTCGTGGTACTCGGTCAGAAGCTTTCTCTAGATCGACAAACGTCATATAGAGCTTGCTTTCTTGTATCAGAGTTTTTTCTATAAGCCTCCTAATTGTGTATATGTGGTCTTGTGTGCAATGTCCTTTCCTGAATCCGCTTTGTGACCTTTCCATTCTTGATTCCATCTCTTGTCTTAGTTTCTTTTCTAGTATGGCTTAATATACTTTGGCTGTCGTGCATGTTAGTGATATCCCTCTGTAATTGTTACAATTTCTATTGTCTCCTTTTTTATAAATAGGGAAAATTACTGCTTTTTTCCAATCTCTAGGGATTTTTCCTATTTTCCAGATTCTATTTAGCATCACTGATAGTATTTGCTCTCCTGCTGGCCCCATGTATTTAAGTTGTTCTGGTCTTATTCCATCATGTCCCGGAGCTTTTCCGTTTCTTAGCCTATTTAATGCTAGTTTCATCTCTTTTTCTGTTATATTCTCTGTTCTTTTGTGCTTGTTGATGTTCCTGCATTGCTGGATCTCCTCTTCTCCATTGTCTTTGGAAGAGTGTTTTTCTTCCAGCAATTCCTTGCAGTGTTCTTCCCATCTTCCTATTATTTCCTCGTTTTCTTGCAAAATATTCCTTTATTTGTCATATAACTGTCTTAATGCGCTTTGATTTCCCTTTTTGTTGTTTTTCAATGTGTTATAGAGTAATTTTTTATTTTCTCTAAAATTATCTTCCAACTTATTTCCAAACTGTTCCCAAGATTTTGCCTTAGAAATTTTGATAACTTCTTTCGTTTTTTTCTTTTGTTTCTCGTATTTTTCCTTATCTTCCAGTTTTTTTGTATTGAGGAATATTTTCCATTTCTGCTTCTTTCTTTTAACTTCTTCTCTAACTCCTTCTTTCCAGCAGTGTGTTTGCTTGTTGTAGCCTGTTTTTCTGATCACTCCGCACGCTCTTTTTGCTACCTCTTCTAATATATATTTAAATGTACTCCACATTTCTTCTACGTTATTCAAATTTGGTCTCGATGTGCTGTTTATAAGTTCTCTTATGTCTTCTCCGTACTTCTCTCTTGTTTCCTTTTCCTTTAACTTATCTACTCCGATTTTCATTGTATTTTTCTCCTTTATATTTGTCTTCTGTTTTTGTGTTGCCTTATTCATACCTCTCATTTTTGCTATCGTTAGATAAGGGTCGCTTCCAATTTCATTCCCTCTTTTCACTCTTACGTCATCAACATTCTTTCTTTGAGTGCTGTTGGTTAGAAAATAGTCTATTAGCGATCTTTCGTTCCTGCTTCGCACTTCTCTGGTATATTTGTGGATTCCTTTGTGTTCGAAGATCGTGTTCAATATTATCAATCTATTTATGATGCAGAAATCTATCAGTCTGTTGCCGTTATTGTTTCTTACTGGCGTTAGTAATTTAGTTGTTTTGTCCTCGCCTTCATTTGGTCCATATGTTATTATTATACTTGCTTTGAATCCCTCAATATCTTCTAGTCTTATAGTAAGTATTCTATCATCACTCCAACCCATTCCTTAATTGATTGTTCCATTTTTTTATGTATTATGCAACCCACCCCAGTTTTTGCTCTTTCATTTTCATCGACTCCGCTATATATTAGTATATGATTATTTCTTAGACTTGTTATCCCTGTTTTTTTTTTTTTGTCTCCGTTATTGCTAAAATTTCTAGCTCTGCTTCTTCGAATTTATCTATTTATTGTTTTTCTTTGTCCTTCAAACTTCTAATGTTCAATGTTCCTATTTGCATTATCCTTCATTAATTTATATGGATCAGAAATTATTACATCTGTTTTTTTGAATGAAGTTGAAAATACACTCAATAATGTGTAATAATTCAGAAATCGACACGACTTGTTATGTTTAAGTAATCTTCAATATAAGAAATATATAAGAAAATGCTTATTCTTACTTCTTCAACTTGGAGTTGAGCTTCAAAAAATTACCAAAAAAGAAAAAATTAAAGTTGAAATTCTGAGCTTCAAGAATATATTATTTATTTCCCAATTACGCTTTCAGGTTATAAGCAAACATTGATCGGAAAATGGACGATTCTAACTCAAAAATATCCAGTTCTGTCAAAATGACAAGACTGCCAACTTCGAGATCTCTTTTGGATTTGATGTTTTGCAATTATTGCAAAAAAAGATGTGGGAGAGCTTATAATTGTAAATCAAATATATTAATTGGATTTTGAAATATAGAGATTGAAAATTTTTGGTACGTTCTAAATTGCCGACATATTGTACTCGCTATTTTCAATTTCGAAAATCTAATAGCAAATTATCAATCAGCATCCCAAAAAACCCTGGGTTCTCATACACAGAGAATATTTATATTGTTTTTATCAAACTTTATTATTTTTTTCGATATAAGAATCTTCGATTTTGTTTACACTTTAGAGCAGCAAAGATTCTTCTATCGTTTTCTACACCCAAAAAAGTACCTAGAGACTTAGTTTCAGCGATATCACATCTTATGAGAGATTTTGGCTCGAATTTGTTTCTAACAACTGGGCTATAAGGAATTGGTGGATCCAACGCCTGCAAGATTACAAAATGTTCTGGAAAGATGCACCAAACTTATAGACAAAAAATGATGGCTCTTTGCGGGTCGCCAATGTTAACCTCTTACTCCAATTGCTGTGTTATAACTATCTGGACTTTTGAGCTCACAAAACAAGGACACTACAGGACAATTGGATGTACAGAAAATTCATTAATGTTTGGAATACTTTAGAATCTTTCTTCAACATGAAAAATTTTTTTCAAGGTGTACTTTGTACTTATTTCCTATTTTCTTTTTGCTTGTGACTCCGTGTGGGAACTATTGAATTTATGAGTGAATATAATCAGAGATTTATTTAAGTGTGATTAAGCACTCAATTTTTCAATAATTTTTATGTATAACTTTTGTCCCAAATTAGCTCTATCCATTAAACTGATTCAGATTCGATTTTCAGTCTCTTTCTTGGGAACAATATATCATTGTACAAAGCTGAAATGCATGACGAAATAGCGTGAACACATTTTGGACACACTCGCTGTGAAGTGGAACACTATTGAATTGAACGAAGCGATTGGCTGATAGCCAAATGTAAAACAGCACACAGAGATATTCCGCGAATATTGACGGTTTGAGTAAAAACTCGTGCTCGACGTATGTTTATATGCATCTGTTTGATGACGTCACAGAGACGTCACACTTATTACGTTGTGAACTAATCTATCTAAACTGATGCCAACGCACTTTTAGAATTTTAAATTTAGACAGGCCGTAAATGTGCACGTGGATAGATGCATTGACCGTACTAAATTTGTGAGAAAAAATAAAACTAAATTATGTTAGATATTGCAGGTTATTTCGGGTATGAGGAAATGCAAGTGCAAATACTTTTAAGAAGCAAATATCGTGAGTTAGTAGAAATATTTGTAACTGTTCATCTTTATTCACTTCTCACTTAATGTACTATTTGGAACCAAGCTCAGAATATTCGACTCGATGTTGTTTCAAACAATTTCTAATACATCGTGATCTCGGCTTATAATAGCCAGTTATTTACTAAGTTATTCATTTCCATGCAAATCATCATTAGGGAGCAGTATTGTTAATTACCATACCAAAGCTGTAATGACGTACTCATTTCACGGTTGTACATTAAATTATTGAAATAATTATCCCATGGGAGTATCTAAATATTATTCGTGAAGTTTGAGGCTCGTGCCATTACGATTCTCAAAATAATACTAGATGCACCATAACGAATAGAGTTTCATAGTAATGACTCATACGGCAAATGTTCCGTGAAACATTCGTAATGCTTAACTTATCCAGATTTTTAATGGCACAATTTTGAGTACTGAATCACCTAGAGCGAATTATATTATCTTCTTTTTGGCAAACGTAGCATATTTGTTTGTATTGCTTCTTGACTCGTGTTTCCGGAAGAAAGCTGCCAAATTTTGAGACTGATCATTCTGAACATCTCCTCGTAAAATCATTTCAAGTAGTCATTTGTAACTGAGGAACTATAAACTTTAATCCCTTGTTGTTCATACACATGCTGATATCATTTACTCAATTGCTCTGCTCTTGAGCATCAAAAAATCGCATATTGATAAGACATGTGATCACTTCCAACGGTACATAACTTCCAAATTGGATAATTCCACTGCAAAGTGAATATCAACATGTTTATTCATCCTGTTTGACACATATTGTCTTATTAGCCTACTGAGAGTCTTTTATAGCTCTTTGGGTACACAGTAATGCTCTCAAATCAACAACAAACGAGTTGTATAGCTCTGCTAGTTCACAATGGTTCCAACGACGGCTCGTGATCTATTATATCCCTTGTACATCATGCACTCTCTCACTGTGAGTATAATATATTCAGGCTTTTTTCAGTTGGTAACATCTGTAACCCTCCTTTTTGTCTGTCGATCTAACAACGATTATATCACTTGAATCAATATATCAAGGTTCATACAGCATATCTTTGAGATAGTTTGATATATCATGCATCATATCGTCAGAACTTTTCTAGGTAGGAGGATTAGGATAAATACTATTCTTTCGTTCGCCTCAACAAATGATGAAACAATGAGCTACAGTCATCTAGAGTTATTAGTAGAATCAATTTTACCACAAGGCTACTCATCATTTTACAGCACAGGAGAATTTGGTTATTCAAATATTAGATTCTTCCTTTTATCGTTATTTTATCCCAATAGGAATAATTTTATCTCTTCTAATTTTTGTATATCGGTCACAGCAACCATCCAAAATTGATAACCAATTTTATTTGAACATAGTCTTGAGGATAGTTTATCAACGCCTGTTTTTCGATTTTATATCATTTCTTTACTTGCACGTGAAAACGACAAAATTCACTCATCGAGAGATTTCAATGAAAATATTAGGTTTGAGCGTCCCCGAATCCATTTTGACTCTTTTTGTTTTGACGTCGGTATGTATGTGACTCGCAAATCTGAATAATGCTGCAATTCGGTATTTGAAACTAGCCTAACATCTAGTTGTGCATCTCGCATTATGGTAGCAAGCATCTGTACTGTACATAAACCTTTTTTGAATTTGTCGCATGAATCCGAAACGGTCAACCGTAGGATGTTGAAAATTAGTATTTGAAATTTTGGGGTACTAGAATAATCATCTTCTATTTTTTTATTAATCGGCTACATCAGAAGTGCACCTTATATGTCAGTTTGATCAAATTCTGCGATAAATTCGAAGCAATCAGTCTTAGAATATTGTTATTTCGTATAAAGTTCTTCTATAACATCTAGTTTCACACGTCACATTATAATTGCGATCGGCTGATCCGGAAGTGCAGTTCACTGAAGCCTCCTCGAATTTTTCGCATAGATCTTCAACGATCAGTTGTAGAATCATTAGATGTTCACCTGAAATTCTAATTGCAATCGATTTTGCCTTATGTGAATGTCAGTGTCAACTGTCAATTATTCAGTCAAAAAGTGTATAATGAGTCATGTGGTGTTCAAATCAGATTTTTTTCGATAATGTTGTAGACTGTACTGGTGAAGAGAGCTACTGAAACTGAATCAATCGCGTACTTTTTTCGATATTTGTAGCGTTTGGTCTAGTTTGTGTTCATGTCACGTTCAATGCATGTATAATAAGTGTGTGATATTCAAAAATCCAAAGTATCGTATGACAATATTTTGGAAACACTCATCCAAATTCTAATTGATTTTGCTAGCCGGACACATTCTCAGGAGCAGAGATCACTTCCATGAATTATTTTCATATAAATGAGCGACTAGTTGCATCACTACCTTCTACATTCTAAGTGTCGCCCAACTGAAAAATATTGCATCCAAATTTGAAAGTCAGATATAACATGACATGAACATTGCTATCATTATTCCGATTCGATATTTCTTGTTTCAATGAAGTCTAAAATTTGAGCTGAAATGGTACAACTGACCAACAATGTATTATTGAATGGTTGTATCTGTTTTTTCACGGAAATTTTTCAATTTGAGTTTAGAGGACGTAGTCAATGTTTGCTCAGTATGGAAAAGAGAGGTACTCAGATAGTGCTACTCCAGCTTTACTTCCGACTTCCATTGGACAACTACAAGAACATTTTTAAACCTACTTTTTATGTATCCTGAAGGGTTTCAGAAATAAACAACAAACCAAGAGAATTGAGCATATCAATTTTATTTTCCATTTATATGCTTGTGAGCTCTATTGATGGCATTCATGTGCTGAATAACATCATTCAAACATCCTTCGCGAATCCGAGTGCAAGAGTGAACTGGATGATCCAAATTTCCGATTATTTTGTGAAAATAAATCCGCATTAATTTCACGGATGCAGTGCTATATGTTGGTTTCAAGTCCTATATTGTCTGTGATATGTTTGTATGGATCCATGATTGCATGGAACTCCATGAAAAATAATTTTGTCAAACCGCAACTACTTGGGGGCCAAACATCTGGTCCAAGCTGTCCAATTATTCTCATATTTCTTACAACACAAGAAAATGATGTTTCAGGCAATATTTCTTATAAGTCAATGGTTTCATCAGGAGAGTGACATGTGGTATCGTCCTATTTGAAGAATATGCCAACAAAATCTATCGTCTCCAACTGAGGCCACAATTTTTTTTTGTTATCATTCGACATACTTTTACTGTTCTCTGCAACATTGGCTCACACAGCATCAATGTTGTCTTGATTACTTGTATTTATCGTCGCTGATAGAGCAAAATCCTAGACCCGCCAGTTGTTACTAATTTTCCAAGAAACAAAATGAGTGGAATAGATTAGTGCCAGTATATACTGTGATCGTACACATTTTGGCTAGCTTGGGCCGACGGCCAATTTATAGATACCAGATGCTAGAGGTATGTCACATATTATTTACTATTTTCAAAGTTTGAGTGCTGATTTGGATGTATGCCTTAAAGAATATCGTTAAAAATTGATAATCAGCACTGCTAGACATTTCCCATCGGCGGTAATTTGTGTTAGACGCTTAGGCCCGCAGTCAGGACGCGGTTCTAAACCCGGTTCTAATTTTTGCTCATGCATAACCATGACAGCTTGTCAAAACAGTGTTGTAACCCAATCGATTTTCAAATGTCGTCATGGTTATATATAAGATAGACTCAGACCAAGGCTTAAAACCGCGTTCTGACTGCGGGCCTTCGAGTCTCGCAAAAACTAACGTGATCTTTCTGATAGTCTGAGTCCTAGTTTTTATATATGATACTCAGGGAACAGTTTCAATAATTTTGTGAACAACCGGACCAGTGGTAGGGGTCAAAACATCCTTCAGAAACTAATAACTGTGGGTATAAGTGCAAGGTCATTATTTGTACGCTTGATAGTAAACGAAGTATCTATGATCAACCAACTCTCCCTTGGTTCAGCTGCTTACAAAAAGTATTGAAACTGTTCCCTGGGTATAATATATAAAATCTAAGACTTGGACTATAAGTGAGATTACATCATTCTTTCTGCAAACTCTGAAGAGTCTGACTAAAATTACCGCCGATAGGAAGTGTCTGGCTGAGATGTTCATCAATTTTTGACAATATTCTCTAAGACCCAAGAAAAGTAAGTAATGTCCTAACGTACCTCTTGCACATGATATCTGTTTGGCGTCGGCCTAAGCTAGTAAGTATACTCACCATAAAAGTATATACTAACATCACGCTATTCCATACATTCTGCTTCTCTGGTGGATCTGGGATCTTGGACTATAAATGTTTTTTATCATGAAGAGTAAATTCACCTTCAAGGATTCTCACACTATGACAAATTGCAAGCACCGTACGAAGATTATATTTTCCAAAATTCTCACTCAACAAGCGATGAGCTTGGTCAAAAAAATCAATTATTCAGATTTCTTAGTTGAATAATAGAAGATCGACTCATGAATTCTCATTGAATATGATACAATTCATTGATAAATTGTATCAATTATCTGATATCGATAGAAAGTCTTGAATGTACGATCAAGTGATAGCAAAGTGATCATGGAAATAAGTACGCTTGCAATAGATTGAATCCTGTCCATTTCGTACTTGCATTTTCTTAAAAGCAAGAATAAAACATCATCCAAATGAGACTGGAAATGTGACAATCGCGCTGAAAAATTATCGTACCGAAACTACAAATGGGTTCCTAATTCTATGAGTTTTCCATTTAGAGTAGAGAATGCACTTAACGTTTTAGTTACTGCTAACCTGACAGTGTGACAGGAACTACGCCGAGCTAAATATATCCATCTTTCCCTCATTCCGCTGTTCTAAATGTGTTTTAGAAATAGCGTATAATTCAGAAGAGTCCACTGGGGAATGCTTGAATCTGTTGTATTCGCCAACATAATCTCTCTCAAAAGGGATATATTTGCAGCAAAATAAGACGATTAGTAAAAGTAATTGTATTGATTCATGGATTACTGATTTTCTAAATAATTTCACATTATTTCAGTTAGGAAACTTGGGACAAGTGAAGTTGACAAATATGTAGACTTCTTACAGAATATGGATAAACGACCAACAGATAATGCGTGAGCTGCAGGGCTCAAAAGTATGTAGAAACATCGCTAAATTCTTGTCGTTGCTGCTTCTGCCCGTTTCACCAACACAGCTCATTTATACACATTTGAATGCTTAATGTCATTCTGAATATCTGATGATAAATGAATTATTCCAAAATCTTCATCTAAAGATGACATTCGAATATATCAAGTTACATTTTGGAATGTTAATATATATAAAAATATGACCATTATATGTGAAGCTACTATTCTATTATATGACAGCTCATTTACTATATTTACTCATATTAAATGTAGATCCACACAACTATGCTTGTCCAGAGAACGAATTTAGGTAGAGCTCACAACTGGTGGATTCGTTCCAAGCACTCGAGGGAAATCAGAGGAAATTTAAGCGGAGCGCAAGGGAAAACGTTCTTCCATACGAAAAATACAGTTAACACTCATTATAAACTAGATAGTAAAACTTTTCAACTCCTCTGTTTTTCTTGATGAAATTTCAAACTTCCTAGGTAATGAAAGATTGGACATTAATCTAGAACTCGAAGTTAAGTCAATTGAATAATCTATAAGATTCGTTGGAAAAAATATTGCTTATTCCATAAATGGGATTTGAAGCATTTGGAGGATATATAAAATAATTGTGCAACGCCCTAATAAATCAATTTATTTTTTATTAATCAAACTATTCGTGAGTCTAATGGAGTACTTCATTTGGATGATAGATTCTGTATAATCCAAGTGGATTACTAAGCTCATCTGAAGTTCAATACGTATATTCTTTTTCCAACAAACTGTATGATTTTTTTCTCTAAGGAAATTTCAAGCTCCAGACAATAAAACTGTACTATAAATCCATACTTGGGATGGCATTTTCCAATGATGGATACATTATATCCTGGAATTTATTGAAACAGAGGAAACGCAAGTATAGCCAAGAGTTTATTATATTTTTCTTGTTGCCTCTCAGGAGGAATATTATTCTTTCTATATATCGAATATAATTCAAAGGTGGGTTTATTGTGACTAGGAAAATACGAAACCATAAAAATAATGTATGGAGGAGACAAGCCAAGAGAATTCAACGCGTGTTGAATTTATTTCCGTGGAAACAACTTCGCAACGTAACCATGTTGCCAACAAGTTTCTTTGTGAAATTAAAGACTTGCACGCAAGGAAAGTTTAAAAGAAAGCGAAAATTCTATCTGAAAATTAATGAGAATTCAACATATCGAAATCTACCTTATTACAATAATATATACTCACAATATAAACAATATGAACATATATATATATATATATATATATATATATATATATATATATATATATATATATATATATATATATCTATATTTCGCATTTCGCATTTCGCGAAATATTTGGATGAAACACCCGGTATATATATATATATATATATATATATATATATATATATATATATATACCGGGTGTTTCAGAACACCCGTACCACCCAAATATTTCGCGAAATGCTGAACGGATTATTAAAAGAAAAAATACGTGTGGAATGATTTTTAAGATTCTATTGAATAATAGCAAATTCAAATCCACCCCCTCACCCCCTGAAGGTGGGAAGGGTGCAACTTCCAAATTTCAAATGGCAACCCCTTCATTTTGATGCAGATTTGAACTCTCATCTAAAAAATACGAAGTTTTATCTGAGACTTTTTTTCATGATCTTGACAGATGGCGCTGTAATCGCAAAGATTAGTTATTTTTCGTAATTACTTTAACGGCTTATACTAAGTAACCTAGGCTTGCACAGTCTTCAAAACACATTTTTTGAGTGTGGAGTGCTTTCGGGAAAGCGTTCTTGTCATTTCCTGGCGGCTGCTCTGAACCCACCACGACACTCGCCCAAAATTTGCAACATGTCAGCAGCTTCCCCATTGTTATAAACCATTCTAACAACAATAAAATTTCTCAAACGCTTTGACTCTTCTGACAAGAAGTCTTGCCGGATTTTGTCCATAAACATGTCTCCTACGCCGTTATTTTAAAATCACTGTACGGAGTATTTACTCTTTACTCAATATTAGCCAATGGAGTAATTACGAAAAATAACTAATCTTTGCGACTACAGCGCCATTTGTCAAGAACATGGAAAAAAGTTCTTGACAAAAAATTAATATTTACCAGTTGAGAATCCAAATCTGCATTCAAAAGTAGGGATTGCTATTTAGAATTTGAAAGATGCACCCTCCTTACCCTCAGGAGGTGAGGAGGTGGACCTGAAATTGCTACTATTCATTAGAGTCCTAGAAATCATTTCACACGAATTATTTCTTTCTCCAATCCGTTCAGCATTTCGCGAAATATTTGAGTGGTACGGGTTGTCTGAGTATATATATATATATATAT
This sequence comes from Dromius quadrimaculatus, assembly GCA_963989225.1. Lineage (NCBI taxonomy): Eukaryota > Metazoa > Arthropoda > Insecta > Coleoptera > Carabidae > Dromius > Dromius quadrimaculatus. The sequence goes on from OZ022328.1 coordinate 9,447,859, forward strand.
ATATATATATATATATATATATATATATATATATATATATATATATATATATATATATATATATATATATATATATATATATATATATATATATATATATATATATATATATATATATATATATATATATATATATATATATATATATATAAGTTAGGATTAATCGCGACTGCAATTAGTTGAGGAATTATTTCTTTCTCCAATCCGTTCAGCATTTCGCGAAATATTTGAGTGGTACGGGTGGTCTGAGTATATATATATATATATATAAGTTAGGATTAATCGCGACTGCAATTAGTTGAGGACACAGTAAATCTTGTAGCCTTTGCAGTCAGGTGTTTTTTTGGCCAATAAAATAAAAGATTTCTCTTTTAGAATTTCTTCTAGCTTTCGGCTTGGTGCAAGCCTTAATCAGGACAGTTTTTATGCGAGATTATTTTTAAGAATAAAATCTGTTAGTAAATCGAACAATATACGAATAAATCTGGAAATATAATGAATTTTGACACTTTATCTGGTGTACAACAAATTTGTATCATTTTGTGAGTTTTTAAATAAAATTTAGTTTTGTTAAAACACATAACTGTTTAAAATTGTTTTTATGAATAATTTAATAAATTTTGCTTCATTTTCACAGAAAATTTTGTCGAACAGAACTGATAAATTTGTCAAGTATCACACATCAGAAATGGAGGATGGAATTTCTGAGACTCTTATATATATATATATATATATATATATATATATATATATATATATATATATATATATATATATATATATATATATATATATATATATATATATATATATATATAATTTTCAAGAAGCATCTTTCAAATAAAAGGATCTTGATCGTCTATCGGAAGAGGATGAGACTATTTGATAAATAAAAATAAAACAGTTAGTTTGAAATTACAATGAATGGATCGCAAATAATAAGTTTTTTTTAAGAAGCTTAAGAATTCTTTTTATCAGGAAAGCTTAATGTCTTGCATCAATAAGATAATGAGTTTGTGGAAGCTAAAATATCGGTTATGAATAAACAAGCGTAATTGGTCCAACTTGCTCGAGATACAGCGTCGATAGGTGTTAGATTTACGCCAGCGAAAGCATGACCTTTCTCCAAATATTATAAATCAAATCCAACGTTCCTCATAGTTAACCAATCCAAAACAGTATATGCTAGATATATACGCATTTTTCAAGCACAATTTCAACCTTCCCTCGAAGTATTGCTGTTTTGACGCTGTTTATATAATATTCAATAGATATTAGTTACTTTCAATTCTCACCTTCCTCATTCATCAGAATTGTTATAAGCGTTGAAAAACTGTGGGTAGAAATATATCATCCTGAAGATTCTCATCCAATATTTTCTATTGATCCACTGTAATAATCACAATGTTAAGCATAACTGCGGCGTAGCATTCGGTCCCCTTGAACCTGGTGGTTAGAATGAAGCCCTGAAAGTGTTCAAAGACCGAAGCACAAGGCTCAGTGAATAATTACCAATATAAAAAATTGCAGCACACATCATATACCTATACTCACTTTTCTTCCGTTGGCAACCTGGTCAGGGTTACTACAGTTCCATTGCTCAATCCCATACGTTGGTAGCCTGGCAATGGTAATTATAGCCCAAAGCTACTCGCTGCATCATTGGCGGTCAGCCAGGACACGCTTAAGCCCGAAGCTGCTCGCTGAGTCGTCGACACCCATCCACAGTCGCAGCACATATACCTGGCTCCAAGCCTTGCCATAGGCATTAGTAATGGGTTGCTAAATAGCAGTTTGCTAAAATCTGCACTCAGAAAATGTCCTCCATGATAAATTATTCTATTGTACAAGCTCAAGCATGTAGAGTTTTTGTCTAAAATAGTTGATCCGATGAATGAGGCAGAGCAAAGTAGTTTTCTATTTCTCACATTCAACCTAGTCCATGTACTGTACGTTGAGGTATAGATAGAAGTATTATCAAAGATACACAAAATGCAAAAGATAAAAGCAAATAACAATTCAGATTCCATTCTTCTGAGATTCAAGGACAGGCATCGCTATATATGATGCGCTTTTAAATATTATGTAGCTGCTATTATGATAGCAGCTATTTTCAACTGCTAAATGAAAATAGCAATAACAGAAATAACTGCTATTTCAGAATAGCGGGCTTGACAAAACACTAATAGGCACTCCAATCTCGCACTCTCCAAGACGTACCATAAACACTTCACTCTTACACATGCAATAAGTAACTTAACTCACACACCCAGTAACTCATCTTACCCAGCACTAGCACTCACTTTTTGATACTCACGTCTTTACTATCTACTCGATAAAACAGAATTACCAGAATGACTCAAGACTCATCATCAAGTTATGAACGATCACATATTAATTGATTTATTAATCTTCTGAAATCAGGCAATGATGAATTCAAGATTGTATACAGGTATATTTTCTATTCCTCATATATAATACTTTCGAGAAATGAACAATAATGAGCATTTGAGATGCGGAATTCCCATTTCCAAAATTCACGTATTACAAGAATTGAGAATCTAACATTTCTACTATAAGGTGCACCAATATCTCTCTGTATTCGTTATATTACTCCATAACCCAAGCACCCTATTCATTTATCTGCATTTTATAAAATTACTCTGAGAAAATAGGTAGTTCAGAGTAAATTACTCAAATTTTATATATAGTAGCTATCAAGTTTCTATTTTTGAATCGCGCATTTGATACGAAACTTGAAATTCTCTTTATAGTGATACAAATCAGATGGAATACTGCAAAAACTTATCTTACTTCAAAGTCTTTCACTTCAATTCGTTTCTACATGAATTTTTGTTATCAGATTGAATGGAATTCACATATGTGTTATACATTTTCGAAAATCAAAACCTGATTGTTCCACAATATTACAAATTCAGGAGCCAATTTGTACATTAATATCCCGAATAGGGCGGTCACTGTAGATATGTATCTCGTCCTTATTGAGGCTCTTTAGTACAGTCTAGAAAGCCTCAGATAGTCGGACTTGTGAACCGCAAGGCAATGGAAATGAGGCTGATACATGGCATGCAGAGATATAAATCTGCAGCAGAGCCATCTACAATAAAGCATTTGGAGTGACAGATGTGGAGAGAATCAGGACACTGGTAATTGATTTTTGAAGAAGCCGGTAAAACAAAATTTGATGGATTATAACGGATCAAAATCGAATTCCTTCGCAAAATTACAAATCCAGAAGTCAATTTTCACATCTTTCACACCATCATCCTGGAAAGGGCGGCAACTTTGGACACGTGTTTTTCCTTATTGGGACTCTTAAGAACAGTCTTTCAACAAGCTTCAAATAATCCGATTTGTCAGCTGCAAGGCTATGAGAATGAAGTTGATATTTTGCATGCAGAGATATGATTCTGCAGCAGTGCCATCTACCATAATGCTGACGAAATGGCAAGTTTAAAGTAGAAAAGAACACTGTGAAGTGACTTTCGAGAAATTCTGTGAACCTTTCTGATAAGAACGAAATGCCTTTGGTTGTTATATGATACAGCAATGTTGCTTAAAGTAAACAGCTTTCTTAGAGTATTGGAGAATCTATCTATAAGTTTCTCCTCTACATGAACAATATAATCACCGGAAACTGAGGACTTATGCTTTCGATATGTATCAAATACTTGTTTTGAAAATCATAGTCACAGATACTTTTTACTTCCCCAACTAAGGGATAATAGTGAAAGTATTGGAATTTTGATTTTTTGATAGTCCAAGAATTTTCACATTTTAGACCCTACTGAACCCAAAAAACATAAGTTTGAATGTAATCGATTGGTCTATCTATCCAAAAGTATAATAATTAGAGAATCCGTAGGAACTTTTCACTGAAATTTAATAATATTTGAGTTTTTTATCAATAAGCTAGGTTTAAATCTGTAAGTGAGCTTTTTCAACCAGAAAATCTAGAAAAAGACTCTCTATTTCCAGAAATACATATATTGTAAGGACTCAAATATAGTCGCTATCTGTCACCATAACAATGACAGCTGTCATTTTGACAATGATAGCTATTACTTTGGAAATGACGCTGTCACTTTGACAATGACGCTGTCACTTTGACAATGACGCTGTCACTTTAAACTGCCAGTTTGACAATGACAAATGTCACTTTGAAAGTTGGTATGACATTCCTAAGTTCATGAAACAGTGATGAAACTGGCCATGAAATTCATTGTCGAAGATAAACTGTAATGGCCACAGCAGATTTTATTGATCTAATGATGGATCAATAAATATGCAAATTTGGTAAATTAATTGTCAAGATATCGAGATTTCTTGGAAAAAAGTCTTGATTTCAAGACAAGATCAAGATTATTTCTTGATTCTTGTGAAACACTGTGATTGCCGTCCTGTTCATAATGATGGTGGAGAACTAATCTCGAATATCTTTAACTCCTATATTTGTAGTTTAATTCAATATTCAGGTTTCTATTTTCAACAGCTTATCAAATTATAGAAGTAGTGGATATGCTGACTGTTAGATGATATGAAGAAAATGAAATTTGGGAGTTCAGTCAAGAGTTTTATTTCAATCTACTCTACAGTTTCGGTCCCACCTGGACCATCTTCAGGAGTGAATAAAATTAAAGTGTGTATGTGTTGACATCTGTGTGTAATAATAAGTTAGTCAAAAAGTCGGAGTAATAAAAATTAGGAAAACAAACATGTTTTCGGTCACAATTTTAAAATAAAAATAATTTGAAATATTTAAAAAATTGTGACCGAAAACATGTTTGTTTTCCTAATTTTTATTACTCCGACTTTTCAACTAACTTATTATTACACACAGATGTCAACACATACACACTTTAATTTTATCCACTCCTGAAGATGGTCCAGGTGGGACCGAAACTGTACAGTAGATTAAAATGAAACTCTTGACTGAACTCCCAAATTTCATTTTCCTCTTATTAAATTATGTTTAAATTATGTTTCATAGACTATTACAAAGGTCACTTCACAGTGCTCTTTTTTTTCTTACATATATTTGCTTATAGTAAGGTTTTGTTGAACTCCTTTCTATTTATATTCAATGAAAAGTCAAATTTTGAATTATCGTGACTGTAGCTGTAAGGAGCTTCAAGTGTGAGGGAACGTTACAAACTTCAGGTGCTTATTTCCGATCCTCCGTGATTCGATGAAAAACTTAGCAGTAACGATAATCATAAGAGTGGTGTTGAAAATAGTCCTAAGCGTTACAATAATAATAGATTCATAAGTGTAATGATGGTAATCAAACTAGAGTCATAATCAAACATGTAATTCATGATTATCATTCATGTTTCAACAAAATATCGTTATATATAAAATCCGCCTTTCAAACCGATTGTCTTGCTTAAGAATTCGCTCGTGACAGTTTATTTCCACCAAGGAGTTTCCAAACCTTTTGCCGTGTCGAAAATAGCTGCTATTTGACCTTTCGAAGGAACATTTTCTTGTTTCGTACTTTAGAAGCCTTTCTGCGAAATCATGACACCTGTGGCAGCCAAGATAAACCGTGCACTCCCATCTAAATAAGTACTTTAGTATGTGTTTGTTTACCTTTGAAGGTTAGGTATATATTTAACTGAGCACCACTTTATATTTAATTAATGCCAAGCTGAAATAGAACTTTGCACTCGAGGGAAGATCTTGCGATAGGTATATTTTTGAATATGCTTCAATTGAGTTTGCATTTATGCCGATAATAAACATTTAAAGCAATGAACAAGCTCATCAAATGTAAGAGCTGATATTAAAATCATATTCATTCGGACTTTGAATATTTTTTGACTTCTATACGAGATGATTGGTTAGTACAGCTGAATCAGTGATGGTCTCACATTATTGGTTGCTGCTAGATGCGTTTGCTCATAGCCAGTATTTGTGTGCAGACAATCAAACTTAGAGACGATTCGAGTTTCTTTCATTTTATCAAACGTTTTGTAGCTCAATGGATCACAATAAGACAGGCAAAAATTTTGTTCATGAAATAATTTGGCGATTAAATAGAATATGAAATAAATGCTGTCCTTCATGGAATATGTTAGTTCTTTTCGATTCTAATCCCAAACCGAAAGTTGAAATTTAGCATAGCGATGATTCAAAAACGCAAAGCGTCATAAATCACCTGGGATTTCTTGCGCTACAGCAATCGAAACCCAAATGGAAGTACTCTCATGTGATCTGCTAGTATTGGTACATAGATTGGATTTATTGGTATGAATGTGTAACTGTTCTCGGTTTTGTATTGGTCACCAGTTGTAGAATTTACGCGTTCAGCAAATTATTAAATGCGTTCGTCTGACAAAGCACCAATAAAGACAATTTTACACCGACCCAACGCGCGTTCATAAATTACCAAACGGATTTGAATTTTGTCGTCATAAATAAAATATTGACGTTTTCAGTTCCGCGAGAAAGAGCGACCGTAATATATTATTGCTTTCGCGGCACCTTATTCTATGCGTTTAGAAATTTTCCTTTCATTTCTCGCACAATGCGAATGATTGATTGATCCTGGAAGGGTAAACACTTGATTCATTTATTTAGAAGCATGTTAATGCATATTTATGACGTTTTCATTTTTATTGCCTCTATTTTGGGAGTTTAACGACTCGGTACTTCATAAAAACGAAAATTTCATTCCTATTCTTCATTATGCAATCTCGAATATCTTTATTCTCGCTTCACTTCTTTTTGCGGCAATAAAAACTTAGAATGTGGAGCCTGCTTCGTCTTGAACATATGGCTGCAATAAAAGTTTTTCATTATTTTATGCTTATCAAAACTCAGTTTTGTTTAGTATTTTGTGAAATGCGAGGATACGATATGATAATGACTATAAACAATGTATTTTGCTTCATTTTTATTCAGATTGTCATCAATAATGGACTTTAGTTATGATGTGGGTGAACTACGCGACTAAGCAGAGCTGATAATCCTCAGCCAATCCACAAGGAGCAGCATAAATAATAGCGTCGATATTTACACTGCTAAGATGACAAGAGCTCCCCACAATATTATCTATACACTGATATTCAGTCTTTTGAGGACAAAATAATGATAAACAAAGCATTCGTTTCTATACTGTGTGACCCAAGTATTCGTTTTCATAGGGCTTTGATATGGAAAATCAGTTTTTAACAAATAAAGAGTCTTTGGAAGAATACCATGCCACATCATAGTACAATATGGTAGTGTATTCATCCCTCTATCGTATTTTGCATCACATTTATCACTTTAATTCCGTGAATTCAGAGAATAATAACAAAATTGAGAATAAAATAGTTTGTTTAATCCATCACGGTGTGATGTTCCTCTGATCATATGTACTGTGACTGCATGATGCCTAACGTACGCACTTCACATCTTTGGTCTTGCACAAATGCACACGCAATTTAAAAATTGAAGAATCATCTAGATTATGAAAGCGCATTTTTGACAGCTCATGAATGCTTGTTAGTTCAGAGACTTCGCAAATCACCACCTCCTACAATTACTGAGCTTAGAATCAAGCAGTTTGGGCAAACTCACGAAACAGGAGCTTCCATTTAGTACTAGTTTCAAGTTGACTATTTGATAGGTACATAATTTATGCATGTACAAACACAAAAATACCTTTTAATCTTCATTGTTTAGTTATTTACTGACGGGAGGTCATGTGCTGTACCTTAAAATAATAATTTGATCTTCATCAAAGCTATATAAAAAAAATTTCACTTTGGGACATGTACACTGCAATTGTATATTTGATGAGGGAAATGACACTATGCTGCGAGCTCCTTTGGGAATGAGAAATTGTTATTGAAGTAGTATATGGATCGTTTGAGGTCTCATCGTGAATTGGCTATGAGCTTGCACGATAGCCTCATTTGAAAATAATATGTATCAAAGCTGACACAGGCTTTTCTGTCTACTCTATCGACTTCCATTTATAACGGTCACAAATAGGTAATTTATAATTTCAACGAATTACTTTTTCAGATAGATAGATGAATAGTTAATTTGTCCCGAAATCAGAACATAGATTCTGTACGAGTAGCACAATCAATTATCACTAACGTAATCAATGACATAATCCTAGTTCACACAGCTAAGCTCACAATTATTGAAATCCTGTACATAATAAGAAAGCTTTATCAACTTCAATCTAGAATAAGCATTTTTTTTATATAGGTATATTCTACAATTGCTGCATTCAGACTTTTTAGCCTCATCAAAAATGGGTAAGTGTAATTCAATGGGTCACTTACTTGTATTGGTATCTTTTGGTGAGCCAAATATTGCAAACTACGGCTTATGGTGTATCTTAGAATTAATAAGTTGACTGCTCGATTTACAGACAAGAAGATACACTAAAAGTAAACAAATTTTCATCCAATAATAATAATTCATTATAATTCAAATTCGCGTCAAACAAGTCATTGAATGAATCCCGGACAGACTTGTTAACTGTACATAATAGTAGTGTCACGCACGGCTAGAGTTGTAACTGAATTTTTATCCACTTGAATTAACTTTAGTTGCCATATCCCCAATGTCATATATATCATTGGACACTCTTTCGTCTGAAACAAGTTATTGAATAATTGAATGTTTCACAATTACTGAGCTTGAATCAAAGCAATTTGTGCAAACCTACGAAAAAGCAGCTTTTATTTAGTACCAGTTTCAAGTCTGTAAATAGTATAGTTGCTGAGAACTCAGATTCACGCAAGCCAGCCAGTCAGCCTGACAGCCTGACGGCCAAAGTGAATATAATAGCGCTTTTTGTACAAAAAATGCTCTAAAAATGAGCTGAAAACTTTGGAAATATCCACAAAATTGTAGTGGTAAAAAGAGCAATGAATGTGATGTCTGTCCTAAACGAGGACTTGAAACTGACTACTTACTAAATTTGAGTCAAATCTGGTCGATTATGACTTAATTGAGAAAAGACTATTTTTCGTTAGTGGACATTCGAGCAGCTAGCATTCAAAAAAACTCTGCAACGTCACTGACTACAGCGCGCGCACTGCAAAATGTGTATAGATAAAGTAAGCCAAATTAGACCCAATGTACCCAAATTATATTTTAGAATCCAACCCGAACAAAAAAACTACCGAGAGTTAAATTGGCACGTAACATAATACGCGAACGAACAAATACGATTCGCGCATCACTTTTCATATTTTGATGGTTTCATGCTAGAAATCTTCACGCAAGTTTACACTACAGTGCGAGTCATACTTTGATAGTTCTACGAAAAATGGTATTCAATACGACTCATGCGTTGCCCATAGTGCATTCATAATACTATGCCAAAGATCTTGACGTGAGTGCTAGCAATATCCTTACAAAGTTCCAACCAAATCGGATGAGCAATATGCGAACGAACAATTACAGCTTTTGCGCCACTTACTATATATAAATATAACTATATCAGAAATCTGTTTGCAAGCGTTAACAACAACTATATGAGTTTTAACTCAATCTAACAAACAGACTGACAGGTAGACAAAGCCTCAAAAGATGTGTGGTTGAGCTTTGAGATCTTGCAAATAACTATAATTGATTGAGAAAAATTCCTTACTGCTGAATCACAGACAGACACTTCAGTTGTACTTTTTTGTAAAGGCCAAGGTATCAACATTGTTTAATCAAATACTAAATGTCATTACTCTAACAGCAAAAACATAGAACTTTATTATGAACTTGGAATCCTGATTGGGCTACTTGATCCGTCTCTGTCGCAAAATACTTTCTCAGCTAACCCCTGCTTCCCATGAACTAATCACTAACGAAGTTTCAGAGTAATTCGTATTTTTCCATATTTCGTTGGCAAGCTTGATCCATCCCTGTTGACATTGACATTCAAGACATCGGATTTTCGAAGAAACTTTTAGAGTATGCTCCACTAGATGACCGCAACGCTCACGCTCACAGCCGCGGTTTTTGCTGTTCCACTAACTCATGTTCGATGTGGTTGGTGCTTCAAGTGGAACGATGTGAGTGTCTGTTGAATGTCAAATGAACTGACAATTCGTGGTTCAAATCGAAAAGTAAATCATCAATAATTTTAAACTAACCTGTAGCAAAAAGCATATACGAATGGAATGAATCCAATATGCCTATGTAAATTTATCGCTCTTAAATAATAGAAAATGATAATGAGAGACCATGAAATTATCTGTCATATTGACAAATGGGAAATCTTGAATCAATTGACATAGTTTGGAATCAAAAATACAAATTGAAGTAGCATCATCTCATTTAATTTGAACTTCTTGATGATTTCTACAAGAATGAATGCAACGACCGCTTCAACCCATCTTTTAATCGCGAGCGTTATGAGCTTGAATTGGTCCAGATCAATGACATCATCTATGACGTATTTATCATAAACGCTAACGCGATCGTCTTATGGATAGATTATTGGGGAGACATGAGCGTTGCAGTTGTCTCGTGGAATGTATCCTTAATAACTCAAGTCCCTGACGCCTGACATCAAGAACAAAGAGAATACCAATAATAATTCATTTCTCTTTCTTTTTCAATCCATTCCTGTCAATAGAATAATATGACGATATATATTTTTTTTCTGTTGTACACTTGAATATCAAATGAACCTCGAACAGCAAAGGAATACAACTTTCATATGAACTTGCAATCGGATTTATACCTTCTTGATTCGACCCTGTCGCAAAATCCTTGATTAAATGACCTTTTTCCCACAAACAAGTTTCTGACTCCCTGACTTTAAAAACCGAGCTCTCAGAGTAGATTTTAGTCCTCATTGTACTACCTCAGTTCAACCCTGTCAAAAAAAATCATATTGCGGTATCTGGAGCCAGGAGGAGCTTTTGAGATATTGTGTTGAATCAGTGAGTGGTATTCTGCTTTCATAGATATAGATTTTCTGTTTTCATTCGAATTCATGGAATTAAAATGATGAGTGAGATGCAAAATGAGATGAAGGGATCAATACAATAACATACAGTACAATCATGTGTCATGGTATTCTTCCGGATTCTTTTTATTTGCGAAAAATTGATTTCCCGTATTAAACTCCTATGACAACGAATACTTGAGTCATACGGTATATAACACATATACCTGTCTAGTCAATTATAGTTTGGTGCTCATTCAAACAGAATATTCGTAAGCGTACACATTGAGAGTGAATATCAGCGTGAGTGATTTGATTTCTCGGCAGAATTCCACAAAGTAATAATTGCAACTATCAGGCGATCTTTATCTTTATTTAAGAATACTCCAAAACTTGATGCAAATAATATTTGTTATTATCAAGGGGTTATAATTTTCTTATTCATTCAGAACTTATTATAGATATATACTTATACTCGTATTTTAGAGTTTAATGAAAATCTGAATGGGCTAAATCCTCTTTTTCTGCCTTGTACAAAAATATATGCAGACAACTCCACACGAAAACTTTTCTTTCATCTTCGCTAATTTGAATGATTCCCAAGCAAAACTTAGTATCTCAAATCATGAGATCATAAATTGTAGCTTTATTAGTTAAGGTGATAACTCATTTTTATGCGAGTTCAAAGTATGGAAGATAAGACGCGAATAAAGCCATTTTAAATGGTAGAGTGTGTGGGAGAGAACCAACTTCTAAATCCTATATTATGTCGTACAACGTGTGCATTTTGATGGAAAATCCGCTTTCATAAGATAGCATATATCATATTTCAAGTCTTGCAAAAAGGCGAAGTTATTCAAGAGTTACTTTAAACTAATCTGCTAGGATTCTGAGTAACGTTTGCCACTTTTTCTTCTCACTTGCTTTACGCCATAATACATTTTTACATTGGCCCACCTTGAACTCAGTGGATAATATGTTGCTAACATGTGAGATGAACATTCACACATCTAAAATTTACCATCAAATAAACCTATGGGAATTGAGTCTCATTACCTCAATTTGATTATTATTTGGATGCATGATGTTATTACTGCTCCCAACACTATTCACGATCTATTAGTTGGTATATTAGTTGAGCTTCAGGCTATATATCCAATTATAGTCAAAATATGAAAATTGAGGACTGTATAGAGAAAAACTGTATGCGTCATGAGTGTGTACAAGTTTTACAACATTTAAAAATATTTTAATGTCCGACTAGTTTATTATTGCTGTCATAATAATACTGATTTCAGGGTTATTACGTCACAAATAATACCCGAGGGCATTATGTTTTAAAATGATGCCCTCGGGCATTATTTTGAAGAGTAATGAACAAGTTTCCTAGTTACAGCAAGTAACTGGAGTAATTTTCCTGACAGATGTCACAATGACAGGACATACATTGCTAAAATTTTTTATTGAAATACAACAAAAGTCGGACATTAAACATTGAAGGCATCATGGGAGTTGAACAGACAATAATGCCTACGGTCAACGTACACACCTCGAGCCAGAGGCCTTGGATAGTCCTTTTTGTCCTTTTAACACCCTTGATACCTTAATTACTATAAGTGCTGGTAAATTATTTTATATATAACTTTTGTTTCTTTCCAGTTTGGACGCCAGAGGGGCCAATCTTAGTGAAGCACATCATTTAGCAGTTACGAATAACGAAATAGGCACCAGGTCCTATTTTCTAACTGGGTCAGAACCTTCTCAGGCTCGTCTTAGGATACACGGAGTACGAGCATCGGACGAAGGTGTCTTCAGATGTAGAGTGGACTTTACCGATTCTCCAACAAGGAACTATAAGGTCAACTTGACGTTAGTAGGTCAGAATTAGTATATATTCATTTAGTTATTAATAAGTAGCTATTTATAAGCTGGCTTGTTGGTTGAATCCCACCGACGGACAAAAAGTCAGTAGGATTTTCACTGAATTATAATATACTCTATGGCAAACTCACCACAAAAACTAAGAGTACTTGTAGTTTGACAACTAGTAACAGAAAATATTAATTGATCTACCAAGTGCAATATAAGTGTCTGCCACACCCGTACCGGATAAAAGGTGTGATTGATATATTTTCTTCTTGAGTACCTAGTTATTGGGCTTGCTTCGCGTAGTTGAAGCTTACTGGTTCATATTAAGCAAGCAGGACTGCTCTTCTGACAATAATTTTTATTATGATGAGATAAAATTCCATACTAAATTAGAATATTGATCAACATGGTACAAGTCATACCCCTCATGAATAAGTTTTCTATACTTGCGCACGTTGCTCTTCTTGTTATTATTAATAATTGCGAATATGTAAGGGAGCAGAAACTATAGGATTTTTGATGATGATAAACATGAAGATCCAGCAACACATACTAATAAAATATTTGTATACAGTATTGCTAATTTTCAGCTCTGTATTATCGCAATTTTTGGATAAACAAAAACAAAGCAATATTATTACATCCTTGTTTATTGAATTTACAAAAATTTATGTTTGAATTTCAGCAGAAAACTTCTTTGTATAAACGATAATAAGTGATGATTTTCTCTACTCCATTCTAATCAAAGGAAGAAATTAATCTTCTCTGAATCCTTTGATACTCTGAGAAAATATTTAGGTTGAAAGTCAAATGTAGCTACTTTGAAAACGCTCAAAAAACCGCCGTTGTCTAAACAATACAGAGTTATTCCACAAAGGATTCTTAAATAAATAAACGAATTATTTAAATTGTCTGCTTTGAATATGATCAGCACAGAAAAATAATATCCGTTTATACTTCAAAGATAATATCTTTAATTACTCAATAATCCATTCACAGAAATATAACAATAGTCCACCGTGTCTTAAGATGAATGAATTTGGATCAATACATTCCATTATTAAATTGAACATCAATCATTTCTATGCTTACTGAAATATTTCACGTTTCAAATATAAGAGCTGGCATTTATATAACGTAGAAAAATAGAATCGATTAATGTAGAATTGGTGAGGTGAAGTCAAGGCCAATTATTGGGATAAGGAAGTAAATCCACTATTTACCACTTGCTCAAAAAGACGACAAATAGATATTGATACAAACTTATTATGATCTTGCTAGAATCTTGCCGCAGAGATTAAAATTTTCTTACCTGAGTTCTTTAGATTATCATTATTCTTTTTTATATTTCCAGTTCAGCCTTCAGAGCCCCGTATTTTCGACGCTCAAGGCCATGAGCTTCTTCACGGTTCTGCCGGACCCTTCTTACAAGGTCACGAGCTATTTCTATCTTGCCAGGTTTATGGAGGTAGGTATAAAATACAAATAATAGTGAATCCTATAAGAGCTTGATTATCAAGATGTACTTCTCAAAGAGTGCATTCCAAAACTGAATCTCCTAGAACCCGTTCTCGAAAAGCCTATCAACGACTCCCGGTTCCATACATTAGTCCAGATAACGGAGAAATGTAGAAGCCAATTTTGGCACAAATGTGGAGTGAGGGTGTTTATGAGTGAGAGTAGAGCTAAGGAGGTAGGGGTAGTTTGTAGGTCTCTTTTTTCAGTTCTTTCTCAATAACTCAAAAACTACTGCCTCTATCAAAATAATGTTTAGATATTTTATCATTATTAAAGAATTCCCTACAAAAAATATTCGATACATTTTTTGCTAGAATTAGTACTAAGGGAGATATGGAGAGAGAAATATAAGAAATTATGGGAAAACAGTTTTTATTGTTAAAAATCAAGTTTTTAAGTTGCTCAGTCACATATTGATGACTTTACAACAGGTGACTTTAATCATGTAATATGTAACGGAAAAATTGGGGAATGAAGTCAGAGCTTTTCTCATTACTCTATCCAGTATCCCCTCTCTAGCGACGCTCGTCAGTGTTGTTAGGTTGGAGATTCTTTCTCCTAGATCTAAGTTTTTTTGCTCAGGATTCTACAAAAAAGATCCAATATACTTCTTTGTTGGGATCAATCCTCAATTGTGTATGAAAGTCGAGGAAATGAAAAATTATGAATAATCGGTTTATATTTCTTTAAATTTAATTACAAGTGTTAAAAAATGTATCTTGTACATCAATTCTCGTCACATCCATATTCTCATCATCATCATCGATACTGCTTCGATGAGGGCTCTGTCCGTACATGAGCCGAGGGTCATACAGACAGCAGAACAGGGTCGTTCGTGATAACTGGGTTCGTGAATGTGTGTGTTCAAAACAATTTGATTCTAATATCTTCAATTTTTTGTTTTTATTCAAATATGTAGCACTAGAAAATAGCCCTCCATAAACTTTTGACTCTGGGAAAAATCTACATAGAGTAAAAAGCCTGAACCTAGGAGTAGAATCTCCAACCTAACAACATTGATGAGCGTTACTAGGAAGGGGAAAAGTACTGAATAGAGTAAGGAGGAAAGCACTGACTACACTCCTCATAGTCGCACATTATTGTGATCCTCTCAACACACAATCCTTTCATTATATATAACATGATTATACTTACCTGTATTATTAAAACTTGATTTTCAACAATAAAAACATTTTCTTTTTTGTATACTCGATGGAAAACATCAGGTTTAATATATAGAAATCAGTGGAGAAATCTGCCAGTTTTCCAATCAGCCATATTTTTCCAATTAGCAAAACAAAATACAACAAACCGAAAGCGCACTATGACACACGCTCAAATGACAGCTTTGACCTAATCAAGAAAAAGTTACAGTTTGAACATATGAGAGAACAAAAATTTTTTTGATTTCGCCAGAAACCAATTTCGCTAGAATTTTTAGCTTCTGTCGTTCCTTAAAAATTAATTCTTGATACTGTTTATTTGTTCCCATGCTTTTGCTTGGCAGTTTTCAAGATCATCACGTTTTTGCAAGAACACAACCTTGATTATTATTTCTGTGGAAAATTATTTCTATTCTTGGAGTCTTCCACTTGAATTTTTCCATCAAGTTGACAAGAAAAATATATGTGCAACACGTGAAAAAAGCGATATTACTTTACTCGTGTGAATTTTTTTCACTCGCTAGTAAACTCTCACTTTTCTCTACTTGTACAGGATATTTTTAATATAATATGAGTGAAATCTCTTCAGCCAGTATTTGGTAATGTATTATTAGTTAATATAAGCTATTCGACATAGATTTCGCGCAAGAATGAACTTGTCTTCTTCACTTATATCAGTCAGTGCTGAACAATCACGTGTGAAGTACATATATGCAACATTGATGTCACTATAAACATGCAATAGTTCTTAAGTAAATTGATATTCTATGATCTTACTTCAGTTGGGAATAAATAATATAGATGTGAATTTACATTGAATAATAGTTTCTTCAGTTTTTTGTTTCAATTTATTGAGAAAAACACTAGTTTGATATTGCCCCGTAAATTTTATTAGATGGTGCAAGTGCAGACCATCACAAAAAAGGTTCTGGAGAACAATTGTCTCTGATCTTCCTGTTAAATTAATATACGATAGTCAATTTTTCAATAATTAAATGTTATGTCTATATTTCAAACATTGTTTTATTTTTCTCTACCCTCTTCTATTACTCAGCAGAAAGACTAGTTTGTTTGAAAATGGATAACAATAGAGATAAGCAATATATTCTAATGCGGTAAAAAGCATATTATAGCAGATTTTTTAATTATTCTGCTCTTGCCTCATTGCATATGGAGCAAGGTTTCAAAGCATTTTTAACTATCAGTTACGCTGTTTCCCCCATTCCAGGAAAAGTGCAGAGTAGATGACATTTCAAACAATTTTCCATCAAAATGAGAATTCTTAAGCAAAATTGGGGTCTTAGTTATAATTAATCAAATAGAAATAGCTGTGCAGAGCGTTTGATATCGACAACGTTAAGAATTCACATAGGAAACTTAAAATACACTGGTTTAAATTCTAACTACACAAAAACCAGTCTACACTTACCCCACTTCACCTTATGTATTTTTCACATTTTTCTATTTTCCTCTTTCCATATTTCGTCTAGTTCTGATCCCAGTGAAAAAATGTATTGTATGTTCTTTTCTGAAGAGTTCTCTTCAAATCAACTAAGTATATCAACCCATATTGTTAGAGGCTATAATTTTGTAGTTATCAACAAAAAACTGAAAAAGAAGTTCTTCAAACTACCCTCTCTCTCTTAGCTCTACCTCCACCTATTAAGGTGCGGCCTCATGCGAACGCTCGACGCTGGTTTCTAGCGACAAATTTGGTCACGTGGTACTATTTTAAATTTCCCGGCACTTCAAAATATGCAGCGACAAAGCTGAACAAGTTGAGCTTTGTCGCTATCAGGTTGCTATGGATGGAGTGTATCCTGGAGTGTATAAAAGGAGGGTTATCTCTAATGAACAATACGTCCAAAATGTCAAATTGAAAGAGTATAATAATTTACCAAATGATATAAAAAATGTGACCAATATTACACATTTAAAAAAAAAGTAAATATATTCCTGAAAAGTGTTGATGATACAACATCAATCAGTTAGTTTTGTAATTTTTTTTTTTTAGGTTAGGCATATTATTAGTGTCATAATTATATTTTTCTCATATGATTTTATATTATTTATACTGTTGATAGCTTCAGCTGAATAAACGACGTGGCAATGATTGGTTCAAGTAGAATGTTGCATAAATTGCTATATAATATTTTTCATTCTGTACAGTTAGAATCTATTTCTCTTTTTTCATTGATCATTTTGAATCTGATAAATTATTTTTTCAATTGGTAATTCGATCATTTAAACAGAAGTTACAGGATGATTTTCACTAGACGGGCTATTTGCGTTAACCAGAGCCATCCCTATTTTTTGCACCTAGAATCAGCTCACGTTTATAATCCTCCATCTACACACTCCATATTTGTTGATAATATAAATCCGCGTCGATGAATCGATTTATAGTTCGATATGTCAAATTTTGATATTAATATTTTTAATCCTTGCAAGCAAAGAAGCCATGTTGACGCTGCTATTTGACGCAGCAACTTGTCGCTGAATATTTTGAAATGCCGGGAAATTTAAAATAGTACCACGTGACCGAATTTGTCGCTGGAATCGAGCGTCGAGCGTTCGCATGAGACCGCACCTTTAGGACTCTTGATATGTTATTGAGGAATTGAGGACTTCTTACCCTACATGTGTGTCGAAATTGGTTCTTACATGATTTTTTTCGTTATTAGGCCTATTTCATTTTTCGCTTCGTTACTTGGACAACACCTGCAGAAGTGAATAATGTGTTACACATCCAACCTCGTCGATTTTGATGAGTACCACCTATATTTCATTATTGAGATAGAATATATATATATATATATATATATATATATATATATATATATATATATATATATATATATATATATATATATATATATATATATATATATATATATATATATATATATATATAAGATAAGGATTAATCGCGACTGCAATTAGTTAAGGTAACAGAAGTTTCGTGGGCGTTTGCAGTCCATTGACTGCAAGCGCTTTGTGAAATCAAATTAAAAGAACCTGCTCTGCAGGTAGGCTTGCGTTATAGTTTTGTTGGTATAACGACTACAGCGACTAATTATAGCGCTGTAGGTTTAATAAAGTAAAACCTGTTTATTGGCGATTTCACAAAGTATCTGTAATCAAATTAAAAGAACCTGCTCTGCAGGTAGGCTTGCGTTATAGTTTTGTTGCTATAACTAAATCTATCATAGTCCAGCAATTTATGTAACGCGGCAAACGTTATCATCGTCTATTATTTGTTTTGTTTAATTAGTCCTACGTTGTGTTTGATTTTTGTTTCAAAGATGTGCCCAGAATTCTTTTAATTGAAGTCGTGGTTGTGCAGGGTAGAGAAATAGAAATACAACATAAATTCAGACCAAAAATATAACAACAGTTTATTTTCCTCACAATAATACAAAATTTATGCAATTAGCGGTATTGTATACTTAATGGAGGGTGAGTGATGTAGACGGTCAGAGGGCTCCCGGAATGAAGTCCCCGGAACGTCGGTGGAGGCTCCGGACTGGGCTCGGCTCGGTCGCCGGCTGTAGTGCGGTAGGAGTCGGACGTGCGCTGATCGAGTACGGCAGCTTGCGTACGATAGCGGCACCGAGTAGCCCACGGACGCGACAGTGGCCCCGGACTGTCCCCTTGGTCGGGTGAGGACGCCTGCGGCTAGACCCCGTAGCGGCTTGTTAGGGACGCTTCACACTTTCCTATCCCCTGGATAGGTGGATGGCGATTTCACAAAGTATCTGTAATCAAATTAAAAGAACCTGCTCTGCAGGTAGGCTTGCGTTATAGTTTTGTTGCTATAACGACTACAGCGACTAATTATAGCGCTGTAGGTTTAATAAAGTAAAACCTGTTTATCAGGTGTATTGGTGCAATACTTTTAATAGTAATGCGGCATCGCAGGCAGTCTTATGTCATAGTATCAGCTACAACGACTACAGCGGCCAATAAGTTTTATTGAGGGTTTGTGAGACCCTGTATAGTTGGCTTGTGAGGCCGGGCTTGTGAGGCCCCGTAGAGTTGGCTTGTGAGGCCGGGCTTGTGAGGCCCTATCGACGAGTTTCCTCCGAACGTGCCAGTATTCACCAAGCAGCTGGACGGAGGGTTGAGATGGCTTGTGAGGCCGTAGCGACGGGTTTGCGTTGTAGACGTGCCAGTATTCACCAAGCAACTGAACTACGACGGCTCCTCCGAACGTGCCAGTATTCACCAAGCAGCTGGACGGAGTTAGCTACCACAGAGCGTGCCAGTATTCACCAAGCAGCTTGATAAACAGGTTTTACTTTATTAAACCTACAGCGCTATAATTAGTCGCTGTAGTCGTTATAGCAACAAAACTATAACGCAAGCCTACCTGCAGAGCAGGTTCTTTTAATTTGATTACAGATACTTTGTGAAATCGCCATCCACCTATCCAGGGGATAGGAAAGTGTGAAGCGTCCCTAACAAGCCGCTACGGGGTCTAGCCGCAGGCGTCCTCACCCGACCAAGGGGACAGTCCGGGGCC
Organism: Dromius quadrimaculatus; assembly: GCA_963989225.1. NCBI lineage: Eukaryota > Metazoa > Arthropoda > Insecta > Coleoptera > Carabidae > Dromius > Dromius quadrimaculatus. The sequence goes on from OZ022328.1 coordinate 9,467,855, forward strand.
ACTGTCGCGTCCGTGGGCTACTCGGTGCCGCTATCGTACGCAAGCTGCCGTACTCGATCAGCGCACGTCCGACTCCTACCGCACTACAGCCGGCGACCGAGCCGAGCCCAGTCCGGAGCCTCCACCGACGTTCCGGGGACTTCATTCCGGGAGCCCTCTGACCGTCTACATCACTCACCCTCCATTAAGTATACAATACCGCTAATTGCATAAATTTTGTATTATTGTGAGGAAAATAAACTGTTGTTATATTTTTGGTCTGAATTTATGTTGTATTTCTATTTCTCTACCCTGCACAACCACGACTTCAATTAAAAGAATTCTGGGCACATCTTTGAAACAAAAATCAAACACAACGTAGGACTAATTAAACAAAACAAATAATAGACGATGATAACGTTTGCCGCGTTACAATATATATATATATATATATATATATATATATATATATATATATATATATATATATATATATATATATATATATATATATATATATATATATATATATATATATATATATATATATATATATATATATATATATATATATATATATATATATATATATATATATATATATTTCATGTATATATTAATATATTTCATCCATTTCTGTTTCTTGTATGATTTTATCAGAAGTTTGCACGGAAGTCTGGCGTAATGGAAAAACTTACATTTATAGAAACAAGTTACAGTTTAATTTGTATTTAATAACAGCAAACTTGAAAAGTTTCTTCTACTTTATTCCATTAACTTTCTCTGTGATTATAGTAATTAATATAATAACTGAGTTTTGATGTTATCCAGCAAAGTTCAAGAGTTCTCCATGTATAATAGTATATGTATCTTTTATTAATAATTAGAAGAAATAATTTTTCAACTCACTTTTCCCTGATTTTGGATTATATTGGAAATAATAGAATGATAGAAAATGTATCTTTCGATGCAAAATTCATTCGACTTTTATCAATATTCCAAATTATCCACTGGGAATTGTTGAAATCAAACTCTCACTGTTTAATGCTACAATGGAGAACGTTCTGGATCATATTGCACTTAGGTAGCTCTTATCTCATTGTTGATGTCAGAAACCAAGAAAAGCTACATATTGATAGTCAACATCCATTGTACCTAATATGCGATCTATTGGCTTCTCATTTTGAGGAGAGGAAATTCATTTTTAAAGGAGTCTGGGCACTGTTGTTATTGACCGAATTAAATTCATTCTTTGATGGCAGATATCCGACTTTCCTCTCATTGAAATTTATTCATATATCCTCTTATCTCTGTGATAACACTCTGAATTTGGTAATGAGAATCTGATAATATATTTTCTGTTTTCAGGTCGACCACGACCAACAGTAACATGGTGGCAAAATGGTTCACTCATAGACAGTGTTGTTGATAGTACCCGAGATGCGCGTACCACAGTAAATCAGTTACTGATTTCGAGAGTTACCCGACAAATGAGAGGTACCAAATTGGAATGTCGAGCTTCTTCACATGATGCTGCTGGTTATATAGGCAAGGAAGTCGGACTTGTTGTCTATTGTAAGTATGTCAGAAATGTTTTCTTAATGTATCACGAGTCTGGTATTTATTTTTGAATTTTGCATCAAAGTACAATCTGAGCGTTCACCATGAATTTTCCTGGACCATTTAGCCAAGAATATGCCAGATAAGTACGCATTCGCTGAACGCTTTGTCGATGTTTATGACGCTCCTACATATTTTATTTCAAGTTTTATTCGTGTGAAGCACCATGTTCTCGCGTATATCAACTTGCTAGATTCTACTCATAAATATGCATTTTAAGAGTGCGCTTCTATGCGAAAACCAGCAGCTCGGTGGAAGATGACACAACATTCGCATATTCCTATTTGACACTATTGTCTAGAAGAGAAAAAAATTGCTTTTTCCAGCGGTTTCACCCGCATATAGATATACTTTTTGAAATCAATAAAAAGAATATATATATAATAAACTAGCTGTTACCCGCGGTTCCATCAGCATACAGAAGAGATTTTTGAAATCAATAAAAACAATATGCTTTGTATATTTGAAATTATTCCTTAATCAAGTATTAACTGAGTCGGATGGATAATACGCGAATGAACAAATACGACCCGTGCATCACTTATTATATGTTCAAGATTTTATGCTAGAGATCTTCCCACAAGTGCCAACATCAACTAAAGAAAATTCCAACTCAATTGATGAAGGTTTTTTGAAGATTAGACTCGACATTACACTGCAGTGCAAGTCATACTTTGATGGTTCTATGGATAAAATTATTCATTACAATTCACTCGTCATCTATTGTACATTGGTATTACTATGTCAAAAATCTTAACGTGAGTGCCAGCAATATCTGCACAAACTTTCAACCCAATCGGATGAGCGATGCGTGATCGATCGATTACGACTTGTGCGCCACTTACTGTACATTGATATTACTAGATCAGGAATTTGTTTGCAAGCGTCAATAACAACTATTGAGTTTCAACTCAATCTATATAGCCGCTTGGAAAATCAGGCTGGACAAACAGATAGGAAGAAAAAGATCTAAAAAATTAGTATTGCCACAAGACGAGACGAGACCAGACTTCAGTGAGTCTCGTCTCGGTCTCGTGGTGGTCTCGCCTAGCTGAGTCTCGTCTCGGTATTGCCTTGGTCTCGAGTAGGTCAGTCTCGTCTCGGTCTCGAGTCTCGACAAGAGTCTCGCCATGATTTCCCAAAATTACATTTTCTTACATACGGGAATAAATTCGTTCTACCTGATTATTATTTGCTATGAATTCTATCAAAAATATGTATTTGTGTGTTTGGTGCGCGGAGTCGCTTTAAGGTCAAACTCTTATTTGTAAAGATTGTCTTTTGACGCCATTTTATAGACTTTCGACACATGTACCACCTATCGGACTGTTATAGAAGTGATTTAATGTCATCATTGTTGAAGACAGTCTTCCAGAAGTAAGAGAAAGGGTAAAGTCAGTTTCCTTATTTCGAGTCAGATTTTACATGTGTATAAAATAGTAATAATAGAATAAAATTATACTACTATATTTAATATTAGATCAGAATGATTAAACTTCATTTGAATCTAATTCCAAACATCGTTTTCAACTAACTGCCAGCATAAAATTGTCGATCATATTATTTGCACAAACATACAATATTCAAGTCCCTATAAATGTAACTATGACGTCATGATATTGACATAGAGATTGCGATGTCTAACAAGCTGTCTCTATGAATTAGAATAGGACCTCTAGAGCCACATGGATTCGAGATAATAAAGAGATAATAGTTTTATGCAACAAATGTGTAAACTTGAGCATTATGACAATGTTAAGAATACATACTTCAAATCAAGAATCACTGAGTTACAAAACATGTTTCCCGAATTTAATAATACTAGTTCGCACATGTGTTTGACGCCACACGATATGTCTTTCACGATACTCAAGATAAATTCATTTGAACTGAATTCAAGTTACGAAAGCGTCCATATGAATTGATGGTGAATCTAAGAAGCATTGTTTGCGATGTGTAAACCACAAAATTCAGAAGTGGATGAGAAAAAAGCAAATTTTCGAATGAGGTTATGTTATTGACTGTGAATAACGAGCTATATGACTCAAATTACTTAAATTTATGAAAGATTAGTATTGATTTTCTCTTCCCATGACCCAGTCCAGCCTAATCTGATTTAATTTTGACATACAGAAATATCACCAGGAATCTTATAGGAATCGATTTATGTAACGTATTTCCAGTGAAAATTAGTTATAGTATGATAATTTTTTCTTCCATTATGTCGATAGTTTTTTGTGAAATTAAATGTGTTGTGTTAGTATTGAGGCTCGTCCTGTTGCACAATATTACTATATAAAATCTGCTGCGACCACACAATACTTCCCTAACCAAAAATTGTATGGCCGGTTTCATCGCTGTATCATAGATGTGTCGCATCAATCAATTGTTTATTTCAAAATGATAGCTGTCATTCTCATAGTTACAGCTGTCATTGACAAAGTAACGACTGTCATTGTTGAAATGACGGATGGCGGTCATATTCAAGTCCCTACATAAAACAAGTATTTTTTAGAATGAGTTCTTTTCTAGATTTTCAGAGTCTTCAATCAATTTACAGTTTTGACATTAGATAACCGGAAGTATAATATTATAACGTGGACTCCACCAATTATTTATTTTATATTCCTACTAAGCCTATCTCCCAGAGAGCTTAAGATTGATACCAAACTAGACATCATTAAAATAACTTGTCAAAAAAACAATTGACAATCGTTTGAATATCCTATTTCACACTCCTACTAGAATTATTCTTGCAGGAGCCTTAGGTAATTTGATACCAAACATGATAGAACCAAATGACTTACCTTAAAAAAACAATCGACAAAAAAATATTGTTATATAGGCTAAATATGAAGTGAATATTCTAAGAGAGCAGTAGAAAAAATGATTGTCTCAATCGGAGACTTATCTATTAGTAACCATCTTAATTCAACTATTATTACTGCAGTTTGGTGGTATTCACCTACTTGCTCTATAAAATTACTTTTAGAAGAAGTAAAAATGAATTTTAAGTGATTATAATACAAATCTCGTCGAGAGTCTTGCGAGACTCTCTCCGAGACTCAACTCTGGTCTCGTCTCGGTCTCGACTTTTGGCTCGAGATCCATTCTATGGTCTCGTCTCGACTTTTTGAGGAGAGACGAGACGAGACGAGACCGAGACTGGTCTCGAATCTCGTGGCAACACTTCAAAAAATGTGTGTTTGAATTCTGGAATCTCACAAATAACCATATGAGATTTGAAAAAAGTCCTTATTGCTAAATCATAGACAGCCACTTCGATCCAAATTTATTGTTCAGGATATGGCATCAACATTGTTGTATTAAATACTAAATGACATGACTCCAACAACAAAAACATAGAACTCACTTATGACCTTGAAATCGTGTTTGGGCTACTTGATTCGTCTCTGTCGCGAAATACTTTCTCAACCAATCGTAGCTCTCCATAAAATACTCATCTACGAAGTTTAATAGTAAATCGTATTTTTTAATATTCCATTGGCAACCTTAATTCATAACTGTTGTGAGAATCATATTTCAGTATTACTATGACATTGACATCAAAAACAGAAGGAGTCCTATGGATAGTTTTATTCCTCTTTGGAGCACCCTAATTCATCCTTGTTAAATAAATAATATTATAGTATTATATTTCTCCCCGTTGTCCACCTGGATATAAAATTCTGTGCCTCTAACATCAGAGAAATATAACTTTCATATAAACTTGCAATCGCCTTTATAACTTCTCAATCTGGCCCTGTCGCAAAATCCTTAATCAAATGACCTTAGATCGCCACAAATTACTCACCTGCAAAATTCCAGTGCAATTTGTACTTTCTGATATTGCCTTGACAACATTAGACCATTACTGTTGTAAAAATCATATTGCAGTATTTATCTAGGCATCGACATTGAAAACATTAAATTCATAAAAAAAATTGATATAACACAAGTCTTCGACCCCTGACAGAGCTCGCAGAGAGAAATTTTGTCCTCTCTGTACCACCTTGATCTAATCCCGTCAAAAAATTACATTTTGGTATTTATTCTTTCCACATTGACCACTCAACTACTGAATTTCATACCTCTACCAACAAAAATATGGAACTTTTACATAAGCTTCCTTTGATCTTACCACCTTACACCATACATTTTTTGTGGCTCTATCCTAAGTTTAATCAATCTAATTGACTCTTTTATGAAAATATGAAAATCTTATTGAGCTCATATTTTGACTACAATGGTAATTTTTCTGTCCAATCTAGTCCGGTATTTCGAATACCCGCCTAGAGTTTCTAAAAGCCTCTTGAAAGTTCTAGCAGGTCTTCAGAAATTCTACTGGACGTCTCTACATCCTTAGAGCTCATTTCACTTGTTTATCCGGCATTTCGCGATGAAAGTCTAACTTATAAGGGGCTCTGTTTGTTACGTAGGTATCACTATGAATTCAGATAGAATTTTTTGTCACCCAGGCTGAAGCTGCAGGACTATGAATTACTTCGAAAATAGGATATATTGACAGCGTCTTATAAACTGTCTTATAGTCATTGCTTCGACTGTATATTTGGCAGTAATTCACTCGACCAGTTGAATAATTATTTCAGGATTTTGTGGTGCAGTGCAATTCTCCCTATTGCAAATTCTGAACAGCATATTCTAAATGCCTTTCTTTAGGCTAATCCGATCCCATTTCAATTCAGTATGGAATAGAATATCGATGGAATCTAGAGTAATTCAATGCTATAAAAACGTTTAATGCTCATAATATGAGACTGGTGTTCAGAGTGTTAGTCCAGTGTAACGACGAAACTACATATCTTAATTCAGATAATGTCTATATTAGGATTTATGGAAGATTAACTTGTGCAATTTCGTAAAAGCTGACAGAGACACTTTAGATCGGATTACATTAAAGTGTGAACAATATCGAATCGATAATTAATATTAGAGTTACATCAATTCTAATGACAATGCTTAAATAGGATGTACAGTTTATTAATGACTTTGGATTATGTATTAACATTTTCAGGCCAATTTTTGAGACATAAAGCCAGAGCCTTGAATTGGAAGATATTTTGATGTACCTATGAATGCCATTTGCGAAATCATAATTGAATACTGAAACTGAGACAGCAATAATTTTCGCCAAAATTCTCCCAATTATTGTTTTCCTCGAGCAATATGATCAAGTATCGTGAAATATCACATGTTTGTGTTGAAACGCTCAAACGGAACATAAATTTTTTCCGGGAAAATTTACTATGACAGTCAGTAGATATTTCTCTGGAACATAAACTGAAAAATTTATATCACCTACAGAAATACTGAGAAAAGAAAATAAATCGTACGTTCTGACGTGGACAGAATTTCTATAAATACCGAAACTTCATAGAGCAGCAATGCTACAAATTGATTATCAAATGGAATTGGATCAAAAAGGAGAATTAATAGATTGAAACTCTCTCAAGAGAGAATTCAATTCAGCCATTTGAATCGGGCGATAAATCAAACAAAGCTTTTGTAGAAAATTACCGGTCCAAATGAAATAAAATTTCATGATCGGCTATCAAGTCACAATCAATAATCCGATAAGATAACAAAGAGGCTAATATCCTATAAGTTCTTTTACTAACAGAATTTATTCGTTATCTCTTTTTCGGAACAAACGAACAATTTCTATTGACGGAAAAAGAACATGGTTTATTTCTTTCTTTGTCGACCGGCATCATAAGCCGAGTGGAAACTGAAATATCGTCAGTGGGTTCGACCAATAAACTATTCATTTTGTTGCAACGTTGGCGAACAAAAGAAACGTGAACGCTAATCGTAAAGAAAACCGCGCGCCAATCTAGTACGCTTGGAAAATAAATGTTTCGCTGCGGAAACATCGAATAGAGAGTAATAGAGCGGAGAAATTATTTAGGGGGAGAGGCCCAGATTGCCAAAGGAGAGTTTCAACCAAAGAGGTCTTAGCCAGTAAAGAATCTACTTCCCACATCTCCTCTGAACAGAACAATATGTATTGTAACAATATCATCTATTTTTGCCTCACACATATAAAGAACTTAAGAGATATTGAATTTAACCAGTATTAGAACTCATGATTTCAATTCTCCCAGAGTGTTTTCATCCCTCCATAAATTGACAAGCATTTTTGGTATTTTTACTTACTTGTACTAAATACAAGAAAGTATTCTGAAACCGACAGAATTCACCTATCGAGATTTTGATGGAAATATCCGTTTTGAGCATCCCTTGATCCATTTTGACTATTTTTGGCTTGATATTGGTACGTATGTTCGTGCGTGCGTGCGTGCGTAACTCGCATATCTCAAAACTGGTTGAACGTATAATGATGAAATTTTGTATATAATACTGGTATAGGGTCTAGTTGTGCACCTCGCATTATGGTCCAATCGTCTGTACCGAAAGTGAACTTTACTTGGAACGTTCTTCGAACTTGGATGTTGAAATTCAGTATTTGAACTTGATGTTGAATCAGAATGGTTATCTGCTATTTTTGTTTAAGTTGGCTAAGCCAGAAGTGCACTTTACTTCAAACTTTTTTTAAATTTTTTGTATAAATCTAGAATGATCAGTCTTTGCATATTGAAATTTAGTGTTTGAACTTGTTGTAGCATCAAAATAGTTATCTACTATTTTTGTTTTCAATCGGCTAAGCTGGAAATGCAGTTTATAAGTATAGCAGACATTCAGAATTTGCTGTATGAAACAATCAGTTCAATTGAAATGTGAAGATAGGCAATGCTAATATGTTGTCAATTTTTCAATTTTGTTCGACATTTTACATATCAAAATATTTTTTTCTGAATTTCATTCCGTAAGCATAACAATAGCGACAAAATTGGATCAGAACATGCTTTTTCATACAAATTTTAGATCTATTTTCATTATGTTGGTCACACGATCCAGCTCTAAATTCAGCATTATCAAACTCCAAATATGCATACTCATCAAACCTTTTGAAGGCATTGAAATCTACGACTATCTGTCGGACCAAAAGTACAAGGAAATATTGTTGAACCGACAAAATCCACATATCGAGTTTTCGATGGATATATCCGTTTTAACTATTTTTGGCTTGAAGTCGGTACATATGTACGGATGTATGTGTGTATGTGCGTAATTCGCAAATTTAAGAATTCGTCAAACGTATTATGCTGAAATTTTGTATAAGAAACTGGTATAGGATCTAGGATCTTGATGTGCACCTTGCATTATGGTTGCAATCGTCTGTACTGGAAGTGCGCTCTACCTGATACTTCTTTTGAATTCACTGCATAAATCTAGAATGATTAGCCGTAGAATACTGGAATTCAATATTTGGAATCATCTTCCATTTTCGTCTGAATCGACTAAGTCGGAAGTGCACTTCATATCACAGATTTTTCGAATTTCTCTCGTAAATTTAAAATAATCAGTCGCAGAATATTGAGATTTTGTATTAAGCACTTCTATAGGATCTAGTTGTACACCTTGCATTATGATTGTGATCGGCTAAGCCAGGAGTGCAGCATACTCGAATCATTTTTTTATTTTCCGCATAAATCCAAAACGATTGAACGTAGAATATAGGAATACAGTATTCAAGATGATAGTACTGTCTAGATGCTCATATCCTATTCTAATTGAGATCAAATTGGTCAAATGTGCACTATACTTGACGATCTTGAAATTTTGCACATAAATTCGGAACTGTTAACCGTAGAATCCTGGGAATCAGTATTTAGGAATGTTGTAGCATAAGAATGATGACCTACTGTTTCCATAGCAACTGAGTAGCCGTGGAATGATGAGATGTTGTGTTTGATTATTTATATCCAATGATGTACAAGTAGGTCACGTGATGTCCACTTCAGATTTTTTGATCAAGTAACAATAACAAGAAAACTAGTTGTCAGATTCTTTCGGTCTTCAAATACAATAGTGGTAGTGAGCTGATTGAATTAAAATCTCCCTGTATGATGTATGATAATAGCCCTTTTGGGTGGCTTGCTAGATCTTCAGATTAATATTCAGGTGTTTTTTGTGTGAGGGTACATAGAGGCTTTGGTATACTCAGATCCTATAGATACGATGGGAGTACAGCGAAAGCGACTAAAGAATGCAGCTACAGATATACAAATGCTAGAAAATGAATGATGCATTCCGTCGACGCCCTCAGTTTTGCATGGATTTTAATAGTAGTTTATGCAAAATAAGTATCAAGTTGAGCATCATGACATTAGATGAAGTATTTGGTGAAGAGGCTTGACGATTCAACTGACTCAGTTGAATCGTTGATCAAATAGCATAATTCTTCTTAACACTTATATTGCATACAAGATTTTTTTCTACGACCCTAATTTCTATATGTAAGTAATCAGTTACATCACGGGAAGAGAGTCGGTTGACATTTATATTCAACAAATATTGAAACATTTATTCTCAGAAATTGTATTGCAACTCGTTCAAATGATTATAAAACTGAGACGCGAAATGGACTTACTTCACGCAAGACCGTGGAAAAGAGTTATTAGAGGCATTTGGCTTGATAATATTTACAGCGCAGTCGATGTATACTCCTGTTTTTTTACATCCTTCATTCACCAACCTAAGACAGATTGATTTTTTATTTGAGCGTCTATTCTGGGTGTTTTGATTTCTCAGATCATTAACACCCCGGTACAGTATTTTACATACAATTTGATCTAATGGTTATATTTTACATCAAATCACATCACATTATGTGGACATGCACTCATATGTATACCTATGAATCTGGATGTGTTGTTTTACATTATATTCTGTCAATTTTCTTTATTTCGATTATGTATTTAGATACATTATTTGTTATCTTATTGTTATTTCCAAGTGTTTGTGGTATGTCATGTTTTTGTCCTTGTGCTTTATATCTGGTGCATTGTGTTATGATGTATTCCACTGTTATATTTGTATTACACATGGTGCAGTGTTTCAATTCCGATTTTTGTAGGAGGTGTTCGTGAGTGTATCTTGTGTGCCCTATACTCAGCCTTGTGATTATTATCTGGTGTCTTCTATTTTTAGGTGTTTCCAAGTTAAGTGTATCTTCTTTTATCATTCAAAGTTTGTTGTTTGTCGTTACTTATCATTTTTCTCTCGATTATTCTTAATTGGCGTTTCTTAACATGTTCATAAAGTCACTTGGTGTGTGAGGGAACCCGTATCAGTTTTATCTCCTCTTCTTATTGTTTTACCGCTCTGTGGATGTTCTCCTGGTTGTCCTAGATGATTTAGTTCTTGTTGTATGGGTTTTGGATACTGTTGAGTCTTAGCATATTATGAATTGATTGTGTTTGTCTTACAAGATTGTTTCAGTTGCCTTTTTATGCTGTATGATTCTGCCGTGTGGTTGCTGCTGTAGTCTGGTAGTCTGTATTTTCCGCTGTGATCATCTAACACTATACTGGCACCTGTTTTGTTATCTTGTATCTGTGTATATGCATGTTTAGATTGCATGCTTACTTTCAATTTTAAGAAATGTTTTTTGGAATAGTTCTTTTGGTGTGTGAAACTTTAAATATTTGGATAGTGATGAATGATTTCCCAAAATGTAACTGAACCTGTAAAACATAATCTGTTGGTATATAGGTAGTACCTGAAGTACTACTTACTAATCGAAAATAATGGAATAGAGAGGAAGAATATAATCAAAATGTAACATGAAACTAATTTTGAAAATTTCTTCAGATTGGCATTGTTCACAGCAATACACGATACAACATGTTGATCAGGGAAGTGGTACATTTTTGACGGAACTTATTGTAGGTACTCTCTTATTGTTGCTACACTATTTCAAACACGATGTTGCAGTTCTTCAATAGTTCACAGTGTATCTTAGTTATTATTTACTGATGCCTTCAAATGTTTCCAAAAATGAAATTCCACAGGACTAAGATCGAGTGATCTTGAGGCTCATGATACAGGACTAGGTTCTCTAATCCAACGACTCTCTCTTACATATCTGCGGAGGTGTACCGCTACGAAGAAACCATGCATGGGGCCGAATATTTAGCGGAACTGTTTTAACAGTTCTAGTGGAGTATTTTGTATGAACTGTAGTTAATCGTAACTTTTCGTACAAACACATATTATGAACTATTCACAATCCTACTCCAACCGTTCAAAAAAAACTCGATATTAAAAATTATTTCCATCAACAGCATGCGGCTTCTCTTGCGTTCAGTAATTTGAATAATGATAACTATAAATTCCTTCTTGAGTGAGCATGTACTGATTGTTAGGAGAAAAATACAAATAATGTTAAAATTTGGTCTTAATTAATATGTTGATACAGAAGCCATTCGGAGAGCATTCCTTACTGAAGATGGTCACGTTGCATCAGATATTAGACTTGAAGATTTCTCTACACAAGTTATTCAAACTTCTTATACTAAGCTCCATGAGATTTGGCGCATACTATTTGTAGAATCAATATGTATTCTAGCTACTAGAATGAAGTAGAACAACCTGAGGTTTAAATGCAGATTGAAGGACCCAAATATGGATTAGGAAAAAAATGTTTCAGGTATTGCAGTCCACTTAATTTTATTCATGTTGCTATTCAATTTTGGACGTTTCGGATGTGCACCCATCCATCTTAAGCATTCTTATCAAATATTACAATCCTATAATCTCTATAACTTCCAATATTTATTGATAACAATAGAAAAATGACAATTAACTCAAAAATAACAAAAAATGTGTGAATGTAACTTTGAGGCTACCACCAACCGAGGTGTTTTTCTATTGTTATCAATAAATATTAGAAGTTAATCTTCACAGCTATGCTGTAAACAAGGGTTATAGGATTGTAATATTTTATAAGAATGCTGAAGATGGATGGGTGCACATCCGAAACGTCCAAAATTAAATAGCAACATGAATAAAATTAAGTGGACTGCAATACCTAAAAAATTCTTTTCCTAACCTGAGGTTTACGGACAAAATAAAAATTGAGAGTGAAACTTGAAGTTATGAAGCATATTGGTTCGGTCGAGCCTTTTATGAGAACGTGCACTGAGAAAGAAGGCACCAAAGAGAATACTGATCACTTTCATCATATTGGATGACTTCACAAAGAAATATCACAAATGTGACATTTTGTTATGCTTGGAACATTCTAATAAAATTAGAGCTCAAATATTATAAATAATATAAATGTTCCATGAAAACTACAAATTTAAGAGTCGGACACAGTCAATCATCTTGGATGAGAGAGCAACTGTATACACGTGTTTCGTCCTTATCAGGACTCATCAGTACAGTATAGCCAAAGCCCTTGTTTTATTTATTTATAATATTTGAACTCTAATATTGAATGACATTCTATAGACGCTCACTTAGCTGATATTCTTATGACCAGTTGCACCATCGTCACTTAAATTCAAGTGGAGTTTAATATCTATGGAAACTATTGTATGGACAATTGATACTACGGTTATCATTTCTTCCTTGAAGTTAGTACGGTCGTGCAACTGGCTATCAGTGCTTCGAATCTACTAATTTGAGCTCATAAGCAACAAATGATATAGGTAAATGTTTTCATTGCCGAAGAAAAAAATCAAAGCGATACTGTTGGAACTTGATGTATGTCTTCTCAAAGTAATTTTAATAATTCTTCTAGTCTCTTACTCAAACTCAAGAAGTGATCTTTGAGCATCTTCGAGCTTTCAATTCCTCATTTCGAGATTGTCTTGCAAACACAGAACACGTGAAATAATCAGGAATATACCTTTGTCAGTTGAATCAATCCATATGAGTATTGCCAACGGCAGCATCAAAGTGGTTTTTTTTTCGATTGTATTTTAAGGAGTCCGCGGATAATTGTTTGGTGACACTACGACTCTGCCCTAGAAAGAGGTTGGGAGACCTTGTACTAGAGCATTATCAACATTTTGTCAATATCTTTGACATCTTCTATCTTTACCAGGATCAGGTCCTGATGTTTCTGTACGACAAAGATGCTGGACTAGTTTTGCAAATATTCGATGATTGTGATGCCTCCTGCTAACCTCCTGTTTTGCTCCACTTCTCCGTATATCTATCGTTAATCATTTATTAATAAATACAAAATACCTTTCCGAGCACAAACCCAATGATATCAATTATAGCGAACATATCCTCTACGTTAGGTACTGGCAAACATTGGCCAATCGAATTAGTTGGTCATTATGCGCTTAATTCAAGTATTATGTCCTATATATCAAATTTGAGATAAGTTATTACTTATTAGTCAATATTAATATGTAATATTGTGCTTTCAAGAGATATTATCAAACAAAAGACTTGAAACTATCTATTTACTGGAACTATTTCCCGATTCAAGAATCTCACCGCAATTCTTTCTGATGCGTCTAGTATCATATACTACCGATTTCTGTTAGGTACTCAGCTTTACACACTATATAGAGATTTTCTGAAGTAGGTTTTGTTGAATAACCATCTAGAGTGGATTGGAGGATATAATGTAGGTAGTGGTTATGTCATCAGTAGAACATATTACTATCCTAAAATCGAGCCTCATGAACTGAGCGATAAAACTTGTACAAACAAAACTATGATAATATAATATTTTACTGTACAGCTTCAATTACTCATGTTGAATTTGCTTTGTTATACCCTCAATATATTAAAGCTATGGACAGTATGCTGAATTTTCATGGATACGCTTTATTCAACACGTGATGCAAATAAGTTCTTCACTTGGGATTGCACCTAGCCATTTTATTTTTATACCGCGGTACAGAACCCCTTTCTCCGGATTATTAACACTCTTTTGAAACTTTGTGAGTGGCTTCATTTTGATGAGTCCGACAACTTTTTTATCTGCGAAAATATTTGAAACTGCTGCATTTTCCATCGAACAGCCTAAAAAGACGTCGATTCTATGATTTATTCTTGATCAATAACATCACTCTCTTTTATAGTTTAATCGTAAGATAATAATAGCGAAAACACACACAATATTTTGTCCGACAGAAATATTGCGGCGTTCGGCGTAACCCCCATCTCCAACATGTCAAAATTTCAAGTTTTGTTAGAATATTAACATTCTGTTGGAATTCTCAGTACTATCAAATGAACATTAGTGAAGTTGAGTGGTGATATTGTCTGATAAAATTTCTACTGCATATTTTCAGTCCGAAGCTCTGAAAATGTCAATTCTATGAGTTTGGTTTGCTGATTAACACTTGTCGGACAAAAATCATACATATAGGTTAGTATATTTCTTGATCAAACAATATATTGTCCGAAATAGTGCGTCGTTTTGCCAGTCCAAAAATAAAAAGATAAGAAGTAGCATTTTCTGTGTTCGTATGCGCACAATATTGAATCTACCTTTGAACCAAATTTTGTACATCTATTTGTGGGATCAAAAATAATATCCTCCTAATTTTTACGTCTTTATTTCTATAACTTGATCCATAGCGATTTTTCATTCGCAAAAATTTTTTCTTATGTTTCCTCCACAATATAGTGCAACATGTAAAAAAAGGAATTAAAGAAATATATTGATATAAAACTGAACATACAATTTGAAAATACCATTATTATAGAGAAAATTTCCAAAGGAAAGCGGAAAATTGGAAGCAGATGTGAAACAAGAAACATAAAAACATGCTTAGAAAAAATTGTTTCAACATTAGAAAACCTATCGAAATGATATTTTCCATACGATTCTAAAATATTGATATCTCAAAAATTTCCAAGAATAATGGGAAAATTTGAAATCAAGTTTTCATAATTTATATGAAAGAATACATGCTTCGGAAGAAAATCGTTTTTGAAGCAAATATTCAATTTAATCAGTATCAGATTCATCCGTTGATGAATTCTCACCATCTGCACGAAAGCCATATTCATTGTCTTCAGTAGTGCTACTGTCATCCTCATCCTCATTATTATCTGAGTCTGTAATAAAATCTGAAATATATATTCAAATGAAGTGAAGTATATTTATGAATTGATAACAAGATCACATAGGGTCCGAATCACCAATCTCGATGACACTTGCAGATATGTTTCAAATATGAAAAAGATGGAAAGCGTAGGTATAGAGACTATTGCCAGGTAGAAGAAGATTATTCTTTCTACCTTCTATGGTATTACATTGGAGAATATCACGGTACTTATCTTAAGAAATCGATTTCAACATATCATTAGTGACAATTTGCGAAATAAATTTTTTGAATTTTTTATTAATATGCAGCAGATATTTTGTGGGACAATCATACCAATGTTTTCTGTATATCATTCCGAAGAGAAAACAATCAGCAAACCAAACTCATAGAATTGACATTTTCAGAACTTCGGAATGAAAATATGCAGCAGAAATTTTATCGGACAATACCACCACTCAACTTCACTAATGTTTATTTGATAGTACTGAGAATTTCAACAGAATGATAATAATCTAACAAAACTTGTAATTTTGACATGTTGGCGATGGAGGTTACGCCGGATGCCGCAATATTTTTGTCGGACAAAATATTGTGTGTGTTTTTGCTATTATTATCTTACGATTAAACTATAAAAGAGAGTGATGTTATTGATCAAGAATAAATCATAGAATCGACGTCTTTTTAGGCTGTTCGATGGAAAATGCAGCAGTTTCAAATATTTTCGCAGATAAAAAAGTTGTCGGACTCATCAAAATGAAGCCACTCACAAAGTTTCAAAAGAGTGTTAATAATCCGGAGAAAGGGGTTCTGTACCGCGGTCTATTTTGCTAATCCTTTTTTTCTATGGATGAAATATGATGGAAATACTTCTGTCGTTACAAAATCTATAAATTATTATGAGTAATACAAACATAATGAGCTCAAATTATCCCGTGGGCGAGTGCCTAGTTGCTCAGCCTCTCTTGTTTATCGCCTATACCACCGACATAACCTAGTAATCCAATTTTTTTCGTGATACTTCAAGTTTGAATGGCCTTAATCTAAAGTTGGCAGAGATCAAACCAAGCCACCATTCCATTTGCGATTCGAACTGCTAAGAGCTTTCTCTGTTAAATATATTTTGTCAGAATAATTTTGTGAGGCATAAGTTGGAAAATACATCAAAATTTTGATGGTACTTCAATACTTAGTACAATGATGATTAATCTGCCTCAATTTCAATTTTGCGATGGATTCAATATCCAAATAAATTTCCCAATTCCACTAGCAACTCTATGTCAATGAATTCTATCAGAAAACTCTCAATTGTGAGGTAGTTATTCATCAAGTTACTTTCAAATTTCTCTCATTGGTTGGATCGTCACAGAACAAAACAACCATCCTTGTTTCAATCCTTACACAGATGCAATTATTGCAGTCTCCGTATCGGTACCTTTCGTCAATTTTTTGCGCAGCTTGGATGTTTCTGTCTGGTTTTGTGTTTCTTCTCATTTGTTAGAAATTGGTTCGATTACTTCCTGTTAAGATTCAGACAGAATTAATTAAAACTCTTTCGGAACAAAGAGGATTTTCAGATGAGAATTTTTCGTCTTGCACGATATTCTAATAAGATTTTGCTTTGCAACAGGATATTGTAGATTTAAGTGGTATTCTCACTGATATATAACTTCACTTGTTTTATATATATTCTCCATTTTAATTCCATGATCATCCGCTTTCATTCTCATTATAGTGTTAAATGTGATATTAAAATTTTGTTATATGGAAGCGAACTTAAGGAACTGTTCTTCCTGGGATTTTTTACTAATATTGAAACATCTCAAGAAGATGGGCAGCTTTGCGAAGCAGCTTTCAACAAACTGACACTGGAATACCTCACGGGTATTCCGGTTCAGATGAGGGAGAAGTTTCAACTCAGGAAAAAGAAAATTTAATCTGTTTAACGTCTCCTTCTTATATCAGAGATCTTTTTTATAGTGTTGCACGATTCTTTCTGGAAGTAGGACAGAACGATGAGTCGCGTACCATTACAGACGTTATTAATTTATCATTTAATTCCAGAAGAAATTCTCACTGTCCAAATTTTCGAGCAGATTTCTTGCCATATATGAGGATTTACATTTTTGCGAGAGCTAACATAGAGCTAAGGAAAACAGGTCAAAGGAATTGTATTTGACTATTAATTGGTACGATTCCTAACGGATGAACTGTGCTGGATAGTAATGTGAGGACAACAGCCTAGGCACCGTTGTTGTTCAAGAAAATTTATCAAAATCCAGGAACAAGTTTCCAGAGAAATCATAACTCTTTCAAAGATGTTCGGATTTTAAGTACACAACAATGCAATGCACACAATTAAAGTGGAGTTGAATAGAGTATAATATTTTGTGGAAAAGTGTGTTGCGCTATTCAAATTTGATATAATTAGTTCCGGAATTACGTTCTATATATAGTGCATTATATTTAAGGAATTTAATTGCATAAATGTTTATGAATCGAATGATAAATCATGCCAATTATTTCTGAAAGCCATTTTATCCCTGACATGAATAATATATTAAATGACTTCACCCACATAATGATCTAAAATTGTTTGATGATATTGTATCCCGAATTTTCTGTTCATTGGAACTTCAGCTTGAGACTCAATGTTGGATTTACGTTTCTCGCACATATTAATCATCATCAGTGACAGTTCATTTGCTCTAAAAAAAACGCTATGTCAAAATCTCTTGCTACCTACTCTACTGGCTATATTTTCCTATTTATAGCACATCTTTATGAAACTTTTGACAGCTGTTAATAGCAGTTTACGCTGGAAAAAATTTCTTTTGAAAATGTGCAAACCAATTACTTATTGATTATTGAATCATCGATATTCCACGACATATGATTCAAGAAATGTTCCGGGGAAATACATGCTTGATTTGCCTTCTTTTTTTTACTTTTACCTTTCACTGTACGTTTAATGTCTCCAAAATTGCATAGAAAGTATCAACTCATATTTGTTATATGTAACAGCTACGAAATTGTGGGCTTTCCTAACATTTGGCGCTTCTGATCAGCTATCTCTCCTGTTCAAATTCTTTCTGGACTATATACTTTCGACGTGCGTATGGAGGGTAGAGGTAAGGAGAACCATCTTATATGGAGATACAACAAAAGAAGTGTGCATCTGAAAGCGATAAATGACAGTTCAAAAATTGACCAGATTGGCGCTAGTGTAGGAATAGTGTTCAATGTGAACTTGTTAGTTGTTCATAAAGTGAAGTGTGCTGAGTGAAAATATTGAATATTCATGGCGACTAGAGTAGTTAAGATATTCACAGTAAATAAAACTCTAATCATTCACGTAATAACTCTTTAGAATCTTCCTATGGTAACGCCATCTTAATTTGACTCTTTTCAATGGACACTTTTGTACACAGAGATGGTTCTTCTTATCTCTACCCTTCATAATCGTGCAGCAAGTCTCTGGAAAATGTTGACAGCTATAGGAGAGCGTTTATTCTAATCTACAATATGACGCGGCTTGTATTTAAACTTGTGCTGACATATATAATACAACATGAAAAAATAATAATTTCACCGTCAGTTTCACAATATTCTGTGATACCAATTCGGAGTGAATATGATTTCCACATCGGTATCACAGTTTATTTGATCAAATTATCCAAAATTTGTTTATACATATGCCATATTAGATAATAATAAATAATTTTTCAATATTGTAATGATAAACATATGCTAGGCATGTTTTATTCATCTTTCAGCATAATTCAACACTAATTTGAATTTTAATACATTGCATATATTTGATATTTACCACCAGCAAATAATTGTTGTGGATATTCATATGATATTCTAAATATGAATTATCGTCCGAATGATCAAGTTTTTCTATCAAGTTTTGCTTTCTAGACGACAGACAAAAAGTTATTTATATAATATATATATTCATTCAGCAACTTGTAACACAGGAACAATTGTGATTCAAATTAAAAAATATGTGGATAGGACCAATTTCATTCGACTCATGGAAATTATTGAACAAGAGACTCACAATTTTAATTGGTTCTCTTTGAGTCTACGACGTCTTCCGATTCCTGATCTTCATTCATTTAGATTTCTAAATGATACTTCTTCAAGCCTCCTGTTCTTATTTCTCCATTGATTTTCTAGATCCAACTCTTTCCCGGTCTTCCACGCTTCTGTCTACCTTGTGACTTCCATTCTAATATTTGTTTGGGTATTATTTCACCTGGCATGCTTTGTACATGTTCATACTATATGAATTGTTTTCTTTTATGTATGCTGTTATGTTTTCTTCATATTTTTTATTTCTCTGATTTGTTCATTCCGTATTGTTTCTTTTCATGAGTTCTCCTGTAGCATTCAGCACTTGTTCTGTTTGTTACTTCATGGGTCATACTTCAATTCCGTATGTCATAATACTTCTAACAACTGTGTTGTATATTTTTTCTTGTTATTTATCTATCCTACAGAATTTTATTGAGTAATGCTATTGCTCTTCTTATCGCTTGATCCAAGTTCTCGTCATTTGTGATTTCCATCCCCAAGAACAGATATTTCGTGCATTGTTTTATCTCCTCGTTATTTTCCAGTATTAGGTCTGTTTGCTTATTCCCAATGCACATATACTCAGCTTTCTCCATATATACTTCTACTCTAAATGTATTTTTCTATGAGTTTTCTAGTCATATAGTTTATAACGTCGTGATCTTGTGTCAGCACTGTTTTATCATCGGTGAAGCATCATGTGTATACTGTATGGTCTCCAGTTGTTATTTCCATATATTTACATTTTCTAATGTCTTGTGTGTTCTAATATATCCCATAATTTGCTGATTGGCATGCTATCGAATGCTTTTTTCAAATCTACATATAACAGGTGGGTACCTTTAATATATGTTGCTCTCTCATGTATTATCTGGGTTGTTACAGTAATTCCGTCTGACGTCTTTTTTGTACAATTTTTTTCTTATTCCATACCTATGTCACCATCTGTGTGACAAATTTGCATTAATTTTATAGATTAGTACTTGCTAATGACACTTAACGCTAATTTAGAGAGGATATGCGGCTCCTTTGGCCTCTTTAGTTACTGAGCGGTTGTTGCAGACGGATTTGTTTTGAGCAGTTTTGTAGTTTTTCTAGTTGCTCTAAATTTTGTGGTTATTTCATTTTATAAAAATCAGTGTTATGATTTTGTGAATATTTTGTCTATTATTTATTGACGTAATTCCGGTCAAAGGTGCTGGCCCGTTTTTTTTTTGGTCGGTATTCGTTTGTGAGTATGTGTTCGTTTTTTTCTCTCTAGGGGGTTATTATTATTTGTTGTCCTTTCTCGGGAAGATACGTTCAATTATTTCTGATTTTTCATATTCAGATTTGTTTTGACAATCATTACAATTGAGAGTGTTTCGTTCACATGTTCTAGTTGCTACCTGCCCTTGCTATACATACTATTTCGTCTACAATAGTAGACATTCCTTTTTTGTAACTAACCGGCTTCTTGTATTTCTGTTCCAATTTTTTAACTACCAAACGCGATCAGGCGGATATCGATTCAATGGTACGAAATTTTTTTTCATATATACATTCGAGGTAGAAAACCTATGGGATTTGTGACTATCTTTGTTCCTCCCTTCAACTTCCCTCACCTAAGTATGTTTGATGTATGAATGATTGGTAAAATTGGTTGATAATACATAGTTGAACTATATTTTGGATCCAACACGTTGCGGATTTGTCATTCAACAACTCGTAGTTTAGTTTCTTACGTTGTTTGTGTAGTTTTTGATTTCCAAAGTTCGAAATAGCTTGTTGTGGGCCTTAGTTCCCATGTAGCTGGAGAATCCTATAAATTTGTGAAGATTGATCCAATTTTCTTAGTAACAAACCACGTTCGTGCATTTATCAACTCGTCGCTAATAATCCTTTCTCTTGTCTTGCTAGTCTTTGTATTCTACTTGTTTTTCTTCTATTTAATGCTCAGCGTAGTTTTTTTTTTACTTTGTAAATTATTATTGCGCAATTTGAAATTGAGCGAATGAATTACTTCACTGATTATTTTATTTTATTTCTACAAAATTTACAGTTCATTCGTTTTTCAATTCAAATCTAAATTAATTCATCAAAGCTTAGCGCTCCACGTTTGAAGAGAGCTCTCCAATTTTTCTTATAGGAACCTCCTGTTTCAGTTGAATTGGATACTGGTTGGGTAATTTATTTTCAATGTAAACTGCTAGTGATCTTAGGAGTCCGTGGCCACTTGAGACTAGTTTCTGGCCAACTTTACGATAAGAAGAACATTAACACGTCCACGAAATTAAGAAGAACATCACTACGTCCCAAAGTTGACTACAAGGTGCACGGCTACCATTAACACCTTCAAGAACCGTTGGGTATTCATCAAAGCCCTATAAGACGCAGAATCAACTTTACTTTATTCAGGGAACGCTTTTGTCTGACGTTGTTTTTGTGGCTAACAATTCGTCATCTACCTTCTCTGCAGATATTAGTCTTGAGTTCCGCCTGGAGAGGATATTCAGCTTGTTTTTGTGACGTAATTCTGAACGTCTGTGATGTACTCACCAGTTTCCTTTTGGCTGTTTCAGTGGGATTCTCCTTGTATTATAGCTTCAACCATTTTTGTAAGCTACCAAACTCTTTTAATTATAATTTTTGGATCTATTTGCTTTGAACTAATATTAATTTTGTTTATAATTGATTTCGACGTCTACGCTTTATTCCCTTTTTACTGTCGCTATTGTCTCCCAGAATAGCACCTTCTTCTCTTGTGATCATTTCCTGGCAGTGGCGCCCATTTCCTATTTTTCAGGTAAAATATTTTCGGTGCCTTCATAATTAGCTAGCCTGGGTCTTCGATTTCAAGACAGGATATTCCAAAACTTTAATTCAGTGTCAATCAAAAATACATTAAGTGTTTGGTACCAAATAGTTAAGAAACATTACCTTTCTTAATTTCCTACTGCCACCTTGGAAATAGGAAAAGGTACAGGTTCAGGAAAAATAGATGATATATTGTGAATTTTCCAGCTTCAAAACCTGCTAGTTATTTGGCGTCCATTCCTCTTTACTAGATTTCTATTCCTTTTTTCCATTATTCCTTCGAATATTCTGCTGAAATTGTTAATGACTCATAATCCACTATAATTTTCGCAGTTTCCTTTATCCTTGTTCTTATATATGATGGACATGTATGATGTCCTTCATTTGACTGGTTCTTTTAAATTATTTATATAGGCTCCAAATAATCTTCTAGATGTTTAATCAAAAAATCGGTTTCATTTTTCATAACTTCTCCCGGGATACCTCTGGGTCGGTTGCTTTTTTGTTTTTCAGTTTTTTGCATAATTTATCCACTTCTTTGGTGCTCATTCTTATTAAAGGTCCCGTTGTTATTATGTTCTGTTCATCGTTTTCATTTCTATTTTCTTCTTTGAATTCTTCTATGTTTCCTGTTATTAAATCTTCTTAGTACTTCTTTCATTTCTGTGGTATTATTGGTAATATTATATCTCTATTACTTTTGACTCACAGATTTGTAGAACTCAGAAAAATGTATTCACATGGCACAATTTACAAAGATTTGCGAATAAATGCTTAAGATTTTGGGCACTATACCCTTATCTATACTTGCTCGGTTGAGGAAATCACAATACATCCAATAACGAGTCAATAAATTATTATCAGTGATTCATTTCCTAACAAAAATCTGGAATGGCATCTCCCTATGCAATATCTGATTGTGATTGAAAACAGACTTTTCAGTGTAGAAATTTTCCTATCAAATATTCCATATATATCAATTAGGGGATCACACTCGTAACACAATTGGAAATAATTCATTCCGACCCATTTACTAGCAGTCATGATTTTGATAGAATAACACAACCCACAGCAGTGGAATGAAGGGACAGGACGCAATCAACAACAACAACAGGGGACCACATTTCCGCGCAAACATCGACTATTAGTCGGATTCAGTGGGATTACGCAAAGTTCGATGTGCCGCTGAAGAGATCCTGGGGGAAATGATGTCCTCTGGCTCTGTCACAAAATTGGAAGGACTCACTGATGGTTTTTTAGGCGGATATGTTGAAAATTATAGAGTGGGTGGAGAGAATTTGTTTCACTCTTATAAATAGAAATTGATTGATGAATAATTCGTGCATACAAACATAAGCAATTTTTTCCGAAGAAGCTCACCTTCTGCTTGTTGCACGGAAATCTGGATGCTAAGATATTTGCTTGTGCTTCAAACTGCTATGCTATCATTATCACTATTTAGTCAACCAAGAGTGAATGGAAGTTGACTCATATTCTGAATCGATTACGTCGTTTGCACTTTGTTTGAGAGTCATCATGATGTTCACATTACCTCGAGCATTATAGGTGAAAATTCTTCCATGAACGGTTCCTGCGAAAGTGAAACCATAATCAATCGACAAGATCCTGTGTATTTTGTTGCGTAAATTGAGCATGAGATGTAGTGAGAGAAGGTGAATAATCTGTTTGATCGAAGCTGATCTCCATTTAGTTGGTTGATACGATCAGATCTTCAAAATTCCCTGTAAACTGAGAAATGCTATTCTTACTAAGTCACAAGAATTGTTTGCAGACATAATTGCCAACCCTAACACCCTAGAGGTACCTGAATCAATGAGCATCATCATAATATAATGACGTGGACCGGATTGTCATTGAATTCAATAGAAGAGGTGATAGAAACATCAAAGCAGTCTGAAGTGCTAAAGAAATCTGTGAATTTCATTGGAGTGAAAAATTGGATATCAATTATCGAATAAGAATAATTTTGAGACAGGATGTTTAATCTTTATAATCAATATACGTACCCCGTTCTTCTATTTCAATTTTTCTTGCTGAATGCAATGGAATTTGAATGGAGTTGAAATGTTCTTGTGCTTGTTGGATTTATTTCACTCTCTGCGTTCTCTATCCCATCCTATCAAACTCATGTCTCCTGCCGTTGAAATTTGTTTTTTCAACTGGAGTTTAATTGCTTGAAGCTATCAACTGACCAACTTGATCGTTTGATTAACTGTTTTTTATTTTGTACAGTGATAAATAACACCACTGCGAGCCTTCACATCTAAAGCGTTACGCCTTGAAAACATTCGAAGGTCCAGTGATCCTTTCATTGCAAGAAAGATTATTCTGCATTTATTAGATCATCACAGTTTGAGGTCTCCCAAAAAACCATGAATCCTTCGAACGTGTTCTGTATCTTTCTGGCACAAAATAATATTGCTGATCACAAAATTAGTTCAGTTTGGAAGAATTAACAACATATGTGCCCAAATATATGATTATAGTGATCTTAGAATGTCTCAATAGGTCTCAATGAGTTCTATGAATCAGAATAAATAATAACTTAGAATTGAAAATTTCTGAATGTTTCACAGAAATTGAAATCTTAAGATCGTTTTCAAAACCATCACTTTAAATCGAATGGCAACTGTCCTTATTGATACTCATTCATAAAATCGATGGGATAGAACCCTGGCGCACAAGTCAGATTGTCAGGTGCTTGATGAACCGTACTGATAAGTCCCAGTAAAGACAAAACACGTGTCTATAGTAGCCGCCCGATTTGGTATAATGTGTAAGCCAAATATTGGATTCCAAACATTCGGATGTTTCGACTTTTTACTTGGGCAAAGTATGAGTATTGTGGAACCGTTAAAAATGACAATTCAAGTATTTCAATAGAAATATCCGCTTTGGACATCCCTGAATTCATTTTGACTATTATCGGCTTGACGTCTGTATGTACAAATGTATGTGTTTTCATCTGTATCTAGCGTAACTCAATAACAATTAACAGCTAGTTCCTGTTATATTCCAAAATCCCAGGCCTGCCAAACGTTATTTATTTTCTGAAAAACAAAATGTGAAATATAATAGTGTTATTATTTACTTCCATCGAATGCATACTTGCTGGCTCGAGCCAATGGCCAATTCCCAGATACCATGAGCAAGGAGGCTTTTCTTATAGTCTAAGTGCTCATATTTATGTATGTTCTAGAGAATATTGTTAAGAAATAATAATCAACACGGTCAAACACTTTCCACTGGTGATAGTTCCTGCTAGACGCTTTAAAGCTTCCAAAAACAAAATACGCGAGCTCACTTATAGTTTGAGTCCTAGTTCCATATATGATACACAGAAAATAATTTCAATACTTTCTGTGAACAGCCAGACAAATTCAGACACAACTAAAAGGTCATCGATATTTCGCTTCCTATCGAGCGTACAAATAATGACCACGCGTTCATACTCACAGCGACATTACAATTTTATCTGAAGGATGTTTAGCCCTCACGATTGATCTGGCTGCTTACAAAAAGTATTCAAATTATTCCCTGAGTATCATATATTAAATCGGGACACAAACTAAAAATGAGACTACGTTATTTCTTGCAAGCTTCAGAATGTATAGAAGTAATTATTGTCAATGGAAAGTGTCTGGCAGTGTTGATCATAAATTCTCAGTTATTATACCACAAGTTGTTGAAGTACTATCGATTATTTTTGTAGTGCTATCACGAATGTTTATTGTGCTTGCGTTTGAATACCATGAGTGTGCAGCACGAGTGTTATTCACAAGCACAATAAACATGAGTAACTGCATCACAAAAATAGTCTATGATACTTCAACTGAAAATGGTATATGGAGGACTATTCCACGAGTCATACCATTCTTCTAAATTAGTTTCCTATGGATCAAGTAATAAGTTACGTAATTTTCATTGGAACGAGTGTGCAAACTTTTGTCTGATTGAAAAATTAGAGTTTCTGGCATTTCCTTTGACCAATAACAGAGAAATAAATTGTGTTCTGATGTAGAAACTACTTCAAAATAGTTATTCAAATAATAAGGTCAGTAAGTACAGTTTACCTACTGAGAATAATAGTTTGGAGGCCGAGCCTTGGCGAGGTTTCCAAATATTATGCAAAATCGGTACTGTACTTATTGACCGTGATGCTTAAAAATTTTTTTGCACAATTGGAAGATCCATTTTATATATGGATCTGAATTTGTTTTATAATTAAGTTACTATTAATGATTTTTTTATTCGCTGTCAGATATCATGTTTGACATTTTATTGTGAATTCTTTACTTACCGCCTTTGTCCATAAGCGGTAAGTCAGCATAACCATAGTAACCACAGTTTTCCGGTAAAATCAACATACTACTTCAAATAGAAGGCCGGTAAACACATGAAAACGCCCAATCGTGCAAAAAGGTACTTTTCAGGTTTCGTGATGAAACAGAAGATGAAATTGATGATGATACCTAGGAAAATATTCTATTAAATACGAAGAAAGCCTGAGATTACTGATTGGAGGTATGCACATCTTTAAGTGGAATAGTCACTTTGACCCGATGATATTTCTACACGTCCAAATATTCACTGATATGCACCGTTCCTATAGCGATTCAGCATTGTTAACCTTATTGAAAATATTACGAATGGGATAGTCAACAATATTCTCCGAAACATACATAACAATCAGCATTCAGACTCTGAGAAAAGTGAGTAATCTTTTAACGTACCTCTAGCACGTGGTTTCTGTACTTGGCCGTCGGCCCAAGCAAGCAAGTATGCGTATGATGGAAGTAGATACTAACACTAATCCATCCCACACATTTTGTTCTTCAGAGAATAAGTGACGTCTGGCGGGTCTAAGATCTTGCTGTATAATATTCGGATGTGCACATCTTAGCTCTGACTACGATTAGCGGAGTCAAAATTGACACTACTTGAAACTTCTCCTGCATTTCTCGTATGAATCCAAAACAATTAGCAGTTTTTGAGACCTCTGAAGACTTCTGATATTTATTTCCAGTTTTGATTGCAATCGAGCTCGCCTAATGTCAGTTACAGTATCAACTGTCGATTTCAAGTCAAAAGGTGTAAGTGGTGTCCACATCAGATTATTTTATTCTTCATTTTATGAAGATTCCAATGTAGCAAGATTGAAAGCTCCTACTTATGAAGGGGGCTATTTGCTCAAAGAATATAATAAGAAGCAAAAGACCAATTCATCCGAATAAAGTTTGACCATCAGAAGCAAGTGAAACGAAATTTACAGTCACTTTCTTGTGTGAACAAAGCCTGCAAGCTGTACAGATTCGATATATTGAAATGACATTTGAAGAACTCAAGGCAGCTAAATCAAATTAAATGAGCATGAAAAAAGTTGAGAATCTCATCAATTGAGCTATTATATCAAAGAATAAATTGAAAAAAGCATAATTCAATATAACACTTGTATTAGATTTTCATTGAACATTACAATAAAACAATATTCATCAATAATAAATTAATGTACACTTGCTTAGTGAGGAAAACTCACATCCAGGATGTATATTCAATACCATCAACACACAATCACACAAGTATCACGTACGGTAGTTCTCATTAAAACAATCGCATACTCTAAGACCATTCACAGTGGCATCCGTCAGAGTATCTAACACCTTTCGAACCACATTGCCTCACTGGGCTTTCGGGAGTATAGATTGGAAGCTAAGCTGAGACCCACACTCTGCCCGCAATTGGCAGGTATTAGCGGTGGCACGAGGCTAGCAAGTGGTACTTTGTTGGCGGCTGCTCAGCTGTCACTTCCCGTCTACTCACACAGAGGACATTGGATTATTCGGGACACTAATATGAACAACAACTTAACTCACGGTCACTCTTGAACGCTCTCTCTTAAACAACACACCTAGTAACTCAACTTATTGATTCAACTCACACACCTAGTAACTCAACTCATTTTCAACTCCTCAAGATACACTAAAACATTACAGCACTTATCTAGCGTAGATAATTACACAAACTAAGGTAACAAAAACTTGTCGAACTGTTCAGATAGCTTACATGTTGTGCAATTCCCTGAGAAAAGTAAAAAATGGAAGAATCATCTAGATGATGAAAGCGCATTTTTGACAGCTCATGAATGCTTGTTACTTCAGAGATTTCGCAAATTACCATCTCTCACAATTACTGAGTTTGAATAAAGCAATTTGGGCAAACTTACGAAACAGCAGCTTCCATTTAGTACTAGTTTCAAGTTGACTATTTGATAGGTACATAATTTATGCATGTACAAACTCAAAAATACCTTTTAATCTTCATTGTTTAGTTATTGACTGACGGGAGGTCAAGTGCTGTACCTTAAAATGATAATTTGATCTTTATCAAAGCTATATAAGAAAAATACACCAAAAGTAAACAAATTTTCATCCAATAATAATAATTCATTCTAATAGGCTTCAAATTCGCGTCAAACAAGTCATTGAATTAATCCCTGACAGATTTGACAACTGTAAATAATAATAGTGACAAACGCGGCGAAAGTTGTAACTAAATTTTTATCTACTTTAATAAATTTTAGTTGCCATATCCCTAATGTCATTGTTTGGCACTGTTTCACTTGAAACAAGTAATTGAATAATTTAATCTTCCACAATCACTGAGCTTGAATTAAAGCAATTTGTGCAAACCTACGAAATAGCAGCTTTCATTTAGTATCAGTTTCAAGTCTGTAAATAGTATAGTTGCTGAGATCTCAGCGTCACGCCAGCCAGCCAGCCAGCCAGCCAGCCAGCCAGCCAGCCAGCCAGCCAAAGTGAATATAATAGCGCTTTTTTCGGAAAAATGCGCTAAAAATGATATGATTATTGATCTTACGCGGAACCTATGAAAAATATCTTGAACAATCATAGTGATTCGAGAAGATGAAAAGGTGCGGAAAACTCATGTGAACTTCTCTTTGGGAAATAATAGCATCTCGAATAGTAACATAAGCAGTGTTTCTGCAGTAATATAGATAATTCAACGTATCATATCTCTTTTCGAATCTATTTGAATAAATAATAATCAAATTTGTCATAAATGTGATGCATGTTGCAAATTTAGTATTTTTTGTAATAAATTCACAATATATGTCACATGTAATGATTATTAAAAATAAATACATAAAATTCACTATTATGTAAATATATATTGGCGCACAATTTAATTGCTATTTACATATTCGATTTCACGTAGCTATAAAATAAATTCTATAACAGAAAACAAATTTGCGTTATCACTACAATTTATTTTGCTGTCATTGTTTTTAATCCATTTATGCAATGTCTCTAAATTTTACATAAATTTTAATTTATTTCCTTCAGAGTGTTGACAGCTGTGGATTTGGTTCTACAAATCCTTCTTTACATAAATCTGATGCAAATAAATAACATCTTTATTCTCATCTATATTTGTGATTCAAAATGACATTTAGTTTCTGGGAAATAAAATGCTTGCAAAATAGTTGAAAGACGAACCTTAGTCAAGTTATTGAGATACAACCAGACCTTAATATTTAATTCTGAAAATAGGGGCACACAGTTTTCGGAATTTACTCATGAGTAAAATATATGTACCACAAAACAATAACGGAAAACTTCCAAACAGAATTGCTACACATCTCTTAAAACATTCGCCACAAAACAAAACACAGTAAAAGTTGAGCATTTATTTCCCGAGAGACAAGGATATATATCACAAACTGAAAGCAAACTATATACGTCGCGTGAATACGAAAAATGTCGTGAGATTGACACTGTTTTATTGATTCCAGTGATGCCACAAAAGGTCAAGATCTCCTCTCCGACAGAGTTGTTGTCCACCAGGATGCCACAGCTGTGTAGATGTGAGACAAGTGGGTCACATCCACCAGCTAAGATTGTTTGGATGTTGGGGAATAAACTTATCAGGAATTCTTCAGTAACAGTAAGTTGGAGAAAACGGGAATACTGATGGTTAGCTTTGTATTCAAGACAGGGGTTATCGGGATGAAGGTTCATGATTACTGGTACATGCAACAATCCATAAATAAGCAATTCTGTTCCCGAAAAGAATTGTTAGTAGGAAAGTAATACATAGGTAACAATAAGCGTGAAGCCGTACCAATACTTTAGATGTATGAACACGTTGTAATACCTTAACCGATACTCTAATTGGGTTATCTACTAAGACTGAGTTCCAGCTTATCAAATCTGTTTTACAAATGAATCTTGATTAATTGAAATTAATAATGCTTTGTTAAAACAATATCTTCAAAAGTTCACTTACTTACGTTCAAAATTCCTTGTGTTATGAATCAAATTTCACGAAGAGCTTTGCAGTTGTACAAAATGTCACATTTCATTCTAGTAGCAAAGTCCCTGACGGAGTATCTCTTACTATGCGCTGTCATTCTTATTTTTGCAGGTTTCACAAACAGAAGACTCAACCACAAGCGTGTTGACGTTGCTTCCCAGTCCTGAAGATGATGGGAAGGAGCTCATCTGCAGAGCAGATAACCCCAGGTTCCCAGGGGGAAACATGCAAGATAGCAAAACAGTGAGAGTTGCTTGTAGGTTGAATTTATGTATTTTTAAAAGATTGCATCTGCACATTAAGAGATGAGATTCCATTATTTTTATGAGTTTAAAACTTAGAGTTCAAAAACATACATTTGAGAGTAGTTGAAGCAGCATAGACGACGCAATATTGATTTTAATGTGTATCACATCGCTTGATATTGAGAGAAATTACGCAAAATCATGATGATCCTAATTCTATGATTCTGTTCAGCTCATAAGTATAGGGGATAACAGAATAGACTAACCATTGTTCATATGTAATTTTACCTGTCTTCTGCTGATAGAAGTTGTCTTGCTGGAAAAGAAATTTTGAATTATTGTATAATTTTATCCTGAAATAAGTGGATTGAATGAGTGGAACTACAAAATAATAAGCTTTTATTACTTCTTCATGGGGGAGTCCGAGACAAAACATATTGTTCTTTCTCTCAGTGGTATTTTTCGCACAAGTTAAACGGCAGGGTGTGTTAAGTGGCCTATTTCACTGTGTTGAAGTTGTTCTTGTCGCTAACTTGTTGAACAATTTTCTTTTGTACTGTCATATCATCAAGAATGATATAAAACACTTCTTGTTTTGCTCAAAGCACTGGAGACAAGAGTTTAGCAAACGATGACCATTGAAATAGAGCAAAATGCTCGTAGCTACATCCCAAGAAGTACTTTTCTTGTCTTTCCTGGAAGAAGAGAAGACAAAATTCATTTAAAATACATTTTATATCCATAAGTAAAACCAAATTCCTATGGAAGCTGTGTGATTGCTCCGACTTTTATCCAATGTCCTCTTGTTCAGTGATTGTGGTGAGCTCCAGATCTCGACAAGGTTTGTTTCAAATAATTGATATAATTAAAATTGAAAAGAATTATGCGGGCACAGAAAACACTCTTGTCTCTTTAGAAGCAAGGAATGATCATTGTCCAAGAAACTATGATAGAAGTTTGTCGCAATACTCATAGTTACATGCAAAATCCAGTCCAAAAGTATTCGATCTATAACTATAACAAAGAACTTTTTTTTGGTCATTATCAACTTTCTCGTTGGTGATCAAGTAAATTTAATTCACAAACTGTATGACATGAAGATACGCTGAGATGGGCTCTACATACTCCGCCCAAGATCAATACAGTTATCGTCATGGCGATCACCGTGCCGGAGGTAGTAGAAAACTTGTGATATGTTGAGCTTGTGGGCTTTGCTTAGTCCACCCTATCAAATAATGAGAGATATTTTGTGCGATTTCTATTAATTTTATTACTTTTGTTGAATATTGGGCCAGACTTTTGCCCGTGCGGCCTCACAGATACATAAACCACAACCTCCACTGTCTGAAAAGTCGATGCGAACGATCATTTTGTAACAGTCTAAGATCTCAAAGCTGCAGACCCATTTGAAAAAGGAAAATCTGCCAGTCAAAAATTGACATCAAATGAAAACTCACTCAAAACTAAAACTTATAACACAAAAGATTTGTAATACGAGTCGATAAATATGTACTGATGTTCATTTGGATGCAGATACAGATGCACTCCTTAAAAAGTTTCGCTCCAAACGCCGTTAGTTTCCACCTTGAGTATCTTATTACTGAACTTCTCTTAGATCTGGAAGTTTTGAATCCAAAACCATGAAAACAGTTAATATTACCTGCTGAAGAGGCAATAAAAATGATCGTGGAGCATTTTATTGTTAACTGTCAAGTTGACATTCTTATTCGTTATAGTTTTTAGACTTGCTGTAAATGAGACAATAAAGAAAAAGGAAAGACAGCTTTAATATCAATCAATCAAAAGAGTCGTGTGAGTTATGTTTCGTGAAACAAATTGCCGTAAATGTGATCGCAACTGCTGAATTGTGTTCACTGGATCAATAAAATAGTTTCAATACTTACATTCAATTCAATTCAAAAAGTTCAGTGATGGGCTACTTTAGTGCACTTGTCATGAAAAGTATTGTTTGCAATGTTCGTCATTATTGACACAAGTGAAGTTGAGTGCACGAAACTACGCTTTGGGCATCCTCCTCGCCCTCAACTCTATTTTGGACAATAATGATGGTCGTTTATCTATTGTGGCATAGTATATACCAGACTGCACACAGGAAGCTTTTTTTCCTCTGCAGATTACACTGTTTTCATTTCCCACATGTTACTATGTAATATTTTTCTGGTGATAATAATAATGATAATAATAATAATGAACACCTCCAAAGTTGTTAACACATTTGCAACATCGGTACTAATATACAGTTTTGGAATACTTACTTGGACGCAAACGGAGTTGCAGGCTCTTGACATACTTAGTAGAAAGGAACTCAGGTAGTGCAGAGGTTATCACCCGCAATCGGCGGTCGAGCGGTTTTATATGCCACGAAAAAGTGGTGGACGAGGCATTCTTAGTACGTTAGCTCGACATCATCAACAACTGAAGAACCTTAGAAAGATAATGAGAAAGCAGAAGCGAGCAGAATTCATCAAGTCATAGTAAAAGTGGACAAGAGCCTCACACCGCTTAAACTGTGTGAAGCAAACCTAGACCAAATTGGAAAAGCCCAAACACTGGAAGAGCTAAAAGAAA
The DNA here is from genome assembly GCA_963989225.1 of Dromius quadrimaculatus. Taxonomy (NCBI): domain Eukaryota; kingdom Metazoa; phylum Arthropoda; class Insecta; order Coleoptera; family Carabidae; genus Dromius; species Dromius quadrimaculatus. The sequence continues at coordinate 9,501,471 of OZ022328.1, forward strand.
CGTGGCTAAGCCCATGCACGGAAGGTGCAAATATGGCTACGCACAGGAAATATCAACAGAGAAACTGAAAGGTTTGTAGCGGCTATACAGGATCAGGTAATGTTAACTAGAAGTTATAGAAGCAGAATATTGAAATATCCCCTCACAAACATAAAGTGCAGAATGTGCGGAGAGAAAGAGGAATCCTTAGATAAGCATAATAAAGTACCGTGCATATTACATCAAGCACTTGGACTCAAATACTTCCCAGACCATTCATACATGCCTCATTATCAAAACAAGCCAAGGCCAGTCGGCGGATATAAACAAGCTCGATTATACTTGAGCAGAAAAATAATCACGGGCAAGACAATTAACAATAAAATTCCAGACATTGTTGTTATCCTAGAAAATCAAAAAACAACCTACATAACGGAATAGCTGTACCACTACCCGATAACATTCAGAAAACACATGCAGAGAAGATAAATAAATACTGATCGCTTGCGGTTGGAGTAAAAGATATGTGGAGAATGAATATGGTCAAAATAGTACCTATAATTGTTGGCTGCATTCGTGAAATCTCACGGGAGATGCACAATGGCCTGGAAAACCTGCAATTAAACAAAAATATGTACATGCTAATTCAAAAAGCTGTCATAATCAACACCTGCAGCATGGTACTGAGAGTTCTTGGCGAGACATAGCAGAAAATAGAAAAATAGAAGAACACAAGGATACTTACCTGCATTTTATATGCTGTAGTATTCCTTTTCATTTTATTGTTAGCAATAATACACCACATATGATAATGACAGTAGAACTATTTCCACACAGATTTCGTATAACCTATTCATATACACAATTGAGCTCACAATTTCAATATTATCAGGAGTATGGCATCCAGGTGCTTACTGACAATTTTAATTCTTGCAGACAACTTCTCAGGTGTCTGAGTATTCTAAATCTCTCATACATCTAAGAAATGGTAATTTCTCATTTGATAATTCTGATGTTTGATATGCCAATGTTCCGTTTGATCCCTTAACTTCGTACAGAAGATAATGGTCGTGTGATAGTTCAGCGAAAATAAATAAATTCGGGACTTAAGCTGTGTTGTTAGAGTTATATGGGAAGTTGTATCAACCGTTAAATTTTTACTTCAAAATATGCATCTCATCAAATTTATCATTGATTCATTTCATGCTCATGAATATCATGAATAACATCATGAATACCAACAAAATGACGAAAATTATTACAAATCATACAACAAGAGCTAAAAAAATTTCCGTCTTCTTCTTTGTGGCTCTACTGATATGACTAGATTAAGTAAAGTTTTTAGCTCAAATATTTTGACTCCGTCTGGCTTCCTTAGCTGAACGTGCATCATGGCCAGCTTTTTCTTATTGCACTGCAAAATCATTCGTTTTACTTGGGTCACTGGATAGTTTTTCCGTAGAAGTTCTTGTAGGACTTGTTCTTCCTCAAGTTCTTCTGGGATGCCTGTGATGATAGACCTTACTTGCTTGTTTTCTAGCAGTGCATATGTATGATATGGCACCTCCAGGACGTCGAGTTTTGAGGTAGTAATGCGGAAACTTGCTGTAATTTTAACTACAACTGAATCACGAAGATTCTTTGCTGAAGTCGCAGTGATTCCACTAATTTGAGAGTTTTCACTTCAGTTTTTTCAATTGATGGCTGTTCAGCGGCATCATTTGTTATTTCCTCCATAGTGGAGGAGTTCTGCTGAATATCAGTTTCACTCTCTGAGTTGCTGATATTGTACGTGTCTTCTGCATCTATTGGGTTTAGCAGGCTGCATCTATTTGAGACTACGACTGGCTCATGTTAAGCCTTTGTTTGCAAAGGCTCGAATTTCCTTTTCTTCACTTTACTGGTTTGATGAGACCAGTCTTGTGTGATGGATGACTGTGCACTTGAGGGTTGTGCCATTGCCTTTTGAGCTTTGGATGAGCCTAAGGTCCCAGGCGTAGGAGGCGAGTTAGGCTTCGAGTTTTTCTTGTGTTTAGTTTGGCTGGCGGCGACCAACTTATCTTCGTATTGTGCGCGAACTTGCATCAATTTACTTTCAAGATCCTCGATTGTACGCACTCCACTAGCGAATGCTTTTTCCGTTTGCGATAACCTTGCGGTGAGGACTTTATATTCAGCTTCAGAGAGCTTCTCCATAATTACCACGCACTTTAAAAGTTCACATGTAAAGTCACTTAGTTATTGACACTTTTTATAAGTCATTTTACTATCGTTGCTCTATTTGTATTATGAACTAAGGGATGCTATAGGTACATAGCAGAGTCAATAACAACCAGATATTCGAAAATTTTGCGACTCACAATTCATTGTCATTCATTTACATTATTCTGGATACGCAGTTTGGTTATTCCACAGTTATTTTTTCTAGTGTATTTGGTGGGGAATGAAAGGCTGGATAAAAGTGAGAGACAATAAATTAACTAAGCTTCTTGGAAGGGATTTATGAGTTCTAATTTTGAAATAATTAACTGGCTAACACTGAATGAACAGGTGATAAATGAGTTTCCTTCTCACGCTTAGAGATGTCGTATCGCTGAAATATCTAAGGGATTAAAACGGAATTATTTGGGCAGTTTTTCTCCGTTTTGAAAATATAATTGGGTCATCCCACAACTCTTAATTGTTTCTTTCTTCTGTGAATTCTTTGGGTGAATGATCACCAAGATCAATAATACTTATCTTGTATATAAATGTGAATAACTTGCGTAGCGTCGATTAGTATCAAGTCATTTCTGTTGGCGTTCACAATAAATCACCTCGGGATGCTTTGCAGTACTATTTTTGTATGTATATAACACGGTATCCTTACTGATCGTGAAACAATTTGAACCTCGAATATGGTCCTATTTGAATTTTGAAAGAGTAGTTCACTTCTAAGGATGGGAAAATTGTGGTAGGAATTTTATTTTGAGTCCCAGACGTACATAAGTTTAATTCAAATGGTGTGACCTCCTTAAATCACTTGACAGCAAATCTGCTTGTTATTCAGTCAAAAGAGGTGAACTCTTACTACGTAACATTTGAAGCCCCAAGTCGTTGATTATCAGAATCAAATTTTGATTCGTAAAGGATTTAGCGATGTTTTTCTGTACATTAAATTCCAATTGCCACTTAATCGTAGATTACAAATTGAGTTTTTTCTTTATTTGATCTTAGGTCAATCGGATTTGTTCAAGCAAGTGACAAATTCTAGTTAAATTGAATCTCATACCGTTCCAAACTATCATTTGTTGACCAAGAATAATTAACCCGATTCTCTTTATATTCACGATCAGATAAATTCTCAGTATGAGAGTAATTGCTAGAAACATGAACACATTCGCTCATCGTCCTGATTGAGAATCCTGTATACAAAGTTTAGTCTTTGGTGTCTGTGATATTTAGTTTTTTTAGTATTTCAAATGACGACAGAATTAGCACATCAGCAATATAAGAAAAATCTTGAAGGTCTGGATTGGATGAATACATCATGCATTATGTGGAATACTGATTGGTCTTATTTTACGACATCCACTCAAACAATTAGTCACAGTTCCATCTTTCCAAATATTGCACCATTACATCGACCAATATTCAAGGAAAGACTAGAATCTCATTTCGTGGCGTTATTCATTTCAATCCATTCGAGAATTACTTCAAAGATCTGTTTAATGCATTAGTACGATTTCACTGCAGAATCTAAATCGTTGTAGCGGAACAGTATAAAAAGAACCTCTCTTGTTTGCGACAGTATCTTGAAATATCTGCTGTAATCTTCTGGCAGTAATTCAGTTAGTACTTAGTAGATCTTTAGCAATTGTGCATGTTCGTGAGTAGCATAACATCATCCATTTGTGCACTAATGCATGCTGTACAGCAGTTGCGATTTCAAATTGCATTTAGCGTATGGCCGGGGTCGTTTATCAGTGGTAAGCACTGCGGGTTCTAGTATTTGCCGAGCGGTGGTGCAGTTTGCAACGTCTCTTCCTTTGCTTGCATTACCCCGACAGACAATCTGTTTACTTGCGCAAGCCGCGTGGTGGGAATCAATGGTTAAGGTGAATTCATTACATATTTGGATATAACCATCGTCGAGTATACCTATTCATAGCATTAATATGTCAAGCATAACTGCTCTTTGAGCTCTAATGCGATAACAGGGTTTTATGACCAATTTGCGAAACAGAATAATGAGGTTGATGCCTCATTTGTAGTTAACTGATAATTCATAATTTGTATTAGATTATAGAGTGATTCTTAAAGACCTGAAATATGATCAACATTTCCAAACCTAGATACAACCAAAATTTTTTCTACTTTTAGAACATCCCTTTTTTCAGCCGTTCCAAAATCACTTGGAGAGTTCTGAACAAAACATCTAACACGATGATAAAGCTCCCAGTTAGAAATTATGCTTAATACTCTGTCCTTCGTTCTTAGGTCGATTGTTCAATGAAACTTAAGAATAACTGAAAAATATTTGATTCCTAGAATCGTTATAACTTTTTGACATCTGTAGAAAAAGTTGTTGAATGCAACTCGTGCGTATAATTTCGCACTAGATACTTGAATAACTATTAAGCAATGAGGCTCATTTCAAACTAGATGGCTTTGTAAGTACAAGAAGTATGCGTTATTGGACAGCAAAAAATCCATATACTTCAAGAGACTTCATTGTATCCACATAAAATTACTGTTTGGTATGGTTTTTATGCCGTAGATGTTATAGACCGCGGTACAGAACCATTTTCTCCGGATTATTAACACTCTTTTGAAACTTTGTGAGTGGCCTCATTTTGATAAGTCCGACAACTTTTTTATCTGCGAAAATCTTTGAAACTGCTGCATTTTCCATCGAACAGCCTAAAAAGACGTCGATTCTATGATTTATTCTTGATCAATAACATCACTCTCTTTTATAGTTTAATCGTAAGATAATAATAGCAAAAACACACACAATACTTTGTCCGACAAAAATATTGCGGCGTTCGGCGTAACCCCCATCTCCAACATGTCAAAATTACAAGTTTTGTTAGATTATTAACACTCTGTTGGAATTCTCAGTACTAACAAATAAACATTAGTGAAGTTGAGTGGTGATATTGTCCGATAAGATTTCTGCTGCATATTTTCAGTCCGAAGCTCTGAAAATGTCAATTCTATGAGTTTGGTTTGCTGATTAACACTTGTCGGACAAAAATTATACATAGAGGTGAGTATATTTCTTGATCAAACAATATATTGTCCGACAAAAATAGTGCGCCGTTTTGCCAGTCCGAAAATAAAAAGATAAGAAGTAGCGTTCTCTATGTTTGTATGCGGACAATATTGAATGCATCTTTCAACCAAATTTTGTACATCCATTTGTGAGGTAAAAAAATGATATTCTCTAAATTTCTATGTCTTTATTTCTATAACTTGGTCCATAGTGATTTTTCATTCGCAGAAATTTTTTCTCATGTTTTCTCCACAATATAGAACAACATGTAAAAAAGGGATTAAAGAAATATATTGATGTTAAACTGAACATACAATTTGAAAATATCATTATTATAGAGAAAATTTTTGAAGGAAAGCGGAAAATTGGAATCAGATGTGAAACAAGAAACATAAAAACATGCTGAGAAAAAATTGTTTCAACATTAGAAAACCAATCGAAATGATATTTTCCATACGATTCTAAAATATTGGTATCTCAAAAATAGGGTCCGAATCACCATACTCGATGACACTTGCAGTATGTTCCAAATATAAAAAAGAGAGAAAGCGTAAGTATAGAGACTATTGCCAGGTAGAAGAAGATTATTCTTTCTACCTTCTATGGTATAACATTGGAGAATATCACGGTTCTTATCTTTAGAAATCGATTTCAACATATCATTAGTGAGAATTTGCGAAATAAGTTTTTTGATTTTTTTATGAATATGCAGCAAATATTTTGTCGGATAATTATACCAATGTTTTCTGTACATCATTCCAAAGGGAAAAACATTTGAAATAAATGAGTGTTATTCAGCAAACCAAACTCATAGAATTGACATTTTCAGAGCTTCGGACTGAAAATATGCAGCAGAAATCTTATCGGACAATATCACCACTCAACTTCACTAATGTTTATTTGTTAGTACTAAGAATTCCAACAGAGTGTTAATAATCTAACAAAACTTGTAATTTTGACATGTTGGAGATGGAGGTTACGCCGAACGCCGCAATATTTTTGTCGGACAAAGTATTGTGTGTGTTTTTGCTATTATTATCTTACGATTAAACTATAAAAGAGAGTGATGTTATTGATCAAGAATAAATCATAGAATCGACGTCTTTTTAGGCTGTTCGATGGAAAATGCAGCAGTTTCAAAGATTTTCGCAGATAAAAAAGTTGTCGGACTCATCAAAATGAGGCCACTCACAAAGTTTCAAAAGAGTGTTAATAATCCGGAGTAAGGGGTTCTGTACCGCGGTCTATTATTCGACTGTATTGTTTTGTCGATTAAAACGACCATTATATAACCGTTAATGAAGTGCACTGTTGTGCCATGTTGGAGGGCAATTTTTGATAAGAAATAAATTGCCTGACATCAATGATATGTGGTTTCAACAAGACGGTGCCTCATGTCACACAGCTGGTCAAACATTAGACCTATTGGAGGAGAAATGGTGATGTCGAATGACCACCTTGTTCATGCGACCTGATTCCATTGGATTTCTTTCCACGAGGCTACATTGATCTATGTCAAGGAGCCAGCAGCATTGGATACTATCCAATGCGAAATTGCTAACGTTCCAGTCGAAATGTGTGTAAGAGTGGTGAAAATTGGGTCCAAAAAATCTACCGCTGTCAACAGGCTCGCGATGATCATACAAGCGGGATCGAATTTCCAACGTGTACTACATCGAGAATCAATTTTAACTCAAGATCTGCAATATTCTGTGTTTCATTGAAATATGAATTTGTTATGTCCCTCCTGAAAAAAATATTATTCAGCTCGAATCCAAAAAGAAGCTTAGCAATTACCTCTACAGAGAAAAAAAATCGACATATTTCACTTTGTTATAATAACTTCCTCTTCTGTCTCTAGTTAAAACAAGGCTTCAAGTACCAATATGTACTTGTCTCGTTACCGTACTCTGGCAGATTTGAAGCCTTAATCAATGCTGCGGTCACAGATCTCGTAGGACTGTGCGGCATCAGAGAGGCAACTTATGCTATCTGGGTTACATTTGAGACTTATAGATGGTAAGCCTATAGTCCGAGTGAGATCTGAGTGCTTGACCTTGTAACACTCTTTCGGTAAACCAAAAATACCAGCCGGGACCCAAACCAGGGCTCATAGTCTAATATGTGCAGTTGGCTGCACGCTAATGCGAATTAATAATAAATATCTAACATTTTCTGGCAGCTCCCTACTTTTACATTATGTGCTCTTTCTGCATAATTCGTGAGGGTCTATGCTGTAGTGTTTTTACTCATTACCGCGCTGGAATACAGGACGAGACACACTGCATATATAGAACATATTTCAGTCAATATTCAAAATGTGTTGCTGCAATAAATTCATTGCACGTCAAACTGTTACATCTACACCTTTCCCACAAATGATTTTAATGATCCAAGCTCGAATAGAGAAGTATTGGAATTCATCTTTACGGCTGAAAGGACCCAAAAATTTGATTGTATGAGGAAATAGCAATGATTCTCATTTCCCATGAATAACAGCTTTTGTCTAACTACTTTAAGATACCAAACCGTTTTAATTCAAATAATGTTGGACAGACATTGGAAAAAGACAATTTCTGCATTCCCTTCAGAAAAAATCGAAATGCGTCTTCTGGAAGGAAGAAATAAACGATTAGGTCAACACTAAATCCACCAATATTCATGAAAACCTAGCACTTAAGACTTCAGCAAATAAATACTTTACAGCTGCTAACCAAGCTAAAAATGATTAATAAAATCCATGGAATGATAATCTATGATCCAGGATTGAGTAAGTGCGAGAATACCAACATTGCAGACATATTGATGAAATGGGTGCTCAACATATTGCATCAATTTTCAAGAATAAAAAACATTCTGACGGTAACGGATGTAGCATAGAAAACGCGATCGTTTGATTTCCAAAGGAGTGTTTGTAGACGTTCAATCCACGATTTGAAGGACATTCTGCGCCATCTCGAACCTATGCATGAATCATGAGTCAATTGAGATCTACCTTAACCCGTAACTGGTATGATACAATTATAGGAACATAGTTGGTATGGTGGGGTCAGTCAGACTCCAGGCTTGATGCCTTCAAATGTATGACATCGCAATAACTCATAGATCTCTTATAGGTTCTATATAATTATTCTGGTATAGTTGAACGTATGGTGTATTTGAGATGAAACATATTTTCACATAAAGAAGAATTTTATTGGGAACATCCAAATACCGATACAGAAGGAGCTGAGAGAATGAACATTCTTTGAGTTCAGATAATTGTTACATATCAAATATGACATGTTTCTGAACATTTTCAGCATGAAATTTACATTCAAATTCAAACAGAAAATCGAATACAGTGACATTCCTGTAATCTCAGATGAAAAATTGCAAGGGCTCTTTTGGGCAATCTTTGCAGACACTTTGCGTGCAACTGTGGTATTAGTCCAGTCGACATGTACTTTGGGGTCGGAAAAAATGCGAACTCAATGAAACTTTGCTTTGTTGTTTTTGATCACCCAATAGTGTTATTCCAATGTTGCCCGACCAAAATTACGCGAAGCGATTTTCAGGGGGAAAAAAAAACACGAAATTTTGGCACTTTTCTCAGTTTTTGCCCTGTAACTTTCTCCCCTCGTTTCCTACGCCTTAGATCATCAAGTTCAACTTTGTAGAGCATCAAATTCCCAATAAATTTGATACGTAAAACTTGTTCGTACATTCACCAAGTTCCAAGATACAGCACTTCAAAAAAGTGAAAAACTCCTGAAAATCTAAAAAAACATAAAAAATGGCGGTTTTCGCTGAGTATTTTCTATTTTTCAACATTATTTATGGTATTATGTTACCTGGTTTCATTCTGACGTAGAAATCAGTCAACAACTCACCCCTTACTCTGCCTACCTATGCCACCATATTTGGAGGCACGGTAGTATCCCGCCAAGACAAGCCAAGCAAAGCGCAACAGCACTACCTACTTTTCTCGAAGAGCTCTGTCGTTTTTTGAACCCTCATAACTTGGGTTTGGATTATACCAGATAAACAAATTTCTCGGGATATGATGTCAATAGTGGACTTATTAAACATATTGGCTGGTACCACAAGCTCTGTTTTAGGCTATACTAGCTATGTATATCAAAATAAATTTTGTAGAAATATGTGTTTTCCGTAATTTGTATCTGAAGATTATTTTCTAAAATATTTGGGAGCATTTTAATTGCGTCAAAACACATCTTGACACAACGCTCCTAGTATCGTCAAAAATAGAGCTCCTGGTACCAGCCATAAAGTTTCAATTGCATAGTTCTTATACTTCAAATTATATTGATATCTAAATAAACCCCGATTTCGTCACTGACTCGCGCACTGATGATCATCAGAATTCTTAGGGTACCTCCTGGAGTCTCAGAATGCTGAAATTTGGTATGTAAGCTAGAATTAGTACACAAACAACAACAAGATTCTTAAAATGGTAACTTTCACCTCCCAAACCCTTAAACTAGGGGAAGGAAATTTATATGAGACTTCCGCAAATTTTTATGCTAGAGGTCTGAAAATTGATGTAGGAACTACTTGTTATGGATAAAAGTAGAATAAAAACTTACTAAAAGAAGTGGAATCCCACCAAAAATATTTTCAAGTAAAATGTTGCCAGGACGAGACCATATGGCTCGCACTTTCAAAAAGTTGTCAGATTGAGAGCCAAGTCTCTAACCCTACACGCTCTAATTCTACAGGCCTTCTTATCCATCTACCTGTTTATCCACTACTCATTCAGAAGAGAGCTACAAGAACTATTGTATAACAGAAAACTAATGAATAGTGAATAAATTTCTCACCTTATGCCCATGTGAATGTATCGAAATTGCCAAGTCGCATATTTTGACTGAGGTGTAGAATTGTGAAGTTATGGCTTGCAGAATTAGAGCGTGTAAAGTTAAAAACTTGGTTCTACATGGGATCTGATAACTCTTTGACAGTGCGAGCCATATGTCTTGGTCTTGGCAACATTTTACATGAAAATGTTTTTGGTGGGATTCTACTTCTTTTAGTAAGTTTTTATTTTACTATGATTCATAACAAGGAGTCTCTATATCAATATTCAGACCTCTAGCATCAAAATTTGTGGATGTCTCATACAAACTTCCATCCTCTAGTTTGAGTGGTTGGGAGTAGAAGTTTCAAGTTTTAGAATTTTGTTGTTGCTTGTGTACTAGTACTAGCTCACATACCAAATTTCAGCATTCTAGGACTTCAGGAAGTAACCCAAGAATATTTATAATCATCAGTGAGCGAGTCAGTGACGAAATCGGGCTTTTTCAGATGTCAATAAAATTTGAAGTATAAGAACTATGCAATTGAAACGTTATATGTTTAATAAGTCCACTATTTGTTTATCTGGTAGGTATAATCCAAGTCCAAGTTATGAAGGTTCAAAAAAACGACGAAGCTGTTCGAGAAAGGTCTGTAGTGCTCTTGCGCTTCATTTGACTGGTCTTGGTGGGGGCACTACCGTGCCTCCAGATATAGTGACATAGGTAGGCAGGGTGAGGGGTGGGTTGTTGATTGATTTCTGCGACAAAATGGTACTGGGTTACATGAAAAAATTTGAAATATAAAAGATGTCAAGCGAAAACCCCCATTTTTGATGTTTTTTTAGATTTTCAGAAATTTTTCACTTTTTTGAAGTGCTGTATCTTGGAACTTAGTGGGTCTACGAACAAGTTTCATGACTCAAACTTATCGAAAATTCAATGTTCTACGAAATTGAACTTATTGGTCTAAGGCGTAGGAATGAAGAGGAAAAAGTTACAGGGCGAAAACTGAAAAAAGTGCCAAGATTTCGTGATTTTTTCCTCCCCCTTGGAATTGCTACGCGAAATTTTGGTCATAAAATATACATTTAACACAATTAGGTGATCAAAAACAATATACCAAAGTTTCATCAAGTTCGCATTCTCTCCTAATCTGCTCCTATTTTTTGACATACCGACTGGACTATATACTGGAAGATAGTGAACAGCATAAATGCTACCTTAATTCTCTGGTCTTACTCATCTTACTCATGTGAACATTTAGCACACCTGGCTCGTTTCTCTAAATGATTTGCTTCACTTTCTTGTGCTTCAGCAACATTTTTTCCCAGAATGAAAACAATGTTCTGCCTTATATAGGATTATATTTATTTTCAATTCTTACTCCCATATGAGAAACAACAAATTGTCTTGCCAGTGCCTTTATGATCATTCTTCAAACCGAGGATCATTCATTCGCATTCGCTTCCAAGATGAACTCGCCATTACAACGTCCAGAACAAGATAACTTTGAGTACAAAAAAATCACGTTATTGGTATGGTGGGGTCTCACAGACCCCAAGCAAACAAATATTGCCAATAGACTAATAATAACAGATGAAAATGGATAGGAACATCACACATCACGAGCGGACAGCACTATCGATCAGAAACTGTTTCAACTATCAAGATAAATAAAAACGCTGGAGTCCGATAAACCCTACCATACCAGTTACGGGTTAAATCAAGCGTTGGGAACAGCGAAAATTCCTGATAAATCACAGCCTCAGGCCAATAGATTCATGACCACAATTTTTTGGGAGTTATACCGTTAACATCAAAATCGGGAAGAGGGCAAAATTATTGCTGGCATATATTATGAGACGTTGTTGAACCGATCTAGAACAGATGTGGCCCCATTTGGCAAAGAAAGTACTTTTTTAGCAGGACACAATGCTTAAAAGCGCATTCGTTATAACGAAATTCTTTGGAATATGCTAGAAATTGGCTCTCCATTCATAAAAAACTATTCTATTTGCCAGGTTTATCATTCTTCAATCGTATCTTGAAAATCATCGATACAAAAAAAGGGCAGTTAGTTTTTGTTGTATTCACAGTTTGGGAAACAAGTTTCACTCCATGTCTTCGACTCTTTCGGAAACAAAATAATAGTTCCAATTAGTTCTCATCAGGCTATTGCGTCAAAGGTTTCCATTTTTAATTCGAGTAAAGTTCATTTTCAGTACTAACTCTAGTTAATTTCGTTGTGTATAAGAAAGTTAGTATTTGGGCGGGTAATAGTCCTTGAAAATGTGCCAGTTCCAGAAATCGTATGAAAGAACAGACCCGCCTAATTGATATAGAAACAAACAGCGCTCGTTTAGGGGTGAAAGAGGTGGATGTTAGGCAGCGTATGTTCTTGACACGGCGAGTATTCCTCTGCCTTCTCTGCGTGTCTTTTTCCGGCGGAACCTGCGAGGAATTGAAGATGATCCTCGTTTTGGAAACCAAGCAGCACAAATTCAGCCGTTTGTATTCGCGTCGAGTGCACAGCACAAAGTTTCGTATCTTGGTCGTTGTTGTCGGTAGCTGGTAGGTGGACACACAAGCGCGGAGCATGCAACGTTAACTGACATCAAACCTTTGTTGGAGGCGTATCCGCGAACGCGATGTTGCCATGTCTCAAGCTAATCCGGAGCCAATGAGGTTCTCATCAAACGTGACTCTTCACCGTTCCGATATTGTATTAAATGCGGAACAGGGGTTCGTTTTACTGCCCGCGCGCGAGATGCGAATACCGATTGAATGCTACCCTTTAACTGTCGCGAATTGGGGCAGACTTCCATGAGCGCAGATATACAATTTACAGTTTATATCAGCTCATTACAGCGAATATCACTTCTGTTATGTCCTAATATTCAAATACTTGGCTATTCTGAATGTATACGAATCAACTCTATGAAACAATGTAACAAATACAATTGTTAGCACAAATCGATTCAAAAGCTCTAATTTTGCAACAAATGTCAGTAACATTTTATCATAGACATAAAAAGTGTATTATTGATGACGTATTTTGATTGGTAATGGTTGAACCAGAGAAATACATCAAAAAGCTCAACGCTCAACAATTTCTATAATAAATAATTATAAATTGTACTTTCCAAAGATTATGATCTTTCGAATTTGGTCTTCAGGAATAAAAAATCGGGATGTCTTTCAAATTCCAAAGGGAATTGAAAGAGGACTGATGGCCGTATGTTTGACCGAGGAACTGTCAATGATATCATTTTCAGATTTTGTATGGACTCTTGTGTCAACTGATTTTTCCTAGTCTATTTCATGTCATTATTTTCTTTATGAATCTTTTGCTTTCGTTTTTTTTCTTCTGTTTTGTGTTTTTTTGAGTGCTGGAGCCACCTGAGAACTTGAATTTATCCGTAAGATCATGACATACATGCTTTTCGAATACTCAGATGTGCACTGCATATTAGGCGGATGTCGCGTTTATTGTTTTTAGGCTGCTAATTTATATGCTAAGGCCCGAGATATCCACCTCCTAATAAATTTCTTTGGTAAATAATAACTATGGCAACAATTGTCTGCACAATTGTTACCATAGTTATTATTCACCAAATAATTTTATTAGGAGGTGGATATCTCGGACCTAAATCAACTAGATTCTAGATAGTAACATTGATAAGACAATGACATCTGTCTCTTTGAAATATGTATGCTATTCATCGATACGACATCTTAAAACTATGAAACAACAATGAAACTGACCTTAAAATTCGTGGTCGGGGAAGTACTGTGTAGCCACTGCAGTTTTTTCATTGTATTCCGCAGATAATGTGTTCAACGCAATATCCTTTCACTATACGCACCTCGATCTTTGATGGAAATAGTGCTCCTGATTTGCGAATATTTTTCAGTGGTATGAATGTTTTTTGAATCTATCATAGCGACAAAGTCTATTGGTTATACGCTATCCGTTAGTTTTGAGCCTTGTCCAGTTACGGTCGGTCAGGTTAAACAATTAACCGCTTGAGGAACTTAATTCGAGAATTAGGGACATGGTCACATTTGATTAATAGCCTGCTAGGACTAATTGTAAATTATGTGGACAAGGAAGAGCTACTGGACGTGCACTTCGTCTGTAATGTAAACACTTCACTTTGTGTTTCAGATCCACCGAAGGCAATGGTCCATTTCCAAGCAGGGAGTGGAGTTGCAGTCCTAGATACGAATGAGACCATCCCTTTGGTGAAGGAAGGGGGATATGTGAAACTGATCTGTAAGACTGTAGCCGTACCTCCAGCGTTCAAGTACACATGGTATCATAATGTAAGTGACAGTTTCTTATAATTCTTCTAGATCATAATCTTGAAGATCTGCTACCTGAATAATAAGTGATGATATACGTTTTGATGACGTAGCTGTTTGATAATTGAGTGGAATTGGAGAGAAGTATTTATGAATTTGTTTCTAAACTGCAACGTAATACGATAATTTGTCTCATCAGCCACAGTTTATCCATATGGGGTGAAAATGCAACTTCCCTGGAGCAACTTACCCCAACTTAGCTTCATGAATCTAACATGATTCTCTGTATGCAGATATGCAAGTTCATATAGCACGTAACAAAATCTCACAGTAAAGTTGGCACGTTGTCGAGTAGTACATGTGAATAATAACACAAGTGTAAATATTGTATTAGGCTCCGCGCATTCTCTCTCGAGAGATCTGAAGACCTCAATTCTGCAAAACGCATTTCGATTTGGTTTGTTGCTTTTCAGTTCACTTTTTCACTATTCCTTCGGTACGGCAAACGTGACGTGCTTGGAAATGAGATCTAACAACAGAGCAACAATAAATGCTGGAATAAGTTGATGTTCCACCTGCTGGAAACAGGACAAACACACGATTTTGTGCTTTCACAACATAATTGGTTTTTCTTATAGAATTATCTTCAATTTCTTACAAGTACAATGACGTATTAGGGACATGGCCTCAAGTGGGACTCGTGGACTAGGAGAATCACAATCTCAATGTGTACTTTTCAATAATGTTAAAAGCAACTCACTCATGTGAATCTTTACCATAAAATGTAATTCCTGCTTGAAACAATAATGTTACTGCATTATTTATAAGCATTAAGGCCTGGTGGGTAGGAACCATGAAAGTATTAAAATCCTTCAAGACTTGGCCGTGGGAAAAGCACACTGATTCATTTCCATACTACCGCTTTCGATTCTTATTTATATTGGAAAACCCTCCGCTCGACATAACTTCTGAATACGTTAGGTTGGAATACTCAACATAATGGACTTGAATAGCAGTCGCATATTTTGTTTGTTTTGTTCTTTCATTCAATTAACTGTCCATTTTATGCAAATATAAATGCAATTTTTTCAGAGTGCATTCTTACATATCTCTTGATATTTATTATGTAGATTCATTCCAGATATTAAGGTTGAAAGCATATGAGCGTTATAAGAATTTTTGTTCAGATTCCATCCTATGTGTAATCAAAATCTCACTTTCATCGGTTTTTCAACAATTTTCATATGATATGAGAATCAGAAGAAGCAATTTCAGGTAGACTTGCAAGACAATATAATAATAATCATTTGATATTATTTGTGGTACAGCTTCATTCTGGTTACTTTGTTATCACATTCAGTTATGTATTTATTGTTTTACTAGTCTATTATTGTTGTCATAATAATACTGTTTCCAGGGTGATTATGTAACAAATGATACCCTAGGGAAATATTTTTCAAGATAATGTCCAGCAAAAATATCACGCACCACGGGAGTTGAACGGACGATAATGCCTACGATCAACGTACACATCTCACACCAGAGGCCCTTGGAAAGTACGCTGTTGACCTCAGGCATTATTGTCTTTTTAACACCCCTGATACCTTAATTACTCCACAAAAGTACTAATACACTCTGCAGAAATAACTAGCCTACTACTGGTCATAGGCTGTTAACCGTTCTGGTCCAGCTAGATTCAGTGGTAGAATGTTGACTTTCTATCCACCAGCTTGAGACTGAGATGCGAAACGAGCCTTATTTAGTCTGTTGATCTGCCAAATCCAGAGTATGTTATTTAGGGTTCGTCCGCAGTTTCGATCAATACTCAGTCAAAACCAGATGCTTTTCCTACGTAGCACTTAGAATCTAGAATCGTTGGTAAATGAGCGAAAAAAGTGGTCTTTCACTTTAAAATCCCAATTTACGTTTGTTTCGCATCAACTTCATTAAGCCGCAAGGAAATTTTACTGTTCATTTGATTCAAATTAATGAGGCCAGAAATGGAGAATTAAAGTGAACGAGGACAAGGCAGTTAATGTCGCTTTTACTACAAGGCACGTACAATGCCCAGAAATTGAACTAAACGAGAAAACATTGACTCAAAGAAATGATACCAGATATCTAAGTATGCACCTAGATGAACGAGTCACTTGGAAGAAACATTTACAATCAAAAAGAAAGCAACTAGACATGAAACTGGAAAAAATTTATTGGCTGCTTGGGAATAAGTCTCAGCTATCCCTAGAAAACAAAATATTATTATACAAAGTAGCCTTAGGTCCAATTTGGGCCTATGGAATCAACTTTGGGGATGTGATAAAAAGTCCAATTTGGATATAATACAAAGATTCCAAAATAAAACATTAAGAATGATCGCCAACGCCCCGTGGTTCGTAAATAACGAAATATTCCACGAGGACCAAGGAATAAAATACGTATACAAAAAAATCCAACAATATGCAATAATATACGACAAACGTCTTCACAATCATCCCAACGAACTAGCCTTAAACCTACTAAATAATGAAAACACCACACGAAGACTGAATAGAAAGAAGCCACTGGATTTTAGCATTTAAATTACAGACAGACAATAATACTAAGGAGAAGACAAAATAGCTTCCTGCATGATACATTGTAATTTATCAAATTTTCTTGTTGGCTTTGTAAGCCAGTTGTAAATCAAATAATAGTGAAACAAAAAATTTTATTCAAATTGACCAAATGGGCTTTGTTGTCTCCCGAACAAATATTCAAGCGAAGCCTTCTGTTTTATTTATCATAATACGATCGAATTCATATTATCGTGCATCTGGTTCCATGCAAGATTCAAAATCCGAAGGTCGCAGGATCGGATCCTACTGACGGACTAAAATGTCAGTGAGATTTCAACTGAATTATAATGTACTTTGTGGCGTACTCTCTCCAAAACTAATAGTACCCGTAGCTTGACGAGTGGTATTCGCAACCTACGGCTACTGGAATATGAATCAATTTACCAAGTGCACTTTAAGTGTCTGCTGCACCCGTAGCGAGTAGAAGGCGTGATTCATTATTCGAGTACAAATCAGTTCACAGTAACTGTTTGAGTCAAGGTCAGAGTCTCTCATCGTGTGAGTGAAAACCCTTTATCGAATGTTCATGCCTTCGTCATTTTCATCATTCTGTCAGATTCGTACTTGTTATATTTTAAGGTATTTCGAAATAGCTAGATTGAAAAAAAAAATTTGCCCTAGACAGCAGCTCAATGATACTAGTGTAGCAATATATTCAGCTGGATATCTAATCAATTTTATCGCTAGGCCCATGAGAAACTTGATCTACGAATGAGTCTAGGGTAGATATCCTGTCTGAGTTTGCGCTTATCAGTAAAAACGCACGATATCTGATGGAGTTAACATCACAGTTTGTATGGTTCAAGCGCAGAATTGGTTAACGATACACTTTTAAATACAGGTTATAACAATATCTCCATATTTTTTCAACGGAGGACATTGTCCACTACTTTTGATGAGACTTATGTTTCAAACTTTTGAATTTTGCGGTGTAGATACAACTTCTATGAAACATAGGAAACATACATTGTCAACTAATATTTGGCTCAAAATTTTTCATGAGTTTGAAGTCAATGATATGATAATTTGAGTGATTCATACGTTCATGGGTATTCAATATTATCACCTGCTCCAGACTCTTCTCGATTTTTTCAGGTAAGCGAAGACATAGTCCTTTTAGATTTTGGTCGGTTTTACTGTGATTTTGAGTAACCTGTAAGTTTCACTGACCTCTTTTACACTTTATCTCCTGGGGTTTCCTGCATGGAAGCATGAAGTAATTCTTCTTAGACAATGTTCATCATCTGAATCCTAATGGATTATGTTCAATAACTGTCTACCAGGTAATAATTCTAACAGTCCAAGATCCCAGGCCCGCCAGATGTTATCCGCTTTGTGAGGAATAAAATGTGTGGAATAGAGTAGTGCTAGTATGTACTTCAATCGTATGCATACTTGATAGCTTGGACCGACGGCCAATTCACAGATATCAGATGTAAGATGTACCACCAGACCCTTCCTATCGGCGGTAATTCTTGCTAGACGTTTTGAAGCTTGCAAAGAATAACGTAATATCTGAGTCCTAATTCTTATACATGATACTCAGGCAATAATCTCTAATATTCCACTTATGTATAAACTCTCCCATGAGACAAGTGAAATTATGAAGAAATTCCCAATAGCAAACTATTTTGACAACATGAACAAATAAAACATGTTTTGTTTGTATTGTAAAATGTAAAAGTCAGTAGCAACTTCAATTTTTCCCAAGTATTTCTCAAAATGAATCTGATTAGTGCAATTGCAGAAGACGAAATAGACAAAAATATGATGAGAACTGAAACAATAAATGCAGTAAAATCCTAAAACAGTATTTGACGGCAGTTTACGTCATTTGAATAAATTTGAGTTTCATTTTATTACATTCGGAGAATATCCTTACTAAATACTATTCGTGCTTCAAAATTAATCAGATTATTCTCATTGTACAAATTTCACTCGTTCTTTAAACTCGTGAAATTATAAACAACAAGCTTTCATGAAAATTATCGATAATTTTCAAGCACTCGTGATAATACTTCCAATAATTTTTGTGAATAGTCAGAACAATCGTAAAGGCCAAATTCATTCTATACAAAACTAAAATGTCGCAGTGCGCATGGACGCGATGTCATTATTTGTACGCTTGACAGTGGGCGAAGTATCTATTACCCTTTAATTGTGTCTGAGGGATGTTTGGCCCCTATGATTGATCTGGCTGCTTACAAAAAGTATCGAAAATCATCTTCGAGTATTATATATAAAAACTAGGACTCAGACTATAAATGAGATTGCGTTATTTTTCGCAAACTTCAAAGCGTCTAGCAGAAATTACCGCCAATGGGAAAATTCATACTAGCACTACTCTATTCCACACAACTTGTTTCTCAGAGAATAAGTAACACGTCTGGCGGGCCTGAAGTCTTTTCTTATTAGAGCCCCTTGGAAGAAACAGAGAAATGAAATATAATAAAATTGAGATAATTTGCGTAATTTCTTTGGGAACTCCTCTGTGAAACACATTCAAACAATAATCTACTCTTATTCTATTACTTGAGACCCTTTAGTTGTTCCACCCTTGCTCACTGCTCATAAAGTTTAAGGTCAAATGTTTGTGGCTCAGTTTAATGTCTATCTAAAATTTGTAAGTTGAAAGGAAGGAGATAGTCTAAGTTGGTCTGCGGAATGGACTGGAAAAGAAGGATCACTCGAAGAGCTGCAGATAAACTTGCGGTGGTTACAGTGAAGGCGACTAGAAGACACCCACAGAATGAATTCAAGTGGCGACTACCGATAAAAGTGGGGCACTTTGTGACAAAAAGAGGGAAAACCCGATAGCAGAAATTCAACACGATGATACATAGTTTTGAAGGAATAGGAGGAATCAATTCATCAAGAAGATTATATGAGGGAAGTGATAGAGATTATTGATGGAGCAATTTGATTAGTAATAAAAACCCAACTCATAACATTATAGTATGACAGTCGCAAGAGCTAGAACGTTCTGAAAAACAAAGTGAGTCCATGGTTCAGTGATTCCTCGGTGTTTCAAGATAATTATTGAATCAAGATAATTTGATACATTATTTATTCTAGATGAAGAGATGTTTCACAACAATGAACATGAAAAGCAGATTATATATACGGTTTAGTTGATTGGACCAATGTTCAATCGAATACGGAAGACAAAAGATCTATTAGTTCTATTAGTTCAGCAAAATCCTAGTCCACAATTTTGAGCGGGAGCTATGAGTGTTTCCAAATAGCCTCTAATCTCTCTTGTCTGCATGAGGGTAAAGTTTGGTTTGGCACTCTTGGTTCTTTATCGTTCAGTAAAGTTCGTCCAGTATCGTCTTGCGATAAGTGTCACATAGTCTCCTCCGGAAGAAATAAAATATCGCGTTTCATAGCCATGCTCTTTACGACACTAGGATAAGAATATTTGCAGTATGAATAACTGCAAAACTTACTTGTAATGCTACATAAATCCTACAGATCTGTCCGCAGATTTGTACATGTTCTATGTACAATTCTTCACATCCATAAAAAGGTCGTCATATGATGCCCTGCGAGTGTCACCAATTGTATGTATGTAATCTGCAAAAATCAGTTTCGAATATTGAGAATAATATGAGCAAAAGAATGTATTCAGGGCATCCCAAATAATCTGTATCTTTGTAAATATTCGATAATTTTTGAATTCAAAACTATCGATTTGATAATAATAATTATCATGACAGTCTCGGAATTATTCGGTTTGATGACAATTTATATTCTTGCAGAGTTTGGTTTGATAATTCGAGTGATATTTTTCTTATTCGAGGATGCCTTGGAAAATCAACTTTCAATTTTACCCCTCACAGCACCTTGTAGAATTTCAAATCCGAAGTGAATGGTGGTGTGAATTAATGTTTGACTCCTAAAAAAGTGGCGTAAATCAGTGAGATCCTTTTTGGTCCAGCCAGGAGGAAAACACATTAAAGCAGCATCAGTGACTAAACAGGCCGAATAGATAATAACTCGGCTCTTAGTTTTTCCGTGAACTCCTATTACATCGCGTTGTATCCAGAGAAAAGGATAGATTTATGGTTGGTAAAGTTTAACTTTGGCTCAAGTCCACCGAATACGTTTACGTTAATGAAAGAATAGAGGATCGTGCACTAGGAGACCAGTTTAATTTTCAAATTTATTGCAATTTGTGTTCTGTGAAAGAGAAGAGATTTTACGGTAGTTTTAATTTAATAAACTTTGAAATACTGACTTCCTCAAACAAAACGCAAAGTATTTCTACTATCACACCACTGCACTAAGGGCTCATTTGTCTACTAGGATAGTCTTACTTTACGTTTCAACAAGACGTGTTTTATTGCATATGACAAATAAACTTGCCATGGTTATTCATCAGCAGCTAAAAATGAGTTTTTTCTGTATCTGAGCAACCGCATCGTCATAATGAGTTCATCTGTAGAGCTTATAATATTGATCATATCAAATAATGCATAATTACTGTCAGATACTTGGCTCATAGAATTAATGATAATTTGCAACATTGATAACTTCAAGTGGCCTAACTTTTTCATTGAATAGCTCTGCTTGTGATTTGTTACATTTTGTAATTATTGGTCAAATGAGAGACAGCTGCTCTATAAATATAATCACTTATCACACAACGCACTCATTTTTAGAGAAATGTAATCATCATGCCATTAATTACAATCATACAGTCTCAGTAACATGCGGTTTGCATTAGAATCAAGATAGATATTTTTAAAAGACGCCAAGATTGCGACCAATTGAAACTTCACTGAGATCTAGAAATTCCAATCCATTTAAATTTAAGATCAATATCACTTGGATATCGGTGAATGGGAGTCAAAGATGTTTCCTTCAAATAAATCAATGATCCATGGAGCTATCGATTCAGAGTTAGCGGCAATCCAATGCGCACCTTGATGCTCGCGTTTCGATTGCGAATAAATTTTTGGTATGACCTGAAATCTGGCTGGAATATCGATTTTGGACTCATTGCAATCTTCATCAATGCAGATACAAATTTGGTTACCACTTTTTACACCTCACTCTGCAAGTTTCTGGGCTGTAACGAAATGTTCTGAATTGCCTTATTGTATTTAGTGGAGTGCCTGGAGGTTTAGACCTCGGACTTTTGTTATATTGAATGAATTTATATGATTGAGGTGGGATATTGTTCTCCATACTATAAAATGCAAAGTTTACTAAAAAATTTCTTGTGCTTTTGTTTGTATGTATGTATGCATTGAATTCAAGCTGAATATACATAAAAAAACATCTTCCTGAGATACCTGAGTGTATCACGGGTCGTGAAGGCCTTGAACAGTTAGTAAAACGTGGAGCAGAGAACGGTAGCGGTAGCTGCAATGTACAGCTAATAGTCTATTTTGTAACATAATTCATATACTCTGACAAGCACTGATCTCTATATAACACTGGATTGGGTTTAGACCGTATTCTGGCATCTGAAAGCGGCCCCGGTTGAACGGCGGCCTTGACAGTAAAACTGAGGCTTTGTGTTCCTATTCGGCGGCAAATTCAAAACACTTATAGAAGACACTCGATGAAATTCAAAGTATAATGCAAGTAAGATGAAGAAATTATTCTCAATATATATTAAAATACATACCTTAATAATCAACAAAAGTTAAAAATTGTTATAATAGTTGAAGTATTTATTAATAGTTGAAAATATTTGTGAACTTTTTAGTGTCAGTGTTTTAACTATTCTTTAAACATTGTAGTTTAGTTTTATTCAATCCGTTCAATAGTTTTATAAATTTTTGTTATTTACCTATATGAATAAATGAAGGACATTTCTGCGATAATATCGCCTATTCAAAACTAATAATTTTGAATATCTACTACACATGATAGGAGAATAATAATACATTTAATAATCAAGATTTTATTGTTCGTAAGTAAGCACAAATTTGCAGTCCAGCGATTAATTTTGTGAGCAAGATATTTTATATTAAATTTGATATATTACTCAAATTTGTTATCATAACTTAGTTGTGCAGCGTCAAATTTCTTAATGAATCGGCTTTATTTCCGCAGAACATGCATTTGAACACCATGATTCAAAAATTGCGTCCCAACACCATACTGAACTGTCACCAACATATGTCACCAATTGAACACAGAACCTCATTTTTGCCAAGATGGCGATATTCAATTGGGGCCGCATTCCAGCAACCTAAACCCAATCCAGTGTTATATTCAGATCAGTGTTCCTGAGATACCTGAGTGTATCACTTGTCGTGAAGACCTTGAACAGTTAGTAAAACGTGGAGCAGAGAACGGTAGCGGTAGATGCAATGTACAACTAATAGTCTATTCTGTAACATAATTCATATACTCTGACAAGCGTGAGCAATCTCTTCAGATTTTTTTCCTGGGGATATAAATAGCCTGATCGAATTGTATCTACCTTCCTCTTACAAATGGTATGATAGGGACAATTGTATCATGGCGTTTATCTGCCGATCTCAAATCTTATGAAAACTGAACTCACCCGATAGGACTCCTTACGCTTATTAGAGAGTGAACGTGTCTTTAGACACAAGTTTTTTAGATACGAGCAAAGCCAGTGATCGGAGGAACGCGTGTTTGAAAAGTTCATGAAACAAGCTACATACCATATTTTTTCACAAGCGCAAATTAAGACAGCAAAAATCTATTTGGAAAAAATGGAAGAATCATCAAGATGATGAAAGTGCATTTTTGACAGCTCATGAATGCTTGTTACTTCAGAGACTTCGCAAATTACCATCTCTCACAATTGCTGAGCTTGAAATTAAGCAGTTTGGGCAAACTTACGAAGCAGCAGCTTCCATTTAATACTAGTTTCAGGTTGACTATATGATAGGTACATAATTTATGCATGTACAAACTCAAAAATACCTTTGAATCTCCATTGATTAGTTATTGACTGACGGGAGGTCAAATGCTGTACCTTAAAATGATAATTTGATCTTTATCAAAGCTATATAAAAAAACTACATCAGAAGTAAACAAATTTTCAACCAATAATAATAATTCATTTAAATAACCTTTCGCGTCAAACAAGTCATTGAATGAATCCCGGACAGATTTGACAACTGTACATAACAATAGTGACACGGGTGGCTGAAGTGGTAACTAAATTTTATCTACTTTAATCTAATTTTAGTTGCCATATCCCTAATGTCATATATATATATATATATATATATATATATATATATATATATATATATATATATATATATATATATATATAAATTCTCATATCATTTTGGCGTCCTAATATTGCGCGTTTGCATTTAATCTGGCGTCCATTGTAAATTGGAGTCCGTATATCGGACGCCACTTTAGAATTGCTTCAAAAATTTTTCCTGGCTTGTTCCCGACCTCTAGAGGCTAAATTCAAAATTTCATTTTGACGCCCAAATGATAGGGGAATGAAAATTTCCGTATATTTTTAGTTCCGAAAAATTCCGCTCCAATTTTTAGTGGCGTCAAAAATATACGTGTATATTCCCACTTCATATATTTCGCCATCATACTGGCGTCCAGAAACTTGACAACACTGTCGCAGAACATCGATCGATAATGAAACAGATGCTTGCGCTTCTGACATGGAATTTGCTGGGAGTATGGCTTGAATTTGGACTTGCATTTCTTATATATGTCATAACATAATATTTCTACCAATATTCTATTGCAGACTGAAGTATTATAGTACAGTTACTTGATGTCAGAAATTATTCTTGCTTAGAAGTAATTCTTTATCAACTTAAAATTTGAGCAGTCAATTTG
This sequence comes from Dromius quadrimaculatus, assembly GCA_963989225.1. Taxonomy (NCBI): domain Eukaryota; kingdom Metazoa; phylum Arthropoda; class Insecta; order Coleoptera; family Carabidae; genus Dromius; species Dromius quadrimaculatus. The sequence goes on from OZ022328.1 coordinate 9,526,238, forward strand.
AAATATTGGGAAAAACAGTTGAGTACTGACTCAAGTATGAGGAGTAAGTGAGCAAATTCATGTACCTCTTTCTGATAGTTCAAGAGCCGACCGCACTTTAACGTTCCTAGTCAGATTTAGGGCCGAATTGTATATGAATTGATCGAAGATATAGTAGTCATTAGGATGTCACCTTTATAAATCCAGGATCTAGTCCTAAGAATCGGAAAAAGGCCATATCCGGTCAATAAGTTCGTGGTTAATCTGAAAGTAGTATCAATCCATTGCAGAGGTCAAGTACTTTAGGACAAAACCAGGATACTACCTCTGTTCAAAACAGAGGAAAAAGCACAACACTCATAAGGGAAGTTCTGAACGACAGGGCAGAGGGTGATACCTTGATTTTTTCTCGGAGTATCCGACCTTCGCTACTAACAAGTACCAGTTTTAATTATAAGTTCTATCAGAGAAGTTGATTCTGACGAGAATTAGCGTTTTTCTGACGCTCAGGACAAGATTCCAGATTTAAAAGTCTGTCGCCCAATTGACCACTATATTTTATTGATTCATATAAAATTTGACCGTAAGTTCGATTAGGGAACATAAGGTGCGGTCGGCTCCTCAACTATAGGATCACTATAGAATGTGAGAACTCGCTATTTCATCCGTGATGTGGTCTTATAATTGTTGTAGAAAAACAAATTATATCGTTTGTACAAAGCAAGTGGAACATTTTTGTTGCAAGTTCATCATTGCTGTTACTAGGACCAAATTGATGAATCTCAAATTATTCATGTTTTTGAAGTCCCTGATGGTCACAAAGTTGCACTCTCAGTGTGATCGAAAGAAAGTTAGAATGGATGGATGAATTATCATTATTACATATCTGCTGTAATACATTATAAGATTAATATAAGCTTGTGATATACAAGGAAAAGAAAACTAATTTTTGCTCCTAATAATATAATCTATTACAGGATATCACATCCATAATGGCTGAAAAATGTAAAGAGTTGGTATACAACATACATATAAGTTGGGACTTGGCGAAAACATTATTTGAGTATTTCTTTTTGTTCAATTTAGAATTTACTGGCAACATAAAACCGGAACAATTTTGTGTAAGAAACGAAAATGTTGCTTTATTTTTCTTGAATCTGTCGGTAACAGAGTACACCAGAAGATAATTTGAGTTACTGTGAAAAGCCACAATTTGGTTCAAGGTACAAGTTGAATTTTTTTCAAATGAGAGCTTCAACTATTCGGGTGCCCGGTTTTTGCAAAGGGCTATATATTGAATGTATTCAACAATAACTGTAGTTTGGAAATGATATGCTCAAACTGATTCCATATAACATACATCCATTCTATCTCATATTTCAATTTGTGCGGGTTATCATACCATCGCTTCTCTCATTCAGTTTGTGGATAGATGAACATTGACTCTGTTGTCGCAACTGTGTGAAAACATTTCTTGAAGTCGGGGAGCCGGCCGCACCTCAAGTTCCCTGATCGAACTTATGGTCAAATTGTATAATATGAGTCAATCGAGAATATTGTGGTCAATGAGGTGACAGACTTTATAAATCTAGAATTCTGCTTCAAGTGTCGGAAAAAGGTTACTATTGTTCATTTTTTATAGGATCCACTTCCCTGTTAGATCTTATGATTGAAACTAGTACCAATTGATAGTGAAGGTCAAATGGCGTAGGAAAAAACCATGGTGCTACCCCCTGCTCCGTTAGGAAGAGAAAGGAGAAGAATAGACAAGGATAATATCATGTGGTGGCAAAATTAGGCTGGTAGCATTTTGAACAATTTTGCATTCCGTATTCAATCTTTGATGAAAGATATAACACTGTTTTGCTCGAAAATATGAAAAAAATCTAATGTGAACACCACTTGTCTTACTTGTACATCTTTTGACTCAATAATTAACAGTTGATACTAATATTGACTCTAGGCAAAATCGACTCCAACCAAAATTTGAGATGATAATTCAATCATTCAGATGCTACAGTTCATTAATGGTCAGTTGTACCGCTCTAACTCAAATTTTAAACTTCACTTATACAAAAAATGTCGAATCGAAATAAGGACAGCAATGTTCATGTCACATTCAATTTTCAAATTTTGATACGATATTGTTGAGTTAGGTGGCACCTAAAATTTAAGTGACAGCGGTGCAGCTGGCCATGGAACGCTTTAGCAGTCTCAAATACCAAATTTCATCATTCTACGGCCTAAGTCTCGAATTTATGCGAAAACTTGAGAAAGATTGTCAGATAAGGCTTACTTCCAGCTAATAGATTGTCATGAAAATATTAAGTTATTATTCGAGTGCTACAAGTTCTTTAGATACAAAATTTCAAGATTCTACGGCTGATTGTTCTGGATTTATATGAAAATTCGAAAACGTGCTTAGTAAACTGCACTCCTGTTCAATCCGATTGCAGTCTTAATGCAAGGTGTACAATTAGGTTTTATAGAAATGTTTGATACGAAATTTCAATTCTCCACGCCTGATTGTTTTGAATTAATACAAGAAACTCGAATAGACTGTGCAGTTTCAGCACAGCCAATTCATATTAAAATAGAAAATAACCATTAAGATGCCTCAGGAAAATTCAAAAACAATTCCAAGTACAGTGTATTTGCGGTACAGACGATTGCAACCATAATAGGGGCTGCAAAACTAGACTTTGGACCAGTCTCAAATACAAAATTCAACTATATAGACACATACATTCATACGTACGTACCGAAGTCAAGCCGAAAATAGTCAAAATGCATTTAGGGATGCTCAAAACGAGAATTTCCATCAAAATCTCGAAATGTGATTCTGGCGGTGCAACAATACGACTTATTTATACTTTGTACAAGTGAGTTAAAAGAGATTCACTTGGATTACTTCGATACTTATTGAATGTTCATTATTTCATATTATAAGTAGTATCTGACTTTGTGCACCATACTGCAACACGAACAGCGAAGGAAATTCTTAGGGATACACGATATGGAAGACTCCCGACTTTCAAAATTATACGTTTACCAATTTGCATTGTGGAAAAACTAATCAGAGAATGTAGTTGTACATAGTTCAACAAAATCCATTCTCAACGCTTGAACTTTTTGCCCTAAGATTGATATATAAAATTTGAAGAATGAATACTGATATACGACATGCTCCCAGCAACTTTGAAGAATAGGAGTCAAATATTTGGACAATTTTGGTCGTAGATTAATTTTATGTCCACATAATTGTTGTATTTATCATCAGTTACAGAAAAGGTATTTCTATGGCCCTTTTTGTTACCATGGAGTTTCACTTACTTGTACACATCTATCTAAATTCACTATTTGCACAATTGGGCGTATTCATATATTCACTGGCTCTCCATTCAAGGTGGTATGTTGATTTTACCGTCAAACTGTGATTACTATGGTTATGCTGACTTACCGCCTATGAGCAAAAGCGGTAAGTGAAAAATTGTGGACTTCCACAGAAAGTATAAATATATTTATCGTTATTTATGATTAAATATTCACAATAAAATGTCAAACTTGACAGCTGACAGCGAGTGCGCTATGAGTGGTTACTCAATTTGAAAGAGAATTTTAGGATTCATATTTGGAGTAGGTCTTCCAATCGTGCAAAAGATTTTTAAGGCATCACTGTCAATAATTACAGGACCGATTTCGCTCAATATTTGCAAACCTCGCCAAGGCTCGGCCTCCAAACAATTATTCTCAATCGGTAAACCGTACTTACTGACCTTAATACTTGAATAACTATTTTGGGACTGATCTGTCCAATATTACTTTTTTGGGACTGACCTATGGAAACTACTTGATTAACACTCCACACCCACTTTTATGGGCAGTTTGATGAAGTCTTAGAAACAATTTTCGCCGAAATATGTATCATATCCTACCGTCAATCTCTATAGATCTTGCAATTAGAGGAGTAGATACGCATTTTCACACAATAAAATAAGACAATTTCAATGGCAACTAAGATAAACATTTGCAATGATTCAGAAACGAATGAATAAAATTTAGTGATTTTGAATTCTTTCGTGATGATCGCCTAAAAAAACGAAATATTCTGATTCTCTCTTCTGGTCTCAGCTGGCGTTTCGGCCGTGAACCACAAATTCGACCAAAAAAGATCACCTCCATGGTCTTGATACACTAATTCCTTTTTTGTATCTTCCATATAATTCCTATTTTGTATCTTCCATCTAACAGGATCGATTCATAATGGTGAAGTGAGTTTTCTCTCAGGTATTCATAAGGATATGTATGAAGACTACTCGATAGACTGGTATTTATTAATGAAGTACTAAGATGAGGCATCTTATGAAAGCAATAAATAATAACGCAGTACACAGATAAAATTTCATTTAGTTGCCTGAAACTCTATTACTGTTGCTATCCAAATTTCATTTCCAACCAAAAGTTTCTGTGGGGAAGATTTCCCAGCATTTCAATAATTTAAATTGATGATTATTGATTGAACTGATAACGCATACTTGAATCAGGGTAGCAGCATTAGTTTGAATATTTTGAGTGTTGAGAGGAAAGTCGGTAATATGATAATAATTGTAGACAAATATTTTATCCGCTAGAGCTGAATCCAAGGGAAGAACTCTAGGACATGTACCAAGTAGTATAGGGTATTTGATAAGGTGAGTAGAAAGTATTCCTTAACAGAGCCAGATTATGCATAAAGCCCGATAGGCACGGGCTCACGGACCTTGGCTTAAGGAGGCCTTAACTTTGAGGATTTCACAAGCATTTGAGTCACCAGCTCATGGATCTCATTGAATTACGACCTATGAGCTTCAATGAGTCTTGATCCGGCATTTGTGTTGATTAAGAGAGGACGTAGACATGATAATTTCACAGTGAAAAGTATCTGAACTAAGATTGTGAAGAATTCAATACTCTCCCAAGAAGTTATGAGATTTTTTTGTGTGCCTTACGGCTCTTAGGATATTGCAAAGATACTATGTACTTTTTTTTACAATATGATGACCTAATGAGGGGAGGTTTTCAGCTCCCAGAATTAAGATTTATATTCACACTGACCCTCATCACACATTTATAGAAAAATCTTGAGCAAAATGCAAGTTTAGACCAAAATTTTGTCACATTTCCATAGAGCACTTATTATCACAATTTATATGACATCCGTAAGTCCTTCCTGATAAATTATCCTTCACATACTTCCATTCATGGAATCTACCAGCAGTTCACGGACATGGCAAATACATTTTACTTCAGAACTCGAAAATAGCAATCATTAATCAAAAATCCATATTTTTTCGCAAAATCTTTCAATTTACTATGAGTTCTCTACCAACCAATGACATATTACTACTGTATGAAGATGTCTTAAGTATCAACCCATTTCAAAACTTGAGTAATGTAACTCTACGCAAACCTTTGAATATAACGCTTCACATGTGTCATCGATAGAACATTCTACGCAAGAGAGGTGCTTATCGGACTGTAGAAACTAAATCTGGCAACAAGGGGGACGCCACTTCAAACTTGAAGTGAAAGCATATATATAGATAGGACGCCACTATAAACGCAATATGTAACGTATATTATTGACGCCACATTGATGTTATGATGAAAGGAGGTCATATTGTATAGGAAATGGGAACTCTGTGAATATTGCGTGAGATGGAATTTCTGTGTGAAATCTGAAGAGCCCATGAGAAATTATGTAATATACTTCGATCAGATCTCAACTATACGCGTTCCTTTCAGTAGACGCCAAAATGAACATCTTTGTAAGGACGTCAAATTGATAGGGTGATTTATATATATATATATATATATATATATATATATATATATATCTATGGGCATTGTTTCACTTGAAACAAGTAATTGAATAATTTAATCTTCCACAATCGCTGAGCTTGAATTAAAGCAATTTGTGCAAGCCTACGAAACAGTAGCTTTTATTTAGTACCAGTTTCAAATCTGTAAATAGCCAGCCAGCCAACCAGCCAGACAGCCAAAGTGAATATAATAGCGCTTTTTTCTAAAAAATGCGCTAAAAAAATATTCTGCGAGACATTTCAGATACTAATGCTCAAAATTATTGAAAGTAGCTTAAACCTGTGCCTCATAGGCCTATGCCAACTTCAGGACGGGCTCAAAATGATTGATGGCACGGGTTTACCAAGATATGTTCAAAATATTATTAAGCGCCATGTAAACTAGTTGGTTAGATAACATTTTGAATAAGGTTGTGAGAGAACGGAGTTCTAAGATACCACAGAATGTCTTTGGACACTACAAAACATAATAAAATGTTCCAGAATATTTAGGAACGTCCTTGAATGCCATAAAATCTTCCAGGATATTACAAAACACTTTATAATATTGCAGAGCGTTTTGTATTGACTTTATATGCTTTAGAATGTTCTAAGATGCCCCAGAATGCTTATGGATACTCCAGACTGTTGCACAATGTTATAAAATATTCCAGAACGCTTTAGAACATCTCAAAATGTTACATGACGTATCAAAATACTCTGAAGCATTTTAGAGCACGTCAGAATGTCACACGATGATTTGAAATACTTTCTGTTCTAAAATGCAGCAAAATGTTCCAGAATACTTCAAAACGTTACAGGATAATTTTAAATATTTGAGAACGCTTTGGAGCACCATATATCAGATTGTTCCAAAATGATCAAGACCACTCCAGGTTATTCTAAAACGTTAAACGTCGTACAATCTCCTTGAATGTACCAAAACAATCCCGGACACATCGGGACTATACAATGTTTCAAAATGTTTTAGGATATTTTAGAATGCTGCAGAATATTCTAGAACCCTGTATGAGCATGGGAGGGCCAAATCTCTGGCCACCATGCTCATTTTACTTGATGCCTCTAGAATCTTTCTTGTAAGAGTTTGTTGAAAAAAAAGTGTACAGCAATTATCGGCAAATGCAGAATGATGCTGAAGTGAGGGTAAGGATTTCAAGACAGTACAAATGGGAAGGAAATGAAATGATTGATTGCAATTTGAATATTTTGAATGAAGCAGTTGATCTCAACGGCTTGATGGTTTAGCTTTCAATAGACATTTCGTTATCATTCAGGGACCAGTGGACTCAGAAGTGTTTAATGATTGCCATTCATTGTACCTGCAATAATGAAAATAAAAATGAGTCTAAAATCAATATGGCCTGTCATTTTAATTTTTTTATGGTAAATATTTTGTCAATTTCGGATCATACCCAAAATCGATAACTGATCTGAAAGTGAACCTCAAAATACGCTTTGGACTGTAACTTTAAATCGTTGGCTCGATCTTCTTTTGTGATATTCAATCACCTTCTGCTTGTTGAACTTGAATCTGTCTGGCTCCCTTTTGAACAGTCGAATTTTTGTCTGGTAAAATAGTTTCAGCTTCTTTAATAGTATAGCCCTATTATTTGAAAATTTCAGCTATACAATAATGATCTAAGAATACGAAATTTGCACGTGAACAAAAAGGACACGCATAGATCAACGCACAACTCTATCAAACTTCAATAAGAAAAGGAATACTAAAAGATCGGCTGACCTCAAATTATTTTTAGGAAACGATTGCTTTCTCTCGGTTTATTCAAATCTGGTCATATTGTCATTTAGTTCAATACTGCCTGATCAAGTTTACCGTTGTTTATTTCCTCCCGACAGATCAAATTGTAAACATTTTGTTTTAGTCTAATTAAATTGAACACAGACACTATTCGTTCAAGATTTTATACATAAACCGTTTTTTGTTCTGTACGTTGTTTCTAGAACAATAAAAGCTAATAGAATATCTCAGCTCTCAGATCATGAAACATTTCCGAATCTCAACTGTTTGTAGGAACTGTATAGAAGAGAATGGCGCCCGAGACACCGAACGTCAAATACACGGATTCAAACGCTACAATATTAGCTGCTAATAGTGAGGTTTGAGTGGGCACACAACAAATTTCGGGCTTCAGGGCGGTATTTGTTGGTATACGTTCTCAGTGAAACTAATGCAGAGTTTCACCAAATTATCTGGAATTCAGTTTTCGATTATTTTCAGCGAATTTGATTACAAAGCGGACGGTTAATCGGAAACAGGTTTCAAAATTGATCACATAATGAAGTGGAAGACTGAACGTAAAGTAGAAAGAAGATCAGCACATAACAAATGAAAGTAATTAATTGAATCAACGAGTGTACATCCCGTTAAATGGTCAATATCGATTTCATTTGCGTGGAGCAATCAAACAGAGTTTTCTAATTAGAATCGGATCTTTACGGACAAAGTTACAATTACCCAGGGTTACGTTTGACTGACGAATAGAGGCAGGATCGGAAGCTGATAACAAAAAATATCGCTCTGGGAAAGCGGAGAGACTTAACGCAGCCTGAATACATTTCAGCATTTTAAATGCGTAACCCAACTCGGAGTGGGAGTGGTAAAATTTGGGCCACAGAATGTGCTTATAACGTTTCTCAAACTCGTTTAAACTTACCGTTCTGGAGTAGACAGTTCTCTTTTTTTAAGATAAATAACCTACATTTTTCTAACTGATGTCTCGGATATATTTCTGCGCAAAGTTTGAAACAAAACGCTATCCAGCAATATTTAAATTATTGTGCAACATTACGCACACGAAAACTTGTCGATTCTTTTATTTCTATTAATACAAAGAGAAAAATATTCTGTTATACTCCTTCCTCAATTATCCTACGTATAAAAACGTCATACCAACTCATTCGATAATATCATAAATCATTGAGCTCATCTTTTTGCGGCTTGGTTGTGGACTTGATGATTCCATGAGTGCATCATTCCAAAAGATCATGTGTGTTTGGCGCCAGAGGATCACAAGACAAATCGAATCGCGCGACTCGCGAGGAAATGACGCTGAACGAAAAGTAACGGATATCGAGAATAACAGATAAATATCGCATCTTCTAGAGAAAGACACATAGATAACACAAATTCACTGTCACCCGAATGAATGAAAGAGGGACAGAACATTGATAGAATGGGAAAGAGCGAGAAAACGTTTTAGAACGTTGCATAGGAAACAAAAAAGCCTCTGCCTTTTATTGGCCGTGAAGATAACAAATGGGCATCTTTCGTTTCCACGCACTCCAAATATATGATAAGAAAATATGTTTCGGGTGAAAAATATCTTTTATTGTAAAGTATTCGCAAGAGTTGGATGGAATTATTCTCAAGAAGTTCAGCTCTCCGGATGACAATATGCCTTATATCCAGTAATCTTTGCATGAATCTTCAGGTTTAGGGGCATAATAATATTTCATGTAATGCTGAAGAAAGCTCATTATCCTAGCCAAGTGTTCCTGAAATGTTCTACTATGCCTTGTTTAGAAATAAACGAATTATTTCTAATGTTCTCAAATTTTTGAGTTGATGAATCAGTCTGTCTCTTCTCAAGTAAACAACGTGATCCTCTATATGAATAAAAGAGGAATCGTTTAACGCTCATCTGTTCTACAGTCCTTCGAAAAACTGCTAGAATCACGTCAAAATATTCTAGATTTCAAATCCGTTACAATATGTGCGGACTTGGATTTGTTGGAGCAATACAAAAGAATGAAATCTAATTATTTCAACAAACTAGTATTACCTGAAATTGCTATGTGATCCTGGTATATCCTCGTGAAATGCGTATCACGTTGTGAGCGAATAACAATTCCAAACTTGAGTCGGGGATTTCTCTCAAAGACCGTAGTTTTGGTTAAGCGACGACGTGGTTTTTACATTTTTAACTTGTTCAGCAAATCCCTAGGCTCACCATACACATGAAAAAAACTCTATCTCTTCTTTCGCTTTACTTCAAAATTACATGTTTGACTTTCGATTCCCGACGTTCAACTATGCAATAATTTAGTGGAACTTTTTAACTTCTCGTACAACTTAAAGAAAACTTTAAATACAAATAGCTTGATGCTGATAATTATCTTGATACATCCTTAGATAAAATGTTTTATTGGCTTGTTGAATTTCCAAGCTAGACACCTTTTTCTTCAATAAAAGCGATGAACCAGTAATCAATCAAGCAGTTTGATAATTTTTTCCAATTGTACAATCTCTAGCCTTCAATGTCACAAATTCATTCACATATATTAATTTACAGAACTCTGGTGATCTCTTTTAATAATATTCTCTGTGTTTTACATCCAACTATGCATTGAACTACTATCTTCTTCAACTTCCGTGTTGTGAACAACAACCAAGAAAAAATAACATACGATGTTATTAATGTGAAACCTTTCAGAGTAATGCCCCTTCTGTACCGGAAAAGTGAAAAAACTTCCACCCTTCGTGAAAATGTGATGGACGGAATGACGCACAAACAAATGTCTCTTTTATTTCATATTTCATGCTTTGAAGATACATTCATAGGATGTATATGCTTGGAGGGTTTGCTAGCAGTTTAATTAAAACTTTTTAAAAGGGTCTGAATCTGATCCATATACATCTGAAAGTAAGGTACATGGATTTATTTCTGTATCATTATGATTCGTATGATGTAGGTATGTTATTGGAAGAGAAAACAAGAGAAGATTTCAATTTTAATTGGATTTTCAATTAATTTTTTCTCAATTACAAAATAAAAGCTGGATTTAATCTCTATATTCGGATATAAATACTGAATATTTCAATAGAGACATGAAAATATCTGCGGGTTTGTGGAATCGCCTGAAGTAATTTCAATATTGATAAATATTTTTGGACAAGAAAAAAAAATCAAAAGGAGCATAAATATTTTGAACGACTAACTCAGATTAGTATATTTATTTAATAGGCGTACAATGTTAAATATATTCCACAAACACAATTATTTTGATCATTCAAATAGGCATTTTGTAATCGAATGATCCATCTACAGCTTTTCACGTTCTGATTGAAATGCAAAGAACTGTTAAAACAATAAAAAAGTCTCACGAATCAAATCTTAAATACCAAAGGATTTGAAAACGGAATCTTTAAGGAATCTCAACTTAAAATAGTTGTCAGGGCTCACTGTATGCTCAGTCCCATAATATTTTCTATTTTATTTTACGTCGTACTTGATAAAATGATATTGAAACAGCACAAATAGATTTTCTTATTAACATGAAATAAATTCAAACAACTAAATCAACATATTATTTATTATGGTAATGAATTGGTATTGTCGCGAATATTCAGACCAAAAAATGAACTCTTATTGTTACAAAAACATTTTTCTCTCAATATTTGCGATTCTTTGGCATTTGCTGCCAACAATTCTACAATTTCTGAAGATCCATTCATTCTTTTCTATCGTATTTATTCTTTTCTACACTTTCTGAAGTAGTTATTTATTATTTTCTATAGTATTCAATCCCTTTTACACTTTCTGAAGTATCTATCTCTTCTATTAAATTGCCTTCAATATTTTTGATATCTGCAATCAAACAGTAAAAAACAATTGTAACAATAGCAACACTAGCAAAGCACACCAAGTTATACTTAGCAAATTTTTGCATAGGGATATTGAAAAATATTTTTGGAGGATATCCTGCGCCTTTGGAGCAGTCGAACATGAAGCTTTGTATGTAATTCGTACATAAACAAACTTTATAGACTCGCCTTCCTTATTAGACTCGCTCGTGCTTCTCGCTCGTCTATAACCAGCGGCTCGTCCAATAAAGCTCTATATTATACAGGGTGGAATGCGAAATTGGAAACATCTTTTTTCTCGGAAGTTATTATAGATACCAAAAAATTGTTCAAATGAAGTTTCTGGATCTTCCAATAAGCTAACTGAATCTGTGTGAATTTGGTGAAAAAAAAGAATAATTCTCGTATATATTGGCATATTTGTACTTTCTTCAAATAGAATCCCCTGTATATTATTGCACTAATGAATAGAAACTAATTTTTGCTTTGAAAAAGCTCTGGGGTTTTTACCTGCTAAACTTGATAGTTTTTGAGATATTAACGAAAATATCTAAATGCTGTTCTCAAAATCAAGTGTGCCTTGAGAACAAAATTTGTTGACAGTTGAGTTATTTGTACTGTATTTGCTGGTAATTGCCCTACAAAAAATTGTTTTGCATACATACTATTATTATTTGGTGTTAATAATGGCAGATTATTCAATCAATGAGAAGTTAGATATGATAAAATGTTTTTATCTATCAAATAATAGTTCGACACAAGCTCTGCAATTATACAGACAACAGTATCCGGAACGCTTTTATCCAAGCCATTCGTATTTATTCAAATTAGAGAGGAAGCTGCGTAGGACTGGGTCAGTTTCAAGAAATTACAAAACACGTGAGATAGTAGATGAAAATTAAGAAGCTGATGTATTGGCATATTTCAATGTATGCCCTAAAAATTCAATAACAGTAGCTGCATTGGAAATGAATACCACACATACAAAGGTTCTTAAGATTCTGAAAAAGCATAAGTACAAAGCCTATAAAATCTACAAAATTCATAATCTTTATCCTGGCGATGATGTGAGAAGATTACAATTTCGTAATTTCTTAATACTGGAGAATATTGCAGAGCCCAATTTTTTAAATACAATTTTATGGTCAGATGAAACAAATTTCTCTAACAATGGAATACTAAATAGACATAATAAACACATTATTGGCAATCAGTAGAAACGAATCCACGTCAAACATTCATTTCAAATTTTCAAATACGCTTTTCAATTAACGTATGGTGCGGTATGATAAACATTTTGGGTCCATATTTTTATGAGGGCATTTTGACATCACAGAGATACTTAAATTTTCTGCAAAATGAATTTCAAGATTATCTGGATGATATACCATTGGCAGTTGGACGCAGAATGATATTCCAGCAAGATGGTGCACCTCCGCATAATTCATTGGATGTAACTGCGTATTTGAATAAACAATTGCCAAATTCCTGGATTGGCAACAGAGGCACTACATCGTGGCCCGCAAGATCTCCGGATCTATCGCCTTTAGATTTTTTTCTATGGGGAGCTATAAAAAACAAAATTTATGTAATGTCCGTTGCTACACTTGATGAACTGAAAAACCGAATAAGACAAGCTGTTGTTGAATTGAATACAGTTAATATGAAACAAAATTTATTGAAAAGACTTTATTTATGTGTCCGAGAAAACGGTGGAAATTTTGAACATTTTGTGTAGTTCGATAACATTTATTCCGTACTTCTCTATGTTCTACTATGATAATAAAATTGTTTATTTTGTACATTGTTTTTGATAGTAATTGAACTATGCATTCCGTTCTTGATGATGTGCAAATGTCTGAGCGCGCAAAAATATTTAAATTTAAAAAATATAAACGTTGAATAATTCCCCGCGTACTTAACAGTAATATTATTGACACAAAAATATCAATGATGTGTATACAACACAAGTTTTTTTAAAGCAAAAACAACACAAAATAACTCAACTGTCAAAAAATTTAGCTCTTAACGCACACTTGATTTTGTGAAACAACATTTAGATATTTTCGTTAATATCTCAAAAACTATCAAGTTTAGCAGGTAAGAACCCACAGCTTTTTCAAAGCAAAAATTATTTTCTATTCATCAGTGCAATAATATACAGGGGATTCTATTTGAAGAAAGTACAAATATGGTAATATCTACGAGAATTATTTTTTTTCCACCAAATCCACACAGATTTAGTTAGTTTATTAAAAGTACAAAAAATTTCATTTGAACAATTTTTTGGTATCTATAATAACTTCCGAGAAAAAAGGTGTTTCCAATATCGCATTCCACCCTGTATACTTATCACATAAATAGCTATTTTCAAGCACCATTTTCATTTTTAATTACATTAAGAATAGAAGTTTTTTTCTCTCGCTCTCCATAAATGGAGGCCTGGACTATATTGACGTAATCTCCGTGAGCGCTTCATGATTTCATTCATGGAAACCCAAAGAGAGAATAATTTTTCAGATTTTAATGCAATTCAATATAAGCATGGTGCTCAAAAATTTCTTGGAATATTATTTTATTTTTTACTTTTCAGTTCTCCTGAAAAATTTTTTCTGGCAAGGTTTCTCAAAATTATTCAAATTCTACTGAGAAATATTGCTAACATTACTCTGCTTGGTGTATTCTTCTATTTGATATTCATTTCCAAGTGATTGTGAAGGAATGGGTGATTCACCATATCTAGGCGGCTTCCATATTGAATTTAGTATGACGTCATTCACTCTACCATTTTGTATATGTCAAATCTTTTTACTCATCATGAAGATTTTGAAAAAAAGCTCATAGCGGTGGCCATTGTACAAAAATGACAGTATCGAATATATTAGATTGTATTGTCACCAGGACTAGAACTGTATAGAAAATTTTAGCAATATTGGATAATGAAAAGTGGTTTAGAATTTGATTAAAAAAATAGATGCATACAACGACACGATAAACCAATATGAGCCATGAGCAAAAACGAACCGAATTCATCTTTTAGAGCTATGTAACGCAAAGAATATAGAAATATTTTCATGAAACAGAAATAGATTCACAATATAATGAGGATCCACCACATAAAGAACTGGTAAAACAAAACATGGAGATCAATATAAAAAAAAATATATATAATGACTATAGACAGTTTTGAGGAAGTTTTTGATGACGAAAAGTTATCAAATATACTGAAAATGTTACATTATTTTGGTTCTTAATACTCGCAACTAACATTATTGAAAAAGAAGGGGATTCCATAGTAGAGAAGAAATACCAGAGTGTTCAAAATTGTAATGATCTTGATTCATTGGATCCTGAACAATGTCAAAAGAATATATAAATCATGAAGTAGGAGCAAAAATGCCAGTTGTTAGGACAATAGAAGAAGAAACAAGACTGGATTGAATAAGAACCATAAAAATCAGAGAAAAGTTTGATACCCATAACACAAGTAATCGGAAGACTGTGAGAAGGATGAGATGCGTACATAGAATAGATAAAACCGAAAAAAAAACTGAACAAATATATGATGCAAGACCGATAAGCATAATTAAGAGAAGCATATCTGAAATATAGTAGCCGACATGAAGACAAGCGGTAGAATACAGAGAACAAACTTGTATAGAATCAATAATCTCACTTATATCAATTATACTGATGAATTTTGCATAGTTACAGTGACAATTATAGTAGCAAATCGCTTGTTACCGGAAATTTACCGCTGTAAATTCACAAGACAATATTATAGCGATGAATTGCCTCTGCCATGCAGAAACAATACACAGTTTTAATATAAATAAACAATCAGTTTTTGGAAATGGAAGAATTCAATCGTTTTGGAAATGCATTTTTTGCTGCGATTTGTGATGGAATTGGAAACAAAGAGTCTGAAAATACAAAAAAAAATGTTAAAAGAGTATATGCAGATAATTTGGTAAATTTCTTAATATAAAAAATCAGTAGTTGCAGCCCACATTATTCAATAAAAACTTATGATAGCAATTTCATCCAAAAAATATTCTCCATAGATACCATTTGCGACTTTAATTTTATTCCAAATTTTTCTAGCTAACATTCTTCGAGTCATTTGCTCAGATTAAGCTCTTGAGCTACGATCTCGTAATTTATTCGGACAGATGACTCCCACGATGTTTCTAGGTAAAAAATGGTTGTGGGAAAAATTATCTCTAAAATTATAGTTATATACAAAAAATTCCAAAAATCACTCAACTAAAAACGGTTCAATTCAAATTCGTGAAGATAGTTTCTTGAAGTTATTTTAGAAACTCTAGATACATACACTACTTAGCGAACAATTGCCGAATATAAGTCAGTTTTTTCAGCTCAATGTCAGTTTTTGATGTTTTAATATCATCAATTGATAACAGGAGAACAAAATTCAACTACTATAATCAATGATTAATCAGAAGAACTTATGAATTGAGCTTGATTTGAAGCATAGTCTCTATGTGCCAGTCCCTAGAAATGTGTTTCAGTCATAACGTCATCGATATAGATACTGAAAACTGTCTCCAAGCTATCTGTAAGATTCAGAATATAATCTCAAGTCTGTCCTCGGAAGGTAAAAAGGCACTGGATTCGGCAAATGAGTATCTGGAAGCTATTGAAATATGAAATTTGGAATAATATTCAAAAAACGTTTGTACATTGTTAATATAATTAGTAGATTTTTTTCTTTATTGAGAAAAGAACTCCAACCAGTGGGTATTCAGCTTTACATAGTTTATTCACCGGTCATTGAACAAAGGTGTATTTCTTATGTTGTGAAGTTTGTTCTTGTCGTTTTGGGTATCTGATGTTTTCTTCTTAAGTCCTCGCATTGTTTATCTAATAGTAATATATGTTCTACTGATATTTGCGTGTTACATGGGGTACACCATTCAGAATTTGTTCTTCCTAATACATAGCCGTGTGTTAGTTCACAATGTACAATTTTCATTCTTGTGGATGTCGCTTGTTCTATTCGGGTGAAGTTTTTTGCCTGTTTCCAAGGTTTAAGTCTAATGATCAACTCACAATTTAAATTCTCTTGGTGAATACTACAAATTATTACAGACCATAGGTCAGTATATGGACGTTCTGTCCAGCCTTGCATGTCTGAATACTGAAGCTTTGTTGTAAGATAGGAGGACCACATTCTCAACAAGAATATGCTTTCGACGAAATACATGTCAATCATTAATTGAATTTCGCACACCACGATTGATTATGATTCAAATTTCATTGAGACTGTCCAGAGAATATTGTGTGAGTTCATTTTGAAGTTTTTGTGCGAATATGATATATCTTTTATCTGATCCATTCTCTTTCATTCTAATTGTGGTATAGTATATATATTCATATATATATATATATATATATATATATATATATATATATATATATATATATATATATATATATATATATATATATATATATATATATATATATATATATATATATATATATATATATATATATATATATCGAATAGAATGGTGTGAAGTTGTGAGTTCTCTCGAATCTCAAACCGTTAAAATCTGTGAAAAGAGTGCTTTTTGTGGGGTGACAAACAGGGAAAAAGAAAGAGGAAACCTCAACAAAACATGTAATTTCCAGCAACCTCCACGCCAAACACACAACATGCGACGGGTAACTCTGTGACACATCACACGAAAAACGTAAACATTATTTGATTTAACGCGAAGCAGCTGCCGCCGCCACGTCACACAAGAATTCAAAGGGAAAGAGACACACAGGAAGAAGGTGACATGGGGAACACACGCACCGAATTACATTAATGAGAAAAATTTGTTTCAGACCTCTGCTCTCAATTAGCTGAATAAGGCTAAAAGTAGATGACCTGTTTTTAGTTTGAACCTGGAGGCAAATCCCAAAACGATGAGTCTCAGGATTTGCTCAATAATTATAGAAGCGATATATCGGCCTCTATTTGAAGCAAAGTCTGACTAATATGAAGTCATCGCCTATTTGGCAGGAGACAATCTAATTTCTAGTTTATTAATAAAAAATCATATCTCCCTATATTCTTAAAATATCAGAGTACGACGGTCTATGTTTCTTCTCATCCTGTTACAGAAACTGAAAGAGAGAAAGATTACATTTGTTCTGTGTCGTCAGAACAGATTGTGAACGTGCCCCCGTTTACAGTGCGTAGGCTATACTCCCGCGGGATATTCATCAGAAATGTTCCACCCAAACGCACGCGCGCAGCCCACAATGTTCTGAACGTGCGTATACGGACCCCCATTACCGCAACAATAAAGACCCACTTACACCCAATAAATAACGCCCGTGATGTCACGACTGCCCTACAGAAATTGGAACATGGAAATTCATACCGCAAAAGTTTTGCTTATAAGGATCTTCAGGATAAGACAATTATCAGATGCTTTCTGTATTGATGAAGTTTCTTGGATTGCGTGAGTTCATCAAGATGTAAGAACATTAGGCAAAATTTTACCTATCGAGTTTCCTCTTTGAGACTACTGTTGGTCATTATGAGGTTCTCATCATTTTGATCAGTGTGCGTCTCCACAACTCAAGCAGACCTTTTTTATTGTATCCATGGTGTTTCGATCGCTAGATTATCAGTACCGGTCGGTACAGTATTGTTCACAAAAGTTTGAAAATAATTAATATCTGTGAGTTATTGGATAATGTTATTTTTGGAGTAATCGTTGTTTGACAGAGCAGTGTTGTATTTCTGTCTTTCAATTTAATATTTTTGGCATTCGGTTATGATGTGCAGTAATTTGGGTGTTGCAGGTATCACATAGAGGTGGGTTTGTTTTTTTCATAATGTGACTATGAGTAAGAGCAGTGTGTCCGATTCGGAGCCGTCTTATTATGGTTTCCAGTCTTCAACTTCTCCATGCATCTCATGCTGGAGTATCGTCCTTTATGTATCTAAATTTGTCATAAGTGGTGAAGCTCCAAGCGGTTTGCCATCCTTGTATATTTTTTGCTCTGATAATTGATTTGATGTCGTTGGTATATGTCTGTGTGACTTACAGGGGTAATACGAAAAATTCACGGCTGGAAGCAAAGATAGCGCTAGTATGACCGTGATTTTATTGATCAATGACCTACCAGCTACTGTCGATGATAAAATACTCCTGCTGACAATACTGTACTACTTTGGAAATCTGACAATGGGACGAAGACTCTGTGAAGGCTGGAACTCACAACTTTTTTAACTCTTTACAACCTTGGTTTGCGGATAATAGTATGAAGCATAATATTCCAAAAACACTGACACTCAGATTTGGTCCTTACTGCCAAAACTTGAGCTTTATTCACGTTCCAGAAAACAAGAACCTAATTCTGATGGAAGGCGAACGCGTCACTTTTCTAAGAATGATTCTTGAGAAGGATTTGTAATGAAGGGCTGATATAGCATCTTTAGCAAATAAAAAAGAAAATCTGACGTGGACATCACGTGACTTACTTGTACATCATTAGATATATTAACTGCTTCCGTTGAAATTTCCAATACTTTCGCTACTTATTTCCAATCAGTATACACTCCCTCTTCCAATATTATTTCTATTATCTCAGCCAACAATTCCCATGATCTAGTTTCTGTCTGCAGAATTTCTATACTCGACATTCAAAACGCTATAAAAGAAATAATTTTGAAATCTGGAGCTCCTAACAATTTCAAAAATTATCGTCCAATAGCCATGCTCCCTAATTTCAGTAAATTATTCCAGAAAATAATTTATTCCTCTATTTACTGTGGTATTAAAAGCAAAATTTTCATTTATCAGCATGATTTTATGGAGAAACGATCAACTGCCACTAATTTCATGCAATTCACACATTTAGTCTCCAGTGTCTTAGATAACAGAGGTTAAGTTGATTGTATCTACACAGACTTTGCTAAGGCATTTGACAGGATTGATCATGGTCTACTTATTGGCAAACTACACACATTTTCTTGTTCTTCACCACTTATTACCCTTATGTCTTCCTATCTTCATGAGCGTGAGCTATCTGTCCAGTATAAAGGTTACAGTTCTTTTAGTTCCAGTCCGTCCTCTGGAATTCCACAGGGTTCCAACCTTGGTCCACTTCTCTTTTCACTTCTTATTAATGATATCACAGATATCATTCACTCTGAAAAATTATTATTTGCAGGCGACCTCAAGATATTTTATCCAGTATCTTCCTTACATGAGGGTCAAAGCTTACAAAATGATTTGAGTAGTCTGGCGCAATGGTGTTCTCTAAACAATCTTTGTTTAAACCTCGAAAAGTGTTCTGTATTATACTCCACCAGGAGATTATTACTCCTGACGTACGACTACTCAATTCATGGTGTCTCCTTACTCCGTGTCACTTTGGTAAGGGATCTTGGAGTCAAGTTTGATCAGATATTGACTTTTGTTGATCGTCTCCGGGATATCTATAATGCTTCAGTTAGAATGTTGGGCTTTGTAATCAGGAATACCCGCTCTTTTCGTGACATTTCGACAATATTCACTCTGTATTATTCTTTGATACGTTCCAAACTGGAATATTGTAGCATTATTTGGCATCCTATTCATGAAGCTCATCATGATCTCATTGACTCCGTTCAAAAAAAGGTCTTAGAGTTTTTATATTTCAAGATGGATAGCAAATATCTCGAGAGATCAGTCAGTTATAATTATCTATTAGAGTTGTTTAATCTGAAGAGTCTGTTGGAATGCAGAGAGGAGGGCTTAGTGCAATCCAAATTGATAAATAGCTCGGTTGATGATCCTTGCTTCCTATCTTTGCTCAATTTTCATGTTCTTTTCATCAGAATTAGATCATGCTCCACATTTTATCTTCCATTGGCTCGATCCAATCTTATTATGTCCTCTCCTGTTCATCG
The DNA here is from genome assembly GCA_963989225.1 of Dromius quadrimaculatus. Lineage (NCBI taxonomy): Eukaryota > Metazoa > Arthropoda > Insecta > Coleoptera > Carabidae > Dromius > Dromius quadrimaculatus. Next base: position 9,546,606 of record OZ022328.1, read on the forward strand.
GATGTGTCTTCTCTATGAGAGTAGATTTTCTCATGTTGATATTTTTCTCCTTGACTATGTGAATTTTACATTGACTATTTTTTATAAATTATTTTTTTTAAACATGTGTTTTCTACAAGTTAAGCAACTCTGTTATTGGGCTTCGCCTGTTTCTGTACTTCAAATAAATAAAATGAATAAATATGTATAATCAAACACAACATCTCATCATTCTAAGACCAGTCGGTTGCTATGGAAACAGTAGATCATAATTCTTATGCTACAACATTCCTAAATACTGATTTCCAGAACTCTACGGTCGAAAGTTCTGAATTCATGCGCAAAATTCCGAGATCGTCAAGTATAATGCAATTTCGACTTAGTCGATCTCAATGAGAATAGGATATAGGCATCTAGACAGTACTATCATCTTGAATACTGTATTCTAATATTCTACGTTCACTTGTTTTGGATTTATGCGGAAAATTAAGGATTTAGCCGATTACAATCATAATGCAAGGTGTACAACTACATGCTATAAAAGTACTCAATACAGAATCTCAAGATTCTGCGACTGATTTTTCGAGTTTATGAGAAAAACTCGGAAAGTCTATAATATGAAATTCACTTCAGGCTTAGTAGATTGGGACGAAAGTAGGAGATGATTATCCGAATGCTACAGCAATTTCAAATACTGAACTCCAGTATCCGATGGCTGATCATTCTAGATTGATTTTGAAAATTAAAAAAAGTATCAGGTAAAGTGCACTTCCAGTACAGACGATTGCAATCATAATGCGAGGTGCACATCAAGATCCTAGATCCTCTACCAGTCGTTTTGCGAGTTACGCACATACACACATACATACGTACATACGTACCGGCATCAAGCCAAAAATAGTCAAAATGGATTCAGGGATGCTCAAAACGGATATATACATCAAAATCTCGATATGTGAATTTTGTCGGTTTCACAATATTTCCTTATACTTTCAGACCGTCAGATAGTCGTAGATTTCAGTGCCACATTTTGTTCTTCATGCCTTCAAGAGGTTTAATAAGTATGTATATTCGAAGTACAATTGTTATATATTGTATCTATTTTAAAAGAAAGTTAGCTGTGAAATTATTGTTATTCAGAGATTGATAGCATGACAGATAAATAGATAAAGATTTCCTTAAGTTATTATATCTTATATTGTACGTTACTCTTCCCAATTATAACATGGTGTCAGGTGTGTTTACAAAAATTAATCAAATTCATAGTAAACGGATGGCCGAAATATATACGAGATGCTCCTGATGATGTTAGAATCTACTTTTAGTACAGATATGAGCTACAAGTATAAGATGGTTTGATACTATGAAATGATCGTATTTTAATACCATTTAATATAAGAAGAACTATGATTGACAAAGTGTACATAAATCATTCTGGAATAGAGAATACCATAAAGTTTGCAAAACAAAGCTTGTTTTGGCCTGGAATGAATCATCGAATTACTGTAAAGGTGAAAAACTGCGATGTATGTAATAAATATGCATCATCACAACAACATGCAACTATGAAATCACATGAGATTCTAGTATATCCTTGGCAATACATATCTATGGATATATTCTTTGTGAAACGTGGAAAAAAGCAACTAAAAGTGCTTATTATGGTAGATCATTATTCAGATTATTATGAAATAGAGATTGTTAAAGATGTTACACTTAAAACAATCATAGAAGCTATGAAGAAACAATTTTGTCGATATGGTATTCCAGAAATTGTCATGTCAGAAAATGGAACTCATTTTGTTAATAAAGAGATGCAAATTTTTGCACAAAAGTACAATTTCAAACATACAACATCGTCACCGTTCTATCAGCAAGGCAATGGTAAAGCAGAGTCTGCTGTTGAAATATGCAAAAAATTATCTGAAAAAAGTGAAGAAAATGCTGAAGACTTTTGGTTTAGTTTGTTACATGCCCGAAATACGCCGAATAATACAGGGATGAGTCCTGTAGAAAGGATGATGAGCAGAAAAACTAGGAATAGTATACCAACTTTAGTTTCACATTTAATGCCAAAGCCGGTTAGTGAAGAAAACCGAAAAAATGGAAGAATCATCTGGATGATGGAAGCGCATTTTTGACAGCTCATGAATGCTTGTTACTTTAGAGATTTTTCAAATTACCATCTCTCACAATTACTGAGCTTGGAATCAAGGAGTTTGGACAAACTTACGAACCAGCAGCTTCCATTTAGTACTAGTTTTAAGTTGACTATTTGATAGGTACATAATTTATGCATGTACAAACTCAAAAATATCTTTTAATCTTCATTGTTTAGTTATTGACTGACGGGAGATCGGGTGCTGTACCTTAAAATGATAATTTGATCTTCTTCAAAGCTATATAAAAGAAATACACCAAAAGTAAACAAATATTTATCCAATAATAATAATTCATTCTAAAAAGCTTCAAATTCGCGTCAAACAAGTCATTAAATGAAGCCCGGACAGATTTGACAACTGTACATAATAATAGTGACACCCGCGGCGAAAGTTGCAACTAAATTTTTATCTACTTTAATAAATTCTAGTTGCCATATCCCTAATGTCATATATACCTATGGGCATTGTTTCACTTGACACAAGTAATTGAATAATTTGATCTTCTACAATCACTGAGCTTGAATTAAAGCAATTTGTGCAAACCTACGAAATAGCAGCTCTTATTTAGTACCAGTTTCAACTCTGTAAATAGTATAGTTGCTGAGATCTCAGCGTCACGCCAGCCAGCCAGCCAGCCAGCCAGCCAGCCAGACAGCCAAAGTGAATATAATAGCGCCTTTTTCTGAAAAATGCGCTAAAAAGGCAAAATTATATTATTACAGAAAAGCACGACAATTACCTGAATTAGAAATAGGACAAAGAGCAACTATTGGTCTGAAGGGAAAATTACAAACAAAGTAACTGACAGATCATATCTAATAAATGTAAATGGCAACTCATAAAGGAGAGACAGAATACATATAAAGCCGAAGAATAGCGAAGAGAATGAATCAATTCCACAGAATAACGATGATGAAGGAAAAGAGAAGCAACAAGATTCTACAGGGCTTCAAGATAAGAGAAAAAAAGAAGAAAGTGAATTTACTATGGAAGAAAAAACAAATCGAGGTATTCAACCAGAAGAATCTAGAAACAATGAAAGAACTGAACCACGTGAGAATGCCATTGAATCAGCACAGCCAGATGACAAAATTCGTCCCAAAAGAAGAACACAAATGCCTATCAAAAACAAGGACTATATTCTCAATAAATAAAATGTTTTATTCATTCACAAAGAGAGAGGGATGTTATATATTGTATCTATTTTAAAAGAGAGTTAGCTGTGGAATTATTACTATTCAGAGATTGATAGCATGACAGTTGAATGAATAAAGATTTCCTCAAGCTATTATATCTTATATTGTACGTTACTCTATCCAAATATAACAACAATAATGCTGAAATCAGAGCTGGACCGTGTGACCAACAAAATCCAAATATGTCGCTTTTGTCATGCTTATCAGATGAAATTTGGAGAAAAATATTCTGACATGATAAATGTCAGACAAAATGGAAGAATTGACAACAGATTATCATCATTGCTCACCTTATCAATTCAATTAAACTGATTGTTTTATACGGCAAATTCTAAATGTCTGTTATACTCATAAACTGCACTTCCGGCTTGACCGATTGATACAAAAATAGTAGATAACTATTTTGATGCTGCAATAAGTTCAAACACCTAATTTCAATATGCTATGGCTGATCATTCTTGATTTATGCAAAAAATTCAAGAAATGTTCTAATTAAAGTGCACTTCTGGCTTGACCGATTGATACAAAAATAGCAAATAACCATTCTGATACAACATCTAATTCAAATACTGAATTTCAACATCCTATGGTTGATCATTTTGAATTGATTAGATAAAATCGAAGAAAATAACAAGTAGAGTGCACTTACGGTATAGACGATTGGAACCATAATGCAAGGTGCACAGCTAGACTCTATACCAGTCTCAAATACGAAATTTCAACATTATACGTTGAACCAGTTTTAAGATTTGCGAGTTACGCACGCTCGCACGAACATACGTACCTACATCAAGCCAAAAATAGTTAAACTTGATTCAAAACTGATATTTTCATCAAAATCTCGATAGGTGAATTTTGTCGGTTTTACAATACTTTTTCGTACTCAGTACAAGCAAGTAATAAATTCGTAGATACCTACGAGCTCTAGTAGACGATAATACTTCATTAAATGTTTACATTGGTCACGTACAATCTAACATATCCCACAGCATCTTATTTCGAGAATTTACCTCTAATGGTAATGAAATTTCCAAGATTCAAAAAACAAAATCAAATAATAGGCCGATTAAAACCAAGAGATCACTACAAAATGGGTTTCCAGAGGCTTAGTATTATTACTGTTCCCTGTCTATATATTCTTAAATGCGCTGTTTTTGTTACGAAATTATTTGAGGATTGATAAGAACCCACGGCTTCAATATCAGAAATGAAAATGATTCCGACAAACCCAACCAGATTAACAGTATTTAATGATGGTTCGTTGAATTCGATTATCAAAGCCGCAGATAATAGAACTCGAAGATTCCAAATAAGAACGAAGCACGTATCTACAGTTGCTCCTCTATTAAAGACGATGTTGTGAAAACAGACTTCTGTATTTGTAGTTTTGTAGAACTTATCGGGTTTTGATTTTTAACAATCTTTCATTGTGAAATATATTCTGGGTATAGAAAACAAAAAAAAATTCTAGTATACGGACATTTGAGATAAAAGACTACCTGTACTTTCTGCTAGAATTGTAATACGAAACTGAATGATTCATCAAGTCAAGTAGTTCTGAATAAATCTGTCTATTATATTTCCAGATAATTTGATAAAGTCTATTCATACATTTCTCAAGTGGAAATGGTATTATTTTGAATTCAAATGGGACAAATTGTGTTTTTATATTGTTTTAGAGATCAGAGGGAAATAAGCCAACAGAATGAATTATATTTGATTAAATTTTCTTGTTTCTGATGAAAAACTAATTCATATGGAATGTCTTTGGAACGTCTTCATCCAACTGGAAACTGAAAGCCTTTATAGAAAAAAGATAATCATCAAACCTTTCTGCCTTCATGACATACTTTCACATTGATCACAAAGAACAGAAATTGTGATCCCTATTCTATTTTTTCTCAATATTGTTCTAAAACTCATGAATATGGTGGACATTACCGTATTCACAGTGCATTAGAAGATGAACAGATAGAGTGTGATTGGGCTTCATTAAAGATTATTCAAGATAGGCTACACTCAAACAGATTTCACAATTTTGTTGGAAGTGTGGAATAGCGTGCAAGCGGCTAGCAGTAATTAATAGCATTTTTTAAGTCAGGCCTAAATGTAATCCGATTTGTGTATTAGCGTTGGTACAAATTTATACCAATACCTACGAGGTAGAGTCACGCGACTCTGCTGCTTTACTGTGTTATCGGGAAATATGTGAATTCTCATGTCGAGCTCAGCCCTCTGGATGTTTTGAATTCAAATTTCGCACCCTCCTACAGTCAACCGCGGGTGTGCATTATAATGGAGACACTGGGGAATACACATCTATATTGACAAGGTTATAGCATACAGAATTTCTGCTTCAGGAGAACTTAATCTTGAACTTTTTTCGATAGGTCTTGTGATGAATAAAATATAAAATAGGTTGATTGAAATCCTTGTACATAACTTCTTGCAGTTACTTGAGTATTTTAATTATTCGCTATTCCTTCAGCAAAAAAAAACTCCAAGAGTGTCATAATTTTCATCACGTTTACAGCTTGACTCGGTAAATTTGCCATAAACTTCAGTGCTAGAACCTGCGATCAGAGATGACTTCCCGGAGTAAAATTTGGTGGATGAATATTTACCCTTGCATAGTTACTGAAGACACGGTGCAGCCAACAATTTCTAAAATGTTTTTATTTAAAGAACATTTTAATAAATCAAGCTATATTACTTTAATACGGGTGAAACCGACTGGATACTCGGGATATGCTCAAAATGGCGCACGAACTTTCATATCGCAATGAGAAATGCATCCGGGAGAAGAAACCAGTGACGTGCAAAGATATTTTCAAGAGGTATGAGTTAATGTTTGCTCAAGAATAGATAAAGTAATTCAGCATTATGTTGCTTTGAAAATACAAGCAGATCGACGATTTTATAAACAAACTTGAAAAAAGTACGACAGGTTGTAAGACATCCGCTAGTCTAGTAAACATTTCTATAATGGTTGAAAAGGATGAGTTCAAAAGTTTCTTATTATCGAAGTGTTTTGGAGCGACCATACGATGAAAGCTTGATATAACCACTCGCTTTCTTCCGGTTCTTTCTTTGATTGCTTATGCTCCATTCTATTAAAGCGTGACTATCTTTGTTATTGCTATCAAGTCTCAATTAAATATATAATTTTTCTAGTTCAACAGGAAGAATATTTGCATTGTGTCCATTACACACATGTAAGTATCACAATGTTGAAAATGTACTGTCGATGATTTCTGTATTACCGACTTGTGATCAAATCGATATTTAGCAATAGCAAGAGTCAAATTGAATTGGAATGACAAATTCTTAGCCCAACCGTATTTTGGTATTAGGTTTTTGACTGATACTTGAATAGAAGACCAAGATTTCCAGTTTTGAACCTCCATAGTTGTCGTCTGTTGCAAAATTTTCATATACATATTCTATTCTAAGTAATTTGATGTTCATGAATTATCTACTACAACTTCCTCTTTTCAATCATTTAGTCTGTACGTATGAGATGTACTGGAGGTAGCAATTCTTAAGCGATCTTAGTAATTCATTCTCAATCGATAGGTCACCTATCATACTCACATCCAATTTGTAGGATAGTTCAATGGTTTGATCAGTTTTCATAAAAACTGGTTTTTCGTGACTCTTGTTTTCGTTCATTATAGTCTATATGTGTATGAGGATTCGTTGAAGATTGCAATTCTTGACCAACTTCAGTGATTCTCCTTTTTTGAAATTTTCTAATAATTCGTGTACAGTCCTATTGATTTTCACGATGATTTCTTGGATAGCTCAACTTTCATGGACAATTTTCTACAAGAGCTCCTTTTTTCCATGTTCGGCGATTGTACAAAGATAGCAGTGCAATATTAGTCAAGATATTGAACTGCTGTTGATGTGACGTAGTTGACAAAGGCTCTGCTTATTATGCTGTGGATTTGGGCTCGCGCCCAAGTACAACTCCTTTAAAATTTTAAAATTTGTGGAGCTTCTAATAGGCAAATAAATAAAGTATCAATATTTTCACACATTCTGTCACCTACTGCACCTATTTTTAGACAAATTTTGACTGGATTAATAGCATTTTGATGAAATTGAATGTGATATTTACACCTAAATCTGTGATTTATGATTTCATCTCAGCAACATTTATTAGTGGAATTCAACTATTTTTTCCGGTTTTATTTGGGTGTGAAATTCTTTGAATCAAATTTACTCTTGTGCAATAATACAATTTATCGAGTAATATACATATTTTTCGACTCAAAGAGGAATGTTTGGATCTTATTGAGAAAGATTAGTACGTTCTTATATTTTTAATGAACATATGCTGTTAAATTGTGAGGTGAGACTGAAACTGCAGGGTAGAAAGAAATATCATAATATTTGACTGTATTTGCATAATTCTATATCTACATTTCTGAGCACATCATGGATTCGAAAGAGCATCAATAAGATTCACAAGGGTGGTCACAATTCCAAAATGAATTATTTGGCATAATCAATTTCTAAGTAACCTCGATAGCATATTAGGTTATGTTAAATCATCTTCTGCTGCTCACTCTAGTCTATATAGTATGTTGACTGTCTTATCACTAGCCTGAGTTAAAACGCAGAGAGAATCATGAGGTATTAACTGTCTGCTTTAGTGACTCAAGTCCCAAATACAGAGCAAACCTCAATCCAGACTGTGTAATTTTGAAGAGTTCCAAGGCGATTTGGTCGCAGATCCATCCGATACTCTGTCGTAACATGAAGCATGAATAAAATTAACAACAAGACCGGTGCCAATATTGTTACAGAGACTCAAACGCTAAAACTTCATCCACCAAAACTATGCAACATATACACAGCAGAAATCCTCAGCCCGAAAGAAACAAAAAAATTGCTCAAACAACAAAATAAAGACAAAACTGCTATACCAATGTACAAATTCACTAAGCGCCACGTTTAATGTAACAGACAGTGGCGTAGTATGGGTATAAGCCGCCCGGGGCGGAAGAAAATTTTGCCGCCCTCTTATTTAGGTATTCCAATGTGAGACCCCCATATACAGTAAATCTGAAGAATTTTTTAGCAAGAACAGTCACATTATTGTGTATTGTGGAGGTTACAAATGGAAATTTGTATAAGGGTGTGCAACGAAATGCGGAACACAGGAATTTAACATGCAATTTTTAAAATGTGTAGATATTGGCTCTCCTGTATATTTTAGAGCTAAAGTACAAAAATAAAAATCATTTTTTACACACGAAAAGCTTCCATTTTATGCAAAAGAATATCTGTAGCATTAGATATCAAGGAAGTAAGATATGACATTTCCGTCAAAAAGTAGATAGCCATGGAAATAAAGAACAAATAAAACAAACTCCCATTTTGACAGTTTAATTCAGTGTTATTACAACAATTATTATCAATACTGATGACTTGTTCAAAATCTTTTTTCATTCATGAAAAGTCTTCATTCAATGCGTTAGAATATCTATAGATCTAAATAAAATCAGCAATAATAACACAGAATGAAATGTCAGAATGAAAACTTGTTTTATTTGTTTTTTATCCTCATGGCAATCTGATTTTTGACGAAAATGTCATATTCTATTTTCTGAAATTCTGATGCTACAGCTATTCTATTGAATTAAATGAAGACTTTTCATAAATAAAAATTGATTTTCAACAACTTTTCATTCTTGTATTTTTGCTCTAAAATATACAGGGAAGCCAATATCCGCATATTTAAAAATCCCATGTTAATGTCCTATGCTCCGCGTTTTGTGGCACACCCTGTATAGTATGATGTATAACATAATAATCTCATTCGTGACAAGAACTCTTACACGTATTACACGTATGCCACTTGATATAACAGGTATAGAACACTTATTATTATACCTTGATCGACAAGATCAAGTTATCAGCGAATTGGATGAAAAACGCAAATCGACTACCAATTAGAAATATAACAATACTGTTTATATTTATATTTTTATTGAAGAATAATTTATGACCTGTTTTTGTTCCATGGAAATTCTTGCTGATTTCAGAATCTATTTTGAAAATAGGAAATGATTGAAATATTTACAGGATTATTATTTTTCATTGTTGAATTTTGCCGCCCCCTAAGAGTGCTGCCCGGGGCGGACTGCCCCCTCCTCTCCCGTCACGCCACGCCACTGATAACAGACTTATACAAAAAAAAAGAAACCATTCAAGAAGCTCAAGGCAACATACACGAAGCAATAAACAACTAGGGAAAAGAAGTTACCATACTCTTGGTTCCATCTCACACCGGAATAACAGGAAACGAGGAAGCAGACCTTGCTGTGAAAGAGGCAATACACGGAGAAATATCAAATATACCAATCACGATTCAAGACCTGAAAAGAACAATCAACAATGAGCAAGCCGGAATCTGGCAAGACGAATGGATGAAAATTGAGAATAACAAGCTCAGAATCATTGAAAAATAAGTTACCAGATGGCCGGCACTTAAACAAAGAAAAGCCCAAACTGTAAAAGCAAGGCTCAGAATTGGACATACATGACTCACACATAGCCAACTTTCATCAAAAACTGACGCAGTAGTGTGCGACATGTGCAACACACCAACCACAGTAGAAAACGATATCATAAATTGTAATGAATACTTTACCAAAAGACAAGAAACAGAATACCAAATACACTGGAGGACGTACTGTCAAACAATAATAATAACCTTGAAAACCTTACCATTCTTTTCAAACAAATTAGTATTTACGATCAAATATGAATTCACCACACAACTAGCTCAAGCAATAGAATACTCAATATGATGTTGCAATAAGAACAATTTGATTAATCAATGTACCAAGGTATCAGTAGCCGATTGCCAGAATATCTCTGAACTTCACAATAAATAAATAAAGCAAAGCCTACCCTATCTTCGAAAATAGGTCACATAAATCGTGTAGAACCAAATAAAAAACTCGGTATATAATTATGACTATTCCATTCGTAGTATTTATAACAAGATTGACAATGCTGAATCGCCATAGAAACGGTGCATATTAGTGAGAATTTGGTCATGTAGAAATACCATCGGGTATTTACACTAGTGGTCAAAGTGAGTATTCCACTCAAAGATGTGGATACCTCCAATTTGTGCTTTCTTCGTATTTAATGGAATATTTTTCTGAATATCTTGATCAATTCCATCTTCTGATCTATCACTAAACCTTTTTGAACTAGTTTCCATATCAAAACGCAATTTATTTCTCTATTATTCGTCAAAGAAAATGCAAAAAATTTTAATTTTTCAGTTTGACAGAAGTTTGTTTACTCGTTCCTATGAAAATTGCGTGACTTGTTACTAGATTCATAGAAAACTAATTTGAAAAAATGGTTTGACTCCTGGAATAGTCCTCCATATACCATTTGTATTTAAAGTATTATAAACTATTTTTGTGGTGCAATCATTTATGTTTATTGTGCTTGTGAATACCACTCGTGCTGCACACTCGTGGTATTCAAACGCAGGCACAATAAACATTCGTGATAGCACCACAAAAATAATCGATAATACCTAAACTACTTACGGTATGATATATGTATATTCATTCGTATTCATGGCTATTCTATATAATGACGTCAAATGCCTCATGGGCAAGTTTTTTTCATTCTCTGTAGTATTTAATAATCTGTCAATAATTGTTTGATTGGCTAATTTGTTGATTGTGGATACCAAAATACATTGAGAGATGTCACTATTCATATTTGACAGTAATAATGCTGCTTATCATAGAACAAACTGTTTTACATCCCTTTGTCAAATAAACTCTAGTGAGTAAATATTTGAATCCGCTAACAATAGTTATTACGAGCAGATTACATATTAACTATTAATAACAGCTCTAACTACGACAAATCTAATGATTATTTCAATCTCCTTCAAACAAATTTAGGGTACGCATCCCTAGTGGCTATGTAATAATCCACTAATGTAAAATTACACAACATAATTATTGAATTTGATCCTCATAGAAACTGCGGGTGAAAACACAAACTAACCCGCCAGTGCTTTGGAGGTTGTGCGGTCTTAGAGTAAGGTGTGAGAGAGAGTTTATTTGAGGGAGAGAGGGCTTAGTTTGAAGAACGAGGTTGCCCTACTCTGGGAGTAGAAACAGGGACGGAATCGATAGTTTAAAGCGAAGATTTGACGCTAGGAAGTAAAGAACTAAAGCCGTTTATAAATAGTGCTTTATATTACTATTTCCTATTCTTTCTTAGCTTCCAAGGGCTGAGGATGATAAAAGTCATTGTACTGACTGTGATAAGATTGTTCATTGTTAATTTCTTGCGCTCAAGACTAATGTTTAGGTCTGAATCCCAACATTTAAGTCATGAATATCAAAAAAAATCTGTTTTTGTAGAATGCAGATTATTAATATTAAGCGATGGTTTAGGCCATTGAAAATGCAATAAAAGTAATATGCTTAGCTGCAATATAAATCTTATACCACTATTATAGTCCAAGATCCCAGGCCCGCCATACGTTACTTATTTTCTGAGAAACAAAATGTGTGGAATAGAGTAGTGCTAGTATGTACTTGGATCATACGCATATTCGCTACTTTGTGCCGATGGCCAATTTATAGATATGAGGTGCTAGAGGCACGTTAAAACATTAGTAACTTTTCTGAAATTCTGAGTACTGATTTTTATGTATGTTCTAGAGAATATTAGTGAAAATCAATAATCAACACTGCCAGACACTACCCATCGGCGGTAATTTTTGCTAGACCCTTTGAAGCTCGCAAAAAAATAAATTTATCTTATTTATAGTCTAAGTCCTAATTTTTATATATAATATTCAGGAAACAATTTGAATACTTTTTGTAAAGAGCCAGACCAATCGTAGAGGCCAAACATCCTCCAGGCAATATTAAAATATCGCTGTGAGTATGAGCGCGTGGTCATTATTTGTACGCTTGATAGTAAGCGAAATATCTATGAGCATCCAGTTCCTCTCATTTTTACTAACGGTCTAATCTAGTCTACTATGTGTGTGTGTTCAGCATATAGCAGCGTGGTCAGTTCTTAACAGTAGCTTACTGCTATACAAATATTTGTAGAAATGCTCGATGGATTTCACTATTGCTAACACAGTAGTTTCTTTCTGGCTTCGACAAAACCTTACTGAAATATCCGATGACTCTTTCTTGACCCTCCTGCAATTGGGACCTGATTCTCCCAATACCGACGTCGCTGGCTTTTGTGTCCAAAATAAAACGTCCGTCCGTCTTCGGATAACTCGGGATCGGTGCTTGGACTAGGAGTAGTTTCAGTCGCTTGAAGGTGACCTGACAGTCCTCATGCCAACTGTATCTGAGATTATTTTCCGTCAGTCTGGTCAGTGGTTTGGAAATATTGGCGAATCCATAGACAAATCTGTAGTAGGTACAAAGCTTGAGAAAACTACACAGCTGATGTTTATCTGCAGGTACCGGCCATTCTTGAATTGTCTTAATCCTCTCATCATCAACTGCTACGCCTTCTTTGGAGACCACATATCTAAAATAGTTCACCAATTTTTGGAATAAGTGCCATTTCTTTGGAGTGAGTATCAAACCAGCTTCCTTTAATTGTTCAAATACCTGCTCCAGATTCCTCAAACGGCCTTAAAATGATTTTTCCATCACAATTATATCGTCCAGATATACCAGCAAGTTTTCCGCAATAAATGAGTACGGCCTCCATAAGTCGCTCGAAGGTAGCAGGAGCATTACATAGGCCAAATGGCATGACTGTAAATTGCCACAATCCACTGCTGATGATGAATGCAGTTTTTTGTCGGTCGTTCTCGTCCATCGCTACTTGCCAATATCCACTCTTGAAATCTAGGGTCGAGAAGATCTTCGACCCCGGCAGGATATCCAAGGTGTCATCAATCCTGGATAGAGGATAACTGTTCTTGGTGACGTTATTCAGCTGGCAATAGTCGACACAAAATCGTGTAGACCCATCTTTCTTCTTCACAAGTACTACCGGAGAGGCCCATGGACTGTTCGAGGGTTCAATGATGCCGTCTTTCTCCATGTCTTGAATGATAGCTTCAGCGTCCTCTTTCTTTGCAATATGCTTATGATCAAAGTACATACTAGCACTACTCTATTCCACACATTTTGTTTCTCAGAAAATAAGTAACGTCCGGCAGGCCTGGAATCTTGCTCTATCAATTTTGTGCTTATTATTCCCAATATCTCTGGACGACGCATGATCACAGCCTTAAGTCACGTGTAGGTACCATAGAATGCAGTTTATCAGATGCTCGTAATTGGACAAGTTGTGGTCTGCTGGAACGATATTGAGCAACTCTTACGATGTGCGAGCCCTTCGTTGCCAGTTCTATAATTATCTATATCTGTATCTACAACAAAATGTCTGTTCCTTGTTTTATCAAGTTTCTCTTGAAAATTACAAAATGTTGAGTATCAATTCAGCAATCTGCGAAAACACATGAAAACTGAAGGATAAATCTTGGTACTTGGCAAATTTCAAGTAGGTCTTCTAGAATGATAATAAGTTAGGATATCGTCCCTTTCATAAAGTTTTGCTGAAGGACATAAACTTTGTAACAACATTGAGTTATTCAGAAAGATATAAGAGACAGATCTTGAGGAAATTCAAGTACTTCACTGGATCTGAGTGCGTCTTTTGGAGTGGGAAAGAGGCGTCTGTATAGCAAGATCTTCGTACAAGATAAAACGAACATTTAGATTCTGTAAATTGCGTCTTAGAATAGTGTCAAGAGATGCAGGGTAACGCGAGATTGAAAATCGCAGAGACACAGCCTTGCAGCTTTTCTGAGATAACTTATTTGATGACTGCGGTGCTAAACCGGTTCACCATCATAAATTTAATCTGATCGATTGGGATAATGACACGGATAACCATCCTCTCGCCTTTTCTCGCTATGGAAATTAAGAAGGAATCGAAACGATTTGATAGAACGGAGAATTCAGCTGGGAAATGATGAGAACACTCTATTCAAACATGAGTCAAGAAAAGATGGGCAACGTTATTTGTATAAATGTCACTTGCACGTATGTTTGGAATAGAGATTTATCATAAACTAGTCTCTGCTCTATGGCATTATTTTTCATCCTTTTGGTAGATACTAAAATGGAGAGTCACGTCTTACTTGGAACGACTAGGAGATCGTTATTTTGAGCGATCAAGTTGCACTAAACCATGCACCTTAGATTGTATTGCAATTATGCTTGAAATATATAGAAGTTGTAATCCATTATCTAATACCAAAATAGCGTAAAGTCTAATGTATCGAGTTTGACGAAGCCTCAGAAAATGCTGATTTTCAGCCTGAATAGTTTCAATGCTACCGCACTCACTCTTCATTCAAATCATTTATATTTTCTGTCATACAATATCCCTCCTTATTCCAGGAAGTGAAATTAAAAATCCGGCATGTTATTCATATTGTATAAGACAATAACGATCAACGTTCTCTCTACTCCTCTTCTTGAAGTCATTTTCCTGAGTATATAACAGCTGCTGTGTGAACTGATGTATAAAGCGGGCTATTCAGCCTACCGTTCAGTCATCGAGTTGTCTTCTCAAAAAGGTATACAACAAGTGGAGAGATCTCTTACAGTACGAAATAATCGAGATCTTTTATTTGCTAACTGATGTCTCACAATATATGTTATAATGTATTGTCCACATTTCTGACATTATATTATCAAAAAGCTCAGTAGGAAATTTATGAAAATTACAATAAGAATAAAATAGAAATGCTTTGTTCCAGTAGTCGATTGTTCTATAATTATAATCAGTCTGATGAGGTGGTTCATATAAATACATTATATTGACAATCTTTTCATCCATTTAATTGAGGTTATTCTCATCAAATAGGGTTCTCCAATGAGAAGTGACACGGACAAAATTTTTGGATAAATATTCGGAGCAAGGGTAGAGCTTGTGACACATATCATGATAAAGAATGTGAAGAGTATCCAGACAGAAATTTGAGTCCGAATCATGTTATTGTGAATCTCAGATATCTACTTGTAAAATATAATATAGCAGAAGAAGTTCTAAAGGATAGTGAGTTGCTCTGCTATGAATTACATTACTGTTGAACTCTTATCAAAACTGAATCATGCCGTTTTGAAGAATCTCTGAAGAGGAAGTAGCGCTACGGTATGGGAGACACAACAAATGATTTTCATACTGCTTGTGTAACTTCTATCTGTTCTATGCCCATAGTAGATTACATTTACAATTCATATTCTACTATGAATCCTTGAATCAATCAGATTAGCACTGCAAGTTCATCCAGAAAAATTTGTTGGGGTAGAGACTTCACGTGCATTCAATATACAATATATATCACAAACTATGAAGTAGAGCTAGTGATACACCATCCACTACATGTATGTGACGTACAAATGCAGAGGTCCTTGGTTCCTGGCTGGTGTGTGCGACTCGCTGTGGAAATGCTACAAAGTCAAGTATTTGAATCATACACAGGCAGTACAGAACTACCATCTGAATGTTCTAGAAGTAGTCTTAGACACTTGCCCCAAAATAGGATCTAGAAATCTTCAAGACGACCGACCTAGCCATATCTGCATTATAAGAACGTCACGCTAGATTCTACAGTTATCGGCTTGGGCTGAGGATAATCATAAGATGAAGGCGTTATACTCGTCTAGGAATCCAGCTGCAATTTGAAGCATCTAGTTGTTAAATTTCGCTGCTTTCAGTTCATATACTCCAGTATCAGGGACAGTCACGAGACTCACGTCAGTTGTACTTGCTAGATCGCTGTCAAAAACAGAAATACATACCAACGTCGTGAACAGCGCCTGTCCTGCATAACACCTAGTTGTAAATAAATAAATAATAATAAATAAATAAATGTTTATATGTTGAAGCGTGGGAGCTCATACAAAGAGTGATAGGCATTTATAATTATGTTCATAAGACATTCTAAATATACATATCTATATCTATAGTAATCATTACATGAACATATATATACACACATTTATACATACATACCTACATACCCATACACATTAACATATATGTAGTAATAATTATTATTAATGTAAGATTATTACTATCTAATTAAATTTGCTTATGCTAATCTTCCTACTTGATTTTTGAAACTTAAAGACTAACCTTAAATATCTAGGATTTCATATCCGATGTACCCTGTATCTATTTTCATAATCCTAATGCGAATGATCTCAACCTAATTGCGTTTATTGTATGGTAATATATTTGTTTAATTGTGTTTTCAATATCCTTTGAGAAAAGGACTTCAAAGTAATTGTTTCTATCTAGTTGTATGTTTCTTGTTTTTCTTCTGTTGAAATGGCATCACTCACCTATTATCTATATTCTATTCTGTATTTTTTATCCTGCTATAACTCAGTAAGCATCTAATTCCATTCAAATTAGAATTTTTCTTCTGCTTACAGGAGATCTGATAACTACAGGAAAGTTGAATCTGCGTGAATTTGCTCTATATCAGAGTCATGTTGACTTTTCTGAAAAGTTATTGTGTTTCTTCTCTACTGGTAAATTATTACTAACTTCTAGGAGATCACTCTTTATAATTAGACTTAGAATATTGAGACTTATATTCGTTCAACGAAAAATGTACATAAAAATCGTGTCATGTCACATCTCTTTCAAAATCTTGATTTTTCCCAGTTTTCAAGTTACTGTAATGGAATTTTTCATAACGTTTCTCGCTACTATGATGTGCAAAAAAGTCCTACTCCAATAATTATAGACAATTACAGATAACGTCAATTTCAAAAATATGAATATTCAGCCAACATTCATTGCGTTCTGTTACTTTATTCACATTTCAGAAAGCAAGCTGAAAAAAACTGCATGCACAATTAAATATTGCAAAAGTTTCGTCTATGATGAGGAGAACTTTTAAAATCTTCAATAATGAATTTTATAGCTGCCTACCAGACTTCAGAGGCACATAAAACCGAGGCTCAATTTATCTTCCAACAAAATCTTGAACTGCGTTTATTGCTATAATAAAAACCTCAAGAAGTACCCATTTTTTCTTCCTTCCAATCTGTTAATGATAAATCTCTTAAGAAAATGAAATAGACTTCAACAAAAGATAAATCTCTATTTCAAATAATTTCAGACTCAAAATCCAGTTTTTGATGAAGTAATAGGCTATGCTATGCCATAAATGCTCAGTTATATAATAGCCTGTTCCATGCTATCAGATAATACATTGGAAACCATGATAATAAGTTATTAAGAAGTTGGAGAGAAAATCTAAAATATTCTGTGAGTTCAGTATCACTTTTGATTGGTGCCTATGTTTCACAAACTTACTGTCGTTGTCTTAAGTACTTAATTGTGCAAAGTAACAAGTGAGTATTGAGAGACCGACAAAATTCACCTATCAAGATTTTGATGAGAATATCCGTTTTGAGCATCCCTGAATCCATTTTGACTATTTTTGGCTTGATGTCGGTACGTATGTTTGTGCGTGCGAACGTACGTGCGTTCGTGCGTAATTCGCCAATCTCAAAACTGGTTGAACGTATTATGTTGAAATTCTGTATTTAAGACTGGTATAGGGTCTAGCTGTGCACCTCGCATTATGGTTCCAATCATCTGTACCGGAAATGCACTTTATTCCAAACTTTTTTCGAATTTTTCTGATAAATCCAGAATGATCAACTGTAGGATGTTGGAATTCAGTATTTAAACTTGATGTTGTATCAGAATGGTCACTTGCTATTCTTGTATGAATCGATCAAGCCAAAAGTGCACTTTACTTGAAACTTTTTTTGAATTTTCTGCATAAATATAGAATAATTCGCCATAGCACATCAAAATTGCGTATAATGAACTTTTATAACATCTTATTGTACATTTTGCATTATGATTGCGATCGGCTGAACCGGAAGTGCACTTCACCTGGATTTTTCTTTCAATTTTCTGCATAAATTCAGAATGATCAACCATAGGTTACTGGAATTTAGCATTTGAAATTGCGGTAGCATCTTAATGGTCATCTTCTATTTTTCTAACATTCGGCTGAGCCGAAAGTGCACTTTATATGACAGACTTTTTGAATTTTTTACATAAATTTTAAACAATTAGTCGTAGAATATTCCAATCTTGTATTAGACACTTTTATAATATGTAGTTATACACCTTGTATGATGATTGCTATCGACTAAGCCGGAAGAGCTCTTTATTCAAAACATTTTTTGAATTTTCCGCATGGATCCAAAGCGATTGAACGTAGATTGTTAGAATTCAGTATTAAGGACGACTATACTGCCTCAATGCTCATTTCCTATTCTTATTGAGATCCACTGAGCCGAAAGTGCACTTTACTTTACAATCTTCTGGAATGTCTCGCATAAATTCGAAACGGTTAGGTGTAAAATATTGAAATTTGGTATTTCAGTCTGCTGTAGCATCTACTACTATTCTCATAGCAATAGACTGAACCGATAGTGTATTTCAGTAGAAATTTATTCCTTAATTTTGTGCATAAAATCAGATTTTTTGGTAGTCGTAGAATTTTGGAGATCAGTATTAAGTGATGTTGTAGTATAAGAATAATAGCCTACTGTTCCCATAGCAGCCGACTTGGCTTGAAGCGCATTTTACTTGATAGATTCTTAAAATCTCTTGGGTGAATCCAAAACGATTAACTGTGGAACGATGAGACTTTGTGTTTGATTATATATATCCAATGATATATATAATCAAACACAAAATCACATCAGTTCATATATACAACCAATGATGTACAAGTAAGTCACATGATGTCAGATTTTTTTTCAGTAGACTGAGCAAGAAATCAGACTCTCGTAGCTTCTGCCTCACAGGAAACATAGCTCTTATCCTACCTAAAACATAGAATACAGTACCCAATAGTCAATAGTTATATTAAAAATAGAGCTATTATTTTCTTATGTATGTATTGACAAATAATCAAGAAGAAGTCCATTCAAGTGGAAATTAATATGTTTCTGCTACTATAAGTTTGAATATTGACAAGTATATGCTAGCACACTACAGTGGTTGTACCACAATAAATCGATATTAACATAATTCAATCTTATCTTGGGTCCCCAATTTTTGTCATGCTGATCCAGATCTTCTCCTATAGAAGGATGATGTGATTCTGTCCTCGACAAGAATCTATGATAAATGCTAATCAGAAACATGTTGTGTCTCCATGATGAATTGACTTCAATTCTCAAGTCAATGTCAATGTCAATTTGTTATGGTTCCACTACAGACTTCTCTTAGACTTCAAGGAAACATGCGATCATTCAATCAGAGACTGTAGCACTTCATTGGATGAAGAAATGAACAGGAATCATTTCTCAAGACAATGTGCCGATTTGGCCTCACGAATGCATCAGCGAGGTAATCGATAGGTCGACATAGTCTTAGATGTCGATACAGTTGAAGTGTGATTCCGAGACTAATTAATCAGCATAGAAAAATAGGCAAAATCTGAAGAAGGTCTGATAGTGGATACAGTCACATCACCACTGTGCAACAGGAAACCAAATTTTGTTATACAAGCATAATCTTTATAATGCCACAGGGGTCCTGAAACGGTGCAAAACTGATTTTGGGGAGCTGGTTTGACTTTATTCTAGCCATTAAGATCGATTTTAAGAACTCGTGCTCACCTAGGTCAAAGAGTGCAGTAGGCTAACCAACAATTCAAACATTTTCTGTCCATGAATGAGTACAAATTTTGTATCCATAATGACAACTGACATAGGAGAGTATATTGGAATGGTTTCATTTGAAGGTCGAGGTGTCATGGTTTCGAGATGTATCTGTTCACACTAGCGTACCGACCTACATATGTTTAATGGTAGAGATTATCTGCGAATATGTTGTGAGCAATTGCGAATTTATTGGACGTCAGAATTTAATGTTTTTGGATGAGAATACTTGTCCATACATAGTGGGAACGTTGCAGCAGATCCTTGATGAACTGCATATCAACCATCTTGCACTTTATCTACTATTTCCAGACTTGAACCCGAAGAAACATATATGGGATATGCTTTATGTTCTCCATTTCACAACCTATAGACAGTTTGCAAAATTATTGCCCATGCTTTGAAATAGAATACTACAGCAAATTAGTAATTGCTGATTGAATTTTGAGCATGCCAACAAGATTCCAAACAAGAGGAAGTACCACAGAAAAACTGAAACAATTTTACAGAAGTTCAATAATATTTCCATTTGATGATTGAAGGATGCACTATGTCTCGATTATGGAAGTTTCTTATCCTATTTCTTTTTTTTTATATCCCAAATCATGTTTGAGTAGTCTAGATCATCAGTACATGTATCATATGTGTAAGGTTCAAACATGGTACAATGGAAAGAACATCAACCCGACCTCTAGCAACCAAGTTCAAACCAAAGTTTTCTCATTTACTATGCAACTGATCATTTGACTCATAGCTGTATCTAATTTTCTGTTTTTGTTAAAGGGTCATTTGGTGGAATATAACGAGACCACAGGGACTCTTCCTTCAGACCACGTCTTAGAGTTGAAGTACCTGGATCGGAGCTCACAGGGCGAATATGCTTGCGCAGCTGGAAATGTTGAAGGGGAAACTCTAAGCGAGCCACTCAGACTGAAAATACAATGTAAGGAGAATGTTAATTTGTTTTTGTATGCATAGCACTGGCCAATATTCGAATATGGATTAGTACTCTGTTGAATCATCTGATTTGGTATTGCTGATGATATTTTGGTCTTATCCCATTGCGAACTTGACCAGTTTCAAGAATTATTTCTTTACTTGCCCCACATAACGCAAGAACATCTGCAATTCAGATGGATGATGAATATTTTTGATATATGTCGTTTGTCTAGTAGATGTACAGGTTTCTAATGAAGACTTGACTGTCTGAAAAACAAATGTTTGTTTGAAAAACTAATATAATTAATTCAAGTGAAGCAGCACTATCCTGCTAGTATAACGAGGACTCGACGTCCTCATTAAGACTATAGTGTGAAACATAAAAGAGAAAACAACAAATTTGTCGTGTCGAGTTAAAATGTTGATAAGCACTGGCGTAAACAGTAGCACGTACTAAGTCGACGAGTGTGATATTACAAACATCAGGAGAAAATAACGAAACTCGTAATCTGCTTAGCTCTTACGAGAGGATCGCTAGAATAAATCAGCCAAGGAAAAGTTGTGCAGTGGCGTCGAGATACGGGAAAATTGCTTTATATAGACTAATGAAACTTGGCTGCACAGGGAACACGGTATTTATTTGATGATCAAGAGGAATTCTCAGCAAGAAATGATGTGGCAGTATTAGACTTCGACCACGTCCTGGGAGGATAATTCTTCAATATTCGAATATAACACTAATCTATTGTTCAACATTAAGATTAGAACGATCATCTGGAAATTCTTCTATGACTATAATTACATTTGCGAAAACCTCAAATACGTTGAGAACATACATAGATCAAATACACCTAAATCCACTACTGAGTGTCTAAGCTGAAAATATGGGATGAGATTGCTTCTCGTTCCTCAATTGACTGAACAATGATCACGAGGTAATCTCACAGAGATGAAGTTAAAAAAAACTGTAACTGGGGTCCTAGACTGCCAAAAAAGTTGAAAATTCCCTGATGAAATAAGTTCTATCCAGTCAGGATAATGCGTGGTGCCAGATTGTTAATATGCTACACATGTTTATTCCATTTGAGTAATCCTCATATGGATGATTTTTTTTTCCGTGGTTTGAGTTATGCTCCTGGGTTTATTCAGTTTCAATTTGTCTCTTGTTCATATTGAATTCATTCACAGTACGTGCTTTACATGTGATCGTCTTCAAAACTATATCCTTCCAATTTCTTAATAGTATGATTACCACGGGTACATACAAAAAGATTATACCACCATCCAAATTCAGTTAGAGTTATAACATCTATCCATCACAATCTCCAAGTTCCCTGTCTTGAATGTGTCTCTCGACATATTTTAATTGCGTAATCGAGTGTCGGACTTGTTGCTAACATCTTGAACAACGGGGAGTCCGGGTACAAGGATGAGGATGGATTCCGGAAGACAACGAGGGGTTCGAGTGGCAGTACTTCCCGCGCCGGAAGTAGTTTGTCAAGTCGAATGGGCTCCGGCGTTAGTTACACCAAGACTCACAGTATACGCCATTGTGGTCGAGATACAAGGCGATAGTGTGAGAACATCCTCCACCAAAATGCGACAGATGGCAGAGTTCATACACATACAATAATACTCCAATAATTAATGAAATTATAAATTTAACTTGTGATATGGTTCCTTAGCTTATTTATAAGTTCTTAGGCGCTTTGAGGTTGGTAGCTCAATCCAAAAGATATAGAGAATATCAGAAGGCTACGGTATTTGATCAATTGCATAAATCTTAATTTTCGCATAGCTCCCAAAATATTGGATGCAAGAAACCGTGATGAAAATGACGGATTGAAATTTGATGACTTATATAATTTCAACACTATATTTTCAGCTGAATTTTCTGTAGTGACATAAACATAAGTGTAGATTTATACCAACAAATTGAATCAATCATCCATTCGGATATCAGTTTAGCTTTATACATTATCTATCGACACATTAACTGAATTATCAGCGTATCCGTGTTCGAGTGTTTACACTAATACATATTTAACAACATCCATCACTAATATAGTGACAAATTATATATTACTACATGCTACAGATAGTTGTGAAAGGGGTAGAGAGAAACAAGGGATTGTTAGGGCTCATTGTTGTATCCTAAACGCGCGGATATCCGCCCATGACGATACGTGACACTGCGTGATGCTGCGTAGCACACACGTATATCACGCGTGAAGCATAGACGTAGCTGGAACGTTTGTCTTCGTTAATGACCTCGAACGCTGTGGGAATATTGGATGATAAAGAAAAATATAAGTCAAATACCGGTCATAGATCAAGAACAGGAGTTAGAGAATATCAGGACTCAATTATTCAACATAACGAACTATTGGAAAAAAATTATTTGGCACGAGTATAAGAAGCCAGTCCAGTAAATATTCGAGATCAATACATAAATATCAATAAGAAAATTAGGATATTATTCTTTGAATGTTGATTTCTTAATTTGAGGCCTATATACAAGAACATCATGCATTTCAGAAAACAATCATTCGTATGATTTCGTTTGAATTTCTCCAATCGATAGCATAATGGCAATAACTAGATAGCAGCCTGATCCCAAAAGTATATCTCTAATTTTTTATTTATCATGCTCGGCAATACAATTTTTTTACAAATTCATAATACAGGTCTGTAAGAAAGCTGGGAGGAGCCAAGAAAGCATAACGAATAAAATACAGGACTCTATAAGTGCATGGAATTACAAGCATTATTCAATCTACCCAAAAAAACTGAATCAGAAACAGATTTAAGATGAAACAGTTTGTATAAGATAGTTTATTTAGTGATAATCCGAGGGAGAGAATATAGCAGATTGTACAGTTCTTGAGAAATGTTTGATAAAATTGTAATAAGTTACAATTATTTTTGACGTATTCACCGGCTAAGAGTGGTCTTTGGGCTCTTGAGATTCAGGAACGACAAATAATAAACAGGCAACATTGGGTCACGAGAAGAACTATGTGCGCATTATTCCTACAAAGAATGCATCTGGTCTATAAGATCAAGCTAAATATATAAATAATATACAGTTATTTAGTCTGCACCACAAATCAACCTAACTGTCACGTCAACAAGACATTTAAATTGATGTAATGAACTTAGTGGAACATTTGAACAATTGGGTAAGATAGCGTATACTTGGTTAATCCACTTTATTAACAAAACCATGTGACGATCGTTTCATCCTCGCTAACATCATCAGACTACATCTTAAGGTGATAGTCACATGTATTTATAAGCTCGATTACAATTAATTTGTTATATCCTATTGTTCCCAATTCAATACTAATCCTTTAAATACAGATCTTCTTATGGGATCACCTTCATCTCCATTATTAGCTGGAATATTTTGTAGAAATTATCATTAATAATAGAAAATCAAGCAACCACATCAACTTTAGGCGAAGATATGCTAACAGCATATTCAGTACATGGTCAGGTACGTGAAGACGGTTGAATATGTTTTTGAATTTTATAATTATAATAAATGATGGATGAACTACACCATAGAGTTGGGAAAAGACAAATATATCAACTATTTGGACCTCATTATAAGTAAAAGTAATTATAAACTCGAATTCAAAACTTACAGAGAACCAGCTCTCTCAGACGCCATCAGTATAATTAAGCCTATTACATGAAGCCTTCTGCTTCTTATAATTTGAACCATAGATTATTGAGTGTATCACCAAATATAGGACCAGGATGAAACTAACACTATTAGAACCATGGCAGCAAATAACGGATACAACCCTAAGATTGTAGATAAAATGATAAAAAAAAAACCACTAAAACATTGATGAAAAAAATCTATTGTGACTCCAGACAGTTCAATCTTAAATACTAAATATATCAGGGAAAATAGTTCTAGTCATTCGAAATTTGACATCGGTATCAACTTTGTAAATGAAACCAACCTTGGCAAAATATTGAATAACTACAAGAATATGCCTATTAAAGATGAATTAACAATTAGAGTTTACAAAATCCAATGTCAGAACTGCAATTCGATTTATATTGGACAATCCAGTCGCTCCTTGAAATCAGAATTTGAGGACATTCAGGATCTATTCATAAACTATCAGATAACACTCGAATCGCAGAGCATTACATCAAAGCGAAACAAGGGATTGATATTGGATTGTGTGGAACATTTCGAAATAAGAAACGCCCTTAATAATAAGAAGAACATAATCAATGAACAATTGGATGCCACAAACTCACCATTATTGAACTTATAGATAATAGTCTTCCATACAACAAGTGAATTAAACCACTGTTTATTTGCGAGAAGAAAGTTTAAAACCACGAGCGCGTTTAGTGCGAGTAGTATAATTCTTCAAGCAAATAAAGAGGTTCAATTCACGTATTTGTATACATAATTTTATTTTATTTTGCGTAAATTTCTGGAACATGAAACTGAGAAACAAAATCAAATTGCAGTTGCAAGGGAGCTTCGCTGATATCGCGACGAATGTTTCTTTTCAAACATTCGGGAGTGTGACTGTCAGAAAACTGTCAATTTTGTGAATTTTAAATTGAAGCGCTATAATTGTGAAAAGTATTATCTAAAATTATGGAAGAAAGTGCATAAAACAATGTTCTCGTCCCCAATATCATTTTGAACGAAGCAGCCGCAGCAGTTGGAAAAACTGTGTCTCAGAAATCGAAATCCTTTTATGAAAAGGAATACCAACAATGATTTTTTTTTTTTTTTGTGATACGTACACCGAAAGTTCCTTATTACTGAGCTGATTCCTGCTTCGAAAGTTCTCAATTCCAAACCATGGTAACAATTTTCATTCATTCTCTGTTTACTGGGATATTTTGTGGAAATGAAACTGTAGATCATGAATCATGGATGTCGTTGAATTTTTTTATTCCATTGATATATGTCAAATTGATATTTGGGAGAAATTTGTATTGAAGAATGTGTTTGCTATAGTATGTGCATTTATTGTGAACGGGATAGCATAGTAAATGAGAGAAATATCAATCAATAAAATAAATCATGTAAGTGATGTTTCATTGTATGAGTTTACTGTAATGTGATTGCATTCACAAAAATCTGTTTGTCAAATGGATAAGATAGCTTCGATGCCTCCAAATCAATTTCAAAAGCTTAACAATGAGGGTACTTCGGTGCACTTATTACAAAAAGTATCGTTTGCAACACGGACACTTAACGACTGTCATTATTGTCACGGACAAATTTGGCTGCACGGAGCTACGCCTTGGACTTTGCCCCCGCCTTCACCTCGTACTTCGGCCTCGCCTCTGCCTCGGGCTTTGCTCTCGTCTTCACCGGATGCAGCCAAATTTATCCTGGGCAAAAATGACAGTCGTTTGGTTCTTGTAGCATAATATACTATTAAATAACTAATAATTCATTTTAAATCACTAGTGAATAAAGATTTACTCATGACTGTTGTTATGGATTTGATATTGTAGTTTTAAAACGTCAAAATCATGTAATTTATCAGCTTATGCTATAGTCTAATGATGTTCTCGAAGACGAAACGATCGTCACATATTCTTGAGAATAGAATGGATTGATCAAGTAAACACTATTTCACTCTCTTATTTGAATGTACGTGTACGAGCCCAGTCTCAGTAGAACTGACACAGTCAAGATGAATGTTTTCCAATGGAAACTTTTCGCATAATTTATTGATATTTGAAGTTCCGACCATTTTAATTATTGTCAAAACATAGAAAACAAACGATATAGTCAATGGAAAATCAGTTCTGTCTCACATCGCCCTCAATCGATTATCCACCACCTTGATTTGTTCCAACATTATAGTTTCAGCATATCTAGCGATCATCCATAGTCCATTCAGCTAAGAATATTTTGATAGCTTTCATGGGTCTATGATTTGAGTCTTCCTACTGACCGAGTTGCGAACAAATCATTAGCACAAAAATCGTATTTGGATATCTGACAATTGCACCAACTGTGAGTCGTGCGTCAATTATCATGAATAAATTTGTGCTGACTTAGGTTACACATTATGCATATATTATATGCTTTCCTTTTCTGGATTCATTTTTAGAAAAATTGTTCCAAATTCTGCATCTACTGTTGGTGCATCGTGTCAGCTTCTTGGCCGATTATAGTGGCTACAATAAAGAGGCTTGAATCGTAGTAGTATTAGATAGAATAGACTATAGAATAGAATTGCTCCCAGTTTTCTGAAGACAAGCATGCAATACTGATCTTTTTAATAGGTGTTGTAATTGAAGCCTATTTTCCATCACATACCACAAGGCTTCGACCGACGATACCTGTTCTCTGACCAACACTATCATCTTTTCGAGATACATTCGATATTTAATTTGTGGCATCAAATTCTTGTGAAGAAGGTATCCATTTTTATTTATGATGTCGTTCACGAAGTGTTATTGTCATCTAGGTTCAAGTTTTTACCAACGTCAACTCCAGATCCAGTGCTTTCTAATAACGTCACTTCATCATATTAGGCTCTGGCATTCTATACTATGGAGCGAAAATTTAGTCATCAAAAACGTTCTAACCTGAGAGTAGTTTTCTAATTTTGGTTGGTCTTCGATATGTGTTGGGCCAGAGACTTATTTTGCAAGCGCGCTGTTCACTGGACGTCTGTGACGTACGAATCGAAGAGTCTCTGGTGTGATTCTCAGTCCGTATGTATGATCTACTGAAAGAGTGTTACATGGTAAATCACGTTAACCATACTCTGTTACTATCTGCTCACCACCTGTATATCTCAAAGGTAAACCTGGTGGTATAAGAAATCTCTACGATGCCGCTCAATCGTTTGTTATTTGAAATCGTTGACCCGATTTAATCTTTGAATGCACCAGGATGTTCCGGTGATGAGACTGGAACGCATGTTCTTGAGGCCTTGGTCCTTCTAATGCCGTCTTACCACATAAGAAGAAGAAGAGGTTCCCTGGTATTCTTCTCAATCGTTGGTGATTTGAGATAGTCACACAAATTCTCGTTTAGAACTCACCAGGATGTTTTGTTAATGAGACTTGAACGCATATACTTGAGATCTTTTTCCTCTTAGGATTGTCGTGCTACATAGAAAGAGAATGAGGTTTTTTGTATTCTGCTCAATCGTTGGTGATTTAGGATCGTCGCACAGATTTAGGTTTCGAGTCCTTCAGGATGATCCGGTGAAGAAACTAGTGCGCATTTACTTGAGGCCTTGACCCTTCTAGGTCTGTCGTGCCACATAAGAAGAAATAGGGGTTTCCCGTATTCCTTCAACATTAAGAAATAAATAAAATTTTGCTTTTTTTGATGTTTCGTATAGCAACTATTTGGAAAATAAATGAACAGTCTCTAGGTAAATGGGAATCGTGATTCATTGTACTGATGTGGATGATGACATATTCATCACGAGAGCAAAAATATAATCACGATGCCCGGAAAACTTGTGGCAATTCATCTTGAGTGACTGACCACATTTTACACTAGTACCATACATTATTTCAATAAACACCTTTCTTGAAACGGCTTGAATCGTTTTTATATATCAAATGAGAGTATACTTGTGGGCCTGAACACACAAGCTTTTATCCAGTAAAATCTGCAAAATGATGTGATAAATTTGATATATTCCTCATGGAACAGTTTTTGCTGATTTAATTGTTTATCTGATTCAATTAACCGTTGTCATTCAGTTCTACATACTTCTGCAGAATTGTGACGCATATATTCCTATCAACATACTGTATCAATATACATATTGATATCAGTATCATGATCGTGTTTACAATTCACCTGAGAGTTGGCATGGCTACGCTGTATTTATGTTTTGTTTCCATGTTATTATTTCTGTCAAAATTTAATTATTGCTGTTATGACTATTCCAATTGGAATTCAGTCTGAAAAACAAATTATTCCATTATCGGATTTGTTATTCAATATTTGCAGGATAATTTCATATAGAATGGGTAATGAAGCTTATGAAATTGAATCACATTTGTGTATATTTTTTCCAACACATTGCTTCGTATTCAAATTCTGAATCTCTCCCAATTCCATTATTTTCTCAATTTTTTTTTTATCGAAATTGCGCTTGATAACAGAATATTTAGGCATGTATTGTTCTGAATCTCATCACAAAGAAAGATTTAGAACTATGTCACTAAAGGTTATGAATACCAAAATACCCGATTGTCAAATATATATAGCTGCTTCGATAAATGAAAAATCTCGCATCATTTCTTTGTAGTTCATCCTTAATGTATTGCTTCGTGAATTATATTCTCATTTGGCAGCTATTTCAGCTGTTTTTATTAAAGTTATGTTCCTCAAGTAAATGAATGGAGCGTGAGAAAAATTTTCTATTTAGGAAGCGCATAAATTTATCATCTCAAAGTAGTTCGAACGTAATCGGCCACTGGGAGCACAACATAGCGAAATTGTATTCCTCACTTGCCAGTATCTTTTGGTGGCAGCGTTGGAGTGGTGGACCACTCATATATGTCTGCCTTGGTTCTTGGCCTTCATAAATAAGCAGGATTTATGGCTGAAACTGCAGCAGTCCTGCTCGGCGTCTAAGATTAAGCTCTATCTTTCTCACTCTTCACTGCTGGTGCACTACACTGACACCTTACATTTTGCACCGCACAAATTTATCAAGGCTAAGAGAAATTTTGAAGAATATCATACTGCAAACGCTGAGTCACAATATTGATCTATTCATTTATGTTGGGAGAATTGGAGCCTCTCTCCCATCTATTGAATCTTATACGCATTGATTGATATCATGCAATCAAAGTTATATTGGAGTCAACGATTCTAACTCATACTACATTAGAACAATATGAAAGCAGGATATAGAACTTAGTATAGTTCACACCTAGTGATGTTCGAGATAATGAAACGCATTGTGAACAACATTGAGCAATATCTTTACTCCATCACTATCTATGTGTTCATAGAAATTTATATATTGTTAATAATTAATTCAAGAATACCCGAAATCAATTTCATGGAAGAACAACGGCTCTTTGAAATTATAAATCAGTATGTGGAGCGAGGTTTGATCCTTGACAAAAAAGGAAACATCAGCAAATACAAATAATTCGCATCCTATACCCATTTCTGATAATATTGGAATATCCGATCCTTCATACATTCATAAGGTCCTTCATTGATCTCGTCAATTGCATTTATTTGCCAGTACCAAGCATTTCAATCATAATCGGTTCTATCCATCCTTTTGTCAGGAGCACAATTTTTCTAAATATTGTCTGGAAGTCCAGGGCTTACCACGTGATTTGCGGGATTTCTGTTAAACATACAGCTCTCATTATACTATTGGTGGCTCAGTACTTAACACTAGCTCCAATTAGTGAGTCTCTGAATTAGGCTTCTTCACTAGTTAGCTTAAAGTTTTTGAGGTGATTTCAGTTCACAAAGAAGAAGATGCACTTTGGACTGATCTGTAATCCATGGTTATTTTCATATAATAATATTGGTTGTTCCGTCACGAACCGTGAGAATATGATTTATGTTTATCGTGATAATGATCTCGAAGGGAGCATATTTTTTTTCATAATGGTTCTTCAATAGATGGCGTTATTTATCAAATACCTTGAGCACGTCTTCTGCTGTTTTTCAAAGGAGTGTTCTCGGACCCATACTCATCTTTTATGTAATATTGATTTATCTTTTCTTCTTTAGAATGATAATGATTGCTTTTTTGCTAGAAAAAATTTGGTTGTTGTTGCTGGACTGCTTTCTAATGAATTATATCAACTTTTGCAAAAACAAGCGATACCTGATGTTGCATCAATGCGATCAATTTCCATAATAGTTGAACCAATTTTATTCTTTCCTGTTACAAAGTTTGAAGCTCAGCATATATATTATCCTGGATAATGCGTGTATTAGATAAATTCGCTCGATCAAACTCTTGGGTCTTCTCATTGAATACACTTCTTGGACTAGTATTACTGAGCATCTGGATCATAGACCTTGTCTTTTTTCTGCCAAAATCCACTCTGTAACTCCATATCATATAGTTTGTGGGACTACATATCACCCGCACATAAAATCTATCTGATTCAGAAACAAGTTATTAGAACTGCCTTAGGATTAAGCATCTGTACATCTTGGAGAAATTTGAATAATCCAATATAAATTTGCGCTCATATTTTTGCTCATCTTGTCGTGAAGATCAATTTTTTTTGGAGGATTTCGACATCTGAGGTCTTTGTTATCCGATGCTACATGTTTTCATATAAACTTTATCAACATTTGTTTTGGTTTTCTATATTTTATGCCAAATGTATTCTTTTAGGCTTGTCTGTGTTGGGTATTTGATTGGATTTTGAAGTTTTGTTATGTCGTTGGCTGGTGCTTCTCTCAGAGTGGCTGAGATTGTGCTTTCTAGATGATGTATTTTCAGCATTGTGGAAGAAGATGTTCAACTGTTGATTGTGTATTACAAATCGAGCATAATTGTGAACGGATTTCTTGGAATATGAATTCGTGTGTTCTATTCTCATTCGCCTCTTCTGTTATTCAAGCTGTGTCATCTTTCTGTATCTTCCTTATTATTTCTCAGGTGGTTGTTGGTGGTATGTGTCCATTTTTCTCTTTAGTTTTGTTATCAGCTCTTTCATTATTGTTTTTAGGTATCGTACTGGGAAAGGTCTATCGGAGAATCTTTTACAGCTTCAATCCTTTGCTGCTTTATCTACTATTTCATTGTTCTCTGTGTCTGTATGGGATTGTGGGTGGAATTCTATGATTCAACCGTTTGTTTCCGGTATCGCTAAGTTATCGGTATTGAGTTTTTGGTTTAAACTGCTATTGCAATTACATAAATGATATCGAAAACTACTACCATATAACCGAATATTCACGAGTATTTTGTGTCCCACATTTTTATAGTACAGGATCATATCAATGCTTAGTTGGAAAAGATTACCATTTAGCAGTTAGTCAAAGTTGCATGAGTCGCATGATTGAAGAGATATCTTACGCGATAGAAGCTCATTTTCTTAATCAACGGATCAAGTTTCCTTCAACAAACGTTGAAATAATAGCAACAAAACTGCTTCAAGTAGAATTTTTACAATTTGAATTTCTCGATAAGATAGCATGAGTAATTTGAATTTTGCTAGTAAAATATACAATGAATTGATTTACCCATGATCCCAATTCTATTTGGTGATTAGTATACTCCGCTAATGTTATGGATACACAAAAGTTTTATTTAATTGTGATTACTTATCACTTATATATACTTTGGGAATATAGGCTAAGTGCATGAAGTCTACTAGCGCCTCTAGCGGGCAATGGAGAACGATTGAACCCCAATTTTATCATTGTTTCATACCTATAATTTTTTAAATGTACTAATATTATTTAATTCAGCTGTGTGCTTATAATAAAACTCACATAACATAAAAGGTTCGTTGAAATTATTCATTTTGAGCATTTTCTCTCTTCATTTATAACGTACCTGTTGGAGAAAACGTCTTAATTCGTCCAAATTGACAGGATAACCTCAAATGATGATGCCGATGATCTTGCGGATCGGGCTTGTAAGTATCAAACACTGCATCCCTTTTACCGAGGAAGCATTGAAGAGAAGTGTGAAATTAGTTTGGCCATATTAAACATGTTAAAAAATATGTTGCGGACAATATTAACAACAAAATTATTGCGAAGTGCATCCGACAAACTTCTACCACTGAAACACCTTACAAATTAAAGATAGAGGTAAATTCATGAATCCCAAATCGATGATGAATTTTTCCAATTCCACAATTGAATCACAAACATCTCTGTTATATAGATCAATAATCAAAGACAGATAATACTCTATTTACCGCTTTGATCCACTTCACTCGTTTTCTTATGTTATAACTGCGTACATGAAATCTATGAAACTGTTTTTCACTTGAATCATACTCAACACAACAGCCTTAAACAGAACAAGCGTCTTTCTATGTTTTCTATGCAATTATTTTCACTTCTAAACTATAATGCTCAATGACAGCTCAATGACGTATTCTGCGAAATGGAGTTGAATGATTACAGTGGTGCTCATAATGAGCGCTTGCATCGATATTTGTTCAAATTCCGCCTCCTTGCACATAGCCTATACTTTTAAATTCTAATAAATTGATTGTTTGATAAGACTCACGTCAATCTGACAGTTCTAACAGATAGATTTGAAGTTATGTGAAATAAATTCTTGTACTTACATCATAACGTTTCCGGCCTGAAAAACTGTCAGCGGATAGGGCGGCTGAATAGCTACGAAACAAACCAAAAAGTTTCAATTTTTACCGAGATTCGAGATTCAAATGATATCGGTGATCTTCGGTTATGTTTTTGGCTAACGTCAGCTATATTTGTTTGTTCTACCCTGGGGCAGTTTTTTACGCCGAATACGATGAAAGATTAGATATATTCTTACAAAACTTAGAAAATTTAATTTTTATAATTCATATATAGATGTTTTTCCACAGTCACTATAGAAAGATATCCATTCCAAACGCTGTGGCGTGCGGAAGAGGGGTCATTCCGCATGCTCAGACATTT
This sequence comes from Dromius quadrimaculatus, assembly GCA_963989225.1. Lineage (NCBI taxonomy): Eukaryota > Metazoa > Arthropoda > Insecta > Coleoptera > Carabidae > Dromius > Dromius quadrimaculatus. Next base: position 9,580,273 of record OZ022328.1, read on the forward strand.
CTAAGAAAGTCGCGTGGCGTCGCGTGGGAACTGTTTCATTACTAACATAATATAAATTCTTTTTGATTTTTCTATCATCCCTCTTCAAACTGGAGTCAATATGAAATAAAATCAATGAAGCAAGTTCTTTCTCAGAAAACGGTATATTCCGATCATAGATATTCACGCGGACGCCTTTGACTGTACAAAAAATAGCATCCGTCACTCGTGCGAATCAGTTATACCATGCGAATGTGAATAATTCAGCCACGAGACAAAGTCGAGTGGCAGAATCATTCACATTCGCATGGGATGATCTGCATCCCGCACATGTATCGGAATATACTATTTTTTTGTATAAATGTGTTGCAATCTCCGAAAAATATTATTCAAACCTTGAAGTGAAACGTAACGATCGATCTCTGCACCGATAACTTTTCGGAAGGTGTTAGCGACAAGTACCGAAAACTCAACGGTAGGTCCTGATCACACTTCCGTTAAGAGATACAGAATCCCACTCTTTATCCAGGCTAGTATAATTCCTGAGATTTTAATAGTCATAATTTTATTTCCGATATTATTGTTGGAGCTGACTGAAATACTGAATGTAAGTGAACAAAATTTGAGAATTCTGTCAATTTATCTATTTTTTTTCTTATTCTGGCTTGACTGTTACGGCTGTACCTTAGCCATCTTCAAGAGCGGAATGAATATTGAAGATTGATATATAACATTTGGAGAAATTTACAGTCTGATGTATAAAAGAGAAAAGAAGCAATTTTCATTTTGTCTTTTGCTACAACTGACTCTTATTGGCGCTGCGGACAATAATTTTTGATATCTCATATTCTTTGAATTAGAGTTTCTTTACTGTACAGTGTGTTGATGTTATTTATCACGCTCAATATCATGTACTCTCCTGAATTTGGTGGTTTTTATATATTTCTTCCAGGGATCTTAGGATACTAAACGTTACTGCTGAGTTCGCAGATACCGTATCTGGGTGTCTGATTTCTATAGTGTTGTTATTATTATATATTGCTGCTTCTACTCTCCCTTAAATTTTCAATCCATCTTTGAAAAACAATTGAACTTTTATTTATCTGCATATTTTTTCGAATACTTGAGTGTATACGTCAGATGTTGTTATACTTTTTTTGAATGTTGTTAGCTCTAATATATACCTTGGAGTCTTTTTCATCCATATCTGGAGTTTATCTATGTGTTTAGTTTCTAGTACAGGGATATTTTTATTTAGGGGTGATACAGTGCACAGGATTTTTTCCTGGAATGGCGTTTCTGATCTGATTTTTGTTCGATTGTCCAAATTTTCATAGATATGGTTGAAGGAAAGATTTTCTAGTTCTGTGGCTATTCTCAAGAGATGAAATATTGTGATTTGAGATGTTCTGAGTTCAAGAGATTTGATATCAAATTCACACAGTATGTTTGCTATTAGGCTGGTTTAATATGCCGCTGTAGCTAGTCTGAAGACTATACTCTGTATTTTGTTTAGAATTTTTAGGGTTTGTATCTTCTGCTGTTTGGTATACGATTGATCCATAGTCGATTTTTGATGTGATGAATGCTTGGTATTTGAATTAATGTTTCTCTGTATATCATTTTTTTCTTTCACCACTCATTTTCTTTTATTCTTGACGACTTAAATTTCTAGACATCAAGAAAGTGATTTCCAATGAATTTTTTCATGTAGAATCTTTCTATAGCTTTTATTCATCAAATTGGAATTTGTGGACTATATTTGACATGCCATTGTTATTTGCATGTATCTTTTTCTAGTGGATGAAAATATTCTCATTATCCTGATGCGTGCCGTGTCTAAAGTTTGAGATTTGCTGCATGGTGCAGAATACGTTATCAACATCCTCCAACATTTCAGTATCAGTGTAGTGGTCGTTTCTTCATCCGCAGGTTTCCAGCATTTATCATTTTTATAATTTTCGCGATATCATTTTCTTATGCTGGCTGACGTTCATGCATTAAGAACTGCATTTAAGTATATATTTCACTGCAACAAAAACGAGAACAGGCTTCCCTGAGAATTAAAGTTGTTGAAAGCCGTTTTCTGCCACTTCCTGGACTGGAACTTTTTGATAAACTAATGCACGAAACAAATTTAATGCACTGTTGCTTTCCAGTACTTTTTAAAGTTGTTAAAAATGTGTCAGACACACCAGTTCACCCTGTCGAGAAGGATAAATTACCAGAATTTAGAATTCCTGAAATAAATGACTGACCTCTACATATTTAACAGAATGTACCGAACAGGAAAAAATATCGGAGCTATCGATCTCTCCTATGATTGCTAATTCATCAATTCATTAAACATATATTTCTATCGTTGGTACGTGCATTTCTCACATCCTTTATATCACTGTTTCCATACATAGCAATATATTACAATATTTTTATAGAAAAACATAATTTGTGTATGCATGAATAATACGTTCGTGAATAATGAATACGGAATAATAATTAACGTTGAACACATTACGAACGGTCGTTTAAATATGTTTAAAACAAGTAGCTTTACAAAATGTCGTTTAAAACGCTGGTATTTCAAATGCGCAATATATAATGCATCACTTCATACTATATGTAACACTAAATATTGATGAATCCATTTTCAAGCACGCACGAATTGAAGTATTGTTCATGTTCTCGTTTCGTGTAACAAACTGGAATTTTAATTTGTGTTTTATATATCAATAAACAATTTTATGCCACGAAGCTGCATTTCGCTAAATTTTATAACTAGAACACAGATTATTATTTGCGCCATAGCTTTGTGAATTATATAAAATGGATGCAAGCGTTCACGTCAATTTCCATGTATTACAATTTTTATTATTTAATATATGTGGCGCAATAGAATTATTCACGTGTGGAAGGCTGCAACGCAATTATTCTTGTTGCTGTGAACATGCCGGTGATAAAGTGAACGTACGTTTATTTATATTTCAACAACCCTATTACTTACCTCTATTGCTTCTTTGCCTAATGTTCTACATGCAGAGGTCATAACCATTTTTGATTGCTTCTTAGGGCTGTATCAATTCCAGAATATGAATGATGATAGGTAGGATTATTGAGGTGTCTCTATAGCTTTGATATATTTTCAAATTATCACAGCGGCCATGTTGAAAACAAAAAGAGTGTAATATCTTGACAGTTCTGTTAAATTACACCTAGCATTGCATAATGGTGTAATACACGCTCCAAAAACGTTTCCTTATTATTTGAAACTTTTATCAGAATAATTGATCTTTTAAATAGATTTTTTTTTGGTTCAATTCTATATATTAATTTTTATTTTGACGTTTCGACTTTCTATCCGAAATTTCTCTTATTAAAAAATGATACAAAAATAAACTTATTACATATTTACTTATGTTACTACTAGATGTGAAAACGCGGGCTCCACATTTAGTGCAAAATTATCAAGACTCATATTATTCTAATCCTCTGTAATACACATACCTGATTTGTGAAATATTCGTCTTGACACTTGTTTTTGCTATATTCACGTAGATTATTGAAATTTAGTGCTTTTGTTGAAAAAGAATCTCATGACATGCTTGGACATTGGAACTGTGTGCGTTTCAAGAACGGAACATCGTCCTCTTGTGTTATATTAATTGAACAATTTTTCTCTGTAATAATTGCCAAGACTCAAATCGTTCATTTCTCTGTTTGAGGTTTTTGGGTGGGTTTTCCTCAGACTTTGGGTGAATGCTAGAGAAATTTTGTTCTTTTTGTATTTTATGTAAAACCCACTTTTTCACATCAAGTAATCTGTATATTTTCTATTTAAAATTTGTAATTTTCTAGATACTTTACTGCCTTGCTTATTTTTGTATCATTTTTTCTGAAGAAGTCTTTCGGATAGAAAGTCGAAACGTGGAAATAAAAATAAATATACAGAATTGGAACCAAAATAATCTATTTATCTGTATATATAAAACAAAGTCGTGTTAGTTACACCATTTATAACTCAAGAACGGCTGGACCGATTTTCATGATCTTTGATTTCTTGGATTTGTCTCCGCCGAGAATAGCAGAATAAGACTTAAAACATTAGGAAAATTCACAAGAAATAATTTATGAAGAAATGTCAGTCTCAATCCAGGAAACGTCATTTTTGACACATGGGGTGAATTCAGTTTGATAAAGTGCATATTGTTAGAACTAATGTTGTTTGTCATCGTGCGCGCATCGGCAATCAAGCCAATCATCAATTTTGGACTGTATTTGATTTTGCATGCGAATTTATTTGGGATTCTGTCAAATTCTATTCTCAAATAATAAGTCACCTTTGAAGATGTTTACATTTGTGATTGTGCGCGCCTACACAATCGCCTTATTGTATTGTGTGACTCATTTAACAGTGCTATTGACAATGCCACGAGCAAGAAGATTAATATTTCACAAAGAAGCCGTGATGCAATAAGACTACGGCTCAACAGAAAGAAGTGTACAATACGTGAATGAATGCAATTGATGATGGGAATGGTGGTTTATTTTTCAACGATGCCCCCGGTGGAACTGGCAAGACATTTCTCATATCAATGATTTTGGCCACTGTTCGTGCGAAATATCAAATTGCTGTAGCAGTTGCTTCTTCTGGAATAGCAGCCACATTGCTGGAAGAATGTCGAACGGCTCATTCAGCGTTAAAATTTCCGCTGAACCTTCAAATGACTGAAAAACCGACATGCAACATTGCAAAATACTCAGAGATGGCTAAAGTTTTGGTAGCAAGTAAAATCATCATCTGGAATGAATGCACAATGGCACACAAACGTGCATTGGAAGCACTAGATCGAACTATGGAAGATCTGCGCAATGATTCAAAATCTTTTGGAGGTGCATTGATTCTACTGTCTGGCAATTTTCGCCAGACACTACCAGTAATACCAAGATCAACCGCTCCCAATGAAATAAACACTTACCTCAAATCATCATCTCTGTGGCGCTATATGAAGAATCTTCATTTGACGACAAACATGCGAGTTGCATTGCTAAGTGATCCATCTGCCGAAGATTTCTTCAAGCAATTGCTCACTATCTTACTATTGGTAATGGCCGTGTTCCTGTCGACAAATCGAACTGATTGATCTCTTTTCCCCCGAGTTTTTGCACTTTCGTCTCAACAAAGAATCAGCTTATCAACGAAGTGTTCCCAAACATCATTGCTAGCCACAAGAATCACAATTGGTTGAATGAACGAGTAACTCTTGCGGCAAAAAACAAAGACGTAGATCACTTAAACTCTATAATTCAAAATCAAATCGTCGGTCCACTGCATTCTTTCAAATCTATCGACTGTATAATGAACGAAGACGAAGCAACCAACTATCCAACTGAATTTTTGAACTCTTTGGCTGGTACCACAAGCTCTGTTTTTGGCATATATCATACGAAAACATCTTGCGAAAGTCTGAAAGTTTTCGTGCATATCTTGACTTGGCCATTCGAAAAACTTATGCCATTCGTTTTCACGAGATACTTATGATATCAACTTTCATATGGCCAAACGACAGAAACGAGAAAAACGTGAAAAATTGATATATTTTTTTGCATAATCGAGCCCTTATTTCAAACCCTTGGCCAAGTGGATCACTTCTGCCTATCGTTTTTCGCTGACTCTTTTTTCCTCAAATTTCATTCCGTTAGCATGGCAGAAACGAGAAAATTGAATCAAAACAGGATTTTTCATGAAAATTTAAAATTAATTATTATTATGTTGGCCACACGGTCCTGCTTCAATTTTGGCATTATTATACTCTAAATATACATACTTATCAAAACTCTTGAAGGCAGAGAAAACAAAATGGGGCACTCAAATCTACGACTATCTGACGGTCTATTAGTAGCGCCAAAAACAGAGCTCGTGGTACCAGCCATTGAATCTGCCTGGCTTGCCACTGCACAATTTACAGCTGAAAGTTGGCTCAGTAGTCATCATGCATAGAAATTTGGACCAAGCAAAACTCTGTAACGGAGCGCGTTTGGTGGTAAGGAAACTCATGGGCAATGTAATTCACGCAACGATACTCAAAGGAAAGTTTAAAGGTGATAAAGCTCTCATTCCGCGAATTTCAATAATCCCAACCGATATGCCATTCGAGTTTAAACGAATTCAATTTCCGATTCGTCTTGCATTCGCTATGACGATCAACAAATCACGAGGCCAATCCTTGAGTATTTGTGGCCTGAATTTAGAGTATGAATGTTTCTCTAACGGTCAATTGTACGTAGCATGTTGACGAGTCGGCAAACCATCTGCTTTATTTGTTCCCGCACCTGACAATAAAACAAAAAATGTCGTCTTTCACAGGTTACTCCAATGAAGGGAGTCAATCATTTTGATTCGCTCCAATGAAGCAAATGTCTTGCTGCCTCTTGAATCCATTCACTCCAATGTGATCAGAATAAATTCAACCCTTATTTCAATACATTTATTGAATCAAATTCATTTTGAGTACTCCTCATAGAGAACTCAATTTAATTCAGCTAATCAGTCAACACAACATTTATTATTTCTAAGGCGGTACAAAGTACGGGTCAGCTAGTTATAATATAATTCTGAAAACATGTAGAGATCATTAATCGATTTTTGTCTAAATTAGTGGCTCATTACGTGAAAATTCAGGGCGAGACGAATTTACTTTATACAATAATAGATACCACAGCAAAGACTTGCAAGAAATCAAGAAAGCAATGCTGCTCTGCAAGAGTCAGTATTGCAGAGAATGCGAATTCTCGTTCTCGAAAAATGGGTCTCTCAAAGATGATAACTTGATAAATCTTGAAGGAGGATTCTGATTAAATCAGATCTTAAAGCTCATGCTGACAAAATGATTGGAGCCACTTGACCATCATAATTCATAAGCGTCGTCTGGCTAACAAATTTAATTTTTTCAAGATAATCGTTTTGTCTGACGAAGCTCATTTCTAGCTAAACGGTTATGTGAACAAACAAAACTGTCTTTTTTGGTGTGAGAATATTACACATGAGATTCTTGAGAGTACTTCACATTCAGGAAAAGTCACTGTTTGTTTGATGTGGTTTGTGACATGGTGGCGGCTCTATTTTACAGAGTGATTGATTCCAAGAACATTCGAATGATGTGTTGATTCAAATATAAATGCTATTGACAGAACCCTCAAATAAAAAAAAAAATTCTGTTAAACTCCGGCTTCTCACATTTCAAAATGTATAATATTTGTTTGTGAATCCTTCTGAATATTCAAAAATATCATGGACGATATCTGAGGAACGTGCCAATCGAATCACTCAATGATAAGAGTCCTATCGATACTAGTGTTGGAAGGGGTGAGATGATAATAATATTCGATGATAAATATAATAAAATATAAGAAGATAATATAAGAAAAAGCATATGTTTGACTGATAAGCTGTTAATGGCCTTGCCGTCAGGGGTAAGGGTCTGGTCAGAAGCTACAATGCTCTTTGAGAGTCACAAATATATTCCATGCCATCGGGGCATCTCAGGCTCAGTTTAGGTTGCTAGAACAGATATAAAAATAATACACCTACCTCAGAGGTTGCATAGGATATCTGGCTGACAGATAGGCCGTTGAGTCCACCGAATAGCTAGTCATTAGTACTGTAGCACTGTTTATCTCACGCTGGACTTCACCTAAGGATGGCTATCAATGCCGTACTGATGCCTACGATACACGCAGGTTGATTGATTTACCCACTTTTGGAACAACACTGTTGCCGCAACAACACAAAGTACATGCGGTTGACAACAATAACCGCCGTCATACAATCATACTAACACTTCAAAGAAAAGGGATCATAACCCACGCACACTCAGCGTGGCATCACCACATATGACGCTGAACATATAAAACTCATAAAACTCAAGGATAGACTGAGTCCACAACTGACAGAAGCTCTAAACTACTTCACAATACTGAATTGAATAATATGATGGCAAATTAGGCACAGATGAACAGAGTGAACAATGCACTTAAAATTCGACTTTAGGGTGACGCAAATGTGTCTGCCGCACACGCTTACTATTAGGTTAGACCTTGGAAGGGGATTGCTTATTCAAAGTTGGATTTTATGTATCCAAACGGTTTCTGGGTCATAGGGTGATCTGAGTATCTGTTTGCATTTTGAAGACCAACATATGGGTCAAGCTATACGATCAATTCCTAACCAATGAATTTTTTTTTGAAATGCCTTAAAAATATTTGGGAAATGATTGTGATTAGAATATGCCTTGAAACTACGTTTGAACATCACCGTTTATTGCTTGCATATTATATTTCCAGTCAATCATCATCTTATTCCTAATCTATTTGTAACTTTCTTCTACCTGTTGGTGTCGTCACAACGATACTTTGTCACCAGTTATTCAAAGATTACTTTTTATAAGACTCTATTTGATGTGGCAGGTTTTATTTCGATCCAATTCAGTCCTTAACGCTCATCAGCCTTTTGGTCCTGCTCTGTCGTCATCTATTTCTGTCTGACTTTTAGTCTCTGATAGTAGTTGAACTATTTGCTGCCTATGGTCAAGCGCGTACATATATTCCTGCTTCCAGTCTCATTAAACAGGAGCCTATTACGATTCTTTGGCGCAGAGCAATTCTAATATAAAAGTCTTCATATCAATTGAACTTTTTGAAAGAATCGGATCATTGCAATCAAACGGCTTCAAGTCTTGTCAGCATCAACGTGATCATTTGGTTGAACCCTCTATAATTTGCTACCGACTTCCTGAAAGACTGATGTAGAGAGTGCATGAACCACAAATGATACCACGTGACCGTTAGAAACATATTCAATAAATTCTGTGTATGATTCTCCAGAGAGAAAGGGTGGGAATTCTTGTTGATTACTTAGGTAAAGAAACCGATACCTATTGAGCAATCGTCAAAAAGCTAGCTTACTTATTGATACTAAGATGCCATTGTAGTTTGCTTCGATGAAATTGATGTCAACAACACACCTTATAAACAACTTGAATATTATTCTTATCTTAAAACATTAAGCCAAATGTGCGGTCCCCGAATAAATTGAGTGAATTACATGAGACCATTGGAGATTGATATTTTTTGAATAATGAAGCATGATGATATGGATCGACAATATTAGACCTATTTCTGCCCAGTTGCGGAGCTTTGTATGAAAATTTGTACAAAATAACAAAGCTATAGCATTATACTCTGTTGAAATCTAGGTCAACTCCGAATTCCATATTGTGTCATGTCACATGAGAATACACTGCCTAAATGAAGCTTTTGTGGTAATTCTATCTAGTTTCGTACAGTTTTTGCCTATTAATAGAATCGTTCTTTCATGATAGCGGAGCTCCTTTCAAACCACGATTGCCAGATGGCGAACGCAAATTACAATATTCATTCGAGATGATTTTCCGATTGAGTAACCTTCATTGACGCATTTTTCCTTCGCGGTCTACGATGCGACACTATTACACTTTTATTGAGTCATCAAACTACTTGAACTACTCCGTCTATTGGACAAAAAAAAAGTGCAATTTTCTTAAGCCGCTGAGTTATTTTTTTGTTGACGCGCTGGTTGTAACAAGCGGAAGAATTCTCAACATGACGAACAGATTACTCACGCAGGGATATGCTTCCGCCTGGACCACGCAGTTCATTACGTTATTACGTCACTGATGTACCTTAGAGCCCAAATTCGTTTCCTCATCCCTCTTTGTGATTTGTACTACTTCCTATCTCTCTCTCTGATGTGTGGAGCAAACATGTTACACCGAGCGTCCCTGACCAGAAGTCACATTAGAACCTTCACCAGGAAAAACGTGTTACGTTCCAGCATTCTATTTCGCTACCCTACTTTTTTGCACTTCTGTAACAGATTTTTGGGCGCTATTGTTGCCTAACGATCTGCAGATTGTCGGCCGCTCCGTTAAACTCATTATGGTTTCCGGGTTTTCCACTAATCTTGAAATAAATGTTCAAATGTACATTTCGAGCAATTCTTCCAATTACTTGTGGTGATGGAATAGGAATTGAAAGTGAAACTTGTATTGATTTTCGCAGTCTGAATTGAACTAATACTCAATATACTCAATATCTTTGAGCAATTATTGAGGTAGCTACGCATATTATGATCCTCTAGTATCATGATTAGTTCACATCTAACCTATATGGATTGCTACTCTGCAAGTTTTATGTCCAATTTCACAACTATTATAACTTGTAACTTATGCCAATATAGTTTTCCCCTATTAATGTATAACAATTTTTTTTGTCTTCTAGATGCTCCCCGCTGTCGTGAGGGCAATGAGATCCTCTACATAGGCGCTGTGCCCCAAGAACCACTTTTAGTTAAGTGTCACGTGGATGCTTCACCATCTGCGGTAAAGTTCAGTTGGACGTACAACAATAGTCGCGATGTCCTACCGGTTCAGGCTGCTTCAATGAACAATAATGGGGTCATAAGTCAGCTTCATTTCACCCCTGGAGGCAGCTCAGGACAAGGGGGATTAGGAAGTTTGGCCTGCTGGGCAAGCAACACGGTGGGGAGGCAGAAAAATCCTTGCTTGTTTCACCTTGTACCGGCAAGTAAGAAAAATATAAATTCAACTACCTATATTGATAATAATAATAATAAAAATTATAATTATCTCCAATGACAATTCACGTCAAAGGCGAGGTTCAACCAAAGGCTGGTCTTCCACCTACCCATACAGTTCAAAACAATATGAGAAAAAAAAAATTATTTCGAGTAAATTATTTTCTAAACAATGAAATCACAGCCAAACTCGGATATAAAGCCTGGATATTCACATATTGCGTGAATAGATTGAGATAATTGTAATCTGATATATTTCTAGGAACTGTTCATGGACAGCGATTTCATTGTAATATTGATTGTACCATTGATTGTACTTTATGTACTAGATTTAGGTAACGGATTTTAATTTAAGTATAAATATCCTTGATGTTAGTATTGAGGAATATGGTAAAATGTATGTACGCCACAGACAAATCTTAAACTTAAATTATGAACAAGAGTGATCTTGTTTTGGTCCAACTGTGTGAGATTTGGAACATATACGCAGGAACAATAATCTAGCAGAAATAAAAAAAGACCTTTGACTATTAGTACAGGTATTATAGGATTTGACTGGAAAATAAATGGAGTCAGTTTTTTTTTCACAAACGTCTTCTTTATGACCAGAGAAATAAGTACAAGAGCGTCCCCATCAGTGGCGTGCGGTGACTTTTTGTGATAGGTGTGCACAGTCGGTGGTGAGGAAGGGAATATATACATGGCCAACAATACAGCTTATTTTGCTCGCAACAACCAGCAATCCATTTAAATTTTTCATATATGTGAATTTGGAAATGTCGCACGGACTGCTGGCCTTTAATTTTTATATTTTGAGTGAATTTCATGCCTGACGTTGGTCTTTTTTTCTTAATTTCATTTTTTGTTTCGACATCACGACGTGAAAAAGGATTTTCCAGTAGATCACAAATTATAGATCTATTTTCAGTTGTCATTCTACGAATGATAATTTCACAAAAATAAGTAATTCAAGAAACGTATGAAATAAGTGTTTACCTGTCTTGAATAATAAATAACAATATTTCAACTATTTAAAAAAATAAAAGGCGTGAGAAACGTTGAATATTCAGCTCCAGGTGCAGAAAGTCTGCCTGCACCCAGCGAGGAAGAACGAGCGATAGGAGGTTGCTAGTTTCGGTATGCTTTTTCTCTGTCAGACTTTCACTTTCCCTATACTGACTATGCTAAACAGACCTCGGTCGCCGTGCAGGCGAGAAATCTGCACCTAAAGCGTCGACATTCGTTTCAACTATATAGCAGAGTGGCCCGCGAGGCGCGCTCGTATTTCTGGTTGCATAAATAGATAAAATACGCTCTTTCTCTGATTTTATAATGAAAATTTGTGAATAAAATGAAGTATTCAATGAACCATTTTATTAATTTTATCTACGTAATTTCTAATACTTTCATAGGGTGTGCAGTGCACACGCTGCACATATGGACTGCACGCCACTGGTCCTCATCAATTCTGTATGTCGAATTGTTGCTACTTTGAATGAAAGGTCACAAAAAACTGTTTTTTGTCAGTATCTCAAAAATACTCACTTCGATGATGTTTCAAACACAAGTTGAGGAGCACTTGATTCCCCATAAGACAGCTATCACTTGAAAAATTTGTTGTTTTTGAATAAGGGACACGGGAATTTGCAGGCAATTAGCGCAAAGGCCAACCAAGCGCAACTGGCACTTTTATCTGCCGATGACAATAGATTTGAAGAATTCAGAGAAAAATTTAGTACAGAGGAAAGTGAAAAGGAGTTAACAACGATTTTTTCCGACCTTCCTGAGGGCAGAGAATGAAAATTAGTTTCTTGCGAGAGTTAGATGCTGCAGATAAAATAAACATATCGACTTGATATTCAGCGTATCACTGCTGACTCGACAAAGAACAAAATTCTCGAAATCCTGAGAGACTGCACTGACGTGAAGGCCAAACAGTGCCTATATTTGGAAGCAGTTACAGTCGGAAGCAGTCGGAACAAAAGACTACAGGACCTGGTATAATGAATATTATCAAGGTATTTCACCGCATGTTCCAAAAAGTTCGAAAGACAACAGCATTTCTTTAGCAATCAAACAGAAATTGTCCACATCGAAGGCAGAGATGAATGCCAGGTCACCATTGCGAAGTTCTTGGGCTTGCTAGACGAGGACGTTCACCAGCCGCAACCAAAAACCGTCAAATTCAACTTACTCTCGCTTTGTGCAGTACACCAAAGAATGAAAACTCTATCGCCAAGTTCCAAATGATTCTGTACAAAAAGTTACTGCACAAAAATGATACAACCAATTTAACGGCATTGCCACCGACTGCAGAAATATCACGATAACATTCTTGTCGCACATTCCATCAAGTTAAGTATGGGGCACTAGCAAATTATCGGCTGAAAACTGAAGATGGAACATCGTCTTCCGAGTACGACATTTCTGCCTTCTGCTCCAGATTCTGTCCTTAGACTGGTCTAACTGCAAGAAGGGATGTAGATCCACGAGCAGTCGCAACAAAAGCGGACGGAAATGAACGACGGCTTGAAGTAATTGTCAGGGATTCTATTGTGGAACTAAAAGAAGACATAACAGAACGCAATAATCCCGAAATCAATGATGATCTCTGAGACTCTACTTCTAGTGGCACTGAACTAAAGGACGACGATGACGATTGAACGCATCGACGATATCTGATGATAACGAGCTAGAAGAGATCGAAACATCTTCCGACCCTGACACCGCAAGAATGAGTCAAGGCAGACCTGCAAAAATCTATTTTTCAGGTTAAAAAGAAAACAGTAGATCAGGCCTACTCAGAAAGCCATGTTATACTCGTACCTCTTGAAGGGTGAGGAGATCAGTACAGAATATCCAAAGGTACGATATCACTACGCTCGTGCTCGGAAATCATTGACTTTACACATGAACTATGTGAAAACTTTCTTGCAGAGAATCTAGTGCTTTTTTGTTTTCATTTGGAATGTTTAGTCATGAAACTAAGAATTTTGAGATATACTAAAAAAATCTTTTTTCTGACCTTAGCTTTATAGCGGCAATTTGATACACGGAATTGATGAGGACCTTTTTGTGCTTATTTCTTATCTCAAGAAGAAGACATCTGTGAAAAATATCTGGCTTCAGCTATTTCCTAATTCAGCCGATTTAGAAGTTATGATGCCTGGACTATAGAAAACTCAAGTCATGTCGAAATTGATACAGATATCTCAATTTCAATCAGAAAGCTACTAGTTTTTCATTGAAATGTTTCTTAACTTCATGTTTCCGTCAATTATGAGGCCTAAGATTCTAACGCTGGAACAATGTTGCAAAACAACTTTATAAAGAATAATGTCAGGAATATTAAAATTGCCAACAATTGAAGAAAATTTGAAGGCATTGATTCTCAGACTATTCTCTCTGATCCGACAAGTCAAGCTTTTTATTGGCAATTTGACAGTTCTCAACAATATCACCAGTGCTTATGGAAGGCATCATTTATGTATCATCTGTGTAAGAATAATCAGAACATAAATCAAATAATTGCTCACTCGAAAGCATTGACCCTCTCAATAATTCTCACACTACTGAATGGCATTGACAGAGAAATTATAATTACTAAGTTCAGCCAATAGCATACTGCGATTATTCATACCAAATAAACTAAAACAATCTTGTCACGTGGTACTTAAATCCCATTCCCAACTTCTTCACCGTCTATCTGATATCTAATGTCAAACATTGTTTTTGGATGATGTTAAACTGCGTGAAGTAATAGCTAATAACTAAAGTTTGAACACGTCAACTGACATAGTTTTCATCAATTTGTACAAGATTGCCTATATCATTATCATTCTCGCGTACACCACACGGAGACTAATTCTAAAAATATATTTTGCAATGTACGACGTTCATATTTGATATTTTTCTTTGGTATCTCAACATTGAGTATAATGGAAGGTCTTATAGCACAAGCTTTGAAATGATTGCAACATTCCTCTGCAAACCTGTGGAAAAATATAACAAAAGTGCAATGCAATATTCAACTCCTGATTCTTGACAATGAACTTACAGTGGATTTTATAACGAGTCTCTATAACGATCACGATGAATGTGTGCGAATGTTGTCGTGAAAGAAATGGCCTATTTCAAATTCTGTGCACGTGTAAGGACATGAACGTCCATCATCTACCGTTAAGGCGTTCTTTAGAAATGATGAATAGAACACAATGTACAATCGATGTTCATCTGTTTGTACAAAGTGCAAATATTTGATTTCAGTATTCTAACTAAAGATGAACTGATTTCGGTTCTACTGTTCGAAAATCTCATATTGAAGATATCAAGCCTCATGATAAATCATATCCAGATTTGCGTATCAACTTGAGATTATTTTATTGTCTTTGAGGGTAATAGCGGCATATTGAAAAAATTTAAATGTATGACAAAATCATATTCATCTTAAGTTTAAGTGCAGCTTCCAACAATGAAAATATTATTCAACAATAACAGTGCTAGAGCTTTGGGCTTAGGTGTCGCAGCTACACGGCATCGCAGGTAACATAACGACCTGCAGGGCTCATGTTCATACGTGTTCATAGCTGTATGATATTGACTTGATCTCTGGGACCATGAGTTGCGATACTAGCGCTACGATGCACACTGCATCGCGGTTTACGGCTGCAGTAGAGCGAATAGCTCTGATAACAGACGTGCCTTTCAACAAATATTCTTTGTATATTTTTTTATAGGTTGTTGGATGCGTTGTTTGATAGTGTGATATACATACTTGCCGTTTATTTTGACGCAGTTGTACTGAATTATCTGCAGCTCTTTCAGCAGTGATAGCGTTTTATGGTGAAGGTGCTTCACCCTATTTTGTAAATAAAGAGTTGTACGTTGCAGGTTGCAGGTGGGACTGTCAAAATACTATATTTCTGTGATAACTTTTTATTGTGACTAATGACAACTCTTATGTATGATTTTGGATATTTGAATAAGTGTTTTTAGTAAAAGTGCGAAGAGATAAAAGCTGAATCATATTTGACGTCCCATGAATGCTTATTCCTAACATAATATTGTGGTTTTTATATTAAATTTTCTACGAGCAATATAAAAATAATGTTATGGAAAGAGCTTTATTGAATAATTCACCATATGGAGAATATATCTTCTATATGCAGAAAAAAACATTTCATTTGCCATATGATTACACATAACGTTATTTTTATCATCCTTTTTCCTTTTCATTTCAGGGTTCGAGAATAAAATACATTTCGCTACACATACAGCAAAAAACTGGGACACACGACACAAATACAAAAGTTACAGCCTGTAATAAAATAATATTAACATTTTCCAGAGTATAGATAGCGGCATTTTTCACCACGAAGCGGTAACGGAAATATACCGATGAAAGCACTTATCGAAAAGCGGAAGTATGAAGAGTCGAATGAATATCTATTTTGTTACATGGAAAATACTTCATCCTTCATATTGGGATGAAATCTAAAAGCTTGGACAAGAAATGACAGCATTTGCCACTCATCGAGAGTGGAGCATTGCATTAATAAGTAGGAGGTCATTGTTACCACACAGTCTCTCATATTGTGTATCAAAAACTGATAGGAGAAAAGATTTCATCATGATAGCGATACAATACCACAATATTCAGGTTCCGATGCTGTCGTGTCAACTATAGAGTTTGAGCAACTGTCACAATTTCCAAAAGTCTTGTTACCGATGAATAAAAAACGTAGGAGACGGGCGCAGATTGAGCCCACACACCTGATCATATAGTCTGGGAGCTAGTGACAGGTGGGGCTCTCCGATTTTATACCGCTTGCCTTTTTGAGGGTTGATAATTTACCACTTGATAAGAAAGATGAAAATGTTATTGAGCGATGCACGCTTTCCGGTCATAGTTCAAACTCCAATTGAAGGTCTGAAAAAAAAGTGGTTTTTTCCGTGATATCATATTGCATGCCTTTGTAATGTTGAATAATTGAAATTAATCTAAAGCCAAGAACTGAAAGGCAAGCGATTCGCAACAGCCCAAGTGGCTCAAAGGGTTGCGTGAACTTGTGAAAAAAATATGGAAAATGTCGTGTTTCCAAATTGCATGCCAATGGAAAGAATTGAAGTTTTAGTCATGAAACCCTTGTAGAAAAATTGGCAAGCATTCCTCGTTGGCGCAAGGGCTTGAAATTTTGAGGTAATCTTGCATAAATTTTGCACCAATTAGCCGTGATTTCGAATTACCTCAAATGGAGCAAACACTTTATTCTGAAGTGAAATAATTATAAATTTAGAATGGCATGCATGTTGCTTAAGCCCTTCATATTTCAAATAATAATGAAAGTTGCATAAAAAACTCGCAAAATTTCTGTGACTTTATTCTGCCTGCCATTTTGTATTTCATCAATAAATGCTGTTTTAAATTCATTTGGGAAATGGCAAGCATGTTTCTTAAGCCCTTCATATTTTAAATGATAATGGAAGTTGCATAAAAAACACGCAAAATTCCTCCAACTTCATTCTGCCTGCCATTTTATATTACATTGATAAATTCTGTTCAAAATTCATTTGGAAAATGGCATGCATGTAACTCTGTCCGGTCACTAAGAAACTTTGGAAAAAGTGACAATAAAAAGTAAGAATATTTCCGTTATTTTATTTTGTATTCCAATAAAGAAATACTAATGCTTTAAGTTGAAATAAAGAAATTTAATGCATATAACATAAGACAAACATTTACACGGCAATTCCCAACTCGGCACATTTACAGGTAGTCTCTGCTAATGACTCCCCAACTCGGCACATACGAATATCTCAGGTACCTGCAATGATACCCAACTCGGCACACTTGCAGGTAGTCTGGACATTCTAATGTTTTTAAATAAAATAAAATCAATTTTATAGTTTCTTTTTTATGATCATACAAAATTTGACATACAATAATACAAAATAAAAAAATAAGTATGTTGCATCATACAATAAAAATAATTATTTCAGCGTGATCGTGGATTAACCTTTTTGTCGCTATTACTCGATCTCTGGACTCGCTCATAATATGAAAAAATGCTTTGCACTTTCGATTAATACACCGCTACTTCACTTCACCAGATAAAAATTTTCGATTTGATTTACTGTTTTACAATCAATAGTGTTGTTGCACGTTGGATAGCTATAGTTGGCTAATTGATTTCTTTGAAGTTGTTGATTGAACTGTTAGATTGATAATAGATAGCTACTAAGCAAAATATTTTAATTTGTATTTTTGTTAGGTGTTAAGCCGATAATAGGGATGGGTCTTTCTGCAAACACTTGTTTAAGATGTGCCGAGTTGGTCATAAGGATTACCACCAACCCTTGACTGATGTCCCATCGGGAGATTAAATGTGCCGAGTTGGGGTATGCCCCATTTACAAATGAAAAAAAATCAAGAAAATATGCCCTAGAATCAGCTTAGTTTGTAATTATAGACATGGCAGGAGGTAAATCTTTCATAATAGTGCAGATTATATATTCAAAGTTATACAATTAGGTTCATAAACAACACTTTTATACCAGTAAGTTTCTCGTCTGGCATAAATAAGTGAAGAATAGTATGAAAATGAATAGAGTTGAAGAGCATGATTTTTTTTTATTGGGGAAAAGTTGAAACGTTTTGAGTTGATAATTGTAGGAAGAGTTAGGTTTCAATTTATGATTTATATATTTTTCATAAAAAAGATACCTGAAGATGACTTCAAAAGTCGAAATGATCATCGTAAATTAATAAAGAAAATCATAAATTGAAACTTGACTCTTCCTACAATTATTAAACAGCATGATATTGTAAAAAGGGCCGACAATAAGGACGATGAAGATAAATCGGACGATGATGACAGCGACACTTATTCTCAAATAGGCAATTTAACTTTCAAAAATATATTTTGTTACAATATTCATTCCACATAACTTATTCGCATTCCGGAGAGAAAGTAAGAACGTAATTATTATTTTTTTCGTTGTTAATATGTGTGATTATTATTTTATTGATAGCAAGATTCAAAACCTTAATGTTTCACAAATTCAGAAGTTGGGATGTCAACTGTACATACGTGTTTCGTCCTTATTTGGACTCTTTGATATAGTATTATTCTAGTGCCTTATTGGTTGCAATTTAATGTTATACCCAGTTAGAGCTAATACTGATATTAATGGGAAAATTTGATGTTTCCAGTGATTTCAATTGAATATTTTGGAATTGTTGCTATGAAAACATTATGGATAATTTAAATTGTAGCTCTCTGCAATATTTTGGAAGAGATTCACCTAATTTTACTGAATTGATTCACAGGATCTTCTCTCAATCCTTTTTCCAAAATTTATCAACAATGAGCCAGAGCAACATGCTTGCCATTCTTTGTGTCGTCTAAAAAAAATAATTTTGTACGAAATACACAATGGCATGCAAAATGAAATGACGGCAATTTTACTTCTTTTTTTTGCAACTTCCTCATTGCATGCGTCCATTTTGGGACATCCTGGGGTGCATGCCAATTTCCTCAATAACAATTCATCGAACAAATTACCTATAGTTGAAATGGCATGCAATTTCAAATCACGGCTATTTGGTGCAAAATTTATGCAAGATTACCCCCAAATTTCAAGCCCTTGCGCCAACGAGGAATGCTTGCCAATTTTTTTACAAGGGTTCTATGACTAAAACTTCAATTCTCTCCATTGGCATGCAATTTGGAAACACGACATTTTTCATATTTTTTTTCACAAGTTCACGCAACCCTTTGAGCTACTTGGGCTGTTGCGAATCGCTTGCCTTTCAGTACTTGGCTTTAGAATAATTTCAATTATTCAACATTACAAAGGCATGCAATATGATATCACGGAAAAAAACACTTTTTTTTCAGACCTTTAATTGGAGTTTGAACTATGACCGGAAAGCGTGCATCGCTCAATAACATTTTTATTTTTTTTTATCAAGAGGTAAATTATCAACCCTCAAAAAGGCAAGCGGTATAAAATCGGAGAGCTCCACCTGTCACTAGCTCCTAGTCTAATAGCACACACACGTCCGAGATATGAAATTATGTTCCGTGATAATGAAATATATCTCACTTTAAAACTGAGCGACTGACTGGGAAATTCATAAAGAATTGTCAGTGATTTTTCCTAAACTTAAATCTGTTATAAGCAGCCGCAGAATGATCCTGAATAACTTGGAATCTGACGGCAGATCATCTCTGTTTATGTTTTGTGTTCTTTTGTTTGATCTTTCAATACAGTGTCGTCATCAAATTTGATGCGATTAAGATAGACCTATTTCATCCTGTTCTTTGATCTCAATTAGGTCAGTGATGTCTTGTCTAGTTATGCCAAATTATTGAATAAAGAATATCGAACAGCAAAAAACTAGAAATCAAAAAAAGTATCCCACTATCCGACAGTAGCATTTCTTGTTCTAATAAGCAATGATTGGTATAAGAGACCTCCTACATCCTTGCTGAAGAATTCAATACTTCTAGCCTGTCTATGTCTATGTGTAACTCATTGGTCAGCGATGTAATGAAATAGTAATTATTGATGAAGATGCAAACAATGCCGTATTTCCGAGCATCATCATATATCTGACACATGGAGGGATGACAAGAATAGAAATGTATGAATTAGGTTCTCTTGCGTCTCTTGAACACTGAGGGACCAGTCTGCCTATGTGCTCAGGGGGATTAAGGCAAAGATAGACGGTCAAAAAGAATAAGTTTCACAAGAAAAAAAATGACAAATCTCTGACATGAGAGTAATAGGAATGTTGAGTATTTGTTGATACGAGACGCAGAAAATTATTGGCAGACGATTTAGTAGAAGAGATAAGGCTGGCAGACTGCAAGAAAGGGGTGCTAGCATTTGTTAAAAAAAGTGATAATGCTCTTTAATAAAATTTATAGGTGATAATTGCTTGACTGCCAACGAAGCTATGTGCTATAGCAGAGAAAAAATGGAAGAATCATCTAGATGATGAAAGCGCATTTTTGACAGCTCATGAATGCTTGTTACTTCAGAGATTTCGCAAATTACCATCTCTCACAATTACTGAGTTTGAATAAAGCAATTTGGGCAAACTTACGAAACAGCAGCTTCCATTTAGTACTTGTTTCAAGTTGACTATTTGATAGGTACATAATTTATGCATGTACAAACTCAAAAATACCTTTTAATCTTCATTGTTTAGTTATTGACTGACGGGAGGTCAAGTGCTGTACCTTAAAATGATAATTTGATCTTTATCAAAGCTATATAAGAAAAATACACCAAAAGTAAACAAATTTTCATCCAATAATAATAATTCATTCTAATAAACTTCAAATTCGCGTCAAACAAGTCATTGAATTAATCCCTGACAGATTTGACAACTGTAAATAATAATAGTGACAAACGCGGCGAAAGTTGTAACTAAATTTTTATCTACTTTAATAAATTTTAGTTGCCATATCCCTAATGTCATTGTTTGGCACTGTTTCACTTGAAACAAGTAATTGAATAATTTAATCTTCCACAATCACTGAGCTTGAATTAAAGCAATTTGTGCAAACCTACGAAATAGCAGCTTTCATTTAGTATCAGTTTCAAGTCTGTAAATAGTATAGTTGCTGAGATCTCAGCGTCACGCCAGCCAGCCAGCCAGCCAGCCAGCCAGCCAGCCAGCCAGCCAGCCAAAGTGAATATAATAGCGCTTTTTTCGGAAAAATGCGCTAAAAACTCACAATATCTACAAATCTAGTCAGCGTCAACCATTTTATCTAATAGTTTTTTAGGTTTGCAATATGCCGGCAGAAGCTGAAATTATAATAAAATACTCTCACACAGATATTTTATTATAATGCTGCAGAATACATCAATTAGTTGAGATATAATTGTGAAGTTTTGATTCCAACGTTTATTTCGAACAAACAGCGTACAGTTGATATATCAGCACTGCATGACAAACATAGCAAATCATTCTGTAAGTCTTAAGAAGGGCTACATGTATTCAACCCATTTTTTTTTATTTTTTTTGGGGTGACAAATAGTGTCTTCTAAAATTATAACTATCCAGGAAACAATTTAAAAGCGTATTTGCCTATTTAAGCAGTGAGGATTGTGATGGAACTAATGTATTTCAAGATATTGAAAAATTGGTCTGTTCACTAATGATAATTGAAAGACTCGTCGGTTCACTATGTGGGATGAAATCACTTGATTCTACTGGAGAGAGTTTCCGCTTCATCGATACTTCTTTGTTCAGCTGAATAAGAATATAATTTGAGAGATCTATCTCCATCGCAAGATCATGGTGTCATGCTCGCAAGAAAATTTCGACCACTTTGGTTACAGAAGACTGTAGATGGAAGAAATAAACTTCAAATACCAGTTCCAGTGGTACGATGGGCCTCAAATACCATCTGTCGGAAACGTTATTATTGATTAAGAACAGTCTGAAGGTACATACTTACGCACAAACTCGTATTCATTAATATTCATTTTTGAACTTTAATGTCGGTTTTCAGAAGATATCAACAAAATCGAATCTGATGATAATATCGATTGCGAGAACAAAGAAGATATGCAGTACGATGGAACTGATGTGAACAGCGCAAAAGAATCTCTCCAATAATTCTGTTATCACATATCTTCCAGCACTCCTTTATGTATAATATATTGGTCATCTCATTGTTGACATTAACGAAGTAATATATGGTATATGGTAACGTATCGTACGGAACAAATCTCCAAGCACAATCGAGACCGCACCTCTATCTTATATCTTCATTAATTTCCTCTTCCATTTAGTACATAGCTGCCTTAGCAGTCAAGCAATTATTATCAATAATTTCTAGTAATGAGCCCTATAATTTTTTTTCACTAGAGCTAACGCCACTTTTCGCAGTCTGCCAGGCCTTCTTCTTCCAATAAATTGTCTGCCAATTATTTCCCTTGTCTTGTAGCAATAAAAACTTGACATTCCTATAACTTTTACTTGTGACCTTGATCTTTGTTTTTTGTGAATTTTTTTACTTTTGACCGTGCAATTCTGCCCTAGTTCCAATGAGTGCGTGAGCAGACAGTTCACATAATGCTCATGAAAGTCAATGGAACCTATTGAGCTATAAATATTTCATTCTCCTTATACCTTGAATTTTCATACTGCCAGCTCTCTGTCTATTTCTCATATAACTGAAATACTACTTTCGTGGATGTGGTAACGACATTCCAAACAAGATATTAGATCAACAAATTAGCGGTAATTCAAGTTATTCTTAAGCCTGGGTAGAGATATTGTTTGTATTTATAAATAGAACCTTCAGCTGGTGATGATCAAAAAATTACCAAGCTATTTCATTAGAGATGCTGAATTTATCTTTGCTCTATCATTTATTCAGCTATTAGGATCAGATGATGCTCTAAACGTTGGAAGAAATCAAGAAAAATTCCAGTTTTCAAGAAAGATATAGGTCTGAATATATTTGCCATAATCCTAGTGAAAGTGATATACAATCTAATTGATGAATGGCACTTGTTCTATATCACAGAATTTAGCCTTACAGACAACGCGAATGTTGGATCAACTGCTCGCTCTTAGATTATCTTCAAAACTTTTGCTCACTCAATTCACTTATTTTGGATATACTCTGTTAATTGTTATTATCATCAGTATTTGATAACTGCAAATTTTCCTTTGGTTTCCTGCTGGGCAATGCTTAATATCATCATTATTATCAATAATATAAATCAATAGCTGATCGATCATGGGTATAATCAGTGAAGTGACCGAAAGCAATTAGCTTTTTAAAAGTCATTATTTACACACCTGGAGTATTTATAATACGATAAATGTAGAGTACAGTGAAACAGTCCAATCAAATAATAAGATAAGATAGGGCAAAGCCACGATTGATCCTGAATCTTGCGACAACACTACTTTTGTTCCTACGTGTAATTATTCAGACTTGAAGTTTTTCGAGACATATGCCACTATAAGAGTGTAATGTGCATCAATCAGTTGCTAACACCACAAAGTAGCCTAAATAAGGAGAGTTCATGTCACAGGTAACTAATATTGGCAAAACTTATCTCCAAGCTCTAGCACAATTTCTCTTCTGAGTATCTGTTTTCTGAAGTACTAAATGAAAAATAAAAGCACAATCTATGGAGTACAGTAAACAGATAAATCCTCTTCCAGATCTGCAAGTATCATCCAAACTATCCACAACAGCAAAAACCTCTTCCGTAGCACTTCTCCAATCCCTCTTGTCTTGTCCAACTATCCAGTCGTCTAGAGTCCAGTTCTTGTGGAGTGCTCTTAACAGTACCATTAGATCCAGTCAAACGTCATCTAGGGATGTCTCACAGCTTCTGTATGCAAAAATTGAACCGAGTGATGCAAAAATATATGAGTACATCGTCAAGTGGTGCATGTGCAGACAAAACCTCTGCAAATCGCTCGATAGAGACGCGATATTTGCAGTCTGCTACTTCCAACAGATATGTGAACGGGGACTCATTCGTGCACAGAATATATGCATGATTGAAAGGGAGAGAATGTTTTTGTTAGAGTCAATACGGCAAAGGAAATATTGTTGGTTTTTATCACAAGAAGTAAAATGACGACTAACTTCACATAAAGATATTTCTTTGCAATTTTGTTGAAGCTATTCGATCAGAGTATTCGATCAAACCTTTGTATAGACATAGCAAGCCTAGCAACACACTTTTATAAAGTTTATCACTAGTCGATATTGAAAGTTCAGATTACATAACAATTGGATGATATTCACATCACCTAGACTGGAAAACTCGTCACAAAATAATATATCATGCTATAGTCAAGGAAGGCAGTAATGTTGTGTACTGCTTAAAGATTTGTGGCCTTATCATAGATGAATTGCTAGAATAATCAGATTTCATAAGTAGACACAATAACAATTCAAAAATTGGAAAGTATATTCATTGTCCATGAATAATATTTTCTTGGCTCATTTCTAGGAATCCATTCAAAAACAGGCACATTATGATGTATGATTATTTCTCCATTACTCCAAAATATCACTAAAGAAAGAAATAAATATATTCAATGTGAAGGCGGGTATATGGTAATAAAGAAATTATAAGGAGCAAATTTGTTCTCACATAGCAATCATTCAAGTAGTAAGATGCTCGCAACGATATCCAAATTATATGTTTAATATGTCGTGGATACTGATTTATTGCTTGAGCTGACTCTGCGTTAGCTATAAAATATTACTTGCACCCGTAGATAAAATCTACGTTTAGTGGTTGCGTGGAAAAGGGCTCAACCGCATCACCATGAAATATTTTTATTTGTGGTGTTTTTTCGTTGTTGTTTGCTATTGACTATAAGACTATAAAACAGTATGAAGATGTTATCAAAGAGCTCATATTTGTCTGAATTGTTTTTTGTAGAACTGCCGGATCCTCCTCACGACTGTTCCATTCGCAAGCCATGCGATCTTTGCGTGGAAGTCATCTGTGAGGCTGGTGAAGATGGTGGCTTAACCCAGAGTTTTGTCCTTGAAGTGAATGATGTATCGCCGATTGTTTCCATCAATGGTGCAGGAAGCACTACTCTTAGTGATCAAGCAAGAGTTCCACCAGTCATGAGATTACAACAGCCTGAACCAGTCTTCCGGGTTCATGCTCTTGAACCTGGAAGAGAGTACCAACTCGCAGTATACGCACAAAATGCTAGGGGAAGAAGTGAGCCTCCCGTGCAGTTGGCCAATGTGAGAGTCGCTAGGAGCCAAGGGACACCAGGTGGGAAATCTCACACTTTTTTCGCGTAATTCTGATGTTGGTCAATGCTTTTTTGTTGTGTTTCATGGTCTTACCGTCACTTTTCACGTAATATATTCAGTGTATATGATTTTCCAGATAAGAAATTACTACATTATATTAACATTCTGATTATAACATCTCAATTGGAATAGTCAATATTGATATTCCTGTCGGACACGTACTTGTAGAAGTGATAATCAAAATCATCTCAAGACGATCTTAATTCCCATCTCGTAGAAGTACAGCTAAGTTAGGAGTACAACTAGATATTAGAACATTTCTACTGGAATCCCAGGCGAATTAGAACCGTTGTTCGTTTGACTTGACCCCGTCCGTTATTGTCATTGTCTCTGTAATGAAATGAAAGTTCCCACGGGATAAAAGCTCTGAGTCCGTGACACGGGGAAGGAATATTACGTATGTGGGAATTATTAAAAATGTAATCCCTGTTACATTTGTTCTTTCTAATAAAAATAGAAGTAGTTTTCAAGCGGAAAAGGAATATGAAATTTGATAGGCAGATCAAAGAATGATTCAAAATAATTCAAGCAGAGTTGTTCATTGCGTGACTTTTACTGTATATGTCCAATGTTCTTCAGTTTGTAGTCAATTCCATCCAGAAACAACTCAGTCATTAGATTTGAAGTCATCAAGCACTTCTTTTACATTCAGATACTGGAATTGAGCGATGAAACAGCTGAATCCAAACATATAGGTACTCAATTATTATCAAATCGGACTGACAATATCTCTGGTCTTGGAGATTTATGGATATAATTCTGCAATATTCGAGATCAGAACGTTTTGAAATTTTAAACAAAAAATTGGGAACTGAATACTCCTTACTTGTTAATAGGTCTACGAGATTGTACAGAAAGACTTGGGAGGGAAAAATTGATCATAGGTACATTTGATGATGAATTAGTTCGAATGCAAAGTAATTCCAATGACTGTATTAATAATTTTTCTCTTCTGGCAGACATGGTCAACGAAAAGCCATCGGGTTCCTCAGCAACAACATCCGAAGATAACCTGAGTGCTCCTGCTCAACATTCCTTAGCTCTAATCCTTGGGGCATTAACAGCAGGAGCCTGCGCAGTTATCGTGGGTGTTATTGCTATCACAGTCATCATCCTTCGACGAAGACGAACTCCAAGATCATCTCCGGCGAGTCCTCGTCGTCATCCCGATGACAACAAATCAGATACAATATTAGAGCTCCGAGATTGCGATGCAGGGTTTGGAGAGGGTTTTCAAAGACGGTCCTTGGAGTGGAGGGAAAGGAACGTGAGAACCAGCCTTTTTCTACAGGATTCTGAAGCTCCTTGCAGTGGGAGAGCATCGCAGCACATTACGATAGGTAATTCTCTTTCGAGGTTGCAGTACTCCTGATTTGATTTTGTGCGCTCTTTGAGCTTGTTATAGACTACAAAGCTTAGGGGAATAATAGCTCCCCAGATGTTCAATATATATTTCATTATATATCTGAACAGCTTGATCAGTTTCTTGATTTCTGTAAATGCATTTTCACAGGATTATAACTGAAATAGTCGAATGTTGAATTGGAATTTGAAAAATATAGTTCACTTATCACCAATTCAATCATACGATAGTCGTGCTGGTCTTTGATGCTTCCTACGTGACTATCTTTTCTTAAATGCACATGAATCCTTGCTTTTTTTGCTCAAAGAAAAGAAAATTAGGTGCTCCGTTAATTGGAATTGGAAAATAACTTTGCAGCTCAGTTTTGTTATGAAAACCCACATGTCCCTTTCAAATAATTTGATTAATCGTTGTATGGTATTGTGTTACACACTATAACAAGGAATCAATAAGTGCTTGTTCAATGAAGGTTAAGGGTTATTGCAAATATAAAGGATGCTCAATTTGTATAACGTATAAAGTTCTTATGGATAACACAGAAGAATATCATGAGTGGCAAATTTGTGTAGCAATCTTCAAGTGTAGTCATCTCCCTAAAAGCATGGAAATGACCCAACGCAAACTGTTATGAAGATAGTATACATATGAAAATATGGACATTAAGCATTTTGTAGTTGCATGATGCAATATTGCGCTGCATACAGTCTGCAGTATCTGCAGACAGCCGTACTAATTTCATTGCGTCGCGGCGAACTGACTGCTGCTGACTCGGCGCCCTTATTTCCCGCAGTTATGAACACGTGTGCTCGCGTCGGGCTCGCGCTTCAACCCCATTCCCAACCAGCGACATTTAGTTCTCTGATTACCTCCACCGAGATCAGAATACAAATATACTTGGAGGCTCTACGCGCACTGCGTCCACAAGCATAAATAAGCTCAACCAGTTGTAGAGATGACGTTATTGTTTTCGTTGATTTTCTGCATTCACCTTTTGTTGCGGACGCTGTGGTGGCTGGCAAACAACGTATTCATCTATATCATTTACTTGATTGTCTTTTGGCCGTCATCCCTTTCATTAAACCTTGAGCGCGTGATGCCCTTTATTCACATTCAGGCGCTGTGCTCCTCAATATGACAGAGCTGGTTCGGATGCTCCTGTGACCATTCGCCTTTTCGGTGTAATTGTGGAGTAGAGTCGCGAGTATAATACACACCTGGTGCCGTTGTTATTAAACTGTTTTAATCTAAGCGCACACCGCTCTTTCAGGTCATATGTGAAAAGTATATATACAGCTGTTCCACAACGGCATTTTCATATGTTGTACGCAAAGATGATTCAGAATATGTTTAATATGATAATGAGAAATAGAAATAGCCAATAATAAATAAAGTTGGATACTACGCATGGAAATTGATGAATATTTAAAAGTAGTGGGGAAACATAACCTTCTTCTGCATAGTCATAAAGATCGTGGAAAATTTGTCTCTTCATCCAATAATCTCAATGATAGATAATAAAACATGAAGCTTCAAAAAAGTACCTCTATCAATAACCACTTTTATAGATGAATTGAGGACGAACAGAATCGTTTCGAATCTTCCATCGAATTTCCAATAACAAAGCCTCATCGATTTCAGATCCTACGATCTGACAGATTTAAGTCCGTTCTCACTATGATCTGAATGATAAGCATTAAAGTTAGCCTCAAATTTTATAAACTCCAAGTTAAGTGCCCAAATTCAAAAGTTCAATTGTTGAACAACTGTCGTTTACCACAACTCTAAATCAACTATAACCTGAGGTTGAGTCGACTCGCGAGTTAGCCACCCTTAATCATACAAAGAATATTGACCACATATTCTTCTTCCAACTAAGAATTGAAATCTACAGCACAAACTTTAAAAATAGATTGTATTCTCAATAAGTAATGGAATAAACACCAGGATATTCTGTATATGCGGTCACATGTACTGGTGTATGTACGTACAGGCCAACGCACACTTAGGGTAATTTTGCATGAGCAAGTTTTATGCTTCACGAGGGTTATTGTGCGCTATTCTAGGATAAACTGAAATAATAAATTTCTGTATGTGAAAATCAGTTTATCTCGAATGAGTCATTTACGTGCAATGATATAACTTCCCGAAGGCTCCAGACGGTATAATATGAATATTAGTCATAGAAGGAGGCAAGGCGTACCCCTCATCCACTTTTGTTCTGCAAGGTACTTCATATACTCCCATAATCACTCAATGCTTCAATATATCTCCACCTACTTATTGCTGTACCCGTAGTCCTCGATGATATAACTGTAAGAAGAATAATCTCAAGTCTCTTGGTCGGACTATCAATCATTCTGTTTTCAAAAGGCGATTGATAACAAAATAACACATCCTTGTTTTTCAATTTTCTTGATTTCTTTGAAAAGCTGCCTGAGTCTAATTGGAGCGTATTGTGTTTTTGAATTTATAAAACCCTCATGACGTTTTGATGGAATAACTTGATAAAAAAAATAGATATCAATCAGACTTTTTACCTGATATAAATATGACAGTTCACATAGTAAAGCCATTATTGATTCTTGTTAAGGATACTTGCAAATTTCGATGGAAGTACTGATTTTTCTCCTGAAGCTGTCATTGACCTTAAGACCCTCAAATTACAACGTGAGGACACTTAAATATTCATTGAGTTGAGAAATCCTTGATTTAGAGAGAAGCAAAGAAAGAGTCATTGTATCGAAGCAAAATACATTTTATAATCCTGTTCGAATCACATCCATATTTTTACTTACTTGTACCAAGTACAAAGAAGTATTTTGAAACCGACATAATTCACCTATCAAGATTTTGATTGAAATATCCTTTTTGAGCATCCCTGAGTCCATTTTGACAATTTTCAGCTTGATGTCGGTACGTATGTTCGTGCTTTCGTACGTGCGTGCGTTCGTTACTCGCAAATCTCAGAACAGATTGAACGTATAATGTTGAAATTTTGTATTTGAGACTGGTATTGGGTCTAATTGTGCAACTCGCATTATGGTTCCAGTCGTCTGTACCGGAAGTGCACCTGACTTCAAATTTTTTTCGAATTTTCCCAATAAATCCAGAATGATCACTGTAGGATGTTGAAGTTCAGTAATTGAACTTGATATTGTATCAGATTGATTATATGCTATTTTTGTATGAATCGCCCAATCCAGACGTGCACTTTACTTCAAACTTTTTTTCAACTTTTTGCATAAATCTAGAATGATTAGCCATAGCATATTGAAATTCAGTTTTTGTACTTGTAGCATCAAAAGAGTTATCTACTATTTTTGTATCAATCGGCTGAGCCGGAAGTGCAGTTCATATACATAACAGACATTCAGAACTTGCTGTATAAAACAATCAGTTCAATTGAAATGGTAAGGTAGGCAATGATAGTCGGTTGTTAATTTTTTCACGCACAACAGATACAAAATTGTTTGTTTACAACTTAGTTACCATGGTCGTAACTTCTACTTTACGCCCGTCGGGCGGTAAAAAAATTTACCGCCCGTTGGGCTGTAAACTAGAGAATTGGCCACCAGTATTATTATTAAAATAAGAAAACTACCAACAGAATTTTGTTGACATATAAACAAAATCAATTGTTCAACACATGACATGTTTTTTGTTACCATACGCCACCTTATAATTTTGAAGTTATAAATATTTTTGCGTGTTCTCAAAAACTAGTTACTTACGAGAAATTCACAAGTAAATTTTATCACAGTTGTGCGTAAAACGTTGTGCGTGCCTCGGCCTGAAAGACAATTTACACCCTTGGACGAATTAAGGCCCTCGCTACGCTTCGGGCCTCAAACTCTGTCCGCGGGTGTAAACTCAATCTCTCAGCCCTCTATACGTAAATAACTATTATTTTGTTTGATATTGTACATCAAAATTTTATTAAAATTATATTAATTATAATCCGGAGTGACAGAAAACTTTATTGGATAGATTTGTGTATATATCAAATGATGCACAAGTAAGTCACGTGATGTTCACCTCAGATTTTCTATAGGTGGCACTCTTGTGTTAAGTTAGTCTACTCTTTATCCAGATCTTCATATTTCAATGGTGTTCTACTGGTGCCGAATGTACTGGCCTTTGTGCAGATAATGTGGCATTTCTTTGTTATTTTTATCAATTTTGTCTCAGATATTGATGACCTTCGTAGATGTTCAGTCGATTTCGAACTTATCAAATCTAAATCTTTCTGTTATCTGATGAAACATTAATAGAAGAATAAAATGTTTGATATGCTTGATATTGGTTGTTCTACCGACTGCGCCAATAGGAACCTATCTTTGAGTGAAGAACTTCTCGGAAGCTCCATTTTATAACGGCGATCTTTATTCCTAATCATGAAGATTCCTTATTTTTTAGAATTGTGTTGTGTTTTGGTTGGCTACTGCTTGTATGCAATCATAGCTCTTATGCTGAGCTCAGATATTGATGACCTCCGTCGATGTACACTCAATGCCAAACTTATCAAACCTGAGCTATTTCGTTCAACGATTAATCGGTAATATGAAAAAGAATTTTTTGATATGCTTTATTTCGGTTATCTCACCGACTGAGCCAATATTAACCTCGCTTTTAGTGAATAACTCCTCGAAAATTTCATTTTACAACGGATTTCTATCAAAAACATGAGCTTCTCTAATTTTTTTTGGAGGTGTATCGTATTCCTGCAAGCTAATGCTTGTCTGCAATCATAAATCTTTGAATTTCCTCTCCAGAAGAGTATTACCGGCGCAGTCGGTAGGACAACTGAAATAAAGAGTATTGCACTTTTTGTTCTCGTACTAACGATAAATCAGTCTACGAAAAGTTCAGGTTTGATAAGTCAAAGCTCCAGTTCAATCAGAATCAGTGGAAGTTTTGATTTGAACATTCATATCGGACCGAGATGATTTGGATTCTTAAGGCGTTTGTCATATTAGACTGAGGAAGACAGTTCAATTGCATTGTAACCAGATTTATAAACATGTATTAAGCACAAATCAAAGATTTGATTGCTAGAGGTGTAATAAAATTTATTGCTCCCATTTCCAAGAGATGGCAGAATCTGTTAGACGATTGATGTGTGGAATAAATTTATTGTTCTTGTATGAAATTGTCACATCAGTCTTCTGTTATCACAAATCTCTAAGATTTTATGTGTGATTATTCTTTCTAGAAACCACTAATCCAGAGGATCACCCGTTCTATTGAAATATTTATGTTCTGATGTAAGTACAACTGTGTGCTTTGGTGTTGTACTAATATATGTTTGGCTTCTTGTCTAACAAAATTTTCAAAATTCGATGTAATGGAATTGGAAATTAGAAGTGGTCTTGAGACTAAGAACTTAGCATTAAAAAGAGTTATACGATTAGCTCTATTCGGAAAAGCTCCTGCAGGAAATTCGCAGTTATAAGTAACAGTTTTCATTTGGAAATCATGATTACATACTTTCTCTTCAAATTTGAAAAAAAAAATCTCTGGACTGTTTGTAGCATGATAATCCAGTAATAAAGGCGGTATTCTGTCATCAACCTGATAAATATATCATCAGGATGATAAGTTCTCATTCGGGTTCCTATATAGACCTTCGTGATCCAATTTAAAAGAGGTTCTAGTAATTTTATTATTTTATTGCTGTTATTAGATGTATTTATGCCACGCATAGTACTGCTTGCATGTCATATCGATGGAAATTTCTAAAATAACCCATACACTATCGCGCAATCTGCAGTTATTACATGAACGCGAGATGCGATAACGTCGTAAACACCGAGCGCTCACATACAATCACACCTACGTAGAGAATTAAGACATTTCCATGAAATTGTGAACGGTTCGCTGAAAGGGGAAAACATTTCTTACTGCCATTCCATTCAGTATTATTATATCCACAATGTTGAATGGAAATTCCCAGCTAGAACAGCAAGGACCAAGCAAGAATGTCAGACTTTCGCACTTAAATATTGATATAGATTGGATAAGATCCGACATTTCTCATAATCTTGTATATTCATTTTAAACATCCATTTGTCTATTCTGTATCTCAACTCCCCTTTTGAATGATTCTATTCACGCACAAACTCATTTTTTCAATGATTTTCTGTAAATTATGTGCAAGGGGGCGGCGTTTGAACGAATACCGATGCGAGCGCTCATGGTGAGCACCATTGTAAGCATTGAACTCCATTTCTCTGAATACGTCATCGAGCTGTCATTGAGCATTGTAGTTTAAAAGTGAAAATAATTGCATATAGAACATAGGAAAACGCTTGTTCTGCTTCAAGCTGTTGTGTTAAGGATGATTCAAGTGAAATATAGTTTCGTAGATTTCATGTACGCAGTTATAACATAAAAAAAAACGGGCGAAGTGGATCAAAGCGGTAAATAGAATATTATCTGTTTTTCATTATCTATCTATATGACAAAGATGTTTGTAATTCAATTGTATAATCAGAAAAAATCAACATTGATTCGGGATTCATGAATCTATCTCTATTTCTAATTTGGAAGGGTGTTTCAGTGACAGAAGTTTGTCGGATGCACTTCGCAATAATTTTGTTGTTAATGTGAGTGTAATGATTTGAAAGCATTTGAAAAGTATTTTGACGTGATGCTTTCGTGCCTTGACATTACGTTGACGTTTCGTATAGTCTAAATCGATCTTTGTTCTTCTCCTGTCACAGAGTTAGTGTCAAATTCTTTTTAAGTTTTGGAATCAGAGAAATCGCATTGCATTCATCCAAATCTGGATGAAATGCAGTGCTCCCTGTGCTATTGTAGTGATAAGAAAATTGTTGCATCCATAACTGTATGCAAATTCAGATTAGACTGAAAATAGGTTCGCGCGGTCGCCGTTTTGATCCACGGTGCCGAGGATCTCTGGCAACATGAGAGTTGGCACCGTTGGTTCTTTAAATTTGTCCGGTTTCTGGCACAACTGTTGTATAGACCTCTTTTTCTTCAATATAAAAGGTACCACATCAATATTTCCAGCCCCTTTGATGCCACGGTACCAGGGACTGTAGCAAAGTGGGACTTGGCACCGTGAGCTTTTCTTGTTATACACACGAAAACACACATTCTAGTGTAATTTCCAAGTGTCCAAGATAAAAAGTTTGTTTGTGCGTTCGATTCTCATAATGAAAATTATCATAAATTGATTCTGGCAGAATCTAAACTGACACAGTTGACTTTTAGGGATAATGTTTTTACGACAAATTATTCAAAATACGTAGGAATCGTCTGATGATTCAAGGTAGCATTTCCAAATGGGCTTTTGGAGTAGCTAGCTATGTAGTTTTCATAATGGAACAAATGGCTCAGCCTCTTAAGGCATCGTTCAAATGATCTTTCTTGTTGAACACTAGCATAGTGGCTTCAAATCTTGCAATGAGGTTTGTATTTGTCTGACACAATTATCATCAGCTCACTTGTTGTAACATATATTTCCTAGTTATTCGTCAAAATCGAGATGTACCTGTTATTTGACATAACCATAATCAGATTGATCAACCACAAAGACATACGACATGTTGTTTCACATACTAATACAAGTGATATCAAAATTATAAATAAATTTTCCGTTCACCTCGAACAACAAATGAGTAATCATACTGTATTTACCAAGCCATTCTACAGAGTTATCAATAGTGATTGTCTGTCACGTGACTAGCAAAAGTTCGCATTATGATCAAAACTTTTAGAGCAAGATCCCAGGTCCGCCAGACGTTACTTATTTTCTGAGAAACAAAATGTGTGGAATAGAATAGTGCTAGTATGTACTTTGATCATACGCATATTCGCTAGTTTGTGCCGACGGCCAATTTACAGATACGAGATGCTAGAGGTACGTTAAAATATTAGTAGCTTTCCTTGAATTCTGAGAACTGATTTTTATGTATGTCCGAGAAAATATTGGTCAAAATCAATAATCAACACAGCCAGACACCTCCCATCGGCAGTAATTTTTGCTAGACCCTTTGAAGCTCCCAAAAAAATAACTTCATCTTACTTATAGTCTGAGTCCTAATTTTTATATAGGTATGATACTCAGGGAACAGTTTGAATACTTTTTGTGAAGAGCGAGACTAATCGTAGGGGCTAAACATCCTCCAGACAAAATTAAAATATCGCTGTGAATATGAGTGTGACCGTGATAATTAGATGGTTTTATAACGCAATTTCATTGAACTTATGTTGCTAATGATGTAATGGAAGTTTTCAATAATAATTAAGTAATATGTCAACGCTTTATTATAGAGATAATTCCAATACGATGAAATACAAATACCATAGAACTCCTAATGAAAATTTTTAACATTTGGTTGTTGACTCAAGGACGAAAGTAGTGTTATGGTAAATCTAGAACACTGAATATCAAACAGTGAAGTGAACAGTGTATATAAATAGCTAAATATAAATATCTGTGACTTTGTTCGAGTATTGAATGATAAATAAATAATATAGTGTTGTTAATGATATCCCGAAGAATAAAACTTTTATTTCATTTTAAATTATTAAATAGTAGACTTTTATTTGATTATAAATTATTTCTTCAAGCAATAAACATCACAGTGGTGTCGAGTGTGGGATTGTTATAAGCAATTTAGTATTTTGCTTATTTCTGCTTTGTAAAATTGGAAAATGGCGTCTAAGAAGTTGTTGAAAGATTTGAAAGTCGCAGAGTTGAAATATCAATGGGAAGAGCGGGATTTGAAAACCAGTGGCCGCAAACAAGTTTCAATAGAACGACTGCGAGACGCTATGATTAAAGACGGTGAGGATCCGGATACATATTTGTTTGAGGTTCAACTTCCTTTAACCGATTTGGCAATAAATTCAGAATCAGAATAAGAAGGCAATTCTACAAGTTCAAAAGAAGATTTGGAATCAGAATTACAAAAAATTCTATAAATTTAGAATCAAAATTGAAAGGAAACTGTACAAGTTTAAAAGATTTAGAAACAAAATTACAAGAAAATTCTACAATTTTGAGAAAAGTTTGAGAAACAGAATTAAATGAGAAATTAGGAAAGTTGGAAGAAAATTCTAGAAACCTGAGAGAAGAACTGCATAGAAAAATGGAGGAAAATACAAGGAAAGTTGAACAGCAACTAAAAGAATTCAGAAAAATTCAAAGGTGTGGGAAGAATTATTTGAAAATAATTATAGAAGAAGAATTGGATGAAAAAATTAAGATTTTTGAAGAAAAATATAAATTTGGTGTTCCATCTCCAGAGAAATCTTCAAAAGCTAAGATAATTCAATTATCTACACCAAATTCTGACTCCACTACAAAAATATGTGTCAAACTTCGAACCTTTGATGATCAAACATCTTGGATTAATCACCATAGACAATTTGAAGCCGCTGCTAAAGCTTATAGCTGGAATGATACTAAAGAAGTTTCAGCGCTCCGAGGATATGCAGTTCATATTTTACAGGCTATTCCACCAGGAGAAAACAATATTTATGAGACTGGAGCTGCGATACGGCCATTCACACTTGGAGGAAGTATATCACACACAGCTCAAGAGCCAATACTAACGTCCCAGCGAGAGATGAAGCTGATGTGGCACGCCTAGGCACAAAGATAAAACCTAACTGTGACAAAGTTTCGAATGAATTAACGATCTCATTACTATTCAAGGGTCAACAATCAAATGATCAGCAACACGCCAAAGCTGCAGATCCAATACATTGATTCCGAGAGGTGTTTGAAACCAGTGAGAGGCAAAAAGGAAGAACGAATATTGTCCATCACAAAATTGATACCAGCGACGCACGACCAATTCGACAAGTACCGCGACGACTTCCGATTGCGAAGAAAGAGGACGCTGAAGCTATCATTCAAGACATGGAGCAAGATGGCATCATTGAACTCTCGAACAGTCCATAGGCCTCTCCGGTAGTACTTGTATAGAAGAAAGATGGGTCAACACGATTTTGTGTCGACTATCGCCAGCTGAATAATGTTACCAAGAAGGACAGTTATCCTCTACCCATAGGATTGATGACACCTTGGCAGGGTCAAAGATCTTCTCGACCCTAGATCTCAAGAGTGGATATTGGCAAGTAGCGATGCACGAGAACGACCGAGAAAAAACTGCATTTACCATCGGTTGTGGATTGTGACAATTTACAGTCATGCCATTTGGCCTATGTGATGCTTCTGCTACCTTCGAGCGACTTATGGAGACCGTGCTTAAAAGATAATTCAGGAAACTTGCTTGGTATATCTGGACTATATAATTGTGATGTAAAAATCATTTGAAGACCATTTGAAGAATCTGGAGCAGGTATTTAAACATTTGAAGAAGGCTGGTTTGAAACTCGGTCCAAAGAAATGCCACTTATTCTAAAACAGGGTAAACTATTTGGGATATGTGGTCTTCGAAGAAGGCGTAGCAGTTGATGTAGAGAGGATTAAGACAATTCAAAAATGGCCGGTACATGCGGATAAACATCAGCTGCGTAGTTTTCCCGGGCTTTGGACCTATTACTGAAGATTTGTCTATGGATTCGCTAATATTGCCAAACCACTGACCAGACTAACGGAAAATAATCGCAAATACAGTCCGCACGAAGACTGCAAGATCGCCTTCAAGCGACTGAAACTACTCCTAGTCCAAGTACAGATCCTAAGTTATCCGAAGACGGACGGATGTTTTATTTTGGACACAGATGCCAGCAACGTCAGTATTGGGGTAGTCCTGTCCCAATTACAGGAGAGTCAGAAGAGAGTCATCGAATATTTCAGTAGGGTTTTGTCTAAACCAGAAAGAAACTACTGTGTCACAAGACGGGAATTGCTAGCAGTAGTGAAGTCCATCGAGCATGTCTACAAATATTTGTATGGCAGGAAGCTGCTGTTGGGAGCTGACCACGCTGCTACATGCTGAACGCACACATACAGTAGACTAGATTAGACTGTGAGTAGAAAAAAGAGAAATTGGATGCTCATAGATATTTCGCTTACTATAAAGCGTACAAATAATGACCACGCGCTCATACTCACAGCGATATTTTGATTTTGTCTGGAGGATGTTTGGCCCCTGCGATTGGTCTGGCTCTTTACAAGAAGAAATTAGAACTCAGACTATGAATAGGATGAAGTTATTTTTTTGCGACCTTTAAATGGGCCTAGCAAAAATTACCGCCGATGGGAAGTGTCTGGCAGTGTTGATTATTGATTTTCAATAATAATCTCTGGAACATACATAAAAATCAGTACTCACAATTTGAGAAAAGTCACTAATATTTTAACGTACCACGAGCACCTCGTATCTATAAATTGGCCGTCGGCACAAGCTAGCGAATATGCGTATGATCCAAGTACATACTAGCACTACTCTTTTCCACACATTTTGTTTCTCAGAAAATAAGTAACGTCTGGTGGGCCTGGGATCTTGTACTATTTCTTCATGGAATAAGATCAGTATAAATTTATTTATTTATCCATAATTTGATTCAAAAACAAGGAAGTGAGTGAAAAGATTCATTATAGAATGATTATTGGAAATTTATTATCATTCTACCGAATATTTAGGTTAGAATAGTGTTTTCAGAAGAACTGTTATCTGTCACTTGAAGCTCCCTATCTCAAGCAGGCGACAAAGGAAAAATCTGAACAAGGCGGCACGAACAATAATTTTTGATCACTCTGTACAACTAGTCACAAACATGCAACTGTTGAACCCATGGAAAATGATTTGAAAAAAATTCAGGCTGTCGCGCCTGGAAGCACGATAAATTAAGAACAAATATTCGATTGGAATATCTTATTCAAGCTTTTCAACAAAATGTTGGTTCTTAGAGCGTGAATGCATTCTCTTCAACAAGCAGTACCAACATTCTATCAATAAAACTTCTCACTTACGCGCGATTATTTTATAAACAGTGGTATCCATCATGAAATATAAAACAACAGAAATTGATTCTGGAATATTTTATATCAACATTCATCTAGAACATTTCACAAAACTATTAGCGGTTCTTTTGTTATCATTGAAATTCAAAATTATTTTATAATATATGGTAGTTGGCCTTCTATCACTATCATTTGTACTTCGATTATCATGTCATGATTCAATGTAAACCTACAACAACAAATGAACAGTCAAATTTCAGAAGCTTCAATAGATGCAATTCAATTTCATTGCTTCTCATTATTTTATATTCGAATAGAACACTTTTTTTCCCTTCCCAATTCCGCTGCACTCGAGAATTATTAAAATGACATTAACTATTCGCCGAACCAAGGGCAATAATTCATTATCGCGTTTGATAAATGGAGAGAGGTGCAAGAGTTCATTTGGTAGAACTTTTAGTAGAACAATACTGATTAAAACCTTCATCAAATGCTTCATTTACTGGAATGGAAATTTCAGTATATTCAATGAGCCCGCCGGCAAATATTTTCTTTTCGCGTTCAATTATCGATTACTTTTTAATTTTTCACTTGGTTGGTTGACCGATGTTGCGCAGATAATTCTGTTTTCAGTGACAAATTGAGTGGATCGTTATTGATAAGATAATTGATTGATCATTTTTGCTTGAGTGGTTAGTTATTCATATTTACGTGTTCTTTTTATATCATGAATACCTACCAAAATATGTTTCGCAGACACGCGATTACTTCATTATTATTTTTCTGTTAGCTGATAAATTTTTAATTGTGCACCGGCTAACATGATTATCATAAGAAACAGAACCATGCCAGCTGCTTCATTCACGAATATTGTTGAGAAAATATCAACAAAGGGTCTAGATCCACATAAAGTATAGTGCAAAGAAACAAGTTTTCACCTATTATTTGAGAGTACAGAGTTCTCTGTAGCTGCCGACTGTATAATTGAAGGACGTCTTCCAACATCACATGAATGCATTAAAAATAATTAATTGAGAAACCAATATTGAATATGGTTATATATCTTGTATAGACAAACTCTTATTCCATGCAAATAGTGTCAATAAAATCATAGAACAGTCTTTCAATAAATGCACTGGAGCATTTCCAACTTCACGGCAGTGAATAAGGCATAGAAAGGTTAATGTCCGTAGAATCACCGCAAAAGGAGCAAATAGAAGAAAGCTTTGACACAGTGGCAAGCCGTTAGCGGCTACGTGATAACAATTTCAAAATCGAGCTTTTCATTACGGCTGGCGGTGAAAGAAACCAGTCAGTTTCGGTGCGCTATTTGGCTGCAGCGTCAACTTGAAAAGATACCACGGAAACCCTGAATCGTGATCGTGATTTACTTCGGAAATACGCCACGAGAATCTGCACAACAAATTCTTATTGTTGGATTTGATTGCCTAGTAGCCCTAACCGGCAATTGGCACATTGAGAAATTGCTCTTATAAGATCTTGAGAGAGAAAAAAAGTTTGAAAATTCAATATAAACCTCCAAAGCAAATAAAATTTAGTGCAATTGAGCCCATTATATCTGTTTGGATGTTATAACTTCTAATATATTACGAATTAATCATAAAGATAAATAACATTGGACGATTCAAGTGTGGACAATATTGTAAAAAAAACTGAAAATAAACATTTGATGTGAGTTTCACAAAAAAATTTTTCTTTTCGATTTTGGCTTCTCAGGCCATTATCGGAAAAACAGACATCCATACAGAAATGTATGTATGTATGTATGTATGCTCCGGTATAGGGACTCCCATGGGCCCCTCTTCAGAGTGATACATACAGAAATACAGGAAATCATCTTAAATACTAGACATTTAGTTCACAAAGCCACGCCCACAGTAATTGGACTAATCAGAGAAGTTCTCTACAAGAAGTTGTAGGTTAAGAGTGTTGAATAGGTCCACCCGGTCATTTAAGATGTTCGAGTCATTTCTAGCGGCTATTTGTACTTCGTAAGCCTCTAGAATATTCATTTAAGGACCTTTGTCAACAATATGTGGGATTCTCAAGTTATTGATGTCACACTTGTGATGTGATTTATTCACGTGTATTGCTAAAGAACCTGATTCATTATTTAAAAAAGATTAAAAATTAGATGTTTTACCTGATTGTCCGATAGGAAAAGCATCACAATCATTACAATCAATCTGATATATACCACACTTATCACACAAATTCTTCAAGGATAAGTTATTGTTGACTGACAGATTTTCAAAATATAATTATAGTAAAATGCAGGTACAATGTCACATTTCCTTAAGACAAAGCCAATATTGGAACTAATATTTCCAATGTAATTATTGTAGGCGTGGCTTTGTTAACTTCATGCTTAGTATTTGAGATGATTTTCTGTACGTATGTCTGTTTTTTTGATGATGGCTTCAGAAGTCAAAATCGATGAAAAAAGAATATAATTTCATTGTGAAACTTACACCAGGTGTTTATTCCCAACTTTTTTCTATGGAAATTATTATGATCTCCATTAATTTTTTATCAAGAAGAAATCTCTTTATTAAGCTTACTTAGTCGACCATGGATTTGAATCACTGATACTGTCGTTATTAGGGTTTGGAAAGTCCCGACAATTTCAATTTGTCGAGACACAAGACAACTCAAGATCATAGTTTCGAGATGTCCCAGGACTTCGAGAATTCTCAGAATCAAATTGGAATAGAGCTTATTTTTAACGAGATTAATACATGGAAAAAGAAATTTCACTTGAAACCAACATTTATTTAACACAAATTCGAATCCTTACAAAAATAATCAATTGTCTGTTTCATTTGACTTCAAGACATTATTATGGCAGCGAACGCAGTCATTGTGTACTAACGTGAAAATAGTAGAGTTTTTAGTAATTATTCGTTAAGCTTATGGATGGCGTTCCCAATGACACAGTGCAGAAAACTAATTAAGTTTATTATGGCTTCTTGAAAATAAAATAATCACAGAATAATTCTGACAACCGTGTCTTGAGTCTTGATCCAAAAATCTCGGGACTCGAGAAAACTAGATTTATCAAAAGTCCGATACTTCGGGACACGAGACGTCTCAGGACCCAAAACCTAGTCGATATCCTAACTGATATCCATTGCATTCTTACAGCTTTGTTCACCTATCTTGTAAATCTTGCGCTATGTCGATATTCCTATGACATCTTCAAGGGTTACTTAAATTCAGCTATTTTTTATCATAGTCCAAGATCCCAGACCCGCTAGACGTTATATATTCTCTGAGAAACATAATGTGTAGGACAGAATTCCTAGTGATAATATGTAGTTTGATCATATGCATACTGCTAGCTTGGGCCGACAGCCAATTTACAGATACCATTCACTTGAGGTAAGCTAAAACATTACTCACTTTTCTGGGTGCTTATTTTTATGTATGTATTGAGGAGTATTATTGAAAATTGATTATCAATACTGCATAATCAGCAATAGTTCCTGCTAGTCGCTTCAAAGCTTGCAAAAAATAACATTAGCTAATTCATAGTCTAAGTCCTATATTTATATATGATACTCGGGGAACAATTATTTCAATAATTCTTGTAAACAGCCATATCAAAAGATAGAGCAAGATCCCAGACCCGCCAGACGTTACTTATTTTCTGAGAAACAAAATTTGTGGATTAGAGAAGTGTTATTCGGTACTGTGATCATACGCATATTTGCTAGTTTGTGCCGACGGCCAATTCATAGATACGAGGTGCTATGGGTACGATGAGACATTACTCACTTTTCTTAAAGTCTTGAGTGCTGATTTTCACGTATGTTCTAAAGAATATTGTTAAAAATTGATAATCAACACTGGTAGACACTTTCCATCGGTGGTAATTTCTGCTGGACTCTTCAAAGCTCACGAAGAATAATGTTATCTTGCTTATAATTTGAGTGCTAATTTTTATATATGATACTCAGGACAAAATTTCAGTATTTTTTGTTAACAGCCAGATCAATCGTATAGCTAAACATCCTCTAGACACAATTAAAATATTGCTGTGAGTTAGAGCGCGAGGTCACTATTTGTACGCTTGATAGTAAAAGAAATATCTATCGGTATCCAAATCTTTCTT
Organism: Dromius quadrimaculatus; assembly: GCA_963989225.1. Classification (NCBI taxonomy): domain Eukaryota; kingdom Metazoa; phylum Arthropoda; class Insecta; order Coleoptera; family Carabidae; genus Dromius; species Dromius quadrimaculatus. Next base: position 9,623,125 of record OZ022328.1, read on the forward strand.
AGTCTGGCTGTTTACAAAAAGTATTGAAATTGCTCCCTCTGAGTATCATATATAAAAAATAGGGCTTAGACTATAAGTAAAATTACTTTATTTTTTGCGAGCTTTAAAGCGTTCAGCAGGCATTACTGCCGATGGAAAGTATCTGGCAGTATTGGTTGTCAATCTTCGACAATATTCTCTAGAAAATACATGAAAATCAGCACTCAGACTTTAAGAAAAGTGAGTAATGTCTTAACGTACATGTAGCAGCTCGTATCTACAAATTGGCCGTCGGCACAAACTAGCAAATATGCGTATGGTCAAAGTACCGACTAACACTACTCTGATCCACAAATTTTATTTCTCAGAAAATAAGTAAGGTCTGGCGGTTCTGGAATCTTGGACTAAGAGAATTGGATGCTCATGAATATTTTGCCTGATATCTAGCGTACTTATGATAAGCCAGCGTTTCCTTATACTCATGGCAACATTTTGAATGTGTCTGGGAGATGTTTGACCTCTCACGATTGGTCTGGCTGCTTACAAAAAGTATTAAAACTATTTTCTCAGTATCATATATAAGAATTAGGACTCAGACTATGAGTATGATCACGTTATTCTTAGCAAGCTTTGAAGCGTCTAGCCGAAACTACCACCGATGGAGAGTGTCTAGCAGTGTTGATTATCAATTTTTAATAATATTCTCCAAAACATACAAAACAATCAGCATTTGGGCTTCAAGTAAGTAATGTCTTAACATACCTCTAGTACCTGGTATCTTCAAATTGGCCGTCGGCCGAAGTTTACAAGTATGCGAATCATCAAAGTACAAACAAATACTAGTCTATTCCACACATTTTGTTTCTCAGAAAATGAGTAACGTCTGGCGGGTATGAGAACTTACTCTAGTACTTATTCAGTTATACTTATAAGGTTAAATGAAACTTACTGGAATTGAGTATTAGCAACACAATAATTTTAAGTGTCAAGCGGCTATGATTATCACAATTGTTCAGTCAAAACATGTGAGCTCTACGAACACAATGAACAAGTGGGAAACAATTGCATATTTATAGAGAGAAATCAGAAATACAAGTCGATAAATTCCATGAGTAAATGAAATTGTTCAATTTTATCTACTAATGAATTCTCATCAAGCAAATAGGGAATGTTATAAATTCAATTGCAGGCTTACACAATTAAAAGGAATTGAATATAGTCCAGCTGGTTGGAGCTAGTTATAAAAAGTTCTGTATCTTTTTTCTCGTTCTGAGATTAATTATTTGCACTTGGTGCAATATTCTGCGAAGCGTACCGCCGTACCGAGCGCTACCAATATAAGTCTATTTCCGAACAAGCGGATTTCAATTTTATCGATAACGGAAATCCGGTTCCTTTGTCTCTGTGCTCAACTAAATCGCCGTATAATCGTTTGATACGGGGTGCTTCGAACCTTCGGCTTTGCCCCGGAACTGCCGCTCTTACCGAAGCAACCCTTTGCTCTGTATCTTACTCGCATCAACAAATTTCAGATTTTCCACGTTCTTTTAGGAGCGTACTGATTGTAATGTGATTCCAATTGAATAATTTGATCACTCAAATTATTTAAACTCAAAATGGAATGATTATCATTTATGTATCCAACCGTAATATTTCTTTAATAATTATTGATAACAATTTCGTTCCAGTGCAGAATTGTATTATTCTATTGATTCACAATTGATGTTGCTCAAATCCTATTTATATGGGAAGTATTTACTATTGAAGCTGCATAGCGATGGCAATGAAATATTCATTCCAAATGATTATATTAAAACATAAAATTATTATTCATACAATATTCACAAGACTGGCAAATGAATCTGCAAAACTTCGAAAAGTGGTGGATTATATGGATATGGTATTATCGGATTAGCGAATCGATTCCGTGGTAGACTGAGTGAGCCTCATAAATTGCCAAGACACTGAAAATAATGCAAAAGCTTTAGGGACAGTGATCAAAATCTAACCTCACGGGAAAGGTGAGAGAAAATAACTCAGTGCTTTCAAAGAAGCAATATTGACAACGTATTCACTATCTTTCAAGTGAAATATCATGCAGACGATGACCCTTGTAATCAGTGCACTGTTACAACTTGATCTGTTATCCCGCATCACATTCCAAAGTGACCTGTTTCTATACGTAGAGCGTCCACCAGGACTTATGGATGTTAAAAGATGATACTGTGTTAATCCAGTGAGTGCGAGGACAATGAAATATGACTACGTATCCAAGCAACTAGGATTTCTCCTCTGAAACAATCATTGAGTTCTGAATTTGGTAGTGACGCCATGATGCTATATTCAGACATGTCTCACATCCAATTCTTCAGTTCGCATATTGCTGACATGACGTTACTAATTCCGGTAACGCGACTCACTATGTGGTCCACACATTGTAAAACAAATTGCGCAACACATGCTGTTGTGCAATAATTTGCCAATTTATGCCTGTGTTTGATCCGTTCCACAAATGTTTGATAAGTTACAAACATGTTTGAAATCCGTTGTGCAACGGAAGCGCTTGCGCAACGTGTTGTTTTGTGTACGTGCATGTTGCGCTCCGTTACGCAATATTTTTGAATTATCGACCGGTTTTTTGTTAGAAAGTTTACTTGCAACTATGACGACTATTCAGAATAGAGAATTCTGGAGAGAATTCATTTCAATATAGATACCTGAAGTAAAGAAAATTAAGAGCGATATCTATGAAAATAGGGGGTGCTCACGATAAGTTGTCAAAAAAATTGAAAGAAATTGAGTCAGAAGCTGATCGTGAAACGGTCAGTAATGATTCTATCACCCATATTCATTCTTCACTTTTCCGTTTTCTGGTAACATCATTATCATCTTTGATACATATGATACCTGAGGATATGCTTGTCCTACAATTCCCAGCTTGTATCCAAAGTTTGAACAGATTCTAGCCAAGTGTATAGATCACGTAATTGTGCAGTGCAGCATTGCTCATCGATTTGCTGCCCAATTTGTTTTACAATGTATGGGCCCCTTAGCCGCATCTAATCTCTCACCTGTTATTGACATAGTATTATAGACTTCGGATTGAGATAATTTTGATCAGCATCTGCTGGTTTTCCACAGGATCAAGATAAGAAGTATTTTTCATTTCTCAAGATAGGACAAACATGTATCATCAAGTCTCAAGATATTCTGTCAAGTGGTATTGATACTCTCATTATTCTATTATTTGGATGTGGCCACACTCCACACAGTACTTCTCCACTTATAGATTCTATTGCCAGTTCCATCGTTGTCTTATAAATTCAGAGAGCTTACCTCAAAGTGACAGCTGTCATTGTCAGAATGATAACTCTCGTTGCTTGAGTGACATATTGCGATATATTTTTGGTCCCTAGATGAAATAGACCGTCAGATAGTCGTAGATTTGAGTGCTTCATTTTGTTTTCTCTGCCTTCAAGAGTTTTGATAAGTATGTATATTTAGAGTATAATAATGCCAAAATTAAGGCTGGACCGTGTGGCCAACATAATAATAATTAATTTCAAATTTTTATAAAAAATCCTGTTTTGATCCAATTTTCTTGTTCGTGCCATGCTTACGAAATGAAATTTAAGGAAAAAAGAGTCAGCAAAAAACGATAGGCAGAAGGGATTCACTTGGCCAAGGGTTTGGAATGACGGCTTGATTATGCAAAAAAATATATCAATTTTTCACGCTCTTCTCGTTTCTGCCGTTTGACCATATGGAAGTTAATATCATAAGTATCTCATAAAAACGAATGGCATGAGTTTTTCAAATGGCGAAGTCAAGATATGCACGAAAACATTCAGACTTTCGCAAGATGTTTTCGTACATATCTTGACTTGGTCATTCGAAAAATTTATGCCATTCGTTTTTACGAGATACTTATGATATCAACTTTCATATGGCCAAACGGCAGAAACGAGAAGAACGTGAAAAATTGTTATATTTTTTTGCATAATCGAGCCCTCATTCCAAACCCTTGGCCAAGTGGATCACTTCTGCCTATCGTTTTTCGCTGACTCTTTCTTCCTTAAATTTCATTTCGTAAGCATGGCAGAAACGAGAAAATTGGATCAAAACAGGATTTTTTATAAAAATTCAAAATTAATTATTATTATGTTTGCCACGCGGTCCAGCTTTAATTTTGGCATTATTATACTCTAAATATACATACTTATCAAAACTCTTGAAGGCAGAGAAAACAAAATGGGGCACTCAAATCTTCGACTATCTGACGGTCTAAAATAGGTGTTTTCGAAAATAAAGAGTCCTTTCCTAGATTTTTGAGGTTTTTGATTCATTGGAACATGCAATCTCAACAATTGATTGCCGTAGGTGTAATTTAAAGATGATCATATGTAATTCACTGATTATTTTTCATTTCATATTTCTAGTACGCTTATTTCTTGTAAAAAACAATTCATAATCGTTGAAATATTCTTCTTGACACTTTTACTAGAATTATTCTAACAGGAGGTTCAATTTGATACCAGAAACGATAGAATGAAACTACTTGATTTAAAAAAACAATTGATGAACGTTTGCATGTGATGTCTGAATGGATGTATACGGTGATTTATTCTGTAGTCTTTAAAATTAAACTATACGCATTTTCACATGGACGTTCGTAATGACATAAAATACGATGTTAACTTATGCTGCAACCGTAAAGTTCACCAACTTTCAAGTTTACCATCATACAGCTTATTCCCAACCAATAGCGAGCGAGCATTGTACCACGTGTGTGCGTTGCATTTATTTTTGTATTTCAATAGACATATTTGACACTGACATTTCGTCTTCACATCACGAAGTTTGTACTGCTGTTTGAAATGAGTGATTTTGATATAAAGTTAATTTGACTTGTAAAAAAATTTCCGCATACCTATATATGACAAATGTAACGTGGACTATAAAAATAAATTATGTAATAAGAATTCATGGAAATACATAGCTCATGAATTGAAAATACCAAGTAAGAAATGACATGAAACGAAAATACATTTCATGGTAACTCCTTCTCTACAATAATTGTCTTATATTTTAACAGAATTATTGAAAACATGACAAAATTGTTCAACTGTCAATCGATTTTGAAAATCAATCTTTAGATCTTTCTGACAATTTTGACGTTTGATTATGAACCAGGTTGTTGAAAATAACATCATACATCTTGCATCATAAGTTAACAGATTAAGTTTACATCCATTATAAACAAGCCTTAAGATTCTCAAAACAAGTATTTTATAGATATATTTTCCGGTGTATAAATCGATCATGTAGAACATAATTGTGTTGGTACATCTCCCAATACTCCAAGAAAGTTGCTTACTCTCTGCAGAAATAATATATTACGTAGCAAATAATAATTGCAAACACTGATAAAAACATAAAAATGACAGACTCTTTATTTATTCTGATTAGTGGCAATCTTCAACAACGCTGCTGGAATTGTATTAAAACCTCACTAAAAGAGAGAGGGAAGAGTAGGCAGCAACGTTAAACTTGAGTGTTTGGATTGCATAGACCGTAGTGGAAATATGAAGAAATATCATGAATTTTCAGAACAAGATAAGAAGTACGTCATTAATGAATGATTAGAAATTGGTTGGTTCAAAGGATCGGAATAAATCATAGTCATTGTAGACACAGTTCATCTGGACGTTTTGGTTGTCACAACAACCATCGCCAGTCACCCGAGGTGATAGTTTGTTTTACTTTTCAACTTTTTTCATTACCATGTGACTACAAATTTTTGTTTTGTCATTTTGATTTGAAAACTGTGCTTTTCACTATTTTTAAAAATTTGTTGCAAGGAAACGATATCAATGTTTTCCTAAAGAATCCATCTATAATGAAAATTTCATCCATTTGCTGAGGATAGTTGCTGTGACAACCGAAACGTCCAAATAAACTGTGTTTACTATGACTATGATTTATTCCGATCCTTTGAACCAACCAATTTCCAATAATAATGCTATAAGGATAGGATCAAACTTCAAAATTCATATCATTGATAAATGAACAGGGCAAGAATCTTCTATTCTCTTGACTGAAAAGACAAGACAAGATTTCTTGTCTTGATGAAACACTAACATCTGGCACTAATCATATAGCAAAGTAATCATAGCATGAAGCTGCTGCATCATTTTCATTCTGCAATTGTAATATCAGAACCTTAAGACTGAACCATAATGACCTCCAGAAACCAAGAACTAGATTAAAAGGACCATGAAATATTTGCGATAGATCTACTCGCGCTCATTGACAAATCATGTTCTGTGTATTCACAAGTGTACACTGTTCAAATGATTAGGAATGAAACGTAAAAATAGGAGATAAGGATGAGAAGAGGCAGTCTTTCGTCGATCTCATATCAGTATGATCCGTTGTCAGGACAGAAGACAGATCTCTCAAGAAGTGTCACATTGGCTCTGACTTCTAATATGAAAACCGAGCTCTCTATGGAAGACCTTCCTATGTATTCTATAACAATTATTATAAATTCAATGCCTGAATCTTTCACAGAAATACAAAATTAGAGCTTAGTTTTGAGACCAATATTCTAGATAGGACGACAACTGTAGACACGTGTTTCATCCTTATTTAGATCCTCCAGTATAGAAGATTCTCAATAAAGGCAAAAGCCGTGTTTATAGCTGCCACCTTATTCAGGATGATGGTGTTAAAACTAACTCGTTCCTTTATATCTCTGTGAAATATTCAAGCTACGAATTCTCAATATTTAAACAATTTTGTTTTACGAATATTTTCATAAGTCACCTCATAGTGTCCCGTAATTTTGTATAAACGTGGGAGTAACTACCGTAAAATTTGGTTCAAAAGAGACTTGTCATAGGGCGAGCCGTACTCACTAAATTGTCACGACTTTTCCAAAAATATCAGTCAACAAAATCTGAGTAGCTCCACCTCACTGAAATTGCCATCAATATTTCGCGTACCTTGTTGTTGACAACACTGAGTAAATTTCACATCATGGCTCATGAACGGCAATGGCAACTGATTGAATTTGAGTGATGATAATTCTCGTAATTTGCAACATCAAAATTTTTATTGCCTTCACATTCGAATGTTACTACTTCAACCTGACTGACCGTCTTCTAGACATATACAGAACGATGATTCATTACGATGATGTGGAATAATTACCACTGGCTTGCATACGTTCATAGTTCAGGCTATTTTTATGCATAAAGAACATATGAATACAACCACTTTCACCTGAGTAAACGTGACTTAGACACTCTGTATCCTTTTTTGAAACGGCAATTTACCGCTATAATGTAAGATAATCATCACTTGTACCCAAACAATAACCTACTAGCTCCTTTAATTGCATTTTCTGATCAATTTGTATCAAATTGTATCGCCTTCTCAGCCAATTGGTATGACCACTGTAGTGGTACAACATAACATCTTTTTCTTTGTACTAAAAATCGATTTATCAGTTTTAGTGTTTGTAATACTACAATTTTGGCTATGAATATTTGCTTTAAGTGTCTGAATATGAAGTAGTAAAATCGCTGCTTAATGCAAAATGTAAAACATCAAAAAAGCACTGAAAACAATCAGCTTTGAAAGTGTGCGAAGAATTGGAAAACTTCTGAAAGTTCCACATCTTGGCCGGAGATTACAAGTCTCTGACGTCGTATAGTCCATATTCGATGAGGACTAGAAGGAAAGTGGATAATATGCATTTTGTTTTATTTTCAGGTCCTGACCTTATTCTTTCTCCAGCGAATTTCTCACTGACTCCACCTCGTCACGATGAGGAGTATCTTAGTTTCGCAGGGAGGGAAGCTCTACTCTTCCATCCACAAAGTGGTGCATATGCTTCCTATGCCGCTGAAATCAACTATGAGGGATGATAGCAAGAAGAGAAACTAGGCATTTCTCTAGTCAAGAAATAAAAATATTTTGTCTTGTTTTTGATTATTATGCAAAATAATACTCTATATACTGTACAATATGCCAACTGAAAAAGTTATTACCCCCTTTTTATGGGCTGTATCTTTTATCGTCTCTTGAGCTGAAGGATACGAGTTCAAGAACGGCATTGGACTAAATTACAAGTGAGAATATCTTTGTGAATTACGAGTGCCTGTAATTGTGTGCATACGCGAAGACTGCGCGCATAATGATGCGCTTTGTAAGACGATCACAAATAAGATCTTCTAGCGCCGTTATTTAATTTTATAGACAGAATTCAATTTGAATAATGTACTTCAAAAGCTGGTTAAGATGATAAACACCTCCAATTTCTGTATCAAAAGATATTCACTTGTGAAGGTTTTGTTCTTATTTGAAATGACGACTGAAATTATTGAGTGGAGAAGTTCTGTATCAAAATGATCTTTATAGTTATGTGCTACTTAGGTTATTAATAATATGTCTTATATCAAACATCACTCACCGATATGAAATGATTCCTACTTAGGTCCAATATTCATGATGAGAAATTCTGTTTGGTCATTGATATTGAAACAGACATAAAAGAATCAAACCTTTGGAATAGTCTAGAATAATTGTGTGCCTACATCATCTGACTGGATTGTCACAAGCCAGAACTTCATTTCATAATCTAGATGTACTCTTCATTCTTGAAATTCATTTCAACTTGACGAAAAGTGATCATTTTCATATCAGAGAATTTAATCCAGCAACGGGACTGTTTGGAAATCACGGGATTCAATTACTAACAAAAACTAATTATTGTGGTTGAACCATTTTGTGATAAATGTATACAAATACATATGAGATCAATGTAATGAAATATTGTAAATATTGTACCGGCATCATGTTTATATCTAAACAACAATCATCGCGAATAATATTATTCATTCTGATGAAATTTAATCAAATTTTTGATAATTTACTGCTCTGCTATTATCCCAGTTCCAATTTATTTAATGAATTTAGTTACATTCATATTATATTGAGGTATATTGAGCGCAACAGGAATAAATACACAGAACTCAACAAGAGTAGAGCTCCAGCAAACTTATCACTCGAATACATTTCTTGTAGATCTTGAAGATATTGAGTTGAAATTCATAAATTTCTGCTATAAACTACATCATTGACGTACGGGTAAAACAAATATGTATAATGTTAAGATCGATTTGTAATGAGCTTATTCAGTCAGAGGATAGTATACTATGCTGTGAGGACCTAACTTTAATCGTTATTGTGCAAGGTGAAGCTGGCTGCACTTGACGAAGACGATGGCGGAATTCAAGGTGTAGCTTCGTGCAGTCAACTTTACTCGTGACAATATTGACGGCTGTTCAATATTCGTGTTATATGATAACATTTGTATCGGGTACCCTATTACTGTAACTTATATTAGCTTTCTGATATCTGTTTTCATGATTTGGAATCGAGTTCTGTAATAGGGTACTTTCGGTGCACGTGTTACAAAAAATAATATGAAAATATGAGGTATTGAGAGCAAGTTCAACAGTTCTCGTTCTCTCTTATATACTACAGTCATCACTTATAGACTTTACTTTGAAATGTAAATTCAGAAATCGAAAGGAAATCCTCTTGAATATTATTATCGCTTATTTTTGTGAACGCTTCTCTTTGACGTCGAAAGGAAACTGCGGCTGTCTCATTCCTATTATCAACATTCTCGTAGCACATAACGTTCTCCTTTTCTTTGAAATTGAAGACACTGTTGATTGTAGACTGAAAAGTATCCACATTATCATTGAAAGGTCAAGTATTCCGATAAGAGCAAATCTTAGCCAAGTATTTTTGTTATAACATCCAGAAACGTTCTGGAATGAACGCATAGAGGTTCATTGTTCCGGATACCCAGCTTTGTGTAAGTTTCAAGAAGCCTTCGGGCTACTCAAGTTGTATAAGCGTTGCAAAGGAGGCCGCCATTATAGCGTTCCTCTTTGTTTTAACAAGACCAAGAACAGACTCATAGTTCTAAGACTATTTCTTCGACAAGTAAGAATGTATCCTAAGTGTATAAATTAGACTAAGATAGAACATACGGGAATGTTCTCTCTGTGTTGTAAGGTACCAAAGCTTTGATATATATATAAAAGTTATTTATAGGAATGGAAGATTTGTCTTTTGTTGAGGAATGTGTTTGTTCTGAAGAATAAGTTCCAATATTTGGATTCTGAGATTCATGTACAACATTTCTAAATATCTTATAATTTTGATCATCATATTCAAATTTATTACTTACTGTGAGCTCATTATCTTCATATAATAAAAATATTCTAGTAAATTTATCAGTTGCAACAAATTTCAGCTATGAAGTGTTATGAATGTTTGAGTTGTATAAAGGATGACTGATTTGTTATATTTTATCCAATAATAAATGAAGAAAATATGCCTAGGATCCTAACGTTTAATATAGTTATAATAGACATTATAAAACTATAGTTTTGCATCCTAATACGGACTGATTAATTTATTGCATGTACACCAATCAATCAGAATAGATTGATAATAGTTATGGTTGTCTCTAGTTGATCATTTTAATGTATAATTATTTCATATCTAGTTTTCTTCAGTAAACCTAAAGTTTATTCCATTCTCCACGTGTTTGATGGTACAAATATTTATTTGAATTATACATAAAATCGTGAATCCAGTTTTGCAACAACCAAATAGTTTTATTTAGCATATAAGTTATGATCAGCTGTACAATAGAAAATCATGCTCATTCACATGACATAATATTAAAGAATGTTACTCAGGTATTATTTTATGAGATTCCCGTTTCGTGTAAATTTGTAGAATGAACTGCTCTGTTACATATGAAGGTATTCAATAAAGTACATATTATTTTAGGTATATTTGATGAGCTTTGGTTTTTTACTTAATAATATTTTGATCAATGTCCTTCTCTAGATCGATGAATGACTAAACGAATAAATTAGAAGTTATACTTGCAGCTTTGCTCTACCAAGTCTTCATCCACTGCATCGTCATGAATTTGGCAAGGATCTCTACTGCAGCCGGTCGCACATTATGTTCCATGATCGGACTTACAGGCCAAATGTGAATGAACTAATCATAATTATAGTGGTCAATTTTATAAGCCTATAATCCTGTCCTAAATGTCATAATAAATGTTATATTAATTTTTTCGGAATCAACTTCCCTGATAGCCTCTAATCGCTTTATCAAGAAAGTTAATCCCGAAAAAACTGACCGGAAATGGCCTCTTCTCGACACTTAGGATAGAATTCTGTATTTATAATGTCTGGCGCCCTATTGACCACTATACTGCCGATCGATTCGTATACAATTTGGCCGTAAGTCTAATCAGAGAAGATGAGTTGCGGTCGGTTCCTGGACTATTGTTGTCACAAAGAGCCAGTATTGTTCTGTGACAGTGTAATACTCAAGATGAAACAAAATTTGCCCTTATTCTTGGAAAGACAAATTTAGAGCATTGAAAAAAGGTCTTGTCTTGAATAAATGGATATTATCCATGGTATATATTTACCTGATATTGCCTTTCAGGAAATTCGAAAACATTGGTGGAATCTTGTTGATAATTCGAAAATGTTAGTCGAAATTTAACTTCAAACTGAATTACAGTTTCTATATATCTTACTGCTCTAAATGGCTTTACCAATTGTATCCTGTTCCCAACAAAGTATTCTTATTCACTTGTACCAAGTACAAGGAAGTACTGTAAAACCGACAAAATTCATCTATCGAGATTTTGATGAAAATATCTGTTTTGAGCATCCCTGAATCCATTTTGACTATTTTTGGCTAGATGTCGGTACGTATGTTCGTCTGTTCGTGCGTGCGTGCATAACTCGCAAATCTCAAAACTGGTCTAACGTATGATGTTGATATTTTGTATTCGAGACTGGTATAGGGCCTAGTTATACACCTCGCATTATGGTTCCAATCGTTCAAACCAAAACTGCACTTTACTTAAAACTTTTTCCGAATTTTCCCAATAAATCCAGAATGGTCAATCGTAGGATGTTAAAATTGAGTATTTGGAATTGATGTTGTGTCAGAATGGTTATTTGCTGTTTTTGTATTAATCGGCCTAGCCAGTGCACTTTATTTGAACCTTTTTTCTAATTTTTTGCATAAATCTGGAATGATTAGCCATAGCATATTGAAATTCAGTGTTGTAACTTGTTGTAGCATCAGAATAATTATCTATCACTTTTAATCAATCGGTCAAGCTGGAAGTGCAGTTTATGAGTATAACAGACATTCAGAATTTGCCGTATAAAACAATCATTTTAATTGAATTGATAAGGTAGGCAATGATAACCTGTTGCCAATTTTCTAATTTTGTTAGACATTTTACATGTCAAAATATTTTCCCTTGAATTTCATTTCGTAAGAATAACAAAAGCGACAAAATTGGATAGGAACATGCTTTTTCATATAAATTTGAAATTAATTTTCAATATGCTGGTCACACGTCCAGCTTTAATTTCAGTATTATTGAACTCCAAATATACATACTTATCAAACCTCTTGAAGGCATGAACAACAAAATAAGTCACTGAAATCTACAACTATCTGACGGTCTAAAAGTACAAGGAAATATTGTGAAACCGACAAAATTCACATATCAAGATTTTGATGGATATATCCGTTTTGAACATCCCTGAATCCATTCTGCTATTTTTGGCTTGATGTTGGTACGTATGTATATGTGTATGTGCGTAACTCGCCAATCTCACAATTCATCAAATGTATTATGCTGAAATTTTGTATAAGAGACTGGTATAGGATCTAGGATCTTAATGTGCATTTCGCATTATGGTTGCAATCGTCTGTAAGTACTGGAAGTGCACTTTACCTGATTCTTTTCTTGAATTTTCCGCATAAATCTAGAATTATTAGCCGTAGGATACTAAAATTCAGTATTTGAAATTGCTGTACCATTCAAATGATCATCACCTATTTTCGTTTCAATCGACTAAGCCGGAAATGCACTTCATATTACAGACTTTTCGAATTTTTCTCATAAATTTAAAATAATCAGTCGCAGAATATTGAGATTTCGTATTGAGCACTTTTATAGCATCTAGTTGTACACCTTGCATTATGATTGTGATCGGCTAAGCCAGGAATGCAGTTTACTCAAAACATTTTTCAATTTTTGCATAAATCCAAAACGATTGAACGTAGAATATTAGAGTACAGTTTTCAAGATAATATTACTGTCCAAATGCCCATATCCTATTTTCAATAAGATTGACCGAGTCGAAAGTGCACTATACTTGATTATCTTGGAATTTTGCGCATAAATTCAGAAATGTTAGCCGTAGAATCCTGGAAATCAGTATTTAGGAATGTTGTAGCATAAGAATGATGACCTACTGTTTCCATAGCAATCGACTAGCCGTGGAATGATGAGATGTTGTGTTTGATTATATATATCCAATGATGTACAAGTAGGTCACGTGATGTCCACGTCATAATTTTTTTTCAATTTTTACTAGCTTGTTTACAATATATGTTTTATGAAGGCCGGTATTCCAGTCTTCGGTTTATTATTTAGGTAAAGAAAGCTTTATTACCTTAATAACAATTGTCTTGACAATCATTACTATGAAAATTAAGTTATACGTTTAAGATAAACCAAGGACTGAAATACTGGGTCTGAGTGTTATATTATCCAGAGTAGCCAATAGAAACAAAGTTACTCTATGATAAGAGAAATATGTGACAAATTAAAAATGAGAAAAACATATTCTACCTTTTTTCTCAACCTTAAATAAGAGAGATATCAGCTAATTTTTAGTGATGCGGTTTAACGTTGATCAAATTCCAAAGTTTTATACCATCTTCAACTAACAGTAGATGTTTCATTGACACCTTCATTCAAAGAAGACAGGCCACATTTACTGGATTTTTCAAACACTTATTTGATGAACATATCTGTCGGATTTCTGCGGTTTTTTTTTTTTCGTAAGAATAGGTACTCGATCATTGGGCATTCCTAGTTGGAATATTATCAAGTTGATGAAGGGATTCAGACACAATAATCGCATTATAGTTCGTCTGACAAAATTTGACGACCACTTTGCACCAAAAAAACAAGAAAAAATCAAAATATAAAATTTATATCTCTTATCTTAAGGCCAATAAAATGGATTGAATAAATCGAGATCTAGTTGATTGACTACCTTCTCGCCAGCTCAATTCAGTTTAATTTAACTCACTGTCATGAAATCGGACATAAGAGTTGTAATGAGGTTATTCACAAAAAGCCCAATGTTCAGCAAAGATTCACAGACAATATCCTGAGAAACTTGAAACTCTTGACTGAATTTCTAAAACTTCATGGTTTTGAATCAAGATATATCTCTTGAGTTTCGATGTCATGAGTCTGTGGAAAAGCTTTTTCCAACCAGTGTTACGAATAGTAAAAGATCTACCTGAAATACATAAAACTAGTGTACCGATAACAGCTTCAATTAGCTTCACACAAGCATCATCTTATGAAATATCTCAATTCACATAAATCAGTAAAGAAAAACACACGCAATAACCAAATTATTCGAAAATCAAAATATGGAAGAAGCAAATAACACTCAAGAAAATTTGGAAAACAGAATAAACTAATCCATTCTTATTAATAAGGGAGACAATACTAACGGCGTCTATAAATTAATATGTGCAGCTTGTGATTCAAATTATATCGGACAAATAGGATGTGAATTCAGATCGTTATAAAGGACAAATCAACTCATTTCAAAATTCAAGTACGGAATCTAACTACACTGATCACCTTATCGACCATAAATATCCCACCAAGAACATTTCCATGTAAAATTTTGTCAAGACGAGACCATATGTCTTGCATTGTCAAAAAGCTATCAGATTTCATGTAGAGCCAAGCTTCTAACACTACACCCCTTAACTCTACAAGCTTTAACTTTGCAAACTTCACACCTTAGTCAAAATATGTGGGTTGACCGTTTCGTTACTACAAGAGCTATTATATAACAAAAAAGTAATAAACAGTGAATAAGTTTTTCGCCTTATGCCCATGTGACTGTAGCGAAATGGCCAAGCCACATATTTTAACTAAGGTGTGAAGTTTGCGAAGTTAGGGCTTGTAGAGTTGAGGCGTGTGGTGTTAGAAGCTTGGCTCTACATAAGATCCGATAGCTTTCTGACAGTGCGAGACATATGGTCTCGGCTTGACAACATTTCACATGAAAATGTTTCTAGTGGGATTTCACTTCTTTTTATGAGTTGAATATAACAACAATTTTTCATCTTGTTTATTTCTTTTTGGGTTTATTTCACTATTATCTATAACAAGAAGTCCCTATATCAATTTTCAGATCTCTAGCATCAAAATTTGCGGAGATCTGATACAAACTTCCATCCCTCAGTTTGAGGGGTTGGAGGGCAAAAGCTCCAGGTTTCAGTACTTTTTTGTTTTTTGTTTACTAATACTAGCTCATATATCAAACTTCAGCTTTCTAGGACTTCAGGAATTACCCTAAACATTTTGATAGTCATCAGTGAGTGAGTCAGTGACGAAATCGTGGTTTTTTAGATATCAATAAAATCTAAAGTATGAGAGCTATGTAATCAAAACTTCACAAACTCTTGATAATTCTACTATTGACATCATATCCTGGAAATTTTGTTCATCTGGTATAATCAAACCCTAGTTATAAGGGTTCAAAATAGTGACGAAGCTCTTCGAGAAAAGTTGCGTAATGCTCTGCCGTACCCCCAGATTAAACAGGTGGAATTAAAATATGATATCAATATGTAAACAGCAGAGTAAGAGCAACAGAGAGTCCTAATATGAACGAAACCTGCGTCTACAGTTGCTTCCCTATTCGTGGAGCTATCAGGTTCTGATTTTTAACAATTCATTAGAAGCAACAGATCAAACATAACAGAAAACCTAGAGATTTTCGAAGAAAAACTACCAAGTTGATCCTTAACGCTCAAATAAATAGCGGATTCGACAGAATCTTTGAACTTTCAAGACTCCTTCATGAATCACCGCCTACCCCATCGGTATGAATGCCATCCCTCAACTTTCAATCCTCAGTCCACAACTTATGATGTTGTTACATTGTGACAAGTAATGTGACTGAACTAGTGTTTTTTAGAATTTGCTATATTAAATTATTGTACTTTGTATCAACCTTCGTCTCAAACCATACATTGAGTATCATTTCTTCTTCATTACTCTCTAGAGAGTTCATAGGAAGTAACATTTTGTGTATAACTCCATATAACCGCAATCTGTCACTTAGACAATAACAGCTGTCACTTTGAAATATGCAATTTTTTTTTACTACACTGTAAATTTATGAAACAGCAATGAAACTAGCTATATAATTCATGGTCTAGGAAGTACTGTGTGGCCACAGCAGATTTTTTAGATATTTGTCATGACCTATATCTGCTTTTGAAAAATTATATGTCTTCAAGTTTTGTCTTGCCAGAACCAAAACAAGATCAAGATCCAAACAATGCTCACCCTAAATCTCGTCTGATCTGTTTTGTAGCAGTACTAATTCTAGTGAGTTGGAATATTTCTTTTATGTTTTGCATCCTTTGTATGGTATCGAGGTGACCGTTACGATATCACGTTATTTTCTTGTGAATTTTATGACAAGTATGGATCTTGTCATATTTCCTTTCTCAGGACAAATCATTCCTCACAATGTAAGTGCAGGTTTATCATTTTATTGATTGAACAATGTAGTTTTCCGACAAAATCAGTGTCCGATACGTATTTCCAATTTATAAATATGTATTTTTAAGGGACGACATCTGATGAACAAGAAAATCAGGACCTTTATCACGCCGAAAATCAAGCTGAAATCGATTTTTGATTCTCATATTTTCATAAAAACGGCAAGGATGATGCAATGTGACGCCGAATATCGCCAAGGTGCCGTTTATGATCTTAGTTGCCTTTCTTCTGAGCTAGCTCGTATAAAATACCCCGAGTGGAGTTTGGTAAGGTTTTTTTTTATCTCTAGTGTGAATCATTTTTTAGTTCGGTATCGCAAGCCGGTAATATAGATATCGATCACATTATAACACAAATTAGTTGTATGCAAAGATACACTGGAATAAACATTCAAAGTATCACGATGCCACGAAGCTACAAATAAGACTAAGTATTCCAAAACTATGCTGGTTCTTAACTCAACATCATACTTTCCTTCGAGTGATAAACGAAAGAACTAGCAGCAAAAGATCTTGAAAATACACAGATAAATGAAATGTTTCTGGAAATAGAGCGGATGAAAAAATAAATTAAATTGCAATGGCGTAACATACGTGAATAAATATCATTAGAAAACTCAGATAACAACGATAGATATTGTACTTTGAACAGTATTTCGAATGATCAGTTACTTCATCACAGCACAGCGTATTCTGATATCTTCATCCTTCGTTCTTGATGCAGATGTTGTATTATTTGATATAGGCAAATGGTGTGGAACTCCTCAAAAAAAGAGGTCAAAATGATAAGATCCGCGCAAAAAAGTACTCTTTTTTCAAACTATGTTCCACAAGGTATGTATTACGCTTCTGAATTCTTCCACGATATTTGTGCCACAAACAGAGCAGAAATCTTCCACGATATGGAGATCGTCGTGTCGGAATAAATACAAAACATAAGCTAGGAACATGGCATTCACTTCAGAGAAACAAGATTCGCTACAATGAATTCATGAGTTCTTCGCGAAGCTGGTGCAGTGAGTTCCGCGAACAAATTGCGACCGCACTGCATGGTTATCAAATTATGCACTATGACTGAAAGTTTTCGAAGTTCCGTTTGAATTGAGGAATGAATAGTGTGAACACGATGAATATAGGTCACTGAGGAAATGCTGAATTACGACTTTTCAATAAAATACTGTAATTTCGTGATCATCATCATTAAACTTGTTCTTATTTTTGCTGCATGGTAAATTCGGATATTCAACTCACTGTCATACAAATATGTTCAATAATGAGACTTCTGACCCGAATGACCGTACATTATCTAGAGATATCATTAATCTGACTCCGTCATTTTTTCCCGGTAGGGAGGAGAATACCATGAAGAAAAGTGGAAATTATTCATTCATTGTTTTGAAGAGAACAAATCTGGAGAAGTATTCCATAACCTTTCAAGTAAAATATCTTGTAAATGACGTTCCTCATCGTCTATGTATTATTGAGAGCAGATTCTAATGTTGCAATGTTCCAATTCATTCTTCGAAACATGTTTTATGCATGAAGCCTTCTAAAGGGCTTCTGCGTTATTAAGTCGATGTTTATAGACCTCCAATCATAAGAAAAGTCGAATAGAGGTTATTTGACAAATGTCTGAGCTCAAGGTACCAGGAAAATTTTTATTAGAAGCAGCCACTGAATTACGAAGCGTGGCATCTTCTTATGATTCATCCAATACTTCAAGCTGTGGTGTAATAAATCTCAGATGGATCTGTTCCGGAAAAAGTTGGCTCTGGCATCAAGACACGCTGCTTCATCGACCACAACATTTTTGCGAAGATTTGATGATCCAACACTACAATAATTGATGAGCAATATAATCTTACAACACGCTTCTGAATACAAGGAATGTGCTACTGGATATTTCAAAAATTATTTTCCTCAAACACTCATTAGAATTTTTTTGTGTATTCATTCGATTATTATTCTTCATCAGCAATAAATACATGTCATTTGAATGGAGCTTCTATATTGAAGACGAATAAATTTACAGTTTGTTGGGAATATGTCTGCTGGAATACATCTGTTTATATCAAGAAAGGATTATCTGATCCTGAGAGATACAATAAGAACAAATGCAGCAATAATAAACTGTTTTGAACTGTCCTTGGAACTGGAAACATGAAAACAAGCGAGAATAAATAGATCCATCATCATTCTTGGGTATTTCAACAAAATAAGAATACTAAAAATATTCAGCGATCACAATAAAAGGAACACGTGAAGTTACCTCTGTTATTACTTCCAATAAAAACTAACCGTTGCGCTTGGTATCGGAAATAAAACGTAAACTTTATATTTCATGCGGCGTTAGGTGAATTTTCTCTAATAATATTCCGTGTATATAATAGCCACGCGCGCTTTCAAAATTTATAAATGTGTTACTTCAAAGTGAAGTAGTCGTTATCGGCACAAGAATCAGCGTTTTTCTACAGTTACCTGCGAAGTCATCACGCTATGAGAAAAATTCTAGAAAGAAACACGCAAGCACTACTCATTCATGTTCTATTCATTTCAATATCACAGAATAAAAGGACTAAAATAGCAAATTACTATTTCCTATTCACAACTTCTCACATTGCAGATCCTTGATGTTTGAAATGGCTTTTGTTGTCCCACCTGCTAATAAACGTCTTGAATCTTAACTCAAAAGAATGAATCATAATGATCCACACTACATACGTTTATATTATTGAAAAATTTGTAATTTGAAATGGTCATAAAACTGTGAGATATCATCACAGGAACCTTATTATTGGAGTCATGCGAGTTGGGATGAATTGAAGAGTTATCGCATAGCTCATTTTGTCAGTGGCTTCCAAAAATGAATTTTATAAAGCAGTTTTGAAAGTAAAAGTGGAACAGTCAGCTTGATAGATAACATATTTGATTCCACCAACCTTAACTTTAAGAGTAAAACCTCAGTTAAAAAGATAGACCTTGATGATAATCTAGGCTCCAGGTGTACCGAGTTGAATCGAGATCTGACAAATTAGATTTCGGGAGGGATTTAAACTGTCCCTGGGTGTTCCACTGTACCCCGTATGCGAATTGAGAGATCACTTCTGAAACGAATTGGCTCATATGGATATGACATAGTTTTCGTCGGCGAGATGAATGCTGAGCTGCCACATTCTCACAAAATAGGTTTTATCAGAGAAATGTGAGTATATAACCTTCTCCTAATGTTCTTTACATTTTGATAGCTTATTGACTCATTATCGTTCGTGACGCAGCCCATATCACTTTAAAATCAAAGAATAAGTACAAAAATTATTGGAAACATATTCATAAACAACAAAAATAGAGATAATTGTGGATCGACTTCATGCAGTAGCATAGTTTTCTACAAGATTAATCACTTATTCTTTCTCCAATCAAGAAAGATTTATAATTTGATTTTCGAGTAATTCAATGTGATCAAGACCTCGATGAAAATTTTCCTCCTAATTTATTAGCAATATTAGGTTGAATAACGTTTTGCAGTTCGATATTCATTGTTACAGTCAGTTTGTATTTACCTCAATATCCCCTTTTGTCAATATTATTTCATCTAACTTTCACCCAAATTTAGGTTTGTCATTGTATCCTCGTAAATAAATGTGCGTCTTGATTGGGTTTACCACTCACCCATTCGAGACAAATGGTCTAAAATTTGTCGTAAGCGAGACGATTCTCACTACCCGAGAACGTTTCTGGAATAGCATTTTTGAGCTTGCATGCGTTCATTTATTCGAGATTTAGGGTCATAATTACAAAAGTAGACTTCTGAATACTTGTTGATTGATATTTAGCGTAATAAATATCTACCAGAAGCGACAGTAGATGAAAGGGTTGATCTGAATGTTCGGTCGACTATTTTGGCGACGCCAATTTGATGATCGCTGCATAATGCTTCCAGTCAGATTACTCTTAGCTTCTCTTACTTATTGAAAACATGGAGTTCGATTGATCCATTCAATTTATCATTGACCTTCCCAATTATCCATCAGAAAGACCATTATCATTTCGTTGCTACCTAATACCCGGTTTCCTGAAAGACGAAATAGTTCATATCTCGAGTGAATAAAATTTGGTCTAATAGAAAGTGATGATTATGTCATATTTGGTAGTATTGACTCCATTGTCATATAAAGGCTCAAGCTGGAATATGAATTCAGTCTGAGAGTAATTTACTTCGTCTTCCTTAAAATCGACCCTGAGTTAATTTCATATCCGGAGGACAATGTGATGTGATCTGGTATCAATTGCATTTTTGTCATAGTCCAAGAGCTGGTGACAAGAATCCGCAAGAGTTTTGTAATGGTTCATATTGCAATATGATATAGTATTAGAAGTATACATAAATCAGCACCCACTCACAAAATCAGGTAGTGGGATAACTGGCGGCGGCGCACTTTGAAGTTTGTTAAAAATTAGCGCCAAACTTGTTCAGTCTAAAAGAGCCCAATAAAGTAGTCAGATGCCATAGTTGAAGGACGCAGCGAGTCAGCACGTCGCTTGAGTTGTCATGATAATGATTTTAGTACAAGAGTTTTGTGATTATTCATTATATGATTGAAGAAAAAACCAGCTAAAAGTCAATTTATGGAACAGACGCAGTCAGCAGTCGCACCTTATTTGGTCGTGAAGCATCGAATATGATTCAAAGTGTCCCCTCTTTCCGGATGCGCAAAGGTCTAACAGGTGGAATTTTATATTTCTTATACGTTATTGCAAGAAATTATATGGGGCCATCTCAATGGTAGTGTTATTCCGACTTACCAATAGGTTAGATGTAATATGACCTTCTTGAAAATCTATAAGATATCTGTCTAATGACGTTACTAGTATTACAATCTAGTAGGCCTCGAATAATTGATTCTGAGCGGTATCAGTTTTCCCAACGACTGTTGAAGAAGTGTTCGACATCTGCAGTAAGTGTGATTCTTAAATATGCATTGTCAAAAAGTATTTGTTCCGTGCGTGCAAAATGCTTTCAATCTGCGTAAATTGCTTGAAAAAAATTATTATGGAAGTTTCATTTTCTTATAGGAATAGTTCCATTCGATGAATGAAGATATTCAATTATAAATGTATCCTCCCGCGCTCCGTGCAACTGCACATGCTATAAATTCATAGTTCAAGCGACTGCTGACTGCGTCAGTTCTATTAAATTGAGATCTGTATCAATATCATTATCTTGACAACTCAAGCGACGTGCTGATTTGCTGCGTCCCTTAACTATGGAGTCTCACCGCTGTCTTTGATTTCTTTGAACTACAAACAACTTTGGCGCTAGTTTTCAACTTGTACAAAATACTTGTGCATGTAATAATTTAATATGACTCAAAGCGACCCAATACCTGATCTTGCGAATAGATGCTGACTCATGTATACCATTAATATTACATCATATTGAAATATGAGCCATTACAAAATTCTTGCAGATTTTTGTCATCTGCTCTTCGACTCTCATGTTGTCTATGTATCCTGAGCTCCTCTTTCAGTCTGTGGATGGATCCTTATACTAAGCCAGGATCACGTGAAAATGTTACAGATCCTCATGTCAACAAAGCAAATAAAACTACATTATATTCATAATAGTACATTGTTCTGAACGCTCAGTTTCTTACAGTATCATTGCTTAGCGTCTTGCTGGTATAACATTTGTCATTATTTACATAAGGAATTTCTGATAAAGATCTTCAAAACTACGAAAGATCTCACGGAAGTAATCAAGTTCATTCTACATGGTCCCAGACTCTAAAGTCCTTCTTAGAGGAAATAAAATAGATAAAATGAAAACGGCCTGCCTCAGAGTACGTACTTAACCGAATGATTGATGATATACAGGAATAATCAGTCTATGTCAACATTCTGAAAATATTTTTCATACGCAGATGCAAAATAAATTTTTCAAATTTTAAGAGATAGAGTATTGGCACTTTGAAACACTTGAACTTTTGACAAATTACTCATTCAAACGATTGAATCATTCCAACCTTGCGATCATCTTAATGTTAAACACAAATTTTCCTCGCAAAGCTCAAAAATTTAGGTGCTACAAACTTTATCTAGTATATAAATTGTTGGGTTAAGTGAAAACATAATGTAGGGGAGCATTCTACAATATGAACAAAGATCGAGATATCTGGGTGTAATCCTGAATAGGTAGCCAATGTACAAATACCACTATTCAGGACAAGACAGAAAATCTCAATGGGAAACTATGTAGGAGCAAAAGAAAAGCAAGCTCTCCTGTCCCAAAAACTACTTCTCAAGAAGCATAGATCCTCGCTGGCGGACACACCTTACCAGTTTGAGATAGGTCAACCATTGCAAAGGAGCTCTAGAAAGCTTTAAACGAAAAGTTGGTACAAGATTGCTTATTCTGCAGCCCGACCGTGTTGAAAAGAAGAAATTGGATATTTAAAACAATTTTGCGATGACCCTACTAGCAACTGTAATCTTAGAAGAATTCTCACGCATAGATTCCCACAGAAAACTATGGCAGAAGCTCCCAGCCAGCTATCACACCCAGCGAAAAACCAGTGTAAAAGGTAGAAGACTTAAGACAAAATCAGATCTAGCGGGACATCAGTCAAGATCCATCCGATAATGATGATCTTTTGATCTTTTCAAATGTAGTGAAATTCAGTCTGCGGAGACCCCAATCAACTGTCTTCGTCTGAAAATAAGTCGGGACAGAAAATGAGGTGAGTGATACTTCATAGTACCTAACACTAGTATTTAGAACCTTCATCCATCTATCACGATCCCTACAAAATGGTTTTTGATTCAACCGAATTATATATATGTAAGCAATTACGGATTGTACATTAAACTATAATGAATCGTAGGGATAATCCGATGAACTGCCTACTTATTAACATATTTCTCTTCCATGATGAAGCTGAACTTGTCCCTAATCTGTTTTTCTTGTCCAATATATCAAATGCAACTGCTTTAGCTACGTTCTGGTCCATCAAAATTTCGTTATATGGTTCTAGCTTAATAACAGGTATAATAAATAAGCGATCCTGTTTGGTACAATAGCCAGACCATATGGTAAAAAGGGACAAGGGATAGGTGTAGGAATGAGGGCTTTGCTGTTACAATTGGAACAATATCTTCATCAAAAATATTTCAGTCGAGACCAAATACGTTTTCAAAGCTGAGCAGATTGGAGTGAATGAGCTGTGCTTAGAGGAACACTCTTTGTCGCAGTTATTTATCGATAGACCTTTCTAATTTTCACAACTACAGTATAGATACAAACGAGTTTTTTTAGACGTCAGCTTGATAAATCACAATAGAATGAATCAGATCCAACAGTATTCAAGATCCACCATTGCAATGATTTTCAGATAAATAGATGGGAAGTGAATATTTTTATCAATAATTGAGAGCGTATTCGAAGCTCTTGAATCCAGCACATTTTGTGTTGAAATATACTTTTCTCACGATACACGTACCTACATTCATACATAACCTACAATTTCCACATCATTTAGCATTGCTCACGGTCTGACGCTCTCGAAGCAACGACTGCGAAGTATCGTATATCAAAGTCGGAGCCATATGACCGACCGCATCGCGACCTACAGAATTTATAGACAAAGTAAATTGGACCAAAGTTATCTCAGTTAATCATAGTGCAGGTTTTTTCCTTTGAATATCGCCGAGTTGTCAAGAATTTCCCGTAGGAAGAAGGGGATCTTGTGGCGTATTAACGTTAGATAAATCAAGAGGGCTGCAAGAGGTCGACAGATGCGAAGTCGCCGCCAACTTCGTTTTAGCGATCGTGCAGATGAGAAAAAGATCTACGGATATTTAACGCGGCTTTCCAAGTTTTCACGAATAAGGGAGAAAGGCTTGGCGTTGTATGAATTTCGGAGTAATGTTTTGCCAGACGCCGGATGGCAGACCCGCTGGCGAAGTCATTAATTCAAGTGTAAATTCATCATTCAAGGCTCCGTCTACGATTCTCTTTGGATAATAAAAAAATCAACGACAACTGATCTCTGAATTTCTCACTGCGTCATTTATTCATACATAATTTTCATCTTTTATCATACAATAATATTTATCACAGCCCTACCGAATGTCAATACATCATCATTGAAAGCATTGCTTTTTCACTGAGCCAAGTAAAGTGATCGACAAAATTCCAATCTTATTTTAATAGATCAGAGACGTTGGGAATATGTTTTGAATGGGACAGTTACTCTTAAATAAGGTCAATCTACTATATGAGCCTGCTGTTTGCTCCGGTTCTCAAACAGTATTTAAGTACTTTGGATTCACAAAATCATATTTTCTCTTGCGGTAGAGTCAGGGCTTAAGGAAAGATTCCTTGTAGATCGGATTGCGCTCGTCTGAACGAATACACAGAAAACAGGAAGCACACCCTGTCGTTTACTGACCATGTTCTTTCGTGTCCAATATCATAACTTTCTTCGTTCCAGTCCAGTGATTCATAATAAAGTCTGGAACTCATGGCTTTGAAGTTTCTCCGTGTTTCGTTTACAATTGTATAATTCTCCGATAATTCACGGCGATATGAAAACGAAAAGAATTAAAGAAGAATGTAATATAGTTGCAAATTTGCCGCATTTTAACACAAAGTAGTCGTGAGATAGTTGAGTCTTTTGTAAAGTTTTTAAATAGGGAGACTGATGTGACAAAGTTGAGCTTCTTGGCGGAAGGACGCTTTTGTTGAAAGTACTTTCGTTCTGTTTCAAATTAAAAAACTTGCTAGGTAAATAGGATTTACATCTGACCTACTTATGATGAATAAGGATGACGATGTTGTGCGCTGTATTGTTATATGAACTGCCTTGCGGTACTTTAGAAGAGACTAATTTGTTCTCCATATTCACACAGATAAAATCCTATGAGACTTCAGATATCCATGAATCGCTCCAAACCTGTCGGCAAAATGAATAACTCAGCAATAAATATTGTAGTTTATTCATTGTACTGTGAGGTGGTACGTTTAGAGCATAGTATAAATGTATGTTATTTATAAACAGCGAATTAGAAAAAGCTATAACCAGTAAGAGATTTAAGTACGGTCATGAATATGAGATATGTCAAGTTATTATTCTACATTTTCGTCCATTGAATTATTTTCTTCATTCAATAATTCATCTGAATGACTATCAGAGGATGTTTAATCGTCAGAAATTTGGATAGAAGATCTCTGCAAATACTCCAACATTAAATTGGTAAATAGTGATGATTGCAACACCAAAAACTTACATTTTAAGCTTAAAGATCAGGTACTCAAAATGTTGTTTGCAGGGTTAAATGGGTCCCCTGCAGTGAATACTACATTGGTGAAACAATGCAACGTATATAAACGTTTATATGCTGATCAAAACTTGACTGAATGAAAGGAATAGTGCTCCAACAAAGCACTCTATTGAAAATGACAGCAAATTTGATTTTGACAATACTGAAATGATACTCAAAGAACAACACAACCAACTTAGCACAATTATCTGAAAATTCCATACATACAAAAGCATATTCTAAGCAACACTTTATCCAGAGAACAAACTCTATTCTAAGTGAGCGCAACATCTCCCTAACAACTATTAGTACACATTAGAATTGCACAATACCAACCTGAAAACAACGCACACCACTAGACAATCTCTCCTGTCCCAATTGCACAAAAACGTTACATCCCTCGAACTCTATAGTAGTCGATTCAACAAAATTAAGGACGATTATGAAAACTTCAAAGCCATATACATCGATGGATCATAGAAAAAAAAAACGTAGGAGCAGCAATAATCCAGGGTAGAACTGAAATCATATTCAGAAACTTAAAATACACAACGATAACTTCAGCAGAAGCACCCAGTTTGCATCAAGCCCTAAAACTCGTGAAAAAAAACATACAAACGAAACAAATTTTGTAATTTATACTGATCTTCTTAGTGTCCTTACATTTTGACATCATAGCTCGAGACATCTATCGATAAGAGCACTTCTGGAAAACTACAGTTATCTTCTTACACTCAGCAAAGAGAAAACATAATACTTATCTGTATACTGGTCAACATAAGTCAAAATAAGGAAGTGGATAAAGCAGCCAAAGTAGCATCAACCCGAAGATTACTAAAACTGCATAGCAAACAGCATTGAGATCTGTTACGTGCCAATTCGGCTTTCAGTCATTATTTTGTTTAGATCAGATTCTGAAATATATTTGAGTTAATTTTAGTAGAAGATCCGAAATAAGAACGACCTTCACCCATCTGTTACAGCGGTGAAATTTTCTTCTATGGAATTTAGTATACTACAGAATACATCGCGTATGGATTGACTTAGAAATTCCTGGCAAGGCTATGATTAATTATATATTGAAAATTTACTTTTGTTACTTACTTGTACTGAGTACAAGGAAGTATTGTGAACCCAACAGAATTCACCTATCGTGATTTTGATGAAAATATCCGTTCTGAGCATCCCTCAATCCATTTTGACTATTTTTGACTTGATGTTAGTATGTATGTTCGTTTGTGCGTGCGTGCGTGCGTAACTCGCAGATCTCAAAACTGGTTGAACGTGTAATGTTGAAATTTTGTATTTAAGACTTGTATAGTGTCTAGCTGTGCACCTCGTAAGTGCATGGTAATAGATCCCAAAAAGAAGTAAATGTAAAATTAGATACAAGAAAAATAGTACAGGTACCAAGATACAAATATCTTTGGTCCATAATAAAGAGTGGACGTGAAATTGCAGAAGAAATCAACAACAGAATAACGGCAACAGCAAGAACGTTCCAAGCAATAAATAAGACAATAGTATCAAACAAATACATATCAAAGAATACGAAACTAATAGTCTATAGAACAATATACGAGGCAGTTCTGCTACATGGTAGTGAATCGTGGGTATTAACAAAAAGACTTGAGAATAAAATACAGGCTATGGGAATGAAGTACCTGCGAAGAGTACAAGGAGTAACTGAACTAGACAAAATTATAAGTGAAAATATGAGGAATGATCTTAATATAAAAACTGCAGAGGAGAAAATTGGAGAAAAACAACTTAGTTGGTATGAACATCTGAACATATGGAAAACAATAGACCTGTGAAAAAGATATGGAAATCAAGAACGCAAGGGTGGAGACGAAGAAAATAGAGGAAAATCAGTAACTGAAGCAAGGTCGATGGCATCCAACTGAAAAATATGGCACAAATTCGTTAAAGAGTAGAGATAAGAAGCGCAAAAACCTCTACACCTTAGGGTAGAAGAGGAAACCGATTATATATATATATATATATATATATATATATATATATATATATATCGTATTGAATACTGAATTCTAGTATTCTATGTTCAATCGCTCTGGATTCATGCGGAAAATTCAAGAAATGTTCCGAGTGAACTACACTTCCAGTTCAGTCGATCGCAGTCATAATGCAAGATATACAACTACATGTTATAGAAGTGCTTGATACAAAATTTCAATATTCTACGACCGACTGTTTTGAATTCATAAAGAAAATTCGGAAAATCTGTCATATGAAGTGCACTTCCGGCTGAGCTGATTTTTCCAAAAATAATAGATTACCATTCTGATACAACATCAAGTTCAAATACTGAATTTCAGCATTCTACGGTTGATCATTCTGGATTTAACAAAAAAATTCGAAAAAAGTTCCAGGTGAAGTACATTTCCGGTACAGACGATTGAAACCATGATGCGAGGTGCATAGATGGATCCTGTACCAGTCTCAAATATAGAATCTCAACATTAAACGTTCAACCAGTTTTGAGATCTGCGAGTTACGCACGCACGCACACACAAACGAACATACGTACCGACATCAAGCCAAAAATAGTCAATATGGATTCAGATATGCTAAGAACGGATATTCTAACGCTATAATTTGCGATTTCACGTTAACTGAACCAAAGCACAACACTGTAAAAGTACCTGACATCCACCTTGGCTTTTCTGACCATATGGAATTCAGCCCAATTAGATCCGAGGCCGAGATCCAGACGCCAGAGACGTCAATCAGGAGCTTCACCACGATCTTTGCTATTTTTTTCGTAAAACCTTCTGCTGCGATAGGCATTTGTCGTCGCCTATATTTTTTCAAGCTTTTCTTAACGTTATAAACGCTTAATCTAGTTGTGAACCAGGTCGATCGATCTCAGGCCTGATTTTAATTTCTTTTGAACTTTCTATGGAATATGTTCATGAACGTATCTGTTCAGGCTCCACATAATTCATTTTGTTGTACATCTCATGACCTATCTACTTTAATCAACTAATTAGCTTTGTAAATTCACATTATTTCTGTGAGCTGTCACTTTTGTTACCTTTTGCTTGTTTACAAGCTCAATTGAATATCTATGACTCTGGTGAATTTTAATCAAAATTCATTTTGTGAAAGACTACCACCACTTTTATTTCCAGAAAGTGATTTATTTAGTGTTCAATCTCACAGCTTGATCAACGCTGACACATCAAATTGAACCAAAATACAATATTTCACCCTTCCATCCTATCATCTTATTTTTTCGAGGGTACTTTAGCAGTTTTGTGCCTGGGGACGGAAGATTAACAATTGCGTGACGCCCTGATTTCTTGATTCATTCAAATTCATTTCACTTAACATCCGCTATATTTGTTTTGGTAGAGTTCATATTTTGTTGAAAGCCAATCTCACAACTACCCAGTCTGGCCCTGGGATCCTTTTTATTCTTTATAGTTGATACTGAGCTAGTTTGTATCAAAGGAAGAGTGAAGAAAAATTGAAAAATAGTTCATTTTCTTCGCGAAAATAAACTGACAAAAAACACAAACAACAAATTACGAATTATTATTAAGGAAGTTGCCAGAGCCTAGCTAGTCAGCAAAGACCGAGAGACACACACAATAATCACACGATTGAGGATGGAACACACAAAAAAAGCACACAACCATTCATTGAACAAAATTCTGAATAATGTAATTCATGCGACTTAACTTGAACAATAAAACACTTTATAACAGAATGTAATAAATATACACAGTAGAGACAAACTTTCAATGTAGCGAACACATCTGCAGAAGCACTTAGAAAAAAAATAAGCATACTCAAAAATACCTCAGGTCTCATAACAACCATAGGCTGGAACAATGGAATATTATAACCGAATGTAAGTAATACAATGTACGGCAGCGTGAATGACCCAAAAGCAGAGGCATTTCCTAAACCAATCCAAAACAAAAAAAACTGACGTGAACATTACGTGACTTACTTGTACATCAATTGATATATACATTCAATGAAACTTTCTGTCACTCCAGATTATAATTAAAATTATTTTGATAATATTTTGACATGTAAAATGTCAAACAAAATCAAAAAATTGACAACACATTATCATTGTCTACCTTTTCATTTCGATTAAACTGATTGTTTCATACGGCAAATTCTGGATGTCTGTTATACCTATAAACTGCAGTTCCGGCCCAGCCGATTGATACAAAAATAGTGCATAACTATTTTGATGCTACAACAAGTTCAAACACTAAATTTCAATATGCTATGGCTGATCATTCTAGATTTATGCAAGAAATTCAAGGGAAGTTCCAAGTGAAGTGCACTTCTGGCTTGACCGATTCATACAAAAATAGCAGATGACCATTCTGATACAACGTCAAGTTCAAATACTGAATTTTAACATCCTACAGTTGATCTTTCCGGATTTGTCAGAAAAATGGGAAAAAAGTTTCAAGTAAAGTACATTTTTGGTACAGACAATTGAAACCATAATGCGAGGTGCATAACTAGACCCTATACCAGTCTGAGATACAAAATTTCATCATCATATGTTTAACTTGTTTTGAGATTTGCGAATTACGAACGCCCGTACGCACGCACGAACGCACGCACGAACATACGTACCGACATCAAGCCAAAAATAGTCACAATGGATTCAAGGATGCTCAAAACGGATATTTCCATCAAAATCTCGATAGGTGAATTCTGTCGGTTTCACAATACTCACTTGTTACTTTGTACAAGTAAGTAAAAATAGTTTATTATATACCAATATATTATTACCAAATTTTTAAACTTCACTTCAACGTTTTCATGATGGTATCACAGTTTCACTTGGTTTGTTTCTGCTCCTTTAGATGACAATGATGACATGTTTGTCGGAGGTGTTGGTCTGAGACAATTTTGTATTTCAAAACTATAATTTAACATCATAATGTCTGTAAACAAGAATTATTTGTGCAATTCGTAAGAAGCTTTTCTATCGGTAAGAGGATTCATCACATTTTGATGTTATTTCAATAATATGTTTGTATGTCAGCTGATGATAAGGGTGTTTGGCTCTCGAAACGTTCATACCAAAATGTTAGTTGTTTATATCCATTTAATAGAAATACTGGATCACTCATGATCTTTGTACTACACTCTTTCAATATCATTGCTAGGATCCTCCTTTTCCAGTTTCAACTCGAAGCAATGTAATTATGGTTATTTATGATTAACATGATATATTACTTTTGATTTTGTTTTCATCACTTCCAATATGTCTGAAGAATAGCTGATCGTAACTTCAAGTCACGTGGAAGTAGCTATTTGTGATATATAATTCATTAAATACTCTTAGCAAGACGAGCTGTGTATATTCAATTGAGTAATGACTTTATGAACGGAACATTTCATCTCACCCAGAATTGAGCTGCATCCTAGATTCACAGTGAACAATGAGAATCAGCATCCAATTAGCAAAAATTAATAAAATATGTCTTCACTTTGCAAATTTACGTCAGGAACTTATTACTTTATATTTTGTTTGAAGTTCACGCGAGAAGCTACAAAGAAGTATTCTTCATTAATTGGTTTTATGTTCATTTGTAGCAGCACTGAAAAGTAGATGCACTCTATTATGAATAATTATCTACAACCCTAGCATCTACATGAAAAAATGGAGTGTTACATTAAGAAAATCATTAAATATTCACAGTTCATTAAAGTTGTAGCATCCTAGTGCATTCTATGTGAACTGTGGAAGAGTAATTTTACTATGTAGTCCAATAATAATAGAAAATGTGAAGTTACTCATATATAAATGAGTTTCCGAGAGATAAAATTTCTCAGGGAAAATAACTGCACCTTCATAGAATAGAGAAAGAAGTACATATAAGATATGGAGATAGTTCTTTCAGGAAGGTATAATCTGGACTTGAATTCGTATCCTTTATAACGTTTTATTCCTGTATAAATTTGTTATTCTATTTTACTGCATTCAAGAGAATCCTTCCAAATATATGATTGCATTCTCAACATTTCATCATGATGATATTTTGAGTTGGTAGCGCGGTAACTCCATTACTTCCAAGACAGCAGACCAAAAAATTTGACATCGCACTTCTGGAATGCTCAGCATTCATGTCACGTGTAAATAATCACGATTTGTTGAAATTTTCTTTAACAGGACATTAGCCTATCAAAGAATAAGCATCTAATTGACTAAAAAGAAAAAAACCACTCCTCCTCATCATATTAACATATTGGTATAGTATCAATCATAATAACACAAGTGGGCAACTGTTTCCAATTATACGGCAAATTTTGAGTATAGAATGATAGCATGTGTAATGGAACTCTCTCTCTCTCAGGATTATGAGATTCGAAAGTAGCTACGCTCACTTCAATATAATCTTGATGTAATCATTCTAAAACCGTAGATCTATCCGGCTATTCGGCTTGGGAACATTGGTTTAGGTTATTGGCAGAAGCAAAGCACCTGTTATAGTTTTATTTGAAGGAAAGAGAATTACGGTCTTGTCCAAAATTACAGCAGCTAGCAAACCATGGACGTATTATATACAACGCGTGCACCTGCTGCCCCGGAAGCATTAAACTTCCGGACGGGAGCTAAAAGGGGTTGAAAGGGAAGAGTAAAACGCTCCTAATTCTGAATGAACGAGGAGTCCCACAGAATCGAATTTTTCTAATGTTGAACTTGGAGTACACAAAAATGTCCAGTTTTCTATCATTATATTATTGGAATAAGAATTGTGACATCATTTAAATGTAAGTCAGATCATCCATTCACATGCTTTTTGTTGATTCCTATATGTTAACAACAAGTGGAATGAAGTATTGTTCAAACTGCTGAATTTTTTCGTAAGCATATTCTAAAGTCAACATGTTCCATTTGATTCACATTATATAACTGTCTGAATGGTCTAGCTAGACATAGGATTTTCAACAAAAAATTCGAGACATCGAAGTTTTGATGCTTTGAAACATCAACAGCCAAACATCGATGGCCCAAAAATATCGATGGGAGAACAGCATCGATATCTCTCGCAAAATAATGTATCGACGTTCCTAATTTATTTTCAGTCAGATATTTTTATTTTTTATACATATAAAGTGAGGAAAAATTGAGTGAGTATGAAAAAATTATAAAATTCTTTTGAAAAACACTCTAAGATTCACTTCAAAAACGAAATACATCCAAGAGAGGGGCTCGTAGCATTGTGGACAAAGTGGCCAGGCCAGAGCAGAGAAAAGAGACAACAATAGTAGATCAATTGAATTTCTGTACTGTCAAGTGTTATTTCCTATTCATTTTGAAAATTCGAGTATTTTTGAGAGAAGATTGAGCAGATACAGGTTGTTTCCAAGGACGTTGTTCTTGTTTGGTTCTTGTGCCTAAGTGGATTCACTAATTCACATCTATTCGGGGTATACTGAATTGCGTTTAGCTCGCCGCACACGAAGCAGTTCTCCAAGCAATTCCATTTACGCAATTTGCAGCAAGTTTTCTTTCGTTTTGAACTATTTTGAGCTGCACTTGGTGTGAGACTTAGTTTTGCAGCACACGATGCAAGCTGCGATACTCATTGTGCCTCTAGAACGTAGAATTAGTGAACTTGCTTATCGCAAATATGGATGTTGCTGGAATAATTGTTGGCGCAGTTGTAACCTGCGAGTTGATCAGAATTACGAGACAGAGTGAGAATTAGACCAAACTTCTGTCAAGAGAATGGCTTTTGAGGTGGAATTAAGGCCGCAAAGCTGTCAACATCTTGTTGGACGATCTTACCACGTACACACACGGCTTGGTTGCAGATAGTAGCCAGCGGCGCAGCAATTGCAAAAAATAGTACTGGATCTATCTCGTATCACAAGTCTTGTGGCAAGTCTAGCTCCCAGCTGCGGATCAAGTTCCTAGCATTGGAGCAAGCGTGGCAGCCAGCGCTGCGCCGGGTGAACAAAATTGCTTCAAAAATTGCATCATATGCGGCAGGCTTCACACTGTCTGAGAAAAGATGAATACAAGAAAGTCTTCCACAAAAAAAAATTGGGAAATCGATGTAGCGATGTCTCAAAACATCGACTGCTTAGCATTGATGGCCCAAATACATCGACACATGATCTAAATTCAATGTCACGATGTTAGATTGTCCAGTTAATACAATGTGATTGGTAGTAGAAAGAAATAACCCTAATGGAACTGTAGATTGCTCAGAATTACTTTACAGAATCACACACAGATCCGAAAAGGCTCCAATTAAGTCCAACATGCTATTCTCACCACTTGAGTTTTAACATAAAAGTTTTGATACTCAAATGGTAAGACTTCACTATTTATACTTCAAACCACTTGAGTGGTGAAATTCAGTTTTCTCAATGTAGTACTTCGAGCATGTTGAGAGCTTCGCGACCTTGAAACCTGTCCAGCAGCCTTTCTCTTGTTGATCTTATTTCTCTTTCTTTTTCTATCCACATTCTGATCAATTTGTAAGCTATAACTGCTCTTCTTCAAACATCTATATTTCTGATAAACAAGTCCACGCTCTTGACGTGGCTTGCTTCATTTGCTGCGGAAACAAGTGTCACACCAAGCGCAGCTCAAAGCAGCCCAGAAGGCAGGTATACTACAAAATTACTTGCAAAATTGTTTGGTGTTCGCTTCCAATCATTGAAAGACAATTTTCTAATAGAAACTATTTTGCGACCAGAAAAGCTCCCAAAATACAAAGATACACGGGAAGAATTGTTTCAAAAAAATCATTTGAAAAAGTGGTTGACTATGATAGAATTGAGAAATTGCTTAGTCCAATTTTGTTTCTATTTCAGTGCCCTATCAAATTTCCAGTAAATGTATCCATCCTCATAAATTCTATGTGCTGCATGCTTTTGCTTGCCCAGCGTGAGATTTTGCCTTTCTACAGAATTTTTTTTTTCAATAACCTACGTTCAAACCTTGTCTTTCTATGAAAGATCTCAATTATTATCAGAACTCGTAATAATGCTACACATTGTATCTCATCCACGTTTAGTTATGACATTGATATACAATACATTATTGCATCGTTCATGCATGTTTAAACTCAATGTATGAATCGCATCTTGCACTCATGCATGGCGCGAGCATTTTACGACACGACAACGCGGTCAAACGCTTTCGAAGATCAAGATAAAATTGGCTGTCTTCCAGCAGACAATTGTGATAAACTAGTTAATTCATATTCACAGATCTTTCGTTAATAACACTGTTTGATAACAAAGCAAGGGGTAATTATAAGTTGAAAATTAACTGCTTGTGTTGTATTTGCATATAGAGTTATTACTTCTGCCAAAAGTAATGAAATATGTATAAAACGGGCATAAATGCAAATATGGACATTGGCCTGCTGTAGTTTTACTGCTTACGCTGCTCCATAACCCCTTGTCTTATCGTCTCATAAAATATGACATGTGTCAATAATAACTGTATGTATATTTATGAGGACGATGTAATGGAATCATATCACATACAACCATGCAAAGCAATGTTTCCGTAATTTTATTGCCCCTCTGATATATTCAGAAAAGACATTAGAATTGATTAATTCCTGCGTTTCTGTTGAGATAACTGATGAATATGAAATTGAAACCTATACAACCCGTTCTTCAAATTGCAATCAATTCGTAGAATAACATACCCTGTTGAAATATTTTAAACTAGAATGATTTATTCATCATATTTTTCTTCTTGAGAAAATAGAGCGATAAAAATACCTCGTGCAGCAAGGCATGCAAGAGTTGTACTATTACTATATTTAGTCTGTAATAGTGCAGTTCACCTATAAATAGTGCATAAGTTGGTGTTTGAAAGCGTTAATCAGAGGCAAAGTTACAGTATAATTTACGCCTGCGACTTGATGGCGACCTGAAATATAAGTTTTTACAAGGGAAAGCGCACCTCTAATAGAAGAAGGAAAGCCGGTACAAGGGTGGGACGGCTGAAGCCGTAGGAGTTGAGCAATCGGATGCACGCGATGAAAGTCAGCGATTCTCAAAAGAAGACAACAGATTCAAAATTTGAGTATTACTACATAATTGTTGTTAGAATCAATTTTGAAATGGAAATAAATTTTCATTACTCTGTTATATGTATGTAATTGAGTAAATTTTCCTTTTGAAGAGACGAATAGGAAAATTAGCGAATGAATATCAAGGTTTTGTCTCGTAGTTTTGGAATCATGTTTGTATTGAGTTCGGCTGCAGCATATTTCCCCGTCAGCACAAACTTTGCATTTCGACATCGTGCAGAAGAAGTCAGCGTATGAATCATTTAGGTTTCGCGATATAAGTGGCTTCCTCAATTTTCTAAGTGCTATGTCTGGTTCCACAGTTACTTCCAGTCGTCAATCTGCAGACGAACTTTCAAAGTTATGCCCAGATTTATAACCTACGTACCAATACTTCTTCTACACTTGAATAATCTATTCGATAGAAATTTATATCCAAACAAAATGCTTGCTTACGGATGCATAAAAATAGAATACGCTCAGTGAAATGATCAAATATTTATACAATCTCAGAAGAATTCCCTCCGCGAGAAGATCCTCGTCAACTACAATTAATTGATGATAGGAAAGCTCAAGAGCATTTGTTTGTTCCAATGAATATTTTATGTAAGAATCATTCAGTCGGCATAAGTTCCACAGGACGTACTTCCTCAAAAAGCAATTGAAACCTGAAATCACTATAATTCCAAGAGTCCAGAGTGTCCGTCAGCTGCTCTGATTCTATAAATTGCTGAGATGATGTTTGTTGATCCGCTGTGCCAGCTTCGATAGAATACCTATATAGATAAATTAATATAGGAGGTTGGAGCTCTTATAATGTTAGAGTATATTTTTTCTCTAATCCAGTAGCACATAATCTATATTCAAGATCAGTGTTATGACACATCATTTAAAAACAAGACCAGGGGCTCTTTTCTCGAAACCGTTCGCAAATTTACGTATACTTACGCTAAGAACGGTTTAAATACGTATGCTTAAAATTTTTGCTTGAAAATTGTATTCTCGGCTACTCTTCGCGAATAGAAACGTATACTCATATTTGTAGCATTCGTAAATGGGAAAATTATGTGACAACATTGCATTCTTACGTCAAATAGACACATGAGATTTTTATAAGTTATATTTTTATGTCAATATCATTGAATTGTCGTAATTAAATTTCTATAATATAATAATATGGATAATTCAAGGAAAAAACATGGTGCAAATACTACAGAGGAACAAAAAAATTTGTTAATCGAGTTCATAGGAAAATATTAACAATTATTATCTGGAAAATTTAATGAAAATTTTAAGTATTCAGATGCAAAAATATCCCAAATTTTGAATAGTTGCAATAAGGCTAGTA
Source organism: Dromius quadrimaculatus (assembly GCA_963989225.1). Taxonomy (NCBI): domain Eukaryota; kingdom Metazoa; phylum Arthropoda; class Insecta; order Coleoptera; family Carabidae; genus Dromius; species Dromius quadrimaculatus. The sequence continues at coordinate 9,660,586 of OZ022328.1, forward strand.
AAATATGGTAAGAATGGAGAAAAACGTGGCAAGATATGAGATACCGAACAAAGAATAAAAAATCTGAAGCAACGAAGAATATAAATAAAACTGGTGATGGGGAATATTCTAAACAAATGTTTACAGATACTGAGGAGAAAATATTACAAATTGTTGGAAAAACATCTTTAGAAGGTCATCAGAAATCTGAAGAATCATATGTGCATTTTGTACAGAATGAAAATACTTTTAATATTGATGATATGGATGTGGACATAATTTTGCATGAAAATTTATCACAATCAACCAATCCAATTATTCAAATAGATGAAATTATAGAAGCTCCTATGGCTACGTGTGACTATGTAAAAAGTAACAAACATATAGACATAGAAGTACAAGGTTCATCAAACGAAATGGCATAGACATTTACGAAGACTCCAAGTCAAGTTCCAAGTATAAAAAATTATAGACCAAAAAATAAAAGACGTGTAGCCTTAGAAAGATTGGAAAATTCACTGGAAGCAACAAACAATTAAGCCAATATATTAGAGAGAACCTACAATTTAGAAGAAAAATACTATGAGAGGAAGAAGCATTCAAAAAAGCAGTATTATAACAAAAAACTTAGGTTAATGAAGAAAGATGTGGAATGGAAAGAAAAAATAGCATATTCTTAACAAAAACTTGCTGAGCATCTTGAACACAATAATTAGTTTATCACGTTATTATATATTTCAAGTATATTTCTATGTTTAGTGTAATTTAATTTCTATGTTCAATTCAATTGAATTTAATTTCAGTTTGATTCAATAAAATAATTTAATAAAACCATTATTCATATTTTAATATCAAGTAAAGTAGTTTCTTATAACACTTCTTTGAACTGCTCTATCCGCTGCCGAGTCAACGTTAATATTCATATCCGCATTCAAGTCTATATTGTTATTGTACATTCCTACATCCAAATCATCATTAATATCGGGATCAGGCACATTATTACATATACATATGTTATGCAGTACCGCACATGTGTTTATTATTTTTGATGCAATTTCTGGTGAATATTGAAGAACTCTATGTTTTAGTAAACACCGAAAACGCATTTTTAATACTCCATTGTACCTTTTTATAATGGAACGTGTACTCATGTGTCTTTTGTTGTGAGCCGCCTCTGGGGTATTTGATTGCACATTTGTTAAGGGTGTTAAGAGCCAAGAACGAAGTGGGTAGCTCGAATCACCTGTGAAACAATGTGGAAAATTATAGTTATATGTGAAACATTGGTGTTATGGAAAATCTGTACACAATAAGTAAATGTTATTTTGTCCAAGATTACGATATAAATGATCCATTGCATTACTAACTTGACTATTACTCCATATAAAGGCATCATGCGTACTGCCGGAAATAGAGCGTTAATATTCAATATTTCAAGTCGCCAGTCGCAAATCTAAATATTATTGAGAAAATATAATATTACTTGACTGTGGGATAGATGTTGGAAGAAGACTTTTTCTTTGGAATCAGTCATAAAATTTATTGTATTATAAGTCAAACCACTAAATATTATTGTATTGGAATAATGCAATCAATAATTGAAAAAGTTATTTTGCTTATTACCAGTTGAACATTATCCGAATGATACCCTTTTCGGTTTATATATAGATATTCCGGATATAAGGGATCTTCAGTTATCAGCTTATCACTCCCGGGAACCTATGTTTCGCAAAAAATCTATAAAATTCAATTCGCCCGTAAAATCTATAATTAATGAATAAAATATATGTTTACTCTCGTCTTATTTGTCTCATTTCTTGTAATGTGTCTGGAAATTTTATCATAATGACGCAACTGAAACTTATTTCTAATTATCAAACCATACTGAATTTCCGTCTCGTGAACACCGTACAGACATGACGTGTAGGTCATAACTTGCATTGCGTTCAAAAACTATTTGATCTTCTCAAAAATCATATGTTATAAACGTTGAAGAACCGTAGATAGATATATATTACTCCAACGATTCTCACTCAATGTTCTATTGATCCCCTATAATAATCACGATGTCAAACATAAATGTGATGTAGCGTCCAGGTGAGTCCTCAGATCTCTTTCCCCTGATGGTTAGCTCGAAGCCCTGAAAGTGTCAGAATATCTGAGCATAAGGCTCAGTAAAAATTACCGGTGTCAACAGCTCCAACACACATTATACACCTGCACACACTTTTCCCCCGTTGATAATCTGGTCAGGATTGCTACAGTCCCACTGCTCAATTCTAGCCGTTGATAATCTGGCCGTCGGCCATCAACTATAATCGCATTACACTTGCTCGGCTCCAAGTTGCACTATGAACCCTCGATTATCACTCACACATCTTTTTCCTCGTTGGACCCAAAGCCACTTCACTATAGCTGTCGATAGCCAACTATAGTTGCGTCACACATATTTGACTCCAAGCCGTATCATGAACACATCTTTCTCACACACACATACTCTTCTCTCGTTGGTGACCTGGTCAGGATTGGTCCATTTCCAGTTATTTATCCTAGCATTTGGTGACCTGACAAGGGTTACTACAGCCCAAAGCTGCTCGCTGCATTGTTGGTGACCAGCCAGGGCACGCTATAGCCTGAAGCTGCTCGCTAAAAGCCGTCGTCAGTCAACTTCAGTCGCATCACACATACTTGGCTCCAAGCCATACCAGAGACACTTCATTCTCGCACCGTCCAAGTCGTACTATGAACACTTCACTCTTACACATGAACAAAGTAACTCAATTCACACACCCAGTAACTCAACTCACCTAGCACTAATACTATCACTATAATACTCACGTCTACACTATCTAAACGATAAAATTTTCAGAGTAACTTAAGACTTATAATCCAGTTACTAGCGACCAAATAATCAATTCAATTAATAACCTGATAAATTTATGTAGTCGGGCACGGCGGACTCTATACCTTGCGGGAGTGTGACCCCCACTACCACAGCATTCGCATGACGTCAGTAGGCTGGTTTTTACACAGTTTCATGCGATGTAATAGTATTGAATTTGTATTTTAGAACTATAATGTTCATGCAGAATGATTATTGACTTACTAAGAACAATAATACCGGTGATTCTCTTGTCTCTGAATATAGTTTTAGAGTTAAACGCTGTAATGCGATAAATGTTACTCAAAATAACAGTTCGCTATCAATGCTTTCATTAACATATATTTTATCAAGTTGCAAAATCACCCACTTGTCTTCTTCTTTTGTGAGTCTATTTGCATTTACTCTTAAGAAATGATCATTTCCTATTTAAGAACTTGGAGATATATGAAAAGAAGCTGTAAGTTGTTGCAAATATTTAGGATGTGATTGCATATTAATCATGTAAGACCAAATAATAATTTTTGAAGTGCAGCGCTTTTGATTCGAGAAAAGGAGACTTATTTGTTCACTTGAGTACAATAATTGCCCAATTCTCTCTTTATCGCCCTAGTTCTCAGACATCATTAGTTAAATTCTAAATAATAGAATAAGTATTGACAAAATCAGTTTCATTTAACATGCATTCTGAAATATCTCTCAATTTGGATAATGTATCAAGTTTATTTGTAGATAATGAAGTGTTATTATGCTGTAACTCACTCAAACTTACCAGTTTATTTTTAAAGAAATACTTTGGATTTAGATTTCTATCTATTTCAATATGAAAGGAACGACTTACTGCTTTGGAATCCATTTTGTAAATAATAATACCGTCATCATTTACTTTTACGAAAATATCGCCATTTATAGTTTTGACAAATTCAGGTGCTTTTTCAAGCAGTAAGTCAAAATTTTGAACTCTATTTTACATAAGTTGTATTTCTAATATCTAATTAGTTTTTACTTGCTCTTCTTTTCTGATTTCAAAATTTCGTTCGTCTAAGATTTTATTTTTAGTATTTGATTTCATATTGAGATAATGAGGAAGTCCAGGAAAGATAGTTTGAAACGGATTAGGTTTCAAATGCGGTTTATTGTAATGAAAAGTCTTAATTTCTCCTGGATAATTGTATGTATTTGTATAGCTAGTTGCAATGCAATCTTCAGAAATTCAAATGTAGTTACATTTTCTTCTGCACTATCATAATTGCTTTTATAAGCTGAGACACAACATTTGCGAGGTATGTTTAAATTGAATAATATGTATATATTTAGGTAGATATTCGAAATATTAGAAGAAAATCTACTTCGTATCACGAAGTCATCAAGTCTACTACTATCGCTGACTCGCTCACAAAGCCTACTGACGTCACGCTCCCCTCCATCACACTCCCGTCTAGTAAATAGAGTTCGCCGTGAGTCGGGTGATGAGGATTCTACCTAATGTAGCACATAGATCCAAATTATTTGATCTAGATTAAGATAAAGATATTAAAATATTGAATAATTCAAAATAGATTGAAAATCAGTCAAAGTTATAAGGATCTATGACCCAGATCAATTGATCAATTGATCTAGTTCTGATTCAATTCAATGATAGATACTATGATGACTATATTATAAATCACCTGCAGTTGGAAATAGATAATTCTTCTGGTAACAGCTTACCGGATGCTTGGAATCATCCAGAGCTCAAAGAATCTTGATATCAAAGTCTTGGCGAATGTGTAGCTCAATTATTATAATAAAATTCAAACGCAATTTTCACTCGATTTAATTTCATAGCATCTCCTATAGACAAGTCAAAACAAATTTTGATTATTTCAATGGTAAACTGGGAACATTGGTATCTAAATTATCTTACATCATTGTTCTCTATTCGTAAATTTGCTTCGTTGTTTTATTGAATGATTCAGTCATCATTCCATTCATGCTACTGTTTTTCAATATATTATTGCATATTTGAGATATCTGTTTGCTACATTGACTTCCCCATAACACTTATCGAGTACCCTTAACGCGCTATTGAGAAACTAACACGTAGATGAAAAATCGAAAACTTTGGATAACACTAACAGGTGTTATGGTATAAAAAGTATTTTATAAAATGGAATTTTGCTACATTGCATATATAGTACTCTATCAACTAGGATCGCATTTAGGTTCTTATTGATCTTTGTCTACCCTATATAGTTGTTAGGCCCAATCAAATCATTCTGACTGAAATAGAATTGATCAGAAGGAACTTTAATATGTACTTCCTATTCTGTTGTCGGTGTGTTATAGATCAGAGCTGTCCAAATCAGATACAATCTCGGACCAATTCAAACTATTAAATAGATCGGAGGGTCCCAGACACAAATACTTGTTGAAATAATATGAAACGTCATGGGCCGCACAGATATAAGCCGCAGGCCATATGCGACCCGCGGGTCGTGCTTTGGACAGTCATGTTATAGATAACTATTTTTGTTTCATCCCATATTTATATGCCAATATTATCTTGAAATTATTAAAAAGTTTACTTCTAATCGTAGAATGTTGGCTACAATGAAAACTCAACTAAAATACTCTGCAAGATTTATGAAAAGCTCAGATCAACTACCAGTCGGATCTTTCCGTTCTATCAGGAATAAATCAAATTCAAACATATTACAAAAAAATCACCAGCAACTTTACAATTATGCTGAACTCTGATTCTTCCTGTTTCTCTTTCTCTCTTACTCACATATACACATTCTTCGAACTCAGTAAAACTCAATTAAATTCTCTAAAAGTAGATACATACGTTGAACTTCCCAGCATACTTTAAAACTTGTAAGAGCACTTGAATAAACTTTGAAAATAAAAGCAGAAGGTAATAATCAGCGTTGTCGAATGACTTATAAAACGTCTTCTAGATTTGAGTAGAACAAAAATCATGCATCGAGAGTTTTGAATGATATGGAAGGAGTCTTGAAATTATTGATGTTCTTAAAGTTGTGAATCTATTCTGAAGAATGTTGTCACAGCTTACAATAATAACTTGATTGCAACTAACAGATATTGAGATTGAGAAGGAGCTCAAGCTCTTGAAATTCAAATAAGTATGAATAATAGAGTCATCAAAAATTGATGATTGAATATTAACAAAACAGTATTACAGTCTCTTAGATAGTAACACTGCCACCTGCATGTATCTTCCAGACTCGTAGAGTAGTGAATCAATTGGCATTGGCCAATTCCTTGATTACATGTTGCCATGCTTCTTGTCTCTATAGAAGTTGGGATTGTTTGATTCTCGTACCTTGAAAGTAGGACTCTTGTCTTCGTTCACTTCTTTGTCTCAACAAGTTTACTGAAAACCAATAGGAGTCTCGAGTAAATAGGAACCTATAGGCATGCTTGATCGTCCCTACAATGAAAATTTTGATGATATTAGGAATCGGAATGCTCTTATGTATCTTGCTGTTGGGTGGATATCCGAATTTTGTGGTTCTCATGCCAAAAAGATCCTACTGTTGAAATGATATTTGAAGCTCGTCGCTTGATTGCATGTTATATAAGCACCAAATGGAAGTTCTTATCCGTAAAAGATAATAGCTCAGATATAGACGCTTCCTGTTTTTGTCCAAAAGGATTTATGTAAAGATCCTGAAAGAGTAGCTTATGTATTACGCCTAACCATCTCTCCAGGAAAACGCGAGTGTACCAGAATGAGGATTCAAATTCTGGCTGAGAAAGAAATAAATCTCTCCTCCGTTGGCATCTTAATAGAGTTAAAAAGCTCAGAATATCGCGAAAAAAGTCTTCTGTAAGGTCTCCTGATTCAGATTTGGTAGCTTTGGGTGCTATTCCTCTTCAACATAAGAAGGACTTGATCAGTCAAAATGTCAACCTCCATTCTCAATAGAATCTTCACATCATCTAATATATAAATGTACCTGTATATGATTCATCTGATATAATAATTTGATATTTCAAGAACTGAATCTGAATGTTTTCTCTTATTTGGTCGAATCGAGAATCTTCTCGTACGATCACGTCCTCTTAAATTATGGTCTGTGATTCCAAAAGATAATTATCAATAGCCATCGGGCAAACAAGGTGCTTCACTAAGCCCTAGAAGCTTTTATACAAATGCAGCTTTATTACACAAAGGATGATAAAAGCTTCACACTCCTTTCACTATCCATATATCTTATCCTCAAGCAATTATTATGTACTCTACCGCCGGTCATTCACACTGTAACACTTCCTGGAAGGATATTTATGTATGTAATATCTCATCAAAGAGTAGTGCATCTTGTGTTTGAATATGACTTGAAACTCTTTTTGGGATTTGGAATATACTGCGCTGATAATAATTTGATTATGTCGTTACCGATGCTCACCATTCTGATCGGTGTGAGTGAAGTGATCTTTTCTGATTGATATTCCTCGAATTACTAGAAGTAATTAGCGTCGTCCAATTGTAAATGAGCCTTTGGGAACTGGAAACTATCAGATTTGCAGAGTCGATTCATCCATTGCTAAATGTACTTGAGCACCTCATTATGCTAGCTTAATCTAGTTACTCATTTCCTATATCCTAATTTTGTTGAAAGATTCAGTTACTGGTGTTTGTGTGCGGAGCGCGTATGTACTATTCGTAGTCTTATCAGTATGTTTAGGTGCTTTCTGTTTTTCATTGCAATCCGTGTCTTAGTGTCTTCTTTTATGATTTTAAGTCTATTGTTGGTTGTTGTGTGCCATTCATTTCGCCAGTTTTCCTTCGCTTCTTCCTTAATCATGGCTTCTACGTCATCGATTGGGATTAAGATGTTTATGACAGTGTCTCGAATAGTGGCGTTTCTGCAACTTTATCAGCTTTTTCGTTACCTTTTATAGCCTGGTGGGATGACCATTTCTCTGTTTTGTTTGGTAGTAGCTTCATGTATATTCTTCTGTGTTTTGTAGATTATGGTGTTTATATTATATATATTCTCGATGCTTTCTATAGCACTCAGTAAATCAGATATTTTTACCATGTTCGACATGAATAATTACGTAATTGGTAGCTTGCATTATTGCGCATATTTTAGCAGTGTAACATAACGCTGCAAATAATTGAGGTTCATTTATCACTCTGCCAACAATGCCAATTAAAAAAAAAGTGAAAAGAAAAGGTTAAGTTGTAAAGCCAATTGTAACAGATGAAATGAACTCTCGCTGTCAAGTAGATTTAATTGACATGCAGAGTGAACCAGATGGTGATTTTCGTTTGATCCTCAATTACCAGGACCACTCAACAAAATTCACTGTGCTAAGACCCTTAGAAACAAAAACAGCTAAAGAAGTAGCTTATCATTTAGTAGACATTCTCTGTTTGTTTGGGGCACCCATGATTCTATAAAGTGACAATGGCAGAGAATTTGCAAACCGCATAGTACAAAATCTTCCCGAAATGTGGCCTGGTTTAAAGCTGGTCCGTGGAAAACCTCGCCATTCTTAAAGTCTAGGATCCGTGGAGAGATCGAATCAGGATGTAAGAGATATGCTTGTTACATGGATGGCAGATGAAAACACAAACAAATGGTCTGGAGGGCTGCAATTTGTGCAAAGTAATAAGAATAGATTATTTCATTACAAAAACAAAAACTAACTTCATACTGAAGGATGTAAGAGTTAAACAGGGTGCAGAATGCGGGACAGACCACAGGTTACTAGTAGCAAAATTAGAATTCCCTTGGTATAATATACAGGATAAAACAAAAGGGGAAACTAAAATAGATGAAAAAAGAGGAGCTAAACACGAAAAACTAAATATTTCCCTTTTACAAGAAGATTTTATAAGAGATCTTCATCAGAGAAGACTCGATCAGAAATTAACACAATTTACCTTAAAATTGGGAGAAGAAACGTACAAAAACATGAAAAAAAGCATAATAGAAGCAGCTCGAGAAGCGCTAGGAGAGAAAGAGGACGAAACAGGAAGATATAAATGGACTATACCAGAAAATATGAAGAAGGAAATAAGGAGGAAGAAAGATTTATATTTAGAATGGCTGAGTTTAAAATCCAACAGAAACTTACGAAACCACGAGAACCAGAACAGAATAGTGAAGAAACCAATAAATAAGAGCAAAAATAATGATATGTAGATAAGGGTTTGTACTAATGTAGACCAATATATAGGAGAAACAAAAAGCTCGGAAGCCTGAAAAACAATTAAAGCGCTAAGAACAAGTCATAAGGGAGGAATACAGGTGTCACAGTTGGAAGAAAGAGACTAGGAAAAGTACTATACAAACCTGCTAACAGAGCAGAGAAAGAAACTCTAAACATCACAGAAACTACAAAGGAAGGAAATGCAGGAAACATCACAATTACAACCGAAGAAGTGATCAATGCGCTAAAAACAACCAAAATTAATAAAACCCAGGCCCAGGAGAGATAGCTCCAGAACTGATCAAATACGGATCGATGAAAATGATCCAAATTATGAATGAAATGTTCCAAAGAATTATAGAGGGCAAAAAAATGCCCGATGAATGGAAAACGGCACATCTGATATCCATATTCAAGAAAGGAAACAGAAAAAAATGCGAGATCTATAGAGGAATAAGTGTGTTCGCAACAATGGGAAGGATGTACGGAAGAGTAATTAAGGAGAAACTAGAGCATTATATAAAAGATAAGATAAGTAAAGAACAAGCAGGCTTTACAGTAGGGAAATCATGCATAGACCACATATATACTATACAACAATTGATAGAGAAAAAACAGGCAAAGAAACAATCGATACACTTGGCCTTTATTGACCTAAAAAAGAGCATACGATACTGTATCAAGAAATAAACTAGGAGTAGCAATGCAAGGGATAGGAGTACCCGTGACATTGATACAAGCAATACAAGAAATGTAAAGAGATAATAAGGTTCGAATAAAAATTAACGGAAAACTGATAGAAGGGCTTAAAACAACGAAAGGCCTAATACAGGGCTGTTCAATATCACCAAGCCTGTTCAAAATATATCTAGACTACGCATCGAGAAACTGGAGAAGGAAATGCGAGGGAATGGGAGTGCCAGTAAGGAATGAACACCTATATACACTATGCTTTGTCGACGACCAAGTGGTAATAGCACAAGATAAAGATGACCTAAGTTTTATGTTGAGGAAACTGAAATGAGAACACACAAAACACGGCTTAGAAATGAATTATGAAAAAACAAAATATCTCGTGACAAATACGGAGGAAATAAAGAACCTTGAAATTGGAGAAGGTCTAGAAATTGAAGGAGTGGATAAGTTCAAATACCTAGGGTTGACAATTAGTAACAAGGGAACTACAGAGGAAGAAATAAATACAAGATTAGGTCAAACGCAAGCATGTATCAGGCACTCACTAATATGGGATAGTCGCATAGCAAAAAGTACAAAAAATAGGATATTCCACTCAATTGTACAAAGCATTATGACATACGGAGCTGAGTGCTGTGCAGTTTTGTAAACGTCTGTATCTCTCCGTACTGTTTCGGGCCTAGCATCCGAATCGACAAAGGGCTTTATACAGTGTAACTGCAAACGTTATTGCAGCAACAGAAAATGTGTGTGCAGGGCAAAAAAAGTAATTTGTAACAGCAAATGTCATAACAACAGTTCGTGCAAAAATAAGTGAATTATATAGATGCAGGTATATTGAAAATGTACTCATATGCGGAAAATGCATTTTATGTTGAAATCGTTCCTTCATTATGTTATTCATAAAGAATAAAAATATTTTGGTTTTCGACTTCTTGTTCTTTGTGCTCGACGCGTTCTGGTATTGCTGCGAATGCCAGAAGGCGCTGTGGCTATTTTCAGAAAGCCAGTAATTATTCTACAGCATCGTTTTCTGGCAGTTGTGAGAGATCCAGAACGCGTCCTGGTCTATATCAAACGGCCAGAAAGCGAAATTTCGGACATTGGAAATTTGCTGGTGACCAGAACGCGTTTTGGCCGTTTTCTTCGGCCATTGGCCATCGGTGTTTGATCCTAACATATATACTGCATACATCTGGAAGGCGATATGTTATTTTTGTGTCTTCCATTATAATACTGGATTTAGTTCTGTTGTTCTGTTCCGATCCTTCCGTATATAGTGTAGCGAGTATATTTGTCTTTCATGAACGCTTTTGGTGATGTTTCTGCAGAGTTTAGGAGGGGCTCGGTATTTTAGGTATGCTGTGAGAGTTAGGTTAAAGGTAGGTTTAAGTGTATAGATATACACTCACAACCTATCTTCAACCTAACTCTCACAGCATACCTGGGTGCTTGTGGTAAGTTTTTACCTACTTGTACAAGTACAAGGAAGTATTGTGAAACCGACAAAATTTACCTATCGAAATTTTGATGGAAATATCCGTTTTGAGCATCCCTGCATCCATTTTGATTATTTTTGGCTTAATTTCGGTACGTATGTTCATGCGTGCGTGCGTTCGTACGTGCGTACGTGCGTTCGTAACTCGCAAATCTCAAAACTGGTTAAACGTGTAATGTTGAAATTTTGTATTTGAGACAGGTATAGGGTCTTGTTGAGCACCTCGCATTATGGTTCCAATCGTCTGTACCGGAAGTGCACTTTACTTGAAACTTTTTTCGAATTTTTCTGATAAATCCAGAATGATCAAACGTATAATGTTGAAATTCAGTATTTGAACTTGATGTATCAGAATAGTCATCTGCTATTTTTGTACGAATCGGCCAAGCTAGAAATGCATTTTACTTGAAACTTTTTTTATCATTCCCGTAAATCTAGAATTATCAGCCATAGCATATTCAAATTTAGTATTTGAATTCGTTGTAGCATCAAAATAGTTATCTACTATTTTTGTATCTATCGGCCAAGCCGGAAGTGCAGTTTGTGAGTATAACAGACATTCAGAACTTGCGGTATAAAACAATCAGTCTGATTGAAATGATAAGTTAGGCAATAATAATCAATTTCTTAATTTTGTTTGACATGTCAAAATATTATTCCCTGAATTTCATTTCGTAAGCATGACAAAAGCGACCAAATTGGATCAGAACATGCTTCTTCATACAAATTTAAGATAAATTCTTAATATGCTGGTCACACGGTCCAGCTTTAATTTCTGCATTATAAAAGTACAAGGAAATATTGTGAAACCGACAAAATTCACATATCGAGATTTTGACTGATATATCCGTTTTGAGTATGCCTGAATCTTGATGACTATTTCTGGCTTGATGTTGGTACGTACATACGTACATATGTATGTATGTATGTGCGTAACTCGCAAATCTCCGAACTCGTCAAACGTATAATGCTGAAATTTTGTATAAAAGACTGATTTAAAGAACTATAGGTATGGAACAATGATAGAATGGGAGTTCAATCGTTCTTCATTGCCCGCTAGAGGCGCTAGTAGACTTTATGCACGTAGCCTATAGGATCTAAGATCTTGATGTGCACCTCGCATTATGGTTGCAATCGTCTGTACTGGAAGTGCACTTTACCTGATACTTTTTTTGAATTCTTCGCATAAATCTAGGATGAGTAGCCGTAGGATACTTTAATTCAGTATTTGAAATTGCTGTAGCATCCAAATGATTATCTCCTATTCTCGTCTAAATTGACTAAGCCGGAAGTGCACATCATATTACAGATTTTTTGAATTTTTCTTATAAATTTATAATAATCAGTCGCAGAATATTGAGATTCCGTATTGAGCACTTTCATAGCCTCTAGTTGTATACCTAGCATTATGAATCCAAAACGATTGAACGTAAGATATTATCATACAGTATTCAGGATGATAGTACTGTCTAGATGCTCATATCCTATTTTCATTGAGATTGACTGAGTCGTAAGTGCACTATACTTGAAGATCTTGGAATTTCGCGCATAAATTCAGAACTGTTAGCCGTAGAATCCTGGAAATCAGTATGTAGGAGTGTTGTAGCATAAGAATGATGACCTACTGTTTCCATAGCAACCGACTAGCCGTGGAATGATGATATATATACAATAATGTACAATTTATTGTTGACAGTTTTCTTCTTTCGGAAAGAAGTGTTTCTCATGCTTCAACAAGTATACTATTCATTAGGCTTCTCTAAAAAGCTCCGGTCGCTGATCTTAAGGCTGAATTTCAGTTTTGTCTCATGTATATTAGATATATGATGCATCAGTACTATAGTTTGGATCAAATTAGCGCATGGTAATCTTCTATTGTGATCTTTTCATGCGCTCCTCATTCTGTGTGACTGATAGCTTCTATAGAAACCAGTCTGTGTATGCATTCCTTTCAAAGGATTTGTACGTGAGGCATACAAGTTAATCCACAACCGAATGTTACTCCACGAACTTACATGGTGTTTTTATATGATATATTTGGATTGCTTGGTTTTGGAATTGGATGTTTGTTCGCTTTTCGTAATTTGGAAGAATAAATTGCATTAGTTTTAGTCTTAGAAAACTGGAATCCTGTATTTTGGGTCCAGTCTCTTAGTTTCTTGATCGCTTTTGTAGTCTACTTGTTACTGTGTCAATATTTTTTCTGCTTAAGGTTATCACTAGATCATCTGCTAATGAAGATGTTTCAATTGACTGAGATAAATTTTTTGTTACTTCATTTATCGCCACTAGAAATAATTTGACGCTGATCATTTATTCTTGGAAAAATCCGTTCTTTTGAATTTTTTCTTCCAATAGACAACTGTTGCTCTTGCCTTTGAATGTTCTGTTGCATTTCTCTCTTCCTATGAATTGAAATTCAAAACTGTCAATTTGAATCATTAAATTGAATAATTATCGAACAGTTCTCACCACAATATACCGATGCGATACTTTCTTGCTCAAATTAATCCGCAATCAATGAATGGAAATAATTGAGGTGTGGTCTAATGTATTTGCCTGTTTTTGGTGCATATGAACGCTTTATCCGATATTGAATCATTGGTACTTTTGTAGCCGATTATTACTATGACTTTCCACAATACACACTGGTTTGGAATTTGCGTTGATCGCAGTGAAATTTATTCTCCATCGACAACGAAATATTAGATGGATTTGAATAGGAATCGATGATGACGATTATGCTCTAATATTCGGTAAATGGTCAGATTTGTTCAATGGTTCATCCCGAATTTCCCATACTCAAATTCAATTGGAACAAATTGACACAAAGATATAAATTTCAGGAGATGAATTTAATGAAAGAATGAGCATGAACAAGTGGTATAAGCACAAGATTATACAAGTATCTGGAACAATTGAGAACTCAAGGAGCTAGAATATTGAGTTGCATGGAGGAATAGATTTCATAGTTAGAATAGCCAGTTCTCAATTTCACCCAGTCAACATCTTTTTTTCACAGCTTCTATATTAGGCATGCATCTTTGATTCTTTTACTGAAGACTTTATATACCAATAGAGTAGAATGATGTGAATAAGTTGTTGTAAAGGGCTATAGGATTCTACTGCTACAAAATAGTTGGCATGGCTCTAACTCCAAACGACAGAGAAGTTTGTAATTCGAGCCGAAGGCTAGGACTACGGTTCACAAGTGTCAAATAATCCATTTCAAACATGTTGTAGACTAACAAGATCAAGAAAACTCGCCAATATTCCAGAATTTATACTAGGAATTATGAAACGTCAAACGCAAAGCCAGAAATGAATCTCTTGATACTGTTAGGATGTAAACTTCGTGTTGTAATATCACCTGTTCCAATACAATTGTGTGTAAATTAAAATGATGTATGGAGTTGATTTACAGGGAAAAATAGTGTGAAATATGTTTGTCTTTGAGATATACGAGCGCATTAAAAGTTAAAATGGAGAAAGGTTTATTGCGTCACACTCGTCGTGTTTAAGTGAAGCAGAAATTCACGAACAACGAATTGTCGAGAATATTAAGCACAAGCTACGTTATCTAGCGATTCCGCTCATTACACGTAACGATTATCTATGCCTGCCTCTTCCTTTCTTCGCACAGAAGAAGATAAGAGCGAAGTTGAATTGAGGATTTTGCCTCTGCTGTCCGCCCTAAACACTTTATAGCGTCCCGGATAGCGTTATTGTCTCTACTTGATAACACCATTACAAATACTTTGAACTTGCACCAGCGACAAATTTTTTACTAGTAACTAAGCTGATAAGAAGAAGACTCACTCATAAATGACAACTTGAAGTTTCTTGAGCATTTATGAATATGAAATCTGGATTGTAGCGACACTTTGCTTCAAGATACGTTCTCTTCAAAAAACTACAATTCAAAAGCCTTGTGAATAATCTTATATTGATCATTCCAATGGAAATTTTCTCCTATAGTTCCGGGACCACATTAATAGACTCTTGATATAATAGTGTCTATGACTTTTGTACTATGCATACGATACAATTTTCTAATTCCAAGTTTGAAGCCTTGTAAATTCTGGATAAGAATGGTTTGACGGACATATATATATATATATATATATATATATATATATATATATATATATATATATATATATATATATATATATATATATATATATATATATATATATATATATATATATATATATATATATATATATATATATATATATATATATATATATATATATATATATATATATATATATGTATATATACATATATATACATATGATAATATAATAATATAATAATAATATAATAATATAATAATATAATAATATAATAATATAATAATATATAATATAATAATATAATAATAATCAGAATAGAATCTCTTTAATTCAAAATTTATATATTCGTACAAAAAAATTTTTGAAAAACAATAATGACATAATTGTTACTCAATCTGACAAGGGTGGAGTTACAGTTATCATGGACAGATGTGAATATGAAGCAAAGTCTGAAGAAATTCTAAATGATACTTCCTCCTACACTTTACTTCCACGTGATCCGACATTTTCTTTACAACATAAATCTAATAAATTAGTTACAAACCTGAAATCAAAAAAACTTGTTACTGATAAAGAAGCTAAAGAATTATTTTTTTATAATGCAGTGTCCCCAAAATTTTATGGTGCTCCCAAAATTCATAAGCCTTCTTTATCTTTACGTCCAGTCATATCCTCTATTAATTCTCCTAATACAAAGCTATGTTCTTTTTTAACTAATATACTTTCTAAATCTTATAATGCTGATAATCCTTATTATGTTAAAGATTCATTCCATTTTTCCGATTTTATTAGAGGTTTTGAACTCCCTGATGACCATATTTTGTGGTCTCTTTATTTAGTAACATTTCTGAAGATTTAGCTTCTTCTGTCATCTTTAAGAATTGGAATATCATTTCATTACATTGTAGACTGACTTTGGATCAATTCTCTGAAATACTGTCCTTTATTTTTGGTTCAAATTATTGCCAATTCAGGAATAAATTCTATAAGCAAACTAATGGCTGTCCTATGGGTAGTATTATAAGTCCTATCCTGTCACAGTTTGTTATGGATGATCTTCTTGATTCTTGTATCCCTAAACTCTCTTTTAATATTCCATTCATCAAAAAGTTTGTAGATGACATTATTCTATCTGTGAAGGAAGATGATATCTCTGAATTACTTTCGACATTTAACTCCTACAATTCTTCTATAAAATTCACTATTGAAAAAGAATCTGAGAGAAAAATTGCTTTTCTGGACGTACTTTTAATCAGGAATATTCATAACAAAATAGAATTAAGTTGGTATCAGAAACCTATATCTTCTAAGAGATACATACATTTTTTGTCTCAACATAATTTAAAACAGAAAATTAATACTTTAGTTAATATGAAAAACAGAGTTTCATATATTTCTGATGATAAGTATCTCCATGAAAATCTACAAAAATTGAAATATATTTTCTTAGATAATGGTTATCCCTTACATTTTATCAATAAATACATTTTTAGAAATAATAATAATGATTTTTTGAACAATATCAATTCTAATATTAATGATTGCAATTTATCAATTTCTCTTCCTTCTAATTTGAGCAATCGATCTTCCTCTGATGCTGTCATTTATAAATCTCTACTATATATCCCTTTTTTATCTGACAAAATTAGAAAAATTCTAAAGAATGATTATTCCATTATAACATTTAAGAATTACCTCTTTATCAGAAGTCTTTACACTAAACTTAAAGATTCCGCATCTATTGATAATCAAAGTAATGTTATTTATAAAATCAGTTGTAAGGACTGCACTTCAATTTATATTGGACAGACATGTAGGCTTTTGAAGTCAAGAATTATAGCCCATAGGAGTGATTGTAGTAATCCTAGAAAAGTCAACTGTTGTGCATTATCAATTCATACGAACAAATCCAAGCATCATCCAGATTTTGATAATGTTGAAATTCTTGACAGGAGTGATAATTATGTCAAACGTCTGTTTCTTGAAATGTATCATGTAAATTTCCATAGCAACACTCTTAATAAAAAAACAGATACCCAAAATTTAAGTTCATATTATTCGAATATAATCAAGTGTTCATATTCATGACACTCCTTGTTTATTTATTTTTTCAATTTCAAAGAATTTATTCATTTGTTGATTATTCATTTATTTATCTATCAAATTCTACACATGTTTTGCGAAGAATATATATTTTTATATTTTTATCATCGTCAGTTATTTTATTCCTCCATCCTTTTTTATTTATTGATTTTTCAAGAGTTTTTGATGGTTTTTTATGGTTGGTTTACTCTTGTCCAGTTGTTAGTTTTTCTCAATGTTTGTGATTATTAATTCTCTATTTTTCTGTAAGTTGAAGTTTATCCGTTTTTACTTGTCAATTTGATTTAACTGTCTTATTGTTTACATTACTTTAGTCCCCTGAAGAAGCCAAAAATTATTGGTGAAAGCTTGGGTCATTGAAATAAATGAGAATTTTTGAATAATTAAAGACTGACTACCCAATAAACATCATAACATATATATACATATAGATATATATATATATATATATATATATATATATATATATATATATATATATATATATATATATATATATATATATATATATATATATATATATATATATAAACTTGGAAGAAATTCAATTTACCGGTAGCTTTCACTTACTTTTGTTAACATTAATAGGCTCACTGTTTCTTGAATGTATTAGAATGTTCTTCAACATCAGAATTTCGTCAACACATTGTTCAAGATTGTGACAACCCCTTTCATCTACTCCTGTTTATCGCAAATTCATTCTGTTGCTCAAATATTATTATATTACATTCGTTGAACAAAGCAATGAAAATTTCAATATACGCGTCACCTGCTTTGAATAAAACAACAACAGAACCACCCGTTCTGTTTGTGCAGCATAAATATATGCAAGCCACATGACTGCCAGTCAGACAAAACGAAACCCTATGACGTGGTTGCGCGAGCTGTCTGACCCAGAAAGAGCAGCCCTTGTAGAAATAACACTACGATGATTTTTCAAAATTGTGGCTCTTCTATAACGCAGTCGGTGGGTAACAAAGAATTTGTCGGACTACAAGAGCTGCCAAACTTGAGTATCCATTCACTTATCCCTCCAAAATCTTGATAATTGAGATAAATTTGACGATTACGTAACGTTGAGAAAGACTGGACTGTAATTTTGTATATCTGTAGCGGCCATCACCAATATTCACAGTTTTCTACTTGATATTGAAAATATTTTTTACTGCAGCAGATTTGATTAAATTCATAGAACGTGCAAAGCTGCTGCAGTAAGAATGACTAGCAAAAGCCAGCCAAACCAAAACAAACACAAATTAAATTTATTCGCAACTGAATACGTTTTGATTACTCTGCGATATTGCACATCCGTGGTTGCAATTTCAAATTAAATGTCACATTGTGAGTTATGTCCACCCATACAGAATTTCATAAGTCTAGCGAAAACACAAGAAAGAAGCAAAAATCAATATTGATTTAATCAAACAACGCCACATAAAAGAGGCGGATTTATTGTCTTTAACATAGCGAAGTCATCGGCCGCCACATTTTCATATTCAATATTGCAAACGGCGAACTTATTCATAAGAAACCTATCCGGAACAGGGAGAAAAATGATAAGAAAATATCGGGAGATAGCAATAAGAATAATATTTTCCATGCAAAATAATTTCCAAGTAGGATATTTATATTTATCTTTTTGAAAATCTGAATACTCAAATACATTTATTCTAAATGAGATAGTCAACTACAGATCTTATAACTGATTTGAGACGATCATCATCAACTTATAATCACTTCAAATGAAATATGCTTGCTCTCAGAATTTTGCATACAGATTCTCATTATTCTCGAACATCTTCATGTCGTACTATTCAAGCTTTGTATTATAGTGTTAAAAAAGTGGGAACCACATCTGAGGAATTCATCTCTTCAATCAATACAAAGACGGAACTAGTTGTGGCGAATAAGAACTTACATAAAAAGCCTTCAACAACTGTCATATTTTATTGTGAGCGTGGAAGATCAGAATCTATTCTTATTTTGGATACTATTTTTTTCTGACGGCGAGATAGCATATTAATAGAGTGCTTATCTCTGGACACAGAGGTCGTAAGTTCAAATCTTGGTCAGGTAATGAAGTCTTCCACTGCTTAGCTGGATTGACATTCACTATCGATACCTCTCCAAGTTTGGGATCAAATTTTCTTGGCTAAGCTATCTAGCACCGGCTGATTGTTGTAACTTTGTCTTTCACGATTGACTGATAACACACATGGCAACAATATGAGTACGAGACAAATAGAGTGAACCATAGCTGTGGGTGGAAATCAGCCTAGAGACATAGCCAATAGGTTTTGGTACTGAAATCCATAATAATATCTATAATAACACTAGGTCTACCATCGATAATTACTGAACAAGTGCAAATATTTAAATGACTCAGTTGATCAATGGAGATGAGTAGGATTCTTTTAATTCAGTAAAATGAGCTTCAGTTATATCAAAGACACATACAAACAGATACAAAGCAATACAATGGGAACGATGGAAGTATCAACGTCAAGGCCCAGTTGCAGAAAATATTGGTGACTGGTGGTTTCGTTGCTAACACTATTTTTAGAAGGATTCAGAAAGAACAGATTTTGAGAACGTCTTACTTATTCTTGATGTTCGAATAGAGAAGATTCATTGTATTTATTACAGAATTATTCATGAATATATAATAATTCGTATGTCATATATTTAACAATGCTATGATTTGGTTGAGCCAATCTATAAAGATTGAATACAAATAGTAACTGGATTCAATCTTACTAAGCTTAACACATGAGATCAAATTTATTCCATCCAGATTTGATAAACGCAATTGAATCTACCTGGAGTAGAAATAAGAAATCAGGATTATTCTATATCAAATTGAATACAAACGCAGCTGGGAAATCAAACAATACAAAGTCTCTTGCGATTGAATCGAGCTTTCTTGAACTGACGAAGCCTTGAAGTCTTAGCATATCAGAGTACATTTGGCAAGACTGCCCAGAGGTTTCTGGTTCTACATACTATCCTTAAGAGAGGCTCAGTCTTTTTTTCTATACGATAATTGATCAAAAACAATTTTAATTGTTACTCGAATCTTTTGATATACCATCTGTGCAATAGCATATCATGCTACAAGGGTCGAACGACTGTCATATTTGTCTGAGATTGAATTAGGCTGCACTCAGTGTAGACAAGGGCAAAGCTTCGTGCAGCCAAATTCATCCGTGACAATAATGACAGTCGTTAGGTGTCGGTGTTGCATACGATACTTTTTATCAAATGCACCTACGTATCCTCATTATAATTTCCAATTTTACTCTCTGCAGTGGGCGTTAATATCATATAATTCCTTGTGAACAGGGAATTGATAAGAATTGTTACCAAAGTTTGGAGTATAGAAATTTCGAAGCAGATTTCAGCACAGTAATAGGATACTCTAGGTGCTCGTGTTACAAGAAAGTAATCATGCTGAAATGATTCATGCTTTCGTGAATTTACATATATACAAAATCATGAAGCAGTGCTACATTTTACATCTAAATATGAATCAGAATATAACAATTACTCTTAAAACCCGTAAGTTGGCAATAGCATCGCACTTGGGTGAACACAGGTTCTCTCGGCTGTTTATTGTTTACATCTGCCGAGTAATATGAAACAAATGGTTTTGGATTCTTGCAATATCAGGCAGAGTATATTGGGACACGGTGAAGCTTTAAATACTTCAAGAGAATCTTCATTGCATGTTTCTGAGAAATGAACTAGTGATCTCAAAAGCATACATGATTCGAAGTGCCAATTTCGAAAGGAATTTGGAGTTACTGTAGTCCAGTGTTTATTTAATTTGAAATTGACTCCAAAAGTAGCCAACCCATCTTTAGCTTGAATCTACGTCTTAAGGTTCAATCCCAAATCAAGTCTATAATGGCATGTGCAAATATTCAAGATGCAACATTGTGACAGCTCCGATCACCAAGGTTGTCCTTTCAGTCTCACTAAATATAAAGTACTAATTTAATAACTCTCTTCAAGTGACAGGATGACTTGTTGAATCTGCAAGATAGCGAAATGGCTTGGACGTATTTTGGAGAAACTAACATATAAATGAACATAGCTACCGACTTTGGATACATTGCAACAGGTAATATAATATGATATTCTTAGCAACGATGGTGGAGTCATTTTATCACATTTTATACAATAAGACTGTAAATAGTTGTAAGTCTACTTTAGCACCTGACTTTGATCTGAATTGAGTCTCTACGGATACTTTTATAAGCATAAGAATGGTTAGTAATGCAGTACTGTGTAATCATCTACGGCATCCTCATAATCTTCAACACAGAAAGTCCCTCTTAATTTACCATGTCCCTAAAAACTTTCTTTTGTCAATGGCTTGCACAAGAGTTTCTATCAATCCTAATAATCATCTGTTCACGAGGAGAAGCTCATATAGTTCCACCTCAACATTATGATCTAGGATTGTTGGTTATACTTCAATAGTATCCTATTTCCAGTCTAATATAGTAACAGAAAATTCTCATTGTCTTGAGGAAGGTCTGCCAGATTTATTAGAGTGCTTCTTCCATCACACGCATAAATACAATTTTATATGCTTCCTCATGTCAGTCTTCCAGCAAGACACCTTTTTAATAACATATTTCGTGATCATTGGATTAGAGAAAGTATTCCAATTATATGGTCTTTACGGTGGTAAGACTTAAGACTACTTGATTATCATTGTTCTAGTTCATTTCATGCTCGTTAGTGTTGTAGATGTTTGGCCGCAACGAGTCATAGATGGGTGAGATCCAATAATCCTGGATGCAGGAATATTTGAATGCCTGAAATCCAGTCCATTCAAAAAAAGGCAGGAAGAGCAACTAGCAATAAGAAATAGACTACTGTATTAATAATCTATTGTTGAATAACAATTCGCATTTCTGCTTCTCCAGAATCACAATAATAAACTTCAACAATACATGCTATGATATTCTATAATAATTCTGTTCAAGATAGGAGACTCCTGCTATTATATCGTGGCTTGAGAAGAGAACAAAACAATGTCAATATCTTTGGCGTTTTATTTTCCACCCTAAGTTGTTTCTATAAACCCTCTCTTGATGCTTGAGAAAATGCGCTCGAGTGACATGACATGCCAATTTGTCGCGCAAGCTGACGTAGCAAACGTCACCGTGTTTACTACTCTTCTTCTTCTCTTCTTTCTAAGGCGATGAGATCGTCCCAGATCA
Source organism: Dromius quadrimaculatus (assembly GCA_963989225.1). Lineage (NCBI taxonomy): Eukaryota > Metazoa > Arthropoda > Insecta > Coleoptera > Carabidae > Dromius > Dromius quadrimaculatus. The sequence goes on from OZ022328.1 coordinate 9,683,230, forward strand.
AATAAATCACTCAAAGGGAAATTTTCACTACAACACGCGATTAGGAATTCTTAAGATTTCATATCATTCATTTCGATTCACATGCTTGCTGATGTTTATTTCTTTGCGTGCTTCTTTTATAAATGTGTTGAATTGTTGAATATTTGTTTGATAGGTTCATTACGTTTTCTTTGCTGTACTCTTGGTTTGATATCCATTTTCATGTTTAATGTTGGCCGCAATAACTTCTACAAACAAATGTTGTTTTTTGAGAGGAAGTTTCGCACACAATCGTGTTTTTCAACACAAGTACATCAAAAAATATAATAACAAATAAAAACATCAGTTTAGTACTGATATATTCTCTAGAATTTCAGTTCAAATCAAAGCGACAGCAAATATGTCTATTTATTTTTGTTGTCAGTTACTTTTCTAAATCTGTCTCTCCTAATCCGATTTTCTATACTGGAAGCTTTTAGTACTTCCATATCGTTTTCCAATTATATTAAGATGTGTACTTGGTTGACACATGTCGTGGACATGTTTACACAGGGTCAGGGCCGCCTGGGGCTATGTCACAGTGGTTGCAGATCCAAGCAAGGGTGGAATGAAAGCAGTGGAAGATTGGTGGAGGTGCAGACTGACACTCCCTTAAGCCTGTAACAGCTGATGGAATCAATGCGGCTCGTATTGACACCATCTAGCAGGACTGGACTAAACTATTTCTAAGAATCGAATAATATCATATTTTTCACTTTCACGATGTTTGTTATGCAAAAATAACGAATAATATACCGTGAATAGACTTACAAAATTCTATTTGTTTCGCGACATCATAACCATGTATCAGGTACATTAAAGCAATGAGGATTTCTACGCATCAATTGCCGGTATTGTAAATACCATAGTGGTACATCAGATATCAAACAATACTGATTATAGTTCAATATATCTAAATCAAATAGATTGTATATGATTGTTCTTCGGGCAGTGAGATAACCCACCTCTGGCAAGACGTCGGAATAGGCGTTAGAGTCAACGTGACGTGATTGCGTCGAAGAAAGCAGGAAAACCATTTGGAAATGTTTACCAGGGTTTTTCTGTCACACAACGCCTATCTGTATTGTGATCAGAAGGCTTTCTGCTCGAAAATAACGTAGGGAATAACGGCCATAAAAAGGAACATCCGTAGGAAACAAAAGTGAATAAGCGACGCGTTAGAAATGACAATTGGTAGGATGAGCTACAGAGAAATATGTCTATTTGTCTCCTGTTTGGTCACAAACAGATAAATTTGCTTTTATATATTTATTGGCTATCCTTCAAGCATTTTCATCATCTTTTTGTTACTTTATCAAATTATATATGATTATTGTTGATGGAATATGATAGAATAGTGTTTAATCCAGATAAGCATATCAACAGTAGCAATTGTTTATTGGCAGATGGTATTCACAGATATTTCTTACCAGCAAGTTGTCGGAGCCCAGATCATTTGTTTATGAATTGCAACTAGTTAGGGTCGCGAACATATCTTCAAAGACAACATATATAAATATCAACTATCAGAACACACAAGAATATTTTTGGCGCAGATCTTCAGCATACTCAAGGCAATCAAGTCAATCCATAATGCCCTATCTTTAAATCATACCTACGTGATATGCACAGACTCTTCAAGCACCTGTGATCAATAACAAATGTGTATACCAAACATCCTCTTATAGAAGTAATTCAAGAGCTCCTGCATCAAATAAACCAAACGAATATTTCAATAATATGAATCTGGATATCCTTATACATGAACATTACCAGAAATAATTCAGTAGATAAAGCTGCCAAAGAAGCCACCCATTCTAGAAAATCAACACAACTAAACATTGCGAATGACAATGAAAAGAGAACTTGAAGAACATTGGCAAAACAGAGGGGGGCAGACAACAAATAACAAATTAAGAGAGATACAAGAAAAAATAGAGCACTGGAAGCCCACGTTACAACAGAGACAAGAACAAATACTACTCAGAAGATTAAAAATAAGATACACCAGAATCACAAATAGCCATATATGCAACAGCACAACATCAATAAACTTTGTGATGAAGCGCTGTCTTTTTGAAAAACTGCTATCATTCATTTGATAAAACGATCCGAAATAACTTAACGAAATAACTTAACTGTTCCAGTTAATATCCTTCAGCTACAGTAATCCATGTCTAGCGAAACCTCTTTGAACTGTTAAAATTATCCGATCGAAGTCATCTTTGCAGTTGTTCTAATTCAACTCCTGAAATATAAGAAAACCGTTCAATACAAGATTTAGATAGTAATTGACAACTCACTGTTTGTATAGGAGTCCTTTGTATTTGTTCAAAATCTAGTTACAAGGTCATTCAGAACTCCTAATCTTGTCTTTGAAAGTTAGGTTTTAATTTAAATATATGTAGATCATAGTCCATGAAACAGGCCATACATTTTTTGTTGATTACCGCTTACTTAAAACTTTGTGGATGGTTTCATTGTGATGAGTCCGACAACTTTTTCATTTGGCAAAGCTCTAGATTTGAGGGCGTTTCTCAGCGAGGACTGATCAATTGAAAAAGTATTACCGTCATATTGATCTTTACACTAATCGAAAGATTTTTTTGATTATAAAATAAAGATATATGTAGTTTTGTCCGACATGAATATTGGCAGTAGCGGTGAGTCCGACAAGCCACACTTGTTATGAGTATCAACATACTTACCATAAGTACCAACATACTTATGACAAGTACGGCTGGTCGGACTCACCGCTAGCTCCAATATTAATGTCGTACAATACTTTTTTCCATTTTATAATCAAAAAATCTCCCGATTGACGTGAAGATCAATATGACGGTAATATTTTTTCAATTAACTAGCCCTATCTGAAAAACGCTCCCAAATCTAGAATTTTGCCGAATGGAAAAGTTGTCGAGTACATCACAATGAAGCCACTTACAAAGTTTGAAGTAAGCGGTAATCGACGAAAAATATATGCCCTGTCTCACAAACTATCGCCCTCTTGAAAAAATGAATTAGATCTAAGTTGTTGTGCACAATAAGCAGCGGACAGATCCTAATAATACTCTAATATATTGTTACCGAATTTTCAACCAAAAATTTTATAGTTTCCAGGAATAGAATTCAATGAAAAAATGAAACAAAATCATCACTTTTCTCAAATTTGGCCTCCAAGCAAAGCATTGACTAACTCGCAAAGAGGGGGTGGGAATTTTTGATGTAATTTGAAATAATTACTTGTATTATATGGGCACCAGGTACTTTTATTCGCGTACTCTATGCTCAAGAAAATACCAAAAACCAGAAGCTGAAAAAACAAGAGCACACGGGAATCTGAATAATAAGCCCTGAAGTGCAAGTTCAACTAATTTACCTTCATATATTCATTCAAATTGAAGATTATTGGAGTGTTGTACCCAGAAAAGTATTTTAAAATACTCGTGCCGAATCAACCTCGGCTAAAAATCAACCGTCCTAAGCAGTTCAATCGAGAGCCTCAACTATCAAACATGAACTTTGATTTTTATTGTACTGGGTGGATGCAATGACAAGAGAATATATATGGAAAAATGAAAAAAGAAAATACCGCTCCTTGACTCAAAAAAAAGTATCATAACGTTATAAAATGTTTGGCAAGGAACTAGCACACAGAAAATCGATACTCTATTTATTCATATTTTTGGAGATTGCTAGCTCTTTTTTCTCATAATCAAACCGGCTCAGTACCATTTATTTGAAATCTGAGTATAAATACAAGTTTGAATCGAACAATGAAACACTCTTCCGAGAGACTTGAATCTAGTGTATTTTGATAGGGCTTCTGTATCAGACCGAATAGACCGTTCCGCATTTATTGTGACTCCTGCTTTCAGAGTCACAGTATTCTCCGTGAGAAACGTCCTGTTGACAGGATTATTTAGCCCTCGCTGACAAGTGGTTACTGTTTGAGAGCCGTAGAAACGACTTCTTTTGTGGCTCCTGCTTCAAAGTCGCCATTCTCCGCAGCTGTAGCCTCTGCCGTAGGGCTACAGTCTCCTGCATCCAGCCGTAGTCTTTGCCGAAGACCTATAACATTCACATCTCGCAACTGTAGCCTTTGCCACAGGGCTACATTTCATTCACCATGTCATAGCCTCTGCCACGTAGGACTACGACAACCTCTGTCGAAGACGATCAAAAATTCGACGCTCCGTAACTTCAACTTTGTGTGCTAGGTCAAAGCCGTATTCGTCATATTTTCGTTGAACCCTTTTTTCTCCTGCTAGTCATCCGGCACCATTATATCGACCGTAAGCAACTCCCACGAGACACCAAGCGCACGTCACAACTTTAGCACTTGTAACTGATCACTTACCGTGAAACACATCATTATTGAATGTCCAGAATAAAATACACAAAGAACACAACATAAAATTCCACTATCACTGAAAAAAGCTCTGTATAGCACTAACAGTGAAAGCATCATAAGCTTAATTAAAAACATTGGACTAGCAGATTAATATGAACCATAACGTATTTACAATTTTATAAACACCATGTGCACGTTGAATTATTGAAAAAAAATCAATATGGATTCTATATGCAGCACATAAATGAACAACAATTGATTTTCTGCAAGTTGATATATTCTCATTTGATATTCTCATCAGAAAGTCCTTCCTGATTTGTGGATTACTTCTTCCTCGAATTGTATCTGGAGTATTTGAGGATTTGAGTTATTTACATTTCTAATAAGGAACACATATAGTAGTGGGGAACATTATCGCCAATTTAACCAACAGTTTTGATACCGTGAAGCTGTTATTATATATGGATTTTGCCTCGAATACCTACTGTGATAAAAAGGCACTAAGAACCATGATCATGATATCTGATACCCCTCAGTGTTTTGATTACGATCTTTTGATGTTGATATTGCTACGGAAGATTTTGGGGCAAAATTCTGAAAATCATATATTTCCCTTCATTCATTCATCATAATCTATTTGCTTCCATGCGAATACTTTTCCGAGAATATTTCATATTTATATCATGTCTCAAGCTAAAGAATTGCGTAACAAACTCTAAATTATATTCCAATGACGGAATATCTTCGCCCGGATTAGAATCCAATTTTCATCCGGTGATCAGCTGCAAGTACGATGACACGATTATATTCTTGACAAACCCAAGCGAATGGAGAAAATCCGTTTGGAGTTATGCTGGGAAATTTTTTGGAGAATCCATAAATATTTCCCTCTTTAATTGGTTGTTGGAATATTCATGAGATTTTCTGAGGAAATTATGTGTTGAATCATTTATTGAAATAGAAAGTGCTTTTTCCACCATACTATTAGTAATATCAACACTATAGTCTGAAGTTGCGATAGGCGATAAGCTTTTGTGAAAGAAAACAAATTAGCTTGCTAATGGATTGGAAGAAGTAGGTTTCAATCCACAAAGTTAGTACATAAATATGTAGTTTGGACTAATGACTGAATCCCCGATGAGTAAGGAGCAATTTCGATATAAAATATGTATAATTTTAATATCTTAATTGTTTCAAGGGACATTATCAATATTCTGTGGGTGGTGTGGATCATTTTGGATAGAGAATGCCCTAATTCAAATGGATATGTTGAAGTAGTCTGAATTTAGGCATTCAAATAATTGTGACAATTTATTTGAAATCAGGGTCGAATGTTTTATATATCGTGAAGAGATGATGAAGAATCTGCTTCCAATATGAACTTTCATTAGAACAACTGTATTTCCATTCTCGTTGCTAACTGGAATCAACGCGTTCAATCATAATTTCTCTTCCAAGAAATTCTTTCCATACAGCAAAACAACAAAGATCCTTCTCTTTGTAGTATTGATTGTGATATAAAATTAAATTCAATGTGCATACTGTCTTATAGCATATTGAAACTTCATTTCATACAAAAAAAAACTCTTATAACAATTCCGTTGCAGTGGTAGTTCAATGCATGAATATCTAGTAATTGCCATTTCTAAAAACTTCCACTTATCGTGAAAAGAACAGTCTATGTACATTTAACAGTATAACAAGCTGTTGAGTTCCTGATGCTTTTATAACAGAAAAGGAAACAGCATTTCATGAATTCCTTTCCAACAGTGGCTTTTCAGCAAGCGGATATTTCTTGTAGGAATTTGAAAGCCAACTTTATTAAAATCAATCCTCATTTCACGGTGAAATTTGACTTAGTGTTTCAATGAACATTTCATTGCGCGCAAGGACTAATAGAAAATATTTCCACTACTCTATTCATAATCAAACAAAAAAATTTTTCCTTATTATTTTTGTGAACAAACTGATGATAGAATTAGTTTCGCTCTGACATTGAAGATTATGAGTTATCAGCGTGGTATTGTATGCAGGATATAGATGTTGAGAATGAAACTTTTGGTATTCTCAACATCAAGACGGAAAGAGTTTTGGTAATTGGTATAAATTGGAGGGACCCTATACTGCTTGTTCTTGTGACCATATCGAGCATGGTCATCTTAGAACGATAGCTTTTGAAAATGGGGGCCATTCAAAATGACTGCCAGCTGCGATCAGTCAAACCATCATATCAATAGAATTTAGGTTTTTTTATTCAATAATTGTGGGCAATTTTACGGTCCACGTTTTTGTTCGGATTGATAGAGGTCAAAATATCAATATTTTGTCAAGAAAAAGTAGAAAAATTTGGAAATACATTTTTCAACATTCTTGTATTAGCAGTTAACAAGAAAACAGTGCAAAGTAGAAACATCTACCTCAATATAAAAGCTGTAGTGCATTTCATAATCTACAAGAAAAGAAACAATACATACAAATTGGTTCATTTGAAGTCAAGATATATCAAAATTTATGCAGCTGGAACGCTGTTGCTCCAAAAATTCACGATGTGAAAAATGTGAAATGCTAGTGAAAATTGAATTGGAGCATTTTTAATGTGAATTCTTTGATCTTAAACATATAATTGGTGCATGTAGAAGATTGCATAATAACAAACTTGTAAGCACAATAAATGTATTCTGAGTAGAAACACTTCATCACAATGAGGATAGTTGAAACTATTAACCAATAAGTATTCATCTTGTAGATGTTCATTCATTCATTATTCAGGAATAATGACGATGAACCATTAGGTTGGTAACAATAATGATAAACATGACAACGGAGTTATAAAGTAAGGCAAAGCAGGGAGAGGCACAAAGTAGATCAAGACATAATGAATCACGTTTCAGTTCGTTATTTTTATAATGAGTATCTAATTCTTCTTACTAGAGTCCCTATCATAGTTCTGGATTATTTCAACACATTTTTCGTCATTGCTTCAATCGTGCGAATCTTTACACCCTTTGCAGCCGCAAAAACTGGTGCACAATAACTTATTATGAAGGAACTACATGTTCAATCAAGCAGATTTCTGTCTTATGAAAAAACTTCAATGAGAAAATATCTTTAGAAGCTGGAAGACCACTGTACCATTTAATCACACTGAGGATCTTTTAATCAATCATAGACAATGAGATCTGGAGTTTTAGGGTACTGTTTTAGCCTTTAAACTTCAGTTTATGGTAGCTGACTTGCCTTGCATGCTGCATCAGCGTATCTTTGCATGGTGGATTTGATTTATGCTTACAGTAAGGGACAGAGCGCTTATCATGACTTTAAAATACGCCTACAGAGAGAAAAAGGCTTTATCCACATATCAAGAAAATTAGGCTGAAATTAGAAACGCTTAAGAAGAGAGTGACAATCAAGTTTTCCAATGAAGAAATCGTACTTCAATGTGATCGGAATCTTCTCGGTTGATTGACATACATAGCAGAAGCCCAAAGCCTTGACATGAGAGAAAATTCAAAATTTTCATGAGCCTCATCTTCTTGGATGTTATAGTGTTTGCTGTAGGTCTTTAAAAGGATATAAGAAGTCATTTATACATTGTAACACAGAATATCAGCAAAAAGTTGTTGATATCGAACAAATAACTTCTGCTATTGGTGAAGAAATAACATCAACTTCAATTGGATTGCATAGATGATTTGGTTGCGACACTGAGAGGTTGTCAACTATCTGGTGGGACAATGGATCGCTTATAAGCGCGAAAAAGTGCCAAAAAGTTTCCAATGATCAACTTATTTGCTCGTGCTTGAAATTTGTCATGGTCAAAAAAGGCCATATTGCACATGAAAAAACATTGCGCTCACAATTGTGTTACGTGCAAATTTGGTTTTTGGTCATTTTTTTGCTGCGTTGAACTCCGAAATATAGTTTGAGTTAATTTAGGTTTTTTTTTTTGTCAACTTTTTGTACTTAATTTAGGTTAAAAATATTTTAGTTTTTAATTCTAATTTCAATTCATATTCCAAATCTTTAGTTTCGTTTCTCTTCTTTAAGCTAAGTTTCTTTTTTGGTTATATTAGGAACGTGGTTATTGTTTACTTCTGTCAATTAATTCTTAGTTCAAGATGTTTTAATTGTCGCTGTTGTAATGCGCGCGCTGTAGTCAGTGACGTTATTCAGCTTTTTTTTGGTTTTCAATGAAAAACGGTTTTTTTCCTAATTTGGTCCGGTTGTCCGGACTTGACTCAACTCAAGTCGTCAGTCCACAGTTGGACTTCAACTACCGCAGTACATTTTATTTACTTGTCACAAACATTTTAAGAATCGCTTTTTGTATGTTGCCTCGCGCAATCCTCTAGGAGAGATGAAAAACTAGCTTTTCTTCGCTTCGCGAAACATTTTGGGCACTTGGTGCAGTTTTGTGTTATTCCGCAAGCATCTTCATTTTTGGAGGATTATCAAATTTTGTGCACGATATTGTTTTTTTTTTTTCGCCGACCATCTGCGTGCGTAATTGAGCTATTTCGACCAGCATCTCGGCTACGGAGTGCCTGATACCACCTAGGCACCCTTTTTTCCAACCTTTGACCCTGATGTGACGTCACCAGATTTCCTGAGCCAGTCCGGACCAGGAAATATCTGTTCGAGGAGTCCATCTTGGTGCGACAGACCAACAGAGGTCAACGAGCTCCAGCAACCAACCGGAAGTGACAGCTGAGTGGCATTACGTTCGTGATTTTGTTTTTTCATTTGGACTGCCTATATTTTTTTCCCCTCTATATTATAACTTACCCACTTTGGGTGGCCAAACTGCTCTACACGGCTGAATTTGATTCAGTTTCACCAACTGTTTTTTTTTTGCGTGGTCATTTGGACCACGCTGTTATTTTGTTAATTTTATAGGGTCAGTCGACCAAGTGTTTTTTTTTTACGCTTATGTGGTATACTTCGCTGTGAACTCGATTCGATCGAAGAAGGGCCAAATTTTTTGTTAATGTTTTTTTTTTTAGTATACTCATAGGCGTACGCGCAAGTTGTTCCGCATTTTCATCTATATTTTTTCTGTACAACGTCGAGGACTCTAACCTATTTTAGCAAAGCTCATTTACGTTCATTTATTTGCCCTACTTCGGCGTTAGGACATTGTAAGACCTACTATTTGCTTTATTTATTTTATTTTGCGCTATTTTGGCGCGTAATGTGAATTTATTTATTCCAATTACTTTCATTCATTCATTTTTTCTTGAACTACTTAGGTGCGTTGTTAAAATTAGGTACTTACTCAATTGAATTCATTCATCTTGGGTAAATCCTAGTTTTTTCATTGAATGAAAATTGCCCATACTTTTCTTTTCAGCAGTGTAGAAGAGAGCGTGATTTCTCTCAATAAGCTCGAGGTAAGTTGCTGTTTGAGTTATATTAAATTATTTGGGTGTTAGCAACCAGATTGACGCTGACGAACAGAATATTGACACCAATTCTCCTGTCTCCCAATTATTCCTTTCCACACCATTTTCGTGGTTGAGTTTCTTGGGAAAAATAAGTTCAACTACGTGGTGCCCTACGATCTATTTCTTCACCTATATCGTATTGTATATCTTTTGCTGGAGCTTGCCTAACTTCACCCAATTGTTTTCCCTAAGTCTGAGCTAGAGTTACGTAGAATTTTTCAAGTCATTTTAAGCTTAGCACGCAAATTTCACGTAATAATTGATCCGCAGGCAAAAGTGTGAATGATCGTTGAAGTCACCGTTCTAGAAGTTCGCGCGCGGTAGTTTGGCATATCCAAGTCCATTCCTCTGAGTTTCATTAAGATAATTTGATTCCTTCGGCTGTGTGCGTTGCTCTTGATAGAATTTTATACGTGATGATGATGAAATACGATTCAAGGTACACGTGAAACTACTGAAAAATGGTATAACGTTCAAATTGGGGTAGCGATCCTACTTTTCGAAACTGCCTAGCTCAGTACAAAAAAACTATTATCAAAATAATCTCAGGGCCAGATTGGGTTGTTGTGAGGTTAGCTTTGAGAGAAAAATATAAACTTTACCAAAACAAATATACTGGACGCTACGTAAGTTAACTCTAAATGAAACGAAAAATAAGGGCGCCACGCAATTGTCAATTTTTCCGTCCTAAAGCACACAACTGCGAATGTAGCTGTAAAAGGAGAGATGGTAGGATGGACGGGTAGAATATTGGGTGCTAGGATAATTAGATCTATCGGCGTTGATCAAGATGCCGCAGAACATAAAATAAAACAATATCTCAAACAGCGATACTTACTCACCAGTTGTAAAAAAAAAAAAAAACACTAAATAAAATCACTATCTGAAAATTAAAGTGGTAGGTATTCTTTTTCACAGAATAAATAAATCAAAAATTCACCCAAATAGTGAATATTTAATAAACTTCAGTGGAAAGTAGAATAGAGAAGATATGTAAATGAAAAAAGGTAAAATAAATAATTGCAAACAAAATGGCGGCGATTCGCGTCCCTACGCAGACTTCAACAAGTCTCAACTGAAAAAATACGTCCATAAACCTACTCCAGAAAAAAAGTACAAAATAAGGAAGATCAGGCCCTAGATTGATCAACCTGGTTTACAACGGGACGTAGCGTTTATGACGTAACCAGAAAAAGCATAAGAAAATGGAAGGCGACAACGAATGCCTATCGCAGCAAGAAAATAATACAAAAAATTAACAAAATCGTGATAAAGCCACGAGGTGCTTAATCAGGCAAATGGCACAAAGAAAAATAACTAAAGTGGAGTGACAAGAAAACAAAACTGAGGAGCACTCAGTTGGCGACGTCACTGGAGATCCTTACTGACTCGTCTGCCTGGCGTCTGGATCTCGGCCTCAGATCTGATTGGCTGAATTCTGGATGGTCGGGAAAGCCAGAGTGGAAGTGAGGTACTTCCACAGTATGTGCCTTGGTACGGACGACGTTTTATCGCTGATGGTAAGCGAAAGCAAAGAACAACCACTAACAACTTCAACTGATCTCCAATACGTGGGCTGCTCCACCGAATAAAACTAATGGCCAAACTGACTCAAAATATTCGGCCGGAGCACAGGTTTTCCCCAAAATAATCTCCAAACTTGGGATTGCTCACGCAACAAAGACTTTGGGAAAACCCACAAAATTGTAGTGGGGACAAAAAACGAAAAAGCAATAAATTTAAGTCTGTCCTACACAAGGACTTGAGGCTGACTGTCTTCAATCGAGTCAAATCCGATCGGTTTGACTTGACTGAAAATTAACCGTTTTTCAATTGAAAAAAACCTAGCGAACGCCCTAGTACTAAGATTAAGAGAAAAAACGTGACGTCACTGCCTGCAGCGCGCGCATTGCAACAGCGACAATTCAAAACAAAAATCATGAACTGAAATTAATTATGAAAGAAAACAAAAACACGCTTTTAATATAACCATAAAACTGAGCTTAAAGAAGAGAAAAGAAACGGAACTAAAGATTTGAAATATGAATTAAAACTATAGAATTGGAAACTAAAATATCTTTAACCAAAAGTAACTACTGAAGCTGACCCAAAAAAACCCAAATTAAACCAAACAATATTACAGAATTTGACCCAGCAAAAAAGTGACCAAAAGCCAAATTGGCACGTAGCAATGGGCTTATATCAACTCTTATTCATTTCTAAGAGATAATTCATCATTGATTTTTCTTTAATAATTGATAGAGCAAAGTGAAATTTTAAGGACTTTCCGACTATATCACAGCCAATTTATAGATAGTTCTCAAATCTATAATTACGATGCATCAAATAATTTGTGTGACAGCCATCACATTCGTCCGCTTGCGGGCAAGGATATGTATGGTGCCTCCTTTTAAACGTTTCTTTGCGCAAGCTTCAATTATTCCTGAACTCTTCTTGAGATTTTCTTTTGAGAAAAGGAATATCTTTCAACCGCACTTTGGCAAAAATGCATTTCATCTCCACTATTTTTTACATTTCGCATTATTAATCAGGTTTCTGGAAGTGGGCGTGAATTGAGTCAAACCTATGTACAGCTCGTTAAAAAAATCATCCCACGTTGTTTCTTAGAGTTCCTGTCTTCTTTGAAACAAATAAAACTGTCCAACATCCACACGCAAACTCTTGCGGGTGACTTTGACGATCATTTACAATAAATTTGTTCTGCGGATCAGTTGAAGCACAATGTTCCTGAATGTGCAATATGCCATGACCCAGACAAATTTCAAGCACGAGCAAATGAATGAATTTTTGAAAGATTTATAACATTTTTGCGCTCATTATCGGTCTATTATCCCACTTAACGAGTGTGAATAGTCATTTTATGACATCGTTGGATATCAATCGACAACTTCTCAAAAGATCAGCGACGACTGATTTTCCGATTGTTTATAACATATTCTTAATTATTATTATTATTATAATTATTATTATTATTTATTACTCATCCGACAGGCACATGCCCAATTATAGGATAAGACAAAATGTCTATACATTTCTTTATACTATTGACATTAGACTGAAATATGTCAACTTGGAGTTCAATTACTCTTAATGATTTATAGATGAAGTATAGTGGTTATTAAAGTAAAATATAAGACTTTGCAATCACCGTATGGAATGTTGTAATGCATCTAGATGACATTCCAGGTATACGAGAATTAATTTTAATCAATAATCCAGGATAGTCTGGAAGATTATTGATAATTCTAAAAACTGTTATACAAGCATTCATACTACGATGTTGATGCAAGAAGTGTGAATCAAATTTCTTAAATAATATATTTTGGGGTATTCCTCTAGCAGGATAAACCCCTTCTAAAATAAAGGTAGTTGATTTCATGAAACGCCTTTGAATTTTTTTAATCGACTCACACGCACTGACACATGTGGGGTTCCAAATGACAGATCCGTATTCCAGATGTGACATTACTAGCGAAATAAATAAAAGTCTCAAGATATAGAGAGTATTACACATTTCATTGTTTCTAACTAGAAATTCCAGAGTCCTAAATGCGGTTGGAACTTTGGAATCGATATGCGGAACAATTGTCAATTTGGGGTCAAATAGAATACCAAGATCAATGATAGTGTCAGGCCTATTCAGGGGAATATTGTTAATGTGATAGTTGAATCTAAGTGGAGATAGCTTCCTTATATAGGTCATAATGTTACATTTTCCTATATTCAATGATAATCGATTATTGCAACACCAAACATAGATCTTATCCAGATTATCTTGAAGAATTGCACAGTCATTGATAGATGAAATATTACAGAACAATTTTAAATCATTGGCATAAAGAGGATGTTTGATAGAAATGTCTGACATAATATCGTCGATGAACAAGACGAAAAGCAACGATCCTTTAGGTACTATAGATAGTTGCATGAAAGATGCTGACTTGAAACCATTATTGCTTACAAATTGGAATCTATTCCGTAAGTATGATGCAATAAGTTGAATAAGTGCAGACGATAGGTCGAATGTTTCCAGTTTATCAAGTAGCAAGGCGTGATCTAGCTTATCGAATGCCTTGCTAAAGTCTGTATATATTACATCAACTTGCCCGTGTTGATCTAGAGTTTCAGATATATATTGGGTCTTACACATAAGGTTGGTGATAGTCAAACGTCCTTTCATGAAACCGTGCTGGTTGATTGAGATCATGCCAGATATGTGACTATTGATTCTTTCGTGAATTATTGTTTCAAGAATCTCACAGAAATTCGAGATAATGGCCACTGGTCTATAATTATAAATATCATTCTTATCACTTTTTTTAAAAATTGGATTCACACGTGAAATCTTCCAGACCTCGGGAAATGTTGATGTGCGAAGAATTCAATTGAATATTTTAGTTAAAGGTGGAGCAAAAATCAGGACGCAATCTCTCAAGATAAAAGCTGGTATCAAATCAAGACCCATGGTCATTTTCAGTTTGAGTTTCTGTAAAGCTCAAATGACCTCATCTTCAGATACAAAATTTACATTCAAAGTTGGACGGACCACTGAACTACGAATTGGGTTGGTGTTTTGCGAAATGTTATTAAATGAAGAGGAGAATATTTGAGCAAATTTATCGACCATGACTTGAGGATTAGTAACAGATTCACCGTCACAACTCAATGTTGACGGAAAAGAGGTCAAATTACATTTATGATTAACAAAATTCCAGAAACTTTTAGGATCTAGAGTCAATTCATGTTGAATTTTGGTACAATAGTTGACGTAGGCAGTACTCACTTTAGTTTTAATTTCTTTACGCAAATTAATATATGTAGCTTTATCGGTGCTGCTACCAGTTCTTTTCAGTTTTTAAAAGCTTTATGTTTCATCCTAATTTCATTGATGATGGATCCTGTGTACCATGTTGTATATGATTTTGTATATTGCTTTTTGAGAGGTATATTGTGACTGAATATATTATTCAATTTTGCATAGAATTCATAAACAGCCAAATTGATGTCAGAAAATCCCAGCTGACATTCAAAAGATCATTGTAGAGAGCTAGATAGTTTGCTTTAATACTCTCAACACGCGTTGTCCCGCTAACTGGTTGTGAGTGATCGATTTTTGTGATATCTGTAACCTTATTGAAGTCTCTAATGTTTTTCCATCATTCCATCAACGAGCAAATGAGTCATCGTAAAATGTCGCTAGTTCCCCGACTATACAACTTCTTGGTCAATTAAAGTAGAAATTCATAACTACGATAGGGCTGGCATACGTCTTGGTACGTCAACACATGTTCCGGTTTGAGACATGATGTCCCATTGTCCCGACCCGTAAGCAAATTATCCCGGTTTGGAAGCCATAACTATTCAGTAAAAACCAGATCTAGGTAGATAGGCATGCATGTACGAAGCATAGTACAGACGACCAGCCGCACGTCAACATTGGCTTAGCTTAGCTGAAAACATCAGAACGATTTTTGCAGCTGGAACAAGAGCCTTGGAAGCTATAATAGACTTTTTTGAGAACCCTCTATTTAAACTGTATACTCTTTTTTGCAGTCAATCATCTTTAATTGGGAAGCAAATTAAAAGGATTGAAATATCGGTGATTACTGTTATTGAAGTGTAAAGTGTTATGGATGATACAACGGAACAATTGACCGATCGATTAATGAATAGGTATTTGGAAAATCACACAAAACAATTATGCACGAAACTCAAGAATGAAAGTACTCTCACACACAAGTGGAAACTAACGTCTCCTTTTTATATACCTATCAAGTAATCAAAATTGTAAGAAGTATTCACTCTAGTCGTCTATAGCGAGACTTAATATTTTTTACCATCTTTGAGTACTCATTGGTATTTATTACCGCACCTTGTATGAATTTATCACAAGAGCCATTTCGCTTCAACTATATTATGAATGACTCTGGTCTAAAACTCCACCTGTAATTCATATTGATTGCTTTTTTATCAACCATAAATAAATAAGAAAGTTCCCCAATAGACCGAGCTACCAATAAAACTCGTCCAAAGTCGTAATCCAAATCTGAAGGAATAGATCCATCCGGTGTTTCCCCAGCCGATGCTTGTTCCTTGTTCCCGTTCTTATTTTGTTGTAAGTGTATTTATTTTAGCCAAGGGCGGAACGTGTATGGCCCATACATCTCAGCTCCCGGCCTCATCAGCGATTCCCCGTTGATTCTCTTGCGTGCTGATTCTACAAGAACAAAAGGAAAGATACTTGTCAAAATATTATTGTTGGAAAGCTCACTCCTCGTCGCCGATATAGCTGACACACCAAATGCAAGATATTTCTATGGCAAGAATTTATTCTACAATAAAATCGAAATGAAGAGGTTGCATTCTCATTCATTTGTTGTTGGCATTTTGTGAACGGCTTGTCATCCAGAGGTATCGAAGAAACTTTCTCCCACACTAAGAAAGATAATCAAGTTTTACGACCCCAAGAAGTTATTGCTGCCATTAATAAAATATTTCGATGAAGTTGATTGATATAAAATCAGGTTGAATCAATTCATGTTTCACATAAAACAGCATTTGTATGCTCAGCATGTTTTTAATCATCCTGAAGTAGTTTGATTTGATGCTTCAAGCAAATAAAAACTTTTTATTATTGGACCTCTAAGGTGAATCAAGCAGTTGAAAAAAGATTTATCTCTGAAAGAATGGAAAGTTCAATAAAGTGGGAGCAATAACACTTTCTTAAATCGACAAGCACCTTTTCATCAACCATCTTTTAAAATTCACAAGCCGCCGCTGGATAGTGGAAGAGCAATTATTTGAATAGAATCAATTCGAATCGGAATATTTCTGCACTCGAATATCATACAAAAAGCTATCGGAAAATTCGCGGAATTCATTACTACGGCTGTAAGTTACATAATCTCTCATATTGATCTGTCTGTTCCTAATGGTCATGAGATTTTAACAGTCCTTCATTCCCTATATTTCACCCCGGTGCCAATATAAACTTCCGACCTTCATCTCCATCTTAAAGTAACTGCAATTACATTTGATTCCATACTCATTTTTCTTTTCCATTTGCATCGAGTATCTACTTCAAACTTGAGCATTTTTGAAACAAAACTTAGGCATGATAAAAACTCTGAGCACTTGGGATTTTCCGTTCAGTTACTGATTGGATTTTCAAATGAGAGGAGGTGGAAGAGTTTCACGCTCAGGAGATGACCACATAGGGGTAAAAATGCATTAAACGTGCTGTCATTTCATTGACCGGAGTCAAGAGGGGTGACGTTCGGGTGTCCTCTGGGATAACTAAATGCCACGACAGAATTGCGATATAAATGTGTCGAGTAAAAATATCAAATGGTGAATGTTACGTGAATATTGAATGATCGATATATTTCTCAAGAATTCATCGAATAGTTGCACATTGGAAAATTATATCAAGAGAAACATTCTATTACAACTAAGATTTCTATCAGCTTTGGCTGAATTATAAGAATATTGGGCACCTTGTCCTCTTAAATCTTCATGATATAAACCTATTATTTGGAAGATCATAGACAATGCAAGCACACTATCTCAGATCCAATAGTCGTACTAAAATTGGAGACTTGCTGATTTAGAACAAAAAATATGACTGACAGCCCCAAGTACAGCTCTTAGACATTACTACTACTGAGATCAAACACATAGTGTTTGGGAGCCCTTGAAGCTCAAACTCACATCCGTATCAAGATTACCTGCCAATGCTCTTTCTCTACACAAAAATTGATTTAAAATAAATCGGACTTGATAGTTTTTGGGAGCGTGGAGTGAAGAATACTTCAGTTCACCTTTGCTTGGTCTTTGAAGTGTATAAACCATAAATAAGGTTGTTCCATATTTTGTACTTAGATAAAACACATAGATACCCGACGTGGCTGATTGTAGGTAGCAGAGTGGACCAAATGAACAAAGTACAAGAATTAATAGGTATATCATCAATGTAAAACATCCTGAAACAGAATAAAAATCAATAAAACTTTCTCGAAAATGTGTCATTTGCAAAAAAAATCATTATACCTTAGAGCAGGGGTGGGGAGCCTCCGAAGTCATTTGTTCTGGCCCACGAGCAGTGTTGCCAACTCGTGGGAATTTTCCCATTTTCAAGAATTTTCCCATTTTTGAGAATTTTAAGCCTCAAATGGGAGTTAGGGAATTGTTCCCGAAATATGGGAATTTTTATTATTACTATTATTACTTGTCCGGCCCGCGAATGATGTTATAAATTTCCAAATGGCTCTTGGCAGAAAATAGGTTCCCCGCCCCTGCCTTAGAGGAAAAAAATACATTGTAAAACAAGTATCTGCTTATTGTAAGCTCCAACAAAACTTGAAGCTGGGCGAGGCGACAGAATTTGAGCTGTCAACGTTTAAAATCAACGCAGTTTACTTTTACTGTTATCAAAACCAAGAGAACCATTTCCAACTAGAATTGAAATATGAAAATATCACATACGACATTACATCCAGGACATAATACTAAGCCGTGAATCATCTAGTTCCACATCTTATCATCTTAAACTTTTAGAAGAGAATGTTTCTGAATATTCGATATCTCAAGAATACTAGCACACAATGAATGGGTAGTAAACTGCCAGATATATACAAAAACTCAATAAGATCCAATATAGATTACGGCAGTATTGCTTATTAAACTGCGGACTACAAAAATCTGAAAGTGCCATACATAACGCAGCAATTCGCATAGCCCCTGGAGCCTACAGATCAAGTCTTATAGCAAGCAAGATTACTAAGTCAACCGACCAAAGGCTGCTTGACCACTTTTTCCTAACAAGTGACATCAGAACAATTGTTTTAAATGAAACTTCTCTCCAATACATTTTTTCAAGCTGAAAATCCATATCACAACCAAATTGCAGTTGAAAATCGAATTCACATAGGAAGTTTCACCACAATCCAAAATTAGAGTGAACATGATAGAAGAGATGGAAAAACTTGAATAACAAAGTTACACAGCCAATAGAACACCTGAAACGGTTGCTATAACAAAAAAGGAGCATACAAAAATTCATTGTAATAGTGGATTTCCAAAGTGTACTGAAAAGCATTATGGACACTAATAATACAAACAGACATAACCAGTGCAACAACCTGTAGCGAAAAGATTGAACTTATATGGATTTCGTTGCACATAGAAATGATAAGTAACTAGAAGGCAAACCAAGCAGCGAAAGAGACATACTCAATACAAAACTCAATTGTGATGGAGGACATTCAACAAAAAATAAAACAACTTTTAAGAATGGACAACTATGTAAGTAGAACAGAACTAGGAATAATTCCACAAATGAAGAAGGATTATCAAACTACCTAGCATTCAATCGTTGGAAATACCAAGTAATCACGATCAGGCTAAAAATAGAGTATACACACAACACACATAACATCTCATGAATCGATCAGAGCCAAATAAGTGCGACACCTGCGGTATTTGAATCACATTTGCAATGCATCAAATACAGTGCACAACGATCAAAACACAGTACCACAAATTCTAGCTTATATCCAAACAACTACACATAACACAATTAAATTCCAAAGTTTGTTATATAATTTGACAATATCTACGAAATCTTTTTACAAAGAAGGATAAAAATTCTCAGAACTCATTTTTTAATAAATTAGTTCATTTGGAAAAGTTCTGTACATAAGAATGATTAGGAACACAACATTTCAACAGCAAAGTGCAACTTTTTTCAAATGTAGAAGTATAATAAATAAATAAACAAAAATTGTCAAGACAGCAAAAATGCAAAAAGTGACTGGATAAAATATCAACTCCTAGGATCGTGATACTCTGTGGTTCAGCATATAATTTAATGTCCACGGGTCTTCATGAGATAAAAATGGAGGTCTTAATAAGGAAATAGTCAACTCCTTGTGGTTCTAGATCAATCTGGCTCTACTCTTTTTGATTTGGCACATATCTGAATCATCCACAGATCTTCAGGAGGTGGTTCTGAAGTAACTCTTGCAAGTAGATTCATAGATAAAAATTACTTGAAATTATGAACAAATGACTGGTAACCACGATCGATTGAGTTCATAACCAGTATACAAATCCAAATTATCAGGATATTTTTTTATTTCTATTGCTTCTCTCATCAGCCTCTTGAACCAATTGTTCTCTTTAGCCAAAAGCTGTATACTCTTAAAGTCAATGCCTTGTAATTCTTGATTGGCATGCTCAGCCACCGCAGACTTTTCTGGGTGGTTTAATCTTATATAACGAGAATGCTCTTTCGGTCTTGTTTCCACAGTCCTCTTGG
The DNA here is from genome assembly GCA_963989225.1 of Dromius quadrimaculatus. NCBI lineage: Eukaryota > Metazoa > Arthropoda > Insecta > Coleoptera > Carabidae > Dromius > Dromius quadrimaculatus. The sequence goes on from OZ022328.1 coordinate 9,703,385, forward strand.
TTTGTCAATTGAATTATATGCTAAACCACAGGCAGAGCTCTACGATCCTAGGAGTTAATATTTTATCTAGTCACCTTTTGTATCTTTGTCGTCTTGACCATTTCTGTTTATTCATTTATTATACTTTTACACTTGAAAAAGGCAGCACTTTGCGGTTGAAACGTTGTGTTTCTAATTATTTTTATGTACAAAACTTTTCCAAATTGAACATACTTCTTATTAATGTTATTATCACCTCCAGAATTTTTTGAAATCATTTGGCTCTCCCTTTTTGGATCAAAAATAGCAGAGCCCGATTGATCTAGAGTCATTAGAAGCTGACAATTATCCTATCCAGACCTCTATTCTCATTTTCTGAAGTTCTGTGCACAATAAATTATGCGATAAACCACAAATAAAGCTCTTCGATCCAAGGCTTTAATCTATCATACTCATCTAGGCACTATTTGTATACTTTTGTTGTCTTGACAATTTGATTATTTATTATAAATTTCAATTTCACTTGGAAAGAGCAGCACTTCACTGTCAAAATGTTGTTTTCCTGATTATTTTCGACAAAACTTATTTCCAATAGAGCATATCCATTTGTTGCTCTGTTCAATACTTCTGTATGAATTGTATATTCTTCCTTGGAAATTACATTACTTGGATTCATCCTCACATTGTATATAAATTCTCTTTATGCTCACAAGACACAACAATACCTATAGTTCTCCAATTTTTTTTCTGGTTTATCATTCAATTTTTCATCCATTGTAACTTTAACTAGTTACCATATTCATATATATTCGCTTTTTATCAGTATTTGATTGTTAAGCTGTGAAGCATTACAAGAATTTTTCGCAGACCCTGGATTATGTCAAGTCTTAGAGCTCGATATGCCTTCTAATTCTTCATAATCTATAATGTTATTATTTTCATTGTTTTTTTCAAATGGATGTCATCGATTATTATTATTAAAAACTGATTATGGTCAGCTCTAAATTGAAATATTACATATGACTTATGCTTGTCAAAACTGGAAAAGATTCTATAAGAATAAACCAGAGGATTCTTGATCAGACTGTTCTCAAAATTCATTCTACTACCGGTTTCGATTACTGGCTGATTTACTTCAAACTACCGGTAAGACTTCGGAGAAAAAAGGACAAATTCAAACATACTTCAAGAAAGGTGAAATAAATCTCACAAATTCAAAATGAATAGAAATAGTAGCTCACCCAGGGCCTTCACAAGAAAAAACTGCGTCAGACAGCCTGCTAGTATCATTGTAAACAATACTGATTCTATTACTGCTTATAATAAAATACGTACCAAATTGAAAAAAGATATTAAAACGCGTACGACAACTATATTTCTCAATGAGAGCTCAATATTAAGTCTGATCCAAGTTCATTTTGGAAATTTATTAATTCCAAAAGAAAATCCTTTACATTTCCAAATACCATGATGTTCAATGATAAAAATCTAAATTCACCGGAACTGATTACCAACGGTCTTGCAACTCACTTTGAATCGGTTTATTCTCCATCCTCTAACAATAACTGTCCTACTTTTCCTGTGGTATCCGATAACAATATTACACTGAATCATATAAGCAGGGATGAAATAATGAAATCAATTAATAATTTGAAATCTAGTTTTACTAGTGGTCTGGACCTGATTCCTGGTTTTTTAATAAAAGATTGTTCATATCCGTTGTCTAATGCTCTTTTCTATATATTTAATTTAGCCTCAAAAACAGAAACTTTTCCAGATATATTGAAACTTACTCGGATAACACCAGTCTATATAACTGGGTGCACTTCTAATATAAAAAATTATCGTCCGACTGCTGTTCTCTCCAATTTAAGCAAGGTATTCGAGAAAATTATTTATTCCACAATCTATTCAAAAATTAAGAATAAAATATCTTTTTATCAGCATGGTTTCACCGAGAAGCGCTCCACTGCTACAAATCTTTCTTATTTTATCCGCTATGTTTCCAAAATTTTAGAAAACCAAGGTCAGGTTGATTGTGTATACACTGATTTTTTTGAGGCTTTTGACCGATTGGACCATAGTATATTGATTGAAAAGCTGTCTACCTTCTCCATTTCCTCATCGTTAATTACTTTATTGTCTTCTTGACCATAAATCCTCTTATTTTTCTCCTTCGTCTGGTGTTCCCCAAGGTTCAAATTTAGGTCCTCTTCTATTCATTTTATTTATTAATGACTTATCTGATATTTTACATTGCAAAAATTTTTTATTTGCAGACGATTTGAAAATTTTTCATTCTGTGACCTCCTTGAGTGACCTTCAAGAAGACCTGTACCACTTGATTGAATGGTGTTCATCTAATAAATTGAATTCAAATACGGACAAATATTTCATAATGTCCTACACTAGAAAAACTTCGTTTCTAAACATGAATTATACAATCAATAATATAACTTTAATCAAATAAAAGACCTCGGGGTTATTTCCGATGTTGAATTAACATTTCTTGAGCACATGAATCATATTTATAAGGCAGCAATCAAAATGCTCGGTTTTGTTATACGTAATAGTCGCGATTTTAACAATATTTTTACAATCTTTTATTTATATTACTCCTTTGTTCGTTCCAAGCTTGAGTATTGCTGTATTATTTGGAGTCCTGTTCACGAAACACATCAGGACCACATTGGAACTATCCAAAAAAAACTCCTACGATATAATATATTTCAAAAAATTTGGTAACTATCCAGATCATACTATAGGCTACAAAGATCTTTTGGAAATATTCAATTTTTATTCATTATATGAACGTCGTGAATTTAATTTGATTTTTCATGTCTCCAAATTGATTCATGTTGAGATTGACGATTCTGTTTCTCTCAGCCTTCTTCCCTTCCACACTCCATTTCTCCACACCCGATATTCTAGTTCCTTTTATTTACCAATTCCTAGAACTAACATCTATTTTTCATCACCCATTCATCGAATGTGTTCGGTTTATGATTCAAAATTGGCAAATGTAGATATTTTTCTTTCAACTCCTAAATTAATAAAAAAAAACATGTATTCTATTATGTACCTTTAGATTTCATTCATTCAATTAATTAATCTCTAATATTTTGTACTTTTTCCTGCCCAGTTAGTAGATTTGTATCTGTTGGGTAGTGTAATTCAATAATAATAATAATAATAATAATAATAATAATAAAGAATCAAATGAGAGGCGATGGAAAATAAAATGACATAAAAATTGATAAATCCCAATCTGTTGAACAAGAAATACAGAATATAACAAAAACTAACTGAGAAAATAATTTCAATAAATTTCTTTGAGACTGTTCATGTTATTCGTGAATTGTACTAACAGATTTAACAGTAGGATTAGTTCGAGGTTCGTTTGGTTATTCAAACTGAAGTCAGCATGGTATCTTAACCACTTCCCAACCTCTATGTTTTCAAGGAAATCAAGGATCTCGTCATCCTTGCTGATGGGCATGATTGCTAAGTTCTGATTGACATTAGCAGGCTGCCTGGCATCGTTCCCTGCTGTGAAAGTCCTGTAATCTCATTATGTGAGCTACTATTTTTATTATTTTTTGATCTGTTAGATCTCTTACACTTACTTGAACGTATGTTTGAATTTGTACTAATTTATTTGCAGCTTCATTAGTAGTCCGGAAATGATTCCTCATCAATTAAGACCGGTTTTTTTATCAATACTTCAATAAATACTTTGAATTTGGAAATATTTGAATGTCAATTTCCCATAGTCAAACAAAATCAAATTAACACTGTTAAAAATACTTTTATCAAAAATTGGATATCTCCACGAATTATTTTTCCCTCCATAGATTATATCGTGTAATCAGCACTGTTATTTATAGAAAATTTCGCTGAATGTGTCTTTTATTATTGTTGACGAACTGTGATTGTTCTCTTCTTGCGTAGTATAAATAGATCTTACTGTATTATTCATTGCTCTCTTCTTTGTTGCAAGATACCACTATTATCGACATATTCTGGTATAGTAGGCTTAGCAGGATAATCAATCCTATCAATACATCGTCTAATTTTTTGATTTGAATATAGTTCACGTGTCACTGTCAGTTGGCACATGATTTATGACTCACTTCAACCACTAGCTCTGGAGGTAACACTAATAAACGTTTTAACGGTGAAGTCCACAAGTAGCCATATTTGCGATCAGTTACAAAAAAATTGCGGATACTTTTATTTGTTTTATTTGGCCATAATAGAATTTTTTTTCTCAATCCAAGCTTCAGTTTGCCTATGGGAGAGTGCATATCATGTTTGCATGTACATCAGACAAGTACATCCGCAAACATAGCTCTGACGCTTCCGGTATTGGAACGTTATGTTGCGGTGTTGCTGAATACACATTCAAACACAGGAGTTTTTACCTTTGCCGTGTCATTGTCACTCATACATCACGAATAGCCGCGATACGACACTAGTCCAATGACAATGTAGAGAACCATTGCCAATGTTTGTAATAAAGCTGACAACGGATTGTAATACATAAATCAAGGCAAATTTATGTGCACAAACTATAAAATGTTATATTATATTCCAATATTTCATGCGTAAAATTTGCAGAGGATATAAAGCCCTGTAGAGCGTAATCTATATTTGATTAATAATGCAGAAAAATTTCACAAAAACATGTTTGGCAAATAATGCATAATAAATGTATGCAATTATTTGTAACGAGCAAAAATAATTCTTGCGGAGAAGAAACAAGTGATGATCAATCTCCTCTTTTTGTAGACTATGATTGTGTTATTGCAGGTATTCTTTAACAATCTTGACGATTCATCTATATTTTCTTATTTCTTGTTGTTATAGTTCATTGTAATGTGACCAAATATTCTAGAATCTGTTACAGTTCATCTTTTCAGAACCATAATCTTTTCAATATAATTCTGCTACTTGGGTTGGTAGTTGTTTGAATTGAGCTATGAAGAATAAGAAGTGATTTTATCTCTAATAATAATGATCTGGAATAATAAATAACGTTTATTGTATGGTAATTATTATTATAATAGTCTATTTACATCTCTCTATACCCTTTTGGGTGTCGAGATTAATTTCACAATAATTATTTATTCAATGTTGCCAATGAAATCTTTCCATATTTTCCTCTGTTTCGCCATTTCTCTTGCAGTGTGACTATTGGTTTTGTTTCTTCTCAATATTTCTTCTACGTTGTTTTCCCATGTCTTCATTGGCCTGCCTCTTCTCTTCTTAGCTGCTGTTCTAGCATTCCATATGATTCTCGCCTGCTTATTATCTGCCATTCTTATCAAGTGCCCGTACCAGGCAAGCTGTTTTTTATCTATTGTCTTTTGTATGCTTTCCGTTTGTAGCTGTCTTTTGGATTGTTGGTCTGTCGATCTGTCGATCAGTCGATCTGTCTGTCTGAAAGCAAGATAACTTTATCAGAAGAGATAGAGGCTGCATACTGTTTGTTCTTCAAAGTGTGATGAATCTCAGATCATAGGGCAATTAATTTATCATATGTGCATCACACTTGTCTGAATTTGCCTTGTGAGTTATTAGGTATCATGTTATCCTCCAGAATCCATATAAGTCCCTTATTATAAGCACTTTCCTCAAGCAATTTGATAGCGCGATTGCTCTAAGGTCCTCCTCTTTCGATTTTTTTGTCTTCAATGGATGTACGAATTTCACTCCTCTCGAGGCTTTCAGAAATATATTCATGGTCTACACTAAGCAAAGAACACAAATACATTTGAAGTCAGAAATACAGGAGTCTTAGAAATCAACATCACTATGTTACAAAACACTATGAATTATTTTGAACACACAAAAATCGTACGATAATCACGATACTACATTGAACTAAGTGTCAATAGCCCAAAAAGTTGACAAATTCAAGCTCTATTGATTATAAAATCAATTCTAATAATAATAATATTTTTAAAAAATCATCGTTACCGGGTGAATCAGTAATAATGAGAATGTCGAATAATATCAATCGTTTTGAACTTACATACAACATTGCATTGTTTTTTTTCTTCTGTATCTATTAATCCATTGATTCAAAAACTGATTCACTAATTGGAAATGCAGAAGGGATACTGGAAGAATCATCTTAATTGTAGCTATAACTGAGCCTTTTTTGATTTAACCTTGAAGTCTGGAGAAAAGGTGAGGGAGAGATTATTCAAACACGTTCTTCATGTATAAATATCTCATCCCCTAATAGAAGCCACGTGAAATTTCGCACATTGACTAGTTTGGACTGCACAATTCGTTTGTGCACGCAATATTTTATACATAAGATAGTGGAAATGCAAATGTTTATGAAATCATTAAGTTTGCTTTCCGGAAGCCATTGACATTGAAGTAGTCGGAATAAAATGAAGTGACACCGTGTTAGCCCAGCTGTGCATCGAACACTGGACTATTCGTGAAATGTGCAATATATTTCACACTTAATTTATGAATCTCCAAATATGGTAAAAATTCGAGTGCAACTGAAGGTTCTATCACTCCTACTTTTTTATTTTTCATCGCTTTACATCAATATACGATTTCAATCAAACCAAAGTTAATTTGTTTCCAGATCAATTCTGGTGGGCTACGCATCGCGTATTAAATTCTCTAAATCAGGAATATTATGATTTCAACTTGAAAGCCTCAATCTCCACGGTAGTGCTTTGTGCAAATATTCAACTGAAGCTTTACCTCGCAATCTGTCTTGTGCAAAGAAAAAATTCACTCTTTCGATTGATGCTTCCGATGAGAGCGAAAGATATTTGGAAAATATTTAGGAAGCATATTTGAAATGTATGTGGCGGAAGAGTAGGCCTTGGCTATTACAGCTGTCTTGGTGGTAAATATAAATAGCTATAAATCGGTTGAAAGCTCATGGCGAAACGAATGGTAGAAAGAAAGCGAACGTGCACATGGATAAATCGCAACATTCTTTCTTTTTACGAGCGGCGTTACTCCTACGGCGAGTTCCTTCCCTTTCACGGCTCATTTACATATATGTTTAAAATATGAGTTAAAACGAGATTTTAAGCAATTTAGTGTCCCCGCGTGCCATTTCTTCTTCGAAGATTATTTTGTTATACATTTCTTGTAACCCACCTATTTGGATAGAATTTACATTTTAATGCGTTTGGCTAGCAAGAAGCGCGAGAGAACTGACGGCGAAGCAATGTTCTGGCTGAGAACAGTAGACGAAACATGTGCCGGTGCGATGAAGCTGCAGTTTAATCGACAATTAAAGCACAACATGGCCCCTCAAAGGCTTCATGGATAACTACAGACTGCTACGATTCTACACTTATTGCCATATATTAACCCTTTGATATTATTTCAACTTATATCAAATTCCAACAAAGGTGGAAAAACTCAGGAGGATAGTGCAGTGTAGTATAGTTGAATAATTATGAGGATGATTACGTATAGTGATAACGAGATAGAGAAGATACAGTTAATTCATGAATGCAAAGTATAATAAACTCCTCTTTGTGCAAAATGCTTTCTTCAACGACGGTATCCAAATAATCCTGTATATTTTATGACTCATTCTATATAACCTATCCTTTCAATAGTCATCGTCTCATTTTCATTATCATTAGACAGTCTCCGACAGTTTTTGGTCGATTTTTATAATTCATGCCTCAGTCGGGCTAGATCATAGATATAATTGATTGTATACTGTGCGAAACAAGAGCATATTGTTAGTTTAAGTTGTAAATTTAAGTGAAATGTATATAATTTTGTACGCATGTACATCATAACTCATTGTTACATTATGAATCATGATTAATATTTTGGATAACACCATGTAAATATTAATTAAAATTTAAATTAATGAGCTTGGATATATGTGTGCATAATATAAATTAGAAATTGGCTATAACACACAGTGAGATTAGTCGATTTAAAGCAGTAATACTGCAATTTAATTGATAGTATCAGTACGTATGAATATCAGTGGGCTCATTTTGATGGATAACTGAATCGATATTGTAACTTATTTTTGTTCTAGAATAGATCGTGACTCATTCACATAATCCAGTTACAAATGATCAAAAAATAGAACATGATACTCTTTCTGCTGCCTCACATTATCATTCATGAGTTTTCCTTAGTTTTCGTGGAGATAACTTGGAAAAATTAATTGACCACGTTTAATAATAAAAGTTGTAGAAATGCAGTAAACACATTTTTCCAAATCAGATTGTTTTATATTGTATTTAAATCGTAGATTTTGGTGGAAATCAATATAAGGACTTATTGCTTATCAATTTTTGGTGGATATCAACATAATAATATAATATTTTTTCTTATCATACGCAACTTTTTATTCTATGTCACCGGGAACAAATTGTGAAAGTATATATTGATGGAGTACCTCTACTATTGTTATTTGAGATGGTAATTCATTTGTTGCCTTTTATTTATGGCCGATCGCAGGATCTTGAGTTAAACCAAATCGTTTTCAATGATTCATCTCCTTTGTAACAATATCAATTTCTGTTTTTTTTTTTAGGCTTATTTCCTGTTATCGCTCCTGAACAGAGTTTTCAAGATTAATTTTTTAGAGGGAATCACTCTCCATTCCTGATTTTAGATGTCACTCGCTGTGTTGTTTCATTTCTTTCTGTCTTCTGTTTTCTGCTTCCATTGTGCTTTTTCCACTATTTTTGGATCCTCTATCTCTTTTTCTTCTTCCTGCTGGGTTTTATACTGGGATTGATTTCATTTTGTTTTGTTCTCCAGCTCTCCATACGTGTCTAAGCCATTTTATTCTTTGCTGTACTATTTTCTCTACTATGTCTGCTTTTTCTAATCTCCTCATTATCCTCAAGTCTTTTTAGTCTTTTTCCGTTATTGTCTCTGTTTTGGCAACATAGAATGCTACTGGCCTTATTATTGTCTCATATATTCTCATTTTTGTTATTTTGAACGGAGCTATACTTTTTAATAGTTTGTTATCTGAGTAGAAAGCTCTGTTTGTTACTATTTTATTTTCTCTGCTTCTCTTTCTCTTTAATTTTCCATTGTGTCACCTTGATATTTAAGTCAGTCTACCTTTTCAAAACTATATTTTCCAATCTTTTTCTCTTTATCCTCTGTTTTTTCCTCGAATTCAATTATTCTTGTCTTATTGATATTTATTCCTTGTCCTATGATATATTATTATTATTATTATTATTATTATTATAGTCTTTTGACATCATTTTATACCCTTTCGGGTGTCGAGATGAATTTCACAATAGTTATATATACATTGTTCCCAATAAAATCTTTCCATGTTTTCTTCTGTTTCGCCATTTCTCTTGCAGTGTGACTATCGGTTTTGTTTCTTCTCAATATTGCTTCTATGTTGTTTTTCCATGTCTTCACTGGCCTCTTCTCTTCTCAGCTGCTGTTCTATCATTCCATATGATTATCGTCTGCTTATTATGTGCCATTTTTATCAAGTGCCCGTACCAGGCAAACAGATTTTTATTCATTGTCTTTTGTATGCTTTCCGTTTGTAGCTTGATTCTAATTTGATCATTTCTCATTTTGTCTAATTTAGTTATTTCTTTTCTTTTCTTAGGTACTTCATTTCTGTCGCTTGTATTTTACTTCTGTTTCTTTGGTTCAAAACCCACGTTTTACCTCCATATATAAGTATTGATTTATATATTGTTTTGTGCAGTGTGTCATTTTTGTTGTTTCCGTTACATATTTGTTATTAAGAATTGTTGTGTTCATCATGAAGAATTTTTTATCCGCAGCTTGTACTCTATTATTAGTTTCAAAATCTAAGCTTCCCTTATTGTGTATTGCCGAGCCCAGGTACGTGTAAGTTTCTACCTGTTGTATTCCTCCGCCATTTATTGTAACATTCGTGCATATATCTTCCCTAGATACCACCATGATTTTAGATTTTTTGGTGTCTATTGACAAGTCGTATTTCTGTAATTCCTGATGCAAATTGTGTTGTATGTCTTCCTCGCTGTTTGCAAATATGGCAAGATCATCCGCAAATGCACACTCTGCTATCGCCATTCTATTTAGTTTATAGCTACCAATCTCAATTTGTTTTGTTTTTTCTTCTATCTGTATTAGTATTTCGTCTGAAAATATGATGAACCAAAGAGGACTCAAGGTTCCTCCTTGTTTTAGCCATTGTGTTGCTATGAATTCTGAAAAAATATCGTTGCCCGTTCTAACATAGCTATTTGTTTTTCTATATATACTTCTTATTACCTCTAGTAGTCTTCCAGTTATCTGTCTCTTCTCCAAGATTTCCCATAATGTATTCCTTTGTACCCTATCAAATGCCTTTTCAAGGTCTAAAAACAAAATGAAAAGTTTACCGTCATGTCCCATAGTTCTTTCTATCAATTTTCTAATTTTAAATATGTGGTCCAGCGTTGAATGCCCTTTTTGGAATCCACTTTGTACCTTTTCTAACTTTGTTTCTAACTTCGCTCTAAGTTTGCTCTCAATAATTGCTTCATATATTTTTGCAGCTGTACATAGGAGGGAAATTCCTCTGTAGTCACTACATGTTCTTGTGTCGCCCTTTTTGTGTATTGGAGATATAACCACTTTTTCCCAATGTTATAGCTTCTTGTTATTATCTCTCCCTGCTACCATTAACCAGACTAGTTCAACTTCTGGTTATGAAATTAGTCATTAGAGCCTTCAATTTTGTTCATTTACATGTCTATTGCTTCGAATCATATCAATGTAATTTCACGATCTTGAAAATTTGTCAAATTTGTTTTGAAACCTGAGGAAGGTAATGGAGTTAATACTGTATCCAGAATCACATTATTTCAATTAACTGTATGCTTCCAGCATTTCCTATTTCAGATCTTTATATCCTGAGAGGCTCGTGCTGATCCATATGTTTGGTCCCTTGCAGTGTCGGATTTACTAGCAGGCTGAGTTGGCTTGAGCCTGAGCCGGCAGATTTCAGGGACAACAAACTTGAGAACGGAATTTCCTCTGAACCATCTTACAGAATTATTAGAAAATCTTCAAAACGATATACTGATGTCTTGCAGAAAGAAGCCTACAAGACATCATTCCGATGACTCTTTCTTCTCTCCTTTCATTGTACATTGAACGGTACCGTAAACTTCAATATTTTTTGGTGCAACACTCAGTTCATGGTCCTCAACCGGTGATTGACCTCTGCCCACACTTTAAATGAATGGCAAGAAAGCGAAATAGCGGAAAAGATATTCCACATTCCAACCAACCCTTTTATCGTGTTATCCATAATTCAGAAGTATAAATTCGAGAGCACCTATTTTTTTGAAGAAATCTTCTATGAAGTCAAGAATAATTTAAGGAGTCCTGATGACGTCACCATCACTTGATCGTAAGTCTGTTGTTAGACGTGCACGCTACGATTAGATGTTGACGTATATCGAGTGATTTTCAGTTGCATTATCCTACTCAACATCGAACTGTCAGTTCACTTTCGAGATGAGGTTAAAAAATAGGTAATATTTTCTATATGTTCTATATTTTCAAGTTCCAATGTCTGTGAAAAAATGCTTTGTACAGTATATGAAAAATAACTCTGCAAAAACAAGATAAAATATTCATGCTCATTAAATTTCTACCATCTGATAATTCTTGTTCCATGTTTTCCAAATTGAACTGCTGCTTCCATTCGACCATACTATACAATATTTAGTGAAAACGGGAAAAAGAAGTAACCCCACTAAATTGATTGTCAGCAGAAAAACTAGAGTCTACTGTAAAATTGGACAGCTGTAGTGATAGTTACGTCACGTCACTTGTTCAAATGAACATTCAAATTTTGATATTTCGAGTTGACCTCACAACAAAGCATGAAGATTTTTTCATTTATATCCACAATTAACAGTCTTTTATGTGCAAAAGATAGTTTCCAAACGTTTTCAGATCAAACGAGCCCATTGTTGAATTGTACAAATAATTCAAGAACTGAAAATCATAGAGATAACAACAGTAAAAATTTGACAGCCTACTTGTACAATGTGTGAATCCGTCACTGGTTTCACTGTGATGCAAACCAACTAACAGAATATTCACCTTTATCTGTAAATTCAATGAGTTTCAATGTAACGTACAAATTTCAGGGAGGAATGAAATAATTTTTTTCATAAAATATTTGTATTTGTTGAACTCGCTCCGCAGATATCAACTAGTTTCAGAAACAATTGTGATAACCTGATTCCTATAAGCCACCAATTATTCCAGGATAATTTATTTTGCACAATATAAATTACAGAATTAAGTAACAGGACAAGTTGCTCCTGGAACTATGAAGTTTTCATTTCTAGTTCATGCTGTGCAAATTCATGATATCCTTTTAAATTCTTTCACTTATTTAGACACTTTGTTGGAGTATTGGGAGTTGATGGGGGCGCAATTATACCGTTAATCTCCCACTCTCAGTAACAATAATGACATGAAGTACGATATGGAAAGAATTAATAAGCCAGTCCGCAAAATTTATCCTTTTTAACTCAATTTGTAAAGTATCTAGCATTAGTAGCTCATTTAGAGAAGGAACAGAATTTAAGTTAATCATAATTTTCATTATAGAGCTTGCAAGCAAGCCATTATATTTGGGAAGTTCATTTAAATGAAACAACACAAGTGAATTTTCAAAGGGGCAAGTATTTACTTCGGCTCCCCTTATTATTCCGAAAACATTAAACGTCTTTAATAATTTTCACCGCTCGAAGGGCGGTTTTGATGATGAGATGGAAGAGGGTAAGGGAAGATCTTCTTAACTCAGTTGAGATAACGTCGTAAATGCAAGACGCGACATCAACCTCGTACACTTTATAATATGTCGTGTGAACTTTGCCCGTGTTTTTCCCCGCCTTCTATGCAAATTATTATCGTTTGCCACGAGCAGAAAGTCATTTCATCCTTGCCCAGATCAACCCAAATCTATCCAAATACGGAAGACATGATGTAACTGTTCTTTTTTCTACATGTTGACATTATTGGCTCCAAATCATATATTCACAATAATCTAATTCTGAATTAGTGAATTTTTTTAATGCACCTAAAAAAATAAATATTGTATTTGATCAAGATTGATTTGAAATATCAGAATAGTCACAAAATTTTTCGTAGGCTCATTTCATTTAAATATATATTTACGTTTTTATTGTCGACACGATCATCGTCATCGTATGCACGCAACATATCTTCAATTCTAGTATATCTGCTGCTTATTCTATGTGATTTGTCACAATTTCACAGAATTGAGCTGTCATATGCTGAATGGCTGAGTATTGCTAGCTGATTGTATCCCTAATGGACGAAGAGTATAAAATGAGGTAGAATGGGATCCAATAAGGTCAGAACACGTAACTAGAGTTTTTGCTCGATTCAAGATGATAATGGTGAGAGAAACGGTACATGACATTGAACTGTGATAGGTTGATGTCGCATTCACTATTTCATATATTATAATAATTGAAATTTGGAATCTGTAGTTCTGTTTTCTTTACAGGCCAGCCGATCAGATTCGTGACAACGTGGCTAGTATTTCACAAGAGTCAAGAGATAGTCTTGATTTTGTCTTGATCTTGTCTTTAAATCAAGACAAGATCAAGACAAGGCCAAGACAAGGAGTGTTTTATATTTTCCAAGACAAGACAAGAACGCACCATCAAGAATCAAGACTTCTTGTCAAGAAGTCTTGATATCTTGACAATGAATTATTCAAATCCGCATATTTATTATTCTATTATTGAAATATTGAAATCTGCTGTGGTCATCACAGTTTTTTCCCGACAATAAATTTCATGGCCAGTTTCATCACTGTTTCATGAATTTAGGAGTATCATACCATCTTTCGAAGTGACATTTATCATTGTCAAACTGACACTTCAAAGTGACAGCGTCATTTTAAAAGTGACAGCGTCATTTTCAAAGTGATAGCGTCATTTTCAAAGTGATAGCTGTCATTGTTACGGTGACAGATGGTGGCTTACAATATAAGTATTTCTGAAAATTGAGAGTCTTTTTCTAGATTTTCTAATTTCAAAAGCTCATTTTCAAATATGAACCTATTCGGGGGACTAAAAAGTATCGGTGACTATAATTTTCAAAACAAATATTTGATACATATCGGAAGCATAAGTTGTCAGTTTCCGGTGATTAAACCGTTTATGTAGGAGAGAAATGTATTGGTAAAATCCCCAATACTCTAGGAAAGTAGTTAATTCTCAGCAACATTGTTATATCATATAACAATAGTAATTGCAAATACTGATTAAGACATGAAAATTACAGACTTTTCATTTATTTCTTTTGATGGCAATCTTGGAAAACGTTGCTAGTATCGATTCATAACATAACTGACAGGGAGGATAATGGGTAGACACTAACGCTAAGCTGAGTGTTCAGATTGGATAAAACAATGGACAAAGGGGATCCCCCCTAAAAGTCAAGATCAAGAAATATCAAGAATTCTTGAAATAACACAAGAAATGCGTCGTCAAGAAATGGGCAGGACGAGAAATGTTTATTTTCTTGTCTTGAAAATCAAGATGAGACAAGAAATGGTCATCAAGACAAGAAATCTTGTCTTGATGAAACATTAAACGTGGCTTGAGTTATGTTATCTAAAAAAGATTAGGAAATAGATATTATATCTGTACGTAATTTCAAGCTACCCGCAGTACTTCCAAGTCTATTTCTTGAAAACCAGATGCTATTCTTCTGTCGAATCCAACGCCGAATCTACACTAGTTTCAGGATATTGAATTTTGTCTGCAGTCTCAAGTCTCACTGTGATATGTTGTATCACTTGTACTGGGCAAATCACTCCATCGATGTGAACATTCAAACTGTCAAGAATATTATGCTGATTCTCTAATAAATACGATAGAATGATACATTTTTAATAACAATTTATAATAAAATGTGAGACAGTAACAATTAATGATGATTTATGTTTGGAAATCTAGAAGACCTTATTGATTTTAAAATCATTTGTACCCCAAAGCTGAAATCCCAACAGGTTTGAGTAACAAGTCAATTAAGACTTGAATAACTTCAGGGTATAAAAAGGCTCACTCAGCGTTCATCCCGCTGTAGTATATCGACTACCTTTCTGTTAGCTTGAGTTTGATCAGAGAAAGACGAGTTTAAGTCCTCAGATGACTAGTGATCCAGAGTCGTACAAGCTTTTTGAACCGTTAAGCTAGGTGTGCTCGGAATTGCCCACGTTTTGCTATTCAACTAAACTGCGACTACAGGTCCAACTACCTGCGGCTTGGTAAACTGTAGGAAAGAGTCCCAATAACAACGGAACACGTGCCTATAGTTGCTGCCCTATCCAGGACGATGGTGTGAAAATCGGCTCCTAGATTTTAATTTTTGTGAAACTTATCAGGTTTTGATTTTTTTACAATTTTTAATTATCAATCCCTCACTCATCCTATCTCATAGGTCTTTTCAGATAATTAAATTATCAAAATTGTTATCTTACTATCGAGAAGTAAATGAACTAACTAGTATTTTGAATTCAATTGAATTTGATTACTTGTTTGGTATCTAATCTGTGAGCAATACAAATTCAATTGAAAATTCATTGTCTCCCAGAACTCAGGATTTGTGATCCTCAAATGAAAATATAGAATGAATTCAATAATATAAGAGTATTTTCGATATCATTCAAACATAGTCGTTGAAATGAGAATGTCTGAATCGAGATTCTCGGTTATCCTTTTACATCGGCTTAACTTCCCCAATCAGGGACACCTGTGCTCCTATCATTTTCTCGCGTCTCTGAACCTTTTTAATTAATTTCTATGTAATTTCAAAGATTATTTTCGCTGTGTAGAGATAATCTGATGGGAATTCAGTTATTTTGTTGTTTTCATTTGGATATGTTGTTGCTTTGTTCAGTTCATCATGCAGGAGCGTCAGCCTTTGAGCAAATAATTAGTATATGTGATATTAATCATGGAAAGAATATTGATGGTTACGTTGCTGATGAAATGTGAATAATAGGAGAAAAATATAATATTATATATTTGTATATATACAGGGTATAACTGAACCTTGGTTACAAAATTTGATGGTATATAGTACTGGACGTACTGATCATGAATCAAAGAAAATTTTGCTGAAATTCTTGAAAACAGCGCTAGTATGCAAAAATATGGTATTTTGGGTACTGCTGGTTGTCATAGGTACTCCTATATGAAATAAATGGATGACTGTGTTACACAATATTCACATGCGTAATTTATTATCAGTAGAGCAATTAAATTAATTGAATAAGAATATTCTTATCAACTGCAGATTAAATAAAATTAGTACTACACAAGATATTACATAAAACTAAAGAAAAAAATTGGAAGATTATGAATTTATAGAAATTGCTCAAGATTCTGGCCGTTCACAGCAACACACAATGCAGCACGTTGAATGAGGTTAACGGTACAAGCTTGACGGAGTTAATTGTGCTCTCTCATTATATCTGCGTTATTTTCAATACGCTGTTGCAGTTCTTCAATACTTTGCGGCGCATCTTGGTTATCATAGACTAATGACTTTGAATGACCCCAAAAATAAGGATCAAGAGGACCTCGGAGGCCATTGTACAGGACCACCACGCCCTATCCAACGGTCTTCGTATGCAGTATCTAAATGTTCTCTCACAAATCTGCTGTAGTGCGGAGGTGCACCGTCATGGAGAAACATTCATGAAGTCAAACATCTAGCGGAATGTCCTCTAACAATTCTGGTAGAGTGTTTTGTGGGAACTCTAAGTAATTGTTACCATTCATACGCGCAGGTAAAATGTATGGAACAAGTAGTCCCAGTCCAAACGTTCAAAGAGAATCGATGCTGGAAATTACTTCTTCTAATAACATGTGGGTTTTCTCGCGACCAGAAATGTGAATTATGGAAATTAAGAATACTATCTTGAGTGAACAAGGACTCATCGGAAAAAATTACATTTAATATGAAACTTTGGTCTTGAGCATGTTGGTGAAGAAGTTATTGGCAGAAATTCACTCGCTCGAGGTGATCACGTTGCATCAGATTTTAAACTCTTTGGTAATGGAACAGATGATACCTTAAGTTTTGAAGAATTCCCCACACAGTCATATAAGAAACTTCTTGTCCCAAGCTGCGTAAAATTTGGCGGGTACTTATTGTAGGATCAACATCAAATATATCGGATAAAATAATTTCAAAATTTTGTCGGTATCTTTGCCGTCCTCCACCTCTACCAGGATTAGGTCGAAGTGATCCTGTATCAAGAAGACGCTGAGTAGTCATCCAAACATTCGATGACTGAGATGCTGTCTGTCCGGATATCGTTCTTCATACAAACACTGCGCTGCTCTCCTGTTTTGCCCCAATTCTACATGTATTATCATCATATCAGTTAGTTCTGAATTACCAAATGCAATATCCATTTCCATGTTCATTTTTTTTTTTTAATCCAATAGTAACAGCGTTAAACACTGTCTCACCATACAAACTTGTCATCTTTTGCCGACAGAAATCAATAGGAAATTATTTGATCCATTTATGTATCATGCAATATCTATTCAATTTGTGATTAGTTGTTGCGTAATGGTTACGAGTAATGTTGTAATTCTAAAAGAAACTATTAACCTAGTGGCCCAAAGCTGTGATCAGTGCACTGAATAATATATATATATATATATATATATATATATATATATATATATATATATATATATATATATATATATATATATATATATATATATATATATATATATATATATATATATATATATATATATATATATATATATATATATATATATATATATATATATATATATATATATATATATATATATATATATATATATATATATATATATATATATATATATATATATATATATATATATATATATATATATATATATATATATATATATATATATATATATATATATATATATATATATATATATATATATATATATATATATATATATATATATATATATATATATATATATATGAAGTCGGTTCCTCTTCTACCTTCCTGAGGTGTCGAGGTATTATCGTTCCATATTTCTTCTGTAAATTTCTTCCATTTCTTCTTGTCTCTTGCTGCTTCATGAGCTGTTCTCGTAGATGTATTTTTCCCTTTAAATATTCTATGAATCGTATCGTCCCATGTCTTTCGCGGTCTTCCTCTGCTCCTTTTTCCCAAAGTGTTTGATTTCCATAATTCTTTGACCTGTCTATTCTCTGGTAGTCTTATAATATGCCCCAGCCATTGTAATTGTTTACTCATCACGTGTTGTTGTGTTGATCTCATATCGAGATTTCCTCTTATATCTCCATTTTTCTTTCTGTCTGGTTTCGTTACACCTTCTATACTTCTCAGGCATTTCATTTCCATCATTTGTATCTTGTTTCTTTGTCTCTGATTCAGGACCCAAAACTCGCATCCATAAATTAATGTTGGCAGAATTATTGTCTTATATGTGGTTATTTTTGTTCTTTCACTTATGTTTTTATGCTTAAACACTGCTGCTCTAAGCATATGGTAGACTTTTGATGTAGCTAGAGCTCTTCTATTAATTTCTTCTGTATATCTTCCCTTGCTTTCTATTATGCTACCCAGATATCTGTATCTATTGACTTGTTGTATTTTTGTTTCACCCACTTTAATTTCTAATTCTTTTTCGTCCTTCGATATTGCCATTATCTTCGTCTTGTTTATATTCATTTTCATATTTGCTTTGGCTAATTCTTCATTCCAGATTCTCAAATTTTCTTGTAGATATACTTCTTTGCTGCCAAAAATTACCAAGTCGTCTGCGAATAAACATTCTATCACGGTGACATTCCTGAGATTCAGGTTTCCCACATTAGTCTTTTTTGTTCTTATTTTTGCTTGCTTAGCAATTTCATCCATATATATTATGAGAAGCAGAGGGCTCAGATTACCTCCTTGTTTCAAGCCTTGCGTTGTTATGATTTCTTCTGATATGCAGTTTCATGTTCTTATATAATTTCTGCTGGTGTTATAAATACTCTTGATTGCTTGTAGTAACTTATTTCCTACATTTCTTCTTTCCAACATATTCCAAAGCAAGTCTCTGTTCACTTTATCGAACGCCTTCTCCAGGTCTACGAAACATATATTAATCTCTTTATTAAATTCAAGGGTTCTCTCAATTAACTGCCTAATGCTGAAAATGTGATATTGTGTGCAGTAACCTTTCCTGAATCCACTTTGCGTTCCAATAATATTTTTCTCCAGCTTGATTCTCAATTTGCTTTCCAGTATAGCCTCGTACACCTTTGCCGTAGTACAAAGAAGGGAAATACCTCTGTAGTTTCACATTTTCTGTTATCGCCTTTTTTATATAGTAGCAATATTATTGTTTTTTCTCAATCTTTCGGTATTGGTTCGCCATTCCATATTTTTCTGAGTAGAATGTGAAGCATTTCTGCGCCTGAAGGTCCTATAAATATAATTTGTTCTGGTTTTCTGTCATCAAAACCTGCCGCTCCACCAATTTTAATCTTCTTCATGGCTTCTGATATATCTTGTAATGTTAGTTCTTCTTCATCCGTATATTTTTCTCCATCTGTGTGTATTATATTTACTGTATCCTTCTGAACTTCTGATAATTCTTCAAAATGTTCCTCCCATCTCCCCATGATGTCTTCGTCTTTTGTCAGTATTATTCCATTTTTGTCTTGAATTTGTTTCAGCGGTATTTCTTTCTGTTTTCCTAAATTTTTAGTTACTTTATAAGATAATTTTTGATTTTCTTTGTAGTTGTTTTCTATTTGCTTACCAAATTCTTCCCATTCCTATTTCTTTGCGTTTTGTATCAATTCCTTGACTTTTTTCCACTGTTCTTTATATTTGTCATAGTTCTGTTGGTTTACTTTGTTCAGATACTCTTTCCACCGTTGTTTTAATATTTTAATCTCCTCTTTTATGTTCTCATTCCACCAATGTGTGGTTTTTCTAGCAGTATTTCTTGTATTCATCTTTTCACACGTCTCCTCAGCTGCTTCATTAATTATTTTCTTGAAGTTGCTCCACAGTTCCTCTACTTAGAGGTCTTTGTAATTTTCCAAACTCGATATTTTCCCTTCAACCTTATGCTGGTATATATCCCTGAAATTTTTTTCTTTCAATTCATATATTTTTATGGTTTCTTCTCCTTTTCTAGTCTTCTCATGTTCATTGCATTCCTCATTTTTTTTGTTGATCTTCATTTTCATTTCCAGTAAGTAATGATCACTTCCCATCTCGTAGCTTCTCCTCACTCTTACATCTTTGATTTTGCACTCAATAATATATACCATCAAATTAAGTCACAAAGGTTCAGTTACATCCTGTGTATATATATTCAATTTAAAAAAATTAACAGAAGAATCAAATCGGAAATAAAATATGAGGACCCAATTTAATTGAATTACTGCGAATCTAGATTTTGTGTATCTCTTTTTCTATTTTGTGTGTCATTATGTAAATTAATGTGATACATTTCTAGAAGCAAACGTTTGATATAACTGTGACACTTATCAAGAGTTCCCACATAGCAAAAATCAGGACAATTTTTGGTTCTAGTTTCATTGAATTGGTAGTACACTGCAGTCAATTTTGTCTATAATATTACCATCACTTTTATGAGAAATGATTGTTGCCTCAAGAAACCCACAAGTCTGTTCCATATGAGTGGAAGAACAATCTTTACATTTATTATTGGATGAAATTTCTATTACTTGAGTGAGAATAATCCACTTGCTGCTGTGAGAGGCAATTACTAGCTTAGTTGGTCATTGGATTGTACTTGATATGCGCCACCGCATTTTAGCAGAGAACTCTGTGATCATAGATAAATATACAGTTTCCGCTTCTCTTAAGCCCTACTTGATGTCGAAGCGGCCCTGTTTTGTGCTTCTCCTGCTGATGATAGCTTTTTTTTACTTTGCACTACCTTTCAATAATTTCTTTCTTGGGTCCAGCCCTATTTTGTTTTTTTTTCCAGCGTTTCTCACTGCACTGTTCCACTTTTCTCTTCTGTTCCCTCTAACTGGTTTTGTCTTCCTCACATTCTCTATTTGTTTCCTTTCATTCATTCTGAATAGGTGGCAAAATCATGATAGTCCCTTCTCTTCTTATCTTGACGGCCCTCCTTTCTCATATTCCTCCAATACTCCCGAATAATTTCATTCCTATTTTATGTATCCCTTTCATTTATTTCTATTCTGATATACAATTTTTCTTCCTGACTATAAGAGCTGATATATAAATAGATTTGTGCACTACTATATTTGTTTTCTTTGTGATTTCTTGTGGTCAAGACTGCATATAAGAG
Organism: Dromius quadrimaculatus; assembly: GCA_963989225.1. NCBI lineage: Eukaryota > Metazoa > Arthropoda > Insecta > Coleoptera > Carabidae > Dromius > Dromius quadrimaculatus. The sequence continues at coordinate 9,724,753 of OZ022328.1, forward strand.
ATTGTTTGATGCCTGGGTACATTTATTAGGTTCATTTTAATGTTTTTCTTTGTAGTCTATGATATTGCTCGAGTTTTCATAGTTTCCAATCACTCCAATTGTTGATCTCCTATTTCTGTACTTATCAGTTATACGACATTGCTCATGAACAGAGCCTCAGGGCTTCATGCCTCGAAAATGAGCTTTTGTTTTGTAAATTCGTTTTGCCATATCTCCACATTTAGTTTCAATATGAACATTCAAATCAAGTCTCTAAGAACAAGTAGATTTGTCGGCCTTCTGAATTTCCATTTTTGGGGCCATTTCAAGCTCATTATCTAGGATAATCAGAGTACGTCGAATAATGTGGAAGGAATGGGGAAATGAACAGACAGCCAAGTGGAAGCACAAAAATGAGAATTTGTATTATGTCCTACAATTATCAATTATAATAGCGTCGTCATCATTAGTATTACCTTCTATTGTCATGATATCAAGAAGAGGAGTATGAATATTTACTTCTATCAATGTGATTATTTTATGAACATGTCTTCAGGTCAAATTAAGCTAGGTTGTATTGGAAGGAGTGCAGGGTAAAAGTACAACAACTGTTCCCTGGCAGACAGACATCCAATATTTGTATTGTTTACCCAACGAGTCTTGAGAGCGGATCGAGGATTTATGAGCGGGTTGTGTTATCCACGTGGCAAGTCCTGATATTGCTCCTGCGGTAAATCATACACCGCAAAGTCGGGGCGATTTTAAACCAGTGAATTTAAATCATGTCTGCTGCGCCAAGAACATTGTAACATCGGCACGGCAGCCCAACACTATCCTGTTCTTATCTCAAATACAAATTATTTTTGTAATGTAGGTATTAGTTATTTACAGGGCTGACGGTCCCAAATAACTGGAGGTAGATGTGTTGCTACCGTAAACATGTCAAAGTGTCAGACCGTGTGAAATGTTTTTGCACGCTAGAACACATTGCGGAAATGTTGTAATTTTCCGGTTTGTTTCCATTCGCTTTTATTGCTAAAGTCCACACTCAGAGCACATGAATATGGAAGAAACCATTATGTAATCAATACAGAAATTTATCAACTGAGAATTGATCTACTTTCATCAATTGTTCACGGAAATAAATACCGTCATGTGGTGGATATAAGTCTAATATCTATTTTTCTGTTACCTGCCGTCAACCTTCTTCATTCCGCAATAACATTGAAAACATTGGTCATACTAATATAATCAAACAACTCCTCGTAATGTCTTCCTTCTTATTCAATCTCCTGCTAAATAATTCAATTTCCTTTGCAAAACTGATTAATGAAAGACTTGTTGAGTTCTGGTGCAGGTAATCTGTTACCAAGCGCACAAAAGATGCTGCTTATAGAGTAAGATAAAGGGTAATCTGTAATACGCGTATATAATAACAGCACTTCTGGAATTGCGTCCTTTGGGAGCGTGTGACTCCTCAAGGAGCCTACGCATTGCTTGGATCCCTAATGTAGTCGGAAGTGTAACATTGATGGATAGAGTACTGGCATTCGCTTAGCTTTTCCTTCTTGTTGAACAGCCTGCGGTGGGTAACCTCCGATCCGGAACTTAAGTTTGTTACTGAGATTAACTCATTCTTGTAACTTGTGCTTTCAACAGGAACTTGAAATCAAATTCAGCCATCGACATAACCGGATTTCCGATGACGTGAGCCTCAAGCAGGATGTTTGCAAAGAGAATTTTTATTACTGTATTATTTTAGTAATGTATATATTGAGGGCTGATGTATAAAGGCTGACTTCACTGTTCTATTCAATATGTCAATCATTCATTCCAATTCCTCTATAGGATATTTCTCCATGAACATCCGTTGGTTGAAAGCAAACAAATCATATCTCAATTAGGAATGTATACCACTCTCAGGATGATATCCTCATAAATAAAAGATGTTTCATTAATACACAATCTTTGCCTGTCTTGTAGCTTCTTGAATGAACAACAGCTCATAATGTATTCATCCTGGATGTTTCATATAACATCCTAGTCGTAAATAATACATCATCAAGCGATGACCAACCCCTGGCGGATAAGCATGTGTGTGTTGGCTACTGGGCAATAAATAACCTCACCAAAACATTGATTAATTCATCATCGCTGAACAATAATTCGGTCAGATTGACCCCGCCTCCATATCTTCCCTTATATGTCGAATTGTGTACAGGATTCTAACAACTAATTTACATACCGTGAACCCACAACATCAAGGAATGTTAGATTGTGTATACGTGTATGTTTGAATCCAGCATGTTGCGGTCTTCCAAATGATATCATCAAAGGCTAGAGATGTGTACAGCCACGCAGAGAATTACTGTAAGTCGAACTGATTGGAAAATTGGATGGGAAAGATATTTAGTCGGGTAATTAGTATTCACTGCTGACGACATGTATTGGGGATTTATGAATAGCATTAGATTTTGTGCTTGATCTATTTTACTAGAATGTAACATGCTAATGATTATAAACGTATATATGAATTATCCTCACGATCTTAATATTCAATGTATGCTGTGCACTACATGAGCATGTGAGATTAACGCATTCAATATGTTCTACATTTCTTCTTCAAAGTACTATTCAACGCTTTGTGAATGGCTTTCAATGTATTCAGCGTGATCAATCCACTAGCTTGTCCTGTTGGTTATGCTGTCAAGATTAAATTTGTAATACTATGCAAAATAGTACTATATGCCAACATTCCAACAGACAACAAAGCTCCACCTGTAACTTTCTGAAAATTACAGCAAAAGGTGGTGACTGCATAACGGAATACTTTCTCACAACTCTTATTCAGGACGAGTGATTTTTTCGTCCGAGGGGAATTCCAGTGTCAAATTCTAAGAAGGAAATAATGCAGTAAAAGAATAAATATGAAATATGAAAACTGGAAACAAGAAAAGATAAACGCTGTAATAATTCAAAGGATTAGAGAATCATGAATATAAATCTCACAAATGAAATCATGGAGTTATATAAATCATTCTTAAGTGAATTTTGTGATATTGCTGCGTTAATGAGTTAAATTATTATTAGCTCAAGGAAGAAGGCACGCAGTAAGATCTTGTACTTTTTGAAAGCACAGTTTTATTATGCTGCTAATTTTTACAGTCTGAACTGTGCTGGATGCGTTTTGTAGCATTCTGTGACATTCATCCTCAACCTTGATCCTCATTTTTCTGCTCCCAATGCAATCTTGAAAGCCCGACCCCTGTTCTACAATTCGGCGATAACAAAAACCTCAAGAATAGTGTCAGAAATAGTTTGGAGTACAGAGATAAATTTTAGAATAATTTGTCATAAAAGAGAGAGAAGTTACTTGTTCTGACAATAATTGAAAAATGATAATGACTCCTATCTTCACTATACACTTCTAGATTCATAGCTATAATCAATTTTCAAATATTTTATGCAATAGCTCACAATGAGCATTATCATAATTATTCCAGTAAAACGCTAATGGAATTTGAAAGACCCAGGGAATATGTTGAATGAAATTGTAGGTATAGTGGTCCTACCTTTATTTGATGTTAATATTTAGACGTTTTGAATGATAACCCACCCATATCTTGATCATCTGTAATGCACCACTGAAAATTTGTCATCATGTAGATAGGAGAACGGCACGAACTATTGGAATTCAATGAATGTGATAAAAACTTCAGTGACAGCAACATTACCATTCCTGAGCCTGTGTTTATGTCATGTTCTTACCGTGAATGTATCCGACCGTTGTTCTGTGAAATACTTTGTATATTTTGTTCCTGATTTTGTTTACTATGACTATGACTTTGACTTAACAAATGAATATTTGACGCTCGACATTTTGACTCTACCGGCATGTTGCTGAACTACCAACGTAAACAAGTGATTTTGTTGTAATATCATTTCAATATTTTTTGGATGAGTTTCAACCATCATAAGGATTTATCAAAGCTGGAAAATAAGTTAGAAGATTTGTGTAAAGGAATTGAGATTTTTGATATAATTTCATTGCTCTCAAAATAATTCTTTTTCATCTTACTCTCAAATTGTAATAAATTTCAAAGACACAAGTTGAGCAAGGCTTTATGAGTAAAAATAAGACCTTGCAGCCGACTTAAGTTATGTCTTTGAAAGTCTTGTCTCCCGAATGGTCGTTTTAATGTGCGCTTCTAGTTCCGATTCCGAATGCTATCTTTAAAGTGCTCACTGTCCAAGTGAAATTTTGTGCTAAGACCGTTAAGCACAATTGTATGACACGATTTGTAAGTCCGATTATTTTTCATAGGTCTGTAAAAGAAACTTAGATTTTTTTGCGTTTGCTGTTTTGAACTTAGAATTATTTTGCATGTTGCTGTTCTAGCTTAGAATCATTTTTGTTTGGAATAACATAGCATTACTGCTGGAAGAGTCTTTGTTGATTCAATTGATTTAACGTAGAGTCACCTCTAAAGAAGTCTCTGTTGATTTCGCAGTGCTCGATTGATTAACGTGACATCACCGCTGGAAAAATCTTTGTTGATTTCACTGTGTTGGATTAACTTAACGTAGCGTCGCCGCTAATGAAGGATTTGTGATGTCACAGCGTTAGATTATTCTTACATAAAATCACCGCTAAAGAAGTCATTGTCAACTTCACAGTGTTGCACAAGTTTAACGTTGAGTCACCACTTGGAAACTAGTTTGGTTTCACAAGCATAGAAAGATTTTTTGAGTTAATCCACCGTTTGAGAGATCGCTTCACGATTATTGTTTGAAATTTCATGCCGTCTTCGACCGCCGGGACCCGTATTGCGGATCGCTGGTGACTAGTGTCATGTACAGCCGTCACAACATCGTCAGCCTTCAGCTTCTCTGTTACTAGTGCTAATTCCTGCAAAATATATGTTGTATGTTCACCATCGTCGTTATTTGTGTGCAAATGAATCTCATAGTAACACCTACCTCCTGATGATTCTTTTAACAACCCTAACTCTTCCACTCTAAGACTCCGCCAGCAGCGAGATATCGTTACATGCTATTCACGAAAATATTATATCCGCAAATAGTTCTCATCAAATCCCATAGATTTATTGTAATGGAATATCGAATGTATATAATACACATTACTAACAAAGAATAAAAACAAATTCATGTGAAACTTTCAATTTGAATTATCAAATATGTTTCTCAATAAACTATGGTATGTAATTATGAATAAAAGTATTTTGGGTCTACATTTTTATCATGGCATCTCAACATCTCAAAGATATTCAAACTTCTTGGAAAGTGAGCTCAAGATCATTCCAATTATATGCCATTAGAAATTAGACGCAGAATAATATTTGGGATTGAATATTATGAGCACCAAAAAATACTTTGAGATCCTAAGCTCGTTTTCAGAAGAATATACGGAACACTCAAAATAAAAACGGAACAAAGATCAGATAAAGAAAATGAACATCAAATTTTGGAACGAGACAAAGACTAAATTTGGTGGATGAGGAGTTCAGTACACCCTTTCAGGCTGTCTCAGGTTCAAGCTCGCTCCCACAGGCGCGGACAGCGACAATTGGTAATATTTAGGATTTTTGTCCAAAAGCGCGAGTGTAGCTAGCTAATCCACATGTACTGTTACACATCAGGAGCTTAGTGTATTCTTCTCGGCTGTTTCTGTCTCAAGTTCTGCTCCACAGTCGTGCGCAATGCAATTATTTAGGGACGTTTTCCGAAAGCGCAAGCGTCGCGAGAAACCCTGAGCATATATTCACCTAAAGTGATTCACTCGAAGAAAATAACGAGATTTTGAATACTTGGATGTCATTCTAAAATAAAATGAGGTTAAAACTCTGGTCCAACAATATAGTCTGAGATCTCAAGTGGGATTGATCTCCACTCATCTGCTTACCGGATAAAATTATATTTTATTAGATAAAATATGTTCATAAATAAACACCAATTAGGTTGTCGTAAAAAGTATGTGCAGGGCTATGATTGATGAAAATCATGAAAAATTCAAATTTCATTGAGCTACTTGCCAGACGGACTCAATTCCAATGGGATCACACAACATACAAAATATGTAACAGTTAGGTTGCATACTTTTTCCTGGTTTCTATTACCTGATTGCCGTATAAAAGCAGGTAGGTTGATAAGAGTAATTGTACTTATCTGCTTACCACTTGAAAATTTTTTCAAAATGAAGACAATTTCATAGTGTATATGATAGTATGGAGCTGCTTGCCTAAATTGAAGAATTCGAGTGAGCAAAGATGGATGATAGTTATTTGAATTCAAAAGCCTGACGACTGCAAGCAACCCTATACTACCATATTCACAATAAAACTGCCCTCATTTTGATATATTTTTTATGTGGTAAGCAGATAAGTGCAATTGATCATACCAGTTTACTAGTTTTTATACGGCAACCAGGTAATATGAGCCCGAAAAAAGTATGCAACCTAGCTATTACATATTTTGTATGCTGTATGCCTATATTAGAATTGAGTATGTCTGGCAAGCAGCTCAATGAAATTTGGAAAAAATGTTTTTCTTATAATTTCAATTAATTATAGCCATGCACATATTTTCTACAGCAACCTTATTTATGTATGTTCGGAGACATATTTTATTTGATGAAATACGATTTTAATCCGGTAGGCAGATAAGTGAAGGTCGATCTCACTTAAGATCCTCTACTAATAGGACAACATTTTGGATTATCATTACACATTGAAATGGAGTTCAATTTTGGTGATGGTTTATAATTCGTATAAACTGTTTTTCTGACGTTCAATTTTACTATATCTGGTGGTTTATTTATTCGCTCAATGCATTCTGGGACCTAAATCGGTCGGTTATGTCCCTAGATTGACTTTCTGCCCAAACAGCTATTTTACACTCTACTTGCCACGTTTTTACCTTGCTGCCATGTGTGTTGCCAGTCAACCGGTACAGGCCCATGTAACAACAATCAGCTGGTGCCTGATAGCCTCACTGAGTCCAAGTTAATTAGATTTCCAACTGAGAAATGTCACAAGAGTGACCACCTATCGTGAAATGTCGTGAAGAATTATTGTCCCAGCTGAGATTTCAACTTACTAGTACTTTATCATTGTCCTATTTTGCCGTTTCACTATATCTGGTGGTAAGTTGAACAGAAGGTATAATATTCCAACAAGATAGTGCATCTCCGCACAATGCTATTGTTAACTTATTATTTCAATCAACGATGCCCAAATTTCTAGATTGGTAGCAGAAGCCCTAACATGTGGGCCACAAGATCATTCGATCTATCATCACATTTGAATTTTTTTTCTGTCGGGAACTATGAAGATAAAATGTATATGATAAGCACGTTTCTACACTCAACGGAATTATTAACAAAATACGACAAGATTTTGTCGAGTTCAATAATACAAATGATAATGAAATTTGTTGAAAAGACTTCATTTGTTTGTACGACAGGATCGTGACAGATATCAACAATTTATGTATGTAAATAATTTATTATGTAGGCATTTGTGATTATTTCAAGAATGAAATTTTGGATCTCAATCGCATCTTTTCCAATATTTTCTTAGTTTTCATTACTGGGCAATGATTTTCGACACTAAAATTTGTCTAAATTTCACTCGCATTCTTCACAATATTCTTAAAATGATGCTGAAATCCAGGAAGAAGAAAATTTATCGAACAGGCATAAAAATTGTACAACCCGATTCGAAAAAATATAACTTTGTGCTTACTGGGAGACTTATTATTATTTTATGGCTGTTGTTTCAGTAATAGCTTTCTTGCACTAATAAAGTTATTCGATCAAAAAAAGAATATCAAACTGGTCGATAAATCCATTTCGTGAGGAAAGGTAATTCATGTTATTTGATTGGATTGAAATGAATGAATATTTTATCGCAAAGAATATGTTTATATTCTTATTGTAGTTTATAGGGAAATCATAAGTTTTATGACAAACTTTGACAGGTGAGGCTAATGCAATAGTGAGAAAAATATTTGTTGTATCTATGTCAAGTAATGAGCGGATGAATCGATAAAGCAGGCCACACACGTTCAGTTAAACTATGCGACTAGGCTTTCCAATTTAAATATAGTATTATTATCATCATATAGATTTGGACTCAATCCTCTGTCAGAATATTTTTGAGAGGTAGATTATCTGAACTGCTTCAATTTCAAATATTAGTGCATCATATCCAAATTTAGGACGACTGTAGAATCGATTAAACACATTTGATTTTATTATAAACTACCGATATGTCGTAAGAAACTTGCAACCCAAAGGCATTGGGCAATCCTCATCAATAAATTATGCCCTGCCTCACTATGATCCAACAGCAGCTCAATCAACTCATTGTCATGTAAGGGAATCTTTGAAGTTTGAGGTAACAAAAAATAATAATCTAAAAACAATTCTTGATGGATGTTAGTTGGAACAAACGTTATTATCATCCCCCAAAATATTTTTATTTTCATATTCTGAATAATACTCATCTTCAAGCTTATTATTTTAATTAAAATTCAGATAAATTGCCTCTTATTTATCAGTTCTTTCACAGCCCACTCAGCTACCACTCGAGTCAGGTAGAAAAAAGATTAACCCACATTCCTTTCTATCGCACAGAAAGTAGGGTGGTGGGGCATAAATTAAAGTATAAGGGTCTTTGGGCGATACGTTTTATTGTGTTGGCGAGGACGTGGATTGTAGATGGCAATCGTGCTGTTGTATGTAGATGCCAGCCCGGCCACGATACACATGAACACAACACGTGAGTTATGCGGAAGAACCACGCCTCTTTGTGGACATCGACCGGATATTTATTGATATTTTGAATTAGAAAACATATTGTTTCCGGATTAGCCTCTTTAATTATTTCCTAATCAATATTTCAAATGTTTCAATCACCTCTGTTCCATCTCTCACGTGTCACTTTGAACACGTTGATCAAAAAGCTCTACGTGCGTTTAATCCCAGTAATCCCTAGCCATGCGCGAAAAAAACAAATAAAATGTGGCATGTCCATTATACAAAGATTACGGCTGGACGTGCCTCCAGACATCGACAGCGGTTGGATCATTTATCAGGTAACCGAAAGCAGGTAGTGGTGGTGAAAAGTGAAGTAGACACGTAGTAAGTGGATGTAATATATGAAGATGATGTGTCAGGATGTGTTGCAAATGAATGCTAATCGTGGAAGATATATAAATGATGATTGTTTTGTAATATATGGGAATGGTTAGTATGATATTTGATATGTTTCATCTCAAATATGGGTATCAATGTTGCCATATATGTACATGAGTACTGTATGTTATATTTTAATTGAATTTTGTACACACTCACACTCAAGAGCTACTTCGAATTCAATATTCGAATGTTAAACAATAATCAGGAAAGTATCTACACTGGATTCAAATAGTATCATACAACAATTATGTAAAGGTGAAGTAGCATTCTGTAATATTCAACAAGAATGCACTAAAATTTCAGTATCTAGCACACTGAGTTTGTTCACAACTGATTAGCAACGTGACTGATCTACAAATATTGTATCTTGAATCTATTCCAAACTTTTTGTCAGTATTTGTTTGTCTTTGGTTCAGCTTGTGTGTTATTTTCTGGGTATTTTTTCGTACGTCTAGTTCCTCCCTTTCACTGTCACCTGTCTACAAGTTCTTTTTATGCGTTGCCTTTTACTTCCTACTATAAACCTTTCAGTTCTTCTGTTCGTTTCACCACCATATATTGTTTTGATTCGAAGCAAGAGTTTGCCGTCAATTGTGATATACGCTGATGCCCCAGAGTTGAAAGACTCTTTGGAGTAGAGAATATAAGACTTCTGGAAAAAAAATATTCTGGTGGAATAACTTATCCTGGAACTCATTATATTTAGTCGGATGGAATTAGCGCAAATACATGCTAAAATCAAGAAAAATGATAACTTGAAGTATTTTTTCCTCATTTGTCCGATTTTAACGTGGAAAATAACATATTTCAGTTGTATGCGGGTACAATGTCAGGATAGCTGTCAAAAAAAGATAAAAACTGTCAAAAACGGTTCTTTGTGTTCAACAAAAAACTTTGTACTTGACGGAACAGAGTGTTCTATTAAAAAAAGTGCGCAAAAAGAAGACGAATCAAATAAGTCCTCATGGCCGGTTCTATAAAAGACCAAGTAAATTCACTCTCAAAATTAATTTATTCTACTAATAGTCCAGTCAAAATAGACATTCACCCTTGCATAAATTCCCAAGAAGCTGAAAATTGACATGAACGTCAAGGATACCATTATAATGAAGTTGTGGAAAATCGCCAGCGATCCCGTGTGTGCAAAAAATTTTATGCTAAGTCAAATTGGGAAATGGGTTTTTTGAATTTTTTAGCGGAACGATCAGTTTTATGATATAAATAGCTCAAACACAAATTGTGGATCTTTCAATTCTCTACAAAAATGGTCGTTACTTCTTTTTACCTAAGGTCTACCATTTCTGAGAGAGTCCATTCTTAGGTTATATTCTCCATAATAGGCACACGTTTCCCTGCCACCTATAAGTAAGTGCACTTGGCCTAATTTACGATGTTCTTATTGAAGTTTAATATAATATTAGGCCTTCTTATTCAACTTCTTCTTTATCTTCATCTTCCTGAGTTGACGTAAATTGTTCAAATGGCGATTCAACAGTGGTTTTATCGTTGATGTAAGGATTATCTTCTGTTAAAGATTCAGTATTTGAACACGACTGGCTTTGACAGCTGGTGCATGCTGGTGAACAAAGTCAGCTTACTTTTTTGGAGTCGAATTCCGAATTACTCCCCCTTCTGCAGTTATAAAATATAGTATCAAGGAGCTTTTCTGGTGCAGGTAGAAGTAGAATGTGGATTGATAACAATATATTATTTATTAGGTTCCAACTTCATTCTTTGGATCCAGTTGATTTCCAAGCCACACTTGAAGCTGCTTATATACTTGATAAAAATGTTGATGAGCAGAAGCCAAGGTTAGAGGAAGACAAGCTAATTCAACACATTTTTTATTACGTGAATGTTTTGCAAAAGATACGTAGCGTAATTTATCTATGCAAGTTATTTGAAGTAAGTAATAGATGGACACTGCTACGTTGACAATTGAACAGCACACAGATGCTGCTTAAAGCCACATGGTCACATAAAATGAGGGACAGGGCTTCTTTTCATTTCATATTCTTAGAATTATCATACATTATCAATTTACAAGTACTAGTTACGCGGACCAACAGCTTAATCTATATTATACGTCCATAATGTACATAGGCAGCGTGGTCATGCATATTATTGAGAATATAACTCTAGAATGGCTTTTTCTCACAAATGGTGAGTCTTGAGAAAAAGGGGTGAGAACTATGTTTGTAGAGAATTGAAAGATCTACAATTCTTAGCTGGACTACATTTATCATAAAATCTACCATTTCACTTAAAAACCCGTAAAACCTATTTTTGTGAATTTTGACCTCGTATAAAATTTTTTGCACACATGGGACCGATGAGGACTTTTTACTACTTCATTATAATTGTATTTCTAACGTTCATGTCAATTTTCAGCTTCTTGGGAATTTATGCAAGGGTACCCCTATTTTCAAGGCTAACTTGACGACTATAAACAAATTCTAATTGTTTTGAGTTTCTTCATGACAACAGAATCATGGCTGTCAAAAAATCGACTGTAATTTATTTCCAGAGTAAATTTTATTTACTCTGGAAGTAAACTACTCTGCCCTTTATGAAACCGGACATTAAACCTTGATCAGTTCAGTAACTACTAGACTGATTGCAGAATATCGTTTTTTGCCATTTTTTGAAATTTTGACAGAACGTGAGTTCAGTAGCTTCTAACATACGCATCAAATTTCAAGAAAATCGACTGTGAACTTTTCGAGAGATATTGATAGAAATAAAAAAGGCTTTTCCGGAAAACGGCCATCAAAAAGTTGTTAGCCAACAAAGACCAATTTTACAAATTGCATTTTCTTCGACAAGAGTTACTCCATAAGGTGAGCAAATGGCGTTTCTTTTGAGCTAGTGTAAGTATAATAATATCGATTGCAAAAATCGCATCTCATCAATACAAGGAATATTTTCCGTAGTTTTTTGTAAAAAGTGATGTATTACTTATATTCATCATAAATTGTTAGTCAAACGAGTGTGAATTAAGCAAAAATTGTTCTTCTCAAACAAAAGATCTTGTAAAAATAGAGACTAGATTTAAGCTCGGAAAATGTTATGATGAATTACGGAAAAGCAGTATTATTTCCATGCGAGAAAGGGGAACGAAAGCCGGCGAGATAGTGGAGGCCGCTTGTGTAGAGGCAGGAAAGAGAAGAAAGCTGGAGAGCAACAGCAGCAATCAAGGCTGTTTGGTGGGGAGCGAGTCGATGACGTTTGAAAATTTGTCGGTTTCCGTCGATTCACAGCCCATGCGGAGAATTATAACGTTGCGATAGAAGCTTCGTCTCCAGAACCGCACTTCTGCGCTCTTGCCGGTGGCAAATGGTAGGAGGCCGCTAGGCTCAGGAGGCCACGTCCAATTCGTTTGGACCGGCTACGTACATTCTGACCGTTGGGAATGTTGTTGAAATGGTCGATGAACAATAACACAATAACGATTCATGAGTATATTTCATAATTTTTCATATTTTAAAAATCGTTATCACAGAAGTGCGATTTTTTGCAATCGGTTTTTTTCATTCTTCTACTTACTAAAAAGAAACATCATTTGAGTATATTATAGAGTAAAGCTCGCCGCACACGATGCAATTTTTCAAGCAATTTTGTTTACTTGGAGCCGCGCTAGCTGCCACGCTTGCTCCAATGCTAGAAATTTGGTTCGCTGCGGGATACTAGACTTACCACGAGACTTGTTTGACAAGATAGATCCGGTGCTATTTTTCGCACTCGCTGCGCCGCTACTATCTATAGCCAATCAGAGCGGACAACGATATCACGTGACTACATCAGTGACTTGTATATCGCATCAGCACGCTCTGACGCATTAGTACATTGTGTCTTGTGATATTTTGACATACAAATAAGCAAAACTTATGGCTAATGGCAATAAGGTTATGTTTACGTACCCTAGCTCATCGAACAACATGTTGAGGATTCTGCAGCCTTGATTCCTTCTCTAAAATCACTCTCCTGACCAAATTTTTTTCTTCTTTTTTTTTTCTGTTTCGTAATTCGAAATAATTCGCAGACTATAACTGCAGCAAATACTCCTACTCTCCTCCGACGACTATTTTCGGCAACATCTATACTTGTAATGAGCAAATCTAGTGTCAGAATGAGTGGCACAGCTTGCATCGTGTGATGCGAGAATAAGTGTCACACCAAGTGGACCTCAAAGTGGCCCAGTGCGTAAGTGTTGCAAGTTAAGTGAACAAAATTGCCTCGTGTGCGGCGGGCTTAGCTCTTGCAAAAGAGAATGCTTCTTGAAATATTACTCTACGTTGACTGACAACTTTTTTATGACCGTTTTTCGGAAGAGCCTTTTTTAGGTTCTTTTAATATCTCTCGAAAGGTTCACAGTCGATCTTCTTGAAATATGATACGTATGTTGGAAACTGATAAATCCACGTCCTGTCATAATATCAACTCTTAGTAACAGATATAATGCAAGCTATAAGTTTTTGAAAAAATAGTCAAAAATAACGCTTATTACACAGGCTACAAACTGATCAAGGATCAAGAGAACTCGTTTGACTCGTCTTCTTATTGCGCATTTTTTTTTAACGGAACACTTTTTTCTGTCGGATGCATAGTTTATCTGTGAAACGTAAAAAACCGTTTTTGGCAGTTTTCACCTTGTTTCTGACAGCCTACCTGACTTTGTAGCCGCGTACAAATAGGATATGTTATTCGTCACGTTTTGAACTAACTAAGAAAAAATGAAAATTTTGAGTTATCAATTTTTTTTTTTTGGATATGCTTATTCTATCCGGCAGGCTATTCATATTGTGAAAATATTTTTTTATATTATTTAGACATAATCTAAGCGCAACACCAAACAAAAGCTCACTTAATTGATCCAAAATGATGTTCGCAAGAATATTGCAACGCGGCAAGCGTCATGACCGTCTATTACAAATCCTACGTTGTGATTATTCTCGCTTTTACAAGTGCCCAGAATTTTTTGGATTGAAGTCATGGTTGTAGGAGGCTGAACGCAAGAATTTTAACTTCAATGTAAAACAGTTCCATTGTCTTTCCGGATTTACAAATAAATATGCATTGATAGAATACAATGTACCCAATGAAAGCGAGACAGTGTGGGAGCCTTAGAGCCTGGTGACGTGACTAATATGCCACGACTTTACCGTTCTGCTGAAGACCTATTAGCTCGGCGAACTCGACGTTCCTTAGTGGATCGGTAGTAGACCTGTAGATGATGATAGTGAAGTTACCGACATCTGGAAGATACATTTGTTCCTTTGAGTTGTACGGACCAGTGGTGCTGCTCTTCACTGTCTCGGTATCCTAGGTGGGTGAACAGCAGTTCGATGACTTTCGGTGAACAGATTATCTTTTCGTCCTGTTGAACAAGAAAGTACCTTGCGGTGTAGCTTACTGTAATTATCATGACTACAGCAACTAATAATATCCCACAGATTTTAATCATCAGTTTGTGAGACCAACGTGGCTTTTGAAGCCGATTTGTGGCGGTTTAAGGGCCATTTGTGGCTGATTAGGCCAACTAGGTGTCTGTTTGGGCGGATTGGTGGCTGTTTAGGTCAGTTAGTGGCTTGGGAGGTCGGATTGTGGCAGTTTGAAGTTAGTGGTGGCTTATGATGTGGCGGCTTGAGGACAGTTGCGGCTTGTAAGACCGGTTCGTGGCGGTTGAAGGCCAGTTGTGTCTTGTGAGGCCGGTTTGCGGAGGTTTAAGGTCAATGGCTTCGTGGAGCGTGAAAATACAATTCTGATCTTGGCACTGGAGACTACAGAAATAATAAACTATTTGCAGACTACTATTCCTGACGTGTAAATTGCAATTTGATGTCTGCACTGAACAGAGCTGACTATAGATGTGTGTAATTTAATACTGATTTCTGCACTGAACTATAGACAAAGCATGCAGACTTCGATCCTAATGTCTGCAACTGCAATATCAGTGATCTTGATTGAAACCAAGATGCCTCTTTAGGTGAAAGGTTTCCCCTTTTATTTCTACCTTTGTTTTAGTGTGCAAATGCTAGTCAATAATACATAACCATAAGTTGGACGGGAACAGCAGGCTTTTTTCTGAGCGAATGCACTTATTTGGATGGAAGATTCAATCTCCATGCAACAAAATCGGAACGCGATTGATTTCTTGGAATTAGTAGGGCTGGATATTGGTGGGATTAGAATTGGTATTGTGGATGACGGTAAGGATAATTTAAGTAAGGTCGATTCTTTGGTCGCTGTATTTTAACAATGTTGCAATAAGAACTATTGACAGAAGATATTCATACAGAGATTATCTAAGATTGCGGAAAGAATGCTTCGTGAATTTTAACAACTAACTTGTGAGCTGCAGCCAAGAAAACCATGGAATCCATTCTTGACATTCAATGTTTGACAGCTACAGCTTGTCAGTATAATTCTCAAGAATTAAAGTACGCATGCGTATGCAAGAAAAATGGGAATCCGTTGCATACAGAATCTCTTGCTCTGATTACAAAATATTTCCAAAGAGATCATACGAAAAAATTAAAGGTGTCATACTGGCTTTATAATGTACTCAAAGTATGAGAACCTTTCAAATTTGTTACTGATGTATTTGAGCTCTGTAAACTGTAACGTTGTGTCTACGCCCTCACTATTTTGGTGAATCCTCATGTTAAGAGTCGTCATTTGTTCTGTTATATTCAAATGTCAGACCACTTTGATTTTGGTAAAGGTCGTTTGCGGCCTTGCGATTTGGTCAAGTCAGTGTTATTGTCTGGAAACAGGTAAAAAGTTGATATTACATTCAGAGTTATTGTTCTAAGGCAATCTATTTTGAATCTTTGCTTATTCCTCGCAAACTGCTTGCTACCCTTTGTCAAATTCAGCGGTTATTGTTCACAAGTTTCATAACGTTCAAATTTGCCTATAGCTTCAACATTACATTTTGTCAATCATTTGACGTTTAAGGAAGCCATAAGGTTTATTCTCATATTATTCCTAGCATCCGTTAAAACATTCTAGAGATGTAAACACAAAGACTATTGGAGGCTACTCCACCGACTATCAGCAGAAACAATAACGCCGATATCTTCGAACAACACCATCGTCGAATGAACTTAAACCACTTGTTGTTTATTGAATATGAAGGGACTAAATCCAGTCTATCATAATTTTTTTTAATCCAACAGATTGAATTTGGTCCATTCTATATTTTGTCCAGTTAGGGTTTGGGTGTATTCCGATATTATCGCCAGAGGTAGAGTTCACGAAGCTATGTTTGAGCTGTACTTCACCCCAAGCTTTCAAATTAACAAGAACTGTACCCTACTCCACTGATCTACTTAGTCGCTTAGGTATTCTGATCCAAGAGGAAAGGTGTCGCCCAAGATACCGACTTCTAACTCAACAGAACCAGTCGCAAACTTAGATTCATATTCTGAAAGCTCTCTACAACCCCTCAACTTGTCTGAGTATTTCAATTTTGTCTTTTCTTTCGTCTTCATGGTTTGGAGAAAATTGGATTTTCACTCAATGCCATCCCCAAGATAGAGTTCAGCGCAACTGATTCAAAAAAACTCTTGTAAAGTGCCCTCTAGAAATTATAATCATTCAACCGTAATTTGCGTGCTTCAATTTCATCTTCCAAATCAATTTGACCCACATTTTCGCGGTCTGGTGAAACTAACTTGAGGGCTGGAAATTAATGACTAATTTTGGAGTCCAGCTATATCATCAAAATAATATATAATTCATATTTTCATAGAGAGTTTCATCATTGTTTTATTACTTTCATTACTTTCTTCTCATTTCAAACCACAAACTGAACACATGTGTATTCTAATTCTGAAAAACATTTTAACAAGTAACATACAATGAGAATAAATTTCCACCACAGAGAATAGACCATGGATACGGTGTAAGCTCTTACTTGAATGAAAAATAAAATTTTCTTTACAAATTTGCATAGAGAATTGTGCAAACAGTACACGTTTATGTTCACGCTCTGCTAACGCTTATGCTCACGCTCTGCTCACGTTCGATGCCTCGACCGCGTCCG
Organism: Dromius quadrimaculatus; assembly: GCA_963989225.1. Classification (NCBI taxonomy): domain Eukaryota; kingdom Metazoa; phylum Arthropoda; class Insecta; order Coleoptera; family Carabidae; genus Dromius; species Dromius quadrimaculatus. The sequence goes on from OZ022328.1 coordinate 9,742,002, forward strand.
GTGGACTTCGATGATCCCTAATCGATACTGCCCGCAAAGCGCCAGGAAGAATGTCCTCTGCATATAAAGTTTTGTTTTTCTAGGCTTTGATATTAATTTTGTACTAGAATTGAAAACTTTAATAACAAAATTGAAGATTCGTATTTCAATGTCTCACGTACAGTCAACCAAAATATGAGTAGAAAAGAATTTCATTGTTTTCATGTTTCCCAATGTAAAGTCAGCACACTCAAAGTCAACATGATCGTCAAATCAATTTCCAAATAAAGATGGTTTTGTAATCAAAATCACAATAACGGTCAATTTGTGACAATCGAATGTGATACTTTTTGTGTTAACGGAGTACTTGTCAAGCATATTGATAGTATATTTTGAGTACGGCTAAACCATGGTTATGGTTCAACCAGCGATTCAAAGTGACATTTGGTCACTTATATCAACAATTAAATGTACCTCCATCCGGGAAGAACCCAATAGCTCTTTATTATATACAATTGAGTGTATAACATTTCAAAATAAAGTTCTCCCGAAAGTTCAATGGAACGTGACTTCACGATCTATCACGAGTTTTTGTATGTACATTTTATTGTTATTAGTTGCAATTTGTAATATATACAGACAACAAAAGTTGTGGAAATGAGCTCTCAACTAGACCATAATGAATGTTTGTTTCCAAAGTTTAGAACCTGATAAACATTAATACTACATCCAAACAAAAGCTTGGAACCTTCTAATTAAAATATTTATCATTCTCCTCTTTAGAGTATTTAAATAATAAATATTTGCTACTGAGATACGAGAACATTTCCTTCCGACGTTACAAATTCGCATCATCTCATTAATAATTTCTGTTCTTTAGCATTCAGGATCTTAATTCCCGTAATTCAGAGATGGGTGTTCCAAATTTAAAATGTTTGTGTTTTCCACACAATATGCAAATTCTGGCTAACAAAAAGGGTGTTTTAAACAGCACGTACGTTGTAAAAATATATGTATTCATTTGGACTAAATTCGGTAATGCTGCATAATTCTGCAGTGAATACAAGCAGGATTGGCCCAGTGTTTTGTATGTGATATCCATGGATAAGTGAGATGTGGTGATTCACCCTAAAGGTGGACATTCTGGTCACAATAAGCACAAAGTGCTAGAATTAGAGCAGTGGAGCAAATAATTGCGTGAAACAATTTGATTCCTCTGTATTATTATGAAAAAATAAGAGAGCTGTTGATATTAGGAAAAAATTGAAACTTAGTTGTTCTGTGAAAATTCCATTATTTCACTTGAAATCCTTCAAATTTGCTATCGACATAGCATATTTCCCATAATACTTCTTGAAAGTCTTCCTATTTACTGCCATTTGAACATCTTCACCAGTAAAAAGCACTGGTCTTTCTGAATGATTCTTCAAGTAAATGGATAGATGAGAAAACAAATAAAACTCATACTATTATGGATTTCATGCTATGAATAATAACCATTTCAAGAAATTGATAGATTATTTTTGTTATATCAATCCGGTAATATTTTGATACTGGTCAAGTACAGGACCTCTTTTTTCTATCTATTTGTCATAATGACGCAATGAATAACCGACTTTTCTATTTTTTCCCCATACAGATTGTCACACTCATTGTAATCGGATATAACTATGAATCAATGGGCTCTTGCTGGATGAGGTGAAATGGGTGGAGATCATCAAAAGGATGGCAAATTTACATATCAAATAAATGATAAATATTAGGTATAAATGATTATGTCACTTATTCTATGATTCTTTTTCTTTCTTCTACTGTCTTGATCCGTTCTAATCTACTTTCCGACTCATATAGTATTTACTGTCAGATTTTTCCATCCTCTTTAGTTCTATACACTTGTGTTACAGATGCCTTAAAGTTTTTCAATTCACTCCGCATAATCTGCAGTTTCTCTTTGCTAAGCTCTTCCAGTACTCGTTGGCTTTCTCTTCATTCCCGCATCTATACCTTGCTATCTTCCTGATTTTATCTATCTTTCCTTCTCCGAGGTAGATAGGTAGATAGATAGAGAGGGGGAGGGTGAAGAACACGCGCACCGAGGCCACTTTAAGGGCCCATTGTGCTACCTCCGGGTGCACAGCTACATGCTACTGGTCTTGAAGCCAGTCAACGCTGAGGAAGAAGGCTAACAAGTCAGCAGCAGGAGTTGTGCTAAGTGCAGCCATGGAAGGCCATGCTTCCCCCAGTATGGATCTTCTTTCACGAGATAGAGCGGAGCATTCACAAAGAATATGTTCCACTGTTTCATCGTCGTCCTTGCAGCCTCTACAAAGAGGACTGCTCGAAATTTTTATTCGGTGCATGTGCTTATTAAAGCGACCGTGCCCGGTAAGGACCTCTGTGAGAAATTTAAGATTCCTCCTTGAAAGTCTTAGGAGATAATTGGCCAGCTCGGTGGATGGCTTGGGGATAAGATTTCTCGTTTGTTTGCAGTAAGTTGAAGTGTTCCAGCTGCTGGAGAATTTCTCAAAAGTAATTCTGTGGATTATGTTGTGAAAAACAGTTTTTGATAGGGGCAACATTGGTTGTGGACCATACTGAACTGAACTGAATTGACGAGCCTTGTTTAGCAAGGTTATCTGCACAGATGTTATCTTCATTTCCATTGTGCCCTCTTACCCAAATAAGTTCCACAACGTTGTGTTGAGATATATTTGACAATGCAAGGTGACAGAGTTCGACAAGCCTAGATGTGAATTTGCATCCACTTAGGCTGCGAAGAGCAGCTTTACTGTCTGTATATATCTTTATATTTCTATTTATAAATTTGCGTTCTTTGATCAATGTCGCGGAATGCAAAATTGCAAAGATCTCTGTTTGGAAGACGCTGGGGTACTGTCCTTAGGGTATACTGACATACAAGTTCATTTGGTCTGAAAAGATACCAGAACCAGAACCTTTTCCTTTCTTGGAACCGTCAGTAATTATTTTAATATCAGAGGTTGAGGATATCTGACCATCTAATAAGATTTGATAAGATTTATCAAAGTAGAATTTTGGAAGAATGGAGTCGGTACTCATCTCTAGAAGAGGAGCTCCCGATGTTGCCTCCCTTAAGATGGAGCAATGCCTGGTATTAGCTCCAGTTTTAGGATACAAACCTAAGTGTAGGAGGCGAAGAATTCCCTTCGTAGCAATCTCCTCTAAGTGAAGATTTAGAGGGGTAAGACATAGAAGGACTTCCATCGCTGCTGTTGGAGTTGTGCGCATGGCACCTGTAATTGCTAGACATGATAACCGTTGTATATGTTCTAGTTTTGATCGTGCAGTTGATTGTCTGACTCTAGGCCACCAAACAAATGCACCATAGGATATCATTGGCCTAATAATAGCAGTGTAGAGCCATAAGGTAAGCTTTGGGCTAAGACCCCAAGTTTGATCTAAGGTTCGACGACATTGCCAAAAGGCTATACAGGCTTTTTCAACTTTGAAGTTCAGGTGTGAACTCCAGTTGAGTTTGCTGTCAAGTATGATGCCCAGGTACTTGACGAACTTAGACAAACTTAGTGTTTGGTTGAAGATTTTTGGCATACTCAGTGTGCCAATCTTTCGTTTCCTTGTGAAAAGGACTACTTCCGTCTTGGTTGGGTTGACCAAAAGAGAATGTTCTTTACACCAGTGTTCAGTGAGTTTAAGAGCATCACCTGCTATGCAGGCAAGAGTGGTCTCGAATCTACCGTTGAGCAGAATTGCAATATCATCCGCGTATCCGATGGTATGATAACCGTTATTGTTAAGGATTTCCAGAAGACTGTTAACAACAATCGCCCACAGAAGAGGTGAGAGAACACCTCCTTGAGGGCATCCTCTAGTAACGTAGCTTTTGTTATTTGATTCCTCAGTGGAAAATTGTATAGCTCTATATTCTAGCATGAAATGAATCCATTTAACAAGAGGTGCTTCGACTCCATGCTTTTCGAGAGCATGGACAATGGAGAAGAATGTTGCTTTGTCAAAAGCTCCTTCTATATCAATGAATATACCCAGGGTGGAATTTTTATATTCCAGAGATTTCTCGATGTTGCTGATTACGGCGTGAAGAGCAGTCTCGGTAGATCTGCCCTGGATATAGGCATGTTGGTTGGAGTGTAGCGGGTTGGTAGTCAGAGCCGTATCTCTTATGTGTCTATCGCAAAGTCTCTCCAAGGTTTTAAGAAAAACAGAGGGAAGACTTATAGGGCGATAGGATTTTGGTGTAGAGTAGTCTATACGCCCGGGTTTTGAAACATAACTTTTCTCAGTTCTGATGTTGGTGCAACTACCGAAATTGTACAATAAACTACTTTTTTCATTTTTTGTGAAACATACCGAGTGTCTTTTATTCCTACAAAATTTCTATATTCATCTCTTGCTAAGACTCGACTTTTTACGTATTATTTCCAAGGAATTAATGTTGAATGAGGTCATTCTCGCCCTTATTATTGAAGTGAACTCTGTAGGAGTTAAACGCAAAATGAATAGCGTTAAACGGTACTGTGATAAGATAAATTTAGACAAGGTAGAAAGTGTGTATTGCGCATGATGCAATGTGCATGTCTTCTGGAGCAACGTAAAGTAACATGCACTTTTGTAGCATTTTCGTGTAGCATCACACCGAGTTCTACTTTCTTGTTGAAGTGACTCAGATTTGTCATATACATATAGAATTTCATATAACAATATTATTTCGTTCTCTTAGTCCATTGATATTTCGAAACTCATAGAGTACTAGAACTTCTCTTTCAATCAATGTGTCACAACATCTCAATGGAAAACTCATATTTGGATGGTGCTCAAACATGTCATGCTACGAGGAATGGGTGAATGGATAAATTCGTACTGTTTTTGTGGCTACCAGCCGTCAAATACAGAAAATCATGGATGTAGGATGAGGTGTTTGTGGTATGACCTAGTAAAAACAATGAAGGAAAAAAATTTTTTCTCATGACAACTCAATTTGGAAAGGGCAGCATCATCACAATGAAATGATGATAATTCACGTGAAACTGTAGTGTGGAACCTTTCCGCAAACTGGGAGTACAGATAGCACAAATTGACCAAAAAAAAAAATCTGTGTCTTGTTCCATGACGATTTGCAGTTGTTTCTGCCAACTCAACAGGACTCGAGACGTCGTTTTGTCTCTATAGACGGGATAGATCCATCACTACTTGCCTAGGATCAAAGAACAGTACAAACGATGATTTATCAGAGAAAGTCAACTAAGAATGTCGAAAATTGTTTCCTCAACCAGAAACTTATTGGCGACTGTCTTTTGGGACTAGCAAAGAAATAAGCCGCGTCGACAGAAAATCAAATCTTTCAACTAGATTCTTTCCAGAACAAGATTTGTTTGTTTCTATATTCTAATTTCCTTTTAACTTTTTTTTCTATTCGTAGGCACGTATCTCTACATATTTATCTTCTGCTCCTTCAAATTCTTCGTGCTCCAACTGTCACTTCTCTGGTCTTTGATCTTCTCGACCTCTTCACTTATTATTCTTAATGAATCAATATTGAATGCAGTCATCATTGGAGTCAATATTTACTGTGTGGCTCTGAAGGCGTTGATTGCAAAATGCAAAGAGTTAAACGGTACTGTGCACGGTGAACGAAGACAAGAAAGAAAGTGTGTATTACGCATGTTCAATATGCATGTCGTTTGGGAAAACGTACAGTCACATTCACCTTAATAGCATTTTCGTGCAACATTTATATCGAGTTCATGTGGATAATGTTGACGTAGATATTATTTGTTTGAAAATCCACATATTCATACCACTAAAAAGCTCTTGTCTGAAAGAAGAGAGTTGAACATACTGATTATTTTTTTATGGATGACCACTTCACAAACTCACTGGTGGACCACACTAAATCGACCCTCTAATCACCAAACCGGTCGATCCTGTTGTCCTAATCCAGATCTTATTTCAATGAGATAATAACCTGATTTGATTCTTCCCAAGTCTCTTTGCTAGTTTCTAATCGGACACATATCTAGGTCCATAGAAAATGACTATAATTATCAAGTTAATATCATTGTAAATTCGTTGTGTTTCCATTACAATGCTCCGATTCTCATATTGTCACACCTCCCTTGTGCCATCTCTTACAAGAAAACATTTTTTACCTCGGATCTTTGACGTCATTTGATCAATTCGTTAGGAGAAGTTTGAACTTTATTTGTGATCATCGAAATGAGTGATAATTTTCAACTCACTTTTAGATCAAAAGGAGTCCTTTCCTATCACAATAACACTAACCCAATCCTTTGAAGTTGTGGTCACCCAATTATTGCAGATAAGACTCCAACTTGTTTCACATCCTCCATCCATTGAACAGATTCAAATTCATCCTCAATTTGAGAACAGGCAGACGGAAAAAAAAATTTTGTCAAAGAAGGATGTGATTGCTGGAACAAATGCCTTGAGATCAATTGAATAAAGCAGCGTTGGTACAAATATATAAGTCCAAAAAAATACTACATTGAGAACTATTGGAATTCAGGTTTGGAAGATGTGGAAAAATATATCATCAAGGATGACAGGATAGATGTTTGGCACACTTTATTCACTTTATTAAGAGATATCAAGTACAATAAATAATGTATTCATAAACAATAGGAATAAAGTGACCGTTGCAAGAACTAGTTGACACTGGCTCTGGGCGATGAATGCTGGCAACCTGATAAAGGATAGGGAGAACCTAAACTTATAAACCAACCCTCTACGTCTATATTTGTATTGGTATGGTTGCTATTTTTAACTAAAACAAAAATGGCTTTCTCATTCGTTCTATCGTATCATGCATTGCATTGATATCGGACGAATGTATGTTCAAGATATTAAATCAATTTTTTATCCTTATATATCCAGGATTATTTGGTTCATCAATCAATCTGCATTGAATACAATCATGAGCCTCATCTTGTTACTTTATTTCACAAATTATTTGTATTCGCTTAAATTCATTTGAATACGAAAACTTTAGCTGTGCTGTAAATTGCTATTAATCATCAGACCACATGATGATTATTTCTGCCAGAGAGACATTACCCAAAATATCTCTCTTAGGAAGATTCTAAATCACGAACTGTATTTCGGTTTTTGTTATGCAGTATGAACTCTATCATTAATAATTTGTCAGTGTAATCGAATGAAGCTTTGTTCCACAGCTCCCAAGAATTTATTTTTATTTTTGATGTGAATAAGAATTTGCTAACTGAGAGAAAGATAACGTTCTTATAGCGACGACAGAAAACGATGCCAGAAACTGAATCTGGTCATCCGAAGTGTTTGATGCTGGTATGAAATTGGATAATAGAGTTTACGATTGTTGATATTTCAGAAATCCGCAGTAATGTTCAGTTGGATGAACTCTGGCATTGTCCGTTGCCCATTCCGCGAATCGCCACATCGTGATGACAACAGCTGCGTAACACGTTTTTAATTGTACGAAGCTATGATGTAAATGAGACAAATTACAACAAATTGCGACAATTGTTGCTCGACTGGGACAGATTTATTCGCCATGAAATGAAATTATTGTGTAATTTTTCGTCGCGTCCGAACGCTTGATTTGTTTGGGATGGTTTTTGGAGGATGAGGCCGCCGTGTTTTGTTTAGCGCCGCGTCTGTCACGCGCGGTGATATATTTACACAAATAACGCTACCAAATGAAAATATACTGCGGCCGGCCCTGCCACCGCTGCGCAATTTTATTTGTCGACGCTGGGCGCACAATAGGACCGCATGCAGATCCTTGCGGCTTCGCGGCAGACACCCGCCGCGCTAGACTCAATGCTCGAATATACCACACACTACATCGGACCATGACCGCACGCACAATCTCCTAAACTTGTGGTCTAATACTCAGATATTAAAACTTTCCCCAATATTCACAAAGGCTTGTGAAATTGATAACCATCTCTATCTGAATCTTGATTTTGGAAGATTCTCAATATTAGAGTATATCAGTGCAAATATGATGGCTTCAAATAAAAGTCAGTATATAGTTGATATTTGGTTATGTTATACTCTGTGACACATTACCCACCAGGACTAAAAGTTTCCATGTATGCACAACTGGTAACTGATTCAGGTCATTGATCGAACAGATTGATTGATTGCTCCTACAGAGGAAATTTCTAGAAAAAATATGTGAATAATTTAAATCTCCTGAATAATTCCAGTTCTTTGAATGAAGATTAACCAATTAGAGAATAAATCTGCCACATTATTGATTCATATGTTCAAATCCTAGAACACATCTATTTATTTCAAATTCTTCATGCAACACCGGACCACCAACACAGAGACATCCTAAAAAGTGACCATATTCATCCGTACCGAATGAGTATCAAGTTTCCTATTTTGGTACATTGGCGCGTATCAGGAAGTCATAAAATTACTTATCAATAAAATACGATAGAATGCGTTGCATGGCGCAACAAAATGGAAAATAATTAGTATATCAACTGGAACAGATATATTATGGACAGTATCCTGTATACAATAAATAGTTTGAATAGTTCTCAAAATCCAATGCTGACATATTATTCAAATATCGATGCGAGCGCTCATGGTGAGCACAATTGTAAACATCGAGCTCCATTTCTCAGAATATGTCATTAAGCTGTCATTGAACATTGAAGTTTAATAGTGAAAATAATTGCATATAAAACATGTGAAAACGTTCGTTCTGTTTCAGGCTGTTGTGTTAAGGATGATTCAAGTGAAATATAGTTTCATAGATTTCATGTACCCAGTTATATCATAAAGAAACGAGTAAAGTGAATCAAAGCAGTAAATACATATTCTTCAACATGTTTAATATGGCAAAATTAATTTCACGCTTTTCTTCAACGTTTCCTCAGTAAAAGGGATACAGTGTTTGATAAATACGAACCCGATCTGCAAGATCATCGGCGTCATAATTTGAGGTTATCCTGTCAATTTGGACGAATTAAGACGTCTTCTCTGTAATAGGTACGTTATAATTGAAGAAAAAAATACTCAAAATAAATAATTTCAACGTACCTTTCATGCTATGCAAGTTATATTATACGCACACAGCTGAATTGGATAATATTAGTACATTCAAAAAATTATAGGTATGAAACATTGCGCGTTAGAGGCGCTAGTAGACTTCATGCACGTAGCCTATAGTTCACATGAATCAATATAAGCATACGATTTGTCAAATAAGGATGATGTATGACTTTCAAGTTCCCAATTGAATCTAGCTAGCCTAAAAGATATTAGTAATTTATAATATCATATCACATTGGTAGATCAAGTGTGTGACACCTTTTGGGATATAATGGCCAGTTGCACATCCGTCACTCAACTTTAAGTGGAGGTTGAAATGTATGATAACTATTGTATGGACAATTGTTACTACGGTTATTATTCCTAACTTAAAGTTAAGTGACGGTGATGCAACTGGTCATAAGTCGTCTAACTATTGTCTGGAAGAGTCTAAGCTAATGTATTGTTGAGATGGCACTCTAGTCTTTGTTGGTATTTAGTGCTACATCGCCCCATTTCATCACTTACTGTTGATATTTTAGAGTCACCATTTGGTGTATCGTTGGTAACTTCATAATAAACCTTGAGGTATCTGCAATCATTCGAAGAGTGATTGACCGGAACAGTTGAAGAATCATGAGAGATTTGCTGGCTGCGCCATATAACTCGATCACACGCGTCCAAATTAGTTCAAGAATAATTTCATAAAGTAGCAATTTATTTTCTATTGAGAGTTTAGATTTTCTGCTTAAAAACCACTACTTTGTTTTCTTTTGATGCCAAGTTGTTTTCTTATTGTCGTTGTGTGGTTGTGCCAGTTTAGTCTTTGGTCAAGAATCACTCCGAGATATTTCGCTCTTTCGGCTTGTGGTAGCTTTAGTGATGTGAAATTACATGGGCGAATTTGAATGGATTCATTTGTGTTCTCCATTTTTCGCACCGGTCATTATTCAAGATTTCCCATGTAGATGCATTGAGGCAATTTCTGGATCAGGATCAACGGCTAAAATTGTGGTATCATCTGCAAATGCTGCTGTTGTTGCTTGGATATGTGCTGCACCGTGTACAGCATTGAACCCAAAACGCTGCCCTGTGGAACGCCAGATTTTTGTGGGCATAACATTCTTGAGTTTGTAAAGTAGCTCATCATGTCAAATTTTTATCGAATGCTTGGCTCACATCAATAAAATGCAGCCAAACAGTACTCTTTATTTTCAAGACAATTTTTCATGATAGTTTCTGAAATCAGATTTTCAAACTGGTTATCAAAATTGGCTTGATTTCTTGAGAACCATTTTCTTGGATAATTAGCAGTACACTTATTGGTGTGTACGATTTGGTTTTCTTCGGGTCTTAACCTAGCTCTGAGACAACAACTATCGCAGCTACTCTTCATTAAACAGTACAATATTCAATCCTTAGAATAGCATTAAAGATTGCTATGAGCATCATTTGTTTCTTCTTTGATAGTTCTCTTAACGTACGAATTCTCATCAGGTCATAGCCTGGTGCTTTATTTTATGAAGCTTATCTTTATCGCATGATAGTATTTTGTAACGTTCTACTTTCAGTTTTAAGATTTTTTACCCATTCTGATTTTTCACCCATTCTGATTTTTAATTCCTGAAATTCCATTTAAATGAAATACTCAACTGATTCTGCATTCACCATTCGCTTTTCGTTGTTTTGAAATGCAATTAATAACTATTACCCAATATTTTATTTTTTTGTTGACGTTAGCTGTGATCATATCAAGTTACAAACCCGTATTTCGGTGATACGCACAATATGGGTCACGGTGTCTCTGCTACGAGTGGTCGTTGACAGATGCATAACAGAACCAGGAATATTTTCAAATTGAGTAGATTACTAGAAGTCGAGATGATCAAAGTGAATAAGGTTGTCGTGAATTCTGACCTTTAATTCTTGTTTTATTTCCGTAGTGTAATCCTCGATAGATCAAAAGAATTGAAGGCAAGTCGCTTGTAAAGTTAGTGTTTTGTGAGAGTTTAGTGCATTAGTTTTGCTATTTTGTCAGCACTCCAATTACAGGGAGGAATATTATTCAAAAATTGGAGCATCGCCTACCACCAGCGATCAAAGAAGTTGGAATCTTGTCTTGGTTCGACTCAAAGGTGCCGAAATTCATTCAGGCACTGGCCTTATAACTAAGCTTTTCATCTTTACTGTGACGTCATCATTTCTCTTACACCTGCTGGTTATTCTCCGCCCGGATAATAATTAGTCCGATGCGTCAATCTTGGTGCAAGGAGCCATCATCTGTCAGCTCCAACAACTACTGAAAATCCAGCCAAATGGACATATCTCATTCTCCACGTTTATATTGTTTTTGTTCTTTTTTCCACTATTTGCTACTCGCCAGTGGCTTATTGCAGGATTTATATATATTTGGATTATCATATTTATTTCGATTTGTTACTACTTAAGCGCAGTTAAAATAGCTTCCATTTCTTAAATATTATTTTAGTTTATACCATTTGTTACATACATATTATTACATTCATTTTATTTCGCGTTGCGTAGAGCGCTCGACATTCTGTTTTCTTACTCTTGTTCACTACGTTATATGCGGAATAGGTTTCTGTGAACCGGAATCGACCGAGGAAGAGCCCGTTACAGTTTTATTATCGCTTTAGGTATCCATATAGGGGTTGTTACCTGTTTGTAATATTTTTGGATTACCTACGTAAGCCGAGTACTCAATGATCAGGCGCATTTACTATCTCTATTTTTCTAGTACTTTTCAAGTCCCAGATTTTCATTATTGTCTATACCATCAATTTCATATTTTCTTCAATAAATTGAATTCACATTATTGAGTAAATCTTAATAACTTGTTCATGTGAGTGGAAAATGCCTATCGCAATTATTTATATTTCAGCTTCATGGTAAGATAGGTTATTGTGTGAGAGTATTCAAAAAATTATGTTCATGGTCAGTCATAAGATCAACGCTGACAGACTAATCGGAGAATAACCTTTTCATTCATTTTTTGTCCCACAATACCTTATTTCAGGCATCTTCGCAGTTGTAGCCTGAAGACGAAATTTCAGCCCGAAAGGTTGTTTTACTACATTTATTTTTATTTATTATTTTGAAAAAGCTAGCCTCACTTTATCTGGTCCGGCCCTGGCATTTCGTAACTGATCGTTACCAATCATTGAGCTAGAGTTATGAGATTGAAGTTACTCTAGATTAGATTCCTTCTTGTTTATATTTTCAGAACTATTAATCAATCCACTCAAAGTTCACGACAATTTCTTTCAGAGTGAATACCTTGGTTGCCATTGATGTTTGGCCCGGTATGAATGGTCAGAAAACGTTTTGCAGGTGCTCTGCGAATGTTTTTGCTTTTCTTTCTAGACTACGATCTTAAGTCTGGCTTTCTGATTGTTGGATTCTTTGAATCGTCCTTGTTGCCTTCTGCAACGAATAATCAGTAGCAGCCTTAGGTGTAAGGTCTTTCACATATTCTTCAAAATGAGAGCTTTTAAGTTTCTGAAGCGCATATCTCAACTCTCTATTTGTCATATTGACTCTGATTTTGTCAGCAGGTTGACAAGATCTGATCTCTGCCATATTTTTTGTTTTTTGTTTTTACTGCTATCACATAAATACATGATTTGAAGAATATTTATCTTGGTTCTCATTATTGCTGCATTCATACACATTATTAAGACTCAGTACATTTGGATTCTTTCTTCACAAAGATTATTGTCAAGACTTATACCATTGGTTCTTCTGTTTGAGATTGTCACGTAATTTTTCGTCACACTATAGGTGAATTCCAGAGGAATATTGTTCCTTGTGTACTGCATGTGAAACCCACGTTTTCACATATATTCTTCTGTATACTTATAATTATCTTGTCTCATATTTTTTTTTTTTTGTATACGGTTGTATGTGTGATTGGATAGTGCTAATTGTAGTTTTAGCTTAACCTCGGATAATTAAACAAGCTTAAGCCTACGTTTAGCCTTGACAGAATAGTAAGTGTTTCTGAGTAGTAAGTAATTTTGGCAAGAAGATAAACAGTGGCGCTCAAACTTTTTTTACTATGGGTGATACAAACGATGATGAGGAAGCCAAATTTTGTTTCAAGTGCAAAATTGAATTTAATGGCGACAAAACAATTGGGTGCGATGGCATATGTAAACACTGGTTCCATCTTAAGTGTGTTCGTATCAAGGAAAAAGATTTTTCTGTCATAAGTTCATATAAAGAATTCAAATGGTTTTGCAGTGAATGCAATTCAACGAGAGATATAATTACTGAGGAAATAAAAAATATCGTAAATAAGGCGCTTAGTAAATATGCAAGAGATATTGAAGATATTAAATCCATTGTATCATCTTTGTCAGGTGGTAATAAAATAAATGGGAACATCAATGAATCAACTTCTTATGCAGATATAGTCACAAAAAATAATCCAGTTGTGGTTATTAAACCAAAAGAAGATCAAAAATGTGCAGAGACAAGAAAAGAATTGAAAGATAGTATTAAACCATCGGAAATATCAATAGGAGTCACTTCAGTAAAAAATGTAAAGGATGGGGGCATAGTAGTAGCATGTCAAAAAAAAGATGATGTCAAAAAATTGGAAAGTGAAGTAGTGAAGAAATTAGGGAAGAAGTATGAAGTAAAAGTCAGTACTCTAAAGAATCCACAGATAAAAATTGTCGGTCTTACTGAAAATTTGTCAGAGGAAGAAATAATCAGTAGTTTAAAAACTCAAAACTTGATAATCAAGTCAGATGCTAAGATTAACATAAAGAATAAATGGCAGAGAGGTCGATCAATTTCTGTAATTGCTGAAACAGACGCGTGTACTTTCAATAATATTATTAAGGAAGGTAAATTGAATATAGGTTGGGATAGGTGCATGGTATATGAATATTTCAACATTTTAAGATGTTTCAAATGCTTAGGATTTGGTCATAAAGCTGAAGTATGCAGAAATAATATAATATGCAGCAAATGTGGAGAAAACCATAAATACACTGATTGTAAATCATCTACAGAATCGTGCGCTAACTGTATGAAGGCAAATAAAGACTTAAGATTACACCTAGAGACTGATCACAATGCACTGGATAAAAATTGTGCTGCCTTTCTAAAAATAGTGGGAAACCAAAAAAATTAAACAAAATATGCATAGCAATCAAGAAGTATAAAGAATTCCTCATATATAGTTTGTATGAATGCTCAAAGCTACCTCGCAAATAGAGACGAAATTATTCAGCTCATAAAGAATAATAAACCTTCTGCAGTCTGTCTAACTGAAACACGAATTACGGAAGATATTGATGATAATGAACTTTTGGTGGAAAATTATACTATTGTGCGCTGTGACTCTCACTCTAGGCATACTGGTGGTGTCTTAATATTAGTGCGGTTAGATGTAAAGTTTAAACTCCAAGAAATATACAAAGAAAATAATGGTTGGTGGTTATTATCTATTTCTATTACAGTTAATCAATTGTGTTATGTGGCTATAGTAGTTTACCGGTCACCTAGTAGTAGCTTACCGAATTTTCTAAATTTTTTTGAAGATTTATTAGAAGTTCATGAAGCAGCAAGTGAAACAATTTTAATAATGGGCGACTTCAACTTAGACTGGAACGATGTGGAAAATTTTTACACAAAAAAAGTAAAAAATCTTGTAGAGTCACTCGGATATAAACAATTAGTGAACAAACCGACGAGAATAACGGATACATTCAAGACTTTAATTGATTATGTTTTATCCACTGATTTTAATATTACCTGTGAAATTAGAGACACGCCCAAGATTTCAGACCATAATATAATATTTGTAAATTTACCTAATCCTATTGATATAGCAAATGATATACAGAATATATACAAAAGAGTGGATCCTCATCTTTTAATTTTTAATTTATTAAATTGTGATTGGAATTACAAAATAACAGATGTGAACCAATATTATGAAAATCTAACTTATAGTATAAGTAACAGCTCGCAAATTGTAAGTAAAGTAGCAAGTAGCACTAAAGGTTGGTTCAACAAGAATGTCAAAAATGCTATTCGTGAAAGAGATTTAGCTTATAAAAGATTTCTGTATACTAAGGACAAAAATGATTGGTCTATATTCAAACAGAAACGTAATACTGTAGTTGATGTCATTAGAATAGAAAAAGAATTGTTTTATACAAACAAAATTGATAATTGTAGAAATGATTCAAGACGTATGTGGAAAACTTTGAAAGACTTTACTTCAATCAAGAACAAAGATGAAATAAAAAATATTCGCCATAACAACACAGTCTATGATGATAAAATAGAAATTGCTGAAATTTTCAACAGTTACTTCATTGATAGCATAGATCAGGTGAGTAATTCTATTCTAATTACTCCTGGTATTGGAGCGATTGACTATGTTAAAAAAGTCTCCACAGAATTTAGCAAGTTCGAAGTTCTTACCCTCAATAAATTAAAAAAAATTGTTTTCTCACAATTAAATAAGTTCAGCTATGACGGAATTGATGCTAAATTTATAAAGTCACATTTTGAGATTATTGGTTACCCTGTATTGCAGTTCATAAATTTATCTTTAACGACAGGTACAGTACCTGATCAGTTGAAAATTTCAGCTATTACACCAATACAAAAAGTTAAAAACTCAGTTCAAATAGAAGACTATCGACCTGTTAATATGCTGCCTTTTTGTGAAAAACTTCTTGAAATTGTCGTGCATGATCAGCTTTCTAATTATATAAATGCAAACGATATTCTTGCCCCTATACAGTCTGGGTTTAGAAAAAATCATTCCTGTGAAACAGTTTTAAACATGCTATTGAATCAATGGAAAATAATGCTAGATCAAGACAAAGTAGTTTGCACTGTTTTTCTTGATTTAAAAAGAGCCTTCGAAACTGTGGATAGGGAAATTTTGCTAGAAAAGTTATTAGCATACGGCATAAAAAGCAATGCTTTGAAATGGATCCGAAGTTATCTAAACGGGAGACAGCAACATGTAAAAATTGGTGATATTTATTCTTCTTTATTGCCCGTTGGAAAAGGTGTCCCGCAAGGAAGTGTATTGGGCCCCCTTTTATTTATTCTTTATATCAATGATTTGCCAAATATCTTGCAATCTTGTAAAATACATCTTTTTGCGGATGACACCCTAATATATTTGGAAGGAACTGATATAGATAACATGATAAATACAGTAAATGAGGATTTGGAGAGATATGCATTATGGTTGAATTGTAATAAATTAAAGCTTAATGAAAATAAAACTAAAGTTATGTTCATATCATATCAGAACCAAAAGAATCATTTCATTGATAAAAAGATCAAGATAAATAATGTCGAAATCGAAATGGTCATAGAAATCAAGTATCTCGGGATAATTATAGATAATATGTTAATACTTGAGAAACATATCCAATATTGTTGTAAAAAAATAGCGAAGAAGATTAACTATCTATCGCGTATTGCAAAATATTTGTCGACATGGAGCTTATTGATGGTGTATAACACTTTAGTATTGCCTCATTTCACCTATTGTTCAACATTATTTTATATGTGTAGTAATAAAAATATAGAAAAGCTCCAAAAACTACAAAATAGGGCCATGAGAGTAATACTAAAGTGTAGTAAACGTACGGGTATTAATATTATGTTGTGCACTTTAGGCTGGCTAAATATAAGTAATTTTATTGAATATAATGTATTGATCTTTATATATAAAATGACAACAAACAAATTACCTAGATATCTGACTGATAATATTAAGTATGTTAGAGAAATACATAAATATAATACTCGTCAAGGAGACAAATTATATGTTTCATTAAATAATAAATCTAAGACATGCTTATCAGTGTTCCATAAAGGCTTTTTGAAATTTAATAGCTTGCCTGCTACTGTTACTAATGTCACATCAGTTAAAAAGTTCAAATCTAATCTAAGAGCACTACTTTAATTAGTATATATATATATATATATATTTGTTTTATATCAAATTTTTCTGTTTTTGTACTAGCTCAGCTACTTAAATAAAGTATTATTATTATTATTATTATTATTATTGTTTCTCTGATAAATACTCTTAAATGAAGGATGAAATTCTTAGAAATAAATGAGATGTACAGAATTTAATTCGAAAAAAATCATTCAATCAATATTCAACTCTGAAAATAGAAGTATAGATCATGAAATATAATTTGATATTTTTTGGAGTTTGGGATGAAAAGGAAGCACTGTTTGTAGCGTTACCCTTGGCTGATGGCGGGGTTGTTACTTTTGGCGTCGCTGTTGAAGACTGCTAACGGTGTGCTCGGGCGCCAATACAGTCGGTGACGCAGTTTTTCTATGGCGGACGGCTGGATAGCTCAGACGGAAAGAGTAAGGGTTGTCAAAAATAATTATCAGGAGGTAGGTTTCACAATGAGATTTATTACACATACACGATGATGATGAACATGAGACATTTTTTTATAGGAACTTGTACGGTAATACTTCGGCTGACGGTGACGGACAGCTGTACATGACACTCGACACTGTACGGACCCAGGCGGTCGCAGATGGCAAAATATCTATAATTTTACGTCAAGTATTTCAAACACTGTGAAGTCAGCAATGACTTCGCCAGCGGTGCTTCTACGTTAAAATAATCAAACGCTGTGGAATCACGAAGACTTCTTCAGCGGTGCTTCTATGTTAAATCAATCAAACACTTCGAAATCACGAAGACTTCGTCAGCGGTGCTTCTACGTTGAATCAATCAAACGCTTCGAAGTCACGAAGACTTCATCAGCGGTGCTTCCACGGTAAATCATTCAAAAAATATTTCAAGCTCAAAAACAGCAAAAATATTCCAAGTTCCTTTCACGGACTTAGAAAAAAACAAAACAAACTCACAAATTGTGTCAGACAGTTGTGCTAACGGACTAAGCACGAAAACTTCACTTGGACGGTGAACACTCTGAAGATGACGTTCGGTATCGGAACTGGTAGCGTACTTTGGAACGGCTGCTCAGAAGACTGGACTTACAAAGAAGGCCTTATTTATACCCAAATTTCAATTAAGCCTCACTCAACATGTTCTTAGATTAAATCCATATTAGCGCTAGCAAAAATATGAAGAAGACATACAGAAAAAAAAGAAGTGATTTTACAAATACAAATTTCATTACAATAATAACTTTCCTATTACTCTCCTGTCGAATACATTCTTTCCTGATTCTATTTCCTCAACATTAAAATTGTCCTAAATACTTCTTCAATCGGTCGGTAATATAGTTTATGTCGGTAAGCTGAGACTGTCAAATGTTAGGTGTTTCCATTCGTGTATTGTCAACGGTTACGAACATAACAGCAGAAAATATACAATATACAACTTTTTTACCGGACAACGGTGGATTACATTCAAATTTTAATACGGTTACACGCAAGACATAAATACAGATCATACGATATCAATTGCTTTTCATTTCAGGTGTTTTTAAGCCCTAACCTCATTCCTCCACATGTGAAATATATTAAAACGTATTTGAAGCCATGTAAGATTGATGAACCAACGGTAAGCGGTGTTGTATGTTGAAGCAGAATTACTGAATTTAAAATTTACAGGGTGTGCAAGAGGTGAATTGAATTTTGATGTGCTTAAAAGTTATTGATGGTAGCAGAAGGCTCTGGGATGTGCAACAGTGACGGATTTTTGGGCCCAATTCGTCACATGTTATTCGATAATAAATCAAAATTATGGCTTATAGAATATATAAAATATAACCATCACGAATACGATACATACAACAATAATAAGGCACTGATATCAATTTTTAAGGGTATTTATATCGCACTGAGCTATTCATTTCGAACTACTCTGTGTGGTTGTTTATATTCCGATCCACTAATTGACTTCGACCTTCCAGGTATTCGACGCATCTTCGTTATACAAGTAGAGAAAGAAGTCTCTTTATCTGCGTTGACCTGGAGTTTCACCGCTTTTTAAGAGACCGTTAGAATTCTTATGGAATTATTTCAGAATTAAAAGATATGTGTCAAGTGGTTTCTCTTGAGTACTTTATGATATATAGCATCACTCTGCTGATTTGGATTTTATCCCCACTTAAGATATAGAGCTATAAGGTGACATTCCAATATTGTGAGACATGATGAAAAATGTGTCAGACAGGGTTGTTGTCAACAGTGTCTTGGGTGCTGTGTGATATTCATCTCGATTAGACGAATTCGAGTGGTATTTGAGATTATGATGTAAAGACAGTGAGATGATACAAAATAATGATCTAATGGGTAGTTTGTGAAGCAGAGCACTGCTGACGGTGTGTCTGGTGTATTTCTTCTTTTTCCGCGACACAACAACCCTGGCAACTTCAAGGCCTTAAGTACATGAGTATTTATTCTCAATTAATCATTCTTAGGTAGGTTCAAAATTTCAATCTGTACGACGATCTCAAATCACGTACGACCGAAAGACATAAGAGAAATCTCTTATGCCAACTACCTCCAAGACATACAGGTAGCAGACACATGATTATCATACATACCAGCCGGGATTTGAAGAAGAGCCTTCCAGATCTGAATACAACAGACGTGCAGGGGAGAGCAAGTCAATTCATTGAGTCACTGATATATATTCTACTAACGTTAATTTGAGAGTCAATTGAGAGCAAAATGTGGGATAATGTAAGTTACAGAAACTATTCCAATCCTGTGATGCAGTGTTTTCCAGCCTGTGGACCACGGATCTCTGGTGAAAAAAAAAACCAGGAGTATCATTCTTATTGTGACTCATCAGTATAGTCTTTCCAAGCCATAGATGATCGGACTTATGAGCCAACGGTACACTGGAATAGATATATGTTATGCAAAAATATAAATCTGCAGCATTGCTATTCACCATGATGCAACTAATGAAGCAGGCTTAAAGAACTACGAGACACTATAAAATGACTTTGTTTCAAGTCCGTGAAACAAAATCAATTTATGTTTAGAAATTCATAGTCCAAATATTTTGGAAGGTAACTTTAAATAAAAAGTATACTAACCCAGTAATACACCAATGGAAATGTGTTAAGCGATGGCGTCGTCAACTGTATGTCTTGCACAATTCTGTCAGCATTAACATGCTGTTCCAATTGACATATATTCGCTACAAATACATTCCTCAACAATCAATTAAGATTAAATCTTCTTGTACAATTATCCCTTTGTGATCCAGCCTATTAATACACTTTCCACCCGTCGTTTTTTTCCTTTTCATCCACCCATTCTTCTTTTTAACTTGATCAGAGTTCACTCTGATCGATGTATTCTAGAAAGTGAGTTAACTAGTGATGGAAGCATGAGAACAACACAAGGGCTGAGAGATTCATTCAGGACATTAATGGAAGCATTGACAGCGAGCATTATCAACATATATCGTGATTGATGGAGCCCAGCCTTGTTCCAGCACGCGATTTAGAAAGTTTTACACGTATTGTTTACTGGAGGAAGGAGAAGAAGGGGGTTTCGAAGGTCATATAGCAGTTCTCATCCAATAGAAAAGTTCCCGGATTGTTTGAGTGGATTATTTGATTACAAAAAATGGCGAATTTCAACGACTACGCATAACCTACATTGATACTCGGTAATATATTTCAGGAGTAACATTCGAGTAATCATTCCATGAGATGTGCATTCGAGTTAGTTTATTATGGAAACATGAAACGAGAATCCGTATATTAGGGGTTACCTTAGAAAAGTTAACAGATTTGGACTTTATAGACTCAATTATTTGTTATCCATATTGAATTTTTTCTCATCATTTCAGTAAAAACGGACAATGGAATTATTTTTTTTTAGAAATTTATATACAATGATGAGGGCAATATTGTATAAATGAAATATAAAAAAATCATGATGAGCGCATCAGGCAATAGAAGCAGAAAATGTATGTTATTGTTTCGAAAACAATTTCAATTCACATCCACAACAAAACAAATTTTAATGACGAAACTTCGAAATAGAATTGTAAATTAAAATGTGACAATTCCATACGTACATTTGTTTTTGCCATTTCAGAATTAAAAAATGCAAATGAACACATAAAAATAACGAAGTTCGTTTACCATTGCAGCCACATTATGAAATTCAATTTCGAACGTATGCGAAAAAATATGGGCTGCTCACACACACAGAGGAGTAATTTAAAATTACACAGGCTAAAATTGCACGTAAATTTGAATAATATCGCTGCTATTAACTTCCACGGCCTGCCCCGACACAAATATTCATTAAAACAAAAGAAGAAACTTGAAATTCGAGAACTCCAAATGCCATCATTCGTCAGGTGCTGGAAACAGATTCCAAACGGGAGAATGAAAAGTTTTTCCTTACGCGAGTTATCATTTGTGGAGCTATGACATTAGAAGTTCAGTCATATGTGAGATGAGGAAGAATCATATCCACTTTGTTTATTTACAACATTGCGTGCACTGTGCCGTCAAATAATATCAGATTCAATAATAATTAGATTCTGTGTAAATTCATGACTTCAAAAGAGAGTAAAATTGAATTAATGTAGTGACTCCTGCCTAGAAAACAAATTAATAGATTAACAAGACACACAGATCTACAAAGAGTTGTAACATGAATGATTCTTCTTGTAATAAATTTTGTTATCTGAGACTGAATTTTTGTTTCTCAAGTTTAAAAATTTACTTTATCAAAGTTCCGTTGTACTTATTTGTTCTTTTCATGAATATACAACCAAACCGACGATTCCTCTTTGCAATGTTCTATTTGTTGGCGAATTTTTCTGACGCTTTGCAATTCAAAGAAGAATACAGCATTGTGTTAAACTTAATTCATCATAGGAAAGGATGAGTATGAAGAAAAGTACTCATTGCATCTGAAACTGATAGAAGGATTTTTTTACATCACTACGTTGTGATAATTACACACTACCGATGATCTTTCACAATGCTTGTAAGATATGAATTGGAGCTATGAAATTCCAGAAGTGTGTGTGATATCCATTTCCAGCAGAATATAATACAGAGTGATCAAAAATGATTGTCCGTGCCGCCTTGTTCTGATTTTTTCTTTGCCGCCTGCTTGAGATAGTGAGCTTCAAGTGACAGATGACAGATCCTCTAAAAACACTATTCCAACCTGTGGATTTGGTAGAATGATAATAAATTTGCAATAATACAGCTATTCACTTAATTCCTTTTCTTCTGAATCAGATTATGGATGAATCTGTCATAAAATATGCAAAATATACGCCAATGTATTCTTGAAATGTCGGTAATGTAGTTATCAAAATAAATGAATTTATACTTACTTTATTCCATGAAGATAGTTTTGATCATAATGCGAACTTTTGCCGGTCACGTGAGAGACAATCATTATTGATCACTCTGTATAATAATGGTATACATTTGAAACGGTAATAGTTGAGTATTGAGGATACTTATGAAAGATTATGATTTACAGAACAACTGAGCCGTTGTTACATGCTCAATTTGATATCACAAGGAATTATTGGTTTCTTGCGTGAATGGAGGGTAGTAAAATTAAACGTTATTGTCAGAAATGCCTTTGCATAACAAATTAATATTATACATGAAAGATTGAACCAGAGAAGTATGTGATTACAAGTGAATAGACAAAAATATAATTGAACTTACTTATTGCTATGCGATTGAGTACGGGATGGAACGACTCAAATTCCATCCTATTCAATTATTCCTCGTGATCTCATGACTGTATACACCTAACTTGGTCTTCATGAATAAGTATTGCAAATATAATTTTATCGAGATTATGGCTACCAAAATCCTGCTTTCAAACATTGACTCTTTTGATCATCACCTATGTTTCAGTTGTTTAAAAATTTATTGACTCTAATTACATCGTCAAATATTTGATTAAGTATTTATAATCCAACTTTTCAACATTCCAAATGATAGGAAAGAAATGAAAAGTTGTGACAAAGGAGAGTTTTGACATAGTCGATTTCTCTAAGACTATGGTCGTTAGCGAGGTAACAACAACGCACGTTAGCTGTTCCTGAGACGCGCTATTTGACGCAACAGGCATCAACGGTGCACATTGAACAGTTTTGAGTGTACGACATCTGCATACAAAAAAAAACAAAATATATGTATGTATATATATATATATATATATATATATATATATATATATATATATATATATATATATATATATATATATATATATATATATATATATATATATATATATATATATATATATATATATATATATATATATATATATATATATATATATATATATATAATGCGATGTGATTCTGTGTTTGATCGTATATATCATTGGATATGTATAATCAAACACAAAATCTCATCGTTCCACAGTTAATCGTTTTGGATTTATCCAAGAGATTCTAAAAATCTGTCATGTAAAATGCGCTTGCAGCCAAGTCGGTTGCTATGGAAACAGAAGGCCATTATTTTCATACCACAACATTCCTAAATACTGATTTCAGAAATTCTACGACTACCAACAGATCTGAATTCATGCGCAAAATTGAAAAATGATTTCCTACTGAAGTGCACTTCCAGTTCAGTCTATTGTTATGGAAATAGTAGGCAATCATTCAGATACTACAGTAGACTAAAATACCAAAGTTTCAATATTCTACACCTGATCGTTCCGACTTTAACCTAAAAATTTCAAAAGACTGTCAAGTAAAATGCACTTCCGGTTGGGTGGATCTCAATAAAAATAGAATATGAGCATCTAGACGGTATAATCGTCCTAAATACTGAATTGAAACAATCTACGTTTAATCGTTTTGAATTTATGCGGAAAATTCAGAAATGTTTCGAATAAAGTGCTCTTCCAGCTTAGTCGATAGCAATCATAATGCAAGGTGTACAACTAGATATAATAAAAGTGCCTTATACAAAATTCAAATATTCTACGACTGATTGTTTAGAATTCATGCGGAAAATTCGAAAAATCTGTCATATAAAGTATATTTCCGGCTGAGCCGATGTTACAAGAATAGAAGATGACCATTGAGATGCTACAACAATTTCAAATGCTAAATTCCTGTTTTGTATGGCTGATCATTCTGGATTTATGCGGAAAATTAATAGAAAGTCTCAAATAAAGTGAACTTCCGGCTCAGCCGATCGCAATCGTAATGCAGGATGTACAATCAGATGTTATAGAAGTTATTGATACGAAATTTCAATATGCTATGGCTAATTACTCTAAATTTATGCAAGAAATTGAAAAAAGTTTGCCGATTCATACAGAAAAAGCAAATGACCACTCTGATAGAACATCAAGTTCAAATACTGAATTTCAACATCCTACGGTTGATCATTCTGGACTTATTAGAAAAATTCGAAAAAGGTTTCAAGTAAAGTGCACTTCCAGTACAGACGATTGGAACCATAAAACTAGGTGCACAACTAGACCCTATACCAGTCTTAAATACAAAATTTCAACATTATACGTTCAACCAGTTTTGGGATTTGCGAGTTACGTACTCACGAACGCACGAACATACGTATCGACATCAAGCCAAAAATACTTTGTACAAGTAAGCGAAAAATTGAAAATTTTGATCGCTAATATATCGTTACATATTATTTTTAAACTGTTCTGATATTTTTTCTCAAATGCTTCAGTTCTTCAGGTTTCATAACGTGATACTGCTTTTTTGTCTAGACATCTTGTTCCAAAATTACAAATTATTATTCTGATCAGCTCACAATTTTTTCACAACTAGGTTAGTTGTAACAGCTTGTCATAGCTTTCCTATCTTTGTTTATTTTTTTGGCAAGACTCTTTCCCTGCCTTGTAGTGTGTTTTTGCATGCTTATAGGGGCATGGCTTACATCAAAATTTATGAACTGGCCTTTGAAGAAGTCACTATTTTATGCCTGGTCAAACCACCGATCGTATTCTCCCCAATCCAGAAATTGAGGAAAAATTCAGAAGAAAAAACCCTCACTCCAAATACAACTATCGATATTGTTGGAAACACCGACAATTTGATAAAGAAGCAAAAAACTCCACTCCACGTTTGTCCACAGGTTAGAGCATGACATTCTCTAGCAGTCCATCTACTCTAAGCTATAATGCATTCACGTCTACAGTCTGTAGTCCTGAATTGCCACTATTTCTAGTATGATCTCATCAGAATCACTTAGGCCGTTGTCAGAAGCTCCGTCAAACAAAAAAATAAACAGCCGAATAGACGCAAGAACAAATCTGTTGTGTTTACTAACACACCTACCAAGGATAGGATTGCTGCCATAGAAATCAGTAGAAAGATAGAGCATGTTTCAAGTGAGGAGAAGAAGAAATATGAAAAGGCTAAAAAGAGAAATGAAGTTGATGATGAAAAGAAGAAGACGCAGAGAATAATTGTTTCTGCTTGTGTTGCCTTGAGCCTATCAAAAGATAAGTGGGTTCAGTGCCTTGAATGCCAATATAAAAGTATTTTTCATTCATCTAATGGGCTGCGTGCATGAAGTCTACTAGCGCCTCTGGCAAGCAATGGAGAACGATTGAGCTCCATTTTATCATTGTTTCATACCTATAATTTTCTAAATATACTAATATTATTCAATTCAGCTGTGTGCGTATAATATAACTTGCATAGCATAAAAGGTACGTTGAAATTATTTATTTTGAGTATTTTTTTCTTCAATTATAACGTACCTATTATAAAGAGAACGTCTTAATTCGTTCAACTTGACAGGATAACCTCAAATTATGACGCCATTGATCTTGCAGATCGGGTTTGTATTCATCAAACACTGTATCCTTTTTACCGAGGAAGCATTGAAGAAAAGCGCGAAATTAGTTTTGCCATATTAAACATGTTGAAAAATATGTTGCTGACAATATTAACAACAAGATTATTGCGAAGTGCATCTGACAAACTTCTATCACTGGAACCTCTCAAAAATTAGAGATGAAGGTAGATTCATGAATCCCAAATCGATGATGAATATTTCTAATTTCACAATTGAATTACAAACATATTTGTTATATAGATTAATAATGAAAGACTGACAATACTCTATTTACCGCTTTGAATCACCCCACTTGTTTTTTATGTTATAACTGGGTACATGGAATCTATGAGACTATATTTCACTTGAATCATCCTTAACACAATAGCCTGAAATAGAACAAGCTTTTTCCTATGTTTCATATGCAATTATTTTCACTTTTAAACTACAATGCTCAATGTCAGCTTAATGAAGTATTCTGAGAAATGGAGTTCAATGCTTACAATAGTGCTCACCATGAGCGCTCGCATCGATATTTGTTCAAACTCCGCCCCCTTGCACATAGCCTATAGTCTAAGTGCATAGGTGTCATGAGTTACCTTGGTTTCTGTTACAACCTACCTCGGTATTAGGAGAGCTGTGACACAGGGAGTAGTTTTTGTTTTTTCTCAGATACCTTAATATATTCATCAATTTTGATGATTGTTTCTTGAACAGTATGGATTGAGCTAAATCGACGCATAAAGTTCATAGATGTAGAATGCTTCTCAACTGAGGTATGTTGGTTGTAGTAAAAATTGTGGCAACCCTCCTCGGACTCTCCTTATATTTTTATATATGATTTTCTAATAATAATCTAAGATCCGTTATAAGTGTCGACCTGCACCGATCAAGTAATCTGATGAAATGCCTATAGAATTTATCCAAATATAGAAACGTTTTTCTGTGCAAGGCTATGAAGTGACCAGGTTTCAATAGATACTATTAAATTTGAGAAGTCGATAAATAAATTGTCGATGGCTCCGCACAAATTTGTCTAATGAAAGATCTACATAAGTTCATAGTTTGTTCTTGGAGTAGCGTAGCAAAAAAGGGAATTGGCGCGTGATCTCAGCATATGGAGGTTGAGATGGCACACGATAATACAATTAAGTCCTGTCTACAATATTAGTTATCATTTCATATAAATATAGACAGGACTCAATTGTTTCAAGTTCGTTTGAAGACAAAATATCGAGTTCAGTGAGGCAATTGTTGTAATTGAATTCGTTGGATGACTGATACAATCTATACTTCTTGAAAAAGCAATGTCTCAGGGATCTGCTTCAAATTGCCTTGAATGAGTCAATGTTCTTGTCATAAACAGGACTCCACATCTGCAGTACTCAAGCTAGGACTTCAAAATAAAGTTATGCAAAGATTTCAAAGTTATAAGACTACGAAAAGACCGCGTATTCCAGATGACAATTCCAAGAATCCTAAGGCACACTTCTATCAAAAATTCATGATGTGGTATTCATCAAAATGTATGCTCCTGTCGTTACATTCAGTAACCCGTTTCATATGACAATCAACCATTTAGTAGTGGGGCAGAATGAATAAGTGCACACTATAATTTTGTATCACCCATAGTTAAATGATAGTTAAAGACTCGGAAGAACCAATTAGAACATTATCAATGCCTTATTGCTATTTTTCACAGCTAGTTGTACTAATGGTACCATCAAATTTGAGATCATCGAAATAAACTACAATACATTAAGGCTTGAATCCATCTCCTATGTCATTAATGTAAAGAAGAACAACCTCGATAAAATTTATTAGTAGCAATATATTGAATATATCTTTCTCCAACACTGTTTGGGAATTTGCATATTCCATAACCAAAAATTATGTTGGAACGAATGACATCCAAAAAAATCGTTTAGAATGATTCCGTATGCCGTTTAGAATGATTCTGTATGCCGTGAGGATAATTTCGGCAAATCAGAAGCTGTTAGTTTGGCTACTACCATGGTTACTTCCTAACAATTCAAGTATTCATATCTGGGTTTGACATTCAATAATTTTTCAAGTCTCCTCTGGAATATTGGTGAGTTTCCAAGACATTGTTAAAGAAAGTATAGTCTACAAGATGTTTGGAATGGCGTATTCCACACTCGCGAACCGTAATCCTCGCCTTCGGCTCGAATAACAAACTTTTCACTCGTTCAGAATATAGGCCATTACAATACTTATTGTAGAATATACTATACTGGGCTTAAATTGTGTATTGGACATAATAATGAACAACGTTCTAACAGCAAAGTTCTGCCTTCTTCAACTGAAAAAAATATATTGTTCACAAATAAAGTTGATACAGTGAGCTAAGAGCTATCTTTTATAAATATAAGAGGCAAAATTTTGAATTATCGTTGAGCTTTAAGTTAACAACATTTTAACAAAACTTTATATAACTAAGCTATATCTTTAATAAATATGCTAACAAAATCGTTATAGTTAATGAATAGTCGTTTTGAAGTAAAAATGATGGTAAGAGAAATAGCTCTGGATGCTATCAAGTTGGGTCCTATGATGAGGAAGTTGGAGTAATCTTAACTCATTGCAATATATTTGTTTCATAAATAAATTATCTCATATTGAACTATTATCAGGGTACTTGTGGTTCAAATGAATTCTCATCATGGTCCTGTATTTACCATTCAAGCTGTTAAAATATGCTATACTTCAAAAACTGGAAGACAAAGAAAAGTCATCCAGTTCTTATTATGATAAAATGTTAATTAAGTTCAAACTGCCACTAGAAACCAGCAAAGACAATTAGTTCATTCTCTTTCTTAGTATATATATTATATTGCATGAATGACATCAAAAACGTTCTGAAAATTAACAGCCATTATATGGTTTCGGTCTAAAAGGATGTTTTCATTATTTCGAAGAAATAATTATGTCGTCGAATAGCTCAACGCTCATTATTCAAAATTATCTTGCCATCATTGTTATTTTGTTTTTTGATGCTTGGTGGAATTCCTACAACATAATTATTAATTTACTAAATTAGTACACGATAAACTCCCCAAGGTAAGGAATAAGAAATAAGTTCACTGTCATTTTGTTCGACCAATAACATCATTTTTATGGGAACAAAATAATGAATTGATTGACATCAGAAATTTTCAATAGAATCTAATATGAAATAGAATATCACATAGTCCAAGAGCTGACGACGAATTTTGGGAACGTATTTTAGGCAAGTTGAAACAGCATGAAAATAATATTTTAACAATTGGTGACTCTAGAATCTTGCGTCAGGCAGAGGTTTGGTGGTTATTTCGCTACTGTGCAACTTATAACATTTGCAAAAAAATGAACCAAAAAAATATATTTCAGGCAACTTGAAATTTTTCTCATTTTTAATTTTAGCATCTAATTCATCCAAAAATTAAAACCCCAGACTATTTTGAGGATTTTGAAGTACTACCTGGTCCCCCCGAATATATACAATAATCATATCTCAAAAATATGCCTTAGGCATTCTGAAATTTTTATAGCATGTTCATTAACTAATATTAAAAATTATGTGTGAATCGCCAGACGAATTGAACGGTTTTCAATGATTTCCTGACGCGAATAAAGATTTAAAATGAGTGCGACGAAAAAGTCTCATGCGTAGTCATAAGTGCAAGAGATATAGTTTATCAAGAGCTACCGAAAGCTCACAAGGGCCTGGCTCCTTGGACTGTGATTGGTTGCTAAAAGACCATGTGACTCAAGTTTACCGTATAGATCGGACTCTACCTATACAATAAAGTATCTTGGAGTGGTAAAATTTCCCAGAGAAATCAACAAATATAGAATGAATTGGGAATAATTCCATCAATGAAAATGTATCATAAGAATCTTCTGGAAAAATAGACTTTTCAATTAAAATATTTTGTATCTTAACTTTATTTGGAACTTTTTTTTTGATTATCTGCATAAATCCAGACTGATCAGTCGTAGGATACTGAAATTGCTGTAGTATTTCATTAGTCATTTTCTATTTTTGTACCAATCGACTAAGCCGGTAGTGCACTTTAAATGACAGACTTTTCGAATTCTCCGCAATAATTCAAAACAATCAGTCGTAGAATATTGAAACTCCGTTTAGGAACTTATATAACATCTCGTATTATTGATGGTTCAGGAAGTATGCTTGAGGATTTGAGTATATGTAGTTTCATTATTGCTGAAAAATTTCTGTAGCACTGAGCATGGTACCCTTTTATCGAGGTAATATTTTCAGGTAAAACCACGTCTTTGAATTCTAGATTATGTTGTTGGCGAACTTTCAAGTAGTTTTTGCATTTTTTTAGTCTCTCTTTATCAAAAATAATCACTTTATAACTTGTGTCTTTTTCACAACGTACACAATTCGAACATTTTTCATTCATCGTGATTTGTCAGCACATAACTTTGAAATTAGTAGTGACTTGACAACCAATCACAGCCGGAGGAGTCAGGGCCCCGCCAATTCTCAATAAACTATATCTCTCGCACTTATGACTACGCATAGGACTTTTTTGTCGCATCCATTTTAAATCTTTATTTGCGTCAGGGAATCATTTAAAACCGTTCAATTCGTCTGGCGATTTACACGTAATTTTCAATATTATGTAATGAACATGCTATAAAAATTCCAGAATGCCTGAAGTATATCTTTGAGATATGATTATTAAATATATTCGGGGGGGTCAGGTAGTACTTCAAAACCCAAGAAATAGTCTGGGACTTTAATTTCTGGGTTAAATAGATGCTCAAGTTTAAGATTGAATAAATTTCAAATTGCCTAAAACATATTTATTTGATTCATTTTTTGCAAATGTCATAGGTTGCACAGTAGCGAAATAACCTCCAACCCTCTGTCTGACGCAAGATTCTCGATTCATCAATTGATGAAATTTTGTTTTCTTGTTGTTTCAACTTGCTTAAAATACGTTCTTGAAATTCGTCATCAGCTCTCCGACTAACACATCAAATTTCAAAATCAAGGGAGCTCAATTCAAATCATTTGTTGGACCAAAACAAAAAACAAGAACTCATTGGAAATACTCGTTTTCATATGTCATAATGCACATTGCTAATTGTTTCAACTCTTGAAATTGATCTTCAAGGATATATCGGACAAAAATCAAGCATACATACTCCGAATATGATCGCAATTCTAATATTTTCATTTGAAGATTTGGAGGCGCCGATTCCACCTCAACTTGAATGGACGCAACTTTCAACATTGGCTCACACTTATGAGTCTACAATTATTCGATTTTTGGAGTAATTCTAATGACCCACCAAAAAAGTATTCTTCATCTATGCTATTTCCTTTGAATGATCGTGTTCTGCTGGTGAATTGAGAATCAGTAGAAAGATGTTCGATCAATTTCTATATAGTAAAATATCTCCAAGCAGGAAACTGGATATGAATTTTAATATTGTGAATACTTGTAACACAGAATAACTCGATCCTCCCTTTGAATATCTCTTGGTGTTTCTGCAGAATCTTTTAAAAAGTTAATATTTCTATGGAGTTTGGCTTCATTTTCAAAACAAATTTGCACGATGAATAAAAGATTCTAGTGTTTCATTTGTTTCCTACATCACGCAACCTTTGGATACAGAAATTTCCCTGGAGTGAAAAAATCGATCCTAGTGAACCAACCAGAGTTATTTTCCATTGTTTGTAGACTAGAAAACTTCAATCTCGTTTTCTCTTGAATATTCTTATTTTCTCAGGATACTTCTTGTTTAATGACTCAATTTTACGATTTGGCAGATATTAAATTTGGATTTACTGAGGAAAGAATGATTGTTAATATCTTGGAATCGCTTCATCTCCATTAATTTTATTATTATACAGACAAAACTTCTGAATTCTAAGAGTCATCAACGAAAATATGCTGCAGAAAAAAATAGATAGAGAAAGAAAATTAATCCGTTAGGCTTCTGAAATAGATAATTACTGCCTTGTCTCAGTTTTGTCGTCCTTGATTCATTAGAAGATGTAGCGATTACGTAGATTTGATAACACATAGCATCTTGGGAAAATTCGGATTCTCTTGTCTTCATTCGTTCTTTGAACGTATCAGATTTTTCCTGTAACTAACTGAACTTAAGCTACAACAGTAACATCAGAGTTATATTCTTTTCGTACAGTATATTGTCAAGTCCAAAGGGAAAAGGAATACCTACCGTTACCGATAACGACTCAAAATTATAGTTTCAAAGGAATCTATACTACGTCATTCCAGATGTACTATTTTTGAGGTAAAGAACAGAGCGCTTCGTGTTTTAGACAGCAATCTCAGTGACAGGGTGAGCATCGTTTCGGATTACTTACCCTTATCTAATTATAAATATGAATAAGCATAATCAAAAATCATTACGAAGTCTAGAAATGGTACATGAATCATGAGTTTGATTTGTTATGAACGTGGTGATAAAAAATTCTAAATTTAGTAAGAGAAATATCCACATGAGCAGACTCTGTTACTGGAATAACTTAAATCATCTCAAAAATGTTTTCCAACCTCAGCATCACATTCAGACTGGCTTTATCACCCATCTTGGTCACGTTCAAACTCCTTTACTTCCTCACTGATAACATGAAGAGTGGTTCTCACAGCAATGCGAATTTACATGGTCTGGAAGAACCAGGACATCAGAGTCCAGGTCGAGAGCTTTGCATATACTTGGCCTGTATCAAATATAGTCAGTTGGGACGCAGTACTGTAACGTTCAATTCTAATTGAACATTGTGGGAGACTCTAGACTTTATTAGGGACGATGTTGACTAAACAGAAAGATGTAGAGGTAGCAAAATCAGATAATGATAATCTTAGAGCTGTGTGACAAGCACAACATGCAGATTTCTTGGAGATTTCAAGATAAATTTGTATCAAGTGCTATAGCCTGACAATCCAATCATAAATTTTGAAGAATCTCATCAAGTGTAAAGAATAGATCCGGAGTTCAATAATCAAGGTACTATTATTATTTTTATTATTATTTTACTGTAGGGCTTAGAAGCACAGCTGCCTGTAGTCACTGCAACCTAAAAGATCTATTGTAACGTGCCCTTGTAATTATTCCTCTGTCAGGCTTAGGCTTTTGTAGAGATCTATAATCTGCATGGGAGTCAGTTCTATGACATCGTCAGGATTTATAAAAACCTTTTCAAATTTGTACAATAGTCTCCTAGAGATAGCTGGACAGTCACATATAATATGCTCTGATGTTTCATCTCCCTTATGCAGACGGTATTTTAGAGCAAGATGTCCTGCGTGGACTCCTGTAAGGTTTCTAACGTCCTCCTTTCCCAGTTTGAGGATTTCTTTTTTTTTGTTGTTGAGAGGGTTCAAAAATCTTTTAGCTTGTGTTAGACCTGGAACTTCTTCCCAGTGCCTAGCCATAGATTTTTCCTCCCAGGAATTAACTTCTAGTTTCAAGTATCTCCTGAGGATGCCGCAAAAAGGTTCTGGTCCCACAAAAGTGAGTTTTTGCCAAAATGACGGCCTGTTCATTTCAATGTATGCCTTCGTGACCTGGTACCCACCATCATGTGATGTGATTATGTGAGGCCAGTGTCTGAAGGTTTTTGATACAGTTCCAGACTAGTTTTGATTCGCATGTGAATGAATCAAGCGCCTTAAGCGCTCTTTGACTGTCTGTCATTATATTGATTGTTGCTTCTCTTAAACCTTTCTCGAGGTTAATGTGGGCGCAGAGGTTTATTGCGTTGAGCCTGAAAGATAGTGGTAGTGGTTCCAAGGGTTTCACTGGCCCTGCATCCAGGTCCGTTTACTCCCACTCCTACTTCTCCACTGTCCATTTTTGATCCGTCAGTATACCAGTTCAGAGATCCCACCGCAGAGACAGGGCTGCCGGCCCAAATCTCTCTCTTAGGGATATCAATCTGATATAGTCTATTAAAGTTGTATTCTATCTGCAGGGCATCCAAAACAGATAGAGCCATGTGAGGTAGATTTATGTCTCCAAGGATTCTTAGATGACCCACTAGATCCCCGGATTTCATTGTCGATTTACCGGCGAGTGATAGCGCGCTTAGCATCGCTTCCTTTTTCACTTGAATGTGAAGAGGTGTTAAACCAAGCATGGCTTCTATAGCTACGGTAGGACATGTGCTCATGGCACCAGTAATGTTAAGACAGGCCAGTCGTTGCACTTTTTGCAACTGCTTCTGGGCTGTACTTTGTTCGGCTTTTTGCCACCATATGAGTGATGCATAGGTGATCATGGGTCTGACGATCGCCACGTATGACTAGTAGGCCATGTGTGGTCTTAGTCCCTAGTTTCTGCCAAGCAGTCTGCGACAAGTGTATATTGCCACCGTTGCTTTCTTTAAAATCCTATGTAGGTGAGAGTTCCACGTTAATTTCTGGTCAAGGACTACTCCCAGATATTTCACTTCTTTTGCGAACTTTGTGTTGCACCATTAAGGACGGGGCTGTGAGAGCCAGTTTTCTCCTCCAAGTGAATGGTACTAATACTGTTTTAGTTGGGTTCACATTGAGTCCCTTATTTTGACACTATCGTAGTGTGAGGTCAACGGCACCTTGCATAAGATGTGAGATTGTTGCATCTTCTTTTCCTGTTACAAGGACGGTTATGTCGTTAGCATAGCCTACGACAAAATATCCTACATCGGAAAGAATAGTGAGGAGGTCGTCTACTACTATCAGCCAGCATAGTGGCGAAAGTACTCCTCCTTAAGGACACCATTACTGGCGGTGACAGTTAGAGCTTCTCCTCTAATCAAGGTACTAGACTATCTGTTGTCCTCATCTGTACTTATCATTTGTGTTCATTCACATGTCAGATATCCAAAACTGTTTGTCACTCACTAGAGGTTATGAAGCAAGTATTCTGTTTCAAATAGATATTATTCATTAACATGTGAGTTCTTGAACCAACAATTTTTTCAACCAAGGATCAAAAGATGCAAGCTAAATCTGTAACTTCACAAGGTTTTCATGTGACTAGCTTAGTATTTTATGATGCGAGAATGAGATGAAGAGAATAATTATAAAATTAGATGTATTAGGAAACAAGAATCAGGAAATCAAGAAAAGACAGCCTATTGTAGAAATAAGAATGGATGTTTATTAACAAGAAAAAGAAAATGAATAGATGGTCCGACTATGTTGAGGATTTGTTGAACGTAGAGAGTAAGAGAGAACTGGAAGATGTAATAGAAATACCGACATACAGTATGGGCGAAGAAGAACTGGAGCCACTGAATTAGGGAAAATGATAAGAGCTATGGAAGATACGAAAAATGGTAAGGGTCTGGGCGAGAACGATATATCAGCAAAAATGCTGAGACATGGATGAAGAGCTACAAAACCAAATATGCGAAATAATACAAGAAATATGGTAGGAAGAACGAGTGTCAAAAAGATGAAAATACAGTACAAACGTACAAACTGTGAAAACTAAAAAAGACTTGCCCTGCAAGATGTTACATATGAAGTAGTATCAGATTTCATTCAGAATAGACTGAGAGGTATATCGGAGAACATTCTGGGTGAAAACCAAGCTGGACATAGACCGAATCAGTCTATCACGAAACAAGTTATCATTCTAAAACAAATCGTTGCAAACAATTACAAACACAATCTGCCACTAAAAGTGTTATCCAAAAATTTAAAGCAAGCCTATAATCAGTTAAGAAATCAAAAACTATGCGAAATTCTGGCAGAGTTGAAAATCCATAGAAAACTAATATGACTCATTGCAATGACACAAGGGCAAAGTGAGAATATATAGTGACATATGAGAGAGCTTGAATATAAAAGCAGGATTGAAACAAGAAGAATCAATATCATCGATACATTTCAACCTGATACTGGAATGGATCTTAAGGGAAGTAGGAATGTATACGATTGAACGATATATCGACAAAAACATCAAAGCCCAGTGTACGCCGATGGCATTGTAGTCTTAACAAGAACTAGAAATGAACTCCAGAGGATTTTTTCGGAAGATCAGTTCAAGCAGCTAAAAAAAGAGGCCTGTATATGAACAAGTCAAAAACAAAGTGCAAGTGACAGTTCTTCTGTATGTGTTCACTATTTAAAAATAGGGCAATTGGTGGTGAAACGAACAGTTTCGTCAAGGTTCAAAATTTTACGTACTTATAAGCAGTAAATGCGAAAAATTGAAGAATCATCTAGATGATGAAAGCGCATTTTTGACAGCTCATTGATGCTTGTTACTTCAGAGATTTCGCAAATTACCATCTTTCACAATTACTGAGCTTGAAACCAAGCAGTCCAGGCAAACTTACGAAACAGCAGCTTCCATTTAGTACTAGCTCCAAGTTGACTATTTGATAGGTACATAATTTATGCATGTACAAACTCAAAAATATCTTTCAATCTTCATTGTTCAGTTATTGACGGACGGGAGGTCATGTGCTGTACCTTAAAATGATAATTTGATCTTTATCAAAGCTATATAATGAAAAATTTTACTTCAGGACAAGTACACTGCAATTGTTCATTTGATGAGGGGAATGACACTATGCTGCGAGCTCATTTGGGAATGAGAAATTGTTATTGAAGTAGTATATGGAACGTTTGAGGTCTTATCGTGAATTTGCTCTGAACTTGCACGATAGCCTCATCTGAAAATAATATGTATCAGAGCTAACACAGGCTTTTCTATCCACTCTATCGACTTCCATTTATAACGGTCACAAATAGGTAATTTGAAATTTCAACGAATCACTTTTTCAGATAGATAAATAAATAGTTTATTTGTCCCAAGATTAGAACATAAAATCTGTACGAGTAGCACAATCAATTATTACCAACGTAATCAATGACATTATTCCAGTTTACATAACCAAGCTTTGAATTATTAAAATCTAATACATATCAAGGAAGCTATATCAACTTCAATCTGAAATAAACATTTTTTCATATGTTTTCTACAATTTCTGCATTCGAACTTCTCAGCCTCATTAAAAATGGGTAAGTGTAATTCAATAGGTCACTTACTTGTATTGGTATCTTTTGGTAAGCCAAATATTGCAAACTACGGCTTATACTGGATCTTGGAATTATCAAGCTGACTGCTCGATTTACAGACAAGAAAATACACCAAAAGTAAACAAATTTTCATCCGATAATAATAATAAATTCTAATAAGCTTCAAATTCGCGCCAAACAAGTCATTGAATGAATCCCGGACAGACTTGATAACTGTACATAATAGTAATGACATGGACGGCTAAAGTTGTAAATGAATTTTTATTCACTTGAATAAAAATTAGTTGCCTATCCTTAATGTCATATATATCTATGGGCACTGTTTCGCCTGGAACTAGTGATTGAATAATCGAATCTTCCACAATCTGAGCTTGAATTGAAGCAATTTGTACAAACCTACAAAACAACAGCTTTTATTTAGTACCAGTTTCAAGTCTGTAAATGATATAGTTGCTGAGAACTCAGCGTCACATCAGCCAGCCAGCCAACCAGACAACCAAAGTAAATATAAAAGCGCTTTTTTTTACAAAAAAATGCACTAAAAAAGACTTTGAATAGATTAAGTAGATGTATAGAAGCGTCGCGAGAAAAAGGTCTCGCGATCGGCAGAAATAAAAACTTTAAATTGTGTAATGATGCTAACAGTGAGAGTGAACTGTCAAGGTGATCAAAGTCGGAGGGCAGTTTAGGAAAGAAAAGTGATAAGAAAAATATTTTGAGAGGATTATTTCACTCATGTCAATTATACTGAAGAATTTTGCATAGTCACAATGACAATTATAATAATAAATTTCTTACCAACGGCAATTTACCGCGATAAATTCCCGTTACCTCGATAAATTGCCGTTGGCAAGCGATTCATCGCGATAAATTGCCTTTGTCATGGAGAAACAATACACAGTTCTAATATAAACAAACAATCAGTTCTCGGAAATGTCAAAATTTAACCGTTTTGGGAATGCATTTTTCACCGAAAGTAATGAAATTGAAAACAAAATGTCTAAAAATACAAGAGTATATGGAGACAATTTAGTGCATTTTTCAATAAAAAAGGTTAGTAGTTGCAACTAACATCATTTATTAGGTACTTATATTTGCAATTTCATTCGAGAAATATTCTCCACAAATACCACTCGCGACTTTAATTTTATCATAGATTTTTCTTTCAAACGTTGATTACCTTTAAGCAACATCCTTCGAGTCATCTGCTGAGATGAAATCCCTCGAGCTACGCTCTCGTGATTCAATCAAACAGATGACTCTCATGATGTTGCTAGGTAATCATTGTTTTCAAGAAAAATTTATTGATAAAATTACAGTTCCTTGTGATATTATATACGAAAAATTAGGCGATGTGATAGTACAGAGACCAAATAGTAATCTAATGAACCTATATATAGAAAGTAATATGGTGCAGCTAGATTTCAAAGGTGAAGGATACGTGAAATGGTTATCGGGAGACAGAAAAGATAGTGTGGTTCTAAAGGAAGGAATAGTAAAGATCAGAAGAAAGGATGGATCTAAAACGTGATGCAATAACGAAATATATAATTAATAGATGAAATAAGAATGCTACGAACAAAGTGGCGTGAAGGGCAATTTGTGGATGAGCCAAGGGTCTATAGAGCCTGGAGATCTGAACTATTATGATTATCATCATGATGTTCAATTCACTGAGTTTTTACACGCAGTTTTGGCAATGTTCTGTGAATAACATCTGTATCACTAACTTGCGATAATAGTGATAGAAACTCTTATAGTGAGAAAAGAAACAAAATGATGTGAGTTTTTCCATAATAACTCATCGGTGACCAACATTGTGACAAGTAATGTGACTGAGTTAGTGTCTTGTATGGTTAGCTACATTGAATTGTACTTTTTATCAAAATTTGTCTCGAACCCTACATTGAGCATCATCTTCATTCAATTACTGTCTATAGAGTTCATAGAAGGTAATATTTTGTGTTCAATTATAACTCATTCTGTATAATTTTAATACCGACGATCCATGTAACAAGCTGAAATGCACGTTAAATTATCATTCGTGTATGATAAAACTTATACCATCCACAAGGGATAGGATGCTGACTGCTTCTTCACCATCTTTAATCCAAAACTCAGAACAAGTTTAGATCTGCCGATCATCCTGTTTAAAAGTATGTCATTTTGAGCGGTATCAGTTCACTGTGATTCTGTTAGACAGTCTTTGACATAATTCAATAAGATCGAATCTAGAAGTGAACAAACTCTATTAATCAACAATATTATTATCCATTCAGATATGAAATGATACCTATGAGCTCATAAAGACATGAAACTAGAAAAATGATAATTTTATCTGTACCAAGTAAGTACCATGTAGTTTTCTTATCAAAAATGTATGTGGAGACTCAGTTGAGTCCTCTCACAAGGTATTTTGGAGGCTCAGAGAGGAACAAATATTTATGTCGCACTTGTTCAAGCTCTCGTGAGCATTAAAAATTCATTTTGTGGAAAGTAGAGCTGACACCTGATTGATTGATGCGTAAGTCAATAAAAAACATTTCACGCGAGGGATGTAGCTCTAAATGTGTATTTAATTACTCTCACCTAGCTCTCATGATTTCCAAATAATTGTATTACATTTTTGACATTTACGGAAAGGATATAATACCAGGAATCAGATTGTGTCAAAGATAAATTATTGTGCGTCGTTGATTATTTTTTTAAATTTATTTTCCAATGGAATTTCCCAACTATCAATTTAAACTGAAATCATTGAAATCTTCGCAATAGATTTGAGTTCTAGAAGGAAGAAGAATTACGATGAAATAGTACAGTGAGTACAGTTTGATTAATATACAATATGTCAACTTCTGAAAGTTCTTTACCACGTAATGTGGTTGATATAAGTTCAATGTATGGTAAGTAAAATTCTCATAATACTCAAGTTGATCGAAAGTTGTTTCAATTTTCGATTGTAAATAGGTGACTTGAGAAATAGAAGTTTTTATATAGAATATGTCTGAAATAGCTTTGTTGCTCACATATTGACATGATGTCCACTATTTCACTCGCGGAATATTTATTTTATCTTTAGTTACAGCATTATCTGATGAATGCTATTAATGCAAAAATAGTTACAAATATGGTTTGAAGAAACAATAGACCTCGTTGATTTTGATGAAATCCCTGTACCTGATTTTCCCATTACTGCTGTTTCACAATAATGATAATTTGTTGAGTATTCGAAATTGAATGACAATAATTTCGAATGAGAGATATGCAAAACATGTAGCAATGAATTGTAAACATTTTGTTATGTTCAGATGAATGTACAAATATTGAATTAGAGTTTTTTTGTATCAATCGTTCGAATTGTACTCGACTGTAGATATGAAGCGCCATGCATGATACAGAAAATATCAATTTTGACGTGGAGCAAAAAAAAATTGTACAATGATTATTCTATTAGTCCCTTGGAACAGAGAATTGACAACATTGACAGTTCCATGACATTTTTTTCATTGTTCTTGAAGTTTGATAATATTGTGGTCCCTTCGCTGTTTATTGAAATCATATGAATTGTACCTTTTCCTATTTCCAAGGTGGCAGTAGGAAATTAAAAAAGGTAATGTTTCTTCACTATTTGGTGGCAAAAACTTAATGTACTGCTGATTGACACTAAATTTAAGTAATGGAATATCCTACCTTGAAAGTGAAGACCCAGGCTAGCTATTAATAAGGGCACCAGAAATATTTTACCTGAAAAATAGGAAATGGGCGCCACTCCCAGGAAATGATCAAAGGAGAAAAAGGTACTATTCTGGGAGACAATAGCGACAGCAAAAAAGAAATAAAGCATAGACGTCGAAATCAATTATAAATAAAATTATTATTAATTTAAAGCAAAGAATTCCAAAAATTATAATTCAAAAAATTTGTAACTTACGAAAATGATTGAAGCTATTATACAAAAAAATCTCACTGCAACAGCCAAAAGGGAACTGGAGAGCACGTCACAGACGTTCAAAATTACGTTACAAAAACTAGCTAAATATCCTCTTCAGGCGGAACTCAAGACTAGTATCGGCAGAGAAGATAGATGTCGAATTGGTAGCCACAAAAACAACGTCAGACAAGAACGTTCCCTGAATTAAGTAAAGTTGATCTTGCGTCTTATAGGGCTTTGATAAATACCCAACGGTCCTTGAAGGTGTTAAGGTTGGCCGTGCGCTTGGTCGTCAACTTCGGGAGATATTAATGTTCTTCTTAAATTCGTAGACGTGTTGATGTTTTTCTTAACTTGAAGTTGGTCAAAAACTAGTCTCAAGTGGCCACAGGTCCCTAAGATTCCTAGCAGTTTACACTGAAAACAAACAACCCAACCAGTATCCAATTCAACTGAAACAGGAGGTTCCTACAAAAAAATTCGAGAGCTCTCTTCAAACGTGAAGCGTTAAACTTGAATGGATAAATTTAGATTCAAATTAAAAAAAAAACAGATAAACTGTAAATTTAGTAAAAGTTAAATAAAATAATCAGTAAGCTATTTATTTGTTTGATTTGAAATAGTGCACTAAAAATTTACAAAGTAAAAAAAACTACGCTGAGCATTAAAGAGAAGAATAACAAAGAAAATACAAAGTCTAGCAGGACAAGAAAAAGGATTTATTAGCGACGAGTCGATAAATTTACGAACGTGGTTCGTTACTAAAAAATTGGATCAATCTTCACAAACTCGTAGGATTTTCCAGCTTAAAAACGGGAACTAAAGCCCACAACAAAATATTTTAAGCTTTGGAAACAAAAAAAACTACTAAAACAACGTAAGAAACTAAACTACGAGTTGTTGAATGACAAATCCGCAACGCGTTGGATCCAAAATATAGTTAAATTATTTATTATCAACCACTTTCACTAATCATTCATACAGCACACATACTTAGGTGAGGAAAGGTAAAGGGAGGAACGAAGATAGCCACAAATCTCGTAGGTTTTATTACTTCGAGTGTTTATATAAAAAAAATCGCGTATCACCGAATCGATATCCGCCTGATCGCGTTTGGTAGTAAAAAAAATTTAAAACAGAAATACAAAAAAAAAAAAAACCGGTAATTTACAAAAAAGGAAGGTCTACTCCTGTAGACGGAAAAGTATGGTAAACTAGGGCAGGTAGCAACTAGACATGTGTACGAAACACTATCAATAGTAATAATTATCAAAACTAATCTGAATACAAAACATCAGAAATAGTTAAACGAATCTTCCCGAGGAAGGACAACAAACAATAATAACCTCCCAAGGAGGAAAAGACCAGCTCCTACGACCGGAACGGCTATTGCATACGCTATTGTAAAATTTAGAAAAAAAATAAATTTAGAACAAAAATATCAATTTGGTATAAAAGTTTCAAGGTAGTAAAAAGGTGCTGAACACAAAAAACTAACAAATAATTAAGAATGAAAGAAATAAATTTGGAAAACAAAAGGTTAACCACGCGGGTCGCCTCAAACGAAATCACTAGAAAAATAATACTAAATTTGGAATACGTGAACAAAATAATAAACGAAATACTTACAAAATCATAACACTGATTTTTAATTAAATAAAATAATCACCAAATTTAGAACAACAAGAAAAATCACAAGACTATTCAAAAACAAACGTCTGCAACAACAGCTCGGAAGTAAGAGAGCGAGGAAGAAGCAGACGCGTCGACTCCCCAAGAGAGCGCTTCAATCAAGTGTCGGACGAACGTACTATTTTACAAATTAGTGCGAATCTGCTACATAGATGGCGACATGGGTATGCAATGGGAAAACAATTGTACAAAAAAAGACGTCAGACGAAATTTTTGTAACAGAATACAACATTAATTGGCTTCAACTAATAGAGGCTACAATACATATTCCCACCAAAATTATCCGACATTCTAATTCATTGGGGTTTTTTCCTGCATGACTTACTCTACAGTTGATCTTCAGATGGGAAGAATTGCTATGCCAATTGTTGCAACTATGGGTTTCTTGGCTTGAGCTATGTACAAATCGCCGCATTCTCATGGAACCTTATGGATACGGTTTTTCATGTTTGATCAATCTGGTGGTCTGTACTGCACAATTTCACTTTCAATCGTGTCTCTAGCTTTGAAGATAATGATGAGCTCAAATGTCTCACCTATTCGCTTTATGTGTAACACCTCTAAGATATATTAAATGTTGATTATCAATATCTATTCCTCTTCCTTGCCTCATATATAAACAGTTGTTCAAGTCTTGTTCAATTTACTTAAGATCTATAGCCGATTATTCTTCTGAGCTGCACAAGTTCACTTGCCCTGCCTGTCAAATGTCGAACGATTACACGCTTTACCATTGTTGAATGGTTTGAGTCAAAGATGAGATATTGTCTTGTATATGCAGGATTTCAGTATTGTTTTTCATTCACATTTATTTTTGAGTGCTCAAACATCAATATCATTACCACTCCAGCACAATCTTTCTGCAATTAGTTATATTGATTAAGCTTATGTCACTTAGGTACTTAATTACACTTTGAATTGTGTTGAGGTTATTGGCAAGTGTTTCTGATGATGAATCTGGTACGTTATGTTGAAGTCTTTGAGTTGTGTATCGCAGATCTCGGGTTCCGTGTGTTGCATGATGTGTTCGTGAGTGTAGCGGGTATGTCTTACTAGTAAATTAGTTATGATGACCTGGTGTTCGCAGCTATTTGGTGAATATATCTTCTTTTATA
This sequence comes from Dromius quadrimaculatus, assembly GCA_963989225.1. Classification (NCBI taxonomy): domain Eukaryota; kingdom Metazoa; phylum Arthropoda; class Insecta; order Coleoptera; family Carabidae; genus Dromius; species Dromius quadrimaculatus. Next base: position 9,785,638 of record OZ022328.1, read on the forward strand.
AGTCTGAGCTTGTTACTTTCTGTATTCTTCCACTATGTTTTCCATTCGTCATTGATGTAGGTTTTGATTCACTATTTATTGTGGTCGTCAAGGATGTTAAGGGTAGTGTGCGTTCCTATTGAGCTTGCTTCTTTGGCAGTGGTACCTGTTTCTTCATTCACTTTTATTCCGATATGAAAAGGAATCCACTTAAATTTCATTTCCTTTCTTTGTGGGCTCATGTCGGTCACGTTATTTTGAATGTTTTGTATGTTTCTTGCAGTTGAATGGAGTGAGGATGCTTCAAGCTGTGTTTCTATTCCAATTATTTCTCAATCCAAGGAGGGTGAGATACTATTCTCCTCCTTCCCAAGGGTGGAATCTATTTATTCGATTTATGTGTAATTCTGCCTTTCCGTAGCTCCAAATTATGGAGGTGTCATCTGAATAAAAAGGCAACGTTTCAATAATTAAGATATCAATGGTGTTAAAAGGACAATAATGCCTGAGGTCAACAGTGTACTATCCGAGTATGGCCCGAGGTATGTACGTTGACCATAAGCTTTATTGTCTGTTCAACTCCCGTGGTGCCTTCAATGTTTTATGTCTGACTTTTATTATATTTCAATCACAATTTCCAGCAATGTGTGTCCTGTCATTGTGATTTCTGTCAGAGAAATTACTCTAGTTACTTGCTGAAACTAAGAAATTTGTTTGTTGTTTTTCAAAATAATACCCGAGGGCATTATTTTGGAACATAATGCCCTCGGGTATTATTCATCACGTGATTAGCCTTAAATCAGTGTTATTATGACAACAATAATAAACTAGTCGGACATTTAAGTTTTTTATGGCTTTGTCAATTGCTTACTTCTTGAATAGAACAAAACTTGGAGAACAATGAACATCTCACAAAGTGCATAGATCAAGAAATCTAACCATGAAACTCATTACCAAACAAAGAAAAGGAACAACAGAAATGATAACTGTATGAATCAACTAGGTAAAAAATGTGATCTTATCACTATGCTTGAAGCGGGGGTAACGATCAGACGCAGAATAGTGCAGAACAGACCACCAGTTACGGATGCGGAGATTAATTTACGCATTGACAAAATATCGTGAAGTAGAACTGGTGTAAGGCAATAAGAGTAGCAAAAGGAATCAACCGGTTCAAAAGGAAGTTAGAGGTGGCGTTTGGAAACCAGCTATAAAATAAGTCATGCGCGAAAAATCATCTAAGTATTAAGATGTCAACAAATTTTGTAGATTTTTCTTTGTTGATTGGTTTTGCACTGGCAAAACGTATGACTCCACTAGTGCCAATAATTGACAATGGAAGTCCGGAGCAAAGTATCTATTCGACTTTTTCATCGAGATTCGTTTTTGACTCCCATAGACACGACAGTAATTGTCTTTGTGGTCCCAAGACGCCTCAAACCAATCTTTGCATATTCTCCTGCAAGAAATTATTTTGAGAATATCATTTCATATTCCCATCTTTTGGGGAAGAGTTTTAAACCAGAATTGAATGTACTATACATTTATATTTTTCTCACTATAGCGCTGTTTTTATCCATCCCAAGTTTTGTTCAAGTAGTGTTCGAACAAAAGGTTCAAATAGATTGCTAGAATAATTAGGATGATGATGACAATCATAACAATGGAAGTATCAATGATTCCAATTTATTTGCTTGAGAGTGATCGTTTGAAGAAGCAAGCATAATAGTCACTCAAAATATGAGTTCTTTGAAACAATAATAGTAATAGTCCGTGAGACAGCGCATAAATTTTTTGTTGACTACCGCTCACTTGAAACTTTGTGAGTGGCTTTATTGTAATGAGTCCGACAACTTTTTGTTTTGTCAAAATTATAGATTGGGGGCATTTTTCAGCAAAGGCTAATTAATTTCAAAAATATCACCGTCTTATTGATCTTTATACTAATCAAACGATGTTTTGATTATAAAATGAAGGACAAATATTGTTCGACAAGAATATTGGGGCTAGCGGTGAGTCCGACAAGCCACACTTGTCGTGAGTACCAACATATTTATAATGGGTACCAACATACTTATGACAAGTGCGGCTTGTCGAACTCACCGCTAGCCCCAATATTCATGTCAGGCAATATTTTTTCTTCATTTTATAATCAAAAAAATCTGACGTGAACATCACGTGACTTACTTGTACATCATTTGATATAGACTTGAATTTATTCAATAAAGTTTTCTGTCACTCCAGTTTGAAATTAATATAATTTTAATAATATTTTGACATGTAAAATGTCAAACAAAATCAAGAAATTGACAACAGATTATCATCGCCTACCTTATCATTTCAATTAAACTGATTGTTTTATACGGCAAATTCTAAATGTCTGTTATGCTTATAAACTGCACTTCCAGCTCAGCCGATTGATACAAAAATAGTAGATAACTATTTCGATGTTACAACAAGTTCAAACACTGAATTTTCAATATGCTATGACTAATCATTCTAGATTTACGCAGAAAATTTGAAAAAAGTTTCAAGTAGAGTGCACTTTTGGCTTGACCGATTCATACAAATATAGCAGATAATCTTTCTGATAATAGATCAAGTTCAGATACTGAATTTCAGCATTCTACGGTTGACCATTCTGGATTGATTAGGGAAATTCGAAAAAAGTTTCAAGTAAAGTGCTCTACTGGTACGGACGATTGGAACCATAATGCGATGTGCTCAACTAGACCCTAAGTCAGTCTCAAATACAAAATTTCAACATTATACGTTCAACCAGTTTTGAGATTTGCGAGTTACGAACGAATGCACGCACGAACGTACCGACATCGAGCCGAAAGTAGTCAAAATGAGTTCAGAGATGCTCAAAACAGATTTTTTCATCAGAACCTTGATAGGTGAATTCTGACGGTTCCACAATACTTTCTTGTACTCAGTACAAGTAAGTGAATATCTTTCGGTTAGTGTGAAGACCAATAAGACGGTAATATTTCTTCAATTAATCAGCCCTCGCTGAGAAACGCCCTCAAATCTAGAGTTTCGCCAAATGAGAAAGTTGTCGGACTCATCACAATGAAGCCACTTACAAAGTCTCAAGTAAGCGGTAATCAATGAGAAATTCATGCGCAGTCTCAAGGACTATAAACGAAGTTGGACTCACAAAAATATATATTCTTGGTGTTGCTCAGCAAGTTAACAGATTAGATGAACTGGAAAATGGTGGCATATATCTGTTCTTATTGTTGGTAGCTGAAAAGTTGTACGACAAGTTGAAAAAAGTCTGAAAGCTTGTAATATAACTTGAGACAATGCTTGAGGACAAATATTGCGATTCTTTGATAGCACATATGATAATTTCAGAAGAAGATAATCGGTGGACTGAAGTATGTATCTTGTTATTCAATGTTTGATCCGATATCACCAATGAGTAAAATCTGCTTAGATCTATGTCATCTTTCAATTCAATCTATTTATCAACTTGTAGACCATCTTGTTCAGTACGTACCATAGTTGCGGAATCCGCTGAAATTGTATTTCCAAATAGATACTTTGATTCTCCTATGCTCCATTTATGATATATCATACTTATAATTTTCTATTTTGCACTTTGATCATCTGATGATTTTTATAGCCTCTTCTTACTTCGTACTACAATTTTTTTGATATTATTTGGAATGATTTTGTGCAAAAATAGCCACAAGCTTGTTTATCGTCAGTTACTCAAATACATGTAATATAGTAACATAATATGTCATTCTGAACACCGCTTCAGTTTTCACGTGAAAAATGCAATTTTCACGCTCAAAAGAAAACAACAAGGGAGTTTATCTAATTGGCAAATGCGTTTTGTACTAAGCCGGAAGGATTTCATGAAACTTTCATATATTAAATGCGATTTTTCTTCCCCACAGGTAGCATAAAAAAATAAAAAATTTAACTCTGTCAGGTGGAATGACTGAATGCGGAGAAAGCAATTATTCTGGACAAGTTGAAGCTTCTAATTTAATTTCCACTTTTTCACAAGGGCATTTTCAACGCAATAAACACAAATTAAGATTAAAAATGCAGGAGGTGTCGTTGACGCGATCTAAAATTTAATTACTAGCGACTATCATCAGCGGGGAAGAGGAACCCAGCAGGTGGTTAAGGTTACGCCTGAACCTCCAGAAATACGAGGGAGAGATCACACTCTGTGAGAATTTTAGATTGGAAATTAATAGCATGTATACTCTGAGGGCCCTTGCCACTGCTACTAATTGGAATTTATGGTGATCTAATCATTTTCCGCCAAGATAGACTGACTTGCTTTTGATTCACGTTATTAAAATATGTTAATTAATACAAGCATAGACGCATCATACTGAGTCAACTATTTTGTACATACAAGCTGAGATACTCTCAATCACGTGAAAACTCCAAAATAATCTCCAATATCCGGTGAAAGTCAGGAAGAACCAGAAATTGCAATAAATTCATATCGAATATATTTGTTACTGCCTTAAACTGAAATAGTGCACTTTATATTGAATATCAAGTGGAGGGAGAAATAAATACCGCGGTGGTAGTTGAATATTTGCATCCATTCTCGTCTTAAGTAATTCAGATAATCGTTACATACTTGAAAAATTTTCAAGCGGTCTGTTTATAGAAAATTGCATAATGTTTTTCTGTTAATAATTTAACCATTCAGTTGGAACAGTAAATCAACTGAGATGAACTCTTACTTACCTATTATCCTAATCGCGAAGCGATTTGGTTGCTCTTAAAGTTATTCGAGGACTGATTGAATTGAACGATTCCATTCTCAGTAGGCGTGAGTAATAACCCGTGAACCTATAGTAGTTTAATTTTTATTGTAGACAGTTTGCTACTACTGTAAACTCCTCAGAGACCCTATCGAATGTTTTCCATCTGCATCTAGTTCTGCTTGACGTTTTGATAGTTCAACCTGCAGGTATATTGAGAACTTATCGTTCATTATATGTTGCGTCTGTAGTAGACGTGATTAATCACCTGATAACCTTCCGTAAATTCGAGTTTTATTGTCGATATTTTGTTGCTATTTCAAAGTCCTGCAAGACCCAATTAAGTGTTTCCCGTCTGCATCTGGTTTCAATGGACGCTTGGATTGTGCTGCTTGCAATTTTACTAAAACACATCGTTAGTTATATCGTACATCTGGACAACCTTGCTTCGTGAATTCAATAACGTATTTTATTTATATTGGATCGTGCACTAGATGGAACAACAAAACAGCCTGGTCCAACCATCCGTTTCTCTTGTCACATTACTTATTATTGTGTAACGATACCCTTGGCTGATGGCGTGGTTGGTACTTTTGACGTCGCAATCAAAACTGCTAACGGTGTGCTCGGGTGCCAATACGGTCGGTGACGCAGTTTCTAAGTGCAGACGGCTGGATAGCTCAGACAGGAAGGTTTAGGGTTGTCAAAATAATTATCAGGAGGTAGGTGTCACAATGAGATTTATTACACAAAACGATGACGGTGAACATAGAACATATATTTTACAGAACACTTGCACAGAGATACTTCGGCTGAGGGTGATGGAACGGCTGAACATGACACTCGACACCAGCGGTCGCAGTACGGACCCAGGCGGTCGCAGATGACGAGAGTTCGTTCTATGCGGGTGGAACCAGACTTGCTCCCTCGCAGTGATTCTACGTTAAGTCGGTTCCATACTGTGAAGTCACCAGGTGACTCGTCCAGCAGTGATTCTACGTTAAGTATTTCAAACACTGTGAAGTCAGCAATGACCTCGCTAGCGGTGCTTCTACGTTAAAATAATCAAACGCTGTGAAATTACAAAGACTTCTTCAGCGGTACTTTTACGATAAATCATCCAAAAAATATTCTTAGTTCAAAACAGCAACAATATTCAAAGTTTCTTTCACAGACTTAAAAAAAACAAAACAAACTCATAAATTGTGTCAGACAGTTGTGCTAACGGACTTAGCACAAAAATTTCACTTGGACAGTAAACAATCTGAAGATGACTCTCGGTATCGGAACTGGTAGCGCACTTTGGAACGGCTGCTCAGAAGACTGGACTTACAAAGAAGTGACTAAAGTCGGCCAGAAGGCCTTATTTATACCCAAATTTTAATGAAATCTCACTCAACATGATTTAAATTAAATCCATATTGGCGCTAACAATAATGTAAAGAAGACCCACAGAAAAAAAGAAGAAGTAATTTTACAAATACAAATTTCATAACACTAACAAATTTCCTATTACTCTCTTGTCGGATACATCCTTTCCTGATTCTATTTCCTCAACATTAAAATTGTCCTATATACTTTTCCAATCGGTCGGTAATATAGTTTATGTCGGTAAGTTGAAACTGTCAAATGTCAGGTGTTTTTATTTGGGTATCGTCACGAGCATAACATCAAAAAATATACAATATACAACATGTTCACAGGACAACGGTGGATAACATTCAGATTTTATTACGGTAGGACACAAGACATGAATACAGATCATACAATATCAATTGATCTTAATTTCAGGTGTTTTTAAACACTAAGCTTATCTTTCCACATGTGAAATATATTAAAATGTATTTGAAGCAGTCGAAGAATGATGAACTAGCTGTAAGCGGTGTTGTATGTTGAAGCAGAATTACTGAATTTAAAATTCACAGGGTATGCAAGAGGTGAATTAAATTTTAAAGTGCTTAAAAGTTATTGACGGTAGCAGAAGGCTCTGAGATGTGCAACAGTGACGGATTTTGGGGCCTAATTCGTCACAATTCTTATTGAGTCAAATCATCGCAGCGACATATTAGTGAGTATCGCTTGTTTTGAGCATCACCCTTTTGGCTGCGCATACTAGCCTCAGAGTGTGGTATAGAGCCAATTCTACACGATGCTAAGAGCATCTTCCAACGTCGAACGTTTGATGGTTCATCACATCGTGTGGTCGTTGTTTGAATCTACGACTTTGACCATGTTCTGAACGATGTCGGTATTGAATGCCTCCAACGTTTGGAGGAGAATGTTCGTTGGTTCGACTAAACGACTACACGAGTCGTTCATATGACTATTGGTAGAATTTGTGCCTCTTTAAAGTTGAAATTATGACCAGTTTCTTGATGGTGCCTTGAAAGGGCGCTACGGTCAGGGTTCAACATTCTACAATGATAATTATGCTGGTACAATCTCTAAGACAGCGTTAGGCAAGTCTCTTTGATGTAGCATCTATTAGGATCATTGCACTCAAGTCTGTCTATGAGATTTTTCTGTTGAAGTGTTTCAGTTTTGTCTTTAAGTTTACTATACAGGAATTTAATTGAAGTTAAATTACCAGTAGCAATAGAAATGTTACCATCTTGCAAAATATTCCGAATAGCCCCCAAGATCTCATGGTCAAATGGTATTTCGACGTGAGTTTTATTCTCCACAGGTGAAACAGGTTCACCAGCTGTCCTGTGTTGCCGAGTATGATCTCGCCGTTTGATGTTATGATGAAGGGAAGATACGGGGTACTCATTCTCACGATGAATGTCAAAAATGTATTTATAATTACTTTGGATCAGATAAATAATAGCATCTGTCAACTAGTGCGTTGATGACACTAATTCTATATTTTTTGTTGGAATATGGAGAATAATTCAAATATCTACCAGTTGCTGTCGAATTCTAGAACCAATTGGTTATTATACACTCATTTTTTATTTCCAAGGTGCCATCTAAGAAATCGATTCTGTTCCCAAAAGAATGTTCTATAGTAAACTCAAACCTAGGATGAAACTGTTGAAGCTATCAAAAATGGAATCAATTTTAGCCAAAGGGGCAATCCAAATACAGTCATCCACGTATCTTTTATAGTATATAATAAGGTATAATTTGGCGCTCCAATAATTGCTACACAAGATCAGCCAGAGAGTTACTATTGCTCGAACCCATCGGCGACCCATCAATTTACTTCTAAAAAACGTTATCGAAAGTAAAAACAGAGCTTTTAGAGCAAAGTTTGACACCATTTTGGAATTGTGTCAAAGTCAAATCAGTGTAGTCAACAAATGATCTCCATTTCTCCGCAATACATTCAACCACCAGAGCCTGCGGGATGCTTGGAAATAAGGCGCAAGCATCTAATAGAAATATAGCATAATTAGGCGGAGTTTTCAAAATTTTATTATCATTCACCAGATAAAATTTAATGTTATATTCTAACGCAGAAGTTACTTTGCTAATTACGATATTGAATAATTTGTACGTTGGTGTATCAATCAACTCAATTCTTTCAATACTCTTTATAAATTTCCTACATTTGTTGTCTGAAATATGTATAGGATTATTTGTTTATTTGAAGTATGTAGTGACATCATGCTAAATTACTTCAGCTTTTGACATGTATTCTACTTTATCCATGATCACAGTTTTCGCATCTTTTCCAGCCTTGGTAATGACAATATCATCTTTATGCGCACGAACGAATGCTTTAGCTTTATTTATCCAATGTTGTAGTTCTCTCTACACAAGAAAGCTCTCTATGTTTGAATTAACCTATTTGGGAATCTAAAAATTTTGAAATTCCAGTTTTAGTTTCATATTTATTCGTTAAATTACTTTGGTTTAAAGCAAGAGAAAGACTTACATAGATTTCGAAAATTATTTGCCCAAGATATTCAGTATTAATAGTTTTAAAACTGAGATTTGGACCTAGTGCTAAAATAGACAGAACTTCATCATCAATATCAAGATTGCCAAGGTTGACCCAGTTAGACGAATTGTCTTCCAAAAACTGACAAATGCTATTCTCTAATGCTATATTATTGAAATTATGAATCTTTTTATCACCAATTAATTTCAGCTGATGTTTCCTTGCATGATATTGGGAGTTTTTTTCTATTATTTTTGACATGAGGTGGTGTCCTATCATGGTTCCCTGTACTGCCGCCTTTTGGCCTATTGTATCCTCTGTGCTTTACTTCTTCGATAGGAGTCCCGTCTGTCTGACGAAGTCCAGGATTTTCTTCAGATTTAACTCTTTTAAGTTCTTCGAGGGCAGTTTTTCCGCTCCTAGAAGACTGTCTGCTGGCAATGAACGCCTCGCAGTTTACGTGTTCAGGAGTTTCCTCCCCTTCTCCACAACCTCTGCTTATTGATTCTTATTTCAATCCCAAAGTATGTAGGTGTTTATTCATTGCACAGTGTCCCGTTATTAGTCCTGTTATTTGCCTGACATCATTCCTACTCATGGTGAGTAGACTGTCTGTTCTTTTCTTGGATGATTCATCCAGGAATAGCCTTGCTTGTCTCTGCACTGGTAATTGTATCCAGTAGATTTCATGCCATTGCTAAAGCATCGTTTTCATTTTCTGTTTGACTCTTTTCCGCAAGCAGGTTCTGGCCCGATGGATGGCAGATTTGTCCCGTCCTTGGCTAGGCGGTCGGCTACCTGGTTTCCTTCAATCTCTGAATGCCCTAGTACCCATATTAACTTTACTTTATTCCTCGCTCCAAGAGTATTGAGTCTATGAATACAATCTAGAACAAGTCCAGATCTAATTTCTGGAGCCTCTTATGCTTTCAAAATGGCTTGGCTATCTGTAACTATGGAGATTCTCCTATTGTTATAGTTCCTCTCCAATAGTAGCTGTACACTGATCGTGATCGCGTACAGTTCGGCTTGAAATACTGTCGCATTTGTTCCGAGTCCAATCGACTGGATGTGTCTCAGACCTTTTGCTCCATGTATTCCTGCTCCGCTTCCATTGATGATCTTAGAGCCGTCTGTGAAGATGACGATGTTATTTTTGTCTACCGGTTTGTTTATTTCCTCCCAATCATCCCTTGTGGGAATATCTATCCTGTTGGTTTTGATAATGGTATGCTTAATACTAATTTGGTCTGGCACTATCTGTAAAGTGGGATGCTTCCCTACATTTTCCTTCCTTCGAGTGAACTTTTGTTCTATATGCGCTGCTGAGTGCTCTCGCTTCTACAGCTAAGTGTAATGGAGGTAGACTTGACAGGGTTTCTATCGCCGCCGTTGGTGTTGTTGACATAGCTCCCGTAATTCCTAGGCAGGCCAGTCTTTGGACCTTGCTTAGTGTATTCTGACAGTGCTTCGTCAATTTTCTTTGCCACCAGGCAATGCTGCTGCATTCTATAACTGATTTAACCATAACAGGATAAATCCAGTGGGTCATTGCTGTTGATAGACTCCAGTTTTTTTCAAACATTGCCTGCAGACCCATAAGGCTCTTATGGCTTTATTTGCTACTTTCTCCACGTGTGGTTTAGATGTTAGCCTTTTATCTAGGGTTACTCCCATATATTTGATCTCTTCTCCCAACGGGATTTCTCAGTTGTACAGATATGACTGTTTTAGTCCGCTTAGATTCCGTTTTCTTGTGAATGGTATGACTGCGGTCTTTGTAGAATTAACTGACAATTCCTCCTTTTCACACCATTTTGCAACAGAATTTAAGGTTCCCTGCTTCATTCCCGATACGGTTTCCTGAAATTTCCCTGTTACTAGTATAGTCACATCGTCCGCGTAGCCGATGGTTGTGTAACCTGCCTCGTTTAGTCCTTGTAGGAGTTCGTCCACCACTAGGCACCACAGGAGTAAAGAAATAACTTCTCCCTGTGGACATCTCCGTGAGGCCTGCACCCCTACTGTCTGAGTAGTGGAAGAGGCGTAGATTTCTCTTTGTTTCAGCATGTTAGAGATCCACTTACATTCTGTTGGATGTGTCCTTCTCTTAACTGCTGCTTTGTCTATAGACTTGAAGGAAGTGTTATCAAACGCTTCCTCTATATCTAGAAATGCTCCAAGAGCAACTTGTTTTTGTTTGACACTGTTTTCAGCTCGGCAAATCACCTCACAGATGGCCATTTCGCACGATTTTCCTGCTTGATAGGCATATTGGTGTAGATGGAGCGGTGAATCGCTCAATACTGTATCCCGAATATGCCTCTCAATTAGTCTCTCCAGCAATTTGAGGAAAAATGATGTCAGGCTAATTGACCTGAAAGATTTCGCCTCGGCGTATGTCTCTCTCCCTGGTTTTGGTATGAAGACTACTTTGACTTGTCTCCACATTCTTGGTATATATGTCGAGGCCAATCTGGCCCCGAGCATGCCACATAGAATGGGTACCAATTGTTCTATTCCCTGCTGTAACATAGCTGGTGTAATTCCATCCTTTCCTGGAGATTTGAATAGTTGAAATTTATTTACTGCCCATTTAATTTTTGTTTGGTTGACCACTTGATTGGCAAGTGTACAGTCATCCTTTGTAGCCTTTGAATAAGTATCTACCAAGTTTTGCTGTTCTGATTCATTTTGTTCCAGAATAACTGATTCAGGAAAGTGAGTTTGGAGCAAAAGCTTCCATTGTCTCCCTCTCCCCCTCAGTGTATTCTTCTGTAGGTGTCTTAAGAGTGCTCAGACTGCCCACTTTGCCTTTTATCAAAGCTCTTTGAAGTCTAGCACTCTCCGGTGTCTGTTCCAGTTCCTGACTTCCTCCAAGAGTCTCTTTTAGCTTGCCTGATGGCTTTGTTATACTCGGTTAGTTCGGTTCTGTAATCTGCTCAAACTCCGGCTTGTTTTGCCCAATATAACAGAGCATATTGGGAGTTTATGTTGAATAATATCTAATAGAATACCTCTATTGGCAAAATGTGCATAAGATCACTAACATAATCATATTTATCTTGTTTAAGTTCACGTAATGAAGAATGTGCTTGCTCTATTTCAAAATTCAAATATCTAACACAGTAATTACTCTTGAAATTATCCAAATCGTCATCAATTTCAAGCGAAGTGTTGTTGTAATTCGATTTGAAGGAATTAGCAACGAAATAAGGAGTCAAAATGTGGTAATTTTTTGCCCAAATGAGGCCGTGATGTTTTCAAGAAAACCTCTTTAGGACATTGTTAAGACAAGTCAGGTGAATATCTGCTCCTTGGATTCTCTCGTCATTCACCTTGGCAGAGGATAGATAATTGATAGATTTTGAAGGACCCAGGAAATATGTTGAATGGAATTTTTCAATTTTTTTATTGAGCTTCAACATTCACCGTCTCCTAATACGTCTTCTACGTCTCTTTTCATCGAGTGCTACATTGCAGAACAATGAAACAGCAGCACCAGCAATAACAATACAATTATCACCCGAGTCTATTGTTGGAGACGAACAAACTTTGTACTAAATTATTTTCATATGTATTGGATCAAACTTCGATTCACCGTATGCAGGAACATTCGTTGCATCAACTGTCGAACTTAATCGTCTGAAAAGTTCGGTTTAACTGTTAGAATTTGTCTAATTTCCAACCTCAACATTGGTGTTGATGATCGCATCAGCCTTCACGTGAAAAAAATAACTTGTATCTCAAGAATTCCAGTGTAGAAATTATGATATTTGTTAGATAACCACAGAGCAATCTTCCAGTATCCAGATGGCATAGAGCATTCTAATAGCAGACGAAACAGTTCTGATACTAGAGACACCGCAATATTTTTGCATGTATAATAAACTTTACTGAGATTTGTCTTTACAATTGATAAGATCGAGACTGAACATATTTGACTTCTAAAATTGGTAGCTTCATAATAATTTTAATAATGCATTTAAAACATATAGGCAAATATGCTTCGTAAATAAAATTGATTATATATGTCAAAAAATTTATGATTTTTATAACAAATGATAGAAATAAAAAATTCTCTTTAGACCATGGCCTATTACACGTTTTCACCTTGCCGGGTCAAACTCAGGGTGAAAGTGGGACAATATAGTTCCCACGGGAGGCATCCCTCTTTGTAACACGACGTAGCTGGAGCAAATCAACGAGGCCGTCCAGGCGGAACTGTCCCATCCGCAGATCCGTCGTTCCGACGGTCTCCTACACGCAAATCCTTTTCAGCCTACGTCAATACAAACGGATTGGAGGATTCTTACTCTTTCAGCTGGTTAAGTTCAAAAAAGAGGAAGAGAAGTGTGGAAATGTTCTAACTCCTCACCTTTCACGTTAGTTATCGGGGAAGAAAGGTATTGCGTTCGATAGGAATGATAATTCAATTGCGAGATTTGTTGGATGAACACGTACTTTGGAACACATCAATATACGTGATAATATCCCCAAAGAGTAGATATATAATTTTCAGAACGTAGAACTCTAACATCAAGGCGTCCTCACCTTTCGAAATTCAGTAATGATTCGAAGAAAACAACAATATCTCCAATCCAAGACAAACACATGACAAATTGTACACTTCATCTACATACCGTCCAAATATAAATTACTACCACATACTAACATTTTGCGATAGATATAACACTTTCTGTTATTCTAGGACTTATAATATGAATAAAAATATAAGCACTGACCTTATAATTGAAGAAATCATTCCTAATGTGTAATACAATCATATAACTTATGTACAAGACATCTTATCTCGACAGAAGAGGTTGGCATGAGCCTTTATTCCAATTTCACAGGATAAGCACAAAAATTTCAATGCAATGTATATTGCTTTGTTATTAAAATGGGTTTACATATATTTTCACTGTATACGGAATAAACTACATGATGTTGGAGATTAGTGTGAATAAGAATATGTTATTTACTTACTTGAAACAGGTAAATAAATTGCCTTCGTTAAAGTTATAGCCTTAGGTAACTGATTTTAATTAGATTGCCCGCATGTTTTGTAGAAGGTGATTTAGAGAGTCGCACAGAAAAAAGCTCGATTTTTTGCACGACACGCGATTGAATTGATAATTATAATGATTCAAATAGATCACAAACTCGTAAAAATCACTCCGAATTAACTATTGTAACGATTATAGATTTATTGTAATTATGTATTTGTTACTACTTATCTTGAAAGGACGAATTATCTGTGCCAGGATGGATACTCATTATACAAATGATGTGAGTTGATTGTTTTACAATAAGATTTTAACGCCTGTCCTAGTGAAAATATGTCAATAAGTTGATATGATGATCAGGAAAATATGGATTATTGAACTGCTGCCTTCCTTCGTGGGATCCAGTCCATAAAAATACTCTCAGTACTAAGCAATATTGTTGTTTTTTTCAATACATAGGAAAACAATATTAAATAAAACAAATATATAAAGGATCCTTGACGTACTTTCCATGACGAGTCACGAAATATACAATCAGAAAATCAAGTGAATCAATTTTCTATTCAATTCCTATCAAATGCATTTTAGATATCCTATTGTAAGTGCAAGAAGTGTACAGTCTCTTTGCAACGTATCGTAGTAAATACAATTCGCAATGCAACGAAGCATAAGCCCATTATCAAATTTTATATTCTCTACTTCAGAGTATCTTATAAACTGCACAGTTCCCATTGGGATAATGCAGTGCATTAGTTTGTCGTATTGATGGTGCAATTCAAGAACATTATGTTATTGCTTTGCGGTTAAGTTTCAAGATCTCAGATAGCGAACAATCTGAGTTGAACAGTGAAACTAAGAAATGTGGTTTTTTATCCCTCAAATCCCTGGATTTAGTTGAATCTGCTCTGAAGATGCCGCCAGGTGGAACTCCAACCTACTTTTGCTTTTCTGCTCCAAGTTGGTTAGGGATTGCATTTAAAACACATACACAAAGACTTCATTCTCGTTTATTCTCTGTAGTAGTGCCGCAGGTTCTTTTATCAGAATACTACAATCTACATATGTAGAATAATAATTATAATACCTAATTGATTAAAACTTGAACATTAGGTATCAATTTAGCAAAGAGACTAGTCTATTTAAACTTCAAGGGGATCCAAAAATCTCGTAGATCCAAGCAATGTATTTCACACTCAGGATCAAATCTATCATGTTCCTCACAGCTCGATTTCTAGCCTACTGAAATTTCATCCGATTAATACTAAGTTAGTTATTCTACAGTATCCTTAGCTTTGTTCGAAAACCTTGTAAGTACAAATCAGAAAAATTTGGCAGAACGAATGAAAAACCATTCAATGAAATATTGGCCTCCAGTTGTATATATCTCATCTCATTATTTCATCTTGTATATCAAAATATAGCTTGGTTAAATGATTCTTCTACCAAAATGGCATTCAGCAAATAGTGATGAACTCACAAAATTTTCTGTATAAACTGTGGACTTACAAAACTTTCTAACTTAGCGGACGATATGCGATACGCACCATGGCATACGGATTTCCTAACTGTACGATCACTTGGTAATTCAACTTTCAACTATTTCCATAGTTATCTCAAATTCAGATATTTCAAGATATTACGATTCAAAATATAGAATATTGCAAAAGATTCAGTGCTGAATGAGCTTTTTCGTTGTGGATAAGTAAAAATTGAATTCAAGGGCTTCGAAGAGTAAGAGAAAGTAACTACTGGAATCATATAACGCTATCTATGCCTGAATACTTGCCGAGTAACATTTCTTTTTGAGCAAAAAAACACTGATTCTTCAAAAGTGTCAAGTTAACTACCCAAAAAGGATCACATATTCAAAGAAGTTTGTCATGACAATAAAGTTAGCTTATTAAATGAAAAAAATAATCCATGTAATAAAAATTTGTTCAGCCTTATCGTTGCCACGATGTATTCGAACGTAGCCATGGAAAATCACGCTTTCCAAACAGTCATACCTCTGGTTTTGGAAATTCTTTAACATGCACCTAGATTCAGATTGAAAATAATCCTAGGCACAGCACTTCGATCTTCTACATGAAAAATTGCTGGTATTCTTGGTTCCAATAGATTCAAAATTAGAAAAATCTTACGTGAACATCACGTGACCTACTTGTACATTATTTGATATATACACTTTATCCAATAAAGTTTTCTGTCACTTCAGATTATAATTAATATAATTTCAATGATATTTTGATATGTACAATGACAAACAAAATCAAAGAATTGACAACAGATTATCATTGCCTACCTTCTCATTTCAATTAAACTTATTGTTCATTACGACAAATTCTGAATGTCTGTTATACATATAAACTGCACTTCTATCTCAGCCGATTGATACAAAAATAATAGAGAAATATTTTGATGGTTCAATGAGTTCAAATACTGAATTTCAATATGCTATGGCTGATCATTCAAGACTTATGCAGAAAATCAAAAAAAAAGTATTAAGTGAAGTACACTTCTGGCTTGGCCGATTCATACAAAAATAGGAGATAACCATTCTGGTACAACATCAAGTTCGAATACTTTACTCCAACATACTACGGTTGATCATTCTGGATTTATTAGAGTAATTCGAAATAAGTCTCAAGTAAAGTCCACTTCCGGTACAGACGATTGGAACCATGATGCGAAATGCACAATTAGACCTTATACCAGTCTTGAATACAAAATTTCCACATTATACGTTTAACCAGTTTTGAGATTTGCGAGTTACGCACGCACGCACGAATATACTTACCGACATCAAGCCAAAAATAGTCGTAATGGATTCAGGAATGCTCAAAACGGATATTTCCATCAAAATCTCGGTAAGTGAATTTTGTCGGTTTCACAATACTTCTTTGTACTTAGTACTAGTGAGTAAAACTATTTAAAATCAACTTTCTCTGTTCTTCTTCTATAATCCTAACAAATTCTACAACCAAGGAAATAGATGTGTTAGAAATTGACTTTATACATAATTTTCTTCCCCAAATTCTAGTTGAATATTGGAAAACTGTCAGGCTTTGTACTGTTTTGATCGCCCTGGCATTAAATAAAACCGAATGAGCCTCACAATGATTTTTTTGATAATTTTCAATGTTGTTTGCAATAGAGATGACCGAAATCAGGGGCACTTTTTGTCTTGGCCAATTCCAATATTCCGCGACTAGCTATAGTATTTATAAATGCTCCCAATTTACTAAAAACAAGAATCTGACGTGAACAACTCGTGACTTACTTGTACATCATTGGATGTATATATATATATATATATATATATATATATATATATATATATATATATATATATATATATATATATATATATATATATATATATATATATATATATATATATATATATATGTATAATACGATGTGATTTTGTGTTTGATCATATATATCATTGGATATACAAGTTATAGTAACAACTTCCCAGCAATTCTTGATGACACCATGGTTTCCACATTTCTGCGAGACCAAAGTCCAAACACGTGTAAGCGTGTAAGGTGTCAACCTTATGAACTCTGTAAAACATATTAGTTAGTCACATTTTGTATCTTAAGTAGTTAACATCTAATATTGTTGTTAATAAATTCTGAATCTGTACTTGTAATAAAATAAATAGTTTTTTTTAAAGTCAACGAATAATCGTTAACTTAACTGGCGCAGTCGGGTCGGATATCTAGACGAGATCTGAAAATCATTTTTCGTTTCGTTTCTACGATTTACTAGATATCGAACAAGTGTCCGTGAACCGTCAAAGAGACTTTCCGAAACCGCGAGCGAACATCGCAGCATCGAGAAGTCACCAGGCCCTGAAGTACACAGAGCTACACGACAACGTTCAGTTCCAGATCGAAGAATACGACCAAGGAACACATGGACCACACGTTGAAAGTTATTCTGTAAGTACACGAATGTCACTTAGAGATAACACAACACCAATTACTTCAGATTCAGAAAGTAGTTCAAATACAGAATCAACCCATTCCTGTGACTCAATCCTTGATCCCTATCCCCACAACAATTTAATTTTCGAAATCCTTTCCCAAGAAATAAGCAACTTAAATTTACAAGAAATGGCTACCCCAACGTTGAAACGCGAATACTTAGAAATGATCCCGGAGTTTAACGGTGATACAAAATTACTTTCACGTTTCATTGAAATTTGCGAAAAACTTGTAAACAAATTTTATGTAGTAGCAGACCCATTAGACTTCCAAAATGAATGGCTTATGTCTAGTATCTTAGCGAAAATTAGAGGCGAAGCTGCAGTAAATATAGCTAGTTGCACAATTTCTGATTGGAGAAGCTTGAAACAAGCTTTATTAAATACTTATGCTGACAAACGCGATTGTTTCACATTAAATATAGAAATGTCAGAATTGAAACAAACAAATGAATCTGCGTTTGAATTCCTGCACAAAGTACAAGAATTATTGAACTTACAAACCTCATACATTACGAATCATTCAAAAGATCCGAATGAAAAAAATATTTTAATAGCTTACTTCCAAACATATGCAGTAAGAATACTTTTACGTGGCTTAAAAGAACCTTTAGGAACTTTGCTACGAACAAAAATTCCAGCAGACTTAAATTCTGCGCTTGGCATGCTCACAAATGAATTTCAGTTAGAATGCCAACCTAAAACGTTTCAAAAACATCATCAGAAACAAAAATATACACCAATTCAAACATCTCACAATATGATGCGACAATATAAAAATACACCCACACATTTGCCGCAAACACAGACACCGCAAATGATTTACCGACCTCCACCATTCAAACAAAATAATAATCAAACAAATTACAACGCATTCAAATCTTATCCCAATAAAAAATTTAACACCCCTACTCCAATGAGTACGAGTACAAAACAATCATTTACTCCTAGACCTACTCCAATGAGTGTGAGTACGATCAACACCTTTAATACAAAGCCAGGTCCTTCAAATTTCTATCCCAAACAACAACACATGTTATTTAACACAGAAATGACAGAATATGAGCAATTTGAAGACGATCAAAATTATTTAGTTTATGAACCAGAAACAGAAACAGAGGACATTCAAGACGAACAAGAGAACGATGAGAATTATTTTTTAGAGAAAAATGCCTCGGAAACCAAATAGAACTTTTAAACTTAACTTACAACCAGAGCGAATTACCCTTTGTAATTTTACCTGAATACAACTTAAAAGCTTTGATAGATACAGGTAGCACGCGCTCATTCATAAAACCGGACATTGCGAATAAATTATTTAAAAATCAAATAACTCATGATCCTTTTAAGATCACGACAGCACATGGAACATCAGCAGAAAATTTTAGCTTAATATTGCCGTGTTCAAAGATTTTTAAGAAACCAAATACTTTATTGAAATACCATCTGTTTGATTTTCATAATAATTTCGACATTTTACTCGGATTAGACAATTTAAAGACTCTAGAAGCTATAATAGACTTAACAAGAGATAAAATTATTACACCGATCAGTGAAATCAAAATAAATTATCATAGAACTGTAACACGTCCACAATATGTTAAAATTCCAGCTAATTCAGAAACAATTACAAAATTTCACGTGAATAATATTGACAACGGTGATGTCTTCATTCCTGAAACAAATGTAAATAATTTGATAATACCTGAAGGAATAGCTAAAGTAGAAAATAACATCATTTACTATCCAGTTATTAATGCAACGGAAAACGAATGTGTAACAGATTTGACTGATAACTTTCAAGTAGAATTTTTAGACAATTATGAAATAAACAATATAAATTTTTATGAAAATAATTCCAACAATGACTTTGATATTTCTTTAATTCGTACTGACCATATGAACTTAGAAGAGAGAGCAGCAATTTCTCAGCTGATAAAAGAATTTGCTGACATATTTCATACAGAAAACAAAACCCTGACCTTCACCAACAAAATAAAACACCGAATACGTACTAAAGACGAGATACCCGTATACACTAAGACATACAGATATCCCGAAATTCATAGAAAGGAAGTTCATGACCAAATACAAAAAATGTTAAAACAGAATATTATTAGACCTTCACATTCCCCTTGATCATCCCCAGTGTGGATTGTACCTAAAAAACTAGATGCATCGGGCAAGAAAAATGGAGAATAGTAATTGACTATAGGAAGCTAAATGAAAAAACGGTCGATACCCAAATATCAATACATTACTCGACAAACTCGGTAGATGTCAGTATTTCACTACACTCGATTTGGCATCCGGCTTCCATCAGATAGAGATGCACAGAGACGATATTTCCAAAACCGCGTTTAACTCCGAGAATGGACATTACGAGTTCCTCAGAATGCCATTTGGGCTCAAAAATTCCCCAGCCACTTTCCAACGCGTGATGAACAATGTTTTACGTAATTCATTAAATGATATTTGCCTCGTTTATTTAGATGACGTGATCATTTTTAGCACAAGTCTTCAAGAACATCTTGAAAGCCTCAGAGCCGTATTTGAGAGATTGAGAAAAGCGAATTTAAAAATTCAAATTGATAAGTCTGAATTTTTCTGACGTGAAGTCGCATATTTAGGCCATGTCATTACCCCTGAAGGCGTTAAACCGAACCCTGACAAAATTAGAGCAATTAAAAATTATCCAATACCTAAGACAACCAAACAAATCAAAGGATTCTTAGGCTTACTCGGTTAATACCGTAAATTCATTAAAAAATTTGCAAAAATCACAAAACCTTTTACAAAATGTTTAAAGAAGAATGCAGAGATTAATATCAAGAACCCCGAATATGTTGAATGTTTTAATACGTGTAAAAACTTGCTTATCAATGAACCGATATTACAGTACCCAGATTTTTCCAAACCTTTTGTTCTTACTACAGACGCAAGCAATTATGCTATAGGAGCAATATTATCGCAAGGACCGATAGGCACAGACTTACCGATCGCTTATGCGAGTAGAACTTTAAATGACTCGGAACAAAACTACTCAACTATAGAAAAAGAGCTTCTTGCTATAGTTTGGGCTACGAAATACTTCCGGCCATACCTTTTCGGACGAAAATTCAAAATTGTGGCAGATCTCAAACCATTACAGTGGTTGTTTTCGTTAAAGGAACCGAATTCAAAATCAATGCGCTGGCGTCTTAAGCTAGAAGAATACGATTATGAAATCACTTACAAGAAAGGTACTCTGAATAAAAATGCTGACGCACTTTCTAGAATCAAATTAAATATAAATTCTGATGACTCCGGAACTCAAAACTTTTTCGAGTTTATTCAAAATTTCAATGAGACCTTCCAACTGAATCAAGATTCTCAGTCAATGATAGCAGAACACGACGACTCGAGTGACTCAGACAATACAATTCATTCCAACCATAAAAACCCTATAATTGGCATACCAATTAGCGAATCACCTATGAATGTAGGAAAAAATCAATTGATTATCACAGAAGTGATACATTCATGATACTCTCAACCAAAAATCACTAAACTACACGTAGATAAAATGCGAATTAATGTACAACTTTCACAAGACAACTTTGAAAGCGACGCTCTAAATTTTATAAAAGATTATATTGTACCCAGAGTAAAATATTATTTATTTTTTGAACAACCAGTATATGAAAAATTTAGTTGTGTATTACAAAAACACTTTAAAAATTCGGAGATAAATTTCACAAAATGCAATAATAAATTAATAGACATTCAAAAAGAAGATGACATTACAGACACGATTAGGAACTATCACGAAGGAAAGACCAATCATCGTGGTATTCATGAAACACATAACCAAATTAAAAATTTGTATTATTGGCCCAATCAATTAAGAACAATCACTGAATACATTAATCAATGCGAAATATGCTTAAAATCAAAGTATGAGCGAGATCCATTGAAACCCATGTACAACATAACACCAACTCCAAACAAGCCTTTCGATACTATTCATGTAGACACTTTAAGTCTTGAAAATAGTAAATTTCTAACAATAATTGACGCTTTTTCGAAATACGCACAAGCCTATTTAGTTGATTCCACAAATGCGATAGAAATAACAAATAAGTTATTACGATTCTTTTCTCATCACGGTATCCCAAAATAATCATTTGCGATAACGGATTAGAGTTCAAAAATAGCATTTTACGAGAAACGCTTAGTTTGCACAAAATCGACATACACTTTACAAGCTCGCAACATCCCAATTCCAACGGACTAGTTGAGCGTTTTCATTCTACGCTCATAGAGCATATAAGATTATTTAACTTACAAGATAATTTTAAGACCGAAACAATTGAAAGTAAAGTTCAGTATGCATTGTTGGCATACAACAATACAAATCACACTTCTACCGGATTAAAACCAATTGAAATTATAAATGGTCATTTAGACACAAATTCACCTCTAGAAGTAGAACTAGAGAAACAAATTACACAAGAATATGTTCAGAACCATAAAGAAAAAACCAAATTAGCATAAAAAAATATTAATGAACGTTTGCAGTTACGAAAAACAAATACAATAGATAAATTAAATGAACATCGTGAAATTACACCGGGAATTCCCGAAACCATATCTGTACACAATAAACAGAAAGTAAACAAAACGAAAAATCCCAAATATAGAAAAGAAAAGGTAGAATCAGTAAACAGAAAATTGAAAACAGCTAAAATCAAAACAGAACCGAATGATAAAAAGCAATCTAAAATTCATTTAAGTAATGTTAAAAGACCAAGAAAAAGAATTGACAAAGATTCTAATTTTCCAGGTGCTTCTACTTCGCACACGTCTCCGGACAAGAAATAAAAGACATTACAAACAATCCTGGACTATTGACATTGAATTTAGGACCAGCCAAATTACAAAAGACAAAACATACCTTCCTTTACTATTATGATTTCCAACCAATAATTACACAATACGAAAGATTAAACGTACAGCACTACAGCTTGCAAAACACT
Organism: Dromius quadrimaculatus; assembly: GCA_963989225.1. Lineage (NCBI taxonomy): Eukaryota > Metazoa > Arthropoda > Insecta > Coleoptera > Carabidae > Dromius > Dromius quadrimaculatus. The sequence goes on from OZ022328.1 coordinate 9,808,275, forward strand.
ATTTCCAACAATTCACAAATGGAAAAACAATTTGAAAATTATGGAAAAATTATAAATTTTATTCGAAGTTCAATAGATATCAAATTTAATTATATTAATGTTTACCCCAAGAATCACCGACAAAAAAGAGGTTTAATTAATGGTTTGGGCTCAATAATTGAGTCAATAACTGGTAATTTAGACGCAGAAGATGAAAAAAGATATATAAAAATTTTGAATCATTTGGAAAATAACCAGAAGAAATTTAATAATCAGTATTCTGTGAATAATCAAATTATCGAGAAATTTAATAAAACTATCGAAACAATAAGACATAATGAGTTAGAACTGAAATCAAAAATTGAGCAATTATCGCATATTGTCATCAGCGAAACCGATAATATAGATAGACTTTTTATTCAAGATATTTATAATCAATTTGATATTCTTTATACAATGATATTGAATACGTTACAAGACATAGAAAATTCGCTAACATTTTGTAAGCTTCATACCTTGCATCCTAGCATAATCAAAATTAATGACCTTCAATCAGAGTTAGAGAAAATTTACAAGTATTATAATAATGAATTACCTTTTGAGCCCATTCCAGAGAATATGTTTGAAATTGAAAAATTAATTAATGTTAATTGTAAATTAGAATCAGAAAGAATTATTTATTTCATGGAGATACCGATAAATTATGATAAACATTTTGAATTATATCATCTTGTTCCTATCCCAACCAAATATCGTGACGAATTCATTACTATTATCCCTGATAAGAACTACTTTCTGAAATCAGCTGATGGTAACTTGATATCTTTAAGTGAAGCTTGTACGAGAGGAATAAACTTTCAATGTTTCAACAAAGCGAACGAAGTCAACAATGAAACATGCGAGAAGAATATCATATTTTACGGCAACAATAAAAATTGTCAATATACAAAACTCACCATTAAGAAGAACCACATCGAAATAATTGAAGATATCAATCAGTTTTCGCTTGTCTTCCCAACAAATGAAATAATTCATCTGTCATGTAACAAAAGCGATGAAATAAAAAATCTACAAGGAATATTTCTTCTCAAGAATAACAAATGTCAACTGAATTTTAGAAATAAATTATAGAAATTGAAAGAAGAAACTTTTGGCAAGCCTGTAATATTTGGAAACTTCAATATAGACTTGAACAAGACACAAATCCCAAAATTAGTCATCGAGCTCAACAGCATAGAAGATTTAAAACTTCCTATCAACAAATATGAAGACATAGAAGAGAAAATCAACATTGATGACACCAATTATTCAGTTATAATATTGTACATCATTTTAATAATTCTTGACGTTATCATGTTCACAGTTTATCTCAGGAAAAAGTTTATTCAACGTAGACTAATCCAGCGAGGACAACAGGACCAAAATCAATCAACCCCTATGCAAGAGCTGAAACTTCCCGGCGATGCCCAGTTCTAAGGAGGGAGGAGTTATAGTAACAACTTCCCAGCAATTCTTGATGACACCATGGTTTCCACATTTCTGCGAGACCAAAGTCCAAACACGTGTAAGCGTGTAAGGTGTCAACCTTATGAACTCTGTAAAACATATTAGTTAGTCACATTTTGTATCTTAAGTAGTTAACATCTAATATTGTTGTTAATAAATTCTGAATCTGTACTTGTAATAAAATAAATAGTTTTTTTTAAAGTCAACGAATAATCGTTAACTCAACTTACATGTAATCAAACACAAAATCTCATCGATCTACAGTTAATCATTTTGGATTTACCAAAAATGCTCTAAGAATCTGTCAAGTGAAATGCGCTTTCAGCCAAGTCGGTTGCTATGGAAACAGTAGGCCATGATTCTTATACTACAACATTCCTCAGTATATTGTTATAAAAATAGTAGGCAATCATTCAGATGCTACAGCAGACTGAAATGCCAAATTTCAATATTCTACACCTGATCGTTTCGAATTTATGCGAAACTCCAAAAGACTGTCAATTAAAGTGCACTTCCGGCTTGGTGGATCTCAATAAAAATAGGATATGAGCATCTAGACGGAATGATCGTCCTAAATACTAAATTCTAACAGTCTACGTTCAATCGTTCTGGATTTATGCGGAAAATTCGAAAGATATTTCGAATAAAGTGCTCTTCCGGCTTAGTCGATAGCAATCATGATGCAAGGTGTACAACTTGATAATATAAAAGGGCTTATACAAAATTTAAATATTCTACGACTGATTGTTTGGATTAATGCGGAAAGTTCGAAAGGCCTGTCATTTGAAGTGCACTTCCGGCTCAGCCGATTGTCACAAAAATACAAGATGACAATCAAGATGCTACAGTAATTTCAAATGCTGAGTTCCAGTATCCTACAACTGATCATTCTGGATTTATGCGGAAATTAAAAAAAAAGTCTGAAGTAAAGTGCACTTCCGGCTTAGCCGATTGCAATCATAATGCAAGATGTACAGTACGATAATATAGAAGTCCTTTAAATATAATTTCAATATGCCATGACGGATCATTCTATGTTTATGCGAAAAATTATAAAAAAGCTCCAAATAAAGTGCACTTCTGGCGTGGCCGATTCATACAAAAATAGCAGATAACCATTCTGATACAACATCAAGTTCAAATACTGAAATTCAACATCCTACGATTGATCATTCTGGATTTATTGGAGAAATTCGAAAAAAGTCCAGAGTAAAGTCCATTTCTGGTACAGACGATTGAAACCATAATGCGAGATGCACAACTAGATCTTATACAAGTCTTAAATACAAAATTTCAACATTATACGTTCAACCAGTTTCGAGATTTACGAGTTACGCATGCTCGCACGCACGTACTAGCATGCGTACCGACATCAAGCCAAAAATAGTCAAAATTGATTCAGGGATGCTCAAAACGGATATTTCCATCAAAATCTCGATGGGACAATTTTGTCGGTTTCACAATACTTGTTCCTTTGTAAAAGTGAGTAATAATTAAAAGGATATTTTGGCTCCAATTCTGTACATACCATTTATCTTAGGCATTTCGACTTTATTCGAGAGTCTTCATCAAAAAAATAATAAAGAAGGCAATAATCGTAATCTAGATCATTGAAAATATGCTAAAGACTAGAAGTGAAGAAGGAACAAAATTTCTCTGGTAATCACCATATTATTGAATAATCTGTTTGAAGTTGCTTTCTGTGTATGCCAGAGGAATTTTGTTCTTATCGTACTAAATGTGAAGCCTACGTTTTCATAACTAATCTTCTGTATATTTTCAGTCCTCTAGCTACTCGCCTTGTTTATTTTTGTTCATCGTTTTTCTATAAAGACTCTTGGACAGAGAGTCGAAAATCCAGAAATAAGAGGAATATACAGAACTCAAATTAGAAAAGCCTGTCAATTATCATTCATGGGTCATAGAAATAATTATAGTTCTTGCACTCCCTAGAATAGAAGACAAATTTAATCCCACATTTCAGGGATTTAAGTTTGAGTTTAGTCCAAAGGGATCTGAAATGATCAAAAATCTCAATGAACTTAAGTGAGGAACAAACAAATTTTTCTATGATAACTGAATAATCAAAGTATCTACTCAAATTTCAAACCGAATTTTTGTATTTGAATTCAAACCTCCATTATCGATGATTCATATTAGCATTATCGTGATTGACGCAGTTTTACAAATGCATCGTATTGTTTGTGAATTCTCTAGATTCTCGAGAAAATAATTTCTCAGCTACTCTTCTTCTTGACAGCAAGCTTATTTATTGAACAACTGCTGTAGCCAGCCTTGTTACTATGGTGGATTCACCCAACATTTTTGTATCAAGTTTGTTGTCAAAATTGTATGATTAATCAATCTGGTTTCAAACTATTGTGATTCAATATGATATGAGAGTGCGAAAAATAGTGTAGATAACACATGCGTTCAATCCCTTAGGTGAGTATTGCCGTCGACCTCGTCTCGTGCTATAAACTCTACCCTCAAAGTTAAATCAAGCGCTCAAGTTCTTCGTTATATAATATACTATTTCATACTTTTTTGATATTCACGCACATTTCCGAAGGCGTTGGACATTGCATGCATATGTGCATTGATGTAAACACGGATATTAAAAACTTCTGTAACACTTATGATGTATTACAGGTGACATGCAATGATAATAATCAATAAAAGCGCTATACCTCTTCCATATCGGCAACATTGAATGTGCAATACAATTTTTCCATTTTTTGTTTCCTCATGCGTACTCAGCGATCCTAGAAATAAAGATGATATGCTTCATCAATTTATTCTAAGTTCTTTGTTGATTGTTCGTTTTTCAACTATAGATGTGGTTTTCAACTCAACAGGAATAAAAGCAATGATTACTTTTGTTAAGATATAATTTTCTTTATCCTAGAATGTGAGAGCTTGTTTAAAACAAGCCAAATATAGAAGTCTAAGAACCATTCACACAGATTTATCTCATCTCTATAGCTTCCCGTATTCAGAAAATCAAAATCGGAGAATAAGAATAGATAAAATGAAGAAATTCATATGACATAAAGAAGAGATTTTCACTGCTTACACAATTCACTCCCTTCAATAAGAATCTTAAACACTTGTACTTGACCATTGAGCAAATAGACGGTAAGCACAACACATTCAAACCCAAAGGAAAAACCAACAAAAGTATTAATGACAGGGCTTTGTGCACAGTTCTACTGTGTAACATTTCATTTCCTCTACCTCTCATCTTTTGTTTCGTCAGACCTAAAATGTTTAATTGTTAACTATAAATGTTATTTGTTTCTTACCCTCGTTATACTACTAACCTACTTTCATTGTTTATCAATTATAATCCTGTCAACTGTTGACTTTCGTTTTCTGCTGTATGGTGCTGTTGTCTGGCGGCAATAGTTGTAACTAATCTTTTTTTTTGCGTTCTTATGCAACTTTCTTTTCAGATCTGTATTTCCAGCTGATGGAATTCCCGATTGGAGTTTGAAATGCCGATATTTTTATTATTAAACTAACGATTAGTAATTTCCATACTTAACAGGAAAACTGTACTTAACTTTGAGAAGGTTACTTTAAAGGCCATTCATTCCGATTTTGGAAGTCTTATCGAAAAGTGCTAGCGAATTATTATTTTGTGAATTTTGTGCCAAAGTTTATTATCGGGCCGAAATTTAAAACACCCTTGGTGGATTTGAATTCGCAGCGTTCCGAACCACGGTTCAGCGGAAATTATTCCGGATTTTGTTTCGAACTTGATCTTCAAAAATCAAAACCTACAAGCCGATCAACATCAGAAGGTAGAAGCTATTGCAATTTCCTAGAGTCATTTATTCATATTAGTTACATTTTCTTATTTGCTAAACTAAAACTTAATTAAAAATTAATTGCTCAAATCAATTAGTTCATCGCAGTATCGCATTTCAGACTTTAATTCGGCTTATTCTTTCAGGCTTCTCTTTTGTGTCTCCTTTTTTTTGTGTGTTTCCCGTATTCCATTTTGCGTATTCGACTTGCGTCGTTTCGGATTCACCGCTGGTATCTTCGGGACTTTCCGTTCGTCATCGCCTGTGACGTCATCGTCATCCGTCTTGCGGCAGAGCATCTGCGCCATCTTGAAGATCTACCTCCACGATCTCCGAGTGGACATCGAGTCGGCGCAAAAGCTAAGATTTATTTGTGTTACGATTTTATTGGTTAATTATTATAACATTTATTCTTGTAAACCCAATCAAACCGATATTTACTTTTATTCAATTTTCTACTGTTTTGGTGAGTTGTTGCCATTAACGTGTGGCAAACGCACTAAGCGTTAACCGCGCGGCGCCGTAGCTCCTAGAGCGAGTCAATCACTAATTCCTTTGTGTGCGCACTACGATCCGTGAGGGTACCCCCAACTGTCCCGTAGAGTGTGTTGAGCACGATTGTTATTCGCCTCGATTTTTGCACGAGCTCTATCCGCTATTGTGTACGCGATTCTCGTAGTACTGCGCCTGCCATTCGCCGCGACTGTAATAAACATCAGTTATCATCATACTCAGTTTGATTGGCATACTTGTTTCTGGAGTTTCGTATTGCCAATAAAAGTCGATTGTCTGCAAAGCTAGTGACTAGTTTTTTTCGCGCGCTTGCCTTTTTCCTCCCCCTCCCGTTTAGGTTCGGCGATCAACCATCGGTTGAACCAAGGACGCTACCAGGTCGCCTGGCGCCCAACAGAAACATTATTAAAATCCTCCAGATTCGACGTAGACCGCACGCCGTCTCCTACGAGCTAGCTGAGGTTTCAACCCGGGTAGGGATTGAACGGAGGTTATAACTGTCATGAATTCGCGGCTAAACTAAATTCAGGCTATTGGTTCATACGATATTTAAGGTATTATGCGTTAATACAACGTTCACATATTTCCTGTACATCGTTTATCATCAAGCTCAGGAGAAGTCAGTATATTCATTTCTATCTTACTGTATGAATCCAAGCATCGATTCCAATGCAATGAGTAGTATATCTGCTGCACTGCTTCAATGGTTTGTTCTCACTCTTATTTATTTCTATTTATGTTGATAATTAATCCAGCATTAGCATAAATTTGAATGCATAACTCCGAATGGGCATTCAATGTTTTATATTTATCATGGTAAAGTAGGCCAGGCACTCATCAAATGTAAATATCAATTCATTTAAGCAGGTCTAAGTGTTTCTAAATTTACTTTTCGTTCTAAGGTCAATATTTGTCCATTTATCAATTAAGGGAAGCGATAAAAATTCCATTATTTTTTGCTTGGGTTCTTCATATGCTTTTCCATATTCCAACAATCGCAAAGATTATAGATTACGAACAAAAATTGAAAAATTCAAAATACCTGATTGTACCACACAAATTCAAAATCAAAGATAAGTTATCACGCTATCATTTTGAATGTTGCAAGAAATGTAGACGCATATTGTATTCTTATTGGAAATCATCAACCAAAACATAAAAATCAGGCTTGCACATTAGAAATATTATTCCATTATTAATTCCCTTTCACGAACTTGTCCAAAAGTTACCTAATCATGCCTTCTATTTTTGTTATAGTTACTTGTGGGATTGTACTATCAGTCTTATTGAGACCTAGCACATATTTTCAATGATCTATACATACTTTCAGAATTATATCATAATAAATAGACTTTTTTGGTTCAATTCTGTATATTTATTTTTATTTTTGACGTTTCGACTCTCTAACCGAAAGTCTCCATCAGAAAAAATTATACAAAAATAAACAAGGCAAGAAGGTATCTAGATAATTAGAAATTAAAAATTGAAAATTTACAGATAACTAGATGTGAAAACGTGGATTCCACATTTAGTGCAAAAAGAACAAAATTCCTCTGGCATTTACCCAAAGTCTGAGGAAAAACCACTTAATAACCTCAACAGAGGAATCAACGATATGAGTCTTGACAATTATTATAGAGAAAAAGATTTAATTAATATAACACGTTAGGACGATGTCCCGTTTCTGCAACGCACACAGTTCCAAGGTCCAAACATGTCATAAAAATTTTTCTCACAGAAAAACTGAATTTCAATAATCTACATCTACATGAATATAACAAAAACAAGTGCCAAGACAGATATTTCACAAATCGGGTATAATCATTACAAATGGATAAAATAATATGAGTCTCGACAATTATTATAGTCGAAAGAGAAGAAATTAATATAACATACAAGGACGATGTCCCGTTCTTGCGGACACACACAGTTCCAAAGTCCAAACATGTCATAAAAATTTTTTTACAAAACTGAGTTTCAATTATATACATGAACGTAATAAAAATGGAAATCAAGACAAATATTTCACAAATTATGTATGCCTATTATTGATTATTGGAAGCCAAACATTTGCCAACTCAAAACCATTAGTATGGTTGAAATTATTCGGATCTTTAATTATTTCAATTGCTTCCCTGACCAATCTACCACGAATGGATGAGCATCCTGCAATTACTCTTGTTTCTTCAAACATGATGTCATGCAAAAACTCAATGGCATGATCAGCAACCGAAGATTTATCTTGATGATTGAGTCTTATGCATCTTCTATGTTCAGCAATACGTGTGCTTATACTTCTGCCTGTCTGACCCACATAGACTTTCCCACAGGTACAAGGAATCCTATAAATACCCGAAGATTGTAAAGGAATCATGTCCTTGACAGGTCTCAAAAACTGCTTGATTTTCGTGACAGGAGCGAAGGAAACTTTAAAATTATGTCGAGACAAGATCCTTTCGATCTTCTCTAAAACATTACTGACATAGGATGAAGAAACATAATTTTTACTCACGCCATTATCCGAAACGGTAGCATTGTAAGATTTTGGTCGAAGTGCTTTCCTAATGTAATGATGAGAAAAACCATTTTTCTGGAAAATTACTTCTAGATTATTAATCTCTTCATCAAGTTTATCAGGGTGACAGATATTATCAGCCCTTTGGAAAAGACATTTAATTGTTCCATACTTCTGTGAAGGATGGTGATGTGAATCTGCATGAATTTATTGGTTTGTTTGTGTTGGCTTCCTATAAACAGTGTGTAGTAGTCTACCATCATTGGTTCGCTCTTGATTCACATCAAGAAAAGGCAATGAGCCATTACTTTCTAGCTCCGATTTGAATTTGATGTTTTCGTGAACATTATTTAAATGATTCAAAAAACTGTTCAAATTGTCATGACCATGAGGCCAGATTGCAAAAACATCATCCACGTAACGTAACCATAAGGATAGTTTATAGGTACTAGCTCCTAATGCTTTTTCTTCAGAAAATTCCATATAGTAATTTGCAATTGATGGAGAAATTGGATTACCCATTGCAACACCATCAATTTGTTTGTAATAATCATTATTGAATATGAAGAAGGTAGAAGTCAAAAAATGGTGGATTAATTTAATAATATCTGGAGGGAAATTCATTTCCAGAAGCTTCAGGGTGTCTTTAGTCGGAGCTTTTGTGAATAGAGAAGAAACATCGAAACTAACAAGGATTCCATTATCATTTAACCGTACGTTACTAATTATTTCAATAAAGTGTTTTGAATTTTCAACATACGAAGAAGAATTTTTGATTAATGGTCTTAATAAACTGTCAAGATATTTGGATAATAAATTTTCAATTTATTGTCTATCAATTCATGGTGATGTCCCTTATGCAAGATTCCGAACCTGTCAACAACCCTTTTCATTATATAAAGAAGGCAATATTTGTTTCTGACTGAGTCATTATCAATGTTGTTGATGAAATTTCAAACTCCACATCTTATTTCCATAAGTTGAAATTGGTAATGCTTCGCAGGTGTAGATTCAACCTTCTTACCTTTCTTGCGTCGCATATGAAAACTCATTGCCGCTGTTGTGAGTTTTCTTGTGGAATGCAAATGATAACGCCAGATACATTTAATAATACCCAGCTAACTAGTTACATAGCGCGGAACTCGCTATGCAAATTGCTTTAGAGTATTCGTTTGTGCGGTTACATTTTGCATGCTGCCGATTTGAATAAACATTTATTAAAAATGGAGGGAAGCTAGCAATTCTCTAGTGATGGCTCAAACTTTGTAATTATAAATTATTCAAATGCAGTTGTCAACCCTAAAGCAAATATTATTCCAGTGTGCTCTGTCCCCATCTTGAAATTGTTTCAAAAGCTTTATGATATCCTCTCAGAAATTATGCTTATTTATCTATCAAATTGAAGACTCAATCAAAGAGGAAGCAATTTGTTGCTGAACTTGATCGATCTAAATAATCACGTTGGATCTGTTGGTGACTTATCTTTGCTTGAAACTTTGACCGTTCTTTGAAAATGACCCTGTTCTTTCATTCCTTGAATCTCTGCTTCATTTACGCCGATGTAATCACTTCAGTGACATTTTCTGGAACAAGAGCCGTTGATTGCATTTACGGCCACCGTTTAGCTCCTTCACCAAGCAGGGATTCGAATAACTTCAATCACTTGAATGTAAACTACGCACAGGTTAATTCAAATTACCTGAGTAGTTTGCTTTTACTCTGGCTCTTTTATCAAACAGTCTTGCACTTAAGAAAATTACTCTGTACTATCCAACAGCAAAATTGTTACGATATCGTTAGAAGGACAAACTTGCAACATTACCGCAAAGAAGGAAAATTGAACATCAGCATCGCCCTTGTGTGCACACATCCTCAACATAACTACCGCTAAAAGAAAGTCCGTTCATGTACTTGGAGCGATTACAATTTTATCACAGGACAAATACAATAATAAAGCAATGATTGCATAGTACTTGGCCTAATTTTTCGAGACAGCAAATCACAATGTCAATATTTTACAAGAGCTGACAGTTTCCTGTGCCAGTTTAAGAGTGAATACAGACTAACAATTGTTGGAATGATCGCAAATACCATAAACCTAGTTTTTTTTCACTGTCTTTCATTTTCTAACGTAACTTTGTCACTGTAAACTAAAAACCTTGCCTGCTTGAAGAAGAAGTACTTTTAATTAGAGTGGAACGAGCTTGAAACTGTAACCAGTCCACCTCTTGTGGAAATCAAATAGAAATATATGCCTCTTGCTTCAGAGACTTGTGGTTTATTTCAGTTGCTTTCGTTGAGAAATCTGTTATATACTCAACTCCAGTCGGAACTACTTTGAATTACAGAGATAACAATCCGAGAATTCTCTCAAAATCCGAGAAAAACTCCTGGAAAGAGAATGGTTACCAAGTTCATTGAGCTTGACGCCTTTTCCAGTTCCTTCATATTCATACTTTGTAACTTATTTTTGTCCTCCTTATTATACTTCATGATTTAAAATATGCCATTAAGAACTTGATAACATTCAATGGAATCAGAATTGTTAATCATCCCTTTGTGTCTATCGGTCACCTTACGCCGATACCATCTCTTCCAATATTAATGAAATTGACCGAAAAGGTACAGTCTCAGATATATTAGATGTAGATTTTGTCCAATCCTTACTGTGCCCTATCAGTAAAGTCCCACCAATTCACTGTTATTTCTATAATATTTATCACTCTATGTGTTGATACTCCGGCAAGCGATATCTGTGAATCAATTGAGTTCATATAAGGACAAGACACGAGTCTATAGTTAATATCCATATATTTGCATACTTTTGGTGAAATGCAGAAGTAGTGCTTTACTTGAAAGAAGATTTTCTTCATAGTCTTTCAAGATACGGCTATATAAAACATAAAATTATTTTCACCGAATAATTGTGATGAGATTGTTTCAATACAAGTGTACCTAAGAGGAAGTCTCATACTATGACCGTGAGGCTGGAGATAGTTATATTCGCGCTACGATGTAACAAAAAAAAAAGTCAAAACTATTTGTTACAGAACAGAATTCAAATCATCCAAAAGTTGATAGAATAATATGCTTCGGAAAAATTCTGCCATACTCATGGTAAAGTGCTAAAGTGATGTCATACCTGGAGAAGTGATTTCCAGCAACCTCATTCAGCTATAACTTGTACAGGACGCATAAGTTCTCATAACAGTACAGCTTAGTTATATCGAATTTTGTTTTGATTCAATTTCTTTTTCAATGATCTCATACTGTGACCGCACTCACTCTGATAATAAATAACCGTTCTTCGCATCTTAAACTTACATGAAACATATGTGTGGAAAATTATTTGAGCATCGCATGAAATGCTGCCATTCTGTAATAACATTTCACGTATTTCATCTATTTCATGAGTATAGCATAATCGGATTTGAGTTTCTATTCACATAAATAGCTGGTAATCGAAGTTTCAGATTGTGACAGATCGTTTTGCATTAATAAATGAATTTGCTTTTTGTGGCGGTTATTTGGAGCCGTAAGAACAAAATGACTTAGTGATTATCGTGAAAGATCATTCAAAAATAATAAGTTGAAGAAAAAATTGCCTATAACAAATATTTTTGAAATAATCGAAAAATTCATGTGCTCTAGTTGGTATGGTGGCATATGAGCCCAACCAGAAAAGTATGGCATTTCAATAGGTCGAGTATATTGATTAACGACTACTGGAAAATACAAAAATCTTTGTGTAACATATTGTTTAAACTCGTAATCTAATCCTGCGACCACTCTCCGACGACCAGCGCGACAACCAATATTTTTCTTCAATCAACTATCTAATTCGAACCCTGAAGGATGTTGGAATTTTCTATCACTATCTTTCGGTCTAATAGAGTCACAAATATTATCCCTTATGCCAAAGGAAGATACAAAGATATATTAAATGCAACGAATATACTTGAAGACTTGAAATGAAAACGGAGCTAAGTGCCTCAATTGAGCAAGAATAGTAGATTGTTTAATAAGTAAAGAAACGAGATAGTTCTCTATCGAGTGTATAAGATTAATGTACGAGCGTAGCGAGTGCATTAATTATACACGAACTTGGAAATCTACTTTTCTTTACGTGTTGAACATGCTATTTTTTTGTGTACTTAAGAATAAGTATACAAAAATAACATGAAAATTTGAAATTTGACATTACATAAATGTTTTTATCAAAGAAGCTATGTCAGATTTGTTTTTTCAATTTTTATTGTCAACATGGTCATGGTAACAAAACATCATAACGATGAGTAATTAAACAATTTTCGAAATAGATCAAGAAGAGTTTCCTGATATTCCTAAAGCTGTGTCAGAAGCAACCTCAAATTTACTCCCAACAAAATCAAAAGAAAAATACGGAAAATGTTACGAATTATTTTGCCAGTGGAGAATGATGAAGAAAGTTCAGGGAGTTAATGAAGATATTTCAATATCTTACTTTTTTGAGAAGGTTAGTTTTATAGTCTAACTTGTTAATATTTTTATTATAATTTCCATATTTTTATAGGCTAAGACTTTTAAAACCTCAACATTGTGGTCAGTGTATTCTATGTTGAGAAGCACGTTGCAAATTAATGAAAATGTGGACATTTCTGTATATAGAAAGTTGATTGCATATATAAAACGTCAAAATGAAAGGTATATGGCAAAGAAATCCAAAGTTTTGACGATGGATCATGTTATAATGTTTTTGTCGAAAGCTCCTGATAATCTTTTTCTGTTCATGAAAGTTGTATTAATTTTCGCACTTCATGATGCATGTCGAGGTGATGAACTACGTATGTTACAAGTTGACAACATTGAAGATGACGGATCTGTTTTGGTTGTCACATTGCATGATCCAAAAACAAAGAAAAAACGTTTCTTTACAATCTTATCAAATGTGGGAGGTATCAATGGAATTGCATTATATCGAACGTATTTGAGTTTACGACAAAAAAGTATTGGTCATCGTAGGTTCTTCGTATGTTACCGAAAAGGCAAATGTACTGTGCAGCCAGTAGGAAATAATACTTTCTACAGGATACCAAGAAAAATCGCAGAGTATTTACAACTTCCAAATGCCAGTAGTTACACCGGACATTGTTTTCGAAGGACTTCTGCGACATTACTCGCAGAGAGTAGGGCTGACATCCAAATGTTGAAAAGGCATGGAGGATGGCGTTCGAGCACCGTTGCCGAGGGATACGTTGAGGACAGTATTGAGAATAAAATAAATACGACAAGAAGAATTTTTAATGGCCAGCATAGCGTTTGTAAGCAACCTTCATCTATTGGAACTTCTTGTGTCTCATCAACAGTAGCATCAAGCGAACGAGCCAGCACTTCTTTGTCAGTTTCGGATTTCCAGTCGATGGCATCTTCTTCTGGCACAACATTTAATAATTTACACAATTGTACATTTGTAATTAATATTAATAAGTTTAATGATAATGAATGATTTGTGTGTATTGCTTGTTGCTATGAAGAAAAGTGTTTCTATGCAGAAAAGTGTTGTTGATGGAAAAGTGGTACTAACGAGAAAAGTAGCACTTTTCTTCATCATTTTCTATCCAGAAAAGACGATGTTTTTTATCAAGTACACGAAAAAAGATTTCTTCTATGATATGTGTTCTGTGCCCTCGCCAATAATTTATGAAGAGTGCTATGTGCTAGGTTTGTATTTATTGGTTCAAAAGCGAATAACAAGATGGTCATCGTGCCACTTTCAGTTCAGCAAAATATAAAAACCGTATCAATTTTCTGACTTGGTTGTACACGAAGATTTCCAAAAGATACATCAGAAGCTTCTGGTATCAGAATATTCTTTACTCAGTTGCGACAGAGATTTCGCTCAAATTGGAGAAAAGAGAAGGCTTGAGAGACGTGAAGTTTTTTGGATTGAGTCAGATTAATAACTATTTCAATTCCTTAAAGTTTATTTGATATTTCCTTGGTGACTTCTGAAGTTTCCTCCGATTTTATGACTGTATCGGAGAGGTTTCTGCAAACTTTCAAACTCAAAATATTCACTATCCAGTGGCTGAAGACTTTAAACGAAGATCCTGTTACTGTTTATTCTAGAGAGATGTTAAACGAGATGGAAAACCGAAAATCAGTGAGCATACTTGAAAAAAAATTTCCCTAAACATGAAGTTAAAAGTATTGACATATCAATAATAGTCTGTAAAAATAAGGATTTGGGAAGTCTCGACAATTTCAATGTTTTGGGACACGAGACAACCCATGATTAAATTCTCGAGATGTCCTAGGACTTTGAGACCTCTCAAAACATGAATAGAGTCGAGTTAATTCTTGGCGAGTTTTATCTATGGAAAAAAAGTTCTTGTCAAAATCAACATTTATTGAACACAGAATCAAATTCTCACATTAATAATTGACTGCCTGTTTCATTTGACTTCAAAACAATAATATGACAGCAAACTTATTTAATGTGTGCTAACGTGAGAATAGTAGAATATCAAGTAATTATTCGTTGAGCTAATGGATGGCGCTTCCAATGACACAGTGCAGGAGACTAATCAAGTTTATTACCGCTTTTTGAAAATGAGATTATCATGGTATAATTCTAATCACCATGTCTCGAGTCTCGACCCGAAAGTCTCGAGACTTTAGACAGCTAAATTTGCTTCAAGACACGAGACGTCCTGGAACCCAAATCCTAGTAAAAATAGAAGTATACCTGCAAGGAAAAAGCTCTGAAGCGCGTTCTTGAATATTTTGACTTCAATATTCATATTATTGTTACTGCTTGACAATTTCCTTGAATTGTCATTATAAAACATTTTTATGTCTTCAAATTACCGTCTTTGATTTCCTTGACCATTATAATTAAAATAACCAATGATACATACATGAAAATTGACTTATCTCGTAATAGAATCTTTGACAATTAACTCAGATTTTATTTCAAACTGATACTAACTGAAGCGAATCATTCGTTAAACAATCTCTGGATATATACACGTGAAAGAGATTGAAATCTTGGTTATTTATTACCTTGTGAGCCAGACACACGTCTGTAGATTCAAGGCATATGATATTCTCATTAGTATCCAATTTAACGCCAAATATTAAAAACAAATTGAGGCAATTCATTATATGAGAATGCAGGAAACTCTTTTTATAACTATGCTCCAGACTATGGCATTCGTGCAACAATTCTGTACACCTAGATCATAATTACAGATCAAAGAAAATATAATTTCAATTATGTTTATCATGTGAGGTTAAATAATTATTTTTAATATTGGAAATCAGATTTTCACGAATCAAAAGACTCCGGAATAGTAGGTACCATGCCACATGATTGTACACTGTACAGTATGTAGGTGTATCAATCCTTATATCTCATTTTAATCCCACAAATTAGAATGAAAAGAGAAAATTGAATACAAAATAGTTTGGATAAAATGGTTGACGCTGACTGGATTTGTAAATAATGTGAGTGATATATTCTTGGGATTTCAGTCAATTAATTCAATTTTATTTCTTTTCTGCCTTACAGTTTCGGCTGCACCTCAGCCATCCTTAAAAGCGCTACAATTTTATTTTATTACTAATTATGTGTATATGAATATCAGAAATACTCACAAAGGAATTATTGTTTAAAAAATTGAAGTTATACAATGGTTTGAAATGATAATAATATTAATAATGAATAAATGCAATGTGTGACTAGCGCACATCTCGGCGTATTTTTATTTAGGTTTTTACTATTTTGTTTGTGTTCATCCAGCCTTGTTTTTAAATATCTTTTAGTTTGTCCTGTGTATTGCGCATCACAATCATTACACGGCATTTTGTAGTTAAAGTTAGATCTTAGATCTTTATCAGTTTTATCTTTAATTTTGGAGAATAAATGGCCCACTGTTTCGTACTATTTGATACAAATTTCAATTCTCTCTTTATTCTCGAATACTTTCTTGATCATCCAACTAACGCTATCTATGTACGGAATTGTGGAGTATTTATCAGTCAAAGATTTTTTCTTTTTTCTGTCATTGTCATTCAAATTAGGTGAATGATTCATGATTTGATTTTTGATACCGTTTATAATGCCATATAGATATTTATTGGAACGAAGTAAGCTTGTAGCTGTGCTGATTACTTCGGTATGATATTTTTCAGAGGTCAATTTAAGTGCCCTGCTGAACTTATTTCTAGCAATATTGAGAAGTTGACTTTTGGGATGATTGGATTGAAAACTCAAGTATCTGGTACTTACTGAGGGCTTTTTGTACCATTTGGTGGTAATGGTGCCACATTCTTCTCTAATCAGTACAATATCAAGAAAAAGTAAGCTGTTTTTAACCTCTGTTCCAACTGTGAATTGTATGTGAGCATTAAAACTATTGAAAATAGTTACAATCTCATTTATTTTAGATCTTGGCACAGCTGTAATTAAATCATCCATATACTTTTTTATGAACAGAATTTCAAATGACAACTTTGCAATAACCTCTTTCAGAACCAAATCTATAACCAAATTAGCCACCACAGGAGACATCGAATTTTCCACTGCTGCACCAAATACCTGTCTATAAAGCTCACCATTAAATTTGAAGTAACAACTTTCAAAACAAAATGTGATCAAATTCAACAATTCAGCTAGTGGTATGTTTGTACGTTGAGATATGATATTATATTCTTGTTCTACAGCTTGAAGTACTAGGCTCATTGGAATATTAGTGTATAAAGAAACAACATCTAATGAAATAAGAACATAATCCTGATTCAAATTCACTTGACTGACAAACTCTTGGAATTCAAATGAATTGCTGATATAGTACTCATCTTCATATAAGTCACTTAGTAATCGAGTTAAATATTTAGATGATTCATCTGTTGGGGAATTAATTCCAGAGACGATAGGGCGGAGCGGTTTGTTATCTTTATGCAATTTAACAAGACCATTAATTCTAGGAGAAATCGCTTTATCAGATGCTGAGCTTTTCTTTGTTGCTACGTCAATATATTGTTCTTTAAATAAATTTTTGACTAGTTTGTACGTACACACCTCGAGCCGGAGGCCCTCGGAAAGTACACTGTTGATCTTAGGTATTATTGTCTTCTCAACAACCTTTATATCTTAATTACTATCATGCACTTGAATTTCATGCAAAACTCGATTTTTCATTATAATACCATCTTTCAATCAACTTCAAGAACCGAGATATCATCTAACTTCAGTTTCAAGAAACAAAGTCAGCAGCCTGTTCATGATTTTTTATTTTTTTTCATTGTTTCGAACGTCAAGATGAATACGCTAAGTATTAATGATCGTGTGAATATTATCAAAATGTATTAAGAAGAACGGAGTTTGCGCGATATCTCACAGTATTTTGAAAATTTGAAAGTACTGCCTGCGCTGCTCCACACCATTCAGGTAGACCCAGAAGTAGAAAAAAATGCTCCAGCCATAATTTCCGTAGATCAGTGTGAGATCGTTGTCTTCTGCTACAGTGAAACAAAAATTCTTAAGATTCTGAAGAATCATGTATATCGTAGCTACAAAATTCAATCTCATCAAAAATAGGAGACAGGCGATGGAGAAAAAGTGATTTTGTTGTGCGAGAATCTATTCGAGAAGGCTAATCGAAACATAAATGTATTAGTTAAAATCTGTTTAACCGATGAAATTATATTCAGACTAAAGTCTGAAGCCAATGTGCAGAATAACCGAATATGGTCAAGAACAAAACTCCATCTTCAAAATTTATCGCGTACGCAGTTTTCTCAAAAATTGAATGGATGGGTTGCAATTTTGGGCCAGCATATTACTGGACCTTATTTTATTGATAAAAATTTATCCAGCAATAACTGTCTTCATTTACTAGAAAGTAGCAAAGGTCCAAAAATTGCAGAAGCTGCGAGAAATGTTGAAATAATCTATCAACATGATGGCTGTGCAGCTCATTCGACGCGAATTGTTCAGGACTATTTGAACATGGTATTCTCTAACTCATGAATTGGCACGAGAGGGCCAACCGGATAGTTATCAAAGCTTATAATTTGATTGAATAAATAAATCGATCACATCAAACATTTTCTGAGAAAAATGTTTTTTAAGTTCACATAAATTTCATTCAAATCGGAAAGCAGTCATAAAGGTATGAATTCACTAAATAAAACAAAAAAATTTGCTTTGATATATTGTACTCATTAATTTGTATCAATTCGATGTTTTCTTTGAGAATTTCATTCAAAAATGAATAATTTGAACCACGAACAAAAAGTTTATATATATTTGAATTTTTTATTTTGTGCTGCGAAAATACTCGAGCTGTGGTTAATATTTAAAAGTAACCAGATCTGTAATATTTGCTTATCAATATTAATATTTATCAATTATGTTTTTCATTTCTTTATGTATCTCTTAACTATTTGAAATATTGAATCATAATTATTCTGTTTCTATTTGTCTGAATAATAATAATTTGAGCTGAAACAATCAGAATAACTCTGGAACGAGGGTCATCAAGCACCATTATCAAAATTAAATACGGGAGTAACTGTATGAATAGAGCAAATAATATGGAAATATTATTGCTATGATTTCCTGAATCGACAAAAATTATTATTATGAAATAACAAATTGATGTTAAATCATTGTTTTCATTTCCAGAAATTGTCCAATTAAACTTTAATCCATAATATGCTATTCACAAATGTTTTTATGAATAACAAACAAAACATTTTAAAATAACATCAAACTTTCGGTGATATGTCATACTGAAAGGACGTGGGGTGAACACCAGAACGAAATTACGACAAAGCAGTTAAATCTACTGTAAAAGTTTTCGGAAACATCTTTATTCCGACCCAGAATGTATAGTAAATCTTAACAAATGTTTCACATTGTCCAAGAAACGATAAAGTTACCCTTCCTCTTGAATGTGTCAGTGTAAACACAAATTTGTTTGGGTTAATTCACGTTGAACTAAAAATAAAATTTGTGAGTGGGAAAAGAAGCATATTTTTCATTCACACTTGCTTTTTCCCTCTGTAAATAGCCCTGTTACCAAGGCTATCATATTGTGAAGGACATAGTGCTCTATCCTTTATATTTTTATTCAGTTTATGGAATATTTCAACCAATCGACTATTATTATATATAGGATCTTATTTAATCTAATTACTGGTTATATACAATCTTAGCCTGAGTTAAACTAAACCAAGTATATTTCTCACGATTAGGTGCAACTGTTTTAACCTAAATGTGGATAAGCTTGAATCGCGATTATGTGAAACCGGGATAAGGTGTTAGCCCAGATATCAATAACGTCTTGAGAATATTCCCTAGTTGTCCTGTGAATGCCCTGGATATTCGAAATATACAGCCTATAAATCATCTGGAAATATCCTATTTTGCTTATTCTTGGAATATTCATAATTAATATACATAGCATAATCCCATATACTATGGATCATCTGAGAATAGTCTATCTAAATCATTCCTAGAATATGTGACACAAATATATGATTATAAATTATACATTTAACAAATTTACTTGTCAAAATCACGCTTCTTTCAACCAAACAATATCCAGTACTTTAAAAATAAGTTTTCTTTTCTTGCGCATGCCTGTAAAACTCGGAGGTCTGTCGAAATGTTTCTAAATAGCATTCGAAAAATAGGAATGATATATATGTCAACTCTTCCCATACATTTCCATTGATTTACAAGTACATCAAATTATAAGGCAACATAATTTTTTCATGAATAAGATCAGATTTTCTAGGAATTTGTACACATATTAAGCCCACTGTTTGAGAAACATAATGATTCTTTGGACGTCATCATGACGTCTTATAAATATTGAATCGACCTTGTAAGTTGTAGTTTGAACATTGGTATCAAATTATAGGCACTCAGTTAGGAGTCTTATTATCTCTTTCAACTTCACAGTTTCAGTTTTACCTGGATAAGGTCCAGGTCCGTCATAGTCCATAGCAGTCGATCATCGCAAAAATTTTAATATATATTTTTCCCTAAAAAACTGTTCGGTTTTTAATGGAATAAACTTAGAATGTTCCAATATTTTTATTAAACATATGCTATTCAGGATTACAATTATGTGAACCGTTATTCCAAGATGAGATATACTGGAACAAATGAAATATCTAGGACTGATTATTCATATAAAATTGAGCTTTGATTCATATAAGTGGTCGCCCAGTGATCGAAATTCAATAAATTCTCAGATTTAAATGTTATTGAACTCAATCTCCAATCCCCAAAAGTTTTAGGTAGAATTAAATAACTATTCGATGCTTCATCCGAATCTGAAATAAAAATAGTGATTCTCATATAAAATTTTACTGTGACTTTCTTTTACCTATGCTCCCTCCTCACCTCCGAAAAAGTAACAACTGGATATAAGGTAAATTTTACAAAACAGGTAGAAGGTACAGCCATGGGTAATAGTTTATCGCCTTTTCTTGCCAATTTATTCATGAGTAATTTTGAAACTAGCCTGGAATCAAAATTTCCTGATTTTCCCAGAGTTTGGCTCACGTACGTGGATGACGTTTTCGCTAATTTTTATTTAGATAAAAGTAATATTGAAGATTTTTGGGACGGAATTAATTCAATATTTCCCAGTATCAAATTTATTCTAGGAAAAGAAAGTAATTATCAGCTACCGTTTTTAGAAACATTAGTAATTAGGAACAAAAATAGGTTAGAATTTGATATTTTTAGGAAAGATACGAATATTGATAGGTTTATTTCTTTGGATTCCAATTATCATTGGCAGCACAAATTAGGGAGTTTCAATTTCCTTATTAATAGATTGGTTAGATTTCCGCTTACACAAAAGAGATTCCAAACAGAGCTTCATAAAATCAAATACGTTGCTATTTATGATGGATTTTCTACAGATTTAATCATGGGATTAAAATAAAGCTCGACGTAAACAGAGTTTAACAGATTTCACAACACTTTCAGCACCTATAGAAACTAAGAATAAATTCATTTCGCTACCTCACGACGAGTCAAATTTCAAAACATAACTTGGTTATCCAAAAGATAAAACTGAAAGTGGTAGTAAATCGGGAATCTATGAAATTTCTTGTAATGACTGCAACCAGAGGTCAAACAAGAGGACCAATTAATACTCGTTCTAAAGAACATTTGGGTTATTTAAAATATGGGCAACCGGAAAAATCAAGCGTAGCTCAACATATTTTTGACACTGATCATAATATAACTAGAGATAATTTGAAACTTCTGAAACCAGTTCACAAAAGATTTCTAGACGCTTACGAGGGTATGAAAATTCATAGGAATAAAGCCCGCTTATTGAATTCTGACCTGTGTCCCATCCCTAACTCCAGACTGTACCGTTTGTTTTAGTTAATCTTAGCGTGACGACCTTTCGGTATAAAATGAATTTTATGTTTAAGTTTAAGTTGTGTTTCACATCACCTCTGATGGACACAATATCTCCTGTAGCAATCCTCATCCTATTCGGTGGAGAGCATATCTCTAGAGGAAAACTGAAGCCTGCTGTTGATGTGTTTCGCCTAAATTCTACTGATGATGAGAACCTAGTTCTCGAAATACGTATTTAGATTCTATAAAATCATTTAAGGCTAGGGGTTTATTTTCATTACGTATTTAACTCCACCTTAAGACTCAAATTATTCAATATTAGATATAAGGTATTTCTCCATTCGGTGTATATTCTTCGAAATATCTCAGCAAAAAATCATGTCGTTAAAATTGGATACCTGCATATAATTTTACCTGCCTGTGCTCCTTCTCCATATAAACTTCAAGGTAACCAAATGTCACATCTCTCCGTGTGCGATTATGGTTTCTATTTAAGATTTTAACGTGACCTCTTCTCACCCCTCTCCCTTCTTTTTCCCGGAAAGTGAGTATTAGATGTCAGACATTTTTCCATTTGGTGTACATTTCTCGAGATATTATAATATATACATTAAGTATTCCAAAATCAACATACCTTCAAGCGCGCAATATGCTTAAAAAAGAGGACAAAGAAGAAATGCGAAGAAAAATTATTATTATTCGACTGAAATAACGAAGCATCCGTCAATCTGGAGCCTTTCTGTCATCTGACACGATTGTATAAACAGCTTTCTGTTAGTTTTGTAACTATAGGACACTAATTACATTATTTGGAATACTGTTAGAACTAGAACACTGTTTTTTGCGATCTGCATTCTGTGAGTTTTGTCTATATATGTGCCACGGCTTTCTCTTTCAAGTCATTTTGTTATCCGGAATAGGTCTCATACTTAGTTATTTGTCAATAATAATTATATTCCAGATACCTGCGAGATATTTGAGGTCTTCCACTGTTGATTGACTGTTTTTTTTTGTAAAGAGCACATGGTCAGGTGGCCGATGACTCAAAATAAAATAAAACGGTCCAAGAGCTCTAATTGGGTAATGATCCAAGCCATTTGGTTGACTAAAATGCGATCCAGTCTCACATTAGCACAAAAATCGCACTTGACTATCTGTCAATTGCATCATTTGTCAGGCATTCATTGATTATTATGGATACATTTGTGCACTTCGAAGACTTGAATTTGTATCTGCTCAGGTAACATGTATTTAGAGTATCAAGAGATGATAATAATAATCGATAATAGATACAATGAGATATAAAAAAAACATATGTCTGACTGATGAGCTGTTGGTGACCTTGCCGTCAGGAGTAGAGCGTAATTGAGCCGAGTTTTTCTGAATGTGATATGAGATTTAGCTGCAATGCTCTGTTAGATGTTATGATAGAGTCACACACATCAATTCCTCGTCATCGGAGCATGTCATAACGGATATAAAAGTGATACATCTGCCTCAGGGGTTGGATAGGATATCTGGTTAACAAATAGGTCATTGAGTTTATTGAATAGATAGCTACTAGTACTATAGTGAACATCCATGCTCACAATACACCTGAGTTGGTCGATTCACCCACTTTTGGAACAACCCTGTTGCCCGCAATAACACACAGTATTTGCGGTTGGCATACACATATTCCGGCGCAACACCGGTTGAATAATGTAGCACCGATGGTACCAGATCTCAGATAGCTAAGTCATTAGCACTGTTTATCTCACATTGGACGCAACTATAGATTGCTATAAGTACTGTCATGCCGTACTGATGTCTGCGACACTAGCGGGCTGGTTGCCGCAATAACACAAAGTACATGCGGTTGGCAACAATCATTGCTATCACACGGTCAACGTGTATGCACCAATGAGATTAGTACCTCAAATAGCCAGCATACCAACATTTTACAGGAAGAGGATCATACACACACAACCCTCAGCATGGCGTCACACATGTGACGATTAACATACCAAACTCATAGAACTCAATGACAGACAAACTCACCAATTAATAGAAGCTCTCAGGTACTTCACAACACTAAATTGAATGGTATGATGGCTAATTAAGCTCAGATAATAAAGTAGACAATGCACCGCACAAATGAACTGAACGCTCAAATTTCGACTTTCAAGTGATATAAATGTGTGCAGTACACGCTTTTTGTATGGCTTGACCTCGCAAGTGATTAGAGTTGTTCTCTTGAAACTAGGTTTTATGTATACAACGGTTTTTGGGTCATATTGGTATAGCAGATTGTGTTTTAAATGAGACTAATTTGATATACTTTGAATATTTACGCGATATTATGTCGGCAAAAATGAGCAAACAGAATATCTCCTATTGAAAAACGGTGAGAATAATGCTCAGTTCATGCCATATTGAACAGTTGCAGTAAAGAGAAATATCTCATTCTTCCCGCAATTCTATTTCTATTCACGCTTTTTCATTGAAAGAAAGCTCGCCACGCGAACTATACAGGCTTCTCACTTTTCTTTATTCCACGATAAATATGACTTCCTACGATCTTGCAAATGTTTGCTGTTTTGAGTCTCCTTTTCATCAACTGAGATGTTTGCGTGCTCGACTGAAATGAATTTGAATCAGCAAAAATTTCAGCCATTATTCATAGCAGCGTTTTAATATCTGTGATTTATTACAATGCGTTTATAGATAAATAAAAGAATGAACGTTATTTGTTCTATCTCGTTTATTTTTATGATATATTTGCTCATTCCGCATTTTTGGATGGTTGATCGATATATTTTCAATTAACATTTAATTACATTCTGCGATTAGTAAATGAGATTCAAAATAAATACTGGTATAGATTTATCAGATTACACAGAGGACAGAATATGAGGTGTCTATGAATATAGAGACAGAAACAAATTTTTAAAGTCACCTGTGAGAACAACTTTCTTCGAAAAATTCAATTAAGTGTTCTATAGTTTTAGTCTTGTACTTCCAAAGTGTTTGCAATAAATTCTAATGCACACGATGCATCAGACATCGCATCTAGTTGAACATAGAAATCTGTTTTCTCTTGTCGTAGTACGCGCAGCCTTCTTTCTCGATGTAATGAAAACCTTGTTAAAAGTTTCCTCCATTTATCGTTGGTGTAGATAAATGTCTTGTCCAAAGTCAAGTTAAAGTCCTGACAAAAAGAAGAATACATCCTTGCCAAATTAAATGGAACTGTTAAAGTATGGTGGACCACAGATACTGCCTTCTAAGTCGTAACATATGACATTAGAATTATTATATTTCCTCTACAATATACGTCCACTCTGCTACTACTTCTTCATGCAAAGAGAAATTCTTGGTCATAGATTTTCCTCATTTCTTTTCGTCAGGCGTTCATGCTTAGTATTTGAAGCGAGTGATCTGTTTCAACCATCAATTTATCGATAAGGAGTTAATTATTCATTTATGCAATGCGCTACCAACTTCTATTTAGATTAGATTGCTTCGGTGTAAGTTATGATTGGCAACCATGTTCAATTTACAGAAACTACAAATTCATTATAACTAAAACAATCTACACTTCATTGTTACACTGTAGCGTGAATTGGACGCTAGTTAGGAGTGATATTTATGATATATGAACATAAATTATTGACATTGAAGATTCTTCACACATGAAATGTGAACTAGGAACTTGGAAGAAGAAATTTGGACATCAAGGAAATGAGCGCAGAATTTCCTCTCCAGTTTGCGGCAGTGATGGTGGCAGGGACAATTTGCTCTCAGGTCACGAAATTGGGTGCTGACCGAACGTTACTGATCACAGAATTTCCAATTCGCTATCGTAAAATCTCACTACTGCCAACTTGTGTTAGTGTGGTTTATTGAATACTGAATTCGTGGGCGAGTAATCAGCAATGAATTGATTGATTGAGTATGGTTCAACAGCGTACTCTCAATAGCGGAGTTGAGAACATAATTTTGAGAATACGATTGTTTCAGAATCAAATGGTATGTCTGTTTGAATGAAAATACATATATCTATGACCAAAACTTGAATAAAACGTATGAAGGATACAAAATTACAGTTCAAGTTGATAAGCAAATTATCAATAATAAGTTGTATTTTTGTCCTTATATGAAAAAGTTATTTTTGCGAGTCCATTTCTAGATTTAAGAGCTTTCAACACATTGAAACATATATCTTTGACATTTTGATACCGTGGATTCTACTTATTATTTATCCCATATTTCTACTTAGTTCATCTGCCCGAGAGCTTTAACTAGATACTAAACTAGAGATAATTGGGACAACTAGTAGAAAAAAATTGACTATCATTTGAATGTCCTTTTTGCCACTACTACTATGATTATTTCCGCAGGAGCTTCAATTTGATACCATACACGATAAAACGGAATTACTTATTTCAAAATGAATATGTTTTATTGGGATATAAGTTTTGTACATTAATTAGAAACACAACGTTTCGACAGCAAAGTGCTGCCTTTTTCAAGTGTCAAGAAATATAAATATAATAAACAAAATGGTCAAGACAACAAAAATTGAAGTACAAATAGTAACTAGATAAGTCTGAAATATATTAACTCCTAGAAAATTATTTATTTATTATTTCACTTACTGAATCCTTGGTCTTTTATCTTTCCCTTTTGGTCCAGGCTATGGTCTATGATTCTCTTCTTTTGTCACCTTCAAGGTTTCTTTTCATGCATCTCTCCACGCTTTCCAATCTTGCATGAGTGATTTTTCCTCTGTTGGATTGATTTCTCTGCATTCTAGCGCCACATTCATTTCTTAGATCTTTGTTTCATTGAGTCTGCTCTATTCATTTTACCTGTCGGTTTAGTTTCATATACGCCCATCGCTGTATGGTTTTCACTTATTCTATGTATAAATCCTCTCCATCTTAGTTGTTCCTCTTGTATAATGTCTTTCACGGTTTTGTATGAAATTTTGGTCTGTAGGCTTAGTTTCTCATGCGATCAAATTAGGTTTTTTTGTCCATTTTTCTTGAAAACCTCATTTTAATGCTTCTTATTTTACTTTGTAGTCTTTTATTTGTTGTCCACGACTCGCATATGTATGTGTTCACTGGAATTGCTACTTATTTAGACTTCTACTTTTGTTTCTCTGGGAGGCTGAAGCCTCTTTTTCTGTCAAAAATTTACTTTCCAGAGAATTGAATAATCTTGAGCCTCATTGTTTACTTTTTCTTGAATTTCTTGCTCCAAGCTTCCGTTTTTTTCTATGTTAACTCCTTAATTTCTAAATACTTCCACTTGTTGTACGCGTGTTACTTCAATAGTTATTTCATTTCCAATTTGTCTTGTTTTTATTGATTTTCATGTTCCCATTTCTAGTTCTTCGTTTAGTATGCTTATCTCGTGTGGTAAGTCTTGTTCACTTTCGACCAACATCACCATATCGTCGGCGTAGTATAACTCCAAAACTGTAATTATTTCCATTCACCCGTACCCAACTTTGTACTTTCTCATTTTGCGTTTGCTCTTTCTTATAATTTCGTCCAAACATATTGTGGAGAGTAGTAAGCTCAAAAAATTCATCCGTATTTGATCCAGTATTACTTGTGAACATAGGTGACGTATTGTTTCTGACTTTAACATCGTTTTTGTTCTTATTGTACAAAACTCTGACTTTGTTTATTGTTTCTTTTCTAATATTTCTGGAGGCAAGACATTTCCACAATATGTCTTGCTCAATTCGGCCGAACACTCTCTCCAAGTCCATGAGACACAAA
The DNA here is from genome assembly GCA_963989225.1 of Dromius quadrimaculatus. Classification (NCBI taxonomy): domain Eukaryota; kingdom Metazoa; phylum Arthropoda; class Insecta; order Coleoptera; family Carabidae; genus Dromius; species Dromius quadrimaculatus. Next base: position 9,835,761 of record OZ022328.1, read on the forward strand.
TGTATTTTGTACCTTTTCCTATTTCCAAGGTGGCAGTAGGAAATTAAAAAAGGTAATGTTTCTTCACTATTTGGTAGCAAAAACTTAATGTACTGCTGATTGACACTAAATTTAGGTAATGGAATATCCTAATAAAAACGGGAACTCAAGCCCACAACAAAATATTTTAAGCTCTGGAAACAAAAAAACTACACAAACAACGTAAGAAACTGAACTACGAGTTGTTGAATGACAAATCCGCAACGCGTTAGATCCAAAATATAGTTAAATTATGTATTATCAACCACTTGCACTAATCATTCATACATCACACATACTTAGGTGAGGAAAGGTAAAGGGAGGAACGAAGATAGCCACAAATCTCATAGGTTTTATTATTTCGAGTGTATATATGAAATTTAGAAAAAAATAAATTTAGAACCAAAATATCAATTTTGTAAAAAAGTTTCAAGATAGTAAAAAGGTGCTGAACACAAAAAACTAACAAATAATTAAGGATGAAAGAAATAAATTTGGAAAACAAAAGGTTAACCACGCGGGTCGCCTCAAACGAAATCACTAACAAAAATAATACTAAATTTGGAATAACGTGAATAAAAATAATAAACGAAATACTTACAAAATCATAACACTGATTTTAATTGAATAAAATAATCACAAAATTTAGAACAACAAGAAAAATCACAAGACTGCTCAAAAACAACCCGTCTGCAACAACGGCTCGGACGAAAGAGGAAGAACAAGGCGCGCAAGCTCCCTAAGTTAGCGCTTCAATCAGGTGTCATACGCACGTAATATTTAACAAAATTAGTGCGAATCTGTTACATAGATGGCGACATGGGTATGCAATGGGGAAACAATTGTACAAAAAAAAGACGTCAGACGAAATTTTTGTAACAATTTCTCAATTTCTCTGTTTTGCTTTCTCCATTAACCGCCTGAATGTGAATATTTGGTCCTGTACACCTCTGTCTGATCTGAATCCACTCTGTGACTTTCAAATGGCATTTTCAATCTAATTTTGTACTCTTTTCTCCAGTATTCTTACAAATAACTTCTCTGGGATGCTCAACAGGGTATTAACTCTATAATTATTGTATATTTTGTTGTCTCTTCTTTTAAATATCAATGTTATTTCTGTCTGCCAGTTTTTGGGTTGGTCTTCCTTCTTTACATCATTAAAAATGTTCAGTAAGCTTACCATCAATACTCTTTAGCCAGAGATGGGCATGTTAAATGCGTCACGTATTATACTAGGTATCATTTGCAACATTTACGGTTTACATAGGCAATAATTTAATTTGTTGGTAATGTTTTTCTCTTTTAAACAATCGAGAGAAGAGGTTAAGTTAAGGATAAGGCTGTCAGTATGTGTGGAATTGATTTTTGATCATGTTGCTGAATTTATGGTCCTCGGTCGTCCTCCTAGACCTGACATATTGATTTTTGATATTATTTACAGTTCACAAACTTGTTCTAGACAAATGAAGTATTTAACCTATGAATTTGAGTCTTAGAAATTGCATCTATCAGCAGAATGTAAAACTAAAATTTTTATATTTCACATAATTTACATATTTTTCACACTGTGAACGTGAAAAACATTTTTCTACACGTGAATGCTCATCTCGGTTTTCTCTGCTGTTATATTGTCGTGTCCAGGACCTTTCTCGCTTCCAATTTACCTAGCTTTTGTTCTACTTATTCCCTACACTTGCATTCAATATCATTTTCTGAGCTTGAGCCTCTTTTTATTCTTATTCAGTTATTTCCTTCCTCTTTTTGTGTAGATTTTGTCTTGTTGTTTTCATTTTTAAGATTACCAGATATTGGTCACTGTCAATTTCCGATCCTCTGTACGCAAGTACATTCTTTACATTCCTTTTGGTTTCATTACTTATCTTAACTTTTATTTTCTGGCTGGTACCTCCTTAGTATATTTGTGGACATCTTTATGTGGGAAGTGTTTGCTATGGCCGGATCATTCTCCAGTCAGAAGTCAATTATTCTTTGTTAATTAATGTTTATTATTTCCATTCCTATATTATTATTTTCCACTCTTCCGTCGAGATCTTCCATTATAATCACCTCTTTATTTGTGTTATTCATTATCTTTTGCAGTTGGTGATATTATGTGTCTTTGATCTCTTTATATTGAGGAAGCAATTGACGAACGTTTGCATGTGATGTCCGAACATTAGTAATGATAATTCTGATTTAACATCACGGTTCTCATTATTTCTTTGTTTCAGAAAAATAAAACGAATTTCATGATAATCCATATTTAAATAATGACAAATGAACTGCTGTTAATTTCAAGGAATGTTCCAAGTTATTGTTGTGACGTATTATCCGAGGTTCAATCTTACTCATTCCATGTTTTATGATACATATTCTCTAACTTTTATAGCTCATAAATGTTAAGGATCGTGAATAAACCTTTTCTATGGAAAACCTGAATATGAAATTTCATTTCAAAAGCACACGTTCTCAAATTATTCTGCTTTCAGATAAACAGGTCGATAGATGGGCAGAACGACAGACTGACCGACTTCTCCAAAATCATGAGTTTTGCGTTCAGTAGGGTCTAAAACGTGAGAATTCATCAAAATGTGAAGCGGTCAAAGTATCTTGACTACAAAGAAGTGAAAATAGGACTGAGATAATGAAAATTACACATTTGCATCATCAGGGAAATAAGCATGATTGTTGAACTGATAGCTTCTCTGGAAAAGTAGAACAATCGAAGAGAAGGACTTTATGAAGATGTAATACCTAAGCTAAATGATATTTTTGTTGACTGGGAGCATGTAAGTGTATTTGAAATGATAGAAATAAGTCAATGCATTATGAGAAGATTGAGCAAAAATATCGAGCAGCATATTGTTGAATGATGTTTGAAATTGAAGGTGAAGGATTGAATAAACAATAAATTTTTAGACAAAATGAAATTTTTGATAGCGAGTGAAAATATGGATAAGCTTATAAAATACCTAATGAGGTTTGTGACAACCTTATTATTTCGTGACAATTTATTTCTATTTATTGAATGCAGGAAGCAATAATTCAATTATAATTTTGTTTGTTTCAAAATTATGACTATTTCAGTAAAGTCGTCTCTTGAATATAGTGTCACACATACATTGAATGTAGAATATGGAAGAATAATGCTTCATATGAATTATGCATCTCAGGACACAAATTCTAAGTATTAAAAGTACATTACAATTTTTAATTGCTCGTTATTCTTAGTAAGCTCAAAATAATCATAGAATATCTGTGTGAGTTTTTGGCTGATATTTCTTCTTTCTCGCAAGGATATAGGCGAATATCTCTGTGACAAAAGCAGAGAGTCTCTGCTTTGTAACTGCTTCGCGCGCACTACAAGCACAAGGACTCGACTGCTCTGCCAACTCAGGCTAATTACATCCCATGTATAATTACTGTTGGCACTAATTAGAACTTCATCTGAAGCGGAATCCACATTATAACAGATGTATAACATAACGTTTTCAAATAGACTACATTCTGCATATTTCAGCCAACAAATTCATTACTTCATAAACCTTCTCATACAGCAACATTTTTCCTCAAGAATTACTATTGTGAATGAATATCTTATCAAAGGAACGCAACAAAACTTGAAGTCATCAAATATGGAATATCCCAATTTGCTTTCACGCTCCACCAGAAAACAATAGAAAGTAAATCTTCTTGAATTTGGAATGTGTTATCTTCCATATTTTGGATTATAGACGTCATAGCGAACTGATTTATCAATCATCAGGTAGAGAGAAAGAGTGAACAGATGTGAATGTGTCGTAAGTCTATTACTTAAACATAATAGTAAGCGCACATACTTATCTATTACTTCGATACATACAAAGAGTATCGTTTAGCACTAACAAAGATTCAAGGAAAACTATTATTCCACATTAGATGTTGCCTTCTTTTAAAATTCTAAGCAGCGTTCTGGCGGAACGTGCAAGCAAATAGTTTTTTAATGCTCCAATTCCCATTTGAAATTTATATCAATTGTGCCAATTATTTCTTTCCATTCTCCACTCTGTATTAACTTCAAATTGCTTTCCAACTATCTACAGAGTTTTAAAAAGTTTCGATTGAAATAAAACACTCCTATCTTGTATCGATTACCTTGTTTTAGATATAAACTATGATCAAGCAAATGTGTCTTTGTCGTTAATATCAAGAAACTGGAAACAATAGAATAAGTTGATGGTTCAAAGTTTGTAGGGAAACACGCGTGAACTGAAGTTCAATATTCCAGTATTCCGTATATTCAGTTGAAATAATTATGAGGTACCTTGTTAAGAACTCCAGTTTAGTTGAATCAAATAAGCTTTATTCATGAAAGAAATAGAATACATACATATTGTTGCATAATAATAATACTGTTAACTGATACATTAGATAATATGTAGATCATAAAGTCTCCAAATAAAGATGTCCGAAGTTCAGGAAGTCTGTAAAAGAAAACAGAGATATGAGTAAATCATACTCAGTAGAGATCCATGACTGAAATAAAGAACTCAAATATAATCATTCTCGCAAGCGACCCTGAGAAAACAGGAGTTGGTATAAGGTACAACTTTAAAAGAGGAAAAACACCTCACTTCACGCTCCCGCAGGCATCTATGTGAAACTGAGTTCCGTTCCACGCTAAGCGTGGATCTGCGGGAAAACCTTGCTCCACATCCAGAGGATGTGAAAGTGCGGCACTTGCAAACTTTCGTGGAGTGATCTGCGAGGCCATGGGAGAAAGAGTTGAAGCCAAGCTGAAACTCAGTCTCCGCCTGCTCACTCAAAGATATGCAACCAAAACGCTGGACACCTCCTGATTAAACACTAAAGATGGCAGGAGGGCACCGCTGACCCTGGACCAGTGCATCGTTGGGAGCAAGTAACTGATCGTTCCCTCACCGTAGTGAGTTCTAGGAACACTCCATCGCAAAGAATAAAGGGATGACAACACATCAACTCAATCGCTTAACACTCAACATCATATTCAATAACAACAATAGCAATACTCAAATGACATAATATTTAGAATAGTCAACCATGGATAACTCACCGTAAATATCATTTTAATATTCGGCATAAGCACTGCAATAAAACACAACTATTCACTTTGAACGACTGAACAAGACTGAAAGAAACAGTTATTGAACAAGATTACTGATATTCATGTTATGCTAACGTCATTATCTGCAATTCAATTATTGTTCTTTAATACTTCAAAAAAAATCCATAACAACCTGGATAATTAGGCTACGCTCAAATTTAGGACTATATTGTCTCAGTCACTCCGATTACTCTAATATAAGAGAGCGTAATTTCTCTCAGTAAGCTCGAGGTAAGTTGCTGTTTGAGTTATATTAAATTATTTGGGAGTCAGCAACCAGATTGACGCTGACAAACAGAATATCGACACTTATTCTCGTGTTTCCCAATTACTCCTTTCACCACCTTAGTTTCAGGTATATTCGTGGTTGAGTACCTTGGGAAAAATAAGCTCAACTGCGTGGCGCCCTGCTATTCATTTCTACGCCGATATTTTATTGTATTTTTTTTTTTGCTGAAGCTAGCCTCATTTCTCCTAATTATTTCCCTTGAGTCTGAGCTAGAGTTGCGTAGAATTTTTTTAAGACATTCTAAGCTTAGTAGTCATATGTAACGTAATAAACAATTCATCATCATGCCTTCTGACAATAGATACATAAGCTTAGTTCTCAAATGTTATATGTCCCAAATATAATATATGAGTTTTGAATATATATATATTTTTATCTCGATTGTATCTTTCTCATGTGTGGATCTTCATGCTTTCTTGAATAATTACGATTCATTTTTTTCACCCAACAATACCAATCCTACCCTGATGAATCAAATTTGATTGCATGTCTCAAACTGTTGACATCCTGCTTTCCGACAAGTCACTTGAACCTTTTCTCAGTATGTACCTCCTCTATTGTTTCTTTTTGTTTTCGCTAACTTGCTAGTTCTTTCTAAGATTTCTAACCACTCAGTAATTTTCTTGATGTGAACTATTCGACATCTCTTTGCTAACAATAAAACAAAATTTGGTCCATTTCTTGTGTTATTCTCAATCCGTGCCTTAAATAATCCTCTGAAGAAATATTTTCTCATTGTCTATATTCCTATCGGAAATGCTGCAAAACGTTACTTGAACTATTTAAAATCTGTTCAGAGTTCAATCATAAGATATTTGAAATTTATTTTCCATGATACTAACCTCAACTCTGCTGGCATGAGGGCCATTTGAGTTCGGCTGTGGTCACAAGCTTTACTCAATTTATGACTTTTTGCACTTCCGTACTTTGTTCTCTACATCGCAGCTGAGCTCATATTATAGTTCAATTACCCATCAATAATACAGTCTTTCCTTTTCCAGTACATAGTATGTCATTACTGATAATTTCAAAGCATCAAGAAATGGGGTTAATTCCATCACTTTTTCAACTAGCTTTCAGATTCACAACAGTCTTCAATGTATGTTGACATCCACAGACACTAACAAAAAGATGTATATGTATATCAATTTACAGTATGATAGACAATCAATTCTCGGTGCTCCATTCAAATTAGCAGTGATCTAATACAAAAATGTGAATTAGAGCAAGACTACAATCATTTAATACCTGCATCATTGTAGCAATTATTTATTTGGATTAATAGATCTGAATATTGCAACTGCAACTATGTGATCAATTATTAATTGATAGCACTCTTTGTGATTAATTATGTATCATTGTTCGCCTAATGAAAATATTGGAAGATTATATATATTTCACTAATGAAATTGTTATGACGTATTGTGAATTGGTATTCACAAATAATTATTGATTTTTTATATGTGGAATGGTGTACATACTAGCAAATATTCAGATTAAGATTATATATTGATGGGATCGCAATGTTCATTTGATAACTGCTGACTAAGGATGACTCACTATAATTATTATCATTACTTACAACTACAGCCACAATACGATGTTGGTGCAGCTTTGGGTAAGCAAATGACACATTTGGCATGACCAAACATTAAACCATTACTAACTACTGTTTGTTTCATCAAAATGTGCTTTCGTGACTCTCGATGCTCGGTGCAGCATCCTCTACCATTTGTCATGTGATGCACTTGCAACTCCTTATATACAGGCTGTAACAGAAATAAGTACAATAATTTCAACCTGTGATGCAATTTGTCAAGCATAATAATTTTTCCCAATAACTTTTTTCCGTGAATCCTCTGGATACAGAGTAAAAATTCATCAAAGTTTTGTCAAAAATTTCATAGTGCGCCTATGGTTCAAACTGAATGTTGCTCATTTGTTGGAAGAATGACAGCTGTCGATTGAAAAATGTATTTTGCAACTTTGAGCTATCGTAGTCTTGTCAATCATCCATTTGAAACTGAAAAAATATCAGTATTTTGGCAATACATTGATATTCGCTCACCTTGGTTATTCTATTTTTGCATATGTTGGAAGAAAGACTGAATTTGTCTCTGTAATCAACAATTTGGTTTCTAAGTCGTATTTATATGTCATTTTTAAAAAGTTTGATTTTTATTTAAGGATTCCACGCATATTTTTGGATAGTACATTTCTTAAACATAAGATTATCTGCACAAGTTCATTGCACTTGAATCAGCTGATTTGAATTGTCTGAAACTGTGTCACTGTGTCAGGAGAGTCAGACTGTGCTGCCATCTACAAGCAGTTAGAAAAGTAGTTGCTATTCCCAACCTCCTTTATCAGAAACATAAAGAGAAAATCATTCAACAATTTATTTAAAGAAAACGGTAGAATATTGAATGGAATGTAATTCTAAATCAATTAATTCACTGAATAATTCAGTAGAAATATTGTCACATGAAATTTTGAAGATTCTATTCTTGAAGAACAGAAAATATAACCTATAAATGTATCAAACTGAATTTGGTAATTGATTTTAAATATTTTCTGAAATATATTATACAATATTTTGCTTATTTAGCAGATCAATTCACAGGGCATACTTTATTGAAACGACCTGAGTGTGAAGTGTGAAGTTTGTAATTATATGAGAAAAACTAATACACAAGTGCTTCATTTATAAATTAATGTATTCCATTCATCTCATCTGCTGTTTTACGTTCCAGATAAACGTTAGGTTCTAAATATCCCATGGTATTCTCATCGTAATGTATAATTGCATAATATTTTGACATTAAATACATTAGCATAACCACAATGATTCAATTTTTAGTGAAAAATGACAATTCGGAGATCGTTCCAAATAAATTTGCTAAGCTAATCCTAAACTGCCCATGGAATCGTACACAGAATTGATAATTCATAATCTGTTTTATTCCAGAATTTATTTGAAGAAATTGGTAACTCACATACGTCAAAATCAGTTATTTTCCTATTGCAACTGCTACTGGGTCCGATATTTATGCACCTGAACGACTCGTTAAATTATAGGGGATAAAAAATGCTAAAAAAAGATGAGAATTCAGGAAAAAGTTAGAAAGAAAAATTGTTAGGCTTGACGAGAACTATCACTGGTTAAAATTAATGTACTTATTTCTGTTACACCCTGTATATATATGAGAGATGTCTCTGGTAGATATCCAAATTTGATTAGATATTCGAATAGGATCACCTTGAAAAATATCAATATAACTTTTTAATGTCTTAGCGTAATGTTTGTAACCTGTAATTGAACATCCTTTAAAGAAAACAATACAAAATCATGAAATTTTCGAATTCTGTCACTTGAGCGACGAAATGTTGTTATTAGCCAAGCGCCGCTGTGACGTCATCACGCATGTTGCTGATCAGTAGTTAGTGCAAAGAATAGAATCAGACCCAAAATATGTTCTGATGGGTTTGCGAAGGGACAGTCTCTGTGATTGTGTTTTTTAATGCAGCTGAGGTGAGTGTTGTCAAAGCTCAGCGATAAGTCGTTATTATGGTTTTTTCTTTTGACAGTATTTTTGTGTGCCAAATACTGTTTTAGTAATGATTGATTTCAACATGTTACATTAAGCAACTCGGAAGTCTTAATAAATATCCAGTGTTAACCAATGGAAGTTTTGTTAACATAGTATCTGACGCTATAACGTCGAAGTTGAAGTTATTAATAATAATTCAATTGATTATTTGATGTAACTTGGAGAATAGTATTTTGATTGTGTTAATACACATTCGTGTCAGGTATCAAAAAACTGACCTTATATTCCAAATATATATGAAATAATGAATGATAATGTATTTTGATGGTTGTTAAGTTTGTTTCCTGTTATTTGTGTTGGGAGTTTTATATAGTTGTACGATTTCTTGGAATCTCGCAGTACTTTGAAAACGTGATAAGGCTTTTTGTCGCAGGTAGAGCTCTCAAAACTATTATAAGGTTATCATATTAGTTTTGATGACAGCTAGTTGCGCATATCGATTTTTATTAATGAAGTTTTTTTCGCTGACTTCATCGAAAGCAATGCTACAGCTAGGGAATGCAAATTGGGCGAGATCTCGCGAAATTGACGAGATGATTACAGACGATTTTGATTAACGAGTTGCTGCTGCTGCTACAAAAACCAACACGACTCTACTAGAGGAGTTAGATAAGGCTCTAAAGGCATGAAAACGTCCTTTTTTGCGTGTTTCCACATCTAAATATAGGCTAGAGTCACTCAAAAAGAAAAAATCTCTGAGTGTGTGGAAACAACAACAAGAGGATAGTTTTCATAGTTTGCTAATAACTGCTTGGTCTGGCTAGTGCCAACCAGTCTTCAGTCTGAGAGGGCATTTTCAGCTGCTAGGTACATATCAGATGAAGTTAAATGCTGTTTCTCTGAAGTTACCAACCGTCCTGTTTTCCTAAAACATGTCCTGGCCTTTGGGAGGATTTGGGATGTCCTGGAAAGTTTGTAGAAAACGTCCTGAGTTTTTGGAGCGTTAGAAATCACCTAAGATAAAACTGAAGAATTGTTTATTTTATGATTCAATCATCCATTTTTTATATAGCTGCATTGAAGATACGTCCATAAGCAATTGTAATAACTATTATTTGAGTTTCATTTAGTTTTCTTCCATTGCGTAGATATCGCGTCACTACCAATTAATTACTGCACTACTGCGTCCTGTTTTCAAAATGAAATATCCTGGTACTTCTATCTTGAAATCCTAGCTTTCTATATTAGGGGATGGAGTCTCCACATTTTTGGGCAGCAATATCAGTAATCTTTGTTTCATATGGAGCTATTTCTAAAATCACCCCGAAAGCAGGGTTCTTAAATAGATGACTTTGACAGAAGCCTACACAGGTATTTTATTTTTGTTGATTAAGAGAAAAAACAAAGCAGGTATTTATTCCATTTAGTAGGTAGTAATATGTGCTTGAAAAATGATAAAAGCCCGGCAAAAACGGAATAACATCAGAGATATACAAAAATGCAGGAGACGAACTAATTCAGTATATTATGGAAATAATAGAGGATATATGGCGGACTGAACGTATGCCTGAGAGATGGAAGGAAGCACTAATATGCCCAATTTATAAAAAGGGTCACATACTGAAATGCGAGAATTACAGAGGTATTGCACTATTAGACGTGGCGTACAAAATTTTAGCAGGATGTTTGAAAAATAGAGTACAAAAACAAGCGGACAATATCCTAGGAGAATATCAAGCTGGTTTTAGACCGAAAAAATCAACTACGGATCAAATATTTGCACTGAAACAAACTATAGCGAATAGTTATGAACACAATCTAAGTCTGCAAATGTTGTTTATAGATTTCAAACAAGCATATGACACAATACATAAACAGAAGCTGTATGAAGCACTCGCAGAACTAGGAATGCACAAAAAAATGATAAGAATAATTAAGATGACCCATGAAGAGACAAAATGCAGAATCCTGGTGGATGGAGAAACATCAGAGAGTTTCGATGTAAACAGAGGACTGAGGCAAGGAGACCCAATATCACCCGTCCTGTTCAACTTGGCGCTAGAGTGGGTTATAAGGAAAAGCAGAATCTACACAAAAGGAACCATTTGTCAACTAAAACACCAATGTTTAGCGTTTGCAGACGACATAACGTTAATAACCAGAACAAAAACAGAACTGAAGGAGGTGTGCAAACGTTTAGTCCAAACGGCGGAGAAAATGGGATTGAAAATAAACGAGAACAAAACCAAATATATGGAGATAGAGTCGGAACATCAAGAAACACAAGAAGAGTCTCTCAAAATACAGGTTGGAGGATGTAAAACCTACGCATTCGAGAAAGTTAAAATTTTTGTTTACTTAGGTGTTACGGTAACAAACAACAATAGCGAAGAGCGGGATATTATAACACGGATAACGAAAGGATACAGAAGTGCGGGAGCTATGGGGAAACTATTTAAATCGAAAAGTGTGTCAAGAAGTGCAAAAAAGCGGTTGTATAAAACCATTATAAGACCAGTGGTATTGTACGGTAGTGAAATGTGGGTGCTAAACAAGACTATGCAAAATAAACTAAAAGTGTGGGAGAGACAAATTCTGAGGAAGATTTATGGTCGTAAAAAAGAGGGTAATGTGTGGTTAAGACGAACTAATACCGAGCTAATGGTACTCTATGGTGAACCTGGAATAGTGGAAGTGGCTAAAGCACAAAGGTTACGGTGGCTAGGGCATATGCTGAGACTACCAGAGGACAGAGTAGTAAGAAAAATGTTAGACGGAGGTGTTGTGAAAAAAAAAAAAGAAGGGGAAGACCAAAGGAGAGGTGGTATGACGCGGTGAAAAAAGACTTAGGGACATTAGAGATTACGAACTTTAAGAGATTAGCACAGGACCGTAGAAAATGGTGAAAAATTGTAACAGAAGCCACGGGCCTACTTGGCCTGCAGCGCTAAATTATATATAATATGTGCTTCACTCAATCACATAAAATGCTAGGCAGTTTTCATCGCGTCTTAGTTTCCCGAATGAGAATAATAGAGTTTTTCAAAAAATACCCGGGATTTCGAAAATACCTAGATCCCGCAAGATCGAGATTTCTAGTCCCACGAGATCTCAAACCTGCGATCTCGATTCGAGATTGCATTCCCTAGCTACAGCTGAGTGCTAACGTGCGTAGTGACGTCACAACATCATGGCGGTTTTTCGTAACTTTTTCAAACATCGTTCATTTTCAAATCGTGTTTGATAATCACAACGATTTTTCCTATCAAAAAAATAGATGCCAATTTTTCTTAATGTGCTCAGAGCTTATTTCTGACGTATGAACAAACGAGTGAAACATATTATGAAGAACTCCTAAGCCAATGGTATATTCTGAAATTGAGCCTACTGTTCCGACAACCGAATATCTTACGAAACGTGGTTGTCTAAATGTTTGGTTACTTTTTTGTTACGCTTATTGTTGTGGGTCAGGGCAGTTATTCTGGGATACATCTCATTTGCAGGGTTATGATATGACCTCAAGAAGCTTTCAAACAACTGACACGTGAACAACAGGTATTCAAGTTCAAATATTCGGTACTCAAAATATTGAAATCGGATTTTTAATCCCAGAAGCTGAGCAAAATACAAAGATTCTTAATTAAAAATTATTCCTCTACAGCTCAAATTTCGTTACTGGAGAAGATTTATTTGTATGCAGTGGCAAAACATCGAAAAAATTGTCACAGAGAAGCTGTGCTATCTAAGTAACTTACCATTCAGAGGTGACATATGATGAGTGACAAAAGATTTACTCAACGCCTAATGTCAAGTGTCAAATTTATCACTGCTCATTTTTCCCACGAATGGAACAAGAAATTTTAAAACCTGAATATAAACAAATCAAGATGGGAATAGCGGTACAGTAGTGGAAAGGTATTTGGAATGTAAACATGAGGCGTCTGGAATACTTTTCTCAACATCCAATTTGTTAAGATCCTGGGGGAAAAATTATAAGCATTGATTAGGTCTTATTGTTATCAGATATGATCGAGATATTGAACTGTCGGACAATAATTCCTCATGTGGAAATGTGAAGAATTATTCACAAGCTTCAATAATGAACGCCCTCTGTTTATAAAGTGTGAACTTGGCGAAATGAACGCATTAAAAAGATATGACTTCGCTGGATATAAAAGCATTGCAAGTCAGCATAAGAAAAAGAAAGATGAACCCTAATTTGAGGGCTAAAAGCTTATCTGAGTCGAATAGTCATAAACAGCTTTATAGGTTGATGCTTTTAGCGAAAATGTAATGTTTTAATGTCTTTAGCGAAGCAATGGAAAATCAAAATCATAAATTCTGAATACGGAACATCTTCAGAGGTAAAATCCTGGAATAAGTCTCCGTGATGGTAATATCTATAAGGATTATTTCTGCTTTCGGAAAGAGTAACTTGTTCTATTTATGTTCAGTTTTGCTATCATATTTTTGGTGGACATTAAAATGACAAATATCAGAGCGTGATTAATTGAAATAGATTTACATATACCTAAACATCCACGCACACAGAGATCGTCATTAAAACAATGAACAACCGTTCATCAATAGTAATAATCATACATTTAATTCCAATGTATACAAACTGCGTGGTGATATATATTTGGATGACATTATAGTCACTTGATGATTTATCATGGAATACAATAAGTTTTTGTAATAACGAAAAAACAGTGACAATAGGAATATCAATGCAGGATGCAATAGCTCAACAATCTTTAGGGAATAAATTCGGAATTATTGCAGAAGCAATGAGTCTATCATATATAATCCTAGAGAAATATATATGTGTGCAATCAGCCTCAAATTTAATCAATATACGAAAAATTTTTTACTGCATTCAATCAGAATTGATATTATTTTGATTGCTCCTAATTCGAAACACATGAATCATTCGATAAGCTTGTTGGCATCGTGGTAATTCAAATCCCGTAATGATATACGAGTTAAATATTCCCAAGTTTATCCCATTTTTAATTCAATGCGACATAAATCATTTTAAATGGCTGTTAACAAATCTGAAGTTGTTTTCATAGCGGGTTACTCTTGTTTCCGCTGGCACTGTTAAAATATAATAAATCTAACAAAAAGTTTCCGAGATCCTCAGAGCGTTTGAGCTGCAGTGTTTGTCCTACAGCCCTCGTCTTGTAGTTTGAATACGCGCTTCTCTAGAGTAGATACATCTGTTTTAAAATAAATATTTATGCGACGCAGTCTTCCTACTTTCATCCTTTAAAATATACCAGTATTTTTTGGTTTTGTCTCCGTTTCCATAATGGGATATAAATATTCCGATCGAAGGATTTCCAGACGAGAGATTGATACTGAAAAGCCCAAATTGTTCCAATCTATTCTAGATTTATTTCATTTGAGCACATACTGCAAGACCGTTCAGATTTTCAGGAATAATGGATTTTGAAATATTGGTATTTGAGATAAGAATTCACAAGGGGAGAAAAGGGTCCAATAACATATCTGCTTTATTGCCATGAAGCTTGAAGTGATGATACGATGAAAAGAATATAAACCATAATTAGTGATGTCTACAGTAAACATTTGACAAATGACAGCGTCTTGTAGCCTAGCCCGCTATTTGACTTGAGATCGCACAGGTTGCAAGTTACTCAGCAGAAAGCGATTCAAAATCACAAGTCTGCCTGCAGAACTATCTATTCATTTTACGGAACTGGATCTAATCCAATTGACCCAAATATGCAGGACCTGAATCAATCTACTAGAATAAAATTTTGTGACGAATTATTTCTGACAACTCCGTCACAGTTGCACACTCCAGAGCCTTCTGCTACCGTCAAATATTTTGAAGTTCATCACAACTGGTTCACATCTTGCACAACCTATGAATTTAAAAATCCGTAGTTCTGTTTGGACATACACCACCTTAGTATCAGCAGCCACCAGCTGGAATAAATACATTTGAATATTTCATAACATGTGGTGAAATAGGGTTAGGTTTTGGAAACATCTGAAATCAAATTCAACCCATATTGTTTGATCCGTATTTATGTCTTGTGCTCACCGTTAATGAGTTCTGAATATAATCAATCGTTGTCCTGTAAATATGTTGTACATTGTTTATTCTGTTCTTGGTGACCTTTGACCATTAACAAATAAAGATCTGACATTTGACAGTTAACCGACAGAGGACTAAATCGTAACTACTTAACCGACAGATAAGAAGAATTTAGGATAATTTTAATTTGAAGAAAATGTAATCGCTGAGGATGTATTCAGTCGGAAAAGAGTGGAAAATTTGTTGTTGTAAAGAAAATTGTATTTGTAAAATGTCTTCTTTTTCTCATCTGTATCTCCTCTTTACATTACTAACAGCGCTGATGAGAAACTGATCTTAAAACAAGTTAAGTAGGGATTCATTGAAATTTAAGTATAAATAAGGCCTTGTGGCCGACTTAAGTCACTTCTTTGAAAGTCCAGTCTTCTGAGCAGCCGTTCCAATGTACACTTCTTGTTCCAATTCCAAGTGTCATCTTTAAAGTATTCACTGTCCAAGTAGAGTTTTTGTCCGTCAGCACAACAGTCTGACACAATCTGGGAGTTTGTTGGTTTTTATAAGTCCGTAAAAGGAACTTAGCTTAGTTAACTTTTGCTGTTTTGAACTTAGAATATTTTTGCCGTTTATGAACTGAGAATATTTTTTGAATAATTCACCGTAGTCACCGCTGGGAAAGTCTTTGTCGATTTCACCGCTGACGAAGTCTTCGAGACCTGTCGTCTGACGGGACGGCTGTACATGATGTACAGACGTCCCATCACCGTCAGCCAAGTTATCTCGTGCAAGTTCCTGCGAAATATATGTTTTTTGTTCATCGTCGTCGTATTTGTGTGAAAATAGATCTTATTGTGATACCTATCTCCTGATGATTATTTTGACAACCCTAACCTTGCCCTTCTGAGCTATACAGCCGTCTGCCTTAGAAACTGCGTCACCGACTGTATTGGCACCCGAGCACACTGTCAGCAGTTTTGACCGCGACGTCAAAATTAAGAACCCTACCAGCAGCGAGGTATCGTTACAATACACACCGTAGAACCAAGGATCTAATAAACAAGAATATGATTTTTGTATAATGGGTTTAAGAGAATTTGAACGGTCAGGATTGATTCAACAACGGAGCAGTGAAAAATCTCTCTCGAATAAATCAATCGAAGGTTGGAGTTATCTGAACACATTCGATTCGACTTGACAAGGTTCCAGCTTCCAAGTGCGTCTATAGCTTCAATTCTGATTCGGTTAAGGACTAATTTGGCAGATAACAGTGACCGGTGAACAAACTGTCAGTGGACCCGCTTGAGTCAGAATACTATCTCGTACTATCTCGAGAGCCGGCTCGAAACAAATTTAGAATAAAGCGGAATTCAATATTGACATATTTCTTGTTTATCTCTAATATTCTCGTACCATAGCGACCGCAAGCTAACAATCATAATATCGAGAAGTGAACAATCATATATTTTTTTTTCTATCTCTTTTCTATTTTTATTTATCCAGGACTTGATATTGGGAGCAGCTTTGTGGTACATTCAGCCCTGACTATCCCGGAATAAGATAACTAAACTCAATTTGAACTGTTACTCAAGTCTTTGATACTACAACTGTGCAAAAGAAAGTTATAACATTATTCATGCTTTTGTGGGCATACAACATGCTTGAAGATTATATAGAAGCGATAGACTTTGACATATAGTACCAGAAACGTTTTGAGGGTGTCCAAGTGAGGATCGACTTAGTACAGAGAGAACATGGCTATTAGGAGAGGTCTTTTGGCTAGAACGATCACTAATGCGCTTAACTTGAAGGAGCTTATGCCAGCCACTCACTATCATGCCGCTTGATCTAACGGTTTGATACTGTGGCATGACTGGGAGACCACACACGTGCAAGCGGCATGAAGCGGGGTCAGTTCACGCGGATAAACCATAGAGCCAACATGTCTTGCACAGACGACGAATTTGCGCTTATTGGGCCAACAGTTGCCTCATTTCTCAAAAATAAGCCCTGGTTGAGAAGAAGAAGCATCTATTTTCAAATAAATATACTGGAAGAACTGAACTGGCATAATTATTTACGAATGGATGAAGAAATGTTTGTTAATATTCTCTCTTTGGTAGCCCTAATTATCGAAAAGCAAGACAGTGCTATGCATCATCTATTGAAACTTAGGAGAACCGACCACGAATTGATGATGTGGCATGATGTGTCCCCTCACGTTCAAGCAGCTTGACGGCATGACAGTCGGCCCGTTCCTGGCGAGTATGCAGCGAATGCACCACACGCAGGCGGCAAAAATTAGGGGCGGCAATTTGTCACCAACATCCACTTTCCTTTCAAATAACGCGCTACGCGACACTTTTGTACTCATTAAGATATAATATTCAATATTTGTGTAGAATTTAAGTCTTTTTATTCCCATTGGAACACATAATATCTCCTGTTTTTATATTTTACCAGAATTAAAGTCAATTTTTGGTACATACACTTAACCAAAACTAAAATTGACGTGAACATCACGTGAATTACTTGTACATCATCTGATATATACACAAATTGATTCAATAAAGCTGTTTTGTTACTTCAGATTGTGATTTTAATAATATTTTGACATGTACACTGTCTAACAAAATCAAAAAATTGACAACAGATTATCATTGCCTTCCTTATCATTTCAATTGAACTGATTGTTCAATACGGCAAATTCTGAGTGTTCATTATACTTATAAATTACACTTCCGGCTCAGCCGATTGATACAAAAATAGTAAATGACTATTTTGATGCAACAACAAGTTCAGACACTAAATTTCAATATGCTATGGCTAATCATTCTAAAATTCAAAAAAAGTTTTGAGTAAAGTGCACTCCCGGCTTGACCGATTCATACAAAAACAGCAGGGAACCATTCTGATACAACAACAAGTTCAAATACTGAATTCTAACATCCTACGGTTGATCATTCTGGATTTATTGGAAAAATTCGAAAGAAGTTTCAAGTAAAGTGCCCTTCCGGTACAGACGATTGGAACCCTAATGCGAGGTGCACAACTAGACCCTATACCAGTTTCCAATACAAAATTTTAACATTATACGTTCAACCAGTTTTGAGATTTGCGAGCTACGGACGCACGAACTAACGAACAAACGTACGCACATACGTACTTACATCAAGCCAAAAATAGTCAAAATGGATTCAGGGATGCTCAAAACGGATATTTCCATCAGAATCTCGATAGGTGAATTTTGTGAGTTCCACAATACTTCCTTGTACTTAGTACAAGTAAAAAACGCACCATTTGAGAATGCACCAAAAATACTGATTTTTCAAATCACTCGGTTGATTTTGAGCTAAAATGGATATTTCTTCGAATTTTGGGAAATTTGAAGCTGTCTCTTTCAGTGAAGTGACTCGACTCCAAGCTCATCGCTCTCTCAACTTTTACTGGCTGTAAAAATTTTGTGGACTTAACTTACGACCAAGGAAATCAAGTTCATTCATATTCTCTTAGATTGCGCAGAAAATCGAATGTTCGCGACGATTTGGCGCATAGTTCTAAATAAAACAATAAATACATTTTGGCTTCTTTGTAACTCAGGTAATTTTGGATCGAAGTTGATAAATTCATTTTCTTTGGCTGGTGCCAAGGAGGGAATTTGATTCGACGACACAATAATTTGCACAATATTGGAGAGAAAACTCCACACGTTTGAAAACTCAAAAGTTTATCAATTTCCTTGCTAACTCAGCCGAGGTACGACCAAAAAAGCGCAAAATGTATTTTTTTTCTGTGTAATTCATAACCTTGCGCCAAATCGTCGTAAGTTTTCAAATTTTTGTGCAATTTTAAGGAGATGAATTTGATTTTCTGGGTTCTGAGTTGAGTCCACAATTTTTTTCGCACCCAGTATGAGTTGTGAAAGTTACACTATTTGACATCAAGAGTTTTTTTTTCCAGGTGTGGCAGAGAGTGCAAAGAATTTGGCGATGGATTTACTCACATACTCTGGAAGAGAAAACTTCAAACTCCCCAGAACTTAAAGATTCATCCATTTCCGAAGAAAGTCAACCAAACTATTACGGTTTGAAAAATCAATATTTTGGTGCATTTCCAAGTGGTACGTTCTTTCTTCTTGTCGAGTGTGCATATTTTTCTGTCAATTACTTTAAAATTAAACAAGTGCAAGGAGAATATCCTGCACACAGGCGCTTCACTACCCAGGAATGGGCCTGTATATAAGCTCAAAAATATCGTGAGGTGATCGATACGTACGCTTGGGACGATTATTGTCACCCTCTTTAACCACCGCAAAGCTTACAAAGAGAAATCTTAGCAGGGATGTTAAATGATCCTCTCGTTTCTCGTCCATGCGCAAATCAAATAATAAAGCAGAAAAATAAATGAAGTAGCCAATCTGCAGGTTTTTGCTTGTTAAATCAAATGATGGATAGGTCATCGGGTCTTTCATAATTGAATAGCGGCTGCTTTGCCGTCCAATAATTATATGCGTACAATACGGTTTCGGAGACTCACAATGGCGCCAAGCTTTCGTTGCAGGTACATCCAAAACATCAAATTGAGCTCTCAACAAGATACACACGTGTGGAAGTGAGTATAAGGGCTCATGATGGAATCAAAACCTCAGTTTTCTCTAAATAATAACAACAGAAATTAATAATACATCTTGAAACTTTAGATATAGACGTATCCTGAGAAGCTTAAAATAAAGATTATCTGAAATTACTATCGTTTCTGTTGGTAAATCGTTGGTACACATTAGTGATCAAAATTTGCACATGGAATAGTAGTTAATCAATTCTAAGTGAAAGAAGCGAGTTGGAAGGACAGAAAATGATCATCACCTCAGATGTTAGGCGGCTTGAAGCGTGCTGGAAGAAATATGCGATGTGAATGCGCCTGAAATTTCATTAGAAAATGGAATATTCATTTGGGAAACCTCCTAAGTACGACATTCCTACCCTGAATAGTGCTCAGGAAAGCAAACAATAGGATAAACCAAATCATGGATGATATAATAGGAACTAATGACAGGAAAAGACTCTTCGATTCTACACAGTATACCTCTTTGTGGGCTGATAATTTATCCCATGAAAAAAAGATCTATGACCGATGCATGTTTTCCAGTTATAGTGCAAATTTTGTGAGAAAAAGCCTCATCTTCCCTTGATTACATTTTGCATGCCTTTGTGACGTAAAATAGCTCTATTCGGAAAACCTACTTAGCTACCCAGCTACCCAGTTACCACGGAATTCCACATTTTATTCTTATTTTACGCGACCATTCGAATCTTTTTGCCTGTTGCAAATTGCATGCATTACAGTACTTGGCTTCGAAGCACTCTGGACTATTTTACAAAGGCATGCAAAATATTGTCAGATATAAAAGCATTTTTTATTTTAAGTAATTGGAATTTGCATTACGCTCGGAAAGCGTGCATCGGTATTTTATATCTTTCTTATGGTGATTTGGGATTGTCTCAGAGAATAAGGCTTCGATTCCACTATAATGATTCGGTAATCAAACGAGTACGCATGTACATGAGGCCTTGACTCTTCTAGTAATCTCACTGACAATATTTTCGAAAAAAACTAATGCCCAATTAATGTTCAATTTTACACATCATCTAGTAGAACATTTCACTGAAAGAATCAAATTAGTTATTATAAGTTATATACCATCATTCAGACCACATCAGGGAAGTGGAGGAATAAATATCTCAACCTTTTTGTGAGGTCTTACAGAAGTGGTAAAACTCTATACTAGGAGCTACGCTCAATAATAGTTACAAAGGAAGTAAAACCAGCACTGAACTACAAAATTGTTAAACCCACATCTGTCCCAAGACAATTAACTGTTTTGCGCACTTGTTGCATAAATAACTATTGTGCTGCGTCGTAAAGTAAGATAATTCCTCTTGGTAATACCTTAAACAGGGTGTTGTTTTCTTAGTAAGAACACATAGAGGTAGTTTATGCAGGTAGCTGGTAACTTTGGCGACTTCTAACTTAGTTACGTGTGCTGACGCTGGTGTCGCGGCCAAGTTTACAACTGTTATATGACTCTCCTGTGTCTTGTTATTGTGACAAATGAAAGATGAAGCTATTATTCCCAGTTCCATCTAATTACTTCATTCTGGCAGTCTGCCTTGTCATTGCTAATAAATGCTACTTTTGCGTGTGGAAATCAGGCCACGGTGATATTGCAACGAGAGAATTTGCGGCAATGTATTCATTTATTCAGATATTTAAATTGTTAAAAACGCAATGACGCGGTACATCTTTGTTCACGCTCCTTTTTAATATAATCTGCTTCTATTTTGTCGTTTTCTTCACATCATAAATACATTTTTTCTGTGTCCGAGCTGGTATTGTGATGTAAATATTGAAACTCTGTTTTCAATTTGGTTTTATGGTTCAAATTATTCTTTTGTTGAAGATTTAACGTGAAAAAAGTGATGATTGTCCTAAAAATAGTTATCATAATACAAATAAAGGGACGTCCTGTGAGTTAATCTTCTCATGATTTCTGAATAAGTCGTCTTTGATGATGATGTTTCCAGGGAGAAACCAGCTGAGTTCAATGAAGTTTTGTATGGCCTGACATTTTTTTCAGCTGCTACAATCAAATCTGTCTGACTACTCCTGAAACAATAGGAATTCTAGTTGAGACACCAGAGCAGAGTATCATGTGTTGAATCGGCCTTATACTTCCAGGTATCTCTTTCTGCAGATAAGGATTTTCTAACGTTCAAAGATAGGTTATATTTGATGGATTAGATGTATGAAAAGTAGCTATCGTGCGGAATTGATGGAGAAGTTACGTCATACTTTTTATGCCTGTATTACACGATTCAATTTCTTCATCAATAAATTCACGAAGTTTTATTTTGAATTTATTGGATCGTGTAATACGAGACACTTCGTAAATTTTTTCTTCATGAAGAAGTTCATAAATTAATTGACGAATTAGAACGTGCTCTATTTCTTGACAACTTTCTAGGGAGTGCTAGGAATTTTTCTCCACATTTTGTCGTTGTCAACCTTTGAATTTGACATTGTCTTTGTATACCTCCAAACTTTTTTGCGGATAAATTTGTTTGATTCTGAGGTGTGTTTGTTCTTGAGCTTGTCAGGGTTTTCATATTATTAAATGGTATACAATTTCACAAGAGATACTGTGAGAATTCTAATTTCGTTATACTTCTAATTCTACAGAAACTTGCAAAAAACACAATATAAATACGACAGTGAAATGACAACTGATATTTAGGTTGGTATTACTGAATTCTTCACAATAAATTCATGGAAATCTTCATGTGTGTAAAAACGAACCAACATTTTTCTGCTTGACAATGAATTCACGAAGAAATTCAAGGACAACTTCATGAATATCGTCATGTATAAATTGAATCGTGTAATATAGGCAATAGAAAAAAATCAATTTTTTTTCGGTAATTCAAAGTGCACTTGCTCAACTGACTGATGTTCTCTCAGCTATAGAATGCGGTTACCAGTCATCAAACTACGAGTACTCCCACTTTTTAGAAAGAATATACTAACTTTGTTAAGAAAAACTAGGCTGAGATATGGGTGGAACACAAAAAGCTCTTCGATAAATACGACAAGAGAGAACCATACATACATACAAATAAATACTGACTATTGATAGTAAACATGGTCAAAGATTGTCACAGTTTATTTCACTGTAACTATTTTCTCTTGAATCTGTCATGGCAAATTTTTCTGAACCAATATTTAGTCATCTTGGCTCCGATTCTGCCATTTTCTAGCTTGTTTATGAACTACAGTACTTGGCCAAATTATTAGGGACAGTCCATAGATTTTTGTAGTTACTAGTTTTACTGACAATAATTGTTTCCAACAAATTATTGGTTCTAAGTCTTATCGGCTTCTTTCATATATAAGAGTGTCCAAATGCGATACCAAAATGATGAATTACGAAAATAAAAATTGAAAAATCTATTAGAAAAAAAAGTAGAAAAACCAGATTAGAGAAATTGATCCAACAATTAGGACTCATGGCGAAGGATCAAAATATCAGCAATCAACTTGAATTGTTTTTTATTTTGACGTTTCGGCGCCGAAATGGTCCTCCATAATCAGCTCATGTAGAAGTTGGAATATGAACGCATTGTTGGCTAAATTTGAGCTTAATTTACAAGGAGAACATGAAAATCTAGACATTAGATAACGAAAATTAATAATAGTGATACCATTATCTCATATTGTTTGATTTCTTCACCTGGTTTCAACGTCTAAATTTTGATGTTTCTTCTATAAAATTACTTTAAATTTAACCAGCAATCTAATAATATTTCGACTTTTATACAACTTAACTATGGAGCGCCATTTTGGAGCCGAAACGTCCAATTGAAACCAAATTCAAGTTTACTGCTGATATTTTGATCTTTTGTTTTGAATTCTGATTGTTGGAATTATTTCTCTATTATTGCATTTATATATATTTTTCTAATTGAAAAATCAATACTCTTTTTCCTTCTTCATTGCTTAAATATCTCGATTGGACACTCTTATGTATAAAAAGACTAATAAGATCTAGAACCAATATTTTTTTGAAAACTGGAGAGTACAAAAATTTATGGACTGTCCCAAATAATTTGGTCAAGTACTGTATATTCATTGCAGGATGGGAGAGCTACCAGCTCTTGATAGACATGTCATTCAGCGTTTTATTTTGGAATCGATATCTTTCATATTGCGACACTTATCTCCAATATATTTTTTGTTTTTTATCCGGTTCAATATGGAATTGTTTGGTGAAAATGTACGGAACTAGCTCATTTATACTATACTGCAACTGCAGGTATCAGTATTCTATTTGCTGTTTTCCTAGATTTGAATAATTATTAGGTTCATTGTATCATTAAATTGTTGATTCTCTTATACCAGTAGTTTTGGTAATGATCTATAGATTTTCCTTGGAATTTGATTCAAGAAAAGCATGAAATTAGTTTTGCCATATTAAACACGTAGAAAAATATGTTGCTGACAATATTAACAACAAAATTACTGCGAAGTGCATCTGACAAACTTCCACCACCGAAACATCTTACAAATTAGAGATAGAGGTGAATTCATGAATCCCAAATCGATGATGAATATTTCTAATTTCACAATTGAATCAAATACATCTTTCTCATACAGATTAATAATGAAAGACAGACAATACTCTATTTACCGCTTTGATTCACTTCACTCGTTTTTTTTATGTTATAACTGGGTACATGAAATCTATGAAACTATATTTCACTTGAATCATCCTTAACACAACAGCCTGAAACAGAACAAACGTTTTCCAATATTTTATATGCAATTATTTTCACTTTTAAACTACAATGCTCAATGACAGCTCAATGACGTATTCTGAGAAATGGAGTTCAATGGTTACAATGGTGCCCACCCCATGAGCGCTCGCATCGATATTTGTACAAACTCCGCCCCCTTGCACATAGCCTATACTCTCTATCCCCGTGTCTCCATCAGAAAAACAATTATACAAAGATGAATAAGGCAAGAGAAAAAAATACAGGGGACTAGATATGAAAACGTGGGCTACACATTTAGTACAGGAAGTTCAAAATTTTTTCAGAGTTCATCCAAGGTCTGAGGAAAACCCACTTGAAACAGCCTCAAACAGAGGAATAAATTATATAAATCTTGACAGTTATATTGTGGAAGTATGATTTATTGATATAACACACAGAGACGATGTCTATTTGAGGCTGTTCCCCAGACTCTGGGCGTATGCCAGAGGTATTTTGTTCTTTCTGTACAAAATGTGAAATTCACTTTTCATCATCTATCCTTCTGTATATGTATTCAATTATCTAGATACTTGCCTTGTTTATTTTTGTATCATTGTTTTTCTGTTGGAGACTCTAGTATAAAGAGTCGAAACATCAAATATAAATGAGGTATACAACATTTATGGCTGGTTTAATGAAAGACCAAGTATATTTACTCCCAATGTGAATTTATTTTATTTAACAAATTCTAATCAGTTTGAGCTTCTCAATGACAACAAAATCATTGCTGTCAAGTAATCGAGTGTCATTTAACAGGGTAAATTTTATTTTTCGTGTACTTGATAGAAAACAGCGTCTTTTCTGGATAGAAAATAATAAAGAAAAGTGCTAGTTTTCTCGTTAGTAACACTTTTCCACTTAACAACTTTTCTGCACAGGAACACTTTTCTTCATAGCAACAAACAATACAAACAAATTTATTCATTATCATTACACTTATTATTATTAATTACAAATGTACAATTGTGTGAATTATTAAATGTTGTGCCAGAAGAAGATGCCATCGACTGGAAATCCGAAACTGACAAAGAAGTGCTGGCTCGTTCGCTTGATGCTACTGTTGATGAGACACAAGAAGTTCCAATAGATGAAGGTTGCTTACTGACGTTATGCTGGCCATTAAAAATTCTTCTTGTCGTATTTATTTTATTCTCGATACTCTCATCAACGTATCCCTTGGCAACGGTGCTCGAACGCCATCCTCCATGCCTTTTCAACATTTGGAAACAATGTCCGGTGTAACTACTGGCATTTGGAAGTTGTAAATATTCTGCAATTTTTCTTGGTATACTGTAGGAAGTATTAATTCCTACTGGCTGCACAGTACATTTGCCTTTTAGGTAACATACGAAGAACCTACGATGACCAATACTTTTTGGTCGTTAACTCAAATACGTTCGATATAATGCAATTCCATTGACACCTCCCACATCTAATAAGATTGTGAAGACACGTTTTTTCTTTGTTTTGGTATCATGCAATGTGACAACCAAAACAGATCCGTTATCTTCAATGTTGTCAACTTGTAACATGCGTAGTTCATCACCTCGACATGCACCATGAAGAGCGAAAATTAATACAACTTTCATGAACAGAAATAAATCATCAGGAGCTTTCGACAAAAACATTATAACATGATCCATCGTCAAAACTTTGGATTTCTTTGCCATATACCTTTTATTTTGACGTTTTATATATGCAATCAACTTTCTATATACAGAAATGTCCACATTTTCATTAATTTGCAACGTGCTTCTCAACACAGAATACACTGACCACAATGTTGAGGATTTGAAAGTCTTAGCCTATAAAAATATGAAAATTACTAATAGAACATCAACTACAATTCGGATAGTATTTTGACTCAAATAAACAGTTGGATAGTTAGGAATATGAAAATCTTGACGGGATTGAAATCTCAAATATGATACAAAGAATCAAATATACTCTCAGATTGTATAGGAGGGATGATATGAGGGGTTGTAGCCGGTGCAATGATCATGGATGTTTATTATATCTACACATGCTGTGACATCACTCGCAGTAAACATAAAAGTGCATCATTAAACTCGGGTGCTATAGGTTGACTGCTCATACACTTGCAAATATGTAGCAATGGCACGATATTCCAACCTTCAGTGCGGCTGAGTTTCATTGCAGCTCGTTAATACCGATTAGGAAGACCTACACCCAATGGAAGCTGTTGCTTCATTGAAAGAAGAATATGGAATAATAATAATAATAATAATAATAATAATAATAATTATAATAAGGATATATTAGAGTCTTTGTATGATAATAATCGATTATCATTTGTATCTTCGATGGTAGTGGGTCATACACTATTTATTACAGCAAATGAAGAAGTCAAAAATAGAACGTTCTGATAGTAAACTTTCTATGGATTACATCTTCAGAATTTGAGTATTTAATGTGCAGCGTATCTTATTGAAGCAAATAACTATCGTTTACACTGATATATCAGTATTCTGGATAATGAATTACATTTTGCTGAATTTCATTACTGCAAGTTATTCCAGTAAATCTGGCAAACATGAATTAGAACTGTATGCAAATTCCAGAGTAGTTTATTTTTCGCTGTTAATAATAGGATTTCAGTTATTACACGAATATTAATTGAATTACAAACGTCTTGGCGCTCAGTGCAGAATATTCAATTAGACGAAGTACAACAATTTCGAAAATGTAATTATCCACACATTATTTATATAGCCGCAAGACTTGGGAATGCAAGATATACTAGGTTGGCTCTGCACTTGGCGCCCTTACCTCGCCTGATGGAATAATTTAGCGCGAGCCCAAGATCACGACTCAATTTTCATCCAAACTTTACGCCCTCTTCTCTCTTTACCTCCCATTATTTTAGCTATTCCGTTACTTGCCCTAGTCCTTCTTTCCCCTTCGTATGCCTGATTTTCTACGGAGAAGATGACGGTGTACCTTCAATACACGGATTTATTAGCAAAATTCCAAGATTTATGTACTTTAAGAGAACATTCCGCGTTTTATGACTCTTGCGAAGTGAATTTACTGCGCTATAATTATAATATATGACGTGAACAAAAAAGCGGAGCATTCATGTTCAACAAGAAATTTTGAATATATGAGTACCGCTTTCAGCACTTACTTTAGATTGTCGATTGCGCTATTGGTGTTATTACAAAAATAAGCAAAACTTCAGTTCGAAATGATATCTAAGTTTGAGATTATAGTCGAAATCTAACTTATTCGTTCAGATAGTACTCGATACTCGTCTATATTATTCTCAGCCCCTACAATGTATGTAGACGCATTATTTTATTTTCCCCAAACTAAAAAACATCGAAAATAAAATATCCAATTAACTTTGGATTAAATGAAAACAAACTTTCATCTAGGAATACGTTTGTAAATTGAGATTTAATTAAGGCAGGGGACACCAAACTGCAAGAAGAGGCAAAAGTCGAGATCATTACGCTCTTACAAAACAAAAGAATGGACAGAAAAACAAATACAAAACAAGATATTTGTTCTGAAAACGAATTTACCTAAAAGCATCTTATCTGTTCATTGCATTAGCAACAACAAAATAAGTTTTCTCTCAGAGCAATACAAGTGATTTTAATGGAATCAAACCGTACTAAAACTAACCACTCTCCTTCGTTAAAACTTGGCGAAAATCAGTCCGAGGAAATGTTAATTAAATACAAGGCACAAGAATCCCGAATGGAGAAATGGACACTGTATTAGGAGTCAATTGAGTTAGTGGATAGGTAAGTTAATTATCTGAATACAAAAAGCTTTTGGGGTTCTCCGAGCTTCAATCCAGCTTTTTGTAATATTTAAGTAGTTAACTTCATCTCAGAGAATATAAATTGGTATCTCTTGATGTATCACGAAATTGTCATCAATTATTGGCAAACTATGTAACATGTATATGACAGATATTCTAAAAAAGATATCCTAGTTCTCCTCTTAGTTACGCCCTCGTCTCAATCTTCAGAACTATTCCCAATCAGTTAGAGGCATTGCTACGATCGTTTTTGAGAAAGTAATTGGATAAATCCTAGAATTGAACAACAAAAACACTGACTACCGCAAACTACATCCGCTAGTAATTTGGGTCATGCTCATGCAGTCCATTATTCTATATTTTTACTCACTTGTACAAAATAACAAGTAAGTATTGTGAAACCGACAGAATTCACCTATGGAGATTTTGATGAAAATATCCGTTTTGAGCATCCCTGAATCCATTTTGACTATTTTTGGCTTGATGTCGATACGTATGTTCGTGCGTGCGTTCGTGCGTAACTCGCAATTCTCAAAACTGGTTGAACGTATAATGTTGAAATTCTGTATTCAAGACTGGTATAGAGTCTAATTGTGCACTTCGCATTATAGTTCCAATCGTCTGTACCGGAAGTGCACTTTACTTGAAACTTGTTTCGAACTTTTCTAATAAATCCAGAATAATCAACCGTAGGATGTTGAAATTGAGTATTTAAACTTGATGTTGTATCAGAATGGTAATCTGCTATTTTTGTAAGGATCGGCCAGGCCAGAAGTGCACTTTTACCTGGAACTTTTTTCCAATTTTTTGCATAAATATAAAATGATCCTCCATAGCATATTGAAATTTCGTATAAAGAACTTCTATAACATCTTATTGTACATCTTGCATCATGATTGCGATCGGCCAAACCGGAAGTGCCCTCTACTTGAAATTTTTTTTTAATTTTCCGCAAAAACTCAAAATGATCAGCCATAAGATACTGGAATTTAGCATTTGAAATTGCTGTAGCATCTTAAATCTATCAAATAGTCAACTTGAAACTGACACTAAATGAAAACTGCGATCATCTTCTATTTTTGTAACAATCGGCTAAGCCGGAAGTGCACTTTATATGACAGACTTTTTGAATTTCCTGCATAAATTCTGAACAATCAGTCGTAGAATATTTGAATTTTGTATTAGACACTTTTATAATTCCTAATTGTACACCTTGCATTATGATTGCTATCGACTAAGCCGGAAGAGCACTTTATTCGAAACATTTCTTGAATTTTCCGCATAAATCCAGAACGAATGAACGTAGATTGTTAGAATTTAGTATTAAGGACGATTATACCGTCTAGATGTTCATATTCTATTTATATTGAGATCCAATGAGCCGGAAGTGCACTTTACTTGACAGTCTTCTGGAATTTTTCGCATGAATTCAAAACGATCGGATGTAGAATATTGAATTTTGATATTTCAGTCTGCTGTAGCATCTGGATAATTGCCAACTGTTTCTATAACAATAGACTGAACCGGAAGTGCTCTTCAGTGAGAATTTATTCTATAATTTTGCGCATAAATTCAGATCTGTTGGTAGTCGTAGAATTTTGGAAATCAGTATCAAGGAATGTTGTAGTATAAGAATAATGGCCTACTGTTTCTATTGCAACCGACTTGGCTGAAAGCGCATTTTGCTTGACAGATTCTTAGAATCTTCTGGGTGAATCCAAAACGATTAACTGTGGAACGATGAGATTTTGTATTCGTTTATATATCTAATGATATATATATATATATATATATATATATATATATATATATATATATATATATATATATACATATATATATTTTAAGGTAATCGCGACTGGTCGATTAGTTAAGAAAACAAATATGTAACGGGTTTAAGCAGTCTTGAATTTTGGCTAAATTGAATCAAATATTACTCATTTGAAATTTACCAAGCTTTCGATTTTATATATATATATATATATATATATATATATATATATATATATATATATATATATATATATATATATATATATATATATCCAATGATGTACAAGTGGGTCACGTGATGCTCACGTCAGATTTTTTCATTGATTCTCAGAAGAATATCTGTTCTTATACTAACATCGAGAACCGCATGTCACGTTTATGTGTAACTTGCAAGATATTGAGACAAATGGTTTTTACCCCAAAATGGGTACTCATCAGTTTAAAATTAGGGATATGAAATTATAAACAAACATGTTGCTTATTTTGTACAATGATCTTCTACTCCAAATTAGATATAGTCTAGCAGTTATAGGCTTTGGAATTTTAATTCAATCTTGTACCTTAAACTGGGTGCACGAATGAAAAAATAAGGCAGTTTTTGTGAACTTACAACCAGCCAGACAGCCGAAATGCATTATGGCGTACTTCTAGCGCATTTTTACAAAAAGAAATACGCTATTATATGCACTTAGGCTGTCTTGCTGGCCGGCTGCCTGGCTGGCTGGCTGGTTGGCGTGACGCTGAGATCTCATCAACTACAGCACTTACAGACTTTAAACAGGTACTAAATGAACGATGCTGATTTGTAGTTTTGCACAAACTGCTAGATTTTCACATTCATTCACCCAGTTTTGGGTAAAAATTGAAACAAATATTGAAAAGATTATTACTGCTGAACTATGAATAGCTGAAATCTGAAAATTGCTGCACAGAATGAGCAACATATCAGTAATTGAATTTTGTATCCAAAATTCCAAACTGATATGAGCAAGTACTCATTTTAGGGTAGAAACTATTTATTTCAATATTCCGCGAGTTACACAAGATATTGACATGCGGCTTTCGATGTTATTAGTATCAGAATAAGTTCGAATTTTGTTTCTTTGGTCAATTCAGGCCAGTACATGATGACCCGTTACTTATTTTCTTGAATCCGTAGCTTTGGAAGTAATTTTTAGGGATTTTTCTTATATAGCTTTGATGAAGATCAAATTATTATTCTAAGGTACAGTACATGACCTCCCGTCAGTCAATAACTAAACAATAAAGAATAAAATGAATTTTTGAATCTATTCGTGCACAATTTATGTATCTATCAAATAGTCAACTTGAAACTGACACTAAATGAAAACTGCTGTTCCGTTTTGCCTAAACTGCTTGATTTCAAGCTCAGTGATTGTGAAAGAAGGTTATTTGCGAAATCTCTGAATTAACAAGAATTCATGAGCTGCCAAAATTTTTGTTAACAGTGTCATATCATTGATTATTTAATTTATTATGCTGTAGGTGTACTGATAATCTTCAGTTATTTTTATAATTTATGTAGTCAAGGTAACAAAAACAGACTTTCCCACAAAATCCATAATAATAATGATGACACGTCATATACAACTTGTCGTAAATAACCGGAATTCTCAATACATATTGCATAACATTTTTATTACAGAAGTACTTAAGTCCTATCATATTCCTCTGTGGAATATAAACATCCGAATATCAATCAGATTACTGAGTTATTGGATTTCTTCCTTAACGCTCTCGTAGTTTATATTGGACAAGAATTCCATTAACACTGTTCGCTTACTGGATCATGTAATATGCGCTATATGTGTCAAAAGAGAAGATGATAATCGATATGATAGATAAAATGGAATATAAGAGTATGATACAAAAGAATCTATTTTTGACTGATGAGCTGTTGATGGCTTTTCCGTCAGGAGTAAGGGCAAAATTGGGCCGAATTCTCCTAAAAATAATTTGAGTTCGAGACACAATGCTCCGTGAGGTATCATCAGAGAGTCGCACACATTAATTTCCTGTCATCGGGGCATTTCAGGTTTCATTTAGGTAATTAGAGCGGATATAAAAATTTGTCGATCTACCCACTCTTGAAGTAACCTCGATGCCCGCAACAACACAGTATATGCGGTTGACATACACATATTTCCTCACATTACCGATAAAATAATGTTGCTCTCAGATAGTGTAATCACTAGCACTGAATTATCTCACGTTGGACGATACCCACAAATGACTATCAGTACCATAATGCTGTAATAATACCTGCGATACACGCAGGTTGACTGATCTATGCACTCTTGGAACAACACTGTTACCTCAATAGCACACAGTACATGCGGTTGGCAACAATCACTGCCGTCAAACGATCAATGTGTGAGCACCAGGTACATAGCTAGGGATATCAACGCTCCAAATAAAATGGATCATACTACACACAAACATACCAAACTTATAAAACTCAATTGTATACGAACTCACCAATCGATAGAGGTTCTCAGGTACTTCACAACACTAAATTGGATAATATAATGGCTCATTAAACTCGGATAATTGGAGTAATCAATGAACAACACAGATAGACTGAGCGCTCAAAGTTTGACTTTAAAGTGATGCAAATGTGTTTGCAGCACACGCTTCCTGTAAAGCTTGACCTTGGAAATGATCAGGATTGTTCCCTCAAAACCAAGTTTCAAGTATAGAAACTACAGTTTTTAGATCATATTAGTATAGCAGGGTGTGTTATATCTCTATGAATTATTGGGCAATTTTTATTGAATTTATGAATTAACTATATCCAGATTCTGTTGAATATTCGCAGTGTCTCGCGTTCTTTTAATGAATGATACATAAGTTTCAGTAAGTAATTATAATAAAATCACAATAAAACCCTTTGTGGCATTACTTTCTCTCATTCATTCAAAGTGTGTAATTTTGTTGAAACACATGTCAGTTACTCCGAATTATGTCAAGTTTATTCTACTATATTTTCGAATTTTGGTCTGAGTATTCCTGTCATCTGTATCTCATTTATCTACGTTCTCTTGAGATCTTCTGCTGCTGATCTATTTCATTGGTCCTCGAAAGCACGTGTCTGTTTTCTTATTGATTCCAACGATGATTCTACACAAGTTTCACAGTATTCAGCTCTCAGCTACGTTACAGATATAGCGTCACTGCGTCACGAGATACTCTACTTGAAGTTTCAGAAAACTACAACCATTCATTCAACATTATTTTTTTATATACATAATGTGTTACATTTCATTTTCACCACATTCATCTTCATCACCTGAAATCATTTACTGTCAATCATCTCTCCCAATTGTTTATTTGTTCCTTACCTGTTAACCCTAATTCATAGTCTTTCGATCAGCTGTAACTTTCATGTGTCAGATTCGTTTTGTTCATGCACCATGTCCCTCTAGCGTAAACTATTGTTACCAGTATTATTGTGTCTCGTCTGCAACCCTCTTAGCGTCTCTGTGTTCTTGGTGGATGAGAATTGGAGTTTGAAATGCTTCTTCTTTTCTTATTAAACTAATAATTAGAAAAACCGTACTTAACTTAAAAACAGACTTAACTTTGTGAAGGTCTTTCTAACGGGCACTTTTAAATTAGTTAGTGAAGAGTTCATATCAAATAGTGTTCGGGAGTTTATTAAGAAATTTTAGTGTCAAATTGATTACCGGGCCGAAATTTCTCTCACTTTTTGTGGATTCAAACTCTCAACGTTTTTTTGAACTTAGCTCAGCGGAGATTCTCCGGATTCATTTTGATAAATTTCTTCAAGCTAAAAGCCGATCAACACCTCAAGGTAAAAGAATTATTCAAGTTACAGTCATTTATTTTCTACGTTAAAACTTATTTGCTACATTGAAATCATTAAAATCACACTTTGAACATATCACAAATTAAGACTTAATTAAATTAAAATCATATTAATCAATCCCGCCATCGACGAAGCGCATTTCAGGCTCTAATTGGTATTCCTTTCAGGCTTTTTGTTTTGTACCCTTTTCGTTGGGTTTTTCGTCTACGTTGCATCATTCCCATTTGTTCCTGTACCATTTCCATCGTTCTCGTCATCTTGGAGATATCGTTCAAATTCATCGAACATCTTCGTTCATCTCCGTGTCTGTGACTTCATCTTCGACATCTGTGTGCTTCTCGAGGAGCGACTTGCCGCCATCTTGCGATCTCGTCATCGTCCTGATTTCCCGCTCCGGCGCAAAGCTAAGCACCATTCATTTTGTTTATGCTCCAATTCATTACATATTTTATTTATTACGTTATTGATTTTGTTTATTGCTTGATAATACTACTACATTGGGTGAAACCTTCTGTAATACCAATCAAACGGATATTTAAGTTTTGTGCGTATTCAGTTTTGCTTACGTTGTGTTATTGCCACACACGGGTGGCGGACGCATTCTACGCCGAACCGTGCGACATTATAGCTTTTAGAGAGCAGTTAGGTAGTCTAGTTTTATGTTATGAGCGTACTACGAACACTGAGGATACCCCCATCTGTCGCATAGGTTACAGTACACGCTTAGTTCTCATTATACCGCTGTTTGGCCACCTGAACTCTAACCGCTGTCGTGAGCGCGATTCTCGCGGGGACTGTGCTTGCCATTCGCGCGGCCTACCTAATTCTTTGGCCTACGCTTACCAAAGTTTGATTGGCAATTCCGAGCCAACCATTATTGTAGCCATTGACAAGGTTGTGAATAAAATCACTCAACGCGAGATACGCATTTTTCAATCAGCGCCCCGATGATTTCCTTCCCCCTTCCGCTTAGGTTTGGCGATTAACCATCGACTGACCCGAGGAGCTTCCAGATCGCCTGGCGCCCAACAAATACGAAATCCTCCACCACTCAAAGTAGACCGCACGCCGTCTCCACCGAGCTAGCTAGGGTCAACCCGGATAGGGGTTGTAGGGAGGTAATAAATGAATTCATTTCTCAGA
Organism: Dromius quadrimaculatus; assembly: GCA_963989225.1. NCBI lineage: Eukaryota > Metazoa > Arthropoda > Insecta > Coleoptera > Carabidae > Dromius > Dromius quadrimaculatus. Next base: position 9,870,738 of record OZ022328.1, read on the forward strand.
TGTGAATAGTGAACTGTCAAGGATTTGTATTAGTATTTGCGATGAGAATCTCCATCTTCCGAATTTTAGGAGCAATAGAAGTGGTCCAATTTATTATGTGAAAATGTATCAGAATGTCATTATTTGTTATATATTGTGAATCTAAGAAGGCATCACGCATTGTATTTTGCACATTCGAAATATGGACAGACTAGAGTAACAAGTGGATTAATTTAAATTTTCTTCCGAATATGAATTGAACGCTTAAAATACATCCAGGATTGTGTCGACTGTGTTGCTCATTACCTTGGGTTCAAATAAAAAGCGAGTGGTAGTCTATTGATCGTCTTGATCCAGAGCCATAGGAGCACTAGGAACCCTAAGCTATTCATTTGAACTGCACTGATCGAATGCTATTTACGTTGTTCAACCGCAGATTAATATGCCCAGCCGTTTGGATATTCTTACACATCGACTGGCTTATGCTAAGATGTGCACATTACAATTTAAAAGATTGAAGAGTCACTTGCTGGCTTGGAAATATTTCAAAAAATAATTGTTCCCAAGAAAATATGCTACAAAATGATGTTCTAATTGAAATAATTACTCCAAAATATGTTTTCTCTCTGCACGCTTTGTGAAAGCTATTGCCTTTTAGTTATAGAATCAATCGTTCCAATTCTCGTAATGTTGCTTTATCCTTTTCGTATCCCGACCATTGTTCCTTCTTCCCTCTCTTATCCCGATATACAAACTCTTTCTATTCCCTTGAAACTTCGGCAAACTTTTCTTTTTGGTTTTTAACTTATTACCTGTGCGATTGTGTTCATAAAGGAACTGACGACAGCCCGACTCCTTTTATGAGAATATGAATTTACATTTATTTTAATTTTACTGCTGTTGCACCACCGAGACCGGATTTTTGAAAACACTAATTGCGTTCATAAAGTTCTTCACGATGAATATTGTCATCTTTCTCTTATCCTGCTATTGCTGCTATTTCGCTCTTTTCCGTCCTTCATTGTTGTTGGAATGAAATAATGAAAAATACGATGTATGCTTTCAAGAAATAAGGTTTTGCAAGTAAAGTTCTCTAATAGTATATATTAAATATAATCTTGTTTTAGCTTATTAGAACACAAACGATGTTAAAGTAAAATGTACGTGCTTAGTTAGAAAAATGTGATCACAAGAAGTTGTGAAAATCGTATATCAGGTTCTCCTAATATCAGTGTAAGCATCCCAACTCTGATAAAGTGCCTTCCATCTATCACTTAATATGTTGTCAGCAAGCTTTCATATTCCGTACGTCATTTTGATGCGTGTGGAGCGTTATTGCAACGAATATGGTAAAACTTGGAAATAGTTTGGTGGTTATGTAGTTAGTTACGAGTACGGCGTTTCGCGAACGAGCAAAGTCTCAGAATGATTGCACATTATACGAATAATGCCTGGAAATTCAGCAGCCAACGATGCAAATTTAAAGCTGTAATATACACCGTTTGCGCTCAATGTAAACTACTCTCAAACTTACCTTCACATAGGTAATAAGGTTTCTGTTTATTAATAAAAGAAACAAAGTATTCATTCCAACATTACACAAAATGTTGCCAGATACGAAAGTAGCACTGAGTTTTTATTACTTCTAATTCAAACTTGCACAGAGAGATTACAAAAAGTTTCAGGAAACGTGTAACTTCTTTATTACTAGTCTGATGAGAAATATTTTCATAGAGATACTTTACATGTTTGTATACCTTTGAAGACGATGAGATTTCTAATTCTTTATTCACAAATCCAACCAAACACTCAAACATAATCTTTTATTATATATGAGGACAAAATTTGCGATTTGACCTCCTCTTTATAACAAATTGAAGTGAAATAATTCATGCATTTTTAGAGCCAGATGTTTCAAAATCCCAAAACTTGCTTGCTGTTTTCATTAATTGACGACGATTCGAACCAAAATTCGCATATTGGTTCTATTACTGTGTTGTAATCGATGATAGTTTGAAGGGACAAACTCAGTTGTGTGTGCAATTCTTGAAATAGTGTGTGATAGTGATATGTTCTGCGTGAACAATTTCGAAAGTTTTTCTTCATGTTAAAAGCAGCCTCAAAGCCCCATATCTGGTAAGTTCTTCTGCGAGTAAACTCTGATCATGAATTTAAAAAATCCAACATAATTCTGTTTGGATGTGGCACCTTTATTCAAATTCAATATTACGTCTATAGAATGCTTTGAACATAAGACTTTATTGTGAATCCCAGTTTGTACAACATGATATCTAAGAATGAATATGCTATAAAGTATGTTACAATAGAAATATTTTTATTATACTCTATGTTCTCGTATGTAGGCGGGTCGCCCAACGCATGGGGTCTAGATCATTGATATAGGGTAGAAATATTGAAATTTCTGATCCTATTGTTAATATAATAACACTGTGAGGTTTTCACTTTTATTCATAGCTACTATTGTCACTAATAGAATATTTATCAATTTTTTAAGATCGAAGAAATTTCAATAATAAAAATTGACGTGCTCCGCACACAGGATAATAGCTTTGAGGATTATGTCCGGATATTGAGAGATTTCCATGTGATAAAATAGAGCAAAATTGTCGTAAGTTATATGCTGAAGGACACGACGTGTTCTTAAGTGATACATTGAATCTTTACTCTGTATATTCAGCTGATTCTCAAAGCTTGAGCTGTATAAGATATGCAATGAATTGAGGTGATAAACTATTATCTTCAAAGAACATTTCTGCTGAATATAGAGAAAATTTTAGTTTATTTGTCGACGTCCATCTACACGTACAAAAACCGAGAATTTTGAAGTTCTATATAGAAATTATATCTCTTATTTGGTTTTAAGCTACTTAACCAGGACTCTTTCAGTGCAATTTCAGTCTAATTCGGACATTTCCATCAAGCTATGAGAACAAGAGATATAGTTTTGCAATGCATTTCTCCTTGATTACATCAATTTGAGATGCTTTTCCTTTCTTGAGCAACTGTGTTGTGGATTATGAATATTCAAGTAGATTTCATGAATTTCCGGTTGCAAAACAGAAATTAAATCAGAAAAATGAATGGATAGCTACAATAAGAGGAAAATGTGATGAGTATTATAACCTTCATTTATGATGTAATCAAATTAACATTGAAAATGGCAGTCATTGAAGAATTTACAGGTTTTTATAGACAAATAGTTATTATATTCTTGGCTATAATTCACCTCTTATATTTTTTTAAGAGTGTCAACTCAAACTCTGATATTAATAAGTTTACTGTATTAAAGCATATCTGGTAGAAGATGCACAAAAAATGTTCTTAGAGTGGAAATCTGTTACCAAAATATCGATAATTTCTTTTTTCTTTTACTTCAATGACCTATATAATAGGGAAAGTATTAATATCGTGGTTCCTTCACCGTTCGTGATCTGGATGAGTACACATCCTTTAGACCCAAACATAATTTAGAAAAAAAGTTGGACTTTCTGTCTGAAAACACGATAACTCATGAACGCGTTGGAATTTTTAACTGAATCATATATAATTTTTCTATTGAAAACTGGGTTCGAGTTCGTGAATGAGCTTTTTTGTAACCAGTGGTATCAGAACTTGTCAGTTACTTGCGTTTATTTCAAAGACGGTGATATTACCATGAAATATTATATAACTGATATTGATCCTTCACCAATAACATTTTTCAAAGTTATCAGCGGTTTATTTGCTATTATCAAAATTTGAATGATTCTAACACTCGCTATATTTTCCTAATGTAGAGAAATGATGAGAATCATGATGGAAAATTGGAATAATTATTAATATTTGGACATCACATGCTAACGTTTATCAATTGTTTTTTTGAATTCTATCGTGTTTGTTATCAAATTAATGCTACAATTCTGTGCGAATCCATAAGTCCTACCGATCTATAACTCCATAAGAAACTGATAAGAACGCATCCACTTTTGTTGATTATTGTCAATTTGTTCATTGCGATTTGGTTTAATTTACGGATTTACGAATTTATGGAATTTAATGATTGCAGCATAAATCTCCTGCAGAAATAATTCCAGTAGAAGTGTCGAATGAGATATTTGAGCGATTTTCAATTGTTTTTTCACAAGCTATTTCACTGATGTCTAGTTTGGTATCAATTCAAATCATCATGGGTAATATTACGAGTGCTTGAAAATTATCTGGTTAATTTTTGAGCATGAACGGTATTTAGGGGGAATATCTCCCGAATGTCACAAAATACGATCCAAAACACTGTTATAGGATTTTACTTCATCTATTGGTACAGTTCTTATTATATTTTCGTAGATTTCATCTTCAATTACACCAAGCCGAATTATTTTGACGACTTTTAACAAATACTTAGAAAAAAATTGAGTTGCTATTGAGTTTGACATTGCTAATTTACAATACAAACAGAATATATTTTTTTATTTGTGCTGTCAAAATAGTTTGTAAGTGGAAATTCCATACGTTGTCTAGACAATGTCGAATTTTCGTTGTTATGTCTTGATAAGCTCACTTATCTCATGGAAGAATTAATTTATGAGTGGAATATTCATTTATTATACCATAAGTAGTTGAAGTATTATCGATTATTTTTGTGGTGCTATCACAAAAGTTTATTGTGCTTGCGTTTGAATACCACGAGTGTGCAGCACTATAAACATGAGTGATTGCCCCACAAAAATAATCTGTAATACTTTAACTACAAATGGCATATGGAGGACTATTCCAGGAGTCAAACCATTTTTTCAAATTAGTTTTCTATGAGTCTAGTAACAACTCACGTTATTTTCATAGGAACGAGTAAGCAAACTCCTGCCAAACTGAAAAATTAGAATTTCTTGCATTTTCTTTGACGAATAATGGAGAAATATATTGCGTCTTGATATGAGAACTAGTTTAGAAAGGTTTGGTGATAGATCAGAAGATGAAATTGATTAAGATATTCATAAAAGTATTCCATTGAATACGAAGAAAGCACAAATTGGAGGTATCCACATCTTTGAGTAAAATACTCACTCTGACCACTAGTGTAATACCCGATGGTATTTTCACACGTCCAAATACCCACTGATGTGCACCGTTTCTATGACGATTTAGCATTGTTAACCTTGTTATGAATACTACGAATGAAATAGTCAGTGGAATCCACGTTGCTATCTCTAAATTACATTTCCTGCGTTCAAATGTCATAACTGTATGATCCAATGAGTCAAAGACCTCAAAAATCTAAAATAGTACTCATTTTCAAATGACGACAATGATAGTTGCCAGTTTTATAATGATAGCTGTCACTTTGAAATATGCAATTAATTGAAGCGACACTCTACATTTTGTATAATTATGAGATATTGATGAACCAGGCCATGAAATTTATGCTCAAGGAGGTATTGTGCTGGCCACATCAGATTTTTTCATTGTACTTCAATACAGTGCACATTTATACTGGCAGTTATTTGTAGAAGACTGTATCGAAGCTTTACAGCTTGATTTAACGATCCTCTCCTACGAAAGCACAACATTTGCCGCATATAAATTTTTTACACTCGTAGCCAGTTTATGAAAATATTTATAAATTTTTTGTCCCACACAGAAAATTCATCATAATTTTTTTGTCTACTTCACATTCGTCTTCCAATGAAGAATCAGTAACTAATTTGAAGATATGCATCTCTTGTAATAGTCCAAGATCCCAGACCCGCCAGACGTTACTTATTTTCTGAGAAACAAAATTTGTGGATTAGAATAGTGTTAGTCGGTACTTTGATCGTACGCATATTTGCTAGTTTGTGCCGATGGCCAATTTGTAGATACGAAGTGCAACAGGTACGTTATGACTTTACTCACTTTTCTTAAAGTCTGAGTGATGATTTTTATGTATTTTCTAGAGAATATTGTCGAAGATTGATAACCAATACTGCCAGATACTTTCCATCGCCAGTAATTCCTACTAAACGCTTTAAATCTCGCAAAAAATGAAGTAATCTTACTTATAGTCTAAGCCCTATTTTTTATATATGATACTTAGAGGGAGCAGTTCCAATACTTTGCATAAACAGCCAAACCAAGGAAGATTTAAATGCCGATAGATATTTCCTTCACTATCAAGCGTACAAATAGTGACCTCGCGCTTTTACTCACAGCGATATTTTAATTGTATCTGGGGGATGTTTAGCCCTACAATTGATCTGGCTGTTAACAAAAAATATTGAAATTGTGTCCTGAGTATCATATATAAAAATTAACCCTCTGACTATAAGCAATATAACATTATTCTTCGCGAGCTTTAAAGAGTCAAGCAGAAATTACCACCGATGGATAGTGTCTAGCAGTGTTGATTATCAATTTTTTAACAATATTCTTTGGAACATACGTGAAAATCAGCACTCAAGACTCTAAGAAAACTGAGTAATGTCTCAACGTACCTATAGCACCTCGTATCTATAAATTGGCCGTCGGTACAAACTAGCAAATATGCGTATGATCAAAGTACCGATTAGCACTACTCTAATCCACAAATTTTGTTTCTCAGAAAATAAGTAACGTCTGGCGGGTCTGGGATCTTGCTCTATAATTCATGTAATTGTATAAAATATAAATTCATCGTACCAAAATATAATATATCTTTTTTCCACTAACTTTAACAAGGTGATAACCACAAAACTTACATGTCAAAGCTCTATCCGTTTTGAGAGTCCTCGACTCCATTTTGACTATTTTCTGCTTCACGTTAGTAAGTGCGTGCGAATGTAACTCACGAATCTAAAAATCCGTCGAATGTATTGCGTTGGAATTTGGCTATATTCTATTTTTATATTAATCGGCTGAACTAGAGATGCACTTGATATAACAGTCTTTCCGAATTTTCCACATAAGCTCAAAGCAATTAGCCGTAGAATCTAGAGATTTTGTATCAAGCTCTTTGATAATATGTAGTTGTACACCTCGTATTATGATTGCGATCAGCTGTACAATGAATCGAAATATAACTTAGTAAACAGTTATTCGAATTTCTCGCTAAAATGCAGAACGATCAGCTGTATAAATCAGAATTAAAAGCAATTATAACTTCAAAATGTTGATTCCATTTTTTGTAGCAATCTACTGAGCCGGGAGTCAACCTTATTTGAAATTCTTTTTTGAAGCTATCGGCCATAGAAATCAGTATTTGAGATTGCAACAGCATTTTGCTGAATTTTAGTATCCAAATAATCACCTTAAGTTTTGGTTGCAATCGATTCTGCCTCATGTCAATGTCAAAGTCAACAGTCATTCATCCAGTCACAAGGTGTATAAGTGAGTCATGATTTTTTACTTTGACATTACATAACCAAATTTTCATTGAGTTTCAAGCTATTCTTCTATTCATCATACTTACTTTTTGAAGAAATGCAGGACACCGTAAAGTAAAGTTTGTCCGTAAAACAGAATTTGATAATTGGAACATCAAATCCGGATGTGTCTCACAAAATTACAAAGTCAGGAGTCGGTTTTCACACGACGTCAGGACGATGGTGTGGAAACCGACTATTTTAAGACAGTAGTGCAAAATGCCCTTTATAAAAAATGTGAATACACTATCAGTGTGATTCTTTAATATGTTTTGCTTTGGAGATCGAACGATGCAGCAATCTGTACCAAGACGTCGATTACGTATCATTGTTTCCAGACGAAGACCACATGTATCAGTCAATGAGCTGTAATGTGCCGTGTATTGAACAAGCCGATAAACTTCCATAGGGTTTAATGACGGTCCTCATTGCCACTACGCTCATTTATCTGGACGCCACGCAGTCTGAGATTCTACACAACAACCAGCGAACAAATGAGGAAGGACGAAGTTTGCGATAGATTCAGATTACCTTTGTGATGTTGTTGAAAGTTACGAAGAAGTTTTTGCTCCCGGAATATGTGCTTGATTCAGCCTTCTATTCTCCATATTGCTGCAACTAGGTAATAATAATCAAAGTGGTATGACTTTTGGTACCCTGGAAAACTCATGTCATGACCTTTCCGGTAATAATTTCTCAATATTTTCAAAATGAATACAAAAGAAGATATCAGATTGTGAAATTTTTATTCCAAATAAAGTTAAGTAATTGTATTTCCTAATAATGTGTCTGTTGAGTCCTTTGTTTTCTTGATCTCAAATCGTTATCAAACTATTTCACACTCATCAGTATTGTTCAATTTGATGATTTTCATAAATAGCAATGGTATGACCTCAGAACTATCAATAAATGAATTAATAATTGTGTTTAATACTAGCCACTAGAATTTGTGTGAGATTATCACATCTCACAAGCGTGTTGGGGTAGCTATTGTCTAATATTGTGAGTATATTGGCAGCAAATCCATTATTAGTGGAAGTAACATGAAGTGCAACTCCCTCTAAGCAAAAGTTACAATTATGCAAAAGAAAATCGGCTCAGATTAGCTCAGTTAAATTCGGCTTAGCTTGAATAGTATGCCAACACCTCAGGCATTAGACAAAAATGCTGTTGTAAAATCAGTCTATATGTACCTATATACTACCAATTTTTCTAATTATGGAATAACTGAGGGATAAATTCAACACTTGGTTAAGTTTCACAATATTTTATTGATATGACGTACGTTTCGACTTACAGTCATCATCAGGTATACTAACTTTAACAGAAAATTTTGACATCTTATATACTAATCTTATGTGCTAACATAGTGAATAAGAGGGGAGAAACCTAAATCTAATTTGTCATTCACAATTAATTTCTGCTCTCTAATTGCTTTCTTAATCTCCAAGTTTTCCAATAGATTGAGTTTTAATCCTTTCCCTTGCACGTGCAAAATATTAAAATTACCGCTTAACTTGTGGTTATGTTCAAGGCAATGATTCGAAAATCCTGTAGTATTTTTACCGTTCTCTATTGATTTAATATGTTCTCTAATCCTCTGTTGGAATTTTCTATCACTTTGTCCTATGTAAATCGCTTGGCAATCATCACAATTGATCTGGTAAATACCATTTCTGTTATTTGAATCGATCTCTCCTTTGTTATCGATAAGAAGAGTCCCTACATTATTTTTGTTCGATGAAACTGTATTTATGTTAACAAGCTTTAAGTTTCTTTGAATTTTGTTAGTTAGATTATAAATATAATTGACTTAGAACCATTTAGAACAAATACTATTATGTCCAGAGGGCGTGTAGAATAATCTCAATAAGTGTTTTCTACTCTTGTTGGAAATAAGTTTGTCCACTATATAAGTGTTGTAACCATTGTTATGAACTATATTTTCGATGACATAAACTTATTTTTTATAGTTCTCCTCGTTGAGGGGTATATTGATGAGACGGTGTACCATACTATGAATAGCTGACATTTTTATTGTTAGTGACGTATGGTACACCGTCTAATCAATATACCCCTCAACGAGAAGAACTATAAAAAAGAAGTTCATGTCATTAAAAATATAGTTCATAATAATGGTTACAACACTAATATATTGGACAAACTTATTTCCAACAAGAGTAAAAAACACGTATTGAGATTATTTTTCACGCCCTCTGGACATGATAGTATCAGTTCTGAATGGTTCTCAGTCAATTATATTCATAATCCAACTAACAAAATTCTAAAAAAATTTAAAGCTTGTTAACATAAATACAGTTTCATCGATCAAAAATAATTTGGGGACTCTTCTTATTAATAACAAAGAAAAGATCGATTCAAATAACAGAAATGGTATTTACCAGATTGATGGTGATGATTACCAAGCGATTTACATAGGAAAAAGTGGTAGAAAATTCCAACAGAGGATTAAAGAACATATTAAATCAATAGAGAATGGTAAAAATACTACAGGATTTTCGAATCATTGCCTTGAACATAACCACAAGTTTAGCGGTAATTTAATATTTTGCACGTGCAAGGGAAAGGATTAAAACTCAATCTATTGGAAAACTTGGAGATTAAGAAAGCAATTAGTGAGCAGAAATTAATTGTGAATGACCAATTATATTTAGGTTTCTCCCGCTTTATTCACTATGTTAGCACATAAGATCAGTATATAAGATGTCAAAATTTTCTGTTAAAGTTAGTATACCTGATGATGACTTTGTAAGTCAAAACGTACGTCGTGACAATAAAAAATTGTGAAACTTAACCAAGTGTTCAATTTATCTTTCAGTTATTAAAAATGTTTTACCAAGTGCCCACTACAGAATCCTATCAAAGTACTAATTATGAAAGCTTCAAGAATCGAAGCCTGCCTACTTTTCTCCAAGCACTTATTGAGAATCACCGTGATTTTCCAATAACTTATAAGAAGATCGATCATTAGATATCTTAAAAATCAAGATATGGATGAGAATCTTTTTTCTTTAATATTAAACATCAAATTGGAATAAATAGCTTGATATACGTCAAATGGCGTTTATTGTATAGAAAATAATCTGAAATCTTGGAATGTAGGTGTATTTTGTTCAGTTCTATGCCTCTGTGTAGTCGTTAATCTGTTCCATTTCATTATTTTTAATTGAAAGATCAAGGCAGTAATTTTAGGAAGTGATTATCATATTGATTGAATTATCTTATCTCATTATTAATTTGGAGTGGGTTGAAGGTATTAGGAACAGAATTTTCTGGAAGATACATGATACTTGATTTATGGGACAAGTTTTTTTAATCATGACAAAGGTAAAAAAAAACGTTTCAATTAAGAATAACGTTACTATAAAACTAAAGAGATGGAGCTGTACTATTCTAGTTCTATTTTGGTATAGTTTATACATATAGACAGTGATTGACTCTTTTGTTATCAGATATGAGTTTTTTAAAGTTTCAATGCTTCCGATCCTCATCCATATATTCTTTATTTCGAAATTACGTCTGACATACAAAAATTGATCGATATCATCAGTTGATGTCAAAACATTATGTATTCACCTCGTAAATACGATCATTCAATTTGCTATTTCTTAGATACTTGAATCGAAATACGTTAGTGTCGCACTTAAAGTCAGCAATGCAGTCTTAGTAATGCGAGTGCTATTCAGCTTGAAAATAAGTTAAAGTATATTCGTAGATCATTTGCGCAGTCATCTCCCATTTGCAATAGTTTCGGGCATATTTATCATCGAACTGACACTCTAATTGAAATATTGTAATGTGAGTGAAAACGTGCCATGAACACATCCTCATGATATTCTTAGTTATTGAACAACATCTTTGCACCGAGAATCAATTGGTGTAACATGACTTACATAACTTTTTCCGGCGTATCTATCCGCCCACACAATCAGAGAGTCGTTTATAGATTAAAGATAGAGGAGTTAAAAAAATATACAAGAATCATGAAACCATGAAGAATGTAATATTTGCAGTATTCCACAATAGTATGATGCTGATAGATGCAATCAAGCTGACAGCTACCGCTGAATGGTGCACTGTAAAATGCTAACTATGAATAATTACATGAGACGAACTCAGCCTCCTGATACTTTCTTTGAACTAAAAACGGATAGCTGGAACAAATCTTTCTTGACGTTGTTACACGACTGCAAGCCAGTAGAGTCATCTATGATTGTAGGATGTAATATTTGCAGGCCTGATAAATGCATAGAGGTACAATAGACAATAACTGTTAAACGATGTACTCAGTAAGATTTGCCTGGAGTACTTCGTGAAGTTACAGAGCTTTCTAGATCAAATTTTTTGGGGAGACTACTCTCCACTTCTGATTTTTGATGTTATTCGCTTATTATCCATTTCTTCCTATCTCTTTTTTTCTCCTTACACTAAGTTATATCTACTGTTTTAAGATCTGCTTCTACTTCTTTATCAATGATTGTCTTGATCTTCCTCTTTTTCTTCTTCCTGTTGAGTTCCATTCTAGGATCGACTTCATTGTGCCTTGTTTCCAAGCTCTCCATATGTGTCCAAGCCATTTTATTCTTTGCTGCTATATTTTCTTTACCATATTCTCTTCGTCTAATTCCTTTTCTATTTTGTGATTCATTCTTGGTCTATATTAGTTTTCTAGCTCTAGTATTCTTCTTTCCATCATTTTCAAATTTTCTCTACCTTTTACCGTCATTGACATTATTTTGACAGCATAGAGTGCTATTGACTCTATTATTGTCCTATATATTCTTATTTCTGTTGTTTGTGATATTGTTCTACTTTTCAATAGTTTTTTATTTGCGTGCAAAGCTCTGTTTGCTGCTACTATCTTTTATTTCATTTCTGCTTTTCTTTGGCCTTTATTTTTCATTGTGTCAACTGGATATTTAAATCTGTCTACCTTTTCAAAACTATATTCTCCAATCTTCATTCCCTAATCCTTTCTTGTTTCTCTGAATTTTTTTATTTTAGTCTCATTGATATTTGTTTCTATTCCTATGTTACTATTTTGCGTTATTATTCCTTGTAACATCTCTTTTATCGTTCATCTATTCTCTGTTATGATCGCTTAAGCGTATGCTATTATTGGTCCTGCTTTTGTTTCCTAATGTTGAATTGAATAGAATCTCTGATAGCGCATCTTCTGATCTATCTTTATGTTTATCACAAAATCTTCTGTTTCTTCTTTTTATGGTATAATTCTAATTCTCGTTCTTCTCATTATCATTGCTATCAATCATCTCAGTTCTTCTGGTATTTCTAATTCTTTTAGAGCTATATAGAATATCACTTTTTCTCTTTTGATTGAGTCAAAAGTTTGTTTGAAATTTACGAACAGAGTCTTGGTATCCACGTTGAGTCATATGATGTTTTTCAATTATTTGTTTCTATATGTATGGCGTCCATTCTCCTTCGATGAAACCGCATTGATACTGTCCGACGGTAGTTCTTGTTACATTTGCTAACTTTATTTGTGATATTTTAGACAGGACTCTGTACGTAGTGCTCAGCAGTATTATTCCTCTGCAATTCTGGCATACATTTTGATCTCCTGTCTTATGAATTGTGATAATCTATTCCATTTACCATCCTTCTGGTATTTTGCCTTCCCTTCATATCCTGAGTATGAGCTCATATATATGTAATCGTAGTGTTTCACTTCCATATTTTATGAGTTCTATGGTATTTTTGTCTTCTCCAGAGGTTTCTCTGTTGCGACACTTAAATTGGATCTGATTAATATTTTCCCAGATTGAAAATCATATGAGGATAATTGAACCCTTGCTATACTCAACTGATTTGGCAAAGTTATTTGGCCTCTTAAATATTTCACGGGGTACTCATATTCATAATTTCACCTATTTCTCCTATATTCGAAACTATAACATCATTTTCGGTCGTGGCAAGTGCTTGCGTATCATTCCAATTGATAACTAATGAACTCAACTGTGTAATAAGTAATTCAAATTAGCCCTGTGGCTTCAGATGAAGCGGCAGGTGTGACAAATTATGATGAATGCTTGGCATTATTCGCCATTGCTCTTGTGATTATATACAATAGATAATAAGTTATCCCTTCAGGGTCACTATTGACTTACATGATAATCTATCTGCTTTATAATTACTCACACTGAGAAAACTAAATTGCACCATTCAAGTAGTTACATGTTAAGTGGCTGAAGGTAAAGTACTTGGATTCATATTGTAAGATTTAAATTGGTAACTAATCTGTTTAATTCATTCAAGGACTCAATTATTATCGTAAAATGTGATATATTATCTAGACTACTATTTCGAAAACTGATTTTCTCAATTAGATGACATTCAAATATATACATATTATTCGACAAAGATGGGAATTTATTTCCTAACCTCAGAAATTCGACGTTCGACGTTTCATTCGTTCTGTGGTATCAGGTTATCACTTATGTCGTTCAATTTCACCAACTGAGCTAAGGGTTCTACCACTTACTATCACATCAACGCCACCACTTCAAGTAACCAGGGATATCCTTGAAATTGTTACCCCTACCATATAGTTTTTTTATTGCAAAGAATTTTTGATAGTAAAGAGATATTGTTTCAAGCGTATTTGCTCACCTATTTGTCATCAGAAAAAAGAATAAAAAAATTGCAATATTTTTCATTTAATACCATCACATCAAGTTTGATTGAAAATAAATCTCTTCTTAATCTCTGCAGATATATCCACATACGTGCACACCCTCCATTCATATTGTCCAATTTTAATAGCAGGATCTGAGTAATAAAATGCCTAAAGCGTTACATTAAAAGTTAAAATACGTAAAAGACACCCGAAGGACGTAGAGACCGCGTTTCTCTTTCAGATGAAGTGGCTTTTTAATGGATTATGTAAAGTGGCCTGTATATAGAACAATTTACACCTTCGGAATGCTCCATAAAGGCGCAAAATAAAAAATAATAAAAACTTTGAACGGTGAACACTTGAACTGTGAAAGCCCTTTGTTGTGATATCGAGTTTTATATTGACATTTTTATTATAAGAGATATCTGAAAGAACAGAGAATACGGACGGTTTCTGCAATTGTACCTATTGGCTATGAATATATTTTCATATTTTATTCCGCACTGTGGAATATCGATGAGCACAGTTTTTTGTTATTCTATATATTCAATACTAAAATAAAAATGGGTGGGCTTCGACGATAACCACTAGAACCCTTAAATAAATCTACTTTTTGATATTACAGGAGAGATTTAATTCTTATTGTCATTTTCTGCAGTGTATAATACTGAAATACTAAGCCCTAGGAGCAAATCATAGCTACTGTTATCTTTATTTCAGTCTCTGTAAGTCTGTTAGTGCTAAGATTTGAAGTGAGTAGTACTTAATATTGTCCTCAAGAAATTTCACAGGAACGTTTGGGTAGACATTCTTTATATTCTCAATTTTGTTACCGTATGAAAAATTTATGTCCCTTGTCGCAACAAATGCTTATTCCTACCAAATTTACATTTTTATATCGCTGTTTTGTCTCAATATTAATATTCCATCCTCCATAAGTCGCTCTTGGTGTCCCTAGGTACATTAACAAATTCAAATATGTCAGATGAAATTCTTTTCGCCACAGGTAGGAAGCGGTATGCTATAATATCATACTGTTTCTGAACGACACATTAAAAATATTACCGCTCTTTGATGCATTTCCAAGTGGATCATGGTGGTCGTAAATTTAGTTTTATTCACTTGTAATAATTGAAGATTTCAATTAGTTTTCTATTGCGACTAGCTGCAAATATATCATTGAAGAATGCTCGTTTTGTTATTTTCTGAGTAGACGATTCTTATGATATCATGCACATCTCAAGAGATTATGATCATGAACTTCTTCGGCTCCAATTCGTGAGGAATAGCTCACTGTTTTCATTGTTAGCTGGTCTCTGGTGTGTTGTGCTGGATCCATATTTCATTCAGTTCATCAAATCATTAAACATTACTAAACACTTTTCCAAAATAGTCAGGAGATCCTGTTTTTGTCGACTGGGAGCACTTATGGCACCTATTTGGCAGAGAGCTACCTCAGTCCCAAATATTGATGTGAAACGATCATTCATTCGATTGAAATGTCAGGAACATCACTCATTTCGTGCTCAGTTACTTGTCGGTCATCGATTATCGTTTTTGATATTATCGAGCAAAGTAATCTCTTTTAGACATCTTGACACCCATAATTAAGAATGCTCTTACGACCGATTCAAATTCAGTTGTTCATCATTTATTTATTGGAATTGAAGGTACATATCTCCCATTAACATCGTTTGATTTGGATTCTAATAAGTATTCAATCACTATACAATATTGAAATGTACTAATTTTTGTGAGAGTACCAAAGTTTTTTAATAACGATAGAACACAAATTTACAAAGAACAATGTGAATTTGATAATAGTGAGATCATTATGTGATTTGAACGATCATTTCCCAACCGCTGATTGTATACCCACAAAGAGCAATGCTATCGAGATTATGGAATGAACGCACGCGTGAGGAAGCTGCGTTAGTAGAGCAACCGTAATTAGCAACTGGTTCTCTTACGCATACGCTATTGCAGTTGATAATGTCAACTTCACGTCTAGTTATTCATACTCATTTTTTAACTCTCAACCCTGGACCTACCACTTATTTCTTTTCAAGTGAAGTCAAGAATGTCTAAATTAATCACGCTGCAGATGACTCGCCTAGATCGAGTCCTTCTTGTGTGAAATCTCATACTGTTTGATACAATGAAAAGTAATATGTGATTTGTTGGTAGTTCCACAGCTGTTTACATGTGAGAATAGCCTGAATAGCTCTCAAGCTGTGTGATTTTAGAGGTAAAGGGAATATCGTAAGCCTGTGCTTTGTAGTTTCCTACATTTACTCAACACATGTTGAACTTAATCAAACTCTATTCAGATATTTGATTATGTTACAAATTAATTTATCCACGAAACTTTGTTGAACGAAACAGATTGATTTCTGAGGTAAACAGCTCCCTGCTCACTCTTTGTAAGGATATTATATAGATAACGCTGAATTATGTTTACTGGATGAGGTAATATTAGACGAGGAGATCGTTTGGTGGTGGACTCATAAGTCGGGTTCAAAACGCATCAATAACTGGGAAAAAAGCAAACTTGAAGTGCTTATAATGTTCACAGCTAGAAAGAAAATACATCAAAAAAGTGCTAGGTGCCCCCTCAATATTATTTGGTTACTCATGAATGATAAGTAATGATTGTATGAGCAGAAATATAACAGCAGATATGTTAATGAGAAAGGGTTGTAAATGGTTCCGTTTAAAAGTTCTGAAAGGTATCCTTGAACTCTTATTCCGTGTTAAGTGTATCATAATTACCTACTCTCATGCAAGTAATCATTCAGCGTAATTAGCACACATTCCTTGTAAGGGTTCATTAGTTTTTACGAAGGTTCAACTTGTAATGCAAACGCTCAATGGTCAACTAAAATTACCATTGAAGTTGTACTTCAACAATGTAATTAAGATTGTATATGATATTATATTGGTCTCACTCTTAATTCTGGCACTTATCACGAAGTGAATGTACCTAGTATAGGAATTTTCAGTGAAAAATGGGATATAAGTATTGTAAAAGAGGACACTCTAATATTGTTGGTCAAACCAAAAGAGTACAGTTCAATATTGTTGATTAAATCAAGGATTGGAGAACGACCTCATTCATCTCACTTCAAAAAGTTGAATTTAGGTTGATTGTCAATGGAATGATTCAAGTTGAAGTCATTTTTATCATCTCAGCTCAACAAAACAAAAAAATATTTTCCTTTTGCTCCTGCTATATCTGTGGATTCTGATCATTAAGAATACACAATCTGAGATTCTACTGATGCTCGAAGTTTCAATTCTGTTCATTTATTAAAACGAGGTTGAAGCGCATTCGATTCTTAAATCTGTCCATTCAGAGCTTAAGCAAGTAGTTCCAATATTACATGATTGAAAACGACAGCAGGATTCAAGGGCACACAATAGAATAAATAGATGCCAAGGTAGTGAAATTCGTCATATATACTGCTTTAAAACTAAATCAATTTGAAAAAATCATCTGTAGTCCACTGATCGTCAACATCAAATCATTTTAAAATTCATTTTTTTATCAAGTACAATAAAATCACTGTCGACCAATGAAATACATATCATAAATCTTCAGAAGCCAAAATTTTAAAGCCCAGACCTCCCAAGCCTGACAACTCTAAAGCATTGTTGCAGCTTAGGCCATACATGCATTTGTTTTTCACTGATTTAAAATAACTTTCCTAGAAGTTAAATTCGATTTCGACAGCGTTACATGCTTCCAAATAGTCCTCACATGGCAATAATTACGATCCACTTGCAAGGCAAGGTCGACCTACTGCCTCGAGAAATAAGCTAAAATCTCTTCCACATGCGAACGAAAGACCAACAAATGTAGTTTCGGCTAAGTTTCTTATGTTCGACACATCTTCTTTCCAAATGTATGACCACGTCAAACATACATGTGGATCATGCGAATTTCTCAAAGCTAGAGCAGAAGAACAGAAAGGACTCTAGGATGGGAGGTCAACTTGAAAGGAAGAATTTAGTTCCTTGAGGATATCGCTCAAGAACAGTTCAACCCGCTAATCTATCGACATGACACCGCGAAATTATTGCTTGGATTCTGTTCATTCTAATAACTTACCATATCCATTCTGAATTACTCATCCATATTATCATTGTTATTGTTTTATATCATTGTTTAAATACTTAGCTCCCACCCCTTTTCAAGTATACTGAATGCACGAAGAAATGTGACATCTGGTATACTTGAAGTTGATATAAACAAGGAGTGCAGAAAGCGAAAATTAAATACAGGGTGTCGCATTTCAATTATATATTTATGAGGGGAAGAGCTTTCACTCCTTTTTGAACATATTGCATGCACGAAGGAATGTGAGATTCGGCATACTGAAAGTTTGTGTGGAGAAAAGGTGCAGAAAGTCTTATTTATTGTGACGAATTATTTTCTAAAACTCTGTCACAGTTGCACATCCCAGAGCCTTCTACTACCGTCAAATATTCTCGAGTCCATCACAATTAATTCACATCTTGCACATCCTATAAATTTTAAAATTCGCAATTCTGTTTAAATATACATCACCGTTTTTCTTAGCATCAGCAGCCACCAGTTGGAATAAATTGATTTTTAATATTTAACAGGTGGTGGAGTGAAGTTAGGTTTTGAAAATATCTGAAATTAAAATCAACCTATATTTGTTTCATCCGTATTTATGTCTTGTGCTTATCGCTAATGAATCCTGAATGTAATCAACCGTTGTTCTGTAAATATGTTGTATATTGTATGTTTTGTTTGATGTACTTCGTGACCTTCGACTATTAACAAATGAATATCTGACATTTGACAGTAGACCGACGGAGGACTAAATCTAACTACTTCACCGACACACGAAAAGAATTTAGGACACTATGAATTTCAAGGAAATGTTTATAAGGATGTATTTAGTAGAAAAAGAGTATGAAATTTGTTGTTATGAAGAAATTTGTATTCGTAAAATTACTTCTTCTTTTTATCTGTATCTCCTCTCTATATTACTGGCAGCACTGATAAGAAATTAATTGTAAGACAAGTTGAGTGAGGATTAATTGAAATTTGAGTATGAATAGGCTATGTGGTCGATTCAAGTCCAGTCTTCTGAGTAGCCGTTCCAAAGTACACTTTCAGCTCCGATTCCTTCAGAGTGTTTACCGTCCAATGGAGTTTTTGTGCTAAGTCCGTTAGCACAACTGTCTGACACAATCTGTGAGTTTGTTTGTTTTTTTATAAGTCCGTAAAAGGAGCTCAGATTGCTTTTGCTGTTTTGAACTAAGAGTATTTTTGCTGTTTTTGAACTTGGAATATTTTTTGAATAATTTACCGTAGAGTCATCGCTGAGAAAGTCTCCATTGATTTCACACAGCCTTATTCATAGTTGAATAAACTGGGTTTAAACGTGGTTCATCTTTAGATCCGTTTCAACTCTTATTCATTGATGCGGTTTAAACCAAGTTTAAATATGTTTTAAGCCTAACCTATCTGTCAAAAATCAAGAACTGAAGTGACATGTTATTATAAAAGTGTATATTTATTTTTATTAGATCCTGTAAAGATGATTATTATTGTTACAGATATTCACTGTGTTAAATTATGTCATATTTTCATTGAAATCAGAAGAAGCAAAAATAAATTCTGGAAAATATTTCGTATAAAACATCAAATTCACTCTATTCGAATGCAATATACACAATTGCAGCATATCAAGAAGTAGAACATCTTCATGTATAGCATTTGTATGTTGATCCTGATTTGAAATAATATAATTAAATACTTGACAAGATCAAATATATATCAAATAAGAAAATGATATGGAGATAGATAATAGTTACTTCATGAATAATAATAATACTCAGAATAATAATACCTAGAACTATCAATTATTCATCCTCTTCTTCACGATGATGATTCGTTTTTTTCGATTACAACAAAGAATTCAACAAAGATTCTTTCAGTTCCTACATAAATGAAAAAAGTTATAAGTTTGGTTGATTACGATAATAGAATAATCAATAGATATGATCATATTCCTTCATTTTCAATCAAATCAGCAAAAATAACTATGAATTGGACTAAATCAAATAAGCAAACAATTCTTTCCACTGATTATAATAATGGAACAATCAATAGTACATTAAAAACCATAAAATTCCGTCATAGGATCTTCTGCTTTTTCATTAAGACAATTATAATAATTATTGTTATCAAGATTAGGATCTATTTTCACAGCTAAAATTGTATGAATGATTGTTCATTATGTATTAGTAAGGATTTTTATCTAAGATTTCTCCGACTCTATAACCTATGTCCTCCGGACTAATTTGCTCTATCTGTAGTCAAGTCCTCGTTCTGTTAAATTATGAACCATATCATAATCAAAACTTCGTTTATTCATCTTCAGAAACTTAAAATTTGCAGCGACTGTGTCTAAAATTATTTCCATGCTCCATCTCCTCTTTCAGTTTTATATTTATCAATACATTTCAAAGCAAGTATTAATTTTTGTTCGTATATCTATTCTGTTGTACTGACCAATCGTTTATTCATTTTGACCTAATCAAATCAGCAAATATAATAATCCTAGTGAATAATAACTGTCAAATGTCAATGCATATCAAAAACAAACCAAAGCCTATGAGTCAGAATTCATGAATCTGATTTAAACTGAGTTTTGTTAAACCTAGTTTAGAACTGGTTTAAATATCTTTATGAATTGAATTTTTTAGACTAGGTTTCAACTAGGTCTAGTAAACCAAGACTAAACCTGGTTTTATGTGTCTTACTATGAATAGAGCTGACAGTGTTTGAATAATTTAACGTGGAGTCTTTGCTGGCGAAGTCTTTGTCGATTGCACAGTATTGAATTAACTCAACTTAGCTTCGCCGCTGATGAAGTCTTCGAGATTTCGCAGCGTTAGATTGTTTTAACGTAAAATCACCGTTGAGGGGGTTATCATTGGCTTCACAGCATCGAGTAAGTTTAACGTAGGGTCACTACTTGGGAGCCAGTTTGATTTCACAAGCGTCGAAGATAAATTAATTCACCGTTTGGGAGATCGCTTAACGATTTGTTTGTCTTATAGTTTCTCGTTGTCTGCGACTGTCTGGGTTCATACTGCGATCGCTGGTGTCGAGTGTCATGTACAGTCGTTCCGTCACCGTCAGCCAAGTTATCTCCGTGCAAGTTCCTGCAAAATATATGTTCTATGTTCACCGTCGTCGTATTTGTGTGTAAATAAATTTCATTGTGACACCTAACCCTTTCCTTCTGAGCTATCCAGCCGTCTGCCTTAGAAACTGCTTCATCGACCGCATTGGTGCCCGAGCACTGCGTTAGCAGTTTTATATATCAAGAAATATGCACCGAATGGGAAAATGTCTGAGGTAAAAGTTTAATGATTTCTACTCCCTCTCTGAGAGGCGGAAGAGAGATTGGTTTTCGAAAGTCACTATGAAATCTCGAAGTGAAACTACCATTATCAATTTCAAATTCTGATAGACCGTCGTCCACCAAGATGGTTTTATCTCAAACTCTCGGGGATTGAATTTGATAACGTTCAAATTCAGCAATATAATGAATCACGGTCGAATTCCGACCACTGGGCGACCACTAGTTTATATTACACCACAAAAGCATGGTTAGTTCAAGCTGGTTTTCAATTAGAGGCCGTTTTGTCCCGATCTGATTCTCGAAGTGTGACCAGGAACTTGTCTAGCCCTGTCTCTTGAATTTTGAAGCCCAGCCCAACTCAGGCACAAAAGCTTGAAGATTCGTCCAATCTGAAAATAGAATTTGATGCTGTTCTACATGTCTAATAATTTTTAGGTACTCCTATATTCAACAACTACTTATCTAGACATGTTGATTAACTTTGGTTTGATATTCTCCCACAGCCCGCGAGAGCTTGTCAGATAGTATTCCAATGCGCATGCGTGCATTACTAAATAAAAACCTATCCTCTTGAGTCCATGTGCATATATGAGCCTGACAACTCGAAGTCCATCTTCAGAGAAAAAGAATGACTTCGTAACCGAATTATGAATCAGATAGTCTCTAACTTATTTGATCAAAAACATCCAAGCAGTGATCTAATGCGGTATATGTGATATGATAGCTACAAAATACTATATTAAAAACAGGAGGATGTATACCTCAAATTCATTAAACGTAAAACAACATCTCTTTGCAATAGACAAAACTGAGCTTGCTGTTCACCTGACTTGTAGCATGGGAGTCAGAACTCTTGGCACGTTATCAATAACAATAGTAGAATCTTACATCCTACGATTCTATCTCTCCATGTTGCAGATTTCAAAGTAAGGATTTGGACAATGTTGTTAATGAAAATTGAACAACACAACAAATAATGGTGGACATTGATACGGTCCACCCAATCGTTACCAAAAGAATAGATCAAGAATTGTAACTTGCAGAGTATCCTCATATGACCAAATCACAGAGCGGAGATCCGTGGTTACTTTCTGAGTCGTGATTTCGAAGGAAAAATCTTCTCATCCATTATGTCAGAGTTCCTGTTCTATAAAGTCGTGTGTCCTGGGAACTTGTTTGAGACAAAGATTAATGTAGGCAAAATTAAATGTAGCAAACCATACACGATACTCAATCAATCACAATGCTGATCATGATAATTAACTATCAGGTGTCTGATGATGATCAAAAAATCGAAAGGCAGAGTGTGTGTACCCAGTTTGCCCTAATCAAGTCGAGAACAAATTGAAGCGAATAAACCTCGACGATATATTAGAAGAATCAGTTCGCAAAAATAAGTCCTTCTGAAGCTATTACTATGTTTTGATGGGGGCAATAAATCTGAGCTTGTAACCATCGTGACGTCAACATTTCATGGACATATCTCTACTTTGGGCTACATTCCTAGCAAGCCGTAAAATATTCAAATAAAAATAATTATTCAAACATGTCTGTATACACCATATCGTGCAGGTCATGACACACTAGGCATAAAAATTTGAATTTCAAAGATGCACTTCCCCGAATCTAAATAGAAAAATCTCAGAGTGTGATTCAATTTCTCCACGTGTGAGATGCTAATTAAAGATAAGGCAGCCTCTCTTGGATCAAAGACAGAGTGTTTCCAAAACGATGTAGAGTTAATATTTACAGAGCAAGAAGATAGAATGTTAATTTCATGCATGTTAACACATGGGAGTAGCGGCTCCTGTAAGAAGAGCAAATGATCGAATATTTGATAAAATTCTTGAGTTTTGGTTCGTATCTTCGTCGCAATTTGTATATTTACGGTCATTTGGAATTCCTATGTGCATTCTATTGAAATTACACATACCAATCTCAACAATTCTCCATAATCTTGATTAAACATATTTTTTGATCCACCATCACGTATATATTAGATATGCAAATGATTGGTGCAGTGCTGCCCACATTTGTTCGTACCGACACCTCATTACGGAGATACAATCTATGTTGGCGGTCGCAAGTGAAAAGCACGACACACCAACATCGAAACCCGTTATTAGATCCAATGATCTGAGAGGAACAGAACACGATGGCTAATCGCTACTGCTTCTCGGTTGAATTGAATGAGATGTAGAGTTTGGATGGTATTCTGAAGTTTGAATTATCTGGAGATACGATGAATAAGATTATAGAATATTGATGACGCTAGTATCGCTTATAAGATAAAGTGTTGATTGTAACCCAGAGTAATCCATGATTTCAATATGTAACTCAAATGGTGTTGGGAGCTATGAGATTGCACTAAAAAGAGGTGATAATATCTGAGTTTATATTCATTGGAATGTATTAGGAAACAGGGAGACTGCCATAAGTTCAATTTTTACGATAAATCGCCATCATTGGGGAATAGAACATTCAAAAACTCCTTGTTAGATTGGAACAAGCATTGTGATACACAATGTTAAAGTTGACATAGTTATTGATTATGTTCCGTGATAGTAGAAATGTCAGCTGAAAGGTCAGATTAAAGCTATCTTGATGCAGAATCTCTTGCAGTTACCTACTTATTTTTTCATGATTTGAAAATGCAACATATGAAAGAAGTCTGACAGTTTCCTTTTTGTTCCAGTTCTTATTTAAAATTGAAGAGTATGAGGAACAAGCGGAATAATTTAACAGAGACATTTCAACGTGAAAAATCTTCCAAACATGTCATTCATACCAGAAAATGTATAGAAAATTATATGCACCATTGAAACTCATATTTTGTGATGTATGCTAGAACACTTAGCTGGTTTTATTTGAAACCGGCAAAGAAAGAGAACCTGGTAGGACAGAGACCTACTGTGTGCTCTAGAGATAAAAGTTGTAATCATAAACTCACACCTAATATTTCGATTGAAGACGGAATATTAATGAACGTTTTCTTATATAGCTCTTTACAGTTCCAGAAGTCATTGTAAAAATAAACTGCAGAAATGGTGCCTGTTTAGATTGCGAACGATTCTGTAACAGCCAATGTACACACAGAGAAATAGAAATCCTTTTCCACAATTATTTAAAGAATGTGGAAAACTAGCTTAGACTTATCAACAACTCTAATACAATATTTGAAAAAACTCAAACACAAAAAGAAATATTATTCCAACGATGATAATTGAATAGCCTACACTACATCATATGAATACAATGATCATTTAAACTGTCTTTGTTGGAGTTTCAAACGCCCCTGAATCTGTGGTATAAATATGTAAGAATGGACTAGATAATTATGTATATTGTAATGTTCATTGCTCGACGAAATCTAGTTTGTGATTAAATAAAAGTCACTATTGAACAATCTAAACTGAAATAAAAGTTTTACTCTTCTTATGTCACTAATAACACTATATATATTTATTTGTCACTTAATTCTAACTAAAACAAGGTCAGAGATATTTATATTTCACTATTTATATACACTGTTCACTGTTCATTATTTATTTCACCAGTACTACTCTTATTATTACTGTACACTTCTCACGTCTTTTGCTTGGCCTTATATAGAGAAATATTGATTTCTCGAATGTTTCTATTTCTCGACTTTTTCCATTTCTAGAATATAACTAGAGGCTTCTATTGGGAGAGGTGATGTACTGCGACGCGGCGCGACGTAAGCGAGGACAAGAAGCCCCTCTTCATACTACGTCGTTTTTACGAGCTTCCCCCACTCTCGCACGTCACATTGCCCTCTTCTTAAGAGTGTTTCATCTCGAAATACACCTTTAGGTCTATGCCGGAATCGACACTCGCCGCCTCTGGTAGAAGTAGCAGTCGACAGTTTTTGGTTCGGTCGGGCCTGCTGGGTGGAAACTGCAGACCAATATTTGAACTCCGCTGTTCTGGAATATTACCTCTATCATATTTCGAACGATCTTCCAATCTAATCCATCCAGACCGCAGCCCAATTTTGCTATTGCCAGTTTCAGGATGTCGTTCTGCATTAGATGGCCTCGCATATCTTGCAGTGTTCCCCACATGGAACGGTAGGTTGGTTTGTGATGAAATTTATCTTTCGTTACTATGTGGTAAATATAGCGTTCCTTGGCTGTCGTATTGTCCCTCGGACAGATGGTCTTCCCTACTGTAGACTTCTGGTGTTCTGGCCTGCCAAACTTCTTCTTGAAAACTGCTGCTATCCCTCGGGACATCTTCAAATCTCCTGATACACAATGGGCCAAGGAGTAGTCGGCCGGGACTTTGAATAGATCCTGCTGCACTTCGGTAGTCATTCCGAATCGAGCCCGACATCCACTTGAAGAAGTTTTCATGAACTCCTCAAATGAATCTTCCTGCGCATGGATCTTACGAGCACGTGCGTCATTGGGATCTTCATTGTTGTCTCCCGCAAATGGTGCTAGCCGATTGAAGTGTACCACTCTCGATTTGCTCTTGGGGTTGCGCCTGACTTCATAGATTATGTCGTTAATTCTTCTGATGTCTGTAATTTTGGAGACAGGCCACGTCGCCGCCCTGGGTTATAAAGCCACACAGAGTCTCCTAGTTGAAAACCCCCGTCTTGTGCCTTGACGTCATAGGTCTCTTTCATCCGGTCGCTGGCATTCTGGATGTTTATACGGACTCGAGAGTGGATATCGTCCATCTGACGCCTTAAGTTATTGATATCATCTTCACCAGTCAGATCTTCTCCAGGTTTGCAGCCGAACTGTAGGTCGCATGGTAGCCGAAGTTCCCGTCCAAAAATAATTCTTGCTGGAGTCTGTCCGGTTGTTCCGTGTACGGATGAGCGGTAGGCCAAAAGGAACAGATGGAGATGTTTGTCCCAGTCTCTCTGATGACTAGAGACAACTTTGGCCAGGTGTCTGTTGATGATCTTATTCATCCGTTCCACCATTCCATCAGACTGCGGATGTGATGCAGTAGTTCTGTTTCTACGAATATTCAATATTTCGCATATCCCTTGGAAAAGTGTGGATTCAAAGTTTCTTCCCTGGTCAGAATGGAGTTCCAAGGGTACACCAAAACGTCAGATCCAGTTCTTCACTAGGACGTCTGCATTAGTAGCGGCCTCTTGATTAGGAAGGGCATATGCTTCCACTCATTTATTGAAATGGTCCATGACGACAACAATGTATGTAGTTTGTAGTAAGCAATAGAGTCAGACATATATGTTTCTACTCTTCCCCCACTCTCGCACGTCACAATATTATTTATGTAAGCGCCAGTAAAATGCTATTGTATAAAAAAGAATAATGATCTTGAAGTGGGATAAGTATCCGGATTTCATTTTAATGAATCGTATAATATAAGTGCTCATAATTTTTCACAGCTGTTCTGGACCAGTATTCACTCTCGTTACCTCACCAAATTGGGAATCAAATCAATTTGGCCACAATTAAGCCATCTGGCACCGGCTAATTGTTGTAATATGAGCCTGCACCGGTTGACAGGCAATACACATGACAGAAAGGTAAAAACGTGGCAAGTGCAGTATAAAATAGCTGTGTGTGTCAGCCTAGCGACATAACCAACAGGTTCAAACTTCGAAATCCTAGAAAAAAATATATTATTATTAGTAGAAATTTTAGATTTTTGTTAGTGGGCAATCACAGATGAAACTTGATATCTTCCTGTTAATATCCTATTACTCAAATTACTTCAGTCAGGCAATACATACAACTACAGAATTTCAAAGACTATATTGAAAAGTGTGATTTTACAAAGTGGAGAAGGGTCTCCGAGAGATTAGTTCTAGAAAACAACGATTGCTCTTTGTTTATTTGCTACAAATCTGCATACAGATGATTATCATTGGATGAGAATTAGGAATGAATTATAAATGATATATTTTCCAGAGTTCTGGAAAAAAGACTGAGAGTGATTATAGAACCATCCCTAGAAGAAGCTTGAAGCGGACTCAGGAGAGGAAGAAGTGTAAAAGATCATATTTTTACCATAAAACAAATAGTCAAGAAAACCTCATTGACTAAAAGTAAAGCATGCATGGCCTTCATAGATCTGGAAAAAGTATTCGACAAAGTGCAAAGACAAAGAATGTAGAACAGTTTAACAAAGAAATATGAGAATCAGAAGTATTTAAAACGAAAAATGGCCTTCGCCAAGGAGAAGTTATGAGTCCAGTTCTGTTTACAGTATTCATGGACAATATTATAAAAGAATGCAAGCAAGAAACAACGAAGCTCTTAGTAGGCCACAGAAATATGCAACGTATCGAAATTGGAGAATGCGCGTTTGCGGACGATGTTGTAATATTCGCAAGAAACGAAATACAGCTGCAAAGAAATTTGAATAAATGGAATAATAAACTGAATATGCACGAAATGCCAATAAATGTGAAGAAAACGGAAGTCATGATAATAGGTAATGAAGAAAAATCTATTAAGCTAAATAATGGAAACATAGAACTAGTAGAGAAATTCGAATAGTTAGGAGTAACAATTACAAAAGGTGGAAAACAGGACGAAGACATCAACAAACGAGTAGATAAAACAGTGAAACTATTTTACAGCATAGATAAAAGCTTCATAAGTAAGAAAGAAATTAGCAGGAAGAAAAAATTAACAGTTTACAATACAATATTTGAATCAGTTCTAACATATGGTTGTGAGTCATAGGTTATACCGAGAAGGACCGAATCTAAAATCCAGACATTGGAAATAAAATATTTGAGAAGAGTCAAAGAAGTAACGAGAATGGACAGAATAAGGAATCAAGACATAAGATCAGAACTTTCAGTGAAACCTATAGTAGAATTTATTGAGCAAAGACAACTGAGCTGGTAGGGACACTTGGTCAGGATGAAGGAAAATAGACCTGTGAAGAAGACTTGGACATCAAGGAATATACCGAAGAGAAGCCAAGGAAGACCGAGAGAGAACTGGGATAACATCATGGAGAAAGTCCTGGAGAAGAAAGGAATATCACTACGCGAAGCCAAGCAGACTGCAAAAAACAGGAAACAGTGGGCAAAGTTTGTGAAATGAAATCTGCATACTAATCAACTTTGATTACTGATTTACGCCAAAAAAGTCTTTTTCTCCGATCATCTCAAGATATGTTTGAGTTTTTCTTCTTTTGCTCATTTTAGGTCTCTTCATGTGTACCTTATTATTCAATATCATCAGACTATTATTGTAGCTTCTCTGTCATATTTTGTAAAGGTCCTAGGATCCAAAAATTTGACGTCAATAGCTGAAAAACGGGACTGAAATCAACTTTCCTGGAATAAAATGATTTTATTGAAGTGTTCTTGTGCATCTACAAAAGCGAACCAGATAGCATGAGTACAACTGCTTCTAAGCTTAGTTTTGCGGATGAGAGCATAGAAATATCTCTATTTGTTAACACGGAAACTCAGAACAAGTATATAAGAGTTTACGATTATTATTGAAATTTAAAAACAACAGTTTTAGCTAGGAAATATATTGTTTTACATGTTAAATGTACAAATGTTGTTGTATAGGTATATACAAGCTTTGTACAAAAATGTTGAGTGAACAATTCATTTTCCTCCGTCCATTGAAGGCGATAAGCTACGGAAAGTTTCGAGATCAAATTGTCCCGAATTCGCACGATGTGTGATTTGGAAGGGAGTCTCTTTAGCTTGGCCCGTATCGTTTGTCAGTGTTCGTGCACATTGCTACAAAATGAGAATCGATCTTATTTTGTTGGGACTTTACTTGCGAATTAGTGCTAAAACAGAAAAAACTGTAACGTATCAGTTAGCTATTCTTCTAGGGCAATCGTCCCTGAAAAATTGTTGAATTATTCAACTTCAGAGGATTTTTCCTCAACTATGTAGCAGAATGTATCCTGTTCATATCTTAGATAAAATATCCTCATGATCATTACATACAAGAACAAATTATTTCTTCAGAAGCTTTTCATGAGGATTAACTAACCTGTTCCATTATAGGATAACCAGATAAAAACTTTTCACAAGATCAATTCAAGAAAACCTTGAATAGTATGATGTAATATGAAACGAATATATTAAAAAGTCCAAATTCAAGAATATTTTTGCCTTGATTTTTATACTTACTTCTACTATGTACAAGTATTGTAGAACCGCCAAAATTCACCTATCGAGATTTTGATGGAAATATCCGTTTTGAGCATCCCTGAATCCATTTAGACTATTTTCGGCTTGATGTCGGTACTTATGTGCGTGCGTTCGTTCGTAATCCGCAAATCTCAAAACTGGTTGGAAGTATAATATTAAAACTTTGTATTATAGAGTCTAGTTGTGCACCTCGCATTATGGTCTCAATCGTCTGTACCAAAAGTGCGCTTTGCTTGAAACTTTTTTCGAATTTTTCTAATAAATTCAGAATGATTACCCGCAGGATGTTCAAATTCAGTATTTGAACTTGATGTTGTATCAGAATGGTTACCTGCTATGTTTGTATGAATCGGTTGAGCCAGAAGGGCACTTTACTTGAAACCCTATTAAATAAATTTGTGTATATATCAAATGTTGTACATGTAAGTCACGTGATGTTCACGTCAGATTTTTTTTTCACTTAAAATAATGCAAACTGTCCACAATTGTCACAGTTTACTAACTCATTTTTCGCAAGGCTATTCTAAAGAAAATTTCAGCTATTTCTGCTAAACAGGATGATCCGATAAAAAACAAATAATTTCGTAACGTGGCTATCACTAAAAGAACCAGGGTTGTTCCTGGATAGTATTATCAATAAATGATGAGTTATATCGAATAATGAATGACGAGAAATCCTGTTTTCCATAGAGTTATTTTGTCAATCGTTCTTAAGCTTGATCAGGGTAGCAAGATTAGAAGAGAATATTGTGGTTAACCTGAGAAGTACCTTAATTCATTCTGAAGAGGATGCCTAGACCAAAGTCCATATATATTGAATCAAGGCGAAGACATTCTATTTGAGAACTGTAGCATGGTGCCAACGCGATCATCTCCAGATGGAACCATAAATCTAAGAGGTAGAAAATTAACCGAAACAATGGAAGCATGCGGTTTTTTTGCAACTAACGGACGAACAAAGAACGACACCCAGCTAACTTTACTTCTGCTAATAAAAATGGAAAAAGTGTTATAGATCTGATCTGGTGTAATCTGGAGAGTTTTTAAAGTATAATAAACTGCCAAGTAGATGATTTCACGATGACACCACACGCTCCTGTAACAATCAACTTTAGAGTAGCAAGCTACATTGTAACGGATCTCTCAAAAAATAGCCACCAACGACCCATAACAAGAAATACTTCTTTCCATTGGGAAATTAAAAAAGAAGAAATATTTACACAAAAAATGCGATCGATCGGTGAGACGAACCGATACTCCGAAGGAATAGGAGAGACCTATAAATACTTCCTGGAATCAGTTATGTCTGTAGCTATAGATGTAGGTTTTGTGAAATCATATAGTCTCCAAAAAACGTATAACCATAAACCGTGGTTTGATAGAGAATTAACGAAACAAAAAAAACAAGCAAGAAGGACATATAGAAAATACAAGAGAGAGAACAAAGAAGAATTCTTACAAGTATATTCAATTGAAGAAGAGATTCACAACAAAATGAAGAAGTTAAAGGAAGAAAAACACTACGAGGATCAAAAATCTATAAATAGTAATATATCTTGCCCGCAGGAATTCTGGAAGCTTTGCAAAACCCTAGCTACCAAGAAAAGAAGAATGAATCCAATAGATATAGATATCTGGGAACAGTATTTTGTGACAAAATTTTCACTTCAAGAGGAAAAACTAGTATGCAATTTTGAACCAAATCAACTATATCTGGATGACAGGATATCAAAAAATGAATTGTGTCAAGCAGTCAAAAATCTAAAAAATAACAAAGCCGTAGGTATAGATCTGATTCCAAACGAAATACTTGAAAATCTACCAGAAAATTGGAATACTATATTATTTAATATGCTGAACTGTTTCTGAGGCGAAGAAAAATTGGCTGTAGGCAATATCAAACAAATTATGGTTGAAACAAAAATGGAATCATGGGTAGCTAGGCAAAGACTCTATGACTCGGTTGTCATACCTACAATGCTATATGCCTCTGAAATCTGGGGTCTAAGATACATAGACCTTTTTGAAAAAGCGCAAGTGGGATATCTGAAAGGTCTCTTCAACTGGCAGAGAAATACTCCGAACTATATGGTCAGACAAGAAACTGAACAGAAAAACGTGGAAGTCCTGGTATTTACAAAAACAATAGATTGGTGGTATAAATTGTTAATAATGAGGGATAACAGGTAGCCAAAAATATATTATGCAAAACTGTTGGAAGCGAACAAAACAAACCCTGAACAATTCAAATACAACTGGGTAGCCCAGTTAAAAATATGCTCACAAAAATCAGCTGTGAATAGCTATGAGAGCCACAAAGCTGCGTAGCGCTAAAAGAAAATCGTGATCATATGATCGAGAATTATCAACAGATGCTAGAGCTTAACGATACAAACAGAATCCTTCAATCTAGTTACAGTAATTTTCATGAAGAAATTTTTCAAAATAATAATTACTCATCCTTTTCAGTCAACATAAATGTACTCAAACTGGTAAGCCAAATAAGATTAGCAAACACCCTAAAACCAGAATTTTATGTTAAAGGAGTAGCTCACGAACTGGGAGCTGAGGATAATTGTAATTTCTGCAACATCCAAGAAAAAGAAGATATCTACCACTTTATTGTTCAATGTTCACTATATTCTTTCCTTTGAAGCCATTACATTTCTTCTCATATTTTGGAGATAACACAGAACAATTTTGCTCAAAACATCTTTATCATATCGGACAAGAAAATGTTGTATAACCTCTACAATTATCTGATAAATGCCTTGAAAATAATATCTTTTATTCTAAATCAATAAAACATAATATGTGTATTACCGTAGAACATCTATAAAACTTACTGTATTATTACAAGTTCAAAATCCTCCTATTCTGTGAAAATTTTATCATACTCTATTCTATGTAAAAATAAATTCCTTTGTATATGTATTCAATACGAATTACAAATGAATTCATTATTATTATTATTATTATTATATATATTATACTAGGTATCTTTGGAAGAACCTGACTAAAATAATTTCATTCCGATATGAAACTCATGAGTTTTACCATACTAAGAGCATCCTTACCTGACTTCAGCCAAATCAGGAACAAATTGAAGTCGAGGAGGTCCTCTATAGGGGCTGCAATCACTTAACAACACAGAAGTTTCCTGTCTAATTTGATAATAGCCATTCATAAATTGAAAAGTTTAATCAAATCACGTTCTGAGTGTCAAATACCGGGAACTGAGATAATTGTAATTAATGTAATTCATTCAATTGAATCAGCTGATTTTTTAAACAATACTTTCATTACAAATATTTGCAATTGGGGTATTAACATGAAAAGAGAAAACTGAACCTAGGTGTAATTTGAACCTGAATTTATATATCAAAGACGACCTGAGCTACAGTGTTCAAATACTATTATGTACTAAGTGCCATTGCCACTATAATAATAGGTGTTCTTCAAAAATATTTTTTGTTTTTGAACAAGCGAATAGTTGATAATGTTTTTCACACCTCTATTTCTTCCCTGGCATTTGGCTTTGCGTAGTGACGGATTAACTCCTTACCATCTCTTACGGTAGTACTCCTACTATCAGAAGGACCAATTTTTACAATGTCTATTGAACACACTCAGTATGTGGGTTGATTTCCGTTGAAATACATGTCAGAAATTTCGGAAAGCTCTGATTTATATCAAATTGGAATGATTTCATGTACAAATTCACATTTACAGAAAATCTAGAGTTAATAAAAACTGAAATTCAATGGCCCGTAGTCAGGACGTGGTTTTAACTTCGGCTCTGAGATTATCTTATATATAACCATGATGACGTTTAAACATCGATTAGGTTATAACACTGCTTTGACATGGTTATGCATAAGCCAGACTTAGAACCGGGTTTAAAACCGCATCTTGACTACGGGCCAATGTTTCTGGAACACTTTATCTTTGATCTGAAATATTCCAACATGTCAACATATGACAGACTATTGTTTTTGCCTTTTTTCTCTTGTTCATTTCACCACATTCGTCATTTCCCTCAGGTTTTCTACTATTTGATTCAATTTTACTGAAAAAACGACAAATTCATCAAAAACTATCGCAACTATAACATTCATTTGGCACTTGAAGTGATATGTTCTTGACATTGAAACTATTATTCAGTAACATCCTTAAAAAATGTATATATATATATATATATATATATATATATATATATATATATATATATATATATATATATATATATATATATATATATATATATATATGTATGTATATATATATATTTATATATATATATATATATATATATGTATGTATATATATATATTTATATATATATATATATATATATATATATATATATATATATATATATATATATATATATATATAGGATATGTATATAAGACGAAGTTCAGTCCATGTTAAATATGTTTTGTTACCATCCTTCAGATACTCATTGATTATTTGATGTTATTGAATATCCACCTGTAAGTTGAATATAATATTTTAAGGAATAAAATTTCATATGTTATTCAATATCATTGTAAACAGAATCAACTCTCGTTTTGAGTATGTTTATATTAAAAACTGGTAATACCTTCAGGCTGTTATGAGAATATTGATGAGACCGTATCGAAAAATTGAAAGTCTCTAGAAACAATGATTTATGTTGCTAATATTTAGAAAGCACATCATGCTGCGAATAAACAACATGAGACGGGAATACCAAATTATGTGAGACTTCAAGACTTTCATAATAAATTTTTTTGGCAATAGTATGAAGCCCAGGCAAAAAAGAGAAGGGAGGTACAAACATTCGACTCTCCCTTTTACTGAATTATATTGGTGTTCTACGTAAGAGTTGATCGGGCTAGTGATGATAACAAAAACATCATGGAATTCATAATTGAGTCTTTAAGGTAATCTCCGTTTTATGTTCACTGCTCAAAATTGTAGTGACACTAATAATGCTGGAAACTCTTTATTCCAAGCTAATACTTTGAACTATCTGAAAATTTTGTTTTCGGAGCGAGTTACTGTCAAAACGTGTCCAATATCACAAATTTCGCACATATTCGCATAACTGACAGACTTCAATCAAACCGTTGGTAAGGCAGACACAAAATTACCCTCCCTGATGGCTGTTGACAAAGTTAAAAATTTACAACAGCGAAACGTACGAACGAATAAAAGAGGTTAATTGGTTCTGTTCAGCTGGGACGCTTATAGAATCAGCGCGCACACGTCGACCCCTCATACAAAAATTGGATAAAAAGTACACTTGAGTATTTTGTTATTTACTTTTTTCACTGCCGTGTTACTTATTGTACTCGTTAATTAAATTCTACGGAAGTTTATTGCGCTAGTTTCATTTCATTTTGTGTTTATTGTTTTGCTAGGAGATTGAAATTTCAAATGCACTACAGGAAGAGAAACTTCCTGGTATTCTGGCTTACTCTCTTCTGCTTCGGAAATTCAGTTTCATGTTTAAATAAATAATATGCTTAGCTATTCAAGAATCATGAAAGTTAGATGAAATCCAAGAAACAAGTAAATAAATGTAAGGCAGAACCTGATATTCCAGATCCAAGCTGAGAGAGTGTTTGCACTATTGAATGAGGAATGAATGAATCTAAAAAATGAATACGATTTGATATTCCATTCGAGTAATAAGTAACTTCTTACTTTGTATGATAGATTATTGTACAGG
The DNA here is from genome assembly GCA_963989225.1 of Dromius quadrimaculatus. Classification (NCBI taxonomy): domain Eukaryota; kingdom Metazoa; phylum Arthropoda; class Insecta; order Coleoptera; family Carabidae; genus Dromius; species Dromius quadrimaculatus. The sequence goes on from OZ022328.1 coordinate 9,906,031, forward strand.
TGATAATACTACAGGGAGTTCATAGAATGCATCTTTAAAGAAGTTTAATCTATTTTTCTGCCATCGTACTACACCAATATGATAACAATGAGTGACTGTTCTGCTATCCTTTTTCATTTTTGCTCTTCACACTCTTCCTTTACATAATACTAATTGCTACCTGAATCACGTCAGTGGGATAGTTACAGTATGTAATTTATTGATCATCATAATCTTGTAAACTAATTGTGTCAAAGGTCCAATTAATTTTATGTAAATCTTTCTTGTAGTTCACGCTGCCACCATTTACTTAGCGAAATAACGTATCTGGTGGCAGCGGTTAAGGGTGGTGTATCGGCGATTCTGCGGCAGGATTAGCAAAACCGTGACGAGCGCTTTCGAGGCCAATGCATTTACCGCGATATAATAAATCCGAAGTAGAATGTAGCTGACGTAGAACGGGGATGATTTACGCCCCGAAACTGAATTACAAACAGAATAATAGAACTGATTCGACTGTAATCTATTTTAGTTGCATGTGAGCTCCGCACTATTATATTGGAATAATTAAAAGTTGATAATAAGAAGATTAATATCGAATTTATCAAAATTGAGCACGCAACAAAAGCACGAACAACTTATAGCTTTCATAATGGAAAACTGTTCTTTCGCCTAATATGTTTCATCAATATTCCGTGGAGCAAAATTCTCGGTTTTAGTAGGAATGCATTCTTTCCACATTAGATGATCGAGGTTTTGCAGATATTGAGTTTGAGTCCCACCGTCATCGTCGGCCAAAAAGTCAGTAAGATTGAACTGAACTATTGATATACTCTGTAGCGTACAAGAACTAATTGCACTATAAGAGTCTGCCACATCCATATCGAATGAAAGGCGTGATTGATACTATTGTTATCTATTCTATCAAGGACTTTATTTTTGACTGCTCTAGGAAAACTGATTCAAGAAGTGAATTAAAATGATGAAAATAATTGTGACATTGGTCCATACTTTTCCTGACAGATCAGAGAAAATTGCTTTTAGATGTTTTTCAAGGCAATGAAAACTACTCGAATCACTGCTAAGAACACCACTCGAGCACACGTTACAGAGAATACAATCGTCTACAATACTCGTTAAAAGTACCTGTATTTGAATAATTTAGAACTTATTTATTGCCTCAAAACACTCCGTGTGAAACGTTACCACAATGATCTAAAACAGAGCTCGTGATACCGGTAATTTTTTAAGGATACCGTCTGTAACACGGTAATTCTGTCATTGATTCTAATTTCACTTCATTCCAAGTGATAGTTGGCACTATCATATTAGAAATTGACATCAACATATTTGATTCCGACAACAATAACATAATTGTCACTGACGTCGAGTGGTCTTACGATAAAATAATACTTATTTGTGAAACTGTGACAACGTTATGGACAACTGATGATATCAAAGAATTGTCACCACAATTTCCCGCAGAAAAGTATATGACCTCGATTTTGATGGAGCGTGAAGTTCACATGTCTTTTTTCTCACTTTGTACTGTTAACTCATGTAATACATCAATCATAGAATGATGAATCTCTCATACAATCAGATATTCTTTCAAAGATACTTCATGAAAGCTCTTATTGCACTCTCATCAAATGGATGAAAATAAGCATCACACAAATCAGAGTTAATAACTAAGATACCATATTCATTAATTTCCTCAATCTATTTTTTTGCTAATGACTTTGATGTTAGAAAACATAAAAATAGACTAGGGGCCCATAACAAAAGAACTGGCGCGATTTGTTTCTGTCTGCCAATTTGAGTATAAGTATCTTCTGGACTTTCCAATTGATTGAGGTCATTTTAAAGTGTTCCACGTGAGTACTTGATATGAAAACTTTATTTGGAGATGACAGGAAAATCAGTAGTCTTCAAACAATTTTTTGCCGTCTGCCATTTATATCAAACAAGAATTTGGAAAAATCAACTGGACAGGATATTATTGGCAGACATATCTTGCGAATATAAACTCTTGCACATTGTATGTCAAGATGTGAGAATAATTGGGCTAAAAGAACAATTGATCCCTGTCTGCCGACGCATCATAGTGTTATTCTCATTGCAAAAATTGAAAACACAAAAGCAGCAGAAATATTCAGCTTATAGTAGTGCGTAGGCGCTCGTCAAAGTTGTATTAATTTTTGTTCCAAGGAACAAAAAATTACCCCATAGAAATAATTTTTTGATATCTTCAACACGATTCATGGCTGTGAACTAATTGACAGATAAATCACGCAGATACAAAACAGGCTCATATCATAAAACTCTGCAAAAAGAAACGGGTTCACTTAAACAACTAGATCCCGTCTGCCGAATCAGAATACACTCACATTCCCATTGGCATACTTGAATCTCGTATACTGGTGCAGCAATCTTTTTTTAAAAGTACGATTTTTCACCCCAATCTTTGAAACATCAAGTAAATTGACAAAGCCAATTAGTGCTCGCCTGCAATTGTTGATTGAGCAGATCAGAAGTGTGATTTCTCACCACGATTTTTGAAAACCCAAGTGGACTGATAAAATCAATTAGTTTTCGATTGGCAAATATTTAGCAAACAGCGAATTTATGAAATGAAATTTTTTATATTCAATGTTCTCCTATTCTCAACAATATGAAAATAAGGTTATCATTGTGATAATCATATTTCTCATAATTGCCTTTGGTTTTCAATTTATATTTTTAAATTAGTCAAGATCATAAAAAATCTGAAGCCCTCGTTATTTGATCCACAAAATTTCGAATCTAAGAATCGGTTTTGACACCGTCATCTCAGATCGGGAAACAACTGTGTACACGTATTTTGTCCTTATTAGGACTCATCAGTACAGTGTAGCCAACCCAAGATAGTCAGGGTTTGAATCCCAAAGTACTTAAACTCATGAGCATAGATAGACTGCAAAAATAAAAACTATATGCAGCACCATCTATCAAGCATAAAGCCAGATACGGCATGTGAATACTGTAGATGTCACAAAATGAAAGTGACAAATTTCATGCTGTGGTGCCGCATATAGTTATTACTTTTGCAATTCATCTATTCTTATGAGTTTAAACACTCTGGGATCCAAGCCTCGACTATCTGAGATTGGCTTTACTGATGTACTGACGAGTCCTAATAAGGAAAGTGCAGTTTATATGTATAAAAGACATTCAGAATTTACCGTCAGTTTGATTGAAATGTTATGGTAGGGAATGATAATCTGTCGTCAATTTTTCTATTTTGTGTGACATTGTACATGTCAAAATACTATCAAAATCATATTAATTATCATCTGAGTGACGGAGAACTTCATTGAATAGATTTTTGTATATATCAAATGATGTTCAAGTAAGACACATGATGTTCACGTCCGATTTTTTGTTCTTGTTTTTTGCAATAATAAATGTTCCAGGATGCATTGGCAGACAGAAATCAATTGTTCTTGAGGCCTGAATATTTTTGCATTCCGGCACGCAATATGATAGGCTTGGTTTCGCGGAATATGTCTGCCGATAATCTTCTGTCGAGTTTATTACTCCAAACTTTTGCTTGATACAAGTGGCAGACAGTAGAAAACTGTTCCAAGACTGCTGATTCTATTACTATTCCAAAATAAGAGTTTCATATGAAGTATTCACGTGGAAAACTTGTAAATGGTCTCAATCGACTGAAAATTCAAAGAGTTACCAGTACTTGAATTGGAAGACGGGCATGGAACACGCCAGATTTTTGCTACGGGTCCTAGTCTTTATGTAAGTCTTTCTTGTGATTGTACGTCCTATCCATCTACCTAGACTTGTGCCTCCCAAAATGGCACTAGTATGTGAAAGAGACGACAATCTGTTTGTGAGAGATTACTGCCTCTAGCTTCGTACATAGCCCCATTTTTGAATTACCTTTTTGAGAATTACAAAGGGTATGAGTACATACGTTAACAGATCTCCTTCATAATTGAACCTTTTATTGGAAGTAATAGGCTCATAGCAGTCATGAATAGAACTTAGATCTATCAATGTTCAAATGTTATACATCCACTACACAATTTGTACAAGTGAAAGATTATTATCAGGAAAGGAATTTAGAGGATCCTTCTATCAAAATGTCCTTCAAATCGATATACTATCGGGGTAATTCATTGGAATGTTTTGCTGTGGAGATTGAACGGTTTTGTAGTCTACATCGAGCCGTGCATCACGTATCATTGTTTCCAGACAAGGAGCACATGTATCAGTCAATGAGCTGTAGTGTGGCGTGTATCGAACATACCGATAAACTTCCATAGGGTTCAATGACGGTCCTCATTGCCTCTACGCTTATTTATCTGGACGCCACGCAGTCTGAGATTGTAGACAGCAGCCAGCAAACAAATGGGGGAGAGCAAAGTTTGCGAAAGATTCAGATTAGCTTTGTTATGTATTTGAAAGTTACGAAGAAGTTTTTGCTCGCGGGCACCTGAATATGAGAACGGTATAGAGAGCACATACAAATTAAGACAATAGCTTCTCATAAATACCGTATAGTTATGAAGATTATATAATATTCATCATCCAAAAGTAAGACATTAAGTCAGTCTTTGTAACTCAGGTGTTATTTCTTGACGTGTGTATAGCTTTTGAATAAAGCAATGCCGCATAGATCTACTATGATTATAATATATACTAACATAAATTTGGAAATTATTTGCCCACACCAACATCATTTTTTGGTTAATATGTAGCACTACAGAATCTAAGGAAAAAATTGACCACAATATGAGACTATATGACACATCAACTAATTTCATCGATCAATTTTGCTCCTGGTCCGTATTTTCGAATGTTGATCGATGTTAATTCTGGCGAGCTTCATGTCTCTCAAACTTCCTCTATATTAAAGCCATATCCATTATGTTGTTCGATGCGTTAATTTTGCCATCCGAGATTTCTGCAGTGTCGTACATTAAACCACCATGGAATACAGCATAATGGCGTGTCCTGTTCAAATGACATGAAAATTGTTACAACGGATACCATTTGGAATCATTATGTTTTCAGACCGTCCAGCAGATCATCATTCCGAGTGTTTGTAAGTCAGCAGAAAATCACGCGAACAAGGAATATATACGCGAAATGCTCTATCACTTTTCGTAGCTGATATAAGAGAGCAATTTACATGCAATCACAATTAAGTTTCCTGAGAGTCGTTCTTTACATTTTGAATCGCTGGAAAATTGTTTCCAATGCTGCATATCATGCATCAAAATTTTATTCGTATCATTCATGCAATATACAGGATGTTTATGAGTCTTATGTCATAAATTCGAGGATAAGTATTATGATATATTATGTAGATTGGGAAACCCTTGGTGAATTCGCACATTCAAAAATTGCCTTCATTCGATTAGTATTTCTAGTATCAAGGACAATGCATTTCCTCTTGTGAGAAGAAATGTTACTTTAATATTCAACATCAATTCACGTGGACAATGTTTGTGAGTAATCTAATTCTGAATATATTCTAAATTCAATTAACAATAACAAACTTGTTGATATTGTAGTATTGAACAATGCCTACTGTCTTGCTTTTTACGCTGGAAACAATTGAATCAATTATAAATTTCATCCAACTGTGATATTGGCCAGAGAGTCGGCCGAACTTTTCCTAATCGGACTTACGGTAAAATTGTATAAGAATTGATCGGGAATATAGTGGTCAATCGGATACCAGACTTTATGAATCTATGATCTTGTCCTAAGCATAGAAAAAATGCCATTGCCTGTCAATGAGTCCAGGATCAACTGTCTTGATAGAATCTATAGCCTAAGCAAGTACTAATGGTCCAGTTCTTCAAGAAAATTCCAAAGTACCACCTTCTGTCCTATCCGGGAGAGCGACAGCTTCCCCTAAGTGTAACTTATTTTCGTATTCAACTTCCTTGATCGAACTCAAGATTGTTACTTATTTTTTCGGTCCTGGATAAAACAAGGGGGACCCAGGTTTTGTCTTTAAGTACTTGACCTCCGCTATCGATTGATACTTGTTCCAAATGAGCTCCAAGAAAGTAAACTGGACATGGCATTTTTTCGACACTTAGGACAAGATCCTGAATTCATAAAGTCCGGCATTTTATTGACCACTATATTCCTGATCGATTCATATACAATCTGTCCGTGAGTCTTAAGAGGAGAGATAAGATGCAAACGGCCTCTGGATTACATTTAAATAGAGAAAATATAGTTTCACAAAACTTTTTTGATTGAAGAAAAATCAGAGATTTCAAATAAATAACGAATGTCTACGGAAATGGCTATGGACTACTAAATAGCAGCAAGATGTGGAACTTTGAATTTCCATGTGACAATGTTGATATAAGAAAAACTTACCTACAATATCAATTCAAAAATAATAGCAAAGCCCACATTGCTCAAAATAATAGACTCTTACAGGGGCATACGATCCTTCTCAATAGCCTCAACATATTTTTTAATCTTTATCCTTAATCATTCAATAGTAATGGGGAGGTTTTGGTTATCATAAAACAAGAGCTTTAAATGATCCAACGAATAAAAATCGAGGGAATTGATGTCAGTTAATCCAGTGGCTATGATACAGGACCTATGCAGCTTGTTCAGCTATTCTAGAATGTTCAAATGCTGTCGTTCATTTCTTGGAAAATGAGGTGGAGAATCATCATGCAGAAACCATGAGTGCTGACAAACGTGTGAGGAAATTCGTAACATGTTGTTGTAGAGATTATTGCCGAAATATAATTTTAAAGGGGCTGCGTGATTGTGACAAACACTCTTCGATCATGCAGGCGTCTTTCAAAATATCGTTTGGCCTGTGAACTTGTTAAAGTCGCGTTTAGTCTAACTTCGCCATAAATTCTCCATATATCCACCAACTCAAGAATAAAATGAATCTTTTAACAACACGAGACCTGCAAGAATATTTTTTCATAAATACTCCAGAGAATAGAAATAGAATTAGAGTAGATTCAAATAAAACTCTTGACTGAACTCCCACATTTCGTTTTCTTCATAAAATCATATTTGCCGATACCATCGACAACGATACAAAACTTAATATGGGTATCAAGGTTTTCAGAGATTGAAGGAAATCAGGTAGCTTATAGCATAATCAAGGGTAGGACAAAATCGTATCCAATCAAGCCAGAACCTGCTTGTGGAATTTCTATAGAAATAGTCGAGCAGGAATTGAAACATCAGTGGTGGAACTACAACGACTTGACATTGATGTTTACATGATTTCCATTGTCAATTTACCATGTAGGTTGGAAATTTTTCTGATTATTATTGATCATATGGACATGATAGGGACTAGATAAGGCTATCCTTTCATAAAAATAGTATCTAGATAATGAAGATAAGGACTGGGAGCCCAAGCTGAGATGTGAATATGTCAATGTCGACTCGACGTGGTACCAGGATAGATCAGAGACAAATAGACTCCTCCTGGATGAGCTATTCAAGAAGAGAACAATCAGTTTCCTTTCTACGAGTAGGAAAAATGTAAGACCAATGATAGGACTTGCAAGCTCTTACATACAATGAGATCGAAATAATAACTAGTATGCAAAGATTGTGGATGAAAGGATGAAAACCCTGAACACTAAATATATTACTGTGAGGTATTCATTGCCAACAGATATGTTTTTCTAAAAGCAGAAATCTGCACTTCAAGGCTCTAAAGGCTGATTTCAAGATGATGAGTCAATTTAACCCTGTTCAAATGGTTTACTTGCTTGGTAATAAAATCAACTTCTTAATTTTTTGTGTTATCACAAATAAAAAAAAAAATGGAACCTAGTTTATTGGCTAACTCCCTGTCACTTCAACTTATTTTAATTTAACTCGCAGTCATGAAATTGGGCATAGAAGTGCTAGATCTGCAGTAAATCTTAAACTTCGTTAGACAAACCGGTGTCTGGTCAGCGGATATTATACGTCAAAAAGTCGCAATATAGAAACTTCGAGAAACTACCTCATGTCGAATAATAACAAGGAAGAAAGAGATATTTCAGATTAATATTGAGTTGAGCGATTTTGTGGTGATTTTATTTGAAAGAACATAACTCAGAAAATCAAGAGTTTGATTGGTACCGACCAATAGCTTCTACAGCGTGGAAGAATATTAAAAAAAAAAGTATAGTATATTCTTAAGCCAATGCTTGGCTTCAGTTAGACTTTCTCTAAATTTTTGTACTATCTCACTTATTTTATATTTTAAATTTTGTTTTGACTTGTCATAAATTGTAGTCCACAATCGTATGGCCAAATTAGTATTATTATTATTATTATCATTATTATTATTTGAGATACAAGCAGATGATACATTGAGCTCAAGCAATTATACTGAAATTGAGCCTGACAACATTTTGATAGCTTTGTATGGAAAATGTGATGTAAGTAAATTGTCTTGATCTAATATATATTATCATTGAAAAAGTGGATGTATTTAAATTCGCTTGGATGTTATTGAATCCTATCATGAATGTACATAATTCTTTCAAAGATACAAGAACCACTTGTTTATAATGTATGACTAAGAGACTCTAATATGTAGTTACAAAGTATTTCACGCCTGAAGCCTTCAGAAATAATAGTAAAAAGTGCTAGAAGAAAAATTGGAGGTTATCACACTTTCTAATTCTTTGTGTAGTAATAAACTACTCTAGAGATTTCTTTGATGAAAAATAAATTTTGTTCTGACAGACTTATGTTTCCTGAGCACACCCCCGTAAGCAAGACATTAACATTGTATAAGCGAACTTTCTACATAGGGTCACAATAAATCGTTGGGATCAGTCATCTGAAATTTAACATACTTGAATTTAATTTTATCAACAGGATGTTAATCCAGTTCTCATTAAACGAGTATCAAGCTTATAAATATAGATGAGTTCATCTCAATTTTCGTTGAGAATATTACATATTGAGATTAATTTTATATTAATTATTATTGTACAGTTGAATTAGGATATAAAATTCAATTATCTCAGAATAGTTCGGATCAATGGTACTAAATAATTATTGAAATGTAGTCGCTGATTCATTTTCTTGTGTTTTTTTTTTTTTATTGGGCAGACTTGATCACACATTGATCATCTTCAGAAATAAAAACAACTATGTGATACCCTACAATTTGAAACAGCATTTGTTCAATTGCAAAATTGAAATATTGAATGAAAACGAAAAATTATCATTCTTTGTCTATCGAAAAAACCGACTAGATCATTCTCCTAATCGCTCAAAATCTACATTCATCGTTTTAGTCAGTATAACCAACTATATCCATAGTAAATTGATGTAAATATCACACGTTGTTCTATGCTGAACACATGAAAGTGAATCTGGTGAATGTCATGTTATCGTGATGGCATCTCTGAGTTTGTAGAAAGTATGAGTATTTCTTCTGATGCTCCGAAAGGTTTGTGAGGCTGTAGACATTGAAAATAATCATATGCAGCTTCCACTTGTCACCATCTCCAAGCAACGCATTTGTTTGTTTACATATGCTAGTCGGTTGCCTTGAAGTGGATGTTAACTCATGTATCGTCTGTAAATGCTTCACAAACATCAAGCGCCAAAGGAAATTTGTGGGAATCAGTTCAAAAATAAAAATAACATTTGTGTGTTCTGTTTGAGAATTCATTTATTTATTTCTTCAAGCTTCCTCTTGCAGAGAAAATAAATCATTCTGGTTGTAAACTTATGAAGCCTCCATTGAAGTACACTTCAAAAGATGACTTTGTGAGTTCTCAGGAGTACTTCATCATGTTGAAAACAATTAATATTATAGCATACAATCTTTAATTGAGTCAAATTATTTAGTTCTAGGCTAGTATATAATGACGGAGCAATGTCTCAGTTACATTGTTATGGTCAGTTTGGTTGTGGATGTCAAGGGAGATACAACAACCATCAATGATGGCTGCTGGAAGAGCTCATTTATTAATTTACCTCAGATGATGTTGATACTATACATAAATGAGTTTGACAGCTCAAAAAATCCGGCTGACACATGAGAAGGATATTTGAGTATTCTATACATTCTCTACTTTGATTTGAATTCGCAAGAATTATCGGTGCAGTGGAAACTATCGAATCACAACACTAGAATTGGTTTCATATTGATTAATAGGCCAAGGAGTTCTTGATATGAAAATCAGTTGGTCAAGTTCTTTCTTCCATCATTTGACTGTGGTAGAGAGTATTAGTAATAGATCATTTTGATGTAGGTGGCGTTACTGTCAGAGTTAGGTATTGAGACATAACCTAACTTTTTGAGTTTTCTTATTTTGAATCTTTTCTTCATAAAATCATTATGCTTTATATCTGTTGTGTGCCTCAGTGTTTATCTGTCCCTAACAAACACAAAAATCCTATATTCCAATAGTTTCCTGCAGATTAAACTCTTATTAAAATATGGTTAATATCTATAAAGTCGATGAAAAAGCCATCAAAATACACGAAAATATGTTCAAAACATTTTCTACCAAATGATTATACTGTAATCAGTATGGATAACCTCAATAATAATGCGTAGATTTTGTTTACTTGAGTTTAGCGTCTTGTAAGCCAAGTATTTGTCCCATTCATGACCTAAGGATTATATCCTTTAAATTTTATTTTGGACCAAATTGCACATTTCGGACTTTTTGAGCTTAATTGTTTGAAGAATTGATTTATTCCTTAACTATTATATTTTATTAAATGTCAAAGAAAATTTTAGAAAATAGATAATTCTCTTCTGGAAATTTTGTTTTTTTTTTTCCTAAATATTCACCAATATTTGAAGTATTTCACATTGAAGTACAAATAAAATTGTAAGTTATCGAAGTGTACTTTCTTCCATTTATACAATGGTTAGTCAAATTCTGCATGTATTAGTGAATAAATGGATTACTGCGTATTAGGTTTATGAAACGAATGTTTTTGCACGTTTTTAAGTTATTTAATGCATGTTTCTGCACATTTTGAGTTTTTTAATGCATGTTTTTTGTTTTTTTACTGCACAAAAATCTGATCTCTAATAATGAGGAGTTCAGTTTTTCTATCTGTGTGAATGTATTTTCTCCGACTGAAAAATAACGGAAGCATCTGGCATTCTTGATTATTTTTTGGAAGAAGATGAATATGTTCTAGCAGATAGAAAATTTTGGAAGATATAAATGTTCATCTTGATATATCTTCTTTCAAGAAAAGTCAACAGCTATATGAAGAAGATATTGCAAAAACTAGAGCCATTGCAAATTGGAGAATAATGATAAAAAATTTAATTGGACGGTTTATGTGATAGAATTCCTCAATACATGTAATAGTATACAATTTTTTCATGATAATTAACTTTAAAAGATCTATTGTGAACTCTCCGTAAAAAAAAAATTAAATGATATTAATTTTTTCTCAGTTTTCATTTGTCGAATGAATATTTATCCAAGCAATTTTTTCCCCAAATAACATATGTATCCTACAGGTAGTACAATGCAAATTATATAAGTAATTTCATTCCCTACAGATATGTTTATTATAAGAGGATATGTGTTTCCGCATTCAACTTTTTAATTTATTTCTAAGATAATTGATATCCATTTTCTACAGTTACAGAAATATTCTATATTATCAATAACACGAAAATCAACAAAACTGAAAATTTGATACCCAACTGCGACTGTGCGCAACTAGCGACAGAAAAACGATCTAAGGTACTTAAAACGATCTATTAGCTATAGAAATTCACGACGAAAACCTGAATTTCAAGTCTGTCTTATTGAAAACAGATGATTCGAGTGACACAGAAACTAACACAACTTTTTGAATATCTTGATGAGCATTGATACCACAAACTCAATAGGAAATATGGATGAAAATTAAATTTGGCTCGAATTTTTTCATTCCGTATTTTTATTGGCCGGACATTTGTACTGAACCATCATTTTGGTAATTGATATTTTTTCAATTGCTTGAAATCAAATAATAAAAGTGCAAATTGAGCAAGAGAAATTCAAAGTTCTGAAACGTATCACCATTATTAGAGCGAAATGTGACGTCAAATACTATGCCAACAAGTGCGCACTGCTTACATTTGTATGGCATTGCAGGCTTTTGATCAGAAAACATAGTAATAACGTGTGTGTTGTTAATTCATTTATTGTTTAAGTGTGATTGTAGCATCCTAGTGAGATTATTTATCGTTAAAGACAATTGTTTTGTAAAAGCACAGTCGGATAATCTGTCAACAATAATTATATTCATGATGTCGTCTTATTTTCTTCCAAATCCAAATTTCACGTCCGCTGAAGTAAAAAGAGTGTACACTGCAAAGTAATTATTCAATAATAACACATTATGTACGCTATTTTGATAGATACAATCCGAAATATGATGAGCAGTGAACATAACCTATAATTTCTGTCTATTTTAGAACAAGCAAATGTTAAACAAAGCCGCATATATACACTGAATTTTATTGCTAAAACTAATCAAATATAATGATATTCATGGTCTGTCAAGTTAATTATGATACTTCATCTCTTATGATGACCTTACATCATTTCTTACGAATTTGAAAACCTATCTGGATTAGAAAAATGACTTTATCAGGTACATTTCTGATAGTATTTTGCATTCAGGCACAATGCAATACTTATAAACTGATTTTTGAACTTTTTGAATGCTGAATTAAGTTGAGAACGCAAACACCTGTAGTAAACAATGGACTGTTATGTCACTGGACATGGTATTTGACGTCATCCATACAGCGCGCAAAAATGGCGGCGTTTAAACAGCTCAAAATTATTCTAAATTCTAAATATTTGATTATAGCACCTTCAAACATAATTTATATTCTTTACTATGTTATAACGATGTAAACAGTGAATTTAAAATATGGAATAAATTTCTTCAATATACCCTATTGTCACATTGTATTCTGTTTTCATAAATTACTAATTTTGGGATTGGATTTATCATCTTACTGATAGAATGGAGAACGCACCTAATTCTGTTCCACATTAAAAAATATGTGATGTGAAAAATTGATTGGTTCACCTACGAATCCAATACACTTTACATACATTCTGATGTAAAACGCAATCAACCAAATCATTTTGGTATTCCATGAAAGTGAAAAATGCTCGACGTCAAAGTATTAAAATTTGTGACGGCAACTATTCCACACTACAATGTTTTAAAATTCAGTTCTCTTGCACCTGCTGTGTTCATTAACAAATATACGTAGCTTTATCGGTTTCCGATAATGTCCGGCTGTATAAATTCAATTTACTTCTCCTATAACTACAACTATGCTTCTAGTTCAGTACTGACAGAGATTTTAATGTTATTTTATGTTGGGATTAGCTTATGGAATTCAATTTATGAATTTAGAACGATGCTTTAATATCATTAACAAGCTGGTATAAATCGTTCTTTTGGTCCTGGCTCTTTGCATATATATTATCAAGAATCAAGCAATAATTAAAAAAACAATTTTCTACTGATATTCCTTATTACCGGAAAATTAGGACGCGATGAAGTGTAATAGACGTTAACAAGTTATTGGTGTCACTGTGGCTCGTCCAACACCTGTGTACCTCTTGCGGATAGGCTTGTGGGGGCGCTCAGCCCCTTTATGAGTAACTGCGCCGCGAAACACCACGCAGCTTTCATTAACCCCATTCGTGATAACATCATTCAATAAATCAACGCTGAATGCTGCAATTTATTGCGCTATTAGCACAAGGGACAAGACATGAACAAATAGTAAATATTGATTGTAAATATTGGCGGAGTGTAATGGCTGCTTCCTGCGTATTTCATGGCTGTAAACGTGTCTTAGAGAAAGAGGTGGACACTGTTACACGCTTAGGTCGTTTCTCACACAGTACAAGTTGCTCCTTTAGTCAACACTGACGTACAAATACATGGAAATATATCTTGCGTTTTTGCTAATGTACCGCTCAAACGTAAAACCTTCATGAGTTCATTGAACATGTGCTTATTATTTTAATTGCAACGTTTCAATTTAGCTTCAAATTGCAATTTGAAAAGCGAAACATTTTGCTGGAGATGTTAATCTCAATGCATAAAACATCTACTAACTGGGTTATATGTTAAAAACTAATTTATTCAGTAATTTGTACCACTTAACATGGTCTTTCTATTTCGCTTTTACTGAGAAATAAAACTTAAAATAACTATGATTGACACATCTTTGCAACAAGGAAACACATGTTCATAAAACTATTTTAATCTTTTTGTAAAATCTACTTGGAAGTTAAAACAATGAGCAGGAATTTCTGTTGTTCAGAAGTATTTAATTACAGAGGCAATGTGACTGACTTATCGCTAATCTCTGATTAATCTGGCATGCAGTGTTGTACCATTTGATATTTATTAATTAAACATGCACTGTATCGTGCATCAAGAATATAAAAGCTCAAGTTTTTTTCGTGAAGTCCTGGATGTTTATGAAAAATATTTTTTTCTCTATTTAAAATAGTGTTCTGGCGATTGTTATCATGCAATATACTTCTGCAGACAATGTCGAATTATATTAGCTTCTTGGAGTTTGAAGGTTCATCCATCCAAATGATCATGTCGTATATTTGGACTTCTTTCAGAAAAACACCTTAATTCGTCTTCAAAAGTCTTGATTTTTCCACTTGAATATTGATATGTATTGGATGAAATCGGTAATGACGCAAGAATTGGATGAAAACCATCAACTTCCGTGTTTTGCGGAGAATTTGTGTGATCAATATGTGACTTTTAGAAATATGAATACAATTTGTCTTCATCTGGTTTGCCTATTAAAAGATTCTGTATGTTATTTAGGCAATTTATGGAATCAGTTTAATTGATGTGGTTTTTTTGGAACTCAATGGAATCCTGAGGGTCGTTTGGCTGTTAAATGCGATTTTTGCTGGTCTGCCTTCCCCAGCTTTGTCAACAATAGGGCTTCATCCTTTCTTCTAGTTTTTGTTTATTTTGGTGTATTCATTTTGACTGTTCATTTTTTATTTGACGTTCGCTGTTTCTGTCTGCAATCGTCCTTTAAGCAAAGCAGTGTTCGTCTTGTTGGTGAATTTCATTCTTACCTCTTCCAGAATTTGTATCCACTTCATCGTTCAAGTATCTGTCGCTTGTAATATCGGTTTTAGCACGACTATATTTCATCAATTTCTCAATAATTCTGCCTTTCTCCTCGATTTTGTTATTGACTATGTTTTATCTGTTAATATTCCCATGAGTTCTTTTATTCCTGTTACCAATCAATTCTCTGCCCTGCTTCTGATACATCATTCATGTAACAGACTATTATCAAGTAACTCTCTCACTTCCACATAATGTCCCGAATTGAGAATTTTTTTTTACCTCCTCGACCTATAAAATAAAGGAAGTATTGTGATCGAGATTCTTTGACAGTTCAAGATTCTGACGAATTCTTGAGTTTTAGACCCTACTGAACCCGAGAACATAATTTTTAGAAGAATCGGTCTGTCTGGAAGTACGATAATTTGAAAAGGTGTACGAATTCACGTGCGAACTTTGATATTTGGGTTTTTTATTGAAATATAGAATAACTTAAATTGATCTTTGAATAATTTGGCAGAATATTTAGCCTGAACATTTTGCAAAACTATTAGCGATGAATTTGTTATTATTCAGATTTGAAGAATTATAAAATTTTTATAGAGACGTTGGAAGTGGCAAAGGAACCGAAATAATAACGTAAACAAAATCACGTTTATTTAAATCACAAGACGTTTCGGCGCCGCAACGGCCTGCCCTCATAAGCTTGAAAGTGTGAATTCAAAATTTAGTTACATTATAAAATAAATGACTACGTTGAATTAATAAACATGTTGAAATTTAGGATTTAAGAGGCTAAGGAATAGATAACAAAATACAGAATGATTGAGGGCATATGTGCAATGCATGTCAGAACGGTCATGCCGGAAACGGAATGACATGCATGGCACATGATGACCTAAATGATTAAGTTTTTTGTTTTTCATTTTTAGACCTCCTAAGTTCTAAATTTCAAAATGTTTATTTCTACAACGTAGTAACTTATTTTATAATGTAACTAAATTTTTAATTCACCCTTTCAAACTGATGATGGCAGGTCGCTGCGGCGCCAAAACGTCCTGTGCTTTTGAATGAACGTAATTTTGATAACGTAGTTATTTTGGTCCCTTTGTCACTTCCAACGTCTCTATAACACATGCAAGCGTTCGTCAATTGTTTTTTCATGAGAAGTAGTTTAATTCGATTGCGTTTTGTAACAAATAAGAGTTTCTGCAAGAATAATTCTGATAGAAGTGGTCACAAGGATATTCATCAGTTGTCAATTGTTTTCTTCACAATTTATCCAAATTATGTCTAGTCTGGTAGTCCAGTCAAAATAGACATTCATCCTTGCATAAATTCCCAAGAAGCTGAAAATTGGCATGAATGTTAAAGATGCCATTATATTGAAGTTGTTAAAAGTCCCCAACGATCCCGTGTGTGCAAAAAATTTTATGCGAGGTTAAAGCTCGCAAAAACGGGTTTTTTGGCTTTTTTAGCGGAACAATCAGTTTTATGCTATAAATAGCTTAAATACAAATTGTAGATCTTTCAAGTCTCTACAAAAATTGTCCCAACCCCTTTATTCCTAAGATTCACTATTTCTGAGAAAAAGCCATTCCAAAGTTATATTCTCCATTTATGCACACGTTGCCACTCCACCTATGAGGTAGTGTACTTGGCGCGTATTTTTCAATGTGGTTTGCCCAGTAGGCCTACTCTATGGTCCTCTTATTAAAATTTAATATAATATTAGGTCTTCTTATTCAACTTCTTCTTCATCTTCATCTTCCTGAGCTGACGTAAATTGCTCAAATAGCGATACAACAGGTGTTTAATCGTTGATATAAGGATTATCTTCTGTTAAAGATTTAATATGAGAACACGACTGACTTTGACAGCTGGTGCAGTGGTGCATGCTTGTGAACGAAATCATCTTACTTTTTTGCAGCCGAATTTCGAATTATACTTTTTTCCGTAGCTATAAAAAAAAATTCAAGGAGCTTTTCTAGTGCAGGTGGAAGTAGAGTGTGGATTGATTCCAATACATTATTAATTAGCTTCCAACCCCATTCTCTTGGATCCAGTTGATTACCAAGTCACACTTGAACCTGCTAATATACTTGATAGAAATGTTGATGAGCAGAAGCTGAGGTTGGAAGAAGACAAGCTAATTGATCACGTTTTTTATCAGGTGTATGCTTTGCAAAAGATGCAAAACGAAACTTATCTATGCAAGTAATTTAAAGTAAGTGAAAGACGGACACTGCTACGTTGACAATTGAACAGCAGACAGATGTTGCTCAAGGCCGCATGGTCACATAAAATGAAGGAATGGGTTTCTTTTCATTTCATATTCTTAGAATTATCATTTAATATTGATGTACGAGTACTAGTTACGCAGACTAATAGTTGTACCTATATTATACGTCCATAATATACATAGGCAGCGCAGTCATGCATATTATCAAGAAAATAATTCTAGAATGACTTTTTCTCAGAAATAGTGAGCCTAAGGAAAAAAGAGGTTGGGACCATTTTTCTAGAAAATTGAAGGATCTACAATTTTTGTCCTAATTATTTTTATCATCAAATCAACCGTTCCGCTTGAAAAAGATTGGAAAACCAATTTCTACGAACTTTGACCTCGTATAAGATTTTTTGCACACAAGGGATTGATTGGGACTTTTGACAACTTTATTATAATGCAAACCTTAACGTTCATGTCAATTTTCAGCTTCTTGGGAATTTATGCAAGGGTACCCCTATTTTTAAGGCTAACTTGACTGGACTATGGTATCGATTTGAAGCTCTGCTGGGGTTAACCTTGATTGAATAATAGAGTGAATAATTAGTTATCATCTTTATATCACACTTCTGGCGATCAAATGTCAGAACTGAATGTTCCAGTGAATTAAAGACTCCGATAATCTAGAAAAGAACTATCTATTCTCAAAAATACTTATTTTATGTAGGGATTTAAATATAACTACCATCTGTCAGTTTCAGAACGTCAGTTGTCACTTCCTCAATGACATTTGTCGCTTTAAGAACGACAGCAATCACTGTGACAATGACAGCTGTCACTTTAGAGTTTGAAACTGATTGATGCGACACTCTTAATTTGGAAAAAAGCAATGAAACTGGCCATGAAATCTATAGTTGGGGTTTCACTATGGCGACCACAGCAGATTTTGAATACTGTGTATTTCTTATTGGTGATAATTTTTTCCCCAATTTTTGGTATGGTATATCGTGCTGTATTCATAGCCACAAAAATTGTGATGCATATCATTTGGTAAGAAGGTATTTTG
Source organism: Dromius quadrimaculatus (assembly GCA_963989225.1). Classification (NCBI taxonomy): domain Eukaryota; kingdom Metazoa; phylum Arthropoda; class Insecta; order Coleoptera; family Carabidae; genus Dromius; species Dromius quadrimaculatus. Next base: position 9,924,441 of record OZ022328.1, read on the forward strand.
AGTAATCAAATACTTTCAATGGAATTCGAAGAGATTACCCTCAAATTAATATATCATGGAAATAGTTGCAGTTAATTTATTAATGAATATCTCTGATTCTGACAGCTTAACTTCGTATAATTGAGAAGCCAGCCGCACCTCATGCTCCCTGATTGGACGTACGACCAAATTGTATACGAACCGACCGGAAATATAGTAGTCAATAGGATGCCTGACAATAAAAATCTAGGATCCTGTCTCAAGTGTCCGAAAAAGACTACTTCCGATCTATTTTTGTCGAGATCAATTTCCCTAATAGAACTCATGATTCAAACTAGTATCGATCGGTAGTAAGGGTCAAATACTTTGGAAAAAAGCCAAGATGTCATTCCTTGTCCCTAGTATAACTCATTTTCGTATTCAACTTCCCTCACGATTGTTTTTTTCTTCTTGTCCCGGACAGGACATGTTGTCCTCAAGTTTTTGACCTCCGCTATCGATTGATATTAGTTTCTTTGAGTCAACTCCAGAAAAATTGACCGGAAATAGCTTTTTCTTCGACACTTAGAACAGGATCTTGAATTTATAAAGTCTGGCATTCTATTGACTGATATATTCCCGATCGGATCAGTCGTGAGTCGGATTAGAAAAGATGAGAAACGATCGGCTCCTGGACTGATAAGCATCCCTATAAATTCTATCAAAAGTACTATATCCATGTGAATTGTGACATTTTTGTATATTATATTCATAAGCAAGTATTTTGTGATGCGTTCCATTTCGTTAAAAATGATTCAAAAGAATTGAGTTCTCTTTATATTGTTTAGAAGAATTACTCATAGATTCATATGATAAAGAAAAGTTGGACATTTTGACAATGTATTTTGAAACAAATATCTTCACTTGAATGGAGAAAAAATTCAATGGCATTTGCATGTTTGCATGGCAACGCCAAATTTTCAGAAATCGCGTTAAGGACTCATCTAAGAGTCCTGCGGGAGTATTTGTGACATAAATGTCGTAGAGAATGAAAATTCTGTTGCAGGTAAAGATATTGAAGCTGCAAACATATTTCTTTCACTTATTCGGGAATATATTCGTCTTTAAAGTATCTCAAGTATTGAGGATGAAACTAAATACATGAAAACAAAGATGTTCTCAATTATATCTCATTATTTATTTTTGCAAATGTACAGATTGTTCTGTTCTCTTCTGATAGTCGTACTTGTAAATCCCAAATACTTGAAGTTTTTTCAGAATGAGCCAACGTTATAAGACTATCATTGTAAAAACAATATATAATTCGTCCGACTCTGACATTTGAAACAAAACCTTTCAAAAATTTTGATTGGTGTTGTTACAAGTACTTCATCAAGAACATTATATTTTTCAATATTGTACTTTTATTCTCCATTAGCCGTCATAAAATTGTAACTATGAAATTTTGTTACTGTATTGACTTTCATATATGATACTTCAGATACATTCGTCCCATTGTATGCAAAATTAATTGATGTGTAATTTTTAAGCCGCTTCTATCCGGATATTATTTTTAACTGTCAAGTCTGTGATGAACAGTTCGACTGTGATCCTGTCAATTAAAATGATTTAATAACGGATTTAAATGATGTATGTCCGTAAAAATGAATGACTAAATTTGATTTGTTTTTGAGCTTTGCATTATTCACTGCATTCTATATCTACATACAGCGATAAATTATTTGTATTTTTCATCATTTGTTTATCCCTCTAATCTGATGCTGCAAATAATAGGACAGCATTATTTTATTATGGAATTAATGGTATTCCATTCAAATTGAATTGACTTCAAATTGCAATCTCTTCACAAATAAATAAAATTAGAGTGTATGTCTGTGATTTCACAATAAAAACTTCTTCCATATCTCATCTGGTTATTCGCAGTATGTCGAAACCATTACATGCGTTTTAATTTTTTTTTGTCTATCTGTCTGTCTGTTTGTTTGTCCAGGCTAATCTCAAAAACTGCTGAATCAATTGAAATAAAACTTTTTGCAATTGTTGTGGGCACTCGGGTAAAAATTCTGATATGGTTATATCACCATGAAATCTGATGACCGTTTGTTCGCGCATCGTTCATCCAATTGAGATAAAACTTTGAACAGTTGTAGTTGGCGCATGCAGAAAAAGTTCGTGATAGTACCGTCAAAGTACTAGCACTGCAGAGTTTATATTTCCCGTATATTGCTAGGATACAGAGTGTAACAGAAATATGTACAGGAATTTAACTACTAATGGAATTCGTCAAAGATAACATCTCTTCCTGTAAGCCCTATGGGTACCAAGCAAAAATTATACAATGCTTAGTCAAAAACTTCACAATGTATCAGACTTAATACAGCGGTCAATTAGTAATTATTTTTAAACTTTGAACCATCGTATAAATGTCAATCATTTATTTTGAGTGACAATCTCCTCTTCTGAAATGATTTAGTAGTGGATGAATATTATTACCTCATAATACTCATCAATCCAGAAGGTATTTACAATAGTAGGAACGAAAAATGAACACAGCTTCCAGCACACCGGTTGGAATCTCTCGCACGCCTAGAATTCTGCTATTACGGAAGGGATCGGACAGGGACGGTGGGGGACAGTAGTTGTTTACGCTCAACTGAATTCTTGTGCTCGTGCGATTTCAGCGCACTCTGCCATTTGTGTAATTGATATTGAATATGTAGCAGGAGCACATCCCTGGTGTGGTGCACCTGATGTTAAGGGTTGATTGCGTACTTACTACCGCCTGCGCTAACATAGATTACCAAATTAATTCTGGAATTAGTTAATCCACGAAACATAAAATTAACTGTTCCGGAAATTAAACTCCAGCGACCTATGATAGTGGATAATAATAATATAAACATATGCTAACTGAAGCGATTTATAAAGGAAGCCATGCAAGAAAATCGCGAGAATTGTTGTTCTCTTACTATTCTCTTACTTTGCTCTGTTCTACTTTCTTCCTGCAACATTTCGTAATGAGATTCTGGCGGATTAAACACCGGTTCTGTAGATTCACATTGTTATCAATTTTCAAATGTTTTGCCTGGAGACGCTATAAAAGTGTCGAATTATCTTATAATGCTATGAAAAGTTGCTGTCATAAATAATTACTAAACAATATAATTATTGCTCACATCTTTGATATCATCCAGCTATAGGTGAGAGCGAACACTCAGCCATGGTATGGAGTTCTATAGGCACAAATTAGCTGTGTATCACATAGCATTTGTGTTGAATGAGATTCCAAGTGCTTATACAGTTCCAAACTTTTTTACTGAGTGACAATAAGAAATATGAGACCGTACCGTATGTTCCAATTTGAGATTGATGTTCTTCTATGTTCATCCTCTGACCTTTAGAGTTGTCTCGAATATTTTCAACCTAAGTGTCAACATTGATTGCACAAATATGCGTTTATTAATAGGATGTAACTAAAATCGGTAATAATAATAAATTGTATATGTCACATCAGATGCAACAGCAATAGCAATGATTAATTATTATTCGTTAATATTTCATCAAGAAAAAAAAATACAAGGACTTTATACATGTTCATATTGCTTCTCAATGGACAGTGAATCTATTCATCATCCTTAAGAAGAGATGATAAACTCCAATATAATTAATCAAATATTGATAACTCAATTTGACAAATTATGAGAGCTTCTCAAAATGATATAGTAGAAACGAATCACCTGATGGTACAATTCCGGGATCTTTCTGTGTATCATAGCATTTTTCTATAAGAAATACGTCAAGTAATCATTCGCAAGTTGATGGTAAACATAAAATTTGTTCACCCGCATTTATTTAGTTTATATATAGAGAACCAAGGACTCTGATAAATCGACTGTTATTTTCTGAATGTGAAATGAAGATCAACATTATATAACTCAAGTACAAAATACAGATACTGAATGATGGATCCAACGAGACTCTGGCCTTATATTTTTAGAGCCAACAGAAGCAGCATGATCACCATGAGGATCCGCATAATTCAGAAGAGCGTCTTTCAAAGTTCATTTTAGCTTGTTCGAAAAATAATTTCTACTTTTTCATGTCTCTTCACAATTTTCGGAAGCATGGAATTCTGCCCCGCAACTGATGCATAATTATAAATACGTGAATCAAATTTATGAATGTCCGTCATTTTTATCACCCCACTGGAATCAATCTACAATTCTGATTCAGTGATGGACGATACCAGTTACAGACCAGCTGACGCTGCCAACGAAAGTACGTTTTTTGAAGTAATGTAGCAAGTTGTCGGAGAATAAATCGAAATTAACTGACTGTTTCATCTATTTGAGGAACGTTTATTGAATTTTTTTATCTACAAGAAGAACAAAGCACTGAGCATTCCTTCATATTGCTACAATACAAAAATTAAATAGGAAATCACCTCTACATTACATTATTGTCTTCTCGACCATTCAAGAATCAATATTTCTAAACATATTGTGATGTTTATCGCTTTGAAATGACTCATAACTATAATGAAAGTTATCATTTGATAATTTAAAATGAAATATCACCAACAACACTAAATTATTTATTTATCACTTAATACTAACTCAAAAAAACTCGCAAGTACTTATATTGAACTATCTATATCCACTGATCCCTTCACTGTTTGATATTCACTGCTCTAGATTCACCATTACACTACTCTCAAATCGTTTGCTTGCGTTTATATGTAGAAATATCCATTTCTCGAATATTCTACCACATTTCTGGAATACTGCTAATGGCTTTCATCGGGCGGAGTGATGTGATGCGGTGTGGTGCGACGCAACGAGGACGAAAGGTCACCTTTACGAGCCTCCACACTCTCGCATGTTACAATATTGTCAACTGATGTTCAGCAAGCGTCAAGAGTGGAATTGCTGATGACCCTAAGGAGACGATAAGATAGTTCTGCGTTTGATTTTCAGATTATGACTTCGATTGGCTATGGACTATTAAACGCCCATTTTATAGATAAAATGTTGTTTTCGAGTACTCCACCCCTTAACGATGTCAGCATGAAAAGCAGCATTACCTTGTTGGAAAATATATCTTGAACTATTTGAACGTATCTGTTCAATTCCTGATTGAGAGATAAGAATACAGCTCAAATATACGAAGAAATGATTCGCAAAAAAATCGAATCATGAATTGTATGCAATAAAAATGTGCACGAAACTTGGATTCTGTTCAAAGATTGATAATGGAGGCAGCAACAGAAGCCTGTGGAACAACTATAATTTAAAGCCATGAAAAACGAGCATCATGGTACACTCAACAGATAAAGGAAGCAATAATGATGGAAAAAAACCGAATGAAAGAATTACTTAGCTAATAAAACAGCAGAAAATTACAAAAGCTATCGACATCAGCGCAAGAGAGTAAAATACATAGTGAATCAAGCCAGAGAAAATAACTGGCAAAAACTGGGAGAACGCATGGAAACTAGTAGTAAGAAAAACCAGAAAATATCCAATAAAGTCGTGAAAACTACTATAAAAGGTAGAGCGCCCTAAAATATAGCAGTGAAAAATAAAAAACCGAGGAACAACAGATCATGAAAAGTTAGAAAAATTACTTTAGGAGGCTGCTTTGTATTTCAGAACATGGTAAAAAATCTATGCAGACCGAGACAGATGAAAATATATAAGAATGAATACCATTGCATGAAGTAACAACAGCACTAAAAACGCTCAAAATGATAAATCTTCTAGACACGATAAAATAACACCAGACAAAATACATGGGAGAAGAAGAGAACAAGATACTGTTAAACTTATATAGCAAAACTTGGAAAGAAGAGAAAATACCAGAAGATCGGGATATTGCTGTTGTTGTAATTCAAAATAAAGGCGATCTAAGAGAATGTAATAATCAAACTAACACTGTCAGAAACACAAAGTGGTTTCAAAAGAGGCCGAAATGTACAAGACAATATATTCAAAATCAAAAAAATTATGGAACGAAAAGAAAAGCATATATAGACTTGGAAAAAGCATTTGACAGGGAGCAACAAGAGAAATCATCAAGAATTTCAGAGAAAAGGATGATAGAAAATCTACTAATACGAGCAGTGAAGAGTTTGTACAAAATTAGCCGGAACTACGTCAAAAGTTTTATTTACTTTGTGTATTAATGGAATACCGAAAGAAATCCAACATGAACTGAAGAAACTCCATGTAGGGTTTAGAGATATGCCTCCATTGAAATTTCCAAATGCATATTCGCAGACGATGTTGTAGTTATGACAAGCGGTGAAAAAAATCTACAAAACAACCCAAATGTGTGCAACGAAATACTTACAAAGTATGGAATAAAAATGAACGGAAACAAGACAGAAGTCGTGGAAATAGGAAAAGACAATCAGAATTTGAATATGAGTGTTGATGGTAATGAAGTAGAACAAGTGGAAATATTAGAATATTTTGGAGTTTTATTGATAAAAATGGGTCACAAGAAATTGACATCAACGCTAGAATGGAAAAAACGGCCATGGTATCCCATACTAGGAAAAATAGTACAATGAGCAAAAAAGAAATATGTACAAAAACTAAAATGATAATATTCAATAATATTTAAAGATCAATTTCAATCTACGGATGTTGATTATGGTTACTCTCAAAAAGAATTGGAAGTAGAGTTCAAGCTTTAAAGACAAAAGATCTACTTAGAGTGAAGAGAGTAACAATAAAAGAAAGAATACGGATTCATCATAGGTATTAGAGAATAGCTGCAGTGTAAACCCATACTAGAATCCATAGAACAACAACATATAGAGTGGTAGGGACTTATGGAAAGGATGAATAAAAATAGGCCAGCAAGGAGAGTGAAAAAAACTCGTACACGAATAGAACAACAGTCCGTATACCGGACGGATAGAAAAACTTATAGGTGTGGATCCTTGAAGAAAAATTCTTGAATGATTTGTGTGAGAGCATCAGGATCGATCAGACGGTAAAATTTGCAGAAAAGAAAAAACCTAAAAAGGCTATTCAGTTTCGAAAAACATTGTGAACTCTAAAACATCCTTCAATGTTGACAGATGTTGTAAACTTGAGAAGATCCTGATTCTGAAAGACATTGTTCAAAATTTAGGATCTTATTAAGTTTTCTTGGCAAATTGTACTTCTTGATTGATCCTTGAGTCTTCATACAAATTATCTGTATACATAAATTCATCAATTATCTTCATCATCAATTGGAGTTCATGATATCGTCCTAGAAGTATGAACCCTTTCTAGTTGATATGAAGATCCAAATTATCACGGAGGCCCTGAATTACGTTCTTCTAATGATGGATGAGTGATCGATTTCTGCTCAGGTCATTATAACTTAGGCTCGACTTGAAACTTCAAATATATTTTGGTCACTTCAGAGTCCCATATAATGCATTTTCACAGTTAAAGTTGATGCTTGCGTGTATGATAGCTGGAAGCGAGTAGTAAAGAGACTATTACAACAACGCCTTCAGAAAAATATTGTCTCCGACCTCCGTGATAATTTGGAGGATTGATGTCGACTAGATATGTCGGTAAATTACACTTCATAGAAGACATACTGGTCATTGATAGATACAATAATGAAATTACACATTAGGTAAGATACACATGAAGCCTTGAACAAGAAAATGCTGCTTATTATACTGCTGTAATCGTAGAGAATTGAGTGTTGTAAAACAATTATCTAGAAATAGACGTCTAGTTGCTCAGGGCTCTGGCAGAAATCAGCAGATAATCGAGAAGGCGATGTAATGCTGAAAAATCTTCCAATTGATTTTCGTATACTTTGTGCATTTTGACAATATTAAAAATTGTTAATTTTTTTTTTTCTTTTTCTCAAAATTTAGCTCAATATACAAGAAGCAAATGAACTTCTTCTGGATGAAAATAAAAATATGTTAGTTCCAATAGATTTGCCAAATTCCTGCTGATTATTTTTGTTGATTGGGCCAAGGCATGTATAGTCTGACCTACCAAACCATAATGTAACTATTTGGAATGTTTCGTTCCCAATAGATAATTTGAGAGAAAGTTATCAATCAATCTTCAAATATTGGTTCAAATTCTTCCAGATATTTGACTATAACATTATTACCTCTCTTCTTTCCACTTAATTTTGAAAGCCTTATGAAAGTTACCCCTTCATGATTAAGTTCTATGTCTCAGGTAGTCAGAAACTTATCTTTCTCAGATACATACATATATGCCACCTTTATCAAATTATGGTTATCGATGTGATATGAGGTACAAACTTATTTTTCACGATACTATCGTACTTATTATCTCTCAAACATCTATTCAACGAATCTTTTTGTACAAGTTGGAAATTCTTCCTCTCATGGAACACAATATGAATGAATACTAAATCAGTCCTCAAGATAACAATAACAACTCCACAATCTATTTGTGGAATGAAGCGATCAGGAATTTGTCTGCTTTTACATTTGTGGCATTTAAAAGGCCTCGATTTATCAATTTGTATTCAGTTACACGTAGGTGGATACAAGTAATGATAGTATACAGTACGTTTGTGGTAGATAACAGAAATGTTATTGTATGGATATAACCATACTTAGAAAGTTCATAGGTTATGCTATTACTGTACCTAACGATGCGTGGTATTCCAACGATTGATTTATAGATATTTTTGATAGAACTTATTACATTTTCTTGAATTAGCATATGCTAAAATGTATTAATCTTTCAAATAATAATTCCTATATTTTAGAATTTCGTATACTCTGTTATCTGTACTCAATTGTAAGTTGCTTAGTGATTATAATTATAATAACGTAATATTTATCATAATCTATATTCTGACTGAACTCTCATTATATAGTAACATCAGCTGCAGATTATCTAATTCCCAAAGTTTACTATATACGTCCATTTACTTGTAATCATATCTCTGTAACATTTCATCCATTATCAGCTTGTTATTGAAATCTGGTATTCTCCGTATTTACAATAAACTTCACCCTCTATCCAGTAAGAACTCAACAGTATTTTGTTATATCTGATTGAGAGTGCAGCAACACATATTTTAGGATCTAGATGTTTGCCCAATATGAAAACTTCATATTTGTATAACTTAATGATTTCCCAATGCTGAAATTCATCCGCGTAAGATATATAGGCATTTTCGAGTTAGAAATTTTTATTCAAATGGTCGTGCAGGAATGCATACATTTATCACTGTAGGTAGCAATACATGCTCATTTGACATTAATATAAATGCATTACCGCTATTTTAGTAAAACTAATAACTCAACACATGCTGCGCAGTCTTAGTACTTTAGTTCGCCTTCAAATGCCAGCTAAAATGCTAATTCCATCAAAGATTGACTTATGACTTTCCGGCATTTTTATTAAATACTCAAGAATCTATTTATTGAATTATAATTTTGTGTGTTTTTCCCACAATAACTTCTAGAATAATCTCTCTGACATGTTTAACAATTTTCTCCGTTTGTTTATAATGATTAGGTTCTTGAATTATTTATCATCAATTTGAATATTTTTTTGACTCATTATTATTTAGATTTACGATCGGCAATTATTATAACCGCTGTGAGCAACAGTGTTGAAATCAATGCCAAATTTATTAATTGATATCCAATGTTCCGTGGCAAGAATGGTGAAATTTACAAAATACTAATAATTCTGCTTGTCTTTCTGTCACAAGCTTTCATATTCGGAGAGTCCAGACTACAATCTGCAATTTGGATGTACTAATGGCTAGGTTTCAATGACATTTTCAAATATATGAATAATAAATGCAGTTCAGTTGAATATCTGGACAAAAACTTGATATCGGTCACAGACATCATCAGATAATTTTAAAATATAGAAAGGTACAAGAGGATAATTTTTGTTGTCAAAAGTGAAGCAGACTAGATTATGTTACGGTATTTTTTAATACAATAATTCACAAATATTTTTCCACTTTCCATCAGAAAAATTTCCCATATGGTCTGACCCATTTCTTTGTACCTGGAATGCGAACAGATTCTCGACACACCCTGTTGTACCAATATGACCCAAAAACCATAGTATACATATGACCTAGTTTTGAGTAAACAGTCCTATACACTCCCAAGGTCAAGTCATATAGAAAGCGTTTAGTTCATCTGTGTTGTGTCCACTTCAATTACCTGAGCTTCATCAGCTATCATATCATTTAATTCAGTGCTGTGAATTATCTTAGAACTTCTATGATTTGGTGAGTTTGACTATCATTGAGTATTTGATATGTTCAGCATTACATAAGTATGCATGGGGTATGCTCCATTCCCTTTGAAGTATTGGTATCGTCAGCTACCTGGAGTACAAATGCCATCGGTGCTCACACCTTGACCGTGTGACGGCGATGATTGTTGCAATGTTTTCTGTGTTATTGCAGCAACGGTGTTGTTCACGTCATGATGATCTCTTCCTGAAGTGACCTTCATATTCATCTCTGCAGACTTGCAATAGGATATTGTTTTCCCTCTACTTGAATCTTGTCGTAGTAGTCTTTCTTGTAGATCCTTCAAGTTGATTCCAAAGACGATTTCTGTCTTCAATATTCCATTCTCCTGTTCTCCAAATTCACATGATTTAATCAGTCTTTTTTAATCTGAGTAATATGTGTCAAACAGTTTATCTGTTGCTTGTACTCTACTGAAAAGTTTGTACATTTCCATAATTAGATTCTTTTGTAGCGTACAATGATTTTTCAACTCATCGAGAATTGTATTCACAGTTTCTTCGGTTTGTTTTCTTGTCGATATAGATTGATACAATCTTAGCGCATCAGTTATCATTAAATTTTTAAGAATTGTGACTTGAACTTCTTTGGACCTTTTTCCTATCTCTGTCGCTATCATATAAATGCTCACTTCTGGCCTAAAGTGCTTATTATTTTCGGCCAAGTTACCTACCGAACTTGAAGTTGCAGGTTTATCAAACTCTATTCAAAGTTGATTTCCTGGTTCTTTGGTAATTCCGGTTACGGCTGCGCCATGTTTATTTGTAGCTTGTAAACTAAAACACCATCAATTCTGTCTATAATCAATCTGATGCAGCACAGTGAGATACACATTTGGTTCCCTTTATGAATACTCAACAACTGCCAGATCTTAGTTTCTCTGGCAACATTTTTCACCAAGCTAGGCTAACGATATAATAATATTCATAACGTATTCTAGCACTATCTGGTACCACCGGTGCTACATTATTCTGTTGGTGTTGCGCGGTAAAATGTATACTCCAACCGCATGTACTGTATGTTATTGCGGCAAACGGAGCTGTTCCAAGAATGGATAAATCGACCAGCTCGCGTCGGTCGCGAGCATCGATGCTAACTTTAGTTCTGGTAGCTATCTATTCGGCAAATTACCTATCTATCAGCCAGATATCTTATCCAACCTCTGAGGCAGATGTGTCATTTCTATATCTGTTCCAGTTATCTAGACTCAACCTCAAATGCCCTGATGGCGCGAAATTGATGTGTGCTACTCTCTGAAGACATCTCACAGTACATTGTGGCTCAAACTCATATCAGTCCTGGGAAACTTGATCTAATTACGTCCCTACATCTGACCAGCCCCTTCTTTCTGCTCCAATAATGTTGTCATTATTCACAAAAATTGTAGAGCATGAAATTTGCAACAAATTTTGTCCAAAATATTTTTTCATGTGCTCAACCATTTTACTCACTTGTACTAAGTATTGACTATTTTTGGCTTGATGTCATTACATATGTTCGTGCGTTCGTGCGTTCGTAACTCGCAAAATCTTAAAACTGGTTGAATGTAGTATTTAAGACTCGTATAGGGTCTTGTTGTGCACCTCGCATTATGGTTCCAATCGTCTGTACCGAAAGTGCACTTTATTTGGAACTTTCTTCAAACTTTTCTAATAAATTTAGAATGATCAGCCATAGCATATTGAAATTCAGTGTTTGAACTTGTTGTAGCATCAAAATAGTTATCTACTATTCAATCAGCTGAGCTGGAAGTTTAGTTTATGAGTATAACAGACATTCAGAATTTGCGGTATATAACAATCAGTTTAATTGAAATGATAAGGTAGGCAATGATAATCTGTTGTCAATTTCTTAATTTTGTTTGACATGTCAAAATATTTTTCCCTATATTTCATTTCGTAAGCATGACAAAAGCGACAAAATTGGATTAGAACATGCTTTCTCAATCAAATTTGAAATCAATTTTCATTTGGTTGGTCACACGGTCAAGCTTCAATTTCTGTCTATTGAACTCTGAATATACATACTTTTCAAACCACTTGAAGGCATGAAAAACAAAATGAGGCACTGAAATCTGCGACTATCTGACGGTCTAGAAGTACAAGGAAATATTGTAAAACCGACAAAATTCATATATCGAGATTTTGATGGATATATCCGTTTTGAGCATCCCTGAATCCATTCGAACTATTTTTGGATCGATGTCGGTACGTATGTAAGTATGTATGTGTGTACGTGCGTATCTCGCAAATCTCAGAATTCGTTAAACGTATAATGCTATAATTTTGTTTAAAAGACTGGTACAGGATCTAGGATCTTGATGTGCACCTCGCATTATGGTTGCAATCGTCTGTACTGGAAGAGCACTTAACCTGATACTTTTTTTGAATTTTCCGCATTAATCTAGAATGATTAGCCGTAGGATACTGGAATTCAGTATTTCAAATTGCTGTAGCATCCAAATGATCATCTTTTATTTTTGTCCCAATCGACTAAGCCGGAAGCACACTTCATATTACAGACTTTTCGAATTTTTCTCATAAATTTGAAATAATCAGTCGCAGAATATAGAGATTTCGTATTAAGCACATCTATAGCATCTAGTTGTAGACCTTGCATTATGATTGTGATCGGCTCAAAACATTTTCAATTTTCCGCATGAATCTAAAACGATTGAACGTAGAATATAAGAATACAGTATTCAAGATGATAGTACTCATAGATGCCTATATCCTATTTTCATTGAGATCGACTGAGTTAAAAGTGCAGTATACTTGACGATCTTGGAGTTCTGCGCATAAATTGAGAACTGTTAGTAGTAGAATCCTGGTAATCAGCATTTAGGAATGTTGTAGCTTAAGAATAATGACATACTGTTTCCATAGCAACCGACTAGCCGTGAAATGATGAGATGTTGTGTTTGATTATATATATCCAATGATGTACAAGTAAGTCACGTGATGTTTACGTCAGATTTTTGAAATGGAGCGCGTGGAATGCGCGATACATAGCTCTGGCCACCAGAAACTCAAATTCCTTAGATCTTGGCCTCAAAATTCTCAATCACTCATTCATCAGGATGCCCAATGACAGTTCAAATGAACAGGCTGATATGATCATAATGAATACACAAAGATGCTGAAAATGAGAAATATATCTTTCAAGCTATCAATATTCCAAATAGAATACAGTTGATATCAATAATTAACAAGTTATTTGAAATAACTATTCATTTACTCAAACTTCTCGTAGCTGACAGCAACTGAATTATACTTCGGAACACTTTCATTCATATATTGAAATGTGCATTGTCTGTTCAATCATTGAAAACAGCTCGCGTAAATAACTATTACAACCCTTCAAAATACTTATTGGTAGATTTTTGGCAGTGTATAAACTGCCCCCATATACTATTGTTAAAGGATGCACTTTTGTACGAATAATATGAGAAAAGATAGTATATAAAAGCGCTTCTTTAAAATGTTAGTATACGTTCTTTAAAAGAGATCTACAATTTTTTTCTTTGTAACTCACAACTTTTGAACATTGAATTTTATTTGAAGCTGTGGGATTTTATAATTAAAGTTTTTACTTTATCTTGTGATGAACTGACGCAGAAGATTAATATTTTGATCCAGAAATTAATTATATTTTTAATTATTTAACAGTTTGTAATTAGATGAGATACAGTAGATTGCATTGGAGTAAAACTCACAATCCAGAAGAAAATGATAGTTGAATTTGCTAGCCGACAAAACTAATTAGAGAATTTTAACATATGAGGATTTTGATTGTATTTTATCCTCTATGTACCTGGTTGATATCTTGTCAATTTAATAAAAAATAATAGATTAGTGAGACTTGAAATAAGATATCATATTGAAATTATTTCTGATTATTGAGATTATTCAGCAATATCATTTGAATCAATCGAAAAGATATTTTGGATTTCGAAATTATCTAATCCTAGAAATGCAACAAGTTATAAGAGAAGACAAATTTCTCTCGAAAACCTGTTTCAAAGTGTAAGATCACCTGGGACATTAAAATATTATTTCCGGATGATTAGTTTCGAGTTTAATTCATAGAATACAATGTTTAAGGAGCATCCACGGCCGGGAACTGTAACAATATCAAAGTTAATATCATGAGAAACTTCTCAAATTCAAGTCTAAGGACCACCAACAGAGTATTATTAATACGCTACTTATCGAATCGTCACTAGCGACATTCCAATCTGTCCATGAACTGTGGGATCTTTGAAAAACAGACATGTTTCACTGGGTGATGTGATAACGCCTCTTTCTGATATTAAAACCTTTTAATATTCATCGATTTGCATTTGTGAGATAAACGCGAATACTTTGAAATTATCTAAAATATTTCTTGTAGCTATTTCACAATATTTTAGCTAATTTTGGAACAAAGTTATGGTGGGTGTAATCAATTTCAACTGTCAAGATATCGACTCCAATTAAAATTGCTACAAGACCACAAAAATGCGAAAAGTATTGGAGGAACTTCCGCGCTTGTTAAGGAAAACTTATTTTAAGATTTTCTCATACAAAGAAATCCACGATGATAGAATAGAAATTATGCTACGTAGTAAACTGTACGTATTTCGTCGGCATGACGAGTTCATTACGTAGGTATATAAAATTGAAGTGTAAATTAGGATTGTTTTGGAATAAATATAGGATATGTTGGATTTTACTTGGTCGTGAAATAAAAAGAATTTGAATTTCTTTGCAGCTGTATTCTAGCCTATATCGCTAAAACATCCATGTAAAATAATCCTCCCAATTTATATGCTTATCTGGAGAAGTACGTACATGCCGTTGGGCTTATCTTGAGTAAAAATGTGTTTTAGAGCAACAAAATAACAGTTACTGTGAAGATGTTAGTTCTATCATCATTTTTTCCCCCTTCCTAATTGAAATTCATCTCCATAGTGAGAAACGAACACTCATTTCTCTCTGAAAATATTTTGATACTTCGTTCGACACCAATCGATATGTAATCATAGTAATTTACAAATTCAAACCCATCGTCAGAGTATTCTATTCCTTTCTCTCTTCAACAATGCAATCTCGTCTCTTGATGCAACCGTTCTTGTACGAAGTTCCTCTTTAGAGCCAGGCGCGCGACCACGAAACCGTTCCGAATGTTTATCTCCACACTGAGACCAAGACTTGTGCCTTGGGCTAGATCGAGATTCTTCACACGTAGTCTTTGACGAGGAGGGATGCGGAGACGATAGAGGAGAAGTCGCATACGGAGACTGCAAGAGCCAGGTGGCGCCCAGTTAAATAATCAAAAGAGATTGAAAGATGGAATTGATAACTATGTCACATGAGAATCGTATTTTCTGAAATATACTCTTCCGATAGTATAACTGAGGCTCAATAGTTCAATTGTTGGTCAGTGCTAGATCTTTGCTTTGAGCGAATCAAATTGATATATTCAGGATTGTGTGGTTATCGCGAAATAATTCAGTACTAGTATGGGCCCATATTAATTTAAAATTATAATAAATATACACTCTACACTTATCTTGTTATAACTTAGTTTACTTGTAATTCTTTGGTATGACATAGAAAATGAGACATATAGTATTGATACTAGCGTTTAGTCTCCCTGCTGTCTCCAACAATACAAATACTGAATTCAGGTTCATTTAGATATTTGATGAAGCTAGAGGAGGGAAAATACATCTTCTTCAACGAACTACAAGTTAAGGTAGATAAACGCAAGAGAAACGTTATAATAATGAAAATCTAAATGGCAGAGTAGGAATCGAGAACTATAATATAGAATGGTATCTAGGTAAATACGGAGAAGACATAATAAGCACAAACAAAGAAAGATTAATGTAATTCACACTTCGCGCACAAGGAAATACATAAGATAACAAGAGGAGTGGCAAGCAGGAAGAAAAAATCAAAAATCGACCATTTCCTAGTGAGCAAAGAAAGCTGGGAGACGTAAGAGTGAGAAGAGAAGCAGAGATAGGCAGTGACCATCTCCTAGTCACACTGACCATCAAAGACAAGAATTATAGAGAACCAGAGCATAAGAAGAGAGAGAGGCAATAATAAACAAAATAAGATGTTACAGACTGAAGGATACAGACGTAAAGCTACAATACCAAGAAAAGTTGAACCAGAATCTAAGAAGAACATGGATATATTAAGAAATAGAAGCAATGTGGAGAACTTCCAAACAGAACATCTTAATAGCGACAAAGAGATGAAACAAACACATTGTTGGAATGAAATAGTAAAAGAAGCAATTGAGAAAAAGAAAGAGAAATGGGAAACATATATAAATATGAGAACTGGAAAAGACTATAAGAGTTATAAAGAAGAGAGAGAAAAAGCTAAGAATACGGTAATAGAGGCAAAAAAAAACTCATGGACAGAATTTGGAGAATCAATGAAAACAGCGTATAATGACAATCAAAAACTATTCCTTGGGGTGATGAAAGCCAGATAGAGAAAGGCACAAATGTTACAGAACATTAGAAACAAGTTTGAAGAACTGAGTACAGAAGAGGAAGAGATAATGGAAACGTAGAGACAATGCTTCAAGGAGCTATTAGAAGGAGAAGAGGTGAGGGAATAGAAAGATATAGAGCAAAAGAGGAAATTCATATCACAGAAAGAAGACTTAAGCAAGAGGAGAATATAACATTGGATGAGATAAAAGAGGTACCAAAGAAAACCAAAGTAGGTAGGATATGATGAAATTACGGCAAAAATTCTCAAAATAGCAACAGATACAGCGCTAGGAAGACTGAAGGAGATATATAATGAAGTAGTAAGCACTGGAATTGCACCGAAAGACTGGCAAATAGGTATAATATGCTTCATATATAAACAGAAAGGGGACATAAAATATTACCAAAATTAGCGAGGAATAATACTATTCAGACAGCAGCCAAATTGTTTGCAAGAATTCTACAGAAGAAAATAAGAATCCAAGTGGGAAAATCGCTGGAAGGTAACCAAAATGGCTTCAGAACTATCAGAGGAATAAGCGATGCAATAGGTATGATGAGACAAGTGAGCAAGAAAATGATAAAACAAGAAGACAATGTATACCTGTGTTTCATAGATCTAGAGAAGGTTTTTGATAGAATAAATAGGAAAGCCATATAGAATACGCTAGGAGGAAGAGGAGTAGATACTAGCATAATAAAAGGTATACAAAGCTCATACAAAAGATTTACACAAGAACAAAAAACGGAACATCAGACATGTTCGAGACTACAAAAGGTGCAATACAAGGCTGCATATTAGGCCCGCTACTCTTCACACTAGTGATCGACGAAGCAATAACAGTAGCAAAAAAGGAAACGAAAGAGTATGTAATGGAAAAGTGGGAAATGGAAAACGTGAAGCTTACAGAGATATGTTATGCAGACGACATGATACTGATAGGAAAAGACGAAGACACACTAAAAAAAAATGTAGAACCATTTAGAAGACACCCAGAGAAAATAAACATAGAGATAAACCGCAATGAAACCAAGTCGATGATCATGAGCAGAAACGGGGAAAATCACACAATCAAGATAGAAGGATAAGCTATAAAACAACAAGAAATTCAAGTATCTAGGAACATCACTGAACTATGACGGAAAGCTAGATGAAGAGATAAGGGAGAGAACAGGAGCCACCGGTAGACTATTTCATGCGTTGCAGAGCTTCATATTAACAAATAAAGGAAAATCAAAGGAAATCAAAACTCAAGTATCTATTCAGAAAAGTAGCTGTGCCTATACTGACATACGGATCAGAAACCTGGACAACAACAGAAAGACAACGCAGTAAAATAAACAGCATAAAAATAAGATTCCTGAGAAAAATGGAAGAGAAAACCATCTTGAACAGGATAAGAAACAAGCAATATAGAAAGACACTGAATGTAAAACCGATAGAGAACATAGTAGAGAAGAGACAATTTGGATGGTAGGGACATATACAAAAAATAGAAGAAAGAAGAACAATAAGAAGAGCGTACGGAGCAAAAACAACAAATAATAAAGCAGAGGGGAATACCTAGGAAAGTACGTAAAGAAGTGAAGAAAGCTCCAAAAAAGAGAGAATGTAAATTGAAGAAGCAGGCCACATAAGCAAAGTGGAAGACGATATGGAAACAGATACCAAAAAAAGAGAAAGTAGAATAAACAAGAAAAGTAACAACCTTCAACCTTACACCCTGGAAGGTACATAGGTTTTAGGATTAGGCTAAGTTAAGTTAGATATTGTGAGGAACAAAGAAGCACGTACCTATTGTACCATCAAATGACAATAATAGAATGCTATTTGTATATCTATTCTAAATTCGCGATTAAATTCTCAACGCCTATTCTGTAAGTAGTATGAATTCTTACAAAATTGTGTGTGTGTGTAGCTAATCATTACAGTTATTGGAGATTTCCTGATTCTCTCCGCCTCGATAACTCTTGCTGTATAATTTATTACATGCTCAATGGGAAAGAAATCTCATATTCTCTCAAACACTTTCATTCTGGCAAAGAAAGTGCCCAAAAGTTTTGTTGTATCTGAACACAAAAACAACAAACAAAGACAAACTTTTATCGTTGAACCGTGACATCATAAAAATTACACGCATTTCGGACGAACGCTAATCAATCATATCCGACATTTGTACGTGAGGTCGCCATTTGTTTCAGCCATAGAGTATAACGTTGTAGTGGACGACAGAACATGACAATTGGTTTTTGCAACTATTTGCCTTATAAACATTGCTATTGACATTTGTAGGGCACAGTGTTTTCTAGTATAATCACGGCTAGCGATAAATCATTTCAATTAGTGATTAATCAGGATAGAAAGTTTGAATAACGATAGCAATATGGACGAAATGAAACAATGCTATAAGTGTATCAACGGCAAGGAATGATGTTGTGAAATCAAAATGAATCAACAAACAAAGAGGAGCTTAATGTTTGCTGCAGTAAAATGAATACCTTGGCATCAATTATCAAACAAGACTTAAGTACATATGTCAATTATCAAGTTTACCAATCTTCATTTCCCAATGAATACATCATTTGAATCACACAATTTTAATTCAATCTTATCTTTTCTATAATCAATACCACTTTGAATATTGATCACCTTTCTCCTCGCAAAAAGAATAAAACTTCAACGAGATAATAGACCCTGGTGAGATGAACGTTAAATAAACAACAACATCTTCAAAATGTCAACTTACAAACCACTAAGGACCCAAGCCATCATCCTCCTCACTATAATAAGAGCTCCATCTTCTACTTGACAACCTTCTTGCTCTATTTGCATTCGGTGTCTCAACGTCTTCGTGCTCAAATTAATAATTTGCTGACAGACACAGTGAAGTAAGATCGATTATCATCTGAACATAATCCAACTTGGTAATGTGTATTATGATATTTTTGATGATGATATACATGTGAAAAGTATGAGGTGGATATATTGTACCTCATCGGAAAGAGCTCATGAATATGTGAAGCGTAATTTTATTAGGTAATATTGCGTAAGTGTATCTAATTTGATTATCCTTTGGATATTGAAAAATTCAAACAAACAAACTCTATGGCTTTTCCATATTCCAAATCGATAACTTTACCGGTTAAAACGGCTTTGTCAAATGAACGAAATGACAAACGCACGAATCAAAGGAAAAAATGAATTGGATCAGTGATTACACATCCAATAACAAGCTTGATTATAGAATACGACATAATTTTCTGATCGCCACCTACACATCAGTTTCACTTAAAACTAAATCATACTGAGATGGATAAATTGGTTAATTATACAGTAAATTGAATTACAGCTGCTCTCTCAGAACCAGTGTTTAAAATCTAGTTAATAAAATAAATTTTTGATATGAGTTGTCAGTTGGAAGAAAATTGCACGCACGAATTCAATCTATTATACCAGCAGACATGTTGAGCAAAAGAAGCAAAAATGTAATTGTGATGTGAGGCTTGAATTAATTGATAAGTTGGATTAAGACATGGAATTAAGCGTTGGATTGATATGACAGCTCGCAATTACAGTTCACATACAAGTTCAGTTCAATTTTAATCCCAGCCATCAAGATATTCTTCGAGAGTAGTTTTTATAGAACTTGTAATTCTTGTTGAATTAATATCATATCAGAGTCATGGTAGGATTATCATCCAAATATTTTGATAAGGAAATCATGCTTATATTCATCATTAGATCATAACATCCACGAAGTGAGCAATATTCATCCAGTTGATTATTCATTATAATAAATGAATATGTGGCTTAGTAAAACAGTTCTTGTGAAAATGGGGCCAAATCATGTGATTATATAGCGGTAGAACATGAGAAAACTATTGGATGATACTGTTTAAGTTGAGTGGAATAATAAATATAAGTAATAGAAATCAGTGAAGCTAGTCGAATAATATATTTTTGACATCTGTAGGAAGAATGTTGTACGCAACTCGTGCACAAAATTTCTTTGAAGCTTTAGAATGATTTGTGTCTCGGCTGTTATTCTCAAGTTCCAAAGTATAATTTCGCGCACTAGATACGTAAATAACTATTTCCTTACCTAGCTCGACGGATACAGCCACACTTTGGCCATCTCCAGGAGCGAAAATAATTGTCTAGTTTGAATACATGCACATATTAGCGAGAGGCGACAAAATCAATTTTTTTTGTTGACTACAACTGACTACTATGGAAGCTGCTGATCAAATGAAACAAAGACCAATTAATTTTGAGTTCTTGATGCGCTTTCCAGGAATCTGAACTGATGGTGATGGTACAATATTAATCGTATTGTACCATTTACATCGTTTTTTTTTATTCCTTCGCTAAGCATTGATTTTTCTTTGATAAAAATACTCAGAATATGGTATTTAGAAAGAACCTACATCTTATTCAACTTGAAAAAAATCTAATGGTAAAACATGATATTGAACGATTGATTCATGGTCCTTGCGGTTGTACATACTCAGTCAAATATTTCCTCTCGCAATTTTGGGTGTGGCAATCACGTATTATATTTTGCTAATTCACAGATTAACATTTCTCATTGTGACTGCGGTTAAAGTCGATTTATGTTTTTATACCCATAGATGCCATGTCACTGTGCAGTACAAGTAATATCTAATATAAACACTTGAACGAATGAAGGCCGACAAACAACATTAAATAATTTTTATTCCACTGTTCTCAGAAACGAACAAATATGAATTCCACACATGCACACAATTCAGTTGTACATACAGAGCTATCATGCAGAATATTTCTTAGGTCAAATGAAGGAATATTAAATACTATGTATGTCAACAGGATGTGATTAAACCAATTATGAAAGATGTGAGGTTGAATTCGTACAAAAAGTATTGACTCACGTCGCCAACAAGAAACTTAGAGGACAAAATTGAATTTGTTTGTTGTTCTATTTGAACATAACAAAAAAGAACTAGGAGAATTATACAAAAGAGATAAATAGGTTTTATAGTATATCAGTTATTCCGATTGAATTCAACATCAATTACATAATTGATCGATCTATTTGTAGGAAGATACTAGCTAACTCACTGAAAACAATTATAACACAGTTGCTGGATGCTTCCATTGTATGAGGTAATAAATTTTATCCATGATTATTGATAAACACTTGAATAAGTTACTGACAATACCTTCAAATATGATTATGGTAATAATACATATTATAAACCTTCCGATAGATATTACTGATATTCTGTCGGTCTAAGTACTCCAGAGGATCAAGAGACAATTTTTCTACAGATGGCAACAAGGGTGGAGCCCCCGACAAGAATATACTTGTAAAATTAAAGTAATTGAATACTTGTAGAGAGTAAAACAGGAATCTCTCATGGAATAACTTATCTGGCAATAAGCTGATTGCAATTTGCCTCGCCTGTTTCCTGACATCTACTTTCGATCTCTTTTCAGAGCTTCCGGTACTCGACGCATTCATTAAATTGATTTTTTATGATATAATTATCGGTGTCATCGTCTATTTTTTTATTAACAAAATGCTAGGATGAAGATAGTGCATTTGATCATTTTATATTCGTAGAAAGATATAATGTATCATCAGCCAACAAAAAAAAGCACGATATTTTTCACGTCGCTCAAACGAAGAAAAAAAAGGTATTTCCGCAGAGTCGGAGATAAAGACATTTTATCAATCTCAACTGACTGACTGTTTGTTTGTATGCATTAATCTCCAAAACGTTTAAATCGATCGAGCTGAAACATCCGATAATGATGTTCACGCATTGTTCATCTGATTGAGTTGAAACTATGTACCTTTGTAAGCGGCATTTGCCTTAAAACACCAATTTAATATTGACGACATACAGAAAGTGATGCAGAGGCTGTAGTTGTTATCGGTGATTGCGTTAAAGTTTTCAGCATAGCAATATTAACGTGTGATAGCCGACGTGCGATTCTTGTTGAATGTTTGTTCGAGCGTTGTTCATCCGACTGAGTAGGGACTTGATATTGGTGCTTCGGTGGAAGCTGAGTGATATCGGGAATTCATAGGTGATTTTTTATCCTAATGTAATTCTAAATTTGTCTATCTAGATACTAGATCGAACTGTTGGACCTAATGTTCTGAAATTTTATTATGCATCTGTATAATGACAGAGAGCCACTAAACAAGGATTTTTCGAGAGTTTCTTTTATATTAAAAAACGTTTGAATGCACAGTCGCATTCTCTATGACTTTTATTAGATTTTTATCAGAAAGTCGATAAAATAGAATAGCGAAGAATATCCATCACACAAAACTACTGGCTGCTCTAGTGGTGCAGTCAATTTTTATGTTTTTTCATTGATTTAAAATAATTGACGTGGACGGATCCCTTGTTATTTCGGGCGCTGTAGTCAATTATTTAGTTTACAGAAGAAAATTTCATCCTCAAGAAAGAAAAATCAATTGGAATGATCAACCCTTATATGAAACAGTGGAAAATATTAGAAGCACACTTGTAAAGATGGTCGAGATTAACAAAATTGTGGAGGAAAGAGATAAATTCAATTATTTACTGAATTCTTGTATCTCAATATCTGCATTTGGAGTACAGATAGATTAATCAAGTATTTTATAGTAATATTCGACATTATCTATCCTAATTATTGTAATAGGTAGCATTTAAGATACATAATTATGATATTGGATATATGAGGTTTGAGTTATATTGCCAAGAAAATAAGTTGGCATATCGCAAGTCAAACGTCTTTTTTAATCATGCAATATTATTGAGATGTTGATATTAATATATCTACTGTGAGTCTCAATTTGATTTTAACTTACCTGTACTAAGTACAAGAAAGTATTGTGAAACCGACAGAATTCATTTATCAAGTTTTGATGAAAATATCCGTTTTGAGCATCCCTGAATCCATTTTGACTATTCTTGGCTTCATGTCGGTACGTATGTTCGTTCGTGCGTTCGTAGCTTGCAAATCTCAAAACTGGTTAAACGAATAATTTCGAAACTCAGTCTTTAGGAGTGGTATAAGGTCTAGTTGTGCACCTCGCATTATGGTTCCAATCGTCTGTACCAGGAGTGCACTTCACTTGAAACTTTTTTTCGAATTTTTCTAATAAATCCAGAATAATCAACCGTAGGATGTTAAAATTCAGTATTTGAACTTGATGTTATATCGGAATGGTTATCGCTATTTTTGTATTAAACGTCTTAGTCAGAATTGCACTTTTTTTTTTCAATTTTCTGCATAAATCTGGAATGATCAGCCATAGCATATTGAAATTTAGTGTTTGGACTTATTGTAGCATCAAAATAGTTATCTACTATTTTTGTATCAATCGGCTGAGCTCGAAGTGCAGTTTATATGTAAACAGACATTCTGAATTTGCCGTATAAAACAATCATTTTAATTGAAATGATAAGGTAGGCAATGATAGTCTGTTGTCAATTCTTTGGTCTTGTCTGAAATTGTTCATCCCAAAATATTATTAGAATTATATTGATCATAATTTGAAGTGACAAAGCTTCATTGAATAAATTTGTGTGTATATCAAATGATGAACAAGGAAGTCACGTGATGTTCACGTCAGATTCTTTTTCTTCACAACTATTTTACAAATATACAGCAACGATGAATCTTGATATCAAGGTGAGGAATAATCCACTATGCAAAAAGGAATGGGTAATTTTCAGGATAAATGAACAATCAATTGTGAATACTCCAAGTAGAATGACATTATTATTACATTTGGAAACAAGATTTCCTCGTAGTGATGCCAACATAATTCTGGATGTCATTTAATGTAGCAGAAATGTAAACGAATTCAAACAATGAAAATACAATTGATTCGCCATTATACTCCTGAGTTTCCAGGCGTGTGAATATATTGGAGTTAAAATAGATTTTCAGTTACTCACACGTGAATAATATAATTTTTACGGCCATCTCCAATCTTGACTATCTGCGAAACACTAACGGTGTTACCTCAGCCTTTTTCGGATCCAGGTTTGATCATTTATCAAATGTGTAACGATGGAATTCAGTCACATAAAATATTGTATAAGTAACGAGTTTCTCAAACCTGAATGATAAAACTTCTCTTGTATTTTATAAGTTCCAGACATTGCTGAGAGAATAAAATTTTGTGACTATCATTCATCAATATTTGAATATGTTGTACTTACTAGATTATAGCCAACAAAATTTTCACATCTCAATTAGTTTCAACATCCTGCAATAACCAAGCAGAAGATTCTGATAATTTTATTGTGTTTGTACTAAAAACAAGTTTCAAACAAACCATAAAACATCTGTGAGGACTCTGCATGAAAAAACCTCATCATCATTAGCACGTTACCGGTTTTAAACACGGAAATTTGTATGCAAAAAAGTTATTAAAATAACCAGAGGCCGTTGTTCAGTTTTTACATAAGCAAGTTTGAATTTTAATGCTTCTAAACTGTTTTGGGATGACAATGAGTTCTCTAGTTCTCAGCAATACAATAAATTATTGTTATTGAGTGTACATGTCATCAATGTTATTACTAAGCACTTTGGATACTATCATGAAGAACAATGCTGAATGAAGTATGAGTCTGACCTCAGAAATAAATTAAAAGTCATTCATGTGAAATAATTTCTTTTGCACTTAAAAACTAAATCGCACCGCTCAGGTCGTTAGAAAAATAAGTGATATATGTAGGATTATCACTAGGTCGTAAAACTTGAATGACAAAACAACCTCGAAACTATAACGTTTGATGTCTAATTTGTTTCATAGCTGCAAGTGGTATCGGCTACCAGTTATGTGGTAAGAATTCATAATTCATGTTGCAAGACCGCACCATTTACTGTCACATCGACCTTATCACTTCAAGTTGTTAAGAATATCAATAAAATTGCTATTCGTACCATTCAAATTGCTATCCTTACCACTTAATTCTCTTAGTTTGGCAAAAAAAAAATTAGAAGAATCTGAGGGAGACGTAGCGGGTCAGTACTGACCAAAATAAATTATCACTGCGAGTAGTGCTTTGAATAGGAAAACCTTTCATGAAGTTACATGTATTTTTGGAATCTCATCCATTTAATATAGAGCCCTGTGAAAAGCTCTAAGATTACCACAAAAAAATATTTTGCTGATCGATCTAATGAATAACATCAACTTTTTCTTCTTTTATATTTTTGTATAGCACCCTAGTCCTTTCAACGCAGTAAGAATATTGGTCTTCTGCAGTTCTTGTTTCATATTTATTAATTGACACTATCATTCTTCAGTTAGTGGAGCTTGGTATTGGTATTTGAAGTTTGTGTTCAACAGGTCATTTGTTTTCTGGGAAAGAGATGATTTACATAAGCTTGTTCTGTATTTCAGGTCTAACGGTTGTGCTATTCTTCGGATCTTATTGTACTCGAAAAAAAAAATTTCACTGTCTAGTTCAAAAGATTGTGCCAAAAGCTTCGACAATTTGGAACTTCTATTACCTGAATATTTAGAGATTGATGGATGACATGAGATATTATATATCATTGCATCATTATTTGATATACCAAAAGAACATGAATACACAATTCTCTGGTTACTGCATTTTCGGTGGTTAATAAGAAATACTTGAGAATAGACACACAGTGTGCGTCGATTTATGTCTATAACCCCTCATTCTCAGCCATTGAAGGATAGATTGCCACTATTATCTTTATCCTAATATATGTACACACGCAGCAGCATGTCAAGCCAAGTTCAACCCATTCAAA
Organism: Dromius quadrimaculatus; assembly: GCA_963989225.1. Lineage (NCBI taxonomy): Eukaryota > Metazoa > Arthropoda > Insecta > Coleoptera > Carabidae > Dromius > Dromius quadrimaculatus. The sequence continues at coordinate 9,950,999 of OZ022328.1, forward strand.
CCCAGAAAAAAAGAACTGGCGACGCAATGGTCGTGTGTTTTATTACTCGAAACATTTGGAGCCACTTCTGACTCCTTAGTAACTCAAAATCTATCAAACATAAACACATGATACCAGGCTTATCTATTGAAAATTCTTGAAATAACTAGAATCTCAAATTCCATGGTTACAGCACGGAAGGTTATTGATTTATCAAGGTTTGAAAATCGGCATTTCTATCACTGAATGACTGACTCACTTCCAGATGACCTAAAAAGCTGAAATTTGGTATCTGGCTAAGTAATTGTGTGTGCAAAGAGAAAAATCTGGAAACTAAATCTATATTTATTCCTAATAATTAAGTTTCCTTTTCAACCGCATTTTACCACCTTTCATTGGGACACCCCTTGCTCTTTTTGGAACTCACACCACCACCGTGAACCATTTTGACCAGTCTGTCCTCTGTCATTCGAGCTTTATGTCCTAACCATCTGAGTCTTTGTGATTTGATAACTCCCGTTATGTTTGTTTTACGTAAAACTAGATCGTCATCAACATTCTCCCACCATAAATTATTCTAAGCACTTTTCGGTCCCAAATTTTCAATCTTTTCTGGTGTCTTTTGCTCAAGACTCACAGTCCGCAGCTATATAAAACCGTTGGTTGAATCACTGTTTCATATGTCCCGATTTTATTAGCTCCGCTTTTGGAATTTTGTATACTGCCCTTATACTCCTACTACCTTTCATTAGTCTTGTTTATATTCCAGTATCTTCTTCATTATTATCCTTGAGTATTACTCCTAGATAATTGAATTTATCTACTTGTTTGAAGTTGTATTCTTTTTTTCCGCCCACTTCTATCTCAGGATTTGCTTTGCTCGAGTCTTCTTGTCGTTTTATTCTCATGAATTCTGTTTTGTCTTCGTTAATTTTCAGACCAACTCTTTTGCTTCGTTAACCAGTCTCCTGAAAATCAGTTGTAGCTTTTTCGTAGATCTATTCATTATAACTATATCGTCTGCGCATCCCGTATCAGTTGATGTCTCTGTCTATAGATTTTTTTCTGTCCTATACAACCCGCTTCTTTATATTATGCCTCCCAATTTTAGATTGAAAAGTGGGCGAGAGAAACCTGATCTCCTTGTCTTGACTCTCTATCTATTCTGAAGCTCTCTGATACTATTCCGTCGTTTACAGCTTTGCTGCTGTCCCCATCCTAAGTCATTTTGATGGTTTTTTTTAGTTTATTATTTTTTTTTTCAATCCATGGATAACATGTGCAGGTCCAAGTCTTGCTCGTAGCTATTCAATATTATTTGTTTAAGAGAGAACATTTGATCTATTGCTTTCTTGTTTTCCCTGATACCCGCTTGATACTCCCGTATTACTTCTTCTATAATTGTTCCCAGTCTATTTCTCATACATTTAGCCAAAATTTCATTCGCCACATCTTATGCCCTGATAGTTTTCGCAACTGAATTCTCACGATTTGAAATATTTTCCAAGCTTGACCTCGACGCGAACGCTACGGAGCGAGCGACAGCCGCGCCAAATAATGCAACCAACTCAACAGCTTTGGTGCATTAGCAAATCGTTCTCAAGCTCTGCTGAATCCATTTAATCTTAATAATAAAAAAGTAGAGCTTATAACATTGTACTTATAACAACTTGTCAGTAATTCAAAGCGTTTCAAATCCGCAGATACGAATCCAGAACGCAGTACCAAGCAAATAATAACGAAGAGACAAGGAAAGTCTGCAAAAAGATCAACAAATAGTGGTGTGGAATTATAAGAGAAGAACTCAAACAATATTTTTCTCTTAGAAAGGTATCGTGCCCTGGCAAGATCAAGCTATCTAATGCCATAGGTGGTTGATTCATCAAAATAAGATAGAATAGAGACAAAAATTGACTATCGATCTATAAAAGTACAAAATAGAAACAATTAAGTGTTTTGATTCATTCTATCATTCAATTATGTTTCACTATGTGCCAACCACTTCATCTCTTAAAACTATTTATTTTCCAGATCACTTTTGGCTAATGGATGATAATAATTCCTCTACAAAAGTTATGATATCTCATACAAAACATGAATAAGGAATTATGAACCAAGTTCAATATTAGGAATATGCGTGATTGTCGACTTCGCCGATAGAAGAATTGAGATCCAAATAAGTGCAAAGTTTTGAAGATAATCCAGAAATCTATTTTTAAGAACATGCAACATTCTTGAATGATTTAAAAACACAAATTTTCACACAAAGCAGATAACTCAAGATATCTTCAATCCATCCTGAGTTTTCGCTTTGTGTGAATAAATTGACTGTTCAATTTCAACACATTATATTTTCAAATTGTAGCGGAAAAAACAGGAATTTGTGTCTTAGATTTATTTTAGAGTGTTGTATGCTCTTAAAAATGAATTTTAGAATTCACTTGGCATCCATTTGAATATCAATGCTTTTGTCGGCGGAGTTGACAACCATACAGATTTTAATATTCTTAATTCTATTTTCATATTTTGTAGAGAATTGCAATTACATGGAGTAGAGGAATATGAAGTAAGATATCGGAGGACAAAGTTTCTCTCGGATCACGTTTTGAATAATAAAATATGACCTATTTAATCAAGTCTGCGGCTCATTATATTGTGCTTTTAGGTAACTCAATTTGATGAGCTTGTCAACTTTTTTGTGCCGTGAGAGAATTGCGAACTGAATTGTCGTTATACAGTTAGAATAATATTCAATGTCGATAGAGTCGTTCATAAACAGATTATCAAAATCATAATAGAAGTTGCATGATTTATTATTGTTGTATATAATATTCAGTCGCTATCTGATTATACAATTATGAGTTGCTCTAGTATTCAGTTTTAATTAACAGTACATTCATCACAATTTTTAGTTAGAAAGCAAACTGCGTGGTTCAGTTACACGCTACAATATGTTTCGTTCATTATATTCTACAGAGCTGCAGGCAAATTACGGACAAGTCTGAAATATCGTCCAGTTTCGAAACTGATACAAGCCATTGTATTTTTAACGGCATTGCAAAAATTTATGGTGATGATAACGATCTACATACTCCCACATACGCCAAGAAGTTTGGAGAACAAGATAGATAATTTATGATCAATACTTGCTTGCTGAATTCATCTGAAGATGACGCATTCTCTTTGGATTGGACTTTAATAGTTAGGTGCGTATAGAGTTAGAGTCAAAATGCTAAATGTCAGAGTGTTTATGTGCAGAATCTTTCATAAAATCAAGTGTCATAGCAATGAATATTGATGAAGTGTTTATTATTCCTGGACATTTTATGAATGTGCAGTAAACAAAAATGCGGTTTCTATGATAATTTTCAGACCCTCTTAGAAAATTATTGATTTCTGCTGTCTCAAATATTCCATCTCATCACAGGGATGTGTACTGCATAAGGTTTTCTACTTGTTTCAATCATTGTCTTCAACGAGCAATAAGACTGGAATTATCTGACACTGCAGTTCTCTATGTTAAGGTCACACAATCCTAATTAAGACTCGTCACAATTTTATCACAACATTTGGTGAACACAACTAGATAACGAAAAATAAGGGCTCGTTAACAAGAACCAAAAGTGCCAAGCGGATTTATTTTCGTTCCTTTTACGGTAAAATTGTCGTGTTCATTTTACATGACATTCTCTAGCTACCAGAATAACCCTTCAGCTCTCTTTCTAACCCCTTGCCCTTGTTGTTCTGCCGTAAGTCACTCCTCGCAGCTTTTGACAGATTGCATTTTTGCGTGGCTGGCCGCATTACAGAAAACATGGCGCAGAACGTACGTGTTGCTCTCAAACGCAGAATGTCCGTTTTTATTACATCGATTCATCCACAAATTACAAATTATAGACTATGCTACAAAAGTTCCTGGTATAATCACATGATTATTGACCTCTACTTTATCATATTTATCGCGTGGGTACAAATAAACGACATAAGTTCTAATATTTTCATTGATTACGAAAGCTCTCAATTATCAATAAAAAATTAGATTCATTCATACCGACCTACACAAGTATGCGATAAATTGGAAAATTTGTATCTAGCAGAAAAGCTACACTTCCTAGTTCATCTAGGATGAAATGAATGTCCGAAGCTCTGAAGTTGGTATTCCTAGCCCGGAATTGATTTGCAAAAGTTCTAGTCTTGCAATACGATCAGGAATTAGTTCAGCAAACTCTGCAACTTTCGAACGTCATTAACGGTGCTTTAACCATTTAGTAGAACGAAAAAGATTAAAAGGAACCACGTCAATTTATCATCTTTCCGGAATTTCTTCTTCTTTTCTTATTGGCAAATCAAGTGTGATGCAACGAGAGAAATATTCTTTATTACATAATTACTGTAATATAGTCTTTGATAAATCAATGCTCTTTTGTGGAGAGCAATTTCGTGTTCGCTGTTTGTAAGTAGATTAACTTGAACGAAATTAGATATTAAAGGAACTGGATGATATTTTTTCATTTGATACGGAGATTGTCTTCTATCCATACTCGCATAGGTCTATTCATCAGTTTTTGTAGGATTGAAGATGATTATGATGCATACGTGAATTATAAACAGTGGAATGTCACGCGCTGCTCCAATCTACTTTTATTAGTAATTCAATATGACATTATCTTCTTCTCTAGCTATAAATAGTTGAGAATTGTATCGTCTTGATCTTCCTCTTTCCATATTGTTGCAACAACATTATCATCTCTAAGAAAATCTAGAGGTAAAGATAAGTTGTTTTGATCATATCATCAATTTTTTCTTGCACAGAAACCGATTCCACAGCTTCCTTCACCAATTAGAAAAATTGAGAAAATAATTATGATGCTTTTTTGTGACCAAGCCAGGCCGCTTTTGTCTTGTCAGATATTTAATACAGCAGTTCGAACTCTGAAGTTCTGTTGGTTCAAACATCAGCCGCTATGATTAAGGTCAAGGCTATTTGGCTACCTTGCAGTTTTATCACCTGGAAAGGACTAAAAGTTGATATTAAGTACAGAATCGTAGTCCAGCAGCCTACAGCAACTTATACTCCGTCATCCGGACTACGGCCAAATTGTATTTGAATCGATCGAGTATTAAATGATTAATAGGATGCAAGACTTTCTAAAAGTAGGGTCCAGTGCTAAGTGTTGAAAAAAATGCTAATTCTGGTCTGGTATTCTGACGCAATTTTTCTGATAGAACTAACGATTCAAACTAGTACCAATCGATAGCTAAGGTCTAGTACTTCAAGATGAAACCAAGATGTCATACTCGTCCTGTCCAGAAGAGCGGCAGCCTCTCTTAACTTCAAACCATATTCGTATTCAACTTTCCTGATTGAGCTTACGCAGTTCATTTTTTCCAAATTGAAACTTGAACCTATCTGACCACAAAAAATCAGGGTATCGCCTCTCTACCTATCCAGGAGGACAGAAGTCACATTTGAAATTACTCGATTTGAAGGTCTCAATTTCAAAAAATCAGATTGTGGTAAAACTTTGAGAGAGTGTTCTGGAACGTACAAGATGGTTCGTAGCACAAAAATCTATATATAAATGAGTTTTTTTTTTTAATGAATTTTTTCTGCTTTGGTGGAAAGAATGTATATTATTAACGACTTAATACACGAATAAATAACTAATATTATCACTTCATCAAAGTTTATATCGAAAGTTAGATTGATATCAGTATTATATGGAAAAAGTTGGGTTACTTACACCATTCATGAATCAAGAATGGCTTGACCGATTTTCATGATTATTGATTTTCTGGATTTGTGTCCGTCCAGAATAGCAGAATAAGTATCAAAAAATCGGGAGGAGAAATGTCATTCTCTCATACATTTTGAATAAAACAATTTTTTTTATGATATCATGGGAACTTATTTATTGTATTCAGCTCGTAAGATTTTCCCCAGGGTGAAACAAACAAGAGTAGCCGATAGGACCTGAAAATGAATTGGGAAATTTCTGGTCCTATCGGCTGCTTTTTTCGCCATACAAGCGGAACAAGCTTGGTGAAAAATAAGTCGCCATGCAAGCGAAGCGAGCTCTGTCAACGTTGAAACGCCTTACTAGAGATGCAAACTCGGTTAACGGTAAGCTGCGGTGCCAGCGAATCAAGCTCGATCAACGGTAATCCACCGTACGAGCAAATCAAGCCTGATCAACTATAAGCGAAGCGAGCTCGGTCAATGCCAAGCTGCTGTGCAAGCGAAAATAGCTGATCGTATAAGCCATGGAATCAGAAATAAGAGACGAACAAAAGCATAATGCTTTATACGTCAAATTATTATTATTCATTTTGACAAATTGTATATTGTAATGAAAGATCGATACAAAAGTTATTCTCAAAAATAAATAATCATTCAAATGAAGAAAAGCTACAAATAATTAAATGGTATTATTCTGGCCATAGTTTACGGCAAATTTGTTATTATATTAGTACTCTTTGGCGAAATCATGATATTCCGGGGATGCCTACCATTCAACGATTCATTGCCAAGTTTGAGAAGATAGGTACACTTAATCTCAAGAAAGAGAAACAAAATATCGAGAACTACAATGAAAATGAGAAAAATGTTCTTGCTTTGATAGAACTAGAACATACAATGAGTGTAAGAGAAATTTCCAGGGAACTGAATATTCATTTTATGACAGTTCATAGAATTCTCAAGAAACATAAATACATTCCTTTCAAATTTCAAAATCATCATCATCTTTTGAGACGAGATTTTGAAGTGCGTGCATCATTCTGTGAAATAATGATGGAGAAGTCAAATTATGATAGAGACTTCTCAAGGAATCTTTTATTCTCAGATGAATGCACATTTACCATGAATGGCGAACCCAATGGTCATAATTACCAGTATTGGTCCAAGAATAATCCACATATTATACAGTCCCGGACACAATATCGACAAACTGTAAATGTATGGGCAGGAATTTTAGGACATCAAATAATAGGCCTGTTCTTTACTACAAGAATAAATTCGGAGTCGTATTTGAATTTATTAATGAATATAGTTGGACCAGAAATTGCCGAAACAAATAAAGACACTGTGTGTTTCAACATGATGGTTACCCTGCACATAGTACGACAGAAATCATGGAATATCTAAATCAAACATTTTCTGGAAGCTGGATAGGACGAAGAGGGCCAATTAACTGGCCAGCACGGTCGCCTGATTCAAATCCATACGATTTTCTTCTTTGGGGTCATTTGAAAACTGATGTTCATTAAAGAAGATATTAGAGTATAGCAGAACTTGAATATGCTATAACACAAGAATGTCAAAAAATAAATAATAGGCAATTGAGTAACGTTCGGCAAAGTTTCTATAATAGATTGGGTTATTGTTCAGTACAAACCGGAGGATTGTTTGAACATCTATTATAATTTGAGCATTTAAGAATATTTTGAGTTTGTTGTAGTTCATATTGGACTTAATTTATTGCATTATTTAATCGTTAGTGTTACTTTATTTTATTTCATCAATCTTGAACAATTAATCAAATTAAACTACCTATTATTTACCATCATTATTATTAGATTTTCATTTAGAAAATTGATATTCACTACCTACGGAAGATATTTATTTTGACAATCATCATTCTGACACTGACGTATTAAACGTACGCTTTTGTTTGTCTCTTATTGATAATTTCATAGCTAATACTATTAAATGCAATTCCGTGAATATTCATATTTTATTTCTGCCATCATGAAGTATCCTAAATGATTTTTTCTCTTATTAAGTCGGTACAGAGATTTTGCTCTACAATATCGATCTGAAATTTTTTGTGTAAGATAATTTGAGAAGCAATGCGCACAGAAAAATTGATTTCTCATGTTACACGCCTATGTTTCACTTTCCGTGATACACCTTGTATATTTGATGTATGATCTCCAATCAATTAACAGAAAAGAAAGCAATATAAACTCAAAAGACATTCAATGGAGCTACAAAGTCTCGGTCAAGTATAAAAATCTCCTATTCCGATTGACTTCCTACAAAAGAAGATCATTTCACAGTTTGACATGTCCTTATCATTTTCGGGTAATAAGGTCCTGATATAGAAGGTAGGCTCAAGTACCTTGTAATCTAAATTTATCAATTCTGTGGCGTTACGAAGAACGCCGGGTCAGCTTGTGAGTTATACAATATTTTAAGTTGATACACAATATGTAAACATTACAGTATGATGATAAATATTAAAAGTGCAATAAATATTGTCAAATACTTGAGTGTTTGAATACCAGTTGATTAGTGTGGTACATTTCCAATCATTTTAATATCGACTGTATTAACACTACTAGCTGACGATATTGAAGTTGTATTACTACTTTTCGCAACTGAAGCAATGCGTTGTGAAACATCCAATTTATTACCGGCGGAGTTTCTAATGTATTCAGTAGCTACCGCAGAAGATGTTCAACTTACTTAATGATTTGATTCTCAGACAGTCATGCCGCTATTCGTCATCAAAGCGTGGCCAATGTTTTTCTTATAGTCTTGAAGATTCAAAAAACGAGCAGCAAGAAACGTACATTGACTCAATTTGTTAATATCAGCGCATTGAAAACATTGCCAAACAAACTTGCCAAACAAACTTGCCCATTAATCGGAATGCGACCGTGAATCATTATGTTTGCTAAGTTGGGACGTTATTAAATTCAACTTTTTATTCCCGGAGATTCCAGGTGCAATTGACTTGGTATGTGACGCCTAATCTAAATCTGAAATTGAGAATAGTGAGTCCTATTCAAAATTTTTAAGTGACTTTCTCTCCTCAACTCTCGAGACGGGAAAGAATTCATTAAGTCCTTTATTCGGCCTATTCCGTGCATATTTCTCGATATATTCCAACAGAGAATAATATCGTATTCAGCGGTAAATTGGAATTGAACACCCTGAATATGATAAGAGCTTTCTGGACTCCTTCTTCACATGAACTTCAAGTGTGTCAAATCTCACTTTCTTTCATGCGCACGTTACAAAGTTTTCTCCGCACGTAAAATTTGAATAAGGCACTCTGTATATAGTTTTAGCTTTGGGCACTTCTTCTCCAAATAGATTCCAAGTATGCTAGGACTCACATTCCTTGGTGCGCGTTACAAGTTTTTATTTTTACATAAGACCAAAATGAGATACCTGTATATAATTTGAGCATTCTGCACTTTTTCTCCATACAAACTTAAACATACCACTATGCGCGCAGCGCTATACAATGTTTTCTCCTCACGTAAAATTGAGATAGGACAGCCTGTATATAATTTTGGTTCTCTGTACTTTCTTCTCCACACCGACTTCAAGTCTCACATTACCTCATGTGCGCAGTACTAGTGTTTTTCTTCAAGTCGTGAAATTAAACTAGGACACTTGTATGTACTTTCAGCTCTCTACATTTCTTTATATTAGCTTCAAGTGTGCCAAATCTCATATTCCTTCGTGTGCGCGATACAAAATTTTCTCTTCACGTTAAATTGAAATGGGGCACTTGTATATAATTCTAGTTTTCTGCACTTCTTCATATAGACTTGAAGTATGCCAAATCTTTTATTCCTACGTGCGTGCAATATGCTCAAAAAGGAGTACAACGCTTTCTCTTCACGTATTATTGTCTAGATTAAATTGGGACATCCTGCAAGTGATTTATGCTTTCTGCACATCTTCTCCATATTAACTTTATATACCTGCCAAATCTCACCTTCCCCATTGCATGCAATATGCTTAAAAAAAAAGCCGAGGTTTTTCTCTTGATGTATTCATATATAGGATTTGATATACGATAAATAAAAATTTCATATAAGCTGGATTGACCAAAGAAGCCAAATTGACCAGTAACCTGAAGGAGGATTTTTTACAGGAATTCTGCTTGAACTATTATAGTTTGATGCTCTCAAAAACAAATTAGTATCATCAGTAGCATGAATATATGATTAATGTACCCATTTTTCTGTTGAAACCACATATTTTTAAGCTTCATATGTTTTGTCAACTCTTTTAATAAATTTATTCTGTTTGTGAAAGGATATGAGATCAATTCTATACTCAATTTCCAACAGTGCTTGCATTTCTGAATTTTTCCACTAAAAGGCTGATGACATATATAGCAGACAATAATGAAATACATTAGATGATAAAAAGTACAATTAATTATGCAAACCAACCTGTGTCACTAAGTGGCGATATCTAAGTGGTAAAAACCAAAGTTGTTAGTCGATCTCGGCTCATTTCTAAGATAAATTCGGAGTGATCACACAGTACTTCCCGACCATAAATTTTTTTTGCCAGTCTCATCGCTGTTACAGAAATTTCGAATGTCGCATCAATTAATTGCATATTTCAAGGTGACCGCTCACATTATCAAGGTGACAGCTGTCATTGTCAAAGTGACAGCTGACATTGATAAAGTGACAGATGGCGGTTACATTTTACTTTGTACATAAAATAAGTATCTAGTAGAACATAGAGTTCTTTTCTGGATTTTAGGGTCTTCAATTCATTGGTATATACAGTTTCGTCATTTGATCGCTGGAAGTGTAATTTGAAGATGATAACGTTGGTTCCACTAATCGTTCATTTTTGATATCTACTAAGCGTATCTCTTTGAGAGCTTCAAATTGATACTAAACTGAACAGCATTTGGATAATTTGTAGAAGATACAATCGACAGTCGTTTGAATATTCCCTTGAATCTCTTGTGCAAACAATGTGGTCACTCCTGATATAAACTATCTGTCTTCAATCTATTTCCTGTATTTGAATTTTGTACAAAAATTTGGTTCTCTATAAAGATGAAAATATGTTTTGTAGCCTCATAGCTGCGATGTTTGACGTTTTATTTGCTCTATAATTGCAAGTGGTACTGGCTACCTTTCAAGTATTGAGACTTCACTATTTAAGTTGCCAAACGTCACTACTTACCATCACATCGATCTCTCCACTTGGAATTGTTAGGGATACCATTGAATCTGCTATCTGTAATACTTAAATTGTTGAGATGAGATCTGTCTTGATTCTAAAACATGATGCGCCTATTCAAACTCTGTCTACATATGGTTATAGAATCTTCTTCGTGATCTCATTTATTGTAATTATCACACGTTTATTTCGGACGGAGGAGGAAACTCTAACATTCTGAGTTTTGGAGTATATCTTTTGAATTTGTATAAAATCAATAAAAAAAGACATGCAGAATTCTGGAAAGCACTCCCACAAAGAATATATTTCGTTCTGTTGGATCGGAAAAATTACAATTAGAGCGTTACGTAATTCAATATACTAAAGCCAACAGTGTTTATTATCGATTCCTGACACTGTGTGGTAGCAGCTCAACCAATATTTGTATTTGAGAATATCGTAGTCCCAATGCCCCTTGTATGCGACACTTCAACAGTAGAATCCAAAATGTAAATATTGTGACTAGTGTCGGCAGACTGTTGAAATAATGATTTAATGAATGAATGAAACGTGCGTTGGTGTAGAATCTTGATCGATAAACCAAAATTTGGTGAGGTTTTTCCAGGGAAATCTGCGTCGAAGTGATGCTCCACACTGGTATAATCACATTAATATACAAGTACATTATGACGTTAACTCGGTAACGCTAACCGTTTTATCGAGGGATGAAGTGGAGGAAGGAAGTTAGTTATTCATGTGCATTCATCACATGCTCATTTGTTGATTGGTCAAATGATGCGCTGACCCTATTCTCATTAACGTTATAATTACCTACACTGTTCATTTTACATTATGCGTAATTCGATATCATTACCACCACTTTCAAGTACGTTATGCTATCACAGTATTACGTACATGTAAAACTCTATTGCAGCATATACATTATACACGAAATATTATTCTAACACAGTTGAGAGTGTTTAGGTTGTACTTGACATAGTGAATGAAGCCGGGGCAAATAAATCGAAACTGTACCGAATAATGGCATGATTTGGACCTGTTTCTTTTGTAGTTTTCGATTGAAAATTTGATGCAAGGCAGGAGATAAAATCTAAATCATTTGAAAAGATTGTCTTGTTTCCAACCTATTAAAATAGGCTGGAATTGTCTAATTATTCTGTAGAATCATACTTATTTCAAATTATCGATTGAATATTCCTTCGGGAATCATATCTCCAATCGGTACATTTTCCAACCCATAGGGCTCCATACATATACAGCAACCTTTGTACTTCAATTCAATAAGCCTAATTCAACTTTAATAACGGCATTTCATGCTTTGAAGGGATTAATATAAGCATCACAAACGTTCAATTGGTGTTGAGGCGTAAACAAACAGCTTCAGGCATCTTAATATTTATCTCATAGAACTAGACTGAATAGTGTTGCATTGGATATTCAAAGACATCAGAATAAATAACAAGATTTACTAAACATGTGAATAACGACCGTGACTAGGTCTTGAGCAAAGAGCGGCTGAGCGCCACTCCTGTGAAGACAAAATGGTTCGTAGTTTGTCCAAAAAGAAGCAGCCGGAAGACAAAAATCATAGTTTCAATCTTAAATGATTACAGTGAGAGCTGTTGCACTGGTTGAAGATAAATTAAAATATTTGAAATTGGGTCTTATTATATGCAGTACTCTGAGGTGGAACGAAACATCTTTGATAAATAAATTTGAACAAATATATAGTTGAAGAAGAGGACCTGGAAATTTCAATAACAATTATCTAGATGAGACAAAAAACAAATACGAAACACAGTAATAAGAGAGCAGAGCACAAGACGATTAGAGTTGACAGATTGAGAGATGAGAATACAGCCGAAATATACGGAAAAACTATGGGCAAAAAGATCGAGACAAGAATTGTATGCACGAGATATAAGAATGTAAACGAAACTTAGGTTATGTTCTTAGATAAGATAATGGAAGCAGCAACAAGGGCCTGTGGAACAACTGTAATTAGAAGCAATAAAAAATAAACATCATAGCAGACTCAAGACAGAAAATTGAATGAAGGTATTACATAGGTAATATAACAGCAGAAAATTACAACTATGAACAACAGCGCCAGAAAGTAAAAGACATGGTGAATTAAGTCAAGGAAAAAAGCTGGGAAAAATTGGAGAACGCATGGGAATTAGCATTGAGAAAAACCAGAAACTATCAAATAAAGTCCTAAAAACTACTAGGAAAGGTGAAGCACACCAAAATATAGCAGTGGAAGATACAGAAGGAATATTACCAACTGTACAACAAGGAATTATAAAGAAATGGACACAATACTTCCAGGGGCAGCTTTGTATTCCAAAACGTGATAGAAATATTATTCAGACCAAAACAGTTATCAAATATAGAAGAAGAGATAATATTGGAAGAAGTGGTAATAGTATTAAAAACGCTCAAAATTGGTGAATTTCCTAGACAAGATAAGATAGCACCAGAAATGATGGAATACATGGTAAAAGACGGAGACAAGTTATTGCTGAACGTAAATAGCAAAGCTTGGGAAGAAGGAAGAATACCAGAAGATTGGGATATTGCTGTTATTCTTCCAATTTATAAAAAATGGCGATGTAAGACAATGTAATAATCACAGGAAAATTTAATCATAATTTTTTTTAAGAATTAGGTGTGGAGAAGATAGGGCCTATTTGATTTGGATCTCTAAATGGTTCAAATCGCGAGTAAGTTTACACAGATGATATCTAGTTGTTCACTCTGAATGTACTTGTAATATAACTTCTAATGTCTGTTGATGTGACTGTACTTTTGAGTGACTGTCAAAATTAAATTATTTCATCCAACAAGTACCTATGTTCATTAAAATTCTGTTAAAATTCACGCTCACATTATTATTACTTGTTATAATTGTCATATTGCTTGTATTATCTCTAAAATTTGTGATAAATACAAATAAAATCTGGACTTGTAAAAGTCAATGAATGACAGTTGTCAAATAACAAGATCGAAAGTTCTTACAGTGTGACTCAGTCTTTTAGTTACAGGATTCTTGAAAAAAATAGAGTGTATAGGCTATATGCAAGGGGGCGGAGTTTAAACGAATATCGATGCGAGCGCACATGGTGAGCACAATTGTAAACATCGAACTCCATTTCTCAGAGTACATCATTGAGCTGTCATTGAGCATTGTAGTTTAAAAGTGAGAATAATTGCATATAAAACATGAGAAAACGTTTCAGGCTGTTGTGTTGAGGATGATTGAAGTGAAATATATAGTTTTATAGATTTCATGTACCCAGTTATAACATAAAAAAAACGAGTGAAGTGAATCAAAGCGGTAAATAGAGTATTGTCTGTCTTTCATTATTATTCTTTATAACAAATATGTTTGTAATCCAATTGTGAAATTGGAAATATTCATCATCAATTTGGGATTTATGAATCTACCTCCATCTCTAATTTGTAAGATGTTTCAGAGATAGAAGTTTGTCAGATGCACTTCGCAATAATTTTGTTGTTAATATTGTCAGCAACATATTCTTCAACATGTTCAATATGGCAAAACTAATTTCACGCTTTTCTTCAATGCTTCCTCGGTGAAAGGGATACAGTGTTTGATAAATACAAACCCGATCTGTGAGATCAACGGCGTCATAATTTGAGGTTATCCTGTCAATTTGGACGAATTAAGACGTTAGGTACGTTATAATTGAAGAACAAAATACTCAAAATGAATAATTTCAACGTACCTTTTATGCTATGCAAGTTATATTATACGCACACTGCTGAATTAAATAGTATTAGTACATTTAAAAAATTATAGGTATGAAACAATGATAAAATGGAGCTCAATCGTTCTCCATTGCCCGCTAGAGGCGCTAGTATACTCCATGCACGTAGCCTATAATGTTTTGGAAGGGCAATAGACACTGTCAGGAACATAAAGTGGTTTTAGAATAGGCCGAAGTGTACAAGCCCATATATTCACAGTCAAACAAATTATATTGATGAAATATTACTGACGAAATGAAACCGTGGATTTTTTGACAAGCAGAGGAAAGTGAGAGTTAACTAGCGAGTGTAAATGCTCCATTTCACGAGCGAGAGCAAAGAGCGAGTGAATTGAATTTACACTAGCAACGTAATATCGCTTTTCTTACGTGTTGAGCATGCTATTTGTTGTATACTTGATGGAAAAAAAAAAGAATAGAGATAATTTTCTACAGAAATACTAATCAAGGTTGTATTCTTGCAGAAACAATCTTCACAACTGCCAAGCAAAAGCATAGTAACAGATAAACATCGTAAAATATGAATTTGTCAGAAAAGTCAGAAGCTAGGGATTCTCGCGAAATTCTAGATACAATGTAAAAACGACTTTACATTTGCCTCCGGCGAGATCAAGAGAATTCTTGTTTTCCCATATGTATGTTTAACCTGCAATTTTTCCTTTATTAGGTTGGAGCTGTCATTTCGACGCATGTCATTGGGCTTTTTTTGACTATTCCATTCGTAGTATTTATAACAAGGTTAACAATGCTAAATCGCCATAGAAACGGTGCATATCAGTGGGTATAGGAATACCATCGGGTATTACACTAGTAGTCAGAATGAGTATTTTACTCAAAGATGTGGATACCTCCAATTTGTGCTTTCTCCGTATTTAATGGAATATTTTCTGAATATCTTCATCAATTTTATCTTCTGATCTATCATAAAATCTTTCTGAACTAGATTACAATATATTTCTCTATTATTCGTCAAAGAAAATGCAAGAAACTCTAATTTTTCAGTTTGACAGGAGTTTGTTCACTCGGTCCTATAAAAATTACGTGAGAAGAGTTTGTACAAAGTTAGCCGAAACTACTTCATAAGTGAGAACATGAAATCAAAAATCTTTGTAACAAAGGATGGACTGAGGTAGGGAGGGATAATGAGTCCAGTTTCATTCACTGAGCTAATGGATGAAATAATGAAACTAAAAAAATCCCATGTAGGGTTTAGAGATATGCAATCCATTGAAATCTCCGACTGCGTCTTTGCAGACGATGTTGTAGCTATGACAAGCAAGAAAAAGGATCTACAAGACAACTTGAATAAGTGAAACAAAGCACATACAATATATGGAATGAAGATAAACATAAATAAGAATCAATTCATGGAAAAAGCAAAAAAAAAAGCCAAATTTGAATGTAAGTATTGATGGAAATGAAGTAGAAAAAGTTAAAAAATTCAGATAAATGGATCACAACAAACCGACATCAACGAAAGAATGGAAAACACGGCCAAGGTATTCCCTGCTCTAAAAAATAGCTTCATAAGCTTAAAAAAAATAAGTACAAGACCAATTTTGACCTACGGATATGAATCATGATTACTCTCAAAAATAATGGAAAGTAAAGTTCAAGCTTTTAAGATGAAATATCTGTGCAAAGTAAGGAGAATAACAATAAGAGATAGAGTACGTAATCATCATTTTAAAGAAAAACTACAGAGTAAGCCCATACTCAGTTCCATAGAACAAAGAAAATTAGAATGGTAGAGACAAATGGAAAGGATGTCAAGAATCAAGAAGAGGAGAGATCAAGAAAGGCCAAGAGATACATAAAATAGAATACTGAAAAAGTAGAATCAAGAAGATATGCGGCTAACAGAGAGCAGTGGCAATAACTCGTACGCGAATAAAAGAGCAATAACTGCACCTGATGGTAGGGGGGAATCTATGAATTGTTGAAAATAGAAATCTGTTTGATGTACAAAACTATCTACTTAAGAGTCAGAAAGAATTATATGCTAGAAAATTCACCCACTAATAAAGCATATGAAAAAGGCAGCCAACTTATCTTTGATACAGAAAAAATTGAAGAATCATCTTGATGATGGAAGCGCATTTTTGACAGCTCGTAAATGCTTGTTATCTCAGAGATTCCGATCTCTTACAAACATTGAGTTTGAAATCAAGCAGTTTGAGCGAGCCTACGAAACAGCAGCTTTCATTTAGTACCAGTTTCAAGTTGACTATTTGATAGGTACATAATTTGTGCACGTACAAGCCTAGAAATACTTTTTATTCTCTAGTGTTTAGTTATTGATTGACAGGAGGTCGTGTGCTGAACCATAGAATGATAATTTGATCTTTATCAAAGCTCAAAAAAAAATGTCTGATAGTTACCTCCAAAGTTACAGATTGGGGCACTAGGCTTCAAGTAGATTATAAAGATCATGCTTTTCCAATAATTTGATTCTAGCTTGGGAATCCAGTTGAGGCTTGTCACGAAAATTTGGATGACTACGGTGGAAGCTGACATTACCAAAAATTCTTTGAATTCGTTTGATTTGGTTGCAGTGGCTTATTCAATGGATCCATTTTTGTGACAAGCTCAACTGGATTCCTAATAATGTGTTCGAAAATCAGACGTCGACAAATAGGAGAAAAGAGTAACTAAAATGAAATGACCCCATAGAATTTGTTGGGGTCTTCTTTTGGCGATGGTTAACCAATGAATAAAGTAAGAACATGGCTCTCATTCGCATTTTTCGAGCAGCTTCAAAGGAGTGCTAGAAAATTAACGTTACGTCTGAGAGAATATATTTTCTAGCAAATCTCTCTGAAGAAGAATAATAGGCCTGCACAGAATTATCCTTCTGAGTTCTGGCACGTCTCTTATTGGATACAAGAATACAGAGTGAAATCTTTCATCAATTACAAATTTTAGTCTGAACTGATTACGATGTAAAACAAAAATGGATCTAAGTATACAACTCTATGATGATATATCCACAAATTAATGGATTTTTTTTTTAAAAAAAGAAGACAGCTGGGAGAAAGAGAGAACTCTAGATCTGGACGATCATGAACTAGCTCCAGAAGATATATCATGAGGAAGATGGAATCGTAATATTAGGCATTATTTTAATATTATACTGCTATAGCTATAGTAGGTGCTGCTACTTAGCTAAACCTCAACCTGCTAGTGAAACTTATCAAGTGGATAAACACAAGATCAGACATTATAGCTGCGTCGAGCAAACTTAGATAGAAGTTGAAGATTCTTCAAGAATTTATATACAAAAGAATATATTATATTCAATCGTCAGCCTAATCTATTGAATAAATTTTGATACAAAAAACTAATTTAATTCATCTCAGAGAAACCAACCGAAATTTTTTTGGCACGCTGAAGGTGATATATCTAATCTTTTCCATCCATTTGTTCCGCAATCTTCACTTTTTTGTTCATACTTAGAACAGTTTCTTATGCTAGTAATGAATCATGGATACTGGCCATCCCAAGATATGAATTGAGGGTCTGCTTGAATATCTTTTATACATCAGTAACATAGTTCTAGGTTTTATTGTTTTGGATAGATATAGTAAACCAACAGATTAACTATCTCGAAGGTTATTTATTGGTAAACCAGGGATACTCGATATATTCAATTGTTGATATATCACATAGTGAGACCATAAAACGCCTATTCACTGAAGCTTGGATACATGCGTGCAATTATTGGTTCCACGAATAATTTCAACTTCAAAGAAACTAGCTTGAAGCTACATTATCACGAATCATTTGGATTTGTTCTTATTAGGGAATAGACATTCATGGCTCCTGAGTATTTATACTGCATGTAATACTCATATAAGAGTTGGTATCAACCATGTGATTTTGTTCCTATAAATTGAATGACAACACCAGTACAACTAAATGGCAAGTTATATGTACACTAGATGAATCTCCGAAAGAAAAAATATTGTTCACATAATCATGCTTAGAGTGCCCAAGGTTATTGAACGAGTAAACTCAGTGAACAAGTTTTTCTGAGTTCAAATCCGAAGTTCCGGCAATAATTCTCTGAATAAATAATTCTGAACTGAATCATGAAATGGTTATTGATTGTAATTTAACACAGAATTAGAAACGGTATTCAAATGCAAAATAGTTGTAAATTGCTGCGTTGTTCAACGAATTTCAGGGATATAGCTCAATAGGATTCAAAGGAAAACACTCGCTTAGGTTTCACAATTTTTATAAAAGTTTGATACTTTATTGCAATTTCGGCTGTTATGTCATTATCAGAAGTATAAAAGTTTCACAATAAATTTCAGTTCTATTTATACATATCTATATACATTATAAAAGTCCAATGAGAGGGCGGAGTTATCACCTGAATGGTAGAAATGAACAAAAACAATACGAGGGCGGAGCTATCAACTAGAGGGGTAAGATATTAAAATATCTAGAAGCGGAGTCTCCAAGAGCTCCAATTGTTCATTCATCAACTCTTCTTCATTTTTAACCGCATTCTTGATCTCATACGCTTCTAGATATGTTAACCTCCTACCCTTCTTTTCAAAATGTAGAATTTCCAAGTTATTTTTGCTACAGACATGATGATTATCTATTAAATGTTTGGCTTCATTAGAGTCAGATTTATTGTTTTTAAAACTGCGCAAATGTTCATTAAATCTGATGTCAAAATTACGTCCTGTTTGTCCTATGTATACATGATCACAATCATGACATTTGATTTTATAAACACCTGATTTCGAGAAAGGACCCTCACAAACAATCTTGTTATTCACTAAAAGATTTTTTAGAATATAGGAATTATGCAACACTAGAACAATGTTCAATTTCTTGAGTTCAATAGTTAAAAAGGGGTGATGTCTTTGATATATTTCATCTTCTTATAAATTTGATCTTTTATGAGTGGAACTTCTATAGAATTATTATGAAATTGTTTGTCGAGAATCCTTCTCTGTTTTTATCCTTAGTAAACTGAATACAATATTGGAGTCATAACCATTATTTTTTGCTATTTCTACAATTATATCTAATTCTTGTTTAAAACTGTCATTATTCAATGGTATGCTCAATAAGCTATTAATAAAACTATGGAATGCTGCCATTTTCATATTGGAAAAATGGTTCGAGGTTGAAGGGATGATTGTGTCTGTGTAAGTTGGTTCTCTGTAAATCTGGAAGTTGATTTCAAAATGATGGTCGAAAAAGCCGAAATCGTCAAAGTGAATAAATTAGATTTTGTGTAAAATCACTTCTAGTTTTGGACATAAGCACGTAGCTCTGGAACTTTTGATGTGGCATGTTATCAAAGATTCTTTCTCATAACATGCTAGACGGGTTTGATCTGAAAACGATCTGGACTACTGGATGTCCATTTGCAGGTGAAAACTTATTCCCAACATCTAATTTTTCACGATATCAGCCGCATGACAAGAGGAAATAGCACAAAACTTTAATATTTTTCAAATGTATCTATGTAATTTGTGGTCTCGCGCTCACGATGTCTACAAAGTATATTTATCGCTCCCTCTAGTGCACGTTGATTCTAAAATCATCATGAAAATTTTTTTCTGGAGGCAGGTAATATGCAGGATTTCTGTCGATGTCCTTAAGAGTCAACTTTGACTATCGTCATCACAAACATCATATCTGAGTCTGTCATTTCATAATATGGGATGACGGAGTCTCACACTTTGGAATGGCGCTGTTAGAGTTGATATTTGCGTTGGTTATTATGAGAACCAAGTCACGAGGAATCGAACAGAAAAAGTTGCTTCCAGCCTCCGCGACGATTTTTGGATCCATGTCAGCTAGGGAAAGAGAAAGTTATACCCAGACATCATGAACGATGATAGATACATAAGCGTCTTTCGCATTAATCTACAACCATAAATTGAGATGATACCAGATGTGTCTTCCAACAAGATAGAGTGGACTTGTGAAACTGGAGATCTCTTGCCAATCGAAGCCTTGCAGCATATCATGACGAAGGGGTATCGATCATAGACCCAGGAAATGTCTCAGAGGTTTGTACCATTGTCCTAAAAATCCAGATGATTACTGAATATTAATTGCTGCTTTGTTGGGTGTTCCAAGGCGATGAATCGTCTAGTGCTGATTTCTGATACAGCAATCCTAGCAGGCACAAAATATTCCAGGATTATTTTAACTTGTTCTAGTAGTACAAAATGTCTCAGAAATTATGGATGTATTGATGAAAATTATTCATAGTACATGTAACAATGATCATGAAATCTTTGATGCTATAAGCGATACCTCTATAAGAAATTGGAACTAACTCCTTTTTATCTGAACAGATTCTCCATGTGAAATTATCTCCTGTTTGCACATCTTACTTTATGAATCATCTTTTTCCGTTTATCGGAAAAGATTTTTTGGAGTGGATCTGATATACTTCGATGCCGCAAACTATTTTTGAAATCCCATCATAAAAAAAATATCTGATCTGTTGGAGCTACCATACGGAATTCATCAAGATGAAATGAATCTCCTGTTCTTCAGACAAATTCGTGCCATATCTTAATCGAATAGGTATGAACTTATAGAACTAGACGCTTGTGAGAGAAAAAAGGAAACAATTTTCTACAGGCTATCATTTATAGGAAAGAAACGAACAACTGCAAGTTCACGATATTTGCATTAAAAATCCTTGAAGGAATTATTGCTTATTTGGAGAATTTATTCCAAACAGCAACAAAAATTGCTTCTTTGGGCCACTTTTTACAGTTTGCCATCTTTTCAAACATAAGACAAGTTCAAAAAATTAATTGAAAATTCATTGGCAGACGGTCTACATGAGTCTAAGTGTTACAAATATCCAGAAAAACTTGTAAATCTATCGGATACCTCTAAAAGAAATTTTAAAATAATCTTTCAGTCGATTCTGCAACTTGCCTCACGTTTTAGAGAGTGAAAAACTGTGAAAACTGAAAAGTTGTATTTTGTTGCTAATCAAAATTTACTCTTGATTATGCAACGATTTCTGAATGCAAATATCCTGAACTCAGTTTTTATCTATGTCACGAGCATTCGGTCTGTATCCAATCTGTAGTTTTTATGTATGATATCAAACATTACGGTAATAATTTTCAGGCTTATCTCAGGTTTTACTCAATATCTATATGAAGGAATAATTCATTCCACATCTGCTCTTTCTATCCAGGAACTTTCGAAGCTGCTTTTTGAATAACCTTGTAAAAGAGCTATATGAAACTGATTGATCGTCCTGTTCAACAATAGCTGAGGTATTTTGAAGATAACTTCACAGAAAAGTGATTGTTTTTCATCTTATTATCCTGATCAAGTCGCACTTAGTTTCTTGTCAGGATGTCCTCATGTAGAAGTTGTCTACATTTAATCTGGTTATATTATTTCAGCTAAGGCTCTTCTGAGAGTAGCTATATAGAAAAGTCCTTATCGGGATGACTCTATATTACAAAGAATTTATTTTAATTCATCCTGTTTAATACAATCTGACTTTTTCTCGAGTGAACCTTATCGTTTATTAGTGTTGCCACGAGACGAGACGAGACGAGACTTCAGTGAGTCTCGTCTCGGTCTCGTGGTGGTCTCGCCTAGCTGAGTCTCGTCTCGGTCTCGCCTTGGTCTCGAGTAGGTCAGTCTCGTCTCGGTCTCGAGTCTCGACGAGAGTCTCGCCATGATTCCCCAAAATTACATATTCTTACATGTGGGAATCAATTCGTTCTACCTGATTACTATTTGCTATAAATTCTACCAAAAATATGTATTTGTGTGTTTGGTCCACAAAGCTGCTCTAAGGTTAAACTTTAATCTGTGAAGATTGTCTTTTGACGCCATTTTATAGACTTTCGACACATGTACCACCTATCGGACAATTAGAAAAGTGATTTAATGTCATCAGTGTTGAAGACAGTCTTCCAGAAGTAAGAGACAGGATAAAATCAGTTTCCTTATTTTGATGTCAGATTTGACATTTGTGAGTCATAAAATAGTAATGATAGAATAAAATTACCTATATTATTATATTTGATAATAGATCAGAATGATTAAACTTTATTTGAATCAGATTCCAAACATCGTTCTTAACTAACTGCCAGCATAAAATTGTGGATCATATTATTTGCACCAGCATACAATATTCAAGTCCCAATAAATGTAACTATGACGTCATAATATTGACATAGAGACTGCAATGTCTACAAGCTGTCTATGGATTAGAATAGGACCTCTAGAGTCACGAAGATTCGAGATAATAAAGAGATAATGTGTAAACTTAAGCATTATGACGATGTTGAGACTACATATTTCAAGTCAAGATTACTCAGTTACAGAGAATATTTTCAGAATTTAATAATACTAGTTCGCACATGTGTTTGACGCCACACGATATGTCTTCTACTATTCTCAAGATGAATTCATATAAACTCAATTCAGATTACGAAAGCGTCCATATAAATTGATTATATAAATCTAAGACGCATTATTTGCGATGTGTGAACCACAAAATTCAGAAGTGGATGAAGAAAAAGCAAAATTTCAAATGAGGTTATGTTATTGACTGTGAATAACGAACTATATGACTCAAATTACTGAAATTTATGAAAGAACATCATTGATTTTTTCTTCCTATGGCTCAATCCAGCTTAATCTGATATAATTTGAAATGAAATTGGATGGAATACAGAAATATCACCAGGAAACTTATAGGAGTCGATTTATGTAACGTATTTCCAGTGAAAATCAGTTATAGTATAATAATTTCTTTTCCATTATGTCGATACTTTTTTTGTGAATTTAAATGTGTTGTGCTAGTTGGGGCTCGTCCTATTGCACAATATTACCATGTAAAAGCTGCTGCGGCCACACAGTATTTCCCTAACCAAAAGTTTTATGACCGATTTCATCGCTGTTTCATAGATTTAGAGTGTCGCTTCAATGAATTGTATATTTCAAAATGATAGCTGTCATTATCAAAGTGACAGCTGTCATTGTCAAAGTGACAGCTGTCATTTTCAAAGTGACGGCTGTCATTGTTGAAATGACGGATGGCGGTTATATTCAAGTCCCTACATAAAACAAGTATTCTTGAAAATGAGTTCTTTTCTAGATCTTCGGAGTCTCTAATTCATTGGAACATTCAGTTTTGACATTTGAGCACCGGAAGTATAATATCATAACGTGGATTCCACTTATTATTTATTTTATATTCCTACTAAGCCTATCTCCCTGAGAGCTTAAGATTGATACCAAACTAGACATCATTAAAATAACCTGTCGAAAAAAAAACAATTGACAATCGCTTAAATATCCTATTTCACACTCCTACTACAATTATTTTTGCAGGAGCTTTAGATAATTTGATACCAAACATGATAGAACCAAATGACTTACTTTAAAAAAACAATCGACAAAAAAATATTGTTATATAGGCTAAATATAAAGTGAATATTCTAAAAGATCGGTAGAAAAAATGATTGTCTCAATCGGAGACTTATCTATCAGTTACCATCTTAATTCAACTATTATTACTGCAGTTTGGTGGTATTCACCTACTTGCTCTATAAAATTGCTTTTGGAAGAAATAAAAATTAATTTCAAGTGATTATGACAAAAGTCTCGTCGAGAGTCTCGCGAGACTCTCGCCGAGACTCAACTCTGGTCTCGTCTCGGTCTCGACTTTTGGCTCGAGACTCATTCTATGGTCTCGTCTCGACTTTTTGAGGCGAGACGAGACGAGACCGAGACTGGTCTCGAGTCTCGTGGCAACACTATCGTTTATCGTTTCTTATCTGATTACAGTATTTTCAGAGTAATTTTATGATGAATTCACTTACTTTCATTTGATTCTCTCAATGCAGAAAAGCAAGTTTCTTGAGAAAAAATTTCTTCAAGTGCTCAATTATTGAAAGAGAAGAGTCTGGAGCATCCAATATAGAGAGTTAAATATCAAATATTGGGATGGACCCAAATTTATTCTTATCCCGCCATGAGCATACTAAATTTAAATCAGTTGCGACTATTTCCAAATGTTTCCAATGAGATGAATCTAACATAGACTTGATCAAAATATTATTGAATATTGATAAGGTTATTCGAATAAAATGATCCGTTGACTTTTCCGCGTTACATCCCCATACAGTCCTTATGAGAAAATCCTTATTCAGACCTCATTTATAATTATTTCAAGTCCCTGTGTTGAGTTCTAATCTGATTATTGTTGACCTAATTCCTTTCTGACTTATAGTCTTAATTGTGAAGTCTATTCTAATTAAAAAAAAAAATATCAATGCATATAGTGATAATAAATGAGTGGAGTAACTACTAGATTATAGTTAACGTCAGCATCCCTATCGCCATTTGTTTATGAGAATCGCCAAGTTCCTCGAAATTTATTCTTTCTCAAGGCCATCTGCTCAGTTATTTTGTCGAAACCAACTAATTTTGATATAGGTACGGAGCGTTTGATGCGCACTATGCTAAGAATTTGCAGGACTACGTTGTTACATGATATACAAGAAGATAACTGAACATATTACCAATATACTCTCAAAAGAACTAATTCGTGTAGAAAAGATAGGAAAAAATAAAGCTATTTTAGTCATCCATTCGTGATAAAGTCAATAGAGAGCTCACAATAAACAACTGGACAGTTAAAGCCGTTTTATTCAATTCAATTAGCTAATAGATACATTCTTCTTCACGATTGTCGAAATCTTCACGTAGGTCACCGTATATCATCCACCAAAGAATCACTTCCATTGCTAGCAGCAGGAATCTCTAACCTGCCGTCCGAGTAGCGCAAACTCAGGGTGCGTACAGCGTTTCGGCAGCGCGCTTTCGTTCAGCAGTACTCTGCCGACCGCCACAGAGTTCACTACGCGATCGTGATGGCCCGAAGACGCCGAAGGCGAACCAGTAACCGCGTGAGTGACCGCCAAAGATAGACAATGGTGCAAGAAGTGTCAACATTCATGGATTATTGTTGAACCCTAATTAATAATAAGCTACTTTTTGACTTCTCAAATTTCAATAGTCTTGTGATTGAAAGTAACAGTGGTAACTTCTGTGTTCTTCTTCACTGTGATCCTCTTATTGGTGTTAAGTGTGTGGAAATGTACCCTCGTATTCTTATTGTGTGATGTTAAACTTGAGGATGTATCCTCTCCCAGGAGAAGTCCTGCTGGTGACTCTACTCCTGGCGTCGCTGCCGCAGGTGACGCCAGGTTACGCCGATGACGACGAACTCATCAACGAACTCGACAGACCTAGTGAGTTTGAGTTCCACTTCATGCTCCCGCACTAACTATATTTCCTTTAAAGCACGCGCCGTAGCCTGCGATAAGTAACATTATATTTAAGTAGGATTCCCTTTAACTTTAATCTGGAAAATAGGCGACCCTTGTAATGAAATCAGGACCTGAATTAGGAAGGATATAGTTAGTTAGCGTGACAGTTCTGGAGGGATGTTCTTGTTCTGCCAACCTTGCCATTGCTGGAAAATTAAACAAGATTTTCAACAGTTAATTTCAAGGAGAAAAATCATGCCTTTTGGAAAGTATATGAAGTTGGGTTAACATGGCAGATTCAAGAGGATGCTCTGCCTGTATTATCATATTATCATTGTTAGGACAATTGAACATTCGGAGATTAATTCATAAAGGGAAAACTATGAACGAAAAAATGTACAGTGATATATATACATATATATATATATATATATATATATATATATATATATATATATATATATATATATATATATATATATATATATATATATATATATATATATATATATATCACTGTATATTTTTTTGTTTATGAGTAAATGAAGACAGTTCTAGTGTTAATCAAGATTGAAGAATGTCATGGAAGAAAACGACAAGCATTCAACCTACTGTGGTTCAATAGGCGATAGGGCCAACGCAAATGCCTTGGTATACAAAATTTCAATCAAATATTTCCATCGTGCTGAAGCTTATGCGAAAAATTGAATATCCCAAACATATTTTACATGTGAAATTTGTTTTTTGAGCTTTGATCTCACTGATTACATTCGAGTACCCAAATTATTCTCTAGAATGAGTTTGAGCTGGAATGATCATTCTATCACATATATTCCTCTATTTTACACGGTTCAGCAATTAGAAAGAAGAAAATGAAATAATCAATTATTACTAAGTTCTCAGTCTGCCTTTCTGAATGTTATCATAAATCTAGTTTGCATGTGCCTATTACCACTGTAGAAACTCCATATTCATTCAATTTATGCCCGGTTTTATAGAAAGGATATCAATTTATTCTCCGAGCAAATAAAATTCATCGTATTAGATGATAATTGATTATTCAACATTAATGATTATGTTGTCATAAGAAAACTGGAGCTGATTATAATTTGTTGAATAGAATAAATTCACTCTAAAAGTGTGTTCACTTGATCTTTCATTATCAAAATGGTTGATAGCGCCACAATTAAATTATAGTTGTTTTTCCTCACACAAAATGGATATGGATGAGTATATTGCGGCCTTTCTTTCGTTTCCCAATATATGGCGATGATTGAACACAATACTGCAAAGTTCAGGATTTAAACTCACTTGACAGGATTTGTGGTTTGTTTTACGTATTTCTCCAAACTCTCTCAGTTGTGCGGCAAACTGATTGCATCTGTGACGTTTTTCCCTTCAAAACTTTGCAGAAATAAAAATCAAACGTCAAGGGATCTGAAGCACACATAACGTATTACCTGCTACATTTTCAATGAATAACATTTTAGGAGGATTATAGAGATTTCAGAATTTTTTTATATCTGAGCAGTTTGAATGACACAAAATTGCGTGGGATTATCAGTTTTTCCTTGACTTCCTATTATTTTGGAGTGTCTCTGCAATATCTTTCAGTGATTTTCAAACATACATTCGCTGTGTGATTTTCACAAGAACGACGTTACCGAATATTTGCGCTTTAAGATTAGAAGTCATTTGGCTCTGAATTTATTCTGGGGTTGCATGACAGCAATGTTTGCAGTTGTGATCCTAAGCTCCAATATCGCTATTTACGAGTCACATCTCAATGAAATTGGCACAACTAACAAAAGTATGTTGTTCAACAAAATTAAGCCAGCTGTAGTGGAAATTTATTGAAACTATTTTTTCATGCATTCACCTAAAGACTGCTCATCAATTTAATTCATATTCACCGATATTTAAGATAACAAATAGAAAGGTAACTTCAAGCATACCCTTATATTGTCAAAATGAGAGAAGCCAAAGAGAATTAGATAAAAAACTAGATGTCCGTTATACTGTTTTCAATCTACTATACTTGATATGTTCAACAAAGTGTCAACTGATGCTCAGCAATCATTTGGAATTGGATTGCTCCCAATTTTTTGAAGACGAGCATCTTTGGAACTTTTTGTGCTGTGATCGGCGTTTTTACTTACTTGTACTAAGTATAAGGAAGTATTGTGAAACCGACAAAATTCACCTATCGAGATTTTGATGAAAAAATCCGTTTTGAGCATCCCTGAATCCATTTTGACTATTTTTGGCTTGATGTCGGTACGTATGTACGTATGTATGTGTGTATGTGCATAATTAGCAAATCTCAGAATTCGTCAAACGTATAATGCTAAAATTTTATATAAAAAACTGGTGTAGAATCTAGGATCTTGATGTGCACCTCGCATTATGGTTCCAATCGTCTGTACCGGAAGTGCACTTTACCTGAATCTTTTTTCGAATTTTTCTGATAAATCTAGAATGATCAACCGTAAGATGTTGAAATTCAGTATTTGAATTTGATGTTGTATCGGAATGGTCATCTGCTATTTTTGTATGAATCGGCCAAGACAGAAGTGCACTTTACTTCAATCTTTTTTTGAATTTTTCCATAAATCTAGAATGCCATAGCAAATTGAAATTCAGTGTTTGAACTTGTTGTAGCATCAGAATAGTCATCTACTATTTTTGTATCAATCGGCCAAGCCGGAAGTGCAGTTTATGGGTATAAAAGACATTCAGAATTTGTGGTATGGAAGAATCAGTTCAATTAAAATAATAAGGTAGGCAATGATAATCTGTTGTCAATTTTTCTATTTTGTCTCACATTTCAAATGTCGAAATATTTTTCCGTAATAGTTATTTACATTGCAAGATGCGAAAGTATACTTTTTTGTGTGAGGTGGTATTTGAATGGCCGAGGTGAAGCCGAGGCCGTTCAAAGCCTCCGAACACTTAAAAGGGCTTTCGCATCGTGTGATGTATTAAATTTTTTCTGCTACTGTTCTATATATCATTATTTGATGATGATTGTTATATTTTTTTCAAATAATGTCATGGAGATTGTTTTACTTGTCTAAAATTATCCATAGCAACGATTTATTTACAATGTTATTTGTCATCAGTGCCATTTTGAATTTCAATAGTTTAGTAAAACATTGGATTTAACCGTTTAAAAATGTTAACAGAAGACGAAAATAGTATTCAAAAGGCAGCTGACACTGCATGTGCCTCACTTCTGCCGGATAAATCCAAAGAAAGGTATGATCAAACATACAGCATATTCTCTAAATGGCTTGCTGATAAGAATGTTGCTCAAATTGACGAAAATGTAATGTTGGCATATTTTCAAGAAAAATCGGAGTCTTTATCACCGCCAACCCTGTGGTCGGTATATTCTATGCTAAATTTGACAATTTCCGTGAACAAAAATCAAGATATTCAAAGTTCAAAAAACTTATTGCATTTATCAAAAGGAAGAACGATGGTTATGGAGCTAAAAAATCTAAAATTTTCAAAAAAGAAGAAATTACAAAGTTTTTACTTGACGCTCCTGATCAAAGTTACTTAGCAATGAAAGTAATAACAATTATGGGAGTAGCGGAGGCATGCCGGACAGACGAGATATTTAAAATGAAGTTAAAAGATGTCTAAATAAAAAATAATGTAGCTATGATTAAAATACAACAGACTAAAAACAGCGTCAAAAGAAGTTTTGTGATAACTAACGATGATAAAGGCTTAGTTTCTCATGTTAGATTACTGCAGGATTATATTAAACTTAGACCAAAGAACGCTCAAGATGATCGTTTATTTTATCGTTATGAACGAGGCAGATGTGTAAATCAAGTAATTGGCAAGCACACTATTTCAAATGTACCTAGAGAAATCGCAAAATTTTTGAAACTTGAAGACATAAATAAATACACTGGTCATTCGATTTGAAGGACGTCTACTACGTTCCTTGCTAATGCTTCGGGTGTCGATATTTTGGATTTAAAGAGGCATGGCGGATGGAAGTCTTCTTCCGTTGCGGAGGGATACATTGCTAATTCATATAGTAATAAAATTGGAATTTCTAAGAAGGTGCTACATGAAATTCCCATTAATATTTCCTCAACTAGAGAAACAGTGGCAAATATGAATTTTAATGTAATTCAAAATGATAGCAATTCTCCAATACAAACTGAAGAAGTGAATAATTCAAATAATATTCCTGCCATAAATTTTTCCAATTGTACAAATTGCACAATTACTTTCAATATCAATGAATAAATTGAATAAAATCAAATAGATTAGATAAAGTCATATAATTGTTATAAATTACTTATTTATTTGAATTAATAATGAAATTCTTAGTATATTTGCATTTTTTCAAACTTTTACTTTTTTGTCCAGGCCCCGAAAGTATTACTTTCGTAGCTAGCAACGCATAGCAACGAGGTAATACAAAGGTTTGCTTTCGTTATCGTTCAAGTTGCCAGGGCTACAAAGCTCACTTATTCATACAGTAGCAGAAAAATATCATTTCGTGAGCATGACAAAACGGATGAAATTGGATCAGAGCATGATTTCTCATACAAATTCAAAATTAATTTTCATTTTGTTGGTCACACGGTTCAGCTTTAATTTCAGCATTATTGAACTCCAAATATACACACTTTTCAAATCTCTTAATGGCATGAAAAACGAAATGAGGCACTGAGATCTACGACTATCTGACGACGGTCTAAAAGTACAAGGAAATATTGTGAAACCGTCAAAACTCGCATATTTAGATTTTCATGTATATATCCGTTTTGAGCATCCCTGAATCCATTTTGACTATTTTTGGCTTGATGTCGGTACGTATGTACGTATCTATGTGTGTATGTGCGTAACTTGCAAATCTCAGAATTTGTCAGACGTTTAATGCTGAAATTTTGAATAAAAGACTGGTATAGGATCTAGGATCATGATGTGCATCTTGCATTATGGTTGCAATCGTCTGTTCTGGAAGTGCACTTTTCTGATACTATTTTTGAATTCACCGCATAAATCTAGCATGAGTAGCGCCGTATGATACTGGAATTCAGTATTTGAAATTGCTGTAGCATCCAAATGATCATCTCCTATTTTCGTCCCAACCGGCTAAGCCGGAAGTGCACTTCATATCACAGATTTTCAAATTTTTCTCATGAATTCAGAATAATCAGTCGCAGAATATTGAGATATCGTATAAAGTACTTTTATAGCATCTATTTGTACACCTTGCATTATGATTGTGATTGGCTAAGCCGGGAGTGCAGTTTATTCGAAACATTTCTTAATTTTTCGCATAAATACAAAACGTTCGAACGTAGAATATTAGAATACAGTATTCGAGATGATAGTACGGTCTAGATGCTCATATCCTATTTTCATTGAGACCGACTGAGTCGAAAGTGCACTATACTTGACGATCTTGGAATTTTGCGCATGAGTTCAGAACTGTTAGCTGTAGAATCCTGGAAATCAGTATTTAGGAATGTTGGGACATAAGAATGATGACATACTGTTTCCATGGCAACCGACTAGCTGTGGAATGATGAGATATTGTGTTTGATTATATATATATCCAATAATGTACAAGTAAGTCACGTGATGTCCAGCTCAGATTTTCCTTCATGATATGCTACAAGATCTAGACTACTGAAAGTATATTTCAAAAGTAGAATTTCATTTGCCATTACCTGATCTTTCACAAATCTATTTGTATTACAAGTTTTGAACACATTCATTCAATTAGTGGCTTCAAATTCTTTTGGAGGACATAAATGTATCCATCAGCTTTTTTGATGTGGTCTACAAAGTGTTAGTGTCCCTTTTCTCACCTGACATGGATCATCATACAATCACAGAAGCTTGGAAAAGGAGTTTTCTTGAAGGGAATTATTGTGATAGAATTCTTCTTGATTCCTTATCACTTTGTTTCAACTATCACCAACGTAAACTCCAAATTCAGTTCCATCTACCAGCGTCATTTCACAGAATGAAATTTGATCATTCCATTCTACAAGGTGACGAAACTATATTTGAAGTTCAATTTTCGTAATAGCCTAAACAGAATAAAAAGAAATTGAGAAGAAATCTGAAGAACTAACTGCTCTCGGAAATAAGTTTAGTTTCTAAGCTTCCGTGATACTTTGAGGATCTCTGTTAACAGCTGGAAAAGTTATAACTACACTTTGTAGACAACTGCATGAATATTGGTAGATACTTTAACATCCTTCAAAAAGATTCAAAGCCACAATTTTAATTGATGCGTTCGAAAAAATTGAATGTATCTTTGGAGAAAATTATGCATCTTGTTGTATATCTAAATTCGTGGATGATTTGATGTTGATATTCAAAATTCAGTCTTCAAAATAGTCATTCAGATATCCAGATATATAGTCAATAGAAACTTGGTAGCATATCATGAGAAAAATCTCTTATCACAGCGCGTATAAGAAGATCTAGAGTTATGTGCTCGTTTCCAAAAGTTAGGGGAAACTAAACTCAAGTTGATCGCTAAATATCAGTTAACACTATCTGAAACATATCAAGGTGGTGAATAGTCGATTGAAACGGATGTAATTTTCCATTAGGCTTCTGTTGTTTTCTTCTAGTTGGCAATAAAAGGAAGTTCTTCCAATTCTCCTAATGCTGTTATTAACAATATAACTCAATTTGTGGGAAGTGAATGTACAGACTACATGTAATTGTAAAAAAAAAATCTCATAAATTGCGCAGGAGCTGGCCCAATTTCTGCTAAAAAAAACATTCAACTGAAGTGAGACTCGTGTACATCACATATGTTGATGTAAATATGAACATTATTAATTTTTGGAGCTCTGTCACTTCGAGGGGTATTACCGAAATGTTCTCGTGGGTAACCTGTTTATCCATAGACGAGTATTCAAGATACCCGATGCTTTTTGTAGGAATGTTGCTTGAAATAGAGTTCTTAACTATTCAGTGGAATAAATAATAATAATAAAGAAATTCATAGCTATCCACATCACTTCAAAAAGACAATTACATAGATTTTCACTATTGCCTTGAACTGATTTCACAAATTATTCCATATCTTTTCTCTCTCAAAGTGAATAAGATTATCCACTTCAGCTTCAATTTCTCACTTCATACCAGAATTTTGCTCCCACATAATACAAAATTTTACATTTTATTTTTATGATCCATATCAATGATGGATATATTATTCATAAGATTCGAAATTTGATGATATACATGGTCGTAGGTAGTATGCAACAAATTTGCTATGAATATGGTTTATAAACTTTTATGTCATTCAACTATGTAACATGACATATAACTGTCTCTATCAAATAAATATATTCGTCCAAGTTACTGTAGCAACTTGGTAACTGTGAGACTAAATAATAAAGCTTGTATAAGAGTTGACAGTATGACAGCTTCATCAGACTATAATCGTAAAAATGTCGTAAATGACACAGCGAGAAGTATTAAGTGTCGTCTCTAGATTTCTTTCTTCATTTGAACGTATAACTCAAATGAAAGAACTACTTTGTCAGATTATTATTTAATGAGTCGAATAGCATGCACCTTTCATTATTTCATTCAGCACATCACAACACTGTTATTGAACACTTCAGATGGAATCAAGGGAAAATGAATTGAACAATATATTTCTATTCTAGTTTCGGTAGCTTTACTCAACAATTCAAGGCGGCGGTAAATATTTCATAACGTTTTACTTATCGAGAACTTATAGATTCATTAAGTTGAGATAGTTTTTGAGTACCTTATTACTGTTTCAGCTCCATGAATATGTTGATCTTGCAGAAAAGTACTGGCAAAGAATAATTGATGAACAAATTGAGCTCTGGCACAGAAACATTTGTACTAATCGAATATCTCCTAGTTTCTATTAATGAAACTACATGGATCATAAGCGTATCAATTTTTGATAGATCTAGTGGTGGGAATGTTTAGATATCATCCCTCTCCAGTTGAGATCACTTTTTGTACCCAATATTCAATTGAATATCTTTGCATATAGATTATGAGGGTCCTCCTTTCTAGGAACAAATATTTCAGATACAAATTCTGCATTCAACTGTTTAAGACCACAAAAAAGTAATACTAAATCCTGCTGTCCCAATCATAGTACAGGATCTATTATGAGTGTCAACTTGCACTGATCAAGTAACCGAATAAAATCTATTTTTCATGCAATAAAATATGTTAACAGAGGTAACGTTGATGAGTTGCCTGAAGATATCTGTTCAAGGCTATGCTTGATTGAAAATTCAGAATTTTTTCCCTATATCTTCACCAGTCTAGTTACCAAAGAAAGACAACGCAAATTGAAAGAATGAATTCCTTGAAATATGCAAAAATATAGATTCGAGAAATATGTTTTCAAATTCTGAGATCACATCAATAGTCCAAGAGCTCATGATCCATGTTTCATGAAGTGTTTGATTCGGATAGGAATTTTGTTCAATAGTACGTTTAGGTGAGATGTATAGGTAAATGAATGTTGGCGCGACCTACCTGGGTACGCCAGGTATTGCGCATATAAGAAAGGTACGAACATTTATTTTATTGTTTGCCAGTTCCCAAACCTCGGAAGAAGTGTCTGGCCTTCTGCAAATTTTTTGAAATATATCTCATCAAGATGCTATAAAAGAAACTGCGTGAATCAATCACTTCTTCTTATTTTTGAAAATACAATTTTGAGGTGTTTTGGTTCAATAGTAACCTGTCTAGAAAAGTCAGCTTAATTTATTTTGTTATTCAGAATAAACTCAACTTGTCGTCTTCTAAGTGAAAAACATTTTTTGGCACATACTTTTTCACATCTTTCCTAAGTGCAGCACCTGGCGTACCCAGATAGGTCAGGCAAACACTCATTCACCCAAACAACTTACCTAAAGATACTATTGCACAAAATTTCTATCTGAATCGAACACTTCATGATACATGGGTCATGGGCTCTCCGACTTCAAGTAGGAACATGGACGTTTCGAGAAGCCACATGGCTCTCATCGTCTCGGAACGTACATGTACATAATATGACTAGGAATAATGTAAACATATTTCCTGTTCGAATCTGAATCTCCTAATGCTTCCTTACTTCGTTTTGATACAACAATAATCAAATCGGATCCTCCAATTTAAGCAAGTATACTTGAAAAATTGGTTTTGAAGGATTGCATTGTTTTTCAAGTACAAAAAATGATCACCTGATTCAAAATGAATCCATTCTGCAAGAAAAATATACATGAATTGATGAAAAATATAAAACTAAATATAAGAATGAATTGAATCGACGGTTTTTGGAAAATCACATTGACCAAAATCATGATTCAAATTGTTATTAATCAAACGATTCCTATCAAGCAAACCTTGCTCCAAATCAATTGCACTTAACTCCAATTATTGATAATTTGAATTAGATTTTCTCGAATTTTTGACGACGTGTTCGTTTGTTATATAAGCACAGATGTCAAATCTAGCCCTTTGTCATTGGACACTCATGAATCCTCGTGGCTTAGACTTCCCTAGTGTCAAGTTAGGTAGTGACAGCTGTCAGAATATTAGAAAAATAACAATCTTTTTTTTTATAAATGGGTCGAAATAAATATCGTTTGGATTATGTTCCTCCGTAATAAATTCTGGATTTCACATGTGATATTAGCGGTGTCGTCATGCATTAACCAATAGGTGTATGAGAATTAGGTTTTTCATCGACTATAATCACAGTTCAGGATACCAAGGAAATATTTTTCTATATGCATGCGTGAAGAAATTTCTCATGTCTCAGCTTTGCTATTATCCAAACGCGTAACAGTTGATTTCCCTAATCCAAATTGATTTTTTCTGTAAATCCAAGCTCTTAGCACCTCCCTCTGATCCATTTGTTCACTTATTTGTTGCGTTAACATGTCAAATCATCTGTGGGACTCCCTTGTTGCATGCTCAATAATTGTAAGAATATAGAAATTGAGGGTCGTTGGGAAAATATTCTATGGAACAAACATAATAATATTTGACTAACAATTCTAGTGACTTGAGAAGTCTGGCCAGTATATATTTGGCCTCATGTCATAGAGCTTGATTTCACACTTTTGTTGCATAAATCAATTAATGAAATCAATCGATAAGATATTGAGATAGTCCCTATTCCTCAAATAATCACATTATGGAGTACTTCATGAGGTAATAGTAGTTCTTGGAAGTTTTTTGTACGGAAGTCCGGATATTTTCTTGTAGGAGAATATAATTTAAAAGCAATTGAAGAATCAATATACAGAGCTGTTCCCAACCAGTTTGTCTCTTTGCTCATTATTTCACTTGTTGAATTGTAGTAATTATATTGGATTCTTCCAATAAAACCAAAAATAGATTAATCAAACAAACCATCAACTAGTTTCATGCGTAATGTTACTATCGTCTTATTGAGTTGCGCCGCATGTCTCATACCGGACGTGTTTACTTTTGCCCTTATTTTAAGATTGGCTGTTAATATCCAATGTTATTATGGACAGCTATCTTCCAATCGCGATCTTTTATAACTCATTCATACGTCAATAGTAATTATATACAGTGTAGAAACTCGCCTGGAATATTTCAAAATGATTACTCAGTAGAACTCTGAAATAATAACAGGGGAATAATGAGTTGCTGCGCATAGCAATTATTCATTACGAATAACATTCATGCTATAAATGACATTTGAATTATCGATAAATGCTTTCATATAAACATATTTTCAGATATCCTAGGAAATTTTTACTTACTTGGCTACTACATATCCTACTAATGAAATAAGATCAGCTCTTAATGGATTACTTGACTAGAAACTTACATGATGAAATGATATGGCGTCTGACTGCCAAAAAGTACTTAACATGTTTACAAAAAGTATCAAAATCATTCCATAATCAATACCCAGTGAAAATGCAACTGTTAAATTTCTGTATTCAACCCCAAAGTATGTGCGAAATTTGGCTTTAGCGAATATTCTAAAACACGAATGCAACAGTGTTAATTTGTTCGAAGTCAGATATGCCGGTCTAGTAACTGCTCAAGTCGTTATAGTCCTAAAAGATTATTTATAGTTATTATCGATATTATGATTTCTTTTGTAGGTCTGTATCGAATCATTCCTGGATGAACATAATTTAATTCTTCATCCATGATGAATAGTCTACTGTAATAGATTGTTCTTCGAAGAATCTTATTCCCAATGATATGAGCAGATAACATGACTCATAGCAAAAAGTGAATATTAATTTTGATATGAAGAAAACGAAATGTGGGAATTCAGTCAAGAGTTTTATTTCTATTCTACTCTACAGCTTCGGTCCTACCTGGACCATCTTCAGGAGTGCTACATTGTACAAAAGTGTGAACATGAGGGACAAGAGGACGAAGTGAAATGAACAGTGTACATACAAAAAAATTAATGTGTGTATGTGTTGACATCTGTGTGTAATAATAAGTTGAATGAAAGTCGGAGTAATAAAAATGAGGAGAACAATCATGTTTTTGGTCACAAATTTTGAAATAAAATATTTAAAAACCTGTGCTTGGCCTTAATTTTGATGCTTTCAATGTTCTTATGGAAAGTGACAGTTTTTTGAGTCAAGTTCAATGTGAAAAGTGGGCTATGCAATAAGAGCTTTACTGTATCCTACTTCCAATGTACGACTTCAGTTGCATAGTCCACCAGTTCCAATTACCAATATTTTAAATATCAGAGAGATGCTGCGAGACTCATCTACAACATTCAAATTACTTTTTGATATCCTAATTCCAATTCTTGAGAATAGTTATGTCAACTTTGACGAAAACAGTAATATATAATAATAGTAATAATATATTCATTGCTCGAAAGAATAATCCAGTAACAGGACAATATAAAAAATGTATAAATGAGCACATGAATTAAGATATTCCAAAGGAATAAAGAATGGATAGAAAAAATTTAAGAAGCATCTTAATGATAAGAGCGCATTTTTGACAGCTTATGAATGCTACAAATTCAAGAGAATAAGTAGCGGATGGTCATGTACTGGCCTAAATTGATCGTAAAAACAAAAGTCAAACTCATTCTGATACTAATAACATCGGAAACCGCGTGTCAATATCTTGTGTGACTCGCGAGATATTGAAATAAATAGTAACTACCCTGAAATGGGTACTAGCCCATATCGGCTCTGAATTTCGGATATAAAATTTGATTACTAATATGTTGCTTACTCTGTGCAGCAATTTTCAGATTTCAATTCAGTAATTACCTTTTCAATTTTCGTTTCAATTTTTACCCAAAACTGCAAATCTAGCAGTTTGTGCAAGTATACAAATCATTATCTTGCATTTAGTTTCTGTTTAAAGTCTGTAAGTGCTGTAGCTGCTGAGATCTCAGCGTCAGCCAGACAGCCAGAGTGCATATAATAGCGTATTTTTTTGTGAAAATGCGCTAAAAAACAATACAAAAGATATTCATGGTATAGTACAGGAGTGTTAACAGTGTTAAATGAAAATATCGTCAAACATTTCTTAAGCAATGGTACACATTGTATGAATTGGTGCTCTACTTAGTACATCTGTACGCGGTGCAGGTGGATAAAATGTTCAAGAGCTTCTTGAACTCGACCTGGGAACGAGAAAGTATATTCTGGAAAGTAAATATGGTGCATCAGTTTTGTTGTGCAATAGTTGTCGCAAGAATCTGGTACCAATAACTTTTCTCCAAGAATCCAACGAAGACATTGAATGACGTTCAAGAAGACAACTGTTATCAAGACCTCTTTCTGGATAGATATTGTCCAACTTGAGGGATAAAAGTTCCAGAAACTTACGACTCACTTTTTCCAGATTTGAAGCTTGATTAACGTAAATTGGGTACCATACAATGGACGCGTATTCCAGCTTGCTCATCACAAAAGCGAAATATATTGTTTTAAATAGGGATATATCATTAAATCTTCTAGATAGTCGCATAAAGGAATCTAAGGATCTGTTTGCAGAAGCAACAATATTATTTATGTGCTCAGAGACACTTAGATCAGAACAGAAAGTCATACCAAGATTTTTACTATGTTTTTCCTAGGAATTGGTGTATCATTCATAATGATAGAGGAAATCTTCAGATGTATAACAGCGTGTAAAAGATATCATACTACATTAAGAAACATTTATTCAAATATTGTTACTTTCACACCAGCTGATCATGAGGTCAATATTATTTTGTAGATTCTGTGTGTCAATTGAGGAAGATACTTCTGTAAAGAGCTCAATATCATCGGATATTTTACAGTAATTCATTTATGAGAGAAAATCTTTGGTACAACTTAAAGTGACTGGTATTATACAGCAAATTTTTTGAAATATTGAATGGGCTTAGAGATGTGTTGACAAAATAGAAAATACTCTATTCTCAGCAAATCTGCTAGCCAATTTTGCTGCTAGTATGCGCAGTGCGCACATTCGTATTTTGATGTTTATTGCTTGATGAATCAGTTTGTAATCAAATAAAAGTCACTTTTTAATAATCTAAATGAAATGAAAGCTTTATTCTCCGTATGTCACTAATAACACTATATTTATTCATTTGTCACTTGATTTTAATTTAATCAAGGTCACAAATATTTATATTTCACTATTTATATACACTGCTCACTTCACTATCATTGTTCGATATTTATTTCACACTACTACTCTTATTACTGTACTGTTCTACACGTCTTATGCTTGGCCTTATATAGAGAAATATTATCTTCTCGAATTTTCCATTTCTCGACTCTTTTAATTTCTAGAAATCACTAGAGGCTTTCATTGGGAGGGGTGATGTGCTGCGACGCGGTGCGGCGTAAGCGACGACAAGAAGCTCCTCCCCATACTACGTCGTCTCTACGAGCGCCCCCCTCACTCTCACACGTTACAGTATTTTGTGTTCACAGAACTGTTAACAGATAACGATTTTTTGTGGTTATTTGATATATCCGTGCATTTGGATCCTCAAATAAAAGTTCTCGACTTCACATATTCAAGGAACCTCATCTTTTATCTCTCTAGCGTAATAATTTCTTCAGTCATACTTTTCTAGTTTTTTCCACACATTTCCGTCATTCTTCTTTCTGGAACCTGTCCCATGGAGATTGGTGGTATAACTGTAGTTGTCACTGCATGAACATTTATTTTGAAACTTAGAGAACAAGAGTACTTAACCTGAAAATCTCTGATAATGCTGTAAATCCAGACAAGCACAGTTGAAATTTCGTGAAAAAATTATTCACCATCATTTAGGAACAATCGCAACCTGAGAATATTTTAAGTACAGGATTGTCTCATCAATGTGATAGTGTTATGCGGCTTCGA
Organism: Dromius quadrimaculatus; assembly: GCA_963989225.1. Taxonomy (NCBI): domain Eukaryota; kingdom Metazoa; phylum Arthropoda; class Insecta; order Coleoptera; family Carabidae; genus Dromius; species Dromius quadrimaculatus. The sequence goes on from OZ022328.1 coordinate 9,991,405, forward strand.
GGAAAGTATATAATGTGCACAAGATCTAGATTAGCTATTATCAAGCTCCACAAATGTTGTATTTGTGAAAGACTTATTCCTGAATGGACATTCGATTAATTCATAACCGCGCGCAATATTACCTGTCTTACGTTACCACATTTCAATGGACTGGAGTCAATCGCCAACGAGTAAGCAGCACTTTATTTTTCGAAACGTATTTCAGAGCGGTCACCCGCTCTTTTTTAATTAAATACAAGTGAGGGGGAGCTTCTGACCATGCTTGCGCATATTTCATTGGTGATGAGAACATTGGGAGTGCCTTTGTTTCCTCAAGCACTCACACTTTTCACTAAGGCTGCACGGCATAATTCAATTTTATTCTAGTCTACTAACAATTTTGGTTTATCTGTTGTTAAAATTTGTTTTTAAGTAATTTTGAGTTTTCAATGTTGTCACATGAATAACGTATTATAGCTTTTGATAGTTCTTGCGAAGCTTCCACTATGATCTATTTCAATTTGCTATTTATATTGCGGTTTCTCTACTTTTGACTGCTGCAAATTAGATTATGTGAGGTTGCGATATGAAATTCGCTATTCATCAATGTTTCAGTTCGCTAACAATTATTTCGCCTCGAAGACTGTTATCGTTAAAACGAGAATATAAACCGTAAATCAAGATGAATATGGAACGAGGATTTACAAAATATTCTTCATGATATCAAACACAACAACTTTCATATCCATAACAACCTCTGAGACAATGTCTCTTCATATAGATTTGATCACTTTCAGAATATACGCTATAAGCAGTTCCATACAAAATAAGAAAAGAACCACCAAATTGCCTAAATATTGATTACTCTGAATGTAGCATCAATTTTTACAATGATCGAATAAGAATATGAAAGTAATATGTTAATCCAACCTTACTGAAAGTCTTGTTGTTTCATTTGAAATTGGTGTGATTATGTTTAATGGTTTTAGCGATCAAGATAGATTATACCCTACATATTGGTAGCCATAAAATTCATCAACGTATCTGTCATATACATAAATAATTGATGTTCATAATTTTCATCACGATTTAATAATGTTCTATAATGAAATGATTAGACACTGCAGAAGCATTATCAAGACAAATGATGATATCGCAGTGAAATGAATGCAAAATTTATCTACGTAGTTCGCATCAGCTGAGGAAATTAAAAGACGACGTAGAAGAAAAAGTACAACAGAATAATCTTGAAAGACCTGAAATGTCCACGAAGCGCTTCTCCAAACTCGTTTTCGCTTCATTCCGCACCGCAAACGACAATTTCTGCTCGAAATATTTCTCATGATACCAGAGTGTCGCATTTGACTCAACATCTATTAATCATCCGAAAAAAACATCATTTATTTACACAATCTGAATACATAATGCCTTAGCCATCCAAAAAAGAAAGTTCTATCCGACTACTGGTTGATATTTTATACACATTTTATTCCTCATGCCTTCAAGAAATTCATTTGTCATCCATTTTCGAGGACTTGAATTAGACAGTTTAAGATATGCAAAGTTTATTTCATTTAGACTATTGTTGAAATAACAGTTTTTTGAATCATAAGAACACTTCGAAAACATTTTGCGTAATGTTTCCATAATGCGGAAGATTCTACTCAGATCAATCCGTTACTGTTTAAACTTTGGAAGCATCAAAGAAATAATTAATTGCTTCTTTCGAAAAGTAAGTTTTTCATTTAGATGGAAATATGAGTTTGCTTGTTTTTTTGTTTTCTTTCACAACTTCAGAGAGGAATGCCAACTTTTTTTGGAATTGGGTATATTGTGGACATGAGGCTGACAATTATTTCAATCAAACTTACAACGAAAAATAATTTCCTTGTAAAGTCATAATTGATATCAGATTTTTATCGTAAGTTAGTTTACTTTCTCGCAAAGTGTGCTAACTGACCACACCACGCCGTTCTTTTTCAAATGGCTCTTCACATGAGTTCAGCCTGCAGAGGTTGCATGGAATCCATTTTTAGGAATGAGTTACTCCTTCAAACATGATGGATCTGGTTACTAATAGTGATATCCTTATCCTCGAGCTCTATGGCTGTATTCTGCTGAATTCTCTTTTTTCATCTGGAATTCCGCACAGATCTCTAATATGTATCTTCTTCATTCTTCAAAATCCTTCAGCCTCATCCTGCTTCAGATATGAAGACGAGCATTATTCTTTTCTGCCATCTGTACTATTTTTTCTATTATAAAAAAGAACTGCTAGCCTTGACAATACTTACGGAGTTTATTCATCTGTATTGCTAGTAATCATACAATATTGCTGATTCAGCAGGTGTAACAGGTTCTGATGAAAACTATATACAAGGTTTATCTGACCCATAATATTCTGCTACATGAGAGTATCACATGTGCTCGTCCGTTCGCCCCATTTTTTCCAATTCTAATGGTTAGACTAGATGTATCCAATCTAGAACTCAGTAAATGTCACACTGTTTCAATTAATAACATTTATTAAAAAATATTTTCTTGATAATCTTTACATTTTTCAGAATTTCATTCAATAAAAACGACTCTTGATTTTGAATTCTGTATATTTATTGGAAACTTTGACGTTTTGATCCTTTGACCAAGGATCTTCTCCAGAGAAGGTTTTCTGAAGAAGATTCTTGGTCAAGGGATCGAAACGTCAAAGTTCCCAATAAACATACAGAATTTAAAATCAAGAGTCGTTTTTATTAATATTTTCTTGTAAAATGTTGAAAAAAAAACTTGACAAGCATCTCATGTTGTGATGCTGTATCCTGCGAGCAAAAATGTACATAGATCTTCACTCTCCAAAAATCAACAACTTTAAGTCGAGGAGCCGACCACACCTTATGTTCCCTGATTGAACTTACGTCCAAATTTTACATGAAACATTCAGGTAATTAGTGGTCAATAGAATGTCAGACTTTATAAATGCAGGGTCTTGTCCTAAATGTTGTAGAAAAGGCAATTCTGTTAGAGTTTTTCGACGCTACTTTCCTGACGGAACTTACGATTAGGACTAGTAACAATCGATAGCGTATGTCAAATACTTTATGAAAAAGCCAGGGTGCCACTTCCTGTCCTGTCCAGGAGGATGGCAGCCATCCATAAAAGTAGCATATTTTCGTGATAAACTTCTCTGGCCGAGCTAACGGTGAAAGATCGAATCATTCCGACCACAAAAAACCAAGTTCCAACAGACTGTAAAGTGTCACTTTTACTGCCTAGGCAGTAAAAGTGTCGTTTTCGCTGCAACCGCCCAGCATGGGCATCATAACTTGGCAACCGATGAACAAATGCATAGAAACATAATTTGATGGCGATGAAATTTCTCAAAAATATTGATAGTAATCAAATCAAAAACCGATTCTGGAATCGGAACAGAAAATCGACTCTGGAATCGGAATCGAAAACTGATTCTGGACTCGGAACACTAGACTCAGAACTAAGAACTGATTAGTTACATATTCAGAAGACCGGGTACCTTGTTCTTACGAAAACTGATATCAAATAGTACCGATACTGGTTCCCACCACTAATTATCAATACCTACATTGTGGATATTTCCGATTGTTGCTTCCCTCTATTTCCTGTAATGTCAGGTGTTCCGTGATATTTTCAGGTATTCCCTGGGACTAAATGTACTAGTGTACCACTATGTATTCCTAAATGTATTCCTGGAAATTAGTACAGCAAATCCTAATGATGACTCTACCAACGGTGTCAATTTGAAAGTCATTTGATGAATTCAATCATCCATCATAAAAATATGGTTCATTTCTGGATTCTTCAAACTCTTCATATCTTCTCAAAAATTGTAGACAAGTAGTGTGGGAATATTGGTCTTCCTTGGATCTCAGAATTATTCAAATAATGAATATTTATTATAACTAGCCTATCTCGAATTTCGGAGCAATAATTGATGAACTTCATCATACCACACCTATCGCTGTATCAATAACTCACTCTCAGTTCTAAAAATTATCTTCAATGGCTAATTAACTAATTACCAATTACAATGATCATTAATAAACAAAATTTAAATGGTTCAACATACCAACAGCACTCAAACAGTACGCAGCTCGGAGCTCATTAAAATTCACTGTTTCTTAATTAAATCATTACTATTTCGAAAGTTGATCTTCGTGAATATGGTTAGAATTTGACCTGTCCAGGTGTTAATTTGGAAATATGCTTATATTTTGAAATGTCATAGGGCACCAAAACGGTCTTGTTGAATAATAAGAGAAACGAGATAAAAAGTTGACTCAATATAAGAAAGCAAATTAATGGTAATTGTCTTGAGTCATTACGAAGATTTATAGAGTGATTAAGGCCATTAGAGATATCTGCAAGCCTATAAATGATAATTCATCTTAGAATAAAGGAAGGAAGTGAACTATTTTCATTTGTTGATGCTGTGTATCCCGATTAGAATCTACTCGCGATTTGCTTTCAGTACCATAGGGACCTTATCAAATTGAAATAGGATTCTTGTTTATAAGACGGTCTTAACCAATTCCATATTAGGATAGAATCAGGTTAATCTCATGCAATAAAAACTTTTATGCAAGTAGTAGTCTTAGGCTGAATTGCATAGTCCTTGGCTTATTCTAAGTGTATCTCAATTACCTTATTGACAATTGTTCCAACAATCGTCACCTATCCCATTGGGCTAGGCTTAGGATGAACCAAAGAATGTGAAACCAGGTCTTAGAGTGACCTTATGAAAGGAACATTTATTTTTCACGTGGTCATTATATTCAGGATCAACTAAGGTTCTTTCAGGGATAGTTCTCAAGGAAAGTCATTACTTTTTTATCATATTATTTCGTTCAGGATCAAATGTGGCTCATTTTTGGGTAATCTTATGGGGAAATTATTTGTTTGTTCTTTATTGTTATCATCCCGTCCGATATCAGCTGTGGCTCTTCTCATGTTGTCCTTATGGTAGATCTATTTGTTTTTCAAGGACCAACCGTCGCTAGAGTTATCTCATAAAAATGTTGATCATTTTCTCTCCGGATTACACATTATAAGAAAGTAAATATTCCAGAAACGTAATGTTCAAAGTGCTTAAATGGAAGTAGGAGAAACATCGTAAGATTAAATTGATTTTAAACAAGAACAACTTGCATAGTAATCCAAATTGATAACAAGAGTATTGAAAGAAGTAATCAGAAAATCTATAATCAGATGTTGATATGGAAGTGGCTCTACTGTTTTGGTCTAAATATGCTGAAAATTGGTATTTTTAGAAGTATCTGCCAAGCAAATCTTATCAATGATCTGATCAAAATATTGTGAAACCCTTGTGAGGTAATCATAATAGAAGCTATGTAAGATAATTTTGATCAGGATTACATGAGCTAATCCTTAATAAGTTCATATGGGCTGAATCAGATAAGAAATCAATGACTTCTCCGTATCACATCCTTATCAAAACTCCAGACAACAGTCCTGATTCGAATCTCATTCGTATGACAGAATCGGACAAAATAATCTGATGTGGTCTAGATCTTGTCTCTTAAATGAACCCTAATCAGAATAGTACTTATAGTAGAGTACATTGATCATCTTTGATCTAGTACGGTGTATTATGCCCACAGATAACTGGCATGGCAGAATTTATTCTCTCATCTCACGTGATTGCAAATTGAAGGTATGGGCGAATTTTTTCTGAAGCCATTAGGAAATATGAAACAGACTTGTATAGATTCATCTCTGAAAACTGGAATATCCTTGCTGCTATCCTACTTGAATATAAATCAGTTTTTAGATCGTACCGTCAGGTATTTGAGCACACTGGTCTTCATTCATCTCACCCCTTGAGTTATTACAAGCTGTTTCGATGATCACCTGGTGACTTTTTTTTTTCTATCTTATGATTAGCATTCCAGTCTTTGACTACTGATGCCTCAACACATTGTGTATTTTCATGTATTCACAGTTTATATTTTGTTCAATAAGTTAATATCTTCTAGATACTTTAATACATTTGTGATTAACTAAATTTTATTCGTCTAGGCCCCTTCTAACGTTGTTAGTATGTTGTATTGCTGTCTTTGTGTGGTGTATTTGTTACATTTTGTGATAGCATGTTGTATTGTTATATGTGTGTTGCATGAATCACAAATTTCTTGTTGTGTTTCTTGTAAGATATAACTATGTATGAGTCGACTGTGTCCTATTCGTAGTCTGGTTATTATGGTTCCATTTTTCCTATCCTTTAGATCTGTCCGTTGTTGAGTTTCTTCTTTTATTTGCCGCAGTTTGGGCTCTCTATTATTCGACCATCTTTTTTTTCAGTTAGATATTCATTATGTGTTTGAGGTCTTGAGCTATTACTGGTACATTTCTCATGTCAACCGATGTTGCTTCTTTTGTTGTCTGGTCCGCTTTTTCATTGCCAGGTATTTCTATGTGCGTTAGTACCCAGATCATGAAGATTTCTGTGTTTTGTTTACTTATTGCTTCGAGTATATTGTTCTGTATGTTTTTCTTGCATAACACGCAGTGAGTCTATGCAAATGATGAACTTATTATTTGTGTTTCGTGTTCCAGTAGGTTGAGGGTTGTTTCTGGTCGCTGCATTATCCAAGTTGAGTATTTGTGGAAGGAAAGGTTGAAGGTTTTTTGTATTCCGTCCAGGTATGATACTATTTTCTGTTGTTGTGGTGTTTCCTGTTTTATTTCCTCTCATTGTCATGAAATTGAATGTATGCTGAATTTTTTAGATTATTTAATAGTTCTATAACGTAGTCTGAAGCTAATTGCTTTTTTTTCATTCCCAAGGATGGTTCGCCTGCTTCTGTTAGTGAGCTATTCATAGGACTTTTTCTGAATGCTTCGAAGTTATTCTTATAGCGTTGTTAACTGAGTCTAATATTTCCAGCTTGGTTTACAAGCATAATCTATTTCTAATCGTATGAGCGATTTGTATATTTTAAGTAATGTTTTTCAATATGCTCCTCATTTTTGGTGTCCTAGTACTTTCAAAATGTTTAGTTCTTGCTTATATTCTTTTCTATGTCTGTTATGTGCCTTATCCAAGTTAATTTTGTGTCGAATGTCACACCTAGAAATTTGACTTGGTTTTCGTGATTGATGTTATTTCTGTTGGCTTTTATCGGGGGACTTTCGTGTTGTTTTTGCATTTTACAAAAGAGAATAAATTGTGTGTTTTGATTCGGAGAAATTAGAATCTGTAGTATGGGCCCAATCCACCAGTTCATTTATTGACGCTTGTGTTCTGTGTTTGATTGTGTTTATGTTTTTGCTTTGGCAGTATATAACTAGATAATCAGCAAATGAGGAAAAGCTGATGTTAAAATTGATAAATGTTTTCATTTTGCTTATAGCTAATAGGAATAACGTGCTGCTTAAGATTTCTCCTTGAGGCATCCAATTCGTTCGAGATTTTAGTTTTGATAGGCATCCATTGCATTTCACTTCAAATTTTCTCTATTGTAAAAAGTTATATATGTATTTGGTTACTCGATCTTTTGGTTGTATTCTTTTCAATAATTTTAATATATGGTGTCTTCTCGCTGTGTCGCAGTCTTTTTGTATGTCTAAGATGATGGCTATTAGATGCTGTCCACTTTTAAACGCTTTTTGAATTTTGTTTTCTAGTGTGATTATCTGATCTATTCTGCTTAAAGCCATATTGCTCGTTTTTAAGAGTATTGTGTGATTCTGAGTGTCATACTAGCCTTCTGTTCACCATTCTTTGCAATATTTTGCTAATGCAGTTTGTGGGATATATGGGTATGTAATTTTCAGGTCTAATTTTGTCTTTGTCAGTCTGAGGGATCGCAATGGTTAAGATTTTTCTCCACTGATTTGAGAATGTCCCATTTTTCCATATACAATTGTATATTTTTAGTAGATGTTTGGTGGCTGTGTCAGATAGATTTATTAGCCTCTGATGAGGTATACTGTCTGGTTCTGGGTTACACTCACAATCATCGCGTCTTCAGCTCCTACTACGTTGCAGAAACTCTCAAAAATCACAGACATCTCCAAAACCGAAATATTGGAGATAATGCAATAATCCTTCTTACTATTTCTCAAAATGTACAGCATTCAAAAAAATTGATTAATGCAATATAAGAGAATATGTGAAATGTTATCTTGTTTCAAACTTCAAACTTGATATGATTCGAACCGCCTCGATCTATTCCACAACAAGCACAGAATAACTTTGTTCTTAATGATAATAAAATAGTGTTGTTCAGAATATTGAAATTCTGACTGGAACGAGAAGTGAATTGATGATTAATTATAGGGATATTATAGTCAGAAGGACAAATAAATGCTTGTGACAAAAATAAACTTTGTATCTAGTAGAAATTGAATACAGTTTTAATAACCAGTTAGACATGCAAATTACATATTCCTCTGCTAAAAATCCATAAAACATTTTCCATTCGAAAGCGAGAACATATAATTTTCTCTTACAACTTTTTCAAAAATTCAAAAATGTAAAACAGGTTTTAGAACCGTAATGCAGAATTTTCATCTGTGTTATCTCTGGCCGTTAGTTTTTATCTCTTTTGTAATATTCGAAATTTGTGGCTTGGGTTTTTAAAGCCCTTAGTAATTGCTCTTTGCGGACAAATAAGGGTGATAATACAGAATTATGATTGATTTGGAATTGCTTATTGTTCCTGATTAATCATCACGATTAGCAAATTCCAATCGCCTTTTATTTTAGTAGTATTGCAAAGTGCATTTCAGCCGATGAACCAATTATCTTTCAACTATAATTAAAGATTGGTATCAATGCGGTATTGATTGGAAAACATCCAATTGAAGATAATAATACTGTATATTTGATTGTATTTATTTCTAATTGAAGTGATTGGAGCGTATATTTACAGATTTGATGAATCATTTGGTTGATTGTTAGTTGTATTCATAATTGGAAACGTGTAATTTGTAGTCATTATTATCTCTTATCCAAATGTAACTATTTTATCATGACAAATGCTGTATTTAACAAGTAATTTCGTGTTGATCCTGTCGATTGTATAGATGCGAATCATAATTACCTACCTGCATCTTAGAAGCATTCAAAATCCACAAACGGAAAATTACATTGCCGGACTTTTGAGTATTTTCGAGAAGAAAACTCTGTTTATAATAAAAATTATATGGGGTAGTTGATGCAGCAGGAATAAAATACCTTCTTATTAAAATCAATGATCAAACTAGCCGTATATACTTTAACTGCAAATTATGTAAGATTTTTGGTCACAATGTCTATCAAATACAGAAAACTCAGAAGAAGGAGATTGCGCTGGACCAATCTTGTACTTGTACTGAAAAAAGTTGTTCCTTCAAGCCAAGTTCTGCAATATTCCTCCTGATTGGAGTCTCAAATTGGAATTGACAATCAACCCAATTTATGATGTTGACAATAATAGTTAATGCTGTTCAATTTTCAATCAGTTGGAATCATCAATATTATTACCGACACATTAACTCTATTGTGCAAGGGGTTGAAATGCACAAACAGTTGCATTAGTTTCTCGTAACATAACAACGCATTCCGTATAATGTGAACCTGCATCCATTGACTTAAGCTTACAGAAGCATATATTACATTGCAGGTAGTGAGCATATCAGAGGCGTACTTAGACCGTTCTCCTTCCTGGGGATTCATCCATCAATTCGATGTATTTCCCGCAATATCAGTATGATTGAGTATTGCTGCTATAATGAGTGGATATTGCAATTGAATAGAGAGGACTTGTTTCTTGGAATAACACAAGTGTTTGTAGGAGAGCACTTCGTCGTAAATATACTATTTTGCGATAGTAATGCTTGTGAGGTCTTCAATTTATTAGTTTTTCTTTGCTTACAACAATTGGTTCGTTGTCCTGCCCAAGATATTTTAACTTCTTGAGATTGTCGTGATTTTTATCCCTCTTCCGCTCCATGCTTTCTTACATCTATTTGAGCTTATGTTATATGCAATGACAGTCTTTTGTTTAAGCAGTTGGAATAAAATCACTGGAAATATTCTTCTTTGTCGAAATCTGTAGATGATTTCATGAGCAAAATTGCGCGACCACTTGAAATACCACATGTGCATAGAGATTACACAAGCTTGTGCACAATCATTTTACTATTTTGTATCGAATGATATTAGTCTTGTACATCCAGGATTTGTAACTTTTCACTCCCATAACTCATTGTGAGAGCAAATATCTCTTCCCATATCAAAAAAGGGTGATATTGTTCTTGAATTGCTGCTTGGAGATCGAAGCCAGATGGTTATCAGAAACGTATTTGAACCGTCAAGTACTGGAGCTCCCAAAGTCTACAATCACCTACCAATACCATGTAAATTCGCCTCTTTTCAGCTGGGGCTGATATTAGGGCTCAGATAACGAATGAACGTTTTTTTCTATCGTCATAGAATAACATCAAGCGCTCAAGGTCTGGAAAAAACTATTTCCGTCTTTTGCATACATACTTTGTTTCTCAGACACCGTTCAAGGTTGAACATCCAGAATCAGAACTGTTTTTGTAGAGACGGTTTGCGTATATCTCGAAACAGGGATTAATTCTCTCTCTGCTCCCTCATCCCCATTTCCACCTTCTTTCTCTCTCTGTAAATCAGTATGCCGCATGTTGTGTGACGTAGCACAAGACGCTTCTAAAAATTCAACGCTATACTAGAAGTAAAAGTTTGACTTGAAAAATATCTAACATTAGAAGAGGTATGTAAGGCCCAGATTCAGATAACTATTCAAATCCAATCTTCGATATTTTTTCGTGAACTTCAAATTATTTCAATCGGTAGTTGTAATTTCTGATACCTCTAGGTGAGTGCATCCCTTTTGGTTCTCGCATAAAAGTATCTGTTCCACCCCTGCATCAAGCTAAAGTGTGATCGGTCTTCACATTCGCGTGATGTTGAAGCGGCGGACTTCTTGTGCATGTCGTACGTTCATAAATATTGGTATGACATGATTATGCCGCACTTTATAATACTTTAAGCTGCTGCAGCAATAACAACTGTATTAACGAGGTTATGGTATGTTATATTGCGGAGGGAGATACAACGTCAATGTGGTCTGGATGTATGCAGTAATAGGTAATCAATATGGAAATGGACGTCTTTCATTAAGGGTAATAAAGCGGTATGTCGGATTGATTGTTCCTTGGATAGCATTACTTGTTTTCATGTAGTTTTCATGTTTATTCTAACAAACATTTCAACGATGATTGTAATATTTGTGTTCGATTGTAAATTGTATTCTTGCAATAGCAAACGTATCCAGCAGTTAGAATCAACTTTATTCCATCAAATAACACAGGGAAGCAAAATCTCTTCTTTCTTTGCGGCATTAAATTCATTAAAAATAATGATACATATAATAATTAGTTCCGTTTGATTGGCTTTGGCTGCAACATAAGTTCCACTTCTGTTCAATTAAATCACCAGATATTTGCGATACTCCAAATTGATAAAGCCATATTAGATTTTCATTATTTTTTTGTTTGTTCTATTCAATTTATGACCACCAATCATTGACCATTCTTCTACTATTACTCGCTTAGCTTGGACTTATTAATCAGTTTGTAAGGGCCTTGGATGAGTGGGGCGAATGCTTTGAATATATACGATGAATTTTTTTTTTTTCTTATATAAGAAATCTTAGAGCAGAAATTCTTGTCTAGACAAAAGTTCATACTCCAATAAATTATGAAAATTTCAGAACACATATTTCGAACAGAGTTTGATGACTGGACAAGCCTTATATTGGTTACCTCCACTTGAAGGTTTAAATCAACATAAATTCGCACATATTACAATGTTATGAATGTTTATGACACAACTTACATGATTTATGAACATTAAAAATATCTTGAGTAGGAATAATATCATCTATCTGATTATACAACGTTCATCCTTTTCTAGAAACTAGTCCCATAATCAAATAGACAATTTGGTTTTCGTCTGAGTCGGTCAGGCCGTCACTCTTCAGGAATCTTAAGTTGAGTATGATTCTCAGTTTTTATAATGCTTAAGTGCTAACATTTGTAGACAAATTTTCATTTGAGGTACTTATTTCATATATATATTCGGAATTTTCACAGCTGTCGCCGCTTCTTCGCACCCAATCTTCAATTTTTCCTATCCTGGCATTGATCTTTGTTAAGGCTTCGTGTCTCCATTGCTTCGTTTGCTCCGTCTCTCCAGCTTCGTCTTGGTCTTCCTCTCTTTCTTCTCCTTCTCAGAACCCATGTCATCATTCTTTTTGGCCATCTATCATCTGTCATGCTTTTTACGTGATCAAACCAAACTAGTTGCTTAGATTGTGTCAGCAATTGTTTTCTCTACTCCCACAATGTTTCCTATTGTATTGTTCCTAGTTTTTTATGATTTTGATTTCAGAGAAGTTCTCCTCCAGCAATCCATTCTGGTGGCCAATAAATCTCTTTTTTCTCTCTCTTTTAAATCTCATACTTCGGCACCATATGTCACAACGCTTCGAACTGAAGACGTATATATTTTCTTTTTTGTATTCATCCTAATGTCCTTATTCCATAGAATAGAGTTTATATTTCAGATCATCCTTTGTTCACTCTGGTGTTCATTTCTGTATCACTTGTACCATTCTTATTCATCTCCATTCCTAGGTATTCATAAGAGTATACAGCTCGTATCTTTTCATTTTCCAGTTGTATATCTCTTACATCTTTAGTTCCGATACTCAGATATTCAGTTTTCTTCATGTTGATTCGGAGTCCCCATTGAGCATACTGTTCTTCAAATTTTCTAATTTCATGATTGTTCAAAATTTCTTTTATTCCATCTCTTGCTCTTGTTTTTTGTTCTTCAGCTCTTGGAGCAAGATGCCAGGTTGATACCGTCGTTTCTCTTCCATCAGAAAGTTTAACACGCATAGTCAGGACTTGATTCTATTATTTCTACTTCCTCCATTAACTGATCATATTTAATTGTGCGTACGTACTTCTTTATCAGAAATGGGCCTGGTTTAATAAACCAAGTGGGCATCGAGCTACTATTAGATGATCTTCTAGGATGGTTGAATACTCACTCGTGGAGGGTAACATTTGTTGCTGTGTAGAGAAGTGATCGGATAGAATGGTTATTTGATCAAAAAGCTACTTTTTTCCATATTATTCCATTATATCTCTCTTCCTGTACGTTTTCTTTTGGGCTATAGGATGTAGCTCAACTTGTAGCAATATTTTGTGATGTTAAGAACGATTAAGGTTCTTGAGGCATGAATGAAGCCCCTCTATCAGTGTACATGTTTGCAGGTACTCCAGAACTAGGGGAAAAGTGTCTCAATTGCTTTTCTACGGTATTTGCTGGAAAATCAGTGCAAAGTAAAGCGAATGGATATTGAGAATATTCGCCAACAAAAGTTAAAATATAGCGGTCTCTTGTTTTTGTTGGTGGTCCTTTGAAGTCTACATTTGATACTCACATTCACTATTCCATTCAGCTTTAGCAATATCATTCAATGAAACCTTGAATGAATTTGTAAGTTTATAATTGAACAGCAAAAATATGATAACATATTGAACTCATTCCAATTAGGTCAATGACGTTCCATGACAAAACTAAAAATTTAAGCAAAAAAACATTCTTTTAAAACATCTAAATCTCAAAAAACACGCGTCGTACAGCAATTCTAAGGTTATTCTCGTGATCTAGACAAGTATTCATTTTGACACCAAAAACATCAAGGATGCGAAAATAGCTATTTTTGTATTGAGTTTGCGAAGTGATTGTTTTTTTTTGCTGCGCGTGAGAATGTCAATTTTAACCGAGACCGTAAGGTCGAGATAACAAATTCATTCGAAAGCGCAATAAAATACAATCACTTCGCACACGAAATACAAACAATATTTTTTCGCCAAATGACAAAAAATAATAGATCAACAATAATTATTGTTTTATTCAGTAAAATGTAGGAAAAAAGTACAAACTATAATTAATTTGCAGTCACCTGGGTATTGTGACCAAAAGTATGCGCAATTGTTGTTTGATAAATTAAGAACTGTCAACAATTCATTTTTAAATTCAGAAATAATTAGTTTTGTGTACAAATTCATATTTCTTTTTTGTCAAATACCTGTTTGTTTCTAGCTTTTTGGTATTACTAAGCTGATTTATATTAGATTAGGTGTGCAAAAATAGAATTTACTAGTGAAAAAATATGTTTAATTTTTTTACTTGTGAAAAAATCACGAACTTTGCGTATCCATAACAATACAAAAATATCATGTGTTTTTGACAGTTGGTGAAAAAATATTTTTTATCAAATTTCGGCTTTTTATCAAGGGTATACCCTAGCCACCATTCTCCAGAGATGACCAATTTTCAAACTGTTGCCTATAAAATCTATAATTGTAGCTCAATTGTTTTGAAATATGGAATATAGATTGCCAGATGTCTAGCCAATCGACTATTTTATTTGTTAATTGCATAGCACTCATATTCCCAGAGATAATGAGGGAGGAAAGGAAAATTTTGGCACTTTTAGCGCAAAAAAACAAGTTTTTTCAAACATCCATATCTCAAAAAATACTCATCGCACAGAAAAGTAAGGTTATTTTTGTAATTAAAAAGAGTCATATAATTTATTTAAACACTAAAAACTTGAGAAATGCGGAAAAAAAATAATGAAAAAACTAAAAATTCAAGTCAAAAACATATTTTTTTAAAACGTCGAAATCTCGAAAAATACGCGTCGTACAGCAATTCTAAGGCTATTGTCGTGATCTAGACAAATTATAGTATTCATTTTGGCACTAAAAACATCAAAGATGCAAAAAAATATTTTTTATCAAATTTCGGCTTTTTATTAAAGCCTTGCCATCGTTTTTCAGAGATGACCAATTTTCAATCTTTTGCCTATAAAATCTATATTTGGTGCTCAATTGTATTGAAATTTGGAATATAGATTGCCAGATGTCTAGCCGATAGACTAAGTGCATAGCACTTATATTTTTAGAGATAATGAGGAAGAAATGGAAAATATTGGCATTTTTAGCGCAAAAAGACATGTTTTTTCAAACGACCATATCTCGAAAAGTACTTATCGCACAGCGATTTTAAAGCTATTTTCGTGATCTAGAAGAGTCATATCATTCATTTGAACTTATAAAACTCAAGATATGCAAAAAAAAATTAATGAAAAACATGAAGATTTAAGCAAAAAAACACATTTTTTTAAAACGTCGAAATCTCGCACGTCAGTTCTAATCTAGATGAGTTTTAGTATTTATTTTGACACCAAAACCATCAAAAGTGCTAAAAAATATGATATATTAAAATACTTCAATATCAAAGAACTCGTTCTTAATAATAGAGAAAACTTGAGCTCGCTTCACACGAAACTTGTTCCATTGCTGGTTTTCCTGCATGGTTTTGCACTGGCTTCTGTGCTTGTTTCTATGATAGAAAATGACAGTCACTGCTAACTTTGGTGCATGGTTGCTAGCTGGACTCCGTGATAGAACATGTGCTATTTCTCATGTTGGTTAGCCTGATGGATTCGTACAGTGACCTATAGATAGCTAGCTCCTAATAGTCACGTGAGTATAAAATGCGACGTTGACATTTAATTTCAATAAAAAGCCACATTTGTACTTCGTTATTTTTGAAGCAAAGTGATTCTGGATGCATAAGATTTCTTGTGGATTGACATGTGTTAGTTTCATTTGAAATTTGGCAACTACATTTCACTCTGAATAATAACGATAATTTCTGGCGCCGTACGCGTATATCGAAAAGATCTGCTAATCAAACCTAGCATTGTGTGAAGCCAATATCGCATAGCACCCATCATAACGTCCAGCGGCGCACCCAGCTAGGAACTCATCAGCGTACCCAGTCAAGAAACCCAGTAGCATCGTGCAACGCAGGCTTAAATCATGAGATAAAACAGTACTTACATAGATAGGCAGAGACATATTTGTTTGAATCTCCTGCTGTTTTTCACATTTTTCAAAGCCTACATTGTTTTTGATAGCATATACAAATTTTCCTGCGAGCAAAATACTTCCTGAAGTTAGTTTTATCAAGAAGAACAAGAAATCGGGTAACTTTATTGAAAGTCTCATGTATCATAAATAGAAGCATTATCTGTATACGTCATATTTTTGGACATATTCGACACACACGTAGAGCCGTGCAAATATTTCCCAACTTGAATTCACTTTTCGTCATGCCTTTCTAGTTAATTGATGTGGAAAAATGAATAATGATTCTTTATTTCCCCTAATTTGCTCAACGTTGCTCGCTCCAAATTGATCCAATTATAAAATGGGAGCCACAATTTGTAGAGAATTACACAAAATCTAATTTTGGGACATGCTGCAAAATATATAGCAGTTATTAATCTTTTCCAGAAGTTGCTAGGCTTGAAGATTGGCATTGAGGAAATTTAGATTAAGAATGATCTGGACGGGGTAAACGTGAACCATTAGCTAATGGAAAAATTATAGCCAAATACCGATATTCTAGGAGTAGGTACTATAAACCAGGCAAGTCGTTTAGCTCCAGCATTCTTGTTCTATACTCTGAAATCATTGGTTAATATAAATTAGCCATGTAACTACCTATTTTTTTCAAGTCAATGATATAAGAAATGATTCAATCAGAAGCTCCTCCATATTAATTAGTAATTGTAGTTTACTTTTTATTATTTTTGTATCATTCAATAGCAGTAGCAAAAACAATCAACATCTTGTGGTTCATTTGGATATTATGTAGATGAAAAATGTTAATTTCGCGCTCCATTGAATACAATTGTTGTGTAACAAATTGTTTTAAGAACTTTGTAATGATGAGAGATTACAATTCATGTTTGAATAAATTTCTTGTTTCTAGTAGACGTGAATCTGTTAATACTCAAAAAAGAGTCATGTGTTATAACCTTCACGAAATTTTCCACTTCTTGTCCATGAAGGAGTCTGAGAATGTGACAGAACAAAATACCTTGTTTTCTTCCCGCTCTTCAATGATTCAAGCCCGTAGCAAAAAATGGGCACTCCAGTAAGTCACTTGGGAGTGCCGCGTGTTCAAAGTAATTCAATTCAATTTATCCCTAAGATATTGTTCCTAGTGAAAAATGTCATGAAGAAAATGCCTTATGGATATAACGTGAATTATATCATATGAAAAGGTCAGCTCTTATCGTTAAAGCATTTTCTTTCACTGGCCTTCTCATGGGAGTTGATAGTTTAGAGCTCAATTCCGGATAGACAAGATAACTTTTAGAACGTTAGGAACTTGATGAACATTAACTTATCAGAAGCAGTGCAATGGAGCTGCTATAAGTATATAATACAACAGAGATTGAACACATTATAAACAAAATAACATGTCAAAATAGACTACGATGATGAAACCTTTAAGAGCTTATCTATCTGTGAGGTATATCATTTACATCATCCATTCCAATTTCACTATGATCTTAAAACGTTTTATATAATATGCGATTGAGGCTTATAGGGTTCTCTTCAATAAAATATGAATCGCTGTAAGTCTGCGAATTATTTGCACTTTATACTGCAATGATTGGATTCCCAATTCGAGTGGGTATCTTGCAAGCCGTACTTGATGAGAATAGTATACACTATATCCTTTCAACGAGAAGAAAGATTCACTGAGAATTTCCAAAGTATAATTATAGTCAATTAAAAGTCTTCTGGCAAACTTGAAATTCGTGCTTTTTTGAAGGATTTTAGCTTTGCAATTTACATATAAATTGGAGGAGAAAAGTAAATTGTACCTTGGAATGCGAAATCCTTTTAATGAATTTTTTATACATTTTAAATTCTCCACAAACGGAAAGTGCTGCATGATGGAGCTTCGAAATTTGTTCTTATTTCAAAATATTTAATAATCCATAGAATTCCATAGAAGGAAATGATATTTTATGATTATATCACATATAGAAAAAAAATGACATTGATATCATTGGTGCATTCACGATTTAATTTTTGCAAACGTATATTTTTTTTGCATTGGAATTGATATTACGAAGAAGCTATTGAATCTCAACTTCTAAGTCAATCAAGTAAATAAACATTCAATGTAAATTGATACTTCAGCAATAATAAACATGTAATATGATGTTTATCTCTACTACGTGACCAACATAATGAGAATTTATAAACTCATATTTTGCAACAATGCAGTGGAAAGTTGCAGTTATCAATGCAACACGTAGGAAATAATTGAATATATCAGATGTAATGTTATTAATTCCAAGAACGTATATGTTTATCTGTCAATCATGTCATGATACGCAGAATGATTGATTATTTAAGTAATGACCTATTGTCTCTGGAGGTATAATAATATACTTCACAATGGCGCCAGAAATGGATTGAGAATCACAATTTTTGTCCAGAACATCAACATGAATATACTATCGCAACAACACAAATAAATTTCTCCAGGAGCAGGAGAACAAATCCAAGTTATCCTCTAATTAGGCAGCTTTTGATCAGGTTTTAGAATCTATCTGAGCTATTTTAGTATCACATTACAGACATAGTGCGAAACTTTGTTGAAATTCAATCTCTTTCACTAATGATTGAAAAACCCAGAATACTTCCTGGGGATTCTGGACTCCTGTTTGTGACATCTCCTCTTAGACTTCTAATAGTTGAAGCACAAAAACAGCGAGGACACATATTGGTTACAGAATATAACAGTGCAACTTTTTTACAGAGTAGGGTCTATCCACTATCCGTTATAATTAGTTAGGAGGGCTGAAAACTGAGATCTGAAACTGAAATTTCATTAGAGTATGATGAATGGGTTTAGACATAGCTGACGACTACTCCAGTTGGACTGAAGTGAGGTTTTGTGTCATGCTAATCCAGTGCTATATATTTTGCATGACTTTACTATGTTTCACAGTTTTTGCTCAAGTGATATTCGAACTATTGTTGTTTGAGGCGATAATCTGTAACCCTGCACTAGTTCTAACGTCCAACAATAGAAAATATAATCTACTCATTGGCACTCTTCTAGTAGGTTGTTTTTTGTTATTGCGTTCTTGATATCATCAATTCATTGCTATCTGTCGTAGTCATCTGGAATTATATCGAATTCTACCATTAGTTTTTTTGATTGGAAAATATGTATTATCTCACAAACAAATCGATATTGCTTGATATTCTCTATGAATACTCACATAATGTATATTCAATTCAAATATGACGGCAAAACTAATATTTGTTTTTTCCAGCTATCAATTTATTTTGAATCGATTTTATCCAGTTTCTATTCAATTATAACTTGATATCAGGGACAATAATCGAGAATCATGATAATTGTGCGGCAACAGTTCTATTTGGAATAAAATGCTGAACTATTGTCTCTAGTTATTTTGTCCCGTATATGTTAGCTTCTGTAAACTACTGTTTGTAGCTGTTGATCTTGTTATCATTCCTCTAATGAATGCTATTGATTGTGGAAGAAATATACTTCTTCGTGACAATCCCTTGTTCCTCAAATGACTCCACTTCAATGCTTACCACTATCTGAGATATCAACAATCTCATAGGAACTTCTTCAGTTTATTTGTAGAAGTTAGAATACTGGTATTTCTATGTGATCGCTGTTATTTTTGATAGCGACAAATATTGTAGCTATGTGAGAAGCAGTCCACTGACAGTGACATGAAAAAATTGGAAATGTAACTACGGTATATCGGCAAATCCTTTATCATTCAAAATCATCAAAAAGAAAAGCTACAGACATTCCTATCAAATAAGAATCACATCCATAAAAAAATTGATTGCGAATGAGAGAAGACAATGTTCCACTTTTGGATGTGCAATTTGAACTAGAAGAAGCAATCGTTAGTAGAAAGCCAACACATAGAAAACAGAGGCTCAACTCTAACTTGGACCGTTCGAAAATAGAAGACAGAGGACTTGTTTAGAATCCAACCGATACGAGAAGTAGAATTATTGAATGAAGAACCACAAAAAATTTAGCAAGATTTGGAGGACAGTTGATACCCAAGTATTACAAATAAAACCACCATCAAGCGAAGAGAAAGAGCACAAAAGAATATTGAATATTCTGAAAGTTTCAGAGCTACTTTACTGCGTGAAGCGATTTGGTGAGAAATTTTGACTCGTCATTCTCTTCTGATCGAAGGGTGTGACCAAAATTAAAGCACAGTTGAACAAACTACTAGATTTGTAAGACAAAAAACTACTTTTACGAGATTCCGTACGAATGCGAAGATTCATACTTAGGTGAATATGAAAGATTCATAGATATTCCAATAGAAGAACAATGAGCAAACTCAAACAAAGTCGAAATTAGCAAATCAGGCACCACCAAAGTGATGTGAAACAAAACTAATGACGAAAGGAACAAACTGGTTTGGGAGAATGCAATTTTTATCTGGGAATCGAACAAATTGATCGAACATGCTGAGAGAATGAGTTCATATGATGAGTCATAAGTTTTCTTTCTACCGAATTATGCCAATCGATTTAGTGTTGGAAAACGTTATCTTATCTCCAATTGTGATGGAAGACAGTAGCTTCTAGTCCAAAAACTATTTGTCCTGATATAAATCTATGATCATAATTAGCAGGAGAGAACAGATTTTATAAAGAAGCATATCGACGTTATGATAGTCCCGCCTGAAAGGTTTGCGTGTGTTTGAAAATTTTAGTTGATCTTAGGCTCTAATATATTCTACTTGATGTCAAACAGTGTTCCTAATTACTATTATTTATTCTCATTATCCATATTGATTCTTCTTGAAGCGTCTATTTTTTGAGTAGAGCTGAACGGCCATATACAGAATGTGATAAATTTTTTTTTGTTATGGAATAGAAGCCAAAGCGGAGATACAGATTTTCTCCTTCAGACCAAGAAATCATATTATGGCGATCAAGCGGTCCTTTGTCGTCAATGCCAATCTCCGGATAAAAGTAATGGAGCACTTGCACGAAAAGAGTTCTTTGGGCAGGATTAAAGGATAAAAAGCTCGGGTGGACATAATTTCCGATCCAAAGGGCAGAATAAGAATAAGTTGATGCATAATACATGAATGGAGTGCGGATCTATAATTAAAATATAGGGATAGGTATATTCCTTTGTTGTCGGTTATCCATTTTCGACCACTACTTGTCAAGTTCCATCACTCTAGCCTAAAGTCCATTGTTATCGTTTCATGACGTATTTTGTCTTCGTGTTTGTTTTGAATAGGATGAATAGATATTATTATATTGTGGATACTGTTCACATCTTTCGACAAAAGATTTGATGCTAAGACTACATCACATCATAATTCGTTCTTGGTTCTAGTTTTTCATGGTGTCTTTGATATTGTTAGATCAAGAAGAAGCCTAAAACATAAGAAGAGAACTTGGTAATGAGACTGAGACAACAACTTAGTGATCATATTCATCGGCTCAATTTCTTCAAACTCCATCATTTTTTTTCACCTTATACAAATTTATTCCACTTTGAGGCTACGGTAGTAAATATTTTCATTGTATATTCATATCACTACTTCTCAAATTACTAAATATGGTTATGATCATACAAATCATTGATTTTATATGGATTTACTTCCAGTTGAGATCAGTCAGAATAATTACCTGCTCAGCGTCGGAAGCTTGGACAATGAGAAAGGATGACTGGGAGATATTCTTGATTTTCCTACTAAATTATACGGGAAAAGTGAAGGTTATGTTGCCCCTACATTATCTGAGGAGGCCTAAAATGCCGTTCCGTAATAGTTCAAACATAAGAGTGTTGTTTGCTATTGAAGTGGCAACTATTTGGTACCGCTACTAGAATGAATATACTAATGGAAAGGATATTTTTCGGTTAGTAAGAACGTAAGAAGATTTTTCAACTAAAGAGTCTAGAAACCAAGCCAGGCATTTATCCTTGGTATTGCTCCTTCTTGTCATTCTCAATAGTGAAACAAACAATGAATTACTAAAGAATATGAGCAGGGTAAGTGAAACAGAATGATGGAGATATAATATAAACAAGGAGATAATCTGAATGATCGTGGAAAAATTATTGTTCAAAACAACTCCTGAAACCAAATCCAAGCGCTCACACATAGAATACTGGACTCGAATTATACCTCTGTACATGAGGTTCGAATTTTTCATCCACCTTAGACAGGTGAATCGCATCAAAATTATTTTAATGTTTGACGAGCTCTGATCACATACATGCTGAAACTAGTTCATGCGCTTGGATGTTACAGTGAAAGAACTAATTTTCATACCAAATATTTTTGAAACAAAATTCAATTATAAACAATCTCATTCACCAATGAGTTAAGGAATATCTTCAATTGAAAACTAAAGGTAGACACATGATGTGGTTACATTTGGAATAAACTGATTAGGAACTACAAATTCAGTCTAATTGAGTCCTCATATCCCAATATTAGACGTCTTTCAAATTATCTTGTCTAAAAGTTCGCACAGAATCTATCTCTTATACTTGTTGAAATATGATAAATTCTATCACAGAGTAATATGATCCACAATGATATCAATAAGAATAGCGAGCAATGCGATTGTAGCTGTTGTATCTGTGAACATAGCCAACTTTTCATGACTTCAAAAAACGAGGTAAGAGAATTTTCTGACAGCATGAGAAAAGAAAGAACTTGCTGAAATACAAATCCTCGGAGCAAGTAAGCACACGCTAATATCTTTTGACATATTTGACTTGGTGGTTCTTTCCAGAGGTCTTCAGACTTGATTCCTATGACATGTCGAAGCGAAGCCACAGAGCTATAAACCTTCAAGAACTGGACGCAAAACTTTTGATTGTATCTGCGATTGGAAGTTTAACCACACTTGCGAAACTTTCCAACATGTTCGATACATCACGAAAAGCTTCAAGTCAATGACCATTCACCCGATGCAGCATTTTACCTAAAAGTTATATTTTGAAGTCAACACCGTACAACTAGATTTCAATCACCCTAAATCTAACGTAATCTTGGAACCTATTCATATTATTTGCGAAAGTAGTTGGAATTATGATATAAAATAGAACTCACTAATATTGTGAGATCCTTTCGCTCTACAGCCTACTGATGGTAGTTTTGAAAATGCTGATCTATTCATAAGAAAATTTCATTTTTTTCATGTTTTCTGAATGACTGTTTTGACAAAAGTGTTTATCAATGGTTACTCTTTCTCACGTTCTTATACCAGGACGAGACTCGAATGGTATCTGTCTCCCGTCTCAGTAATGATTTCAAAGTGCTCAAAGTCTCAGCCCTCCAAGCTCCCAAAATATCCATCTTCACATTATGTAACTTGAAAGGTTGCAATCAAATATTATGCCATGAATTCTAATATTTATAAGTACAAAGAGTTCGGATGTTGGAAAACAGATCAGGAGAAAGTGAACTTCATAATAACAGATAGAATAAAATAAAGTAGGGGAATTAGCGACGGAAATGGAAATGAGACATCCGACGGCTCTGTCTGACAATTGATTTCCTTTTTTCCGTGAACTTTTGATTATTTGAGACCAAAAGTACGCTGATCTTGGTATCATCTAGATATTGAAGCACTGATATCGATCTCGGTCTCGATTTTAGATAACCAGTGTCTGTTCATAGCTACTCGTTCAGCACGCATGGAAACTTTGTTATGGCTTTCTAGAAAAGCGATTGTACATGAAAGCACTCAGAGCCTAGCTTTCACTTGAATAAGATTTCGTTTACTGAAGTTCATTTGTACAAAATGTTCCTGCATATGAGAATGCTTTCTATGATGTGGCGCATTATCCTGCACTGACAGTTTGTGGCAGGACATTTGTGCTATGTGACACATCACACCTTCGGCAATGGGATGGATACAAACCAAGAAAACTATGTCATATTTAAAATGTATTTCATAGGTTAAATAACTGATAGCAATCCTGGTCAACAATTGTTCCATTAAATATATATATTTCTATGGAATGGGGTATATCTATTGTTATATAGTTGGAGCTAAATGTAGAAGTTTTCGTGTTGTCGTGTGTATGTAGCTCATGTCGTGAGCTGGTCGAAAGCGTACGAATACAAAATGCAAATTACACTTCAGGTGACCAGCTACAACGAATCTAAACACGGAGTTACAAACATCGTCCCCAGATTCCTATCTTAACACGCAACGTTGAACGTTGCACCGACGTGCTACGACCAAACACTGCCTTGAATTCCGACGTCGTCATTGTTATTTTCTTGTGTTCACTTATTTTCCTTTTCTCATCCACACACAACATCGTTTTGCATAATGGCGTTATATGTGCAAGAGACTACTTCTGGAATGTCTAGCATGGAACCTTTCTAGACTCGATTATCCAGAAGTTAATTTTCTTGAAGGACAATTCTGGCATAGAACTTCGTATAACGCAAGGTACATAGAGATGATAAAAGCATCTGGTAATATGCTGATTGAAAGATATTGACCGTATAAGATTCAAATAGACAACGCTGCCACATTACTCCTCTAATATTCTTCTTCTGTGGACCTTGTTGTCCTAATGTTGAGTTCTAATGGATGCTCTCTATATCAAATTCATATACATATTCACAGATAGCATGTCATACTCAGAACGACACATAAATATATGATCTAGAAGTTGCTCAAAAAATTGTTAGATAGCATGTCGCTCATACAAGTATCAAGTAGTAGACGAAATGTACCGTTATCCTATTAGATGTGTGATGCCTGTGAAGTCTCGGCTGACAGATTAATTTTGGCGGTATGAAGCTATTGATAGGTGCTTTTCGATGAAGTCATCGCCATTGATAAAAAAGTAAATAGAGATATATTTTCTGCTTTGTTCAGCGGCTAAACTGACATGTTGGTATAATCGAATGTACAAAAAAGCTAGTACACTGTGAGTTGCCTAAGGCATACAGTGCTCTGAAATAGTTATCATGAGTTTTTAAAATTGAACTGTTGTTTTTTTATTGCTTTGTATACACTGGGTAAGTGTATATATAACAGGCTGCTAGTAGATTACAAGCGAGCCTCACTTTTCCTATTGACTTTTTTTCTACTGGTCATCGGTTGAAATAATCAATTATCATCAATTTATTACTGTTCGACTGTATAACCCCGTTTGTTTTTGCACTATCATTTCATTGCTGTTACTCAACTCTCGCAGTTCTATTTCCTGTTCACTAATTCTGTTCAGTTGAAGAAGAGAAATCCCTGAGCACGTAATATGTCACTGTAAGGCATTTATCGCCAGTTAACATGATCTTCTTGGAGTAGGGAAAACTGCACTTCAAGACTACAAAAGACATAAATCTGAAAAAAAATTTTGGACCTCTTCACGGGCAGAACTCCTGTCAGGAGAGTGAATACAGAGAGTACAATGGGCCAAAAAACCGCAGTACAAGGATTTTGAGACGAACACCCCTTGCTTAATAATAATAAATTATCTCTTTTTCTGTATCTAGGATTTACAATTCACCAACAGAAGCTATCTTCTGGGTGCTTTAAAATTTCGAAGCTCCAGTGTAGCAAATACAATTTCAAAAGAATCTGTCATGTTTGAAAAATCAAAAACAAAGTATGGTTTCTGATCTCCAAGCTTATACTCATCTTGATAGCTTTTTGAAGTGCTTTATATTAAATCTGTTGCAATCCTTACGAGTGTTCTCAGATTGTCTGTGCCTTCGTCAGAGTGGTAAATATGTATTTACCTGCGAAGCCTCAAAAGAGTAAATTAAAACGAGCACCTCGGGATCTCGTCCTCGTCTTTTTCGTCTTAAATCTTAATTAAGATACCAGCATCAGATGAAGGAGCAAACACTGTATTTCATAGGTCCACAAGGTCCACGAAGATTCAACGAAGGAAATTCATTATATTATGAAGATATTGAACAAGATTTCTTTGAGAGAAGACGTTTCTTTTAATTAGCTTTTTGTGATTATGTTTGGAGAATTTTGATGATATTTACTCTCTCTCATAAATATTGCATTCTCTAATATGTTCCAGTTATTCAATAAACCAGTGTGTAAACTTTGTCCTGATTCTAATTATGTATGGTGTAATTTCATATTTGTTCCTGGTAAATCAAGGAGTCTTTAATAATCTCAATTTTTTTCCTATTTGTTCCTATTTCTTCCCTCTCGGCGTCTTTGTGGTGCTTATAGTTCAATGTAAATATTCAACATGTTGAACAAACTGAATCTGTTCTTGTCAATGTTTGCACATAAAAATTTTATAGTGGCTAACCTATAGAGCCTGTTGCCTGCTCTCTTTTTCTGCGCTTCTTCTTTGCCAAGCTCTCCGTTACATGGATCGCTAATATGAATTGTAGTCTACACATTTACTAAAATAACATTTTACGTATTTTCAATTAGATAGAATGAAGGCTTGAATATATTTTTTTCTTTTTTCTTAAAGCGATACTTCTTGACATTCACATTCTATGCCAAAAATATTATATCTATTCATTCAACACAGAGAGATTCAATTTGCTCATCAGTATGAGGCATCTGTTGAGCTGGAAGATAGGAAGAGATCATCAGGATAGCTACGATCCTCTTTCTGAGACTTGTTTATCAATAAGAATATCATTCTGCTATCTTTTTCTTGCTCTGCTGTTATGGTGAGATTGATTTTCCAAGTTTTAATGTTCATCTCACAAATCTACTTTTCTTGAAGATCGAAGATAAATATTGTGACAGTCTTTCAGCACTTCATTATGTAAATCACTGATGATTCAAGTGAATAAATTCTTGATAATGTGAACATATTTTCTCAAAGCTTATCATAATTATATTCAAGAGTAGTTCTTTGTCATCACCAATAATAAAAAATATGACAAAGCCCTGTTCATATAATTCTTAGTAATTCTCTCTCCCATCTCTCCTGGTCCTCGGAATGTCTGAAGTAACACGCAATCTAAATCAATCTATAGACACGACACTTCACATGAGTGTTGACCAAGGTATGAAAGAACTCAAACATTGTTGTCTGAGAAGCCTGATCTACTTGAATTGCTTCGTTACTTTAAATTGTCATTTGGTTTGGCCATAGCACTCATGACAATATTATCTGATGGCATTACTCACGCAGTCCTTGTACAAATAATCCATGGAAGAAAATTGAGCAAATTCAATTATTATCTTTATTATTATATAATACTGCTGTATGTCACTGAACTTATCCTAAAGGGCTAGACCAATTTTGATGAAATTCCTTATGTGCGTTTGAGTGACTCCTTGGATAGATTATATTTGCAGCTGGACCTGGTCGGTGGCGCTGCAGCCGAGATCTGAAATTTACTTTTTCTTCATTCATTATGTCTGAACATCCTCTTTATATATATCATTATTCTGTACGTGTGTTATTTCGAAACATATCTTTATATAAATAAAAATCACCACAGTACTTCCCTGACCATAATTTTTATGGTCAGTTTCATCCCTGTTTCATAAATTAAGAGTGCCACACAGTTAATTGCAGAATCTAAAGCGACAGCTGCCATTTTCACAATGGCAGCTGTCATTATCAAAGTAACAGTTGTCATTGTCAAAGTGACAGCTTTCATTGTCAAAGTGACAGCTGTTGTTGTCAAAGTAATAGCTGTCATTGT
The DNA here is from genome assembly GCA_963989225.1 of Dromius quadrimaculatus. Taxonomy (NCBI): domain Eukaryota; kingdom Metazoa; phylum Arthropoda; class Insecta; order Coleoptera; family Carabidae; genus Dromius; species Dromius quadrimaculatus. The sequence continues at coordinate 10,019,067 of OZ022328.1, forward strand.
CAAAGTGACAGATATCGATTAAATTACTGTGGTTTGGAACTGAAAAGACCATTGGCAAAAACTCTACATTTTGAAAAACTGCATTTGAAGTCCCAATCAAAAGTTTATTCATTCACTTCTGACAAGCGTAACAAGATTTTCTTGTGAATTTCTACCAACAAGTACTCTAGCTTTAGCTAATGTTGGTGAAAAGGTACATTACAACATTGGCCGCTGCTACATTCACCAAAGCTGTTCTAGGCTAAGCTCGACATTGGCCGTTCCCAAGGTTCATAAATATAGAAGGTTGCCTTATTCAACGAATTCAAGATGCGCATGCGCTACTTTATGACGTAAGCGCTAGACTCTCCACTCTTAGAAGAACATTATCTGGATAGGATAAAACACAGTCACATGCCGCTAAATTGAATTTTTAGATAATCTTTTATTTTTGAAAAATTTCTATGTCTGTCATCTTGTGTAGAGAAAGAAGAGTATATTTTGCAAAATGAAGAATGGTTTTATTCTAAGAAATATGAATTGTTCTAATTATAATAATGTACATACAAATAAAATAAATATAATAAAAATAATTGAAATTCACATATTTCACTAAGAATAACTACGAACTCAGAATTTGTGATATTAGTTTGCAATAGAGATAGAAAAATTGAAATATGCACGCAAAATTATCTGGATTATTCATATTGTTTAAACTATTAGGACTTGAACCAGATAATATGTGTTGATTTCAAAGATTAAAGGTTTTTTTCATCGCTTGCTGATAATTTTATCTGACAGTTAAAAACTATGGCCACGATTATTGAAGCACTCGTAATCATAGCTATCAGTCGCCAGATGAATTTATAAGGGAGCGGTGAAACAGATCGCAGATATCTTGTAAATAGATATTTATTTTACACTACGAATATTACGAAACGCACTGAAAACAGGGACTATTCGAATGATATACGAGTAAATTTCATTCTAAACTGTTTTACTTGTATACAGGTAAAAAGCAGAAATGTTTGAAAAATACATACATTCAATAGTTCCGCCTTTCAATCGCGGGTGTAATCTTCTTCCGAAAAATGTTCGGAACAAATATGACATGCATTTGCATTTCATTACCCATCTCCTTACATCGTTGCACCCATTGTTTTCTAATGCACTCATTTGTCGGAAAACTGTGGTATGATATCTGCTGCGATGATTTTTTTGTCTTGGTCTAACTATTATCACACGTTGCAACAGAACATCGCATTCCTGGCAACTTTGATTCTAATAACTATTGGAAATTAGAATGAATTCTCAATCTAGAGAAGTTTTATTCACTTTGGATTAAATATGATTATATGCAGAGGCAGATTTAGCTACATTTAGGCGCCCGTCTTGTTTTTGATGAGCTCCCTTAGATGAACATTACATAGCATAGAACATAAAAGTCAAACCAACTGTTAGGTTCTTGGAAGTAATAATGAGATTCTGAGAAGGATATCGGTTACGATAAATATTTTTTCTTAGAACTTGGATTGAAGCCAAAATAAATCATGTCTACTAGAGGGATAGTCCAATTTTTCTCCTAATTCGTGTAAAATCAAAATAGGTAGAGTATATATTCAGGATTAATTTTTATTTTCATAAATTCTTCAAAATTTAGCGCCCCCTAAATACTGGGAACTGAAGTCTGAGCCGCATAGGCCTAGACTTAAATTTGCCTCTAATTTAATGTGTTTATTAATTCAAACAAAAGTGCTACAAGAAAATATAAATATATCATTCTACGTGTTAGACAGTAGCAGTCTATCTCTCTGGGTCTAGCGCTGACGTCATTAATCCTCACTACTACTCCCACCACCAAATATACAGAGCTTATATGATTGAGGCAACCTTTGTATGTATAAACCTTGGGCCGTTCCAGCAGATCGTAAGAAAAAAATTGAACACAAGACTTATCTGAAAGTTGAGAGAGCCAAATATTGACATTGATCTTTCGAACATCAAGCCACATAATGCAGTCCTTACATAATAATAAATATTTTTGAAAATGGAGAATTCTTTTCTAGATTTTCCATTAATTCATTGGAGCATACAATTTTGACATTTGATCACCGGAAGAGTAGTTAAAAAATAGCGACGTGGTGTTTATTGGACATCTGGTTTGAATTTCTACTCCGTTTATCCCTCCAAAAGCTTTGAATTGACTCAAAACTGGACATCATTTAGATTACTAATGAAAAAAAACTGACAATCGTTTAAATTTCAAGGTGAGTTGCTCTTCTGCCACTCTCCCATTCTATTCAGACGCCTGTAATTTCCAATTCGCTCAGCATTCGCAATGACTATTAATGAGTCACAAAGCCAAACAATGATTATCTGTGGGCTGGATCTGGAAAATCCGGGTTTTTCACATGGCTAGTTATATATTGCTGGCTCTTTCATTGGAGAACCATCAAGTTTGTTTATTCAGGCACCTCAGAGATTTACGGAAAACATCAACTGCCATAAAAGGAAAAAATCAATAAATAGACTGAACTCCCAAATTTTCTTACTTGCTTGTACTAAGTACAAGGGAGTATTGTGAAACCGACAAAATTCACCTATCGAGATTTTGATGGAAATATCCGTTTTAAGCATCCTTGAATCCATTTTGACTATTTTTGGCTTGATGTCGGTATATATGTTCGTGCATGCGTGCGTAACTCTCAAATCTCAAAACTGGTTGAACGTATAATGTTGAAATTTTGTATTTAAGACTGGTATAGGGTCTAGTTGTGCACCTCGAATTATAGTTCTAATCGTCTGTACCGGAAGTGCACTTTACTTGCAATCTTTTCAAATTTTTCCAATAAATCCAGAATGATCAACCGTAGGATGTTGAAGTTCAGTATTTGAACTTGATGTTATATCAAAATGATTATCTGCTATTTTTGTATGAATCGATCAAGCCAGGAGTGCATTTTACTTTATACTTTTCTAATTTTTTGCATAGATCTAGAATGATCAGCCATAGCATATTGAAATTCAGTGTTTGAACTTGTTGTAGGATAAAAATAGTTATCTACTATTTTTGTATCAATCGGCCAAGCCGAAAGTGCAGTTTATGAGTATAACAGACATCCAGAATTTGCTGTATATAACAATCAGTTCAATTAGAATGATAAGGTAGGGAATGATGGTATGTTGTCAATTTTCCAATTCTGTTTGACATTTAAATGTCAAAATATTTTTTCCTGAACTAAATTTCGTAAACATGACAAAAGCAGCAAAATTGGATCAGAACATGCTTTTCCATACAAATTTGAAATTAATTTTCATTATGTTGGTCACACGGTCCAGTTTTAATTTCAGCATCATTGAACTCCAAATATATATACTTAATAAACCTCTCGAAGGCATGAAAAACAAAATGAGGTACTGAAATCTACGACTATCTGATGGTCTTAAAGTACAAGAAAATTTTGTGGAAGCGACAAAATTCACCTATCTAGATTTTGATGGGAATATCAGTTTTGAGCATCCCTCAATCAATTTTGACTATTTTTGGCGTGATGTTGGTACGTATGTAAACAGTATTTAGGAATGTTGTAGCATGAGAATGATGACCCACTGTTTCTATAGCGTTTGATTATATATATCCTATGATGTACAAGTAAGTCACGTAATGTCCACGTCAGATTTTTTACACAACATTTTTCATTGTCAAATCTCCTTGCCTAAAATATATTTCTTATACATATATAGTATGTAATTGTATTGCCGGAACTCACAAATTGAGTTCATTGTGAATTTGTAATTGTGATGATCTCACAGCATTTATTTCATTATCGAAATCAATTATGCCACCCAAACGAAAAGCCATCGTTAGGGCAGGACAACCGCTAGTTGTGATATAGTTCTGACTTCACAAGGCTTACGGGCCTTGTGGCCCTTTCACCGTCGGGAGTGTTTCTCTTCAGGTTTCAAAGGCTGGCTCACTAACCTTATATATTATTTTGTGATGTCTTGTAGTTCCTATCAGCATGATTATTTCTGCAAGATCCGAAAAGTGAGGGTATGAAAGGAAGGATGCTACATATAACTAATTTTCAAATTATCGTTACCTATCCACTTGCACAACAAGTTTATTTTTATGATGAAACAGCCATAGGTATGTGTGTCTGATAGGTATATTTGAAAACAAGAAAATAACCTCAAAAAGGCATATTGACTTCCGATAAGCTGGTAAATCCGCACTGATATCTCCTGCGAACCATTTCTCAAGGAAAATTGCAGTTACACAGGTCCAAAGAAGTTCTTATGATTAAAAGAATCAGTGGCGTGCGGTGACTTTCTGTGATAGGTGTGCACAGTCGGTGGTGAGGGAGGGGATATATATATGGCCAATAATACAGCTTATTTTGCTCGCAACAACTAGCAATTCATTCAAATTTTTCATATATTTCAATTTGAAAATGTCGCACGGACTGATGGCCTTTAATTTTTATATTTTGAGTGAATTTTATGTCTGGCGTTGGTCTTGTTTTCATAATTTCATTTTTTGTTTCGACATCACGACGTGAAAAAGGATTTTCCAGTAGATCACAAATTATAGATCTATTTTCAGCTGTCATTCTACAAATGATAATTTCACAAGAATAAATAATTTAAGAAACGTATAAAATGAGTGTTTACCCAATATTGTTGTCTTAAATAGCGGATAACAATATTTCAACTATTTTAAAACAAACTTATCAAAGGCGTTTGAAAAAGAACTCAGCTGAAGGTTGAATATTCAGCTCCAGGTGCAGAAAGTCTGCCTGCACCCAGCGAGAGAGAACGAGCGATAGGAGATCGCTAATTTCGGTATGCTTCTTTTCTGTCAGACTCTATTCCTTCACTTTCCCTATACTGACTATGGGACTATGCTAAACAGACCTCGCTCGCCGTGCAGGCGAGAAATCTGCATCTCAAGCGTCGACATTCGTTTCAAATATATAGCAGAGTGGCTCGCGAGGCGCGCTCGTATTTCTGGTTGCATAAATAGATAGAATACGCTTGTTCTCTGATTTTATAATGAAAATTTGTGAAATAAAGTGAAGTATTCAATGAACCATTATATTAATTTTATTTACGTAATTTTTAATATTTTCATAGGGTGTGCAGTGCACACCCTGCACATATGGACTGCACGCCACTGAAAAGAATATTAAGGCACCCAAAATATTCATTCCAAATTGATCTGAGCCGACCCTACAACTGAATCTCAAAGAAATAGAAATAGGGGTAAACAATACACTAATAAGGAGCATTCACACAGAAAAAACAACAAAATCTTTTGGAGGACTATCTAGATTTTATTTCCAACATGCATCCAACGACTGATCTCATAGTTAAATTTGGAAAATAGAATAGGAAAAATAAGTTCAAATTTGTGGAATGGTTTGAAGCACTATGGGAGAATAAAACACTGAAGTTTCAAACTTAGTGTGGCTGATTGGATGCCATTTGCTTTGGGTTGCACAGAACTAAAAATGTGCTAACATCATATATTTTCAGGTTGACCTGATTTGATACTTTCTTATTTTATCAGTCAATAACCTGCCTGTATTATTTTGAATCTTGTATCAGGCACCTAGAATTCTACCATATACTTCTGAGGCCTGTTTCTTTGCTTTCCGATAAGATCCAACGATTCTGATGCTCAGTTCTCTTGCCCTTCTTGAGATCTAATGCTGAGCTTCATGGAATCAACTTCACCGATGCCAATAATGACGGTTGTTCAGTGTCCTTGTTACATACTAAGCTATTTTTTAGCGCATTTTTTGTAAAAAAGCGCTATTATATTTACTTTAGCTGTCTGGCTGGCTGGCTGGCGTGACGCTGAGTTCTCAGCAACTATACTATTTACAGACTTGAAACTGGTACTAAATGAAAGCTGCTGTTTCGTAGGTTTGCACAAATTGCTCTAATTCAAGCTCAGTGATTGTGGAGGATTAAATTATTCAATTACTTGTTTCAAGTGAAACAATGCCCATAGATATCTATGACATTAGGGATATGGCAGCTAAAATTTATTAAAGTAGATGAAAATTTAGTTATAACTTTCGCCGCGGGTGTCACTATTATTATGTACAGTTATCAAATCTGTCCGGGATTCTTTCAATGACTTGTTTGACGCGAATTTGAAGCTTAATAGAATGAATTATTATTATTGGATGAAAATTTGTTTACTTTTGGTGTATTCTTTCTTATATAGCTTTGATAAAGATCAAATTATCATTTTAAGGTACAGAACTTGACCTCCCGTCAGTCAATAACTAAACAATGGAGATTGAAAGGAATTTTTTTATTTGTACATGCATAAATTATGTACCTATCAAATAGTCAACTTGAAACTAGTATTAAATAGAAGCTGCTGTTTCGTGTGTTTGCCCAAACTGCTTGATTTCAAACTCAGTAACTGTGAGAGATGGTAATTTGCGAAATCTCTGAAGTAACAAGCATTCATGAGCTGTTAAAAATGCGCTTTCATCATCTAGATGATTCATCCATTTTTTGTAGAAAAGCGCTATTATATTCACTTTGGTTGTCTGCCTGGCTGGCTGGTGTGACGCTGAGTTCTAAGCAACTATACTACTAACAGATTTGAGACTGGTACTAAATAAAAGCTGCTGTTTCGTAGATTTGCACAAATTGCTTTCATTCAAGCTCAATGATTATGGAAGATTCAATTATTCAATTACTTGTTTCAGGCGAAACAGTGCCCATAGATATATATGACATTAGGGATATAGTAACTAAAGTTTATTCAGGTGAATAAAAATTCAGTTACAACCTTAGCCCTGTGTGTCACAAATATTATGTACAGTTGTCAAGTCTGTCTGGGATTCATTTAATGTCTTTTTGGACGCGAATTTGAAGCTTATTGGAAAGAATTATTATTATTGGATGAGAATTTGTTCACTTTTCGTGTATTTTTTTATATAGCTTTGATAAACAATGAAGATGGAGAGGTATTTTTGAGTTTTTGAGTACTAAATGGAAGCTGCTGCTTCGTAATTCTTGTCCAAACTGCTTGATTTCAAACTCAGTAGTTGCGGGAGATGGTAATTCGCGAAATTTCTGGAGTAACAAGCATTCATGAGCTGTCAAAAATGCGCTTTCATCATCTAGATGATTCTTCAATTTTCTGCAATTGCGATCACAATCCCAGCATTCTAATTCTACGGAATATAACTTACATGACTTATCCCATTGATTGATAATACATTTTGTCCTCCGTATTTTCTGTGCAATCTTGTTTACAGCAAATGCAAACACTATAACGAACACATCACACAATACAAATATTCTTCTTAATATTGATTTGATGGATAATGATGGAATCAAAACATACTAACGTCGTTCATAATTCACTATCTTTTATTTCGCCTTCTCAGCAGGAAAATGATAATCATCGATTCCTAAGGAACAATAATTGTTCCCATGGTTTGAAATTGGGAGTTTTCGAATCTGAAAAGATTTCAGTGCATATGTTACAAAAAATTTGTTATTGACTTTCTGGCATTCGTTGATGTAATCACTTATTGGAGCTGTATGCGATAATATATGCTCAACCTTGAGCGTAGGTAAAATATCTTAATATGACAAGTTTTCTTCTAAACTGAAATACAGCGTACAAAATTTTTTCGGCTTTATGCAAACATAACAACTACGCTTCTCTGCGCAACCTGCGCAAAGAATGACAAGCTCCTCAAAACGAAGAAGAAGAAGAAGAAAAATAGTACAAAACAGTGTTAAATTTGTACGAAGATGAATCCACAAGAGAGCCATAATTTCAAGTGGAATATATGTACGAAGAATGGAAGTTTTATATCATAATTTAGTTCGGTGTATTCTACGCCAAGTCTTTGCTATTCTTGAAAGACGTAAGATGATGACGTCACAGCTGCCGGTTTTGATGAGAACTTTAAATTGAGTTAGACACTTCACTGACCGCTGACTTGTTTCAGTATCTCGGTCGAAAATGTAAAGCATGTTTGGATAATAAACTTTGTAAAATATATTTGTCTGCCTAATGCCAAACATTCAGGGAAGAGTTTGCTTGCTTAATTTCAGAATAATCCAAAGTTTTTGGCAGGTTCAATTTGCTTGTGAATATTTTGTTAGGAATTTAATATTCAGAAACATTTTTGTTCAACAAAACTCAAATCCAAGTGTCGATTTAACTGTAGACACCGACTTCAACAAAGAATGACTTGATGAGTACAAAGATTCTTTCTTGATTATCATCCAGCTCATAACGCATCCACATCAAAATCCGAATTGCTTTCCTTCGATTTATCACCAACACCCGAATCAAAACCAAAACCAACTAATTTAGTATGCTAATCCACTATCATTGAATCCTTGGAGCAATCACGTCGATAAATTAGAATCCCAGCCCCTTTTTCAAGTTCTTGATGATCCAATATCGTTGATTGATCGTCCTGGAATTAAATTTAAAATTAAATAAATTGGTCTCAGCGAGCTGGTTCCAGAGGTTACTATGATCATTTCGGCCGGAGATAGATGGTCGGGTATAATTCTTCTAATGGATGGTGGTATCGATTTTGTCAGTGAAAGATGTAGTACTTACAGAGTCAATATTTTAGCCAAGATATCTCTGTGAACTAGAACTGGAAAGGAAGAGTAAAAACTTCCTGAATTTTCTTGGAGTGGTGATAACTTTAGGTGACAACTTTGGGATTAGAAAGTGGTGGAGAAACTGAATATCAATTCGACTTCAATGGTCTTGTGGTAGAGAATATAATATAGCTTATAGCAATACTAATATGGAGAATAACTTTGACAAATTTTATACTGAATTATAGATATCACTTGATTGATATCTACTTGAAATATTGATTACTATTATTCTGATATGGAGTTTCTATTTCAACTTTAATTGTCCTCGGTACACTCGAATTTAGAAATACGTAATTTTAGATGTCGAAACACTGAAATTGCAAAAAGACAAAAAATGAATTACACGACTAATAATGATTATCAAAGGCGCAACCAGAGATAAATGAGTTCTTCTAATTGATGACTAGTAATTTATTTGAAATATTGCAATGCCAGAAACAGTCGACGCGTAGGTTCCATTGGCTTCACAAATTAGACTTGTAAATCGACCTTCAATCAGACTATTATTCACTATATGAATTTCAATCTCGCCTTATATTTTCGAATCCGTTTTATAATCATACCACTTCCGGGAATAACTTCTTGATTGTACAATCTGAGGAACCAAGAGTCAAAAGATAGGTGATTGAAATTTATCATTTGACTTGGCTCCTCAGTCATTTGAAGATGACTGAATGACCAAGACGACACATGGTATTAAGTGTCACGTATAGTTTGCTATTTTGAGTCTTGCTTTGTATTGATTTTTGTTTCAACCTCTATATAGGACATTATCTTACATATAATCTTTACTTCAGTACTTATTGAAGGAGAAAGAATAATTGAAATAACAGGAACCTCAAAATGAATACATCAAGTCTTACCAGTAATATAACTCATTGAGTGCAACAATCTTTTGTAATAATTCTCAATTTCTCTACTATTTTAACTCATTCTTCCTTCTATAACTCAACAAGTCGCTTAGGTGCTTCCATTATCATTGGGCCCAGTGAGAGTAACATTGGAACAATTCAATTTTATATATGTGAATTGTCGACTGTTCCAAATAAATTCTGGAGAAAAGTTGATCACTAGTTATCAAAATAGCTTGAGCTTATGGAAATGTCTTCCTTTGCTAATAGCAATTTCGCAAGCAGTTTAGAATTAGCCTACCGAATTTATTCGAAATGCTTTCCGGATTACCATTTCTCACTAAGAATTGGATTATTGCAGCTATCAGAATCTTGTCTACTCGTACATGAAGATGAGGATACTATCAAGTATTTAATAGTATATTGTGTGGCTGAGAGCGAAACAAGACGATTTCACCCTTGGCTGAAATCGTGTTTTGTCTCGTGCCACATACTGTATAATTCATAATACCTGCATTTCCATATTACAAATTTGTCTTGACAAAGTAACTATTTTATTTTTGATTTTGCAGGTAACAAGAAAGATTTTGTGGTGTACTTGAAACTATCGAATCAATACTTATTCCAGTTTAATTTACAGTTCCAAATACAACAACTGTCAAATTAACTGAGGTTATATTATTTCCATTTAGAGATTGTCAATAAACCAATGCGATTCTGCCAGATATAGAATGATCTAAAAAACAAATTCAGCAGGCAGAAACAAGCTTGTTCCTCCCAAGCTTGTTTCTGCCCGGCTACACTCGCATTTGTCTGAATTTATCTTGATTCGAGTAACGAAACAGGTGTTGAAAGGCGTTGCTTCAATGCAGGTATCATGAAAAACTTATTGTTCATCTGAAACGAGAAACAGCAGATGAGATGGATAAAATAAAATCATTTATGAATTATGCACCTGATAGGAGAGTGCATATCTCTTCATTTGCTCTTATATTTGCTACGCAATAATCATATCATTCTTAACATGTTTCGAGGAGTTACACAATACGTATGTTATTCAAGCGGCTTGTCAATCAATTGTTATTTCAGTTTGTGTAAGTAGCTACGCGTGATGAGTTCTATAGTGTTTTGGTGTATCTTGGAAGAGTCAAGGTTTAGTTGAATCAATTAGGTGAGTTACTAGGTGTGTAAGTTGAATGAGTGTTCAGTGTGTTGGTTGAGAGAGAGGAAGAGCGTTTGAGAGTGAGCATTTCGGTGGATAAGCTTTAGGCCTTTATTTGTGTATACGTTAGGCCTATGTTATTGTAATATCCCTTGTGTTGTTGCTTAGTCGCAACTCTGACTGGAGACTGTAAGCCAAGAGAGTGACTTAACTATGTGTGTGCATAGTTGCTAGCCTTGTGCAAGTATTTTGCTGGGTCACTATACAGTAGAGGCACAGGGTTTGATTAAAGAAAACAATAGGTCACTATTGTAATGCACTTGCGCTTGAAAAGCACATGCACTGGGTGAGTAGCCAAGCAGTAGTCTACAAACATGACATGTAAAACGTCAATATCTCATTTAAAAAAATAATATTATTGGACAATATTCTTATCTCTTCAAATCGCTCCACTTCCTGCAAAATCATGCTCTCCCTTTAGCTATCTCATGTTTGATCGAATAGCCCTATCTTCTTTTTTTGAAATTTTAAGAGGTGAGAAATCGGACTATTGTTATATATGAATATTTGTTTGTGAGTTCCGCTATTTCAATTCAACATGAAGAAGTTAAGTTTACCCTTCGAAGTGGTCTCCTGTCACGTTTACTCCCACAGGCGGGCGCAGCGCGAATGCGATAATATTCAGAGATGTTTTTTTAAAGCCGCGAGCGTACTGAGCTAGGCTACAACCATTGGTATACATGAACACTTGTCTACACAGAAAAACACTGTTCTAGTGCCACTGACAAAACTTTGTTCTACTGGAAAGACGCCGATAATGCCATCTATTTAAAAGTGTGTGAAATGTCATAGGGATCTTTTTCTTACTCCTACCAAGGATTTTACCTTGGCTTTTCTAACGCCTCATAAGTCCTGTGTGAAGCCGTCGAGGTGACTGCAGCTAGACAAACTCCGGATAGACGTGACTGAGTTACTGTCGATTACCAGATGGACGAGACTCCAGGGCTGAAGTCGTCTTGAGGACTCGGGGCTGAGTAGATCAGCTAGACGTAGTCTTGATGTTCTCGGTAAAGATCAGGCAGACTGGTTAGATGTAGCCTTAGCGCTCCCGGTAAAGGTTGAGCAGACCATTGAGATGTAGTCATGGCGCTCCCGGTAGGGATTAAAATGAGCGGCTAGACGTAGCCCTTGCGCTTTCGGCGGAACAGGTCGACAGTTCGACGTTCCCGAGTGAGGATTGAGCAGGTCGACTGGTCGACGCTCCCTGATACTATTTATGTGCTTTCTCACTTTGTGCATTCCCTTTTCATATGTATACAAGAGGGTGTGATTTTGTGTTGATGATAATAATTGTATGACGTATGTGTGGATGTGATTCCTTACTGAGCAGTTAGTTTGCCTATGTTATATTTTATTTCCAGAATATATGATATCTACACTCTGAGACTGGCGGCCGCTGAACATCAATTATAGATGAATATTGTTTACTTGTAATGTTTGACTGGAATTGTATACATTTTGAATCATGCATCGATCTAGACGAATCTATCCTTATAATGTATCAGGTACTCCAGTCGTTCCAATAATTTGTGCTCCATGAATTGCTTCATGAATCTGTTGAACAAATAAAACGTACGTAATATTGCATCTTATATTTCAGAAAATTTCAATTCAGTTTTATTATATTTGTAAATTATGTTTTCTGTTCTATGAGAATGAAAGCTTCTAGAATTTGTGACAATATTTTCATTAGATCACTCACTGAATCCATTGATTTAGAGTTCAATTCCATATATTTTGCCACAGTTCTTTCAGAATGAATCGTTGAATGATTGTTTTTTCTATGTTTGGGAATTATGGTTAGTTAATTTGCCGCTTATAAATGGCAGCACTGATTTTGACTGTTTTCGAACTGCTCTCTCAAGCTTGTCTCTGTGAAAGTGCAATGAACTTGTTCAGACAATCCATTCTTTAGGAAATATACTATCTGAAAATAGACGTGAAATCATCTATGAATGGAATTCAATTTACTTGACAATGAGATACGCGTATGACTGAAAGTCCAAATTTTTGATTTCAGAAACAAATTTCAGCTTATCTCACAACATAATGTATTGCCAGAATACAAAAAAAAAGTTGTCGTAGGTAGTTTTCAAACTATAACTGGTTAAAATTGATGTACTTATTTCTGTTACACTCCGTATGAATTCATGCATTGAGAAGTATCGATCCTATTCTGACATCCGCTCTTATAGTACAGCTACCTTGAGAATCGATATATTCCGTGAGTAACTTCATGAATTTTGGATAAATAACATCACAAATGTTAGAACGCTCGTCAGTCGTGAGTCCACTTGACTGTAGACATTTTATATTTCTGTTTATTTTGTGATTTATCTCAAATGCCTCTAAACTAGACCTGATCGTAGACTTAGGTCAATATAAGTATAGAAATGCTCGTTATGAAACAAGTTGAGTATATTTATTTATTAATGACTTTTGGGAATATGACAATATGATCATGATATTGTAAAATATCAGCGTTGCCGAAAGCATTTCATTAATAGCTATAGCATAGTTTTATCGTTCTGCCATTTTGTGGTATCCTCATTTAAATCGAAAATCGTTTATCCATGAATACAGATAGGAAAAATAATCATTTATTTTTATCTGTGTGGAAACTGTATCCCATATTTGACTGTTTCTGTCATTGACAGGTATGTGGTTGACATTTGAATAGCATTTCTGATGTCCTTTCATTGTCAGCGAAGCGTTATAAATGAAATTTAGAGATTGAATGTCGCAACTGAGTGGACTTGTTGGTTTGAGAGCGAATCAATGGAACTATCTAAGGGGTGATCCAATTTGTATATTGAGAGCAATCTTGTCAAGTGCATATGCAAAATTTCAAGGAAAAAGTACTTTGTACTGATGCAGATATGGAAAAGGAGATAAGTACAACCTGAGATATGCAGCTGCTGGAAATACGTAGATTCGCGAATTCTCTTAACTGATTATAATAAATACACAAGGACGTGTTCCAGCACTGTACTCTTGGATACTGGCTTGTACCGTGCACTAATCTGAGAAATCTACCTTCAATATTCAAAATGAATCTTTTTCTGTAAAGCGACTAACGTTCAAGCCTCGTTGTACTATTCAAGCTCAGTTCGAAGCGATAATATTGAAGTTATCATACTTCATATTCTCATGCCATTCCCAAAATTATGATCCTCTTGAGCGCTCATATGTATGTAGAACGTGAGCTGAGGGCAAAAAGAAAAAGTCCTTCATCTTCGTTCGTGGTATCGATTTCCACCACATTCACATACGCCCGGCTAAATCTCCACAAACGTTGAACGCCTCAATATTCGCAAGGAGGGCCTTATCTCTTCTTTCTTCTCATTGCTTCATTCTCATCCATCCGCGTGAATATTGTCACTCTCTTCACTTTTATTGTTATTAAGAACAACCGAATGCTATATCTGTCGACGTTTGTGGAAATACATTCGATTGGTTATGGAAAGATATTTCAGAAATGATTCTTGAACTTTTTCAGCTTTCAAATCATTCCATCTTTGGTTGATAGTATGCCACTCTATTATTGAAGCTTTCTTTTAAAATAGAATAGAAGGTGCTGGTCAAGTGCAAATAGACCTCTACAATTTTGAGTTCCATACGGATCGCGTATTTCAAGGTACATGATAGTAAGTGAATGAAAAAACATACAATTGATTCCACATATCGCTATGAGACATGATTTTGTGAATAACTTTCCTACTCTGCATGTTTCATACTGTACATACACTAATACAAAATAGTCATCATAGTAAGTAGTGTGCTTGATATGTCGCAAATAAGTATCAAACAACTTACCAAAAGTTACTGATCTCACGATGTACAAATATATAACTTTGTATTTACACTTCTTACATCAGTACTTACCTTTATGCTATGATTGCATCCTTTTTAATCCGTCATTGATCTAGTATGAAACAGCTTACATCACACCTCTCTATACAATATTCCTCTATATCAACTTGCTGGAAATTAAGTATCGATTATTATATTAGGTGTTACTATGAATAATAATATGAAAACAGAATTCTTGTTGCTCATTCAGAGTACAGGAATGAAATATTTTCCTTCTATCCAACATATTTTCACTAGAATTAGCTCCAATATAATCGAAAAATACGATGGATACAATTACCACGCTGAATGATATCAATCAATTATTATCGAATTAGACCATTATCTGCCTACGTAGGACAATCGATTAGCATTTTTATTTGCTTTGTATGAATAAGTCACATAATAATTATATCAAAACTGGATAAACTCCCTCACATTGATGATGAACACTCGACGAAGAATGCGTTTGTTGGTTTAGATGTAATTAATTGGACAAAGAGCTTTTAATTGCTAGAGAATAACAAGTACTAGGCCAGAACCATTTCTTTGTCTTCGAAATGCGAACAGATTCTTAACACACTCTGCTACACCAATGTGACCCGAAAACCGTAGTATACATAAAACCCAGCTTCGAGTAGACAACTCTTATCACTTTCAAGGTCAGGTCATACAGGAAGTGTCACTTTTAAATCGAATTCTAAGCGTTCAGTTCATCTGTGTGGTGTATTATCTACTTCAATTATCTGAGCTCAATCAGTCATCATATTATCCAATTCGGTGTTGTGCAGTAGCTGAGTGCCTCTATTAATTCATGAGTTGATCTCTTTTCTCTAAAGTGTTGGTATCCTTAGCTACCTGGGATACCAAAGCCATCGGTGCTCACACCTTGACTGTGTAGCGGCAGTGATTGCTGCCAACTACATGTACTGTATTTGCAAAAACGATGTTCTTCCAAGAATGGATAAATCAACCAACTTAAGTGCGCCGTAGGCATCGGTACGGCATTACGGTACTGGTAGCCATCCGTAGATTTCGTCCAACGTTGATACACAGTGCTAGTGACTTGGCTATTTGAGAGCCAGTATCACAAGTGCTACATTATTCTGTCGGTGTTGCGCAGGAATACGTTTATGCAAACCATATAAACTGTGCGTTATTGCGGGCAACGGGGTTGTTCCAAGAGTGAGTGAATCAACCAGCTCGCATGTGTCGCGGGCATCAATGTTCACTTTAGTACTGGTAGCTATCTATTCAGTAAACTCAACGGCCTATCTGTTCACTAGATATTCCATATAATCTCTGAGGCAGTTGTATCATTTTCATATGCGTTCTAGTTCCCTACACTATACCCAAAACGCCCCGATGGCTGAAATGTTAGTTATTGTCAACAACATTCTTTGGGCATATTTGGATATAATTTTCATCTTCTCTAATTTGAAGACTATCAGCATCGGTTTTTGTTTGATTAAATTTTGATATTTTCTATTACTCATCGTATCATGCTCACACCAAACAACGCTCAAATATTAGTCCAGTCAGCATGTCGAAAAGTAGGGGCAAATTAGGAAAAAATGCGAACTGGATGAAACTTTAGTATATTGTTTTTGATCACCTAATAGTATTATATGTATATTTTCCGACCAAAATTTCGCGGAGCGATTTCCAGGGGGAGGAAAAAACCACGAAATTTTGGCACTTTTTTCATTTTTTGTCCTGTAACTTTTTCCCCTTCTTTCCTACGCCTTAGCTCATTAAGTTCAATTTCGTAGAGCATTAAATTTTCGATAAGTTTGGTACAAAAAACTTGTTTGTAGACCCACTAAGTTCCAAGATACAGCACTTCAAAAAAGTGAAAAATTGCTTAAAATCTACAAAAAAAAACATTAAAAGTGGGGGTTTTCGCAGGATATTTTTTTTTTATTTTTTCCATGGTACCCAGTTTCATTCTGACTCAGAAATCAGTCAACAACCCGCCCCTCACCCTGCCTATCTATGCCACTATATCTGGAGGCACGGTAGTGCCTCCACTAAACCCAGTCAAATAAAGCGCAAGAGCATTACATACCTTTCCCGAAGTGCTTCGTCGTTTTTTTGAACCCTCATAAATTGGATTTGGATTGTATCTATCAGATGAACAAAATTCTTGGGATATGATGTCAATAGTGGACTTATTAAGCATATAAAGTTCCAATTGCATAGTTCTTATACTCTAAATTTTATTGACATCTGAAATAACCCCGATTTCGTCACTGACTTGCTCACTGATGATTATCAAAATTCTTGGGATACTTCTTGAAGTCCTAGAATGCTGAAATTTGGTATGTAAGCTAGTATTAGTACACAAACAACAACAAATTTCTAAAACTTGAAGCTTCTACTCCCAATCACTTAAACTAAGGGATGGAAATTTGTATTAGACTTCCACAAATTTTGATGCTAGAGATCTGAATATTAATACAGAGACTCCTTGTTTCGAATCATAGTAAGATAAAAACTTACTAAAGGAAGTGGAATCCCACCAAAAACATTTTCATGTAAAATGTTGTCAAGACGAAGCCATATGGCGCGCACTATCAAAGAGTTATTAGATCCCATTTAGAGCCATGCTTCTAACTCTACACGCTCGTATTCTACAAGCCATAACTTCACAATTCTACACCTCAGTCAAAATATGCGACCTGGCCATTTTGATACACTCACATGAGCATAAAGTGAGAAATTCATTCGCTATTCATTAGTTTTCTGTTATAGTCCTAGTAGTTCCCTTCTAAATGAGTGGTGGCTAGACAGGTTGATGGATAAGGAGGCTGATAGAATTAGAGCGTGTAGGATTAGAGACTTGGCTCTCAATCTGACAACTTTTTTACAGTGCGAGCATGGTCTTGTCTTGGCAACATTTTACTTGAAAATATTCTTGGTGTGATTCCACTTCTTTTAGTGAGTTTTTATTTTACTATTATTCATAACAAGTAGTCCCTATATCAATTTCCAGACCTCTAGCATCAAAATTTGCGGAAGTCTCGTACAAATTTCCTCCCTAAAGTTTAAGGGATTGTGGGGTGGAAGTTCCAATTTTAAGAATTTTTTTGTTGTTTGTGTACCAATACTAGCTCAGATGCCAAATTTCAGCATTCTAATACTTCAGAAAGTAACCTAAGAATTCTGATCATCAGTGAGCGAGTTAGTGACGAAATCGGGGTTTTTTTAGATATCAATAAAATTCAAAGTATGAAAACTATGCAATTGAAACTTTATGGCTGGTACCACGAGCTCTATTTTTGGCGATACTAGGAGCATTGTGTCAAGATGTGTTTTGACGCAATTAAAATTTTCCTAAATACTCTAGAAAATAATCTTCAGATACAAATTACGGAAAACACATATTTCTACAAAATTAATTTGAATATACATAGCTAGTATAGTCTAAAACATAGCTTGTGGTACCAGCCAATATGTTTAATAAGTCCACTATTGACATCATATCCCGAGAACTTTGTTTATCTGGTATAATCCAAACCTAAGTTATGAGGTTACAAGAAAACGCCAAAGCTTTTCGAGAAAGGTAGGTAGTGCTGTTGCGCTTTGCTTAGCTGGCTTGTATTGGCGAGGGCACTGCCGTGCCTTTAGATATGGTGGCATAGATAGGCAGGGTAAGGAGGGGGCTGTTGACAGATTTCTACTTCAGAATGAAACTTGGTACCATAATACCCGAAATAATGTTGTTAAATCAAAGATATTCAGCAAAAACTGCCAATTTCTTATGTTTTTTTTTGATTTGCAGGAGTTTTTCAGTTTTTCGAAGTGATGTATCTTGGAACCTAGTGGTTCTACGAACAAGTTTTTTGTATCAAATTTATCGGAAATTTGATGTTCTACAAAGTTGAACAAGATAATCCAAGGCGTAGGAATGGAGGAGAAAAAGTTACAGGACAAAAACTGAAGAAAGTGCCAAAATTTCGTGGTTTTTACCTCCCCCTAAAAATTGCTTTGCGAAGTTTTGGTCGGAAAACATGAAAATAACACTATTGGGTGATCAGAAACAACATACCAAAGTTTCAATAGGTTCGCATTTTTTCCGACCTCAAAGTACATGTCGACTGGACTATAATTTGAACCGTGGAACAATATATACTTGAAGCCATGAGATATATTATCTCCTATGTGATTGGTTTCTGCTAGGTGCTTCTAGTCAGCGCTCGTCCGCGAATATTAAAGTGAAGTTACGCATTCCGCTCAAGAATGATGTAGATCTGTTTTATTCTACTATCGATATTTCTATATTTCTCAGTATGATTTTCAGTAAGCTTGGCTATTTCATTGGAAGACTTTGACTGTTTATGCTTCTACTTCACTTACAACAAAGAGCGCTCAAATTATTTAAACTGTGTAGTGAAATATACCTGAAGTCACGTGATGCCTGATTATCTTCTATGTCATTCGTTACTGAAGGTGCTTTTTCTCATAGTCAACGTTCATATGCGAATATAAGATTAGGTTATGAATCCTGTTTGAGAATGATGTACGCCATATACGGGGGAACTGTGCCCTTCTTTGAATACGTTAAAAATTACGCACGTCTTCAAAAAGTCTCTACTTTTTCAGCATTTCTATTATTAGAATCAAGATCATAGTCAGTAGTATATATCCTAAGCGTAGCTCAATGACCTAAGAAACGATTGCTGAAATATTATTTACTCACTTGTACTAAGTATTGCGAAACCGACAAATTTCACTTATCAAGATCTTGATGGAAATATCCGTTCTGAGCATCCCTGAAGCCATTTTGACTATTTTCGGCTTGATGTCGGTACGCAAGTGCGTTCGTTTGTTCGTTCGTTCGTAATACGCAAATTTCAAAACTGGTTGAACGTATAATGTTGAGATTTTGTATTTGAGACTGGTATAGGGTCTAGTTGTGCACCTCGCACTATGATTTCAATCGTCCGTATCGAATGTGCTCTTTACTTGGGACTTTTTTTGAATTTTTCCGATAAATCCAGAATGATCAACCGTAAGATGTTATAATTCAGTATTTGCACTTGATGCTGTATCAGAATGGTTATCTGCTATTCTTATATGAATCTGTCAAGCCAGAAGTGCACTTTACTTGAAACATTTCTTCAGTTTTTTGCATAAATCTAGAATGATCAGCCATAGCATATTGAAATATAGTGTTTGATTTTGTTGTAGCATCAAAATAGTTATCTACTATTTTTGTATCAATCGGCTGAGCCGTAAGTTAAATTCAGTTCAGAATCTGCCGAACGAAACAATTAGTTGAATTGGAATGATAAGATAGGCAATGATAATCTGTTGTCAATTTTCTGATTTTGTTCGACATATTACATGTCAAAATATTATTGAAATTGATTTAATTATAATCTGGAGGGACAGAAAACTTAATTAAATTTTGTCTATATATCAAATGATATACAAGTAAGTAACGTGATGTTTACGTCAGATTTTTACTAAGATAATTGAGCTAGGATTGAGCCTTAAGCCAAAGATGAGTTATTTTCCACTTTAGGTGAAAATTTGATTTGTAAAGTCTTCAAAAATATGTTGGCACTCATAAAAGTTTGCCCTTTGAATGTCGCCGTCATGCAGATATTATCTCCAACGTACGTTTTTATTTGAATATAAATCTGGAGACTTTAGCAATTCAAATTTTGTTCCAGAGAAAAACACTTCTCTCCCAGCGTACAATATTGCACAAGTTATCACGTATATGTTTATAATCTATTTTATTATTTATTCGAATAAAGCTCATTCAATTATTCTTGATCTTGTGTGCTGAACTCAAATTATAAATAATAATTGTCTTATTCTTTACAGGTAAGTGACTATCCACAATATTTTCATGGTTTCAAGGGCTTCGGAAAGTCTCAAGCAGTGAGCCCTGTAACGTGAGTAATAGACTTGCTACTTTTTCACCAGGCGAATCGTATTTAGATATAAGTATTAAAATGAGATCGATATATTTCTATGGCTTGATAAATTCATCCTACATTATCATCCAACAATAGTAAATCAACAAGGTGCATCATTACATAATATACGATATCGTACCTTTCATCAATGTCAGTAAGTATGATGTAGATGGAATAAGGTTAAATGTAGGATCTGACAGAGTTCAATCTGATAAATTGTACTACAAAATATGTCAATTACAATGTGCCCTGTCTTTTTCAGGTTTTCTGATGATGATCAAATCAACGACTAACATTGTTATTGAGTCACTATTGTCTCTGGTTCACTATACTGTATTGTCCCAAGCCCTGGATCAAAAATTATCGTATATTATATCACAAGGGACTGTAATTTTATCAATAAATTTTTCTTGAAAACATTGATTACCTAGCAACATCGTGAGAGTCATCTGTCCGATTAAATCACGAGAGCGTAGCTCAAGGGATTTTATCTGAGCACATGACTCGAAGGATGTTGCTTAAAGGTAATCAATGTTTAAAAGAAAAATTAAAGTCGCGAGTGATATTTGTGAAGGATTTTTCTCGAATAAAATTGCTACTATAAGTACCTTTTAAATAATGTAAGTTGCAACTACTAACCTTTTTTTATTGAAAAATGCACTAAATTGTCTCCATATACTCTTGTATTTTTAGACTATTTGTTTTCAATTTCATTACTTTCGGCGAAAAATGTATTTTCGAATCGATTAAATTTTGACATTTCCGAGAACTGATTGTTTGTTTATATCAGAACTGTGTATTGATTCTCCATGACAAAGGCAATTAATTGCGACGAATCGCTTGCCAACAGGAATTTACCAAGGTAACGAGAATTTACCGAGGTAAATTACCGTTAGCAAGGAATTTATTATTATAATTGGAATTGTAACTATGCAAAATTCGTCAGTATTGATGATTTTATGATAGGTATGGTATTGTATATCAATATCACTTTGTCAATCATCTGAATTCTTCTGTATTTCATAATTTACTTAGAAACGTATATTTTTTTGTACTTCAAGAACATAGATCGAGAATCTGTTTGGATACTAAATGAATTTCCAAATGTTCTTTTAACTTAACCACAGTAGAGTCCAACAAAAAGCATTCAATGAAGTTGTGCTGTAAAAACCGCTAACAATTACGCGCGAGTCATAAGCAAGTTGGTTTAAAACCGCAGTGGTTATAGAGAGTTGGAGGAATAGAGGGTAGAAACCACAAATTCATAGCCAGTTCGCAGTCAACAGTCGGCAGTCGGTTCTCGGACTATTTACCTCCTGGACTTCATTATGACGTTTTGTGTACACACCGGAGTCCTATTTACTTGGGTATTAGCACGGTTGCTCGACATTTCGCACTTCTTGTCTATTCGGCTGAAAGCATTTGAACCCCTAAGGTGTGAAAAACAGAAGTTTGGGATGAACGGCATTTATATAGCCACTATGTTCTTCTCCTATTCTTCTTGCTACGGAGTACTTAATAAGTAATTGCAGTTGATGGCGTACACAATTACAGAAGAGAACTCATATGAGTGTATTATTCAGCACAAATATTTACATAAGTACAACTTCTAAATATATCATTAGTGCATTGAGATAGGCAAACGACATCACCTTGATTACTAAGCAATCGATAACAGCCTGAGGATCGTTATCAGTTCAATGTTCATTCGACTCATCAATTTTGCAATGACCAACAAACAGGTGGATATATTTGAATTTGGAATTTATCAAAGAAATAGATATTTTTCATTCATATTCAGATACCATACGGTAGTTACAGCTGCTCTCGAGTATGACCTCCAGTATGAAAAAAAAGATAATCAGCTCTTACGATTATGTAAGATTCGTCGTAATTATATACATCAAAATGGAATAAATGCTATAATTGTTCCAATACTTCTTTAGTTGAAGATTGGCATTGAACTGAAACTAGAATCAAATAGTTATTGAAATATCATGAGTCTACTCCAGTCACTCATATGTTATTCCATTGAACCAGGATAGGGAAGAAAAATTATTGAATTCTGTAGGAACACCTCAATGAGAATTTTGTGATCCACACTCCTATTATTATAAAACCATTTTCATGATAACTGTAATGAACAGTCGCCAACATCTCTGGCCTATTATTTCCGTTGATATATATTCATTATAATTTCAAGAATAAAAATAATTCGGAACATTTAAACACTCGACAGAATGCTGCAAACGTCACACAAGTAGATTTTTCCTGAATTTCAGAATTTTCAAATGATTATAGATGGAACGAGCTTTTGAGGAAGATAGTTCTTATCAGAGAAGTATACTTGACGAGCAATGCAAATATTGAAATATGGTGATGCAGGTATTTGTATACAGGAATTCGTATGAGAATTTGATTTATATTTTCTACTTTACGGTTTTGGTCCACCTGGACCATCCTCAAGAGTGCTACAGATTCACATAACTGCGATGCTTATAGATAAATCAATACAATAGAGTAAAATGCATCTAGAAAACAAGATTTTTGCTTAAAGACCAAGTTTTTGTCAAAAAATATGCGTGCACGCAGACCAAGAAACTGAAAGGTATCACACGTATGGAAGTAACGTTCGATGATTTCAACCAGCAGAAAAGAATCACATCAATGTAACAGGTCACATATCAAGAGATAATCATAACAAATTTCTTTTCAAATATTCTTAATAATGCTGAGGGCTAAAGATTCAGTTTTTTTTCTATCAATATCACTTTTATCTTCCATAGTATGGAATTTCTAATGTCAGTCTTTTTACTTACTTGTACAAAGTAACAAGTAAGTATTGTGAGACCGACAAGATTCACCTATCGAGATTTTAATGGATATATCTGTTTTGAGCATCGCTGAATCCATTCCGACTATTTTTGGCTTGATGTCGATACGTATGTTCGTACGTGCGTGCGTAACTCGCAAATCTCAAAACTTGTTGAACGTATAATGTTGAAATTTCATATTTAAGACTGGTATAGAGTTTTGATTTGCACCTCGCATTAGGGTTGTAATCGCCTGTACCGGAAGTGCACTTTACCTCAGACTTTTTTTGAATCTTTCGCATAAATCCAGGATTATCAGCTGTGAGATACTGAGACTCAGTATTTGAACCTGATCTAATATTGAAATAGTTACTTGCTATTTTTTGTATGAATCGGCAAAGCCAGAAGTACATTTTACTCAAAACTTTTTTTGAATTTTTCACATAAATATAGAATGATCCACCATAGCTCATTGAAATTTCGTATAAATAACTTCTATAACATCTTATTGTACATTTTGCATTATAATTGCGATCGGCTGAACCGGAAGTGCACTTCACTATGAACTTTTTTCCAATTTTCCGCATAAATTTAGAATGATCAGCAATAGGATACAAGAATTTAGTATTTGGAATTGCTGTAGCATCTTAATGATCATCTTCTATTTTTGTAACAATCGGCCGAGCCGGAAGTGCACTTTATATGACAGACTTCTCGAATTTTCCGCATAAATTCTGAAGGGCGTACACGAACTCGGCACCAAGAACATGAACTCGGCACCAATGCTAATCCGATTAGCGCGGGACATACACAAACTCGGCACTAACAATTTTCAAATAAAGCCACGATCTATCTGCAAGATTTGGTTTTATAAGTCTCTATATATTATTTTAAAATTAATTTGTATTAAAAATAATACTGCAAATAATAAAACTGTTGAAACTTCGAAAAAAAATATTATTAAAGAAAGACTTAATTACACACTGTCCGTACATACCTACATTATTACAAAAACATATAAATATGTATAGAACAAACTAAGACATTTGATTTTTACTAGGTATTTTTGACATTGGAATTTCTTGCATCGAATGGAAACAAATTATTTTCTCTATAATATGCAGGATTTTTGAGTTGTTGATGTCACACGTGTGGTTAGATTCGTTTAAGAGTACAGCTAAATTTGAGTTTGGTTTATTATTAATATAAAATCGCATGTGTCCAGAAAGTCTCATCTCAGGTAGAGTCACAAATTCTAATCCATAGCATAGTGCCGAGTTCGAGTCAGAGATTAAAGATCCAGGTAGTTTGGTGCCGAGATCGAGGCCGCCCATTCTGAACAATCAGCCGTAGAATATTTGAATTTTGTATTAGGCACTTTTATAATATCTAGTTGTATATCTTGCATTATGATTGCTATCGACTGAGCCGAGAGAGCACTTTATTAGAAACATTTCTTGAATTTTCCGCATAAATCCAAAACAATGCAACTGAATCCATTTTGACTGTTTTTGGCTTGATGTCGGTACGTATGTTCGTACGTGCGTGCGTGTGTGCGTAACTCGCAAATCTCAAAACTGATTGAACGTATAATGTTGAAATTTTGTATAAGACTGGAATAGGGTCTTGTTGTTTACCTCGCATTACAGTTCCAATCGTCTGTACCAGAAATACACTTTACTTGAAACTTTTTTCGAATTTTTCTGATGAATCCAGAATAGATGTTGAAATTCAGTATTTGAACTTGATGTTGTATCAGAATGATCATCTGCTATTTCTGTATGAATCGGCCAAGCTAGAAGTTCACTTTACTTGAACTTTTTTTTGAATTTTTTGCATAAATCTAGAATGATTTGCCATAGAATATTGAGATTTCGTATTAAGCACTCCCATAAAATCTTATTGTACATCTTGCATTATGATTTTGATTGGCTAAGCCGGAAGGGCATTTTACTCAGGAATTTATTTCAATTTCTCGCATAAATCTAGAATGATCAGTCGTAGGATACTGGAATTCAGCATTTGAAATTGCTGTAGGATCTAAATGATCATCTTCTATTTTTGTCAAACTCCTGAGCCGGAAACTCACTTTATTCAACAGACTTTTCGAATTTTCCACATGAATTCTAGGCAATCAGTCGTAGAATATTTGAATTTTGTATAAGGCACTTTCATAATATCAAGTTGTACACCTTGCATTATGATTGCTGTCGACTATGCCGGAAGAGCACTTAATTCGAAACATTCTTTGAATTTCCCACATAAATCCTAAACGATTCAACGTAGATTATTAGAATCCAGTATTTAGGACGATTATACCATCTAGATGCTCATATCCTATTTCTATTTAGTTCAACCGAGCGAGAAGTGCACTTTACCCGACAATATTTTTTGAATTTTTCGCATAAATTCGAAACGAAGGTGTAGAGTATTGAAATTTGGTATTTCAGTCTACTGTAGCATCCAAATTATTGTTCACTATTCTCATAACAATAGACTGAACTGTAAGTGCACTTCTGTAGGAATTTATTTCTCAATTTTGCACATAAAATCAGATCTGTTGGTAGTCGTCGAATTTTGGAAATCAGTATTTAGGAATGTCGTAGTATAAGAATAATGGCCTACCGTTCTCATATGTAGCAACCGACTTGGCTGCAAGCGCATTCTACTTGACAGATTTTTAGAATCTGAGTGAATCCAAAACGATTAACTGTGGAACGATGAGATTTTCTACGATTCGATCAAACACAAAATCACATTGTATTATATATATATATATATATATATATATATATATATATATATATATATATATATATATATATATATATATATATATATATATATATAGATATATATATATATATATATATATATATATATATATATATATATATATATATATATATATATATATATATATATATATCTATATATATATATATAACTGATGATATACAAGTAAGGCACATGATGTTTACGTCAGATTTTTATCAAGTTGGTTTCATTATGTGGGACTCCTCTCGGAGTAAAAGAGACGGCCTACTGACGCACATTTTGGGGCATTTCATTCTGCTTTCTTGCTGTTGCTTTTCTGTTCATCTACGTGTTTCCAAATGACTTTAAGGTTGTTCAATGTAATGTGTATGATTGCCATCACATGGTATAAATTGAGTTAAGAGAATGAAATTTGGAGAATGAATCACCTACTGCCTGTTGTTTGTAGCATATTTCAATTTTATCATTGTTCTGAAACACTCACTTGACTCCAACACTAGTTTCATATATTTCGTTAACATATACATTTATGATGATAGTATAAAGTGCAACGAGTGCGGCAAATTGTCGATTGCCCACGAGAGCAGAGTGTGAAGTGAGTGCGCATATTCGCTCAAGTGTGCAATTGACAACACCGCACGAGTTTCTGATACTATTTTTGTACTACGAATGCAGTATTAGTACTATATTGCGCTTGTTTCTTTGGGCGGTAAATGGCTTTTACTTGTCGCACGCAAGCCATTTACCGCTCGGAAAAACGTGCGTGAAATAATACTCATCCTGCATGAGTATTAAAGAAAAAATTATCATTCCGTGTATCCTTTCATAAACCTGAAGCCAAAGCTCTCCATGAGAAATCAATTGAAAGATATAAAAGAACAAATAAAATAGAGGGAGAATATAGAAGAGTGTGACACATTGTCAAATCTAATTTGTCACGCCTTATTATACTTACGTGTTTCACACGAATAATACCAATGTCAACAATTAGCATAATCGCACAGAGTTATCACCATACATATATTTGTGATACCCGCACAAAAAAAAAAAAAAACATTGAAATTGAAGAAAACAATAAATGAAATTGCTGTGCTCGTTCTGATCCTAGTATAATATTACATGAGATAATGCATGGAAGAAAAGAGAAAAAAGTATACTCCACTTCTATTTTCATTGAAAATTTGTTGGTAATTAATAAACATGAGAAACATCATTGAATCATTTCCGTTTGCGACTTTTTCTGCAGTTGCAATAGTGTAAGTGGAAACGAGTTCAGAGTAAGGCCCAAACTCTGACTCAGATCAAGGCTTTAAGCTGGGTTTAATTTCACTTTCTGGTGGAGCCGACGTTCTCTTGATTTCTTCATGCAATTGTTGTTCTCTTACTCTTCTTTTGCAGAAGTATTCACCTACTAATAACTGTCCCTTCTTCTTTTTCCAATCGCACAATCGACTTTTGCACCTAAATTAATCTTAGATCGAGGGCTGATGCATTGCTGCACTCAACGAGCTTGTTAGATAATTGATCATAAAAATTTTCACGACATATTTTTCATAGTATCATCACAATAAATCCTATTCTCGTTGCCTACCATTCAGTATGGTATTCTAACAACTAAAACCATCAGAGAGTTGGGAGCAAGAAATCTGAGCCTAATTTATTAAATATGATACAGATGTATTGAACCAATATTTTCCAGGACAGTATTCCACTACATTAGAATAGATCCTCATTAAAAAATCATAGAGCCTAAATATTATAGAACAGATCTTTTATTGAATATGAATATGAATGAAAATACTGTATAAACAAAGTAACTGCACAAATGTATATCGTTTCTTCTCAAACATATTCTCATTTCTCTTCTGGTTCTTTCTTCGTAGTTGGAGTAGTTATAGTGCCAGACTTAGGTTGAGACCTAGCTCTTTTATCTTCCAGTAAGGCTTCAGTTCGCTTCTTCTGCTCTTCAAGTAATTTGAGTAAATTTTTTTTGCGCTTTTCTATTTCCGCTTGTGTCTGCTTCTGCAATTTTTGCACCTGTTCTTTATTTTTCTGATGAAAATATTCATCTTCCATCGATTTACTTCCACTCTTTTTTGCATAGTATCGCACATTTGGTCTTCGTACACAATTCACAATCGAGTAGACAATTGATGCAGTGCCCTTACTTTGTAGCACGAAATTTCGTGAATTTTGGAAAACTGTTAGACAAATTTTGGAGATTAGCCACATTATATACGAATTTCAATATGACAGCTGGATAAATTTTGACATTGATAAGCGTTGCCTACTTCAGTTAGATATATCATGACAACTGAAGTCTGAACGTGAATTTGAGTTGACTCAAATATTCTAAAGCTGCAATATTAGATAAAAATAACGAATCTGATTCAAATTACTATGAACTTGATTTTATTCAAAATTGAGGGGCTTCGAGTCTAATTTGATCATTCTGGATCAAATTAACTGCAAAATTGAACAGACATAGAACTCATATGAATTTGAATTTTCTAATATTCGAGCACATTTTACTTGATTTGCTAACAGCTTCTACGGCTCTGGCTCGATTACCGATCACTTAGAGTTTCATCTAAAACTAGTGAACATATGCAGTATGTGTCAATCGATGCCACAGCTAACATTGCTTCACAAAATCATTCCAGAATACTATAGCATCAAATATTGCATAAGAGTAGTGAAAATCTATATTTGACACTCCCCTCAAATTTCAGTTCGGAACTCAATCATGGAGGGTCCAAGACATACTATTGATGACATCTATACATCAAGAACACTTCTCCAATATAAACTTACTACCAAAAAAGGAAGTTCTCAAACACCTTCCAGATTTTAGTTGTAAGTTTGTTCGATAAGCAAAACTAAGCAGCTTGCTAACAAACTTTAAATTGGAAGATGCTTGGTAAAACCGGGCACTGATATTATAGAACTTCAGCGTGAACATGCATTTCGGTACACGCGTATATCATACAAACAAGGCTCCTTCAACGCCATTCCTCAAATTTAGTAAATTTTGTCTGCCAATATCCAACATATATGTCAGATACATTCTACATGTCATCACTAAAACGAATAACTAACTAATCACGAACGCATGTAATCTGCATGAAGTAGTCAGTAACAAGGTAATGACATACGCGCGACTGCTACGTGACTGACATGTTGCTGTCATCTATATGACACTAGATGCACAAAACCCATTTACAAAGTAATCAGAGAGATTCCAGCAATAATTGCATGCGAAATTTATTACGCTTCTGTACTTCGTGGGATATTATCTAAAGCTTCCAAAAGATGTGCAGCAGAATGTCGCATTAAATTGACATTTTCATCAAATATTGATGCACAATATTCAAAGGAGACGAGTAATTGATCAAGTTGTGCTTTATTAACGATCCTTAGAAGTGAATCAAGCTGAGGCTAAGTTTACTTGAGAAAAGAATGGAAACGCGAAGCCTTTTTATTCATTCTTACTCTCTAATCGCTCAGTGCGCGACAGCAGCGCCATTTGATGTATGAACTAAAGGAGGATATTTGGCGTATATGCACATTGTGATCTAACGAGATAAAATGTTATATTTTGGTATCAATAAAAGTATATACGGATATTCTAAGCAAGTGAAAAGTTTTATTCATTATTATTATACGTTTCTTATAAGTTCGGCTGACATTAAAGTAAGTATGATCAATGAAAAAATAGATTGAAACTCAATGAAAGTTTGGTTGAGTAATGGCATAATATATAAAAACGATCGTAAAATGATAACATGGAATGAAAACGTATAGAATGGATAAAATAGTCATTCCTTAACTAATGTTGCAGTTCTGTGTCAAGTTATAAATCAGTAAAACTCGTAGATTTATAAATTATGAACAAAATCGCAATGGGTTTGTCATCCTCATGAATCGATGCGTTTTTAACCATTTCTTATGGATTTATAGATCTGTAGAATTAATGAATTTTCACAGAATTGCAATATGAATTGTTATATATTTGTGAAATCAAATTGACAAATTCAAAGTGTCCAAAATTGATTAAAGTATTGTAGGTGGGCTTTAAAATATCCTCGAGATGTTTAAAATACTAATAAATCCTACTGATGGACTTATATGATTACTATTGCTTTCACTTGGTAGATTTTGATCATTTCGAGGTTTATTTTTCTCCTTAATCAATGCTAAATTATTTGTCGTTGATTATAACTCCTTATGCCATTGATACTGATGGACAATTGAATAATAATATTATATTATTTGCATATATTCATTTTCCTGCTTAAAGTTGCACTTTCATTAACTTTTGAAGATTTGTAATTTGAAAGGAATATTGTAGAAGCATAGGTAGAACATGACTCCTCTTCAGATTTTTTGCCTCCAATGAATGATCACTCAAAGATAATCATGTGATTTAGGATACCAAAGCGATCCATTCACACTTAAAAAAAAATCATAAATAAATTTTCTTGAACTAGATTCATGCATGATTCTATTATTTAATGATATACAGATATGAGACAAGTTTTTGGTATTAAAACAATAATCCCAAAGTCTAAAGAAGAAAAAATATATAAGAGAAAATGTTTAGCGCCAAAAAATGCAAATTTTTCAATTACTTTTGAGAATAATAATTAATGGTCCATAAGCACCTGTGACCTCTCTGAAGTCTGCTATTTCCAATGTTATTTTTATCACAGAAATAAAGATTATGGCAGTACGTATCTTTTCCTTCTCACTGCAGTTATCCATTTATTTCTTTGATTTACTTTCCATTTTGCAACGGGAAATTAATAAAATTTACATTCGTTGTTTTTTCCAGTATTTTTGCAATTCACAACAATGCAGCACCGATTGCTCATTTTATTTGTTTTCTTGAAAAACTGCAGTCAATACGTGCATTTCTTATATTATAAATATACAAAAGAGCCTCCCAAAGTGCCTGAATCCTCCGCTGCTAGCGCTAGCGACGATTTCACTTCCCCTTCCATGGCTTCGCACGCTCCCAATATTAGTTTGTATTAGTATCGGTGTGTGCATCCTTCAACTGGACATTTCGCCAGTCGCTCTGAGGCAAAACTGAAATAAGATTCAACAGACACCCACTTTTTTTTTCTCTAATTTAACATCCAGCCTGATAGAAATCACCGTATGATAGTGTTCTGTTAGTAGATTGCCAATTTGCATGGAATTGAGTTTATATCTTTGTGAAATTGAGAAATTGTATCTACTATTTATCCCTCTGCAATATCATTCTTGATGTTTGGTTATTGATCTGAGCTTCATAGTCAGTTACAATTCAAGACCTTTACTAGTCCAATTGAGAGTCGCATCAAATTTTTTGTTTTGACATGTCTTATCGTCTTGATAGCGTCATGTATGCTCACTTGGTAGGTTTAGACTCTGATACAATTTATTTTTCCGATAAGACATCGTAATAAGCTCATTGCATTATGTGTTAACTCCACCATACTCATATTTTGGTCTTGATATCAATAGTAAGTCACCCTTTACGATCATTATCATCATCATCATGATCATCTAAGGTGCAACATCTCTTGTAGAGACAAGTCCACAAGTACTTATATGTACTTGTTCCGGTACCAGATTTCGGCGAATTCGGAGCCTCAATTTGTGTGTGGGTCTCAGATCTCATAGAATTTAGCGGCATCAGAAAGGTCTTTTATGCTGTCAGGTTCATATCTCACATAAATACAGTGGGCAGAACGCTAACGCGCTGAGCCACCATCCTCTCCACGATATTCGGCCTAGATCTTCTCATTAACTGTTCCTTTATTTTTATACACGTTTTGAAGTTGATGAGAGTCACTAATCAATTTAAGTACATTGTGTCACTTATTTCATGGTTCTTCTTCTTTTTTCTACTGTCTTGTTTGATTCTAGTTCGCTTCTCAATTCATTTACTATATTCTCTCTGCTTCTTCCATCCTCTCTTAGTCCCATACATCCATTCAGCATATGCTCTAAGGTTTCTCAATCCTTTCAGCATAATCTGCAGTTTCTCTCTGCTTCGCCTCTTCAGTACTCGTTGGCTTCACTCTTTATTCTCGCTTCTATACCTTGCTATATTCCTGATTTTATCTATCTTTTTTCATTTGAGGTATCGGCGAATTTCTATGCCTCTCATTCAATTGTAAGTAGAGTTATATCTGGCCGTTTCTATTTCATCCGTTCTTCACTGACTCTGAATCTCTATATTCCCTTGTTTCACCGTTGCTCCCCTTCTCCGTTTCTCTTGTAATATTTTTTTCTTCTGCTATCTCTTTCTTTTTATCATCCTCTCTCTAATTTCTCAATAGCATTCTTCCATTACTAGTCCTATCCTGTTAGAATATTTTCTCCAAATTCTATCGCTACACCTCCCGCCTCGGCTTTCAGGTTGTCCTTCCTCATTTCGTCTAGCACTACATAGTTCGGGGTTGCTCTGTCAATTCCTTTCAACCTTCTTAGGTACGTTGTTTGAATTGCTTACAACTTTTCTTGTCTCTATCATCCTTATGTTTTTGCTCCGTACATCGTTATGCTTTTGACCAATGCGTTGAATAGCATTATTCTACTTCCAATTTGCTTTCTTCTTTAGCTCTCTTATATGAGCTTCTGTGCCTTCATTGCTCTTGAACGTGTACCCTAAGTATTTAGACTCTTTGTTTTTTTTTTCATGCTCTCTTTATTTCAGGGCCAATTCTACTCCCTTCTGTTACAGAATTATTTCCTCTGGTGTTCTTGATGGATAATTTATAGAAGTTACTTCCACGATAGTGGTAGGCAAATAAATATAATTTTGATTAGGTATTGATAATATTTATCTGGGTTAAATTGCTACAGCCTTTTGTTTGGAAGGCTTGACTAACTAAAAGCACAGTTGCAAAGACCAAATAGCGAAGACCAAAAAAGAGAAAAATTGGGCGCCTGGACTTGAAAGGACTTGATAGAGGGTTCAAGTAGTTCAACTTAGTAGAGATAGTAGTGGGAAGTGTAAGCATGAATGATTCAGCAAAAATGTACGTAAATTCAGATTTTAATTTGGCCAAAAAAATTAAAAAATAAAAACGTGTTATCCAAAACCATGAACAGATCAAAATTAATAAGTTATACAGATTGATTTACTGGCGTATGTGACTTGACCTCAGGTAGAACGACATGTACCTTACAATCGCTGGATATCGTCGGTAGCTAGCTATGACTTCTCTAAGTTGAGCCAGAAGCGGTGCCGCGGCCCTTGCGGTTGGAGTTGATCAAAGAAAATACTTAGAATGGTCGTCGAAGTTTTTGAACTGTATCTGCGGTCTTCGTCGGTTTGACAAACCAATGTGTTGACATCCTACCCAGAAGCGATACAGAATAATGACATATTCGGCGGCTCCTACGGCTGGTTTCCGGCCTCTGCTCTCAACTCAGCTAAGTTCCCTTGCTGATGTGATGGTTAAAAGACACAATACCAATCTGAAACAACTGACGCAAGCAATTTGTTCGGTAATTAATAACAATCAATTTACAACTGAATTTAGTACCAAAAAAAATTAACAATATAAAAAATCACGCCAATGCTAGAAGAGGAAGATGCCACAATACAAATGGGGTGATCGCAAGCATACACAGTGGAGTAGCCCATGAACGCAATGACAAAATTAAAAGAGTAACACGTTGACCGGAAAGAAAAAATTGTATCAGTGAGGTCCACTCGACCGTATAACCAATAAAAAAAAGTTATGTCGTCGAACCAAAAGTAAACTAAAGAAAGTAAGAGAAAATTCCTTTTTGATAGAAACTGTAATGCGCAAAATTTACGAGGCTTTTAGACCGGATACAAAAAAATATTATCAGTAATTACAGTCACACCTCACTTACTTATTCATTCCAAGGAAAGGATGAGAGAGCATGAGGAAAACGAGTAGAAGGACGATACTGATCTGTGAAGTTCACGAGAAGTTTAATACTCCGCCGAACTTGAACTAGTAATTCCAAATAAGATAATAGCAAAAAAGAGAACCAATTATTAGAACGAAGAGTAAACCATCAAAAAAAACGTGGGTAATAAAGCAACTAGAGCACTAGAACTTCAAAAATGCAGGATCAGACAGAGGGAGAGAAAATAAAACGGGAAGGAGAGTACGTCACCTGAACTTGAGAACTTGAGTAGAAAAAAAAAACTTCAGAGAGCCCAAAAAAACTCGTGACGTTCTTCTTGAGATGGGCAGTATCCTGCCGGAGCCTGAAAGTGATATAAATATCTAGACTATGAATTGGAATTACGTTCAATAAATAACCTCAAATCTGAGCCACAAGGACAAAAAAAAACAGTATGGAGTTAAGTGTTACGAAAAGCAAACAAATATTGAAATCTATAGAAAATAGTACTTACTATTGAAACTATGGAACTATTACACTAACGTAAAATTGGAACTGTTCGAAGTATTATTGACAGGGCATTGACCACCGAAGCAAGAGGCAGAGAACAGCCTTGCGGTCCTCTATATGCACTCGCAGGCCCAGTGGCGCTCTCAACTGCATACTTGAGAAAACCAGAGACGACTTGAGAAATTTTTAAACTTTACTATGTGGAAATAGTAATAAAAGTTCGGAAATGGTTGCGCTAAAAGAAACCACAACACTTTCTCGCCTTCCTACTTTCTTGAGTTTCATGATCTCAGTTTTCTTCACATTAAGCTCCAACTTTCTTCCGTCCAGGTATCAGTCGATAGGCATACTGTCAAAATAACTCAATAAGTGGCACTTGTCAAAAGCCATATCAGACAATAGAATTAAAATCCAAAAGAATGCACCAATGCCTGTTAGGACATATTTCGGCATTCAGGTCTTTATTGTTGGCCGACGTTTATTGCTTGGATTTTGTGTTCTCAAAAATTACTTTCAAATTACTCCAAATACGTAATACAACTAATATCAAAACCTTGCCTGTCATTAAAATCTCAATGCCTACATAGTGGGAGTTTTATCGCGAATGTATATCTGAATATACAGATCTTTTACCGATAAATAAACTGTGCCACATAAAAATAGAAAGTTTATTTTTGTGACACGAATATACGAAAATTCTTGCGCTAACTGTTTGATAAATAATGAAGAATAATCGATTAGTCATGATTAATTGTATTTTTACGATTCATCTCCACTTTTTAGTACTGTGAGAGTGAAGCTCTTGATATTTTGATTTATATCTAGATGACTTCTATAAATTCGTAAATTTGTATCAAATGTAGTCTGTTTCCTTGAAAATTCAGAATTTTTGTGAGTTTCTTGTGAAAATATAACACATGCACATATAAATCACAGCTGTTCCTATTTTACTTATTCATCATCTTTGTGGAAACCTAGTGTTCACAACTCGGTAATTGCTAGAAGCTTCAGCATAACTACAGTAATTTACAAAAGACCCGCAGCCTGCAAAGTACGATGGCTATAATTTTTCTTAGTTAGGTGAAAGAGGTGCTCCTACCCCAGCTTTAATTAAAAATAATGATACTTTTGTTTTAGAATTATTTTTATTGCTTTAAATTTTATCTTGCGCGGAAGAGTGCTGGTTAATTAATTACAAGCTACAGATAGCATCGTTATAAAGCGTTGAGATATTTGGTTGGAATTGTAGACGGAAATGGCCATCAGAAGTAAACTTTATTATTAAGATCAGAAATTCTCATCATTTGGAAAATACTTGAAGCGTTTATAATACTAATAAACGAGGATGAGTACCAAAGAGAGAGTACGAAATCAAAAGTTGATGGAGAATTGGGAAAGTTTCTTAGCAAATCTTTTTGTAGCGACCTGTCTGTATCCATGAAATGTTTTCCTTTCAATTTATTCAAGCTCTGAAGATGGGTTCTCGGATTTTATCTGTCAGTATGAGGAAATTATTATCAGTTAATCAACTTTGATATGGGTATCTGCGTATTCGTGATACAATGATTAGATATCCACAAGCTGTTCATGATATTCAAGCTTACTACAAACGTTATTTTAAATAAATATGTCTTATTGGGTTTAAGTTCTGTAATTTATTAGAAACACAACGTTTCAACAGCAAAGGCAGCACTTTGCTGTTGAAACGTTGTGTTTCTAATAAATTACAGAACTTAAACCCAATAAAACATATTTATTTAAAAATGAGTTCTGAAAAGTTTTTTCCTTCATTAAAACGTTATTTTGATGATTGCTGGGTTATTGTTTCTTCCGAAAATATTGATATTCAATACCGTCAATTCTCCTCTTCTAAGATTAAGATTGTTTATGTAACATGAGATAGGCTTTTTTTGTAGTGACCTGTACCCATGAAAAGTTTTGCTTCCAATTTATTCAAGTTCTGGAGAGGTATCTTGAGATGTTTATCAGTAAGAGTTTCTCAATCAACT
This sequence comes from Dromius quadrimaculatus, assembly GCA_963989225.1. Taxonomy (NCBI): domain Eukaryota; kingdom Metazoa; phylum Arthropoda; class Insecta; order Coleoptera; family Carabidae; genus Dromius; species Dromius quadrimaculatus. The sequence continues at coordinate 10,055,565 of OZ022328.1, forward strand.
TTGGAAAAGGTATCTGCGTATTCGTGTTAATATGATCGAATATCCATAAGCTAATCATGATATTGAAGCTTTTTACAAACGTCATGTTGATGATTGCTTGGTTATTATTCCTTCTTAAAATATTGATACAAACTTTGGTACACTCAACCATTTTGATCCAAAATTTAGATAGTACATATAACATAAGATGTACTGTTCAATAAATCATCAGGGTGTGACAGAAATAAAGTGTGAATGGAAGACAACATAGACTGTATAAGACCCTGTACATGAATTTGAACGATGATGGTATCTGGAGCTGTCAAAATGATAACAAAAATGATATGAGATCTGTTCCTATGTAATCAAAGAGCTTTTAAGTGCCCACTTGAATTTCTTATTGATATATGGCACCCACAATAAGAGTTGAGATTATTAGAATCTGAGTGACCTACTGACAAATATATTTGCTGTTTCACTATGGCTATCCTCATCTCTCACGAAAGCTTAGGTGTTGGCAATTCTCCTTAGTAGTAATCAATTCTCTCTACACCTTCCTAAATCAAAATTCCTGGTGCACCACTGCTCTATTCCCACGAGAATTGCTGTAACGTTGCTCTGACAGAAACAGAGAGATTGTCTGACCGTTGGTCAGATTACTAAGTGAGCTGGATAGGGATCTCGACACAGGACAACATACAACACCGGCAACGGAAATTCTTGACGTCTCGTCCTACGATCGTAACATTCTTTATCCAGAACATATCGATGTTGGTCACTTTCCACATGTTCTCTTTTCCTCCTTTGGCGCCTTGGATGTTGATGGAGGAGTAACTCACGAGGTCGACAGCCGTCTAATGTTATCTGAAATGAAAAAGTTGTTGTGCACCAAGAATATATATATATATATATATATATATATATATATATATATATATATATATATATATATATATATATATATATATATATATATATATATGCATTTATATATATATATATATATATATGCATTTATATATATATATATATATATATGCATTTATATATATATATATATATATATATATATATATATATATATATATATATATATATATATATATAGTTCGATCAAGAATGAAATTGCAGTGAATATGACATCCATCAAAAACAATTATAGTTGGAGCATTTCAATCAATTTCTCATAATTCGCATTTGGTAAGACTTAAGAGGAGGACAACTTCCATTCTGAAAAATGGCGATAGCGACGATCTCGAGTCTCTTCGACGATATTAATGTCGACCGAATGATATTTACTTTATTAATGATAACTTCGTGAGCAAGAAGTTGCTGTAGTTGTGTTGTGGCTCTGCAACAGCTGTACGAAGAACTTGGTCAGTGTGTGAGGTTATTTATGTATGTGGTGGATCTGTATGCGTGTATGTGTGTGTGTGTAGTGATAAATGACCTTGCCCCTTATGAACGCCGTTTCCGGTCTTGCTGCTCGCGTGCGTGTGGTTTTTATAGAATTGCTGCGGTGCATGTATGAGAGAGCTACTCTTCCAAGAAATGTGTTGTAATAATTATTAGGTTTTACAAATTATCGTACAAGTTTTTTCATTGTCGTTTCTTCCATGACATTATCGTGAGGTACAATATATTTTCTTGTGGGTGTGTCATTAACAATAACTATACATGTATATATGTTAATTGATTGTTAGCGAGATGAAATCAACAACTTTTCACTGTTTATAGATTTGATTATGCATGATCAAGAACTTTTGAGCATTTTGCGACCATGAAATGTAGAAACTATGTGGCATTTAAACGCATAATTTCCTATTTTTGCAAGGATTCCTGCCATTACTGCTTTCCTAGGATAGAAATCGTGCTCAGTACGAGAAGAACTCTAGGTTCGGACATTTGGTTTACGCACTCACTCGAGTGAGCGAAGCTACTATCCGTAGTATCATGCATCGATCCCTCTCAGGCCTTATTCTGTCTAAACACAATTTTGGCAACGACATTTCTTGCAGTTGTGGAGAATCGAAAGGCTCAATATGATGTTGCAAATCTATTCACATTATTAGACTAGCGATGCTTGCACGAGCTCAATTTGCTTGATATAGGAAATCGGTTGATAATCCGATTTCGATATTATTCCGTTCGATCGTTCTACGTACCGGACATGGGATATTGTACTCGGTAGAGCAAATGCTGAGCTTCAATCTCTTGAAACTCAGCCCTTAGTTCAGAAATTAGTCTTGTTAGTAGGCCTATATGAATATATGTGAAGGAGAATTAGATGTTTTATATTGGGTATGAAGATGTCAAGATGTTAACACTCTTATGTGATTCTTTGAAACAGACCAAATTTTATCAGCAAATGCAATGAATAATGCATCAAAGTCTTGTTATTGACCAATAAAGATATCATCATGCCGGGAGCTAATCTTTTTAACAGCTCGATATTTATTATTTTCCTGGGCTTGTTGCTCTGTTTGTTCTGTTCTTATGAAAGTGGAGGAAATCTCTTTTCAATATTTGAAAACTGCATAGGGCTTAGAATTATTCTGCCACGATACCTATTCTCTATTTTTTGACCACGTTGAGATCAGAAATCTTGGCCTTTTGGTAACTTATACTTTTCTACTGCTTTATGAACTTTCCCAACTCCTAGAATAGATATTCAGTAATAAGTTGGACGTAGTACTTGTAAACTTGAATATCCAAACAGTTTCTTCTTCATCTTGGAGTTCTTTACATACTCCTTATATTTCACATTAAAAAAATGGAATTTAACGTTTCATTAGCGTTGATGATTAAGAATTCTTGCGCTACCTACTTGATTCAATTAGATGTTTTATGTAAAACACTGCAAGAAACTCAAGGTCTAGCCTAGAGATAATTGATGGTATTCAGAAAAAAATAGAAATTATATAATTAATCATTGGCGTCACGCCTCTCGATACTCATTCAGACCGTACGTGCAGAAGATTGAAATAAGGTGTTCATGAATACAAGTTAGCAACAGATATACCTAATAGACATTGTAGATGAATTTAGTTTGCTAATTTCTTCCATTTTATTATACAATTTTTTTTGAATGCACTCATTCGAAAATCTTGAAATACCCGCTGATAATGTCTCAAATTGTTTGAGTTCAATGACGTAATACTCTCAAATACGTCCTCTCAATTATTACTGCCTTCTTTAAAACTGATTTCTCTGTTGCTACCTTGTTCACAAAGCCTTCCTAAAATGTCTACTGAATTGCATCTATGCATCGGATGAAGAGACTCGATAATATTCCAGTAAACGTTTTATCTACTACGTCCTTACATTCAATGTTGTGTACACATGAATTCGCACAGTTGATACCTTATCTCACAACTTCTGTGTATGCTTATCCAGTACCTCACTTTTTAGTACATATATAATAACTTCATATGAATACTCTGAAATTCAGCTCATTTATTCTTAACACTGAATTGAACAGTCTCCTCTAACAGAGTATATCCCGTAGTCCTGATCTTGCCTGTAACTCTTCATGACCAATAACCCCAAAGCTAACTTTAGTCATACATATGATTCGCAAAGGGCTTATGTTCAACTTATCATCAGAAATAGTAGAATTAAAATTTGTAAAACAAACACTGCATACTGCCAAAAATATCACTAAATGATTTTAAAAATCAAGACCTGATATTTATGTAGAAGGATGAGTCAAAATTGTACATCTTGAAGCAAACGACTTCAAATTGAACATTGAGTACACAAAAATAGTAAGTGAGTACAAAAATTTAAACTACATATTGTCACGAATAAGAAATATTTGTAGTAATTAGGCCACATAATTATTTATTTGAATTCGCTGTAACTGTAATCCAAGGTCGATGTTCAATTGACAGACATAATTGACAGGCTATGGTCACTAGATGTTTAGTGGTTGCCAGGCAACAATTGTCAGACAATTGAATGTTGGCCCATTGTCGGCTTAGGTATATGAGAGCGCAAGCTAGGAGAGGCATTCATTCAGTCAGTGATTCAGTACGAGTGACAGTGAGTGATATTATGAATATACGAGTATATAAAATGAATACTGGCACTGTAACCTGTGTAAACAGATTATTTACAACAAAATTTGTGACAATATTGATTCAAAATGTCATCCGAATACTTAAAATCTTGTTATTCTCTTTAAAAGTCAATTAAAATAATAATAATGTGGCTCAGCACTCCTTGTGGAGTTTTGCTGCTCCTAAACCAAGCTTTCTAGAACTATTTTCTTGAGCAGTTCACTCTCAATTTCTGATTTCAGATATTATTCGCTATATTAATCCCTATCTCTTGTTTTATCTCTTGATTTTGTTATTTCCACTACTTTCAAACCCTCTTCTACTTCTTTCATCCATGATGATCTTGGTCTTCCCTTTCTTCTTTTCCCTACTAAGCTTTATTCTAAGATTGATTCCATTATGTTTTGTTTCCCAGCTCTCCATACTGTCAGTAGCGATGAGCGCGACTCCATGCGGTAGAAGTTATAAGCTCTTTACTAATACTGACTGGAGCTGTCAATACAAATATAGAAGAGCATGAAGCCAAACTGAGTTTTTGAGGCAAATAAGGATGGAAAATCCTTTGAAAAAGTGGAGATCATCGGGTCAAGGTTTAATTCATTTTGTGCGAAATGGTGAACTAAAATTTTATTCATTTCCGAATCGCGAATGGGCGTAAGAAACTGTGAAAAAGTCATCTTCTCACTTTGCTTTTATGCAATAGTACATACTGTCAATCCTTGCACTCTTATGATATTCATTCAACTGTACTTGACGATTCCAAATCATTGACTGGTCAGTCTTGGAGTAGATACTTTCTGTGTTAATTTATATGCAGTTGCAACTAATATTAACAATTTAATGAACTAAATTTACCTGTATTAATAAATTTTTGCAGCAATCATGTAATAAACAGACTTATTATTATATTAGCAAACTTTAGAAATAAGCAGTTGGTGTTTTTTCAATTGTATAATTTTTGTACAGTATCAATTTTGGATTATAAAAATTATATTCCAACAATATTATCATTGATCATAGATTGAAGACAAAATATAATGACTGAATTCTTATTAATGAGTTTTCACTTATTTAAATGAATATTGTTCTCGGATAACTCGTATCTGGCAAGCAAATATTGAATCATCAGGCATGAATCCAAAATACACCAAATCAAGAAGTTTTTATAATAGTCACACCGATTATTTTTAATTTATGAAAATGACTCGTAAATATCAGATGAAGCTATCTGAAATCACGAAAAAAATTAATACTTTTTATCGATTCGATATCCAAACAATAATTAAACAGACCATACAAGAAGTACACCCGAACGTACGTATTATCATGTCAAGTAGAAAACTATGTATACACTTATAATAATATATATTATACAAATTTAGATTTGTTCTATAACTAAATGTGCCAGACGTTTCGCACAATGTAACTTCCGTGATTTCACTATCTTCTTCGTTATTTTCAATTTCTTTTGCGTCGCTGACATGAAAACTTTGTACCAATTTTTTCCCTCTGCTCAAACTTTTGTAAATCAACTTCTTGAGACCTTTATCAAAGTACTACTGTCATTGTGACAAACTTTCTGCTAATTTTGAGTGCCAGTTTTGCAAATTACGTGAGTACATCAAAATTGGTTGATTGTCACGATTTTAATATATTAGTAAGTAGATGCCAAGTGTCGCCACCAGGACGACGCTCGTGCCGCGCACAACGCTACTGACATAGCGTATACGTATCCAAGCCATTTTATTCTTTGCTGTTCTATTTTCTTCACTATATCTTCTCCTTCATAATTATTTTTGATTGCTCTCATGATCCTTTTTTCCATTGTTCTTGAATCTTTGCCGTCTTCTTTCGTCATTGTCATTGTTTCGACAGCATAGAGTGCTATTGGTCTTATCATTCTTATTTTTGTTGTTCATCCAGAGTTTCATCTTCCAATAATTCTTTATTCTCGTAGTATTACTTTCCGTTATTATTTCTTGTAACATTTCTTTCATCTTTCGTCTATTTTTCGTTACGATCGCTGTATCATCAGCGTATATGCTATAATTTGTCCTGCTTCTGTTCTTAATGTTCCTTCCCACATGTTTCGTAGCACGTATTCTAATGCTCAATTGAATTGGGTTGCTAATAGCGCATCTCTTCATCTGATTTCTTTCTTCAACACAGAATAATTTGTTTGTCCTTCCTGTTTTATTATATTAATTTTTGTTGTTCTTACAGTCATTTCTATCAGTCCTCTCAGTGTTTTTGGTATTTCCAGTTCTTCTCAAGCTGTCATTAATTTTCCTGTTTTGATTGAGTCGAAAGCTTGCTGAGAATTCACAGGCAGTATTTTTATATCCATGCTACATTCTATATTTTCTTCAAAAATTTGTTCTACTATTTATGTATTTGTTGTTGATTTCCGTTTGATACAACCGCATTGTTGCTGTCTGACAATAGCTAATTATTTCAGGTGAATCATTGTTCAGGCTTGCCCGTTATGCTTGTACTTTCGAAAAACATCCCCGTATGTTACCGAATTGCATAGCGTCGAACAGAATTTGGGCACGAAATGGCCAACAAGGATACACTGAACTACTACTGTTAGGCCGAAGATCAGCCTATAAATAAGTGCTCATGTGTAATAATTGCTACGCTCGCACTTCCAAAGAACATCCTTGGATATTACCGCATTGCGCTACGAACGCCGATGGGACAGATCTTAAGCTCGGGACAGCCAAGAAGGGTGCACTGAACTCTTCATGAAATTTGATAATCATTCACTTTATTTGGTGTTTGTTTCGTCTTCATTTTTTGAGAATTCACTTAGTTTTTATGATAGGAGAGCTTGAAGCTCTCAAAGTATTTCTTGGTGATCATGATATTCAAATAAGTGAGGATTGAAAGCCATGTATTCTTATAAATAGTGGTTACCACGGCTTGCAATGAACCGGCGATATTGAACGAGATGAATGCCTTTTACATATTAAAACGAACTCTATCTCATCTTGCTCATGATCTAGATTGAAACTGGCCTCTCTGTCATTTTTCTGATCTATTCAATTCGACAACATATATTGAGAAATAATAGTTGTGAGTATTGGAACTCTTCTAATCATATCCATGATGTCATACCCTAAATCCATTTGAACAAAGAATCAATTAGTTTCCACTGGATTAGGAATAAAGCTCCTTGACTTAACTTCATGATTTCGTCATTATTAGACTAAGAGATGGTGACAGTTGGAGCTCTTTGATTCTATACCGCATGCCTTTTCAAAGGTTGAAACCATATCCCTTAATAAGTTAGGTAGGAATGTAATTGACCGATGCACGCTTGCTGATCATACTGCAAACTGCAATTAAATATATTCTTTGAAAGTGGTTTTTATTCGTGACATCATTCTGCATGCCTTTGTAGCGTGGAATAGTTGGAATTGGTTTAAAGTGATTCGCAACAACCCTAAAAGCTCGTACGGTCGAATGAACTCGTGAAAAAAATTATGTGGAATGCGTGCTCTCAAAATGCATCCAATGAGAAGCTGCGGCCAATCAATTTTTGTGAAAAATTAGCATGCTTCTACTTGTCGGCACCAAGAGTGGCAATTTATACAATAAAAGAGATTCCGGCTAATTGGTCCTACATTTGTGCGATTCATCCAAAATTTCTCACCCTTGTGCCAACGAGGGATGCATGTCAATTTTTTTTACAAGAGTTGCATGGCTGTTTTTTTTTTCTCCATTTTTACAACTAGCCTTCCAAGGGCTGATAAGCAAATGTTTTATATATATATATATATATATATATATATATATATATATATATATATATATATATATATATATATATATATATATATATATATATATATATATATATATATCTATTTATTTATTATATATATTATATTAATTATTTTCTACTAGTATATGAGATCGAGTGGATTGGTTCCCTTCAGTCTTCTGATATTGTCTTCATCACTGAGGAAGTTCACGGCCAGTTCATTTGGATGGTGATGTAATTTTTTTCGTGGGACTTGGCGAATTTCTTTATTTGTTCCCCAACATTTAGTATTTTGAAATCTTTATATCTGTTATAATTGCTTACATCCCATGGTACGTCAGTGATCATCCGTAGAGTTTTATTTTGGAAGCGTTGAATAATGTTAACGTCTGATTTTTTAGCGCACCCCCACAGTTGTATTCCGTAGGTCTAGATTGGTATTAGGATAGTTTTGTACACTAGTAATTTGCTTTCAAGACTTAATTTCGACTTGCGGTCAAGCAGCCAGTACATTTGTCTGATTTTTAGATTTAATTGGGTTCTTTTTGTACGCAAGTGAGTTTGCCACGTTAGTCTTGTCTCTAGCCACATTCCTAGATATTAGACTTCACTTTTAGTTTCTATATGTTCATTTTTAATTGTGACTGGTTGGCAGATGACTCTTTTGGTTGTGAAAACAATGTGGGTGCATTTCTCTTCATTGATTTTCATGCGCCATCTCTCAGACCATTTTTTATTTCGTTTAGAGCAGTTTGCAGTTTTTCTGATGATTTATTGGGATCTTCATGGGAGGCTAGAATTACTGTATCGTCAGCGTATGTTGCAGTCATGGTATCCTCAGAATTTGGTAGGTCTGCCGTGTATAACTGATAGAGTACAGGTCCCAATACGCCTTCTTGCGGGTACTCCAGCTTTACTTAAGTGTAATTTAAATAGACTTTCTCCGTGTCTCACTTGGAAGTATCTTTCACTCAGGTAAGATTTAATCAATAAACAGTATTTATGTGGCAACTCCAGTTTTATTTTGTGCAGCAGACCTTCGTGCCATACTCTATCGAAGGCTTGACTAATGTCAATAAATGCACTTGAACAGATTTTTTGGTGTTGGATATTTTTTTCTATCTCGTTAACAACACGATGTACTTGTTGTACTGTGGAGTGTTGATGTCTAAATCCAAATTGATTTAGATGGAATCAGCTCTTTGTCTTCTATTATACTCTTCAGTCTTCTCGATAATAGTCCTTCAAATAACTTTGATAGTAGTACAGGGAGCAATGATATTGGTCGATATGATGTTACATCATTTGTTGGTTCTCCTTTTTTGTGTATAAGGATGACCTGTGCCAATTTCCATTGGACCGGAAGATAAGATGTTCTTAGGATAGCATTGTAGATTTGTGTTATAGCAGTTATAGCCCTTTTTGGAAGTTCTTCAATAACTTTGCCATTAAGTAGATCGTATCCGGGTGATTTTTGGTATTTAGCAGGTTGATTTCTTCTTTTACTTCTTTGAAAGAGATGTGCTTTATAGGGAGCGATAATTGCAGCGAAGCGATCAAAAAGTCTTCTATCTGTTGGTTCTCATTGGCTGTTATCGAGCATGGGCTAGGTTCGAAAACCTTTGCTAGATGTTCTGCAAACAGGTCAGTTATTTTCCTCATCTTCCCTTGTCCATGTTCCATCCATTTTTTTTATCGGTGGGATATGTTGGATAGGTCAATTAAGTTTCTTTGTAGCCTTCCAGAGTAAATAGTCGTTTTCGGGCGATTGCGAGAGATTGGATAGGTAATCCTGAATAGTGTTGTTTTTTATCCCACTTGTCATTTGCTTTATTTTTTTACATAATCTATTCAATTTAAGAACACAGCATTTCACTCTTTTTTTTGCACGCCTCTCAGTATCAGGCTCCAAATCGATCTTAACTTCTCCAAGTTACAAAGGCGTACAAAATAATGTCACCGAAAACCCCATTTTCTCCAAAAAATATAATTGAAGTTTGCAAAATGACCGGAAAGTGAGCATCGATCAATGAACTTTCTATCTCTCTTATCAAGGGGTATAGTTTCAACCGACAAAAAGGCATGGGGTATAAGATTTAAGAACCACAATTGTCACTATCTCCCAGTCTATATAAAAGTGACCCTTTATAAGTAACTGACATATAATTAGAGTAAGATGGCATCCAGCATAAATCAGTATTATCTTCGAATTGTCAAAAATCAAGATCGTCTGATTATCATTCCCAAATACTGATTCTATGATTAATATGTTCATTCTAAACGCAAATTGATAGTTCAAGAGCCGACCGCACCTTCTCGTACCAGACCGAAATTAAAGTGGTCAATAGAGTGATAGACCTAAAGAAACCAGAATCCTCTCCTAGTTGTTGAAAAAAGGATCATTTCCGTTCAAATCTCTCGGGGTTGACTCCATGGAAAAATAGATTGCGAAGGTCAAGTACTTCAAGACAAAACCAGGATGCAACCTCCTGTTCTGTCCAGGAATATTAAGTTTGAACAGGGAGGTTGAATACGAAAATAGGTTATACTTAGGGATGACTGCAGTCCTTCTTGGGATGGCATCCTGGTTTTCTTTCATTATGTAAATGACCTTCGGTGTCGACTAGTTTCAATCGTAAGCTCTATCAGAAAAGTTGACTTCGAGAAAAATGACCGGAAATAGTCTTTCTTTCGACATTTGGAACCAGAATTAATTTAGTTTAGTAGTCTCTTGACCATTATATTCCCGATTGATTTGCTTCATACAATTTGGCCGTGTGTTCGAACAGGGAGCATAAGCTACGGCCGACTCCCCGACTATAAATATTGTTGTAATCACGTCAATAGGATATAGGTCACAATTTTTCTAATAAAAATCAACTTCAATTGAGGCTTCTGCAAACAATACCTATAACATGTGAGGTAAATAAATATTGATGTTTTGCTAATTGTTTCTTCATTGTCCATGGAACACGATTTCAACACACTTCCATATTTGAGTGACCTCTATCAGTTCTTATATGGTGAACCAATTTTTTATTGATATATGAAAAATGCTACGTTGATTTTGAAACGGCCATATTGAATTTTCTGCATTCTGTGAATACAGCACATTTTTCGTAAATTTTCTGGTAAAAATATGAAACATTGTTGGAATGTTCGAAAGAGATTCTCCCGTAATCAGTCGCAACTTCCAAGAGATCACTGGAAAAGCTCTAGAAGGATATAAAAAATGTGATACTCGTTTCTCTCTTGTTATGTAGCAATTTATTTCACACATTTTGTGGTAATTATTAACAATTTACCCGGGTAGCACTATAATTTTCTCCTGCTAAGTGGATACTAAAAAAACTAGGGCAAAATAGAGTACACTGGAACAGTGAGAACTGAGTTTTATAAACGAGCGCTTCTGGCAGAAATATAACTCACTCTGATATTCTAATAGTGCTAGAATTATTAAAGAGTATTTAATAATACACATTAGTACGCTCGGAATGAGATTGAATGTAGACAGAGAAAATTATTGACTTTCGTAATTCTAGGAGATTAATTTGCTTATTTGTAGAGTGAGGGAAATCTCGGTTGTACTTTCCAATACTTTTCGGTATTAAGAATGAGTTATCTGAGGGGAATTACGACTACGAAGCATCCATGAATTCAGGATCAAGCGATTCTTATCTTGTGCACTTCAACTGCATTGCCGAAGAACAGTTCTATCGTTTAAGTTTTTTGTTGAATTCAGAATAGTGTATAATATGCCCGATATTATTCCGTTCATTAGTAGTACGGTTGCACTTTAGTGGCAGCTACAACTTTGCAATGTGAAATTGGGAAAACTCTTCCCTATTTTCAACCCGTTTGCTGTTGAATATTTCACAACTTAATTTCTGTTCGTGGAGCCACTTTACGCCTTGCCAGCAGTTTCCAACTGATATGTGAATAATTTATAACGTTCACATATTGCATGTAACTAACAAAACGTTTTTACTAGCACAAGACTAATAGGAAAATTTGTATAGTATTTCATACTGGCATTTTTGTTTTGGAATGTGAATATGACTCATATAAACGTTTTGAATATTTGAAAACTTCTGAATTTTGCATTCTAATAAACGATATTGTGTTTCATTTAGTAGTAGGAGGAATATTCTTAACAAACTTCACGTGTTAAGTAATACCATTGTTCCTCATATTACCCTAACTAACCGATAAATGTTTTTAAACATCTACTAATAAAGTGTAGCCTAATTTACGTGATGTTTGCAGGCTGATTAAGTCGTGCGATAAAAGACAAGACGAGTTCAAGGACTGATGAGTTATTTAAGCTATGAATTATTATTCTTCTTCTTTTGTGGCACAACAGCCCTAGAAAGACCAAGGCCTCAAGTACATGCGTACTCGCTTCGTTACAGAATCATCCTGATAGATTCGAAGCCTCCATCACTAACGATTGAACGGCATCAGAGAGATTTCTCGTGCTACAAGGATTACCTTTAAGACATACAGGTGGTGGTGGTAAGCCTATAGTGACCGAGTATGAATTGAATGCTTGACCTTATAGCACTCTTCCAGTAAATCATACATACCGGCCAGGAATCGAACCAGGGACCCCGGGATTCGTACGTCACAGACACGCATTGAGCCACTGGCCCGGCTATGAATTATTCTGCTTACTGAAATTCAATCCATGTCGGCTCAATATCATATACTGTGTCTGTGTTGTATTTATTTGTTGGTAGAGTATTTCTGTAATGGAGTCTCTCTTTATTTGTTGAGCCACTTGATGACGCTGGATTTTGTCGAGCTCATGGTTGGTATCTTAAATGCCTTTTTCTCCTTACTCATCTCCTGTGAAATACCCAAACTTAGTAGATTAGTGGGTAGAGCTCTTTTCATTGATAAAACTTGACGTATTCACGTAACTTCTATTGATACAAGAATACATAAGACACAACAAAAGATAAAAGGTAATAGATAAAGGTATGTCAATTCCAATTCACCTACCAGGTTAAGAGATACAGTGGGGATTCATTCAATGCTTTGGACTCAACTTCTGGATTTTGAATGGACTAGAATCAGTTTTGTAGACTGGATATAGCTTGACTATTAGATCGAGTGACAGATTTCAATTTGACTTGGCCGTATTGGACCAAGTTGAATAGGATTGGGTTTGATCTACAAATAAATAGGAAACTGAATTTGGCCGAACTGGACCCAAGGATACTATGGATTTAATGATAGCGTTAAACTGGACTGTGCCGTATTCGGCTGAGTAAGACTGGATTGGGTTTGATCTACGAAATCAAACAAACAGAAGACTGAATTTATTGGACTTTATAACGAACTTTAAAGGATGTCGAAGCAACATGAACTAGTTCTATGTTTTCCGCAAACTCTATCTTCAAAATAGCCTAGCTCAATTTAATCAAAAATATAACAATTAATCCTGGGGCCGAACTGGCTAACTTACAAATTAAGTACAACTTTGTCAAAATAATATATCGAACTTTGCATCAAATAACTACAAATTGAACAAGAAACTAGGTTGCCATGCAATTGCTTATTTTTTCGTCCTCAGGTACACAACCGCGGAATGAGAGATGGTAGGATGGACGGATAGAAAATCTGCTCTTAGGACAATAAGGTATATTGATGGATTTATTTCATATTTTCAATTCACTGTTCACATCGTTATAACATAGTAAAAAATATGAATTATGTTTAAAAGTGCTGTAATCAAGTTTAAAAAAATATTTATAATTGAGAATAATTTTGAGTTGCTCAAGCGCCGTCATTTTCGCGCGCTCTACTTATGACGTCAAATATCATGTTCAGTCACATTAACAGTCCATTGTTTACTACAGGTGCTTTCGTTCTCAACTTATTTCAGCATTAAAAAAGGTCGAAAGTCAGTTTATAAGTATTGCATTGTGCCTGAATGCAAAATATTATTAAAAATGTACCTGATAAAGTATTTTTCCCAATCCAGACAGGATGCAAAATATGTAAGAGATAAAGTATCATAATAGATTTGACAGATCATGAATAACATTATATGTGATAAGTTTCAGCAATAAAATAGAGTGTATGTATGCGGCTTCGTTCAACATTTGCTTGTTATAAAATAGACAAAAATTATAGGTCAAATTTATCTACTGCTCATCATATTCCGGATTGTATTTATTAAAATTGCGTACATGATGTGTTATCATTGAATAATAACTTTGCAGTGTTCACTATTTTTACCTCAGCGGACGTAGAATTTGGATTTGAAAGAAAATAAGACGACATCATGAGTGAATCTATTCTTGACAGATTATCCGATTGTGCTTTTACAAAACTACTGTCTTAAATGATTTATAATCTCACTAGGATGCTAAAATTACTTTCGAACAATATATGAATTCACCACACGTTATTACTATGTTTTCTGATCAAAAGCCTGCAATGGCATACAAATATGAGCAGTGCGCACTTGTTAGCATAGTATTTGACGTCACATTTCGCTTCAACCAATAGTGTTGCGTTTCAGAACTTTGAATTTCCCTCGCTAAATTTGCACTTTTATTTATTGATTTTAAGCAATTGAAAAGATACTAATTACCAAAATGATGGCTCAGCACAAATGTCCGGCCAATAAAAATATTTGAGCCAAATTTAAATTTCATCCATATTCCCAATTAGATCTCTTAGCATTGATCAAGATGCTGTAGAACATAAAATAAAACAATATATCAAACAGCGATATCTACTCACCAGCTGAAGAATGGAACAATAAATAAATCACTTTATGGAAATCAAAATGGTGGGTACCTACCTTTTTTTCAATAGAAATTATCAGCAAATTCATCAGAGTAGCGAGTGTTCAATAAAGCTTGGAGAAAAATCATATCAAAAATAGCAACAAGGTAAAAAATTTATAAACTAACAAAAGTAAAATAGATTAGAAAATGTAGGGCAGAACAGCGGCGGTTTGCGTCCCCAATGCCTATTTCACACCAAACTGTAACCCTGAATGGCCATGAGTGACTTCACTCATGAAGCAAAAAGATGCACTTCCTCTGATCAAATACATTCCAATATGAATGGTTACCAAGTACAACAAACGTCTGGCAAAATGAGAAAGTGAATGAGTTGCATATGATACGCATGGAGCTAACTGTATTTTTTCATCAGTGACCATTGATGGAAACTAGAGGATCAGCCATTTTCATGAATGATAAGTGCGTTCTGTTGTCTCTCAATTGCTCACTCATGGCAACTCATGGTCACTGTTTGGTGTGAAAAAGGCATAACGCAGACTTCAGCAAGTCTTTACTGAGTTGTGATCAGAAAAAATACGCTCATGAACCAATTACGGCAAAAAAGTAAGACAAAATAATTATCAGGCCCGAGATCGATCGACCTGGTTTACAACAGGACGTAGCGTTCATAAGGTGGTAAAAACATAAATGATGGCTACAACAAATGCTCACTGCAAAAATAAACAAAAAAAAATACGTGGTGAAGCCACGAGGTGCCTAATCAGACAAATTAGCACCAACAAAATTCTAAACTACAAAAAAGCAAACCTGAACCACTTAGCTGATGATGTCGCTGGAGATCCCAACTGATTTGTCTGCCTGGCATCTGAATCTTGGCCTTCAGATCTAAATGGACTGGATTCTAGGTGTTCGGGAAATCTGGAGTGGAAGTATGGTACTCCTACAGTATGTGCTTTGATTTCGGACGACGTTTGATTGCAGGTAGTAAGCTATTTTAAGTAATTCTCAGTGGACTTCTTAACCTAATAACAAAAATGGCCAAGCCGCCTCACAATATCAGGTCAAAGCAGAGGTTAATTCCAGAAAAATGCTCAACTTGAGCTTGCATACGCAAGTAAACATTGGAATGAACCACAAAATTGTGGTGGTGGAATATATGAGCAAAAAATCTAACGTTTGTTCTAAACAAGAATTTGAGGCTAATTCTCTACTCAAGTCCAGTGGATTGGACTAAATTTGTAAGGAAGCGTTTGTTATTAGGAACAACAAATAAACCCAGCGGACGCCCAAAGCAGCTAACATTCAAAATGATTCAGTAACTTCACTGGGTTCATTGCGCTTATTGCAACCAGTGATAATCATAAACAAAGATATTAATCAATTAATTGATGTGAATTAACAATAAACACATTTACCACAGTCTGAAAAAACTAGACTTGAAGAAAAGAACAGAAGTGGTGGTTTGAAATGTGAATTGAAACTTTTGAATATGAGCTTGAAATTATTCATAACTCAGCTACTTCAATCCGACACAAGTTAATCAACATTTAGAAGAATATTGTGGAGAATAAAATGTCGCAAGAGTGGCCAAAGACCGTGAATTTTGAAAAATTGGATTTGCAGCATTCTAAAGAAGGTAAAAATATACTACTTTTTCACATGAAAAAATTTGCTCCAGTTCTGTTTATTCATAATTTACATATTTCACATTCTTCACGTCAAAATGTTGGAGAATCATTCAATGTGAAAAATAAGAAGGTATAATACGTATTCTACATTTTAGGATAAGTTAAATATCAAATCTTAGGTTGATTTCCACCAGCTTCAGTCCGGGGAAAAATGAGCTTTGAATCAACTTCGTGAATGAAAATGAACAGCTGATTTAAACAGGATTTCAACATTTATCCTTATTGGTACTTAAGATGAGGCTGATTCTAGATATAACACAAGCTTTATACTTCTTTTCCAGATAAAAGAACTGATTTGTTCGCACCACAAGGTCGCGAATATCCTTGACTCCAATCAGAACAGCTGGAGTGGAAATTAAATATAACGATTGATTCCGAACCGGTGAATTTCATATTTGAAAAAGTGAAAGCGGTAAACGCCTTGTCACATAAATGTTTTATGCTATAATATCTTCCTATTATCCTTCCAATACCCTTGATATCTGATGTCAGCTTATTTAATCCTCCCTCTATTATGCAGTCTCCAATTAATTTTGGAACAAGGTATATGGACTATAATATCCCCATATAATCCTTCCTAACTAATTAAAGGTTATATAATCCATTCAACTCTTCAAATTTGAGTGTACTTTCCTGTCGGCATTTTGCTTCTCATATTTCCATCATATCAAAGGACTATACTAGCCCAAGCTAACACATTCAATTATACATTATGTATATCGTATTCCACCGGTCATAGCTCCAGTTGAGTGTGATTCGAGGATCTTACACTCGAGGCACCGTAACTCCTCAAAACCGTATATGAATATCAGAATTCATAAACCATTACTATAATCAGGCTATTAACAACAAATTTGAGCGGAGCCTTGAAGATATATGCAAAATTTAATGTGTGCAATATTAATTCATGAGCGCCAACTGAGTTGCAGCATTTAATTGGTTCTTCTCCATTATTTGAAAAATTCATGTGTGTACAGATAAGTCAGTCAATGAAATCAGAGAACAAGTTAGGATGAATGCTTTTACAAGCTGATTATGTTGTCATAAGAATCCTTTCCCTAACTTTTGTGTAGCATTGCTAATGAAATATTATATTTTATTTATAGCTCACTCCAAGTACATGAATATATTATAAGTATAATGTGATGGATTACTTGATACAACTACGTTATGCTTTTTATTGAAGTAATATTTGTACTTACTCAGAATATATGAATATTTTGATTAGGTTTAATGTAGTGTCTGATATTTACTATGGACAAGCTTTCCTGGAAAAAATATTGAATTCATTAAGCATATCTTTGTAATACCTATATTTCAATTTTCATGTTTGTATTACAGAATTCGGTCCCTTGTGTGTTGTTAACATACTCCCTCTGATTTTCTATAATGTTGGTGTGACCTAAATATTTTAATTCAAACAGGAAATTAGATCTTGATTCCACTCTAACAAAACATGTTGAGATTAAGATATATTCTGTATGAGAATTTACCACAGAGTTTTGCCTTATCTCTCTCGTAGGACAAGATATTTGTTTATATTTGTTACTGTTGCAATGCGCGCGCTGCAGTCAATGAAGTCACACTGTTTTTTGGATGCTAGTTACCTTGAGCGTCAGCTAAGTTTTTTTTTGAGTCTATGAAAAACGGTTTTTCTACTTTAGTCATATCGGCAACATTTGTTTCAATTTAAGTATTTAGTCTAGGGACATCGTTCAGGATTGAATGTATTGCTATTTCCTCATTCAACCTCTGCAATTTTGTGAGTTTTTCCAAACGTTCACTTTTTGCGTGTGCAAGTCCAAGTTTGGGGATTCTTCTGGGCAAATACCTTTGCTTCGGCCGAATATCTTAGGGCAGTCTGGTCAAACGTTTTATTCGGCGGAGCAGCCCACGTGTTGGGGATTAGTATAAATTGTGAGTGGCTGCTTCGTTCTCTTTTCTTTGCTACCATCTGCGATTCAACATCGTCCAGACCAAGGCACGACGCTGTGGAAGTACCTGACTCTTACTCTGGATTTCCTGATCACCTGAAATCCAGTCAAATTAGATCTAAGGGCTAAGATCCAGACACAAGGCAGACCAGTATTAGAGGATAAATTAAACAAAGCACATACGGGGTATATACATAACATCATCAACGCACAATCACACCACTTCAAGTTCAGGCAGGTAGACTAGGATAATAAGGTTAAAAGTTCAGACTAAGCTTCCCAGACGCTCTCGTGAATCTCAGATTCTCGCGCAAATCCCAGACTTGCAGCGAGTCCCAGATTCGCTTCAGGTCCCGGACCTGGTAGAACACTCGATTCCGGATCGAGTGACTTAGCATCTGTCACTAATGAGTACATCAAGGCATTTGAAGTATTCAGTGAAAGCCGAGACAAACCGAAGCTCAGCCTCCCCACTCAGATGTAAGCGAACATTAGACAACTGTACTAAGCAGTGCACCGTTGGGACCAGGCCGGTAGCTGGTACATCGTTGGGCCATCACGGTGTTACGCGCCATTAGGATAAGGATAAGGAAAGATATAAATCACATACCATACAACCACTGCAATTCACACACCTCCAATATACAAACACACTCTAATACACACATGTGACTAACTCACCCTAAACTCTTCAAGATACACTAAGGACACTGTAACTTCACTCTCCTAAGTAATATCTCAAACTGAGGTAACAAATGGATATCGGACCGTTTAAATAACCTACGTGTTATGTAACTTGCAGAAATTGTTAGAAATGATATGATTATTGATCTTACATATAACATATGAAAAATATCGCTAACACAAGTCAATTAGGATTTCCAGTGACGCCGCCAACTAAGTAGTTCAGTTTTCATTCATTTGCTATTTAGACTTTTGTATGTTGGTGCTAGTTTGTGTAATCAGGCACATCGTGGCTTCACCACGTATTTAGTTTTTTTTTTTTTTGTGTAATGCTGTGGTAGGCATTCGTTATCGCCTCTCTTTTTTATGCTATACCAGGTCGATCGAACTCGAGCCTGATTTTCATCATTTTTGTCGGAGTGGGTTAATGACGTTATTGTTTCGCTAACAATTCAGTTGAGACTTGCTGAAGTCAGCTCTATGGACGCAAATCGACGTAATCCTGTTTCACATTTTATTTATTATGCCTTTTAGTTATTTTCCATATTTTCTAATTGTCATTTGGATTTATACTCTTGTTTTGTTTTCAAACTTAATTAAATATGCACTTCTTGAGTAAATTTTATTTTTATCGATTCTGTAAGCAAGTACTCACCATTTTAAGTATCAGGAAGTAGTTCATCTAGTTTTTTTTCCACAGCTGGTGGGTGAGTATCGCTGTTTGAGTTATTGTTCTATTTAATGTTCTGCGGCATCTCGATCGACGACGACAGATCTTATTGTCCTAAAATCTAATATTCTACCCCCGTCCATCCTATCATAGCTTTTTTTTACAAGTACTTACGCAGTGGTGTGGCTGGGGATGGGAAAAATCAACAGTCGCGTGGCGTCTTAGTTTTTTGTTACTCTTTTTCCACACAAAGTCCAGTATACTTGTTTGTATATAGTTTGTATGCTGTCGGAGCTAACCTCACAGCTACCTAATCCGGCCCTGGGATTGATTTTAATTTTTTTTTATAAATACTGAGCTGGACCGACCCAAAGATATGGTTTACGGAGAATTTGTGAAATAGTTCATTTGTTCCACAACTCTTTAAAAATATTGTAACAAATTGGCGCCCAACGTAGGATCAATGTATTTTCTAATGGGTAGAATCGCTACTTCGGTTCAATTGTTACAAGCTACGGCTAACAAGATGATACCTTCGTTAAAACAAAAACGGGTAATCTAGATAAATGTTGAACAGTTATATAATAAAACTGGAATGGTTCAAACAAACTGGATTGATGAATGTAAGTAGTGGAAATTAGTAAATTCAGTAAACTATAAATTTTTTTTCTTTCTAATTCTACAGTCTCAGCTACACCTTAGCCATCTCAAGCTCCTTGGAATCACTGAATTCAAATTTGAATTCATACATGAATTAATATCACATAGTAGCAAGAAAAAGTAGTTTTCTTTTGTCAAATTGTCACAACTGACAATCGGTTATATTTGAATTCACTTATTTTCACTATTTACATAAAAAAAGAAGGGTGAGTCAATTACCGGAAGAGGACAACAAAGCGCCGACGTTTTAGTTCAATTTTGAACCCTCACTAGAGCTACAACTAGCATAATGGTAATCCAATAATCGATGTGAAATTTATGGCAACAAAAATAGTAAACCTGTGATTTATAAAATAAGGAGGTGTTAATTTAGAACCTAAAATAAACTTTAACTATCCAAGAATGTATTTCATAAACAATAAAAATGGTATTGGATGAATATAAACAAGCTCACATGTTTGGTAACATGTAGTAAAATCCTTGTTACTTGAAGGACTGCCAAGTATTTAATAGTAACGTGGATGTGACTTATAAACAAATCTGACTTTTATACAAACACGGTGCGATTTACGCCAATGTTTCAACTTGAAGCTGGTCTTCTAATCTGAGCAGAGGTGGCGCCACAATCCCGGAGGGCTCGATGTAGCCGAAAGTGAGTCAAATATTAACTTTTACTTACTTGTACTAAGTACAGGAAGTATTGTGGAACCGACAAAATTCACCTATCAAGATTTTGATAGAAATGTCCCTTTTGAGCATCACTGGATATATTCTGACTTTCTTCGGCTTGATGTCAGTACGTATGTTCGTTCGTGCGTTCGTACTTTCGTTCGTGCGTTTGTAACTCGCAAATATCAAAACTGGTTGAATGTATAATGTGAAAATTTTGTATTCAAGACTGGTATTGGGTCTAGTTGTGCACCTCGAATTATTGTTTTAATCGTCTGTACCAGAATGCACTTTACTTGGACTTTTTTCCGAATTTGTCCAATAAATCCATGATGATAAGATGTTGAAATTCAGTATTTGAACTTGATGTTGTATCAGAATAGTTATTTCTGTATGAATTAGCCAAGCCAGAAGTGCACTTCACGTGAAACTTTTTTTAAATTTTATGCATAAATGTGAGATGATCAGCCGTAGCATATTTAAATTTAGTATTTGAACTTGTTGTAGCATCAGAATAGTTATCTACTATTTTTGTATTAATCGGCTGAGCCGGAAGTGCAGTTTATATGCATAACAGACTTTCAGAATTTTTTGTATGAAACAATCAGTTTAATTGGAATGATGAGGTAGGCAATAATAATCTGTTGTCAATTTTTTGATTTTGGTTGACATTGTACATGTCAAAATATCATTGAAATAATATGATTCATAATCTGAAGTAACAAAAAACCTAATTGAATGTATTTCTGTATGTATCAAATGATGTACAAGTGAATCATGTGATGTTTACATCAGATTTTTTTATAACAATATTTTGTATATCATTCTACCACGAACCGAAAGACGAATAAATATCAAGAAAATGCCGAGAGAACTTAATTCTTGTAATTGTGATGTGTGGGCTGAAATTGAAATAAATTCGCGGAATTCAATACTACTAACGAGTAAATAATACACGTCAAAGTGATTTCAAAATTCCTAGTTTTAATGGATAAATAATAGTACTAGTTTCAGGAATGCAGTTGTTCTCAGCTACCTTCTGACATTTTTCCTGTTCTTCTGAGAAAAATATATATTTTTAACAATTTCAGAGTCATTCCACTTTCTTTCATTGTGAAGTTTCTTGAAATTGACATTCTATTGACTTGTTATTATTTCCTGAGAGTATTGTTTGATATGTCAATCATATCCCAATAATCATGATTTACTATTTACAGTTAGCATCGTCTTTCCTCATAAATGGTTATATGTCCATAACAATTTGTTTCAATTACCCATAATGCTGACCCCATTACAAAGTTGTAGTTCTGTACTTCCGAGAAAAATGACCAAGCATTAGAAATATCTCCCCTGAAATCTAGCGAACTTTGCCGTCCAATAGCACACAATACTTGAAAACGCTAAGCGCCTTGTTCCAATTTCAGATAACCGGGCGAACATACGATGCATAACTACTACTCCCTATCTAATCTGTCATCTTTGATGTAATTTGTCATTATTGTATCTACTTGCTTCGCTGCTTTGCAGAACCATCTAGGATCCAAAGATGAAGAGATATACACCATATTAATCATGTATCGTATGACATGAATGTAAACTAAACATAGTTAGGATGAACACGGTGAATGTCTTTGGAGGATAGAAAAAAGTGCACTTAGGTAATTACGTGATATCGCAGATTAGAACTAGCAAGATGGGAATTATCTTATGTAGTTATCAGTGACATACTGGAATAATAATTTGAACCGAGGGGCTCGTTTTTGTCCTTATTACATAAATTATCAGAAAGGGAGTTATAAAGCGCACGAACTCAATTGATTCTCTTCCAATTACATGTTGTAAGAATTAGGATATAAAGGTACGGATATATTCTCTACGAGTTCAATAACAAATGCTCAAAGGACTAAATCAAGTTTATTCCAGAACTCCTCCAATTGACAGAATAAAATCATTTCTTCTCTAACGTCAGAAGAACAATGATTGATCCTTCCACGTACACAAGTACATAATTCAAGCTATGTAAGTAGCTTTTGAAGAATCTTTGTTGGTCAATACTGATGATGGTGCTTTGAATGGAAGTAAGAGATAGTGAGGGAAGATTATTGATGAACTCTTTAACGTTAAGACTCCAATTGAATATTGATGGATCAGATAAGAAGAAATCAACCATGCCTTCGACTAATAGGGAGTATGCATGGAATTTAAATTTGGTTCAAATATTTTTTTCCGAATTTATATTGGGCGGACTTTTGTACTAAACTATCATTTTAGTATTCAATATCTTTTCAATTACTGAAAATCAATAAATAAAAATGGAAATTAAGCGCGGGAGATTCAAAGTTTCAAAACGAAACGCCATTGGTTGAAAGAAATGTAACGTCAGGTACTACTAATACTGCTACTTGTATGGCATTGCAGGCTTTTGATTAGAAAACATGGTAATAACGTGTGTGTTGTAAGTTCATTTATTGTTCAGATGTAAATATAGCATCCTAGTGAGATCAAAAATCATTTGAGACAGTGGTTTCATGAAAGCACAATCGGATAATCTGTCAAGAATAGATCTATTCATGATGTCGTCTTATTTTCTTTCAAATCCAAATTTTACGTCCGCTGAAGTAAAAAGAGTGAACACTGACAAGTTATTATTCAATAATAACACATTATGTACGCTTTTTCAATAAATGCAATCCGAAATATGATGAGCAATAAACAAAGCCACATACATACACTGAATTTTATTGCTAAAACTAATTTCATTTAGAGTACGTTCCACTTAAAGACCGCAACGCTCACGCTCACAGCCGTGGATCTTGCTGTTCCACTAACACATGGTCGATGTGGCTGTTGCTTCAAGTGGAACGATGCCAGTGTCTGTTAAATATCAACTAAACTGACAATTCTTGGTTAGAACCGAAAAGTAAATCATAAATAAGATTAAACTAACCTGTAGCAAAAAGGATATACGAATGGAATAAATTTAATATGCCTGTGTAAATAATTCGCTCTTGAATAATAAATAATGATAATGAGAGACCATGAAATTATTTGTTATATGACAAATAGAAAATCTTGAATCAATTGACATAGCTTGGAATCGAAAGTACAAATTGGGGAGGCATCTTCTTATTCAATTTGAACTTTCTGCGATTTATTCAAAAATGAACGCAACGCCGCTTTGACCCACCTTTGAATCGCAGGCGTAGGGAGCTAGAAGTAGTCGAGATCAATTACGTCATCTATGACGTATTTATTATGAACGCCAAGACCGCGATCGTCTTGTGGAACGATTGAGTGGAACGTACCCATATGTTATTCATGATCTGTCAAGTTTATTATGACACTTCATCTCTTCTGATAACCTTACATCATTTCTTACGTATTTTAAAACCTGCCTGGATTGGGAAAAAGACTTTATCAGGTACATTTCTGATAGTATTTTGCATTCAGGCACAATGCAATACTTATAAACTAACTTCTGACCTTTTCTAAGGCTGAAATAAGTTGAGAATGAAAACAATGGACTGTAATGTCACTGGACATGTTATTTGACGTCATACATAGAGCGCGCGAAAATGGCGGCGTTTGAACAGCTCAAAATTATTCTCAATTCTAAATATATTTTTAAACTTGATTACAGCACTTTTAAAAATAATTTATATTTTCTACTATGTTATAACGATGTAATCAGTGAATAAAAAATATTTAAAAAATTCATGAACATTCCCTATTCTTGGGAAATATTATTTTACTGCACATTAATATTTCCTCACGACAATTGTATTGCATTATATAATGCTGCTGTGTGAGTTATTGGAAGATTAGGCTTCTTTGGGAGATGATGAAAGATCAACATATAGTGTAAATTGATAGGAAATGATGCTGCTATGTGAATTGCTGAGAGATGATGCTATGTAAGTTGATAAAAGCTGGTGTTGCTATGCAAATTAAAGTTTTGCAGGATAAGGTGATTTATTTAAATTGATAAAACATGATTCTGCTATGTTATTTGATGGAAGGTGATGATGCTATTTAAGCTGATGACAGATCGTGCATCCACGTTAGTTGATGGAAGTGAAGTTAATAGGAGATGTGAATTGATGGAAGATTATACTGCTGATGAGAAATGATGTTATAGTAGCTTATGGAAGATGGTTATTCAATATAAATTGTTGACAGAGGACCCTGCTATGCAAGTTGAAGGAAAGTGAAGTGATTGGTAGAGTGTGTGATTATTACTAAGAATAGAAAACCTGTGTCGACATATGCTGATGATAGTCTTTTGAGCGGAAGTAAAATAAAATAAGTAAATAAGATTGATAAATTACTGGAACGGGATCGTGAATTTGAATGTTGTTAGATGTGAAAGAATGAAAAAGTCATGACTCCAACTGATACTGGTATGGTGGACATCATTTTTACGGATATGGTAGATATTCTTTCAGTGCACATTGGTACATTGACTGATTTTCCTGAGCTGTGAGCTCGGTTTTTGAGCAACGATTGGAGTATTATGTTGAATGAAACAACTTCATTTATTTGCTATTTCAGTATGTTATGTGTGATGTACTTCAATGAAGAAATTGGGAAAGAGTAATTTCTGGATACAAGATTAAGAATACTTCAAAAATATCTAGGAAATATATGTGCTCCACGTGTTTTCACAAATGGTTGTAGGAAATGTTTGGTTATCGTAGGTAGATTTTGAAGAAGTACGAACAGCATACTACTGTGGTACTGGGATTCACAAATAATATTTGTAGGAATGAATAGAATGGTGAGATATGAAATATATCATTCCATGAACTATGTAACATTTAGAAACAATTATTTAAGATCGTGAAGAGTTGCTAATTTCGTTGAACTGTCTATCGAAATGTTCTGATAGTAGATCCATTCAGTTGAATCTTGACGCAATCTATAAAATAATGATTATTGATATTTTCTTGGAATCTGCTCTATACCCTTGTGGGCATCGCGATTAATTTGATTTTAGTTCAGATTTTTCTTCGATTCTCTCGATTCTGCTTTTATTCTTAGAAGTTGACAGTTGATACTGTTCCCCTTCAAATCTCTTTTACATTGTCTCTCCATGCTTTTCTTTTCTTCTTCTATTTTGCCCCTTTGTGATTTTTGTGTTTCATACTTGCTTTTTTCTGTCGATTTTCTGGCATTCTTATTGAGTGACTGCACCATGCCACTTGCTTCCTGTTCATAGTACCATGTATGCTTTCTATTTCCAGGCTTTCCCTCATTTTATCATCTCTCATTTTATCTATCCTTGTCACTCCTTTTACTCGTCTCAAGTATCTTATTCCCGCTGCCTGGATTTAACTTTTGTTCCTTTAATTTATTGTCTACGTCTCACTTTCATGTATCAAAGATGGTCCATATACTGATTTATGGATTTTTTTCTCAAATACTTTTTGACACTTGTTTATTATTTAATATTGTTTTGTTTATCGCATGTAAGATTTTATTGACTGCTGATGCTCTTGTGTTGATTTCTTGCTTCCTTTGTTGTTAATTGTTATCTCCAGATATGTGAATATTTCTACTTGTACTATTTTTTTCCGTTTATTTTTATCTTAATTATTGTATTTTGATTTGCTATCTTCATTGTTTTTGTTTTGTATACATTCATGATCATATTGTGCTCTTTTAGTTTATCGTTCCATAAATTTATATCGTATTGCATGTCTTTCTCGTCTTTAGCTAGAGTTGCTAGATTATCTGCGAAAGCACATTCACTTATTTCTGTTATTATCAGCTGATGATAACTTTTATTCACTTTTCTTGTTTTATCCTCTATTTCCTTGATGATACCAACCAAGAATATTTTGAATAGCAACGGGCTTGATGCACCTCCTTGCCTTAGTTCTTGCGTTGTGAAAAATTCTTCTGATGTTTCATTTCCGGTTCTTATGTAATTTGATGTCTTCCTGTACACACTTTTAATTGCTTCTATTAGCTTTCCACTATCCAGTGTTTCTCTCAATAGTTTTCACATATGCTTTCTTGGTACTTTGTCGGATCCTTTTTTTAGATCAACAAATGTTATATATAATCAGCTGTCCTAGTTTTTAGTTTTTTCTCTGAGCTTTCTGACTGTGTATATGTGATCTTGCGCAGAGTATCCTCTTCAAAGCTCGCTTTGTGCTTTCTCCATGGTTAAATCCACTTCTTGTTCAGCTTGTTTTCTATTAAAGATTAATATATTTCAGCTGCAGTACATAACAGTAATATCCCTCTGTAATTGTTACAATTCCTACTGTTTTCTTTTTTGTAGAGTGGGATAGATTCTTATTTCCTCTGAAGTTATCTTTTGGTATGTGTCCGAACTTATGCTAGAAAAAACAGCAACAAATGCGTTATTAGATTAGGAAGCTATCTCAGACAGAATTATAACAGAAAGATTCAAAACGAGATTTGAAAATATGACTATTATGAATATATACGCACCTACAAATGAGAAAGAAAGAGAGATGAAAGAAGAGTTCTATGAGCAGCTGCAATCCACGTATTACGCTTTACAAAATAAATACCGGAATGATATAATGATTATAATAGGAGATGCAAATGCCAAAATAGGTTCAAATAACTTAGGAAGAGAGACTGTGATGAGAAAAGAAGCAGTAGTAGAAATAAATGAGAATGGTGAAATGTTTTTAGACTTCTGCTCCCAGAACAATGTAATGATAGGAGGTAGTGTGTTCCCTCATAAAAACATCCACAAAATCACATGGATATCGCCGGATGGGAAACTAAAAATCAGATAGACCATATCGTTATAGATAAAAAATGGAGACACTCATTATTAGACGTAAGAACTATGAGAGGAGCTGATGTGGGATCCGACCATATGTTAGTAAGAGGAAAAATAAAAATAAAGTTAGCAAGAACAAATAAACCATCACATAATCAAAGAGAGAAATACAATATACAATGGCTGAAAGAAGGAAGTAAAACTACAGAAGAATACAGAAAAAAGTAGAAAGAAGCAAATAGCGCATCAGTTAAAGAAGAAGAAACAAACATAGAAGAGATGTGGGATAGATCCAAAATATATTCAAACAAACAGCCAAAGAGGTATTGGGAATACAGAAACGAACAAATAAACCATGGTTAAGCAGAGATACGTGGAATACAATAGAACAACGGAGAACAATAAAACATAGTATACTAACTAGTAAGGATGCAAAGCAAAAAGAAGAATTGGGAAAAGAATATAGGGAGAAAGATAAAGAAGTAAAGAGAAAAGCAAGAAAAGATAAGAGACAATATCAAGAAGAACTAATGGAGGAAGCAGAAATAGCTGTGAGAAATAACGACCTCAGGACCTTGTATAAAAATACAAAAATCTTAGGACAAAAAGGAAGAGTATTGAAGAACGAGAAAGAAATAATGGAACGGTGGGTAGAATATTTCAGTGAAGTATATGCGTCACAAAACATTGAAGAAGTGAGAGACGGAGGAGCTATACAGGAAGAACTCAACCTGAAAATGACCGAATTCACACACGATGAAATTAAGAAAGCCATTAAATCTTTAAAAAGAGGAAAATCTGCAGGATCGGATGATATTACTGCTGAGCTGCTAAAAGCTGATGTAGACACATCAGCAGACATTTTATATGGACTAAAGAATAATATATGGGAGAATGAACAGTTGCCAAAAGAATGAAAAAATGGAATAATAATAAAGATACCAAAAAAAGGAGACCAAATGAAATGTGAAAATTGGAGAGCAGTGACACTATTGTGTGTTATAAGTAAAGTAATGACAAAAATAATATTAGGACGAATGAAAGAAGAAATTGATGAAAGATTGAGACCAAACCAAGCTGGCTTTAGGAGTACGAGATCGTGTATAGATCACATAACCACGCTCAGAATCATAATTGAATGGCAAAATTAAGTATATCTAAACTTCATAGATCTCCGCCAAGCATTTGATAGAGTCAACAGAGCCAAGATGTGGGGAATATCAAAAAACTATGGAATTCCAGAGAAATATATTAGAGTTATTAAGATGTTCTACGATAACTATACAGCTCAAATCGCACACAACGGAAAATTAAAAAGGAAATACAAATAGAAAGTGGAGTACGACAGGGCTGTATACTATCACCAACTATATTTCTAATATTAGTAGACTGGATAATGAGGAAGACAACCAAAACCAAGACTGGAATTCGGTAGAACGCCTTTGGACAACTAGAAGATCTAGAGTTTGCGGATGATATATGTTTAATTTCAGAAAAAAGACAACACATGCAGAAGAAAACTGAAAAGTTAGCGAAAGAAGCAAAGGAAATTGGTCTTGATATAAATGTGAAGAAATCTAAAGTGATGGAAATAAATACAGAACGTGAAATGGGAATATTTACAGGAAGAGAGGAAATAGAGAGTGTCGAAGAATTTTGCTACTTGGAAAGCATATTGGATAAAAAAGGAGGTATAGAAAAAGAAGTACAAGCAAGAATTAACAAAGCTCAAAATTCGTTTCACACATTGAAGAAAATATGAGGATCCAATGAACTTACACTGAAAACGAAACTTATAATATTTAACACAAACGTGAAAAGTGTACTGTTATACGCTTCAGAAACTTGGACACTAAGAAAGGGAATAGCACAGAAAATTCGAACGTTCATAAATAAGTGTGTACGGAAGATATTGAAGGTATATTGGCCAAATCGTATAACTAATAGAGAACTGTGGGAAAGAACCAGTCAAGAGCCTATAATTAAAACTATAAACAGACGTAAGTGGAAGTACATTGGACACACTTTGAGGAAGGATACAAGCGACATAACAAAACAAGCATTAGAATATCAACCAACAGGTAAAAGAAAACAAGGAGGACCTATAGAAACGTGGAAACGAATGATAAACAAAGAACTAGAAGCAATAAAGTTAACTTGGAGAGAAGCGAGAGATGTAGCAAAGAATAGAGAAAAGTGGAAGAGTCTTGTAGAAGCCCTATGCTCCGAGCGGAGTTAAGAGGATTAAAGTGAGTAAAGTATGTGTCCGAACTCCCCTCAAGTTCTTGCTTTTGATTTTTTGATAACTTCTCGCATTTTTTTTTGCATGTACCATTTTCTTCAAAATCTTCCTCTCTCTTCGTGTTTAGGAATCTTTTCCATGCCTGCTTCATCTTCCTAACTTCTGCTTTGACTTGTTTGTTCTGTCAATGGGCTTGTTTTTTGTTTCTTGTATTTCTGTACACTCCGCAACTTGCTTCGTTACCTCCTTTATCATATGTTTGAAGGTTTTCCATATTTGTTCGATATTGTTCATGTCTGGTTTAAGTGTATCATCTACTAGATCTCTGATATTTTTCTGAAATATTCCTCTCACTTTTATAGCTCTTTCCCTTTATTTTCAATTTTTCAATTTTATCAAAATTTTTAGTTGCATTCTGCTGTATTTTTAGTTTCTGTTTTCTTTTGATTCTTGCTATCACTATGTTATTGTCAATTCCAATTTTGTTTCCTGTTTTCACTTTAACATCATTGATATTTTTCTATCATTGACTTCTTATTCCTATTTTGTCATTTCTCAGGTGCGAAATAATCATAAATTATAGGTATTTATGCAGATCGGATTGTGTGGATTCACCTCTGAGAGAATGTAGAATGAGGTTGAACTAAAATTGGATGTACGTATGTATGAATCTTGGATTGCTCGTAACATCAATTCTGATAACTTGAAAATAATAATGGTAATAGTAATAATAATATACAGGCTGTAACAGAAATTAGTACAGTAATTTTAGCCAGATATAGTTCTCGTCAGGCCTAACAATTTTTCTTTGTTACTTTCTCCCGGTTTCTCATCTTTTTTCAGCATTTTTTAACCCCTATAATTCAACGAGTCGTTCAGGTGCATAGGTATCGAATCCAGTAGCAGTTGCAAAAGAACAATAATTGAATTTGATATAAGGAAGTTATAAATCCTGGAATAAAACCCATTATAAATTATTAATTTTATCTACGATTTCACGGGCAGTTTTGGATTAGCTTAGCGAATTTATTTGGAACGATCTCCGAATTGTCATTTTTCATCAAAAATTGAATTATTGTGGTTATGCTAATGTATTTATTGTCAAAATATTATGCACTTATACATTTTGATGAGAATACCATGAGATATTCAGAATTTAACGTTTATCTGAAACGTAAAAAAGCAGATGAGATGGATGAAATACATCAATTTATAAATGAAGCATCTGTGTATTAGTTTCTCTCATATTATCACAAACTTCACACTTAGATAGTTTCAATAAAGTATGCCCCGTGAATGGACCTGCTGGATAAATAACAAATTTTATCATATATTTCAGAAAATATTTAAAATCTATCACCAAATTCAGTTTGATGCATTTATAGGTTATATTTTCTGTTCTCCAAGAATAGAGTCTTGAAAATTTCATGTAGCAATATTTCTATTGAATTATTTATTGAATTAATTAATTTAGAGTTGTATTCCATTCAATATTCCATCGTTTTCTTCAAATAAATCGTTGAATGATTTTCTCTTTATGTTTCTGATCTGTTTCTGATGAAGTAAGTTGAGAACAGCAACTATTTTTTGAACTGCTCGTAAATGGCAGCACAGTCTGACACTCCTGACACAGTTTTAGACAATTCAAATCAGCTGATTCAAGTGCAATGAACTTGTGCAGACAATCTTATGTTTAAGAAATGTACTATCCGAAAATATACGTGAAAACCCTAAATAAAAAACAAATTTCTCAAAAATCACATATAAATACGACTAAAAGTCCAAATTGTTGATTACAGAGACAAATTTGCAACATATGCAAAAAAATAATTATCGAGATGAGCGAATAACAATGTATTGCCAAAATACTAATATTGTTTCAGTTTCAAATGAATGATTGACAAGACTACGATGGCTCAAAGTTGCAAAATACTACTTTCAGTCGACAGCTGTAATTCTTCCAACAAATAAGAAACATTCAGTTTGAACCATAGGCGCACTATGAAATTTTTGACAAAACTTTGATAAATTTCCACTCCATATCCAGAGTATTAACAGAAAAAAGTTATCAAAAGAAATTATTATGCTTGACAAATTGCATCACAAGTTGAAATTAATGTACTTATTTCTGTTACACCTTGTATAGTCAAAATATTTTTGGGATAGTACATGTTACTATTATTATTGATTTGACCAATTTTGTATCATTGGCTTATGATCATGATAAAACACATACTTTGATCAAAATAAGAAAATCATAAATTGAAATTTATACACGATGCATCATATATAAACCAAAGTCCAACCTAATATCGTTGTCTAGAAACATAGATTACAGACAACACATTCGACTAAAGCACTTCATTTGGAATATTCAGAGAAGTTGATGAAGTTTAACTAGACAATATGCCCTAGTGTGTTACAAGATAAGTCTCTTACTATGTACATCCCAGTCAATTAGACGAGAACTTCTAGTAATGTGAAACAAGTTCGAATGTTACCAACGAGTCTCTATTTCACGGTCCAACTCCAAATTCGCATTGTCGGTTCATTTAAAGACAGATAATGACAAAGTCTCGCTAATTAATCAGTGAGTTCCACTAGCTGAGTATTGATTTCCACCTGGAGCAGCACAAAACATTCATTTTGTAAGTTACCTCAATAGGATTATTCTTACCGGAAAGCATGTATGAATGTTTTATGGAGGACTGCAGTTGCAGCTGAGGATTTATAATTGATGTATCGGAAATTGTGAGATACAGAAGTAAAGAAGTTTTATTGTGAAGAAGTAATTAGAACGTAATGAAAGAGAGAACAAAGTTATTGCCAGAAGCTGATTTAGAAAAACTGTGAGACCTTATATTCTTTGATCCATTATCAACAATAAATGCTTGCTGCCATATATAATATTCATAATACCTTATTATTCCATCTAACGTCAACGCTTCAGGCCTAACAAGTCCTTGTTTCTTTCAAAACTTTGGCTTGCAGCTCTCTGATACTCAGACATTCACAACATATACAGTATCTGAGGAAAAGTATATATTTCAATGCAAATTGTCGTGATGGTATTCTTATGAGAATCAAATGATTTTATTGCTTACGTTCGATGCTCTTCCATTCGCTTCTATGACGGCCACTGTATGGTATGCAGTCCATCACCATGTTACAGAATTTTACATCTATTTGATTTCTTGATATACAACAATACAAAATGCTCCTTGTATCCTTCTGGGACAAGGGATGATAGCTCAACTATATACGAGCACTGTCTCTTTGAAAAATGAAAATTGAACATTGAGTGAACCTGATGACCCTAGTACACATTTTATTGTGCGTACTAGCACAGTAGTGTCAACAAATAGTTTGAGATAAACAAACGAGATTGATGTGGATGAATGAATATAAAAGACTGGGTAGTTTGATTTATGATCTTCTTATCAATTATATTTGTGCTACTTTCAGATACTTTGAGCTAGTGTGATACTCACCAGCGCTAGAATATGACTACAGACTGATATCCAATTCTTATCAGATTAATAGTTCAAGATTCCAGACCCGCCAGACCTTACTTAATTTCTGAGAAACAAAATTAGTGGATTAGAATAGTGTTAGTCGGTACTTTGATCATACACATATTTGCTAGTTTGTGCCGATGGCCAATTTAAAGATACGAGGTGTTATAGGTACATCAAGACAATACTCAGTTTTCTTGAAGTCTGAGTGCTGATTTTATGTATGTTCTAGAGAGTATTGTTGAAAATTATTGATCAACACTGCCAGACACTTCCCATCGGCAGTAATTCCTGCTAAACGGTTTAAAGCTCGCAAAAAATATTGTTATCCTAGTTATAGTCTGAGTCCTAACTTCTATATTTAATACTCAGTGAGCAATTCCAATACTTTTTATAAACAGCCAGACCAAGGAAGAATTGGATACTCATAGATACTTCACTAACTATCCAGCCTACAAATAGTGACCTCGCGCTTTTACTCACAGCGATATTCTAGATGTGTCTGGGAGATGTTCATCCCTACGATTAATCCAGCTGTTAACAAGAAGTATTGAAGCTGTACACTGAGTGTCATATATAAAAACTAGCACTCAGACTTTAAGCAAGATGACGTTATCCTTTGTGAGCTTTATTGCCTAGCAGAAGTTACCACCGATGGAAAGTGTCTAGCAGTGTTGACTATCAATTTTTAACAATATTCTGTGAAACATACATCAAAATCAGCACTCAAGACCTTGAGAAAAGTAAGTAATGTCTTAACGTACCGCTGGCACCTCGTATCTGTGAATTGGCCGTCGCCACAAACTAGCTAGTATGCGTATGATCAAAGTACATACTAACACTACCCTATTCCACATATTTTGTTTCTCAGAAAATAAGTAACGTCTAGTGGGCCTGGGATCTTGCTTCATAAGTTGACTTCATTTTTATGATAATTTATTGCTGTCGCCACTTTGAAAGATACTATATCAGCTGTTTCCGAAACAAATTGATATTCACTATTTAGTCCACTAGTTTTCATTGAAACAGACAGCTATTCCAAATTTAATTGAAATCATATACTCTCTATCATCCATGGACTTTTCATTCATGCTTTGTTCTAACTAAGTAGCAAGCTCTATTCGCTATGTGCAGCTGCTTGGAAGAAAAACACTTAACGATCGTGCGCGCTTAACGGTGAAAGTTGGCATTTTTAGTGCACATGTACTGGTATAAAATCAAAAGTCAAAAATGACAATTCGTGAATGCTACATTATCATTTATGATAATACATCGGAAAATAGTGATGCTAGCTTTTATTGTTTACCAAAATCTATATAAGCATGAGTTCATTCAAAGAGAAAGTGAATTTCCGTCATAAGAAAGCAAAAGTAAGTATCACAACCTTAATTGTACATTTATGATGACGTTTCAAAAAATTAGTGCGAACGCAATATGTAAATATAATTTGAGTATAAAGTAAATATGAGAATAATGAAATTCAATAATTTTTATGGTATTACAACTCGAATTTTGTTATGAAATTGATAAAATAAAACATATTTTTTAATTTTTTAGTGAATATAAATACAGTTGGAATCCTACATCAAGATATCTAGTTTTCAGTGCACATTGCATTGAGAATAAAAAGGGAGAAGAGAAGCTGAGTCCTAATTTCGTACCTAGTCAATTTTCTTTTTCTCATTGGAAGCCAAAATTAAATGACGAAACAGTTTTGACAAGACACCAATGTTTCATTAAGCGCAGGCTACAGAATACTTCAATAATGGCTTCAAGCTCAAAAAATATTAAACACCAAAGTTTTAATTCAAAAAGGGCTGCCAATACAGAAGTCTTAATGGATATAAGTTCAAAAAATAATATAAGTTCAATATATGAAAATGTCTGTGCTACAGCACATGACAATTTAATGATAGTTGATTCGAATTCCAAAAGCACAAGTGATGTAGAATGCCAAGCTGATATTCTTGCTTATTGTGATAGTGTTGAAAAAATACTGTTTTGTAATAACATTATTGAAAAAGGTTTTAATACTTATGAGCTTTACCCTTTGGCACAGTTTGAGGTTGAAAGCTGATAGTATGACTCATTTTTCCAGAACCCGTTATTAATATAGGATCCATACTTATTATGTTTATGATAAATTTTGATTTAAATTTACTTTTTACTAGTTATCACATTTGACAGAACATATAAAAGTGGCAGTGGGTTCGCCGATCAATGCCGCTAGTTGTCATCACTTTGATGTCGCACATAGCGAATATTCTGTGAGCTTTCTTATGCTTATCAAAATATTCTGTTTATTTGAAATCTTCAAATTTACTGATGTTACACCAAACAATTACGTTTTCGTGCGACTATTTCTCCTTCTATGAGAATCATTTGCTTGAATGAACAATCATATACCGGAGATGCACAATTTCATCACTGCAAAATTTGGTGATAAGTAGTGTACTTATCAAAGCACGCGAGTCTTTTCTACAACAAGTTTTATCATTAGTACTCGTACAAGCTCTACATTTGATACATGTATTAATGGATAAAGAGTCTAAGATTACAGAAACCCAAAAAAATTCATGAAGAATTGATTCTTCGTACATGCATAATTTGGGGAACTATTCTTCATGAAAATTTTAAGACAGAGATTGGCTCAAAATGATAATGTCATTTTGACAAAATGTGAAACTAGAACAAATTTATCAAAATTCCATATTGAATGATGGTAGTCTATTGATGCAACTCATTGGATTTAATCTCGCAGTTTTCGATATCCTACTGCTCATAGAATTGAAACAATAGTGGTTCAGCTTCCTTTTCCACATCAGTGCTGTTATTATAAATCATTTATGAATTTATTAGAGTGTATTATCATGTACATTATTCCGAGATTACCTAATGGAATTATTTGTAGGAATTTTTGGACCATCTTCATACTCATATTTGACAGTATTCTCATGTTGTTAAAACTGTTGAGGAGAATATTTTGATGTTTATTGCTCGAAAGGAAATAGTTTATAATTGAAAATGGAATAAAAGTTTCATTTTTCTAGATATCACTGAACAACAATATGTCATTCATTTATCACTTACTATTATCTTGAACAAAGCCATGAATATTTATCTTCAACTATTTATGTACACTGATCACTTCACTGTTTGATATTCACTGCTCTAGGTTCACCATTACACTATCGCTTCAAGTGATTTGCTTGCGTTCATATATGGAATCACGTTTTCTCGAAAGTTCTAGATTTAGTCTAGTACATGTTGCTAGATCTTTCCATCGTGTGGATCGATGTGGTGTGGTGCGGCGCGATACAACGAAGACAAAAGGCTCCGCTCAGACAAGGTCACCACTCCTACAATCCTCTCCACTCTCGCACGTTACAATATCATGTACATCCCTATGTAAGCTTTTGTGTTCGGACTTATAATTTCAGCTCGATTGAGTCATGGTATCAGTTTATCTCCATAAATATATTCGATTATCAATTTCATAGTTATCTAAGTAGTTAGTGATTCTTTCATGTTTTATCTGCACATATTATGAATAATCTTGACTATTATGATTTGATTTGTTGGGTCGAAAATTAATTCTCATTTGAATGGCTTTGATTGACTTCCAATCGATTCTGTATATCGATAGATATGGAAGAAACTTTATCAACAAGAATATCATGCCAGTTTGATTAATGAAATTCAGCGTCATGCAAGCCAGGCAGACAGCCAGATAGCCACTCAACCTAAGTGAAAAGAATTGCGTATTTCTCTTAAAATTTGCCGAAAATATGAGACCCCTCAAGGGCATTTACTTCAATGAACATCTACCGACTGAGAGAAAATTTAACAAAATTCATCAATAAATAAAACCTTTTGATGTTCGCAACAATGTTGATTCAGGTATTTCAAGATTGGTTTCTGAAAGGACAATGTGACTCAAAACCAAACCATCTCGAATACTTTGATGGTCTTTATTCCAAGTTTCCGAAACTTGATATGTTCATGGTGTATCAAAAGTGTGAGTACTTTTAAGTTTACAGCCGGTAGTTAGGTTTCCAAACCTAAAAATGAACTTCTTATCTCCAATGATTCATCACATTGGAAAGATTGGCTCATAAATCTATAATCTCAGGCAACTAGGTCAATATTATTGTCACGTATATTGCATCTAATTGATAATATTCAAAATAGAGAATGAAATTGGAGCTAAACGCTCATTTTTCTTCACTTGTTTATTTTAATACACTTATTTACATGTCGTATGCAAAGTATAATCTAATCTAATCTATTATGTGTGCTCCGGTATAGGGACTCCCGTGGGCCCCTCTTCAGAGTGTGGTATGAGTGTAAGTGTGCCTAAGCTAAGTTAATGTTTGTGTCATGTGTCCAAGGTAGATCATCTTACAGTCCGAAGACTGCGCGACGATGTCCTTGTAGCTCGGCTTTCGTGAGAGACTAGCACTTGTTGTGCAACTGTAGTACAGCTACTCATCCAGAGGTGCCACTGCTGTCGCTTACGCGACAGGCTGACACTCACGTCCGCCGGAAGTTACTTCCGAAGAAGTGTGTTGAGAGTTTGGGTGTACCTAAGGGGGAGGAAACGGAAGAACTCCGATATGCAAAGTATATATCATCAGAGTACATATATTCTCAATATTAGTTTCACTTCCTAAGGATAGAGAGCCTTCTAAGAACTTGATATTATATATGCTAACAGTAGTATAACAATCACAGGAACTCTAAAAATCAACCAATCACAAGTGGGAAAATATTGAAGGCGTGGTTTACAAAACTATGGGTATCAAAAAATAATGAGTCATGTTACCGTAATGAGCTAATGTACAAATATCAAAAAGAGATTATTCAACGGAGAGAGGTCAAAATTCAGAGGGTGCTCTTATTGTTTTTTATGTGGATTGCTTTCAAAGTATCCGAATTATATTTATCATTACAATTCTGTAGAAGACTCAGATTATTGACTTCAAATCTGAAAGAGAATTAAGCTCTCCTCTGTAATAATATTTCACCTAAGATCGCATTTACTTTGGTAAAGAATAGGATGAAATCAATCAAGTATTCATATTGCTGAGAAACTGTAATTCATGTTTAAGAAACAAATTAGCTTGTAGTTTCTCTTTCTGTGTGTATCCCACCTTGAATTCTCCAGCAGGTAGAATTATTTGGTTCATTGAAATGAAACCGAGGAAATCAATACGTGACACACTTCGATTACCTAGTACATCACCTGATGAGTCGATTCCATTTTCATCACGAAGTTCTTATTTCTATACTCATTCTTGTTGTGGTTTCAAATATTTTGATGAGGTTCTTATGATCATTTGTCCAAATTCGGATCAACTATCATAATTTATAAATCTTTTCCTAGCACGTACACAAAAATTATTGATAATTCACTTTTTCCAGGAAATGAATGATATAAATTTTGCTGAGAGGGAAAAGATAGATAAATGTGGTTCATAGATGTCGTTGATATTTGTCATTTCATTGTTATTTGTTCAGTTGACATTTGGAAGAATTCCGAATTGTGGGATGTGTTCGTTGGAGTATTCGCATTTGTTGTAAATGTTCTGGCACAAAATATGTAAAAAATCTAATGTTACACGAATTAGTCAGATTGTTATGTTAGTTTTGTATAAGTAGTATTAGTTTGCTGTGAATTTAATCGCAGTTGTAGAAATTTACTTCGAAGCACTTGTTACATGCAGTATCGTATGCAACACGGATATTGCACGACCATCTTTATTGTCCAAGATGAAGTTGGCTGTTTAAAGCTACGCTTTGGACTTTGCTTTTGCCTTCGTCTAGTGCAGTCAACTACGCTATTGATAATAATGACGGCCGTTCAGTACTTGTAGCATGAATACAGGGTTCTGCAAGTACGCAGATACATTGAGTCTCTATTTATAATCTTCAACAGCATACTCACAGTCACACTGACACTGACAGAAGCTAGTTTCATGCGCTTTAGATCATCTGGTTGAATTTTGTCTGTTTGATTGTTCAAAGAACTTCATTTTATGAATTTGGCTGATTTTATAACAATTTTCACGAAAGATTTCATACGGTGTGTATAAAAGGAAATGATAATTTTGATGTCTGATAATGAAGTACCTATGGTTTGAAGATCAAATGACTCCTGAATTATTCTATAGATGTGGTTATTTTTCAGACCATTTAGCTACATTTTGAATTTCAAAGAGAACTAGACTTTATAACGGAAATTAGAATTCAAGCCTTAAGAATTTTTGCAAGTACCCACTCAAATACTGGATTAGAAGTCTTTGGAAATACATTAGTATAACTTACTTGAAATCACTGATCTCTAATATAACACTGGATTGGGTTTAAACCGTATTCTGGCATCTGGAAGCGGCCCCGGTTGAACGGCGGCCTTGACAGTAAAACTGAGGTTTTGTGTCACTATTCGGCGGCAAATTCGAAACACTTATAGAAGACACCCGATGAAATTCAAAGTATAATGCAAGTTAGATAATGAAATTATTCTCAATATACGTCAATATGTACACATTGATAATCAATAATAGTTAAAAGTATTCAAAAATTGTTATAATAGTTGAAATATTCAAAAATATTCATTAATAGCTCAAAATATTTGTTAACTTTTTGGTATCAGTATTTTAACTATTTTTTAAACATTATAGCTCTGAATTATCAAATTCA
This sequence comes from Dromius quadrimaculatus, assembly GCA_963989225.1. Lineage (NCBI taxonomy): Eukaryota > Metazoa > Arthropoda > Insecta > Coleoptera > Carabidae > Dromius > Dromius quadrimaculatus. The sequence goes on from OZ022328.1 coordinate 10,095,668, forward strand.
TCGAATAGTTTTACGATTTCTGTTATAAATCTAAACAATAAATGACTTGTATTGAGAATTGTGTGACTATTTGAACATTTTTTTTTTGGTTTTGCAGTTAACGCTATAGTTTCTGTATAGTTCGTTGAAAATAGTCGGAACAACATCATTTTCCAGAGTCATGTATCTTTTCGCGGACGCAACAAAATTTTGAGAACATAACCTCATGTTTTTGGCTATTTCTACGTTTGGCAAACCCATTTGTTCGAACCATTTTTAGAACGATTGTTCATCGGATGGAAATCTTGAAAATATTCACATCATAGCATAGCAATCAAAATAAGTAATGTTCACTTATTTCAGTCATAACGACAGTTACTTCAGGTCATTTCGTTGTACTTATTTGTGCAGTGTCAAATTTCTCGATGAATCGGGTTTCTTTCCGCAAAACATGCACTCGATCATCATGTTTGATAAATAAAATACCGGCAAACCAAACAGCTAAATTTTAAATATCGCGGCATAACGCGGTATTGATCTGACACAAAACCTCAGTTTTTGCCAAAATGGCGACGCTCAATTGAGGCCGCATTCCAGCGGCCTAAATCCAATCCAGTGTTATATTAGAGATCAGTGCTTGAAATATATAGATGACTACGACATCTACAGGATAGTAAAGAGCAAGACAGAGGTGCATTGAAAACATATTTTTCATTTTTTATTTTGGTTGAGATAAAATATGTTGTATATGTCTTGTAGAAATGATTTAAAAGAAATTTGATTTCTATCGGAATAACCAGAAACTCACGGTTGCCACATTTTGAAAATTGTCATGTAAGTTATCTATCTGCCTGATATTTTGTAATAAGACGAATGAGTCATAATATATCCCTGGAATTTTATCGTCAATATTATATTCAATGTCTCCAGTAATCCAGTGGTACTAAGAACATTCATGCTGATGTATTTCTGGGAACTCCTAATCCTGTATCTTAGTGGGTACTTTTAAAGGTCAGTTTTCTTTACAATTCGCATCATAGCTGAATATTTTGAAAGGAAATTACATCTTTAAAATAATTTAGGAGTCAACTTTCATTCGATGGTTAAACTATACCGTCTCTAACTCTTACTATGGTATTGAACAAGTGCCTCGACTCAGAACAGTGCTTTATGCCATTTTCAGCTCATGCGTATCTTTCTGCAATTATCATCCAAAATATTTTATCTGATATGAGATATTGTATCGGTATAACAGTTGAACAGATTAATGTCCGATAATACCCACCTAAGCTAGCTTCATCTAGGAATAATTGATGCAATAGCTAATGGCACATTTGGTTCGATCCTGGAATCAATTTATTGTTATCAATATTACATATGGGTGACCCAAGAAGCTTCCTGTATCTAGTGATATAATTGAGAGCATAAAAAGCTAGTATCACTTCGACTTTATATAATCATATTCATTCCATTCGTTGTTGCCAAGCTTTTTCATAACAAGCTTTGATGAAAGCAAATTATATTCCTAGTAATTTTGCTAGTTTCAGGTGGATTTAGTTCAAGTAAGCAAAAGCAATATCTGTTGTGAATGATGCCAAGGTTTATAAAATTGAACTGATACCTACAAACATCACTTCTGTTCAAAAACTCTTATCGGAAATAGATTACGCTGCTCATAATGTCCGATTAATGCTCATTACAGAGCTTTGAGAATGATAAACTTCATTAAACAATAGGTATACTCTTATTGTAATCGCAATCAATTTCAAGTTAGTCAAATTAGGATTGATTTCAATATTATCGTTGATAAAATTTGAGTGATTTTATCAATGATAGTCACTATTCGTTTCTTGAATGATTCATGGTTTGAAAAAATAATCATGCAATATATTTGCAATGAGTTTGTAATAACTGATAGATTTTACTAATATTGTCACTGCTTGAAGAGGCAAAGCACCTCAAAACTTGGCGCATTACCTTTCTTCACTCTCCTCAGTAGCGCTATTTTTGCATTTCAATTTTTACTCAAATAGCTCTTAAACCAGAGTTGCGAATACGTGCTTTCTTTCCAAAACAGAATATCAAGGTGAACCCAATGTTAGTTGAAAAATTTCTAGAAATTCTTATAGTGCAATAGAAAAATAAGCCTACATCAATTCTTGGAACTAGTAGAAAAATAGTTACTTCCAACGTAAAAATGGAACTTGAATGAAATTTTTCAAGTTAATTGATAATAATGAATTAAAAATTTGAGGTACTTTGATATTCCACATAGAATCAAATTTGAGAGTATGTTTCTGCACCATCATCTCGAATTCGGCAATTGTTATAGACATTCTCCCGTGCAGTGTAGTTAAGTCTTGAATAATTGACATGCAATAAGATTGTTACTCTGATGTACAAGTCCGATTAAAGAGATTTGGATCCACTGTCGCCTCATTCAAGATGATAGTTGTCATACCGATCCTTGAATTATAGTTTCGGATTTTCAATCCTCCATTTTTCAATCTCACTGATCCTATAAAAAATCATTACATCATGTTTTATTTCTACTTACTTGTACAAAGTACAAGGAAGTATTATGAAACCGACACAATTCACATATCGAGATTTTGATGAATATATCCGTTTTGAGAATCCCTGAATCTATTTTGACTATTTTTGGCTTGATGTCGGTACGTATGTTCGTACGTGAGTGCGTGCGTTCGTGCGTAACTTGCAAATCTCAAAACTGGTTGAACATATAATGTTGAAATTTTGTATTCAAGACTGGTATAAGGTCTAGTTGTGCACCTCGCATTATGGTTCCAAGCGTATGTACTAGAAGTGCACTTTACTTCTAAAACTTTTCCAATTTCTCTAATAGTCCAGAATGATCAACCGTAGGATGTTGAAATTCAGCATTTGAACTTGATGTTGTATCAAAATGGTTATCTGCTATTTTTGTAAGAATCTGCAAGGCCAGAAGTGCACTTTACTTGGAACTTTTTTTGAATTTTTTGCATAAATATAGAATGATCCGCCATAGCATATTGAAATTTCGTATAGAGAACTGCTATAACATCTCATTGTACATCTTGCATTATGATTGTCATCGGCTTAACCGGTAATGCACTTTACTTAAGATTTTTATTTTATTTTCCGCACAAATCCAGAATGATCAGCCGTAGGATATTGGAAATTAGCATTTGAAATTGCTGTAGCATCTCAATGGTCATCTTCTATTTTTGTAACAATCGGCTGAGCCGGAAGTGTACTTCATATGACAGACTTCTTGAATTTTTCGCATAAATTCTGAACAATCAGCCGTAGAATATTCAAATTTTATATCAGGCACTTTGATAATATTCAGTTGTACACCTTGCATTATGATTGCTGTCAACTAAACCGGAAGAGCACTGTATTCGAAATATTTTTTAATTTTTCCGCATGAATCCAAAACGATTCAACGTTGATTGTTAGAATCCAGTATCTAGGACGACTGTACCATCTAGATGCTCATATCCTATTTTATTGAGATCCACCGAGCCAAAAGTGCACTTTACTTGTCAGTCTTTTGGAATTTTTCGCATAAATTCGAAACGATCAGGTGTAGAATATTTAAATTTGGTACTTCAGTCCGCTGTAGCATCTGAATGATTGCCTACTATTTTCATAATAATAGACTGAACTGGAAGTGCACTTCAGTAAGAATTTTTCTCCCAATTTTGCGCAATAAATCAGATCTCTTGGCAGTCGTAGAGTTTTAGAAATCAGTATTTAGGAATGTTGTAGTATAAGAATAATGGCCTACTGCTTCCATAGCAACCGACCTGGCTGGAAGCGCATTTCATTTGACAGATTCTTAGAATCTCTTGGATAAATCCAAAAGGATCAACTGTGGAACGATGAGATTTTGTGTTTGATCATATATATAATTGGATATATATGATCAAACACAAAATCACATGTAACAGAAATAAGTACATAAATTTTAACCTTTAATGCAATTTGTCAAGCATAACTATTTTTCTTGATAACTTTTTTCCGTAAATCCTCTGGATATAGAGTAAAAATTCATCAAAGTCTTGTCAAAAATTTCATAGTACGCCTATGGTTCAAACTGAATGTTTCTTATTTGTTGAAAGAATGACAGCAGTCGATTGAAAGGAGTATTTTGCAACTTCGAGCCATCGCAGTCTTGTCAATCATTCTTTTGAAACTGGAAGAATATTAATATTTTGGCAATATATTGATATTCGCTCACCTCGATGATTCTATTCTTGCATGTTGGAAGAAGGACTAAATTTGTTTCTGTAATCAACAATTTCGTCTTTTAGTCGTATTTATATGTCATTTTTGAAAAAAAATATTTCAACTTAGGGATTTCACGTATATTTTCGGACAGTACATTTCTTAAACATAAGATTGTCTGCACAAGATCATTGCACTTGAATCTGCTGATTTGAATTGTCTGAAACTGGGTCAGGAGTATCAGACTGTGCTGCCATCTACGAGCAGTTCAAAAAGTAGTTGCTGTTCTCAACTTACTTCATCAGAAACATCAAGAGAAAATCATTCAACGATTTATTTAAAGAAAACGGTGAAATATTAATTGGACTGCAATTCTAAATTAATTAATTTACTGAATAATTCAATAGAAATATTGCTACATGAAATTTTGAAGATTCTATTCTTTAAGAACAGAAAATGTAACCTATAAATGTATCAAACTGAATTTGGTAATTGATTTTAAATATTCTCTGAAATATATGATACAATATTTTATTTATTCAGCAGATCAATTCACGGGGCATACTTTATTGAAATGACCTGAGTGAGAAGTTTGTGATAATATGAGAAAAACTAATACTCAGGTGCTTCATTTATAAATTGATGTATTTCATTCATTCCATCTGCTGTTTTATGCTTCAGATAAACGTTAAGTTCTATCCATGTTATTATCATCATAATGTATAAGTGCATAATATTTTGACATTGAATACATTAGCATAACCACAATAATTCAATTTTTAGTGAAAAATGACAATTCGAAGATCGTTCCAAATAAATTTGCTAAGCTAATCTAAAACAGCCCGTAAAATCGTAAACAGAATTAATAATTTATAATCGGTCTTATTCCACAATTTATTTGAAGGAATTGATAATTGACATAATATGTCAAAATCAATTATTGTTCTATTGCTACTGGATCCGATAACTATGCACCTGAACGACTCGTTAAATTATAGGGGATAAAAAATGCTGAAAAAAGATGAGAATTCGGGAAAAAGTAACTAAGAAAAATTGTTAGGCTTGACGAGAACTATCACTGGTTAAAATTAATGTACTTATTTCTGTTACATCCTGTATATAATCAATGGTGTACGAGTAAGTCACGTGATGTTCACGTCAGATTTTTCCTATTGATCATGGGATGATTCATTGTCTAGTGAACTTGAAATAACGTGCCTCACTATTATGAAGGCTCCCAAGTTGTTTCATTTGGGGGTTTGAGGGGTAGTGGCTTACTATTTCTTTTGTAGTCAATTGAACTACGATATTATTTTGTGTTCATCTGAATATACATCGTGTAAAAATGACATATCGGTGTGTACTGAAATCATACTTTTCTCTCTTCCCTTACATACTTTACTGCTCTTTTTTGTATTTGTACTACTTAGTATAAATCAAGTTACGTCGCTCTTCCTTGTACCTGAATCAAGTTTTTCTTCTATTTTGCAGCTGCTGCACTTCTTGCAAAATTCATCCCTTGAGACTTGAGGAATAATCAGCATACTGTTTTGCATTTTTGCGATGTAACGTGGAAATTTTCTGAATTGCCTTCAGTAATATCGTACGTGACCCGTTCCTCAACACATTTGCTTGACATCAAAATTAAAAATCTTGCTTGCTGAACTTCATTTCTTCTGGACGATTTTTGACAAGAAACAAATCTGTAAATCTCGATGAAAGCAATACAAGACGTTTTCTTTGTTGAGGTAGCTTTTGTTTGCCGAGTGTTTTATAACAAGCGTCGGAAAAATGAATCGTTGATATTGTGCAGTGTTTCGGTGCTATGAAAGGTTTGACAGTTCCTTTAATTTTGTTTCTGTGTTGTCCCGATATCATCGAGTAGAAAAGAAAACTTCCTACAAAAACAACTGAAATTCACACTAAATTCAACAGGATAATGTGTACAGCTGTATCGACCAACAAATTGAGGATTTATTTTTCTTGTAGCAAACCATCGTTTGTATAAACCAACCACAGCTTGTTTTTTATCTTTATCTTACATTCATTCTCTTCCTAATTACCAGAAGGAACTCTGTACTGTAGTTCGCAATTCTTGGAAATAACTTTCTGCTTCTGACGCTGCCACCAATATTTATTCCAAGTGCAGATAAAGCCCGATAGAGGCGTAGTGCAACGTAATTTCAAGGATATGGGTTCTAATCAGTTGTGGCATATTTAAATCACGACTTCTGTTGGATTTTGGGAAGATATATCAAGCTTCAATGATCACTTATGAATTTTGGGAATTTTGATATCATATGATCTCATTGTACGTTTCTATATTCACTTCTTTCTCATGGATAGAGTTTCAACTCTAAAGTCATCTTATTTATCCATCAAGTACCATGAAATACAATTCACCTCTTAAGTGTTTTTATATTCTTTATATCGCATCCACCTTGTGATTCAGCAGCTTTCAAGCTCACAGTTTCGGTGTTCTCTCACATAACTGATTGAAGTTACGAAAATAAAAGACTTTTGGTGAAGAATGAAGCTTTTCATTGAGTATATTGGACCTGCTGCTCCTTGGAAGAAGTATGTGTTAGAGTAATTTTTTTCCATGGCCCAATTTTCATCAAATATTCCATAGCCTATCCGTATACAAGTGAGAAATTTCTAAAGAATCAGTAATTGAATCCATGCTGGGTTACGAAATCGCTTCCAGATTAATGGAAAAATTATCTCAGTGTATTGATACAAATGATGTTTGATTATCGACTGGATGGGTCAATACTACTACCTTTCGGAAAGCATTATCCTATATAGTGTACATCCAAACCTAATGATTGATTGCATTTGACATATATCTTATTATAACTAACTGAGCCGTTAATAGACGTATATATCGCCTGATTCATTCTTCAAATATATTCACTCTCTTATAATCGTTCACTAAAGCCATGTTTAATGTTGGGGCAATAATAATTTGTTCCAAATTATTGACTTCTTGCTGTACAGCTTCAAAGTGAACCTTATTATAAAATTAATGAAACCTAAATTAGGTTTGATTGAGTACGCCATCCCTCCTGCTTCTTATGGTCATTAATATTGTTCTTAATTCTCTTCCCTGCTTTCATTATTATGATAATGTGAATTTAATATTCCTTTGAGTGGAGTACTCTGGCATTCTGGTTGTGGGTAACCTTGGATGATAGAACGGAGAGATACTTGCCAAATATTTGTATATTCGAACAAAAACAGGGACGGAATACAATCGAACTTATAATTAAATGTTGCCTTTGTAACAAATACACAAATATCTAACCAATAGCATGCACATAGATAATTGTCGCGATCTTATAATATTCGGTACATCATTTGTGAATGGATTTCAATTATCAACAAAAAATTGCTTCTTTGAACAACTTTTGCATTTTCTCCGAACGTAGAGCGAGTAGGCAAGAAAAGCGACTGGAAGCTCACTATAAAAAATTGCCTTGAGCTACGTGATGAATTTACAAGCTCACATGGATATGGAATTCTTATGGACTCATGTAGATCGTCTGCCAATAAGCTTCTGGTTGATTTTGTAAACGTGCCTTAAAGTTCGAAAGATGACAGACTGTGAAAAGTTACTCAAAGAAGCAATTTTTTCTTGGTAATTTGCATCTATTTTTTTTCGAATATCATTATCTTGAGCTTATAGCTGTAACTATCTATGTACCATGTGAGAAATTGTTGGTCGTAGAAGACCGATAGATCCGTATTTCAATAGGCCTGGGTTATATATTTATGAGGGCTAATTCAACAATTATATTGATTATAAAGATCAGTTTTGAATCTAACTGTAATTCAAAGAAGGATTTTTTCTAACATTGTTGGTATTCATATAATGATCCGTTAGAAATGCTGTTTAGAATAGATCTTATAATGTATGTAGCAATTTGCTATGCTTATGCCGCCTTAACGTCGTCAAGGAGACATGCATGTCTATGATGTCATTAAGGAGAATAATCATAAATGAGATGACAGATAATCTCGTTCACTTTGGTGCATTTAACATCATGTCTTCCATTACCAGCATAATATTGTACACTAACTGATCTTCCTTTGTTTGTAACGCGACATTGATGATATTATGAACGCTATTAGACCAATAGAACAATTGCTCATATACCCAGCACAGAAAGCAATTTTTGCCATAAACGTAGTATCTAACTGTACAGGATGAAATCTGTAGTTCTATATTTTGGAATTCATATTCAGATGGAAGTTAAGGAGCATGAGGTTTGATGGAAATAAGGGTTGAGAAATATCGGTATCCAGTTTCACTCACCCATTTGGTTATAATGTAACAATAACCCTTAGTGGATAATTTCTCTGATTGAGGTCTTGTATCGATTTCTGCAAAGCAGACCTTTTTGATTGCGATTATAACATAAACAAATTTACAATTATGCTTCAAGTTTTTATGATCTCCATTTATCAAGTATATTGTAGTTTATAATTAAATACGTATATTTGGGACTTCACAGACCATTCTCAGAAGAAACAATCGGCCGCTATTCTAAATTGTTATGTCTTCAGTTGTTCAAAAGGGTTTTTCACATTTTTTTCTAGATGAAAAACTATTGGCACTAACTTTTTTTTTGAGGAGATCATTGTGATGAGCAAACACGATTTGGAAATAAACGACGTTTGAGAGAGTTGCAAAAACCGCCATGTTACTGTGACGTCACTACGCACATTGGCGTTCAGCTATAATATGGTTTCCAATAGTCAACAAAAGAGCACTTCAGTTCTAAAGAAAAAAAACGGCATATCAGTATTGTTTTGTACTCGGATGTAATAGCAGCAGTCATCGCGAATCAAATAAGTTGTTCATAAATATCCCAATGAGGGAAATACGGGAAAAAAAGGTGAACACAAATCGGACGTGATACTGAGAGTGTCTCGCTCGACCTCCCACTTTAGTTATGATTTTGTGTACATCTGTAAATCTTATAAATTCATAAATATGTAGAGTATCAACAATAACCAACAAAAGTCGATGCGTTCTTATTAATTTCTTATACATTCATAAATCTGTGAAACTTATGGATTTTTACATAATTGCAGCATTATCTTGTTGTGGAGGAATGTGAGTACATATTTTCAATACATGATTGACAAAAATCGATATCGGTACATAATTGGCTGTCATCGGAAATAATACGATAACCTCGAGATAGTTTAGAGAGTTCCAGTCTAACTTTCATGTAGTTATCATGTTTTCAAAGTACTGTGAAATTCCAAGAAAACGATTCACTATATGAAATTTTCAAAACGAGTAACAGAAAATGAACTCAACATCCATCAAGATGAATTGTTATTCATTATTTTGTATGCATTTGAGATATTAGGTTAACTTCTGGTACCATGACACAATTTTAAATTTATACATTCAAGATGGTATTTCCAAATTGAACAGAATACTCATTGAATCAATAATAATGTCTTTGGGCATGACAGAGTCGAATGCTATGTCAAAAAATCTGACGTGGACATCACGTGATTTACTTAGACATCATTGGATATATATAATCAAACACAACATCTCATCATTTCACGGCTAGTCGGTTGCTATGTAAACAGTATGTCATCATTCTTATGTCACAACATACCTAAATACCGATTTCCAGGATTCTACGGCTAACAGCTCTGAATTTATGCGCAAAATTCCAAGATCGTCAAGTATAGTGCACTTTCAACTCAGTCGATCTCAATGAAAATAGGATATGTGCATCTGGACAGTATTATCATCTTGAATAATGTATTCCAATGTTCTACGTTCATTCGTTTTAGATTTATGCGAGAAATTAGAAAATGTTTCGAGTAAACTGCACTCCCGGCTTAGCCGATCACAATCATAATGCAAGGTGTACAACTAGATGCTATAAAAATGCCTAATACGAAATCACAATATTCTGCAACTGACTATTTTGAATTCATGAGAAAAATTCTAGATTCATGCGGATAATTCAAAAAAAGTATCAGGTAAAGTGCACTTCCAGTACAGACGATTGCAACCATAATGCGAGGTGCACATTAAGATCTTAGATCCTATACCAGTCTTCTATACAAAATCTCAGCATTATACGTTTGAGAACCCTGAGATTTGCGAGTTATGCACAAACACCAAACCGACATCAAGCTAAAAATAGTCAAAATAGATTCAGGGATGCTCAAAACGGATATATCCATCAAAATCTTGATATGTGAATTTTGTCGGTTTCGCAATATTTTGTTTCTCAACAGATTTGATGAGCATGTATATTCCGAGTTCAATAATGCCGAAATTAAAGCTGGGCCGTGTCACCCACATATTGAAAATCAATTTTACACTTGTATGAAAAAAACTGTTCTGATCCAGTTTTGTCGCTTTTATCACGCTTACGAAATAAAATTCAGTGAGAAATATTTTGACATGTAAAATGTCAGACAAAATTAAAAATTTGGCAATAGATTATCATTGCCTACCTAATCATTCGGATTAAACTGATTTTTATATACCGAAAATTCTGAATATCTGTTTTACTCATAAACTGCATTTCTGGCTTGGCCGATTGACACAAAATTAGTCGATAACCATTTTGATGCTACAACAAGTTCAAATACTGAATTCTGATATGCTATGGCTGATCAATCTACAATTATGCAAAAAATTCAAGAATTGAAGTGAAGTGTACCTCTGGCTTGGCCGATTGATACAAAAATAGCAGATAACCATTCTGATTAAATATCAAGTTCAAATACTGAATTTCAACATCCTACGGTTGATTATTCTGGATTTATTAGAAAAATTCGAATGAAGTTTCTAGTCATGTGCACTTCCGGTACAGACGATTGGAACCATATTGCGAGGTGCACAACCAGACCCTATACCAGTGTTAAATACAAAATTTCAACATTGTACATTCAACCAGTTTTGAGATTTGCGAGTTACACACGCACGCACGCACGCACGCACGAACGAACAAAAGTACCGACATCAAGCCAAAAATAGTCAAAATGGATTCAGGAATGCTCAAAACGGATATTTTCATCAAAATCTCGATAGGTGAATTTGGTCGGTTTCACAATACTTCCTTGTACTTACTACAAGTAAGTAAAAAACCTGTAGAGGGCAACACTGAATATTTACTAAGACGTTCCAATTATCCAATATTACGTGATGAAACAAATTAATTACCGAAGCAATTTTTCATCACACTTTGCACACAAAAATAAACGTTATCCTGTCAAGAGAAAGATCCATAACGAATACTTACCGTTGAGCTTTGACAACACTTGTTTCAGCTGAGTTGAAAAAAACTTTTCGAGAAAAATCTGGCAACCATCAACTCGGAAATCTCTGACAAATTATTTGAATTTACCTCTACGACACCATCTGAGCTCATTTTGGGTTTGATTGTATTCTAAGTCAAATTAAACCATAGTTTCTATCTTTTGTGCATTAATTTTTGATCGCCAACATGCGTAATGACGTCACAGCGGCGCTTGATAACAGCGTTTAGTATTTCACGTGACCAAATTACAAATACTTCACCCTTTTGTATGATTGTTGACATAACGCAGGAGAAAAAAAGAACCACAGGATGTCAAATGGCATATTATAAACCTCACGTTGCTACACGAAAAAATGGTTCTTTTCTTAAATATGACCCTTCAAGTATCGACCACATAAACATCTTCTGTTAAAGAGTGTATTACGTGGATTTGGTAAATCAATCTTGAAGACTGTTTTTTTCTCTGTGAGATTATAACAACAAGACACTGCTATTAACTTTAAATGATAGATAGGACTTCTAGAAGTTTCATAGAAAGGTGCGCCTCTTGATATCAACCAGTTCACCAATACTATAGTACATTGATCCGATACTCATCAATATTGTTGCAGTAGATTCTGTACGGCGTAGATTATCTACAAATTCTGCATTTGGATAGAAAAATAGCGTGCTAATCTCCAGGTGTCACTTGTTGTTGCGAATGTCATGATAATCAAGCGAATGAATAAGATAAGATCGCAGCGCTGCAGCGCTAGGATGACAAGATAGTTTGTGAAGAGTGTGCATTTGTGATATCCGTACACCCACAAATTTCGTGAAATTGATCTGTGAAATAACAAACAATCTGTGATAACAGATGTAGTCATCATGCTTCATCCTCTGTCCTTCAAAATGAAAATCACGATAATATCTTGTGCTCAATTTATTAAAACTCCATGCAGAATGTGCATTTCTGGAGAAAGAGAGATAATATTCTGCTTACAATATTTCTCTTTCTCGAGTTATGCACGTTGAAGATTTTAGTGTTGAATTCAATAGTATTTTCTTTTCTGATGCACATTTATAAATTTATATTGCTGCTATTGGTATGTAGGGTTTCATTATTCGCAAAACTCATTCATTTAATAAAGTTTTGGGATATTACCACCTTATTATTCTCCCGTTGGATCAAAACTTTGGTATCCAATATAAAAGATATATCAAAACTCAATTCAGTTTGCCTCAATTTTTTTTTTTAAATATCTGCATCACAAAATGTACAATAATTTCTATCCTGCCTGGTCTTTTCCATATTTTGATTTTTTCTCTTTCTCCAAGATCAAGAGTCTTTCTTAACGTAGGTAAAGAAAGTTCTTTATCAATTTTCATATTCCTTTTGTTGATACCAGAACTTCCTCAATTTCATTTACCATTGGCTTGTACTGATCTGTTCAAAGTTACACCAATGCACTGAATGTGTATCATCTATCAAATTTAAATTTGTCTATGTTGTCATCGATTCGATCCTGAGAAACTTGCACACACAATATTTGATAAATATTTCTTTATTTGACATGACCTGTTAGATTAGTTAACAGTGAATTAATAAATGAGAGCACGGCTCTTATTATATTGGATTTGTGTTTCCATCAAATTTGAAAATAATTCTTGAAACTTTTCTCGACAGGTAGTCTGAATACAAATTTCTTGGTTGTCCATATTTCGCTTAGAACTTTAATATTTCCATCCGCAATACTTTTGAATATTTAACATCCTTCTTTCCCTAATTTTGAAACATATTTCCCAAAACTCTGTTACCAATTCAAGCTTGAAGTTTCCTTGATTAAAATTACAGTATCTTGAGTTATTTATTGACCTTGAATAATTACTGAACTCTAATAATGGGTTTTTTATTGAAGATTTGTTTCGAATGTTCTTTCCATTGCATGTATAATTTCTTGAAGAGAGAGAGAATAAAGTTTTTAGCTAGCTCTAGACGAAGTAATTGCATGTCGAGCAATAATTTATCAGCTTTTACTCTATCAATAATATATGCAAATCGCAAAGTGGTCGCGTTGTGAGGATTATAATTTATTATCCTACTATATACTTGTCATATCCACCTAGAATGGAGACAGACAAGGCTGAGGGGCTCAGAGGAAATAATTAGGAGCAAAAGAGGAATTAATAAAGAGTCATGTTTTTTATTGCGTTGACCAATGATGAATATGGGGTGAAAAAGTCACGTACTGTCTATGTAATGAATGAAATTAATCGTAGATAGAGATCAATTGTGAATTCAGTGAATTATTATCATATCTTCATGTTATACAATCAACCAGCGAAGAACATGATCAATTCGGAACACAAGTATCATTATCAAGATCCAAATATTATTCGACATGAGTAACTATTATTCAACCTATAAACCACTCGACGATTAGATCAAAGAATTCGAGAAAAAGTTGAGCTCATCATTTGCAAGTCTAAGAAGAATTTACTATAAGGTACTGGTCCAGCAGTTCCATTCCAATCACTACCAGAATCAAATGGAAGATGTGACATGGATAAGGTCTTGATTCAAATAGTCAGGCAGTTGAAAATAGTCAATTATTATATCATAAGTAGTTGAAGTATTATCGATTATTTTTGTGGTGCTATCACGAATGTTTGATGTGCTTGCGTTTGAATACCATGAGTGTGCAGCACGAGTGGTATTCACAAGCACAATAAACATGAGTGATTGCACCACAAAAATAGTCTATAATACTTCAACTACAAATGGTATATGGAGGATTATTCCAGGAGTCAATCCATTTTTTCGAATTAGTTTTCTATTAATCTAGTAACTCAGGTAATTTTCATGAGAACAAGTTAACAAACTTCTGTCAAACTGAAAAATTAGAATTTCTCGCATTTTTTTTGACGAATAATAGAGAAATATATTGCGTCTTGATATGGAATCTAGTTCAGAAAGGTTTGGTGATAGATCAGAAGATAAAATTGATGAAGATATTCAGGAAAATATTCCATTAAATACGAAGGAAAGACAAATTTGAGGTATCCATATCTTTGAGTAAAATACTCACTCTGACCACTAGTGTAATACCCGATGGTATTTCTACACGTCCAAATACCCACTGATATGCATCGTTTCTATGGCGATTTAGCATTGGTCACCTTGTTTTAAATACTACGAATGAAATAGTCAATAAAATCGAGGGAGTCAGTGGTATTGAATCCTTATAGCGATATAGATATTGATAAGCAGAATGAAAGTGGTTGCAATCTCAATATCATCCAGATATAAATATTTTTTGAAAACAGGTATAATTCTTTGAACAAGGATATGGGAGAGAGTTGCTATGGAAACAACGGCATGCAACACAAGGTGGCATTTTCAAACAGTGAGCAGAATATTAAAAGGAGTTTGATACTACTTTCTTATTGGAAAAAACTTTCATTTCATTCTCAAGAATGATTGATATGTTGACTTTGCAGCAACTTCTTAGGACTTGGATTTTCTTTCGGAAGAGAATATTCCCAGCAGAAACCTTGTGGGAATTACAAATTCGAACCTTTGGCATGGATGATGCTAATATACAATATCTCACTTTTTACTTGAATTTACTGTTTGTGAGACGTCATAATCAATTGACAGTTCTTAAAAACTTGATAATCTGCAATGTAGTATATTTTCATGAGTGCTTCAACTACATGAAACTTCAAATAATTTTCAATGTGAGTCTGCAGAAAAGTCTGATAGATTATCATTCTCAAGTTGAAGTAATAAGCTTATAATGCATATATTCTCCTATAGGATAATAGTTATCATTTGTGATCGGTTTACCGCTGTCTAAGAGTTATTTATATCACTTGTACGCCACATGAACACACCACAACGGAAATTTTTCGACTCAAATGAATCTAATATAATCTATCCATGAATATCATATTTCGACTAACACCCAACATATATAATAAGGAATATAATTATACCACTGATCTCTATAATAACACTGGATTGGATTTAGGCCGCTGAGATGCTTCCCCAATTGAGCGTCGCCATCTTGGCAAAAACTGAGGTTTTGTGACAGATCAACACCGCGTTTGGCCGCGATATTTAAAATCTAGCTGTTTGGTTTGACGGTATTTTATTTATCAAACATGATGATCGAGTGCATGTTTTGCGGAAAGAAACCCGATTCATCGAGAAATTTCACACTGCACAAGTAAGTACAACGAAATAGCCTGAAGTAACTGTCGTTATGATTGAAATAAGTAAACATCACTTATTTTTATTGCTATGCTGTGATGAGAATATTCTCGAAATTTCTATCCGATGAAGAATCGTTCAAAAAATGGCTCGAACAAATGGATTTGCCAAACTTAGAAATAGCCAAAAACATGAGGTTATGCTATCAAAATTTTGTTGCGTCCGCGCTTAAGCAAAATAAAAGATACACGATTCTGGAAAATGATACTGTTCCGACAATTTTCAACGAACTACACAAAAACTATTGCGTCAACTACAAAACCAAGAAAGATGTAATCGACAGTTCTACAGGTAAGTATGCAATTCTCAATACAATTTATTTATTGTTTAGTTTTATGAAAAAATTATAAAACTGTTCAACGAATTTGATTTTACAGAACTACAATGTTGAAAAATAGTTAAAATACTTATACCAAAAAGTTAACAAATACTTTCAGCTAATTATGAATATTTTAAATATTATAACATTTTTTCAATACTTTCAACTATTACTGATTATCAATGTATGCATATTGACGTATATTAAGAGTAATTTTATCATCTTAGTTGTATTATGCTTCGAATCTCATCGAGTGTCTTCTTCAAGTATTTTGAATTTGCCGCCGAATCGTGTCACAAAACCTCAGTTTAATTGTCAAGGTCGCCGTTCAACTGGGGCCGCTTTCAGATGCCAGAATACGGCCTAAACCCAATTCAGTGTTATATAGAGATCAATGAATTATACAGAGCTTATGGATGCAAAACTTATTGATCGCAATAAATTTTTCCTATCCAGATTTAACGCATAATACAATTCTTTGTAAAAATATTGTCAACAGCACGTCTTCATAGCAAGATTTCACAAAACGTCAAATTTATAAGTACTATTCTCCTAGAAATGTAATTCAGATACCACTATAGACAAAAGAACAAATTGAGATCACCAGGTATAAATCTGTGAGTCATACTTCAATGTAATTGGCACAGCCAATGGAAATATGTTAACAGAAGTCAGAAAACTCCAAGCATTTCTTGATACTATCAAAATACTGAGGACTAATAGAAACCATTTAGAAAATCACTTTTGTGTTATCATTCAAAAACCGAACTTGCCTTAATTACTGAATTTCAAGATTCTAAAGCAGATAGTTCTAGATGTGTGCGAAAAGTTCGAGAAACTGTTCAGTAAGCTGCATTTCCGGCTCAGCTGATTGCAACCCTAATGCGAGGTGTACCAAATTCGAAAAGTTTGTTATATGAAATGCACTTCCGGCTCAGTCAACTGGTACAAGAATAGAAGATATCCATTCAGATACTATTGCAGTTTCAAATCCTCAATTTCAACATCTTTCAATTGACCATTCTGAATTTTGGCGAACAATTCAAAAAGAGCTCCAAATGAAGTGCATTCCTGTACAGATGATTGAAACCATAATGCGAGGTGTACAACTAGATCTAAGATTAGTCCTAGATACAAAGTTTCAACAATATACGTCCAACAGGTTTTGATATTTGCGAATTATGTATTGTGACGAACCCTGAAACTTTTTTCAAGGCTTCATGCACAATTTCACATCCCAGAGCCTTCAGCTGCCGTACTTTGATTAGAGTTCAACGTTTTCATTCCTTATTTTTCTCCCTGCAAACATGAAATGCCATAGTTTTGTGGTAAGTATATTCACTTACTAACCAGAGCATCATCCGACTGTTTCGAAATATTCATTTTCTGTTTTATAGAACATGTGTTTGGATATAGATTGAGTTTCCATTAACATCGTGGACCTAAAAGACAACTCTGTTATCATTATTATCATTGTCTATGCCATGTACTCACCGATAATAGCCCGTATTCTGTAACACAATCATTATTTTTTATCGATCGATAAGTTTTTTGACAAGTGGAAACAATTGTAACAAGTAAATATCCAGAATTTTTGTCAGTACTATCCATGTTCATTGGCTGAAATAGATAATGATCGATAAAAACTTATCAATTGAGTTACTGAATAGCTCCAAATATCTCCGTCTGCTGTCTTTGTGAGATGCTTTGTATATATTTCCCCCAAATTGTAATGTAGCTCACTGACATGATATGAATAAAATTGACCCTTGACAATTTCAAATGCAACTTTACCGACCAGAAACTGACTTAAAGTATAAATAAATACTTTATCATCATTTAAATGCTTCGATATATAATTTACTGATAGATATACCTAGTTTTAGCTGCAAATACCCAATTACTGCTGCAAATACCTGGGTACTACTGCAAGTAGCTTATAAAATTTTATTGGGAAAGGAATTTGTACTTTGGGAACGTTCTCTTCTTTTTTCTGTATAATTTCTTCTTCACATCATTCTACAGCGTTGAATTGAAGTTCATGTATAAGGCGCAAGTGATATTTCAATAATTATTGAGTATAATCAAGCCTTGTGGCCAATAAGAGTCCTTTCTTTAAGAATCAATTCCTCTGAGTAGTCGTTCAAAAGTGAGCTTCTAGTTCCGATTTCGAGTATCATCTTCGAAGTGTACACCATTTTACTGTCTGAGTAAACTTTCTGTGCTCAGTCCATTAGTCACAATTGTATGACACGAACTGTAAGTCCGATTGTTTCTTCAAATCCGTGAAAGGAACTTAGATTTGTCTTGCTTTTGCTGTTATGAACTCACAATCAATTTGCTCCTTTCTTTTAACTTAGAGTCATGCTGTTCATTTGGTCGTGTGTGAGCTAAAACTAGCTTAACTTACGGTAAATTAACTAAAAAGTAGCTTTGCCGCTGCGACATATGTGTTGATTTCACTGTGTTGGAACAGTTTAACGTAGAGCTACTGCTAAAGAAGTCGTTGTTTACTTCACAGTGCTAGAACAGTTCAACGTAGAGTCACCGCTGATGAAATCGTTGTTGACTTCACAGTGTTAGAGCAGTTAAACATAAAGTCAGCGCTGAAGGAGTCAGTGTTGGAATAATTCAACGTAGCGTCATCGTTGGAGAAGATTTTGTTGATTTCACAGTGTTGAGGTGAATTAAAGTGGTAACTACTTAAATACCAGTGTAGAAGTTGATTTTGGAGTTAATTTGCCATTTTGGTAACCACTTTACGATTCCGTGAACGTCGAAGACTGTTTGTTCTGTAGTTCCTCGCTATCTTCGAGCGTCGGAGTCCATACCGCGGACCGCTAATTTCGAGTCTCTTAGACAGTCGCCACGTCGCCGTAACTCTTCAGCAATTCATCCTTCGTGCTAATTCCCACGAGAAATATATGTTGTATGTTCATCAGCTCTGTTATATGTATGTAGGTGAGTCTTTTCGTGACACCTAGCTCCTGAATATCCTTTTGACAATTCTATCTCTCCTCTCTGAGCTATCAGAAGCTGCGTCACCGACCTGCAGCTTCGATAGCGACACTAAAATCAACGACCTCGCCAGCAGCGAGGTTTCATTACGGTAGATACATACATATGTATACGTACCGACGTTAGGTCGAAAATAGTCAAAATTAATCTAGAGATGTCTCAAACGGATATTTCCAAAATCCCAAAATGAGGAATCTGTCGGTTTCACAATAAGTGATTGTAATTTGTACAAGAAGGTGAAAAAGTGGGTTAACGAGCTTGAAGGCGTCAATAGCCATGGTTTCAAATCAGTAATTTTGTCTGATTGTTGTACTGATGCCAGTTGCAGATTATAATTGTAGAGCATCATTCTTTTGAAATTTGAAGCAGCAGACTTTACCCTAAAATTTTGTAAGATTCAAACTTCGGTTTCAATATGCCTCTCCTATTTTCGAACCAAATATCATCAACGGTAATATACCGATAGAGAGGTGTATTATCGATATACCGAAGAATTTCACGAATATACTTTTTGTCTTTTGAGTAATTTTTTACGAGACAAATTTGGGGATTAATAATCTGATAATACCCGAGAGCTTTAGCTCGAGGGATATTATCGTTGATTATAAATCTCCAAATTTGCCGAGTAAAAAATTATTCAAGACAAAAAGTATTTGAGTTAAATTCAAGGTATATGCGATAATATACCGAATCTTGAGGTGTATTTGCAAGGATTATTTCACAAACCGTGAAATTTATTGATTGTTATATTTTTTATTATTTTTTTAAAAGCTACTGTGGTATATCGAGTTAGGAGAAAATATTATCGCGATATACCTCGTTACCATGCAAAATCCCTTGATTTCATTGGTTGTTGCTAAGGTGTGTGATATAATCAGAAAAAGATATCACACCAATCAAGATTTTGTCTAGCAATAAATCAATGGCTCAGCACACTTTTCTGGCTGCCAGAACAATCTCCTGGTCATAATTAATGGAAATATGATATATTCATGCACTTGGGCACATATTCTGCACTGTAAAAGCACTTGGAGTAGATTGCATGAATGCGAGTTAATCTCAGATATCACTAATTCCAAGTTAAGTGCTTGCATCTGAATGTTTTACTGTTTAATAACTGTTATAATACCATCTCATAATTCCAATCAGTTTCATAATATGTTTTCGATGGATATATCTGAGATATAGGTTATTTGTTGGATTTCATCTGTAGGAACATGACATTTTTGGAAGTTCGTTATTTTGTTATGAATATTGAATTTTCAATTGGAATGTTTCAATTCCAAGTTAAGATGATTCACGAGTCAAATTGATATCATGCATTGTAATCCATCCTTACTTTGTCATGATGTTATGAAATTCGACCTGATAAAACATTAATTCATTACATGAATAAAAACAGTCTATAATATATTCAACATTATAGACAAATTGGTGTCATGTGCATTATTGATTTTATTTATGATGAAAAGGTATTTTCAATATTGTGAATAGAGGACTGTGATATACAATCATCATCATCATCATTAAATTATGTGAATTACGTTATATTTATCATAATCCGATAGCACAAAAATAGGATTTCTTCATAATATAAAACTCTTCACTTCGCGTGCTTCAGACTATTTTGATATTTTGTCTATGGTTTGTAGTAGCAATAAAATCCATTTCAGCTTTTTGCTCATGTTTCAATGAGAGCTACAACATTCTTGTTCACATTGTTCTATTCCTCAAAAATTTTCACCCCCTTCATTCATTCAGTAACCATCTTCAAGTTACTGACAAGAAATTAGAAAAATTACAAAAGAATGTAATCACCAAGCTCAATAAAGCTAACTTTAGGAATAAAATATTGTGTCGAAAGGCATCATGATATTTTCAGAGTTCGAAGTGAGAGTGAAACGCTTTTATTTGAAAATGAAGAAGAATTGAAGTTTTTTAAATGAAACAATGCAGTAAGAATACACTGTAATTACTCATTATTTCAGCCGTATTGATCTGCTTTGTGGTTCTCTTTACTCCCCGATCATTTGATTGATTCTGTACCCCTTCAGTAAACGATGACACAGTCTTTTATATAGGCATAGGAAAGAGTCTGTTACACCAGCGTTTGACTGGAACAGTTCTCCGGCCTTCTAAGAGACTGCTAGAATTATGTTTGAGTATACCGGACGCTGAACAAGAAAATTCATTGTAGTTACATAAAATGATAGTACAAATTATGGTATTTATGACTATGAGCATTTACATTATTGTTCAATGTGGTTGTTCTGTTTTGTTGTGAAATACTATCAACGCCAATAATTATATCCCACGCAGTACTTATTCTTGGTTCAAGCACAGTAATAATGAAATGACTCTATTACCTCTGAAACAACGCAGTATTTTATATTCTGAAACATGTGGCTTTCCTGATATCTTTTCTTTCTTTTTTATGTCCTATGTTAGTGATCGTTTGGGGTTGGTATTATCCTGGCATGTGAATGTTAGTCTATGTGTGGGTGTGTGTGTGTTACACTGGAGCGCGAGAAAGTGTATCCAGGCATGAAAATTCGCCATTAGTAGGGAAAGTAGAGTCCGTTCGCTGCTGTGCGACACTTGATTAAAGCGGCTCTCAGTCCTCGTCGTCATTCGGCTGATACATTCCACGACCGCCACTTATCACGGATACAATTTGTATACGTCTGTCATTTGTCAAAGCCGTACTTTTGAACCGCAAATGGGATACCGTATCAAGATGGCCTCATTCAATATTAAAATTAATTTTGGCCGATAGCGGTTATTAATACGCATACGGATGACATATCGTTCGCAACTTTTTTGCTGATGCATGTTTCCTCCTTCGGAAAAGTATGTATTATATTTGACTGCGTCCTCGTAATCAGAGATATTTCAAAATTGCACATTACTTAATGAAAAATAAATACTTTATCGTTAAATAAAATGCTAGAATGATTGCGTGGAGGTTGATATATTTATACTTGATGAATAAATTTCACAAATAGAAATATATTACAGTCACGCTATGAGTAATTGTAAAAGTAATAATAACTTCCACACATTGGTATTGGAACGACATGTATTAGAGCTCATTGATAGATGCCACAATGGATTCTATTATCGGGTGATACAATCACCATGTTACAGAATATAGGCCGTCAAGAAATAACGCTCCTTAACTACCCTTTGAATGTTGAAAGCAATCAAGAATATAGTTCAAGAGGGATAATATTGAGCAATACCGTTATTCTTGATATTTGAAATTTGTTATGCAATATTCAATAATTTTAAGTTGGTAAACATAAGACTTTCGTCATTGATTATACCACCTACACTGGTGGGAAGATCGATGAAGAGGAGTGGGGTTCTTTGAAAAATATGGTACTTTTCTGACTTTAATAATTTAGAGGACACAAAATACACAACAGACAAACATTATAAGAGGAACGGAGGACGACGATAGCATAAATTCTCATTATTTATTATGTGGGAGTTTTTCCGACTCTTTTTTCATCTTTTAACATTAAGTATGCAAAGAGTTAGGTTTGATCTATATTAAATCAGGAATAAATGGTAACTGGACTTAATTGAACAAGATTTTAATCCACGATTGAGTGGCATCAAATTTGATTTGATCACTCTGAGTTAATGTAGTAGTGGAACGGTGCAAAGTCTCTCACTAACATGGACTTGACGTGAGCTTCCAGAATATTCAAGCATATTTGACCTGACGCAGTAGCTTCAAACTTTTATGTCGACTGATGAAGCTAGTTTAACCAATCATGTTTAATGTAAAGGATAGTCGTTACTAGTTCTCTGAAAATCCAATATTGGTTCGCGCAAGAAGTTCCCAACAAGAATATTCTAATGTTTGGTGACATATTTGAACTGGTAGTGTGTTTTTTATATGTATAAGCATACACTACCAGCTTTTCAGACGTATTCTGGAGAATATTCTGGACCATTATATAAGAGACATTATTCATTACGGACGGAGTACCTGCACATAACTACCATCAGGCTACAGCATATCTTAGCCTAACGTTTGGTGACAAATATATAAGTAGAAATTGTTCTTTTTTATGATCTGCAAGGTCTCTTGATGGCAATGATGGAATGTATGACCCGAATACTAGAGAAACAAGTACTTTGGAGCCTACATTTGATGAGGTATGTAGTGCAGTAAACAAACTCAAAACAAACAAAGCATCAGAGACAGGGATCGTCTCGATACCAGGTCAATTAATTAGGTTTGAAGGCGACGAATCATCAATACAGATTAATTAGTTAATAATTCATATATGGCATGAAGGCAATTCGTATGAATTTGATTATTACGGAGGTATAATTCTACTATGTACAACATATAAAATTTTGATAAACATCCTCTAGAACCCTACGCAGGGAAAATAGAAGGCGAGTACCAAAGTGGATTGAGGAATAACAGAAGCCCCATAGATCATAACTTCTTTCCAGAACAAGTGATAGAAAAGAGCTTGGAATGTGATATAGAAAAAATAAATCTATTCATCGTCTCCATCAAGAGAACGTAGGATTCAATTATACGTGAAGAACTTTGGAAAGCAACGTAAGAAGTCAACAAATGTACTACTGGTACATGCTTAAACAAAATAAAAGTGAGCCAAGGAAAGTCAGAATTATTTGAAACAGTAGTGGGTGAAAGGCAAGAGGGTCCCTAGCACCTCTTTTACTTGATCTTGCATTGGAAAAAGCTATAAGGGAAGCAGAGCTGAATAGAAATGCCGACATATAAACTCATGATCATCACTGACATACGCTGAAGTTCTGGTGATCACTACAAAGGTCAGAAATATATTAAAGGAAATATTCATGCGACTGAAAAATGCGACAAATAAAGTTGAACCCCCAATGAACAAAGAAAAAAGTGAAATATTACTAACCAACAAAGCTAATCCAATGGAGAAAAATATTACAATGAATAATAACCACAATTTTGAAAGAGTAGAAAATTTGATATATTTGGAGGCACTGTTAAATATAAATAATGATACAACATGAAGGATGAATAGGAGGACAATATAAGGAGACAAAAGTAACTTAGTCAACCCAAAACTCATGAAATCAAAAGCTGCATCACAAAGCACTAAAATGAAAATTTTTCAAACTTTTATCAAGCCAGTCGTGATATATGGTAGTGAAAAATGGACTGTATTAAAAAAAAAAAAAACGAGAAACAACTGCATGCCTCTGGAAGACAAGTAATAAAAAAAAATTTACGGAGCCGTTGAAGTAGAAGAAAGATGGATAATAATGTACAACCATGAGCTATATGATAAATACGATCAGCTCAACATAATAGCATCAGTAGAGTCGAATGAAAAAAGTGGAAGAACACAGAGTTCCAATAAAAATGTTACAGGAGAAATCACACGGAACAAGAAGCAAAGAGAAGACAAGAAGTCGAGGGATGGACCAAATCCAACAAGATATAAATTGTCTCAAAATTGCAAATTGGACAACAGACGTGAAGAATCGACCAGAATAAGAAAAAATTATAGAAGGGGATGCCAAGCTTCAACTAGGAGCATGAAGCAGGAGGAAAAAAAAATGTCCTTCGATTCAAATCTATGTGATTTTTATGATAGGAATATTTGAGAGATGAAGTCCACACTAATATTCATTTATTATACCATAAGTGGTTGAAGTATTATCGATTATTTTTGTAGTGCTATCACGAATGTTTATTGTGCTTGCGTTTGAATACCACGAGTGTGCAGCACAAGTGGTATTCACAAGCACAATAAACATGAGTGATTGCAGCACAAAAATAGTCTATAATTCTTCAACTACAAATGGTATATGGTGGACTATTCCAGGAGTCAAACCATTTTTTCACATAAGTTTTTTATGAATCTAGTAACAACTCACATGATTTTCATAGGAACAAGTAAACAAACTTCTATCAAACTTAAAAGTTAGAATTTCTTGCATTTTCTTTGACGAATAATAGAGAAATATATTGCGTCTTGATACCGAATCTAGCTGAGAAAGGTTTGGTGATAGATCAAAAGATAAAATTGATGAAGATATTCAGAAAAATATTCCATTTGATACAAAGAAAGCACAAATTGGAGGTATCTACATCTTTGAGTAAAATACTCACTCTGACCACTAGTGTAATACTCGATGGTATTTCTACACGTTCAAATACCCACTGATATGCACCGTTTCTTTGGCGATTTAGCACTGTTAACTTTGTTATAAATACTACGAATGGAAAAGTCATAATAATTTACAAGAATCAAAAGATTATATCAAATTATATTCAATATAATTCTTATTATATAGTTTTTGGATCTTTTTGAAACACCCAAAACGATCTGCCGTGGTACGATGAAATGATATATCCAATGATGTTCAATTCACTTGATGTCCACGTCAGATTTTTCTAGATAGTTATGTTATTGTTTGAAATTCAGATGGTTCGCACAAGTAAATTGCATTTTCATGAAGATGTGTTGATCTGAACAGTCTATTACAGTCAATATATGCACTGCCACCTATAAGCAGCTTAAAATGTGATTGTTATTCTCAAACATGGAAAGAAAATCATTCAACGACTCACCTAAAAAAAAACGTTGGAGTATAGAATGGAATCAACGAGATATAGAACTTTAGAGTGGCGCATCGCGTAATGTCAGCCATGCTTACAACCAGGAGGATAATCTGTGGTAAACAGAGCGCTTTTCAATAAGAATTTCTGCCGCGCTATTTTACAATGCCTGAAAAATGCATAATTTCTGATTGTACAAATAGAGAAATTACAAATCATTTTATATATGAATTCAAAATGTTTGAGATTCATAAATCAAATAGTTGAATAATATAACCCACAGATTTACCCAATATATTGGAATGAGACAAAAGTGGCTGAAGATAATGAGATTAATAAACTGTGAAAAGAAGTTTTTCTATGGTATTTCGCATGTAAGTACTTTGCGCATCATAAACGATGCGTTAAAGTAAAGCTTTTCTGCGTCTCAGTTTTATCACTATTCAAAGGCTTACCTATTAGCAAAATTTCTGAATTTATGTTCTTTTTTTATTTCTTATATTTATTAGACCTCAATGTCAATTTGTGCTCTTGGCTCTCTTTTTGCGTGCTTAATATTCATAGTCAAAATGTGGAAGTTGAGGGCCACAGAGATTTTTTTGTATGCGATACGAGTGTAAGCAATCATATTATCATTCGACCAATAATTTCAGTGACTCGGCAAACTATATCATAATGGTCAACTTTACACTCTGGTTGCATGAATAAATATCAATTTGCCTCAAGCATTTAGCCGCAGAGAATGTTATATAATAAATAATAATAAGAAGATACTTTTACCTTGTTCAATGCCGTTTTGCCTAGATAATTTGAAAGAAATGCCTGAAAATAGTCTTTAAATCAGTCAATTGATCATTAAACATTCAAGAATAATCGTATCTTTGAATACGGATATAAAATCATCTCCCAAAATATCCAATAATTTAAGGATAAGACAACGACAATTTTTGAACAGAAATCAGTTAGGAGAAGGGAATTAACGTCAGCAATACATATCTTATGAACTCAAAGTGCAAATTAAGCACAGTATTTAGTAAGCGTAGAGCTGCAACCCGCTGTAGGGTGTATCAAAGAAGTCATATATCTCGTTGAGTGGAATTCAATTCTGGAATAATGGACCGTCAGATAGTCGTAGATTTTAGTGCCCTATTATGCTTTTTCTGCCTTCAAGAGTTTTGATAAGTATGTATACTTGGAATATAATAATGCCAAAATTAAAGCTGGACCTTGTGGTCAACATAATTGAAATTAATTTTGAATTTTCATAAAAAAACCATGTTCTGATTCAATTTTGTCGCCTCTGCCATGCTTGCGTAATGAAATTTTGGGAAAAAAAGAGTCAGCGGAAAACGACAGGCAGAAGTGATCCAGTTCTTCGAGAGCTTGGAATAAGGACTCGATTTTGCAAAAAAAAAATAAAACAATTGTTCACGTTCTTCGTGCTTCTGTCGTTTGGCCGTATCAAAGTTGTTATCATGAATATCTCGTAGAAACGAATGGCAGAAGGTTTTCGAATGACCAGTCAAGATATGTACGAAAACATTCAAATTTCTGCAAGATGTTCTCGTACATATCTTGACTTGGTTATTCGAAAAACTTATGCTATTCGTTTCTACGAAATACTTATGATATCAACTTTCATACGGCCAAACGGCAGATACGAGAAGAACGTGAACAATTGATATAATTTTTTTGCACAATCGAGCTCTCATTCCAAACTCACGGGCAAGTGGAACATTCCTGCCTATCGTTTTCGCTGACTTTTTTTTTCCTAAATTTCATTTCGTAAGCATGACAGAAGCAACAAATTCGATTAGAACATATTTCTTATTAAAAATTAAAAATTAATTTCTATTGTGTTGGCCATACGGTTCAGCTTTAATTTTGGCACTCAAAATACTACAAATATACATACTTATCAGAAATCTTGAATGCAGAAAAGAAAATTGAGGACACTAGAGTCTATGACTATCCAACGGTGTATAACAGATAAAATAACCTACAAATGTGATAAAACTCAATTTGATAATGTTTTCTGAAATACGTTACATTTGTGTAGCAGATCGACTCAAGAAGCACACATCATTGGGACGACCATAATGAGAAGAAAACGTACTTCATTTATGAATCGAATCATTCCATTTATCCCCTGCTATTTTACGTTGGATGAACAATAAGTTTCTAATACCTCATAGTATGTTCATCATTATGTAAAAGTAGGTAAGTTTCTTATATGAAAAACACCAACGTAAGTACAATAACTCAATTTTTATTGGAGAATGACAATTTGGGAATCGATCCAAAAAAATTCGCTGACCTTATCCTGAACTGCCTAAGAAATCGTAGACAGAAAAGGTGGACATTCTCACAGATTTGAAATTTTGTGATAATCGAATCGATTTCTCCTAGAATTTATTTGAAGGAAGTAACAACTCACATTAGCTATGCCAAAATAGATTTTTCTATTATAACTGCTACTATAGATCCAATAATTATACACCTGATTATTAAGAGATAAAAATTATATATTTTATGAAAATTCTAATGTTTCGATCCTTCAACAATAAGTCATCATCAGGAAACAATTAAACAACTTCAATAATGACTCTAGGCTGAAGAGACGGAACGTCAAAACTTTAATGAAATAAATACAATTTGAAATAGAAAGATATTCATTTTCAATGAATATAAAGTTTTCAATTTCTTGAATCACAGTTTTAAATCTTCTTTGCAGTCTAATCCACAGTATAAACTCGGAATTTCCAGTATCCCATCTCACCAGTTCCAAAACTACATTCCCAAGATTTGATTCGTTAATTGAAAGAAGGATAATGCGATTTAAATTTAATTTATTCCATTTGCATTTTGTGCATTCTATAGGAAAACAAAACACTGGGACTTTGTACATATTTGTATTAAATTTTCATTCCATTATTGGCGTAGTTGTTTCATTCAATTCATTTGAATTTAGATTTATTGACTCGATTTTTATTCTCGGTGGAATATCTAATACTATTTTAGCATAAAGTATAAAATTTTGATGGAATCATATAAACTATCGCCATTTTTATGTGGAACTAATCTAGAATTCTTTAAAGAAAAGTCGTAAAATCCATAACGGTTGCACATTATATCAGAACTTGCTCAGACTACTTCTATACGGAATACATCACTTATTTAATGATCGCCTTTAAAAAGTGATAAAACTTAATGAATTGCACTTAATTTGCGTGAACGTTCAGCATTGATTGATATTGAACTCATAATTCCAGGGTATATATCATTGACGTGTAGACATCACATAACAAAACCGGAACATGTACGCTCACTCAGTGTAGTTTGACTGTCAAACATTTGTTTCGTCCCCGTCTCTGTTTTCGAGAGTGAATGACGTAGAATACGAAAAATTCACCTTTGGGAAATATAAACTAGTGAGCAGAACATAATGTAAATTGCAGCATACCCAAATAAAAGCTGAATATTTATAAAGGTATTCACGAAGGCATGCAAAACGTTGTCACGGAGCACCAAATTACTTTTTAAATATAACTGTGGCTTACAGTATGATAGGAAGGCGTGCAATGGTCAATAACCTTCAATCTATCCCATCAAGAGGTGAATTTTTAACCTTAGAAAGGCATGCGGTATTAAATCGAGGAACTGTCACCATCTCCCGGACTAATGTGAGAATATTAATAGTCACATACATTCAAGCAATTCTGAAGGTCTCATGTAGTAATCCGCATTAGTCTTAAATTACTTTTGCAGCTTCAATACCCTGAAAACAAGGAATAAGCTTTGACCGATATGGATACCTCGGCACTCAGAGAGTGTAAGAAAGATTATTATGAAGAATTTGTATGCCTATGGATTGAGCTTTCTATGTCAGTGATTTAGATAGGATCATTTTACAGGAGCTGAAAGGGTTCCATTATAGACTGCCTACTTTGTAACGATTGAAGGTTTTTCGGTAACCTCAATAAATAAAGATACAGTTGACGGTATGAGATTGCTAAACTGGTCAGAAAAGGCTACATTAGAACAGATACGTAAAGAGGAATAGAATGGCTTCTGTGAGATCTTCATCAGGAATTGAAATACTCATAACTTGGTATGTTGTATGTAGCTTGAAGATTATTTAGTTGCCTAACGAAGTATTCTAGATATAATTCCAACAAAACCTGATCCTTATTTTATCATATTTAGCAAGCTAATCTCTTCATAACGTATTCATGGTGAAGTGAGCTTCAAAACCTCAATTTCGCGCACAAATATTCTAATAAACTCACTTTAATATAAATTTTAATCCTAAAATATACGGTATCTCGAGAGGCGAGCAGAGACTAGCAATTTTTCAGTTGTGTGATCATTTATAACGGCTCTATTCGTGAACACTGCGCCAGGTTAAAATATCACGAATAATTTTGTTTTTTATTGCTTAATTACACAGTTAAACATTTATCACTCCATACAATTGGACAATGAATGCATAACGTTTATTTGCGCGCTACGGCTCATCTATCAAGTTGAGGATTATATTCATTTATTTAGGCAAAACAGAACAGCAATGAGACCATTCAAAATAAAAATATGTTCACAACAGTTTTCAAATGAATTGAGACTACCATTGTTTTATTTAGAGATGGATTGTATGAATCATCAAATATTTTATCATTATTATATATATATTACTCAAGATTATTAGTTGTTTTTCAACAATCTTCTACATTAAGGAGTGTAAATATTTCAAGCATATCATTAGACCACATTTTTCTCTATTTGTATTTTAACTTTGAAGCGATTCCAGATGCGTCGTACCCAAAATGCAAAACGTTGGACGATTTTGTGAACTGAGAAACGTAGAAAAGAGAAAAAGTGTGAGTTACGTATACTCATGTCAACGCAAAGCCACATTTTCTCTTGTAACATTCTCGTGCATCGCCTATATTGACAAGAATATGTTGTGGACACTTTCAGGCTCGCTACGTCACCACCGATTCATTCCTCACATATTTTGTCATGGAGGATCATCGCTTTGAATTTCTGTAGCATATTTTGGTGTATTTACGTTATCCAATCATATAACTGCAAAGGAAAAGTTGGACAGGGTAATTGAGACTGAATTTTTATCAAAATCCTCTGTTGGATAGAAGCTCCTTGGAATAACAATTGTAGAATAGATTATTAAATTAAGTTTCAGTACATAATTACTAATATACCTTATTTTTTCTTTCAGGTAAGTACCTTCATCACAAATTTTACCGTCCATGAGAAGCAAGTGGAAGTATTTTCAGGATATCAATACTTTATTGCTGACAATAAACGCAAATTAAGTAAGTACTTGTTTTAAGTTTGGAGAGCCTGTATACGTACATCACAAGAATATTTTTTGTAAAAGAACTTCTAAGTCCAAGATTACTAGTCTCGTTGTGGTAGTTGGTACATTATTCCATGGATTAAGTTATCAGAAGCATGAAAATTATGTCAAGGACTGGACTGAGAGCAAGAGGCAGAAATTCGTTACTATCTAATATGTCTGTTACCTGCTGAAAACGACCAAATTCTGTTCATCAATTTCTATACACCGTTTTAAATACTTCTCCCAATTTATGGATGCTGCTCAATTACAAATAAGTTGATTGGAAAATTTGAGTTCCACAAAAAAAAATACTTGAAATTGATTAGATATTTTCAGAGAATTTGTCAATCGGAGTCGTTAGTATCTCAAAATAGAGAAAAGTATAGCACAAGTTTTCTCGTTACCTACGATTGGAAAATAAACTTTGGAAGTCTTCCTTCAGCTACATTTCCAATAATTAAAGTACATTAGTTTGAATTGCATTCCGTTGCTCGTCTCTAATGAAGGATGGAGTTTACATCATTAGAACGTATTTACTTACTACAAAAACGACTACGACATTCTTCTTTGCCTCGTTCCTCCATACAAATTTTCACAATTTCCTCCAATCCATTTCATCATTCCGTCTTCCGCGTCTACAACAACGTTCGTGGCTTCATTAAATTATGTTTTCATCCATTCACAACTGCGAGTTCTTAACATCCTTTGCTCCTACTATACAACGGACGAGCGAAAAATTTCATGGGAACATTTGAATGCTTCTTCTACTTTAGAATAGTTTCCGTGGTGAACAGACTGATGAAGTTACACAATTACAAAGCGAGGTGAATTCTTTGAGAATGAGAAATAGAATTTCGTAAGCTGTCTTTGTCAGCTTCACTACAATATTTTAGAATGGATTTCACCGATGGTACGTGAGGAGAGGTTATGCATCCATGACGAGAACTAGGTGATAGAACTTGAGTATTCGGATACTGATAGAAGATAAGGTCTTCTAGATGATCTAACAAATATCTGATGACAATTTTTACATCAACATTTATCGTGGCTACAATCAATGCGTCTGACTTCTTCATTTCAGCTGAAGCCTCGTGCTTTCCTTATGTGCTGAAAATAGCCAGTTACATCACATGAACAAGATCGTTCCATATATACCAATAATGCTGAGGCTCCTCATCAGCTAGATTGCTAAAAAATCATACACTAGGCCTATGATAGCGAGTCACCTTGAATGGGCTACCAAGGATTTGAATCCACTTTTGAGTGAAATATCCTCAAAGTTTCACAAATCTCAGGTTGGATTCCTAAACTAATATGAAATTGAGATAAGGTGGACATATCCATTGATTCATGGATCACAACGTGAGTATTGTGAGTTCTTGTTCACTTCCTCACCAAAACTTCGTAAAATCTCCATAATTAAAGACATACGCAGAATTATGTGATGGATATTATTGGTCAAATAAAGCTGAATAACAAAGTTTGAATCCACTATCAATTGCACTTATCAACATCAATCCTAATTCTTGTTGCTAATACGTTACTACGCCTCAAGCCTCATAAGTAATTGCTAGAAAATTGCAAGAAGTTTTGAGAGATTTGAAGACTTATCAGCGGAGGTTATTCATTCCCTTAATTCGACGTTCTTTCAGTCCAAGATCCTAGGACCGCCAGACGTAACATATTCTTCGATAAACAAAATGTGTGGAATACAGTTAGTATGTATTTTCATCATATGCATACTTGCAAGCTTAAGCCAACGGCCAGTTTAGAGATACCAGGTGCTGGAGGTACGTTAAAACATTATTTATTCATTTTGAGTTCTTAGTGTTGACTTTTATGTACGTCTTAGAGAATATTGTGAGAAATTGATTGAATCAATACTGCCAGATACCTTCGATCGGCGGTAACTCCTGACGAACGCTTTAAGGCTTGCAGAAAGACGTAATCTCACCAATAGTCTGAGTCCTAGTTTTCATATATGATACTCACGGAATTATTTCAATACTTCTTGTGAACGAATCGTAAAAGCCAAACATACTCCAGATTAAATGTCGCTGTGAGTATGAATGCGAGGTCATTATTTGTGAACTTCATAGTAGGCGGAATATCTATGACCGTTTGATTGTGTCTGGAGGATGTTTGGCCCCTGGGATTGGTCTGACTGTCTACAGAAAGTATTGGAATGTTTTCCTAAGTATCATATATAAAGACTAGGACTTGGCCTTCAAGTAAGTTGACGTTTGTTTTTTGTAAGCCTTGAAGCGTCTAGTAGGAGTTACCGCTGATGGAAGAGTTGATTATCAAATTTTCAGAATATTGTCTGTAACATACATGAAAATCAGCACTCGGAGTTCAAGAAATGTGAATAATGTCTCAACGTATCTCTAGCACCTGATATCTCTGAATATGCATACGATGAGAGTACATACTAACACTACTCTATTCCACACATTTTGTTTCTCAGAAAATAAGTAACGTCTGGCGGGCCTGGGATCTTGCTCTATCTGAATCAGGTAGATATTACTACTTTTGTTTGCATCATCATCAGAAGTATAAGAAGTAGAGGCAATTCTGATCAGGGCTAGATGAGGTATTCATTCTTGTGAAGATTCATTTTTTTCAATGGCAGTGACATCCAAAATATGATAGAACGGTACTGTTTTAGCAGAAGACATCATGTACAATTTTCAGGAAGTACTGATAGAATATTGTTTCCTGAATTTATTTATGCAACAATTGTCTGTTGTTACATTTGAATTTGAAAAAAAAGGCCTTAAGCGATCCAAATTGTTTAAATGTTATTTATTTGAACATAACTTGGGACGTTTTGAGAGTCCTACTGCTCTCATCATCAGCTAAATATGAGTAATACATATAGTCTTAAACTTTAATACGTGAATGATGTAAAATTATTTGAATAAAAATGCCGCAAAATGTAACGCAAATCCATAGTCAGGGCCACATCCGAGGCAGTATCACATCTTGAACGGTAGGCGAACAACTGTTGTTCGCCTACCGTTCAAAAAAATAAAAATTCCTTGTAAACTGCATTGACCATCATTTGGTTATAATAAACTACGTTCTATTTTGCTATAATAACCAACTCATTATAGTAATTATGATATCAAAGGTGTTAAAAGAACAATAATGCTTGAGATCAACAGAACACTTTCCGAGGGCCTCTGGCCCAAGGTGTGTACATTTACAGTAGGCATTATTGTTTGTTCAACTCTCGTGGTGCCTTTAATGTTTTATGTTCGACTTTTGTTATAATTCAATCAAAATTTTTAGCAATGTATGTCCTGTCAGAGAAATTACCCTAGTTACTTGCAGTAACTAGGAGACTTGTTTATTATTTTTCAAAATAATGCTCGAGGGCATTATTTTAAGAGATAATGCCCTCGCGTATTATTTGTTACGGAATCACAAAGGAATTAGTGGTATTATGACAACAATAATGAACTAGTCGGACATTAGGAAATAATATGTATTTGTTGTAGCTTTTCTCTTATCAATAGGATATGGATTGTGCGAACTCATCGGTGTAAGTGACGTTTTCTATTATTCAGTAGTAGTAACGGGTTGAACATCAACAAATATGATGACATTCAGCTACATAGAATTGAATTCAAATTCCATACGTCGGCCTGGATCTTCCAAAACAGGCCGAATTGCTTCTGAAATTTTCAAGCCAGACTGGATCAAGCTCTGAAATTCTAAGGACTTGACTAGACCGAATCATGAGATTATAGGAGCCAGATTATTGAACTACTGGAGCTTGACAAGAGTTTTCCACTTTCAAGATACAGTCGAGTCGGAGAAGCCTGAGAATGAAAACGGCCAATAACAAACCGGGCCTTGCAGATTCCTGATTTACATGGATAACTCAGATATATTTTATACGCTGAAACAATCAACTACTGAACTTTTTCATTTCAACTAATCTCACAGAACAGGAACAAAAAGTTGACTCGTAATATTGTGACAGTCATGTGATGACAAAAAGCATAAACTCTAATATAATACTCAGTATTCCATACCTGAACCGGTCAGATAACTATTAACTGATCTGTCTATAGTTTGATTCCAAATGATCAAGCCTTGCCTCAGTTCAATTTGAGATGTAATAAATTTCCAAATAGATCTTCATTAGATAAATTCCTTGGATAGTTCAATTCAGCATTCAATCCAACTATGTATCATCACGAATCATACTGACTCTCAGTTAACTACACAATTTATTCACAAAAGAATACTGTTCTAATTAGTCTGTTTCCAACTGAATCCTGCACTTCCAAACTACAGAAACTCAATCTCCCTATCCAACGTTCGACAATGCCACCAACAAACAGTTGTAAAGTACGAACTTATGTAGCATCTATTCAACGCAAACTATCTGCACTTGATGGTGAGAACGAGGCGCTAACCATCAGACGTTTCATTTACGAAAGCTTTGAAGACAAAACAGGATCCTGGATTTACAGACTGAATGGATTCTGACCGCACACCTGTTGGGAAATCCATCTAATTATCAAATTACTTGTTGTTGGGTTTGCTTCATTAACTGAAATGTACTTTTACAATTGTTGTGTTCGTTCTACTCACGGAACAGTATTGATTAATTCACAAGGATTTCGATAACAATGTAGATCGCTTGCTATTCATAGGTTTGATATTTCGAAATTTTTTGAAGTACAGATCATGAAGTTTGGATGGGGCTAGACATCTGCTCTCTGAAATATTTTCGAAAATGTGATTATTTGCTGACAGTGAGGTGAGTGATAGAAATAAAAGGGCACATCTACCATTCTTATTCTATTTCTGAGAGGAGACTCTTCCAAAATTCACGACATTGAGAGATATGCATATAGACTTCAATTTCTTTGAGTGCTGAGCTTCTGAAACTTGAGGGATGTAATTTCTTTCCGACTATGTTGATTTGACAATCATCACTTCTGTTATCTTTTTTTGTATCCACTTGAACATCAGTCAATATGTTTTCTTGAATTTTTGATATTTCTATTACATTACGTGATATAACATGAATAAAACAAGAGATTGGGGCGCCACGCAATTGTTGATTTGTCCGTCTCCAGACACACAACTGCAAAAGTACCAGTAAAAAAATGGTAAGATGAGCGGGTGGAGTATTAAAATTAGAGGACAATTGGATCATAAAATGAAACAGTATCCCAAACAGCAATACTTACACACCAGCTACAAAATGAAACACTGAACAATCATCTTTCTGAGAAATAAAGTGATATGTACTTTTTACTAACTTGTAGAGTACAAGTGAGTACTGTGAAATCGACAAAATTCACCTATAAAGATTTTGATTGAAATATTTGCTTTAAGCATCCCTGAATCCATTTTGACTATTTTTGGCTTGATGTCGGTACGTGTGCACGTGCGTTCATTCGTAGCTCGCAAATCTCAGAACTGGTTGAACGTATAATATTGAAATTTTGTATTCAAGACTGTTATAGGGTCTAGTTGTGCACCTCGCATTATGGTTCCAATCATCTGTACCAAAAGTGCACTTTACTCAAAACATTTTTCGACTTGTTCTAATAAATCCAGAATGATCAACCGTACGATGTTGAAATTCAGTATTTGAACTTGATGTTGTATTAGAATGGTTACCTGCTATTTTTGTAGAAATCGGTCAAGTCATAAGTGCAAAAGAATTTCTTTTAATTTTTTGCACAAATCCAGAATGATCAGCCATAGCATATTGAAATCTAGTGTCTGAACTTGTTGTACCATCAAAATAGTTATCTACTATTCTTGTATCAATCGGCTGAGCCGAAAGTGCGACTTATATGTACAACAGACATTCAGAATTTGCCGAATAAAACTATTAGTTTAACTGGAATGATAAGGTAGGCAATAATAATCTGTCGTGAATTTTTTGATTCTGTTTGACTTTGTACATGTTGAAATATTATCAAAATTATATTTATCATGATCTTAAGTGAGAGAAAACTTTATTGGATAAATTTGTGCATATATCAAATAATGTACAAGTAAGTCACGTGATGTTCATGTCCAATTTTTTTTTTTTACAAAATGAATGATAATCAATTCTACCAAATTTATAGATATTTGATGAAGTCTATTGGAAAAAATACCAAAAATTACAATTATCGTTAAGTTGCAAAATTGATATAATAACAAAAGTGAATAGGTGATGAGACGGGAGAACAAAATAGCAACAATTCGCGTCTCTTAGACTTCAGCTAGTTCCAACCAAACTTATTCGAACAAATGTGTTCATGGATCCACTCCGGAAAAAAGTTCAGACAATAAAAACAGACTCGTGATCGATCGACCTGGTTCACAACCGGACATAGCGTTCATAACGTAAAAAGTATGAAGAATAAAAAACAAGGCGAAGACAGATGCCTACCGCAAAATTGTACAAAAAAAAAGAACTATATTCGTGATGTAGCTACGAGGTACTCAATTGAGTAAATTAGCACTACGAAAGTACGTGTAGTAATATTAAGAATGAGAACTGGACTACTCAGCTGGCGATGTCGCTGGAGACCTCAATTGACTCCTATGTCGGACATCTGGATCTCGGCCTTGGATCTAATTTGGCTGAATTTCAGGTGGTCAGGGAACCCAGGGTGAAAGTAAGGTAATTCTACAGTGTTGTGCTTTGGTTACAACGTGAAATCGCAGACGATAAGCTATAGAAAGTGGAATCACCTCTCACAATTCTAACAGATCCTCAACAAGTGGGCTGCTACGCCGAATAACGCAAATAGTCAAACAGCTCCAGAATATTCGGCCGAAGCAAAGGTTCATTCCAAAGAATCCCTAAACTTAGGCTTGAACACGCAACAAAAACTTATAAGAAACAAACCTACAAAACTGCAGTGGTAAGATAGAAGAGCAATAAATATAACGTCTATCCTAATCAAGGACTTGAACCTGACTGACTGATCCAGCAGATTTGAACTTATTATTAAAAGCACCGTTTCCATCAAAAATAGAAGAAAAAAAACAGTGGACGCCCAAAACAGCCAATATTCAAAACTGTAATGAAAATAAGCAATAAACACGCTTCTAATATAACCTAAAACGAAACTAAGCTCGAAGAGAAAGAGCAAAACTGAAGATCTGAAATTATTCAATATCAAAAACTGAGAGAAAGTAACTAAATCAACCCGAATAATATTCTAGACTTCAGCCTGAACAAGAAAATAACCAAAGGCCAAATTGGCACATAACAATCTATTCTTCGACTATATTTTTTATCTTGGTGACTTTCAAATCGTACATCTAGTATATACCAAAAGTTGACATATTCCATCATAGAAACAAATAACAGTTGGGTTCAACAGTCCAAATGAAGTTCTTCATATTAATATCGCTATGAACAACTTCTCATACTAATCCATTCATCAATGTATTAGTAGAGTCCACTGTAACTTCAATAATCGTCAGAATATGGATGCTCAGAATCGTAAAAAGATTCTTCTACATGTGCTGCATGGATGTCGTAGTATACATTTGTTGCAAGAGTTAGTATTCACAGGTTCCATAGGAATATAATCCGAGTTCAAAAGGCTTCAGATATATTTCCAATATTTTTGATATTCCTTGTTTGAGTCATAGATTTTCACGTATCTATATATAGTATACTTTGTCAACATATTATCACTTCCCACTGTGATAGCATAATATCTATAATTGCAGTCGAACAACCAGGATCTCAAAAGGATGTGCGTACATGTACAAAAAGTCGGTGGATACTCTGCATGGCATCAGTTTTATGTCAATAAGTGAATAGTCCTACATGATCACGCAATCACCCACAGACTCTCTTATACAATTCATAAGCTTAAAGACCTAAAAAGATCCTCAACAGTACAGAGATAATGTGGAATAACCAATTTCTACTTTCGTACTCTTTTGAACTGGACAGTATATATCGTACGAGACAAAATAAGTTTCACACATAGTAATCAATGTCTACTGAACCATTTCAGGCAACTAGTTTATCACTAGCAGCAATATTGTTGATTTAGGGTAACAGTTTGGAAATTTTCGTAAACTCCTTTAATATTAATATGTTTGATCCATCAAACAATATGTGGAGTATTTGTTCTTCATAGATATCAGATCCTATATTTCTATAATAAAGCATGCGATAGATATTTCAAACCGATTCGAACACTTACTTCAATAAATTTTCATGAATAACCCTCTGGGTCTATCCAATTTCATTTCATTGCAGTGCTGAAACAAATAGCTCTGAATGAATTCTCGATACCAAACATAGAAGAGCAGCTTGCTAAACGTAGTATTTACAGCACTTTTGATTCAGGAACTGAAATTTGGGAGTTTTGAATCGGACTATAATTGTACATAAGTGTTTCGTTAATATGCTAGACGGAAAAATCAATATCTTCAAGCTTGATTTGTATTTTTGGAGAAGGATCCTTACCAGATTAGCTTTATTTTTTTATGCCGAGAATAGCTTCAAGCTCATCATTCTAAAGTACAATCATTTCGAGCAAAGCTTGATGAGGGATTATAAATCTACCTTTTTTAGAATTATTCATTTTTTGAGTGTTCCATAGCACAAGCACCTCACATATTTCACAGTTTTTGTGTGAAATTTTTATTTATGTGATTTCTTCTTTATCCTGTCAGCCGTGCAATCGAAATTTGTGCCCGATAGATGGTGTTGTTTGCAGTTCTTGCTGCAGCGCACCTTTTATCGTAATAAGTTTATACACTCTTGGGATCCAAGTCTTGACATTTTGGGCTTGGCTATACTGTACTGAGGAGTCCTAATTAGGACGAAACATTTGTCTACAGTTGCATCCCCGATCTAAGATGATGGTGGCTTCAGCCCTGACTCTTAGATTTGAATTTTCTATGGAAAACAATTCTTTTTTAGTATTATCCATTTTTTGAATGTTCCATAGCACAAGCACCTCACATATTTCACAGTTTTTGTGTGAAATTTTTATTTATGTGATTTCTTCTTTAAATCTTCCTCTTATAGTTAATCACCTTTGTGCTCTAATCGAAGCGTGAAAGCCCACAGAACTAAATGGTCATTCATTGGTAGAACTGAAGGTTAAGACAAAGCCTGAATTATTTCGTACCACGGCTATACAATTCTGAGTTGGATAACTGTTGTTGTTCCTAACTATGTTTGGTCAATCACATCAGTTTCTCTCAGATTCAGTTCAAAAGCAGAAATAATTCCGGGCTTTGACCGTTTGAACTATACCCTCAGTTAATTCGTGCGTTGGAGTAACACAATCAATATACGCGTGCTCCCACTCATATATAAAGACAATCTTTGGAGTGCTGCAGGATGTAAGAGTATTGTAGGGACATATTTACCGAGGACAAACATGGATAATCTCAATTCTAATCATAGTTTCCGATACAATTTTAATTGATGATTAGCAAAGACTTTGAAAATTATGAGGTATTGAATGAACTCCCAAATTGATAGACAATTTGGTTATAAGAGTCGATTTGTTGTGAGCAAAAGCAGTGAGGAGCAGATTTTGCCACATAAAATGTCACGCAGTATTACACTTCCATAATTTCGGATGCCAAAAGTTTGTTATCAGACCTGTCACCACGAAATATGATGAAATTAAACTTTTGGAAGTTTAGGTTGACACAGCATTTTTTTTTTTTTGGCGATATACTAATGAATCTGGATCTCATTATAAGGTTATCAAATCTGATAGTCATTCATCTGATTTATGTGATATTTGGTTAGAGAAATGGAGACTATTAGTGCGAAACTGAGAATGGAGAACACATATTTCTCAATTATTTAATAAATATGTTTTATTTGGAAAAGTTCTGTATATAAAAATGATCAGAAACACAATGCTTCGACAGCAAAGTGCTGCCTTTTTCAAGTGTAAAGAAATATGAAAATAAATGAACAAAATTGTCAAGACAACAAAAATAAAAGCACAAATAGTAATTCGATTAGTTTAAAATATTAACTCCTAGGATTATAGAGCTCTGCTTGTGGTTGGTGACTCGATATCCACAGGTCTTCAGGAGATAATAATGAAGGTCTAAATAGGGAAAAAATTCCAACTCCTTGTGGTTCTAGATAAATCTGGCTCTACTCTTATTGGTTTGGCGCATAACTGAACCATCTATAGATCTTCAGGAGGTCGTGATGAAGTAACTCTTGCAAGTAGATTCGTAGATACAAATAACTTGAAATTATGAACGAATGATTGGTAGCCATGATCGATTTTTCATTCCAATTGCTTCTCTTATAAGCCTCTTGGATGAATTGTTCTCTTTAGCTAGAAGCTTTGTATTCTTAGAATCAATGCCATGTGATTCTTCAATAGCTTGCTCAGTTACAGCAGATTTATCTGGATGGTTCAATCTTATATGACGAGAATGCTCTTTTAATCTTGTTTCTACAGTCCTCTTGGTTTGTCCAATATATACTCTGCCACACTGACAAAGAATCTTGTATATACCTGGATACTGTAGAGGAAATCTGTCTTTAACATTACCAATAAGATTTCGAATTTTTAAACTGGAAGTTTATGAAGGTTTTTGTCATATTTATGTAAAAGTCTTCCAATTTCATCCATACGTAAGGCAACGTAACAAATATTTTCTTACTATAGAAGGCGTAAAATTCTTCTGTCTGAGTGCTCTCTTAATCTTCGTTTTATTATAACCATTCTTCAAGAAAACATCAGCCAAAAATTATATTCTATCAGATAGTTTACTTGGATGACATAATGGAGAGGCTCTCTGATATAAAGTTTTGGTAGTACAAAATTTTTGAGTAGGATGGTGATTTGATAACTCATGTAAATATTGATTTGTATGGTTAGGCTTCCTATATACAGAATGGATAAGTTTACCATTATCTTGTTTCTCCAGGTAAACGTCCAGAAAAGGGAGACAATTATTTTCTTTAACCTCAATACTAAATTTAATGATCCTATGTTGCATGTTTAGATGATTCAAAAAAACATCCAATTCATCTCTATCATGAGGCCAAATAGCAGACATCATCAACGTAACGTAGTCAGACTATAGGTTTCTTCATAGCAGTGTTGAAAGCTTTTTGTTTAAAATTCCCCATGTAAAAATTAGTGATAGAAGGTATAATAGGAGAACCCATAGCGACACCATCAATTTGCTTGTGAAATTACCATTGAAGATGAAGAAACAAGAAGTAAACAAGAAATAAAACATATTTATTGAAAAATGAGTTCTGAACAGTTTTTTCCTTTCTCAATTATTTGTTTACAGTGAATTCTGTGCCTATTCTGTGTTTTGAATGATAAGCTTCCTCTCTTCAAAACATTTTTCCCACTCATTGTCCGCAAAAATCAGGATGTCGTTCAACATGATATAGGATAGGACTGCAGTCATGAATGATTTCACATCAGGATCAGGAAATTGGAACAGTTCTTATACGTATGCTCTGTTTGAAGTACGTAAAAATACACTGTCATTCGCAGTCAGTAAAGTGTGAATGAGCAACGTGTTCGTTTCCAAGGATTATGCATTTTTTGGATCAATAACCATTCATTGTTCAAAAAACGGATTTCACGAACAAGAGACAGTGCATACCGAAATGAAATCATATAGACTTGTGTTCTACATTAATAATAATTAAACTAGTGAGAAATTGTTCTTAATCATCATCCTATGTAATGTTGTTCACCGATATAGGTATTAGATAGTTAATATGGGATACGTATTATTATCAATATTTTCATTCGAACAGGCACACGTCCTTCGATTCAACGTTAATGTGACCATAGTATATCTTTGCGAAAGCTGCTTATCAATCCTGTTGCAATTCTTTCACATGACAACCACATCGTTGCGATCAAAGTGAGTTTGTTGTGTGTTTTACCAAATATTCTGGCACATTATTCAACGTAATAACAAAGGATAAGCTCAAATTCTCCTGCAAATAATTAAAATTTCATCAACAAAGTCGTTGACTTCCGGACAGAAAATATTTGTTTAGTATTGTATCATCTCTGAATATGTTTCAAATTAAATTTTTGTGTTTATTTAGCAAACATGTTATTGAGGACTCGTTTCATGCTAATGAATTTTGTAATTAAATCTAGTGAACAAATTTTTCCATACAAAACAAAATGTTCTGTTCTCCTGTGTAACTCGAACTGTTTTGGAGGTGTTCAATTCCATTGGAATAGGATACATGGTTGGAAATAGACATTCACATCCTTTGCGCTCCTATT
This sequence comes from Dromius quadrimaculatus, assembly GCA_963989225.1. Lineage (NCBI taxonomy): Eukaryota > Metazoa > Arthropoda > Insecta > Coleoptera > Carabidae > Dromius > Dromius quadrimaculatus. The sequence continues at coordinate 10,138,996 of OZ022328.1, forward strand.
GCCGCCCTTGCAACTATGCTGTGGAGTATTCATTGTGGTAATTAAGTAATTAACCAACCTATCCACAAACCATTCCCGTTCAACGTCCAGTTTCCACCCCAGGATCATTTGCAGTCTAAATATTAGTTTGTTCAGTGATTGATTCGGACTATTATCGTAGGTACGGTCTGATACTACTCTATAGATAGAAGGTTGAATACTATTACTCATTCAATATCATATACATGTCACTAATCAGCCATAAACTGCTAGGTAAAAAATATATTGTAATACAATGCTGCTTATTATGAAAGTACTGCATTTAAGAATGTTCCAAACTAAGGTCGAACCGTTAAATTTGACTATTATTCAATTTTGACTGAGTGAAAATTATATTGGAATGTTAATAGATAACATCGTAACCTTCATGTACTTGCATTAATAATGAAGCTTATTCCGTTTTTCATTATGAATTATTATCAGTCAATGAATTATTCCGAGATTCATGAGATTTGAAGTTAAACAAAGATAAAGTATCAAAGCTTGCGGCACATAACTCTATTTGGAACCATTGTATGAGATTTTGACGAGTATAATCCACAGCCAGTTATGAACAATGTCGGCATTCAGGCTTAACAGGCAGAAATTCTCAGGATTCTTAAATTCATATTCGGATTCGTGAATAAAAATGATATAAATCCATTTTTACGCGTCAGTACCGATATCGCTATCTGATAGAGAATGATTGATATATGCGCATGTTTGCTTTGAAAGCTTCTACGAAAGAAATCAATTAGGCGGCCGACGCGATGAAGTTGAAGAACTCGAGAAGTACTTTGGTGTAGGAAAGCTATATTGAAATTTGACAAGTAGATTCGCATTTTGCATATATAGGAAAATGGAGAGGGAATTATCATTTTATACTTGAGAGTGGGAATAATTTATCAGGTAGATGTAGATCATGACGAAAACTGGAACGCATACTACCAGAAATGCAATATGTGAGTTGAGTACCCAGCAATATGCACATTATCGAACCGGTTTTTCATCCTGTTAGTGGGATAGGTCAACATGTGACCCACTTACGTCACAGCATGATAGATGAAAGTCGTCCAGCTTATATCTTATAATAATTTGATCAGAAAACTCACTCATGTGTTGATTGGAATTGTATAATAGTACGTAATGTAATGAGATTGAAATGAAAAAATAATCGAGAACATTTGATACACCGATGATAAATATGACAAAGGACGACTTGCAAGCAGAAGCAAAGTTGAAAAATATAAATCAAGACTGAGCAGCTCAAGATTTTTGAGGTCTTCATTCTACATATCTCATTTATGCTAGCGGAAATATTATACATCCAGAAAATAGAGGAGAAACACATGTTGCTTTGATAATGACGATTTTAGCATACTCAGTGCGTATACATAATGTGTAACTATAGCAGACACTTACGATAATCTTTTATTGAGAAGCAAGTGTCTCCAGATTTATAATTTGAAAACTATCTCTGAAAGAATTTGAAATAACTGAACAATAACCATCATGCTAGGAGCTGGTCGCCAAGTTATATACATGTATAAGGATAGTCTTTGTATTGGAAACTTCCCTTCGTGATCGATGAGGGAATTACAACAAAAGCAATCTGTAGACATATCATTCTGGTCGTAACCGTCGTTTATTGAAGGCCTGTTTCTTGTTTTATCGGAGGAAATGATGTATGTTATAATAAAATAACTGATTGTTGCTAAATTTCACATGAAACATGTAGAAATCTCAACTGAAATCTACCTCTAATTGGAAAAAGTATATAGCAATGGAATGTGACGTCTAAGTGTTTTTGCGTGGTTAGAGCCTGAGACACACTTCCACGTCAAAATCAGATGGAAATACTGGAGAAATCGGTAATTTCACTCGATCGGACCGTGTTGCTAGGATTGCAGGACAAGGAAAGCGTAAGGCAAATTCTTCATGAGACTTCATGCAAAAAGTGTGCCCGAAAATGGTGCCTAAAATTATTACAATTAGACAAAAAGAAACTTTTGAAAGCATATACACTGACACCATAATACCATCAAAAATGTCCTAATCTTCTTGACAACAGCGACAACCCGTGATAAGTTTTGGTGTGTTACCTGTTCGAGAACTAAGCGCCAATCCATGCACTGCAAGGGCTAAAACTCACCATGAGTCAAAATAGTTTGAATGAGCGAAATCAAAATTCGAAATAATGATGATTAGTAATATTTCATCAAGGTATAAACTAACCGCTATGTTTAACACTGAAATTCTACTCCGTTCATAGGATTGTCCTGTACATAAGATTAGATTTTCCATTAAAATCCATTTGATGAAACCAAAGTATTCAATCCCGTTAAAAGCTTAGAAACAATTGCTATGCGATGTAAAAGAATTGCTTCAGAAAGATAAAAAGAACGTCACAGAATTTATTCTTGAGTAAAGTACTTCCGCCAATATGTTAGACAATTGCCTAGCAAGTAACAGTTTTCTCGAGAAATGGCGCAGCGTAAAACCATATGAAAAATCGTTAAATGGTTAAATTTTACCGGAAATTTTTTTGGATTGTTACGAGAGCTTGTTGCTTAGCAATTTATTGAGTGATTTTTGATCAATGTCACAAAATAAATTGGTAGCAAGCTCTCGTAAGACAATCTGAAAATTTTGCCTGATTAAATTTAATCACGAATGGTATTCGGAAGACTGTTTCCAGAATGGAGAATGTACAAATGAAAACGTCAATTTTGTTTTTTTACAATATTACGAGCATTACAGAGTATAGTATTATATTTTCACGAATTATTTATTAGACTGGGAGCTAGTGACAGGTGGGGTTCTCCGATTTTATACCGCTTGCCTTTTTGAGGGTTGATAATTTACCTCTTAATAAGACAGATAAAAATGTTATTGAGCGATGCACGCTTTCCGGTCATTGTTCAAATTCCAATTAAAGGTCTGAAAGAAAAATGTTTTTTTCCGTAATATCAAATTGCATGCCTATGTAATGTTGAATAATTGAAATTAATCTCAAGCCAAGTACTGAAAGGCAAGCAATTCGCAACAGCCCAAGTGGTCCAAAGGGTTGCGTGAACTTGTGAAAAAAAAAATGAAAAATACCGTGTTTCCGAATTGCATGCCAAAGAAAAGAATTGAAGTTTTAGTCATAAAACCCTTGTAAGAAAATTGGCAAGCATTCCTCGTTGGCGCAAGGGTTTGAATTTGGGGGTAATCTTGCATAAATTTTGCACCAATTAGCCGTAATTTGAAATTGCATGCCATTTCAACTATAGGTAATTTGTTCGGTGAATTGTTATTAAGGAAATTGGCATGCACACCAGGATGTCCTAAAATGGAGGCATGCATTGAGGAAGTTGCAAAAAAAAAAAGAAAAATTACCGTCATTTCATTTTGCATGCCATTGTGTATTTCGTTTACAATTATTTTTTTTCTAGATGACACAAAGAATGGCAAGCATGTTGCGCAGGCACATCATTGATAAATTTTGGAAAAAGTGTTGAGAAAAAGTGCCCGTAAATTAATTCAGTAGAATTAGCCGGAATTATTTTGCTAATCTATTCATTCAAATTATTTGACTAATTTTAAACATTAATGGCCCGAGTGAGTCTCTCCCAATATATCGCAGAGAGCTACGATTTGAATTTATCATCATGTTTTCATATCAACAATTCCAAAAATATCCAACTGAAATCACTAGAAACATGAAATTTTCTTATTGATACCAGTATTAGCTCTAACTAGGTATAATATTAAATTGCAACCAATAAGGCACCAGAATAATACTATATCAAAGAGTCCTGATGAGGACGGAACACGTATGTACAGTTGACATACCAACTTCTGAATATGTGAAACATTAAGGCTTTGAATCTTGCTATTATACATATTAACAACGAAAAAAATAATAATTATGTTCTTACTTTTTCCCCGGAATGTGAATAAGTTATGTGGATGGAATATTATTACAAAATATATTTTTGAAAGTTAAATTGCCTTTAGCTGGAACTTAAGAGTAGGTATATCTTCATTATCATGCAAAAATATTATCATTATGAAAAAATAAAAAAGGTAATTATAAGAAAAAATAGCTTAGAAAAATCATACTTGAATAGCTAATGGGTTGTTTCATAATATAAATAAATGGAAATGGAAAGGAATCTGAAATTGGCAATAATTGCTCAAATTTCCGTTTGTTCATCATAATAATTGTCAATTTCAGGTTCCTCTTTAGTAGTTTCACCACCTATTTGAGAATAAGTGTCGCTGTCACCATCGTCCGATTCATCCTTATCGTCCTTATTGTCAGCCCTTCTCACAATATCATCCTCTTTAACTCTATTCATTCCCCTACTATTTTTCACTTATTTATGCCAAAGGGAAAACTTACTGGTATAATAGAATTGTTTATGGACCTAATTGTATTACTTTGAACATATAATCTGCACTATTATGAAAGACTTACCACTTGCCATGTCTATGATTACAATCTAAGCTGATTCCAGGCCATATTTTCTTGATTTATTCAGAATTTGTGAATGTTAGTCTTATGTTGAAATACAAATCAGTATGCAAAATAAAATCTCGGAAATTTTCTTACTTTTTTTGCCACTTTTTCCAAAGTTTTCCAATGATCGGACAAAGTTGCACGCAATTTTCCAAATGAATTTAGAACAGCATTTATTAATGTAATATAAAATGGCAGGCAGAATGAAGTCAGAGAAATTTAGCGAGTTTTTTATGCAACTTTTATTATTATTCAAAATATGAAGGGCTTGAGCAACATGCATGCCATTTTGAATCTATAATTATTTCACTATAAAATAAAGTTTTTGCTCCATTTGAGGTGATTTTAAATCACGGCTAATTGGTGCAAAATTTATGCAAGATTACTCCCAAATTTTAAACCCTGCGCCAACGAGGAATGCTTGCCAATTTTTTCACAAGGGTTTTATGACTGAAACTTCAATTCTTTTCATTGGCATGCAATTTGAGAACACGGCATTCTTCATTTTTTTTTCACAAGCTCACGCAACTCTTTGAGCCACTTGGGCTGTTGCGAATCGCTTGCCTTTCAGTACTTGGCTTTAGATCAATTTCAATTATTCAACATTACAAAGGCATGCAATTTGATATCACGGAGAGAACAATTTTTGTTTCAGACCTTTGATTGGAATTTGAACAATGACCGGAAAGCGTGCATCGCTCAATAACATTTTTGTCTTTCTTATTAAGAAGTAAATTATCAACCCTCAAAAAGGCAAGCTGTACAAAATCAGAGAACCCCACCTGTCACTAGCTTCCAGTCTATATTGTATGTATTGAACGTACAATTATTATACACATTAAACGGATTCTGGTTATTATTCTTAATTTCAGAAGTAGAAGTTGATGGTCCAGGTGCAGATAGAGTAGTTTTAACTCTTCTTAAACTATGAATTGGATTTAAATAATGTTGAGTATCGAGCTGAAGATATAGTTTTATAGAATGAATTTTTGAATACCCAGTAATTTAAGTAAGCTGTTGTTCTCCAATCAATCTTACGGATATATTCGTTAATAGTATATTGTGTGGCTAGGGACGAAACAAGACGATTTCAGCTGAGGGTGAGCGTTGCTTGCCTGAGCGAAGCGCATTGAAACTTCCCACATTACAAATTTGTCATAACAAAGTAAATATTTTTCTTTTGATTTTGCAGGTAACAAGTCGAGAGTAGCTGCTTGTGCTGCATCAATAAGATGTTGTGGTGTACTTAAAATTGTCGTATTAATACTTTTTTTCTTGAAACTAATCGTCTTTTTTCAGTTCAATTTACAGTTCCGAGTACAACAACTGTCAAATTAACTAAGGTTATATGATTTTCATTTAGAGATTGACAATGAGCAAATGCGACTCTACCAGGGATAAAACGATGTGAAAAATTATTTCAGCGGGCAGAAACAAGCCTGTTTCTGCCCGGCTACACTCGGATTTGTATGCAATTGTCTTGTTTCGACTGACAAAACAGGCGTTGAAACGCGTTGTTTTAATGCAGGTATTATGAAAAATATTTTTCTTGTATAATTTTTGCTGTAGTATTCCAGATTGTTTCAACACTCATTTCTTTATAATCATCCCTATTCTTTCTCTTCATATTATACCTCCAATCTTGAAGAATATCAGATATTTGAGTCACTGAAGTATCAGCCAATAACTTATATTTTTTTTCTGACAGAACTCACTGAATTGGTTCCTATGGATGATCGCGTTCTAACTGTAACATTGACAATCGCTTTCTGTAAACTTGGCTTTGATTCCGGTCTGAGTCCACTCATTTTTATGTCTTTGCGTAACGTTCGCAATTGTCACAGGAAATAAACAATGTAAACAAAATATTGCTAAGGAAGTTATTTGAACGTCAAAATTTTTTCACTTATCTAAACTTACTTGGTTTCGAAAATACAGCAGTTTATTGGCTGGAAGGTTGCGATAAAATTTGTGTGAGGGTGTTCTGTCGGAATGAAACAAGGTAACTAGGTAAAATTTTGAATTTTGATTGGTTCAGAAATCTATGAGTGAAATAGTCAGAATAAACCACTGAATTCCATCGATACGATTTGTTACGTGCCAATTTGGCTTTTGGTCACTTTTTCTGCTTGGTTAAATTCTGAAATATAGTTTGGGTTAATTTGGGTTCAATTTCATTTACTTTATGTACTTACTTTTAGTTTTGAGTTCATATTCTATAGTTTCATTCATATTTCAATCTTTAGTTCCGTTTCTTTCTTTTCTTTAAGCTCAGTTTTTTTGGTTATATTCAAAGCGTGTTTTTGTTTACTTTTATTAATTAACTTTAGTTCATGATTTTTGTTTCAAATTGTCGCTGCTGCAATGCGCGCGCTGCAGGCAGTGACGTTACGTTTAATTTTTTTTGAATCTTAGTACTGGGGCGCCCGCAAGGTTTTTTTTTAATGAAAAACGGTTTATTTTCAATTAAGTCCAACCGACCGGATTTGACTTAATTGAAGATAGTCAGCCTTAAGTCCTGGTGTAGGACAGACGTACGTTTATTTATTTTCGTTTTTTTTTACCACTACAATTTTGTGGGCTTATTCCAAAGTTTTTTTTGCGTGTGCAAGCCCAAGTTGGGGATTCGTTTGGGATAAGCTGTGCTCCGGCCGAATATTTGGGGCAGTTTGGCCATTTGTTTTGTTCGGCGGAGCAGCCCACGTGTTGGGGATTATTTTAAATTGTGAGTGGTCGTTTTACTTAAAATCGCTTACCACCTGCGATTTGTCGTCGTCCGAAACCAAGGCACATACTGTGGGAGTACCTCACTTCCACCCTGGCTTTCCCGACTACCCGGAATCCAGCCAATTAGATCCGAGGCCGAGATCCAGACGCCAGGCAGACGAGTCAAGTGGATCTCCAGTGACGTCACCAGCTAAGTGGTCCAGTTTTTTATATTCAGACTTTTTTTTGTGAGTGCTATCAGCCTAATTAAGCACCTCGTGGCTTCACCACGACTTTTGTTTACTTTTGTATTGTGTAATTTTGCGGTGGGCATTTGTCGTCGCCTTTTCCTTTTTTTATGCTTTTTTACTGGTTACGTTATAAACGCTACGTCCGATTGTGAACCAGGTTGATCAATCTCGGGCCTGATTTTCATTTCTTTTGTACTTTTCCCTGGAGTAGGTTTATGACGTATTTGTTCAGTGAGGACTTGTTGAAGTCTGCGTTAGGGACGCGAATTGCCGCCATTGTGATTTACATTATTATACTCGATTGCTGTTTTACATTTTCTTATATTCATTTTGTTTTACGTTCTGCTTATCTTACTTTTGTAATTTTTGATATTCATTTTGAATCAACTTTATTAAATATTCACTTCGTTGGGTAAATTTTTGATTATCATTTATTTTGTGAAAAAGAATACCTACCACTTTAATTTTCAGATAGTGATTTTAGTTAGTGTTTTTTTTTACAGCTGGTGTAAGTATCACTGTGTGAGATATTGTTTTATTTTATGTTCTGCGGCATCTTGATCGACGCCAAAAGATCTAATTATCCTACAACCTAATATTCTACCCGTCCATCCTACCATCTTTTCTTTTACAGGTACTTTCGCAGTTGTGTGCCTGAGGACGGAAAAATTAACAATTGCGTGGCGCCCTTATTTTCTGTTTTATCTAGAGTTAGCTTACGTAGCGTCCAGTAGATTAGTTTTCAGTAAAGTTTGTATTTTTGGAAAGCTAACCTCACAACTACCCAGTCCGGCCCTGGGATTATTTTGATTATTATTTTTTTTAGTACTGAGCTAGTCAGCTTTGAAGGGTAGGGTCGCTACCCTAATTTTGAGTTCTGCGTGTTACAAATTGGCGCCCAACGTGGGGCTGATTTGTTTTTGAGTTCAGAACGTTATAAATTGGCGCCCAACGTGGGGCCGATTTGTTTTTGAGTTCAGAACGTTACAGAATCTTGAAGAATCATTGGAAAGTTAAGTTCTCAGATCTGTTACATGTTTCCAAAGTGTAAAGTAGTTCAATGGATCAATATAAAGGTGGCAATTTTGAGCATCTCGCATCATTTTCTTTTATATTGGAAGAACAGAATTCAATACATCCACTTCCCATGCTGGTATTTGTTCAATACATTTGAGTGGAAACAAAATACTTGTTTTAATCACATGAGAAAATTCTCAATACTGTTGTGTATTTTTGTAAGCTGCATATACTTTTTGTCACTAAGTACCAGTCCACAGCGAGTGGAACATAAATATTTAATTAAAAACACAAAGGCTCCAGCAGATCGAAGCAAAACGATCATTGCATTGGGATATTTATACGAAGGAGAGTGCGAATTTTTGAGGCTGTTTTTATCTGCAATTCTGCATTTATTCGACACGGTTTTAAATAGGAGAAACGGAAAATAGCTCCTACTGAATTTTCTCTGTGCAGATAAATTGCAACAAGATATTAGTTGAGGCGGCCGTAGAATTAGATATCTATAATTTTCATACAGATTTGTGCACATGGAAGAAAAAGAATGGAGCATACCAATTAAGTCAGACCTGTTTGCTATTTGATGATCATGCTCAAATTGTGATGTCGTTGTTGTTTTACCATCAAACATTGTTTTAGTCTTCAATCCTAATCCATCAAAACTCTTCCTAAAATTTGGTTTGCTGGTAAAAACTAGTCAAGTTAAATCTTGAGCTACTTTGAGAAAATATGTCAAGCTGTCACTTTGATAATGACAGCTGTTACTTTGGCATATGCAATCAAAAAACAGGGATGAAACTGGCCGTGAAAATTGTAGTCGGGGAAGTACTGTGTAGTCACAGCAGAATTTTTCCCTATAAGTAACAACTGAAAATCATCAATGTGAAATTTTTCTAGTAGCAGAAATATTATTTTTCAATCAAAGATAAGAATATTTACAAGGAAAGTAGTGATAATGTTTTGGTTACGGAATAAGAATTTGAAAATGTATTCTCTTCTTCTTCTCACTTGTAACAATGAAAGTATTACAACGTCACACAGTACGTCACGTGATTTCCTACCACTCGCTTGACTTCGTTTTGCGCGTCAGATTGAAATCATTCTTCAAAGTGAAAAGCTCGAAACCAGTAAACGACAACAACGTAAGATGTACTAACTGAACAACAATCAGTGAACAATCAGTGATTCAGTTCCAAGTTTCAACGAAATCAAGAAGATGTCTTATTACACACTTTTAAACGTATGTAAAAATAAGAAGGAACGAAAAATTATTCAAAGCTTTAGACGTCTTGATTTGGATACTCGCACAAAGGTGTCTAGTAACAATAAATATTTCAAAGTTAAAATGAATGTGAAGCCGTTTTTACGACGCAAATTATCGGTGATGGTAGTGCGCAATTGTATCAGAGTGATTGGAGAAGTTATATATTCCAATGACAAGAAAGACGAGGTTTCGTTCCTTGTTCGGCGCAGTGTTGTTGGACCTAAATGCTACAATTATACAAAGAAAAAAGTTCTGTGCCAATTGTACCCAAATGGTAAGCTTGTCATCATGGCACCGTGTACCGGCCCAGCAGCTGAGAGAAAAATGAAGAGTGTCCCGATAGTTGAAATCGCTTAAAGCAGTTTGACAATATTGGAATATCAATTTGTAGTACAGAATTAGATTTGTAATTTCTTTTTCTATAATAAATATAGTTGAAGGATTCCTTATTTATATTTAGGCTTATATGATCCTATTCATCATATCATTTCTCATAAAGTTATGCTCTAGTGAGGAGGTAAAATTCTACATTGTACATTGTTTTGATTAGTTGAAATCCATCATGTGACATTCATCGACTGGTAAGTTTTCAATCCAGCTTTACAGGTATTTTGAATTCTATCAAGTTTTTATCAGAATTGCGGAGGATATCATTATCTTGTGGCAATATTTTTGCATGTGTTGGCTATTGTTATGACGTTGGATTCCAAAACAAGCCATCACCGTCTCCTTCTTATCAGTCGAAAGTGAGATACTCTTATTACATACTGATTAAACAATGAATAACTCTTGATAAAAATAACACTTCTGTTCTTATAATAACAATTGAGATATTGATAAGAATTTTGAATGAGCTTGTTGAAATTAGAACAGGAAGTTTTATGTCATAGAAGTTGAATTGTTTTTGATCAAATTGAGAAATTATTTTTTATTTTGGCGAGAACGCATTGTTACTTTTACGCCTGAGGTCTCTGATAAATACAGTTAAGCATGGTTTTGAACCAGAATTATGATTTTAACTATAAACTAGCAATTATCTGCTACTTATACAATAATTCATCACAGCACCCAGACAATCTGTGGGTTCGACACACAGTGGCACTGTACTATCAAATGTTTTTGTTATTCCATTCGAAGGTTGACTGCTTGAATTGACTTTTGTCCTAGAGATATAGGCTGGTACCACGAGCTCTGATTTTGGCGGTACAAGGAGCGTTGTGTCAAGGTGTGTTTTAACGCAATTAGAATTTTTCCAAATACCTTAGAAAATAATCTTCAGATGAAAATTACAGAAAAAACATATGTCTACAGAATCTATTTGATTATTTCTCATCAAAATAGCTTGAAATATTTATATTGCCTTAAGACTTTTCTTAAAATTACACAGGTAGTATAGCCTAAAACAGAGCTTGTGGTACCAGCCATAGTGCTTAAGTGTATCACTTACAATTTCTCTGGGTGCTGTGATCAATTATTGTATATATTTGTTCAGGGTTGTTAAAAAAACCACTTTTCCAGATTTTGACCAGGGCACTGGTCAAAAATGGTTAAAACCGTCCAGAACTGGTTTTAACCACAATTTTTTTTTAAAAATTCTTTTACTGTTTTTTATTATATATTTTCATATGTTATTTATATCTTCCTCTCATTTTATTCTTTTATTCAATCATATAATATAGAATAATAATAATTATGTATGTATGAAACGATAAAAAAGAAATAGATTTATCCCATCGGGTATTCGAGTGTAGTTATAAATAATAAACCTAAGGGAATTTTCTAATTTACAAACACATAAACATGAAACTAAATCAATTCATTTTTTAAAGCTTAATAGGGAATAAGCATGAAATTTTATTTTGGTTCAAATATTTTTATTCCGAATTTCTATTGGCCGGACATTTGTATTGAACCATCATTTTGGTAAATGATATTTTTTCAATTGCTTAAAATTAATAAATAAAAGTGCAAATTAAGCGAGGGAAATTCAAAGCCCAAAGCGCAACACCATTGGTTAAAACGAAACGTGACGTCAAATACTATGCCAATAAGTGCGCACTGCTTATAGACCGTCAGATAGTCGTAGATTTGAGTGCCACATTTTGTTTTCTCTGCCTTCAAGAGTTTTGATAAGTATGTATATTTAGAGTATAATAATGCCAAAATTGAAGCTGGACCGTGTGGCCAACATAATAATAAGTAATTTCAAATTTTCATGAAAAATCCTGTTTTGATCCAATTTTCTCGTTTCTGCCATGCTTACGAAATGAAATTTGAGGTGAAAAGAGTCAGTGAAAAACGGTAGGCAGAAGTGATCCACTTGGCCAAGGGTTTGGAATGAGGGCTCGATTATGCAAAAAAATATATCAATTTTTCACGTTTTTCTCGTTTCTGCCGTTTGGCCATATGCGAAAGTCTGAATGTTTTCGTGCATATCTTGACTTCGCCATTCGAAAAACTTATGCCATTCGTTTTATCGAGATACTTATGATATCAACTTTCATATGGCCAAACGGCAGAAACGAGAAAAACGTGAAAAATTGATATATTTTTTTGCATAATCGAGCCCTCATTCCAAACCCTTGGCCAAGTGGATCACTTCTGCCTATCGTTTTTCGCTGACTCTTTTTTCCTTAAATTTCATTTCGTAAGCATGGCAGAAACGAGAAAATTGGATCAAAACAGGATTTTTCATGAAAATTTAAAATTAATTATTATTATGTTGGCCACACGGTCCAGCTTTAATTTTGGCATTATTATACTCTAAATATACATACTTATCAAAACTCTTGAAGGCAGAGAAAACAAAATGGGGCACTCAAATCTTCGACTATCTGACGGTCTATTACATTTGTATGCCATTGCGGGCTTTTGATTAGAAAACATAGTAATAACGTGTGTGTTGTAAATTTATTTATTGTTTAAGTGTAATTCTAGCATCCTAGTGAGATTATGAATCATTTAACACAAAGTGGTTTTGTAAAAGCACAATCGAATAATCTGCCAAGAATAGATTCATTCATGATGTCGTCTTATTTTCTTTCAGATCCAAATTTTAAAAGAGTGAACACTGCAAAGTAATTATTCAATAATAACACATTATGTACGCAATTTTAATAAATACAATCCGAAATATGATGAGCAGTAAACATAACCTATAATTTTTGTTTATTTCAAAACGAGCAAGTGTTAAACGAAGTCGCATACATACACTGTATTTTATTGCTAAAACTAATCACATATAATGTTATTCATGGTCTGTCAAGTTTATTATGATACTTCATTTCTTCTGATAACCTTACATCATTTCCTACGTATCTTAAAACCTGTCTGGATTGGAAAAAAGACTTTATCAGGTACATTTCTGATAGTATTTTGCATTCAGGCACAATGCAATACTTATAAACTGACTTTTGAGCTTTTTTAATACTGAAATAAGTTGAGAACGAAAATACCTGTAGTAAACAATGGACTGTAATGTCACTAGGCATAGTATTTGACGTCATCAATAGAGCACGCAAAAATGGCGGCGTTTAACAGCTCAAAATTATTCTCAATTTTAAATATTTTTTTAAACTTGATCACAGCACTTTCAAACATAATTTATATTTTCAACTATGTTATAACGATGTGAGCAGTGAATTAAAAATATAAAATAAATTCATGAATATACCTTATTAAATTTTATGAAATTGTCAAGAAGGTATCAGTGGTAACTAATAAATAAGTAATACAAGAAACTCATATGTAGATAGAAAAGACCCACTTTCGTTCATTATATTGCGCAAATCGGGTACTTTTTGTTTAGATGTTAGGAAAAAGCATATTTTGTTTATTCTCTGAGACCTTATATAGATATATGAATGTATAAGTATGAAAATATGAATCAAATTATAATATTCAATATTTCAATAATAACCACCGGTCAAAATCGGATAAAGTCCAGGACGGTTAAAACCGGTTTAAACCAGTGGTTTTAACCACCCTGGTTTTAACCAAACCACCCTGTATTTGTTCTTGTACGATGTTGCACCCATAGAGACCGCGAGTTGATCTGCATTAGCCCTGTTTCCCTTGTTCGGTTATCGTATATTATTATCCATATCTATTATTAGAATCATCCCTGCAAGAGCTTCAATTTGATACCAAACACTATAGAGCCAAATTAGTTATTTTGAAAAACTATTCGACGAACGTTTGCATATGATGTCAAAATATTAGTGATAACTCTTCATTAGGATTCTCATTATTTCTTTGGTTCAGGAAAATATGACGAAACTTATAGTAGTTCAAATTTTGATAATAAAAAATGAACTGCTGATAATTTTCGAAGATGTTTTTCATGGAATTTGTGTCAAATCATTCAAAGATTAATTTTAATCATTTCATATCTCATGATAGATACTACCAAAATGCGGTACAGAACCATTTTCTTTGGATTATTAACACTTTTTTGGAACTTTGTGAGGGGCTTTATTTTGATGAGTCCGACAACTCTTTTATCTGCGAAAATCTTTGAAACTGCTGCATTTTCTATCGAACAGCCTAGAAAGACGTCGATTTTATAATTTATTTTTGATCAATAACATCACTCTTTTTCATAGTTCAATCGTAAGATATAATAGCAAAAACGCACATAATATTTTGTCTGAAAAAAATATTGCGGTGCTCGGCGTAGCCCCTATCTCCAACATTTCAAAATTACAAGTTTTCTTAGACTATTGACATTCTATTGGAATTCTCAGTACTATCAAATAAACATTAGTGAAGTTGAGTGGTGATATTGTCCGATCAAATTTCTGCTGAATATTTCCAGCCCAAAGCCCTGAAAATGTCAATTCTATGAGTTTGGATTGCTGATTAACACTCATTTATGACAAATGTTTTCCTCTTTGGAATGATGTACAGAAAACATTGTTATGATTGTCCGACAAAATATCTGCTGCATACTCATAAAAAATTCAGAAAACTTATTTCGCAAATTCTCACTAATGATATGTTGCAATCGATCTCTGAAGATAAGTACCGTGATATTTTAAAATGTAATACCATAGAAGATAGAAAGAATAATCTTCTTCTACCTGGCAATAGTCTCTTTATACCTACGCTTTCAACCTTGTTTATATTTAAAATATATCTGCAAGTGACATCAAGATTGGTGGTTCGGACCCCATGTGATCTCGTTATGAGTTCATAAATATACTTCACTTCATTTTAATATATATTTTAGATTCTATTACAGACTCAGATAATAATGAGGATGAGGATGACAGTAGCACTACTGAAGACAATGAATATGACTTTTATAGAGATTGTGAGAATTATTCAACGGATGAATCTGATACTGAATAAATCGAATATTTGCTTCAAAAATTATCATCTTCCGAAGCATGTATTCTTCCATATAAATTATGAGAATCAACACAAAATCTCAACGTTCCACAGTTGATCGTTTTGGATTTAGCCAAAAGATTCTAAGAATCTGTCAAGTAAAATGCGCTTTTAGCTAAGTCGGTTGCTATGGAAACAGTAGGCCGTTATTTCTATACTATAACACTCCTAAATACTGATTTCTAAAATTCTAAGACTACCACAGATCTGAATTTATGCGCAAAATTGAAAAATAAATTTCTACTGAAGTGCACTTCCGGTTCAGTCTATTGTTATGAAAATGGTAGACGATCATTCAGATGCTACAGCAGACTGAAATACTAAATTTCAATATTCTTCACCTGATCGTTTTGAATTTATGCGAAGAATTCCAAAAGACTGTCAAGTAAAGTGCACTCCCAGCTCGGCGAATTCCAACAAAGATAGGATATAAGCATCTAAACGGTATGATCGTCCTAAATACTGAATTTTTACAATCTACGTTCAATCGTTTCGGATTCATACGGAAAATTCAAATATTTTACGACTGATTGTTCAGAATTCATGCAGAAAATTCAAAAAGTCTGTCATATAAGGTGCACTTCCGGCTTAGTTGATTGTTACAGAAATAGAAGATGACCATCGAGATGCTACAGCAATTTCAAATGCTTAATTCCAGTATCCTCTGGCTGATTATTCTGAATGCAGGCGAAGAGTTGGAAAACAGTTTGAAGTAAAGTGCAGTTCCAGTTTAGCCGATCGCAATCATAATGTAAGATATACAATAAGATGTTATAGAAGTTCTTAATACGAAATTTCAATATGCTTTGGCGAATCATTCAATATTTATGCAAAGAAATGATAAAAGGGTCAGGTAAAGTGTACTTTTGGCTTGACCGATTCACACAAAAATATCAGATGACCATTCTGATACAACATTTAGTTTAAATACTGAATTTCAACATCCTACGGTTGATCATTCTGGATTTATTAGAAAAATTCGGAAAAAGTCTCAAGTAAAGTGCACTTCTGGTATAGACGATTGGAACCATAATGCGAGGTGCACAACTAGACCCTATATTAGTCTTGAATACAAAATTTCAACATTATACTTTCAACCAGTTTTGAGATTTGCATGTTACGCACGCACGCACGAACATACGTACCGACATCAAGCCAAAAATAGTCAAAATGGATTCGGGGATGCTCAAAACGGATATTTCCATTAGAATCTTGATAGGTGAATTTTGTCGGTTTCACAATACTTACTTGTACTTAGTAGAAGTAAGTAAAAATTTAATCACAAATATTTCCATTATTCCTGGAAAATTTTGAGATATCAATATTTTAGAATCGTATGAAAGATACCATTTCGATGGGTTTTCTACTGTTGAAACTATTTTTTCTGAGCATGTTTTTATGTTTCTGACTTCACATCTGCTTTCCTCTGAAATTTCTGCCTATAATAATGATATTTTTGAATTGTATGTTCAGTTTTACATCAATATATTTCTTGAATTATTTTTTCATGTTGCACTTTATTGTGGAGAAAATGTAGGGAAAAATTTCTGCGAATGAAAAATCGCTATGGACCAAGTTATAGAAATAAGACGTAGAAATTAAGAGATTATTAGTTTATAATTTCTCATATGGATGTATAAAATTTGGTTGAAAGATAGATTCAATATTGAGCACATACAAACACAGAAAACTCTACTTCTCATCTGCTTATTTATGGATTGGCAAGACGGCGAACTATTTTAGTCAGACAATATATTGTTTGATCAGGAAATATACTCACCTATATGTATGATTTTTGTCCGACAAGTGTTACTCAGCAAATCAATCCCATAGAATTGATATTTGCAAAGCTTCGGACGATATCACCACTTAACTTCACTAATGTTCATTTAATAATACTGAGAAATTTAACAGAATGTTAATATTCTAACAAAACTTGTAATTTTGACATGTTGGAGATGGGAGCTAAGCCGAATGCCGCAATATTTTTGTCGGACAAAATATTGTGTGTGATTTGCTAAACTTATCTTACGATCAAGCTATAAGAGAGAGTGATGTTGATGATCAAGAATAAATCATAGAATCGACATTTTTTTCGGCTGTTTGGTGGGAAATGCAGCAGTTTCAAAGATTTCCGCAGATAAAAAACTTGTCGGACTCATCAGAATGAAGTCACTTACAAAGCTTCGAAAAAGTTTCAATAATCGGGAGAAAAGGGCTCTGTACCGCGGACTATACCGTTTATATAATAAACGTAAGAAGCCAAAAAGTTCCATCAATACAGTTTTGGTACTACTATTTGGACAGAGTTCATCTACGAACTTGAATCTGGTTTTTCCAATGAAAGCTGGAATATTGATTTTCAGTCCAAAACTTGTACGCGTACTCAAGTTATCTTGCTACCAGACAGACCGACAGACCGACTTTCTGTGAAATTGTTTCTTGGATTTAGTAGGGTTTAAAATGTGAGGATATTTTGAAATTTTGATTATAATTCTATTATATTATAGATCGGGGAAGTGAAAAAAATCGTACAAAATTCCACGCGGAAAAAAAATTTATGAATTTGATATCAGCCAACCGAATTTGCTTGATTGGAAAATCACCTACGAGTATTTTGAGTTATTCTAATTTTCTTATCTTGTACATTTGAATTACTCATCCATATTCGTACTGCAGAATATAATCACAAGTCGTATAAAGAGATAATGTTATATGCTTGTGTAAAAATTCTATTTTTCCAAACACAGTATTAAGACTTCCAGTAGTTCACTGGAATCCTACCTTTTGAGTAGGACTAGCTTGATTTCGTGCTATAACTTTGAAAGCACAATAATAGTTCAAATTAAACCCATTATTGATCATTAAGAGGTACTTTATATTCATATAAATGATTCGTACCCACACCTCTATCTCATTTTGTGATATAATTCTGTAAAATTGAGAAGATCAATGGAATAAAAATAATAATGATTGAAGAAAGTCACTGATTCCAAGATAATTTCTCATGATAATGTTTTTTCTCAGCCCTCTCAAACCAATACACCGCAGACAAAAAGATTACTATCTGAAAAAGATTCATGACAAATATCAACTGTCACAGTTCAGTTTATATTCATTTTCTGATCAAAATTCTAAGAAGAATTGAAAATATGTGGAAAGGGATGAGATGATAGATAAGGGAAAATATAATAATTGAATATAAAAAACTTATGTTTGGCTGATGAGCTGTTGGTGGCCATGCCGTCAGGAGCAAGGGGCTGATTAGGTGTTGAGGCGTAATTAAACCTCTTGTACGTAAAATGAGTTTGAGCCAGAATGCTCTGTGACTTATTATCAATTCTCCGCTATCGCGGCATTCCAGGCTTGATTTAGGTAACTTGAACGGATTAAAAAATGATACACTTGTCTCAGAGGTTGTATGCGATCTTTGATTAACGGATAGGTCGTTAAGCGCACAGAACAGATCGCTACTAGTACTATAGTGAACATCGATGATTCAACCATTCTTAGGAACAACCTTGTTGCGCGCAATAACACACAATACATGTGGTTGGCATACATACGGATGGCTGAGTCGCATCATTATTTATCTCACGTTGAACGACCATTACGGATGGCTATCGATACCGTAAATCCGTACCTTTGCCTGCGTGATACGCAGGCTAGTTTATTCATCCATTCTTGGATCAACCCGGTTGCCGCAATGATACAAAGTACATGCGTTTGGCAACAATCGCCGCCGTTACATGATCTAGGTTCGAGCACCGATGGCATTGATACTCCAGATAGCAGGGATACCAACACTTCAGAGAAAAGGAGTCATCCCCACGCACATTCACTACATGTGACGCTTAACATAATATTCTCATTTGACTCAATGACAGACAAACTCTTTAATCAAAAGAAGCTCTCAAGTACTTTATCACACCGAATAAAATGGTGTAATGAATAATCAAGCTCAGATTGTTGAAGTGAGGAATACACCACTCTGATAAACGGACTTCAAAGTGACGCTTCCTGTTAGGCTTGACCTTGGAAGTGATTAGGGTTGTCCACTTGAAACTAGGTTTTATGTATACTACGGTTTTCGTAATAGTAGCGTTATCTGAATCTAGTCAGGTGAACTGCACTAGACAGTATATTTTTGTTGGTAACTGAAATGAACAAACAGAAATTCATTAACAAGAAACCTACTCTGGAACAAAAGGTAATTACACAGATAGTACAAAAATTGAAAATTCAATTGAGCTTGTTTTACTAGGTGAACTACCTACTCCAACTAGATTATAAGTAATAACAATAGAATTTTAAACTGAAACTCAGTAATAAAATTTTAACAAGTACGATAACGGGAGAACACACACATGAACATATGATGAGACAAAAATAGAACAGCAGCTCAAAGGAGATGAAAATGCCGTACGACTGTTTATATGTAAGTAGTTTCAACGAGGCAAGGCATTCGTACAATTTGAGAGAATTGCAGTATTGTCGAGGGCCAAATAGTGCCCAAGAGGCGACGACGCGGATAGAATGCGCCAAACAGATGAGCCGTACTTACACGCGGTCAGATATACATAAGTTATGTTGAGCTTTAATAGCAGCGTTTTCTTATGTTCTCTCATATAATCCAGGCAATTTGGTTACAGCGCACATACCTCAAGTACTTCCAATCCTATGGTTCGATCGATTTCGATAATTATATGAGTGGAATCACAGACTTGTACCTAGCAAGTCAATGAAAAAGTACAAACGCGTTTATAATGAAGTTTTGATGAACATATTTCCTTGAGCTGCAATGCTTTTGGAATATATTTAGAGTTTACCAATCCAACTTATTGCAGGGAGAAATGGGTTGGAAATAAAATATTCAAGATTGTTCCCAACATACTCTTTTCGCAATAACAATTCTGGGATTCGTGTAAAATTTAAATACATTCTGATTCTTTCAGTGGTCGTTTCATTCCATGGTTGGAAAAATGGGGGAAATAATTGCGTATATTTTAAATTTTCATCTCTACAAACTTTTATGACTTCTGAGATCTCTTTACGACTCAAAGCTCCCAGATCTGTGACTTCTCTCCAACCAGATCTGCCCTGAAAAATTTTTGATAATCTAATCAGTAAACTCACTTGGAACTTTCACCGGACTCCATGAACTGGTGAGATTAAAGATGATCGAGCACTTATTTGATCAACCTAAGCATTAAGTTAATAATATCATGGAAAGTTTTCATTCATCTTGATATAAAGGAGGGATTAACGCAGAGAGGTACAATAATAAGATAAAACATTGAGCTGGGTTGCCTGAAGTTCATTCAATCTCAGGTAATTATTATATGAGACTAACGACGAAGAGTGTTTTGGAGTAGCTTGATGGCTCTTCAAATATAACCCATGTGAAAGTTCATGTTTTGAATCGCTATTTCTGAAACTGGACATATCCCATTTTGTATTCACGCGATTCTCTTAATAAGTTTCCAATGTCTTCAGATTCAAATTTTTATAGTCAACAAATGTTTCCAACAGCCTTCAAGAAAACATCGAATGAATTTGGCGATATCTGTGAATTATTATATGACTGAGAAATGGTGCATAACAAGAGCAATATAGACAGACTTTAATTCATTAGGAAATGAATCTGATTTTCGAATAAGCTCTAGCAAAACCAGAGCTGATTATTCTTTTTCATAGTATATTAAACTAAAAATGAAGTGGTAGGACTTCTACCGCTCATAAAATCAAGAACAAAATCAGAGATCACAAAGAATGTATTCTAATGACAATGACAATATGTTGTCCAAACCAAAGATATCAGTTCTATTCTATATTCTTCTTATAAGAATTATTGTTTGCATCTATCATTTCAAGTAGAGATAGTCACACTATGTTCTTCTAAACATGTAGTGGAATAACATTCTGATGATTGATGTTGTGCTTCCTGAAATTTCGATGGATAACGAAAGCAATGGACTCTTGTTTCAATCTTTTATTACTTTGATAAGATACTTTACGCTTTAGCTAATAACTTCTTGAGGCAATTTTTATTCTTTCATTAGTTCTGCGATTTGTATTACTATTTCATGTACTGAGCCTCTGTTTCATTCTATTGTACAACATTGAAAAGAAAAAATTACTGAATGTAACGGTTACCATCCGATACGGTTTCCTTGAGAATGATTTAAGGCTATTGACTCTTTAAATTTCATATAAATTTTGTATCACATTTGCACCATGCGATAGGGAGAGAACACAATGTGAATTTGCATCCTTGTGATAAAGAGTGAGCACAAGATAGATAAGTCAATGCATAGCGCTGTATTAGTTGCTCGTAACAGTTGTCAGTAAAGTACTGAGGTGAACAAGTAACCGCACTGTTTATTTCATGGTAATCTGATGAAATCAAGTCTCTATGAAATCATCATCACAATTTCGCGGTGTCTGCAATATTAAACTTGGACTTTGAGCTTCATACTCTACAGAATATTTTTCTATTCAAAAACTCAAACAGAATCTTTAGTGGTCAGCACAGAACAGTCACAATTTCATGACAAGTTCTGTTGCTATTTCATGAATCTAAAATGTCGTATCGATGAATTGATAATTTCGGTGATAGGAGGTACATATATGAAATCACTATTATATCTTCAAATGGCCATAATAGTCTGTGAGACAGGGCATAAATTTTTCGTTGATTACCGCTCACTTAAAATTTTGAAAGTGGCTTCATTGTGGTGGGTCTGACAACTTTTTCATTTGGCAAAATTTTAAATTTGCGGGCGTTTTTCAGCGAGGACCAATTGATTGAAGAAATCTTATTGCCTCATTGATCGAAAGATGTTTTGATTATAAAATAAAATGAACATATTGTCCGACATGAATATTGGGGCTATCGGTGAGTCCGATAAGCCGCACTTGTCATAAGTATCAACGTACTTACCATAAGTACCGATATACTTATGACAAGTGCGGCTTGTCGAACTCACCGCTAGCCCTAATATTCATGTCGGACAAATATCTTTTTCCCATTTTATAATCAAAAAATCTTTCGAATAGTGTAAAGATAAATAAGACGGTAATATCTTTCCAATCAATTCGTCCTCGCTGAAAAACCCTCTCAAATCTAGAATTTTGCCAAATGAAAAAGTTGTCGGACTCATCACAATGAAACCACTCACAAAGTTTCAAATGAGCGGTAATCAACGAAAAATCTATGCGCTGTCTCACGGACTATAAGTTTTATAACCAATTGCTTCACTTGACCCAAAACTAGTGAAGTTCTAATGAAGAAATTATTTTAGGCTTCTATTAAGCTCATCTCCTCGAAAGCTCAAATGAATACTATCCAGACATCATTTCAATAACTTGTGAGAAACAGTTGACAATCGTTGAAATATTATTTTTGTCTCTTCCACTCGAATTATTTGGTACTTAGCTCGATAGCACTAAAGTACTAATGTAAATCAATTGACGAACATTTGCATCTGATGTTCAAATGTGAGTGATTATTATGCTAAGCTCATATCATAAGATTCATTACTCAATCTCTTCCCATGTTTCAGAAAAATATGGCGAGTCATAATAATTCAAATTTTATGATAACAAGTGAATCGTCAATAATTTTAGAGACTCTTCTGGGTGAATGCTGCTCTAAATTATTTAAGGATCAGGTTGTCTGATATTTCATGTTGAATCCACTGTTTATAAAATAAAGGCAAGAAATTAAGTAGATCCATCAATAAGAAAGGTTAAACATGAAATTTCAGCCGAAAACGCGGACACACTCTGAAGTTATTGTGCTTTGCAATCGATGACCGAAAGACCATTATGTTTTTTGGGTTGAGTAGGGTCTGAATAATTAAGATTCATTTGAATCTTGAGCTGTCAAAACATCACAATGACAAAAGTTCTCCTGACTTTCTATACGTTTTCCAGAATTTAATCAAATAAAAATGACTTTTGACTTTAAATTCTGTATATTTATTTGAAACTTTGACGTTTCAATCCTTTGACCAAGGATCTTCTTCAGAAAACAGTGATACAAAATGAAACAAGGCAAGTAACTAGATACTGAAAATATACAGAAAACTAGATGTGATAACGTGAATATCATACCTAAACAAAAAGAATGAAATCCTCTGGCATTCTCCCAAGGTTTGAGGAAAACGACGTGGAAACCCCAAATAGAGGAATATGTCCCACTTGATACAGCTCCGCACACTTTCCAAATCAAAAATACACGACATTTCAATAAGACAGCGTAGCCCTACTCTTTGCTATTGGTTTGGCTCACAAATGCAGTGCCAAATAGTCTTCAGTGTACTTTATAATCCTTATGTGGGCCATGTTTCAGAGAAGATCGGAAGGATCTTGTCAAGATGTAATTTCAAAGTTCCTTTCGCTCCGGTAATGAAAATCAAGCAGTTCATGAGCCCTATGAAGGACGTGATTCCTCTACAATCTTCGGGCATTTATAAGATCCCTTGTACCTGTGGAAAAGTCTACGTAGGACAGACGGGCCTAACTGTGAGCACTTGCATTGCTGAACATAGGAGATGCATAAGATTAAACCATCCAAATAATTTTTTTGTAGCTGATTATGCCATCGAGTTTTTTCATGACATCAAGTTAGAAAAAACAAGAATAGTCGCAAGATGCTCATCGATTCATGGTAGATTGGTCGGAGAAGCAATTGAGATACTCGAACATCCTAATGACTTTAATCATACTGATGGTTCTGAATTATCAAATGTTTGGCTTTCTGTAATCAATAACTCACATATATAATGACTATGTTTTAGATGGTGTAGTTCTATGTATATTTTGGATTATAAATTACACTGAAGACTATTTGACACTGCAGCTGTGAACCTAACCAATAGCAAAGAGTGGCGCTATGCTGTCTTGTTGAAATGTCGTGTATTTTGTGATTTTGGATGTATGCGGAGCTGTACCAAGTAGGACATATTCCTCTGTTTGAAGTTTCCACGCGGTTTTCCTCAAGCCTTGGGTGAATGCCAGAGGAATTATTTCTTTTTGTTTAGGTGTATAGTCTGTATATTTTTAGTATCTAGTTACTTGCCTTGTCTTATGGTGTGTTATTGTTTTCTGACGAAGATCCTTGGTCAAAGGATCGAAACGTTAAAGTTCCAAATAAATATACAGAATTTAGAGTCAAAAGTCGTTTTTAAAAGTGCTCCTATAATATATAGCTTGAAAAAGTAGGGATTGTTCACCTAATTCAAATAAAGAGAGAAACTTCAAATAAACTCTCTAAGATTCTAAAAAAAATTGATTAAAGCAAATCTCTTCAGTATCAAATTTCAACACCGAACTGATCTGAACAAAAAAATCTGTCGTCATCAATGCTGATCAGTCTCATATATTTTCGACGATATGACTGAATGCATGTATTGGTTTTGAATGACACATGATAGAAATTAGCAACGACTGTGCCATATTGATCCACAGAATGGACATATTGCATATTGATGTCGTATGTCGTGAATTATCACTGACAACGGGATAATTAGAATTTTAATTAAATCAGCCAACTTTCAGCTTGGATGTGATATACATCAAATACGTGAACAGCTAGATTTGCATCGCTGCGATTGATTCATTACACTTAAATCTTGCAAGCCTTATTGCAGGAATGTGTTGTACCAGGCAGGACAATCGTTCTATGTTACATTCGTTTTTTATTCCCAATACACCGATGTGATACTATATAATGTTACCGTAGCGGAGTATTTAGAACAAAAGGTTGCTCCACAGCCTATTGACTCTTTTTCATTCTAGAATCCTAGTATCATAACTACAGAAATAAGTCAAATAGACTGGCGAATAGACCACAGCTTAGAATCATAGTTTGACGACAAGTCATGTTCGTTGTTTGTACAGAGACATGCTATTCGAACAATTATCAAATATATCGTGGGATGTGATACTATTTCTTCTAATTGATCAAAACTCATCAACTTCTGACCAGAATAGAAAAGTGAATTCATCTCCTGCTTTAACCTCCGCTCTCAATATACTGCTACCATGAGAAACAAGATATTGCCATGTGAACTTATTGTGTATGGGAAGTTCCAGCTAGAGGTTCTAGATCTGTGCCAAATAACTGCCTGCCATTAAGAGCGCAGCACAAAGTCTCTACGAGGTTGATATATTGATTTTATCTTCTAATCCCACATACTAATGTAGTTTCCATAGGCGCAAGTGGGGGAATCGACGAGCTCCGCAGTTTTATCTAGAAAGTTTCGTCGTCGGACGATCGGCATCAAATTATTAGTGTTTGTCACGGAGGATAGTTCAATTTCGTGAATATATCTGTTGAATATATCAAATGTGCTATATCTACGTGAATTTTAACAATAGTTCAGTAAATCATAGTCATAAGCAATTAATTTGTGATGTGTTTCGATTGATAAGTGGAAATTCCAAATAAAATCTACATTATTGACATTTTTGAGTGTCTTGCTTTGTATTGAGCGACAGTTTTGTCACTTCGGTGGAATGAATATGTCTCTTTGACAGCTTAGTCTGAAAATATATCTCATAAATTTCAATAAATGTACTGAGTCAGCTTAAATTTGAACAATAGTTTGATGTAATTAACAAATCAAAATATGATTCGAGATTGATATTTTTGACTGCTCCAAATATGCCGCTTGGTTCAAAATAATTGAAGATGGAAAGAGCTAACATTTGTTGTGTTTATGCCTTTATCCATAAGATGCTTGTAGTAAGACGAGTTGTGCATACCGAATTGAATATTGTCTTGTAAACGTGTTAATAATATGGGCTGTATGTGGTTGAAAATTCCTCATGTCTACGGAACTACGAATGCTCATCTAATCTAATCCAATTCAATCCAAAAACAAGAACATATCAAAAAATATCTTCCTGCATTCCATTTATGTTACGTTGATTTTCGCGGTTACTGTGGTAACAAACGCTGAAATTGTTCACATCAATCTGAGGTATTCGGGGCTTACATTCCATTCGATATCTGGCGAAGCCTTCGATCATTTAGAACAGATCATTTATTTTGTGGCCGATATACATTTCCCGTATTGTAGCCTTGGGAGCTGTCCCACTTTTGTTGACACCGAATTCTCTTCTCTTCATTCCTCATGTCATCCCTTAACGAGATGAAACTTTTTTTGTTGTCCGATCATATTTCTTCTAATTACCAGTTGACCAGAGCCTGTCGTTTCACTCAATCGATTGCCATTAGAGACACACTTTTTTATTGCATTTCAACGATTTATCATTCATTGAACTGACTGCCTGAATTGTTCCTTTGTCTGCAATATTTCAGATTCATCAGTATTTGATAAAGAATATCTGTGCGCTATACTATGACGATAATATTGGTATTACACCACTCATCACTATTATCCAAGCGCCAAAATCGTATTGCTATATACAACCTCTTGATAACGTTATTTTTTATTGCGATTATTTCACTCATGTCAATTATACTGACAAATTTTGCATAGTTACATTGACAATTATAATAAAAAATTCCTTGCCAACGGGAATTTACCGAGGTAAATTCCCGTTACCTCTGTAAAAACCCGTTGGCAAGCGATTTTATCGCGATAAATTGCCTTTGTCATAAAGAAACAATACACAGTTCTAATGTAAACAAACAATCAGCTCTCAGAAATGTCAAAGTTTAATCATTTTGGAAATGCACTTTTCGCCGAAAGTAATGAAATTGGAAACAAAAAGTCTGAGAATACAGGAGTATATGGAGACAATTCAGTGCATTTTTCAATAAAAAAGGTTAGTAGTTGCGAGTAACATCATTTAATGGGTACTTATAGTAGCAATTTCATTCGAGAATTATTCCCCACAAATACCACTCGCGACTTTAATTTTAGCATAAATTTTTCTTACAAACATTGATTATGTTTGCGCAACATCCTTCGAGTCATCTGCTCGGATGAAATCCTTTGAGCTACGCTCTCGTGATTTAATGGAACAGATGACTCTCACGTTGTTGCTAGGTAATCAATGTTCTCAAGAAAAATCTATTGATAAAATTACAGTCCCTTGTGATATTCTATGCGATAATTTCACTCCTATATGAAGAAAGCCATATATAAAAAACAATTTTATCATTTTGACAGCGGATAAACAGGAAGGTAACTTATTGCAATTGATAAAACGTTATTTACCTTTCTCCTAGCAACCAAATCAAAACACTCACTATAATAATGTCATTTGCATTATTTGTCCATGCTTAAACTGCAAAATAAACAGAATTTGGAATATTTCCGAGGAAAATATAAAATAGTATATTGTGTGGCTAGGGACGAAACAAGACGATTTCAGCTGAGGGTGAGTGTTGCTTGCCCGAGCGAAGCGAGGGCCGGCATCACCCTCGGCTGAAATCGTGTTTTGTCCCGTGCCACACACTGTATTTTTCATAATATCTGCATTGAAACTTTCCACATTACAAATTTGTCATAACAAAGTGAATATTTTTCTTCTGATTTTGCAAGTAACAAGTTGAGAGTAGCTGCTTGTGCTTCATCAATAAGATGTTGTGGTGTGCTTGAAATTGTCGAATTAATACTTCTTTTCTTGAAACTAGTCGTCTTTTTAATTTAATTTACAGCTCCGAATACAACAACTGTCAAATTAACTAAGGTTATATGATTTTCATTCAGAGGTTGACAATGAACAAATGCGACTCTGCCAGGGATAAAACGATGTGAAAAATTATTTCAGCGGGCAGAAACAAGCTTGTTTCTCCCCTCGGGCAGAAACAAGCCTGTTTCTGTCCGGCTACACTCGCATTTGTCTGCAATTGTCTTGTTTCGACTGACAAAACAGGTGTTGAAACGCGTTGTTTCAATGCAGGTATTATGAAAAAAAATATTAAGTAAAGTGTGTCTATACGCCTATAGCGTATCTTCAGTGGCTCCGCTCTATCGGTTGAGTTTTACATCTACGAGGTGTGCCGTCACAAACGTCAAACTGTCAAACGTCATTTTTGTGTCATATTATCCGATAATCATGAGTATAAATCATTCACTAAGAAGTTTTTGTGTTGTTGGATGTACTAATACTGAAGCAAACAGCCCAGAAATGATTTTTACAGATCTCCGAGAAGAGATTATGAGGCAAAACAAAGAGAAATGTGAATAACAGTAGTTAAACGAGTGTGATTTTATCCAATAATCTATAAAAATGTATCAGATATCATTCAATTCTCAGTATCAACCATCTTTAAAAGAGGTTGAATATTATAATTGTGAAGTAACTTAATAAATACCATTCAGATATGTTTATCAATTGACTGAACAGTCACATGAATTCGTCTCAGAATCCTTTACTGAAAGCATCAAATTTTTGCTTGATATTTTTCCTTCTCAAAATTCGAGAATTGTTTGAAAGATAAACATGATGAGAAAAATTCTTTTTTCTCCAGGATTTCGCTTAAATTCTGTACGTATAGGTATAACACATTATAAATTTAACTGTAATTGATTACCTTTAGATGAGTCACATAAACAATGAAAAATGATAATGACTATGGTTGATTTGCTTCTTTTAGAATATTTTTGTCTACAAATGTTGTCATAAATTAGATACAATATTATTATCAGGAATACAGATGGTATGGATTTCATTTATATTTTAAAGCAGATTGACATATTCCAAATTATTGACAGGTGACATCACACCTCGAAGTTGTGATTTTTGAATAATATGCGGCGCTTTCGTCGAAATTTGAAGATACGCAACAGGCCTATAAATACAAAATAGTATATTATATAACGAGGGACTTGAGTGCTTGATCTAATCCTGAGGGTGGAGTTTATTGCACGAGACGTAGTCGAGGGCAATACTCACCTGAGGGATCAAAGGCACTCAAGTCTTGTGTTATCTACGCTATTTTTCGCACTACCGTATTATACTGAATCACAATAGTCTAAAAGCAGATTAATTAATCTTACAATTTTTACAACAACAAACTTGATACAAGAATGTTAGGTGAATTCACCATAGTAACAAAGCTGGCTACAGCAGTTGTTCAATAAATAAGCTTGCTGTCAAAAAGATGAGTGGGAAAATTGATATTGATAAGGCTGCGGAAGAGGTAACTGTAAAATGATTTTGCCAAAAGTCTAGATAATTCACGAACAACAATACGATGCATTTGTGAAATTGTGTGAATTGCAATAATGAAGAAATCAAGAATAAAGGTTTGAATTCTAATGACAAAATTCAATTTAACATATAGGTAAGTACTTTGATTATTCAGTTGTTATGGAAAAATCTGTTTATTTTACTTTAGTTCCTTGGGATTCTTGATCAATTTAGATCCCGAGGGACCAAACTCAAACTTAAGTCCCTGAAATGAGGGAATGAATTCGTTGTTTACTCCTGGGAGTGCGAAAAACAATGAATCATGTATCTGGAGACAGCTTATCGTTTTTTGTGAAAACCAGAATATTATGTATTAGGAAGAGGTACAATGGTATGTCAAATTTAAAATATTTTGCTAGATTGGACTCAAAGTATGCGAAGAATTGATGGAGAAGATTATAAAGAATACGTAGTGGAATATGTCAAATGAAACGATGTATGATAATTGTACTCTCAATAATTGCACATTTAAATAAACTTTTTCATAAATAAAATGTCGTTAGATTATCTCGCCGAATAACACTCTAGCATTTTATTTTTCTTGGGATAAATTCCAGTTTGACAACTCAACCTTGTAACCTGACAGCAATTTGATTCGAAAACTGTTCAAAAAATAAAATCACTCTACCTACGGTGTCGCGATTCCATTAGAACAGTTTTCTTGTCAAATTGCTAGGTAACAAGGTTTCGTGAAAACAGAAATTTATCCAGCAAAATAAAAAACTCTTGTGTAATTACTGTTGATAAGCTCCTTTTAACATAGAAATGAGCATAATTTGGTTGGTTCACCCTAATACCCACACAACTCTCTATAGCGCAACAGCCATTCTTCATGATGCAATTTTTTTTTCATACTTAGACACAGTGAATATTTATTATCGGTATTATTATTTATGTTGTCAAAAAACTAAAGACGTCGACTAAATCTTTGAGGCCACGAATCTTCTGAAGCCGTGAACAGCCTTATTGTTTTTATTATTGTTAATTGCCCTGAACACGTGCATCATCACGCTTGGTTCGCCTGAGAATGGAGATATGAAACTGGTCATACTGATTACCAATCGTATTATCGGCCGTAAGCCATCAAGAATGATTTTGTTACCTATTTTATCGAATACAAACTTCAGATTATTCTGAATTTGGCTGTTTGTCTTTCTTCACTCAATATATTGGTAGCTCTCTATAACGATGAATGATGCTCTGTTCGTTGAGTTTAGTTTTTAAGAGGTTATACTGTATCTGAATAATGTAGTTAGGTTTATTGTAAGTGTTCTGATAATATATAAAAGTAGCATGTGCTCAACTGCAATATTTCACTATGTAATTTATATATTCTTTCGTGAATGGTTAAGGAAGATGCTCTGTTTGATTGATCTTCATTTTATCATATTTCAACTTGTTCTAGAGCTGGTCATAAGCCTTTCTTAAATTTCTTATTCCATTAGTTCGTGAAGCAAAAGCAAACAAACAAAGCTTCCGACTTCAATTTTTATGTTGTGAATATCTATACAAATAATAATTTCAATCTGTAGTTTTCACGTAAATTACTTCTTCTCCTTTGTTATTTTTCATGGATCGAATGAGATTATCTCTGACGGTTCAAATGAATTTAATCCTACTGTATTTTTGAAACATACTCTTGAAATACGCTCTCGTTTTCGGATAGCTCACAAACCTATTCAAACTGAATTTACAATTGCTGTATTAACCAATTTTCTATCTAATTTTTTTCAATGGGTATGAGAAAGTAGCTATTTTTGTGAAGATTATGGCAAGTATTATAGCATTTTGAGATGAAGCATAACAAAATCCGAAATATTATAAGTGTATAAAGCGCTACCTGCCATAAAAACTATAATATGATATCATCGTTGTGAGAGCTTCATATTGTAGCGTTATCTGATGCAGATCCACACCCAGCAGTAAAATGAGGAGGACTGGTATCGATGGTTATCTACTTTCATCAACACCAGTTCTTCTTTTACTGCTGAGTATGAGTGATCACTGGTACAATACTGGTTCATCCACAGTTCACTCTAACTGCTGGAACAATTGTCACTATGTAGAACATTGTTCTCCTCAATTAGACTGTTCACAAATCAGATTTATTATCAATCCTACTCTGAATTGCGGGAGATTTTCATTGTTTGAAAATTGCTCTTCTTGTTTCATCTTATATTTCCTTTCCTCAGTGTGAGTTCAGAGTCTAAGATGGAAAGCGCTCTAAGCCATATTTTTTTTATCATCCAGGAAGAACTGTTAAACCACACTCAGGAGCATGTACTCTCAACAAGGTCAAATACTTTGATCCACACTTCTCTCGCATCCTCAATAAGCACTTTCAGACAAATCCGCCGCTCATGGATACCAAGTATATAAGAGTACGTGCGAAGTAGATATGAATTTTCACCTTATCATAGACACCTGATCCTTAGTGATAGACTATAATAAGAAGATGTTGCGTATATACCCTCAGACAAATCTGCTGTGTGAATGTTAGGAAATAGATTTATACGCAACAGTTCAGATCTGACTTTGAGTGACCCTTCCAGTTGAAATTTCAACGTGATGAGAAACTGCAAGAAACAGCCTCCATATACAAATCCATCGTCAAAAGATACCAAGTTCATAAGATGACATGAGCATTGGAAAAATATATTTTTACCTTATTTTATCGACTAGATTCCTACAAACCACTCTTGTTGGATTATCAACTTGATAAGAGACTACAAGATGCAGATACTGCATGTTCATCCAGATGGTCACATATGTTTACGCCTCCACTATATTTTCTTGTTCAATGGTACTGTTGAAGTCTTGACAAAACGAGTACACTGTATCTAACATGATGTATTGTGGAGCTTAGTAATTTTATATCTAAAAGCGTAATTGCTATTTCAATCATCCAGCTTAAGACAGAACTACCTAATGAGCTTAAATAGAGAAGAATGAGGATTAGACTCTTTGTTTTCGAACAACAAAAATATATCAAATATCAAGTGGAAGAGAATGACGAGTAACACAATTAGTTCAATTCCAAAGTAATCAGTAGAGTGTGACGCTATCAAAAACTGAAAATATTGATTTGTCTGTATACCTTCATTCCATAACTTGAGTGTGTTTATCGACCTATAAAATATCTACAATATGAAAACTGATTATGTATTTTATCGAGCTCTCCTATATAAGTAAGTACAACAGTAGAGAAACTATCAATAAATGAGATATAATTTCTATTCGGAATGCTCATATTCTTTTTATATTGTCTGATCGATTTGTGTGGAACCGCGTATAATGTTTATCAGTTCCATCTCCATGTTAACTAAGTGACATCATTGGAATTGACAGTTTGTCGATACATATCAAAGATATTATCTTTAACATGAAAAAATACATCAGCTGATTTGATCATCCACATTGTTTTTGTCCGCCAGTTGAAAAATTCCAATACTTCCAACAAAATCATACTTTTTGTAGGACTTGCGAAAGGTTGATGAAAATAAATTTCTATGGGTATTTCCCACGCAGAATTTGAGTTTAATGTTATCATATACAATCCAAGTTTTCTTTAGAGTTGAAGCGTTGTTCAATCGATAATTTTTTTATTACATTTGTCAATCATACGAAATGTTTGATTCTATCAAAGTTGGAAAATCATTTATCTTCACGCTGTATGATTGTCTCTAATTTTATTGTATCTTGTAATCCTTTGGATGTCCTCTCTGCAACCAGCTAAGTTCTTCTTACAATTGGAAATTTATCATTTGTATTGATCAATAAAGTTCCGAAAACAATATTTGTGGCGAAAACAATGATGTTCAAGGCAGTAACATATCAAGTTTCAACAAGCATAGATATATTTATATTCACTTGAGGCTAAGGCCCAGTTGTATAGTCTAAGCTTATCCAAAGTTTAGTAAAACCAAATTCATTTTCTATGGTCACATTTATTTCAGCGATTGTAACCATATAAATTAAACATGGTTTTCCTAATTCTGGATAAGCTTACACTGTCCAACGGGGCCTAAGGATCATATAATCTTTATTAAATTTCTTGCTGAAGGTGTATCATGTATCTGACACTATCATCCATGGATTGATTCACAAACCAACAATAACAATTCTCGAAAACTATGATTCTTAAATGCACAAAGAACACCAAGCACAAAATCTAAAGACATCAACCTCTCATTTTTTATGATTGTTTATCAACAATATCACAGGCAAACTTAACCAGTCTTTTATGTAATGTAACTCAACTGGATGTATTTATATGGAATCCGTGCCAGAAACATCTTATATATAAGAAAGGATGAGCACGAGCAGGTATTGCATCCACAATTCTCAAGACCAGAGATGTTTGCCAAGTAACTGTCTCCATGGTTGGAGACATTATTGTAATTGATAGTTCTAAGTTCACTTTGTCGAATTTAGTTTGGAAATGGAATAAAACTTTAACGATGCATTTAAGAGACTGGCTTTATGCCTTTTGGAACGTTTGCGGATAAGATTTATATGAACACATATCGGTAACTCACAATTGTGGCGAGGATAGCTAACGCAAATTAATTTCAAGGATTCTGGCTGGTCAATACTTGAACGAGATTGCAGAGAACTATCGAAATGAGGAGGATGAACATCCAAATACTCTATGAATGATCGCATTGAATTCTTCCAGTTGAATTCATAGTTGGAAATGGAGTACAATAAAACCTTTTCTCCACTTTTATTAGAATTACTTATGTACATTGCAAAGCTATCATCTTCAAAGGACAATAAATCAGAACAATGCTCAAATCTCAAGACTACAGACATGATACGAAATTCCAAAATAATATCCAATCAAATCATGGGGTTTGTAGTGGGCGGGCTGATAACTACAAAGTAAGATTAATAAAAATAATTTGCAAAAAATTATCAACGTACTGCAATTTTTTTCGTAATAATGAATAATTTATCGAATTTCGATCTGTCCCCTTCATATAAATCATCAATTGAATTGCATGAATGAGTTTTTGCCTGTTGTTTCTACCTGATTTTTACATTGTAGTTCTTAGATTCGCCCATCTGAATCTCTGTATCTTGCGTACATATTATTTTTGTATTTTGCATCACGTCTCCTTTAAATAATCTTCTAGTGCAGTAATTGATTAGTTTTCATCTATTCTTTTCACTTATCTTACTTTGTAGATCTTAGCCCCGCCCACTTCAAATTCTATGATTTGATTAGTTATTATTTTGGTGGTAGCTGGTAACCAAGTATATTTTTCATACGAGAGTGAAGACAATTATTTGAATACATTAGTAATATTCGAGAAAGAGAATCAGACAATGATAATAACAACAAGACAGAGATACTCGAATTGTTCCTATGAATTGAGATTCAATCACGTTCCAAATTTCAATCATATTTTATCAATTGCAGAAGAAAATTTCAATTCAGATGCTCGCAGTTTCAATTTTAGAAAAGTCATTATTTTAAAAATGTGTTTCGTATTCGGAAAATTCAAATGATCTGTTTGTGACGCGTAGGGACAGTAAATCCAACGATGCGTGGCATCATCCCAAAGGTATTTTGCATCCACGGTCCACATGGAACGACCTACTTCTCGGAAACATCATCCATCAAGATGCTTTATTTCCCAACGAAAGATTACACAAAGGGAATGCACATTTTTATGCAAGCAGTATTAAAACCACACCATCTTTATAACTCATAAGAAGGAATGCATCTTAATCCGAATTATTATATTGCCAGTTGTAAAATGCAGAAACAGCTCCAACATGGCAATTATTACACTAAAAGTATATTTATATTCAGAACAAGTATTCTGCGCGGCTTTGTCATATACTTCCGCTACCGGCTGTGTATTTTTTTATATTGTGTTATAACAATGGCAAAATTTTGCTACTTTGGAAAACGCAACCCTAAAACGTAATCTACAAGAACATTTCCCATTCCCTTTTTTTCCGAAAATTATTCCTGTTGAAGTGACTATATTCGAAGAGGTCGCAGAATATCATACGATCTGAATGAGTATGGCAATCTCAAAGCTCAATATCTATCTACGCCTTTTCATTTCCAGTTTAAGAATTTGAATATGAAACTTGATCCCGTTTGTGGGATATATTGAGAATCAAATTCCGGATCTACGAAGCATGGTACGCAATATTACATTATTTGGGATTCAAAAATATCCATGAGATTTCAATTTATCAGATGTGAATATGGCTTACAAATAATTGATGAATAACACTTCTGTATGTTCCACCTCGCAATTATCTTCTCTTTCCTCTTGAGATAATCCAGTTCTCCACATGATGACAGCAAAAATGTTGCAATAATCGTTTGAGAAACAATACGAGCATACTAGCGTGAGTCTCTAGGGAATTCTGGGGCGGAAGATTCTGTTGGACGGTGACGCCTCCAACGCCTCATCTGACAGACGTTGTGGGAACTAAAGACTCCAGGCAAGGCGTCGAACATGTTGGAAATTGTCATGAAGGCCCTGAGGCGACAAGTAGGACAGAGAGACTTAGCAGATGTGGACATTATTTCTTTTTAGGGATGAAAAAATAATAGTGTCATTGCATAATGATTTCTCTGAAACAACAGATTCTTTCTACGTACATATTTTGATATTGATTCCTGATCATCATACAACGATCCTACCAGAACATTACAGCAAATGAATGTTGTAACGAATATCGAAGTCAGCCATTGTCAAGAATCGATCGAATCATCATTAAAGATAAAATTATCGACGTGGAACCTTACAGTAGTATATTCGTCTTGAGCACCTATTCTTATTTCTTTGTCCTTTCATATTTATGTCACTCTACTTTACTTGTCTGCATGAAACATCTATACTTCCTACTTATTATACAAATATTGTATCGTTTATTTCCACATCTGTTTGTTTCCACCACAAACTGACAGCTTTTCATCAGTTTGAGTAATTTTATCTTCGCATGTAGATACAGAGACGTGTGTGTGTTATGCCGAATTCATGTCTTCTGTCATCCTTAAGATGTTATCATGAATATGATCATGCTTGTGTTGATATTGTTATAAATTTTCATGCTATGCCATAATTAGAACAATATTCAGAGCTTCTTCCATCTTATTCCGAATCACATGTGAAATGGCAATTGGGCAGAATTCTAATAATAAAATATTTTTTATACAAAACACCACTTGAACAACAAACAATTAATTGAAACTGTAAATGAATTTGAGATTAATGATTTCTCTCACCAGTATGTATTAGAGTACGCAATCAACAAAAGGACTGGACACGCATTTATTTTATTTTCTCATTGAATTTAATAAGACATCTCGAAGTTCTTAGCATTATTTTTAAATACCAATTATTGATTCTTCCATGAATTCTTAATCTAGCGTAAGTATATCTGCAACACCCTCAGTTGGTGGATTGTCTCTTCAGAATATTAAATGAAGATTCTGTTTCTTCAAACATTTGGAATTATAGTTCTTGTTCCATTAATACATGTTTGAGCGTAGTTATAAGAATCAAAAAAAGGTCCGTAACTTTTGCCTGAGTTTAGTGAACGAATCGAAAAATATGTCGACATCAAAGTTTGATTCATTGTGGATCTTCCACATTTGTCGTACAGGTAATTATAATTTATAATTACGTCTTGCTGAAGAGTAGGCAAAAATGGTTCTAAATATCAAAAATATATAAAAGTGGCTCCAACCACATTGCTTCTTGACTTGCTGAAGTCGTCGAAATGTATATTGGCCCAGTCTGCATTCACGTAGTCATGGACTCTCAACTTCTAACTGCAATTCTATAACCTTCAAGTTGTTGCATATAAATCCATTGTTGTAAATTCTAGAGCAGTATTTTCAATATAATACTTCTTCATTTCCATTTTTTGTACTGCTATTATAGACACAATGCTTTGAATGTACTTCTATTACTGCAATAGTGCTGTTGTAATTGATTCCATATTTCTGATTATAATATTTAGCCACAAGGTAAGTTCTATACTCGAAAATACTCTCCTTCAAATAAATTTTTCTCTTGACAATCCTCTAGCATTCTACTACGTTCTTTCTATGAGGCAACTCTGTCGCATTCCGTCACCCTTCTTGTTTCAGATTTTTATTTCTTTTAATTTGTATCTTTCTTCTTCTGTATCTTTCCATAATTTTTGTTCCTAATATGGCCTAATTATTGTAGCTATATATGCCAACTTTCCGTGTTTTCCTCTTGTCAAATAATTATTTGAGAAACATAACTTAAAAACTGACATCCACTTACTACCTAAAAATTAACTGGTGATCAATCTCAGTGATCATTCTTTGTCAGATACCGCTTGTAATGTTTTATGTAAAGATTTGGGCTATGGAATCACTCCCAGCCGTATCCCTGTTGAAGAAATCATTACGAATGTGGAAGCTGCCATCAATACGCTACATGCAGAGAAGTCTTAAGAAACTCGTCATGAAACTGTGCGTATTTTGAAGAAGGCTCCAGCTGTCAGATCCAACATATCAAGAAGTAAACTTCAATGCCTAAGAGAAATAAGAAGTAATAAGGATATTGTTGTTTTACCAGCTGATAAGGGCAAAGCTACAGTCATCCTGAATAGAGAAGATTACATCAAGAGAGCAAATGACTTACTAGATGATGCAGCTCACGTTTGAATTATTAATAATCCCCTTAGCTCTTTAAGATATCAAACAACCTCAAGATATTCAGAAAGAGCTTATTCTTCAAAATACTGTCATTTCCAAGTTTCATGGTCTTCCGAAAACTCATTGAAAAGATGTTCCCCTAAGACCTATCGTTAATTCAATAGGTTAAACAACATATGGATTGGCCAAATATTTGGATGGTTTGTTGAAGCCGTTGATTGGTCATACATCATCATATGTTGAGGATTCTCGACATTTTGTAGATTTGATTAGTGATATGACACTGACAGATAATGATTTACTTGTTAGTTTTGAAGTTTCATCTTCATTCACAAAAGTACTTATTATCAATACTTTGAAATTATTAGAAGATCATTTCTCATCTGATATTATCAAGGTCTTCAAACGTTGTTTGACTTCTTGTTTCTTTATCTGCAATAGTAATTTTTACAAGCAAATTGATGGTGTTGGCATGGGCTCTCCTATTTCTCCATCTATTGCCAATTTTTACATGGAGAATTTTGAACAAAAAGCTTCAGACACAGCTATGGAGAAACCCATTGTTTGGCTACGTTATGTTGATGATGTTTTTGCTGTTTGGCCTCATGGTAGAGATGGATTTAATGTATTTTTGAATCATCTGAACATGCAACATAGAAACATTAAATTCAGTATTGAGGTTGAAGGAAATAACTGTCTTCCTTTTGTGGACGTTCACCTGGAGGAACAAGATGATGGTGAACTCATCCATTCAGTATATAGGAAGCCGACTCATACAAATCAATATTAACTTGAGTCCCCCAATCACCATCCAGCTCAAAAATTCTGCATAATTAGAACTTTATGTCATCCAAGTAAACTGTCTAATGGAATCAAATATTCAAATGATGTTTTCTTGAAGAACGGTTATGATAAAACACAGATCAAAAGAGTACTTAGACAGAGGAATCCTATTTCTTCTGTTCAAGATCCAAATAATGAGAAAATATTTGTTACGTTGCCTTATGTAGCTAATATAACTGATGAAATTGGAAGACTTTTACATAAATATGACATAAAAACATCTTACACTTCCAATTTGGTAATGTGAAAGACAGATTTCCTCTACAGTATTCAGGAATATACAAGATTCCCTGCCAATGTGGCAGAGTATATATTGGACAAACCAAGAGGACTGTGAAAACAAGACTGAAAGAGCATTCTCGTCATATAAGATTGAACCATCCAGAAAAGTCTGCGGTTGCTGAGCATGCCATTCAAGAATTACATGGCATTGACTCCAAGAATACAAAGCTACTGGCTAAAGAGAACAATTGGTTCAAGAGGCTAATAAGAGAAGCAATAGAAATAAAAAATCACCCAATAATTTGAATTTGAATACTGGTTATGGACTCAATCAATCGTGGTTGCCAGTTATTTGTTCATAATCTCAAGTTATTTTAATCTCTGAATCTACTTGCAAGAGTTATTTCAACACCACCTCCTGAAGATCTGTGGATGGTTCAGTAATGTGCCAAATCAAAAATAATAGAGTCAGATTGATCTAGAACCACAAGAAGTTGACTATTTCCCTATTTAGACCTTCATTTTTTTTTTTCTGAAAATCCGTGGATTATATGCTTAACCACAGGCAGAGCTCTAGGATCCTAAGTGATTAATATTTTATCTAATCACCTTTTGTATTTTTGTTTCCCCCCATTTTTACTTACTTGTACAAAGTAACAAGTATTGTGAAAACGACAAAATTCATCTATCGAGATTTTGATGCAAATATCCGTTTTGAGCATCCCTGAAGCCATTTTGACTATTTTTGGCTTGATGTCGGTATGTATGTTCGTGCGTTCGTACGTGCGTGCGTAACTCACAGATCTCAAAACTGGTTGAACGTATAATATTGAAATTTTGTATCCAAGACTGGTATTATAGTTCCAAGCGTCTGTACCGGAAGTGCACATCACTTGAAACTTTTTCCGAAACTCTCTAATAAATACAGAAGGATCAATCTCAGGATGTTGAAATTCAGTACTTGAACTTGATATTGTATCAGAATGGTTATCTGTTATTTTTGTGAGAATCGGCTGAGCCAGAAGTGCGCTTTACTTGAACTTTTTTTGAATTTTCTGCATAAATATAGAAGGATCCGCCATAGCATATTGAAACTCTGTATAAGAAACTTTTATAACATCTTATTGTACATTTTGCAATATGATTGCGATCGGCTGAGCTGGAAGTGCACTTTACTTGAGACTTCTTTTTAATTTTCCGCATAAATCCAGAATGATCAGCTGTAGGATACTGGAATTAAGCATTTGAAATTGCTGTAGCATCTCAATGGTCATCTTTTATTTTTGTAACAATCGATTGAGCCGGAAGTGCACTTTATATGACAGACTTTTTTAATTTTCCGCATAAATTCTAAACAATCAGTCGTGGAATATTTAAGTTCCGTATCAGGCACTTTCACGATATCTAGTTGTACACCCTGCATTATGATTGCTATCATTGAACCGGAAGAGCACTTTATTCGGAACATTTTTTGAATTTTCCGCATAAATCCAAAACAATTGAACGTAGATTATTAGAATTCAGTATTCAGGATGATTATACCGACTAGATGCTTATATCCTATTCTTGTTGAGATCCACCGATCTGGAAGTGCACTTTACTTGACAGTCTTTTGGAATTTTTCGCTTAAATTCGAAACGATCAGCTGTAGAATATTGAAATTTGGTATTTCAGTTTGCTGTAGCATCTAAACGATTGCCTACTATTTTCATGATGATAGACTGAGCCGGAAGTGCCCTTCAGTAAGAATTTATTTTTCAATTTTGTGCATAAATTCAGATCTGTTGGTAGTCGCAGAATTTTGGAAATCAGTAATCAGGAATGTTGTAGTATAAGAATAATGGCCTACTGTTTCCATAGCAACCGACTTGGCTGAAAGCGCATCTTAGAATCTCTTGGATAAATTCAAAACGATTAACTGTGGAACGATGAGATTTTGTGTTCGATTATGAATATCCAATGGTTCATATGATTAAACACAGAATCACATCTTATTATGTATATATATCCAATGATGTACAAGTAAGTCACGTGATGTTCACCTCAGATTTTTATATACAGAACTTTTCCATATGAAACATATCTAATAAGAATGGGTCTTGAATAGTTTTTTCTTTCATTATTATGATTTTGGTTGCTTCATTGTTCAGAAGTCTATATTCATCACGTTGTTTTCTATGTACACCTGATATCCACACTTTGTTCTGCTCTTTGATCCCATTAAAATTGCTGTACATTTTGTATATACGCATATACAATACCACCAAGTATTCTAATTTGACCCATTCTTGATTTATCATTTCTTCTTGACTCGTATGAAATCTCCTGAGTTGGTTTTGTTGGCAGTCGATTTTTTGAATAATAGGCATTACTTATTGCACCAACTCAATATTTATAAGATAAATCAGCAGCAAAAGGCATGCATCTTACCGTCTTCCCAGAGAATTCTATTTTTAATTACCCAACGATAGTTTCAAATTTGATCCTTTTCTTTTTTCAGAATATTTTATACTTGATTTCTGCAATATTCGCCGCTATTATTTGCTCTCAATATGTCAGATCATGCATTATTACATTCATGATGATTGTGATGAAAAAAATTGTCAAGAAGTAATGTTCGTCTCCCGGAATCATAGTTCTCATCGGCCCACATGAATAATTAGATATGAATTAATCAAATCCACCATTTGTTCTGACTTTCTCTAATATTGCTTGGCGAGTATATTTTTTATTGATTCATCTTCAAGACATGGCATACATCATAAATATCTCTAACAATAATTTTCTCACATTTCACTCACAAGATATTTATTTGTAATTCTTTTTATGTCTTCAACATCTCTATGTTCTTATCCTCTATGCCAATGTGTATGCTATTATTATGTGTCTCTCCAGTCAATTTATTTGCAAATTCATCTATTTTCGTACGACATTCATATAGTCCATTATCTGATTCACTATCTGCTATTTTTCCTGATTTCATTCTATTAAACTTTTATTTCTATTGAAAGATACAATATATCTTCATTCTGTCAGTCTTATAACATATAATATACTCGGTTTAAGTTCTAGAATGTATGAAACTTCATAGTTTTCTGATTTTTTCGGTCAGATTTGAAACTTTACAACTCATCTTGCTATTTCCAATCTCTTGACGATAAATTTCTTTTCGTCCGTTGTCAGGACTTTCTCATTCTTCAGTTTTGCTCTGTTCTTAATTAAGAGTGGGATCCCTACAAATCAAAATATCAATTATTTTATTCCTCCAAAGCAAAATGCTTTATTCATACTTCCAACAATATTCTTAGCTTAACATTTGTTCTTGAGCAGGTAGAAATAAGAAAATTGTATCACTCCTCTTGAAAAATTTGCAATCCTACTTTAGCGATGCAAACATCTCTCCACATTTATGATATTGTTGTTCTTCATAGCAATATTCTATCTAATTATCATTCTTTATTATATTCAAATGGTCATTCATCATGCGTGCATCTATAGCTGTTACAATTGTGCTATACTTTTTTGGAAATCCAGAGGAATTCAAAGCAGCTTGATGGAAATTCTCAGTTTCTTCTGCACTTTCTACAAAAATTTTTACTAATCCAAGAGTACTTCCAGCGATAGTCTCAGAATAGCTATACTCCAATTATGTCAATATAATTATCGAACATGCACCACGAGGAGGTTTTCGATCGGATTTTGCATATCGTGTCTTGTGTGCTGCGTACTGCTGTTATTATGTTCAATGTGTTGTGTGTTGTATGTTATTTGTTGTTTTTTGACTGTTGTCTGTGTTGTGCCTGAAAGAATGATGTTTTCAATGTGAGTTATTAGTGCATATTTCCACCTTGTCGCTGATGCACTCCTCAAAATCTTGCTGGCATGTTTATAACTGCTCGGATCACATTTTTTGATACGTCGTTTCATAACTCTGTACCTTATCGTTACGACCACTAGATTTTTCCCGAATTTTAAAGAAAATTAGAGAATTTGAGCTTCTGGGGCGTGAGTAGAATCGACGATATTTTTGCATGTTGTCAAAGTTCAATATTTTTTTGAATTGAGACAATTTTTTTCAGGAATGTACTAGGGGATGCATTAAACTTGGCAATGTATTAACTCACATGCGCTGAAAGAGAAAGCTTCAAACTTTTCAAAACTCCAAGATTCATTCAATCTAGACCAAAATCAATGTAGTCATAACGATTTGAAAAATCTAACGTGAACATCACGTGACTAA
Source organism: Dromius quadrimaculatus (assembly GCA_963989225.1). Classification (NCBI taxonomy): domain Eukaryota; kingdom Metazoa; phylum Arthropoda; class Insecta; order Coleoptera; family Carabidae; genus Dromius; species Dromius quadrimaculatus. The sequence goes on from OZ022328.1 coordinate 10,182,301, forward strand.
CTTGTTCATCATTTTGATATATACACAAATTCATTCAATAAAGTTTTCTGTCACTCCAGAATATAATTAATATAATTTAAATAATATTTTGACATGTACAATGTCAAACAAAATCAAAAAATTGACTACAGATGATCATTGCCTAAAATTATTATTTATTCCAAATTCCAAAACTGTAGAGTTGGAAAAAAAATGTAATAATTGATTGAATTTTTTTATCTCCACTACTCACATATTCTAATCCAGTCAATATCAATATTCATTCCATTTCTATATAATCTCCAACTTCAAATCATATTTGAATATTTCGAATTATTGTTTGAATAACATAGTCGAATAATTCTGTCTCTGCAATCAAGATTAGAAATATAACAAATTAGCTAAACACGCTTAGAATTTGGCTTATAGAATTATGAAATATCTCGTCACGAGAATTTACAAAATACAAATGAATCCCCTTTGTATTGTGTCATAGCACATGAAAGCGGATCAAGCTCCACGCAAGTTATTATTCATTCTCATTCAAACATGAGGAGTGAAAAGTCATCACAGTGGAAAATACTACGTGCTCCTAAGCTTGCAAACCTGATTAAATAAGTTTTAATCGACTGAAATTGTTTCCTACTTCCATACCAAATCCCAAATACAAATTCTGCTGAGTAGATTACAATTTTGCTCTCATGAGATCCATTTGAATTATCATTTAATAACTACGAATTCCAAGCCGTTGTTATTGAATTCAATTCGCGTTTCATTTATAAAATTTGACTTAGATGTACGGGTTGTGATATTTGAGACTTTGATTATTTATGATATTCGTCTTCATTCAATGTTTTCACTGATAATACCAGTGAAGGGAGGATTTCAGCACCTTATTTATTGTTATTTTTATGTTTATTCACTCTTTTAAATCATTATTTTCTTTTATTCGTTTGAATGTTTCGAATGTGAGCCATAAAAATTGAGTTTAGGGGCTATCTTAATGCAATCTACGTTCAAAAAAGTCTTTTTTGTCTTCCTTTTTATCACATTTTGTCTCTTCCAGTACGGGTTGTGATATTTGAGACTTTGATTATTTATGATATTCGTCTTCATTCAATGTTTTCACTGATAATACCAGTGAAGGGAGGATTTCAGCACCTTATTTATTGTTATTTTTATGTTTATTCACTCTTTTAAATCATTATTTTCTTTTATTCGTTTGAATGTTTCGAATGTGAGCCATAAAAATTGAGTTTAGGGGCTATCTTAATGCAATCTACGTTCAAAAAAGTCTTTTTTGTCTTCCTTTTTATCACATTTTGTCTCTTCCAGTGTCCTTATGCTGCACTGGCAATAAGCCAAATGCTATTACATTCTTGAACTGTATTATCGCTTGATTCATGTGAAACATGATAGGATTCTCACATATGTTATGAATAATGATGGAATACTTTATTTTAAAGGGGTAATGAAATCCAAATTTTGTGATTTCGGATTGGTCTGATTCCTTGCACAGTAATATTGTTGAACATTATTTCTACTTGGCTTCTTCCATCTGTTGAATATATTATTTCAACACTGGTTGAATTAGACTGATTGATCACCACTGTACTTATTATAGCATCTTGAATTGAAATAGCAAATATCACTTGTACCCTAGTGAACCAGCGTTGCTTATTAACATCGAATAACCTAGCCTTTTTTCAAGACGTGCGTATTCATTTTATAGTCAGGCTTCGGTTATATCAAGATTCAAATTTGTATATTAGATATATTCCTCCTGAGCTTCTCGAATATACTTTTGAGACATAGATCCTAATATCACGCAAATAGAGACTTGATGTTCATATTCAATCTCTAATCGAAAATCTTATTCATTCTTGACGAAAGCGCTTGTAAGTAAGTAAATTACATTCGATTACATACGATTTATCAAATTATTTTAAATATAACAGCGCCCTCAAAGCTCAGATGTGATTTTGGGTGAAAATAATACAAGTTCAAGTGTCACAGCATTCGACAAATTGACACGTATTGAAGCGGAATGTTAGCTTCTGTACTAATGAATATCTTAACGAACAGATCTTGTAGGAAGCATATGGTCATTAATGCAAGACAATTTCGCTTGGAATGGCAAATCGAAATGGCTATAAAGGCGCTATTTGCAGGCCGTTCTCTCGTTCGACCACATCTTGTCCATGGTCTTGGCTTATGTCACCATTTCCAATTTACTCAGAGTTGCCGAACCCATTCAGACCACTGTAATAAACCCGCTGTTAATGACGCATTACATTATAATGAGAGATCCCTGCCTTACATTGCTGCACAGTACTCTATTAAACGATGCTATTAGAGCTGAGAAATTATAAATACTAGTCAATTTGCCTTATGAGATTTTATGTATTGTAAGAGGTGCTTTAGTTTTACTTTACTACAATCACTATTCTCCACAGATTCCAATAGCTTTATTGATTAAATTTTGATCTCAAGCTTCTCCACCTCTTCATAAGAATATAGCAATATTATTGTTGGTTTTATTAATTCATCAAGAAAATTTTGAATTCACAGAAATTATCTCTCATCAGTAGTAGGTATGTTTGATTAACTTACATATTCAACTTCTTTCGTCACTTTGGTCCAGAGTGACCCTTAAGAAGCTAGCATCCACGATCAAATCTAAACCACGAGCTGTGGAATACAGTGGCTTGAAGAAAATCTGCGTCTCATTTATATATTGGCTGAAGGGGTGAGATGATAATAATAATTGATGAAAGATATGATGAAACATAGGAAGAAAGTATAAAAAAAAGTTATGTTTGGCTTATGAGCTATTATCAACCTTGTTGTCAAGAATAAATGACTGTCCAGGTGTTTGAGCGTAATTGAACCGAATTTCCCGCTATCGGGGCATTTCGGGTAACTAAATTAGATATAAATTGATACACCTGCCTTGAAGGTTAGATAGGATATTCAGTTATCAGATAGGCCGTTGAGTTCACCAAATAGATAGCTACTTGGTACTATATTGAACATAGATGCCCGCGACACATGCAAGCTAGTCGATTCACACACTCTTGGAACAACCCCGTTGCTTGCAATAACACACAGTACATTTAATTCGCATACATATTCCCGCGCAGCACCGACAGAATAATATAGCACCGGCGGTTCTAGCTCTCAGATATTAGGATCACAGCATTGTTTATCTCACGTTGGACGGCACTTACAGATGGCTATGAGTACCGTGATGTTGTACCGTTACCTGCAACACACACAAGTTGGTTTATTTATCCACTCTTGGAATAATACCGTTACCGCAATACCACAGAGTTCATGTGATTGGCAATAATCACTGCTATTACACGGTCAAAGTTCGAGCACCAATGGCATTGGTACCCCAGGTAGCTAAGGATACCAACAATTCAAAGGAGAAGGATCATATTCCACACACACTTGGGGTGGCGTCGCCAAATGTGACGCTAAGCATCCCAATTGTATAAAACTCAATGACAGGCAAACCTTTCAATCGATAGAAGCTCGCTGTTACTTCACAACACTGTATAATATGATGGGTAATTAGGCTCAGTTAATTGGAATGAGCAATGCACAACACAGATGAACTGAACGCTCAAAGTTCGACTTTGAAGTAATACAAATTTGTGCAGTACACGCTTGCTGTATGGCTTGACCTTGCAAGTAATTAGAGTTATTTACTCGAATTTTATGTACATTACGGTTTTTGGGTCACATTGGTATAGCAGGGTGTATCAAGAATCTGTTCGAATTCCGAAGAAAAATGAATGAATGAAGTCATATGATGAATATATCTTTTGAGAGCAGAAAAATATTTGTAAATTATTGTATTTAAAAATTGTCGTAACATATTTTTGAATCTCTCCCTGTTATAAAATCGATATCCGCTTGAGCAATTTCAGCTTCACAAACTTGCAAATTCTGTCCATAATGTTGCTCCAGAATACGCTTTCATTTGTGATGTAACCAATTTATCGTGTGATGAACCGATTCCGCCCTCGTTTCAAATAATCAATTCACCTGTTTGGAGTCTGTGATTCTGTTTGTTCACACGTCAACTGCTTTGATTCCGATCAAGGCAATTTAGCGGTATTACAAATTTGTCAACTAGGTCCTTCCACCGGGAAAGAGTGAGGCTGATATTGTATTTCGAATCATATCATCTTAATTATCCGCGATTTTTTTTAATGTCTTCTCTAAAAGCATTATATTCTATCGAAATTACAGAATAATCAACTTTGTCTACAGCCTCATTGCCTCACAATGTAGCTTACCTGACAGTCTAGTAAACGTGTATCATTCATTCGATAGTGTTATTAATTAGATATTTATACAGGCTGTATATATACCTATGTAACAAATTTTGATTGTATATAGTATTTGGCGTACTAACCATGAATAGAAAAGGATTTTTTCAAGATTAGTAAAATTAACAGTAGACATGAGAATTTTTTTCATCGTTATATCCGAAAATATAAACACAATTTCATGATATGTTCATCAACGTAGTCTATTTTGATAAATTCAAGGTGATTAATCTTGAGAGTGGCCATCAAACCAGTGTCCCTAAGCCTTTCATTTACTTGAACCCTTTTTAATTACTTGTACAAAGTAACAAGTAAGTATTGTGAAACCGACAGAATTCACCTATCAAATTTTAATTGAAGTATCCGTTTTGAGCATCCCTGAATCCATTTTGACTATTTTTGGCTTGATGTCGATACGGATGTGCGTGCGTTCGTGCGTGCGTGCGTGCGTAACTCGCAAATCTCAAAACTGAATGGACGCATAATGTTGAAATTATGTATTTAAGACTGGTATAGGATCTAGTTGTGCACTTTGCATTATGGTTCCAATCGTCTGTACCGTAAGTGCACTTTACTTAAAACTTTTCTCGAATTTTTCTAATCGATCCAGAATGATCAACTGTAGTATGTTGAGATTCAGTATTTCAACTTAATGTTGTATCAGAATGGCTATCTGCTATTTTTGTAAAAATCAGCCGGGCCAGAAGTGCATTTTACTTTGAACTTTTTTTATTTTTTTTGCATAAATATAGAATGATCTGCCATAGCATATTGAAATTTCGTATGAAGAACTTCTATAACATCTTATTGTACATCTTACATTATGATTGCGATCGGCTAAACCGGAAGTGCACCTTACTTCGAACTTTTCTTCAATTTTCCGCATAAATTCAGAATGATTAGACATAGGATACTAGAATTCAGCATTTGAAATTGCTGTAGCATCTAAGTGGTCATCTTCTATTTTCGTAACAATCGGCTGAGCCGGAAGTGCACTTTATATGACAGACTTTTTGAATTTTTCGCATAAATTCTAAACAATCAGTCATAGAATATATCAATTTTGTATTGAGCACTTTCATAATTTCTAGTTGTACACCTTGCATTATGATTGCTATCGACTAAACCGGAAGAGCACTTTATTCAAATCATTTTTTGAATTTTCCGCATAAATCCAAAACGATTCAACGTAGATTGTTAGAATTCAGTATTTAGGACGGTTATACCATCTGGATGCTCATATCCTATTTTTATTGCGATACACCGAGCCGGAAGTGCACTTTACTTGACAGTCTTTTGGAATTATTCGCATAAATTCGAAACAATAGAATATATATATAGAATAGAATAGAATATTGAAATCTGGTATTTCGGTCTGCTGTAGCATCTGAATGATTGCCTACTATTTTCATAACAATAGACTGAAATGGAAGTGCACTTCAGCAGGAATTCCTTTTAATTTTGCGCCTAAATTCAGACCTGTTACAGTCGTAGAATTTTGGAAATCAATATTTAGGATTGTTGTACTATAAGAATAATGACCTACTGTTTCCACAGCCACCGACTTGGCTGAAAGCGCATTTTACTTGATAGATTTTCTCTTGGGTAAATCCAAAACGATTGACTGTGGAACGATGAGATTTTGTGTTTGATTATATATATATATATATATATATATATATATATATATATATATATATATATATATATATATATATATATATATATATATCCAATGATATATATTATCAAACACAAAATCACATCGTATTATTTATCCAATGATGTACAAGTAAGTCACGTGATGTTCACGTCAGATTTTTTAAAATGAAGAGTTTCAATAAAATTCTTCTCGATTCATGATTAGTACGCCAAATACTGTATACCATCAAAGTTTGTTACATTTTTATAGATACATCCTGTATATATCTCGCTAATATCAACAATAAACTGTCAAAAGACCTATATTCCCCTGAGTAAGATGGTACTGTTGTCTTACGAGTTTCAGGAATAACTGTAATAGCCTCACTTGTATCATAATTTTATATATGTTTTGAACTCACGAAGGCATAAATGAATTTGGAATAATTCATTTATTTACTCAGCTTGATTTTTTCAGATTAGAGTAAACAGTCGGATGCCTATTATTCAATTATTGCGTATAAATAAGAGATTTCAGCATTTATCTGCCGTTTGCTTGGAACAAGAACAAAGATGAAGTAGTAGTCTATAGTCTATAAATCGCTGTTGATCCAGAGCCGAAGGAGTACTTGAAAGTTTAATTCTCAACTGATTCCAATAAATCTTAATTGGTATTTTGGTTGACCATCTAAATATATCCTTATTGACTCTCATAATAGTTTGCTAAACTTCTTATGAGCTATTCGTCACGAAAGTTTCAATTTATTCGTGAGCAGGGACAGTGGTAAGAGCTAGGCGGATGTTATATATAAGTTAATACTCCGTGATAACAAGTTCAGCCTGAACGTTGGATATAATCAAAACTGTGTTAATTACACAGGTGAACAACTAATAATCCGTGGAAAATGGAAAATACATATATGTATATATATATATATATATATATATATATATATATATATATATATATATATATATATATATATATATATATATATATATATATATATATATATATATATATATTTATAAAGTTTATTGAGTAGTTAGTCTTAATTTCATTCACCCAAGCTTTCCCCAATAATTTTTGGCTTCTCCAGGGGACTAGGGTGATATAAACAATAAGACAGTTAAATTCAATGAACATGTAAAACGGATGAACTTCAACTTACAGAAAATAGAGAATTAAATGTTACAAACATTCAAAAAACTAACTAACAACAACAAAAATTATTGGTGAAATCTTGGGTGAATAGAATAAATGAGAATTTTTGGAAGACTTACGACTGACTACCCGAAAAACTATATAACAACAAATATTCACAGTCAATAAACAACAATTTTCTTATATATATATGTCGTCGTTAAAATAAATGATAGACAGTATTGGTTTTAATATTTATATTGTTTTTACCTGTTATAATATTTGAAAACTGGTAACTCGATAATCTTACAATACAAAGCCTAATATTATGTATGTTCTACTTCTTGTGGATTTGAATATTGATTGCCCTCATATTTCCATCATAATCCATATATCACCTTCTTCCTCAATGATCCCCTTTGCTTCAAGATGACGTCATGGCCAATAATGGGAATATTGCAGGCCTCAGCGTCTTCCTGTTTATACTATACTCTTATTTGGGCACGTGTAGACAATCAACGCGTAAAGACGATTGAAGTAGACCTCAGCATCTTCTGATACTGCACTTTTATTTGGGCACATGTAGACAATTAGCGCGTGAAGGCGATCAAAGTACTCCTCCACATATATATATATATATATATATATATATATATATATATATATATATATATATATATATATATATATATATATATATATATATATATATATATATATATATATATATATATATATATATATATATATATATATATATATATAAACTGACTGTGTTAAAACATTTATATTCCACGCTGCAACAGTATAGTTAGAATTCTGCAAACTAATATTCTGTGACGTCTCTATTAAATTTGCAGCTTGCTCAGCAATATTCTCATCCAAGTCCCTGGAGTTTAATTGAGTTCCGAACATGTTGACATTGCAAAACTTTCGCATAGGAATATTGTGTTAATCAAATGAAAATTAATATTAAGTGTAACCTTTTTTATTGCTCTCCATGAAGATATAAAAGTGGTTGGGCAATTTGTGTTTTTCGCAAGAATGTTTAGATATTGAGATCCTGGATGTTCAAGTTTGAGAAGTAAGTTGACATTTTGACTATGCACTGCAACAAAGAAGTGAACTACTGGAAGATAAAAAAATCACTCCATTTCTCATACATTCAAGACGTCGAATGAGAAATGAACAATCATTCTCTGAATGATTTAACAGATTCATTTATTGATTTCCATGTCATCTATTCAGCAAAGCTTATTGTATTGCTTGTGTTTTCTATATGATCCTCCTGTAATCGAAATTTATCCTGTAGGAATGATTGGAATAAACAGAAAAAATTAATGAGTGAACATCGCTCAGGTAGTAAATTCTGTACTCAGCTCTCCGAAAACTATCAGTAACAAGCTTCAGAACAGTCCAACGGAAACCATATATCTGGATAGAAAATCTTCTCCTTGCGAGAAGTTTTGTATCCGTAATCCAGAGGGATCCTTTTCTCTGTGTGTTATTAGATATCGCGTATCTTCTCAATCCCAGAGAAGTACCGAAGCGACGAAATTAGTTCAATCCGATTTCTAGATCATTAAGCGTCCGAAATCAGAGTCCGACGCTGAATGCCGTGGGCGTCGCAGTTGTTCCGATACGATTCTCCGGATATTTCTTCTCTGACTTAATGTCCGAGCATCAGGATTATCCAGCAACTGATACGTGATGGGAAAGTTTTTTGTTTGCTGGGAGTAACATTTGTATCAATCTACAATGAATTCAACGATACTCTAGAAACAGAAGCTAGAGTTCAAGCGCTGCTACCAAAATTTTAATATTGATATATATATATATTGTCACAAATATGAGATATTTGTAGTAATTAGGTCACATAATTATTTATTTGGATTCGCTGTAACTGTAATCCTAGTTAGTATTGACAAGGTCGATGTACAAGTGTCAGACATGATTGACGGGCTATGGTTACTAGATGTTCTGTAGTTGACAGGCAACAACTGTTAGACAATTTAATGTTGGCTCATTGCCGGCTTAGGTATATAAGAGCGCGAGCTAGGAGAATAATTCATTCAGTCAGTGATTCAATACGAGTAACTGTGCGCGATATTGTAAACATACGAGTTTGTAAAGTGCAGATTTACACTGTAACCTGTGTTAATAAATTATTCTGAGTAAAATTTGTGACAATATGTATAACATACTTTATTACTCTTTAGCTTAAATGCTGTATACTTAAAAAAAGCTAACATAAATTACACAAGAATTCGCAATCAATTTGGCTCTGAGCTCAACTTCTATGGTTTCAAAGTGCGATTCAATCCATCTTCAATAACACAGAAAATTTGAATAGCTTGATTATGGTCATGTTATAAGAATTGTTTATTGATAACTGCAAAGTAAGACTGGAAATTAGTAGAGTAGTGCACGGAATCAAACTATTCAAAACCCATTAAATAACTATTTACGTGTTCGTCCGATTACAGACTTTAATTTTCATTGATAAGATCTAGAGATACATATCTCAATAATTTATGATACTATGATAAATATGTTAACATAATCAACTACTTCATTTCAGAATAAGTCTTTTAGGTAAAAGGCGTTTACACAGAAATGTCTGTTGCAAAGGCTAGAATATTTATCTTTCGTATATTTGAGTAATTGTGAAGAGATCAGTAGAAAAGAGACTACCAAACCTCAAAGTCAATCCTTTATCCCCGCAACATTTTATCCTTGGAAAAATTAAAAAGTACGTAAATCTCATTCGATAGGATCTTATTGCCATATTCCATAATGCAACAAAATGTTGTGAGGTTACATATAAAACGCCGTAGAATCCAATTTAATTCCGGTTGGAAAACTTCATGTCCGTGTCTTCTGAAATTCATATATTTCAGTGGGCCGTGTAAGTTTTTGCTTCGATTGTTGAAAAACAAACTTTATTTTCTGACACAGTCCGCGGCAACCCTTGTTTATCTAACGCCAAACACGACACAAGCGTCAGTGAGCAAGAGTTATATTCTGGAAATGAACAAAATGAGCTTCTTCGTAGCGGAATGTAACGAAATAGGGCAACAATAATCGAGAGCTTTTCTGCTTTTTTATTCATGGACTCTCTTTGACATTAACGTTAAAATGTGAAGTTAATTAGATTTTAATGCTTTCATATATGAATAAATTTGTTCACAAATTGCTGGCTTGGCACGTTTTGTGCTACTGCTGCAACACAGTAATCTGCAGTATTTCACTTTTTTTAACTACATGCCAACTAGATAGATGAGCTTATAAGTGCTGCTGAAGAATGGCACTATACAATTTGTAGCTTGTCGTGTTGTGTTTTGAGTGAGGCTTTCCATATAGATCCCAGGAAAATATTTTCACCAATTTTGGAGCAGTTAAAGGACTATCATTTGCAGTTCTTCAACACGGACAGCACATAGTAATAGAAGATGAGCTATTTCAATTGTAATCATATTACATCTACTTTGTTCCAAATTCAATCTTTGAGCTGATCATTTAGTGGAGTAGAATAAAAGTGTTATCATAGGATAATCTACTATATCACGCTTGTTTCCCTTCTTCTTGCTCTTTGGTTATATAGCCTAACACGAATTTGCTGATTTTTACTTACTTGTACTAAGTACAAGGAAGTATTGTGAAACCGACAAAATTCGCCTAGTTGGACGTATAATGTTAAAATTTTGTATTTAAGACTGGTTTAGGGTCTAGCTCTGCACCTCTCATTATGGTTCCAATCGTCTGTACCGGAAGTGCACTCTACTTGAAACTTTTTTCCGAATTTTTCTAAAAAATCCAGAATGATCAACCGTATGATGTTGAAACTCAGTATTTGAACTTCTGCTATTTTTCATGATAATAAATCTAGAACTATCAGCCATAGCATATTGATATTTAGTGTTCGAACTTGCTGTAGCATCAGAATAGTTATTTACTATTCTTGTATCAATCGGCCAAACCGGAAGTGCAGTTTATGAGTATAACAGATATTCAGAATTTGCTGTATGAAACAATCAGTTTAATTGAAATGAAAAGGCAGGCAATGATAATCTGTTGTCAATTCTGTGATTATGTTTGACATTCTACATGTCAGAATATTTTTCCCCAAATTTCATTTCGTAAGCACGACAAAAGGGACAAAATTGGATTAAAACATGCTTTTTCATACAAATTTGAAATTAATTTTCATTCTGTTGGTCACACGGTCAAGCTTTAATTTCAGCATTATTGAACCCCAAATATACATACTTATCAAACCTCTTGAAGGCATGAAAAACAAGATGAGGCACTGAAATCTACGACTATCTGACGGTCTAAAAGTACAAGGAAATATTGTGAAACCGACAAAATTCACATATCGAGATTTTGATGGATATATCCGTTTTGAGCATCCCTGAATCTATTCTGATGTCGATACATATTTTGTATAAAAGACTGGTATAGGATCTAGGATCTTGATGTGCACCTCGCATTATGGTTGCAATCGTCTGTAAATACTGGAAGTGCACTTTACCCGATACTTTTTCTGAATTCTCCGCATAAATCTAGAATGATCAGCCGTAGGATACTGGTATTCAGTATTTGAAATTGCTGTAGCATCAAAATTATCATCTCCTATTTTCGTCCCAATCGACTAAGCCGGAAGGGCATTTAATATTACAGACTTCTCGAATTTTTCTCATAAATTTAAGATAATCAGTCGCAGAATATTGAGATTTCGTATTGAGCACTTTTATAGCATCTAGTTGTACACCTTGCATCATAAATCCAAAACGATTGAACGTAGAATAATTGGAATACAGTATTCAAGATGATAGTACTGTCTAGATGCTCATATCCTATTTTTATCAGGATCGACTGAGCCGAAAGTGCACTATACTTGACGATCCTAGAATTTTGCGCATAAATTTAGAACTGTTAGCCGTAGAATCCTGGAAATCAGTATTTAGGAATGTCGTAGCATAAGAATGATGACCTACTGTTTCCATAGCAACCGACTAGCCGTGGAATGATGAGATGTTGTGTTTGATCATATTTATCCAATGATGTACAAGTAAGTCACGTCATGTCTACGTCAGATTTTTTATTTTGAAGTTCGGGGGGACCATCTCTGCTGCAGAAAAAAAGTATCCATGACCTTCTCTCCACAAAAGCAAGAAGTGCCTTTGGCTTGTATCGAAAACTACACTCTCAGCCCTAGGAACTATCAATTACTGTATCAATGTGCACTAGAATGTTGTTTGATATCAACTTCCTTTTTCAGCCTTATAGTATGAAATGATAGGAGAACCTTGCTTATAGTTTCGAAGATTTATATCTTAACTTCAATAAAACAAAATGATGGATACTTGATTGATCCTCAATTTCTTGAAAAAACTCTTAGAAATTTACTCCTCCCCTCATGTTCTCTGATTTGAGTCGCAGAGATATCTGATCAAATTAATAAATAGAGTATGATCCTAACTCCAGAAGATGGTTGCTATCAGCTGTCCTTTAGATTGCTGTATTTTCGGTTGTGGGAAGCTCGTGTCGATATGCCGTATTGATCCTGATTTCGCAGGTGGAATCTAGTGTTGTACTGAAGTCCCACTATCAGTAAAAAATTTCGGTTGAAGGTAATTATTACCCTCTATAGGCACTTAAGAGTTGTAAATGCTACAGCTATCTGAAGACAAGCAATGATGGCGCTACAATAATATTTTGAGTAATTCTGGTATTTTTCTACCCATACATACGTGTATTCATTGGAAGAGATTTTTAGTTTCAGTCACTCTGGAACTAACGTTCTGAACATCAACTTATGGGATCGCATGAAGATCTGGTCGTGTGATCTCACTTCTTTTCTGTATGTGTATCATTTGTATACAGCTTCAATATTCAAAATGATTGACATGTGATATAATAGAGATATTTTGAAACTATTATGGTCAAATCATTATTTTCGAAACTCATACATCATTTGGAAGAATAATCACTAATGAAAGTTGCGGTTACAGTTGGTTCTTGTCTTTTCCTAGCTACTGCTGTCTGCAATCGTCGATTGACACATTTATTTGGAAACTTTGATTGGGAGTCTTTGTGGATCGATTATTACGATAAGAGTAATAGTCATGAAGTGGCAGGAAGAGGGTCGGCTATGCCTTATCTTTCCCAATCAGACTAACGGTCAAATTGTATATGAACAATCGCGAATATAGTGGTCAATAGGGTGCTTGACTTTATTTATTAGGACTCTGTCCTAAGTGTCAGAAAAAAGGGCTATTTTCAATCAGTTTCTTCGATATTACCTCCTTGATAGATCTTACGATCGAAACTAGTATCAATTGATAGCGAAGATCAAGTACATGAAAAAAATCAGGGTGTCACTCCCTGTCTCGCCCGAGAGGTCGACATCTACCTCTAAATGTAACTCACAGATCAAGGCAAGACTGAGGGTGGCACTTTGATTTGCATTGAAGTATCTGACTCTCGCTATCGGTTGATGCTTGTTTCAAATTGACTCCGAAAAATTGACCGGAAATGGCCTTCTCATTTACGACTAGCTGACCCAGCGTACTTTGTAATGCCACAGACTCAATAAATTCAGATTGCAAGGTACTTGCGCCTACCTTTTATATCAGGATCTTGAAACCCGGCAAAGATAAGAACATGTCAAACTGTGAAAAGATCTTCTTTTGTAGAAAATCAATCGAAATAGGAAATTTTTTAATTTGATCGAGACTTTGCAGTTCCACTGAATGTCTCTTGAGTTTATATTACTTTCTTTTTTGTTCATTTATTGAATATCATACATTGAATATATGAATCTCACATGACATGCTTATTTAAGGGATTATATAGGAGTAATTATTATATTGGACATAACTTGCATGCGCTTGAAATAATCCAAGTTCACCAAACTCGCTTTGTCCATATGAGGGTTTTCCTGTTAAGCGACGCCGCTTCGTTCGTACGGCTGCTTGCCTTTAACTGAATTTTTAACGCTCGCACGACGTCTTAACGTTAACCGAGCACGTTCCGCTCGCACGGCATCTTACCGTTGACCAATCTCGTTCCGCTCGCACGACGTTCTACAGCTTATAGTCACCTGAGGTCGTTTCACTCGCATGGCAGCTTGCCGTTAACTGAGCTCTTCCCGCTCGCTCAGCAGCTTGGCATTGACCGAGCTCGCTTCGCTCAAACGGCAGCTTACGATTATCCAAGCTCGTTTTACTCGCACAGCGGTCTACTGTTGACCAAGCTCGATTTGCTTGTACGGTGGTTTACCGTTGATCGAGCTTGCTTTGCTGGCACTGCAGCTTGCCGTTAACCTAGTTCGCATCTCTAGTAAGGCGATTTGACGTTGACGAAGCTCGCTTCGCTTGCATGACGATCTATTTTTGACAAAGCTCGTTTCGCTCGCATGTCGAAAAAAAGCAGCCTATAGGGCCTGAAATTTCCAAATTCATTTTCAGGACCTTTGGGCTGCTTCTGTTTGTTTCACCTTGGGACAAATCTCATAAGCTGAATAAGATGAATAGGTTCCCATGATATCATCCAAAAATCTGTTTTATACAAAATGTATATCTTTTCTTCCGATTTTTCAACACTTATACTGCTATTCTGGATGGAGACAAGTCCAAAAAGATTATGAGAATCGGTTAAGCCGTTCTTGATTCATGAATGATGTAAGTAACCCCACTTTGTTTTATATAATACTGATATCAATCTAATTTCCGGTATAACCTTTGATGAAGTGATAATGTCAGTCACCTATTCGTGTATTGAGTCATTAATAATATACATTCTTTCCACCAAAGCAGAAAAATTCATAGAGAAATAAACTTATTCATATATAGGTTTTTTATGCCACGAACCGTCTCGTACGTCCATAAAACACTCTCAAAGTTTTACCACAATCTGATCAATGGTTCCGGAACGCATAAGTTACAAACATACAAACATTGATTTTTATCTATATAGTATAGTATATATTTGGCCGCAAGTCTGATCAGGAAAGATAAGATGTGATCGGCTCCTTGATTTTCAATGGAATGTCAATTTCAGTAGCACAAACAGGTGTTATTATATAAATTAGATGTATCATGAGTAACTGAATGATTTGATAAATGTTTCCGACCTCATTTTGAGCTGAAGAGATAACTAAAGTGGAATCACGGAGTATTTTTGACTCCAAAAACACGTGGCTTTCTCACAGCAAAAGCAATATGCTTGATCATTTTACATCAAATGTAATTGACATGATCTTGGCTTGACCTGTCAGCATCGCATACTTGAACATAATAGACAGATTTGATCAGAATCTTGTATTCTGTTGGTGGAGAATCTTTGAACTGAAATAAATCAAATTAAATCACTCTTAAATCGAATGCAAGAGTAAGACTTTGTATCTGATAGTTGAATGGATGACAGTTTCCTTTTGTATCGCCTTCGGTAGAAAGTTGATCCTTATATTTTGGTTTAACCACAAAAACAGACTTGGACTATGAAATTATGTAGATAGATTCCATAAGTGATGTAGGGAATGACAATTTATGGAGATTTATGATAAATGGGGGTTCGAGATGGCATCTTCTTCTATCTGATACAATATATTCAACTAATGAGAGTAAGTTACTCGTATTCACTTTAACTTCCATTCAATTCAAAAAACATCGTTCGCTTTTCGTCCAATTACACATGAGTGGTTTTTGACATTCTATCGTTATAGAGAAGAGTAACACAAGTACAGAAAATATCTCAGTAATATATCATGTAACAAAGTATGGCTTCTTGTTGCTCGTTTTCATGAAACACCAGACGTGAAACAAAATGCTTGAAATTGCTGTATATCGATACAAGCTGAAACTTGTAGGAGTACGCTAAGAGAACAAATAAAGGTATTCATACTCGAGAATGTTGAGACAAAAACAAGTTTTCTACATGAAATTTTTCTGAGATATATATTCTTATAAACGATTCGGATACATATTCAATAACTGCCAATGACATCCAATTTCTACTCCATCCACAATTTTGTATCAACTTTTTGCACCTTAATTTGAAAATGAATCATTACACTCGAGGTTTTGAGATACATGATATCTTACGAGAATGGATTTGAAGGTGTTTGAGTTTTTGCAATGGCGCTAATATTCTATTCAAAACATTCATCTATAGCTGAATTTCTAGTTGTGACTAAGTTTATAAATATGGGATTGTCAAATCAATAATGATATGCTGATTCCAATATCATGGATATTCTCAGTTCTGATACAGGAATAAGAAATATATGATTCGAAATTGTACGTCAAGGCTACAAAAGTACCCTAACCAAGTTTAGCACAGCATATTTCTTTTTTTCGTCTCCAAGCAATTCGGCATATTTTTGAGGACAGGTAACATCGGTCTGGATAACATATTCGGCTCCAAACTCTTGGAAGAGATTGAAATCTCTAAGTTCATATGTTGTGGGTACCAGATTGAAAATCATT
Source organism: Dromius quadrimaculatus (assembly GCA_963989225.1). Lineage (NCBI taxonomy): Eukaryota > Metazoa > Arthropoda > Insecta > Coleoptera > Carabidae > Dromius > Dromius quadrimaculatus. The sequence continues at coordinate 10,198,902 of OZ022328.1, forward strand.
ATTACGCACATGTCGTTGATTTCATCAAGGTTCTTCCAACTTCCAATCCTTGTAAATGAAAGCTAGTAAAAAAGTTAATTGATATATTAGACAAGGATCTCTCAATGAAAATGAAGACTGAACAATAGAAAAGGAGGATGAGAACATCCAAGAAAAAGTACTGATATCACACTATTGACAAATCTGGTATCATAAAACCAAGTTTTGTGATCGTGCAGCAATGCAACGTTGTGAAATCCAATCAAACTAAATCCAATCATTGTAAGTACTCATAGCGCATCCTCAGGACTTTCCTCTTTCCTCAGTCCCAATACAATATCAGCTATGAGTTACCGAGCAAATCTGATGTTATGGGGCTGTATGATATATCCTGATGATGTTCTCTACCTATGATTATAAGGAGATATTTCATGACTACTAACCTAAGTCTACTTGGCGAATTGGCTACTAGCTTAGATAAAAGTAAACTAAACTCACTTTGGGATAAAAAGTCGAAACGCAGTGTGACCTTCATTTCGTACTAAATTACAGCGAAAAGTACTTACAAATAAATCTCAGCCCCTTGTCTCTTGCTTGAATGCAAGTCATACATTATTGAAAATGACTGCGGAGCTACTTCAATCATTTTACCCAGAGATCAAAATAATCATCGTTAAGAGTACGAATCGACCAGAGAGACAAAAATAAATTGATGAACAATTTTTCATATCCTTTTTTTCTGTTTCTCTTCTACAAGCTCTGTGTATCAACTCCCAATACAGCAGAGGGTAATATTAGCATTCGCCATATTTTCCCTCGAATAAAAAATTCAGAACCAGATCTCCTGGGTCAGACCGACAAGATTTACCGCTCAGCAGAGAGCCATTACCAAAGGGAATAAGTGTTTTTATTACGGTACAGAGTGTTTTGGATACGTGTCATTGGTATAATTCTTGATACCACGCCTAAGGTTAAAGGAGATTTCAACTGTCAGGTGCTTGATATTTCGTTGATTTTTGATCTTAGAATTTGGTTCACGTTAATTCTGCGCATTTGGCGATAGAAGAATTGTCATATATTCCAATCACGGAGATAATGAATACTTTAAAATGGAGTTTGTGTGACTGATAGAAACAAATAATAATTTGGGATGAGATATTGAGACAACAAAGTTGAGGTCTGCAACTTGTAAATATTCTCTCCTAATGCAACATTTCCAGTTTGATATATGTCAATTAGTTACGATATTTGAACAGAGCATTGTCAGCGATAGGCCACGATTAGGTTATATTCTAGCCCTGAAGTCTTCGAAGGTTTACATATAAGAAAATGGGGATTCATGGAAATGTCTTTGAGAGCTCCAAGACCTTTATCAGACGTCAACCCTTAAAAATTGAGCATAGTTGCAAACCGTCAGATATTATTTTGAAGGAGGATTGGTTCACCGTTCATTCATACTTAGCCCATTAAGTTCCAGTATCAAATAAAACAAGAAATTTGATCTAATCAGTGATTATTCTTTACATTAGGATAATTTTGAATGAAAATAGCTACATTTGATATTTTTGAGTTAATTAGTTTTCGAGAAATTAGGTGTCCTATATATATGACAACGGTATGATGTGTTATAAAATTAATATAATAAAATTATTATTTGCCATTATTTTTTGTGGTGAGGTTTGAAACATTCCACACATGATGTGACATCATGTCAGTAAGTACAGTTTTCCGGTTGAGAATAATAGTTTGGAGGCCAAAGTTTGACTATTATACGAAATCGGTACTGTACTTATTTACCGTAATACTTACAAAAATTTTTGCACTTTTGGAAGATCCACCCAAAATATGGATCCTTATATTCTTTTTTATATTGAGTTACTAGCTAATGATTGCTCATTTGCTGTGGTTTGACATTTTATTGTGAATACTCAATCACAAATGAATGAATATTTTTTGTGGAAATCCACAATTTTTCACTTATCGCCTTTGCCCATGAACTGTAAGTCAGCATAACCATAGAAACCATAGTGTGCCGGTAAAATCAACATACCACCTCAAATAGAGGGCTGGTGAACATATGAAAACGCCCAATCATGCAGAAAAGCCTTTTTCGTTTTGTTTAGTCGAAACATAACGTATAGTTTCATTTCGCAGTAAAATAAATACTTCCTCAGACATAAATTTTTCAAATAAATCTACCGGTGTAAGATAATTCAATAGTTCACTGATATTCTTGATTTTAACTATTTCTGAATTCTATTCAGTTATATTATCGCTATAAATCGGTTGACTCATATGCCATCCAGGACAAATATCACACAGTCTTCCTCGTTTTGATTTTTGCGTAATAATCTGAAATGAATTACTGATTTGTTCTCATGTATCTACTTCTTCATCAATTATATCATTACCTTGGAGATGTCTGGAGCATCACTTATTCCTACATCTCCAGTGCAATCATCATCACTCTCATCAATGTCACTCAGGATGTCTGGTTCTGGAGACAAAACAGCAATAATCTACACTATTTGCCTATTGAAATTTTTCATAGAATTTTTTGATTTCAAATGAAGCCTCAATTACTGTCAGACTTAGGATCTGTTTCCTGTCAAACCGTAGAGAAAACAATAATTTTTTCACAGAGAATATGCATATAAGCATGTTCTATTTTGTATTGCTATAAGAGTGTACGCACGGAAAATTTATATGTAAATTGTACCGTTGTCCTATATATATGGCACCAGAAAATTTTACGTCATATTTCTTATTTCCGGAATTTTTTGTGAACAGAACTCTACAAATCCATGAAACCTGAACCCTCAACATTGTTCCAAATATTGGATATATCTGAAAAATGCAACAGTATTTCTGAAAACGACAAATAATTGAACAAGTAAAAAGTTATCCAAAAAGGTGCTATTTTGAAAATAATTTTCCGCTGAATATTTATCTCAAATATGCAATGAAAAATACTTTTATGGATTCAAGAAGGTCTATATTTATGAATTGAGCAATAATACATCACTTAAAATTATTTTGAAGCAGTAAAAAAAAATCATAATTCTTGAGTACTATATATAGGACACTGGTACATAATGGGTTAGCTCACACGAGAACTATAATTCAGGAACCCGAAATATTATTTTTTTCGAAAACAATTCGACATCGCAACTGATGATGCATGGATTCCTGTTTTCATACTACAAGAAACTATTTATCGCGTGGTCGTGTCATTACACTAACTCATGTATTGCTGGCGAGTAATATTGATTTATGATATCCTTAAGTCATAATTTTGAGATGTACATGCTCCAATTTTCATAGAGACATTAATAAAAAAATGGAATAGTAATTGAATTTAGAATATCCCTAGCCAAATTTGGTTGATTTATTAGCATATACGTTAGACTTCCGGAGAAAATCAATCTGTCAGACTGCACCAATATAGTTATAGCTGCATGAGCTCACACAGCCAAATTCTTCTGTGTACAATGTGTTTAGGCTTGTCTTAAAAATACATGACTTTTTGGCTTATACCATTCATTGAAAAATATGAAAACTGTGTTATTATGTTCACATTTCAAGTTCCATGACTCAACAAATATGAATTTGCTCGATCCAAATGTCAAATTTTTATATTTATTTTAAACAATATGTCATGCTTCCTCTGAATATTACAAAATAAAATTAGTCAAGGTCGTTCAGTACTCTTAATAAATAAACCATTTCCTGTCAGTGTGTTTTGAGGATGAAGAGGTCTCTGCCGCACTTTGAGAGGTCTCTAGAGAAACGTTTAAAATAACAAAGTTCGCTTTAAATTTGTTTGTTCGTCTATTGTTTCGTTTTAGTGCTAGTGTAGAGGACTTTGCTGTGGGCTGTGTCCATGTTCTTTTGTCTGTATCACCCGTCATAAAAACCTTTCGAGAATTCCAACCGGAAACCTGCACCGCTACTAAAATCAACCCCTGGGCTACATACACGCGAAACGGACATTGCCTTTCTGTATTTATTGCTGAAAAATCAATAACTGCATTGTAGGTGTATCGAGTGCTTTCTAATAAGAACTCGGATGCTCTACTATTTCTAATTTGGATGTTACTCAAAAATAAGTTACTTTGATATTTCTGTCAATGTTATATACTTATCAGACGTTTAAAATAATCGAACAGATCTAGTGTTGGATAACACAATGATATCATCTGAGCCACAAATACTCATAAGATCAATCTGTATTACAAATAAAACTCATAGAACTCATTCAGCGACAGTTGAATTGTTCTACTGCAGGCTGTATAAAGTGACCTCACCTATATATTGGTCATTTCAATTTATGACAGGATTCCTAAAAGTTGCACTTAAGTTACATATAACGGTGACAATAGTTGTGATTCTCTCTAGGATCTATAACATATCATTCTATGGAATTTGGGAATTGATTTATTCTCATGGATCTGTTATTGTTATTCAACTCTGGAATTTACACTGTCTCAAGATGATGAGGAAGATGATCAAAGTGATATTATTCCTACTCTATAGTTTCACACTTTCTTCTTTCGTACTCTGTAATTTTGTTTCATTAGTTTTCTCTTTTCTTTTCAGGTAAGTTCATTATTGATCCTCTCTGCCCATGTTTCATCCAGAAGCCAAGGTAAATCTCCAGTAATTTGATTTTATAATTAGAAACTACGTGAACAGAAGAAAGAAAAGAATTAGAAGTTTCTACAAATAATTTAAATTATCCAATTGGAGAAGCTCCTTCTTTCGATGAATCATTCCAATTCGTGTCTTGTACAATCTAGGCTTCACGCTTTTTTAATGAGTCGATAAAGTAGCAATACTCTCGAAAGTTCATTGTGTCCTTTTTAGGGCAAGTCCAACTATGTTCTTATTGGCAATATTAAAATAATCATTCAATCAGAATAAACGTTGAGCAAGAAAGGAGGGTACCTTCAAACTGGAGATATTACTGTTTTTGGGTTAAGCTTTTGGAAGAACAAATCTTATACGAATATATTTCGAAAACAGGAACATTAACATCAAAGTGGCGTAACTAGCACAACACATGTAAAGTAATAAAAATGAGTGTACTCCATCTATTCGTAAAGTTGCTAATTTCTTGTTCAGTTGAATACTCTTCACAGTTCATTCTTTCTGGCCAGTAAATCACACGAAGTTCTAGTTCTGGCTGCAGTAGTTCCGTATGCACCGCAATTTTCTTTTATCGCGTATGTGAGATTTAGTGGAGATAAATTCCAAGGCAAGTTTTATAATTACAAAACAAGGATATAACTTGAAAAAGTTAATACCCAGTTGCGTTTTATGACTTACTGTCAGGTTTTATCGTAATTTTTAACAGAGAAGAGAATGATCACGTGTAATTCCATAATTGCATAAGAGTCGTAAAGATTCAAGCAGGGATCGATTCTACTGAAACACAATTGACCCAATAGTTTTCATGATAGTAAAAGTGGTAGATATAAAATTAGGTCTGGGAATATTTAGCCAGCTGTTGACCACGTGTACAGCTCTTCTTGTCATGCATCTCTAGAATACAGCAATGAAGAGTACAGAGAGGAACAAAAGCCCGCACCTCTTTCTCAACTGAGGAATAATAGCAAACTCATAATCAAGATCGTCACCAATTATATAACGTTCATAAGAACCGCTTTGATTTCCAACAGAAAACCTTCAGTATATTTGCGTCCTAATTAAAACCACAAATTGTTCACCTATTCATAACGTCAAATTTTACATTAATTATATACCGTTTTATGTATGTCACACAAAAGCATCGTTCTATTACAGCGATATTGATTAAACTTAATTGCTTTCTGGAAATGTCTTCTCCACCTTACATGCAGTTTGATAAATGTAATGAGCCTGTTAACATTATTATATACAACTAATTCTCCTCAAGGAAGTGAGTCAAGTAGGAAAAAACTATAAAAGTACATGTACGTTGATACTTTCTAGTAATCATCTTCATATTTATTGCAATTTAAACTTGCTGCCTACTAGTTCTTTGCGTTTGTGAGAATTTTTGAGAAATGAAACCTGTTACGAACACGAGAAGAAAGTGTTGTATGTCAAAAACTTGAAAACCCTCAGAAGGACCTCACAGTAACCTCACAGAAAAGAGGTCCACAAGCTGACTGACATGATGAGCCGTTAAAAACGTGTTGCTTATTGAGAATGCTATTTATATATGTATATATCACCCTACGTTCTTGAATTAATTCATCATGAATCCCAATAAACATTCATTCTGTCATAGTTGCAACCATCTCTTCTTCTTATTCCTCATTCCTTGCCAATTTCAAAGTTTTCTCTTCAGTAAGTAACCAACGGTCATATTCATCCTTCTACATTTCGTGAGTGTGCACAATGTTTTACTCTTTTTTTTCTCATATAGATTTCTGAAGTCAGGTTTGAATGTAAAGTTTGATACTGTGAAATCCTCTCAATAGCAGAACATGCACGCTCGTATGATATACCAAAAGACAGGCGAAGAAACAAAGCCTATGAGTTTATGAATAAAAGATGTTGTTGAGACTATTTCATCAAGAATGGTGGTGAATAGTATGAACTGAATTATTGTTATGATTATTCAGCTGTCAGAATTTGAGTCTCAAAATCTGGGTCGTACAAAATGTCGAGATGTATGTGTTAAATATTATCAACAGTATCGTAATCACTCACAAAAAAGTAAGGCAGGTATGTAGAATCCTAAAATTGATATAGTCACTTTAATAATATCAATTCAATTACATTGATATCAAATTTCATATACACGGATCCATATTGCATACTATCTTTGATAGTAAGGTGATTCATTCAGACGTACTTTTTTCTTGATGGATTTTTTGACCGACAACGCGTGAATCATGAAAACTTGCCATTGCATTTTTGTTCAGTATTGTTTGACATTACATCATGGAAGGACTCAGCCTGACACAATCCGTACAAATCATTCAGCTGTATTACGAGAATTAGTGTTCTACAAGAAATGTGTTCCGTGTACTCAGAGCTACTCATGGCTAACATACTCGACCTACCGAAAAAGTCTGGAGCTTAATTTTTATTATTAGATAAAACGCGACCTAATAGACCGCATTCAGCATGTGATGAACAAGATATTGGTGCTATCTGAGAATAGCCAGCCAGAACGTAACTATCGATGACATCCGTATCGCGCCATGATAACGGACTACTTACTGCCTGAAATTGGAGCCCGTGATCTTAAGGACATTTGATACCAACAAAACGGCGCTGCTTGCCACACAACTCGTGAAACCATGGTTTTATTGCAAGCACAGTTCAATGAACAGGTAATTTCATTTTTTGGACCGGTGGATTGACTGCCTAGATCGTGTGATATCACATTTCCAAAATTTTTGCTTTGAGACTATTCAAAATCCAAAGTCCACATAAATAAGCCTGCTGCAATTAAGGAATTGGAAAGCAGCATCATTTGCGTTATTCGCCATATACTACTCGAAATGGACCATGTTAGCCGTAGTTAGGGCCAATATTTTGGAGGAATATTCTCAAATAGATAAATGTAGAGACTGACTCTTTTGTATGATGATAGAGAAAACTCGATAAGCTTTATTTGTACATAATTTTTTACATTTTGAAAAAAGTACCTCCAACCGAGTCACTCATTATAATCACAGAAACCACATGAAACCTTGTTTCTGTAGCCATACGTCGAAAACGTATGCGTGGTACTAGATGGCTCAAAGATTCTACCAGAAGAATTGTTTACTAATTACATTACATTCAATTTTATTCAAAAACGGCCCAAAAATAAAATAATATTTTGTCATCGTTTACCCATGTGCTCATTTGATTCTGTTCCTTTGTCAATATGAAAACATTTAAAATAGGGTGAGTGTTCTTTCTTGTACCTATACTAATAGTGACTTAAGTCAAGTCTCACCACATTCTCTCTATTCTGATTAAATGAATTTTTTGAGGCGAACAAACAAATTCACTTTCATTTTTTGTGTTCCTTTATCCACCTTTGATGGAGAGAGGCATAGCAAATTCATAATTGTGTCAGAGTCATCCATATTCTCCTATAGTTGGACTTAATGAGTGTATCGATGTTTGCATGAATAAATTTTGATTAGTATTTGTATTTCCTTCATTGCTTTGCGATGAAAATCTCACGTACGATATTTTGTCAACTCCAAAATAATGAAATCCTTTACGTTAGCTCATTTTATTAGTTTTTTGAATCCATTCATTAAAATCGCTATTGAATTAGCTAAGAATATCGATGAGCAAGGATAATTCGACTTCGCGTTGAAACATTCGGCTCCCTCCTTCCAACAGATATTTTGTATCACAGTTCGAAATCAATTTCTTCTCCCATATTTTCCAATATACTTCAATAGATACTATTATCTATTAGCACATAGGAATTTTTCCCGTAATCATTCTGTGCTTGTGGACGTTGTTTGGTGCTCAGAGCTTCATACTTCCGAAGCCAATTGGATAAATCAGAATTAAGTACACGTTGCATTATGTTTCAAATCAACCTATCATCAAAGGTTTACTGTATACCACGTTATTGGATTACAAACTTGATTCTTCCATCTAAATGTAAGATTCTTTTAATATTGAGAGGGTCTATAAGTGGTAATCGAAGTATTCTCAGTCAACTTCCAAAATATATCCGGTGTTCGAAGCCTTAGCAACATTTTGAAATCTCAAATCTCCAAATTCATCATGCTCCCGACCAATCGACATTCCGTATCCACTAAACATGAATCACAATCTACTTTGAGAAGCGTAAGTGAGCCACATATAGAAACAGATGAACAATATTATAAAGAGAATGATTTCAGGCAACCATACCCTATACAAGAATATTTCAAGGACATCTTTTAGGGAGGAAAACTATAGCAGTAATTGCAGTTTGAATTTTTAATTCTTCTGATTTCACAAACTCCCAGTTATACAGTCATAAGTATAAACTATGAATTTGTTTACAGTTGCAGCTGATTTCTGTCCACTATTTTGCGAAACAAACTTTATCCTGATGGACTTTTAATACAATGGAAATGGGATTAAATGGTAATTTACATACATACAATTACGATTTGTGATTAGTGACGTACAAATTGTTATATGTCGTGATGTGGGGCAATTTCTCATTTCAAGGTAAATAATTAAATATTTAGTATCCAAAATTTGATCTAAATTCTCTCAACATGTGAAGCAATAATTCAATGCTATTGTATTTTTGTATATATGTAAGTTGCCAAATTCCAGCTCGGGGAGATCCAATTCCATCGTATTTCAACCAGAATAGTTCGTTAGTGGGATATACTGTGATTAATATCATACTACATTAGGTCGCGACTATAGTCACGTATTTGTCCTCATTTGTACTAATCAATACTATCCAGCCAAGCCTTAGATAATCTTACAATCCCTGAATCGGGTGACAAACTAGAATACATGTTCCATATTCATTGGGATTCCCTAGTTTAGTCTGACCTAATCCCTTGATAATCAGACTTATAGGGTAGCCTTACTATCTCATTGAGTTGATAAATGCATATACAACTAGATGAGAACGGAAGGCCTACCACAATTTTGGTTATATGAGGCATTATATGCCAGTAATAAGAAATCTAAATAAGAAGGAAACACCTGCCTCCAGTTGCCGATTGAGTTTCTAGTTCTTTTTTGATACTATTTATCGAACCTTTTCAGAGATCATTATATAGTATCCTGTATTCCTTTAATCTATCAGCTTGCCGACTATTAAACTCTAGCTAGAAGCTTCAAGATCCGCCAAATAAATATCGCACTCACAGGCAGCTCATTCATTACAGATCCAATTTCAATCAGCAGATAAATCTTACTGAACAAATTGAGAAAACATAACTGATATTGCCAATTGATTATACTGAGATTGCTCTAAGTTCAACCAATGTGAGAAACAGCAACAAAATATGAGTTTTCCAAAGCTACAAATATTATTATGCAAGAATACATTACTTCAGGCCGGGTGCACAAGCGCATTCTACAAAACAGCACGAATAGTTATTATTCTGCAGAATTATTCCAAAATAATAGCCTGATGTAGCTATAGAACAACAGTTGAACTATTACGGTCGACGAAGCACCCACGCGTTGCAGGTACTTCCAACTTGCTTTTTGCTATTTGCTAGGCGGTATTGATTTTGAAGAACACCATTGCGTCTTTTCATAAACTGTGCAGACCAGTTTCCGAACCGACTGAAACACCAACAAACTCCTGAAATACGCGGGTTTTATTATTCAGTTATTGTGAGCTTTGTTTTCATTACCTTTCAGAACTGATGGTGCTGTGTTTCTGAATATAATTTATGGAATTGTTCAATGTTTCGTTTCTGATATTCAATGTAAACAAAATGAGCGAATAATTCTAAAATATTCGGAAGATTATGCATCCGGAAATAATAGAAAGCTTTCTAGACTTTGTTTATCTTTAATTAAATATTTCAGAGCACTGGATCGTACTTTCGAATAGTTTTTGTTAGATATTTCTGATTTTTGCATATAAAGACATCTAGTTTTCATTCATTTAAAAGACGCAGTTTCATGAGGAAACAATTATTGGTTGAAGAATACTATGGATAATTTGAAGTATTCGGATTTTTCATTCCGATATATAATGCTATCGCTCATAAGGAAACAGTAAGCAGCTAAGAGATAAGAGGTTTATGAACTTAAAGAAATTGAGAAATAAATCAACTTAAAGAGCAAAGTTATGTGTATGGATGTTTTATTATCTAGTTAACTGCTTTGTGATCACAGCTCGAAATAAAAGAATGCTCGTCTTTAATTTCGCTTTTCTGGATTATTTTTGAAGAGTAAAGTTAGGTGATTGGAGTTTTTGTCGTTCTATTTACTTTTAGATTGTCAGTCGTCACGAACCTATAAAGTTTTTGTTATCATCCATTTATTTATTACTTTCGTCATTGTAATCGCAAAGTGGAATCATACCTATCGATTCAAATTTGATTTATTGTTTTCACTAACCAATACGGTATTGCAATATTCTCACTTATCTTCTCGTCAACACTCAAACAAATAAAATACGTTGAAAAAAGAGACTATGATCAAATATAAATGTGTGTTTTTCGCTGATTTATTGTTTTGATCGTACTGTACAATGCGGTGAAGTGAAATGCTCATCAATAATCGGTGCATATAGTGGCGATGAGTTAGTGCAGATACTATTTGCTTTTGGCAAGGCAAAGCAAAATCTACTTTTCTCATAATGTACGGCATTCAAATCGTATTGTATTTATGATGATCACCTCATGCCATTGAGATGATGATCCTTTGCAACTATTATGTGAATGATGAATCAAATCACTCCGAAATGTTACACCTTGAATATTCAATTCATGAATGGGTAGGTTTTTTTCTGTAAGCCATAATACAGATGATTATCAATGGTATACCCCAATTTTCACTAGTCAAATGACAATCCAAATTTATTTATAGATAACTCTATATGTATTATAATCATCATGACCATAATTGGACTAATAAGATCATCTGGAATACAATCAAATGAGGGAGAATTCGTTGATTTGATTTGATTGTCCTTGGCCTGAAAATGAATGAATTAAAAAAGATGGTGTGAAGCTTCAAGAGAAACTACAATATGTGAAAAGGTTCGTATTCATATAAAATTGTAGGCGTGGATCCATAATGCATTTAACTGTGTCAATTGTAAAAAGAGTATACATTCTATGATAATAGAAATAATTTAAGATATTAAAACGTAGGCAGTACGAAGTCTCATTCATAATGATGATATAACCAAATTTTGATGTGAATACCATTTCAACTATGGTAACATTTTCTCTTGATGACCCAGATAACCACATAAATAACAAATTCACACAAAAAGACTTTAATATGCTATAAATGAGCTTAAAAATAACAGCAGTCCGGGGCCTGACAACATACCTGATAAGTCGATAAAACAGCTAGCAGTAGAGATGCTTAACCATATACTTTACTATCCAACCATATGTGAGAATCGCGTACACACTCAAACCAATGGAGAGAAACGATACTACTACTCATTCATGAACAAAAAATAAAACAAAAACAGACCTATACGACTACCGCTTAATCGCATTAACAAACACCTCATACAAATTGATGGAAAAAATGGATAGTAAAAGACTTGTATGGTTCCTAGAAAAACACAATTTAATAACACCTGAGCAATGTGGATTTCTAAGTGAGAGATCAAACTACGATCACCTTGAAAATTCAGTAACAGGAGCACATAAACCCATAAAGCTCAAACAACACCTAACAGCAATACTGTTCGACATGGAGAAAGCATATGGTAGAACATAGGCTCATCAAATCATAAAAACGCTCGCTATGAAAGGAATACAAGAGAACATGCACTTCTCTATCAAGAACCTCCTCTCAGAAAGATCAGTTGGAGTACGATGTAACGGCCATCTCTCAGAAAATTATACTCTAGACGACGGAATAACTCAAGGATTAACAATAAGTGTTACAAAGCAGAACTTGTTAGAGTAGCGCTATTTTCCGATGACCTAACAATTTTATGTATAGGAAAAAATCCTCCAAAAATCTCCAATTACTAAATAGCAGTAGATAACATCCAATACTGGACCAAGCAAACTGTCTTCAAACTATCATCGACAAAAACAAAAAATGTCCACATCTGTACCAAAGACATGAAGGTACCCATCTTCACTTGACAATCCAGAATAATCCTATCGGAGAAAGCCAATCGAAGCTCCTGGGTACTCTTTTAGACCATAAAATGGCATGGAAAACACAGATTCAGAACTGAAGGCCAAATGTTTCAAATGACCCAATTTAATTAAAGCAATCACCCATCACAGCTGGAGAGTGAACAGAGCCACATTACTAACCTTGTTTAGAGCAATAATACGAGCGAAGCTGGACTATTTGTGCTTTATATATGGAAATGCAAAAAATAGCATGTTCTAAACTCTGGACAATTAGAATGATGATAAGAGCATATCGCACAAGCCCAACAGTGAGTATATTAACCAAAGCTGATGAACCAACACTTGAAGACAAAGGAGAACAACTTATATTTAATCACGTCACGCAAATAGCTAGTCAACCAAAGAACCCAACTCAAAGACAAATCCTCGAAAGATCCAAGAACATCCAACTAATACAACACCTACACCTTATTGTCCAAATCAAGCTACATAATCACTTACTTGTATTAAGTACAAGAAAGTATTGTGAAACCGACAAATTCACCTATCAAGATTTTGATAGAAATATCCGTTTCGAGCATCCTTGAATCCATTTTGACTATTTTTGGCTTGATGTCAGTACGTTCGTGCGTTCGTTCGTAACTCGCAAATCTCAAAACTAGTTGAACGTATAATTTTGAAATTTAGTATTTAAGACTGGTATAGAATCAAGTTGTGCACCTCGCATTATGATTCAAATCGCCTGTACCAGGAGTGCACTTTACTTGAAACTTTCTTCAAATTTTCTGCATTAATCTAGAATGATCAGCCATAGCATATTGAAATTTAGTGTTTGGACTTGTTGTAGACTCAAAATAGTTATCTATCATTTTTGTATTTATCGGCTGAGACAGAAGTGCAGTCTATCAGTATAACAGACATCCAGAATTTGTCGCATGGAACAATCAGTTGAATTGAAATGAAAAGGTAGGCAATAATAATAAAATTGTCAATTTTTTGATTTTGTTTGACATTTTACATGTCAAAATATTATTGAAATTATATCAATTATAATTTGGAGTGACAGAAAACTTCATTGAATTAATTTGTGTATATATCAAATGATGTACAAGTGAATCACGTGATGTTCACGTCAGATTTTTTTTTATACAATAAACCAAAACCTAGAGCGCATAGGTCCAAAAATCTTTTCTCTAATACCACCATGAATTAAAGCCATCTTATTACATAGATCTCCAAAAATATCCTAGCAAACAAACTGCCAAAGAAGAATTCAAAAATTAATTAGGAGATATACTGAGAAACGTCACTGATACCCATAAAAATACCAAAAACTTCGAGAGACTTGGTATATCAATAGGATAGGAGAAGAGTTTACTTAGTTTCGACCACCCTATTTCATCAGTATTTAGACAGCAGAAAACTACGTTATCCCTAAAGCCCTTGAAATCATCTCCCAAAAAAAAAACGAGAAAAATTATATCACCTCAACAGACTTCATCAACTCAACAAAATATGTTTAGAATTCCCACCAGAAATATCCTATTATCATTTAAATCAGAGAGATACTTATTCAACTAAAAACTGGCAATACACAAATAACATTTGTATGGATACCATCTTACAAGGGGATTGAAGGAAATGGAAGAGCTTATCAACAGAAAGAAAATGCTAGGAGCCTAGAAACGATCAAACAACCTACATACCACTAAAGATGACATCAAACAAACAATAAAAAAGCAACTTGAAGAAATTGGATAACAAGCATGGATCGAAACTGGAAACAAAAAGCTGAGAGGAATAAAAGAATCTATCGCACCATGAAAAATGAGAGACAACAGACAAAACCAAATAATCTACACAAGACTTCGGATAGGACACACGAAAGTAACACACAAACATCTTTTTGCTAGAGCTCCCTTACCAGATTGCAATGTATGCAACACAAAAATAATAGTGAAGACTGCATTAGATACTCACAACAAAGAATATCATACAATATTCCAAACGACATCAAGGATGCCCTGAAAGAAGACCATGATGAAGCTTGAAAAATAATATAATTCATAAAACACATAAATTCTTACTAACACATATAAAAAAGAAAGTAATTGAAAAATATGTAGCTATGAATTCATAAATCTGTAATAACCACATTATTAACCTCCGTTTTTGAAGCGCTCCAAATGAAAAGAAAAGGAAAATCTCTCATACGCTTCTTCGAAAAAAATATTATTCCGTTGCCAATATACTTGATATCCAATAATAATTGAGAGTGGAATTACTGTTTCTGGATATTCAATTCCAAAACGATGCGTTCTTTGCTACGCTGTCTCAATCTCATGACCGCTGAATTATTTTTTATTATATTCATAATGCAAAAATATCGAATTCCTGATGAATTTTCCTCATAAGTTTCATCATGAATATGCTCGTGAGATGATAAATAAGTATTAGTTACAGAATTATCAATTATTTTTATCACTCGCACACAAAGTGATACAAATTAGGATGGAATGACAAAACTACCGCAGAATTAAAGAATAGAATCACACCTGGAGTTTATCGGTATGGAGGTGATTATGTGCCAGCCCATTCAGATCTCATCATGGAAATAAGCCTGAGAGCTGGGAAGAAGGTATTATATGTACCCTGCTTGAGGGAGGAGAAAGAAGTGATATGTAAGAATTGTACTGAAATTATACCATGAGGTATTGGCAATATGCTCACAAAACTGAGAGAAGTCATGGGAGAAAGTATAGGAAAATATCAAGCGTGTTTCCAGGATAATGGAACAAAAATGGACAGACACAATGTAGACTTTGAAATATTATTTATTGATTCCACGCAAGTGTATAGAACAGTAGATAGAGAAAAACTGTATGAAATTATAAAGGAGTTGGAAATTCCACACGACTTGTACGAATAACACAGTACAACACAATATGTAAAGTAATGGTACAATGAGAGGATTAAGGCATAGTAGCCCAATGTTTTCTATTTTGTAAAATATAATATTGGAATGGATCAAGTGAGGATAAATGGAGAAAGAAATATATAAGGTCAGGAACAACAATAATGGCAAATGCAGACCACATAGCAATAGTAACAAGAACACAAAGAGTTAGAGAATGTATTCAGGAAACTAGAGACAGAAGTGATGGTAGTAGGTCCAAAGATAAATGTAGAGAAAATTAAATACATGACATCAAAAGAAAATTTCCGATAGTTCGGTATGAAGATCAAGAGAAAAAAATACGAGTTCAAGAGAGTGAACAGCTTTTGTTATCTAGTAGTGACTCAATGAAGATAATACCAAAATGGGAATAATAATAGCCCAAGAATGCATCTGAAATTGAAATATGTGAAACAGTTGTAAAACTAACGAAGTTGCACAGCTATCTCTTACATTTCAAATATCTCTCAAATGAAAATTATCGTATTGAAATCCATGAACTATCAACAAAATCGCAATAAAATTGTCCTTACCTTTGGACAAAATGACGTAAGTAAACTAAAGTCAATTTCTTATGGATACTGATTTGTGAAACTTATGGACTTGCACAGAATTTCATCATGAAATTGAGAGAGAACCAGACACTTGACTGAAACTGGGAAAACAGTTTAGGATGCATATTCCAATTTTGAAAAAATTATTTTCCAATTAATTTTGTCGTAGAATGGACAGTAGAGCAGAAAGCTCGGATTGACCGTGCACTACCCGGTACATAAACTCCATTTTGATAAGGTTATTACTCTTTTTTCCTCTAAAATATATCAAAGACGTGTGCAAGTCATGATCTTATCGTGATCCTGCTTCTGGGTTGCACAGAAAACCCTCTGTCTTTGCGGCAGTGGTCATTCGCTTTCTGTTCCTGGGTGACCTAAGCCCCTTATATAAATTCAACTATAGATATAATAGACTGCTACAGCTCTCCAATTTCCGTTCAATCGCGCCGAGACTCGGAATCTCATTTCGCCGCAAAATCGCCTAATATGTGCTCTGCCATCAAATACCTACTCCCTCTCTGTCTTTATCACGTACCTCCTGTATGTCTAGCTCTCTCCAATGCGGTCACCAGCCAAACGACATATTGTTATTTTCTTTTGAGGTAACATGTGGGAATACTACGTTATCATATGCTTACTTGCACGGATTCCTCCCATATATCGAGTGTTCAAATTTTAGCGCTTGAATGAATTATCTGACAAAATGCAAATCCATCAACCCAAAGGAGCTGCACTTCTTTCATATGTAGCTCTTATCCTAATATGAGCCAGCTTTGTTTGGTAACACTTTTTCTATATCTATAATTATTTCGCTCAAGTAATTCTAATCCCACGTAGTATAATCCAATCCACCTTGCTGACAATGATAAAAAGTCGCAGTGGGACAATTCCCTTCTTCTCTTGTAATCTGCAATTAGAAAATCCAAACGTGAAAGATGGAGGATAGCCGTTACCAACCGTGCAATAAACCAGGTCGGAAAATAACACAATTACGAAAACGCTCCCGAGATATCAATAAAATAAATTAAAGCAACTCGTTGACCTGTGATGGACTCACCGCATTCACGTTTAAAATCGTAAAAACTAAATTACAGAACGCTTAAGGTGGGTATAATGGTTATACTAACACTGCTTGTGATTTATATTTTGTTTCGAACATTTAATTTGACCCCAAACTGTTTCTTTGTAGTCCAGTCAAGTTAGTCTCAAAAATAGGGATACCCTTGCATAAATTCCCAAGAAGCTGTAAATCGACATGAACGTTAGAAATACAATTTTAATGAAGTAGTGAAAAGTCCCCATGGATCCCATGTGTGCAAAAATTTTTATACGAGGTCAAAGTTCACAAAAATGAGTTTTCCGGGTTTTTAAGTGAAAAGGTTGATTTTATGATAAAAGTAGTTGAGCTAAGAATTGTAGATCTTTCAATTTTCTACAAAAATAGTCTCGACCTCTTTTTACCTCAGACCCACCATTTCTGAGAAAAAGCCATTCTAGAGTTATATTCTAAATAATATGCATGACTTCGCTGCCTATGTACATTATGGACGTATAATATAGGTCAAACTGTTGCTCCGCGTAACTAGTACTCGTACATTGATATTGAATGACAATTCTAAGAATATGAAATGAAAAGAAACCCAGTCCCTCATTTCATGTGATCATGTGTGCGAATGGCCGAGCGTGTTTGTTCACCTATACATGCTGTGACGTCACTCGACCAAGAGGTCGCAGGTTCGAATCTACTCACCGACAATGTATGATTTGTCGTAAAAATAAAAAATGCAGCTACTTGCATCATCACACTCGGGTGCTACAGGTTGCCTACCTATACACCTTAAAATATGTAGCAATGGCACGAAATTCTGATCGGCAGTACGGCGGTGTTATACCGCGGCTCGGTGATACCGATTAGGAAGGCCTAGGCCCTTACACGGGCCGTTGCGCCAGTGATGAAAATGTGGCCGTAAGCAGCATCTGTCTGCTGTTCAATAATTGTCAACGTAGCAGTGTCCGTCTATTACTTACTTTAAATTACTTGCATGTATAAATTACATTACGTATCTTTTGCAAAACATACACGTTATAAAAAACGTGTTCCATTAGCTTGTCTTCCTCCAACCTCGGATTCTGCTCATCAACATTTTTATCAAGTATATTAGCAGCTTCAAGTGTGACTTGCAAATCAACTGGACCCAAAAGAATGGGGTTGGAAGCTAATAAATAATATATTGGAATAAATCTACACTCTGCTTTCACCTGCACCAGAAAAGCTCCTTAATACTATTTTCTATAACTGCAGAAAGGGGAGTAATTCAAAATTCGGCTGCAACGAAGTAAGCTGACTTGGTTCACCAGCATGCACCAGCTGTCAAAGCCAGTCGGGTCTAAATACTAAATCTTCAACAGAAGATAATCCTTACATCAACGATAAAACAATTGTTGAATCGCTATTTGAACAATTTACGTCAACTCAGGAAGATGAAGATGAAGAAGAAGTTGAATAAGAAGAACTAATATTATATTAAACTTCAATAAGAAGATCGTGAGGTAGGCCTTCCGGGAAAACCACATTGAAAAATACGCGCCAAGTACACTTACTCATAGGGGGCGTGGAAGCGTGTGCATATTATGAGGAATATAACTTAAGAATGGCTTTTCTCAGAAATGGTAGATCTTAGGAAAAAAGAAGTGAAGACCATTTTTGTAGAGAATTGGAAGATCTACAATTTGTGTTTGAGCTATTTATATCATAAAACTGATCATTACGCTAAAAAACTCAAAAACCCCATTTTTGCGAACTTTGACCTCGCATAAAATTTTTTGCACACACGGGATCGTTAGGGACTTTTCACAACTTCATTATAATGGTATCCTTAACGTTCATGTCAATTTTCATTTTCAGCTTCTTGGGAATTTATGCAAGGGTGCATGTCTATTTTGACTGGACTATTGATGCGCCATTTGAAGGAAACCAAAATTAAAAATAACTTGAGAACTGCATGTAAGACTCAGATGTCGGTTCAAATATTTCGCCAAGCAAATATTGAGATACTGTGTTTGAGATTATGCCTACCTACATTTGCTGTTCCAAGGGCCGGATTTAAGCAGGGGGATTCATGGGCAACAGCCCAGGGTGGCAAATATTTGAAATTGCTTGATAGTTTGAAGATATCATTCAAATTTTAGAACAGCAAAAGCTGAATTAAGTAGATGTCTCAGGTAGAGCTTCTAAGAATTTGAACATAGGTAATAAGTGCACAGTTCAGACTTATAGCCATCTGGACCATATTTGGTGACCACATGTAAGGGATGAGAACTTAGACTTGCATCTAATTTCTGCGCAGGACAATTTGCTTGCACATTTTTTTTAAATGAATTTCTAGTCACTGGCATATGTTTTAATCTGTGGGGGCTGTCAAAATATCATTTTGAGTTACTGAGGTCCAACCCCACGCAAAGATCATTTGTTCAAGTTTAAAGTGAACTGAATATTTTTTTTTTGTTATTTGCAATCGTCTCGTCGTGTAATTTTTGGAAGAACAGTGTTTATTGTTTGAAACAATAAAATATATGACGTATTTAAATTACCTTTGATCGGGAAATATTGAGCGACGCTATATACAAAAAGAGAACGGTCGAAGAATTAAAAAAGAACAGAAAGTGTTAAAGATAACACTCAAATTCGAATATTTTTTTGAAGAAGAGTAAATTGATAAAAAATGCGTTGATAACACAAATGAAAATAGTTCTAAAGAATAAGATAGGTACCTAAGCTTTTTTCAATGTTTTGTTTGTGTAAAAATACAATTGTCAATCAGGTTGAACTGTTGATGTACTACTTCACCTTCGAATTCAATAAAATTTACTAAAAAGATTTGTTCTAGCATTGTAATTATAGGAAATAATAATTATTGGCGGTCAGATCGGTTGACCTTAAGAATCCTATTTATTAATTTGAATAATTGAAAAATGTATACATTGTGGTGTGTGTGTGATTTTGTTTTCAGCTGGCGGTGCTTTACATACAGCTAGGGGGTGGGCTCCATCCGCTTTGATTAAGCTCGACGTCGAGTCTTGAATCCGAAATAATGATGGCAGATCAAATCCAACATGGTACTCAGTGCACCCTCTGTCATTGTCCTGGATTCAAGATTTCACGTCAAGCTTGCTCAGAACGGACGAAGTCTGTCCGTTTGATGGGTGCAAGGCAACACCAGCTAAAAATAACTTTCAAATTAACAGTTCATCAGGAAATCGCTAGTACCGTTTCACACATTCGTACACAATGTATACATGTCATATTAATATAAATTATTGAATACAATTTTCAAGGTCAACCAAGCCTGACCGCCAATAGCTATCATTTTATCCATGTTTTTAATGCTAGAACCAATCTTTTCACCAAGTTTCATCGAAATCCGAGGTATTGTTTTTATAATTTGAATATGCAGTTCAGATTATTCCGAATATATACAAAGCTCGATGATTAGTCTGTATGATTAAAAAAAAAATGAAGAAATGGATGACGGGTGGGAGGCAGCAGTCTCACTACTGCCCAGGAGTGGCATGGAATGTAAATCCGGCCATGGCTGCTCCTGAGGCTGTAGCACTAGTTGTTTCCTGAATTGAACAGCTGTAATATACAGACAGACAGTTGTACAGATATTCAGGTCTTGTCTTGAGAATTCCTTATTTTATTTAGTTTGTACAGAGCCTCAAGAAAAATTGAATGAACCAGTTTTCTACACGAGCAAAAATTGAGTCCTTAGCTCGAATCGCCACAACCCGTCGTTAAGACGTCTCCTTGCCCTAAACAGATCCTTAAAATTCAAAAGTTTCGTTCAAACCGACTCATAGAATTTCGAGGTTCAGTCCAATGTACGATTTCGTTTTCATACTCCAATTTACTATAGATTTGTCGATATTAACGAGTTCATCATAAGCTTTTTGTTTTTTCTACATCTACAATCCGCGCTAGCTCGTCACAGTACATTAGTTCGTACGAGTCTGTGACCAAATCAAAGCCCACTTGTTTGAGCTCCTTCAAGCCCATTTGCATGATATGTACCAATACTATGGAAACCTGTTCTCAAGGAAAAAATCTGACTTGAACATCATGTGACTTACTTGTACATCATTTGATATATACACAAATTCATTCAATAAAGTTTTCTGTCACTCCAGATTATAATTAAAATAATTTTAATGATATTTTGACATGTGAAATGTCAATCAAAATCAAAAAATTGACAACAGATTATCATTGCCTACCTTATCATTTCAATCAAACTGATTGTCTTATACGACAAATTCTGAATGTCTGTTATACATATAAACTGCAAGAATAGTAGATTCCAAGATTAGTAGAAGTTCAAATACAAGATTTCAATATGCTATGGCTGATCATTCTAGATTTATGCAAAAAATTTGGAAAAAGTCTCCAGTATAATGCACTTCTGGCTTGGCGGATTCATACAAAAATAGCAGATTACCATTCTGATACATCAAATTCAAATACTGAATTTCAACATCTTACAGTTTACATTCTGGATTTATTAGAAATATTCGAAGAAAGTGTCAAGTGAAGTGCAATTCCGGTACAGACGATTGGAACCACAATGCGAGGTGCACAAAAAGACCCTATACCAGTCTCAAATACAGAATTTCAACATTATACGTTCAATCAGCTTCGAGATTCGCGAGTTACGAACGAACGCACGCACATACGTACCGACATCAAGCCTAAAATAGTCAAAATGGATTCAGGGATGTTCAAAACTAATATTTTCATCTAAATATTGATAGGTGACTTCTGTCGGTTTCACAATACTCACTTGTACTTTACAAGTAAGTAAAAATATTGCCTTGTACTCGTCCCGTAGTTCGGAAAGCTGTAGCCCTTATAGGACAAACCGGGCTTTCCAGCGCTCTAGCTGAAATGTCATGCTGAAGGCCAGTTCTATCATGGTTTGTCAAAATCTTTGCTCCTCAACTCGACAATATCATATCAAAAATCAAATAAAATATCATTGGTCTGTGGGATGAGAAGTACAGGGGGGGCAGCTGGCCATCAATGTTATAAGCAAATCCTTCAACAATAAATATTATGATTACACGTCCAATGAAAAATAGAACAAAACAATGGCATATTGAGTGAAATTATTGCACTATAATAAACGAGCCCTCATTAGCATTTTAATTAGCGGAAGCTACTAAATTGGAAACAATATAAATAATAATGAGTTCGCGTGCACAAAAACGACTCCGCTTGTTCAATAAATAATTATTGCATTGCAATTGTCTCACGTTCAAATTATGTATGTGCATGTAAAATATGTATGATGTAGAACACCATCAACAAACATTCAAAATTTATACGCTTGTAAATGAATTATGATCCGGATGAGCTAATTTGTCATTAATGGTTTAAATAGTTAGTGTTTAAATTCATTTTCATAAAATTAGTTTTCTTCAATATTTATGTAATAATCGGTGTGCGACTTTATCGTGCATGATATTGAATGTAGGTATGGAAACTCAACAGATCATTTACGAGTAGATAAATTGAAAGTTTATTAGGTTGGCAAGCATGTATTTGATGATGCATAAAGTTTTCTGTTACACTATAATAATACGA
Source organism: Dromius quadrimaculatus (assembly GCA_963989225.1). Lineage (NCBI taxonomy): Eukaryota > Metazoa > Arthropoda > Insecta > Coleoptera > Carabidae > Dromius > Dromius quadrimaculatus. Next base: position 10,221,792 of record OZ022328.1, read on the forward strand.
GTTGATGTGCTATAATAATGAATTTATAACATATTCACTTGAGTTTTGCTATTTTATATTGATATCGTGAGCTATTAGATAATAGTAGAGAAGACTTGAGTTTGCAGCTGTGAAAGATCTGTACTAGGTGCGTAGTGCTCTCAAAGCCTCAGAATTTCTTTAATTTCTTCGATTTTCGGCCGAAAAGTTTGAAAAGAAAGGTCTCTACAGAAAAAGTCGTCGATATATTTTAAGGAGCAATAAATATTTCTCACAGCACCCAACAGTAATTTTCTAGGTCTAATTGATCTCGAGATACAGTCTCAAAAAAGCTGCCATTTTGGCCCTTCTCGGAGCAGAATATCGACTCTAATACTCATTCTACGAGAAAATTCTTGAGAAATGAAGTTGTAGTGCTCTTAACTATCTTCAATTTCAGCCCAGAAAAAAATGTGGGCTCAATACTTCCAAAGATATCTTGAAAAAACAACCAATGTTGGAAATTGGACTTTTCGAGATATTAGATTGTGAATTCATCTGGCTCAGTAATTGCTAGTTTCAACCAAATGAAAGAAATTTCTATTCTATTTCTATAATTTTACTGTGCTTATTCTAGCTGGAACATCCTGGATATCATACCACATGAGTACAGAGTTCTCTAATATTGATTTGTAATCTATGTTACTAATTATACATTTATTACCAATATATCCCTACAATGTTTACATTCGACAAACTCTATGTTTAACATTGGATTAAATGTTCTGTTTATATCAACACAGTTGGAAATGGTACAAAGCAGATGTTCCAGGCCATTGTACTCATTATGAATTTATAAAAATAAACAGACAGTCCAGATCCTCGAAATTGGAAACATATCACAACCGTATGTTGAGTTTAACAGGCAAGTAGGGAGCTTCATGAATTCACATACATTTGAGAAAACGCTGCCTCTGCCTGTTCAATATGTTTGAAATAAAAATATTGCAATCATTCGTATTTAGTAGTAATTGTACTACTAGTCAGGATACTTGGGAAAGTATGAAATTATTAAAAGGTGAATAATGTGGTGTCACCAGTTGTTCCGCACTATGGAAGTTTTTCACTTAAAGACGATCAGAAAATTGAAACTCGTTATAGCCAACGTTGAGGTTCAGTGTTGTGTATGATTTGCAATATCTAATTGTGCTTCTTATCAATCTCTGATTTAAACTCTAGATCATGCTATATCTCAACCCTATTACTTACTAACGAGTTCGGGTCAGATGAATGGCCAACTGGATAGGCTCAGAGAAATTTGATAATTTCTAATCTTTATTCATCGTGAGATCTATTGAAGAATTTGGACGCTTCGGCAGAATTAAGCCGTCATCATCAACTACAATAATAAATGATAATAGGAAATACATTCAGAATCATTTGTCAAGTATCGTATAAAGCTTTGTTATATTCCTATTATTATCCAATTGTTATATTGCTTAAAAATTATTGTGTAGTGAAAGACCTCTATTATAGGTTCTTGGAAAAAGACATACAAAATATCAACCGATTGTATTCATATTGACGCATAGTATTACGGATAAAGAGACAGTGAGAATTACGAGAGCTAATTTTCCGATATATCAGACATTTTCATCCTTCTTCCATATTAATGATTATTATTCTATTCTTGTTCATCAAGCCAATTTTTTGTTTTATCAGGATCAAAAATATGGCTACATTTGGTGATACTAAGTGATCGCACTTTGATTTGGAATGAGTGATTACGAACAGAATTTATTGAATAATATTCAATTATGGTTTCACACATTTTACAAGCGTAGGTTTTTGATTTTTGGCCGCCTTCATATCTGGTTAGGGCCACGAACTAATCGTTCCACTTGAGAATATAGAAGTTTGCTGTACCGTGGAACGTACAATGAAAGAAAAGATATCTTATGAACTCCTTTCTACAAGACTTTAGTAAACTGTTTCAAAGAATTTTTTCCGATGTTTAGATAGACAAAATTGGTCCTCAGATTTGCAGCTCCTAAAATCTACCGCCTTAGGCTCAAGCCTACTCAGTCTACTGGTTTTTCCGCTACTAAAAATATTGTTGAAACTGACTAGGATAGCAAATGTAAGTGTAATGAATTTTTTTTTGAAGTATTGAATAACAGTAGTAAAATTTCAGGTAATGATGTCAACATAACATGCATATCGGTAATCTTATTGAACAACTCTTTTTTTCAGTGTTGTTTGATCTATTGATGTGAATAGTTGTGTTATATATCAGAGTTTGTGCCAAATATCATAGGAATATTTATGGTAAATTATCCGTGGTTTACTATTCCACATATTATGTCAGTGACGTATTGATATTGATGTTTGAGTATGATGTTGTGTTCATTCTGCGGAGAATCTCGCTCCACATTCAACCTGAGAGTCTTGCAATCTTTCGCGGAGTGATCTGTGAGGCCGTGGTAGAAAGAGTTGGAAGCCAAGTTGAAACTCAGTCTCCTACTGCTCACTCAAAGATATACAAGCAAAATGCTAGGCACCTCCTTGCGAAACTCTTATTAGGCAGGAGGTACCTAGCGTTTCGTTTGTATATCTCTGAGTGAGCAGGTGGAGACTGTATTTCAACTTGGCTTCCAACTCTTTCTCCCACGGCCTCACAGATCACTCCGCGAAATATTGCAAGTCTCTTAAGTTGGATGTGGAGCGAGGTTCTCCGCAGAATCAAGAACCTATAATATGAATATTTCAAACTATTCTAATGGAAAATATTGGAATAAATTTTGTGGACATATCTGTTTTCTGTAATTTGCATCTGAAGATTAGTAGAGAGTTTTTGCAAGCCTCCGCTATTGATACGATAACGCTAACGTCAAAAACTGATTTTTTGGAAAATGCTTGTTCAATAATTCTAGCTAGAATCACAGAGTACTCATAAGAAACTTCAAGCATTAGCAGACATGAATAACGTTACAATGAACTTATTTGTCAATTTCAGTACGGATGCACAAAGAAAATCGTTTTTGACGTTAGCGTTGACGTTTCATTAGCGTTGGCTTGCAAAAACTCTCTATTTTCTAAAGTATTTGGGAAAATTCTAATTGCGTTAAGACACACAAAATATATATAATATTTGAATACAAGACTTTGATTTTACTCCAATTTTCAATATGAATATTATTTTTTTAGAAGTGCACAGAAAGGGTTATAAACGGAATATTGATTGATAAAAATCAACAATTTTTCATAGCACTCTGCAGAATAATGTCATCTATAAGTTTACCAAATTTTGTCCTAGAAAACTGGATAGTCTCTGAGAAATTAATATTCTAAGCACTATTTTTTTTTTCTCGAAATTATCAAGTTCAATTTTGATGAAATTTTTTATATAGCTACAAGTATAGCGCCTAATATATATATTTTTTCCAGATAAGTTGTTATCAAAGTCTCTGAGATATAGGATTTGCATACTAATTTTATACCTAAGCATTAATTTTATACGGATTTATTGCAGACATTATGAAACTCTGACAAATTATCTAATTTTTAATATACACGCCACTGAAAACTTTGTTGATTTATTATAAGAAAGTATTCATCAAACATATTGCTACAAGATTCATCAATTCAAATTTCGCGCTAAAATAGTTCTTCCGGGTGATGTTTCACCTTAATGTCGAATTACAATAAAATAAATACTTCAAAGATCTTGCAAAAGACTCTTCTTTTTCAAAAGTACTCATTTAAGGTAAGTACCAAAATATGACCGCCATATATCACTCTATCAATAAAAGCTCTCGCTTTGGCAATGACAGCTGTCACTTTGACGAAGACAGTTATCGCTTTGACAAATTAGAAGCACGACAATTTAAAACAACGATGTTGGTGTGTTGATAGTTGGAGTTATTTTTCTCAAGGAAATTTGTGTCGTATTGATTTCCAGCAACAGGTAAATTTTACCGATAGTATGATCATAATCTGATAAATTCGGAAGATAAATACTTTTAAAGGAATATTAGATCTTGGTAAAAGTTGTCAACATTATTGCTGGACACTTCTTTCTGAGAAGTCTTTCTATTCAGAATCACATTTCTATAACATCTTTAAACCTTGAGTAATATCATCTTGTTTGTGAATCTGCCATCTTTTCAAGCATTCGAAATTTAAAGATTTGAAACCTACTCCTTCATCATCATACAATCTGTTTGTGGAGATTATGATGTATTTTTTGCTTGGTCGCTTTCCGAATCAATCCAATTGAATATATGCATCAAGCAATGAACATGTCAGTAATCCAATTGATTGTCAATTTATTTTGAGTTGTTATTTGAGCTAAATCTAGAGCATCGTGATAAAATTGCTACTTTATCATCCTTAATGTTGACATCATTTGAAGTTGCCATCCAATCTTAAATAGTAATTTGAATGTCAGTGGTTATAGTATTTTTCATGGTGTTCTCTCTCAAGATTCTCAATTAATTATCCAAAGAGCAAAATTACTCTGGCATAGAGTATACGAGATGACTTTCAGCAAGCTCTCAGAAAGTACGATACTGAATATAAATATTACTTTGACGACGAGATCCAGATATTCCAATATATTCAATTTTCATCTGTATTTCGTGAAATGATATTGTGACTCTGTGCAAATCCAGAAAATTTGAAGATCTATGAATCAATAAATGATTTTTATGGAGATATTGAATCTTATGGAGTAAGATTCCTGGCTTACCAGACGTAAATTATTTTCTGAGAAACAAAATGTGTTGAAAAAAGTAGTAGCAGTATGTACTTTGATCATACGTATACTTGCTACCTTAGGCCGACGACCAATCTATAGATACGAGGCGCTAGAGGTACGTTAAAACATTTTACTCAGTTTTTCCAGAGTCTGAATGCTGATTTGCATGTATGTCTCTGAGAATATTGTTGAAAATTGATAATCAACACTGCTAGATACTTCCCATTGGTGATAATTTCAGCTATACGCTTTGAAGCTCGCAAAAATTGACGTGATCTTACTAATAGTCTAAGTCCCAATTCAACATATGATACTCAGAAAAAAGTTGCAATTCTTTTTGTGAACAGCCAAACCAATCGTAGGTGACAAACATCCTCCAGACACAATTAAAATGTTGTTATGGGTATGAGCGCAAGGATATTATTTGTACGCTTGATACTGAGAGAAGTATTCATGAGCATCCAACTCTCACTTGATTTAATTGTTTAGAAAAAGTATTGAAATTGTTCCCTGAGTATTATATCTATAAATTAGGACTCAAGCTATGGGTGAAATTATTTTATTTTTTGCAAGCTACAAAGCGTCTTGCAGGAATTACAGTCGATGGGAACTGTCTGGTTATCAATTTTCAACAATACTCTCTAGAACATACATAAAACTCGGAACTTGGCTTTTAAGAATGTGAATAATGGTACCTCTTGTACATAATATCTGTGAACTGGCCGTCGGCTCAAGCTAGCAAGTATGCGTATGATCAAATTACATACTCACTGTTTGATATGAATTCACTTATCAAGATGACAAGTGAATTGAGATTCAGTCCATAATTAACAAAACTATCCAACTCTTAGAAAGCACAGAATTGTATCAATTTTTATCAACAAAGGAACAAGAGATTTTATAGTATCCTCGAATAATTTTTGCTTCATTACATTTATCGGAATCAATCTTATGTGTAGCAACAAGCAAATCATTGGTGGCATCAGATACATTAGGCAGTAGCTTCTTTTATTTGCTTCGTAAATATGGAAAAAATTACTGAACCATAGTTTCAAACTATTTAGCAACTTTTAATAAACTACCGTCTGCAGTTCAGAAATGAAATGAATGTTAAATCTCAGCATAAATATTTGCACATCTTCCTCGATATTGTTGCCCATTTTTTTCCCCTTCTTTTTCTTTCTTCCCCAACCAAAATTAATTACATTCATATAACGTTTGGTATGGATCAGTAGAGTTCTAGTGAGTTGGTTTATTGCAGAGAATTATCAAGATCGAATGAAGGAGGTTCAATTTATGCACTCAGTATGCAAAGAGTATAAAAATTGATGTCACATAGAATTTTCCAATAGAAATTTGAATTAGGAGATCTCCAAAATTCTTGGAGTATTATATTGAGTGTATAAACTATTATTAAAGTATTATGATTCTGACTCAAAGGAACCATAAATTTTTGACTACCATAAAAGTGACTTTGGTTCTAAGCACATGATAATATCAAAAGTACGAATCATGACAGCTCTAAACAAAGAGTCTTTTCAACAGCAGCATTGACATAATCGCGATACTCTGTGGCTTGTTCTCTCGCCGCGGTGTTTAATCCAGGATATAAGGAGGTAACGCACAGAACGCTACAACACTGCATTAAAGGATTAAGAACAATAAACCGACTAACTTTTGATATATTTTTGAGGTCACAACCCGAACCAACCACAATTATTTGTCTTCGTGAAGCTTGACGACGGTTTCTTTTTCTGCCACAGACAAACGATATATCATCTTGAGCAAGAAATAAATCTTGCGGTGGAATATTTCCGACGTCCAAAAAAGTAGCTTCCAAAGAAATCATTTTGTGATGCTAATTGAATTTTCATTTTATAAACTCTTGCAGTTCATATCAATATTTTCACCCGTTTTCATCGATTCATTATGTCCCATAATAGTCATTGTTAAGGTGATAAGCACAATCCACTATGAGCTTATTGCTTCAAAAAAAATCTTTGTGATAGATATCGTTATATTTATATCAATAACTCTGGTGTTTATTATCGTCACAATAATGTTTCCTTTGAGAAGAAATTTCAAAGAATAAAGAGAAGAGGTCAGTGTACCCTAACTCTCTATGAGTATTGTGTACCACATGAATCTACAAGTATAATCTCAGTTTCATGTTTTTATTAAATATTAGTCGAGAATACTTTTCTTGCGTATTCCTCACGAAATCTGTTCTAATTCGATCAACGTCCATCATGGAATCAAAAATTCTCACAAGAAAGTTCTGATCCTCCTAATTCGCCCTGAATAGATTCGGCATCCTTTTCTAAGCTCCTTTTACTTACCTACCACTAATTTTATTCCCATTAGATACTTTTTTTGGTAATTACTGCCTTTATACGCACGGAATACCTCTTCTTATTATAAGAGAGACAAAGACGCAAATAACGTAAGGGAAGAATAACGAGCCAAGCTTTCCGTGTTTAATATTAATCACTTTTCCAACTTACTACCATCAAGTCCACCTTCCACTAATAATAATTGGTGCTTCTAGAAACATGTGGATAGCGTGATGGTGTTTTTGTGGGCAAACTTTGTCACTTAATCCCCTTCTCTTCTTTGCTATCTAGAAGAGCTGAGACACGCGACAGTGGGAAGTCCATGATGCACACTATTGTCCATTATGGCATTATTTGATACCATGCTGCTTTTATGCACATTAAAAGCACACTTTGTAGCTTGTTGCCTTGGAGGAAGCTATTTTTGATCAGGATATAAAACTTTCATCGGATGCCAATTAATCATGTATTATTGAAAGAAAAAATAACCGAAGAAGCAATGGCCATGAAAAAATGACTCCCAGTCATGTTTCAATTTGTTTGTACGGTTCAATCAAGCTATCGTCAGTAAGCCAATAACCTATAAAAATTTGCCATATGGAAAATTTATTTTTCTCTCCATATAGTACAGAAGCATGAATAATCGCCAAATAGTAACAGATTATATCAAATCGTGTCCTGGACCTCAAGTTCTTCAGAAAGAAGTCTTGAGCATATGCTCTACGAATGGCGTCATTATAGTTGTCATATTTTGATGTGGCGTATAAATTTATATCTTAGATGACAAAAACCCAAACAATTTGACGAAGGCCTCCGCATGATATGACTATCATCTGCTTCTCATAAAAATGTAAATCATGTCGCTATGAAAATTCAAGAACACGATTTATACAACCACAATATAAACATAAACGTCAGAAAATATTACTTTAAAAAAGATGCCAGCAAAAATAAATAAAATGTTACTTGATGTATACAAAATTCTGTGATGACCCAACTGCTCCGGCACATGTACAGAGCTAACAAACTGAAAACATGATTATAACAGATAGAAATATTTTCATGCAAAGCTATTTAAACTTGAAACAAAGTTTGTAGTTGAGAATGTTCAAACTAGAAGAGCTTCACTCTGCGAACATAGCATCAACATAGAATGCTATATGTCTCTGTCAGCTGGGAAAGAGATAAAATAATCGATCACCTTTGTGACAGCTTGGTTCCATTCGTACATTCAAAAATATATCTATTTTTGGTGGCCCTACATACGTTACCTAACTCTGCGAGGGAATATCCACAATAACTTATCAGAAGCTCATGTTAGGAGCATGTTAACTAGGAATGTTGAGTCCGTTGTAACTGAATATTACAGTTTCATGTGAAAAATTAGTAATTTTTGCTTGTAGCTTTAAGAATTTTGATATGATACTCAATTGGGAAAAGTTTGCAGTTGCAGCAAACCATAGACGACATTGTTGACGTGACATGAATATCAAAAAGTGAGTGATAAGTGATGGGTTTGTGATATGAAGATGTAACAAATCATTAGATGTGGAAATCATAAAGATATAATTAAATGAAGGGATGAAGAGTGCCATATCAAGTCCAATCAAGGAAAGCGTATGTCACATATAAGAGTATGTTGGAATGTTCTTCAGAATTCTTCAACGTGACTGTTGAACAAAGGTGTACTTAAATGTACATTTCAATAAACAAACTCAGCTGGATGAATCAGGAAGTTTATTCAAAGTGTGTTATATTCAATGCACTTCCTCGTATAGATTGAGTTCGCTCTTGTATATGATACACAGAATAGTTATTTGTGTATCAAGGCCGTACAGGTTATCTTTTTTGGTCGAATCTGTTGTTTGTGACCAAAGCGTAGCTGAGGCTGCAATTCAGGTGAGACCAAAAAACAACTGTAGGCCGAGGTGCACACAACGTTTTTTAGGCGATCATCACGAAATGATTGAAAGTCACAGAATTTTATCTATTCACTTGCTGTTACCCGCGGTTTCACAGCAACTGTAGAAAATTCCATCTTATTGATTATGGCTTTTCGGAGATGAGACTGGAAATCACTCTGCAGTACGAATCATACTTTGTTGGTTCCACGAATAAAGTTATTCAATACGGCGCACGCATCACCTACTGTACATTGATAATACAGTGCCAAAGATCTTGACGTAAGTGCCAGCAATGTCTTTAGAAAGCTTCAACCCAATCGGATTAATGATGCGCTAACGAACAATTACGACTCATTCGCTACTAACTGTAAGTTGATATTACTATGTAAGGAATCTGTTTGCAATCGCCAGCAGAAACTATGAAATGTTTAAGTTCAATCCATATAACTGTCTAGGAGGTTAGCCTGGACAAACAAATAGACATATAGAAAAACAAAGACTCAAACAATTCATGTTTGAGTTCTAGTATCTTTGAAATAACCATATTAGATTGAGAAAAAGTCCTTCTCGCTGAATTCCAGATAGACACTCCGATCTTATTCATTCGTAAAGATTACGGTGATTATATTGTTGAATCAGATATCAAATTTCATGACTCAAACAGCAAAAACATGCTTATGAACTAAAATCGTGTTTGGGCTACCTGATTCGTCTGTCGTAAAATACTATCTCAACCAAACATAAACTAGCCATTTCTTGTATAGTTTTTTCATTTGGGAAGAGTTGAAACATTTTAAGTGATTGATTGTAGTAAATTTCAGGGTAACTCGTATCTTTCAATATAGTGTTGGCAACCTTAATCTATCTTTGTTGTAAAAATCATATTACAGTATGACTATGACATTGACATTAGAAGCATCGGACTTTCGAAGAGAATTATTATAATTCAAGTTTCTTGCATAGAAAACAACAGGAATCCCACAGATAATTTCACTCCCCCTTGGATCACCTCAATCCATCTCTGTAGAAAAAAATAATATTATGGTATATATTTTTCTCCCGTTGTCCTCCTGAATATCAAATTTCATGCGTCTAACAGCAAAAAAATAAAACTTTCTTACGAACTTTCATACCTCTTTAATTCAGCCCTTTATACCTTTATACCTCTTTAATTCAGCCCTGTCGCAAAATCTTTGATCAAATGACCTTTGTTCTCTACAAACTATCTATCTGCGAAAATTCAGTGTAATTCGCACTTTTTAATATTCCATCGACAGCTTTCAGAATGAAATATAGTCCTCTCTGTATCACCTTGATCTAACCCTGTCGCAAAAGTTATATTGAGGTATTTACTCTTTCCATATGGTCTACCTAGCTCTTTCATACCTCTACCAACCAAAACATGGATCTTTCAAATAAATACTTCTTAATTCAGCCCTGTTAAAAAATCCTTACCAAGCTGACGTCTACTTCTGACAAACTACTCACCTGCCAAATTTCAACCTAATCGGCTAGGCGGTTTTTGAGATTTGGTGTTGAATCAGTGAGTGGTATTTCGCTTTTATAGATATAGATTTTCAAAACATTGAAATCGTAAATCTTAGTTGCCTATGGAACTGTTTCATTTTATTGTCTTCTATCAGAGTGACATCTGTGAGAGATGCATATCAATTTCTCGAATTGCAAGAACTATAATGGTTGATGGAAGAATATAATATGTATTTCAACGAGAACTGTTTCTAAAAGAGTTTATCAAGCAGCCCATATAGGTAGGTATGAAGTGTTTATGATATAGTTTTTGACAGATCAGTCCCTAAAAAGTTAAAATTGACAGATCAGTCTCAAAAAGTAAAATTTGACAGATGCGTATCAAAAAGTGAAACTTCACGGCCGCACTAGGGGCTATAAAAACACCTTTTTCAATACCATCGCCTAAAAACGTAGTTTTTTATATTAAAATCGGGTATATCAGTAGGAATAAAGATAAGAAAATTTCTACATGAGGTGATATAGATAACAAAAAGTGGAGATGAAACATGACTTTCATCTTAACTATCTCAAAATTGCTTTGTATGACAAACATAATTTTCGCATTATTGAAAGCAACAGCGAGTGGAGGATATACCACCAGACTGAGTAAGCTTGAGCCTACTGCGGCATATTTTAGAGGCGATAAATTTAATGACCAATTCTTTTTTCCTCATCCTATGGAAATAGAAGAGACTCTGTCGAACGGTTCTTTTATGTTTTGCAGAAAGAAGTCTATGAGACATCTTTCCGATGACTTTTTCCTCAATTTCTTGTGCAATCTCAACCAAATTGTTGGACTGTAAAAATGATCTAGAAACTGACAATTGTAGAGGTGAGTGCGGCAAAAACTGAACAGCTCATACTTGGGAGATATGTTAATGCGCCACTGGCACCAATATACCCATATTACCACACTGATAGAATATTTATTGTGAAAAGACGCTAAGCAGCATAATAATTCCTTTTCACTCTGCGACTTTTATACCTAAACCTCAAAAATCATAACAGCCTCAAACAACTGGCAACTAGATCACAGAGAAAAAAATGTTTGAGGGAGTTACTTTTGGTTATAATAATAATAATGATAATAGTAATGATGATAATAATAATCTCCATCATTCAAGAGAAATCCTATTAGAGGGTGAAGAAGTAAAAGAAAATCTGACGTGAACATCGCGTAACTCATTCATACAATTTGATTTAATTCTTGCATATAATCATACAATAATCAACAGTAATTACACAAGAGCTTTTCATTTTGCTGGATAAATTTCTGTTTTAACGAAACCTTGTTACCTAGCAATTTGACAAGAAAACTGTTCTAATAAAATCACGACACCGAAGGTGAAGTGATTTTATTTTTTGAACAGTTTTCGAGTCTGGCTGGAGTACTAAATTTTAATACTCTACGGCCGATCTTTCCGGATTTATGCAGAAAATTATCAAGAAAAGTGCACTACCGATTTTGTCGATCTCAATGAAAATCAAATATGAGCATTTGAATGATACATTTGACTTAAATACTGTAATCCAAGCTTTGGATTCATGCAAAAAATTCAAGTAAAGTACACTTCCTGTACACAAGATTGCAATTATAATGCGGGTTGCACAACTAGACCCTTGACTCCCTAGACCAATGTTATATAGAAAATTTCGAAATTATACGTTCGATGTGTTCTGTAATATGCGAGTTACACACATACATACATTGTAACGTAAAAACTTGGGATAGCAATGTTAGCCCACTAAAATTAAACAACAAAATTTGCTACGCAATCGTGACTCTTACTCAATGTAGCCGTGAATGCTCTGAGGCTGATGGATTAGGAACTAGCATTACCCGAAGCGCCACGTGATTGTAAATTTGTTCAAAGAGCATCCAACCACGAGAGTGCCTGAAAAAAAGGTTTTTGGGTTGGGAAATGGAATACGGGACTACGTGACTGCACGATGACCTTCTGCACTCACCAAGAGATCAATCTGGCAGTACAACACTTACCATGCGAAATATACCCTTGAATGGAGCCTGTGATAGCCAAGGCTGGGAAAAAGAGAGCCATACTCTGTATCAAGCAATAAATGAAACGAACTCAATGACTCTAATACAGTAAGCAGATTAAGTGAATAATATATATGAAAAAACTGAGGTTAAAAAAAAAGATGGAGTGGAGCTCCAACAATTTAAACAAGAAAATGAACAAAATGAAAATATCACGCGTCCTGGACGGCAGCACGCCATCACAAAGAAAATTCCAACAAGCAATACGACGCCTATATGTCTGCGCTAACCACAAATTCCCTAAGGGTCTACGTCGTCCCAAAAACCTATCCAGGTCAATCTAGTCTTCTAAAATCGTATAGCGCGTCATTAAACTGGAGCGTCTGAACGAACGCTACCTTCAATTCGCGTTCAGCAAAATTAAATATATATAAAAGACTAAATGGCTTTAGAGACGCCAGAAAAAGTGATAGAAATAGAAGAAATATAACAGTCCACTCAACTGGACCACTGAGCCTTCTGAACTGGAGTGATGACGTCGACTGACCTGGTAAAGAGGGCGGCCCAGGGTTGGTCATGGAAAAGGCATCAAGGCTGGGGTTCTGTAAATGATCGTACATGTTAAGGCGGCAGGATACAACACTCGCTTGATTGGGTGCTCTGTACGAGATTGAAAAGTCGCCTTAGATGTCCGGACGATTCTAAGAGCATGAGGTGGCGGAAAGTTCTCTTAAAATTCCAAATGTTGGCTGCTCGATCGACGTACTTTGTATGAAACCACGCTCGTAACACTTACTTGATCAGAGCACAACGCAGATAAATTTTAATCCCGCAAAGCGGTTTTGACTATCGCAAAGTAAACAGAAATCAAGTCTTTGTCACGGAAAACTTTGTAGTCAGCATTTTTGAAAGACATTCCTGAATAGTGCCGAATTGCGCTGCACATGCCTGTGGGGCCAAACTTGGGCCTGAGACAACCAAGAAGATAGCTGAATACGCTTATTTCTTTATTCAAACTGAAATTGAAAAATAATACTGACTTCTAAAAGCACAATCAGAATGAGAAGAGATGAAATTCCAGAAAAGAAAAGACTGAACAGATAGAAAGAAGAATATATGTTCGGTAGTTGCATGATTTTATGCTGACCGCTATGAGCACGCTATCAAATTCAATAACTGGAATGAGCACCATGTCTACATTAATCAATATACATTTTGCAGTGAATCAATATTTCATGTGCTATATCTTATAAAAAATCAACAATTCTAGCAAAATAGAAACTATGAAAACAAATGAGATTTTGCAGTAAGAACGCATGAATCTCATGGAAACTTCTCGAGAAAATAATCTTATTGCTCAAAAATAAACAGGATAGTGAAAGATAACTTCTTTTCCTAGAATGAAACTTCGGGAAATTACATTTAAAAACAAAGTGTTTTATTGCTTATAAGAGTCCCATTGTCTTGTACTTAAGAATTCTGAATAAGTACACCATTGATGTAAGCTTATTATAAAAGTTTGCGACGATGGTGTGGCAACGTCTGCTTCTAGGACTCTTCCAGAATTCTCCCTTCATTATAAAGTGTGCCCGCGGGTTCCTGCATTTCCTATCTGAGAAACGGAAAAGTTTTTAATATTTTCATTGACTTTGGTACGCGTCGCTTCTTTATTACCATTCCAGTGATGTTCGCAGAATGTAATAAAAACACTCGCTTGGATAAGCTGGCATTACTTAAGTCGTGGCTATGAAATACGCCAAAGATAAGGACATTACTTGCTGGTACAGCGATAAGAGGAGAGATAAATTAGGGAATTATTACCATATAGCTGCAAGAGAGTCTTACTGAACAGAATTTCTTTTTATTGAATTAAAGAGTAGGTACTCTAATCCCTTTATGTAATTTGAATCTTCAATTCGATCAAATTTGTGACTTCTTTATCTAAGAGAAGAAAGATTCAAGTGGACGAAACATAATTTTTCGAGAGCTATAAAAAAGCAAATTAACAAGACGTGAGTTGGAATACTTCATGAATTGTTATGTTGTTTATATCCAATTCTTAGAATTTTGACTGTAAGTCTGAACACAGCTATTAGGTTTGATATTCCTATTATGTAAGCCAAACGAGCTACTTGAAAGCTCTAACATTCGAACTTCCTATTTTGTTTACTTCAGCATTTCTGACAGGCATCCACTGGTTGACTTTGTTTTGATCACTTTTGCCTGCTTTTGTGACCAACCAGTCGACCAAAATCACTTCTACGCGCTGTTTATTTCGACCGCGTCCTTCCTACTGTCTTTCTTATTGACTTACTACTCACTATTCTTTCACTGTCTCATTTCTGTCTTCCTTATTTGGCTCTGTCCCTTGGTTCATATATTTGCGGCCTCTTTTTTTCCATGATTCTAGAAACTTCTAGTGGCCTACCAGAAGTATCGATGGTGTCAGTCTCTCTTGACACACAGTCATGTTAGTTGTTTGGCTGCTTTATTGAGGTACAGTTCGTTACAATATGTGCTTGGATGGAGCTGAAAAAATATGTTCATATTACATTGAACCCGAATCTTACCTGCCAGCATTACCTACATTCCGAATGTAACATTTTTTTTTTAGTATTTGAAAAAGTGGTCATTGGATGTGGCTCTGGAAGTAAGATTCACATGATGGATTACTATCAGGATGGATCAGAGTGACAAACAAAACCGAAGCGAGGAATATGGAAAATTAGAAAAATGGAAAAATCAATTAATATAATCTCACACTTCTTCCTTTTTTTGAAGAATACTCTTCTACTTTTTTTTTTTGTTTGAAATCAAAAACTAATTGGATCATTCCTGTAAAAAAAAACATATTGCCAAAACATGCTTACGATAGATTTTGTTGGTTTCACTATTTTTTTTTATCATTATCACTTTATACTTGACCTTTTTTTATTGTCATATGTTAGAATCGAACGTCTGAACCTTTGGTTATTGACCCAAGCAATTTGTTCACTTTTGACCAATTTAATGTTAGGTCGCTTGATTCTTGTTTTTTGAAATTCAAAGAATTTGTGAATGAATTCAGTTTTGATGTATTAGCAGTAACAGAAACATGGATCCCCAACAATAATTTAATATTCTTGATCACAATCTGATGAGTTCAAAGAGAACATGATAGGGGTGTAGCTTTATATGTGCATAGTACTGTAACGAATTTAAGTCTATGAATTAATCATTTAGGCTTTATTGGTGCTTAGAATTATTGTGGAAATATTTCACATCAAGAAATAAGAGCGAATATATTTGTTTCCTAGAAAATTGTTGGTACCTTCTAGCGCTTTTTAGAAAAGCCTGGACGTTTGCGGGAAAAACATCGTGGGGAGAGACCAACGGTGACTGACTCAACGAGGAGATTATTGATTTTGGCTCAGAGACTTTATAATATGGACTGCTAGTGGCTGAAATAAATTGTGTTACTTGGAATAAATCAATATTGACATAAATAATTGAAGTTAAGTTATAGTGTAGTGTAATAATCTTTAGTTTAAATTAGAATTATTCATTGGAAGTAGTGTAAGCTATCAAATTTATTATATAAGAAATCATAAAAATAAATAGTGATGTTCAGTAACTTTTGCTCCTTAAATTGAAATAAATAACGTTACAATATTAAATCGTTCAAAATCTTGAACACAGATTCCGCAGAAGATGATAACTTAAAGCATTTGTGGATAGAATGTCTCATTTCTATTTGAAAAATTGTTCTTGGTCTTGCGTATAATCCTTGATTGGAGTTCTTTGAAGAACTAGAGATCTTAAACAGTTTTCTCACCGAGTTCATTCCGCAGTCGAATCATTTGTTTTGCGCAAGCGATATCAACCTTCTTGTTAACGACACTCGTAGTAAATAACGATATGAGCCAGTAAATAGAACAAAACACTAGACCAACAAGTAGATCTTTGCTGGATGTGAAGTAATTCATCATTTTGATGTCTTATCCTCGAATTGAGTATGGGAATGACTCATTTTTACTTACTTATACCAAGTACAAGACAGTATTGTGAAACCGACAGAAATCACCTATCAAGATTTTGATGAAAATATCAGTTTTGAGCATCCCTTAATCAATTTTGACTATTTTTGGCTTGATGTCGGTACGTATGTTCGTGCGTTCGTACGTGCGTGCGTGCGTAACTCGCGAATCTCAAAACTGGTCGAACGTATAATGTTGATATTTTGTATTTAAGACTGATATAGGGTCTAGTTGTGCACCTCGCATTATGGTCTCAAGCGTCTGTATGTACTTGAAACTTTTTCCGAATTTTTCTAATAAATCCAGAATGATCAACCGTAGGATGTTAAAATTCAGTATTTGAGCTTGATGCTGTATCAAAATGGTTATCTGCTATTTTTGTATGAATCGGCCAAGCCAGAAGTGCACTTTACATTAAACTTTTTCTTAATTTTTTACATAAATATAGAATTATCTGCCATAACATATTGAAATATCTTATAAAGAACTTCTACAATATCTTATTCGTCTAAGCCGGAAGTGCACTTCACTTGAAACCTTTTTTTCCAATTTTCCGCATAAATTCAGGATGATAAACTATAGAATAATGGAATTTAGCATTTGAAATTGCTGCAGCATCTAAATGGTCATCTTCTATTTTTATAACAATCGGCTGAGCTGAAACTGCACTTAATTTGACAGTCTTTTCGAATTTTTCTCAAAAATTTTAAATAATCAGTCGTAGTATATTTTGATTTTGTATTGGGCACTTTTATAATATCTAGCTGTACCCCTTGCATTATGATTGCTATCGACTAAGCCGGATGAGCACTTTATTCGAAACATTTTTTGTATTTTCCGCATAAATCCAAAACGATTGGACATAGATTGTTGGAATTCAGTATTTAGGACGATTATACTATCCAGATGCTCATGTCTTATTTTTATTGAGATTCACCAAGCCGGAAGTGCACTGTTCTTGCCAGTCTTTTGGAATTTTCCGCATACATTCGAAAAGATCAGGTGTAGAATATTGAAATTTGGTATTTCAGTCTGCTGTAGCATCTGAATGATTGCCTACTATTTTCATAACAATAGACTGAACCGGAAGTGCCCTTCAGTAGGAATTTATTTTTTAATTTTGCGCATAAATTCAGATCTGTTGGTAGTCGTAGAATTTTGGAAATCAGTATTTATAGGAATGTTGTAGTATAAGAATAATGGCCTACTGTTTCCATAACAACCGACTTGGCTGAAAGCGCATTTTACTTGACAGATCTTTAGAATCTTTTGAGTGAAGTCAAAACGATTAACTGTGGAACGATGAGATTTTGTGTCTGATTATACATATCCAATGATATATACGATCAAACACAAAATCACGTCGTATTATATAAATATTTAATGATGTACAAGTAAGTCACGTGATGTTCACGTCTGATTTTTATCGTATAGAATAGACAATGTGTGCTACCGTACTATCGGAAATTACGGATGTATCGTACAAATTCTAGTAAAATGTAAAACAAAACATTATTGGAGATTGTTGATGGAAACATCTTGGAATCAAAAATAGCCTTGATCTTATCTGCTTGAATTAGAACATGATTATATTCAGTAGTGCATGAATATAATTGGTATGTTCTAATTCAAGCTGATCTTCTTTGGAATTTCGGACAAGTTCTTGTAGAAGTCTTGATTGGTTGATGCGGTACAATAACTGCAGAATATAGTCGACACAATATACAGTGGGTATACTAAATGTGAGCTCTACTAATTTATTTGTGCAAAATGTCAATGCAGCAGTTTTTTCATGTGCTCCTCTCCGATGCGCATCTTCAATTTAGACGTAAGTATCTCATAATCCAGACGTTCTTGTTCAGATAACCCTGAGAGGCTGTATTCCGGAGCATTCTAGCCAGTACAATTGCTCTTTGCTCAATATTCTAGCTATTATTCTCTGATACCAGCTCCAATTGAGCAAAATATTCATATCAAGAAGTCGTCTTGCCATCATATGGCATCGGTTTCAGAGTAAAATTAGCAATCAATTCTCTTGGTATAGGTATCGGAGCACTTTTAATGCATAGAGCTGCTCCATCAGTATTGAGACTGAGGATCTGCGGTTTAGGTGTCCAATTTTATCTTCAAACCATGTTCAATTTGTGAAAATAAACAACTACCTTGAATTTGCAGCTCTGTCTTATTTATTGATTCATGCAAATACAAATAAGTAGCAGGACAGTTCTTCGGACGAATTCATAGTTTCCATAAATTCAACCAACACACATTGTTCATCATGAAATGTTTTTGTAGAATTTAATTTCCAGTGGCAAAATAGTGTACAAATATAACGTTGCAAAGCAAGTCATATTCACAATTTTAACGTTGTTGATGAGGGTTTTACACAAATTTAATTACGAATTCAAATAAACAATATACTGCATGTATAACGCAGCCATTCTTGTGTGTGTGTAAGCAATGAAATATGCTCCGTTTCAGATGTTACATATGTTAATTAAGGTGTAAAAATACTCCTGCAATCTCTGCTTGTTGCAAAAGTTATGTCAGCAGAGCTCTGCATAGTGGCAAAGCTGACGGCATTGTTCTCGTAGAGAACAGAATTTGTGACCTCATATTTGTTCCCTCATGGAATATTTCAAATGAAGTTGAGTTATTATAATCAGATAAAACCTACGGTGAACATTCCTAAGAGATCTCATACCCTTACAAATCAGTATCAAATATTGTCTAGAACTTAATGATAGACAAGGCATCATGAAATGTTGAAGGAAAAATGAGGAACTGAATGAAAATAAACCATCCAATTTCTAGTTAAAGATCTTTTCTACATGGATAATGCGTGAGGTCTAGTTGTTAAACTCGCATTATGGCTGCAATTGTCTGTTCCAGGAGTGCGCTCCGTTGAAAACTTTTCTTGAGTCTTTCGCATAAATCCAAAATGGTTAACCGCAGAATGTTGTAATTCAGTATTTAGAGTTGCTATTGCAACAAAAATGAAGATATGACGTAACTCAATTCATCAAAGAGTATAAAAGAGGAGAAAAGGGAAGTTTATAGATCAACACTGCATGTAAAATTAATATGGACACAATTTACTCTGTCTTTAGTATCAAGAACAGGATTATTGTTAAAAGTACTGAATATTTGATCCAAATCAATCATAATGAAATTATTAGATATAGCTAAAAGAAACTCTCAAATGTACAATTCATATTATAATGTATGATTCATATGATGTGTAATTTATTTGTGATTACTCCACAAAAGAAAATTGTGGAAAATACTCGCTCGAGTTCAGATCTGCTGAAGAAAGGTATTTGTGTAGCTGCAGCAAGTATCTTCCAAAAACCTTCATCCAAAATATTTCTTCGAGTACCCACAGCTTTCCTAATCATAAAATCAGAGCTATAAGCACTTGTCATCAGATGTAACACATAATATCAATCCAACAAATATATACTCACTAGATATCGTCCAATTTTCCATAGCTACTCATTATTTTTTATAATTATGTTGATTATTCATCGAATTCAAGTCTCACTCCTGTATTCAACGTGCTTACTTCCAGAATTGAAACAAATGTCAATATTGAAACAGCTATAAAGTTTTATCTGTTGAACGAGATATTTTTCATGGGCTATATTCGTTAGAAATAACCATAATCTCTGCAATCGCAGAGCAAAAACAGATATAAAATCAACAGGCCAATTTATTGCGATCAAGCTTTTATCTTCGTTAACAATAAAATTCAACATGGATCAGCACAAACTGAAAGAGAGAATCGATTGCTGATCAAACAAAATAAACGTGGCCTGATTGCTCATCTGCTTGTTGGAAGATTTGGTAGGATAATCCAGAACTTTTCCAGCAATAAACAGTAACGTATGTCAACGGGCCTTGCCATATCTGTGCTATGAACCACCAGGCCGCTCATAATCATTGTCATTTCTCTTCCACAGTCAAACGATAACAAATCGTAATTCAAATAATTTGATAAAATGAACAAATTAACAGGCGAATATTCTTGCCAGAACGCAACTATATAACGTGAAAATTTTTGATTATTTACTGAATATTTCTGAGCTTCTTGACCATTAATCATTATTTGTGGAAAGTAGATTCAAGCTCAAATACTTCACGGTTTAAGTGATTTGGAATCGACGAAGTCTATTCGAAAACATCAATTTTCGTAGCAATTTCCCAAATTCCCACCAGACAGGATACCAGTTCTCCATGCTTGTACATCCCGGAAATTCGTAGTATTTATTTGCCGGTGAACTATAAATCCTACTGACCACGACTCCGGACTTCGAGGGACCGATCGTAAGCCAAACGCATTGTATAGTCCATGGACGAGTGATTATGGTGTTATTTATTAACACGCGAAGAAAAAGAAAAGCAAGAAATATCTAACAACGCTTGATTAATTTCGAAGATAATAAAAACACCCATATAACTGTTTTTGAGTATTATTTTCTATGTCCAGTTACTGTTGAGAATTATTGAGTGATAGAGATATGCACGGAATTATAAAATGGAGTATGTACGTTAGCAAATAGTTTCTTTTCACAAAGATTGAGGAATATTTGGGTGAATTGTTTCAACATAATGATGTGAGCTCCCCAGAACTTGATTTGTTGATCATTTCTTCGATACAACTTCATAAATTGGTATTATTTTCTTATTTTATTGTCAAAAAAGCCTTACGTCCTTAGTGAAATACATCAGGAATATATGTGAAAGAATTGAATGTGAGAGTGCAGATCGATTGCTCTGAGGTTGATTGGAAGCGTACAATTCCTCACAAAATTTGATGAGGCCCCAAAGATAGCTCCACGCTTTTGTAAAAAAAATGCAACTGAACTATTGCGCACAGGAATGCTGCATATAGTAGCATCAATATCGGATATCGATTGCTCCTGAGCTACAAATCCCTAAGTGCAATGAGATTTATCAGAGAGCTCGGAGGCATACGAAGTCATTATCAATACAAAAGAGCTGATATTTTTCAAACACAATAAAGCAACTATTAGAAACTTCCCTGCTTGAATCCTGAACCTTCATTCAGGTCGACAGCTACTTTCGTGGATCGTTCAGAATATAGAAACTTGAATCTATTTGATTGCGTTAGATAGTTTATACTAAAGATGAGGTACTGGGAATCAAATCTTCTATATAAATGGAAATCAATGTTTATATGTTTGTACTTTATGCATTCCGAAACCATTGATCAGATTGTAGTGAAACTTTGATAGAGTGTTCTGGGGACGTACGAGACGGTTTGTGGCACAAAAAATCTATATGGTAATGAGTTTTTTTTCTCTCAATGAATTTTACTGCTTTAGTGGAAAGAATGTATATTATCATTGACCCAATACACAAATAATTAACTATTGTTTTCACCTCATCGAAGTTTATATCGAAAATTAGATTAATATTACTATAATATTAAACAAAGTTGGGTTACTTACACCATTCATAAATCAAGAGCAGCTCTACCGATTTTCATGATCTTTGATTTAATAAATTTGTCTCCGTCCAGGATAGCAAAATAAGTATTTAAAAATCGGAAGGAGAAATATCATCCACTCATACATTTTGTATAAGACAGATTTTTTGACGATATCATGAGAACTTATTTATCATATCCAGCTCATAAGAGTTTTCCCAGGATGGAACAATTAAAAGCAGCCGATAGGACTTGAAAATGAATTTAGAAATTTCAGGTCTCATCGGCTGCTTTTTTTCGCCATGCGAGCGAAACGAGCTTGGTCAAAAATAAATCACCGTGCAAGCGAATTGAGCTCCGTCAACGTTGAAACGCCTTTCTAGATATGCGAACTCGGTTAACGGTAAGCTGCGGTGCTATCGAAGCAAGCTTGATCAACGGTAAACCACCGTACGAGCAAATCAAGCTCGGTCAACAGTAGACCGCTGTGCGAGCAAAACGAGCTTGGAAAACTGTAAGCTGCCGTGTGAACGGAGCGAGCTCGGCCAATGCCAAGCTGCTGTGCGAGCGAAAAGAGCTCAATTAACAACAAGTTACCGTGCGAGTGAAACGAGCTCGGTTGACTATAAGCTACCGTGCGAGTGAGGTGAGTTGAGTCAACTGTAGAACGTCGTGCAAGCGGAAAGAGATTGGTCAACGATAAGATGACGTGCGAGCGAAGTGTGCTCGGTGAACGGTTAGACGCTGTGCGAGCGTTGCAAACTCAGTTAAAGGCAAGCAGACGTGCGAACGAAGTGACGTCGCTCAGCTGTAAACCGCCATATGAACGAAGCGAGTATGGTAAACTTGGATTACTCCCAGCACATGCATATTCATTTCATTGTTACATTTTGGTTAGGGTCATATTCAAATAGACAAGTTATGTCCAATATAATAATTACTTCTATATAATTACTTGAAGAAGCATGTCATGTGAGATTCATATATTTAATGTATATTCTTCGATAAATTAACAAGCAAAAAAGTAATATAATCTCAAAGACATTCAGTGGAACTGCAGTCTCAGCCAAATACAAAGATCTCCTATTTCGATTGATTTTCTACAAAAGAAGATCTTTTTACAGTGTGACATGTCCTTATCATATCCGGGTTATAAGGTCCTGATATAAAAAGTAGGCTCAAATACCTTGCAATTCGAATTTATCAATTCTGTGGCGTTACGAAGTACGCCGGGTCAGCTAGTATAAAATATATAGTTTACTTGATTTATCAAATAGTTGTTCGGAAATTGGAATGTATGTTACATTATGTCAATTTATCGTCGCCCGATTTAATGAGTTTATCAATTCATTAATTCAATTACTCATGTGATCTACGTATCATAATTGGATGATGAGTCTTGAGTTATTCTAGTAGTTTAGTTCCATCGTTCCAACAGTGAAGACGTGGCTTTTTTGACAATAAAATTGGAAAATAATACCAATTGATGAAGTTGTACCAAAAAATGATCAACAAATCAAGTTCTGGGGAGCTCACATCATTATGTTGGAACAATTCATCTTAATATTCCTCAATCTTTTTGCTAACGTACATACTATATATTCCATTATATAATTTGGTGCATATCTTTATATATATAACAGAGTTAGTGAAGCGGTAGTACTAGTGCTAAGTGAGTTGAGTTACTGGGTGTGTAAATTGAGTACTATGATGCATGTGTAAGATTAAGGTGTGGTGCGACTGTGGTTGGTTGCCGATGGCTCAGCGAGCAGCTCAGGGCTGTAGCGTGCCCTAGCTGGCCGTCAACGATGCGGCGAGCAGATTTGGGCTGTAGTTATCCTTGCCATGTTATCATCGGCTGGGATTGAGCAGTGGAATTGTAGCAATCCTGACCAGGTTGCTGATGGAAGAAATGTGTGTGTAGGTGTATGATGTGTGTGTGAACTGTTGACACAGGTAATCTCTTACTGAGCCTTGTAC
This sequence comes from Dromius quadrimaculatus, assembly GCA_963989225.1. Classification (NCBI taxonomy): domain Eukaryota; kingdom Metazoa; phylum Arthropoda; class Insecta; order Coleoptera; family Carabidae; genus Dromius; species Dromius quadrimaculatus. The sequence continues at coordinate 10,245,723 of OZ022328.1, forward strand.
TTAGATATTCTAACACCTTTAGGGCCTCGATCCAATTACCAAGTTCCAGAGGACAAAGGACTCACTTGGGTTATTACATAACAGTTATATTTGATATAATGATCATTGAAGATGATCAATAGAACATATTGAGTAAGAATCTCAAGAGTAATATATTTCTATCTAGGAGTTTTCAACGTTTTTAACATGTAATACAACAAATCATTTATCTATCATATCTCAACAATAGTTTCGTTCCTAACAACACACGAATCCAGCCATGTCCGTACAGATATAATTTTAAGCGCATTTCCACAAAAAAAATACGCTATTATATGCACTTTGGCTGCCTGGCTGGCTGGCTGGCTGGCTGGCGTGACGCTGAGATCTCAGGAACTACAGTACTTTCAGACTTGAAACAGGTATTAAATGGAAGATGCTGTTTTGTAGGCTTGCATAAGCTGCTGAATCTTTGTATTCATACACTCAGTTTTGGTTAAAGATTGGAACAAAAATTGAAAAGGTAATTACCGCTGAACTATGCATAATCGAAATCTGGAAATTGTTGCACAAAATGAGCAACATGTCACTCATTGGATTTTATATAGCTTTGGAGGTAATTTTTAGGGATTTTTCATATATAGCTTTGATGAAGATCAAATTATTATAAGTTACAGCACATGACCTCTTGTCAGTCAATAACCAAACAATGAAGATAAGAAGGTACTTTTGAGTTTGTCTGCGTACAAATTATGTACCTATCAAATAGCCAACTTGAAACTCGTACTAAATGAAAGCTACCCTTTGGTAGGTTTGTCCAAATTGCTTGACTTCAAGCTCAGTGATTGTGGGAGATGGTAATTTGCGAAATCTCTGAGGTAACAAGCATTCATGAGCTGTCAAAAATGCGCTTTCAAGATGATTCTTCAATTTTTTTTTGTGGTGATCTCCCTGGTATCACTATTTTGTCTGTTCTGTGCCCCACCGACGACTTGACTTCTGGTAACCCCACCTTACGGCTGATGACATATCAATCCATCTATCAAGTACATTTTAAGAGTCTGCCTCACCCGTGGCTGCTTGCTACGGGCGTTATTGATATTTATTTGATTTATTCATGTCCAAACCTATGTGGAAAAGATTTGCTCCCAACAAAGGGTTCAGATGATACGCAGTGACTTCCTCAATATTTATCTAGTATTCGACAAAAACCAGTCTTTTCAGCTTGTAAGGATTCATCCGTTACTTAGTAGAGCCTTCAGATGTGCAAACTCTCTGACAGTAAATTGAATAGATGATAATTTGGTGATCAATATGCAAGAGTCTGATACTCTGCTTTGTATCACCTCTAGAAGTACGTGAAGTATCAAGTTGAAATAGTCATTAGGAACTTAAGGATGTGAAAAATTACATGCAGGATCAAATTATGGTTGAAGACTGTTTTTATTCTTAAGCTCATAAGTAAACAACGCTCTTCATACTTTGTTTCTGATTCTATCCTATCACATGATTTTTCTCTGTATTCTCCTGTCACTTCGACTCTTCCAACATTTTTGAAATACATGAACTATGAGGTCCTCTCGTACTCAACAAAAATAAGTTTCTTGATAATCTATACATTTCTCAGAATTTCATTGAGTAAAAAACTACTTTCGATTTTGAATTCTGTATATTTTATTTAGAATTTCTACGTTTTGATCCTTTGACCAAGGATTATGCATTATTTATTTTTGATCGCCCGAAAAACGTTGTGTGTACCTCCACCTAGAGTTCTTTTTTGTTCTTACCCAAAATTGCAGTCTCAACTTCACTTCGGCCGCAAACAACGGATTCGACCAAAACAGATAACCTTCACGGCCTTGATACACAAATAACTATTCTATAGCCCCTCTTGCGGCTATGAAGATACACTTTTTTATTCACATCTGTTGAATATTGGATTTTGTACACATCAATCAAAAGTTACTTTTTCAAGACTGTTCAGTCACAATTACTTTATAAACACCGATTCAATTTTGTCGCGGGAAGCATATTATATTTTTCTGTTAGCATTAGAGTTTCTGAGAATTGAAAAATTGATACGCATTTTTCACAAATGTTAGCTCGATAAAAGATAATAGAATAAAACAATTCCAACAGCCACCAAGACTCACAATTATTGCAATGTTTAAGAAATGAATAAATACAATTTAGGGATTTTAAATTGAGTCATGATAATCGCCTGGAAAACGTTTTGTAAAATTTTGCCGAAGCGTTCTTTATTAGTCTTGCCTGAAACTACAGCCTCAGCTAACGCTTCGTTCGCAAACAACAGATTCAAACACAATAGGATTATGTGTGATTTTTGTATGACATGTTCTAGATATCAAAATACTTCCTCACGTTCAATTTCCTAATTTCTGTTAGAGTTTGTTATTGTTTTCTGTTAATTAATTCTTGTCTTAATCCTGGATCATTGAATATCGATATTCAGGATCATTCTCATCTAAAGTCTCACGGTCTATCAATACATACTTTCTCCTTTTTAGGTAGTGCTTGGTATTGGAATGAATTCACATACATATTTACAGTATTCAATTTATGCGGAAACATTGACACATAATTAGAATTGATTTGTTCTGGAAGCATATCGTAATTAACACTCGAGTAATCATAATTAGTCTGACATTTACAAAGCCCTTTATGTGTAGCCATTTTCAAAATTTACTCAGTTTGAAATTCAGCTAACCATACAATGTGATATCTGGTAATGTGACCACGTTACTGCGTACATTCATCATGGATCCAAGGGTAACTGCGATGCCTCCACTCCAAAATTGGTGACGAAACGAGGACGATAGCAGCACAGCTTGTTATATTGAATTACTCATGATGTGAGTACTTGTGTCAGGAATTTCATCATGTTTTCCCACTATATTCTGCAATTGCTTAATGAGTGAGGAGTTGCATGCCACCATTTAAAAAAAAAAAAAAATTGGTTTTAAATGGATTAGACATATTCTTGCTCCAAACTTATTCTTGAGACTTTATACAAATCAATACATACAGGACACTGTGTAGTGACCTTTGGAAATTTCCGTGAAACAGAACTCCATGAATTGTTGAAAAATCAAAAATTCAGAAGGACGAAAACTGTAGATACGTGTTCCATCCTTATTGAGTCCCTTAAGTACAGTGTAACTGAGCCTTGAATGAACAAACTTGTGAACCGTAGAGCAATGAAAATGAATAATCTATACATTTTTCAGAATTTTATTTAATAAAAACTACTTTTGATTTTAAATTCTGTATATTTATTGGAAACTTTGACGTTTCGATTCTTTGACCAAGGGTGTTTTTCAGAAAACAATGGTACAAAAACACAAATGACAACGGTCAAAGACTTTGTGGTATAGCGACAAGAAACAACATGAATAAAAGTAGTACCAAACATAAACATCCAGAAATACATGAAATAACTTGGGTATCGCCAGACCAAGTAACCCAGACCCAAATAGACCACGTACTAATCACAGGAAGAAAACAATCAGATATAACAGATGTAAGATCATACAGAGGAGCATGCGCGGATTCAGACCACTTTATGGTAATAGCAAGTCTTAAACAGAAAGTAAGAAGAAATCAGAAGGACAAAAGCAAGAAAACTGAATGAGACATAGAAAAACTTAGCAATGAAGACACAAGGAAGAAGTACGAAGAAGAAATAGAGAAGCACATCAAAGAAAAATATGAAGAAGAGGACAATGTAGAGAATAAGTGGCATAAGATACAAAACTGTATGAATCAAGCTGCAAAAAATGGATAGGAGAAGAAAAACAAGAAAATAAAAAAACATGGTTCAACAAAGAGTGCCAAGAAATAGTATTAAAAAAAAAAATGCAAGACTGAAGTGGATGAATACAAATAGGAGAGAAGACAGAAGATTATAAAAAAATGAGGAAGAAATGTTGTAAAATTCTAAGAAAAAACAAGAAAGATTGAAAAGACGATAAAATAACAGATATTGAAAAAGAAAGTGTGAATAGAAATTCAAAACAATTCTATAAAAAAATAAATTAACAAAAAAGAACATACAAACCAAAAGTCTACTGTATAAAAGACGCGAAGGGCAACAAAACAGAAAACGATGAACAATATAAGAAAACATGGGTAGAACACTTCAAAACCCTGCTAACAGACCCGCAACAAAACGTGGATATTACAACACAAGATGAAATTGCGGACGAAGGAGTATTAGAAGAATCAACAAAAGGAGAAGTCAGAGAAATAATAAGGAGCAGGCGAAATGGGAAGACTCCAGGCAAAGATGGAATTAACACAGAACTAATAAATTATGAAGGAGATGAACTACACGAATATACATATAAACTTATAATGAAGGTGTGGAGAACAGAAAAAATGCCAAAGGATTGGGAAAGAGGACAAATAATCACAATTCACAAAAAAGGAGACCAACAAACATGCGAAAATTATAGAGGTATAACGCTACTGAACACGACATATGAAATAATGTCAACACTAATACAAAAGAGAGTCCAGAAAGAAACAGAAAACATAATAGGACAGCATCAGTGCGGATTCACGCAAGGCAGATCAACAACAGACGCTATACATACAGTTGAACAGATAATAGACAAAGCACATGAATATAAAATGAACATAGACTTATTATTTATGGATTTCAAACAAGCGTTTGACTCGATCAAAAGAGAAAAACTTATGAAAGCCCTAGAAGAATTTGGGATAGCAGCTAAACTAAGACGATCGATCTTGATGACATTAAGTGGAACAACAACAACAATTAAAACACAAAAAGGAGAAACTCGGGAATTCGGAATAAACAAAGGAGTAAGACAAGGAGATACACTATCAGCAACTCTGTTCAACATAGCGTTAGAATATGTGATGAGGAATTTGAACAAAGGAACACTCAGAACTAAAGGCGGACAAATAATAGCATACGCAGACGATATACTATTGGCAACAGAAAATAGGAAAATATTGAAAGAAATGATCGAAGAAATAGTAACAGAAGGAAACAAGATGGGTCTAAAAATCAATGAGAACAAAACTAAAATAATGAGGAAAGAAAAAAAATCAGGAAGTAGAAATATAAAAATAGGTAGCCTGAAGTTTGAGGAGGTTAATAAATTCAAATACTTTGGCATTATGCTATCAAATAATGGAGACAGGAAAACAGAAATCTAAGAGAAGATATTAACAGCGAACAGAGCCTTTCACGCAAATAAAAAATTACTCAAGGATAAAAGCCTAACAAAGAAAACTAAATCAAAAGTTTATAAAACAATAATCAGACCAATAATAATGTACGCGGCAGAAACAATGACAATGATCAAAAAAGATGAAGAAGATTCACGGATAGTAGAAAGAAAAATAGTAAGAACTATTACAGGAATAGTAAAAACGACAGAAAACGAATATAGAATATTAATGAACCATGAAATAGAACAAGAGCTGCAAGGAGAAGATATAGTAAGGAAAATAAAACAACAGAGGACGAAATGGTTAGGACACATATGGAGAAAAAGGGAAGAAGACACCGTAAGGGCAATTTTACAATGGGAACCAGGCGGAAACAGAAGAAGAGGCAGACCCAGGTCGAAATGGCTACAAGAAGTAGAAGCAGATCTGAGTAAAGCAGGAATAAAGAAATGGAAGGAGAAAACAGAAAATAGGAAGACATGGAGAGAAATATGTCAGAATATTTAGAACAAGGCAATGAGGACTGATCCCCCTCAAATAAAGGACCTAGAGAGCTTCAGAAGAAGCGGCGCAACCTCACCTGGGCTGTCCAAGCCACTATATATATGGTACAAAATGAAACAAGGCGAGTAACTAGATACTAAGAATATACAGAATACTAGATGTGATAACGTGGATATCACACCTGAACAAAAAGAATCAAATCCTCTGGCATTTACCCAAGGCTTGAGGAAAAACACGTGAAAACCCCAAATAGAGAAATATGTCCTACTTGGTACACCTCCGCCCACATCCCAAATCACAAAATACATTTCAACAAGACAGTGTAGCGCTACTCTTTGCTATTGGTTTGGCTCAAAACTGCAGTGTCGAATAGTCTTCAGTGTACTTTATAAACCAAAATATACACAGAACTACACCAACTAAAACATAGTCATGATATACCGGGTGTTTCAGACCACCCGTACCACCCAAATATTTCGCGAAATGCTGAACGGATTGATAAAAGAAAGAATAAGTGTGGAATGATTTTTATGATTCTATTGAATAAAAGCAAATTCGGATCCACCCCCTCACCCCCTGAGGGTGGGGAGGGTGCAACTTCCAAATTTCAGATAGCAACCCTTTATTTTGATGCAGATTTGGATTCTCATCTAAAAAATATAAAGTTTTTGCCTGAAACTTTTTTCATGTTCTTGACAGATGGCGCTGTAATCGCAAGGATTAGTTATTTTTCGTAATAACTTCAACGGCTAATACTAAGTAACCTAGGCTTGCACAGTCTTCAAAACACATTTTTTGAGTGTGGAGTGCTTTCGGGAAAGCGTTCTTGCCATTTCCTGGCGGTTGCTCTGAACCCACCATGACACTCGCCTAAAATTTGCAACATGTCAGCAGCTTCCCTATTGTTATAAACCATTCTAACAACAATAAAAATTTAAAAACGCTTTGACTCTTCTGACAAGAAGTCTTGCCAGATTTTGTTTATAAATATTTCTCCTACGCGGCAATTTAAAAAATAATGTACGGCTGGAATATTTATTTATTACTCAGTATTAGCCGTTGGAGTAATACCGGGAAATAACTTATATTTACAATTACAGCGCCATTTGTCAGGAACATGAAAAAAAAAATTCAAACAAAAACCTTAAAAAAAAGTTGAGAATCTAAATCTGCATTTAAAAGTAGGGGTTGCCATTCAAAATTTGAGAGTTGCACCCTCCTCACCCTCAGTGGGTGAGGGGGTGGACTTGAATTTGCTACTATTTAATAGAATCTTAGAAATCATTTTACACGTATTTTTTCTTTTTTCAATCCGGTCAGCATTTCGCGAAATATTTGAGTGGTACGGGTGGTCCGAAACACCCGGTATGTTACAAAACAACATCATATATAAAACTGACAAAAATATGAATATTTCATCTGCTTATCAAAAAAATTAATTCATGAAGCTTGATAATGAACAACATCCTATTCAGAAAACATTCACACATGACGTAGATAAACTAGTGGTTAATCTCAGTTCTACCCAGCTTTCGGATTCTGCTGTTTCTGTTCTGTCTAAAGATCTAAACTTTGCTGTCGCTCCTCGCCGTGTCCCCAAAGAAGAGATAATCACGGTTATTGAAACAGCTGTTAGGAAACTGTCAGAAAATGAGGCTTCAGAGGTCCGTCTTGGAACAGCAAAAAATTCAAAGAACGTGAAGCAACCCAAACCAAATTTGAGTGAAGAAGAATATGTGGGAGAGTCTACGTTATACAGACAAGCCGAACTGTGAACACTCGCATTGCTGAACATAGGAGATCCATAAGATTAAACCATCCACATAAATCTTCTATAGCTGATCATGCCATCGAGTTTCTGCATGACATCAAGTTTGAAGAAACAAGAATGGTCGCAAGATGCTCATCGATTCATAGTTGATTGGTCAGAGAAGCAATTGAGATACTTAAACATCCAAATATCTTCAACCATACTGATGGTTTCGAAATATCAAATGTTTGGCTTTCTGTAATCAATAACACCAGTGGCGTGCGGTGACTTTCGGTGATGGGTGTGCACAGTCGGTGGTAAGGAAGAAGATATATACATGGCCAATAATACAGCTTATTTTTCTCGCAAAAACCAGCAAACCATCTAAATTTTCTATATATTTTAATTTGGAAATGTCGCACGGACTGCTGGCCTTTAATTTTGATATTTTGAGTGAGTTTATGTCTAGCGTTGGTCCTGTTTTCATAATTTCTTTTTTCGTTCCGACATTACGACATGAAAAAGAATTTTACAGTGGATCACAAATTTTAGATCTATTTCCAGTTGTCATTCTACAAATGATAATTTCACAAGAATAAATAATTTAAGAAACGTATGAAATGAGTGTTCACCTGATATTGTTGTCTTAAATAACAAATAACAATATTTGAACTATTTTAAAACAAACTTATAAAAGGCGTTTAAAAAAGAACTCATCTAAACGTTGAATATCCAGCTCCAGGTGCAGAAAGTCTGCCTGCACCCAGCGAGGGAGAACGAGCGATAGGAGATCGCTAATTTCGGTATGCTTTTTCTCTGTCAGACTCTATTCCTTCACTTTCCTAATACTGACTATGCCAAACAGACCTCGCTCGCCGTGCAGGCGAGAAATCTGCACCTCAAGCGTCGACATTTGTTTTAAATATATGGCAGAGTGACCCGCGAGTTGCGCTCGTATTTCTGGTTGCATGAATAGATGAAATACGCTCGTTCTCTGATCTTATGATGAAAATTTGTGAAACAAACTGAAGTATTCAATAAACCATTATATTAATTTTATTTACGTAATTTCTCATATTTTCATAGGCTGTGCAGTGCACACCTTGCACAAATGGACTGCACGTTACTGAATAATATATATATATATATATATATATTATTCAGTAACGTGCAGTCCATTTGTGCAAGGTGTGCACTGCACAGCCTATGAAAATATGAGAAATTACGTATATATATATATATATATATAATGACTATGTTTTAGTTGGTGTACTTCTGTGTATATTTTGGATTATAAAGTACACTGAAGACTATTTGACACTGCGGTTGTGAACCAAACCAATAGAAAAGAGTAGCGCTACGCTGTCTTGTTGAGATGTCGTGTATTTTGTGACTTGGGATGTGTGCGGAGCTGTAACAAGTAGGACATATTTTTCTGTTTTGTGTTTTCACGTGGTTTCTCTCAAGCCTTGGGTGAATGCCAGAGGATTTTATTATTTTTGTTTAGGTGTGATATCTACGTTATCACATCTAGTATTCTGTATATTTTTAGTATCTAGTTACTTGCCTTGTTTTATTTTGTATCATTGTTTTCTGAAGAAGATCCTTGGTCAAAGGATCGAAATGTCAGAGTTTCCCAATAAATATACAGAATTTAGAATCAAAAGTCGTTTCTAATGGAAATGAAGTATACGTGGCATGCAGAATTAAAAATCTGCAGCAGTGCCATCTACCATAATGCAGCCAAAATTGCAGAATTGAAGAGAAACAGGACATTGTAAAGTGACCTTCAAAATTGTAAAAAACTCAGGCTTCAATTCTTCTACAATTATAAATGTTTTGCATCGAATGTCCTTGAGAATGATCTGCCGAATATTCATCTCCAGAACAACATTTGGCGATTGAACTTTCCTCATATTCTCATTTCATATTCTATATGATGTACAACCTTGAGAAAAAATTGTATCAGCTGCAAGGTAAAAGTCTTTCTTACATTGACCAAATAATATCATATATTATTCTAGGTAGTGAGATTCATTCACAAACCTCTTTCAGGTATCCTTAAACACAGCTGCAGCTTTGACTTGAATCCTCTTAGTCGAAGAAGCTTCTCGTCATATCTACTATCATGTTTTTTGATATCTCAAGAGATGTTTCTACTCTAAAATCCTCCTATAGAAAGAAAGATTGTGTCTTCAACTAATCTAAGAGATACCCTTACTGAAATACCAGTTTTACATCTGTCAACTCCTAGATGTGTTGAACTAATCATTGTTTGTTTGTGAAAGAAAGATTTGTACCTAGCTATTCTAAATCCTATATTTACTCAAGACGAAATTGTGAAAGAATTCAGTAATAAGTATAATCAAAACAAAGATTCCAACTCAGATTTTAAATAAGTGAGGTATGCTCTAACTACCTGTTCAAGTCTAATTTTGGTATATCGTCGGTCTTTTCATTACGTGTTTTGGTGTAAATAATAGGTTACTATCTCCAAACATGATATTAGGTGAAATATTTGTTGAACTCTTGTTTGAGTACGTGTCGAACACTCCAATTACTGCAACACTATTCACTAGATATCCTATGATTATTACAGCATTATGTCAGTATTCGAAAATGAGAAATGCTTGTTAATATTGAGGTCATCATTATTACCGCGACCTGCACTCTTTGTCTTTTTGAACTGAAGACTCTTATATTGTTACATATGAGTAACGTTATCACCTCTAATCCGTACAGATCTTACTTTTTTCATCTACATACATTCATGCATCGTCTATTCGAGAGTTTGATGCTCGTGTGTCAAGCAACAAATCAATAGCTATATTCATCCACCTTCTCATCTGTAGATACGTGATATTTTTGTGACTTCCTGCATCATCTAATACTGTCAAGATGATCATTTGTACGCAAGCTTTCTTGACTTATCCCCAAAGATAATCTTTTAAAAGTGGCATAGATAACATTAAGGTACGATTATGTGTTATAAAGTCATGTGAACTTGATAAGATTATCGTCTTCTACGTGAAGTTAAGGCATGAAATCTTTAAAGTTGACGGTGCGAAGCGCGGTGAAACTGATACAAAGCTCGCCTTAGTAAGCCAGCGGGTGCGTGAATGCAAACCGGAAACCAAAGTGACATTATTATAGTCCCAGGGGGATAGTGTGCTCTAAGCGACCGCAAATTCTAAATGCTTCTCAGCAAATTCCAAACTTTGTTTCACGGAGTTATATCAACCTACAATCGTTACAAACAATAGTTTATGCATTCAAAGGGGTGTAATTGCCTGAACCTATGCAATTTGAGAATAACTCACAGACAATTGGCTGCTTCACACTGTTTAAGATTTATTGGAATGCAGAAAGTTTCTGTTTGAATACTATGCCAAGATTCAAATATATCAAAATTGTCTGAGAATTGAGAATCATAGCATTGTTACGAAGAAATAATGGATAATTTCTAACTGTATTCGGGAGTCGCGAATAGCTAACTCAGCATAATGTGATTGGACTTGGGAACTTCATATCTTGACAAAATAGTTTTAATATTCATAAGAATAATCTTCAAATGATAGATTTCTCTTTTCAATGTCAAGCTGCATACACGAGAGTGACTTTGAGGGTGAGATATAAGAAAAATATCATGACTGGAACAGAATTTGAATTTCCAGTACAATGTCTAATGGTTTCATCTGCCGAAAACGTTCAGGTGACTCTCATATTTTACAAACATAATAATTAAAAAAAGAAACAAAACATTTCATTGTGTTACTCATTTTTAACAATACTAGTTCATCCTAATGAGGTTGTTATCATATCCTTTGAAGTCATCTATCAAAGTAATAAATAACAAGAATCATTAATTATACCTTTTGATATGTAGCTTCACAATTCCCCTTACGATCTGTCAATCGCAGTAAACGATGAAATTGGTTCTGTGAAAACTTATGCGCACGAAGTTATAACTTCGTCACGAGAATGGATCTTGAAACGTAATAAAGTGTGTTATATATTTATCAAATATTGATATTATAGTTGCTGTTCCAATGAATATCTTCATGAATTATTGTGTTATTCTAACTAGTAAACTATTACCCGAATAAAAAATTATAGAATCGATTTGAGAATATTATTACGTATTTCATAGTGAGTTATTTTTTTTTGGAATAACATCTGTAATCTTTTTTAGGTATGATAAGTATTTCATGTATTTGCCACATACGAGGGGGGCCCTGGAGATTCTCAACTCTATACGAGAATATATCGAAAAACTCTTGACCTGGTGAAGAAAACACAAAATTTCCTGGCGATTCTTTCTCTTATTTTCTTACATAATCTTCTTGCAATCAAATACATTCAGTTTAAAATGTTCTCACTTCTTAATACTATTAGCATGATACAATACGTCCAACTCTTCATTGGAAGTTAATCTTGGGTCCTCTAGTGATTTCTTCAAGTAATAAAGAAGGAATAGATCACTGGAAGCAAAATCTGATGGATACGGGGTATGTAGGAGCACTTGAAATCGAAGTTAATCAAGTATTGTCGCAACGTAGCGAGACTTGTGCGTAAATGTGTCATCATGATGAAATAGCGCCTCATTTTTTGCCAGATAGGCAAGTTTTACTCAGATTGCATCATTTAATTTGTCCATTAATCAAAATGTGAGCTCCAGTGATAGTTCTACCTTTTTCTGAGGAGTCTTTGAGTATTTCATCATAAAAATTCCGAATGACCGTTGCCAATTCCACTCGCTTGTTACAAAAATTTCGTCTAACGTCTTTTTTTCGTACAATTTTTTTCCCATTGCATACCTATGTCGCCATCTATGTAACAAATTTTGTAAAATAGTACGTGATAATGACACTTAATTGGAGAGTGCCAACTTAGGGAGCATGCGCGTCTGGCTCTTCCTCTTTCGTGTCCGAGCCGTTGTTGCAGACGGGTTGTTTTCGAGCAGTCTTGTGATTTTTCTTGTTGTTCTAAATTTTGTGACTATTTTATCCAATTAAAATCGGTGTTATGATTTTTTAAGTATTTTGTTTATTATTTTTATTCACGTTATTCCAAATTTAGTATTATTTTTGTTAGTGATTTCGTTTGAAGGTGATCCACGTGGTTAACCTTTTATTCTCTGAATTTATCTCTTTCATCCCTAATTCTTTGTTAGTTTTTTGTGCTCAAAATATTTTTCACCCTTGAAACTTTTATATTAAATTAATATTTTTGTTCTAAATTTTTTTTCTAAATTTTGTATGTACACTCAAATTATTAGAACCTACGAGATTTGTGGCTATCTTCGTTCCTCCTTCATCTTTCCTCACCTAAGTATGTTTGATGTATGAATGATTAGTGAAAGTGGTTGATAATACCTAATTCAACTATATTTTGGATCCAACGCGTTGCGGATTTGTCATTCAACAACTCGTTGTTTAGTTTCTTACGCTGTTTGTGTAGTTTTTGGTTTCTAACGCTTGAAATATTTTGTTGTGGGCTTTAGTTCCCGTTTTTAAGCTGAAAAATCCTACGAGTTTGTGAAGATTGATCCAATTTTTTAGTATCAAACCACGTTCGTAAATTTATCGACTCGTCGCTGATAATTCTTTTTCCTTGTCCTGCTAGAGTTCGTATTTTCTTTGTTTTTCTTCTCTTCAATGCTCAGCGTAGTTTTTTTTACTTTGTAAATTTTTAGTGCATTATTTGAAAAATCAGACGAATAAATAACTTACTGATTATTTTATTTAACTTTTACTGAATTTACAGTCTATTCGTTTTTCAATTCAAATCTAAATTTATTTATTCAAGTTTATCGCTTCACGTTTGAAGAGAGCTCTCCAAGTTTTCATAGGAACCTCCTGTTTCAGTTGAATTGGATACTGGTTGGGTTGTTTGTTTTCAGTGTAAACTGCTAGGGATCTTAGGGACCAGTGGCCACTTGAGACTAGTTTTTGGTCACTTTCAAGTTGAGAAAAACATCAACACGTCTACGAAATTAAGAACGTTAATATCTCCCGAAGTTGATGACCAAGCGTACGGCCAACCTTAACACCTTCAAGGACCGTTGGGTATTTATAGAAGCCCTATAAGACGCAAGATCAATTTCACTTAATTCAGGGAACGTTTTGGTCTGATGTTGTTTTTGTGGCTACCAATTCGACATCTATCTTCTCTGCCGATACTTCTCTTGAGTTCCGCCTGAAGAGGATATTTAGCTAGTTTTTGTAACGTAATTTTGGCTGTTGCAGTGAGATATTGTTTGTATTATAGCTTTAAACATTTTCATGAGTCAACAAATTTTTTTAATTATAATTTTTGGAATTATTTGCTTCAACTTAATAATAATTTTGTTTATAATTGATTTCGACGTCTATGCTTTATTTCTTTTTTGCTGTCGCTATTGTCTCCTAGAATAGTACCTTTTTCTCCTTTGATCATTTCCTGGGAGTGGCGCCCATTTCTTATTTTTTAGGTAAAATATTTCTGGTGCCCTTATTAATAGCTAGCCTGGGTCTTCACTTTCAAGGTAGGATATTCCATTACTTAAATTCAGTGTCAATCAGCAGTACATTAAGTTTTTGCTACCAAATAGTGAAGAAACATTACCTTTTTCAATTTCCTACTGCCACCTTGGAAACAGGAAAAGGTATACGCTCTAATACAATATTTGGATTACTGCTTGAACACTGACGTGTGGTGATGAATCCAAGACTCATCTAAAGTGATGGAAGTTCAAATAAATTTGATGGGATTGCGTTTAAATAAGTCTAGTCTCTTTTATGAGATGTCCAAATGAGTGCGTTCTGGATCGACAGTCAATAAACGCGGCATCCAGCAAGCAGTCAGCTTTCATTTATCCAAAACGTCACGTCAAATGTGGTGTACTTGGCCTCTCAAGATGTGCACATCCTCTGCAATTTCTCAAAATTTCAATCGACGCGACGATCGTATAGTGTGAAACTGTGGATTTTCGCGACGATTTCTCCGTTCACTGCTGGTTTTGGGCGTCATCGTGCCAGATTTACGTACACTTTCCAAGTGTCGAAAATAAAGGAGTAGATTCTTCTATTATATAATCTAACAATTTCCACATCTTAACTAGTTTCAAGCCCTCTAAAAAGAGGAACGTGGTCCCTGTGCGAACTTCAATTTCACTCATTCATAAGATAGTCAAAAATCATTAGCCTATCGTCACTGCTACAACAAATCTACTAAACACACAAGTCTAAGACCTTGCACAGCGCCATATCAAGGTTTTTCTGGGATAATATGATAGCAATATGGTCATACTAGTGACATCCATGCTTCCTTCCAAGATATGATAACAAGTTTGATTTAATTAGCATAAAGCTAGGAATAACACATTATTGATGATATAAACTATGGAAATCAACAAAATATGCCAATATACCTATGGAAAAATAGGAATCCAAGACAAATCTGATAGATAATGAGTATTTCACAGTTCTATAACAACAAAAAAGCACTTTTATTACTATCAAAATTTTGTCCAACTTCTTCTCAAAGATCAAGATATTAGTAATATCCCACACAAATATTCAGGAGCCTTTCTATATACAATTTTATGAACAAATTCAATAGAAATGTACTAAATGAATTTACTTATGCTCAACCAATTCAGCACAAAGAGCATTCTTTCAATTTTAGTGTATCTATTGCAGTTTAGTATTTTTTTTTATTAACGTTCACGTGCTTCGCCTTGTCAGTTCATTGTTCAATGTATTTTGATGTATTAAATTTTATGTAAAATTTTGGTATCAGTAAGGGATGGTATTACATGGCCGTTGTTGTTGTTATCAAATACTTGTCAAAATTGGTTTGGTATATAATCTTCATTTCTATCTTCATAATATTTAGAACAGTTCATCAATATGTGTTCTACATCCAGTATTGTATTTCACTCTTCGCTTGTAGTGGGAGTTTTTTTCTAGAACAGGTAATCATGTAGTAATCTGGTCATTTCTGCAGTGTACACTAATCTCGCTTGGTAGATGGTCTTGGAAGGTTCCATTGTCAGTGATTATTGCCGAACCCACTTCTCCATCGATCTTGGAAGCGTCAGTGGGATTGGAATGAGGTCCTTTGTGATTCTGCTTGATTTCGTGGAACTTGTTTGTCACGATCTCACGGATTGTATTTTTCTTATCATATTGTAACGAATTTAAGTCTGTAAATTAGTCATTTAGGCTTTACTGGTGCTTAGAATTATTGTCGAGATATGTTACACCAACAATTAGAAGCGAATATATTTGTTTTCCAGAAAATTGCTGGTACCTTGTAGCATTTTCTAGAATAACCTGGACGTTTGCGGGAAAAATGTAGTGGGGAGAGACCAACGGTATATATTCGCTGACTAAACGAAAAGCATTATTGATTTTTGGCTCAGTGACCTTATACTATGGATTGCTAGCGATTGAAATAAACTGTGTTATTCAAATAAATTAACATTGACATAAATAATTGAAGTTAAGTTATAGTGTAGTATGATGATCTTTAGTTTAAATAAGAATTAATTATTAAAAATAGTGTTACTTATCTGATTTATCATTTTAATAAATCATGAAAATAAGTAGTAGTATTTAGTAACTTCTGTTCCCTGAATTAAAATAAATAACGTTACAATATTGTAAGAGAGTTGAGTGTATATTTGGTTTTCCAATAATTCTTGGAAGGATTTTGAGCGATAGGTTGGTTTGTATGTTGGGCACAATTATATTCGCAGATTCAAGTAATTGATTCATGTGTTCTTGGAGAGGAGTATGATTTCTAGTTTCTGTCACATGACTCGTGGAGTCAAGCATGTACTGACATGCGGCTTAGTTAGGTTTAGCTGCTAAGTCGGTTATATAGGATAGCGTCAATACTATACTTTGGACTTCAAGTGACGGTTTATTTGCTATTGGACTAGATCTGTATGTTACAGTAATTATTTTTAGCGTCGCATGGTGTATTGAGTCCTGAAGATGAAGGGTTAAGTTTAGTATTTATTCTGTACAAGGTGCAGCTGAGCGAATTGAGATTTGTTACATCAAAGAAGAAATGACCCCCAATATTTCAAATGGGGCAGTATTATGGTATTAAGAATAACCATTTTAGTACATCTAGATAGAGATTTCTCTATTGTGCACATTGAGTTCACTTTCTTGGCAACTTCCTTGACTATTATTCCAATATTTATCTATGTCATACTTATTGACCATCCTTTTTCTTATGAATCGCTAGCTTTCCGCGTTGTTTTTGCCAGTGCTCAATTACTTCAGTCTATTTAAATTCAACCAATTATTCACATCTCACAGTTCCTGATTTCATGTATCTCACAATTAATTATGATTGTAAGTGTCGAGGAATATTAATGCATCATCGGCGATGAGATGAATTTTCCACTTGTGTAAAACGTCGGGGAGGTTATTGATGTGCAGAATGAACAGCGAAGGTCCTAATACACTACCTTGTGGTACATTATTGTCACACGATTGTTTATCAGAGATCTTGTTACCGTATTTAGTTTTTTGTATCCTATTTTTCAGATAACTTTTCATCCAACGGAGAACACTGCGCCCCAGACCCATTTTTTAATTTTCTTTAATATTTTGCGATATATGGTTTCATACTCCCGCTGGAAATCATGAAACACAGCACAGGCTGTTCTTTTAGAGAGTGTTTCTATTTAAGGCCTGACTATCACTTACTCGATAGAGCTCTTTAAACCACCCTTGTATCAGGATATATAGGTTGATAATGATTAGAAAACAAGTCTTATAGGATTTGAGTGGATGTTTATGGCAGAATTCCTCGTGATTTATTTCAGTTATCTCAAGTTCAGCATTTTTCAACAAAGATTGAATCTTCAGATATCACATAGTTTCTATGTGACATTCATGACACTTCAATCAATTTACTCTTTCTGTTCGTGTGATATTTTGTTGTAACTATCTCATTCACCTCTTGGCAAGCTGGAGCTTGATAATTTGAGCTTGTGTGTAAGTGAGATGATAATGCCACATGATCGATGTTCCATTACTACAAATTCGATATGGTGAATGCCTCAAAATGCTTCTTTTCCCAGCTTCTCTGACATAATTTATCCAAATATGAGACTAATTATGTAGAATACAATTAGGGTTGTATCCTATGATATCAAGATGCTCTTGAAAACAAAAATGTTAGACAAAAAGTGCAATACCTTTTTCTTTTGGTGAACAAGATATTTCAAGATTTTCTTGATTCTACCTGAATCTCAATGAAAGTTATCATATTTAGATGATGATGTTTGATTACTCATATTTCAAATTATTCAATGTCCGACTAATTCTTTATTGTTGTCATAATAACACTGATTCCAGGGTTATCCCATAACTAATAATACCGAAAGTCAATATTTTCAAGAATAACAAACAGAAATACCACAGTCCCTAGTTACAGCAAGTAACTAGAGTAATCTGTCTGACAGAAATCACAATGACAGAACATAAATAGTAAATTAGTCGGACATTAAACATTAAAGGCACCACGGGAGTTTAACGGGCGATGATGCCTGTGGTCAACGTACTCACATTGAGCCAGTGGCTCTTGGAAAGTATACAGTTGACTTCAGGCATTATTGTTCCTTCAACAACCTTGATACATCAATTACTATTCTGTCGCCCCCTATACTTCACTTCTCTGATATGTCGTTATCAGCTGACTTAATTGTTGATTACTGACTGCTATTTTTAAGGATGATCTATATTCATCGACACGATATTTCCGATATTATAGAAAAGAATATCTAGAGTCTCATTCCTTCAATGTTCAAAAATGTTTTCTTAGTCTGAATTATTTACTCATGCCTCTAGAATAAATAAGATCA
The DNA here is from genome assembly GCA_963989225.1 of Dromius quadrimaculatus. Taxonomy (NCBI): domain Eukaryota; kingdom Metazoa; phylum Arthropoda; class Insecta; order Coleoptera; family Carabidae; genus Dromius; species Dromius quadrimaculatus. The sequence continues at coordinate 10,264,049 of OZ022328.1, forward strand.
TCCAGTTCAAATTGGCCACAATATCAAATGATAAGTGAGGTTTTCCTGAGGAAATTCAAATATTATGTTGAATGTATAGTGCAAGACTCCTAATAATTTCCTGTTATTTTCATGTTAATCAAATTGGAAATGATTATTATCATCACAATTATTTTTCTGATATAAGTAAAACACTTGCTGACGAGATTATTATGAAAATTCTTGCAGAAAAGTGATTTATACATTATATTCTGTTTACATGCAATAACTAATTACTAGGTGTAAGTGAACCATATGATCATTTCTATTACATGGTGTAATATAGATAATATCAAGCGTATGTAAAGTGAAATATTATGAGTGCTGTTAATCTCACTGAAATATACTCTTACGTAAATTTTTCAAGTACCCATTATAAGCTATCTTGAATATATTCATAATTATATGAAGGTAAATTAATTCGGAAAATAGTTATTATGATCAACTAATTGCCCTTCTAAAACCGATTTCGCTCCCTACGATCATTTGAATGATCATCAAGCATGGAGAAGAATAAATATCTCTGAGAAATAGCTCCTATCTATGACGGTGTATTATTATTTGAGAAAACCTCTTAATGTACATTCGGAATAGAGCTCAAAAAATTTGAAATATGATTTTTATTCTGGATAACTTTGGCGAAATACAATAACAATATTCAAGATAAGATGGAGGGGAACATAGGCAATATGATTGGATCGGAAGATCTGACATCTTATCGATACATATATTTTTTCTTGTATGCACTAACTTAGTTGCGTGAACTCAGCTCTTCCAAAACAGAAGTTAACAAAGTAATAAAAATATTCTTCCAATCTTCGTATATTCCGACACATTAATAAATATTCCATTTTTATCCCATCAAATATTTTTGAGCTTATTGGATTTTTCTGTGCTACTGATAAACACAGTTTATTATATAGTGTGGCAAACCTTGATTTGCAGTTGAACATGAATAATGTTGTGGTCTTAACAGCGTAGTATATATTTTTCATTTTAACTCTTGATTGGAGTTCCGCAGCCTTGGAAATGAACTAGCCTGAAAAATATGAATATGAATATTGACAGATAAGCTTGCGTTAGGTCCAATTTAATTACGTATTCTCAAAACAATTTGAGAATGTATTCTATCATAATTATGTGGGTTTTTATTAGAATAGATAAATTATTCAGAAAATGTCAATCTTTTATTTACTGTCAATTATTAATATATATAAAAACATTCGAGTAATTTTTTACATCAAAATACACGCCTTCTTAGCCTGAATGCTTATCTTACACCGCATTTCCCACATCTCGGCCGTCCTGGTAATCGTCCGTCTCGGAGGATGCTGTGTAGGGAACCCAAGGCTTCATGAATTTGGCACAGGTGGTTGTCTTCATAGGCCCATCATGGTAGCCCTCCTTCTGCACATCATACGTATTATTAGTTTTGACCCTACGTACCTGATATGGTCCGAAATATTTTGGTAGTAGTTTTGCCCCAGGGCCAGTATGTGTTTTTTTTATAGCGACTAAATCGTTGACTTTGTAGACATGGGCTGGTCGCCTTCTTAGATTATAATTTCCTTGTTTTCTTCTTGGATTTTTTTTTATTTGTAATTTGGCCTTATGCCTCAAATCTTCTCTTGTCCTGTCAAACTGTTTTCTTATTTCTTCATCAATCGCGGCTTGAATATTTGCACTTGATCTACTCCTCAATTTCACTCCAGTAAGTAATTCGAAAGGTGAAACGTCAGTACTCCTGCTTCGAGATGAATTAATAATTTGCTGCACCTTCCCTACATGTCTGTACCATCCTTGGGGATTCTCAATTGAGAGCTTGGATAACACAGGAATTATCATCGAATTTATTCTTTCAGCTTGTCCGTTCGCACGAGGCAATCCTGTCGTTATCTTATAATGCTTGATTCCTTCTTGTTCGTAATAGTTATCAAATTCCTTTGAAGTGAATGCACTCCCTCGATCTGATATTATTTTCACGGGATTTCCAAATAAACTACTCTGTTGTACTAATTTTTTGATCACTTCCGCTGTAGTAGTCGATCTTGTAGGATACAGCCAAACAAATTTCGTAAATGCATCCACGACTAAGAAAATATGTTTATAACTCTTTCTAGTAGATTCTAGAGGTCCTAAGTGATCCACGTGGTGCGTATGTAACGGTATTTCTTCTTTTTCTAAGGGAGATAAGAATCCTTTTTGTTTTCCTCTTTTTCTATTCACCTATTTACCAAGATGCACGGTATACAGCTGGCAATAATTCTTCCAACTTTCGCTTTCAAATTCGGTATAAAATAGTTTTGTCTGACTATCTCTTCCGTCTTCTGTATGCTTCTATGTTCCTCTCCATGGGTTACACTAATAATCTGCGTTTGTAGCTCACTTGGTACTACTAATAATTCAGTATTATCTTGCAGCTTGTATACTATTCCATTTCTTAGAGTGTAATTTTCATATGGCGTTGTTTTTAAAAATTCTTTTATAGCTTTTAACTTTTCATCGGAGTCTTGAGCATCTCTCATTTTTGTTATACAACTTTCTATCCCTATCTGAGTAACAGGATATCGACTCAAAGAATCAACGTGTCTCATCTTGGATCCTGCTCTATGCTCCACTACAAAGTCATATTCTTGTAAAAATAGAAACCATCTAGCAACCCTGGTTGATAGATCTTTTTTGTTCATTTTTTTTTTTCAAATGCTGAACAGTCAGTTACGATCCTGAATTTGGTACCTAATAGATAAATTCTAAACTTCTTCAGAGCTTCAATAACAGCAAGCACCTCAAGCTCATAGCTGCTATATTTTCGTTCTGCTTCGTTAGTTTTCTTACTCATGTAGTATATAGGATGGAAACAATTATCTTCTTGAGATTTTTGAAAAAGGATAGCCCCATATCCATCTACGCTAGCATCAGTATGTACTTCGAGTTCCGCACCCTGTCTGTAAATATTTAATACAGGTTGCTGTGACAAAATTTTCTTCAGTTCCTGGAAGGCATTTCGCTGATCTTCTCCAAAATAAAATTTATTATTTGCTTTCAGTAAATCACTCAGAGGTTTGGCTATGAGTGAATAGTTAGGTATAAATTTCCTGAAGTATCCAGTCAAACCAACGTAACTTTGCACCTGTTTTGCGGTCTTCGGTTCAGGGTAGCACATAACTGCTCTCACTTTAGCTGGTGACGGATGAATCTTACCATCTTCTGTAACGTGGCCTAGGAATTCGACTTTTCTCTTTAGGAATTGACATTTCTTTATATTAATTTCCAATCCATATTCATGAGCTACTTGCAACACCTTCTGAAGTTTATTGATTGCATCTTCTGCATTTTTTTTCTGGAATTATTATATCATCCATATATGGTAAAGCAACACCATTGTTTATCAATGGTCTGAATATATGGTTTATATATTTCTGAAATACAGTTGGTGAATTGCAAAGTCCGAATGGCATTTTACAGAACTGAAATTGTCCATTGTGTGTCACGAATGCAGTGTATTTTTTGCTATTTTCTTCGACGCTCACATGAAAGAATCCATTTTTTAAATCGATTGTACTGAATATTCGGGCTTCTTGTAAGTTATCTAGCAAGTCCTCTATCAATGGAAGTGGGTAAAGATCCTTTGAAATTACTTGGTTTATCTTTCTATAATCTATACAAAGTCTGGGTGAGCCGTCTTTCTTTCTTGCAATTACTACTTGACTCGCAAATTCTGAGTTACTCAGTTCTACAACTCCCGTTTTTAACCACTCTTCTACTTGTTCTTCCACTATTTTCCTTTCAGCAAATGGCAAACGTCTGGGACTGAAAGCAATGGGTTCTTCATTCTTCATTACTATCTTCATTTGTAGGTCAACACATTTCGATGAGCCAGGTATATAATTTTCTATCATCTGCTTTATTTTGCTTCTTGAATCTTCGGATACTTCATCACCAATATCTAGTTCTTTTTTTTCAAAAGCTGCTATCTGTAGAATATCTGGTTCTGATTTTCGTTTAGAAATTTTCACTCCATCTTCATTGATTACAAGTTCAGTCTGGTCTAACAGTTCATTGCCAATAATACCATTTGTTTCCATAATATCGTCACGAACTACATAAACTCTGGTTTTGTATATTTCATTTTCCAAGTTAACTTCTGCTATAAAATACCCTTCAGGTTTTGTTTGTGATTTCCCAAAACCTTTCATTGTCACATTTGTTATATAACTCAGGGCAACCAATCATGTAGTGTATTCTGTTCCTAATGACGTTTACAGCACTTCCTGTATCAATTAATACACGAACTTTTGTGCCATTTATCTCAATGCTCTTGCACATTTTATTTGTACTTTCAACTGAAATATTTTTGACGTTTGCTGTTGATTGCATTGTATTTGACCCTTTGCATTCAAAACTTTTATGACCGAACTGATTACATTTGAAACATTTAGAACCTTCATCTTTCGCGATACAACTTGATGATTTATGGCCTAAAGTTCCACAGCTGAAACATCGTACTGTCCTATTCGTTCTGTCTTCATTCTTGAGTTTTGGAAAAGCTTCCCTACGGTTTACTTGTACTTTTGGTTCATATTTACTTTTGAAATCATTATAAATTTTCAATTTGTTCTTAAATTCCTCCAACGTAGTCGCACCATATAAAATCATTTTGTTGGACGATTCATCTGTTATTCCATCGATTACATATTGAGTTGATGATACATCTTCAATATTGCCTCTACTTGCAATTTCTTTCATATGTAAATAATATTCTTGCAATGTTTCATTCCTCCGTAGCTTTCTACTTGACAACATTTGATGAAGTTGCACACTATTCAGCTTCTGAGAAAATTCTTTCAATAGTGATTTTTTCAACGAAGCCCACGTATTTATTCCGGTTTCTCCTTGAACATAAAGTTTTGCAAGACCCTTCAAAGATTTTTTAGCAAACACAAATTTATGTAACTCGCTCCAGTTAAACATTGTGGCCATATCTTCGAATTCAGAAATCCATTTTTCTACTGCATACATACTGCTTCCGTCGAAAGAACGAATAGAGTCCTCTACGTCCCTAAAATTCATTGAAAAAGATACTGGCTGCTGAATTATAACAGAACTTGCATGAGAAGTAACGCCAAAATCTCGCACGCTAGTATTTCCGTTTAAATTGCTATCAGCATCTTGTTCTTCCTCGTCTCCTTCTTCTTCTTCTTCTTCTTCGGTGTGTTCAAGTTTATCTTCAACAATTTGTTTTAATGTATCCAAGTTCAACAAACTATTACAAATGGATTTAACTAAATCTTCTTTCGATGTTTTAGAATCTAAAGTTAGTATATTTGAAATTAATACTACGTCATTGACACTGCAGATCTGATTTATATACTGAATTTTTGTATTGTATTGAGCTGAGTTGATTTGAAAAGTGAAACCAGTAAAATTACGTACCCGTTTTTGACTTGTTCTATCAGCCTCTTCTTCAAATAATAATTTATAAAAAGTTTTTATTACCGTAAATGAAGCAGCTGTGATGTTATCATTTATTGTAACAATTTGTCCTAGCGTCGTCATTGTTCTTCTTTTTTATTTTTGCTTTACTTTTTTTCTTCTTTCTTCGATTTTTCCCAATTCTTCTTTCTTCGCCTTCCTTCTTCCTATTTTCCGCACTTGTTCTTCTTTATTTGTTTTTGTTCTTCTCTTCCTATTTTTCGCACTTGATGTTCTTCTTTATTCGTCCTTATTCGTCTTTGTTCGGTTTTAGTCTTCTTTGTTCCTCTTCCTACGCACTTGTTCTTTCTTATTCGTCTTTGTTCGGATTTAGTCTTCTTTGTCCCTCTTCCTATTTTTCGCACTTGTTCTTCTTTATTCGTCTTTGTTCGGATTTAATCTTCTTTGTTCTTCGCTACTCTTCTTCATTCGTTTTTGTTCTTCTTGCGTTTCAATAGTTCACTTGCCTTAGTACGCTACAATTTGTGAACGAACATCATACGTTACACACGTTATTTCAAATGGAGTCCCGGTTGAGCCCCCATATTTGTGGGTTTTTATCAGGCCTGTGTCACTCTTATGGAAAGAAAAATACAAAGTTTGCGTATGTGTTAGTGAGTGTTAGTTATTGCACGGCACCGCATACTTGCCATGGCGCTAGTATGGCACCAAAATGTCTAGGATTTGAAAATTAAGAAGGCTGTTACTTCTGTCCGCTGTCTTTGCAATCGCCAGTGTATTGTGTCATGTATTGTGTATTACATAATTTATTAGTGATGCCGAGTAGAGAAAATCTTGTAAGTATATAACTATTAAAATTTGATATGATCTCGATATATTTGTCATTACTAATGTAACAAAATAATGTGTCAACATAAAAATTTCAGTATGAAATATACCTAATGTCATAATAAAAAACTATTCTATCTGTAATATTTCTAGCAAAAAAGTTCTGCGTGCAACTGGTCAACTCCATGCCTATGAAGAAAAGAGTGGGCCTGTTGTGTTTTCCACGTGCAGAGCCTTTGAGGAACAAATGATTAGCAAATATGATTCGGAATGAGCTGAGAGACTTGAGCTATCAGCAACTGCTTGATCGTGGCTATCGAGTTTGTGAACTGCATTTTGATAATAGTCAATTCAAAAATGAATTGGAACAATGTCTCAACGTGGGTCAGATACCTCGTCTTGTACGTATTCAAGGTAAGACCTCTCCTATCACAGTAAAAATAACAAAAATTCTGATAAAATGCACGTATATTATAGATGCACCCGATACTTCACGAATCGAACCAGCTCAAATCAATCCATCTAGAATCGAACCAGCTGAAATTGAATTTACTTGAATTGATATCACCGAGGAGCATGAAGACGTTAAAAATATTCCACCAAGACCTGTGTGGAGGAAACTCCCGACCACCAACTTCACAATTCGTCGATCATACAAGACTGCTATTTTAAATGATACTGTTAGGTGTAGTATCGGTTCAAATTGTGAGGATTACCGAATTCTATTATCCTATGTATTCAAAATCAATCTGATTCAGAATCTTTTCCGACATCCCTAATTTCCAATAACCCTACCCCATGTGTTCTTCCCCAGACCACTTGCATGGATGCTGAAGCATCAGAGATAGATATTCAAACAACTTCTGGATATTTAATTCAAAAATTGCTAAATTATGAATGTGATTCATGTTTTCAGTTCTTTTGTTCTGAAAACGTAACTCACATCCATGATTTAACCGTTTCACGGAACTATGGGTCCAATGAGGAGTTTTATCTCAGATATGCAAGCGCAAAATTTTCGCAAATAGTCGATGATTGTGAAAAACAGATTTTTGCTTCGATGCCCAGTTTCATTCCATCCTCTAACATCCTATCCCATATAGACATCCACTGAATACCTTCTAATTTTTGTGAGCAGCATGGAGCAACCATGCAGAATAAAGTTATGTGATCATTACATTTAATATTATCAAGTCATTTTTCAAAATTGATCAATAAGAGAAATAGATGCAGTAAGAAATAACGACGTTGTTAAGACTTTTTTTTGTCAATTATTGTAGATAATTTTTAATATTTTTTGTAATTTTTTTCTGTGTATGTTCCATATTATTTTGTATTATAATAATTTAGTTTTCATTTACGATCCTATAAAAAGTGACAGTTGTTTGCATTTTGAACTTGATATTTTAAATTCAAATTCACAAGAACATTTATGTCAACTTTAACGAAAGCAGCTCAATTTCTAATATCTGTGAATTTTTTACGATAATTAGGACGATCGAAGATAAAACATTGTAGGAAACACGTTTAAAAAATATCTAATGTTATTTGCACATATATTTGTTTCTATTTGTACATGTTCTTATAGTATTCCATATTTTTGTATATATTTTTCCTAATATTTATATGTTATTTATATATATGTAAAAATATATGTATATATTCAGAACGAAATTCTAGTTGATTTTGAATTTTACGATATTTTTGAATATTATATAAATTAGTAAAATTCAAATTACGCGCTTCAGAATTAGTACGTGCACGGCACCGCTTGGAGCGCTCTTGTGTTGATGTGAAACCTTGTAAATTTTGGTAACATTGTACTGTCAAGTCTTCTCTCTATTGGTAGTCTTTGGTTTTTATTAGAATAGATAAATTATTCAAAAAATGTCAATGTTTTATTTACTGTCAATTATTAATATATATAAAAACATTCGAGTAATTTTTCACATCAAAATACACGCCTTCTTAGCTTGAATGCTTATCTTACACCGCATTTCCCACAATTATTAGTAGTAATGACTCAACATTCCGATATTTCATCTTGTGCTATTAGAGATTGATAAATTTTCAAAGAATATGTTTATTATATTCTTGTAATCGAATTCTAAATGTAATAATCAAAATGATCATTCATCATTATGGAATGATTTATTATCATTGATGCAGATTTGTTTGGCACTTGACTGATCACAGAATGGTACATCATCGATTTTTTATGAAATTGTCTTCTGAAGATTATTGGCTCATATTCTTGCTTAATTAATCATGGCAGTGTATCTTGGAAGAAATAAGGAGCATTGATGGAATTAAAATTCTATGCAAAATTCAATACAAATGGAAAGAAAGCTTTCACAATATGATTTTAATATGTAATCAGATGCTCAATCATCTTCTGTTCTAAGATACTCACGTTGGGAAATCGCTTGGTGCAATCAAATACTCACCCAAAATTAGGTGATGCAAACGCGATAAAACATCCGAGTTATTGATTTTGTTGCAAATCCGCTTTCCACGGGAAACAAATACATTGGGAAATTTGTATAAATCTACGCATTTTTCGCTTTTTATTGTTCGGGTCCTACCCATTCTATGTTTGCGAATAAACATGTTACTCAATTATACCATATGCATTTTTAACTCTGCTGTAAATCACTTGTGTATTTTCAAAGAGAAAAAACAAACCCACCTGAAAGCAAACAAGGCTCCTAGGAATCGTGTACTGTTAGCTGATTGAATGGACACGTCTATTTGAATAGAAAAAACTATTATTTATGAATTTCAGACTTCCGAGCTCCATACAAGTTTTTTTTTGTATGTAGATTAGAGCATTATTTAGAATCACCAGTTTCAATTTGGTTCAATTCAACGTACTGTCGAATAATAATTCAAAATTCAAACAATACTGTTGCACTAGCGGAATATTTGTTCTAGAAAGGCGCTGGAAAGCCTACTGGTTCCTGCTCATTCTGCTACTTTGAATCAAAATCACGGAAGTAGTTCATAACAGTCTCACGCAACCAGTAACTGGACCACAGAGACCCAATATCTGCGATAGACTCAGCCATGTTCATCGACAAGTGATGTCTATATTTTTTACCCACTTGTAAATTGTAAAAGGATCATGAAACCGAAAGAATTCACACTTCGATATTTTTATGTAAATATCCGTTTTGAGCAACCCTGAATCCATTTTGACTATTTTCGGTTCGATCCAAAACAATTGAACGAAGAGTGTTGGAATTCAATATTCAAGACGATTGTACCATCTAAATACTCATATTCTATTTTCATTGAAATCGACTGAGCTGGAAGTGCAATTTACTTCACAATTTTTATATTTGCTCAACAAGTAACCGTGGATTTTTGAATCAATTGCTAATCGAAAGCTTATATCTCTTAGGAAAATGACCATAGATACATAAATCAAACTTTAATTGAAAGCCTATTCTATATGGTTTATTTAAAACCAATCAATATTATTTGGAGTTCCTACAATGCAGGTTTCATATCATGCAAGAATGTAGTTCAGAAAACAAACCAAAGGCGAGTGCTCTAATCATTCAAATTTGATAGAGTCATTGTATGGAAGCTGAATAATGAAATTTTCCAAGAACTGTCATGTTTTGAACGAGTCAGCATCTACTTTAATGATGCAACGAGAATCTGTCATATTTTGGGAGGCTATATCTGCTAAAATGATGAATTATAGAATGATATATCAGACCTTGGGAAGATAGCTTGCCCAGTGTAATTTTGCCTGCAGTTTTCAGACCTATAGATCATTTTTGTTCAGAACGGTTACATTGAATGATAAATTCAAAAACAGTTCACAAGAAATGAATTCAAGAAATAAAAGTAACAAATATAGTCACCAGTCACCAGAATAGATAAAAAATCTCCAAGTTGCCTAAACCTATTCATGCTAATTAATGAACGACAGACAATAAGTGCGTTTTTTGTGCGGATGTGAAATTGGTTCCCATTCTGGACAATCAAATTGCTCAAATCGTGGTCCCATAAGAGTCCTAGGATTGTTCTTAACAAAAATGAAGAATAGTGATGAAATACAACAAAGCTCTGACAAATTTTAGAAGCCTATGTCTTCTAGAATAATTTTTGTGGAATAATTATCAGATATTAGAAGAAAATTTATGTTGTGTAATTCACAACAGAATCAGTTCAACTATTCATATTCCAGTCCTGACGTTATAAGGGATCGAATGGTTTGCACAATTTTCAATCTTCAATCTGCGTTACATTCAAGTATGTAGATCACAATACTTTCCACAAATTTTGATCATATCAATTGAGTCGAAAGGTACAGCTACAAACTGTAAATGTTATTCATAAGGTTATTGTATTTGTATAATTTAGATATTTTAATAATATATTTTAGAAAAGATCGTGCAATACACGATATTTTTCATGCAGTTCAATTATCTCAATTTTTTAAGGAGGTACAAGCTCAAACAGTGTGTGCTGATTCGGCTATTCTCTCCTCCGTCCGGTACTCAAGTAATACAGCGTGCGATCGTAGTATCGTGGGATCAGTTTTGTCCCCAATTCATTTTAACCTCTACTGCTCCGACATCCCGCAACCAGCATCGCCTACTATCTCTCTGCTGCAATATGCAGATGATACATCGTATTCAGCAATTGGTAGATGCTCTGAGGACGCTAAGCGTGCGTTGCAACGACAACTCGGATTCCTGGAGGAGTGGATGCGCCGATGGCGGGTCCGAGCGAATTCTACAAAATCTCAACTTGTGCTTTTCAAACACAAAAGGAAACATGGGCAAAGAGATAAAGACCTCACGGTAAACCTGTGGGGAACGAATATCCCGACCACAAAAAGAGCCACCTACCTTGATGCTCCGTTCAACAATATTTTTTACTTTGAACCATTGGTGCAACATTGTCAGCAGATCCTGAGGACGAGAGCAAACCTCATTTACTCGCTTGCAGGAAAGCTTAAGGGATGTAGCCAGCAAGTTCTTCGTCACACATATCGCACATTCGTCAGACCAGCGATAGAGCACTATTCTGTTCTCTTTGCGAACGTCAGACAGCATCTGCTTTCTTCGCTGTTGGCTACAGAAAGACGCGTGCTACGCAGAATACGCCATCAACGACTGTGGTACCCATCAGCAGATATCTATGAGCTGGCCGGAGTGGAGCCCATTAACCAAAATAAATTTGTTACACAAAATCTACTTCCATCAAATCCTTCGCGCGACTTCCTTTTAAAAGTACCTCCTCCCTATAAACGCAGGCCTCTCCAGAAATATATTCATCCCCCATCCATTCTTCTCTCAACAATAAAGGAGCCATCGGAAGAAGTTTTAGAGACCCTAGAGCAATTTCCGCTCACTGTGAGGAAATAGAATTACAAGGGAGAAGAAAATAGATAGAACTTGATGATATATAGACATTGGAAAAGTACAAAAAAAAAAATTGAAATTATAATATCGCCACATCTATTGGAAATACAAAAAAGAAAAAAAAATACTAATAACTGCGAAGAACACAACAAGAAAAAAAGATGACATACTCTAACACCGAAGAGGGCAGAAGTCCCTGTAACGGTACGAGCACAGATGTGCTCGGTTACGTGAATTCATTCATTCAGTATCCTTACTCGACGCTACCACAAAATTTGTTATTGAATTGAAAGCATCATATTTATGACAAAAATTATCAGAATAGATTCTTCTTGATATATTTCATCTTAGAGTAGGATTATTTTGGGATATTTGGATCTTTTAATTTAGAAATAAGGCAATATTTGTGATTTTAGGTCAAAGTTTTGTCGACAAGTAATAGTATCTCCAATATATTTCAATCAACTGATGATGGTTTTCGTTGGAAATAAAGTTCATTCGGCTAAAAATCAATATAGTGGAGAATAATCGCGAATGAATTTGATATTCTGTGATTTATCAAATATGGACGAGCAATTCCAAATAGATTCAAGTATTTTCTAACAAATGAAACAATAAATATGAAAATATGATTACAAAGTGTGTCCGTGATTCAGCTCTCCTCTCCTGAATAAAATTCATTTAATCCGGGTGCCCACGATCAGAAATATACGAAATCTGACCACTTATGAAATGTAGTGAGAATAGTTTTTCACAAAACGTATGAAACATTGGCTCCAGCCCGGGAGTCGCACGCAATATTGTTATAAAAATGTGAAAATTCCAGTTTAAATGCGAAATATGACCAGCTATGGAAATTTGACAGTATTTTATTTATGGATAAGCATCAACGAAAAACCATTTCTTTCACCTGCATAACGGGGCAAAATGGCTCTAACACGCTGTTAATTATGTAAAAATTTCGTGCGACTGCAAAATCTGACCACTAAAAAACGAACGCGTGCAGTTTGAAGATGCAGTGAGCAATGTGACGGCCAGGCATTGTGATTTCTTTCCGTTTCATAAAATACTATTCACATCGTTCCAAAAGGAGTTTCACTATAAAATTTGATGTTCTATAGCAACCACTTGAGTTTCCCAAATATGTGTACAAGATTTTACGATGATCGGTTGAGTAGTTTACGCGTGAAATCGTAACAAACAAACACTCCTATTCGCATTTATAATATAAGTTGGGGTTGTGCAAAAACGCCCCTGTGCTCTACTCTCGAACTGAAGCCAATAATTTATACTTTCTCCACAGTTAATCGTTTTGGACTTACTCAAGAGACTCTAATAATCTGTCAAGTAAAATGCGCTTTCAGCCAACTCGGCTGCTATGGATACAGTAGGCCATATTCTTATACTACAACATTCCTAAATACTGATTTCCAAAACTGTACGACTACCAACAGATCTGATTTTATGCGCAAAATTCAAAAATAAATTCTAACTGAAGTGCACTTCTTGTACAGTCTATTGTAATAAAAATAGTAGGCAATCATTCAGATACTACAGCTGACTGAAATATCAAATTTCAATATTCTACACCTGATCGTTTCGAATTTATGCGAAAAATTCCAAAGGACTGTCAAGTAAAGTGCATTTCCGGCTCGGTGGATCTCAATAAAAATAGGATATGAGCATCCAGACGGTATAATCGTCCTAAATACTGAATTCTAACAATCTACGTTAAATCGTTTTGGATTTATGCGGAAAATTCAAAATTGTTCTGAATAAAGTGCTCTACTGGCTCAGTCGATAGCAATCACAATGCAAGGTGTACAACTAGATATTATAAAAGTGTCTAATACAAAATTTGAATATTCTATGACTGATTATTCAGGATTTACGCAAAAAGTTAGAAAAGTCTGTCATATAAAGTGCACTTTCAGCTCAGCCGATTGTTACAAGAATAGAAGATGACTATTTAAATGCTACAGCAATTCCAAATGCTGAATTCCAGTATTCTATGGCTGATCATTCTGAATTTATGCGAAAAATTGAAAAAAACTTCCAAGTAAAGTGCACTTCCAGCTCAGCCGATCGCAATCATGATGCAATATGTACAGTAAGATGTTATAAAATTGCTTAATATGAAATTTTGATATGCTATGACAAATCATTCTAGAATTACGCAAAATTATCAAAAAAAGCTTTGAGTAAAGTGCATTTCTGGCTTGGTCGATTCATACAGAAATAGCAGATGACCATTCTGATACAACTTCAAGTTCACATACTGAATTTCAACATCCCACGGTTGATAATTCTGGATTTATGGGAAAAATTCGAGAAAAATTTCAAGTAAAGTGCACTTCCGGTACAGACGATCAGAACCATAATACGAAGTGCACAACTGGACCCTATACCAGTCTTAAATACAAAATTTCAACATTATGCGTTCAACCAGTCTTAAGATTTGCGAGATACGAACGCACGTACGCACGCACGAACGCACGCACTAACGCACGCATCGACTTACGTACCGACATCAAGCCAAAAATAGTCAAAATGGATCAAGGCATGCTCAAAACAGATATTTCCAGCAAAATCTCGACAGGTGAATTTTGTCGGTTTCACAATTCTTGTTACTTTGTACAAGTAAGTGAAAATAAAAAAAAAATAACAGGCAATCAGATTTATGAGTTTATTTGGAATTGTTCGCCCACATTTGATAGATCACTAAATATTAAATTTATTCGCAATTATTTTGCATTATATTGATCTAGATATCATGAAACTATATATTTCCATTCGAATCAACTTTTTTGTGACGGAAGATATTGTTAATTAATGAAAATATATTGGAAAAACTATTACTTGTCGACAAAAATCCCATCTAGAATCAGAAAAGTTGCCTAATATTCAGATTATGAGATCCAATTATCCTTAAATAGGTATATTTCAGGATGAAATACGTCGGAAGGAATGGATTCTGATTATTTTTGTACTTATAAACATCATGCTTTTGATTTTATAACGAATTGAATGCTGTGTATTATGTGAGTATCGGACGGAGGAGAGAATAGTCGAATCAGAAGCACACACTGTCTGACTCTGTATCTCCTGAACGAATTGAGATAATTGAAGTCTATGAAGAATATTGTGTTTTGCACGGTTCATTCTAGTTCAATAAAAAATATTATTGAATTATCCCAAAATATGGCAATACAATAACCTAATAAATGGCATATATCTTTTGGCTTAATTGGGATGATCAGAATTTGTGGCTTGTATTGTAATCTATATACTAAAATGTAACGCGACGGGGAGTTACATAGAGCTATGGCAATGCGGAAGTTGGAAAAATGAAAATTATGCACTATTTGTTTCCCTATAACGCAAGGACTGGAAGATGAAGATCAAGATCAACTGGTTTTGTTGTAAATGACACTACATAAGCTTACTTTTGATGTTCAGTAATTATTCTACAAATATGATTTTAAGAAACTATAAGCTTTCAAAATTTGACGGATTTTTGTTGTATCTCATCACTATAGCTCATTTCCGTTAAGAACGGTTCAAGGACTCTTATGGGACTACGATTTGTGCAATTTGATTGACCAAAATGCTAACCATTCCCACATCAGCGCAGAAAACGCACTTTGCTCTTGTCAGTTGCATCATTTGTCAGTCATTCATTTGTATATACTCTGGTAATTGCTGAATGAATTTGTTACTTCTAATTCTTCAATTCATTTCCAATAAACTCTTTTTGAATCCAGCATTTATTGTGAATCGTGTTCGTATGTCGGCCAATCAGAAGGCTCAAATCGTTGTCCCATGAGAGCCCTTGGATCGTTCTTAACAGTAATAAACTATAGGTTTTATTGATGGAAAAAGGATCACACCCAGCAAGCTATCTTCCCAAAGTCTGATTTATTATTCTATAACTATTATTCTAGCAGATATAGCCTTCCACAATACGACAGATTTTCGATGCATCATCAGGGTGGATGCTGACTTGTTCAAAACTCAATAGTTTTCGGAAGATTATTTTATTCAGCTCAGCTTCCATAAAATGGCTTTATTGAATTCGGATGATAACAGCACTTGCCTTTGACCTGTTTTCTGAACTATATCCTTGTATAATATAAAGCCTGCATTATAGGAACTTTAAATAATATTGATTGATTTTAGAATAAATTGTATAGAATGAGCTTCCTATTAAATATTGATTTATGTATCTACGATCATCTGCCCAGGATATTTGAGCTTTCTATTAGAAAATAACTCATAAATCTACGATTATTGTTGAGCTGATATTAAAACTGATTGTCAGAGTATTCAGCTCCGCATACTGAAGGAGTTTGAGATACAAGGCTGGGCCTGCTTTTAAAATAGATTATATGAAATACGTTTTCTATTACAGATTGATTTCAAATCTGCGGTTATTTGCCCAGGAGATATAAGCTTCCAATTAGCAAATGATTCATAAATTCAGGATAACTTGTTGAACAAATAAATGCTGATTGTATGACAGATGTCAATTAATTGACCCCTTTATTGGAGGAATTTGAAGTTTTGAGATAAATTGGACAATATTTGCTTTCTATTAGATAATTATTCATGAAGTTAGAATTGCTTGTTCAGAAGATATAAATTTTTATAGTAACTTGTTGAGCAGATTTTATTATAGAGTGTATGATAGCTCATCGATTCTTAATTTTTTTTATTCAACCCCCTTTACTGTTGGGACTCGAAGATACAGGGTTGTAATTGATTTCAAAATGAATTGAGCAGTATAATTTTGCTATTTGAGGTAACACAAAGTTTTTTGGATATGCTCATTTTTTTCCTCGCAGATGGCAGAACATACTACGTTTTGGAATCAATTTTAATTAATTGTGGAAAATAGCGCCTGTTTGGCATATTGATGTACATTGGGGCCTCATACATATTTTATTTTGTTGGAATAATATATTTTTGAGTTATTGAAATAACAAATATTGTATTACTTTCAAAATATTTTCTTGTTGCACTCATTGACAGGTGCTGCCACTTGCGGAGAATTTTTGAACTTCACTCGTGACCTGAGGATAAACGACTTTTTGAAAGATAAAAATTTAATCTTGATAATAACAATATATTTAATGCTCAACAATACAAATCAGATTTATCTCAAACCAAAAATAAGAAATACAAGTTTTAATTAAAATTAAATAATTCTAAACTATTTAAGAATACATTTATTCTCCTAACTAAACCTGAAAATAATTTGAATAGGTCTTATGAATAAATACGATTATAAATTTTGTGGGAATGAGTTTATTTGGAAATCAGGAAAGGGTACAAAGGTGAGTAGATCAATTGTTGAGTACACGATGTTGTTAGGTTGTTGTAAGCCTTGTACGCCTCCAGGCAATGACTAAGGGGAAAGAGGCGGACTCTTCTCCAGGAATTCTCCCTTTGGGCCTAGGAAAACCCCAGCGAAACCTAGACCAGAGAAGTGGCTTCTTTGCTCGCTGCAACTGAAACAACAAAATATTTATTACAAGTCCAAAAATTTTGAAAGAAATCAACTCACTTGAACTTTGCAAACGGCGGGCAGAATAATTCAGTTGACTTTTTCAAAGTTGGATTGAATCTGGGGCCTGGAACAGTTGCTACTGATGTGTTGATCTTCTGCAGTTACAGGAGAGCTTCTTGGGCGTCTGCTGAGCTCTGGTTCTGCTGCTGCTGGAAGACTTCTTGAATTGCTGCTGGGCTTTGATTCTGCTGCTGGGTTCTGATCTTATTGCTGGTCTCTTATTCTGCTTCTGAGGTCTGACTCTGCTGCTGGGCTCTGGTTCCGCTGCTTGATGGCCTAAAAACAATAAAAATACAATTAAATTGATGAATTGAAGATGAGTAATTTACGTGTTTAGCAGCATTAAAAACAGTTATATAATGAGTAATATCATATTACCTAGCTGATGATGCGGTGATGTTATGAAGATCTACGGTCGGCGACCTGAAACAGAAACTTAAAACAAATTTTGGTGAATCATATTCAACAAAATAAATATTGGGAGTTGATTTTGGCAGCTGGGCTCATCCTCAGCTCCTCTCACGTTGTCCATTCCCTCGATGTCCATCCACCTCATCAGCTGGGCTCATCCTCAGCAAATGATCTGAAAAAATACAAATTAATTAGGAATCTGCGAAAAAACAATACAAAATAGCTGGAAGAAAAATTTGATTAGAACCTGGAAAGCAAAGTTTATTAGTCAACTTACGTCCTGTTGTTAATTTGTTGGAGGTGTTAATGATGAATTGAAGAAGCTGAAAGGGAATTTTTATTAGTCACATTCATTCAACATTCGTTCAACATTCAAAAGTGTTTTGTGTGTGTGTTTTGTTCGAAAAGCTAGCTACGCGATTGATTGTTGCTTTATTACTTCGCAAGGTTACTTAAAAGTGCTCGGATATATTTATGCTACTGTTTGACTCTACTTTACTACCCCATTGAGTGCCTGAGCGCTCAGACACCCAAGCACCGGTGTGCTCGTCGTTTGCAAAAAAAAAAAATACGTTTTTTGAATACGTGGCCAATGCATATTCCGAGGCCCGCGATACCGCCTAATTACGCGATATGGTAACCTTAAGTATCGGTCTCAGCTAATGTTGTTTCTTGAACTTAATCAAGGACCCCCGCCAGCTACCATATTTTCCGACTTCCGATAGGTACATATCAAGAGTATGCCGTTACTCCCCAGTTAATTCGCTCGTTCGCCCTAGAACTCATTGCAAATCCACGCGGTGGTGTTCACCAGGGGGGGTGCCTCTTGTAGCGGTACCTACGTGTGCACCGATTCCCACGTTGGACCTTTTATTACAGGCCTTTGCAAAAACCAAAACATTTTATTTATTTATTACATTATGAAAGCAAAGACTAACATCGCATATCACATGCACCTAGCGCACATGCAATTGCGGAACAAAAATCCCAATTTACATATTTAAATGAACAAAATTTTGATCTCTACGTTAATAAGCAAAACTCACAGCCCCAAATATATCACTTGAACACTTTTAAATAATTTTAAATAAACGATTTGTACTAGAGTCGAGCGACGTAGATACGAACTGCACGAATAACCGGACAACAATAAATTCAAAATCAAACGTCGCATCACAAATCAATATTAAACTCAGAGCTACTTCATTCAAATAGCCAATGATTGCAATGAGTTAGAAAGAGACGGTGATATTCACGTATCGCTTATAGTACCGATAAACGCAGACAAGTTGAAGCGAACTAATATAATTAAACTTGATGAGAAATGAATTTTTTAATAAATGAATTTATATAGAGATGTACATTCAAAACGAAAAAAGGCCAGTACATGACTTCCCGTTATTTTAAACATGAAAATATTATATATTCACAATAAATTCAAATTATACAGTATGGCTTTCTTTAAAAACACTATTTATCAATAAATTTGATTGAAAATTAAGTAGAAATATTAATTTGAAATTAATGAGTCCAGCATATAAGTATAACAACATTATTTGAGTATTATATATTTAAACTATACAGGGTGTGCATTTTCTGATACAATTATTTATCCTTAGATTCAAGCAATTGAAGCGAATACAGCACATGACCTCCTGTTGTCTAAAATATCATAATATTGTTTATTTCTAATAATTTTATATTATACAGGGTAATTGATATAACAATGCAATTATTTTCAATGAGCTCAGGCAGAAAATTCATGCAAATATAGCTAGCACAGGACCTCTTTTGGTTGCAAATATAGAAATATGATTTATTCATCAAAAAATTTGGCATATACAGCAATGTCAGATTGAGATACATTCAGTATTTAATGGAGCTGTTATGCTAGAGGAAATTTCTGAAATCAGGGGCTTTTGGGTAGCTGACTGGTTCCTGCTAACTTCCCTCTAAATAATAGGTATATCTTATTCCTCTCTCAAATAGATAAATGAAATTTAGAAAGAAGCCAGCAGTAAGCAGTGAGCTATTTCCTAATTCATAGGGTAAGTTTATATGAAGAAATGCAGAAAGCTGAAAGTATATACAGGTGTCCCATTTTAATTTCACGACTTGAAGAGAAAACTTTGTACCGGGCACATAAGGTGATGTGAGACTTGGCATTCTTGAAGTCTTCGTGAAGAACGAAGTGCAGAAAACCTATATTATATACAGGCGGTTCTATTTCAATTTTACCTGAGGAGAAAATTTTATACAGCGCGGACAGAGGACTTTCAGATGTGGCATACTTGACGTTCATCTGAAGAAGTAGTGCAAAATGCTGAAATTATATACAGGATGTCTCTTTTATATCTTAGGTGGAGGGTGAACTTTGTACTGCGCGCACAAAGGAATGTTATATTTGGTAAACTTGATGTTCATGTAGCGAAGAAGTGCTTAGTGCTAAAATTATATACGGGGTGTTCTATTCCAATTTTACCGTGCGCATAAAGGAATGTGAGATTCGGCATACCTGAAGTTTATGTGGCGAAGGAGTACAGAAAGCTTTATTATACACAGGGTGTTCAATTCAAATTTACCGCTACAAACAATATTATTTTTTGCTGGAATATAACAAGAAATATGCACCGGATGGTAAAATGACTGAAGAGAAAACTTATGATTTCTTTCCTCTTCCGATGGTTGAGGGGAGAAAGTTACTTGAAATTTTTTAATGAGAATCACTATTCTCAATTTAAGATTCGGATGGCACATCGATTACCAAGTTGATTTTACCTGGAATCGTCGGGGATGGAATTCAATTATGTTCAAGCTCAGCAATATAATGATTCACGGTCAAATTTTGACTATTGAGCGACCACTAGTCTATATATTAATTAGTCAAGAGAAAACTTTTGTCCCCTTTTTGAGCATATTACATGCGCGGAGTAATTTGAGATTTGGCATACTCAAAGTTTATATGGAGAAGATGTGCATAAATTGAAAATCTCATACAGAGTACCCCATCAAAATACGTGAAGAGTAACCTTTGTATCCTCTTTTTAACCCTGGAAATGCACACTGGGTCTCAGAAACCCCATGCTCCAATTTTTATCTTGTGCACAAGCACAAAGTGGATATAGTACGATGAGACCACCTCGTAAATTTAGTTTAGTGATGTCTTCAATATGTGCTGTATGTATTTTGATGATAGCTGAAGTAGGTGGGTCATAATTTATGAATTTGTTTGTGTTTGGGTCTCTGAGACTCCAGTGTGACTGTTTGCGTTAGATTTTTTGGTATAGCTGAAAGCTCTTTATTAATATCCATTTTGACATTTCCGCAGAAAACGACTACTTCGGAATTCAAAAACCCTTCTGCGTTGATAAATGATGAACTTTAACGCGAAATTTATGGAAGATCTTATATTTTATGCATTGAACAAAAAAAATTCGGAAAATATGTACTTTTTATGCATTTTCCTGTTCTTCAATAAACTGTGCTCTCAAAAAACTCAATGCTTTCTCACTACATCCATTATCATCCTGAATAGAATTTATATCATGAAAATTAATCAAGACAACATCCATTTCTCAGAAAAACTAAGTTTTCGTTTGGGATTTTGCGCTAGATTTATTGGCACAGCTGAAAGTTCACTATTATTCGCCATTTTGACATTTCAGCAGGAAATGATTCCTTTGGAATTCAAAGATCTTTCTGCATTAATAAATGAAGAACCTAAACGTGAATTCATGAAAGATCTAGTATTTTATGCATTGAATAAGAAAAATTCGAAAATTTGTACTTTTTTATGCATTGTCCTTTTTCTCGATAAATTGTGCTCTTAAAGTACTCAATGTTCTCTTACTCCTCTCATGATTATCTTGAATAGATTACGTATCATGAAAATCAGTCAAAACAACATCCAATTGTCAGAAAAACTACGTTTTCGTTTGGGGTTTTTGAGACCCCAGTGTGACACTTATGCAACAACAAATGAAGTATGCATGTCCAGGGTTAAGTATATTGCGCGCACGGAGTATTGTGAGATTTAGCATACTTGAAATTTTCATGAAAAGTGCAGAAGAATGGATTTATATACAAGCTGTCCCATTTTGATTAACGTGGAGGGAAAATTTTGTACCGTGCGCACGAAAGAATGTGAGATTTTGCTCACTTGAAGTATATATGAAGGAATGCAGAAAGCTGAGAGTATATACAGGTGTGCTTTTTTAATTTTACTACGCGAAGAGAACTTTGTACCGCGGACATGAAGTAATGTGAGAATTGGCATACTTGAATTCGGTATGAAGGAGGAAGTGTAGAAAACCAAAATTATATACAGGCTATATTCTAATTTTACATGAGGAGAAAATTTTGTACTTCGCACACGATGGCATGTGAAATCTGACATACTTGAAGTTTATATGGAGAAGAAGTGCAGATTGATGAAAGTATATACAGGTATCCCATTTCAATGTTGCGTGGAAAAAAATCTTTGTACTGGCCGCATAAAGAATGTGATATTTGGCATGCTATAGAAGTTCATAAAGAGGAGATGTGCAGAAAACTAAAAGTATATACAGGCTGTCCCATTTTAATTTTGCATGAAGAGAAAATTTTGTACACCGCGGACTATTGGCATACTTAAAGTTTATGTGGAGCAGGAGTGCAGAACACTGAGATTTTGAACAGGATATCTCTTGTCAATTTCACGTGAAGGGAAAGCTTAGTACTGCGCTCATAAAGAAATGTAAGATTAAGCATACTTAAAGATTAATTGAAGAATGAGTGCAAGAAGTTGAAATATATACAGGGCTGCAACTATGATGAAGACGCCTTCCAATTATCTGATCAACTTAATCGGAGCAATTTGGAACCTTGCTCTACACTTTTTACTTAATTGTACAAAGTACAAGGACGTATTGTGAGACCGAGAAAACTCACATATCGAGATTTTGATGTATATATCCGCTTTGAGCATGTTTTGAGCATTCCTGAATACATTTTGACTATTTTTGGCTTGATGTCGGTACGTATGTACATACGTATGTTTGTGCGTAGCTTGCGAATCTCGAAACCCGCTAAACGTGTGATGCTGAAATTTTGTATTTGAGACTTGTATAGGGTCTTGATGTGCATCTCGCATTATGGTTGCAATCGTCTGTACCGGAAATACACTATATTTGAGACTTTTTTGAATTTACCGCATACATCTAGAATGATCAGCCGTAGGTTACTGAATTTTAGTTTTTGAAATCTTCTATTTCTGTACCAATCGGCTGAGCGGGAAGTGCACTTTATATAACAGACTTTTTGAATTTTCCTCATCAATTCGAAACAATCAATCGTAGCATATTGAAATTTCATATTAGGCACTTCTATAACATCTAGTTGTATACCTTGCATAATGATTGCGATCGGCTGAACCGGCAGTGCAGTTTACTCGGAACATTTTCTGAGTTTCCCGCATAAATCCAAAACGATCGAACGTACAATATTAGAATTCAGTATTCCAGACGATAGTAGCGTCCAGATGCTCATATACTATTTTTATTAAGATCAAATAAACCGGAAATGCACTATAATTGACGGTCTTTTGAAATTTCTTGCATAAATTCGATACGATCGGCTTTAGGGTATTGAAATTTGGTATTTCAGTTAGCTGTAGCATTTGAATGATAG
The DNA here is from genome assembly GCA_963989225.1 of Dromius quadrimaculatus. NCBI lineage: Eukaryota > Metazoa > Arthropoda > Insecta > Coleoptera > Carabidae > Dromius > Dromius quadrimaculatus. The sequence goes on from OZ022328.1 coordinate 10,287,359, forward strand.
CCTACTACTTTCATAACAATAGACTGAGCCGGAAGTACACTTCAGTTGAAATCTGTTCTTCTATTCAAGCATGAATTCAGAACTGTTAGCCGTAGAATCATGGAAATTATTCAAGAATGTTGTAGCATAAGAATGATGACCTACTGTTTCCATAGCAACTGATCAGGCTAAAAGCACATTTTACTTGACGGATTTTCAGAATCTTTCACTCGGATAAGCCTAACCTGTCGCCTGAGAATTTATCTTCTGGAGATAGAAATAGCCTGACCTAACTGTATCTATCTCTCTCTTACTAATGCTCTGAAAGAAACAATTGTTGTCTTTCCAAGCTAAGACATACTCTATTGCTGATGTCCTCTTTAATTTCTACCTACCACCTTGTACCAGTAAGAAACGTATGTCTGCGTGAAAATATTTAGTTCATTCGCTTCCATGAGCGCACTTAGTAATTTTGTTTGGCTAATCAATGAGGTTTGAGCCACGCGAAGATTGAATATAACCGAATTAAACGCTTCTTTCTTTTCACTTGTTGATTTAAGACATTATATACATTTCGTATACAAAGCAAACATTATCGGAGTAAAATTTTTTTTATTAAAAATTATTTATATTTGATAGACTGTTTCATCGTGCTTATTGATTTTTGATATAATTATTCCAACCACGACAAATCATAAATCCGTTCTATAAAATGTTCTAACTTTGATAAACAATACATAGATCAAACGAAAATAAATATATAAACGCTTTCAAGAACACATGTACTATGTTAAATGCAAAGAATCTATTCAAGTCTGCGTTACCTTATAATTTTCAAGAAACAGGACTCAAATTTCCAATTAATAATCCTAATCTTCAACAAGATTATAATATGTAAGGAAAATAATTTGAATGCTTTAGAGGTAATCCAAATGGGAGTCAAGAAATTGTAATAGATCAAAGCGACGTATCACCTTTAATTATAGATTTAAAGGATTCCAGTGATGATACCGATGACTCCGATAGTTGCTGGTGATTGTAACGGTAATGATACGTTGTCAATAACATTGTAAATTATTAATTACGATAACAAATATCTTTCATGACAATTCTTGCTTTTATCTTTCGATTTTTATTCTATCTCATCATAGTTTTTATTATTATTATTTTTATTAGATATATATATATATACATATTCAATAAATAAAGTATTCTCTGATGAATTTAATACATTTGAAAATAAAATGCGTACGCCACTGACGACGTTAGTCTCCTATCTTAGCCGATCTTGAATCATACGATTACCGAACTTATCCGATGGGACTCATTTGACTTGTCCGAGTGTACATACATTTACGTTCACATACACAAAGTATATTCATGCAAAACACAATCATTTTGTCTAAAAATATCGTGAATATTGTAGATAAATTGTAAATATTAATATTACAGATTCTTCATCAATTTTTCCCGTGCATGAATCTTTTTGCAAGTCTGCGCCTGTCTGTCCCATAGTTGCACAGTCGAACCAACATCTGTTTTCTTTTTCCTCTGTCTCCAGAATTTCCCTACGCTCTACCTACAACTTAGAGAATATTCAGGCTAGTTCATCTCCGCGATTCATGGTGATCTTTTCTACATTTCTTGTTCCGCAACTTCCTTATGAAATAAAAACTGTAAATATATATAAATATACCATAAAGAGATAGAGTGCGTTTGAAACGAATAGTCGGTTGCGTGAAAGAGCAATTTAGAGAGAGGGACATAGATGAAAAACAAGGAAAACTTCTCTTCTCTCTATCTTGAAGACATTAGCCATGATATTCCTCATTCTGGTGCTTGCATCCCTTATGTTTACATCGCGCGCAGCTAATTTTTGTTGATAATTACCTCACAATAATCATTATTCCATTTCTGGTCGTCGTTACTTTTGATATTTTGAAATGTCAGAAAAAGTGTGCGCTACACCATTGAAGAAAAATCTTAAAAAACAAATGAAAAAAGTGGCTTGGAATGTTTATAAGTAGGTTCAAAGAAAATAAAACAAATCTGTAAGCGAAGTATACATTATGGACGATTAAGTAGATGAATTAATTATTAATTTAGCCGACGACTCCTCAACTGAGGATGATTTTTCTAGTGATGACGAAAATGAATTATGTATTTGAATTAATATAAAAATGTCAAGAAAAGTATTCACTTGTATTTGATTTTAACCCTCCTCAATAAAACTGTGATTTTTTTAACCATTGTACTTACTATGCTGATATTTGCAAAATAAATTTTCTAAATTGCTTTTAATAAGTAAATGAGCATATATTTGATGTTTTAAACAAGTAGAACTCAATGTAGCAAGCGGTAGATCAAATTTTATAAGAACTATAGTACACAAAAATATGCCCCGCCCATTCGCGCAGCTCAACCGACTGTTCGTTTCAAACGCACTTCTATCTTATTTCAAATATGCACCTGTACCTCAACAGCCTTTAATATTTCTTCCAGCTTTTCTCCTCTTATCCATAAAACTTCATGTTATCATAAACAAAATTCCATTCATTTATAAATAACGTTTTGAAGTGATCAGCGTTAAAATGTTAGAAATCTTGCAAAAACTCTCGGAAATCTTGGATTTTTGCTTGTTAAATGTGAATTAATTATAAGACGACAGGAACTTTTTTCCCGTTTGATTGATGCTTCGCACATATCGTTCTCGTTTCGCCTGCTTCAAACTTCCTCTGCTTGGAATCAAACGATGAGAAAACAATAACTACCGAGGCGACACCATTTTGTATTATTAAAACTTTTTCACCCGTCTAAGTTTTTAATAAAGGGCAGTTTTTGCTGTTATTTTTTTGGAGATTGTTTGGAGCCGTAACATCTCATGACTAATAATAAGAAGCAAGGATGCGACAAGCATAAGAAAATGCTGGTTGATATTTTGATTGGCCTGGAGCTCAGCGGTCTTATATTTTTCTTGCCTTTTTATTCTGCAAGAGACCGAACAATTCTTGAGAGAAAAAAACAACAGTTTTTGAATATTAAAACACTCAGAGAAAATTGAATATTGGATATCCTTCAATTATCATATGCTTTTGCATATTTCTTGTATTACCAAAGAGTGGGCAAATCATGACAATGAAGTAATTCAACAGAAATATACTGACAATTTTATTTTGAATAAATTTCAGAGCAACGGACATTATTCGCAAAGTTAACTCCTTTGCAAGTATCTTACTAAAGACAACAACTCCGTCTTCTTAAGATTGGGAGAGAAAATATGTCGTTTTCATGAATTTAATAATCAAATTACAGTGGTGCGAACGGCAGATGCGCGACGAATAAACGTGACGTTTCGTAACAATTTAAATGCGAATTAATATAAGTTCGTTAGTGAACGACGGAGAAGGGTGACGCCAGCTTAGCGTCAATTCTGGCAAGAATAATAACCAAGACTTGCCAAATATGTTTTTGCTGTGATATACACCGTGATTCATTTTACTGAACAATAACATTCAATAAGTTTACATACATAAGTGCATATAAAATCCAACATTCATATTCATCATCATCTACCTACCAATAACATTATTATCATATTGAGACAGTGGAGAATTCCAAATAGAATTTTGAGGCTAAGCTCGTATCTATAGATAAAGATTTTTGAATGTTATTCAATGGAAATATGTAATATCTTTGTACTTATGTAGCTTCGGTATGATTTTTTTTTCCTCGGCACAATCAATGATTACGAGATGCAAGTCTGGAATGAAATGAATAATCAGCGAAACAAGAAATAAAAAAGTGGAAAAGTTGGAGGGATAAGAAGAAATATGTGCGTTGAGAAGGACGCGATTAGGAAGATTTATTACATTGCAGTAAAACATTCGTGGCTCAAGAGCCCGGCTATGCAAGGTGTCTCTAAAACTTGGAAATTAAAGCCAATCTCAGAGTAAGATGAGGGGCGTTGCTCGAATAATTTATACGCAACTGGACCGGATAATACCCCTAGATTAACAACACAGCTAAACAATAAGAATTTCAATTTTACTTTCAGTAATTTATAAGCGTTAAGGTCTAGAGAGAGCTTCATGTATCCACCTGTTAATATGTTGGTCGTCTATCTTGCACTTTGCACATAACCATTTTTTCAAATTAGTTTCCTATGAATCAAATAACAAAAGTCACGTAATTTTCATAGGAACGAGTAGACAAACTTCTGTCGAGATAAAAATTTATAATTCCTTGCATTTTCTTTGACAAATAATAAAGAAATAAATTGAGGTCTGATAAGGCAACTAATTCAAAAAGGTTTGGTGATAGATCAGAAGATGAAATTGATGAAGATATTCAGAAAAATATTCCATTAAATACGAAGAAAGCACGAGATTACAAATTGGAGGTATTCAAATTTTTGAGTAAAATACTCACTTTGACCACTAGTATAATACCTGATGGTATTTCTACACGTCCACCCACTGATATGCACAATTTCTATGGCGATTTAGCATTCTTAACCTTGTTATAAATACTACGAATGGAATAGTCATGTTTAGCTAATGATGAGAGCAGTTGGACTCTCGAAACGTCCTAAGTTATTTTCAAATGAATAACATATTAGATGATTGGATCGTTCAAGGCCTTATTTCAAAATCAATCTATTACTCATTTTTTCGACAGCAATTTTTTTCATTTTAAAACCAAGGTGAATGACCTTAACTTTTCTGCATCAAGTTTGTGGTTGCCAAAATTGTGAGATAATTTAATCTGTTTTTAGACTATTGTGATTCAATATAATACGGTAGTGCGAAAAATAGCGTAGATAACACATGACTTAAAGATCTTTAGTCCCTTAGGTGAGTATTGCCCTCGAATTCATCTTGTGCAATCAACTTTATTCTCAGGATTAAATCAAGCACTTAAGTCCCTCGTTATACAGAGCGATCAAAAAGATTGTCTGTCACGTGACCAGCAAAAGTTCGCATTATGATCATAACTATCTTCATGGAATAAAGTTAGTATAAATTTATTTATTTTGATGACTTCACCGACATTTCAAGAACACAGTGGCGTATATTTTGCATATTTTATGACGGATTTATCTATAATCTGATCCAATAGACAAGGATGTAAGTGCATAGCTGTATTATTGAATGATTATTGGAAATTTATTATTATTCTACAAATTATCAGGTTAAAATAGTGTTTTCAGAGGAACTGTCATCTGTCACTTGAAGCTTACTATCTCAAGCAGGCGGCAAAGAAAAGGACAAGGTGGCACGGACTATCATTTTTGATCACTCTGTATGATATACTATTTCATGTAGGTCATGTTGGGGTCAAATAATGAGAACTAACAGTGTTATACCTTGTGAAACCCGCAAATAGGTAGAACTCATGTTCATGGCCATTCAAACCTCGACCGTCTTGGGCACGGTCTTATACACAGGTCTTGACGAAAGCATTCATTATCATTGTTGCGGGTTGACTCTTATTGAGGTTATATTCAGTTATTATTTGCTCCAAAAGAGGTGCTGCGATCGAGAAAAGCATGCAAAAGATAAAGATGAAGAGTATGTATTAAACAGGGTATTAAAGAAAGACAGAAACTATACGATTGAAAATACTATTAAATCCAACTTAATTAACCTTTTCATGATTCATAATGCTTCATATTGAGTAATTAACTGTGAGTCAATAAAAGATTGAGAGTACAACTCATTAAATATGCCTGATTGTTGCCTTATACCACGATGTAAAGCAAGGCGAAGCACCTTGGACTATAGCGTTCAGTTTTCAAAGTCTCCAATAATAAAGAATCACTGAAAAGGTGGGAAAATGTTATATTTTGTAGTTGATAATCATAAATTCACTTACAATAATGATTTAATGGTAGTTTAGGAAAACATTTATGTATTCCAAGTATAAATTTCTAATCAAAATGTTTTTTTTGGTTTAAATTCTGTATATTCATTCATATTTTTTGACGTTTGACGTTTAAAGTCGCTGTTTTTTCTCTTTCTAATGCATATTCTCTGTTTCTCTCGCACAATTATCTTCTCGATTGTTACGCCATATGTGTTAGTTTTAAGAACTAGAAACTGCTTCAATAAGGGGTACCCCCACTACTGACGAGTGTCAAGACCTGTTTATAAGACCGTGGTCTTGGGACACGGGTTAATGTTGACATTTTCCTGAGAAACTTGGCCAAAATTTGGTATTTAATCATAAGATTCTGATTCATGGGCTGGAAGCAAAGAAATTCGGAAAGAGATTCGAGAAAAAGTTCAGTATGTCGAATTTTAAGAGATCATATCTTCCACCCATTCTCTATTAACGGGTACAAGGGCTAACAGAACCTGACCATGAGAATGATTTTGTAACTGGCTTTCACAAAAACATACTCAAAATCTTAATTCCCCTCGTACATCATATTTTCTGATGAGACAACTTTTACGAAGTTAGGAAGTTCATGATTATCGTTACTCTTTTTATTGGATTCACACGTTGTTGTACGACACAGTTTTCAGCACTGTTTTTCAATAGATGTTTGGGCAGGTTTTGTTAGTGGAATGTTACTTGAGCCATACATCCTACCAAATAGAGTGACTGGAGCTTATTATTTATTATTTCTACAAAATACTTTGGCAGGACTATTTGAAAATGTGTCTTTGAATGTGCGTCAGCAGGCATAGTTTCAACACGATGGTGCGCCACCACACTATGCTCTAAATGTAAGAGAACATTAGAATCAAGTGTTTGAGGACACTAAGGACAGGTGGATTGATCGCGGTGGTCCTGAAGCTTGGCATGCTAGATCCCCTTACCTAAATCCGTTGGATTTTTATTTTTCGGGTCATTTTCAATCACTTGTACACGACAATCAAAATGCGTCGGAAAACGTAGAAGGAATTAGGCAGATAATAAAAAATTCAGCTGAAACAATACGAGTACAAAACTCGTGTCGACACTGTATTAGATCATTAGTTCAATGTGCTGCAATGTGTGTAGGGATGAATGGTGCAAATTTTGAACAGTATATGTAGTTTTGTGCTTCAGATAATATGCTCTTGGTCATTTCTCAAATTATCTTCATGATAAATACAATGCATTAATATTAGAAATAATTTTGTATTCAAAACAATTATTATCTCTGAATCTAACAAACATTACATAATGTTTCTTTGATAATCAATCTCATTTAATATTCCTTCTGTCGACGAATGCTACTCCAGTGGTTCAAAAAATGAGCTATTCTCAATTCTGCGAATTTAAAAAAAAATTCTTCTAGTGACATGATTAGCACGTCATACCTATATCCTTTGATTTTTTTGTCCCAAGCTGTGAAACATCTTGTATACAAAGGGATCCTTGACAATTCGATGCAAAAACCTTCAAAACCACAGATTTAAGAAAATAAATGACAGGTGGTCATGTACTGGACCAAATTGATCAAGAGAACAAAAATATAATTCATTCAAATATTTACATCAAGAACCGCTTGTCAATATTTTGTGTAACTTGCGATATATTAGATAAATAGTTTCAGATGCTACAGCAGACTGAAATACCAAATTCTAATATTCTACACCTGATCGTTTCGAATTTATGCGAGAAATTCCGAAAGACTGTCAAGTAAAGTGCACTTCCGGCTTGGTGGGTCTCAAGAAAAATAGGATGTGAGCATCTCGACGGTATATTCGTCCTAAATATTGAATTCTAACAATCTACGCTTAATCGTTTTGGATTTATGCGGAAAATTCAAAAAGTCTGTCATATATAGTGCACTTCCGGCTCAATCGATTGTTACAAAAATAGAAGATGACAATTAAGATGCTACAGCAATTTCAAATGCTAAATTCCAGTATTCTATGGCTGATCATCCTGAATTTATGCGGAAAATATAAAAAATGTTTCAAACAAAATGCACTACCGGTTCAGCTGATTGCATTCATAATGCAAGGTGTACAATAAGATGTTATAGGAGTTATCTATACGTGATTTTAACATGCAATGGCGGATCATTCCATATTTCTGCAAAAAATTTAAAAAAAGCCTGGCCGACTCTTACAAAAATAGCAGATGACCATTCTGATACAACATCAAGTTCAAATACTAAATTTCAACATCCTACAATCGATCATTCTGGATTTATTCGAAAAATTCGAAAAAAGACTCAAGTAAAGTGCACTTCCGGTACAGACGATTGGAACTATAATGCGAGGTGCACAACTTGACCCTATACTAGTCTTAAATACAAAATTTCAACATTATACGTTCAACTAGTTTTGAGATTTGCGAGTGACGCACGAACATACGTATCGACATCAAGCCAAAAATAGTCCAAATAGATTCAGGGATGCTCAAAACGGATATTTTCATCAAAATCTCTATAGGTGCATTTTGTCGGTCTGACAATACTTACTTGTTTGTACAAGTGAGTAAAAACCAAGTGATTTATTCAAACCTTCGGCATAGCAGTCTGTAATTGCTGTAGTTGCTCAGAACTGAGCGTCAAGCCAGCGAGATAGCCAGCCAACAATCAAAGTGAATATAATGCGCTGAAAATATCGATGTCTGACACACGGTTTTTCGTGTGCTGTAGTCATTTTGCAGGAGCTCTGCGATCAATTAATATATTTTCACGAGAAAATCAGTTGGATGGGCTTACACTCGAATAGAACAACAAAAAATGGAAGAATCATCTAGATGATGAAAGCGCATTCTTGACAGCTCATGAATGCTTGCTACTTCAGAGATTTCGCAAATTTCCATCTCTCACTATTACTGATCTCGAAATCAAGCAGATTGAGCAAACTTACGAAACAGCAGCTTCTATTTAGTACTAGTTTCAAATTGACTATTTGATAGGTACATAATTTATGCATGTACAAACTTAAAAATACCTTTTAATCTTCATTGTTTAATTATTGACTGACGGGAGGTCAAGTGCTATACCTTAAAATTATAATTTGATCTTTATCAAAGCTATATAAAAAAAATACACCAAAAGTAAACAAGTTTTCATCCAATAATAATAATTTATTCCAATAAGCTTCAAATTCGCGTCAAACAAGTCATTGAATGAATCCCGGACAAATTTGACCACTGTACATAATAATAGTGACACTTCCGGCTGAAGTTGTAGCTAAATTTTTATCTACTTTTATGAATTTTAGTTGCCATATCCCTAATGTCATATATATCCATGGGCATTGTTTCACTTGAAACAAGTAATTGAATAATTCAATCTTCCACAATCACTGAGCTTGAATTAAAGCAATTTGTGCAAACCTACGAAACAGTAGCTTTTATTTAGTACCAGTTTCAAGTCTGTAAATAGTATAGTTGCTGAGAACTCAGCGTCACGCCAGCCAGCCAGCCAGACAGCCAAAGTGAATATAATAGCACTTTTTTCCAAAAAATGCGCTAAAAATGCGCTAAAAATATCGATAACGAACGCTAGCGAAGCCCGTGATCCACCAATCAATCATTATATATATTTTTAAATAATTTTACAAAGTACATCCACATTTTTGGGAAGCCGGGAAATACAGCTAGATTTTCATGATTATGTGATAATTGTCTGATCTTGAGAAGTTATTTGCACCATTTCCTCATAATTAACTATATCAATATTTAATATTGCATGTGGAATATAAACTCAGTTTAGGATTTCAACTAACTCGAAGCTATACAAACTAAACTATCGAGAAAAACTCATAACAAGTACAAACAGTGCTTGGTATTTTATATCAAGAAAGAAATAAAAGTATCTGAATATGAGAGTGAACACTCCGTCTCGAATTACCAATTTTCTACTCGAATCGTCAATTCTAAATTTCATAAAACGAAACGATTGTGCTCGAACGAGGCGCGCAGTAACAACGTCATCTTTTGTGGAGCTCAGCCACGTATTTCATGTGCTTTGGTGCGTTTCGTCTAGGCAATATTGCCTATTACGCAAACAGAATTCCTCCTTGTGAGAAAGGAGAATCAGAAGAAGATTCAAACGTGCTAGCAGATCGCGAGAAGGGCGAAGGCTTGCGTATGAGCTACAAGTAATTCAAAGGGTTTCTAACACTTGATCATCAAAGTGAATAGATTCAATACGCTTCATCTTCCTCGTTTGAGAGTGGTGTCGTGAGGATCGGATGCAAGTAATAAATAGGTCGGCTGTATTGACGATGATAACGGATTGTTATAGATCTCTCGTCTTCAACGGAAATTCCCCAAATCTCATACTAGACAAAGTTCAAGAGAGAGATTGTAGTATGCTGATTACTTGACCAGGACTGTACTTAATTTTACAATCATGATCTATTCTCACTCTTCTTGCATCGACAAATAATCAAATTGACTGAGTATATAAGATATTATCATGAATTATTTTCAACCATGTAGTAATGTTTGTGTTTTTATTACAGTACCCATAGAGCACGTGCAGGGCGTTCTATCTAAGCAGACTCGGTTTCCTTGCGACATAACCCCTCGAGACCGCGATGATGCTGTATCCATGGTATTATGGTTCAAGGAATCTGATGGAGAACCTTTGTACAGGTGAGAGTGTGATTAGTTTCTGTGTTAGTAGACAAGAAAATAAGAATTACTGGATAAGTTTAATTTCAATGCCTATTACACTCCGAGCACCGCTAAATACACATAGCTAGAAGATAATCACGAGAAAAACATACTGCAATAATATGTTTTATTCGCTCAAGATCCGCATCAACCGTATGCGATTTGCAAATCGTTTTATGATATATTGAATGATGTGTACTGAAACTTTTTTCTCCCACACTGTTTTGGAATTTGCATATTCCATAACCAAAAATTATGTTGGAACGAATGACATTCCAAAAAATCGTTTAGAATGATTCCGTATGCCGTTTAGAATGATTCTGTAAGCCTTTAGAATCATTTCGACGAATCAGAAGCTGTTAGTTTGGCTACTACCATGGTTACTTCCTAACAATTCAAGTATTCATATCTGGATTTGACGTTTGACATTTAATAATTTTTCAAGTTTGCTCTGAAATGTTGGTGAGTTTTCAAAACCTTGTTAGAGAAAGTATAGTCTGCAACATGTTTGGAATGTCGTATTCCATACTAGCGAACCGCTTTTCGCTCGTTCAGAATATAGGCCATTCCAATACTTATTGTAGAATATACTATTCTGTGAATCATTTCAACTTAAATCTCTAGTTGTAAACTGCATCAAGCTTCCGAATGTAGATACATTATTACTTCAATTCAATTGTAGCGGAATGATAACGCCACTTCAATAATGGTTACATTGAGTTGAATATTTCTTCGCGGATTATTTGTAGGGATGCGCCTGAATTCTCGATGCAAATGTTCTCGTGGTCTTTGAATCGAGTAACAGATCTTCATAAATACGACCACAATTTGCATGTTGTCTCGAAACACTGAATACAGCGCTTTGAGTTCTGAGTACCGTGAGAAAGCACACATTTCTACCAAGAGAGAATTTGCTAATGAATTCCGGACAACGTTTAGGCAACTTTTATTCTCAATTAGATTTTTCTTCTCACTTGTACTACAAATTTTCATTGAAATAATCGATGGTTCATGATGTAATTTGTAATAAAAGAACTAGTACACTGGAAGTTTGGGACCCTATACAGTTTTTGTTTATCAAAAAGTAGTGCAACCGAAGACGATGAAGGAAATTATAAAGAAGGGTAGAAGAGCTTACATTTGATAATATTTCCATTAAAATTTCATTTGCCCAAAATAGAATTTCTTGAATGAAACCTGATATCTCCAGAGAATGATGTGGCAGTCACCTTAATTTTTTATCTTTGAGTCATCTAATATTTTCTTTTGTATGCCTTTAAATAATTCTGCTTATATAGAGACTATTGATTCCAACATAAATGCTGTATATTTCACAAACCATTCACAATGACGTCTCCATAGTATCATTTTTCGTTTCGTGCCTTCACTTTTGACCTTAACCAATTAGAAGATCCATGAACTATATAAAAAACAAATAGGTGATTATCAATCGGAGCTTTGTGTGATCATATGATCCTGCAAGTACTTCCCTGACCATAAATTTCATGACCAATTTTAGTGTTGTTCCAGAAATTTGAAGTGTCATATCAATTGACTGCATATTTCAAAGTGACAGCTATCATTCTCAAAGTAACAGCTGTCATTGTCAAAGTAATAGCTGTCATCGGTCAAGTGGCAGCCCTGGAATACATGAATACACGAAATGAGTATTTCTGAAAATTTTTGATCCTCTTCTGGATTCTCGAGATGTTTAATTTAATGGAACAAACAGGTTTTACATTCAATTGCCGAAAGTGTGATTTAGAGATGGTAACATTAGAATCCACTGATTATTTATCTCTGATATCTTCTAAGCCTATTTCCCCGAGAGCTTCAAATTAATACCAAACTAGAGATCATTCAAATGAATTGTAGAAGAAACAATTGACAATCGTTTATTTATCCTCTTCAATATCTCTTCTAGAACTATCCCTGCAAGAACTTGATTACGATTATTTGAAGAAAAAACAATTGACAAACGTTCATCTACAGAGCTGGACCTAGCTCTTCAATAAAAACTTGGATATGAAATAACACACGAAAAGACGACTGCATTCTAAAGTTATCGTGCTTCCACACAGACAAACCGACAGACAGACTGACTTTTTTTATAATATATTTCTCAAATTCATTGAAGACTCATCAAAATCTTAGTGTCAAAAAGATAAAGTCTAACTGTTTCTGCAACAGCTGAAGTAATTGAACTGAAACTTTTTATAATTGCTGTTGATACCAGCATCAACATTTCTGGCATGGAATTATTAGCTTATGACAAGTGGCGCACATATCGTCAAGGCTTGTTCGCGTATCGTTCATCTGATTGAGTTGAAATTTTATGATGGCATTTGCTAGAAGATCTCGAATATGGTTTCACTTTCGTTCAAAAATGGTATACGGGTCGTATTTTTTTGTTCGCGTATTGTTCATCCAGTTAAGTTTCAGCTTTGTACAGTTTTTGTTTATATTCACTCGCGTGAAAGTTTTTGACATAATGCTATTAATGTACAATAGGTGACGTGCGACTTGTATTGCATAGCATTTTGTTCGCAAATTGTCTATCAGACTGAAATGGAGCTTTGAGCTGTAGTTTTTGGCGCTTGTGTGAAAGTAACTGACATAGTATCAAAGTATGACTTGTGCTGTTGTGTCAATATTTTTCTTTATGAATTTTACAATAATTGGTATAAAAAATACACATTCTTCTTTTTTATCACTCATGCGGGATGAGTACGTTTTTCTAATTGGTGAATGGCTCTTTGCCTTCTGCGTGCTTCAAGTAGACTTGAAAGCTTTGAAATTTGAACACTGCATTCCTATAATAACTGACAGAACCATTATTTGAGGATTTTTTGAAATCTCATCTCTAAGGGAGGGACTTAAATACGTTTATTCGAAAAATGACAATTAGTCATCAATAAATAAACTTTCATTCACTTTATTTCACTTCACCTGATACCGAAAGTGTGAGAAAGTGTCTTGGAAAATTTGAGCGAACATTAGGTGTAGCTATGAAACTCTCTAGTATTGACTCTTTCTCCTACGTATTTTTTCAACGTATACTTCCTTAATTCAGAATTGTCTTGTTCTGGAAGATACTTGGCAGATCGAACATTTGTTTCTACAATAGTATTTATCAAATAAGATCCTTCTTCTTTTTCATATCAATAGACGTGATACAGTTAAGTGGTATATACATATATCTAGCCACTATTATCAAACTTGATTTAATTCACATACCATGGTAATTGGTTCACCATTATCCACCTCTTCATTCTTATATTTCAATTCCACTACAGAAACATCTTGAAGATTGTTGATAATTCGTGCCTTGTCCAAAGAAAAACCACGCGCAGTCATAACTCAAGTACATCACAGGATTGGAAATTTAATTTCAATGTTAAATATTTGTTTTAACTGGGAATGAACAAGAGATGAGAATCTAATGAATAATGAAAATTTACTCTAATCTGTAGATGGGGTGGCAATGACTCTCCCGCACGAAACCTGACCTCGCGCGAGTAACAAAATGGCGGGGGAAGAGGAAAAGTATTGTAAGGCGTATTTCAGAGGTGGTATTTTAATAGAACACTTAAATCAAGTTAAACGAGGTGAAACTCATTGCAAAGTTCCTTAGACATCGTGTGACACAATTGGGGCGAACTTTAATCTTGTGAACTCCCAACATATCAATATTATGGTGGAATTCTTGAGTAAATTGTTTGATCCACACTTTCTAATCAAATTGATGCTTCAGTACGTTCAATAAGACCAACTTTATCATCCTCAACAACTTTATCTCTCCAAAAATATATATCTTTTCGCACGCTTTTCTTTTTGTGCTGAGGAATTATAATCCGTTGTTTATGTAACATGAACCCATATTGTTTATTTTTCTGTCTAATCATAAATTTCGCTCGCTTGTGTCAAGAATAAGTTGATTTTAATTTAACTGCGAATGTGTATACTTTGTTTCAATTTATTTGCAAACGAACCTGCCTTCGAAATGAGGGACAAACCGCAAACCAGCAGGGTTTTAATATTTCTATGAGTCAGGGGAGGATTAGATTGATTTGGAGATTACTAGTGCAACTGTATTTTGAACGGCATTTCTTGTGAAGTGCAATAACTGTATTTGTTAATAGTATTCGAGATTAGGGAAATTTTCAAATCCATCTAATATAACGTAATTTGTAGCTTTCAGATAATCAAAGATTTTGCAGGTAACATTTTTCAATCAACTCATTTTCCACTCCCTGAGGGTAGTTAACCAATAAGAGAAATGATATTATTCATCCCTCTATTTCCTAAAATTATTTAAGATGTTACATTTTTGAAAATTTGTCATTGTGTTAATGTTATACTTCTATTTATCATCGTGAAGCTCATCAGAAACTCTAAACGAACAATGTGGCAACCAAGCAGTAAACAGAAACATGTACATTTATCGGACTGTTGCAAACAAATTATTTTGAACGTATACGACTCTTTAAAAACTAGTGAAAGTGATAGAGTTCTTATTAAAAAAACGGCAGAATTAACAAAAGTGAATTATGCCACTGTAAGGCGAATTGTTTTACATGGAGTTACACCAAAAAGACAAAGACGTGATTCCGGTCAAGTGCGAGTTTTGAGTGAGTTCGAAATTGATGTAATCCGCCGGAAAATTTATACCATGTATGCAGAAAATATTCTTCCGTCCATAAGAACTTTGCATAAGAGATTAATCGATGACAAATCGGATATTGATTGTTCAGTGACAAGTTTATATAGAGTAATCAAGAAAATAGGATTTTCTTTCAAAACGGTAGATAAAAGACAAGTTGTAATGGAGTCCAAAAGAATTTGTGAGTGGAGGTATAATTATTTAAAAGCAATTTTTGAATACCGTCAGAATAATACTTTTATAGTTTATCTTGACGAGACATGGTACGATTCTCACGACATTGCGAAAAAAAGTTGGACAGATGGAAGTACCAGTTGTGCTGTTGATGTGCCAGTTTCACGGGGAAAAAGAATTATTATTCTGCATGCAGGAAGCGAACAAGGATGGCTCAATGACGCACTTCTATTATCTGCCCGAAATGTGAAAGACTCTAGTTTGGACTATCATGACAACATGTCAGCAGATATTTTTGAAAGTTGGTTTAAAAATAAACTCCTTCCTAATTTACCCTCCAATAGTGTTATAGTTATGGACAATGCGAGCTACCATTCTCGTTTAGCTGTAAAAGTGCCTACTATGTCCAGCAATAAGTCTGAAATAAAAGAATATTTAATTGAAAATGATATGTATTTTGAAGAATTTTATTCAAAGAAACAACTTATGGAAGTCGTGAAAACTAAAGTAGTTGAAAAGCAATATGTATGTGACTCAATAGCTAAAGAATTTGGGCATAGTATTTTACGTTTACCGCCGTATTACTGTATTTTTAATCCCATAGAACTAGCCTGGGCCCAAATTAAATCTAATATTAGGAGAAACAATAGTTCACCTGCCAATTGTGCTTCAGTCATTGAATTAATACAATGTGAAATCAATAATGTGTCCCAGAAAAATTGGTCCAATTATATTAAACATGTGAAGGAAATAGAAAACCAATACTTGAATGCAAATAATATTGTGAATTCTTTTATGATACATGTAGACGGTAGTAGTAGTGATAGTGACAGTGACGGTAGCATACTTGTGAATTAATAATTTTTATATTATATATACATATCATGTATATATATTTTTTTGTTAATATTTTTATATGTTTTGTACTGTATTCCTTGAAAATAAAATGACATTAAATCCTAGACAAATATTTCATCTATTGAATTTCAAATACACTATTACAACCCTGTCCTTTCTCCCCTTAAGCTAATTTAAGAAGCCACCCGCTGCGTAAGTCGAAGCAGGTACGTTTGCAAATAAATTGAAACAAAGTATACGAAACACGCAGAATCAAGGTTTGCTTAACGATGGAATTCGCTACTCTGACGTCAAATTTACAAACTCAAACAGTTGAGCGCTAGCGGCGCCCTTTGCCATGGTGACGCTGCCACCAAACTTTTGCGAGATATTGACTCGACGTTCATAATTTTCTTGGGAGATATTTGCGAACGCTACATTCATGGAAAATATTGCAGACATTCTTTGATTATTCGTATCCACTTCATAATTTTTTCCACCATGTAATAAAGTGATCGGTGAACAAGTATCATTATGATTATTGTTCTGATGAATATATCTTCTGTTATTCACTCCTATAACGTTGAGAGAGATATGAATCTTATTCTAAATAGAACATTTGTTCTGTAAATAAGTAGATTTATCATTGAACAACGTTTTTATCAAATACATTTCTTATCATTCTGTCATAAGTCTTCTAATGGTCACACCTTGCTTCAAATGTTATTTGAACATAGAAAAGGAAAAATCTATATCTGCCTCATGTTTCATCCATCTCTTTCTCCAGATGCAATGCTCTATCTATATAAAATGATCAAATCAGTTGAACAAGAATTATACAATGAGAAAATATATGTTCATATTACATCTTATCGACGAGTGTGAGTGATAAATGATTTTTCTCTTTGTTTTATCCAGTTTCGATCTTCGAGGTAGAACGTACCTGCAGGCCAAATTGTGGTCGTCTCCACAAGCTTTCGGTACTCGAGCTTTCTTCAGGACATCTACTATACCAGCCAGCCTTATGGTAGATGACGTACAACTTCATGATGAAGGCATATACCGTTGTCGAGTGGATTTCAAGAACTCACCAACTAGAAATCTCAAAATCAACTTCACTGTTATCGGTGAGTAAAAAAGCATGAATCTATTTGTAGAATAGAATCAGGAAACTTTGTGTTACTATCTTCACGAAATTTTATTCTCTATAATAATAATTTTAAACAATGGCCCGAACGAAGCATTTTGTAAAATGAACATTGAATCAAATTCCACTTCAAGAATATTTTAAACTATAATCCATAATCAGCCAGAGTTATGGAAAATAATCAGGTACTGATTTGCAATACAACAAGATAACTTTAACATGAACTAGTAAGAGGGAGAAATTAGTATGTTTAGTAAATCAATATATTAACATTCCATCGGTAGACAAATTGCCGAACTATTGAAAGGGTCTTGTTCCAAATTGACTAACAATAACTTGAAAGCACATGTATTCACCAACCTAGAGAATAAGATGACAACAGATGATATAGAGGAAATGAATTATGAAGTTGATTGTTATGTATGCAACCAGATTTGAGCGCCCGCGACCCACGACGCTTGCTTCGCTGCTAGATTGGCTGCTTGATTTTGCTGGTTGGTTTTGGTTCAGGAGCGTCGCTGTGTATTGTGATGTATATTCCGCAGAGTTGGCTCTATACGAGATTGATTTTTCAGATGATTCCAAAAAGCGCAAATCTGTGAAATGATAGATCAAATGTTGGAAAATAAACCAATGATGCGATTGTAGCTGAAGTCGCTTCCACTAGAGTATTCATTATCAGCGCATTTTTATGTATTGAAGAATTTTAGTGAGTGTCGGTTGTTAATCTAACGATTTTCTTAGTTCTAATATATCTGTGAAGGATTCCGATCCATCCGAATATTTGTGGGATTGATCTTGATATTGAAAAAACTTAATCATTCTGAAAATCAGTTAAATAATGATAACATCGAGCAATAAACTTCTTTTGAGGCTACGAATTTATCGAAAGAATAATACTCGAGCAGTGCTGCAGCTATGAGCTCTAAAGGAATCGATTAAATTCCTGCACAGATACTGATTTAATATCTACGAATGGGAAAATGTGACCATTTCTCATTTATTTACATTTCATACTTCATGCACACATTTGGCACATCAGAGGTCTACGGAAATAATCTGCAATTTATGCTCTCATGGTTTTAAGTTGATTTCTATTGGGAGCCACTTAAATCCACCAGACAAAGCATGAAAGATGGTACATATTCTATTAAAGAATGTAGTTTTCAATTACGAACCGAGACTAGCGGGGACTGTCTTTTTAGTATCGCATATAGAAATGGAAGAATACAGTAGATAGATTTTGATGACTTTATTGTTTTCCTAAGTATTCTCCCCGAATATAAGTGCATTTTTGTATTCGCTCGAACCAACTTTTTGCTGGTAATAGAAAAATTGCATTCATGAAGGCGTCGACTGCTTCTTTCGGTAACTGAAACCGTTGAATGCGCAGTCCGCCTTTAATTTTTTGAACACTGTAAGATCGTTGGGACTCAGGTCGAGACTGGAAGATGACTGGTTTTAATATTTGAAGTTCCTCTGTTCTATTCAGTAGTTTGTGAGCTGTGTGCGAACTTGTATTGTCTAAGTGGATGATGATTCATCGTTTAGGGTTGATTTCTCGAGGCTTACCCATATACTACCGACAAACTAATGGTTATATACCATTCGGCACTAGCAGTTCTTCTATTTTGCAGAGGAATTGTTGTTATAAGACCTGCTTTTGAGAGAAATGTCGCAGCTATATTTCAGGACACACTCGGAGAATGACTTTTCAGATTTCATTCATCTTGAAACACCAGAACAGACGATTGGAATTTATATTAGGGTTCGTATACGTACATCTTTGATACATCACCACTGCACGTTGTTAAGGGGCCCATATATTGTCAAACAAATTGCGCAACATATGTTGTTGCCCAATAATTTGCCAATGTGCAGCAGATTTTGGTGCGTTGCGCAAATGTTTGACTAGTTTTACAACGGGAACGTTCGCGCAGCGCGTTGTGTTGTGCATGTGCATGTTGCGCTTCGTTACGCAATATTTTTGAGCTGTCGGCTGGTTTTCTTAGAAAAAAAGTCAACTTGCGACTCTGATGATTATTGAGAATAGAAAATTTTGGAGAGAATTCATTGTAATATACAGGAATTTATCTGAAGTATAAAAATAGGAACCTAAAAGATGCTGATTACAAAATTTAAATGATTTAAAGTGATTATATCATCCAAATTCTCTGTTTACTTTCCCGTTTTCTGGTCACATAGTCATCATCCTAGGTACATGTCATACTT
Source organism: Dromius quadrimaculatus (assembly GCA_963989225.1). Classification (NCBI taxonomy): domain Eukaryota; kingdom Metazoa; phylum Arthropoda; class Insecta; order Coleoptera; family Carabidae; genus Dromius; species Dromius quadrimaculatus. The sequence continues at coordinate 10,306,969 of OZ022328.1, forward strand.
GAGTGTATGGATGACGCAATTGTGCAACGTATAGCACTAGATAAAGCACAGCAGACTCGTCCGCCATATTGGAGCCCACTGTCAGTTGTTTGCCGTTTACCGATGTATGAACTTTAATATAATTTAGTAAAATTTTTGCAAATGACGGGCTGTTCTGGGTCCAGTCGTATTATTTATTCAAGGTACGGGTTCTGATTCTACAGATGAGTAATTTTTATTTCTCAATACATCATTTGAATGTGAAGAAATATATTCCGAGTTACTTAACCTCAATTTAAATTTCGATTTTAACTGTTCGATTGTAAGAGGCTGAGTGCATTATTCAGAGTCAGCATTATTGCAAAAATATTCGTCCTTCAGTAATATTCTTAATGATTTGCTATTATATTGTCATAATTTCCCGAAGTTTTGCAATATTGCAAATTATTTGTTGAAGCACTACACTTTGGGAATTGGGAATTTTGAAATTTCAAACAAAAATGAAACCACCAGTTACAATTCCAAATGAGCTAACAAAAAAAAAAAACAAGAAGCAAGTAATTGTATTTCATTCGTTTTTTAAATTTTTATTGTATTTTCTATGATTACCTTAAGTAATATCTTATGAGAAAAACTTGTTTTTTTCCACTTATTATTATTTATTATTCAACCTGCTTTGACCAAAGCAGATATTTAGGTACTTACCTAGGTACTTATTTGTTCAAATCACCATACTACCTACTTCAACTTCATATTTTGAATACTAAACATTCACAGATTTTGTGTAGAAAATTGATGCAAGCAGATAAATTTCTTAAAGAACAAGATGCACAACTGCCTGCTATTTTAATTTTGTTATTATTTATCTAGGAACCTAAATAATTAACACAAAATCATAAAAATAAGGATATTAAACGTTTCACAGAGTTGTCAGTGGGCTCCAAGACGGCGGACGAGTCAGCTATGGTTATCTAGTGCTGTAGTGCAACGCAACGTTGCACATCGTTTTGCTTCGCAATTTGTTTGACAATGTATGGGCCCCTTAAGGGTGTCGTTTACCTAAATCATGAAAACTTGGTTTACGCATATCTAATTATTTCTCGTCACATAGATTATTTTCCAATGATCAAGTAGTGCTCCTGATAGATAAATTTTCAAAGCATGGAACCTGCTTCCCTGATTTTTAAAATTTTCATCCATTTGTTGTAGAAAGAGTCATATATTTTGCAATTTGTACGCATATATTTCTCATATAAATTCAATCATTTTGCTGTAAGTTGCATCTAATGATCATTTAATTGGTTTTTTTTTGATGATATATTGTATATACGTTTATAGTATATGAAAATGAGTATGCATTATTCCAATTTTATTTATTTATGAATATATGAACAAAAAACGGAAAAATTGAGCTTCACACGGATATCTAATTTCTGCTTTTATGAGACAACTGTTTCTAAAAACTTTTCCTCAGTATATTGTAAATCACTATATCTATGGATTCATGTGAACGGAGTTTCAAAATTGTTTATATTTTTCGAGAAATAAGCACATTAACTGAATCAAACAAATAATATTCTACGTCATTCTATCATATTACAAGATGCAAAAATTTACATATGTCTACCTCCAAGAATAGTCTATAAAACGTACTGCTCCAATTTTCAATCATTCCCCTGTGATTTCAGATAAACGCAGAAATTTGTTGCAAGAAAACAGAAATTATTCCTACAATATTTCGCCTGTTATACTCAACCCTTTTAACCAACTAGACATTTCTCTTGGAGCTGTCAATATTATCTGTGGGTTACATATATTTATGATCCCTTACTACTTGTTCTTCTATTAGCGGTCTCAGAGCGGTCGAATATGCAAAAGACATGAATTTATTGTTATGTATTTCATTCTGTCATTTTCGTCTTGCCACTTTCATTTAATATCAGAATGAATTTTTATCACAATCACGTGAATTATGTTCATCTATAATTATGACGATGAAAAGGCATTATTAACAAAGAAAATATAATGCTCATCAATAATGCAGATTTTACTTGAAATCCTAGCCAATTTTTTGACAGTGTTAAGATTTCAAAGTCTGACTTGACACCATTATGATCGTCATACTTTTTTAAGAATGAGTAAGATATTTTTCCAAGTATTGAACTTGTAGTAGATTATCAATGAATAAAAAAAAAAAAAAAAATTGTGTCTATATTCGAAATTAGTATTTTTGATTTCCAACGGAAAGTTTTGATGATAAAATCAAAAATTAAATTAATTAACTCGATTGCTATATGGAATAAACAATTATGAATAATATGAACATTCCCAGGCCACTTATTTTTTGATTTTTCTTAACATGTTGGTCGAAGCATTATATTTTTCGATGAGAAATTCTTCAATCTTTTGAAAAACTAGATAGTTCAATTTCAAAAATTTACTTGTTTATAGTCATCCTCCAGCATATAAAGTCATATTTTACACAATTTCAAGGAATAATATTCTCTTCACTGCTACAATTTTGCTCCATAACATTCCGTTCTCAGATTCATAATATTTAATCATCCAATCCCGTCCTAAGAATATATACAGAAAATATTGTTATTTGTATACGACAATAAGTTACAAGAAAAAAAGTAATAATACGACAAGTACACCACAACATCTTTGTAATTGTAATTTGTAATATGAAAAGTTTCAATGCAGGTATTATGAAAAATACAGTATGTGGCAAAGGACAAAACTCGATTTGCTCGGGCAAGCACCGCTCACCCTCGACTGAAATCGTCTTGTTTCGTCCCTAGCCACACAATATACTATTGTTTGTTATCATGCTTTTGCTTGGCAGTTGTCAAAACCGTTACTACGTTTTTGCAAGAACATAACCTGGATTAGTATTCCTGTAGAAAATTATTTCTTTTCTTGGCGTTTTCCACTCAAGTTTTTCTACCAGGTATACATAAAAATTGCATGTTCAACACGAAAGAAGAGTGATACTACTTTGCTCGTGTAAATTCAATTTACTCGCTTGTTGCTCTCGCTCGAGAATTGAAATATTTACACTTGCTAGTAAACTCTCACTTTTCTCTACTTGTTAAACAACCTATCATTCAAGTATTCCATATGCAAAATTATTCCCATAATCGAATGATAAGATAAAAAAAATCTCTATTTAAAATATGATTATTGCCGCCTCCCAATTTAACTGGAAAAAATATCATCTTGAAAATATTTTAGTTCAACGAAGCAAGTTTCTAAACTTTTATTCAGTCAATTCAGAAAATCTGAAGCTAATTTAGAAACATCTGTGGAAGTATCGAAGTTCGTGAACAAGAAAAATAAGAAAGAATTGTCCCAAATTTTTTTTTGCATATTTTTTATACAATGGCTTATTGAATTAGATTATCACCCTAATTACGACCTGAACTTGACAATTATTATAAATTAGAAATAATTCAACTATCTTATAGAATCATGTTTGTCTGAAATCATTATAATATATTATTTATACCCCCATAGATTCGGGAAAAATTACTTTGCAGAATTATCACTTTCTTAGAAAATTCAGTTGACTATTCCATTCGTAGTATTTATAACAAGGTTAACAATGCTAAATCGGCATAGAAACGGTGCATATCAGTGGGTATTTGGACGTGTAGAAATTCCATCGGGTATTACACTAGTGGTCAGAGTGAGTATTTTCCTCAAAGATGTGGATACCTCCAATTTGTGCTTTCTTTAATGGAATATTTTTCTGAATATCTTAATCATTTTTATCTTCTGATCTATCACCAAACCTTTCTGAACTAGATTCCATATCAAGACGCAATATATTTCTCTATTATTCGTCAGAGAAAATGCAAGAAATTCTAATTTTTCGGTTTGACAGAAGTTTGTTTACTCGTTCCTATGAAAATTACGTGAGTTGTTACTAGATTCATAGAAAACAAATTTGAAAAAATGGTTTGACTCCTGGATTAGTCCTCCATATTCCATTTGTAGTTAAAATATTATAGACTATTTTTGTGGTGCAATCACTCATGTTTATTGTGCTTGTGAATACCACTCGTGCTGCACACTCGTGGTATTCAAACGCAAGCACAATAAACATTCGTGGTAGCACCACAAAAAAAATCGATAATACTTCAACTACTTATGGTATAATAAATGATAATTTCTATTATATATTATAGTTGATTGGATATTTAATTGAAGGTTTCACTCACAAAATATCTGGTTCATTTCATGTACGTCTTGTTTCTAAGTTGAAAATGATATCGTAGAATGAATTTTTTCAAATATCTGCAGATAACATTTCATACACTGTACTGAAGATTAAGTTCAGGTACTATTCGAGTCGGGAAGAAATGAACCCAAAACCTATGTCATGAATCTTTCTACAGGGTGGGGCAGAAAAACCTATCCGATTTCAAATCCCTTTTTCTCAGAAGAGGGGGCAGGTAGAGTAGTGGGGTAAAAACCGTTAGAAAGCCGGTTCTATGCCATTTGTCAGTAGTCAACATGCCTTGGTCTGGTGAACATCGTGCTTTTGTTATTGAGCGGTTTATCGAATGCGACGGCTCGATAATTGCTACACAACGTGCTTTTCGAATTCATTTCGGACTCGGGCGTCATGATCCTGTTTCACATCACGCTACGATTAAAGTGTGGGTGTCAAATTTTAGACAGACGGGTTCAGCATTGAAAAAGAAGTCGCCTGGACGTCCCAGGACAGCAACAGGACCTGAAAACGTGGCCAATGTGAGAGCCGCGATTGAACGTTCCCCGCGTCGTTCGGCGCGAAAACATTCGCTCGCTTTGGCGATTTCCAACCGCAGTATTCGGCGCATTTTGCACCGGGACCTCAAAATGCATCCCTACAAAATGGTTGTTGCACAGGAATTAAGTGAAAGGGATTTTGAAACCCGTACGAACCTGTGTCGCGATCTCCGAGAACTCCCAGACGACGATGTTGTGCTCTTCACGGACGAAGCCCATTTTCACCTTTGTGGTGCCGTTAACAGGCAGAATTTTCGATATTGGAGTGACGAAAATCCTCGAGAAATCCATCATGAACCCCTCCATAGCCCAAAAGTGACTGTGTGGTGTGCTCTTTCCCGCCTAGGCGTCTGGGGGCCTTACTTTTTTGAAGAAAATGGGCAAACCGTAACGGTCAACAGCGAGCGCTATTGTTTCATGCTGGAAAATTTTCTTAGACCCAAAATGGAAGAAAATGGCGTGGAAAATGTGTGGTTTCAACAGGATGGTGCAACCGCCCACACATCGCGACGATCAATGGACATTCTCAGGGAACTGTTTCCCGGTCGCCTCATTTCCCTGAGAGGTGATCTTGGCTGGCCGCCGCGCTTACCGGATCTCACTCCATGTGACTTCTTCCTTTGGGGTTACCTCAAATCAAAGGTTTACCAGCATCAACCAAGGACCCTTCTTGCTTTACGAAGGGAAATTGCTCGGGCAATTGAAGAAATTCCTGTGGAAATGACGGTGGAAGTCATGGAAAGCTACCGCGAGCGCCTAAATCAGTGTATCCGCTCCCAAGGACGACATTTGAGTGATGTGCTTTTCAAAACTTAAATTTAAAAATGGCATAAAATTTGCGATATGTTAATGAAAAAATTTTTCTGACAAGTTGACTGGTTTTAATTTTATATCGTTTTGAAATCGGATAGGTTTTTCTGCCCCACCCTGTATTAGGAGAACTATCTGCTTTTGAATAAACTTAAATATAGACTACCAAATGATTGAGCAAGATATTTGGGTTGCATAAGCTGAAAGCCCCTTGTTTGAGCTGAACAGAAATAAAATTTAGGTAAGCGATACCCTTAAGAGCTGCCTGCGTTGAATCGACATCAATTGACCCTAGCTTCCTTCTGTTCTTCAGTCATCAGATAAAATATTCGACAGGAAACGGGTTTATTTCAAGAATAGTCTTTCAAATCTCTTATGTTACTGCAATCTCGCGATGTGTCACATGTCGATCTTCGCTTATGAGATTGCGCACGGCATTGATGTTTTTGGGGGATCCGGCCTTGGCTCGTATTCTCCATACCATCGAAAAACTGCCGACTGATGTGGTTAATAATCATCGAAGAAAAAAACAGCTCAGGGACGCATTCTTGTTGAGATAAGTTTCTTCGAGAATTATAAAGATTCATTGTACGGAAATCTTCTCCAGTTAACTTTATATTTCTGATAACTTGTGAACTTTGGAAATTCGTTACAGTTATCGTATCGCTCAACTGAACATGGAGGTGGATTTTTGCTCGACATTTGATAAGTGGGGCTGTCAGTAGGCCTCTATGTAAAACTCATTCTACAATTTCCATTGCATCAACCCGCATCCGTGCAAGGTGACCAGCAGCAAAACAAGCATCATTTGACGCCCTTATGTATGTGAAAGTTATCAGCCGTTGAAAAAACGTCTGTATTAACAATTGCTGCCGAAGAAACACAAAATACAGCAAACATCATGCTAAGAAGAATGGTTATGATAAGTAGAGAAGAAGGGTCATTGCAAGTATTATAGACGGGTTGGGGGTTGATAAGTAAATAATAATAATTAATAGATAATGGAATATAATTAGAAAATATAGAAAAAAACTTATGTTTGGCTGATGAGCTGTTGGTGGCCTTGCCGTCAGGAGTTAGGGCTGGTCAGGTGTTAGGGCGTAATTAAGCCGAATTCTCCTGAAAGTAATATGAGTTTGAGCCACAATGCTCAGTGAGATGTCATCAAAGAGTCACACACATCAATTCCCCGCCATCGGGGCATTTCAGTTTTAGTTTAGGTAACCAGAACGGATATAATAATGATACACCTGTCTCAGAGGTTGGATAGGATATCTGGTTAACAGATAGGCCGTTGAGTTCACCGAATAGATAGCTACCAGTACTATAGTGAACATCGATGCCCGCGACACACGCGAGTTGGTTGACTTATCCACTCTTGGGGCAACCCCGTTGTCCGCAATAACACACAGTACATGCGGTTGGCAACAATCACCGCCGTCACACGGTCAAGGTGTGCGCACCGATGGCACTAGCTCCCAGATAGCTAAGTCACTAGCACTGTTTATCTCACGTTGGACGACACCTACGGATGGCTATCAGTACCGTAATGCCGTACCGATGCCTGCGACACACGCAGGTTGGTTGACTTATCCACTCTTGGGGCAACACCGTTGCCGCAATAACACAAAGTACATGCGGTTGGCAACAATCACCGCCGTCACACGGTCAAGGTGTGCGCACCGATGGCATTGATACCCCAGGTAGCTAAGGATACCAACACTTCAAGGGAAAAGGATCATACTCCACGCACACTTAGCGTGGCGTCACCACATGTGACGCTAAACATACCAAACTCATAAAACTCAATGACAGACAAACTCACCAATTAATAGAAGTTCTCAGCCACTTCACAACACTGAATTGAATAATATGATGGCTAATTAAGCTCAGATAATTAAAGTGAACAATGCACCTCACAGATAAACTGCACGCTCAAAGTTCGACTTTAAAGTGACGCAAATGCGTTTCCAGCAAAACGCTTCCTGGCAAGTTGACCTTGGAAGCGATTAGGGATATTATCGAAACTGGGTTTTATGTATAGTACGGTTTTTGGGTCATATTGGTATGACAGGGTGTGTCAAGTGTCTTTTCTCATATTACAAGACATGGTCAAAAGCCATCTGGTGTATTTTCAACTAATGAATATTTCTTTTAAAAGCAGAAAAATATTTGTAAATAATTGTATGTAAAAATTGTCGTAACACAAGAAACCTCAAATAGTGGAAGATGGTTTCTCTCAAAATATGATTCTATTCAACTTTCAGTATATACCAGTTGCATACTTGATATATCCTCTGATGATTTGGACATCGCCTCAATCGGTGAGGATTGACTATTGTTTTGCCAATTACTACCCAACTTTTTATTTCAACTGACTAAGGATGATAATTAATCATCACAATCGTTCTCCGAGTAAATACTCACGATTTATATTTGACAACATGCTTTGATTATCAATTTTTTTGATTTATCTGGGAGGAAGAATTTCGGAGAATTAAGTTTCTCTTACTAGTAAATTCAGTTGCTGAGAGAACTTCCATTGGAAGTTACGAGGTCAACTAGAGTTCAATTCGGGGCAACATCGGACCTGATGTCCTATGTGTGTGAACTTTTCCAAGTAGAAATAACTAGATTTGAACTTCGAAAGCGATACCTTGACTTTCTTATCATCAAATTGTTTAATCTTAGTACATTTAATCAGAATATGTGATGCAAAAAATTGCGAACAATTGTTCAATTCATACAGATCAAATATAAATCAGCTGTAGTTATTCTCTACTAATGCATAAGTCACACTTAATCCCCGTTAACTTTTTTTTAATGTGATTCGAGTTTGTTCTATGGCCAAGAAGCGTGCTTCGATCAACAAGCTTTTCAACCTTTCTGATCAAGGGAAAAATTTTCAACCCTCAAAAAGGCATGCAGTATTAAATCGAAGAGCCCTAACTGATACCATCTGCCGGTCTATCAAGCATATCTTCGTGTATATTATTGTCTGCTCACGTACATGTGAACATTTCATGCACTATGCATTCAATATCACTCTTGTGGGTGACAGATGGCAACTTATTACATCTACTCACGTAAGAAATAAGTGCGCAAGAATCATTTTATAATTATAATATGAACCTGCTTGTAACTTTCTTATTGCTACTTACATTGATGGAAGTAATTGATTCTCATCCAAGAAATTAAAAGTGTGTAAAACATCCCTGCAATAACTTCCCTTCTGGGTAGCGTTCCATTAATAACTTTCGTCATCAAATTCACTCGAATAAACCAATAAAAAGCATGAAGCATCGAATTTCATATTGAAACTTTTTCTCCCAGCAAGTCGATATTCAGGCGAGTGGAGGATGCTGAGCCAGTTCCATAAATTTTTATCTTCTTCTTTAATATTGCTGAACGTACATCCTCGCCTCAGATTGAATTATCCAACATGGAGGTGTTTATTACTGCTTGAATAATGAGTAGACTGCAGAAGTTGCTAACTGCTTTAAGGAAAATGGAATAAGAGGGAATGGTTCTCAAATTCAGCAATAGAGGTGATATAAGTTCCCCTAGCATAAATATTTTAATAAAGCTGATCACATTACAGACGTGATTTATATCCATTTGAATTAGAATGAATGTACCCATGACAAATCTGAATGCGAGAGGAATATTTCTAATAATAATACGAATTCAAAAGCAAAATAGAATAATAGGATGTTTGTGAGTTTCCTCATTTTTCTACGAATGCAAGTACATACTTTGACGTTTCGCATTATTAGAAACTCATTTGTTTCTCTGTACTTGTATAATTTTCACTGCATATGCTATGAGCGTTTTACATTACTTTTTCCAATTAATAGTCTTGGTAGTATTGATGTATCAAATGTACAAGCATTCAATAAATTCAAGATACAGTTATTTGCACGTGACTTGAGGCTGCAATATGGCATCATACGCTCACACTGCACGCAACTGTTTCGCAAAGCTGTTGCGCGAAACAAGTTGCGCGCAGCATAGACAGCCTTTCTCGATACAAGTTGATTCCTTAACATGCACCAAAACGTTTCGTTGGCCGGTTTTTCGCGTAGTGTGAAGCACAGTTTTTATGCTGCACTCCAATCAATCAAGAGGAAAGCATCCAACTGTTTCACCTAGTCTGATAGCTCTTCTTCTTTTACGCAACATTTCGCTTAGTGCTTAGGAAAGATGAGACAACCGTCGGACGGAGCATATCCATGGAACAGTTGCATGCAGTGTGAACACAGCTCATTGAAATAATAGAATCAATGCCAATACAAGAAGCTCAGCGTATGATGATTGTTCATGGTTATGGAATACATAGTAAATAGTTTTGAGGATATATCGTTACTACTTACCCTTAACTTATGATTCAAATAGTGTATACTTATAGATACACCCAATACAGTGTGTAAGTTCTATTACCGTCCAGCTTTGTGACCTGAGCCAGCCGCATGCGGGGCAATTTCACGAGCAATTTTGTTTACTCAATTTGCAGCAGATTTCCTTGCACTCTGATCCGCTTTGAACTGCACTTGGTGTAACACTTGTTCTCGCAGCACACGAAGCGAGCTGCGTCACTTATTGTGATTATAGAACGTGGACTTCCTCATTACAGATAGGAATGTTGCTGGAAATAATCGTCGAACAAAAGCAGTTATTAATTGTGGATTAATTTGAATGCAGGCGGGAAAACCAAGAGAAACAAGATGAACAAGAGTGTCGCTAGTTGAGGGTTTGAAGGCTGCGAAGCTCTTAACAGATTTGACGAACTACACTGAGAAAACTCAATTGCACCACTCAAGTAGTTGAAAGTATAAGTGGTAAAGTCTTACCAATTCAAGTGGTAAAACTCTCATGGTAGAACTCAAGTGGTGACAAGCTGTAAACCGATTGCAACATATATTTGAAATGAAAAGTAGATCTTATGTATGCAGGAGATGATCACCCTAAGCACAGATTACTAATTTAGAAACTATTCTTTGTATTCAAATGTTTCATACTTCTTTTTGTTCTACAATAATTGCAAGTTGTTTATACCGGTTACCAGATCTTACAATTTAAAGCTGCACCACCTTACCACTTATCAACACATTGATCCTTCTATTTCCAGTTGCTAGGGATACTATTCGAATTGCTACACATACAGTTTGAATTAATAACCTTGCAGCGTATCTTTCTATATGGGGTACAGTAACTTTCGCTTTCATTCCAACCTTTTCTTCCCACTTTGATTGTTGACGTTCTGGGTATATCTGCAGCGCATCAATTGATCGGAATGGTATCTTCAAGCCATGTTTTCAACTAATTCTTCACAATTGATTGTTTTTTTTCTTTGATTGAGCTAGCTGCGTCGTCAAGTTGATTTTAGGAAATAAGATGGAGACCATGGTTCGGAGAGATCGTCAAGATCAAATGATCAATTATGAATAGCCGAATATGCAAACCTTCAAAGTAACATTTCTCAAAATCTCACAAAATACAAGTCAGCGTGTTGTGGTGAATGCAACATGAAGCTGATGTAGTCCCGTGATTCTGATACCTGTTTTGATTGGCCATGGATAGCAGCCAGCAGCGAAGCAATGCGAAAAATAGCAACGGATCGATTTATCTTGTAAGATCAGTTGCGTGGCAAGCACAGCACTCAGCAGCAGACCTAGTTCTAGAATCTGAACCAGCGTGGCAGCTAGCCAGGCTTCAAGCGAACAAAACGGCTTGAAAGCTTGTCTTGTATGCGATGAGCTTCAGTTGCCGTTTGCTTGAGGCGGTTATAATTAACTTACCTAGCTATTATATGATCGCAGAGAAAAAAGATGTTAATAGGGTGCTCAGCTCATTTTAAACTTTTTGTTACACGAAAAAGCTACACTTTGAACTTCGCCCTCGCCTCGACCGAATTCAGCCGACTTGATCCTGGATAGTGATAACGGTCATTCGGTCCTTGTAGCATAATACACTATTACTGACTCCATGATATTCGGAGCATGATTTATCTTATCATATTTCATTGATATGGATAGACTCTAATACACTCTCTTCACTAGGACAATAGAATAATATGAATTGAACTCCAGATGCATGTTTACAACAGCACATATTATATGGATACGTATTAGCTCATTCTTAATGACAGTAGCTCTCGTTTACTCAAGATGAACTGAGCAAACTGAATTTTTCGATTGAATTTGATTGCAAAACGAAATAACATCGTTCCAATTGCATTTCTCGCTTCGTTCTGCCCATACTACGTTATTCTATCATCTTTAAACTCTTTAAACTCCTTAAACTACACGAACATCAGTTCGATTTGTTCAGACTTTTGAATTTACACTTGCTACTATATTGATTTAATCAGTACACAAGTAGGTGTCTAAAGATAGAGGCTGCCAGCACGCATACCTGTTTTATAATTTTCTCGTGATACCCAGCATATTAACCGCATGGTACTTCGTTAAGATCGTCTCCTGATAACTATCAGTCACGAATGCTGGATGTATACTTATGCCAAAACGCATTAGCTCCATTTTATGAGGTGCATTACAAACGATTTGTATAACCATACCTTCAAATTTCTGCTATAAAATTGATTCAGTAATTCGGCTAATATTACATTCAATCACATAAAATTTTCGTTGCGGAAGTAGTTGTTGCAAAAATACCAAGCTGTAACCATAAGTCCTCAACAATTAAGACAGTACGTTGACAAGAAGATAACCTCGATTACCATGGATCTCTGGGCTGCCTCTTACTCTTAACACAATAATACTTAATGCAAATAGGATAATTCAATACATTTTCCATTATTGAACATGATAGGTATTATACATACGTACATTTGAATAGCTTCTCTTATGTTTGAATCCAGTATTAATCCCAATGTGAGTAATATACTGTCTCGAACTGCCTCTGACTTTGCATTCAGGTAAGTGAAGTACACACAATTGCTTTTCCCAATCAGTCGGAGCCACACAACAATTTGAACAGTATCTGAACAAATAAACCAACCATTTAAACATTTCGTCACCTCCATACTTCTTCAATTTATTAATCAAATCTGACCCAGATGCATTTCATGACTAGCAGTTGGAATAACCTGAGTTGAAGTGACGAGTAGTCAAGATCATGTAAGCCCTTGAAATATGCTCATCTTCCCCTTATATTAGATTTATTTTATGACAATTAAGTCGTACTAATGACGATTTTCATCCTTCTGATATTTCCACCTTGAAATTTTTCAACACTCAACCAAAAAATCTTTGATTGGTACAAGAATCGTTTGATAGAAACTAATTAATAGAACTGCATTCTATTCTCTCCTACTACTCTTTTCATTCAACCACTTATCTGTCGTATTCCATAATGCATTGATCACGTTTATCACCAGACAAATCTTCAAAAGTTGAAGATTACGCGAACGCTCACGTTTTTTTCTGCGATCGCTTATTTTAGCTCTATATTTCACTATACATTATTAGTTTGGTAGCAAAATCTATAAATTTGGCGGAAGGGTGCCTTAAAGAGATGTTCTCCCCATCCTTTCTAAGTAAGGCCTTATTTGTAGAGCCTGAAATCTAGTCAGTTAGTAGAAAATGTCATGTACTTAAGTCAAATCAACATTCAATGAATTGTTGAGTCCAATTCGTTCTCCTGTATCATTGAAGACTCGAATGTTCTTCTGCATAACCATTCCAAATAGACAGTGTCCTTGAATATCGTCCGAATATAATAATTTATGTTGCAACTGGAAGGCTCATATACAATTCTGTGCAAATTTATTGCATCAGGGTGAGAAGCGGTGATTTTTAGAGAACTGTGCTTTTGTTGGCTCCATAGATCAGCAGTGCATTTTTCAGTATGATGTATGTCCTCCCTTGGCAAAGATGACCTCTTGCAGACGCTTTGGTATTGTCTCCGCTGGATTAGTGCATGTATTTTTGAGTTCATCATCGTATGAACGTATTTGAGTGGCATTGTCTGCCATGCGTTTTTCTGTTGTACAATCCGTCTTGCCTAGGTGCCTCGTCACAATATTCCACTCGTTCTCGATGAGATTTAGGTCAGATGAATTCCAGGACCAATCAGTCACTTTGATTTAGTTTTTCAGTCTAGTGGCCTTTACCAGTTTTTGATTCTGACCAGGGGCCAGTTCGCGTTGGGATGTCCAGTCGAGGGTTTACATGTGCAACGATCCTACGCCATAATACTTCGATGTAACATCCACTGAAAGGGTGATGAATTCGACTAAATAAATCGAAATATTACGCCGTGGGATCGCTCTATTCGTGCGAATCTTTGATGGAAAATCTCAGCGCGTCTTGGCCTACTGTCGCAGTCTATGATTACTACAGGCTTTTATGCTGGAGGATAGAACCAGTGTACGCGATTGGTCTAGACTTTACCTGACTTGGATCTCATTGAGAACTTGTGGAGTATTATGACGAGGCGTTTGGGAGTAATGCTTTGTACAACAGAGAAACGCATGATAGGTGATGGCTGTTCAGATGTGTTTGTTCAATGATGAACTCGAGAGCTTTTGCACTTGATAGGTGCAGTCGGTTCCAAGGTGTCTGCAGAAGGTCATTCTTGATGGAAGAAGGACGTGCGTCACACTAAAAATTATATGATGAGAGTATGGAGCGAATGAAAGCACGGTTTTCTGAAAGAAGTGATTTTTTTCAATTTAATCCAAATAATTCTCACAGTATGGTAGTTGCCGAAATTGATCCGAATTTTCAATAAGAAACTCTGTGACATTTTCATTCCAAAATCGTGATATATAGTATGACTTGTTAAAGGAATGATTCGTCTACTAAATATGAACAAACATGGATTCTGTGTTAGTTCTCAATCTCCTGGAGTTATGAATGATGCATATTTTTATCACAGAATGTATTAAAATATGGATACGTATTTTCCTTTCTGGTTTTGTGAAGTGAACTCGGTTGGTCATGTAATTTACATTTTTCATAAGGCAGCAGAGAAACACATCCTCTTATGGAAAGTCTCGCATAAATTATGCCAAATACTCGTACGTGATGGGCGGCCATCAGAACATCAGCCGAGTTGTACTCGCTCAAATATTCTTGCTCAAAAACGCCAAGAGATTACTGACATGCTAAAGTGGTCAACATTACCATATCTAATTAACATGTTCACGTTTTCGTTTTGCTGGGATGATGTCAGACAGCGAATTCTGAAATGAGATGCAGTCACTGAACTTATAACCTCTAGAGCAATCAACGCATGTATAATATTATCAAAGTGTCACGCGACATCGAATGAAAATGTTACAGATGTTTACTTTGTTGCTATAGCAACAAAAGTGTTATTAAAGATTGAGCAAACAGTTTGTGTCTACTATCATAACGTGAAGCTTCGGAGTTTATCATAATTTAATATCTCATTCGATTACATAATGTAAAATTGTTGTTCAAATTTGAGCTTCACAAGCAAGAAAAATATCGAGTGGAATACTGTTTACTGCCATCCTTTTCTCTGAAAGATATTTTACAATGTTTTAAATCTGTGCTGTATTGAAAGGAGCTATTATCTGAGCTCTACATTATCTGATGTCACCGTGTAACCACAAATCAAGAAAAGTGAGACAGTGTATTTTGGTAGATATTTGTAGGTTCGAGTGCTGATTTCAGTTCCAAAAACTGTGTCTATAAAATGAATATACAATTACAGATGATAATCAAAATAATCAAATAATCATGCATTGTTCATCATCAATGGAACCTCTCAACAGATACATTTCATAGGAACTTTGGTTCGTTCTCATTATGGTCATTACATCGTGGGTATTAAAGCCTGTAACTTCAATAAGAGGATCAATTTATTACAAAACCTCGATGAAGAAACTTAAATTTTTTACTATGGATTGAGCTAGAACTGCGCTCGAAAGAACGAATTTAGATTTGCAGTGGATTGGCATAAGTGGAGATAATTGATAACTGCACTCAGATAGACGAAGGAGCCAAAGAGGGAGTAGATGGTTACAAAGTGGGATAGTTCTTGCAGCAGAGGGACTCGCTTAGAGAATGATACTTTTCACTAATTGCTTCAATTATCTTCTCATTTGTGGCGCGGACAATGAATCAGTCTTGATGAGTTCCATTTCTTTTTTGAGCTCGAACAAAGCGGGCATACGATTCATTCACTTGCATTTGCGGTGACCCTTAGGTGGAAATGATTTATTCACAAAAATAACACACCGGAACATTCATTATTCACTCTATACTGAAGCAAAAACGGGCAGTGCAACTCTAGATATTATTAATTTCAGCTAATTTCCAGTGAAAATGTAGAAATGAGTCTCCAATGACTTTAGTTTGATATGCTGAATGTGTTTCAGGAGACAAATAGCAGAAAAATAATTTTATAAATTTTATAGATTTTTTACCATATTTCGTGGAATAATCCAATCTTTCAATACACCGTGCATGAAATGAATACAATTTTGAACCCAAAATACATTTTAAATGAGCGAATTCAATTTGTAAGTCATCTTTTGATGACACTCTCAACATATTTCCTTCTGAATCTTCTTTGTCATATTTTCTCTCTCAGAAACAATTGTACATCCTTTTTTTGAGCAAATTGGTTTGCTCCACTCTGGGTATCTGACATGAAATGCTCATGAAAATATTAGGAATGGAATAGGGATGAGAGAAGTCCGAATTTTCTAGAAATAAAAATTACAAGGTCATACCATCAAAATCTACAGAGAAAACAACCGCAAGAGGAGGATATGTTAGTAAATGAACTGAACAATCTTGCGTGGATTTTGCATTTCTGCATCGGCTTAACAGATTGAGGTAGATCTTTCACATTGTTTTTCCCTTCCTTGTACGCTTGTTCTGTCATTTTTCTATCAAAAAACAGTTAGTGATAAAGATTCAATCAAATAGGTCATTACCTTTTAAATAAAGTTTCTGTAAGTATTGCGTATATCATTTATTACATAGAATTCATTCTGACAATTTTCATTGTCGAAACTGATGAAAGATAATTTTAATAAAACTAATCAAGTAATTTTGATCTTCCAGACTGTTTGGAACCTTTCACTCACTTCGGGCTTCTTCTTTATATAGAATTCCGGCCTTTATATGGTACCTAGGCTCCAATTGTATGCAAGTACTTCCTCACATAAAGTTATGGACGAAACCTCTATGTCATCTTGTTCAAAAAAAGATCGAAACCAACTATGTTCATCAAGTATTAGGGCTTTTGCAAAGTGTGATAAAGCGAGTCGCGGAAAATAGAAACTCCTTCAAGCTATGTGTTTTCATGTGTGAACACGTTCTTTGGAGAGCAAAGCGTACGAAAAAGCTGCGACTGTCTCCAAAGTTCATGATATTCTGACAAAGCAGATCCACCTCAATCAAAACAGGACTGCAAAAATATTGATAACACTTGGCGCAATATTCAACTGAAATTGAGATTATGTAGATTAATAAACCTACTCTTATCCCCTCATTTTGCATTAAACAGATAGTTTCATATTTTCTGTTCTATATTCGATTAAATGGTGGATGAAGCATTTTCATGGAGATAACAACAAATTTAGGTAGATGAACATAGCAAAGAATCACTTTGAATTGAATTAAAACATGGTGCAAATATTTATTTCAATGGAGTAATCACGATACAATCGTCAACGTATCTTCCATAGTAGTCCGCTGATTCTAGACGAAAAAAAGGCGAAGTTTGCGTGAATTCGCACACTCCTTTTCTCCTCATTTTGTCAGGCCATGTCCCAGTAGAGTTAACCCAAGTTTGCAGCTTTGAAAGACCTGTGCTAGCCGTGTGGTACTCTCAAATCCTCGACACTCTTCGGCTGTTTTCGGTATTTGGTTGAAAACTCCTATAAGAAATCTTTCAACAAAAGAATGAACATATGTCCTCTTTGAGACTGTGAACATTTCCTGAAATTCAAGCTCAACCTCAATTCTACAAAGAAAGTCATTGTGAGCAGAATTGTAGCGCTCTTGATAGCCTTCGTTTTCAGCTCAAAGCAGAGCATAGGCTCAATACTCCTACAGTTGTTTTGAAAAAAAAACAATCAATGTTAAAAATTGAATTCTCTGAGTCAGACGATTAGATATTGGGTACCAATCCATCCTAAAAGACATGAATGCAGATGTGACATCTAATAGTCAAAAAAATGTGTTGTTAATACATTCTGCATCTGATAAATTCCACAATCTGAAAATTTGGGATTTTGAATTCGTGGATGTACAAAACATACATTTTCTTATCATTTGAGCCTTCTGGGTCATTCCTCTCTAGGTCCTTGAGTCAAGATAATGAGATCCGCAAACGTTCCTTCCATTCCTCTCTTCCAACAGACTTCTTTTCGACTGTTCTGGTTTTTCGCAGTTTAGTGTTATCTTTGAAACTGCCGTATCCAGAAGAGAATTATGAATGTGAATTTGAATGAGAAATCAAATTTCTTGTCCATGTTTTCGAGATTTTCAGTTCAAGAGATATTGGTTCCGCCGGGTTTTTCGTGTCGCGAGACACTTGATGAGGAGACAGATATACTTGGAATAAATGAAAATCGCAGGCTTGTTGAACAAACAGTTTCTGAGAAATTTGTAATGAAGTCTTCGTGAATGATGTTTTAGAACCTGTTCAACGAGAAAATGATGCAAGTTTTGACTCTCGATTTCGCGTGAGGATCAGAACTCAGCCTTAGGTCTCATGTGCAGTGAAAAACTCAATGAGAGATTTCTTAAAGCCTAGCTAAAATATCCTCTTGTACGCTGGAATGTAGTGCATAAAGTTGAAATTCTCAGCAAGGAGGACTCAAATTTAGGAATAGATGACCGATCTGGCGAATGAGAACAACAGACTAGACTGCGTCTTTCCTATATATCTGACGTGTTAGCTGCGGAGGGAAGGTATCAGCGTCAACAAACTGTACTCGAAGCAGGAAAGTAGAAGATTTAAGAGATTAGGACATGCAGAGGTGAGTGACCTTGCTAAAGACTTAAAGCAGATTTACGGAAACATTGATGAAATCAAGACAATTCTCTCTGAGGGATCAAATAGCAAACTACTTTTCTGGTGAATACAAGGTGGATCCAAGGAGGACCGACGAAGCGCTATGGGAAAAAAACCAAGTTCACAAAGATCGATCAAGGCCGGAGCACAATACACAGTTTCAAAGACACTGGGCGAAAACTCTTGTACGCAAATTAGTGTGATGAAAAAAAAGCAGCATGAAAGC
Source organism: Dromius quadrimaculatus (assembly GCA_963989225.1). Lineage (NCBI taxonomy): Eukaryota > Metazoa > Arthropoda > Insecta > Coleoptera > Carabidae > Dromius > Dromius quadrimaculatus. Next base: position 10,325,789 of record OZ022328.1, read on the forward strand.
AGAGCGGTTCAGAGTGGGTAGGACAGGCGCTTACATCATCGTGGAGGATATTCGCGCGCTTCAGTTTTACTAGAGCGAACATCCTTCATCGGACGATTTTCTGAGAAATCCCGATGATTGTATGCCAGGAACATTAAAATTGTTATTTGAGACGATAATTTCCTGAGACAGACGCTTCTCTCTCGACCAATGAAGAAAGGAATGTGTAGCATTCGGCCACGCGATCATCCCAGATAGCAAAGAAATATTCCAAGAATAAGCAGAGAATATTTTTTCCGAATATTCAGCTATTGTTGAAATATCCTATGTTTATCGATATATATTTGTGGGATATTGATAGAATATTCCCATGTCCCGATATTGCATATCCTATAAATATCCCAGGAATCATCCTGAAATATGCTATGAATATATGATGTTATATTCCTGGAATAATCTATGAATCTCTATAAAGTAAACGTTCAATATATGCTAAGAATATTATAGGGATAATTGAAATCATATTCTTGGATTATTCTGGGCTGGTTTATGACCATATTGAAGCTATATTTTTTTGGGAAATAAAATCATATCTGTGACAAGAAATTCAATTGATAGGAAATATTTATTCTTATATAAGTACAATTAGGAGAAACAAATCACTCATAAAACTCACAAAAATGTAAAAATACATTGCGTATTGCACTTAACTTCCAGAGTTGAAGAAATATATATGATATGAAAAAAATAAAATCATATTTGCGATAACAACAAGATACAAATATAGATATACATTATATAATCTATTGATTTCTAATTTTCATATGTTCAGGAGCCTTGCTTAGTCGTTTGGCAATTTTTAATTCAATTTGTTTTCCTGTGACATTTCTGGCGGTATGGTTCTTCTTGGCAGATTCCTAAATGAGAAATCATTTGAAACAGATAATATTAATTATGATAAAACAATACTTTATCAATAATTGCAGTAGTCAATTTGAATTTTTTGTTCTCTTTATAGTCCTGCCAACTCTATATCCAGTGGCTAATTCATTCGCAAGAATTCTTGTCATCACTCTTCTTATTAATTTGCCCACATTTTCCTCTTTAATTTGAGCCATCGAATACCTGGAAACACATTTATTCTGTATATTTACAGGGTTTCATACAAACACCAAGTGAAATGAATGAATATTAATTCAAGAGAAAGGAATAATAATATTAATGTTCATTTAAGAAATCTTCATTTGTTGGCTCAATCAATAGCCACAATGAAAATAAAATAGAATACTTACATTTTTCAGAACCAATCCTCACACAAACAAAAAAATATCCGATGCCATGTGGCTGCGATAAATACGACACGATGACTCACATCTTTATAACTCAACTGTAAAACTTTCACCAAAATCGGCAGAGCATTGTAATAACTTTGTGCATCTTCTACAGGTCAAGATTTAACAAAAATATTCCATACATACCAAAACATTTTATAATATCACGTCATGAATGTAGTGTCTGAAAATTTTATGCATTCATTTATCATTATCCATTTATTTTCTTCTACTGCGTGAATGAGATACTCCACTACTATCAAAATTTGATAAACTTCCATGAAAATATGAAAATATTGGATAAATAATAGATACAAGTAATAAATATATTGAATATTGCTTTGTTTTAATGAAAGGTTGATTTAATACTTACATGACGTCATGATGACGTTCAAAAGTCTATAATTTTTCTCAAACAGTGGGCTCCATAGCTGTACAAATTCATAAAAAATTTGATCTTATCCATGGAAAAAATATGTTGCGTTATAATTTGATGTACTTATAAATCATTGGGAATGTATAGGAAAAGTTGACATATATATCATTTCTATTTATCGAATGCTATTTAGAAACATTTTGACAAACCTCCAAATTTCACAGGCATGCGCAAAGAAAGAAAACTAGTTTCAAACTACTGAGTATTGTTTGGTCGAAAGAAGAGTGATTTTGACAAGTAAATTTGTTAAATTAATAATTTATCTAGCTCGCGATCTTACTAAAAATATTAAAAATAATTACGCCACCTATTTCACTTTACGTCATTATTCTCAAAATGTTTGATGATGAATAAGACTACCGTTTGAGTGACAATAGACCTTTAGAAGTCATGGAAAATTTCCAAACCTAAAAAAAATATTTCTAAATTGCTACGAGGCTCTTTTGATTCGCATTTTCAAAATACTTCCATTTAGTCATGTCTCAAACTACTCTGATCCATTTGAAAATTTTATGTATCAATGATTTAGGTCGGACTTGGGCTAATATTCAATTAATTATTTTAGCCATATTCCAATGATCAAGTAATAAAATAGATGTATATTTAAATTAGATAGATGTGAAATTTTCCTGTCTCAAATTATTTTGAATAAAGAAATCAAGTTTTTGCAGAAATAAAAGAATTGAAGTCTAGACAAAAGACTTTGGGAGCATAAAAAAAAATTTTGAGTATTTTTATATGCAATAATTCACTAGACAAAAATGTTACATTCATTCCATTTTTTTTTTCTCCGACGAGAAATGTACGTAAAGTACGGAAATAAAAGTTAGATATAATTTTTATTATGAAATTCTACGATAATTGAGATCTGTTTTTATATTGGGTTTGTTGAAATCTAAATTCTTGTTTTGGTTACAATTGAAGTCGTTCATCTCTTTCATCCTGACATGTTATAACACAATCATAGATGTCTCCATTGGCCCCACCACCAACAATCGTTTTCAGTTATGAATAAAGTTTATAAGGCTAAGCAAAATTGAATATAACATGAATATCTATCATATATTCTACCAAGAATATACAAAATGTGATAATCTTTGAATATTTGTATCAAATATTCTAGGAATAATTTAGATAGACTATTCTCAGATGATCCATAGTATATAGGAATATGCTATGTATATTAATTATGAATATTCCAAGAATAAGCAAAATAGGATATTTCCAGAAGATTTACAGGCTGTTGGAATATACCATGTATATTTCGAATATCCAGGGCATTCACAGGACAACTAGAGAATATTCTCAGGATGTTATTGCTATCTGGGATGGTGGCAGTGAGACCCAGATCGTAAAGTAAAAACATGAACATTTCTAATTTGTAATAGATAAACGATATTTCAAAAAATTTTGCATTATGGTTCATTTCCACCTCCCAAAGAATTGAAAATCAGAAACTGATAAATTGTTTGGTACCGCAAATCTAATCGCCAAGCTTCATTTCTCAGAAAATTCAGTTTTCAACGTAAGTCGTTCTTCTTTTCAAATAACTCTGGCGGTATTAGGTCTATGTGCTTCTACTGAACTAGAAGCACTACAATTTCTTGTTAAATAAGTATTAGAGCCAATATTCTGCTCAGAGAACGGTCAAAGCTGCAACTTCCAGCTTTTTGCAAGAAAAGTCAAATTTTTGAGATCCTGTATCTCAGAATACATGTGGAAGTTTTTTTATGTGCGTCTTTGGCAAGAGACCGAAAACAGCCGAAAAATTTTGAGGGTTTTCAAGCACCATGCAGTTAGCACAAGTCTTTTGAAGCTGCAAACTTAGGTCTACACTACTGGGACATAGTTTAATAACATAAGAAGAAAAAGAAAGTGTGCAGGTCCTTTTCTTCGCCGTTTATTTGAAGTTTCAAAGCCCTACTCTTCTGCTATTTATTATAAGTGATTCATTCTGTGCAGGGCTCAAGAGATTTGGCAGATCAAATGTACTTGATTATATTATTTTACTGTCACATAATCAAGTCAATATTTGTATCATGTATACATTTTCGTTACTCTATTTCTTCGTTTATTGTTTATTTTTAGCAATAAATCAGTTTTCAATGCCTGTGATGTGATTCCACAAGTTTTCTGATACTAGAATAACATCTGTATAAAAAGAAAACAGTTGATATGAGCAGTATTCGATAATAATCATCGATACTACAGAGTGATCAAAAATGGTTGACTGTACCGCCTTGTTTTGATTTTTTCTCTGTCGCCTGCTTGAGATAGTGAGATACAAGTGACAGATGACAGTTCATCTGAAAACACTATTCTAACCTGAAAATTTGGTAGAATAAAATCGAATTTTCAATAAGCATTCAATAATACAGCTATTCACTCACTTTTCTGTTTATTTAATCAAATTATGAATTAATCCGTCGTAAAATATGCACAATATACGCAAATTTCGATACGTAGTTATCAAAATGAATGAATTTATACTAACTTTATTTCATGAAGATAGTTTTGATCATAATGCAAACTTTTACCAGTCATGTGACAGTCAATTATTATTGATCACTCTATAGAAGTTTTTGCAATTGTGGGACTCCACAAACTCATTGGATGATACAAAATACAGCTCACTGCAGATTCCAAAGGTTTGAAAGGCATATTTATTTGAATGCGAGAAGTAGTTCTAAGAAGTCACTCTGATAGTGTAAAGCTCGCAGGAACTTATTGAAATACACCAAAGTCTGCATGTGGAAGTAAATAGCGTCGGTTGTATGTACCTTAATGATATGATATCTTTCGTTCAAGGCAGAAGATTGAAAACGCCTCTCTAGAGAAGTTTCTTTGAGCTCTTCGATTTCATATATTTCAGTTGCCCGGAGCGAAAAGAAGTGAATATTATATGCCTCAGAGACATCAGAATAACGCGTCTCCTTCCGTACTATATATCGAGAATTCCTAACCCTTGTGGAATGTTTGGAAATAAACGTTCATCATGAAAATATTTCTGAAATACTCTGAAAAGTCATACATACTTGAATCTTACTTCTTTATGTTTCTTTTGATATTGTTTATGATATTATAACACGAGTATGATTCTTCAAAAAGTTTTGGATGATTGGAATTTCATGTTATGTAAAATATGTGCTCTTTGAGGAAGTTTATACTTGTAATCAATATAACATAATGCGAATTTCCAGCCCCAAAAAAGCAAATTTCAGCTCAATTTTGACTCAAATTCAGTTACCAAGTTTTTAAATTAATCAATCTAGTACTTTATCCAAAGTTCGTATTTTGATGGAAATTACAACAGCGTGGTGAATTAAGGCAAAAAAGTTATCTAATCTGAATAATTATTATAATCACAATTTTGTTTTTGGTGGCTTCCGAGGATATTGAAATTTGTATCGCTCTTATTTATATGAAGGATGTGCTGCAAAAAATATTGATTTTGACAATGTTCTCAAAGCAAGCTCGACGTTTTATATAATTAGTTTACATTGGTGGCGAAGAACAAATTCCGACAGAGATTGAAGAATCAGGAAGTAGCAGATTGTTGAAAGACCTAAAGAACACGTGTTCTTAACGATATACGAGATTGCCTTCATGTATAATATTGAATCAGATTTGTTTTCGATAGACCCGAGACCGTTTTCCATTATATTTTCGAAAGCAAACAAATCGGATTTCTTTACCTAATACATCGTCTATATCAAGGGGCCTTCGTAAAAGCAAACATAGTTTACCAAAGTCTGCAGACATAAGAATAATATTCCGTTATTGAATTCAATCCAATCTTTTTCAGAGGATAAATGCGTAGATTCTAAATATTTCAGTTCTCTCAAATTAGTTAGTGCGGCACGTGGTTCTCGAACCGCTTAATGTCAGATATTAGGAACATTCTAACTGGAATACTTTTCAAATTGGTTAATTTATTGTCGAACTCAATTGGTCCAAGTGTATGAACAAAATCAGAATATACAAAACTGACGTCAAATATGTTTACAATCCAATAAATCAATTTGGAAGGTTCCAGTTTGAATTCAAGAAAAATATTTTAGGAATTTCATGATCTGAAATGTGGACGAATGTCACATAAAATCGCTGTAAGTGTAGGAGAATTTGGTGTAGGTGTGAATTGGAGCGTTCAACGGAATTGCGTTCTACTGACCAGTAAAATACCGTCGTACTTCAACAAAACGAATTCCCATAGCAATGCTGGAAAAAGCTGAACGCCGATGAAAAAGTCGAATGATTGAGAAATGTTTTATATTGTCTTGTTATTTATAACTTACATTCTCGACAAAATGGAGGAAGGCTCAGAAAATATTACGTGACGTGTATTCCCAGCGGCTCGATGTTTACAGAGAAACGCGTGAAAACAAGGAAGCAGTATGTTATAAATGCTCCGAAATACTGTTCGTACTTGCGAAATCGGAACTCAACAAGAAAGTACGAATCTCACTCTGGAGCATCGTTCGAATAGAGATTTTAATGACATCTTGATTTGTTGTCTGCTCCAGTTTCTCTCGATCAATAGATCAATTCAAAGTACAACCAAGGTACCATCACAATTTGCTAGATCATTCTACAAGATGTAGCGATACCTCGCTGATGACGGGGTTATTAACTCTGGCGTCGCTGTAGAAACTGCCGACGGTATACTCGGGCGCCAATGCGGTCGGTGACACAGTTTCTAAAGGTTGATGGCTGAGTGGCTCAGAGGAAAGGATCTGGGTGTTTTTGAGAATAATATCTAGGATGTAAGTATCACTATGATATTTATTTGAACACAAAAATGGAGCTGTTGAACACACACATATATTGCAGAAATCTGCACTGAGATCGCTTGGCTGAAGGCGACTGTCCAAGACAATCAACATTCGAGGAATCGCGAATCGACTTCCCGAGCGGTGGATCAACTTTACAACTCGTTCTATGCTGGTGGGACCAAACTTGTTTCCCAGCAGTGATTCTGCGTTAAGTTGTTCTAATACTGTGGAGCCACCAAGTGACCCCTCCAGCAGTGATGCTACATTAAATATCTCAACACTGTGAAGTCAGCAATGACTCTTTCAGCGGCGACTCTATGTTAGATTATTTAAATACTGCGAAGTCAACAAGGACTTCGCCAGCGGTGACGCTACGTTGAATTATTCAAGCACTGTGAAGTCAACAAAGACTTTGTCAGCGATGACTCTACGTTAAATTATTCAAACACTGTGAAGTCAACAAAGACTTCGTCAGTGACGATTCTACGTTAGGTTAATCCAACGTTCGCGGAGCGTGCGACGGAAGTTAAAGGAAATGGCTTCAAGTTGTACTCTGCAAAAATATTTCAAGTTTAAAAATAGCAAAAGTATCGTGCTAACGGACTAAGCCCAAAAACTTCAACAGACGTCGAACGGTAAACACAGTAGAATTTTGGAAGATAGCTCGGAGAACTAACTTTCAAAAGAAGTGACTTAAGTCAGCCAGAAGACCTTATATATACTTGAATTTTGATGAATCCTCACTTTACTTGTCTAACAATTGATTTCTTATTAGTGCTATCAGAAATGTAGAGGAGATACAGCCATTTCATGAATACAAATTTCTTCACAACAACAAATTTCATATTCTTTTTCTACTAAATACATCCTTATAAACATTTTCTTGAAATTCTAATTATCCTACATTTTTTTTGTCTGTCGGTGAAGTAGTTACGAGTTAGTCCTATGTCGGTTAACTGTGAAATGTCAGATCATTATTTGCTCATGGCACATCAAACAAAATATACAATATACAACATATTTACAGGACAACGGTTAATTACATTCAGAATTTATTAAAAGTGAGCACAAGACATTTATACCGATAAGACAATAAAGTTGAATTTAGTTTCAGATGTTTGCCAAACCTAACCTCATTCCACCACTTGTTATGAAATATTGAAATGTATTTATTCCAGCTGGTGGCTGATAATACTAAGGTAGACGGTGGGGTATATTTAAACAGAATTACGGATTTTAGAATTTATGGGCTGTGCAAGATGTGAACTAGTTGTGATGGACTTTGAAATATTTGACGGTAGCAGAAGGCTCTGGGATGTTCGACTGAGACGGAGTTTTGGGAGATAATTCGTCACAGAGAGTAGGACATGAAGTATCAAATTGAAGTCAAAGTCGTAGCGACCAATTTTGGACCAAAATGCACCCAAGAACAGTATCTTCTGGACTTTTCTACAACTATTGCAATAAGGAGAGATGGTACCTGAAATCTGCAATTGAATATGTGAATGTTTGTTTCATCACTATGATTACCACTTCACGATGACAACTCAAGATTATCCTGTAAAATTGTCATTGAAAATATTTCTCCCATATACTGTTAGTCATCTCCAACTTTTATAAGAAAACATTGGACATTCAGATGATCGATAAATTATATTTGTATATGAATAATTTCCGACAATGAGGTATCTACTGCACATTTACAAGCAATGTAGTTTCTGCTGAGGCAGTAATGGAGGTCTGCGGACTCGACGCAGGCGTGAAACAACACAATGCAGGCAGACATGTATTATTCATACGTAGTTTGGTCTATTTAAGTAGGGAAAACGGATGATACGATGGTTTTCTGTTTGTATTTAACAATCAATTGCTGTTTTCCACGGACCGAGAATGAAAAGGGCGGATCTCTATGTTTTATAGCCGTTGTTGGCGCACTTGGGGAGGCACCTTTCAAAATTAATGACTTGTGATGTGATAAAATACCATTGAATTAAAAGGCAACGAAACCTCCTGGCTTCTTGTTCACTCTTTGCCCTCATTGTTTTTCGCTCTCAGGATAGACAAATAGTCAACCTTGTAAACGCGATTTTTTGGTGATCTATGCTATTGATTCGTAGAACGATATCATTCTTACAGTGGAGCAGTGAGCACAGAAACCAATCAAGATTATATTCCACTTGTTGAAACGCATACCATTATCAAACACATATTGTAATATGAAGTATCCAATTCAACATTCAGCCGTGATTCCAGCCGGAAAATCACCTTTGGGCACATTTTCGGCTCTGGCCAAAAATCTAAAATTTTGACCAAAGCCGCAGTTTTTCATCAGCCGCCAAAAACCGACGTGCCTGGTGGCATGAAAGCGTCCTGTTGGAAGAATATATCATTCAAATCCATTTATTATAACTGAGGCTACAAAAAATCCTTTATCGTCATTGTTCGATATCTATAAGTCTTGACTGGCAATACTGGCTCTCACAGCAGCAATATTGTCTTGATATTGTAATGTTTATTGCTTGAAGAATCAGTTTGTAATCAAATAAAAGTCACTATTTGATCATTCAAATTGAAATAGAAGTTTTATTCTTCTTATGTCACTAATAACACTATATTTATATATTAATCACTTAATTGTAATTTGAACAAGGTCACAGATATTTATATTCCACTATTCATATGCACTGTTCACCTTACTTGTCACTGTTTATTATTTATTTCACTAGTACTATTCTTACTACTGTACTGTACTACACGTCTTTTGCTTGGCCTTATATAGAGAAATATTGTTTTCTCGAATTTTCCATTTCTCGACTCTTCCCATTTCTAGAAATCACTAGAGGCTCCCATTGGGAGGGGTGATGTGCTGCGACGCGGTGCGGCGTAAGCGACGACAAGAAGCTCCTCCCCATACTACGTCGTCTTTACGAGCTCCACCCTCACTCTCGCACGTCACAATATTTTGAATTTTCTTGTCGCTTCCAGTCTCCAGGCATCGATCAAAGCAATATCATATCTTCCAAAACTCTTGCTCATCAAGCGAACGAGCTCGGATGAAAGATGTTTCATTTTAAAAGAGGTTCTGAATACTGGAGAGCAAATACCTTATTAACAGTTGAGATGTACTAATTATTCTGTTCCAAACATGGTCGCCATGATATTTTGAAAACATTTGATAGCGACTGAGAAATCCCCTTTGTGAATCCGATTGAGTACTTCTTCCATCACTTCTCTGATGCATACATAATATCAGATGGCTCCTATACAATTCACAACCATGATATAGTTTTCAGCCAATACTATAGCATTTCTCATTGAAGTTGAACATTTGTCTTCAGCTTCGGACTAGGCCCAAGATGTATCTTGAACTAAACAATCGGCCTCAGCCAGAATCTGACTTCCGGTCGGACAAAAGTAATAGGCGGTAGTCAAGTAATGACTTAATATATCACGGTCTCTGGAGTTCTTGGTTAGAATTAAATCAACTGTGACGAATCCGTGTAGTTTTCTCATATGCTTAGCGCACAGTTACTCATCATAGAATCTTCAGCTGTCGTATTTCCTCTCATGGTTATTCACAATCAATTTGTATATTTTGTTCTCCAAGTGTGAAGAAATATGAAGATGGATAAACAAAATTGTCAAGACAATAAGAATAAAAGTACAAATAGTAACTAGATCAGTTCAAAATATCAACTCCTAAGAGCGTAGAATTCTGCCAGTGGTTGATGATTCCACAGATCTTTAGGAGATAATAATACAGGTCCAAACAGGAAAATTGTAAACTCCTTGTGGTTCTAGGTCAATCTGGCTCTACTATTTTTGGTCTGGAGTGATTAGTACTCTTGGAACGATTTCTTCTTTCCATAAAGTATCTCTTCCTCACATCATTTTCACAGTGCTAAAATTGAAATTAACTTGGAGGACACAAGTTAGGTGCGGTTTAATTGAATTTGAGTTTAAATAAGGCCTTATAGCCGAATTGAGTCTTACTCTTAAGTGACCATTCAAAGTGTTCTAGTGTGTTTTCCGTTTGACGTATGTCCGAAGTTTTGTGCTAAGCCTGTTTAGTGCAAGTTTCTGAGACGAACTGTTAGTCCGATTGTATTTTGTAAGTCCGTTAGAGGAACTTTCTTGCCCTTGCTTTGTTATACTTGTGAACCTAGTTGCTGTTTTTGCACTAAAATCATTCTGCTAATTTTATCTTGAGGTCATTCTGTTCTACTTGGCCGTCCAGGGGCTAAGTCTGCTCAGCGAACGTAGGAATAAATTGACTTAGCGTCATCGCTTACTGAGTCTTTGCTGATTTCGCAGCGTCACGTTAAATCACCGTTCGATGAGTCTTCCTCGAATGTAACGTAGAATCACCGCTGAAGAGGTCATTGTTGGCTTCAAACAGTTGGAACAGTAAATTTACTACTTGGAGAACATCTTGGTTTCACAAATATAGAACAATTTTTAAAGTTAATCTACTGTTTGGGAAATCGCTCCGCGATACCGCGGACGTCGATTGTCTTGGGAAGTCGCCAAATTGTCGTCAGCTTTCAGCCAATCTATCTTCGTGCCAATTCCTGAAATATGTATGTTGTATGCTCATCAGCTTCATTATTTGTATGCAAATAAATTTTGTGGTGGCACTTACCTCTTGAATATTATTCTTCTGGCAATCCTCTGAGCTATCCAGCCGTCCGTCTCTAAAAGTTGCGTCACCGACTGAATTAGGCCCGAGCATACCATCTGCAGTTTCGACAGTCACGCCAAAGTTAGCGACCCTGCCAACCGCGAAATATCGTCACACAATATACAGTATTGTTCCTTGAATTCATCAAGCAGTAATGCTGCTGACTGGTAACCAATATTGTCTTGAATATTGTGAATATCGTATACGATTTTTCACATTCACTTGTGCCTTGCATAATTTCTCTTCGAAACCTTCAAATATTATTGAAAACTGACAAAATGATCAAGAAATCCTGCAACTTAGGAATAATGACAAGCAGAACAGTTGGTGAAATATGTTGTGCGGTTAATGTCCCCTCGCTATGAAGAAAAGCTTATTTCTCCAAGAGAAGAATATCCTCTGTTATAAAATACTGAAAGAATCTAGGTGGAATTCATACTTTATTTTGTTTGCATTGCTACATTTATATTCATGCAGATTTTATTTGCTTATCTGGAATGTAAAACCGCTTGATCGAATAGCATGAAGTCGCCAATGGCGTGGTTCACATGCCAGGATATATTGGGTTTTGTGATATATTCTTACGAATTGTGTGGTTGTGATATTGTTCAATACATAGGAAATATAGGACTCGGAAAAAAGCTTAATACAAGGCAAATGGAAATGGAACAGATCAAACACGACATCAAGTCAATCACATTACGTTTCGATCTTTCGATTATCATCTGATAATCTGTCGATACATACGTTGAACATTATTTCAAGCGATATACTAACTGCTCAGCTCATAACTCATATAAGAATCATAGGGCTCTTCTATTTTCCAAATTGATCATAGCTAACATAAGAAAATAGTTTTTGACGTAACAATAATCCACATAAAGAAATCAGGAACCCTCTGTACTTAATTCATTCTATTCTATTCGTCAACTTGCTTACCGGCAGTTGAATCTCTCTTAAATAAATCCAATACAACTTTCCTTAAAATCCTTTGTATCAAACCTGGAAGTGCGAATATGTACATTTTTGGTTGGGAGTTGATTACCAATCACAATATTTAGTGATTTTACAATCCAAAATGTGCAATAAGCAATGCAGAGATAGCGTTTTGTGTGGACCGCTTGGTGAAATCATTTGATCGTTTAATTTTATATAAATTATTTCCCAATGATTTGTATTGTATTTTGATGAAAATTTAATGAAATTAATTTTGCTTCATGTGTTCCATTTGTACAATAATTACTGGTATTAATTATCTAGAGTACAATAATATAAATTAGGAATGAATATTTATTTAGATATTGTGCTTCCATTCATTTCAGTTGCTGATTGATTTTGTGTGTACCCATTTCATTTCGTTCATTGTTTTCTATTACAGCACTTGTCAAATCAACATTTATTTTGTTGTCAAATCCATAATGGCATCGTAACAATCGTGTCACTGCTAACATTGATGTCAATACTTAATTTTGATCACTATTTATTTCTGCTATTTATGCTAAAACGCATCAACCTTGGTTGTAATATAAGTAGTATAACCTTATTGTGGGAGAACCTTCAGACTCAAAACATAATTTTCAAGCTTTGTCTAATCTTGCTGCTTTTCCTGTGCAATTTATGGGAGAATCATCATCTTTGTATACTTGTGCCAGATTACATGAATCAGTTCAGATGGATGAACATAAATTAACTAACATTAAACAAATAGGAAACTCTGCATCTCATTTGATACAGAAATTGATTTCCATAAGTTGATATCAAACAAAGTTATAATCAACACAGTATGTGTTACCTACAAATTACAGAGTTGCATGCTCAGTGAACGTGGAGCCGTTGCAGAACTTCTCAAAGTAATTCGATCGATAAGCTTCCATATATGCATTGAAGATCTGCAACATTGATGTTAATGAGCTGACAAGTGCATAAGCTTTATGATCATATAATGCCATTATATAATGACGTTCATTTTCTTGAGTTGACTATATACATATAGCATGAGTGTCGTAGAGGAAATCGAGTGCTCATTATTTTAGACTTGACTGGATTTTCATGGTTATATTCATAAACTGATAGGATGAATATGGTGAGAGAATACTCCGCATCCATATGAATAATACTAAGTTGCCGGTTGTTATTCATATAGAATTTTCAATTTTGTCAAGTTTATTCAACAGTCCTCTCTATCAAGCTATAATCGTCAACTGCGCACAAAATCCTACTCTGTCATTTACCTGCGTGTTTCTAACATCTTCAGTTGTTGATTCACTGGTTTTTTTCTTAAAAGAAAGGTACGGATCCCTGTTTCCTACTGAATATCTAATTATCTCTTTTCAACTGTAGCTCCATTACATCGCAATATTACCTATCTGACACTTCATCAAGTGTTAAATCTCTATTGCCGAATATTTCTGCATGCGACACATTCATTACACAAATGAAAAGCAATGAACTGTCAAGGATATCTGCATTTCCGACTGCGATGTTACAGTCATCTATCAGTATCAGAAAGCAATTTTGATGAACTAGAAACCTGTATTCTCCTTCATGAATATCATCAATTTTGAGCAAACCTAACAGATACTATGAATGACTGATCTTGATCGAAAATCAGATTATAATTCAAACCTTGAACCTACCATTGAGCATTCTTCCCATAGCGCCCATTGAGCTTTAATCCAATTCAAAAGCTTGAGAAATTTGGTTAGGTGAACAATGGGTAGATTGTTTTGATGAAATATTTGTACAAAATGCAAGTATGTCATTTGCTAAGCCTGAAATGCATATAATTCTGTCTTCGATTTCAATATGTGAAGTAATATCTTTGTGTCTAGGCAATATTGATGAAGATAAAATTCACTTCACACTATCCTGGAGCTATAACTCTGTCCACCTCTTTTCTCTGTGACAACCCTTTCGTACATCACTGTACGTGAATTTTTAGTTGCAAAAACAGCTCTATGGTCTATCAAAAAACGCTTTCGCTTTGTGCAATTAGTGAAATTGGTGTGAAACTGTCACTCACTTGGAATTATAAATCGCAAAATTTTTGTTTTCGGCGGAGCCAATAAGATTTCAGAAGCATTATTTAATTGAAGCTCCAGGCTTCACCTAATTAAAACGTGAATCTCTTTATTGAGGATAGATTCGATAGGAATAAAATTTTATGATCAGGAATAATATTATTGTAGGTGATTCTTTGAAAATTAGCACCACTGCATACATGTTATTCATTCTGCCTCCATGAGATGAATCTTTAGGACTCAAATGCAGAATAACATCTGTTTTGTCCAAACGACTGCTGAGCCAAGGGGTTCACGATTTGATCATCTTTAATTGATGTGCGTCATTTGCTGACTGACTTACTTGAAGCCATGAATACTTCAAGACCTTTTGATTCGACTTCTGCTTAAATTTCAGGGAATGGTAACGTTCAAGTAATAATTACGAATATACCATAGAATTGGCTTCCATCACAATATTTTGTACGGCTCATGAATTCAGAGTTGGCTTCTGTTATCTATTGAGGTTTTTCGATCCTGCTAATTAAATAGCTCTATCTGAGCCTCAGAAATATAATATCTGCGTTCTTTTTTCAGTTATCTCCGACCTATTCTTTTCTCTCTGATCTTTTAAATCAATTTCTGCATGATTGGGCGTATAACTGTTTCTACCGGCCCTCTATTTGAGGTTGTATTTTATTATGCAAGCAGAGATAACTATGGTTATGCTGACTTACCGCACATGGGCAAAGGCGGTAATTGAAAACGTGGATTTTTACAAAGAATATTCTTTCATTCAACTTCATTTGTAATTGAATATTCACAACAAAATGTCAAACTTGGCAGCTGACAGCGAATAAACCAGTAGTTGCTCAATTTGGAGAAGAAAACTTGGACCCATATTTTAGGTAGACCTTCCAATCGTCTAAAAAATTCTATGAGCATCACGATCCATAAGTATAGTACCGATTTTGCATAATACTTGGGAACTTCGCCAAGACTCGGCTTCCACACTATTATTCTCAATCGGTAAACTGTTCTTACTGACCTTGATACTCAAATAACTGATTGAGTGGTTACTTATCACCTTCCTCATCTCGTCAGTTGTGGTCAGTCTTAGTCTCAGTCCACGTGTAGGATAATCAACAAAATAATTCCTATTATCATTAATTGTATCAGAAACTACATTTATCTGCAAACGATGCCATTCAACATCTCAATGGCTATTTATATTAGGAATCTATTTACTGCGTGGCTTGAGTGCTGCAATTCTAAAACTTTGAGGTTCTATGAAAATAATATGGGGACAAGATAATTCATCAAGAATAATATACTTATATATTGAACGTTATTATTGAAGCAATTCGAACAATATAACCACTCATTACAGAATAACGAAAGGATATTTGAATGGCTCACTCATTTATCTATGGTAATGAAATTGATCTCCGTGTTGCTTGGTGAGTCCTCGACAAGATTTTGATTTCAAATTTAACTTCAATTTCAACTTCAACTTCAAATAGCATCACTAATAAATCTTCAAGATAGAATGGACACTTTTACAATTGTTAGGAAGTAATACTCTTATAGAACAAGTCTGCCATATTTTGTTAAGGGCCGATCGGGACACTTGGGTGACGGAAAATATTCATAGGTATAAATTATAGAACACTGATGGAATAATTTTGAAGTTTCATATTTTTAATGTATGATCGATCATTATAGTGTTGGTATACTATAACAACAATTTATAATCGCTGAGTGATGATGACAGTTTCATTTGTATAAGACATTATTGTCATATCTCTCCGCAGATCATCAACATGAGGAATAAATAGTGCTGGACCTAAAATTATTCCTCAAGGGTCACCTGCTCAAATTTCTTTTTAATAGCTTCTGTAATAGTTTATTTTGAGTCTCTGCTCAATTTGAATGGTAGTTGTGAATAGTTGATAGCTACTCTCAACACCATATCTACCGAGCTCTTTTAGTATGATTGTTGGTTTACTTTGTCCGTAGCTTATGCTATTTTGAAAAAGGTTATAACCAAGAGTTCATCCAGATTTTCACATCATATATTCGTCATGTAGTTCAAGATTCTCGTAGCTCCTCTATTTTTGCGCAAAGCCAAATTGTCCTTCAAATATTATCTCACATTTCTGTTTGATACATTCCTTTCTTTAATAATATTGAAACTTGAAAATGATTAGGGTCGGTGATATTGCTCGTTGTGATTATTGTTTTTGCGTTGACACAAGACATGGATCGCGGGCCACGCTCCACACCACTCGTTGTACCCAGGTTGCATATTCTACTGGCTCTACTTCCATTAAATATGCAAGTCCATTGCAAATGCACCCCATACACAACTGCTGGAGACTGCAGTTTCACAGCTCTTAGAGACAGGTTCCCAAGACATACATTGCCCGGCAGAACCATTAAAATTTAAATAAACTTGAATGATGTAATGTTCCACATTAACAAATTTCCTATTTGATTCATTCTGCTCACTCACATTTACGGTTGAACTGCCACGCTTGAAATATAGGCTCGTATTCCCACCTTTTGAAAAAGTAATTCTTCACAAAATTTGATTCATCTACATTTAATTTTTATCACTTTAACTGTTAGGGTCACACAGTTTATTAGTTTTGATTCAGTGGACTGTATATTAAATAGGTTTGACTGATGTAAGTCTCACGTAACTAAATTTATCTGGAGCTATTGATTCTAAATGAAGAATTGATTGATGATTGACTGCTTAATGCTTTATTTACATTTATTTCTAACAATTGGTGGATAAATCACGCTTACAATAAACTCTAATGACATTGATGCTGAGGCACGCTGTGTTTTGTTCAAGTTTTTTTACCACAATGACACTCTGGCCAGGCAGGTCAGAGGACAGACCCTTGACCATCTGGGGTAGTAAAAGATAAAGTTTCCTTTTACAGAGAGGTACAGTTTCAACCATATACCTATAAATATATATACCAACGACTTGGACCTGACAGCGTACGGGGTCTTTCATCTCTTTTCTTCTGCAAGTCTAAACTGCGCATGGTCACACTTTGAAATAAGTCTTAATTTGGAAAATAAATTTGACTCCGAATCATCCCAAACACAATCTTTCAAGCATCAGCCAATGAAATTCAAGACTGTGACCATGCGCAGTTTAGACTTGCAGAAGAAAAGAGATAGAAGATACCGTACGGAGACGCTTCCTTGTTAAGATAGGAGCTCAGCAGTAAATATATTTATATATATTTATAGGTATATGGTTTTAACACAAATATTAGTTAGCGCTGGCGCCAACAGTAACGCTATCTCCATTCATGTCAGTCTCAATCCAAGTTGAGTTTTAACTGAAGATAAGAAGAGAAGTGTCCAACATTAGTTGAGTAATATTCAAGAGTCGAGGAATTCTGAGAAAAATTGCTGATGGCACGTCAAAGCATAAATTTAACGGTCATCACGAAATTTGTGCATTACGAGAACTTGGGTAACTCTCACCCAAAAAAAGTCGAATTTAGTAAAAGCTTTTATGGCCAGGAGAACTTCATTTTGATTAAATATGTTCTTCAGCCTTTCTATTACCTTGCACTGCAATATTAGTGCACAAAATATTTAAGAAAACTGTTAATTAGACCTGTTACTATTCTTATTTTGTTGATCAGTAGTTGCACTAATTGAACACCAATTATAATCTCACATCACATTTTTATTATATAGGTCTTGATGACCGCGTTCCAACCTATGATGTGATAATAATATTTATTCATGAGATGAACTAATTACACATAAATTGAAATAATAATTTAGATTTATGACATTAGCATTAAAATTTATACAAAAATATCACATAAAAATTTATTATTTAATTAATATTGAAAGCGTTTGTCGTGTTCTTTAGAGTATGCCTCCATGCTGTTTTCCAATTTTTCTCAATGAGCATGTGGCATATGAATTTCCAAAGACATCCTGCAAACCATGGTCTTAAAGTTGGTCATGAAGCTTCCAACTAGTTTCTGGTAGTTTTCAGCTCTGTGATCTCCTGAAAAACCTGACAGTATCAAGCTCTTTTGAAATATAGTGAGCAATTTTGATGATCCTTCGTTGCCAAGAATTTCTTCAACTTGAGGATCAACAAAAATTCCGGATTCAACTTTGACTCCTGACAACTTTGAATTGAGATCTCTGAAAAATGTAAGAGTTTGAGATTACGCATGCTTCCATAAATTATACCATCATACCCAACTTGATGTGTAGAGGCGGTGGCAACAGACACTCAAGCTCGGCAATTGGTTCACATTCAACCATTTGCTCTGCTTTCTGAACTTTCCTCCTTTCAGGACATGATTGTCGAACATATTTCTGAGGACCAGCTCTTCTATTCCATGAACATAAATTACATGGATATTCTGTATATCCATTTTGTTGTCCATTTAGGAGACTCCTCATCCAATTCCTAATGATGGGAATGAATTAATCCTGGGGTAATATGAATAATATTGAAAGTTGGAGGGAAATCGAAGGCTTGTATCGCACTGTTCAAAAATGTATTTTTATATTTTGTTGACCGGTTTCGACTACTGAGTAGCTATCTTCAGAACCGGGAGAAGTATATAACTACTGGATTCAAAATATGGTTCAAAGTTTCTAACGTAGATAAATGGTTAAACGTACTACTAGTATAAATAAAATGAAATATAAATGTATTCGCAAAAAATAGAAGTGTATATCTCAAAAAGTTCTTGGAATAATGAAAATATGTCAAAAATTACAAAAAATTTTTTTTTGTCAATTTGTTTTCCATCGACATATTCTCATTATTTCAAGAATTTTTTGAGATATACACTTCTATTTTCTACGAATTCATTTATATTTTATTTTATTTTTACTAGTAATACGTTTGACCATTCGTCAACGCTAGAAACTTTGAACTATATTTTGAATCCTGTAGTTATATAGTTCTCCCGGTTCTGAAGATGGCTACTCAGTAGTCGAAACCGGTCAACAAAATATGAAAATACATTTTTGAACAGTGTGATACAAGACTTTGATTCACCTCCAACTTTCAATTTCCAATGAACTGACACTCATACTCTTAAGATCTTAAAACTTGTAGTAAATTACTACCAGCACTACAAAAACAACCTTCAGAAAGTGCTTGGGCATTTTTTGATAGTTTTTATGCATGCCGGCTGTAAGAATCATGAAATAAACAAAGACACAAAAATAAATTTTTAGTGGAGTTGAATCAATATTATACACAGATTCTCGCAGGGCGTGTTCTCATATTGGGATCATTAAAATCATTATAAACACAACCATATTGTGTCGTGATCTTTTCAACCCAAAAAATGGTTGTCTGAGCTAGTTTTTCATCAATGTACATCGTTTGCTAAACCAGTTCACATGTGAGATCGTGGAATATAATAGGTAGCTGGTCAATTTTACCACTCCTGTTCTTGAGAATATGATCTATGAATGGTAATGGTATCGATATCTCTCTTTGTCACACTATTTTCTCAAAGAATTACACCTGTAGGCATTCTTTAAATATCAAAATTTGATTGATTGCACCCTCAGTGGTGTATTTTGCAAAGTAGAATTTAGCAGCTCCATGTAGACTAATTCTTCTTGAATTCAATTAGTTCACATAATGTTGCATTTTTGGATAGTTGTAGTAGCATATCCACGGCATCTATGAATAACTTCATGAATGCTTAATTTTCTTACTTTTCCATCGTAAGACCATTTGGAGTGCACAAGAACTATAAAATACCGCACAACTGTATTTGTGAATGTAATGAGAGTACATGAGCGCATTTCGGACTGCAACTTCACTTAAAACGTAACAAAATATATGGCCTGTCTGTTGACAACGGAAAACCATTGTACTTTTATTTTAGTTGCTGTGCACTGTTCAGAACATATGTACAAAAACGCCCGCAGATATTTCTGTTCTAAATAGGTTTTTCTATTTACACGGTACATTTGTGTAGTTTATTCACTAAACTCACTCAAATTATGGGTATAATTATTTTGTTTTCCAAATTGCAGAGAATATAACAATGGACGTGTGATTTATCAAAGCAGTTTTCAACAAACTGTGCAAGCTGAAACATTTTTAAAAGCAAACCTAATAACTCAGGGTAGAAGGCTTTCAATACACAATGCAACTTTGTTGATTTGATAAAAATCATATATGAAGAAAGCACCACATTACATTGAACGTAAGCTACCAATAGAACTCACGAACAGAAAATCTGAATTGTGTCACTCCAAATTTATTCCACAATATTGTTATCTTTCTTTCTCAATAAGTATTATTCCCACAGCAGTATTTTTTTATCGATACTTTTCTTGATACATCCAATTTATTATGTTTTGAAGCATACATATTTCATGCAAATGTCCGTAATGCTTCCAAATCTTACAGTCTGCAGATACTTTACTTCAATGTTATTTTTTCTTCTCATCACTCGACCTTATCCAACTTTGTGGGCTTATCTACTCGTTCTAATTTACTTATCGACAGTTTCATCCTGGATCAAATATAACAAAGAATAGATGAATCTAGGCTATCTAGATAGTACAATTTCATACCTATGAGGAATAGCAAATAATCAATGATGAAAATACAGTGTAAGCTCTCTTAAACGAAACTCAAGAAACCTAGCATTTTCTCATCGCCACAGAGAATTATCGCTATATGAAGTAAAGATAGAAAAACCGCTAGATCCACAATAATTTTCGATATGTTATTGCTGAAATAGGAAGTCAAATTGAATTTCATGGCTTACGACTGTTATTTCGTCAAGTATATAGTGTCTTTAATTCTAGACCATCATTTCCAAGTGAACCAAGCGAAATGTGTTCAAGGCAATTAACAATCAGAAAAGCAAGACTACTGTCTACGACCTCAGAGGTTTGGAGGCCTGAAAGATTTAGTTGGCGTCTTTTGTATCCTGATAAGATAACATTTGCAATAATACCGATAAAAAATACTCACTGTGTCTGAATATTAACAAATTTCTTCGCATTAGAGAATGACTGTTGTGCTATAAAGAGTTTTTCAATGTGTAAGTTTCAAGGTAAAACAATCAATGTGCTCACTTTTATGTTATAGAGAGTTTATTGCTATAAAAAATAACGTTATGAAGATAATTAAGAGAAATAAAACACTCGTTTTTTTTTTTTGTTCCACAAAATGATAAAAAACCCTTTATTGCAATTTCGGCTGTTAGGCCATCATCAGAAGAAAGATAATTGTACAGAAAACTATTACAACCTATATATATATATATATATATATATATATATATATATATATATATATATATATATATATATATATATATATATATATATATATATATATATATATATATATATATATATATATACATAAACACCAAGAGATCAGCAAAACACCCTCACTACACAATCTAGAAAGGGGGAAGGTAAAATATCCAGTCGCACATCGGATGCAATACTCAATTATGCAGACTACGTTCCACTTAAGAATATATAGAGTAATGTAGCAGAATCGCTGACAGATTCATTAGATCATGAAATGAATTCAAATAGAATGACAGATAAGTGCTGTGCTATCTCGTACTTGGCCGCATAACTGTGAGTAAGGTCATTCATATATTTGTCTGAATATTTGTGATCATAAAGAGTGTAAACTCTTCATAACGTTCGATAGATGAAGTTGTAGGCTCTCGGTGAAACATGGTTCATAATAATTGAAAGAAATAAAACCCTCGTTTTTTTTTTTTTTCACAAAATAATAAAAAACTCTTTATTGCAATTTCGGCTGGTAGGCCATCATCAGATTCTAGAAATGTGAGTGAGATGCTTTTCCTTTCCCAGTGGATAACAGTCAGATTATCAATACTACAGTTATGATTGTTGTCAAGCAGATGTTTCGCTACATTTGAATCAGGTTTATGGTTTCTGAAACTATTCATATGTTCTTTAAATCTAGTATAAAAATCACGTCCAGTTTGTCCTATATAAATAAAATCACAATCGTTATACTCAATCTGGTGAATACCAGAATTGGTCAGAGCATCTTGGTAACTCAATTTATTGTTTATTAATAATTTTCGCAGAGTATAATTATTATAAAAACCAGGACTTATATTAAACTTCCTTAATTCATTTGCCACGCTGACACTAATCTCCTTAATATAATTCAATCTCTTGTGTAGAGAGAAGAGGATTTCTTAACTTTGGCAGCTGATACTGACATAGCATTGAAAAAACACACTCAGATAGACAAAGTTGATTGTATTTCCATTTCCAAGAAGAAATGTAAAAAAGGTATTAAGTTAAGAGACAAATCAATGATATGTTCAAATCTATCAAAAATAAGCTCAAAGATCATTCGCTTCTATTAAGTAAAGCAGATAAAGGAGATAGTATTGTCATTCTTGGAAAAAACTACTATATTGATAAAATTAATAAATTCATAGATTGCAGTAACATTTGCACCCTTAAATCTGACCCTACTGTAACTTGCCAAACAAGGTTTAAAAATAGTCTCAAAAGATCGCTATAAATTATATAATATGAACCCCTCAAGTCCGGTGCTTTATGGCTTACTTAAATTGCACAAAGTAGACAAGCCTTTAGACATGTGGTGGCCTATATGCAAACTCCGACCTACAAATTATGTAAATATCTGAACAATATTACTCCAGACTTACTGGATTTTCGCCCAAAGTTTAGTGTCAACAACTCTTTAGAATTAGTTGATCGTATCAAGGATGTTACTGCACCGCTCAATGCTAGATTAATATCATTCGATGGAATCTAGGAAATAAAACCCCCGGGAAATAAGACCCCGGAAAAAAAGCTCCGGAAAAAAAACCCCCGGGAAAAAAACCCCCAGGAAAAAAACCCACGGAAAAAAAGCCCCCTATGATAAAAGCCGAAGAAATTTTATATAACAAATATTATAAATCAAGCATATGAGGATGTTTTCATTATGTTTGATAATGAAACCAAGATTTATAAACAACAATTCTATATAACGTGTGATGAATATAATGTGATAAAAACTGTTTTATTTATCTGTTAGCGTCAATAATAGTAAAGTGCAGTAAGACATTTACATCAATTTCAATTTTTGTGCATGTTCAAGAGACGATCTTTAAAATATTTTGGTTTTTTGAAGAATTTCCAGAGGCCAAAAGATAATGACGAAAAATTGATTTTAGTCGATTGTTTATTCTGTAAATAATTCCTGAACTGTCGCAAATCAAGAAAAAGGTTTCATGTAAAAAAGTTGAATATTGTTATCAACCAGACAGTGGCGTGCGTGAACATTTTTATTGTGGTTATCATTTTTTAAATAGAACTAATACCTGAAAATAACAGCAAAAAACTACATATTTTTCTTTATTTCAATGATAAGAAATTTATTCTCGTTATTTTGGTACAGCATTAAAAATTTTACAATTTCTGTATTTTATGTTGAATTAAATTTGATGCCTCAACTTATGCTAGTACCTAGCCTTTATATTTTTAAATAATATAAGACAATTGAGAATTAATAACATTATTCATAGAATATTGTCATATTGACGCTAAATATTTGTAATTTGTATAAAAAATATCAATCTGCTGTGGCCATCACAGTGCTTTCCCGACCATAAATTTCATGGCCAGTTTCATCACTTTCATAAATTTAGGCCCGAGATATCCACCTTCTGATAAATTCATTTTGTGAATAATAACTACGGCAACAATTATTACTATAGTTATTATTCACCAAATAAATCTGTTAGGAGGTGGATATCTCTGGCCTTAGAATATAGCACCAATTAATTACATATAAAGTGACAGCTGTCATCGTAAAAATCATAGCTATCATTGTGAAAGTGACATCTTTCATTGTCAAAGTGACATCTGTCATTGTTAAAGTGACAGATGGCGATCATATTCAAGTACTTACATAAAATGAGTATTTTTGAGAATGAAGGTTCTTTTTACAAATTTTTGGGGGTCTCTAATTCATTGGAACATACAGTTCTAGCATTTGATCGCCGAAAGTGTAATTTCAAAATAGTAACATGAACTCCACTGATTTTTTATTTCAGATTTCTACTAAGTCCAACTCAGAATTTTCAATTAGATACCAAGCACGGAAAAAACAAATTACTTATTTTCAAAAAACAATTGACGAACGTTTGCATTTACTGTCTTAAAATGAGTGGTAATAATAAACAAATATTCAGCGTCAATATGAAAATATTCTATGAATAATGTTAATTATTTTCAATTATCTTATATTATTCGAAAATATAAAGGCTAGGTACTAGCATAAGTTGAGGCATCAAATTTAATTCAACATAAAATACAGAAATTGTAAAATTTTTAATTCTGTACTAAAATAACGAGAATACATTTCATATCATTGAAATAAAAAAAAATATGTAGTTTTTTGATGTTATTTGAAAAATATGCCCTACAATAATAGCTATTTATGTAATTAGTATATAATATAGAACTTTATTGGACGAGCTGCTGGTTATGGACGAGCGAGAAGCGCGAGCAAGTCTAATAAGGAAGGCGAGTCTATAAAGTTTGTTTATGTACGAATTACATACAAAGCTTTATGTTCGACTATTCAAAAGACACAGGATATCTTTTAAAAATATTTCGTGATTTCCCTATTCAAAAATTCGGTAAGTATAACTTGGTGTGCTTTGCTAGTGTTGCTATTGTTACCATTGTTTTTACTGTTTGTTTGCAAATGTCAAAAATATTAAATACAATTTAATAGAAGAAAATTATACTTCAGAAAGTATAGAAGAGATTAAATACGATAGGAAAGAATGAATGGATACTTTAGAAAGAGTAGAAAAGAATGAATACGATAGAAAAGAAAAAATGGATACTTCAGGAAGCGTAGAACTGTTGGCTGCAAGTGCCAAAGAATCACAAATATTGAGAGATAAAGGTTTTTGTGACAAGAAGAATTTATCTCCGGGTCTGAATATAAGCGACAATACCAATTGTGTATCCATTACAATAATAAATGATATGTTGATTTAATTGTTTGAATCTATTTCATGTCAATAAGAAAATATATTTTTGTGACATTTTTTTGACAGTGACAGTTCCGTCCAATTATATAAAGTAAAAGTCCTAGTCCAATTAAGTGGCACATTATGGGCACTGAATGCAACCATAAACTACATGATTATGATGCAGTCGAACATAATAGATATTTATGTAACTAGTACATAATACAGGAATTTATGGATGAGTCGTTTTTTATGGCAGAGCGAGGCTGATAAATACGACGAGTCAATAAAGTCCGGTTATATATATATATATATCCGAAGTATTTGAAAAGGAAAGGAGAAGGGTTCAAATCAAAAGAGTCACTTATTTTAAATAAAGAAAATGTGGATAATTTCTTACTGAACGCTGAAGACGAACAGCATTTGTTGAACAAAGTATGTACTTACTTATTTTGATATCTTAGATGGAAATTAATGAATTTATATTTTATAGGTAATTCTTATTTTTGGCATTTCTGGAGCCTGCAGACGGCAAGAATTGGTGTCTCTATCTACAGCGAATGTAGAAGATCAGGACAAACATTTTTTAGTTAAGCTGGTCGACACAAAATCTAAAAAAGATAGATCATTCGTTATACTTCCTATGGAAAGAAATGATTTGTTACAAGTGATTAGAAAATACATTAGTCTTCGACCAAATAGAACAACCCATAACAGATTTTTTGTAAATTATGTGAAAGGAAAATGCACTGTTCAGCCTGTGGGTATTCATAAAATTGGCAGTGTGCCCAGTATTGTGGCTAAATTTTTAAATCTACCTGATGCAAGCTCATACACAGGCCATTGTTTTCGAAGAACTTTAGCAAGCCTTTTGGCCAATTCTGGGGCGGGGGAGCATGAACGACATCATGCGGCATGGGGAGGGTGGCGTTCCGCTAGTGTTGCCGAGGGGTATGTAGAAGAGTCGGAAAGCAAAAAAATTAATGTTGGTGCAAAAATATTAGGACAAGTACAAGTAGTAGGACCGACCACGATAGCCAATAATATTAATTCTGAATCCGAAAACGAAATAATTCAACAATCGAAACAATCAGTACCAGTAGCACCTATATCGCTCAATAATAACTCTAATTATGCAATTAATATTATCATTACTAAAAATGATGTTTGAATTTATTGTTATATTATTTCCAATGTAATTGTTACTTACCTAATCTAATAAATTTATGACATTTGTTTATTTTGATAACAGGCCTTTTTACTTGATATCATTATGGACTAGTCCACAAAGAGCCACTTTATGGCCGTTAAACAATATCATAAACAAGCGATTATAGTACAGTTGAACATAAAAATGTTTACGCACGCCACTGTCTGAGTAATAACAATATTCAACTTTTTTACATGAAATCTTTTTCTTGATTTGCGACAGTTCAGGAATTATTTACAGAATAAACAATCGACTAAAATCAATTTTTCGTCATTATCTTTTGGCCTCTGGAAATTCTTTAAAAAACTGAAATATTTTAAAGATCGTCTCTTGAACATGCACAAAAATTGAAATTGATGTAAATGTTTTACTGCACTATACTATTATTGACGCTAACAGATAAATAAACAGTTTTTATTACATTATATACATCACACGTTATATACAATTGTTGTTTATAAATCTTGGTTTCATTATCAAACATAATGAAAACACTCTCATATACTTAATTTATAATATTTGTTATATAAAATTTCTTCGGTTTTTATCACAGGGAGCTTTTTTCCCGGGGTTTTTTTTTCCTGGGGGTTTTTTTTCCGGGGGGTTTTTTCCGGGGCTTTTTTTCCGGGTTTTATTTCCCGGGGGTTTTATTTTCTGTTACCCATTTGATGTAAGCAGTTTATTCTCTTCAATACCTCTAACTAAACTCCCTAATATTGCCGAGAACTCATTAATTGCAAACAATGCCAACCCTGTGATAGCTAAAGAATTTTTGCACCTGTTAAAATTATGTTTGGATCAAAATTATTCCACTTTCAACAATAATTACTATCAACAAAATGACGGTTTACCCATGATCTCCCCTTTGTCTCCAGTTCTAGCAGAAATATTCATGGATGATTTTGAAAAAAATTTGATGGGCTGCGGACATGGTGTTTTAATAATATAATATGCTGGTATTGTTACGTTGATGATATTTTATGTTTATTCATTGGTAAGGATCGTCAATTGTCTATCCTGTTGAACTTGCTCAATCCATTTGATAAAATTATTCAATTCACTATGGAAATGGAAATTAATGAAATATTAAACTTTTTAGATATCTCCATTGAGCGCGTTGAAAATAGATTGAAATTCGGCATCTATAGAAAAAACTCTTGGATTGATTCAATAACTCCTTGTAACTCTAATCATCCGTAGAACATTAAATTAGCGGCATTCCATAGTTTTATTGACAGACTTCTTAAAATTCCCATGGATGACCAAAATTATAATAAAGAACTTTCTACAATTCTCCAGATAGCTTCAAATAATGGTTATAGCACTAGTTTAATTTTGAAAATGATTTATAAAATAACACGGCAGATAGTATTCGAAAACTTTTATCCTCAGTTCAAACTAGAAAACGAGATACCAATACACAAGAGATTAAATTATATTGAGGAGATTAGTGGCAGCGTGGCAAATTAATTAAGGAAGTTTAATATAAGTCCAGGTTTTTATGATAATTATACTCTGCGGAAATTAATAATAAACAATAAATTGAGTTCCCAAGATGCTCTGACCAATTCTGGTATTCACCAAATTGAGTGTAACGATTGTGATTTCATTTATATAGGACAAACTGGACGTAATTTTTATACTAGAACATATGAATAGTCTCAGAAACCATAAACTTAATTCAAATGTAGCGAAACATCTGCTTGACAACAATCATAACTGTAGTATTGATAATCTGACTGTTGTCCACCGGGAAGGAAAAGCCTCTCACTCACATTCCTAGAATCTTACGAAATTAAGAAAGCCTTGTTCAAAGGATTAAATTCAATGAACGAATAACTGGATATTTTACCCTCCCTCTTTCTACATTGTATAGTGAGTGTGTTTTCCTAATCTCTTGGTGTTTATGTATATATATAGGTTGTAATATTTTTCTGTGCAATTATCTCTCTTCTGATGATGGCCTAACAGCCGAAATTGCAATAAAGAGTTTTTTATTATTTTGTAAAACAAAAAAAAAAAAGAGTGTTTTATTTCTTTTGATTATTACTAACCATGTTTCACCGAGAGCCTATCTATCGAACGTTATGAAGAGTTTACACACTTTATGATCACAAATAATCAGACAAATATATAAATGACCTTACTCACAGTTATGCGGCCAAGTACGAGATAGCACAACACTTATCTGTCATTCTATTCGAATTCATTTTATGACCTAATGAATCTGTCAGCAATTCTGCTACATTACTCTATATATTCCTAAGTAGAACTTAGTCTGCATAATTGAGTATTGCATTCGATGTGCGACGAATTTTATGTTATTATAATCATAGTCATCAAATAGTCTACTTTCAAATCAGCGGCGGATCTACCAGCAAGCTGAGTAGGCTTGGGTCTAAAGTGGCAAATTCTAGGGCTGGTGAACTTAGGGATCAATTTTTTCTTCTAGCCGTCTTACAGAAATCATTTCAACTTCTGTACGATGATTTTCTGATTCTTGCACAAAGAAGTCTGCAGTACCGCAAATTTCTATCTTGACATATATTTACGCTCATCACTGATTCACTAACTCTGTCTCTTTCTGTGATAGATATATAGATATAAGTTAGTTTCAGCAATAGATCATCACAGCCATCTTTGGCTTAGAAATAGAGCGTTGGTTTATGATTAGACAGGAACCAAGTTCGAATCGCGTTCAAGTGATATTTTCATATTCTCATTTTCCTCAATATCACTTATCCAAGGCATCATCATTTACAATCAAGGTATTTTATATTAGTTATTGTGTGCTGAGCAAGGATCCCACACCTGACAACAATTTGTCACAAATTTTATTGAGAACACAGTTACTCTTACTGAATCACTAAATCCATCAATCTGCTAGCTCATGCTCTTAAATAATCAATCCAACAATAGGCCAAAACACAATTGTCTAACAATTGATGTCTGGCCACCACCGAACATCTAGTAACCATAGGCTGTCAATCACGTCCGACAATTGAACATCGACTTTGTCAATACCAACTAGGATCACAGTTATAGCGAATTCAAATAAATAATTATCATATTATAACTGATTACTTGAAATATTTCACATTTGTGACACTATTTTCTATTCGACTGATGAATCATCACTTTTCAACGGGCGCCTGAGGCGCCTCACATATCCTTAGTAATCTATAGTGGAACACTGACTTCATGGCCCTCAACCAGTAATCGCTCTCTGCCCACACTATGTATGAGTGAAAAGAGAGCGAAATCACGAAAAACATTTTCCGTGCTCTTTTTATTTACTACCTACTGAAACATGTTCTACTACTGATTGAGGGCTGCAAAAAATACAATAGGGATTATTAAATCATATTTACCGCTTGTACATAATTGTGTAAGTAACACACATTACCCCGCCTTGTGCATTGGTAAAAATAATCCAGGAACTGACCATTGAAGAGATGAGGGCGGCAAAAATTTCACAGCCTATTCTTGGAAAATGTGTGAATTTGCCACTGTTTCAAACATTGAACTACGATTCTTTTGTTGCATATAAATAAGCTAAATTGAACTTGTTACCGTACAACTTCAGAATATTGCTGTTGGTCACCATTTCACTTCTCTCAATCATCAATACAGAACAATTTAGGTTCAATATCTCCTCAGCCTTATGTTTTATATCAATCAATAATTTATTTGTTTTTATTTTTCCTAGTGTAACATCATAATCTGTATGAACTAACGCAAGTTCCTTAGCTTCACCAATATACACACCATCCAATTCATTTAAAATCTTTTGCCGTACATGAATTGAACAACCTGGTTCCAAAATCAATACTGAGCCAATCATAGCCAATATACTACTTTTAATACAACTACAGTGTACCAACTATCTCGAATAACAATAATACATAGATACAATTTAAACTTATATTTGAACCGGCATCGAGTACAGTTTACCGTCTGAATTAGAATACGAACTAATACCGTAAACAACTACAGGCAATAATGTTCCTGAATGCAATAGAATATCAGATTGAAAAACAATATCTATTAAAGCTACATTGAAGTGGTTATTATTAAAGGGTTCTCATCAAAGAATCGTGTAATCATTATGTTCATTCATGTAGGTTTCTTTTGAAACCAACTATTCTCCCAAAGCGAGAAGAAACTTCTGTCAGTGTTATTTTTGTGGATGATGTGGGTGCAAAAACAATCCAAAACTTCTACTGTTATTCCAACTTTCGGTATGTTGACGTACTCCTACGTTTAACAAATACATATGTGGATGGTCTACAATTTTAGAGTTGAATGCGGATGGAAAAGTTCTGTACTTTATCTGTTGCTGATGGAAACTTTCTGAATAATTTTTACGGCAGTTTTATCACAATGATGCTTTTGTGATGATGTGTGATCGTTCATCATTGAAGTTACATTGTTCTTGAGTTGGGAGTGAAGTTGAAGCAAACATTAGGGTTTTTGCTGTATGGACACTACCGCAAAGTACACATTTATAAAAATAGCAATTTCTATTTTAGAAATATGTTATATTCACATTAGACTTCATCATCATCAAAACGGAAATTGTCGATTGCTTTGTTACTTGACTTGGTGACGGTGAAGCATTACGACCAGTTTTCACAATGGATATTAGAGAAACTACAACAGATATATGCTCACTTTGCAAGATTTATAAGCGTATGAAGTGTGGACAAAATAATGTGGAAAGAAGGAATGTGTTTAACATGTGATTACTCGAGACTTCCTCTCAACTGTGTTCATTTTGAAAGTGCATCGTGCCATTCCGGTGCTGGTAAACAGGGACATAGCACACAAAAGATAATGGGACCGTAGCCTGAGGCATTTGAGTTGCCTCGTCCACTCCGTATTCACTTTACGGTTGGCCGTATTTTACATGCTTGAATTGAAATTAAGTTAGGTTTTTGCTGACTCAATGGCGTCTAGCTCGACATCTAGGTTTTTACGCTCTCTGGCTATGGTTAGCGCAACTCTATCGCATGCGACAGTAATTAAATTAATTGCTAAGATCGTTAAAATGTTTGCAGATAGTTATTTTAATGATGTTAGTCAGTTAGGTGTAATCTAATTTCTGAAATTGAATGCTAACGTTACCTGCTGTTTAGATCACTCGAATACACCTGTGTCGTGCACTTTTCAGTCCCTAATTGGTGCTTGTTTTCAGGTTGCTAATTAATTACTTGATAATGAGGAACTTGATTCTTTTTGCTTACTTCTTTTGTGCGGCATGAATTGCTTAGAAAATCTTGACGAACATAAATAATGTACCAAGGTATATACGAGAAGCTGTTCATCAGATTGGAAAATGAAATATCAAAGAATGAAAAATGGAGTTCGCAATTAGTGATTTTGAAGAGCTATCATGAAAATATACTTTTGATCCATTCAACGGAGTTATTTGAGATAACAATATTGCAATAGAACATCATGCAAAAGATCTTTGAGCAAGTGATCAAAAATCAGATATAGCTGTCTCGACAGAAACTCGAATTCAACAACATTGATGCATAATTAGATATCTAGAAACCAGTAGATGTTATATAATCAGATGGATAGTTGATGTGGCCTGTATCAGTACAATATCAAAAACAAGGTCAGATTGCCGACCGGTCGTGACTGCTATGATGGACCTGTGGAAAATTGATGTCAGTGATACAAAATAGTATATTCCGATACAAGTGCGGAATGGAGATCATTCCATGCGAATGTGAATAATTCAGCCACGAGACGAAGTCGAGTGGCAGAATCCACATGAGCATGGTATGATCGATTCGCACGAGTGACGGATGTTATTTTTTCTACAGTCAAAGGTGTCCGCGCGAATATCTATAGTCAAAATATACAGTTTTCTGAGAAAGAATTTGCTTCATTGATCTCATTCTAATTCATCAAAAATGTTGATAAAACTACTCATACTGACTTCATTTTGAAGAGGAATGAAAAGAAAATCAAGGAGAATTAAAATTATGACAGTAACGAAACAGTATTTTTGCGACGCCACGCGGCTTTCTTAGGAATCCCTGAGCGTGCGGAATGACCCCTATTCCGCACGCTACAGCGTGTGGAATGGGTACCATTCTATAGTAACTGTAGAAAAATGGAATTTTGGAACGGACAAAGTTTGAAAAGAACTTTTATAACATATCATATGTCAATTATAATGATGAATTGTAGTAAATCAGAAGAGCATGTAAAATTGTTGAACGCAAGATGCCTATATGCTGCAAATAGCTCAAGAATTTGTAAGAGTCTGTGAATAATGTTTGTGGTTCCAAATGAATTATTGATTCTCATCTCTAAAGTTAAGAAAGCAAATGACGGAGAGGATTGAGCTTGGATGTTTAGCTTCTGAAACAGGTTAAGATATAAAGCGTGGGTAATGGAAGTCATGTTTCAGACTTATGGTTAAGTTCATCAATACGACTTCATTGTAAATTAGACATCAATAACAAAGACACATATCATGCAGATATTTCTTCATCATTCTTCTGCATCTGGCTAATAATATTTGCGAAGAAATATTATGAAATATAGCAGCAGATATTTGATAGGAATTCTAGAACCGAATGTCAAGTCACGCCAGCGTTACTTAACGTCAATAGTTTTCACGCCCTAACGTTGAGAAAGTATTCTGAAATATCAACGTGAAAGTTGTACGTTAATTAACACCGACGTTTGATTACCGCTAGCGTTCAATGATTCATTTCAAATTCTATGAAATGCGTGAAATTCAGCCAATTAAATTTCAAGGAGTTGAAGAATTTGTTGTCATATTTCATTTTGACATTTCATACTTTTAATCTTTTGTGTGAAAGATGTACTGTGTTTCCTGATTATTATGAAGAAAATAGAGGAGAGAAACGAGTGTCATTCAGTTTCGTAGAGATCAAGGGAATCATTTGACATATTTATTTAACAAATAAATGCGTTCAAAGACTATTCCCAATTTGTATAAAATATTCTAAAAGTTTTCTGCAGCATATAATCCAGCATCTTTTCATAAACGAAAATAGTAGAGAAATAAAGCAAGACATATATCAAGAACGCGGTAGAGTATGTTGATTTTTCAGTAATGGTTCAAGTGAAAGCTCAAATAATTCTTGATTTAATATTTGAACTAGAAAACTGGATCAACGAGAGTTGAGCTCATTGGTTATGAAAATAAGTTTGAAATAGACAAAGCGTTCCGTTCTGATAGAGCTGTTGATGAAAATAGTAGTACCTACGTATGCATATGTGCAGAGAATTGATTTTGGTAAAACCACAATAAAGCGAAGAAATTGAAGTTAGAAGATTTTGAATTTTCATTTTAACAATCAATCTCTATCACAACAGTAAATATCTTGATTGGAAAGTAAAATGCCATCATATTAACAAAAAGACTGGGATCAACTAAGTGAGGAATATACGTTCAGATATCTACAGTCAAATTTCAAAAATCAACCTCTTGATGACATCAATAAATATCTTGATTGGAAACTAAGATTCCATTTCCATTTTATTGAGACTACAGTCATATCTGCACGTTGACAATTTTAGTTGTCTCCTTAGAATATATACTGTTCAATTTATAAGATAGACTCATATAATTATCTGATCTTTGTTCACGATTCAAATAGAAATGATAGATACTTTAAACAACATCGAGTTACATTTGGAATATCTCTTGATTTTGCAAATTTGGTCTTGGAGTAATATGGAATATGCATTAAATTTTAATTTGGTTCAAATATTTTTTTCCGAATTTATATTGGCCGGACTATTGTACTAAACCATCATTTTGATATTCAATACCTTTTAAATGACTCAAAATTGATAAATAGAAATGCAAAGTAAGCACAGGAGATTCAAAGTTCCAAAACGCAACACCATTGGTTTAAACGAAATGTGACGTCAGATACTACCAATACGGCTTACATTTGTATGGCATTGCAGGTTTTTAATTAGAAAACATAGCAATAACGTGTGTGTTGTAAATTCATTCATTGTTTAAGTGTAATTTTAGCATCCTAGTGAGATTATAAATCATTACGACAGTGGTTTTGTGAAAGCACAATCGGATAATCTGTCAGGAATAGATCTATTCATGATGTCGTCTTATTTTCTTTAAATCCAAATTTTACGTCCGCTGAAGTAAAAGAAGTGAACACTGCAAAGTAATTATTCAATAATAATACGCTATTTTAATGATTACAATCCGAAATATGATGAACAGTAAGCGAAGCCGCATACATACACTGAATATTATTACTAAAACTAATTACATTCAGAGTACGTTCCACCTAATGACCGCAACGCTCACGACCGCGATTTCTGCTGTTCCACTAACTCATGGTCGATGTGGCTGGTGTTTCAAGTGGAATGATGCAAGCATCTGTTAAATGTCAAATAAACTGACAATTTTTGGTTAGAATCGAAAAGTAAATCATAAATAAGATTAAGCTAACCTGTAGCGAAAAGGATATACGAATGGAATAAATCCAATAAGCCTGTGTGAATGAATTGCTCTTGAATAATAAATAATGATAATGAGAGACCATGAAATTATCTGTTATATGACAAATGAAAAATCTTGAATCAATTGACATAGCTTGGAATCGAAAGTACAAATTGGAAAGGCATCTTCTCATTTAATTTAAACTTTTTGGCGATTTATTCAAAAATGAACACAACGACCGCTTCGACCCACCTTTAAATCGTAGGCGTAGGGAGCTTGAAGTAGTCGAGATCAATGACGTAATCTATGCCGTTTTTATCATGAACGCCAAGACCGCGATCGATGTGGAACGATTATTCAGGGGACATGAGCGTTGCGGCAGTCTAGTGAAACGTACCCATATGTTATTCATGATCTGTCAAGTTTAAGACTTTAAGACTTTATCAAGTACATTTCTGATACTATTTTGCATTCAGGCACAATGCAATTCTTACAAACTGACTTTTGACCTTTTCTAATGTTGAAATAAGTTGAGAATGAGAACACATGCAGTGAACAATGGATTTTTATGTCACTGGACATGTTATTTGACATCATCCATAGAGCGCGCGAAAATGGCGGCGTTTAAACAGCTCAAAATCATTCTCAATTTCAAATATTTTTTCAAACTTGATTACAGCACTTTCAAACGTAATTTATATTTTTTACTATGTTATAACGATGTAATCAGTAAATTAAAAATATCAAAAAAATTCATGAATATTTCCTATTGTTCAAATCTTGAGTCTGGAGAAATTTTTTGATTCTTGAAAGTTTGATCTTGTTGTATAAGACCAATAATGTAGAAGTAATAGAATATTTTCATTATTCTTATCTAAATAACCTGAAAACGTAACACTCAACGCTGTCAAATGGCTAGCGTGACTTAACGACGACTATCGGCGTGAATTTGGATCAACGTTTAGGTTCAAAATACAAAAATGACAAAACATGAGCTGAGTTCATGTTAACGCTCGACGTAAATTAACGCTTGGTTACAGAATCCCTATGATTACCTTGACCTGTGCCTGTTAAGTTGAGGAAAATGTTGTGGCTGGATTTCAATGTGACTGAGTTCTATTCGAGTAACATGAAATAACATCCTAAATAATAAGAAAGGGGCATGTACCTGATGATGTCAGAGCATTCACTTTTATAAATCTGCACTTCAATTTAGGAAGACATGGAATATAACTCAGGGATACATAAGACTCCATTTCTTCCTTTCACTGTATGCGCGATACATATCAATTATTCATTAACTATATTGTATGGATAATGATGTATCAGATTAATTTTCTTTGGGCTTGAACGTGGTTATAATTATTTCACAATAATTATATTGATAAATTCCATTTTCGTGACCATATACATGTTTTTAATAATTTGTATCGTTGTGTCAATTTTTGTGTTCACGTAGTTGAGTGTTATTATCGATAACGTCTTCTATAATAATTGGTTGTATTACACAAACTTTGATTTTGCTATCTATTGATCAATGAGATTCTTGACAAATGGAAACAATTGTCACAATCAGTTATTTAAAACTTTCGTGATTGAAATAGACGATGATCAATAAGAATTTATCGATTGAGTTACAGTACAGAATATCCTCAAATATCTCATGGTGCTGCATCACGCGATCTATTTTACATAAAATGACATACGGCTCTG
This sequence comes from Dromius quadrimaculatus, assembly GCA_963989225.1. Taxonomy (NCBI): domain Eukaryota; kingdom Metazoa; phylum Arthropoda; class Insecta; order Coleoptera; family Carabidae; genus Dromius; species Dromius quadrimaculatus. The sequence goes on from OZ022328.1 coordinate 10,362,428, forward strand.
TGCCGCTTTATGCACTCAACGCATCATGAGAAGAGAATGTGTTACGTGTTGAAGAGGATTTCCAACATAATCCTGTGAGAATCACTTCTAATCACATTGTTATCTATTTGCGTGAAGAACGATGTTGAAAATTCAATTGGGATTATCTGTGTACTTCTTCAGACCTCCATTCTCTTTCCACTTGGAATTAATTGTATTATATGCTCCGTACACCATTTCGTTTCAGTTGCAAGCAATAACTACTCCACTATGAATAATATAGAGCTTTTATTCAATTACGATTATTGACAGTGTATCGTGTATCTATTGATTGCGGAATTCATATTAATAGTATACTGTGCTGCAAGGACCAAACGACAGTCATTGTTGTCCAAAGTAAAGTTAACTGCATTCGACAACGGCACCAGCCTACCTTTGACAATAATGACGTCCGTTCGGTATTCGTCTTGCAGTAACAATTGTACCAAAGTGTTCCATTGCTACTTTCTGAATCTATTTGAATATTTGAAACTATTTATTGAATAGACAGAAAATTTTTCGAAATTGCAATCGCATTTTCAGCAATCAAATAATACGAGACTTAATCCACATGACTCATTTTATTGACTAATATTACATTCTGTTTTCTCACATCATCTATTTTATCACGTTTTGTGACGAATTATTCCCCAAAACTCCGTCACAGTCACATCCAAAAGCCTCCTTCTATCGTCAAATACTTTCAAGTCCAGTTCACATCTTGCTTGTCACACTTTGTTTGACATTGGACATGTCAAAATATTATAAAAAATATCAATAATCATAATCTGAAGTGACAGAAAACTTTATTGAATAAATTTGTGTATATATCGAATGATGTACAAGTAAGTCACGTGATGTTCACGTCAGATTTTTTTATAACAATACATTGTCAACTAAACTCCGTGATTTTTACATCATCCTCGTTAAATCTATTACCATTCATGATCAATACTTTGAAATATTTTATCACATGTTTCCGTCCAACAGGATGTTATTCAAAAATATCCTGTTTCAATATTTAAGGTTGATATCGATGAATATATTAGTCTCCAGTATGATATTTCCAATGGAAATGTAACATATCATAATATTATCATGGCAATAATTTATTAATTGTGTTATCCTGTTCATGTTTTGTTTGTTGATTATTATTCACAAATATATCAGATAATTTATGGAATTATAAATATGTATTATTGTCTCATTTATTATATAATTATCAACCCGTAACAAAATGATGATGAAAAAGCTCTATGAACTGCATAGTATTACAGTGGAATAGATAAACAAACAATACATAATAATTCAATTTGATTTTCTCATTTGCATTGATGATGCATTCAAATAAGAGTAGGGATTAAATAGTCAAAAATTTCCCAGTATCAATAAAATTTCATGATTTTAATGTTGAGGAGACTGGAGATTTTTTTATCATCATCATTTTGAGTACACAATTGGTATTCCAGTTGAACAATTCATAATACAGCGGGTGAAAGAAGCTTCTACTTCTATGATTCTATCTCCGAAATTCTATTTGTTGGTATTGGAAAAGAATTATCAGTCATCAATATTTGCTTTTTGAGCATTGGTGCTACGTTTTTTTGAATATAAATATAAGTGAGATACCTAGGTATAACAAAGCTTCAGCACTCATATCTCAATTGATCTCTGAAATCACCTGGTCATCATATAATACGTTCCAATATTTCATTTTCAATAGGCTACGTGCATGAAGTCTACTAGCGTCTCTAGCGGGCAATGGAGAACGATTGAACTCCATTTTATCATTGTTTCATACCTATAATTTTTTAAATGTACTAATATTATTTAATTCGGCTGTGTGCGTATAATATAACTTACATAGCATAAAAGGTACGTTGAAATTATTTATTTTGAGTGTTTTTTTCTTCAATGATAACGTACTTATTATGAAGAAAACGTCTTAACTCTTTCAAATTGCCAGGATAACCTCAAATTATAACGGCGGTGAACTTGCAGATCGGGTTTGTATTTATCAAACACTGTATCCCTTCTACCGAAGAAGCATTGAAGAAAAGCGTGAAATTAGTTTTGCCATATTAAGCATGTTGAAGAATATGTTGCTGACAATATTAACAACAAAATTATCGCGAAGTGCATCTGACAAACTTCTATCACTGAAACATCTTACAAATTAGAGATAGAGGTAAATTCATGAGTCCCAAATCGATGATGAATATTTCTAATTTCACAATTGAATTACAAACATATTTGTTATATAGATTAATAATGAAAGACAGACAATATTCTATTCACCGCTTTGATTAACTTCACTCGTTTTTTTATGTTATAACTGGGTACATGAAATCTATGGAGCTACATTTCACTTGAATCATCCTTAACACAACAGCCTGAAACAGAAAAAACCTCTTCCCATGTTTTATATGCAATTATTTTCACTTTTAAACTACAATACTCAATGACAGCTCATTGACGTATTCTGAGAAATAAAGTTCAATGGTTACAATGGTGCTCACAATGAGCGCTCGCATCGATATTTGTTCAAACTCCGCCCCCTTGCACATAGCCTATACATTCGTCAAGTATTGGATTACACTATCTCAAATACAACAATATAAGTCCAGGCCCAGCGCAATCAAAAAACGTTACAAAAATGCTATAATATCTTATATCAGCTATCATAACAAGCATTTCATTCCAACGATGCTCCTGAAGCGATCAGTTCTCGCACATTGATGTAAAACTTGCTTCCATAAAACTTTAAATCGGTTTTCTTGAAATGAGATATGCTGATTTACATATTATCTTCTGGAGAAAACGTAAGTTTTCTCACTTAAATCACGGATCACAGAGTTTCACATTAAACTAGAATCTTTGTTGAATTTAACATAGCATGACGCATTATAACGAAAAATGCTCTTTTATGAATCAATTGTGATGGTGCTGAAGGTTAAAAGTTCATAATACTGAATTATGAATATGATATGATATTCAGCTCTGTTTTACTGCTTCTGGATGGAAGCTGTGCTATTATTGTCCTTTTATTGTTGATAATATGAAGAATACACTAGGAGTATTAGTATCATCCCAAAGTAAGAAGGCGTCTCGTTCTCCATCCCTAGCAAAACATTGAACTGGTATCTTTTTGTTATGTATAAAATGTTCTTCCATCACCATCACCTGAAATCAGGACATTCGCAATCTGACCGAATATCTTCAGACAAATGTTATATTACCACTTTATGAGATCGTGCACTTCATATTTGTGATAAGTAAGACAAATTGCTGAAAATGTGATCGAGTACAGTAGGCCTGCTTTTATGTATTTTGTCGACCTTACGTAAGCCTTCGATCGAGTACAGGTACCTGACATACTTAAAGAGAAACATGTATCACAAATAATAGTCAATACAATTAAGGACCTCAATACAAATACCACAATTGAAATAGAGGTAAGCCAAGAATACACAAATATAGTAAAAACCACCAGCGGAGTGAGACAGGAAGACTCCTCAAGCCTAATTTCATTCAATCCAATTATGTACAAGATCACTGCTTGAAAGATTCAAAAAAACAAGTAACAACTTGAATTTCGTTTGCTACGCAGATTATATTGTGCTTATAGCTGATGACGAAAGCAATCTACAACGCTTTATATTTTTAATTTACTGTTTACATCGTTATACCATAGTAAAACATATAAATTATGTTTAAAAGTGCTGCAATCAAGTTTAAAAAAATATTTAGAGTTCAAATTAATTTTGAGCTGTTTAAACACCGCCATTTTCGCGCGCTCTATTGATGACGTCAAATAACATGTCCAGTGACATTACAGTCCATTGTTTACTACAGGTGTTCTCGTTCTCAGCTTATTTCAGCATTAAAAAAGGTTGAATGCAAAATATTTTCAGGAATGTACCCAATAAAGTCTTCTTTCCAATCCAGACAGATTTCAAAATACGTGAGAAATGATGTAAGGCTTTAAGAAGAGTTAAAGTGTCATAATAAACTTGACAAATCATGACTAACGGGTACGTTCCACTAGAAGACCGCAACGCTCATGTCGCCTCAATAATTGTTTCACAAGACGATCGCGGTCTTAGCGTTCATGATAAATACGTCATAGATAACGTCATTGATCTCGACCACTTCCAGCTCACAACGCTCGCGATTTGAAGGTGGGTCGAAGCGGTCGTTGCGTTCATGATTGCAGGAGTGCAAAAACCGCCAAGAAGTTCAAATTGAATAAGAAGATGCCTTTCTAATTTGTACTTTTGATTCCAAGCCATGTCTATTGATTCAAGATTTTTCAATCTGTCAACATGACAGATAGTTTCATGGTATCTCATTATCATTATTCATTATTCAAGAATGATTATGTTACACATGCATATTGAATTTATTCTGTTTTCATAAATTATTTGCGACAGGTTAGTTTAATCTTATCAATGATCTACTTTTCGATCCTCACCACAAATTGTCAGTTTAATTGAAATTACACAGACACTCGCATTGTTCCACTTGAAGCAACAGCCACATCGACCATGAGTTAGTGGAACAGCAAAAACCGGGGTCGTGAGCGTGAGCGTTGCGGTTATCTAGTGGAACGTACTCTATATGTGATTAGTTTCGGATCATGCCGCTACGTCTAAAACCACTACGTCTAATCACCTTATCCACTACGACTAATTTCATGAAACAGAAAGTTGTCCCCACCAATTTGTCCATAATGTCCAACTCCAATCAAATCACAGTACAACCACGCCCACCAAACGTCATCATCCCCACTGCAAATTAGTTTGTGTACTTTGCAGTGGACCAGTTCAGTTCAAGCAATATTTAAAAAAAATTCAATCTATCTTAGGAACAAACACAAATATATGTATCTGATGAGAGATCTCAAATTTAGTGTCCAGTCTTAAATAAAATATTACTGGAAGCTATGAGGAAAATAGCGCGGTATATAAAATAGTTGATACGAAAATGTAGGTTAAAGAAAAATGACAGTACAGTTTGTACAAATCAAAGATAATAAGGAATAATAACTGTAATAAACTGATGTTTTGAATTGTGAACCTGAGCTATGATGCAAAATTTGCATTTTAAATAGTCTTCTAGAAGTCTCAAATGAATTATGTTGCAAAACTTCAACTCATATTATGTGATAGCATCGTTTAAATGGAAGGAAAACATAGAATATTAGCCTGAAATGAATTTGTCCCAAATTGTTAAGAAAGCTGTGAATATAACTCGTTTGTCAGTATGAACAAAGTTGAGAGCATTTAGTTCAGTGGAAATATGTATGCTGGCTTTGTAATCCAGAACAGAGAATTCGGAAAAAAATCAGTAAGATATCCTATGAATTATAATATATTCTGTAGCATACTCTTCACAAAAACTAAGAGAAACCGTGACTTGACGGCTGGTAATTGCATTTCGCAGACGATTAAATATCAATCAATATACCGAATGCACCTTATGTTCCTGCCATATCCGTAGCAGGTTTTAACGCAAGATCAATATATATGTGAGCGTCAGGATAGGCAAGAATTCAAAACAAATATATCCCAATTAAATAAATCTTTTTATTACTTCGTTGCACCTGAATTTACGAATTCATGAATTTATAAGATATAAATTTACACAGAATTGCAACATGAATCCGCTTCTTCTCAATATTAATTGTTTTATTTGAATCATTAGATTATATGATCGGTATTTTTGACAGCACGAATTATTTTACTTCAACAAAGATTTACGACTGATGCTAGGCAACCCTGCATAAACATTTTCCACCCAAGAGATGGAAGTATCGCTTCCGACCTGTGAGCTTGTCATTGCAGTTGAAAATCACATACTTCCCAATCTCCAAAAGATTAGGAATTGCCATATTACTATAATGATTGTGATTAATAGTATATTACATCTGAGGTGGAAAGTATTTCATTACAGCCGAGAGCTTATTATATGACCGAGAGGCGAAGCCTCGAGGATCAGATATAGCTCGAGGCTGATATGAAATTCTCACCGAAGTATGTATACTATTTTATTCACAATTATCCCTAGTTTTTCGAGAAATAATTGATCCAATTTCGTTCTTATTTCAACAAATTAAATTGATGTAGTAGTCTATGAGAACAAGAATGTTTTGAAAAATTAAATTAATTTGACATTTGTTGGATTTATGATTCATACATCAAGCTATTTATACGTGTATCCATTGAAATTGTGATTAGTGCAGATATCAATAAGTTATAACAGTGAAATGAAGCTATACAGTTGCCCCGAATCGAACGAAAGTGCTATGAATGTAAGTTTATAGCAATTTTGCTCATAATTTACAAATTGATGAATTTATAAGACATAGATTTACACAGAATTGCAACATTCATCCACTTCTTTTCAATATTACTTGTTTTATTTGAATCATTAGATAATATGATCGGTATTTCTGATAGCACGGATTATTTTACTCCAACAAAGATTTATGACTGATGCTAGGCAACCCTGCATAAACATTTCCCCCCCAAGAGATGGAAGTATCGCTTCCGACCCGTGAGATAGTCATTGCAGTTGGAAATTACATACTTTCCAACCTCCAAAAGGTTAGGAATTGCCATATTACTATAATAATTGTGAATAAATATATTTTTTGCACGATTGGGCGTTTTCATGTGTTTACCGACTCTCTATTTGAGGTGGTATGTTGATTCTACTAAGTAGTGTTTCAACAAGACAAGATTTCTTGGCTTGATGATCAGTTCTTGCCGTCTTGATTTTCAAGACAAGAAAATAAAAATTTCTTGTCTTGCCCGTTTCTTGACGACGCATTTCTTTCAATTTCAATTTGCAATTATTATTTTTTATATGATATAGCAATGTTACTAAGAGTTAACAACTTTCCTAGAGTATTTGGGGATCTACCTATACATTTCTTCTCTACATGAACGATTCATTCACCGAAAACTGCAGACTTATGCTTTCGATATGTATAAAATATTTATTTTGAAAATCATAGTCACCGATACTTCCCCAAATATATATACCTAGTATTGAAATCGTGATTATTTGACGGTTCGAGATTCTGAAAATTTTTCACATTTTAGACCCTATCGAACCCAAAAAACAAAAGTTTAAATAAAATCGGTCGGTCTGTCTGTCTGAAAGTATAAAAATTTGAGCACCCGAACAAATTTTTGATTGAAATTTTCTATTCGAGTTTTTTATTGAAAAGCTAGGTTCAAATTTGTAAAAGAGCTTTTCCAACCAGAAAATCTAGAAAAAGATTTTTCATTCTCATAAATACTTATATTGTAAGGACTAAAACTTAGCCGCCATCTGTCACCAAAACAATGACAGCTGTCATTTTGATAATGACGCTGTCACTTTGACAATGACGCTGTCACTTTGACAATGATGTTGTCACTTTGATAATGACAACTGTCAGTTTGACAATGACAAATGTCCCTTTGACAGTTGGTGTGACACTCTAAATTCATGAAACAGTTATCGTATTCGGCTTATAAAACTGTCAGCAGGCAGGGCGGCCGAATAGTTACGAAACAAACCGAGGAGCTTAAATTTTTACCGGGATTGTAGTTTCAAACGACATCGGTGATTTTCGGCTTTCTTTTCGATTAATATCGGTTATATTTGTTTGATCTACCCCAAGGCAGTTTTGTAAGCCGAATTCTATGAGTGATGAAACTAGCCATGAAATCAAATACCGCCATTGTATGTGTTGAACAAATAATGGCTGAGAAAAAGTGGAATGCCGTAATAATATCAACAATGGTATATGCTTCAGAAGTTTGGATCCTGAAAAACTTAAACATGTTAGAAAAAATCCAAGTTGGACATTCAAAAGGCCTGTACAACTGGCAGAGAAATACGCCAAATTATATGGTCCACTGGGAAGCAGGATGATAAATATAAAGCTCCTTATATACAAAAAGACTGTTGACCCATGGTACAAAATATTATTGATAAGAAATAACAGAAACCCAAGGATGTGCTACGACCAGTTACAATAAATGAGCAAATCAGAATTAGTAATAAAATACAACTGGACATCGCAACTCTAGAATATGTTTGTAAAATAGAGACGACGACAATCCGTCAACAAGGTGTCCTATGTTTGTCGGACTCCAATCAGGGAAAACCCGCAGCGGGTGATAGTTTGAATGAATAATCAATTTGATTGTAAATGTTAGGTTTATTTAATTCTGATAAAACCATAAAAAATTTTGTTTATTATTCATTCACTCTCGTAAAGTCACATGTCAAACCTTGCCCACCTAACTGCCTCAAGTCCCCAAATGTTTTTTCCCCAAGTTAGTGATTGAACAAGTAGTAACAGCTGTTATTACAATAACCACTAATACATAACTGATTCTGTATCTTGATTTTATACTTTAGAAAATTCTTCAGTATCTTTTCATATGAAAAATATGATAAACGATAATAATAAACTATCTATGAAGAGAATATAGTTAATCCTAATCTCAATAATCTGCTGTTGCCATCACAGTACCTCTCCGACCGTGAATTTCATGGTCAGTTTCATCACTGTTTCAGAATGTTAGAGTGTCGCATCAATTAATTGCATATCTCAAAGTGACAGCTGTCATTATCAAAATGATAATATTTTCGGAGCTTTCAGCTCTTTGGAACAAGAAGTTTCGACATTTGATCTCCGGAAATGCAGCTTGAAGATGGTAACGTACATTCCACTGATTATTTATTCCTAATATCTACTAGGCTTATTTCCCCGAGAATTCCAATTGAAACCAAACTGAACATCATTTAAATAATTTGTGAAAGAAACAACTGACAATCGTTCAAATATTCTCTTTGACACTTCTACTAGAATTATCTCCGCAAGAGCTGTAATCTGATACCAAACACGACAGAGCCAAATAACTTATTTTGCAAAGACAATTGACAGACTTACGCATGAGATGTCTAAATATGAGTGATAATAGTTATCACATTATGTTCCTCATAATTTCTTTGCTTCAGAAAAATATAACGAATTTCATAATAGGTAATTCAAATTTCAATAATAACATATTATGAGCGCTAATAATTTTGAAAAATGTTTCGGGGGAATGTTGTGTCAAATTATTCGAGGATCAATTACAGCTATCCCATATTTGATGATAAATACTATCATTTATAGAATAAACGCAAAAAACTGAATGACCTCATCAATAAAATTTTGGTAAGTATCACTGGTTAAAAAAAGCTCATCTATAAACTTGAGCCTAGCATTTGGTGAAAAACTTGAAAATATATAATTTCTGTTGAAAATTCGTACGTGATCTCGAATTATCGTGCTTTCAGACAGATATGCCGACTTTTTTTAAATTATGTTATCCAGGTTCAGTGGGGTCTAAAACGTGGAGATTCATCAAAATCTTGAATTTTCAAAAAATCACGACTACAATACTTCCCCTATTGGCTATTATATAGGCCGGGAAAGTAAAAATTATAATTCGAAAGCAACATTAAGATATATTTTCCTAAAAATCATCTTATAAATTTGAGGTGCGTCTTATCGTCCTGTGCTCACTGCAACAGATAAGGAATATTACTTTTTTTCTAAACTGCCTTAAATTGCCCATTTTAACTAACGTCACACTGATATTTGTCATCCAAATCTATAAAAAAAATTACAAGGGATCAATCATGATTGCATCTACCTGCCACATACTGCGCCACTGGTCATTATGTACAAAGCGAGTAGAGTGCCATAATCGATGTTAACCATTTTCTGCCTGTGACTGGTTATCAGAGCGCCTAATTATCTCCAGAAAAATTTTTCTTTTCTAGTACTCATCAACATACGTTGAAATAACTTGTGAGAGCTGCAAAGCTCCGTAAACAGCAAAATTTTCCGCAGTCAACCTATAACTCCTGTTTTCAACCGTCAAAGTTTCGTATTCAATACGTTCCTTGTAATATATTCCTCCTTAATAAGTTCTTTTGATACAAAATACAGATTTATACCGATAACTTTAACTTCTTATATTACATGGTGGATACATCAGGTATATTTGTGTAATTTAATTTCGGTTCTCGTAAGTAAAATGTCAAAGACACAATTGTCTAACTTTGCGATTTTTCAAAGCACGCAGTTTACGATAACTTACGCTTGATTACGTACGATTTTTCTTATATAATTTGCGAATGAGGACTTATACTAGTATTACTAATATTCATCTAGTCCACTGTACATTATTAGTGGTGGGAGTGAGATAGTGGTATAGTGATGGTGATGGGCGTCGTTAGACCTTGTGAACAAATTGGTGGGGGACATTTTAGTCGTAACGGTATTAGTCGTCGCGGTAATGGTGATTAGACATTGTGGACTTAGACATAGCGACACGCACTCATTAGTTTTAGCAATAAAAATCAGTGTATGTATGAGACTTCGTTGAACATTTGCTTGTTTTAAAATAAACAAAAATTATAGGTTATGTTCACTGCTCAACATATTTCAGATTGTATTTATTAAAATAGCGTACATAATGTGTTATTATTGGATAATTACTTTGCAGTATTCACTCTTTTCACTTCAGTGAACCTGAAATTTGATTTTAAAAGGAAATAGGACGACATCATGAATGGATATATTCTTGACAAATTATCCGATTGTGCTTCTACAAAACCACTTTCTCAAATGATTTATGGTCTTACTTGGATGCTAAAATTATACAATGGATGTATTTACAACACACACGTTATTACAATGTTTTCTGATCAGAAGCCTGCAATGCCATACAAATGTAAGCAGTGCGCACTTGTTGGCATAGTATTTGATATCACATTTCGCTTTAACCAATGGTGTTGCTTCTTGGAACTTCGAATTTCCTTCGCTAAATTTGCACTATTATTCATTAATTTTGAGCAATTGAAAAGATAATAACTATCAAAAGTAATGGTTTATTACAAATTTCCGGCCAATACAAACTCGGAATAAAAATATTTGAACCAACTTCAAATTTCACCCACAATCCCTATTAACTTGGCACAATAATATCGAGCAACAAAGATTTACGCACAGAAATTGAGTAACAGATAATGAAAGGAGCAAGAGTAGCCGGAGACCTTGAAGATATAATATGGAAAAATAAATACTTGACAACAGAAAGTAAGTAAGTGTGTCGTATAAATTAGACCAATATTGACTTACGAAGGCGAAACACATGCAGACACTTAGTAGACAAAACAGCTAATGCGAACAACAGAAGAATGTAATATAAAGAATATTAGTGTATTTATATGAGGAAGAAGGGAAGAGTTGAACGAACATACCAAAAGAGTTGATGATGAACGCTTAATCAAAATAGCAAGGGACCAAAAACCAACCGGCAGAATTCAACCAGAACGGCCACCAAAAAGATGGGTAGAAAGCTGGAAACAACTTCAGAAGAGTCCCCGTAATGATGTGAAGGAAAACAGACATTGCCTACATGGAGGAATAAGAACAGGAAGTAGTTAACTTCACATCGGTACTAACCTCACACTAGCGACATCTAGTTTGTAAGATTTTTGGAGCAAAATTTTTCTTTTTGTCGATAAAAGCTTGCAATCGTTGTGCAGTCTCCGTAGTTAGAAGATAGAAACGATAGTGTAATATGATCACAGTTTGATGCTATTCTCATATATATCCTTGTATAAATATATCTTTTGGTATTGACATGTCTAACTTGCCTTTGAGTATATAAATGGAGGATGAAATAATCAATTGCGATTGGATCATATAGTTGATGACGCAAAAACGAATTGAAAACTATCATGATATTTCAAACACGACATTCTTGAGAATAGGAGTGGCACTTTGACTCTGAGTTAGATCTTTGAGTCTACACAAAGATTCAAATTCAATATGTCGCATGGATTTAATTCATCATTACAGCTATTCTTATACTGTGAGAGACTCCTTTATTAGTCACTGCATATTCCCTACCACTTTTCTTCAACCTTATAGGAGAGGCAAAGAGGTCTGGCAAAACATATCAGGAGTTCTATGCTCAATCATTCTTCTCCCAACAATAATTGAAAACTAAGACTCTTTGACTTTTATAAACTCGACTCGAAGAATCCGATAAGACCATTTTGAAAGCGATTCAGACATACTCTCACCGGAAAAAAAAAATTTTGTGTACTTTATCTCAAATTGACCTATGTGGTCTGAGCAGACTTTGACGAATTCTGACATTCTTAAACATGACAGACTTGTATCTGGTGTTGTAATAGGCAACGGCAGATACTTATATTTAAAGAAGCAACTGTTTTGCTTGGCAGTATTGTTTATTTCGTGAATATTCACGAGAGAAACATTGAATCATCAATTTGTTCTATTTTTTAGTGGTTGTTATGTATTTCTCTTTGATATTCATTCATGTCATTATTAGGTGTGTCATTGTGATGTATATCGTAGTTTAACACTATAATAGGTGTATTCCAATGAGATAATTGCAAATATGTTATTTAGATCCAAGCCTTATTGGTCGAATATTCGATAAAAAGCAAAGGAAAATTCGATATGTGTGTACTATCAGTCGTAAGCCTGTGCTGCACATTTATAAATCAATTATACATGTTATTCATGCAATCATGGTTGTACTGAATGAGCTCATATATTTATTGTAGCTCTGCTTTTTCTAAATCGATAAGTCAAAACTGTGGTGGAACTACAACGACTTGACATTGATATTGACTTGCATTTTACTGTCAATGTGCTACACAAATTGGACACATTTTCAGTTAATATTTGTAATAGGGACATAATAGGGACTAGATCAGGTTATCCTTCTATTAAAATAAGATCTATGATAAATATTAACAGAACATATGTCCAACTTGTATAGCAAATTGACAGTAGAAATCAAGTCAATGTCAATGTCAAGTCGTTGTAGTTCCAGCTCTGATCTTAATATTATTGTGTATTCTCTGTGCGAAGTCAATCAAGCTATTTTTAAATTTGTTTTTTCCCCACACATATACACACCCATTGCCACCCACACAGTCTATTCGATCATTTAGTTAATTAATTAACACTAAAATACACCTGTCAAGCCATAGAAAAACTTTTACAAGCTACACAGCAATAATACTCGGTGAAAGTCTGGCCAGACCTAAAAAGTTCACTTGGCACCGCACAAGTCTCTGCCTCTCCTTGAATCGACAACAAATAAATAATTTTATTGTTTAAAGCACATTAGTCAGTGAATTCTCCAAATTGAATCTTACTAGATTTCGCGAGAGCTACGATAAGAACTGAAGAAAGTTTTTCTATATACGGCACAGCAAAGCCATCTCCACTATTTACTGAGGTCAGCGTTCCACCAAATAGGTATTACATGACAAAATTTTACATATATGAACCATTTGTATGCGCGAAGAATATGGGAAAACGTTGTAGAGAAAATTTGAAGCTGTACCGAGTGGCCAAGGAAACAAAATCATCGAAGGACAAATTAAGGCATTTTCTGAAGAACATATTGGTCATTATGATTTACTTGAAATATAAATGATTTAGTCTCAAGTCGAGATCTCACCATCATCGGTTATATGGAATTCATCAAATGCTATGTGTTACTTCAATATGGGTTTTAAATTTCATCACGAAGACGGACAACCTAGTGGATACAGGGAGTAACTATGAGGAGTAACAGAAACAATTTTTCTGGAAGATTATGGACATCAATATTACTTGTGAAATTTTGTACAGAGGAAGGTTATTACGTAAGTAAACAAAATCTGAAAGAGCAGACAGCTTAGTGGATACAAAGAGGGTGACAGACAGATATGAACTGAGTGGAAATCAGGGCGAAAAAGTCGTGATCTGTTATATGACTGCCTTTCCTACTACATAATAATGAACATCAAAGCAATCTGAATCTGAAAAGGCAGCCATTTGGGATGATGCGGTGGGCTATGAATCGATGTTTACCTGAGCATAAGTTACATGTGAATTACGGTATCTCCATTATCATTCGATCAATTTGAAGGTTAAATATCTTATACTCTTTATATTCACTCACTGGTGCAAGATACATGATAATATCTTTGATATATTGATAATTATCTATTTCATTTCAAATTTTTCAATTTTGATCTTTATTTTCAATTTGAAGTCACAAATTGAATGAATATATTCAAAAAATATCACAAAGATAGATTGAAAAGTCTTTGGAGTAATAATGATGTGAATATTCATTGCGTCATACTATTAAAACAAAATGAACAACTGGAGATACAGTTCAAGGTAGTCTCATTTTCTCATTACCTACTGGATCGACCTTTTTCCCTCTTTGTTAAATATGTTCACGCGATATGCGAAATGATAAAGAGAAATATTGGCCTTTTGTAGAACTAAATTGTGTTTGGATTTTCATAAAGAATAGCGGCTGGGTATAAATAACATTGTTGGTTGCCTCCACCAATTTTCATGACAAAATGATGAAAAATAAATCGTGTCTGCGTTATTTACTCACAGCGTCCGCTTCACCGTGCAAACAGTGCAGGAGATAGGAGAAAGCTTAGGTCTCAAGTCGGGCGCACAGTTAGGATTTTGATTTGATACTTGGAAGAAGAAATACGCGAAATAATGTTAAAGCCGCTCCAGAACAAGAACGCTTTTTCAATTTATCCGAACTGTGATAATTTTCTGTCCATGTCTTGCCTCTTGCTCTGAAGTTCTCAAGTTAGAAAAGTGAAAAATATCTGCTCTAAAACTAGAATCTAGATGAATTGATTGGGGCTCAACATCTCTCTGGGATCAATAGCTAGGATTTCTTATGGAATTACTATGAATAAAACCAAGAGCATAATACAGCACAAATAGATTTCATAAGCTATTTATATCAGTTAAACTGCTTTTGAATAAAAATATGGATTCCATATTGTTCTTTCGCATTACTCAATACATATTCAATAAAAAATTGACGAAGATCAAGAAAAATCGGAATTCATATTGTAAATCAGATAAATAAGAATAAATAGATATATTCCAATCTTGTTGAACTCTTGATATCTGTTATTCCAATATTTCGCGAGGATAAAAACGTGAACAGGAATATTGAAGATATCTGAAATCCAATATCACGAGTTTCTCTCAGAATCCGATTAAATTTTGAACGATGGCTATTGCATATCGAAAGAAAGTCACGCTTGTTCTTTTTTAGGATATATGTGGAAAAACGATGAAAAAGAAATCGTATTCTTCTCTGCGAAAATGAATTGACTCAAGAATAAAGCAGAAAATGCAGAATCTTGATTCAGATTTCAACAGCTTGCTAATATATATTTTTTGTTTATGTTTCAGTCCCTCCAGAGAGGCCTATTATAATCGACGGCAAGAGAAGAGACAGATCGAATCTGCAAGAATCATACAACGAAGGCACTGACGTTAATCTCATCTGCGAAGTTGTAGGAGGTAAGATACTTGATTGAATCTATTGATTCAGTAGTTCATGCATCAGTAACATTATTTTACCAGTAACTTCCCACTATTGCAATACAAAAAGTAATTCTTGGAGCTATAACAATTGAAGGAAAGTTCGATATTGATCTGGAAAATACACAGCATGCTACATTGAAATAGATATATTTCGAATGCGATTGAATTTTAGGCATAATTCTATTTGAATCCGGATTTTATTCGCAAGTTTCAAAGAACAAATGCGCTCAAGTGATTTTTTGTAGGGGCACATGATTTCAACAAGGAAGTTCTCTTGTTTTCGCCGCCACAAGTCTTCCTTTTTTTCAATTAAAAGAGGCTTGAAATTATCCATCAAAATTTAGAATTGAATCTTGTCTAGAATCAGTGTATCATTATATTCCCAGATGAATAGGATCTCTGATTGCACGTAGGAATCAGAGATTACCATACAACTATTTTTTATGCTAGCAGCTATCCCCAACTAATGATAAAAAAGCAGATCTATGATTATATCTCGGTGAATAGAAGAAGGATCACAGGTGTCATTACAAAAATTCAACTCGTACCTATAAGTTAAACTCATTCTCCATTACTCTCTAAGGCCCAGTATTTCAGTCCTTGGTTTATCTTAAGCGAAGCTCAATTACCTAAGTAACAATTGTTCTAGCAATCATCACTATGGAAATTAAACTACGTTTAAGGTAAACCAAGGACTGAAATACTGGACCTAAGGCTCGTTTGCACAGTCTTTGATTTGGGCTCAATTACCTTAGTAACCATTGTGTAAAAATAGGCAACCCAGGTAACGATTGCTCTAAGTATTAGTATTCTGCTGTCGAATCCTAAAATCTGAGTTACTTGAATCACTCACTCTAAATATAAACCAAATATGACCAATAATGAACAGACGTAATGCATGGTATCAAAGAAATCTAGGACAAGTCTTGTATTATTCTGTGGTCTAATATTGCTCTACGCTAATAAGATTCTAGGAGCTGCAAGCTCTGATTCCAGTGGAATGAGAATTTTTATACTCACCCAAGTGATAACCTCATGAGCTTATTCTTGTCGATCAACAACAGTCCATACGTTGTTATCGGATCCTAACAAAATTATTCAATTCACGAAATCACTAAAAATCTGCAGCAATATTAACATAGCTGCAAAACAACTCTGAATATCAAATAATGATCTTCTGTGGCAAACAATTTGCGCATACTATCTCAACATAGATTCATGTGCTACGCCCAACATTCAGTCAATTAATAAAAGCATAAACTCAGCTCCGCATTCATAAATAATGTTTCCAGCATCCCTTTCACGAATGATATCTTCTTTCAGGCCGACCCCGTCCGAAGGTTACGTGGTACCTGGAAAACACCGTCATAGACGACTCATTCGAAGTGCGCTCTGACGGCGTTGTGGTGAACCACTTAACGTTTCCCAACGTTGGGAGACAACATCTCAACGCCCGGCTGGTTTGTCAGGCCAGTAATACGAATTTAGCTCCACCGGCGTCGAAAGTGGTCATCTTGGACGTGAACTGTAAGTGCAATTTTGGTTAGAATGTTTGGAACAGGTGTAAGGAAGGTGCAAGTGATTGGAAGATTATTAGCTAATGACGAAAGATTGCAGGGAATATTATAACAAGGAATTCTTGTTGGAAATTGAGTTCTGTTGATCGATAATTAAACATTCCAGTCAATTCCATTAGTGAGAACAAGAATAATTGTCCACAATCGAATGCAGTGAAGTAGTATCTTACAGCAGGATAAATTTCCTCACCTTGAGTGCTGCGCAATTTGGCGCTTGTGTTTTGTATGAATTTTCCTTGCAGACAATGTATCAATAAATGAATAAAAACTTCGGAGGATACCATTGCGTTCCTTCTAGTGGGCAACTTTATGATCGAATATTTCATACTGTTTCTAAAGTTTACGATTTGTTTGTATTAATTATTCACTGCTATGAATACTCTTCCAAAATCAATTAGATTCTGCTTCGAATGTCGACAATTTGAGTTATTCATTTCTGATAATTACTTCGTGACATCCCAGATAAAAAGATATATTCCAAGAATAAGCAGAGAATATTTTTCTCCGAATATTCAGCTATTGTTGGAATATCTTATGTTTATCGGTATTTATTTGTCGGATATTGATAGAATATTCCCATGTCTTGATATTGCATATCCTATAAATATCTCAGGAACCATCCTGAAATATGCTATGAATATAATGATGTTATATACCTGGAATAATCTATTTATTGTCGTATCATTGATGATGCTTAAGAAGGTGGTAAATGCTGACAACTACAGAAGTTGAACACATCACGGTAACACAATTTAAGTCTAATATTCCAGCAACCACATTTCTATACCTCAATATATACAAGAGAATGAACATTCAGATCAATGGACTTCTTCATGCTCCCAAAGAAAATGGGCCTTTGTTTCATTTTCTAATATCAAATTCTCTCATTGCAATCACAAACTAAAATTGATGTTCACAAATCTTTAATATGAGTCTGAAAACTCACACTTCTGTTACACATACTTTTCAACATTGTGTATAAATAAATTGGAGTATAAACAATTGTAACATACATTTCTATTTTGGGCTACTTGTGGTTTATTCAAGTTTGTTTGATGTGTACTGCTGATGTTTGTCCAATAGCGCGAGTCGTACTATTAGTCAAGGAGCCGATAGCACCTTATGTTCCCTGATCGGACTTACGGCCAGATTGTATTCAAATCGATTGAGTGTTCATTGGTCAATAGTATGGCAGACTTCATTAATGCAGAATCCTGTCCTAAGTGTCGAGAAAAAGTCCAGTTCTGGTCAAGTTTTTCGACGCAGCTTCCCTGATAGTACTCACGTCTGAAACTGAAACTAGTACCAACTGATAGCGAAGGTCAAGGACTTTGAGAATACACCGGGAGGCCACTCTCTGTTTTTTACGTGAGACCAGCAGCCACTCCTGAGTGTAACTTATTTTCGTATTGAACTTCCATGATCAAGCTTATGATAATTTCTTTTTCATTGAAGCTGGAACCTAAAATTACTCGAATTTCAGGTCCCAATTTCGAGCGCAGCTGTACTTCTCACATCGAATGTACAATTATTTCCTCTAAATATAGCTTGAGCCTTCATGAACACAAGGATACCGAAATGCTGCCTCCTACCATGTCCGTGAGGGTGGCAGTCATTCTTGAAATATAATCGATTTTCAAGTCCAATTTCGAGCGCAGTTGTACTTCTCTCATCGAATGTACCCCGATTTTTCTATATTCAGGAAGGATTATGCTTCAAATTGAAAATAATAGTGAGTTCAATGAGAAAAGTTGAGTATGAAATTGCGGTAAATTTCATAGGAGTGACTGCTGCCCACCCAGACAGGGCGAGAGGAGGCACTTTGGTTTTTTCGAGTTCAAAAAAGTCCGAGCCACAATTTGTAGATGATTAATCGTACACTCGATGAGAAAAGTACATTTTCGTCCGGAATTGGGACATAAAAATCGAATATATTTCAAGAGCGGCTAATGTTTTTCCAGACAGAGTGGTGGGCAGCACTTAAATATTATTGTACTAAGGATGGCTCAAGCTACAATTAGAGAAAAAATTATTGTTCATTCAATGAGAGAAGTACAGCTACGTTCGAGTTTGAGACCTGAGAATCCACAAGTGTGGCTATCGCCCATTTGGACAAGTGAAAAGGCGGTACTTTAGTTGTTCTGTGATCAGAAAGCATTGAGCTTCAATTTGAAAACAAAAATATATCGCAAGATCGATCATGAAAGTTTAATATGAAAATGGGTTACACTCAAGAGTGGCTGCCGCTTTCCTGAACAGGACAGGAGGTAACACCCTGATTTTTCTTGAAGTACTTGAAATTCACTATCGATTGATATTAGTTTTAATCGGGAGATCTATCAAGCTTCATCAAAATTTGCAGGGCAGGACCCTGTATTCATGAAGTGTGGCATCCTGTTGACCAATGAACACGCGAACGATTCATATACACATTGGCTGATCAGATAGCATGCGTTGGCTCTCAGACTATATATAATTGTTTTTAGGCGCATCCTTCAACGTACAATGAGTGACGCACAAAAAAAACATGTTGACAATTATTCAAACTTAATTTACTGAAAAACCATTGTTTACATTTAATTTTGTACCTACGTGTAGATGTGTTTCCTTTGTGTATGTGCTCCTATTTCAAACAAGTTACTGGCAATAAATGAAACAGACATTGCAAAGCATCTCGTATAATAGCTAGTACCATTGAATTGTCATCACGTGAATTTTCTTGATCAATTTGTGCATTCACAAGACAGTCAAAGACAATTTAGCTGATTGATTTGGATGCAGAATTTTTTATGCTTCACAACATTTATTCATGTAAAATTAAAGAAGTAATGCAGAATCTGTTTTGCTATGTTTACAACATCCGGTATATGACAGCTCTCATGCAATTGACAACGATATCAATTTGGTTATGTCATTGTGCTTCATATTTTTGCCGATATTTGATTTAGAATCTTGCTTACCTGAAATTAATACAGATCAAGTGAATAATAAGATAAAAATGAATAAATATTGGAGTCTCTCTAGTTATTCTGCTCTATTTTTTACTTTCCAAACCCTACAATTCTATATGACTTAATGTAAATTCTTGAGAAAGTTATTTGCATGTACTTACGTTATCATAATGATTTCTACAGAAACATAACTACTGTTGCAATTACATGACTTTTTTGTAAAAAAAAACGCTGAAGTATTTCTGTATAAACAGGTACTCTAAAAGCTTTCGTGACTTCGTGCATTCGAAATATGAATATTATGTTTTAGCTACATTAGAAATACTTTTGTACCAGCAAATATAGATGAGCGACTTAATAGAAAATAGATCGTATGTACTCTACTACTCAAAAAATGTTGAACAAATAGCGCATGTATACTCTACATGAATTGGAAACATAGGTAGCTCTGTAGTGGGCAAATGGCGAGCATGCAGAAATATATTTGTTATCAACAAAGTTGTAAATGTAGATATTGCTGGACTATACGGAATGATATCGCAGGATACCATACATTGCGGTAAATGAATATTAAAATGCATGAATATATCGGCGGGCAACTAAAATAGATATGCACCTTTTGAGCCGCGGTACCGATAAAATAAAACTGGTCCATTCCAACATCCATAAATTCTGTAGTAATTAATTACAGGATAATAAAATCAAAGGATACCTCTATGCATAATAAATTAACCACGTATAAACAGTAAAATGACATCAGGCCGGCATGAAATAAAAGCACAAAGCTCATGAAACGGGTCATCCCACAACGTTATTTATAGCTATAATCGAACAACCATTAAATTTATCACTTGTGTTTAGGAGAAGAACGGTTTCAGGATAAATATTCCGCGACTTGCGGATTATAAAATGGAAAATTGGTGAGAGACCGGCAAGCAATAAGCAACAAACATTGGTCTATTAGAGAGGGAGAAATTACACAAATTTAATCAATGAAGAATATGATTTTTTATGTTGTATGATTATATTTTTTAGCATCCTTTCATAACGTACTAAGTGGTTGATTGTTTCTCATACTGTTTTCACAAAAGTCTCATGAAAAACGAATGGATGAATTGATGATCTTCTCAATCTAATGTCACAAAAAGGAAAACCTTTTCTCCACCAGAAATGTTCTTGTCAAGACATGCATGAAGAATACATTGATGGTATCTTCCTATATGGAACTTGCTCAGCCTTTGCCTGGCAAGATCATACAAGCATTGTCAATCTCCAAAAATACTTCCGCTAGATCTTCGGTTGATCATATAACCGGTCTCAAAGCTCATGTATTCAATTAATTGAATTTCAGGATTCAAACACGATTGCTATGTCCTTAGGTTGACTGTTCAACACACGTAGCTATTTTTTTTTACTTTGCTTGTCACATTTCTTACATTGATGCTATATGTGTGTTGCCAGTCAACCGGTGCAGATCCATGTTATAACAATTAGCCGGTGCCAGATAGCTTCATCATTGCCAAGTTGATATGGTTCTCAGCTTGGAAATGTGACGAGAGCGGATACCGATCCAATCGATCCCTGAAAAATGACCTGACCGAGCCTTGAACACACGACTCTTGCGTCCAGCGGCTAGCACTCCACCATCTCCTCATTGAGTTCAACTATTTCACTATAGTTTCATCCAGAGAAACTCTAGCATATAGTTTCATCACATTATGAATGAGGCTTCTCTTGTTGAGGAGCCTAATCTATCTTTGAATATTCAAACATGATATCGAGCTTGAATAAATCCCTGATATTTGAGATATATCCGTAAATCCATTATGTAGATCGTGCCTAACAGTATCTTCGGGCTTTTCCCATTAATAGTATTTTCTTAGGCGTGACACAGATGGGATCTATTTTGAATTATATTCAATATCATCTTGCCTGACTTAAGGCGGAGCAGTTGCAGATATCTTGCTACAGATTGATTCATAGTTTACACTCATTTCCAAGAATATTCTTCGATTCGATCGATTTTTATTGAATACTCTATCTCTAGGGGAATAATGCGGATGATTCTTTTCAAATCTTCATGTTTGTCGGTTCCTCCCATATCTGTTTCGGCATCTTATAATCGCATGAAAATGAAGTCTACTGGAGACAAAAAGTAATTACAAATTTCTTGATTCACCTAGTCACATTCTCTCCCCTTTCAGTTCCTGTAATTTCCGCTCACATTTCGACATCAGCGCCATAAATAAAGTGAGGTCTCGCATGTATTGATTTCTGTCGGCCGACACTTTTATCTTTTGTTTAAACAGCGGCTTCTTTATCGGTGCTGAGAACCAACGTAAGAATTATTGTTTACTTTGAGAATTTCTTTCGTCAGTTTACTTGAGAGTTGCAAAAACGGATGGTTATTGGAAGTTTACAAAAATGATTAGGTGAACCTTCGGCATGAATTTTGAGTCTGTGAACTGAAAATGTACATATCACACATACTTTATAGAAAATGGCAAGGATTTTCTCAAGAAAAATACAGAGAACTGCCAATTACATCCGTAAGTTTTTCAGTCACCGGTCTAGAACTCTGCAGTGATCAAAATCGGCAACAGCAACATGAAATAGTATATTACATCTGAGGTGGAAAGTATTTCATTACAGCCGAGAGCTTATTATATGACAGAGAGGCGAAGCCTCGAGGATCAGATATAGCTCGAGGCTGATATGAAATCCTCACCGAAGTATGTATACTATTTTATTCACAATCATCCTCAATTTTTCGAGAAATAGTTGCTCCGATTCCGTTCTTTTTTCAACAAAGTAAATTCATGTAGTAGTCTATGAAAACAAGAATGTTTTGAAAAATTTAATTAATTTGACAGTTGTAGGATTTATGATTTATGAATCAAGTTATTTATACGTGTATCCATTGGAATTGTGATAAGTGCAGATATCAATAAGTTATAACAGTGAAATGGAGCTATACACATGCCCCGAATCGAACGAAAGTGCTACGGATGTCAGTTTATAGCGATTTTAAATTTATAAGACATAGATTTACACAGAATTGCAACATAAATCCGCTTCTATTCGATATGATTGTTTTATTTGGATCATTAGATTATATTAATTTCTGACAGCACGGATTATTTTGATCCAATAAAGATTTATGACTGATGCTAGGCAACCCTGCATAAACATTTCCCACCCAAGAGATGGAAGTATCGCTTTCGACCCGTGAGCTAGTCATTGCAGTTGGAAATTACATACTTCCTAACCTCCAGGTTAGGAATTGCCATATTACTATAATGATTGTGAATAAAAAATGATCCTAACTTTTATTGGGATTCATTTCTCTGTGTCTCACTATCATCGGTATTACTTTAAAGAATGACCTAAACACGTATTTACGGCACCAAGCAATGGAATTTTTGAATCCAATATCTTTGTGGAACACTATCATTGCTATTTCAAATTTGAGTCCTTTTAGGCTTATACCGCTCAAATTGGAGAAAGGACTTTCTGATTTTGAAGTGCAAATTGGCGCTCAAGATGTTTGTAATGCTCCATTTGGAGCTTATCATATTTAAGTGTCTACTATCCAGTTTGTATTACTTTCTTGGGAGCTATCATATAAACCCCATGAGATTTGATGTTGTAAGTAATGAAGAGTTCAGCCTCCTTCAGTGGAATATGATTTATTCGATTTCTGTATCGAAACAGGATCCTATGATTTTGGACCTTGTTTCAGATTTCAGAAATCAATAAATGTTGGTATGCTGATCAAAAGTCTCAATCGTAACTTGAGTGATAAATCAGTTATTTTGCATTTAGAGCCATTTTATCGGATCGGGCGCGTTCGGTTTCAAATTCCTGCAGTTGTGGAGTGTTCGCGGAATGTTTTTTGCAAGTGCAGATCGATTGCAAAATGTCTTCACAGTTACCCTAGTGAGTTAACCCATATGATCAGAAAATAAATTGTGATATATTCATCTATAAGACTAAACTTTCAATTTCCAATTGTGATAGAATGTATACCGTGAACTTTAATCAAGAAGCTCTTACTGATTGTGTATTGTTTGACATGCGCGATACTGCTATTTGCTTTAGTTTGAACATATCAGAAGGAAATATGTTCAAAGCCATTTTCAAAGTGCTTAGCGATGTAAACATAGCGGGCAGCACTAGGAAAATGAATTCTTCACATTCAATACCATTTGTTTCAGATAAAAATTATTAGATTTAGAATATCTTTTGATCAAATAGTATTGATCAGTGTCAAGATTTCAGCAATATAATTGGGGGAGTGGGGGTAACATTTGAGCTTTTATATCAACTTTTAACGTCAGGCTCGTGTTCAAAATCTCTAGGGTGGAGGAGGAGAGGTTGTAAGTAACGTAATTGATACAAATTTTTCACCACCCTTTTTTATTCATTCTTTCCCGACATATAATATAATAGGGGAAGTATTGTAATCGTGATTTTTTGACAGTTCAAGATTTTGATAAATCTTCACGTTCGAGACCCTACTAATTCCTGATAACATATGTTATTTTGAGAAAAGTCAGTCTGTCAGTCTGTCTGAAAGCATAATAAATTGAGAACGCGTACAAATTTCAACTACAATTTTATATTCAAGTTTTTCATCAAAAATCTAGTCTTAAGTAGATGAGCATTTTTCAACCACTGATACCAAAATTTTATTGATGGAACTTTCAAACCTTTGCGTTTATTTTATAAACGATAGTGTCGGTAGTATTCATCGTGAAATATGTAATAACTGAAACTAATCCTTGAATGATTCGGCAGAGCATTCACAGAAAACATTTTTCAAAATTATCGGTGATTCATTTGTTATTATCAAAATTTGAATTATTATGATATTCGTTATATTTTTCTGGACCAAAAAAATAATAAGAGTCATAATGTGGAGTAAAAATCAATATCACTCGCAAACGTTCGTCAATTGTTTTTTTTCTTTCAAATGAGTAATGTGCCTCTACCGTGTTCGCTATCAAATTTAAAGCTTTTGTGAAGATAATTCTAGTAAAAATATCAAAGAGGATATTCAAACGGTTGTCAATAGTTTCTTTCATAAATTATTCGAATAATGTCTAATTTGGTATCAATTCTGAGCTCTCGGGGAGATAAGCTTAGGAGATATCAAAAATGAATAATTAAGTACTAGTGGAGTCCACGTTACCGTCTTCAAATTACACTTCCGGCGATCGAATATTGGAACTGTATGTTCCAATGAATTGAGGATCCCGAAATTCTAGAAAAGGACTCTCCATTTGCAAAAACTCTTATTTCATGTCGGATCTAAAAAATTGAAGAGTCATCTAGATGATGAAAGCGCATTTTTGACAGCTCACGAATGCCTGATACTTCAGAGATTTTGCAAATCACCATCTCCCACAATTACTGAGCTTGAAATCAAGCAGTTTGGGCCAACTTACGAAACAGCAGCTTTCATTTAGTACTAGTTTCAAGTTGACTATTTGATAGGTACATAATTTATGCATGTACAAACTCAAAAATACCTTTTAATCTTTATTGTTTAGTTATTGTCCGAGGTCAAGTGCTATATCTTAAAATAATAATTTTATTGGATAAAATGGTTGACGCTGACTGGATATGTAAATAATGTAAGATATATATTCTTGGGATTAGCCAACGCCTTCCATAGATGTCGGGTGTGGCAAAGGACAAGAGAAAATTTCTCTTTTTTCCGCTTATTAATATTAATAACAGTTTTAACATATGTATAACTTCAATTTTTTAAACAATAATTCATTTCGCTTTTGAGGATGGCTGAGGTGCAGCCGAAACTGTAGAGCAGAAAAGAAATAAAATTAAAATATTGACTGAAATCCCAAGAATATATATCTTACATTATATAATAATTTTATCTTTATCAAAGCTATATAAAAAGATACACCAGAAGTGAACAAATTTTCATCCAATAATAATAATTCATTCTAATAAGCGACAAATTCGTGTCAAACAAGTCATTGAATGAATCCCAGACATATTTGACAACTGTACATAATAATAGTGACACGCACGGCTAGAATCGTAACTAAATTTTCATCTACTTGAATAAACTTCAGTTGCCATATCCCTAATGTCATATATATCTATGGGCATTGTTTCACTAGGAACAAGTAATTGAATAATCTAATTTTCCACAATCACTGAGCTTGAATTAAAGCAATTTGTGCAAACCTACGAAACAGCAGCTTTCATTTAGTACCAATTTCAAGTCTGTAAATAGTATAGTTGCTGAGAACTCAGCGTCACGCCAGCCAGCCAGACAGCCAGAGTGAATATATTAGCGCTTGTTTCAAACTTTGACAATGATAGTTGTGACTGTAACAATGACAGCTGTCATTTCGGAAATTACAGTTTTCACTCCAAAATATGCAATTAATTGATGCGACATTCTAAATTTCTCACACAGCGATGAAACTGGCCATGAAACTTATCGTCGAAGAAGCATTGTGAAGACCACAGCGAGTTTTCATGGAATTAGAAAGTGTGAGTTTTCACACCCTTTTCTTGAGATCTAACAAATGTTAATTTTTGTTTGTTTCTATTTTTCCGTATGAAAACATGAATTGAAGATTTACATCTAAGCATTCTCTAGCTTCAAAACCTTTGTTAAATGGACCAAGAATGGACTTGCATACAAAATTTGAGAAAATTTTATTAAAAGGAAGGCACAAAGAGGCTCAAATTGCAATGATACATTGACCCGATGAAACATACAGGAACGAGTGTAAATACGCATTATAAAAAATAGCATTGAAGAAAACAGATGTGAGAAAGTTTTATGTTGGGTAAGGTAGGAGGTCAGATAGCAAGAGAATGTGGAAAGACGAACATATGTAAAGCAAAAAAATACAGAGAGACGAGAATATTTTAGTACACAAACTATTGACAATAAGCATTACATCTTTTACACAAGTTAAATGTATATTTGAGCGCATGTGGTCGTACGTGCAAGATTTAGAAGAGGCAACTGCCCACCCTTGCCCCTGCCGAATCCCGCCACTGGTATTGATTCTCCAGTCGTTTTACTATGAGGATTTTCGATGAGCACATAAACTTCTGTTGAAGCTCAGAATTTGGGCCCGGTTCACCAGGGTCTAAAATCATGGAATTTTGTGCAAGGTCCTTCGAATCAAAGACCTGTTTATATGGACATTAGTACACTCCTTAGTTTTATCCGATATCAACTGCTCTGCTACAGTGATTTTGGAAAGGGATAAGTATGTCTCCATAAATGGACACAAACTTTATAATTACCACTTCCTGCTTATCGAGCAGACTCTCTTTGAGATCACCGGATCCACCTTTGTCATATCGTTGATGTGAATTATTGTTTCCAATAACGTCTATGTTAAATATACACTTCTATGTAACTATTAGTTCTGCTATTATCTACTATTACTCATGCTAACAAAATAATGGATCGAGCTATACATTACAGTTGTTGATACTCATACTTTATACATAAGGACACGTATTCCACCATGTTGTAATGTAAGTGAAAGGACATGAAGCGAGACACAGAAATAGTTTACAATACAAATACAACAATTATCAACTCGTAATAGCATTAGGAACATTACTAATGAATTATAAGTGGGCAATGGCAGAGGCTGTTATATAGAATCAAAAGTTGATGGTATCCATCCAAGCAAAACTTTACAAATTTGGCATTCGAAATGCCTTATGTCACGTTCATAGATTCATTATTTCATTTTCTATGCACAGCTTTTTTTATTACACGCATCTTATGAATTATATTCCATAAAAGATTTATTTGTATCAATCAAGTGTCGTTTAAAAGTATCTGAGATGAAAACTATGAAATCAATACTACTGTAAGATATTTATCACTCATTTCTGTAGTATAATAAATACCGATAGGTGTATTTGTGCTGATATAATTATACATGTGCCACATTAAGAGTTCTTAGATGTATCAATCTTCATGGTAGTGTCGTAGAAGGAGCTGAGATCTGTCAACGGGCTACACAGATATAAAACCAATAGGCTACTGTCCCTTCTATTTTCACTTTAATAGTTCATTTATCAAATTATTTGAATGATGCCTAGTTTGGTATCAATTTGAAGCGTCCGAGAGGATAAGCTTAGTAGATGTCAAAAAGAAGTAGTCAATAATTTCCACGTTACCATCCTCAAACTTCACTTCAGGCGATCAAATCTAGACAAGTACTCTTTATTTCTGAAAATACTAATGTAAGGACCAGAATATGACCGCCATTTGCTACTTTCAAAATGACAGCGGTCACTTTGACAATGACATCTGACACTTTAACAATGACAGCTGTCACTTGGAATGCAATTAATTGATGCGACACTCTCAATTTCTGAAACAGTCATAAAATCGACTAGTAAGCTTATGTTCGGGGAAGTAAAGTGCTTTTTGTTTTACACTGATTTGCTGTTTCGATATTAGTGTCACAGATTGAAAAAGGGTTATTTGGCTTTTCAGTACCTTTTAACTGTGAGTATTTTGCTATTACGGCAATATTAGGAGTTATTGTGTCACGAATAATAATTTAGAACCGTAGGTACCATCAGCTCTTCAGCTCTTGAATTGTAGATATCGTGTTTGATGATAGTGTGAAGCGTTGAGTGGAGTTGTGGTCGACCACAGGTTGGATAGTAAATATTGCGCGAGTTGATATGTGAACTCCTGATTCTGTAATGCCAGAAATCTGCGTTACTAAGATACATATCTAATGTATAGGGGACTGTAGTAGACTCGAAGGTTCTTGAGATAAGCTACCTTCTGTAGTAGCCTAAGGAGTTACCAACGGAGCAATATGAATATTAACCCAATCAGATTACGTATCCGGGTATTCACGTATTTTTGTGTAATTTGAAGAGTAGGCCTCTTCAACTATCAATATGAAGGATTTACCAATGAGAATAATATGTTCTTGAATGTAACAGAGAATGAAGCTTGTCCCAATTTTCTACTCCAAAGTTCTATCGATATCATCTATGCTCCAATATTTCAAATACTCCCGCGACTACAAATTCAGGGGAATATTCATTGTACTCAATTTGCGGTAATTTCACGAATGCAGCGATATATTTTTGTTTTAAGTCATCTCTTGTCGATGGTTCGTCTGCAGAGAACAATAACTTCATATAACCCCATAGAAAATTGTCAAATGCTGTTAGATAACAGCTTCTTGGAGGCAATGTATCTGGTCGGAACTGTTGAATTCTTCTTGAATTCTAATAGCTCATTGGATCTACCAGTAGGGTAACATGTGCCATTCCAATCAAAGCAGGTCCCTAATTTACAATAAATAAGGTCTGATAACGTCAACATACCATGAGTCATACCAGATAATGACGTTTTAAGAATAGAGAGTCTTTTCAAGAATCTCATGTGGATCATTTTTCACTCAATAAAATTACAGTTTTGCTTCTTCTCATAACTGTTCAGTCAAAAATAAACTTTGTTATGAAAGACGATATTCGAAAAAGTTCATGGTCATCTTCAAGGGTCCAATTGTAATCCAATTGCATACTTTTGAAAAGATGTGAAGCGAAATTCTTCCCCAAAACTTGCCAAGCTATATTCGTTGAAATTCCAACTTAAGAACGACAGTTTACTGGCTCTCACAGCAGCAATATCATCTTGATTTCTTACATTTGGTCGGCGCTGTGGTGTTGTTTATCATGTAGGATGAATTCACTTTCCAAGTAGTTTATGGTTTGATGAATCGCAAGCACCATATGAAGACCATTCTGTCCAAAATTTTCTCGAATAACGAGCGGCCGAAATTCGACAAGAGATTGATTCCTTTGATGAAAATTTTTGAGGCGTGCATATTAACCATGATGGAATACTATATCTTGCTCAACTCGACCGCTAAGAAATAATTTCTTTCCTGATTACTTGTGCAAACTACAAGAATTGTGGAACCGACAAGATACACAATCCGAAATTTTTATAAAAATATCCATTTTGAGCATCCGGAGACCCATTTTGACTATTTTCGGCTTGATGTCGATACGTGTGTACGTACGTATGCATGTATGTGGCTCGAAAGTCTTAAAACCTGTCAAGCGTATCATGTTGAAATTTTGTATTTACGGCTGGCTTAAGGTCTGGTTGTGCAACCCACATTATGGTCTGTTCTAGAAATGCACCTAACTTGGAATAATCTCCGAATTTACAGCATAAATTGTTGTACTCCAATATCTGAAATTGTTCTAGCATTCAAATTATCTTCTATTCTTGTATCAATCGGCTTCAAAAAACAATCTTTTCGAATTTCTCGCATAAATTCAGAACAATCAGGCGTAGAATATTGATAATTTGAATTGAGCCCTTCCATAACATTCTATTGTTCAACTCGCATTATGATTGTGATCGGCTGAACCAGCAATTCTTCGATTTTTTTCGTATGTAATATAACATAGTCCGTGAGACAGCGCCTAAATTTTTTGTTGATTACCGCTCACTTGAAACTTTGTGAGTGGCTTCATTGTGATGAGTCTGACAACTTTTTCATTTAGCAAAATTCTAGATTTGGGGGCGTTTACCCGCGAGGGCTAATTAATTGAAAGAATATTACCGTAATACTGATCTTTACACTAATCGAAAGATTTTTTGATGATAAAATGAAGGAAAAATATTGTCCGACATGAATATTGAGGCTACCGGTGAATCCGACAAGCCGCACTTGTCATAAGTATGTTGGTACTGATGGTAAGTATGTTGGTACTTATGACAAGTCGGACTCACCGGTAGCCTCAATATTCATGTCGGACAATATTTTTCCTTCATTTTATTATCAAAAAATCTTTCGATTAGTGTAAAGATCAGTATTACGGTAATATTCTTTCAATTAATTAGCCCTCGCGGGTAAACGCCCCCAAATCTAGAACTTTGCCAAATGAAAAAGTTGTCGGACTCATCACAATGAAGCCACTCACAAAGTTTCAAGTGAGCGGTAATCAACAAAAAATTTATGCGCTGTCTCACGGACTAACAAGGGACTGTAATTTTATCAATAAAATTTTCCTCAAAACATTGATTAACCTAGCAACATCGTGAGAGTCATCTGTCCGATTAAATCACGAGAACAAAGTTCGGGGGATTTCTCCATGACAAAGGCAATTAATCGCGATAAATCGCTTGCCAACGGGAATTTATCGAGGTAACGGGAATTTACCGCGGTAAATTCCCGT
Organism: Dromius quadrimaculatus; assembly: GCA_963989225.1. Lineage (NCBI taxonomy): Eukaryota > Metazoa > Arthropoda > Insecta > Coleoptera > Carabidae > Dromius > Dromius quadrimaculatus. The sequence goes on from OZ022328.1 coordinate 10,393,690, forward strand.
TGGCAAGGAATTTATTATTATAATTGTCATTGTGACTATGCAAAATTTGTCAATATAATTGACATGAGTGACATAATCGCATAAATTCAAAACGATCATCTGTAAAATCAGGAGATTCAGTATTTAAAGTAAATGTAGCATTCCAGTAATAACATTTTAAAGACGTAACGTGCCGAAGGTATTATGGACTGTTTACATCTGTTCCTTGTTAGGAGCATGAGAAGGTTGATTCACTATTCTTGGTTATCTCAGACTCAAATTTAGTTCCATGAGCGCACGCAACGCAATTCAATAATATTTAGGGCTCCTCTTCAGAAGTGCAATCGATCTATGGAAAAAAACTCTCTTTTATAACTGACACACAAGAGCCCCACTGATCATAAACGTTACTAACTCCAACTTTGTCCTTCAACTATGGTTTTACTAGCTTTATGTTTCACGAGTCTTCATAAACCTCTTATCACCATAACAACTGATTCTTTGTATCATCCTGATAATTTAGGAGACATTTCCAATATTTCATTGTAGAATTTCATACAATCAAGTATTCCTGAAAATATCTTTAATGTTATCGTACCGCATTCAACTTCTTCTCATTTTGTCACTATTTCCAAACTTTCGTGTCTCAAGCTTCTGAGAAATCACGTCTACAGCAGAATGGTACAAATAAACCTCACTGAAGCTGTGTGTACACTGCACGAATGTACTCTGAGTAAATGTCGTGGTAGTAAGCAATTATAACTTGTTGGCAGTAGCCGGATCCACGAGTCGCCGACTGTGGAAAACTGATAATTGAAATTGGATGAGACATTTCCACGAATTTATCACATCTCGATTACTTGGATTACTTGGTTCATGTCGTCAATGAGATGAAGGAAAACTATTAGAGATATTCAGCTGGAATAGACAATGCTCCGAGCTATTGTTCGTTATATTTAATGGTTTGGTCAATGTTAGTAGCTGAATACAAGATTTCACACAGTTTTTTCTGTCGTATATTAACATCCATTGTTTCGATTGGAGATATTTCTGGCAAGTCTACCTGCATTTCTATTGCATAAAAGATGAGTATCATTCATCCCAGAGTCGCCCAGCACTGCAGCCTCCATTTCAAGTTTCTTATCCCTAATCTTTCAGAACCCTCCTCATACTTTTTATCTTGACACAAAAACAACCCTAATCGAAACAATTTTTTTCCAGTAAAACCAACCTCGGTGACGATTCTTACAAAGGAGAAGCAAGTTTCCGCTGACAAGCGCTACGAGGTGGAGTGCCGAACGGCCGGAAGTAGACCGGAAGCTGTCATCACTTGGTGGAAGGGCAGCAGACAAATTAAACGCATAGCCAAGAACGTAAGTACATCAGATTAGTTTTAGCCATTAAATGCAAAGTAAATTATCTGAGATGCACGCTAGTTTATTTATCGAACAACAAGAAGGCAGAATAGAGCAGAAGATAGGTTCAGCTAAGGAGAGAGAATGATAGCAGAGAAAGTCGTTAAGATAGTAGAACGGATATTGGGTATTTAGGAGTTCAGTGTATCGTAGACTTTTTTCTAGAAGTTATTGTCCTGGAAGTAGATTGATTTTCTCAATTAAATTAGGTTTTTCAATCCTTGAAGTCCTCTGGTATTTATGTTTTTGCCTGTTGTTCGAAGAATTAGGACTCATAGATATTGTTATAACGGATCCATGATACGATTGGCAGTGTTTTTCTTAGCCCTAGATAGACACAAGAAAATGGTGTTCGAGGCGGCTGCTGGTAGCAGCATCATAATTATCATTTGGTCAAGAAATTCAGGTCTATCAACTGCATTATGATATTTATTAGACGTTACTCAGATTAATACCTGGAAAAATAAGCGAAACTCCAAGACTTCAATCATCACGATATTTATGAACATACATATACTTCTCCATAGGACTATTTCGTTCTTTGAATCTAAGTGAATAGAGCAAAATATATTCCTCCTTCCTCACATGTGAAGCATCAAGATAGTCAATATGACTTGTCTGGCTGTAGAATCTCACAATATTTTAATTATAGAAGAAATATGAAGTTTAATCTTTTTTTCACATTAGGCACATTTGTTTAATTGTTAAACATCGCATGCATGTATGCATTCGACTAAATATGTACATAGAGATTTTTTGTTAGACTCATAATGTATTGCAGGTGCTGTTCAATAATGATGATTGATTCATTCATTTCACTCTTCTTATATAGGTCATATTGAAGGTGCAACAGAGTAATTTGAATTCCAGATTTCTCATCCGTGATCAGCGATCTCAAAAACATGTAGTAGTAGTATTAGTAACCTCAATTTATTGTTGGTGCTTCGTTGATCTTGGATTTTTTGATTACGGGGATGATTACTCATCTAGATAGGAGTAAAATAAAACTCGCAAAAACTCCTAAATATAGATATCTGTTGTACCCCAATCCTTCTGGCCATATTACTTTATTCTCAAGTTACGTGGTCATTTCTCTTCAAAATCTAAAGTTGATATTTCAGAATCCACGAGACGAGAAAATTACAAACCGCTGAAGAATAAGTTTCAAATTAGGGTACTTGTTGACACCAAGTGACTGTACTACGCGTCGTTGTTAGAAAATGTGATATCAGTCTGAAAACAGTAATAGATCGATAACAAAAATCAAGAAACAGTACAATGTCATATCATGAGCAATGTGATTTTTATTTTGGGTCTGACCTCCCATATATTTTCTTGGCTGTGAATTTCCCAAGCTAAAGAAATACAATATAAATAATGAACCCTCATAACATGGAACAAGAAAGAAGAGCCAACAAATTCGCAAAGTGTGCACGCAACATTTGTTGTAGAATAATGCGAGTTCAACAGAGAGCTTTGATGTGCGTGCCTGAGGCACCATATATGACATGCTCTGGCAATTACAGCGCAGTATATCACTAAGAATAATAATAAATGTTTTGCTTTTCTATACTACCTTGAATTCGTGTGATTGTCAATTTAGTCCTAACCAAATAGCTGACCTATTAATGCGTAGATGATTTATAGGACAGACAACCGTCGGGAAATCATTATGTTCATATGAGAACAATTATAGTGAATAATATGCAGGATATAAAATATGAATGGAAAATATCAATTACGTCTAATATCCAATACTAGTGTAGCAGTTATCATTGTAGTGCACATTGACAGATTGATTCAAAGTGTAGCAACAATTTTTAAATACAGTAATTCACAGATATTTTCTGCTTGCAAAAGAAATATTAATTGGTTGGAGATTAAACTTTTTTTTAGTCTTCAAAATGCGGACAGATTCTCGACACATTCTGCTATACCAATATGACCCAAAATCCGTAGTATACATAAAACCTAGTTTTGAGTAAGCAACCTCAATTACTTCCAAGGACAAGCCATCCAGAAAGCGTGTACTGCACACATTTGTATCACATTAAAGTCAAAATTAGAGCGTTCAGTTCATTTGTGTTCTGCATTCTTTATTCCATCGATCTGAGCTCAATTAGCCATTATATTATTCAATCCAGTATTGTGAAGTAGTTGAGAGCTTTTATCACTTTTTGAGTTTGTCTTTCATGTAGTTTCATGAGTTTGGTATGTTAAGCGTTACATGTGGTGACGCCCCGCTAAATGTGCGTGGGGTATAATCCTTTTCCATCAAAGTGTTTGTATCCTTGATTACCTAGGGTGCTTACACGTTGATCGTGTTACGGCGGTGAGCCATCTGAAAGTGTCGTCCAATGTAAGATAAACAGTTGACCTAGCTATCTGGGAGCTAGTACCAACGGTGCTACATTATACGGTCGGTGCTGTACTGTGTGATATTGTGGGCAACGGGGTTGTTCCAAAAGTAGGTGAATCGACAACTCACGTAGGTCGCGGGCATCGATGAAAGCTATTTCGCCTATCTGTCAGCCAGATATCCTATCAAACCTCTGAGGCAGGTGTATCATCTCTAGTTACCTGAACTCAACCTGAAATGTGATGACATCTCCCAGATCATTGTAGTTTAAGCTCATATTATTACTTTCAAGAGAATTCGGCTCGATTATGCCCCAATACCTGATCAGTCGGCACGGCTACCAACAGCTCATCAGCCGAACATAGGTTTCTTACACTCTGTTCTTATATTTTTTCGTATCTTCTATTATCGATTATTATCATCATCTCATCCTTCCCAACATGAGTCAAGCAGAATGTATCTAAAAAAACTGAACAGTACAAGGGATGTCTTCCCAGTTCCACATGTAGAAATGGAAGAGAAGAGCAAATGAATTTAAATGACTTTATTGTTTTTCGAATTATTCTTCACGAGCGTAGATGCAACTTTGGAAGCAGCTATTTCACTCGTTTGCTGCTCCTGCCGACGACAGAAACTTCAGACCACGCAATTCGTCTTTGATTTTTAGAGAAGATGGTCCAAAAATTTTGCTGCTCTAAATATTTGATAGTCTGGCGAGCTCTGTGTGCAATTATATTGGCTTGAGTGTGATTTGTCGTTCAGGGCTGATTTTTTGAAGTGTAACAGTTAGATTTGGCGAACTATGGTTGCATACTAATCGATAGTAGCTGTTTTCAAGTTTGCAGAGAAATTGTTACTACATGACCTGCATCTGGGACAAAAAAATGTTGCAACCAGTTCTTCAGAGTCCAAGCAAATGTTTTTTGTCGGATTTGCTTCACCTTGAAAAACTCAAACAGATAACTGGCGTTTATTTTGGTGTTCATATGAGTGAGTTCACGATTAATTTCATCATTGATGAGTCAATACACACTTTTAGGGCTGCCTGCGTTGAATCAGCCTACAGTTTTTGTCACCAATCGACTCTGGCTTCTTTCTTTTCTTCGATCGCGAGATGCGGTTTCCAACAGGAATGGAACTGAGGTCTTTGGAGTCCCCAACGATGCTTCAATCTTGAAATATGTCACATGTCGATCTTTGTTGATGAGCCTGCGCACGGCATTGCCGTTTCCTTAAGTTTAGGCCGTTTCACCGAAACTTGTCCTTGGCTTGTCGCTAAGACTTATTCGTTCACGTATGAACTCTCTATATCATCAAGAAACTGTCGACCGATATAATTCTTGATCACCGAGAACAGAAAGCAATTCAGCAGAGCATTCAAGCTAGAATAATTTCATGCAAAAGTTGTAATAAATTATTGCGCGAGAATTTTCTCGAGTCAAGTCTATATCTCTGATAATTTGTAAGCTTAGCGATCGTTCCATAAACTTTTTATTTAGCTCATTTTATAATACAGAGGCTAAGATCTGAATGATGTTGCCATTTTGAGCCAGTATGCGAAACTAAAATGATGGGATAGCAAGTTCTGTCACATACGCCAAACTTGAAGCGCCAAAAATACCATCTAACTGCGTCAACTGGAAATAATTAGCGTACAGTCATTCGAGCAGGACATGATATTTGATTGTCGACTTATCAAAAATAAATAAATCACATTAGAAAACCAAACTGAAATGGATGTTGATATTGAAGAAATAAAAGGTAGAGCTCTATGATGTGTGCAATGCTCTTATACCGATAACATTAACCATATGAATCAATATTCTATTCTTCCCAAGTCGCGAGAATGGAGTGGAAAAAGGATCGCCAGAGTACATATAATTGCTGTGGTTAGTGCTTTAATTGGAATTATGCGAGTGTCTGTTGAATGTCAAATAAACTTACAATCCGTCACAAGATCAAAATGTAAATCTTCAGTGAGATAAACTCAACCAGTTACTCCTCCATATCGAAACAGATCGTATTAGTATAGTTATCAAAGAAAGAAAAAATGTTTTATTCATGTTTCACTTAATACCTTCAGGTTATGATTACTTTTGAAAACAATAAAATTGGTTCAAAAAAATTCTCCAGAAAATAAGTCAAGGAAATGAACCGATTGAAACTTTCTCTGCATCTGATAAATGATATTATCCTTCTTAATCACATCACTTGGTTCGACGTCTTTCAAAAGTTAATGATCCGAGAAATTGTTTCCTCTTTTTTGACAATATGATTCCACAATGCTTTGAATTAAAGTGATTAAGGGCTTCTCTTCTGGAAGGAGTCTTTTTAATTAAACTTGAATCGATTATTTTGATTCGGTGAGCTGATGAACTGGTCACTAAGTACGTTCTCAGGTTACCTATTACAAAATTGAAAATTGGAGAAATTAGTAATTATGTTCCATTTTTTACTTTATAATCATGCTATCGCAAAGTAATAGCTCACTTACTAGTAAGTACAAATATTGCCTTATCACATTCCAGGTTTAATCATCAATGCGTATGAGATAAATCTTCCTCTAAATAGATGAATTCTCCCAATGAACTTATTCGATTTGAAAGTCTATATTGTCCTTCGGAAAATGCTATTCTCTCAACATGTCTAGAAACAATGATGAATTATCCTATTCTTATGTTCTGTTTATAGTTCTCAGAGGCCAATAACCAGAGTCTAAGCATCTTGGCATTCGTCCCAGTGATCGATGATGATGGCAAGTACTTGACCTGTCGGGCCGAGAACCCTTGGATATCGGACAGCGCGCTTGAGGACAAATGGCGTCTTAACGTCCAATGTAAGTGCACCATATTTCCATATTTACTGTTTATCACTGGAATATCAGATGCTTGTTCGTAAATGGACATAGTTAGTGAGCTACAACATCCTTCACATCACAACAGAAAGATGGTATTTCACTCACAGTTGTTATGAATGAAACATGATATATCAAATTATCTTGCTGGGTCAATCATTTCGAGACAAACAATAAAGCCAAAAATTATGATATCAAAAACGCCAGTATATTATGAAACTCACAAAGCAAATATATTCAATATCTAAGATCGTTTCAAACAGAGAATTTTTTTATAATCTTGATAATCATTATTAATTTATATCAAATTAGCAACGTTTGTAGTTCCAATAAATAGTCTAACTTCATGTCCTTATAATTATATCCCTGACATGCAAGCTTCTACGTTCTTGCAGAGAAAGTTATTCAAAATTCATGAGCATGATAATGCAGATTATAGTCATCAACAACTCAATTTTTATCATAACAATAAAATCAGAAAATCAATTTTAATAGATGGGGAAAATCAATTTTTGCTTTCCACTTGAATAAAGAATAATAAAAAAGTCCACATATCGCAGCTGTGTAACTTGGAGTTGTAGGCTATTATTTGATTAGCTTTCTGATCTCACCATAAGTGCACCTATTTTTTTTTCAGTTTCCTATCAAACAAAGCGTTTCAGTTCTGCGATTATCAGATGAATCTATATGATTGTATCCTCTATTTCAGATATGCCAGTAGTCACTTTGAAGATGGGCTCCAGTCTCAACCCTGAGGATATCAAAGAAGGAGACGATGTATATTTTGAATGCAACATTCGGGCTAATCCTAAGGCGTACAAACTTGCCTGGTTCCACAATGTAAGTGAATATTCCACTATTATGAATCATTCAAATGTAAATGATTCACCATCATTGTTTCCAATTGAATATGGATTGAATTTGAAATTTCTGAAGATGATTAATCCAACGGGAGGATGGTACATGTTTAATGTATTGAATAGCTGTATTTGAAACATAGAAATTTGATCAAAGTCTCCGAATTTCTGGATGTTGTGCTTTAATTAATTTCATTCAACATTCTGAGAACTTCGACATCATCATATTGTCAATATTGAATACATCCATTGGATATTGCTATATATATACATTCTATATGATATGAAAATTGTTCTATTCACTAGCTTTTTGTAATTGTAATGTATGCACAGCTGAGTAATTTCATATATGAGATTATAGTGAACTTGCTCCATATTATTGACCATTTCATTTTTACTTACTTGTACTAGGTACAAGGAGGTATTGTGAGACCGACAAAATTCACCTATCGAGATTTTGATGGAAATATCCGTTTTGAGCATCCCTGAATTCATTTTGACTATTTTTGGCTTGATATCAAACTTATGTGCGTGCGTTCGTTCGTTCGTACATTCGTGCGTTCGTAAGCCGCAAATCTCAAAACTGGTTGAACGAATAATGATGAAATTTTGTATTGAGGACTGGTATAGGGTCTAGTTGTGCACCTCGCATTGTGGTTGCAATCATCATTTTATTAGATGGAGCAAGTGCAGACCATCACAAAAAAGGTTCTTGAGAACAAATATCTCTGATCTTCCTATTAATTTAATATACGATGGTCAATTTTCCAATAATTAAATGTTATGTTTATATCTCAAACATTGTTCTATTTTTCGCTACCCTCTCCTATTACTCAGCAAATAGACTATTTTGTTTGAAAATGGATAACAATAGAGCTGAACAATATATTCTAATGCGGTAAAAGGCATATTATAGCAGATTTTTTAATTATTCTGCTCTTGCCTCATTGTATATTAAGCAAGGTTTCAAAGCATATATTATCAACGATCTTCGCATTTTTGAAATCAAAAATATGCCCTGTTTCAACTGTGTGCTTAGTGAGAGCGCTATGAAATATATTTCTCGATTTTGAGTTGTAATAATGCTGATACAATCTTTTCTTCAGAGGTTGTGAAGTTTCACCTATGTAGATTTTACTGCAGGGAACACATTCCACGCTGTGGATAACATCTTTGGAATCAACTATTTCAACTTTGTCCTTGAGGTTAGAATGTAGATGTTTTGTGTTTACAATACTATTATTTGCAATTTTGATATTAGAGGTTGCAATCAGTTTTCTTATAGCCTGCTGCAAACCTTCAACATGAGGAATAACAGAGAAAATTGGTACAGAATCACTGCTGGACTGAGCATTGTGGGGTTGAGCTCCACGACCCGCAATTGTACGTAGGCGGTTAAATATCTTATTACGTGCAAGAGATAGTGGATATCCATTCTTGTTCAAAACATTAATAATAAAATTAAAATTATCTTCATGAAAAGAAATATTTGATAAGAGGTAAGCTCTATCAACTAATGCGTTTACGACATTAACTTTATAAGGGAGGTTTGTTTCAGAATGAAAGTGCAAATATCTACCAGAAGCTGTGGGTTTCCGGTACCAATTGGTGATAATTTTATTATTGGCTCTAATAAGGAAGACATCCAAAAAATTTATTGTATTGTTCGATTCATGTTCAATTGTAAAATTTAGTCTAGTATGGAAAGAATTGAAGATATTAGAAATGGAATTCACTTTATCAGAAGGCGAAATGATTAAAATATCGTCCACGTATCTTTTGTGATAGACAATGCCATATTGAGTGTCGGGAACAACAACATTCTCAAGTTTTTGTAAGATCAAATCAGCAAGACAGTTACTAATACTACTCCCCATCGGTGAGCCGTCAATTTGTTTGTAAATAGTATTTTGGAAAGTGAAAACAGCTGATTCGAAACACAATTTAATACCGGTGGTAAATTGTTCTAAATTTAAGTCAGTAAACTCAGTGATGCTGTGCCAGTTTTCAGTGACACATTCTAAAACCAAAGATTGAGGAATGCTCGGAAACAAAGCTGTAACGTCAAGAGAAAATATGGTGTAATTAAGTGGGATATTTGAAGTAGTGATGTCATCTACAAGGCAAACAGAGTTCTTAATGTTATAAGGTGAATTATTGGTGATATTTTGTAAATCTCACAGAGAAACTAACATTAAAATTGCAAATAATAGTATTGTAAACACTGAACATCTACATTCTAACCTCAAGGACAAAGTTGAAATAGTTGATTCCAAAGATGTTATCTACAGCGTGGAATGTGTTCCCTGCAGTAAAATCTACATAGGTGAAACTTCACAACCTGTGAAGAAAAGATTGTATCAGCATAATTACAACTCAAAATCGAGAAATATATTCCATAGCGCTCTCACTAAGCACACAGTTGAAACAGGGCATATTTTTGATTTCAAAAATGCGAAGATCGTTGATAATATATCTAAAAAACAACACAGATTGTTATATGGAACTTTGTATATAAATTTATTCGATAACAAAACGATTAACTCGCAGACTGATTTTAAAAACAACATGAAATTTGCCAATAACTTTTTGGGGAATTTCAAACTGCCATCTTAACGCTAGGGAAGTTTTTTCTCAGTTTAAGTTGAGGTTGATTGCTGATTTACTGCTTTTCGTCAGTCGTTCGTCAGTTCACGTACCATGAACATGGCTTCGTTCTTGGAGGATTTGGCATAGTTCATTTCATTAAAATTTTTTGTGAACTTATAACAATTATGTTTTATTGATTTAAGTAATTTAATTAAACATGACCATGTATACTTGGTGACAAGATGAAAATTTTTATATTTCTTTGTTATAATTAAAAAAATTTATGTAGCTGATGATGAGTACTTGTTATTCGAAACGTCCAATGTGAAATAAATATTAACTACATCGCAATGGATTCCTGAAGGTCTACTTTTCCTAACAATATAGGATGTTGAAATCCAGTATTTGAACTTGATGCTAGATCAGAATGATTATTTGCTATTTTTGTATAAATCGATCAAGCCAGAAGTGCACTTTACTTGGAACTTTTCTTCAATTTTTTCCGTCAATCCAGAATGATCAGCCATAGCATATATAAATTTAGTGTTTAAACTTGTTGTAGCATCAAAATAGTTATCTACTAATTCTGTATCAATCGGCTGAGCCGGAAGTGCAGTTGATATGTTTAACAGAGTTTGCCATATGAAACAATCAGTTCAATTGAAATGATAAGGTAGGCAATGATGATCTGTTCTCAATTTTTTGATTTTGTTTCACATTGTACATGTGGAAATATTATTAAAATTATATTAATCATAATCTGAAGTGATAAAAAACTTTATTGATTGAATTTGTGTATATATCAAATGATGTACAAGTAAGTCACGTGATGTTCACGTCAGATTTTTATTTCTCCGATTTGTATGTAAAAGGGAATCGTGATTCTTTGACAGTTCGAGATTTTGAAAAGCCTTCACGCTTTTGATCCTACTGAATCCAAAAAAAGCATAATTCCAAAAAAAGGGGGTCTGTCAATCTTTTTATTTGGAAGCACGATAAACAAGACAGTTTTATCAGAATAAGTGATTGGGATCTATCGTGTTTTTCATCAAATTAAAGCTTTTGCGGGGATAATTCTATAAGAAATATCAGAGAGGAAATTTGAAAGATTGTTAATGGTTTCTTTCACAATTAATCCCAATGATGTCTAGTTTGGTATCAATTTGAAGTTCTCGGAAAGATGAGGTTAGTGGATATCAAAAACAATTAATTAGGAGTATTCACGTTACTATTATTGGAATCCACTTGCAGCGATCAAATCTAGAAACTGTTATCATATTTGGCTCATGAAACTGCCAGCGGGAAGGATGGCCGAATATTTACGAAACAAGCCGATGAACATCAATTTTTACCGCGATTCGAGATTCAAACAACATCGGTGATCTTCAGTTCTCTTTTTTGTTAATATCGGCTTTATTCGTTTTTTCCACCCTGGGGCAGTTTTGTGAACCAAATATCATGAATATGTTCCAATGAATTAGAGATACCGATTCAATTGAAAAGGACTCTCCATTTTCAAAAATACTATTACCGAATTCGGCTCACAAAACTACCCCGGGACAAAACAAACGAATATAGCCGATATTAACAAAAAAAAAAGACTGAAGTTATGCGATATCGTTCAAATTTGGAATCACGGTAAAAATTGAAGCTCTTCGGTTTGTTTCGTAGCTAGTGGCTGCCCTGCCCGCTGGCAGTTTTGTAAGCCGTATACGATATATGAAAGGATTGAAATATAAACGCTATCTGTCACTTTAACAATGACAACTGTCACTTTGACAATGACAGCTGTCACTTTGATAGAAACACCTATTACTTTGACAATGACAGCTGTCACTTTGACATATACAGTTAGTTGATGCAACAGTCTCTAAATTTATGAAACAGCGATGAAACTGGTCACGAAATTTATGGCCTTTGCAAATTTTCCAATTGTCAAATTATACGCTAAGGCCAGTATTTCATCATAGTTACTATATGCATTACTTGGAGCAGATACATTTCGTGATAATATTCATGCTCAAATGAGTGTAAGAAAGAATTGATCGAGTGGAGATGGATGATTATTTTCAATTTTGTCAATGCCAAATCTCAATAAGAAGTTGATAATATGAAATGCTTGGATACCAACAATATTCAATTAAAAATGAATGACTCAATTCTCAGCGGCTGAGTACAAAGTGAAAGTCTACTTTATGCTATTCTACTAAACCTCATGATTCTGTAAGCAAACCTGTATAAAAGGAATCAGTCAAGATTGATAAGTATTGCATTCAGTGTGCTACGAATATCAGATTGTTATGATTATGATAACCCATTAATCTACTTCCGAGTTCTGATTCTATAATTCAAGTTCTTACAATAAATGTGCTGATTTCGATTTGTTACATAAATGCATTTTAAGCAAGACCTATACTTTTCCATTGCTATATTGTTCAATCCGTTCATTCAAAAACTTAACCACAAGTGGATATGTGAACTCATATATTCCCTGTAATCTCACACAATTCATTAAATTATTGCGACTGGTTACCGCCTTACCTTCGTCGTCAATATCAATCTTGAATATTCAAAATGAGATTCATTAGTTTTCTAAACTTACGGATATATATTTTATCGCAAAATAGTTGGAAACCATGAATGTTAAATTGTCTCTGACGCAGGAGGAATAGAATATTCTTGCAGCTTTATGTATTCTTCTGTTGAAATACTCTGAGTATCGTCGAAAAACTTATGTTTGTTGCTTCAACGGCATCAACTATCCTCATCATGTGGCAAAGAAAAGTCACTCTCATTTCTATCTGAAGTCCTTCTGGAAACTTTCTTTGCAATTTTTCCGGTCGTTATAATAAGTTTTCTGCTGCCTTTTTGCTATTCTCGTTTCAAGCGTATAAAAGTTTTTCAATGCTATGAATGTAACATAATACTATCTCGTGAGGTTTCGTCAGTTACATCATTGAAGATGTGGACATGAATGTAGGCTTGCACATGAGCTATCATTATGATCATACTTCAAGAATAAGATACATAAGGATAGATGGGCTGATCAGGAAACTATAGCACAAATAGAGTTCCTCATTCATCAATATTTGTTAAAAGTTCAGTATATTGTCTGCGCAATCAAATAGATGTTATGTATACTGAATTCTGAAAAATCTCTGATAGAATACAATATTATCATCTAGAAATTATACTAATTTGACTTATTCATATCTCTCATACATCTAATTTATTCATACTTAGGAGATATACCACTGTTTATTCATTGAAACGGGTATGCTTTTGTCTCTTTCATAGCTATATTTGGGGTTCTTCAAGGATAGTTTTTCATATAAGCAACCTTTTATCAAATATTGATAACAATATACTCCCTTATACTGATGACGTTAGAATATTTCGTTCCATCTTTGTTCTCAGTGACGATTTGGATGAGCTAGTAAATTGGTGTGGTACCAACCATCTTGATCTCAACATCTTCAGATGCACATCAAGGATTAGGTCCTACTCCAGAGAACTATCTACTAATGGCTTCGTTTATAGCCTTAAATCTAGATAAAAGTTCAAATTGGTGCTCAGAGTCTGAAGACCTTAGTTCAATTTTTGTCCCCACATTCAATTTTAATTTGCAAATCGAAACTATAGTTGCCAGAGCGCACAGAATGTGAAGCTTTATAATTCGTCATTCGCGCAATTTCACCACGATCGAACCCATTATAATTTTCTATTATGCGTTTGTGTAATCTAATTTAGAATATTGCTCAGTAATCTGGAATTCATTTTACAACAATAATATTGTCATACTTGGAAGTGTTCAAATAAAATTTCTTCGTTATTTGTGTTATAAGGACTATTCCATTCGTAGTATTTATAACAAGGCTAAAAATGCTGAATCGCCATAGAAACGGGGCATATCAATAGGTATTTGGACGCGTAGAAATATCATCGGGTATTACACTAGAGGTCAGAGTGAGTATTTTACTCAAAGATGTGGATGCCTCCAGTTTGTGTAATCTTGTGCTTCGTATCTAATGAGATATTTTTCTGGATGTCTTCATCTTCTAATTTATCACCAAACCTTTTTGAACTAGTATTCATAACATAACGCAACTTATTTCTTTATTATTCGCCAAAGAAAATGCAAGTAATTCTAATTTTTCAATTTGACGGAGATTTGTTTACTTGTTCCTATGTAAATGACGTGACTTGTTAATTGATCTATAGGAAACTAATTTGAAAAAATTTTCCGACTCCTGGAATAGTCCTCTGTATATCATTTGTAATTGAAGTATTATAGACTATTTCTGTAATGCAATCACTCATGTTTATTGTGCTTGTGAATACCACTTCGAGCTGCACATTCGTGGTATTCGAACTCAAGCACAATAGAGATTCGTGATGGCACCACAATAATATACGATACTATTTCAACTACTTATGGTATAATAAATAAGAATCAAATATATTCAAAATTCAGACGTTAGCTATGATTATTCAGAATAAAACAAATATATAGATATGCTTTCCTCCACAATTTATTTTCACACTTATGTACATTTAAAGAGCTACGTTTTCATCATCAGAGTACAATATTTTATTTATGAGAACTTTTATTTATGGTTAATAGATCAGTAGTAGATATTTGAGTGGGTGGAGTCATGAACTCAAGGGTCTGTCTTACAGACGCTAGAGACGCTAGAGCCAACCTCAAAATGTTCTTACATCTTACATATGCTCCCCAAATCTAGTCCCTATATTTCTCCTGCTCAGTTGATTTAGATTTCTGATCAATACTGAATATCCCTTAATTGAACTCAGTTTTGAAGTAGAAAAAGGAGAGAAACAACCTTTTTCAGATTTACTAATCATAAGAAACGGATCAACAATAGATTTTGACATTAAAAGAGAACCAACGCACACAAAATAGTATATTGTGTAACAAGTGCGATAAGTTGTTGACTGCCCTCATTCGCTCAAATGAGCAATTGAGAACACCACACGAAATGCAGATACTGTTTTTTATTACGAATGAGGGATGAGTATTATTTTGCGTCTGTTTTTCTAGGTGATAAGTGGTTTGCGTGCGACAAGTACACTTATTGCACTCAAATTGTGTGATGAAAATGGAAAAGGCTGAAAGTGCCAGAAAGTAAATTTTTCAGAATTCAATGAAAACTCCCTAAAACTTCACTTCATCCTTGAAGAAATCTATAAAATTCATTAAAAATATGAGATATATTTTTATTTCTTTTCCAAGATTTTTTTTTATTGTACATATATAACTAGATTTTGCATGTGAAAAGCTGAGAGTGCCATCATATCTTTTTTTGAGAAACGCTGTTAGTGCCATACCCTGTTAGTTAAAAGGCTGGAAGTTCAGCGCTCATTACACGTGAAGGATGAATGTTCATAGTTTCCTACAAATAAATTTCTTACAAAATTAAATACAAACTAATTTGTTAGGTCTGATTTCTTTATTTTTTTTTCCTATTTATGTTTTTTACTTTAGAATGTTAGGTTTTCAGGAGCTACGGAACACTTGTTATTCGCACACGCCAAAAGCTACTACTGCAATGGAAAGGCACATTCATCATGGCGGGTGGCACTTTCAGCCTTTCCCACTGACGGTCAGCGGGCGCTTTCACTGTGCTGCTCCTTGCGACTGCTCTAGAAACTGGTAGAAATTTTTCTGGGACTTTGGACCTTCTCTAGGTCATTGGCACTGTCGTTTAAAGCACATTCCATGCAAAAAATCGATTTTTCATTCTTAGGCATTATCAGCCTTTTCCATTTTCATTACACAATTATACTTGGCGCACTCAAAAAGCAATCAAAGCTATCCATCGCCCGGAAAAACGTGCTCAAAGTAGTACTTATCTTGCATGAGTAATAAAAAATTATATACACAATGATTCCTATTCGTCTGATGATAACAAAATTGCAGCTTTCAATTTTCTGCTACACGGACTACACGAACTACATTCAGTACCTCTGGATGAAGAAAGATATGGAAAAGAACTAGAACACATTTTCAAAATTGGCTGGTTAAATGGTAACAATAAATCAACTCTGGTCAAATTATTGAGCAAGTATAAATTCAAACAATTGAAACAACAATAAACATGACTTAAAAAGACTGAGCAGGAATGTGAATTTCATGGAATAATTCACAATTTAACAACCAACCGTCATCATATCCATAAAATTCTATTTCTACTCTGATCATTTTTAATCCGTGTGAACAATTTCAGCCAGTTTGATCCTGCATGCTGATTATTAGCAGCTGCGATATGTCCTCTTATTCCTACATGCGAAACTTAGATTATTTTCGTTCACTGTAGTACACTACATCAAAATACTCGAAATACTCATTCAATGAGTTTATTTGGCCTAACAACAAGTAAGAATCTAAAAAATCAAGACTGTGAGAAATTAGAGCTCCTTTGTATTTAACAACAAAATGTTTGAGATTACAAATTATCCTGGTACAAAAAGAAATATTCTCCCACCCAACCTAAATAAATTCACTGCAATAACTTCACGTCAACGGAATAGGAGGTTGTTACACCTTACACAGTTCAAAATTCACACATTCTTATCAAAAAATTGCTTCAAATCAACGTTCTTCCTCATTAGAGGAGTAGTTAATACTATTATGTAATAGACATAGTATGAGGATAGCTTTCGAACTTTCGAACGGAAAGTGATAATGATCTCTACTTTCCATATATCTATTGATATGATCGTTTGAAGAATGCTAGCACCTTCAATTCTCTTTTGTTTTCAGGGTGTTGAAATGCACCACAACGTGAGCGCTGGAGTTATTCTCAGCGATCACAGTCTAGTCCTTCAAACAGTATCTCGTGCTACTGCTGGGAATTTCACCTGCTTAGCTGCCAACACTGAAGGGAGGGGCACAAGTAACCCCGTCACGCTACACGTTAGATGTAAGTACAATTTTTTGTTTTATAACAACCTTAAGATATCAGGTATTAGCAATATATGGACAAAAATGTAGTTAAGTATTTCTGTAATGATGTACAGTGAAAAATAACTTTAAAAATCAAAATCCTCATCTTTTGAAATAGCACTACTTCTAACTAAATTCATACACTTTCTCTCATACTCTCATGTTCTGTTATATAGTGTTACCCTCTTTCATCAAAATTTCAGCCAAAGTTGCGCTTAGTTAAAAGGTGGTAATACGTACTATAGAATCTGAAATCCAGAAAAAACTGTTTTACATTGAGCACACTTATAACAATACCAACGTGAAAAGATTTTTTAATTGGCTTACATCAACAACACAGCCCCAAACATCTTGCTGTTTATTGCACATTGATTGCAGTATTCTGCAACATTATTATAGAATAAGATATATCCGATATTTACCTCTGCTTGATCTACTTATAAATGAAAGCTCTAGAAGCCCACTGGAATTCAACAATGTATAATATAATGATCTGCGTTGGACACGAAAGCTCTTCATTTTGATTCCGTGTCGTTCTGGAGTCCGCTGAGTCTCAACGAGCGTGATAAGAATGAAGAGACCACAATGCTTTGCTTTGTTGTGCTTGGTTTGTAACTTAAACAGGACTTCTAATGTTGTCCAGATCAAAATCGTATAATATGTAATAAATATTTTGTGTAGTGTTAAGATGAATTTGAAGACGCCATCGGTGTGAGCATATACCATCTTATTCTTATGTATGACTTCCAACAGCTATCTGCGAATGAACCTACTTTGTGCTATATTCTCCATGCTATCTTTCACCTTACCATTCTCTTCAGTGAAGAGGAAAGATCATATTGCAATTTTGTTTTGAATTATTCTGTGTTCCTCATCAAAATTTTACCGTTCGCAACAAAATAACTGAACGTGAATCTTCGCGAAGGAGCGAAGCGTGGCAAAAAATATCTAATCTCTAACACAAACTACACCTGACATGTTTCCAATCTGAAATCGTGAAATATAAATGAAAACAAAAAGTTAAATGACAAAGTTCCTGCAACGCCATTTCGCATGTCGCTGAGCGTCAGCCGGCGTAACACATTCGTCAGCCACGCTACACTAGCGCCACTTCTGCGAAATGGCAGTCATACAACCTATTGCTTCAAATAATTCAGGTAAATGATATACTCAGAGCATTTCGTATTTTTCTGTTGTTATTGTTTCGGTCAAAAAGGTCATCCTTAATTCATGATTATTCCAAATAACATTAATATATTGATATTTCCTAATTTGCTAACCCTAAATTCTCCAATTTTTGTTGATCAATCGATACATGAGACTTTTTGTTCTTGCAGTAGAACCTGATTCAACGAAAATGAATTTGATGTCGTGAAATCATTTTGTTTGTCTTCGATTGGTGGCATCAACTGTGAGCCGGTAGGCAAAATCAAAATAGCAGCTCTTGTAGCTCAAGGCGATTCAATCAAATAACTGTTGGGTGTTTTCTTCAGAATGTAATTTCCTAGAGCTATACATAATAGAGACTAAATCGCGAAGACAATCTATTGTTACTTGATTGCACGACTCGCTAATGTATATTGCCCAAGGCGATTACATGTGAAACATTATATGCAATAGTTCTACGAACATATCGCGTGATCTAGTTCTCTCATTTTATCACGTATTGAGCTTCTCAAAGATATGATTTCAGTAAGAAATTCGGGTCGAAAGTCGAATGCAGAAATACATTCCAATTTATTGTAGATAAAGATTATTTGTGTTTGTAATTGACTGTGTTCTGAGGATTTTAGTTGTGTCCATGTTTCTGTTGTTCGCGATTTCACATTGTGATATTTCTGAATTTCGACATAATTATTATGAGAATAAACACTTTGACTATATACAATCGAGCGTCAGAACAAAATATTTGAGACAAGATAAAAGCACAATCCATGATTTCTTTGTTCTTTCTCACAACGTGTGTATCTTTTTCTTCTCATTAGTAGAATTGATTTAATTCAAGGACTTGTTAGATACAATACATTGAAATTTCATAATTATGTTCAATGAAATAAAGTTGGACAAACATATGGAATATGATATTATCACTTCAATTTAATCATATAACAACTTTTGAAAATTGAAAAACTTTTAATTAGATAGTTACAGATTAAAGTTCTGGAGTGGTTGTTGTACTTCTAAAAAAGACTACGAGAAAGTCAGCTTTTATATAATTTCAAAACGCATACTTTTCCCATTCAAAAAGTTACGGATAATACAATACAAAAATCCTGCAGGTATTTTCTGAATTTCATATCAAGAATAATAATCCCAGTGCGAATACAATTGCGAACTTAATTTGAACAAACACGAACAAAAAATTTCATTATCTCTGAAAATCCGAAAATTGAAAACATTTCCATGGAACTCGCATTGAATGAACGTGATCCCAAAGATGTGAGTAAAACAAATTTCACAAACAGATGATATTGGTGTGGATAGAGCAAAAACGTTAACGACTCGCTGAGGGAAATATCGTCCCTTTGACAGGTCTCAAAACAGTCTAATTTAATACGGCATGTCGATATAAACGTACAAAGTTACACTAGGGATTCTTTCAAGCCTTTGGTTTTATGTATGGCTCTGTGGACATACCTGTGCTTTGAACATCATGAACGACGTTTATCTGTTTGCTGTTGGAGTATTCTTGTAGCAGATACAAAGGCATGTTGACAACCTATGCCCCAATTCTCAGAGCTTTGTCCTTTTATGCATTAGGATTCAACAAATGACTTGTTTCCATGCTGAATATCTACAATTCTGAGTGAGATAGGTATTTAGGTTACGTTGAAAATCATGAACATATAGGAATAATATTTTGTTCAAATCATTGAGAGCATTGTCAGATTTGAATCTCTTGACAGCTGATCACATAACTTTTCCTTGAAGAGTCTATCATATCGTACTTCTATGGAAAATTGGTTCGTCAAGCTTCCGGAATATTTTATTTGCTCTCAGGATAATTATTTCTCTTAGAAAATATTCAAATAATATTCCAAGTATTTCTTATGACAAAACAACAACAGATTCATCTGAAAAAGATCACTTCTACGAAATCTATACATTTTTCTGAACTTTATTGAATAAGAACGACTTTTGATTTTAAATTCTGTATATTTATTTGAAACTTAGACGTTTCGATCTAGAAGTGATTCTGTAGGAAAATGGCTTGAGTTATCACTCCATTAAAAATGCTTTTCGACCCAAGTCTACCAATACTACTGTTGTGAATACTAGCGTAAGTAATGTTTCTTTACCTTATGTGAGCAATGTTTCAGAGAAGATCGGAAGGATCTTGTCAAGATATAATTTCAAAGTTTCCTTCGCTCTGGTAATGAAAATCAAGCAGTTCATGAGACCTGTGAAGGGTGTGATTCCCCTACAATCTTCGGGCATTTATAAGATCCCTTGTATCTTTGGGAAAGTCTACGTTGGACAGACGGGCCGAACTGTAAACACTCGCATTGCTGAACATAGGAGATGCATAAGATTGAACCAACCAAATAAATCTTTTGTAGCTGATCATGCCATCGGGTTTCTGCATGACATCAAGTTAGAAGAAACAAGAATAGTCGCAAGATGCTCATCGATTCATGGTAGATTGGTCAGAGGAGCAATTGAGATACTTAAACATCCAAATAACTTTAACCATACTGATGGTTTTGAATTATCAAATGTTTGGCTTTCTGTAATCAATAACACACATATATAAGGATTATGTTTTGGTTGGTGTAGTTCTGTGTATATTTTGGATTATAAAGTACACTGAAGACTATTTGACACTGCAGTTGTGAGCCAAACCAATAGCAAAGAGTAGCGCTACGCTGTCTTGTTGAAATGTCGTGTATTTTGTGATTTGGGATGTGTGCGGACGTATTCCTCTGTTTGGAGTTTCCACGTGGTTTCCCTCAAGCCTTGGGTGAATGCCAGAGGATTTTATTCTTTTTGTTTAGGTGTGATATCCACGTTATCACATCTGGTATTCTGTATATTTTTAGTATCTAGTTACTTATCTTGTTCTATTTTCTATCATTGTTTTCTGAAAAAGTCATAGGATCGAAACATCAAAGTTCAAATAAATATACAGAATTTACAATCAAAAGTCGCTTTCATACAAATTACTATCTTGATAGTATTTACTGTGCATATGAGGGAAAATAAAATTAACAGCTCTGTGGAAACTCAATGGAAGCGATTATTCATTCAATTATAACTTAGTATATCATGGACACACTACTTGATGAGCGTTTACCGTGTTAACCACAATTTCGAAATATCATTAATAACGAAATATTGACGACAACGTATGTGTTAATAATAATCATCTGTTAAGAACAGAAGATACAAGACATTTTCAACATAGTTGTATTACATAGTAACTAATCAAGTCCAGAGTTGCAGTTATTATATTTCCAATTCAGGAGAACTTGTCAATGGCCTAGTACAAATTCCTAAGAAACAACTACGGCGTCAAGTTGTTTAAGTTAGTGAGACTGATGAAAAAGTTTTGTATGCTACATTTTTCTATATAACTTCAACTGGACCTGCACCTCAACGAACAGAAATCTTGAGGAATGTTCAATTGCGAAACTATTAGGTCTATTTGATAGTATATTATGCTACAAGAACCGAACGGCTGTCATTTCTGTCCAGGATAAATTTGGCTGCATTCAGTGAAGACGAGGTCGAAGCCCGAGGCAAAGGCTAGGGCGAAATACAAGGCGAAGGCGAGGACGAAGCACGAGGCGAAGACGAGGGCAAAGCACGAGGCGACGACGAGGGTAAAACCCAAGGTGTAGCTTCGTGCAACCAAATTTGTCCGTGAAAATAATGACAGTCGTTCAGTGTCCGTGTTGCATACGATACTTTTTGTAACAAGTGCACCAAAGTACTCCCATTACTAAGCTTTTTGGATAAATTTGAATGTTGACAAACAGATTCTTGCAAATGCAATCACATTACAGTAAACTTATTCAATGAAACATAACTTACATGATTCATTTCATTGATTGATATTTTCTGCATTTTCTGCACTATTTCGTTCACAATAAATGCACACACTATAACGAACACATTCTATGATACAAATTTCTTTCAAATATCAATACGACATATATCAATGAAATAAAAAATCCAACGGCATCCATGTTCTGCAATTCATTTTTACCCAGCGGACAAAAATATCCATCAATTCTCTGTCAACTGAGAATTAATGAAAATTGCTACCACGTCACATCAGGGTCAAAGGTTGGAAAAGAGGGTGCCTAGGTGGTATCAGGCACTCCGTAGCCGAAATGTTGGTCCAACAATGAGGATGCTTGCGCAACAATACAAAACTGCACCAAGTGCTCAAAATGTTTCACGAGCTAGTTTTTCATCCCTCTCAGAGGATTGCGTCAGGCAACATACAAAAAAGCAATTCTTAAAATTTTAGTGAACAAAATGTACTGTGGTAGCTGAAGACCAACTGTCGACTGACGACTTTTTAATTAGGTCCGGTTGCCCGGACTTAATTAGGAGAAGCCGTTTTTCATCATTTCAAAATAAAACTGTGTACCGTCATTGACTACAGCGCGCGCATTACAACAGCGACAATCACAGAATCTTGAACTAAGAAATAATTGACAGAAGTAAACAATAAACACGTTTCTAATATAACCAAAAAATAGAACTGAGCTTGAAAAAGACAAACGAAGCTAAAGATCTAAAATATGAATTGAAACTATAGAATTGGAAACTGAAATATCTTTAACTGAAAGTAAGTAATGAAGTTGACCAAAAAAAGAAGACCCAAATTGACCCATATTATAATTTCAGAATTCAACCTTACAATAAAAATGACCAAAAGCTGAATTTGCACGTAACAGAAGCTCAATTACCTTAGTAACAATTGTTCTAACAATCAATACCATGAAAATTAGACTGCGTTCACGGTAAACCATGTACTAAAATACTGGACCTAATGCTACTATTTCTGAGTTGTTACTAACCACATTTTATACCCGTGCAATACGACGTTTCATCCAATATTTTTCTTGGAAAGACTCAAATTGTTTTCATGTGTTGGTCACTGACGAGACATTTGAATGTTACTGGTAAAACTTGAAAATTAAAAATTAGGTACTTATTTATTTATTCATTGGAGAAACCTCCTTACAGGACTAATGCCCCAATTACAGAGAAGTGTCTGGCAGTGATGATTATCAATTTTTAACAATATTCTCTGAAACATACATAAAAATCAGTACTCAGACTTCAAGAAAAATGAGTATTGTCTTGAAGTACATATAACACCTCGTATCTATAAATTGGCCGCCGGCACAAACTAGTAAATATATGTATGATCAAAGTACCGACTAACACTATTCTAATCCACAAATTTTGTTTCTCAGAAAATAAGTAAGGGCTGGCGGGTCTGGGATCTTGGACTAACACATGATTGTCAAACTCTCATATTTTCCAATGACAGTAGATTAAATTCCATAAGGGCTTTGGTCTTTGGAGTAGTGAAAATCATCATTCAAAGTAGTAACCATATCAAATTTATGCCAACAGTATCTGAGGATTTTTTTTTTAACTGCCTCTATTGCCCTTATAGAATTTTTGTACAATGGATTCCAAATTAAGAGGTATGACACGTTCCTTAGCTTCTCACTGTTCTCTTTGATTCTCATATTTTTCTCTCACTGAGTTTCGAATGCTGGATATAAATTATTCCGAAAGCTCACAATAGCAGGTTTTTTGGGAATTGGTGTATAGTAAAATAATTCTAATCTCTAGGCTTGTCGTCCTGTATTTGATTTATCAATTATCCTCTCTCAAGATCATCTGTCTTCTCTATCTATTTCGCAATAAAATTTTCCTATTCTTATCAGCCATACCAAACATTAATTCAGCATGAATTGTATCTCTCCAACTGTTTGCTCAGAATGTAGTAATTCTGACTTATTTCAGACTTTGTATAACTGCAGATAACACTTTGAAAACGCGCAGTATGGTGTATTTGAAGATTGATGCATACATATAAAGTGGTCCTTTTTTATCCTCAAGATGTATTGACGTGACAAAGTAGAAAATTCGGTCAGCGCAGTACGTGTAGGAGAAATATATATTTTTCACAATTCTTTTGCTTGCATGGATAATAGCGAATCGAAAACTTCTGTCTTGTTCTCTCACTCGCACTAGCAGATTGATCTCATTCCTTGTACCGCCGAGATAGGCTTGTTTTACTTGTAATTACAGATTCCTACATGTGGAATTATACACTTTGTACCATGTTTCTAGAACATTCCAGTCGAGATAGATGTCATTCAAAAAGTTGATACGGCTGCGATGAATCAAACACTAATAGAGGAATTATATAAATTATATGAAAATTGTGAAACACTCTAAGAATCGGTTTTGACACCATCATCTTAGATCGGAGAGCAACTGTACACACGTGTTTCGTCCTTATCAGGACTCGTCAGTACAATATAGCCAAATCCAAGATAGTAGGGGGTTGGATCCCAAAGTGTTCAAACTCATAAGGACAGACGGACTGCAAAAGTGAGAACCATATGCAGCACAATCTATCGAGCATGAAGCCATTCACGCCATTGAATAGAGTAGATGTCACAAAAAAATAGTGACAAATTTTATGCTGTGGAAACATTTGAATATAAAAATTCTCAAACACCCGTTATTTGTTCTACAAATTTGTCATTTCGATGGAATTTATGATACAAGAGTCCACAGCAACAAAATCTTCATGAAATATCATAACGGTGACGTTTGCTTAGATGGGTAGCATTCAAAAAAATAATGATGCATTCGGAATTTGACTGGAATATCAGGATTCAGGCTACTTCCGATAAACTGAAGATCGTTGATATTTGTGCCAGTCGGTCCGAATGTACCACTTCTAGAATCACTTCAACGATTATTATCAGCGTACCTACATAAATATTGATAGCAAATAATTTTTTCATGAGCTTGAAACTCTCGTTGATTCACAAATATTATAAGGATAACATCTTTTCCTGTTGGGAACGGTATAACTAAAAAATTCTTGACTGTATCAATCTTTATAATGGAATTATGCACACTGTTCATCTTGCAGCGTTCAAGGTATACTACATAACGCCAGAATGTCTCTATTATACATTTACGTTTAGTAAACAGCGCTCTCTCAGTTACGAATTATTACGTTACACGTGTTTTGATTAAAATTTCAGCCTGCGTTAGTTTAGAAATACGCCTGACAATTCATTACTTCAAAGCATTTGCGTATATACACTTCGTTGAGTTTTCATTGTGGTATTCAATCAAGGAAATTTGAGCTTGTTAATTGACGGAAAGTTTTTTGTCAGAATCAAAATTGTGTTATTAAATTTCCGCATGAGCCACCATTCATTCGTTTGATATTTCATGGAAATTCCACAATATAGAATAGTACTTCCATATGATAGAATTTTAATGAATTGTCTTTCAGAGCGATGCTATCGATTGATGGACATCTTTTTTTCTGCTACGGATGTCGAAGGATACATTGTGGGTGTTATTTCAACCTAATCTTTATGGAAGCATAATATTAAGATACAATGATTCTGTTGCGTAGAGCAACACTCCCTCTGATATTTTATCTAATTTCCATTCATAACAATAACTTAGAGAGTACACAGAATAAAATGATCAAGGCATTAACTGAGCGACAAAACTTAAGGAGTGAAGTTTAAGATAAATACTGCCGTTGAGTTATCCAAACATTATCGTGATTTTGCATGTTCTTGTCGAAAAGTTTGTTTCACAGAATAAAGTAAGGATGAAGTGAGAACTTTTGGGAGCATCAAATTGAAACGTCGAACTGAATTTTGGCCTGAAAGTATGTCATATCGTAAATAAACTGAACTGATATACTAGTATATGCCTAAATAGACAAAATTGTCATCTTCAGTTCATTATTATCTCTATAAAACAAGAGTTTACATATATTTGCAATCCTTATCATATTTGAATATTGATATGCTGGATCTGTTTTGCTGCACGATGCTGGAATCAATCGAAAATGCAAGCAAAGTTTTTCAAGTATTTTGATCATTGTTTCTAAAAAACTATCATATCATTGATGTTTACAAGTTATGCTTAAGTGAAAAATACCAATTATCAATTGAAACACATCTGTCAATACCTGCAAACAGGCTGCTCTAAGTATAAGTTTAAATTAGATTTGTCAATTTCACAATTTCGCACTTGTGACCACAAGTACACAGATCTTTTTGAATTCTAAATGAGTCAAAAAAAGCTTAAGTTATCATCAGATTTCTCTAGCTTGATTCAAATTGCTTCAACTTTACTTGTTCTCATATCTAAATGTGATTGACTATTTCAATCATACCTAAGGAATTCAATTAAGCAACAGAACAATTGTTTCCAAGCGCCTTGTTCTCAACATTCCTCACAAAGATCAAACTATTGATTCGATGGGATATTCCTGCATAAACTAGACATCCCAGATACAAAAGGAGAATGAATACCTCGTTATTATTGTTCGTAGAGAATATAAACAGTTGAGAAATTGCTGACAGCTTTTCATGGGAATAAAATTTGAAAAGTATTATTTCTTGGGCATGATATTCTCTAAGAATGAAAACTTCTGCCATTCAACTTTTTGAGCGAATCAAAGAATAATCGCATCTGAAATTTTTTTACATCCACTTATATGATTTATAAATGTGGGGAGAGCTCTGTGAAACCTCAAAGCAAATCTGAGAGATTCGAGAGAGAATTACTCGTGATTTTTTACTAGGTACAGATCAAGTTCTATAGAAATAAATGCAAACAAGTCATAATTACATCAGGTTTTTGGTGAATGAATTGCTTCTAAGAGAATCAAATAAATCATCGATTAGATTGAAATTTGTTATATACTTTACTTGTGTGAATATTCGAGCATATGGAAGCTCTACCTAAAACAGTGATTCCCAAAATGGTCCAGGTGAACCCACTGGGGTTCAATGGAGACTCGACGGATACGTCGTCGATGGGAAAAAAATTAAGGGTTCACAAGTTGTAAGTGGTAGTCCACGAAAATGGTTCTGGGATTCACGGAAACCAATGAAATATTGAAAATGATCTACGAGAAAAAAGAGCTAGGAAGCCTCTGGCTTGAAATATTGAAACATCTCTGGAGTCGATCAGTCGAATCAAAATCAGACAACGCATTGGACTTTATTGTTAAGAAATGAATCTCTTCTGATCAGCATTAGGTTGGCATCTCTGTGACTGTAACTAAAAGGGTACAAGAGGTGGCAACATTATTGTTCAATCAAATGACTAGAGTATTTGGAGTGATGGCATCAATGTATACTCCGCAAAACGTTCTTTTTTGATATTCTAAATTCAGCCGTCTCTGTACTCATCCGTCCAGTTTTACGCGGACCATCCCTTTTTTGATACTTCGTCCCAATGTTCTCGGAAAAAGCCTCTAAAAGTAAAATTGCCTTGTTCTAAAGACATCAATGCGCGGCACGTGAGTCACAGAAATCTGAATCATGGAAATTTTAGTACTCTAATTGGATATATATATTACATCTGCCTGAACAAAAAAACGTGATCTGTAATATGTCCGCCTTTCCTACCACATAATATTACCGATGACGGCGGAATTTCGGGTCTATCTCTCCTACTATTACTTATTGATCGATTGCTGGTTCTGAATCTCCTAAAGTTACATACTGTAGTCTTCAGTTGATCATTTGAAACTAACCTGGTATTGGACGCTCCATCTGAATCTAAAATTAAGAATAGTGACTCTTATTGAAGATTTTGGAATGACTCTCTCTTCCGGCCCCTCGAAGGACGAAAGAAACCAATAAATTTTTCCTTCAACAATCTTTTCATTTGGTACATATTTCTTGATATATTCCAGCAAAAAATTATATCATTTTCAGCGATCAATTGAAATTGAACATCTGTACATGATTGAAGCTTTCTGCACTCCTTCTTTACATGTTTAGTTCGAGTATGTCAAATCTCACATTGCTTCATGCGCACGGTATGAAATTATATCTTTACGTAGAATTGAAATAGGACAACTCGTACATGATTCAAATTCCCAGCTTTTTTTCTTCACATGAATTTCAAGTATGCCAAAACTTACATTCCTCTGTGCGCGGTATAGAGTTTTTTCTCACATGAAACCAAAATTGGACAGCCTGTTTATAATTTTATCATTCTGCCCTAATTCTCCAGGAGAAATTAAAGTATGCCAAATCTTACATTCCTTCATGCGCTTAGTACAAAGTTTCCTCTTCACGTGAAATTAAAATAAGACACCTATAGTTTTACCTTCCTGCACTTCATCTCCACACAAACTTCAGATATGCAAAATATCACATTCTATCATGCGCGCAGTACAAAGTTCTCTTTTCATGTGAAATTACAATAGGACAGCCTGTATATAATTTTGGTTTTTTGCACTTTCTCCTGAACAAGTATTCAAGTATGCCAAGTCTCACATTACCTCATGTGTGCGGTACATAGTTTTCTCTTCACGTCGTAAAACTAAAATGAGACTCCTATATATATTTTCAGCTTTCTACATTCCTTCATATGAACTGCAAGTATGCCACATCTCACATTCATTCGTGCGCGTGGTACAAAGTTGTCTCTTCGTAAAATTAAAATGGAGCACTTGTATATATTTTCAGTTCTCCGCACTGCTTCATATGAACTTCAAGTCAAAATATCACATCCTTTCGAGCGCGCAATATGTTCAAGAAGGGGTAAAAAACTTTCTTCTCATTTATTTGATATATAGATCAACATGGGATATCCTGTATATTATTTTCGCTCTCTGCGGATCTTCTCCATATGAACTTTGAGTCCGCCAGATCTAACATTCCTCTATGCATGCAAAATGTTCAAAAATATATCAAAAGTCTCTTCTTGATATATTAATGTATACACATGCAAATTCAGAACGTCATGCAGCTCAAGATTATCTTTTTGGCCACACTGAGAAAACTGAATGTCACGGATAGCAAATTTAGTTGCATTCTCGACAACATGAAGTGAGAAGGAAGACAAAATGGAAACAACTTGAATAATAACTAGTAGCACTTGCAGTTGCAAAAAAAAATATTATTTTAAACATCAAACTCATGTGCTAAAAAATATATTCTCGTCTATATCAAAACCGCATTCATTCGAATGAAGTTTAATATTGGGAATACTTTTCAAACTAACAGTTCATACAATCTATTGTGTTTTGCGTGTATGGAATTAAATCCTCAAACAAAGTTCGATGTAGGGTTTACCGCTTGAATTTCACCACTTGAGTGGTAATATCTTACTTCTTATACTTTTGAACACAAGTGGTATGATTAAGTTCTCTTGGTGTACAACTTTTTGCTTTCAAAAGACTAAAGAAAACGCGTCTTTCAATTCGGGCGCGATTAGGTACATTTAAATCAATGAATCCAAATTTCGACTGGAATACAATTTCCGTCACTGACTTTTTCTCTTTTGAAAACATGGGAGTAGCAGAGCGCTCCAGTATAGAAAACAGCATCATTCTAGTCCTCAAAATACTAAAAGATATAGCCAAGCTCTCAACCCTCAAATCATACCCACACTTTCCCTCAAATTTGCATTAGATTCGTTCAACATAGTTGATCAAATCTCCTTTTCAAATATAGATGTGAGTGATATAAGAAATCAATTCAAAATTAGCACTCTCTATAGGAGTTTGAGTCAGTTGCATGAAGTAGCTGCTTCTTTAGAGTATTTTCAATTTAGAAGATATGCTCGACTCATCAATCCTCTATAGACTAGGGGTGGAATGATTGAAAGATGCTTTGCAAATCTCATCCTCTCTATATATTCCACTTCCTTCGCTCATTCCAGTGGTTTTAAGTGCATATTGCAGTGCACATCTGCTCCTCTTCGTCTTGGGTAAATAGTGGTAATTTGCCATTAACAACTCATTTAGCAACGCGTTTCGCGTTCAGAATAAGTAATTACAAAACCACAGACGCGAATGTTCGTTCGAAGCGCGATGCGGTTTCGAGCCGCACACCGGACTTTAACTTTGCGACGTTCCTTTCCTAGATTAATGCTCTCTAACGTAATTATTCAACCTCCTCCCAGATATTGTATATTTTTTTTTGTGCATAATTTCACCTGAGATGGTTTTCCGCACGGCACATTCTTTGAAAGTAGAGCTTTTTACCTCTTCCTTTTCTGTTCTTTTTTTGTTCTTTTTGCTCTTATTACATTAATTCAATTTGGAACACAAGCGTACATTTATTATTCCTTATTCTCAACATTTATAACCCTGTTCTTCCCTTGAATTCCTCTATTTATTCCACTTTAGCTCAACAAACGGTAGTACAATTTTTTACAGAACTCATTGTTTCCCAGATTTTAATGTTCCTCCGTCTTAAGAATCCAAAGCACTAAAAAAGTCTTACATTTGTCTTGCGGCAAAAAGTTGAAAGTAACGCGGCTTCTTCACTGCGTACGGAGAAATTATATTTTAATTTGATAAGGCGAAGGTAACTGATCCGATTATCGCGTTGATAATACGTAGGAACATGGCGTGTTCTAATTACTTGAGCAAAATTATAGAGCCGGAATCATCCACTTCAACACCTGGACAATAAATTACATATTATGTATCTAAGATGTAATACAGGAGAGTCTTGAGAGAAGCGAATTAGGTATCACCCGCGGCTTCACCCGCATATAGACATAGTTTTTGAAATCAATGGAAGAATATATGATGATTAACTGTAGCACTCGGGCCTACCGTTGCTCCAATAACGATAGCCCTGTGCTCACGATATTTCCTGTTTTATTTTAAGGTTAATCAACTCAATTGACTCTCTCTTGGAAATATGATAATTGACTACAGCACTCCACCCGCGGCAACTTTTTGAAATTGATAAAAATCCACTGCAAAACTAGAACAACCGCCAGTTTATAATAATACTTATGTGGTTTTGTATGCCCTTATAGGAATGCAGTAAAAAAATTCGAGACCTTTGGTCTAGCGGATTGATTTGTGCACTGTCTGCCAAATAATAATTACTCAAATAAACTTAATAAACGAGCTTAGAAGTACATTAAGACATAAAAAAATCAACAATGACCGTTCTAGAGTATTTATTGAGATACAAATCTAGAGAAATATTCACAATGCAGCGCGATTTGTACTTTGATGATACTATGTCAGATGCTTAAACGTAACATTAACTGTCCAAAGTTTCAACCCAATTGGATGAACGATGCGCAAATAAACATCTATCTAGACTTGCACTTCACTGATTGTACCTTATTATTACTCTATCAGAAATCCTTAAGAAAAATTTGAAAATTATTAGCTTTGTTCCGAGGGTTGTGGAGTGAAAATTTTGTATCAGCTATCTCGGAGTCTGCCCTGAATTTAAGGTGTAATTCAATCCGTTCTTGCTTCAATTTGAGTCTTCCTGTTTTCAGTTTTCCCACTTTTATGTAGGATTCTATTAGAATTCATCATGTTGACTTTAATTTGAGCTATTTTGATTTCCAATTGAAATTCACCTCTTGCTTTGACTTTATCATCAATATTCAATGAGATACCTTCCTTTCCTTTGTTATACAATAATGATCATTCTTGGCACTGCGCAAATGATTTATGTGCTTATTATGGATTGAATCGCATAGTATAGGTAGTGACAATATGAAATTTGATATCAATACGCAATGACAGAATATAAAACGTCAACTACACGAAATCAGCTGGTTTTATGGCTAAAATTATATGCCAACATAGCAGAAAACATGAATTTTTAGACGCAAAAGGAGATGAATAATGCTTGTGCATGAAAGTCTCATATATCATTTTATATATTATAGTTGGAATTCAGCAAACTGAGCACCAGTCTTCACATGATGCATGAGAGTCAGTGCAATACAAGAAGACTTGCATTTTATGGTCGTGCATTGTTTATTGAATGAGAAAACAGAGAAGTTGCCGTTGACACATTATATTTTCATCGTTATTAACAACCAAAAAAACATCCAGGCATCATTGAAAAGAGATCGTTGTATCTGCAGACAATCATATACAAAATTGCATCGTCTTTAAATTGTTGTCCTGCTAGTTATTTTTCAGTAGTTCAAAAATATACATAGGAATCTGCTATTCCTATGTATAGTTTAAGTCTATAATGAGGATAAATAAATGATAATTGTCCCATTTGCTCCAATTATGTGCAAGCTAGACGTCAAAAGGCAAGGAACCCATCTGGAATTGTGCAAAAGGTCTTCTCTGTAATACGGCAATCACATTCAATTAGTTCACATTCTTCAGCGATATTTTTGTGCCAGAAAAGCACGCGAGTCCTTGACTGTTTGATTCTGAACTGTGCAGATAATCATCGCAGAGTCTTCACTGGTTCTATGAGTGGGAGATTCAATCATATTTCTTTGCGCACTTGCAAGATGCACCTGTTCCTCGTACATTGTCCGAACCGATCAACCGCATTCTCTCTTAGCTCCTAGCAAATACATACCGAAAAGAGCCGCTCTATCCCTCCAAACTCACACGCTGAGTAACAGAATTCTCGTTCTTATTTGATCCACTATCAATCATTCTTCCACCTAGCAGAAATGGCCTAGAAATGGATAAACTCAAGCTCGTGCATACAGAGTTCACGGTGCAAATATACGCCGAACTGTCTCACAGCCAATACCGGCAAATTTAAATTACTTCGCAACATTGCATATGATATTGTCACAAATAATCAATATGCATTTATTATACCATAAGCAGTTGAAGTATCATCGATTAATTTTGTGATGCTATCACGAATGTTTATTGTGCTTGCGTTTGAGTACCACAAGTGTGCAACACGAGTGGTATTCACAAGCACAATAAACATGAGTGATTGCACCACAAAAATAGTCTATAATACTTCAACCACAAATGGTATATGGGGGACTATTCCAGGAGTCAAATCATTTTTTCAAATTAGTTTTCCATGAATCTAGTAACAACTCACGTAATTTTCATAGAAACGAGTGAACAAACCTCTGTCAAACTGAAAAATTTGAGTTTCTTGCATTTTCATTGACGAATAATAGAGAAATATATTGCGTCTTGATATGGAATCTAGTTCAGAAAGGTTTGGTGATGAATCAGGAGATAAAATTGATGAAGATATTCAGAAAAGTATTCCATTAAATACGAAGAAAGCACAAATTGGAGGTATCCACATCTTTGAGTAAAATACTCACTCTGACCACTAGTGTAATACCCGATGGTATTTCTACACGTTCAAATACCCAGTGATATGCACCGTTTCTATGGCGATTTAGCATTGTTTACCTTGTTATAAATACTACGAATGGAATAGTCATAGTAATCAGATCACATAATTATTTATTTGAATTCACTGTAACTGTAAACCTAGTTAGTATTGACAAGGTCGATGTTCAATTTTCGTCATAATTGATAGCGCTATGGTCACTAGATATTCGGTGGTTGCCAGGCAACAACCTTCAGACAATTGAATGTTGGCCCATTGTCGGCTTAAATATATAAGAGCGTAAGCTAGGAGAGGAATTGATTCATTCAGTGATTCAGTACGAGTAACAGTGAGTGATATTGTGAACATACGAATATATAAAATAAATACTGGCACTGTAACCTGTGTTAAAAAGTTTTCTACATTCAAATTTGTAACAATATAATATTCATGGTCATCATAGGAATAGAACTTCCAATCATAATTCCAAATAATTGAAAAGTATCATCCGGATAATACCAGCTTCTTAACTTCTATTGACATGTTTTCCTTAGTCATTACCCTTTTAGTGCCTGATGAATATTCAAGTTTAATGCGATACAACATAAATCTGCTGTATTTTATGCTAACACTAAGCCCTCTGAATTTACAGTTCACATCATTTAGAAAACGCTACTCTTCAAATACTTATCAAATATTTATCAAGTTATGCCCTCTCTTGATTGGAATAATTCTACATTTCACGACGTCAACCATAAATTCGCCAATAAGTTAGGATTTGGAAATGAAAATACTCATAGTTCCAATAAGAACAGATGATAACAATCAATATTGTTCATTTTCAGATGCTCCTGTGTGTAGAGACGACCGCGAAGAGCTCTACGGTGCCCTGAAACAAGAAACAGTAGCTCTTCGCTGCGAGGTAGATGCAAATCCAGCCCCTGTTACGTTCCACTGGACGTTCAACAATTCAGGAGATCTGACAGAGGTTCCCGCAGGACGCTTCACCAACGAAGTAACGACCTCCAGGTTAAACTACACACCTGTTTCGGACATGGACTACGGAACGTTGGCTTGCTGGGGGGTCAACGATGTTGGGCATCAGAAAACGCCTTGCGTCTTCCAGGTCGTTGCCGCAGGTGAGATAATGGATAGCTTGCTATTACACTATTCAAATACTTCGGATTTTACTATTCACGCTTGATTTCGTCAGAATGATATTTGTCTGGTAATGTCAGCAGATATCACCACATTTACATTTCATAGGTGATATTTGAATGGATGATGACAGCCATTTCTTATTGACGTAACTAAGAATCATATTTTGGGACAAGTTTGAATTTGAGCGTTTATTAATTAATGGTCTGGTATATGAATTGTACCTTTTTCTATTTCCAAGGTGGCAGTAGGAAATTAGAAAAACGTAATGTTTCTCCACTATTTGGTAGCAAAAACTTAATGTACTTCTGATTGACACTTAATTTGAGTATTGGGATATCTTAAAAGTGAAGACCCAGGCTAGCTATTAATAAGGGCGCCAGAAATATTTTACCTGAAAAATAGGAAATGGGCGCCACTCCCAGGAAATGATCAGAGGAGAAAAAGGTACTATTCTGAGAGACAATAGCGACAGCAAAAAAAATGAAGCATTGATCTCGAAATCAATTATAAACAAGATTATTATTACTTTAAAGCAAATAATTCCAAAAATTATAATTAACCCTAGGAGGGGCAATGAGGTCTGGCCAGACCTATTTGAAGTTCAATACTTGATTATTCTTTTCTCA
Source organism: Dromius quadrimaculatus (assembly GCA_963989225.1). NCBI lineage: Eukaryota > Metazoa > Arthropoda > Insecta > Coleoptera > Carabidae > Dromius > Dromius quadrimaculatus. The sequence goes on from OZ022328.1 coordinate 10,428,813, forward strand.
ACAATAATTGAAAAGTAAGACTCTTTGACTTTTATAAACTTGACTCGTAGAATTCGATGAGACCATCTTCAAAGCGATTCAGACATTTTCTCACCGAAAAAAAATAGTTTTAGTTTGCTTTATCTTAAATTGACCTATGAGGTCTGAGCAGATCTTGATGAATCCTGATATATTCAAACATGACAGACTTGTATCTGGTGTTGTTATAGGCAACGAGAGATACTTATATTTGAAGAAGCAACTGTTTTGCTCAGCAGTATTGTTCAATTCGTGAATATTTACGAGAGAAACATGGAATCATCAATTTAATCTATTTTTTAGTGGTTGTCATATATTTCTCTTTGATATTCATTCTTGTCATTACTAAGTGTGTCATTGTGATAAATATCATTATTTAACACCATAATAGGTGTATTTCAATGAGATGAGTGCAAATATGTTACTCAGATCCAAGCCTTATTGATCGAATATTCGATAAAAAGCAAAGAAAAATCCGATATTTGTGTACTAGCCATCGTAAGCCTGTGCTGCACATTCTGGAATCAATTATACATGTTATTTATGCAATCATGGTTGTACTGAATAAGCTCATATATATTGTAGTTCTGCTTTTCTCAAATCGATAAGTCAAAATTGACCTTGGTAAATACCTATGGTGTATTCCCTGTGCCTAGTCAATCAAGTTGATTTTGAATTTTTTTTTCTTCATTACACCCGCACACGTACACACCCATTTCCACCCACACAGTCCATTCCATCATTTAGTGAATTAATCAACACTAAAATACACCTGTCAAGTCATAGAAAAACTTTTACAAGCTATACAGCAATAATACTCGGTAAAGGTCTGGCCAGACGGTCCTTGAAGGTGTTAAGGTTGGCCGTACGCCTGGTAATCAACTTCGGGACGTGTTGATGTTCTTCTTAATTTCGTTGTTATATTAATGTTCTTCTTAACGTGAAGTTGGCCAAAAACTAGTCTCAAGTGGCCACGGGTTCCTAAGATCCCTAGCAGTTCACACTGAAAACAAATAACCCAACCAGTATCCAATTCAACTGAAACAGGAGGCTCCTATAAAAAAATTGGAGAGCTCTTTTTTTAAACGTGAAGAGTTGAACTTGAATAAATAAATTAAGATTCAAATTGAAAAACGAATAAACTGTAAATTCAGTAGAAATAAGATAAAATAATCAGTAAAGTCATTTATTTGCCTAATTTTCAATTGTGCACTAAAAATTTACAAAGTAAAAAAAAGCTACGCTGAGCATAAAAGAGAAGAAAAACAAAGGAAATGCAAAGTCTAGCAAGACAAGAAAAAAGGATTATTAGCAACGAGTCGATAAACCCACGAACATGGTTTGTTACTGAAAAAATTGGATCAATCTTCACAAACTTGTAGGTTTACCAGCTTAAAAACAGGAACTGAAGCCCACAACAAAATAATTCAAGCTTTGGAAACTAAAAACTTCACAAACAGCGTGAGAAATTGAACTACGAGTTGTTGGATGACAAATCCGCAATGCGTTGGATCCAAAATATAGTTAAATTATGTATTATCAACCAATTTCACTAATCATTCATACATCAAACATACTTAGGTGAGGAGAGGTAGAGGGAGGGACAAAGATAGCCACAAATTTCGTAGGTTTTTCACTCTGAATGTATATATAAAAAAATCGCGTATCACCGAACCGATATCCACCTGATCGCGTTTAGTAGTACAAGAAATTCAGAACAGAAATACAAAAAGCCGGTAAATTACAAAAAGGAAATGTCTACTTTTGTAGACGAAATAGTATGATAAACTAGGACAGGTAACAACTAGAGCATGTGTACGAGACACTCTCAATTGTAATCCAGCTCCTTCGACTGGAACGGTTATTGCCTACGCTACTGTAAAATTCAGAAAAAAAAAAATTAAGAACTAAGATATTAATTTAGTATGAAAGTTTCAAGGTAGTCAGAAGGTTCTGAACACAAAAAACTAATAAAGACTTGAGGATGAAAGAAATAAATTTGGAAATCAAAAAGTTCACCACGCGGGTTGCCTTTAAACGAAATCACTAGCAAAAATTATTCTAAATTTGGAAAAATGTGAACAAATAATGAACAAAATACTCACAAAATCATAGCACAGATTTTAATGGAATAAAATAACCACAAAATTTAGAACAACTAGAAAAATTACAAGGCTGCTCAAAACAAATCCGTCTGCAACAACAGTTCAGGAACGAAAGAGAGCGAAGAAGACGCGCATGTTTCCCAAGCTAGCGCCCTCCAATCAAGAGTCATTAGCAAGTACTAATTCACAAAATTAGTGCAAATCTGTTATACAGATGGCGACATAGGTAAGGAATGAGAAAAAAATTGTAGAAAAAAGACGTAAGACGAAATTTTTGTAACAGAGTATGTATGATATCACTTGAGTTATTATCCAAAATATCTGAACGTCCAACCAAAATTCAAATCTAAGAATCAATTTGGATACTATTATCTTGAATTGGACGGCAACATAAGATGCCCTCATTGGAATTCATCAAAACAAGCCTCAGATAATTTTATTTGTGTATCAAGGATATTATGGTGGCAAGTATGCAGAGATAGTTGTTGGATTTATTAAATATATTCAAAGGTAGCATATACACGCAGATAACATAGAAATCAGACTCTGTTACACGATCATATAAAATGAGAAGGATTTTCTGGAAGGATAGATATACTTCTACCCCAAATAATATTTTATGTGTTTCCATCCCTCCCGCATATAAAAGCAGTAGGATATCATCAAAATCCCAGTGATCTCCAATCATTCGCGTCACAGATCGCCCCGATACACTTAGCAGATTGGTTGCAAAATAACGGTCACGCTTGCGGCACAGCTCTCGGGAATTGAACTGTGAACTGTCAGTGAACAGCACACAGCTTTCATGTCGTTGCTATTATAATAACGTTGTTCGAACGCACAGAGATACTGCGCCACACATTCTGTCGGAGTGGTAAAATTTTAGCCTGGGGTATTTCATGAATCTCAGTGACTGACACTGCGATTTCCAGTGTTTTAGTATGTTTCCAAACAACTTCTGGCTTGCAAAAACATTAATCTTCCTAGCATTGTACAGAAGACTACAAGTAATTATCTTTCTCTCCAAATTGCGATTTGATTTGCAATTTAAATAAATACATGTTTATGTTGTTTCTGGTTCTAAATCCAACTACTTGCGTGTGGAAAACAGCACACATCGACAATTTTTGGTTCAATATCTTTCCATATATAATTATATATAAATATATATGAAATTTGTCTTGAAATTGCGGTGAAGGTAAAGAAACTTTTATTCTGGTGGACTCCGCGGAATATAGAAACACAATTTTCAGCATGGCATCTGCAACAATAAGAATAAATTGCAAAATTATCTAATATCGATGCGATCCCAACTTCGCTATATTGCCAAGGCATTCCAAGTATAATCAGTTTTTTTATTACTTCCGTTCTTGGAGAAACCGGGTGTATTATACGTAACGTTCTCTTTGGAAAGATTTTTAATTTCCGCTGCTATGTAAGTCAAAAAGTGCTACTTTATATCAAAAGTTAGAATGGAAGGATAAAGATTGGAGAATATTCCGTATCAAAAAGATTGAAATTACTTCCAAAATGGTGTGAATATAAAACATATTTTTAGAAGCGATATTATTCTCGAACATCTTTGACTTACATCGCGTAAAAGTAAGTGGAAATTTTTATAGGGAAATTCACATGATGCCTTGTCTCGAGTTGCTATAGTAATGAATTCTTCGTGGATGCTTCAATTTAATTTTATTATAGCTATTGTTGATTAATTCTCTTGCAGTAAAGCTAATTAATTATAACAAGGAAAGTAAAATATTTACTGTATATAGTCGTAAACACTAACATCAACTTTTCTCATTGAATGAAAATTTTACTATTACCCCCAGAATATGCCTCGTAGATTATTCCAAGTCTTATTCATATTACCACCAAATGCAATTATAATGAGAAATTTATCGCGATTATATCCTGGATATGAAATTTTGAAATGTATATTGCTAAGACTGATCAACAGATATCACATAACTGGGACATTTTTGATAAGCCGAGTACATTTCAAAAGAGTATTGAAATTTTCATTTCAAGCAGTACTTCACTAGATCTTAACAATATATTGGTACTTCCACAAAAGGATGAGCAATCTTATTTTGTCGCCCAATTTTTGAGACACCAAAAATCTCACACAAATGAACTAATCGATCACAATTAAACGTTCCAGTGTTACAAATCGCGAACTACAAATCTTTGTCATGCGCGGCAGTTTCTGCGTCGTGGCCTGAATCTGAAGAGAAAACGAATACATAAGCGCGGACACGATCACGCTCACGTTCCTTTTACATTGCAATAAGACCCTGAATACCCGCGTGATGAATATTGAGCACTATGTAAGAGCTGAAAATACCCGGCTCGCTAGATACCATCGCAAATTTGTTCCAGTTTTATTGCGGGAAATATAAGCAACTTATTGTTATACAACACTTCAAATTTATGGTAATAAAAACAAGACGTTTCTTCACTTGTTGGAAAATTTTGACAGCCGGATTAATTTCATAATTTATAAGGCTCATTTCACCTGGCACGCTAATCTCCATTTTATGATACAAATGAAATAATCACCTAACATGGCGCAACATTGTATTACTTATATAATTTCCACAATTTTGTGCAGTTGATTATGCGATTCAAGATAACTAACAATGCCTGACGTCCGAATCATGCTAGCTCGATGGAACTATTTGTACCCCTTACCATTGAACGCAGATTCATTCCTGAAATCTGGTCCCCACTTTTTGAAGGAATATTATTCCTTCAAAGCGTAATAGTAATTATAAAGTACGGCTGAGCTAGCACGATCAGGATTTCAAGTAATATTTTTGAAAATATAAATCCTATCTGAATGCTGCTGATTGATTGGAGCGTGAACATTCCATCTATGTTACTATAGTAGTGTGAGTGTACTATTATTTCCTAAAATGTCAAAAGAGATTTGGCTAAAGAGAAGATAAAATTTCGATTCGCAATATTCACAAGATAAGTTTTGATAAAAAATTTGGTTTCCTACAAGTTTCCACCAAAGTTTCATGCAGTCTATCAGCCCGTCTAGATTACATTTTGGAATGAAGTTTAACAATAACTTCAGCAGTAGAACATCAGAAGAATCACGGTGAAGATAGATAGATAGATAGATAGAGAGGGGGAGGGTGAAGAACACGCGCACCGAGGCCACTTTAAGGGCCCATTGTGCTACCTCCGGGTACACAGCTACATGCTACTGGTCTTGAAGCCAGTCAACGCTGAGGAAGAAGGCTGAGAAGTCAGCAGCAGGCGTTGTGCTAAGTGCAGCCATGAAAGGCCATGTTTCTCCCAGTATGGATCTTCTTTTACGAGATAGAGCAGAGCATTCGCAAAAAATATGCTCCACTGTTTCATCGTCGTCCTCTACAAAGAGGGCTGCTCAAAATTTTTATTCGGTGCATGTGCTTATTAAAGCGACCGTGCTCTGTAAGGACTTCTGTGAGAAGTTTGAGATTCCTCCTTGAAAGTCTCAGGAGATAATTGGCCAGCTCGGTGGATGGCTTGGGGATTAGATTTCTTGTTTGTTTGCAGTTAGTTGAAGTGTTCCAGCTGCTAGAGAATTTCTCAAAAGTAATTCTTTGGATTATGTTGTAAAAAACAGTTTTTGATAGGGGCAACATTGGTTCTGGACCGTAGGGTCGAGAACTGCCGAGCCTTGTTCAGTAAGGTTATCTGCACAGATGATGCCTTCATTTCCATTGTGCCCTCTTACCCAAATAAGTTCCACAACGTTGTGTTGAGATATATTTGACAATGCAAGGTGACAGAGTTCGATAAGCCTAGATGTGAATTTGCATCCACTTAGGCTGCGAAGAGCAGCTTTACTGCCTGTATATATCTTTATATTTCTATTTATAAATTTGCACTCTTTGATCAATGTCGCGGAATGCAAAATTGCAAAGATCTCTGTTTGGAAGACGCTGGGGTACTGTCCTATGGGTATACTGACATACAAGTTCATTTGTTCTAAAAAGATACTAGAACCATAACTTTTTCCTTTCCTGGAACCGTCAGTGAATATTTTAATATCAGAGGTTGAGGATATCTGACCATCTAAAATGTTTTGATGAGATTTATCAAAGAAGAATTTTGGAAGAATGGAGTCGGTACTCATCTCTAAGAGTGGAGTACCCGATGTTGCCTCCCTTAAGATGGAGCAATGCCTGGTATTGGCTCCAGTTTCAGGATACAAACCTAAGTGTAGGAAGCGAAGAATTCCCTTCGTAGCAACCTCCTCTAGGTGAAGATTAAGAGGGGTAAGACATAGAAGGACTTCCATCGCTGCTGTTGGAGTTGTGCGCATGGCACCTGTAATTGCGAGACATGCTAACCGTTGTATATGTTCTAGTTTTGATCATGCAGTTGATTGTCTGACTCTAGGCCACCAAACAAGTGCACCATAGGATATCATTGGCCTAATAATAGCAGTGTAGAGCCATAAAGTAAGCTTTGGGCTAAGACCCCAAGTTTGACCTAAGGCTCGACGACATTGCCAAAAGGTTATACAGGCTTTTTCAACTTTGAAGTTCAGGTGTGAACTCCAGTTAAGTTTGCTGTCAAGTATGATGCCCAGGTACTTGACAAAGTTAGACAAACTTAGTGTTTGGTTGAAGATTTTTGGCATATTCAGTGTACCAATCTTTCGTTTTCTTGTGAAAAGGACTACTTCCGTCTTGGTTGGGTTGACCAAAAGAGAATGTTCTTCACACCAGTGTTCAGTGAGTTTGAGAGCATCACCTGCTATATAGGCAAGAGTGGTCTCGAATCTACCGTTGAGCAGAATTGCAATATCATCCGCGTATCCGATGGTATGATAACACGGTGAAGATAAAAATTATTACTTTTGGAACTGCGTACATTTTGTCCTCTCAAACTCTTTGTACTGATAGAATTATTCCTTCAAGACTGTGCATCGCAAGCAAGGGAGTTCATCAACAAAAGAATATTTGCTATCAAAGTTTACAGATAGAGATGAGAACAGACACTTAATTCTAGAATAAATAAGCAATCACTTTTCAGCTTGTTAAAAATTCCCCACATTTATCTATGAAATGTTCTGGCAGGAGAGCTTCCATTGGAAGTTTATTGCAATTTTTGTCAACAATATGTATAAATAATCTGATTTGAGTACATAGAGCATAATTATTATTCTTTTTTTTGCAAAAAACAGATTCGCTTTTATGTTCATTTTGGCTGTCTAGATGGGTGGCTGGCGTGACGCTGAGTTCTCCACAACTACAGCACTTACAATCTTTGAACTGGTACTAAATGGAAGTTGCTGTTCCGTATATTGGCACAAACTGCCTAATTTTCTTATTCATACACCTAGTTTTGGATGGGAAGTTGAATGAAAATTTGAGGAGTGATTACTGCAGAACTATGCATGATTGAAATCTGGAAGCTGCTGCACAGAATAATCAACATGTCAGTAATTCAATTTCATACCTCAAATTTTGCACCGATATTGGTTAGTTTTATTTTTAGGGTTGAGAATATCTTACGGGTTGCTTGATTTCAAGCTCAATAATTGTGGAAGATAGTAATTCGCGAAATCTCTGAACTAACGAGCATTCATGAACTGCCAGAAATGCTGTTTGATCATCAATATGATTCTTAATTTTTTTGATGGTGTCGTATCACATAGTTCAAAGTTTCAGAGCTTGTTCTTTCATAAATTTTAATGTTCTTCGATTATAATTGAGTGCACCAATCTGACAATAATCTTTGAATTACGCTTCTTATTTCTTTCATTGAGAACTACTGCTCACTGCAGGATGATATGAATTCGATTTTTGTGTAGTACCCTTTCAATCGTTGCCATCAGAAAATAACTCTACTATTTGGATCAAATTGGAAGAATCCTATTGTTTCAGTGATCGAACATGTTCAACTCATATTTTTAGGTGATATTCCACTCTTCTGACATAAATTTTCTCCCTGGATAATGTATTCTACAGAATGATTAATAATGACTGACCGTCACGTGACTTGCAAATTTACGCATCATGATCAAAACTATATTCATGAGATAAATTTAGTCCTTTAATCCTTTCATATTCATAAATTTATTTATTTGGTAACTTATGTTACCACCATTTTGAAGACACAGGTGACGTTTTGCGTGATATTTATGTCAGCATTTGGTACTATTTTATATAGATTTTCAACTTGATGACACAGATTTATTCATAGTCTGATTTCAGAAACAAAAATTGAATAAATAACAGTACTATTGAATGATAATCAGAAACTAATCATTATTCTTTTAGATTGTTACGCTAGAATAATTTTTCCAGAGGAACTGTCATCTGTCATTTGCAGTTTACTACTTTGAGCAGGCGGCCAAGGAAAAATCAGAACAAGGTGGCACAGTCAATCATTTTTTATCACTCTGTATTAACCAATTATCTGCATCAGGAAATCACTATGATTTCAAGATTCATATGCCTTTATGAGTAGAACAAAGATATTTTATTATATTCAAAAATATGTGAAGACATTAATCCTCTGAGCGACGAATTTTAGTAACGAACATATATCTTCCAAATTTGTATGTACAGTTGTTCGAGGCTGCTGACTGCAAATCTGATAATAAAATAGCAAACCTCAAAATAGCTGTTTCGATATGGCGGACAAAATTCTTGCAAAATGATCCAATACCACTGACAATAAGTATTTTCATGTTCTAAGAGTTTACAAATTACAAATCTTATTTTTGACGTCATATTCGTACTCGATAATACTGAGAATGTGAATATGCAAATTTTCAGGTTGGAAAGATCTATACTTCAGAGATCACTGTCAAGAAACGATGAAAAAGTACGAAAATATTAACGTGTTGAGAAAGCATATGAATTGTGGAATATTAGTAATTTGTTGTATTACTGTGGAGTGGAATATATTATTTACAAAAGAAAAAGCTTAACAACGATATCTAAAAGGCGCGTCGCTACTCTTCTTGAGTGACTTACAACATTTCACATGAGTGTAATACAACTTTCTCCCAACACCGCTTTCCATACGACTTGAATCATTTTCATATGTTGATTTACTTCTCAACACTGACAAGACATTCGAATGCTTTTGTAAAATATATGGTAGTTGCTGTTTCCTTGGATTTTTTATTATTCTACCACTGAATGAATTATGTTTGTTATCACCTATTTGGAAAAACCACAATAATAGGTTGATTATTGATCAGTGTTAAGTCGAAATAACTCAAAAGTATTCAGGACACTGTAGATTATAACTCAGGAAAGACAGTAAGAAGAGTCACAATCAGGATGAATCACGTGTCTACAGTTGCTGCCCCACTTAGGAAGATGGTGTAAAAATTGACGGATTCCAATAAAAATATTATCATTTGTTTATTCGCTGCTACAGGAATACCAATCTTGGAATTTAGAAGACTAAAGACCGTCAGAGATGCAAAATGAGTTGAATTGTACATTAAAATATTATGCTCTTTAATTTTTGACGGTTAAGACGTAAGCGGCTGAATTTAAACATAGCTGTATGTCGACCCAGAATTTATTGTGACCGACAGAATCATTGAGAAACTTTATACGATAGTATATTAAAAGATCGTCGACTAGAGGTTCGAGAGATTTCTAAAGCTGTAAACATCTTGAAAGATCGCGTCAATCACATTTTACTTGATGTTGTGAGTGAATCGAGAGCTGAAGCATTTGTTTGAACATTTTCATGTATTGACTTATTGAAACGCAATCTCACTGAGTTTCTTTGACAACTCATAGCTGAAGATAGATCTTTGTTTCATTACTACACGCCAGAGACAAAGCAGCAGTCCAAACAATAGATTGAAGCTAGTAAAGTTCACCTAAAAAGCCAAAGCAGTTCTCTCTGCCGGAAAAGTCATGGCTAAGGTTAATTTGTAGACTTGGACGCATCTTGCGTTCTCTTTATCAGACCAAGAACTTTCCAAACTACCCTTGTACAAGTGTTGTAACAATGTGAACGTGCCTACTCCATACAGGCACTCACGTAGACACATTCGCAAGTTTTATGATCTTACACTTGCAGTTTTAGTTAGCTTCTATCAATTGCTAATATGTTTACATTACTCTAGCAACAAAAAGTATGCCTAAATATATAATTTGTTACACGAAAGTGTAGGCTATGTTTAAAAAAATCCTGCATGTGTGAAATCAAACCGACATGTCCAAAGCTACATAGTACGAGAAATTATGTAATCTGATCATACAGATTTGGTATAACTTGGTTTTCGAATAAAAAAAGATCAATCATTCTTTAATCCTTTCATATTCACGCAAAAGTTCTTTTAACACGATAGGCAACAATAAAGACTGCAAAATTATGATGTTATATGTAAATTCAGTTATAAAGTATATTTTTAGAATGATACATATCCAGGCGATATTTCATTATATCTATGAACAACTGTTGAATTCATGTATTACAATGCCGAGTTACTTGAATATTCGAATATCTTTCGCAATAGTTTACAGTAATATTAGCTGAGTGTATCTTGCAATTGAATACAGATCATGATACATGAATATCATAAGATATCTGATTCCAAAATGGTCATTTGGCAGACATAAAGCTGCCAATGACAGTATCAAATGTCCAGCAATGAAACTCCTGACAATAAAATTACTAAATGGTCACGCAAAAATTGGCAACAGTTTTTGTCCATTATTCACACGGTTCGATCTGAGCCGCGAGTAAGCAATGGAGGTGAAGTGTATATCGGTTCAACATCGTCGATCGAGATTAACATTGGCTGCCTGGCGAAAACAAAAGTTCCATCCATTCAATAATTGCGATACCCCTTGATTCAAAAGCATTGGTGTGGTAATTTCTCACATTGAAAGGCTAAGGACTATCCTATTAGAATATAAACTACGCTGAATTCGCGTTGTCTCCTAATACACTTCTTTATTTCTATTATTATTATCATTATGTTATTTCAAGAATTATCACTTGTTAGATCTAATTGAGATGAGAAATTGAAATAACGTAGCAGTGATTTTGATCCAACAAATATTATACAGGGGCTGCGAGACCTGCAACAAAAATCGACTGGGTATATCATATTCAAGTATATGACGACTTAAGTAAGTCGAAAGAATAAGAGAATCAATCAAACCAATGACTCTTTGCTTTCATTCTGACTTTGTTATACTCTTCATCTTGCAAAACACAATGCGCAAATGTTCTTGGTCTATTAATAAAATATATCAAGTGACATTGACTAGAGGGTCTGTTGGTTTGCGTCGACCAGCAAATTTGGACCCAGCTATAATATCTGCTCTTGACACCATGATGAATATTCTATCCTACACATTCCTCATCTGTCTAAATGAACACCTTGAATCAGATATAGCTATGAATTAATGAGTTCCTACTGGATGGAGAGTAGAGAGGTCTTTATGGATATCGAAAATGTTAATTTTGTATCTCAAGTCAATATATCAATTGATCAATAACAGAGATAAATGATCACAATTGACCCACCTAACAGAAAATTTGCATGAATGAATACTAAGAAACTCACTTCCAGATACAGATTTATATATTTACTAGAAAACTTACTGAATTGAAGTCGTCATATCAAGATGGTGTTCTGTATGATAACATTCTGGACCTGTGTCCCTACATAATTGTAATATAAGCTCTCATAACGAACATCTTCATTATTGTATTTATTTTGCTTGCAGGTCGTCCGTTTCCTTTGCTCAACTGTTCCGTCGTCAACCAAACCTCTGATTCTTTGCAAGTAGAATGCACGGAAAGTTTTGATGGTGGTCTCCCACAGAGTTTCATGATGGAAATCCTAGAACTGCCAACCCACAGAACCATTATGAACATCACCAGTATGAGAACTCCACCCATGTTTACCGCAGAAGGACTTGAAGCTGGTTCAAGTTATCGAGTCCACTTATATGCAGTCAATGCGAAAGGGAAGAGTGATCCCACAATCATCGATTCTGTAACTTTCAAAGGAGTTGCGAAATATACAGGTGAGTTAGATATTACTCTTGTCCAACATTAAAAAGTGCATCAATCAAATTTTTCAATACATATATAATACTGAGTGATATAATGTCTTTACGCCCGGTATTTTGAATACCATAATTATCATTCAATAACGGAACTGTAGGAATCATAGCGCACCATAAATGAATACTTGTATTCATTATCATATTCTCAACATTTATTGGTAGTCCGAAATACGTGTTTAATATAATTCATGAATTTATCAATACAGTACACAATCATATCTCAAGAACCCTAACAAAACGATTATTTATCGTATACGAGTTGTCAACGCTTCACAATGAGAACAGAAGAATGTTTTCAAAAAGGCAGAGTTAGTATCCTTTCAATTTTTTCTAATATTCGCAAAGCGTGTGATCGGGGAAAAATTGCCACATCAAATCCAAATGTACATTTAACTGATATCCTGAAATATCTTTTCATCCAGCGTTGTTTTCTTGTTCAGTTTCAGCTTCGTTCAGCCATCATGTGATTTTTAAGACTGCGATCAATTAAGCTGTAATTTTCTTGTGTATCACGAAGATAGAACATTTGAATTGAGTGCAATGCATCTAGATTTGCTGTGGAAAAGCCTCACAAAAAAAATGAAACTGCGCCCCCTGAGTACACTTCTTTGAGTCTTCAATCTGATCTTTATATTTAAAACTGTAATGTTGCCTTGAATATTAAATATGTACATATTTTATAAATAATTTATGATAACTTGGCTATTTTATTTTCAAGGTTAGAGATTGAACGAATGTTCAAACAAAGAAAACTGAACCACTTGGCTCATAATGCTATTCACAATTCAATTTTCTCTCGAAATCAGTATGTTAAAGTTCTTTCTCATGGGACATGAAAAATTCATGTCAGTATTGGAACTATATAGATCTTATTTCTATGAGAATTTCTCAATTCTATCAGCTTTCCAAGATCTTTCAAACCTCTTCCATTGGCAGCAATAAACTGTAAAATACAGAGCATCCAAGTGATGTAATTTTGGTATATGAGCGGTGGTCAGTCGCACGTACTTGTGTCCTCGTTGCTTGGTGTCAGTCCCTCAACGTTTCAGTTTATTCTCATTTCTGTATTGCAAAGCCAGGAGTCGGCGTCCCTGCAATGTCGTTGTTCATTTCCATATTTTATTCAGACTCATGTATAATTCATTTTGTCGTCGTCTTTGGTTTGTGGTGCCTTTTATTTGCAATTTGCGCACGGACATGCATCGCCAGGGACTGCGAGATGTCGATACGAGAGGAGGAAAGAAAGTAAAAATTTGGATGAAGCTTGCGGCCAGAAAAGGTATAGACTGGACAGATTGTTCAATATTCAGTGGCCAAAGATCCACCTCAACATAAAATTGTGAGTAGGTGACTTGAATGCGCGCCAAGATTGCATACACCACAACATTTATGTTGATGATGAGCTTCGCCTACCCTTACCCGTTTGTCAAAACTATATGCTCCCATTCTTTCAAGATGCTTCCGGTATAGCAAAATTGCTTGTTTTGATTCGATACACACTGTAGTTGGCTCTGCCTCTGTCAATCCCTATCTTTAATTTGAGAGTCGAATTCATCGCACCGAAATTGAGCTTCTTTTTGTTAGAAGTATGTCAATGAGCAATACATGAAAAAGTTCCCATAACCGGTGCAAGATGACCAACACAATTTTAAATATATGTGTTGCTACCAATTAGGCGTGAAATTTCTGCTCGACAGCTTGTAAATGAATCATTCCGTTTCAATTAAATCCTATTTTGAGCTGTAGTTTAGTTTAATGTGTAATGTAAATATAATTTGAATAAACACGGTGCGAATAAATCTTGTTGAATGATAATTCATATAATAAAGCAAGATGAATGTAACACTTGATCACCCTTTAGTTCAGCTAACGCAACTGCGCTGCGCACTGAGCTCTAAATGCTACCCTCAGGGCCGTTTCGGAATGGGCAAAGGGACACTAATATTTCGTGTTGTAACAGGGATTTGGAATAACAATCAGACAGATGTGTCTGCATGTGATATCAGCTTTTATGTTTGATTGAAAAATCCGACCATCCAATAGTCATTCTGATTTCACTATGACGTTTGTGCAAGTAATCAACTGAATTAATCAGTGTTTCAATCAGGGGCAAAAAAGCCACTTAGTTTTCTGGTCATATTATTGTTCTTGTAATTTAAGTTCTAAGCTTCTGGTGACAAATGATAGCAGAGTATGGTTTTCTTGTTTCTTTCGATCTCAGTACAGAGGTTCAATATGAGGGAACCCCGCACAAGATCCTATAATTTTTGAAATAGACTCAAATTTTGGAAATTTATAAATGTTGTTGGGCTAATCAAAAGTCTCGATGGTGACGAAACTGAAGAATCAAAGATTTTTGAATGGGAGCTATCCAATCGTACACAATCCATCAAGAGAAAAGTTTTACTAGAAGCCAGCTGGTGAGATTCGAAAAAAGCAGAAATCACATTCAAGCTGTCCGCAAGTGTAGAAAGATTGCGGAATGTTTTCTGCAGATGCAGAAAGTTTGCGGAATATTTTTCGCAGGGGTGGGAAGCAGTGGAATGTTTGCGCAGTCGCAGAACGTACTTTATATATGCGAAATGTGTGCGGAATATACCCACAGCAGCTTAAATTGTCACACAATATATACCATGATTGTTAATCAGGAAGCATTTACCGATTCTGTCTTGTTTGACGTGCGCAATACAGCCTTTCATTTTGATCTGATACTTGAGTGCTACGAAATATGTTTTCAAAGCTTTTTTGAGGATACATAACAAGGTAAGCAGACAGCAATCGGTGAAATTGAAATAGCTCTAAATTGGAAGCTATCGCCTCTCAAGAAGTTTCACTGCTGGGACTTCGAATCAGCACATCAACATCTATTGATTTCCTGAATTTAGGACCAAATCATCAGGTCTCAAAATAATCGGGTTTCGTGTGGAGTCCTTTGACTGAACTTGTTCCAAGCCATCCAAGATAAATTTGGTATTAAGTATGTGAAGTGAAAAATTAATTGTCAGTTCAATGTTTGATAATAATGCAGAAATATTTTCGTTACAATTTTGTATATGCCAATCGGTTTTTGATGACAAAGAAAGTACATTAGCAGCAGCTCTTGCGGAAGATGGTAGGAATCAGAACTATGTTACTAAGGCACTGGAATTAACTGATGGACCATTGAAAACGTCTCCGGAAAACAAGCTCGTACCATCTTAAATCTTGGTAAGACCAAGAGACTATAGCTGATAGAAATCAATTTTCTGTTCTGAGCAGTATTCAGTATTCTCGCCTTACTAGCTTAGAGACTAATAGTACACTCAAGATTTTCATGATTCTCCTGTTAGAACGCAAAAACTATTTTATGGACTAAAAGTTGTAAATGCACCACTACTACTCCTCCCTATATCAAACTCTGGGCTCAGGGATATATGTAGACACTGTCTAGCCAAACTAAGAATGGTTATTGATTCAATTGTGCCAGAGTTATTGCAAACATACTATTGGTCGATTACTTGGTATTGTTGAATAGTTCGAGTCTGCTGCTCGCTTCAAGTTTCTAAAACTATAGCTTGTTAACCAGTAGAGAAAATTTTGTGCACTTGCATGCAAACCATGAACTTTCCGAACTCTATAAGCATTCAAAATAGTCAAACCGTAAATCTAGGGATTATTCAGAACAAAAATGTGATTTCCATCAGCTGTATTTTCCAAGTTTTTGCTATATATCAAAAAAATATGATGCTCAAAAAGTCTCTAATACTGGATGGCTAATGAACTAATTTTCAGTATCTTGATATTATTTTGATAGTATCAGATTTCAGAGAGTATAGTATTTAGCATAATGAGTCATGGGACAGTTTCAGATTCGCATGACAAAGTTGAAAACAATATTACACTCTGTGGTATACTTTGCATAATAATCAAGGGTAACTCTCGCTGGACGATTGATATTTGCAGTCCACAGCCTAGAAAATATCATTTAATCTACCAATGTGTACTAGAAAAGTGTTCACCACATCTACATCGGTTGAATTTGCTATTGACATTTTTATATTATTCGTTTCATAATTTGAGATAGAAATGTCGTGAATATTCAAACCTTTCCATGAAACAAGAAGATTCGGCTCTGTGCTGTTGCTCTTTAAGTGTTGTTCCTCTTGCGTCTCTTTCTAATGAATGATGATTAATATAAACTCTAGAAGGCGTGACGCTGCAGTTTATCCTTTTTTTTCTGGTTTTTGCTTTGTGTGCGGACATCTGCCGGAATCAAAATTTATGTACCGATGCTGTTGTTCCGTTCTGCATAAAATGGAAGTTAATAAATCCGACAGTGCTCTTTGAACGTGCTAGTGCAGTTGTCTGTGCTCCGAAGCAAATAAAAACAAGAAAGAATAGCGGATTTGTTTGTTGCAGGAACCTCTACTGCCATGGCAGTAAGTCCTTTACTTCTGGGGCTCATTGCCACAGCGGGACTTCTAGCCTCCATTGTTTGCCTCGTCCTTGCTGCTCTATACAGGTATGATTAGTTTTTTCTTGAGTACTCTAGTACTTCAAATAATATTATCATTCCCAATTTCTCTTTTTCTAGAGGAAACTAAAGTGCTTGCCTCATAGCGCAGACAATTTGATTATGTTTCTTGTTTATAACATTTCTAAAACTATGAAAATAATTTATTCAGTTCTCTACAAGACAAAAGCACATTTCTGTAATATGTAGTGCTATATGTTGCGATGCATCGTGACGTAGCATCGGCAGTATATCATAATTCTTATGTAATAAAAAAGACTCCATACACACATCACTCTAATGCTGCGCTATGTGACACAAAATGTAGTTACGTGTTGCAAAGGGATCTATAGTGATTGGATCTCCATTCCGAGGTATAATCAACTATCGGAGGGTTCTAGTTGAGCATGCATGCTTGAGAAGTGAGCTTTGGATTGACACCATCAAGAATAATACTTGTTTATAAGCAGTCAATGTTTTTTAATGATGTTGATATATAAGCGTGCTTGACCTAAAACTCTTTGTAATCAATTAACTAGTATACAACCAAATGTACCAAATTGCTCTTCTCATGTCCAATACAATAATTTTCAACTTCACCGTATCGATATTCCTCTCTGTATATGAGGGTCAAGACAGATTATAGAAATGGAATTATCTAAATATTGTTTAGAAATTCATTCTCTTATTTTAGACGTCATTATTCCCGCCCATGCGATCCACGCGGCAATGAGGGCCGCACGAAACACATTCCCCTTGAAATCGGTCTTCATTCGTCAGACGATGGCCTAGCAGCAGCTGATGGTGCATTATTAGGTACCGTTGCAAGTGTGCGACATCATCATGTTCATTCGAGTATAAATTCGGTGGCCATCACTGCAAACCATCCTGATACTCAGTGCAGAGGGTCTAATACGACAGGAGAGGCTGATAGTGATCCTGATATCATCAGGAACCAGTATGGTGAGAACCATTTCCTTATTTTTATATATTGTTGTGAAAGATAAGTATTATAGAAGTGACTTTTCATTAGCTTATAACTTGAAAGCCCAAATCAATATATTGATTTCTTACAGTAGACTATGCACAATAATATCTTGTAGGACGTGAATAGAAGGTATATCACTGCACCCTTATCCAATTAGCCCAAATTTATAATTTTCTGCACGTAGAGCAGCCTTAATGTAATAAACGCCAATCGGAATCTATAATTACAGAAAGGAGGCCTGTGCACGGCTTCATGCAAGTTTACGAGCCTGGAGTAGTAGGTACGAAACAACGCCTAGTAGAGGACGAAGAAGAAGACGTGGGGCTGGTACAGCCCCACGTTCTCGATGGTTATGATTTCAGACATGTTGCCAAAGATTGTCACTCCAACCATACGACCGTGAGTACAAAACTTGTTTTATTAGAATATTGGAAGCAATGTATCGACATTACTCTCTCGATCTTCCAAATTTTGAAGGGTAGAGAGTACATATTGGGATTCCATTCAATATTCTCAAAATGCATATGATTCTCCGGTACAGAAAACGGTATCCGCGATAGATGGTTACCTAAATTTGTGATTTTCATTTCTGGTTATTTGTAATACCGTAGCAAATTCTAAAATGAGTTTTGTTTGTTGATTGTTACTTTCCCTATATTATGGATTTAAATTGTTCCATAATTTTTATTTTTATTGCTGCGGCTATCTGTAGGTGTACCACAGTCTTCAACGGCCTCGACAGCCAAAACCCCTAATCTCGCCCGTATCTACAGGGCCCTTACCTCTAGGGCTTCCGCCCGCTATGGCAACACTGCCTCATAAACACCGACCGGAAGTTGTCACTACGTCCAACCGGATACAGGAGAGCTGCATATAAGTGTTACGTTTATGTGTACAATTATTGTTTTTATGATGTAAATTATATATGTATTGAATTAAGGATTAATAAATCTGGACTCGTTTTTGGCGGGCCTGAAAACTTTATTGAAGCTATTATCAGGGTGAGAAAAACTACTTCTAGATATAATTGTAGTACTATTCATTTCAAATGATGTTTAATGAGAGACATATTCCTCAACAATAACATATTACATATTAGGATTTTTATCTCATTGTTAATATGGGTCTATCAACATTAGACTTGTTCTGCCGATGCAACTATTAATGCTGATACAAACAAAGATTAAAGTGGAACCTAGTCTTTTATCTTGTTGATTGACAGATATGAAACACAAAAAAAATATTATCATGTTTCATTGTGACTGTAAATAATGATACATTGATAGTAAAATTGGCAGTATGATCTAATTTTGAATACTCTTAAAGACTTTTTGTACTAATTGTAAGTGAATTTGCATCAAAACTAATGTCTTTCTCACCTTGTTTCTATTATATGATCAGTTATTTTCATGTTTCATGCATTCAGCATCAAATATCAAAACATGAACCAGATCTTCTCTTCTGTTTATTTTATAGTTTCCCAAATAATGATGTCGATAATTTATCAAGTCTTGGGAGTCATTTGGTAGTAGAAATTTCGAGTAATTAACCGGATAAAAAAATTCTTATTGACATCATGTTGTTGGGCTCTACATGACTTAGGTAAGAAAAATTGGAACAACGTGTTTGGCGCCCTGGATGCAACGAAATCTGATGAAGCAATCAATAGGTGAGTTATTTATTATTCAATAGATTATTTAATGAGATTGGAAAATATTTTTTTTCTACGATCACCATAGAAAACAACATATTTCTCATACAAAACACAACTAGAAAACTTACAATTTCACACAACTGTGCGAGAAGTCGTGAGAAATAATTTCTCACACCAGTTTGACCAACTTATTTAACAATAATTCAATCTAAATATTCTTTAGGTGATATATATGGTATATTTAGCAAGATTGTTGATAAATGTCACGGACTTGATATAAATTCCTGTTTGTTCTTTTATAAGCCTCATTTAAATAACAAAATTGCACTAACTTCTGTTGGAATTATTTTCTTATTCTTGTAATATATATTCCGAAGGTTGGCAACACTACGAATCACAGCTGTTAAATTGGAGCAGACAAAACACGTTCCATCACATTCTGTTGAAATCGAGAAATTATGTATGTAATTATTGTATCATAGCCAAAATTAGATATCCACAAATATCATTACTGCAAGTGGAAAATGGTTAGTGACAAAAATTTAGAAAACACGCTACCCCAGATCACAGAAAACTCTAACCAATCAACCAATCAGAAGGTCGCTTGATGAGAGTGAGCCAATCAGATACAATCTTTCCGTAGTTTGCAACAATTAGATTACACAACAATGAAATGTCAATCAACTGATAGAAAATATATTAATAATGTTCCAAATCATAACAAAAATTATTATCACAATGAATGAGCAGAGCAAATATTCAAAATGCCTGAATTATTTTATATTTGTGAGAATAGATTTAAAATCTCAGTTATACGAATGATTCACCTACATATTTCATTAAAAACTGTGATCGTAGAAAAAGTATAGTGTACAACATGTATAGAATCACCTATTTCACACTTGTGTGATTCCAGTACGAGACGGAGTCGAGTGCTGGAAATTACACATCTCGTGTGAAATTGGTAATTTTCTATACTTGTTGTACAATATTAGTATATTACATCTGAGGTATAAAGTATTTCATTACAGCCGAGAGCTTATTATATGACCGAGAGGCGAAGCCTCGAGGATCAGATATAGCTTGAGGCTGATATGAAATTCTCACCGAAGTATGTATACTATTTTATTCACAATCATCCCCAGTTTTCCGAAAAATAATTGATCCAATTTCGTTCTTTTTTTAACAAATTAAATTGATGTAGTAGTCAATGAAAACAAGAATGTTTTGAAAAATTTAATTAATTTGACATTTTTTTGATTTATGATTTGAACATTAAGTTATTGATACGTATATCCATTGAAATTGTGATAAGTGCAGAAATCAATAAGTTATAAAAGTGAAATGGAGCTATACACTTACCCCGAATCGAACGAAAGTGCTACGGATGTAAGTTCATAGCGATTTTGTTCATAATTTACAAATTGATGAATTTATAAAACATAGATTCACACAGAATTGCAACATAAATCCGCTTATTTTCAATATTATTTGCATTACTTGTTTTATTTGAATCATTGGATAATATGATCGGTATTTCTGGCAGCACGGATTATTTTAGTTCAACAAAGACTTATGACTGATGCTAGGCAACCCTGCATAAACATTTCCTACCCAAGAGATGGACCCGTGAGATAGTCATTGCAGTTGAAAATCACATACTCCCCAACCTCCAAAAGGTTAGGAATTGCCGTATTACTATAATGATTGTGAATAAACTATTTTTCGTTCTTTGATAACTGGATTACAATTTCAATACAATACCGATTGCATTGAATACAAAATGATCTTTTATATCTTGGCAGAATCATTAATTTAATACCCATAACATGACATACAAGTTTGCGGATTTTTTTCTATGTATAATAATACTATGACTGCATAATTTATAGAACGATAACTGTAGACCTCGCACGGTGCTATGTATTTTATTACCGACATGAACGTTAGCCTTAAGTTCGAACGATAGTGATTATAACAAGCAATTTTGGGAGAAATACATTTGCAACATATTTCAATGGATTGCGGAGCATATTCAATTATTCCTAAATTTTCCGTTAAGCTGTACATTCAAAATGACCTAGATCAGTATTTACGAGCAAAAAAAATAAAAGATAAGTCCCAGAGTCGGATTGGTTAGTAGGCTAGCTTTCATGAACTCAAACTTTTCCGAAACAAATATATCGGACCTTACGTAAAATAAATTAACATAAAACAAGAAACACGGCGCGCAACGCTATTGTTAGTTTCTCATCTCCAGGCATAAAACTGCAGAAGTACCTGCAGAAAAAAGGTGGTGGGATTGGCGAGTAGAATATTGGAATTGGGAAGCAATCAGATCTGTCGACGTTGATCAAGAGCATAAAATAGAACAATATCTTGAACAGCGATACCAACTCACCAGCTAAGAAATGAAATACTGAATAAATCCCTTTCTGAGAATCGAAATGATAAGTACTGTCCTACACAAGTAAAATGGAATCTGATTCATCCACTAGATGTGAATATCTGAAAAAACCTCACGAAATATCTTATAAATGACATAAGTAAAATAAAGGTAATATAAAAAAATCACAGAAAATATGATTGATAGAATAGAAAACAAAATGACGGCGACTTGCGTTCCTAACGCTGACTTCAACAAGTCTTAACCAAATCAAGTTCTGAATGAATACGTTCATAAATCCACTCCAAAAACAAGTTCAATAAAAAATTTATATCAAGCTCGAGATCGATCTATCTGGTTGACAACAAGACGTAGCGTTTGAAATGTAAGAAGCACATGATGAGAGAAAGAAGGCAACAGCAAATATCTACCGCGGCAGGAAGTTATTGGGAAAAATTTACAAAAAATCGTGGTGAAGCCACATAAATTAGCATCAACACACAAAAAAACTGTAGTAAATAGTTGAAAAACTAGATTTTTTAGCTGGTGCCGTCGCTGGAGGCTCTGTTTGATTCTTCTGCCTGACGTCTGGACCTTGGCCTTTAGATTCAACTGGACTAGATTTCAGGTGTACAGGAAATCTAGGGTGAAAATAAGATATCTCCACAGTATGTGCCTTGGTTTCGGACGACGTTGAATCGCAGATGGTAAGCAATATGAGAGAAACGGCTACGTACAATTTTAACTGTTCCGTAACACATGGGCTGCTCCCCCGAATAACGGAATTGATCAAACTGCCCCAAAATATTCGGCCGGAACAAAATTTTATTCCTCAAACAGAGCTTGCACATGTAAAACCTTAGTATGAACTACAAAATTCTAGTGGTGAGTAGAAAATAGAATAAATACAATGTCTGTCTCTAACGCACTCAAGGCTGACTGTCGTCATGAATTAAGTCAAATCCGGTCCATTTAAGTCAATTGGAGTGGAACCGTATTCCATTAAAAACAAGGAAAAGCCTAATGGATGCCCAAAACAGTTGATATTCAAAAATAAAAGCTTTTGTAACGCCACTGACTGCAGCGCGCGCATTGCAACTGCGAAAATTATGGGGAAAAATCAACTGGGATTTAATTAAGGAGAATAAACAAATAACACGCTTTTGATATAACCTGAAAAAAAGTCATGCCTGAAGAAGAAAAACGGAACCTCAGGTTTTGAATGAGAATCCAAAATAACTTTACCTTGAAGCAAGTGAATAAAGTGAATGAAATTGAGCCCAATGAGGCCCGAACTAAATTTCAGAGTTCAACCCAACAAAGAAGATAAACACAAGTCAAATTAGTACGTAATGCATTTCAATGCTGCTTTTCATAAAGAAAAAACTTCCGCTTCAATAACGCCATTCACAATTTTTCATGTTTCACATGAATAAATTTTGACTTTGAAAGATAACTCTCTCCTGATTTTGAGAACATGATGGAGATCGCAAATTTGAGCCTATTTCATGAGTTCTTCTATTTTTCAACAGGTCAACTATTAGAATGTCTCATACAAAACCACGTTTTCAATGTGAAATGATAAAAACGCAAATGATGTACTTCTTTGAATAGTGTTCTGCTATAAGTGATTGCGTCATTCGAGTTTCAAAATTTCAATCCCTCACTATTAGAATTGAACCCTATTGATTCTAATATCTATGAATATTTGAATGTTTGTGAGTCATCAATTATTGCATCACTCCTTTGATTCCATCAAATATTTCACTTTCGACAATACTTTTCATTCGCAATTACTAATCCATGCTTCTTCACGACTAGTTGAGTTATGAACTTAGTCTGTAAGTTCCTTGATAGCTTCAAAAAATAGCAGTTGAGATCCACACATTAATCGTAGTTGAGCCTTGAGCTCACAACACTATTTTTATCCCTGAACATTCTTGGATATATAATCAAGTTTTTTCCATATCATCAATCTGAGGAAAATACACTATCGATGTTTATCTTGGTGATGATCCAGATGAAGTGAATATCCAATTTAAACAACAGGACACTGGGCGAAAGCTCCGATGAGAGTATTTGCCTTGAGGAAAATAGAAGCATAACCAAAAACCATGAGAAGTGTGTTTGAGTTGAATTTAAGAAAAATCTAATACGTTCTACATAAACACGTTACTCGGAAAAATATCATTACCAAAAAACAATCAAGCAAAAATGTCGATCTTGCTGATAATATTGGAGGAAAGAATTGCTATAAAATTCACATAAATTCGCTCGATATCGTTCAAATTCTTTAGCCCGTCTGATATTACCGATCACTTGAAAATTCTCTAGCTCAATATCCGTCGTTCAATGTGAAGTTTTCGTCGGGTTCGCGAATAAAGAGGGCCTCGGTGGACTGAAATAATACCGAGAGATACTTTGTGTTTTTATGTTATCATTTCATCGCACGCCGTTACACTTTTCTTGTTTTACGAGAAGTTTAATGCGAACCGACAGCCGGCGAAGCTAACAGGCCGGTAACGTACTTCAAGTCTTGTAATTTTACTCTTAGAGATGAGAGGAAATTCATTTTAAAGGAGTTTGAAAATAATTGTATCTCACTTCTCGTTATCGTATTGCTCAACATATAATATGATGAAATAAAAACTGGTAATGTACAAGTCTGAGTCGCTTGCTTAGAGATACGTACAATCACGTAATGAACCAGAATTAGGCGTTTCGTTCATACTTTCGTGAGCGGTAAAAGTTTGAGAACAAATATATTGACCCATATAAGGGGCACAAATAATCAAGTGCTCGAGGTGGTATATATTGATGTAACAATCATTATGTGACAGCAAATAGGAGATATATGAAAACATCAAAGATGTATAAGGCATGCTGTTTTATTCTTTCTATAATATATTATCGATAACAAATAACTTCATTCATTTGCCAAAATTTTCCAATTGACTTGCAGAGGTCAGACGTTCTTTCTGTTTTCTTGGTCAATATTGCCTTGTCGTTCATGTTGATAGAGCAGTTTTAATCAAGTATAAGCTGATCATTCAATAGCACTCACAAGCCGAATACCCGGATTTTCTTTATCTAGAATTCGCACGCTGGACCTTCGGAGTCGACTGTTCCAAATAGACATATCCGCAAAGTTGGTGAAACTTGTACACTTTTCATACTGATTAGTTCAAAAGTACTTGAATATTGCAATAACTCCGGAAGCCATGCAGATATTAAATATTTTTTAGGATACCTCGTTGTTTTGATGCCCGTTTTGTGAGTCGAAACAAGACAATTACCGACAGATGCGAGTGTTACCCGCTGAATTATTTCCTTACATCGTTCTTACATAGACCGAGTCGCATTTGTTTATTGTCAATCTATAAATAAATGTCATCATAACCTCAGTTGATTTGACAGTATTCGTAGCATTGAATAAAATTAGAAGAACGATGAGTTCCAAGAAAAATAGTATTCTTTATCATACTATCAAAATTGCCCTAATACTGGAATGTTATAAGATTTTTCTCTTTGCTATCAGTCTAAAATTGTCTCAATATAATGTGTGTGGCACAGGACAAAACACGATTCAAATCTTTGTTTGGGCAGGCAACATCCATCCTAGGCTAAAATAGTCTTGTGCACACAATATACTTTTATGTTCACGTTATCATGAAAGCAAATGAACTCTCCTTAATTTGGAGTAGCAGGTCAAACAAATATCCATTCATTAATCTGGGTTGGTGAAAATTGATTGAAATGCATTAATTGGTTTAAAAGCAGTACTTGTAGAGCAATTCTCTATTCTTGTATCGCGCAGAGTCTCTATCGACCTGTACATCTCCATGAATAATAGAGGGTGATTCATTTCGAGGTATTTTTCTCTTCAT
Source organism: Dromius quadrimaculatus (assembly GCA_963989225.1). Taxonomy (NCBI): domain Eukaryota; kingdom Metazoa; phylum Arthropoda; class Insecta; order Coleoptera; family Carabidae; genus Dromius; species Dromius quadrimaculatus. Next base: position 10,454,413 of record OZ022328.1, read on the forward strand.
GAATTTTTGGACAGATGACACGTGAATCATATCAATTCTCTATTGTATTATTTCATTCAATATTGTTGAGCATTAATTCATGAGAAGTCTCAGCCTGGCACAATCCCTACAAATCATCCAGTTGTATCACAGAATTCGGTGTTCTACAAGAGGTGTGTTTTGTTTAGAGCTACATATATTCCACATACTCGGCCTACCGAACGCTCAATTTGCCAAACCATCAGAAAGCCCTGAGCCTGATTTTCATTTATTAGATAATACGCGACCTAATGGACCATATCCAGCAAGTGGTGTCTAGAGGCAGTAGCAAAGAACAGCCGGCCAAAACGTAACTGTCGATGATGCCTGCATCGCGCCATGATAACGGACTATTGGCTGTCTAAAACTCAAGCCTGTGATTTCGAGGACATTCAGCATCAACAAGATGGCACTACCTTCCACACAGCCCGTTACCCCATGGCTTTATTGCGAGAACAATTCAATGAATAATTAATTTCACTCTTCGGACCGGTGAATTGACCGCCTAGATCGTGTGATATCACATCTCCATATTTTGCCTTTGGGACTATTTAGAGTCCAAAGCATGTATGAATAACCCTGCTACGATTCAGGCATTGTAAACCAGCATCACTTGCACTATTCGCCAAATACCACTCGAAATACTCGGAGACGTTATTGACAATAATTGGAACTTCAGAATGGGCCATGTTAGCCTTAGTTAAGGCCAAGATTTAGAAGAAATTATCTGAAAAATTTTTACTCTTACACCAAAACGTCTTATTCCTCCATTAGACTTGTCCTCAAAGTTCAAGGTGTTTCTTTAAAATGGTACGAACTGAACTGTCGTTGTACGCTATTTGCAACGTGAAAGATTAAAGCTTGACAAAGAAAAAATAGAGAGTGGAACTGTCTGACAAATAATACGTATCAGTGACATTTGATCGATAAGCTAGTTTTTGTTTTATCAGTGGTATTCTCACAAGACAGATTAATCTCTGTGTTACGAGTTTATCCTTTGATCATCTATCATCAAATTGAGCTCCAATTTTCCTCGCATTGTTACCACTCGAAATTATATATTTTTCTTCTTTAATAGTTTTTTTTCACTGATGGCCATTTGGTGGAGCATCTGCTGCTTCACTTTTTATGATTGTTTGGATAACACAATTAATTTTCTCCGAGTTCCCATACATCCGTTTTCTGCGTTAATACAACACATTATCACAAAAGAAACATAGAAGTATGTACAATAGTTGTTAATCACATTAGCAATTTCTGGCTCTTAGACAAAAATGGGAAATCTATTCCAAATATCTTGGGTATCTGAATTATCTTCCAGATTCATGCTTCTTTTTTGCTCTCGATTAATATTTTATCGATATTGACATATATCAAGGTATTGTTATTTCTTGTACACAACAATGAAAAGTACAAAGTTCTCCGCCCAATCAAATGCTTGGAGAGAAGTTGGTCCAAACGGCGGTTCAGAAATATATCTTCTAACTGCAAAGGATATATCAGATCCCAATCAAGGACTTTGATAATGTCTGCTCTCATCCTCAATAGGATTTGTCAACTGAATCTTTTACAAAGTATAGCCCCGAAAAATTCTGATGTGAATATTTTGTCTGATACCCTAACACAATTAACGATGCACAATACTCGTAGTTTTGAGAAGAATTAACAAAATTGTTCCCACATTCAACCGTCATTTGAGTCACAACGCACCTTGACTCCTTCTTTGCAATGATTGGGCTTTTGTTTCTTGAATCAGATGAAACATTCAATTGGTTCATATATTTACCCCCCAACACTGTTTTCAGAGGGTCACAAAACGTTGAAGCTGATTTCTCAGTTCAAACTGAATTTTGCATACACGTTTTGTGAAGTTCCCAAACCGATGGACCAAAAACATATTTTCATTTACCAGACTGTCTCTTTCTATTAAAAATATCTCACGGTAATATTTGTCATACATTTCGAGCACAAAACAGACGTCCATTCTTACATGCACAGGAAAACCGTTTTTTCATTGAGCAGTGGTGTCTATTGTCCTACTTTCTCATCACACTTTGTATGTACCGTTGAAACAAGGCTCCTATATAATTCAGATGTTGATTTTCCCTACAAAATCCCGGCATTATTTTCATGGTGATCTATTTATGAACTATATGCATTATAGACGACTTCATTTTATGGATGTTCTCCTAATAGATCAGGAACGACTACATCTTATTCTCCCTGATCGAGCTAACGGCAAAATTGTTTACGAATCGATCAAGAATATAGTGGTCAATAGAGTGTTAGAACTCATAAACCAGGATTCTGTCCCAAGTGACAAAAAAAGGTAAATTCCGATCTATTCTTTGGAACAAGCTTCCTTGCAAAAAAACCAGAATGTCACTTTCTGTCCTGTCCAGGGCAGAAGAGAAAACAACAATCGCAAGTTCGATAAGGGAAAATGGATATGGAGTGGCTGCCATCCTTTCGGACAGATAGAGGGATAGCACTCTGGTACTCTAAGTATTTGGTCATTGCTAACGATTAGTCCTAGCTTTAATCGTAAGTTCTATCAGGAAAGTTAAATTCCAATCTATTCTTCGGAACAAGCTTCCTTGGAAAAAAACAGAATGTCACTTTCTGTCCTGTCCAGGGCAGAAGAGAAAACAACAATCGCAAGTTCGATAAGGGAAAATGGATATGGAGTGGCTGCCATCCTTTCGGACAGATAGAGGGATAGCATTCTGGTACTCTAAGTATTTGATCGTTGCTAACGATTAGTCCTAGCTTTAATCGTAAGTTCTATCGGGAAAGTTGACTCCGAAAAAATTGAACCGGCAGTAGTCTTTTTTTCGACTCGTGGAACAGGATCCCAGTTCATAAAGTCTGGCACCCTATTGACTACTGTAACTAATTTAGTAACATGAGGCGCAGACTAATGATAGATCTCATGAACCTGTCCACCGTAAGCAAATGTTTGAATGTTCACATTGCACTAGTCCACTATGAACGACTATTTTAGTCTCGAAGGATCATAGAACTTATGCAAGTTTAGACAATACAATCTGCTCTGGAATATCAATCGATATAGTGATGAAATTTTTCCACAAGAACTGGACTCTTTCATACGATAAAGTATGAACAAAAACATTCATATAGAAAGTTTCTTCTCTACTGCAATATCTAGGACAACTTGGACTCAACTTTCCATGCACCTATATTCTATCGATATAATATTTGTAAGTGTAACAGAAATTGTTTGAAAGGAGATCAATACGTACCTTCTTAGAAGGTCAGAGAAGGGTTGAAGCTGCTGCAACATATCAATTTTGATTTTCCGTGGTATTCTGCAACGAATATTTAACAACCGTTTCCAACAAAAATAATAATTTAGCAAATGTCAATATCAATAATCAGATATAATTCCACTACAGAGAGTATATAGTTATAGTATCGTTCGATTTTACGTTGAAAATGAAACCTGATTGATCCATCAAGTTATAAATTCAAAAGACAATTTTCACATTATCATCCGGCAACTGTAGACGTGTGCTTTGTATTGATTAGGATTTTAGTATAGCATAGCAGGCCTCAGATAGTCAGCTTTGATAACCGCGAATTAAGCCATGAAAAGAGAGTTGATACATGACATGCAGAGACATAAATCTATTGCAGTGCCATCTACCATGATGCAGCTGAATCAGCAGGGTGGAATAAGTGTAGGAAACTGTAAAATGACTTCTGAGATATTTTAATGGGACAGTATTTCACAAAGTTAGAGACATACAGAATAATAGTGCAGAAACCGACTCTTGGCTTTGTATATCTATGATACAATCAGGTGCCAATTCTTTAAGTAATTCATCAAATTCTGTTTTACAAAAATCTTCAAAAGATTACTCTGTTGTGTGTTCTTGAAATATTTACCACTAATTTCGTTAGCCCCTTTGATTATGGAATTATCAGTAGTTGAGGTTCGTTTATGGTTGAGACACATATTCAGATAAAAATCAAGTCTCAAAGCTCAACAAGATAATATGATAAATGATAAATTTTGATAGATTCAACAACAACTTTCACAAACAAGTGGATAGTTTGGTCATGGGCTCTCATTTTCGGTAGCATGCTAAAAATCATCATGAGAAACTTTTCAATACGGGTGTCTCCGGAGATCACGGAGTTTGTGCCTTATATTATTATGTGCAACATCAAAGTGGTGACAACTAGCGGCATTGATCGGCGAACCCACTGCCACTTTTATATGTTCTGTCAAATGTGACAACTAGTTGAAAGTGAATTGAAATCAAAATTAATCATAAACGTAATAAGTATGGATCCTATATTAGGAACGGGTTTTGAGAAATTAAGTCATACTATCAGCTTTCAACCTCAAATTGTGCCAAAGGGTAAAGCTCACAAGTATTAAAGGCTTTTTCAATAATGTTATTACAAAACAATATTTTTTCAACACTATCACAATAAGCAAGAATATCAGCTTGGCATTCTACATCACTTGTGCTTTTGGTACTCGAATCAACCATCATTAAATTGTCATGTGCTCTGTCACAGTCATTTTCATTTATTGAGCTTATATAATTTATTGAACTTATATCCATCTAGACTTCTGTATTGGCAGCCCTTTTTGAATTGAAACTTTAGTTTTTAATATTTTCTGAACTTGAAGCCATTATTGAAGTATTCTGTAGCCTACGCTTAATGAAACATTGGTGTCTTGTCAAAACTGTTTCGTCATTTAATTTTGGCTCCCAATGAGGAGACGAAAATTGGCTAGGTACGAAATTAGGACTCAGCATCTCTTCTCCCTTTTTATTCTCAATGAAATGTGCACTGCAAACTAGATATCTTGATGTAGGATTCTAACTATATGTATACTCACTGAAAAATAAAAAAATTTGTCTTATTTTATCAATTTAATAACAAAATTTGAGTTGTAATACCATAAAAATTATTGAATTTCATTATTTTCATATTTACTTTATACTAAATCATATTTACATATTGCGTTCGCACTAATTTTTTGAAACATTATTATAAATGTATAATTAAGATTGTGATACTTACTTTTGCTTTCTTACGACGGAAACCCACTTTTCTCTTTGAATAAACTCATGTCTATATATATTTTATTGTACAATAAAAACTAGCATCACTATTTTTCGATGTATTATTACGAATGATAATGTAGCATTCACGAATTTTCATTTTTGACTTTTGATTTAATATCAGTACATGTGCACTAAAAATGCCAACTTTCGCCGCTAAGCGCGCACGGTCGTTTAGTGTTTCTCTTCCAAGCAGCTGCACATAGCGAATATCAAATGCTGATTTTGTTACATTGATGATATTTCAGTTCTATGGGAAAATTTCATGGAGCTTTCATACAGCTTTCATATGATATTAAAAGTTAGAGGTTTACATATGAACATAATATATAGCATTGAGATAGGAACAAATAGCTCTGTAAATTTCCTCGACTCACAAATACTAGAAATAAGATTCTCAAATGCAGAATATTCAGAAAAACCACTAACAAAACTGACTTCAATTTATCCCTAATTGGTGATATTATTGGTACTAAAGATGATCATTTAGTGATGGAACCCAGTAATTAAATCAATTCCAACAACAATGTGATTAAGAACTCTCTGGTGTTTCATTCAAAAATTCCAACTAGTTCTTTTAATTGTCACACTTGGGCTATTTCACTTTCTTTATTATAGAAAAATTTGTTGATAATATTGATGAGTCGACTTACGTTTGATCATTCCAAATTGATGAGCAAAACGTCCCATATTATTGTTCGACCTCATATAAACCCTCCTCCATTGTAAGATAAGAACTTGCTTTATGTTATTATTGTTCTTATTTTTCTTCATCAGAGAGGGTTGGAGTATCAGAGTTATTGTTTGCTTAGATTAACAATAATAATGTCATATCACAAAGATATCATTGAATATTCAATTACTTATCAATAATTCAGTCACTTGTGAGTGATGACAGTCTGTAACAGACACTTAACGTCTGCGACGGTTGATCCAATCAATCATCGTTCAACGGCATGCTAATCTGGAACATTTTATTTTACCTGCTGTATATGAATAATAGCATAATTGAAAGAATTTGGTTGTCGCCAGACCCTAGATCCTAGACAAATGGTCATGTAATTTAGAAGATATATGACTCTCCAAGTTTCGTAATCATAAACTTATGCTCTATCAATTTAGATTACATCAATAATATTGACATCTAATAACAAGATTAATTCAGAATAATTAATTATGCGTTTCACATTCGTTTGAAATTTTTACAGTATAAAAGCATGAAATACTGGCTCATTGCTGTGAAATGTTATTTGTATCAATTTTATTGATGCAATCAGACACGAAATACATGAATTACGGAATTGATACCCAGTAATGTTGATACTAATCCACGCGACGCTAACTAATGTAATTAGATCAATAATTTATGTTTATAATCCAGACACGCCTTATTTGATGCTAATGGCGACGCGACGGTAGTATGAGATCAACAATTAATAGCACATACAGTATAAGAGTTTCTGTAATTTCTACCATTAGCTAGAATATTACCTCCAATAATTATACGTGGAGAAGTTATATTCTTTGATTTGGTCCATTTTCTGATTTCGGGCACTACTAATTATTCGGAGCTTAAATAGATCCGAATTCAAAATCATTCAAGGAAAAACTTTCCGGAACTCATTTCTAATAAATAGGTTTTATTGGGAGGAGTTTTGTTTGAAAAAATATTAATTCAATGAATTTGTGGATGCGATTCAGTTTTCAATCATGCACACTTGTATGATGAAGTATTAATTATCACTTAGCTCTTCTACAAAATCCGGAAATTGGTGATTCAGTTGTGCTAGATATGCTGAAGATTCACGGAAGTCTGGAAAAGTATCTATATTCTTAGTTAATTGAAAGAGAGGAATAAAGACGGCTTTTATTAGAAACTTTGGGAACTTTTGGTACTCTTCGACCGTTTATTTTAACTATAAAAGCTCCTCGACGAATACATTCTTGCAAAACTTTTTAACATACCCCAATAGCTACTATTTAAATTTTCAAGTATCCTCTCGAATATAATCTTGATATTTCTCATTAAACATAGAACTAAGTAACTATTAAGGATCATGAATATCAAATTAATAATGCTAAAGTGCTTGTGTGCCTATTAAAGTTGAAATTAAAGTTTGCAGAAATTATGGTAAGAAAAATGAGGATGTAATTAGAATCATTATTTCTTTAAACGCACAGGATTATGTGCGGTACATAAATCCTTTGTGTGTTGGCAAATAGAGGAAAGAAAAAACAAGATGCGATAACGAGCTTCATTTATTCTCAAGAAAAGCTAGACGGTGGAGCCGCTGAGATATTATAGAATTTTTCAGAGCTTTGTATGTGGAAACATGAAAATAAGAATTAAGCAGTGTCTTTTCATGTTACTGTCTTCCTCAGGTGAGATTTTAATGTAAATGATTTACATGTAAGAATATCCTGTTGTAATGGTATAACATTCCAACTACAAAGGAGCTCCTATAATCCAAACCTGCAGTATTTCGGACCACCTCATTCGGTTTTGAGCTGGGAAAAAGAGCATGGTTTCTGGACATGTCTCGATTATCTGTAGATTGAATCAGTAATTCATGTAATGAGTATATAAATCCAAGCATCATGGCATGAGACCAAGTGTTCCAAAAAATGCCTTGACAAATCACAGAAACTGTTGTTTGAATATAATAATGCTTGTGTACATATGCTCTGATGGAAATTAATTCCACTATCATTTTGACTTTACAATGTTGAGAATAGGTGGCCTCTAGAGTGTGTGCCCCTAGAAAGAATTTGAAAATTATTCTCACCCCATATTTATGAAGGTTACAGATTTTTCAAGAGAACTAATGGTGGGATTCTGAACGTTTCTATAGCGTCTATAAGAAAGTCTATAACAACTTACAGATTCGATGGACAAATTGATATTCTGAAAGAATCTGTAGCTTATAGATTTCTTTAAATATGTAATAGATGTCTATAACGTTAAGATTAGATGAACTCTAACCATAAGATATTTGAAATGTCAAAATAAATAATAATTTAGGTGTTTTGCGTACCATGTACTTTTTTCTGTTAAAGGATTCAGAAAGATTAGCATCTATTTTCAATAATTGTATTGAGAATTCATTCAAAAATTATGTGAGATTGATAAGAAGAATCTAATTCATGCAATAAGCTCATTTGCAGCTCCAAATGAGAGATTTTAACAATTGCTGCGCCAGTATAATACAATTATTCATAATTTAATATGAATACATCAATAAGAAATATTCATACTCAAGAATATAATTTCTCAAAGTTTTCTCGCGAGTGGTTTTTCCATTCACCTACATCTACATTTGGACCGTCTCCAATTGAATTCAATGTATTCTTCTCATTTATTATCATCTAATGTTGAATTTATAGTATTACTCTTGAATACGAAATCATATTCCTAATAATCCATGTACACTTATTATTTCTGGTTCTCTTTCGAGGACACAATGTTTATTTATTCCGTCGGACACTTTTGTAATGTCAATAATCACTTAAAAATACTTTATGTTTTAAATTTCTTGCAAAATTCTTCATATCTCAATTCAAATATGTCAAAATAATCTGACGTATGACAACTTGAGTGAGAGCAGATATGAATTAAAACTAGAAGACATCGTTATATTTGATGACTTTATTCACGTCGTTATATGATTTACTCACTTAACTGCATCAGAAGCTTGAATAAAATATATTAATCTGTATTTTTGAACAAAAAATCCAAATGTAAAAATTATTTCCTAACCTATTTGCAACATTGAACTGTAAGTTTCAATGAACGGAAGTATCATGACGTCATAACTTATAGAAAATTGTTTAGGATACCATTTTAATTGAATCTATAAGAACTCCACTTATAGATTCTGATAAGCTTATAGATCTGTATCGTTATAGAAATTTAAGATAATGCTCAGAATCCCACCATAAGGCTTAAAAAGTTCCCTGATAACATTCAGAAATCCGGACATCGGAATCATTCGAGATAATAATAAATTAAGAAAGGGCTCTCCATGATATCCATTTTCCACAAAATGTGTGTTATCCACATTCAAAGAAACGGTTAGAAAAATATCCTATTGAATGCTGTCCAAGAATTTTCACGTTCCTTCGTCAATGATTTCGTTTAGTGCGTGTTCAAATATTTAATAACGTGCAGCCGATCACTGACTGATTTGAGAGAAGATTTATAAAAGTCGTGTTCAGGGGTTTCAACTTCCTTGTTTATTGCAAATTCCAAATCTGCCTGTATTAAGACTTGGCACGCAATACAAGTTCAATTTATATCTTGTATGGAAGCTCAATTCTGTCACTTATTATATGAGTAATCATACATGATACAATCTACAAATATGTAAGTCACTTTTGGAGGTAATATAATTTTTGGACGCAGATATGTTTATGAAAATTGCAAGAATTTCCTGTAGGTTACTTGGGATGTGAAGTTTGTTTCAATAAAAACTGCTTATGATTCTGAATTCCTTGAAGTTTCAAATGAATATACAGAATTTGAGATAAAAAGTAGTTTTCACTCAATAAAATTCTGAAAAATGTTTATATTATTAAGGTAGTTTTACTTCAGAGCAAGATTTTTTTTTGTTTGGAAAACAAAGATTTACAGAAATTAGTATCATCCCACAATTTGATTTTGCTATTTGCTCAGCGCATACTCTAATCATCTTCATTAGAATTCAGCAACTCTCTGTTTTTTTTTTTCTCATGATCACAATTACTGAACTAACAGTCATCTTTAATCAATTGAATGAGTTCAACTGAATCATTGATTAACCAGTAACATGAAAACTAGAATCTTCAAAGAATTCAATTATAATTGGTGGAAACAGCTCTATTGACATCATTACAGGGACGTTCATAAATTCGGCACCAAAGACATAAAGTCGAAACCGATGCTCAGCCAATAAGCGCGGGGCGCACATGAATTCGGCACTGTCAATTTTGAATAAACCAACAATCATCCTGTACTATTTGATTTTATAGGTGACTACAACTTTGAAACCACTCTTGTTGGGCTGAAATACAATTTATAATAATGATTGTGGACTGCTCGTTACGCTCGCGCTTCCAAAATCATTCCTGAATATTACTGGATTGCACTGCGCGCGCCTTTGAGACAGGAGTTAAGCCTGAGACAACCGATAAATGTGCACTGAACTCTTCATGTTAGGCCGGAATCTAGTCCAATTATGAGTGTTCTATTGTACAGCTCAATTTGAGTCTGGTTCATTATCAATATAAAATCCCATGTGTTCAGAGAGTCTCACTCAGGTAGAATGATGAATTTATTGGTCCTTATCCGTAGTATAGTGCTGATTCGCTTAAAGGATTGAAGATCCAGGTAGTTTGGTGCCAAGATCCGCCTCATTTCAGAGACTCTCGACACATGTATCACCTAGTAGACAACTGGTGGGGTAATTCAATATTATCATCGTTGAAGACAGTCTTCTAGAAGTAAGAGATAGGGTCATGTAAGTTTTTCTGGATTGATGACAGTTTTTGACATTTTTATATCATCAAATGATAACATTTGGAAAATAATGATTGGAAAATTCATCAAACCATCGATTGAGTTTGATTCCAAGCATCTTGCATGCCTGTCACCAACGTGAATTCATGGATAATATTGTTTGCACCAACATTCAATATTAACGTCCCTGTGAATGAAACTGTTATAATATTAATATAGAAACAGCATCCTGTCTCCAAACTGTCTAAATTAGAATGGGATCCAAAACGTCAAACGCAACTGAAAAGAGTGTAGCAGACATTATATTTTTTATTGTATTAAAATCGTCGGATTGTGGGTGAGAAAGAGGATGAATAATTAGGTCATCTCCTTTATTGCAAACGTTTCAGTATATATTATACCTTCATCAGTGCCTGAGGGCAGAAAAAACACAAAGTTATACATACAATTGTATCACAGGCTATAACAACCATCAATATCAAATAATAAATAACAATATTGTTAAATAAATACCTGAGAGATAGGAAGCGAAACAAAAAAGCTGTCAGAGACAACATGATCCTTCTACAGTGCAGTGACCAACATAAACCCCGTCACAATCATTACAGGTAACTTCATAGATCACACTGGATGCATCACCCAAGTTCACACGATCTTTCAAACGACTAAAAAGATTACCAACCTTTTTATCATTATAAAAAACGATGTTACATTTATCTGTAAGTCAAAATAGCTGCTAGACAGTACGACAATTCAGTTATGAATGGTATTTTAAAATACATTTTATGTTGGACAATGTTATCACTCAGGCTGTCAACGGTTGTGCGTGGATGAAGAGTACTGTATATAATTTTATTCATAAATTTATGGTGGGATTCTGAGCATTATCTTAAATTTCTATAATGTTACAGATCTATAAGCTTATCGGGATCCATAAGAGGAGTTCTTATAGATTCTATTAAAATGGTATTCTAACAATTGTCTATAATTTATGACGTCATGATACTTCCGTTCATTGGAACTTACAATTCAATTTTGCAAATAGGTTAGGAAATAATTTTTACTTTTGGACTTTTTGTTCAATAATACAGATTAATATATTTTAATCAAGCTTCTGATGCACTCAACTGAGTAAATCATATAACGACGTGAATAAAGTCATTTAAATATAACGATGCCTCCTAATTTTAATTCATATCTGCATTCACTCAAGTTGTCATATGACAGATTATTTTGACATATTTGAATTGAGATTTGAAGAATTTTGCGAAAAATTCCAAACATAAGGTTTTTTAGTGATTATTGACATTACTAAAGTGTTCGATGGAATGAATAAACATTGTGTGTCAAGAGAACTAGAAATATTGCTAGAGAGCAATAAGTGTACATGGATTATGAAGAATATGATTACGTATTCAAGAGTGATACTATAAATTCAACATAAGATGATTATTATTTGGATAATAAATAAGAAGAATATATTGAATTCAATTGGAGACGAACCAAATTGAATGTAGGTGAACGGAAAAGCCACTCGCGAGAAATCTTTGCGTGGCAAGAACCTGAAATTATATTCTTAAGCATAAATATTTCTGATTGATGTATTTTGGTATGACCATTTTCAAATTTATGCAAAGCTCATATTGATCTATGGGTAATTGTATCATCCAAGCACAACCAATTGTTAAAAATGTTTATTTGGAGCTACGAATGAGCTTATTGCATGACTTAGATTTTTCTTATCAATCTCACATAATTTTTGAATGAATTCTCAACACAATTATTGAAAATAAATGCTAATCCTTCGAAATCCTTCACCAGAGAAAAGTACATGGTACGCAAAACACCTAAATTATTATTTATTCTGTCATTACAAATGTCTTATGGTTAGAGTTCATCTAATCTTAACGTTATAGACATCTATTACAGATTTAAAGAAATCTATAAGCTACAGAATCTTTCAGAATATCATTTTACCTATCAAATCTGTAAGTTGTTATAGACTTTCTTATAGACGCTATAGAAACGTCTAGAATCCCACCATTTTAATCGGATAACCATTCTTATCAAGCATGATTTTCAAATTATGGAAATTTTTATGATGGAAAACTGTATCGCTGAGAATAACTCTATGTTTTGACAATTATATTGAACTCAATTGATGAAAAATTTATTGACAATGTTAAAAATGCGACAGAAGTTGTTGACAGATGCAAAAATCACATACTACCACCCAATTATATTTTGATTTCTTTGGATGTGTCATCTTTGTTCACCAACGTCACCAAACAATTGGTCACCGATGCTGTTAATGAGTTGTGGTGTGAAATTGAGCCTAACACTAGTATAGATTTTAGTACTTTCATGAAAACTGTCAATATCTGTTTTTACAGTAGTTATTTTCAGTTCGACGGTAAATTTTACAGTCAGATTAAAGGTTGTGCGATGGGAAATCCTGCCTCCCCGATTTTTGCTAACATGGTGATGACTATCTTATAAAATAACACTGCAAACAGATTACCTTTTAATGTCATTTTCTTATATCTTTTCGTAGACGATATTCTGACTGCCATTCCTCACGATCAGATTGACTCTACTTTGGAAATATTTAATAGTTACAACCCTTCCATTCAATTCACTGTGGAAATAGAAAAAGATAATAGTGTACCATTTTTAGATTTACGTATTGTAAGAGAACGTAACGGCTCATTGTTAACTGATTGTTACAAGAAACCTACCACTTCGGATAGGATGTTACATTACCATTCAAACCACACTTTACATCAGAAGATAGCAATCATCAAGAATAATGTTAATAAAATAGTTACTCTCAGCGATATAGTTTTCCATGATAAAAATTTCCATAATTTGAAAATCATGCGTAATAAGATTGATTATCCGATTAAATTTATAAATAAAATTAAATACAGTACTCTTCATCCACGCACAACCGTTGACAGCCTGAGTGATTACATTGTCCAACATAAAATGTATTTTAAAATACCATTCATAACTAAATTATCGTACTGCTTAGCAGCTATTCTGACCACAGATAAATGTAACATCGTTTTTTATAATGATAAAAAGGTAATCTTTTTAGTCGTTTGAAAGATCTTGTGAACTCGAGTGATGCATCCAGTGTGATCTATGAAGTTAATTGTGATGATTGTGATGGGGTTTATGTTGGTCAAACTAAACAATATCTAAAAATCGTATTAATAATCATGAAAATGATTGTGAAAAATAAGATGATCAAAAAACTGCTTTATCCAATCACAGTATCAATCTTGGCCATCGTTTTGATTTGGACAATGTCTCAATTTTAGAACATGAATGTAATTATAGAAAAAGGAATTTCTTAGAAATGATATATATCTACTTAAATCCTTATACTATAAATCATAGGACCGATACAGAATATTCATGTAATTCGTATAAACATATATTAGATATGTGTCATTTTGTGAAAAGATAGCACTCATTACCCCCTTTTTTCTGAATTCGTATTCCCGTCAGTGTGTGGCGTGTCAATTTGTGGTGATGTGAGTATCGAGTGATATCTTGACATTTCCGCTTCTTTGACAGTTGTTTCTGGACTATAGAAGGAACATGTTGTCTCTGATAGCTTTTTTGTTTTGCTTCCTATCTCTCAGGTATTTGTTTAACAATATTGTTATTTATTATTTGATATTAATGGTTGTTATAGCCTGTGATACAATTGTATGTATATCTTTGTGTTTTTTCTGCCCTCGGGCACTGATGAAAGTATAATATATACTGAAACGTTTGCAATAAAGGAGATGACTAAATTATTCATTCTCTTTCTTATCCACAATCCGCCGGCTTAAATTCAATATAAATTTTACTGGATACGATCAACTACAAATTATATTTTGTCTACATTGGTAGATTCGTTGATATTTTCCAAGCTGTGGACAGCAGATAGCTGTACTCTTAGCTTCTAATATAAAGTACAGGTAGATCCTTACAGACGATAATTCTGATTGAGAATCATACTGACGTCTTTTTCTAAAGGTGGGTTCGACCCCACGAGATTCGAATCACTCAGATAGCATATTTGCACCAAGCTATCAATAACCATATAACCATGTGAAATTAATCGAAACATTGGAACCATTTTCTACTACAAAAGAGTGAACTGATTGAATGAATGTGGAAGACATTCTACCTTGAGAATCATACCAACTCTTTGCAAGTAATAAACTCCAACTGGAGTCTGCATTCGGACTTCAATTGTTTAGGATGCAAAATAATTCCGGATATCACTATACCTTAATCAGATTGCAGAGGTTTTTGGAATGAAATGACCTTGTACCTGTGGTCGGCTCTCTTAAAATCATAAGTTGGATATTGTTCAAGAAGTACCTTAAGTGACAACTACAGAATTATTGATAACAAATATATTGCGAAGAACCAGAATCTTGTAGGATTTAAGTGATCCTACAAACACACGATGATTTTGATGCCGCTGTTGGGAGGAGCATAATGTGAACATATACAGACGTTCTTGATTCAGTGATTTCTGCTGCACTATGTCATGAACTAACAGTGTCATAGTATCCATTTCCATGAACACTTCGCTGCACAAAAAAGGAATATGTATTCGGGAAACTAAATTGGTGAGACTCAAAAATAAGCACGAAAACAAATTTATTTGAGTTCACAAGGTTAATTTGTAGCTCCAAGACGTTTCTTCCAAAGTTTTCTTGCTTAAAAGAACAGGTCTGTCCAATGATCACTCATAACCATCATGAAAGGCTTTTCTAACAAGTAAAGCCTGCATTCTAATATTGAGTATACAGTTGCATCTCTGATCTAAGACGATGTTGGCTTCAGCCCCGACTCTTAGGTTCGAATTTTCATGGAAAACAATTCTTTCTAAGAATTATTAATTTTTGAAATGTTTCAAAGCACTTCACATATTCCACAATCTTTTTGTGTGAAATTTTATTCATGTGATTTCTTCTTTATCTTGTCAGCCGTGTAATCGGCATTCGTGCTTAATGGTGTTGTTTGCAGTTTCTACTGCTACGGACCATTTATCGCAATAAGTTTATAGACTCTAGGACCCAAGTCTTGACTGTCTTAGACTTGAGTATACTGTACTGATGAGTCCCAATAAGGACGAAACATTTGTCTACAGTTGCATCCCCGATCTAAGATGAGGGTGGTTTCAGCCCTGACTCTTAGGTTTGAATTTTCATGAAAAACAATTCATTTCTTAAATATTCCATAGCACTCCACATATTCCACAACTTTTTTGTGTGGAATTTTATTTATGTGATTTGTTCTCCAATAAATATATATGATATTTTATGTCCCAAGTAAGTTTTTTAATAGTTTTTGTGAGAGGCGTCTACTAATCGATTGAATTCTCATCGCTCAGATCGTATCAATCATACTCATCATTTTTCATGCAGCAACGTACAAGCAGGATATCGGCATAGTTATTATGAACACACTAAAGGTCATCTGTAATTTTACATGGCTGGGAGAATCAACAACAGAGCAGTAGAGATTCTGTACAACAATAGTCGTATGTTATGCACCACAAATTTCTATCTATCGTACAAGATATCTTCACTGAATGGATAACATGAGTAAGATGAAAATGTAATGTGGAATTATAACATACTGCAATTTCAAGATATGTCTTCGTAATCTACTTGATACTAAAGGAATAATGACTTATGACTATAGGAGAAAATTAATCCGCTTTGATATGATAGTTGAGATAAAAGCAGAAGAACTCGCTATTCTCTCACAGGTATATCTGTATGAATAGAAAAGCAATTCTAAACACTGTAAAATATTGTATATTTATATTGTACATCCGTCGTAGACTAATAATAAGATGCATTGGCGATCAAAATGCATAGTCGTTGTTGACTGGAACATCCTGCATGATTTTACGATAGCGAATTAGGAATATGAAAAAAAAACAATATTTTACCATTTCTTTTTCATGCGTCCAACTTCATGTCGAAAGCAATTTGCAGCAATAATTAACTTGCAAAATTTTCTCTTCAATCCATTAAATTGCTGTCCTGGTCATCGTCTGCATGGCTGCTTTATGCTTGCCGCTACGACAGGCACTGTCATTTATATGAGATTTAATATACGCTCCGCATACCACTCCAGCGCTGAATGAACCTGAATATAAAAAGGAATTATGAAATGAAAAACTCGAATTGCCAGCTGTTGTCAACTGTTCAGCAAAAATGTAGAGTTCACAAAGAGCAAAACTAGAACAACTAAGTATATCGCAATAATTTTCACTATTTCTACAAACAGTAATACTACAAATACAAAACTATATTTTGCAGGGTACTGATATTGTACTAGAATAATTCAGTATCGGTATTCTATATTCTCATTGAATGAGTGATATTTTGACCATCGTGATCTTGTTCTGTGGGAACAACATTACCTAATTGTGATGATGATGCTAACAACTGTTATATAATTAGGTAATTCAAAAACTTTTCCAGAAAATAATATCTTGAATAGATCATTCAATCAGATCAATATATCTATACAACCAGAAAGATCATGACAATGAATGTTCAATATGAATTCCAGCTTTTTATCTACAAATGTATGCCACAAGCTCACAATGATTGTCAAGTTCAAATCTCGATGCTATCACCATATACCCATATATTCAGGACCACTGTATACATAAACTGTGATTATCAGAATAAGAAAGTTTTGTATATACTGAATGAATTGTTGAGCACTCGGCTGAAAATGAACTGAGTTTATGATTCCTCAAGTTGAGTTATCGCAACAGCTTTCAGTAATATTCAGCTTGAATCATCTCATTTGAGTGTTATAATTAATTTTATTACCGCAATGCGACATTTTCACAGAATCAAAACATTTCCTTTTCTGCCTTGAAACTCGAGATGGCTGTCAGAGTTATCTGCAACAAATGATTAAACAATCATCTTCATAAACTCTTCTCCAGCAGATTTGAATGAGTTTAGATTTTTCACAATTCTGCGCCATCTATTCACCCCTCTCAGTCAGCTGCTTAATGTGAAGATGAGAACCTCGGCTTAACGAAAAGAAAAATATTGTTGGCATAAAGAATATAGGAAGCAAAAAGAGGTCTTTGATGTCCGAGTACCGACTTTTGCGTGAGAATGATGAACTGAAAAATTCTTGCGACGAGCACCAAGTCAAGCCGTTTGGTGAGTATATATGGATATGTGTTTCTTTGAAACAGAATCAGCAGCAGGAGATCCTCACCTTAATAAAGCTTTAAAATTGTAATTTTATGAACTAACCAATAAGTGACGTAGTCAGGATAATAATGATATTACTATGATGTCTTTACAAAAAGGACGATTTGATACAGAAAACCATGCAAGATTTGACAAAATGTTGGTCACGATACATCCCTGAATCCATATTAACTATTTTTGACTTGATGTTGGTACGTATGTTCGTGCGTGCGTGCGTTCGTGCGTTCGTGCATTCGTGCGTAACTAAACTGGTTGAACGTATAATGTTGAAATTTTGTATTAAAGACTGGTATAGGGCCTAGTTGTGCACCTCGCATTATGGATCCAATCATCTATACCGGTTGTGCATCTAACTTAAAAGTGTCCTAATAAATCCAGAATGATCAACCGTAGGATGCTGAAATTCAGTATTTGAACTTGATGTTGTATCAGAATGGTTATCTGCTATTCTTATATAAATCGGCCAAGCCAAAAGTGCACTTTACTTGAAACTTTGTTGCAATTTTTTGCATAAATCTAGAATGATCAGCTATGACATATTAAAATTCAGTGTTTGAACTTGTTGTAGCATCAAAATAGTTATCTACTATTTTTGTATAAATCGGTAAAGCCGGGAGTGCAGCTTATGAGTATAACAGACATTCAGAATTTACCGTATAAAACAATCAGCTCCATTGTAATGATAAGGTAGGCAATGATAAACTGTTGTCATTTCTTTCATTTTGTTGGGAATTTTACGTGTCAAAATATTCTCCCCTAAATTTCATTTTGTAAGCATGACAAAAGCGACAAATTCAGATAAGAACATGCTTTTTCATACAAATACAAGAAAATATTGTGAAACCGACAAAATTCACATACCGAGATTTTGACTATTTTTGGCTTGATTTCGGTGAGTATGTACGTATATATGTGTGTATATGTGTAACTCACAAATCTTAGAATTCATCAAACGTATACGCCAGCCCGGTAACGCGCGAGGCGACGCTACTCGGCGAGAAGCGTAAACTGTCAGTGGTATATTTTGACAGATTATACGGGCAATAGCTTCATAACAGCTTTCATTATAGCTTTTTTACAGGCGAAATGAGTGAAAAACAAAATAAGGGACATGGTCAAGCGTGTTGTGTTGCTCCAATAGCAAAAAACGCATACCCTGATTTGATATTTTATTCATTTCCAAACCGTGCTTGGGAAGTTGAACGAAAAAAGTTATGGATTACAAATGTATGATGAGCTCCATGAATACATAATCAAATCACGGAAAGTAATAAGGAATGGTTCAGATTTATTACAAATAAATTTGTGTAGATTGAATAACCTTGTTTGATGAAAACGTTAAGTATGTAATTTTTAACCTATAAAATGTCTGAAATGCAATTGAATTTGACGAACAGTAATATAGTTTTGATTTGAACAAGTGATCAAATAAAGTGTTAGAGAAATTGAAGAAAAGGAATTATAACTAAAGTAATTATGAGAAATGACGTTTAAAATGGTAGCGCAGAACAAAAAGTATGCTGCAAAAAATTGTCTGCTTAACAATTTGTTATAAGAAAATTATGAAACTATTTCTATATAACTCTTTATACACAACTTTGGTAATCAATCTGAATTGCTGATCCTTCCGTATTTTCTCCTTAACATCACTGACATGGAATTTTTCGTATAATTTTCTTCCTTTATTTACACTTTTTTCATGAAAAAAATGCTTGAATCCACTTTCTGAAAGCTACATTTGATTATTAATTATTATAGTGGTTATTTAGAAAATTAAGATTGGATTCAAATGTTGCAATTCATTATTATCTATCATTACTTACGCGGTTACGCTCCCACTGATAGGGCGGAGATAGGGTAGCACGAAATCGAATCGGGCCGGCGTATATTGCTGAAATTTTATATAAAAGACTAGTATAGGATCAAAAATCTTGATGTGCACCTCGCATTATGGTTGCAATCGTCTGTACTGGTAGTGCACTTTACCTGATACTTTTTTTGAACTTTCCGCATAAATCTAGAATGATTAGCCGTAGGAAACTAGAGTTCAGTATTTGAAATTGCTGTAGCATCCAAATGACCATCTTCTATTCTCGTCTCAATCGATTGAGCCAGAAGTGCACTTCAATGATTGTGATCGGCTAAGACAGGAGTGCAGTTTGCTCGAAACATTTTTTGATTCTCCGCATAAATCCAAAAGGATTGAACGTAGAATATTAGAATACAGTATTCAAGATGATTGTACTGTCTAGATGCTCATAACCTATTTTAATTGAGATCGACTGAGTCGAAAGTGCACTATACTTGACGATCTTGAAATTTAGCGCATAAATTCAGAACTGTTAGCCGTAGAATCCTGGAAATCAGTATTAAGGAATGTTGTAGCATAAGAATGATGACTTACTGTTTCCCTAGCAATCGACTAGCCATGGAATGATGAGATGTTGTGTTTGATTATATGTATCTAATGATGTACAAGTGAATCATGTCCACGTCAGATTTTGTAAATCGCTAATCAACGATAAATAGTTCATTCCAATAAGTATTCAAGTTTGTCAATAGATATGTGAAGCATTTTGAAGCAGATGGTCGTCCTCATCGATTGTTACCAAATTGTTTTATTCCAGTCTCCAAAAGATTTTTTCATGTTGAATCAATAAATTTTGCGGCATTAGTAACAAGATAGCTGTGTAGAGTTTTGATACTCGCCAGTATAATGTTCCTAATATACTTAATCCAATCCTCTTAATGTACTTGCGAACGTAGTAGAGCTGATTAAATTCAATCGAAAACATTCAACGTTATTCTTCTTGTTCTTGTAAAAAGAAAACAGAAGCAGCTAACAGATATTGTCAACTATGCGAATAGCTAGGCTATAACCATTCAAAGAGTACATGTGCCAAATTGTCTTTCGCTCGTGTTACTGTTTGTATGTTCCCAGCTTTCAACAAAAGGTAGAAACCATTTGCGCATGTGATTCTACATTAAAAATGAACACATGCAACGACAATGCATAGTCAGTATACCATTGTTATAACAGCACTCTTGTCTCACTCCTTTTGAAATATGATGATAATAAGCTGTTTCATACCGTAATATTCTTGTTGTATTGACGTAAGAACAGCATTCCTATCCACTCTTCGTACTACATGCATCGATAATTCCTGTATTTGAACACAGCAGCTCATTCTGTCGAATATTGCTTCCTTACAGGTGCTTTAAAGGAAAGTTCACAAGGATACATAACAAAAAAGTGGCACGATTGAGATGAATAAGAAGACATGGTGACAATCTGTGTACGTTCTATTTCGTGTATCTTTGCTTTCTCTCTTGTGACTGTGTATGTGTGTAGTGTGTTTGTATATACGCAAGAAGGACGCTCGGAGAAATTGAAAAGTTATGTACAATATCACGACATCATACACCATATTTGTACATATTGTATTTTATTGACCCATTCTAATTTCCGGTAGAAAATTCTTCCCAATGATCTTGAGGCTCTGTTGAGTATATGAAAATCCTCGATATTTTTCTAAGTTCTTATTTCATGGCAAAATGAACGCTTTTTCAGGAAAAATATGGGTCTTGTACCTTATGATCTGACTGAGCTCGACATGTAGATTCTTGCATAACTTGAAACAGTGGTTTTGTTTTCAACCGGCGCTGAACTGGTCTCATTCCCTCCCGCAAATCCCTATTCAGTATATCAACGTTCAAATATGAACAAAAGTATTGCTTCAGCTGTACAACTACCCTAAAAATCACGTAAGGGGTATGTAACAACAAAAGTTTGGTGCTTATTGAATAGTTAAATATTATTGTCATGCGTATTAGAGTGAAGATCATTGAGAAAATCGGCTTCTTATCAGTAGAAGTTATAGAGGTCATTAGGCAAAAGAAACGCGTTATTCTGCTCAAAAAGAAATAGATGAACAAAAAAAAATCAGTTTCAGAGAGAAATGAGGTGCGGTGAAAATTTTCAAATTAGCTTCTTTGAGCAACAAATACGTAGAGAGTGGATTGATAAACACATGGAAAGATCTCAAGGTGGAGATACTTACTTTTACTATACTTGCCATGGAATCATTCTGATCTTGTCCTCGCAAAATTATAAACACTTATGTGAGGGCTGATTTTGGATCAACAAATATAGGTATGCCTTCAATTATAGAATAGTTTGTTCCGATGGTATGATCGATTTGCACGAGTGATGGATGCTATTTTTTCTACAGTCAAATGTGTCCGTGTGAATGTCTTTAACCAAAATAGACCGTTTTCTGAGGGAGAATTTGCTTCATTGATTCCATTCCATCCAATCAAATGTTGATAAAATCACTCATATTGATTCTATTTTTGAAAGGGGAGTGATAATGGAATCAAAAAGAATCAAACTTATGACAGTAATTAAACAGTTTTTTTGCGATGCCACGCGGCTTTCTTAGGAACCTCTGAGCGTGCGGAATTACCCCTTTTCCGCATGCTACAGCGTATAGTGACTGTAGAAAAAGAAAAATTATATAAATGAGCACGTTCGTCAAGTGTATAGTTTAATCTTGTTTATAATATTCTCTATCAAATTCAAATCAGTATGTAGTGAGTATTTCTCGGCTGAAAGCTATTAAGGTTTTCGAGGCACAGTGATAATATCATCTATAAGGGTGGCATACACGCCTGCCAACTCGATTTTGCCGCGATATATTCAATTTGCATGTAAACAACATACATCAGACACTCTAGTAGATAACCTACGTGAGACTTAATTTTAATCACGCAAATTAGAGATCGACATAAGGGATCATTAGTCTCACCTTCAGGCCGAAAATAATTAATTCTATCTTGGTCAAATACTATTTCAATGTAAATTGCTGATTAAAAACGGTGTGCTCAATCATCTCAGTATATATTCTAGCTAGAATTCCAGTGCTCTATGAAATGACACATTACCCCTGGTACAATTCGTGAGACTGCAATTCTGTCGGAACTGTCTACAATATTATTTATCATATGAGTCGTAACTTCAAGCTTTGGCCTTATTCAGATACCAAAATTCATTTCCTAAGAAGTATTACAGTTATTATAGCGGGTAGTCTCCAAATAATTCTCGATATTACATCTATTGCAAAGACAGGTTTACAAGAACCATGAGCAAAAGTTCCTAAACAAATGAAGCATAACATTTGAAACCATGAATAAATCAGATATGATTTAGAATGCAGAACACGATCTGTTACTCCATTCTTATTTCAAGAAGAAACCTTCATGAATAAGTAGTAAGATTTCAAATGAATGAAGTATATCAAAACAACAACAAAACTTCAAAAATTCGAATCCGCTCACATTAAAATTGATGTCTCCAAATCTTCCAAATCTTGAAGTGATTCACTCCACGTTTTCGTACAAAATTAAGATAAGATTTCTATTCACCTCAAAAAATTTTGTTCATGCCACTTTGTCGATAAACCCTGATTTGACTCCAATCTCAGTTTATACGCGATTAAATTGGATTCTTTGCCTGAGATACATGCTGACGAAATGAGGATTGAATCTTGAAGTATATTTAAAGATAATACGATGAGACGAAGCTAGATAAAAAGTGTGAAAGTGATGCAAAAATGATTGTATATATTTCACAATGTATTCCATTCGTGCTTTGATAAATAATTGATGAGGTGGAACTGGAATAGTCCAGTCGGCATGTCGAAAAATTAGGGCGGACAAGGAGAAAATGCGAACTTGATGAAACTTCAGTATGTTTTTTTTGATCACCAATGATGTTATTTTCATGTTTTCCGATCAAAATTTTGCGGAGTGATTTTCAGGGGAAGGAAAAAATCATGAAATTTTGGCAATATTTTCAGTATTCACTCTGTAACTTTTCCCCCTTAATTTTTACTCCTTAGATAACCAAGTTCAATTTTGTGGAGCATTCAATTTCCGATCGTAAAACTTGTTCAAAGACCCACCAAGTTTCAAGGTACAGCACTTCAAGAAAGTGTAAAATTCCTGAGAAATCAAAAATGGCGATTTGTGCCAAATATCTATTATTGTTCAATATTTCTTAACCCTAGGATGGCCAATGAGGTCTGGTCAGACCTATTTGAGATTCAATGCTCAATTACTCTCTCCTCAACAATAATTGAGAACTTAAACTCGTTGACTTTTATCAACTCGACTTGTTGAATCCGATGAGACCATCTTCAATGCGATTTTGACATATTCAAAGCGAAAAAAACGATTTTATTGTGAATCATCTTAAATTGACCTATAAGGTCTAACCAGACCTAGACGAATTCTGACATTTTCAAACATGATAGACTTGTATCTGGTGTTGTATTAGACAAGGGCAGATACTTATGATCAAAGAGACAACTTTTTCATCCTTAAGTAGTGTTTGGTTAATAAACATTCATGAGAGAATCATAGAATCATCATTTTTCATATTTTCTAGTGGATGTTTTATATTTTCTTTGATTTTTATTTATGTCATTACTAAATGTGTCATTGTGGTGTGTGCCGTAATGTAACACTATATAGATGGAGCGAATAAAGTGAATATAATTTTGAATCATACAGCACGCCTCCAAGATTTATCTGCAGCTATTCAAAATGAATATGAACAGAGTATGACTGGTTTTACATGTATGGAGGAAGAAGACAAACATTATTCCAAAGGGTTTTTCAATCGATAGGTCAAAATTGGCAGTAGTATAAATATGATGTATACCCTGTGTCAAGTCAAATAATCAAGCTAATTATAAATTTTTTTCTCTTTCTTACACCCACACACATACATACCCACTGCCACCCGCACAGTCCATTCAATCATTTAGTAGATTATTCAACACTAAAATACACTTGTCAAGCCTTATGAAAACTCTTACTAATCAGACAACAATAAAACTCGGTGAAGGTCTGGCCAGACCTCATGAGTTCACTTAGCACCAAACAAGTCACTGCCCCTCCTAGGGTTAAGGTATTATGATAACTAGCTCTAGTTTGACGCAGCAAACAATCAACAACCCACCCCATACCATGCCTACCTACGCCATCATATCTGGAGGCACGGTAGTGCCTTCGCCAGGACTAGTTAAGAAAAGCGCAAGAGCACTGCATACCTATTCTCGAAGGGCTTTGTCATTTATTTGAACCCTCATAACTTAGGTTTGGATCATAGCAGATGAACAAAATTCTTGAGATATGATGTCAATACTGGACTTATTGAACAAATAGAATTTCGATCGCATAGCTCTTGAACTATAGATTCTATTGATATCTAAAAAATCCTGATTTTTTCTCTGACTCGCTCACTGATGATCATCAAAACTCTTAGGATACTTCCCGGAGTCCCAGATTTGCTATGTAAGCTGATATTAGTACACAAAAAATAAGTGCAATCCCACCAGAAACATTTTCATGTAAAATGTTGCCAATGAAATGAGACCATATGGCTCGCATTCAAAAAGTTATCAGATCTCATGTAGAGCCAAGCTTATAACTCTACAGGCCCTTACTTCACAAACTCTACACTTCAGTCAAAATATGTGGCTTGGCCAATTCGCTACATTCACATGGGCATAAGGTGAAAAATTTATCTACTGTTCACTACTTTTCTGTCATACAATAGCACTTGTAGTAACGAAACGGCCAAGCTACATATTCTGAGTAAGGTGTAGAGTTTGTAAATTAATGGTATGTATAGTTAGGGCGTGTAGAGTAAGAAGCTCAGCTCTACATGAGATCTGATAACTTTTTAGTGGAATACATTAAAGACTCTTATCCATCCACAAGAATTTTATTCATTTATAAGAATTGGAGGGAGAGACGATTTCTTTTACTGGGACTGAAATTATCCAGGAGCGTTTTACCTCTTGAATATTCAAGTTGCTTCGAAATTTGAAGAGAAAGATCAACCAGAACGTTTCTTATTATCGTAGATATCTTCTATAATCACTATTATTATTGATATTCAATGATTGATAAAAATTGAACACATGATTGTAAAAATTAATTTTAAATTTTTCTACGTAGTTCCCCTGCTGAATTAGTACCTTGAAGCAAGTGATGGATAGAGAGGTAGAGAGGAGAGGGAGTTCAATCGATCGAATGATTGATCAATTGCTGTGTCAGAATGGAACTAGGTACCATAATACCATAAAAAATATCGGAAAATAAAGATATATAGCGGAAACCATCATGTTTTGATGTTCTTTCTGATTTCCAGGAATTTATCACTTTCTTGAAGTGCTGTATCTTGGAACTTAGTGGGTCTGCAAACAAGGTTTACTGATCAAACCTATTAGAAATTCAGTTTTCTACGAAATTGAACTTGACAATCTTAGTCGTAGGAATAAAGGCGGAGAAGTTACAAGGCAAAAACTGGAAATAATGCCAAAATTTTGTGGTTTTTTCCTCCCTCTGAAAATTACTTGGCGAAATTGCGTTCAGAAAACATGGTAATAATACTATTGAGTGAACAGAACCAACATATCAAAGTTTCATCAAGTTCGCATTTTCTCAGACCCTAAAGTACATGTCGACTGGACTAGAACGAGAAGCAACATATTTAAACACAGAGATAGATTGCGGAACTTGTACAGCCTCTCGTGGAAATTGGTATTTGTATTTATCATTACCGACAGAGTTTGTGTTCACTAAATAATCAAAAGGTCCAATATTCTCCAAGAAGCTCAAAATTCTTAGAGATATTCAGATGCGATCATGAATATTAGGACTCAACATTCCAACAGAAGATTCCTTAACATCGTCTTGCAAAAATAAATTGGAATTCACGTGAAAATTTATAGTAGAGTCTCTTACTTGCATTAGCCAACAGAATATACATGCGAAAGATTGTTTTTGATCAGATTCAGTAGTTGATGAAGGTTTTTCTAATCAGATTCAATCTGAATAATAATGATTTGGATACTTCTGAATTTTGCTGATTATAACTAGCATTCTCATCATTCCCATTCGAAAAGAGATTCAAGAAGAAGAGACAAATACTCATATAATCTGTGTGCACATAAAAAAAGGCTCTGTGGAATAGAACACACACATACTACTCCGTTCTCTTTTTATTCTTATATCCTTCCATATTCTCTTGTCATACATTTCCTAGTCGATAAAAATCTTGTAGAAAAAATGTAGAACATATTGACGAATAAACGAATCTGATGTTGACAAAGTTTGACCGGGTGTTTCGCTGACTGAGAAGGCATCAAACATCAGTAGTTGCACCCCGGAGATGGAGACATTATTACAACAATATAACAGAACGAGGGATTCTGTCCGCAGAATGGATGGTCTCAGCGACGATGAAAGGAACATTTTACGATGCCTGATGGTCGTAAATCTTCGACCAGTGCGAGTTCCACCCTTGCTTACTGGAACATAATGAGAGAATGGATAGATTAGTATACCCATAGTTCAGCAGGATTATTTTTTGGCAATATAGGATTCAGAATTTAAGATGGAGAGTCGTTAAAGATCGAATTTTATCATCATAGAGACATTCATTGATTAAATAACGGTGATGAATAGCTTCAGTGTGTGATGAACGTCAAACTTTGTGAAATGTATTCTTGTATTTTGAATAATGGCATGAGTTGCCCCAATAATTGTTTGCAAATTTTCGAAAATCAAAACAGGATTTTCCTATATGTCAAAGTGCGCATCAACACTTTGGAACTCCTCACTTTGTTCAGAAAGCTCTTTACCATGAAGAGATTATTTCTTTTCGATCTCTTCTTATTGAATATTCAACTGTCTTTCGTTCGACATCTAGAATTTCCAGACTCATCCTTGTAGTCTAGGCTATAAACTACGAGTAGGTCGGAAGTGATTCATTTGATATTGTCTATGAAATGGATAACCCATTTGCAAAATTATTTCAAATAATAACAACTTGGAACTTGTGTTGAATTAGCAGTGGATGAAAGCGCTCCAAAGAATTGCAGAATTCTACGTCTTTCGTTCCACAGCGACTATTAACTGTCGAGTGATTTATAACCTCTGCTCAATCCATGCCTTACTGTACGGAACCATGATGATAAATGCTGCTAAAAATCACCTAATATGAATTTTTATCGCGCGGAAAATTCGATCATATTATTGGTTTGTGTGGCTGTTGGCATTTCACTTTAGTTTTTCCTCCGACTTTAATACATCATAGATGTATTGTGTTTGACGTGACACATTTTCCAGAATGAAAAATTCGCGATGGAATCTCTTCGCGAAAGAATAAACATTTCCATTGTAATATATTTGATCCTTGATGTGCGACGCTGATTTATCTCTGATTTATCCGTTGTAGGTCCCCTACGCTGTACAGGAAGCGAGAGATTTCTTGATG
The DNA here is from genome assembly GCA_963989225.1 of Dromius quadrimaculatus. Lineage (NCBI taxonomy): Eukaryota > Metazoa > Arthropoda > Insecta > Coleoptera > Carabidae > Dromius > Dromius quadrimaculatus. The sequence goes on from OZ022328.1 coordinate 10,482,652, forward strand.
ATGAGATTGAGTATTCTAAAGGATGTTAATAGGTCAATCTCAATTCAGAGAGGCGTATTAATCGTATGGTGATCATAAGAAGCTTATTGAAATTGATCAAATCATAATTTAGTAAGTTTCATTTGGATATGAATGGTGATTTGGATTATTATTATGCTCTTTACTGACTCACTGACTACGCATAAATTTCACATGCAAACATACTATCATCAGATACCGCACATACTTTCTTTCGTATTTTTTTTCTGTGTTATAATGTACATTCTTGCCTCTAGATAAAAGATGGCACTAGGAGCAGAAAAGACAAGATTCATTCATGATTTCTTGCTACAAAGTGAGATAATATTCAATTCATTGCTAACAATCAATTTGAAGTACCCAATTTGTCTTTTATCTTTCAAAAAGGTCCATTTTCATAGCACATATCAATTGAAATTGAATTTTTAATAGATAATTTGTGGATATTGAGTGGCAGTCCTTGTTATATTCATAGTTTTTCAATGGACACCTTGGGCACCACACGACCATTCATTCATTATGATCCGAATAACCATGAATCTTGAAACTTGTCCAGAATCACTCAGAACACAACATTCCATCAATATAATGGATAGATAATGTTTGCACTGACAAATCTCATCCTGGGAAGGATTTAGTCTGACGGAAGCTTGCAAAAGATTTGAGCTCAAAGATTCATTGTGCCCAATGCTTAGTTAATTAACGTTATTACACAATAGTGTTTACACGATTAACCCTTCGGGTGAGGATCGTAGTTCACACATACAATTCATTGGTAAATCAATACCCTTATCCCGTTACCTAAGGGCATGTACTGATGCCCTCAAAATCAGAGGCGGTTTGTTTAGGATTCTAACGGAAGCTTTCGCTTGCTCACTCGACTACATAAGGTACATAGCATCTGGAACGAAGGTACCTAATTTTCAGAGTCTTATGAGGTCTGCTAACATGGCAGTTTTAGAAAGTTTCCGGAATACAATGGTCATTTGATATATGAAAAATATACGTAATTTACAATATACCTATAAAAATTGCATCTCATCTTCAATCCTGTTTCTAACTTCCTTAACTGTAAGTAATATCGAAAAACAAGGAATCAATACAAAAATGCCACAAGAACTGCTTGATTCCCAACATAGAACTGCACGTTACTATTATTTATCTATCAATAATTATACATCCTGTATAGAAGTACAATTTTAGTTCTTTAAACAGTTTGACGTCTTCTAAACTATCTCTAAGGTTGACACAAATAAGCTTGCAAATTAGGGCCTCTGATAGACTACAGCGTCGTAGGGAGTCTTGATTTTCGACCTCTTCTAATGAAGATTTTCTTCTTCACAAGGAGCAGCAGGTTCTAATTATATTTTCTCTTATTATTCCATTTTCAACTGTTGAACCTTTCTTATATATGTTTATAAGTATTTCGTATTTCTGGGAAGTCCCAATATTACACCTAAGATAGCCAACTTGTCTTAGGCGTGGTTGTACAATCCAAGCTCATCCATTGCTAAGTTGAACTAGGTCTATTTCCTATGGTTACTATTATTTCAGCAATTATAAATTGTAGATAAACTTAGATTTTGCAACCGGACCTAAATCTGATATCGGTCAACCCTTCACGTTAAAAGTTAAAGCTAGAATATTTTATTTATATCGAGATAGACCAAATGATTGGAGCTAGTGACCTTGTCTTGCATATGAATTACTTGTCTTGCATGTTAATAATGCGTAGTGAGTCGAAATTGAAAATCTGACGTGACTCACTTGTACATCATTGAACATATATAATCAAACACAACATCTCATCATTCCACGGCTATTCGATTGCTTTGGAAACAGTAGGTTATCATTTTGATGCTACAACGTTCCTAAATACTGATTTCCAGAATTCTACGGCTAACAACTCTGAATTTATGCGCAGAATTCCAATATCGTCAAGTATAGAGCACTTTCGACCCAGTCGTTCTTAATGGAAATAGGATATGAGCATCTAGACCAGGCGTCGGCAACCTATGGCACGCGTGCCAGGCTTGGCACGCGATGAGGTTCTGAATGGCACTCTACAAAGTAATCAGGGAAATCGCGAAAATATCGAGACGAAGTGATTTTTAAATAAGAGAAAATGTTTAATTATAATTATTTATCTAACGTGGCTCGCCAATGTCACGAAAATCTGCGCGAAGGGTGAGTGAGAGCGCATTCGGGGTAAAAGGGATGAAACATGCGCAGCGCCAACTAGTTATCGAAACGGACTTCACGAATGTTCAAGCCAGAATGACATTCGCCCCTCTCTTTCTCGTTTTGCTACTGCGCACCATTTGCCTGTAATACCAGTTAAACTTGCATTTCGTTTAATACTGGTCGTTACTTTCCGTTCTAACTTTTTTGTGAAGACTTGTATCTTATTGGTTAATTATTTGTTATAATTTATCCATATTCAATCAAATGAAGTGTAAGAAACAAAAACTAAATTTTCGCGGTTTTCAAGACAATTGGACGAATGAATATGGATTTATACAACAAAAGGATGCCGCACGTCAAGTGTACAAAGACATTTCCAAACCAAACATCAGTCCACATTTAATAGCAACGATGAGAAATGTGGAGCTATAGAGAGAGCTGTTTCTGGTTATAACAAACAAGTAACTTTTTTTTGTCGAATAACTGGAACAAAGCCTAAAGCGACAGAATGCAGCTTCGCAATTGCTCATTGCGTAGCTGCCAAAGGCAAACCCTTTACAGATGGGGAATATATAAAGGAAATCTTTATAAAAAGTGCTGAAAAGTTGTTAAGCGATTTACCTAACCAACAAACCATATCATCCCGAGTTCGAGAAATACCGGCTTCTGCGCGAACAATTGAAAGAAGAATAACTGAAATGGCAGACAATGTAACAACAAAACAAAATTCTGGATTACAAGAAGCTGTTGCATTTAGCGTCGCTGTTGATGAAAGTACCTATGTAAATGATATTGCGCGGCTTGCAGTATTTGCACGGTATTGTGATAAAGGTCAAGTTTATGAAGAATTGTGCAATTTGATTCCTCTGTCTGGAACAACTAAGGGGCAGGATATCCTTGCTTCATTCATAAATTATTTTGACAGCAAGAACATTAATATCAAAAAAATATTTTGTGTAACTACTGACGGCGCACCTGCAATGGTTGGCAAGGATAGAGGATTTGTCAATCTGCTTGGAAATCATATTGGACATAAAATATTGAACTTCCATTGTATAATACACCCGGAAAGCTTAGTTGCCAAAATTTTGTCACAGCGCTTAATTCCTGTAATGAACACTGTTGTTAAAATAGTTAATTACATAGTGTCTCGCTCTTCATTGACACACAGGCAATTTGAATCTCTTTTAGAAGAAATGGAAAGTGAATATGTTGACCTCCCCTTAAACAGCCATGTTTGTTGGCTTAGTCGAGGTGATGTCTTGAATAAGTTTGTGTCATGTCTGGAACACATTAAAGTTTTTCTTAATGAAAAGGAACAACATTTTCCCGAATTGAACGATAAAGAATGGTTATGCAAATTGATGTTTCTGACTGATATAACTGAACATCTCAATGAACTAAACTTAAGATTGCAAGGGAAGCGCCAAACTGTGCTCGAACTTTTTGAATATTGGACAGGATTTACTACAAAATTAAATATATTTTTATGTGATATTAATACTAGTACCTACAAATACTTCCCAAATGTTAAAGCGCTTGCAAATAAATCGACCATAGACAAAGATAAACTTAAAACCTACGTTGAAGCACTTAAAGATGAATTTTCCAGAAGATGCAAAGACTTTGAAGCTCATGTGCCTATATTTTCCTTCCTCATAAAACCAGATTTAATAGATCCAATCATAATCCCGTTCCGAGTGGATGAATGTTGATAATTTTGAAATGGAACTTATCGAACTAATATCTTCGGAATTATGGAAAACAAAATTTAAGGAATTACGAGAAAATCTGGAAGATGACTCTATGGAAAAATCGACTGCAATATTAAATTGTTGGATGTCATTGCCGGAAAGATTTAATTGTTTAAAGAAAATTGCATGTGCTCTCCTTTCTGCTTTTGGTTCCACATATCTCTGTGAACAAATTTTTTCTCACATGGAACATATTTTGAGTCCACAAAGAAGTCGTTTAACAACTGAACATTCAGAATCTTGTGTAAAATTAAAAGTCACAAATTATACCCCTGATATTGAAATATTAAGCAAAAATGTGCAGGGACAAGGTTCGCATTAAAATTTTCCAATTTATGTTAGAATTTTGTGTTTTTTTTTAATAAATATGTTTAAAAGATAAATTTTATATAAAATTCTTCTCCTCTAGAACCCCATTATATAATTTAGAATTAAGGCGGCACCCTGAATCATATTGGTAGAGTGGCTTGGCACACCACAGCTAAAAGGTTGCCGACCCCTGATCTAGACAGTACTATCATCTTGAATACTGTGTTCTAAAATTCTACGTTCAATCGTTTTGGATCTATGCGGAAAATTAAAAATATCTCGAGTAAACTACACTCAAGGTTTGGCCAATCACAATCATAATGCAAGGTGTACAACTTGATGCTATAAAAGTGCTTAATACAAAATCTCAATATTCTGCGACTGATTATTTCAAATTTATGAGAAAAATTCGAAAAGTCTGTAATATGAAGTGCACTTCCGGCTAAGTCGATTGAGGTGAAGATAAGAGATGATCATAAGGATGTTACAGCAATTCCAAATACTGAATATCAGTATCCTACGGCTGATCATCCTAGATTTATGCGGAAAATTCAAAAAATGTATCAGGTAAAGTGCACTTCCAATACAGACGATTGCAACCATAATGCGAGGTGCACATCAAGATTCTAGATCCTATATCAGTCTTTTATAAGAAAATTCAGCATTATATGTTTGACGAATTCCAAGATTTGCGAGTTAGATACGGATATTTCTGATTAAAATCTCGATAGGTGAATTTTGTCGGTCTCACAATACTTTCTTGTTCTCAGTACAAGTTAGTAAAAATGGAGCATTCAGTAAGATATTCATACATTGTGGTCAGACCTATAAGGAATAAGAAATACAAAGTGAAATAGGACCAGAAGAAAGTCAAAAAGTGATATATCACTCATGAAGAATAGTATACGTGGTGTGGAATGAACGAATATATCAAAAAAAGCAATGATGAGAAAGGATCCAAGAAACGATAAAGCATAAAAGATGAAATAAGACAAAACAGACAGAAACATCAGAAAATGAAGATGATAATCGCAAATTAAGATAGCTTGATATAACAAAAGCCTGTGCAAGAAAAAAAGTAGAATTGATGGTCAAGATAGGGAGAAAGAACAAAAAAAAAGCAATAATAATAGCTCACAGATCTGATAAAAGGAAGTTACCAGGAATTAAAGAGAACTTTGGAATAAAAGATCAACTAAAATAAAACAAAGGATATCGGAAGACCAATGGACTCATGGAACAGTACTGTACTGGAGCAAAGTTTGAACTATTAGATGGATTGGTGACTATTCGCACTTTTTATTTACTTTGTACCCACAGTGTGACAAAATGACAGGCAGATAAGTCCTTCATTGAAGAGTTTGGGAAGACAGAATTTCGTACACCAAACAGCAGTTATGGTCTGGAGCAGTAATTCCAAAAGTGGTTCAGGTGAACTCCATGGGATCCACAGGAGACTTGACGAGGATCTACGATGGCGGAAAAAAAATTGTGGACTCATAAGTTGTAAGTGGGGGTCCAGGAAAATGGATTTAGGGCTCACCAAAACCAGTAGATATTTGGAAGTGTTCTACGAGAAAAAAACATTGTAACTGACTACAGCTGGAACATTTTTGTAAGAAGCAGTCATTATTTTGTCACTTCAACTTCTCTTTTCTGTGAGTACTCTGACTTTTAGGCTAGAACTGCTCACAGAGATGAAACACCTGCGGAAAGTAGCTCAAAATACTAGATTAGACAGAGTGAGAAACCAAATCATCAGAGATAACTTTCAAGTCATTCTTTTGAGCAACTACGTAACACAAGCCCAAATAAGATGGTTTGGCCATCTCACTCGAATGGAAGAAGAGAGAATAGCAATGATCATATACGAAAGCCAGGAAACAGTTAAAAAAAACGTAGGCAGACCTTGAAAAGGTTGGCAGAAAGACATCAAAGATAAGCTAGAAAAGAAAGTATTAAATTGAGAAGAAGCTGAAGAAACAGTATTAGACAGGGCGGCATGGAAATCTCTCTGGCAAAATCTCGACGCTTAACAGCACAAGAGAATATAGATGAAGAAAGACAGCAAGAAGAACTGCTGACAGGGTGATAATTGCAGAATCAAGATTCGTCACACATAAGAATGTTTTATATCTTCCTAGATGTTTCTTTGTCAGATTTACGAAGCATGAATTTACATCACTCCTGCATGTCCCATTCCGGGGTCAATAGATGTAATATCCATCATGTTTCCAGCCTTCACACACATAACTGTTATCATGAATACTCTTCACAGTACCTTGACTCGGCGTGATTGCTCGATGTGCCTAACCACAGTAACTTTAGCTGAAGCACGAGTAATTTTATCATTTATAGCTAATAAAGATCATCTTCTAAATGATTCCGTCCACATTTGAATCCATGGAACTACATACCTGTCATCTGTAAATTTTAAAGAAGTAATATAACCTGAAATGCCACCAAATTTATATGATTTTGCTCGAAGGGTAACCCATTTTTGTAGTTGTATGAGCTGTCTGAATTCTAGTATCGACGCCACATGAGCTTTCTGTAATCTGGTATTGATTTCAGGTATGAACTCATGTCACTTAGATCTAGATAAGAAGATACTATTATTTCATTCAATAACTTCATTGCATGATTTATTTTCTGAGGGAATATGTGGGGTTGATTATATCTTCAAATATTGTTTTGAACTTCCTAGAAAGCCTTGGGAGCAAAAAGGAAACAGAGAATGTCGCAGTGCTTGAAGAGAATATCGTTCTTATATCTGGTGCTGTAATATTCTATACTCACTGTGATGCATATCTGGCACTCGTTGAATTTAATCACAGTTTCTGAATGTTCAAAATCATTGCGGAATATACATCACCGTTGTTTTTGAGTTAGCAACTACATTTCTATCATGAATTTTTTATGTTATTCAGGATGGAGCTTTCCAGCTTCTATTCCTGATAAATTCTACTTTGATATGCGTGATAGATCCAAAAGGCATTACTTCTTTCAATTTTATTCAAGCAATTCCAATTTTTTTTTGTGGCAATTCCACTTCTTCTGACTGTTCAACTTATTCCTCTTTTTTTCTGAACTTGGAGCGAATAGGCTCACAATTAGGAGCTTTTGATATAGTGTAATTGTCAAAAATATCGCCGATTGGAGTCTTATCGAACAAATGATTGATTCTTTCCTGTTAGTCCTAGTCTGGTGTCAAACCTTCATGTTGCTCACCTCTAGCTTCTCCATTCCCAATTGCTGAGCCATTTCTATATTTGTTTAACTGTATTAGGGACATATCAATTTGGAAACACGTGTTCTCTCCATTATAATACGAGCAGAAGACAACAACGTGTTCAAAAAAATGTCTTTCCGCTTCGCACGTACATCAGCAATCGATCAATTTTTATTATAGCAAAAATACTCCCAAATTCATCACGATTCATCAGAAAGATAGGTCTCATAGCTTCAAAAGATCTCATTATTACTTCACACACCTGTTTTATTAGAGATGAAACATGAACTTAATTAAAGCAAGGGTATAAATAACTAACATATCTAGAGAATATATTCGCTGTTCAGTTTTGTGGTGTTCCTCTCAAGTCTCGTGTATACTTTATATTTGCGGTATGGCAAAATGTGCTTATGCTCAGTTTTACCCAACACCTAATAAAGTTTGCATATTCAGGTGAATTTACAATTGCGACTGGATTTTATGCCCATATACATCATTTGAGAATACGAAGATTTCTAAAATACATGCGGCATGACTTGCCTTGAATTGAAATCGCATAATTTCGACTTCTGCGGTATTCAGAATATTTAGACATATGTTAAAGACCCCAGAGATTAACATCTGAGATCCACCTTCACAAAGTAACTCTTGCCGAAAAAATATTCAATTAGGTTTGATAAGGGAGTGAAGTAGGTGTACTACCTTCATCGAACATCAATATTCTCATACAATTTGAGAAGAAGCTATACCATTCAGAGAATGAAATTTGCTCTTCCTTATTCTATCTGCTTGCTCAAAATTTTGAATGCTTCAAGTTTCAAAGACTGCAGTTTATTCCATTGGAATAATTGAAATAATAGAGTGGACTATAGAAGCATGTAAGTTATGGATTATGAACTATAATTTGATCATGCATACACAGGTATTGCTGGTCCTAAGTTTGTAACAATTATTTTTTCACCAAATACTTGACCTGGTGTCATTATGATATACAAATTGTAGGCTTAGTTACAGGTCTCTATTATTGAGGTGATGTTGATAACTGAGGTGAATATTAGAGAAAAGTTCGCCAAGAATGCTATTCTTATCAAAAATTGTCACTAGATCTATCAAAGCCTGATAGATAGAATTCACTTCTGAAAATGTGATATTGCTACAGCTGCAAATAGAACGATGTCCCATTTTGACAAAAAAATAAAAATGATAACGCTAGGAATCGCGCGCATCCAAAAGCAGCCAACCTCGTGGTAGTACGCGTCCAGACTCGGAGTCGAGAGGGTCTGTTGTGTACGGTATGGCTGATATTGATTTCGAAAAGCTCGTTATAGCTGTTATGGAACATTTTATCGGACTAATACAGTGATAGGAATGTGAAAATGTGGAAGGAACTGTCTCTCAATGTTGATTGACTGCAGTTGAAAAAAAAAAACAACTAAATATGTAAGTACCTCTAACAACTATACTACAATCAATTTCAATGCGAATCTTTATGACCGCTAATGAAGAAGTTACCAATCTTTTTTCTGTACCAAGATTGTTTCTACATTTACAGAGTATTTAGCAGGTATATTTTTTTTTGTTTGAATTGTATGTAGTATCGTCGTATGGGACTGTGATATGTATATTTATCATATTTTGGGATCTTGTAGACTGTATTCTGCAACTGTACTATATTTCAGCTGCGCATTTGAATGTGTGAAATGCAACAAGCTCTGACAATGTATATTTTAAATACATCAACCACATTTAAAACCTTATTGGATGTTCTTTTGGTCTTATTAGAGGGTCCAGCATAATTGTATTGAATGACATGAAGAACTTTTCATGTAGTATAACAATTATCAAGAGCTAGTAGATAAAAATTGAGACTTGTGTTTTCAGAGCAAAGTTATATACCATCTATTGGCATACAGCTATCACATAAACATTACTGAAACTCAGATAAGATACACCTGGGGCTCTTTCGTACATCGCGACATGTTCTTCATTATCGATTAGAGCTCCTCAACTCTTCAAATCTCAACGATAGAACCGATTATAATCTGGGTAATATCACAAGCAATCAATGTATAACTTTCTGGAACAATGATACCGTTTCAAATTTGTTGTAGAGACATGCATTTTTGTCTTCAATTCTGTTAAAAGACAGGCTGCAGATCGCAATTCTTCACTTATTTTGGTGATATACTATTCTGTCGATGAAGGTCACTAACCCTTCCAATTTTCATCACAGTTTGCATGCCTTGTCGATAATGAGAATTTAGAGCAAATTGATGGAAATTGCTACTTGTGAACTCATAGCACAGGGCTTTGATATATATTTACTTAACAAAGCGTTGAAGGGCTGTGTTCAGGTCTGGGCAAGTGTATTCTTTCAATCACCTTTATGTCTCCATGATCTTCATTTATCAAGTTTTGATAATTTATCACGCCTTCATTGATTTTGATGTTCAAATTTCTAAAACAGTTATTAACACATAATTATTTTTTATAATTCACTAAGGCTAACCTGAGATATATGTAAAGAAGATCCAGTGTGGGGATGGATACTTATGATTTCACATGTCAAACTGCGCAAAATCCGTATAGCTCCTATTACAGTATTCTCGAGTTACTTCTAGATCTACGCATATAAAAATCTTAAGCGGTTCTGTATATGAGGACTTGATGTGCGTATTCGTATCATTCAATTCGATACGTTGATGTATTGTTGAGGCTATCAGGTATGCTACATATGAAAAACTAGATATACACAGAAATGATAGGAACTATTAAGAGAGAGAGAGCTGTTGGAAGCTCCATGATCCATTTTCTTTCAATACTTCACTCGAAGTGAATACTGAAAAAACAAACTTGTTGAGTATTTTACACATGCTCATCCTTTGTGGACGGATGCTGTGACTGATACATCGATGATTGTCTACACTGAAAAATTTATCTCTTTCCAATTCAAAAACAAAAACAACCTAAGAAATACATCACTCATAGACTTGTAATTTCTGCTAGGTTTCGGCACAGAGTTTGACAAATTTGTTACTTCTAACAACATTCTTCGAGCACTTCAAATGTAATTACTTGTTAATTTTAACTGCTATTAGTACTAATCATATACTAGTATGTTCTATCAATCCTCTTCTATTATCAATATTTTCAGCAAATTCGGTCATTTTATTGGTACATTTTGATTTTAAATACTTTCACCATGCTCACAATTGACAGCGCTCGAATGATTTGGACCGTGAAGAGACATGTGCCTGCGCCACGTGATTATCTTCTATGTAATTAGTTGTTTCTAGATGTGTTTGCCTGATGTTAGTGTTCATGTGTGAACTTCAAAGTGAAATTTGGCATTGAATCATAAAATCAGGTACACCGTATACTAGGGTTCCCATATGTCCTGGTACGCCGGAGCATATCCTGGTTTGAAGCATGGTGTTCCGGTTTCCAAGCCCAAAAGGAAATTCTCCCGATTTGAAAACAATAGTTATTGAGTCCAGGCCTAGACTGGGTGAATAAGCATGCATGTACGAAGCGTAGTACAGACGACCAGTCGCACGTAGATATTGGCTTAGCTTAGCTGCTTATCAACCGGTCAATAAAAAGTTGAATAGGTACCTGGGAGATCAAACAAATACACAGCAAATTCATACACTCGACAAAGTCACACGTGATTACTTTAACACTGCTGTTCAATATCTCGAACTGTGCTCTGAGCCTATGAAAGAATTTGAGATGTTTAGTTAGATGATGTTGAACGAAATCTTCAGGTGACAACAAGTTGAAGGAACTACAAGTTATTGGAATGGAAAATCTATAGGAATTGATGATTTAATGTGAGAGGTATTCATGTACTTAAAATCATTCCTAGAAAATGAATGTCTGATGGACGAAAATGCTAAAATGTGCAGGATAACTGGAAATACTCTTAAAAGTGACCGAGCAGAAGAGAAGAGAAACAAATATACTCCAACTATGCCAGTATATTCCTGCGATCTCGAGTCACAATGCTAATGTGGAGCGTGCATTAACAACCTAGCAGTGGACGAAGCAAAGGAGACAGCTCGCTGTAGAGACAGTGGAAATTTATTCTGAGTTTTGGACTATAATTCTGTAATAGGTCAATCGAACTGCATATGTGTGATTATTGAGTGATGTGAAATTTATGATCGGTATCTTTTTTGTAGCTCATAGAAACATGTGTGTGGATCAAGTCACAAATAACTCAACATTTTCTGTAGAAAAATGCTTGTAATCAATGGAAACTTTTGAAAGTTAGCTCTAGAAATGATCTAAGAGGATATGAGGAATATAGTTGTCTCATTTTTGTTATAATGCAATTCACTCCACACGTTTCGTGGTAATCATTAACAATTAACTCGAGCAGCACTATAATTCTTCCTTGCTAAGTGGATACTAAAAAAACTTGGCAAAATAGAGTACACTGGAGTAGTAAGAGGTGAGTTTTATGAACGAGCGCTTCTGGCAGAGATATAATTCACTTTTGTATTTTAATAGTGTTGAAATTATCATAGCTTATTGAAAATTTATCAGTTTGCTTGGAGTGAGATCGAGTTTGGACAAAAGAAATTATGGATTATCGTAACTCTAAAATATTTATCAGTACTTTCTTACATGTCCTGTCTCTCAAAACGTTCAGATTCAAGAATAAAGCACCTACTAAGTAATGAGATTACGAGACATCCTCGATTGCTTCAGAAATATGTTACCTGATCTCATCCACTTCAACTTCATTGTCAAAGAACAGTAAATCCTTATATGTCATGCATAGCTATCCCAAGTACTAGCCAATTCTATCCCTCATATCTGTATTTTGGTCTATTTGTGTGCAAGTTATAGTCGAATCAATGTGTTTTTCAGGAAGGACTGAGGTTATCCATATGAAATATATCTTAATCATGAATTACGCACATATTCAACTTTGTCGAAAAGTGTATCATTTGGATATGTACCCCGCAAATCAAATTTAACCTATCTTAGCTTTGCACTTCGATGATATAATTTTTTCTTACTTCTATCTCTGTCTCTGAATTTTTTGATTAGAGACTTCTTCCTTTCATTCTATTCTAACTGATAAGACAAGCGAGGTCTCCATCTACGTATGACAGATAAGATAGCCCTGAACTACTAGTCCAACAGATTCATTATTTGATTTATCATCTACCGTTTTGGAATAATGTGCACCATATCACTCTGTTCATTAGAATCATAGATGCACTTTGGTGGCAGCTCCAACTTCGTAATGTGCAAGCGGGAAAACCTTCTCCCATTTTAAACCCATTTGCTGTTGAATATTTTATGATTCAATTTCTGTTCATGGAGCTACTTCGCGTCCGGCCAGTAGTTTTCAGTTGATATCTCAATATTCTATTACATTCACATATTGCATGTAACTCACAAAAGTTCTTACTATCACAAGACTAATAGGGAAATTTGTGTGATATTTTATACTGGTGTATTCATAATCAACTCCAAATATTGCCCATTTAAACACTTGTATCATTCATTACCATGAATGGTTTTGTATTCAATCGAATATAGTCTTGATGATGTCGCAGTGTCTACGGAATTAGCAAACAACTGACGACAAAAAATTTATTCTCCTTTATTCCAAGTTCATTTTCTACACTGTCTCTATGAAAAAAAAAAAACGTGGAAAGAACACTCCTGCAAACTGAGTTAAAAACGATACCATGGATCCTAATGTTCTCCCAACTGGCTGGTGAACGTTTCTAGAGTATTTTGATAAGGTGCAGTGCGACGTAATTACAGCCGCGAGTTTTACTGGTGGAATTTTGCGAGCGGTCTGTGAGATACGCAGTACAAGACTAAAGTAGACTAATAACAAGTTATTTGAGTTTCAATTGATGATTGGTACTAGCCGTTACAGCTCACACATATATGTCAGTCAAAAGACACTCACTCTGGCAGCCCCAATTATCATAAGTCTTTGACATATAGGTGAAATTTTTTTGGCAGCAATTGATTACAGATATGTATGAAAAGGAGTATGATCTATACATTGAATGAATTATCAAACATCGAAAAACAAAATTAATGGGGATGAAGTGATTTTTGTCTAGCAAAGTGGAAACGGTATCAAAAAGTAATAGCTTCATGTTATAATCATTCATTCGAGAACTAACAATGCATAAGAAAAAAAAAGGATCAGATTAAGAATATATATGAAAGAACTAGCATAGAAAATATATTGGATATATATTTCACTAAACTATTTCACAACTGATATGACTATGTATTGACAAATATACTAACATTGATCTCACAATGGGGTCTTGCGTACCCAACAACCACTTGGAGTGTTCTTGTCAGCAATACTGAGTGCATCTGGAGTAAATCGCTGTCGGTGTGAGTGAGTGGGGATACCAATGGAAATTACATAAGGGGGTGCCACCCAATTTACAACCGTTAAGAATTTATTGGGCAAACAAAATCCGACTGGGTCTTTTGGACCACAGTGTGAGGTGCGGAGGCTGAATATATAATTTGAATAATTTCAGAATCAGTCAACGTTTACTCATGACGTGAAATTGACGTCGTATTGACTCGTTACTATTTTGTGTTTTTTTTTCCATAAGGCGATTATCATATCCTAAGAATCATGATTCCTTCCTCATAGTAACATCATCTTTTCATTTTGAATGGTTTTATGTTCATAGCAATTTGCCTCAACTACTTAGAATGCTGATCTTAGCTCTGTACTTTCGAAAAAATTACTAGACATTAGTAATAACTCCCCTAAGATCTAGAAAACTCTGCCGTTCGATACCAGACATTACTTGAGAACGTTGAGCCGTGTTCCAATTTCAGATAACCATACATTGTATGACCACTGCCCATTCAATCTCAATTAGAGAAGATTAAAATGCTTGAAGTATAGTTGAAATACTAATAACAAAAATATTCCGCACTCAATTATAACTAAATGAGTATTACATATATATAGTTGCTTGGACACCTCAGGTGGGGTTGCGCCGCTTCTACTGAAGCTCTCTAGATCTTTTATTTGAGGGGAATCAGTCCTCATCGCCTTGTTCTAGATATTCTGACATATTTCTCTCCATGTCTTACTATTTTTGTAGCCATTTCTACCTGAGTCTGCCTCTTCCGCCTGGTTTTCATAGTAAAATTGCCCTCACTGTGTCTTCTTCTTTTTTTCTCCATATGTGTCCTGACCATTTCGTCCTCTGTTGTTTTATTTTCCTCACTATATCTTCTCCTTGCAGCTATTGTTCTATTTCAAGGTTCATTAGTTTTCTATATTCGTTTCCTGTCGTTTTTACTAATCCTGTAATAGTTCTCACAATTTTTTTTTCTACTATTCGTAAATCTTCTTCATCTTTTTTCATCATTGTCATTGTTTCTGCAGCGTACATTATTATCGGTCTGATTATTGTTCTATAAACTACTAATTTTGTTTTCTTTGTTAGGTTTTTATTCTTGAGTAATTTTTTATTTGCGTAAAAGGCTCTGTTCGCTGTTGATATCTTCTTTCGGATTTCTGTTTCCCTGTCTCCTTTATTTAATAGCATAATGCCTAGGTATTTGAATTTATTCACCTCGTCAAACTGTAGATTACCTATTTTTATATTTCTACTTCCTGACTTTTTTCCTATTCTCATTATTTTAGTTTTGTTCTCATTTATTTTTAGGCCCATTTTGTTTCCTTCTGTTACAATTTTTTAGACCATTTCTCTCAATATTTTCTAATTTTTTGTTGCCAATACTATATCTTCTGCGTATGCTATTATTTGTCCGCCTTCAGTTCTGGGTATTCCTTTGTTCAAATTCCTCATCACATATTCTAGCACTATGTTGAACAGAGTTGCCGATAGTGTATCTTCTTGTCTTACTCCTTTGTTTATTTTGAATTCTTGAGTTTCTCTTTTTTGTGTTTTAATTTTGGTTGTTGTTCCACTCAATGTCATCAAGATCAATCGTCTTAGTTTAGCTGTTATCTCAAATTCTCCTAGGGCTGTCATAAATTTTTCTCTTTTGATCGAGTCAAATGCTTGTTTGAAGTCAATGAATCTATAAGTCTATGTTCATTTTATATTCATGTGCTTTTTCTATTATCTGTTTAACTGTATGTATAGCGTCTGTTTTTGATCTGCCTTGCGTGAATCCGCACTGATGCTGTCCTATTATGTTTTCTGTTTTTTTCTGGACTCTCTTTTGTATTAGTGTTGACATCATTTTATATGTCGTGTTCAATAGCGTTTTACCTCTTTAATTTTTGCATGTTTGTTGGTCTCTTTTTTTGTGAATTGTGATTATTTGTCCTCTTTCCCAATCCTTTGGCATTCTTTCTGTTCTTCACATCTTCATTATAAGTTTATATATACTCGTGTAGTTCATCTCCTCCATATTTCATTAGTTCCGTGTTAATTCCATCTTTGCCTGGAGTATTACAACTTGTGTAAAAATTTATCGATGAACTATCAATGTATGTATATTCATGAAAATCTAGAAGGATCTTATAATCTCACTTGTATTATGAACTTCGAATATCATCAAGTGATTTCATCAAGTACTTTGAACTTACCGCGAAATCGCATCAAAAAACTTTAATTTCACTGGAAAAGCCATCGTTCAATCAGCCATGCTTTCAGATTCCTGAATATGGCCAAAGCTCAATCCAGTGATATTGAGATGAACGGATGAGTTATTCAAACACAGATATCGATAGACTCTCTCTCTCATTATTCAGTGAGTTTCAGTGACTCAGTATTGATTTCCACCTGGAGCAACCCAAATCATCCGTTTTAAAAGCTCTATGGGATTATTGTTACGGGGCAGTATTCACATACACAGGTTGATTTCCCATCTGTCTAATAAATATTTTTATGGAGGACATCAATTCCAGCAAGTAATCATGATAGAGGCAACGGAAATGGTCAAAATACAGTAGAATAAAAGTTTTTATTGCGAAGAAATCATTGGAAGTGATAGAACAATGAACAAATTCATTGACAGAGCTGATCTAGAAAAAACTGTAATGATTGTCTGAATTTATATTCTCTGATCTATAACCAACAAGAAACACTGCTTCCATAGACAAAATACGCCACAGGCTTGTTTCTTTCAGAGTCTTGACTTCCAACATTCTGATAGTCAAAAATTCAGAATACAGATGGTGTCTAAGAGAACTGGTGTTTCAATGGAAATTGTGGCGGTCGTGTTCCTATAAGAATCGAGAAGTTCTATTGCTCATATGCAAAGCTTCTTTAAAGAGGAGGCCTCGAGAAATCGACCGCTTTACTGGCTCCTGCCACTGTGTGGCACGCGGTCCATGATCATGTTAAATTGTTCTGCATCTATTTGAGCTCTTGAAACAGAACAATACAAAATGCTTTATAAATCTCTCTGAAAGGTTATAAAAAATAAGAATTGGACGTTGAGTGAAGCTTGTGGAACTCGTACATATTCTATTGTGCTTATCAGCATAGTAGTAGAAATAAATGGTTTGAGGTGAGCGTACGAGATAAGTGTGGTTCGACGATGAATGAACACAAAAGACTTGGCAGTTTGATTCTAGAATAAGCTCGTATATAAGGGAACTTGTGCAATTGCACCATGCAGCCATTATGCTATATTTATGATCTTCTTATCAATAATATCAGTGCTACTCTCAAGCAGGTTGAGCTAGTGTAATATCTAAGGAATAACTTACGTCTCGGTGTTCACCAGCGCAGCGCTGGAATATTACCACGGGATTATATCTTACTCGCATATATCCAGCAAGTACCATTTCCATCATCATTTATTGTTGTCATAACTTCAAAAACATCTTTTCCATCTTCAAATGTTCAACTGGAGTTCTTGTGATAAAACTCATGATGAATTTGTGTCTATCATTTTGTTCACTGGTATTTAAATGCTATTACTTATAAGATTGGATGATGACTGCATTCTATCTGTCATAAATTGATTCATTTGTTGATTCTGAGCTATAAATTTTTGATTCAGATTACTTTGTGCGTAAATTTGATCTTCTATTTTGACATGTCATAAGAATGATTTTATTTGAAATAACCCAATAATACAGCTCAAACTCATAGTAATTCTCCAAGTTCAATGCAATTCATGGAAATTTTCATGAAACTGCCTTTTGGGAAATATCTTATTCCAGAAATGCATGCTTGAAAAATCAAAATAAGTTGTTGCAACATTTTTTCCTGATTTATGTATTCTTGCAGAATATGAGACTTCCTCAAGAGCACTTGTCGCGATGAATATGTACCGACTAGAAACAATTAATCAAAATCTATAACTCTGATGCATATTTTGGATAAAGATGCATGTATTAGCTTCGTGGCCGCATTAGAGACTTTCTACACGTGTAACTCACAATGTTTCTTCATCGATCGTCCTATATGATAATACTATTTTTTCTTTTGTCAATGTCACTTTGCCGGTTACTATAGATGAGGAGACAATTATTGGGAATGAAACAGTTTATATTATAGCTGTCATGAGTATTCTTGGAAAATTGTATTGAATATCTGAGCAGCCATAGCTCAGCCTTCCATAAAATATCTTCGAGAGACTGACAGCTGTATAGTTTCGGATTATTTGACTGGTTCTTTCAGTTCAGGTGTACTTACTGTCGATTTTATTGCACTTTTATTAGGCTTTATTTCATAGATCTGACAAATTCCATTACAAATATAACAGAAGCTTCTGGAACATCTTCGAACATTGAAAACACAAACAAATCGAAAACATAATAAAACATCAATGCACTATTGTTTCAGATGTAGACCAAATATATATAGTGAATGTTTCGTGATGTTCCTCAATCAGTGTTGACAACTAGAGAGCTTTGTACTGATCTTTGTATATCTCTTGTTATGAAGATACTACTACTTGCGCCGTTTCACTCAATGTCTGTGCAACATTTCATCAAAAGATTGAGAAATCAGGAAGATTATTACCTTCAACCAGTAACTTTGATATTCAGTAATGGGATATCTATCGCCTTTTACCTCTCGGTATAAAAAATTACTTCTTCCCTCTGACCAATATGTTTATGTTTATCACTCGATTACAAGCCTCATCATGATATTAATCAAGAACATGAATTGAGAAGTGCTTTTCGGGTCAAATAAGTTTTATGAGTGTATATGGCAAACAACATTGAGACGAGTAATGTGACTAACTTAGTAATGTGTATGGTTTGCCACATTTCCTTCCTCATAATTCCCTGGAATGATTATGGCAAATAATATAATAAATGTCATATATGGCTTCTATGTGTTTGATGTTAGTATGATTGACACAATATCATCCAAAATGTATTATTCACCTAATATGTAATACTGTAACATAATCACATCCAATTATACCTAAGCTAGCTTCATCTAGAGATAATTGATGCAATGAATGATAGTCTATTTGGCTTCATGCTGAATCTATATGTGGCGTCAATTTATAGTTATCGATATCAGATATTGGTGATACAAGAAACCTACTGTACTTGGGGTGCAATTGGCAGCATTACAAGTTAGTTTCGCCATGTTTTAGCGAGTTCGTACTCACTTTTGTTATCAATAATCACGCCACAAACGTCTAAAAATGTAAGCAAACTGCATTTCTAGTCCACGAAGCTTCGTTAGATTGAGGAATATGAACAACAACGATATTCATTGTGATTGATAACAAAGCTTGTTAATTAGTTTTGATCCTCATGATACTTATTACTTCTCAAAAACTGTGATCAAAAATAGATTCCGCTATATCTAGATGTTCAACGAGAGCTGATCGCAAGCTTCAAAAGCATTCAATTGCATATATCAATGATTATATCACACACCTTAGCAACAACCAATGAAATTGAGGGATTTTCCATGATAACGAGGTATATCGCGATAATATTTTCTCCTAACTCGATATACCATAGTAGCTTTTTGAAAAATTATAAAAAATATAAAAATTAATGAATTTTATGGTTTGTGAAATACTCCTTGCAAATACACCTCAAGATTCGGTATATTATCGCATATACCTTGAATTTAACTCAAATACTTTTTGTCTTGGGTAATTTTTTACTCGGCAAATTTGGAGATTTATAATCAACGATAATATCCCTCGAGCCAAAGCTCTCGGGTATTATCAGATTATGAATCCCCAAATTTGTCTCGTAAAAAATTACCCAAAAGACAAAAAGTATATTCGTGAAATTCTTCGGTATATCGATAATACACCTCTCTATCGGTATATTACCGTTGAGAATATTCATATTGTACTACTAATCCACTTTGAGTTAGTTGAATGAACATCGTTGGAAATACTAGGTTTGTTCCTACAGAAAATCCCTGACTTGGTATTGATAGTCCCGTACTAATTTTTTGTACGCATGCGCGAGATATGACTGATTTCAAACTAGCCAGTGATTATTTGTTGGAACACATGTTCAACAGTTAGAAGAATCACAACAGATCCAATTACATTTTCACTTATTCTAAAGTGCTCAATAAAGTTCACAGTATCATAATCCTCAATTGAGATCAAGTAATTCTGCTTTTTAGATCCTATTCTTCCTTGTAAAAGTTCTCTAAAATTATCATCGACAGATTCACTTGATGAAGACGAAGTAATTTCGTGAACACTACTAAACTCACTATTATTTATATTTAATAGGTTTGTGAGAATTTCTGAGCTTTACTTTATACAGTTGATAACTGTCAACAACCTCACAATGCGCATGCGGAGATTTGAAGTTTGTGGATAGTCAGGGAACTTTTCCGACTATCAGCAAACTGGTTCATTGTCTGTTGGAACAGAAAACTTTCTAGTCAGGGATTTGTCACAACTGCTACTGGAACACCTAAAATCAAACTGCGCAGACTCTGGACAGTCTCGGACAGTTTTGTACTGCTGTAGGAGTAAACCTAACTATCATTCATAGAAAAAAAAGTGATTCACATAATAATAACTGCTTTCCTCTTCTTGAACCATTCTAGGCTTGGAATTATTATCATGCGACGTTATCATAATAAATCTTTTTGTATCAATGGTTGTTATAAATACCAAGAGTGATACAATAGAATCTAAATATTTCTCAAATATTGGCTGGAACTACAACGACTTGACATTGACATTGACTTGATTTTCACGGCCAATTTGCAAGACAAGTTGAACATGTTTTCAGTTAATATTTATCGTAGGGACATGAGAGGACTAGATCAGGTTATTTTTCTAGAATAATAGGATCTACTTGATGATTACAAGGATTGGGAGATCAAAACAAGATCGGAATATACATATTGTGAAATAGATGAACTCCACTATCCTGCACTGATGACAGGTTAGTTTTTTCAGTGCTTAAAAGGATCTTCAGCTAAATTTCCTAGGAATAGAGAATCAAATAATAAATCGAATGGTTACTATGGACACTGTTCAGTTCTTAGTCCCTCCCGTGTACTAAAGCCAAGCCTCAGATAATCGATATGCAATGAGATAGGCACTCTGGCTGATTATATAACTCAACTTCACTGTACTGAAAAGTACCATTGAGGCCAAAAATCGTGTCGACATGTATCGATCTCAGATGATGATGTGATAACCGATCTTTGAATTAAAATTTTGTGAAATATTGAAATATCTTGAATTATAGATCCTTTGATTATCGTTCTCACGGATCAACCAATAGGCTGCTTCATCGCGCTCTGCATTCTTGTAATCAATACTCATGATATATCACATTATTAGATATCTCAAAAACAACGTGCCTAAGAGGACTGTGACAATTATAAAGGCTTCCATTTTGTCTCATCACTTGTCTTTGCATGTCAAATGTAATCAACTGAACCATGATATCGTATTGAGTTTATTCGTATGGTCATATGTGAATAAACTTTTTTTCATATTTGTAATGATGTAAGTGAATGTTTGTTAAATGCGAATAATTATATTTAGTTTTGAAGCTGACATCTTATATTTTTCTGCCATACACTCCTATAACTGTTTATGTCTGCACAACATACTATAATCCAGCATAACAATGCAGTGCCTGCAGAATTTATGGAAAAATTTTATTGTAAAGAATGATCAACATACTTTCAGTATTCACGCGATGAAACATAGGAATTTTCTCAATTTTCTCTGGTGATATCGTACGTGACCTGTTTCTCAACACATTTGCTTGGCGGCAATATTAAGAATCCTGCTTGCAGAACTTTATTTTTTCTTTATGATTTACGACAAGGAACAAAACTGTAAATCTTGATGACAGCAATACAAGGCGTTTTCTTTGTTTAGGTAGCTTTTGTTTGCAGAATGTTTTATAACAAGTGCGGAGAAAATCAGAAATATGTTGAAAACAAAACGCTGATATTGTGCAGTACTTCAGTGCTACGAAAGATTTGACAGTTCTTCAAATTTGATTGTTTTGCCTCGATATCGGTGGAAAGAGAAGATTTCATTCACAAATACAATCAAAACTCACACAACAGGACAGTTTATGCAGCAGTATCCACCAATAAATTTGGGATTCATTTCTTTTGTGAAAAATCATCAACAGATATTAATTACTAAAAAAAATCAGTACTGTAGTCTGCAATCTTTGAGATCGAGTTTCTGCTCCTGATACTACCACCAATTTATCAATTTGTATGAAGCCCGATAGTGTCATAGAAATACTTAAATTCGAAGATCTATCTCATAATCAGTCAATTTTTGATATCAATTCCAACAAAGTCTTGGCTTAGGAAATTCAAAGTTGATCGAGATTTTATTTCACTATTAACAGCCTGCGTCACTTCCGTAAAACGAGCATAAGATATACATTCGCTGTTTCACAAGCAGACTATCGTATATCGCACACTTACAAATGTCTATTTGATTTAATTTCTTGCAACGACTCATAGCCAAGAAACATGTTGATTTTAGCGATGAAAATCAGTGGCTATAGTATCAATGATATTCTCGAGAGTTATTTATCACCAACTCACCAGTTTTTCTGAATCTTTTATGTTAATTCTTCCTGTCATAGAATTTCTGTAACCTATCAATAATCTTTTGTAACCTCTAATTCAACAGGACTGATGTCTTACTCGAAAACAGTGAGTTAAATGAATGATGTCTCATTTTTGTTGCTGATTAATAGACTTATTTTTCGATAAATGACAGCAATAAGCTCAATCATCCACAGATATTTTGTGAAGGTACCGATAAGTTATACAATATCTACTCTGGCTTCAAGGATCATCCCTTATTATTACTGTAATTTAACCTCTTTCAACATCGTATGATAAGTTGGAATTCATTATAATACGTTGAAAACTCTGTTCAGATTAGATCTTATAATGTACGAAGCAATTTTCAATGCTTATGAAGCATTGACGTCATCAAAGGAAACTTACATGACTATGATGTTATTGAGGAGAATAATCATAAATGAAATGACAGCTAATCTTGTTTACTTTAGTACAACTTCTATCAACAGCGTCATAGTGTACACAAGGTAATATTCCTTTGTTCGTAATATGACGTTGATGTCATAATGAACATTATTGGACCAATAGAAATTGCTGATTGATATTTGATTCAACATAGAAAGCTATTTTTCCGCAGATATATAATTGAACGGAACGGAATAAGCTTTCGTAGCTCTATATCTTGAAATTTATATTCATTTTCGCTTATATTGTTTCGATGGATTCCATACCAAGTGATTCATTCGCAACATTCCAACAGATATATTGCGTACATTTCTTCGAAACTTATTCTCTGCTAGAAATGCAGTAAATTTTAATGTAATGGACATAAGACTGCAGCGATTAAAAATAAATCAAGGCTCATGCACAGTGTGCTTTTGTAATGCACAGGAATACCTATAAAATTTATGGGAAACCGATGTATGGTAGCCGATGTGCCACAAATCACCTTCCTTTCGAACAAAAAATCTGACGTGGATATCACGTGACTTACTTGTACATCATTGGATAGGTATACATGATCAAACACAACATCTCATCATTCCACGGCTAGTCGGTTGCTATAAAAACAGTAGATCATCATTCTTACGCTACTACATTTGTTAATACTGATTTCCAGGATTCTGCGGCTAACAGTTCTGAATTTGAGCGCAAAATTTCAAGATCGTCAAGTACAGTGCACTTTCGACTCAGTTGATCTCAATAAGAATGGGATATGATCATCTAGACAGTACTATCATCTTCAATACTGTATTCTAATATTCTACGTTCGATCGTTTTGGATTTATGCGGAAAATCAAAAAATGTTTTGAGCAAACTGCACTCCCGTCTTAGCCGATCACAATCATAATGCAAGGTGTACAACTAGATGCTATAAAAGTGCTTAATACAAAATCCCAATATTCTGCGACTGATTATCTTAAATTTATGAGAAATATTCGAAGAGTCTTTAATATGAAGTGCACTTCCGGCTTAGCCGATTGGGACGAAAATAGGAGACGATCATTTGAATGCTACAGCAATTTCAAATACTGAATTTTAGAATTCTACGGCTAATCATTCTAGATTCATGCGGAAAATTAAAAAAAAGTATTAGGTGAAGTGCACACCCAGTGCAGACGGTTGCAACCATAATGCGAAGTGCACATCAAGATCCTAGATCCTATACCAGTCTTTTGAACAATATTTCAGAATTATACGTTTGACGAATTCTGAAATTTGCGAGTTACGCACATACGCTCATACATATGTACAAACGTACCGACATCAAGCCAAAAATAGTCAAAATGGATTTAGGGATGCTCAAAACGAATGTTCCCATCAAAATCTTGATAGATGAATCTTCACGGTTCCACAATACTTTCTTGTAGGTACTTAGTACAAGTGAATAAAAACGATGAATGTGCAATCCCGGCCACCTCAATTGATATTCTTCAACTTTTATTCATTCTCGAAAGTAAAATCATAAAAAGTTCGGATTTTTACTGGCGGACATATTTTTCACTCTATTTTGCATGAAGTTGGAAACATCAATCTGCAAAACAGAAATTCGATAGAGAATTAAAACAGGATACTAATAAATCTATCATATTTGAGAGTATTTTGTGGAATTTGCCCGAACAGATACTCTTAATACAGATTTTTTGGTTGTTCATACTTTCACGTCATTCATTTCATCCTCATATTCATTAAAAACTGTTATTTGTTACTTGTAAAGGCACTGTGATTGTAAGTAGCCTTGTTCTGTCCTATTGATCTGGTCCGTGCTATTATTTTGACAGCTGTTTTGTCGTATGAATTGTTTCATATCGTGCTGCCGCCTAGTGGACTCCCTCATCACTATTCAATTTTTTGCGCCTTAGGCAACTCTTTCGTCATTTGTGTATGTTTGGCTGAAGAATTACCCAATTGAGGTCGAGATGCGATATTCCTCAAGACTCTAATTAATCACTAACTTGAGTGAAAATCTGTACTCAACTGTTTGGAGTATATGAACGGTCATTTTAAAAGAGTGTCTTGGAAACAATTTCAGTGCGCGAATAATAGATAAGAATTTTTGTGCCAGATTAATACCGGGCCAAAGTTTTTATCACTTTTGATGAACGCTGTCCATCGAAGCTATTCCGGATCTAAATTATTCTTTCAAGGACAATGAAGCCGATCAACATCTGAAGGTAATACACCATTTCAACTCCAAACTCATTTATTTATTTGGAATCTTACAACTGAATTACAATAAAGTTAGTTAGAATTTCACATCAAAAAAATCAACAGTTGAAACAGATTACATCTTTAGCGCCAATTGGCGTGTTCTTTTCAGGTTTTTTCCTTTTTTCTTTTTTTTTATTTGTTGTCATTTTCTACGTCTACATTTCATCGCATTTTTATCGTCATCTGGATCATCTATTTCTACGTCCCAAACGTTATTTTCTCAATTATCGCCAATTTGGAAATTCAATATCACAGGTCAACGCCCCCGTTTTACTTGTTCCGTCCGTGTATTTCTGGCTAAGACGTCATCGAGATCTTCGCTGTGACCAGCGATCCGCACCATTTTGAGGATTGTGAATCAACACATGCGCAGAAGGATAAGATCCCAAATTTTTGCTATAATTTTCCGTTTATTATTATTTTGTTACTATTTTTGTATCAACGATAGCTATCAAATAGTTATACTTCTGTTAGGTGTAGTCACGTTTGTTTTGTGTTGTCGCCATCGTCGGGTGTCAGACATAGCCAACGCGAATCTGCGCGACGCGATAATTTTTAGAGCTATCCACATATTCACTTTTCTTTCTGCGCATACTACGATCCTTGAGGGTACCCTCAAACGACACGTAGGAAGTGTGAGTGCTACTGTCATCTTGTTACTCTACGTAAGAGCTCTAGGCGCTTTTGTTAGCGTGAGTTTTCGTTGCGGTGGTGCTTGCCATCTGCCTGGCTTTGTAGTCTGTTTTGTATGCGCTTACCAATATTTGATCACTATTTTGCTATTTACGTTCATTCGTATTGTCATCATTGAGTATTATGACGCCCCCGATTTCTTCCCCTCCCTCCCCCGTCTAGGTTTGGCGATCAACCGGTTGCTCAGTCTGCATTTAGGTCGTCTAGTGCCCAACTTAAATAAAAAAGGGAGTACTCCATCAATTTGTGGACCGCAGGCCGGTTTCACAGAGCTAGCCATGGTCAACCCGTAGGGATTGTAGGAAGGTTACAATACCTCTCATGAAACTTGAATAATTTCATCCGCAAAACTTTCGAATATTTGACATTCTTCCAGTCCTGATTTTAATACAACTTATGGTCTATCCCAAAACTGTTACCTATCAAAGCTTGAAGATCTCCCAATTGGAATCTTAGTACATCGAGTTATTCAGTAACTTTGACTGATAATTAATCTCAAATTATAGCTCTATTATTGTAGATAAGTGTTGGATAGTCTTATTCCTCATTACTATATAAACAGTATTCCATCCGATGAGATAAAGTTCTCTGCTAGTTCTAGATTGAATAATTGGATATCACGAGATGAATAATCAGCTTTTGCTCTATCAATAATGATGTATGCAGATTGTAAGGTATGATCGTTTCGGATTCTCATTTATTACTCCAATATATACTTGTCATATTCACGCGCGAAAAGAAGGTGGACGAGATTGAAATGTCCGGAGCGCATCTTTGATAGCAAAGAAGAGGTTATAAAAAGAATATTTTCTTTATTCCAGTTCAAGAAGCTGTTTAGTACAGCCAGATCGCATTGATCATACATGAATGATTGGACCAATTCGAAATAACATATTGCATGTCATCAGCTGTAGTAACAAGCAAGGATTTACAAATGCGGTATGGAATTTTAAAATCTTAGAATAGAGAATCCAGTAGATATTTATTTTGTCTCTAAGTTGTACAACCAGCCGATAAAAGAAACGATCAACTTTTGAGTAGCTGATCTGTCACTACCAGTACTCAAATATCATTATCGAGACCTGAACATTACTCGTGAGGAGTAACAAATATTCAACCTGAAACCCAACCGTCAATCGGATCACATGCTTCTAGAAATACAATGTATCCCTGTTTAAAATGTTGACTTCACAAACGATCTTGTATCTTGAATTTCTATGTGAGACAAAAAATTCTTAGCGAAGGCCATGTAGGGATACAGTTTTATGCAACACAATATCTCATTTTTTTATTGAATTTATGGTTTGTGGGACGTTATGATTGATTGACAGTTCTCAAAATATAAATAAGAATACCATGAAACATTCACCCGCAAAACATATACATATTGGAGCCAGAGATAGATAATGGAAAACTTTTTAACTTATGACCACTCAACACTTACAGCCAAATCAACATGGCTATTATCATCAATCAAACATATTCCTGCAATGTGATTGATGGATACAATGTTTAAACAAGTATTGGGAGAACAATCAGCCCCTTGATCCTTCCGGAAACATTCAATTTTGCTTGATACACAAATAGTCTGATGTGACTGATGTCAACATAAATTTGTTTGATAAAAAGCAACTGCTTGTAGCAATCACTTTTTTGGAGATATGATAGTCTACAATATGAATGGCCAGGTAAGTCTCAAATATGATGTATGTAATAACAAATTATTGAAATGAGTGTATTCTTCCCAAAGAGTTATATTCTATCTAACCTCACAAGTGTAACTATCATTTATTATACTATAAGTAGTTGGAGTATTATCGATTATTTTTGTGGTGCTATCACGAATGTTTATTGCGCTTGCGTTTGAATACCACGAGTATGCAGCATGAGTGGTATTCACAAGCACAATAAACATGAGTGATTGCACCACAAAAATAGTCTATAATACTTTAACTACAAATGGTATATGGAGGACTATTCCAGGAGTCAAACCATTTTTTCGAATTAGTTTTCTATGAATCTAGTAACAACTCACGTAATTTTCATAGGAACGAGTAAACAAACTTCTGTCAAACTGAAAAATTAGAATTCCTTTCATTTTCTTTGACGAATAATAGAGAAATATATTGCGTCTTGATATGGAATCTAGTTCAGAAAGGTTTGGTGATAGATCAGAAGATAAAATTGATGAAGATATTCAGAAAAATATTCCATTAAATACAAAGGAAGCACAAATTGGAGGTATCCACATCTTTGAGTGAAATACTCACTGTGACCACTAGTGTAATACCCGATGGTATTTCTACACGTCCAAATACTCACTGATAGGTACCGTTTCTATGGCGATTTAGCATTGTTAACCTTGTTATAAATACCACGAATAGGATAGTCAGAAATATACCACAGTCTACTTGAACTTTTTATATCACATCTATTCGAGGTGTTAATAACAGTAATGAACAACATAATAACTTTGTTCAGCAACATATGTGAGCTTCTGCACATTGTTTCGGTCGCAAGAGCAATCTCCTGGCCATAATTAATGGACACGTGAGCTATATGTACACATGGCCACATAATCTCTACTGGATACTTATTACTTCACCACAATGTCATGCTATTCGACCTCATTAACATCAGTTTATCACATAAATGGAAATACTTCATACAATATCCAACATTATTGTTTGCACCTGTGTAAAAGTGGTATTCTTAATATTAGGAATAGAGGATGGTCAAAGAAAGTTGACATACACTCTTCACTATCGTTTTTACTATTATGTTTATCATACTATGAAAATAACGTAATACCTATAATAATCCATTAACTCAGTTATATGAGTACGACCGAAAAACAAGCTATTTGATTTGTGTACTACAAGTAAAAATAATACTTTTTCTATGGCTAATGGTATTAGTCCGTGAGACAGCGCATAGATTTTTCGTTGATTACCGCTCACTTGAAACTTCGTGAGTGACTTCATTGTGATGAGTCCGACAGCTTTCACATTTGAGAAATTCTTGATGTGGGGGCGTTTTCCAGCGAGAGCTAATTGAACATGTCAATTTCATGAGGTCTAGTAAATGTATTACCGTCATATTGATATATACACTAATCAAAAGATATTTTGATTATAAAATGAAAAATAATATTGTCCGACATGAATATTGGGGGCCAGTGGTGAGTCCGACAAGCCGCACTTGTCAAAAGTACGTTGGTATGAAAACGGATTACCGCTAGTCTGAGACTTTGTGGACGTGTTCAGTTATTTTTTTTCTAAGATTTGGTCATTTTGTCCGACAAATTTTCGGGGGCGTTTTCTCAGTCCGACACTGAAAACGTGTAAGGATTATGACAATTCCTTTATCAATGACCGCTCATCCCTATGTTTTTTATTTTACATTCAAGTAGTGTCTAGAACATTACTGTATACATGTCCGACAATTTAAGTGGGGCAATACTCCAGAAAAAGCCAAAATATGTGGTATGAATGCGGCATATCAAGTCAGTATGATTATTGATTATGAATAATTGAAAAAAGGCTTGTGCACCAATATATTAATATTATTTTGGAATCAAATGTGTGATATAAAGTCAGTATACTAAGATAATCACCTCAAATATCATTCAAATTTACCTTTAACTGTGATATCTATATATTAGTACGTCAAGAGCAAACTTTCGATCTCTTTTTAAGCATATTGCATGCACGGAGGAGTGTGAGATTCAGCATACTCAAAATTTATATGGAGAAGATGTGCAGAAAGCGAAAATTATATACAGGTGTCCCATTTTAATATATATAATAATACGTGAAGAGGAAGCTTTGTATCCTTTTTCAAGCATATTGCACGCACGAAAAAATTTGATATTTGGCATACTTGAAGTTTATATGATCGAGTGCAGAAAGCTGAAAGTATATACAGGTGTCCCATTTTAATTTTACGACGTGAAGAGAAAACTTTGTACCGCGCACACGAGGTGATGTGAAACTTGGCTTAGTTGAAGTCTGTGTGGAGAATGTGAGATATGGCATATTTAAAGTATATCTGAAGAAATATGCACCGAATGAGAAAATATTTATATTTATATATATATATATATATATATATATATATATATATATATATATATATATATATATATATATATATATATATATATATATATATATATATATTTATATATATATATATAATTATAGTAGAACCGCCTGACTTCCTAATCATGGGGTTCGACCAGGCTCAGCATGGGGTTTGCCACCGTTCTGGAAAGGCCTGTATTCAGTAGTTTTTCCTTTAAATGTAAGATGCAATACCTTCAAATAACTGTTTTCAATCAGTTCAAACGGAATGAAAGCTCAAATATATAGACCTTATATGCTAATAAATATATAAAAAAAGTTTCGAATTTAATTTTATTATCCTACATTTTTTAAAATACACATAGTTTCAATAGAATATTCCGATACGTCTCTGTTTTTCTACCTATTTTATATTGGGATAATCCTCTACTAATGATGTGGTGAGTGCCCGGCCCGTGATTCGTTTTACTATAATGAGCCTTCAGAATCTTCTTCTGATGATTCTGATGAAGAATAAAATCTAAATAAATAAAAATCAATATATTTCTTTGTCTATTTTCTTCTCTATTTTTTTTTAAATTATTTTGTTAATGAATTATTCATTACTAGCTTCTAAACAACTTATCTCTTGATATTGAATACTATAAAAACTGAGTTATATATGTGCGAGCGTTTTCTTGTCGGACTGACAATAAGAACCAATATTTCTGTCGGACAATATGTTTTTTGGACAGATAATATGTTTTCGAATTATGACTGTTTTGGTCCGACAAGCGGTCATTGATGAAGGAACTGTTATAATCCTTACACGTTTCCAGTGTCGGACTGAGAAAACGCCCCTGAAAATTTGTCGGACAAAATGACCAAATCTTAGAAAAAAAATAACTGAACACGTCCTCAAAGTCTCAGACTAGCGGTAGTCCGTTTTCATACCAACGTACTTTTGACAAGTGCGGCTTGTCGGACTCACCACTGGCCCCCAATATTCATGTCGGACAATATTATTTTTCATTTTATAATCAAAATATCTTTTGATTAGTGTATATATCAATATGACGGTAATACATTTACTAGACCTCATGAAATTGACATGTTCAACTAGCTCTCGCTGAAAAACGCCCCCACATCAAGAATTTCTCAAATGTGAAAGCTGTCGGACTCATCACAATGAAGACACTCACGAAGTTTCAAGTGAGCGGTAATCAACGAAAAATTTATGCGCTGTCTCACGGACTATATAAGACCTGATGACAAGAAGAAAAAGTCTCAATTCTTTGAGCATGTTTGAGGGAGCTAGACTTTATGACTTTGGAGCTATAGGCACAGCCTTATAAAATATCAATAGCAGTACTCTTCACATTTGAACTGAACGTGGCAATAATAGCTTCAGAATATTTTCTTCCAAAGTATGTGTTGTGGACTTTTTCCGGGGAAAATTCTTCATCCGGTCC
Organism: Dromius quadrimaculatus; assembly: GCA_963989225.1. Taxonomy (NCBI): domain Eukaryota; kingdom Metazoa; phylum Arthropoda; class Insecta; order Coleoptera; family Carabidae; genus Dromius; species Dromius quadrimaculatus. The sequence continues at coordinate 10,514,068 of OZ022328.1, forward strand.
CTATCAAAGACCAGATTCTGGATCACGCTCACTTCTCCAGATGAAATACTTATTTGTGGTGAGAGTACAAAAATATTCAAATGGATATATCACCTTTAACAGAATGCGGCTTTCCTGTTAACTTTCTTGTTATTCTTATTGCAGTTCTATGTCAGCGATCGTTGATGGTTGGCTATTATCTCGACATGTGAATGTTACTCTATGTATATGTGTCACATTGGAGTGTGAGCAAATGTATCAAAGCATGAAAATTCTCCATTAGTGGGAAAAGTAGGGTCCATTTGGTGCACTTGACTGTAGTGGCTCGTTATTTGGCTGATATATTCTGCGGCCGCTACTTATAACTGATACATTTTGTTCACGAAATTTTAAACCGCAAGTAGGAATGTGTTCATATATTAATTAAACTTCGTTGGTATTGGTATGTACTATACTAAGAATAAGAGCTATGATTTGAGTTTTCTGATTCGAGCAATGATCGTACAACATTGTGTTTAATTCATTGGAAGATGAATAATTTAATGAAGATGAATGGCAATATATCATTGTGTTGATCGAGATCTTCAGTATCCTAATAATAATCAATGATCAGTTTGACGCTAGGACTTGCTAGGCTGTTAATCAGTATCTTCTGAAAATCTCAACAGCTTTCATTTATTTGGAGACACAATACATTTATTTAAAGATACATTATACACGACATACAGATAGAGATAACGAAATGAAAAAATGTGAGTTTTGCAAGCTTTTACCTATTTTTTCAGCATTAAGTGTGCAAACCGTAACTGAATTAAGTATATTTGGACTGAAGAGAATGAATACCAGAATTAACCTATTCGAATTGAGTACAAACGATAAACTAGATCAAATTGACTTTCAAGTTGCGTTGAATGAGATTTGATTAGTTTAAATTAAATTTGTGAATAGTGCAAAGATTTCCACAATCAAATCGAATTAACATTGAACTAACGGGGGCTTGTATTTTGAATTATCTGAACACATACGACTAGATAAGCTCAAGGTTTTGATTTCTTAGTACTCTATGACTCTAGATCAGGATAGTCAACGAAATATTGCTTGTTCTGCGTTCTGGATTCCAGCCAGCGAAACAGGCCCATATAAGTTCTGAATAGTTCAACTACAAAATGAATTCTTCTGGAACTATTCATGCCTCTATAAATGCAAATCATAGAATAATGTTGAATTGATTAATTATTGCGTGAATTCTTGCAGTGGATCCGTTGTATGTGAAAATACTATAAAACAGAAATTTCAAGCTTGATGGAATGTCAGGTCATCTGCTTTGCAATGTTTTGAAGTTCCAGATAAAGCTACTTTGGTACTTGATTGGAATCATAATAGAATTGAAAAGAGACCTGACACAGGCAGATGGCACCATGAATGAGGTGCTAAGAGGAAAAGTGAAAATGGATCTGGTCCTTATGGTAAGAGTATGGAAATTGAGAAGAGACATACAGGATGGATCATCAACGTGATTGTCAAGTATTTTAGCAAGATGTTTCATTAAATTTTTCCATGGCGTTCACATAGACTCTTGGAATTCAATAGAGTAAGAAGGGAAACGTAGGAAACAGAACAGTCTGAATAAACTATATGGACTTCAAAACAGATTAATTTAAGAAATTTGTATCGAACAGCTCCAATTAAATCTTGATGGACGTCGTAGTTGGGATTCCAGATAATATTATAGTACTCCAGTTTGGAACCAACAAATGAGTAGAATAAGGCATCAAGTGAACTTTAATTGAAGACTTTTATCTTGATAAAGTACTGTGCTCCAGTTAGAATGAAGCATTCACAAGTAGAGAAGAAGCTCATCACAACAGATCCTGATAAAATTTATAATTGAATTCATTAAGTTGTTTATTTCAATTATATTCAAAGTACTGCTCACTCATTGTTTGCCTTCGTTCAGATTCAAAACAATCTGATAATCTTGACAGCTTTTCTGACACTTTCGTGCGTGCTTATGATAAAAGGATCATCTATATCATTCACACGCACTGCTGTCCTCAATTTTAAAATAAATTCGCAAAGATTTGATCTGATATGATTGTATATTAAACCCAGAATATTCATGAGGTATTCATCAGAAAATGGAATATAAAACTCTTCCAAGTGAAAACGGTGTTTGTATTGCATCTCTATAATAGCATATATGATAAAATGATCCATTTCACACATTTGGAATATTCAGATTGGAGTAACAAGTTGAGTTGGGTTCAACAGCTGCCGAGTATAACATTATCTCGATGACTCTGAAAAAGATTCATCAATAATAAACACTTTCTGTTTGATGTGATACTTCTTGACTATTCTTGATCAAAAGATACAGAAAGAGGATCAATTTATAGTTCTTATTGACCCAACCAGAGTTGAATCTGATTATTTGGTTGAAGGGCATAGAAAATGTTACATTTGCAATATTTGCTATGATAATCATTCATTTGATGAATGAACATAGTTCTTTCCTATCTCAGATCAACTATTCTGGGTGTTTTGAATCAAAAATGTTCGAGTTTTATAAATTTATGCATCATTCTTTCAGCTCTGAATCAGAAAGATCATTATCAAAAAAATAAAAATTAGTACTACAGAGTGATCAATAATGATTGCCTGTCACGTGACTGACAAAAGTTCGCATTATGATCAAAACTATCTTCATGTAATGCAATTAGTATAAATTTATTTATTTTGATAACTACATTAGCGGACACAGTGCATATTTTATGAAGGATTCATCCATAATCTAATTCAGGAAAAAAAGGATGAAGTGAATAGTTGTATTATCGCAAATTTATTATTATTCTACCAAATTCTCAGGTTAAAGTAGTGTTTTCAAAGGAACTGTCATCTGTCACTTGAAACTCACTATCTTAAGCAAGCTGCAAGGAGAAAATCAGAACAAGGCGGCACGTAAAATCATTTTTGATCACTCTGTATATTGTTCTCAATTGTGGGCATTACAATTCCAGATCTTCTTTGTACACTAATCTCTAATATGTAGCAAACTATTCTTTAAATTTTATTATTAGTTCATCATCAATATCATTTCTTCTCATCATCCCTCAGCAGAACATAAAGGGCCATCACAATTTTCTCTTTCTGATCCTGTTTTTGACTAGACCTGAATCTATTACAAATACTTGCTTCAAGATTCTTCTTTTCTAAATCATCTTCAGTTTTCTTACTGCTCGGCTACCTTAGGGTTTCCAGTAGGATGCTGCTTCAGCCTAATCTTTTGGAGACTGTTGTAGCGCATAGCCCAGCCATTCCCACTTTTTTTTTCTAATCGTATTGCAGGTATTTCATGTCTAAACAACTATATTAGACATGCGATTCGACTAGAATATACGCATGATTCTGTGTGGACATCTTTTCATAAGTACTTGTTGTTGCCTAATCACCTTCCAAGCTTCGCAGCCAAAGAACAGCATTAGTTTAACATTTGTATTAAAGATGCATATCTTTGTTTTGTTGATATAGGCGCTAAATTTTCAGACTACATTCAGCATCCCAAATGCACCTTGCACTTCATTCATTCTTGTTCAGGCATCTTATCCAGTGCCATCTATCATCGAACTCAAATAGGTGAATTCTTGAACTTGTTCTATTTTATGTTGATTGAAGAAGTTATCTCCATTAATGACGATTTGTATGCGCATTCGTCCTGTAGTGTTAACTTTTGATTCGTTAATTGAATGGGGAAAAATGCAATGCAAAATTAATTTATTCCATTCGCATTTTGTGCATTCTGCGGAGAAACAAAGGACTCGGACTCTGTAAATATTTGTATTAAATTTTTATTCCATTATGTGCGTGGTTGAATTCGATTAAATTAATTTGAATCTGGATTTATTGACTTGACTTTTATTTTTGGGGAAGTATCTAATACTGAGCCAGCATAAGGTATAAAATTTTGATTGAATCATATAAACCATCACCATTTTTATGTGAAACTAATTTAGAATTCCTTGAAGAAAACTCGTAAAATTTATAGCGCTTGCAAATTATATCAGAACCTGCTTAGATTATTTCTATATGAAATTTATCATATATTTAATGATCGCTTTTACGCAGCAATAAAATTGAATTGATTACATCCAATTTGCATAGCCTTTTGGCACTCATATTCAGGACATCAATTTTAAGATGTCAATACTATATTGGGGATAGAGTAAATTGAGACTTGGCCACAATAGACAAACATATTAAAATTGCTTGATCCTGCTTCATCCTAAATATTTCTTGCTCAGCTCCAACTTAATTCTGACTATTAGCCAGTAGATACAAGATTAGCAGAAGTTGTGAAAAAGGGGATGAAACCCAATAAAACTAATGTTACTCTAAACTATTCGTTTAAGATTGCTGGCAGCCATAGTCTCCTAAGGGAAACAATTGCAATCGGAAGCTTTCAAATAGTTGAGCTCAAATAAAATCCTGGATTTCATGGAATAGATAGATCTTCTATCAGACTAGTGAATGAAATAGACCAAAATATCACCGTACAGAGATTTTCAAGAAGACCACTCTCCATCATATGATGGATAATTGGATAGTTACTGTAATTTAACTGTATAGGAAGAATATTGTGATCTGGCTGGATAACGATAGAAACAATAAATTCAACATAGAAAATAACTATGAGAAATTTGCTCGCTTGTTGATAGAGCTTTTTATAGCTGTGACTAAAGTAAGATCACGGTGAGTTGCTATAGTTGACAGAAGCCGATATAGTTACATTACGGATTGCCTGCCTTGACATAACTTAGAGGCTCTTTGAATACCTCGATGAATGAAGATCTTGTGAACAATATTTGATAGTTGAACTAGTTTGAGATGATAATTATGTAGGAAGAAGTAGAGGTGCATTTGTTCCATCATTATTACGAAATATTTACAACTCCATCACGTTGGGAAGCTTGTAGCTTCTTTGGTTGCTTGAAGAGATATTCCAGACCTGATACCTGCAAAATCCAATCTGTGCTATATTGTTCTCAATAAGTGAGCCTTTTCATTAGTTATTCATTTTAAAATGAGCTATAAAACTACAATTTCGCCTATATATATTTTGATAAATTTGCTCCAATACAAACTTTGATTTTAGAATATACGTGATTTCAAAAGGCGAACACACAGTGGTGCATGTCCAACTGTGCAATCATCACTCGTAGATATTGTACAAGGCTGGAATATCACGAATAATTCCTTTTCCTACCTCTCAATTACGCTATTAAACATGTCACTCCATACAATATTGGACAATGAATACTTAACATTCATTCACATACTCTTGCTGATCCACCAAGTTGAGAATTATATCCATTTATTGAGGCTGGATAAAACCATTTGGAATAAAAATATTATCATAACAGCTTACAAAAAAAATTGGAGCTTACTATCGTATTAAATTTGATATATAATTAGGTTATCCAGGCAAGTGCTCCAAGAGCTATGCACGAATCACCAAGTATCTCGTGATTATGAGAGCCTGAAGTTTTGTCGTGACTGAAAAGTACTGCATTCCTCAACTATTCTTTACATTTGGGAATAACATCATCTCAAGTACATTGTCAAACCGCTTTATTATCAATTTAGCCTTTTTGTCGAAGTGAATACACTTTCTCCGATTCTGAACTGGTCGAATGCAAAGTTCGGAGCGTTTTAACGTTCCTGTGGAACGGGAACGTGGCAATGTGAGGGAACGTGAGTCACGCATGCGCATGTCGATCAGGACAGCGTAAAGCCATGTTTTCTCTTGTATTCTTATGCATCGTCTACATCGACTCACTTAAAATTTTTTTTTTTGCATGATTGAGCGTTTTGAAATGTTTACCGACCCTCTATTTGTGGTGGTATATTGATTTGACCGGCAAGCTGTGGTTACTATAGTTATGCTGGCTTGCCGCCTATTGGCAAAGGCGGTAAGTAAAAAATTGTGGATTTTCACAAAAAAATATTGATTCATTTATCTCTATTTGTAATTGAAATTTCAGGATAAAAGGTCAAATTTGACAGCTGACAGCAAATAAACAATCATCAGTAGTGAGTCAATTTGAAAAAGAAAATTCGGATGCATATTTTGGATGTTCCAATCGTGCAAAAAATTTTGTAAGCATCACGGTCAATAAGTACAGTACTGTACTTACTGATCTTAATACTTGAATAACTTTCTCAGTCCACTGTGAATCGTCGTCTTCCACCTCATATATTTTGATGATTATCATTATCACCTCATATTTCTGTACCAAAACAGAGGCTGAATAGTTAAGTTGAGAGTGGAGCTCCATCAAATTCTTTTGTTGGATGCTAGTACCCTGTAATAGTCTTTGAATACAATCACTGACATAATTTCTTTTGCTTTTTAAGAAGTGCAATCATCACAAATTAGTTCCAGTGCATGAAAAGTATGTGAAAATATTTTCATGATATTCATGTTTACTGCTGACAGTTACCACAATTCCAATAGGTACTTGTCTCAAGCTTGAAAACTTTGCATATGGTACAGCAAAACAATATTTCTTGTAAAAAAAGTTTGAAGTTTAACTTAGTTTACAAGTTTTGTAAACTTCCATGAATAACATGATAGCACACTGGATATTATTTTGTAGAATAGTTGTACGAAAAGGCAGAAATACATCACTACTCCTTGCACAAATTTTCAGTGTCTGTTATGAACGACTAAATTCTATTATTCCATTCCAATGGACCGTTCGTGATATTTTTTTGAATTTTTGAATACTTCTCAATTACCGAGAAGTAGATTGTGGTAACATCGTTACATTGGAATCAAAATCTGTTACAAGATACTCTTTTCGATAATTTATTGATTCAAATCGTTAAAAAATTGCACAATACTTTCTGTTACCTTCGTTTAGGAAATGAACCTTGGAGACTTCAATCTGCTACATCCCCAATAGTCAGAATACGTCAGTTCGAATTGCATTCCATTGCTCGCCTTTAATGGAGGATGAAGCTTGCATCATTAGAACGTATTTATCTACTACAAAAAGACTACGACATTCTTCTTTATCTCGTTCCATCAAACAAATTTTCCCAATTTCCTCTTATCCATTTTGTCCTTTCGTCTTCCAGGTCTACATAGAGCTGCTGGCTTCATTAAATTATGTTTTTCTCTATTCACAACTGCGAGCCCTCAACATCCTTTGCTCCTTTCACACGACGAACGAGCAAAAAACTCCATGGAAGCATTTGAATGCTTCTCTCACTTCAGAATAGTTTCCGTGATGATCATACTGATTTACATAATTATAAATTAAAATGAATTTTTCGAGAATGAAGATACCTACAGTAAGTTTCACACTCCATTTCAACATCAATTTTCAGTCAAAATAAATGAAGGAAGAGGTTAAAATCATGCTCAAAATTTGGAGATGGGATTCCGATACTCATATAAGGAACAAGATGTTATCCTCTCCTCTAGTTTGTAAGCCACTTCCACAAAATAAATTTTGATGTATACGTGCTTGTTCCAATTTTGAGGAATGAGATCTAGAATTTAAGTTCTAGATGAGCTAGTAAGTGTTCAATCACGTCTTGCTGCAAACACCTCGTTCTACGTTTTCTTGGGAAGAAAAAATTGGAGTGCCAGAGATACTGGCTTGATAAGTATGACGTGAAACTTGAAGCTCGGAAAATGAGACCATACTCTGTTGCTAGGATCCTCTGATTGAATTTTCTAGATATTTTAAATTTTACCGTTAGCCCTGTGAATAATTAATCGTAATTTTGCACCTGATGATTGATATCAAGCTAGTCCAATAAATACAGTGTAAATGGGCATGAGCGCTTGTCACTTTGATATATTGAATGACCTAACAACTGCACTGGTATGTTTGAAATGGCATTAATGCATTATGAAAATCAGCGGGTCCCTGTGTTTCTGTCTGTGCAGATATTTGTATCTGCATAAATAATGCTAATAAATTGTAGATTATTGCGTAGTAAATATCAATTTTTGCAGTCATGCTAGTAATGGCTGGACTATCAACTTATTTGTTCACTGAGAAGATTGCAATGCATTTTATTTTGGATAGCAGCTTAGCTTGAATCAAATGAAATATATGCAATGAATGAAACAATTTTTCTTGATTTTTTTTCTTAAGCTTCAATAACATCCATAAAACCTGTTCTTGAGTTATATCACAGGAAATGGACTATAAAATTGGTTCACAACGTTGTGATATAAATGATGTAAACGTAATTATGGTACGAAATGGAAAATGATGTACAATTAGAGCCCATTTTGATACAAAATCAGAATCTGCAGCATTCGATATTTTTTCAATTCGACACAAAATAATTTAACTTTCAAATGGATTTCCATTGAAAGTTTTACTACAATTCATTAGATATTCCAAATCAGTCTTCAATTCAACTACATAATCAATTCACCGAAGAGTACTACTCCAATTAGTCTGTTTCCAACTGAATCCTGTACTTTCAAACTATAGAAACTCTCCCTCCCATCCAACGTTCTACAATGTCACCAGCAAATAGTTGTGAAGTACGAACTTATGTAGCATCTATTCAACGCAAACTATCTGCTTCAGACGGTGAGAACGCCTAGTTCTCACCGTTAGGTGTCAGACTTCTCATATATGAAAGCTTTGTAGAATTTGTACATCTAGATTCACGAAATGAATAGATTCTGGCCGCACATCTGTTGAAAAATCCATCCAATTATCAATTACTTGTTATTGTTGTTGCTTCATCAATTGAAAAATGCACTAACCTAGTTGTTGAGGTGATGAACAACATCGGCATTGTACCTTCTGTTTGCTAGCATTCTGATAACAACATAAATCGTTTATCATTCAAAGGTAAAATATTTTCTATTATATTTTCGAGATACAGATACGAACCGAGTAAGCTGCCTCTGGAAATATGAAAGAGCAATTGTATATCACTCTTCATCTGTTTCCTGACATGTTTCTGAAAATTTAATTATCTACTGATAGTGAGATGACATTGAAATTGATGAGCTCATCCACTATTTTGATTCTATCTCTGGATAAGACTGCCCAAATAATGATTAGACTGGGAGGGATGTATGCAAACTTCTTTAGCTTGGAATATTTTGAGATACCTGAATCGACAAGAAGGAGTGACAAAGATGGATAGAATAAGAAATGATCAAATAAGGAGAAACTTGGGAATAGAGAGCATACATAACACCATAGACAAGGAACAAGTGGCGTGATAGGGCCACTCAATAAGAATACCGGAAGAGCGACAAAAAACAAAACACAAGTATGGAACACAAGAAGAAAAAGAGACTTAGAAGAGGTCGATGTAGAAGAGATTTCAAGGAATATTATCAGCTGTCCAAATGGAAAAAAAAGCAGAGAACAAGACAGAATAGAGAGATCTGATCAAAAATTTGAACTAAAATTAATCTAATCGGGACCCCCGCGATGGTATGAAGCAGTTTCAGGAAGATTTGTAGTTATAATAACAAATAGAAATTCAGAAGATGTACATGTATGTAAAAGAGTCAGTAGACATTCCGCACGACCTTATATAAAGCAAAAGTATCACAAAATACCTCACAAATTCCGTCATACCATCCAAGATAACTTCAACTTCAAGACTAAGAATTATACTTCACAGTGTGTAGATGATGCGGAATGATGACTTTTTGTGCCATTCTGAAGAATATAATTTTTTTCATACAACAGGGGAGTCTTGTACTAAAACACAATATCTTCAAAACGAAATAATCAATACTTGTTAGACGACGCACGATCATGAAGATACCATTTGCTGTGATATTGATGATTCAGAATAATCGATTGGAGACTCCCATATACTCCATTCATGTTCTCGTATTATACTATTTCTGAGTATTGTGAATACCAATATTCCAATTGTCTTTCTTGCGGATACTTCATAACCCATTATGCCAAAATCTCAACAAAATTCATCTCAGAATTTTTCTGAATATCATAATGTGCAAACTATTTGGTTTCTTCTGTATTTTACTTTTTAGCGCATTTTTAGCGCATTTTTTGAAAAAAAGCGCTATTATATTCACTTTGGCTGTCTGACTGGTTGGCTGGCTGGCGTGACGCTGAGTTCTCAGCAACTATACTATTTACAGAGTTAGAACTGGTACCAAATGAAAGCTGCTATTCTGTAGGTTTGCACAAATTGCTTTAATTCAAGCTCAGTGATTGTGGAAGATTAAATTATTCAATTATTTGTTTTGAGTGGAACAATGCCCATAGATATATATGACATTAGGGATATGGCAACTAACATTTATTGAAGTAGATAAAAATTTAGTTACAACTTTTGCCGCGCGTGTCACTATTATTATATACAGTTGTCAAATCTGTCCGGGCTTCATTCAATGACTTGTTTGACGCAAATTTGAAGCTTATCAGAATGAATTATTATTATTGGATGAAAATTTGTTTACTCTTGGTGTATTTTTTTCATAGAGCTTCGATAAAGATCGGATTATCATTTAAAGGTACAGCACTTGACCTCCCGTCAGTCAATAACTAAACAATGAAGATTAAAAGGTATTTTGGAGTTTGTACATGCATAAATTATGTTCCCATCATATAGTCAACTTGAAACTAGTACTAAATGGAAGCTGCTGTTTCGTAAGTTTGCCCAAATTACTTGATTTCAAGCTCAGTAATTGTGGGAGATGGTAATTTGCGAAATCTCTGAAGTAACAAGCATTCATGAGCTATCAAAAATGCGCTTTTATCATCTAGATGATTCTTCCATTTTTTTGTTTTAGACTTCCTGTTAAACCTGCATGTCGTTTTCTCAGATGTACTAAAATCAGTTCATCCTCGACTTTCATCCGGTAGAGTTCATCTTCTACGCTTATCTGATTGAGTTGACTCTGCGACTTGTTGATGTGTTTGTGGGTACCTGCTTTTCGCATATACAGGGTGGGGCAGAAAAACCTATCCGATTTCAAAACGATATAAAATTAAAACCAGTCAACTTGTCAAAAAAATTTTTTTATTAACATATCGCAAATTTTATGCCATTTTTAAATTTGAGTTTTGAAAAGCACATCACTCAAATGTCGTCTTTGGGAGCGGATACACTGATTTAGGCGCTCGCGGTAGCTTTCCATGACTTTCACCGTCATTTCCACAGGAATTTCTTCAATTGCCCGAGCAATTTCCCTTCGTAAAGCAAGAAGGGTCCTTGGTCGATGCTGGTAAACCTTTGATTTGAGGTAACCCCAAAGGAAGAAGTCACATGGAGTGAGATCCGGTGAGCGCGGCGGTCCGTGAAGAGCACAACATCGTCGTCTGGGAGTTCTCGGAGATCGCGACACAGGTTCGTACGGGTTTCAAAATACCTTTCACTTAATTCCTGTGCAACAACCATTTTGTAGGGATGCATTTTGAGGTCCCGGTGCAAAATGCGCCGAATACTGCGGTTGGAAATCGCCAAAGCGAGCGAATGTTTTCGCGCCGAACGACGCGGGGAACGTTCAATCGCGGCTCTCACATTGGCCACGTTTTCAGGTCCTGTTGCTGTCCTGGGACGTCCAGGCGACTTCTTTTTCAATGCTGAACCCGTCTGTCTAAAATTTGACACCCACACTTTAATCGTAGCGTGATGTGGAACAGGATCATGACGCCCGAGTCCGAAATGAATTCGAAAAGCACGTTGTGTAGCAATTATCGAACCGTCGCATTCGATAAACCGCTCAATAACAAAAGCACGATGTTCACCAGACCAAGGCATGTTGACTATTGACAAATGGCATAAAACCGGCTTTCTAACGGTTTTTACCCCACTACTCTACCTGCCCCCTCTTCTGAGAAAAAGGGATTTGAAATCGGATAGGTTTTTCTGCCCCACCCTGTACTTGAATCAGCTCAATGACCATCACACAAAATATCTTAGTTCCATCCATGATACACCATTATCATTTTAATTCACGAAGAACAATAATTTTTTTCGTATATGAAATTTGTAGAATACGTGAGATCGAAACATTAGACCGTTCCGAAGACATCTTTCGGGACGCCGGGACAGAGTGCCTGAAATCGCGAAAATTCCGTGAAGATAGCAACAATCAAAGCTATTGATAAACTTGAAGCATTTAGAAGGTACCTAGACAAACTTGTGCTATACGTTTGGATTAACAATGTAGTAAGGAACTCATCATACACTTGGTGGAGTCTCACAATATTATATTCGCGCGAGGTAAGTTGCGACTCACAAAGTCATCATCAGGTGACAATAATTTTTACAGAATTTTCATATCCTGTATACTAATCTTAAGTGCTAACGTAGTAAATGAGCGGGGAAGAATTGGTCATTCACAATTGATTTTTGTTTGCTTATAGCTGATATATCACCTAATGATGAATAAGTGAGTCAAAACGTATATCATATAAATAAATTATTGTGAAGCTCAACCAAGTGTCCAATTTATTCCTTTGTTATAAAAATTTTTTCACCAAGCGCTCATTACAGAGTCTTATTGATTCATGGAAAACTGTTTTTTATCATAATCAGGGGCACTATCACATTATGTGTTCGCCGATTTATGTGTTCGCAACCTTTTGAAGATATATTCATCCAGACATTATGTTACTTATCTGGAATCAAATTGATAGATGAGTTCATCGCAATGGTTGTTCGAGTTGAAGTAAATCTGCGATCTGGTCCCACGTTGACTACTACAATGCGATTAGAGTGAAATTGTTATGCTCTTTACATTATTTGGAGTAGCAGAACAACAAAGAAATGGCTGCAATTCTTCTGCAAATAGTTAGCTTGCAATCAACAGAGTTGTTGACTTCCAGGGGATAGTATTTGTTCGGTATTTTATTCTGACTAAATGTGTTTTACGTCGAATTCTTGTGTTTACTTAACAAACATGTTAATGAGTTTTGTAATCAAATCTAGTGGGCATTTTCCTCCCAAACAAAACAAAGTGTTGTGTTCTCCTGTGTAACACGATCTGCTTGAGGGTGTTCAATTCCGCTGGGATGGAACATAAGGTTGATAATAGACGTCCACATCCTTCGCGCTCCTATTCCCGCCCGTGCAAAGATGTATTTGAGTATTCATTATGGTATTTAGGTAATTGATCAGCCTATATATAAACCAATTCCGCTTAACGTTTGGAGACCAAATATTAGTTTGTTTTAATGAATGATTTAGCCTATTATCGCAACTACTCTACAGCGATAAATGTTTGAATTAACTTCCAGCTAGAGAACTCAATACTATAATTGCCCAATCAATATCATATATATGCCCCTAGCCACCTACAAATTGCTACTTAGCTGGAAACTTGATTTCAGTACAATGCTACTTGTTTCAGAAAATTGGACATATTATTGAATAGTCTTTTGTCATCCTCATGTACTCGCAATTATTATGAAGCCTATTCTGTCTCATATCGTTGATGGATGATCAATAAATATGTTTTGCAACTGCAAGTGGCACCAAGTTACCACTTTAGTAGTAAGACTCCACCATTTAGATTTCCTTGCTTTGCCACTTATTATCATAACGACATTACCACTTCAAGTTCTTGGGGATACCATTCAAATCGCTACTAGTACCACTTATACTACTACATTCGTCACGTAACTTTCTCAGTACACAACTTACAGTTCTTCAAGCCAGTAAAAAGCAATCTGCAATCTGTTGTACTCCTGGCAACTGTACATTATGTACATGCTCATCCTGAGCCGAAACAACAGACAAAGTTGAGCCCGCTGCACAGAAATTTTGCCTGCCTTCAAAATATCACTAGCTAAAGGTTCTAGTTCATCGTATCCAACAAATACTGGATATTAGCAAAGCTTCTGTTCGAAAAGAGGAGAAAGCCTTTGCTTCGCCCAAAATAGAGGACTTGCTCAATTGCTAGTCATATATTTCATGATTGATAGTATATTGTGCCATTCTGCAATAATGTACCTGAATAAATTTTCTTATGAGATTGATAAAATCATCAGTAATGCATCTATGAATGAGTTTCCCGTCAAGGTGAGTGAATGAATTGACAAGATTTCAAATCCAAGGAGATAAATCGAATAAAAGTGAATTTTGGGAAACTTTGTAATCCAACATTTATGTGATCTAAAAGTAATTTTTAATAATTGGTATGAAAGCTTGTGACACATGATTTTGATTTAGACCATTGTATAAAACTTTGACAAATGTAATTCACAGCCAGTTGTAAACAATACTAACATTTGGCCTGAAAAGCTGAAGTTCTCATCGCCCCAAATACATATTCAGATTCGTGGATAATAAAGACAGAATTTTACTTTCTAACATCAGCTCTGACATCGCTATCAGATAGAAAATGATTGATATATGCGCATGTTTAAAAGCTCCTACCAAAGAAATCAATTACGCGGCCGACGCGATGGAGTTGAAGAATTAGAGAATTACCACGTTGTGAGAGAGCTATATTGAAATATGACGAGTAGATTTGCATTCTGCTTTTCTAGGGAATTGAGGAAATGACATCATTTTATACAGGAGAATGGGAATAATCTATAATACAGGTATGATAATATTAGAGCGGAAACTAGCATACATATCACCGGAACTGTAATATGTGAGTTGAGTACCCAACGTTATGCACATTTTTGATCAGTTATTTGTGAGGATAATATATATGCTCAATTTCAGTCTTGCTGCACTAACGTCGCAGTATAATAAATTAAGGTCTTCCTTGTGCATATCTTTCCGTGGCTCTTTTATAAGTTAGCTAACATGTGAGCTCATATAGTGATTTGAATGTTATGAAATATGATTATCCTGAAAATAATTCTTTTCTGAGGTCACACAGAAACCCTTTCTAGCAATTTGTCCCTTAGATGTGATTGTCTCTAGAACAATATTTTTGCGGCGTTGTTCTGAAACTGTACTCCGATTTTGGCTCGAGTGCGCTTGGGCCACTCAAATTGTTGTTGTTGTTGCACACAGTTGATGCCAAAAAAACTTGAATTTGGTCCAGTATGAGGTGTTTAGTACACAAATTTGGTATGGATTCAAATGCGCAATAGGTACTTGTCAGGAAAGATCTGCAATTGTGCAAGTGAAGTAAGCTAACAATTGAGCATAGTTCTCAATTTCATCAGGACAGGATCACTGTGTTAGTATTATTTACCAAACTACATTTGCCTGATAGTCAAAGATATAACAACTTTGAATAACTTTGCGTGTTGGTTGAGGCCACAGGATTCCACTGTGACCCATGCAAGTTCCACAAACGATGTAACTATCAACTAGAAGTCAGTTCGTAATTCTGTTTTACTGGTTCTACATACATTTATTTGAATCATCTATTCTCCTCAAAATAAGGTTGGCAAGAACTGTTTTCATTATCTCTAATCAAAAGTGTCTGAAAGTAATGGTTATAATTTACCTCAGCCAAAATAAAAACTGTTGCATCTGTTCATAGAACCATAGATGATCTGTTGCATGAAATCATTGCAACAACTGAATAATGGAGTCTCTAATACTGTCAATAGTCGAGTTCTGTTTAGTTATGCATATTGAATGTATTATTAACTCCTTCATTGACACTGTAAAAACAGAGCATTGCCTTTTCATCTGGAAACAACAATGTAAAATCAAACTACATCCAATTATTATGAAATAATCAAGAAGCACATCAATTTTAATTGTCCAGCAATTCAAAAAATTGATGAAAATATTTTTTTGCACGATTGGGCGTTTTCATGTGTTAACCGGCCCTCTATTTGAGGTGGTGTGTTGGTTTTACCGGCAAACTGTACTTTCTATGGTTATGCTGACTTATCGCCCATGGGCAAAGGCGGTAAGTAAAAAATTGTAAATTTTCACAAAAAAATATTCATTTATTTATCTCCATTTATAATTGAATATCCAGAATAAAATGTCAAACTTGACAGCTGACAGCGAATAAACAATCATCAGTAGTAATTTAATTTGAAAAAGAAAATTTTGACCGATATTTTGGATCTTCCAATCGTGCAAAAATTTTTGTAAGCATCACGGTCAGTACAGTACCGATTTCGTATAATATTTGGGGACCTCGCCAAGGCTCGGCCTCCAAACTATTATTCTCAATCGGTAAACTGTACTTACGGACCCTAATACTTAAATAACTATTACACGTCCCAAATATTCATCTATATGCTGGGTACGTTGTGACAATGCCCTTTATAACGCACATTTTTCCGGGCTTGATATTTGTAAATATAAATGGATAATTTTTTTTCAAGATGTCAGTATATTTTGAGAGCTATCGAAATCGAAGAGCTGATAAAATTAATCACTCATGTGGTTGGGAAAGGGTGAAATCTACATTTACTGATGTTTCTGCTTGTATTTTTGCAATTGACGACACAACAATTATGATGCCAATTTTTCTATAATACTGTACACACAATATCAACCCATAATAATGCTTATTTTGTCCACCACTCACGCTGCTGCTCACAACTTGAAGAATATTCGAATTTTTTTTTTCGAAAATAGCCATAGTATCAAAAAATAGATCAAATTCACAATTCAATGCATTAACTAGCTTACACATACGATTGAATGGAAAATTTATTTCATCATTCGTGTAGAACAAAGATATGTGAAATATTGATTGGTGTCGAATATTAGCTCGTGGAACTGTGAAATGTAATCTACCCAAAGAATAGCTATCATTGATATAATTATTCATCAATTTATAAATATAGAGAACACACGAGATAATGAACTAAAAGTATACATACTATTCTCATAGTTTAAGTTATGAACATAAGAACCATATCTTCTATACCAACAATATCGAAGAAATTTTCTCTGTACTCTCTCAATGACTATCTTATATTTAGTATAATATGGATACCAAATTTGACAGCCATATTCTAATTTAGAGCGAACATAACAATTATATAAATATATCATAGTCGAAATATTCTTAAAAGCCCTTGACGTTCTAATTCCAAAATGTAGATTTCGATATGAGATAGCCACTGAGAGGAGAATATGCTTATCAAATAATAATTTGCTGTCAAATAAAATTCCTGAATCTTTGATTCCGATAATTCTTTGTAGAATCAATGAGGACATATGATAATTGAATATTATATTCGTAAGTTTCCTCGAATAACTCATTATTTTACATTTTGATATATATTGTAAGATAATTGCGATGATTCGGACCATTCTATAAGATAGTTTACATCCTTTTGAAGTTCATAACAATCATCAATCGAATTAATTGTTCTGAATTTTTTTTCATATCATCTGCGTACATTAGAATATTTGAGTACTCAATTAAAGCAGTTATATATATATCAATGATGAAGAAAATGAGAAACGTGAAAAATATAGATCTTTTCACAATATACTGAAGTTCTGTAACGGTCCAAGATTTAAAAATGTATTCTAAAAAGTAGTTGTATCTCGACGAGCCATCATTTTTGGTGAAGCTCACTTTCGCAGAGATCAACGCAATAAGAGAAGTATGCACGAACTCAAATTAGGCTTTTTCTTGTACAACATAGCATTGCATTAGGCTGGGAGCATATAAAAATTCATCACTTCTAGTAGCAACGACATCAAATGAACATTTCCAATGGGAATGAATTTGGAAGTGATTATTTCATCAAATTATAAGCTGACCGTTTTTTCCATTATTGGAATCTGATTCAATCGTCGAGTTGCTATGTTGATCGAATAGATAAGATTTGCCATTAAAATACAATGAATAGCACTACAGTATTTAACTCTGTTGAAAGATTGGTAACAAGTGCTTCGTGAAGTGATAAAATGCCTTTAAAACTTTCTTTGGGAACATTTATAAATTTCATATCAATTGAAGTATTTGTTCCCACTGTATCAAATAATCTGTCGAGAAATTCCAATCAGAAATATAAAATGAAATTCGTTGAGAATTAACTGCTGTGATACTAGATATCGTTGAAATGACGTTTAGTGATCCCGATCTTCTATAAAATACCATAACGGGCTGTGAAAAAAGTTGAGGCTCTTTGATTTATCACTTTGCAGTGAACTTCAGATATATAATCCGAATGACACACAAAGATACAAAGTCGACAACAGAAATGGAGAAATATAATAGAAATCATCGTTGCGTATGGTATTTTCACTCCCGAAGTTCCTAGATTCGACACATTATCAAGCTGACTGCGGTCGTTTGATTTTCATATCCCTTTGAAAGGTATATTTTGGATAACGCTGAGACTTGTTCCGCGTTCCGGACACAATTTGTATCCGGAAGATAAAAACAAAGCTTACTTTCTACCTAAATATTTGATAAGTCAACTACGCGAAGTGAATTATTGTAGAATTATTTATGCTCTCGTAGACAGTAATACAATATACATATAGATGATTTTTTTATCAGGTTCCTTATCACTGTCGAGAGTCAGTAATACACATGAAATTTGGACCGGACACTTGTAACAGAGAACAGGGAACAATTACTTACAAGCTGCCATTTGTAGGGAGGATATTCTCAGCTGTCAGCTTTAGATATCTGTATTCAGAATTGTAGACTGTTCGCCAATAATCTTCTAATTGATCTGCAAACTTGCCTCATATTCAAAAAAAGTGGCAGATTGTGGAACGTTGCCTGAAAAGGTTCCAATACTGATGAAAATGAATTGTTCAATAAACGTCAATACCTTGCAGGGACTTTCAAATGTAAGTATCTTGAGCTGGAAACTTACCCTATAAATGGCAGCCTGTGGAAAAATTTTCTCTTCTTCTTTGTTACGAGTGTCTGATCCAATTTATAGGTAATTATTTACATTGTAACAAGGAATTGTGTGCAAAATATGGTTATAAAATATCTAGAATTTAATATTATTACATTACGACGCATGGAGTCTTAGTTGAAGCTCAATATTTTTGTACTAGTTTGGAACATTGGGTTACTCGAAACCACACATTTATGTGCTTTTCAGAAAATTGATAACGCACAGAAAACTGAAATAATAGAGTACTAAAATTATCATTGACATGAGGTGGTGTCCTATCATAGTTCCCTATACTGCGGCCTTTTGGCCTATTGTACCCTCTGTGTTTTACTCCTCCGATAGGAGTCCCGTCTGTCTAACGAAGTCTAGGATTTTCTTCAGATTCAACTTTTTGAGTTCTTCGAGGGTAGTTTTTCCGCTCCAAGAAAACTATGTCTGCGGGCAATGAATGCCTCGCAGTGACATATCACGTGTTCAGGAGTTTCCTCCTCTTCTCCACAACCTCTGCAAATTAGTTCTTGTTTCAATCCCAAAGTATGAAGGTGTTTATTCATTGCACAGTGTCCCGTTATTAGTCCTGTATTTGCCTGACATTATTCCTACTCATGGTAAGTATACTGTCTGTCCTTTTCTTGGATGGTTCATCCAGGAAGAGCCTTGCTTGTCTCTGCCCTGGTGATTGTATCCAGTAGATTCTATGCCATTGCTGGGCTCTTTCCGTAGAAATTCCGCAAGCAGGTTCTGGCCCGATGAAGGTAGATCTGTCCCGTCCTTGGCTAGGCGGTCGACTACCTGGTTTCTTTCAATCTCTGAATGCCCTGGTACCCATATTAACTTTACTTTATTACTCGCTCCAAGAGTATTGAGTCTATGAATACAATCTAGAATAAATCCAGATCTTATTTCTGAAGCCTCTAATGCTCTTAAAACAGCTTTGCTATCTGTAACTATGGAGATTTGTATATTGTTATAGTTCCTCTCCAATAGTAGCTGTATACTGATTGCGATCGCGTACAGTTTGGCTTGAAATACTGTCGCATTTGTTCCAAGTTCAACCGACTGGTTGTGTCTCAGTCCTTTTGCCTCATGTATTCCTGCTTTGGTTCCATTGATGGTCTTAGAACTGTCTGTGTAGATGACGATGTCATTTTTGTCTACCGGTTTGTTTATTGTCTCCCAATCATCCCTTGTAGGAATTTCTATCCTGTAGTGGTATGCTTAATACTAATTCGGTCTGGCACCATCTGTAGAATGGGATGCTTGTCCATCTCCGCAAAAATTTTGTAGTGTCCTTCCCTGCATTTTTCTTCCTAAGAGTGAACTTTTGTTCTATATGCGCTGCCAAGTGCTCTCGCTTTCACAGCTAAGTGTAATAGTCCCTTAATTAGATTTCTTTTTGTTTCAGCATGTTAGAGATCCACTTACATTCTGTTGGATGTATCCCTCTCTTAACTGCTGCTTTGTCTATGGACTTGAAGGAAGTGTTATCAAACGCTCCCTTTATATCTAGAAATGCTCCAAGAGCAACCTCTTTTTGTTTGATACTGTTCTCAGCTCGGCGAACTACCTTACAGATGGCCATTTTGCACGATTTTCCTGCTTGATAGGCATATTGGTGTATGTGGAGCGATGAATCGCTCAAAACTGTATCCCGAATATGCCTCTCGATTAGACTCTTCAGCAATAGAGTACTAACTTCATAGTCTTTGGCAAGTGACAGAATCCAGACTAGACATATTTTTGGACAGCAGATATATTTAGAAACAGAAAGAGATACTACTCATAGATATTCCAATTCAAATAGTATCATTCATATAATGAAATTAGTTTGATTCCATCACACCTCTGAATAACATTGGGGCGTATTTCATAGAAATATAATCACGTCTGCTTGAACTTCCAGGCTTCTTTGCATAACTGAAGTTATTGAGTAGTTCAATGGACCAATTGAATTATTATAACTTGGCGTATCCTGCATTATTTCTCGTCCTTATTGATGGAATAGAGTTCCATGCAGTTTATTCTCACGCCAAAATATGTTTATTCCATTTGAATCAAAATAGCTGCTGCCTCATTCAGAACGATTTATGAACTGACTCCCAAATTTTCATTTACTTGTACTATGTACAAGAATTGTGGAACCGACAAAATTCACCTATCGAGATTTTGGTGGAAATATTAGTTTTTAGCATCCCTGAATCTATTTTGTCTATTTTTGGCTTGATGTCGGTACGTTATATGGAATAGTTATTTACTATTTTTGGATCAATTTGCCGTATAGAACAATCAGTTCAATTGAATCGAAAAGGTAGGCAATGATAATCTGTTGTCAAGTTTTCTATTTGGGTTGACATTGTACATGTCAAAATATGATTAAAATTATATTAATTTTTGTTTGAAGTGACAGAAAATCTTATTGGATAAATTTGTGTACATATCGAGTGATGTACAAGTAAGTCAATGTTCAAGTCAGATCATAATTTTTGTGGAACATTTAGGTTTTGAATTTTTAATCATCTACAAAACAAAATACTTGTTTTAATCACATGAAAAAGTCCTTCATGCTATTTTATAATCCAGAAAGCTGCTTATACTTTTTGTCACTAAGTACGAGTCCTCAACTGGCATATAAATATTTAATTGAAAGCACAAAAGCGCCAGCAGTTCGAAGTGGAACGTTCGTTGCATTGGGAACGAGATGAATATTCCAGCAAGTGTAGCTTATTTGCAGGCGAATGCGAATTTTGAAGACACGATTTCCATCTGCCTTTCCACATTTATTCGTTGCGGTTTTGTATTGGAGCATGAAACAGTAGATAGCATATGCAGGATGCGCCAGTACAATCATAGAAGGCCTTCTGACCGCGTATATTCTGTGCAGGCAAATTGCTGTAAGATATTATGCTGAGGGGGATGCAGTGGTGGATTTTAATACATTTTATATGAATATGTGAGTCTGAGGGCTAATTTATGTATGTGGTTGATTTATTTCCACTTTTATTCGATGATGTCAAGAACGTTTGATTGCAAAGATTCATATACTATTCATTCCATAGATTGTATTTTCCTATTAGTCCAGTCGGCATGTCAAAAAAAGTAGGGTGTTACGTTCCAATTTCGCACTTTGTTCATATTTTTCCATTTTCCATATCCCAGACTGCTATCCATTCATTTAGCTACAATTTGAAAATATTGATAATTGTTATTTCAAATAGAATCAGATTTTACTTACGAAGCATTTGTTATTGTAGTTTGACAGATCGATAAATAATTTTAATTGAGTTGTCGTTCGGACAAGTCCAAGAGTTTTTGAATTTTAGTTGAAATAGTTGCCGTAGGGGTCACTAGCAGACAGCGCGAATTCAGATATTGTCAAATGAATCAACGCATTTTTATTTAAAAGCTAAAATAACATTCAAATCATATTTAACAACACACAGCACATAATATGGAAACGTTAGAATAAAATGACACTCACAATAAAATTCCTTAACCCTAATAATCCCTTTTTCCGCCATTCCCTCTTCTCTTTTCATTTCTCTCAATTAGCTGAAACCAATAGTATTACTGGAAGTTAAGTAAAACGGTTTTTTTTTCTTGATTGGGCGGAAAAGATGAATTAAGTTAGGTCGAGGCAGAAAAGTGCTAGAGAACAGAAGGTCGCGCCATAAAGTTTTTGTTGCGTCGATTTTATTTAATATTTTGAATGTTCAAAGCCGCATTTGCGGGATTAAAAATTAAATCAGCGTTTGCTCCGGTCGCGTGAAGTGTCGTGGAACCAGTCCGCAATCGAGCAGCCCATTGTGGGGATTTTTTTTCTCAAACTTACGGCCGCGACCTCGTGTTGCAAAAACCGCCAAGTTCATCAAGGCGAGGTCTTAGTCGCCCGCCAGGCACGCAGCGACGCGAGTACCGACTCCTGGATCCTGAAGACCATCCCAGGACCCTTAGGCTTGACACCATCCCTTGACCGACTTTGGTCCGACGCCTTCACCAAGGCCAGTCGATGTCAAGCCATTGTTCCAGAGGCCCAGTGGTGACAGCTAAGTGCACAGTACCTTTTTTGTTATTTTGATCATTTGTGGTGCTCCTAGAGCAGCTAGGAGCACAATATATATTTTCTTATTTTACTCTTTTGCGTTACTGTCAAACGCCCCTTGGGCACAGTAGTTGTGGCGCAGTAGCTAGTACGTGCGCTATACGTCGAATTTGTGAAGCGCAATCGATTGAGCTAAGCCCCTTACTACGTTTCTTGTGAGCTTCGGCGAGTGTAGGGCTAGACGTATAGGCACCGTTTTCTTTTGTTGTTGTTTGTTTTTTTTGGGATTGCGCGCTGTCCGCCAAGGTGCGTTGTTTGCGTTTTAGCCTTCAGCTAGTACTTGTTTTTTTTTTTGTATTTAATATTAAATTCATTTGCTTATTAATCAGTTATTCATTTTTTTTTGTTGGTAAATTCAGATTCAGTTTATTATTCATATTTTGTTTAACCTTTATTATTCCTTTTTTGCTATTAAAGTCATTTAATTTGTTTAAATTGAATTGTAGATTGTTTTATTTGTTCTCTTTCAGAGCATTTAGCTACCCTTGGCTCTGTTTGAAGGCGCAATACTTGGTAAGTGAATTACTAGCTCGACCACTTGGTTAATGCTGAAGGCCATCGTATGGTCACACCGTTCCGTTACCCCTTGTCCGACCCAATATCTTTTATTGCAGGTACTTTCGTTGTTGTGTGCCCTGCGGACAAAAAGACAATATCGTGGCGCCCCGGGTATGCCCGAAGCCTAGTTTCATGACGCCTCACTCCACCTACGGTCTCCCTGAGATTAGGAGCAATCACATATCATAAACGGCGATTTTGTTTTGAGACATCAAATCGGTTTTAAACGTAATAAGGGGCATATTAGGAAAAAATGCGGACTTGATGAAACTTTAATATATTGTTCTTTATCACCTAATAGTGTTATATGTATATTCTCCGACCCAAATTTCGCAAAGCAATTTCCAGGGGGAGGAAAAAACCACGAAATTTTGGCACTTTTGTTATTTTTTACTCTGTAACTTTTTCTCCTTCATTTCTACGCCTCAGATCATCAAGTTCGATTCCATGGAACATCAAATTTTCAAGATACAGCACTTCAAAAAAGTGAAAAATTTCTGAAAATCCAAAAAACATCAAGAATGGGAGTTTTTGCTGAATATCTTCTATTTTTCAAATCTTTTAAAGGTATTAGGGTACCTAGTCTCATTCTGACGCAGAAATCATTCACAACTCACCCTGTCTACCTATGCCACCATATCTGGAGACACGGTAGTGCCCCCGCCAAGACCAGTCAAATGAAGCGCAAGAGCACTACATACCTTTCTCGAAGAGCTTCGTTGTTTTTTTAAGTCCTCATTACTTGGATTTGGATTATACCTACCAGACAAACAAAATTCTCGGGATATAATGTCAATAGTGGACTTATTGTACATATAACGTTTCAATTGCATAGTTCTAATACTTCAAATTTTATTGATATCTGAGAAAAACCTGATTTCGTCACTGACTACTGATGATTATTAACATTTTTGGGCTACTTCCTGAAGTCCTAGAATGCTGAAATTTGATATGTGAGCTAGTATTAGTACGCAAACAACAACAAAATTCTAAAACTTAGAACTTCTACTCCCAACCACTTAAGCTAGGGGATGGGAATTTGTATGAGACTTCCACAAATTTTGATACTAGAGTTCTGAAAATTGATAAAAAGACTCCAATCATTGTAGAATAAAAACTCACTAAAAGTAGTGGAATCCCACCAAAAACATCTTCATGTAGAATGTTGCCAAGACGAAGCCATAATATGGCTCGCACTGTCAAAGAGTTATCAGATGTCATGTGGAGCCAAGCTCCTAACTCTACACGCTCTAATTCTACAAGCAATAACTTCACAAACTCTACACCTTAGTCAAAATATGCGACTTGGCCATTTCGATACATTCACGTGGGCATAAGGTGAAAAATTCATTCACTATTCAATACTTTTCTGTTATACAATAGTTCTTGTAGTTCCCTACTGAATGAGTAGTGGCTAGACAGGTAGATGGACTAGAAGGCTTCTAGAATTAGAGCGTTTAGAGTGAGAAGCTTGGTTCTACATGAGATCTGACAACTTTTTGACAGTGCGAGCCATATGGTCTCGTCTTGGCAACATTTTACATAAAAATATTTTTGGTGAGATTCTACCTCTTCGTAAGTTTTTATTCCACTATTATTCATAACAAGTAGTCCCTATATCAATTTTCAGACCGCCAGCATTAAAATTTGCGGAAGTCTCATACTGATTTTCTTGAAGTATAAGAATTATGCAATTGATACTTTATATTGTCACGTAGGATGAGCAATAAAGGTGGTTTGGTTGACAGGAAGGTTGATTATCGGGATAAAAGCCCGTGCTACCAAACGTATGTAGTCTCTCACGGCACCGGCCAGCCAATTCGGGTAGAGAGGATGGATCGAGGAAAGAGGAAATAATGATACTTTGGAGGGCGTCAGGTATTTTGTTATTTCAGCATCCCTTTCTATATGCGATAAAATACCAAATAACTAACTTGCTAGAATTGATGGAGAGGGGCATAGGATATACTTTAGTTTGGTGTATGGTACAATGCAGCTTAAATGATATATCCAAGACAAATTTGCAATAATAGGACGTATATTGTTGCATACGAATCAGTAAAGGCTACAATTATCATTCAACAGAGCAGGCAATTAATAAATAAACTTATAGACTAGTGAGAAAGATGCAAAATGAATGAATGATGAAAGAGACTCAACTGAATTCACAAAGATCTCTCCAAACAAGTTGGAATACAAGCAGTAGCGTCTGTACTTAAATTTTACAATTTTGGCTAGCCACGAAATGATCGATAAAGCAGTACACAAATGATAGTCACAGACTAAATAAATATTTGGCTGATATCGAACCGAAATCAGATATCGAATTTAGAAAACTATTGGCAAAATATACAATGTACAACGGCTTACTTCTGCGGTCTGCCCACACTAACTACGGCACTGGTAGCGGAACTTTCAAATACGCGTGCGCGCCACACCAGACACTGACCCGTGGATTCAGGTTCTTTTTGAATATTCGGAAATGAGGATACGAGACATGCAAGAGATAAATCGGAGGTTGTACTCATCTGTAACGTGGATGTTTCTGGATTAGCTACATCGATCCTCTCCAACTGACTTTCAATGTGGAACCTCGACAATACGTCCGCAATTGGCAGGTATAATTTGGGATAGCGTGTAACTTGTCCACGGAAAGACGATTCAGTTTCTGTCGCTTCACTAGAATCCCCCAAGAAACGGGGTAGCGTTGAAATGCACTCAGAAATTTTGACCAACGATCTTCGGCACTTGACGGTTTTGTTTGCGACCACAAGTAACTAGAAATTCTCAGCTGTTCCACTCGCACAAGGTACACCAAATACGGTAACCGATACTTTAGTTTAGCGATGAACTACAGAAAAAAACTTATGTGGTGCAAACTGCGACACCAAAACTGAATAGTCTTCTCTCACACGCAGTTTCTATGCTAATCTCTCGCGATCGTAGTTGTAAATCGCCAAAACGTCCATCAACGCGTAGGATTATCAATTGAACAAACAATTAAGATATACCTATTCGCCAGGGTCGTATCCAAATAATGTAGAATTTAACTCCATAGAAAAAAAGGAGAAGAGACTGTTACAATATGTTCAATAAGTCCACTATTGACATCATATCCCGAAAATTTTGTTTATCTGGTATGCTCTCTTCTGATTATAATATAATTGCACTTACGGAGACTTGGTTACATAGAGATGTTTTTAATTCTGAATTCAGTGATAACTCTTATAATATATACAGAACTGACCGTAATTTTAGTGCTTTGGGCCTATCCCGTGGTGGAGGAGCCTTGCTTGCTATAAAACGTAACCTAGCTTCCATAAGTGTTGATCTCAATAAACCTAATATTAATTTACCACAATGTGTTGATCTAGTATGTGCTAAAGTCACTCTTTTCAGTTCTCATCTATATATTTTCAATATTTATATTCCTTCTGGCAGTAATTTACCAATTTACTTAGCAGTATTTAAATATTTACAATCTTTAACATTTTTATTTGATAACAATTGTATTATTCTTGGTGACTTCAACATAACTGAACTAACCAATACAAACGAATCAAATATTGTTACTTATTTCAATAACTTTATCAGTTTTTTCGAGTTTCAACAAATAAATCATGTAAGGAATCATAACAATAGAATTCTTGATGTAGTTATCACAAATTGTAAATGTTCCGTAGAACATGCTGACGATTTATTGTTTGGGATTGAATATTATCATCATCCTGCAATTGTTATTAATATTATTGATATCCTGATAAAGTCCACAAAAAGTGGAGTACACTGTATTGCAAGTTTGTATTATAATTTTAAGAATGGTAACCTGATCAAATTGTATTCGTTAATCAACGCTTTTGACTGGAATCAACTTTCTATATTCACTAATGTCAATGATGCTTGCAGTTTCTTTTACACAATTTTGTACAGCTTTTTTGATCAGTGCGCGTTCCTTCTCGTCCTTTTCAAACCTCCTACTATCCTATCTGGTACACTAAGCAGATCAAAACCGATTTAAAGGAAAAATCACATTACCACAAAATGTATAAAAAATATAATAATCATTCGGACTATGAAAAATTCAGATATCTGAGATCAAAAATTAAAGCAGACATTCAGACGGCTTACAACAGTTACATTCAGTCTGCCGAAGCAAAAATTATTGTAAATCCCAACGAATTCTGGAACTTCATAAAGTCCAAAAAAAATTCTAAGCCATGTCCAACTAAAATGATATTCAACGAAATTTCTTTGAACACCCCGTCTGATATAGCAAACAGTTTTGCAACATATTTTGGAAGCGTGTTTTCTATCTCCGGTATTACCAATTACGATATCCCCGAAAATAATTATTGTAATAACATATTATCTCTCAAAAATATTTCGCAAGATGATATTGCTAAATCAATCACAAGACTCAAAGCCTCTATGTTTTCAGGACCGGACTTAATTCCTTCATTCCTAATAAAAGATTGTTCTAATTCTTTCGTTATTGCTCTTTATTATATAATGAATTTATCTTTGAGAACTAATACTTTTCCAGATATCTGGAAGCAGGCTCGAATAACACCTATTTTAAAATCCGGTGACTCTGCGCAAATTACAAATTATCGACCAATTGCCATTTTAACCAATTTTAGTAAAATAATGGAAAATATCTTGTATCGGGCAATTTATAATCACGTTCACAATCTTATCTCTTTTTCTCAACATGGCTTTGTTGAAGGTAGATCTACTTCGACCCACCTGTTATTTTCTACCCAATTTCTATTGACATCTCTTGATTCAGGGAAACAAGTTGATGTTATATATACAGATTTTTCCAAAGCCTTTGATCGTATTGATCACGATATTATTATACGTAAATTAAATGGCTATGGCTTATCTTTGGATTTGATACAATTAATTTCTTCCTACTTAAACAATCGTTTATTATTTGTAAATTATCTGGGTTCAACCTCCTCTGTTTTTCCAGCATCTTCAGGTGTACCACAAGGGTCCAATTTGGGTCCATTATTATTTCTTTTATTTATTAATGATTTGCCCCCAATATTTAACCACTTCAATCTACTTTATGCTGATGACCTTAAATTATTTAGCTCATTATCAGATTTAAGTCAATGTGACTCAATCCAAGAGGATATCAATAAATTAAACTCATGGTGCAATGAGAACAAACTTCATCTAAACATTGATAAATGCAAAGTCATGTCTTTTACAAGAAAAAAATCCCCTATCCTTTATCCTTACACTATTTCTGGAGTTCCATTATCTCGTTGTGAGCAAACAGTTGATCTAGGCATTACCTTTGATACAAAATCTATACTGAACTCACACATAGTAAGAATAACTGCTTCTGCAAACAAAATGTTGGGATTCATAATCAGACAATCTCGTAATTTTACCTCAATACAACCAATTCTTCTTCTCTACTATGCTTTTGTTAGAAGTAAGCTTGACTACTGTTCAATAATCTGAAGTCCTTCGTATGAGGCATATATTTCTTTATGTTCGACTGCATCATAATCATGTAGTTTATGGTTGCATTTAGGGCCCATAATGTGCCACTTAATTGGACTAGGACTTTTACTTTATATAATTGGACGGAACTGTCACTGTCAAAAAAATGTCACAAAAATATATTTTTTTATTGACATGGAATAAATTCAAACAATTAAATCAACATATCATTTATTATTGTAATGAATACTTATAACACAATTGGTATTGTCGCGAATATTCAGACCCAAAGATGAATTCTTCTTGTTACAAAAACATTTTTCTCTTAATATTTTTGATTCTTTGGCACTTGCTGCCAACAGTTCTACGCTTTCTGAAGTATCCATTTATTCTTTTCTATCGTATTTATTCTTTTCTACTCTTTCTAAAGTATCCATTTATTCTTTTCTATCGTATTTAATCTCTTCTACACATTCTAAAGTATTAATTTTTTCTATTAAATTATATTTAATATTTTTGACATCTACAAACAAACAATAAAAACAATTGTAACAATAGCAACACTAGCAAAGCACACCAGGTTATACTTACCGAATTTTTGAATAGGGAAATCAAGAAATATTTCCAGAAGATATCCTGCGTCTTTAGAGCAGTCGAACATAAAGCTTTGTATGTAATTCGTACATAAACAAACTTGATAGACTCGCCTTCCTTATTATCCGGTATCTATATTTCAAAGTTCATAATATTTACCCCGATTTCAACGTGTCTTACAAATATCTCCTAGATTATTTCAACTTCACTAAGTTAACCGACAGACGCAATAGAACACAGCTTTTATATTTACATAAACTCATAAATAACTCTCTAGACGATCCAACAACACTAAGTTTGGTGGACTTTCGAGTTCCTTCCTTCAATTCACGTAGTCAGCGGACATTCCAAACACCTAAATGCCGTACAAATATCCTTCTCCACTCTCCCTTGAATCAAATGTATGAAACTTACAACAGTGTTCAAAATCAAGCTGATATATTCTATGATACTATCAATACTTTTAAACGTCTCAAGCCTTGACACGTCTCAATTTGTTCCAGCAAAATAAAAATTAGAATTAAAAAACAAACAAAAAATGTAAAACTTACAGATATTTTGGATTCTTATTGTTTCTTTTTTTCACAAATATTTTTATACAATACATAATTCGTATTTTGTTTTCATCTGTATATTTATTGTTACTTTGTACTTTTGATCCTGTCCAGTTTTGTGTATCTGTTTGGACAGTGTATTTTGAAATAAATAAATAAATAAATAAATAAATAATCCAAACTCAAGTTATAAGGGTTCAAAACACCAACGAAGCTCTTCAAGGTAGGTAGTGCTGTTGCGCTTTGCTTGGCTTGTCTTGGCGTGGGCACTACCGTGCCTCCAGATATGGTGGCGTAAGAAGGTAGGGTAAGGGATGGGTTGTTGACTGATTCACACGTCAGAATGTAACTAGATACCATAACACCACAAATAATGTTGATGAATAAAAGATATTCAGCGAAAACCGCCATTTTTGATGTTTTTTTAGATTTTCAGGAATTTTTCATTTTTTTGAAGTGCTGTATCTTGGAACTTAGTTGATTTACAAACAAGTTTCACGTATCAAATTTATCGGAAATTGGATGCTCTACAAATTTGAACTCGATGATCTAAGGCGTAGGAATGGAGAGGAAAAAGTTACAGGGCAAAAACTGAAAAATGTGCCAAAACTTCGTAGTCTTTTCCTCCCTCTGAAAATTGCTCCGCAAAATTTAGGTCGGAGAATACGGAGATGATACTATTGGGTGATCGCAAACAACATATGAAAGTTTCATTAGGTTCGCATTTTTTCCGACCCCAAAGTACATGTCGACTGGACTATATGTATTCCAAAACCAGAGCAGGTAGAGCACTACGAGAGCTTGAGCAATGCTCGAGCTCATGAGACTGGATGAGTTGTTAGGAAATATGATGATACGGAAGAAGGTGAAGCTGTGCTTATAGAAAAATATCGTATATATTTAGGTAGTCCTCGGAACTAAAGTTGTGTTACCGTTTGAAGGTTGTGAATAATGTTCGAGGATGAGAAGTATTTAAATTCCGTGACATGGAATCCCAGGATCCATATATCTGTATTGAGGATTGCTTGGAGTAAAATAACTGGAAATTACTTTTACAGTCTTAAAAATAACGATCCCAAATCAAAATTACAGTTTACTTGAAATTTGATGAATATGGAGCTGATGCAAGAATATTAAAAGAATGTTCTTTGCATTAGTTTCCTCAGGTTGATCGAATTCTAGCAGAAAAATGGAGCCTCAACTGAATATTCATTCATATAAACGTATCTTCCAATGTAGCTTCTCCTTCATATCAAAATAAATACATTGTCAAAATTTTTCATGATTCAATAAACCCTATGTACAGGTTGATCTTACTATTATCTCTACTCCTACAGTTTATCAAGCGCTCTGGAAGAAGCTCCAAATGAGTTTTGTTCCCTTCATTTTCTACTTATTAGACCATCAAAAATCCTCTACGACGGATCTGGTTAGCAAGAAGCCGCAGACTTGAGATCCCTGAGGCGTGAAGAGGCCCCTGAAGTCATGAAAGTTTATTCAGATGAAAGTTTTAAATATACACAATTATCTCTCACATTTTTCCAAACGTGAAATGAAACGACCACTAGGAAAATCAAAATGTATTCAAGTTTTACACAGACCCTCGAATTGTTATTACAGAAAGAATATGCCAGGACGATTTTAAATATTTCATATTCAACCCATTCCTTTCAGAAAGTAGTTGGACTAAATTCGAGAATAAGGCAAACGTGGTTACTTCAAAGTTTATTCCAAGACCAATTACCCTCAAGGAGATATGTTCATTAGTTCATTGAATCTTTCAAATAATTCATAAGGGCCTCATCTTGATAAATAGACTCTAATTGAACTATAGGATTCCTATAAGTCTGTTTTATTCAATGCATGCTTGATTCCATATTAGGTTGAATGCGTTGAATAATCCTAATATTTCCTCAATCATTTTCAGCGCATTTTTACTTTAAAAAATACGCTATTATATGCACTTTGGCTGTCTGGCTGGCTGGCTGGCGTGACGCTGAGATCTCAGCAACTACAGCACTTACAGACTTGAAACAAGTACTAAATAGAAGATGCTGTTTTGTGGGTCTGCACAAACTGCTAGATTTCCTTATTCATACACCCAGTTTTGGGAAAGATTGGAACAAAGATTGAAAAATCAATTACTGCTGAACTATGCATAATTAAATTCTGAAAATTGCTGCACAGAATAAGCAGCATGTCAGTAATAGAATTTTATACCCCAAAATATAAATCTATATGGGTTAGTACTCATTTCAGGGTGGAAACTATTTATTTCTATATCTCGTGAGCTACCCAAGATATTGGCATGCGGTTTCCGATGTTATTAGTATCAGAATGAGTTTTGGAGGTAGCTTTCAGGGATTTCTCTTATATAGCTTTGATAAAGATCAAATTATAATGTTATGGTACAGCACATGACCTCCCGTCAGTCAATAACTGAACAATGGAGATTGAAAGATATTTTTGAGCTTGTACGTGCACAAAGTATGTACCTATTAAATAGTCAACTTGAAACTGGTACTAAATGAAAGCTGCTGTTCCGTAGGCTTGATTTCAAGCTCAGTGATTGTGGGAGATGGTAATTTGCGAAATCTCTGAGGCAACAATTATTCATGAGCTGTCAAAAATGCGCTTTTGTCATCAAGATGATTCTTCGAATTTTTAAATTGTCAAGACACGGAAAGTACGGTAGCAGAGACATTAATGTCCTTCAGAAGGATTCTGAATAACAGAATTAAAAGGCTGTGTATCATTGCCTTTTAATAATTTTTGGAATTTTCATCTGAATGATATGTAAAAAAAAGAACTTGTACATCGATACCCTACGGATGGATAGAAAGTTAAGAGAGAGAAGAGATAATATTTGGAGTATGTGATCCATATTCCAATTTGGTTAATATCCATTCAAACTGTCAATAGTCTAAATTTATCAATGAAACTTAACAAAGGGAAAAAAACAATTTGCGAAAAAATTGTCAGTTGGATTTATCATTTGTATATGCAATAAAAACAGAAAGATGGGACAAAATCGCTTTGTTTGTTCGAGTTGGTTTCACGGACTAAATAAAATATGAAGTGTCGAAGTTCAAAGGGTACTTTAAAATCAACTTCAGAATGAGAGCAGAATGGGACCAATTCCTAAATTTTTCAGTTAAACCGGGTATATCCTTTATCTTCCAGAGAAGAGTTATCAAATATATTTTCTGAAGTGAGAAATTATAGCACGATACCTTCCTACATTATTATCAAGATACACTTAATAACACTCGACTACATCATCTAGATATATGGCAATATCCAATATGATATATCATTCTGGGTTTGATTTAAAAATGACGTGCCATATCACGAAACTTGGTAGCCCAGCAACTCCATTAGAAATCCAGTTTTCTAATCCACACTTGAATTTTTACAATAATATGAAGATTGTATTTGAATGCAAAATCAGAAGAAATAGGTCAGACGAGTATTCTGATTGATTCATTTTGCTGATCTGTTTTAAATGACACATGGGAGGGAATAGCAACAACAGCGCCATATCGAACCACACAGAATTGGCATGATGCATGCTGATGTCGTATATCGTGAATTATCTTTGACAACGGAATAATTAGAGCTTTAATTACATCAACCATCTTTCAGTATGGATGTGATACACATAAATATATAAACAACTAAATTCACATCGCTGGGATTTATTTATTGAACTAAAAGCTGGTAATTCAACTTCGTGAGTAAATATTGAACATATAGTGGAAGCAGTACATCAAATTATGATGTAATACTAATGATCCATTTTGCTTTGTATCGAAGAGAACAGATACATATGAAATGTATAATTCATCATAATTTTATGCATTACTAGATAAAACTGGCTTATCATGATTCAAAGTATAGAATTGAAGGTGATATGGAATAGATAGGCCATTATATAAGTTGAACAATATTTCATATATATGTACATTGTATTCGACATGATTTTTTTTGCATTTGTGGTCTATTATGGTGAGCCAAGAATTAAGAAATCAATAATTCTATTGACATGCGATTTGCAGCTATTGGCATGAGTTGATAAGTGGTCACCGTCTAGTCAAAGAAGAAGAAAAAGATTAGAATCAGCCATGGTAGATACCGTTTTATTGCAGTGTGATTTATTGGAAAAAAGTAGATTCATTGCTCATGATGTAACATTCTTGTTCTGATCTTTGCTCTTCGTACTGCTACCATGAGAATCAAGATCTTCTTATTAGTACTTCTAATGTATCTCATATGATCATCATTACCAATGTTGATAAAAAGATGCCTAATCTCTGCTTTGAGTCACATACGAGTGGCTCTACCTTGAGATATAATTCATCATGTGTTTGTTATAATACTCAAAAAAGTCTAAGCGACAATAATAATATGAGCTATAAGTTGTAGACAATTCTTGTTGCTCACAAAGTAGTGAATATTATCTAGTATTAGCTAGTTCAATTAAAAGCACGGAAATCAAGTGAATATGATGAGGACAGACTGTATAATCTTTCTGAATCATACTCCATGTTATATCTATCTGTACCCCAATAATTTACGCTACGCTGATTTCTGCGGTTATTGCGGTAACAAACGTTGAAATTGTGAACCTCAATGCAATGCATTGAATGCTTACATTTCACTCGATATCTAGCGAAACCTTCGATTATTTTGAACAGATCATTCATTCTGTGATCGGTGTACAATTTCCGTACTGTAGCTCAGGGATCTGTCCCACTTTTGTTGACACTAGATTCTATTCTCTTTATTCCTTTTGTCTTACCTTAACGATATAAAACGTTTTTTGTCTCTCAATCATTTTTCTTTAATCACCAGTTGACTGAAATCTGTTGTTCTACTGAATTGTTTGCTAATTGAAACTAATTTTCTCATTGAATTCTGATGACTCATTTTTATTCTAATTGTTCCGATCTTCCATCTGCCTGTTGAATAACAGTGCTATCATTACCTAATTTCAAAAAAATAACTGTATATAACAATTATATGAGTCACACCACGGCGGACTCTATTTACCAGGCGGGAGTGTGACCCCCACTACCACAGCATTCGCATGACGTCAGTAGGCTGATTTTTACACAGTTTCATGCGATGTAATAGTATTAAATTTGTATTTTAGAACTATAATGTTCATGCAGAATAATTATTGAATTACCAACAACAATAATAACGGTAATTATCTTGTCTCTGAATATAGTTTTAGAGTAAAACGCTGTAATGCGATAAATGTAACCCAAAATAACAGTTCGCTATCAATGCTTTCATTAACATATATTTTATCAAGTTGCAAAATCATCCACTTGTCCTCTTCTTTTGTAAGTCTATTTGCAATTACTCTTAAGAAATGATCATTTCCTATTCTAGAACTTGAAGATATATGAAAAGAAGCTGTAAGTTGTTGTAAATATTTAGGATGTGATTGCATATTAATCATGTAAGACCACATAATCATTTTTGAAGTGTAGCGCTTTTGATTTGAGAGAAAGAGACTTATTAGTTCATTTAAGTACAATAATTGCCCAATCCTCTCTTCATCGCCTTCGTTCTCAGACATCATTATTTAATAATCTATACATTTTTTCAGAATTATATCATAATAAATAGACTTTTTTGGTTTTAATTCTGTATATTTAATTTTATTTTTGACGTTTCGACTCTCTAACCGAAAGTCATCATCAGAAAAAATGATACAAAAATAAACAAGGCAAGAAGATATCATTTTTTCTGATGATGACTTTCGGTTAGAGAGTCGAAACGTCAAAAATAAAATTAAATATACAGAATTAAAACCAAAAAAGTCTATTTATCATTATTTAAATTCTAAATAATAGAATAAGTATTGACAAAATCAGTATTATTTAACATACATTCTGAAATATCTCTCAATTTGGATAATGTATCAAGTTCATTTGTTGATAATGGAGTGTTATTATACTGTAATTCACTCAAACTTACCAGTTTATTTTTAAAGAAATACTTTGGGCTCAGATTTCTATCTATTTCAATATAAAAGGAACGACTTACTGCTTTGGATTCCATTTTGTAAATAATGATACCGTCATCATTTACTTTTACAAAAATATCGCCATTTATAGTTTTGACAAATTTAGATACTTTTTCAAGCGGTAGGTCAAAATTTTGAGCTCTATTTTCCATTTGTTGTATTTCTAATATCTTATTAGTTTTTTCTTGTTCTTTTTTTTTTATTTCAAAATTTCGTTCGTCTAAGATTTATTTTAGTATTTGATTTTATATTTAAATAATGAGGAAGTCCAGAAAAGATAGTTTGAAACGGATTAGGTTCCAAATGCGGTTTATCGTAATAAAAAGTCCTAATTTCTCCTGGATAATTCTATGTATTTGTATAGCTAGTTGCAATGCAATCTTCAGAAAAATGTTTAATGCAAATCTCTGACGTTGCGGTTAGTGTCTAGCTTTTATGCGGAATGCATTTTATCCATTTATTAAATAAATCTGTTTCATTCGGAAATTTAAATGTAGTTACATTCTCTCCTGTACTATCATAATTGCTTTTACAAGCTGGGTATGTTTAAATTGAATAATATGTATATATCAAGGTAGGTATTCAAAATAATGATAGAAAATTTACTTCGAACCACGAAGTCACCAAGTCTACTACTACCGCCGGCTCGCTTGCAAAACCTACTGACGTCACGCCCCCCTCCATCATACTCCCGCCTGGTAAATAGAGTCCGCCGTGGTCACACTGATATTATTCGTACTTGCAGTCATGGTACTCGTACGAACCACTTTCGTTTTGCATGCGCATTCACATCGATCAGAAAGAAGTAAAACATTATAATCTGAGCATTGGTGTAGTTTTAGCGTATTTTTAAAATAAGAGTGTTTTTGTAGGACTAAATCTCTGATAAAATTGTTGAACAATCCAAACACCAACTTATTTGTTAAAGTACATCATTTTTACATCTAGCCCGGAACGATTTATTGTCGGGTAATGTAGTTAAGTGTTATTGGAAGTAGCTTGAAAGAAATGGCATGTACATACAAATATGAATTCATCTATTTTTTCGTGAAAGATTCAGAGTATGTTTCATCATCTTACATCATATTTTAAGCTTGTTCTAAAGCTGGCTCAAGAATTTTCTTGAAACCTCGATATTTTATGTATAATTTTTCTGTTGGGAAAGCGTTGGAATATTTATGATTGAAGTTGTCAAGCCACTCTTCGATATATCATATGTTATTGATCTGTAAAGCCCACATAAATAGACGATGCAATAATTCTCCATTCCTCTATAATGTATAGTTCCAACTGACAGTCTCCCTCACAAATTGGCTTTTACCCTTTGTTAGTTTTTATGGATCAGATGTAGTGGTTTCTGTCAGTTTAAATGCATAACACAAACTCTAAATGTGCTCTCGTTGCCCGCTCAACTTTCCAGCAATTTAAACAAGAAATATAATAATATGGAAACAATTTTTTTCTCTATTTTAATTCAAATATAAATGAAAATGTAGTTATTATTAGGTAAATTTGATCCATTTTTGTAATTGCGTGGCAATTAAACTTTTTCAGGTCTAAAAGAGTTGAATTCAATTCATGCAATTACAATTGAAAAATTTAGGAAGATATTTTTCAAGTTCTTTCCTACTTCTTTTAGTAGTGTGAATGTGGCTTTTTCTAGTTGATTTGCTCTGTGGCGCTATCCAAAGTTTGTATTAATTAGATGACAAATGTCAAAGCTTGTTAACCTACCTAGACTAATTTCATCATGTATTTATTTATTAGAGGATAAATAGCCTATGGCTGATTTAAGTAACAAAAACCATTTTGAATATCTGCTTCTGGCTGTGTTTGATGAAATGTTATCTATGTATATGATATTTTGGTACTGTATTCGGCTTCACATATTTAGATAATCTCTCAAGAACTGGAAAAAATAGTTCAAATTGTAGTTTTGCCGATCTTGTCATACTAGTGAAAAGAATGGTTTGGACTCCAGGATATTTGACAAATCTTACTCACAATGTTACAGTAAGTTCATTGGATGAATACATTAAAAATCAATCTTCAAATCTGATTTTGTGGAACTTATCTCTTTAAGATTTCTAAATACTACTATAGCTGGAAGTGTACAGATGAGAATTTCAAGTTATCAGTATCATATTTCTCAAGTTGTATAGAGCGACAAAATATTTCATTAATGTCCATCAATTATTATTGGGATCTGTCATTCTACAAATAATAATACTTGATCCGAATCTGCATTGCTCGAAGGCCCGAGATATTCACCTTCAAATAAATAACAAATAATAGTTTCTTAGTGAATACATCAAGGGTAAATACTTTGGAGAAAACATAGACTAACAGCTTCAAATTTTGGTCTAGTCTGTAAGCGAAAACTGCCAGCCGGATCCCTAGTAGAAAACATACTATATGCTCGAAATATATTTACTAGTGTTACGGAATGGGGTAAGAGTCTTGAGCAAGTAGCAATATACAACTATGAAAATGTAATAGGTGTTACACTTGCACATTGTGGTTTGTTTGTCTGTTTGGAAGAAAATTAAGGTTTTTTGACTGCAACTCCTGACGGTTTAGTTGGAACAGAAAAGCTAATTGAAATAAAATGTCCATTTGCAGTAAGACATTTATCTCCTGAAGAAGCTAGTTTGAAAATTGAAAATTTTTGTTCAGTATTACAGGAAGGTCAATTGCATCAAAAAAAAAATCACAATTACTATTATCAAATACAAGGTCGAATGCTCATAACTGGAAGAGAATGTGATTTTGCTATATGGATAACGAACCGAATAAATGAGGAAACAATTAAAAACGATGTAGATTATATAGGAGCAATGATTCTAAAATTGAGAGAATTTTATGATACAGAACTTGCTCCAGAAATAGTAGACTCACGAAAAACAAGAAGTGTGCCTTTTAGAAATATGCCTTCAAGGCGAGCCAAATAAGTTGAGAGTAAAAACATATTTCAACCAAACTTTAATGATTTTACAAAGTTCACAATATATAGAATGAAAATGTATGGATTGTAGAATCATAATATTGTTCATAATAACAATGTTTTATCATTATTCACGATTGTTCTAAAATATTATGTGTCAGTCGTTCATCAATTATCATAAATAGATATGTGCAGCTCGAAGATTCAAGTTTATTTTTATTCACGTAATATGCGAATATATTTGTTGCTTTTATCTCTTCAATTCATTTTCAGACAGCTTGTTTTGTATCCTGCATTCACTGTGAATGAATTGTGTTTGCATTTACGCCTTTAGGCCGTTCTTAACTGAAATGAACTGTAGTAAAAATTGTCGCATTTGGGATCCAGAAAATCCACGAATCATTGTTGAGAAACGAATGCATCAACAACGTGTCACTATTTGGTGCAAATTTTGGGTTAGAGGCATCAACGAGCCATTCTTCTTTGAAGAAATAGCAAAGCATTTAATCGTGCTCGCTATCGCGACATGATAATCAAAAGTCTGTATGTGTCAACAAAGTCGTAGAGATCATTGGTTCTATATAATATTCCATACATAATCCTTGAACTGTATACTTTACGGTTCAATAAAAAATCCATAATTTTCAATTTAAAATCAGTTTTCTATCAAAATTAGATAATCCTTCACTTTACTTTATCCCTCATGATTAAAAAAAAAACTCATAATTTCTCATTTAGAACATTTTATACTTTCAAAATTAGTTCTTGCGTGAATTTTGGGACATTTTAACATCATAATTTCATATTCTTATTATGGATAATTTCATTCAAACTTATTTTTTTATTATTACATTGCTTTCAGTAAATTTCTTTATAAAATGTTTTCTTCTGAGATGTCAAAATTGAACTCTTGTGTATCCCGCTGTAATCACTGACCTTCCATAAGCCTCACTTACTCCAAACCAAGATTAGACTAGACAGAGACAGCTAGTATTTCCGGGTGATGTTTTACCTTAACTCGCAATGCAAGTTCACGATCAGTCATAAACAGTATTGTGAACAATTTTTTTTTCTTCACTCCGTAAGAAGTGCTAGACTACAGGTTGTCCCAAGAGCTTGTATATTCAGCAACATAGTGCAAATCTTTGATTCATTAATGTCTTTCTTACAGTCTCCATGAGCACCTTCAGACGAATTTGTCGTTCATAAGTACCGGATATTAGTTAGATAAACCCTCAATCTACCATCTCAACTAGACTACTAGTAGATTCTTGAGTGAAAGTATTCTACAAAACACAATTTTGCATTCAGATTCTTTATAATAGTATATTGTGCAACAAGTGCGATAAGTTGTCGATTGCCCATGAGAGCGAAGTTGAGCGCACGCTCAAGTGGGCAATTGACAACATCGCACGAGTTGCAGGTACAATTTTTTATTACGAATGCGGGATAAGTACTATTTTGCGCTCATTTTTCCGAGCGATGAATGGTTTGCGTGAAATTTGGTAACCTTATATTCCAAAAGCAGCTTCGCAGCATCCACTTCAACTCTATGACATTTCATGGAAAGTTACTCATGATATTGATATGTTTACACTTGTGTGCATATCGACCTGTATTATACCTACAACATGATAACTAATAATATAAATAGTGGAATATGAGTTGAGTTTTTTCGTGTACATGATACAACTGTTGATAAAGTAACAATTTGAACATTATAATAATTATTCAGATGCTCGTACTCTCTCTATATTTTTCAATCGACTCCTGTAGAACCGAATGAAGAGTTCATCAGTTTTATTTTATGTCAACTGAGTGACATTATTGAAACTGACAGTTTGTCGATAAATTTCACGAAAGATCATTTTTATAATCCACATGACAAAATACATCAGCTGGTTGGATGATCCACATTGTTTTCATCAGCAAGCTGATAGAATTTGCCCAAGAATGTGTTGTTCAATTAGTGATTTTCCAGTTCCATTTGTCGATCATCAAAAATATTCAACACCAAAAAATTATTCGTTGGAAAATAATTCGTTTGTACGCAGTATGATTATTAAATACACAAAGATCATTCAGCATTAAATCAATTCACTAACTATGAAAGAGGCCTCAATCTTTAAGCGGTAGAAAATAAGTTAACTCAAGGTGGAGAGAGATTCCATGAAGATACCCACATTTCATTTCCCACTATTGTTCATCAACAATATTAGGGGCAAACTAATCTTCATTCCAATATAATTTTCGCTGAACTATATTTATATGGATCCCGGGTCAAAAAAATCCAATATAAAAGTAAAGATGAGCAAGTATTGTATCCACAACTCTTTCAGACTGGAAATGTTTGCCAAGTGATTTTTTTCATGGAAAAAGACTATTGTAATAGATAGTCTCAAGTTACTTTTGTCGAATTGAATTTGGAAATAAGATCAAACTATACCAGAGTGTTTAGAATACTAGCTTCATGCATTTTGGAAAGTCTACAGGAAGATTCATATGAACACATATCGGGTACTTACAGTTAACTTTTGTTATAGAATTCCTGAGCATAAGAATCTATCAATTATTTGAATGTTACATTGACCTTGCTAAATGTAAGTCAGACAGTGATAGCAACAATTGAAGAGAGAGAGATATGATTCATTGCTACACATTGAAAAGTAATTACGTCCAAACTTCAATTAAACTTGAATAATCACGAGAGAAAATGTTCATCCAACGACCCGCAGCTTCTTTAATTGATTTCAGAAAAGTAATTATTCTAAAAATGTGCCTCGTATTCGGAAGGAGTCGAGAAAATTGAAATAATCTGTTCGCGACGCATAGGGACAGTAAACTCAACGATGCTTGGCAACATCCCGAAGGTATTTTGCATTCACGCTTCACATGAAGCGACCTCCTTTTCGAAAACATCATCCATCAAGATGTTTTATCTCCCAGCAAAAGATCACACAAAAAATGTTCATTTTCATGCAGACAGCATGAGAACCGTGCCATTTTAATGATTCAGAAGTTTACATCTCAGTCCAAAATATTATCATGTCGAGTGTAAAATACAGACACGGACTCACCATTGCAATAATTGCACTAAGAGGATATTTATATTCAAAACGAGTGCTCCGCACAGCTTTTTCGTATACTTCCGTTGCGTATTTTTTCACGTTGTGTTGATACAACGGCACCAATTTGTCGCTTTGTAAATGTGCTCTTATTACTTCTTCTTCTTTAAAAAAAAGCTCTCCAATCTCTTTCCTCATGACTCTTATATTCTTCAGATTACTTTATTTAAAGGGGCCTTGGAATAACTTACAAAAATGTTGACGATAGTTCATCAAAAACTGTTCTAAGAATAACCGTTGTCTCAAATGCCAACCATTTAATGATAAGTTATCAAATGCTCAAATACAATTTGCAAATGAAACAATGAGGTCATGGATTCCGAAACCAATTTGATTCATCAGATTTTGGATGCATGAATCATGGAACGCATAATTGCACCATTCGGAATTCAAACGTTCATGGCTCCCATAATTTTAAATCTTGATGAATTCTCAATAAATATGTTTGATTTGGGTAAAGCTCTTTATAAAATAATTGGAAACACAACGTTTCCACAGCAAAGTGCTGCCTTTTTCAAGTGTAAATGTATGAAGAATAAATAAAGAAAAAATTGTCAAGACAACAAAAATACAAAATTTGACTGGATAAGTATGAAATATTAACTCCTAGGATCGTAGAGCATAATACAAGGAGATGAAAATGAAGGTCTGAATAGGGAAATTGTCAACTCCTTGTGGTTCTAGCTCAATTTGGCTCTACTCCTCTTGGTTTGGCATATAACTGAACTATCCACAGATCTTCAGGAGGTGGTGTTGAAGTAACTCTTGCAAGTAGATTCATGGATAAAAATGACTTGAAGTTATAAACAAATGAGTGGTAATCACGATCTATTGGGTTCATAACCAGTATTCAAATTCAAATTGTTAGGTGACTTTTTTTATTTCCATTGCTTCTCTTATTAGCCTCTTGAACCAATTGTCCGCTTCAGCCAGGAAGCTTTGTATTCTTGAAGTCAATGCCATATAATTCTTGAATAGCATGCTCTGCCACTGCAGACCTCTCTGGGTGGTTCTATCTTATATGACGATCTGGTTTCCACAGTCCTCTTGGTTTGTCCAATATATAATCTGCCATATTGGCAGGGAATCTTGTATATCTGGATACTGTAGAAGAAATCTGTCTTTAGCATTACCAATTGGATTTCGAATTTTCTAATTGGGGATGTAAGAGGTTCTTATGTCACATTTATGTAAAAATCTTTCAATTTTATCCGTTATATCAGCTACGTAAGGCGACGTAACAAATATTTTCTCATTATTTGGATCTTGGACAGGAGGCATAGATTTCTTCTGTCCAAGAGCTCTTTTGATCTGTGTTCTATTACAACCATCCTTCAAGGATACATCTAAAAATCTGATTCCATCAGACACTCTACTTGGATGACATAAAGAAGAGGCTCCCTGATATGAAGTTTTAATAGCGCAAAATTTTGAGCAGGATGGTGATTTGAGGACTCATGCAAATATTAATTTGTATGAGTCAGCTTCCTGTATACTAAATGGATGAGTTCACCATCATCTTGATTCTCCAGGTGGACGTACAGAAATGGAAGACAGTTATTATCTTCAACCTCAATACTGAATTCAATGTTTCTATGTTGCATGCTCAGATGATTCAAAAATACATTAAATTCATCCCTATCATAAGGCCAAACAGCAAAAATATCATCAACATAACATAGCCAAACAGTGGGTTTCTTCATAGCTGTTGAGACGAATTAGACCCCAAAATCCGTCTCAGTTGCACATCCCAGAGCCTTCTGCTACCGATTTTTCAGTCCATCAAAATTAATTTACCTCTTGCACAAGCTGTAAATTTCAAATTCAGTAATTCGCTTCAACATATAATACCGCTTACTGTTAGTTCATCAGTCTTCAACTGCTTTGAATACGTTTTAATAAATTTCACATGTGGAGGAATAAGGTTAGGTTTTATAAACACCTGAAATGAAAAGCAAATAATATCGTATGATCTGCATTTATGTCTTGTGTCTTACCATAATAAAACCTGAATGTAATCCACCGTTGTCCTGTAAATATGTTGTATATTGTATATTTTTTGATGTTATGTTCGTGACCTTTGACAATACACAGATCACCTGACATTTGACAATTTCAACTCATAGACATGATCTATTTTACCGACTGATTGAAAAAATATTTAGAACAATTTTAATGTTGAGAAAATAAAATCAGGAAAGGATGTATCTAACAGAGGAGTAATACGGAATTTATAATTGTAATGGAATTTGTCTTTGTAAAATTACTTCTTTTTTTTTCTGTATGTCTTCTTCACATTATTGTTAGCGCTTACATGGATTTGATTCAAAAACATGTTAAGTAAGTTAGATAAAATAGATGAAGCTGGATGAGTGAATTTGAGTGAATAAAAAGTCTTGGGAATTCAGTCAATATTTCTGTTTTAATTTCTTCCCTACTTTACAGTTTCGGCTGTACCTCAGCCATCTTAAGAA
The DNA here is from genome assembly GCA_963989225.1 of Dromius quadrimaculatus. NCBI lineage: Eukaryota > Metazoa > Arthropoda > Insecta > Coleoptera > Carabidae > Dromius > Dromius quadrimaculatus. The sequence goes on from OZ022328.1 coordinate 10,558,683, forward strand.
GCGAAAAGAACTTATATTGTGAAAAATTAAAAATGTACTTTGAAATGTGATGTCGAGTTTAATAAAATAGCGAAAAGAAAAATTCTTTTCCATTTGTCAAATGCCACAACCTTCATCTGTGGAAGACGTTGACCAAGTCCTTGGTTGTGACATTTGACAAATAAGAAAAAAAAAATTCTCTCGCTATTTCATTAAACTCGACATCACATTTCAATGTACATTTTTAATTTTCCACAATATAAGTTCCAAGACTTTCTACTAACTCAAAATGTTAAGTTAGATATCATTAAAATTTAGGTATAAATAAGGCCTTCTGGCCGACTTGAGTCACTTCTTCGTAAGTTAGTTCTCCGAGCCATCTTCCAAACTATACTGTGTTCGACGTCCGTTCGAAGTTTTTGTGCTAAGTCCGTTAGTGCGTTTGCCATGGCAAAGTTGTAAGTTTGATTATTTTGTTCATTTTTCTTTCTAAGTCCGTAAAAGAAACTAAGCTTATTTTTTGATTGTTTTGCTGTTTTTGCACTTAGAATATTTTTGCTATTTTTGAACTTAGAATATTTTTGCTATTTTTGAACTTAGAATATTTTTGCAAGATATAACTTAGAGTCATCTTGTTCAATTTCCACCGTCCACTCCGCGAACGTTGGATTAACGTTGAAGCACCGCTGAAGAAGTCTTCGTGATTTCGGAGCGTTTGATTGATCTAACGTAGAAGCACCGCTGAAGGAATCTTCGTGATCTCGAAGCGTTTGATTGATTTAATAGGAGGAGAAATAGGAGAACTCATGGCGACACCATCAATTTGCTGATAAAAATTACCATTAAAGATGGAGAAACAAGAAGTCAAACATGGTTTGACAATATCAGTTGAAAAATGATCTTCTGATAATTCCAAATCATCAATGATAGGTACTTTTGTGAATAAAGATGGCCCGTCTGAACTGACAAGTAGATCATTATCTGTCAATATCATATCACTAATTAAATCCACAAAATATCAAGAATCCTCAACATATGATGAAGTATGACCAATTATCGGCTTCAACAAACCATCCAAATATTTGGCTGATCCATATGTTGTTGAACTTATTGAATTGACCAAAATAAGGAAAGTTAGATTGACCTAGGACCACAAGAAATTGACAATTTCCCTATTTAGACCTTCAGTTTTATCTCCTGAAGACCTGTGGACATTGTATTATAACTAAATCACAGGTAGAGCTCTACGAGTTGATATTTTATACACATCTAGTCACATTTTGTATTTTTGTTGTCTTGACAATTTTTTGTTTATTTATTTATCAAACAATTACTCTTGATAGAGGCAGCACTTTGCTGTTGAAACGTTGCGTCTCCAATTATTTTATACAGAACTTCACCCAAATAGAACATATTTATTAAAAAATTAGTTCTGAACAGTTCCTGCCTTATTTTATGAACTTCCGTTTTTCAAGCTAAAAAATTGATGAATAGCACTTTTGTATGATCTTATATACAATAATATTGTCCTTCATACAATGACATTAAAACTGCTGTTACAACAATTTGAGAAACAATACGAGCAAGTTGACGTAAATTCCTAGGTAATTCTAGTGTAGGAGATTATATTGGACAGTGACGCCATCAACACCTTATCTGGCAGGCATCGTGGGAGCTGCTATACTTCAGGAAGGGCGTCAAACATGTTCGAAATTGTTATGAAGTCTCTTTAGGGATGAAATCTTGTAGATTTGAACATGATTTCTCACACGAAAGAAGAGAATGCTGGTCATTTACAGACGTCCCAGCAAATAACCGATACAATAGAGAGTTTTTGCAAACCACCGCTAATGAAACGTCAACGTTAACGTCAAAAACGATTTTCTTTGTGCATCTGTACTGAAATTGACAAATAAGTTCATTGTAACGTTATTCATGTCTGCTAATGCTTGAAGTTTCGTATGAGTACTCTGTGATTCAAGCTATCATTATTGAACAAGTATTTTCCACAAAATTAATTTTTCACGTTAGCGTTATCGTACCAATAGCGGAGGCTTGCAAAAACTCCCTAATTACTAGTTGTCAGTTATTCATGGATTCTAAGGGTAGCGAATATTGGAGAATCGATGGAGTCTGCCACACTTACAGCATTTTTCTGAAATTTACATAATATTTTTTACAGTGGATTCCTTCCTTATCTCTAATAACTCAAATTCATACCGTTGGGATTGGAAGTTATAAGTCCTTGTGCGAATACCAGAGAGATGTGGAGTTTATCACGCAATAAAACGTATGATATACCATTCACTATTATTTCTTCTCTCCTAAAAGCCGAGTAATATAACCCAATATCTCTCAAATAATCTGGAAGAAGGGATCATCACCATTTTCAAATTATACCGATAATAATAAGCGTCATAGTCTGCGATAAACTGTATCGTATCTATCTCATCATAGATTTGAGCTCGACGTCATAAAACTACAAAGATATTGAAAAAGTTTATCATATTCAAAGACAGAGAAGCGTGACTCAATTGTAACAGCACCAATTCAATTATTCCCAAATAATCACGTAGTCATTTTGGGATGATTTCCTTATTCTTATTTGCTGCATGATGATGTGCTGATGTGCTGAGATGAAATGATTATATTGTAAGATCTCTGAACATCTGACTATAAGTTTTGTTGAAGTATTTGCTTCAACACGTGTATGTGTTGCTCATATCATGCATTTAATGTCATACCTATGGAACGATAAATCATTCAGAACTTGATATCTCTTTAACTGAGTCCAGAAACACTAGAAACCAGACTATCTTCTTCCAATACTAATGTACTTGCCATTTTATTTCGTAATTGTTCCAGATATTCAATTCATATAATCACCAATATCCAATCATATTCCATTGTTAGGAATTGTTGTTCGAATAACATAGTCGAATCATTTTATCTCTGCAATCAAAATTAGCAATATTGCAAACTAACAAAGCTGGCTTATAGAATTATGGAATATCTGGTTTTGGGGATTCATGAACTACAAATTAATCTCTTCCGTATTGTGGCTTTGCACATGAAGTAAGCTTCACACAAGGTATCATTCATTCTCATTCAAACATGAGGGGCTAAAAGTTGTCACAGTGGAACTTTCCACGTGATTTCAGGCTCACAGACTTAATTAAATAACTTTTAATCGATTGGAAATGTCTCCTTCTCTCAAACCCAATCCCAAATACAAATTGCGTTGAGTAGATTGAAATTTTGCAGTCATGAAATTTATATGAATCAAAATTTGATGACCATAGATTTTAATCTGTCTTGATCCAATATATATATATATATATATATATATATATATATATATATATATATATATATATATATATATATATATATATATATATATATATATATATATATATATATATATATCCATTTTGAGCACCCCTGAATCCATTTTGACTATTTTTGGCTTTATGTCGGTACGTATGTTCGTTCGTTCGTGCTTGCGTGCGTAACTCGCAAATCTCAAAACTGGTTGAACGTATAATGTTGAAATTTTGTATTTGAGACTGGTATAGAGTCTTGTTGTGCACCTCGCATTATGGTTCTAATCGTCTGTACCGAAAATGCACTTTACTTGAAACTTTTCTCGAATTTTTCCAATAAATCCAGAATGATCAACCTAAGGATATTGAAATTCAATGCTTGAGCATGATGTTGTATCAGAATGGTTATCTGCTATTTTTGTATGAATCGGCCAAGCCAGAAGTGCACTTCATTTCAGACTTTTCTTCAATTTTTCCCATAAATCTATAATTATCAGCCATCGCATATTGAAATTCAGTGTTTAAACTTGTTGTAGCATCAAAATAGTTATCCACTATTTTTGTATCAATCAGCCAAGCCGGTAGTGCAGTCTATGGGTATAACTGACATTCAGAATTTGCGGTATAAAACAATCAGTTTAATTGAAATAATAAGGTAGGCACTAATAATTTGTTGTCAATTCTTTAATTTTGTTTGACATTTTACATGTCAGAACATTTTCCCCTGGATTTCATCTCGTAAGCATGACAAAAGCGACAAAATTAGTTTCGGACATGATTTTTCATACAAATTCAAACAATTTTTATCATGGTGGTCACACGGTCCAGCTTTAATTTCAGCATTATTAAACTCCAAATATACATACTTATCAAACCTCTTGAAGGCATGAAAAACAAACGAAGGCACTGAAATTCACGACTATCTGACGGTCTGAATGTACAAGTAAATATTGTGAAACCGACAAAATTCACATATCGGAATTTTGATGGATATATCCGTTTTGAGCATCCCTGAATCTCTTTTGACTATTTTTGGCTTGATGTCAGTACGTATGTACGTATGTATGTGTTTATGTGCGTAACTCGCAAATCTCAGAGTTCGTCAAACTATAATGCTGAAATTTTGTATGAAAGACTGGTATAGGATCTAGGATCTTGATGTGCACCTCGCATTATGGTCGGCATCGTCTGTACTGGAAGTGCACTTTACCTAATACTTTTTTTGAATTATCCGCATAAATCTTGAATGATTAGCCGTAAGATACTGGAATTCAGTATTTGAGATTGCTGTAGCATCCAAATGATCATCTCCTATTTTCGTCCCGATCGATTAAGCCGGAAATGCACTTCATAATACAGACTTTTTGAATTATTCTCATATATTTGGAAAAATCAGTCGCAGAATATTAGGACTTTGTATTAAGCACTTATATTAGCTTCTAGTTGTACACCTTGCATCATGATTGTGATCGGCTGAACCGGGAGTGCAGTTTACTCAAAACATTTTTCAATTTTCCGCATAAATCCAAAACGTTTGAACGTAGAATATTAGAATACATTATTTAAGATGATAGTACTGTCTAGTTGCTCATATACTATTTTCATTGAGATCGACTGCGTCAAAAGTGCACTATACTTGACGATCTTGGAGTTTTGCGCATAAATTCAGAACTGTTAGCCGTAGAATCCAAAAAATCAGTATTTAGGAATGTTGTAACTTAAGAATGATGACATACTCTGACCATAGCAACCGATTAGCCGTGAAAAGATGTTGTGTTTGATTATATATCCAATGATGTACAAGTAAGTCACGTGATGTCCACGTTAGATTTTTTTATTTAATTATCCCACTGAAAATATGCACTCTATAATAGAGGATCTTTGCATATATATAATTGCGATTCTCGAGTGTATTTATCTGCTGAAATCATTGTTTGAATATCCCGCGTTTGATGTGAACAATAAAATCAAGTTCAAGCGCTATCTAAACGCAATCTGCGTCCAAAAGTCCTTTTTTTGGTCTTCATGCTATTACATTTTGCCTTTTTACTGTTCTTATGCTGCACTGGCAATAAGCCAAATGCTATTCTATTCCTAAACTGGATTATCGTATGATTCATGTGTGATGTAATAAGATTCTCACAACGCATGCTACAAATAATGATAAGATATTATATTTTAATGAGGCAGTGGAGTCAAAATTTTGTAATTTGGGACGGTTTTCATTCCCAGTACAGCTTCTATCATTGGATTCCTCTTGAATGTGGTTGCTTTGATATTCATTTATTGGAATTAGAGACTGTCGAAGCTCTCCATGAAAATATGAGTTCATAACAACAGAAAGTCAGAATAACTGCCTTCTGAAAATGTTCAGCCTTCACTCTGACTGAGCCATGAAACGTCAGTGCCACTTTTCTGTCTAGTTCAGAAAAGGACCATATTGTACTTGAAATCATCAAGCTTAATGTTATTTCCTATCTTTTATCGCGAGATTTGCTCCTTCTTGATAAATGCGCTTGTTACTGAAGTCCTGTACTCCCTATGATAACGTTACTCCTTCCAATGTAATTTCAGATGAAAATAGTGCAATGATAAGTGTACAGCATTCGACAAATCGATACGAATTGAAGCCAAATTTCCTAATACAATGTTAGCTTCTGTACTAATGAATATCTTAATGAAAAGATCTTGTAGGAAGCATATGGTCATTAATGCAAGACTATTTCGCTTGGAATGGTAAATCGAAAGGGCTATAAAGACCCTATTTACAGACCGTTGTCTTGTTCGATCACATATTATCCATGCTATTGGTTTATGTCACCATTTCCAATTTATTAAGAGCTGCCCAACCTATTCAGGCCGGTGTAATAGACCCGCTGTTAATGGCGAATAATATTGAAATAGGAGATACCTGTCTTACACCGCTATACGGTACTCCATCAACGATATTGGGGGCTGAGAAATTATGAAAATTATTGAATTCCCTTCATGTTATTTTGTGTTGTATAAATTAACTGCGTGGGAAAATTCCTTACTCACACTGCAACAGTGTAATTTGAATTCTGCGAGTAAATATTCTGTATCTATTTAATTAGCAGATAATATTCTCATCTCAATTTCTAGAGTCTAATTCAGTTCCAAACATGTTGACATAGCAAAACTTTCGCGTGGAAATATTGTGTGAATAAAATTCAAATTGATATTTTTTGTCGTGCTTCTTATATCTTTTTCATAAGGATACAGAAGAGTTTGAGAATTTTAAACTTGGAAGGAAGTTACATAGTGCTCCTTTGTACAGATTGAGATCTATAGACCCGGATCGTCTTAGTTCAAGAAGTATGCAATCATCTATATTATTATAGACAGTGAATTATTGATATTCTTGATTATTCAGGAGTAATGTTCATCCAGATGAGATTTTTTATCTATCAAGTTGCCAAACAAATTTGTTTTCTCGTGAAATAATAAAAAAACTATAATGCTGAATAATTTGAAAGATTCATCTATTCGTTTTAATATTAGCTATCAAATCTCTCAGGTAGTAAATGCAATTCTACGCTCAGTAACTCTCTACACTCAGAGTAGCTCAATAAAAAACATATATCTCGATACAAAGTCATTTTTTGCGGGTAGCTTTAATCGGGAATCCAGTATGGTCCTGTTCCTTGTTTTTTATCAGATATCGCATATTCCCATAATCCCAGAAAAGTTACAAGACGACAAAATTAGTTTAGTCCGATTTTTAGATCATTGGCAGTACGGAATTGGCGTCCGGCGCTGGCTGCCGTGGGGATTGCAGTTTCGATGAGATTATCCCGATATTTCTCCTGTGACTCAATGTCCGTGCATTACTATGATAGTGGATAGATAATTGTATCGATTTGCAATGAATTGGATGATCTTTCAGAAACAAAAAATATGGCTGGAGCGCTGCCACTAGAATTATTATATTTATAGGTACATTTGGGAACTCAATAAGCTTCTTCATGAACGGCTATCTTATCAACTTATTATTATACATAATATGTGTAATTGAAAGGAATAGGAACTTTATGTGAATGAGGTATTTTTGAAAGCATATATTCAAATTTGACTCTGGTGCTGCTAATCTCTGGGATTGCATGAAAGTTGTACGAATTATCTGACCGTTCGCAGTAAAATCATTGTCGACAGAACTATAGTAGATCAAGGAGTTGATCACATCCAAAACACCACTACCACATGTCTCAGAGGAGAACTGACTTTTCTGACAATTCAAAATTGATGTCTGGAAATTGCTTGATAAAATTAATTGTTGATTTTATGAATCACATAGGTTTATAGATTTGATATAAATCTTTAAGTTCAATAGCTGGACTGGGATCCGCATCCACCATGCCATCACTGATCACAGACAATGATGAATCAGTCTCAAGACTGTATCAAAATCAAAATACGTTTTATATATTATACAGAGTGATCAAAAATGATTGTCCGTGCTGCCTTGTTCTGATTTTTTCTTTGCCGCCTGCTTGAGATAGTGATCTTCAAGTGACAGATGACAGTTCCACTGAAAACACTATTCTAACCTAATAATTTGGTAGAATAATAATAAATTCCAAATAATCAGTCAACAGTACAGCTATTTACTTACTTTTTTGTTTATTGAATCAGATTATGGATGAATCCGTCATAAAATATGCATAATATACGCCATTGTGTTCTTGAAATATCGGTTACCTAGTTTTCAAAATAAATAAATCTATTCTAACTTTATTCCATGAAGATAGTTTTGATCATAATGCGAACTTTCGCCTGTCACCTGTCAGACAATCATTATTGATCACTCTGTACTATAACGTAGAATTCAGGAATACATTCAATAAACCAGCGTCAAATACGTCACTGAGCGAGTATTATATTCTGAAAATGACCAAAATATTCTTCTTTGCGGTAAAACTGAACAAAACAAAACAAAAATAGTCACGAGTCTCTCTGCATTTTTATTCATGGATTCTCTTTGACAATTACGTTGAAATGTGGAGTTAATTAGATTTTAATGCTTCCATATATGAATAAATTTGCTCACAAATTGCTGGCTCAGCACGTTTTGTGTTAGTGCTGCAACACAGTAATCTGCAGTATTTGGCTTTTTGTAGTTACATGCTAGCTAGATAGATGAGCTTATAAATGCTGCTGAAGAATTGCACCTGCAAATGTAATTGTAGCTTGTCATGCTGTGTTTCAAATGGAACTTTTCGTACAAATTCAGAAGAAATGTTCAACAATAATTTTTAAATAGTAGGACGCCCATAACTTGGAGCTTTTGTTCGCAGATCAGTTGATAGTAAACCAAGATTATTCATTTCGATGAAAATCTCTAATTATATCTATAATAGCATGTAACAAATAATAAGAGAATATTCTGCTCCATCTGATAGAGAAAATTTTTGTCTGCAAAACTTTTTAATTTGCTCCTCTATCATAATAAAATTGATTTTCTCCACTTGTTGTCTTGTATCAGATTTTGTACTCTTAAGTTTGCAACCAGACATCATAAGACTTTCCAGATAATCAAGAAAATATAAGATGCTCCAGTGTTCACATCATATGTTGTAATGCTTATCGTCATTATCCCTTAAAGCTTATCAAAATATCAATTTTTTTTTTTTTGCATTTATGCACATTTTCATCTTTTTCTGTACTGTCAGAGTTATACTTTGTGTAGTACTTTCCACAAATGCCAAGATAACCAGTGACTCGACGATTGGTAACAAGAACTATGAATCAATCCAATTTGGAATACAAAAGTCTCTGTAGCGAGGTAGAGAGCCTTATTAATATACAGGGTGTGCAACAAAACGCGAAATATAAGAGTTTAACATGCGATTTTCAAAATGTGCGGATATTGGCTCTCCTGTATATTTTAGAGCAAAAGTACAACAATGAAAAGTTGTTCAAAATCATTTTTACACATAGAAAGCTTTCATTTATTGCACAAAAATATCTGTAGCATCAGATATTTAGGAAACAAGATATGACATTTCCGTCAAAAATCAGATAGCCTTGGAAATAAAGAACGAACGGAACAAACTTCTGTTCTGACAGTTCAATTTAGTGCTATTACAACAATTATTATCAATAATGAAGTTGTTCAAGACCAATTCTTACTCATAAAAAATCTTCATTCAATACAGTAGAATATCCATAGAATCTCATTAAAATCAGCAATAATAAGACAAAATGAAATGTCAGAATAGAAACTTGCTCCATTCGTTTTTTATTCTCACGAAAATCTGATTTTTGACAAAAATGTCATATTCTATTTTTTAGAACTCTGTTCAGATATTCTTCCGCAATGAACGAAGACTTTTTATACGTAAAAACTGATTTCCAACAACTTTCCATCCCAGTACTTCCACTCTAAAATATACAGGGGAGCCAATATCCGTACATTTTAAAAATCCTATGCTAAACTCCTATGTTCCGCGTTCTGTTACACACTCTGTATTATTATATATACTGAATGTAAATTAAGTTGACGAATCCTTAATAAGCCAGACGGTTGAAGGAAAGTAAATTAATTTTTGAAAAAGTATTGTACAGCGCCGGGACTTGAACCCTAGATCTCATGCTTTCCGGGCATGCGTGATAACCACTACACCACGCTGAGACAACTGAGTAATACCCGTACTTATAGTCAATACTTCGCTCGATCTCAGACTTGAGAATTGCTCAAGTATGCGAATATTACCAATAGTCGTTAATTGGCTACGGAGTAATACTTCGCGTTTGCTTGACTTCGGCTTTATTTGAGTCTACTGCAAGGCTACCATGAGTCGTGCTGAAGTATTCGTGTCAGTTATTCTTGACATTTGTATTTCCAACATGGATATATGCCATAGAGATATACATACTTACTGAAACTTACATTTCCAATCAAATTATCCAAAAATAGATCAAATTCGGTAGACTTACTAGGAATATCTCGCAAATACTGTCATGAACGTCAAATATATCAATCAAATATATGTCAAAAATAAGGAATCTTATAAGCTTTGCCAGGTATCAACTATAGGTGCAATTCTCCAGCAGCATTTATAAGCTCATCTATCTAGCTAGCGTGTAACTACAAAAAGCCAAATACTGCAGATTACTGTGTTGCAGCACTTACACAAAACGTGCTGAGCCAGCACTTTGTGAGCAAATTTATTCATATATGGGAGCATTCAAATCTAATTAAAATCTTATTTCAACGTAATTGTCAAAGAGAATCCATGAATGAAAATGCAGAGAGACTCGTAATTATTTTTATCCTGTTTTGTTCAGTTTTACCGCAAAGAAAAATATTTTGTCCATTTTCAGAATATGATACTCGCTCAGTGACGTATTTGACGCTGGTTTATTGAATGTTACCCTGAATTCTATGTTATAGTTCATTTTGATTTTGATACAGTCTTGAGACTGATTCATCATTGTCTGTGATCAGTGTTGGCATGGTGGATGCGGATCCCAGTCCAGCTATTGAACTTAAAGATTTATAGCAAATCTATAAACCTATGTGATCTATAAAATCAGGAATTAATTTTGTATAGCAATTTCCAGAGATCAATTTTGAATTGTCAGAAAAGTCAGTTCTCCTCTGAGACATGTGGTAGTGGTGTTTTGGATGTGACCATCTTCTTGATCTACCAGTTCTGTCGACAATGATTTTGTTGCGAAAGGTCAGATAATTCGTAAAACTTTCATGCAATCCCAGCAATTACCAGAGTTAAATTTGAATATAGGCTTTCAAAAATTCCTCATTCACATGAAGTTCCTATTCCTTTCAATTACACATATTATGTACCATAATAAGTTGATAGGACAGCTGTTCATGGAGAAGCTCATTGAGATCCCCAATGTATCTATAAATATAATAATTCTGGTGGCAGCGCCTCTGTCATATTCTCTGTTTCTGGAGGATGTTGGACTGAAGTAGACTCTTCAACGTACCAAATCCCAATCCATTGATAATCGACTAATCTCTAGATTGTTCACATAACTGATTCCAGCTCAATAAGTTTCACTTTTCCTTCATATCTCCTAGTTTCGAATAGTCTTTTTCCTATTTTGAATAGTAGAATTCTTCGACATTCTTACATACAGCAAAGTGCAAGCTCAGTTCCAAGAAATGGTTGTTATAAGCTGTCTCCCAGATATGTGAGAAGCTTATGTGGGTCTATCACAATGATCAAGGTTATGTAGGTGAGTTTTGGCGGTATACTCAAGTCTCATCACCAGTCTATAGTTTTCAATCATCATCTTGTTCAAGTATCAGTATTCATGAATGTTAGAAGTACTTGATAACAAACAATCATGTTGGTACAATAACATTTGTAATCGCTCTGATGTTATTCATTGTGGCATGTATACCTGTACGTATACTCATTAAAAATAACTTGAAGAACGTCCAAACAGGACGACTCGTTCATATTGTGACAATTTTTTCCAGAATAAGTTGATTTCATGAATGAATATGTTACAGATTTCTTCCCACTCAAATTTTGCAAAAAGTTGATTCTCGGACTATAGTTCAACAATGGAAACAAGTTAGAGCTAGGATATAATAAGATGACAGAGCATAACTTTGCATCCAATCACTTTTGACCCTCGGCAAAAAAAGTGTATCGTTGTATCCAGTTTGACAAAAAAAATAAGTTGGGACTTGAAAATAGTTAAGATAGACTCTATGAGTGGACTGAGAAGAATTCATATCAAATCGGACATTGTTTCTAGTCATTTCTTATATCTGATACGATATACACAACTAAAGAAACGAAATTACTTGTACTCACTTCAACCTCCTAAGATCTCGAAATATTGTAAGCTTTTCGTTCAATTACACATAAGTGGTGTTTAAGTATGGCTTTTAATCGCTTCTTTTTCTTGTTGAAACGATAGAAGCAAAACAGAACAGTAGGAATTCCTATACAATGATAAAAACTGAAACTTCACTTGTAAGAGTACGTGTTGTTAGGGAGGAGAATGACGGTATTTGAACTTGAGAATGGTGTTGAACAAAAATAATTTTTCACATTCAAAGGTTGATATTTTCGTATGAGCGTGAGTGATATTTGATGAAAATATTGATAGATTTAAATTCAAACTCCATAATTGCAAGTTACATCCAATCTTGCCTTCATCTATAATTTGGTCTCGAAAATTCGAAGGTTCATATGACGAATGAGATATGAGTCTGAAAGAGTTACTAGCTGAGTGAGCGAATGATATGTGTCCATTCTCCTATCCTCACGGTGATTGAAATTCAGAATCATGTGGGATATTATTCTATTTGTGTCACATCTTGTCGAAGCTTATCCAAATACAAATTAAACCTTGAAAAAAAGGGAATATTAAGAGAGATTGTAGATAAGAGGGACAGTGTATGAGATATTTGAAAAAGATGAGAGAATTCAAGCTGTTATCAGGATATTTCATACGTTGTTCTAGTAGACTGAGAGCTAGCAATAAAATATTCAAAGTTGCTCAGTGCAAACGAGACCTTCTCTTCAAAAGATCTGATTGCTATCGGAGAATCAAAGACCCGTTTATTAAAAGACTTCTTGAGAAACAAGAGCTGCAGTCGAGGGGAGAGCATGACATTTTCAAGAGGGATGAACGTGATTTGATGCAAAGCTGTATTTTTGTATGCATACAATAAGCCATGTATAAAATTTCACAAGGCTAATTGGAAAACAATTGGAAAAAAATTGATGTAAAATATGGACTTCATAAACTAACTAGAGTTTGGATAATCAAACACAGCGTGGCCCAGTATTTGCATCAAAACACAGCTAGAAGTTGTTTTAATAATGTAGTGACCCCATTTATTCTGACCATTTAATAAGTTGTCAGCGTGAAGAACACAAATGTATCAAGATAGAAGAAAATATTTAATTCATACAAGAATATTCATGAACATGAGGAGTTTTGGAGGGCTTGTTCTTTTTTTTACTTCCTGTCCAAATACAAGCCCTTTGTACTTATTCATAAAACAGCAGAGGGAAATATTTGTATTCGTCGTGTTTGCCGGTAAATGAAAAATTCAGAACCAAATCTCCTGGGTCAAGCCGACACGATTTACCGCTCAACAGAGAGCCATCACCAAAGTGGACTTGTTTTTATTAGGGTACAGAGTGTTTCGTACACGTGTTACCAGGTATAATTCTCGCTGAGCCTACAGCAACGCTTTTTTCCAAAGAACGTTGGAATGATATCTGCTATCTGGTTCAATGCAACTCTGCACATTCAGCGGTCAACTAGAATGTCATATATTCCTATCTCAAAGTTAGGTCACTATTCTAAAACTAAAGTTACGTAGTTGAAATTTTCGACAGCATTTTTCACAATTCATAATCTGTGATGAGACATTTAGACATCGTTGAGATCTACAGCATGTATTTTCCCTTGATCTGTCAATTGGTTTCAAGATTTGAACAAAGCAGCGTCAGCGACAGGCCACGATCTGTCATGACATGTCCGAATTCTGAAGTTTCCAAAGATTTACATATCAGAAAATGAGGATTCATGGCAATACATTTGAAAGCTTCAAGACCTCTATCAAACGTCAATCCTTTAAAATTGAGCCTAGTTGCGAGCATTCAAACACTATCTAGAAACAGGAATAGCTCGGCGTTCACTCATACTAAACTGACACAAGAAATGCTTCCCGAGAACCAGAAGTTTCATTTTCAGACGCAATTTGAAATCGATACTAGCTATAATCAGTAATAATTTTTCGAGCTATATCGTGCTCCAAATTGATTCATAGATAATGCATATATTTTTTCATACTTCAGAAATATTTGTTTCGCACGATTGTGTCAATACACAGACTTGCGTATTGTTGGAGAAAAATATTGCAATATGTGTGTAAGCAGGCATTATGTTATTCTGATAACACTTGAACTCAAATCGTAAAACTTCTTCTCTTCAAGCAACATGGACATTATCCAAGAATGAAAATAGAATAGTTCTCAAAATATTCCTGGTAAAATTGATCAATATATCATAATGTTCCAAGAACAACCATTGTCTTGAACCGCACGATTATGGTCATTACTGCATGAGATCACACTCTCAAACTTTTTTGTATCGAATACTATCAATTCGAAGAGACTGAAACTTTGTTGTTATGTATCAACAGACTGTTATGTTTTTTCTATTCATTAATCTGGAAATAGTGAATTCAGAATTAACATGGTAAATGCTCTACGAATATGTTGTCAATATCTTACGAACTTACTGGATGATAATATCAAATTTTCATATCCGTATTAAATGATATGTCATGCTCGTACTGATTATTATAACATGTATCAATAGAGCTTATTATCATTTCTCAAGTATAGAAGAGTCATTTTCCCGTCTTCCATATAAGTCGTGATCGTTTAAAGCTCCCAATAAATCTCCCGTTTTATGTCAAGGGTGTTTTGAGAGTGAAGTGGTCTCGGCCGCACTTCCAGAGATCTCTAGAGAAACGTTTAAAATAACAAAGTCCGCTCTAAATTTGTTTGTTCGTCTATTGTTTTTTGCTAGTTCTGAAGTAGAGGACTTTGCTGCGGGCTGTGTCCATGTTCTTTTGTCTGTATCACTCATCGTAAAAACCCTAGAAGAATTTCAACCGGAAACCTGCACCGCTACTAAAACCAATCGTTGAACTACGTTCGAAACGGACTCATTCTTTTTGTATTTATTGCCGAAGAATCAATAACCTCATTGCGAGGTATATAGGTTTGTTCTAGATAAGAACTTGAGTGCACGACTATCTTCAATTTGGAGTTATCTCTATAGGTAATCATTCAGGTTGTGATAGATACCCACCTCCAGTCCTTCATACCAATTGTGCCTGAATTTTTCTGCTTACGTTATATCTCCATAAGACGTTCGAAATTACATGAAGATCTATACTTGAGATTGTCTTACATCCGTTAATTCATATTTGTAAATTTGTTCTCCAATTCAAGTTGCGGAAAACCACTTTTAGATGTTCAAAATGAAGTGCTACCAACATGCACATATAAACGAATGCATCGCGTTCCTCTCATCGGACTTTACAGCTTATTAATTCACTGCTCTTTTTCGGATAAGTTTATTTTTGATTCTTCCTGCCTATATTCCGTCCGAAGCTTAGGTGAATCCCCAGTAATAGGATTTTATAATTAGGAACTACGTTAGAAGTGGAAAACAAAAGAATTAGAAGTGTTTAAAACTACTTTGGACAATCTAATTGGAAAAGCTCTTTCTTTTTATACTTTACTTCAAGTCTGTCTTATTCACAATAGGCTTCACACTGTTTCAATCATCTTATTGTGAAACTAGGACTTTGGTTCAATCCTGGATTCAATAGAAAAACTATTCAAATGAAATAAACATTTGCAAGATAGGGGAGTACCATCACCCTTGTGTTATTATAGTCTGTCAGTTAACTTTTCAAAGAGATATATCCATACTAAATATATTGAATATAAATACATTTAGGCTTTTTAAAGCGGTGCAACACATGTAAAGTAATATATCTCTTTGTTGAGTGTCAAATTTTTTGCCCACATGAATATTCTTCACAGCTCATTTTTACTGGCCCATAAATCACACGAAGATCTTATTCTGGCTTCTGAACTTTAGTATGCACCGCAATTCTCTTTTATCGCGTATGTAAGATTAAGTGAGAATAAATTTCAAGGCCAACTTTATAATAACGAAATAATGAGAAAACTCAAAAAATTTTACACCAAGTTGTGTTTTATGACCCACTGTTATGTTCCACTGTAATAAAAGGAAATTATCATCAAGAATTGGATTGAAACCATCAAATCGGAATAGCAAATATCAATATCAATCTCCAATATTTTTCTTGATAGTAAAAGTGATGGAAATAAAGTTCAGTCGCGAAATAATTATTAGTCTGTTACCGCTAGATCAAATCCACGTTTCAGCTCGTCATGTCGTTTCCTATTACGTTTTGCATCTTGAGCAAACAGTGAAGAAGGCATAGAAGAACGGGACTTCATACCCCTAATTTTTTTCAACCAAGGAATAATAGCAAGCCGAAATCAAGACCCTCACCAATTATATGGCGTCTATCAAGGACACTTTGGAGCTCCACCAGGAGAACTTTAGTATATTTGCGTCCTAATTAAAACCACAAATTGCTTTCCCATTCATAACATGTCAAATTTTACATTAATTGTATACCGTTGTGTGTATATCACACAAAAGCATCGTCCTATTATAATTATATTGATCAAACTTAATTGCTTCTTGGATATATTCCCTCTACCGCTCAGGCAGTTTGATGAATATAATGAGACTGTTAACATTATTATATGCAACAACTTTTCCTCGAGGGAATGAGTCAAGTAAAAGGGAATCGTAAAAAGTACATTTACGATGATGCTTTTCATATAGTAATAATGATGTTATGATCATTTGTTGCAATATTGATTCTATGACTTCTAGAATATACCGAATGTTCACTTTGCTCATAAATAAAAGCTTTTACGAACAAGAAATGTAAGTTTGATGTATCGAAATGATATAAGCCTTCGGAAGGACCACACGCTAACCATATTGAGGAGATTTCCATCAAATTAACTGACATTGTGAGCCGCTGAAGATGAGATGTTAATTGAGCACGTCACATATTACAATAAACATTCATGTATCCATGATTCTTCTCCTTATGCCTTGTCCATAATTCGATTCATAGAAGCTCGTCAATCCTGTCAAATTAATCACGCAAGTAAAAGTCATATTAATACACCTACACATCGAGAGTCTGCACAATCTCTTACTCTCAATTTCTTCCATAAATTTATATATAGAGTTTACAGAAAAATGACGCCGATCATGTAGAATCCAGAAGCATGTGGCCATGGATTTTATAATGACTTCTACTATATTGATCATTTTGGTGAAATATATTGCGAAGAATATATTGTGCCCAGATAAAATTTCAGTCAGTGGAAATGAGAGTAAATGGTGATTTACATGCTTACAATTACAATGGGTCATTAGTGACGTACAAATTGTTATATGTCGTGATGTGAAGCCATTTTCCATCATGCGGAATATAATTATTTATATTGTATCCGGAATTTGATCAAATCTCTTTCAATGTGTGAAACCATAAATCACTTATACTTAATCCCTGCTTTGTTCCAAACTTCCAATCCTATCCCAATTTCCTGAAAATAGTTCGAAAACTGTACCCAGATAGCAATAACGTCCGGAGAATATTCTCTAGTTGTCCTGTGAATACCCTGGATATCCGAAATATTCATGGTATATTCCAACAGCCTATAAATCTTCTAGAAATATCCTATTGTGCTTATTCTTGGAATATTCATAATCAATATACATAGCATATTCCTATATACTATGGATCATCTGAGAATAGTCTATCTAAATTATTCCTAGAATATTTGATACAAATATTCAAAGATTATCACATTTTGTATATTCTTAGTAGAATATATGATAGATATTCATGTTATATTCAATTTTGCTTTGCTTTATAAACT
Source organism: Dromius quadrimaculatus (assembly GCA_963989225.1). Lineage (NCBI taxonomy): Eukaryota > Metazoa > Arthropoda > Insecta > Coleoptera > Carabidae > Dromius > Dromius quadrimaculatus. Next base: position 10,576,531 of record OZ022328.1, read on the forward strand.
TTATTCATAACTCAAAACGATTGTTGTTCGAGAGACCAATGGAGACTTTTATGATTGTGTTATCACAGGTTAGGATGAAAGAGATAAACGACTTCAATTATAACCAAAACAACAATTTAGATTTCAACAAACCCAATATAAAAACAGATCGTAAAATTATGAATGTTTTGATTGTGAGAATCTGCGCGGGAGAGCGTGATTTCGACTTATTCCAAAGTTTGTAAAACTGCGAATAGAACTCTAAAAACACGAAATATGATGTATTTGGTGTTGGATTCTTACATTTATGTAGCAAAATCTCGCTCCTGAGCAGATTTTCACGAACAGAAATTTCTCAACGAGACTCAGAAAAAACGCTGAAAGCTTGCTGGAAACGCAGAATTTTGTGCATTTGAGAACGGATCCATGCGTATTATGTTGTATTGGATAGATTCATGTGATTGGCGATACTTTGAAACTGCTCAGAATGTAGTAATTTCGAGTTATAACAAACTTCATATAACTGTAGATAGTGCTCCGAAAACACGAGATATGATGTTTTTGCCAAAAGATTTATACATATTATGAGGTCCTGAATAGGATTATGAACTTTTGGATTGTGAAAATCTGCGCGAGAAAGCGTGATTTCGACCATTTCCAAAGTTTGTAAAACTGCAAATAGCACTCTAAAAACACAAAATATGATGTATTTGGTGGTAGGTTCTGCCATATAACGCATTTCTGTAGCAGAATTTCGCTTCTGAGCGGATTTTTACAATCAAAAATTTCTCAACGAGACTCGCTAAAAACTGAAAATTTTGAACATTTGACGACAAATTCATGCGTATTATGTTGTATTGGATAGATTTATGTGATTTATTTCCTGTTCATCTATTTTGCAATCACATACTTTGAAACTGCTCAGAATGTAGTAATTTTGAGTAATTTCAAACTTAATATACCTGCAGATAGCGCTCTGAAAACACAAGATTTGATGTTTTTGCCGGAAGATTCATACATATTATAAGATCCTGAATAGGATCATGAACATTTTGATTGTGAATATCTGCGCGGAAAAGCGTGATTTCGACTTATCTCAATGTTTGTAGAACTGCAAATAGCACACTTAAAACACGAAATATGATGTATTTGGTGTTAGATTCTGCCATATAACTTATTTCTGTATCTCACTTCTGAGCAGATTTTCACGATCAGAAATTTCTCAACGAGACAGAAAAAACTCTATAGCTCACTAGAAAAGCAAAATTTTGTGCATTTTGTGACACTTTGGAACTGCGCAGAATGTAGTAGTTTTGACTAATTTCAAACTTCATATATCTGCAGATCGAAATATGATGTATTTGGTGTTATATTCTGCCATATAACGCATTTCTGTAGCAAAACTTACTTCTGAGCAGATTTTCACAATTAAAAATTTCTCAACGAGACTGAGAAAAAACCCTGATAGCTTGCTGGAAACGCAGAATTTTGTGCGTTTGAGGACGGATTCATGTGTATTATGCTGTTTTGGATAGATTTATGTGATTTGCGATACTTTGAAACTGCTCAGAATGTAGTAATTTTGAGTTATTTCAAACTTCATATAACTGCAGATAGCGCTCCGAAAACACGAGTTATGATATTTTTGCCAAAAGATTCATACATATTATGAAGTCCTGAATAGGATTATGAACTTTCTGATTGTGAAAATCTGCGCGGGAGAGCGTGATTTCGACTTATTTGAAACTTTGTAATACTGCAGATAGCACTCTAAAAACACAAAATATGATTCATTTGTTGTTAGATTCTGCCATATAACGCAGAGCATATAAAAATATTGGGAGCATATAAAAATACCCAAAATTTTTTTTATGCTCCCAAAGTCTTTTGTCTAGATTTTAATTGTTTCATTTCTGCAAAAACTTAATTTCTTCATTCAATATAATTCAAGACAGGAAAATTTCACACCATTCTAATTTGAATATGCATGTTTTTATTACTTGACCATTGGAATATGGCTTAAATAATTGATTGAATATTAGTCTGAATCATTGACACACAAAATTTTTCAAATGGATTTTTGTATCAGAGTAGTTTGAGACATGACTAAATAGAAGTATTTTGAAAATGAGAATCAAAAAAGCCTCGTAGTAATTTAGAAATATTTTTTTAGGTTTGGAAATTTTCCGTGACGTCCTAAGGTATATTGTCACTCAAACGGTGGTCTTACCCATCATCAATCATTTTGAGTATATACGTGGCGTTATTGTCTGGCTTGTTAAGTATCATCTGAATTATTTTTAAGATTTTTTTAGAAATAACAAATTTACTTGTCAAAATCACGCTTCTTTCGACGTAACAATATCCAGTACTTTGAAACTAAGCTTTCTCTTCTGGCGCATGCCAGTACAACTCGGAAGTCTGTCGAAATGTTTCTAAATAGCATTCGAAAAATGATACAATGAATGATATATGTCAACTCTTCCTATACATTTACACTGATTTACAAGTACATCAAGTTATAACGCAACATAATTTTTTCATGAATAAGATCTAATTTTCTAGGAATTTGTACACCTATGAAGCCCACTGTTTGATAAACATAAATAGACCTTTGGACGTCATCATGACGTCTTATAAGTATTAAATTGACCTTTTATTACAACAAAGCAATATTGAATATAATTTTTATAACTTATACCTATTATTTATCCAATATTTTCATATTTTCATGCAAGTTTATCAAATTTTGATAGTAGTGAAGTACCACGCAGTAAAAGAAGATAAATAAATAATAATAAATGAATATATGATATTTTCAGACACTACATTCAAGACGTGATATTTTAAATGTTTCGGAATGTATCGAATATTTTTGTTAAATCTTGACCTGTAGAAGATGCACAAAGCTCTGCCGATTGAGTGAAAGTTTTATGGCTGAGTTATAAAGATGTAAGTCAGCGTGTTGTACTTATCTCGGCCACATGGTATCAGATTGCAATCAGCAAAGAAGTTTCGTTGGACAGTTTTGAAAAATAGTGCTTGGAGAAAACAGATCCTTGATCGAAGAGCTTCAAGAATAGGTCCTGGTGAAAAACTAAATTATCGTTAAACATTCTGTGAAACAGCTTCATGCTTTTTAACTGCTTAGAAGGAAACTATCTGCCGATTGAAATAGGGCACACACTCAATATTAATAGACTGCATACGAGTACTATCAATATTAGGCAAATTTTGATCATGTATTTGATTCTTGAGATCAGCACGTCGATTATTCAAGTTGCGTTTTCAGAATCACATCGCTTTTGTTGGGAATCGATGTGATATTGGAGATTACTCTGCTAAATTGATTCGTATATCTAGTGTTTGATAGTATCAAAAATTGGAATACAGCAATTATTGTCAGAGAAACTACCAAGTTCATTCTGTGATATGGCTGATCGATTCCATTTGAATATAGTGAAAGATATTATGAAGGATACTTCAAGGTACAAACTGTGCGAAATTATACGAGACAGCACGAATAGTTATTATTCTGCTGAATGATCTTTAACCCTCCGTTGCGCGTGCTACTTATCATAACAGTAATGCTTGCGTGGCGTCTGACAGACACCAAATAATATTGCCTAGATTTATTATTTATATTTGGATTTTCATGTTTATTTTGGGGAATATGTGAAGTATGATTCTTTCTGTAGACATTTATTGAGTTAAACTTCAGAAAATATGAAGATTTAATTATATTCATGAGAAAACTAAGAACACTGATATAACGCATTGAATTACTCATTTATTGAAAGACAGTTATTACATATGGAATTTGTTGCTCCAGGAAGCTAAAGCTGATTTTGCCTCTCTAGCGATATATTCCACATCAGGCAAATAAGTAACCATATTTTGAAAGCAAATCCTCACGTTGCGAAGAGGATTTTCCATTTTCCATTTAGTATTTTTCTCTCTCCCAAGAACAATATTTCTGGTCTCATCATCACTATCTCCACTTTCTACATCATCACTTGACACTTTATTTCTAAGTCTCTTGATTCAAGTTGTTCCTCAATATGATCGTATCATCTTCGCTGGTATCATTTTACTCTGAGAGCTCCTCATCATCAAACTGCAATACTAAATTCCATGAAATTATCAGAGTTTTCATCATTACTTGGACTGAAATTCTATTTTCTATCAATATCAATTGATATTGAATATCGGTATTGAATATTATGTGCAATTTGATGGCTAAAGTACATGACTATTACAAAATAGCTGAGTGTCGTATTGTTACACAAGTACTCGCGGGGTGTCTATGAAACACTATTAGCACCAATCTCATGACCTGCTTGTGATAGACTAATGCGGAGTGGCATGGTTTGACATCGGCTTGTGTTAGGAAGGTACGTAGGAGCTGACCGTCCTCATCTTCCGCTTGTAGAAATTATGTTGTATAATACGCTCACTGGCGTCTCACAGACGCCGCGCGAGCAACGGAGGGTTAAATAATAGTCTGATGTGGTTGTAGAACAACGGTAAAACTATTACGGTTGACGGGACACCTACGCGTTGCAGGTACTCCCTACTTGCTTTCCACCATTCGGTATTGATTTTGAAGAACACCATTGCGTCTTTTCATGAACTGTGCAGATCAGCTGCTCGAACCAACTGAAACACCAACAAACTCCTGAAATATGCGGATCCTATTATACAATATGAGCTTTGTTCTCATTAGCTTCTAGAGAAGATCGTGTTTTGTTCTCAAAAATAATATATAATATTGTTCAGTGTTCTATTACTCATATTCAGTGTAAACAAAATACATACATACATGCATTTAAGCACGCCTCCTCTTCACAATGAGGTTGGCTTGAACCTCATTTAACATGCATCCAGCAATTATTCTGTTTTAGATATTCCAATCTAAAAACTCCTTTTTCGCTTCATCAACATTCGTAATCTATTTCGTACAAGCTATCTATTCTTAGAGACGATCCCGCAGAACAAACCAACAACCATATCCATTCTTCTACGTATAGGCCGTTCATGCAGCCTCCCACCTTCAATTCCACTAACATATATCTTTTTCAAATACCTTTCATTTGACATTCGTTCCACATGCGCAAAACATAGAAAGTGAAAGCTATTGTTGCGACGACTCCAGATAGAGGAGTAACTTCTTGAGGAATCCAGTTTTTAGTCATTTGATTGATGCGTCTATGTCAGCGAAACTCAAACTCCTATCCTATCTGAAATGTGATGCTCTCACTACTTACTGTAAAGATAAATATTGAATATTCATTGGTTAGAGTGTACTGTGGATAATTGGACGTATTTGGATTTCATGTTTCGGAATTTAGCGCTTTTGTATATCAGGGAACAATGAGCATTCCATTAGAGATAGGAGGTTTATGAGCTGGAAGAAATAGAGAAATAAATCAACCTAATAAAGAGAAGAGTTTTGAGTAAGGAGCTTTTATAATCTACTGGCTTGCGATTACAGCTCCAGGTAAAATAATGCTTGTCTCTTAATCTTTCTTCTTGAGTTATTTTTGAAGAATGAAGTTGGATGATTAGAGTTTCCTTCATTCTATTCACTTTTCGATTGTCAGCAGTCACGAAACTATGAAGTTTATGTTATATATTTCATCATTTCTCTTGCCGCTGTAACTGCAAAGTGGAATCATACTTATCGATCCAATTTTTTCTCCTATTTTCGTCGTCAGTTGAACAAAGGGCAAACATCAAACAAAAATACTCTAGTCGAATATAAATAGCGTCCTTTGATGGTTTTTTGTTTTGATTGTTCTTATTAGAATTAATACATACAGTGATAATGGGTTATTGAAGATGCTGTCGGTTCATATGCAGCGGCGACAATTCTGTTTTTCGTGATTCGAATATAAACTTTTGCCGACGACGATGAAAAAAGAAGAATCAGTCTTCACAAAGCCAAAATGATATAAAAGATAGGCGTAATGTGATGATGAAGATCATAGAAAAGGTCTCAGCAAGACTTATAGCTGTTTAATTTTAGCATAGATCTGATTTCTGATTCAAAGAAACCTCATTTGCGGATGATGAATCACCTATACGAATGATACAATATTTCTTACATCAAATACCGGCAGAATAATACATTTGTGAAACTTTCAGGCTAACGCCGTTATTTATCAACTGTCTAATAACGAAGCAGATACAATTGAGTTTACGCACTAGATGTTTAGTAAGAGTAATCAAAGAAATGTCATAATCTACGTGAAGCCCCAAGATTTTGGTTAAGCAAGTTGGTCTTGATCACACATCGTCATGCCTAAGACGATTGATATGTTGCATTTCCTTCAACAAAAACTTAATAAGGTTAGTTTTCCGTTCTTGAGAACGACCGCAGATAGGAAGTACCAAATCTTTATTGTATTGACTGTTTCCTGCAGGAGACCAATTCAACTCACCAGTAGACAGTGCAGCCATTATAACTGGAGTATCATCAACTAAAAGGCATACATCGGTATTTCGTGAAAAAAGTCGTTAATATATAGAAGAATAAGTAGGAGATCAAAGAAACCTCTTTGAGGAACATCAAAAGAATATTGAACGGATTTGATGGATCACATTGTCCGTTTGATTTGATGCACACATTTTTATTTTTAGAAAAGATTGGATACGTTGTAATTTTTGAAATGGAATATCATGACTGATATCATAAAATGCCTTAGAAAAGTCACACCGGTGGTATTTTATTGTTTGTTCACAGAATCAAATAGATCACTAACAGTAATTGAATTGATCAGCTGACAATACATCAATTTTTTACATAAGGATTCAAAGAATATTGAGACTAGAGCTTCAAAATATGCAACAATTGATACACAGGATTACACGTATTTGTTTGTTTGTCTACTCCCCAGAAATTGTTTGTATTTAAACTCATAGCTAAGGGTGGAATGAGTATTCCACTGTAATCTTTGATACATCATAATATCGAGGATACTCCTACCAATCCAATATTTTCATCACAGCACAAATTTCATGTTGAATAACCCTATATGATTTGCATCTAAACATATATTTATATCTGAGATGATGTGATCCTTCGAATATAATCGGATTAGAGAAAATCCGTGAATTTTATTCAAGGGGTAGAATGTGAAAATCGTTTGCCCTTGACCCAAAAACAGTCGAAGCATCCATTGATGGCGAGATCTGCTATCCTTTCTCATTGAACAATATCACTTGTGTCTTTTCCCATTATACCCTACTAAATCTTTTGTAAGCAAAAAAAAGTCTTGGGAATATTCCATTCCTCTCACAGTTCTAAAAGCATTCCTATCAAAGGTAAGGACATTCCATGAGATGAACCAAAATAATCATATATAGTTTCTGGAAGGATATTTATTATCATTTGAAGTGTTCAATCCTATTTTAGTGATATTTATCACTTTACTCACTTCTAAAATATGTCGGGAACGTGCAGGTCATGACCTCATGTTGATCCTGCTATTCAGCTGCACGAAGATCCTTCATCTTCACGACACTGTACATTGGCTTTTTGTTTCTGGATAATCTCAACCCATCATATAAATTCAACTATAAATATAATAGACTGCCACAGCTCTCCAATTTCCGTTCAATCGCGCTGAAACTCGGAATCCCATTTCGCCGCAAAATCACCCAATATGTGGTGCCATCAAATACCTTCTCTTTCTTCGTCTCTGTCGTGCAACCTGCATAAGCTTAGCCCTCTCTAAAGCGGTCACTAGCCAGACAATATATTGCTATTTTCTTTTGAGGTAACACAAGGCATTTAACGTTATCTTATGATTACTCGCACATATCTGGCGCCCTCATTTATGAGCATTTGAATCCATACCCTGATAAATTGCGAATGTTCATCAAAAACCTATTAAGATGAAGAGTGCACATAGCGAATATTTTATATCACATTCATCTATTCAGATAACAATAATAAGTTTTCCTAAATATTTTTGAGATATCTATTGTTACTCCATGAACGCTTCCAATGAGGAGACCACTGGAGGAATTGTGGTTTTGAAGACTAGCAAGCACAGCAAGTGAGTCTGATGAGGAAATCGGTTACACAAGTAAATCACGAGAAAGATCTATTCTTCTCACCTAAAAAAAATCATATGTGCATTGTTTTACTACGATCACAATGATTTATCAATGATTATTTTTACCATCCAAATTTCGACCAATAGAATTGCACCATTCGACGTCACGTGGTACAACCTACACGGTTTTCAAGTGGAAATTTTTTGGAAATTTTGTCTGTTGGTTATGTATACAAAACAAAGAATATTCAGCCGCGTTGATTTAGCATCTGTCAAACTGACAGACAGATTGAATGTGAAAATGAGCAGATTCAGAGTTGAGTCTCTGGAATATATTGATGAATTTAGATGGGAAAAATAATCTTCCGAATACCATTCGTGATTAAATTTAACCTGGCAAAATTTTTAGATTGTTACGAGAGCTTGCTACCAATTTATTTCGTGATATTGATCAAAAATCACTCGCTTGACAGCTCGTGATTTCTGTGTCAATATCACTCAATAAATTGCTAAGCAACAAGCTCTCGCAACAATCTAAAAAATTTTTCGGTAAAATTCAACCACTCATGATATTATATATGATTAATTGAAAAGCAGGATAAAAGAGCGATATTTTGAACATCTTTATTGGACTCAACCTTTTGTCCTGATTTTTGATACCCCTATTGGAATCTCAGAAAATATAAGAGCTTTCATTTCAGTTCAATGTTAAATTTTGTGCGCATATGAATATATACTTTGATGTTGCCTTAGTTTTACCGATATGCTTCCTAGGCTATGTCATAATAATGATAAACTGGATTTCGTTGATAACTGCCTCCAGTCGATGAAACTATTCTCAAATTAAGGGTATATGAATCAGATTGTTTGTATGTGTCAAACAGACGTAAAACAGGAGTGTGTAAACTGACTATCTGAGATGAAATCTAATAATTCGAGAAGTATTTTATGAACAATAAATATGACTGTTGTACTTGATTTAAGAAAAATATCTTCTAGCTCACATGTGTAGTTACTTGAGTGATTATACTTGCGTCAAGAGACTGACGAGCAGATTAGGTTCCAACAAAAATATTGTAATTCATATCGCTGATGTTTTGGCTGGACGTTGGTCTCTTTGTGATTTGGACAGAAGATTTTACCAGACTCCAATCACTTTTTGTCACTTTGTTCTCTTTCTCGTATCACTTATCGCCGATTTGAATTGAACATAATCACGTGGCTAACATAATTCCATAACCTGAGCGAAGCACTATGACCGATCACAGCAACCTCCTCTCACGCAAGCCTGCATTATATTTCTCACTTGCACATACTATAAGGGTCGAGTAATATAATCTTGTGGAGTATAATATACGGGGAGCATTCATTAGTTTATTGTACTAATAGATCAACTTTGTTCTGATTGTCTATTTTTATTCGAGTAATTTTAATTTCACGTTGTATGATCCAATCAACCTTGCTGACAATGATGAACAGTCGCAGCGGAACGACTACCTTCCTCCCTTGAAGTCTGCGATGAAAAAATTCAATCGTGAAAAATGGAGAATAGTCCTCACTGACCGTATGATAAACTAGGTCAGGTAACAGCACAAACACAGAAACGATCTCAAGATATCAATAAAAGTAAATTGAAGGAGCTTGTTGAGCTGTTGAAAATCGGAAGAACTAAATTACAGAGCGGTTAAGGAGAGTGGGATGATTATTCCACCCTTGATGGTAATTTGTATTTTGTTTAAAACATATACTCCAACTCTTAACCGTTTCTTTGATCGACTATTTGGCGATAGCCACAGTTTCATGAACTGATGAAATAGGAATGGATTCGAAAGCAGCATCATACCTGAAAAATTTCCCTTCATCCGGGTCGTAAGAAACCTCAAAGATAATTCAATAAGCGAATAGGTTGCCAGAGTTAGTAATATGCACAAGCCAAAGTTTCGAAGTTTGTTCCTGCTGAGTCCATGTATTCTTAAGTACGGCCTGTTACAAATCCTTGAGTAAAAACTAAAGCCCGGCTTAACCAGGCCCGAAAAATCTAAAATCCTGATTTATCATGGCCAATTGTATCTTTAGGTTGAGTTTTATATACATTTCAGTCTTTGTACACCAACTTAAGTTTGTCGATATTTTATATCTAGCTCTCTGACAGATTTTTTCCGTAAGCTCCTCTTTTTCTATACTCACGACTCACGCAAGCTCGTCATAGTAATTCTAGTCTGCACAAGCCCATGACCAAATAAAATCTTGTCCATATGAGCCCATGACCACACGTGTTTGAACTTTTCAATTCGTAGCTCGGTCTCAAGGAAGAAATATTGGCCGTAGCCAATATGATCCAAACTACATTTACATTTAAATTAACGGAAGTTACAGAACCAGTAGCAAAAAATAATTATTGCATTGTAGTTGTCTCACGTTAAAGTTAAGTACGAGCATTCATAATATGTTTGATGTATAATATATGATCCCAATGAGCTAATTTGTGTTCAAATGTACTTACTTCACGAGAGTGAAGAGTTGAGCATTATGAAATGAATCCAGGAATTTAGAGGTTTCTCAATTCAACAAATTTTTGTTCTAATAGCATGATCCTAGTTTACACTCGTATTACACGAAAGATTTTTCTCTATGGTCGTGAATAATAGTTTTGAGCACAAATATGGAGCACGTAGCACAGCACCAGTTGATATTTAGACTTCACACATAAACTAAACAATGGGTCGATATAAGTTATGAGTTCCCAATTTTTTTTTCAATTGGTCTCTCAATATTGTCGACTTATATATTTTGATAATAACTAAGGGCTAATAGAACTGCTCAAAGCACAAACACATTGAATACTAGCTTGAAAAAGTGGCCAGTTCGAAGCGTAAAATACCAGTTTTACGTACAACGGTAGAAAAAAAAAGTTTTCAATATGTAGCTCCGCTTGAACCATACAACTAGCTTCATTGTCATTGTGTTCGGTGTTCGAATTCGTCAAGAAGGTGTGAGAAATTCAACAGATCATTTCCATGAATTGAAAGTTTATTGTTGTAAACAGGTATATATTTGACGATGCCTAATGTTTCCTGAATCCATATTATAATACAAATTGCATTTGAACCTTATGTGCTATAATAATAAATTTATAACGTACATACATAAATTTCGCTTATTATATCCAATAAAATATTTGATAATGGTAGTTTTATGCAAATATGATAGCCCTGTAAAAGATGTAACTAAAGCTTCTATTTTATTATAAGTTTAACTATTACCGATGTGCTATAGAAACTGTCTGCTTGATTTGTAAAACTATGTGGGTAGAAATTATCTTTATGAATAACTAGTCCCTAAACTACCAACGTATAATGGAAATAATAATAGCAACGAGTTTTTCACCGCACATAATACAATCCTACTCACAGAATACTCATGCTAGAATCAACAATCAAACCACATAGAGCGAAACGAGTAAAATACTCTGTTCGTACTTCATTTAGGTTGTTTTGGTCTACAAGATTTTTTTTTGATTCTAGAGAGCAAATATTGGTGTATAGTATGAACAGAGATTGATTTTGGTCAACATTGTAACAGGTAATTCAACTGACTAAGTGTTTTGTATGGTTTGCCACATTGAATTGTACTTTTCATTATTCTTTGTCTCAAACAATCCATTGAGCATGATCTCTTGTTCATTCTGATTGGTAATTCACCATTGAAATTTTTGCGATGGTAATTTTTACGGCCGTGAAAAGCAGAATTACTTTAATAGAATGAAAAGTACAAATCCCTTAAAAGTTCTCAAGAAATACAATATTGTGTATAAATATATTCAATCTTCAATTGTATTGTTTGAACTTATAGTACAACACTATATAGTTGATAAGATTTGATCGATATTAGCCAATTTTTTTTTGCCTATCTATCTATAATTCACTTAACAGATTGGTAGAGCCCAAGTACACAGAAATCATCAGCAAGAATAGATGCAAATACAACAAAAGAATGGTAAGATGAAGGAAAATGTTATATATAATAGAAAATAATCAATTTACCAGTATTTTCTCAAATTTGCAATATTGGTCATTACAAATGTTGGTGGTTGATAGAGATAGACACAAAATAATTGATTGATAAACTCAATGAGGGAATCACTGTAACTAAACTTGTTGACGGATATGATTTATACTTATCTAAATGTCAATATCTTAGAAATATCCTTGAAACTGCCATCATTGAGTCAATGTAATGGTCATGAACACGTCTCCACATACATACATATGCAAACAGTACATACGCCTAGACTCCACAATAAAGTTACACAAAGTTTTCAAAGTTTGCTGGTTGTGTAAAGACAACTTTTTTTGAATGACAAATCCAGGATACTCATGACATATTTTCATCAAATTATCATAATGTGATACCTACCAGAAATAGTCCATCATCAAAAAGTCTAAATGGATAATTGCTTCACAGAGTATGTGATATTTTTGAATTTACCATAGTTGAACGATTATTAGGACTCAGCAAACCAAACTATAGTACTATCAATATTGAGATTTATAAAATATCTAGTTGTGTTATTGGTACCATGAAATTTTAGATTATCTGCATGAAGTAGAATATTTGAACACTCAATGTGTCATTGATAAAAAGAGGAAATAGCATCATTAATCAGGATAACAAGTACCTTGTGATCCAGTTTATTAATAACATGCTCTTGAAAAGACACAAAGTCGTATTAATCTCCATTAGCAATGAGATGAGAGATTACACCATATCTTTTAATAATTTTAGCTTCACTACTTTCCTCAAAATATATCAGACCGATAGTGGAAATATAAATGTTGTATGTATGCAGGCAACTATAAAGCCTCAATTTAAACTTATTCAGCAACTTTTAATGAACTACACTCTGAAGTTTAGAAATGAAATAAATGTCAAGTTATATCATGCTTGGGTGCACATCTCCCTGGGTATTGTGACTCATTTTTCCTCTCATGTTTTTTCTCTCTTCTGCAGCCAGAATTAATTACATTTTTTATCACGTTTGGTATGAAGTAGTATGGATCTCGTGAGATAATTTATTGCAACGAATGAATTAGTTCCAAGGGCGGAGGTTTGAGCTTTGCACTTCAAGAAGTTTTGGTTATTCTAGGAGAGAAGAACGCACAATGAATTCTAATATTGTGAAAAGAAGAGAAGTTGAAGTTATAAGATATAAAATTGAACTTGGAGTCTTACAGATCATAGTATCATTAAGTAATAAAGAGATTTCGTACTAATCAGGATTCGAGCTGAAGTCATTAGAACTGAAAAACCAAGAGCCTCTTGAATTCTGATCCAGCTGTCTTAAGAGTAAGGGAAGTCTATAGTATGTATCAATTTTGATTCTTCTTGGAATGTTTTTGAAATTCACATTATCAAGTAGAGTTTCTTATCCAGATATACTATTATAGAACTACTGTTTGGTTATTCCTCACTACAAAAATAGTTCGATTTCTATGCACTCTCTATAATAGAATAATACAATCATCACATTCGCGACCATGCAAAACTTCAAGAGCATTTACTCTGAGTGGAAAACAAAACAAATGCATCTTTCCATACAAAACGTCCTTGCGGCCACAGCCATGATATGATCATGTTACTCTGCAGCTTCAAGTTCTGCAGCAATGTTTAATCCAGGCTACAAGAAGTTAGACCAACACTGCTTTAAGAGATTAAGAACAATAAGCCGACTAACTTTCGTTAAACTATTGAGGTCGCAACTCAAACCAACCACAACTATCTGTCTTTGGGACGTCGAACAAAGATTTCTCTTTCTGCCACAGACCAACGATATATCATCGTGGGAAAGATATAGATCTTGAGGAAGGACTAGGATATTCTTCACATCCAAGAAAAAGGAGCTTTTAAAATAATTACATCCTTGCGATGCTGAATGATTTTCAATTCCAACTACCTGCACTTTTTTTCATTGATTCAACATGCTCTAGGATCAATATTATTGAGACAACAAGTAAATTTCACCACGAGTTCACTGCCACTGTAATGAATATATGTTTTGATATAATGATACTCAACGTCAGCGTGGTGAAAAATAGAAAAGAGTATGTCTGTTGACTTGATATAAGTATGTAATAATTCGATTACTATATATTGCTAATGTTTCTTGAATATGAAGAAACATCAAATTGAAGGACAATAGCTGATTCGTTAAATGAGAAGAAAATAGTTGGAATATTCCAAAATAGCAATATAAAAAGGGTTATGGTAACTGTCATCGCTACGAGAATTTTCTGTATCAAATAAAATTTTGCAGGATGAAGTGATGTCAATATGGTTTGATTTCCCACAAGTAATACTGAATTTCCAATGAGAACACTATTCTATTCATGATTTAAAGCTCTTATTGGACAAGCACGCGAAGAAAATACAATTAATATCGATTATGAAAGCAGGAGTTTCTTTAAAAAAGTACTGATCCTTCTGAAGTACTTGAGATGAACTTGATATTCTGTTCTCAGCACCTATTACCCATTAAGAACTAATTATATTTCCAATAGATACTATCTTTGGTTATTATTGCCTTTATACGTGAGAAGTTTTCTTTTCTTATTCTAAGATAGACAAAGACCCAAAGAACATAAAAAAGGATAATAAGGCAAGCTTTCCGTATCTTATAATGATCATTTTTCCAACTTACCAGTTACTACTAATAATTGGTGCCTCTAGAAACGTGTGGATAACATGTTGATGTTTCCAACGACAAACTTTGCCACTTAGTTCCCTACTACTCTTTGCTTTCTAGAGAAGCTGAAACGAGCGATAGTGGGAGGTCCATCAGCCCAAGACAACCTATTGTCCATTGTAGCATCATTTGATGCCATGCTGCTTCTGTAGACATTGGAAGCACACTTGTAACTTGTTGCCATGGGGAGAGCTATTTGTGATGAGGAAATAAAAGTTTCTATGGAGGCCGCTTTGTCAGAAATTAATCATATAAAGAATATC
Source organism: Dromius quadrimaculatus (assembly GCA_963989225.1). Classification (NCBI taxonomy): domain Eukaryota; kingdom Metazoa; phylum Arthropoda; class Insecta; order Coleoptera; family Carabidae; genus Dromius; species Dromius quadrimaculatus. The sequence goes on from OZ022328.1 coordinate 10,591,578, forward strand.
ACAAGGAGTTTTCTAGTGAGGTTATCCAGTGTGTCTCAAATATAGCAGGATAGCATAAGAATCCTTCTCATTAGAGATTTGGATGGAACTGCAAAGTTTTCGAAGAAACTGAAAATCGTTGATACCTAAAAACTCAAATTCCTCCGTAATTGTAGAAATAACAGAAGAAGTTCCTAATAAAAGTCACCTACTTCAAAGGCAACTTCAAAAATGATAAATAAGATAATCGGTTCCCGAAATATGCATAGTAAATTTCTCATTTTGAATATGCGTCATATTGGATTTCAAGATTGTTCTATGAACTTTTCCTCTTCTCTCTGAATTTTCTATTATTTATAATACTTGAGCTTTGGAATTCCAACAACTGTATCATGTTTCCACTAAGCTGATGATCACAGCAGTTTTGCTTTGCGAAACCTCCTGGTTCATTGGAAAAACATATTTTTTTCTTTGGATTCAGTCATAAAATTTATTATATTATAGGTCAAACTGAAAGGCAGTATTCGTTCCCTTGAAAAAACCTTAAGTCATATATCGGATGGTATCACACAAACAAAATGGTACAGAAAGCCTTCCTCCAATACTAGGCTTTCGAATTTCAATTCAAATCATCCTAGAAATCAAATATTGAATGTCGCAAAAAATTCAATAAGTAGAGCTTTGACACTAACCTTAAACGAATATCACGATGTTGTCATCACGAACATAAGCAATCTTCTCAAAGTGAACAGCTTACCCTCAGGAATAATAAATGGTTTCATCAATCATCAATTAAATATAAAAAACAGAGGTGTCAATGAGAGTAATGTAAACAAACACAAAGATAGTAACAATTAGACAACTGAAAAAATTATTTGCTGATAATTTTAATGATAAGGGAATAGGGAAACGCAAATGTTACTGATATTAGAGATCAGTAAGTGCTTTTTTGATGAAAAAAACCATCAAATTCTTAATCACACTGTTCTCTAATTTTGATTTGGTTACCAGTTTCGATCACTGGGTGATCATCCTCAGACTACCGAAGAGACTACAATGAGGGGAAATAAAACGTAGAATAAACAAACATACAAGCAGGTAGAAATTTAAACAAATCAAAAAATACAAAATGGTAACTTACACAATAAAATTACAGGAGCTCCACAGAAGAAAACGGCGTCAAGTACCCCGCTAGTGTCATGTTAATGCAAAAACTGTGAAAAAGTGGTAATAAAACACTAATAAAATTGATATAAAAAGATACATCCAATCTGTTCAACAAAATCCATACTACAACTAAAAGAAACTGAAAAAACTCGAAAATTATTCAAAAAATCTCGTAAGAACTAGTTACGTAAACCGCGAATTAAATTAAGAGATTTGATAGTGGGGTGTGTCTAAGGTTTGTTTGGTCATTCAAACTAAAATCGGCATGGTTTTTTGAAGACTTCTTAATCTCTAAGTTTCCCAGGAGATCCAGAATCTTGCCATTTTTGCGTATGTGTAAAATTTCTAAGTTTTTGGTAATATCAAAATCGTGTCCGCTTTCAATTAAATGATCAGCAAAACTTGATTGGTTGTTTTGAAACTTTACTGCGCGCGAATGTTCTTCGAATCTTGTTGCAAATTTCCGACCAGTCTTGCCAATGTAAAAACATTCACACGTGTCGCAATTCAACTTTTAGACGCCAGACTGCGCCACTAATTCAGGTTTGTCCACTTTTTGACAAACATGTCAAAGGCTTGAAAGCAATGTCAACATTGTATCTAGCGAACAAATTCCTAACTTTGTAGCTAATATTACCAATAAAAGATTGACTGAATCTCAAATTGTTTTTTCCAATTTGTAAAGCGCTGTTATCAGCTTGTTTCAGTTGAAGTTCATATTTTCTTTTTGTTATCATTTTATCGATAATATTAGGATTGAAATTATTGGATGAGTCGCTCCGGTAGTCTAAGGATGATCACCCAGTGATCGAAACCGGTAACTAAATCAAAATTAGAGAACAGTGTGATTAAGAATTCTATAGTTTTTTTTTATCAAAAAAGCCCTTACCAATTCCCGATAATTTAATTATATATTTTTTCTACAGACGTCAAAAAATCATGACATTTGTACACCAATATTAGTATACGAGATGCTGCATTGGAATTGTTTATCATGACAACGGGCAGGAAGTATTCCGTGCACTGATTTTATCTTGACAACGTGCACTTAGTATTTTGTGCACGTTGTCAAGAATAAGAATTCTACTTATTTTTTTATTTTAATATGTTTTTGATTTATTTTCAAAAATTTTTGACGTCTGTAGAAAGAATGTTGTATGCCACACATGCTCGAAATTTCTTTGGAGCTTTCGAATTATTTGTGTCTCGGCTGTCGCTTTGACAAGAAACTTTTGTTCTCAAGCACCAAAGTATAATTTCACGCACTAGATACATAAATAACTATTATATATTTGCATTTTTCTAGTGTTTTTTAATCCATCATGTTTTCATGACTACATTTTTACTCATATTACCATATTGAGTTGACTTATTATTTGTTACTTAGGTAACAACACGCCACTTTCTGTACTTTACCTTTTACTTAATTTTTTACCTATGCTAAGGCGTGTACTTAGCTGTTCATGATGATATGTTTTTCGCATATTTCATATGCTGTAGATTTGTAAGTATAATTTTTTTGTGTTATATTTTCATGTCAACATCTTTTGAGCGATGTTTCCTACAAAAATTTTAGTTCTATCTTATATGTATCCATCCGTGAGTTTTCCGTATACTGCTTTTGTAAGTCTCTTCCTTTTTCATTTTTTCATTTGAATTTTGGAGAACTCCTGAGGAGTGGAGCGGAGCCGAAACTGGTAGAGTGGTTTGAGCTATAATTTAATAAATTTCATGACTGAATTCAAAGAAACTAATTTTTTTCTTCAACATCTATCCTGCAGTCAAGCAATCTATATATTTTCTCGTCCTGGTTCATATGTTAGAATAAATGTCCACTTGAAAAAATGGATCATTCAAAACCTCACCAAATTCTACCAAATACATACATATACATTTCACAGTGCTAAAAGTGATATTTTACTTACTGTTCTTCATATAACCCATCAAGAATTATATCATAACAGAAGTTATGTAAACAAATAAGATTTCAGGAAATGAGCTTATGAATCTCATGAAAACTTTCCGCAAAAATTATCTTATTGTGTGAAAATAAATGAATGAGTGAAAAATCTCCTCTTCTCTTGGAATGAAACTTCAGAAAGTTACATTTGAAAACAAAGTGTTTTATTGCTTATAAGAGTCCCATCGTCTTGTACTTAAGAATTCTGAATAAGTACCACATTGATGTAAACTTATTATAAAAGTTTGCATCGATGGTGAGGCAATGCCTGCTTTCAGGACTCCGCCAAAATTCCCCCTTTCTTATTCAGTGGGTCTAAAGTGTGCCTGCGGGCTGCTGGATTGCTTATCTGCGGAACACGAAAGTTTTCAATATTTTTATTGACTTTGGTACGCGTCGCTTCTTTATTACCATTCCAGTGATGTTTGGGGGATGTAATAAGAATACTCTCTAGGAAAGCTGGCATCACTCAATTTGTCACTATGAAATACGCCAAAGATAAGAGAACTACTTGCCATTACAGCGATTAGAGAAAGAGTACATCAGAATAATTGGAACATTATTGTATGTAGTGGAACAGAGTGAATTTTTAAAATATTCTAATTGTCATTGTGCTTTCATATACTTTCCCAAGAGTCTTTGATCAACTTGTGATTCTTGAGAATATAATAGCAACAAGATTGAATACAATGTATTTAGCCAAAAGACAAGGTATCCATTCGATGGAATGATGTCCCTAAAGCTGCACCAGCATTTATGACCCACACAAAAAAAAATTATACCAATATTTCTTACACATTAATTACAATTAATTACAACCGGAAGTAATTTTTTTACAGTTGCCGTTTTCCGGAAATCGGGGTGTTGCTCAACTTTAGTCTAAAGTTACACCACACCTAATAATATCTTATCCAAATGAACTCTAAGTGGGCTAAACAATTCTTTCAAATTAACTACAATTAGAATAAATTGGTAAAGATTACTGAAAATCATCCCTTAAGTAATAAATCCCTCTTTGAAAGAGTGAAAGCGCACCAAAATAAGACATAGTGGATGAAAGTGAAATTTCAAGGCCAAATAGTGGCAGTATGGCTACTTGTATGGAAAAAAAAATATTTTTCGTAAATTATAAAATAGTAATTGAAACAATATATTAAAAGCAAGTGTACAGGATACTCTTGTTACAGAAATTTTTGAAGTGTCAGAGCTGGTATATTTGTTTTTGATCATAGGGGAATATTTTGACGATGCATTGGAACGACTCTCATAGATTTTCCAATATTCAATACGTTGAAAAGTAGTTCGAATAATAACAATAAATAGAATCGGTAGTTAAATTATGCTTAAAAATGGTACAATAGTTATCGAGTATAGAGAAATCGTTGGTTAATTGATTACAACAACTCACTTAAATTTTTTTGTCAATTTTATCATATAATAATGTAGTTTACACAATAGTCAATAGGAGATAAGTGTGAGGGATGAAGTAAAAAACGTTTACAATGCTTTAAATTGATGCAATAGGAATCAAGGAGTTGTTAATTAATTGATTACAACAGCCCACTTGACTCTTTTCACAATTTTATTACATCATAGTGTAGTTCACACAATAGTCAACAGGAAATAGGTATGTGGGATGGTGTTAAAAATGTTTAGGATGCTTTCAATTGGTTCAATAATTGTTGTCCGCCAAGGAGTTGTTTATTAATTAATTACAACAGCCCACTTGACTTTTTTCACAATTTTATTACATCATAGTGTAGCTTACACACTAGTCAATAGGAAATGGGTGTGTGGGATGGTGTAAAAATGTTTACAATACTTTAGCATGGCTCAATAGTTGTTGTCCACCAAGGAATTGTTTATTAATTAATTACAACAGCCTACTTGACTCTTTTCACAATTTTATTACATCTTAGTGTAGTTCACACAATATTCAATAGGAAATGGGTGTGTGGGATGGTGTAAAAAATGTTTACAATACTTTAGCATGGCTCAATAGTTGTTGTCCACCAAGGAGTTGTTTATTAATTAATTACAACAGCCCACTTGACTTTTTCCACAATTTTATTACATTATTGCTGAATTTGATCTTTCTGGGTCCTTCATGCTTTCTGGAAAAGGAATATGCAGCAAAACGAAGCATCAGTTAAATTGTCTCTGAACGCTCAGGAATTTTGTTGTCTTATATCGTTCTGCGTTTTTCACGTGGAATTATCTGAACACTGAATAGATTATGAACAACTGCTAAATATGCCCACAGGCTGCACCACATTATTAAAAATTGTTTGAAGCTCGAAGTTTAGTATTAGTCGAAATACCATCTACTTAGCGGCACACTGTTCTCTTTGAATCTGACATCGACAATGAATTTGTCATGGGGAATGATTCTAGCGTTATCTGGTGGTTTGAAATGAAGCTGTCTACGAAAAATCAATTCCAAACAGAAATAGTGCATACAAGAGATTCCTCATCTATCATAGATAATGAACAATTTTAAATAAATATTAATGACATTAATGTTTGATTGATCTATTATTGTTGTCATAATGATACTCGAGGGCAATATTCTTCAAAATAATGCGTGAGGGCAATATTTTGATAAAGGACAAACGAGAATAATAAGGGCCTTGTCCCACCAAAGCTGCGCGACAGCGGCGAGACAGCGATACGATTTCAACATGATACAGGTAGGCGACATTGAGTGGTCCCACCAAAGCAACGCGTTTTCTACATTCAATTCAGTGAACAATGTCGTTAAGTGAGGACGACGATGTGATTGCATTGTATTAGTACTCGAAAAATAGAAAAAAAAAACTGAAAAGTCTAAGAGAAGGTAATGGTGCACCCTATTATTACTTTTCGTCACCAAATACAAGATACAGCCGCACACACAGCTTCGATGTTGCTTCAAAACTGACCTGTCGAGTCGCACTGCAACAAAATGCCGACATGCAGCTTGGATGTTTCTTTGCTGTAGCGTTAATGGGTATGCGGTGTATATAAACCATGGGTTAAATACGAAAGATACACGCTGGCGACATCGGGTCGTTGTTGCGTCGCTGTCGCGTAGCTTTGGTGAGACAAGGCCCTAAGTTCTCCAGAAACAGCAAGTAGCTAGAGTTATTTCTCCGACAATGACAGGAAATATAATGCTAAAAATTTTGATTGGAATATAACATTATTCGGACAACATTCGGTCAACGTATACACTTCGGGCCGAAGGCTCTCGAAAACTACACCGTTGATCACTGGCTTTACTGTCTCCTTAACACTCTTGACACCTTAATTACTATATTAAATGACATATTATGGATCCTCTAGTGAGGGATCTCACAAACCGGCCATTGTAGATAAGATTCGCATGATGAGCGATTATTTGAATGAAACAGAAACAAAGACTATTCGAATAGTGAAAAACGACTAATCCACATCCAACATTCTAATATCACATCCCTTACTTGATAGTCCGTGAGACAGGGCATACATTTTTCGTTGATTACCGCTCACTTGGAACTTTGTGAGTGGCTTCATTGTGATGAGTTCGACAACTCTTACATTTGGCAATATTCTATATTTGGCGGCATTTTTCAGGGAGGGCTGATTGAGCACGTCAATTTTAAAAAGCCTTGAAAAGATATTGATCTTCACACTAATCGAAAGTACCAATATACTTATGACCAGTGCGGCTTGTCGAACTCCCCACTAGCCCCAAAACTCATGTCCGACAATATTTTCTTTCATTTTATAATCAGAAAATCTTTCGATTTGTGTAAAGATCGGTCTGACAGTAATATTCTCTCAAGGCTTCTTGAAATTGACGTGTACAATAAGCCCTCGCTGAAGAACGCCTCCAAAACTAGAGTTTTGCCAAGTGTAAAAGTTGTAGGACTTATCACAATGTTTCATTCAAGTGGTAACCGACAGAAAATGTATGCATTTTCTCACGGACTATGAGTTTACATATGATTTATTCTTCATCGTACAGTACATAATTCTGCTTGACCGTGTCTTCCACCGTAGTCAGAAAAATACTGTAAAATTATAATATTAATAGAAAGAAAGACCTCCAGAAGATTCTTTATGCTGAAAATATACAGCTCGTCTACAATTCTCCTAAATTCAACAAACAAATATTGTTCCCTATGATATATTTTGGAGAAATTCTAAAACTTCCATTTGCAGAACGAGGTACAAATATCAACGTTTCAAAGGAAATCATATTCACAATTGTGATGTCTAATAGAGGCTTCACGCAAGTTTAATTATAAATTCAAATAAACGATTTTCTACATGTGGTACACAGCCATCGTCGTATGTTCTAGCAGGAAAATGTGCTTTGCCTCGAAATGTAACAGCATTACCTTCGTGAAGAACTGAATTTGGGACCTCTTACCAGTCTCTTCATGGAATAGTTCAAATGAAAGTAGGGCATTTCAGTTCGACGGAAACTTGCGGTGAACATTCCTGAAAGTTATTTCTAGCTTTACAATCTGCTTCTACTCCTATAGATTATAAGTGAATATCGTGTTAAAATCAATAACCAACAGGTACGATTTCATGGAGCTGTGAAGTGAGAAATTGCAATAAATGGATGTGTTTGATGACGAATGGAGATACAGAAGTTCAGTTGGATTATATTCATTCTCTTTTCTGTTCTAGTCTGTACATGATGTACAACCACAACTTCAGAATTCAATTATATCAATCACATAATTTTGTGCTGTTGGAAATATATATAGCATATTTTGACTAGCAGTCTTTTGCAGCTGTTTCCGAAACCTGAAAGGATGTTATCCTCAATTTAACCTGCAGATATGTTGACGAGTTCAGTTGAATAATGATGCATGTTTGATATATGTCGAACTAGCTTGATGAATATTTTTTTCCTCAATATCTTATGATGCTTCGACACGATATGAATATGTTTGGAGTCAATAGTAGGCAAAAGGAAACATTCGTTGCGGAGCCGCTACGAAAACAATCACAGCAGTGCTCTCATTTTGGGCAATTCTTTATATGTGATATGGGTCCCTCCATTTACAGTTGAACAATGAGTCAAACAATTATTGAACTATCAAATTTTATTCAAAATTCAGACATCCATCCTAATTATTCCTGACACGTTTCCTATATAATGCATCATAAATTTTTTGGACATTAATAGTTTACATTTTTTTACTCTTCGTTTTATATTAACGGCAACTAATTCCTGCTGACTTTGATAGTGGAATAATCTCAAATGCTCTTCATTTCATTGTCCTTTATTGAGTTGACAATTGTGAGAGATGTATACTAATTCATAGATTTGCTAGAACTACAGAGGTTGATGAAAAGGTATAAATACGCATTTCGGTAAAGACTGTTCGTGGAAAAGTTTATCAAATTTCTCATATATATAGGAGTTAGGTGTTTATGGAGTTATTTTCGACAAATTTGTCCCAAAAACGTAGCATCTGATAGATGTATACAAAAAAATGATATTTGACAGGCACAAGGAAAAAAAATTTTCTGGCCGCAAAACAGGTCATAAAACACATTTTTTAGGCGATCATGACAAAAAAGGTGTTTTTATGGCCTCTTTTGCGGCCGTGAAGTTTCACTTTTTGGTACTGATCTGTCAAATTTTACTTTTTGGGACTGATCTGTCAAATATCACTTTTTGGGACTGATCTGTCGAAAAATATTTCATAAACACTTTATATTCACCTATATGGGCAGCTTGATACACTCTTTAAGGAACAGTTTTCGCTTAAATATATTTTTCCGTCATCCTCTATAGTTCTTGTAATTCAAAAGATAAATACGCATTTTTTTGTTAAATGTCAACTTGATAGAAGACAATAAAATAAAACAATTTCAACGGCAACTAAGATTTACAATTGCAATGTTTTAGAAATAAATAGATAAAATGATGTGATTTTGAATTATTTCGTAATGATCGCCTAAAAAACGTTGTGTGCACCTCGGCCTACAGTTCTTTTTTGGTCTCACCTGAATTGAACAGATTCGACCAAAAAAGATAACCTTTACGGCCTTGATATACAAATAACTATTTTGTCATACTTGCCTAACTAATAATCCACGGTACCTGCTCCCTTAAAAATCCTTTTCAAATTTTCATCAAGTTTCTTTTCATCTTATAAACTTCATCAAAGCACTAAAAACTGAATATTTGACGATTGAACTTTCTCACAATGAACCGAAATTCAAAATTATTCTTTCACTAATTATATGCGAGATGTATGAGTCCTGATTTTGATATTAATAACATTTTCAAGTTATCTGGGTAATTCTTCGCAGAATATTGAGATTTGTGATTGTGTCGCTTCCAGAATAGAGTAACAGTGCCCCATTTTCCTCATAATTCACAAAACATATCAATTCTAACATAAATATTTGTTTGAATTTTTGATTTATGCACGAAGTGTCCAATTCATATAAATTATAGTTTCGAGTACCATAATAAATTAAAATCAATTATATCCAATAAAAGTATTGAATATACAAATAAAAGCTTTCAAATGTACAATTTATGTTCTAAAATAAATATGTGATTTATATATGTGATTTGTTTTGATTACTGCAAATAAATTCAGTCTGAATCAAAACGGATATTATTATAAACAATTATTAAATCGTGAATGCAAATATTCGACATTAAATCCAATAGATTCTATTTATTTTATATGTTATTCAATAAAGTTATACAAATAAAAACATATTTGATAGTGTTTGATATATCATAGCTATAAAGACATGCAGTATTACTCATCATTTTTCATGATATTGTTGATTATAGTTTCATCGAATTTAAGCCTCACTTCAAACTTTTACGAGCTCACTTCCACAGTTGAAACAAATGTTGATATAAAAACAGCTATAAAGGTTTATCTGTCGGACGAGGTATTTTCCACAGGCTGTATTCGTTGGAAATAACCATAATCTCTGCTATCGCATGGCAAAAACAGATTTAGAAATCAACAGGCTAATTCAATATGATTGGACTTTCATCCTTGTTAGCAATAAAATTTATCGATTGCTGATCAAACAAAATGAACGTAGCCTAGAAGCTTACTTCTTGTTAGAGAATTTCATGGAATAAATTAGATTTCACCAGCATTCGAACAAAAACATGATGTGTCAACTTACCTGGACGAATCTAAAGATAAGATTTGATATCATTATTCCACCCCAAACCTGGAAGTCCAGTAATAATAGTGTTTCTATATCAATGAAATATTATTTTTACAACCTCTTTGATCAACAATAAGCGGTAATTAATTCATTCGAGCGGATGGTTTGAACGATCATACAAGCAGATGCTTTGTTATAAATTTTTGGTCTGAGCTAAAATCATATGCTCAGCATATGATAACTTTCTGCTGAGCTCACGCAATTAACGCAATTATTCATGTTACAGAATTCAGCATCATTTGTCAAATATTCCTGAGATTGTTGACCATTTATTATTCTCTATAAAAAGTGAGTTCAGATCCGAATACTTCACGGCATGAGGGGCATGAAACCGACGAAGCCTCCTTGAAAACACCAATTTTCGTAGCAATTTCCCATTTTCTCACCAGAGGGGATACCAATTCTTCATGCTTGTACATCTCGGAAATTCGTAGTACCTATTTTCCGGTGAGCTATAAATCTCACTGACCGCGACTCCAGACTTCGAGGGACCGATCGTGAACCAAATGTGCTGAGTAGTCCGTGGACGAGCAATTATAGAGTTATTTATTAACACGCGAATAAAAAAAAAAGCATGAAATATCCAACAACACTTGATGAATATTGAAGGTGATGAAATCACTCTTCTAACAATGCAGGAGTTCACGTTGCACTATTTAGATGCAGTTGGAAGTAATTGAGTGATTAACGTATGCTGAAAATTTTATAACTAAACATGCAGTACGTTGACTAATACCCACCACTTGATTTGTCAATAAATACTATGGTAACATTTTGTCAAAAATATCAATCCACGTTTACCGTAACTAAGAAAGGTCCGGGTCATCTTTGTACAACAAATAGGTAGTGAAAATCATCAAGCTCCTGCTCCGCGTTAATCAGTTGAGTATCAATGAGTGAGCTAAGACTGTACAATGTAACATGTAAAAAATTGGACAAGACAACTAATAAGCCAGTTCTACATTCATCCACATCTCGAAAGTCTCTTTGTAAGATGATAATTTCCTGAACAATGACCTTTCTCCCTACAGACTCCAAATGATACGACCTGCAATTCTGTAATGGCTTCTTAACTAGATTTATCTTGGTCAAAATGTACATAAATCTCTTCCATTCATTCGTTAGTTCAATCTGCTATTATTGTCATCAAAACCATATGTCCTAGTTCAGATGTCATGCAAGAATATTTTTGTAACAGAAATATATGTGCACTAGCAGATCGATAGCTCCACGACTAGAGAAAATCGAGTAACTCCTGAGGAAATTCAATAAAGCTTCAAGAATAGCTTCGCGCTTTTGATAGGAAAAATGCAAATACAACTGTGGTATTGCACACAGAAATACTGTAGAATTGATATTGGAAATTGACTGCTTTTGAATAACAGATCTTCGGGCTGAGTGAGTTGTATCAAAAGTGTTTGTAGGCATATGAAGTCGTCACCAATACTCAAGCTCCTAGTGAAATGTTTTTATAGTGAAATCTTTGTCCTGAGATAGGAATTATTCTTCTTCAATATGCAAAATTCAAGCTAATTTTTATTGCTGAGTGATGCTCCTCTTAGTCCAAGTGTAGAAGAGTAATGAGCTTTCTAGTTCTAATGACGTGCATCATACCTGAACCTACCTTGTAAAATTTGCTTTTATAAAATGTTGGAAGTTGACTTAAGTCGAATGCCTTGACTACATGAATATTGTTACAAAAATTTCGTCTCAGGTCATTTTTGTACAATTTTTATCTTATTGCATACCTATGTCGCCATCTGTATGACAAATTTGCACAAATTTTGTAAAATTAGTACGCGCTAATGACACTTGATTGAGGAGCGCTAATTTGAGGAGCATGCGCGTCTGGTTCGCTCTCTTTGGTTCCTGAGTTGTTGTTGCAGACGGGTTGTTTCGAGCAGTCTTGTGATTCTTCTAGTTGTTCTAAATTTTGTGATTATTTCATTTCATTAAAATCAGTGTAAGGATTTTGTAAGTATTTTGTTCATTTTTTTTTGTTTACAGTATCCGAAATTAAGTATTATTTTTGCTAGTGATTTCGTTTGAGGCAACCCGCGTGGTTTACCTCTTGTTTTCCAAATTTATCTCTTTCATCCCTAATTCTTAGTAAGTTTTTTGTGCTCAAAACCTTTTTACAACCCTCAACCTTTTATACTAAATCAATATTTTTGTTCTAAATTCATTTTTTTTTCTAAATTTTACGATAGCGTAGGCAGTAGCCGTTCTGGTCGAAGGAGCTGGTCTTTTCCTCTTTGGGAGGTTATTATTGTTTGTTGTCCCTCCTCGGGAAGATACGTATAATTATTTCTGATGTTTAATAGTCAGATTAGTTTTGATAATCATTTCTATCGATAGTGTTTTGTATACATGTTCTAGCTGCTACCTGCCCTAGTTTATCATACTATTCCGTCTACAAGAGTAGACATTAATTTTTTGTAATTTACCGGCTTTTTGTATTTCTGTTTTAAATTTTTTTCTACTACCAAACGCGATCAGGCGGATATCGATTCGGTGATACGCGATTTTTTTTATAAGTACACTCGAAGTAAAAAATCCTACGAGATTTGTGGCTATCTTCGTTCCTCCCTTTACCTTCACTCACCTAAGTATGTTTGATGTATGAATGATCAGTGAAAGTGGTTGATAATACATAATTTAACTATATTTTGGATCCACCGCGTTGCGGATTTGTCATTCAACAAATCGTAGCTCAGTTTCTTACGGTGTTTGTGTAGTTTTTGATTCCTAAAGTTTGAAATATTCTGTTGTGGGCTTTAGTTCCCGTTTTTCAGCTGGAAAATCCTACGAGTTTGTGACTATTGATCCAATTTTTTAGTAACGAACCACGTTCGTAAATTTATCGACTCGTCGCTAATAAATCCTTATTCTCATCCTGCTAGACTTTGTATTCTCTTTATTTTTCTTCTCTTTAATGATTAGCGTTTTTTTTCACTTTGTAAATTTTTAGTGCACCATTCAAAAATCAGACAAATAATTAACTTACTGATTATTTCATTTAACTTTCACTGAATTAACAGTTTATTCGTTCTTCAATTTAAATCTTTATTTATTTATTCAAGTTTACCGCTCCACGTTTTAAGGAAGCTCTCCAATTTTTCATAGGAACCTCCTGTTTCAGTTGAATAGGATACTGGTTGGGTTGTATGTTTTCAGTGTAAACTGCTAGGGATCTTGAGAACCCGTGGCCACTTGAGACTAGTTTTTGACCAACTTCGAGTTGAGAAGAACATCAACACCTCTACGAAATTAAGAAGAACATTAATATCTCCCGAAGTTGACTACCAGGCGCACGGCCAACCTTAACACCTCCAAGGACCGTTGGGTATTTATCTAAGCCCTATAAGACGCAAGATCAACTTTACTTAATTCAGGGAACGTTCTTGTCTGATGTTGTTTCTGTGGCTAACAATCCGTCATCTATCTTCTCTGCCGATACTATTATTGAGTTCCATCTGAAAAGGATATTCATAATCATAATTTTTGGATTTATTTATTCAAATTAATAATAATTTTGTTCATGATTGATTTTGACGTCTATGCTCTATCTCTTTTTTGCTGTCGCTATTGTCTCCCAAAATAGTACCTTTTTCTTCTTTGATCGTTTCCACGAAGAATATTTCTGATGCCCTTATTAATAGCTAGCCTGGGTCTTCACTCTCAAAGTAGGATATTCCAATACTTAAATTTAGTGTCAATCAGCAGTACATTAGGTTTCTGCTACCGATTAGTGGAGAAACTTTACCTTTTTCAATTTTCTACTGCCACCTTGGAAATAGGAAAAGGTACAATATTCATCTAGTTCTTGACAAATATTTTTCGCTCTAGCTTGGGAGAATGTGCACATTACACAGTACATGCTTCAGAGTAGGTAAGTCTTCGATTTCAATGATCCAAACGGTTAGCCATTTAAATAGCTATAGCAGAATGGAACTACAGTTGAGATTGTATTGAATCCTTAGCACATAAATAAACTTCTGCAATATCTGTTTCTTTTTCCTCATTTTACCCAATCATTTTGGCATTCTGCTGATTCTCCCCCTCGTCTCACATCGAACAATTCTGGAAGACATATACTTCGAAATATTTTCTAATATTATTTCGTCCTTCTATTTTCTTTGATTTCCAACGTTTTGATATAACTTATGGTCTCCATCCCGTCAAGTTTATTATTGTCACTTGATTTTTCACTCGTATTCTAATCCTGTCATCCTACAGTATTCGCAAATTCGTTACTTGATATATTTTTATCATTATGATTATTCAGTGCTTTTTTCCTAACGTAGTGGATGTTGATATTTCGATGCGACCATGGATACCTAATTGAAATTGATATATTATGGAAGCATTTTTAAAATAACACCCATGTTATTATGAATAGTCTGGCTTTTACAAAGCTCACTAAGTGTAGCTATTTTCAAAATTTACTTAGTTTGAAATACGGCTGACTACACAATGTGATTCTGGTAATGTGACCACGTAACTGCGTACATTTATCATGGATCCATTGGTAACAGCGATGACACCCCTCTGAAATTGTTGATAATACGAAAACAAAACAACATGCTATATTGCATTATCTATGATGTTTGAGGTACATATTTGAGAGGAATATGCAATTGTGTGATGAAAATGTTTAAATGATTGAATTGCGTGTGGCCTTTTCACGTTGTTGCTTATATCACGTTCAAATAAGGAATCAATGAGTCACACTGGAATTTAGTAGTATTAATTGATGAAATGGACCACACTGCACAACAACAAGTCACACCTAACATATACATTGCAAATGTATTAATACCATCATGAAACACAATTTCTGCTTCGCAAAATTCCTGAATTTCTTGAGAGAACCTCAACAATTCATGTATATTGTGTTAAGCAAAGAGTGTTAATAGCTTAGATATCAAAATAATTCACTTTGGTTGTTCTGGGTTTTTCGATCGGATTTTTCCCATCAGCCAGGTGTAAGTATTTTTTTTTCATCATAATACGCAAAAATCAAATGTCTGATAAGTTTCAACGCAGGAATCCATGTAAATTGGATAAGATTGTAGTTTTCTACGTGAAATTATAACACGAGATCTCTGGAGTTGAGCAAAGCGGTGAGTTCGAGCTTCAAAGCTCACTTTAGTAAGCCAGTGGGAGCGTGAATGCGAGCCGGAAACCGCAGTGACATGTTCACTGTCCCAGGGAGATAGTGTGCTCGAGGCGACCGCAAATTCTAAATGTTTCTCAGCAAAATCCAAACTCTGTTCCTCGGATTATATCAACTTACAATCGTTATAAGCGATAGTTTATACATTCATATATACAAGTGGTTATGCAATTTGAGGATAACTTTTTGCTACTCCACATAGTCTGAGGTTTATTAAAATACTAGAAGTTTCTTCCTGACCATTATGCCAGAGCTCGAATAAATATATTAAAATTTGTAAGGATCCAAAAACTATACCATTGTCGAGATTTTGATGGATATATCTGTTTTGAGCACCATTGACTCCATTTTGCCTATTTTTGGTTTGATATCGGTACGTATGTTCGTGCGTGCGTGCCTGCGTTTGTGCGTGCGTGCGTGCGTAACTTGAAAATCTCAAAACTGGTTGAACGTATAATGTTGAAATTTAATATTCAAAACTGGTATAGAGTCTTGTTGTGCACCTTGTATCATGGTTTCAATCGTCCGTACAGAAAGTGCACTTCATTGACACTTTTTTCGAATTTCTCCATTAAATCCAGAATGATAAACCATAGGATGTTTTTAAATTCAGTATTTGAACTTGGTGTTGTATCAAAATGGTTATCCGCTATTTTTGTGTGAATCGGCCAGGCCAGAAGTGCACGTTACTTGAAACTTTTTTTGAATTTTTTGCATAAATATAGAATGATCCGCCATAGCATATTGATATTTCGTATAAGAAGCTTCTATAACATCTTACATTATGATTGCGATCGGCTGAACAGGAAGTGCACTTTTAATTTTCCGCATAAATTCAGAATGATCAGTTATAGGATACTGGAATTTGGCATTTGAAATTGCTGTAGCATCTGAATGGTCATCTTATATTTCTGTTGAAATCGGCTGAGGCAGAAGTACACTTTATATGACAGACTCTTTGAATTTTCCGCATAAATTCTGAAAATCAATCATAGAATATTTAAATTTTGTATTAGGCACTTTTATGATATCTAGTTGTACACCTTACATTATGATTGCTAAAGACTGAACCGGAAGAGCACTTTATTCGAAACATTTTTTGAATTTTTCGCATAAATCCAAAACGATTGAACTAGATTGTTAGAATTCAATATTTAGGACGATTATACCATCCAGATGCTCATATGCCATTTTTATTGAGGTCCACCAAGCCGGAAGTGTACTTTACTTGACAGTCTTTTGGAGTTTTTCGCATAAATTCGAAACGATCAGATGTGGAATATTGTAATTTAGTCTGTTGTAGCATCTGAATGATTGCCAACTATTTTCATAACAATATACTGAACGGAAACTGCCCTTCAGTAGCAATTTATTTTTTAATTCTGCGCATAAATTCAGATCTGTTGGTAATCGTAGAATTTTGGAAATCAGTATTTAGGAATGTTGTAGCATAAGAATAATTTATATATATATATATATATATATATATATATATATATATATATATATATATATATATATATATATATATATATATATATATATATATATATATCCAATGATATATATGATCAAACACAGAGTCACATCGTATTAAATATGTATCCAATGATGTACAAGTAAGTCACGTGATGTTCACGTCAATTTTTTTTTCTAATGTGACAGGTTTATCCTCGTCGTCCTGTCAAAATAGACATTCACCTTGCATAAATTCCCAAGAAGCTGAAAATTGACGTAAATGTTAAGGATATCATTATAATGAAGTTGTAAGAAGTCCCCAACGAACCCGTGTGTGCAAAAAATTTCATGCGAGGTCAAAGCTCGCAAAAATGGGTCTTTTGAATTTTTCAGCGGAGCGATCTATTTTATGATATAAATAGCTGAGATAAAAATTGTAGATCTTTTAATTCTCTATAAAAATAGACTCTACTTCTTTATTCCTAGGATCCATTATTTCTGAGAAAAAGCCATTCCAAAGTAATATTCTCTATTTATGCACACGTTGCCACGCCACCTATGAGGTAATGTACTCGGCGTGTATTTTTCAATGTTGTTTGTCCGGTAGGCCTACTCTATGTTCTTCTTATTGAAGTTCAATGTAATATTAGGTCTTCTTATTCAACTTCTTCTTCATCTTCATTTTCCTGAGTTGACGTAAATTGCTCAAATAGTGATACAACAGTTGTTTCGTCGTTGATATAAAGATTATCCTCTGTTGAAGATTTAGTATTTGAACACGACTAACTTCAACAGCTGATGCAGTGGTGCATGCTTGTGAACAAAGTCATCTTACTTTCTTGCAGCCGCATTTCGAATTACACATCTTTCTGTAGCTATAAAAAAAGTATTAAAGAGCTTATCTAGTGCAGGTGGAAGTAGAGTGTGGATTGATTCCAATACATTATTGATTAGCTTCCAACCCCATTCTTCTGGGTCCAGTTGAACCTGCTACTATACTTGATAAAAATGTTGATGAGCAGAATCCGAGGCTGGAAGAAGGCAAGCTAATTGAACACGTTTTTTATTAGGTGTATGTTTTGCAGAAGATACGAAACGTAACTTATCTATGCAAGTAATTTAAAGTAAGTGAAAGACGGACACTGCTACGTTGACAATTGAACAGCAGACAGATTTTGCTCAAGGCCGCATGGTCACATAAAATGAGGGACTGGATTTCTTTTCATTTCATATTCTCAGAATTATCATTCAATAATAATGTACGAGTACTAGTTACGCAGACTAATAGTTGTACCTATATCATACGTCCATAATGTACATAGGCAGCGTAATCGTGCATATTATTTAGAAAATAATTCTAGATAGGCTTTTTCTCAGAAATGGTGAGTCCTGGGAGGAAAAGGGTGGAAACTATTTTTGTAGAAAATAAAAGGATCCACAATTTTTGTCCGAACTATTTTCATCATTTAATCAGCCGTTCTGCTCAAAAACTCAGAAAACCCATTTTTGCGAAATTTGACCACGTATAAAATTTTTTGCACACATGGGATCGATAGGGACTTTCGACAACTTCATTATAATGGTATCCCTAACGATCATGTCAATTTTCAGCTTCTTGGGAATTCATGCAAGGGTACCCCTATATTTAAGGCTAACTTGACTGGACTATCGTGTCGTTGCTATAATATTCTCTTAAATTATATGCCTGAGTAATTATTTATGATCATTCATATCGCCTTTTGATATGCAGCTTTACGAATAATATTGTGAACTTCCTTCGAATAAAACAATGAAATTGACTCTCTGTAAGACCATGTTTTCGGGGTTTATCTTTTCACGAGAATTAATCTCTAAGCTTAATGAGAAATGTTATTTGTCCTTCGGAAGCTCATGTTATAATTGTCGTTTGAATATTGAGTTGATATAACTTTAGGAAGCCTACTTTGAACTGGAATTTCTAATACTATTTTGTATGGTTTGTGTAAACTTGAAATTATTGTCTTCATTTTTCTGATCAAGACTCTCGGATAGAGAGTCGGAACGTCAGAGAATATGAATGAATATACAGAATTTATCCAAAAAAATCCATCCAACCTAACTATTCTTTCCAGCTAGATTTCGGATGGTTGATGGTTCAGACAATGTTGCCTAGTGTTTGTTGCTAAATGCTAAGCATGTGTTTCTTGGAGTTCGCTACTGAATTTTAGGTATGTTTGGTCTGACATTTGGAAAAAAAAACGGTAAATGCGTTACCTGGTATTTGTCGAACTATGGATATGTGTTTCCTGTCAATTCTTTGCTAAGCGCAATACATTTGTCATCTGACATTCGCTGGCGAACTTTTGGTTCAAGTTAGCTGACATTCGTTGCCAAGCCCAAGACATGTGTTGTCTGGCATTTGTGACTAAATGTGGAGCTTGTTTTGCCCAACACTAGCTCCGAACTTTCAACAAGTTTCGCTTGGATTTCGTTGCTGAACATGGAGTAGTGAACGTGATCATCCTCTCAAGTATCTTACCTACCAGCTTCTTATCTATTCTTCTTCCAGCTATTTATCCTACTCTCCTGCAGATTTCTAATCAATTTTTACTTTTGCAGATCAAATTGAAGAAGAAGGATGTCGAGAAAGACGCTGAGGATGAGATAAGCTGCTGGTTGCAGTGACAGAGCATAAGCACGGTTGTTGCGAGGAGGCAGCAGCCTCGAAACCTCGGAGTAGATGCGCAGGAAGATCAGAGAAAGTCGTCCACTTTCAGAGCTCAAGTAAGATTACCATCAATTCAACTTTATATTATCAGCTTAAATAATTTTATGATCACTTATGACTTGAATTTGTTTTTTCTGTCACAGGTCCAAGCGTGATGAAACCATTTCTTTCGTCCAAGTTTTGCTGAGGTTTTCCTAGATAATGAAAGAAAATTCCATTGTTAAAAATTACAAGCTGCTTTTGCTGATATAATTTCTTCAAAAATCCTCAAATGAAATTTTGTGAGAAAATTCATTGTACTCTATTTATTTTGAGAACCTTTCGAATACTTTTTCATGAACAAATAAATGATTAGATGCTCTCACTATCAACATTCAATAATTCCAGCTTGTACATACAATTTATCCAATAAATAATGTCAATAACATTGTGCTCTTTTATTCTTGGATACCTTCCACTGCTATTTTATATCAGATATAACAATTTATTCAGGAATACATTGTAGTCAGACCAACTGGAAGGCCTGAATAAGAGAATGTCTTGGATGAAGTCTTATTATATTCAGAAAACTAAGTTAGTAGTTCATTTTGAAATTTCATTCTCTTCTGAATATCCAAACAAGATTCCGCAATTTTTGAGCTTTTGGTATATTCGTGATGAGTATGTGAAACATAAACAGAAGAGTTAGCTTCTCTTGTAAACAGTGCTTACGTACCAGACCTTAATTACTGACCATTTCCTATCAAAACGTTTCACAAAATGACAAAACTAAGCAAAGTATACAGAAATCACAAAATTCGATATTTCCAAACGTGCTAGTTGCTGCCCTCCTACATTTACCAACATTTTGAATTTGCCAAATCAATGCTGCTAATATCGTATACCAAAATTTCCAAATCATAGTGTCCATCGAAATTAAGTTGGCTATTGCATGTAACTCTCCCTAATTGGGAGTCCATTTACTCCTGCTCTATGGCCCTTGGAGAAAATTTATTCTTCTCTTGTACCTTTGGATTAGCTATCATGAACGTCAATGGAGTTGTCATCCAGCCCTTGAATCAAGGATCGTTTCATTTGACAATGAAGAATCTCACATCTTCCAAGGTTGAAGTGGTATTACAACTAGGAATATCTTGCCGTATTTCTCATTGGTTTCTCCAGGGATAGGAGCACTGCTAGTACAAATTGAAGTGTAATACAAACACAAATCTATTTGCAAATAAAATAGGATGTAAAGCTCACGAGAGTTGTCTTGAAAAGAACATGTCGATAAGGCTTAGACATCATCAGGGCTTTGGATTTTGTTTATCATCTCGCTTCATTCTGATAGGGTTTGATTAGATGCTCTCTTGTCAGCTGAGTTTTTCTTAAATTTTGTCTCTTACTCTTCACCTTCGACATGTTGAGTTTCTTGCCATTTCTGATCAGTTTCAAGTTTCGACTTGATTTCAACCAGTTTTAGTTTTCTTTCACTTGGATCCTCAACAAAGATTCTACATTTATTATTCGTGAAAAAAGTTTTAATATCTTCGAATAGGCTTCAGATTCAAAGATACACAATGAGAAAATCATAGCTTGTTACTTTTAACAATGCTAATTGCCATAGAAACGGTGCATATCAGTGGGTATTTGGACGTGTAGGAATACCATCGGGTATTACACTAGTGGTCAGAGTGAGTTTTTCACGCAAAGATGTGGATACCTCCAATTTGTGCTTTCTTCGTATTTAATGGAATATTTTCCTGAATATTTTCATCAATTCTATCTTCTGATCTATCACCAAATCTTTCTGAACTAGATTCCATATCAAGACGCAATATATTTTTCTATTATTCGTCAAAGAGAACGCAAGAAATTCTCATTTTTCAGTATGATAGAAGTTTGCTTTACTCGTTCCTATGAAAATTACGTGAGTTGTTACTAGATTCATGGAAAACTAATTTGAAAAAATGGTTTGACTCCTGGAATAGTTCTCCATATACCATTTGAAGTTGAAGTATTAAAGACTATTTTTGTGGTGCAATCACTCATGTTTATTGTGCTTGTGAATACCACTCGTGCTGCACACTCGTGGTATTCAAACGCAAGCACAATAAACATTCGTGATAATAATCGATAATACTTCAACTGCTTATGGTATAATAAATAAATATTCCATTCTCATCGCATCAAATATTTTTGAGTTTATTATATTTTCTTGTGGTACCAATATAATACTTTCTATAATATAGTAGTAGAACAAGATAACCTGATATATTTTCCATCTAAAATTTTCGCTGATACATAGAATATCAGTCGGGGTCGTGACAAATATCTTGCTGGCAATCCAATTTGATTACATACTGTCAAAATTTTCCCAAATTATGTCAAAAATGGTTCATCATTTCGTTATTTTATTATGTGTTAATTCAAATTTATCAACTTACAGAGTAAAAATCAATTTTAACTATGCT
Organism: Dromius quadrimaculatus; assembly: GCA_963989225.1. Taxonomy (NCBI): domain Eukaryota; kingdom Metazoa; phylum Arthropoda; class Insecta; order Coleoptera; family Carabidae; genus Dromius; species Dromius quadrimaculatus. Next base: position 10,613,678 of record OZ022328.1, read on the forward strand.
ATTAAATGCTGAATTCGACAATCAAAATGATAATTTATCATTATGCGATGATTTATTATCATAAGTATGAATTCATCAGGCATTTGAATGATCCCAAGAAAATACATTAATGAACTCACGTTCAAGATACTTGTGCTAAATTCAGAAACAGTAGTTGTTCGATACAACATACAGGGTGTAACAGAAATAAGTACATTAATTTTAACCAGTGATAGAACCCGTCAAGCATATCAATTTTTCTTAATAACTTTTTCTAGAATTCTCATATTTTTTTAGCATTTTTTAACCCCTATAATTTAACGAGTCGTTCAGGTGCCTAATTATTGGATCCAGTAGCAGTTACAACCCTGGTTACAACGAAACAATTGATTTCGTCATATGTGAGCTATCAATTCCAGATCAATTCCTTCAAATAAATTTTAGAAAAAATCATCTAATTATTATTGTCACAAAAGTTAAAACCTGTGAAAATGTCAAGCTCTTCTATCTGTGATTTCGCAGGCAGTGTAAGATTAGTTCGGCGAATTTATTTGGAACGATTTCAGAAATGTCATTTTTCACTAAAAATTGAATTATTGTGGTTATGCTTATGAATTTAATGTCAAAATATTGTGCACTTATACAAAATGATGAAAATACTATGAGATATTGAGAACTTATCGTTTACCTGGAACGTGAAGCACCAGATGAAATAAATAAAATACATTAATTTATAAATGAAGCAGCTGTGAATTAGTTTTTTCTCATATTATTACAAACTTCACAGTCAGGTTGTTTCAATGAAGTATGCCTCGTAAATTGATCTGTTGAATAAATAGAATATTGTATCTCATATCTTAAAAAATATTTAAAATCAATTACCAAACTCAGTGTGATACATTTGTAGGTTAGGTTTTCTTTTTTTCAAGAATAAGTTCTTACAATTTTTACGGGAATATTTTCAGTTGAATTATTCATGAAATGAATTATTTTAGGATTGCATTCCATTTCATATTTCACCTTAAATAAATCGTTGAATGATTTTCTCTTTATGTTTGAGAGCCAACAGTAATGAAGTAAGCTGACTACTTTTTAAGTTGATCGTAGATGGCAGCACAATCTGACCCATATTCTAACTGTGTTACAGGCTGTATTCAGACTATTCAAATCAGCTGATCCAAGTGCAATGAACTCGTGCTGATAATCTAATGCTCAAGAAATGTACCAACTATTTGAAAATATACGTGAAATTCCTAAATAGAAATAAAATTTCTCGACAATAACATATAAATACGACCAATATACCAAATTGTTGGTTTCAGAGATAAATTTGATCTTTCTTGCAACATATACAAAAATAGAATCATAGAGGTGAGCGAATATCAGTGTATTATTGAAATACTGTTATTCTTTCAGTTTCAAATGAATGATTGATAAGACTATGATGGTTTAAAGTTTCAAAATAATCATTTAAATCGACAGCTGTCATTCCTCCAACAAATGAGGAGCATTCAGTTCTAACCATAGGCGCACTATGAAATTTTTGACCAAACTTTGACGAATTTTTACTCGATATCCAGGAGACTTACAGAAAAAAGTTATCAAGGAAAATTGTTAGGCTTGAAGAGATCTATTGCAGGTTAAAATTAATGTACTTATTTCTGTTACACCCTGTATATTCATATTGAATTAGAGGTGATGCAAGCACAATAACACATGTGAATTATCGATTCTATTTGAAATTTGCTTTGCAGGTGGAACGAATACAACATTTTGAACAAATCCACGTCTTTTTTGCATTTATTGTTTGATCCTAGCCATTCAATGTTTGCGAGTAAACATGTAACTTAATTGAACTGTATGTATTTTTAACTGCGTTGTAAATCACTTGTGTATTTTTATAGAGAAGTAGCTAATCCGGTCGGAAACAGACATAGGAACAATGCACTGTTAGCTTATTGGAAGGATACATGTGCATTCGAACGAAAAAAACTAATAATAATGGATGTGAACCTTCAAACTCAATTACGGATCTATGTAGTAGTTGAATTGCTACAAATTCAGATATGGACAATGGACATCCAAATCAGTAGTTTCAGTTTGCTTTAAATTCAACACATTTGAAAATGAGGCAATCATCACACACTAGCACTATATTCAAGATAAAAAAAAGCCAAGCTGCCTACTCAGTCTTTTTGATTACATAGATTATAACGGCCTCAAGCAATCGACAATCAGACCATAGAGAAAACAACAACTAATGCGATACGATTTTCCATTTTAATAATTGAATGCTGGCTATAATTATCCAGAAGTCAATATTGCCCAATATTATCAGACTTTTGATTCATTCCTATTATCTATAGCCCTTGATATCTTTGTTCAATTCATTCGCTTCTCTAATCAATTAAATTTCAGATTATAATAAACAAAACTCCCGTTATTTACAAATAAAATTCTGGAGTAATCAGTGTTAAAATATTAGAAATCTTCAGAAAAATCTCTTGGAATTTTGCCTGTCAAATGTATATTTATTGAGATGACAGGGTTTTTCATTTTACAAATCGATCTCTTTCTTCCGGCGTCAATTCTCTTTGTTTGAAATTAGATAATGGGAAAATAATAATTGCTGAGGCGACACTGTTCTGAATTATGAAAACTCACTCATCCGGCTAAGTTTCTGATAAAGGCAAGTTTTTGCTTATATTTTTCCTGAGATTGATTGGAAGTGTGACATCCTATGACTAATGATGTGAGACTAAGATGCAACAAACTTAGGAAAATATTACTTGATGTTTTGATTGCTCTAGAGCTCAACTTTTCTTTCTGCACGAGTTCGATCCGAGCCAGAGAGGCAAGAATGCAGAGCTTCCAAAATAGTGGAACACAATGAAAAAATTATTGTAGGCTTCGGATATATGCCCTATTATATTTATTACATCATCAAAGACCTGAAAAATCAGGACAATATAGCATTTCTGACAATTATCATGACATAATATTTTGGATGAATCTCAAAGTAGGAGATTTTCTCTACAGGTAACTCTTCTGCAAGTGTACGTACAAGAAACAGCTTCGTCTGATCAAGATTGAAAGAGAAATATACCGTTTCCATGTATTTGAAAACCAAATTACGGTAGTAGGATATTCAAACGGGAAACGACGTTCTGTAACATTAAATGCGAATTGGAATAAGTTCGTGAGCAAACGACGGCGAGGGATGACGCAAGATTGGCATCAGAATCAGGAAAATTATAACCATTCCTTCTATGGAACATGGGTATTCTGAAGGTTTGTATAATATATCAATAAGTTCAACTTTAGTCAGAATTATCATCCGTTATTGTCGTCATTATACCATACTCACACTCATTAAAGCTTTAGCAAGTGGAACTTGTATCCAAAATCAAGAACTGTTACATATGATCTCATAGAAATATTCGTATTGCAGCTAAGCAAGCGATCCTGAGTGAAAATTCCCTAAATTTTTTGATCCTTTTTTTTTAGTGAATCAGGCTAATGAATTGACTTTTGATAGAATTAACGGGGCCACCTTGAGTCTACTTCAAGGCAGTATTCGATCTCATATCTGAGATGTGTGAACTTCTTCGCGTAGAATTAACAAGATTTGAACTTCGATACACAACGATGCAGTACCTCAGGTTTCTTATTATCAAGTTGTTTAATCTTGATATATTTCACCAGGGTAGCTCAATAGATCAAACAAACAAGAAATCTTTACTATGATAAGAAATATGCGATGCAGAAAAATTGAGAGCAATTTATTGTTCATTCATGATTCTCATGCAAAAGTTTCCACTTAGTCTAAGATCCGTTATAGGTGTCAACCTGCATCGCTCAAGTAACTCAATGAAATTAATTTTCATGCAATAGAATAAGTTCAATAAAAGTAACGTTGATCAGTTGTCTGAAGAAATCTGTTCAAGGCTGTGTTCAATTGGAAATAAGATGATTGCTTTCTTCTTCTTATCTCCACCAATCTTATAACAAAAAAATTCAAAACTAATTGAAAATATAAAGCCTACAGAAAATGCAAGCATAGGGTAGTTCATAGTCGAAAAAGATGGTTCAAATATTCTTCTTTGTTCTTAATGCTTTGTTTTTGTTATACTGCAAGATCCAGACGTTACACTTCCGATTGATGGTAGTTTTTGATAGACGTTTTGAAGCTCGTGGAAAATGACTTGAACTTACTTATAGTTTGATTCCTAGTTTCAATGAGTTTATATCAAGGGAACAATTTTAACATTTTTTGTAAGCAGCCAGACCAATCGTAGTGGCCAAACATCCCCCAGACACAATTAAAATGTCGTTATGAGTATGAGCGCGAAGTTATAACTTGTACGCTTGGTATTAAGCAAAGTATCTATAAGTTTTCAACTCTACCTTGATCTGGCTATCCACAAAAAGTATTGGAAAAAAAAACTAGGACTCAGACTATAAGTTACATAGTAACACTACTCTTTTCCACATTTTTTTGCTCAGAGTATAAGAAACGTCTGGCGGGTCTAGGATCTTGAACTATTACTGGTACATGTCACCTAATTGATCATTTGTGATTAGAGTATAATCAATAGTGATTTTCTTGATATTTTCTACCAGAATGTGAAATAATATTGTACGCATTACTTTTAGAGAAATGGTCTCATTTTATTCACATGCCTTCAGATAACAAGCGTAGTAAGCTATTCAAACAGCAACGCTCGTTCATTTAAACATTCTAAACTAAATGTGTAATGAACTATTATCACTTGTACGTAAGTGTATGACTGCGACCTGACGTCGCTTCGATGTATTTGAAATGTTGGATACAAATCAACAGTCACCAAATATTCATCACAGTTGAGTCTAGAGTGTCTTTTTTTTTTCATTGAGTGGACTGCACATACACAAAATTGAAGACTTACTGCATCTTTTTATCGTTAATTCCTCCTTTTATACTGTTTTATATGGACGACATTGGCCACTTTGCGTTAACTTACACCAATAGCTCCAAATTTAACGTCAGCGAGGTTATTGGTATTCTTTTCGTAGGCTTGACATATTGAGGTGCAAAGGCTGGAAGTATCGCTTTTTCATGTAGTTGTTCATTTTGGGACTGCGTATATGCTCCGAAATGCGTTATCTGCATATTCAACCTCATTGTGTTCAATATCCAATTCATTTATCTACTAATTTATGTTTTGTTTTTTTTGTGAGTGGATTCAAATTCGATCTGATTGTTATTGAACCACACCTATTCATTTACAGTGCATTCAGCTATCACTGACTCCGTTTAAAGGCGTAGTCTTTGATAGGTGTTGTAATTTCGCAACGCCTTATTCTACCCATTGTCTCCCTGTGATAAGAACACGATTTACATATGCCATAAGCGACGATTTTGTCTTTGCTATTGAATGGTGCATGCAGTTATTGTGTTACTAAATTATATGTAAGTGAAGATAGACACAGGTCCTGAATACGTATCCAGTCAGCAGAAACAGTATGAATCTGAATAACTATGTCACTAATATTGCTTTGACTTACTTTTTAGTAATGATAGGGTCGCAGTATGAAAAAGGTTTTAATGTATCTCATTAGATTTTATTGTATGAAAAAGCTCATTGGAGGTATGTATCCAGTACATGTTCTTTTCAAGGAGAGTGGAACAATATAAATTATAGTTCACATAAAGCATCATGTAAAAGCGTGGCAGTCCATTCTCAATTCTAGTAGTGTCTGTAAACATTAGATAGATTAGACAAATGAAATTGCCCGATTAAATTTGATTGCGGAGCAGAGTGAAACTGTTCCAATTGCATTTGTGAGTTTGTTGCAACTACAGTACGTGATTTCATCATCTTCAACCTTTTCAGATTGAACGAACATGGGTTTAATCCATTCAGCATTCTGACTCTACACTTGCTACTATATCGATTCAATCAGTGAACGAGATTTCTAAAGATTGGAGCTACCGGCACGCATACACATTTTATAATTCCTTCGTGATACCTAGCATATTAATCGCATGATACTTTGTTGAGATCGCTTCCTGTTAACTATCAGTCATGACTGCTGGAAGTATACTTCTGGCAAAAAAGATTAGTTCCATGAAAATAATTACGTTTTACAAGCTGTATTACAGAGAAATCGTGTATTCTACCCTATTTTCCTATTACCTGAATAATTTGATATAAATGCATTAGATCCAAATATCTGCAATGGAATCAATTCATTGATTCTGTAGGTACCACATCCAATTACCTGAGCTATTTGTTACTGATGTAGCCATTCTGAATCAATTCATCAATAATCAGTGCAGAACATAGATGAAATTACACAATCAAGAACCATAGATTCTTGCATCTCGAAGTGCTCTCATCCTACAATTTGAGTACAGCAGATTCGTTGATAGTGATATAATTCTTAAAATAGAACATAATGCGCATCGTTATACAAGCATACATAAAAGTCGCACGTTCTCTCAATTATGATTGGCTAGAACTCCAGTTATTATTCAACCAGTAATCATTCTTTGCCAGGCCCCTCTGATGGATAAGACATAGGCTAGTGTTTTCTCCTTCTGATACAACCACAAATACAGGGAGTCCAACTGATTCTTCATCATTACATCAAGCGAACACTTAGTGTTTTTTGCTCTCCCAGCATTCCCAACTTTCAATCCTGTGACACTAGAACAGTTTCTGCTTTGTAAGAAAGCCTCTTAACAGCTTTTCATCGATATTTTATAGTAACGTATCTCACATTCTCTAAGCTCTTTCTCTCCATATTTATCTGACCTATTGTATTCCACCAAAAATTCATCACGTACACTACCAGACAAATTAGAAGTTCTCCCCTTCTGCAATCGCTTCTTTCACTTCCTAATTTCACCATGTATTTTTTGTTCGACGACTCAATCTATACTCGCCACAAACATTTTTTGCACAAACAAGAACATTGTCTCTGAATCACTCAATCTCTATTTATATTGCAATTTAAATTAGGCTCACATTCTGGCACGATTATCTCTGCTTTGCTACCAAAGTTCTCAGATATTGAAAGATAGAATACCTTTTATGCGTAGCAATCCAAGAGACACTTCTACAAAATCTATTCAGTCGTACGCCGGATACATCTTTTATTGTTATATTCCAAAGTATAATTTGTTGGCTATTTATTTATTTATTTATTTATTTATAACATAAGTATACAGGCATATAGCCCAATTACATACTTACAATAATGTATACATAAAAGTTATAGTACGAATGTATTGAGAGTTGGGAAGCTTAATAATAGTATTCGGGAGGTGGATATAAGGGAAAGGCGAAAGGAAATACCAAATAATGAATAATAGAGAATGAGATTGAGCAGTATTTATTACACATCTTTTAAAGGAAGATTGACTTTGTGAGAACACATCAATAAGAGTGTTAGAATGCATTCTATTATTATATCTCATAATTCTATTATATAAAGAATAATAACCAATGTTGTTGTTATATACGTAACAACTGCGAACATTTTCTGACTACGCGATATTCGGGAAGGAATATAGAAGTGAAGCTTGATTACAAGATTGGAGCAGTCAATTTTGGCATTCAACAGTTTGTATAAGAACATCATATCGCAGATGACACGCCGTTTAGACAAAGAATGTATGTTGAGCATAAGTAATCTTTCATCATAGTAACTATAGGGTAGATGCAGTTTGCACATAAGCAGTTTAGTGAATTTACGCTGAACTGATTCAACTCGATTTATATGAATTTGATAAAAAGGTGACCAAATAACCGAGGCATATTCGAGAATGACTCTTACGAGTGAAATAAAGAATTTTGAAAGGAAGCATGTTGTTGAAATGCGTTGCTATACCCCTTAAAGAACACGCCTTTTTACAAATATTTTCAATGTGAGGCCTGAAAGACAAACAACTGTCGAGCATGACCTCCAGATCAGATACTATGTCCGTTCTTATTAAAGACGTATTCCTCAGGATATAATCGTGAAACGACGGTCTGATTCTGTTGTGAAATGAGATTACGCAGCATTTCTGCATATTTAGTGACATCAAGTTCAAATCACACCATTTTTCAATCAAATTCAAATCTTCCTGGAGAATGTTAGAGTCAGTTTGGTTTTCTATTATTCTATAGAGTTTTAAGTCATCTGCAAATAGAGATACGTTTGATTGCAATTTGTAACATATATCATTGATAAATAAAATGAATAGCAAGGGTCCTAGGACTGAGCCTTGAGAGATTCCAGATGTGCACACTATTTCAGTAGATTTGAAACCATTTAAGACAACAAACTGAGTTCTGTTCAGTACATAAGAGAAGAACCAACGTAATAAATCTCCTTAAATGTCATATCCTCCGAGTTTAGTCAGTAAAATTGTATGATTAACTTTGACAAACGCTTTGCAAAAGTCCAAATATATTGTATCGATTATTTTTTCCTAGATACTGCATTTTGAAGAAAGGACACAAAACCCGCTAGATTAGTAACTGTTGATCTGCTTGGAAGAAAACTGTGTTGTTCTGGAATAATATGGCATTTGACATGATTCAGCACTTGTTCGTGTATTATTTGCTCGAAAATCTTAGAGAACGAAAAAAGTATCGATATAGGTCTATAATTACAAACATTATCAGCATTACCCGATTCAAAAATTGGCGTAGCATGTGCAATTTTTCATTCATCATGGAAAGATCCTTCAATAATTGATTTATTAAATAAGAGCATAAGTGGATAAGCTAAGCCTGTAGCAGAATTTTTAATGAATAGTGGAGGTAAACCATCGGGACCTGGACCTTTGCGAATATCCAAAGCAAGCAATAAGTTGAATACTTTCTCAGTGTTTGTGGTAAAATGTGAGAAAAAACCAGAATTCTTAAGGACATAAGGATTAAATGTGAAACTATCAGGCTCGTTGGAACTGTAAACTGACTGAAAGTAATCAACAAATAGATTACTATTTCCATCAGAAGCAGTCATATTATTATAGAACATGTTACGGTTTCAATTCTTACAAATGTTGCACCGTCTTTAAGCAACCCTTCTCTCATAAATGTACTATTTTCTCCTACATACATTGGTTCACGGAGTCGAATTTTCACGATTCATAATTTAATTAAATGTCTTGGTTTCTGCTCGTCAATTGACGCAAAAAGTCAGTAACGAACTTTTGGAGTTGTTGGTCGAATGTGCATCTCTTTATTTGTATATTGTTGGAGTGCTGCTCAAATTTATTTGGATTTTTGCGACCATCAATTGTGTAGAGATTATTTTTCTTGGGAGAACCCCGGATTTGAACCAAAAGATTCGTCAAAATCACTTTCAAGCCGCCCGCAAACTAAGACTTGTTACTTGGGATTTTGCAACCCAGTAAAGGCAGCTGAGGAGAATTTAGTGGTGAAGGAATTCACTTTGGAAAATCTGCTAAAGATTTGTCCTTTTGCCACCCAAGAGGAAATTCCTAATGTGACGCCGCTGTTCGATCGAGTCCTGTCTGTTGCGGGAATTGGGTACCACTTGGCACGCGAAAGTTACCAGCCCAGCTGAGTTTAATTATTGGACCTAAGTATAAGATATTGGATTGGAGCTGCTGGGGGAACATCGTTCGCCATTCTATGCAGATAAGCCCTTGCACCACTATTCTCAAAAATTGTTATAATTCGTCTCAAAATTATTAATTATCCTCAAATTATTATTTATTCTCAAAACTATCAATTATTCTCAAAAATTCTTATAACTATTCTCAAAAATCATTAACTACTCTCAAAATTATTAATTATTATCAAAGATTGTTATTACTCTCAAAATTATTGATTATCCATTGGTCCATTGGGCATATTTTTAGTTAAGTTTATAGTACTTTATGTACGCATTGAAGTTAACATAACGTTTGTAAAGTCCGACCTCACTACGTGCTTAAATGATTTTGTTTATTGCAATTTTTATTGCGCAAATAGATGCCTGGGTAGGGCGTGGCCCCAACCGTCTAGTTTTTAGAGCTGGCTGTAGGATACGTATTTCGGTTTAAGCACTCGCATTTCATCGCGCTGGTATCACCGTGAATGTCGTGCGACATTGCTGCGCTAGTATTCAGCTACATTTACTCAAACGCGGCCCTCGATGCTAACAGTGGGTATGTCATTATCTTTTCTCGCGGATATCAGCTCACTTGTGTTAATCTTTTTCGCAGCACTGTGTGATCGGATTATCAATAGATACTTATGTTATATTATCTACAGATTTCTGTATTTGGTCAGAAGTTGATTCGCTCAAAGCTATTCTCAATAATTGAGAAATATTATTATTATTATTTTTCTGATAATATATTCAACTAGTTAAGATTAGTCGAGCCTATAGTTCTTTTTTGTCGAAATTTCCTGCTTCGTTTCCTTCTCGTAATTGGTTCGCTGATCAACCCCTTTTGTTGACCGCCGGCTTTTGGTCAGCTGGCGCCCATATTTTTGTAATTTTTGTTCTGTTTTGGAGAACCTTACACCCACACCCTTACTCCACTAGAGCTAGCCGCGGTTCAACCGGCCTTGCACGGGATCGCCCTTCAGGGGCGTAGCAAACATTTCATTGGGAAATGTGTTACTCTTCTTTTTAGACTTAGCGAAATCTCAGAACTGTTTAATATTATTCGATATATTAGTAATATAGGATATGTACTGAATACAAGTAAACTCAAGATTTGTGCGAACTTTCAACTCCTGAGGTTATGAATGATGCATTCTCTAAACATATACTAAACTGAAATATGACTGAGAACTCTCTTTCTAGTTTCGCGAAGTTAACTTCGTTGGTCATTTAATTTACATTTTTCATAAGGCAGAAGAGAAACACATTCCCTTATTAGAGGTTTTGTATAAATTATGCCAAATACTTCGTACGTGATGGGCGGCCATCAGAACAACAGCCGCGTTGTACTTGCTTGAATAGTCCTGCTTAAAAACGCCAAGAGACGACGGACATGCTGGAGTGGTCGCCATTACCATATCTAATTTACATGATTACATTTTCGTGTCGCTAGGATGATGTCAGTTTGCGAATTCTGAAATGAGATACAGTCATTGAACGCATAACTCGTAGAGCAATCAACGCATGTATAATATTATCAAAGTGTCGCGAGACATCAGATGAAAATGTTACAGATGTTTACTTTGTTACTATAGCGACATAAGTGTTATTGAAGACTGAGCAAACAGTTTTTCTCGTGAAGCTTCAGAATTTATCATGATGTCATATCACTTTCGATTACATTGTGTTACATTGAGGTATTTCTAAGCTTCACAAGCAGTAAAAATATCAACTTGGAGACTGCATGATGGTATCATCTCAAGGATATTTCATGATGTACTGAATGGTTCTGTATTGGAACGGGCTGGTTCATCAGCTAAACAATATTATTTTATGGACGTATTCATGTAATCTAGGATTTTAGAGTATGGAACAGTATATTTGGATTTTGAGTTATTCGAAGAATTGATATAGTCTTTTCTCCTTTCGAAATCATTATTTATTCAGGAATCAAGTAAGCAAGTAGTTACAGGTGATTGTTATCAGTATGGTGTAATCATATATGAATAATCATGTATGGAGCATTTTAATAAATATAGCTCATCTATTACGCTCATTCCATTATAAGAATTCAAGTCTAAAATTTCCATGATAGGATCTATTCATTGCAAGGTCTTGATCAAGCAACTCAGAGTTTCACCAATGGATTGAACTAGCCTCACGCTTGAAAGATAGATTAACATAATTGATAACATAATTGATAACCACACAGAAATGGACAAATGAACAAGTAAGGGAGTGTACTGTTCTTACATTACAAGGGCCCCCTCAGAATCATACTCTCTACTATTAGCTCCAATTATCTTCTTATTTGTAGCACGGATAATGAATCAGTCTTAATGAATTTCATTTTTTTTTTTGCATTTGATCAAAGCGGGCATACAATTCATTCGCTAGCATTCGCAGTGACCTCCAGATGAGAATAAATAATTAAGAAAAATAAAATATTGAAACATCCCCTATTTGTTTGATACTGGAACGACAACAATTTGGTGTCAGTATTTCGAGCAAATTTCCAGTTTAGGATTTGAGTATGTATTCTAATGACACCTGTTTATTGTGATCAATACATTCTAGCTAAAGAATAGTAAAGCAATTACTCCATTGATTCTTAATTTAAGTTAGATCCTAGTCTCGCTTCCAGCATTTTGAATTTCAAAGGATATGTTGATGTTTATATTGTGATTGCTTCAAATATTCAAAAAGCTAGCTTTCTCAAGCTCTGCTTCGAGTAATATTTTTACAATCATAGATGTAAGAAGAGTGAGATTTCAGCTCAGCAAGGGCTAATACAACAAAAAAATATATTCACAAATGAATTGAAGATTTTGCGTGAACTTTTTTGAAAACATGGAAATTATACACGTGGTGCGATGGAATTCAGAAGTGATTTCACATGAGTCTTTCTATTCTTGATCACTAAAATTGAGAGTATTACTTCTTTTTAATGACTGGAAACTCTGCAATGCTAATTATGCTTGAAATCATTTTGGAGAGTCTTCCCGACTCTTCTTTGATGTAAAATTTTTGACGATCCTTGCATTCAATCTTGTATTTGAATTCCCAATATCTGTCTGTCTTTCCACTTGAAAAGAATTAGAAACTTATAGTTGTCTAATATTGATATTATTAGATATTCTTCTTGAATGCCAAATGAAACCTCATGATCAAGGAAGAATACTATTATTTGAACAGGAAGTCATGAAAGAACATTTATAGTTCAGCTGTGCTCTCTGATCATTCTATGAATAATAAAATTATCAACGGTAATATACCGATAGAGAGGTGTATTATCGATATACCGAAGAATTTCACGAATATACTTTTTGTCTTTTGGGGAATTTTTTACGAGACAAATTTGGGGATTCATAATCTGATGATACCCGAGAGCTTTAGCTCGAAGGATATTATCGTTGATTATAAATCTCCAAATTTGCCGAGTAAAAAATTATCCAAGACAAAAAGTATTTGAGTTAAATTCAAGGTATATGCGATAATATACCGAATCTTGAGGTGTATTTGCAAGGATTATTTCACAAACCATGAAATTTATTGATTGTTATATTTTTTATTATTTTTTAAAAAGCTACTGTGATATATCGAGTTAGGAGAAAATATTATCGCGATATACCACGTTACCATGCAAAATCACTTGATTTCATTGGTTGTTGCTAAGGTGTGTGATATAATCATATATAATATCATAAGTGGTAAAATTCCATCGGAAAAATTTTTAGATTGTTACGAGAGCTTGTTGCTTAGCAATTTATTGAGTGATATTGACAGAAAAATCACGAGCTGTCAAGCGAGTGATTTTTGATCAATATCACGAAATAAATTGGTAGCAAGCTCTCGTAACAATCTAAAAATTTTGCCAGGTTAAATTTAATCACGAATGGTATTCGGAAGATTATTTTTCTCATCCAAATTCATCAATATATTCCAGAGACTCGACCCTGAATCTGCTCATTTTCACATTCAATCTGTCTGTCAGTTTGACAGATGCTGAATCAACGCGGCTGAATATTCTTTGTTTTGTATATATAACAGACAAAATTTCCAAAAAATTTCCACTTGAAAACCGTGTAGGTTGTACCACGTGACGTCGAACGGTGCAATTCTATTGGTCGAAATTTGGATGGTAAAAATAATCATTTCTATTTTTTGGTTTTTGTTATTGTACATTACTGGTTCGAGTAGATAAAATTGTATTGAAACTGATTCAGTTTATTATTGTTTATAAAAAGTACCAAATGACCCGTGATATGTGCTGCCTGGCATTTGTTGTCAAACGCGTGACATGTGTTGTCAAACGCGTGGCATGTATTGCCTGGCATTTATTGCCAAACGCGTGACTTGTGCTGCTAGGTATTTGTTGCCAAACGTGTGGCATGTGTTGCCTTACATTTTTTGCCAAACGTGTGGCATGTGCTGCCTGGTATCACTGATTTTGGAGCAATGATTGTGGCCGTTATACTACAATATTAGTGCTAAGGATGACGTTATTGATGTATCGCCGTAAAAGAAGCCGACAATATGAAATATTAGATAAACAGTTTCCATTGAAGACGAATTCAATTATTCTATTGTGAAGCATTGCGTAAGTTATTATGAATATTCAAGATTATTGATAGGCATGTTTGGGGCAGTTCTGTTCACAGACTGTTCTGTTCTGTCAGTCAAATAGAGAGGTGGTATCGAGGTTTTCTCATTGTATTTGGCTTATCCTGTTTCGGGACGTAAATGGGTGAGTGACCATAGCTTTTCACAACTCTTAGAATGTGTATTATAAATTGTAACGCGGCGAACGTTATTATCGTCTATTATTTGTTTTGTTTGATTAGTCCTACGTTCTGTTTGATTTTTGTTTCAAAATAAGCCAAGAATTATTTTAATTGAAGTCGTGGTTGTGCAGGGCGGAGAAATAGTAATACAACATAAATTCAGACCAACAATATGACAACAGTTTATTTTTCTCACAATAATACACAATTTATGCAATTAGCGGTATTATATACTTAATGCAGGGTGAGTGATGTAGACAGTCAGAGGGCTCCCGGAATGTGGGCCTCTGGAACGTCGATAGAGGCTCCGGACTGCGTAGCGGCTCGTTGGGGACGCTTCCACACTTCCCTATCCTCCGGATAGGTGGATGGCAATTTCACAAAGGATCTGTGATCAAATTGAAAGAACCTGCTCTGCAGGTGGGCTTGCGTTATTGTTTTGTTGCTATAACGACTACAAGCGACTAATTATAGCGCTGTTGGTTTGATAAAGTAAATCCTATTTATCAGGCGTACTGGTGCAATACTTTTAATAGTAATGCGGCATCGCAGGCAGTCTTATATCATATTATCAGCTACAAAGACTACAGCGGCCAATAAGTTTTGAAGAGGGTTTGTGAGATCCTGTAGAGTTGGCTTGTGAGGCCGGGCTTGTGAGGCCTTGTAGAAATGGCTTGTAAAGCCGGGCTTGTGAGGCCCTATCGACGAGTATCCTCCAAACGTGCCAGTATTCACCAAGCAGCTGGACGGAAGGTTGAGATGGCTTGTGAGACCGTATCGACGGGTTTGCGTCGTAGACGTGCCAGTATTCACCAAGCAACTAAGCTACGACGGCTCCTCCGAACGTGCCAGTATTCACAAAGCAGCTTGACCATGGTTGATTTGACAAAGCGTGCCAGTAATCACCAAGCATCTGGACTGTCAGTGATCAAGGCCGAAACCATAACCAAGATGCCTTCCCAAGTAAAAAGCATCCCTTTTTATACTACAAAATCTCCCCCCTTGTTTTAGCGTGCAAGTGCAATCAAACATTACGTAATCATATGTAAGACGAAAACAGTATGCTCTCTTCCGCGAAAATGTACTTGTAGTTACCAAAGATGCAAGATTAAATCTTCATGCAATAAAGAGAGATCGCTATTAATTTCTTGGAAATAGTATTGTTGGTGGTGGTTAGCATAAGTTGGAAGGTTTGTTTCTAGAATTTGATCTTAAATTTGTGTCAATTTGCATAATTTCGCATGCGTGAAAGGATAGAGTGAGATATACCATTCATATGTGCATTAAAAGGAGCAAAGTAGCTTGACAGAGCATCCCTTCCACTTTGTGGTAGGTGTTAGCCTTTTGGCGTTCCTTGAAGAAAGAGTGAGAACGAATGCTATAATCACATGCTGAACTAAAAGGTTAAATCGTAGTACAAATTCTACCCTACTTGATCTACTTGGAGAAGGAAGGAGCTATGGGAGGATTCGTTTGTCAGTCTGCGATAGTAAATACAAAGTTGGGATTAACCCCCTCTCTCGATTTCAATAGCTATATTCTAAAACCCTTTTTGAAACTTCAAGTATTCAATGAACTCATTTTATGATTAAACAACTCGATAAATTCTATTATTCATTTGTTTTACCCTTCTAATGTGAACAAGTATGCATCTACCTAATACCAGGACCGTATTGGTACATGTCTCATTATTTTTTGTTCTCAAAAGGGTATACTTTCTAGCAATTCCAATTATTGTTTATAATTACTGTTGATCTCTTTTTATTCGATGAGAGACTCGAAATATTTAATATTTATTGACATCTTATTTCCCACTGGAATGAAATCACAGATGTTTTGTGTCACGGTCAATGCCTTTGGTTTATGGTCAGCCACTTGACTATGGATGGCGGTTACACGCTTTTACTTAAATTATGACTTTCTCAACCACCCTTTTAGCTTGCTAATTTCACAACTGTATTTGTGTGCACTTAGGGTTGACATATTCAATGAGCTGTTAACGACATAACACAGGTTTTTGTTTGAATAAATAGTGTTGGTATTGCAAACGTCTCAATATGTATGAATGAATTTCTTTGAAAACCTTTGAGAGTATCAATAGTGAATCACACCTTGATGATTGAAGCGATTACAACACAATCTTCAACGTATCTTTCATAATATAGAATTCTCAAAGTGGAGTTTACTATCATCTCACATTTGTAGCACGATATTTCAATAAATCAATATGACTGTTGAATATTGAACCTTTTGTGCGTTTATTGTTTTCATACTATTTGTAAACAGGTTCTTCTGTTTTCGTTTTTTTCAAAGAGCTGAATTTTCACTCTTCCGTCATTTATCTTGATGAATTGTGCAGTGGTTAGCAAACTTAGCACATCAAACGATCTTAATCATTTCATTCCACTCAAAACCTTTCAATTAAGTGAATATGTCTGTCATGTACACATCTCGGGCCGAAAGCCCTTGAAAAGTACACTGTTGCTGTAGACCTTAGTCCTCATTGTCCTTTGTATACCCTTGATGCCCTAATTACTTTTTTATAGCTGATAATGAGTAGGTGCCCAAACAAGACGTCCTGAAACCAAATCCACATATCATGTTAGATAGTGAGTTAGAGATGGCACAATAGTGTGACTCCACGAATCATTGAAAAATTGAGGAACAGCTCACTGCATATTCCAAATATTCTAGAGCAATATTCATTTGAATGGCAAGAGTAGTTCCGAGAAGTCATTTATATAGTGTAAAGAATTCGACAACTTTTTGACATGCATCAAAGTTCGCATTCGCAAGTAAATAGGGTCTGTTGCACTCATTCCAATGATATGATATCTCTCGTTCAAGGCAAAATATTGAAAACGCTTCTCAAGAAAAGTTTCTTTGAGCTTTTCGATTTCATAAATTGCAGTTGCCCGAAGCGAGAAGTAGTGAATATAATATGCTTCAGAGACATCAAAATAACGTGTCCTTTTCTGTACCATATATCGAGAATACTCAACCCTTGTGGAACGTTCGGAAATGAACGTCTATCATAAAAATATCCTCAAAATACTTTGCAGGAAGATTCACACTTGACTCTTATTATTTCATGTTCCTTTCAATGATATTTATGATAGCAGGAGATCAATTAATCTATTCATGAAGTTTTGAATGACTGCAATCTCACGTCCCGTTTTTTTTTTTTAAATTACTACAGCCGGGTGAATAGAAGTCATCCTATCTAAATTATCATTATAATCAAAAAATTTCTGGTAGATGCCGCGGCTATAGAAATTTGAATAGCTTGCATCAAAATGAAAGATGTTTTGCAAAAAATATTGGTTTTCCCAGTCTTCCCAAAGCAAGCACGACATTTCATATAATGAGTTTACTTTAGTGGCGAAAAACAAATTCCGACGGAGATTGAAAAATCGAAAAGTAGCAAATTGTTAAAACTTTGAGAACACATGCTCTTAACGATATACAAGATTGCCTTCATATACAGTATTGAATCAGATTTGCTTTCGATAGATCTGAGAACGTTTTCCATTATATTCTCGAGAGCAAACAAATCGCATTTCTTTATCTAATACATCGTTTATATCAAAGAGCCTCCGTGAAAGCAAACATAGTTTACCAAAGTCTGCCGACAAAAAATGATCATTTGATATTGAATTCATACCGAACTATCTCTCTTCGAGGACTTATGCGTAGATCGTGAGTATTCAAGCATTTTCATTTGTAGCAGCCTTAAACGTTTCTCGCTGTATTGGGACTCTGAAACAAAAGAACATATCTATTCTATGTATAAATTTCTCCAAATATGTATATATCGTAGTCATGGAAAGGTTTAGTGAATATTTGATGTATATTGTATTGAAATTTGTATATTTTCAACGTCGCTTAAATGCAATCGATTTCGGTTGTATAAACATCCTCAGGCATTAGCTGAAAGTTGACATATAATAATATACATATAGAGAATGTTCGTTGACAAAATTTTTGAGTTGGAAAAATGTATATAAAATATAAAATAAGCTATTACTGTGAGAAATATAAAGACGAATGAGTATCAAATTGATTATAAGTTTAAATATTCTATGTGCTGAGTGAAAAAATTTAATTAAGTTTGGAAAGAATTTGTTTGTGAAAGGGAGGTTATAGGCACATTTCACAGCAGCAAAAATCGAACAAATGCAATAATCTAGTAAAATTTTGATACTCAAATCAATAGATATGAAGTCACTTACCGTCAAAAAATCAGTTTCAGAAAAACATCAGAAATTTGAAGCATGTAAAAAATGCATGTTGAAATGTTGAGAGAATGAAATATACTGTCAAAATTTTGATTTATCAATATCTGTTGTAGGTGGGGGATGGATAGGAAATGATGAAGAAGCAAGCAGGAAATATATATTTCGAATTTAAATGAATTTAAAAAATATAGCGCAATCTTAATATCATTTGATATCATTTGAAAGGTGATAATTTTAAGAAAATATGGTTTGGGTTTGTGAATTCAATGATTTCGTTCAATAGATTATTCTTGATTTACAGATTCAGTCTGTTTTCTAGTTCTTCTAATGGTGGTAAATTTTCAAATTTTGTTCCGTGTTGCAAGAGTTCTAAGTTGTTTATATCAGTTGAATGATTTTGTGTCTTCAGATGTGTCTCTAGTGCTGAGGGCGGATTATTTTTTATATGTTATTTAAGCTGTGTATAGATATTTCTAGAAGTCAGGCCAATGTAGCAGTTGTCACAATCATTACATGTGATTTTATATATACCTGATTTTTGTAGTGTGTTGCGTTTTGGTTTATTATGTACAGAATATTGCCTTTATTTGAATGTGATTTATTTATTGTGGTGAAATTGAATTCATTTGATATTTTGTTCGAAGATTTCTGAATGTTGTTGTAATAAGGTATTAGAATGAATTTCTGAAATTATTTGGCATGAGGATAGATTTGTTCCAAAATTTCAGATTGTTTTCTTTTATTATCAATATCTAGCATGTATTGTATTGTGTAATTGTTGTTGAGGCCTATGTGAAATATAGTTACAAGTTCATTGTTAAATTGTTCTTCCTGAAGGGGTATTGAGAGGATCCTGTTGAATAAAAAATTAAAACTAGTTTGTTTGATTTTAGGTGAATGTGCTGAATGGAAGGGGATGATCAGGTCTGTGCTTGTGGGTTTTCTGTAGATATTATATGTAATATTAGTGTTGATTCTATGTAAAGTTGAGTCTAGGAAGTTAAGTCTATTATTTTCTTCTGTCTTGAGGGTGAATTTAATTTTTGATTGATCGTTAATTCTTTCTAGAAAAGTGCTTGAATCAGTTAGGAATCTTGTCCATAGACACGAAATATCATCTACGTAACGACGCCATAGTAAGATGTTAGAGCTGTCAGTTAATTGCACAATACGTTCTTCCTATGAATCTATGAAGATGTTAGCTAGTACACCTGAGATAGGACTATCCATTGGTAGACCATCTATTTATCTACTGTAGTAAGAGTTATTACTTCATATATTTCTATCGTGAGACCATTCAATTCTTCTTGAGGAATGACGGAATGAAAAATAGGATAATGACAATCATCTTCTTCTATACAGAGTGTGACAGCTGAATGACATAGCATGAATAAAGTCGAATCAAGACAGATCATGTTTTGCGACTCAGTAAATTGCTTTACTGCACTGTCAAGTATACCCTGAACATTGGGCAGTACTAGACATGAGAGCAGCACCAATCGTCTGCGAGTACCGCACACGGTTTACATACTGTGTCCTGGTCAAAAATGCGGATTATTCTAGTTGGAATACTTTCCAATTGAATCAATTCATTATCAATCTTCATTTATTTGCGTGAATTTTTCACGATAAAGTTAAGGTGAACTTGATATTAAATATGTTCACAATCCGATGGATTCACCTCAAGGATTTAGGTCTGAAGAATTCAAGAGAAAGATTCAGAGAATTTTGTGATTTAGAGTGTAGATAAATGTCACAATAAAATTGCTGTAAGTGTAAAAGAATTTTGTGTAGGTGTGAAATGAAGCGTTCAACGGAATTGCGTTCTACTGACCGGTGGAAAACCGTCGTACTCCGACGAAATAAATGTCCATAGCAGTGGTGGAATGAGCTGAACGCCGGTGGAAGAATCGAATGATTGCGGAATGTTATATATTGTCTTGTTATTTATAACGTACGTTCTTGACAAAATGTCGGAAGGCCCAGAAAATATTACGTGGCATGTATTCTCGTTGGTTCGATGCCTGCAAAGAAACACGTAAAAACGAGGAAGCAGTACGTTATAAATGCTCTAAAGTACTATTCGTCTTGCAATTCTGCGATGTCGGAGCTCAACAAGAGAGAGCACGAATTTCACTCAAGAGTATCCTTGAAATAAATAAGTCTCTATACAGTGTTGGTTTGTTGTCTGCTCCAGTTCCTTCTCATGAACAGGTCATTTCAAAGTACAGCCCTAATTGTCAATATCTGATCCACAGATTTATTCCACTGTAGTAAATCAAATTGGAACCAAAACAACTCTGAAGTAGCTCATGTTGGACTTTTGTTACAATTATTTGAATAACGAATAACCAATCCCAGAAGATAGCATGACCAACAAGCTGGTAGTAAAATTAGATGGAATGGAACTAAGCGAAAAAAAGTGGAATACTGTGATATTCGCTCAATAACTGTTCTTCACTTTGAAAAAACTTGCAGTTTATTGCATGTATTCTGCATTTTATTGTGGTTATATACTACGATCATGAGGATACATATCCGTGTTGTGGCGATCCTCAAATATATTCGTGTATGAGTAATACCTGATAGTATAGTATCTAGCGCACATTTACAAGTTCCTGCAGGGCATTCCATCCATTCGTGCGATTCCTGCCGAGGCAGTAATGGAGGTCTGCGAAGTTGACGCAAGCGTGAAACAACACAATACAGGCAGACATGTATTATTCATACATAGTTTGGTTTATTTTAGTAGGAAAAACGGATGATGCGATGGTTTTCTGTTTGTATATAACAATCAATTGCTGAATTCCACGAAGAGGGAATGAAAAGGGCGGATCGCAATGTTTTATAGCCGTTGTTGGCGCACTTGGGGCGGCACCTCTCAAAATTAATGACTTGTGATGTGATTAAATACCACAGAATTAAAAGGCAGCAGAATCACCAGGCAGCAGAATCACCAGGCTTCTTGTTCGCTCTTTGCCCTCTCACTTTTTCATTATATCGATAAACTAAAAGTTAACCCTGTTAACGTGTGTTTCCACTCTTTCTATGTAATTTATGACTTCATTTGTGGGACTATATGATTTTTGCAATGAACTTCAGTCTTTTTGATGATACGAATTCGTCGATGGCATGATTTACATGCCACGTAGTATTGTTTTGGGTATATTGTGCAATATAAGAGAAATAGGGTTTGAAATAGAAATTGTTATAAGGCGCAATCGAATGTAGCAGACCTAACACGACGCGACACTTGTTCAATTACGAGGTATTCCGATCTCTCGATCATTTTCTGATAAAATCAGTAACTTGATAATGATTTAATGATAGCAACATTCTATGTCTAGCATCATGCTGAGTGTTGTGATTAACTTTGGTGCCGTTTTTTGTGCCTTAATTGTATCAATCTCTATATCAGACATTATATCAACCAATCCGCAGAGATAACGTTGTTGCGTGAGACTCTTGCTGAAATAATTTGGAATGATTCAATTCTATTGAAATTACTTTCTATCAATTTGTATTGCATTTTAATTGAAATTTAATTCAATTTCATTTGTCTGATGCGTTCCATTTGTACAATAATTGCTAATATGAATAAATTGGAGTGCATTAATATGAACAAGGAATAAATATTGAACAAGGTTATTATACTTCAACTCATTTCGATTATTGACAAGTATTGTACAGATGCTATTTTTATTTTGTTCAGTGAGCACAGTTCGAATGATGATAATCCACTTTACAAAGGTGATTCGAAAAGTTCTTAGCTAGATGGAATCACAAGGCTCTTCGCCATTCTATTTCTTATTCTTGTGTATAACGTTCTTGACTTCGAGTACAATCAGTTAAGCGATGTTCTAGCTTTTTAACACTATCAGCTTGCAGAATTACCTCTGGTCTTAGCCTCGGTCTCTTCAATCGAAGTGAATCTACAGCATGAGAATCCTAGAAGACCGTTGCCATACATTCATCATTCTGAATTGACAGCCACTTTTGGATTCAGCCGCTCACTTCTGAACCATCGGAAATGAAGGTGCAGATTCCTTCAATGTAGAGTCTAACTTATTCCTTCCCTCTTTCGATCCTAAGTCTTTCACAAAAAAGAGTTGTTCCAGCACACTTTCCAATGCTATCCATTACATGACATATGTAATCATTTGTTCATAGTCATTTCCACAACAAATCTTCTAGAAATAAAGATCTGACACTTCGCGAAGTGCCATCTGAAGATTTTTACTTGATTTACATTATAGCATTCTGGCCTTACCAGTGGCTTCTGTGCTGCCAGTAGAAAGTTTCTCGAACTATCCTCGAATTGTCAGACTCAAAAATCAGAATGCAATGATTCAATTGAGTTAAAAAATTCAGAGGATTTGATGTACTGTGGATCAATCGTCTCGAAGAAGTACAAAATACAAGCATGCCACTCTTTTCTGGAACAAAAACTTTGTCCATTTCCTTCCGTTGTGATAGCACTTTCATAGTATTGTACGTGGGTTGGAACATTCTTTGTACATCTACCGAAAACAATCAAATAGTTTACCGAAAAGCTCCTCTGCTTTGTGCATCAGTGAAATTGTCTCTTATTTGAAACTATGAATCGCAACATCACTGTTTTAGCATGAACAAAAGAATTCGAGAAGCATCATCCAAACAATTCTTCAATTCCACTTAGATAATTTGCGAGCTTATTGAATAAGTATTAATCATATAATATTGGAAAACGTGTAGAATAACAGAAGGAATTGAAGCGATTTCACTCGGAATATTGATGGTAACTTTTTCAAGACTTGTTTAATTATTCAAATAGATGGTTATGATTCTACTTCTGGAGTGAAGTCCTTCAAGATCAGAATGCAAAGTAGTTATTGTTCAGTGTTTAGTCCAATGACATTTCAATCAAGGGGCTTATTGGTTGATAATTTTCATGATATTTTGCATTATTTGCCAACTGAATAACCGTGGTCTCTTTGAGTTCTTGAGAACCTCAAGCTCCACCATGTTTTGACTTTGAGCACCAGAAGATAGTGGAATGCCAAGGTTTCACTTATGATTCCAAATTTGATCTCTACCATAATATCAGGAATTTGTCTTTTTCGTAGCTTGATTGCTGTTATTCTGTATCTTTGTGATTGTCGAACGTCTATTTGGTATTTTATATTCAATCTGAATATGGTAACATATAACATAACATAGATGGTTTATTAGATGTCCATAGGTTTTTAGGTATACTTCTTACATTTAGATGATTTTTCTCTGTTCAATTGATAGTTCTATCATTCATTGGCTGATCGAATGTAATCAATAAATCTGCTTTTTCTAATGGAAGAGGTCAACACTGAGCTTTTCAAATTACGATCGATGGAATTGCTTGTTGTAAGGGCTCTGTAATAATTGGTTTTTCCTGATGTTGTGCGAGAGACGCAAACCAGACGCCAAACCATCCACTGCACTCAGGGTACATGTTCTACTGACCCTGTTTCCATTAAATATGCAAGTCCACTGAAAGTACATCACATACACCACCGCTAATGGTTGCAGGTTGGTTATTCATAGAGACAGATCTCCAAAATACACGACCCTCTGCTCAGCAGTACAATTTGAATCTCTATTAATACTCACAACATTCTTATGATTCATTGTGTCTTCTTATTTACATTCACAGTAGTATTGTTTTGTTGAAAACTTAGATGCTAACGTCATTTGCGTGATATTCTGAATGGAAAATTGCTGATGAAAACGTTCAAGCTAATGGTAATTGAATAAACATTGGATATAGTAATAACGAATCAAGAACAAGGTACAATATGAACTAGCTGTCGTAGGACGTGTTTTTCCTTGGGAATCATATAGTAGATGGACTTTTCAGCCAAAGAATCTGCTGTTGTCTGGGCCAGCTCTCTGTCAGTTTGCATATGAGATATACTAGGCTCAATTGAAATATCTTTGCAAGAAAATATGGGTGACATATTCATTTTGGCGTTCCCATAATTTTGAAATAGATATCAGACTGCAAAAAGTATCGATTGTTTTGTTAGCAAACTAGTATGTGAAAAATTGCGAGTCTTGTCAGTATATGAATATCAAAAATTGATTATTGCAATTCTCAATACCGTATTCATATTAGTAAAATTTAGCAGTCGGATATAGATCATTCCTTCTCGAAATCAATTCATTGCCATTGTGTTGAATTTTGGATACTTGTAGCATATCCATGGCATCCATAAATAAGTTGTTGGAAATTCCTTCTTTTGCCACTTGATTGTGAGTTTATTTCCTAGAGACACTGTAAGATTTCAATAACGCACATCTGTGTTCGTGAATAAAATAGGAGTATATGATTGCATTTTGGACTAGAACTGCACTTAGAACGTAACGAAAAATATGGTTAATTTGGTAACAAAAAAAGAGCTATTTTACACTTATTCCAGTTGCGTGTTCTGGATGAGTTTTTCTATTCATATGGGATATTTGTTCAGTTCATATACAAAGCTCACTTGGATATAATATAATGGATAAAATCATTCTGCTTCCCAAATTGCGGTGAATATAATAATACACAGGTCATTCATTGAAGCAGTTTTCAACAAGTCGCGAAAATTGTTCAGGCCAACCTCAATAATTCATGGTGAAAAGCTTCCAAATATACGTACAATGCAACTTTATTGTATTATTAACAGCACATGGGGAGAAGGCGCCACATTGCATTGATTAAAGCTGATAGAAAATTAAAACTGTCGCTTCTGAATCTGTCAACCTAATTTGTCTCGAGAGTGTTCTAATTATGAAAATGAGAAAATATTACTATGTCAAGCATCTTGATGAATTCATCACATTGAGACTTATTCTAGTCGATTCACGACGACGTTTACCATTTCAATAATATAAAATTCTTTATACACCAATCTATTTTGATTTGATATTCTTCCATAAACATGCGTAGATCTTATTTTTGTAGGAGGCATTCTTCGCGCATACCTCTGAAACCATGCCATGTTTCCATTATCATAAATTGATACAAATACAAGTTCATCCCTTGAAACACATTTCGTGCAATCGTTTTTTACTGCATCCACAATTACGCAATCAGCAGATATTCTTCTTGAATTTCTTTCACTCCCTTATCACTCAACGTCTCACTAACATGCACCACATACACAAACCCAATTACTTGTCCTGTATTTACGCATTCCTACAAAATATCCCACAGACATTTCTGCCAGTGTTATTTTTGTGAATGATGTAGGTGCAAGAACAATCTAAAACTTTTACTGTTATTCCAACTTTCGGTATGTTGGCATACCTACTTCTACGCTTAACAAACACATCTCTAGGTGATCTGCAATTCCAGAGTTAGGTTGCCGGATACGGTTGGCAGAGCTATGTACTTGATGCTTCATATGTAGCTGATGGGAGCTTTTCCAATTATTTCGTTCACTCACAATAATGCTTTTATGATGATGAGACTTTTTCATCATTGGAGTTAAAGCCAAGTCAATATGCTGGGCTTTGTGCTGTTTGGACGCAAATGCAATAAGCACTCTCAACAATAAAACAGCAATGAGTTTTTTTTTATCATTTGGGCTGTCAACTGGAATCGAAATCAATGCCCACAGAATTCAAATTGGGAATTAAGGATCGATTATTTCAGTTTTTATTTTTAGCTGGGGTAGTCTTATAGTAATTAAGGTATCAAGGCTGTTAAAAGGACAATAATGCTTGAGGGCCTCTTGCCCGGGGTGTCTATGTTGACCGTAGACATTATCATCTTTTCAATTCCCGTGGTGCCTTTAATGTCGAATGTCCGTTTTTTGTACTATTTCATGTACCTGTCATTGTGATTTCTGTTAGAAAAATTACTTTAGTTACTTGCTGTAACTAGGAAACTTGTTTGTTATATTACAAGATAGTGCACTCGGGTATTATTTTTTACGTAGTGACCCTGGAATCAGTATTATTATAACAAGAATAATATACCAGTCAGACATTGAAGGTTATTTGACATCATAATCATTTAAAAGAAGATGGAAGATGCATCTACAATCCTAGCCTGCTGGTTGTATAAAACACGGACCATTTGTTCTTTCAACATTGTATATATTCGTAAGTCAAGTCTGTGGCTTAGTACGTTGGTGTAGCGTTGACTGTATGCATGTTATGTACCAATCTAAAAGTCTCAGTTTCGAGTACCGGCCAATAAACATGGTGTATCGCAAGTGATGAAGGTGTTTAGATACTTGGAGTTCCCATTCTATATCGTTTTTGGTTCGAAAAGAGATAAAACATTCCCCGATCAGTAACAATATATCGAAAATGGAGTGAGCGAGTCCATTCATTCGCGTTCCTAACGATAATAAGGATCGATAACTGCTTGTATAGATGCAACAGAAAAAGGAATTCATGAAGGTAGCATCAAAGATGTATATGGAATTACGAAGACATAATCTGAAATGGTAAATACTACAATCAGAAGATTGTTACAATATTATACTTACACAGAGCGATCCAATGATGGCAGGTCTACAAGTTGACCCTTAAAATTCAAAAGATAGTAAATATAATGGTTACAAAGCTAAGCCGGACTTCCCCAGATGAAGTAAGTTGTTTTATTGCTGTTCTTTCATTCATATAATTGGCAGATCATTTTGTTTGTTATTCGCAGCTTTGTTGAAGTAGTGATTTGATAGGCTGACAAATAAATAATGGAATGATTGTAGTCGATGAATTTATTTGGGAAGCTACATTAATGTAAGAATCTTTAGTGGATAGACTCAGTACTCAACGATCAGAATTGGTCAGGTCTATACTTCAACAAGACCTTAGTGATACTGCAGGAGATAGGTGAGTTTTTATCAAGTGTAACAGGATGAAGAAATGACTCTTCATTTTTTTGAAGCGAAGAAAGATTCTTCACCGATCACCATTCATGACATGAAAGAATGTTTGATATTGAGATTTGGTATTTGTATTATGTGAGCCGGACTTCATGAAGAACTACTTATGAGTACCTATTTCCAGTAATATAGTAGATAACTGCAAAATCAATCTATTCCACCCTCAACTTTGTAGCTTACTCATCGAGATTCCAATGGTGAGGCGAATAATTATTGTTTGTATTCCGTGTGGATTGTGATGTTTCTGCAAGAATAAAGTTGACAGCTCCTTCCGTTGAATATTCAATTCGGAGACAATAGTTTATAATTGATTGGGCATGAAATATAAGCTTCTATGATAAATAACAAAAAGATTGCAACTGATTCATGTAACATAGTTTGAAACAGTTATAAGCGTATGAAATGTGGACAAAATAATGTGATGAAGGAATGTATTTAACATGTAATTTCTAGAGACTTTCTCCCGGATGTGTTCATTTTTAGAGTGCACCGTGTCATTCCGGTGCTGGTAAACAGAGACGTAACACTCAAAGGATAATGGGACTGTAAGCCGAGGTATTCAAGTTCTTTCGTCCACTTCGCATTCACTTTACGGCTGCCCATATTTTGCATGCTTGAATTGAAATTAGGTTTGGTTTTTGTGAGCTTAATGGCGTCTTATCTGATATCCAGGTTTTCACGTTCTTTCGCGATCGTTAGCGTGGCTTCATCGTGCGCGACATTAAAGGAATTAACTGCTAAAATCGTTCAAATGTTTGCAGATAGTTATTTGAATGATGTTGTCGGTTAGGTGTAATCTAATTTCTGGAATTAGAAGCGAACGTTGCCTGCTGTTTGGATCACTAGAATACACCTGTGCTATGCATTTCCCAACCCTTAATTGGTGCTTAACAGGCTGCTTATCAATCACTTGATAATGTGCAACTATTTGCTTGCTTTTTTTGTTAGCCATGAATTGCTTAGGAAAACCCTGATGAACACAAGTAGTACTACTATAGTATATAAGAGAAGCTGCTTACTAGATTGGCCCATCTTACTGTTATTATTTAATCTGATAAATTCAACTTCAGTCATGCCGTGTCCAGCATTTTGATCTCAATTTAGGATTTGTGTGTTGACAGACACAAGAACAAAGTTGATCTGAGAAGTAATTTTTTCTGTCTTTATATCAATTATTCAACACTCTACATATTTACAAGATGATATCTGATATGTACAACACTCTTTCCTATATTTAGGCACAGTTTAACCAAACTATTTGTTGAGATGAAATTGAGAGTAAAGGATGAATAAATAAATATCAATCATGCCTTTTACCTGCTATATGTGCGACTGACACTCACAGTGACTATGATTATTGCTCCCATGGCAAATAAATGCCAGAATCGGATGCATCAAATACTTAAAGAGCACAAGTTCAATCGGGAACTGATCCTTTATATCATTGATTCAGTAAATTTCCAACAATATTACTTCTTCAAAGGTGATAGATGGCAATTCCAACATAAAAGTATCTAGGATGTTTCATTGCCGCCGGTTCGTAGTCGCAAGCTCGGCGCGGTTGTTCTGTTACCGAACTAGTTTTAACACTGGCCGGTTCGTAACCAGCCAGTTTAGCGCCACATATGAATTGAGCATTTAATAATACTCAAACTGAAACTTGAGCTCGATGTGTGGAGCGTTGCGTAACTTGAATAAGTAGTGTTGTTTTCAACTGGCAGTGCTTAGCACCAAAACAAACGGATGGGCTTCGCCCGCTAAAACCGAGCTTGATGTGTGGAATCTTGCGTGAATTGAAACAGTGATTTTGTTGTCAACCGGCGCTAAACTGGTCGGCGTTGAACTGTCTGTCGCTGAACTGGTCGGCGACAAATCGGCGGCGCTAAATGATCTAATTTCTCAGTTTTACATTGATATTGAGAAATATCTCATTATTCTATCGCACGTTCTAGTGCCTTCCTACAATATTTTTATTTGCAATCTTTTTTTAGATATCATCTCAAAAACATAGTTTGGATTATATCTCTTGAGTATGGAATTACAATATCTTGAATACAGGAATATATATTTCAGCCTGAAGTCGATCAAAAGAGGCAACAGAAATTTATATCTTATATCAGCTATCATTACAAGCATCTTATTCTAACGTAACTTCAAAGACGATAAACTCTCGCACATTTATGTGAAACTTGCTCTCATAAAACTTTGAATGAGTTTTCTTGGAATAAGATATGTTGATTTACATATTATCCCCTAGAGAGAACGTAAGTTTTCTCACTTAATTTACAGGTCACAGAATTCTACATTAAGTCGGAATCTCCGCTGAATTTTACATAGCATGACGCAATTCAACTAAAGTTATGCTTTTATCAATCAAATATAATGGTGTCGTGACCTAGAAGTCTAAAATACAAAATTTTGAATATCATATATGCAATACAGCTCTGTTTTATCACTCTTATTGGAAGAGCTGTGTTATTATTGTTCTTCAATCATTTTGCAAATGAATGATATCACAACTTCGGTTTGATAAATATATATCTTCTGGTATCAGTATGTCCAACTCATCTTTGAATATTTAAGTTGAGCATATGATCTGATCATCTAAAATTTTGATCTATCATCACAGCTATCCTCATGCTACACTCACCCCATCAGTTTCTGCATGATTCCTCAAGCTCATCTTTGCGAAATTCTTCTAAAATAAATTGGAATCGTTCCTTTGTTACAAACACATTTGTCTGTAAACTTCCTAAATTGAGTTCCACTCTATTCTGCGAGGGCTCAATGAGAAATAAAGAGAGGCATTTGTATTTATGGCATCGCGAAGCTATCTCCACTATTTACTAGAGTCAGCGTTTCACCAAGTTTTACATATATTAACTATTTGTATTCGCATAGAATATGTGAAAGCGTTGTAGAGAGAACTTGAAGCTATACCGTGTGACCCAGGGATAAAATTATCAAGGGGCAATATCATAGCTCAGTGCAAATGTGATGACTTTGTAATCCGAGGGCCGTGGCATCGAGTTCCACCGACAAACAAAAATTCAGTAAGATTCGAACTGAATCACAAATTACTTTGTGAAGTGTTCTCTACAAGAACCAAGCGTTCACTTGCCTGGACCACTTGTACCTAACTGCACTTCACGGCCTGGAAAATATCAATCAATCTACGAATGTTTATATGAGTGTCTGATATTTATTCTCCCATGGTACAGAATCTATGCATTTTCTCAAAGAAGTTTTTATGATTTTTTCAGATAATTTGATAGCTTGCCCAGAATCTATCAAATTTTTTCTACGAAATCAAGAACATCAAGATCATCTGGACAGGTTTGTAATTAACAATTCTATTATACAATTTATCAATTATTTTGCCCTTATTCGCGAAGCATGTACCAAGAAAAAGCTCACTCTTTCATCCAATCGAAAATAATTGTATGCTATTCCTGATCGTTATGTAAGCATGCAAATTTTGGATGATCACTCCTATGCTTATGTGAAAATCTTATTCTTTTTTATATATAAGATGAGCATCTCTAGAATGTCGACTTAACAAATTGATCACCAATTTCCATTTGAGAACAAAATATCAAATATAATATGAATTCAGGATGTTGTTTCTTAAATTAAATTATAAGATAGAAATAATCATGATGATGCTAAAATAACAAATCGATAACATAACTCGATATTTTAAGGGTAGATATAGAAAATG
Organism: Dromius quadrimaculatus; assembly: GCA_963989225.1. Classification (NCBI taxonomy): domain Eukaryota; kingdom Metazoa; phylum Arthropoda; class Insecta; order Coleoptera; family Carabidae; genus Dromius; species Dromius quadrimaculatus. The sequence goes on from OZ022328.1 coordinate 10,644,897, forward strand.
GATTAAGATATGAACAAAATATTCCAAGATAAACTGAAGCCAGAACTGAAGTGTTTTTGTTATTGTCCATTTTCATCCTTCTTTCGAGTTTGCAAGGTTTCTTCTGTTACTGTCTAATACTTAATATTACAAATTGCAACTCTGCTTAAGATAGTACCTATAAGTGATTTGCAAAGTATATATAGAGCATTTCTGGTAGTGTGATAATCGCAGTGAATTTATTAGAAAGTATATTATCTGAATAACCTCCTAAAACTCATGTTTACTTCATTTATGAATTCAGGGTTTTACCCTAATAAACATTTGGGCATAAATTTCCTGTATATTGGAGATGTGATTCGCATAGTGTCGTGTGTCGCCGGAAACGTTCAGAGTCAGGTTCCTGTTCCTTTATCCAACAATTTCCAGTGTCATCGCTTCCTACCGCCATTTACAGAATGGTCGCTTTCTCTCCTAACTTACCATATGTTCAAGACTTGCGCAAAGCCACCGAAATTTGTGTAGGACCAGGGACAAAACCGGTAGGAAATGTATTCAAATTGGAGCGAGATTTTATATTATGAAATTAAAGGATGTCTGTTTCAAATAATTTATACCTGATTTTAAAGCTTTCATTAAGTTATTCTTCTTGTTACTGTTATTGTTATTGTTACTTTAAACATGATTTTGATGGATTCATCAATTTAAATCAACAAATTCAATGATAGAGATGCTTTTCCAATTGATTTTTACATAATTCTCATGACAAAAATTCAATTATTTATAATTTCTTCAAATCATGTAACTCCTGTTACTGAGACATTGCAATTCTCTAATTATCATCGATATGATTTAGTTTCCTCAACCAAATATCATTCTATTGGATAACAGCATGTAAATATGATTGTTCAAAATTGAACAAGATGGTTTCACGACTTTATAACGTTTCGATTACTAGGATTACTTCATTTATGTTCAGTCAATAAGATAACGTTGAATACACAAAGATATTCAGTTAAAATAGGCATTGTATTGAACTATTGTTTGTCATTTAAATGGGTTTTCTCGATAAGCAAGCTCTTAGTCCTAGAGTTATTATAGTAATCTGTTACTGGGTACAGGGCATCATACAAGTATTCCTGTTCAGCAAATACATCTATTCTCAATATTCTGCCAGAGAAACACAATTTTGAAAAACTATACCCACATCCTGTTGCATGAAAAATTTGTTTGTCTTATCAATTAGTTTTACAAGACTGCAGCCTCCATATTGAATTTCAAATCCCAAATCTTTCAGAAATTTTCTCTTACAGTGAAACTAGTTCCAATGACGCTACGAGGTGGATTGCCGAATGGCCAGAGGTCTATCGGAATATTTCGTCACATAGTGAAAAGGCAGCGGACAAATCAAATGCAAGTACATCAGATCAGTTGAGTTTCAGCTATCAGATGCAAAGATGATCATCTGAGATGCACGGTAGCTTATTATTGAAAAGAGTAGATATAACAAAAAGGACAGTGTATTCAGTAGTTTAGTGTATCCTTGACTTCTTTTAGAGATTGTTATCCTAAGATCCAATGAGTTTACTCAATCAAATTCAGCTTCTTGGTCTTTGAACACCAATGCTCCATTGTTATTACCTCTAGTTTGGATAGAAGTAATAGGAAATATGCATGAAATTTAAATTTGGTTCAAATATTGTCTTTCCGAAATCATATTGGCCGGACTTTTGTACTAAACTATCATTTTGGTATTTGATATCTTTTTAATTGCTCAAAGTTAATAAATGAAAATGCAAATTAGGCGCGGGGAGTTCAAAGTTCTAAAACGCAACACCATTGAATAAAACGAAATGTGACGTCAAATACTATGCCAACAAGTGCGCACGGCTCACATTTGTATGTAATTGCAGGCTTTTGATTAGAAAACATAGTAATATCGTGTGTGTTGTAAACTCATTTATTCTTTAAATGTAAGTTGAGCATCCTAGTGAAATTATAAATTATTTAAGACAAAATGGTTTTGTAAAAACACAATCGGATAATCTGCCAAGAATAGATCCATTCATGATGTCATCTTATTTTCTTTCATATTCAAATTTTACGTCCGCTGAAGTGAAAAGAGTGAACACTGTAAAGTATTTATTCAATAATAACACATTACATATGCTATTTCAATGAATACAATCCGAAATATGATGAGCAGTGAATATAGCCTATAATTTTTGTTTATTTTGAAACAAGCAAATGCTGAACGAAGCCGCATACATACACTGTATTTGATTGCTAAAACAAATCACATATATTGTTATTCATGATCTGTCAAAATTTTCATGATTCTTCATCTCTTCTGATAGCCTTACATCATTTCTTACGTATTTAATAACCTGTCTGGCTTGGAAAAAGACTTTGCCAGGTATATTTCTGATAGTATTTTGCATTCAGGCACAATGCAATACTTATAAATCGACTTTTGAGCTTTTTTAATAATGAAATAAGCTGAGAAGGGGGTTACCTAGTAGTAAACAATTGACTGGAATGTCACTGGACATATCATTTGACGTCATCAATAGAGCGCGCAAAAATGGCGGCGTTTAAACAGCTCAAAATCATTCTCAATTTTAAATATATTTTCAAACTTGATTACAGCACTTTTAAACATAATTTATATTTTTTACTATGTTATAACGATGTGATCAGTGAATTAAAAATATAAAATAAATTCATTGATATACCCTATTTTGATAGTCATGATGGGCTCGCTATATGAACAATAAGTCATATTGATCCTAAATGGAAATAAGAGAATAGTATTCAAGGCAGCGGCCGCTAGCTGCAGTAAGGGATAGAAGATTCTTATTTGTTCCAGAAATGAAGATTGATTAATTGCACCATACTTGTTAGGCACAACTTACTCACCATGTACGTCGTGGAAAAAACTAACGGTGATCAATTATAATCATTTCAATAATAGCAATAGGAGAAGCGTGAGCAAAAGCAATAAGAATGAGGGGTATGGAACAAATTTGAATTACAATTACATCCTAGGTGCCAAGAAAAATGAACTGAACTCTCACAAAAAAAAACGGCTGTGCTAAATACTGTACTATTTTTCTTGAAATTGGACCAACTAGGTAATAGTCTTTCCATGGATGTTCCAATTAGGAATCCGCATGACTTCACTGTATTGATAATCACGCACTTTATTTGACTATTCCGTCTATTTATTGAATCTAATGTGAATAGCGTGGAATACAAACCGCTTAATTACGAGTGAAGCATTGAAATAGTCAATATTTGTTCAATGTCGGGTATTCAATTTTTGTAATAGATTACGCATCAACAATAGTTTGAAGTATTGTGTAGTTAGGCCCAAGATAATAACACAATACGTTACTTTGTTGCCACAAAATGTAATATCAATCCAAAAGAAAAAATAAACCAGTATGGAAATCTGATCAAATCTCTCTCAAATAAGACAGGTATACGCTGTATAGCACACTGTCATATTCAGAACAATATAATTTTGATTTTAAGTCTGATCTCCCATAAATTTTTCTTGCTGTGAAAGTCTCTAACTAGAGAAATACAATATTAGAACGAACTCCTATAAAACAGGAAAAAAAAAGCAAAGAAATCTACCAAGTACGCATGCAACTTTTAATGTATCATAGAGCAAGAGTCCAGTCCCGCCAGACGTTACTTATTTTCTAAGAAACAAAATGTGTGGCATAGGGTAGTGTTAGTATGTACTTTGATCATACGCGTACTAGATAGTTTGTGGCGACGGTCAATTTACAGATACGAGGTGCTAGCGGTACATTCAGACATTACTCACTCTTCTAATGGTCTTGAGTGCTGATTTTGATGTATGTTTCAGAGAATATTGTTAAAAATTGATAATCAACACTGCTAGACACTTTCCATCGATGCATGGTAATTTCTGCTAGACTCTTTGAAGCTCTCAAAGAATAACGTGATCTTGCTTATAGTCTGAGTGCTAATTTTCATATATGACACTCCAATACTTTCTGTTAACAGCTAAATATCCCCCAGACACATCTAAAATATCGCTGTGAGTAGAAGCGCGAGGTCACTAATTGTAGGCTTGATAATAAGTGAAGTGTCTATGGGCATCCAACTCTTCCTTGGTCTGGCTGTTTATAAAAAGTATTGAAATTGCTAACTGAGTATCATGTATGAAAATTAGGACTCAGAATATAAGTGAGATGACGATATTTTTTTGCTAGCCTTAAAGCATAATATACCAGGTATTACTGCCGATGGGAAGTATCTCGCAATGTTGATTATCAATTTTCAACAATATTCTCTAGAGCATACATAGAGATCAGCACTCAAACTTCAAGATAAGTGAGTACTGTCTTGATGTACCTATAACACCTAGTATCTATAAATTGGCCGTCAGCACAAACTAGCAAATATGCGTATGATCAAAGTACCGACTAACACTATTCTTATCTACAAATTTTGTCTCTCAGAAAATAAGTAAGGTCTGGCGGGTCTGAGATCTTGGACTATTAGGATAATGCGATTTCAACCCACAGCTTCAGGCTCAATATACTATATACTCTGGGAGTCACAGCTCAGCATATAACCTGGAATAATAATAAATATTTGTTTTCTGTATTCCCTTGATTTAACCTGAATATTCTAAACAAAATAGTCTAAACAAAATAGCAGACTTGAGATCAGTAAGAAAAGAATAAAACATTGAAAGTGAACATTCATAACAGATTTCATATCGAAACTAAATTTATCACTCAAAATATTCAGATTCGCATGTCACAGTATAGTAGGTTCGATAAACTATGAATGAGGAATGTTGCGTGACGCATATAAAGCAATTATATTCTTTTGATTCTTTCTTGATAATGGACATTCATCTCACCAAATGCGCATAACATCGATATATTCCCAAAATTATTCTCTTTTGAAAATTTCTGAAGGGAGTCAATCAAGAAAAAAGACATCCACGCTATACACTGTCGATCACTGTCAAAATTAGCGAGAAAATAACCATCAGAGTTTAACGATAACGTACATATTTCTTAAAAATTCTTCCAAATCGTAGCCAAGCGGATTAGCTTATCAAACGACATAAGGAAATACTCAATTCATATTCCACCAGAATAAATCAGAATTGATAGAGAAAACTGAACTCTATCAATTTGAATGTAATGGAAGCGTTCTTATATTTGTTTGCTCAATATATTAGTCGCCAAATTTGAGTTCTTTGACAAAAAGTTTTCCGCCAGTTTTGATTGCTTTTGATAGTATCGAAAAATTTTCCAACGAATAAATCAGAGATATGAACCGATTGGATTCTGCTTCGCATCTGATGAATGATATTATCCTCTCTAATCACATTACTCGTTTCGTCGTCTTTCATAAGTTAAGGATCTGAAAAATTGTTTGCTTTTTTTTTGACAGAACATGATGCTTAGGTGATCAAAGTTTTTCTTCTAGAGAAACTATTATGTAACATAATGGGGTGATAAGTGGAGATATCAAAGTCTTCAGTGTGTGGTTAATTCAGTCCCCATTTTAATGCTTATAACGCAAATATTATTGCATGTCTGATATCGTTTGGAACGAATGATATTTATTTAATCCTAATGATTATTAACTCATATTGAACTAGCAAAGTTGGTAGTTCCAATAAATAATTCAACTCAATGTCCCAATAATTATATTCTAGACATGCACGTCAGGAAAGTTATTTAAAATCTATGAGCATGATAATGCAAACCACAGTAATTATCTACTCAATTTATATCACCTCCACAAAATTGGAAAATCAATTCTAATGAGGAGAAAAAAGATTTTCTGCTATTAAACTAAATAAAAAATGATAATAAAGTCAGCTGGACAGCATTAATTAATAAGTTTCACGTTGCGTAACTTTGAACTGCAAGCAATCATTCAAAGTATAGACTTCTTGGCTACATTTGTTGCTCCAAAATTCTTTATGATTTTTGAACTAACAGAGCTTATTCATTGAGCAATTATGACAAGAATATGAGAGCTATGATCATATTCACTGTTCCAGTAGTCATTTTGGGAATGGACTATAGTCTCAAATATGAGGATATTGAAGAAGAGGATGATGATTACTTTGTTTGCATTATTTGAACAAATCCTGAGCGTATAAATTTAGCTGGTTCCACAATGTGAGTAAATATTTCGTAATCATAAATTCGAATGGAGATACATTTTTGGCATTGCTACTACTTGAACACAAAATGTACTTTTAATTATTCATCAAGGATCAGTACATCATTATGTCAAATTAACATCATATGACTTAATATCCAAGTTTTTTATTGTTGTCATGAAATACTGATATCAGGATAATCACGTTATCAATAATACTCGGAGGCTTGATATGATAACAGACAAGAGTATCACGTGCCCTAGTTACAGCAAGAATTTATAATAACTTTAATAATTTCTCTGACATATTGAACATTGAAGGCACCATGGCAGTTGAACGGATGATTATGCCTACAGTCAACGAACAAACCTCAGGCTGGAGATTTCCATAAAGTACACTGTTGACCTCAGGCATCATTGTCCTTGTAACTCCCTTGATAACTCAATTACTATATCAGCTGATTGTTTATTCTCCATTCATTTCATTTTCCTGTTTTATTGATAATTCACTTCACAAGTTGAAAAAACCCAATTACAGAGAGATCATGAATATGAATGAATACAATAATTAGAATGTTTCAGACCAATACAAGAAGAAGATTGTCAAATAGTCGAAACATTATATATAACGGCTGAACATGCGTGAAATAATCTACCACGGTTCTCCTTAATTTGAGTTATTGGTCATTGAGAATATCGATGGTTTTCTGAATTGGGTCCAGTTTTTTGATTAGGATACAGATTTCTCTACGAGAGTTCTGAGCTCATGATTCGTCCTTGGGGTAGCGTATGAGAGTATGAAGTTGGTAAATTTTCTTTTATTTCATATAAATATAGACATGACTAAATTTTCTTATAATTGTCCAAAGACAAAATACCGAACACAATGGCCCGTAGTCAGAACTCGGTTTTAAGCCTGCTTCTAAGTTTGGCTCACGCAAAACCGTGAAAAGATGTCTAAACAGTGTTATAACCTAATCTGATTTTGGAACGTGCGTCGTCATGGTTGAATATAAGATAGACTCAGACCTGAATTTAAAACCGCGTTCTGACTACGAGCCAATGAGGCAGTTGTAGTTGAACTCGTGGAATGATGGATATGATCTATACCTCCTAGAATAGCTGCATCTTTGAACTGCCTTATTTAAGTCAATATGTTTTTCATAGACAGGACTCCAAACCTGCAAAAAATACTCAAACTTGGACATTAAAATAGAGTTATTTGAAGATTTCAAAGTATGCAGCCTGTGAGGAGACCGCGTATTCCGGATGACAGCTACAAGAATCTTTCGTCGAAGAGTTATATTGTAATATCAGAGTATGCTCAGATCTACCAGAGATAAAAACATTCTGGTGAATGGTAATACAGTTATGTGCGGCAAAATATAGGTGGTTATAGAAGATTTCTCCAGGAATTTTTGCAACAGTATGCAGAACAGCAATAATTGACAATATTGAAACTATCACTAGATTCAAGAACAGGAATAACAGACGTGAATTCAAGTTAGGAAAGAAATATACCAGTTATCAAACAAAAATTAAATGGTATGAAAAATTATTCAACCAAAAATTCACTAAAACCTGTGACAATGTATGATGGCAGATGATTCAATCCAGGATTACGTTATATCTTTTATTCTCTAATTGTATTAATAATATCAGATTTTGGACAAGTTATGGTGATAGTCATCAGCTGAAAAGTGCAAATGTTTCATTCACTTGAGAAAATTGTATTGTCGACTTGATTATGAGCACTCTAGAAAAAAGAGAGGTCTCGAATCGTATCTCATACATAAAAATTATATTATGACTAATAACTTTTTCGGATATGAAAATTATTGATCAAGGCTCAACATGAATACCATTCAATTCGCATGTTTAATTTCAGGTATTCTGGTATATTTGGAATGCCTTTTTCATATCGTTAAGCGCGCTTTATCAAAGTCCCACCGTTTACAACAGAATGAGTAATAATAACTGCTCCTGGAAGAGCGAAATGTTGTAAAAAGTATATATTTTCCAACACAAACTACACTTGACAGATTTCCAATTTGTAATCATGAAATATAAATGAAGACAAAAAGTTAAATGATCAAGTCCGCGCAACCCTATTTCCCATTAAGCTAAGCGTCAGCTAGCGTAACACCTATGACAGTTACGCCACACTAGCGCCACTTCTGCAAAGTGGCAGCCACACAAACTACGGCCTTCGTCAAAGAAGCTGACAGATACAGCAATACTGATCCTACTGAATTCTGACTGAAAGGCTTACATTAAAATCATTTAAGCATCCCTCTGTTCATTTGCACTTTGGCTGCAATATTCTGAAGCGTCCTTACAGTAGTAGGCTGAGAGTATATTTGGGATTTATTTATGTTTATGTCTTTCTCATATCATTCAGCACTCTTCATCAAGTTTCCACCGTTTACAACAGAATAAGAAAAGAAAACTGCTCCCGGAAGAGCGAAATGTTGTAAAATAGTTATTTTTGTATTAAGTGTGCGAAGTAATTGTTTTCTTTTGTTGCGCGTGAGAATGTCAATTCTAACCGAGACCGTTTGGTTGAAAGTGCAACAAAGTATAATCACTTCGCACACGAAATACAAACAATATTTTTCCGCCAAATGTCAAAAAATAATAGATCAACGATAATTATTTTTTTATTCAGTAAAATGTGGGAAAAAAGTTCGAACTAAAATTACTTTGCAGTCACCTGGGTATTGTAACCAAAAGTATGCGCAATTGTTGTTTGATAAATAAAGAACTGTCAACAATTCTTTTTTATATTCAAAAATAAGTAGTTTTGAGTACAAATTCATATTTCTTTTTTGTTAATTACCTGTTTGTTTCTATCCTTGTAGCATTACTAAACTGATTTATATTGGATCGGGTGAGCAAAAACATAATTAATTTTTTTACTAGTGAAAAAATCACAATTTTTGCGTATCCATAACAATACAAAAATATCATGTTTTTTTGCCAGTTGGCGAAAAATATATATATTTTCTAACACAAACTACACCTGACAGATTTCCAATTTATAATCATGAAATATGAATGAAAACAAAAAGTTAAATGACCAAGTTCGCGCAACGCCATTTTCCATTTCGCTAAGCGTCAGCCAGCGTAACACCTCTGTCAGCTAGCACTTCTGCAAAGTGCCAGCCACACAAACTACGGGTTGCAATAATTCATGTAAATCACATACTAAAAGCATAATGCTACAGAGCAAGTATTGTTCGTTTTGTATTTTTTCTCTTATTGTTTCGGACAAAAAAAGTCAATCACAATCCATGATTGTTCCAATAACATTTGTTCATTGATATGTCCCGATTTGTTCACGCTGAGTTCTTTCAGAGTTTTCGTTTTTTATTGATTCGCCTGGAGTATGAGAATTTCCATTCTCAATTATCAAAATGTATTTATAATCGCCTAGCACAATACACATTAGCAATTAGATCACGCAACTTAGAGATGAAGTATTTAATTGAATTTTGGATATTGTCGATTCAATCGGACGATTGTTACGAATTGTATACAATCACTTGAAACCATACAAATTACAGACCAGATCACCGAAATCAATCGTGCGACTGAATTGCTTATTTGTATAAATCAAAGAAATTATATGTGAAAAATATCAGCACAATTAATTGCACACTTTAAGATGTCAGTATCAATTCACGATTTGATCCCAGAATACATGATTACATTTTCATTCATTCTGTATGAAACTTGGTTCGAATGATCATGTTTCAGTTTCTATTTGCGTTCACGTATCTGTTGATTGTGACTTCACATTGCAACAAACAATTCTTAATTTCGACACAATTCCTGTAATATAAACAACACTGGCAGCAAAGAATCAAGCGCAGAAATAAAATAATTTTAGACAAGTTTCATAAAACATGAAGCTTACATGATTTTTTAGCACGTATATTCCTTTTTCTGTTATAAACAGAATGCATTTGATTCCAAACCACGTGCTCCACAGACTCATACAGATATCAGAGCTGATGTGCAACTGAATATATCATATGAGATTTGCTAATTGAATATTGATATACCAACACTACTATTTGTATGAGTTACTGTGTCTATATCTAAAGTGTAGGTAAAACCAAATAATATTTTTTGTCGAAATATTGATGGCTTCAAATGCAAACCATGTATCAGACTCATGATAGAATTTAAAAAAAGTGCAAATATTGTGCGATGAATATCTCTTCTTGACATACGTATAGGATAATGAATCAAATGCTATAGTAGACAGTCTATTTGATGTCATTTATCATGAAACTAGCTCCATAACTCAATTTTTACCATCATTGTGAATTTTATTCAAGCTGTAACTTCACGCGTTTGCCTTAACAATGAAATTATACTTTGCATTAAACTTGGTACGGTTCATGTATTTCTTGGGGTGGGTCAATAAAGATAAGGTCGATAAAAATAAATTCTACGAGATCGGCATATCAATATCTGTCAAATTAACTTCATCTTACTTATAGTCTGAGTCCTAATTCTTATGTATGATACTCAGGAAACAATTTGAATACTTTTTGTAAAGAGCCAGACCAATCGTAGGGGCCAAACATCCTTCAGACAATATTAAAATATCGCTGTGAGTATGAGCGCATGGTCATTATTTGTACGCTTGATAGTAAGCGAAATATCTATGAGCATCCAATTCCTCCTTTTTGTTACTCACGGTTTAATCTAGTCTACTATGTGTGTGTGCTCAGCATATAGCAGCGTGGTCAGTTCTCAACAGTAGATTCCTGCCATACAAAAATTTGTAGAAATGCTCGATGGACTTCACTACTGCTAGCAATTTCCGTCTTGTGACACAGTAGTTTCTTTCTGGCTTCGACAAAACCTTACTGAAGTATAGTATCCGATGACTCTTTCTTGATCCTCCTGCAATTGGGACAAAATAAAACGTCCGTCCGTCTTCGGGTAACTCAGGATCGGTGCTTGAACTAGGAGTAGTTTCAGTCGCTTGAAGGCAACCTGACAGTCTTCATGCCAACTGTATCTAAGATTATTTTCCGTCAGTCTGGTCAGCGGTTTGGAAATATTGGCGAATTAATAGACTAATCTGTAATAGATACAAAGCTTGAGAAAACTACGCAGCTGATGTTTATCCGCAGGTACCGGCCATTCTTGAATTGTCTTAATCCCCTCTACGCCTTCTTCGGAGACCACATATCTTAAATAGTTCACCCATTTTTGGAGTAAGTGGCATTTTTTTTGAGTGAATTTCAAACCAGCTTTCTTTAAATGTTCAAATACCTGCTCCAGATTCTTCCAATGGCCTTAAAATGATTCTTCCATCACAATTATATCGTCCAGATATACCAAGCAAGTTTTCCGCGATAAATCTTTGAGTACGGTCTCCATAAGTTGCTCGAAGGTAGTAAGAGCAAACCATAGGCCAAATGACATGACTGTAAATTGCCACAATTCACTGCCAAAGGTGAATGCATTTTTTTGTCGGTCATTCTCGTCCATTGCTACTCGCCAATATCCACTCTTGAGATCTAGTGTTGAGAAGATCTTTGACCTTACCAAGGTGTCATCAATCCTGGGTAGAGGATAACTGTCCTTGGTGACGTTATTCAGCTGGCGATAGTCGACACAAAATCGTGTAGACCCATCTTTCTTCTTTACGAGTACTACCGGAGAGGCCCATGAACTATTCGAGGGCTCAATAACGCCGTCTTGCTCAATGTCTTTAATGATAGCTTCAGCGTCCTCTCTCTTCGCAATCGGAAGTCGTCGCGGTACTTGTCGAATTGGTCGTGCGTCGCTGGTATCAATTTTGTGACGGACAATATTCGATCTTTCTTTTCGCCCCTCACTGGCTTCAAACACCTCTTGGAATCGGCGTATCAGATCTTCAGCTTCTGCGTGTTGCTGATCATTTAATTGTTGACCCTTGAATAGTAATAAGGTCGTAATTCTTTCGAAAGTTTGTCACAGTTAGGTTCTATCTTTGTGTCTAGGCGTGCCACATCAGCTTCGCCTTTCGCTGGGACGTTGGTATCGGTTCTTGAGCTGTGTGTGATATACTTCCTCCAAGTGTGCATGGCCGTATCGCAGCTCCAGCCGCTTGAACAATTTCTTATAAATATTGTCTTCCTTCGGTGGAATAGTCTGTAAAATATATACTGCATCTCCTTGGAAAGCAATCATTAGCGCTGAAACTTCTTCAGTATCATTTCAGCTATTAGCCTTAGCAGCGGATTCGAAATGTCCATGGTAATTAATCCAAGATGTTTGACCATCAATGGTTCGAGGTTTGACACATATTTTTGTTATGTAGTCAGAGTTTGGTGTAGATGTAGATAATTCAATTATCTCAGCTTTTGAAGTTCTCTCTGGAAATGGAACACCAAATTTATACTTTTCTTCAAAAATCTTAATTCTTTCATCCAATTCTTCTTTTAGCATTCTACAATTATCTTCAAATACTTCCTCCCATATCTTTGAATTTTCTCTGAATTCTTTCAGTTGCTGTTCAACTTTCCTTTTATTTTCCTCCATTTTTCCATGTAGTTCTTTTCTCAGGTTTCTGAAATTTGCTTCCAATTTTCCTAACTTTTCATTTAATTTTGTTTCTGAATCTTCTATCAAACTTGTAGAATTTTCTTGATATTTTGTTTCTAAATCTTCTTTTGAATTTGTACTTTCGTCTTTGAGTCAATAACCGAATGTTGAAAATTTTCATTAGGAGTTTTATTGTATTTATATTTCATCGTATTGGAATTATATTTTTCTACGATCACTATAGAAAACAACATATTTCTCATACAAAACACAACTAGAAAACTTACAATTTCACACAACTGTGCGAAAAGTTGTGAGAAATCATTTCTCACACCAGTTTCACCAACTTATATATTAATAATCCATTTTAAAGATTCTTTAGGTGATATATATGATATATTTAGCAAGATTATTGATAAATATCACGGACTTGATATAAATCTCTGTTTGCTCTTTTATAAGCCACATTTAAATAACAAAGTTGCATTAAGTTCTGTTGGAATTATTTTCTTATTCTTGTAATATATATTCCGAAGGTTGGTAACTTTGTGTTACCAACTGTCTCACAACTGTCAAATTGAAGCAGACAAAACACGTTCCATCACATTCTGTTGAAATCGAGAAATTATGTATGTAATTATTGTATCATAACCAAAATTAGATATCCACAAATATCATTACTGCAGTTGGAAAATGGTAAGTGACGAAGATTTAGGAAACACGCTACCCCAGATCACAGAAAACCCTAACTAATGAACCAATCAGAAGGTCGCTTGGTGAGAGTGAGCCAATCAGATACAATCTATCCGTAGTTTGCAACAATTAGACTACACAACAATGAAATGTCAATCAACTGATAGAAAATATATCAATAATGATCCAAATCATAACTTAAATTAATATCACAATAAATAAGCAGAGCAAACAATGAAAATGTCTAAATTATTTTATACTTGTGGAAATAGATTCAAAATCTCTGTTGCACGAATGATTTACCTACATATTTCATCAAAAATTGTGATCGTAGAAAAAGTATAGTGTACAACACTTACAGAATCACCTATTTCACACTTGTGTGATTCCAGCACTCGACTCCGTCTCGTACTGAAAATTACACACCTCGTGTGAAATAGGTAATTTTCTATACTTGTTGCACAATATACTATTATAATAAAGCGTTGACATATTACTTAATTATTATTGAAAACTTCCATTACACCATTAGCAACATGAGTTCAATGGAATTGCGTTATGAAACCATCTAATTATCACGCTCACACTCATACTCAGCGATATTTTAATTTTGTCTGGAGGATGTTTGGCCCCTACGATTAGTCTGGCTCTCTACAAAATATATTGAAATTGTTCCCTGAGTATCATATATAAAAATTAGGACTCAGACTATAAAGCCCGCCGCACACGAGGCAATTTTCCATGCAATTTTGTTCACTTAATTTGCAGCAAGTTTTCTTGCGCACTGGGCCACTTTGAGGTACACTTAGTGTGACACTTATTCTCGCATCACACGATGCAAGCTGCGCCACTCATTCTAACACTAGAACGTAGACTTGGTAGATTTTCACATAACAAGTATGGATGTTGCCGAAACTAATCGTCGGAGAAGAGCAGGAGCATTTGCTGCAGTTATAGCTTGCGAATTACGAGACAGAAAAAAAAGAAGAAAAAACTTTGGTCAAGAGAGTGACTTTTGAGAAGGAATCAAGGCCGCAGTGTCTTCAACATTTTGTTTGACGAGCTAGTAGGATGTATACCAAACGTAAAAAACCTGGAAATGTCAGGGAATTTAGATAAACTGGAAATGTCATGGAATCGTCAGGGAATTTCTGATGTTTGTCTGGAAAAAATACATCATAGGATATTTATGCATTATTACTCATATAAGTATATTTTCACTCTTTAAGATACTAGGGCCATCTGTGCAAATCTATGAATCTTCCAGATCTATAAATTCATGAAAAAAAAATTTATTAAAGTACATTTACTTTTGTCTATTAATTTGAATTCGTTAATGATATCAAGTTCGTTGCGGTTTTGTTTTTAATTCACAGATTTATGGGGTTCACACAGAATTGCAACATTAATCTGTGATTATATGGAAACTTGTATCAAACTTTTGTTTTTTACTGTCTGGAATTTTATTGAAAATAACCTAGAAAACCTGGAAGTCAGAGAATTTTCATTTAATTTTTTGGTATTCACCCTGAGCTAGGGAACGTAAACATTACCTAATTTCCACTAGCCACAATTTTTACTTATTTGTATCTTAAAACACCACAAAACACAATGTACTAATGAGGCACAGTATTCTGATGCGACATACAACTCAGTGATGTCTGCTTTGATTGGCTGTGGACAGCAGTCAGTGGCGCAGCAAGTGCGAAAAATAGCACCGAACCTATCTTGAAAAACAAGTCTCGTGGTAAGTCTAGTACCCCGCATCGCACCAAATTTCTTGCATCGGAGTAAGCGTGGCACCCAGTGCGGCGCCAAGTGAACAAAATTGCTTGAAAAATTGCATCGTGTGCGGCGAGCTTAAGTAAAATGGAGTTATTTTTTTGCGAGCTTCAAATGGTCTAGCAAAAATTACCGCCAATGGGTAGTGTCTGGCAGTGTTGATTATTGATTTTCAACAATATTCTCTAGAACATAAATAAAAATCAGCACTCAGAATTTAAGGAAAGTTACTAATGCCTTAACGTACCTCTAGCACCTCGTATCTGTAAATTGGCCGTCAGCACAAACTAGCGAATATGCGTATGATCAAAGTACATACTAGCACTACTCTATTCCACACATTTTGTTTCTCAGAAAATAAGTAACGTCCGGCGGGCCTGGGATCTTGCTCTATAACATGTGATTCCATATGTTTAAATACCTAATAATGCTAATGTTAAAGTGAGTGCATAAAGTTACAGCCTACATAAACCAGCCTTCAAGGGACGAGTGCTGCAAGAATAATGAATTGCTATTATTTGACAGCTCATGTCTCTTGAAATGATAATTATGGAATAATGCACCAAATGCTAATTGTAGGCCTGAGCAATGCCATTCATTATGGGACCAGTCCCAGCTCCTCAAGTTTCAACTCCAGTGGAAGCTATAACTGAAATTTGTCATACTTTAACAGCTCATATCTCCTCTAAAAATAATCGTAGAATAATAAAACGAACGCTGATAGAGAACATATTAAATATTATGCATCACAAAATTATTCCCCAAATTTTATGACACATGAGATTCTTACAGAAGTGTTATCAACAATTTCGGTAATATATGAGCAAGATAATACGCTTTTAATGGAGTCACAGGACACGAACTTGTTACATTCCATCCACTGAAATTTTATAAATGCTCTCAATGGGAATATAGTTGATCAAAAGTTGAAAAAAATATGGTCACTCTAATTTATTCATATAATAATATTCTTCGTGAGCTGAGCAACTTTCAATTAGATAGTTATTAAACAAAGCCCGGAAGTTATTGTAGTCTGTGAAAAATGATGAGAAGGTTACCTCCTATGTAATTTCGAAATGCATTCTCACGCGTCCCATTCAAAAAAGTTACAGATAACAAATTACAAAATTCCTGCAGGTATTTCCTGAATTCATATCGGAAATAATAATCCCAGTGTGTATCTCTTGCGAGCTTAATTGAACAAACACAAACAAAAAATTTCATTATCTACGAAAATCCGAAAATTGAAAACATTTCCATGGAGTAACATGATCCCAAAAACGTGGATAAAACAAATTCCACAAACAAATGATATTTGTGTGGATAGAACAAAAACGTTAACATTTCGCTAAGGGAAATATCGTTACTTTGGCAAGTCTCCTAACAGTCTAATTTAATACGACATGTCGATATAAACGCACAAAAGGTACACTGGGGATTCTTTTGAGCCTTTGGGTTTATGTATGGCTCTGTGGATACACCAGTGCTTTGTACATAGTCAACGACGTTTATCTGTTTGCTGTTTGAGAATTCTTGTAGGAAGTACAGAGGGATGTTGACATTCTATGTCCCAGTTTTCAGATCTTTGTCCTTTTATATATCGGGATTCAACAAATGACTGGTCCTCACCGTGAATGTTCAAAATCTTAAAAATAATGAAAAATTCGGATGATATTCTATTTTGAGTTATCCAAACATTTCGAGATTTCATTTGGATATATTTCCTGATATATTAGTCATCCTTTCTCAAAATCATCTGACTTCTTGCCTATTTTATATCAAAGTTTTCTCAATTTCATCGGGCATATCAATCGATAGCTTAGAATAAATTCCAACCCTCGTAAAGTGTTTTATATCGCTAAGTTTGCAGTGAACGTGACACAGTGCAAAAACTTTCTATCGCGGTGCTCTTAAAAGAAATACATCTTCCCACGATTCTTTCGCCAGTGTGAATAAAAAGTACGGAATCAAGAACTCCTGCCTTGTTCTGTCACCTGCAACATCCTATGAATCTTATTCCTTATACCATCGTTTCACTTGTAATTACAGATTCCTACATGTAGAATACACATGTGCTGTGTTCATGAAATGTTTTAGTCGAGATATACGCCATTTGAAAGATGAGGCGCCGGCGATGGATCAAATACTACTGGAGAAATTACACATACACAGTTTGTTGCTCTGAAGAATATTTATTGTAGAAACCGACCGCACCTTAATCTTATTAGAATATAAGAACAGTGACTGAAAGTGTGATTGTAAATTGTATCATGAAGTGAGATGATTGAAAAATGCTCTGCAAATTTCATCGTTACTATATATTCCACCCCATTGGCTTCCTTGAGTGATTTCAAGTACATATTGCAGTGCACATCTACCTTCCTTCGTCCAGGTTGAATGCTGATATTTCGCTATTAACAGCTCATTTAGCAACGCGTTTAGTGCTCAAAATAAGTGATTACGAAACCACGGATGCGAATGTTCGTTCGAAATGCGGTGCGGTTCGCGCCGCACACCGGACTTTAACATTGCCACGTTCCGTTTCAAGATTGATGCTCTGTAACGTAATTACTCAACCTCTTTGAAGATATTATATTTTTTACTTCTTCACTCACTTGTACAAAGTACAAGGGAATATTGTTGAACCGACAGAACACACATATCGAGATTTTGATGCATATATCTGTTTTGAGCATCTCTGAATCAATTTTGACTATTGATGTCGGTAGGTATGTGCGTATCTTGAAAATCTCAGCCCGTTAAACGTATAATGCTGAAATTTTGTGTTTGGAACTCGTAGATAGTCATGATGTGCACCTCAGATTAGAGTTACAATCGTCTGTACTGAAAGTGCACCTTACTTTGAACTTTCGGATTTTCATATAAATCCAGAATGATTTGCCGTAGGAAACTAAAATTCAGTATTTGAAATTGCTGTAGCATTTTAATTGTCACCTTCTATTCTTGTACTTATCTGCAAAACCGTAAGTACACTTTATAAATCAGACTTTTCGAGCTTCCCGCATGAATTCAATACAATCAGTCGTAGAATATTGAAATTTCGTATTAGGCACTTTTGTAACATGTAGTTGTGTACTTCGCATTATGATTGCAATCGTCTGTACTGGAAGTGCACTTCACCCGGAACATTCTTCGAATTTTCCACATAAATCCAGAACAGTTGAACGTAGAATGTTGCAGTCCAGTATTTTTAGACGATTGTACCATATAAATGCTCATATTCTATTGTCATTGAGATCGACTGAGTGCATTCCATTCGACAGTCTTCCAGAATTCCTCGCATAAATTCGGAAGGATCAGCCGTAGAGTCTTGAAATCAAGTATTTTGATCTGCTATGGCATGTTTATGATTGTCTACTGTTCTCATAACAATCAACTGTACCAGAAGTGCACTTCAGTTGAAAATTTTGTTCCAATTTCGCGTATAAATTCAGAACTGTTAGCCGTAAAATCTTGGAAATCAGTATTAAGAGATGTTGTAGCACAAGAATAATGACCCACTGTTTCCATAGCAACCGACCGGGCCGAAAGCGGAATTTACCTGACCAATTTTTAGACTTTTTTGAATTCATCCAAAACTGTTAGTGGTGAGAGGATGCGATTTATATTATGCAATTATATTAATTATATGCAAAAATATATCCAATGGTATACAAGTAAGGCACGTGATGTCAACGTCAGATATTCCTATTTTCTTGCATAATTTAACGTGAGATGGTTTTCTATATGGCACATCCTTCAAAGGAAGAAGGACTTCTCTATACTCTTTTTCCGTTTTTTGTACAGCCGTAAATCTACAATTCTTTATTCCTTACATTGATATCCCTATTCTACCTCAATTCTTCTTTTTATTTTACTTTTGCTCAGAGGCGGTTATATGATTTTTCTCAGAGCTCATTGTTTTCAAGACTTAAATGTTTCCTTAGCTCAAGAAACCGGAGCACTGAAAATGTCTCACATTTGTCTCGCCAAAAAAAGTTCGTTGAGAAGTAAGAAGTGAGGCTTTTTCACTTCGTGCAGAGAAATTAAATTTTAATTTGATAAGACGAAGGTAACTAATCTAATTACCTCGTTGATAACACGAAGTAACAACGCCATGTTCTAATTACTTAAGCAGAATTATAGGAGCAGAGTCATCCACCCCAACATTCGGCGAGTGAATTACTTATTATGCATTTCGGTTGTGATCTTGAAGAATCGTTAAAGAAGCAGAGCTCTCACGATGATTAGGACAACCTATTGGTGAAAAAATATTCAAAAATGATCAGACAAAGTCAACATTACATATCTTCATAACTATTGAAAACTCTGTACCGCGTGCATATTCTGGAACATCAAATAAGACGTATTCAGTATAATAATACTTCAGATGTTTTTATAATGATTATTAGCATTATCTAAATACTTGTTCACCAACAAACAGTACATATTTACATCAAAGCTATACACCAGTTGGAAATTTCAAGCAAGATACTTATAATCGGTACCAGTGTGAGAAGAGAAGGACAAATCTTTGTTCTCGTCTATATTTCTCACACTGAAATTCTCTTTGGTTAGCAGGATTCAAACGTTTGAAGATAGAATATATCTTGTTATCAAATGATTTATTTCCTGTTTGAGTAGATATGTGTAATAAGAAATGTATGTAGTAAATTCAATTTCAGCCTTATAACAATTCTGCTCATTTTCGGATGATTAGGGGAATGTGAAGTCACTTTAGATATCTTTTAATGTCATAATAATACTGATTGTGAGGGTATTACGTACAGATAATACTCGAGAGCATTATGTTGTGAAATAATGTCCAGGGACATTATTTTGAGGAATGACAGATAAGAATATCATGTTCCCTGGTGACAACTAGTGATTAAAAGGATTTCTCGGACAGAAATTGAGATGACAATTCGATTGGCCAAACAGTGAACATTAAATTAACCACGTGAGTTAAACGGACGATAATATCCACGATCAACGTACACAACTCGGGCCAGATGCCCTCGGAAAGTACACTGTTGACCTCAGAAATTGTTGTTCTCCAAATACTCTTGATACCCTAATTACTAATAATTTCAATGAGCATGTTAGCCATAGGCTCGAATTAAGAGACCTTGCAGGCCATAGAATAGGATCATTTGAACCTATTCATCTGTTACCAAATGTTCAGTTGAGATTCCCCGGCATTAAGCAACAACTATTTGTGAGGACGTTCCAATGGTAGTGAATGTCGGTTACAAAGTTTTATATTTCCCAAAACATATCTCAAAAACTATAAATAACATATGTCTACAGTTGCATCCCCGATCTAAGATGATGGTGGCTTCAGCCCCGACTCTTAGATTCGAATTTTCTATGGAAAACAATTCTTTTTTAGAATTATTCATTTTTTGAATGTTCCATAGCACAGCACTTCACATATTTCACAGTTTTTGTGTGAAATTTTTATTTATGTGATTTCTTCTTTATAAATAACACTCTTTCGTGAATGTCCCTCTGTACATATGAGAAAACTTTCTATTACCTGACAAACATCACCGAATATTTACACTCAAGTTTCATAGAAAATCTATTCCATGAGCCAAAATTAAATATTCAGAGCTTCAGTTATGAATATTCTTCACATTGAAAATGTCATTGTTAAAAAATCTTTTTTTGTCTAAGTCTACTCCTTTAGTTATGACGTGGTAGTTTCTTCCACAATCTCATATTGAATAATCAAAGAGATAGTCTGCATCTCTATCGTAGTAATTTTTTGATTCTGACATATTTTGAAAGCTGTTGGCTTGTCTCACGTAGGAGGTATTATCTCTATACCGCTCTTTGATCATCGTCGAAAGGTGATTGTCTCTATCAAGTATCCATATAACGCCCTATGATTTGTTATGAGATATTGTCACGTTATTTCTTCCTTTTATTTCTTACGCCCCAACAGAAAGACATCTGAACAAAGAGCACTTCGGCTACTGGTCAATGATTGAACAAACAGCGACTTTATGATATCTTTCTCAGGTCAGATTGATTCTAGAACTGTAGCGAGTTGCATTACTTCAAAAGCTATATTCTAAGAGTTTCATAGTTATTCGATGAGTAGGTTGAAAAATATCGCTCCACACCTACTGTGAAAAGTTTCGAATCTTTTGCCACTGAATCGTCTCAGGATTTACTATAGAGCCCTCCGCCATCTTAGATGAAATGCTATCTCTCGGAAATTGAAATATTTTAAAGCTGGACTGCCAGTTCCTACCAATCACTCTTCCAGGATTATTGCAATTTTCCTTTCCAGGCTCTGTAATTTTGTTTGTCAATTATTTGAATTTAAATATTTCATCTTTACTCTCAAAACTTGCTTATTCATTCGTCCAACGTTTTGGTTCTGCCATAATATTAATTTCTGATAATAAATATGGGAGAGCACGTGGAGCTATCCTTGAGCCTCAAGCATACGATTATCATTTACTGAACAATCGGAACGTCATCACATCGCTAACTTTTGCTCAATTCTGGTTATTCAGCTAGAATGGAGACATATTTCCTTTTACTTCATAACTCATTTACTTATGAATCAGGTCAATCATAAATCCAAATTATAACTCAATTATATCGATTATTTGTATCGTTTAGCCGTTGTTTGCGGAGCTTCGCCGTGTTCATTAGGGCTGCGTATACTATTCATTCTTTAGCGCGCGTTACTTTGTCAATACTCAGTCGACCAACTGTGAGATGTTGTGTCATAAGTGTATGAGCTGTCATTAGTTCGTAATTATAGCCTTGATAATGCCGCGAAGACCACACCTTACGTGTCCTGTTGAGTCGTTCCAAAGAGCAGCTTGACGTCTAAGCTGACTGAATCAAAATTTAGTGTATGCTACATATACGTTGTTCTGGGATATTATTTGTTACTGCTTTGATTGCTCCTCCTCTCTCATGTGTGTTGATCTACCTAAATGTAGACTGAATTTTCCAGCGCATTAAGTTATTCACTATCATTTACTCATTCTCATCTTCAATGAGTCTAGCCGCAAATTCAACCAAATCTTGCCTGGATTCTCCCTGAATGAAAAATATATTATCGTACGTCATCTTAAAATCTATAAAGCTGATGTGAATTTGCTGAGCTATGGCTTTTTTCTGTCGTATATGTTTTAGAGTAAGGAGGCTATCTACCACACAGTAGCTCTTCGTTCTTCGATAGGTTCAAACTCAGCCTCTGGACGTTCAACAATCTAGTTTTACTGCAGCACACTTAGCCAATAGATCAATCATCTCTAGGTCGAACTTCACAGCTTTTAGAAATATGAAAATGAAGAACTGAGGCTTGTCGATGAGAGAAGAAGTAGAAGATGTTATGCATAAGGAAACGCCTCTTATATTCCAAGTCGATTTCGCAGGTGAGATTATTGAATAACTCTCCCCATATTTTTCTCTAACAATATCATTAGAATGCGTTGCAAATTGTTTCAAATCGATATACGTCCAGGAATGAACAGACATGGTTTCTCATCTATATTTGCCCGATGATATTGAAATATATGAAGATAATCACAATTTCTGACAGACGTGAGTGGAAACTTTATTTGGCAACAACGTTGATTTTTGGCATTGAGCAATCGAGGGTCGAAAATAATGTAGGATATTTAAACAAAGTCCAAAGCACCTTATCCTAGAAATAAAATTTGAAAATCGGTTTTCGCATCATTATGTTGAATCAGGCGGCAACTGTAGAAACGAGGCTCGTCGATATCAGAAATAATCAGTACATATCACTCAAGCTCCATATAATCTTGTGCATTAGGGATAATTAGGACGGTAAGGAATAAACATGGATAAAGCTACTTTTGGATACGTATCAAATTAAGCAGACCATGACAATTTTGTGTGATTCCACATGATTAGTTAATATTGCATTCATCCATACTCCAAACTAGAATAGAATATACATGAAGCTCTGGTACACTATCATCCAAAATAAGAACTAATTTTCTGAAAAAAGGAGTGTACTTCCCTTCAACATGATATTCCATGTGCTTCCATCCCTCCCGCATCAAAAAGTGGAATATCATCAATACCTCTATGATCACCAATCATTTGCGTCACGGATCGCTCCGATACACTTAGCAGATTGGTTGCAAAATAATGGTCACGCTTCCAGCACCAACTCTTGGGAATTAAACTGTGAACTGTGACTGAACAGCGTACAGCTCACTATGTCGTTGCTATTATAATAACATTATACAAACGCACAGTAATACTACGACAGAAGCTTTGGCAGAACGGTGAAATTCCAGCCCAGGCTGTTTTATATACTCCAGCTACTGACCCTGTGAAATCCAGCGTTTGACTAGGTTTCTAAATAACCTCAAGCTTGTAAAAACATAATTCTCTGTAGCATCGCATTAGTGGCTTGATATACTCATTTGCTTTTCATATAACGATTTGGTTTCTAATTTAAATACTAGAATTATTTCTACATGTATTTGAGAATATCTGCAAAGAAATCGCTCCTTCATACTTTCATTTATTTAGCTCATTGACTCTTGATTGATGACATTTATTCTTGGTGGATCCAAATTCTTCACTTAGTATACAAGTTGATTCTCAGAATGTCAGGAAGTACAATTTGCATAATTGCGTGTGATTCCTTTAGGGATGAAAGATAATTAATCTATAACAGTGATTCATGAATATGAAACATAATTCTCAGGCTCAATTTGAATGGTGCTGCTCAGCATATTCTATTTTATAGTCTAAGATCCGCTTTAGGTATCGATCTACACCGATCAAATAACCGAGTGAAATCTATTTTCTATGTCATGAAATATGTTGACAAAAGTATCGTTGATGAGTGGCCTGAAGACATCTGTTCAAGGTTATGTTTAATTGAAAACTAAATCATCAATTATTCTTCTTCCATATCTTCATTGATCATGTGACTAAGAAAATTTAACACTAGTAGAAACTGTGAAACCTGTAGAATATGATTACATGGAGCTGCTCACTTTTTTCTGATCAAGGCTATATAGTTGCCAGGTTTGAATAGATGGATCTAGAGTGATACAGGTTGAGGTGAGCAACCTTATGTTTGCATATTTTATAGGCTATATACTTCTAATTGGCGTTAAATTTCCTCGGTAGCAAGATCGATGAAGATATGGAAAGAAATAATTATTGAACTTTCAATTGAATATAGACTTGAACAGATGTCTTCAGGCAACTCATCAACGTCACTCTTGCTCACATATCCTATTGCAAAAAAAAACCAACCAGTTATTTGATCGTTGTGGGTCGACAACTATGACGGATCCTGTACTATTACTTGCTTCCATGCAAAAAAAAAAAATATTTTCTGATATGGAAATAATGATAATTGATATTTAATTTCAACCATAGGCGCTTGTCGGAATTGCAGGTTTACCTCAGGAGAATTCAATTCGATATCAAGGATATCAAGTAGGTTCACCAGAAAACCTCATCAAGGAATATTGTATGGATTCCTTTGAAACTCATTTTCAAAAAATTGTTTCCATTTCGAACTAAAGGCGTAACAATATATTCAATATCCATCTATCAAATTAAAATGACTATATGTAATAAAAGCTCTTTCGTATCTGAATCGCAGCTGGACACAATTTTCAACTGGCATCTACAGCAATAAGAATAAATTGCAAAATCCTCTAATATCGATGCGATATTAGCATAGCTGTATTGCCAAG
The DNA here is from genome assembly GCA_963989225.1 of Dromius quadrimaculatus. Lineage (NCBI taxonomy): Eukaryota > Metazoa > Arthropoda > Insecta > Coleoptera > Carabidae > Dromius > Dromius quadrimaculatus. The sequence continues at coordinate 10,669,805 of OZ022328.1, forward strand.
AGATTCCAAGTATAATCAGTTTTTTTATTACTTCCGTTCTCAGAGAAATTGGGTGTATTATACTCAACGTTCACTTCGGAAAGATTTTTAATTTCCGCTGCTATGTAAGTCAAAAAATGCTATTTTATATCAAAAGTTAGATTGGAAGAATGGAGACTGAAGAAGATCCCGTTCCAGAAAGGTTGAAATTACTATTGAAATGGTCTGGATATAAAATATACCAGCGTAGCGATATCATTCCTGGATATCCTAGAAGTGTAGAAGCGTGTGAAAATTTATAGTCGGAGTTTACACAATGCCTTGTTTGCATTTGTTATATTAATGAATTCTTTGTGAATACTGAAATCTAATTTTGACAAAGCTATGCATTGCTGATGATTTCTTCACAGTGACATCAATCTAACATGACAAGAGTGATTGAATACTTACTGTGTATGGTCGTAGGCTCCAGCATCAACTTTCCTTATGAATGAAGAATTGATATCAAATGATGTCACGCTAAAAACGTTTACAGTAAATAAGATGATACAAGTCTACTCTTTCCAGCGCCAAATTTGAGAAGAATGGAAGATTAGGAACATTAATATCCTGATCATGGAACATTGACGAATATATAAAGACCGCATGACATACTTAATTTCAGTGTATTGCTACCCCCTTTTGGGGATGTCCCGCGCAACAACGGTTGAACTCCGGCTAATTGCAGTGAAAGAGGGTCGAGCGACCAAAAATAGATCGTGAGTGAGGGCTAGTACCTCCAAGCAGGACAGCAAAATTGAAAATAAGGGCGCCAGTCTACTAAAACTGAGTTCAACTGAAGCTGGTCAACAAGCTGAGCGGGAAGAGGCGGTAGCTAGGTGTCCCAAGATAATATAAGTAGACTGAACTAAGTTAAATGCACTTCCAATAAACTGAATGAAGAAATGTATAGCCGCAGTATCGCTCAAAATTTCACAATTTGATTTCCTAAGAATATCGCTGATAGCTTGACACTGCATTCTCCACTAATAATTCCGCATGTATCTGGAACTAAAACATGAAGTTGGCTCGTTATTATGAAACATGATAGTATGATGTTTATATCCGTCATACAAGGATAACTCAAGCGAGGAGCTCACGATCAAGCGTAAGCAAAATTAAGTGGTAAGTTATAACGTCGTTAGATAGCGAGATACGTTTTAAAGTCGAGGACTGCCTACCACTGATAGATAAGTAAATAAAAGCGCAACAGAGTCGATGCATGGAGGGTCCGTTGATCGATCAATGGGGGTCTATGTAGGCGCAGAATAATAAATATTCACTATTGCAACCCTAGTCGCTAGATTGCCCTAGCACCCTTATACTACGTAACAAAATTAAATCACTTGCGTGAGCTATTTACAAAAATTGATTAATAGTTGAGCTCAAAAATATTACTGAAGCTAAGATAGGATAAAAATAGACTGATGCGTAATCCCGAGACATAACTAGATAATAAAATCAAAATGAAAACATCATTGAATTGGCTTATCTGCGGTTGATGGAAGTAGATGGCGTTGTAAGTGCTGATTCTGGTGGATGCTGTAAAATGGCGGATACTGGACTGGCGGCGTTCGAACGAGTCGGCACACCCTCCAACCATCCAAATTTCTCCGCTATTGCCACCCTTAATATCTCAATCCGACTCAAATTGAAGGTAATGATGATATCAATGAAATCGGCATCAATGGAGCCCAATTCTGAAAGCCTGAAAGGTAATTAATATTCTACTTGTCAACACATTTATTGCACGGCACTGAAGCATGCGTGCGAGGAACAGGAAGTGAGAAATCATATAGTTTTGCTCTCCACGTGAATTTTATAAGAAATTTATACTTGAAACTGCAAAATTTATCAATTTGAAAGATCAGAATAGTTCCCATACCTTAGATGGTGTACGGCTTAAAGTTTAATTTAAGAACAGTAATTGGTGGTAAAACTCCAGGTATGCCCGTGGAAAAATATTTCCTGCTCAATAATTTTGCCCCAAACTCTCAATTTAATAAAAAACTAACGTAGTATTACTCAAAATTCAAATACTTGCTGCAAATAAAACTGATGCAGAATTACAATCACTCAATTCAACTGCCAAACTATTAATGTCCATTTTTTTCACTTTTTCTTACAAGATTCAGACGGCTCAACAAGAAAATAATTTAATTATGAAGTGCACGCGATGCCTTGACCAAGTAGAAATAATTACCTTCAAGTAGATAGGATTGCTCACTAGTATTTTCATTCAAATTTATATCCTGAATTGTAAATTCAATTTGAGCTGTGACAGTACATTAAAATGCATTTTCCGTTCTCACATTGAATAATTACTTTCTTATGACTTGCAGGTCAATGTTTATGTACATTTTCTCTATTTAAAGAGTTGATGTGGTATAGAGTACTCAATTCTTTCAATGTTTGACTACAGAAATCTGACATTTGAGTATTGCAGTCTTATGTTTGAAATTTTCATTGCTTACTATTCAACATGATTTGAAATCTAAGACTATTACTTTCGTTCACTATGAAGCAAAGAATATGCTGTGCAGTAAACAATTGTTGATCACAAAAGAAGCTATTTAGCTTAAATGAAATTAACTACTACTAGAGACAATATACTGGTGCGGTTATTTCACGAACTTTCTCCGTATAATACATTCAGTAGGTGGACGTGTATAAGTAATTGATTGTGCGAAAAAGGCTTCATTGGGACCTATGAGTACAGTCCAGCCATGTTACAAATAGTGGGACTTGTGGCCAAAGTTACTTCCTTAAATGTTCGTTAATCGTATGGAGAGGTGTAATCCAAATGCTAAGCGCTTGAATCATAAACCGATCTGTGAACATTTCAATAAGAGATAAAATTTTAGACTCTGAACAATATTCTTCACAGATCTTTCATCATCTGAGAAAGGACAGCTATTGTATAACATGTTTTGTCCTTGATGGAGTTCAGAAGTACATACTAGCCAAGCCATAGATAGTCAAACTTAAGTGCAAGTGCGTGGCATTCTTTTACATCTTGGTAAATGGTAACCAGATATAATTTCTAAATTCTGAAATATCTAATGATACTTGAGGACCAGTGATGGCTAGTGATTACAAGAGGTACTCCCAAGAACCTTTAGTTCGTTTTGATTAAGAATTAGACAATGTGCTCCATAAAAACTCTACAGTCATGATCCTAGATCTAGTAGGTGTTAGAGTTTAATGAAATAGAGAACGATAATATTTTTATTCATACAAGATCATATTGAATTACATGTCAATCTATATAAATATATATATATATATATATATATATATATATATATATATATATATATATATATATATATATATATATATATATTTTGTTATTATTATTTTTTGTCAACTGACTGGATCTTCGTATCTGCCGAATTATCTAGCCGAGTAGGTCAATCTTCAACACTTCCCCTCGAGGCGCATTGAGGCTCGGTGCTTGATGCGAATCCTAGTAGATTAACGCAGTTTGTATGCTTCGATTTGGTTAATCCTTTTGTAAGGATATCAGCTACCATTTCTTCGGACTCTGTTTCGATTTCATGGTCTTTCAAGGCATTGCGGACGAAATGGTGGCGTAGATCTATATGTTTACTTCTAGCATGGAACATAGAATTATTAGTTAATTTTAACGCACCTATGTTGTCACCAAAAACAGTGACGTGAGCCAGGTTTTCAAATCCCAGCTCTCGTAAAAAATTAGAGAGGTAGATGGCTCCCATTGTCACTTCAGTCAGTGCCATGTACTCTGCCTCAGTCGAAGACAGGGCAACAGTCCTCTGTTTCTTCGATTCCCAGGATATCGGTCCGTTGCATAGTATGGCTGTACAGCCAGTATACGAGCGTCTATCTTCAATACAACCACCCCAATCGGCGTCAGAAAAAGCCCTAATAGGTTCAGTACAATGACTGAAAGTCAATTCCAGATCTCTTGTTCCTTTTAGATAACGAATAACTCTTTTGGCTGCTGCTCAATAAACTTTGTTATAGCAATCGTTGAATTGACTTGAATAGCTTACAGCGAAACTTATATCTGGACGTGTGGCTACGACTTAGTACATCAATCCGCTGATCAGCTGCCGATATGGAAGGTATTCGTCTTTTTCAGTTCGAGATTCTTTTGGTTTGGTCAACTTGAGTCCAGGTTCCAAAGTCGTACCTATAGATTTACACTCTGACATACCAAATTTATCTAGAAGATCATCTATGTAACCTTTTTGGCTGAGAGAGATCTTATCATCAGTTTGAGTAATTTGAATTCCCAAGCAATATCCTACTTGACCCAAATATTCGATTTTAAATGCTTCAGAAAGTTTCTTCTTCAAAATTTTAACATTTTCTTCATTTTCGAGATAACCAGAATATCATCAACGTATACAGCGATAAGAGTTGCTTGTTCGCCCTTACCAATGTGATACACGCAAGGGTCAGAAATTGTAAGTTTACCTCCCAGTCTTTTTAATGTTTCTTCAAGATTTTTATACCAGCTTCTACCTGCTTTACGTAAACCATATAACGACTTCTTCAACAGGCATACTTTGTCGCCGGTTTCTGATTCTCGAAGCAATTTCAAACAAATATTCTTCATTTCACTGTTGTCTTTTTCACAGTCTACTATCCTTTGTAGAATATTGTTGAAAAGTTTAGAATGATTCATAAATATTTGTTCTTCGAGCTCTCCATTCAGATAAGCTGTTGCCACATCAAACTGGTGAATTTTCATTTGATGGCGCGCCGCAAGAGCAATCAACAATCGAATTGAACTTAATCGGGCGACAGGAGCGAAGGTTTCATTGAAATGAATTCCTGGTTTTTGAGAAAAACCTTGCGTTACGAGGCAAGCCTTTCTTCGCTCTAAAGTTCCGTCTGCATTGAATTTATTTCGCAGAACGATACGACTGTCAATAACTTCGCTATTGCTAGGACGATCAACCAATTGCCATATATCATTTGGAATAATAGATTTTATTCCGTCCATCATTGCTTCGTACCATTGTTCCGTATCAGGACCAGATTAAGCTTGATTTATGGATATTTTGGTTATAAAAACTTTATTATGCTCTACTCTATTAACTTCTTCTATTTCATTTGCTATTTGATATCGCAGACGAGGTCTTCCCCTCAAACCAGTAAGAATTCGAGCTGGTCGACCACGACCTCTTTTGAGATCATGTTCAGTTATTTCGTTTTCATTTGGTATTTTTTTCAGGTTCTGAAACTGTTGTCTGTAGTTCGATTTCTCTAAATTCTTTATTTTCTTGTATTTCTCCGTTTTGTGCTGATGGTTCTATATAATTTTCTGATTTAGGAGCGACGTTCTCTAGAAATTTGACATCTCGAGAAATTTCTATCTTTCCTTCGTTTGGTATCAAGATTCTAAAATCTTTTGACTGATCTGAATATCCCACAAATATACCCTCTTTACGTCGTTCGTCGAATTTACTTTTATTTGGATTTATATTGAGACAAAATACTTTGCAGCCGAATTCCCGTAGATAAGTCACCTTTGGCTTTCGCCTAAACCATGCATTATACGGCATCATGCCGTTCAGGCTCTTGCATGGGCAACGATTTCGAATATGGTTGGCCGTATCAATTGCTTCGGCCCAGAAGGATGGTGGTAAGCTAGATTGCATCAAAAGACATCGGGCAGTATCTAAAAGAGTACGATTCTTCCTTTCGGCCATTCCATTTTGTTGCGGACAATACGGAACTGTCAATCTTCTACTGATTCCTTTTTCCTTAAGAAAATTGTCAAATGCTTCATTTACGTATCCCCCTCCATCGTCGGACTGAAAATACTTCACACTTTTGCCAAGTTGGTCCTTGACCATATTCACATATTCTTGGAAGTTCTTTAATACTTCGCTTTTGTGATGAATGAATCGAACTTCGCACCATCTTGTATTCTCATCGATGAACGTTACCAAATATTTGCTTCGACCGTTAGACTCCACTTTCATTGGTCCACATACGTCAGAATGGATTACTTCTAGTGGTTCTGTAACTCTTTCAGATTGCTTATAAAAAGGTAATTGACACATCTTACCTTTATTGCAGATGTCGCACGGTACATCAACATCAGACTCTTCAATCTTCAATCCAATCATCAGTTGTTCAGATGCAGCTTCTCTCAGGTCTTTAATAAATGATCCAGTCAACGATGCCATAGTTGAAGATCATCTAAGTAGGTTGAGGCGGCACACGTACTTCCGTTGACAAATTTTTCTTCAGACATGTAGTACAAATCTTCTTTGCGAGGAGCGACCAAAATTATTTTCCCTACTTTATCCACTACCGCAGCATCATACTGCCTAAAAATCACTTCGTTTCCGACGTCAGTAATTTTTGCAACCGACAATAAATTTACTGGCAAATCACGCACAAGTAAGGCATTGTTCCAAGTAATTGTCTTTGTTCACCGTTGACGTTCGTATTAAACTTCGCAGTACCTTGTGCTTCGACTTCAGCACTTGAATGATCAGCTAGATTTAATTTTCTGGTCGCGAACTGATCAATTTCCACGAATCTATTTGAGTCATTACACAAATGCGATGTCGCGCCACTATCTAAACACCATTTTTGTCCACGATCGCTTGCCTTGGTTTGAAGAGAGATTTCCGCGCACAAACTTTCGTTTTCAGCGATTTTTGAACTTTGAGAAAATTGTCTATTTTTGTTTGGACAGTTGACAGCTTAATGTCCAACTTCCCGACATTTGCGGCACTTCAATTTGAATTCTTTCGCGGAGTTCTTGTAACCACTGAAATATCGTTTATGATTTGAGTTTTTATTCAAAAAACGATGCCTATTCGAATTTCGATTGGATAACATCGCATTTTGCACGTAGTTTTGCGTATCATTTTTTCGTGCTTCACTTTCTTCTATTATTTTCACGCGCAAAGTGTCTGGTTTCGGTAACTCGTCCCGTCACTCTATCGCACATCTAAAGTTTTCGTAACTTTTAGGAAGACTGTACAACAGCATTATTGCTAACAGATCACTGTTAATTTCAATGCTCATTTCATTCAATTTATCTACAGTATCAAAAAATTGATTTGAATATTCACGTACGTTACTATCTTCTTGCATACGTTGCAATGTCAATTTCTTCAACAATGTTGCTTCACGGACAGGTCCACTAGACTGATAGATGCTTTCAAGCTTAATCCAGACGTCCCGAGAAGTCTCACATCCTTTAATTTGTTTAAGTTCAGGAGGACTAATACTCAAAATAATATCAGACTTGGCTTTTCTGTCATTACATATCATATCCAAGCATCTCGAAAAGTTTGATCAGCATCAGCTCCTGGTTTCATGCATTCGCCACTCACATATTTCCACGCGTCGTTTTTCAACAGAAGAGCTTCCATCTGCATTTTCCACGTGTAATAATTTTCTTTGTTCAGTGTTCCAAAACGCACTAAACTTGACGAGTTCATTTTTGTAATAAACCCCAAGTTCTATAACTTCAATTGCCTTCTGGGCCCATAACCAATGTTAGAATTTAATGAAATAGAGAACAATAATATTTTTATTCATTCAAGATCATATTGAATTACATGTCAATCTATATATATATATATATATATATATATATATATATATATATATATATATATATATATATATATATATATATATATATATATATATATATATATATATATATATATATTTTGTTATTATTATTTCTTGTCAACTGACTGGATCTTCGTATCTGCCGAATTATCTAGAGCCGAGTAGGTCAATCTTCAACAGTAGGAACACTAACATGTGTTTCATCTTAGTTGGAAATCATCAAAACAGTTCAACACGTCCACAGAGGACCTGTTTCATTCATTGCCCGCATTCACTTTCCGAGTGGATAACTCTGCATATAAATTCTATCTTTGTATACTTCTAACCAGAATATGATATTATACTGCTGGCAATGCAATCTGAATATCTGTAGTCTGATGAGACTGTACTGGAAAGCCCAAAAGCAAACGAAATACGTGTGCTCTTGCTGAACACATTGTTGAAATATTATTGATCTCACAAATGGAAAAGTTCGTCCTAGCGACTGGGTTTCACAGGAATGAACTAATCGATCACAATTAAACATCTCACTGTTACAAATCGCGGAACACAAATCTTTGCTATGCGCGACGGTTTCACCGCCGTGGCCTGAATCCGAAAAGAAAACGAATACATAAGCGCGGACACGATCACGCTCACGTTCTTTTACACTGCAATAAAACCGTGAATGTCCGCGAGATGAATATTGAGCACTGAGTTAAGAGCTGAAAATGCCCTGCTTGCTAGATAACATCGCATATTTGTTCGAGTTTTATCGCGAGAAATAAAAGTAATTTATTGCTATACAACGTTCCTAATTCATAATAATGAAGCAAAGTCTTTTTTCAACCTGTTGGCAACTTTTAACTGCCTGGATAATTTCATATATTAGAGGGCTTAGTTTAGCTGGTACACTCATCACCATTTCATGATATGGATGAATGTATCATATGAGTAATAATTAATTTACAATTATATAACACAACTCTGTATGAGCCACGGCGGACTCTATACCAGGCGGGAGTGTGACCCCCACTACCACAGCATTCGCATGACGTCAGTAGGCTGGTTTTTACACAGTTTCATGCAATGTAATAGTATTAAATTTGTATTTCAGAACTATAATGTTTATGCAGAATGATTATTGACTTCCTAACAACAATAATAACGGTAATTCTCTTGTCTCTGAATGTAGTTTTAGAGTAAAACTCTGTAATTCGATAAATGTAACTCAAAATAACAGTTTGCTATCAATGCTTTCATTAACATATATTTTATCAAGTTGCAAAATAACCCACTTGTCCTCTTCTTTTGTGAGTCTATTTGCAATTACTCTTAAGAAATGATCATTTCCTATTTAAGAACTTGGAGGTATATGAAAAGAAGCTGTGAGTTGTTGCAAATATTCAGGATGTGATTGCATATTAATCATGTAAGACCAAATAATAATTTTTGAAGTGTTGCGCTTTTGATTTTAGAAAAGGAGGCTCATTTGTTCACTTAAGTACAATAATTGCCCAATTCTCTCTTCATCGCCTTCGTTCTCAGACATCATTATTCAAATTCTAAATAATAGAATAAGTATCGACAAAATCAGCTTCATTTAACATACATTTTGGAATATCTCTCAATTGGATAATGTATCAAGTTCAATTGTAGATGATGGAGTGTTATTATGCTGTAATTCACTCAAACTTACCAGTTTATTTTTTAAAGAATAACTTTGGGCTCAGATTTCTATCTATTTCAATATAAAAGGAACGACTTACTGCTTTGGAATCCATTTTGTAAATAATAATACCGTCATCATTTACTTTTACAAAAATATCGCCATTTATAGTTTTGACAAATTCAGGTGCTTTTTCAAGCAGTAAGTCAAAATTTTGAGCTCTATTTTCCATTAGTTGTATTTCTAATATCTTATTAGTTTTTTCTTGTTCTTTTCCTCTAATTTCAAAATTTCGTTCGTCTAAGATTTTTTTTTAGTATTTGATTTCATATTCAAATAATGAGGAAGTCCAGGAAGGATAGTCTGGAACAGATTAGGTTTCAAATGCGGTTTATCGTAATAAAAAGTCCTAATTTATCCTGAATAATTGTATGTATTTGTATAGCTAGTTGCAATGCAATCTCCAGAAACTCAAATGTAGTTACATTTTCTTCTGTACTATCATAATTGCTCTCACAAGCTGGGACACAACATTTGCGAGGTATATTTGAATTGAATAATATGTATATATTTAGGTAGGTATTCGAAATATTAGAAGAAAATCTACTTCGTATCACGAAGTCATCAAGTCTACTACTATCGCTGGCTCGCTCACAAAGCCTACTGACGTCACGCTCCCCTCCATCCCATTCATTGAACCTCGTAGTGTTATTCCTGTAATTTGCGATAACAAGCGGGGCCCATGCTCTTAATCATGCTAGCCTAGCACAGCTACCTGTGCCCCTACTTTCAGCTAAAATAATTGGCCTGAGCTCATATTAGAAAAATTGCGCCCAGCAGTAGTTTTTTGAAAATATCTCCCTTCCAAGTCATTTCACGATAAAAGCACCTTCAAACAAAATGAGAATAGAGAACAATTTGTGCCATATACTTTTTTCCAAAAAATCTATAGTTTGAGCGTAGTAGTGCCGCAAAGTGTTGTTCAGCACGTGTTTTGGTATAAACACTCATTTTCACACAACTTTGAGATGAAGTGAGCGGCGCGTTATCCCTATCGTGTTATCTTCAGTAGGCCTAACCCACATGCAATTCATTATTTCAAGATTTAGCTCATTCACATTCGCTTCGCTATTCTTGATCAATCAGATATGGCGAGTCCATCGTTTTTAGTACCGATCGAAACGTCACAGACCGAGTTTTTTTTTTTACACCACCTGCGATGAAATTCGTTCTCGATTTCATGATACGTTTGTTTAAAAATAGTCTGTCTCTCCCTTTTTGGTCATATAGTAAGGAAAAAGTTTTATATTGATCAGTCTATCAAATTTGTCTCTTATTTCTTTCTTGCAATGAAGTTTAGTAAGCAGGTATTTTCGTCTATGCTCAAATTTTATTTCTACCGTAGAACATCAAGAAAATTACAGTGAAAATAAAAATGCTATTTCTGAAACTTCATGCAGTTTCTCTTTTCCGTAGATTTTGTGCTCTGATTAAACTTTTTGTATGAAAGTGTGCATCAAAAACAAGGTAATACGTTAGCTATAAAATATTTATTATTGAACTCTTCAGACAAAAATGACATCAGCACATACAAAGTGGAGCAAATAAGCAATCTCTTTCCAGCTTGTCAAAAAAACACCAGGAAGATCTGTAATGTTTTGGCACGTGATGTGGAAAACTTCTCTACATCCATTGGAGTGGACCGCAGATGAGTCAAAAAAGATTCATACATGAGTAACCATGAAAGAGAATAGAGCTCTGAGATTGATAAACATTGTCACTAATACAGTGCATTAGTCATTATCTCCTGAACTCTATTGGTTGTTGAAGTATCTGTTTTCGTATTGACTATATGAATTAATATAGCGAAATAAGATAGGAGGGCTTGTCAATGAAAGAGATAAGATGCGTATACTGTACTGGCTTGTGCATGTTACTCAGAAACCATTCTTCTTTCAACAAATGATACAAAATACCCTTAGACATTGCGACGCTCAGCTTCGGCTGATTCCATTACGTGAGCTCCTACAGACTGATAAATCACTCTAATCCACTTATTCTTATGGACCTGATCTCATCCGCAGCTTTTTAATTAGAGACTGTTCGCTTCTGTTGCTCTAACTTTGGCATCCTAGTACATTCACAGAAATTGAAAAGCAATTAGGAATACAACTATTCTTGAATCAGCTATCTTCAGTTATGTTCCTAAAACAAATATTCAAATCCATTTCTCACAGCATTCTGATCTCTCAGTTTCATGGCCAGAACTTATGTTATTGAATTTTTATGTTATTGATGAGGAAGATGGAGTAAGTTGTGTTTTCATGGAGTTCGATATAATGTACCAGAGTGATCTAATCAAATATTTTGCTACCTAGGAGGCTTCACTAATTGAGATATTCGATGTAATATTTTTCTTATGTTTTTCTTGTGCTCTCACAGAGCTCGAGCAAATACTCGATAAAATACATCTTTTCGTTCTGATCAAGTAGCTTGAATTTTTCACCCTTCTTTCTCTACTTCTGTCCACTAGTTACCTCCTAGTCCAGGTTTTTTTGTTGTTATAAATCTGGTGGAGTTGCAAAGCAGACCTTGATCTTCTCTCACTTTTATTGTTCAATAGTAATGAGCTAGTCTAACGGCAGTCAGTTAACAACGATTATTGAATTATTCACTCTATTCTTTTGATGAGGAACTGCCGCTCATTCCAAGATGATATAAACAAAGTGTTCGCATTAAGCTTGATAACATTCAAAAATCATTCCAGTATTTTAATATACATCGAGAAATCTTGTAGATCGGATATCATCACCTCAAATTTTTGAGTATTATTCGACTATCGATAATGTATCCAGTTGTATCATCAGGTAGATATTCTAAGAACTATTGGAGTACCGATATTCAATAGAAATTGGAATAAAAAGGATGCAGTATCCAACAAAATTGATGGAGTGTAGCCTGTGAGCTCGTATCAGTTGATTTGGAGGAAATAATGGACTTGCATTGGCTCCAATGAAATTGATAGCGTGCACAATAGAGCCTTAGAAATATTCTTCTTCACTCTGCTCCACACATGGAGACCTTGAAACTATTTTACGAACCTAAATTTCTATTGCAGGTTAGATACTATACGGTCGACCAATATACAAATGCTGAAAGGATGCGCGCAAACAATGAGAGCGTGTTTGTTGGATACACACATTGACGCAAGTAGATCTCACAGTTTCACGTAGCCTCTGTCGCTTACTAAGATTTTAACATCATCTAGCACTAAGAATTATCCTTGAATATATACATTATGCTATAGTAGAAGAATAAAGGCAACGTTTAGGAGTTTTGCTTGCGTGAAATCAAATCGTCATGTTCAAAGCTACACAGTCCAAGGAATAATGTAATCTGATATCACAGATTAGGTAAAACTAATTTTTTGAGGAAGGAGAGATCAATCAACTCCTAAGCCTTTCATATTCACGCAAAAGCTATGTTAGCACGACATACAACAATAAAGACGATAGAATTATGATGCAAGGTGAAAATCCAATAGAGAAATATTTTCAGGAGAGTACAAATTCAGGTCACATTTTAATGGGATTCTGTAATATCCATGAGAAGATCTGGCATATATGTGATACAATTTTGAGTAACCAGTAACCAGTAAACATTCAATTTAACATGATGCTTTCAATGTTAATATCAAGCGATCAACTCCAAAATACCTGACAATTTTAATTGCAGAATGGTCGTACGATAAATTGGCAACCATTTCTGTCCATCAGGATTCGCAGTAGCAAATCCGACGAGCCAGAGAGATTAGACTCGGCGCTAGCTACACGAAGCATTTACAGGAGTTTTGTATCGCTCTCTCCTTTCCGCCCGTGTTCGTAAGTAAAGACAGAGAGAGAGTTTGAGCCGTTCTGTGAATATATCTCCCAGGCCGCCATGTTTATTCAGACCTCCATGGTACGTTCATAACAGCAATTTGACAATAAAAGGATATCAAATCATACTCCGAGCCAAACCGAAAAACTCTAAAACATAAATTGTACCATTCTTAATTTTTTAACTAAAAAACATATACTTCTGGTTTCAAGCCAATATCACTAAATTTCACACATAAAAGATGTGAAATCATACTAAGAGCCACACTCAAAAACTCCAAAATAAATTTTTCAGGCGATCATAACAAAAAAGGTGTTTCTATGGCTCCTTTTGCGGCCGTGGAGTTTCACTTTCTGGTACACATCTGTCAAATTTTACTTTTTAGGACTGATCTGTCAAACACTACTTTGTTGGGACTGATCTGTCAAAAACTACTTAATAAACATTTCATACTTACTTATATGGGCAGCATAATAAACTCTTCAAGATACAGCTTTCGTTGAGATACATATTATATTTCTCCGTCAACCTCAATAGTTCGTGCAATTCAAGAAAATTGTACGCATTTTCTACAAATGTCACTTTGATAGAAGACAATAAAATAAAACAATCGCAATGGCAACTAAGATTTACAATTGCAATGTTTTAGAAATAAATTGATAAAATTTAGCGGTTCTAAATTATTTTGAATTATTTCGTTATGATCGTTGTGTGCACCTCGGCCTACAGTCAATTTTTGGGTCTCACCTGAATTGCAGCCTCAACTGCGCTTCGGCTGCAAACAACAGATTTGACCAAAAAGATAACCTTCACGGCCTTGATACACAAATAACTATTTCAATTATTTGATTTATTACTTTATAGTTGAACCAATAAAACTCGAATCCCTGGAGCATATATTCTCCAATTTCTCAATTCATAGAAGTTCAAAAGAAATACTTAGTTCAATTTGAGTTTGAAAAATTACTTTCAAAACGTGAAAAATAACGAGCCAGAGAGTTAGCCGTCGGCAGTTTTTTCAGATATAAATTGCCCAATTTTTTTTCCATTTTGGAATGTATAACTCCAAGGCAAAATTTCACATATGGAATATATGAAATCATATTCCGAGTGAAGCTCGAAGATCTCAAAATATGGAATCTTCCATTTTTTAATTCCTAACCACAAAACATATTCTTATGGGTAAATCAATATTTTCAAATTCCACAAATTAAAGATGTAAAATCATACTCTGAGCTCACAGCTAGCTATCTACAGAACTCCTACTTGTCTTCTTTCTCTCGCAATCCGTCACTATATATTCCCGCACGCGAATGGCAGAGAAAAAGCACCGCAAACCGAAGACGACGACAAAAATGAATTATACATGAGTCTGAATAAAATATGGAAATGAATAATGACACTTGCGGACGCAGTCGTCTAATTTTGCTATCCAGAAATGAGAATAAAGTGAAACGTAAAAGCATGGACATCAAGCAACGAGGACACAAGTACGTACCCAAAAATACCAGAATTAAATCACTTGGATGCTTTACATTTGATACGGTATATTGCTGCCAATGGACATGTTTTGGAATTTCAACCTATCAGGCAGTTAATGCTAATGTCGATTGTCGATGTTGAATCAATACATTCAACTTCAGTTTCCTACTTTCGATTTGGATCAAGATGTATGAATAACCTAACAACAAAACATAATCTTATGGGTAAATCAATATTATCAAATTTCACAATTTTACATCGTCAGCTTGAATTTTTAACGATTTGACGATATAAATTTTTTCTTAATTTTACATCGTCATGTGGTGAAATGACAATGTAAAAAAAATTATTCGAAATTTTATATCGTCATACATTGAAATGACAATGTGAAATAAAATTTATCAATATTTTACATTGTCAAATTGAATTTTTGGTGTTTTGACGATATGAAATCTTTTTCAATTTTACATCGTTATATAGTGAAAAGACAATGTAAAAAGAATTATTTATATTTTACATCGTCAAATTGAATTCATAATGATTTGACGGTATTAAAATATCAATAGGAATTTTACATCGTTGAATAGTATTTGAAAACATATATTTTCAGTATACCCACAATACGTTCATCAAACCATTGGTTGCGATAGAGATATCCCGGCGCGGGTACACATATAATTTGTAACACTTGTGGTACACTGGGGTATGATATACTTCATTCATTATTATTTAACTAAATATTTTGGAATAACAAGTGATGAAAATAACATGCCTTTCCTTAATTATTCATTCATAATGATTGATAATATAGATATTTGATACAATAATCTGGTTATTAAATTGGTTAAAAATGAAATTATGTATTTTATCACAAGAACAAAGAGGAAGCTTGAGAAGTAGGGTGATAATAATTTGTTGAAAGCAAAATGCAAATATAAATCATATATAATGATTTTCAGATTATCAAAGAAGCTCTAAAAAATATAACTATATCTATAAAACGTCTTATTTTATTATTTTTTCTCTCTGTGACTTTTGTCGCAAATTTGATAGCTATGCTTCATGCACACGTATCGAATACATGTAACACAGGTATAGAAGGATTTTAAATCCGATCTCCCTGGGCATATTACACGTCGACCTGAATTTAGTTGTCGTTTTCCACTTGATATTGCTTGTACTATTGGTTTTTCAGGTCCCATATCACTAATTTTGAATTGACGTTGTATTATGTATTAGCAACTCTTTGATTTTTATGATCCTCAATCAGCGGAAGGCCTAATTTTTTGAGATAATTCAACCTGTATTGTTCCACGTTTGAATTATTAGGATTATGAGCAACCATAGAATATATCCCATTAGTTACTCCATTGGTACACTGGGGTATATGGTGCCCACACGTACTTCAAATTGATGTGTATCACTTGAACGTCAAGCGATTACTGCAAATGGTTCAACGACGTTTATACGAATGTCTCATTCGAAGGTAGCAGGATGGTGGTTGCACTGGGACTGATAATTACGTGACAGCATGAGTTTCTAAGCGAGCGGGGTATACTATAGCCTACTGTACCCACGCCAAAATATTTGCGAAAATAAAAAAAAAAAATTTGGCTTTTTTAAAATTTAACCCTTCGTTACTTTTGTGGGGTATGTCATACCCCATCAACTCTTTTTTCAATCGTAAAATTTATTTAAGACAAACAAGTGATTTCTTTTTCTCAATAGCTTAGGATTATACTTGAACAAAGAGAACAGGCTCATATACAACTATGTATAAACTTTCAATTGAGCATCAGACTTACTGAAAGTTGCTTGGGGTATGACATACACCGGTACACTTTTAAAGTAACTTCTTATGTATACTCATTCTGAAGGTAAAATTCAAAATTATTTTACGTTATACAATAAGCTACTTCATATTTTGGTATTTTTTAAGGCCAATTCAGCCAAATGACAAAAAACAAGCAGAAGATGTTCTGTTTGTTCTAGAAACAAAGATAGAATAGTAAATTGTGCAACAAGTGCGATAAGTTGTCGATTGCCCACGAAAGCGAAGTTGGGCGTACGAACGAAGCAAGTGCGTTCATTCGCTCAAGGGGGTAATTGACAACATCGCACGAGTTGCAGATATAGTACAGGACAAAATATTTTAGCATGGCTTTTCTTACTTCTAAATATTATGTTCTAGAAAAAATACAGAGATTTACTTGGAAGAAAAATATTTTTAGTACCACCCTTTTTCACAGGTAAACAGATCTTCTGCTATTTTTTATTACGAATGCGGGATAAGTACCATTTTGCGCTTATTTTTCTAAGCGGTAAATGATTTGCGTGCTAATTATACTTGGCGCACTCACAAGCCAAAAAGCAATTTACTGCCCAGAAAAATGTGCGCAAAATAGTGCTTATGTATTAAAAAGACATTTAATGCTTGTAAGCGATGTAGAATTCCACTGTGCTTGGAACATGCAATTTTGAGTTGCAAAAACTGTGCCCAGTTTGAGGAGCAATAACTTTTTTTTCTTTGATAATACTTGAGTAATTGTTTCTTGCTTTACTTATTTTATCCCTTTTCTCA
Organism: Dromius quadrimaculatus; assembly: GCA_963989225.1. Classification (NCBI taxonomy): domain Eukaryota; kingdom Metazoa; phylum Arthropoda; class Insecta; order Coleoptera; family Carabidae; genus Dromius; species Dromius quadrimaculatus. Next base: position 10,687,012 of record OZ022328.1, read on the forward strand.
AGAAATACTGTGAGATCTTTGATGTGTGATGATATTAGAAGTATTTATGAGCGATAATATTGATGTATGTTTTTTCCAATGCAGACTTGCTGTTATTTTTATTTATCTTTCATATTCTTACAATAAATATAGCTGGATACATTTTGTTTAATTTATATCACTTGGTAACAAGTTGTAAAACATGTGTAAACAGAAAAATTATCATATTTCAGAATTTAAAATAACTTGAGAGGACTTTCATATGGGGTATGACATACCCCACAACACCAACCGTGAAACTTTTTTCGAGAACACTAACGGAGGGTTAATGATTGTCTCAAATGTAATATAAGTAGTCATAAACAACACTCTTCACCTATACACCTTCACTTATACTCACACGCAATATAATTATATGTATATTTTCAATATACACATAATATAGTCAACAAGTCATTGCTTGCGATGACGATATTTGTGAAAATACAGAATCTTTTTTTTCTTCTCTTTTTTTTTAATTTTTATAAGAATCATAATTGTCTCAAAAGTAATATGAGTAGTTATGAACATACACTTCACTTCTTCACCCTAACTTATTTCACACGCATAGTATACATCAATTTTCAATATACACACAATATTGGTCAACGCTCCATTGCTTGCGGTGAAGATATTTAAAAAATTTGAAAAAAAAAATATTCCGTTTTTTTCTAAATTCATATAGTGATTTTAATTATTTTTTAGATGTTATAGACATGGACATCCGCTCCATTTCTCCCTCCATCTTTACCTAATACACGCATATTTTGTCTATTTTCACGTTTATACACAATGCACGGTGAACAAGCCATTGCCTGCGATAAATATATTTGGAAAAACGCAAAAAAAAATCTAACCCAATCTTTAAAAAAAGTATAAATAATAAAATCGCGACACCCGAAAGGGTACTAACCGATTTAAAATGATAATAATAATAATAATAATAAATAATAAAAAATAATAATGATAATAATAATGATTATATTATTAATGATTGAATAATATTCGCCGGCCGAGTTCATTTTCAACGAAAGTCGCATCACTCACTCGGCAGCGACAGCTTATCAATAAAAAAATATAATAATAATATCAATGATAATCAAATGGTATTGGCCGGCCGAGCTCGCTTCGCGAGCACGACAACTTGTTTTTAACGAAAGTCACATCGCTCGCTCGGCAGCGACAGCTTATCAATAAAAAAAATAAAAATAATAATAATCAAATAATATTGGCAGGCCAATTTTTGACGAGAGTAGCATCGCTCGCTCGGCAGTGACAGCTTATCAATGAAAAAAATGGTATAATAATAATCAAATAATAATCGCCAAATTTTCTTGTCGTACTTTTTCTCTTTAAGAAATTAATTTAGTCAATTGTTCATCTTTAAACAGTAAAACTGAGAAAACTAGTAAAAGTAAGGAAACTAAGAGGAGAAAATGTTCAGAGACATAATTTGTGTGAACAAATTTCTGAGGTAACAGTGAAATATCATATGCTTTGAATTTTCAAACAGATCCTCTAATGGAATTCTTAAGAAGATAAATGTTCAGATAGTGTCCCACTGTTAGTCACTCTACCCTATATGTTTTGAAGTTATAAATTACAAAATTGAAGAATATATGCTTTGGGGCTCTCAGTTTTGTTGGCTTAACCATATGTAAGTATACATTTTGGAGTTGTAAATTGTACAAATTGAAAAATGTTTTGAAGTTTTCGAATTTGGTTCGGAATATGATTTCACATCTTCCATTTGTGAAATTTTGTTTGGTTTAACCTAAAGTGAACGTTTTGAGGTTATACATTTCAGAATGGAAAGATTTTGTGAAGTTTATATCTGAAAAAATTGCTGAAGGCTGACTCCCTGGCTCGTTACTTTTTACCTTCTTAAGGTGATTTTTTTGAATTTGAGATGAATTTGTAACGTAATAAATAAACAAGCCAACTTTGTGATGTTATATAAACAAACCAAGCAATGCAAGTTTTTAACTTGACTTATAAAAACACAACAACCACAATGACAGTTGTAATTACGATTTATACATTACTCAAACTTTACCACCTCATTTATTCACATGAGGTTTTATATGCTCGGGCGCCAGGATTTTTTTATTTTGCATGAAACAAAACACTGGAACTTTTATCAAAGGAATTCCGGTTCTGAAATATAAAAATATTTTTCCCAAAATGAAACCACCGAATGAGTTTTAAGAATTCAATTAGATCAAAGCAATATAAATGAAACGAACGGAACAATAATTACAGCAGATTGACTCATCAATCTAATTAAAACAATTGCAAAGGAATAAATCATGAATCAAACAATAATCACAACGGATTGATTTATCATAAACAATTATTTAACAAATAGAAATTAGTTTCAAGAGAGATGGCGTTTTTCGAAAGAATTTGGAACTTTTCAAGAAATAATTTGGAAAATGAATAGAACAGCCTATACTAGGCCCTGGGTGATTTCATTGTTGAACAAGCGCTTCGCGAAGAAGGTGCCAATTCAAACCCAACAATGCTACCAACCAGTCCACATTTATAAGAAATGAAATAAATCTGACAAATCTAATTCAAATCCAATTGTCTAGGCCTCTAGGCTCTGGGTGATTCTATTGTTGAACAAGCGCTTCGCAAAGAAGGTGCTAATTCAAACCCAACAATGCTACCAACCAGTCCACATTCATGAGAAATGAACTAAATCTGAAAATCTACTTTAAATTCAATTGTCTTATGGGAATTAGATAGCGTAGCGCTCCACAAGGAAGGTGCTTCCATTATCGGATCCCACAGACTCAGAAAAGTAAAGAGTGCATACTTGAAGTACTCGGCAAATCTTCGATTATATTGGAAATGCAAGCCTGCCCTATGAAAACCATAGAGTCTTTGTGATAGTAAAACGATTAAGTGTCGTCAGCGCCATCTCTTATCACAAAGTTGAAGCATATTCGTATCGCCGCCATCTTGGTTATACATATTTCTGCGCAATGGCGCTTTCATCTGTCAAATCTGACAGATGTCCAACAATTATAACTTCAACTTATTTAAACACTTAATTATGGTATTAATAATTGGTCTTACACTTAATTCACATTGTTTAACTCAGTAAATGGTATTACCTAAGTAAGTTTATCTTCTTCCACAAAATTTTTCAATCCACTATTGTTTGTAGGTTATGTTCACGGCGCGAGCACTAGAAATGTCAAACAGAAATACTATAAATGTCCGGGTTTCTGGGGATCAAACTTTTTTAGGAACGAACTGTAGGCACTAGCTTTGTCACAAACTAAGTACTTGATTTGGGATTATAAATTGAAAAATAAAAAAATATACGTCTTGGAGTTTTGAGCTTTATTGGCTTAACGATAAGTATATGTTTTGGAGTGATAGATTGGAGAATATGAAAATTAATGATTTGAAGTATTTGAGCTCGGCTCAGAGTATGATTTTACATCTTTAATTTGTGAAATTTGATAATATTGATTTATCCATAAGATTATGTCTTGTTGTTAGGTTATTTATACATCATGATCCAAACCGAAAGTAGGAAACGAAAGTAAAATGTATTGATTCAACATCGCCAATCGGCATTAGCATTAACTGCCTGATGGGTTGAAATTCCAAAACTTGTCCATTGGCAGCAATATACCGTATCAAATGTAAAAAGTCCAAGTGATTTAATTCTGGTGTTTTTGGGTACGTACTTGCGTCCTCGTTGCTTGATGTCCATGCTTCGACGTTTCACTCTATTCTCATTTCTGGATAGCAAAATTAGACGACTGCGTCCGCAAGTGTCGTTATTCATTTCCATATTTTATTCAGACTCATGTATAATTCATTTTTGTCGTCGTCTTCAGTTTGCGGTGCCTTTTCTTTGCCATTCGCGCGCGGGAATGAATCGTCACGGACTGCGAGGGAAAGAGGACAAGTAGATTTGTGGATAGATAGATAGATGTGGGCTGGATGGAAATTATTAGAGAATAGTTCACATGCGCATGAAAATTACATACACTAGAACCACCGACTACTCTACAACTTGGTAGCCGATTACTTAGAAAACATTATGATATGAACTCTGTAGAGCAAGATCTCAGGCCCGCCAGACGTTACTTATTTTCTGAGAAACAAAATGTGTGGGATAGAGTAGTGTTGGTATGTTTTTTGATCATTCGCATATTTGCTAGTTTGTGCGGATGGCCAATTTATAGATACGAGGTGCTAGAGGTACGTTAAGACATTACTTATTTTTCTCAAGTTCTTGAGTGCTGATTTTGATGTATATTTCAGAGAATGTTGTTGGAAATTGATAATCAGCACTGCTAGACACTTTTTATCGGTAGTTATTTCTGCTAGACTCTTCAAAGCTCACAAAGAATAACGTGTTATTGCTTATAGCCTGAATGCTCATTCTTATTTAGGATACTCAGAATACAATTTCAATACTTTTTGTTAACAAACAGATCAATCATAGGGCTAAACATCCTCCAAACACAATTAAAATATCGCTGTGAGTAAAAGCGTTAGGTCACTATTGGTAGATTGTTAGCCTGATAGTAAGCAAAGTATCTTAGAACATCCAACTCTTTCTCGGCCTGGCTGTTCACGAGAAGTATTGGAATTGCTCTCTGAGTATCATATATAAAAATTAGGACTCCGACTACATGTAAGATTTTGTTATTTTTTGCAAGTTTTAGAGCGTTTAATATGAATTACTGCCTATGGGAAGTGTCTGACAGTGTTGATTATCAATTTTCAACAATATTCTCTAAAACACACATAAAAATCAGCACTCAGACTTTGAGAAAAGTGGGTAATGTCTTAACGTACTTATAGTACCTTGTATCAATAATTTGGTCGTCGGCACAAACTAGCAAATATGCGTATAATCAAAGTACTGACTAACTCTACTCTAATCCACAAATTTTGTACCTCAGAAAATAAGTAAGGTCTGGTGGCTCTGGGATCTTGGACTATTGCTTTATGCCTTGATTACACGTAACGAGTACAGTGGCGAGACAGCAAATTGTCACTAGGTCGAGACAGTAATTGGAGCGAGTGAGTGTTCACACGTACTTTTGTACTCGTTACGTGTAAACAAGATGCAGCGAGTCAGTCAGTCAGTTTCGTGCACTCTTTTGAGTATGAGTTCACTAAGCTGCGCAAAGATGAATCGAAGAATAATAGTTAAATCATGTATTAAACTACTCAGAACCGCTCATATTGGAAGGATTGAGGGAGTTGTTGGAAGAAGAGAAACGTATATGGATAAGACCATGGATTTTAAGGAGATCTGGCCTTGGTGCTACAAACACTCTTTTTGGAGAATTGCAGTTAGAATGGTCGTCTCAACATCCCACTTATTGGCCATGCTATTTTTTATTATAGCAATATTCTTTGCAGAAAACAGCTTGAGAGGAACACAATATCAAATTGACTCAACGACAAACGAGTGGAGAACCTGCGACCTAAAGCACCGAGTGCATGTTCAGACCTGCCGAGTAGGCTGGCGAGTCAATGCGAGAGTGAGCACTCGGCCTAGTAAATAGAAACAGGGTCGAGCTACTGTCTCGCCCTTTCGCTAGGCCGAGCGCTTGGCCAAGTACTCGGTAATGTGTTCACACCTACCGAGTACTCGGCCGAGAGCACTGTCTCGCCACTGTACTCGTTACGTGTGATCAAGGCATTAATCAAGTCTGCGCCTTGATGCAGAACAAATAGTTCACACGTCAAGTCACGAAGTCAAGTGTGTGCTATCAGTGAAGTGGCGCTGGTGATTGCTCTAAAGGCAATGATAGCAACTACAATATCATCTATCCATATTCAAAGACCAGTGACTACAACATTCAGATCATTGGCGAGAAAACTAAAGCAACGACAAAAATGATTTATCTAAGATGATGGTGGCTTTAGCCCCGACTCTTAGGTTTGAAATTTCTATGGAAATATTCTTTGTCCCTACGAATGGTTTCAGCTTCTGGCTTCAATCAAAAATCTGACTTCCAACTGATCAAGTTGATTTATCCATGATGTTGATGCAAATGATTGAACCAACTAGTTCACTTGTGTATCAAGGAGATTCGCCAATTTAAAACATATATGTATATAGGTTTATGTAAGTAGAGTGGTCAAGTCTACTCTTAAGCATATATTTCTCATTCCTTCATCAATATACCACTGAATATTTATGGATCAAGGATCAATTTGATCAGTTCTAAATTATAATATACTTATACTCACCACAAAAGATTAAAGTTAACGTGGCTTGGTGGCTGGTAGCCGCACCTCATGGCTCAAGTTATCATTACCATTTCTCTTTGATTCTAAACTTGCAGTAATTTTCTTTATTGTCTGTTTCTCATCTTGAGGTAGAACTGTCGTAAATATCCAAACTTATCCATGAAACAGAATGATCGCACTCCCTTTTGTTCTCCTTCGAGTGTTTGTTTCTCTGGCGTCTATTTCTGATTCTGCAGTTAATATTCCTATTTATCTGATTTTTGTTTCGTGTACAAACATCTTTCGAAATTAAAATTAAAATCCTGACGCTGCTGTTGCAGTCTGCATAAAATTGAAGTTAATAAAAGTCGACAGTGCACTTTTAAACTTGCGGCGTGTTAGTGCAGTTGGCTGTGCTCAGAAGCAAATAAAAGCAAGAAAGAATATCGGATTGGTTTGCTGCAGGAAACTCTTCTGTCATGGCTGTAAGTCGTTTACTTCTGGGGCTCATTACAGCCGCAAGGCTCATTGCTTTCATTGTTTGCCTCATACTTGCTACTGTATACAGGTATGATGAGCTCTTACTGAATACCGTATTACATCAAATAATATTATCCGGTGTAATTCTTCTATCTTGAAATTAAGACTCAAGTACTTTTATCTCATTACACAGGTAGATAATCATTCCAGCTTCTTGTTCCTTTCTTATTGCCTTCTTCACCTTATTCAGTACTCTATGAGATAGAATAGTTATTTACGTATAGAGGGCTGAAAGATTAAGTTTACACCCGCGGACAAAGTTTGAGGCCCGAAGCGTAGCGAGGGCCTTAATAAGGGTGCAAATTGTCTTTCAGGCCGAGGCACGTACAACGTTTTACGCACAACTGTGATAAAATTTACTTGTGAATTTCTCGTAAGTAATTAGTTTTTGAGAACACGCAAAAATATTTATTACTTCAAAATTATAAGATGGCGTATGGTAACAAAAAACATGTCATGTGTTAAACAATTGATTTTTTTTATATGTCAACAAAATTCTGTTGTTAGTTTTCTTATTTTAATAATAATACTGGTGGCCAATTCTCTAGCTTACAGCCCAACGGGCGGTAATTTTTTTTACCGCCCGACGGGCGTAAAGTAGAAGTTACCACCATGGTAACTAAGTTGTAAACAAACAATTTTGTATCAGTTGTGCGTAAAGAAATTTATCATCCTGTTCTCTAGTTATATTGTGATTCAATAGAGACCTGATATGTTTAATACATTTTATCTGAAACAATAACAATAATATGAACCATATAGCAAGAGTATTGATTTTACTGATATTATGCAGATAATATCGCCACAAAACTCGCATATCCTTACTCGATATTGTTCGAATACTTTAGCGCGTCCCAAATTACCGATTATTCAAAGATTTCACAGTTCAATATGCGTCGTTCAATGTGAAGCTCTCGTTGGGCTCGCAAAAAAAGACGGCATCGGTGGACTGAAATAATACCAAGAGATACTTTGTGTTTTTATGTTATCATTTCATCTTACTCCGTTACACTCTTCTTTCTTTACGAGAAATTTTATGCGGAACGGCAGTTAGCGAAGCCGACAGGACACCAACGTACTTCAAGATCTTGTTATCTCACACCGTTCTATAAGTGGATATTCATTTTCAAGACGCTTGAAAGTTATTGTATCTCGTTTTCTGTGATCATATTGCTCAATATAAAATATGATAAAATAAAAGCTTCTGATGTACTATCAATATGTTGATATAATATTTTTCTCCAAGCTGGTATGCAACAAACGTTAGGTATGTAAAAGCAAATGAAATTGATACATGACAACATCGAAGCTGTGAAATGATAAGGTTCGGATTTTTAACAATCACACTATTATCATTTGCAGATAATTCGTGAAAAATAACGTGTGGTCTGTGGAACCGATAACTCATGGAAACGTCATTTCGTCCACGTCCTGGAACGTAGCGCTACGAACGCAAAAGCACATGCATCAGTTTTAATCATTTATCGTACAGCTCAAATTCATATCTGTTTGAATTGTCAAGGGTTGATAAGAGTCTTCCGGCATCTGAAACCATACAATACAAAATTCGTATACCAAGCGACAGGCCCATTTCACGTCACTTCCCAAGCGGTAATAACGAAGAAGTCTTTTCCTCCGCCAAAATTTCTGAATTGACTAGCGAAGATCGATAACTGTAGACCAAACTAATTGCGTAACTATCCTTTCCTTCCCTTTGTCAAAATTGTCTTTCTTTTATGTTAATAAGACAGTTTAAATCAAGTATAGGCTGACCATCCAGTGGAAATCACAAGCCATGTTCCAGAGTTCTCTTCATCCAAATTTCGCACGCTGGACCTTTCAAATTATCCATTTTACATACTCAAACCGTAAAGTTATAGAGATTTTTCGCTTTTTGTTTAGTTCAGTTGAAGATTGCAAAATTGCTGATAGCCATGTAGACACTTCGCATATTCATGTTTACTTTATTATAGAAAGAAATGGACTGCATAAAATTCATGTGACTTTGAACTAGCAGTTACAGTATTATCAATTCAAGTTCCTAACGCAGAGTTTCAACTGTTCTGTTATACATTTTCAACCTTATTTTATGTTGATCAATTCAATAGACTTTGATATGTTCTCTGTAGAAAGAACACTGATAGCAATGCGAAAGATTGAAGCTTGGAAGAGGCATGAAAATAGAAGAGGAACTGTCAAGCATCCAACGAGTATCAGTTGCATTTGTCCGACAATCCAGCTCTTATTTCATCAGTGATATCCTCCCAAGACAGGTTAATCTCTATGTTACAAGTTCATCCTTTAATCATCTATCATTAAATTGAGCTTTAGTTTTTCTCGCAGCGCTGCCACCTGAATTAATATATCTTTTTCTCGTAATTAGTTTTTCCTGACTGACAGCATCAAGATCCATTTGATGAAACATCTGCTGCTTCACTTCAAATGCTTTTTCAGGCCATACAAACCTAGTGGAATCTGAGTTTTTTCTCTGTCAAATATCAAACATTAATCTTCTACGTTCACACAACACATTATCCAAAGACAAATGCGAAAATACTCATTTTAAACGACAATGTACAGCAAAGCAAATTACTTTCATTCATAGAATTGTCCACTAATGACTCGTCTCTCTATCTGAATAACAGAGTAAACTGTTTCAGAATCAGGATAATATTCTTGAACTATTTACCAATGATATGTCAAAATGTCAAGTTGACAACATCAAAAATATTTTAATGTTCTCGATACTTACTATTTACCGAACAGTCCTCGTACAATTATGTATGTACAAATACACATATGAGCACATTCAATAGAGCATCACTTAGTATATTAGAGTTTTTGCCTCTGTACGAATTTGTGTAACTCGGAAATGGAGAAGGAAATATGTGTTATAACTTTTTATTCTTGAATATTCTTTATGATTGATGCTTATATTCCTGTTTATCTCTTGTTGAAGTCTTATTGATGTCCATTCTATGTTATATCATTTTGCGTGAAATATATCAATTCAGTACGGGCTCTCTATCCAATTGAATTAATCCAAGAATTGATAGTTCATGTACAAATTTTTTGATTGAAATTGAATTCCAGTCAACATATAGGTCATAGGAGTCTGTGACAAACGGGACCTAAACGTTGAGAGAGGGAGTGAGAATCCTCACTTTGTTTGTCTCAAAGGCTCAGGCCTTTGCTTCTCGATAAGTTTTTGTTCCATTAAATACTAAATAAGATTTGGGAATAATACATTTAATGGAATATAGATGTTTCTTCAAGTATATGAAAGATATTGTCAACTTGTAATGATCATTTCTTCTGTGAGGGCAGGGTGACTTCTTTAGAATCAGAATCTATACCAAATATCGAAGACTGATGAGACTTTAACTCTGGATTGTGAGTGGTATACTTGGGATGTTATTTAGTCCGTGGTGGACATTCATACATTTTCATAGAACTGGGAGAAAATAATGTTTGAGGTAGACAAACAAGCTATTTGGACCTTTCTATTAAATACCGATCGTTCTTGGACTATAGAATGATCCCGACCAATCGTAGGATAACTCATTTTCATCAATATATACGTTAATCTGACATACATATTACTGCAGTCAAAAAATGGGGAGAGTTGTATACTGGTTTGTTCTTCTTGAGAGAATCAATCTTTTAATGTTGAGTATACATATAAGTTCTGATGGAAAGCAGTACATGCAAGCTATATCTTTTGAGCATTCCCAGTAATTTCCTCTCCTAACATTGTTGAGAGCCTTTTCCATATTTGCCTAGTTGTCACCAATAGATTCAAGTCCCTGGCTTACAGCAGAAGCTAGATTGAGTGAATAGGCGGTTGCGATAGCTATGTGACAAGGAGTCGAATTCTTGTCTCACCAAAGTTTTCTCCCGTACGTTTTCGCGAAGATGCTCAGGAATACTTCTGATGTAGTCCCAATTGACTGTCTGAACCTTAGGGTACAATTAATTGAAAATAAACAGGAACACTGTTTTCGCAGCCGTCATTTCAGTCACGGTGAACCTGCACCTCCCCACCGCGTTGATTGTGCCGTTGTCTTCAAGTCATACTAATGAAGTTGAAATTCATTGCTAGTAATAATTCTGTTTGGCAAGTTTAGGTAATTTTCAATTCAATCAAGCAATTCTTGGGACACTCGAAGTCCTTTTTTTTTCAACTGGTCTGACGACTATTCCATGATAAACACTTGACGCGCGCTCAAATCTCTGATCGAAATAAACTGAACCACATTTAAACTTCAATTCAATTCTTCAGCCATTTTTTCAATTGTAACTTGGCTGTCAGAAAGCACTCAATTCCAAATATTCAGGATGTTTTCATTGATTGTTGAAATTGAATCTGTCACACTGGATATCAACGTCGACTGATTTGCAGCTATTTCTACTCACTACTACTAGAAAGTATTGTGAGACCAACCAAATTCACTTATCGAAATTTTGATGGAAATATCCGTTTAAGCATCCATGAATTTATTCTGACTATTTTTGGGTTGATGTCGGTACGTATGTTCGTGCGTTCGTGCGGGCGTGCGTAACTCGCAAATCTCAAAACTGGTTGAACGTGTGATGTTTAGATTTTGTATATGAGACTGGTATAGGCTCGCATTATGTTTCCAATTGTCTGTACCGGATGTGCACTCTACATGAAACTTGTTTTTAATTTTTCTCATAAATCCAGAAAGATCTGCCGTAGGATGCTCAAATTCAGTATCTAAACTTGATGTTGTATTAAAATGGTTATCTGATATTTTTGTATGAATCGGCTGAGCCAGATGTGCACTTTACTTGAAACTTTTTTCAATTTTTTTTGCACAAATCCAGAATGATCAGCCATAGCATATTGACATTTAGTGTTTGAACTTGTTATAGCATTAAAATAGTAATCTACAATTTTTGTATCAATCGGCCAAGCCGGTAGTGCAATTTATGAGTATAACAGACATTCAGAATTCGCAGTATAAAACAATCAGTTTGATTGAGATGATAAGATGGGCAATGACAATCTGTTGTCAATTTTGAATTCAAAATATTTTTCCTTAAATTTCATTTCCGTAAGCATGACAAAAGCGCCAAAATTGGATCAGAACATGCTTTGTCATACAAATTTGAAATCAATTTTCATAATGTTGGTCGCACTGTCCAGCTTTAATTTCAGCTTCATTGAACTCCAAATATACATACTTATCAGACCTCTTGAAAGCATAAAAAACTAAATGAGGCACTGGATTCTACGATTATCTGACGGCCTGAAAGTACAAGAAAATATTGTGAATCTAGAAAAATTTACATCCCGCGATTCTGATAGATGTATCCATTTTGAGCATCCCTGAATCCATTTTGACTAGTTTTGGCTTGATGTCGGTACGTATGTACGTATGTGTGTGTGTATGTGCGTTACTCGCGAATCTCAGAATTCGTCAAATATATAACGCTAAAATTTTCTATAAAAGACTGTTATAGGATCTAGGATCTTGATGTGCACCTCGCATTGCAATCGTCTGTACTGGAAGTGCACTTTATCTGATTCTTTTTTTTTAATTCTCCGCTAAGATCAAGAACGATTAGCCGTAGGATCTTGGAAATCAGTATTTGAAATTTCTGTAGCATCCAAATGATCATCTCCTTTTTTCGTCCCAACCTGCTGAGCGGGAGGTGCACTTCATATTACAGACTTTTCGAATTTTTCTCATAAAATCAGTCGCAGTATATTGAGATTTCGAATTAAGCACTCTTATAGCATCTAGTTGTACACCTTGCAATATGATTGTGATCTGTCAAGCCAAGAGTGCAGTTTATTCGAAGCATTTTTCAATTTCTCTCACAAATCCAAAATTATTGAACGTAGAATATTAGAATACAGTATTCAAGATGATAGTACTGTCCAGATGCTCATATCCTATTCATAAATCCAAAATTATTGATTGTAGAATATTAGAATACAGTATTCAAGATGATAGTACTGTCTAGATGCTCATATCCTATTTTCATTAAAATTGAATGAGTCGAGAGTGCACTATATCTAATGATCTAGCAATCTTGCGCATAAATTCAGAACTATTAGCCGTAGAATCCTGGAAATCAGTACTTAAGAATGTTGTAGCATAAAAATGATGACATACTGTTTCTATAGCAACCGACTAGCCGTGGAATGATGAGATGTTGAGTTTGATTATATATATATATATATATATATATATATATATATATATATATATATATATATATATATATATATATATATATATCCAATGACGTACAAGTAAGTCACGTGATGTCCACGCCAGATTTTCCAAATCTTCCTGAATGCTGTTTTCAAGAGACCATAAGTTTCTGGTTCCAAAAAAATATTTTGCTCATACTTATTTCAAAATCGATATATTCATCTAGAACCAGAAATCTATATCTTCTAACCAGTCTGTCACTTCCAACTGAATCGACATTTCTAGATGATATAAGTTATATGAACTCTACCAGCATGAGAGCTTCACCTATGGAAATGGAACTAGTTCTAGCTATTTGGTTCACTTATACGCAGTCAGAAAAAAAAGAACGATTACATGACTTCCAAAGGAGTATTAATAATTTGTGTTACCCTACTGTGAGATATCCAAGTCTTCAAGAAGCTTCGAAGCAACAATCTCTAGATTATATTAGGTACATTTCTGTGGAAGTGTGCTCCGAATATCACAATTCTCATTTCGTTACTTAATGGGCGAACACAGAAGAATACCCACAACACTTCAAACTGAGAAATGTAGAAATCATAGCAGCCTTAATAATAATTTGTACTTATTATCACTTTTACAGCAATCGTTGGCAGTCCGAAAGCCAGTGTTTCATGCAATTCCAAAATCATTATCATATACAATACACATTCGTACCACAAGAATCCTAAGAAAATGATCATTGTTGTTCGCGAAATGACAGTGCTTAACAATGATGACATAAAAAGTCTGTCAAGAGGAAAGATTCGTACCCATCCTACTTTTTCTCATATTTACAAAGCGTGTAATCAGAAAGAAATGGCCGCAGAAAATGCAAATGTACATTTGTTGAATGTGTTGAGATACCTTGTTGTATTCATGACAAACAGATCGTTAATGTTGGAAAGACTCAATTACCTTTGTTATTATTTGATCGAGCGTGAGCTTTACTTGAAACTCAAGAAAAATAGAGCAAAACAAAGTTCACCAAAGATAATTATTTCAGAGCTATTCATCAGATGGAGTTGATTTCTTTAAACATTATCGTATATACAATTTCCGAAATTATTTTTGAAGCTGTAGGCGAAAGCTGCCACTCTCTACTGAATGAATATTCTACGATTATGTACGTATAACATCTTGAGATTGAAACAAGCTCTTATGTTCACATGTGCAGGAAACCCATTTCCTAATATGACCCAGTGGCGACTCCGTCTAAAAATTTTACAGTCACAACCCTCATATTTGAATAAAGGTGCGAATTATATCCCATCTACAAATTGAACTCATATCTCTTATCAAGCTCGAATAGTTCGCTTTTGTTACAAAATTACGGCGTAATATTCATGGTGAAATATCTTTGAGCCATTTGCATGATTTACGACTTATTCTCACAGATGTTCTCCTCTTGATAAATCTCATAAACGCGTTTCTCCGTCAGCAAATATTCGAATGTCCGCATTGCACTCACCTACTTCTACGATAGATTCTCCACTCTTCTATTTTTTAAGGGTTATAAAACTGGTTTAAGCTCAGACAATGTAATCTGCTTTGGAGAACCAATCGATATCGTAATGAAATTCTTCTAAGAGAGCTGCGCTTCCTCATACGATAAAGTATTTGTTGGTTTGTAGCTCAACAGAAAATTGGTGGAGAATGCCTTATCTCCACTGCAACATGCAAGACAATACAACCCCAACATCATATGCAATAATCTCTATCGATATAATATTCGTATGTGTAACAAAAGTTGTTAGGTAGGAGCTTAAGGTATGTAGCTGCAATATTAATAACTTATGACTTGATATACGATCAGATGGAAAATATCGAATTGTTGAAGCAGCAGTAATTGTACAAATGACAGTCAGAAATTATTCAATACACTTCCACTATGGATGTTCAGAACTAATTATGTGTCAAACTTCTGGCTATAGAGTTATTTATAGCCTATCATTATAATTAAGTTCCGCCCGTGGTTGAGACATACATGGTATTGGTGACTTATAGTTTGAAAATTCATAGAATCAAAAATCATAAACGCTTCTTTCGATGAAGAGTTGCCTTATAGCTCAGTCATTGAAAATGGAGAATCTTCACCGTTTACTACTGTTCCATCTGTTGCAACAGTGCATTCGTGAATCAGTAAATGAGAAAAATTCATAGTCGTATGTATGGCTGACATACTGTCCAAAGACTAATAATACAGAACCGAATATAGGGGGAAAGCTTTTTAAATCCCTACTATTTCTGGCGCATTATTGGGCTGCTCCCATATAATTTTTTATCAGATATATCGTTTTGTAGATAGCTATTTCAGTAGCAAGAAGCCAACTAGACTACTATACAAAAATTTTATGAATAGATAAAGCAGCATTGACCCGAAAAGTTATAGTTTATAACCATAAGTAGCATCACTATGCAGCTAAAAATCGTTACGTTCTTCGGTTCTTCATTGATAGTAAATTGTTTAATAAGTAAAGGGAAGAGGTAGTTTTCTAGTGAGTGTATAAGATCAATGTACGAGCGTAGAGAGTAAATTAATTATACACGAACTTGAACATCTACTTTTCTTTACGTATACAAAAATAACATGAAAATTAAAAATTTGACATTACATAAATGTTTTTCTTAAAGAAGCTATGTCAGTTTTGTTTTCTTAATTTTTATTATTAACATGATCATGGTAACAATACATCATAACGACGAGTAAATAAACAATTTTCGAAATGGATCGAGAAGAGTTTCCTGATATTTGAAAAGCTGTGTCAGAAGCAACCTCAAATCTACTCCCGACAAAATCAAAAGAAAAATACGAAAAATGTCACGAATTATTTTACCAGTGGAGAATAATAGAAAAAAGTCCAGGGAATTATTGAAGATATTTCAATAGCTCACTTTTTTGAAAAGGTTAGTTTTATAGTCCAACTTGTTAATATTTTTATCATAATTTTCATACTTTTATAGGCTAAGACTTTTGAATCCTCATCATTGTGGTCAGTGTATTCTATGTTGAAAAGCACGCTGCTAATTGATGAAAATGTGGACATTGCTGTATATAGAAAGTTGATTGCATATATAAAACGTCGAAATGAAGGGTATATGGCGAAGAAATCTGAAGTTTTGACGATGGATCATGTTAAAACATTGCATGATACAAAAACAAAGAAAAAGGTGTCTTTACAATCTTATCAGATGTGGGAGGTGTCAATGGAATTGCATTATATCGAACGTATTCGAGTTTACGACCAAGAAGTATTGGTCATCGTAGGTTCTTCGTATGTTACCAAAAAGGCAAATGTACTGTGCAGCCAGTAGGAATTAATACTTTCTACAGTATACCAAGAAAAATTGCAGAGCATTTACAACTTCTAAATGCCAGTAGTTACACCGGACATTGTTTCCGAAGGACTTCTGCGACATTACTTGCAGAGAGTGGGGCTGACATCCAAATGTTGAAAAGGTATGGAGGATGGCGTTCGAGCACCGTTGCCGAGGGATACGTTGAGGAGAGTATCGAGAATAAAATAAATACGACAAGAAGAATTTTCAATGACCAGCATAACGTTAGTAAGCAACCTTCATCTATTGGAACTTCTTGTGTCTCATCAACAGAAGCATCAAGCGAACGAGCCAGCATTTCTTTGTCAGTTTCGGATTTACAGTCGATGACATCTTCTTCTGGCACAAAATTTGAAAATTTACACAATTGTACATTTGTAATCAATATTAATAAGTGTAATGAGGATGAATGAATTTGTTTGTTGCTATGAAGAAGAGTGTTTCTATGCAGAAAAGTTTGTTAAGTGGAAAAGTGTTACTAACGAGAAAAGTAGCACTTCTCTTCATTATTTTCTATCCAGAAAAGACGCGATTTTCTATCAAGTACACGAAAAAATAATTTGTAGCATAGGCTTATCACTAACGAATGAGCTGGAATTATTGCTGGTAGATCAATAGGGCTACATTTTTTGCATCACCTAATAGATGGTGAGAAGTTTGTTCACTTCCTGAATAACACTTTGCCGGAGTTATTGGGAGACGTGCTATTAGCTGTCAGAAGAAATATCTGGTTTCAGCCACCAGATGAGGCTCCAGCTCATTGAAATGTTCATGCGGTGATTGGTCGGACGAGCAGTACCTTGAACAATTGATAGGTCGTTGAGGTTTCTTTCCGTGGTCTGCACGAGGTCTGGCTTTTGATGCTGTATATTATAAGAAGATCTCTCAATAACATTGATAATCAGTGTACATCACAACATTATACAGAGACTATGAAGTCTCACAATACGTCCTATATTCATGTTCGACTTTGGATAAGTTCTCCTCAATTTTGGAATAGAGAGTTGCTTCATTATGTTACTTATTCAATTAATTCTTTTCAGAAAAGTTATTAGTATCATGATAGAATCATTGTTTGCTTTATCTCTGGAAGATAATTTTTGACAAGAAAAAAAATGCGTCATCGAAGGAATATTTTGTATCAAATGATGTTATATCCCAGAGATTGTAGTGGATATCTACTACTCAATCTATAGATAGTCACTTGTAAGTGAGAGAGTCTGTAACAGACACATAACGTCTGCGGCTGATGACTCAATGAATCATCGTCCAAGATATGCTAATCAGAATTATTATAACCGTATGATTCTACTACACCTGCCATACATGATCGATAATATTGTTGGAAGGATTAAGTATAGGTACTCTATAGAGGAGAATGAGTAGATTATCTGAAGTGTATACAATATGTCCTTTAGCTTAAAAATCATGAATATCTGCTACAAAATTCAGATTTCTTCATAAACAGGAAAATACAATGACAAGATGTTTTGGAATAGGGTGTATCGTATCAAATTTTTTCTAAATTTTTGAAATGGGAGAGCATGAAATATCGGCTCACTGGATGAGAACACTATTTGTTTTAATATTCCCAATGCAATTGAGCAAGAGAGAGATGTATCACGGTATTGGTACCTAATCATGCAATGCTAATTGATGTGATTGGATCAATAGCTCCTGTTTCATCCAAACACACCTCATTCGATGCAAAATATTGTGCTAATGATATCATAAGTAAGAAATCGTCGATTTAGAGCATTCTTTATCATCAAAAACTGCCGTCATAGATTCTTTCAAAATCTGACAAGTTTCACACAATTACAAATTCAGGAGTCGGTCTTCACACTATCGTCTTGAATAGGGCAGTAACTGTAGTCACATGTTTCGTCCTCATCAGGACTCTTTAGTACAATATAGCAAGCCGCTGATAGTCGGACTTGTAGCTGCGAGACTAATGAGAAGTGAGTTGATACATGGCATGCAGAGAAATGTATCTGCAACAGTACCATCTACCATAATACAGTCGAGATGACAGATTTAAATGAATGCAGGACACTGTAATGTAAACTCATGTGGGTCATCATTTTGTTTAGAAAGTCGATTGAAATATTCTATAGCCAGGTCTGTGTGTAGCAGTGAAATTAAATAATTCCATGAAGTACCTTGGGAGAAACGTCCAAGTATAAATATACAACTCAACTATCAGGAATCAAATATGAATAGTTCCAGTATGGAATCAGTTTCGACCAATGACTCATTCTGCCAATCGCAACACAGTTGATTGTGACTCAGTTCAATGGAACCAAAATTCAACTATGATTGAACAAGTGGTTATGAACCAACAATCATCAATTCGTGATTAGTTGCACTGAAAATAATTGTGAAACAATATTTTACATTTTTTGCACATTTTTGTCTGAAAATCTTGGAAAAAAGTCATTGAGAATAAGAAATTGTTCAAGCAGATATAAACACAATTGCATCAAGTGTCTAAATCAGGTGATTATTATGAGAGATGAATTTGTAGATAAAATTTAACTTCATATCACGTACCATTGTACGATGAAGTGATAGTCAGTATAATTCAACCACGAAATCCAGAAATTGTTGAATCAGATGTTTCAGATATGTTGAAGATCCAAGGAAGTCTTGAAAAGTAGCTTTTACTGCCTAATTGAAAGGGAAATGAAGACTACTTATAATAAGAAATTTGAAGACTTTTGGTTATCTCTGAACGTTTATTGTAACCAAGTTTTTTGATGTATACTTTCTTGCAAAACTTTCTCACACACCCTAATAGCACTATTCGAATTTGTGAATAGCCTTTTGACTATAATCCTGGAATTTCATATTTCAGAAGTAAGTTAGTGTAAAGGAGTAAAAATATTTAATTAGTAATGTTTGAGTTTCTGTGAGCCCAATAAAATTGGAATTAAGTATAATGAGGATGAAATTATTATCAATAAACAAAATTATGTACTTTAATACAACTTTTTGTGTGTTGGCAAATAGAAAAAAATGCGATAGCAAGCTTCATTTATTGTTATGAATAAGTAGATGGTGAATGTACATGGAAATTGTGACGAGTAAGGCCCCAAAATCCGTCACAGTTGCACATCCCAGAGCCTTCTGTTACCGTCAATAATTTTTCAGTCCATCAAAATTAGTTTACCTCTTGTACTCCCTGTAAAATTTCAAATATAGTAATTCTGCTTCAGCATACAACACCGCTTACCGTAAGTTCATCAGTCATCAACTGCATTGAATCCGTTTTAATATATCTCACATGTGGTGGAATGAGGTTAAGTTTTGAAAACACCTGGAATGGAAAGCAACCGATATTGTATGATCTGTATTTATGTCTTGTGTCTCACTGTTAATAAAATCTGAATATAATCAACCGTTGTTCTGTAAATATGTTGTATATTATATATTTTTTTGTTTGACGTTCTGCGTGACCTTTGACCATACACAAACTAGATCCGACACTTGACAGTTTCTATATTACCGATCGATTGAATATTTAGAACAATTTTAATGTTATGGAAATAAAATCAGGAAAAAATGTATCTGACAGAAGAGTAATGGAAAACTTGTTATTGTAATGAAATTTGTATTCATAAAATTACTTCTTCTCCTATTTATCTGTATGTTTTCTTTACATTACTGTTGGCGCTAATATGTATTTGATTTAAAAACATGTTAAGGGAGGTTTCATCAAAATTTGGGTATAAAGAAGTCCTTCTGACCGACTTAAGTCACTTCTTTGTAAGTTCAGTCTTCTGTGCAGCCGTTCCAAGGTACGCTTCCAGTTCTAATACCAAGTGTCATCTTCAAAAAGGAACCTAAAATATTTTTGCTGTTTTGAACTTGGAATATTTTTGCTGTTTTTGAACAAAGAATATTTTCTGAATAATTTGACGTAGAAGCACTGCTGAAAAAGTCTTCGTGATTTCGCAGCGTTTGATTGAATTAACGTAGAAGCACCGCTAACAAAGTCTTCGTGATTTCGCAGCGTTTGATTGATTTAACTTAGAAGCACCGCTGACAAGGTCTTCGTGATTTCGTAGCGTTTGATTATTTCAACGTAGAAACACCGCTGACGAAGTCATTGCTGACTTCACAGTGTTTGAAATACATAACGTAGAATCACTGCTGGAGGGGTCACCTGGTGACTTCACAGTATCGAACCGACTTAACGTAGAGTCACTACTTGGGAACCAGTCTGGTTCCACAAGCGTCTAAAATAAGTTAATCCACCGTTTGGGAAATCGCTTCACGATCTGTTTGTTTTGAAGTTTCTCGTCATCTGCGACCGCTGGTCATGTGCAGCCGTTCCGTCACCGTCAACCAAATTATCACCGTGCAAGTTCCTGTAACATATATGTTCTTTGTTCACTGTCATCGTTTATGTGTAATAAATCTCATTGTGACACCCACCTCCTGATGATTATTTTTGACAACCCTAATCCTTCCCTTCTGAGCTATCCAGCCGTCTGCCATAGAAACTGCGTCACCGACCGTATTGGCACCCGAGCACACCGTCAGCAGTTCTCAACAGCGATGCCAAAGGTAACAACCCCGCCATCAGCCAAGGGTATCGTTACAGAACATAGAAATAGATATTGGAGAAATTAGATCTTCTTTATACTGTCTCTGTTTCATTCAGGTGACATTTTAATGTGGATAATCTTACATTTATGAATGGCCAGTTATACTATCAATATGGATCCATCCAAACCAGTAGTTTTTTAGATGGCTCCATCAAATAATGAACTGAAAAAAAGTTGAATAACTTGAGGGTGAACAAGTTTAGATTTTCACCATATTAGGCAGTGATTCATTCAATGAATATATGGGCGAAAATATCATGACATGAAATCAAGTATTCCATAGGAAGGCTTGGCAAGTAATGAAAACTATTGTCCAGATGTCATACGCCCCATTTCCATATTTTGATATAGATCCATTGCAAAACAAAATTATTTACTTTGATTCAACCAAGTCCCTGATTATCGCACGCACGAGATTATGTGCGCTACGAGAACTCTTTGAGTTAGTTGGCAAATCT
Source organism: Dromius quadrimaculatus (assembly GCA_963989225.1). Taxonomy (NCBI): domain Eukaryota; kingdom Metazoa; phylum Arthropoda; class Insecta; order Coleoptera; family Carabidae; genus Dromius; species Dromius quadrimaculatus. The sequence goes on from OZ022328.1 coordinate 10,708,429, forward strand.
AGAAAAGAATGCGATAGCCAGCTTCATTCATTGTTGAGAAGATGTAGATGGCAAGTTCAGCTATAATATCGAAGATTTAATTGAAGCTTTGTATGTGGAAACAGAACGGTAGATATCGATGGAATTAGTTCTTCCTTATATTATTCTTGTTGTCTTCAGGTGACATTTCATTGTGGATGATTCACAGTTGTACTGACATTATATATTAACTACAGAAGAGCTCTTATCATCCAAACTAACAGTATTCTGGACAATCTTATCTTGTAATGAATTAGAGGACAGTTTAAGAACTTGATTTTTTTAACATTGAGTTAGTGATATATGTTTGCAGCGAAGCATCAAGACATGAGATCTTCTTTCATATTTTGATATATATTTCTTGCAGAACAAGAGTACACAGAGCACAGTTATTATTCATCAGGACTCTACAATGTGAAGAACCGATGATCTCTATGAGCTTTATTAGAGCTGGTCTGGGGAGAATAGTTTGAAATCACTTTTACCGCATATTCAGAAGAGACCAGAATCAGGGTTTCATTCAGATTTATAGCAGAAATTTCAGCTCAAAGAGGTCTAAGGAGCATTTCGGGGGACAGTTCACACAAGAACGGTTCTCTTCAATCTAACGAAGTATCTTTTAATATTCATCGGGACAAATCTCCATGCTACAATAAGATATATAATTTTTCGATCAACATATAATAATCTTCAAGAATCTTCCCTCAAGAGGCTTTCTCCGATTTTGTTAGCCATATTGATATCAAAATTACATCTGCTGCTCTGACTTATGATGTCCAAGTATTTGATTGTTAATGTGTGAACACTCACAACATGCTAAAATAGATCAGGATCCAGTTACGTAACTCGAATGTGATTTGCTTGCTCAGAAACACTTTGATTAGATTTGGGGAAAAGTTATATACGGTGTGCCCTTGAGGAAGGGGGAGACATTATGATAGGTGCCGCAGGGTATCCGAAAGTATCACGGCAAATTCCAGTATGCTACCCTCTTGGAAGTGATGAGATTTTCGAGAGCAGTAGTTTTTATAAAGATATGCGATAATTTATATATAATATATTCAATTTTTCTTTGTGGTGTTGCCGATTGATAAGCCCAGTTCATGATGGATGAAGCGTCCTACATGCTTTCTCGATAACAAATGAGTAACAGAGAAATGAAATATATCATTTATTTTATCGTTAACACGTTCAACTGCATGTCGTCAGCAATTTGAAGCAATAATGAACTTACAAAATCTCCTCTTTCAATCCAATAAATTGCTGTCCTGGCCATCGTCTGTATGATTGCTTTTCGCTTGTCGCCACGATGAGCACTTTTATTTATACGGGATTTAAAATGCACGCTGGTGTCGCATAAGCCTGACAATAAAAAATAATTATAAAATGGAATACGCAAATCGCCAGCCGTCGTCCGGTGTTCAGAGAGTAAATAGAACACACAAAAAGCGTAATTGGAACGGCTGAGTGTATCGTATTATGTGCAACTGTTTCCATGGGTGAAATTATTCAATCACAAGATAATCTTCCTACAATGCTGATATTGTACAGAAATTTTTATTTCATATTTTAATACAGTTTCTGGAAGAACTGGCTCCTACTTCAAGTGATATCAAAAATTTGGTAACAACCTGAAGTTATGATCGATCAACCACCAAATACTGAGATCAGAGACTTTGTATGATGTAGTCAATCAATGTTATATAATTTCAGCCAGTTGAAACATTTCGAATACTTTCATCACCAACTATTGCAAAGTGAAATATTTTCCTGTGATGTACTTCACAATTACATTCTTGTTTCCCTGTAGTAAATTCAACTTAAGTTTCAATAACAATATATCGGATCACACATCATGAGTTGTATAATGCTGCACCTAGAACAGAAAGGAACGGATGACTGATCATTTGATACAGTTAGGTTGAAGGCTGTGATAAATTCAGTAGTACGAAAGCTATTCTAGTTGAATCAAGTCTGGAAGGATCACAAAATTATATCAAAATAATTCTGGAATATGTGAAAAAATATGACATAGAATATCCTAAGTTACCTTAATCATTTCTACTTTGGACCTTCTTATATACAAATATATGTCACAAGCTTACTATGATACTGTCTTCTCTACTTCCCAAAATAAGGAAGTTTTGTATATAATGAAGTTAGTACATTAGCGAATATAGTATTAGACACGCAACTGGGGATAAACCTCAGTTCATTATTCCTCAAGTTAAGTTATCGCAACAGCTTCCAGTGATATTCAGTTTGAATCATCCCATTTGAGTGTCATAATTAATTTTGTTACCGCAATGCGAGAGTTGCACAGAATAAGACCCTTTTCTCTTTTGTCTTGAATCTCGAAATCACTGTCGAGCTATCTGCAACAGATGATCAAACAGTTATCTTGTTGAACTCTTCTCTAGCGGATTTGAATAAGTTTAGATTTTTTAAAATCTACGCCATATTTCCCACTTTGTCAGCTGCTCAGTTTGGAAGGTATGACTTCTATTTCGCGATAAGAGGAACTAAGTTGACGCAAAAGAACATAAGAAGCAACAGAGGGTCTTTGATGCCCCAGTACCAAGTTGGCGTAGAAATAATGAGCTGAAAAATCATTGCAAGTCTTGAGAATCGTGTTTCTCCAAGCATACCTTCTTGCATGACAATTAATATCTAGGATACACTCAAGTTGATAGTAGTCTCCTTCGCTTAGCAACTTGTATAATATACTTCATCCAAATCTTCAAAAGATGTATATACTAAATCAGTGAATATGAATCAATCTATCGAGTGCCACACACATATCGTGCGAAACATGTGATTGATATGAATTCAGTTCCTATCATTCAATAAATGTTGCAGTGATAATGTAGAAGTATCAAGCGTACTCCTCTTCCTATTGTACCTCATCTGATCCTATGGAACATAGCGCTGATTGAATTTTTTATGAAGCACTGTTATTTTTCACAACTCTGTCATAGGGAGAACAAAGGCATCTAGAAGATATTGTAGAATACTATTTCAGTAGTTCTGCTATAACCATTTAGAGAGTACATGTGCCCAATTTTCTTTCGCTCGTTACATTGTCTCTATGCTCCTAGATTCTAACAGAAGGAGGACACTATTGGCGCAAGTGATTTAACATTATAAACCAGTGAAACACATTGTTTTAGAAGCACCCTTGTTTCACTGCTTTTGAAATATAGTGATAATAAGCCCTTCCATACCGTGATATTCTGCTTCTGTTGTACAGATGTTAAAACGGCCTTTTCTCATCTATTTCTTGTATGACGTGCCTCGATCATTGCTGTCCACAAAGGATTAGGAGTAGAATTTACAGGGAAACATAATGAAGAAGTAACATGACAAGAGATGAATAGAAAGACGTCAATCTGTACACATTCTATTTCGCATCTCTTTCTCTGTCTCTCTCTTCGTGTGCATGTTTGGATATACCTAAGAAAGATATTTGAAGAGAAATATAGGTCAAACACAATATGAAGATAGGTCATGCATGTTATATTGTACGCACTGTATTATATTGAGCAAATCTTAGCTCTGGCAGAAATTTTTGTCGGAATTAACGAAATGTTAAACTGAGCATACTAATACTATTATTGTTCACTTCGATCTGTTCAAATCGTTTGTAGAACCACTTCTGCAGCCTAAGAGTCAAACTTGACGTCCACATATGTTCGATTAAGCGTCTCTTCTAGTGATGTACAGGTTTCCACAGGCTAACTTGTGGAGGTGAGAATCACAAAGTATTGAGGTTATGTGGTGCACCTTGTTGTGCTTTTAAATGGTCTTTCTAGCTTAACAGAACGGAAAGCTTAACAGTTGCTCCAAATATTCTACGAAACGATTACTCATCCATTTTCTTAGCAAGCTGACGTTGCGGTGTTAAATGATTCTATTCTGATAATCAAGTATTAATATACGGTTCTTGAGTTAAAGCAATGAATTTATAGAACGAAATTCATATACATACCACGTATGGAGAAATATCTATTGTATCTCAGTCTGAGGTAACTGCCTCATTTCTTTAAATCTCATGATCAATTATGATGTAAAGCCCCAAACAATAATCGCATTACATTTCAATCGAAGAAATTGGAGGCTGTGACAGGTTTTCAGCGATTTTCATGAAGTCATGGTGGAAGAAAATGCGTTTGAGATTCTCCTACAAATTTGAAGAAATAATATGAGCGTAGACAAAAAAAAATTCCATAACCGCACATGGTCTTCGTATATATAGATGAAATATGCTGATGACCGCCTACACCAAATTTGGATTAGTAAGTAGGATGTTGTTCTTGGTTGAAATCTGATCTTATATAGTTATATCATTCATTTGGGTGGCCAGCCAATTCGATTTGCCGCAATATATTCAATTCGCATGTAAACAGCATACATTACGAAATCTAGTAAAGAGTCTACGTGAGGTTAATGTCCAACCGCAATAATTAGACCATAGCGTAAGAGGTGATCATTCTCGATTTCAAGCAGAAATTCAATGAACGTAATTGATTGGCAACGGTGTGTTCAATTATTACCTTTTGGATATTTCTTGTGACGTATTAATGCTGAGTAATTATTGATTCTCCAGTTAATAGGAACCGTTTGCACTCGTTACTATCAAAGTAGTACCATAATATAAAAAATTAGGACAAACTAATTGAATGTATAAGAGATACAAGACATTTTCATGGGAATTAGTGAAGCATCTTCAGCTAACAGAGGAAACTGAACTTGAACCATTATCATAACTCGCAAATTTAACCTTATCAAGATACTATAACTTATCTCCTCAAAAGTATCTTGGTTATCATAATAAAAAGCACTTTTGTTTATTAGAATGAAGAAAACACAAAATTTGAAATCATCAATATTCCATATATGATTCAAACTGCAAAACACGATCTGTTACTCCACTGTTGCTTGAAGAGGATATAAGTCAAATGAATTTGAATTCATTCATATTGAAATTGATGAGTTCTCAAATCTTTCCAATCTTAATGTAATTCAGTCCACGTTTTCGTACTAAATTTGGATGAAATTTCTATTCTCCTTCAAGAAGGTAAGTCTTGTTCACGCCACTTCGTCGATAAGCCCTGATTTGATTCCAATCTCAGTTTATACGCGATTAAATTGGATTTCTTGCCCCAGGTACCTACTGACGAAATAGGGATAGGATCTAAGAATATTCACTGATAATACGATGAAATGAAAATCGGTGAGAGTCGTGAAAGTGATGCAAAATTGATTGAATATATCTAACATTGTATTCCACTGGTGCTTTGATGAATAATGAATGAGGCAGAAATAATGAAAAGAAACATTTTTGTACACAAAGTTATATTGTGAACCTTGTATAATCTCACGTGCCAGCCTTTGTTTGTATTTGGAATTTAAAAGTTTTATCCGTTGGTATATAATGATAACTATTGGACTTTTTCTAAGCCTATGAAGAAACGATAATTTGCCATTTTCTGTAACACAGTCGCTGAAACAATGGTGATAAGCCAATTTCTTGTGATGTAGGAATCACTTACAAAATAAAGATTCCCACCAGAGAACAAGAAGTATTTAGGGTGGAGTGGACATCAATATACAAGGAATAAGGTCAGAGTCCAAGTTGATATAGATAGATATTTAACAGTTTACATGTTCTTGTGGATGATGGTGACTTCCTTGAATTCTCTTTTGTACTAGTAATACTCTCTTTTCAGTATCCTAGCACTTTTATATTGTATGCGGTGATATTGTTTCTAGGCAAGATCTACTATACCAGACTTTGAAATTCTGCCTTTTGCTATGTTGTCGATGTTCTTTGATCTTTGTTTCGGACAGGCGTTCAATTTCACCTATGTAGGCTTTCCTGCACTCACAGTCCAACTTATGAATCTCCGTTTGTTTTTTGACGACAGTTCCGGTTTAGTTGTTGCTAGGATGTTCCTGATTGTGATAATGGCTAAAAATCCTGTTATAGTCTTGAACTAGCTGGCGATTTCTCTCACTTGTTAGAGAATCATTCAACATACTGAATTTATAGCTCGTTTTTCATCTCTTCCTTTTTCTTATCATGGGTGACTTCTGTTTCTTAGTGCCTACGAACTAATTTTGGGATAGTGTGATCGGCATATTCATTGTGTTCAAGTATGCTCTTGATGCTATTCATTCTTTTAGAGTATTTTTCTTCCATATTGTTATGTTTTTTGGTCTGGTGAATAATGTATTGGCTATGTCATTCTTTGTGTTCCGTGCATGGTTGCAATTTCAATCAAGATATCGTTCTTGTGTGTTGTTTTGCGATGAACAGTTAGCCGTTTGTAGCTATGTATCTTCTTTACGGAAACATTTGAAAATGGTATGTTGTTGTTCACTCTCCTCTCCATCGCGAACTTATGTTGTTGAGATACTCTTTTAGTTGTAAAATGTTGTTGCTCCAAATGATGAATGTATCGTCAACGTATTGTAGGCCCAATTTTGATGAAATCTTAGTCCTGATATATACAGCTTCATGGAAAAATTCCATAGAGATATTAGCAACGTGATAGTGGAGCTTCGAAATGAAGTGTTATTTGATGAAATTAATCATTATCTTTGACATCCAAACGGAAGGTATCTAGATAGTCAAGAATAATACTTATAACAATTCAAGAGAAAAATCTCCAAAGAGGTATTTTTCGCATACACGTGACTCCTAGACAAGCAGAATGATTGATAACCAACAAACAAGTAAAGCCATACTACACGTAGTGTAGCGTAGAGAAAGAAAACCTACTAATAAATGCTATTCATTAATCAAGGAAGCCCAGTAATGGATGCAAGCACAAGAAAAAATTAACAGTAAACTTACAGTGTCTGAAAGAACTAAAAAACTAAGGATTGGTATAGTCATAAAAAAATGTGTTAAGAAGTCAGTTAATAAGTCCACCTTCCTTCATAGTAAACGCTAATGTAACTTTTATTATTCTGAGTCGATATAAAATTGTAAGAATATGTGTCAATTAAATCATAAGAATCGTCATCAACTTTTCATTGCTTAGCATCATCTTCTCATTTCAAATGTTTCCAAGTCCATAGCAATTTGTTCCAGTTATCCATAATGCTGATGTTATCACAAACTTGTAGCTCTGTACTGTGGAGAAAAATGACCAAGCATTAAGAATATCTCCCCTAGAATCTTACGAACTTCGTCGTCCAATATTACACAATTCTTGAGCGCTATGTTCCAATTTCAGATAATCGGGCGAACATACGATGCATAGCTACCGCCTATCTAATCTGTCATCTCTGATGTAATTTGTCATTATTGTATCTACTTGCTCTGCTGCCTCGCAGAATCATCTGCAATCCAAAAATAAAGAGGTATACGCCATATTAATCATGTATTATATGACATGAATGTAAACTAAACATAGTTGAGATGTACACGGTGAATGTCTTTGGAGGATACAAAAAAGTGCACTTAGGTATTTACGAAGCATCGCTGATAAGAACTAGCAGGATGAGAATTATCTTATGTAGTTATCAGTGGCATATTGAAATATTGTGCAGAAATGGAAACTCGTTTTTGTCCTTATTACATAATTGATCAGAAAGGAAATTGTAGAGCTTATGGTTACAGTTGGATAGCTCCAGATTACATGTTATAAGAATGATATTCTTAATACGAATATATTCCCCACAAGTTCATTAATATGCTGTAAGCACAACAGTTTTGGGCCCGGATAATTGACATAATTGTATGATTTCCAACTTCTAACCTTGAAAAATTAGGACCAGATAATTCCACCTACCAGAAATATATACCTTATTTGAACTTTGTGGCCTAGTTTCCAAAGAAGCTACATAACCAAAGAATATTTTCGTGGTGAATATAACATAATTATGTAGTGTGAAAGAATCACATAGTCATGACTGGAACGATAATTACTTATTGATCAGAACTATAGAGCATGGTGTGATACTTCTAAGTAAAGTGATGGATGATGGTGCTGCTTCATTAGATAATGGAGAATTAGGTATTGGTAAGGGCTTTTTTAATAACAAAAACATGAAATTCTCAATCACACTGTTCTCTAATTTTGATTTAGTTAACGGTTTCGATCACTAGGTGATCATTATCAGACTATCGGAGAGACTACAATGAGAGGAAATAAAACGGAAAACTAACAAGCATACAAGCAGGTAGAAATTTTTAACAAGTCAAAAAAATACAAAATGGTAACTCAAACAATAAAATCACAGGAGCTTCTCAAAAGAAAACGGCGCCAAGTAGCCCGCTAGTGTCACGTTAATGGAAAAATGTAAAAAAGCGGAAATAAAGCAGTAAAAAAATGTAAAATGATATAAAAAGACATATACAATCTGTTCAACAGAATCAAAACTACAACAGAAAAAACTGAAAAAACTCGAAAACTATCAGAGAAATCTCGTGAGAACTAGCTACGTAAACCGCGAATTGAATAAAAAGATTTGAAAGTGGGGTGAGCCTGAGGTTCGTTTGGTCATTCAATCTGAAATCATGATGGTTTTTTAAAGACTTTTTGATCTCTAAGTTTTCTAGAAAATCAAGAATCTTGCCATTTTTGCGTATGTGTAAAATTTCAAAGTTTTTGGTAATATCAAAATCGTGTCCGCTTTCAATCAAATGATCTGCAAAACTTGATTGGCTATTTTGAAATTTTACTGCGCGCGCATGTTTTTTGAATCTCGTTGCAAATTTCCGATCTTGCCAATGTAAAAACATTCACACGTGTCGCATTTCAACTTACAGACGCCAGATTGCGCCTTTAATTCAGATTTGTTTACTTTTTGACAGATCTCTTTTTTCAAACATGTCAAAGGCTTGAAAGCGATGTCAACATTGTATCCAGCGAACAAATTCCTAACTTTGTAGCTAATATTACCAATAAAAGATAGACTGAATCTCAAATTGTTTTTTTCAATGTGTAGAGCGCTGTTATAAGCTTGTTTCAGTTAAAGTTTATATTTTCTTTTTGTAATCATTCTATCGATAATATTAGGATTGAAATTATTGGATAAGGCGATGTGTTTAAGAGTCTTTGTCCCCAGATCAATGTTGACTGTGTCCAAGCCGTAAGAGAGCATTCTGTGAATGTGGGAATTGAAGACTGCTATTTTGTGTTGCAAGCAGTGGTTGGAGTTATTATGAATGGAATCAACTGTGTGAGTAGGTTTCCTGAAAATTTTATATGTAAAATTGCTACTTCTTGTGATTTGTAGGTCGAGGAAATTTAACGAGTTGTTGGACTCAATTTCGATGCTGAACTTCATGTCACTGTGTAGCGCGTTGAGTTCAGTATGGAAACTATGCAAAAGCTCCATAGAGCCTTCCCACAGGACCTAAATATCGTGAACGTAACGATACCAGAACTTGATGTGGGGCACAAATTCAGTGATTTCCTGAAAAACTCTGGCTTCGAAGTTTTTCATGAAGATTTCAGCCATGCTACCTGAAAGGGGTGAACCCATAGCCAAACCATCCACTTGTTTATAAAAGTTGTCATTAAAAATAAAAAAATTCTGTTTTAAACAGATTTGCAGTAATTTAATGAAACTGTCACCCATTTCATCACTCCAATGCGATTCAAATAGAAAATCATTCACAAGACTGACTGTTTCATCGATGGGGACATTTGTGGTAGCATCAAAAGACACTAGTATTCCATTGTTAACGTTAATTACATTTTTAAGGTTATCGATCAGATCTGCAGTGTTTTTAAGTGAGTTTTTAGATGTAATATTAAAATAAATATTCAGAATGTTATGAAGATGTCTGGTCAAATTGTAGGCAGGCGAAACTACAAACGATACAACAGGTCTGATCGGATAGCCAGGTATGTGAAGTTTCGAAAGCCCATACAGAACCGGAAGTTCGCGGATTCATAGGTATGATGATGTATATTTTATGCAATGAAAGAAAATCACTGTGTAGTTTCAATTATTCTTCAAGAAAGTTACGAAAGAATTGGTTGGATTGGAATTTATTTTGAGAAAAGTGTCACAGTCGATGATGGTTTCAACTCTTCCAATGTAATCTGCTTTATGAAGGATGCTTATGCAGTTACATTTATCCGCTTTTGTGATAATAAGATCGTTGGATTTTATTTTAGTCTTAATACTTTTTAAACAACTGATGTTTTTCTGTTCTGTATTTGTTTTTGCGTTTGTAATCAGATATTTCAATTCGCGGTTTACGTAACTAGTTCTCACGAGATTTCTTGGATAGTTTTCGAGTTTATTCAGTTTTTGTCAGTTTGGATTTTGTTGAACAGATTGGATATATCTTTTTATATCATTTTACATTTTTTCAGTGCTTTATTTCCGCTTTTTTACATTTTTTCACTAACATGTTACTAGCGGGCTACTTGACACAGTTTTTTCTTGTGAAGCTCCTGTAATTTTATTGTGTAAGTTATCATTTTGTATTTTTTTGATTTGTTAAAAATTTCTACCTGCTTGTATGTTCGTTTGTTCTACGTTTTATTCCCTCTCAATGTAGTCTCTCCGGTAGTCTGAGGATGATCACCAAGTGATCGAAACCGGTAACTTAATCAAAATTAGAGAGCAGTGTGATTGAGAATTTTATGTTTTTTTTTATTAAAAAAGCCCTTACCAATTCCTAATATCAGTCACACTTGGGTTTCCCTATTCCTTTATGGAGAATTAGGTGTTTAGTGTGAATATATGTAGAAATATTCCACAATGTGAGTGATTGGAAGCTAAAATGATATGTATTTGCTGAAGCTATGTTAATTAATGCAAGATGGTGCAATGTGGACGGTAAAGATGATGCTGTTATGTAAGTTGATGAAAGATGCTGGTGCTATGTGAATTGATGGAATGTGTTGTGACTAGTGTGGGATGATGGAGGATAGAGAGAATATATTATGTCTGTGGTTGCTCGATCTATATATATGAATATATTGTGGCAGAGTCCTGCAGAAGTTTCAGATTGTGCGAGTATTACTGAGAATATTCAACATTTGTAAGCGTATGTTAGAGATGGTGTTATGTGCTAAAGTAAAAGATGACAACGAGATAAGATTAATACAATCGCCTATTTCGGAGAGATTGTGACTCTCATTGAAATATTCACGAATTCATTCATATTGATGATGCCTTTTACTTGATGCAAGTGCAGCAGATGCTATTCTTCTGCACATTGGTAGATTCATTGATATTTCGTGAGCCGTGTTGTATCAGTACTAGTAATTAATTCATGATTGGAGAAATAGGGCGACTCTTACATTCGACGAATAATGTTGATATGAAGTGTCCATCGTCTTTAACCCTAGGTACTGATAATATCCCTTCTCCAAGCAATTGCGAACTTTGAATATGAAAAAATGATCATATACATCGGTATATAGTTAGCTCGACTATGATATATTTCTAGGCCATCAATTGGTAAATGCTCTACAGAACGATATGATTTGATATATAGCATCTATGTATTTGTCTGCAATTCTCGTAATTGACCCGATATTATCCGGAATGTATTATTTAACTGATATGTGATATTGTATCGGTATCATAGTATAACACAGTCAATAATACCCTAACTAGCTTCATTTATCAATAATTGTTGCAATAGGCAACGATATATTTGGTTTCATCCTGAATCTATATTTGCAATAGATTTATGGTTATCAATATCAAATAATGATGATAATAACAATTTTTTAACCGCTATTAGGGACATACTCATATACACATATTCATCGAACACCCGACTCCAGTAGTAGACAGTAGATATGGCGAGCAACAGAACAGATTGAGATATTACCAAGTAGGAAGCTATAATTATGCTGCATGTAAGCAATTACAAAGACATAGCTGCTTGTAAATTATATCTTGCTGGAAGGAAAATGAAACAATGATTCTGAGAAGATTTGATAAGCTTCTTTTTCAAACTGATCTGAAAAATTCATTTCAAGTTTTGAATCTGATTACTGGGAGATCATCATCAGACGCCAATACGAATACAAGGGGAAAGGAGCAAAGCAAAAAAAAGTGAATGTATCATAAGTGAACAAAAATCGAAAATAAAATCAATTTTTAAGATAAATATTCATCATAATATCAATCAGAGAGTCGGCCGAACAAGCTTTCCCGAATTCAAATTAAAAATAATCGTAAGTTCAATTACGGAAGTCGAGTAAGAAAATGTGTTACACTTGAGGGTGACTGCTGCTCTCCGAGACAGGGCGAATAGCAGCAACTTCTATTTTTTCGAGTTCGGGAAGACCCGAGCTACAATTTATACAGAATAATCGTACATCCGATTAGAGAAGTACAGCTGCTTTCGAAATTGGGACTCAAGAATCATATAGACTTCAAGAGTAGATGTCGCCCTTCCGGACAGGGTGGAAGGCAGCACTTCTGTATTCTCGTGTTTACGAAGGATCAAGCTGAAATTAAACTGAATAATCGTACATTTGATAATTTTGAATGTGGCTACCACCTTTCCGAACAAGTAGAGAGGTGGTACTTTGAATTTTTCGTGGTTAGAAAGGTACGAGCTTCATTTTGAAGAACATAGTTATAGTATGCTCTATCAGGGAGGTTCATTACCAAAATGGGCTACATTTTTGGGTGCTGCTGCCCTTCTGGACAGGACAAAAGATGTTACCCTGCTTTTTTCTTGAAGTACTTGAACTTTGCTATTGATTGGTATTAGTTTCAATTCTAATTTCTATCAGGGAAGTTGCGTCAAGAAACTCTACCAGAAGAGGACTGTTTTGTCCCCTGCATTCATTGAGTCATCCTATTAACCACTAAATATCTGCTCGATTCATATACAATTTAGCCGTCAATCCGATCAGGGCACATAAAGTATGGTCGGCCTCTGGACTATATGTTGAGAAACTTTTGCCTCAAATTCGAGCATCATGTTCAAGTTTGTTGATTCAATAATCTGGCAATAATCGAGCTAAGCAATAGAGGCCTAAATACAAAGATTGTTATTCTAATATATAGAAGCTGTGAAGATGGTTTGAAATGAACTGCGGTTGATGCTGACTATTATAGGTACGGATAACTTCAAACTAGAAGACTACAATCAATACAGCACCATAGTAACGCATATAAACTATACGACAATAATATGGACAGTCAGTAAACAGAAAGCTGAACTATATGTCATTGGGTCGTAGTCGCATTTTCGAGGTCAATCGATTAGCTGCATTCTGCTAATGATTAGCTGAATGAATAAGCTGTTTTATTTTATTGTTTTACTCATGACAGCTTTTCTGATGAGATATGTTGAAATTGCATTGAATGAATCAGCATTATATTTGATGATGGAAAATTCAAGTAGCCGACCATAAATATTGTGCTCACGTTGTTATTCGTACAAAATATGTAAAATATATTCTTATGGCTATACTTTATCAACAAATATCAGAACCTTGATGTGAGCTGATGAAAATAATCCTCATAAGTATAAATGTCGAACTACCACTCATTATATTACACTTGAAATCTACATATCACATCTATTGGAGTTAGTTAGTGATAGCAGTAATGCACAACATGGTTACTTTGTCAAGCAACATATGTGGACTTCAGCACATTGTTTTGGTTGCAAGAGCAATTTCCTGGATATAATTAATGGATATGTGGACTATGTAAACACATGGGCACCTAATCTTCACTACAATGTTGATGCTATTCAACCTAATAATAATGAATTTATCACTTGAATAAAAGTACTTCATAAAATATTCAACATTATAAACATATTGGTAGCATGTACATTATTAATAATGTCAATTGGGAATAGAGACCGTCAGATAGTCGAAGATTTGAGTGCTTAATTTTGTTTTCTCTGCCTTCAAGAGTTTTGATAAATATGTGTATTTAGAGTATAATAATGCCAAAATTAAAGCTGGACCGTGTGGCCAACATAATAATAATTGATTTTAGATTTTCATGAAAAATCCTGTTTTGATCCAATTTTCCCGTTTCTGCCATGCTTACAAAATGAAATTTAAGGGGAAAAGAGTCAGCGAAAAACGATAGGCAGAAGTGATCCACTTGGCCAAGGGTTTGGAATGAAGGCTCGATTATCCAAAAAAATATATCAATTTTTCACGTTTTTCTCGTTTCTGCCGTTTGGCCATATGAAAGTTGATATCATAAGTATCTCGTAAAAACAAATGGCATAAGTTTTTTGAATGGCCAAGTCGAGATATGCACGAAAACATCTTGCGAAAGTCTGAATGTTTTCGTGCATATCTTGACTTGGCCATTCGAAAAACTTATGCCATTCGTTTTTACGAGATACTCATGATATCATCTTTCATATGGCCAAACGGCAGAAACGAGAAAAATATGAAAAATTGATATATCTTTTTGCATAATCGAGCCCTCATTCCAAACCCTTGGCCAAGTGGATCACTTCTGCCTATCGTTTTTCGCTGACTCTTTTTTCCTTAAATTTCATTCCGTGAGCATGGCAGAAACGAGAAAATTGGATCAAAACAGGATATTTTATAAAAATTTTAAATTAATTATTATTATGTTGGCTACACGGTCCAGCTTTAGTTTTGGCATTATTATACTATAAATACACATACTTATCAAAACTCTTGAAGGCAGAGAAAACAAAACGGGGCACTCAAATCTACGACTATCTGATGGTCTAATAGATAATTGCGGGAAAATGGTGTCAAAACCGATTCTTAGATTTGAAATTTAGTGGAACAAGTAATTGAATGTTTGAGAATTTTTGTATTCTGATTGTTCCACAGCATCAACTTTGTCACAATTAATTTGTGACATATACTTTACTCACATACCGTAATTGGCTTTATGCTCGATAGATGGCGCTGCATGTAGTTTCTACTTCTGCAGTTCATCTATCCTTATGAGTTCAAACACTTTTGGATCCAAGCCCTGGCTATCTTGGGTTCTTGGCTATACTGTACTGACGAGTCCTAATCAGGACAAAACACGTGTATATACTTGCTCCCCGATCTAAGATGATGGCGTCAAAACCGATTTCTAGATTTGAAATTTTGTGGAACAAATAATTGAATGTTTGAGAATTTTTGTACAGAATAAATTATCCTATTTTCCCCAGCACGGCTTGAAAATCAAGAATTGTTGAAATTATGACGCTATATCGATAGCAGTCTTTTTTAAACTGCGACCGATTTCATTCACTCAGTGACTATTCCCTAGTTACTAGGGAGAACTTGGGACAAGTACAAAATAATGTCATTGAGGAAGTAAGAGCTGTTACATATTTGTTATGTGGACTCTTTTTCACTCTCTTCCATACACAATATTCATTAATAGTGAGAAAACAACTAAATCAAAATGGAGTCTATTCTTTGCAACATGTGACTTCCCTAGTACTTTTCTTCTCTTCTTATCGCAGTTTCATGTTAGTGACCGTTTGGAGTTGGATATTATTCCAACTTGTGAATGTGAGTATATTTCTGTGTGTGTACTACTTGGAGCGCGGAAAAAGGTATCCAGGCATGAAAATTCACCATTAGTAGGGAAAGTAGGGCCCATTCGGTGCTGTGCGATGCTTGATTGAAGCGGCTCTCAGTCCCCGTCGTTATTCGGCTGACACATTCCGCGATTGCCACTTATCACGGATACAATTTGTGCACGTCGCTCAGTTATCATAGCCGTACTTTTGAACCTTAAATGAAACACCTTAATAAATTTCAAAATAAATTTGAATCGATATCGATTATTGATACGCATACGTGTTGAGACCGTATTGCTGATGCAGGTCCTCTTCTTAAAATATTGACTGTTGCGTTATCGCAAGTCCAAATTTGTTAATTACTGTATAAATAAGAGTTACCGTTTCAACATACAATACGCACGAATGATAGCGTAATCATGAATATTTGATAAATAAAGACAAACAAAAATACATTACATCCAGTCAAACTACGGATAATTGTGGAACTAATATTGATTTCTCCATTCTGGTATTGAAGCTTTGTGTTTTCAATAATAAAATATTGAAAGCATGCTCACGGTGTGCAGTTGGATGCTTATCTTGTTACTTCACGAGATATTCCAGGTTTAATTCTAACAAAATCTGATAGTAACTTGATCGTACTCAGCAAAATAATCCTCCCATAAGCTTTTCATGATAAGAAACCTTAGTTTTACGAACAAATACTCTATAAACTCACTTCAAATAGATTTCAATCCTAAAATATATGATATCTTGGGAGGCGAACAAAGAGAAGTAATTTTTCAGTTGTATGATCATTCATAATAGCGTTACTCGTAAACACCAGTCCAGATCAAAATATTACGCATAATTCTGTATTTTTATTGCTCAATTACACAGTTGAGTATTCATCACTTTATACAATTGGACAATAAATGCATAACATTTATTTGCGCGCTCTGACTCATCTACCGACTACAGGATTACATTTATTCCTTCAGGCAAAACAGAGTAGGGATGAGGTCATTCATGATGGAAATATATCCACAATTGTTTGCAAATGTTTTAAAGATTACTATAGTCTAAATTGAACATGGAATTAAGACATTTTGACAAGTTCAATTCTCGTACCAGGGGTAATGTATGAATAACCAGATATGATATGATTTGAGGAGCTTCAAAACGATATCATGACTGAAAGATTCTCGTTATTCTCAATAACTCTACATTCGAGAGCCTGAAGCATATTATAAAGTAGTATTTTTCTGAATTCGTATTTCTCTGTTGAAGAGACTATTATTTAATCTATTCTGGCCGCGTAGAATACAAAGTGTACAGCGTTGAAGGCTACTGTGAAGAGGAAAATGTCGATAAAAGAGAGAGCGTGAATATCGCTTGTTCATGTCGATCAAAGCAACGCAAAATCACTTTGCTTCTTGTAGCATATTCGGACATCGTCTATATCGACCACTATGTGTACAATAATATACTGTAAATCTTCACGAATATTAAAAATCACCTGATTATTTTGGTATTGATAATCATCACTTTTGATTTTTCTAGCATATTATGGTCTATCAACATTATGTGATTGTGAGACGAATCTGCAAAAATAAAGTTGGATATTGAAGTTTCTTGAGTCGTGGAGTATGAACGGTTGATTTTTTGATTTTGTTCAGGTAACTACGTTTAAAACATAATAGTTTTAGTGGTATTCTATAGTTTATGAAAAGGCATGTGAAAATATTTCCATGATGTTTATATTCTATTGCTGACAGTGACCTCAAATCAAGTAATTACTTGTTTTGAAGTTTTGAAACTTTGCATACGGTACACAGCACAACAATATTTCTTGTACAATAAGTTATAAATTCAATTTAGTGTAAAAGTTTCGTGAATCTGGAACAAGGTTGTTGTCTCTCCGCGGTAATTATTATAAAATTTTATGACTAAGGTAAAAGTGAAAATAATGTAATAACCAAAAATGAATTAAGAGGAAGAGATGAAAACTCATCAGCTCCAGCCCAAATTCCCATTGTCTGCTGGGTGACTAGATTCTATTATTTAATTTTGTTGGACCGTCCGTTACATTCTTCCAATTTTCGTATATTACTCAGTCACCTAGAAGTATATTGTGAAATATAACACGTGGAATTTGTCCCATACTTGAAATTAGAATCTGTTGCAAGCCACTCTTCCAGCGTATTTGTTGCTTCAAATCGTCAGTATTGGAATAGAACAAAAAATAACTCAAGCTTATTTGTTTCCTGCGATTAGAAAATAAGCTTTAAAAACCTCTCTCAGCTACATACTCAATAATCAAAGTATCTTTTGAATTGTATTTCATTATTTGTCCTCAAAGAAGGATGAAGTTTACATCATTACTGTGTATTTACCGAATAAAAAACGACTACGACATTCTTCTTTGATCTGTTCCTCCATATATATTTTTACAATTTCCTCCAGACCAATTTTGTTTTTTGCGTCCACACAACGCTCCTGGCTTCTTTGAGTAAAGTTTTTATTCATAATTGCAAGTTTGAAACACCTTTCGCTTCTTCCATACGACAGACGGGCTAAGAATCACATGGATATGTTTAAATGCTTTTCCTACTTTAGAATAGTTTCTGTGGTGAATACTGATCAATGTAACGCAGTTACAAAGTGGAGTGAGCTTTTCGGAGAAAAATGGAAACCTGCAAGTTTTTACTTACTTGTGCTGGGTACAAGAAAGTAAAAAGTATTCACCTGTCAAAATTTTGATGGAAATATACGTTTTGAGCATCCCTGAATACATTTTGACTATTTTCAGCTTGATGTCGGTACCTATGTGCGTTTGTGCGTGCGTTCGTGCGTAACTCGCAAATCTCAAAACTTGTTGAACATATAATGTTGGAATTTTGTATTCAAGACTGGCATTGGGTCTAGTTGTGCACTTTGCAATATAGTTCCAATCATCTGTACCAAAAGTGCACTTTAGTTGAAACTTTTTTCGAATTTTTCTGATAAATCCAGAATGATCTACCGTTAGATGTTGAAATTCAGTACTTGAACTTGATGTTGTACCTGAATAGTTATCTGCTATTTTTGTATGAATCAGCCAAGCCAGAAGTACACTTTACTCCAAACTTTTTTCAAATTTTTTGCATAAATCTGGAATGATCAGTCATAGCATATTAAGATTCAGTATTTGAACTTGTTTTTGCATAAATAGTCATCTACTATTTTTGTATCTATCGGCCAAGTCGGAAGTGCAGTTTATGAGTATAACAATTGTGGTCAATCTTTTAAGTTTGTTTACATGTGTGAATATATTTCTTCCTAAATCTTATTTTGTAAGCATGACAAAAGCGACAGAATTGAATCAGAACATGCCTTTTCATACAAATTTGGAGTTAATATTCATTATGTTGGTCACATGGTCCAGCTTCAATTTCAGCCTTATTAAACTCCAAATATACATACTTATCAAACCTTGTGAAGGCATGAATAACAAAGGGAGGCACTGGAATCTACGAGTATCTGACGGTCCAAAAATACAAAAAAATATTGTGAAACCGATTAAATTCACATATCGAGATTTTGATGGATATATTCAATTTGAGCATTGAACCCATTTTGACAATTTTTGGCTTCATGTCGGTACATATGTACGTATGTATGTGTGTATGTGCGTAACTTGCAAATCTCAGAATTCATCAAACGTATAATGCTGAAATTTTGTATGAAAGACTGGTACAGGATCTAGGATCTTGATGTGCACCTCGCATTATGGTTGCAATCGTCTGTACTGGAAGTGCACTTCACCTGATACATTTTTCGAATTCTCCGCATAAATCTAGAATTATTAGCCGTAGGATACTGGAATTCAGTATTTGAAATTGCTGTAGCATTCAAATGATCATCTCCTATTTTCGTCCCGATCGACTAAGCCGGAAGTGCACTTCATATTACAGACTTTTCGAATTTTTCTCATAAATTTAAAATAATCATTCGCAGAGTATTGAGATTTCGTTTAAGGAAATTATAGCATCTAGTTGTACACTTTGCATTATGATTGTGATCGGCTAAGCCAGAAGTGCAGTTTACTCGAAACATTTTTTATTTTTCCGCATTTATCCAAAAGGATTGAACGTAGAATATTCGAGTACAGTATTCAAGATAATAGTACTGTCTAGATGCTCATATCCTATTCTCATTGAGATCGACTGAGTCGAAAGTGCACTATACTTGACGATCTTGGAATTTTGCGCATGAATTCAGAACTGTTAGCCGTAGAATCCTGGAAATCAGTATTTAGGAATTTTGTAGCATAAGAATGATGACCTACTGTTTCCATAGCAACCGACCAGCCGTAAAATGATGAAATGTTGTGTTCGATTATATATATCCAGTGATGTACAAGTAGTCACGTGATGTCCACGTCAGATTTTTTTTGTCATTTTCCTCACTAGATCCTGGGATAATTGTTCATCAGTATGTGAAGTAAGGTTTTGCATATCTGTCTGAAATAAGGTAATATAATTTCTGTGCTCGATTATTCATAGTAGATGAGACCTGAATACTCCTCTGATACAATAGTTCAACATCACGTCTGCAAACCATGTTCCCAAGTATTCATCAACACTTGCTGAATAATAACTCAATAGTTTCAGTCATTCGTCAATCCAACTCTCTTCGCAGAAATTCTCAGTTAACTGTACAATGATCTCACCGGAGAATGCTGCTCTAATTAGTCTGTTTTTTTACAGTTATAAAAACTCCCAATTCTACGTGCGACAATGCTACCACAGGTGTATATGAAGTTATGTAGCATCTATTTGATGCAAACAATCTGGTCTGGATGGTGGGAATGAAGCGTTAACTGTCAGTCTTTGCATTCACGAAGACAAGACGAGAACCTAGATTCACAAACTGAATGGATTCTGACCGCACACCTGTTGGGCAGTTCATCCAATTATCAAACTACTTATCAGTGTGTTCACTTTATTAATTGGAATGCACTATCCTAGTTGTTGAATTGATAAGCAAACTAAGTTAACTTGACTCTGAATGTCCTGTATTTTCTACTGTAGGATCCCGATAACAACGTAGAACGTTTATTGTTCACAAGTACAATATTTTGGAGCTCTTTCTAAGGTACGAACAAAGTAATTTGATCCTGACCATAATGAAGAAGCGATTCTGTACTACTTGTATTTGCTTCCTGAAACGTCTTTGAAAAATAAAATAGTTTATTGGCCGATAGTGAGGGGATTGATGGAAATTGATGGTCTCACCTAACATTTTAATCAATTTCTGGATAAGACCTATTCAAAACTTTTGATATTGTATGAGATGCGTACTAACTCCTATTTCTTAGAGTGTTCAGAGGTTTTCGAGCTCAGGAATTTAATTGTCCCCAAATATGTTGATTTGACAACCATCACTCCAGTTATGATTTTTGTTTATATTTAATCAAAAGTCAGTTGAGAGGACAATGATTCAAAACTGTGTTCAATAAGAGTTGTTGCTGAGACAAACTTCAATCTCTTATCAATTACCAGTGCCCATCTTTCGTGATGAATCACTTTTGTGCTATGACCCGAACTTGAGCGCTGTCAGATTCAAATGGTCATTCATTGATAGAAGTGAAAAGTGAACAAAGCCTGAATTACTAATCACTATGGCTATACAATTCCAAGTGGGATAATGGCTGTTGCTTCAAAATATCAATCGGTAAACTCAAATTCAGGTACTCCTGCGGTCCGGACAACATACCTAGTTTCCTGTTTAGGGACTGTGCTTATCCCCTGTCGAATGCGCTTCATTATATCATAAACCTGTAAATCATAGCTGACTGTTTCCCTGATCTATGGAAAATCACCAAAATAACTCCTATTTTCAAAAGCGGTGATACTGGTTCTATTTTAAATAATCGTCCCATCGCTAACCTATCTAATTTCAGTGAAATATTTGAGAAAATATTTTATTCCACAATATATCCTAGAATTAGGAATAAGATTAGTTTTTCTCAGTCAGGTTTCATGGAAAAACAATCCACTACAAGTAATCTCATGCATTTTACTCATTTTGTTTTGAATGCTCTTGATAATAAGGGACAAGTTGATTGTACTTATACTGATTTTTCGAAGGCATTCGACAGAATTAACCACAGCATCCTGATCAGTAAACTCCATTCTTTCTCTTTTTCATAATCTCTAATATCTTTGCTCTCCTTCTATTTTAGTAATCGTAAGCCTAATATACAATTCCTTGGTTATAAATCTGATTAATTCACCGCGACATCTGGAGTCCCGCAAGGATCAAATTTGAGCCCTCTCCTATTCATGTCATTCATAAATGACGCAACTGGAATCTTAAAATGTAATTATTCATTATTTGCTGATGACTGTATCATACTTCAAAATGATCTTATCAGCCTTTGGAATTGGTGCTCCATCAACAATTTATTCACAAACACAAACAAATGCTATGTTACGTCTTATTCACGCTGCACCTCTTCTGTCACTTGCAATTATACACTTAACCACACATTTTCATCGCGTTGTGTGACAATTTAAGACCTTGGTGTCATCTTTGACTCCGAGCTAACTTTCATCCATCATATTGTCTATATATGTAATGCTGCCATGAAGATGCTTGGTTTTATCATTCGGAGTACCAGGGCCTTTCAAGATGTATGTTGTACCTATCTCTACCCTTTACTTCTCCATCATCCGATCTAAGCTGGATTATTGTTGTATTATTTGGAATCTTCTCTATTAAACTCATCAGGACGGTATCGACAATATACAAGAAAAAAATCTCAAATTTATTTGCTTTAGGGTTAATGGCCACTATCCAGACAACTCGGTGTCGTACAAGCAACTACTCGAGATATTTAATTTACGGAGTCTCAATGTGAATCGAGAAATCACCTCAGTTCGCTATTTGAATAAATTAATTCAAGGGGAAATTGATGATCTTTTTACTCTCCTTTCATCAACACTCGCAGTACCCGTTCTTTCTATTCATCAACTCCACGAACAAATATTTTTTCTTCTTCTCCCATCCACCGAATGTGTAACACATTTGGAAAAAGTTTTTCTGATGTTGATGTTTTTCTTTTGGAACCAAAGGACTTTGCCTGAAAAATTATTTTTTCTACGATCACTATAGAAAACAACATATTTCTCATACAAAACACAACTAGAAAACTTACAATTTCACACAACTGTGCGAAAAGTCGTGAGAAATCATTTCTCACATCAGTTTGACCAACTTATATATTAATAATTCATTTTGAAGATTCTTTAGGTGATATATATGATATATTTAGCAAGATTATTGATAAATATCACGGACTTGATATAAATCTCTGTTTGCTCTTTTATAAGCCACATTTAAATAAAAAAATTGCACTAAGTTCTGTAGGAATTATTTTCTTATTCTTGTAATATATATTCCGAAGGTTGGTAACACTACGAATCACAACTGTCAAATTGAAGCAGACAAAACACGTTCTATCACATTCTGTTGAAATCGAGAAATTATGTATGTAATTATTGTATCATAACCAGAATTAGATATCCACAAATATCATTACTGCAGTTGGAAAATGGTTGGTGACGAAGATTTAGAAAACACGCTACCCCAGATCACAGAAAACTCTAACTAATAAACCAATCAGAAGATCGCTTGGTGAGAGTGAGCCAATCAGATACAATCACAATAAATAAGCAGAGCAAACAATTAAAATGCCTAAATTATTTTATATTTGTGAAAATAGATTCAAAATCTCAGTTATACGAATGATTTACCTACATATTTCATTAAAAATTGTGATCGTAGAAAAAGTATAGTGTACAACACGTATAGAATCACCTATTTCACACTTGTGTGATTCCAGCACTCGACTCCGTCTCGTGCTGAAAATTACACACCTCGTGTGAAATAGGTAATTTTCTATACTTGTTGTACAATATACTATTATGTGTTCACCAACTTATTATTTATTAATTCTGTAAGTTTCATTCTGTCCATTGTGTATTTATTTTGTATGCTTTTTATTCTCTGATGTGTACCATTTTATTGTTTTTTGATGTGTTTCTCCTATCCATTCATTTTTTGTTTGGGAATGTTGAAGCTTTTGCAGAACCTGTAGACAGCAGGCTCTTGATACTGTGTTTTTGCCTATCTGAAATATCGCTCGGTGTTGAACTTCCTAAAGTCCGGATGCTGAAAGTTTGTTATCAGATCTGTCACCACAAAATCTGATAGGTCTAACAGAAACTTTTGAAAGCTTTCGTTGATTTTGCGTTTTACTATCTAGAATTTACCAAAGGATCTGAGTCTCATTACTAGGCTACTGAATATCATAATCAGTCATCTAGAATATGAAATATGATTTAAGATAAAGGGACGATCAATACGCACTCAAAATAAGGAGCAGTTAATTTTCAAGAATTTATTCGGAAGTGGTGAACTCTGTGCCAGTTATAGACGATACATTATTCAATGTTTTGTTCTGAAGTAACTTCTACGAAACTTCTCTCTTACTTATATTTGAATTGTTCAACTCCAGATACAGAATAGGACTGCAGTCGTCAATGTTCTCACATCATGAGGACAAAAATTTGTAATCCTTTCAATATGTAAGCTTTGTTTGCAATATCAAAGCACACTAGTATGTTCAGTTATTCGCAAACAAAACGCCAGTGAGCGACGTGTTGGTTTTAAAGGATAATGCATGTTTCTGACCAAAGCCATTCATTAGCTAACGGGCTCTTCGCTGGCAAAAGTGTGGGCAAGATTATGTGAATTTGTATTCTGCATTTCTTATCACCAATTCAGTAAGAGATTGTTCTCTATGATCATCTGGAACACTGGTACATAGAGTACATGCCGATTATTGTGATTATGTTCACAGGATTTCAAAAAGCATTATTACAATAGGTACCTACTATATTCTCCCATATGCTCATTCAGATATAGCATTTTTCATCTAGTATCAAATTTACATATAAGTCTACCGCGTCCAATATTTTTTTTACTGCGTACAGATACTCGTCCGTTGAGTGAACATTAACATTACTTGATGAGCTCAGAGTGTAGTTATCATTGTTTATTTCCAATTTCTTTCCACATTATTCAACGCAACTGAATAACCAGATACAGGCTTCAAGTCTTCTACAGATAATTGAGTTTCCAACCGACAAAGCTGTTGACTTCCAGCAAAAAAATATTTGTCGGATATAATTTCATCTCTAAATGTGTTTTTCATAAAATTCCTTTATTTACTCAGCAAACATGTGAGGTACTGAGGACGCGTTTCGTGTTAATGAATTTTGTAATTGAATCTAGTCAGCTTTTTTCCCAAATAAAACAAAGTATTTTGTTACCCTGTGTAACTTGATCTTCTTCAGTGGTATTCAATGACATTGGGGGTTGAAAATAGGCATCCAGATCCTTTGCACTCCTATTGCCGCTCTTGCAACGATGCTATCGAGTATTCATCGTGGTAATCAAGTAGTTAGCTACCCTATCTACAAATTATACCCATTAAGCGTCTGGTTTTCGCCTCCAGGTTCATTTGGAGACTAAATATTAGTTTGTTTAGTGAGTGATTTGGCCTATTATTTCAGCTATGTTCTGATACTACTCTATAGAGACGGGTATTTGCATTAACTTACAGTTAGAGGATTCGATGCTAAGGTTGTCTAATCAAAATTATATACATGTCGCTAGTCACCCACAAATGCATATTTGAGAACTGGCTTCCGATACAATACTGCTTATGTAATAATGCCTATTGGAAATATGATTAAATAGCCTATCGTAACCTTAATGCACTTGCATTTACACCGTGGCTCATTTCCTTTCATATCATGAATAGGTATTTAGTACACATGAGATTTGAAATTGAATTTTAATCTGTGTTCATCAATCCGACTTCATTCAGAAGTTGATAGAATCAAATATGGAATGCTGCCGATCATATCATGAGAAGAGAATATCTCAGTTCATTTGGTGCAATTATGAATAATGTGATGGATACAACAGCTCTTGACGGATAGTACGATTGGACGTCTTCAGATATCAATGTGATCTCTTCTAACTAAGCACATTCTTCATATCTCAATATGAGCCATGTTGGAGGATTTTGCTTCGGGAAATCAAGCAATCTGAAGTATATTCCCTTATTTTGGATCGTATATAGTCGGCACATATAAATACTAATACTTGCTTTAGGCAATGTTTGCAAACGTTTGAGAACGGAGACTTGCTCTTTTTAAGCCTGATATGAACGTATAAGTCTAGTTCAGGTACTTTTCGTCTCATTAATTACCAAAATCACAGATTTCACAATTCTTTCGATACTTGTGTGGAAAACTTGATCTGCATCCCAAGTATCTTGAGACTATGGGAAGAGTTCAATGAACGGAATTGATGATATCTCAATATTAATGAGTTTTGAAATAGCTGAGTTATGCCCGATTTCATGACCGGGAGTTAGATTAACCTGGTTTTAAGTGACGGGAGGTTAGCCAATGAAATGAGTTTCGATTTATTTGATCAATTTGATTAGTCAGGGATGACACAAATAATGCAGAAATTGATACTGTTATCAAGGAAATGAACGCTTTAAACTGGATTAATTTAACTCGAGATCGTGGAATAGGCCATAAGGGAAGTAGAATTTGGTATTCACATCACATTAGCATAATTTTGTCCTGGATTTCCGTTCAAATTAAAACTACGCCAAATCGCTTCACGCAAAGATAGAAGAAAAAAATTCTATATCTCAGGCTCTTATGCTCAATATTTGACTCTTATAACTGCGTATATTTATTCTAGAACTGCTGGAGATTTCATCGTTCTCAAAGAGTAACAACCCCAAACTCTTGATAATAGATGTAATAAAAAAATTGGTGGTGTGAAGAATGATGGTATTTTTGATAAGAAACAACTATCAAAACAGTAAATATTGTAGCAAAACTTAAATTTGTTGACAGGAAATTGAAGTTCGTTATTATTAAGCTCATACATAAAGTCCAATTTGGGAGAAGTTTCTAGAAAAATATGTTTTCTCACTCTTAATACTGAGGTTTTATCCAAAGTAGGTCTACCAAATATAGATAGAGGGCTTGTGATAGGTAAGACTTTACTTTCATAAAATTCAGAGGGTACTCTTGCCAAGCCTAATGACTGAGAACTACTACAATTAAGTACTGAATATAGTTCCGAATTCAGCAGGATTAGATATCACGACTGTCCATGGAACATGGCCTTGAACGAACACTCGAATCTAATGATAATATTCAAATCAAATGTATATCAATAACGCAGAGATAATAGAATTCAACGGCCTCTGGACGCTGAAGTCATGAGTTCGGATCTGAGTCAGGTAATGAAATTTTTCACGACTTTTTGGATCGGTATTCACTCTCGTTACCTTTCAAAGTTGGGAGTCAAATTAACTTGGCCTCAATAAAGCTATCTGGTACCAGCTTATTGTTGTAACATGAACCTGTACCGATTGACTGGCAACATGTATGGCAGCAATGTGAAAACGAGGCAAGTAAAGTGAAAAATAGCTACGAGTGTCGCAAGTCAATGTTGGGAAATAACCGACAGGTGAAAATCCCAAAATTCATCAATTCAAGGAACAAATAAAGGAATTCAGGAAGACAACAGATGATGAAGAAATGAAAAGTGAGGAATATACTTCTGGAAAGGTGAACATATAGAGGGGAACGAGAAACAAACATGAAAAAGGAGCAATCATAAACAAACATCCATGCAAATAAGAACTATTGAAAAGTGAATCTGACAAGAATTACAGAAATAAGAGTTAATAAAACAATAATGCAACCAATAGCACTTCGCCCTGTTGAAACAGTAATAACGACAACAAAAGACGAAGAGAATTCAAAAATAATGGCGATAAATATCATAGGAACAATACTAGGGCAAGAGAAAGACATTAGAAGAAAATCATTGCGAAGAAAATAAGACAACAAAGAACAAAATGGCTTGAACACGTATGGAAAGCTGGAGAGCAAGACACAATAGAGTCAATTCCATAATGGGATTCAGCAGAAAGGAGTAAAATAGAAAGATCGAGCTCATCATGAGATCAAGAGGTAAAAAAAGATTCAGAAACAGTGGGAATAACAAAATGGAAAGAGTAAACAAAAAATAGGAAGAAATGAATTAATATGGCGAATAATATCCAAAACCAGAAATAGAGAGTGATCCTCTCCAAGAAATGAATCTAGGAAGCTCCGTTCAGGAGCGGCGAAACTCCACAAGAAGTGTCGAGCCACTTATATTATATTTCAATTCTCAGTTTGACCATTTGTCTTCAAGATATTGTATTACTCAGCCTACGTCTTGCTCTTGGCAGTTATTCGGAGCTTTCTGTCAATCAAGGAGTTCAAGTCCTCTGAGTGAAAGTTTAGTGTGAATCTGAAGAATATATAGTCAACAAAAAGCTCCAAGCTACAAATAACTTCGCTCAAAGCTTTTTACTTCTATGAGTCTCAAATTAAAGAAAAGTGAAAAATAATAGATTTGCAAATCAGTTGCTGGATAATATCGAAAGCATAATATCAATGAAAAAAATATAATTTCAATGATAACAGAGCAGAACAAAAGTAAAGGATTGAAAATCCTCCAATGTTTCGAGGTTTGAGCAGTCAAATAAAGCAAAAATCACGTTGAGTAGAATAAGAAAATGAGTAGTGGAATTGTAAAGTGAAAATCTACTATAATATAATAAGCTTCACGTTAATCTATATCACAATAGCAGCTCTTGGTCTCTTGAGGCTCCATTCCCCTTGACCTACTTTTTCCATGTAGAACAAGGATATTTCTAGTGAATTCTTGAAGGTTATTCTCATGAGTAGTAATAAAGCCTGTGACACATGACTCGAATTAAAACCATTTTATGAAATTTGACTAGTATTATCCGCAGCCAATTGTGAACAAAAGTTCACTTGTGCTTGACAGGCAGAAATTCCCAGCACCCCTGACTTGATATTAAGATTCGTGAATAGAAACGATAGAATTTTACTTTCATATGTCAGTTCCGACATCGCCATCAGATGACGAATGATTGATATATGCGCATTTTAAAAGCTTTTACCAAAGAAATCAATTACCTGGTCGATGCAGTGGAGTTGAAGAACTTGAAGATTATCACGGTAGCATCTAACGGGGTAGAAAGGCTATATTGAAATTTGACAAGTAGATTCGCATTTTGATTTCCTAGGGAAATGGCAGGGCAATCATCATCAGTAATTCATTAGCCAGGTAGGAGTACATTAGAGCCGAAAATGGAACGTGTACTACCGGAAATGCAATATGTGAGTTGAGTTTTTAGCATTAAACTCATTATCGAACCGTTTTTCTATCTTACTAGTTGAAAAGATAAATTTTATACTAGTTTCACTCATGTCACAGTGTGATGAATGGTTTTAGATCTACTCATAGCTTTCTGTTATTCTCTCTTGAAATTGCCAATGTAATGATCATATGATAATTTGAACAGCATGGAATGAAATTATGTTAGTTTCAAGAAAGAACAGTTCAAGATATAGTTCAACAATTTTGTCTGCTAGTGGAAACACTATCTGCTTAGAGAGTAGTAGGGAATCGCACGTTACCCTGATAGCGATCCAATCATGTTTAGAACGTATACGAGACATGTATTTACAGTTGACAGCTATAACATCTTACTTACGCAGATATATACTTTGGTGGCCCTTTTCTTTCTATTCAATAGTGATTATCATGATGGAAATCCTTGAGTGAGCTGAATGATTTACCAGTCAAAATGATGCTCCTAAGTGTAAAGGAAAAAAACATCGGAAAATTAAACTAATCCACATTATTACCACATTTGGAAGTTCTATCGACAAGATTCATATTTCTAGCAACAAAAATCATTCTTATGTCCTCCGCGACTACAAATGCAAGAGCAAATTCGGCTAAACCAATTTTCGATCCTTTCTGGATAAATCTGCATGATTTTACGAATGCAGAGTTGGAAGTTGATACTCAAGCTCTCTTCTTTTAGTGGACTGTCCACATGTACCAATGACTTCATGTGAACTCATTGAAGTGCAGCTTTCTGAAGACTTAGCATTTGGTTCAATATGTAAGCTTTTCTAGAATTTCTAGCATTCATCATTTTCGACTGAGATCATGAAGAAATCATTCTTTCACCATTCACTTTAGTCACTTTTTCTCCCTCCTTTTTTGAAAATTATGCCTCATAATGCCATTTAACCCCTGAACCAGACCAGACAGTAATTTTTCCTGAATGTGAAGTCTATTCAAGAAACTCATGTGGATTGTTGTAATCTGGCGCATCGTGTGCAACTTTCTTTCTATATTGTAAAACATTAGGTTCATGCAGTCACTACTCACGGTAAGAGTAAAATACTTCATTCGAATTGAAACAAAGTACTTGTTTCAATCACATGCAATAATCCTCAGTGCTATTTTTTTGTAATTCTGAAAGCTACGTATACTTTTTGTCACTAAGTACGCGTCCCCAGCAACTGGAACGTAAATATTTAATTAAAAGCACAAAAGCGCCAGCAGATCGAAGCGAAACGTTCATTGCATCGGAAACGAGATAAATATTTCAGCAAATGTAGCGCATTTAGAGGCTAACGCGAATTTTAAAGACACTATTTCCATCTGCAATTTTACGTTCATTCGACGCGGCTCTGAATTGGAGAATGAAACAGTAGATAGCATATTCAGGATGCTGCAGGACAATCATAAAAGGTCATTTGTACAGGCAAATTGCAACAGGATATTAGGTTGAGGCGGATGCAAAGGTGGATTACAATACATTTTATACGAGTCAGTGGAAACTAAAGTATTATCATATGATATGTTTGATATACTTTATGTTTACAACTGTCATTCAAAGATATCGAAAAAGGTTTTATTTTGGACGATAATATTTCTTGTGCTAGATGTATACGGGGAGATAGTATATCATTGGAAGCAGTTTGAGCATTAGGTTTCATGAAGGTTTTGATAATTAGTGGTCATTTTCCTAGACTAGGACTCTCATAAATCTTTGGGTCTGCTATCATTGTACATGGAACTTATTATAATAAAGCACCTGTGCTTGTACTGAACGTTGAAGGTTTGAATCTGAATATGTGCAAAGGTGTAAAATGTATGTGGGTGCTATTTTTTCTCCGCGTGTTGCTTACGGGTTGATGTGAAATGTGAGATAAATTAATTTGGGTATGAAAATAGTATGATGCAAATCAATGATTGGGTGGAAAAACTTATTGGGCATTGATCTGGGTCATAACTTATTACTGCTACTAAATGTGACTGGAAGTTGATAACTATAACAATTATTGTAGTAATGTAAAGCAAATTCTTTAAGTCCTTGCATGAAGAATAGGCAATCCAATAATTGATCACATGAAATAGTCGTGAGGAGCAGTACTTACTCAAATTCGATAAAATTTGTATTGTTCTCTATTCATCCCTCAACTTTTTCTGAGAATTCAGGAGCAAAATCAGTAACTGAATGATTGAAGAAGCAACTGTCCTTGTATTTTTTGGAGGAGCAGGTGAACTGTGCTCGTATTACTCTTTTTAATATTATATTTGTGAATTGCTGGTTTCATTTGGAGTGGGAGCTTGAAAAATAGAGGATCAACTAGGAGGATAACTTCTAATAAGGCTGAACCTGCAGCTCGATTGCAAGAATTTGTAACTCATAACAGTACAACTCTTAAGCTTTCTTCTTGATAGATTGTCTATTTCCACGTATTTCAATACCAGTGATGTAAGGAACAACTGAAGCTTCGATAATGCTTGATTGATGCATTGGTTGGGTTGCAAGGACACAGGATATTAGATTGGATGATCCAACTTTATGGTACTGATTGCCATTGTATACAACGTCTAAAGATTATTATCATATAAAATGCAGAACATTGTTCATTTGGATTTCAACTTTTCACGATCAATTACTTTGTTATTAGGATCGCGCGACGTTATATCTCAAGCTCTAGAAATTACTAGGATGAATTTCTGGTTGAAAAGTTCGGCCATCATGATATTGACACAAATATGCTTTAGTCAATAGAAGCTCCAAGTCTCTCCGCATTGCTTTTCGTGGATTGATTGGATTTAGGCCAGAAAATATATTCTTTATTTAATATTGTATCTCATTGGCGTATCTTCCAGTGTGACATCTATTTCATATTGAAATAGATACGTTGCCAAAACTGCTAATGATTTGTTAAGTTCAACATACAGATCTATCAGATAAAAGCTTGATTGCTCATTCTCTTACTCTACATCAAGCAGAATAATTGAAGGTTACATTGAGATTTTCCTCTGTATTTTTTCACCGATCCGACCATCAAAGATACTCTCCCAGATAGCAAAGAAATATTCCAAGAATAAGCAGAGAATATTTTTTTCGCATATTAAGCTATTGTTGGAATATCCTATGTTTATCGGTATATATTTGTGGGATATTGATGAAATATTCCCATGTTCCGATATTGCAAATCCTATAAATATCCCAGGAACCATCCTGAAATATACTATGAATATATGATGTTATATTCCTGGAATAATCTATGAATCTCTATGAAGTAAATGTTCAATATATGCTAAGAACATCATAGGAATAATTGAAATCATATTTTTGGAGTATTCTGGGCTGGTTTATGACCATATTGAAGCCATATTTTTTTAAGAAATAAAATCATATCTGTGATAAAAAATTCAATTATTAGGAAATATTTATTCGTATATAAGTACAATTGAGAAAAGAAAAATTATACTCATAAAACTCACAAAAATGTAAAAATACATTGCGTATTGCACTTGACTTTCAGAGTTGAAGAAATATATATAATATGAAAAAAATAGAGCCATATTTGCGATAACAACAAGATACAAATGTAAAAATACATTATATAATCTATTGATTTCTAATTTTCATATGTTCAGGAGCCTTGCTCAGCCGTTTGGCAATTTTTATTTCAATTTGTTTCTCTGTGTGACATTCCTGGCGGTATGGCTCTTCCTGGCAGATACCTGAATGAGAAATCATTCAAAACATATAATATTAATTATGATAAAACAATGCTTCACCAATAATTGCAGTATAAAATTTGAATTTGTTGAATTTCTTGTTCTCTTTATAGTCCTGCTCTGCCAACTATATCCAGTGACAAATTCATTCGCAAGAATTCTTGTCATCACTCTTCTTATTAATTTGCCCACATTTTCCTCTCTAATTTGAGCCATACCTGGCAACACATTTATTCTGTATATTTACAGGGTCTCATACAAACACCAAGTGAAATAAATGAGTATTGATTCAAGAGAAGGAAATAATTATATTAATGTTCAGTTAAGAAATCTCTACTTTTCATTTAATCAATAGCTGAAATGAAAATAATATAGAATACTCACATTTTTCAGAACCAATACTCACACAAACAAAGAAATATCTGATACCATGTGGCCGTGATAAATACGACACGGTGACTCACATTTTCATAACGCAGCTGTAAAATCTTCACTGAAATCGGCAGAGCTTTGTGCATCTTTTACAGATCAAGATTTAACAAATATTCCATACATCCCAAAAGATTGTAAAATATCACGTCTTGAATGTAGTGTCTGAAAATATTATACATTTATTTATTATTATTTATTCACCTTCTTTTATTGCGTGAATGGCGTAGGTACTCCACTACTATCAAAATTTGATGAACTTTCATGAGAATATGAATATATTGGATAAATAATAGGTATAAGTAATAAAATCATACTGAATATTGCTTTGTTCTAATGAAAGGTCGATTCAATACTTATGAGACGTCATGATGACGTTTAAAAGTCTATTATGTTTCTCAAACAGTGGGCTTCATAGGTGTATAAATTCCTAAAGAATTTGATCTTATTCATGAAAAAATTATGTTGGCTTATGATTTGATGTACTCATGAATCAATGGAAATGTATGGGAAGAGTTGACATATATATCATTCCTATTTTCCGAATGCTATTTAGAAACAATTTGACAGATCTCCGAGTTTTACAGGCATGCGCAAGAAAAAAAAACTTATTTCTAAAGTATTGGATATTGTTTGGTCGAAAGAAGCGTGATTTTGACAAGTAAATTTGTTAAATGTGTAATTTATCTAGCTCGTGATCTCTGACTAAAAATTTTAAAAATAATTTAGTTGATGCTTAACAAGCCAGACAATAACGCCACGTATATTCTAAGAATGTTTGATGATGAATAAGACCATCGTTTGAGTGACAATAGACCTTTGGACGTCACGGAAAAGTTCGAAACCTAAATTACTACAAGACTTTTTTGACTCCCATTTTCAAAATACTTCCATTTAGTCATGTCTCAAACTACTCTAATATAGGAATCCATTTGAAAATTTTATGTGTCAATGATTTAGGCTAATATTCAATCAATTATTTTAGTCATATTCCAATGATCATGTAATGAAAACATACATATTTAGAAAGATGTGAAATTTTCTTGTCTTAAATTATTTTGAATAAAGAAATTAAGTTCTAGCAGAAATGAAAGAATTAAAATCTAGACAAAAGACTTTGGGAGCATAAAAAAAATTCTAAGTATTTTTATATGCTCCCAATAATTCACTAGATAAAAATATTAAATTCATTCCATTTGATTTTTTTTTTGTTCGACGATAAATGTACATAAAGTACAAAAATAAAACTTAGATATAATTTTTCCTATAAAATTTTACGATAATTGTGATCTGTTTGTATATTGGGTTTGTTGAAATCTAAATTCTTGTTTTGGTTACAATTGAAGTCGTTCATCTCTTTCATCCTAACCTGTGACAACACAATCATAAAAGTCGCCATTGGCCTCACGAACAACATTCGTTTTCAGTTTTGAATAAAGTTAATAAAGCAAAGCAAGATTGAATATACATGAATATCTATTATAAATTCTACTAAGAATATTCAAAATGTGATAATCTTTGAATATTTGAGTCAAATATTCTAGGAACAATTTAGATAGACTATTCTCAGATGATCCATAGTATATAGGAATATGCTATGTATATTAACTATGAATATTCTAAGAATAAGCAAAATAGGATATTTTCAGAAGATTTATAGGCTGCTGGAATATACCATGTATATTTAGATTATCCAGGGCATTCACAGGACAACCAGAGAATATTCTAAGGACGTTATTGCTATCTGGGCTAGGACGGATGTGGTTAAAAAGATGCTTAAGATCTGGAAACCTTAGGGCGTGAAGAGTTATAAGGGTTAATGAAGATGGAATTTTAAAATATACAGGATTATTTCTCCCATTTTTCAAACCGTGAAATGGAACTATCACAAAAAAGGAACAAAATGTATTAAATTTCTTCACGAATATCGGAATTGTTATTACGAAGAAATAATGGTGGGAACAATCTTGAATATTTCATTCTCAACTTATTTCTTTCAGCAAGGAGTTAAACTAAATATGAAAAGTAGTATACGTCTAGTTGACTCTGGAATTTATTCACGAAGCACTTATGCTAAACAAGGTATGTTCATCGAAACTTTATTAGAACTTGATAAAGTTTCATTTTAGTGAGTGAGTTCTAATTGAACTGTAGGGCTCCTGAACTTGTGGTATTTGATGCATGTCTGTTCCCATATCAAGTTAAATGAGTTGAATTCCTCACGTTCCTCAAATATTGCAATTGATTCAATGTTTGGATTCAAATTCCACTGAAGTTTGTCTTAGTATATCCTATTTCACTATAATTAAAATCTACCTTATTGCGAGTACAAACTTCAAGGATATCTATAATAAACTCAGACTCTTGTGGCATGCATACAATAAAAGTTATCCTGGAGTATAAAATTTGATTCGCTGGAAGCGGCATATTTTGCATGGCTTCCGTTGCCGCACTTGGACATGTGTTGTCCACCATCTGCTGACACAGTTTAGAATATTTCATGCAGAATTCACTTTTGAACGTGGAGACTGAATCGCTTGGACATTTCTTGCTAGTCCTAGAGATTTATTGCTTGGCATTTATCGCTGTGTCTCATTTGGGAAGTATTGCAATACATTTGAAACCAAATGAAAATCATGAGTTGTCCGGCATTTATTACTCAAAGCGGTGCTCAATTTTTTTGAAACCCGTTGACGTAGTCAGATATATTATGCCTGTTTTTTGTCATTTCGGAATATGCTGCTTGCCTTCTGTTGCAGTACGTGAGGCTTGCATTCTTCGATATCCGTTGCAGCACTTGGACATGTGTTGCCGGACGTACATAGAGCACATGTTACTGTGATTTGCTTAAAATGCTTGAAGAGAGCTCCCTGACGAATTTAGACATGTGAAAGTGAACATGTCTTGGTCATTCCCAGCGACATAGAGCGTATGTTATTCTGATTTGTTGTAAATGCTTGAAAAGTATTTCCTTCCGAACTCAGACACGTGGAGTGATCATGTTTTAGCATGTACTACCCGACATCGTCTGCCAATCGCAAAGCATTGGATTCCTGACTTTTGTCACTGCAACGAGACATGTTGTTGCTTTATCATCGAACATGACGTGTACTGCCTTTATCTGAGAATATGCTAATCGGGATTTTGTTGCCTTAAGCGAGGGCTTGCCTAATCAGTATTCGTTATCTTTATCTTGTTGTCAGATATTTTCTGCCTCACATAGAGCCTAAGTTGCATCGTTAAGCGTTATGCTTGTTTGCTCAACATTTGTCAGCCCACCCAGGCATTATGCCACCGAGTGCGAGATGCGCGTGCCACACTTGGCCATATATTGCCAAATATGCAACACATGCCACATGCTGCATATAATTTGATGTAGAATGCTAATGGATCAGTTGCTATCGCATGAAGAGAAGCAGGACTGATCAAGTTTGGTCAAGGGCTAAGTCTCCAGACATGAATTACCCGGAATTTGCCAGCGAAAGCATGATATATGCGTTACTTGGTACTCTTATCTGCATCAAGTCAGTTGAGCCTAGGATTTATCACTGAATAAGGGACTCGATAAGTTGGCATTCGTTGCCGCATTTGATCAGGGCAGCGGTATTTTTCATCGTAGTTAGTTAAATTCGTTAAACTTCTTTATTAGTGGAAGTGTACCACAATTTTGTAGGTATAGTGTAATAGTTTTCTGGAATTCAATCCATATTTTGAATTGTGATCCAAATCGAGTCAGCTATTTTTCTTGGTGCACGTGGGGACTCTCTCTCAAAGGGCCACACTTGTTATTTTTATACTATAGTGAATTGATCAGATTCCTTGCTTCATTATTTTTTCTCATGTTGTTTTATAGTACGTTATAGTTTAAATTAGTATCGAAGATTTACCGTCTGTACTGGTTGCGCCGTGAGGATCGAGGTCCGTCACTGGCAATTTTTTTCCTCCTACTGTGAGTTTTTTTATTGTTACGCGACGCACGGACGGTATTTGATTGTATTCTTTTTAATTGTTCCTACTCTGAATTTAATTTTTTTGTACAATACAAATAGAGTTGTACCTTATTTTTTGTGTAATTCTGCATCAATATTCCGAAGTTGAATCCCGAAACTTCCAGGTCCCTGAGTTGCTACTCCTCATTTTTTTGCCTACTTTTTCAATACTTAGTAATTATGTTTTAAACGTTAAAGACCTATCCACTTGTTGTTCACAGTTTAAGCCTGCGCGGTAGAACCCGAGGTTGCAGTGAGTAGCAGCAACGAAAACTGATTCACTTCTGCTTTTTTTTTATTATTGGTCATTCCGCTTTAATACATATATTTTTTTGTAGTATTACATATCACAAGCTTGATTACGGTTAATATAGTCGGGTTTTCTCATTACTATTATTCTTGGATTCAAGTACATGGTCAATGGTAATTTTTCAATCAGTTGGGTGGTAAATTCTTTATTATTGCTGTTTTGTATTTTTGAAATCATGTTATCATCTCTTATCTCTCCTACATTTAATCCTACTTTTCCCTAGTATACAGATGTGAGTGAATGTAGTGTGTGAAACTCGCTCACCACGTTCGGGCTTCTAGCATTTGTTTTTTTACGCTTTTTGGAATAATTTCCAGTTGAGAAGAGATTTCTGTTGTCTAGCTTATTGGAACTATTTACTTTCTCATTTCTACTTCTGGCAATATAACAGTTTAGGTTATTTTGGCTAGGTTCCTCTTTTTAGCTGGATGGTCTGAAATTCCCTTTTTTGTGATTCTTTAGAATCGAACAGAGCGTGTTCCACCCTAGCTTTTGAGTCACCCAAGATACTTAATTTTTTTTCATCACTGTGCCGTACATCATTTCACCTAGCGCTTGCGTAACGTGCTTTATTACTTTTTTGCGACTTTTTGGTACCATTTGTGATCTTTCTGTTAATAAGAAAGTAGACCGTTTGACTTGCCCCACCTGTTTTTTGTCGAACTTGTTACTGGCTAATGTCATTTCAGATTACTGCGATTGTATTTTTGACCATTACAACAGCAGGGATATTAGCTGGGTTGAGTGCAGAGGCCGGATACCAGCCGAAGGAGCTACTAAAGTCGTATTTGCTCATTATCGCTTTTGGGGAGGCTGTCAACACCCACACTATTGGTTCGTCCATCCGACGAAGACCTCTGACACAGCCACCAAATACAACGACATTTCCTTTTCAATTTTTGGGTCAACTCCAACTACAAGGCTCGTGGCTCCGCCTCTGGCTCAACCCAGAAGAAGACCTAGGTAGTCGGTCTTCCAGCCAGGAGACTTAACTTGTTGTTTTGTTTTTTCTAATTTATTTCGGCAGTGTTATTACTTTACAGCTAGCCGAGCCTTCCATAGAAGGTAGGACTGGTTCAATACAAATAAGTAATATTCACTTCAATTTTAATATTATTTTTATTTGGCAACCACTATCGTGGAAGTACATTTTACGAATTGAAGCTACCATCAACAACCGGTCCTAAATAATTCAGTAACAGCATGTAGAGCATCCATCAGAGAATACACAGAAGCGATTATTTCAGTATACGATCAGTCAGTGTTGCCAACAAAAAATATCAGTGACAAAGTATCAGCTTTCCAGATTACACAACCACTGCACTAGCATAGTGCTATGAGGAGCAAAGTCTCAGTTTATGGTAGCCGAATTATTCATTGAATGGATCAAATGAATATTGGAGTGATTAGTAGACGATTTAATGAAATTCGCGTTAGACCCTACTTCTGTGAATGTTCTATTCGAACAGTAGATGGAGAAGTTTATACTTATCCTCAAACCACGAGATACTTGTCTCTTGCAGTACAAGTATTTTTATGATATGTACATGCCTCTTTGTTGGATTAAATAAATGGAGAGGTAGTTGATCAAATAGTACACTGTCTATAGTTATCGTAGATATGAACACTGATTCCTAAATTATGTGAGTGACAATGAACCAGCGACACTGCCAATCTTTATTACCTATGTATATCTGACCACAAAAAAGTATTACTTTTATGTTTGTTGCATTCTGCTCACGTTATCGCCTCATGGGTATCATTTGGCACTCGACAATGCTGTAATTCTTTTGAATTGCAGAGAACTCCTGCCTTGTTAGAACTACTTACATACAAACACATACCACGTTTTTTTTCCTGCTTCAAACTGCTGTTCTATTTTTCATCTCATCATAGCTCAATGTGTGTTTTCTTCTGCCGTTGTACTTGTTATAATTCTATTACTGAATTTTTGCTTGAAATTCTATTGTTATTGCTTGTGGTCTAGTCGCGGTAGATTGTTCAAGTACTAAAAAAAGCTTAATTGGATTCAAAAATTTTGTATCATTTGTGTAATTAGTTTTGTTCTAGAGTAGTTTGTTTGTGAATTAATTTTTGCTCTTTTATTTTACCAGCCGACAGAGATCAACTTTCTAGTGCGGTCCACCTCCAGCTTGAAATGTAGCAGCTTGGGGAATATAGATTATGAGCCCCTTTCCGAAAAAAAAATCCGATGTGCACATCACGTGACTTACTTGTACATCATTTGATATATACACAAATTCATCCAATGAAGTTTTCTGTCACTTCAGATTAGAATTACTATAATTTTAATAATATTTTGACATGTACTTACAATGTCAAACAAAAACAGATTATCATTGCCCACCTTATCATTTCAATTAAACTGATTGTTTTATACGGCAAATTCTGAATGTCTG
The DNA here is from genome assembly GCA_963989225.1 of Dromius quadrimaculatus. Lineage (NCBI taxonomy): Eukaryota > Metazoa > Arthropoda > Insecta > Coleoptera > Carabidae > Dromius > Dromius quadrimaculatus. Next base: position 10,748,134 of record OZ022328.1, read on the forward strand.
TTATACATATGAACTGCACTTTCGGCTCAGCCGATTGATACAAAAATAGTTGATAACTATTTTGATGCTACAACAAGTTCAAACACTGAATTTCAATATGCTATGGCTGATTATTCCAGATTTATGCAAAAAAAAAATTAAAAAAAAGGTTTCAAGTAGAATGCACTTCTGACTTGACCGATTAGTACAAAAATAGCAGATAACCATTCTGATACAACATCAAGTTCAAATACTGAAGAGAATCAATATTGACTGTCACATTTAAAGTCCAGCCTGCCCTGGTACCACATCAAGTCGACATTGCCATATTTCCATCTCGTCTCAAGCTCCCAATCCTTGTTATCATTATCTAGATCTTATTTTCATAAAAGGATAATATGATCTAGTACCTGTCTTGTCTCTGATGAATACTAATCAAGAACATGTTCAGCTTGCATAGGAGATTGACAATAAAAATCAAGTTGATGTTATTGTTAAGTCGTTGTAGTTTCTTCTCTTATCTGGATATCAAAATTTCTTGAATCAGTGATGTCAAGTCCAATACTTTTTTCGAGAATATGAGTGAATGCATATTTTGGTCCTGAATGACATATGGGAGGAATTAGCAACGACTATGCCATATTGATCCGCGGAATGGACATGATGCATACTGATGTCCTGTGTCGTGAATTATTATTGACAACTGGATGATTAAAATTTTAATTAAATCTCCAATCTTTCAGCTTGAATGTGATACTCGTCAAATATGTAAACCGCTGGATTTGCATTACTGCGATTCATGTATCACACTAAAAGCTTGCAGTTCCACTTTGAATAAATATTAAACATACAGTAAAAGCAGAACATCAAATGTAGAGCTAATATTCATGATTTCTGTACTACATGGAGTGAGTAGATACATGTGAGAAATATTACTAATAATATGGTAATACCTTATTAGATAAAACTGAAATATCATGAACTGAGGACTCCGGTCGAATGTGGTGTGAAATGGAGAGGATTAAATTCGGATTCATAATACGACTTGTACAAAGCAGGTCTTACAGATCTGATTCACTAAATAGCTGAACAGTTGTCAGAACCAGAGCTCACCGCATTTATTATCTCCATATGAATATTTAAACAATATTTCATGTATTATTGGAAGGCTGTATATGGTTTTCTACATGATTTTTGCATTTGTAGTCTGTTATGTTGAGTTAACAATTGAGAAGCCATTATTTACACTAACGTGCATTGTGTAAGCTAATAGTATGTGGTCAACTTCTAGTCTCTATGAAAAAAGATATAAGAATCAAGTAAAGTCGCTACCCGTTGATTCTAGTGAGGTTTGATAGCAGAAAAATAGATCATTCCGCACGAGTAGCGGCTTTGGCCTCCGCTCTTGATATACTGCTATCATGATAATCAAGATATCTATGTGAGTATTTGTATTTCATATATTCTACATCACTAATAGAACATATCAAATATGATAAGCTTAGCAGTAATAACATCCTATATATTTGTTGATTCAGTGTCTGATATTTCAAATACCTTATCGCAGCTTCAAGTCGCGTGCGTGTGAAACCACAATAAAATATAATGCTTGTAATGAGTTGAGTTGTGTTTATCCAATCAAATAATGATTTATATGAACGTGACAATCAATGAGCTATATGTGGTGGAGAATTTTTAATGCCAACGAAACTGCGAGTGTTATTTGTTCGTAACTAATTGAATTCGAAGACGAGTACAAGATATGATGAGAAAAGAATATGCTGTCATTTTGTTTTATATTCAAGAATATTTTTATCTGTTCTATCAGTTATCCTGTACTGATTTTTGTGGTAGCTGCGGTAAAAAACGTAAAAATTCCGGATGTCAACGCAGGTGATATCAGGCGAAGCCTTCACTTATCCAGAACAGATCATTTATTTTATGGTCGGTGTACATTTTCCGTATTGTAGCCAGAGGAGCTGTTCCACTCTTGTTGACAGCGAGTTCTTCTCTCTTAATTTCTTTTGCTACCGCTTAACGACATAAAACGTTTTTTGTTGTTCCATCATTTTTCATCCGATCACCAGTTGACCAAAGCCTGTTGTCTGACTGAATTAATTAATAATAGGAGCACATTTTCTTTTTGGACTCCAACGATTCATTCAACTGTTTATTCTCATTTTGCTCTGCCTATAATATCACAGATTTGTCAGTATGAAGTCAGAAAACTGCCTATGATGGTAGTCCAAATCGTATATAACCATTCATCTTATATTATTTGCATTCACAATTACAGAGCTTGCATGATAAATTTTTGTTCCACTTTTACTTACATCCATTCAATTATGCCACATTATATACTACTCACGCTCTAAGGATGGTTCAGAAAACAGAACTTATTAGCAATGAGATTTATTCCAGAGCCAGTACATATGATAGGGTACATTATACTTAAATCTCACCCGAAATGATATATCATATTGTCATGTATCAGGTTATTGCAATTGTGTTACAGGAAGTGTCCTGATGAAGTATGAAAGTATCATGAGCTCAGGTATCAAGAGCAACCTAAAAATATGAACTAGTTTACTCATTCGGTGATCGATATGACTAACTTGATTGAAAAAAGCAGATGATAGTCTCATTATATCATTCTCAAAAGCTCCTATTTTATCAGTTTGTGGAGCATCTACCAACTTTTGAAGTCATCCTGTCTCATTTTTCTGTTATTAATGTTCACACAAATTATTCCGACTGGCAAACAAATTAGTTTTTACCCTTTGTTAGTTTTTATGGATCAAATGAGATTGCTTCTGACAGTTTGAATGCATTTAATCCAATTACATATATAGAACACAAACACGAAGCTTACTGGTATTGCTCGGTTACCTTATTATCTGTACAAACCAAATATATAATTGATGTATGAGACAGTTCTTTATTTTATTTCAGAATATGGCTATTTCTGTTATGATTAGGACAATCCCCATGACTACGTGATACTTAAAAGTAACAAGATCTAATAGAGCCATATTCAATTGACTATAAATGTAGATAGCGCTTTCTGGAATGAAAATATTGATGTGTCATTGATGTAAGAGTTTTATATTGTAGCGTTATCTGATGCAGGCCTTCAACTAGCAGTGTAGTAAAAAAGACTGATGTCAAAGTTAATAAATTGTATGATCATCTGTCCTAATATCACTATTAAATATTAGCAATAACCTATACAATACACGTTCAACTATAGTTCAGTATAACTGCTGGAACAATTATCACTATGGTGAACATTTCTCTTCTAAACTAGAGTTCTGCAAAATAGGTCTCATCTACTTTGCACAATATGTGCACGTTGCATGTTTTCTAATTCAACATTTCAGGATCAACCATGGAAAGTGACCAAAGACAATTCTCACCTCTTTCATTCAGCAAGATCTGGCAGACCACAGTTTTAAGAGCTTGCACATTGGATGAGGTCAAAGTTTTTGATATCTATCTTTCTCGGATTTGTTAGAGGATCCTTTAGATGAATCCAATTTTGATGAATACTATGAGAAAACGTAGATGAACTTTCACATCTTCACCCCAAATCCACTCATAGTAAGCACTTGACGAGAGATCACAATAAACAGAATTTGTTTATGACTTGGTGAGCATCTTCGAACAAATATACCGTTCGTAGTTCATAGGAATCAAGTACATAAAAGAATTCAAGTATTACAGGGATGAATTTACATCGTATAACTCCTGGTGACCGTTCATAGATATCAAGTACATGAAAAGATATGAATATAAGATAAATGAATTTCACTGAATCATCTCAACCAGATAAGTAGCGACCACTTCAGTAGTGAGACACTACAAGATATACATTTTGCGTTCATCTCCTTCATGACCCAACTAGCACAAATAGTCGTCGGAACGTGACAACAACTAAATTAGGAACTTTTATGGATCTCGTCACTAGCCTTAGGCATGTATTAGGAACGTTCCTATTACGAAAGTACGGCAAAAATACGGAATAATTTTTGGTTCTGGCTATGTTCCTGGAGCTTATTCGGCTACGTTCCAGAAATGTAATGGCTCCGTATTAGCGTCGTTGCTGTGTAGTTTTCGCGATTTTCTTGAAACTTTTCTCCCACTATTCCAAACTTGTTGCTTGCTTTGTCTTGCAACTAGTTTTATCTTTCTCATGTTCCACTCTAGTATAAACCTGTCTATAACATTTGATCAGATTAGAAAGAAAATGAAATACTCTATGAAATGAATATATGAACACAATACATTTTTGATAATTTCCTGTTATCTAATCTGAGTGACCAAAAAATTGGAACAAATGCAGCATAACTGTTGAACATAATGATTATAAATCCAAATCTGATATGCGCCCTCAAATTTGTAATTTTTTAATTAAAATATTGTTTATCAAATATTTTTTTGTGAAAGGAAATGACGCTTAAACGCAAGAAATACTTTTTCCCATTCATTATTTAGAGCATATAATTGATTATTATCCATTAATTTGTTGTACGTAGTGCTAAATTTATGAGCTTGTCCAAGTTTTTAGTCATTGTGGCTAAGTTTGGGAGAAATTACTATCAAGTCAGAATTACTAAAAAATGCAATTTGAAAGTAATTACGATTGAGTGATAGTTGTAGGAACCGAACGAAAACTGGAAGTATGGAACTTTAAAGTTTATTTACTACAAGGTAATGCAGTGCCACTTCCAAGTTGTGACAATGTTGTGACTATCACTGTGTCTGCTCAGTGTTGTTAGGTTCTAAAGAAACTGAGCATGAGATTCAGAAAAAAGAGACATGAAATTGCACAAATGTAGCCCTAGCTTCTAGCAAAGTGCATTTTTGATCCAATTTTAAATATTTTGGTGGATCTTCTATGAGAATGTTACTATGTTCTTAGCTGATCTACTAGTGAAATTGAAGATATAATAAAATTATTTCTTCTCCATCATCATACGAGGTAGTAACGTCGTCTTCCGTAGCATATATGACTCATGAAGAATAATGATTTTTGAGGGTGACGATTGCACAGCACCAAAATATTCTTTCAGTAAATCATTCGCTCTCAAGCCTTCTAATTTACCGTGAAATGCTGTGGAATGTCAATTTTTTTTATTTTATGCTTGCTTCCAATAACAGACGCCATTATGAACCGACGAACCCTCATACAACTATACGAACACTAAACAATGAGGCAGAGCATATGAATGTTTTAGGAACTACTTGGTGAAGCTTTGTTCATGGTGATTCTAAGAGGTGATACAAACTTTGTAGTAGCCATGCACAATGACGTTGAATTTTGCAGGTCGCAGTTACGTTACTTGCACTTATAAATATCACTTCAAAGTTTGAAGAATTTGAAGTGATCCTAAAGGTTCCCAAAACGTCATGGCAACTTTCAGAGTTACTTGAAAGTAGTTGCAACTTTTAGGTTGCATTGTAGTAGCATTGGATTGTCGCTGCTACGATTGTTGTTGCTGTCAGTTATTGGAGCTTTAAAGTGGTACCATCGGTAGCTACGACGTTCCCGATACCAAAGAAATCATATAGAAGTAATAAAACTGTAAAATAAATATTGTGGTAAATTTGACGTGATTGCGATTGTAGATTTGTAAATTGAAGTTGTCCACATATTGAAGTTGAAAAATTAGTGACAGTTACGTAACAATTACGCATTCGAGGTTTTCGTCTCGGTTACGATTACTTTGGTGCTAGTTGAGGAGCACCTTCAGGTAAATTTACCGTTTACATATACGATGTATATGCCTCCAATGTTCTATTTCTCACACTATCCTCTCTTTCTCCAATGCAAACTTCACTCCTACGTGGGACTAAAGACCATAATATCAATCTGATTATCACATGAATATATCTCATGTAAGAATCTTACATAATCATTTATAAATTATCCCTTGAATTCACAAATTGACAAGAATAGTACTCACGCAGCTCAAAAACCATTATTATTGGATGCACAAAAAGCACTGAGCACCAAATCAACACACAAAGCTTGAAAGGGCAGCAACTCTTACATTTTTGATAAATTCAAAAAATCAAAACCTGATGAGTTTAACAAAAAATACAAATTCAGGAGTCAGCTTTCACACCATCATCCTGAATAGGGCACAACCGTAGACACGTGTTCCGTCCCTATTCAGGATGATAGTGGGAAAGCCGACTCCTGAATTTGTATTTTTTGTTCAACTTATCTGGTTTTGATTTTTTTAATTTATCAATTTCGGTCTCACCGGTCTAACTTTAAAGGTCACTTCACAGTGTCCTGCATTTCCTCTTGAATTTTTTTTCTATATAATGAATATATCCACATTTTATTTCTTATTATCGTTAATCAATAATATTATGAGCAAACTTATCTTGTTTATAGTACGGTCCTAGCTAAGCTATATTTATATAGAACTCCTCCCAGAAATTTTTTTTATAAAAGAAGAGATGGGCAGGTAATGCATCCACAATTCTTCAAAGCTGAATATGCTTACCAAGTAGCTGTCTTCATGGTAGGAGATATTACTGCAAGTTAAGTTCACTCTATCGGATTTAGTTTGGAAATGGAATTAAACTCTAAAGACCTAATAAAGAGACTTGCTTCATGCCCTTCGGCATGTTTGCGGGCAAGAATCATTAGAACACACCGGTTTGGGCGGCAGGGTAACCATCATTAGAACCTGGAGACTACAACGAAAATAAATGTCAAATTTCAAACACTCCATCACACTAGGGTTACATCTAATTTTTATTGGAAGATTATTTATTTATTTTAATTTCTCATTTAAATTGATTTTTCTTACGGAAAATTTAGCTAGAAAGTTCATCAGTTATCTGATGTAACATTAATATTCGTTAATGTGAATCAGACAATGGTAGTAGCAACTGAAAATAGAAATTTGATATATTGCTACACATTGGAGTATATTTCCATCCGGAATTCAATTAAATTAGGATAATTGAATGAGAATATGTTTATTGAAAAGCCTATACTTCCTCTAATTGATTCCAGAAAGTAATTATTTTTAAAATGTGCTTCGTATTCGAAAGGAATCGAGAAAATTGAAATCATTTGTTCGCGACGCATAGGGACAGTAAAATCAACGATGCGTGGCAATATCCCAGAGGTATTTTGCATTTCTGGTCCACATGAAATGACCTACTTTCCGAAAACATCATCCATCAAGATGCTTTATTCTCCAACGAAAGATTACACAAAGAGAATGCACATTTTTATGCAAGTAGCATTAAAACCACGCCATTTCAATAATTCATAAGTTTGCTTCTCAGTCCGAAATATTACATCGCCAGTTATAAAATGCAGACACGGTTCCAACATGGCAATTATTGCACTAAGAGGATATTTATATTCAAAACAAGTACTCCGCTCGGTTATGTCGTATACTTCCGCTACCGGCTATGTATTTTTTTATGTTGAATAAATACAAAGGAAAAATTTTTGTTACTCTGAAAATCGCTCATACAAAAATAACACTCACATCTCTTTGTCTACCCTAAGGAATATTTTCCAGTCGTTTTTTCATTGGAATTTATAATGTTGAAATAATCTCAATGCTAAAAATTAGTATTTCACAGAATGCCTTAAATGCAAGAATCATCCACACATTCAGTATATTTTTTGTAGGATGGTAAGGATTTCAACGAAAAATTGGAAAAGTCTTGTCTACACTGTTCTATCTAAGCTTAAATTATCTACCAGTTACGATTCTTTAAAGAATCATCAGAGCCGGTTGGACTTCAAAGAAACGAAAAACGATCACATACAAATTTTTGTAAATCTACAGCAATGCACACTTGGTGGAGAGTTGTGTACTAAAATTGACAGGACGCCACAGCTTGAGAAGTCTGGGGTCTATCGGTTGAGTCGCGCATGCGGCAGCAATTATTTTGGGAAGACTGGGCGGTAACTTGTCACTAGGGTGAAGGAACATGTACGCTGTATCAAAAATAATAACAACCAATCTAGTTTTGCAGAACATATATTAGATACAGGACATGATTTTAACATTGATAACAACGTAGAAATATTACACATTAAGAATATTGGAAAAGCACTTGACTTTTTAGAAAACTTAGAAATAAAAAGATCTATTTCAGCAAACAGAGCGCTAAATTTGAACGACCAGTTGAATTCGAAAAATAGCGCGCTTCTAGAAGTTTTATTGAATTTTGGCACTGCGACAGGATTTCTGCGTCCTCCTTCAGTACAATCGTGTTTTTCAAGGATTTTTTTTGCACAGTCGTGCGTATTCAAGGCTCATATCCAGATATCAAAAAATTTCTCATACATTATGAAACACATTTTATTACAATTTCACATAGTTGTTTTTCATTTATATGTCTAGTCGACGTAGTTTTCCTCCTGTAGTTGTATAATGTGAGTATTTTCTGGGTATTTTATTATTTTATGTTATTTTGTGCATTGTTGTAGATTTACAAAAAATTTGTATGTGATCGTTTTTCGTTTCTTCGTAGTCTAACCAGCTCTGATGATGATTCTTTGAAGAATCGAGACCGGTAAGCAAGGAATCGAAACCGGTGAGCAATTTAAGCTGAAATAAAACAGTGTAGACAAGACTTTTCCAATTTTTTGTTGAAAACCTTACCATCCCTCATCTATTTCTACACTAGGGCGTTCTCTCCTTTCAATTATATTTTTTGTAGTTTGTACGATACATCAAGAATAAAATTTGAGATGAAGTTAGCTTCGGTGTATAAAAAATGTACTGCGCTTTGTTGAATGAGAGCTCACTAAGAACTGTTCTAGAAACAACAATTAGCTCCAATGACAATCATTCGTTAAATCAATACCAAATGCACAACACAGTCATCAAAGATGATTTTGATGCAACTATTTGTAAATTAAACAAAAGTTATTCGAATTTCATTATATTTTCGATTCTAGATGCATTATTCATTGGAGTCTCAACATATCTATTGACAAAATTTTTATATGTTCCGTCTTGTAATTATCTTCTCTACCTTCTCAAAATGAACCATTTTACACACAATGTCAATGGATCTGTCCTATTCACCAGGTAGGAAACAAAATGAGCATAATAGCGTGAATTCCCATGGAATTCTAGAGTGGGAGATTCTGTTGGACGGTGACGCTTTCAACGCCTGGCAGGCGTCGTGGGAACAACAAGACTTCAGGCAGGGCGTCGAGCTTTTGGAAATTGTAATGAAGTCCCAATAGGCGACAAAGAAGACAGAGAAACACAGCAGATGTAAACATGATTTCTTTCCAAGAATAGAAAATATTGATGATTCCATCGTCTGAAGTTCTCAAATTTTCTTATTTTAACAACAAATACTCACATCTACATTTTATACATCATTGGCCATTAAACTCTTGCTGTAAACAAGAAGAGTATATTGATGTCCTCTAGGATCTCTGCTCTCAAAAATTGAAATGTATCATTTTTAAAAGATACAGACCTAAGCCTGAGCTCGTTTTGATTCCAAATTGATAAAGCCGCAGTCGTCATCAATGGCGTAACAGCCCACGTGAGCTCTTCTCATAAGAGTGTCACTGAGCGGTAGTGTAACTCTACCGTACTGCCTATCAGAATCTCGTATCATTGCTACAGATTTTGTAATGTATGAATAGGCAGCTCAAAGCATTGAAGTGTGGTGATTTTATCAACTGAATTTCTATTTTGCGACAAAGAACACACTGCTCACCGTGAATTTAAGCTTGCGATCTTGGTCTAGTGACGTTGTTGCCTATGTGAATAGAATAAACCCGCTCGGTCCCACACTATGCCAATAAGTCAAGAAATATCTAAATTTGATCAAATTATCTAACTTGAACGATATTTCAATTACAAGCATTGATCAGCCCTGTTACTAAATTCTAGTATCTGTCAGTATCTCGAAGAACCATCCTCATTTTGAACTGAGACTTTGACATCATTATTTATGCAGATAGAAGTATATCCTAAAGCTTGTTATAGAAGAGAATTAATCATAATCTCTTATTGCGAGTGTTTCCCATTAGTTTTAATTTCTAAACTTAGAGATATAAGAAATATCATTTTATCACAAAAAAATTTTAAGTGAAATAGTCTGGAGCAGTCACCCTGTATTCATGTCCATTAATATTTGTGTTACTTTCTTCACTTATCTGCACGCAACGATCTGATCTTTGTATCTACTATTCAAAGACAACATCGTTCATTTTTTTATCTGTTTGTTGTCCCCACTGTCAGCTTTTATCGCAGTGAGTAGTTTTATCTTTGCGTAGAGATCTGTGAAACGTGTGTTATGTCAAATTCATGTCGTCTGCTTTTCTGTAGATTTTATCATGGATATGCTGTTGTTTGTGATTGTACTGTGATGAATTATCATGCAATATTCAGAGATATTTTCATCGTCTCCTAATTTACAGGTGGAATCAAAACTGGGAAAAATTATAAGCTCTCATTATCTTCTGCTGTACTTTTCAGCAACTGTTCGCTATAGTTTCTTCGCCAATTGAATAATCCACTTTAAAAACAAGTGAATCCATGATTCTGTATGTTCTAAAGGAACTTTATTTGTATGCATCCTATCTTATTTAACATCAAACTTCACTTGTACTGTGTTCAAAGTATATAAGTCTTAGATCCCAGTCTTGCCAGACCTTACTCGTTCTCTGAGAAATAAAATATGTGGAATAGGGTGGTGTTAGTATGTACTTGAATAATTGCTAGCCTGGGCCTGTGGCCAATTTATGGATACCAGGTATGTTGAATGACCAGGTTATTTTTTCCAAAGTCTGAATGCTGATTTTCATGAATGTTCCCGAAAATATTGCTAAATTGATGATCAACACTGCAAGACACTTCCCATAAGCCGTTATTCCTGCTAGACGCTTCAAGGCTTGCAGAATAATAATATAAACCCACTTATAATCTGAATCCTAATTTTTATATATGATACTGCAGTAATAATTATTTTGATTCTTCTTGTAAACAGCCAAACCAAGAGAGAATTGGTTGCTCATAGATATCATGCCTTATATCAAGCTTACAAATAATAATCTCGCGCTCATACTCTTAAACACATTTCAATTGTGTCTGGGGAATGTTTGACCCCTACGATTGGTTTGGCTGCTCACAAAAAATATTGAAATTGTTCCCTGAATATTATATATAAAAACTGGAACTCAGACTATGAGTGAGATTACGTTATTTCTTGCGAGCTTCAAAGCGTTCAGCAGAAATTGTCATGAAATTATCTAGAAGTGTTGTCCATCAATTTTCAACAATATTCCCTGGAACATACATGAAAATCAGCATTCATACTACAAGAAAAGTAAGTAATGTTTTATCGTACCTCTAGCACCTGCTACCTGTAAATTGGCCGTCGGCCTGAGCTAGCAAGTATGCGTATGATCAAAGTACATATTAATACTACTCTATTCCACACATTTTGTTTCTCAGAAAGTGAGTAACGTCTGGCAAGCCTGGGACCTTACTCTTTATCCGCGTATCATGCAAGAAGAGTACTTTCAATAGCTTACAAACATCCCACTCTTGATTTGAAGTGGATATGTGTATCCAGTATGCATTGCGAAGTTGACTGACTACAAGTTTGTGTTATGGATGGTTTCTGTGAAACTCATACGCTCAATTTTGAACGTGTCAAGCATGATATTGTGTTGAGGTAGGAATTCAAGTATAAATATTTTATCCCTAAACAGGTGATAATATGTCCCGGAAATGCTTTAGTGTCATTATGTTTGTGTGTGTGTATCAAAAACAAACCAAGTATTCGAATACTGAGTTTTGTTAATATTGTAATAGCTAGTTCAGAATTTTGTATGAGATACTTCTTTAGGTGAGCTTGAAAAAATTTGAGACTAAAGCTTTAGAATACCTTCTACTACTTTCAATCGTGAATATTGAGAATATTTGCATATTTGGATTCTTATTTCCATACTTGAATCATTATTTTACTGTTTAGAGCTATTATTTGAAGAACATAGTCGAATAGTTATGACCCTACATTCAAAAACAGCGATATGGCAACTAGCTAAGCTGGTTCAGAATTTGGCTTATGGAATCATGGAATACTAGTTTCCATGACTAACAAAATAACGAATATATTTTTTTTTGCTGTGATATAGCATATAAAAGCGGATCAAGCTATACATGGATAATTATATACTCTTGTTCAGGCATAACGAGTGAAAAGTTGTCACAGTTGAACGTAATACGTGCTCCTGAGCTCGTCGACCCAATTGAATAGCTTTTATTCGACTGAAATAGTTACCTACTGCTAAACCAAATATGAATTGGGATCATTCGCTATCATAAAATCGTTGGAATCATCATTATCGGATTTAAATCCGTTTTGAGTGCTGTAATGTGAACATCATAGAATTTTATATTCTTGCAATCAATTTTTGAGAGAAAAATAGAATGAATTGTTTGTTCCTCTGGCGAACATAAAATTAATTTACTTTCTATAAAGATGCAGTAATTTCCTATTAAGCAAACAAAAATATGTTGAAAAGCTCAAAATAGAGTTCTGTTTGTGAAGCTAATGATTTTGCATACAACAAGTCTATTATATTCCCAGGTAATGAGGGTTTTAATGATTATTTTCTTGAACCTTTCGTGAATCCGCTAGCTTTTGATTTATTTTTGCTTTTGCTTTCACATTATTTTCGCGCCAATTTAAAAGTCTCACAGATTTATAAATCTATAAGAAACTGATAAAAACGCATTGACTTTTGTTGGTTAATGTCAATTTTTTTATAAGGATGACAAACCTATCAAGATTCTGTTAATAATTTATAGTTTCATGAATTTATAAGACTGATAGATTCACACAGAATCATACTATTAGAATACATACTGCTTCTTGACGCATAAATAAGGATTGAATTCATTCCCAAAAATGTTGATGAGACAACAAGGAGCTCCCAATTAGGATAGAAACTTTTTGGAATTGGTACTTTTTGATTCACAAAATGTTTTTCATAATGTGGTGTGGGGAAGAACAGATCACTTGTCCCTCCAGTTTTTACTCTATAAATTTTTAAACTGAGTTTTTCATGTCAGAGCTCTAAAAATATAATCATGAACAGGGTATAGTAATGAAATATATACTTTGGGGAAATTTTTTTGTAGCAATCTTATACAATTTCGGTGTTATGTATGCAAAATTGAAGACTCATTTATTGTTAGCTCTATTTTTGCTCACGATTGAGTATCATTCTCACTAAAATTTTCATTTTTATCACCAACCAGCTAATTTTGTCACAATTGTTGAATAAATATTTCAGAGAACAACTGGTTACTTTATCCAACAAAATTTGTGTGCTTCATTTTCAGACTGACGCTTTGGAAGTATCAGCTCCGTGTTGAAAGGTTAAATTAATTCTCGCGAACTCTCTTGTATCGCACTACGCGGCAATCACTATGAATTCCTGATTACGCCTTGGTTAAGACGCCCTAATAAGCTCATGTCTGGAAATGCTTATTGGCTAAGTGAAGAAACACTAAATCCATTGTTGGTATATGGTCATTAAAGCAAGACAATTTCTCTTGAAATCGCAAATCGAATTGGCTATGGGGGTGCTATTTGCAGGCCGTTCCCTTGATCGATCCTATCTTGTCCATAGTCTTGGCTCAAGTCACAATTTCCAATTTACTCAGAGTTATCGAACCCATTCAACCACTGTAATAAACTTGCTGTTAATGACACATTAAAATATAATAAGAGACTTCTGCCTTACATTACTGCACAGTACTCTATTAAACGATGCTAACATAGTTGAGAAATTATAAATATTATTCAATTTGCCTCATGAGATTTTATGTGTTGTATCTTGGTGCTTGAGTTTAACTTTACTACAATCACTTTTCAGGGCAATCCTATAACTCTGATGGATTCATTGTTGTCAGGATCTCATTGCTCAATCCATTTATCTCTATAAGAATACAGCAAACTGATTGTCAGTTATACACATGTCAATTTATTAACAGAAGTTCAGTTTTAGAGGAATTATCCTTCATCGGTAACATGTTTGATGAACTCAACGGGTGCTTTGATGAACTTACTAAAAAGTGAACCTCAGGAGGCGTGTTCCTATAGCATAACTTTAGCAAAGATCTGCAGGTAAGAGTATTTCTCGAAAATTTGTAATTCCGGGATGATATAAAATCAAGATCCATTACAGCCATGCCAACAAATTTTCGATAGACCTGTATTTCTCTAAGTACAATGTAAGAAGCTATAGATTCATATTTAAATGTAATAATGTAACATTATATCATGATTTCATATAACATCAACTTTGCTTGCCCGGAAGTTTTATTTGGGAACCCAAAGCGAATAGTCTATAGATCGCTCTTGATCTAGTGTCATGAAAGCCTATGAAGTCCTAGAGTCGTTGGCCAATAGAGCTAGATGTGCTAATCTATTTTCCTTCAGTTTGTTGAATGAGAAAACTCTAATGCCCGGTTGCATGAAAGTTCATTAACTAAACAGTTCTTCAAAAATGAACAATAACAAATCGAATTTTTGACAGCAATGTTAAGCAACTGATTTGACGAATATATTTGATTTGATATTGTTAATTTTCAAAGAACTCTTTAGTTAATGCACGTTTATGCAACTAGGCCTAAAAGTTGTAATTCTCAACCAATATCTTTTATTCTCACTAGATTCATCAGCCGAATATCTAAATAGATCCTGATTAATTCTCACAATAAATGGGTATCAATATTTTCTCTCATCTCTTATATTACTTTCCATGACCGTATGAAAGGGGTTTAAAATAGAAAATTCTACTCAAGTAGACAGTTTGAGCATCTTGTGAACGTATTGAGACTCTCAGATGGTAGTTTGGATATTATATATTCATCTATTGTAGACAGCAAATTGGTGACAATGTTATATATTCAGAATGAACTCTCCTCCAGATACTATTCTCCATCTTCCAAGTGGTGAAACAAATCTATTCTATGGTCAAAGAAAAAAGAAATAATCATTTTGCTGTAAGATTGAACTAATTCATTCATCCATTTTCATATCAGCTATCATATCTGTCAGCTAGTAAACAGAGTACTTAGTTTCTTGCAGACTCTCAATAACTCTCCACCTTTGATATAGGCTTAACTGAAAACATATATTCCGGCAGAAAATCCTCTTTTTGCAAGAAGTTCTATATCCGTAATCCAGTCTTGTCCTCTGTATGTTATTGGATATCGCATATCTTCTTGATCCCAGATAAGTCTCCAAGCGTCGAAATTAGTTTAATTCTATTTCTAGATCATTGAACGTCCGAAATCGCATCTGACACTGGGAGCTGTGGGTGTCGCAGTTGTCTTGAAAAAATTCTCATGATATCTTTTTCTGCTATTCAATATCCAAGCATTAAAATAATTCAGCAACTGATTCATTAGAGGGAAGTTTTTCGTTCTGCAATTAGTATTGATCCTTTAGAAACATAAAGTAGATTTAGAGCACTGCTATCAGAGTTATCCTATTGGTAGTAACATTTGAGATCCCAATCGTCAACATATTATGTTACATGTGTTATGTGAGATGACAGAATATTTTCGAAACAAGAAAATCTTTGTGAATGTGAGATTGCCAAGGACCAATACCCAAATTTAGCCCCTGGTGTACTTATTGCTAGGAATACATTCAGTATTTACTAGTGGTCTGATCGCTCTCAGCTAAAATCAGTGTCGTCATCACAAAAAAGTCCTGAAAAGGACTACAACACAATATTAGGAGATTATACCGGGTGTTTCATACCATCCGTACCACTCAAATATCTCGCGAAATGCTGAACGGATTGAAAAAAGAAAAAAATACGTGTAAAATGATTTCTAAGATTCTATTGAATAGTAGCAAATTCAAGTCCACTTTCTCACCCCTTGAGAGTAAGGAGGTGCAACTTCCAAATTTTAGATGTCAGCCCCTACTTTTAAATGCAGATTTGGATTTTCAACTGAAAAATATGAAATTTTTGTCTGGAACTTTTTTTCATGTTCCTGACAAATGGTGCTGTAATCGCGAACATTAGTTATTTTTTGTAATTACTTCAACGGCTAATACTGAGTAATAAATAAATATTTCAGCCGTACATTGTTTTTAAAATTGCGGCATAGGAGACGTGTTTATAAACAAAATCCGGCAAGACTCCTTATCAGAAGAGTCAAAGCGTTTGAAAATTTTTATTGCTGTTAGAATGGCTTATAACAATAGGGAAGCTGCTGACATGTTGCAAATTTTGGGCGAGTGTCGTGGTGGGCTCAGAGCAGCCGCCAGGAAATAGCAGAACGCTTTCCCGAACGCGAATAATGTGTTTTGAAGACTGTGCAAGCCTAGGTTATCTAGTATTAGCCGTTGCATTAATTACGAGAAATAACTGATCTTTGCGATTACAGCGCCATCTGTCAAGAACATGAAAAAAAGTTCTAGACAAAAACTTCATATTTTTCAGATGAGAATTCAAATCTGCATCAAAATGAAAGGGCTGTTCTTCGAAATTTGAAAGTTGTACCCTCCCCACCCTCAGGAGGTAAGGGGGTGGACTCGAATTTGCTACTATTCAATAAAATCTTAGAAATCATTCCACACATATTTTTTTTTTACTAATCCGTTCAGCATTTCGCGAAGTATTTGGGTGGTACGGGTGGTCTGAAACACCTGGTATGTGAAAATCCGGGGTATTGGATATAATTTTGTCTGAAAAAGCTCTTGTTCTCGTTTTATTTTGAATTATATAGTCCAGTAAAGGGTGCAAGTTTTTGCTTCGATTGTTGGAGAACAAACTTAATTTTGTGACACAATTCGTGGCAACCCTTGTTTATCCAACTCCAAGTACGACACAAGCGTCAGTGAGCAAGAGTTATATTATGAAAATGAACAAAATGAGCTCCTCCGTAGCGGAAATAAACGGAATAGGGCGAAAACAGTCAAGGAATTCTCTGCTTTTCCATTCATGAACCCTTTTTGACAATAACGTGAAATGTGAAGTTGATTAGATTTTACTGCTTTCATATATGAATAAATTTGTTCACTAATTGCTAGCTTAGCAGGTTTTTTGCTATTGCTGCTACAAAGTAATCTGCGGTATTTCACTTTTTGTAGTTACATGCCCGCTAGATAGACGAGCTTATGAGTGTGACTGGAAAATTTCTCTACAAAATTGAAATTTGCTTTGAGTGGTCTTTTTACACAAGTACCGCATGAATATTTGATAATGGTTTTGAAACAATCAAAAGATCATCATTTAGAGCTCCAACTCACAGACAGCAATTAATAGAAGATGAATTACGCCAATTGAAAGCTTATATCATATCTATTACGTTTTGAATGCAGGATTTGATCTGCTCTTTGGATGAGAAATAATGATAGTGAGGTCATGCAATGATCTACTATAACCTACATCTCTTTTCTTTCCTAGTACTATGTATTCATAGCTCAATGCGAATATGCAGAATTGAAGATGCCGTTCCAGTAGCTTCTACTGTCGCTTCAGCTACTGTTGATACAAGTGTGAAAGTTAATCTTCAATGCACGAGGTATTGAGTATTTTTGAAAGCTCCGCGAGTGCAGTTCACACGTCCCACAATGTTGTATCTTCAGTAGTCCTGATTCTTGTGAAACAGTCAATTATATATGAATATTTTCCTTTTGTATATATTACTTTGAGGGCTACTATCAGTATATGAGGAGGGGAAATTATGGATTGAACTGTTTAGTTCTGAATATAGAAAAGTGATTTTAATGTTGTTAAATAGTTTTAGAATTGTCCCCTACATGCTTGAAATATTGATAATTATTATTGACGAATTCACCGAAATAGAATGAATGAAGTGAAAAAAGGTTGAAAATAAACACTTGATGTGAGTTTCACAATTGGATATATTTTTTCTTTATCAATTTCGGCTTCTTAGGCCATCATCAAAAAAGTTGATAATGGCATAGGAAGCCAAAATTGATGAAGCAAAAATAGATTTCATTGTGAAACTTACACCAAGTGTTCATTTTCAACTTTCAAGGAATCAAGATGCCCATTTCAGTTCAATCCACCTCTCATAGATCAACGTCAACAAGATATACATGATGCTTCAACAACAAATAAGTTATAGCTCCAAAAGAGTGATTGTTTCAAGTACTTACTCATAGCGTTTTGGAGATTTTTGTCCCAGAATCAATACGATATAATTAATTGGTTAACTAGGCGAATCGAATGTTGGAGGACCGTTTGCTACATGTTTTGATGATGCTCAATTTCTAAGATTATGAAGAGCTATTTCATCAATCCTCACTTGAACCTGGAGGTTGAGGAAAACCACTTTTGCTATTTGCGTCAACACAGTTGACAAAGAAATATGAATTTCATGAAAAATGTGCGTGACTATGAATAATTTTCAAGTATTCGCTCTTCCCAACTCATGTCCAAATACAAGCTCTGTGCATCAATTATTGATACAGTGAAGGATAATGTTAGCCTTTGTCCCGTTTCCCGCAAATAAGAAACTCGCGATTCAATCTCCTGAGTCAAACCGACACAATTCAACGCTCAGCAGAGAGCCATTACCAAAGGGGCACGAGTACTGAGTATTTTATACACATATCACCAAGTATAATGACGGACGGCTGGATAGCTCAGACGGGAAATGTTAGGGTTGTCAGAAATAATTATCAGGAGGTAGGTGTCACAATGAGATTTATCACACAGAAAACGATGACGATGAACATAGAACATTATTTGACAGAACACTTGCACGGTGACGGAATGGCTGAACATGACACTCGACACCAGCGATCCCATTACAGACCCAGGCGGTCGCAGATGATGAGAAACTTGCTATACGATTGGAACCAAACTTGCTCCCTCGCAGTGCTTCTACGGTCAATCAATCAAACGCTTCGAAATCATGAAGACTCATCCAGCGGTGCTTCTACGTTAAATAATCAAACGCTTCGAAATCACGAAGACTTCTTCAGCGGTGCTTCTACGTTGAATAATCAAAGGCTTCGAAATCACGAAGACTTCTTCAGCGGTGCTTCTACGTTAAATAATTAAACGCTTCGAAATCACGAAGACTTCTTCAGCGGTGCTTCTACATTAAATAATCCAAAAAATATTCTAAGTTCAAAAACAGCAAAAATATTCCAAGTTCAAAATAGCGAAAATATTCAAAGTTCAAAATAGCAAAAATATTCTAAGTTCCTTTTACGGACTTACTAAAAAAACAAAACAAACTCACAAATTGTGTCGGACAGTTGTGCTAACGGACTTAGCACAGAAACTTTACTTGGACGGTACACACTCTGAAGATGACGCTCGGTATCGGAACTGGTAGCGTACTTTGGATCGGCTGCTCAGAATACTTGACTTACAAAGAAGTGACTTAAGTCGGCCAGAAAGCCTTATTTATACCCATATTTTAATGAAACCTTACTTAACATGTTTTTAAAATTGAATCCATATTAGCGCTAGCAATGATATAAAGAAGAAATACAGAAAAAAGAAGAAGTAATTTTTCAAATACAAATTCCATTACAATAATACATTCCTTATAACTCTCCTGTCGAATACATCCTTTTCTGATTTTATTTCCTAAATATTGAAATTATTCTAAATACTTCCTCGGTCGGTAATAAAGATTATGTCGGTAAGTTGAACTGTCAAATGTCAGGTGTTTGTATTCGGGTATTTGTCAGCGGTCACGAACATAACATCAAAAAATATACAATATATAACATATTTACAGGACAACAGTAGATTACATTCAGACCTCATCACGGTAAGACATAAGACATAAATACAGATCATACGATCTCAACTTCTTTTAATTTCAGATGTTGTTAACACATAACCTTATTCATCCACATGTGAAAGATAGTAAACGGTATTGGAAGCAGCTGAAAACAGATGAACGAACGGTAAGTGATGTTGTATGTTGATGCAGAGTTACTGAATTTAAAGTTTACAGGGTGCGCAAGAAGTGAATAAAAGTGATGGACTAAAAACTTATTGACGGTAGCAGAAGGCTCTGGGATGTGCAACAGTGACGGATTTTGGAACCTAATTCGTCACAAACTCTTGATAAGTCTACATACTATGCTTACATTCAGAGAAAAATTGAATCTGGGCTGATTCAGCTGATTCCCAATCATCAAATTTGATTCAATGCAACTCTGCATATTTGGTTCTCGCATGAATTGTCGAATATTTCGATCACAGCGTTGAGCTATCACTTTGGAATAGGAGGTTTATGGTCGACAAAGTCAACAGCAATTTCTTCCAAATCATGATTTATGATGAGATATCAAGACAACTGCAGATCCACAACATATATATTCTCTCCTGAGGCAATACATATCATGTGTGAATTAGTTACAAGTTGAGAATACAAGTAATAGACCACGATCTGATTATGTCCGACTCCCGAAATCTTCAAAGTTTCACATATCCGTCAGAAAATGAGACTACAATCTTCAAGAATTGAACATAAATGCTAACCTCTGGATACCATTCTGGAGAAAGATCGGTTTGGCGTTTACAAGAGCTACAGTCCAGGAACCAGGAATATTATTACCTTCTCAGTAATTTAAGATCATATCTCACTTTAACTAAACATAAATGTTTGGAATATATCATGCGTCATGCTGAATAGATTGATGGACAATGTATGGATCCTTTGCTTTCCATACTCCAAGAACATCTTAGTCGTACGATCGTGTGACTACTCAAAACTTATGTACTATTGGTAGATAATGCTGCTACATGTGTGAAGATAGGTTTACACACTAAAATCGCCTAGAAGTGTAAAATTTGTTCGATTTATTATCATAAACGTGATATCATCGTGTCAAAGCGCTGGCTGCATACCCAAAGTTTTTTAGTTGACAATGTGGCAAGGTCCATCGTCCCACAGATGCATGATTTTCAGACTTATATTGTCCATTCGTGAATACAAAAACGTTGTTATTATGTAGCTATTGTTATATTTGAAACAAGAAATCAAGTTGATATGTCAAATGGTCTGGAAATTTATGTTATCTATATCTCAAAGTTCCATGACTTAATGTATATAAATTTGCTAGATCCAAATTTTAAATTCTCATTTTCAATGTCATGCTTTGTTTAAATATCAGGTTATAAATTGATGAAGCTTATTATCCTTCCTCAAGTGCAGATACATCTCCCATCTATCTGGTGAATCGTGGTCGTTTAGCGCTCTCAATAATTCTACCATTTTCTGTCGAGCGTGTTTTGAGGGTGAAGCTCTGTCGTACTTCTGTAGGTCTCTAGAGAAACGTTTAAAATAACAATGTTCGTTTTAAATTTGTTTGTTTGTCCATTGCATTGTTTTAGTGCCTGAGTAGAGGGTTTTGCTGTGGGCTGTGTCCATGTTCTTTTGTCTGTATCACTCGTCGTAAAACCCTACCAGAATTTCAACCGGAAACCTGCACCGCCACTTAAACCAACCTCTGAAATACCTACACTCGGAATAGACGTATTATTTTCGAATTTATTGCCAAAAAAATCAATAACTTCATTGCAAGGTGTACTGAATGCTTCAGAAAAGAACCAGGCTCCTCTTCTATTACTAATTTATTGTTATTTTCAAATTAATATATTCGGCCAAAAGACATAATTACTTGTATATTGCACTTGAATATTCCTTCCAATGTAATACCATCAGCAGATGATTCATAGCTATAAGTGTACATTCGTAGCAGATAAGAGACGTGATTGATATCATTTCCATCATCATCAGATATTTAAAAAAAAACACAGATCCAGTATTGGATAACAGATTGACGTAGTCTCATGAACTCAATCTGGGGTTCAGATGATGTTCATTTGGTCATTTATGTAGCAACGGTTTGATTTCTTAGTTCAAGCTGTGAAGAACGACAGTTACTTACACCTCTAAAATTCTAATTCATGATGAGATAATATTGGAGCAATAAATTCTGGGGAGCCATAGATTTACAGAAATACTCATTTATTATACCATAAGTAGTTTAAGTATTATCGATTATTTTTGTGGTGCTATCACGAATGTTTATTGTGCTTGCGTTTGAATACCACGAGTGTGCAGTACGAGTGGTATTCACAAGCACAATAAACATGAGTGATTGCACCACAAAAATAGTCTATAATACTTCAACTACAAATGGTATATGGAGGACTATTCCAGGAGTCAAACCATTTTTTCGAATTAGTTCTCTATGAATCTAGTAACAACTCACGTAATTTCCATAAGAACGAGTAAACAAACTTCTGTCAAACTGAAAAATTAGAATTTCTTGCATTTTCTTTGACGAATAATAGAGAAATATATTGCGTCTTGATATGGAATCTAGTTCAGAAAGGTTTGTTGATAGATCAGAAGATAAAATTGATAAATATATCTAGAGAAATATTCCATAAAATACGAAGAAAGCACAAATTGGAGGTATCCACATCTTTGAGTAAAATACTCACTCTGACCACTAGTGTAATACCCGATGGTATTTCTACACGTCCAAATACCCACTGATATGCACCGTTTCTATGTCGATTTGGCATTGTTAACCTTGTTATAAATACTACGAATGGAATAGTCAATGAAAAATTATCGACTATCATTGAACAATGCGAAGTTACAAATGAGGTTGATACAATTACAGCGATTTTGTTCAAAATTTGTACCTTATAGATTTATTAGTCCTACTTATAGTCAATTATATTCTCATGGAAGTATCGTTGTGATATCACTCTAAGACTCACGATGTACAAAGACAATGAGCAAAAAGGGTCGATGAGTTTGAAACCAATGATAATATGCCCATCTTATAATTTCACACATTCGTTTTTGTAGTCTGTTTCCTTCTTCCGTTCAAATTGAGTTCATTGATGATTTTTTCTCTCTATATTCTTTCCAGAGGCTAAGGTAAACTGTCAGTAATTATATTTTATTGAATAAAATAGATGAAGCTGACTGGATGAGTGAATTTGAGTAAGTAAAAAGTCTTGGGAATTCAGTCAATATATTTTAATTTCTTTCCTACTTTACAGTTTCGGCTGTACCTCAGCCATCTTCAGAAGCGCTACAATTTGATTATTTTTTTATCACTAATTATTTATGCTAAGTTTGTCGGAAATACTTACAAAAGAACTTGAATTGTGAAAAATTAAAAATGTACATGAACTGTGATGTCGAGTTTAATAAAATAGCGGAAAAAAAAAAATATATTTTTTTTTCCATTTGTCAAATGCCACAACCTGCATCTGTGGAAGACGTTGACCAAGTGCGAGTGAAAAATCGTGTGTGCACGCCTTGTCAAAAAATTACAAATTATCACAAGTAGAATTGAGTTAGTTATAGTGTCAAACAATTAAAAATAGATGCAAGCTTGTGCATCACGCAAGGTGTCAAAAATATAAACAAAAATTAGGAAAAGTACCACCGATATTAAAGAATATTGTTGTATATAGTGCTAAGTGCAATAGTATCTGTTTTTTCATTGATATTTTGTTTGTCTTGTTTTATATACAACATTTCTAATGTAAGTCTTTTGTTCAAGTTGATTTCATTATGGATAATACTAGTTTCATCAAAATTAAAAGTATGTCCTGAATCTATGCAATGAGTGACTAGAGCACATTTTGGCGTATTTTTATTCAATTTTTTACTGTTTCGTTTATGTTCATCAAGCCTTGTTTTTAAATATCTCTTGGTTTGTCCTGTGTACTGTGCTCCACAATCATTGCATGGGATTTTATAAATTAAATTAGATCTTAAGCTTTTATCTGTTTCATCTTTTATTTTGGAGAATAAATTACCTACTGTCTTGTACTGTTTGAAACAAATTTCAATTCCCTCTTCATTTCTGAATACTTGTTTAATTTTGTAGCTAACGCTATCTATGTACGGAATTGTGAAGTACTTATCGGTCAAAGATTTTTTATTATTTATGTCATTGTCATTCAAATTAGATGAAAGATTCATAACTTGATTTTTGATACCATTTATGACGCCAAGTGGGTATTTATTTGAACGAAGTAAATCAGTTACTATGCTGCTAACTTCGTTATGATATTTTTCAGATGTCAATTTGAGTGCTCTGCTAAAAATATTTCTAGCAACATTGAGAAGTTGACTTTTTGGATGATTCGACTGAAAATTTAAATACCTCGTACTTGCTGAAGGCTTTTTGTACCATTTGCTGGTAATGTTGCCACATTCTTCTTTAATCAGTAACATATCGAGGAAAGGTAGGGTGTTATTAACCTCTGTTTCTACTGTGAATTGAATATGGGCATTAAAGCTATTGAAAATGGTTACTATCTCATTTATTTTAGATTCTGGCACTGCTGTAATCAAATCATCAACGTACTTTTTTATGAACGGAACCTTAAATGACAACTTTGCAACAACTTCTTTTAGAACCAAATCCATAACTAAATTTGCCACTACTGGAGACATTGAATTCCCCATTGCTGCACCAAACACTTGACGATAAAGCTCACCATTAAATTTGAAGAAACAACTTTCAAAACAAAATGTAATTAAATTTAGTAACTCGTCGAGTGGTATGTCTGTCCGTTTCGATATGATATCATATTTTTGTTCGACAGCTTGAAGCACTAGGTCTATTGGAATATTAGTGTATAAAGAGACCACATCTAATGAAATAAGAACATAATCATTATCTAAAGGTTCCGTTCATAAAAAAGTACGTTGATGATTTGATTACAGCAGTGCCAGAATCTAAAATAAATGAGATAGTAACCATTTTCAATAGCTTTAATGCCCATATTCAATTCACAGTAGAAACAGAGGTTAATAACACCCTACCTTTCCTCGATATGTTACTGATTAAAGAAGAATGTGGCAACATTACCAGCAAATGGTACAAAAAGCCTTCAGCAAGTACGAGGTATTTAAATTTTCAGTCGAATCATCCAAAAAGTCAACTTCTCAATGTTGCTAGAAATATTTTTAGCAGAGCACTCAAATTGACATCTGAAAAATATCATAACGAAGTTAGCAGCATAGTAACTGATTTACTTCGTTCAAATAAATACCCACTTGGCGTCATAAATGGTATCAAAAATCAAGTTATGAATCTTTCATCTAATTTGAATGACAATGACATAAATAATAAAAAATCTTTGACCGATAAGTACTTCACAATTCCGTACATAGATAGCGTTAGCTACAAAATTAAACAAGTATTCAGAAATAAAGAGGGAATTGAAATTTGTTTCAAACAGTACAAGACAGTAGGTAATTTATTCTCCAAAATAAAAGATGAAACAGATAAAAGCTTAAGATCTAATTTAATTTATAAAATCCCATGCAATGATTGTGGAGCACAGTACACAGGACAAACCAAGAGATATTTAAAAACAAGGCTTGATGAACATAAACGAAACAGTAAAAAATTGAATAAAAATACGCCAAAATGTGCTCTAGTCACTCATTGCATAGATTCAGGACATACTTTTAATTTTGATGAAACTAGTATTATCCATAATGAAATCAACTTGAACAAAAGACTTACATTAGAAATGTTGTATATAAAACAAGACAAACAAAATATCAATGAAAAAACAGATACTATTGCACTTAGCACTATATACAACAATATTCTTTAATATCGGTGGTACTTTTCCTAATTTTTGTTTATATTTTTGACACCTTGCGTGATGCACAAGCTTGCATCTATTTTTAATTGTTTGACACTATAACTAACTCAATTCTACTTGTGATAATTTGTAATTTTTTGACAATGCGTGCACACACGATTTTTCACTCGCACTTGGTCAACGTATTCCACAGATGCAGGTTGTGGCATTTGACAAATGGAAAAAAAAATATATTTTTTTTTTTCCGCTATTTTATTAAACTCGACATCACAGTTCATGTACATTTTTAATTTTTCACAATTCAAGTTCTTTTGTGAGTATTTCCGACAAACTTAGCATAAATAATTAGTGATAAAAAAATAATCAAATTGTAGCGCTTCTGAAGATGGCTGAGGTACAGCCGAAACTGTAAAGTAGGAAAGAAATTAAAATATATTGACTGAATTCCCAAGACTTTTTACTTACTCAAATTATATTTTATAATTAAAAACTACGTGAGGAGTGGTGTAGAAAAGAATAATGAATTTTTCAACTCCTTCAGATAATACAATTATCTGAAAAGTTGTTCTCCTCTATACCTAATTTCGTGCCTTATTTACAAAGGGCTTCCTGCTGTCACAATGTACTGGTGAAGTACCTAGGCCTCCAATGTTCCGCTGTAAATTTTCCATGATAAGAGCAACTATATACTCACCGGGTGCTTCAGAAAAGTCAATAAATGAAACAAGTGTTGAGCAAGATGGGAGTGTAACATTGACCTGGAGACATTATAGATTGTAACGTTCAAAACTGGGGCAGCGATTCTGCCCCGCCAAAAATGAAATGACCGAGTTTTGACGTAAATCGACTCTCTGCTCAGGGTAGTCGTGAGTATATTGAGGCTCACTATTAAACACCAGCATTACTCGGGGCGCCACGTAGTTGTTGGTTCGTCCACCGAGCACACAGCCACGAAAGTGCCTGGAAAATAAGGTGTCGGGTTTGGACGTTGGAATACGGGACTACGTGACCGCACAACGACCTTCTGCACCCACCAGGTGGTCGGTTTGGTAAGACGACACTTACCATACAAAATATATATCAATCTACCTTCAAACGGGGCCTGTGGTAGCTAAGGCTGAAATAAACGGTTGGGTTCTCCACCAAGCAACAATAAAACAAACGATTGAATTTAACTAAGTGACTTTAATATTGAACGTAAATAAAATAAGCGAATGATGAATATAACAAAAAACTGAGGTTAAAGTAAATGAAGTTAAGAAATCTAAACAAAAAAACTAATGATAAATTATGACTCTACTATTAAAAAAAAGGTTAACAAAAAAAAGGTGAAGTGAAGCTTCCAAAGTTTGTACAAGCAAATAAACAAGTAAAACACTACGCGTCTTGGACGGCAGCACGCCCTCAAAACTGCAAACTTGATAATAAAACGACGCCCTATACGCCTGCGCCAATCACAAAATGACCACAGGGTCTACGTCGTCCAACAGGCTAACTAGATCGACCTAGCCTTACAAAATCGGACGTATAGCGCGTCCACAACCAGAGCGCAACAACCAACGCTACCTCCAATCCGCGTAACACACAAAAAAAATAGTAATATTGAAAGTAAACAGAGGAATGAAATTCCTTGATACCAAAAAAAGTCCCAAAAGAAAATAATAACCAAAATGCTGTGCCTTTAGCTTAGCTAGGACACCCCAAGCCTAAGTAGGCACACAAAAAAAAGGTACAGTCCACTTAGCTGCCCACTGACGTCCGGAACGGTGAAGATGACGCCGACCGACCTGGTGGAGGCGTCGGTTCAACTGCTGGTCCGTGGAGAAGGCGTCCAGGATAGGGTCCTGTGGCTGGTCTGCAGGACAACCGGATGCGACACTCGTTTGGTTGTGTACTCCACGAGGTCGAACAACTCGCCGCAGATGTTCGTGGCGGAAAATAACGTACCAGAACACGAGGTATGAAAAGTTATGCAAATCCCCAAAATGGGCTGCTTGTTCGCGTTTTTATTACTCAAAACACCACGCGACCCGAAGCAAACGTCGATCTACTTTAATCCCGCAAAGCGGCTTCGATTTCACGAAGTTTTCGTAGATTTTCCGTTAGAAAACTTTTTCACGACCGCTTGTTCTAGAACTTTCGTTACTAATTGCCGGACTTGCCTTAACTTAAATCACTCTTATCCTTAATCGATAAAAAACCGTTTTTTACTTAACTTATTTTGAATGTCATTGGTTTCAGCTAATTAAGGGGGAGTGTACAGAAGAAAAGTTGGAAGCAAGATGGAAAAGTGGATTAGGATTTTATTTATATAGATTTTACTGTGTTAATGTGTTTTATTAAGTGTTATTTTAATGTAATTCTAAGTTTTAAATAAAATGATTTTAATTCTGAAAGAGCGCCTTGTCAACTTCTGACATCTTGCAGCAACTACGTGAATTAAAAAAAATACGAAACCAAAATACGTCATTAATTAGCAATGTGTCAAATATTAACAACAAGTGTAAGGTGAGTGAAATGTTTTATTTATCTGGAATACTAGTGTTAATAAGTTTAAATTGTAGCAAGAAGGACTGGATAAAAACTGGAATATGGAAAATGGAAAAATAGGAACAAGGTGCGAAACTGGAACGTAACAAATCCTCCTCTTACTTCCGTGAGACAAAATTCCAGAAGAATTTTGTCTCAGACACGATAGCACATAGAGTAAAGAAATAAAAGTAAAATAGATTAAGTACATAGAGAAAAGAAATAGAAACAATAATATATATAGCCAGACATGAATCATTGATCGTTTTGCGTTGCAGGATCATTCATCGGTGCTGCTTTCAGGTCTTTCACATGCCAATTACCTGCATGCTTACCCTCCGTGTCTTGCAGTTCGTAGACCGTGGTAGACAATTTTGTCTTTATGGTATAAGGGCCTACAAACTTCGCTGCCAACTTACTGGCATAACCTTCCGCAGCGTTTGACAATTTGAAGTTACGACGCCACACCTGCTGTCCAATGCAGTACTCGACGGGTCGACGTCGTAAATTATAATGTTCCCGAGCCTTTGCTTGAGCTAGATCCAAGCGTTTACGTATCTCAGCGTAGATTTTCACGAACTGCGCGGGCCGTTTCTCTTCCACGTTATCGCGGTCGTAGTGAATCTCTCCATCGGCGTTCACTGCGTCTGCCACATAGTCCGTGCCTGACAGGATGTGCTCTCTTCCGAAGTTCACAAAGTATGGCGTGAATCCGGTTGCTTCGTGCACCAAGGTACGCACTGCACAACTTACGGAAGGTAAGTAGACATCCCATTGTTTCTGCTTGTCCTTCACGTATGCTGCCAACATCGTTTTCAGCACACGATTCACCCGTTCAACGGGATTGTTCTGGGGATGGTACAGAGCGTTGAACAACATCTTCACGCCATACTTGCCGCACAAGCCCGTGAATTCTCCACTTCGGAATTGAACACCGTTGTCACAGATCAGATATTGTGGGACACCAAACATCAGGAAGACACCGTCTTCAATATGCTTTGCTACGGCTTGAGCAGTAGCAGTACGCATCGGAAACGTAAGTACGAACTTACTGAAGTAGTCGCTAGCGACTAAAATGAAACGGTGTTGTTTTGATGTAGGTGGAAGGGGTCCCACAATATCGATGCTGACCATTTGGAAAGGCCTGTAGACCCGAGGACGAGAACCCATGAGTCCAGGTGCGCGCTTTTGTTCAACTTTGTGCTCCATGCACGCTACGCACCGCTGAACGTAAGTAGCTACATCCTGCTTCATTTTTGGCCAATAATACCTTTTCCTGATTTTAGCATACGTCTTGTTCACACCCGGATGACCAGAAGTAGGGGCATCATGAGCAAGACGCATGATTTCTGGACGTCGTCCTCGA
The DNA here is from genome assembly GCA_963989225.1 of Dromius quadrimaculatus. Taxonomy (NCBI): domain Eukaryota; kingdom Metazoa; phylum Arthropoda; class Insecta; order Coleoptera; family Carabidae; genus Dromius; species Dromius quadrimaculatus. The sequence goes on from OZ022328.1 coordinate 10,777,668, forward strand.
GGGATTACTTGCTTCCAGCGGTCGTCCTCGTCCTCTAGGTCTGGTGTTCGCGAACCTATATGCTTATGCAGCTCTCCGTTACTCATACACCACGATGAGTACTTTCGGGGCGCTTTGACGACCAGCGACTTCATACGCTCATACCATGGGTCGACAGCGATCTCGAAGACTGGAGATGTGTCCATGGAGTCGACCACTGGTACAGAACGAGACAGACAGTCCGGAACAACGTGCTCCTTGCCCTTGCGGTGGATGATCGTGAAATCATGCTGCTGCAGCTTGACAGCCCAGCGACACAATCGCCCTGAAGGGTCCTTCAGGTTGTTCAGCCATACCAGCGAATGGTGATCTGTCACAACGGTGAAATGCGAACCCTCCACGTACGGTCGGAGCCTCTCCAGGGCCCAGACGACGGCCAAGCACTCCCTTTCCGTCGTGGAATAATTCCGCTCATTTTTGTTGAGCGAACGGCTCATGAAACAAATGACGCGTTCACCATCATCAAACGTCTGTGACAAGACTGCACCAAGACCAAACCCACTGGCATCAGTCTGAACAACGAAGGGGCGAGAAAAATCAGGGCAAGTGAGAATGGGAGCTGTCACAAGGCATTCCTTAAGCCCTTGGAATGCGGCTTGACACTCGTCCGTCCACTCCCACTTGCGTCCGCGTTTTAATAACGCTGTCAAGGGAGCACTGATGGTGGAGAAGTTCCGAACGAACCGTCTGTACCAGGACGCCATCCCCAGAAAACTTCGAACATCCGATACAGAAGAGGGCGCTGGGATGTTCAGAATCGCGCTTACCTTCTCTGGATCTACCCGAAGACCTTGGCGATCCACTACGTACCCAAGATATCGCAGCTCAGGGCGACAGAACTGGCACTTCTTCCTACTGAAAGTCAGTCCAGCTGCCTGCACTCGCGTGAAGATCTTACCAAGAAGCTCGAGGTGCAGTTCGAAGCTGTCAGACACAACAACCACATCGTCAAGGTAGACGAAGACATGTGGTTCGAGATCGGGGCCTAAAACCCTGTCAATGAGCCGTTGCCAGGTCGCTGGGGCGTTGGTCAGGCCATAGGGCATCCTGATGAACTGGAAAAGCCCACGCCCAGGAACCGTGAAAGCCGTCAGCTCTCTACTATCCTCCGCCATCGGGATCTGCCAGTATGCTGATTTGATGTCAAGGGAGCTGAGATATTTAGCTCCCCTTAAACGATCCAGGATGCTCGAAACGTAGGGTATTGGGTAAGCATCCTTTTTCGTTACCTGATTAAGCTTACGGTAGTCCACGCAGAACCGTAATCCTCCGTCTTTTTTAGGGACTAATAAAATGGGTGAAGCCCAAGGACTTGAAGATGGTTCAACTATGCCCTCCCTCAACATCTCATCGAGCTCTGCATGTATATCCTTTTGACGTGCCGGAGAAACCGGATAGTAGCGCTGCTTGATTGGCTCCGACTCAGTGACGATCTTGTGACTGACAAGCGTCGTGCAGCCGATCTCACTGCCCATCTCCTCCCAAGAGCGAGCCAGAAAAGCCTCTAGCTGGTCGCTCTGTGCCTCGTTCAGTGACGGAAGATTGTCACTCGACGACTTGAGGCACGACACTGCTGAAAACTGCCAAACGTCATTTCTGAGGTCCGGAACGATCCCCATGGTGCGCCAGAAATCGGTGCCTAGGATCAGTGAAGATGTCACACTAGGCACCACTAAAAAGGTGACCAGCTTCAACTGATCCAACAATACCACCGGGAGCGTAACTGACCCCAGACTTGTGCACTGCTTTCCGTCAGCTACGGTGCACATCGGAGCGTCCGTGGCATCGACCTCCACGCCCATCCGACTCAACCTCCCCCAACCGTCCATACCCAGGATCGATCTGGTTGCTCCCGAATCCAACAATCCCAGGAACTCCAACCCAAAGATTGAAACCTGCAAATATGGTCGTTGGTCCGAAGAAAGGTGAGCGATGACGTAGTTGACGATCGCCAGGTTACGCTCGTCTTCCACCTGCTTGGTCGTTAGGAACGCAGGGAGAGCCTCACGACCTAAGAGCGCTCCTGTCTGCCGTTTCCCGAACATCGAGGACAGTCCGGTTTCAGAACACCCTGTTTACCGCAGCGAAAACAGAAGATAGTTTTCGGTGCGGTGCATTGCTGCGCTCGATGTCCTGGAGTGCCACAATTCCAACAGCTGAAGGTGCGTCGTCGCGACGTCGTTGGAGCTGCAGGCTGGACTGAGTGGACTTGTGTCGCTCTGTTGCGCCCTTGGTAGCTCAAGTCAGGCTCAAGGAGGGATCTCTTGTTGCTTGGAGGTGGCTGATACTTTTCTGCCATTAATTTATTTGCCTCTAACCTTTTGCAAATTTGCAGGAGCCGCTCCACAGACGGACTATCCTCCAATCCTAGTCCTTGGATCAGATAAGGCAACATATTCCGCCTGAGGACTTGGAGCTGTTGCTGTTCGGAGGGTAGAGTAGGTAGGCGTCCGAAAAGATTGGTCATACAGGCCACAAACGTACCTACCGACTCCTCTGCTCCTTGTGTACGATGTCTTATTTCTTCCTACAACTCAGACTCGTAGTCGAAGGGCTCAAACTCCTCCCTTATCAGTTTGACAAAATCTGTCCACTCCTTGACCTTTTGTCGAATTGAGCGGTACCATATGAGCGCGCGGCCTCGCAACAGTTCATTAATCGACTCGCACAGCTCTGACTCTGATACGTGCCTCGATATCTGGAAATCTTTAATCCTTTCCAGAAACGCATTGATGCTCACATCACCCTCGCCTGAAAAGGAAATATCCCACCTCGCAACCGGAATCTGCTTCCGAGGAGGATTCACGACGGCAGCTGTTGCTTCCCCTTTCGCCTCATCCTGTGGGAACATATTTTTCCCTTCCCACTCCTCTGACTTTTCCAGAAACTTCTCCTCTTCCCTTTCTAAAATCTCCTGGAGGTGAGCAACAGCTGCTTTTTGGTCTGGATCATTGCTGTTTTCCACACGCGCTAGTCTCAGAGCCAGATGCTGCAGACGGGTGCGTATCTGCTCAAACACAAGGCACTTTGGCCTGCCGGGAAACGCTTCAATGGTCCCCTGCAACGCAACAATTTTGGTGGTGCATATATCGATCTCCGAGCCTATTTCCAAAGGCTCTCTGGGAATATTGGGTAACTCTCCTATATGCTCTGCCTGAATGATATTCTTTAGCTCTTCTCTCAACATCGTTATTGTCCAACGACCTGCCTCCCTTCCACGAACTCTCAGTTCATAAACTAGTTCATCTTTTTGCAGTCGTGTTGGATCCATGTTGAGCGATTCGGTATAGTCTATATATGAAAAAGGATGGTAAAGAAAACACAAATGAAGAGAAGAAATGAAAACACAAATGAAGAGAAGAAATACAGGTAATAACAGAAACCAATGTTTTATTTTGAATTACTAACTGTAAATAAAGAAAATTTTAACATTAAATAAAACACAAAAAAAAATAAACTTGGGCCAATCCACGACCGCGGTGTAATAATAGAAAAAAACTATATAGGTCACGTGTCCTTTTTTAGTTTTTTTTTTAATTGAGTTTAATAAATGCTATGCTTAATTTTAGCCAAGGCAAGCCCCACACGGTTGGGCGCCAATTTGTAACGTTCAAAACTGGGGCAGCGATTCTGCCCCGCCAAAAATGAAATGACCGAGTTTTGACGTAAATCGACTCTCTGCTCAGGGTAGTCGTGAGTATATTGAGGCTCACTATTAAACACCAGCATTACTCGGGGCGCCACGTAGTTGTTGGTTCGTCCACCGAGCACACAACCACGAAAGTGCCTGGAAAATAAGGTGTCGGGTTTGGACGTTGGAATACGGGACTACGTGACCGCACAATGACCTTCTGCACCCACCAGGTGGTCGGTTTGGTAAGACGACACTTACCATACAAAATATATATCAATCTACCTTCAAACGGGGCCTGTGGTAGCTAAGGCTGAAATAAACGGTTGGGTTCTCCACCAAGCAACAATAAAACAAACGATTGAATTTAACTAAGTGACTTTAATATTGAACGTAAATAAAATAAGCGAATGATGAATATAACAAAAAACTGAGGTTAAAGTAAATGAAGTTAAGAAATCTAAACAAAAAAACTAATGATAAATTATGACTCTACTATTAAAAAAAAGGTAAACAAAAAAAAGGTGAAGTGAAGCTTCCAAATTTTGTACAAGCAAATAAACAAGTAAAACACTACGCGTCTTGGACGGCAGCACGCCCTCAAAACTGCAAACTCGATAATAAAACGACGCCCTATACGCCTGCGCCAATCACAAAATGACCACAGGGTCTACGTCGTCCAACAGGCTAACTAGATCGACCTAGCCTTACAAAATCGGACGTATAGCGCGTCCACAACCAGAGCGCAACAACCAACGCTACCTCCAATCCGCGTAACACACAAAAAAAATAGTAATATTGAAAGTAAACAGAGGAATGAAGTTCCTTGATACCAAAAAAAGTCCCAAAAGAAAATAATAACCAAAATGCTGTGCCTTTAGCTTAGCTAGGACACCCCAAGCCTAAGTAGGCACACAAAAAAAAGGTACAGTCCACTTAGCTGCCCACTGACGTCCGGAACGGTGAAGATGACGCCGACCGACCTGGTGGAGGCGTCGGTTCAACTGCTGGTCCGTGGAGAAGGCGTCCAGGATAGGGTCCTGTGGCTGGTCTGCAGTACAACCGGATGCGACACTCGTTTGGTTGTGTACTCCACGTGGTCGAACAACTCGCCGCAGATGTTCGTGGCGGAAAATAACGTACCAGAACACGAGGTATGAAAAGTTATGCAAATCCCCAAAATGGGCTGCTTGTTCGCGTTTTTAATACTCAAAACACCACGCGACCCGAAGCAAACGTCGATCTACTTTAATCCCGCAAAGCGGCTTCGATTTCACGAAGTTTTCGTAGATTTTCCGTTAGAAAACTTTTTCACGACCGCTTGTTCTAGAACTTTCGTTACTAATTGCCGGACTTGCCTTAACTTAAATCACTCTTATCCTTAATCGATAAAAAACCGTTTTTTACTTAACTTATTTTGAATGTCATTGGTTTCAGCTAATTAAGGGGGAGTGTACAGAAGAAAAGTTGGAAGCAAGATGGAAAAGTGGATTAGGATTTTATTTATATAGATTTTACTGTGTGAATGTGTTTTATTAAGTGTTATTTTAATGTAATTCTAAGTTTTAAATAAAATGATTTTAATTCTGAAAGAGCGCCTTGTCAACTTCTGACATCTTGCAGCAACTACGTGAATTAAAAAAATACGAAACCAAAATACGTCATTAATTAGCAATGTGTCAAATATTAACAACAAGTGTAAGGTGAGTGAAATGTTTTATTTATCTGGAATACTAGTGTTAATAAGTTTAAATTGTAGCAAGAAGGACTGGATAAAAACTGGAATATGGAAAATGGAAAAATAGGAACAAGGTGCGAAACTGGAACGTAACAAGATTATTTGTTAATTTTTCGAAGAAACAAATGAATTATACATGTATTGGTAATATAAATATTCATATAGCAGTAGCTTGCATGATAGGTAAGAAAAAAAACAAGTGAACTACAGCTCTTTGCGGAGTAGCTTATTTTTCGTTAACTCAAATATTTTCACTGGTCAGTAAATCACACAAAAAGCTCTTGGTCTGGCTTTGGTAGTCTAGTACACCTTGCAATTATCTACCATCATGTATCCAAAATTCAGTTAAAATGAATTCCAAGGCTGCCTTATAATTACGAAACAAGCAGTAAACTTGAGATCGTTCCACAGTTAATCGTTTTTTGATTTACTCAAGAGATTCTAAGAATCTGTCAAGTAAAATGCTCTTTCAGCCATGTCGGTTGCTATGGAAACAGTAGGCCATTATTCTTGTACTACAACATTCCTAAATACTGATTTCCGAAATTCCACGACTACTAACAGATCTGATTTTATGCGCAAAATTAAAAAATAAATTCTCACTGAAGTGCACTTACGGTTCAGTCTATTGTTATGAAAATAGTAGGCAATCATAAAGATGCTACAGCAGACTGGAATATTGAATTACAATATTCTACACCTGATCGTTTCAAATATATGCGAAAAATTCCAGGAGACTTCCGGCTCGGCAGATCTCAATAAAAATAGAATATAAGCATCTAGACAGTATAATCCTGAGTACTGAATTCTAACAGTCTACGTTGAATCGTTTTGGATTTATGCGTAGAATTCAAAAAATGCTTCGAATAAAGTGCTCTTTTGGCTTAGTCGATAGTAATAATAATGCAAGGAGTACAACTAGCCTGATTGTTCAAAATTTATGCGGAAAATTCAAAAAGTCTGTCACATCAAGCGCACTTTCGGCTCAACCGATTGTTACAAGAATAGAAGAGGACCATTAAGATGCTACAGCAATTCCAAATGCTGAATTCCATCATCCTATGGCTGCTCATTCTGAATTTATGCGGAATATTAGAAGAATGTTCCATGTAAAGTGCACTTGCGGTTCAGCCGATCGCAATCATAATGCAAGATGTACAACAAAATGTTATAGAAGTTCTTTATACAAAATTTCAATATGCTATGGCGAATAATTCTATATTTATACAAAAAATTCAAAAAAAGTTTCATGTAAAAGGCACTTTTGACCGATTCTCACAAAAATAGCATATAACCAATCTGATACAGCATCGAGTTCAAATACTGAATTTCAGCATCCAACAATTGATCATTCTGGATTTATTAGAAAAATAAAAAAGTTTAAAGTGAAGTGCACTTCCGGTACAGACGATCGGAATCATAATGCGAGGTGCACAACTAGACCCTATACTAGTCTTAAATACAAAATTTCAACATCATACGTTCAACCAGTTTTGAGATTTGCGTGTTACGCACGCACGTACGAACACACGCACACACGAACATACGTACCGACATCAAGTCAAAAATAGTCAAAATGGATTCAGGGATGCTCAAAACGGATATATCCGTCGAAATCTCGATATGTGAATTTTGTCGGTTTCACAATACTGCCCTGTACTTTGTACAAGTAAGTAATAAGAATACAAATAGAGGTCGAATCTACACAAGCACTACTGGCCTCGAGCAAATATGAATATAAGTCTGTCATATTTTTCATCGTAATGGTGAGTGCTTAGTCCCGAAATGTTCCTCAGTCTGCGAATTATTCACCTGACAGCTCATTTCGTCGTTTTCTGTCACTTCAAGCATTTTGAGCAAACAGTAAGGACAGCTAAGAAGAAGGAAATCTCATATCCCTCATTGTTTTATTCTGAGGAATGATAATAAGCTCAAAATTAGAACTTTCGCCAATTGTGTGATGTTTATTGAGGACACTCTGGGCCTGCAGTAGGCAAACTTCAGTATATTTGCATCCTAATTAAAACTACTAATTGCTTTACTATTCATAACATGTCAAATTTTATATCGATTGTATGCCATTGAATGTGTATCGCACAAAAGATTCGTTCTATTATGATGATATTGATTGAACTTAATTGCTTCTCAGAAATATTCCCTCTACCGCCCAGGAAATTTGATGAAGTTAATGAGACTGTTAACGTTACTGAATAGAACAACTTTCTCCAAAGAGAAAAATTCGAGTGAGAAAAGAAAAGGGAGTATATTTGCGTTGATGCTTCTCAGGAATCGTATTGTCATCTGATTATTTGTTGTGAATTCAATTCTGTGCTCACTAGAATTGTATCAAGTCTTCGCTGTGGTCATGAAAATTTTTCATGAATATTAGCTTTTACGGAGAAAAGATAGAGGTGTTGTGTGTCAAAAAGCTACAAGCATTTGAAAGGACCACAGAGTTACCTTATAAACAGGATATTCATTTGAATAAATATCATCGCAAGTTGAATAAACATGCTACTCATATATTGCCATGGCTCTTACAGAAGCATTAGCCTAAAATATTGGACAGTAAATTGCCAAGAATGAACTAATTGTTCTGATTACCTACCGCGAATTGGTCCTCCAATCGACTATCGGCTAGCAACTTGTAAAAAGAGGATCTGCAATAGAGTACCTAGTTCGTTTACATGAAAAACTAAGTGGGTACAAGGTTTTTTTATAACCGGTACCCCTGATCGAATTATTTATTGAAACAACAGCAAAAATAACGATGAGATAACGGGTCAAGTGATAAGATAGCGTATTATTTCAGAATAAAGAACGTAGCTATGATTTAAACATATGTAGCCTGTACACCAAAATGAGTTTTGTGCATGCATCCAGTATACAACCAAATTAAATTATTGCTAGATTAACTCAAGAATAGATGGAAAGGCACATGGAATGGAGATGAAATCATAACCAATAATCTACATATTACTACTTGGCTACACCAACTAACAAAATCATCTGTTTCAATTATTTTCGTCATGATAATATTGTCTCGAGGATAGTGGCATCCACAAAATCGGACGGTAAATACTAATACGCCTTAGCCAGCAAGAAAAATGTTTCAATATTAACCGTACAGTGCTTTTACCGGAACACTCTTACCAGGCTACGACAACGTGCAATACTGAAGTCATCATCAAAGAAGGTTAGACTCAGGGAAACAGACTCAAAATTGATTTTCACAACGCAAAACAGTATCGTTTCGAATTTTAATTTGTATACTGTGGTGTAGAGCTTTTTTTTCTGTCAATGACAGGCATTTGCGAATCAATTATCTCGTTGGGAAATTGGAGTGTCGAAATCGTCCAGAATATTCTTTATTCCCTCATCTTGAATTCATATTGTAACGATACCTTGCTGTTGGCGAGGTTGTTGACCTTACCGTCGTTGTCAAAACTGCAAAGGATGTTCAAAAAAATAATATTCAAAGGTAAGTGTCTCTACAAGATTTATTTGTACACAGAAATGGAGCTGGTGAACATACAAATATATTGCAGGAATTTACACGAAAATATTCGCGAAATCGTGAAGCGATCCATCGAATGGTGGATTAACTCTAAAACTCGTTCTATGCTTCTATGTTTAATTGTTTTAATACTGTGAAGCCAGCAATTGACCTTTCCAGCAGTGATTCTACGTTAAATATTTCTGACACTGTGGAGCTAAAAAGGACCTCTTCAGCGGTAATTATACGTTAACTCAATCTAACAGCTTTGAAGGAAGGATTTTGCCACAATATGTAAGTTAATCGTTGTTTTCATATAACAATATCAGTTTATTTTTATACATATATTTGTTATTGCACTTAGCAGAAACGTCTAGGTGAATTATCTCATCATATTTTGAATACATTTAAATGGCTATAGCATTTCTTGAGGATAAAATTGAGCTATGAAAATTTGGTTTGGTGATGATAGATTCAGCTTGTTTTCTTACGATGTTTCAATTGATGTTCTCATTCAAAAGCTCAAAGCAATCTACTTCGACATCATTCTGGGTTTAAGTACGTAGCTTGATATTCGAGTTTTTATTGGAAAAATATGCTGTAAATTATAATGAGACTGGGCCAAGCCTCTGTCAGTTAAATGGCAGAAAGTTTACCAAGTTGTAGTTCTGCCCAAGAGACGCTAGTCGAATGCATGGCGCTACTATCGCGATTCGAAAATCTTCGTTATTACTCGGCTCAAGTCGTGCTCGGAGATTTAAAATTTTGTGTTAACCGTTATTACCAAGCATCAGTCAAGCCAAGCCAGTCTTGCTGTTCTCGTTTTATTTTTTGTGTTGCAGTACTGTTAAATTCAGTTGTTGTGTTTGAAGGTTTCGCCATCATGAGAACTGTGAGTATAAAACATTTATTCCATAAAGTACTATCTATTAAGTTTTGCTATGTTCATTGATAAACTGTAATTTGTTGTTCTCAGATAATAAAATGTGTCCATCATGGTTGTCCCACTAACAATTTACCAAAGGATGAACGGGGCAATATGTTTTGTTTCCCAAAGCCGGAAAATCTACGACGTAAGTGGATAGTCCAAATGAATCGTCTTGATTTACTGAAGCTCAGATATCAGCAAATATTAAATCGGGGACTTCAAGTATGTCATGTTCATTTTGCTGACAACCAGTTTCAGACAGCAGAAAAAAATTGCATGCTTTATCTCCAAATAAAATTGTTGAATAATTTATTAATAAATCTTTGTAAATTTGAAAATTATATATATTTATCATCATATACTATTTTTATTTATCTATACATTTTTTTTAATTCAAAAATAAGATTATAATTGATAGGTTTTTTTTAAAGTTAAATCATAATTGGAAGGTTTTTTTGCTTTAAATTCTGCATATTTATTTATAATTTAGAATATAAATCAATATAAAGAATTCAAATCAAAACAAATCTTACAATTATGATTTAACTTTAAGAAAAAAAACCTCCCAATTATAATCTTATTTTTGAATTTCGAGCCAAAAATTTTAAATATGCAGAAACCTACATTATCGATTCTCCGATTTCCCACTATTTAGTTCTGCCCAAGAGACACTACGGGTGCCACATACTTGGTAAATTTTTTTTTGTACGTAGTTGACGAGTCTGATAGTATAGATGGTCTGTGGACTGGGCACTTACTTTTATTATTCAAAGACCCCGTCTTGAGATTCGGTGAATTGTGCCTGAGATTTTGGGAACCAATAAATGTTGATGTTCAAATAATTCTGCAAAGAGTTAAAATAATTTGCACGGAAACATGTTTTCCGAATTCACAAGCAAAAGCATGCTTTCAACAATGCACGAGCCGAACAAAGTATGTGAGTTTCAAATAAATCATTCAGCAAACATGTCTCTAGAAGTGAATGAGCTGAGCAAAGTACTCAAGCAATTACTTGTGAAAGATTCCCTGAATGAGCAATGGTTCTGCTGAGTAGGCGGTATGTAGAAGGTCTTGTCATTTTGCTGTGAAGGTCTTGTCATTTTGCTGTGAAGTTGAATGATCGAATTAACTTCATACTACGATCAATCATGGTCATAGACATTGAGCTACAGCTATAACTGGAACAGGAACTTCGATTCTTCTTCAGAAATCTGCTATCTCTGAGTAGCATTGCTTTTTTTGAGGTCTCTTTTTCTCTATATTAGACTTACTACCCAAATAACTGATACTGCCAAAAATCAAATGGATAAAAAGTTGTATCTTGTTGTCATGAACAAATTACTGTTGAAAATCGATGGAATTAGTCTGATCTGATATTAAGGCTTCCATACAAGTCTTGGTTATGTATATGTTATCCTAGTCTTGATCTTGTTAATTTAGTCTTGATCCTATCTGTTTAGTCTTGGTTTTGGTCTTGCTGTTGGAATCATTCTGATACATATTTAGTGATAGTTAAATCTCTTATTCTTGGCCCACAATTATAGATTTTGTTCACGCAACAATTATCATCAAGGAAGTCTCCTCGTTAATGCATATCAAATATATAAGTATTAGTTTTCCGAAGGTAGGGACATTATCATTGCAAGAATACATTATTTCAGACTGAGTGCACTACACATTATACAAAACAGCAGGAGAAGTCTTTATTATATAGAATTTTAGAATAATGGCTTGATGTAATTGTGGAACAACTGTAAAACTATTACAGTTGGTGGAGTACCTACGCGTTGCAGGTATTTCCAATTTGCTTTTTGCAATTCGCTATTCGGTATTGATTTTGAAAAACACTATTGCGACTTTCCATAAACTGTGCAGACCAGCTGCTCAACTCGACTGAAACACCAACAAACTCCTGAAATATGCGAGTTTTATTATTCAGTTATTGTGAGCTTTGTTTTCATTACCTTCCAGAGCATATCGTGCTTTGTATCTTGAAATAATTTATGAAATTGCTTAGTGTTCCGTTTCTGATATTTCATGTACACGAAATGAGCAAATAATGCTGAAATATTCTTAGAATTATGCATTCGAAAATAAAAAAAGCTTCTTGAACTCTGTTTATCTTCAATGAAATATTGCAGAATACAAGTTATTAATTTCGAATATTTTTTTCATCATTTTCTACCTTCTACTACCTGAAGGTTCTAGAATTTCACCGGAATGTGATCGACCTCTAACTAATAAATTTGCCAAATAATTTTCTTCTTCATAATCATTCCCAAAAGTTGTTGCGGCCGAAATCATGTTGTAAGATTTTTCTGGAATAGTTCAGCTGAGTTGATTTGATTGAGTCGTATTTTGATTCTATTCACCATCCAGTACATACTGTTTGGTTTATATTATAATTTTCGATTCTATTCTGACATTTTTAAACATGTAGACCATGCGAACCTACAGTGATCTTAAGTCTCAAACTGATTTACAAAACTTGGCGGATTGTAACTTGTTCAATTTGATACCAAATATTGTTTAACAGCACTCCACTAGTTTATTTTTGAGATCGTATGATTCATGGGACTGTGTGGGATATTGATTTTATGAAAGTTCCGGGCATTTCTTCTGGCACGCCTGTTCTAAGTGCTGATCAGTTTAGAAGTGAAATATTGCTATGTAAATCTAGAGTCAAGACTTCTTGATTGCTCATCATTACGTTGAAGAACTTAATGGTATTTGAAGGTTCTTGGTAGTTAATTATTGATTGTACCAAAAGTTCTGAGTTTAACTGATTAATATACAAAAAATTCATACAATGATGCTCACGTCAGAATTATTTTCGTGACTAAAATTTGTTTTTTGTTCATTATTATTATGAATTGAACCATATTCTTCCTCTGTGTCAAAAAAATTTCGGAGAAAAGCGTTTGTGGCAGCTTGGTTGAATAATTTATTTTAGTGATGTTCCGTTTGGGGAAGGTTCCTGTAGAACTACTTTTTCTTTTGTAATGACTAAGACAGGAAGAGTTGATTTATTATTGTTGATAGTCTTCTAATTCCTTTTTTGAATCAGAGATTTCTTGTCAGTTCAGTATATAAAACATTTTTGTTGATTTCATTAAATGTGCCAGATAACATATTCCTCACAAATTCCAATTATCTTGTTCCGTACTAAAGATACAGCAACAAACATTCTGCTACTGCGATTTTAGAAATATTAACAAAGATTTAATTTCAATTAATCATATTTGTATGTCTAAGAATATTTGAATAAAATTTTTCATCGCGTTACATTCAAGAATGTAGATCAAAATACTTATCACACATTCCTTATTATCTCGATTGAGTCGCAGGGTACAACCACAAACTTTAAATGTTATTCATCAGGTCGCGGTATTTGTATTCCTTGAGATATTTCAATTATAATTCTTATTACGCAGAATGGATGGTGCAGAATACTCTATTTTTTACAGAGTACAATTATCTCAATTTGTTTAGGAAATACAGAGTCGAATAGTGTGTGCTTCTGATTCGGCTATTCTTTCCTCTGTCCGGTATTCAAGTAATACAGCATGCTATCGTAGCATCCTCACGCACTACAACAAAATTCAAGTTGGAAGTATGATTTTATAACGACAAATACTGTCAAGATCGATTTTTCTTGATATATGTCATCTTGAAATATACAAATTTTAGTATCATAACTCAGGAATTAGGCAATATATTCGACTTTAACTTAAATTTTTGTTGACAAGTGATAGTTTATTTACTGTATTCTCATTATTTGACAATATTTGTTGTTGAAAAAGAGTTCATTTATTTGGAAATAGATAATTTTATGATACTTGGATGAATTTTATGCAAAATAGTTGTAAATAACCTCAATACTTGGTGATTTATCAAATATGAATAAGCAAATTCGAATATTTTCAAGAAATGAAAACATAAGATTTGATTATTTTCTGTTTATATATTATAGATAATTTGGTCAAAATATCAGAATTTACTTGATTTATCGTCAATTTTGTATGACATGTTGAATAAGAGTTATCATTTGAATGTCGTTTTCTAGCGTGACATGCATATTTTAGAAACATTCTAGAGCAATAAGTATATTTCGAATTTAGTTCTCATACTATATGATTTTAAATGAAGTTCACCACCTTTTTCTCGATATCTCTTAATTTCCGAGATATTTGTTGTCGAATATAGTTAGCAGGTATATCAATAGATAGCGAAATCAGTCTAATTTTCTGATTGCAGCACCTTATATTACTGATTCAAATGATACGTCAGAGAGTAATAATTAAATTAAAAGCTCTCTCATACTCATTTCTATTAGAATCAGTTTTCAATATACTTACTTTGATGAATCAAATTAAATGACCTCACTAATCTTGTTTGAAAATTTTAATAATCAGTATAATCATTTTAAACTTAATAGAAGTGGCAAGAAGTTATTTCGATGTGAAATTATTTATTCATTATTATGTTATACGCTTGGCCTCGATGCGACAGATTTTAGAAACTCTTAGGTTATAAACGAAATTTGTCGTATTCGCTGTCACGCTGCAAGCTGGCGACAGTTGATGTATTTTATTAAATAATTTAATTGTTTGAAGTGTGTTGATAAACCATGAGTGGAAAAAATATAAGATGGGTCGTAGTTGTTGCGTACCTGGTTGTCAAAACACCCAAAATGAAAACCGTGACTTGATTTTTAACCCTTGTCCAGATGGAAAATGAAAAAGAAATCACAAAAAATATGGGCTATTTCGGTTCGTCGAATTGATTAAGTATTGAAAAATTTCAACTGTTGATGACATAAATATATATAATTATTGGTATAATGTATATTCTTTAATTTTTTCATATAAATTTTGATCCAATATAGGTACTTTTTGTATCAACATTCAAGTTATACTTGTCATTAAAATTTCTTCCTTTTTTTAGAGACTGTGTCTCGTTTGGCAATTGAAAAAATATCATTAACTTTGCAGCCTTTGCATACCGCATTAGCAAGTTGCTTTTGAGGGGGACGATTCCATATTATCGGTGTAACCGCTTTAGAGCAAGTATTTTTCATGTTCACATAGATACAAATTGCTGCAGCGTGCTTGCAATATCGTTTTTCTGTCTCACAGTTACAATTGACAATTTTAGTTATTCGATCTTCATTGATCCATACAATAAATTATCCAAAAAACAATAAGAAATTCCAAAAATCGAGTTATACATTTCAACACAGCAAAAAATTAGTTTCTGCTAAAAAAAAAAGTATGTATATTCACAACTGGATTGTACGTTTTCTGGTTTTTTCTTTTCAATGTAAGCGCCTGGAGTTTTGCGTAATACAACTCCAATGATTTTTTCATATGCATCGCCAATTATGTTTTCGAAATTATCAACATGAAAACTATAAACCAATTTATTTCTTCTGAATCAATTTCTCCATGGTGGTATTTAATAATAGGATAACAAGACGAAAAGTTTATCAAAGAACATACGTACAATTTGGAATCTTCAGGCTATCGATTTTGAACTCAAATAATTTCCTTTGGACAAACTTTTTTGGCGTGAGCAATCAAATTTAACCTCTCTAAATCCACAGGCTAATATCAACATTTCTCTTCTATATAAACAAACGATGTTTTCAAACCAAAACTAACATTTCATTTTCGTTATCATATCTCTTACCTAAGAGTTTATTCTACTCGCCGCTAGATGGCACGCGTGTTCCGAGCTGTCAAGATTAGCCAAGCGTATTACAAAAATGACATGAACATATATCTTTTTATGTAATCAACATTTAGTAGATAATAATCGGAGAAAAATAGAATTGAATTGACCAGGAATATTTGAAAATATTTGTTAAGCAGTTTCAAACTGCGTTAAATACGGATGTATTCATCAATTTACTATTTGTGGACTTGGAGATTCAGGTTCGTATCGATTGGTCAGTTGAAATTTGCCTATGTTTGATAAGTTGAAGTTAGTATTAGGTGGTTTATGTTATTGTGATGTGTTCTTCAATGATTGTTCCGCAAATTTGAGGTAAGATTGTCAAAAATTATTTATTATTCATCTTTTGCTCTCTCTAATCTATTGTTGGGCATATATTTATATGTTAAATATGCCCATTGATAATGACAATGTTCTTCATTTTGATGTGATAGTTAGAACGTTGTATTACAATATTTTTTATTGATTTATTTGGAATCAATGGAGTGGTTTTGGAATATTAAGGGCGAAAACTGGTTTTGTAATAGAATAAATGAAACTATCGTTTGGTTTATCATTCTACAGTTATTTATTCGGAAGATTTGAGCTGTGAGAATGTGACAGATTCAGTCCCCTACACCACTAAGAGTTGGGTAATATAATAGTTGTTGACTATGAGCATATCGTTTATCAATTAACGATAATTATTTTGGGAGATATGAGCTATCAAAGTATGACAGTTTTTGGTTGCACCAGTAACTCCCTATTCGCTAGAGTTGGAAGTTGAAAGATTGGAACTAGTTTAGTGATAAAAGGCAATGCATGAGCCTACAATTAGCATTGGGTGCCTTATTCTGCAATAATTATTTTAGGAGATGTAAGCTTCAAAATTGTGACAGATTTTAGTTTCATCATTTATCTTTTTACACCGCCAGGATTGAAAGATGTAAGGCTGAGACTAGTTTCATAATAAATGGCACTGAATTAGCTATTCACCAACGTTTGGCTAATTATTTCGCGATAACTATTTTAGGAGATATAATCTGCATGTAATTCCAGAACTATCAGGCAGTTTTGAAATATCAGTCAGGTGAATATGTATTCTCAGATTTTTTATCACATAAAGTCAAATCATGTCAAATACAACATTCTTTCCTGATTATCCTATTCTGTTCAAAAGATGCAGATACAAACTGCATGCTACTGCAGAAGTGGATCACTCAAATATTCATCAGTCTGTGAAATATGAAGAAAAAGCCTCACGTACTTTTCCGGTCAGATATAATACATTTAGTATAGATCAAGAATTTGCTGACTGTTTTTCGAGTGTTTATCGAAATATCGGCAACACTGATTGAACAAGTATTTCAAGTGAAGCTCTAAAAAGAATATATCTTGCTCTTGGTCCTCGAATAGGTATCAATAATTACGGAAACATCCGATGGGTGAGTCATATATTGAATTTTTGTTTATCTGATTAATGTACTTTGCCTTTGTCGTCGTGATTTCAATTCCATTCCCATGAAAATTTTATGCACCAGCCGTTTGAAACAAGGATAACTATCAAACAATCATTGGTAAGGTAAGATTATCTGGATTTTTGTTTGTAGACGTAGAATGCTTCCGCTTATCTAAAAAAACAAACAGCTCAGAGATAAAAGTTCTATGAACTGAAAGACATAACGCAATAAATCAACAAAATGAAAAAGCAGAGTTGTAAGTAACGATGATTCATTATCTAGTTCACTGCCTTGCAATTACAACTCAAAGTAAAAGAATATTCGTCGTGAAACTTTTTCTTGGATTATTTTTGAAAAGTAAAGTTAGATTTACTTTTCGATTGTCAGCCGTCACGAACCTGTGAAGTTAGTGTTATCATCTATTTCTTTATTGCTTCCACCATTGTAATCGCGAAATGGAATCATATCTATCGATCCATCCTTGATTTATTGTTTTCTCTGACTGCTGTGACGGAAATGCAATATTCCCTTTGATCTTTTTGTCGACACTCAAACAATTGGCAAAAAATAGACTTCAGTAGGATAAATATAGATTATTCTTTGCTAGTCCATTGTTCTGATTGTGCATTGCAGTGCGGTATACTGCGTTGTTAATCAAATGGATTTGTACAGTTATAATGAGTTGGTGGTGATGCTGTAAGTTCACAGCGCGGCAAATCAAAATTAACCATTTCCACATCGTGTGAATATGAAACGACAAAATGTTTATTTGTTATTCGATTGAAAATTATTACCGACAACGGCATCAATAAGGCTCTAAACACTGTTGAATATTTCCAACTGATGAATCGTTTGTCCTCGACCCAAACAGTTGAAACCGCCATTCATAGCGAAATCTGCCATCTTATTTATTGAGCAACAAATGGAAAAAGTTCTTCTACAGATTCTCTAAAACATTATAATTGATAGTGAAAATACCACAAGAACAGAGTTTGGGATCTTTGATGATTATATCTATCCAATGTATGATAAAAACCCTATTTTAATGAGATGATCACTCTTCTCTTCCATAAAATATGTAGGAAGCATGCATGTTATGATCTTATCGCGATTCTGATTTTCGGCTGAATATAAAACCATCTATCTTTGCGACAGTGGCCATTTGATTTCTGTTCCTGGTTAGTCTTATCCCTTTATATAAGTCCAACTTTAAACATAATAGACTGCCCCAGCTCTCTTATTTCCATTCAATCGCGCCGAGACTCAGAATCCGATCTTGCCGCAAAATCGCCCAATATGTACTACCATCAAATACTTTGTCTTTTTTTGTCTTTATCGCAGATCTTCCATACGTTCATCCCTATTCAATGCGGTCACCAGCATGATGACATATCGCTATTTTCTTTTGAGGTAACACGTGGAATACTACGTTATTTCAGCTTACTCGCACACATTTTTTTGGTATAGCAGGTGTGCCGATATGAACGTTTGAATAAATTCTCCGGTGAAGTGCAATTCAGAAACAAAAACAACGGTAATACTCCTTGAAATAAAAACTTTCTGTACCGAATAATATTAGCATGATAATTTACCATTATATTAATATCTGTTAGAAAATCGTTAAAGCACTTGATATAAAAACTTTGTGGACCAATCATTATGACTCAAGGACGAGCAATAATTAAATCAGAAATACAATATAAAGCACAAGAGAGAATCTATGTTTGAACTATTTTGGATTAACCCCTCTTTTATCAAATTATCCATTGAAATTCATACGAGCATTAGTCCGTAGTCCATTGAAGTATATTAGAGCTCATACATACCGAGTTTTTCTAACGCTTTGCTTAGTGTAATTTGAGGTTTGGTACCAAGAGAAAGCTCCGATACAATGAATATGATGAGTGACATTAATATTAGGATTCCTATTTAATCATTGAAAGACAGACCTGTCTCATGAAATGAAACTCTCGACATATACAAAAATAGAAATACCACCATAAACGCTTGACATGAGGCTTGCCTTGGATTGAGAAGCGACATCCATCAGTTGAAAGAAGAGAAGCGGATATTCTCATTTTGCTATTTTTGTGCTAGATGGTATCTTTCAACTGGTCATGCAGTTCGTCAAATAGGAAGTCATCGACATTCTAAGATAATAGGAGATTTTTGTGATATATTGTCTCAACTATTTAAACAACATGGGCAGAGCTCTGTTTTTTTTTTTGATTAGTTGTATGAGCCGGAATTGGTCGACTCTAGCTTCTTTTTTTTTATTTGATGACAAAATAACAATAATGCTATAGTCCAAGCTGCTCTTCGTTCATTGCAAAACATAATGAACAATTAATAATTGGATAGCACAGTTATTTACCGCCGAGTGTGTAACGTGGCGACGGAAATTCTTCTGCACGGATTGAAACCGCCCTGTGCATAAGTTCAAGATTTCTGTGACCAGCGACGGTGAATTTTCCGCTCGACAAGAATTCGCTCTGTGTATAACAAGCCTGATCTACTAATTTTTTGTACGACAAAATAGTAAATATCACAAATTTTAATCACTCAAATAGAAAAGTTATGAGGAGCAAATGATCGATTACAGAGCTCTTCCATACAAACTCATCTGCACAGATTATAAGAAGCGCGAATGATGATTCAGTGAAGAATGATATACAGGAAGCTTCTTTTCACCTCATTTTAACTTACTTGTACAAAGTAACAAGTAAGTATTGTGGAACCGACAAAATTCACCTATCGAGATTTCAATAGAAATATGCGTTTTGAGTATTCCTGGATCCATTTTGACTATTTTTGGCTTGATGTTGGTAGGTATGTTCGTGCGTGCGTACGTGCGTTCGTACGTGCGTGCGTTCGTGCGTAACTCACATATCTCAAAACTGGCTAAACGTATAATGTTGAAATTTTGTATTCGAAACTAGTATAAGGTCTAATTATGCACCTCGCATTATGGTTCCAATCGCCTGTACCAGAAGTACACTTTAATTAAAACTTTTTTCGAATTTTTCTGATAAATCCAGAATGATCAACCGTAGGATGTTTAAATTCAGTATCTCAACTTGATGTTGTATCAGAATGGTCATTTGCTATTTTTGTATAAATCGAATGAGCCAGAAGCACACTTTACTTGGAACTTTTTTGAATTTTTTGCATAAATATAAAATGTTTCGCCATAGCATATTGAAATTTCGTATAAAGAACTTCTATAACATCTTATTGGACACCTTGCATTAGGATTGCGATCGGCTGAACCGGTAGTGCACCTTACTTCAAACTTTTTTTCAATTTTTTGCATAAATTCAGAATGAACAGCCATAGGATACTGGAAATTAGCATTTGAAAATGCTGCAGCATCTATAGGGTCATCTCCTATTCATCTAACGATCGACTGAGCCGGAAGTGCACTTTTCATGACAGACTTTTCGAATTTGCTGCATAAATTCTGAACAATCAGTCGTAAAATATTCAAATTTCGTATTACTTTTATAATATCTAGTTATATACCTTGTATTATGATTGCTATTGACTAAGCCGGAAGAGCACTTCATTCAAAACATTTTTTCGAATTTTGTTCATTATTCCAAAACGATTGAACGTAGATTATTAAAATTCAGTATTTGAGACGATTATACAGTCTAGATGCTCAAATCTTATTTTATTGAGGTCTACCAAGCCGAAAGTGCATTTTACATAACAGTTTTTTGGAATTTTTCGCATAAATTTGGAATTGAATTGAATATTGAAATTTGGTATATCAGTCTGCTGTAGCATCTGAATGATTGCCCACTATTTTCATAAAGATAGACTGAACCAGAAGCGCCTTTCAGTAGGAACTTATTTTCAAATTTTGCGCATAAATTCAGATCTGTTGGTAGTCGTAGAATTTTGGAAATCAGTATTGAGGAATGTTGCAATATAAGAATAATGGCCAAACTGCTTCCATAGCAACCGACTTGGCTGGAAGCGCATTTTACTTGACAGATTCTTAGGCCCGTAGTCAGATCGCGGTTCTAAATCCAGGCCCAAGTCTATCTTATATATAACCATGACGACGTTTAAAAATCGATTGGGTTATAACACTGTTTTGACATGTTGTCATGGTTATGCATAAGCCAGACTTAGAACCATGTTTAAAACCGCGTCCTGACTACGGGCCTTAGAGTCTCTTGGATAAATCCAAAACGATCAACTGTGGAACGATGAGATATATGTATATATATATATATATATATATATATATATATATATATATATATATATATATATATATATATATATATATATATATATATATATATAATATCCAATAAAGTTACAAGTTAGTCACGTGATGTTCACGTCAGATTTTTATTATATGTGCTCGCAATATCTATATGAGCTAACGTTTATATCAATATTTATTGCCCTCGAATAATTTGGATCCTACCTTGTATGATCTAGTCTACCTTACTGAGAATGATACAAAGTCGCAGTGAGACAATTTCCTTCTTCACTCGTAATCTGCAATTTGTAAATCCAAACGTGAACAATGGCGAACAGCCGCTACCAACTGTGCAATAAACCAAAGCAAAATATAGCACAAACACGAAAACGCTCCCGAGATATCAATAAAAGTAAATAGAAGCAGCTCGTGTGTCTGTGATAGACTTGTCGCTTTCGCGATTAAATTCGGAAAAACTGAATTAGAGAGCGCTTAAGGTGAGTGGAATGGTGTTTCCATCTCCTGGTGATTTATTTTTTGTTTTAGGCATCCAATTTGACCCCAAATCGTTCTTTTGATCAGGCATTTGGCGGTAGCCACAATTATTTATTTATTTATTTAAGTACAATGTCCTACAGGCTCTGGACCGATTAATAAACAAGGAACAATGAAGAACAATTATGCATACAATCATATCACAATTATATAATTATATGTGCTGATGGAATAAAATGGATTTGGAAACAGTATGTGAGACCAACATTCAAATTTTAATGTCTCGTCGTTCTTATATAAACATATTCAGTGCAGAAACAGTGCTCACCTACAGTCGTTATTTTGAACTCTATTTCATATGTAGTTAATTGGATTATACAGCTATAATATACAATAATTCTTGAGTAAGAAACTAAAATTTAGCCCATTCAGATCTGGAGAATCTAAAAGTCAAGTTCATCATTCCCGGAGAATTCTAGGCATATTCTCATGTGATTGTTGCCCTATAATCCAACTAACTATAGATTTGTCGATATTCTGATATTAAAAAGATCTCTCTACATATTCAGCTTTTTGGAAAATACGGGGCTAGAGCTGTTAACGTAAACTCTTTCTTCTGTTTTCATTTATTCACGATAACTTTAGTACGGCAGGTTCGTGCCCTGCATTTATGTAACAAATCCAAAAGGAGCTAGCTAATAACCCTTTTGCCTGCTGCTAGCAGAGTTCATGTAAATATCCAACTTATGGCCTATTTTTGACTTTTCCATTTGTAGTATTCATAACAAGCTCAACAATGCTAAATCGCCATAGTATCCGTGCATAACAGTGGGTATTTGGACGTGTAGGAGTACCATCTGGTATTACACTAGTGGTCAAATTGAGTATTTCACTCAAAAATGTGGATATCTCCAATTTGTAATTTCCATCAATTTTATCTTCTGATTTATCATCAAACCTTTTTGAACTAGTTTCCATATCAGAGCGCAATTCATCTTTCTATTATTCGTCAAAGAAAATGCAAGAAATTATAATTTTTCAATTTGACAGAAGTTTGTTTACTCGTTCCTATGAAAATAATTGACTTGTTACTTGATTCATAGGAAACTGGTTTGAAAGAATGATTTGAGTCCTGTAATAGTTCTCCATATACCATTTTGTGGTGCAACCACTCATGTTTATTGTGCTTGCGAATACCACTCGTGCTGCACACTCGTGGTATTCAAAAGCAAGTACAATAAATATTCGTGATAGCACCACAAAAATAATCGATAGTACTTCAACTACTTATAGTATAAAAATGATAATTTTCAAATAGAAAACGGAAATTCAGTTAACTGCATGATTCTAATCTAAGTTAATCGAACAGTCCTCAAAAAGGAAGAATAGATTCATATGTACAATTGAAGTAATATTTGACAGATGTGTGCAAGGCAATAATAATCAATGGCATCAAGAAGAGCCAGGAATTCAAATTCTCCCAGATTCGAATCAGTGTGCTATTATATATCATCTTATTTCTCTTTTATACAGTGGATTAGAGTTTGTTGAGGGGATAGTGATGCAATATGTGTGCAGTAGAACATCCCTAGAAGCTCAAGTCGTAGATTCAATGTCAGTCATAAGTCAAATAGGTTTCTTGTTATTTTCGCTCAGTCTTTTGTAGCACGAGATATTGTATTAAGTAGGGAACGTGCTAATTCATATGCTGATGTGTTGACGGTTAAGGTTATTTGTTTCAAAAAGACATTTTTGTTTATGTCTGTTTGGTAACATGTCTATTTTTCCTACAACAGGAGCATGTATCCGGGATACTGTACACAAATATCATCGTGACAACGAACCACGGTAATACCAATGTATGTACCAATGTATCCCTAATTTGTATTCCTTGTGCTGAAATTTGAGTCCATAACATCCAGAGATCCATAAATCCATGAATATTTCATATAAAGCTATCTACTAGATCTAAAGGTTCTTTAGGAAGACACACAGTCGTTTTAATCTCTATTATCAATGCTCTATGGGATCGCATCCTTGAATAACTCTTGCGTCATTACTTTTCTCAGAAATAATTTCATGTGTAGTGAGCAGAAACTCGATCATGGAACAAGAATGTACATGTACAATAGATGGTAGCTCTTTTTTCAAGTGCTGTTCATGTGAAGACAAAATTTAAACTCAATTAGAAATTGTCTAGCAATTTTAAATAAACTACTCTCTGTACTTCGAGAATGAGATAAGAGTTGCATCAAAGTATGCTTGGATGCACATCCCCTGGACGTTGTGACCCTCTTCCTTTTCTATCTCCACTTTATGTCGCAGCTGAAATTAATTATGTTTTATATAGAACAAAATGGATTTAGTAAAATAATTTATTGCAAGAGGAACGCAGAAGTTTTAAATTATTCCCTCCAAGAATTTCAAGAGTTATTCTATCAGAGGAGTTGAAATTATAAAATACACAATTTAAATTAGAGTTTGAGTGATCAAACTGGAAATCATAGTATGAATGAATGTATTGATACTAACAGATATTCTGGCTGCAATCACTGGAAATGAAGAGCCTTCGAGCCCTTTAAGTCAAATTCAGTAGTCCTTGGTGTAAGTAGGATTGGTATCAATTCCGATTCTTGTTCTTAGAATATTATCGAAACAACATAAGATATTCAGATCCCGATTTCAATGAGCTATAAAAGCACTATTGAAATTCAAATTTCCCATCACTTCAATATTTTTCCACTCCTATGTCCGCTCTAAAATGGGAGGAAAAAGTCATGAAGCTGGCGTCTTTAGAAAGCCTTGAGAATAGTCGCTGTAAGTCAAAAGCAAAACAAATGAACATCCCGACACAAAGCGTCTTTTCAACAGCAGCAGCCATGACATGATCATAATACTGTGCGGCTTCAAGTTTCGCGGCAGTACCTAATCCTGCATGTGAGGAGTTAGCGCACAGGCTGCTAGACCAACACTGCATTAAAGGATTAAGAGCAATAAACTGACCAACTTTTGATATACTTTTGAGGTCACAACCCAAACCAACCACAATTATTTGTCTTCGTGAAGTCTGACAACAGTATCTTTTTCTGTCAGACACAAACAATATATCATCGTGTAAAGGGAATAAATCTTGCGGTAGAATATATCAACGCTTAAAAAAGAGTAGCTGTTCAAGAAATATTCAGTTTGTGATGCTAATTGATTCCAAATTTCAAGAATACTTTCAGTTGAGCTCGATTTCTCCTGCCGTTACTTATTGACTCATCATTGAAGTAACAAGTACAGTCCATCACTAGTCCATGAATCACAGTGATGAATGTCATCATATTCATATCAAAATTATCAATGTAGCAGAGAATGGAAAACTGAAATTATTCATTCAATCACTTTTACTCACTTACCACCAATTTTATTTCCATTAGATCTTGTTTCTGGTAAATACTACCTTTATACACAAAAATTTTCCTTTTCTCGTTCTAAGAAAGACAAAGACGCAGAGAACATGAGAGTAATGAGCCAAGCTTTCCGTGTCTCATAATAATCACTTTTATAACTTCTCCACCATCAAGTCCACCAACCACTAATAATAATTGGTGCTTCTAGGAACGTCTAAATTGCGTGTTGGTAGTTTTCAGGGTAGAATTTGTTACTTAGTCCCCCACTCTTCTTTGCTTTCTAGAAGAGACAATAAGCGTGACAGTCATCAACCCAAGACGCACTATTGTTCATTAAGGCATTATTTGGTGACATGCTGCTCCTATAGACATTAAAAGCACATTTGTAACTTGTTGCTGAGGGAAAAGCTATTTCTGATGAGGAGATAAAACTTTTATGGAGGCCATATTGTCAGAAACTAATCTTTAGAATTGATAGAATAGTATATTATGTTACAAGGACCAAACGACTGTCATTTTTGTCCAGGATAAATTTGCTGCATTCGGTGAAGACGAGGGCAAAGCCCGAGGCAGAGGCGAGGGCGAAGTACGAGGCGAAGGCGAGGGCGAAGCACGAGGCGAAGACGAGGGCATAGCCCAAGGCGTTGCTCCGTGCAGCCAAATTTATCCGTGACAATAATGACAGTCGTTCAGTGTCCGTGGTACATACGATACTTTTTGTAACAAGTGTACCGAAGTACCCCCATTATTAAGCTTTTCAAATAAATTTGGATGTATCGAAACTATCTTATCGATTTGACAAACAGATTTTTGCAAATGCAATTACATTACAGTAAAGTAATACAATGAAACATAACTTACATTATTCATTTTATTGATTGATATTCTTCACATTTTCTGTGCTATCCCGTTCACAATAAATTTACATACTATAACGAACACATTCTATAATACAAATTTCTTTCAAATATCAATTTGACATATATCAATGAAATAAAAAAATCCAACGCATCCATGATCCATGATCTACAATTTCATTTTTACCCAGCGGGAAAAAATATCCATTAACTCCCAGTCAACAGAGAATTAATGAAAATTGTTACCATGGCTTGGAATTGAGAACTTTCGAAGCAGAAGTCAGCTCAGTGATAGGGTACTTTCGGTGTACGTGTTACAAAAAAGTTTTATCTCAATACTTTGATTACTAAAAAGGTTTTTCCATTCGAATATTCCTATAGTCAAGCCACCGTCAGCAGACTGGTATGCTATGAGAAGTTTGCTGGTATGTTAATTCCCAAAACATAATTGATATTACTGAATGAGTGTAGCAACACTAGCATTTTTTTCGTGTTTCAAACCTTAGACTTCTAAATTTATCCATACCTATACATCTATTTGTATGACATTACATTATGAATTACACTTGTCATATCCATACTTCATTTACAATAATAGAAATAATCAGTCTCCGCAACTTGATAAAGTGGTTTGCATGGTTCGACCATAACCTGCATCTCATAAAAATGTAAATCATGCCGTTCTGAGAAGTTAAGAGCATGATACACACAACTGCACAATGAAAATTACGTCAAAAAATAAATGTAATGTTACTTGATGTATACAAAACTCTGTAATGACCCAGCTGTTCCAGAATATGCACAACGTTAACAAACTGAATGCATGATTACAACAAACAAAATTATTTTCATACAAAGCTATTTAAACTTGAAACAAAGTTTGCAGTTCAGAATTTCTAAACTGAAAAAGCTTTATTCTGCGTATTTAGTGCCTTTTTAGAATACTATATGTCTCTGTCAGTTTGAAGGAAGTTGAAATAATCGATCACTCCTGTTACAGCCGAGATTTATTTATGTATTTGAAAATAAATTCTTGTTTTGTGTTCTCACATATATTCCATTACTTTGCAAGGAAATATTGAGTCCTTTAAAATTGAGTGCTACAATTTCATATAAAGGCTCGGAATTTACCACTCCAGCTGACTACATATCAAGATTCAGATGAATACGAGACGTAGTTAGGAATAGCAATTATATCTGGCATAGAACAAGGATATGACCGAGAAGTTAATCTCAGAATTTGAATGGAAGAAGACATGTTTGCGAGATAAATAGTGGTGATGTAGAGATATGATATGTTATCAGATGTGGTCACTCTCCTCACAATAGCAATTTCATCAATTGAATGATTGGTTCTATGTCCTATTCAGTTATTTATACATATTTTTATTTTATTTTATTTTATTTTATCCAAATTCAGCCATTCAACAGGCCCAATGTCCCAATGACAGAATGGCATGTATACACAAATAAAAATTGTTTTATACTTAGCAGAAATTGAATATAATAAACTCATTCATTTAACAATAATTAAACTAGACAAATACTTAAATGTTATGGATTAAATTTTTCATTGATACAAAAAATAAAATTTATTAATATCAAGTTATAGACTACTTGAGTATTTGGAAATAATAATATTATTCAACCTTTTTCTATATGATGCTAAATTATTTGAAAAAATATCTGAAAAATCATCACAATTGGATAGTTTATTATATGTTAAAGGTAATCGATTTAATGGGGAATTGATGGCAGCGTTGATTCTATTAAATCCCACAGTGAATAATTGTGCTTGTAGTATAATTAGGTACTCTGAATGAGAGCTCATGCAAAATAGGAGGACAATCTATAATATTATTCAATACTTTGTATAAAAATATTTGGTCCATTATTTCTCGTCTTACTATCAAAGGAACAAGATTAAAAGGTAAAGCGGAAATTTATAATTCATGAACCTTATAAATTTGTGTCGAATATTTTCCAATCTTTGAATGTGAATCTCATATTGGAGGGACCAACAGACAGTTGCAAACTCAAATTGACTACGTACAAGAGTGTAATATAAAACTTTCATAGTATTGGGGTTTTTTGAATCTCCTGCGGCACGTATGAGAAATCCAAGCATTCTATAGCTCTTCTCTATAATATTGTCTATTTGTACATCTAAGATCATTTTCCTGTCAAGTGTCATTCCCAAATCCTTGATTAGACCAACAGTTTAAACCTTAGCTTTAGTTCCCGATAATGAGTAAGAAAAGTTAATAGTGTTTCTACTTCTAGTGAAAATCATATGATAACATTTGCCTATATTTAACTTTAATTTGCTCTCTTCAGTGTACTGGTAGAATCGATTAAGGTCGGATTGTATTGCTTCACAATTATCAATGTTTACTACTGCATGATACATTTTGAGGTCATCTGCATATAATAGAAAACTACAAAATTCAAAACATTTGATAACATCATTAATAAAAATATTGAATAATAGCGGTCCCAAATGAGAACCTTGAGGAACTCCAGACGGTACATGCATTTCACGGGACCGAAAACCATTTATAGTCACTTGTTGAGTCCTCCCTTGCAAATATGACTTAAACCAATTCAAAAAAGAACCACACACACCGATTCCTGCAAGTTTATTAATTAATAACGTATGATCAATTTTATCGAATGCTTTGCTGAAATCGGTGTATATCGAGTCAACCTGATATTGATTGTCCATTGCTTCCAGAATGTAATTTGTATAAGTAACAAGATTTGATTCAACCGATCTACCAGAATGGAAACCATGTTGTTGTGGGATGATGTGAGTTTTAACCTTGGAAAATAGAACTTTGTAGACAAGTTTTTCAAAAACTTTCTCAAGTATTGATAGTTTTGATATTGGTCTGTAATTACTCACTAAGTCCTTTCTTCCACCTTTGAATATAGGAACGACATAAGATTTCTTCCACATTACCGGGAAATGACCATCATGTAACGATTTATTGAAAATCAGCATGAGAGGATAAGCTAATGATTCACAGCAGCTTCTTATAAATATACTTGGAATCCCACCCGGTCCAACACCTTTATTTATATCAAGCTGAGAGATAATTTTTGAGATCTCATCAGCACTGAAAACAATGTTTGATTTAATAGTATCAACAGCCTTAGAATCCTCAGTATTTTGAAAATCAATATTACCTATAACATTAGTATTAAAAACAGATTCGAAAAGTTCAGCAAAAATATCACAAACTTCCTGTGCACTATTTGCAGTAGTATTATGGTAATATATTGTACTTGGTACACTGTGATTGGATTTAGTAGATGATATAAACGACCAGAACTTCTTACTATTATGAGGAGTACAATTTTCAACAGATTTAATATACGTATCATAACATTCATTTTGCAATAATTTAACTTTTTTTCTCAATAGTGAGAATTCATTGTAATATGTAGATGTTCTATATCGTTTGAATCTCCCGTGAGCTTTGCTTTTTGCTTTCATTAGACCTATCAGATTTTAGTGGTTCCGATGATCATCAGTCAAAGAGTAACAGTATCAATAAATTCTAAATGAGCAAAACTATGAAAGTCCAATTGAGCTCCTTGAACATCCTTGGTCATGGACTTTGGCTCGGCTGTCGTTACAGCCATATTGTTCTCTCTTGTCTCAAATCGCGTCTCTTTCAAAGGCTTTTTGACTTTGAGGAACAGCCAAAATACACAAGAGGTCATATCAGTAGAGTAAAAAGCCTGTAGAACTAGAGGAGTCCGGTTTTTTTGCTAAAAAATCAGGAATCAAGTGAGAGGAATGTGCTGGAGCATAGTCCTCATGGAGTCGCCAATTTCCTGATGACTACAACTTCGGTCGCTTGAGTCACACAGCATCATGTAGGTGATATAGGACATTTCTATAGTTTTCTGCTCCAGTCGTTCCGTCATTTTACTTGCATTGAGGAACCGACGAGAGCAACACATCACGTTACTTTTAAACACTGCTTGATAGCAACTCACGCAAGCTCCAGGCGGGTAAAAATTGATGCATGCGCATGAAGGTTCAAGGTTGGCTAATGCTAGCGTGCTTGATTAAAATCCATCAGGTTTTGAAGATGAAAATAGAGTCGAACAGACATCGTAATTGTATTTTTTTTTTTATTATTAGTGAAGGGCTTGTGCGTCCAGCCGCCTATATTATTGCGACCTAGAGATCTTTTGTAATGTAGCCCTAGTTATTCAATCCTGTGTGATATCGAGGCTTTTGAAAAACCGTAGTATCCTTCCAGGACTAGAATATTTCACAATGTTGGCCGACACGAATGCCTTCCCAAAGTAAGACTTCCTATGAGAGACTACAGCTGCGCATTGACACAGCATGTGCTCTGAAGTTTCTTCGTCTTCTAGACGTAGATGACATATATTATTTCCAGCTTTACCAATTTTGTGTAGATCGTAATTAAGAGGACAATGACCAGTTAGAAGATCTGTCAAGGTTCTTAGGTCCCCTTTCCTGATTGAAAGTATCCCCTTCAGGTTTGTTGTCGAAGGCGGCAGAAAGCGTTCTGCCTGTTTATTGCCTTTGACGTTGTCCCAGTATGAGGCTTTTGCAATATCCTCCCATACTCTCAGTTCTATCTTTATGTGGCTCTTTAGAAGACCACAAGACCACAAAAAGCTTAGTAAGCTCATCCGCGTCTTCATTGCCTTGTACCCCTTCATGCCCTGGCACCCACCAAAGAAATTCATGTTTTTTTACTGCCAGTTGCTACAGGTTATTTTTGCAATTCCAGACCAACTTTGATTGACAGGTGTGGGCACCTATAGCTTCCAGAGCGGACTGGCTGTCTGATAATATAATAATTGTTGCTCCTTTGAAACCTTCCTCTAGGTTTATTCTGGCGCAAAGGTTTATAGCATAAACTTAGGCTTGGAATATTGTGGCACTATTACCTGAAGACTCAGAAATTTGAGTTCTTGGTTCGGATATTCCCACTCCAGTTTCACCACTTTCTAGTTTTGAAGCATCCATGTACCAGGATAAAGAGCCTCTTTTGAAGTTAGGTCCTCATATTGCCAATATTTTGCGGTCTGTTATAATGACTCTGTACGTGTGTGCAAAATTATACTTCGTCAAAATGAGATCACATGTAGGCATGGCTAATCTATTGGTTGGTATCTTTTTTAGAATCTCTAGATGTTCAACAAGATCTCCAGGCTTAAATGATTTTGTTTTGCTGAGCATTAAGGCACTATTAAGCGCCTCTTTTTTCACGTGAAGATGAAGAGGTGTTATCTCCAGTAGTGTCTCCATGGCAGCAGTGAAGCATGTTCTCATTGCCCCTGTTATGCAGATGCAGGTCATACGTTGCACTTTTTGCAGCAGAACCTGTGCAGTACTCTGCTTAGTTTTTGGCCACCATACTAGTGGAGCGTAGGTGATCATTGGTCGGACAATTTTTAAATATGCCCATTGTGTTAAATGGGGACTGAGACCCTAGTTTTCGCCCAGGAGTCATTGACATGTGTTAAGTGCCAGTAAACTCTTTTTGTATATTTTATTCAGATGTGAGTTCCAAGTAAGCTTTTGATCTAGTATAACACCTAGATATTTAACTTCTCTTGAGAACTCGATTATCGTTCCATTACATGTGGGGGCTGTTAGTTTTAGGTTCCTCCTTCGTGTGAATAGGACAATTATCGTTTAATCAGGCTTCACACTGAGCCATGTTCTTGTGTCCATAGAGAAACGAGGTTTAATATTTTTGTGTGAGATTTGATACAGTAGAGTCAATCAAGTGCGAGGAATATGCTGGAGCATTGTCGTGATGGAGTCGCTTATTTCCCGATGACCACAACTTCGGTCACTTGAGTCACACAGCATCATGTAGGTGATATAGGACATTGCTATAGTTTTCTGCTCCAGTTGTTTCGTCATTTCACTTGCATTGAGGAACCGATGAGAGCAGCACATCACGTCAATTTCAAACACTGCTTGATAGCAACTCACGTAAGCTCCAGGTGGATGAAAATTGACGCATGCGCATGAAGGTTCAAGGTTGGCTTGATTCAAATCCATCAGCTTTTGAAAATAAAAATAGAGTCGAACAGACCTCGTACTTGTAACTTTTGTTCAGTTAGTTCCGTAAGATGGATCACAAAGTTGATGACTTTGAAATAATAAGGACAAAACACTTGTCTACAGTTACTGCCCTGCTCAGGATAATGGTGTGAAAACCGACCCATGAATTTGTAACTCTGTGAAATAATCAAGTACTAATTTTTCATTCTATTTATCATATTCATCTTCACGGACACTTTAAAGTGCCCTGTATTCCAACCTGTCACCTGGTAGATGGCACTGCTACAGATTCATATCTCTGCATGCGATTTTCATTTGCTTCGCGGCTACAAGTCTGACTACCTGAGGATTGCTATACTGTACTGTAGAGTCCTGATGAGGGGAAAATACATGTCCAATGCCACTGTCCGATTAAGGACAATGGTATAAAAAACAAACCCAAAAATTTGTAATTTTCTGGAATAATATAATAACGTATACTTGACCGAATTACATATTTATTCATTACAAATATATTTTCCTAATGGATAATATACCTATTATAATAGCAGAATCAGCACTAATCTAATACTCATTTTATAGAACCATGATCTACATTCAATTTGTTGTATCTCATGTAATATAATTAGGAAGAATTATATCAAAATGTGGACTATGATAACAAATGACAACTTTTGAGTCATATGGAAATTTCCAGGGAAAATATTCTTGTATAAAAATAGATAAAATAGTGGAGCATACCTACTTTCCTCAATATTAAATTCTGGGAAATTACTTTTAAAACCTGAGTGTTCCATGGCTCGGGAGCGTTTCATTACCTTATACTTGAGAGTTTCGAATGAGTACAATATTGTTGCAAGCTTATTAAGAAAATTTGCATTGATGATGTGGCAACGACTGCTTCTAGGACTCATCCAGAATCTTCTCTCCTTAATTTGGAGAGTCTGAAGTGTGCCCGCGAGTTGTTGCATTTCTCATCTGCGAAACGAGAAAGTTTTAAATATTTTCATTGACTATCGCTTCTTCATCACAAGTCCAGTGATGCTTCAAGCATGTATTTAAAATACTAGCTCAAGGAAGCTTTTATTACTCAATTTACGCCAAAAATAAGGACATAACTTGCAGTTACAGTGATAAGAGAGGGTGGACCAATATGAATCTGGGAATTATTGCATTCAGCTAAGAGAAGGGTCTCACTGAACAGAATCCTATTCCATTGAACTGGAAAAAAGGTTTATAATCCTTATTTGATACTATTTGCCTATAATTCCTCAAGTTGATCAAATTAGTGTGTTCTTCATGCTTCCTGAAAACGAAATACGTTTCATAAACAGGCAGAAACTCTTGATAGCTATATAAAGAAGCAAGTTAACTGGACGCCTGTCGAAGTACTTTGATAATCGTCAACTTGTTTGTATCTAATTCAGAGTAATTTGGCTGTAATAATCTAAACACAGCTATCAACTTAGATAGTCTTATTACGAAACATTCTTTCTTGAGCGACTCAAAACAAATTCCCAACAAATCAAAACAATGTTCATCAAGAACTCTTGATAGGCACATTTCATATGAACGCATGTGAGTTTCGCTACTTCAAGTAGTTTTCGCTGAAATCTTGATAATATATAACTGGTGAAGATGCCTACAGCCTGTACCACATTATCACTGAACTGTTCGAAACTTTGTATCAGTTAAAGAAACACTTATTTAGTGACGTTCTGGTCTTCTTTGTATCCAACATCGATGATGAATAAGTATGGAATTGCAACAAAGAATTGTTTATAATGATTTATTGATCCACTAAATGTATAAAAAATTGGGTGGAGTGTGAAATATGATACTCCCATATTATTTTAAGCTCGCGAGCTCATCTGGTTGTATTGCTTATTTTTTGAATGGAACTTTACTTTTCTACTTGCTGTTGGAGCAACTATTGACATGATTGGAATTCTTCAGTCAGGGATGTGATGAAGCGACCACTGATGTGATAACTTAAATGTATATCTATATCTGATCATTTATCGCATAATATAGCGTGAAAAAACATTTCAGAAAAGTACGAAAAACTAGGCTCGGTGCTGAACATTAGAGAACTGAGGTGTGGAGTATTGAGGCAAATCAACTGAGGAGCTCAGCCACATGAATCACAAGATTTGCAATAAAGCTACTCTCCTCATAAGATGATAGCCATTTTATTGGCAGTCTGTTATTAAAGATTTTACACAAGTGTGACTACGAATTGATATGAACAATCTACTGCATG
This sequence comes from Dromius quadrimaculatus, assembly GCA_963989225.1. Taxonomy (NCBI): domain Eukaryota; kingdom Metazoa; phylum Arthropoda; class Insecta; order Coleoptera; family Carabidae; genus Dromius; species Dromius quadrimaculatus. Next base: position 10,811,974 of record OZ022328.1, read on the forward strand.
TGCTACACAGCTATCGCGGTATGTGTGGTCATGTAGATGATCCCAGTGCAAGACGTAATATATGTTAATTGAGATGCAGAAATACATCTGCAATCTCTGCTTGTTGCAAAAGTTACGTCAGCAAAACTCTAACATCTTGATTGTGTATAATGGTGATGCTAGCGGCTTTGTCCTTGTAGAGAACTAAATTTGTGACCTCAAATTAGTCTTCTCGTAAAATAGTTCAAATGAAAATGAAGTATTCCAATTAGACAAAGATTTGCAAGTTGCTCCTAGCTTCATCATTCTGCTCCTGCTCCTATGAAGCATAGTTATATATCGTGCAGGACTCAATAACCAAGGCAAAATTTCAGCTTGATGCGGAACATAAAAGAACTTGATTTCAAGAAAATCTATTTATTGTTCCAAACTGTCTGTTTCTGCCCGCACATGACGGAAGGCTGCGATGGAGTGATGTACAAAGAATCCACCATTTATCATTATACATGACGAGTAGATTCTAATTTGAGTACTTCACGGTTCAAGTGGTTTAAAATCGGAGAAACCTCTTCGAAAACACTAATTCAGATTAAACAACCTCCAATTTTATGATGCTTCTTATCTCGATCTTCCTTTTCTATTCATCTATCAATACAATCTACTTTTATTGATATCTGAATCTCACATTCTCTTTGAAATGTCTGCGGAAATATATGTAGAAAAATGAATGTGGGTCAGCAGATCGATTATTCAACTTCTGGAGAATAGCGAACGATTTCTCACGAAATTTAATAAAGTCTCAAGGATTGCTTCACCCTTTCGATAGGAATACTGCAATTGTATTATTTCACACAAGGATCCTATACTTAGAGTCAATATTTCGAATCGATTTCTCTTGTATAAAAGATCTTTGGATTCAGTGGATTGTATCAAGAAAGTCATGAGACCTATGAAGTTGTCACCAATACGCGAGCATCCAGTGGAATATTTTAATAATAAAATTCATTCTTGTCTTGCAATTTTTCTTCAATGTACCAGACATGAACAGATTTTTTTCTAATCTCTTGTTCATTCCAAGTTTAGGTGAGGAACACAACTAGACAAATTCAAATAAACACAGATTATTCAAAGCTCTCATGTCTGAGTCTTTAAAATTTGGAGTCCATTTGCTTGATCTACCCAAATTTCATAAATCATGTAAAAGCGATGAGCTAGTGGATAGTTGATGCTGTACTACAGTTGCGCAGCAAGTGCCAGTCTCTCACGAAAGCCGAGCTACAAGGACATCGTCGCGCAGTTTTCGGACTGTAAAATGATCTACCTTGGACACATGACACAAACAATAACTTAGCTTAGGCATACTTACACTCATACAACACTCTGAAGAGGGGCCCACGAGAGTCCCTATACCGGAGCACACATACTAGATTAGATTAGATAAGAGGATGGTTGATTGAATAAAAACGATGACTGGAGGTCAGTTTTTTTTTTATTCACGCAGAAACTGACCTTCTGGCAACAATAGTTTCATAACTTCAAGCTTCAGAGTATTTTACTATAACATCATCCTTCACTTGATATGAGAACTAGAGTAGGAATATAGATGAATATATCTCTCTGTTCTCTTGCTTGATTAACATACTTTCGATATGATGATTTGAACAATCTTTTTCAACTATCACAAAATATTATGAATATTATTCAGCGCAAATAATGTCTAAGTAAAATTATTGTACTAGAATTGGATAAGAATATTGTCTTTCATATGAAGTTTTGAGGCACGGAATCTTTGGGGTTGGCAATGCGGAAAGCGGTGAGCTTGAGCCTTGAAGCTCGCTATAGTGAGTCTGCGGGTGCGTGAATACAAACCAGAAACCAAAGTGAAATTATTACAGTCCTAGAGAGATAGTGCGCTCGAGGCAACCGCAAATTCTGAACGCTTCTCAGCAAACTCCAAACTTCATTTCTCGAAATTATATCAACCTACAATCGTTACAAACAATAGTTCATATTTTAAAAATGGTGTAATTGCTTGAAACTATGCGGTTTACAAATAACTCATAGGCAATTAGCGGCTCCACACAATCTTTATTTATTATTCTTTATTGAGATTAATATATACCAAAACTCAAATATATCAAAATTGGCTGAGAATTGAGAATCATACCATTGCTAGTAAGAAATAAGGGAGAAACTCAACTGTATTTTGTACTTGTCCATAGATAACTCAACATGATAGGCTTTGATTTGGAAATGTAGCTTTATCAATTTGCAGAGTCAAGCATAGACAGATTGATTCTAATATTCATGAAAACATTTTCCCAATGATATATTTCCATTTTCTTAAACTCTATATAATAGTGGATGTATTTTGATCGTGATTTTTTGATAGTTCAAGATTTTGATGATTCTCCACGTTCTAGACTCTATTTATCCAAAAAATATAATTTCGAAAGAAGTCGAGCAGACTGATAGACAGACCGTCTGTTGGTTTGTCAGTCTGCCTGTTTAAAAGAACAATAACTCTATTGTTAAGACTTCTTTGTTTCTTGCGTTCATCTCACAAACAGTATTATTTATAATTCAACCTCAAATGACCAAAATTGATTCTTGAATAATTTGGAACAAGATTTAACGTGATTATCTCACTCATGTCAATTATACTGACTAATTTTGCATAGTTACAATGACATTTATAATAATAAATTCCTTGCCAACGGGAATTAACAGTGATAAATTCCCGTTACCTTGGTAAATTCCCGTTGGCAAGCGATTTAACGCGATAAATTGCCTTTGTCGTGGAGAAACAATACACAGTTCTAATATGAACAAACAATCAGTTCTCGGAAATGTCAAAATTTAATCGTTTTGAAAATGCATTTTTCGCCGAAAGTAATGGAATTGAGAACAAAAAGTTTATAAATACTTGAGTATATGGAGACAATTTAGTGCATTTTTCAATAAAAAAGGTTAGTAGTTGCAACTAACATTATTTGATAGGTACTTATAGTAGCAATTTCATTCGAGAAATATCCTCCACAAATACCACTCGCGACTCTAATTTTATCATAAATTTTTCTTTTAAACATTGATCACCTTTAAGCAACATCCTTCCAGTTATCTGCTCAGATAGAATCCCTCGAGCTACGCTCTCGTGATTTGATCGGACAGATGACTCTCACGATGTTGCTAGGTAATCAATGTTTCCAAGAAAAATTAATTGATAAAATTACAATTACAATATAAAGTAGGCCATATATGAATAACAATTTTATCGTTTTGACAGCGGATAAAAAGGAAGGTAACTTTTTGCAAGTGATGAAACGCTATTTACCTTTTTCCTGGCAACTAAATCAAAACACTCACTATATTTATGTCATTCGCATAATTTGTCTATACTTAAACTGCAGAAAGAAACAGAATTTGAAATATTTCCGAAAAAAATTTGGAAGAAAATATCAGGTAAAATGTGTCAATATATACAAAAAACAATAAATCATGTATCTAGAAACAATTCATCGTATTTCGTGAAAACCAGAATTATTTATTAGAAAGAGATGCAACGGTATGTCAAATTTCAAATATTTTGCTAGATTGCACTTAAAATATGCGAAGAATTGATGAAGAAAATTATAAAGAATACGTAGTGGAATATGTCAGATGAAACGATGTTTGATAATTGCACTCTCAATAATTGCACATCTAATTAAACGTTTTTATAAATAAAATGTCGTTAAATTATCTCGCCGAATCACACTCTAGCATTTTATTTTTCTTGGGATAAATTTCAGTTTGTCAACTCATCCTTGTAACCTGACAGCAATTTGACTCGAAAACTGTTCAAAAAATAAAATCACGACACCGTAGGTGAAGTGATTTTATTAAAACAGTTTTCTTGTCAAATTGCTAGGTAACAAGGTTTCGTGAAAACAGAAATTTATCCAGCAAAATAAAAAGCTCTTGTGTAATAACTGTTGAACATTCTTCAAAATTACCAGCAGTTTATTTGTTATTATTGAGATATAGATATTAGATGCAAACGATCGTCAATTGTTCTTTCAAATTATGTAATTTGGTTGTATTGTGTATGGTATCAAATTGGAGCTTCTGTGGCAATAATTCTAGTTATTCAAATGATGTCTAGTTTGGTATAAATTTGGAGCTCTCTTGAGAATGAGCCTGTTAGAAATCTGAAATGGATGATTACTGAGTCCCACGTTACCACCTAAAACATCTCCTGAAACGATAAGAGGCTGATTTGTCACTATTAAAATTTGAATCACATGAAATTGGTTACCAATGCTCTTCTGGCGAAAACATGAATGAAATTAATTTTCTCACACAATTACCATCCTGGGGTCATCACAGACCTCAAAGTTTCCATACAACTGAATCCGCTCAATTCATAGATACGACTCATACGATAACTTATCAGCCACTTACTTGTAAAGGAATACCTGGATGCATATAACCGTCATACGATGCATAACGAAATTATAGAGATCTATTTTGTAGTTGGAGTCTATTCTGACCCCTTCATAGTAGATAGAGGTTGATAATTAAATTAGTACTAACTGTTGACTGTGAAAAAGCTCTATTAGACCGCGGTACAGAACCTCATTCTCCGGATTATCAACACTCTTTTGGAACTTTGTGAGTGGGTTCATTTTGATGAGTCCGACAACTTTCTTATCTGCGAAAATCTTTGAAACTGCTGCATTTTCCATCGAATAGCCTGAAAAGACGTCGATTTTATGATTCATTCTTGATCAATAACATCACTCTCTTTTATAGTTCAATCGTGAGATAATAATAGCAAAAATAATTACAATATTTTTTCCGACAAAAATATTGCGGCGTTCGGCGTAACCCCCATCTCCAACATGTTAAAATTACAAGTTTTGTTAAATTATTAACATTCTGTTGAAATTTTCAGTACTATCAAATAAAAATTAGTGAAGTTGAGAGGTGATATTGTCCGATTAAATTCCTGCTGCATATTTTCAGTCCGAAGCTCTGTAAATGTTAATTCTATGAGTTTCGTTTGCTGATTAACACTTGTCGGACAAAAGTCATACATATAGGTGGGTATATTTCTTGATCAAACATTGTCTGACAAAAATAGTGCGCCGTTTTGCCAGTCCGAAAATAAAAAGTTAGGAAGTAGCGTTTTCTGTGTTTGTATGCGCACAATATTGAATCCCCCTTTCAACTCAATTTTGTACATGTATTTGTGAGATCAAAAATTAATATTCTCTGAATATCTACATCTCCATTTCTATAACTTGGTCCATAGCGATTTTCCATTCGCAAAAATGTCTTGTTATATTTTCTCCACAATATAGTGCAACATGTGGAAGAAGGAAATTAAGAAATATAGTGATGTAAAATTGAACATACAACTTGAAAATATCATTATTATAGAGGAAATTTTCGAAGGAAAGCGGAAAATTGGAAGCGGAAAATTGGAAGCGGATGTGAAACAAGAAACATAAAAACATGCTTAGAAAAAATTGTTTCAACATAAGAAAACCTATCGAAATGATATTTTCCATACGATTCTAAAATATTGATATCTCAAAAATTTCTAAGAATAATGGGAAAGTTTGGAATTAAGTTTTTATAATTTATATAAAAGTATATATGCTTCGGAGAGAAATAATTTTTAGAGCAACTATTGAATTTAATCAGTATCAAATTCATCCGTTGATGAATTTTCACCACGAAAGTCATATTCATTGTCTACAGTAGTGCTACTGTCATCCTCATCCTCATTATTATCTGAGTCTGTAATAAAATCTCAAATATATATTCAAATAAAGTAGAATATATTCATGAACTAATAACGAGATCACATAGGGTTCGACTCACCAATCTCGATGATATTTGCGGATATGTTTCAAATTTGAAAAAAAAACGGAAAGTGTAGATATAGAGACTATTGCCAGGTAGAAGAAGATTGCTCTTTCTACCTCACATGGTATTATATTAGAGAATATCACAATACTCATCTTTAAAAATCGATCTCAACGTATCATTGGTAAGAATTTTCGAAATATGTTTTTTGAATTTTTTATGAATATGCAGCAGATATTTGGTCGGACAATCATATCAATGTCATCTAGAATGAGTGAGTGTTAATTAGCAAACTAAACTTATAGAATTGACATTTTTAGAGCAGCAGAAATTTTATCGGACAATATCATCACTCAACTTTACTAATGTTTATTTGATAGAACTGAGAATTCCAAAAGAATGTTATTAATCTAACAAAACTAGTAATTTTGACATATTGGAGATGGGAGTTACGCCGAACGCCGCAATATTTTTGTCGGACAAAATATTGTGTGTATTTTTGCTATTATTATCTTACGTTTAAACTATAAAAGAGAGTGATGTTATTGATCAAGAATAAATCATGGAATCGACGTCTTTTTAGGCTGTTCGATGGAAAATGCAGCGGCTTCAAAAATTTTCGCAGATAAGAAAGTTGTCGTACTCATCAAAATGAAGCCACTCACAAAGTTTTAAAAGAGTGTTGATAATCCGGAGAAGGGAGTTCTGTAACGCGGTCTATATGTACATTGATAGGATGTTTCCGCTGATATAACAATGAATTCTCGAATCCCTTTTTGATTTTTCTAATAAGCGTTTCTTCTGAGCGACTTTAAGTTAAGGCTTTTCTAACTCAAATTTTCCACTCAACGTATTGGATTGCTGCACTTGATAATAAAATCTTGAAGAATTTCCAATTAGTGGTTATCCATGTCATTGAATAACAAATATGACAAGAGATGGATATTCATGCGCCAGAGTCGCGATTCATATTCATATATCAGCCGAGTTATCCTATTCTTATTCAATCATGTGCTGATAAAAATGTATCAATTTTTCAAGGCAAATAAGGCTGTATTCTGTAATTGATTGCCGAATTTGAAAATTAAAAACATCGTTTATCATTATGACATGATTTATTATCACTAGTGCCTATTCATTAGGCATTTGGATAATCACAAAGAGATACATTAATGAACCCGAGTTATTCATTTAGCATAAAGATGTTTTCTTGAGATTATTAGGTTTCTTTCCAGTTTTATGAATTGCGGAAGTATATTTGAGAAGAAATGAAGAACGATGGATTCTGAAACACTGGAAAAAGCAACTCTCTTATTTCAATTTTTATATATGATTGGAGCAAACGCAAACTTCCTCAATTTCAAGGATACTAGAGCTGGATCTAGAATCAAGAATAACTCAATACAATCGAATATTCATGAAAAATGAGGTGATGCAAGCATAATAACTCATCGGGATTATTGCTTATATTTAGAATTTGCTTTGCACGGAGAATAAATACATCAATGAAAGACTTGAACAAATCCATGTCTTTCTTGTTCCTCATTGCGTAAGTTCTATCCATTTAATGTTTGCGAAAACATATTATTCAACTGGATTATATGCATTTTCAATTCTGTTGTCAATCATTTGTGTATTTATTAAACGGGAGAAGCTAATTCAGTAGGAAGCTCTATAGGAACTGTGCATAGAAAGCTATTCGAATAGACACATGTCTATTTGCACAAAAAAAAGATAATAAATGAGCGAAAAATCCAATACCAGATCGTTGGCTATAGTATTCGAATTGCTACAAATCCGAACATATTCAACAGAATCAGTAGTTTCAGCTAGCTCCATAGTTAAATAATCTCATACTATAAGAATATTCATCGCGAATGTGATATGTAGTGAGCTGACAAGTAGTCAGTATCTAGTCCGTATGAGGGAAGAAGATAAGAGTCAGGAGAAACAGTCTTCCGACTCACATAATGACAGCAATGTTTATGTCACATTTGACTTCTGAATCTTGATACGATATTGTTCAATTGAGCGGCACCTAAAATTCAAGGGCCTGCGGTTCAACTGGCTATCAGTGTTCTAGTGTTCTGTATTGGTTCAGTAAGTACATAGTGATTTGACGAGTATCCTATTCTTTATGTAATCATAGAAGGATTCTCTAATCCCTAATGTTCATTGCCTATATGTGTCTTCAATATATACTTTCTTCCAACTCATCCATCAAACATATATTGCGATGAACTAAATCTTTATCATCAATAAAAAAAAATTTGAAGTTATTAGTGTTGAAATGCTAGGGGCCTCACGAAAAATCTCGATAATCTTGGATTTTTGCTTGTTAAATGTATATTAGTTATAAGATGACAGGAACTTTTTCCTCGTTTGATTGATGCTCCCTACAAATCGTTATTTTTTTGCCTGCTCCAACTTTGTTCGGAACTGAACGATGAGAAAACAATAACTGCCGAGGGCAACACCGTTTTGTATTATTAGAACTTGTTCATCCGGCTAAGTTTTTGATAAAGGGCAGTTTTTGCTGATATCTTTTTGGGAATTGTTCGAAAGTGTAACATCTTATGACTAATTATGAAGGGCAAGGATACGACAAGAATAGAAAAGTGCCGGTTAGTATTTTGTATGAGCTATGGATCAGCGATCTTATATTTTTTAATTTTTCTTTAGTATGAGTCCATGACATGCTTCAGAAAGAGGCATGCAATAGTTTCAGAGAACTTAAATACATTGAGACGAATGATGTGAACTCCTGAAATTAATTATTGATCCCATATCTATGTGTTTTTGCATATTTTTTAAATCTTTAAAGTGTTGGAAAACTGTGACAACAAAGCAATTCCAATTATATAATACTGACAACTTCATTTTGAATGAATTCCAAAGTAGCGAACAATCACCACAAATTCAGCCGTGCAAATATCCTACTAAAGACAGCAACTCCGTCTGCTTAAGATTGGGAGAGAAAATATGTCGTTTCCATGAATTAAGTAATCAAATTATAGCGATACGAACGGCAGAAGCGCGACAAAGAAAAGTGACGTCTCGTAACAACTTGAATGCGAGTTAATATAAGTTCGTTAGCGAACGAAGGAAAAGAGTGACGCCAACTTAGCGTCAATTCCGGGCAGAATAATAACCAAGACTTTCCAATTATGTTTTTCTTTCTTTTACGAAACATGAATATTCTGTGAGCTTATAAAATCCAATTCTCACCGCCATTATCATCCGTCAATGACATTATTATCAATGCAATTTTGTGAACGAGTTTCAAAAGCTGAGGAAATCGAAGCTTGTATGCATGAAGAAGAGCTGTTCTACACGATTTCATGGAAATCTTCAATTTACTTGTCAGTAAATTTTCCGTCAAATGGTATTGAGTTTGAACAATCAATACGCTGTTACACTCAATGATTATAGGCTGGAATCCTGGAGAATAAGTAGCGCTATAAGAAATAAAAAGACATAAAAGTTGAGGTAATAAAAGAAAACATGTGCGTTTAGGAGAACGCGGTTAGAAAGATTCATTACGTTGCAGTAAAACATTCGTAGTTCAAGGGCCCGATTATGCAAGGTGTCTCTAAAACTTGGAGATTTGAGCCAATCTTTGAGTTAGTTGGGGGCATTACATCACTCTAATAATTTATATGGAATTGGACTGCATAAGACTCCTAGCTCAACAGTACAGCTGAACAATATAAATGTCAAATTCACTTTTAGTAATTCATATACGTTAATATCTAGAGAAAACTTCATATTCTCACATTCAATAAGTTTTTCCTTAATCCTGTACTTTCCACATGAATCTACCTGGGTTCTACAATGCTAAAATGCAACTTTAAAACAGAATTTATAATATTGTATCTATCTTACTAATATGAACATGAAGGCAAAATTGTTACTTACTGGTTTTAGTCAGTTTTTGTCGTGCAATCCAGATGATTACATTCATCATCTTATAGTGGGAAGAAAAGCGAGACATTTAATTCTATGATGTTACACTCAAATGTGCATACATTTATTCCAGTTATCAAATTATATTAAAAAATCAGCTTTCAAGGTCAAAATTTCAGTCAAATTAGATAATACTCACACTCTATTTATTTAACTGTACCTTGAAACAAGAACAACCAAAGTCAATATTGTTAATTTGTAGATAAATCGCACAAAAGAATGGAACCATTTTTCGGTGTGATATTACGCTCCTACATTAATTCTTAGGATCTAACTGAACTATTGTGCTCTGTACACGTACTAGATTCATTTGAAATTTGTTTTCAAATTTTTCATACCATGCATGACCTTTGGCTTAGGTACGACATTGGTTATTATTATGCAATAATATTTCAATCAATTAGTGACAGTAACAAAATACCCTTATTTCAACGGTATTAAAATCACTACGTTTAAGTATTCGGGATTGAATATAGGTCAAATGTTAATAAAAATATCTTGTCAAACTATTCATTCATAAATTATGAATAGGAAACATTTGTGAATATGAAAATAATCATTATTACTGTAGTAACACTACAAACTAGTTCACATCAACGTCGCTATCTTCATCCGAATCAGAAATAAGATCACCTGTAGTATCATTTCCTGTCAATGTTTGATAAAAATGACGAGACAATTCATGAATGTAAGGGAGAAGTGACTGTGAATCTGCTATTTTTTTTAGTGGTTAGAGCCAATTGCTCAGAATAGAGAGGGGGCAACGCTACATGGATATTACTTCTGCGACCTTTCTTTCTCGATGAATCTATAATTTCAAACTCCTCGTTTTCATCAAATGAATACTTGATAAAATTAAAAAATTCATCTGGATTCCCTTTTCTGGATTGTAGCCATTTGGTTTGCAGCCAAAATACTTTCTCTTTGTTTATATCTTCCTTCCTATGAACGAATTTTTGGCTCATTAGAGTTTTAAAAGATTTAAACTACTTTTGCTCCATTTCAAAAAATTCGATGGGATACCTTCTTCGTACAGAACGTATTAAATTTGCCCAGTCCCTTAGTAGGTCAATTTTAAGTGCTGTCCGTCTCTTTCCTTTTTCTATTGACGCGTGAATAGTATCAGCTTCCATATGTGTGTGGCCAGGTTGCAGATACTTTTGATTGATCACTTTTAATTTCATATTAGGTTTTTCAATAAGATCCTCGGCAAGAAAATGCAAGTACATCGTTGCAACGTAAATGTTCCTGTTCTGTCCTGTACAAGAATCACTAAACAGTCTTATTTCTTCCACTTGCTCCGGTAAATCCAGTAAGTGCTTCCTAATACAGGATGCTATTCCCTCGCCTCCACGTTGAGCAATTGTTTCATCCCAGAGATAGCATGCTGCAGTAGTTTGTTGATTAATTACTGAATAAAATGTTAAATTGAATGTCCACAAGGATCTTTTATAGAAGGAAACATTATTCTGCAGAAATGGAGTCGGTAGACATTTCTCTAGGTCAAAACTTATGAATGCATACTTTTCATTACATTTACTTTTTTCCTTATCATTCTTTTTTCCTTTGTAAGATGCTTCTGCTTAATTTAAATGCATTTCATATTGACTTGAAGCTGCAGCTTTTTCTTGTTCATAAGTACTTGCTTGCATTATTAGTTTGAACTTGTCGCACTTATCATATGTATCATTTTTTGGCTTGTGAAAAGATAAATTGAAATTTTCCACAAATATTTTCTTGTACATGGCTTCATTAACTCTTTGCATGATATTATTTTCTTCACAGTGCATTTTGTATGAACGATAACATTTTGAAATCGACAATCCACCTGACAAATATTTTTTTTGTGTTCTATTACGGAAGTAGTGGCTCTTATATGCGGGAAACATATAAATATGATCAATGACACTTTGTTTTGCGTCAGCAGAAAGTGTCTTCTGATGGCCATGTTTTTCTCTACCATCCGGAGGGCACATATTTGTTCCCAGTTGTCGCCTCTTCATAACAATTGTCCTGATTTTCATTAGTTTCACATACAGGGTATTCAAGAACATGGTTTGGCACACCTCGATTTTTTCATCAATGCTCTTGCATTTCAGAAAATATTACCTTGAAAAACTTTGACGACTTACTGTCTTCTTTGTTCTTAGTCTTTGAGAATTCTTTCTAAATTCATCAACTCAGTCACTAAGATACTGATTCTGGTTTTCAACAGGGAGTTTATGAGATTGTTCAAATAGATTTATTCGCTCATTTTCATTAATTTTTTCCCAACATTTTTTTCCACATAAACAAGGTGGTTTTTTTGGCTTTATTGATCCAGTTACAAATATGTATGCTTTGCCAGCATCTTTTGCACTTCTCCTTATATTTCTTTTCCAGGTTTTTTGATCACGTTTGCGCTTCTTAGTAGGAATATCTTGTTTCTGCCGCCCTCCTTGTTTTCTTCGTGTAATTGTATTTTCTTCAGTATGTGAAGGACTTTGTAATTCACCGCCAGAATTTATCTCTTCATTCGAATCAGAAAAGTCAGAATCTGGTACGTAGTCATTTAAACTTCCACTACTGAAGTCTCTACTTTCTAAAGAATCTCTTGGAGAAGAAATTATAAAATTTCCAGTAATATTTTCTAAAAATTCATCAGAAATTGAAGTTCGCCTTGTTAAAGCACTATTATAACAATTATACTATTACCTGTTTCATCATTAATTACAATTAACTCAGCTGCCACTGGACTCCTCACATTGAATTCATTTATCAAATTGGAAACCTGTGGATCTGGATTTTGACTCATATTAGAAGGCCTAGCAACATTATCATTCATTCCGTCATTTTCTAAACAAAAAATACCCAATATTAGACTGAGAATGAAGATTGAAGAGAATAGAATAATATTCTTACCTCTTCGAATCTGATTAGTTAGGCATAGTTTCACCAACATTCTACCTCTTGAACACATACTTTCTTATTTTGAATCTTTCAAGACACAAAAAGCTGAGTTTCACAAGAGAAGACAGTGGAAATATAACATAACATTTATGATACCTCAACCTCACTCTCCGCCAATGTCAAATGTCACATCTCACACAAAAGTTTCACTCATACAAGAATAACCAATGTCTACATTGGTTATTATGGAATTATAAAATATAAATATTATGCACCTATGTACACTTTGGTTTATTTTGCACCAAGTAATTTTTCTTTTTCAAATGAACATTGGTGATACAGACTGTGGTAACCTAATATCTACAAGGATTTGACATTGGTTGTACTTGCAATAAATGAAGTTAAAGTAAAAACAGCAAAGTTTCATACAATCTCATTTTAGAAGAATTTTGACGTTGGTTATTCTTGTTTCAAGGTACAGTAAATATTGTCACAAATGTTAGATATTTTGGGTGTTAAGTTCACATAATTATCTATACGCTTGGCTAATCAAATAGGTTGCGCCTCGATGCGGTAGATTTTAGAAATTTGTAGGTTATAAACGAAGTTTGACGTATTCGCTGTCACGCTGCAAGCAGGCGAGAATTGATGTATTTTATTAAATAATTTAATTGTTTCAAACGTGTTGGTGAACCATGAGTGAAAAAATAAAGGACAGATTGTAGTTGTTGCGTATCTGGTTGTCAAAACACCCAAAATAAAAATCGTGACTTGATTTTTTACCCTCTTCCAAATCAAGAATGGAAAAAAGATCACATGAATAAATGGGCTATTTTGGTTCGTCGAATGAATTGAGTATTGAAGTATTCAATTGTTGATGATATAAATGTATATAATTATTGATAAAATGTATACTTTGATATGTTTTTCATATACATTTTGATTAAATATACATTTTATATCAACAATCAAGTTATATTTGTCATTATAATTTCTTTCTTTTTTTAGAGGAAGATTGACTTGTTTTGCAATTGGAAATAGATCAATAACCTTGCAGCCCTTGCATATCGCATTAACAAGTTGCTTTTGAGGAGGACGATTCCATATCATCGGTGTATCCGTTTTAGAGCAAGTATTTTCTATGTTCATATAGATACAAATTGCTGCAGCGAGCTTGCAATATCCTTTTTCTGTCTCACAGTTACAATTGGCGATTTAAATTATTCGATCTTCATTAATCTATACAATAAATTATCCAAAAACAATAAGAAATCTTAAAAACCGAGTAATACAATTCAAAACAACAAAAAGTAAATTTCTGCTATTATTCACAATATTATTGAAAAAAGTATGAACCTTCACAACTGGATTGTACGTTTTCTGGTTTGTTTTTCCCAGTGTAAACGCCTGGAGTTTCGCATAATACAACTCCAATGATTTTTTACATGCATCGCTAGTTATTTCCTCGAAATTACCAACATGAAAACTATAGATCAATTTATTTCTGCTGAATAAGCTTCCCCATGTTAGTATTCAATAACAGGATAACAAGACGAGATTTTTCTCAAAAAACATACATATAATTTGGAATCTTCAGGTGATGGATTTTGGATTCAATTAATTTCCTTTGGGCAAGCTTTTTTGGAGGAAGCAATCAAATTTAACACCTTTAAATCTACAGGTTAATATCAACATTTTTTTTTATATACACTTGATGTTTTCAAATCAAAACTGAAATTTTATATCCGGTATCATATCTCTTACCTAAAAGTTTATTCTCATCGCCGCTAGATGGCACGCGTGTTCCGATCTGTCAAGATTGGCCAAGCGTATTTGAATTGTCAATTGTGTATTCTGGATTTTGAAGCGATGCGATTTGATTTGTTCTTCCTCCCAACTCTATTCTTTGCCACGCATCATGATAGTCGAAGTGTGTGATCTGCTCGAATGTTCATGGATTGATTCAATAATTTAAATTTCAATTCATTCAACTCAAAGGTGCAAGATTATTGCAAGAATGGTGGAGGAGTGCGTACGATCTGCGAGTAATTCAAAGAGCTCCCAACACTTGATTATCAAAGTGAATAGGCTCAATAAGCTACATTTTCTTCGTGTAAGATTGCTATTGAGGATTTAATTTGATTGACTGTATCGGCAATGGTAACGGCTGTTATAGATCTCATGTGCTTAACGGAAATTCACGAAATATCTTGCTGAATGAAGTTCAAGGAGAAGATCAGGTTCACAGAACTAATTGATATATAAGATATTATTACAGGTCATATTCTCATACCATCATTCCCAACAATGTAGTAATGTTTGTGTTTTTATTACAGTTCCCATAGAGCAAGTGCAGTGCGCTTTAATTGCAACCGATTCGTTTTCCAAGCAACATACATCCTCAAGACCGCGATGATGCTGTACTCATGGTCTCATGATTCAAGAAGTCTTCGTGCAGGTAAGAGTACAATTTGATTTTGTGATTATTATAAAAATTGAAACTTCTGGAAATCTAAACATTTTTATCAATTCTACTTCAAGTACACTTGACTGGAAGTTCATTCTAATAATAAAATCTATTTAGTCTATACACATATTTCGTTTGCATATGATCAACAATAGCCGTCCGCGAACTGTGCTGTGGCAGTCATTTTCAATGTAATGGATGATGTGAACGCAAACTAGCTTCTGTAAATCATCACAACTAAGATCTCTAGTTGTAAAATGCATCAAACATGCGGATTTAGATACTTAATTACTTCAATTCAATCATAGCGAAACGAAGACGCGACATCGCCGATAGACACAGTAAGTTGAATATTTTTTCGCACATTGTTTGAAGGGAGGCACGTTCACTCACAAAGCGAAAATTCTTGAGGTCTTCGAATTGAAACAAATATCTTCATAAACATGACAATAATTTGTGTGTTGCCTCGGAACACTGAATATCGCGCTTTGAGTTTGAGTATCGTGAGAAAGCACACATTCCCAACAAGAAAGATTCTCCTCATGAATCTTGACGACATTTAGGCAACTATTGACTTTCAATTTGCTTTTCCGTACTTGTGTTGCAGTTCTTGTTGAGAATAATTGGTGATGAATAATGCAGCTTGTTACAGAAGGAATGTATTCATTATAAGGTTAGCATGAAAGAAGTTTTGAAAGCATAACAGTTTCCGTGTATCAAATAGTTTTCTTTGTGTACTCGATAGAAAACAGCGTCTTTCCTGGATAGAAAATGATAAAGAAAAGTGCCACTTTTCTCGTTAGTAACACTTTTCCACTTAACAACACTTTTCTTCATAGCAACAAACAATACAAACAAATTTATTCATTATCATTACACTTATTATTATTAATTACAAATGTACAATTGTGTAAATTATTAAATGTTGTGCCAGAAGAAGATGCCATCGACTGGAAATCCAAAACTGACAAAGAAGTGCTGGCTCGTTCGCTTGATGCTACTGTTGATGAGACACAAGAAGTTCCAATAGATGAAGGTTGCTTACTAACGTTATGCTGGCCATTGAAAATTCTTCTTGTCGTATTTATTTTATTCTCGACACTCTCCTCAACGTATCCCTCGGCAACGGTGCTCGAACGCCATCCTCCATGCCTTTTCAAAATTTGGATGTCAGCCCTACTCTCTGCAAGTAATGTCGCAGAAGTCCTTCGGAAACAATGTCCGGTGTAACTACTGGCATTTGGAAGTTGTAAATACTCTGCAATTTTTCTTGGTATACTGTAGAGAGTATTAATTCCTACTGGCTGCACAGTACATTTGCCTTTTCAGTAACAAACAAAGAACCCACGATGACCAATACTTTTTGGTCGTAAACTCAAATACGTTCGATATAATGCAATTCCATTGACACCTCCCACATCTGATAAGATTGTAAAGACACGTTTTTTCTTTGTTTTTGTATCTTGCAATGTGACAACCAAAACAGATCCGTTATCTTCAATGTTGTCAACTTGTAACATACGTAGTTCATTACCTCGACATGCACCATGAAGAGCGAAAACTAATACAACTTTCATGAACAGAAATAAATCATCAGAAGCTTTTTACAAAAACATTATAACATGATCCATCGTCGAAACTTAAGATTTCTTTGCCATTCATTCCTCATTTTGACGTTTTATATATGCAATCAACTTTCTATATACAGAAATGTCCACATTTTCATTAATTTGCAACGTGCTTTTCAACATAGAATACACTGACCACAATGTTGAGGATTTGAAAGTCTAGCCCATAAGAATATGCAAATTATATTAAAAATATTAACAAGTTAGACTATAAAACTAACCCTCTCAAAAAAGTAAGCTATTAAAATATCTTCATCAATCCCCTGAATTTTCATATATAATATCATAAGTGATTAAATTTTACCGGAAAATTTTTTAGATTGTTACGAGAGCTTGTTGCTTAGCAATTTATTGAGTGATATTGACAGAAAAATCACGAGCTGTCAAGCGAGTGATTTTTGATCAATATCACGAAATAAATTGGTAGCAAGCTCTCGTAACAATCTAAAAATTTTGCCAGGTTAAATTTAATCACGAATGGTATTCGGAAGATTATTTTTCCCATCCAAATTCATCAATAGATTCCAGAGACTCGACTCCGAATCTGCTCATTTTCACATTCAATCTGTCGGTCAGTTTGACAGATGCTGAATCAACGCAGCTGAATGTTCTTTGTTTTGTATATATAAGCAACAGACAAAATTTTCAAAAAATTTCCACTTGAAAACCGTGCTGGTTGTACCACGTGACGTCGAATGGTGCAATTCTATTGGTCGAAATTTGGATGGTAAAAATAATCTTTATTATTCTCCACTGGCAAAATAATTCGTAACATTTTTCATATTTTTCTTTTGATTTTGTCGGAAGTAAATTTGAGGTTGCTTCTGACACAGCTTTTAAAATATCCGGAAATTCTTCTTGGTCTATTTGGTCCATTTCGAAAATTGTTTATTTACTCATCGTTATAATGTTTTGTTATGACCATGTTAACAATAGAAATTAAAAAAAACAAATCTGACATAGCTTCTTTGATAAAAACATTTATGTAATGTCAAATTTTAAATTTTCATGCTATTTTTGTATACTTATTCTCAAGTACACAAAAAAATAGCATGTTAATCACGTAGTGAAAAGTAGATTTTCAAGTTCGTGTATAATTAATGCACTCGTTACGCTCGTACATTAATCTTATACACTCTCTAGAAAACTACCTCTTCTATTTACTTATTAAACAATCTACTATTCAACTAGACACAAACGAGAATATGCCTGAAGAAGGACTGTATAGAAGCTCTTATTCAATGAAATTTGCATTACAATTAGATTGTCCCTCAAATTAAAATGCTTTGTTTGGAAACCGTTAACCGTAGTATTCTAATATCTTTCTAAAATTATGTGTTAATCACCTTAATTTCTCTATTTTGAGTCGCCTGGATCTTCTTCCTATTTTTTTTCAAACTATCCGGCTTATGGCGATGTCATGCTTATTATCTTAACATAATGATATATATTCCGCGTGTCACTCACCTTGTCATAAGCCTTAGATTCGTGGCTTTCTGCCTCCACATAAGAATATATTAAGAATGTTTCGAAAACCATTTTCTCATCATCAGCAATTCTAATACATATTGGCTGAGTTTAATCACTTAAATTCAATAAGTAATTGTTACAGAAATTAGTATATGGAAAACAAAAAAATGTGAAATCCATAAGAGTGGTGGCCACACTCAAAGCCGAATGACAAACAACTGACAAACTCAGTCAACAACGTGTGTTAGTACAAGTGCGATGAAGAACAAAATGAATTGGAACGGGATATTCAGATTAGGCGCTTGAGCAGAGTATTCGAAGTACTCAAAATCCGAACCTATTCCTAAATATTTGTTCCAGGCTGAAGCATCTGTAATTGGTTCGCACTCAAGTAGCTGTGATGATGCTTGGTTGTTAGCAGAGCTAATCTTGCAAATTGAGTTGTAAATTTCACACACTAACCACATTAGTAAAATTAATGCCTAGATTCATGAGATATTATATTATTGTTGCTATCAATATTAAACCTGGAATAATTCGATTCCAATAGAAAATTGTTCACTCTGCAACATTGTGCGAGCTACAAATGTTGCCAAGCGTGATATTTTAATAGAAGACTTAAATCAAGTTAAACGACGTGAGACTCATTGCGAAGTTCCTTGAACATTATGTGCCACCGTAGAAGTAAACCCTATTCTTGTGAATTGCCAAAATTTTGATAGTAGAGTGAATTTCTCAAATAATTTATTGGGGTCCTACTTTTAGCTCAAATTCTTATTTCTATTCGATTGTTCAATGAAATTATTTCCATGTAGCTTATCCATTATTTCAACAGGAAAGTAAAACATTATTATTATTATTCAGTAATCTGTCTAATAAGTAATTCTCTCCCGCACGTTCATTATTTCTCTGTCTGGAAGAATGATAATTTGGAGTTTGCTCACCATGAACTCATATTGTTATATCTTTTTATCTAATTATAAATTTTGCTCGCTTGTGTCAAGAGCCAGTCAATTTAAATTTCACTGGGAATGTATACAAGACACGCAAAATTCAGGTTTGCTCAACGATGAGATTTTTGACTCTGACATCAAATTTACAAACTCAAACAGTTGAGCGCCAGCGGTGCCCTTTGCCATGATAACGCTGCCATCAAACTTTCACAAGATACCGACTTGGCATTAATAATTTTCATATGAATACTCTTGTATAAATATTTACAGATGCTTCATTCATGAGGAATATTTGTGGAATTCTTGGAATATTGTTGATTGACGTCTTGATTTATATACAAAATCAAGATAGCGATTATAAAAAACATGTATCACATATAACTTGGCTAATTGTACAATTATCCAGACTCTCATGATCACAAAAATTGTATGAATAATATGATATGAACATGTTGGCAGTAACAATGTTAATATCTCCCTGAAATTGATCAATAATAGTTAATACGTCATACGTGCAGATATAAGCTATCTGCTTCTGTTATGTATCAGTTAAGCATGTCCTTTCGTATACTGTCTGCTCATGTACATGTAAACATTCTATGCACTAGGCATTCAATATCACCCTTGATGATTAGTGAAGTCATTTATATTCTTTTCATTGTTTATAACCTCGATGTGAGTAATTGGGTTCTATCACGTATATAAAGTAATAATGCCATATGAAAGTTCATTGAATTTTGTATTGTGATTATTTTTTACACAATTTTTTGATGAACATTACATTTTTTATCAATAAATTAGAAGCCTCAAGTTTTGAATACGTCGGAAATTGCCGTAAACACCCGAGCGCAATCGATGTACATGTGACGTCACTTCGGTGCTCGGAGCACAGATAACCTATTCACTCAGAGTAATTACTGAACGTTATTGCAAAAATTGTATAAGAAGAAAAATTATGTAGAAGTCGTTTTGTTAATTTTTATCCCAACACAAAAAAAATGTCCTAATAAGATTTTAGTGAGCAGAAAGGTATTGATAAAATGTTATCACCGGTGATGTTTTGACGTTTGAGGTTATGGTGCCTCATATTTTATTTTGAGATGGATTTGATATTTAGTTGTGGGCAAAGCTACACAAAATTTGAGTGCATAAACTTACCATAAGATGAAAATTCATGATAATTGTAAATAAATATCAATCTGAAATCTCACTTACGTTAAGAATGCAATAGGTCAGATTTGAATATCTGTAAATATCACGCAATCATATTCTAATTCTGATTGATAAATACTGGAATATGAATAATTATTATATTGTTCATATTTATAGTATCTGACAAATTTCCAAACTATAGGTATATGGTGTATCAAAATAAATGAATATAACCAGAAACTTGAGCAAGTACGAGTACCTTCAAATGCTTCAACGGTGGAAGGTGATGTGACGTCATTAATATATCACCTCAAGTAGGTGGAAAATCATGAAAAATTATAGAATAGGTATCCAGGAGTGATTCTTCCTTTCACAATACAAGTTTTATTTTCCCGTTGAATACACACATAACCTATTCTATAGCATTATCACAAAATGATTCTCGACTGGATTTGTACAAAAAGATGTAACAGCATTTGCATATTGAGAAAATAATTCCAAAAAACTCCTCTCATTGATAACTTAAAGCCTCGTACTTCTGAAGTACCATTGAACTTTTCATTCACCACTATGTATTCAAAAATCATAAATGGAGTTATTTCTTGTATATTACTTAAATTAGCTTTTGTGAAATTATCTTTGAGACACATTGCTTATATTAAAATAGTTTTTTCAATAAGAAATTGACGATATACAAGAAAACTTCACTTGAGTATATAACTGCTGGACTGTTTACTACTGATGTGACGTCACGTAAATGTCGGACCAATAAAAAAGCGTTTCAACACTCTTTTCATATATTCAAAATTTATTGAATTTTAAATATCAATTCCAATTGAAATACTCATTTATAAATTATAAGAATAGTTTTTACACTTATAGTTTGATATTATCTATTGAAAAAATAATATAAAATCACAACTTTATTTTCATGACACAACTCAGTTGGTTCTTATCCAAGAAATCAAAATTTCATGAAACATCCCTGCCATAATTACTCGTTAGTGTAATAAAAATTCACTTGAATAACCTATAAAAGCATGCGGCATCGGATCCCATATTGAAACTTTTTTCTCCCGCGAGGCGTAATTATGATAAGTTTGCAGAATTAAGTATTTGATTTCATTGCATGGAAAAGCTCAAAAGAGGTTTCAGATTCCAGAGAAACCTGTTAGGTTCAAAGAGAGTAGAGAAATAATAATTATATTTCACACGCAGTAGTTAGTGAACGTATTATGTAGATGCCAGTAGTGTCTGAGATGAATAAGGCTAATTGAATTGCTCGATCTTAGATTGCAAAACAGAATAGCATCGTGCCAATCGCATTTGTAAGTTCGTTGCAACCACAGTACGTGATTCCATCATCTTTAAATTACTTAGACTGCACAGACACCGATTTAGCTCATTCAGACTACCAGTCTCACACTTGCTATAATATTGATCAAATTAGTGTACAAGTAGGTGTTCAAAGATAGAAGCTACCAGCACGCATTCCCATTTTGTGATTCCTTCGTAATACCTAGCATATTAACCGCATGGTACTTCGTTGAGATCGTCTCCTGATAACTATCAGTCACGAATGCTGAAAGTATACTCATGCCAAAACACATTAGCTACATGAAAATTGCTACTTTCTATAGGCTGCATTACGGACGACTATTCGTGTATTCCACCCTCCTATTCCACTATCTGAATAATTACATATAAGTGCATCAATTTCGAACATCAGCAATGGAATTGATTTTATGATTCTGCAAGTATTACATCGAAGCTATACAGACTCTAATGATTCTAAAACAATATTCATTTGAATTTAAAGAGTAGTTTCAGTCATTCAAATATTGTGGGAAACTTGGAAACTTGATAAATCCGTTAGTACTACATTTCATTATCCAAGCTATGCTGACTCTAATGATTCTAATATAATATTTATCTGAATTTGAAGAGCAGTTTCAGTTACTCAAATATTATTAGAAGCTTGGAAACTTGTTGATATGCATTGAAGTTTGTATTTGAAAGAGAATAGAGTATGTTGCATCCACTCTAATGGTATGATGTTTTTCGTTTTAAGCAGAAAATTTAAAACGCTCCTCTGAAGCAAAAATAAGTAGATATTATATGCTTCAGAGACATCAAAATAACATGTCTCTTTTTGCACCATATATCAATTATTTCTAACCCTCTGTGTAATTTTTGAAAATAATCGTCAATTATTATGATATTTTGCGAATATTTCGAAAGAAGATCAACACTTAAATCTCATCTAATGTTTTTCATTATTACAGGTACATATTTTTCTGAAATTTTGAATGAATTTCACGCCTCGAAATATAGTGAAACTACAGGAAAGTTCGTACTCACCTTTCGAGCAATCTTTTATCATACGTATTTCCATCTCTAGGAAGGCAAACTCTGACTGAAATTCGGTTACCAAGTTTTTAGATTAATCAATCTGGTACTTTGTTCAAGTTTCGTATTTTGTTGGAGATTACAACAGCCTGGTGCATTTAGGCAAGAAGTTATCTAGTCAGAACGAAGGTTATAATCACAAATTAGTCTTTCAGTGTTTTCCAAGACTGTGAGAATATATTATACATTCATATATAGGTCCATTGAAAAACTGTCAAAAATATTAGAAGAAGCCATCCATCCATCATTTATGACAAAACAAATAATAAGGGCATGTAAAATCAAGTTCTCTGATCTCTAATCCGCCTGATTCAGTCCTCTTATGTTTTTGAATAACATTGTAACAAGAAGCGAGATCAAATTGATAATTCTGGACATTGGATTGTGCTAACTTTCTTGGATACCTTTTCTCTATAACATGACAGTAGCGCCAATGAACTGCGAAAGCCGCACGCCTCTCATAGACCGCGTTATGGTCAGAAATGCTGAAATTCTCTTTAAATGCATAAATTCATTCTTGACCCTCTTTCTAACGATTGAAAAGCGAAAGCCAAGCGTATTATTGTTCTTCACAATGAATAACAATTACAATGTACATCGAATATATTTATAATTCAATGAATTGGAGAATTTAGGTTTGACTTATTCGAAAAAAATATCTAAGGAATTTCATGATTTGCGATGTGGATATATGTCACCATAAAATCGTTATGAGTGTTGTGGAATTGGGTGTTGGTGTGAATTGAAGCGTTCAGCAGAATTGCGTTCCACTGACCGGCAAAATACTGTTGTAATACTCCAACGAAATGAATTCCCATAGCAGTGCTGGAAGAAGGTGAACGACGGTAGAAAAATCGAATAACTGCAAAATGTTATATATTGTCTTGTTATTTATAACGTACTTTCTCGACAAAATATCGGAAGGCCCAGAAAATGTGGTGTGTATTTCCGTCGGTTCGATGTTTACAAGGAAACGCGTGGAAACTATGTAGCAGTATGTTGCAATTTTGCTTTATCGGAACTCAACACGATTGCACGAGTCTCACTCGGAAATATCGTTAAAATAGGGGAGTCTCAATAAAGTCTCGATTTGTTGGTTGCTTCAGTTCTAAGTACAACTGATCTGATTTTTTTTCACTAGAGTAGGACGGTAGGTTTCAAATTGAAAGGGGAAATGTGACCTTGGATTTTTGACTAGCTTCTGTTAGAGAAGTCTAGAAGTTTTTCAGGGTAATTAATTTATATTTTATTAGAAACAATTTCTTCTCTTACTCCTAGTTATGTACAGCAATCACAAAGTGAGAGGAACATATACCTGTATTATGGCGATAAATAAAAATATTCGTATACGAGTAATCTTTGGTTGTGCAGTGCACCTATCGCAAATTTCCTAGCAATAAAGCTCCTGCAAGACCATTTGCTCATTTTATCGCTATTTGTGCGATTCCTGCCAAGGCAGTAATAAAGGACTGCGGACTTGGCGCAGCCATGGAACAACACAATATAGACGTAGATGTATTCATCATAGTTCGGTTAATGTGAGTGGGTGGACAAATCTTCCAAGAAATGACAAAAAGAATGTGGAAAATAGTAAGAAATCTTTGAAGATTGAGAAAAAGAAGTGATATATACTGTTCACAAAAAAAAAATACAATAAAAACTACAACAACTACAAAGGAATATCATAATTATGCACAGCCGCCAAAATTTACAGAGCTATATTAGAGAATAGACTCAGAACGAAGTGAAAAGTCAATGGAGAATGCACATAGTGATTGCAGGAGAATGCCATATTTTTACTATCAATTGAGAGGCAAGACGATAGACTTTTTATAACTTTTGTTGACTTCAAGAAAGCTTTCGACAGGGTTACAAGGAAACAATCATGAGAAATACTGACGAAAAATAACATCAATAAACAACTTATAAAAGGAATCTAATGCATCTACATAAGAACATCCAATTACATAAGAATCGGAAGTCAAGTTTTAGAAGAATCCAGCACGTCACAAGGTCTAAGACAGGAAGAGCCCTAAACCCTTTGTTATTCATATTCTTTTGGATGATATCTTGGAAAACATAAAGAAAAATACTGAAAAGCTGGGAGAAGGATACTGAAATCTAATGGGAACAACACTAGCGGAAAGCGAGAGCAACATGCAGAATAATCTGAACTCATGGAACAAGGATTTGGGAAAACATGAAATGATGATAAATGCAGGAAAACCAGAAACAATTGTGATCTCGAAAGAAGACATAGCTTCAAACTATGAGGTTAACAGAAAAGAAATCGAAAAAAGAGAAATGTTCTCGTACCTCACAACAATCTTGAATAATATAGGAAATATAGAATATGGGATAAACAAGAGGATACAAACGACGAACAGAAGCTGTCATGCAATAAATAAAGTAATACTGAACAATTGACATATTTCTGAGGAAACAAAAATCATTCTTTACAAAATGATTCACAGACCTACACTGATATGGCAACGAAACCAGTGAGCTAAGAGTAGAGTGCAAGCCAACAGAAATAAGGTTTCTCAGAAAAGTGGAAGGGGCTGCAAGAAAAGATAGAATAAGGGAGAAAACGACAAGAAAAAGTCTACGAATGGAGAGTATGCAAACAACTATAGAAAAAACCAGCTTGTATGGTGCAGGCATCTAGTAAGAATGCCTGAAGAAAAAATGACTGAACAGATATAGAACGCAGGGATAATGAGAAAGAAAAAAGTTGTAAATTCAGCATGACATGGAAGAAAAGTGTAAAAGAGATTTTGAAAAAAAAATAGCTTTGGTGTTCAAGAAGCAAGGAGTAAGAAACAGAGAAGTTTGAAAATCCTTACTTATATTATAAACGCGAAGGTCACTCTGTCTTTCTGTCTGTTACGCTTTCACCACTTAGCTGTTTTTCATGAAATTTGAAACAGGGATAAACTAGAGCTTAAGGAAGGACATAGGCTATCTTTTATTGCGAGGGGTTAGAATAGAGGATGATGGTATGTATGGAAATTCGTCATTTTCAAAGATAAAACCATGAAATTTTGTATCCAGGCATCAGGCACTTGATAATAAGTAAACAAACATTTCTCTCATCGTTTTTGTGATTTCGACCCACATGGGGATGAAATAGGAGATGAAGCTTCGTATTGAAATCCAAGCGCCTGCGCAGCGCGGCGTAGTGGGAGAAATATCACTGAATGTGGCTACCTGAACGGCCAGTCACGTTAGGGCAGGCGACTGCGATGATTGAAAATGAATGAGTTGTTTCGTAATCCATAGTTCTTTCAACTTTTTGCTTTGATCAAGTTTATAAGTGAAATAAATTGTTAATAGTTATAGCGATTCTATTGATTTGGTTCAATAAAAATAGTTTCACAATTGAAGAAAGAACATTTTTGATTCGTATAGGTTAGGTAATAGTATATTACATATGAGGTGGAAAGTATTTCATTACAGCCGAGAGCTTATAATAAGACCGAGAGGGGAAGCTTCGAGGATCAGATATAGCTCGAGGCTAATATGAAATCTTTACCGAAGTATGTATACTATTTTATTCACAATCATCTCTAGTTTTCCGAGTAATGACTGATTTGAATTCGTTCTATTTTCATCAAAATAAATTGATGAAGTAGTCTATGAAAACAAGAATGTTTCAAAAAATTCAACTAATTTGACGTTTGTTGGATTTATGATTTATGAATCAAGTTATTTATACGTGTATCCATTGAAATTGTGATAACTGCAGATATCAATTAGTTATAACAGTGAAATAGAGCTATATACTTGCCCCAAATCGAACGAAAGTGCTACGGATGTAAGTTCATAGCGATTTATTCATAATTTACACAAAATTGCAACATAATTCCGCTTATTTTCAACATTAATTGTTTCAGTGGAATCATTATATAATATGATCGGTAGTTTTGACAGCAGCGATTATTTTATTCCAACAAAGATTTATGACTGATGCTAGGCAACCCTATATCAATATTTCCCACCCAAGAGATGGAAGTATTGCTTCCGACCCGTGAGATAGTTATTGCAGTTGGAAATTACATACTTCCGAACCTCCAAAAAGTTAGGAATTGCCGTATTACTATACTGATTGTGAATAAAAGATTTTCTTTTGTTTTATTACGTTTTTCTTCTAGACTCTAATATGCCTCGAAAACGCAAATCCAATTTAGCGCGTAGTTCTGGCAGAGCACATACTGCGAAAGTTGCTAGAAGCCAAGAGTCTGAAGAGCAGTCTTAAACCCGTTTGGCCTTAGATGCCGAGCGTCACACAGCTCAAAGAGCTGCTGGGACTAAGGGACAAAGTCAAGCGCGGCGGCTTTTAGATGCCGAGCGTCACACAGCTCTAAAGAGCTGCTGAAAAAGTAAAAATGCTGCTCAAAATCGCGGGAAAAGCTAGTAACAAATAAACAGCATCATATAAACGGACAAACCAATCGCGACATCTAAAAAAGTATGAACCGATCCAAAGAGATAGTATTAATAATAATAATAACAATAATTTGAGAGGAAAAACGGATGTGGAAGTTAGACAATCAAGTGCTGTTTCACACCGACTGAAAATGAATAGGATGGATCTCAATATCCTATGTCTGTTGTTGGCGCACTAGGGGCGGCATTTCTTGAAATCAATAATTTGTCCTGTAATCAAATACCACAATATTGAAATGCAGGGGAACCATCAAGCCTCCTACTCACTATCTGCTCTCTTTGTCCCTTACACTATGAATATAGTTTATAAAATTAAGCAGAGAAGGCACGTCATCAAAACATTACAAAATGAAAAGAACCTGTCGTAATGACAACGTAATGTTTATGTTTGGAAAAACAGAGAAAATAAATGCAATTTTTTGCATACTATAAGAAAAGTATATTTTAATTCAATTAACAATTATTTTATACTCAAATTTGATGTTTTCAACAAAATTTTATCCATCTACAATAATTGTTGTTTATTTCTTTATCATACGTTGGTACTATGAAGTTTGACTACGTTTACATTGACATTCGTTTTCGACATTTCAGTGCGATCAAACGTGTTTACTTTGTTCTTTTTGGTTAGAATATCATTACTGTTGCCTTGTTGCGTATTAAATCTGTATTTTTCAATACAAACAGTGATTGTTATTCGAGTTTTGCTTTCTTCTTTTTTTTATTTTATTCATTATCTGTGAACTGAACTGTCACTTCAACCATTGTGTTCAATTTACGTTTTGTGGTCTTACAAAACAGTAATAATGCCTAAAGCATTTTCCAAGCAGTCGCAAATGCTAATTGCAAACGTAATTTCATATTTTGAAAAAGAGTTGGCGAATGGTGGGCCATTGCTTCCATTAAAAGCTGTTCGTGAGGTATGTTTATAGTTTTCAATCTTTGTTATTAAAATTATATCAAGTATCTATTTCTAGAGAGTTGCTGATTGCCTACAGATATCCAAAGGGATTGTCCATAAAATTTCTGGAAAAGTTTCGAGAAGTGAAGTGTTGGCATCACCAAAAAAGCCCAAGAGCAGAAAAAGACCAGTTACTACAGTTGGTTCATTTGGAGAAACTGCAATAAGAAACGTCATTTATGAGATGTACACAAACAGTAAGTTCAATAATAATAATCACTTCTTATAATGATTGAAATTATTACAAACATGATTTATTTCCAGAATCACACGTGACTTGCATAACTGTACAACAGATTCTACGTTCTCGAAACATTTTCCACGGTTCGATTCCAAGTTTAGTGAAGGTTTTACACAACATTGGTTTTTCTTGGAAGCAAGATGACAATAGACGGGCCATATACGAGCTACCACATATTGTTTCAAAAAGAATACATTTCCTGTCCAATTTTATGAAAAATTATAAAGAAACAATTCCAAATAAGTTTGTTTTCTTGGACGAGACTTGGATTTTCCAGAAAGGATCTGCTTCCCGAAGTTGGCAAGACGCGAACATAAGGAGCGTGAAGCGAAAAACAACGTCAGATGGAAAAAGGTTAGTTTTGAAAATACTGCCAATTAATATAAAATAATACAACAAATACAAAATAATTGGTAAATTCACCTGATTGTTATTTCCATATTCTACTCTTCAAATAATTTTTGACTCTTGAATTAATCGTTGATTCTTTTTAATCGGTTATTGATTTCAATTCAGCATCTCATTATTATAATCATGAGATTGATTGATTTTTGATATTTGTATATAGGTATATCATTCTTCATGCGGGTTCTGAGGATGGTTGGATTCCCAATGCAGCTCTAATTTTTGCTTCCAAGACAAAGTCAGATGACTACCATGGAGAGATGAATCATGAAAACTTCTTCAAATGGTTCAAGGAACAATTGATCCCTAATTTGAATGAACCATCAATAATTATCATGGACAATGCCGCCTACCATAGCAAAGTAGAAGAAAAAAACCCAAGGGAAAATTGGACCAAGGCCCAAATACAAACATGGCTTGCGGATCATAATGTAGATTCCAGTCAGTGTATATTCAAACGACAACTTCTTGATCTTGCTGCAGAGTAAGTTGCAAATATGAAATTATAATAATATAACATTTACATTTTCTATTGCGCATTGCAGACATAAAATTTCTGAGAAGTACGTTATTGACGAATATGCACTGGAAAATGGACACCAGGTCCTACGTTTGCCGCCCTACCATCGCATTTTCAATTCCAACGAAAATATTTGGGGAATCTGTAAAAGTTACTACAACAAAAATATTGGTCATGATGGTTATGGTGACAATCAAACTTTAGACATGTGGACAGAAGCGCTTAATGCAGTGACACCTACGGTATGAGAAAAAACGGTGAACCACACTGTGGAAGAAATTAAAAAATGGTACGACCGTGAAATACTTCTGGAACAAGATGATGTTCAACCGTTAGTAATCCATGTCAATGATTCAGATGACAGCGACGAAGAAGAGAGCAGTGAAGAAGATAAAGAAGAAATCACATAAATGAAAATTCCACACAAAAACTGTAAAATATGTGAAGTGCTGTGCTATGGAACATTTAAAAAATGAATATTTCTAAAAAAGAATTGTTTTCCATAGAAAATTCAAATCTAAGAGTCGGGGATGAAGCAACCATCATCTTAGATCGGGGATGCAACTGTAGACATATGTTTCGTCCTTATTAGGACTCCTCAGTACAGTATAGTCAAGCCCAAGTTAATCAAGACTTAGATCCCAGAGTGTATAACCTCATTACGATGAAAAGGGCGCTGTAGCAAAAACTACAAACAACAGTGAAGAAGAACTTACTGTCAATAATAATGACTGATTAACAGAAACTCATTTCGCAACCAATCCTCATACGTCCCAATCCTGAGAGTCAATCCTTATTCCAAAATTACGGATCCAATTTGACGACTTCCCTTACCTACATTATTCTATTGAATATTTTTAATTTAATTTAACCTTGAATATCAATAAAGCTCATTATTTTCAAACATTATAGTCAGTGTATTGTTTTGATAATCCACCAAATTCCAGAGTGAACGTCTTACACAGCTCGTCAGCTAGAGACCTATAAATCTGAACAAAATCACATAAATTCCTTATGAAATCTCACTTTTGCATATTCTATGATGGATTTATCCACAATCAGATTTAAGAAATAAAAAAGTAAGTAAATAGCTGTATTATAGAATGATTATTGAAAATTTATTATTATTCTACCAAATTATAAGGTTAGGATAATGTTTTCAGAGGAACTGTCATCTGTCACTTGTAGCTCACTAACTCAAACAGACGGCAAAAAAAAAATCAGAACAAGGTGGTACAGTCAATCATTTTTGATCACTCTGTATAATATTATTAACCAATAAATCAATTTACTAGATCAAATATATTAGCTTCGCACGTTTTTGCAAATATGCAACCCACATTATATTTTTAAAGATTGAATTGGTATAGCATATAAACGTAGTAATTACGTGACGTCATTATCTAGTTATAAATTTTGATGACGTGCCTCCTCTGCCTAATTTTATAGACTATAGGTTTCTCTTTCTCAATCTTTCTCCCTAACGCATATCTCTGTCTGTAAGATTATAAAATTCTTGCAATGATCCATGTGACGAGCGTAAAACCGAAGAACAATTGGACTTCATTTATTCATGCATCCAGCTGTTATATCTTGTAGTACACGGTAATCAGGTAGTCATTGAAAACATGTCGGGTATGGTTCGCTATACATAATTGAGGTTTTGTACCATTCTGTTTTTTCAAACCTCGAATCAACGTTCATGTTGTATATTTATAATATAATAATAATTGATACCTGAAATGAGTTATCATGACAAGCGGAACAGTTGATTGTATGCGGGTCTTGTCTACTGACTCAACGATGTGAGCCTTTTCTTTCAAAAGAAGAATAGAGTCTGAAATAAAACATTGGAAAAATCTACTTTTACACAGACAAAATGCTTTATTCTATTTGAATCGCTACATTTAAATTTATACAGTCTCCACTTGCTTATCGGAAATATGAAACCGCTTGCTCGAAATGCACAAATAGATAACATTTTTGCGTGAACCTTCCGTTTAAATCATTTGGAATTGTTCAATTCTATTTAAATTACTCTCCAATAATTTGTTTTGTATTCTGATTGCATTTTAATTCAATTAAATCTGCTAGATGTGTTCTATTCATAAAATAATTGCTGATATGGATAGATTAGAGTACAATAATAGGAATCATGAATGAATATCGTATAAGCTTTCGTCCATCACTTTATTCCAGTAATCGCTATTGATTTCACGCCCAAACGTAAAGATGATATACCAAAATATCTGGAATATCAACTTGAGAGTTGAACTTTAGTTTATGCTGATGTTCAATTGACGCTAGCATTGAATATTTCATTCCAAATTCTATGAGATTCGTGAAATTTAGCTGATCAAATCACAAGAAATTGAACAGTTAATTTTAAAACTCAATTCTGATATTTTACACTTCTCAATCATCTGCGTCAATACGAAGAAAATAGAAGATAGAAAAGAATGAGTATCCGTAGATATTGAAAAAACTATTTGACATATTCATTCAGCCAATAGTCACTATGAAAGACTATTTCAATTTTATGTAGAACGTTGCCCAAGCTCCCTCAAGCAAATTCTTGAGTCTTCATCAGCTAATAAACCAACATCTTCTTATAAATGAGAATGGTAAATAAGGGAGCAAATCTGATTTTCTAATCATGGTTTTAGTGGGAGCTTGACTAAATCTTGAAATCATACTTGGACTAGATAACTCGATCAATGACCTGAATTAGAAAAACTGTTAATGAAAACAGTAGTACAAGTGTAACTTGAGAATTGACTCTTGATGAAGCACAAAATTTTGAGATCAAAGACTTTAACAATAAATTCCTTGATTGCAATGAGAATTTCGACTGAAGAAAAAAACAATGAGACTAGATTCAGTTAAACAAGAAATGTGGGTTGAGTTATTTTCATTTGCAATTTCTATTTCAATAGTTATTACTTTCTTGATGACCGCAATAGATATCTTGATTGAAATATAAGATTACATTTCCACTGTAATAAGGCTTTATTTATATCTTCACGTTGACCTATCTGGATGCTTATCTACCATTGAATTCATGAGATAAAGAGTCATCCAATTATCTGCTCCCTGTCTATGGTTCAAATAGAATCGATAGATACCTAAAACCCGAACAGTGTTCAAACTTTCATTGAGTAAATAGGTATAATTTCTTATTTTGCACATTTGGTCTTGAGTTGACAGTTTAAATTTTGAGCTTGGAAAATTTTCAAATTCTTAAAGTTTTGGTTTTGATAAAATCAAGGTCGATTTTGTTCATCAATATCGCTGAATGTTGTTCATCTGACTTTTTTCGTGAAAGTAGTTGAATATATCTTCTAGTTATCTCGAAACTTCCCTGACTTAAGAAGCGATTCATTCATGGCTCTATCATATAATGATATTACTATGAAGGGCTCTGTCAAGTTGGCCCCCATTTCGAAATTTATAGAAGAATCAATATAGTGTTCGGATGCGCTCTTGATGCGCTCTTATGCGCCACAAATATTTTTTTCTCCGCTAGTCATACTGAGCAGTAATTACGTCAATAAATTGGGAGGAGCCAACTTGACGCTGATCTCCATTTTGGGAAATATAATATTCATTATTATTTCAATAGTTCTCCATATGCGCTCTTATGCGCTACATATATGAAATTTTGCGCTTGAATGCAATTTGTTTAATCAATATCCAAAGTTGGAGAGGCCGACTTGACGATAAATTTTTTTTTTTAATATTCAATACTTTTTTATTTCATATAAATCTGAACTCGATGCGCTCTTAGACGCCTCAAAAATTTTGTATGCGCCAGTCATACTGAGAACAGTTATCACATCAACAAGTTGAGGAGGCCAGCTTGACGGTAGCCCCCACTTTTGGAAATATCATAATTCTTATTATTATCACAATAGAACTCCCTATGCGCTCTCATGTCCTGCTGATATAAAATTTTGCGCTCGCATGCAATCTGTTTGATTAATAATCAAAGTTGGAGAGGTCAGCATGAAAACAATTCCGTCTCCACTATTCCATATGTTTCAGATTGAAATCAAAGTTGAGCTCAATGCGCTTTTATGCGCTACGAAAAAATTTCATGCGCTACTCTGCTTTAGCGAAAATCAACTAAGAATTTTTGGCGCGGGAAATTTAGATTCGTTTCACTACTCTCGGTACTACCAGGTAAAATTCGATGAAAATATTTTATATAATTACTCCAAACAGCTCAAATATCGATATTGAATATACAAGCTGCTTCGTATCACAAAAAATATGATTGAATACTACTCGTTCAATTCGGTGCTTATTTCACAAATTTCATAATGATTTAATTCAAACGTTTAGTGTCAAATGAAGCATTGTACCAATAGTAGTTCGGATCTTGGTGAACAGATTGAAATATATCTTTTCATACCATTTTATACTTTTTTATTGCTTTATTATCGCTGTTTTCTACAATTTTTTCACCTAACATGACACTAGCGGGCTACTTGACGCCGTTTTTTTTTGTGAAGTTCCTGTAATCTTATTTTTCTCTCCGGTAGTCTGAGGATGATCATCCAGTGATCGAGACCAGTAGCTTAAATAAGACTCAAGATCAGTGTCATTGAGAATTTTATGGTTTTTAAAAGAAAAAGCCCTCACCAATTTCTGAAATCTGTCACTTTTGGGTTTTCCCATTCCCTTATCATTATACCAATGTTGATTGGTTGAAAATAATATATGTATGGAATAATTTGAATTTCAATTAATACTCGTACATCCAGTCTCTATTCTTTATCAGATGAACATTTTGTCTCGTGCTTCAAAAATATATATTTGTTTCTTCATATTTAATTCCAATATCCGATTTGTGGCAAGAATTTGATGATCTTAAAGAATATGCGAAACCTTGTTCTGCATCAAAATCAGTAACTGTACATTTATTAATTTACACTACATAAACCTAGTTGCTTGAGATAAATATGGTGTGTTTTGCGAGGAAGCCGATACACTTCAACTAGATTAGGGTCAAGATCCCGATAATCAAAGTCCTGACTGGTCCGAATCTCGAATACCCGACTATTAATTCTGAATTATCAATGTACAAAATGTTCGCCGGACCTGAAACGGAAGAAACTCACCTGTTCAAATAGCTAAACCTACGACTCTCCCTGTAAAATCTTACTCTACCATCTTCATTTTAACTTTACCTGACCTTTCCAAGAACCTAACCGAGGTTGAAAACTTTTTCAGATATCACTTTCACAAATTGGTTTTCAGTTTTTGTAATCTGTTGATATTTTGACTGTCGGAATTTTGTCGGGATTCTAGCTGTCGGGATTTTGACCGTCACTCACTTTAATCACATATTCTACTGTAGAGGTCATTTCAAACAAAAATCATGACCCCGAAAATGCGTCCCTCCAAAAATATATTGCGCAAAAAACATGTGTAGACCTCAGTTGCCAAATGTGTTTAGCGTTCTGAGAATTGCTTAATCCTCGACTTGCGCTTTGGTTTCAAATCCTAGGTATAGAAATTACTATTATAATATTGTATTTTCTATACTTATGTGTAATACCTATTATATCTGAGTCTGTAATTTTTTGAATTTATATATAGAAATGAGTATTCACTTTTGAACACGAGACGTATTATATCTATATGTAAAGTTTATTTAAACTGTATGCGTAGAAGTAAATATATATTTTTGAAGCACGAGACAAAATGTTCATTTGATAAAGAATAGAGACTGAATGTACGAGTATGAATTGGAATTTAAATCATTATTCCATACATATATTATTTTCAACCAATCAACATTGATATAATGCTTCATTTGGCACTACACGTTTGAATTGAATCACTTTGAAATTTGTGAAATTAGCACCGAATTAGAAAATTGGTATTAAGTCATAGTTCTTGTGATATGGAGCAACTTGTATATTCAATACCGATATTTAAGTTGTTTGGAGTAATTATATAAAATATTTTCATCGAATTTTAGCTGGTAGTACCGAGAGTAATGAAACGCATTTAAATTTCCTGCGCCAAAAATTCCAAGTTGATTTCCGCTAAAGCAGAGTAGCATATGAAAAATATTCGTGGCGCATAAGAGTGCATTGAACTCAAATTTGATTGCAATTTAAAACATATGGAATAGTGGAGACGAAATTTTTGTCATGTTGACCTCTCCAAATCTGATTATTATTCAAATAGATTGCATGCGAGCGCAAAATTTAATATCAGCAGGACATAAAAGCGAGAGTTCTATTGTGATAATAATAAAAATTATGATATTTCCAAAAGTCGGGGCTACCATCAAGCTGGCCTCCCCCTAACTTGTTGATGTAATTACTGTTCAGTTATACTAGCGCATACAAAATATTTGAGGCGCCCAAGAGCGCATCGAGCACAGATTTAATTGCAATAAAAAAATATTAAATACTCAAAAAAGGTTTATCGTCAAGTTGGTCCCTCCAACTTTGGATATTAATTGAAGAATTGCATTCAGGCGCAAAATTTCATATTAGTAGCGCATAAGAGTACATATGGAGAACTTTTAAAATAATAATGAATATTACGATATTTCCCAGTGTCAAGTTGACCCCTCCCAACTTATTGTCGTAATTACTGCTCAGTATGACTAGCGCAAGAAAATATTTGTGGCGCATAAGAGCGCATCAAGAGCGCATTCGAACACCATATTGATTTTTCTATGAAATTTGAAGTGGGGGTTAACTTGACAGGGCTATGAAGTAGCTTAGATATGATTGAAAAAATCACATGCTTCCAAGGAAAAACGTCAGCACTGAATTTTCTAGATTAGGATCAATGTATTGCTTGAACGCTCTGTAATAATTGATCTCTTCTCGTTGCGAGATGATAGACGAAAACCAGGCTCCAAACCATTCATTGCATCCAGGTTGCTTGTTCTACTGGCTCTGCATTCGTCAAATATGCAAGTCCACTGCATGTGCACCACATACACCGCCGCTAATGACTGTTGAATTGTTAATGAAGAGCAATAAATTATTAGTTGTTCTATGCCAACAACTTTCCTCTGAATTATTGTGTCTTGTTCTTACTTCTATTTAGAACATGAATTTCTACATCATTTGAGTGATATCCGAAGCTCAAATCGGTATAGTAGTGGAAATGTTTTGAAATAAACGTCTTAGCCAAGGAATCTAGTTCAACATTGATCATGAATCTAAAATTGATCACAAACAAGACAAAATATATACAAACTTCAGAAGGACATATTTTCCTCTGAAATTATTGGTAATATTGTACACACAATTATGTTGATGTGCTGTGAACTTTTTGATCCAAAAATATGAAGTTATCTTGGCTAGATTTTCATGAATATATCGTTTTATGCTATATTAGTTCGCATGTGAGATGTACTTCAATTGAAACACTTACTTCATCCACCTATTTCTTAAAGAACTGCACATATATCTTATCTAATGATATCAAAGTTGGATTCCTTCGTTCTCTGAAGCCTATTTCCTCTGAAAAATCAATTTGTTGTCTAGAGGTTGCATCTTTGGAGAGTCGTAGCACATTCACGACATTTATAAATAACCTGTTCAATAATTGATTATCTCTTCAATTCATCATGATCATATTCGACAGACACGACTGTATTTGTGCATGTAATAAGAGTACATATGTGCATTTCGGACTGCAACTCCACTCAAAACGAAATAAAATAGATGGCTTGTCTGCAGACAACAAAAGACAATCATATACTTATTTTAGTTTTTGTACACTGATCCTAATGAGTTTTTCTATTCACACGGTAAATCTATTTAGTTTATCCACCAGACTCACTACAATTTATTATGGACATGATTATTCAATTTTCCAAATTGCGGGGGAAACTACAATAGACGAGTAATTTATCACAGCAGTTTTGAACGGACCCAATAATAATTCTCGATTAAAGGCTCCCAATATGAAAAGCATTGTTGTTGAATCATCAACAAACTCATATCACATCAAATCTTATGAAACCTACGAGTAGGAAGTCTGTGCTGGGTTACTCATTGATTAAAAAATTTGAAATTTCACGCTGTAAAAGTAACTTCACATCAATATTTAAAATTACTGTATTCCATTGACTATTCCATTCGTAGTATTTATAACAAGATGACCAATGCTAAATCGCCATAGAAACGGTGCATATCAGTGGGTATTAGGACGTGTAGAAAAACCTTCAAGTATTACACTAGTGAGTATGTTACTCAAGGATGTGGATACCTCCAATTTGTGCTTGCTTCCTATTTAATGGAATATTTTTCTGAATATCTTCATCAATTTTATTTTCTGATCTATCACCAAATCTTTCTGAACTAGATTCCATATCAAGACGCAATATATCTCTCTATTATTCGTCAAAGAAAATGCAAGAAATTCTAATTTTTCAGTTTGACAGAAGTTTGTTCACTCGTTCCTATGAAAATTACGTGAGTTGTTACTAGATTCATAAAAAATTAATTTTAAAAAATGGTTTGACTCCTGGAATAGTCTTTCATATACCATTTGTAGTTAAAGTATTATAGACTATTTTTGTGGTGCAATCACACATGTTTATTGTGCTTGTGAATACCACTTGTGCTGCACACTCAAACGCAAGCACAATAAACATTCGTGATAGCACCACAAAAATATTTGATAATACTTCAATACTATGGTATAATGAATGAATAGTCGATGTACGACGATGATAGCCTAATTTTTTTCTCTTGTCGATGTTATATTTTTCAAATATCAATTTACATACTGATCTGTATATCTTAGTAACACATCCATATACTAATCAAACAACGAAAGATACGCACCACAATCTGATTTCGAATCAACATCAATAATGAACTAATTACTCACTAATCTCCCCACCACCAATTCGAATAGCTCAGGAATTACCTGGAAGAACAATAATTCAATGATATATTTTGAATACTTGAATAGGCGCGAGCAGAGTTGAGTAAGAGTGTAGTTAATGGAGTGGAGAAAAAATTATTATAACATCGACAAATAGATACATTGATAGTGAATTCTGATAGAACTTATCACATGACCAACTTTGTTTTTGTTATTCCTAATACCAAGCTTATTCTGAAGTATTGCATAATTATCACTTTTAAGGTCGAGACAAACAATACCGCACGATATCTGATCAGTTAGTCGACCGAATGTTGGCCGTGCCACGGCTCGTTAATCTGGACATCACACTTGTCTGTAGCTTGTCTGTTTACAATACATCGATAGATCACATTTTGACATATATGCCTTTAATTGTCAAACAAAACAGAATTTCTTAATTTGGACTCGATCGAGTGTCGGCGAATCAAGTGCGTGAGCGTAGTACGGTAATATTTGAACAACCGTATCTGTGTACATAGTGCAGTTTTTTGACCGTGTGACGGCCAACACTACAGTGCGGTATGATGTGGCCTGACCTAGTCGGAGAGCCGGTCGCACCTTATGATCCCTAATCGGATTTACGGCCAAATTTTATATGAATTGATCGAATATCAAGTGTTCAATAGGATGCTAGACTTCATAGATGCAGAGTCCTGCCCTAAATGTCGAAAAAAAGTAATTCCGATCAAGATAGAGCTTAGATAGCATAGCTTAAGTATTTTGGGAAAAAACTAGGATGCCACATCCTGTCCTGTCTAAGTATGACCCATTTTCGTAATGAATTTTCCTGATCAAGTTTAGGAAAATATTTTTTTTCAAATAGAAGCTTGAACCTTTCTGGCCTCAAAAAAACGGAGGTACCATCTTTCTTTCTGTCCGGGAGGGTAATAGCCACACTCAAAATTATTCGATTTCCAGGTCAAAATTTCAAGCGTAGTCATACTTCTCCCATCGAGTCTACGTTCATATTTATTCATTATAGCTTGAACCTTCCTGAACACTAAAGTACCAAAGTGCTGCCTGCCACCCTTTCCGGAATGGTGGCAGCCAATTTCAGAGTCCATTTGGATTTTAGGTTCTAATTTCGAATTCAGCTGCTTTTCTCTCATCGAATGTAGCCCAGTCTCTAGTGTTCAAAAAGGTTCATGCTTTAAATCGAAAAAAATTGTAGGTTCAATGAGGAGAGTCGAGTACGAAAATAGGTTACACTACGAGGTGACTGCTGCCCTTCCAGGCGGAGCCAGAGCCAGCACTCCAGTTTTTCCGTATTTCTAGAAAGTAATCGTACATTTGATGAGAGAAGTACAGCTGCATTTAAGACTAAGACCTGATAGTCGCCATCCTGGAAAATCGAATGATTCCAAGTGTGGCTAGTACCCTCCCGAACAGGTTGAGAGGCGGTTCCTCAAATTTTTGTGGTCAGAAGGATTCAAGATTCATTCTGAAAGAGATTGTTATCGTTAGCTTGGTCAGAGAAGTTGAATACAATAATATATTACACTTCAGGGTAATTGCCATCTTCCTTGACAGGCAGGGGTAGCACCATTGAGCTATACGGATAGAGGGAGCCATCCTGTGTTGAGCGCTGTTCGCTTGTCAGAGAGAAAGGTCCAAATTGAGGTCGACTATCCTTGTCTTATCATGACATGTCCTATTTCGCTTTTCTACTTCCACCTACGGACTGTCCATGAAACTGCGGAAACGCTATTAGACAAAGACCGTCGGGCTCGATTTGGTTTTTTCCCTCGCACCGTTTATCACTTATTGAAAGTATGCCAGATGGTTCCCTCTACCCGTATAATTCAATGGGTAGCACTCTGGTTCTCTTCCAAAGTACATGATATTTGCTATTGATTGGTACTGGTTTCAATCGTCACATCTATCAGGGACAGTTTATTGTCCATAATAGAGCAAAGACTTGAACCACACAGTACTACAGAGAATAATGCAATAGACTGAAATACAGACCTATTGAAGTTACATCTCCATTGGCCGTACCTTCATTCGATCTTAATAAAGCATCGTTGTGAATACGGCATGTATTACCACCATTAATTGGACCACTGGGCATTATTAAATGGCTTCTATTCGAAAATGGGGTGCTCATTTCAATCAACCTCAATGATGTGGGAGCAGGTACAATAAAAAATTTCAATCACCAATATTCCAACTTTTGGTATGTTGGCGTACTCTCTCGTTCGATAGATACATCATTAGATGATCTACAATTTCAGAGTGAGGCTATCGAATCCGCACGGGAAAGCTTCGTACTTTAGGTTGTATCTGAACTTATCAGAACTTTATGAACTATTTTCACGGTAATTTTATCACAATGATGTCTTCGAGATAATGTGTTACTGGTCATTACTGAGGTTGCAGTGTTTTTAATTCGAAATAAAGTTGAAGCGAAGTCAATATAACGCATCCCTAAAAATAAAGTATTATTAACTTTCCCATGATATTCACAAGAACAGAAAACATCATTCCCAGAATACAAATTGGAAACTCTATAGTTATTCTAAACAGAATATGGATGGATGCCGGTTCTATAATTTTAGTCTTGTGATTGATTGAAACACAAACTGTGCGTACATTCAGTATTGTATAAATTCATAAGTCAAGCCACTGGCTTAGTGTGTAAGCGCATTGATCACTGCATGCAGTATGCATATCATGTGCAGATCTAGGAGTTCCTGATCCAAATTCCGGCCTATATATCTAGTGTATTGTAAAAGTGATCAAGGTGCTCCGGAGCTTGCAATTTGTATCATATACTATTTTCAAAACGGAAAGAGAATGAACATTTGTGGATTAGTAACAAGATATGGAGAATAAAGAGGACGAGTACATCTCCTTGTGCTTTTTACAATAATTTAGACCAATAGCTTCATATATATTATCGCAGCATAGAAGCGGATCCTTCAGGATAACCTCAAAGAAGAATAATGAATCACAAAAACATGATCTGATAAATAAATATTACTATCAGAAAATATTTACTTTGCATCTCATCTTAAGATACTTAGATCTGGAGATGACAAAGCTTTGAATGAACCCTTAGAGTTCAAAAGGTGGAGACTAGAATGAACACAGATTTGAAACGGATTTCTTTAGATAGACTGTGAATTTTTCTATCACTGTCCTTTTATTTATTTATTTGTCAGATAATAACTCCGTTATGAAATACCAGGCTAACAAATTGATAGATAATCGAATTATTGCTGCTGGCCAGAGCTGATCAATTCAATACTCAAATAAAGCGTAAGACATCATCGTAGGGAATAAGTATAGAATCTTTAATTTCAGGCATCTACCATAAAGGTCAGGTACCTTTGGTTCGACATTGAAACTTGGTATTTTTTCTATACAAACCAAGCTCTATGAAACTACTGAGGAGTATTATGATGTAGTAGGTACTTGTAGAACTAAGCTACTTTTATACTCAATATTATAGCTCAGTTATCAAGATTCCAATGGTGACGCAGAGAATTATTTGTTCTAGAGACTGTTACGTAGTAAAGTGGATAATTAGAATAGCTCTTTTTCGGAATTAAAGAACTTAATTCCAATTTTGCAACAATATAACTAGCTATCCCTATCGTTCACGATAGCATTTGATCCATTCAAAAGGTCATATATAAGATATCTCTCAGGATAAGGGTTGGATTTCTTGAACATACATTGGAAGAGATATGAGCGTATAAAGTATGTACAAAAAAATGTGTTTAAGATGTAATTACTCGAGACTTCTTCTTAAATGTGTTCATTTTGGAAGTGCATCGTGCCATTCTGGTGCTATTAAACAGAAGCGTAACACACAAAAGGATAATGGGACCGTAAGCCAAGGCATTCAAGTTTCTCCGTCCACTTCGTATTTACTTTATAGCTGGTCGTATTTACCATGCTTGAATTGAAATTAAGTTGGGGTTTTGCTTGCTCAAAAGCGTCAAAGATGACATCTAGGTTAACGCAGTTTCATCGTGCGCGACAGTAAATTGAACTAATTGCTAAGATCGTTAAAATGTTTGCAGATTGTAATTCCAATGATGTTAGTCGGTTAGTTGTAATTTAATTCCTGAAATGTAATGAGAACTTTTCTTACTGCTCAGATCACTTGAATACATATATTCTGTTTTCAGGTTGTTTATTACTTACATAATGATAAGAAGCTTGATATTTTATGTTTGCTTTGTTTGAAGAGCAAACTTTCTCGAAAATCTTGATCAACGTGAATTGCTCCCATCTTAACAGAAGTGATCCATTAGATTTGAATACAAAATATCATAAAAAAACATGAATTG
The DNA here is from genome assembly GCA_963989225.1 of Dromius quadrimaculatus. NCBI lineage: Eukaryota > Metazoa > Arthropoda > Insecta > Coleoptera > Carabidae > Dromius > Dromius quadrimaculatus. Next base: position 10,854,536 of record OZ022328.1, read on the forward strand.
TGCATTAATGATTGAAGTAATTAGTGATGTCCCAATTATTCTTTCATTCTCCAACTAAATTCATTTCAGCGATTTATTTATTCATTAGGAGTTTCAGAACAGTATATACCTATGTAAATATACAAAATTGACACAATATCAACAAATGGAATGAATATTAAAAGAACATCTTCATTTAGAAGCCAAAAATTGCACAAAAAAGTATAGCACATAGACTTATGTGTGACATTTTGCAATAAAAGAACTAGAACCTCTTTACCAACCACATGAAAGATGTTCTCATCGAACAAATCACCCTCAGAACTAGCTTAACCCAGATGAACTTAACTACTGCACTCATTCCTCAATTATTCTACAAAATCCTCTGGTAATTATATCCTTTAATACACCTCTAAAATATTTCCTAGAAGTGGTCTTTAAAGAACATTCGCTTCAAACTGATTTTCAGTTATAACCTAAGCAGCAGAAATCAAACTAGCTCTTAAATATAGAAGTACATCATAAGAAATTAAGTAACAAAATTAATATCTTATATCAACTATCATTACAAGAATCTCATTTCAACTTTTGTCTTCAGGCGACCACTTTTCGCACATTGATGTAAAAGTTTTTCTCATAAAACTTTAAATGGGTTTTCTTGAGATGAGATATGTTGATTTGCATATTATCCCCTATAGAAAAAGAGAGTTTGCGCACTCATCTCACAGGTCACAACATTTTACCTTAAGCGAAAATCCCTACTAAATTCTGCATAGTATGACGCATTATAACGCAGAATATCCTTCTATTGACTGTAATTTTATTTGAAGGAAATTTCACACCTACTTGTATGTTTGTTTGATTTTGTCCCCTTTCTTTGTTTTCCCTCCGGTAGTCTAAAGTGGTCCAAACCTGTGACTGATTAGTAACGAGAACAGTGTAATCAAAAATTTTCTGGTTTCTCTATTAAAAAGCCTTTACCAGTTCCTAATATTTGTCTCACTTGTGTTATCCTCACCCTTACTTTATTCAATAGTAGATTATTCCATCCGATTACAAATGATTTTAAAGTGTGATTTTGTACTTCTATTGAGTTTGTTTGTATGTGAAATTTGAAAATAGTTCCTCATTTTTATGTGAGAATCCGACTAGGTTGAGATATTTTTATGTAAGCATCTCTAAAACGTTGATTTAGTCAGATTTCAACGATTTGATTCATAATTTACATCAATTTGGAGACGGAATATCGAAGGACTTCTTAATCATTCAATAAAATAGGAGGATGATAACGTAATATTGAATAACATTCATCGTTATGTTGTGGATAAATAAAATTGAATAAGATATAGGAACTGTAGTATATTTGATATGAAACATGGCCACTATGCTCAAAACAGTGTCTATAAGTAATTTGAGGAGTATATGTAAAGTATTTCTTAGAAGTGTGAATATCATTGTGGATTCATTCTATTGTTGGGCTCTCAAGATTTATGTCACCTAGAATCATGTATACCAGGTTTTGTTCCAACAAACATTCGAGTATAAATTCCCTCTTTATTGGAAATGTATGTTTGTCATGTGTATTACGTCGTGTGTCGCCGGAAACATTTAGGGTCGGTTCCTGTTCTTTCATCCTACAATTTCCTGCTGTCCATGTATAGTCTGCAGCATCCTCTTATAAATTACCATATGCTGGAGATCTGCGTAATGCTAGGAGAAATTTGCGTAGGACCACAGGGAAATTGACACAAAATTTTGCATTGTGAAATTGGAGTCCTTATTTTGATGTCTGCTGTGAGTGGAACAGTTTGACCTCTGTGCTTTTATAACGTTATTCTTTTTATCATTGTGAGAACTTGTATCCTGAATAGATACTTCAGGATTAAAATTTATTTCAACAAATAGTCTTGTCGGAACTGTTTTTTCCAGTGTTCTTATTGGAATTGAATTATTATGACTACACCTAGTTCTATACCTCATATATTCACCTCTTCTGCAATTTTTAATTCATCACTCATATTCAATTGACATTCCATTATCTGCTCTTTAGCACAAATATCAAACTGTGAGATACCATCATGTAGATACAATTGCTCCCAAATCTTATCCATCATTGAATCGAGCATTTCCATCGAGTATTCAATTCATATATTTTCTAGCAAGAGTTCTTTCTTGCTATTCTTGATGTGTAGAAACTAAGACAAAGACAAAGTATATGAAGATGTTAGCTCAGGAATCCAGAAGAACAATTCGAAATCTACAGATAAACAATAAAATCATTGAGAATGTATCAAGTCTTGGTTACCAAGCAATAAAAATAACAAATATTCGTGGTATTAGCCTCACTATAAAGAAAAGAATTATAAAAGAAAATAGGGCATTCTATATCAATGAACAGATGATCAAAAATAAAATTGTATCACGTGGGACAAAACTCGAAATCTATACAACATTGATTCAAGTGGTGGTTATATATGAAAGTGAGGTTTGGATATTATCGCAGGCCGATTCGAATAAACAAAAGGAGGGTTCTGAAGAGAATATTGCCCAACGAGTGTGAAGAGTCAATACGGCACCAGTATTTTACTACTTTGTCATCGGAATGAACGAATTGATGAATAGAAATTTGAATTTCTATGATAATTTGCACGAGTCAAAATTACACTGATAATCTATTTTCATCACTCGAGCAATTGAATATTTCCTGATAATCTTTTCTATCAGTTCATTCACGCATTTGTATAACATGTTCATTATCAAAAGGTCTCTATCTGGAAATAAAGTTATCAATTTGTTCATCTATGTGCGTTTCCCTTAAAACAAACGATCCTCTCAAAGCACGAAGACTTCTGTCAGTGTTATTTCTGAGGATGATGTGGAGACAAGAACAATTCGAACATTCACTGTTATTCCAACTTCCAGTATCTCTAGATAATCTACAATTCTAGAGTGAGGCTTTTGGATTCGGATGAAGAAGTCTTGTACCATGGGCTCTATCTACGACTGATGATATATTGAATTATTTTCATGGTTGTCTCATCACAATGATGCTTTCATGATGATGTGTGACTGTTTATCACTAAAGTTGTATTGTTAATGAGTTAGGAGTGAGATTTTGCTGTTTAAATACTTACATAAAATGTATTCCCAACTATAGAATAATATTTTTTCTATCATCAAGGCCTGTATACAAGAAGAGGAGACATTGTTCACAGAATACAAATGAAGAATCGCGAATCGATTGTTCTAATATCTATTTTTGACTCCAGTTATTCTGGAACAAAATGAATTAGAGCAGCAAAACTTGGTAGATACTTATTCAAAGGCTACAAAGGATGACTGGGCACTTGCCAATCAAGTGGTCAACCAAAGAAAAATCAAATGGGCAGTAAATAAATTTCAACCATTCAAATCTCCAGGAAAGGATGGAATTATACCAGATATATTACAGCAGGGGATAGAACAATTCTATGTGGCATGCCAAGGCCCAGTTTGGCCTTGACACATATAACAAGAATGTGGAAACAAGTCAAAGTAGTCTTCATACCTAAACCAGGGAGAGAGACATACGCCGAGGCGAAATCTTTTGGGCCAATTAGCCTGACATCATTCCTCCTCAAATTGCTGTAGGGACTAATCGAGAGGCATATTTGGAATATAGTATTGAGCAATTCACCGCTCCATATACACCAATATGCCTATCAAGCAGGAAAATCGTGCGAAATGGCCATCTGTGAGGTAGTTCGCCGAGCTGGAAACAGTATCAAACAAAAAGAAGTGGCTCTTGGAGCATTTCTAGATATAGAGGGAGCGTTTGATAACACTTCCTTCAAGTCCATAGACAAAGCGGCAGTTAAGAGAGGGATACATCCAACAAAATGTAGGTGGATCTCTAACATGCTTAAACAAAGAGAAATCTATGCCTCTTCCACTACTCAGACTGTGGGGGTGTAGGCCTTACGGGGATGTCCACAGGAAGGAGTTCTGTCTCCACTCCTGTGGTGCCTAGTGGTGGACGAACTTCTACAAGGACTGAGCGAGGCAGGTTACACAATCATCGGCTACGCGGACGATGTGACTATACTAATAACAGGGGAATTTCAGGAAACCGTATCGGAAATGATGCAGGAAGCCTCAAATTTTGTTGAAAACTGGTGTAATAAGGAAGAATGGAAAGTTAATCCTACAAAGACCACAGTCATACCATACACAAGAAAACGGAATCCAACCGGACTGAAACAGTTATATCTGTACAACAAAGAAATCCCGTTGGGAAAAGAAGTCAAATATCAGGGAGTAACCCTGGATAAAAGACTATCATCCAAACCACACGTGGAGAAATCAGCAAATGAAGTTATGAAAGCCTTATGGACCTGCAGGCGAATGTTTGGAGAAAACTGGGGTCTATCAACAGCAATGACCCACTTGATTTACTCTGTTATGGTTAAACCAGTAATAGAATACGTCAGCATTGCTTGGTGGCAAAGAACATTGACGAAGCACTGTCAGAATACACTAAGCAGGGTCCAAAGACTGGCCTGCCTAGGAATTACGGGAGCTATGTCAACAACACCAACGGCGGGGATAGAAACCCTGTTAAGTCTACCTGTATTACACTTAGCTGTAAAAGCGAGAGCACTTGGCAGCGCATATAGAACAAAAGTTCACTCAAAGGAAAAAAAATGCAGGGAACGACACTCTAAAATTTTTGCGGAGATGGACAAGCATCCCATTCTACAGATGGTGCCAGACCAAATTAGTATTAGGCATACCATTATCGAAACCTACAGGATAGAAATTCCTACAAGAAATGATTGGAAGCAAATAAACAAACCGGTAGACAAAAATGACATCGTCATCTACACAGAAGGCTCTAAGACCATCAATGGAACCGGAGCAGGAATACATGGAGCAAAAGGACTGAGACACAAGCAGTCAATTGGACTCGGAACAAATGCGACAGTATTTCAAGCCCAACTGTACGCGTTCGCGATCAGTATACAGCTACTATTGGAGAGGAACTATAACAATAGGAGAATCTCCATAGTTACAGATAGCCAAGCCGTTTTAAAAGCATTAGAGGCTTCAGAAATAAGATCTGGACTTGTCCTAGATTGTATTCATAGACTCAATACTCTTGGAGCGAGGAATAGATTGAAGTTAATAAGGATACCAGGGCATTCAGAGATTGAAGGAGACCAGGTAGCCGACCGCCTAACCAAGACGGGGCAAATTTGTTCTCTATCGGGCCAGAACCTGCTTGCGGATTTTTTTCGGAGAGAGTCAAGCAGGGAACGAAAACGATGCTCCAGCAATGGCATAAAATCTACTGGATACAATCACCAGGGCAGAGACAAGCAAGGCTTTTCCTGGATGAACCATCCGAGGAAAGGACAGACAGTCTACTCACCATGAGTAGGAATAATGTCAGGCAAATAACAGGACTAATAACGGGACACTGTGCAATCAATAAACACCTACATACTTTGGAATTTAAACAAGAACCAATATGCAGAGGTTGTGAAGAAGAGGAGGAAACTCCTGAACACGTAATATATCACTGCGAGGCGTTCATTGCCAGCAGACATAGTCTTCTAGGAGTGGAAAAACTGCCCTCGAAAAACTTAAAAGAGTTAAATTTGAAGAAAATCCTGGACTTCGTTAAAGAGACTGGACTCCTATCGAAGGACTAGAACACAGAGGGTACAATAGGCCAAAAGGTCGCAGTACAGAGAACTATGAGACACCAACTCATGTCAATAATAATAATATTCTTGATAGAAATAGTCTCTGAAATGAAATGGGAGCTGGATCTATAATCTCAGCTTTCTGATTGATTGAAACACTAGTCGTGCATACATTCAGCACTGTATCAATACATGAGTCAAGCCAGTGGCTTGGTCCGATAGCGAACTGTTCACTGTATGCTTCTCATGTACAATTATAAGAGTCCTTGATTAGAATCACGTCCAATACATCTAGTGTACTGTAAAGTAAGTGATAGGGTTGCTTTGATGCTTGCAAAACACATCACATATTGATCTTGGATTGAAAAGTGATGAGGTATTCGACGATCTCTAAACATATCAAAAACAAAGTGAACGAGGTTATCTTTTTGTGCATTTTAGGATAATTGAGATGGTACAATCACAACGCAGAGCAGAATTCATACAGATTGCGTCAAAGATAAAATTGTTGTTGTCATGATAGGAATATTTATTATGTTATATTTTTCAATCAAAATGAACAACAAAACATACAGTATTCATCTTTAAAATGATCTTCTATTCTCAATATTCTCCAGTTCGACTTTCAATCTCCTCAGTCAACCTAAGCAAAATCGACCTATGGTATAAGAATATGTTCACGTTATATGCAAAATAATAGAGAAGATTATTGGTTTTTTGTGAATCTGAATTGTATCTAAGCTTCAATAACGAATAACGGATACTAAATACCGTTGTTGATTGCATCCACCAATTTTCATGACAAAATAACAAAAAATGAATCGTGTTTGCGTCATTTACTCACAGCGTTCACTACACCGTGCAAACAGTGGAAAAGATAGAGGAAAGCTTTAGTCTCAAGCCGCACGCACAGCTTGGATTTTGATTCAAAATTTGAAGAAAGATATTCGCGGAATAATGTTGAAGCCGCCCTAGAACAAGTACACTTTCTCAATGTATTCGAACAGTGATAACTTTTTAAATGTCTTCTTTCTTGCTTTGAAGTTCTTAAGTTGGTGAAAAAAGTTTAGACCGACAGAGATGGTTGACTTAAATGTCTAATGTCTCTGAATTTTTCTCACTATTTCCATTCGCTATCTGTATTACTTTGACTGAGCTAGGAAATAAATGATGTCATCAGTAATTGAGCTCTACATATTTGTGAATGAGATGAACGTGATTTGATCCTGAAATAACTATCACTTGATAATTCTGACTTGGTCATCAAATAACAGAAAACTATTTCTGGGATCGCTCCTATTTCTTGATAAAAATATTGAGAAATAGATCAAATCTCAGATGTTCAAATCAAAAAGTACCCTTCTGATATACATATGGTTTTTAAAGAGGCTAGCGTGAAGTTTTGATTTTGACTCTATGTGCTATCTATTTATTTTTCTATTATGAATTAACTCTACGAGATAGAGTTCCAATTGCAAGGGAATTGTAAATAATAAGAAAAAAACAGAATCAACATACAGGTATTTATGAATTGATAATAAATTCATGAAAAAATTGGATAATATGGAAAATAAAAAAGTTTAAAGCTCAGCCTAAAATTATCTGAGATACAACAAAGAAAAATGATTGATTAATATTCTCTTGAACTCGTTGAACGTATGCATAGCTTTCCAAATTTCCTACTCACTGTAACGATACTCCGCTGCTGGTGGAGTCGGTGATGCAGATTCTAAAGACAGACGGCTGGATAGCTCGAATGAAAAGGCTACGGTGGTCAAAACATAGTCAGGAGGTGGGTGTCACTAAGAGACTTATTTAAACACAAATAACGGAGACGATGGACATACAAAATATATTTTCTGTAGGAATACAAATTGGTGACAAAATAGCTGAAGGCTGACGGTGACGTGACGACTGTATGTTCCGTACTCGACACCAGTGGTTCGGATTACGGAACCAGGCGGTTGAAGACGACTAGAAACTTTGGAACAAATAGTCTTCAATGTTTGCGGAATCGTGAAGTGGTTATCAAAACGGTGAATTAACTCTAAAATTGTTTAATGAACGGAACCACCGTTAGCTTGGGCAGGAGAAAAGCTGGAAGTGTATCCAACTCGAAGCTAGAAATTTGTAGTTTTTGTACTTTGATACCGAGCCGTTGATTTAATGCTTCGAGCTCCATCTGATTATGATAGCTCTCAAGCAATACTTAATCAGAGTTTCGTTCAGAATGTTGTATTTCTGAGAGTAATGCAGATGAAGTAAATAATCGAATAAAATCAAATAAAGATGAGAACTTCTAGCATTCCTGTTGAATTCTTTGATCTTTAATAATATCAATTTTATGCGACTTAATGTTGGACGTTATTTCCATTATCTCCTTTATCCTCCTAGTTTTTATAAGGAATGAAACTAGTATTGCAATTACATGGAATGAGTATTTCAGTATAAATATGTACTCTAAAAGCTCTCGTGACTTCGTGCATTTGTAATATGAATTCCATGTCGTAGATACACTTGAAATAAGCAAAGCTTGTATAGATGAGCTACTTGATGGAGCTTAGATTATAGGTACTCTATTCTCTGAAAAAATATTAGTAAATGAGTTTCATGTATTTATATGAATTTAATGCTCAGTTACTTCAGTGGTGAGCAAATGGTGAGAATACAGGAGTATTCTTGTAATCAAAAAAACTGTGAATGTGAGTATTACTGGATGGTTTTAAATAGTATTATAGTCAACCATACATTGCGATGAATAAATATTGAAATGCATAGATATATCAGCGGTCAACTAAAATAGATATATACCTTCCGAACCGCGATACCAATAAAATAAAACTGGTCCATTTCATCCATAAATCTGTGGCAATTGATGACAGGATAATAATATCAAAGGATACTTGAATGCATAATGAATTAACCACGAATAAACAGTGAAATGACATCAGGCCGGTATAAAATAAAAGCACAGAACTAATGGAGCGGGCCATTCCACAACGTTATTTATAGCCATAATGGAAGATCATAAAATTCATGGCTTGTATTCCAGACAGAAAATTATTATCGAACTAAAAATAGGTACGAGATTGGCAAGCACCAAGCAACGACCATTGAACTATTGGACAGCGGAAATGCATACAGATTCTTTATATTGTGATTAGAGACTGATGATTTTGCATTAAGCTGGAATTATTGTTTCCATCGTCGTTTCATCACGAATCAAGTCCACAGCCTATTCACAATAATCTTAACAAAAACAGACAGATAAACTGGTTTTCTGGATCTTGAGTCGAAAGTAGCTTTTGTGAAGATATTGTCACAAATGTGAAAGATTTTAATTAGTTGACATAAATATTTATTTGAATTCGCTTAAACTGTGATCCTAGTTGTTGACTAAGTCAATGTTCAATTAGATTGACAGCCTACTGTTACTAGATGCTCAGTGGTTGCCAGACATCAACTGTTAGATGATTGAATAAACCATACGAGTTGTAAAAATGAATACTGGCACTGTAACCTGTGATAATAAATTATTCAGTATTGGTATGTCTTGTTGAAAGTGCTATATATTTTGATATTGTTTCTCACTATACCCTACTGGATTACATCAACAGTGTTAATCATTTGAAGTTTTCTTTCTCGATCTCAATGTGATTATATTAACGGTCTCTCAGCTCAATCATTCCATTATAGTTCTTGCTGTGAAAGCATATGCTTCAAAGCAGTGCAAAAAAATCTGTCTTGCTTAGAAGCTCTTTTACTCTTCCATTATCAAATTTCATCAGGGCGGAAAATTATGAGTCTCTAATAATTGGAGCTTGTATTTGTTTATCACTGAAAAATCTGCGAGTCATTTTTTATGATCAGGATTTTCAGGCCGCATACAACTGAGATCTACCGTGTACATAATATATTCAACATTATTCTGCACAATTGTAGGGAAAGCAGTGGAGCCTCATCTATGCAAAGAATTGAATACAGGTCGACCTATTTATTACTTATTCTCAAGAGTTTATTCCAAGAAATTATTCTGGTTGAATTCTATGTATTCGATATTCTACTTTCACATGAAAAATTGGAGAGATCATATTAACTTACCAATTCTCATTTCAGTATCTCATGCATCACATAAAAAGTCGATTCCCATAGACAAAAAGCTGAGTACAAATTTCTTGTTCCATTTAATGACCCTTATTATCTTTCTAGTTTCTACATGATTTCCAATTCCGATACTAGTGCCATGAATAAAGGTTATTTGGTTATTGATTTCTGTCGACCGACACTCCTGTCTTCTGTTTGAACAGCGATTTCTTCACAGTTTTGAAAACTAACGTAAGAATTGATGTTTACTTTAAAAATCTCTTTCCTCAGTTAACTTGTAAGTTGTAGAAGTGGTTGGCAGGTGAAGCTTACAATGATGAGTAGATAAAATTGAAATATAGATCGTATCCAGAAGTTAATATATTTGAATGATGGATCGTCGGATGTTGGATAATTCAGGATCAGTAAATAAAGAACAATTCACATCACTTGAGCAAACGTTTCGAATCTTATTGACTCTTCATCAGTGCCCAGTGATTAAAACTCTAAGTTGCCATAAAAAATCATTAGAATACATTATAAAAGTTATAATTGTGAAAACTTAACAAATACATATTTCACTTAGAAAATGTAATTACAGCCTCTTCATTATGGAGTGTAACACTGAAGCATCTTTTTATTTCGTGATAATCTCCACACTTTCGTGTCTCAGGCTTATGCGAAATCACGTCTACAGCAAGATGGTACAATTAAAGTTTCTAAAGCTGTGTGTGTGTGTATACACCGCACAAATGTACTTTGAGTAAATGTCGTGGTAGTAAGCAATTAAAACTTCTTGGCTGTAGCCGGATCTAAAAACTGACGACTATAGACGGCTGATAATTGGAATCGGACGAGACATTTCCATGAATTGATTACCTTCCAATTACTTGAACGTCCCGTCGATAGCAGGAAAGGATACTATTGAAGATATTAAGATAGAATTGGCCATGTTCTAAGCTATTTGTTCATTATTCAAATTGGTGAGCTTCATAACTGAGTTGTTGGTTCAAGAAATATAATTGTAATTTGCAACTTAATTCACGAATAGTCTTGTTAAGCACTTACATTCATTCCCAATTTTATTTTTACCGAGTCGTCCATCTGCATTTCTGTTGCATGAAAGATGTGTTTCATTAGGCCATCAGTGTAACAGAATTGCAACAGCAATTTTTGACTTCTCATCCTTGATCTTTCACAAGGCCCCTCACACTTTCTTCCTCCAGACGAAAACCACCTAAATCCTGAATTTTTCCTTTTCTAGTGGAATCAACCTGAGTGATGAATCTTACTAAGAAGGAGCAAGTTCCCTCCGTCAAGCGCTACGAGTGTCAAATGATCATAGCTAGCTCAAAAGTTGTCATCATTTGGTGGAAGAGCAGTGGACAAATGAAACGCATAGCCAAGAACGCAAGTATATACGATTAGCTATCAAATGTGAAGATAATTGTCTAAGATGCACGCTAGTTTATTTATTAAACAACAAGAGGGTGGAACGTGGAACAGAGCAGACAATTGGTTGAGTTAGAGAGCAAGAATAATAGAAGAGAAAGTCGTTGAGATAGTGGAACGGATATTGGGTACTCTGGAATCTAGTGTATCGTAGACTTTTCTCCAGGAATCATTGTCCTAGAAGTCAATTGATTTTCTTCAATAAATTCAGCTTGACAATCCTCAAACTCTTTTGGTCTAATTGTTTTTGCCTCTAGAGTATGGAAAAATATTATGATAGTTATAACGGCTATATGAATGAAAGTGGAGATGAACACAACGATATGGTATTCAAAGTAGTGTTCGCTGGCTTCAGTAAAGAATAGATGTTTCTTATTCGTTCGACAGAGCAGAAATTGTGTCGGTGATAAAATAAAAAGCACCAATCATAACAAAAACAAATAGGTGAAAGATCTAATCAAATCTTTTTCGAAGGAAAATAGTACAATATTGTTGAGCAAACTCCGTTATATTCTAGACAATATGATTTTATTTTGGGTTGGACCTCCCATAAATCTTTCTGGCTATGAAACTCCCAAACTAAAGAAACGCAATATAAATAACGAACTCTCATAACACAGAACGTAGAAGAAGAGCCAAGATATACACAAAGAACGCACGCAACGTTTGTTGTAGAATAATGTGAATTTAACGAAGAGCTTTGACGTGCGTGCCTCAGGCTTCATATATCACACGCTCGAAGAATTACAGCTCAGCATATCACCTGAAATAATAACAAATATTTCTTCTCTATACTAACTTGAGTTTCTGTGAGAATCATTTGAGTCCCGATCACAAAGCTGATCTATTGATGTTGCTCTTCGGGGTAATTGATATTGAATAGCTCCCTGTTACCGTTTTGCTCATAGGGGGATAATAAGATAGAATATATAGATAAAAAGTGTCAATTACGCCTTCCACCTGATACTAATACAATGGACGATTCATTTTGAAGTATTTTTTTCGAAATTAAAGAAATTATCTGAAAATCAATTTCATCGGGTTTTCTATATTATCATACTGATAAGTCGATCTCTAAACTTATTTTTTTGAGATTATTTCCTTCAAATCTTAGCTTCAACTACAGCTAAGTAACATGAACCATTCTTAAGTTACAATTTTCGACGACGTGTTCAAGTATTTCGAGCGGTATTTGACGAATAACGGAAGTAATGCGGGCTTCTTATTCCTCAATCGTAGCAGGTTTATCCGGGGATTCTTTGGATTCCAGTCTCAGAGGAGAAGTATGGAGATGTGATATCACACGATCCAGGTGGCCAATGGTCTAGGGAGGGGAATTATCTGTTCACCGAATTGTTCTCGCAATGATGCCATGGTTTTACGGGCGGTGTGGAAAGTAGTGCCGTCTTGTTGGTACCAAATGTTCTCGCAACTACGAGCTTCTATTTCAGGCTGCAAATAGTCCGTTATCATGACACGATACGAGCGTCATCAACAGTTACGCTCTGGCTGGCTATTCTCAAATACAGTAGCTATATTTTGTTTACCACGTGCTAGACGTGGTCTATTGAGTCAAGTATAATCTGATAATGAAAGCTGGGCTTCAGACTTTCCGATGGTATAGCCAATTTTGCGTACGGTAGGCCAAGTATATGGATAATAAGTAGCTCTAAGTACACGAAACATATTTCTCGTGGAACACTGATATTCGTAGTACATATGAGTGATTTGTAAGGATTGTCCCAGGAAAAGTCTTTCCACAATGAAATGCTCGGCAATACTAAATAAAAATACGATGACAAATCGACGCGTCATCAGTCAAAAAATCCATCAAGAAAAACGTACCCCTATTTGAATTACCTTCTAGAAGCCATGAAGTGCGTTTTCCAGTAAAAACGAGTTTACCACTCAAAACGAGTTACATCGAATTGGCTGAAAGAACAATGATTATGAATAAACCACCATGGTTACTGGAAGAGGACGATATAAAAATAGTAATTTGATTCACGAATCACCAGGAGTTAGACTTCCCATAACGACATTATTATTTTGTTAAGATCGTCGTGAATTGAGCAATTTTGGAACATCAGAGAATCATATACTGTTTCACATATACCCCTGAATATTTATGGGGAATCATCAGGAAAACAATGAAACAATGCAGGCTCCACATTAGAAGTATCAATATTTGATTCTTCCACAAGAATAATTCCATCCAAGTATTTCTGCTATGAATGATGGACTTTAAACCGAAATCGTTCAATATTCACACATTCCCAAAATATATTTTTCCCTGGAACTCTCTTGAAAGAAGTCAATCAATAAAAGTGGCAGCAATGCGCTTATTTATTCTAGCACTGTCAATCTATTCATCATGATTCAAGGTATCGAATGCGAAAAGAATTAACCATCAAATTTAATAAGACTACACACAATTATCAACAATCAGTAAAGCGGAATTATACCAAACTATGAGAGAAGATATCTCATTCATATTCCACCTGAATAAATTAGAATTCATAGAGTAAGTTCCATCAATTCGATCAAAATGGTGACGTTCTCTTATATTTATATGCCGAATATTCCGATCTTAGAATCCAGATTCTTTGATAGAAATTTCTCGGTAGTTTTGATCACAACAAATTAGATCCAAAAACTCCCTACCAGATAATTCTGACAATTAAACCGACTGAAATAATTTTTGCATATAATAAATGTTACCTGCTCAATCACATTACTTGGCTCGACGTCTTTCAAATGTTTTTGAGGTAAAAAATTAATCTCTCTTCTTCGACAAAATACGATTCCACAATGCTTCAAATTGAGGTGATTGAATGCCTCACTTCAAAATAACCTTTTCAATAAGACTCGAATCAATTAGTTCAATCTTATGAGCTAATAGATTATCATCAACCAATTACTTTTTGGAGTTAACAATCGAGTTCAGGCATCAAATGATTGAATGCAATTACAATGCCAAAACATTCCCGCTAATTCAATTTTGATCACTAATGAATCGATCTTGAAACCTTCCTAATAATCTAATTCGATAAGAAACTCTGTATTGATTTTTCCAAAATGTTATTCACCATAACTTTCTTACAACGTCTATGTTCAATTATGAATTATACTCATTCAATGTTTTGTTGATAGATCCTGGAGGTCAACAACTAGAGACCAAGCATTTTGATATTTGTCCCAGTGATCGATGACGACGATAAGTACTTGCCCTGTCAGGCCGACAACACTTGGATCTTGGACAGCGCACTCGAGGACAAATAATGACGCCTTAACGGTCAATATAAGTACATCATATCACCATATCTAACATCCATCATTCGAGTACTAGACGCTTGTTTTTGAAAAGATCTGGTTATTGAAAATGACATTCACCATATTATAACAGGAAAATAATTTTCTACTCACAGTTGTTATATATCAATCAAATATTTCAGGACATGATAACTAGACAAGAAATCAGTTCATTTCCAATTGAATTTTGATTCAAGAGCTCACAGCTTTCATCATGGTCTTTCCTTCATACATCTCTTGAAACATAAACATTAGAAAATGCATTTTGAGCAAACTTCCAATACTCTCCTTGCGATGTATTGATTGAGCTTATTAGCTAAGTACTTAACACCAAGTAGATATTTCCTGCGGCTATACATCATTTTATGTGGCAAAGAGAAATCACTATCATTTTTGTCCTCAGTTCCTCAAGGGAGTATTTTTTTTGTGTACTTGATAGAAAACAGCGTCTTTTCTGGATAGAAAATAATGAAGAGTAGTGCTACTTTTCTCGTTAGTAACACTATTCAGGGTGTAGAAACGCACCATACATATTTTCAGCTACCACAATCCAGTCTTTCAAACAATATCTCATGCTACTGCTGGGAACTTCATGTGCTTAGGTGTCAATGCCGGAGGAGTGGAGCAAAAGTAATCCCATCACGCTGCACGTCATGTGTAGGTAAGTACAATTTCTTGTATTACGACAACCAAGGGATGTTAATTATTAGAGAGGAAAGTGTAGTTAATGGACTCAGTAGTACTATGAAAAATAACTTTGGGATAGAAGATGATGTCATGGAAAAATCCTCTGTTATCGTACTCAAAAATATGGAAATCATATTTGTGCATGAAAAAAAACTTCGGAAATAAAAATGAATAGCAAAACTCACAGGCATCACAGATAATGGACATATTGAGCACACTTACAACAATATGACACAGCAATTGGGAATGAATTTCGTTTTTTTTTTTAACCTACTCATGAATAAGGCATGTGTAGTACTAAAAACTCTGGAAGATTATTGGCATTTTCCGAAATCGTGGTGTAATGGCATGCAGTGGACATGACAATTTCACATTTTGATTTCGTGTTGTCCTGGAATTTGTTAAGTTTCAGCGAGCGTGATTGGAATGGAGACATCCTAATATTTTGCTCTGATGTGCTGACTTGAATCTTTGTGATTAAAAGGGACTTTTTTCATGTCTAAATTGATATAGTTAAATGTGTAGTGGAATTTAAGGATGCCGCTTTTCTTATCATTTTATCAATATGTTTTATTTCTAGTAGTTACCCGTTGATAGAACAATTTTGTGCAAAATCTCCTTAATCAGGTTTCAATATATTCAAATATCTCTGATTGATCTCCATCCTTCCCACTGATAGAGTAGGATTAGACTGCAAGTCCTTCAGACTCATCATTTGGCAATCCTTATCAAAATTTTACGGTTCACAACGAAATAACTCAAAGTAGTTTTTTGCGGCCAAGCGAAACGTGACAAAAAAATCTAATCTCTCACACAAGCTACACCTGACAGGCTTCAAATCTGAAATCGTGAAATAGAAGAGAAAACAAAAAGTTAAATGGAAAAGCTCTCGCAACGCCGTTTCACATATTGCTGAGCGACAGCCTGTGTAACACTCTCGTCAGTTACGACACACAAGCAGCACTTTTGCGAAATGGCAACCGCACAAACTCTTGCTTTAAATAATTCATGTGAATTATATATCTATCCAGATCACTCTACTATTGTCCGACAATCGTCCGTATTCCATATATTTTCTTTTAAAGGCAATTGGCTAATCCGGTCACTTATGATAGATTGCTGCAGCCATAAACTGGAGTGGAAAAATGACGTTTATTATTTAACCTTTCCATCAATCTTCTGTACAAGATATTATCAATTTCAAAAAAAAAAATCTATCGTTTCCGACAAAGTTCAATCAATGATGCAAGCAATCGTGCTCCAAAATTTTCATTTGTGTTTCTATTTTTGAATCTAAACACAATTTCTGTCATGAAAATAATTATCTCAGCTCCACAAAATCAAGTATCAAAACAAAATGATTTAGGACATAATAGAAGTTTGATACAAGAATGGTTTATAATTTCACATATGCTTTCTCTTTCCCCATTTACAGCATGCATTTGAATCCAGAACACACACACAGACTCGAATAGATATTGGAGCTATAAAACCAGAAATATTATGTGAAGTTTGCTAATTGAATAATGATATACCAACACTGCTACATGCGGCACCCGCTGAGTTCATAGCCGTGGTGAAGTTGGAGCTTCACAATGCTCTTTGTTGGAGTATTAGTAGCTCAAATCGCAAACCATGTGCAACTGGAAGCAGAAATTATATGTTGAGAAGTTGAGGCTGCTAGGTTATCCAGGTTATACCACATACCTTCAACAGCGTGAACAAGGTTCATTACATCATATGTACATTTATATCAAGCATTCTTCTTCAGTATTTGCCACAATTGTTTTCTTGTAACCCAGTAGAAAGCTTTTTCAACAAAAGATATAAGAAATTTACTGTCTTGCCTTTTAGTTTTCTCAATCAGTTTCTTGATAGGGAAAATATGGTCATAAATTAAGTGACCTCTCCTGAAACCTTTTGTGTATTCTCCTTTGGTTATTTCACTTTCTCTTCAAGTCCATTTTCTAGTATCACTTTATGAATTTTGGTGGCTGTGCATATCCTTCTCTGTAGTTGTTGCAGTCTCTATTGCCTCCTTTTTTCTCCAGAGAATTTTTCCAATCTTCAGAGATTCTTCTCATTTACCATATTCGGTTAATCATTTCTTGTAAAATCTGTTCCCCTGCCGCACCCATATAATTCAGTTGTTCCGATTTTTACATATCGTGTCCTGGAGCTTCTCCATTTTTGAGTTTTTCAAATGTTATTTTATTCTCTTCCTTTGTTGTATCCTTAGCTTCTACAGTGTTACTATTGTTCTTGGATTGATTATTCCCTGCTCCTCTGTTTTCCTCTGTATTCTGATCCAATTGCATCTCTTCATTATTTCATCCCCGTCCTTTATAATCCTACCTTGATTATCATGTAGTTGTTTTAGTATCGCTTGATTTTCCTCTCTCCAATTTTCAAGTGTTTTGTAGAACAGTTTTCGATTGCATTCCATTCCAATATTTTGCCTTGGAGCTCCTGAAAGTCCCTTAAATTTTTTTCTTCAAACTCTATAGTCTTCGTAGCCTCGTATATTTTTTTGTGTTGAGGTTCTTACTCCATTTCTGTCTTTTCTTTTTCACTTCTTCTTTTACTTCCACAAATGGGCTCGTCTGCCACCTTGCGTATCTTGATACACTCATATTAGTCTTCTTGACTTTATCAATCCTGAATTGAACCATCTCTGTTATATTCCTGGTTTTAATGAGCTTCCGTTTTGTCTCCTCTTCTATCATTATTTTTGCAATAGTAGGAAAGTGATCGCTTCCAATTTTACTATCTCTTTTAACTCTCATACCGTTCACATTTTCACTTTGCATTTTGTTGGATAGGACATAGTCAATCAAGGACATCTCATTCCTATTTTTCACTCTACGAGTATATTTGTGTATGTCTTCATATTCAAACATCGTGTTTAGTATTTCAGCTTGTTCATAATACAGAAGTTTATAAGCCTATCACTATTGTTGTTTCTAATAGGTTCTCCATCTTCATGCACCCCCATGACTATGAGAATGTTAATTATTATTTAGTTTCGCAGCACATTCACACCATTCCCATTAGGAGAAGTTACAAGGAACACAATACGAAACCCCTGCAGATATTATCTGAGTCTCATATCAAAAATTACAACAAAGTGTGAACTTGATTTGGACAGACACAAAAAAAAATTAATCTGAACGTTCGACAATTGGATCATACTATGGAACTAGCATTGAAGGAGCATGATTCCAAATATGTGAACCTTAAACAAATTTGATAGACAAATAATACTGATATAGATAGATTGAAAGTTTAACGACTCACTGAGGAAAATATTGTTGCATTGGAAGGTCTCCTTACATTCCAATCTAATACGACATGTCTATTTGAACGCACAAAGTTAGGCTCGGAACTCTTTCAAGTCCTTGTGGCTCACGTCAGTGCTTTGTACATCGTCAACGACATTTATCTGCTTGCTGTTTGAGTATTCTTGCAGCAGATACAAAGGTATGTTGACAACCTATGCCCAAGCTTTCAAAGCCTCATTCTTTCATGTATTAGGATTCAACATTCTTGATATATAAAGTCCTGAACGAGACAGGTATCCAGGTTACGTGAAAGATCAAGAATAAATCTGAATGATATTTTCATCCAAATAATACAAACCATTTCCATAATTGAAGAAGTGATTGAATGTCGCCATCGTTTGAGAGAGTCTTCTGAAAGTTAGAGACGAAGTCAAATCAGCTTTGTACATCATCAAATAGTTCTACATATATGTTCATATGATTTGAGCTTCTCATCCGCATGCTCATAGCTATAAAATATTGAGAGCAAAAATAGTTTCTATCTCCAGTTAGGTCCTATTCCTAATATCATATTAGGTAGCTTCTCTGAAGATCGTCTGACTTCTTGCCTATTCCGCATTAAAGTTATTTCTGCTCCATCGGGAGTATGAAAAAATAGTTGAGCATCAATTTCATCTTTCCTGCAGTATTTTATATCAGTAAGTTAGTTGTGAACTTGACAAATTGTAAAAACTTCGGTTATTGCGATGCGCTTGGGAGAAATACATTTTTCACAATTCTTTTGTTCGCGGGACTAGAAAGTATCGAATCGGAAGCTTCCCCCTTGTTCCGTTACCTGCACCAGCCGATAAATCTTATCCCTGGCACTGGCGGAGGAGGCTCGTTTTACTTGTAATTACAGATTCCTACATGTGAAATACACACTTTGCGCCGTGTTCCTGGAATGTTTCAGTTGAGATATAAGCTATTTGAAGAGGTGAGATGATTGCAATGAAACAAACACTACTGCAGTCACACACCATACTTTTTGAGGTTTTTTGAATGGAATATTTATGGTAGTAGCAAGGACAGTCTTCCTGAAATAATAGAACGGTGACATTTGTGCATAACTAAGACAGAGTTTGAAATTTGTGCCTGTGAGTGGCATAAGTGCTGCTACTTCCCAACGTAGCTCTTATTGACTGACATATCTTCAAATTTTTCTCATCAATAGACTGTTAGTATCTCAAACACCAAAGGTATATGACAGTATAAACATGATAATTTTTTCTCATGATGGAAAGAGTATGTTGATGTGTCTTGGTATATATTCCCGACTGTACCAATCCTTTTAATGAGATCATGCACACTGTTGATCTTGAAAGTATTCATGGCGTTCTTCATAACGCCAGAATGCCTCTATTGTACGATAACGTTTCTTTCGGTAAACTGCGCTCTCTTAGCTACAAATTATCACGTTACACGTGTTCTGATCAAAGTCCCAGACTGCGTAAGTTCTGAAATATGCCTGAAAATCCATTATTTCAAAGCATTTTCGCATATACACTTCGTTGAACTAAAAATGTGCCATTCAATCAAGGAAATTTTGTTTTGACTTTTGTCGACTAGCTTTGTGTTGATATTCAATTCATGTTTTAATTTCTCAGTATAAGCCGCTATATATGAATAGAATATTTTGTAGAAAATTTATATATAACAGAAGATAAGACTTCCACTATAAACTGATATCTCAAATCTAGGTGAAATAAGAAAGATTTTATCCTTTATGTGGATTAACGTGTGGGTTTGGCTATTACCTGAGTTTAGGCATCTTTCCTCTGACAGAATCTAGCTGATTTCTCCGTTAAAGTGATAATATTAATTCATATACGTGAACATGAGATTTTGGAAGCATCCTCCAACAAGAGTCATAATATTGTTGAGATATATTATAACCAAAATAATTAATTCAAGTAGTACCTAATTGTCTTTACCCCTTCACTTTCTGTTTATTATAATAGCTTGAAGACCGCAGAGAATAAAATTATAAAGAAATAAACATAACGACAAAACTTGGGAAATCAAGTTCAGAATGAATACTTCCTCGAAGTTATCTGAGCATTATTGTGATACTGCGTGATCCTCTTGTTGAGAACTTTCTTATTCAGAATGAGGTGAAGACGGAAGAGGAACTTCTGGAAGTAGTTGATTATAATTGGTGGAAGTGAATAAGGAACTTGTAGTATGAGACATATCCTAGAAAAACTGAAGTAGCTATATACGAGTATCCTTTGGAATAGACAATATCGCATTCTCTTTCTATCGTATATTACAGGGAACAAGAATCCACAATTTTTTTCTGCAATATTCATCATATTATAAAAAAATCATGACATGTTTCTGTTGATATACTGCACGATACTAATATCAAATCAAGATGCGAACAGGGTTTCTTACGTTTTATCTATTAGTATATCAATGAACTATCGTTAATCACGAGGTGATGCTTGAGAAACATGTCAATTGGTATTTGATTTTGTAGCTTTAAGCCGGTAGATTGCGTCAAATGAGATTGCAGGTATCCCAGAGTAATTTCAATTCCCATATTTTATCCGGCTCATCAATTTTCTGTAAACTATGTAAATGAGGGTGTGATTTTCGAAAAGTGCTTTCTACATTTTCAATTCCCTCTGCATCTTCCATTGGTTCAAAGTGCATATCACAGAGCACATCTGCCTACTTTCCTCTAGGGTGAATGGTGGTATTTCGCCATTAACAACTTATTTAGCAACGCGTTCAGCGTTCAGAATAAGTAATTACAAAACCATGAACGCAATTATTCGCTCGAAACACGGGGCGGATACACGCCGCACACCGGACTCCAACATTGCGACGTCTCTCTTCAAGATTAATGCCATCTACCGTAATTTCTCAACCTCATCCTAGATATTGTATTGTTCTTCTTTTTATTTGAATAATTTCTCCTGGGATGGTTTTCATTACTTTTTTGTCATTCTTGCTCTTATCACAAAAATTAAATTTGGAGCAGAGATGTAAATTTATCATTCTTGATCCTCAACATAGATAACTTTGTTCTTCCTCTGAATTCTACTATCAATTTTGCGTCTGCTCAACAAAAGTACAATTTTTACAGAATTTATTGTCTTCAAGATTTTAATGTTTCCTTGCCTAAAGAATCCAAAGCTCTGTAAAAGTCCCTTATTTGGTTGACGAGAAAAACTCCTCGGAAAGGCTGAAAATTACTCGACTTTGCCAGTGCGTGCAGTAAAATTATATTATAATTTGATAAGACGGAGGCAACTTATCTGATAGTTCACTGTGCTCTTATTACTCAAGCAGAATTATATATATTACCAAATAAGGTAATATCTGGGGATCAATTCCAGTTACAATTATTAAACCACGGGAAGACTTATTCAATATCACATTGCCCTGGTTGTCTTTGATTATTTTGAGCATCAGAAAAGCTTCTGTATACATACAATAGTACGTATTGATGTATTAACCCATGCAGTAAAACAAATACGTACGCAATTCAATGCGAATACATCAGTGAGCAATTGCAAGCTATATACGTATAATAAATGCTAATATAGCAAGAAACGTTTTTGTTTTTGTTCCACAGGCTTCCAACGGGCACTGTATGTTTTTTTTTATAAATACCGTATTTATATCATCTTGAATTGGAGGAATTCAAACTTTTGATGTAAACAGTGGAACATGTCTGGTCATATTTACCGGTTGGTGCAGATTTACGCCATCAGAGGTATATGCACAAACTCAATTTCAGTCAGTTCCAACATAATTTCTATAAGTTTGTTTTTCACTGAGTGATGAAATGTAGAATATCTCTAGATGCAAGTCTTTCTCTTATCTAAGTCTATATTGAATTATTCCCAGAAATATAACTGAAAGGAAGTGGATGCACTCAGGGATCAAATTATCTCTCAATAACATTTATTATAATGAAACGTTTAGTCTCTTGAATTTTTTATTTCCTGAAACATGATAAATGCATTAATACCCAAAACATTGAAGAATAACTGATATTCCAAGGAAATCAGATCTCTTCGGCCTCTTATCCCTTCCATCAATATTTTCTGGATCCTTTCTTACATCTCTCCTAAGATATACTTGAGTTTCTCCATTGAGAATGGCTTTTCTTTCAGTTCGCATTATACCTAATATCTGACAGGATATTTTTAATCACTTTGAAATACAATGATGAGTCTTACTCTGACTGCACAAATTGTTCATGAACTTGTAATGAATCTAATCATGCAATAAAAATTATGAATTTATTGCATTTAATATCAATCTCAAAGGATGAACTGGTCTGCTTATTAGAGACCAATACGTGGATAATCCATGACTACATAATTCAAAACAAATAAAAGTCTGCTAACATTGTAAAAAACACGAAAAATCAGAAGACATGCTGAACTGTTTTCGCACATTACAGAGAATCATAGTTCTCAGGGTAGAGCACAAAGTTGCCATACAAAGTACCAGTCTTTATAAGACACACAAAAATCAGTTCAATACAAGGTAGTCTAATATATTACGTGTTTTCTGTAACATCGTGCACTGTCTATCGGATAATGAAACAAAAGAAATCTCATAGACAACTTATACTTCATACTTTTATATCCTAACCATCGGAAAATGGAACCGGGAGCAACATATAGAGTATAAAGATATGGCTTTGGGATACCTTCTGAATTGTACATTTGATGTTGCGATTTGTTGCATAAGTATATTATCCGATAACTGCGATCAAGAAGTACCATCATCTTGAACCATCACCATTTATTGCAATTTATATTACAAAAAGGAAATGGCCCTCACTGTAAATGCTTCAATTTATCAATTATCTCAAGTTGTAGTAATATGAATTGGCTACATCATAGAATAGATAGATGATTATAATATTTGCATTTATTTTCCAAATACCCATCTTCTGGAATGTATTCATCTACAAGCTCCATAAAAGTTTCATCACTTATTCTTCAAATAACTGTGACATATTGATCCACTGATTATTATCATGGAAAAATAACTCACAAAAACTCTCCCACTTGGTAGAAATAAAATTAAACTAGCTGGATCTGTTTCATGCATGCATCTGATATAGAGTAAGATCCCAGGCCCGCCAGACCTTACTTATTTTCTGAGAAACAAAATGTGTGGAATAGTGTGGTGTTAGTATGTACTTGGATCATACGCATACTAGCTAGTTTGTGGCGACGGCCAATTTATAGATACGAGGTGCTAGCTGTACGTCAAAACATTACTCACTTTCCTTAAGGTCTTGAGTGCTGAATTTGAGATATGTTTCAGAGAATATTATTAAAAATTGATAATCAACACTGCTAGACACTTTCCATCGGTGGTTTTTTCTGCTAGATTCTTTAAAGCTCACGAAGAATAATGTTATCTTGCTTATAGTTTGAGTGCTAACTTTTATATATGACACTCAGGGTACAATTTTGATACTTTTTGTTAACAGTTAGATTAATCGTAGGGCTGAACAACCCCCCGACACATCTAAAATATCGCTGTGAGTGAAAGCGTGAGGTCACTATTTGTAGGCTTGATAGTAAGTGAAGTATCTATGAGCATCCAACTCTTCCTTGGTCTGGCTATTCTTAAAAAGTCTTGAAATTGCTCACTGAATATTATATATTAAAATTAGGACTCAGACAATAAGTAAGATAACGATATTTTTTTGCGTTAAGCAGGAATTACTGCCCACGAGAAGTGTCTGGCAGTGTTGATTATCAATTTTCAATAATATTCTTTAGAACATAAATAAAAATCAGCACTCAGACTTCAAGAAAAGTGAGTATTGTCTTGATGTACCTATAACACCTAGTATCTATAGATTGGCAGTCGGCACAAACTAGTAAATATGTGTATGATCAAAGTATCGACTAACACTATTCTAATTCACAAATTTTGTTTCTCAGAAAATAAGTAAGGTCTGGCGGGTCTGGGATCTTGGACTATTATGGCACAAATCTGCGCAGAATACTTTCACTGCCAGAAGTGTTAACCTTAACCAGCAAATATGTACTATTGCTCTGTATATTGCAATATGATACGATGTTCATAGTTGTTCTAAGAATAGTATTTTCAATAACAGTTCGTAAAGTCTCTCTTGCTACGTTTCACTGAACGTTCAACAATACAGGAGATCTGACAGAGATTCACGCAGGATGCTTCACTAGCGAAATAACGACCTCCAGGTTAAACTACACACCCGTTTTGAATATAGACTGCGGAACATTGGCTTGCTGAAGAGTCAACGATATTGGACATCAGAAAACGTCTTGCGTCTCCCAGGTACCCAATATTTTCACATCTATATTCGAATGTTGAAATTTCTTGACTGTTGACAGTGACGTAACATAGCTCTTCGTCTTGGTCCTAAGTTGTTTTGAAACATTCAGGGATTGAAAATATATGGGCGATATTTTACAAAAAATTCAGAGCACCTCCAAATTTAACAGATATTAAAACTCAAGAATCAATTCATCAACCCTAATTTCCAATCAAGCAGCAACTATTGACACATGTTTTGTTTTTATTGAGTCATCAGTATAGTCCACCCAAATATTATCAGGTAATAGATCTCATGCAATAGTGATACTATCCCATCGGGAAGTAGAAAGTATGCCAAGATAGTTGATAAGTTTGACAGAAGAAAAAATTTACAATTTTGTGTGACTTTACACTATTTCATTGCATTTGAAGTTGTCCATGTACATCCGATTGTTGTACACTTTAATCAAAATTGAGACCTAATTTTCATGTTCACGAAATATGCTCTATTCCTACATAATATTTAGTCTTTCCATACCTCTCTTATGAAAAAACAGTGATGTATCATGAAAATGCCAAGGGTTTCCAATTATTTGCGCCACAGATTGCTCCGATACACTTAGCAGATTGGTTGCGAAATAACAGTCATGCTTCCGGCACAAACACCCGGGAATGAAACTGTGGATTATGAGTGACTAGCGCACAGCTCATTATGTTGTTGCTTTTATAATAACTTTATTTGAACGCACAGCAATTCTGCAACAAAAATTCTGTCAGAATGATAAAATTTCAACCTGGCTAGTCGGTTACTATGGAAACAGTATGTCATCATTCTTATGCTACAACATTCCTAAATACTGATTTCCAGGATTCTACGGCTAACAGTTCTGAATTTATGCGCAAAATCTCAAGATCGTCAGGTATAGCGCACTTCCGACTCAGTCGATCTCAATGAAAATAAGATATGAGCATCTAGACAGTACTATCATCCTGAATACTGTATTTTAATATTCTACCTTCAATCGTTTTGGATTTATACGGAAAATTTAAGAATGTTTGGTGTTAACTGCACTCCCGGCTCAGCCGATCACAATCATAATGCAAGGTGTACAACTAGATGCTATTGAAGTGCTCAATATGAGAACCTAGTATTCTGCGACTGATTATTTAGAATTTATGAGAAAAGTCTGTAATATAAAGTGCACTCCCCGCTCAGTCGATTGGGACGAAAATAGGAGATGATCATTTGGATGTTACAGCAATTTCAAATACTGAATTCCAGTAACCTACTGCTAATCATTCTAGATTTATGCGGAGAATTCAAAAAAAGTTTCAGGTAAAGTGCACTTCCAGTGCAGACGATTGCAACCATAATGCGAGGTGCACATCAAGATCCTAGATCCTATATCAGTCTTTTATACAAAATTTCAACATTATACGTTTGACGAATTCTGAGATTTGCGAGTTATGCACATACACACATACATACGAACATACGTGCCGACATCAAGCCAAAAATAGTCAAAATAGATTAAGGGATGCTCAAAACGGACATATCTATCAAAATCTCGATATGTGAATTTTTTCGAACTCACAATATTTCCTTGTACTTTGAGACCGTCAGATAGTCGTAAATGTCAGTGCCTCATTTGTTTTTCATGCCTTCAAGAGGTTTGATAAGAATGTATATCTGGAGTTCAATTATAATAATAATAACCCTTTATTAAATAGCAATATGCTAACCAACATACAAAAAAAACATAATTATGATTTCCAGAAAAAAAATGAATATTCCTATAATATTTGCCTTAACTTAGTTTTAAATTCTTTAACAGTTTCTGAATTCTTAATTATAGTAGGTAGCTTATTATATTCTATCAAACCATTACAAAATACACTTCTGCTTGTCTTCATTTTATTTGTTTTTTGAACATATAGCATACTTGATTGACGCGTAGCATAAGCATGTACATCTGACACATATGTGATATTTTTTTGCAGATATTGAGGCAGCTTATCATTCAAAGTTTTGTAAATAAATATTAATACATTAAATTTTATAAAATCCCTAACACACAACCATCCTAATGTATCAAGCATAATCGCTATACCTGTATATTTGCTGCATTTTAATATTGTACGCATTGCTCTGTTCTGAAGCTTTTGTAATCTTTCTTGATCTGTTTGACTGCACATGTATAAAATTGTTGAACAATATATAAAATGCGGCAAAATAATAGTATTATAGATCATTGTTCTGCTCCAGATTGTGAATTCATTACAGATTCTTGACATGTAATTAATTTTTTTTGAAATCTTTTTACACAGATATTGAACATGTTTGTCGAATTTCAGCTTATTGTCTATAATTACCCCTAAGTATTTGATCTCGTTAACTATTTCTAATACATTTGCTCTTATCTTAACTATGTGATTAATATTATCAATTCTTTGAGATGGATGTATGAACATTACTTTAGTTTTCTCTATATTTAGTTTGAGCTTATTACTATCTAGCCATTGTGCTACCTCATCAAGATCTTTATTAATATAACCAATAATACAATCAATATCTGTACCTTCCTTATAAATAAGCGTATCATCCGCGAATAACTGTATGCTACAAGTTTTTAAAATTTTAGGTAGGTCATTTATATATAACAAAAACAGGATTGGTCCTAAAACACTCCCTTGGGGGACTCCCATTTCAACACTTATTTTATCTGAATAAACATTATCAATTTTGACACATTGTGTTCTTCCCGACAAATAGTTTGTAAACCAATCAAGTACTGTACCTTCTATACCATAATTATTCAATTTTTTAAGTAAAATATTGCGGTCTATAGTTTCGAAAGCTCTTTTCAAGTCCAGAAAAACAGCTCCTATCACATTTCCATTATCTGTTGATAACTTCCACTCATTTAACAGATAGTTGAGTGCAGTTTCACAAGAGTGATTTGCACGAAAGCCTGATTGTTCACAAGCAATAATATCATTTTCTTCAATGTATTTCATCAATTGTTTCTTTACTGTGATCTCAAGAATTTTTTCTATTGCAGGCAGCATATTTACTGGTCTATATTTTTCTATGTCCACAGTGCCTTTTACTTTCTGTATTGGAATTATAACAGAGTTTTTAATTTGTTCGGGAACAGCACCTGTAGTCAGAGACATATTAATATACTGCAAGATAGGATATCCGATCGTACAAAAATTTTCTTTTAAAAATTTAAAGTTTATTTCATCACTACTGCCTTTATTCTCTAGAGAGAAGATAATGTTTTTTAATTCATTGATGTCAATTGTTGAGAAATTCTTGAAACTCGTGTGATCAAACATTGATACCTTTCTTAAATGAACATAGCTATAACTAGTGGGAATTGAGTTAACAATGTCCTTAATGCTATTAATAAAATATTCGTTGAAAATTGTTGCAATTTCATCTACTTTATCAAAGATTTTATTATTGTAAGTGATTGATTTTATATTATGCTGAAATTAAAGCTGGACCACGTGACCAACATGATGAAAATAATTTTGAATTTGTATGAAAAGCATGTCCTGATCCAATTTTGTTGCTTCTGTCAGGATTACGAAATGAAATTAAGGAAAGAATATTTTGACATGTAAAATGTCAAACAAGATTGAAAAATTGACAACAGATTATCATTGCCTACCTAATCATTTCAATTGAACTGATTGTTTTATACCGCAAATTCTGAATGTCTGTTATACTCATGAACAGCACTTCCGGCTTAGCCGATTGATACAAAAATAGTAGATAACTATTTTGATGCTACAACAAGTTCAAACACTAAATTTAAATATGCTATGGCTGGTAATTCCAGATTTATGGGGAAAATTAAGAAACAGTTTCAAGTAAAGTGCACCTCTGGCTTGGTCGATTCATACAAAAATAGCAGATGACCATTCTGATACAAAATCACGTTCAAATATTTAATTTCATTATCTTACGGTTGATTATTCTAGATTTCTCGGAAAAATTCGAGAAAAGTTTCAGGTGAAGTGTACTTCCGGTACAGACGATTGAAAATATAATGCGAGGTGCACAACAGGACTCTATACCAGTCTTAAAAACAAAATTTCAACATTATACGTTCAAACAGTTTTGAGATTTGCGAGTTACGCACGCACGCACGAACATACGTACCGACATCAAGCCAGAAATAGTCAAAATGGATTCAGGGATGCTCAAAACGGATATTTCCATCAAAATCCTGATAGGTGAGTCCTTGTACTCAGTATAAGTGACTAAAAATTGCTTTTGCATGTATTAGAGAATATCTACAACGCAATCTTTCTCGTGCGAATGCAATTTCACGATCTCAGTTTATTGCTAAAAATATATTTACATAGCGTAATCTTACAAATAACAAACATATCTGTATCCGTCTGCTAAACAGTTCAAAGAACAAGTATTGATATAAAATTGTTATTTTTCTAACAAATGTCAAAAATATAGTTTCAACCGTAAGCAGGTATTGAAATTTCCAATAAAATTTCAGAGAATATGATAGTGATATCAAGAGGGTTATTGTTATACTTTATTCGAGATTCATTTCCGGGAATCAATTTTCATTAGGACCCAAGGACGTCGCAATATGACGTAAGAATTCATATTCATCCAAAGTTCTCCATTACCTGAACTACAGCTGGAGATTGATTTCTGTTCGATATTCTGAAGAAAGTAAAATATATTTGATCTCGATAAATTGCGATTATACAAAAACAATTCCCAACATGGCATATGCAGCAATAATAATAATGAATAGAAAGCTTATCTTGCCAAAGAACTCCAAGTATGAACAATTTTCCTTTATTACATTCGTTTTTAGGAAAATTAGGTGTAATATAAGTAGTGTTCACTTCAAAAAAAATTCAATTTCCGCCTCTATGTAAGTCAAGAAGTGCTATTTCATATCAAAAGTTGGAATGAAAGAATGAAGATTGAAGAATATTATGTATCAAAGAGATTGGAATAATTTTCAAAATGGTGTGAATTGGAAATATGTTGCCAGAAGCGGTATTATTCTTGAATATTATAGCCTGCCATAAATTTACATAATGCCCTGTTTTGACATGCTTCATTAATACATTTTTTGTGAGTGCTGCAATTAAATTCTGTTATAGCTATTGTTAATAATTCCTTCGCCGTAAATTAACTCAATCATTACGAGGGGAGTAAAATATTTACTGTGTATGGTCGTAAACTCCAACATAAACTTCCCTCATGGAATAAGAAATTGAATAGTACTACTTATTACGCTTGGAACGTTCCAAATGAATAAAATATTTCACGACATAACCTTATTACTAGCAAATCTAATATTAATGGAAGATAAGGAGCAATTATATCCTAATCACGATACATACAGCTGGTAAGTCACAAAAAATGGGATTTGGTAAGTGAATTGAATGCAAGTGTAACGGGTAAACAGAGCCATCTACTAAAGAGTGTGCTGGCAAGTGGATAGAACATATCTGTTTTTTTTTGTAATACTCTCAACAAAGGATTGAAATTTAGGTTCTAAACAATATGTCTCACAAAATTCTTGATCTAAGAATTGGTTCCTCAGGCATCACGTTGGATTGGGCAGCAATTGTATAAACATATTTTAACCTTTTCGTGGATCATCAATATAGTCATGCTGAATAGATTGTGAGGCTTGATGGTATTAGGAGTTGTCTCCTCAATTCAAATAAATGTTATGAAGAGATAACTAGATAATTCTTCCAAAGTTTCATATGGTTCAATTTTCAAACAAGTATTTTTATACATGTATTTTCATACACTTCCAACATTCACTCTAACTGTAGAACATCAAAATAATCACGGCAAAACTAAAAATTCTACTCGTAAAACTTTGAGCATTCTCTTCTCTCACAAATTCAGTGTGCTGATAAAACTCTTCTTGGAAGACTGAACATTGAAAACAAAGTGTTGTATCAACTATAAAATTTTTATTACCAAAGTTTTCACGCAAAGATAACATCAGCAGACACTTAGTTCTGTTGGTAAAACAGATGAGCAATCACTTTTCAGCTTATCGAAAGAATACTACGAAGATCTGAGATGTGTAGAGAAATGGTGTGGAGAAACTTTCTTTTATCGATTGAAGTGGATTGCAGATGTGTCAAAAAGTATACATGCATAGATGTCCATGAAAGAGAAGAGCGTCTTGAGAACTATTAATATTTGTCACCATCCATCAATACAGCACATTACTGATCATCTCCGAAATTGTATGAATTATAAGATAGTGCACTTAAAACTCTCATAATGCGGAAATAAAGCTTGTCAAAAGAATAGAGCAGGTGTGCATGAGCAACAAAATACTGATGATAATCCCAGAATCATCTGATACACAACAAATTATTTAGAATACGATTGCTTATAGTGTTGATTAACTTCAAATTGCTCCATTATATACAGGCCACAAAGACTTTGAGACCCAGTCACAACACACTATCTTAATTTTGTCAACATCGTTTCATTAGAATGAATTCACAGTCATTATTCAAGATACCTAAGTCAGGTTGTATCATTTCTACATTCTTGTTGTACTCTTACATATTTCGAAGGAGCATTCTATGGAATAGATCACATTCATCTTGATCCTTGAATTCTTCTTCTGAACACCAATTAACGCCCTATCATTATTAGTACTATTACCATTATTATTAATATATAGCGCAGGATTCAACCGTTTAAAGCGCCTATATCATTGCAATCTACAAGGATCTTCTGTAACATTATCCAATGTAGTCAATCCGAAAATATGTACAGCTTTTTTTCCGGAATTGAAATCCTTCATCCTGCTTATCTCTTCATATGCCTTACCAAAGTGGTTTGTAGGATTGGCAGAACCTGTTAAGCATGCTTATTATTTTCAGTACTTCTCCAATGTGAGGTCGTGGGTTCTGTTTCTCTTATTTTCATAATCTTCCTCATGTGGCTTTTTAGGAGACCACATGAAGTCTCTAGACCGAACAATGGTAGTTTGGACCTTCTTGCAAGATTATCTGCAAGCTCGCTGCCTTGACTCCATCATGCCCTAACTCTCATCAAAGATTAATCTAGATTTGTACTGCCAGTTGCTGTTAGTGTCTCTGCAATCCCAAACCAGCTTTGATTGACTCTTTCCTTTAGAGCTGCGTAGCTATTTGGCACAATATCAATATTTGCCCCTTCAAAATAAACTGGTTGCATGCATTTCTGTCTGGAAAATTTTGGTGATTTTACCTAAGGATTCACATGTTCAGCATCCTGACTTGAAAACTCTCATTCTAGTCTCGCCATTATCTAGTTTAGAACCATCAGTAAACTAGGGCAAGGAGTCTTTCTTCGAATTCTGATCGTTTTGTTGCCCATAGAATACTATCAGTCAGAATGAAAGCTTAGGAGAGAGACTCATTGGTGTCTCCATTGCAATAATAGGGCTTGTTTTTATTACCTCTGTTATATAGATGCGGCTATTCATTGCACTTCACGACTTATGCTGTTACCTACTGTAATTTTGACCTCAATTCTGATAGAGCATAGGTAATCATGAGTCTGATGATTGTTATATACGACTAATAATATGTGAATTTTGGATTAAGCTCCCATTTCTCATTTAAATGTCGGCGATGTGTGCTTAGAACCACTAAACATCTTTCATACACTTTATCTAGATGTGAGCTCCAACTGAGCTTTTGAACTAGTATAACTCCTAGATATTTAACTTCTTTTGAGAACTCGATTATAGTTCTACTCAAAGAAAATAGAGTAGATGTCACAAATTATTTGTAACAAAGTTTATGCTGTGGAACAATTAGAATAAAAAAATTCTGAAACATTCATTATTTGTCCACAAAATTTCAAATCTAAGAATCGGTTTTGACACCATCATCTTAGATCGGGGAGCAGCTGTATACACGTGTTTCGTCCTTATTAGGACTCGTCAGTACAGTATAGCCAAGAACCCAAGATAGTCAGGGCTTGGATCCCAAAGTCTTTAAACTCATAAAAATAGATGTACGGCGAAAGTAAAAACTATATGCAGCGCCATCTATCGAGCATTAATCCAGTAACGGCATGTAAATAAAGTAGATGTCACAAATTATTTGTAACAAAGTTTATGCTGTGGAACAATTAGAATAAAAAAATTCTGAAACATTCATTATTTGTCCACAAAATTTCAAATCTAAGAATCGGTTTTGACACCATCATCTTAGATCGGGGAGCAACTGTATACACGTGTTTCGTCCTTATTAGGACTCGTCAGTACAGTATAGCCAAGAACCCAAGATAGTCAGGGCTTGGATCCCAAAGTCTTTAAACTCATAAAAATAGATGTACGGCGAAAGTAAAAACTATATGCAGCGCCATCTATCGAGCATTAGACCAGTAACGGGATGTAAATAAAGTAGATGTCACAAATTATTTGTAACAAAGTTTATGCTGTGGAACAATTAGAATAAAAAAATTCTGAAACATTCATTATTTGTCCACAAAATTTCAAATCTAAGAATCGGTTTTGACACCATCATCTTAGATCGGGAAGCAACTGTATACACGTGTTTCGTCCTTATTAGGACTCGTCAGTACAGTATAGCCAAGAACCCAAGATAATCAGGGCTTGGATCCCAAAGTCTTTAAACTCATAAAAATTTTGTGGACAAATAATGAATGTTTCAGAATGTTTTTATTCTAATTGTTCCACAGCATAAACTTTGTTACAAATAATTTGTGACATCTACTTTATTTACATGCCGTAACTGGATTAATGCTCGATAGATGGCGCTACATATAGTTTTTACTTTTGCCGTACATCTATTTTTATGAGTTTAAAGACTTTGGGATCCAAGCCCTGATTGTCTTGGGTTCTTGGCTATACTGTACTGACGAGTCCTAATAAGGACGAAACACATGTATTCAGTTGCTCCCCAATCTAAGATGATGGTGTCAAAACCGATTCTTAGATTTGAAATTTTGTGGACAAATAATGAATGTTTCAGAATTTTTTTATTCTACTCAAAGAGTTTGTTCTAGGTGTCAACTTCCTTTTTCATGGAAGGGCACTGTAATCGTTTTGGAGTGATTTATATCGAGTCCATGCTCGTGTTTTCAGCGATAGACCAGATCAAGTACTTCTTGTGTGAGGCTCGATATGACTAAGTCATCCTTACTTCTGACGAGTTTCGCCTGATCATCTGTATCACGTTGAGTAGTAAGCACTATTTTTGATGATTCAAATTACATAATTTCTAAGATGCTCATATTCTCACATATCTTGAGGGAGCATTCGATAGAATAGATCACAATAATCGAAAAACTTGAATTTTTTTTCTCTCTTACTTACTTACTGAATCTGTTTTGACTATTTTTGGCTTGATGTCGGTACGTATGCACGTGCGTGCATGCGTTCGTGCGTAACTCGCAATTCTCAAAACTAGTTGAACGTACAATGTAGAAATTCTGTATTTAAGACTAGTATAGGATCTAGTTGTGCAGCTCGCATTATGATTCCAATCGTCTGTATCGAAAGTGCACTTAACTTGAAACTTTTTTCGAATTTTCCCAATAAATCCAGAATGGTCAACTGTAGGATGTTGAAATTCAGTATTTGAACTTGATGTTGTATCGCAATAGTTATCTACTATTTCTGTATGAATCAGTCAAGCCAGAAATGCACTTTACAAGAAACTTTTTCAATTTTTTTCCATAAATCTAGAATTATCAGCCATAGCATATTGAAACTCAGTGTTTGAACTTGTTGTAGCATTAAAATAGTTATCTACTATTTTTGTATAAATCGGTCAAGCTGGAAGTGCAGTTTATGAGTACCTATAACAGACATTCAGAATTTGCGGTATGAAACAATCACTTTGATTGGAATGATAAGGCAGGCAACTATAATCTGTTGTCAGTTTTTGAATTTTTCTTCAAATTTCATTCCGTAAGCATGACAAAAACGACAAAATTGAATCAGAACATGCTTTTTCATATAAATTTGAAATTAATTCTCATTATGTTGGTCACACGGCCCAGCTTAAATTTCAGCATTATTGAATTCGAAATATACATACCTATCAAACCTCTTTAAGGTATAAGAAACACTTTACTCGAAACATTTTCTAATTTCCGTATAAATTCAAAACGATCAAACGTAGAATATTAAAATACGATATTCAAGATGATAGTACTGTCAAGATGCTCATGTTCTATTTTCATTAAGATCCACTGAGTCGATTGTGCACTATACTTGACGATCTTGGAATTTTGCGCATAAATTCAGAACTGTTAGTCGAAGAATCTCAGAAATCAGTATTCAGGAATGTTGTAGCAAAAGAATGATGACCTAATGTTTTCATAGCAACCGTCTAGCCGTGGAATGATAAAATGCTGTGTTTGGTTATATATATATCCAATGATGTACAAGTAAGTCACGTGATGTCCATGTCAGTTTTTTTTTGTTGCCATCGCAAAGTTATACTCTTCTATAAGTTAGATTTTTCATGAATGATAAATAAGTAAAACGTCAATGGTCCCATGAGATGAGCTTCTATTCAGCGAAGACTCTGAAATAGTTCACTCGGTGTGCTTGCTTGTGGATGATCAAGATAAAGTATGTATGGTATTCTGTAATAATCTGCAAACCCTGCAAATTGTTCTTCTCATTTCATATAAAAATCCTCACAGTATTTGTACAGACCAGATATTGTCAACTATAATTGCAAATGAGATCTTTGTATAACGCCTACACTATGTGCCAGCTATCTGACAGTAAAAATATATTATTGCTTACGTTTTTATCGCTGACCAATATACAATTGTTGTGATGGTGTGCGCATACACTGATCCAAGCTCATCAACGATTTTTATGGCTACACTATTATGCAGGGGCCACACTTATATCTAATGCCGTTAAGTAAGGCGTTATGTGACAATTGACATATTGTCATTGACAATGTGTTCATTATTGAATAGCGCCTCAATTAATGACATTAGACGTAAATGTGGCCCCAGCATTACTGTTTCACATAGCCTTTATTGATAGATGGATGTTACTTTATCCTAGCATCCAGAAGTATGCTCTACTCTATTATTCTATAGTGTTATAGTAAATGCAATGCTCAAAATATTCATGCATGTGTAGAATCGTACCAATATGTCTTAGGCTACACAGTCCAAGAAATTATGTAATTTGATCTCACGAATTGGGTATAGCTCGGTTTTTTGAAAAGAAAAGATCAATCATTCCTCGAACCGATCACACTCACGCAAATGTTCTTTCAGCACGAAAAGCAACAATAAAGACTGCAGAATTATGATGTTGAATCCAGTAATAAGATATTCCAAAAAAAGAACAAATACAAATGCACTCA
The DNA here is from genome assembly GCA_963989225.1 of Dromius quadrimaculatus. NCBI lineage: Eukaryota > Metazoa > Arthropoda > Insecta > Coleoptera > Carabidae > Dromius > Dromius quadrimaculatus. The sequence goes on from OZ022328.1 coordinate 10,890,735, forward strand.
GATAGATTTTCGTGATATTCACGAGGAACTATTGAAATATGCATATCAAATTCAAGTGACTGGGCGAATCATTCCTCAATGATTTATAACGATGGAGTGCATATATGAACATCAATAGACCTACAATTCCACATCTCAAAAATATTACAATAATCGCATAGAAGCTCTTGACAATGAAATTGCTAAATTGTCCATTGTTCACGAAGTTTGATCCAGATCGAAGTTGATGGCGGAAATAAAGAGTATCGATTCAGCATTGGCAGCGATCGGTATCAACATCATCTGCCTGACGGAAACAAAGCCGCCTTCAATTTAGGAATCAGCCTTTCAGCTAGAGAAGTTTCATTCAGTCGATGAATGCGATACCTCTCAATCCAGAAGCATTGGTGTGGTAAATACTTACTTTAAAAGGATAAGGACCGGCCTATTGAAATAACAATAACGCGAGTACACTCCTGTTATATCTTTCAACACTTATTTTAATAAATGTTATAGAATTTTGATGATTGAGAGAAACTATTTTTTGTGTTTGTTGACTTATATTAATCTTATTCTTAGTATCGGCTGGAATATGGACCACCCGGTTATTTGGTAATTGAGAAGTCGTGTTTTGTTTATTTTGCTGACACATAAATTGTGGTGTCGGCTGTTATGTTGAAAAATAAACCGCCCTAGCACGGGCAGTCAAGATTAGGGACTCAAGCGTTTAACATCACGTTGAATAGGTCAAAGCACTCAAAGTCTAGCGTAATTTTTAATACAATAACATTTTTACATTAACTTTAACTTTACTATAATTGTAGTTTGTGTAATAAAATATACAAAAGAATCTGCTTGGTGTAATTTTGTGTACGGGTAGTATCCTTAATTCACCAAAGTTTTAACAATATCATCTACAATAATGATGGTAACGTTATGATTATGAAAATAATAAGATCCGGTTGTATGGTCTATGGTTTATCTCAAGCTTAGCTTGATTACCTAGGTAACGATTATTCAAACAATTGTTACCGAAGTGTTTGTACTAGGCTTAGAATGGATCATTAAGTGTGCAACTGGGTCTAAGTAAAACAGTTTTTCCGTCAAACTAAAAGAAGAAACTATGATTTTGGTATTTGAATTGTGGTTAGTCGCACGTAGACTTGTGTCCTTGTTGCTTGGTTTCACTCTTTTCTCATTTCTGGATAGCAAAGCCTGAATTCGGCGTCCCTCCAGTGCCGTTCTTTATTTCCATATTTTATTCACACTCATGTATAATTCATTTTTGTGGTCGCCTTTGGTTTGCAGAGCCTTTTCTTTGCAATTTGCGTGCAGGAATGAATCGCCAGGGATTGCGAGAAGAAAAGGGAGATGAAAATTTCAGAGATGAGCAGCCACTAGAAAACATAATATATATAAAATTATTGTGGGCAAAAATATGTGTTGTCATCCAATTTGTGCGAAATTTCTGCTCGGCAACTCCTAAATGATATCATTCCATTTCAATTAAATTCCATTCCTAATCCAATGTGTACTGTAAATATGATTAAAATGAACACGATGCGAAGATCAATCTTACTAAATGATAATTTACTTGATGAAGCAAGATAAATGTAACATTTGATTACCCTTTAGTTTAGCTAACGCAACTGCGCTGCGCACTAAGCTCCAAAAGCTTCCCTTAGGGCCGGCTCCAAATAGGCAAAGGGGCGCCAATATTATGTGCTGTATCAGGGATGCGAAATAAGCATTGCGGACAGTTGTCTCTACCAGCTTCAAGCTTTGATGAAAAAAATACTGCTTTCTGCTAATCATGTCGGTTTAACGTTTGTGCAAATAATCTATTGCAAATTTTATTGTAGCTATCCATATAAAATGTAAGTCATGTATGTTATTCACTGGAATTGAACAAACTCAACTTTTTGTATGATCCCAAGAATAGAAAGTGACCTCTGAGGCCACCGTATAGCCCCTTATCAATTCACCAATCGTCACAGAAACCATTCTAAAATTGCCTCATATTTTGAGTGATATGTGGCGGTGCTCCATATTATGGCTAGTAGAGTATTTTCCAATAATTCTTGCAGCACATTTTCCAGAAAAACTCTATAAATGGTTCCATTCAACCTTGTGGGCCAGAAATAGAGTCCGATAAATTTGTTACCAATAATGCCTGCCCATATTCCATCGATTTCCAGGAGAAGGGAGTAGCAATAATCAGTGAGAACATCTAGTCTCCTTTATACATCTGATAGTGAGTTGGCGAATATTACTACGTCATCTGCATATTGCAATGGTAGTATGAAGTGTGTATGATTGATATAATAGTCTTCTAGATTCGTACTCCTGAAAATTGCTTCCATTTCGCCAATGTTCTATACTGAGGTGCAACTGCCGTGAATATTCGAACCTTTTCATGAGACAAGTATTTGATTCCGTTTTGTTCGTCTGTAAGTGTTGTTTTCTCTACGTCTCTCTCTGATAAGTGATGAATAATATGAACTCAAGAAGGCATGACGCTTTAGTTAATACTATTTTACTGGTTTTTGCTTAGTATGCGGACATCTGGCGAAACTAAAATTTATGTTCTGACGCTATTGTTTCTTTCTGCATAAAATGGAAGCTGATGAAAGCCGACAGTGCACTTTTGAACTTGTGGCGTGTTCGTGTAGTTGACTGTGTTCAGGAGCGAATGAAAGCAGGAAAAAACAGCAGATTTATTTGTTGCAGGAACTACTACTGCCATGGTGGTAAGTCCTTAACTTCAGAGGCTCTTTGCAACCGCGAGACTACTTACCTCCATTATCATCCTCATCCTTGCTGCTCTATGCAGGTATGATGGTTTTCCTCCGAATACCATATTACTTCAAATAATACCATCGATCGAACGTCTTCTGTATTGAAAATAAATAAAAGTACCTCTCCCTTGTAGCACAGGCGTGAAATTTATTCTATCATCTATTTATTCCTACCATGCAAATTATTCTCCATCATTTTTTTTTGTCTGATTCAGTCCTCTACAATATAAGAAAATATATTTTGATATGAGTGCTATACTGCAGTGCAACGAGGCGTCACATTAACAGTACATCATGATTCTAATATAATTGATTCGATGTGAAATCAAATCGCTTTATGTATTCAAAAAGATCTATAGTAATAGATCTCAATGACGGAGCATGAGTCCTAATGAAGAAGATTTTAGTTGAATATGCATGCTTAAGACACAGTTTTTTGGAGGAACGTAATTGGGTCATTAAAACTTAACACCCAATTATTTTCTGGGTCTCACCATTTCGTCATCAGTCAACTGTGTATAACACTCCTAGCATGATCAATTTGATGCATCTAAGAAAATTATACATCTATCTCCTCTACTGTAGCGCAAACTATTCCTGTCCATGAAATTGCATTTCACTGTGTATATGGCATATTAAGTATAGAAAATTATGATACTGTCAGTACTGTCATGTAGTATCGCCTTGCATCTCAACGTATAACGGGAAAATGTGGTCTTAGATCTCTCATTATAATGAAATTATTGGCTGCCTGAAAAAAATTTGCTAGTTTAGTTTAATACTGGCTATCAATTCATCCAGGCATGAGGCTAGCTATGGGTATAAGCAATGGTAAACACAAGGATTACAGTTAACAGTCCCACTGTGAGTTAAATTCCAGACTTTGATTTCAAATTGCTCCTCTCATCCCTCATACAATCATACTCAAGTTCAATATTGGTATCTTCAGAATATGGAGAATTACTTTGTATATGTCTGTTAGAACAAATTGTACTACTGGAAAAATCAAATTGATCCTCAAAAATTTATTGTCCTATACCAGACATCAACATTCTCATCCACACACAGCAATAATGTCCGTACGAAACACATCTACAGAGCTATTAACACTCAAAAGAGCACTTATCTAGAAACTATCACTTTTCTCACTCAGGAAACTTAGATCGCCGTATTAGACGAATGAATGAAGTTTGATATGTCTCCTCTGAATTGTACACCATTCGCAGCGCAAATGATCAAAGCTTGACATTGAAACGAGAATAGAAAAAGAAACTGTCGGAAAAATAATACGTATTAATGGAATTTGTTTTTCTTTCATCAGTGGCATCCTTCCAAGACAGGTTAATCTCTATATCATGAGTTTATCCTTCAATCACCTACCATCAGATTGAGCTACAGTTTTTCTCGAATTGCTGCCAGTCGAATTGATATATTTCCAACTTGTTATTAATTTTCCTTGAGTGATGGCTTCAAGATGTAATCTGATGAAACATCTGCTGCTTTTACAAACAATACTAGCTTAATGGAATCAATCTTTTGACTTACTTGTACAGAGTAACAAGTAGATATTGTGAAACCGACAAAACTCACCTATCGAGATTTTGATGGATATATCCGTTTTAAGCATCCTTGAATCCATTTTGACTATTTTTGGCTTGATGTCGGTACGTATGTTCATACGTGCGTTCGTGCGTAGCTCGCAAATCTTAAAACTGGTTGAACGTATAATGTCGAAATTTCATATTTAAGGCTAGCATAGGTTGTGGATTTGGACCTCGCATTATGGTTGCAATCGCCTGTACCAGAAGTGCACTTTAATTGGAACTTTTTTGAATTTCTCACATAAATCCAGAATAATCAACCGAAAGATACTAAAATTCAGTATTTGAACTTGATCTAATATCAGAATAGTTACCTGCTATTTTTGTATGAATCGGTCAAGCCGAAAGCGCAATTCACTTGAATAATTTTTTGAAATGTTCTTACAAATATAGAATAATCCGCCATAGCACATTGAAATTTCGTATTGAGAACCTCTTTAACATCATATTGTACACCTTGCATTATGATTGCGATCGGCTGAACCGGAAGTGCACTTTACTTGAAACTTTTTTTAATTTTCCGTATAAATTCAGAATGATCAGCCATAGGATACTGGAATTGAGCATTTGAAATTGATGTAACATCTGAATGGTCATGTTCTATTTTTGTTACAATCGACTGAGTCAGAAGTGCACTTTATATGACAGACTTTTTGAATTTTCCGCATAAATTTTGAACTATCAGTCGTAGAATATATAAATTTATATTAGGTACTTTTATAATATCTAGTTGTACACCTTGCATTAGGATTGCTGTCGACTAAGCCGGAAGAGCACTTTATTTGAAACATTTTTTGAATTTTCCGTGTGAATCCAAAACGATCCAATGTGAATTCTTAGAATTCAGTATTCAAGACGATCATACCGTCTTGATGCTTATATCCTAGTTTTATTGGGATCCACCAACCCGGAAGTGCACTTTACCTGAAATTTTTCGCATAAATTCGAAACGATCAGGTGTAGAATATTGAAATTTGATATTTCAAACTGCTGTAGCATCTGAATGATTGTCTACTATTTTCATAACAATAGACTGAGCCGAAAGTGCACTTCAGTAGGAATTTGTTTTTTAATTTTGTGCATAAATTCAGATCTGTTGGCAGTCGTAGAATTTTGGGAATCAATATTTAGGAATGTTGTAGTATAAGAATAATGGCCTACTGTTTCCATAGCAACCGACTTGGCTGAAGGCGCATTTTACTTGACAGATCCTCAGAATCTCTTGGGTGAATCCAAAACGATTAACCGTGGAACGATGAGATTTTGTGTTTGATTATATATATATATATATATATATATATATATATATATATATATATATATATATATATATATATATATATATATATATATAAATCACCCTATCAATTTGACGTCCTTACAAAGATGTTCATTTTGGCGTCTACTGAAAGGAACGCGTATAGTTGAGATCTGATCGAAGTATATTACATAATTTCTCATGGGCTCTTCAGATTTCACACAGAAATACCATTTCACGCCATATTTACAGATTTTCCATTTTCTATACAATATGACCTCCTTTCATCATAACATCAATGTGGCGTCAATAATATACGTTACATATTGCGTTTATAGTGGCGTCCTATCTATATATATGCTCTCACTTCATGTTTGAAGTGGCGTCCCCCTTGTTGTCAGATTTGGTTTTTTCAGTCCGATAAGCACCTCTCTTGCGTAGAATGTTCTATCGATGACACATGTGAAGCGATATATTCAAAGGTTTGCGTAGAACTACATTATTCAAGTTTTGAAATGGATTGATACCCAAGACATCTTCATAGAGTAGTAATATGTCATTGGTTGATAGGAAACTCATAGTAAATTGAAAGATTTTGCGAAAAAATATGGATTTTTGATTGACAGTTGCTATTTTCGAGTTTTGAAGTAAAATGTATTTGCCATGTCCGTGAACCGTTGGTAGATTCAATGAATGGAAGTATGTGAAGGATGATTTATCAGGAAGGACTTACGGATGTCATATAAATTGTGATAATAATTGCTCTATGGAAATGTGACAAAATTTTGGTCTAAACTTGCATTTTGCTCAAGATTTTTCTATAAATGTGTGATGAGGGTCAGTGTGAATATAAATCTTAATTCTGGGAGCTGGAAATCTCCCCTCATTAGGTCATCATATTGTAAAAAATGTACAGAGTATTCTTGCAATATCCTAAGAGCCGTGAGGCACGCAAAAAAATCTCATAACTTCTTGGAAGAGTATTGAATTCTTCACAATCTTAGTTCAGATACTTTTCACTGTGAAATTATCATGTCTACGTCCTTTCTTAATCAACACAAATGCCGGATCAAGACTCATTGAAGCTCATAGGTCGTAATTCAATGAGATCCATGAGCTGGTGACTCGAATGCTTGTGAAATCCTCAAAGTTAAGGTCCGTGAACCCGTGCCTATCGGGCTTTATGCATAATCTGGCTCTGGTAAGGAATACTTCCTACTCACCTTATCAAATACCCCATACTACTTGGTACAAGTCTTAGAGTTCTTCCCTTGGATTCAGCTCTAGCGGATAAAATATTTGTCTACAATTATTATCATATTACCGACTTTCCTCTCAACATTCAAAATATTTAAACTAGTGTTGCTACCCTAATTCAAGTATGCGTTATCAGTTCGATCAATAATCGTCAATTTAAATTATTGAAATGCTGGGAAATCTTCCCTACAGAAACTTTTGGTTGGGAATAAAATTTGGATAGCAACAGTAATGGAGTTTCAGGCAGCTAAATGAAACTTTATCTGTGTACTGAGTTATTATTTGTTGCTGTCATAAGATGCCTCATCTTAGTACTTCAATAATAAATACCAGTCTATCGAGTAGTCTTCATACATATCCTTATGAATACCTGAGAGAAAACTCACTCCACCATTATAAATTGATCCTGTTAGATGGAAGATACAAAATAGGAATTATATGGAAGATACAAAAAAGGAATTAGTGTATCAAGACCATGGAGGTGATCTTTTTTGGTCGAATTTGTGGTTCACGGTCACACGCCAGCTGAGACCAGAAGAGAGTATCAGAATATTTCGTTTTTTTAGGCGATCATCACGAAAGAATTTAGAATCACTAAATTTTATTCATTCGTTTCTGAAACATTGCAAATGTTCATCTTAGTTGCCATTGAAATTGTCTTATTTTATTGTCTGAAAATGCGTATCTACTTCTCTAATTGCAAGATCTATAGAGATTGACGAAAGGATATGATACATATTTCGGCGAAAATTGTTTCTAAGACTTCATCAAACTGCCCATAGAGGTGGGTGTGAAGTGTTAATCAAGTAGTTTTCATAGATCAGTCCCAAAAAAGTAATATTGGACAGATCAGTCCCAAAAAAGTTATTCAAGTATTAAGGTCTGTAAGTACGGTTTACCGATTGAGAATAATTGTTTGGAGGCCAAGCCTTGGCGAGATTTGCAAATATTGAGTGGAATCAGTCCGGTAATTATTGACAGTGATTCTTAAAAAATTTTTTGCACGATTGGAAGACCTATCCCAAATATGAGTCCTAATATTTTCTTTCAAATTGAGTAACCACTGATAGCGCACTCGCTGTCAGCTGTCAAGTTTGACATTTTATTGTGAATATTCAATCATAAATAACGATAAATAAATTTATACTTTCTGTGGAAGTGCACAATTCATCACCTACCGCTTTTGCTCATGGGCGGTAAGTCAGCATAACCATAATAATCACAGTTTGCCGGTAAAATCAACATACCACCTTGAATGTAGAGCCGGTAAACATATGAATACGCCCAATCATGCAAATAGTGAATTTAGATAGATGTGTACAAGTAAGTAAAACTCCATGGTAACAAAAAGGGCCATAGAAATACCTTTTCCGTTATAATCGCCTACAAAATTGATTTATAGCACATCGTACATAAACTTCTGAAGCAAAACTGTAACTGATGATAAATACAACAATTATGTGGGCATAAAATTAATCTACGACCAAAATTGTCCTAATATTTGACTCCTATTCTTCAAAGTTGCTGGGAGCATGTCGTATATCAGTATTCATTCTTCATATCTTATATATCAATCTAAAGGCAAAAAGTTCAAGCGTTGAGAATGGATTTTGTTGAACTATGTACAACCACATTCTCTGATTAGTTTTTCCACAATGCAAATTGGTAAACGTATAATTTTGAAAGTCGGGAGACTTCCATATCGTATATCCCCAAGAATTTCCTTCGCTGTTCGTGTTGCAATATGGTGCACAAAGTCAGATACTACTTATAATATGAAATAATGAACATTCAATAAGTATCGAAGTAATCCAAGTGAATCTCTTTTAACTCACTTGTACAAAGTATAAATAAGTAGTATTGTTGAACCGCCAGAATCACATTTCGAGATTTTGATGGAAATTCTCGTTTTGAGCATCCCTAAGTGCATTTTGACTATTTTCGGCTTGACTTCGGTACGTACGTATGATCGTATGTATCTATATAGTTGAATTTTGTATTTGAGACTGGTCCAAAGTCTAGTTTTGCAGCCCCTATTATGGTTGCAATCGTCTGTACCGCAAATGCACTGTACTTGGAATTTTTTTTGAATTTTCCTGAGGCATCTTAATTTTCTATTCTAATATCAATTGGCTGTGCTGAAATTGCACAGTCTATTCGAGTTTCTTGTATTAATTCAAAACAATCAGGCGTGGAGTATTGAAATTTCGTATCAAACACTTCTATAAAACCTTATTGTATTATGACTGCAGTCGAATCAAACAGGAGTGCAGTTCACTAAGCACGTTTTCGAATTTTCATATAAATCCAGAACAATCAGCCGTAGAATCTTGAAATTTTGTATCTAAAGAAATTGTAGCATTCGAATAATAACTTTATATTTTCATAACAATCTTTTAGCTGGAAGTAAGCTTTATCTGACAATCTTTCTCAAGTTTTCGCATAAATTCGAGCCTTAGAACGTAGAATGATGAATTTTGGTATTTGAGACTGCTAAAGCGTTCCATGGCCAGTTGCACCGCTGTCACTTAAATTTTAGGTGCCACCTAACTCAACAATATCGTATCAAAATTTGAAAATTGAATGTGACATGAACATTGCTGTCCTTATTTCGATTCGACATTTTTTGTATAAGTGAAGTTTAAAATTTGAGTTAGAGCGGTATACAACTGACCATTAATGAACTGTAGCATCTGGATGATTGAATCATCATCTCAAATTTTGGTTGGAGTCGATTTTGCCTAGAGTCAATATTAGTATCAATTGTTAATTATTGAGTCAAAAGATGTACAAGTAAGACATGTGGTGTTCACATTAGATTTTTTTCATGCTTTCGGGCAAAACGGTGTTATATCTTTCATCAAAGATCAAATATGGAATGCAAAATTGTTCAAAATGCTACCAGCCTAATTTTGCCACCACATAATATTATCCTTGTCTATTCTTCTCCTTTCCCTTCCAAACGGAGTAGAGGGTAGCATCATGGTTTTTTCCTATGGCATTTGACCTTCACTATCAATTGGTACTAGTTTCAATCATAAGATCTAACAGGGAAGTTGATCCTAACAAAAATGAACAATAGTACCCTTTTTCCGACTTGAAGCAGCATTCTAGATTTATAAAGTCTGTCACCTCATTGACCACAATATTCTCGATTGATTCATATTATACAATTTGACCATAAGTTCGATCAGGGAACTTGAGGTGCGGCCGGCTCCCCGACTTCAAGAAATGTTTTCACACAGTTGCGACAACAGAGTCAATGTTCATCTATCCACAAACTGAATAAGAGAAGCGATGATATGATAACTCGCACACGTTGAAATATGAGATAGAATGGATGTATGTTATATGGAATCAGTTTGAGCATATCATTTCCAAACTACAGTTATTGTTGAATACATTCAATACATAGCCCTTTGCAAAAACCAGGCACTCGAATAGTTAAACCTCTCATTTTTCACAGTAACTCAAATTATCTTCTGATGTACTCTGTTACCGACCGATTCAAGAAAAATAAAGCAACATTTTCGTTTCTTATACAAAATTTTTCCGGTTTTATGTTGCCAGTGAATTCTAAATTGAACAAAAAGAAAAACTCAAATAATGTTTTCGGCAAGTCCCAACTTATATGTATGTTGTATACCAGCTCTTTACATTTTTCAGCCATATGGATGTGATATCCTGTAATAGATTATATAATTAGGAGCAAAAATTAGTTTTCACTCCCTTGTATATCACAAGCTCATGTTAATCTTATAATGTATTACAGGAGATATGTAATAATGATAATTCATCCATCCATTCTAACTTTCTTTCGATCACACTGAGAGTGCAACTTTGTGACCATCAGGGACTTCAAAAACATGAATAATTTGAGATTCATCAATTTGGTCCTAGTAACAGCAATGATGAACTTGCAACAAAAGTATTCCACTTGCTTTGTACAAACGATATGATTTGTTTTTCTACAACAATTATAAGACCACATCACGGATGAAATAGCGAGTTCTCACATTCTATAGTGATCCTATAGTTGAGGAGCCGACCGCACCTTATGTTCCCTAATCAAACTCACGGTCAAATTTTATATGAATCAATCAAAAATATAGTGATCAATTGGGTGACAGACTTTTTAAATCTGGAATCTTGTCCTAAGCGTCAGAAAAAGGCTACTTCCGGTCAATTTTCGTCAGAGTCAACTTCTCTGATAGAACTTATAATTAAAACTGCTACTTGTTAGTAGCGAAGGTCGGATACTCCGAGAAAAAACCAAGGTATCACCCTCTGCCCTGTCGTTTAGAACTTCCCTTATGATTGTTGTGCTTTTTCCTCTGTTTTGAATAGAACAGGTAGTATCTGCAATCGATTGATACTAGTTTCAGATTAACCACGAACTTATTGACCGGATATGGCCTTTTTTCGATCCTTAGGACTAGATCCTGGATTTATAAAAGTGACATCCTAATGACTACTATATCTTCGATCAATTCATATAAAATTCGGCCCTAAATCTGACTAGGAACGTTAAGGTGCGGTCGGCTCTTGAACTATTAGAAAGGGGTACATGAATTTGCTCACTTACTCCTCATACTTGAGTCAGTACTCAACTGTTTTTTCCTAATATTTCAAATTGACTGCTCAAATTTTGAGTTGATAAAGAATTACTTCTAAGCAAGAATAACTTCTGACATCGAGTAACTGTACTATAATACTTCAGTCTGCAATAAAATATTGGTAGAAATATTATGTTTTGACATACATAAGAAATGCAATTCCAAATTCAAACCATACTCCCAACAAATTCCATGTCAGAAGCGCAAGCATCTGTTTCATTATCGATCGATGTTCTGCGACAGTGTTGTCAAGTTTCTGGACGCCAGTATGATGGCGAAATATATGAAGTGGGAATATACACGTATATTTTTGACGCCACTAAAAATTGGAGCGGAATTTTTTGAAACTAAAAATATACGAAAATTTTCATTTCCCTATCATTTTGGCGTCGGAATGAAATTTTGAATTTAGCCTCTAGAGGTCGGGAGCAAGCCAGGGAAAAATTTTGAAGCAATTCTAAATTGGCGTCCGATATACGGACTCCAATTTACAATGGACGCCAGATTAAATGCAAACGCGCAATATTAGGACGCCAAAATGATATGAGGATTTATATATATATATATATATATATATATATATATATATATATATATATATATATATATATATATATATCCAATGATATATATATATATATATATATATATATATATATAAATCCTCATATCATTTAGGCGTCCTAATATTGCGCGTTTGCTTTTAATCTGGCGTCCATTGTAAATTGGAGTCCGTATATCGAACGCCACTTTAGAATTGCTTCAAAATTTTTTCAATTTCATTTTGACGCCAAAATGATAGGAAAATGAAAATTTCTGTATATTTTTAGTTCCGAAATATTCCGCTCCAATTTTCAGTGGCGTCAAAAATATACGTGTATATTCCCAGTTCATATATTTCACCATCATACTGGCGTCCAGAAACTTGACAACACTGTCGCAGAACATCGATCGATAATGAAACAGATGCTTGCGCTTCTGACATGGAATTTGTTGGGAGTATGGCTTGAATTTGTTGGAATCGCATTTCTCATGTATGTCATAATATTAAATTTCTACCAATATTTCATTGCAGACTGAAGTATTATAGTACAGTTACTTGATGTCAGAAATTATTCTTGCTCAGAACTATTTCTTTATCAACTTAAAATTTGAGCCGTCAATTTGAAATATTAGGAAAAAAAAGTTGAGTACTGACTCAAGTATGAGGAGTAAGTGAGCAAATTCATGTACCTCTTTCTAATAGTTCAAAAGACGACCGCACCTTAACGTTCCTAGTCAGATTTAGGGCCGAGTTGTATATGTATTGATCGAAGATATAGTAGTCATTAGGATGTCACCTTTATAAATCCAGGATCTAGTCCTAAGGATCGAAAAAAGGCCATATCCGGTCAATAAGTTTGTGGTTAATCTGAAACTAGTATCAATCGAATGCCGAGGTCAAGTACTTTAGGACAAAACCAGGATACTACCTCTGTTCTATTTAAAACAGAGGAAAAAGCACAACAATCATAAGGGAAGTTCTAAACGACAGGGCAGAGGGTGATACCTTGGTTTTTTCTCGGAGTATTCGACCCTCGCTACTAATAAGTACCAGTTTTAATTATAAGTTCTATCAGAGAAGTTGACTCTGACGAAAATTGACTGGAAGTAGCCTTTTTCTGACGCTTAGGACAAGATTCCAGATTTAAAAAGTCTGTCATCCAATTGACCACTATATTTTTGATTGATTCATATAAAATTTGACCTTAAGTTTAATTAGGGAACATAAGGTGCGGTCGGCTCCTGAACTATAGGATCATTATAGAATGTGAGAACTCGCTATTTCATCCGTGATTTGGTCTTATAATTGTTGTAGAAAAACTAATTATATCGTTTGTACAAAGCTTGTGGAACATTTTTGTTGCAAGTTCATCATTGCTGTTATTAGGACCAAATTGATGAATCTCAAATTATTCATGTTTCTGAAGTCCCTGATGGTCACAAAGTTGCACTCTCTCGAAACAAAGTTAGAATGGATGGATGAATTATCATTATTACATATCTTCTGTATAAGATTAATATAAGCTTGTGATATACAAGGGAATGAAAACTGATTTTTGCTTCTAATAATATGATCTATTACAGGATATCACATCCATCATGGCTGAAAAATGTAAAGAGTTGGTATACGACATACATATAAGTTGGGACTTGGCGAAAACATTATTTGAGTTTTTCTTTTTGTTCAATTTAGAATTCACTGGCAACATAAAACCGGAACAATTTTGTGTAAGAAACAAAAATGTTGCTTAATTTTTCTTGAATCTGTCGGTAACAGAGTACACCAGAAGATAATTGGAGTTACTGTGAAGAGCCACAATTTGATTCAAGGTACAAGTTGAATTTTTTTCAGATGAGAGCTTTAACTACTCGAGTGCCCGGTTTTTGCAAAGGGCTATATATTGAATGTATTCAACAATAACTGTAGTTTGGAAATGATATGCTCAAACTGATTCCATATAACATACATCCATTCTATCTCATATTTCAATTTGTGCGATTTATCATATCATCGCTTCTCTTATTCAGTTTGTGGATAGATGAACAATGACTCTGTTGTCGCAACTGTGTGAAAACATTTCTTGAAGTCGGGGAGCCGGCCACACCTCAAGTTCCCTGATCGAACTTATGGTCAAATTGTATAATATGAATCAATCGAGAATACTGTGGTCAATGAGGTGACAGACTTTAAAAATCTAGAATTCTGCTTCAAGTGTCGGAAAAAGGTTACTATTGTTCATTTTTGTTAGGATCAACTTCCCTGTTAGATCTTATGATTGAAACTAGTACCAAATGATAGTGAAGGCCAAATGCCTCAGGAAAAAACCATGGTGCTACCCCCTGCTCCGTTCGGAAGGGAAAGGAGAAGAATAGACAAGGATAATATTATGTGGTGGCAAAATTAGGCTGGTAGCATTTTGAACAATTTTGCATTCCATATTTAATCTTTGATGGAAGATATAACACCGTTTTGCTCGAAAACATGAAAAAAATCTAATGTGAAAACCACAGGTCTTACTTGTACATCTTTTGACTCAATAATTAACAGTTGATACTAATATTGACTCCAGGCAAAATCGACTCCAACCAAAATTTGAGATGATAATTCAATCATTCAGATGCTACAGTTCATTAATGGTCAGTTGTACCGCTCTAACTCAAATTTTAAACTTCACTTATACAAAAAATGTCGAATCGAAATAAGGACAGCAATGTTCATGTCACATTCAATTTTCAAATTTTGATACGATATTGTTGAGTTAGGTGACACCTGAAATTCAAGTGACAGCGGTGCAATTGGCCATGGAACGCTTTAGCAGTCTCAAATACCAAATTTCATCATTCTACGGCCTAAGTTTCGAATTTATGCGAAAACTTGAGAAAGATTGTCAAATAATACTTACTTCCAGCTAATAGATTGTTATGAAAATAATAAGTTATTATTCGAATGCTACAATTCCTTTAGATACAAAATTTCAAGATTCTACGGCTGATTGTTCTGGATTTATATGAAAATTCGAAAACGTGCTTAGTAAACTGCACTCCTGTGTAATCCGACTGCAGTCATAATGCAAGGTGTACAATTAGGTTTCATAGAAGTGTTTGATACGAAATTTAAATACTCCACGCCTGATTGTTTTGAATTAATACAAAAAACTCGAATAGACTGTGCGATTTCAGCACAGCCAATTAAAATTAAAATAGAAAATAACCATTAAGATGCCTCAGGAAAATTTAAAAAAAGTTCCAAGTACAGTGCATTTGCGGTACAGACGATTGCAATCATAATAGGGGCTGCATAACTTCACCTTGGACCAGTCTCAAATACAAAATTCAACTATATAGATACATACATTCATACGTACGTACCGAAGTCAAGCCGAAAATAGTCAAAATGCATTTAGGGATGCTCAAAACGAGAATAATAATTACAGGACCGATTTTGCTCAATATTTGCAAACCTCGCCAAGGCTCGACGTCCAAACAATTATTCTCAATCGGTAAACCGTACTCACTGACCTTAATACTTGAATAACTATTTTGGGACTGATCTGTCCAATATTACTTTTTTGGGACTGATATATGAAAACTACTTGAATAACACTTCACACCCCCCCTCTATGGGCAGTTTGATGAAGTCTTAGAAACAATTTTCGCCGAAATATGTATCATATCCTTCCGTCAATCTCTATAGATCTTGCAATAAGAGAAGTAGATACGCATTTTCAGACAATAAAATAAGACAATTCCAATGGCAACTAAGATAAACATTTGCAATGTTAGATGATCGCCTGAAAAAACGAAATATTCTGATACTCTCTTCTGGCGTTTCGGTCGTGAACCACAAATTCGACCAAAAAAGATCACCTCCATGGTCTTGATACACTAATTCCTTTTTTGTATCTTCCATATAATTCCTATTTTGTATCTTTCATCTAACAGGATCGATTCATAATGATGAAGTGAGTTTTCTCTCAGGTATTCATAAGGATATGTATGAAGACTACTCGATAGACTGGTATTTATCATTGAAGTACTAAGATAAGGCATCTTATGAAAGCAACAAATAATAACTCAGTACACAGATAAAGTTTCATTCAGTTGCCTGAAACTCCATTACTGTTGCTATCCAAATTTCATTCCCAACCAAGAGTTTCTGTAGGGAAGATTTCCCAGCATTTCAATAATTTAAATTGACGATTATTGATTGAACTGATAACGCATACTTGAATTAGGGTAGCAACATTAGTTTAAATATTTTGAATGTTGAGAGGAAAGTCGGAAATATGATAATAGTTGTAGACAAATATTTTATCCGCTAGAGCTGAGTCCAAGGGAAGAACTCTAAGACATGTACCAAGTAGTATAGGGTATTTGATAAAGTGAGTAGGAAGTATTCCTTACCAGAGCAAGATTATGCATAAACCCCGATAGGCACGGGTTCACGGACCTTGGCTTAAGGAGGCCTTAATTCTGAGGATTTCACAAGCATTTGAGTCACCAGCTCGTGGATCTCATTGAATTACGACCTATGAGCTTCAACGAGTCTTGATCCGGCATTTGTACATATATATGATAATTTCACAGTGAAAAGTATCTGAACTAAAATTGTGAAGAATTCAATACTCTTCCAAGAAGTTATGAGATTTTTTTGTGTGCCTTACGGCTCTTAGGATATTGCAAAAACACTCTGTACTTTTCTTCACAATATGATAACCTAATGAGGGGAGATTTCCAGCTCCCAGAATTGAGATTTATATCCACACTGACCCTCATCATACATTTATAGAAAAATCTTGAGCAAAATGCAAGTTTAGACCAAAATTTTGTCACATTTCCATAGAGCAATTATTATCACAATTTATATGACATCCCTAAGTCCTTCCTGATAAATTATCCATCACATACTTCCACTCATGGAATCTACCAACAGTTCACAGACATGGCGAATACATTTTACTTCAGAACTCGAAAATAGCAATTATCAATCAAAAATCCATATTTTTTCGCAAAATCTTCCAATTTACTATGAGTTCTCTATCAAACTACTTTATGAAGATGTCTTAAGTATCAATCCATTCTAAAACTTGAATAATGTAATTCTACGCAAACCTTTGGATATATTACTTCACATGTGTCATCGATAGAACATTCTACGCAAGAGAGGTGCTTATCGGACTGTAAAAACTAAATCTGGCAACAAGGGGGACGCCACTTCAAACATGAAGTGAAAGCATATATATAGATAGGACGCCACAATAAACGCAATATGTAACGTATATTATTGACGCCACATTGATGCTATGATGAAAGGAGGTCATATTGTATAGGAAATGGGAACTCTGTGAATATTGCGTGAAATGGAATTTCTGAGTGATATCTGAAGAGCCCATGAGAAATTATGTGATATACTTCGATCAGATCTCAACTATACGCGTTCCTTTTAGTAGACGCCAAAATGGACATCTTTGTAAGGACGTCAAATTGATAGGAGGATTTATATATATATATATATAATATATATATATATATATATATATATATATATATATATATATATATATATATATATATATATATATATATATATATACATATATATATATATATATATATATATATATATATATATATATATATATATATATATATATATATATATATATATATATATATATATACATATATATATATATATATATATATATATATATATATATATATATATATATATATATATATATATATATATATATATATATCTAATAGTGTACAAGTAAGTTACGTGATGTTTATGTCAGATTTTTTTATGTCTCTCCGGCACATTATTCAGAGAGAAATATGTAATTAATATAATGATACGACATTGTACATAGACAAGAAACAATTTTTCTTTTTACTAATATCTTGTTCCTTCATTGGAATAGAAATTTCAACTATTCCAGAATCGAAATTATATTCTCGAGCTTTTTCATCCCGATATATCAAAATATCTACACTTATCAAGATTAGACAATTCTAAACTCTTTTGAATCATACGATTGGCTCTATTTACATAACACATTTTATATTGGTGATGAATCGTTCTTAAAAAGATAATTTGTTTCAATTATCTTCGTTATTTGAATATCTTTTGTGATTTATACTTCTTTGCTCCTCTTTTTGGAATTTCATTCATGTCTTTTACATTTTGGATATTGTTATTGTGTATATAAAACATCGATTAATACAAAGCTCCACATCCAATTGAATCCATCCGAGAGCAGATAGTTTGTGAAAAAAAGGCAGTATGCGGCTTGGTCAAACAAATTTCGGACGTTAATGAAGGAACGAAAAATTTCTCCTTTGCTTAACCCAATGCCTCAAGCCTTTTGTTTCTTGGTTTCTATTTTATTTAATACTAAAATCAATTTTGGAGATAGAATAGACATCAAGTGAAACTGGAATACCCGGCAGTGATCAAAAGAGTTATACTCAAACTATACTAACTGCAAAAGATATATTAGGCTCCAATCGATAATAAAGATGATATTTTATCTCATTTACTAACAGAATCTGCCCACAAAGATTCCTCTCGAATATGACACTGGAATTTCCTGTGATATTCGAGTTCAATTTAGCGAAAATCTATCGAATTTATTTTGATCTAGAAATATTTTTTCTCATTTAATCAAAATGATCAGAAATATTGTTCTCACATTCAACTCTCCTGTCGATGACTTTGTCTCTTCTTCTGCAACTATTGTGCCTTTGTTTCTAGATCATAGTGATAGAGTGACGATTTGTCGTCTGTAATGACTGTTCAATATGTAGATCTATATCATTCTTGATTCGATAAAGCAGCTCTTAGGACAATTGAAGTCGATGTTCTCTGAGCACATGCACAAATCTTTTGTTGAAATTCATTGAACCGCATATGAACTTCAACTCAGTTCATCAATAACTTCTTTTATTGTAAGTCAGCGGTCCAAGAGCACTCCATCGTTAATCTCCAGATTGTTTTTGTTGGTTATTGTAGTTGACGATTTGCCAGACTGGGGATCAACATCGATTGATTCGCTGTCATTTTTGAATCACATGAATCAGAGAAAAGTGTTCGATCCCTAGTTCTAAAACAACATCGTACTTGAACACTTTGCTTTTCTTTCCTATCCATTTTCGAAATCGACTAATCCGCCAAGAATCGAGAGCATGTCTTCATCTACCAGGCTGTCATTCTTCTGAAAATAAACATTCTGCGGTGCTATAAATGTAACAATCCGAGGACAAAATCTATCCATAATTTTCTAGTCACACCTTGTATGTATGAATCAAGAGTGATAATCAAATTTCACCTTCAAATCTCATTCATTCCTCTTATTTCATCAAATTTTTCTACTTTTGCTACAAATTGCAGCTTTCTGTTCACAGTGATATATTTATGAGTCATTTGCATGATATAGGACTTCTCGCAGCTGCTCGCCTCATGATAAATACCATAAACGCGTCCTTTCTCAGGAAATGCTCGAATGTCCGCATTGCAACCATCTCTTCAAATAATTCTCGACTCTTTTATTTCTGGAGAATTGTGAAACTCATACTCAGACAATGTAATCTGTTTTGAAACGCCAATCGATATCGTAATGAAATTGTGTTAAAAGCTCTGTGCTTCCTCTTGGTTTGTATCTCAACAGAGAATTGGTAAAAGTTCATTCAGCACCGCAATATCCAGGACAATTTAATTCCAACTTCATACACATGTATAATTTATTGATATAATATTTGTGTGTGTAATAAAATTTGTTAGGAAAGAGCTTAAGGTATATAGCTGCAATATCAAATATTTATGAGTTGATATAGGACAAGAAGGAAAAGTTTGAAACAAATATCTAACAACCGTGTAACGTAAACTATTCGTTACAAAAGTTATTGGAGCAGCATTTATTGTATTAATGCCAATATAAATAGTCAAATTCACTTCCATCATACATGGTATATCAATAATGGCGCTTGAAAAGAATTATTGCGCAATTCTATGCTGAACACCAATCAAAAAATTCGTTTACTAGTTTTGTGTGAGCCTTTTGGTAGTGGCATTATTTGTTGCAAATAAAATGATTTTTGCTGCTTATTTATCTGCTATTTGTTGCAACAGCGCGTCCATAAATTAGAGCGATCCTTAAATTTGAATGTGGCCACAATGTAGGCTCTCCATATTCAGAGCAAAATACGAACAGTATCTCCCATTGTCCACTTCCATGCATTTTATTGTTGTTGATATCCAAACAGTTAAACCAGGCTAAAGCAAATTAAAATTCTGTAACGTTATCCAAACAAATAACGCTTGCTCAAGCCCACTCTGGTTGAACTCAGGAGAAATTAAAAGGCAGCGTACACTCAATGTAGTGTGTGATGCTGGCGATTACAGCAATTGTCCATATGAATTAGCTAAACGAATAATTCAATAATTCACAATTGTATCATCCAGTGAAGGTGCGCAATATCAATTTTACAAACGAATAAGATAAGAACTAGAAATAACCAATATTTATTTATATTATTCGAGTAACGTCGTGACTGCTGTAATGCGAGAACAATGACAGATACAGCGGTTTGTACCGACTCAGTGGTCGACTCCGCGACCGCTCGACGATGGCACACAGCGTTTTGTGTTGACTCGGTCGCTACTCGATGATAATACACGCACAAGCAACCGACATGCGACTTATTAAAAATACACGCAGTTTTGTCAGATATCGGGTGCGTTTAGGGTAGAACATATGATCTTGCACTTTTGGAGCTGCTATATTCACGCTGGAAAACAAGGAACAAGAAGAATCGGCGAATATAGTTCAATCCAATTGTCAAAAACCACCTACTCAAAGGACATTTCTATATACTTTTTTTGCGAAAGTGAAAGACGTGTCCCACAACGCTGAGCGATCATGAATTCTATTTATCAATTTCTCGATATTGAGATTCGACTGTTCATACTCATGCTGCAAATTTTGTAGTTGCATCAAGAATACCATCTCGCGATCAGCCGATGTGAGCGTCAGCTCTCATACAGACCAATGTAAGTAAGCGTCGATCCTGCAATAGAACCACCCGCGTTTCTTCGAGTAGACGACGTGTCGAGACGGCTTAGGAAACGCGAGACGGTTTCAATGCAGCGTGTGCTTTGAATCATTTGGAAACTTGAACGTAAGTGTTGAGTCGGCAAGTTGGTCACCAATTCGGCACAAACTGCTGTGTGTGTCATCGTCTTCAAGGTAGCAGAGAATTGGACAAACAAAATCCCAAGTTTCTACGGAGCTATCACGCGTACTATGAGTGATACGTTTTATTCTATGATGCAATACTCTTTTCAAATTTACAGTTATTTCCAATTTGAGTCCCAGCACTCATTGTTCCCTCCTTTGCTGGCTACTACCTGAAGGGTGTTTAAGTATTTAGTGCAGCCAGTCACAGGTTAATGAAAAAAGGATTAGTAGTTTTGTCCAGAGGATAAGGCCATCTTGTTCATTCCTTACAGTAAATCTGCTTGAATCAAGATCCCACACGCGATGCTAGTCTTGTCTACAAGTTAAAAAAAATTTCACCTCTAACAGACATTACTTAATAAGTCACACAAGTTATCAATGAGTATTATATCACAATCCACAAGTACGTTACTCATTCTTGAATAATAAAATCTTCAGGTGCAGTAATTATCTTGCGGATTATTCGAGACGTGGTAGTTGGTTTATTTTATTGCTTTGGTATTCTTTTACAAAGTTTATTCCAGAATACATAATGAAGACAAAGCGATTCTGAAATTTGTTGATATCCATCTGTGTGCGAGTATAATAGAGTCTCCGCCTGTATTATTCCCAAAATATGGGATCTAATTGGAATAATTCATACATCAGACAGACATCTCAGATGAACGCAATTTTCATCATTCAAAGTCTGTTGTGATGATGCACCACCGATCAAGAAGCATAAGCCGTGTTGACTTTAACGTCCTGCACGACTTTTTGATAACGAATGAGGAGCAGAAAAATACAATATATCATCAATTCTTCCCTCGACGCATTCCACTTCATATCGAAAACAATGCGCAGCAATAATTAACATGCAGAATTTCCCCATTGATTCCATTTAATTGTATTCCAGGTCATCGCCTGCATGACTGCTTTCTGCTTGTCATGACGACGGGTACTTCCATTTACGAGATTCAATGTGCGCTCCGTATACTGCTTCAGCACCCAATAAAACTAACAATGAAAAGAGATTATGAAATGGAATGCGCGAATCGTGAGCTGCTCTCCAGTGTCCAGCGAATATGTAGAACGCAAAAAGAGCGGATTCGAAAAAGATTAGTGTATTACATCAATTCATACTCTTTTCGCAAGTGGTAAAAATGCAATTACAGAATAATATCTGATATTGTACAAAAAAAGTCTTTCATCTGTATTCCATATCCTCATCTGATTTCTAAAGGAGCTCGTTCTTATCATCTTGATCTGAAGGAACAATTTCATCCTGATGTGGTGATTATAGCTATCAACGCTTACAGATCTTGTTCTAATTCATTATCCAGGAATAATAATCATTAGAAGACCCACATTATGTTTTAAAGAGCGCTGGTTCGATACTACAATCAGGCTAAAATAGAATACCCAAGCCTCAACAACAGAGATTAATCTTCTTGAAACATGAAAAACTCATAAATTTGATTTGTATGAATATAAAATGGTATATTGGATGATGCTGACTGTTACGTAAAATGAAGAAAACGATGTATGGGCATTCAGTCAAAAGTTTATTAATTTCCTGCTCTTCAGTTGCGGTCCCACCTGGACCATCTTCAGGAGTGCTACATTCATACAATAGTGTGAGAAAGTGGAACAAAAAATAACAAATCAAAGTGTAATGAATAATTTACTTATAATAGAATCAGTGTTTGTGTATGTTGTCATCTGTAGTGTTACATGAATATGTTGTTTTCGTTTATAAGTCGATGTAATAAAAATGAGAAAAAACAAACATGTTTTCAGTCAAAAATAGAAGAATAAATGAGGGTATATATAAGAAAAAATTTCAAAATATGAAAACTAAGCGTGGCCACAACTGACCATTATGAAAGACAGAGGCTAAGTACATGTTACATGAAGTGAGTGCCCGTGTAATGCGGAATATCAAAAATCCCACAAGTCACAACAGTCAATTGTTGAAGTCAACCAATGAAAAACATGTTTGTTTTTTTTTAGTTTTATTACATCGACTTATGAAAGAAAACAACACATTTATATAACACTACAGATGACAACATACGCAAACACTAATTCTATTGTAAGTACACTATTCATTACACTTTTTTTTTTTGTTGTTATACATTCTCACACTATTGTATAAATGTAGCACTCCTAAAGATGGTCCAGGTGAAACCGAAGCTGTATTATAGAAATAATAAATTTTGACTGAATGCCCATACATCGTTTTCTTCATAGAATGGCGTGATCAATGCCCTGAACTCCTGAATACTCTTCGGCATCAGTTGTCATTTTTGATACATTTGGACCCATCCCTGAACAGAAGATGTCCCCAAGAGCTGGCGTCATTGAGTCGTTGCTTAGTTCACTCCACTTTTTGACGTCAGTGAGCACGACTTCTTGAAATCAGTCTTCCACTATCGGTTTCGCACCAGTTGATCATAAACCAGGGCTTTTGTAACATTTTAAAGATTATGCTGCAGTCGCCGCGCCAATTCAAAAGGCTGTCTCTTCACTTATACTACAAGATTCCGGTCCTGTCGTACTTTGTAAATGCGACTGGACTCACTACCAGGCTTTCTTGAGGTTGTGCTTGTTCCTTTGTGCCAACAAATAAGTCCTGTAATCACACTTTGAGATTGACTGAAATTTGTGGCTATATCGATTTGTCGATCTTCCTGCTGATACATTCGTGAGGCCAAATCATCACATTTTCTTGAGAGGTTATTCCTTTGCATTACGTTATTCAATAAAAATGCTACAGTTTTGAACTGAACGATTGCAAGTGTTCTTGATGACAGAGAGAAGCCTAAAACATACTCACAACTCTAGATTTCTGTGAAAAACTCACCGTGTATCAATATATATGCGACAATAATACCCAAATAGCTGTGTAGAGTCGAGAATGTTCCCGAGTACAATGTCCCTAATATACTCAATCTAATCCTCTTAATGTCTTTGCGAACGTAAAGCTAATTGAATCCATTTGGAAGCACTTCTTGTTGATCTTTCTAATTCTACCATAGGAAAAACGGAAGCAGCTAACAGATATTGTCTACTATACTAGTAGTTTGACAATAACCATTTGAAGAGTACATGTTCCAAATTGTCATTTGCTCGTGTTACTGACTCTCTGCTTCCAGTTTTAAACAAAAAGTAGACACCATTTGCACATGTGATTTTACATTAGAAATCAGTAAAACACATACGACGACAAAAAAACAATCGCTACCGTATTGTTGAATAAGCACCCTTGTTTCACTACTTTTAAAATATGTTGGTAATAAACTCTTTCCTACCGTGAAATTTTGCTCCTGTTGTATCGATGTAAGAATAGCCTGTACTTATCTACATTTCGTAACACGTGCATCGATAATTCCTTCCTTTGGATATGTCAGCTCATAATGTTGAATATTAATTGTTCTATTGCACGAGCTTCAGAGAGATATTTGCTACAAAATTCAACAAAAAATTGATATGACGGAAATAAATAGGAAAAGCACGTCAATTTACTTTCTCGTACTTCTTTCTTTCTATCTCTTGCTCTTTCTGTGAGTGTTGATGAACGCAAGAGATAAATTGGAAAGAATAAGAACGCCAACAGCCAATACACAATATTATGACGTACGGCACGTTGTATTGTACCTGTTGTACACAATTGATCAAATCTATTTTCCATCAGTGAATTTTTCTGATATGTAAGACTATGTTAGGCATATATTCATGTTTGTCATTCTGCTTGGTTTATTCGAATCGCCCGTAGGGCCTTTCGCATATCAATTTATTGCTAAATGAACCAAATATGACATTTGTACCTTATGCTAGTTTCTTGACAAATATAGGACATCGCCATTTGGCAATTTCAATTTTTCATAGTCTCAGGACGATAGCTGTCCCATATTATCTTTTTTCATGGCACTACATTCCATTACAGCTCCTCCATTTAAGCCTACTTCCAGCGTCAATTTTCCAGTCCGTCATTGCAATCACTCTAGGACCTTTCTTGATCTGATCTTTGTATAATCTATCAGGTTGAAGCATCATCCTGTCCATCCATGCTTTATTCCTTGAATCATTGTATCCTTATTCAGTCGAAGTTGAATAATAAGTTGGAGCCTAGCATGATAATCCAGTCAACAAAATTGGAGGTTGTCACAAATTCACCGTAAATGGTATAAGCTGTGAAACTCAGCAGCTGTCACAATGTCATCATGGGAGAAAATACATTCCGGAAAGTTTTAAGGATGCACATGGTTCACGTGAATTTAGTTCAATTCTGTTGATAATCACCTGTATCAAATTTCAATTAGATATTGAAGCATTTGAGATGCAGTGATAATATTATTTATCAGGGTGCCAACTCGATTTCGCCGCGATATATTCAATTTGCATGTAAATAACATACATCGGAAATTCCAGTACAGAGCCTACGTGAGGTAGAAGTTTAATCGCACTAATTACATCACGACGCAGGAGATCATCACTTTCACCTTCAGGCCGAATATAATTAATTTCATCTTGATTAAATACTTCCGCAATGAATAGTGTGTAAATTCATCAATTATGTACCACTGGTATTATTCATGATTCTCCAGTTTCAAACACTAATACATATGCATCGCAAACTTGGTTTTAAGAAGTTACTAAAACTTAGTTCTCAAGAATTATTTTCGTTATTAAAATATTCTGTTAACAAAAATCATGAGCAAAGTTTCTCAAGTAACAAAACACAACGAATGATTATTATTTTAGATATGATTTAAAATGCAAAGCACGATTTGTTATTTTATTTTAGCTCCGAGAAGAAGCCCACATAAATAAGTAGCACAAAGAGACGCTTCACATGAATTAACCATATCAAAACTACAGCAAAACTCCCAAAATTCAAATCCGTCTACTTTAAAATTGATGAGCTCCCAAATCTTTCAAAACCCAATGTAATGCACGCCACGTCTCGTAGGGAATTGAATAAAAAATATTATTCTTCTCGAAAAAATGAAGTTTTGTTCATGTTTATCCATCGACAAATTTCGGTTTATACGCAATTAAAATGAATATCCGCTGAAAAGACCACAAGAATAATTGAAAACCGTGAAAATCATGCACAAATTAACTATCAGTATTTTACAGTGTATTCTGTTTGTGCGTTGATAAATGATAAATAAGACAAAACTGGAGTAAGACGCAACATGTTATTCAAACATGAAGGTGAATTATCAAACTTGTGTAATCCCACATGGCAGTTATTATTTATATTAGTCAAGTTACACTGCGATCCATGAACTGATTTCAGCTGTGATAATAGATACTCCTTCCAGCTGATGTGAGATGAATCGTCGTACAAATATTTATGATTCAATAATACCAGAAAACATTCATCCAATATGTAAGGTAACATGATTTAGTAAAGAACAAATAGATACCACAAGCAGGTATTCATTCCATGATTTAGGGATAAGTTATGGGAACAAGAGGCGTGATATGCCTTGATTCACTCTCTGGCAATGATTTACAGGAATAAGGCAAATCTCCCTCCAGGGATTCTCTCTCAGCATCAAGAGCAATCTCAGAGAAACCCAAGCAAGAGAAGTGAATTATTTGTGTCTGCAACTGTACTGGAAAAGATGGTATTAATATCTGAATGAAAACAAATGACTGTAATTCATACAAGATCTTGAGACTCAATCGTTTATCCATCATTCTTTTATTTGTAAAGTTTTCCCATATTGTTAATATTGATATTCAAGCTGAAGAGTCCACAAAAAGTTATTGTAGATGACTAAGGGCCAGTTTCACTTAAGCCAGTTGAATTTATCCAGAGGTTATTTTATACGAAAACTATTGTTGATACAATTGTAACTATAGTTACTTACTCAAAATAACCTGTAGATAAATTCAACTGATTTTGGTGGAACCGGGCCTAAGGGATATTATTTAATACATTCTGCTAGCAGTAGGTGAAAACAAGTGAAATTATCAAGAAATCACTGCGAAAACTCCATGTTGTCTAGACAACATGTTAAATTTTCACTAACAAACTATTCTGACATCACAAACCAAAGAATATGGTTTGTTTATATTATAGATTAAAAATGTCAAAATCAGTAGCAATTCCAAATTTTTCTAAGTATCAGTCAAAAATCGACAAAAATATATGATGAGAACTGAACCAATAAATTCAGTCAAATCCTAAAATACTATTTGAAAGCAGTTATTCAAATAAATTTTGATCTTATTTTATGACATTTGACAGATATTCTCCCTTAATAAGTATCATTCGTGCTTGAAAATTAATCACATAATTCTCATTCAAGCTCGTTATAGAAATTATAAACAACAAGGTCCAATGGATATTATTGGTAATTTTGAAACTTTCGTAAAATCACCTCCGAATATTTTATTGTTAGTTAGCATATTTATCATTCTTATTCAAAGAGAGATCCAAATAGAAGATGAAAATGGTGTTAAAATCTGCGTGCACACATAAACATCTCTGTGAAATAGGGCACACAGTGCACACACAGACTACTCCATTCTCTTCTTGTCCTTAAATGCTTTCACATCTTCTTTTCATACATTTCTTGTGGAGAAAAAACTGACGTGAACATCAAGTGACTTACTTATACATCATTGGATATATATATATATATATATATATATATATATATATATATATATATATATATATATATATATATATATATATATATATATATATATAATACGATGTGATTTTGTGTTTGATCATATATATCATTGGATATATATAATATATATATATATATATATATATATATATATATATATATATATATATATATATATATATATATATATATATATATATATATATATATATATATATATATATATATATATATATATATATATTCAAACACAAAATCTCATCGTTCCACAGTTAATCGTTTTGGATTTACCCAAAGACTCTGAAAATCTGTCAATTAGATGCGCTTCCAGCCGATTCGGTTGCTATGGAAACAGTAGGCCATTATGCTTATACTACAACATTCCTAAATACTGATTTCCAAAATTCTAGCACTATCAACAGATCTGAATTTATGCGCAAAATTTAAAAATAAATTCCTACTGAAGTGCATTTTCGGTTCAATCTATTGTTATGAAAATAGTAGGCAATCATTCAGATGCTACAGCAGACTGAAATACCAAATTTCAATATTCTACATCTGATCGTTTTGAATTTATGCGAAAAATTCCAAAAGACTGTCAAGTAAAGTGCACACCCGGTTTGGTGGATCTCAATAAAATTAGGATGTGAGCATCTAAATGGTATAATCGTTCTAAATACTGAATTCTAATAATCTACGTTCAATCGTTTTGGGTTTATGCGGAAAATTCAAAAAATGCTTCGAGTAAAGTGCTCTTCCGGCCTAGTCGATAGCAATCATAATGCAGGATGTACAACTAGATATTATAAAAGTGCCTAATACAAAATTTAAACATTCTATGGGTGATGTGCACCAACTGATTTTCTCTCAAGAGTATGTCCAACTTCTGTAGTACTTCATGAGTAAACAAGAAATTGGCGACTTCCATTAAAGAGTAACTTACTAAGGTGGTAAATTCTCTTCCTTGCTTACTCCGAGAGCCAAAAATATTATTACTCTCGAATCAATACAAATTCGAGAGCACCAACGGAGAGAAAATTACTAAAAAAGTAAATTCATAGTAAATTTGGAATAAATCTACTCTTACGTCGTAGGTGGAGTAAAGTTGCCGATCAGATATTTGTGACGTTTCTGAAGTAGTTTTTTCCATTAATTGCTCAAAAAATGGATTATTCAGTATACATGAATATTTTAGATACATATGACAAGAAAGAATTGGTTCAAATAATTCGTAAAAGAAGGTATCCACTGGAATTTTATACGGAAATAGAATTTAGAGAAAGGATTGGTTTTCAAATACAGTCTCTTTTACGACTTTTAGACATGGCCGAGCAATATTTGGAAAATATTACGAGAAAGAATGTAGTTTTATCTGCAAAGTTACAGCTTTTTTGTGCGTTGCGCATTTTCCGTACTGGTATATATCAAATTGTAGCTAGTGATTTAATTAATGTTCATAGAACTACTGCCGGCAGGGCATTTCACAGGGTTGTTAACATTCTTCTCGCAATCAAGCCATTATATATTTGTATTCGTATGCCTTTCAATAAGGAACAATGTTCCCAGAACAAAAGAGTATTTTATCATTTCGGAAGATTCCCAAATGTTATTGGTGCAATTGATTGTGTCCATATACCAATTTTAGGTCCACCTTGAGAACATAATGGAATTTTCCAAAACAGAAAAAGTTTCTTCTCAATTAATACACAAGTTATTTGTGATTCAACTATGAGGATATTGTTAATAATAAATATTGTTAGTCACTGGCAAGGATCAACATATGATGCGCGAATTTGGGATAACAGTGCTATAGGTGCAAGATTTGAAATGAGACTATACAATAATCTTTTAGTTGGAAACAGTGGTTATGCCTTGTCCCAATATTTGATGACACCAGTCTTAGATTGAATTTCAATAAATATATTCAGTATTCAACATGACTCCTTCACCATTACTTACCTTTCAAGAACTATGAAATAAGAGTCATACTCACAACAATTGAAATAAAAGTGTCATGTTTTTTGTTTCGATTATATTAACATATGTTCTTTTCCATAGTTTCGACAAGTCGCGCCTTTTCCACTCCTGGAAAGTTTTTAATCCTTCTCTCAGAGTAGATGTCATCTACTTCTATAGTTATTACTCTGGAAGTAATTTTGCAAACAGCTCTTCAAAAATACTACAGGAGTATTTCACTCCACTAATAATTTACTTTTGGATTTACTACTACTAAAGTAACATTTAATACAATAGTAAATAGGATTTTTTGGTGCTCCCCACCCTATGACTGTTTGTTTAGAATTTATGCGGAAAATTCAAAAAGTCTGTCATAAAAAGTGCACTCTCGACTCAGCAAATTGTTACAAAAATAGAAGATGACTATTAAGATGCTACAGCAATTTCAAATGCTAAATTCCAGTATCCTATGGCTGATCACTCTGAATTTATGCGGAAAATTAAAAAATAGTTTCAAGTAGACTGCACTTCCGGCTCAGCCGATCGCAATCATAATGCAAGATATACAATAAGATGTTCTAGAAGTTCTTTATACGAATTATGCTATGACAGATCATTCTATATCTATGCAAGAAATTCAAAAAAAGTTTGAAGTAAAGTGCACTTCTGGCCTGGCCGATTCCCACAAAAATTGCAGATAATCATTCTGATACAACATCAAATTCAAATATTGAATTTCAACATACAACGATTGATCATTCTGGATTTATTAGAAAAATTTGTAAAAGATTTCAAGTGAAGTGCTTTTCCGGTACAGACGATTGAAACCATAATGCGAGGTGCACAACTAGACCCTATACCAGTCTTAAATACAAAATTTCAACATTATACGTTTAACTAGTTTTGAGATTTGCGAGTTACGCACGCACTCACGCACTCACGCACGCACGTACGAACGCACGCAAGCACGCACGAACATACGTACCGACATCAAGGCAAAAATTGTCAAAATGGATTTAGGGATGCTCAAAACGGATATTTCCATCAAAATCTGGATAGGTGAATTTTGTCGGTTTCACAACACTTACTTGTTACTTTGTACAAGTAAGTAAAAAGAATGTAAAACATATTGACGGATGAGCGAACCTGATGTTGTCAAGTTCATCCGGATGTTTTACTGAACGAGAAAGCATCAAACATCAAAAATTGCACCCGAAGATGGATACATTATCGCAAAAATATGACAGAATAAGGCATTCTGTCTGCAATATGAATGGCGTAAGCGACGATGAAAGAAACATTTTATGATGTAAATCCTCGACTAGTGTAAGTTTCATCCTTGCTCATTCGAACATAATAAAAGGATAGATGGATTAGTGCTCGCAGTTTAGTAGGATTCTTCTATCTGTAAAAAGTTTTTTTTCTGGAAGCTCAATACCACAAAGATATTACGTAGAAGAGTGACATTTTCTATTACTACTTATTATGCTTTATTGTCCTATGCTTGAGACTTCGTATTAATAGGCTTTACCTCGAAGTCTAGGGTTGTATAACGTTTGATATACTTCAATCAGTATTTACTATGAAGTTGGTCCAAAGTTATTCATCTAGTATTATCTATGAAATAGATTACTCATTCAGATGATTATTTTAAATGCAAATAAATGACTGATAAGAACGTGCGGCTTGTGTTGAATTGGAGGAATTTGCAAGCACGCTGAAAAATTGCAGAATTCTCCGTCTCCTTTTTCACAACGACCATTAACTGACAAATGATTTATAGCCCTAACTCAATCTATGCTTTGCTGCTCTGAACCATGATGATAAATGCTGCTGAGAAGCATCAAATATGAATTTTAATCGCTCAGAAAATTCGATCATATTATTGGTTTGTGAGGTTGCTGGTGTTTCTTTTCAGCCTTTCTTCTGACTTTAATATATAATAGATATATTTTGTTTGACGTGACACATTATCCAGAATAAAAACTGAAACTCATTGCGAAAGAATGAACATTTTCATTGTGATTTATTTACTTTAATGTGCAATGGATTATTTGGTTGTTTTTACTCATTCTGTACAGAGCGCAGAAGTTTACTTAATGATGAGTTAGGCAATTCTAGAGTATGTGAAATAGATCAACCGAAACTAGCGGAACGGGTTATTTTTATTGTAATTTTTGAGAACTTATTGAGATTAAACAAATCATAGCGCCAATTAATTGAACTCTTGTCACCCGAAATCAGGATTGTACAAGCCATGATCATGCGACCGGACATAGAAGTATCAAGTAGTAATAAATGACAAAGACAGCACAAACTCTTCATAATGTCCAAATATATAAATGGTCATAAGATCTGTCGTGTATTGACTTATAATCTAAATCCCCATGAGCTTCAAAGATTCTTTGGTGATCACTCACAACACTACATTAAATCGACACTGCGTAGATAGTGTTTGTACTGACAAATCTCTTTCCGGGAAGGGCTCGATCTGACGGAAGCTTGTAGAAGGTAAGAGCTCCCAGATTCGTAATACAGGATACTGAGTTAATTAACGTTATTACACAATAGTGTTCACAGGATTAACCCTTTGGGTGAGGGTCATAGCACACACAGACTATTCATCGGAGAATCAATATCTTCATCCGTTACCTAAGGGCATGTACGGATGCCCTCAAAATCAGTAACGGAAGTCTTGGCATGTTTACTTGACTACACAAGATAGATAACAACTGGGATCAGCCATCCTATTTCAAGAGTTTGATATAAAGTCTATTAACAGGGCAGTTTTAGAAATTTTGCAGAGCACGATCATCACTTTATATAACAAAAATGGTCTAAATCTCCAATACATTTATTGAAATTGTATTTCAGCATAAATTTGGTTTCTAGCTGCTGCCCAGATAGCAATAACGTCCTGAGAATATTCTCTAGTTGTCCTGTGAATGCCCTGGATATTCGAAATATTCATGGTATATTCCAACAGCCTATAAGTCTTCTGGAAATATCCTATTTTGCTTATTCTTGGAATATTCATAATCAATATACATAGCATATTCCTATATACTATGGATCATCTGAGAATAGTCTATCTAGATTATTCCTAGAATATTTGATACAAATATTCAAAGATTATCACATTTTGTATATTCTCAGTAGAATATATGATAGATATTCATGTTATAATCTATTTTGCTTTGCTTTATAAACTTTATTCATAACTGAGAACGATTGTTGTTCGTGAGACCAATGGAGACTTCAATGATTGTGTTATCACAGGTTAGGATGAAAGAGATGAACGACTTCAATTGTAACCAAAACAAGAATTTAGATTTCAACAAACCTAATATAAAAACAAATCACAATTATCGCAAAATTTTATGAGAAAAATTATATCTAAGTTTTATTTTCGTACATTATGCACATTTCTTGTCGAACAAAAAAGAAAAAATAAATGGAATGAATTTAACATTTTTGTCTGGTGAAATATTGGAAGCATATAAAAATACTCAAAAAAAATTTTATGCTCCCAAAGTCTTTTGTCTAGATTTTGATTCTTTCATTTCTGCAAAAACCTAATTTCTTTATTCAAAATAGTTGAAGACAGGGAAATTTCACATCTATCTAATTTAAATATGCATGTTTTCATTACTTGATCATTGGAATATGGCTTGAATAATTGATTGAATATTAGTCTAAATCATTGACACATAAAATTTTCAAATGGATTTCTGTATCAGAGTAGTTTGGGACAAGACTGAATGGAAGTATTTTGAAAATGAGAATCAAAAAAGCCTTTTTTTTAGGTTTGGAAATTTTCCGTGACGTCCAAAGGTCTATTGTCACTCAAACGGTGGTCTTATTCATCATCAAACATTTTGAGAATATACGTGGCGTTATTGTCTGGCTTGTTAAGCATCATCTAAATCATTTTTAAGATTTTTAGTTAGATCACGAGCTAGATAAATTATATATTTAACAAATTTACTTGTCAAAATCGCGCTTCTTTCGACTAAACAATATCCAGTACTCTGAAACTAAGCTTTCTCTTCTTGCGCATGCTCGTAAAACTCGGAAGTCTGTCAAAATGTTTCTAAATAGCATTCGAAAAATGATACAATGAATGATATATATGTCAACTCTTCCCATACATTTCCTCTGATTTACAAGTACATCAAGTTATAACATAACATAATTTTTTCATGAATAAGATCAAATTTTCTCGGAATTTGTACACCCATGAAACCTACTGTTTGAGAAACATAATAGACCTTTGGACGTCATCATGACGTCTTATAAGTATTAAATCGATCTTTCATTAGAACAAAGCAAAATTGAACATAATTTTTATAACTTATACCTATTATTTATCCAATATTTTCATATTTTCATGAAAGTTTATTAAATTTTGATAGTAGTGGAGTACCTACGCCACGCAGTAATAGAAGATAAATAAATAATAATAAATGAATGTATAATATTTTCAGACACTACATTCAAGACGTGATATTTTAAAATGTTTTGGAATGCATGGAATATTTTTGTTAAATCTTGACCTGTAGAAGATGCACAAAGCTCTGCCGATTTTAGTGAAAGTTTTAAAGCAGGGTTATAAAGATGTGAGTCACCGTGTCGTACTTATCTCGGCCACATGGTATCAGATATTCCTTTGTTTGTGTGAATATTGGCTCTGAAAAATGTGAGTATTCTATATTATTTTCATTTTAGCTATTGATTGAACAAAAAATAAAGATTTCTTGACTGAACATTGAAATTATTATTCCCTTCTCTTAAATCAATACTCATTTATTTCACTTGGTGTTTGTATGAAATCCTGTAAATATACAGAATAAATGTGTTTCCAGGTATCCGATGGCTCAAATTAAAGAGGAAGATGTGGTCAAATTAATAAGAAGAGTGATGACATGAATTCTAGCGAATGAATTAGCCACTGGATATAGTTGGCAGGACTATAAAGAGAACAAAATATTCAACAAATTCAAATTGACTACTGCAATTATTGGTAAAGCATTGTTTTAATATAATTAATATTATCTGTTTCAAATGATTTCTCATTTAGGAATCTGCCAAGAAGAGATATACCGCCAGGAAAGTCACAGAGAAATAAATTGGATTGAAAATTACCAAACGGCTGAGCAAGGCTCCTGAACATATGAAAATTAGAGATCAATAGATTATATGATGTATATCTACATTCGTATCTTGTTTTTATTACAAATATGGTTTTATTTTTTTCATATTATATATATTTCTTTAACTCTGGAAGCTAAGTGCAATACGCAATGTATTTTTACATTTTTGTGAGTTATAGGAGTGTAATTTTTTTTTCTCAATTGTACTTATATAAGAATAAATATTTCCTATTGATTCAATTTCTTGTCACAGATATGATTTTATTTCTCAAAAAAATATAGCTTTAATATGGTCATAAACCAGCCCAGAATATTCCAAGAATATGATTTCAATTATCCCTATAATATTCTTAGCATATATTAAACATTTACTTCATAGAGATTTATAGATTATTCCAGGAATATAACATCATATATTCATAGCATATTTCAGGATGATTCCTGGGATATTTATAGGATATGCAATATCGGGACATGGGAATATTCTATCAATATCCCACAAATATATACCGATAAACATAGGATATTCCAACAATAGCTGAATATTCGGAAAAAATATTCTCTGCTTATTCTTGGAATATTTCTTTGCTATCTGGGTGCAGTTTCTAGCAAAATAAATGTGAATGAAGTTGATACAATGAATTTTATAAATATTTTCAATGCACTAACGTCGGAAAACGATCTGGTAACGATTTATTTGTGAAGAATACTACATCCGAATGTTGTTGGTAACTACTACAAGAGAATATAGTTCTCATTTTCATGTGATTTCCAGGATAAAATATCGATGGAATTTCCATGCTTCTACTTTTTATTGATAACACTATGATATGCGTGATATATTTGGAACGTATCTCTAATTTCCATTGTATGCAAGTGGATAAGTATTTGCGGCAGTTTTAGTACTCTCAGCAACTCAATAACTTTCTTATTTCCGCTGAATTTGACGCGAATGAGTTCACAATGTAGAATTGGAAGTTGCCATGTTCATACTGTAATGTTTGTTGCTTGACGAAATCCAATTTGTAATTAAATGAAAGTCACTAT
Source organism: Dromius quadrimaculatus (assembly GCA_963989225.1). Taxonomy (NCBI): domain Eukaryota; kingdom Metazoa; phylum Arthropoda; class Insecta; order Coleoptera; family Carabidae; genus Dromius; species Dromius quadrimaculatus. The sequence continues at coordinate 10,926,826 of OZ022328.1, forward strand.
TTAATAATCTAAATGAAATGAAAGCTTTATTCTCCTTATGTCACTAATAACACTATATTTATTTATTCGTCACTTAATTCTAATTTAAACAAGGTCATAGATATTTATATTTCACTATTTATATACACTGTTTACTTTACTGTTCGATATTTATTTCACCAGTACTACTCTTACTACTGTACTGTTCTCACGTCTTTTGCTTGGCCTTATATAGAGAAATATTGATTTCTCGAATGTTTCTATGTCTCGACTTCTTCCATTTCTAGAATATCACTAGAGGCTTCTATTGGGAAGGGTGATACACTGCGACGCGGTGCGGCGTAAGCGAGGACAAGAAGCCCCTCCCCATACTACGTCGTCTTTAGGAGCTTCCCCCACTCTCGCACCTACCGAACAAATAATGTCAAACTTAGTCTAGCAGTTGTTCCTGGTGCATTATTTTTTCTACTCAACTCTCAACTATGAAATTCTCTTTATATTTGTCTGCATGTATTTCGAGTGATATCATGTTTTTTTCACTCAAATACTTGCAGACGACAGCAGTGAACTTACAAGGATATTTCTCGACGTTGCATTTTCATATGCTCTCAATAATTATTCAATTTCACTTAGAGCAGAATAGCTTTCAAGTTCATTAGCATTCATCAAAAAGATGTGTTCCATGGTTGTAGCGCCTGTTCTATCAGAGATGCAGCATGAACTCAATCAAATCAGTGGTGTGAGTGTATCACATATTTGGAGAGTCATATCCGCTGTTTGCTTTTCTGGCGTAACTCTCAAGTCCCATGTATACTATATATTTGTGTCGAGAAGGAGTTCCAGTTTTATTCCACACCCAACAAAGTTTTCACACCATCATCTTGAATAGGGGGGTAAATGTAGACTCGTATTAAGTCCTTGGTAGCATTTGTTAGCCGTGAACAAAGCTTTGAAAATGGAGCTGATACATGGAATGCATAGATATAAGTCTGCAGCAGCGTTGTCCACCCACTTTAAAGCGACTTTTAAAAAATGTCTGTGAAACAAAATTTAATAAGTTGATAGAAATGGAAACCTGGTTGTTTCACACCATCATCCTGAATTGGGCGTCAACTGTAGACACGTGCTTTATTCTTATTAGGATTCTCCAATTCAGTCGAGCAAACATTCGATGGTCGGGTTTGAGAGCCGTACTCGAAACTATGCGAATGGAGTTGATACATAGCATGCAGAGATATAAATCTGCAGCAGTGTCATCTACCATAATGCAGTTCAGATGACAGACCTTGTAAAATGACTTTTGCAAAATATCCGTGGGACGATATTTGATAAATTGTTGAAAATCAAGACCTTATTGTTCCCAAAAATCATTAATTCAATAGTCGGTTATCACATATTCATCCTGAATAGGCCGGCAACTGTAACATTGCAGTACGATCAGGTTTTGATTTTCAACCATTCATCAAATTCTGTTTCACGGACAGTTTCTTGAGGTCACTTTACAGTATCTTGCATTTCTTCTCACCTATCGACTCGGCTGCATTATGGTAGATGGCCTTGCTGCAGATTTATATTACTGAATGTCATATAGCAACTCATGGCTTCGTTCCCGGTTCTGAAATTCGACTATCTGAGACTTGCTATATACTAGAAAGTTCTGATAAGGACGCAATATGTGTCTGCAGTCGCTGCCTCATTCAGGATGTGGTATTAAAACCGACTCCTGAATTTGTAGTTCTGTGGAACCATCGGGTCCTAATTTTTCACAATCAATCAAATCCTGTCATAATGATAGTTCTTTTCAATGGTCACTTTATAGTGTCCTGTACAACAGTCGAGTCTCGCATCTATCGCGAGACGACGACCGTAAGATAATATGCAATTACATTTCCAACATATACTTCCATCATTTTATTACTCCAAAATAGCTATCGTAATGGAATAATTTATAAATGAGGATGAATTATGAAGTGAATATAATAGTTTAAAGAATCAGTTATCAAAACAAATCTGTCACTCAGAGAAATAATAAAATAACCAAAGCATCCAGAGTTGTAAGCCTTTTCTTATAGATAAAATTTATCATCCAAAATGTGGTATTACTATAGCTGTATGTACAACTATATCCTGATTTGAGTTATAAAAAATAAATGGTCACGTTAGAATTCGCGCGCGCACGCACGGCAGCCGACCTCGTGGTAGTATGCGGCCAGACTCACAGTCGGGAGGTCTGTTGTTTGTCTCAATCGAGCGGTATGGCTGACATTGATTTTGACACTGAAAAGTTTATTTCAGCTGTTGTGGAACATGTTATTGGACCAGTACAGTGATAAGAATGTGAAGTTGTGGGAAGCACTGAGTTTGGAGTTCAGAGGTGCAGAATTGACTGCTGTTGGAACAAAAAAATACGTAAGTCCTTGTAACTTCTTTGATGCAGTTGATTGAAATGGTTATAATTTTTTTATGAGTGAGCACTGATGAAAATGCTATTTATGGTTATTCTGAGAGGTATTGAGAAATTATATTTCTTGTGATATAGTATTGTGGCTATGTGAGTCTGAGATATACATCTTCATCACTAGGCCAGTAAGTTTGACTGTGTTATGGATGCATTCCTCCTAATAGCTAATGTATTGACTGATCGTTCGCTTACATATTTCGCAGTTGTTTGAATTAGAATGATGTTTCTTAAAAAATTACCATTTCTCATGGCATTTTCTCCACTTCTTACTTCCGGCCACTTTTTTCAAATTGTTCATGGACGTTTCCAAAAGAATAGCTCAATGAATAAATAGAGTAACTCGGCTAAGGAGATTCGTATAAGAACTGTACTACAGGCAAATAAGAGGGAATTATGAAGAAAAATATTGAGCTCAAATGAATGTCAATCCCTTAATATCGATAATTTTGTGTTCGAAACTGTCAATTATTCATTTATTGATTTCTCACAAAGATGTTTCATCATCATGAGGTCATCATATCAACTTGATTAAGTTAATATTTTAGACTGAATCTGATTATAATATATTCTATGCCTTTTTAGAAGTTATTTTTTGAGCGCTGTTAGATATTGTTAATGTATTTCCGCTGAAAGCGCATGCGCAGTAACTATTTTGTGTATCTAAAACTCAAAAGTACAAATGCGATGGACATTATTCATCTATCAAGGTGTTATTTTTTTCAATGGGGCTTTATCCCATTTTATCTCTATTTAATCAATTATATTCACATGAAATGATGTCAAAAATTATAGGATATTCAAAAATATTCATTTCCCACTTTTTTGGTATGTTGAAGTCCGTTTTGTTTTTAGAGAAAGATTTCATCCATAGTTCATCCATCAAAACAATGATGCTAGTTCTCTACGGATTCTTGAATATTGTTAATATGTTTAGCGTGATTTTTCCTACAACAATAGTCGATAAAGTAGCTGTTACTAGAAATTCACTCAAAATCAATGATTCTCACCTGAGCGTTCTGTGGAGTAGATTGTAAAATTCGTCTTAGATCTATACATCATTTCTAACTCGCACATAGTTGTGTAAGATGTAACAAGCTTTGACAACAATTATTTCAGATTCTACATCCACATTCAAAGCCTAGCCTACATCGGTAGTGTAGGTAATTGAAGGTTGTCTCAGTCTCATCTAGAAGTTTACCAACATAGCGACATCCAATTGTATAGGATGATGTGAAGGCGTCGTATAGAGGAACAAAGGTAATGAGTGTATAGCAGAATAAAAAGTTTGCTGTGGCACTGCAATACTTCTCCAACGATAAATTTCATGGTCAGTATCATCGCTGATCGATGAATTTGGAATGTCGCATCAATTAATTGCGTCAAAGTTCCAATTTGAAAATGGTAACGTGGATTTCACTGACTATTCCATTCGTAGTATTTATAACAGGGTTATCAATGCTAAATCGACATATTAGTGGGTAGTTGAACGTATAGAAATATCATCGGGTATTACACTAGTGGTCAAAGTGAGTATTTCACTCAAAGATGTGGATACCTCCAATTAGTAATCTCGTGCCTTCTTTGTATACAATGAAATATTTTTCTGAATATCTTAATCAATTCTATCCTCTGATTTATCACCAGACCTTTTTGAACTAGTTTCCATATCAGAACGCATTTATATCCTCTATTATTCGTCAAAGAAAATGCATGAAATTCTAATTCTCAAATTTGACAGGAGTTTGTTCACTCGTTCCCATGAAAATTACGTGACTTGTTACTTGATTCATAGAGAGCTAATTTGAAAAAATGGTTTCACTCATGGAATAGTCCTCCATATACCATTTGTAGTTGAAGTATTAGTGACTATTTTTATGGTGCAATCATTCATGTTCATTGTGCTTGTGAATACCACTTGTGCTGCACACTCGTGGTATTCAAACCCAAGCACAATAAACATTTGTGATAGCACCACAAAAATAATCGATAATACTTCAACTACCCAAGGTATAATAAATGATTATTCATTTCACATTCGTACCAAGCTTCTTCCTCCGAGAGCTTTGAATTGATACCTAACCGTACATCATTTGGATTACTTGCAGCAAAAAAATTGATAATCGTTTGAATATCCTTTTTGGTACTTCTACTAGAGTTATAATCACAGGAGCTTGGTTTGATACCAAACACGGTAGAACCAAAATATCTCATTCAGAGAAAACTATTGAGAAATGTTTGTTGTTTTCCTATAAGTTCAATCTGTATCTATCAGGGAAAAATATGAATGTTTTTGGAAAAAGATATGACTACAATTGGATGAACTTAGTGTGGATTGCAACGCACGATCGTAGAAAAATTGGATTATCTTAGTAACGCTTGTGTCTTTGATAACTTTATCTATATACAAACCTAGAATACATCAGGAGCTGATGGAGATTTCTTGAGAGAAAGTACGAGATTAAGAGTCAACATCATCAGTCCCCAACGAATTATCAGTTTCTGTAGCCATTTCACTAAGTTTCACAGGCAATTTCACGTTGTTGCATTGTTTAATTTCCACAAACAACATAAATACGACAGAGCGCAGTTGCACGGGCTGTTTCGAATGCAGTTTATAGCCTCACAGAGGATTACAGAACCTTGAAATTTGGAGGAGCTAGAGACGAGGGAACACAAAATATTATCCGACCCTGCTCATTCTTGTCGCAGCGGCTATTCAGTAGCTGCAATCGTATTATCCAAAATGTATTATCTACCTTAGATGTGATCTTGTATTTTTATCACAGTACAACGTATACATCAAAAATACCTAATCTAGCTTCAATTTGGCATTATTGATGCAATAGATGATGATATAATTGGCTTAGTCTTGAGTCTATATCAAGAATAAATCTATGGTTTCCAGTATTGAAAAGTGTTGCAATGTAGACCAAGTTTATATCGCTATATTTTCGCGCAATCGTGCTCACTCCATTCGCTATTTTCTCGTAGCACTATCAAAAGCTTCTGTAGAAGTTTGTAAACTACAATCCCAGTTTTCAAAGCTTTGTCAACTTGAGATGTTTGCAGTTCAACATAAGCAACAATTAAAAACATTTTATGTTGAACTTTCATTACCTTTATTGAAAATTAAAATAAATATAATAATCACAGCGTTTCGATAGTTTGTAATCTACTATCGTCATCAGGTGAACTGATAATACCAATTATCCCCTTACAATACGAGCCTTATATCTAGTGTTATGTGGGTGATCAAGCGTGATTGATGTTTTCCCATTCGTGACTGCTCTCTCATTGAGTATTTCTGAAGTGGAACAAAAGTGGGTGGCGATCTGTGTCTTGATGGTAACTCCAGGGTCTGTTACGATGTGCTTTCTCCATATTGGTCGTATTTCTACACTTGGCTGGCTAAGCACATCTTGTTTTTTCTTGTGAATGATGGCCGCTCCCTTAAACTTTCTCTTGTACCAGTAGCTTTCTTTTCGGAGGATCCTGGCTCCTTCCCAATGGATGTGATGATGCTGTTCCCAAGCAAACTCCGTCAGTCCAGACTTCATGGTTGCAATTTTGGTTTCCAGTGGTCGTTTGGTCTCTCCGATATATGCTTTTCCACATTCACAATCGACTTGGTAGATCCCCGTTTGCACTTCAGGTGGAAGTTTTGGTTTCGTAGACAAAATGATGCTCCTGACTGTTGCTGTTGTTTGAAATCTAGTTGAAATATTGTAGTTTTCCGCGATTCTTTTCATTCTATCTGGAAATCCTTTGATGTATATTCTAAAGAAATGAATCTATCATCACAGAAATGCTAGACAGTTTGCTCAGCATTTTCGTGGTGTTACATATAAATTTTTCGTTATTTTCCTCATGAATATCGTACATGACCCGTTTCCTAAAACATGTGCCTGGCGGAAATATTAAAAATCCTACTTGCAAAACTTTATTACTTCTTGACGATTTACGACAAAAAACAAAACTGTAAATCTTGATGACAGCAATACAAGGCGTTTTCTTTGTTTGGGTAGCTTTTGTTTCCAGAAACATCATAACAAGCGCGAAGAAAATCAGAAAATTGGTGGAAAATAAAACCTTGATATTGTGCAGTGTCTCGGTTATTTGAAAGGTTTGACAGTTCTTTTGAATTGGTTTTTGTGTTGTTCTGATATCATCAAGTGCAGAAGATAGACTCATCGACAGAAATGACTGGAAATCACTCTGAATGTAACAGTACAATTTGTAGAGTTGTATCTACCAACAAATTGGATATATCACTTTGGATTAGGCCCGGTAAAGTCATAGAATACTTGAATTCAAGGATTCTTGTCACTATTATTATCACAGTATTAGGATGATCAATTAAAGCATAGTCATGTAATTCTCCAACAAAGCTTCGTGATTTTGTTTCAGGGAAATAATCAAGTATTTATTTTACTATTGACAGCTTTCGGCATCCTCTAAAATTTAGATACGGTAACATAGGAGACATGAATATCATCTACTCGCTAAATGAACATCAGGGCCTCATATCCATATCCAATCATTGCAAACTGTGAGATATTACTTTTTCATGAATACCTATCTTAATCATTTTCATTTTTCGACGCATAGTAACGAATGTGTCACCTTTGTTTTCCATCATTAAAAGATATTTTGTGTATTATTCCAATTGGCGATATATTATCAATGAAGTTTTTAGGAATTACTTCACACCCACTCAATAAGCTTTCTAAACTTTTTTTGTTCACTCATTTTTCTACACTTTGTGATCGATTACTACCTTTTCTGTTATTTAGTTCATACATATACAGTTATGAGTCCTCAGGTAGAGATTTTCATGTATACCAACAGATTCAGGCTAAAATTTCAAATTTGGTGATTTATCTTCAATCTAATGATGCACATCACCAGTTTATTATAAACGTTGACTGACAAATATTTGAGATATTCCAGATCGATGATGTGATTCACGATTCAGACTCTATCACAGTAGAATGTTCAACGTAAGTAAAACACATGCAGAAAATGATTTTTTATCTGTTCTCATGAAATATAGAAGTTTTTCAACTCATTACTTTGGCATGGTGTCGACGGTATCATTGATGACTGAGTATTGTTATATCTCTCTTTATCGTCTTTCTTGTAGAACGTTTTCAATTGTCACATCCATCAAACTCAGGGAAAATATGGAATAAGAAATTTCTCGAGAATTACCAGGATATAAAGTCTTGGAAGAGTACAATATGAGTCTAAGAGCTAGCAATATTTTCAAAAAAGAATTTTGAATATATTTTCTCTCATGCTCTCTCGAACAGTCCACTGGCAGCCAGGTGACCCGCATATTTTCCGAGAGAGCGTGAGAAAATCTATGAAGAAAACAGCTTTCTTGAAACTCTCGTTATGCCGACATTGCTAGCTCCCGTACTATAAGCTCGTGATGGATAGTGTACCTTTTCCTATTTCCACGGTGGCAGTAGGAAATTAAAAAAAGGTGATGTTTCTTCACTATTTGGTAGCAAAAACTTAATTTACTGCTGATTGACACTAAATTTGAGTAATGGAATGTCCTACCTTAAAAGTGAAAACCCAGGCTAGCTATTAATAAGGGCACCAGAAATATTGTACCTGAAAAATAGGAAATGGGCGCCACTCCCAGGAAATGATCAAAGGAGAAGAAGGTACTATTCTGGGAGACAATAGCGACAGCAAAAAAAGAAATAAAGCATAGACGTCGAAATCAATTATAAATGTAATTATTATTAATTTCAAGCAAAGAATTCCAAAAATTATAATTAAAAAAATTTGTAACTTACGAAAATGACTAAAGCTATTATACAAAAAAATCCCACTCCAACATCCAAAAGGGAACTGGAGAGCACGTCACAGACGTTCAAAATAACGTTACAAAAACTAGCTAAATATCCTCTTCAGGTGGAACTCAAGACTAGTATCGGCAGAGAAGATAGATGTCGAATTGGTAGCCACAAAAACAACGTCAGACAAGAACGTTTTCTGAATTAGGTAAAGTTGATCTTGCGTCTTATAGGGCTTTAATAAATACCCAACAGTCCTTGAAGGTGTTAAGATTGGCCGTGCGCTTGGTCGCCAACTTCGGGAGATATTAATGTTCTTCTTAATTTCGTAGGCGTTCTGATGTTTTTCTTAACTTGAAGTTGGCCAAAAACTAGTCTCAAGTGGCCACTGGTCCCTAAGATCCCTAGCAGATTACACTGAAAACAAACAACCCAACCAGTATCCGATTCAACTGAAACAGGAGGTTCCTATAAAATTGGAGAGCTCTCTTCAAACATGAAGCGTTAAACTTGAATGAATAAATTTAGATTCAAATTGAAAAACGGATGAACTGTAAATTTAGTAAAAGTTAAATAAAATAATCAGTATGTTATTTATTTGTCTGATTTTTCAAATAGTGCACTAAAAATTTACAAAGTTAAAAAAAACTACGCTGAGCAAGAAAGAGAAGAAAAACAAAGAAAATACCAAGTCTAGCAGGACAAGAGAAAGGATTTATTAGCGACAAGTCGATAAATTTACGAACGTGGTTCGTTACTAAAAAATTGGATCAATCCTCACAAACTCGTAGGATTTTCCAGCTTAAAAACGGGAACTAAAGCCCACAACAAAATATTTTAAGCTTTGGAAACAAAAAATTACACAAACAACGTAAGAAAGTAAACTACGAGTTGTTGAAGGACAAATCCGCAACGCGTTGGTTCCAAAATATAGTTAAATCATATATTATCAACCACTTTCACTAATCATTCATACATCAAACATACTTAGGTAAGTAAAGGTAAAAGGAGGAACAAAGATAGCCACAAACCTCGTAGGTTTCAATACTTTGAGTGTACATATAAAATTTAGAAAAAAAAATTTAGAACAACAATATTAATTCAATATAAAAGTTTCAAGGTTGAAAAATATTTTGAGCACAAAAAACTAACAAAGAATTGAGGATGAAAGAGATAAATTTAGAAAAATAAGAGGTTAACCACGTGGGTCGCCTCAAACGAAATCACTAGCAAAAATAATACAAAATTTGGATAACGTGAATAAAAATAATAAACAATTACTCACAAAATCATAACACTGATTTTAATTAAATAAAATAATCACAAAATTTAGAACAACAAGAAAAATCACAAGACTGCTCAAAAACAACCCGTCTGCAACAACGGCTCAAACACGAAAAAGGAAGAACCAGACGCGCATGCCCCCTAAGTTAGCGCTTTCCAATCAAGTATCATTATTACGTACTATCTTACAGAATTAGTGCAATTCTGTTACATAGATGGCGACATGGGTATGCAATGGGGAAACAATTGTACAAAAAAAAGACGTCAGACGAAATTTTTGTAACAATAGGCTAACATAAACACTTAAGAGTGCACATGGAAGTAATGTATGACTTGTATGAAAAACATGGTCCAAAGATACACATGTTCGTAGCTAATCGATGCTGTAAGATTAGAGAAATTGTTGTGTATTCAATAGTCCTGAAACTCACACATTCAGAAATTTCTCAAGTGTACTCGGTAGCCCTTGAATAGGCAGTTTTAGCGGAGTTCAATCACATGATTGATCGAGATTACAAGACTGCAAGACTTTTGATGGACATATCATTGGAAAAAGCCACTTATTGGACGACCTTTTTTTCCATCGTGTGGTTTTGATCGGCTATTTCAAATCCTTTCTGCATACTAATGAGACATTTTCAGAGCACCAGAAATTGAATGCGAAGCCTGCAATATCTCTCTAATAGTACTAGTAAGCATCAAGGTATATAATTGAATAATAGATTTTTCACCTAATGACTGATTGCATTTGGGTTTTAATTCCTCGTATTTACTACCGGAGCCATGAATATCTGGAAGAAGTGAGACTCATCAATCTTCATTCTTTTAAAATTTACAGTGTTTCGCCTTTCATTCTTATAATCACATTCACCAAGCCATATTCAATGTGGAGACACAAAAACTCGTCTTAAACTATTGACTTTCTGCTGTACAGCTACAAAGTAAACCTAATTATGAATTTAATGAAACCTAAATTATGTTTAGTTGAGTACACCATCCTTTCTGCTTCTAGGGGTTATTCATAATGTCCTTATCACTCTTTCTTACTCTCATTATTATGTTGATGTATAGTAAATATTCCTTCAAGTAAAGTGCTGTGGCATTCCTGTCTTAAACAAACTTGGATGATAAAAAAAATATTCACGAAATGTATCGTTATTTCCGAGCTATAAGATTTGATACTGGTATATGTATATACCAAACCCGCATAATGTCCTTATCACTCTTTCTTGCTCTCATTATTATGTTGATGTATATTAAATATTCCTTCAAGTAAAGTGCTGTGGCATTCCTGTCTTAAACAAACTTGGATGATAAAAAAAATATTCACGAAATGTATCGTTATTTCCGAGCTATAAGATTTGATACTGGTATATGTATATACCAAACCCGCTAGTACACATATGCTTGGAAGTCGTTTTTGAAAGCTTGAATATAATAATAATAATAATAATAATGTTTATTTCTCAAAAGATCACAAATACAGTAATATAAGGAGTGTCAGAAAAAGCAATTACATATTATTTGAAGAATTCATCTACAGAGTAAAAACTATGTTTCAACAAAAAATTCTAAGGATTAGATTTAAACATAGATAATGTTTCGCAAGATTTGATTTCAATTGGTAATCTATTGAATACCAAGCATCCTATATGATATGGATTATTTTCGTAAAGTGTTGATTTATGAACATTTATTACATAATTTTCTCTGTTTCTTGTATTATATTGATGATTATTTTTACCATCCAAATTTCGACCAATAGAATTGCACCATTCGACGTCACGTGGTACAACCAACACGGTTTTCAAGTGGAAATTTTTTGGAAATTTTGTCTGTTGGTTATATATACAAAACAAAGAATATTCAGCCGCGTTGATTCAGCATCTGTCAAACTGACAGACAGATTGAATGTGAAAATGAGCAGATTCAGAGTCGAGTCTCTGGAATATATTGATGAATTTGGATGGGAAAAATAATCTTCCGAATACCATTCGTGATTAAATTTAACCTGGCAAAATTTTTAGATTGTTACGAGAGCTTGCTACCAATTTATTTCGTGATATTGATCAAAAATCACTCGCTTGACAGCTCGTGATTTTTCTGTCAATATCACTCAATAAATTGCTAAGCAAAAAGCTCTCGTAACAATCTAAAAATTTTTCCGGTAAAATTTAACCACTTATGATATTATATATGAAAATTTGTGTGTTTTTTGAAGTTACAATCCGTATCTTTAAGTTTATATACAAATATTGCTAATTGATATACATACATACAAGGTACAGTTAGCAATTTTTCTTTCTCAAATACATGTCGACAAGACATATTATATTTTATTTTAAATATGTTCCTAATAGCCCGTTTTTGTGGAATAAAAACTCGTAGAATATTAGTTAAGTTTCCCCAGAAAATTATATTATAATTTATTATAGAATAAAATTTTGCATTATAAAATGTTTTTATTACATTTAGACTTGATATGTCTGCAAGTCTTCTTAGTGCATAGCAAAGAGGGGCTAGTTTTTTACAAATCGTCTCTACTTCTAGATCCCATTTAAGATTTTCTTTGAGATTTAAGCCCAATAACTTTGAAGTAGCAACTTGTTTTATAGATTTGTTGTTATACTTTATCAACAAGCTCTTATTGTTACTACTGGCTTTAAAATTCATGCTGATTGTCTTTTCTTGATTGACCGATAAATCCAGAATACCATTAACAGTAGTTATTAAGCTATTTTCTGATTTTGAATGACATATATACGATAAATCATCAGCATACATAACATATGATCCCGAGTTGACCAATTTGTGTATATCATTTAAATAAATTATAAACAAAAGTAGCCCTAGGACTGAACCTTGCGGTACACCTCGATTCACTGTTACATAGTCTGATGAACTATTTACAAAAGAAACAAATTGTTTTCTATTGCTCAGGTATGATTCTAACCACTTAAGACAGTCCTACGAATTCCTAAGCTTTCTAACATATACAGTAATATCTCATGATTCACTGAATCAAAAGCTTTCGACAGATCTATCATAACACTTAGGGTAATATTTCCCTTATCAACATTTGTGTATATTTCATGTAATATTGTTATTAAAGCACTTTGTGTACTTCTCCCTTTAACAAACCCATGTTGTCTATCAACTATCATTTCATTACAATCAAGAAAAGAAATCAATCTAGATGCAAAACATTTTTCAAATATTTTATGGAAAACAGACACAAGTGAAATTGGTCTATAGTTACTAAACATATTTTTATCTCCTTTTTTGTATACAGGTATTACTTTTATTATTTTCAAATATTCCGAAGAACAACCTTGTTCGAAAGATGAGTTTATAATGTATAATAAAGGCGATATAATATTTATAAAGCAGTTTTTGATAACATTCGAGCATATTTCATCAGCACCATGAGAGTAAGAATTTCTTAAACTTAGTATTATGTTTGCTAATTCATGAGATGTAACAGGTTCTAAGAACATAGATTTGTAATTACGACTGCACATCATGTGTAAATCCAAGATATTATAACTAGCTGTAGATACATTGTTCGCAACGTTACAAAAGTAGCTATTGAATAGATCAACGATTTCATCTGAATCTGTAATTATGTTGTTGTTGTTCACAATTTTGGTTATATGATTTTGTTTGGTATTTGAATCTACAGACTTATTTATTTGTTGCCAAACTGCTCTACTTATATTAGCAGCTGTACATATTTTATTATCATTGTATTTTTTCTTGACTAATTCTAGTAGTTTAGAGTAAATTTTCTTATATTTGTTGTGATAATCTTTACTAATCAGTCCAGTGCGTGATTTATAAAATAATTATTTTAGTTTAATAGAAGAAACTCTTAGACCAGTTGTCAACCAGGCTTTCTTGTTGTTACATTTTGTATTAATTCTTGTTCTATTGAATATCATATTAAAATAATGCAAGAAAGATTCCATAAAGTACCGAAATTGATCATTTACATTTGCTACAGAGTGAACATTTGTCCATTGCTCCTTATTAAGTAAGGTGTTAAATGCAAGAATATTGTATTGATAAAAAGAGCGTATCACCTTATGCTTTGATTCAGTATTACTAAAAGATAAATTAATTAGTTGTCCACTATGATCTGAAATACCATTCTCGCATACTTTACTTCTGTACTCATTTACATCTGTGAAAATGTTATCTAGACATATTTGACTTCTTTTATTAATTTTGGTTGGTTCATGTATTGTTGCTTGAAGACCGAAAGAATTAAAAGTGTCTTTAAAGATATGACTGTTCGTAGAATTTACCAGTAAATCAATATTGAAGTCACCGCAGATTACTACACTATTATCACCAACAATGCTTTATAACTTTGATAAACATAAATTTAGTTTATGGAGGAAAAGGTGTATGTCACTGAGAGGAGAGCGATATAAACATAATACATATAAGAACGAGTTAAATTTTTTCAATGGTAATTTCACTGCTGAGCACTCAAATATCAGCTTTTCGTTGTACTGCATAATTTCATTCACTTCTTTAACACAATAGTTTTGTTTTACAAGAATGAGCGATCCACCATGCTCTTTAGAATTTCGTGCATAGAAGCTCGCTACCCTGAAATTGTTAAATTTTATATATTTTATTTCGGATGAGTTCAACCAATGTTCCGTAATACAGATTATGTGACACTTCTCTTCAGTTGTGAAGTGTTCAAGCATTTCGATTTTATTTGTAATACTTTGAATATTTTGATGAAATATATTAATTGAATTATTGCTTGTATCTTGATTGTCAAAAACCTCATATGTTTTATGAGTATATGCTAATTGATGTTCGACTGTGTTGCTATTCTCGCTAAAAAATAATTTACACATGTATGTTGGGGCCATGTGTTTGGATCTAATATGATTGATTTATCATCAAAATTTACAGAAATTTTGAATGAAGAATATATATCAGGGTATTTTGATGCCATTTTCTTGCATGTCACTGACTTACACTTTTTATCTTTCAAGTATTTAGTAAGTTCTTCTTCACTTGTAGCTGGATCTAATCTGTAAACATGAAAATTCACCAGTCTAGCAACACTTTTAATACTTGTCACATCTCCAGCATTTCCATAAATAAGATTTCTGTTCCTATATTTGAGTTTTCTGTTTTCTTGTATTTGCCATTCCGTGTCCTTTGATTCTACTTGGATATGGTTAATTTCATTGACAGCAGACTGCGACATTTTGTTTGTTATGATTTGATATTCAGGTTTATTCTGACTAGATGACCCTGGTTCCAATAATTTGGCGCGTTCAATCCTATTTCCATTATTCGATTGCTTAGATTGTTGAGGACAGATGTCTATAGGTGTATTATTTTGTGCCGGAATAGCATTTTCCACTTGGCTATTATTTGGAAGTATTGTTCTAATTCAATTGCTTTGTGTCTTTCATGAGCTTAATTATTGACTCTTGATCAAGAAGTCGTTTTTCATAGCTATGTTCCAACTTCTTCATCAAATTTATTTGTTCATCAAGATTTGACATTGTAATTTGACAGATTTTGTTATTGCAGCTCAAGTCAGAATTGACACTTTCATTTATAACACTATCCTCTTGAACAAACACTTCATTCACGAATGATTTCACTTTTTGTGTTAATACAGAACTTTCAGACACTTGTCTATTTATTATTATTTCGATTAATTCAGATTTTTTCAACTTATTTAACTCCGCGAAAACAATATCTCTAACAACTTCCGCCATTGCTAAATTCTTCTAGAAGTATGAGCTTTCATTCATTTGAATCAAAACTACACCATGAATCCATTTGGAAATTATGTAAAATTGTTCAAAAGTTGTCTTGTGAGCATCCTCAAATTAGATGACGTACACGTTACAAACGTCCACGCATCCAAGTTATTAAAGTATGGGCAGCGTATTTTATTATAATACACATGTATTCATCGAATGCTATGCTGTTTTACTCATTCAACTGAACAGTTGAAGTTTCCAACTTGAATTCTTATTCCAACAGGACAAAAATAAGTAGCCTCTGCAAAAAAAGGATCATCCGTGATAACGCTTTATACTAAAATTGAATTTTGCTAGGATTGATGTAGTACTAAAACAATCTATGCGATGAACATGAATTATGAACTATTCTCTTGATGAGCTTTCACATTTCAGATGTCCTATTTCACGGTCATACGTTGAATTCAATCGTTCGTAATTATGAAAATCAGCCTTCAGGTAACTGTTATTTGAAATAAAACATGCCTAATATTGCATGATGGTGAGAGCTCTTATAGATCCGTTAGAAATTTTGGCTAAATTGAATCTCTTAATATACGGAGCAATTTACTACGCTTATGAAGCATTTGCACCATCAAAGGAGAGATGCATGTCTATGATGTTATTGAAGAGAATAATCATGAATGAAATCACAGATAATCTCCTTTACTTAAGTGCATTTAATATCTTCTATTAGCAAAATTATATTGTACACAAGCTAATCTTCCTTTGTTCGTTATACCTATGATATTTATGTTATTATAAACATAATCAGACCAATAGAAACTGTTGCTTGAAGATTAATCCTTATTAGGTAATTATTGCTATATAATTCAACCTCAAATGCAAAATTGGAAGCTATTTTCTGTGGACATAGTATTTAATTGAATGAGATGATCTTTTTGACTCTTTATTTGGAGATTTATATCGAGATAGGAGTTTGAGAGCATGAGATGTTATGAATATATACATATATCGTCTTATGGGATAGAATCAATCAAACCTTGTGGATTTATCGTTATTTGGATTTCGAATATCCAAAAATGTTTTCAATTCTTTTCGATGTCTTTAGAAAAATGCATTCAACATGGCATCATTAATCATCAATCGAAAAATGGAATATCTGAAATATGTTTGCGTTGGGAAGCTTGAAGCTTATTTGGCTGCTCGACAAAATATTCCAGGTGTAATTCCTTTGAAACCTGATCCCTACTTTATCGTATTCAGCAAGTGAATCTCTCATGAATTATTCATAGTTAAATAAGCTTCAAAGCCTCAATTTTGTGCACAGATATTCCAATAAACTCACTCTGGTATCAGTTTCAATTATAAAATACACGGAATCTCGAGGGTCGGACAAAGAAAAGTGATTTTCCAGTTGTGTGATCATTTATAACGACCTTCCACGTAAATACGGTGCTAATTTATGAATGTCTTGAATTATTTTATTTCTCATAGCTCAATCACACAGTTAAACATTCATCACTCCATATAATTGTACAATGTCTATTTGCGCACCACGGCTCATCCATCAAGTTGAAGATTATACTTATTTATTCAGGCAAAGCAGAGCAGACACGAGACCATTCAAAATAAAAATATGTTCACAATAGTTTGCGAATGAATTGCAGATTACAATCATTTCCAATTGGAGAAGAAACTAGAATATTCCGAGGAATCAGCAAATATGTTGTAATTATGATATCCTCAACTTGATGTTGACGCAAGGTACTTGTAGTTCTCCACAATTCTGCACAGTTAGAAACAGAATCACAACAAGCACATCATCTAACCGTATTATTCCTAAAGTGATCTTCCTATTCACAGTAAATACTATTTATCCGGATCTAGACGGGTCTTGTTCTTAGTGCAAGACGTTTAACGTTACTTTGGAATGGTAAAGTGGAAGAGAGAGACTGAGAGAGAGCCTGGGTCACGCATGCTCATGTCAATCTAGGAAAAGCAGAATCATGTTTTTTTCGTAGCATTTTCATGCATTGTCTATATCGGCCTTCAGCTTGACAATAATATACTGATGTAAATGTACCCGCATTCTCTATAAATCGCTTCCTCTTCATATATTTTGACAATATTGATCATTACTCCGAATTGCTCTCGCATATTCTGATGATGTATGTAATTATGAAACAAATCTGGAAAACACAATTTTAACGGCAAAGTTTAGAGTGAAGCTTATCAAAATCCTCCTCAGGATTATACAGTTAATTATTCACCAAATTGAGGTTTAAAATATAATTATCAGCATTTTTCTATTTTCCAGGTGGATACTATCATAACACGTTACTTCAAATTATATTCTTCGTCCATGAAGAGAGAGTGAAATAATTCCCATAATATTTATACTTTATTACTGATAGTTACCGCAAATCAAGTAGGTAGGTACTTGAAACTTGGAAACTTTGCGTACAGCACAGCAATACTTCTTGTACAAGAAGTTATAAGTCAACTTAGTTTACAAGTTTAGTAATTCCAAAACAAGGTTGTTGTTTCTATGCGGTAGTGGTTATGATATTTAATGAAAAACGTTTCAACAAATAAAATATTATCCTAAAAAATAGCAGGAAACTTTCACTTCCTGATTCTTGCCTACATTGTTATTCCCTGCTATGAATGACCAAATATTGTTATCTAGGCTCATCGTAACATTCTTAGAATCGGTATATGTTGCAAGACAATCTTTCTGAAGATTTGTCGATCTAAATTGTTAGTATTCAAACAAATCAACAAAAGGCACTAGTTCTCTTGTTACCCCCAATCGGGAATTAAACTTTGTGAAATCTTCTATGCTACAACTTATTGCTTATTGCTTGTCTCTTATGGAGTATGAAATTTGAATCTTTAGAACGTATTTATCTACTACAAAATCAGCTACGACACTTTTTGCCTTGTTCCTTTTCACAAATTTCCACAATATTCTCGGATCCATCACGTCCTTGAGGTTCACAAAACGCTTCTGGCCTAATGGAATCATGTTTCTACTCATTCACAACTGCGAGTTCCTAATATTCTTTGCTTTTTTCATACGACGGACGGGCTGAAAATTTCATCGCAATATTTTGGATACTTTCTCTGCTTCAGAATATATCAAGTGATGAATAGACTGATGAAGTATAGCAATTACAAACTGATGTAGAGTTATAGAGAATAAGAAGTGAAGGTCTTCAAGCTTCCTTGCCTTGATTTATCATTATATTTTGAGATCAATTTTCACTGCAAATAACAAAAGGGAGGTTCCACAACTAATGCTCGGAATGAGATTTTTTGGTATTCAGATACTCATATGAGAAACGAAAGGCTATATCCACGTTTGTAAACTGTTTTCGATTAATATTGGGATGTGTACGTGCTCATTCCAATTGGGGTCGATGGAAATCTAGAGCTTAATTGCTCAAAGAACTAATCAGTGACTGGTGACGTATCACATTTTTACATGAACACAGTCACTGGAGTCAAGTAAACTGCCTGCTTTTACGCTTTTTGGATTTGCTTCTGGAAGGGAGATGGTTCACAGTTGCTAGAATCATAAAATATCATTCTTTGAAGACTTTAAATTCCATATTTAGCTCTGTGAACCATTAATTGTTGCTAACAGATAGAACCGCTTGTCATATTGATGAATTAAACGACCTAACAACTGCGCTGGTATGTTTGAGAGGCATTGATGCATCATAAAAATAAGCAGATTTCTCTGTATTTATGTTTATCAATAAAATAATCGGAGTGAATTGATTGTATGTGATGTAGACTTATATCAAACTAATTGAGCATATGCTCAAGAAGACAGACGACGAAATCTGTTCGTGATTTTGTGGCATATAAAGTCAAGATCACGTGATGACACATAGCACAAACTCCAATGTAAAATATGATATTCTATACCTAGCTTAGTCAAATTTCAAAGCAGAGTTCGTAGCAAGCCTTGACATTTTGATATCTTGGATCAAAATAATTCAACCATGCTTCAGTTCAAGCTGAGCCGGGATGCATCCTCATGACCAATTCCTATATGATCTCTTTCGAAAGTTCAAATCATTCGTCAACTCAACTCTCGTTGGGAACCAAAGAAATTCTTGGTGACTACACAATTTATCTACCAAAGAATACTATTGGCTCTGGGCTACATTTCCAAACTACAGAAACTTGATTCTCTAAACCAACGTTCGACAATGCCACCAACAGATAGTTGTAAAGTACGAACTTATTTAGCATCAATTTGATGCAAACTATCTGCTCTGGACGTAGAGAACAAGGTGCTAACCGCCAGACGTTTCATTCATGAAATCTTGATAGACAAGACACGAACTTAGATTCACAGATTGAATAACTTCTGACCGCACACCTGTAAGGAAATCCATCTTATCTTGGTTAGAACAACTATGTTGTACTTAACATCTGATATGTTTTTGAAAGTGTGATCATGTGCTGATAGTGAAGAGATTGATAGAAATAAATAGACATATTGACCAGTTATTCCATTTATTAACAAGACTTCCCTAATATTTATGACATTGGTTCCCTTAATTGAATGAATATAATGCGGAAAATGTAGACTATGGGAATATTCCTTTATAATAAAATGAATGTTCTGCATAAACTTTCGATGATTTAATAGACTCAACGTTCCGGTAGATCAACTAAGAGCTCTATAGCCTTCAATCTTACAGTTTCATGAGTTCCGAGTTGAGCTCTCAGTGAGTTTATTGATCATAGTATCGAGAAACCCTCCATGATAGATCTGGTGAAAAAGAAGTGAAATATTAGGGGCTCTAGTAGTCTCAAGAAATCGCCAACGACAAAGTATCGGTAACAATGTATTATCGTTACGGATAAGCCCACCGTTTTGCTAGCTAGAGGATAAAGTGATCGGGGAGACATCTTTTTGTGACGTGTATGTTTTTCTTCGTTAACTCATCAAGTCAGTATCCCTGAATTCATTTATATATATAAGTTGAGATGATCGAATGATAAATAATTCGAAGGTGTACATGAGCGCATAATTTCAAGTGTCTGAATCATCTGATGAATTAACATAAGGAGGTCTCCTCGCAAGTTCAACATAAATCATGTATATCTGACCAGAAAAGAGATACAGCCTTTCTGTTTGGCGCATACTCCTTCGTCATTCAGCTCTCGGAAATGTACTATCCTTTCTTGCACGAAACTCCTGCCACTTTAGAACTACACATTTATATATGAACACGAATTTTTTTCTCTTTTTTGAGCTACGATTCTGTTATTATCTCATTATATGTTGATGTGTGTGCTATCCTGTCATCGTGAATTTTATTGGCATTGAAGCTGACCAGCCTCACATATTTACCGAGAATATGAATAAATGCATGTATTGGCTTTGAATGATACATGGTAGAAATAAGCAACGACTGCGTCATATTGATCAACAGGATGAATAGAATGCATACTGATGTCCTATGTCGTAAATTATGATTGACAACTGGATAACTAGAATTTTAATTAAACTAGCCATCTTTCAGCTTGGATGTGATATACATCAAATATGTGGACAGCTAGATTTGCATCACTGTAATTCATTTGATAAATCAAAAGCTTGGAGCCCAACTTTGTGAATAAATATTTGATATACAGTAGGAACACTACATCAAATAAATATATAATATTCATGGATTGTTTTGTCTTTGTTTTGAAGGAAATTGAAATACTTTTTGTCAACTTAGATGGCACCTCTTTACTGGAAACAGAGTCAACATGGCGAGGCATTCTTGTTGAGATGATTCTCTTCGAAAGTTGTAAAAAACTATTTTGTCAAAATTTTCTCGAGTTATTTCCATATTTTTGATAACTTGCGATTTTTAAAACGTTAAAATTGTGAACATCCATCTGGGGCATTCTAGGCTCTCATTTCATTCAATATCTGGCGAAGCTTCCAATCATTCAAAGCAGATCACTTTGTGGCCGGTACATTATTTTCCGTATTGTAGCTCAATGAGCTGACCCACTTTTGTGACAATGAATCCACTTCTTTTCATTGTTTCTCTTGTCATCCTCTAACAAAATTAAACGTTTAATGTTGTTTCACCGTCTCACTCAATTGATTGCCAATAAAGGCACACTTCCTTACTGCAATCTTACGACTTATAATTCATTCAACTGATTGTTTCGATTGTTTTCATATTGCAGATTTATCATATTTAAATGATGTTATGAATTGTCAATAATTGTTGTCCACATTATACTATTTGTGTTCACAACTACAACACACGTATGACCTAACCCTTTTTTGTTTTTATTTAGATCTATCATGAGTACATCTCAGATAACTTTTGTATTCATGTAGTTTTGTATGCAGCCATAGAATCAAGTGTTGTTCAGGAAACTGAATCTCTTATAGAATTGTTCATCAGTCAATCTTCTAGCGCCAACTAAAGTTACATATCATTTTGTCATTGTCATATAGTATGATGTAGTCCAATGTTATTATAAGTGTCCTGATAATCTATGAGAGTATCATAAGCTCTGATGACATATTCCACTTTTATTACTCTTCCGCTAACGGTGAGGGAGAAGCTTAGTTTGATTGATTAATGTAGGGATTGGTCCATTCTATCATATTTAAACTCGTCCTGGAGCTGGTTTCGAAGCTCTCTTGAATGATATTCCATATTTCATCAGTCCGTTGAGTCTCTGCGAACATACAAAGCGATCCATCTCCATTTTCTGTTATTTATGTCTCTGTAAATGATAATTATGACTTGCAATTTCCAGACAAATTATCTCTTTAACTTTGTAAGTTCCTATGGATCAAATATGATTGTTTCTGACGGTTTAAATCATTTCAATCCAATTAAAAATAAAGAAAGCACACCTAGAATACATTTTTGTTGTTCGATCAACTTAATACCAATAGGAACGTACTGATTATCTTCTTCTTCACTCCCTCAATCTGAGAAAATATCATTTGAGAAAAGTCTGTCTGTCGATCGATCTGTTAGAAGCACGATAACTCAAGAACACGTACGAACATTTTACTAAAATTTCATGTCGAAGCTTTTTAATAATAAACTAGCTTCAAGTTCGTGGATAAGCTTTTTTGAACTGATTATACCAAAACATTGCACGATTTAACACGCTCCAATTTTCTGATGCAAGTTCACGATATAAGATGTGCTTCGAGTCATTTTTTTATTTAGTTGAGACTGTTAGACAATAGTACTAGGATCTTGTGCATTCCACAAGGTTAAAATCTTGAGACTCCATACCTTGCATTTTTTATAAGCCAACGAAAATTGATTTCAATGACTATGGCTGGTTCATGCACTCAGCAACAAGGTTATGAAGGACTATTCGAATGTTGAAATGAGAATAGGTATGAACCATTCAAGATGTCGTGAGCTCGAATCTTAATCAGGTCATGAAATTCTTCACTACATGACTGGATCGGTATCCACTCTCGTTGCCACTTCATGTTGAGAATCGAATTAACTTGGCAGCATTGAAATCATCTGGCACTAGCTAATTGTAGTAACAAGAGCCTGCACGATTGATTTGGCAACCCACATGGCAGTAATGTGAAAACATGGCAAGCAAAGAAAAAACTAGCTGTGTGTGTTGAAAAGTCAACTTAGGGACATATTTAATAAGTTCAAACTTCTCAATTCATTGAAAAAAAAAATGATGAGACTGTAAGATCCGATTAATCCTAAGCCTAGCTCAATCTCTCCAGGAAAAATTTATTCAGTTGCACCTAGGTAATAAGGCTAACCTTAGAATAGATCCAAGACTGTGCAACCGGGCTTAACTTGAGTTCATAGCAGCTTTTCCGTGAAGAGAATTTGAACAAACCTGATGCTGTCGAATTCAGTCATTATTTTTGATATATCAAAGACGTTTGTATCTGTCTATGATTGTCATACATACGCTTTCATCATCATCATGGGTCTACCATCTTCCAAAGATTAACATTTCCATTCGTCTTCAGAACTAATACGCGACAACGATTGTTTCTGGCACACAATATCCAATTGATTTGCATGAAAGTCCATAACTATTTATAATATTAGTTGGGTTGATGTCCGATTAATTTGGACGCCTTCTCTTCGACTAAGCTTATATAGAAATACTAGCCCACTCAACCGATGTCAGTGGAGAAGGATATGGTTTTGTATTGATAATAATGCTTCATCGTTTCTCTAGCCTTAATTGCAGGCCCACAAGACTACAAGATAACAAATAGAAAGACCACAAAAAACTATAGGCACGAAGGTCTGTAATTTTTTGCATACGCATTAAAATTGATATTGAAGCTCCTGAAAAAGTACCTTCTTTTGATCATGACGATAAACAGATCACGGATTTCTTTGCATTTGAGCTTAAAACAGTGCACAATAGTTATTTAGGTATTAAGGTCAGTAAGTACAGTTTACCAATTGAGAATAATAGTTTGGAGGCCGAGCATTGACCATGATGCTTACAAAATTTTTGCACGATTGGATCGATCCAAAATATTGATCCTAATTTTCTTTTTCAAATTGATTCAAACTGACGATTGTTTATTCGCTGTCAGCTGTCAAGTTTGACATTTCATTTTAAATTTTCAATTACAAATAATGATAAATAAATTAATATTTTTCTGTAAAAATCCACAATTTTCCACTTACCGCCTTTGTCCATGGGCGGTAAGTCAGCATAACCATAGTAACCACAGTTTGCCGGTAAAATCAACATACCACCTTAAATAGAGGGCCGGTAAACACATGAGAACGCCCAATCGTGCAAAAACATATTGAAACACAATTATCAAGGAATTTTTGCAAGCAATTTTGTTGCAAATCAACTACTAAATCAATAGATTTCAAAATATACATTCATACATATTTGAATTACAATGGAACTCGCCTGTGTCATCCGGAATATGAGAAGCAACAGAATCTAGGCAACAGGTAATCTATGAAAAATTGTACTTCATATGAACTCGTCTCATAAGTGAGTGTCATTTTGCAGTTACATTGAGATCAATATTTGTTAACAAATCTTCGAGTATGCAAATTCATGAATCAATTGATTATAACAGTAACATTCTTCAATGAGAATCAAAGAATGACAGTAGAGGCTGGAAAGCGAGATTTGATTTATTACTACACATTGAGATATAATTACTTGCAAAATTCAATTAAATTTGAATAATTACAAGAGAAAATATTCCAACGATGGCTCGTAGCTTCTCTAATTGAATTCAAGAAAGTAATTATTCGAAAAATGTGCTTCGTGTTCGGAATTAATTGTGAAAATTGGAATAATCTGTTCGCGACGCATAGGGACAGTGGAATCGACGATGCGTGGCAACGTCTCCGGGGTATTTTGCATCTACGGTTCATAAGGAACAACCTACTTCTTGGAAATATCATCCATCGGGATGCTCCATTGACCTGCGAGAGATAACACAAAAAAAATACACATCAGCATGAGAAGTTTGCATCTCAGTCACGAAATAACATCGCTAGTAGTACAATGTTAATTCCAATATGGGAACTATTGCACCCAGAAGATATGTATAAATCAAGTAGTCTGCACGGCTTTATCATTAACGCTACCAGTTTTAACATGATATTTTTGTATTGTTAAGGATACGCAAAGCTCGTATTTTTTCACTAGTAAAAAAATGGAACATATTTTTTGACTAGTGAAAAAATGGACATATTTTTTCACTAGTGAAAAAATAAATTCTATCTTTGCACACCTAATCTAAGATAAATCAGTTTAGTAATGCTACAAGGATAAAAACAAACAGGTATTCAACAAAAAAGAAATATGAATTTGTACACAAAACTACTTATTTTCGAATATAAAAATTAATTGTTGACAGTTCTTTATTTATCAAACAACAATTGCGCATACTTTTGGTTACAATACCCAGGTGACTGCAAATTAATTATAGTTTGTACGTTTTTCCTACATTTTACCGAATAAAACAATAATTATTGTTGATCTATTATTTTTTGATATTTGGCGAGAAAATATTGTTTGTATTTCTTGTGCGAAATGATTGTATATTGTTGCGCTTTCGAATGAATTTGTTACCTCGAACTTACGGTGACATTCTCACGGGCAACAAAAAAAACAATCACTTCGCACAATTCATACAAAAATAACTATTTCATTTCCTTCTCTTTTTAAACTTGCTGGAATAGTGATTTGAAAATATTGTTGGATAGTTTATGATTTTTTATGAGAAATTTTGAAGTATCCAGACCACTTGAGCACAAGAATTATCCGAATATCTTATAGATTTGAACGTGAAATTCTATCTGGTTTGTTCGATATATTGGAAATTGCATCAAGAAAACATCTATTCCCGAAATATATGCCGGAACAAGAAATATGTCACGCTTTGTTGAATCATGTTTTACCGGAAAACTACAATAACCAAATGTCAATCAGTCGATAAAAAACTTCCAATGTTCAATCACAATCATCAAAGCAGGTTTTCCTGCAGCTCTCTGCAAACTGAACAATCGATTGATGGATTTTGAGACCTATGTAGATTTAACTCTGGATGCATGAAACATAAACGTTTGTTAATTCTTGTGACTTGTGAATTGGCAAATAACACTTTTGTATGTTTTACCTTATAATCATCTTCTCTTTATTTCTGCAATGATCAAATCTGTCGTGATAACCGTCTACGTTTAGCGTGAATTTCAAGGGAGTCTATGTGGGCGGTGATGCTTCCAACGCCTTATCTGGCAGGCGTCGAGGGAACTACGGGACTTCAGGCAGAGCGTCGAGCATGTTAGAATGCTCTTGTATGTGACAAGAAAGATGTGAAAGTCTAACAGATATTGAATATATCTCTCTACAATGATTGGAGAATGTTGGAGGCCAAACCGCACAATGTTTTATCTACAAACTCAAATCATTACAATCTGTCGGTAATTTCAATAACATGTGTTACAATCTTTGATTAGTATATACCTCATTCTATCTTAAAAATGAAATTGTAGGGTATAAGGTTGGGCTCACTTGGCCCTTGAAGAATGTAGCGTGATCGATGAAAACTGAAAGGAATTTGATTGAACTGTAACAGCGCACCCTACATAATCAGAAAAAAAATCAATCAATATAATCAGGATTATTGTTCAATATCAATTGTTGACCAGCTCTGTTATTCATTTTTGATTTCTATTAATCTCTTCTAAAAGCGTGAATGCTAAAATTATTTGGCTTAGATAATCTCCAAAATTCAATCATATCTCATTTGGAGTCATTGTTCAGATAACATAGTCGGATAGTTTTGTCTTTGTCATGGGAATTAGCAATATTGCAAATTAACTGAGCTGGCTCAAAATTTGGCTTATAAAATTATGGAATATCTCGCTTCGAGGATTTACAAATAACGAATAAATCTACTTTGCATTGTGGCATAGTACATGAAAGCGGATCAAGCTCAACGCAATTTATTATTCATTCTCATTCAAACATGGGGAGTGGGAAGTTGACACAGTGGAACGTACTACGTGCTCCTAAGCTCGCCAACCTGATTAAATAAGTTTTAATCGAGTGGAATAGTTCTCTATCTCTAGAAAAAATTAATTTTGAGTGAATTAGACTAAAATCTAGTTCGATCAGGTTATCATTCGACAACTCTAGCATTCAAATCTGTCATGAAAACTGCGCAAGAAGATTAGAGCTTTGTAATTTGTGAATAAAAAAGCACGCGACATTTTCAAATCAATTATAGCACACATGGTTTCATTCCGTGGCCCGCAAGATTGCAGGATCTTGATCCTTTTGACTGCTTCTTGTGGGGTTACATTAAAGATGAAATCTAAAAAACAGTTCATCCAGATGTTTTACGGAATCTTGCAACAAATTTCATCACAAATTTTGTGGTGATAACAGAGTGAATTATTTGTTTCTTTGACAGACGTAGAATTAATTTACTTTCGATAAAAATGCAGCAATCTCCTATTATGCACAAAAGAACATGGCAGGAAGTAAAAAATACATTTCTGTACGTGGAGCTATTAATTTTCCGTTTAGCTTTGTATTTCCAGGTAATGAGAATTTTATTAATAATTTTCTAGAAATTTTTGTGAAATTTCCTGCTTTTGCTTTGAAAATTACATCTTTTTACACTCAGTCTAGTTTTTCTGAGATGTTCGCATAGCTATATGTTCCTTGGCGTATATTAAAACATTGAATTTCTCTCCAAAAATGCTTGTGAGCCAACTAGGAGCATTTATTTAGAAAAATAATCTTCTGGAGTTTGTAGTTTCCGTTTCCTACCAGAAGTTCATGGCTCACTCAAATTTTTGAACTGAGATTTACTCGGGCGATGTCAATGCAAATTTTGTCAGTAACTTATGCGCTAGAATACGCTTTCATTTGTGACGTAACTAGTTTATCGTGTGATGGAGCGATTCTGCCCTTGCTTTAAATATTCAATTTACCCGCTTGAAGTTCGTAATTTTGTTTGTTCACATGCCAGCCGCTCCGATTTAGATCAAGGTAGTTTAGCAGTCTAGAAATTTTGTCAAGTAAGTCAGGTTACCTGAAAAAGGTCATGAAGTTGATATTACATTTTTTCCGAACTACGTTATCTCACCTAATTGCAATTTCCTCGAAGGTTTCTTTTCCGATCTCGTTGTTATAACTTGAAAAGCACGTGCTACCCCTTGTGTTGAATTCAGAGTATATTTCACCTGAAATTCATAATATTTTATTCTGTTCGCAGCCTCTTTGCGTCAAAATGTGTACTACATGACATGGCAGGGGGCTGGATTTTGCTAGTATTTTGAACTTTATCTGTGTACCTCGTAAATATGAAGATTGAACTGTAAAGAGACCTGTCCCTTGATGCGATGAAATCGCTATTTCATGAGTTTTTGCTATTCAGATGTACAAACTTAACTGCATCGATTTTTTATTCAATTCATACTCTGGGAGACATAATCAATTTTGCACTGCTAAATATCAAAAGGTTGTTAAGTTGAATATGATGAATCATTAGGTGTGAATACGAGCGTTCAGTGTTAATCCAGATATACTGCATCGGTTGTCCTGCCGGCAACTTGAGTAAAGGCTACAGAACGAATGGTAGACTGTAGATCACTCTCAATCTAGAGCCGCAGAAGCGTTTGGAGCCTTGAAGCTCTTGATCAGTTGAGATGAATGTGCTTGGATTCAATAATAATTGTCTCAATTCGCACTCAACATACGATAGTCTGAAGTTTTGATGATAAAAGTGACTATAACTTGGATGATTTGGGAAGCTATCACATTCCACTATGGTTTTTTGGAAGAAGACCTTTAACTCATCTAATCAATGAATCGTTCTTATATAGTCAATTTCCATCACATCTCAAAATTTCAAAAGTTATACCAGTATATGAAAAAGACAATAAACATCTAGTTGAGAATTATAGACCTATCTCTCTTTCAGTTTTCTCAAAAAATTTTGTGAAGATAATGTACTATCATTCATTTGATTTTGTAAAACCAAACAATATTCTGAGTCCATCTTAATTTGGATTCATCGAAGGGAAATCCACAACTAGTGCCTTATATTTCAGTTTGTGCAAAATTTTTGACACCTTGGACAACCAGCAACAAACTGCTAGTGTGTTTTTCGATTTTTCTAAGGGATTTGACACAATCAATCATGATATTCTATTTCATAAAATGTCTGCCTATGGTATATGTGGCAATGCTCTGAACTGGATCAAATCCTTTGTTCCCAACAGGTCGCAAATTGTTTGCATGAAATATAATGGTCAACATTATTCTTCGGATCCCTTACACACATCCTGTGGAGCTCCTCAAGGTAGTATCCTTGGTCTTCTCCTCTTCCTATTATATATCAACTATTTACCTTCCTCATTTCAAAATGTTGATGTTTGTCTATTTGCTGATGACACCTCAGTTATTCTTACAGCCCCCTCCGTCAATAATATGAATAGTATTTAACAGGAAACTGTTAATATGATGAACACTTGGTGCTCTTATAATGCTGTCATTCTTAATGGTGATAAAACACATCATCCAGTTTCTTTTAAAAGGCTCCAGATTCAGCATCTCTACTGTATTGGATGTCTCAAATATAAAACCTATCTGCTCGAGCAAAGTATTGGGTCTGCACATTGAGTTTGATCTTTCTTGGACTGCTCACGCTGAGTACTTAGTTCGAAAACTTAGTAGTGCTTGTTTTGTGCTTAGGCAGTTAAAAAATAAGGGCATTACTATTGAAGTGCTACGAATGTATTATTATGCGCTGGTACATTTTATTATTTCATACTGTGTTATTTGCTGGGGAACCTCTGCCGCAGCTCTCAGGGTTTTTGTAGCTTAGAAGCGGATTATCAGAGCAATGGTCGGCGTGAGTTCCTCTACGTCTTGCCGGAACTACTTCATCAATTTTAGAATTTTAACCTTGCCATGTATTTATATTTTTGATCGCCTAGTTTTTGTGAGATCTGATTTCTTTTTTTGTCATAATACAAGGCTATGTAATAACTTACATCTTCCGAAGCATAAAACGAGTAATTTTTGTACTAGCGTCACTTACATGCCCATCAAAATTTATAACCATTTACCACAGCATTTTAAAAGTATAACTAATATTAGAATTTTTAAAAATGAAATAAAACTCATGCTCACTGAACACAGTTTTTACTGTTGGAGATTATTTTAATTGCACTAGTTTTCAATTTGTAATATTTTCTACCTACTGTAGCTTTAATTACCCTTTTGTATCTCTCAGACATGCCATGATATCTTGTATCTTTTTTATGGTAAGTAAACTTATTATTATTATTATTATTATTATTACTCCATAATACGATACAACCTTCTTATTATTTGGATATGTATTACAGCTTCAATTTATCGTTCAAGCATGACAACATTTTCGTCCTTGGATTTGTTGTATGAGGATACTGTAAAAGTTACGATATATTCAATCAGCTTCAGTTATCGTTATTCGATTAATTGGCCGACTATCAAAATCTATTGATTTTGACAATGTTCTGTTGGACAGTGCAATGATTCACTAATTTACAAAATTCCACTTTTTGTCTGTTGCTGTGAATTTTATGGTTAATAATGTTCACTTATGGCTAGTTTTTGTCAAAAATGACTTAAAAATTTTTTGTGCAGCTATAGTTCTTTTGTTTTTGATTTTTATCATTCCTGCGTATTTATTCGTCGATAACGTGCTTATTTCACTGTGTTAAGATTGATATCTGAAGTTTTTGTGACATGAGTAGTTCAAGGAGACGTTGTTTAAACAATCCAAATCATTTCTGCTACATATGCGGAGAATATGTGTTCAAGGATTGTAGAAAAATTTATCAGAGTTGGTTGAAAACATCAATTTTCTGTATTTTGGAAGGCTTTTGAATGAAAATGACAAATCTTGGGCTCCTGATTGTGTTTGTAAATCGTGTGTTGAATATTCAAGATTATGGAGAAGTGGTAAAAGAAGTGCTTTCTAATTTGGAACACCAATCATTTGGCAAGAACCCCGAAAACATCTCGATGACTGTTATTTTGTAGTGTGACCGTAAACGGCATAAACGCTAAAAATCGAGCTAAATGGCAGTATCCAAGTTACAAAATTATTCTACCACCATTGCATATAAAACTGCGCATCATGAATCAGTTTATTAAATCAGCAGATAGAGACGGGACTGCCTTTTCCACGTTTGTAAAGAAATTCCTCAGCTCACTATTGAAAAGATTAGAGCAGGTATTTTTGATGACCCCCAAATTAGACAGCTCACGGAAGATACCTAATTCAAAAATTCTCTGACTGAGCTTGAATTAAGAGCTTTGACAGCTTTTGTCTCTGTGATGTGGAACTTTCTCGGTAATACGAAATCAGAAAATTAAAATTATATTGAACTTATTGAAGACCTATTTTTACAATTAAAAAATATGAGATGCAATATGAGCATAGAACTCCACTTTCTCCATAGTCACCTGGACAGGTTCTCGGAAAATTTAGGAGATATGAGCGAGGAGCAAGGAAAGCGTAAGCAACAGGATTTACACGTGATGAAAGAACGTTATCAAGGTTTCTGGAATGATGTCTGACTATTGATGGTCTCTGATACGCTATTTTCTCAAGTCTACATATAAGAGAAGAGCTCTAAAGCAAATTTTTCAGAACTCAATGATTAATTTAATTTTTTAATGAATCTTTTTCATGTAAATACATGTTTTTTCTGTTTTAAACGCACATAGCTGAAACTCAAAAACTAGAGCTGATAGAAAAATGCTGCTTACATATTTAAAATAGGGATAAATGGAATATTTACTCAGCAACAGCTGAAATTTTTCCGGCAACAGATGTACTGTAAACTAGTGATTGATTATTTTCTCTTAAAATTTCCATTTTCACAAATCATCAACTATTCAAGCCTATAAGTTGAAATTCAAACGAGAAGAATAATCATAACCAGAATAATTACATGAGTAAACAACTTTTATATTGACTGTATGAAAAAATAATTATCTCAAGCTGCAATAGTGAAGTTAGAAAACTGCTAACTGATATTCTTTGAGATCCCTATCAAATTTAAAGTCCACTAAGCAATACTTTCATCCCAGTTTTTTTTTTTTTTTATCATGATGAACGTGCTTTCTCTTCTGTTATTAGTACTCACATGATCCGGTAAGTTTACATAATTATTAATGCGCTTGTTGTTTATATTCCATTTGCTGGTCCAATATCACTGATGAAGTCTATGGTGCTCACATTTTGATTGCTATTCAGTGCTTTTTTGGAATTTTGTGTTGTGTTCTTTGTGTATTATATTCTCATCCCAATTTCGGAAGTAAATTGAGTTTCGAACATGATGATAATGCAAAACTTTTACTCAGAAATCTTGTGCAAATATAAAATTATCACTTTCTTCCACTTCTTGTATCATTGCCTAGATTAATATGGAAATAATTCGAAATAATAAGGAATAAAATGTGATTGAAATTCAATGCTTCTTGTGGATAAATAAAAATTATCAGAATCTGGTCAATTCAGTTGGAGAATTATATAATTGAATAAACTATCTAGAAGTGGATACGGATATTGAAAAACGTCTGTTATGAGAACAAACTACTATTTTCCCATTAACGATTCATCAAAAGATAGTCTATTTAAATGAACTCAACCCTTGCGATTGTTCAGTCAAAACTGAAGCACTTTTGTTTGATATAGAAATGTAGAGGACTCATCATTCAAGTGAATGTACTGATTTGGCCTCACAAATCCGTCAGCTGGGTGATCGACAGGTCAACATAGTCGTAAATTTGAATAAATCTCAAAGTGTAACTTCGAGACTAATTTTTCGGCATGGAGAAACAGGCATAATCTCAGGAAGGCCTGTTAGTGGATTAAAGCGCATTATCACAGTAAACGAGGATCAAAATATTATAATACACGCGAAAGGCAGCTTTTTACAACTGCGCGGAAACTGCAGCAAGATCTGCATAATGCCACAGGGGTCCCAGTGAGTGAAGGCTTGTTTGACTTCGTAGTGATCGTTACAACCGATATCAAGAATTCATGCTCACTTATGTCATAAAGAGAATGGCGCTAACCAGCGACTCAATGACGCTACCCCTTGGCAGCATGTTCTGTTTCTGAATGAGTTCAGATTTTGTATCTATAATGACAGAGGACGTCAAAGTATATAGGCAGTATATTCAGCTGGTGGTCTCATTTGAAGGTGAAGGATCATGATTTAGGGATGTATCTGCTGAGGCTGACATACCTACCTACATATGATTCATGGTAGTCACTGTAAAATATCATAGAGACAAGATTACCTGCAAATGAGATGCGAATGGTTGCAACTTCATTGAACTCCAGAATTTCATGTTTTTGGATGATAATACTCGTCCGCACCGAGCAAGAATAGTGCTACAGACTCTTGATGAATTGCATATCAACCATCTTGCCCTTCCATCAACTTCCCTAGACTTGAACCTCAAAGAACCGTACGGGATATGTTTCAGAGACAGATTAGTAATCATGCTCCTGAACCCACAGCCCTAAGACAGCTATTCCACAGCAACATATAAGTAATTGTATTTTGACAGAAGTCCAATGATAAATTCTTGATAATTTTCTCTCGAAAACATGTATTTTGATTATTAATTCTGGTATCCACTCAAGCTTATCGATATAATATGTTGAATTCCTCTTTCCTTGATATGCTAATGTACTTTTCAATACATTAAAATAGCGGTCAAGAAATTCATGACAGTCTCAAATATTTAAAATTGATTCCTGCCCAGATACCAATTTTCATTTGTCAAGTTGCGGCACAAGTTTGCTTCATTGTCAAATGATAGGGAAACAATATTTTTGCTCAAAAATTTGCCAGGCGTATTGATTTATCTCTATATTCGCAAACAGATTTTTCAGCCCTGGTAATTGCAATACTAGGTTCCTTATAAACTATCAGTCACTCTCCATCTCCAATACAGTCAATCGAAGATCACAAATTTCAGAAGAAAGACTTCTTCTTGCAAGAAGCTTTATATCCGTAATCCAGTTGAAACTTTCCCTGTGTGTTTTATTAGATAACACGTATCTTCCTAATCCCAGCCAAGTCCTGGAGTGACAAAATTAGTTCAATTCGATTTCTAGATAATTGAGCGTCCAAAGTCGGCGTCCAGCGCTGAATGCCGTGGGTGTCGCAGTTTTCTCGATAAGATTCTCTGAACATTTATCATGTAATAATTCAGCAGCTGATACGTGATAGAAAAGTTTCTAATTTGAAGTGAAGTAAGAATGCTGTTACTAGAATTATCGTATCTGTTATACATAGGATCTCAGTCAGCTACCACATAACTGTCTGATGATACGATCAGTATAAGTGCGGGCAGAGGGAATATTTTCAACCAGATTATACCACAACTGAACAAGGGATCTTTTG
Source organism: Dromius quadrimaculatus (assembly GCA_963989225.1). Classification (NCBI taxonomy): domain Eukaryota; kingdom Metazoa; phylum Arthropoda; class Insecta; order Coleoptera; family Carabidae; genus Dromius; species Dromius quadrimaculatus. The sequence continues at coordinate 10,961,084 of OZ022328.1, forward strand.
CGTGATTTTTGAGGACTAATTTCCAAATTCAAGTGCCCATTGTTGGGTCCACATTCAAGATGTATGAGAGGTCTGATCTCTTCTAACTAAATCCATCATCGTCAGTAAAAGCAAGTTATGAGAAGAACTACTCTTAAAAAATTGCTACTCCACAACTCAGAAATATCATGATCAATTGAAATTGACTTCTAGAAATTGCTGCTCGGAATCAATTCTTTTTTCAAGATTTTATGATCATCTACAAGTCCAGTAGGTGAGTTGGAATCCGCATGACTATATCGTTATCTGATTTGATAGCATCTTATTGCTTACAACATATCCTATTATACAACAAAATGTAACGTATAAAATACCAGAGAATTGGATTTGATGCCGCTTAATGAACCTCATGTTCCTGTTTTGTGAAATTCATATATTTCAGTGGACCGTATAGGTTTTTGCTTCGATTTTTGAAAAAACAAACTTTATTTTGTGATTCGTCAGTAAGCAGGAGTTGTATTTTGAAAATAAACAAAATGAACTCCTCCGAGGCAGAAATGAATGCAGTGTGTTGAAAATGGTCGAGAGCTTCTCTGCTTTTTTATTCATAGACTCTCTTTGACAATAACGTTGAAATGTGAAGTTAATTGGATTTTAATGCTTTCATATATGAATAAATTTGTTCACAAATTGCTGGCTTGGCACGTTTTGTGCTACTGCTGCAACACAGTAATCTGCAGTAATTTGCTTTTTGTAGTTACATGCCAGCTAGATAGATGAGCTTATAAATGTTACTGAAGAACTGCGCTCTACAATTTGTAGCTTGTCGTGTTGTGTTTTAAGTGAAGCTTTCCACATCAATCCCAGAGAAATATTCCATATTAATTTTCAAACAGTAGAAAGACTATCATTTAGAGCTGTTTTTTACGGACAGTAGACAGGAATAAAAAGTAAATTACTTTTTTAATACGAGTTCTGATCTGCTCTTTCTGTAAGGGGCAATGTAGGTGCGATCATAGGATTATCTGCTTTAATACCTTCATCCAACTCCCTCCTATTAGTGCCAAGTGTCCATAGTGTGAGTTCTAGATCGCAGTAGATTTCTGAACGCCTGAATTTTCAAGCTGTTGATAATTGACTGATCTGCAGATTGTCCTCAAATTTAATTTAAGCCCCAAAAAAATCATTTGTGTTTCTTAATTTTGAATAGTCTTTCAATCAACCTTACTTCTAATTGCCTAATACCTTGACACTTAGTACTATCTTAGATTTAGGATAAGGTCATCATCAGCTATTTACCAGATAATTAGACGTTGAATTATGCTACTTGTAAACTCACTCCAACACTTCATAGTTCCGAAATATTGTTCACTTTTTGTCCAATTACACATAAGTGGTGTTCAACAGTCTATCGTTATGAGAAAGAGTGGCACAAGTACTTGAAATATCTCTGTAATATATCATATAACAAAGTACGGCTTCTTAAGATGTCCCTAAAGCTGCACCAGCATTTATGGCCCACACAAAAAAAAAAATTATACCAATATTTCTTACACATTAATTACAATTAATTACAACCGGAAGTAAATTTTTTACAGTTGCCGTTTCCCGGAAATCGGGGTGTGGCTCAACTTTAGTCTAAAGTTGCACCACACCTAATAATATCTTATCCAAATGAACTTTAAGTGGGCCAAACAATTCTTACAAATTAATTACAATTAGAATAAATTGGTAGAGATTACTGAAAATCAACCCTTAAGTGATAAATCCCCCTTTGAAAGAATGAAAGCGCACCAAAATGAGACATAGCGAATGAAAGTGAAATTTCAAGGCCAAATGGTGGCAGTATGGCTACTTGTATGAAAAAATATATATTATTCTCAAATTATAAAATAGTAATTAAAACAATATATCAAAAACAAGTGTACAGGATACTCTGTCACAGAAATTTTTAAAGTGTCAAAGCTGGTACATTTGTTTTTGACCATAGGGAAATATTTTGACGATGAATTGGAACAAGTCTAATAGATTTTGTAATATTTTCAATACGTTGAAAAGTAGTTCAAATAATAACAAAAAATAGAATCGGTAAAAAGAATATGCTTAAAAATGGTACAATAGTTGCCAAGTATAGAGAAATCATTGGTTGATTGATTACAACAGTTCACTCAACTTTTCTGTCAATTTTATTATATAATGATGCAGTTCACACAATAGTCAATAGGAAATGGATGTGTGGGATGGTTTGAAAAATACTTACGATGCTTTAAATTGGTTCAATAGTTGTTGTCCACCAAGGAGTTGTTTGTCAATTAATTACAACATACCACTTGACTTTTTTCATAATTTTATTAGATCATAGTGTAGTTCACACAATAGTCAATAGGAAATGAGTGTGTGGGATGGTGTAAAAAATGTTAACGGTGCTTTAAATTGGTTCAATAGTTGTTGTCGACCAAGGAGTTGTTTGTAAATTAATTACAACAGACCACTTTTCTTTTTTTACAATTTTATTACATTATAGTGTAGTTCACACAATTGTCAATAGGAAATAAGTGTGTGAGAGGGTATAAAAAATTATGACAATACTTTAGAGTGGCTCAATAGTTGCTGTTCATCAAGGAGATGTTTATCAATTATTTACAACAGCCCACTTGACATCTTTTACAATTTCATTACATCATAGTGTAGTTCACACAATAGTCGATAGGAAATGGGTGTGTGGGATGGTGTAAAAAATGTTTACAATTCTTCAGAGTGGCTCAATAGTTGTTGTCCATCAAAGAGTTGTTTATTGATTAATTACAACATCTCACTTGACTTTTTTCACAATTTTATTACATTATAGTGTAGTTTACATAATATTCAATAGGAAATGGATGTGTGAGATGGTTTAAAAAATACTTACGATGCTTTAAATTGGTTTAATAATTGTTGTCCACCAAAGAGTTGTTTGTTAATTAATTACAACAGACCACTTGACTTCTTTCATAAGTTTATTACATCATAGTGTAGTTCACACAATGGTCAATAGGCAATGAGTGTGTGGGATGGTGAAAGAAGTGTTAACGGTGCTTTAAATTGGTTCAATAGTTGTTGTCCACCAAGGGGTTGTTTGTAAATTAATTACAACAGACCACTTTTCTTTTTTTACAATTTTATTACATTATAGTGTAGTTCACATAATAGTCAATAGGAAATAAGTGTGTGAGAGGGTGTAAAAAATGATTACAACACTTTAGAGTGGCTTAATAGTTGCTGTCCATCAAGGAGTTGTTTCCTAATTAATTACAACAGCCCACTTGACTTTTTTTACAATTTCATTACATCATAGTGTAGTTCACACAATGGTTAGTGGGAAATGGGTATGTGGGATGGTGTAAAAAATGTTTACAATACTTCAGAGTGGCTCATTATTTGTTGTCCACCAAGGAGCTGTTTATTAATTAATTAAAATAGCCCACTTGACTTTTTTCACAATTTTATTACATTATAGTGTAGTTTACACAATATTCAACAGGAAATAAGTGTGTGGGATGGTGTAAAAAATGTTCACGGTGTTTTGAATTGGTTCAATGGTTCAGAATTGTTAACATTTTTTACACCATCCCACACACCCATTTCCTATCGACTATTGTGTGAACTACACTATGATGTAATGAAATTGTAAAAAAAGTCAAGTGGGCTGTTGTAAATAATTGATAAACATCTCCTTGATGAACAGCAACTATTGAGCCACTCTAAAGTATTGTAATAATTTTTTACACCCTCTCACACACTTATTTCCTATTGACTATTGTGTGAACTACACTATACTGTAATAAAATTGTAAAAAAAGAGAAGTGGTCTGTTGTAATTAATTGACAAACAACTCCTTGGTGGACAACAACTATTGAACCAATTTAAAGCATCGTAAATATTTTTCAAACCATCCCACACATCCATTTCCTATTGATTATTGTGTGAACTGCATCATTATATAATAAAATTGACAGAAAAGTTGAGTGAACTGTTGTAATCAATCAACCAATGATTTCTCTATACTCGGCAACTATTGTACCATTTTTAAGCATATTTTTTTTTTACCGATTCTATTTTTTGTTATTATTTGAACTACTTTTCAACGTATTGAAAATATTACAAAATCTATTGGACTTGTTCCAATTCATCGTCAAAATATTTCCCTATGGTCAAAAACAAATGTACCAGCTTTGACACTTTAAAAATTTCTGTGACAGAGTATCCTGTACACTTGTTTTTGATATATTGTTTTAATTACTATTTTATAATTTACGAAAAATATATATTTTTCCATACAAGTAGCCATACTGCCACTATTTGGCATTGAAATTTCACTTTCATCCGCTATGTCTCATTTTGGTGCGCTTTCATTCTTTCAAAGAGAGATTTATCACTTAAGGGTTGATTTTCAGTAATCTCTACCAATTTATTCTAATTGTAATTAATTTGTAAGAATTGTTTAGCCCACTTAAAGTTCATTTGGATAAGATATTATTAGGTGTGGTGCAACTTTAGGCTAAAGTTGAGCCACACCCCGATTTCCGGGAAACGGCAACTGTAAAAAATTTACTTCCGGTTGTTATTAATTGTAATTAATGTGTAAGAAATATTGGTATAATTTTTTTTTGTGTGGGCCATAAATGCTGGTGCAGCTTTAGGGACATCTTCTTAAGACGCTAGACAGAAAACATAACGGTAGAAATTGCTATACACGAATAGAAATACAATAAAATAGTAAATCATAGAGGACATTGAAAAAAAAACTATCGCAATCCAATTTTGAAATTGGTGTTGAAACGGAAACAATCTACCTGCATAATATTTTTCTGGAATGTGAGTATATATGGTAACGATTTTTGATGGCAATATTCTTAGATTCTGTGTCTTATAACTGCGAATGACATTCAATCACAAATCTATCTACTAATTTGTTCTGAATGTTTCCATGGAATGGATCATTTCACTTGAAATGTGTCTACCCTATTTCATATTCATAACAAGTACATTTTCTTATGTGCATAATATTTCTACTAAAATCTATTTTACTGTAAGTGTTTAATTGTGGCAAGATAGTCCACATCAGAATTCCATAAAAAACAATCCATCTGTAGCTGAAACTATCACATAGTATAGACCATAGTATAATAATTACCTTAAGAGTTCTATTAGTAGCCAAATCGCAAAATTACGTCGTAATGTAATGTTTTCTAATTTGTACAATGCTTTATAAAAATTTCCATTGGAGCAAAGATCAAAAGTGGCTCTTCCGTAATGTGGATATCAAAATCATCAAGTAACATCCGAATGCTAATTTGATATGGTCGAACTCTTAGACCAACATCAAGAATAGATGGATGTTATATTTTGTAGAGCAGGACGGCCAGATGTTATCTATTTTTTTGGGAAAAAAAATGTGTGGAATGAAGTAGTGTTACTTTGTACATTCATCGTATGCACACTTGCTGACTTGAGCCAATGACCATTTTAGATATAGCAGATGCTAGAAGTACGTTAAAATTTGAGTGCTGATTTCTATGTATATGTTGTGAAACATTGTCGAAAATTGATAATCAATACTGCCAGACACTTCCCATCGGCGGTAATTTCTGCTAGAAGATTTGTAGCTTGCGAAGATAACGTAATCTCACTAACAGTTTTCATATATGACATTCAGGAAATGGTTTCAATGCTTTTTATCAAAAGTCAGACCAATCGTAGCAGCCAAACATTCTCCAGAAAAAATTAGAATGTTGCTGTGAATAAGAACGTGAGGTCATTATTCGTACGCTTGATAGTAAGCGAAATATCTATGACTTTTTGATAGTGCCTGGAGAATTATTGGCATGTACGATTGGTCTGGCTGTTTTCCAGAAGTATTGAAATTATTCTCTGAGTAAGGTGAAAAATTTCAATGTTGAAAAAACATACGCTTATATTTTAGATTAGCTTTGTGTCTATCGATTTCGGATAAAATCCATTCTCAGGCCGTACAGCTGAAATATACATTTAATTTAAATATGTGAAGAATATAATTGTTTATAAATTTTGAAAAAATATTATTTGACAGTTTTGTTTAAATTTAATTTATGTTATGAAAATGTTAAAAAAATATATATGGAACGTATGTTGAATCAGGAGAGGAATGAATATATAGGAAAATGCTGAGAAAGGAGAACAGAAGAAATGGTACCATGTGCTGAATTTAGAAAATGAGGTTATGTGCAAAATTTGAATTTAAATAAAGAATAAGTGCATGCTAGTAAATAATACAATAAAGTAGCTCACCGTCAGTTGATTATGCAGCAGAAAATAAATAGATCATGTTGTTGCAGAATGTGTTAAATTTTAAAAATGACGAGAGCACTTGAAAATACGTGCTTCAGGATCAAGAAGATGAAATACATTGAAAAATTTAGCGGAAGTTCGCTGGGTATTAAAAGGCGGTGAAGTTTTGAAAATATGATTTTCAGGAAAAATAGTTATTTCGTTCAAAATTCTTTCATCTTCAAGTTTCATATTTTTTAATATTTCCATTTTTTCTGGAAGTATGAGTTTTTTATAGTTACTTTCTTTGTGCAGGATGGAAGTGTTTTCTATTGTGGATGAATGATTTTCTGTTTTTAGATGAAAACCAAAGGCTGATGGCGGGTTGTTTTTTGTATGTTCTTTATATCTCGTTTTAAATTTTCTAGTTGTCTACCTATGTAGGCGCTATCACAATCATTGCAATTAATTCTGTATATACCGCTATGTTCTGTGTTATGAATTTCTGGTTTATGGTTTTATGATTTAGATATGAGTTTTATGTTATGTTTTTGTAGTGTACGATTGAATGTGTTATGTATGTGTTTGTAATATGGGATGGAGACATAGTTTGTATTAGTTTTAGTGTGTTTGTATATTTTTTGTGTGATAATGTTTATTTTGGTATTATTGTATATTATGTTCATGTATTCTTTAGTGTAATTGTTATTAAGTCCAATGGTTGTGATAGTGTCAAATTCTGTATCAAAATTTTTTGGTGATGGAGGAGTGGTTAATTATCTATAAAACATGAATCTAAAAGCGCTTTCTTTGATTTTAGGATTATGGAATGAATTGTGTGGTATAATAATGTCTGTGGATGTAGGTTTTCTGTATATGTTGAATTCGATTTTTTGTTGTTGAGAGTGTGTTAGTGTTAAGTCAAGAAAATTTAGTTTATTATTTGTTTGTTTCCAAAGTGAATTTAATTTTGGATAAGCTATTTATGTGTGTTAAAAAATTATTTAAATCGTCGTCGTTTCCCGTCCAAAAACATAAAATATCATCAATGTATCTTTTCCAGAATAAAATGTTGTTTTTTGCTGAATTGTTGGTGAAAATTATTGATTCCAAATTATCTATGAAAATGTTTGCCAATAGACCACTAATTGAGGAACAATCATACTTTTACATTAAACGATGGTTTACCAATGGGTTCCCCAATTAGTGGTCTATTGGCAAACATTTTCATAGATAATTATTAACTTTCCAATTGTGCCTGGGGAATTATTGGCATGTACGATTGGTCTGACTGTTTTTAAGAAGTATTAAAATCATTCTCTGAGTATTATTATGTAAAAACTAGGAATCAGGCTATAAGTGAGATCACGTAATTTTCCCAAGCTTCAATGCTTTTAGCAGGAATTACTACCGACGGGAAGTGTCTGGCAGTGTTAATCATATATTTTTCACGTTGTCTTTAACACATACAGAAAAATCAATACTCAGAGTTCAAGAAAAGTAAGTAATGTTTTCACGTACCTCCAGCACCTGGTATTTCTAAATTGGCCGTCGATCCGAGCTGCAAGTATGTATACGATGAAAGTACATACTAACACTACTCTATGCCATACATTTTGTTTTTTCAGAAGATGAGTAACGTCAGGCGGGTCTGGGATCTTGGCCTATAAGATATAGTACAAAATTCTCAAATCTCAAATAATATTATCTTACTTGCATCACATTCAATCAAAGCTCACCCAAACACAAATATAGCCGTGGAAGGACTTAATTGATCACTTTATATTTTGAGGGATTGAAGATAGGATAGATAATGTATGATATGCTTCGAAGACATGGAAAGGTCAAAACTGTCATCATGAGGTTTCATTCGTTGTTAGAAATGAAGATTGTCTTCAGTCGACTCAGGTTGTGAATATGAGAATCAATGATTATTGTTGCAGCTCTGTGTTAATCCAAAAGCCTTATTTATAGATAAATACGTGAATTATAAGCAAAATTGCGATGGACTTATTATCCCCATGAACAAATTGACGTGAATCCGCAAAAATCCATACATTTTTGTCCGTTTCTTTCAAATTTTAAGAACTGTAAAGACCCATGGATCTGCACAGAATTGCAACATATTAAGATTTAAACGTCGTATTGACTCTCAGTTTTCATTTGATGTTGAAGAGCAGTATGATATACCTGTATGTCCTAATGATGTACCATATATTACTATGAGAAGCTATTATATGATTCCCAGCCTTAGCTTGAGAGTTGTGTGCTAGTTGTACCTCAAAATAAGTATCTACTAGTTAGTCAACTTCTGGGACGGTTCTGAAAAAATATTGGCGATTTAGGATGATAGTGTATGGTCGACGATAACTGATGGAGAACTATCAAATTACTGACAGTAATATTGACCGTGAAGACAAGTATAACCAAATTCAACTAGAGATCGAAGCGCAATGTTAATCAGGTCTCATACAAAGACACAGCCAAAAGCTGCTCCAAATGCTACAAAACTGAATTTTGTGTTTTTTTTTTGTCTGTTTCAATCAGAGTACAGTTACACCGTTCTTCGATTAGTTGCATTGTCACCGTCAAGAGTACAAATGTATCAGATTGGAAACGAATATTCAATTTGTTGAAGAATGTGCATGAACGTGAACAATTTTGGAGTGTTTTCCTCGTATTTCTTGTGCCAATACAAGCCTTATGTATCAATTTATATAACAACTAGCTGACCCGGTGTACTTCGTAGCGCCACAGAATTGATAAATTCAGATTGCAAGGTACTTGAGCCTATCTTTTATATAAGGATCTTATAATTTGGGAATGATAAGGACATGCCAAATTATGAAAAGATTTTCTTTTGTAGGAAATCAATCGAAATAGGAGATTTGGCCGACACTTTGCAGTTCCACTGAATGTCTTTCAAGATTATATTAATTTCTTTTTTGTTAATTTATTGAAGATTATACAATAAATATATGAATCCCACATGACATGCTTATTCAAGTGTTTATATAGAAATTATCATTATATTGGACCTAACTTGTCTATTTGAATATAAACATAACCAAAATGTAACAGTGAAATGAATATGCATGTGCTGGGAATAATCCAAGTTCACCAAATTCGCTTTGTTTTTATAGGGGGCTCACTGTTGAGCGACGTCGCTTCGTTCGCTTGGCTGCTTGCATTTAACTGAGTTTGCAACGCTCGCACGGCGTCTTAACGTTGACCGAGCACGCTTCGCTCGCACGCCATCTTTTACCGTTGAATAATCTCGCTCCGCTCGCACGACGTTCTTCAGTTGACCGAGCTCACTTCGCTCGCACGGTAGTTTATAGTCAACCGAGCTCGTTTCACTCGCACAGCTTGGCATTGACCGAGTATGCTTCGCTCATACGGCAGCTTACAGTTATCCGAAATATTTCTGTGGATTACAAAACAACTCATTCATTTTTAATATTCGCACTTGCCTGCCCAAACATGACTGGCCGTTCAAGTAGGCACATTCTGTGATATTTCTCCCACTATGCCGCGCTGCGCAGACGCTTGGATTTCAACACAAACTTTCATTTCCTATCTCATCCCCATGCAGGTCGAAATCACAAAAACGCTGAAAAAAATGTTTATATACTTATTATCAAGTGCCTGATGCCTGAATACAAAATTTCATGGTTTTATCTTCGATACTAACTAATCTCCATATATACCGTCATCCCCTATTTTAACCCTCTCGCCATGAAAGGTAGCCTATGTTCTTTCTCAAGCTCTAGTTCATCTATGTACCGAGTTTCATCAAAAATGGTTGAATGGTTTATGCGTGAAAGCGTAACAGAGAGACAGAGTGACTTTCGCATTTATAATATTAGTAAGGATAAAGGGCATTCTCCTGGTTCAAACTGACACGATTTACTGCTCAGCAGTTTGCCATTACCGGAGGATCAAGTCTTTTTATCACGGTACACAGTGTTTTGGACACGTGTCATACAATAAAATTCTCGTTTATCCTACGTACTACGCTCACGTCCAAAAAAAGTGGAACTGTTGCCTGGTATTCTACCTTTTGATCAATAAATTTGGTTCAATGCAACTGTGCACATTTAGTGGTCCAATTATTTGTCATATATTTTGATCAGAAGCTAGGAGATCGTTTTGAAATAGAAGTTGCGCAATTAGCAGAGACAACATCAATCTCCTTGGAAACATAATTTGTGTTGAGATATCGTTGAGATCCACAAAATGTATTCTCTCCTGTTACAATACATGTCATCTGTCAATAGATCACAAGATTTTCAACAAAGCGGTGTCAGCGATTAGCCACGATCTGGTTATGTCTGAACTCTGAAATCTTCGAAGGTACATATCAGAAAATGAAGATTCGTGGTAATGTCTTTAAGAGCCCCAAGACCTTCATCAGACGTCAACCCTTGAAAACTCAACCCCCAGACACTATTTTGAGGAAGGATTGGTCTGACATTCATTCATATTCAGCTGTAACAAGAACTAAATTCCAGGAACCGGTAATATAGTCTCCTTGAAAGCAATTTGATGTCGTAACTCGTAATTTACAATGAATAACAATATTTTTCCAAATAAGTTGATAAAAAATGCATGATTTTCTCTTTTTTCCGTACTCGTACTTGATTGTGTCATCACACAAACTCTTGTATAGCTAGCGGATAATTCCGCAATATATTTGTGAACAAGCATTATTAATATCAGAACAACACTTGTCATAATAATGCTCAAGTTTACACACTCCAATTATCTATGTAGATGTTGTTTGATATGGAACAAATTTAGTATTAAGAATGACTGTGGAGACATCTGGTTGTTCCATTAGCAGAACAACAGTTATATCGAACCGTACGACTATGGTCATTGAAGCATGAGGCTACACAGTCAAAATCTTTTGTATTAGATGTGATAGGGCTCATCATCTTGCAGATACATGACTTTTGGAGTCATATTATACTTCAGAATATGAAAATTCTGCTATAATGTAGCTAGAAACTGTTATATTTGAATCAATGGAGCTGGAACAAGTTGAAACATGTTCTAATGGAGTTTATTATTATCACTCAAGTGCAGAGGGGCTTCCCTTCTTTCTCATAAGTCATGGTCGTTTAGCGCCCTCAATAAATCCCCCATTTCCTGTCAAGTGTATTTTGAGGGTTAAGAGGTCTCTGCCGCGCTTCTAGAGATCCATAGAGAAACGTATAAAATAACAAAGTTCACTTTAAATTTGTTTGTTTGTCTATTGTTTTGTCTCGATGCTAGCAAAGAAAACTTAACTTTGAGCTGTGTCTACTTCTTTTTGTCTATATCGCATTTCGGGACTTTCAACCAGGAGCCCGCATTGCCATTGGAATCAGTCTCTGTGATTCATACACTTGGAATAAACAAATTATTTTTGTATTTGTTGTCAAAGAATCAATATCACCATCACGAGGTGTGTCTTGTGCTTTCGAATAGGTGCTTGGGAGCACCTAATTGACAGTTATCTGTATGAAAAATGTATTGGATCATGAGGAATAAATTCATACCAATTGCACTTGAATAATCTTTGATTCTCAAATCGTCATCAGACAAATTATATAAATCCAGTGTTGTATGAAAGATTTATGTCACCTGCGCCATCAATGCTTATAAACCCAATCTGTGGCTCAACTGATCTTAATTTAAGCCATTCAGCGACGATTGAATTGTTCCAGTTCAAGCTGTAAAGAGTGATAGGTATTTGTATCTAGACAATTCCAATATATATCATGATACCCAATAAGAAAACGTCAGCTATTTCAGAACAATTGGAGATTACATATAAGGGTGATTCAATACTTGTGTTTCCTCCAAAACATGTAACTCATAAATCTATAAGATGTAGATATTGTTTTGTTCAGAATTTCTTCAACAATATATTGATGTTTCTGGAGGTATCATTGAGATATGACACTGAAATTCACGTTTCCAAAAGTAGATAATGAAATGAGATCGATACAACCGACCCCAATAATAATATTTCATCTTCAAAATTTTATACTTTCATCTTTGTGGTCTGTAATTTTATCTAATTTATCTTCTTTCTTTTTTTCAGGCGAATTCATTATTGATTATCTCTGCCTGTATTACATCTAGAAGCTAAGGTAAGTCTCTAGTAATTAGATTTTATGATAAGAAACTAATTGGAGGAACTCTTTCCTTTTATGATTCATCTCAAGCCTGTCTTATAAAAAATAAGCTTCGCGCTGTTTCAATGGTTTATTGAAGTAGCTAGGCTTTTAAGGCTCCGTTATTATTTCTTTATATCGAGATTTCGATGCATTTCATTTGCTGCTGACTTGTATGTCCTATATCTACTCCCTTTATCTGTTCATATTAACTTCCTCAGAATATTCTGCCCATCCTTGGACTTTTTTGTCTCCAGCTACCAGCTGACCTTGTTCATCTCCAACGAAAATGGTTCTTGGATCGTAGACTCCTTTACTCTTTTGGTTTCTTGGTAAATTTTTCTTTTCTTTGTTTCTTAAACTTGCTGCTATCTCATCTAGTCAGTATCAGAGCAAGTGCTAGAGAATAAGAAGGCATGGTTGAAAGAGTATTTTTTGGACAGAGGATGCAAAGGTGTAGTAGTCAGTAGTAACAAAATGAGAATACAATTTCTGAAAGACCCAAATATGCCTAATAAAAATAATTATCCAAGAGCAAAAAGATTTGCCAAAAAAAATGATGCAGATGGAAGAAACGAGTACAAATGCAATAGAAACTAGATTTTCAATAAATTGATCACAGAGATAAAAATTGAGATAAGAATCATGTAATGATCTCTATATTATCCAATCTACCTTGAAGAGCATGAGTGAACTATGAAGAAACTAACATTAATGATCATACAATATCTTCTAGAAACCAGAAGGTTCCAATCCACCACGAGAAGTTCATTCCCAATTTGTGGACCAGCTGATTTTATTCTTCTTCTGAGGCTTAATATCTCCTCAAGTGGATCTTTGCCTCCTCAACTATTTGCCTTCATTTTTTTCGGTCCTTTGCAACTTTCCTTCAATTTTTTATTCCCTTCTTTTGTAAGTCTTTGAAAACATTATCCACATATCTGGTTCTCGGTCTTCCTCTTGGCCTGGTCGTCCACGGCCTGCTGTTAAAGTTCCTGCTCACTGAGTCCTTTCCACTCATCCTTTCCACATGTCCTATCCATCTGATTCTATGACTTTTCACGATACCAATTACATCTATGTCTTAATACTCTTCGTATACAGTTCCATATTAATCCTTGTTCGCCACAAGTCTCCTCCTTTAACTGGGCCTATTATTCTTCCCTGTACTTCCCTCTAGAATATTGCCAGTTTGTTTAGTATCGTGCTAGTTGAAGTCCAAGTTAGTCCGTAAGTTAAAATTGGCCTAATAATTGTCTTATATATCCTAAACTTGGTTCTTCTGTTCATCAGTTTTGATTTTAGTATATTTTGTAGATTGTGGTAGGCTGTGTTAGCCGCTACTTTACGGTTGTCCATTTCTTCTGTAATGTCATTTGTATCATTAACGATGGATCCTAGGTACTTGAAATCCTTGCTTCCGTTAATATTTAATTTTTCTGTGGTCCTCTTCTTGTTAGTATTTGTATCTCGACCTTGAAGTAAGTAACCTTGTTCATTTCCAGCCTTACTTTTCTCGCTTCAATTTCAATGCTCTCAAATATTTCCATGACTTTATCTTGGTCCGTGGAGATTATCGCTATGTCATCGGCATAGCCCAGTATTTGGTACCTATTCTGAAACAGATATGCTTCACTATTTTCAACACTTTTCTTAATGACACCATTTAGGATAATATTGACAAGCGTTGGTTATAGGACGTCTCTCTGTTTTAATCCAATGTTGGCACCAAAATGTTCAGATTTGTTACGTCCTACTTTGACCTTGTATCTTGTATCTTTTATAGTCTCTTTTGTGAGCCTAATCAATTTTTCTGGTATCCCAAGCTCCCTCATTCCGGTCCATATTGCTGCATGGTGTATTGAGTCTTATGCTCTCTTAAAATCGATGTATATTTCATGTGTGTTTTGACCATACTCCCAAGTTTTTTCCTTGATTTGCTTAAGGGAGAATATCTGATCAGTTGTTGATTTACCTTCAATGAAGCCGGCTTGTAATGATAATAGAGTATACTCTGTGTATTGTGTAATGCGTTTTAGTATGTTACGTTGAGTAAGCTGATGCCCCGGTAGTTTTCACATTCTGTCTTGTCGCCTTTTTTGTGTATAGGGCAGATCAGGCCCATTTTCCAGTCTTCCAGCATCTTCTTTTCCTTTCAGATCTTGTTTATTAGGTCTCGTAGCATATCATATAGATCGTTTCCACCTGCCTTAACCATTTCCACCGTAATTGCATACTCTCCTTCTTTTATCTCATCATCTGTCGGCTCATCCACCCATATATCTGCAGAATGATATATGGTTTCTCTTACCATATCGTGTGTTTCGTTGTTTAATGTGTCCTTTCCATCTCTGTTCTACTTTTGTCCTATCACAGAGCAGTCTGTTCTCGCTATCTCTACATAGTTGGCTGTGATGTCTACATCCTTCCTTAATGTTGTTTACTTCCTTATAGAATCTTCTCGTTTCGTTCGATCGCATTCTTTCTTCGATTCTCTCTAGTTTTTGGTCCAGATACTGCCGCTATTTATGCCTAATTAGTTCCTTTGTCTCATTTCGTGCCTTTCTGTATCTATTTCTTGTTTTCCCGTGCAACGTGTTTGTTCTTGCTTCTTTTCTCTTCGCGATTGCATTTTCGCATTTTTTGTCAAACCATGGATTCTCATTGTCATTATTTTCTGCTTGTCCTAGTCTTATTTTTCTCCAGGTCCGCTGCAACATTCATCTGAAATTCTTCCAATGTTTTCGGTACTCCCAGTTTTTTCACGTTCCAACGTTTGATTATATTAGTCTCCATCTATTCTCTAATTACATATAAGAAGATGAATTTGAAGAAAGTGTAGTCTATGAACATTTCCTCAGATAGAAAAATATCTCGTGAAATATTGCTTCCAATTTTGGGTCTCTATAATCCCACAGAACCTCATGATGAAGCATACAGCAGTGGGTGAAAATTAAACATTCCTACGTCAAATTACAATTTTTCGTATTAATTTCTGCGGTATCCATGTTGAATATTTTGCAAAACAAATCTTGTGACCTGCTAGAATTTTTAATCAATGGAAATGGTAATTTACATACTTTCAATCACAATTGGTGATTAGTGACGTACAGACTGTTGTATATCCCGATGACGAGCAAATTATCATTTTGCGGGAAATGATTGAATATATTGTCCTCTTAATTTGAACAAACCTGAATATCAATGTTATTTCATGGTCCTATTTGGAAAATACGGTTTGTCCTAGTCCATTCTAAATAGTTTTATAACTTAATTATTAGAGTAGTGAGGCATATCCTTACCTAGTTTACTAGTTCAACGTTGTCTAATGTACATATAGCTTGAATGTTGTATGTCGACAAGTTCCCAAAGTATCGAGAATCAAATTCAAGTTTAAGATATGCAGAAAACTAATCGCACTCGCATGCAACTAAAAAGCATGCACCATATTACAATCAGCGAACAAGTTTCACTGGACAGGTTGAAGGAATAGAGCTGTGGGCTGATAGACTTAGTTGGAGTGTACCTTATTTCTCTAGCCATAGCGTGATGACGCCTGATATGACATAGATCAATAATTGGAAGCAAAACAAAAAAGACAATGAAGAACTCACTGAGCAAGAAATCTGTTGTTCGATTGGTGGCCACCTTTAATTAATGAAATTCCACCAGGCAAATTGTCAGGTCAGCTCTTAGAGTTACTTTTTGAGAGTCATATCGTTTCAACTAAAAGTCGTTGTGAAACTGAACATTACTTTGTTGAATACATCCAGTATCCATCGGTGGCAAAAAATGGAATACAACAATTATTGTCGGTTGATTGATCAGGTTTATTCGATGATATAGCTCATTGTTTTCAGTGCTAACTCATATTCGTTATTCTAAAGAATACTCAAGGCCTAGTTACCATAATAAATGAAGCAAAAAATATGTTTGCCGGGGATTCCAGCAATAATATGGCTAGAATACATTTCCTGGTTCAGTTGCACAAGCGCATTATACGGAACAGAATGAATAGTTATAATTCCGCAGAATAATTCCAAATAATAGACTAATGTAGCTGTAAAACAACAATAAAACTATTACGGTGGCGGAGCACCCGTGCTTTTCTGGTCTCTCTACTTGTTCTTTGCTATTCGGTATTAATTTTGAAAAACATTATCGCGTCCCTTCATAAACTGTGCAGACCAGCTACTTATTCGGACTGAAATACCTACAAACTCTTGAAATACGCAAATTTTATTATTCAGTTATTTTAAGCTCTGTTTTCATTATCTTCCAGAGTATATCGTGTTTTGTTTTCAGCAATAATTCATGAAATTGTTCAATGCTCCATCTCTGATATTCACTGTAAACAAAATGAGCGAATAATGCTAAAATATTCGTGAAATTATGCATCTGGAAGAAATGAAAGCCAAGTAAAATCTGTTTATCTTTAATTGAGTATTCCAGAGTTTGATATCGTTATTTTGAGTATTGCTTGAAGGTATTTCAATCTTTCATTTCTGATGGCTTTAAGAGCCTGACTGATAACTTGGCTGAATAATCTCAGTGAAACTAGGTGATTGGGACTCTTGTCGTTCTTTTTCTAGACGTAAGCGCCACGAAGCTACAAAGTTTGAGTTATCATCTATTTCCTTATTGCTCTCAAATCACAAAGTGGAATCATACTTTGGTTCCGTACATAATAATATCGAGGATATTGTTGATAACACTTCCATCATGACAAATAACCCTGAACAATATGCAAATCTACATCTAAACATATATCCATATCTGGAAAAATGTGATTATTCAGAATATAAGCCGATTATGAGAGATCCATGAATTTTATTTGAGGGGTGAAATGAAATAATCGATTGTCCTTGACCCTAAAAACAAACAAAGCGTTCATTCATGACGCGATCTGCTATCATTTCTGATTGAGCAATATTGCTTGTGTTTTTTCGCATCACACCCTGCGGAATCCTTTGTAAACGATGAAAGACTCCTGGAATATATTGATTCTCCTACAGTTCTTCCAACATTCCAATTGGAAATAAAAACATTCTGCAAGAGGTAACAAACAAATCATACAGAGTTTAAAACCGAAATAATTATCATCATCTGATGTATTCTATGAACTCAATTTCAGTAGGACTATCACTTACTCTTCTTTAAAGTATGGCTAAAACATGCAGGTTACGATCTCATCGAAATCATGGTTTTGGAAGACTCTCTCTATCTTTGCAAAAGTGACCATTCGCTTTCTGTTTCTGGTTGGTGCAAGTCACTTGTCCAACTATAAATATAATAGACTGCCACTGCTCTTCAATTTCCGTTAAATCGCGCCAAAATTTAGAATCCCATTCTACCACAAAAACGCCCAATATGTACTTCCATCGAATAATACTTCCTGTATGGCTCCATAACGAATCTTTCATATGCTTTAGTCTCACCGATGCGATATATTGTTATTTTCTTTTGAAATGATACTTGAAATACTACTTAACCCGTAACCACTGTGACCGTATTTCAGTTACATAGTTACTGTGAGTGGGTCAATTTGACCGTACCTGAATATCTCTGCTCAGTTATGATATTTGTTTGTATAATGCAACAAAACAACGCAACTTGAGTTTATCTAATGAACAATTACAATTTTTTGTGGGTATAATCGTGATCGCTACCCATATCTTCAAAATTTTCAAATTCGTTGTCACTTTCGGTATAATCTTCCGCCTCATTGTACCAAGTTGTCATTGGTATATTTGACCATTTTCGAACATCTAGGACGACTTCCCATCCAAATATCTTCTACAATATCACATTTATATATAATAACAATCTAAAAATTCCTTCAAAGTACATACTGTATATGGGATAAATTGACTAGAAAATGAGTAATTTGATTCCAAATGTGTCAAACTGACAGCTACACTCCATCTGCTTTAACACTTGACTAACCCATCAGTACTTGACACACTGCTGAACGAAGCCTGCGCTAATTAAACAGATACGCGAGTAATTCAAATATTAAAGATGCATATAGTCAAATTGACCCATAAACAGTGGTTACGGGTTAATCATACACATGCTTACTTCAACGGACTGTCTTCATATATCAGATGTCTCTATATGAGCACTTGATTCAGTTTCTCAATAAGATACAGATGATATTTTTTTGAGTAAAGTATAACCATACGTATTGATGTTCTTCTCACAGTCAAATATTAGAATAATAGTCCATCATTTCTATATGTAATACATTAGTTGATGATACTGTGAAAGCAGTTGATAGATAGGAATAATGTATGATAGTAGGCCGAGATAAGAGAATTTATCAGTAGGCAATTGAAAAAAATAATAAGGACTTGATACGTGACATTTTGAAGGATAATAATTTGTATTTCTATGTTCCGAGAATAGATACGTTCGAAAAACAGTCTTTTTATTCTTACAAGCTAACTTATCACAAACTATATATTTTAATCTTCATATTTCACACTCGACACTGGACACCATAACCTTTCAATCATCTATTAAATATCTACTTCTTTTATAATACTTTAATTAAACTTTACAAAACTTCTTGGCTCATCTCCACATCCCTTTCTTCTTCTTGAGTCTCAGTGGTTTGATTACGGAGCTCTTTCCTTCTTGACTTTTCTACATCATCTCCGCTGGTTTCTGGTGGATAGGACGGTGCGCGGATAATTTAAAAATTATTTTTGATATTGAACCGTTCGAATTTCTGACTAACGAACTGTCGCCTGTTGTCGGATCTAATGTATTTTGGGATTCCCAATGACGAGAATATTTCTTAGAATTGCGATACTATGGTGGAAGATGGGACTTATGATCTTCTCCAAATTATCGTGATTAGCAGTCTACTATAACTATAAAAAAAATCTGACATGGACATCACGTGACTTACTTGTGCATAATTGGATATAAATAATCAAACATAGCATCTCATCATTCCATGGCTAGTCGGTTGCTATGGAAACAGTAAGTCGTCATTCTTATGCTACAACATTCCTAAATACTGATTTCCAGGATTCTACGGCTAAAAGCTCTGAATTTATGCGCAAAATTCCAAGATCGCTAAGTATAGTGCACTTTTGACTCAGTCGATCTCAATGGAAATAGGATATGAGCATCTAGACAGTACCGTCATCTTGAATACTATATTCTAATATTCTACGTTCAATAATTTTAGATTTATGCGGAAAATTGAAAAATGTTACCACTAAACTGCACTCCCGGCTTAGCCGATCATAATCATAATGCAGGGTGTACAGCTAGATGCTATAAAAGTGCTTAATACGAGATCTCAATATTCTGCGACTGATTAATTCAGATTTATGAGAAAAATTCGAGAAGTCTGTAATATAAAGTGCACTTCCGGCTTAGTCGATTGGGACGAAAATATAAGATGATCATTTGAATACTACAGCAATTTCAAATTCTGAATTCCAGTATGTTACGGCAAATCATTCTTGATTTACGCGGAGAGTTCAAAAAAATCAGGTAAAGTGCACTTCCAGTACAGACGATTACAACCATAATGCGCACATGTGCACATCAAGATCCTAGATCCTATACCAGTCTTTTATACAAAATTTCAGCATTATACGTTTGACGAATTCTGAGATTTACGAGTTACGCACATACACACATACATGCGTACATACGTACCGACATTAAACCAAAAACAGTCAAAATATATTCAGGGATGCTCAAAATGGATATATCCATCAAAATCTCGATATATCTTGCGAAAGTCTGAATGTTTTCGAGCATATCTTGACTTGGTCATTCGAAAAACTTATGCCATTCGTTTTTACGAGATACTTATGATATCAACTTTCATATGGCCAAACGGCAGAAACGAGAAGAACGTGAAGAATTGATATATTTTTTTGCATAATCGAGCCCTCATTCCAGACTCTTGGCCAAGTGGATCACTTCTGCCTATCGTTTTTCGCTGACTCTTTTTTCCCTGAATTTCATTTCGTAAGCATGGCAGAAACGAAAAAATTGGATCAAAACAGGATTTTTTATAAAAATTTAAAATTAAATATTATTATGTTGGCCACACGGTCCAGCTTCAATTTTGGCATTATTATACTCTAAATATACATACTTATCAAAACTGTTGAAGGCAGAGAAAACAAAATGGGGCACTCAAATCTTCGACTATCTGATGGTCTATATGTGATGTTTTGAAAATCCATACCATATTTTTCTTGAACTCTTGACCCATTAATATAGAGAATATGAAAGAAGTCATGAAGTGAATGAACATATAGTTGCATTCTTGGAGCTTCTCCAGGAATTTCAAAAATATATTGCGAGGGGATGAAGAATTTCATTTAACTTCCAAATAGAAAAAATCATCTTTATCATATTAAAGTATAATAAGACATTCTTTTACATTCTTCAACGTAATTGTTGAACAAAATTCTTCTTGGTTCTATAGTTCATAGTAAGAACACCCAATAGATTGAAAAGTTAATTAAATTCTCTTCCAAGTTTGATGCACTCATATAAAATTCTTGCAATAAATATTTTGTTCAGGAAAGACAACATTCTCTCATTTGGAATATCACAAGAATAGAAGCAATAAATTATGGCAATGAAATCTTTCATTTTACTTATGATGATCTTAATATCGCTTGTAATTTGGATATAACCAACAAGTGTTCATATTGTCGTTCTAGTATTATACTTTCGGTACAGACGCATGGAACAGACTTCTGTCATTCTGCCATTCCAATAACTCAACCCCGATAGTAAGTCATAGCGGCCCTCAATAAATCTGCAACTGGACCACCTAGACAGCAATGTTAGCAAGTGGAGTCACGTACGGAAAAATTAGGGATGCAGTCTATTTGGAACATCAAAAATATCATGTCATACAGAGTGATCAATAAAGACTGTCTGTCACGTGACTGGCAAAAGCTCGCATTATGATCAAAACTATCTTCATGGAATAAAGTTAGTATGAATTCATTTATTTTGATAACTACGTTACCGAAATTTCAAGAACACAGTGGGGTATATTTTGCATATTCTATGATGGATTCATCCGTGATCTGATTCAAAAAACAAGGAAGTGAGTAAATAGCTGTATTATTGGATGATTATTGGAAATTCATTATTATTCTACCAAATTATTAGGTTGAAACAGTGTTTTCAGAGGAACTGTCATCTGTCACTTGAAGCTTACTATCTCAAGCAGACGGCAAAGAAAATATCATAACAGGGCGGTACGGACAATCATTTCTGATCACTCTGTAGTATTTTAAAAATATCCGAATTAACCCTAATTTTACTATCTAGACACGTGTTTTTTGAACGTAAATCACTTCCACTCACCGTTTCCATATGAATAAGTGACGTGCACGGCGCAACAATCGGCAGTCAATTGAAAGTGGTCATCGTCTAGTCAGTACGAAAGAGGGAGTTTAGAATAAATGCATTAACACAAAAATCTGACGTGGACATCACGTGACTTTTTCTTACATCACTAGATGTTTTTTTTTTGCATATATCAATATACGATTATCAAACACAAAATCCCACCGCTTCACGGCTAAAATAATCAAAATGGATCTGGGGATGCTCAAAACGGATATTGTCATCAAAATCTATGTGAATTTTGTAGGTTCCACAATATTCACTTCCACTTTATACGAATAAAAAGAACATTTGTGCCGCATACTGAGCTTATATAATGGAACAGAGTCTAATTCATTAATAAATTTGTGGTAAAATTCACTTGCAATCTAGAGTACTCTGAAATTCACATGCACAGTACAGAGCTTTTAATGTATTGACATATTTTTAAAACCGCAGGAATAGTATATTGTGTGGCTAGGGACAAAACAAGACGATTTCAGCTGAGAGTGAGAGTTACTTGGCCGAGCGAAGCGAGGGCTGGCATCACCCTCGGCTAAAATCGTGTTTTTTCCCGTGCCACACACTGTATTTTTTATAATACCTGCAATGGAACCTTCCATATCACCAATTTGTCATGAGAAAGTAGTTTTTTTTTTCCAATTTTGCAGGTAACAAGTCGAGAGAAGCTGCTTGTGCCTTATCAGTAAGATGTTGTGGTGTACTTGAAAGTGTTGTATCGATACTTTTTTCCTTGAAACTGATCATTTTTCCAATTCAATGTACGGTTACGAATACAAAAACTGTCAAATTAACTGAGGTTATATGATTTTCATTTGAAGATTGACAATGAACAAATGCGAATCTGTCAAGGAGAAAACGATGTAAGAAACAAACTCAGCGGGCAGAAACAAGCTTGTTTCTCCCCTAGGGCAGAAACAGACTTGTTTTTGCCCGGCTACACTCGCATTTGTCTAAAATTGTCCTGTTTCGACTGACAAAACAGGCGTTGAAACGCATTGTGTCAATGCAGGTATTATGAAAAAAAAAAAAAATATCTTCTGGTTTCAATGGTTTCAACAAGTTGAGGCATCCCAATGCATTTTAATATTCGGTATAATTGGAAATTTACTGCGAGAATGTACTCCATAAGTGTTCATGGATGAAATTATACGATTATTTGTAAATCAAGTGTGTTTCCATCATCAAATTGTGTTCAAGAATTAATAATATTTGTGATTAAAATGTATACATTTTTTAAATTGAACTGTACTTGTTTTTGCTGTTTATCTACAAGAAAGTATTGAAAAAGATCAGAAGGATCATTGTGAAATAAGGTTAGGGAAATCATAGTCATCATTCTTGTCTTCTAAAATATAATGCCTCAGAGAATAATGATATAATATTAACTTTAAATCAAAAAATTAGGTCTATAAGACTCAATATTTGATGTTTGATGAGTAATAGCTATTGAGGTGATAGCTGTTCGATATTGGAATTCTTGACCCATCTATTTGGTTTTGTAGAGTAGATTGCTATATATTCAACAGCTTCGAATTGATATATGTGTATAGAGACTGGAAATTCGTGAGACTTTTCGATTTTATACCGCATGCATTTTTTGAGGGTTGATAATTTACATCTAGATAAGAGAAATAAAAATAGTTTTGTCCAATGCACGCTTGCCGGCCATGTCCTTGATGTGCATTTCCTACTTCATATAGAGGCACAAAGCTCTATGTAACATTATCTTCCAGTGCTCTCTCTCCTCTATTTATAACTGGATATAGAGCTTTGTGCCTTTTTGAAAAGTAGAAAATGCACATCAAGGACATGGTGTTAACTCTTTTCATAACAAAATGGACATGGTGCTCATCACCTCCGGGGTACAGATATATTTTTTTTAATCGTGTTTCTTGGTGTCATCCTATTGCATGCCTTTGCGACGTAAGATATTCAAAAGTGATTTGAAGCCTTGTGCTGGAGAAGATTCAAATGGTCGCGTAAACTTGTAGAAAAATCTGGATTCGACAACCGATACCATGTTTTTCATCATTAGTTACGTTAATATACGTGACATACTTGTACATCATTGGATTAATTTCTTGCATGAAATAATACGATAGTCGAACCCATAATCTCATCGCTCCGCGCCTAATCTGTTAAGTAAAGAGCGTTTTTGGCCCAGTCGATTGCTATGGTAACAGTGGGACATCATTCCTAAGCAATCATTCAGTTGCTACAGCAGACTGAAATACTGAATATCAGTGCTTCACAGCCAATCGTTTCAAATTTATGCGGGAAATTCCGAAAGACTGTCAAGTGAGGCGCAATTCCGACTCAGTCGATCTCAATGATAAAAGGATATGAGCATCAATTTGGATTTATGCGACAAATTCAAGAGATGTTTCAAGTAAAGTGCTCTTCCGCTACAGACGATTGCAATCATAATGCGCATAATGCGAGGTACATAACTAGATGCTACAGAAGTGCTTAATACAAACCGACTGATTATTTTGAGTTTTCATGAGAATATTGGATGAGATTGTTATATGAAGTGCGAATTCGGCTGAGTCGATTGGTACAGAAATGGAAGATAACCATTCTGATGCTACAATAAGTTCAAATACTCAATTTCAACACCATTCTGGATTCATGCGGAATATTGAAGAATAATTTGAAGTAAAGAGCATTTGCGGGATAAACAATTGCAACCATAATGCAATTTGTTTCTGAAACTCTTGATGTTCGTGGTCAGGTGGATGTTGTCTACACTGACTTCTCGCGGGCCTTTGATTCTCTAGATCATGGAATTTTACTGTCAAAAATAAGCTCTTTTGGTGCATCTCCTTCTTTACTGAAACTAATTCAATCATACCTTAATGATCGGTACTGTTACGTTTTCCACAACGGTTATTCTTCTACCAAATTTTCAGGCAACTCAGAAGTACCCCGAGGCACAAACTTAGAACCACTCTTATCTTCAATCTTCATGAATGAACTACTTCTTTCATTTTCTTGTCCTGTACTTGCATAGGCGGATGATTTGAAAATTTTTAATAAATTAGATACTGGGGCTGACATAGATCTGCTTCAAAATAGCATAAATAGAATGATTCACTGGTGTCAAGTGAACAGACTAAACCCTGACATTGCTAAATGTTTCACAGTGTCATATACCCGACGTACATCTCCTGTATCTCACACATATCATATGGAAGGTATAGCTCTGGAACAAAAAACGACAATTGAAGATTTGGGAGTTATTTCTACTTCTAAACTTGACTTCATGCCTCAAACAAAAAGTGCATGTAAGGCTGCAAATGAATCTCTTGGCCATTTAATAAGAATCTCCAGTTTTCAAAGATATTTCTCTTCTCAAAACTTTGTAACTTGCGTTTGTTATAAGTAAACTTGAATATGTTATTCTAGTGTGGTATCCGTTCTATTCACATCAGTGCCTCCATCTTGATCGCATTCACAGGCGTTTCTTGAAATTTTTGTCATATTAGATGGTGTGTATAAGCAGAGGTTGTGATCAAAATGAACTACTTGAGCGTCATAATCTTGTATCGTCAAGCGACAGACGTGAAGCGTCTAGTTCCAGATTTTTGTGGATGCTGTTAAATAATAAAATTGATAGTCCATTTTTAGTATCTTGTATATCAATGCGTGTCCCAAACATATCGATCAGACTCACTAGTACTTTTTATCTACCAACTCCGCACTCAGATATCTTAAGAAGATCACCAATCCACACAATGTGCCGTGATTCAGAACAACATTTCGAAGACATATTCCAATAATTTCTGATTGATTGTTGATTTATCTGAATACTACAATGATTGTATGTGAATTTCTTGCATATTCCAAATTCTTGTTTGTTTGGTATTTCCCTGTAAATGGTTTTCTGTTGGGAAATAAATTATTATTATTATAATACGAGATGCGGTTGAGTTGTGAAGTTCAAAGTGTGAAGACGTGTGAGTTTTTCGATCCGATTTTGTTACCTAAACCAGGGCTAATCGATCAGATTTTTCTCACTCAAAATGAAATAAGTATAAATAATCAAGCTAATCTAAAAGAAAGTGAAAACAAGTGAAACTCTGCCCCTATCTTAGGGATTAGTGTGGTGGAATAGTGAATTAATTGTATAAATAATAACAAAAAAATACTTGCGAAGAACGTGCAATAAAATTTATAGGTATCGGCATATTATTCACCTGTGATTTGGAAAAATTTTAGTGTGAGTATTGGTCCAAAGAACACATTATCTAACATCTGACGTGACCTCTACCTACGTCACGAAGTCCACGCGAAGTGAGTGACCGGGTATCAAATATCAGCGGCTGCTGCTGACGTAGCATAAGGTGAGTAAGCAAACAACAACTGTAAAGAGGGTCAAGCAACACCAGGCGATGCAGAAACAAGAAAATGAGTCGGACGGATCTTCAACAGATGGAAGTCGGAAAAGACAAAATACGAGTGAATTATTTGGAAGGTGCAAGAAAACACCGAGATCCCCCACTAAAGCCACCCAACAAACTGCAGTAACGGAAGATTTAAAAAATATGATGGTGGAAATGATGAGGGAAATTAAAGAAATGAGATCGGAACAAGCAAAACATTTTACAGTTATAGAGAAAGTAAATGAAGAAATTGAAGAGCTTAGGAAAGAGAATAAAGAACTAAAAGAAAGAATTGCGCTAGTTGAAGGGAAGGTAGATAGAGGAGAAAAACAGCAGAAGAAAAATAATATTGTCATAAAAGGGAAAGACTTTAATAGTAATAGACAAGAAATAGAAAAGTTCTGCAAGGAGTTAGTCGGAGTACAAGTAAGGATAGAGTCGGCTCAAGGAGGGAATGTAGGAGCAACAAGCAATTTCATGACAGTAGTAAAATTAAGCAGTTGGAAGGAAAAAGAACTGATTATGAAGAATAAAAACAAACTTAAAGGCAGCAAGATATACATAGACAATGACCTGACTAAAGAGGAAATAGCAATTCAAAAAATTCTTAGGGAAAGAGCTGGAAAAGAGAGAAAGGAAGGAAAAACAGCTAAAGTAGGCTATAAGAAAATATACATCGAAGGGCAATGCTGGATATGGAACAGCGAAAGCAGGGCAATTGAAAGAGCAAAAAACTAAGGCATGACAACAAAGAAACGGATGTAATAGGAAATGACCAAGCAATGACCAAGGATAAAAGAATTTTAGAATTATTTAAGAAACATAAAAATGAAACGCTAATATTAGGAACATGGAATGTGAGAGGAACAAATGAATCGGGAACACTCAAAAACCTATCAATGTGCTTAACACAATATAAGATTGACATACTGGCACTTCAAGAAACAAAGCAAAAATCAAACGACATAATAGCAGTAGATAATTATATATTTTTCAGTAGTGGACACGACACCAAATATTTTGGCACAGGTTTTATGATAAAAAAAGAGTTGAAGCAGAAAGTTATAAAATTCGAACCAGTGTCCGAACGAATATGTACAATACGACTAAGAGGAATGTACCGAAAAATCAGTATTATAAATGTACATGCACCAACAAACGAGAAGGATGAGGAAGAAAAAGATAAATTTTATGAAGAGCTTGAGAGAATAATAAATTCGATACCAAAATATGACCTAAAAATAGTTATTGGAGATCTCAATGCAAAACTAGGCAAAGAGGAAATGTATAAGACTACAATAGGTGCACATAGCAAACATGATGAAACAAATGAGAACGGACAAAAGCTGATTGATTTTGCAGTAACTAACAATATGAAAGTCATGAGCACACATTTCGAAAGGAAAGATATATATAAAGGAACATGGATATCACCTGATGGGCGTACATGTAATCAAATAGACCATGTATTAATAGAGAGTAAGCATGCGAAACAAATTAAAAATATCACAAGCAAAAGAGGTGCAGTACTAGACACAGATCATTTTCTTGTAAAAATAGTAATGAAACAGGAGTTGCCAAAAGTAACACAGGATAAACACAACCGTTTGAAACGATATGACACCTTGCCACTAACTAATGAGAAAAACAGAGAGCAATTTCAAAGTCTACTGTCGAAGGAGCTAGAGCTAGCAGACCAAGTTTCAGAGGAAAGGGTGGATATAAAATGGAATAAATTGGAAGAAGCAATACTTAAAGTCTCAGAACAGATGCTGCGCAAAAATGTGAGGGACAAAAATAAGGAATGGTTCGACGAAGAATGCAAAAGTGCAATTAGGAAGAGGGATATGGCTAAAAGAAACCTACTACAAAATAACTCAAATGAAAATAAATTGAAATACAACATGCATAAAAGACGAACGAAACAATTGTGTAGACAAAAGAAAAGGCAAATGATGGAAAAAAAATGATAATATTAGAAGAAGATTTTAAAAACAAGGAGTTGAGAAACTTTTATCAGGAGGCCAAGAAACAAAGAACAGAGTATCAACCGCCACTAGTGTACTGTAAAAATAAAGAGGGAGAACTAGTGACAGCAAAGGACAAACTACATGTATGGAAAGAATATTTCAAGGAAGTGCTAAATGAGGGGAATCTGACTTTGGAAACTACAAATGAAACCGAAACAACTCAACAAGAAGGGAATAGTATAGAGCAAAACCCACCAGACATAAATGAAATTCGAGAAATACTGAACCACTTGAAAAATAATAAAAGCCCGGGAATAAACGGAATAACATCAGAGATATACAAAAATGCAGGAGACGAAGTAATTCAGTATATTATGGAAATAATAGAGGATATATGGCGGACTGAACGTATGCCTGAGAGATGGAAGGAAGCACTAATATGCCCAATTTATAAAAAGGGGGACAGACTGAAATGCGAGAATTATAGAGGTATAGCACTATTAGACGTGGCGTACAAAATTTTAGCAGGATGTTTAAAAAATAGAGTACAAAAACAAGCGGACAATATCCTAGGAGAGTATCAAGCTGGTTTTAGACCGAACAGATCAACTACGGATCAAATATTTGCACTGAAACAAACTATAGCGAATAGTTATGAACACAATCTAAGCCTGCAAATGTTGTTCATAGATTTCAAACAAGCGTATGACACAATAAATAAACAGAAGCTGTATGGAGCACTCGCAGAACTAGGAATGCCCAAAAAAATGATAAGATTAATTAAGATGACCCATGAAGAGACAAAATGCAGAATCCTGGTGGATGGAGAAACATCAGAGAGTTTCGATGTAAACAGAGGACTGAGGCAAGGAGATCCAATATCACCCGTCCTGTTCAACTTGGCACTAGAGTGGGTTATAAGGAAAAGCAGAATCTATCCAAAAGGAACCATTTGTCAACTAAAACACCAATGTTTAGCGTTTGCAGACGACATAACGTTAATAACCAGAACAAAAACAGAACTGAAGGAGGTATGCAAACGTTTAGTCCAAACGGCGGAGGAAATGGGATTAAAAATAAACGAGGACAAAACCAAATACATGGAGATAGAGTCGGAACATCAAGAAACACAAGAAGAGTCTCTTAAAATACAGGTTGGAGGGGGTAAAACCTACGCATTCGAGAAAGTTAAAAATTTTGTTTACTTAGGTGTTACGGTAACAAACAACAATAGCGAAGAGCGGGATATTATAACACGGATAACGAAAGGAAACAGAAGTGCGGGAGCTATGGGAAAACTATTAAAATCGAAAAGTGTGTCAAGAAGTGCAAAAAGGCGGTTATATAAAACCATTATAAGACCAGTGGTACTGTACGGTAGTGAAATGTGGGTGCTAAACAAGACTATGCAAAATAAACTAGAAGTGTGGGAGAGACAAATTCTGAGGAAGATTTATGGTGGTAAAAAAGAGGGTGATGTGTGGTTAAGACGAACTAATACCGAGCTAATGGAACTCTATGGTGAGCCTGGAATAGTGGAAGTGGCTAAAGCACAAAGGTTGCGGTGGCTAGGGCATGTGCTGAGACTACCAGAGGACAGAGTAGTAAGAAAGATGTTAGACGGAGGTGTTGTGA
This sequence comes from Dromius quadrimaculatus, assembly GCA_963989225.1. Classification (NCBI taxonomy): domain Eukaryota; kingdom Metazoa; phylum Arthropoda; class Insecta; order Coleoptera; family Carabidae; genus Dromius; species Dromius quadrimaculatus. The sequence continues at coordinate 10,990,913 of OZ022328.1, forward strand.
AAAAAAAAAGAAGGGGAAGACCAAAGGAGAGGTGGTATGACGCGGTGAAAAAGGACTTAGTGACACTAGGGATTACGAACTTTAAGCGATTAGCACAGGACCGTAAAAAATGGCGAAAAATTGTAACAGAAGCCATGGGCCTACTTGGCCTGCAGCGCTAAATTATATATAATACGAGATGCAGAGCTAGACTCTATACAAGTCGTGAATACAAAATTCCAGCATTATACGTTCGACGTGTCTTAAAATTTGCGAATTACGAACGCACATACGTACCGATATCAGGCCGAAAATATTCACAATGGATTCAGGAATGCTCAAAACGGATATTTCTATCTAAATCTCGATATGTGAATTTTGTCGGTTCCACAATTGTGAAAATATATGAGTCCCTAACGAGGTGCTGCTCTTGTCTTGATTCTTGCTCAAGTCACTTACGAATAGCTCTACCATAATTGTGTACATTAGATCAGTAATGACGTGTGAATGTATCAATATTTCGAGTGATCTCCGATTGTGTCATGTGAAGTATTCAATGAATCACAAAATTCATCACATACTTATTTATCTGCGTCACTTTTTGTAATGATGTGGCTTTTTCGTTGTGTTGAATTGAAAATGGTTGAATGTTAGCCGGATCGTCCTCTATAGTCAGGACTGTAATAATAGTAATAGCTTCAACATCATAACTCATACTGGACTAAATCACCTGTTTAATCATTCCGGAACAAATATCATATAAAAATATTAAAGAAAACACAATTACCATATCGAGTAAGATATATCGTATGAAGCAATTAATCTTCTTACGATTGCCTTATACGACATCATATCAAAACAAAACCCATGAGATCAAATAAGATTCTACAGTGATTACTCAAGAATCTCATAAAAACTTTTCGTTAAGATAAACTTATTTCAGAACAGTAAACAGAAGTGAGGGATATCTTTTTTTATTGGAGTGGCATTACACAAAATTATATTTGGAACAACGTAGTTTTTCGCTCATGAATCCAATTGTCTTGTACTTATGAATTCTGAATGAGTAAATAAAAGTTTGCATCGATGGTCAGGAAACCTCTGCTTCTAGGACTCTCACAAATTTTTCTCTGCTTTGCCTGGTTCACGCGTCTGCTCTCCGGCATTTCTTATCTGCGGAACAGTAAAGTTTCAAATATATTCATCGTGTTTGATACGCGTCGCTGCTTTATTACCATTCCGGAGATGTTCGCTTCAAATTACTGGCATTACTTGGTTCACGGCAATAGAATACGCCAAAGATAAGGACATAGTTTGCTGTTGCAGTGATAATAGAGAGTATATCAGGATAAATAAGGGAATTGCTGCATCCAGCTGTGAGAAAGTCTTGTTGGATCAAATTTTATTTTATTCAATCCAATAATATGCACTGTGATGTGGAATGAGTGGTCTGCAATGTCCTATCCTCAATTTGATCATGCTTCATATAAAAAGAATGTGTAACAGAAACGCAACAAAAACTCTTAAGAGCTTCATGAAGAAGAAAGTTAGCGAGACGTTGATATAGGTATTTCACAAATCGTAAACTTGTTTGTATCTAATTTGAGGTATTTTGGCTGTAAGTCTGTGAGCACAGCTATTAACTTGAATATTCTCATTATGAGAGCCAAACGGATCACATGAAAGCTTCAACTTCAGAACTTTCCTTCGTGAGCGACTCACGGCAAATTCCTAACAAATCAAAACAATGTTTATCAAGAATTCTTGACAGGCACAATTTGTCTGAACGCATATTGGTTTCACTGCTTCACATCTCTCGGCGCTCCTCACGTGAAGTTTTCTAAAGTCTGTATAGTTACATACAAGTGCCAAAGATGCCAACATACTTTGTATAAATTGGAGAACAAGCACTCACTAAACGGCACTCTGACTCTCTTTAGATGTGACATGTGTGGTGAATGAGTACTTAATTGAAAGAAAAAAATTATTATCTAAATTAGGAACTACCTCAAACTTTGCAGATAGTACTCTCATCTTTCTTATTTATTGATCCATATAGAACCAAATATGAATAATGGGACAGAGCTTGTACAACTCATCCACAATTTCCATCAACTCAACCAATTCATATTGTTAGTGAAATTGAACAACTTCCAGTTGCAAAATAATGCACAAACAAAGCGTTCCAAAGCGAGTCATATCCACAATTTTGACGTCAGTCTGTTAATGAGGGCTTCCACAAGTTTAATTACGAATTCAAATAAACAATCTACTGCATGTGTTACACAGCCATTGTAGTATGTACTAGCAGTAAAATATGCTCCGTTTAAGACGTAGCATATGTTAATTGAGGTGTAAAAATACTCCTGCAATCTCTACTTGTTGTGAAAGCAACGTCAGCAGAACTTTGACACTTTGTGTATGGTGGTGAAGCTGACGGCATTGTTCTCGTAGAGAACTGAATTTGTGACCTCAAATTAGTTTCTTCATGGAATAGTTCAAATGGAAATAAGGTATTCTAATTAGACGAAAACTTGCGTTAAACATTCTTGAAAGTTGCTCCTAGCTTCACAATTTGCTTCTGCTGCTTCACGTAATAATTAAAACAGTTTGTAGGATTCATTAACATTAACCAACTAGGCAGAATCTCATTGATTCTGAGAGAAGAAATTAAAAACAGAATGAGAAGAATACTATTAATCTATCACGTTTAACCAGATCTTCACCCTTTCTATAATACAGAGCCCATTTTATTACGAGTAGTTACTGATTTCCACTTTAGAAACAGAGTTAAAGCTGCGATCAGGCGTTGTTGGAAGGCACATTATATTATACACCAAATCTACAGTGATGAAAAACCTGACGTGAACATCACATGACTAACTTGTATATCATTTGATATATACACAAATTTATTCAATAGAGTTTTCTGTCACTCCAGATTATAATTAATATAATTTCAATAATATTTTGACATGTAAAATGTCAAACAGAATCAAAAAATTGACAGCAGATTATTATTGCTTACCTTACAATTTGGATTGAACTAATTGTTTTATACGGCAAATTTTGAATGTCTGTTATACTGCACTTCTGGTTTAGCCGATATATACAAAAATAATAGATAACCATTTTGATGCTACAAGTTCAAACATTAAATTCCAATATGCTATGGCTGATCATTCTAGATTAATGCAGAAAAATTAGAGAAGTTTGAGGTAAAGTAAAGTAAAGATAACCATTCTGATACAACATCAAGTTCAAATACTGAATTTCAACATCCTACGGTTGATCATTCTGAATTTATTAGAAAAATTCGGAAGAAGTTTCAAGTAAAGTGCACTTGCGGTACAGACGATTGGAACCATAATGAAAGGTGCACAAATAGACTCTATACCAGTCCTAAATACGAAATTTCAACATTATACGTTCAACCAGTTACGCACGCACGCACGAACATAAGTACCGACATCAAGCCAAAAATAGTCAAAATGGATTCAGGAAAGCTCAAAACAGATATTTCCATCAAAATCTCGACAGGTGAATTTTGTCGGTTTCACAATACTTCCTTGTACTTAGTACAAGTAAGTGAAAATAATAATCAAAGCTGAGTATACTCCAATTCAACAGATAGATTAACATCTCTATAAGTTTATAGAGAATCACATCAAAAGTATCAACTCATGACAACTCGATTTGCATCGAAATAATTTTCAAGTGAAGACGGGTATTACAGCAGAAGCAATGCTCTGTCAAGACGATTAATACCAATATCTCATTCATATTTATCGTGTGTATCAGTGCTAATACTAATTTTCAAGATTCTACTACTAGTAGTTCTACATTTATGAGCAAAATTGTAGAAATACTCAACCGAACTGCACTCCCAGCTCAGTCGATTATTATGAGAATAGTGAGCAATCATTCGAATGCTACAACAGACCGACATACTGAATTCCAATACAGCCGATCGTTTCGAATTTATGCGGAAAATTTCGAAAGACCATCATGCAAAATGCACTTACGTCTCAGTCGATCTTGATGAAAATAGGACAGGAGCATCTAGACGGTACTATTGTCTCAAATACTGAGTTCTACGTTTGATCGTTCTAGATTTATGCGAAAAATTCAAGGATTGTCTCAAGTAAAGTGCACTTCCGATAAACACGATTGCATTAATAATGCGAGATGCACAGCTAGACCCTAGACCAGTCCTAAATGCAGAATTTCAACATAATACGTTCAACATCAGTCCAAAAATAGTCAAAATGAATCAACGGATGCTCAAAACAGATATTCTCAACAATATCTTTGAATGTGAATTTGGTCGGTTTCACAAATTTTACTTCTTGTATTCTATACAAGTAAGTGGACATGAAAGAAGTTATCGGGCATTTTAACATAACAATTGCTAGTGTAACACCATTATTATCAATATAGGATGCAGTAACTCAACATGAAAATTTAATCATCTAAATACATCAATCTCCAAGAAAATGCATGGAATACTTTTAATTATGTTTCCAGAACCTGAAGGGATGTTATCTTCAATTACATATGTAGATGAAGTAGATGTCACAAATCAATTGTGACAAAGTTTAAGCTTTGGAACAATTAGAATACAAAAATTCTGAAACATTCAATTATTTGTTCCACAAAATTTCAAATCTAAGAATCGGTTTTGACACTATCATCTTAGATCGGGGAGCAACTATATACACGTGTTTCGTCCTTATTAGGACTCGTCAGTACAGTATAGCCAAGAGCCCAAGATAGTCAGGGCTTGGATCCCAAAGTGTATAAACTCATAAGGATAGATGGACTGCAAAAGTAAAAACTATATGCAGCGCCATCTATCGAGCATTAAGCCAGTAACGGCATGTAAATAAAGTAGATGTCACAAATTAATTGTGACAAAGTTCATACTGTGGAACAATTAGAATACAAGAATTCTGAAACATTCAATTATTTGTTCCACAAAATTTCAGATCCAAGAATTCTTAGATTTGAAATTTTGTGGAACAAGCCCTGACTATCTTGGGTTCTTGGCTATACTGTACTGACGAGTCCTAATAAGGACGAAACACGTGTATACAGTTGCTCCCCGATCTGAGATGATAGTGTCAAAACCGATTCTTAGATTTGAAATTTTGTGAAACAAATAATTGAATGCTTCAGAGCATATGTAGATATGTTGATAAGTTGTGTTGAAGTCTGCATGTTTGATATTATCACTTGATAAGTATTCATTTGCGATATTAAATCAAGTAGTCATACGATGTGATTTGAAGTCACCGGGGGAGTTAAGAAGACGAAATGTATCGATGCAGTTCATAGCCCATGGACCGTTTCAATAAAAATCTCTTAAGCAATGCTCCAACGTGTAAATAGTCATTCGGTAGAGCCAGACGTAGTTCTGAAGTCTTCTGCATATACAACACCTTCACTTATCATAAATTGTATAAAGCACACATGCGATTATATGAAAGAGATGAGTACAGGCAGTAGGAAGATTGCAAGTATGAAAGAATCTTGTGACTATGATACGTGCATAAAAATCTACAAAAAAAAATAAGCAGGAATGATCGCTGATATAGTTATTAATTAATCAATATACGTTCAAAACTAGATTATCCTCATGCCCTTTTGTGTAATTTTTATATAAAAACATTGTGAATAGCTTATTATATCCGAATTGATCTTATAGTCGATATATCACGAAACTAAAGAATATAGCTTTCAATCAAATTCAACACCATGCCTTCAAAAATAAAAGTTCGAATCAGCGAAACTTGATATATTGAATAATCGTGTTTTTTTTATTAATAAATAGCTTCACCTAATGGGTATTAGCTTACAAGTCTATTTACAGTTCATTAAATAATTGTACATCTTTTATATACTTTATTATGTTGTCGATATTATTTGTGTACCGGGCTTTTTCTAGCGTTTGTGGTATATGGTGTGTTCTTCTTTCGTCTTCGTATTTTTTGCATTGTAGAAGAATATGCTCTACTGTTATCTCCGTTTTACATTCAGTGCAGGTCTCGGGGCTTGTTCTTTCAAATAGATATTTGTGCGTTAGTTTTGTGTGTCCTATTCTTATTCTTGATAGTATAATTTGTTCTTTTCGTGTAGAGCTCTTGTTACAGGTCCAAGGCTTGATTTCTTTTTGTATCCTCTGTAGTTTATTGCTCTGTAAATTGTCCCATCTCTGATTCCATTTTTCTTTGATGTTTTTTTTCTATTTTGGATATAATATCTCGGGGCTCTATAGAAATTATTTCGATTGTCCTGTTTGTGGCTCCTTTTTTTCGCAGCTTTGTCAGCTCTTTCATTGTCCGATATGCCAATATGGGAGGGAACCCAGATAAAGTTTATTTTTATATTTTTATTGGAGAGGTGATGCAGTAGCTCTTGGATGTTTTTGGTAGGATTGTGTTTTGGGAAAATTATGGTTATAGATAGGAGAATACTTAGGGAGTCGGAGCATATTGTATATCTGAAGTTAATTTCATTTTTGTTCAATATATGTTGTAGGCTGCGATTGATGGCGAGCATTTCTGCGGTATATATACTGACTTCCTCTGGTGAGCGATATGAGATGGTTTCGTTTTCAGTCACGATTGCTATACCTACTTTACTTTCTATTTTGGCTGCATCGGTGTATATGAACTGAATAATCGTGTTTCAAAAGCATTCATTCAGATTGTATTGTCGGAGACATTCCAACTGAGAATATTCTCGTAGTCTCGTATGAGGAGAGGACTGATTAAGGAATAATGATGAAGCACACTTATATGGGAAAAAGCCTAACGGCATTAAAACCCAGTTTATTGTTTTGTGATTGAAGTATAAATTTTTATTTCGTGATCGGACATGACTTTAGGTGCAATGCTGGAACCCTGCGAATGATTACAAATATAAATAATACGAATTAAATAGCCGGCGCATCAGTTATTGATATTATTGATCGAATTAGGAGTGATCGCTACTCTTATCCTTATCTCTCTGAAATGTTACATCGGGGCGACTAATTGTCATGCGTAATAAGGAAGCTTGTGATAAATGTTGCACCAGAGCAACTTATTGCTACACGTGATAAAAAAGCTGAACTCGACTTGTCGCTTGCGACACTAATTATAGACAGACTATCTCTCCATCAGGTGTAGTAGTGGCCTGCCAGGCTTTCCATCCACGCATATGCAATGTCAATCATGGGCAGCACGCAGCACGCGATAGTAATTGGGACTATAAAAGGCTCAAAATCGTAATTATGAAGTTATAATTCAGTCCATAATGTCTTACAACAGAACAAATTGGAATATTTTATTTCACCCCCCAAACACAGATCAAGCTTATCGAAATACCAGCTGTATAGATCATATAGATCTGTCCATAAAATGTCACAACGACTTACTGAGAACACATTCTAATCCTCAGAGAATGAATAACGTCTGGCGAGTCTGAGATCTTGGACTAAAATATTAGAATATGATGGATCGATAAATACGACAGGATATATTATAGCCTTATGAAACATTGGACGTGGTGTGAAAACGAAATGAAGTGATGTCATCGAAGCTAGCGAAAACTTCACGAAAATGGAAATATGACGCAGCAAAACTCATCAAAAAGAGAAAGTAAAGAAGAAGAGTGATGATTGGCGATCAATATTCCGTGATGCAGAAGATCGTCAACTTCAGCTCAATCAGTATACATACAATTAATTCTGTGATTAGCATTGAAAACAATATTGTCGCTTGAAGTAGGTACTGATTATTCAATTGAAATCAATTGAAATAACGAATATAGCTGATGCAATTTTCAAAGTGTATGATACATTTTATGATAGAAATCAATTTATCATTTGTATTTGCCATTTATTTGTGATTACTGCATCAAAAAGGTCATGAAATAATAGCAATAAACACTCGATATCATATCCAATATAATATATTCATTTCAATTGTCATCCATCAAATGACGACATATTTGATATCATTTAGTATTCCATATCTAAAAAAATTTTCATCAAAATGTTGATTAGTCTCATCGAATTCAAGCCTCATTCCTAAATTTAACGAGCTTACTTACAGAATTGAAACAAATGTCGATATAAAAACAGCCATAAAGTTTTATCTGCTTGACAGAATATTCTTCATGGGCTATATTTGTTGGGAATGACTATAATCTCTGCCATCGCATTCCAAAAACAGATTTGAAAATAAACAAGCCAATTAAGTACGATCAAGCTCATATCTTCGTGAAAAATAAAATTTAACATGGATCAGCACAAAACTGGCAAATAGAATTGATTGCTGGTCGAACTGAATGAATGTGGTCTGAATGTTCATCTATTTGCTGGAAAATTTCGTTGAATGACTTAGAATTGCTTCAGCAATGTAATTGACTTCCTGTATGTTCACACATTCGGCTTTATCTGTAGTTATGAGATAATAGTTTCCATCCTCCACAATGCTTGAGGCCTGCCATTATTGATGTTGCTTTTCTATCAATAAGTTGTTACTTCTAAAAGCTCCTGCTCAATGATTAAACATAATAAATCATCATTCATCCAAGTTGATATTGCATACAAGATATCAAATAGGGCTCATCCCAAGTGCTTCTAATATGACCAGGTTCTGCTGTATTTGCGTAACTATAATTGTTCAAATTAATTTTGAACTTGTTGATCGTTCATTATCGCTTATAAAAAATAAAATCGAATCTAAATACTTCACGGTTCAAGAGGTCTCAAATCGATAGAACCTCTTTGAAAACACCAATCCTCGTAGCAATTTTCCATATTCCCACTAGAGGGGATACCAATTTTCCATGCTTGCACGTCCCGGAAATTCGTAGTATTTATTTTTCGGTAAGCTATAAATCCCGCTGATCGCGACTCCGGACTTCAGGGTCTGATCGTGAACCTATCGCATTGTGTTTTAGAGTGTGGACGAGTGATTATGGTATTTTTTATAAGCACGTGAAGGGAAAAAAGAGAAATAATATTTTGCAACACAAGATATTATCTTCATCCTGTTCGGATGCAGTTTAAACCAATTAATAGGAATAATATGCTGAAAGCTACATGAAACATCTAGTGCGAAAAATTCTATAAACATTCAATAAGATTGAGAAATACTTTTCTTCAACTCTGTTTTAGAATTTGCATATTCCATAACCAAAATTATGTTGGAATTAGGCACATTCCACACTTGTGTAAGAATATTCATTCTGTGATCTTGTAGAATCATCTCGACGAATCAGAGGCTGTTAGTTTTGGTGACTATGCTTACGTGTCAACAATTCAATTATTTTTATTTGGCTTTATGTTTGACATTTCATAATTTTCAAAGTTTCTACTGAAATATTGGTGAGTTTCCGAAACCTTGTTGAAGAAAGTATAGTCTACATCATGTATTGAAATGGCGTATTCCACACTCGCGAAACGAAATCCTCGACTTTGGCTTGGACTACAAACCTTTCACTCGTGTGGAATTAGGGCCATTCCAATACTTGTTGTAGAATATACTATTCCAGCATGAGAAAAATAGTCACTGGATTAGTATCCAAGTATATGAGCTCCCAGAACTCAGCTGACAAAGTCTACAGCAAAACTTTCGCTTTCTTTCATAATTTGTGAGTATAATCTGCTTCTATTGCTATCAAAATTTTAGTAAAATATCTACAAAAATCCATGTGATAGAAATAAATAGGAGTTAGTAAATCGATTGTTCCATGGCTGAGAAGAAGCAAACGTCTCCTCAAGAAATTTTATAAGACTTCAAGGATTGCTTCATGCTTTTGGAAGCAATAATGCACACAAAAATGCTGCATAGAATAGTAGTCAATCGAAAATCGACTGTCCTTGGATAACAGATTCATTTATTCATTGAGATCAAAGAATAGTCACTTTGGCAAAAGTATCAATTGGAGTATTCAATTTTGTCTCAAGATATGAACAATTTTATTTGAATGCTTAAAAATCGTGCTCATTTTATGTCAATGCCTATCATGGCTGGAGAATCCAAATAATCAATTACTCGTGATGAGCTTTATGTGCCTGTATCAAATCTGAACCTATCCAGAAAGGATACACTTCAATCAGAGATTGATTGAAGCGATATGCGCTGACTTCCTGAATATTCATCTAGTCATTGACAAATATCAATTATTCTAGAATATGCAAATGTGCATGCTACACAGTACATGCTTCAGAGTGAGTCTGTCAATGATTTGGATAGATGATAATTCCAATAACTTCATCACTCACTCAGAAATTTGATGTTAGATCTTGTATTATTGACGTGGAAACGTTTTTTCGCTCGGTCAATAATGTGATAACAACAGTTGAGGTCACAATGGATAGACCATGCCTGTACATGGTTCACGTACAGCGTCTGTTCTGCCCTTGACGTCATCGGTCCTAAATCTTACACATTCTCTGTTCATATGAATTACGCCAACCCCTCCAATCTGTACAAATTATTCTTGGTCTTTCCACATTCATGACTATTTGTCTTCAATCTTCTTCAATCCCTACACAGCAAACTTGTGTCTTGTGCAACAGATTAATATCATCCAACTACCCATCTGATCGTTTGAATAATATTACCGTGATCTTCATCCTCAAATATTTTGAAGACAATATATATACAAGTTATGTTGGCTTATCTTGGAAGATAATTAATTTGATTTCACACAGATAACGTTCAAGTGTAATTTTAGTTTCGGTGACCCATGTGAATTGGATAAGATCATAGCCTTCCACGTGAAGTAAAGGCACGAAATCTTTGAGGTTGACAGTGCGAAAAGCGGTGAGTTTAAGCTTTAAAGCTCGCTTTAGTAAACCAGCGGGTGCGTGAATCCAAACCGGAAACCAAAGTGACATTATTATAGTCCCAAGGAGATAGTGTGCTCGAGGGCGACCGCAAATTCTAAATGCTTCTCGGCAAATTCCAAACTTTGTTTCTCGGAGTTATATCAACCTACAATCGTTACAAACGATAGTTTATACATTCAAAGTGGTGTAATTGCTTGAACCTATGCAATTTGAGAATAACTCACAGACAATTGGCTGCCCCACACAATCTAAGATTTATTGGAATGTGAGAAGTTTCTCTTCGAACACTATGCAAGAACTCGAATATATCAGAATTGGCTGGGAATTGAAAATCATACCATTATTACAGAGAAATAATAAATAACTTCCAAGTGTTTTCAAGATTTGTGTATACTATATTGTGATTCAATTGAGAAATAGCTCCTAATTTATTTGAACAATCTAGCTCGATGAAATGATTCTTAGCATAAAAAGATGTATGATATTTTTTTCCAGTGCTAAAATATACATCAACGATCATACTGAGGGCTGGATATCAAGGAGATATTATGCTTGCAATTTCTATTGGTTATTTGAGTTTCAGTTTCAAAAAACGTCTAAATGGCTCTTATTATTTCACAATCAGAATAATTAGCTAAAGGAACAGAGAATATTTCTGTATCAGCATATACAGTCCTTCCTAATGAGGCTGTTATCCATATCCTTTGAAGTCCTTTATCAAAGTTATAAACATTAAAGATCTTTCATCACGCTTTTTGATACGCGTACGATCTTTCATCACAATAAACGATGAGATTGGTTCTGGAGAACTTGTGCTCTCAAAGTTGTGAACTTGTCGCAAAATTGGATCTCTAAACTAAATGAAGGGTGCTTTAAGCAGCTTAAAAGCTCTAAATATGGTTGCTGTTTGAATAAATACATTTATTTTCTTGTTGATTATGAGAAACCATAATTTGAATGAAAATTGACAATGAACGAATGATAGACTCGAATTCAAAGCATCACTATTTCTTGATTCTCTATCAGGATGTATGAATAAGTCAAGATTCGTAGACTATACAGGTTACCTCAATCAGTCAGCTTGTGGGTATCGCTGAGCGGTGTACAGAGGGAGTACTACGTCACTGCTAGCCCTGTCTATATCTTGCTTCAGCGTTTGTCGCTTGATATAATATAAATTCGAAATTTTTCGAAATTTTTTGCAGTCAGGATGCGAAGTACTTATACTGAAATGAAATGTATTGGTATCATAGCAACATTAAAAATGACATTGATTGACTTTCTCTCACATTTTCATCAATTTTGAGTACTGGTTTTCGAGAAAATGTTGTTAGATTCATGATTGCGAGATTCTTTTGCATTCTTGAATAATTTCTTAGTGAGTGTAGCCAGTAGAAGAAATCTTTTATTCTCGAATGCAAAAGTGATATTTTGCAATCTAGAATTATTGGAGCTTCGCTCTTCACATCTGGTGTTATTTTATTCTACTGTGCATTTTTTCTAAACACAAATTTATCATCTCTTGAAATAAAGGTGAGATACAATTGAGGTTTTATTTTCGACGCATTGATCCTGTCCATATTTTCGCTGATTATTTCCAAATAATCTAATATTCCAGCAAAATTATTCAGTAATATTCCTTGTGAATGTACCTACAGTTATGAAAAAATTGGGTTTTGAAATAAACCATTCGCACTCACTTCGCCTGGGAGATTATCAATATCAGCAGATGACACTTCTAAGTCCTTTTCCAATTCAAATTTGTGTTTGTTCATATCGTAACACTGACAGAATTGTATTAGGTATCATGATTCAGCTTGATCTTAGAGCTAATTGCATCGCACTAAAAATCAATATATCAACTTCATGTGTCTCAATTCAGGTACTCGTTTGAAGAAAAAAATTGTATATATCATTCGGAATGAAAATGGCTTTATGTGCTTTGATAACTTTGACTGCCGAACGTAAAGAGGCAGCCGAACTGCAAATTTCAGCACATAAAGCCTAATTTTTGCTCCTTATAATATGATCTACTATTTAGGCACTTTATAATTTAGTGCTTAGGAGTCGGTAATTTTTTCAATATAAGAATAGTTTCTGTTTTCATTAAAATGAGAACAAATTTGTCAAAAAAGAAAGAATACTGCTGTAGCAAGGCAAAGACAGCGGTGGGCGCGGCCTCCCAGTGCTAGCGGTGACGTATTCTCGACTAACCAATTGAAGCAGAGTTGGCCCATTGAGATGACCTGTATAGTTACGGACCTTGTGAATGAGTAGCACTGATAAAGAACATGCGGCATGAGACTCGAGTGGAGGTCTGTGGGGAAGTTCTACTTTTGTCAAGATGACACATTTCCTCAGCAGTCCAAAATGTTTATTCCTGCCGAAATTGTTGCAAGATTAGCGTATGAAGATCACAGATTCTCCTTGATCTATTATTATATATGATATTTATATAATAATGCTTTCATCAACCTGTATAACAAACTTCATCTTCGCTAGTGAGCTATTATGTGCTATTTACTTCAGTTTAGTATGAATTTACTAGATTCTGCCACTTCTCTGTTACTTTCTAAATAATAATATGGATTCTTGCTGGATGGAGATGAAAGTTATTGTTGAGATGAAGAATACCAAATTTGTATAACAACTTAGTATATTAAATAATAGATAGTCTGAAGCATCCAGGTATGCGAAATTGGCCAGAACCGTCAACTTGGCTCCTGATACAAAAATAAACTTGAACATAGAAATTTATCACAAGTGAGAGGAGTTTTCTACTATGCGACTGAGTTTGGGTTGTAACTCTACTATACTTCAATGACTTCTAGTTGAATGTCTGATTCCACATATTCCCTACTACATACATTCAATAACTTCTTATTCATCATAAATAAGTATCGCATTTTGATTATTGATTATACTATGTTCTTATAATTATGTTTTTGTGTTCAATATCTCAACTGCTTCTTGGGCAAACTAGGGTTGTGAAAACTTAGACACAGGTATGAAAAAAATTAGAAAAATTATGTATTATAATATGATATGTGAACCCACAGGATACCTATGCAATACAGTTGCTGCAGACACTTATAGTACACTTTTAATTGATATTTCTTAAGCCGTGAGTACTCTCAGGCTTCCAGTTCTTTCATAATTGGTTATTATTCTTTCCAAAATTGACGTAAAGCAAGCGTCACTCTTTGTCGTTCGCTGATGAACCTATATTAATTCGCATTTAAATTGTTACGAAACGTCACGTTTGTTCGTCGCGCTTCCACCGTTCATGCCGCTGTAATTTGATCACGAAATTCATGGCAAACGACATATTTTCTTCAATTCTAGAGTAGATGGAATTATCGTCTCACAGTAAGATACTTGCGAAGTAGTTGGTTTCGCGAAAAATGACTGCTGCTCCGAAATTCATTCATAGTAAAATTGGCAGTAACTCTTTTGAAACTGCTTTATTATCACAATTTCTCAGCTGTTTCAAGATGTTACATGGAAATAAGCGTTATATTGTTCAAGGGGTATCAAATATTTAATTTCCTGTGTCTTGATATTTTAGAACTGTTGCGTTCCCATCTCCCAAGCATCTTTTGGACTCTTGCAGGATAAAAAACGGAAAATATAAGATCGCTGAGATTCAAGTCAATTTAAACACCAACCAACAGTTTCTTATGCTAGTCGCATCTTCACCCTTTATTACAAGTCATAGGGTATGATACTTCCAAACAGTCCCCAAAAAAATATCAGCAAAAACTGCTTTTTATTAAAAACTTAACCGAGTGAGACAGTTTTGATAATACAAAACGGTGTCGTCTCAGCACTTATCGTTCTCTTATCGTTCGATTCCACGAGAAGGAAGTTAGAGCATGCTGAAAGGAAACAATTTGTATAAAGCATCAATCAAGCGGGGAGAAAGCTTCCGTCGTCTTATAGTTAATATACATTTAACAAGCAAAAATTCAAGATTTTCGAGATTATTTGCGAGATTTCGTCGCTGATCATTCCAAATAGCTACTTTTGAATGCATGGAATCTTGTTTATTCTAGTTCTAAGTTCGAAAAGAATAAGTTAAATAGATAATAAGCCCATAAATAATACGGATGGATCAATTAGCTCACGATCATCCTTACTAATATAATAAATGCGAAAATCACTCTGTCTGTCTCTCTGTTACGCATTCACGCCCAAACCACTTAACCCTTCTTGATGAAATTTTATACAGAGATAAACTAGAGCTTGAGAAAAGACATAGGCTACCTTTTGATGAGAGGGGGTTAAGATTGGAGATGATTGTATGCATGGAAACTCGTCATTTTCGAAGATAAAATCATGAAATTTTGTATTCAGGCATCAGGCACTTGACAATAAGTAAACATACATTTCTCTCAGTGTTTTTG
The DNA here is from genome assembly GCA_963989225.1 of Dromius quadrimaculatus. NCBI lineage: Eukaryota > Metazoa > Arthropoda > Insecta > Coleoptera > Carabidae > Dromius > Dromius quadrimaculatus. Next base: position 11,006,147 of record OZ022328.1, read on the forward strand.
TGATTTCGACCTACATGGGGATGGAATAGGAGATGAAAGTTCGTATTGAAATCCAAGCGCCTGCGCAGCGCGGCGTAGTAGGAGAAATATCACTGAATGTGGCTATTCGAACGGCCAGTCACGTTAGGGCAGGCGAGTGCGAATATTAAAAATGAAAGAGTTGCTTCGTAATTCATAGTTTTTTTAACTTTTTGCAACATTATAGAAGCTGCAATCATGACGGAATAGCAAAAGAAGGAAATGTCTTAATTCCCCTTATTCCGATAACTCCCACCGATTTGCCATTTCAGTTTAGAAAAGTGCAGTTTTCTCTGAAAGCAGCATTTGCAATGACAATAAACAAAGCTCAAGGACAGACGCTTAAAGTTACAGGTGTGCATTTGGAAAAATACTGCTCTTCCCATGGGCAGCTCTATGTGGCGTTATCACGAGTATCCACCCGCAAAATCTTTATGTTTTAGCAAAGGATAGAAAAACAAGGAATGTAGCCCATGAAAATATATTGAAAAAAACTATTCAAAGTAAACCACAACAGTGTGTATGTTTATTATTTGCAAAATAAGTATCCTAAAAAATTGAAAATGCTGGATGAAGACGCGGAGAAAAGCCAATATGAAATATAAGATGCTTGTAAAATTACTACTTACCGATCCGTTACAGTGAATTGAATGTGTGGGATGTAGGATTGCTTCAAACAGCGTGCTGACTAAATGCATTCGGAATAATTACTTGACAGGATCATATAATTGAGAAACGCACTTATCATCCGATTATATGCTAATATATTGACTTTTGTATGGCCAGTGCAAGCATACAATGAATGTAAAACTTAAAACAGAGATACTTGATGTATTCTATTTATTTTTTCATCTCCATTTCATTAGAACTTTGTTGTTATTGCCCATTTTTTGATATTGTAGACAACAGCTGATGATGGATCGATGCGCATCCGAAACGTCTCAAAATAAAATCATGTAGGAATAATAGTATCATCTGGACTACAATTTCTTATTATTTCACTCAATCTGTTAAAAAATGTGTATCGACTCAATTATCCCCCAGAAATATTTTGTGGAGTGCTCTTCCAACCATGTCAAACACAACTCTATATTAGTGTAGGGTTCAGTTACCAATTGGAGGCTATAGCAAAAGGTTATATACATTTATCGATACTAGTTAAAATAAAAACGGAGGAGAAAATCTGACAAGAACTTCACGTGACTCAGTTTGTAGGTACATCATTTGATATATACACAAATTTATTCACTGAAGATGTTCGTCACTTCAGGTTATGATAAATATAATTTTAATAATATTTTGACATGTACAATGACAAACATAATCAAAAAATTGACAACAAATCATCATTGCCTACCTTATCATTTCAATTAAATTGATTGTTCTATACGGCAAATTCTGAATGTCAGTTAGACTTACGAACTGCACTTCCGGCTCAGACGATTGATACAAAAAAAGTAGATAACTATTTTGATGCTACAACAAGTTCAAACACTGAATTTCAATATGCTATGGCTGATCATTCTAGATTTATGCAAAGAAGTGAAAAAAAGTTTTGAGTGAAGTGCACTTCTGGATTATCCGATTCATACAAGAATAGCAGATAATCTATCTGAAACAACATCAAGCTGAAATACTGAATTTCAACATCCTAGGGTTGATCATTCTGGATTCATTAGAAAAATTTGAAAAAAAACTCAAGTAGAGTGCACTTTCAGTACAGACGATTGGAATTATAAGGCGAAGTGCACAACTAGACCCTATACCAGTCTTAAATACAAAATTTCAACATCATACGTTCAACCAGCTTTGAGATTTGTGAGTTACGAATGAACGCACGTACACACGTACCGACATAAAGCCGAAAGTAGTCAATGGATTCAGGGATGCCCAAAACAGATATTATCATCAAAATCTCGATAGGTGAATTTTATCGATTTCACAATACCTACTTGTACTTTACAAGTGAGCCGGATTTCATGAAATTTCAATTAGAAGCTTTGAAACGGTATGGTGATATTGATGACATTTCGAAGAAATATCTCCTAGATCTTTGAGCTCTAATTGTAATTGATGTAATTGCACATTTTTGTAAAAAACCCACTTTTATCATTGAAAATTAGATAAAAAACTGTCACCTTAATAAAATCGGAAATAAAAATTATTTGTGTCTATCTCGTGAAATTAACTAATCTGAAACTTGGCATCAAATGTGAAATATAATAACAATTGAGAATCACAAATTGACCCAACAATAAAAAAAAAAAAAACTGGTACAAGACTAAACTGTGCGCTTGGCATTTCATTTCGAAAAGATAATAAGAGTGAATACTCTGTCTGGAATCACCAATTTTCTACTTGGATGATCAATTCTAAATTTTATAAAATGGAACGATTGTACTCGAAAGAGACGCGTAGTAACAACTTCATCGTTTGTGAAGCTCAGCCACGTATTTTATGTGCTTTGAGGCGTTTCGTCTAGGTAATACTGCCCATTACGCAAACAGAATTCCTGCTTGTGAAAGAGGAGAATCAGAAGGAAACGCAAACGTGCAAAGAGATTGTAAGAAGGATGGAGAGCTGCATATGATCTGCGAATAATTCAAAGGAATCTTAACACTTGATCATCAAAGTGAAAAGGTTCAATGCGCTATATTCTTCTCGTTTGAGATTGATGTCGCGAGAATCGGAAGCAAGTAATGAATACTGTATTGAAAATGGTAACGGGCTATTGTAGATCTTTTGTGTCTAGCAGGAATTCACTAGGTTTATTGCTGAACAGAATTCAAGAGTACCTATATAATATTAGGCGATATATTCTATATTGCCAAACCGGAACTATAAATCGGTTCACTTTTATGATCTATCCTAACGATTTCTGCAATATGAAATATTTGAAGCTATAGGCTATGTGCAAGGGAGCAGAGTTTGAACAAATATTGATGCGAGCGCTCATGGTGAGCACCATTGTAACTATTGAACTCCATTTCTCAGAATACGTCAATGAGCTGTCATTGAGCATTGTAGTTTAAAAGTGAAAATAATTGCATATAAAACATGGGAAAGCGTTTGTTCTGTTTCAGGTTGTTGTGTTAAGGATGATTAAGCGAAATATAGTTTCATAGACTTCATGTACCCAGTTATAACATGAAAAAAAACGAGTGAAGTGAATCAAAGCGATGAACAGAGTATTGTCTGTCTTTCATTATTGATCTATATAACAAATATGTTTGTAATTCAATTGTGGAATTAGAAATATTCATCATCGATTTGGGATTCATGAGTTTACCTCTATCTCTGATCTGTAAGATGTTTCAGTGATAGAAGTTTGTCAGATGCTTTTCGCAATAATTACGTTATAATTGAGGAAAGAAATACTCAAAATAAATAATTTCAACGTACCTTTTATGTTATGCAAGTTATATTATACGCACACAGCTGAATTGAATAATATTAGTACATTTAAAAAATTATAAGTATGAAACAATGATAAAATGGAGTTAAATCGTTCTCCATTGCCCGCTAGAGGCGCTAATAGACTTCATGCACGTAGCCTATGGGACATGATAAATATAAAAAGTTATATTGCTATAATTCTCAACAATAAAGTAATGTTTGTGTTCTCATTACAGTACCCAGAAAGCACGTGCAGGACGTTCTACTGAAGCAGATTTGTTTTTTCTGTAACATAACCAACTAAGACCGCGTCAATGCTGTTACCATGGTCTTATTGTACAAGGAATGTGATGAAGAGCCAACAGGTGAGAGAACAATAAGATTTTGTGTGGTAAAAAAAAATATAAGAGCTATTTCGGCCTCAATACCAATTTCACTCCCAGCTCCGCTAGATACACATTCATTTCTATAGTTCCAGTCTACCATACCTCCTACGTCTTATTCGCAAAATATCCGTATCGGTTGTTCGCGATAACCTCACGTGATTCGCGAACCGTACTTATGGCTTATACTGAATAATGTTCATATAACCTGCGTTCTATGAATTATATAGACTGAAATTTCTAGCTGTGAAATATATCAAACACGCGAACATGGATACTCAATCATTCTGATTCAATTGTAGCGGAACGAAAACGCGACTTCAATAATTAACACATTGAGTTGAATATTTCTTCTCGAATCATTTGATAGTACGTATGTAAGCTCACGATGCAAATATTTTCCAAATCAAGACAAACATCCTCATAGATACAACCTTAATTTGTATGTTGTCTGGGTACACTTAATATCATCCTTTGAGTTTGGGTTTGAGTGCCGTGAGAAAGCAAACATTTACATCAATGGATTTTGTAGAGAAATTCTGGACGACGTTTAGGCAACAATCAATCATTAATTTTCTTCTCTGTACTTTTATCGCAAATTCTTGTTGAGAATAATTGATATTCAATAATGAAGCAGAAGAAGACATTGAAGAATATGTTCGAAGAAGTCTATAAAAACTCGTACATAAATATTTTCATAATGAATTTTCATTTACTTACATTAAAGTGCCTTCAATGAGATCCGTGAACAGCATTAGGTACTTATATCTTCTTTTTCTTCCAAGATATGTTACTCAAATATTCTTGAGAACGCGCTCTGGTACTCTAAACTTCAAATTCTTATATTCTCATAAAATTATAAGAAGAATCATATCACTAGGTTTACATATATGATTTGGGTTGCTGATTTTTCAATTTTCCCTCAATTTTTATTTTCGAGAAATTTTGATTCGAAGCTGTTTTTCCAGCTTTCACTACTTCTGAGTTAAAGATATACAGATAAATAACCTTGACTCGTTGTTTTTCCACCTATGTAAGGTTTTTGTTTTCATTCACATTCTCATTCACATTCTTATTATTGTAAAAACTATGCTGATATCGTGTCCTGTTCTTCAAATTTGATTCCATTTAAATTTTAAAGCATTTTTATTATCAAGTTCATTTATAGTTCATGCCATTTCGAAGAAAAATCTGGCATAGGCATGGCACGCAAGTACATAGCAGAATCAGAAATTCAATTTTATCGTCGAATATTTGTCTCCACTGGGAATTCAATTAGATAAGCATCTAATAAATGGTGAAAATCAACTCTCATCTGTGGATGGTGTGATAATGATTTCCCCGCACAAAATCTGTCTTGACGCGCTTAACAAGATGACGAGGTGAGAGGGAGAGTGTTGCGAGACGTATTTTAGAGGTGATATTTTGAAAGAGCACTTAAATCAAGTTGAACGACGTGGAACTCATAGCGATGTTTCCTAAACATCATGCGACACCGTTAAAGCGAACTGGAATCTTGTGAATTTTCAACATTCCAATACCAAAGCAAAAGCAGTAGTTAGGTATTTACAGTGTTACTGTCTGTTAATATATTATTCCAACCAGAAAAGTTAATTTTTTCTATCACTATTAATCTCTTCGCAGAATTCATTTATTCTCGTCCTTTAAGCCTTCGTCTTAGAGAATAATAATCCGGTATTTGAGTAACATGAGCCCATATTATTTGTTTTTTCATCTTATTAGAAATTCTGTTTGCTTGTGTCAAGAACCAGTTAATTTTAATTAAACTGCGAATGTATACAGAACACGCGAAATTCGGGTTTGTTTAACAATGAAATTCTCGACTCTGACGTCAAATTCATAAACTCAAACATTTGAACGCTAGCGGCGCCCTTTGCTATGGCGACGCTGCCACCAAAGTTTTACTAGATATTGACACGACATTTATAATTTTCGTAAAAGATACCCGGGCTCAAATATTTACAAATGCTTTATTTATAGAATATATTCCTGAGACTTCTCCGGGATTGCAGAGATTCGTGTCTATTTTATTATATATAGATAACATGTACTGAAGATATTGGTCGATAGGCAGCATTATTATCATTAACAGTTATGAAATTAGGAAGAATATGAATATTATTCGGGATAAATAATTTTTTCTATGGAAGAGTGCTCATTTTATCATTCCACATCTGGTTTTGAGTGTGAATGAATTTGGAGTTCTACAAAAAGGAAAGACAAAATACATACCTGTTTAATATTGTAACAATTTGTTTTCGGATACACTGGTATATATTTGAGCGGAAAATTAGTCGAATGAAAACTCTGCGATTAGAAAGTACAAGTTGATAATTAATACCATCGAAGAATAGCGTGAAAACTAATTCTATTTTATGTTTTTCTGAGTCCTGATCTTTGAGGTAGAACGTGCATGCAGGTCAAATTGTAGTCGTCTTCACAAGCACTCGGTACTCGACCTCTTATCAAACTGTTCACTCTTGTCAAATTTCATCAAAATTGCTCTACAGATCACAAAACCTACGCTCTTTCCACTCACAAAAAATAGATTGGAGACAATTTTTAATCAATGATTATGAAGGCTTGTTGATCTGTTTGTGTGCCCGAAATCATGAGCAAAGATCAGTATGTTGAGATTCTTCTATTCTGCCGAAATCTCATATCTACATGTATGCATTGAAGTCAGTTATTTGGAAACAAAGGATATTCTATTGAAGAAAACGAAATGTGGGAGTTCAGTCAAGAGTTTAATTTTTATTCTATTCTACAGTTTCGGTCCCACCTGGATCATCTTCAGGAGTGAATATGGTCCAGGTGGGACCGAGACTCGTTTTCTTCATATCATCTAACAGTCGATATTCTATTGGTATATCCAAACGTCCGTGATATTTCTAGAATTTTCAATCTTACTTTCATCATCTTAGTAAAAATCATCCTGAGAATATCACTTGTTGCTCGTTTCTTGACAAAAACTCAATGAACATCATTCATTTTGAGCCACAAGGTGTTGAATTCTGATGAACTTCTGATTGTGGAGTATGAGTTATTTATGGGCATACGTGAAATGAATTCACGGTGGCGCTAGTGAGTCCATACCGATTGTGAGATCTGTATACCATATTAAGTTTGTATTGTACACTTATTCTAACTCTCCCAAAAACAAAAGTTATTCAAATTATCTGATATAAATAACGTAATGACACAATTATATACCGAGGGCTTTCCATTTGTTGTCACATATTACAATATTGATATCTTTCTGAAATTGATCAATAGTGGTTGATACGTTATGCAGGCAAATATCAGATATTAGCTCATTGTTATGTATCACTTAAGCATGTCCTGGTGGGTACTCATGTCTGCTCATGTCCATGTGAACATTCCATGCACTGTGCATTAAATATTCCCCGTGTAAATGAATGAAGCTATAAAAATGAGTGGGAATAGCATTCTATAACCACTATTTTCACATGGTGCTTAGGCCTGAACAGCTTGTTACCTCCTTATCACTCATAAACTTAGTTGAAATAATTGGTTATAATCCAAGAGATTAAAAGTAAGTAAAACACCTCTGCAATGTAACCTCTTCATGGTAGCATTCCATAATCAACATCCGTCATCAAATTTCACTTGAATAAACCAATAAAAGCATGAGGCATCAAGTTTCATGTTGGAATATTCTCTTCCAACGCGTCGATATTAAGGCGGTTTTAGGATGCTGAGCCAGTTCCATAAATTTTCATCTTCTTCATTATTGCTGGACGTACATCCTCGCCTTGGATAAAATTATCCAACATAGAGGTGTTTAATACTGCTTGAGTAATGAATAGAATGAAGAAGTTGTTAACTGCTTAAAGGAAAATGTGTTAAAGGACCATAATGTACAAGTTGAGCAGAATAGATGAAATTTGTTCTTCAAGTATAATTATGTCGCAGAAGCTGATTATATTCACAAGAGATCTAACAATAGTTATTTTTCTGATCATTTCATCAATATATTTGGGATGTTTAATGAGCTCCAAGCCTGCCTATGATTGATAGATATGCTTATTCTGCAATTCTTCGAATTCGTTGTTTCACTTTTTTTCAATTGATACAGTCATAGAGACTATCATAGCGATAGTCTCTTTTCAGTATTATTTCATCGAATGAACTATTGAAAAATTTATTTCTCTGGAATAATTGTTCCATTCGTACATCAAATATACATCATGCTTCGAATTAATCATGTGAATATCCTGACCTGTTGGGGTAATCATTATGAAAAGAGATAATATTTTCACGTCCAACAAAAATAATTTTTCAATCAGGTATATACAACTTAACTTATTATGAGCATTGATTGGATTAAATATCGTGGAAAAATTACTTGTACGTGGCTTGAGGCTGCGATCTAGCATTGCGTCGCAGTATTTGAATATATACAATGAGTATTACAAACAAGCATAGGTATTAGCATGGGTGATATGGATTATAAAAAATATGTAATAAGTACTTACACGTATTTCTCGATTTTATACAGTATATCGATAGTACGAAGTTCAAGTCAGAGGACTCCATTAATACGGAATTAAGGGATGAATATCTCTTCTGATGATGGTCTTCTTTCTCTTTTATATTTCTTATACTAACTGGATATTGAACACTTACTCTCAGCTCATACCAATTTCTATAAAATGCACGTCAGTGAGATTACTGGTCTCCTAATTTTTGGCTCACTGTATTAGGATACAAATGTAAATGAAAAATGCGGCTGATTCTATCGCTGCCTATCCTTAGTAGGCGATTGTTTAAGGCCGCTATGAATTACTTCCGTAGTTATCATAGGTTCACAGAATGAAAAGAAGACATAATAGTCTGGTAGACACGTCCTTTTTCACCTCTTATTACCTAGAAGGTGAAACTCCGTCAATTTGATGATGTTGATGAGTTGCATAAGGAGAGAATAAGGGACCTGTCTCCTGGACTATGGTGTCTCTCATTCGATATGATTGTATGAGAAAGCTATTGATCATCATCATCACAGCCTAGTAGGGTTTCAGCTTCTTCTAGTACTCGTTTTTACCTAGTTCTGTCTCAATCTTACTCAGGTATTCCTGTAGGTCTCGTACCACGGGGTTTCTGATGGAAAGTATATCATCCTCTTCCATTTTCTGCAAGTGGCCTCGGTCTGCCAATTTTTTTACATGTAACAATATTTTGTTCCGCATATAGTTCTTGCAGTTCCGCATTCGTACGTATTCGATAATTATCTTCATCTCTCATTGGGCCCAATATTTTCCTTAGAATTTTCTTTTCAAATATGTGCAGCTTGTTTCCAGCTGCTTGTGTCATGATCCAGGCCTCCGATCCATATATTACTACTGCTTCAATTATGGTCCGGTACAACTTCAGCTTGATACTGATGCTTATTTCCTCACTTTTGAGTATATTAATGTACACAAAGTAACATTTATAGCCCAAGATTAAACTTCTCTCTATTTCTGCAATGATACCATTGTTACCAGTAAAGGCAGTCACAAGAAAAGTGAATTGCTGTGTTATTTTAAAAGTAGCAATGAAAAAGCTATAAGAGCTATTAATTCTAGAGAAATTTGTCCGTTTCAAGAATAATATTAATTATGTTTCGCATGCGGTAGTAGGAGTAAACCTATTACTCAAATACGTATCAGCACATTCTCAATGCCAGTAGTGTTCACAAACATAAGATGAATAACGCAAATTGAATTTCTCGATTAGATTTAATTGCAAAACGGTATAACATCGTACCAATTGCATTTGTAAGTTCGTTTTAACTAAAGTACGTGTTTCTATCATCTTTAAACTCTATTGACTGAACGAACATTGGTTTGGTTTATTCAGATATCTAGCTTCACACTTGCGACAGTATTGATCAAATCAGTGCACAAGTAGGTATTCGAGGAAAGAAGCACAAGCGCACATACCCACTTTATAACTTCTTGATGATACCTAGCATATCAACCCCATGAAACTTTGTTGGAATCGTCTCATGATAATTGTCAGTCACGAATGCTTGAAGTACACTTATGCAAAAACACATCAGTTTCATACAAATCTCCACGTTTTATGAGCTATATCTCGTGGCAGATCGATCAGCAGGCTGAGTAGGCTTGAGTCTAGGGCGGAAGATCTTAGGAGCGGCAAATTTCAAGAATTCATTCTTATTCTTGATCTATCCAGCAGTTTGCATTATCTGTCGTCAGCCGTCCTTGACCCATATTGATTAGTTGCGCTGGTTTGGACAACAATTCTATTGCATATATCATCCGTCTAACCGATGGGTCGTGATGGATGTTTACTTTGTGCAATACTTTTTGCTATACTAGAAACCAACATTTGTAACAGTGAGAGGAACAAAAATTCAACAGCTTATGCTTGGTAATTGTGTATTTCATTCCACTATTTCACTGCCACTTTTAAGGGTTACCAGCATAAAAAATAAGAGTCTTGGATTTTTTCACGGGAGACAATTAGTACATCATTGTTTCATTACAAAATCTGCAATTTTTAAATCTATATTTACTGTAAAAGAAAGCAGGTCTTGGGAGCATTTTATTTTGTGGGGCAGATGTATGAAAATCTTCACATGTCTTAAAATTGCATTTCACTTGTAGCTCTTACCAATCCTCCATGTATCTTCAATCCGGCGATGGAGAGCACTGTCTTTAAATTTTGATCATACATCATTCATATTGCAATAAAAATAGGTGTGCATTCTACCACAAATACGACTTTTCTACAAAAAATTCTCCGACATTTGTATTTTAATATTCAACTGGAATGTACCACTTATTCGCCGAAATTTATTTTATCATACGTGAAATATCACTTTTGGTTGAATGAATGATATATGTACCAAATACGAACAAACGTAGGATTTGTGTGAGCTCTCAGACTTCTGAAGTTTTGTTGGTCATTCAATTTACATTTTTCATAAGGCAACAGAGAAACACATCCCTTCATAAAAGGTCTCGAATAAATTACGCGAAATACTCCGTACGTGATGGACGGCCATCAGAGCATCAGCCGTGTGTACTTGCTTAAATAGCTCTGCTTAAAAACGTCAAGAGACGACAGGCATGCTAGAGTGGTCGCTATTACCATATCTAATTTACATGATTACGTTTTCGTGTCGCTGGGATGATGTTAGACCGCAAATTCCGGAATGAGATGTAGTCACTGAACGCATAACTCCCAGGGCAATCAACGCATATATAATATTATCAGAGTGCCACGCGACACCAGATGAAGATGTTACAGATGTTTACTTTGTTACTATAGCAACACAAGTGTTATTGAAGGTTGAGCAAACAGCTTGTGTCTACAAGGTAGAGCTTCAGAATTTATTATAATTTCATATCTTGTTCGATAACATCTTGTTAAAATTATATTCAAATTTGGGCTTCGCAAACGAGACAAATATCAACTCGTAAATTGCGTACTTTCTTACACAGAGATATCTTCCATAATGTACTAATTTTGTAATACTGTATTGGAAGTGGCAGTTTTATCAGCTCTACAACATTATTCAATAGTCGTAACCATGCAAACATTATTTAAAATTGATGAAATTGTATTTGGGTAGTATAAAGCTAGGTATTGGTATTAGGTATTGCTCTAAAAATAGTCTTATCCATAGGTAGCAATTCCTTTACTTGAATCCGGAGACCGGTTCCGCTGGAATTAAGTGGACATGCTACGAGCTTCTGTTATTTTTCATCATGTCCATGTCATAGTGAGTATTTGAGCCTGTAATCTTCATGATAGGATCAATTTATTACAAAATATCGATCAAACAACTCAGGGTTTCTTCCATTAAATGAACTAGAATCTCCTCCGGAGGAGCAAATTTCATTTCATAGAGAATTGACATGAGTAAAAATAATTAATAAGTGCACTCGAATAGACGACGGATGGTTATGAAGTGAATTACTTCTTGCAGCAGAGGGACTTGCATAGAATTATACTGTCCACTAATTGCTCCAATTATTCTCCCATTTATAGCGCAGACAAATGATCAGTCCTCATAGGTACCATTTTTTTTTGCCTTTGAGCAAAGCGTGCATATTATTCATTCGCATACATTCACCATGATCCTCAGGTGAAAGTTATTTATGACAAAAATAACAAATTAAGACATATTCGCTCGATATTGGAGAAAAAATGTCATTGAAACTTGAGACGTTATTAGTTTCAGCCGATTTTTGGTAGAGAATTCAAGAGTGGGTTTCTAATGACTTCCGTTTCATATGCTTAATGGTCTCTAGGTGACAACAGAAGAATGAAGCAATTGAATCTTTCACATGATAAAATGTTCTACATTAACATTTTGCAAGTAAATTTAATGTTCCAATACATCATGCAACGGAATGGATACTATTCTGAGTTTCGAATACAATTTGAATGGGGAATGACAAAGATTTGAAGAACATTATTTATCTTGATATCCTCAGCATATCTGTTCTTAAATTTTCTTTGACATATTCTGTTTGGTAGAAAGATCAAACATCAAACAATTTGATTGGTTCTACTCAAGTAAACCGAGATGAAATGCATATAAAAATATGGAGGGTACAATAATAATGAACAAGGTCAATATTCTTAGAACATCTGACTGGGACTCCTTCACCTAACTTCCTTTAAAACATTTCATGTGGGGAGAAATGAGTGGACAATTGTATCGTTATTTCTCCAATTTTTAATTGATTGAAAATATTCTATCACTGGTTCTTTATTGATTTTTTCTCATTACTGAATCTTTGCATGAGAAATCACAACTAGTGAATATGCTCGTAGACGAATTTCACGCAAATTTTACGTATTAATTCTGCATTAGCTTTGCAAGCATAGATAAGTTTTTTATTTGACTTTTTCTTTCATTTATATCTGTACATCATTCTCCGACAGAATTGCAACCAGTGATAAATATTCCAAGCAGATATTCCGCTAGCTCTTTGACTAATCTCTTCAGTTTTTCATGCACTACCTTCAATATCAAATCTGTTCTGATATAATACTTACCTGGACTGCTTGGAATATATAAATTTTTTGGAGTCACTCCATGAAAACTCATAAAATTACAGCCCTTGTTTTACTTCTCTTCAGATCCTTTCTAAAATGAAATCCAGACAAAATCTTTCTATCATCTTTTTGAAAAGCGGGATCAAGAACTATCACCTTGAACTAGGAATTTTGCGATGCGCAGCAGGGAGATTCACCCATATTCAATATGTTCTTGTATGTTTACATGCATTATGGAGGAAAACACGGTAACTTGCTTTGCTCCGCTTTAGCAAAGTTTGTGATATTCTGGGAAGCATATTAACATTAATAAGAACAGAGCTTCAAAAATATTGGTGAAGCTTGGTGCAATATTCAAACAGGTCAAAGATTAGCTTTATGTACCTGGTCTTATTTTCCCTGCTTCCATCAATCGGATGCAACCATATTATCAGTTTTTCTGTGGTTCTAATGGTCCCTGGGATATCGCAGTCCATTGCTTCTATTCAAAATTCATTTATCGATAAACCACTCAACAGGATCAAATGATCTCAATTACTGAGGGTTGGAAAACAAAAATACAAATATCTACAGTTAAGGACACAAGTAGCGTAATTAAATATAAATATCAACAAAAAAAATTATAATTTGTTGCTTAAAGAATTGTGATAACACATTCTTAAAACTAACAAAGTTATGGTTGAATATGTCTATTTCAAAACGAGAGACAATTTCATTGTAAATTGAACATAGTCTTCTAATAGGTGCCTTGGTTTCATAATTTGTTCTCATCATCGTTAAATAAAAAGTTACAAATTCACTCCTACAAGTATGTCGTGGTACACTTATAGATATACAACTTAAACTAGAACAGTCATCAATTAGGTGATGAATAATTTTGAACAAATATATACATGACTGTATAGTACGCCTGTTTTCAAGTGTAGTGATAATTAATTCATTAAGAGTGTTGGTATAACTATGAGTATGTATATCAAAATCACTTGAAAACTTGCGGGAACAATATCGAATGAATTTCTTTGTACCCATTTGATTTCCATATTGTATTTATCATAGATAGGATTCCATACTACGACGCAATATTCTAGTTTTAAACGAACGAATGCATAGTACAAGGACTTGACAGTTAATAAGTTGTTGAATATTTGCAAATTACGTATAATAAAACCAAGACTTTTATAAGATTCGCTAACAATATAATTGACATGTGGAATAAAATGTAATTTTGCATCAAAAATAACACCCAAGTCTTTGATGGTTGAAATTCTTATTGGAATTCTGTCACCCATCCGATAATTATAGTTATTTGAATATTGCTTCATTGAATATACCCTTACTTTATATTTTGTGATATTGAAGGGTAATTGAGAAGATAAAGACCAATCTAGTAAATTATCTATATCAAGTTGTAGATTCAAGATATCAGTATCACTATTAATGACTTTGAATATTTTCAAGTCGTCAGCATATAAATGTGCTTGACAGGACTTCAGACAATGTGTGATGTCGTTAATAAACAAAATAAATAATAAGGGGTCTGAATTAGAGCGCTGAGATACACCAGAGCAAAAAGAAAAATTAGACTGATAATTGTTATAGTGTACTGACTGCTGACGATCCGACATATAAGATTCTAGAAGACTAATCATATTTGGTGAGAAATTAAACTGGTATTGTAACTTGAAAAGCATCAAACTGTGAATAACCGAGTCAAATGCCGTAGCGAAATCTGTGTAGATGACATCAATTTGTTTGCTATCATTAGAATTTGTGACTATAAATTGAGTAAAGTTAGTTAGATTCGTGGAAGTAAACCTACCTTGCATAAATCCATGTTGAATGGGGGTAATTAGATTACATACATGATGATATATATATATATATTGGTATAAAATTTTTTCTAGACAATTTGCAGCACTGGATAGTATGGAGTGTAACGAATTAGGCCCAAAATCCGTTACCGCTGCACACCCCAGGGCCTTCTGCCACCGTCGAACATTTTCAGTCCATCACAATTTTATTCACTTCTTGCTCACCCTGTAAACATTAAATTCAGTAACTCTGTATCAACCTACAACATCACGTACCGTATATTCATCCGTTTTCAGCTGCCCCAATACCGTCTACTATCTTTCACATGTGGGTGAATAAGGTTATGTTTTAACAACATCTGAAATTAAAAGAAGTTGAGATCGTGTGATCTGTATTTATGTCTTATGTCTCACCGTAATAAAGTCTGAATGTAATCCACTGTCGTCCTGTAAATATGTTGTATATTGTATATTGTATATCTTGTTGTTGTTTTTTGACATTCTGCGCGACTGTTGACCATATACGAACTAGATCCGACACTTGACAATCTCTGTATTATCGACCGATGAAAAAATTATTTAGAATAATTTTAATATTAAGGAAATAAAATCAGAAAAGGATGTAATCGACAGGAGAGTGATAAGAAATGTATTATTGTAACAAATTTGTATTTAAAAAATTACTTCTTTTTTTTCTGTATTTCTTCTTGATATTATTGCTAGCGCTAATATAGATTTAATTTTTAAAACATGTTAAGTAAGGTTTCATTAAATTATGGGTATAAATAAGGCCTTCTGGCCGACTTAAGTCACTTCTTTGTAAGTTAGTTCTCCGAGCCATCTTCCAGAGTCTATATACTGTGTTTACCGTTCGATGTCCGTTCGAAGTTTTCGTGCTAAGTCCGTTAGTACGTTGTGTCAAGGCAAAGTTGTTAGTTTGATTATTTTGTTTATTTTTTCCAAGTCCGTAAAAGGAACTTAGTTTATTTTTCAATTGTTTTGCTATTTTTGAACTTGGAATATTTTTGTAAGATACAATTTAGTCATTTTGTTTGACTTCCACCGTCCGCTCCGCGAACGTTGGATCAACGTAGAAGCTCCGCTGAAGAAGTCCTCGTGATTTCGAAGTGTTGATTATCTAACGTAGAAGCTCCGCTGAAGAAGTCCTCGTGATTTCAAAGTGTTGATTATTTAACGTAGAAGCTCCGCTGAAGGAGTCTTCCTGATTTCGAAGTGTTGATTATTTAACGTAGAAGCTCCGCTGAAGAAGTCTTCGTGATTTCGAAGTGTTGAATACTTAACGTAGAAGCTCCGCTGAAGAAGTCTTCGTGATTTCGAAGCGTTGAATATTTAACGTAGAAGCTCCGCTGAAGAAGTCTTCGTGATTTCGAAGTGTTGATTATTTAACGTAGAAGCTCCGCTGAAGAAGTCTTCGTGATTTCGAAGCGTCGATTATTTAAAGTAGAAGCACTGCTGGAGGAGTCACCTGGTGACTTCACAGTATCGAACCATATTAACGTAGAATCACTGTGAGGGAGCAAGTTTTGTTCCACTCGCGTAGAACAAGTAGTAAAGTTGATCCACCGTTCGGGAAGTCGCTTGGCGATTCCGCGAATGTTGATTGTCTTGGGCAATTGCCGCATCGTCGTCGTCAGCCTTCAGCCCAGCGATCTCAGTGCAAATCCCTGCAACATATATGTGTGTACAACCGAGCTATTTTTGTGTGTTAATAAATCTCATAGTTACTTACATCCTGATTATTATTCCTAAAAACGCCCTGACCCACTCCTTTGAGCTACTCAGCCGTCCACCGTCAGAAACTGCGTCACCGACCGTATTGGCGCCCGAGTATACCGTTGGCAGTTTTAACGGCGACGCCAAAAGTAACCAACCCGCCATCAGCCAAGGGTATCGTTACAGGAGATAGGCCTATAGTTTCTAATATCATGTGGGTCACCTGATTTGAGAATTGGACAGATACAAGAACGTTTCAGCACAGAAGGAAAAGTGTTTGTTCTAACACTCATATTGAATAGTATATGAAAAGGTCTTACAAATATATCACGACAGCCTCTCAAAATATAAGCTGGAAGATTTTCCGGTCCAGGTGAACAACAAGCTTTTAAGCTATCAATCGCACTTCCAATGTTATCTTCAGTAATATTCAAAATAGAGAAAAACTTCGATGTTCAGAGTTCGCTTGGAAAACGTGAATAATCAGTGCTGCCGGTATTTCGATAAACACTCGAGAAATAATCAGCAAAACCTTGTACTATACTAGATGTGTCATTATAGTGTTTGTCGTCACAAAACATCTGACCGGGAATGCGGGTAGTATTTTTTTTTGCGTTCATGAATGACCAAAAATTGCTAGGCTCTTCGATAATATTATTCTCCACTGATTTCATATACCTATTATATTATTTTTTTGTATCCTGTTCAATTTTAGAACGAAGAGTTTTGAATAATTGATAATAATTATTATCATTTGTCGGTCTGAAAGCTTTCCTATATTTTTCTTTTAATTTTAAGTCGCATATTATCTATTTCGTGAACCAAGCAGGATATTTAGACTGTCTGCGACGTTTTAGCGGAACACATTGTGAAAATATGCTATTTAATATTCTATAAAATTCATTGACGTTATCAAATTCAGATAGAGCTTCCCAATCAGTGTTTTCCAGTAAATTATACATTAGTTCAAAGTTTGATTGTTGAAAATTATAGACAGGATCAACGTTAATAGTGCAATTGTTCTGTTCATATTTAGTTTGCAAGGAGACTCTTAGAGCTGGGTGATATTTATCTTCAAAAACTAAGGGACACGATTCTTGTGTGACTTCACAATTTTTGTTAGACAACACTACATCAAGAATACGAGCATCACAGTTTAAAGTTGTGTTGAATTGGTCGGCGTTTAAGAAGTTACAAAAATTATGAAATCCAGTGATATAATTATTTCTATAGCCTTTATTATAATACTCAGTAAGCCTATTTAAATTGATGTCACCAACAATTGAAAAATCAGACATAAATAAGGACTGAAAAGATTCGAGTACTTCACATAACATATCAAGTTCATCAAAACAAATTGGTGATGGTAACTAGAACACAATAACAGTCAGACTCTCACCTGTTTTCTGTTTTACAGTTTATACAAGCGATTCAGGTTTATGCGTGAAGTTCTTTGAGATCATCGGTGTTTTCTGTTATTTGGCATTACTTGAATCAAGTATGGTATTTTGAATTTATGAGTTTTCGTGGAGTCATTGTGATCTGAATTCATTATGAATTCTCCTCCAATGTTAAATATCTGACAATCATTGCATTCAAATATATCGAATTTTTGTAATCGTATTTCTTCCACTTGAGTCCAACGGAATAGGAAACTTGTCAAAATTGTATCATTTGAAGCATCTTGGATATTACATGTATTCGATCTTCCTTGACACCAGACAGAATTTGGTTTCCAAATGATATTCCAGGAAAAATTGAGAATTCTAAGATCATGAAACTCAATTTATAGATTGGTACTCCTCAAGCAAAGTGAATAATAATACTACGTATTCATTTCCGATATTATAAATCAGCTCTCATCATCTAAATTTTCTATGGCTGATGATTGGTAGACTGCCAAATTAGACGCCCGGAATCCAATTAGCATCTGTCAAAAAAAAAACATTGTTGCCTGAATTTTCATATTCCAATGCCTTTAATAAAAGGAACATCAGGTTATTATTGACAATTATAGTAGATATTGTTACAATATGCGACTTCACAAAGTTTACAGGAAGATTTAAGAATATTTCAAGGACTCTGGTGTAACATTTTTTTGGATGCGCGAAGTTGTGCTAGAGAGTCATTCAAATAGTGTAAAGAGCTTGGAAACTTGTTGGTTTGCATCAAAGATCGCATTTGTAAGTGAATAGAGTCTGTTGCATCAACCCTAATGATATAATGTCTTTCTTTCGAAGCGGAAGATTGAGAACGCTCTTCTAGAAAAGTTTCTTTGAGCTCTCTGGTTATATCCATGTCAGCAGCCCGAAGCAAGAAGGAGTGAATATCAGAGAGACAGCAGAATAACGCGTCTTGTCTTGTACCATATTTCAACAATTCTTAATCCTTGCGAAATGCTTGGAAATAAAATTCTATCATAAAAACGTTCTCACAATACTCTGCAAAAAGATTCACACTTGAATATTATTTTTTCATGTTTCTTTTAATTTTGTTTATGATATAGCACAGTATATCTTCTGAAGAGGTTTTTTGTGGAATTGAGTTATCTTGTAATCAATAATTTATAATGCGAAGTTCAAGTTGTGAAAAAGCAAACTTGAACCCAATTTTCACTCAAGTTCAGTTATCAAGTTTTCAAAGTAATCAATTTGATGATTGGTTTAAGGTCCGTATTTTATTGAGAAATTCAACAGCCGCATGAAGGCACAAAGTTATTTTATCTGGATAATTATTATAATTAAGTTGCTCCCCTCAAGTAGAAATTAGTATCGATATATACATGAATGTATACAAAAAATATTAATTTTGATAATGTCCTCGTAGCAAGCATGATGTTTTATATAATCAGTCTATTTTGGTGGCAAGAAACAAACTGCGACAAAGATTCAAGAATCAGGGAGTAGCTGAAAGGATTGGGAAATACATGTTCTCAGCGATAAACTGTTGCCTTCATATATAATATTGAATCAGATTTGTTTTTGATAGATCCTCAACCGTTTTCCATTATATTTTCGAAAACAAACAAATCGCATTCAGGTACCTAATACATCGTTTATATCAGGGAGTTTCCATTAAAGCAAACATTGTTCACCAAAGTCTACAGACAAAAAATAATAATTCCTTATTGAATTCAGACCAAACATTTTCTTGCAATAGTATGTGGGTGGATTTTGGGTATTTCAGATTCTCTAGATTCAGTTCGGACGTTCCACGCTATATTGGGATTTTGAAAGAATAGAACATACCTATCTATCGGATTCGGAGCTTTACTTTGTATGATCGTATTTATGTTTGTCCTACTTAAAGAACTTTGGGATAAGAATAGAATAATGACAATTGTTCTATTGGATACAGAATGTAATAGCTGGATGACATAGTTCAAATGAAATTAGATATATTTCTAGGTGATGCACACACAGATCATGTTTTGTGATCCGGTAGATTGTTGATTTAAAATGTCAAGCATAGATGGCAGTAGATGTTAATGAAGTTCTTGCCTTGAAACTGAAAAATCTATTTGATATCGTGCAGTTCGTCCATCAATTTCTCTCCTTTTCAGTCAGCCTGATCAATTCTCCACATGTACTTTCACAACATTGTAAGAAGAAACGAGAATGAATGATTACTTCTCTGGAGAATATCAGCTCATATTCTAATTGCATAGGAGCCGCACAAAGACCTGCACGCGGCTCGCGAACCACATTATGATTAGATACGCAAAATACTTTTAAATGGGTCGATTCATTGTAGCACTCCTCTTATCCGGTTAAGAGAGCGAAATACAAAAGAAAGAAAAATTATCCCTCATAAACTCCGCGTAGACCTAATATCAAATTGATAACCAAACAGTATGTACGTTTCAGGGTAAATAATTAGGAAATAAAGAGACCTGAAGTGTAGATAAAGATCAACATAACATGATTTGGTGAGGGCGTGAATTGAAGCGTTCCGCTGACCAGTAAAATACCGTCGTACACCAACGAGATGAATTTCGATAGCACTATTGGAAAAACCTGAACGCTAGTGTAAAGCTCCAATGATTGCGAAATGTTATATACCTTGTTATTTATAACGTACGTTCTCGACAAAATGTCGGAAAACCCAGAAAATATTACGTGGCGTGTATTCCTGTTGGTTCGATGTTCACAAAGAAACTTGTAAAAACTAGGAAGCAGTACGTTATAAATGCGCTTAGGTACTGTTCGTTGGTTTGTGGTATTGGAGATCAGAAAATAATCAATAGACTTGATTTGTTGCCTGCTTCACTTCTCTTAAATAAACCCAAACCTAAACTCTACTATCATGTACCGAATTATTTTACCGATTATTGGAATAACAGATTACTATGATACCAAGTTCCGAGGATAGCATAACCAAAAAATTCATAAATATAATTCAGATGGAATGAGAATGGTGAAATGAATGGTTAATCTAATATAATAATAATTCTATGATTGTGGAGAACTCTGAGTTTTTTGAATAAATTATAGATTTTATCGGAAACAAATTTCATATGTGTTACTAGTCATTCACAACGATCATAAAGAAACATATCCGTGCGGTAGCAATAAATAAAAATATTGGGGTATAAGTATCCTAGACAGTTTGGTATCTAGCGCACATTGATGAGCAATGAAGTTCCTGCAAAGCTATTTACTCATCCCATCCATTCGCGCGATTCCTGCTGAGCGTGAAACAAAACAATACATAGATCATGTATTATTCATACATAGTTTGGTTTATTTGAGTGAGAAAAGCTGTGGATGCAATGGTTTTATGTTTGTATATAACAATCAATTGCTGTTTTTCTCGGAACTAAAGCAAAAAGGGCGAATCTCAATGTTTTATAGCCTTTATCGCCGCACTTGGGGCGGCACGCCTCAAAATTAATGACTTGTGATGTGATTAAATACCACAGAATTAGAAGGCGGCGAGATCTCCGGGCTTCTTCCTCACTTTTTGTTTTTTATCCTATCGATAACCAGATAGTTACTTTGTAATTGTGTTTTCTCATCCTCCTCTTGTTATTTATGCGTTAATTTGTAAGTTTCATTTTTGCATTGAGCAATTTAAACAATAAGCAGAGGACCCAATTTCGATGAGACTTTAATTGATCGGACGCATTCAGCTGTTACATTCCGTAGTATGCGGTTATTAAGTAATATATCAGAATCTTTGAAGTACATGGTACAGTATCTTACCCCAAATGCATCAAGGAGTGAAGCTTATTATTGATAACCACCATGGTGTTAAATATTGTGATTCTCATGTCATGTACAGTTCACTACATCCACTTAAGCCTTGTTTGAATATTTTTCTTTATCTTCACAATGGATATTACCACTGGCGAATTCATAACGTACATATATTGATTAAGTAAACAGTCACTTGCGAACTGACTCAAGAGCTGACGGAAAGCAACAACGCGATCTTATTTTCTCAAGAGAAGAATAATCTCTCAGATGAAACAATGGAGGAATCCATCCATATTCGGATATAATACTTTATCCTGTTGGAATTGCTTCGCTTGTATTCATGCAGTTTTTATTTGTTCATCGAAAACGTGATACCGCTTGATCGAATGGAAAGAAGTCGCCAATGGCATGGCTCACATACCGGTTTATAATATAATATACGTTTATTACTCAAGGAGGTGTGAACCTATTACAAGTGGAATACAAAATTACAATAAAGCAGTACAGAATATCACATAAAAATATCAACATTGTTGCAAATATGATTGTACACTCTACACATAATATATATAGGTGAATTATGAACATTTGTGTGATACGGCTTAATATATAATGTAGAATCATCACGTGAGTGTAATCTAGGTACACGAGAAAATAATTAAGCTACTAATTGAGTACGAACTATTTTGTTATGAATTATATTGAACAAAAATTTTATGGCAATCTGCTTGTGTCTTCATTGAATAGAGTCCATTATGAATGTTGATAAAAGAGGATCATATTCAATATCACGACTAGGATAGACTGAGAAACACTTAAACCAAGTGGATCTCAAAAATTTACGTTGTATTTTTTCAAGCATTTCTTTATGAGATTCGTACGATGAGAACCAAATTATGATTGCATAGTCCAACTTGAATCTAACGTACGTAAAATATAACGTTTTACGACCAAGCATGATGGTGAAATTCGTTTATATTTATATTGGGTCGTCTGCTATATTCTCACAAATTTCCAATTGTGTTCTGTATCAATCTTCGTATTCTATTATTATGCTTGAAATAAAGTTCAATATAGGATATATAGGACAAATATTGATATGTATTGATCTGCCGCTCATCATTTGATCATCATCTGATGAAATATGTCACTTGATCTATCAAAAGACCCCTGTTTGCGTATAAATGTTTTTATTAGACGCTGAGATAAAAGTTCTTTGGATTATAGTAGAAATAGTTTATTTAATCAGATTAGTAATACATAACTTTCCTTTGTAGTATTAAGCACTATAAATACATACAATAAAACTCTAACTAAAGTTCTGATGGATTGACTTTGCCATCATATTTGAATAAGATTGAGGTTGACAATGATATTGTACTATTTTTTAACATGCATGATATTTTATTAACTTAACAGAGCATAGTTGAAGTGGGGGTTGGCTAAAATTGATAATTTCATTGGTTGCTTAAAATCACATACTTATTCTATTGGTGGAAAACAAAATTTTAGAGAGGGCTGATAATTCTAAGAAATAATATGGATCAAGATAACCACGTGCAGTTTGGTAATTTGAGAATCACTGCACTATATTATTTTGAGTCATGGTGTCAACCACTTGACCACAAATTTATATAACACGTCACAAAATACAAGGGCTTAAGCAAAAACACTTAAAGTTTTGGGGTTTTTCAATGAGAAGGGCCTGGTGCCCGTCTGACGGCAATTCTGATAATTTATGATATGCACATGACAGGCACGTTTTCGTTATGGCAATTTGTAAAATAAACATTTTATAGTTAATTCCTAACACCCCAACACACTGAATATTGTGTCGTGTTTGATTTGTTTCAATGAATTGTACCTTGTATCAATCTTTGTTCCGAATCCTACGATAAACATATTTCCAACCCAAGGTCCGTAAACTATACAGGTTACCTCAATGAGCCAACTCTGCTTCAATTGGTTAGTCGAGAATACGTCACCGCTAGCCCTGCGAAGCCGCGCCCACCGCTGTCTTTGCATTGCTACAGCAGTATTCTTTCTTTTTTTGACAAATTTGTTCTCATTTTATCAGAAACAGAAACTATTTTTATAATGAAATAATTACTGACTCCTAGGCACGAAATTATAAACTGCCTAAATAGCAGATCATATTATAAGTAGCAAAAATTAGGCTTTATGTGCTGAAGTTTGCAGTTTGACTGCCTCATCACGTTCTGCAGTCAATGTAATCGAAGCACATAAAGCCATTTTTGCTCCGAATGATATATATATATATATACTACTTTTTCTTTAAACGAGTATTTGAATTGTGACACATAAAGTTGATATATTGATTTTCAGTGCGATGCAATTAGCTCTAAGATCAAGCTGAATCATAATACCAAATACAATTTTGCCATTGTTACGATACGATCAAACACAAATTTAAATTGGAAAAGAAATTAAAAGTATCATCTGTGACATCATCAGCTGATATTAATATTCTTTCAGGGGAAGTGAGTGCGAATGGTTTATTTCAAAACTCAATTTTTCAATAACTGTAGGTATATTACCAATGAATATCACTGAATTATTTTGCTGAAATATTGGATTATTTGGAAATAATCAGAAATAATATAGACGTTATCTATGCGTCGAAAATAAAGCCTCAAATGTATCTCAATTTTATTTCAAGAGATGATAAATTTGTGTTAAGAAAAAATGCACAGTAGAAAAGAATAGAAGAATCATCTAGATGATAAAAGCGCATTTTTGACAGCTCATGAATGCTTGTTACTTCAGAGATTTCGCAAATTACCATCTCTCACAATTACTGAGCTTGAAATCAAGCAGTTTGGACAAACTTACGAAGCATGCTTCCATTTTGTACTAGTTTCAAGTTGACTATTTGATAGGTACATAATTTATGCATGTACAAACTCAAAAATACCTCTTAATCTTCATTGTTTAGTTATTGTCTGACGGGAGATCAAGTGCTGTACCTCAAAATGATAATTTGCTCTATATCAAAGCTATATAAAAAAAATACACCAAAAGTAAACAAATTCTCATCCAATAATAATAATTCATTCTAATAAGCTTCAAATTCGCAACAAGTCATTGAATGAATCCCAGACAGATTTGACAACTGTACATAATAATAGTGACACCCGCGGCTAAAGTTGTAACTAAATTTTCATCTACTCTAATACATTTCAGCTGCCATATCCCTAATGTATAATATATATCTATGGGCATTGTTTCACTTGAAACAAGTAATTGAATAATTATTCTTCCACAATCACTGAGCTTAAATTAAAGCAATTTGTGCAAACCTGCGAAACAGCAGCTTTTATTTAGTACCAGTTTCAAGTCTGTAAATAGTATAGTTGCTAAGAACTCAGCGTCACGCCAGCCAGCCAGCCAGACAGCCAAAGTGAATATAATAGTGCTTTTTTCAAAAAAATGCGCTAAAAATAACACAGGATGTGAAGAGCGAAACTCGAATAGTTCTCAATTGCGAAATAGCACTTTTGCATTCGAGAATGCTACGCTCACTAAAAAATCATTTGAGAATGCAAAAGAATTTCGCAATCATGAATCTAACAACGTTCTCTCGGAAACCAGGTCGCAAAATTGATGGAAATGGAAAAACAAAAATCAATCAATGTCACTTTTAATGTTGCTATGATACCAATATAGTTTATGAATACTTCGCGTTCTGACTGCAAAAGATTTCGCGACCTGTAAACAAGAAAACCATTTCTCATGCTCTAAGTTGCCTTGCAAATGCTCACTTTCGATGACAATTCTTGGAAAAT
The DNA here is from genome assembly GCA_963989225.1 of Dromius quadrimaculatus. NCBI lineage: Eukaryota > Metazoa > Arthropoda > Insecta > Coleoptera > Carabidae > Dromius > Dromius quadrimaculatus. The sequence continues at coordinate 11,031,556 of OZ022328.1, forward strand.
GAACATTTTAGTTATAAACCAACGTTTAAAAAACGTAGTGCTAAGCAAAAGAAAAATCTGAAGGAACTGGCGAAAAGTAGGTAAGTGATACTGAGCAAAACACTAGAAAATTTCGATTCGAATTTATATTATCACGCGACAAACGCTGAAGCAAGATATAGACTAAAAGAAGACAGGGCTAGCAGTGACGTAGTGCTCCCTCTGCACACCGCTCAGCGATATTCACAAGCTAACTGATTGAGGTAACCTGTATAGTCTACGGACCTTGTTTCCAACCAATTTTATAAGGAGTACGATGTGAAAATCAGAGTCCTCCTGAATTCCAAAAGGTTACTTGACGTGAAACCTTACTTTGAAAACAGTCAGCATTCACCCTCTTGGAGTAACTATAGTGACAATGATTCACAAAATGAAAATGGAGAACTATTGTTTTATTATATATCTTCAAATTCTCTTACTTACTCGCTGGTAGCTCTATCTCCTAGAAGTCAAAATAAAATCCATTGTATTAGGAAGAGTGATGCGAATGTGAACATATCTTCATCTGCAGAGATAACATTATTGCGTGAGCCTTTTGTTCAACCCATTTGGAATGATGCAATTTTATAAATTACTTTCCAATAATCTGTATTGCATTTTAATTTAAATTTAATTTAATTCCATTTGCCTGATGTGTTCCATTTGTACAATATTTGCTAATATGAATGAATTGGGGTGCAATAATATGAATTATGAATGAATAATAAATAAGATTATTCTGCTCTAACTCATTTTAATTATTAATTGTTATCATTTGTACAGATGTTATTCTCTTTTCCCTGAACACGAATAATCATCAATTTTATGTCAAATCTAAAATCGATTGTTATACTGCTCACCCTCAACATCATTAACAACATGGAGACCGTAATAGCGATTTCAATACTATTGCCACTTATTTTTGTATTACCATTGATCTCTGCCATTCATTATAAAATACAAGATGTGGCATCGGCAGTATGACCTTATTACGAATGGACCTTCAAACTCAAATCAAAATATCCAAGTTTATAGTGTGGTCATCAGTTCTGTAGTATCTCTTGTACCAAGATGCATAAATCAGTTCATCAAGTTGAACATGAATCAGCTCACATCAAACAACAAGGTAGCTCTGCATCTTGTTTTATACAGGAGTGGACTTGATATCTGATTAAGATGTAATCAACACTGTATGTGTTACCTACAGGTTACAAAATTGCTGGTTCAGTGAACGGTAAATCCCAGTAAAGGATCTCAAAGTAAGTCATTTGATGAACTTCTATATGTACAATAATGATGTTGCCGTACATATGTGACATAAGTTTCAAGGAACATTTTGAATGCTCAATTTCCATATATAATATGGTGAATATTTGGACGGAATTCACAATAGATTGCCTATTATCAATTGAAAACTCAAGATCATTTTCTTGTTATAAGTTATAAAGTAAATGCTCCGATCAAAGTCACATTGTCTCATCTACATGCGTGTTTTGAAGATCCTCCACTGATAATCAAAGCTGGGCACGTAATAGTATATTACATCTGAGGTGAAAAGTATTTCATTACAGCCGAGAGCTTATTATATGACCGAGCGGCGAAGTCTCGAGGATCAGATATAGCTCGAGGCTGATATGAAATCTTCACCGAAGTATGTATACTATTTTATTCACAATCATCCCTAGTTTTCCGGGAAATGATTGATCCGAATTCGTTCTTTTTCCAACAAAATAAACTGATGTAGTAGTCTATGAAAACAAGAATGTTTTGAAAAATTTAACTAATTTGACATTTGTTGGATTTATGATTTATGAATCAAGTTATTTATACATGTACCCATTGAAATTGTGAAAAGTGCAGATATCAATTAGTTATAACAGTGAAATGGAGCTATTCGCTATGTGCAACATCAAAGTGGTGACAACTAGCGGCATTGATCGGCGAACCCACTGCCGCTTTTATATGTTCTGTCAAATGTGACAACTAGTAAAAATTGAATTAAAATCAAAATTATTCATAAACGTAATAAATATGGATCCTATATTAAGAACAGGTTTTGAAAAAATGAGTCATACTATCAGCCTCCAACCACAAACTGTGCCAAAGGGTAAAGCTCACAAGTATTAAAACCTTTTTCAATAATGCTATTACAAAACAGTATTTTTTCAACACTACCACAATAAGCAAGAATATCAGCTTGGCATTCTACATCACTTGTGCTTTTGGTTCTCGAATCAACTATCATCAAATTGTCATGTGCTCTGTCAATATTGAACTTATATTATTTATTGAACTTATATCCATTGAGACCTCTGTTTTGGCAGCCCTTTTTGAATTAAAACTTCAGTTTTTAATATTTTGTGAACTTGAAGCCATTTATGAAGTATTCTGTAGCCTACGCTTAATGAAACATTGGTGTCTTGTTAAAACTGTCTCGTCATTTAATTTTGGCTTCCAATGAGAAGAAAATTGGCTAGGTACGAAATTAGGACTCAGCTTCTCTTCTCCCTTTTTATTCTCAATGAAATGTGCACTGCAAATTAGATATCTTGATGTAGGATTCCAACTGTATGTATATTCACTTGGAAATAAAAAAATATGTCTTATTTCATCAATTTAATAACAAAATTCGAGTTGTTATACCATAAAAATTATTGAATTTTATTGTTCTCATATTTACTTTATACTAAAGTTATATTTATATATTGCGTTCGCACTAATTTTTTGAAACATCATTATAAATGTACAATTAAGGTTGTGATACTTACTTTTGCTTTCTTACGACGGAAATTCACTTTTTTCTTTGGATAAACTCATGCTTATATATATTTTGATGAACAATAAAAGCTAGCATCTCTATTTTCGATGTATTATTACAAATGATAATAGATTCACGAATTGTCATTTTTTACTTTTGATTTTATATGAGTACATGCGCACTAAAAATTCCAACTTTCGCCGCTAAGCGCGCACGGTCGTTCAGTGTTGCCCCGAATCGAACGAAAATGCTACGGATGTAAGTTCATAGCGATTTTGCTCATAATTCGCACAAAATTGCAACATAACTCCGCTTATTTCAAATATTAATTGTTTTATTTGAATCATTATATAATATGATCGGTGTTTTTGACAGCAGGGATTATTTTATTCCAACAAAGATTCATGACTGATGCTAGGCAACTCTGTATAAACATTTCCCACCCAAGAGATGGAAGTGTCGCTTCCGACCCGTGAGATAGTCTTTGCAGTTGGAAATTACATACTTCCCAACCTCCAAAAAATTAGGAATTGCCATATCACCATAATGATTTTGAATAAAATATCTTCCGTATCAAATCTAATTTTTCACGCGTTTAGAACTTTTTTGATTATTTTCATACTTTTTGACTTGATTTTTCAAATGATTTCTTTGAGAGTCCACAAATTTGTGTAAGTATGGAGTTACTAATTTTGAGCTTGACGTTTGGAAGTAGCAAATAAAGAGCTCCTATTAACGGTAGTATAAAGGACCCTTGTTATATGTTATTCACGTCAACTACATTGATCACTAAATTTACGTACTTTTTTGCGCTATGAACCTAGAACTCACTTATATGCACGTGAGTGTTCATAAATCCTGATGATTTATCTGTTCATTGTTGCAAATGCTCACCAGTTAAATCAAGTCAAGCTTCATCATTGGCTGCACTAAATTGCAATTCAACTAATTTGACTAAAGTTGAAATATTCTATCTTGTAGTATTTTTGCGCCTTAACAATAACCTTCCAATATCACCTACGTAATCAACTTCGCTGGAACAGCTATCAGCCAATATAAGAGAGCAATTGTAATGAACTCAAGGCCTACTTTCTTCTTCACAAGTATTATGAGTTTTTAACAGATCTCATAAATTCTTCAAATAACTGATAGTATTTCAAATCTTGTACCCATTGTTGGACATCATTCTTTCAACTACTAGAAAGCCTTAGACTGAAGCACAAAAATTTTATAATTACTTCTGAAGATTGTTCACTTCATAAAACTGAATCATTGTCACATCATTCAACAAAATTGATGGGCTTGGCATTGATTCCAGCAGATTTGATGTTTCACAACACCTAACTCTCACTGAATGTATAGCTTCAATTCAGTCTGAAAGAATTATAAGGTAACGCACAGTTGATTGATTGTCTTCAAGAATATTACTACAAATGTCGTTATGTATACCCAAAAATATAATTCTGCTTTTGACAATACCGCGATGTGATGGAATAATGAAATTTTAGGACCTTTGTATTAATTCAACAGCATAATTCTTGTAATATTTCATGTGCGACTTGGAAATATCTTATATTATATTGTTCATTCAAAAAAAACTTGACGTGTGATCCAACTAAACTCAATTCATTGATCCATACAAATTTTCAGATCCACATCTTCCTATATACCTTGAGAAACTGCCTGATCTAATATACGATCATAATCCAAAATAGGGCGATTTCAGAAATATAATCGTGTGACCGTAAAGTCTAGCTCACATCGATATGATACAAGATGGAACTGATACTTCCTCCATCTATACCACCAACTAGTCTACTTCTCTCTTTCACAGAGCTGTCTAATGTAAACTGGAGTTTATTGCACGCAGGAGAATTCAGACATGAATTTTTAATTAACTGAACCTCTACCACCTGATTCAATATCATTGTTTGCGCAATAAGAATTAATTAAAGATAGAACACTCAAATTCACCGTTAACCATATCAATAGGAACTAGTTTCGTATCAAGTTCTTCCATATTGCTACTTGATATGCCTAACAATCTCATAGCATGTACACTCCTTCACAGTTAATCTAGATTCATTGTCGCATATTCAACTCACTTTTGGTTCGACGGTATGCTTCTGAGCATTTTAGCAGCGACGCAGCTAAAAATGGTCCTTCGACTCTTTATCCAAATTGGATGATATGCCTTGAGTACCTACCTCCGAACGCTCAACAATGTCTAGAATCAGATTGTCAGAATCATAGATCCCAATCAAATTTTTGAATGAAGAGCATATCTTCATGTGCAATATACATTTTTAGTGTGGCTGAGTTTGTGGAACATTCGTATATCTTACAGAAATATACAGCAGAATTTTTGTGATTATGACTGTATCAGTGATCGTCACATTCAACAAGATCTTGGAGCACTTTTTATTGCAGCAAGCACAAATAATCATGTGAATTACAAATTCCTCCTTGATACATTTGCGTCTAATGTTTTTGATCTTGACCGTTCATTGCATCGTGATGGAAGGCAATAATTAATTCAATTATTCTGAAACTTAGATTGATGCGTTGAATATTCATTGTATGGCTCATAAATAATCTCTGTACGTAATGCGACCAAATAGTTATCACTAACGATGTACTAAACTTTGTTTTGTATTCATTAAGCACTTTAATGGAAGCAAAATTCACAGCACACTTTCCTAGAATAAAAACTTTGTCAACTTTTTCCGTGCGTCAGCCCTTCCATACATTACTGTACGTGGATTGAAACATTCTCCGTACAGCTACCAAAAACAGCTGAATGCAGCTGTGCATTGTATTAGCGTGAAACTGTCGCTTAGTTGGAATTCTTGAACATATAACTCCTATTTTTGGCAAAACCAAAAGTACATCAGCAGCATTATTCAATGAGAGCTCCTAGTTTCACCTGGATGCTTGAGCAATATTTTTTTATGCGGTCAGATTAGAGAACCTTTATATTGCTTTTTCTTCATAACGCCAACAAGTTCATGGTTCGTTATCTTTAATGTAATGTACTTTATTTGGCAACTTGTAAGCTAGAACTTTCTCTGAAACTCAAGGATTTTCTATGTTCTGATTTTTGTTTGAATTGCAGATCATGTTGAAGAGCTGAGTCTCTATTTATGATTTAAAATATCACGAGGAGTTTCTGTACTTGAGTCTCTATCACAATTTGTCAACTAACTCCGATTAAGCATCAAGACTATAGATACTGTGCTTCTTTTTCAAGTTAGGTTTGTTGTGGGTCGGGGTGAGATTTTATCATCTCTTCTGACTCAGAAATAATCTTTCCCACAAGTAAGTCTCTATTGCAATGAATAATGAATTGTATAAAAAACTGCATATAACTTCGAACCATAATATTCAATATCTAATTTTTCGTATGACTGTGTTCCACTCACGACTATTACATTTATTATTATTAATATGGTTAAGCTCGGATATGTTTTGATATTTGACTCATGTATTTACCCATAGGAGGACTAAAATTTGTTACAAAAATTTCGTCTGACGTCTTTTTTTTGTACAATTGTTCTCCCATTGCATACCCATGTCGCCATCTATGTAACAGATTCGCACTAATTCTGTAAAATAGTACGTGCGTTTGACACTTGATTGAAGCGCTAACTTAGGGAGCTTGCGCGTCTGGTTCTTCCTCTTCTTCGTCCGAGCCGTTGTTGCAGACGGGTTGTTTTTGAGCAGCATTTTTCTTGTTGTTCTAAATTTTGTGATTATTTTATTTAATTAGGATCAGTGTTAGGATTTTGTAAGTATTTTCTTTATTATTTTTGTTCACGTTATTCCAAATTTAGTATTATTTTTTCTAGTGATTTCGTTTGAGGCAATCCGCGTGGTTAACCTTTTGTTTTCCAAATTTATTTCTTCCATCCTTAATTATTTGTTAGTTTTTTGTGTTCAGCACCTTTTTACTACCTGGAAACTTTTATACCAAATTGATATTTTTGTTCTAAATTTACTTTTTCTAAATTTTACAATAGCGTAGGCAATAGCCGTTCCGGTCGAAGGAGCTGGTCTTTTCCTCTTTGGGAGGTTATTATTGTTTGTTGTCCTTCCTCGGGCAGATTCGTTCAACTATTTCTGATGTTTTATATTCAGATTAGTTTTGATAATCATTACTATTGATAGTGTTTCGTACACATGTTCTAGTTGCTACCTGCCCTAGTTTACCATACTATTCCGTCTACAAGAGTAGACCTTTTTTTTTTTGTAATTTACCGGTTTTTTTTTGAATTTCTGTTTTAAATTTTTTTCTACTACCAAACGCGATCAGGCGGATATCGATTTGGTGATACGCGATTTTTTTCATATTTACACTCGAAGTAATAAAACCTACGAGATTTGTGGCTATCTTCGTTCCTCTCTTTACCTTTCCTCACCTAAGTATGTGTGATGTATGAATGATTAGTGAAAGTGGTTGATAATACATAATTTAACTATATTTTGGATCCAACGCGTTGCGGATTTGTCATTCAACAACTCGTAGTTTAGTTTCTTACGTTGTTTTTGTAGTTTTTTGTTTCCAAAACTCAAAATATTTTGTTGTGGGCTTTAGTTCCCGTTTTTAAGCTGGAAAATCTTACGAGTTTGTGAAGATTGAACCAATTTTTTTAATAACGAACCACGTTCGTAAATTTATCGACTTGTCGGTAATAAATCCTTTTTCTTGTCCTGCTAGACTTTGTATTTTCTTTGTTTTTCTTCTCTTTAATGCTCAGCGTAGTTTTTTTCACTTTGTTATATTTTTAGTGCACTATTTAAAAATCAGACAAATAAATAACTTACTGATTATTTTATTTAGCTTTTACTAAATTTACAGTTTATCCGTTCTTCAATTTGAATCTGAATTTGTTCATTCAAGTTTAACGCTTTACGTTTGGAGAGAGCTCTCCAATTTTTTTGTAGGAACCTCCTGTTTCAGTTGAATTGGATACTGGTTGGGTTGTTTGTTTTCAGTGTAAACTGCTAGGGATCTGAGGGACCAGAGGCCACTTGAGATTAGTTTTTGACCAACTTCAACTTAAGAAAAACATCAACACGTCTACGAAATTAAGAAGAACATTAATATCTCCCGAAGTTGACGACCAAGCGCACGGCCAACCTTAACACCTTCAAGGACCGTTGAGTATTTGTCAAAGCCCTATAAGACTCAAGATCAACTTTACTTAATCCAGGGAACGTTCTTGTCTGACGTTGTTTTTGTGGCTACCCATTCGACATCTATCTTCTCTGCCGATACTAGTCTTGAGTTCCGCCTGAAGAGGATATTTAGCTAGTTTTTGTAGCGTAATTTTGAACGTCTGTGACGTGCTCTCCAGTTCCCTTTTGGCTGTTGCAGTGAGATTTTTTTGTATAATAGCTTCAATCATTTTCGTAAGTTACAAATTTTTTGAATTATAATTTTTGGAATTCTTTGCTTTAAATAATTAATAATCTTATCTATAATTGATTTCGACGTCTATGCTTAATTTCTTTTTTGCTGTCGCAATTGTCTCCCAGAATAGTACCTTTTTCTCCTTTGATCATTTCCTGGGAGTGGCGCCCATTTCCTATTTTTCAGGTAAAATATTTCTGTTGCCCTTATTAATAGCTAGCCTGGGTCTTCACTTCCAAGGTAGGATATTCCTTTACTTAAATTTAGTGTCAATCAGCAGTACATTAAGTTTTTGCTACCAAATAGTGAAGAAACATTGCCTTTTTCAATTTCCTACTACCACCTTGGAAATAGGAAAAGGTACAAATTATCAAAAAATCACAGTGAACAGCTTCTAGACAATGTAGATTATCCACCTACCAACTATTTTGACAACACAAACAAATCGAATATGTACTGTTTGTATTGTGAATTAGAAACGTTGGAGTCAGTAGCAACTCTAAATTTTTCCAAGTATTCGAATTGAAATTGTACATTCCAGAAAATTTTTTTTTGAATACCATTCGTGCTCGAGAATAAACTTAATAATTTACATTCAAACTTATTGTACAAATGTCACTTATTCTTCGAGCCCGTAAACAACAAGTTTTCATGAGGATTATCGGTAATTTTCAAGCTCTCGTGATATTATCGTATATAATATCACAAGGGACTGTAACTTTATCAATGAATTTTTCTTGAAAACATTGATTACCTAGCAACATCATGAGAGTCATCTGTCCGATTGAATCACGAGAGCGTAGCTCGAGGGATTTAATCCAAGTAGGCGACTCGAAGGATGTTGCTTAAAGGTAATCAATGTTTGAAAGAAAAATTTATGATAAAATTAAAGTCGCGAGTGGTATTTGTGGAGAATATTTCTCGAATGAAATTGCTACTATAAGTACCTATTGAATAATGTTAGTTGCAGCTACTAACCTTTTCTATTGAAAAAGGCACCAAATTGTCTCCATATACTCTTATATTTTTAGACTTTTTGTTTTCAATTTCATTACTTTCGGCGAAAAATACATTCCCAAAACGATTAAATTTTGACATTTCCGAGAACTGATTGTTTGTTCATATTAGAACTGTGCATTGTTTCTCCATGACAAAGGCAATTTATCGCAATGAATCGCATGCCAACGGGAATTTACCGTGGTAACGGGAATTTATCGCGATAAATTCTTGTTGGCAAGGAATTTATTATTATAATTGTCATTGTAACTATGCAAAATTTGTCAGTATAATTGACATGAGTGGAATGATCCCTGATAACTTTCCTTTTTTGATGTGAGAGGTCAGCACCAAACTTTCCAAATAGGGATAGGTGTAATTGCTCGTTGCTAAGGTCTTGTATGTTTTTTTCTGGCGTCAAGCAAGAGACACGGACCAGACTCCAAATCATTCATTGCACTTAAGATGCATGTTCTACTGGCTTCGCTTCCATTAAATATGCAAGTCCAGTGCAAGTGCACCACATACACCATTGCTAATGGCTGTAGGTTAGTTTCTCATAGGAAGACATCCCTAAACACACATTCCTCCACCAAGCAGTATAATTTGAATTTTGAATAAGCAATAAATTATCAATTGATAATTGATCCATACTCACAACTCTTCTTTGGTTTATTGATCTTGCTTATTCACATTCGAAGCAGAATATTTTCGTGGTAAATATGTTTGCTACAGTCATTTGAGTGGCATTTAAGACTCAAACAATGATTTCAGCAAAAAATTGTTCATACAAACGTCTAAACTAAGAATTCTAGGTAAACATTGATCAAAAATTGAAGGTTGATTAAGATCTGCTCTTGTGCAATATTATCTGACTTCTGCAGAACGAACTCTTACTTTGGAAACCCTCTTATTGTGTTGTGAATATTCTCTGGGCCAGCTTTCTACCAATATACCCTCGAATGTAGCACCGGTTTGTATGAGAGATGTACTGCATTTAATTTGAAACACCTAACTGAATAATAATGGATAGCTGATCTTTTATTTCAGTTCTTTCCTCGAAGAAATGATCTTAGAGAACAGATTGCAACGTATGCTGACTTTAACGACCTATTTTTCAGAGAATCGGTAATATAGACAGTCTATGAATATCACATCTCGATCATTCTAACCCTTGTGAAATCTGGAAGGCTGATACAGACTACTTATTCTTGAAATCGATTTGTTGTCTTGATGAGGCTTTTTTGACTGATAGTAGCGTATCCACGGCATCTATAAATAACTTGTTGAATATTTATTTCCCTCACCATTACATTGTGATACTATTTTAGAGGCATTTGAACAGTTGAATATTGCTGTATCTGTGAATGTAATGAAAGTAATAATGATAAAAATAATAATATGTTCATTTCGCATAAAGAAAATATATATTTGTTCCCAAAAGATTGATAGGTAATTTCAGTTTTCATATTCATCTTTGGTTGAATTCCAGATTTAATTCATAAGCAGAGTACGAAAGCACAGGGTTCCAAAAAATCGACAAAAAGCTATCTATATCCAGTATTTTTCCTTTGTTATCTCTCTCAGAAGTTAGATTATGCCTAAATTCAGTAAAACCCTGATATGTTCTTCCAGATAAGATGACCTGAAAGCAGATAGGATTGGACATGCTAAGAGGAAATGTTCGAGACTATTAGGCTTTGAATGGTGCAATAGTTTATATGGAACTCTGGAGTCAAGATAAAGGATGCTTGTTAGGAATGTTTTATACAGTAGATTAAAACTCAAGGCTGACATACGTCTTATATCTTCCATGAACAATATCTCATTGTGAGCAATAAGTATGTTGTGTATCTCTTCTTCAAGTTGTTTGAGAATTTGTCCCTCCCATGTCCAGTAGTATTGGCTTCTTTCAATATTTTTTGTCCACTTGAATTTGATTCGATCTTTTTATGAGGGTGATGAATTTTCTTCTGGAACTATCAGTCTGCTGTAGCATATTTTGACATATCGGGAATCTAGCATAAGTAGGATTTCACACCACCATGATATGTAGAATTTTTTAAAGTATGAAAACTTCAAGTTTGAGCTGTCCCGTTTCTCTTCTTATCAAGAGTTGTGTTTTGCTTTGATAGTAAATTTTTCATGAACTGAGTCTAGGCCTTTCCAACAATTTCTCGTCCAAAAAATTTCTAGACTCTGGCACCATTTAATAGATGAGGCAGTAAAAGAGGGAAGTAGAGCTTACAGACAGTATTCCAGAAAGAAATTCTTGGTTTCATCGTGGTATATTTCATTTTGCCTGTAACTTGTCTTGCCTGTGTTAAGTTTCTAATCTTATTTTATCTGAGCATTCCCAATATAGTGAAAATAGTATCAAAGTTCGTATACTGGTTTGTGAAAGCTATAGCTTCTTCTTGTCATGTGTAGTTAAGTCTTATTTAAAGTGGTCTGCTTCTGTGAATATGCTTTTCATTGCGTGCCCTAAGTTTACGGTGGATGTCTATAGGGGAAGTTGCGAATATGATAATAGAGTTCAGGTACTGAAGAGGGAGTATGTCTTGCTTGTTGTAAAAAATCCCTCAAGATATCCAGCTCTAAAAAACGTTTCTTTATGCGATCTATAGAGGACAGAAAGAAGCGGGCTCATGAACTTTCACTTTAGTACTTCTTTAGTGATTTCTATCTCTTCTGATAGTACAATGTCCAAGTTAATTCGCCATGTTGCATAATTATATTTTTTTTCAAATTATCTGACTATTTCTTTTCTAACTCCTAGGTTGAATACGTGTTGCCATAATATACTATGAGCAACCGAATCAAAGGCTTCACTTAAATCCACGAATGAGGCGTAAATGCCTTTCTTACTTGTCAAGAATGACGCTTGTATTATAGAATTTAATACAAATAAATTCTGTTGTCTTGATGTGGTTTTTTTGGATAATAGTAGAATATCCACGGCATTCATGAGTAAGTTTTTCCCGCCATTACATCGTGATACTATTTGAGAGACACTGGAACAGTTGAATACCGCTGTATTTGTGAAGCCACTTTACTCTTATTTTAATTGCTGTGCACTGTTTAGAACATATGTACTCAAACGGCGGCAGATATTGCAGTTCAATTTATTCACTAAACTCACTTGAATTATGGATTTAATTGTATTGTTTTCCAAATTGCAAAGATTATAACAATGGACAGCTTAATTATCAGAACAGCTTTCAATCAATTTGAAAAGTTGGGCTGCTGCTTAGAGTGACCATAATGATTCACGGTGAAAAACCTTCTGATATACAATTTAACTTCATTGGGTTATTGACAATCATCACATCTCATAATGTCTTACGTAGTAACACATTCATCTTCTAATCAAACAACGACATATAAATTGTTACAAAATAAATCGTAATCTACGATTAAACTTGGAAGGAGGAAAAAAAAAAATCAAACATATATTTTAGTTCACACTTTTAAAGCAAGTTATTGTTTACATTTTTTTTTGTTGTTGACATGCCTCTGCTCAGCACAAAATTGGTAGTTCGCAATTTACGCTGCACGATGCAGTGGCGTGAATGCCCGATCTTGCGCTGCTTCTCAACTAAAGCATCGTTCACACTTACGAGCGAAATTTATTCATCACATTTATTTTGGCAGTGGTATTTTGTACTCAGTGATTATATTCTTCTTATTTTCATCTTTATCAGTTGCTTCCACAACTCCAATCTGAGTTGGGCTGATTCTCGTTATTATTATTTTTTTTTGTCTTCTCTTATTCGCTGTGATTTTGGCACGGCCAGGTTAAAGTTAAGCTTCAGTGGCCGAATGTTGTTTAAAAAAATTGTCGCTAGAGGATCATTCTCTGTCTCTCCTTGATTCTTACAATCTTGCATATATCGTTCTCACTTCTTCAATTATCGCGCTAATTGCGAATTGACCGTTGGTCTTCCTTTTTGGTTTGGGACTTGTTCGATAAAGTTTGAAGTGATCAGGTGGAAAAAAAAGAAAGAAAGAAATTAGTTGAGTGAGTTCAGGGTTTATATCTCTGAGAATTTCAGAAATTCAATTAACGTTTATCGGTTCGTCTGGTGATGAACATTTTCGCCTCTGGTTGAGGGATTTTAGGCAAATAAACCTTGATATTGGAGGACATAGTTTTCCACGGGCTGTTCCCGGATCAATTAACTCTTCAACACATTTTCTTCACCATTCTATCAAGCCGCACAATATCTAAGGTAATCTGATGCATATTCAATACTTTTCTTTTTTTTTTGAGTAGAAAAAGATTATACTAATAATCATGATACAGTCTTCTTTTTTTTCTTCGTTATTGGGCAAATTCATACAATTCTCTTTCAGGCTTTTCCGTTTGGGGTTTTCCCTTTAAATTTGATAACTGGTAGACAGCACTGGACTATCGACCAGCGTGAATAAGCGAGGTCATTGAGCCGAAGCTTGAGATTCGGCAACCGCGGAGACCAGATCGTCAATTGGGGATCGTACCTTCCCTTCCTACCATCTGGACCAACTTTCACCTGCAACGCCAGGATCATTCCAGCTAAGCCATTGTTTTCTACAATTTATTTATTCCTTATTTTTTATTTATTTTTTTTGGTTGTTAAACTTACAAGAATATTATTCAGTAGCGCACCACTGAGAGTCGCAAGATACATTTATATAAATATCTACCATTTTTTTTTACTCGTTATTGTTAGCTCGTGCGAGAGTTCGATTAATTCTTAACATATACACGTTATTTTTTTTTTGTATATTTTCAACGTCCGTTAGGGCATGTCAGGCATTGTTGTAGTTGCTAGGGCTTAAAGTACTACCTTCAACGCATATATTTCGTAGTAGCCGTGTTCGTGCCGGTATCGGTGGTCGACCAACGTTTCCCGCGCACTCTACGTCGCTAATACTACTAGATTATTATATATATTTTTGTGTTTAAGTCCTTGTTCCTATAGGTGCAGGTCAGTCCTCGCGCACGCTTCATTCAGGGTTTGAATATAGGTATTTGTTTTTTTTTTTATATATATTTCTTTTGACGGGACGCTCGCTCGAGTATTTTAAATTTGACCTGAACTATCAAAATTAGGCGAAACATAGTTAATTTTCTGTATGTTTTTTTTTCCTTCTGAATATAATCAATTATTTATTTTTTCTTATCGGAGACTATTTATTGATACTGTGTGTGCCGCCTTCCCGGGAGTTTGTTGACCTACTTAAGGTTGAATGTCGTATTGGTCAACTGGCGCCCAAATTCCGTACTGAATCAGAGCTAGACTCGTACCTTATATACCCATCCCTATCTCCACTATTCTAGCCGGCGTTCAACCGGACCTTGCCCGGGATCGTCTACGAGAGGCGTAGCAACATACCAGAATCTTGTTTCATGTCAACATCAATAGTGAACCAATCACTTACTCCACCATCAACTTGAACAGTAATCACAACTCTTTCATACAACTATTATTTATATAGAGATAAGTAATCTCAGTCTACTAAAAAATGTCTCAAAGAGCAATAATGCAATGGTACAATTGAAATTTATATATAAACAGAGATATTCACGGTACAAATCACATAAAATACCCTTCTCAAACGCAATAGAACATCAGTACCTATTGGAGTTACATTTTCATAAGCTTTTTGTTTCCAAATTCAAAGGAGCGTCGTGGAAAACTACTCACAAGGTTATGTATTCCCATAATGACGTGGTCATTATTAAAAGGTCTTAAAATGCCATCATCATTATATTTATCCATGTGTGTTCTCTTGAAGACAAACTTATCTCCCAAAGCGACAGAACATTTCTGTCAGTGTTATTTTTGTAGATGATGTGGATGCAAGAACAATCCAAAACTTCCACTGTTATTCCAACTTTCAGTATGTTGGCGTACTCCTACGTTTAACAAATACATCTCTAGATAATCTACAATTCCAGAGTGAGACTGTCGGATCCGGATGGAAAAGTTTCGTACATTGTGCTTTATCTGTGGCTGATGGAAACTTTCTGAATTATTTTTAAGGTGGTTCTATCACAATGATGCTTTTGTGATGATGTGTGACGGTTTATCACTAAAGTTATATTGTTTTCGAGTTGAGAATGGAGTTGAAGCGAAGTTGATATGAGAGTCTTCTGCTGTTTGGACACTAATGCAGAATGCACTCTCAACAATAAAATGACGTTTATTTCTTATCGTTGAGGCTATTTGAAGGAATCGGAAACCTTGTTTACAGATTACAGATTAAGAGTTTGAAGTTGAAAGACTCTATTGCCATGTGAACGAATTATGGATGAGCCTCAGATGTACAAACCTAGCCTTCTAATTGATCAAAACACATATCGCGCTTACACTCAGCACTGTAACTATTTGCTACTGACTTAGAGCGTTAGCAAACTTAGAGATGGAATATTCGTTGTTCAGTAACAATGTGTTGAAAATAAGGCGGACGTGTTTGTCTGTTCGTACTTTTTGCGATAATTCAATTGAAAAAATGCAACAATGATGAGATTTCAAAGGACAATATTGAAATACAAAGACATGGCCTGGAAAGTAGGTACTGATATCAGAAGATTCTCACTTCATATATCATTTATATTGATCCAATGATGGCAAAACTCCAAGTAGTTTCCCAGAATCCGAGAGCAATGAATATAATAAATACTAAGTTGAATGGGATTTCTTTGATGAATCAAAATTTTTTTCTATCGCTGTTCTCTTAATCATTTATTAGGCAGATAATTTTGTTCTTCGTTCGCAACTTGTTTAAGGTGATAAGATAACAGGCCGTATAATTGAACAATTGTACTCAATTAATTCATTCATAAGTCCACATTAATGGAAAAATCTAAAGAGGATATACTAAAACGTCCATTGAAATTCCAACGGTGAAGCAAATGATTGTTTATTCTTTATGTAGGTTGCGACGTAGAGAAAAATATGAGTGAAAAATATTCATTAGCATTGTTCTCTATTCACTTCATTCTTGCAATAGTGTAGCATACTGTCTCCATATGATACTCAGTTTGAAAACAATGGTATATCATTCATTGAGAGGATAATACAAGCTTTTCTTCAAGATAGGTATCAGATTCACGTGAAATACTTTGGAAGAGTTACAAGCTTTTGAAATGTAGACAAACTATTGCTAGAAGAAGGAATGTGTTGATTACTCAAGACTTCCTCTCGAATGTGTTCATTTTGAATGTGCATCATGCCATTCTGGTGGTAAACAGGGGCGCAGCACACAAGGGTAATGGCATTCAAGTTTCTTCGTCCACTCCGCATTTACTGCACGGGTTGCCGTATTTAACATGCTTGAATTGAAATTGAGCTTGGTTTTGGCTTGCTTAATGGTGTCCAACTCGACATTTAGGTTTTTATGCTCTCTAGTGATGGCAAGCGTAGCTTCATTGTGCGCTACAGTAATTGAATTAATTGCCAAGATCGTTAAAATGTTTGCATATAGTTATTTTAATGATGCTAGTCGGTTAAGTTTGATCCAATTTCTGAAATTGAATGAGAACTTAACCTGCTGTTCGAATCACTCTGATACACCTGCATTGTGAACTTTCAAACACTTGATTGGTGTTTGCTATCAGGTTGTTAATCAATTACTTGAAAATGAATGAATTTATGCTTATTGTGTGCTCCTTTTGCGAAGCAATGCCAAGAAAATTTTGATGGATCCATATAATGCTACTTTTTTATATAAGATAAGTTGTTTACTAGATTGGAATGAAAAAATATAGAAATGGATATAGGATGCGCATTTGCAACTATACTTGGATTTGTATATATAAATAAATCGAGGAGTATACAAGGAACCATCATTAAAATTAACATGTGGCTTATCTCACTGTCAGTTATTAGATGTAGCAAATATGAATATGTATTATAGGATGAATCAGAGCAGAAAATGGACTGGCTGAGTTTGAATGGGACATCATCCAAAATATCTTTGCAGTAGTAAACAAAAACCGGATGAAGTGATCACGAAGTTGATTTAAACTTGGCAATATCAATCCTAAGCCATATTAAACGCAACTCAAAAGGTTATGTAATCAAATGTGTGTCTGCATGCTACAAACCGAAATGAAATCGTGAATATTTTCAACATGGTCTTCTTGATGATAGGAGTGGCACTTTTGCCCAAGCTAGGGCTCTAGGTTTCCAAAAAATTCAAATTGTATACCTTCAATCAGATTCATTATAACACCTTTCTCCATCAGTTATTGCACAATCTCTCTCGCTTTTATTTGTTCTTCTGAAATAAACTGTAATTGCCATATTTTTCTCAACATATTTAGGTGTGATTTTTTTACAATGGATCTTACTTCATTCTGTGAAAGTTCCAATAAGAAATAAAGAAAGACATTCTACAAACTGCATGGCAAAGCCATCTTCACCATTTACCAAAGTCAGCGTTTCACCGAGTAGGTATTACATGCCAAAACTCAGCATATATTAACCATTCGTATTCGCGTAGAAGTACGAGAACATTGTAAAGAAAATTTAAAGGTGTATTGTGTGTGGCCAAGAAGAAAAAATCATCAAGAAACACTTTCGATGCATTTCTTAGAGAGAGAATTTGTTATCATGACTTTTTCATCCGATTACAAATTGATTCCAGAGTGAAAATTTGTACTCCTAAATCATTCAAATTGATGGACCTGATTCCATTAATTCTTATTTATTCCTTGAGCTTGCAAGATCATGTCATTGCTAAATATACTTGGTATTATATCTTGCAGCTATGCTTGGATTTGTATATAAGTTACATCACCTCAACATCCTGAGAACTCCTAACGTTAGCAGAAACCAAGCACATTCTGCTGCTGTTTGTGTAATATGAACTTTCATGTATTTTCCCACAGTATATTTTACCTTACGTAGTTTTGTAGTTAGTAAGTTAGTCTGAATCTGTTAGCTATCTAGTGAACATAAGAATTGTAGTCCTTGTGACAATAAAGTAACTTTTTAAAAACATAACGACAAAGTATAAAACTATAAGTGGCGCAGTCGGTAGGATTGCCAAAACAAGATTAACGAATATAATTTTGTTTCGTATTAACGATTAATTTGGCAATCAATAAAAATCTTGTCGTTACAAGAAAACGTTGTTCGTATTGTGTCTGCTGTGTACCTGTCCGCTGAACGAACATCAGCCAAGCAGTCCAGAGCCAAACGAGTCAAAGTTCTTCACCTCCCATCTACAACGAGGCGTTCGAGAGAACATCGAGCCCAGCAGCTGTAGAAGACGACGCTACAATCTTCAGGACCAATGTACTGGATTCTGTCGTGAGTACATGTCTTTTAGAGGTTCACCTTCAATAATAAATTCCGATAGTTCTGAAATATCAGATTCTGACTCCGATCTAGACGATCGTATAATACATAGAAATTCCAATAGAATAAATTATATTCTCAAAAATCCAATTTTACTCCCAAGTAAAAACAATCAAATCAAAATGCCAGAAACCGGAATACCCGCCGCTGTACCTATCCTAAAGAAAGAATATTTAGATATGGTACCGGACTTTCACGGTGAAAGAGAATTATTACCTAGATTTTTGAGTTTTAGTGAAAAGTTAGTTAATAAATTTTATAACGCAGTTAACCCTGAAGATTTCCAAAATGAATTTTTAATGTTAAGTCTTTACAATAAAATAAAGGGTGAAGCAGCAGTAAATATCGCATCTTGTGAAATAAAATCATGGGATGACTTAAAACAGGCATTACTCAACACATATGCCGACAAACGAGATATCTACACATTAAATGTAGAATTGACAGAGCTTAAACAAAGCCATAATGAAAACGTTTTTGACTTTTATATTAAAATACAGCACATTTTAAATTTATTAGTTTCCTATATTTCAACTCATGAAAATTTGATATCAGCACCAGTTTTAACTGATTACTTTAGGAATTATGCTTTAAGAATACTATTACGTGGACTGAAGGAGCCCATCGGTCAATTGATGCGTGCCAAAAATCCTTCGAGTTTAAATGAAGCATTAAACATGCTTACTAATGATTTTCAGTTTGATAATACAAAGAATATAAAATTGCCTCAGAATAATTTTCCTAAACAAATAGCAAAGCCTCAGACACAATTCAATCCTGTAAGAGCCCAACAATCAAATTTTGCATATAATTCACGACCTGCACAACCAAATTTTGCGTATAATTCGCGACCTGCACAGCCAAATTTTGCATATAACTCGCGATTTGTGCAACCAAAAACGCAACCTAATGCCAATCCTCAGTATTCAGGAAATAAAATAATTCCAACAAATAATTTCAAACCTTTCACGCAAAATCAAAATACAAAATTTGCTACTTCTAACACATACAAACCCACACCTATGAGCATATCAACAAGAAATACGATCCAGCCAAGAGCAGGACCGTCTCATAGTTTTTCTAGACCCGCTGAACTTTATAATATCGAAAATGATGAAACAAATTTGCACGTTGATTCGACTCAGAATTATGAACATCCAGTTGAAAATTATTCCAACGAGGATACCGACATTGCTGACGAAAATAATTTTTTAGATGTAGTAGCCTCGGAAACAGAGGAAGAAAATTATCAAAACTCGAATTGATGAATTTGACCAATAATCAAAGTAAACTGCCGTATATAATTTTCCCTGAATATGATTTAAAAGTTCTTATCGACACCGGTAGCACTAAATCATTTGTAAAACCTGATATTGCAAAAAAGTACTATGAAAAATTTATTATTAATGATCCATTCCAAATTTCAACCGCTCATGGTACTTCAATTGAAAATTATAGCACGAATATACCAGTTTCAAAAATCTTTAATTCAAATGAAAAATTATATTTAAAATATCATTTATTTAATTTTCATGACCAATTCGACATTTTGTTAGGGCTAGATAATTTAAAATTATTGAAAATAGTGATTGATTTAGATCAAAATTTAATCATAACCCCAAACAGTAAAATAAAGATTCATCATCATAATTTTATTAATAAAATGAACACAAATAATATTCTATTTTCTGAAAATAAAGTTACTCTGAAACCAAACAATGAGAAACAAATTAAAATTCAAGTAAGTCAGAAAGAAGGCACTGTTTTAATTCCCGAAGTAAAAAATCATAACTTAGTTATACCTGAATGCATTGCCACAGCCCAAGACTATCAAGCTTTTTGCACCGTTATAAATTATAACAATACCGAAGTTAGTTTTAAACAATCCAAGCCCATTCCCGTTGAAAACATGGATAATTACGAAATACTTTCCAGCCCAAATTTTAATTCAATTCATTCAGAGAAAATCAGATTTGACATTTCAAAAATACGTACCGATCACATGAATGCCGAAGAAAAATTAACTATAACTAAATTGATTGGCGAATACTCAGATATCTTCCACTTAGAAAATAACAAATTGTCATTCACCAACCAAATAAAGCATTCAATTAAAACCACAGACGAAATTCCCATCTATACCAAGTCATATAGATATCCGGAAATTCACAAGGAAGAAGTACGTACCCAAATTCAAAAAATGCTTAGCGATAATATTATTAGACCTTCATGTTCACCCTGGTCATCTCCTATTTGGATCGTCAAAAAGAAATTAGACGCATCAGGACAAAGAAAATGGCGCATAGTAATCGACTACCGTAAACTGAATGACAAGACAATCGATGACAAATACCCGTTACCCAATATAACAGATTTACTTGACAAATTAGGACGCTGTCAGTACTTTACCACCCTAGACTTAGCTTCTGGTTTTCACCAGATAGAAATGACTGAGACAGACATTCAAAAAACTGCTTTTAACACCGAAGACGGACACTATGAATTCCTCCGTATGCCATTCGGGCTGAAAAACGCCCCCGCGACATTCCAACGCGTAATGGATAACATTTTGAGAGGGTTAACTAACAATAAATGCTTAGTTTATCTTGACGATATAATTATATTCAGTACAAGTCTTCAAGAGCATGTTAATAATTTAAAATTAGTTTTTGATCGTTTGAGACAATCCAATTTCAAAATTCAATTGGATAAATCCGAGTTTTTAAAAAAGGAAGTTTCATATCTCGGACATGTTGTAACTCCTGATGGCGTAAAGCCAAATCCCGATAAAATTATCGCGATACAAAATTACCCTATTCCAAAATCAACCAAGCAAATTAAAGGATTTTTAGGACTTTTGGGATATTATAGGAAATTTATTAAAGATTTTGCGAAGATAACTAAGCCTCTCACAAAATGCCTGAAAAAGGATGCGACAATAAATATAACTGACCTAGACTACGTGAAATGTTTTGAGACTTGCAAAAACCTATTGATTAACGAACCAATTTTACAATACCCAGACTTTAGTAAAGAATTTAACTTGACCTGTGACGCAAGCAACGTAGCAATAGGAGCCGTCTTATCTCAAGGCACTATAGGCAATGACCTACCCATTGCATACGCAAGCAGAACTTTAAACTCAACTGAGACAAATTATTCTACGATTGAAAAAGAGCTTCTAGCAATCGTATATGCAACACAGTACTTTAGACCTTATATTTATGGACGAAAATTTAAAATATTCACAGACCACAAACCCTTGCAGTGGTTATTTTCATTAAGAAATTGTAGCCAAAAGTTAATCAGATGGCGTTTGAAGCTTGAAGAATTTGATTATGAGATAGTATATAAAAAAGGGAAATTAAATACAAACGCCGATGCATTAAGTCGCATGCCTGATAATTTAAATAGTGTTGTTCAAATTAACGATGAAAATATTGAAAATGAGTCACACCTTTCACAGTATCAGAATTATTTAGAAAGTAAACAAACCAATGTACATAATGATTATAAAATATTTGAAGTTTTGGGAAATCTTTTTGATGCACCGAAAAATGAAACTTTAGCACATTGTGTAAGTAAAGACCTAGCAATGTCAAACGGCATAGCCAAGCAATTTCGAGAAAAATTCCAGAATGTAAATAAATTGAAAGCTCAAAATCCAAAATTGTACGAGCTGGTTTATTTGAAAGATAGATCAAGATTTATTATTTATTTAGTGACAAAAAATAATTATTTCGATAAACCTACAAATCAAGATATATTTTATAGTCTTTTGAATTTAAAAATATTTTGTTTGAAGAATGACATAAAAAATTTGAGCATCCCCAAATTAGGATGTGGTTGTGATCATTTACTTTGGTTTAATGTAAAATCAATGATAGAATATATTTTTAGGAAAACTGATATAATGATAACCGTTTACTATCAAAATGAAAATAACGATGATGATCAAATATCAGACATTGAAATGAATGTCAACGAAAGCGAAAATAAAGGTGACGCATTTTTCGAGTACATGAGAAACTTTAACCAACAGTTAGAGAAAAATGTCCAAAGTGACAATGTATCTTTAGTTGTAGAAGTAGATAAATCTTGCATTCCACCTGACGACCCGGATAGTGACGCAACAATTCACTCAAATGCCGAAAACCCCATTGTTGGAATACCAATTGTTGAATGCCCTGTTAATTACGGCAAAAATCAGATTATTATATCTGAAGTTGAGCATAGCCCCACCGAACCAGTCATTTTAAAAATCCACGAGAATAAACAAAGATTCTTAGTACAGTTTTCGAAATCAGGATTTGAACAAGAAATAATAAAATTCATAAAAGAATATATTGTGCCGAAAGTTAAATACCATTTATATTTTGAAAATGATATTTATGAAAAATTCAGTAGTATCCTCCAAAATTATTTCAAAAATTCACAAATTAAGCTGGTAAAATGTAATCAAAAATTAATGGACATTTTTGAGGAAGATGAAATTATCCAAATTATTCAGAATTATCATGAGGGTAAAACTAATCACCGAGGAATTGACGATACACTTGCCCGTATCAAACAACTGTATTATTGGCCAAAACAAAAGAAATCAATCCAAACTTATATCAATCATTGTGAAATATGTCAACTCACTAAATATGACAGGAACCCATTAAAATTAAAATTTAATATTACTCCTACGGCAACTAAACCATTTGAAATTTTACACGTAGATAGTATTACACTCGAAAATTCGAAATTTTTCACTATCGTAGATTCGTTTTCAAAATATGCGCAAGCATATAGATTGAATTCATCTCAAGGAATAGAAATTGTGAATAATTTAATTAAATTTTTCACTCATCATGGCATTCCTGATACAATTATTTCTGATAATGGATTGGAGTTTAAAAATTCATTGGTAAAAGAACTTTTAGAATTGCACAAAGTTAAGATTCACTTTGTTAGTTCCCAGCACCCAGAATCTAACGGCATTGTCGAAAGATTCCATTCGACGTTGATAGAACACATTAGGCTTTTTAATAATCAGGATGAATATAAAAAGGAAAATATAGAGTCAAAAGTGAATTACGCATTGTTGGCATATAATAACACCATCCATTCTTCAACTAAGTTGAAACCTTTTGAAATCATATCAGGCCATTTAGATACAAAATCTCCTTTCAATATTGTTTTGGAAAATCAGCTCATAAATAATTATATTTCGAATCATAAGAATAAAATGAAATTTATTTATCAAAAAGTTAACGAGAAACTCCAACAACAAAAAGAAAAAACAATTGGAAAGTGCAATGAAATTAGACAGGATTTACCTGAAATACCAGACGAAGTATACGTCAAAAATAGACAGAAACAACGCAAAACAAAAAATAAATATAATAAAGAGAAAATTAATAGTGTCAACCGTACATTAAAAACTGCAAAAATTAATGTAAGACACGGTAATACTCATGACAATATACACTTATCAAATATCAAAAGACCAAAACTAACAACTTACAAGTTTCAAAATCTTCCAGGTTCCTCGGACTCTGCTATGGAGCCGAAATTATAAATATCACGGAAAATAGAGGTATCCTACCAATCAATTTGGGCCCTGCTAAGTTGGAAAAAGCGACACATACATTCGTCCACTATTATGACTTAGATTCTTTAATCACCGAATTCCAGACCTTGAATAAGCAATATGACCTTTTAAAATCGAGTCTATCTAATAGAACTAAATATTCATCGGAGTTTGACAATAATGAAAAAATTCTTGAATATGTTCAAAATAACATTGTAGAAAAACTAAATAGAATGAACTTTTATTCGAAAAGTAGATCTAAACGTGGTTTGATAAATGGCTTGGGAAGTATATTTAAACAAATCACAGGAAATTTGGACGCTGAAGATGGCAAAAAATATAATAAGATCTTAGAACATTTAGAGAAAAATCAGCATCATTTCGAGAATCAATTAAAACTGGCATATTCCGTTAATATACAGATGATTAAGAATTTTAATGATACAGTAGAAAACATTAAACATAATGAATTTGTTATAAAATCAAGAATTGAATATTTGAATAAATTAATAATTCAGAATTTTGGTTTGAACGAGATTTTGTATGCAAAGGATTTATTTAATCAACTCACAACGCTTTTTAACATAATATTGAGCATTTTACAAGATATCGAAAATTCCATAACATTTTGCAAGATGAGGACCATTCACCCCTCTATTATACACCCACAACAATTAATTAAAGAGTTATATAAAATTTCAGGTTATTATGATGGTCAATTACCCTTCGAACCCAAATCGGAAAATATTTTAGATCTTGAATCGTTGTTGAAAATTAATTGCAAAATTTCACCAGATCAAATTGTTTATTTTATTTCAATTCCAATAAATTTTGAAAAAGATTTTGAATTGTATTATTTACATTCGTTACCAACTAGACATGAGTCAGAATTTGTCACAATTATTCCAGAAGTTAATTATTTTCTAAAATCAAGCGAAAATGAAATTATACCTCTAAACGGCAAATGTACTAAAAATAAAGTTTATCAGTGTCCCAATGAATATCATTCTCATTATAATCCGTCTTGTGAAGAAGAAATTTTGAATGAAAGAAATACCAGTCGTTGTCATTATACAAAACTCAGTGTTATTAAAAGCCATGTTGAAATTATTCCAGAAACAAATCAATATTTAGGAATATTTCCAGATGAAGAAAAAATAATTGTTCAGTGTCCAGACAGTACTAGTGTGAAAATATTAACAGGCGTTTATTTGATAAAAGGAGATAAATGTTTCATTATATTCAAAAAGAAAAAATTAACATTTTTGGAGAAGACATTTGGAAGTCCTTTATTATTACCCAAGTTGGATTTCAAAATCCAAGGAAATAAAGTTTCAAATATGACAATTAAATTGAAGAATATTAAAATTAAAGATATTCCGATAGATTCTTTTGTGATAACAGAGAATAAAGAAATAAAAGATTATGATTTTAAAATTTGGACAGTAGCGTCGTATTGTGGATTATTGATTGCGATAATTTACCTTATATCAAGACAATTTAAAATAAACTGCTCTACACAACGAGCCAGGCAACAACCCCAAAGACAGCCGATTGAACTTGAAGAAACTCGACTTCCTGGGGGAGCTTCAATCTGATAAGGGAGGAGTTACATCACCTCAACATCCTGAGAACTCCTAACGTTAGCAGAAACCAAGCACATTCTGCTGCTGTTTGTGTAATATGAACTTTCATGTATTTTCCCACAGTATATTTTACCTTACGTAGTTTTGTAGTTAGTAAGTTAGTCTGAATCTGTTAGCTATCTAGTGAACATAAGAATTGTAGTCCTTGTGACAATAAAGTAACTTTTTAAAAACATAACGACAAAGTATAAAACTATAAGTTATATAAATAATTCGAGGAGTATATATAGTGTAGTAGTGTTAATATCACATTGAATTTATGAATACTTGGCTCTCTGATTAACTTTCTGAAATTCATGTCTACTTCTATCATGAATTTCAGGCTTTGTCCTCAACATCATTTGGGTGTAAGTTTCCTCTTTATTAGGGATGTGTGTAGCAGAGTGAGTTTGTCGTGTTTCATGTCGTGTGTCGCCGGAAACGTTTAGGACCAGGTTCCTGATCCTTTATTCCACAAATCCCAGTGTCATCGCTTTCTGCCGCTCATGTGTAAACTGTCGCCTCCTCACCATATGTTGGCGATTTGCGTTAAGCCACGAGAAATTTGCGTAGGGCCACGGACAGAATTATTGGGGAATATTAACGAATTGGAGCGAAATTTTGCATGATGAATTTGGAACGGCACACATCAATTAGCAATTCATTCTGAAAGTCATCTCGGAAATCGTGAAGATATACTATGGAATCTTTGAATTGGTACTGATTAAAATAATCATACAATTTCACTACAATTA
The DNA here is from genome assembly GCA_963989225.1 of Dromius quadrimaculatus. Taxonomy (NCBI): domain Eukaryota; kingdom Metazoa; phylum Arthropoda; class Insecta; order Coleoptera; family Carabidae; genus Dromius; species Dromius quadrimaculatus. Next base: position 11,058,052 of record OZ022328.1, read on the forward strand.
AAGATACAATGTTCATTTCAGAAATATTCTTTTATTCTTACCATTTTCTTGCTCGACTATATAATATATCTTCAGTTAACTGGAGCAAAATATTTAATAGCAAAGAAGAACATTGGTCTTTTGTTGAGCAAATTGTATTTGAATTCACATAGAGAATAGTCGTATCATATAAATAACATTGTTGATGGTTGCCTTCACCAATTTTCATGACAAAATGATGGAAAATAAATCGTGTCTGTTCTATTTTCTCACAGTGTTCGTTACACCGTGCAAACAGGGAAAAATATGGGAGAAATCTTAAGAATTGAGTTAAGCGCACAACTCAAATTTTGATTTGGAATTTAAAGTAAGAAATATGCGAAATGATGCCAAAACCGCTTCAGAATGCGTACGCTTTCTCAATTTATTTGAACTGTGATAACTCTCGATTTGTGACTTCCCTTTTGCTCTAAAATTCTTAGGTTAGTGATTTTTTTAATCTCAAGTGTAGAATCTGACGGAGATGATTGTACTACAAGCATGATATTTCTTATTGTTCCTTTTCTGTAATCATTTCTTATTCATGATAGCTTGATTGAGACAAGTATGTGGTATGGCCAGTAGTGTTCTTGACGTATTGAGTCAAGCTTAACATATTTCTAAATAAAAATAACATGATTCCGTGGTAGAGTAACTGATATTCAGCGATAATTCTAACAGAAATGTATTCTTGTGATCGTTTCTATTCGCAAGAAGGTGGTGAATCCATGGGCTATTAACACAATCTCACCTCAAAAAATTCCGAATCAGACAATATTCTACTAAAATACATGTAGTTTTGATGAAGGCAAGCATGGTTTTAACGCCAGACATTGTTTATGGCTTCTCTAATCTCTTATTCAGATTATTTTCCAACATAGCTTGAATATACTATTTCCACGAAATTTCCTTGAGAGCTGTTTCACTGATTTTAGCTCCTAAATTGTCACGGTATTGTCGGTATTTGACAAATTTGATGTCATCAGTAAGTCAGAGCACATGACCTTGCTGAAGGATACATGTGTGCATTTGAGTTCGAAATCACAGCTTTCAATCCTAGACGTGGTGAGCTTGAATCGGTCATTCATGACGACGTAATGATCTTGAAAGCAAAGACTACTATAGTCTTGTAGAATGATTATTGAGGGTACATGAGCATTGTGGTCGCCTAGTAGAACGTACTCTTAAGTTCTCAGAATGAATACTGACACTTTGATGCATGGAACGTTTCGTACTTGTTTGTCTCTTGTGGATCACATGAATTTTTTTTCTGAATCAGTTGCAGCAGCTGAGCAGTCGAAATGAATCATTATGCTTGCTCATACGGATATAAAGCTTTTTGCATAAAATAATAAGGTTTCATCATGAGAAACTCTACTTGTTCTGTAATATACTGCTAATCTTATGCCTACCCTATTTCTTTGTTCGCTCTTAGCTTGAGTATTTCTCGTTGATCTGAAGTCCATCAACACAAGTCCTCATGAATATTATTGAAGCTATTCAGACTTTCTCTTTCGAATATCAGTTTTTCAAGGCTCAGAGATCTTGTTCCTGAACCCTCTTAGATAGACGTGATGCTACATCATTAAATAAGCTATACGAGCTAATGCACAATACAATGAATGATCCTCAGTCATTTTCAGTCTTGAACTTCCATGTTCCATGATACTCGCCAATCTTCCACTTTTTATTCGTCTTCGCTCGTAACAACGCATTTTATATTTTTGTTATTAATAAAATGTTCCACAGTTATGAAATAAAATTTCCTACTTTCGATATTTTTTATTTGACTCAAACATATTTTACAATCGTATTCTCCATAGCTATTCGTTCTCTTTTGCTTTTTTATGTGCTATTTCTGCACTGCTATCGTCTATTTTTGTTGTGCATCGTATGCAATAATAATGATAATAATGATAAGGGAAGCAATGCGAATGGAAAAACTGATGTGCAAACTCAAATGCCTGTAATTATGAATTTTTCGAGTTATATGACAGCTCTCTATTCATATTCATAACTCAATAATAATATGCAGGATTTTTAACCCGGAGGCTGCGGAGTCCCACCGATGAACAAAAATCATCAGGATTTTTACTGACTCATAATATGCTCTGTGATGTACTCTCCACAGAATCTCAGAGTACCCGTAGCTTGAAAAATATCAATCAATCTACTGGGTGCACTATAAGTGGCTACCACACCCGTAGTGGGTGAAAGCCGTGATTGATATTGTTTCCTTCATCATTTTCACGCAATAATCGAAAGTATTCATTTAATTGAGACGCAAGATTTTATAACTGTCAATGTACTGATGAAGTACTATACTCTTACTCCTGTCAATTGCTGAATCAAATGATAATCAATCAAGAACAAAAAAAGATAAGGCTAGCAGCCTGTCTGTTGTATTACTCGTTTTCCAAACGTTAAAATTTCATATGACTCAATGAGAATTCTTGAACACATTATTTGTATATACTTACGTTACCCTAATGATTCTTACAAAAACATAACTACTGTTGCTATAACATAAAGTGACTTTTTCTGAAAAAAATGTTAGATTATTCGAATGTAAATATGTACTCCTAGAGCTTTCGTGACTTTATTCACTTAAAATATGAATACTAAGTGATATTGAACACTGGGAATAAACAAGATATTATAGATGAGCTTCTTGGTAGAGCTTAGCCACTTAGCTTTCTACTTTTCAGAAAATGCTTATAAATAACTCACGTGTACTTTACAATAATTTGAAACTCGAAGTTATTCAGTAGTGAAGTAATGGCGAGCATACAGAAATATTTTTGTTATCAACAAAGCTGTAAATGTAAATATCACTGGATGATATGGAATGATATCGCTGTATACCGTGCATTACGATAAATATATCATTGGTCGACTGGAATAGATATATAACGTCCGAGCTGCGGTACTAATAGAATAAAACTAGTTCATTTCAGCTACGATAAATTTTGTTGTGATTGATAGCAGGATAATAAAATCGAAGGATATCTCTATGCATAATAAATTAACCACGTATAAACAGTGAAATGGCATCAGCCGACATGAAATAAAAGTACAAAGCTCATGAAATGGGTCATTCCACAACGTTATTTATAGCTATAATCGAACAACCATAAAATATATCACTTGTGTTCAGGAAGAGAACTGTTTTAGGATAAATATTCCAGAACTCGCGATTTATGAAATGAAAAATTGGTAGGAAGTCAGCGAAGACTAAGCAACAAACGTTGGGCTAATAGACAGCCAAAATACATACAGATTCTTTATGTTATCAACAGTGACTGATGGTTTTGTATTTGGTGGAGTTTTCATCTCATTATCATTTCATCACATACTAAGTAGTGTGTCGTTGATAAATGAACACCAAGAAGATGGGCTGTAATATTGCTGCTCAAGGTTCTCAAGTTAATATTATTCCCACAGAATTCTTGACGGAAGCGGACGGATAAACTGATTCTCTCAATCTTGGATCGAAAGAAGCATCTATTTTCTACTCAGTTTGTTCTTGTAGAGATAACCATAAGGAGCTTATGAAAGGTGTTGCTTAAGGTATACTTCATGTGGACATTGCCTCATACTACTGAATCAAATCAATATTATCATTTATAAGAAAATTTTGCTCCTCAATCTTTATGTGATTTCATTAGCTCAGTTATCTAATTTTGGTTCTTAATATAGACGGCTTGATAGCACATTTGTTGAGGTCTTCCTTGCTTGGGAACTCAATCGCTCTTTGATCAATCATATAATAGAAATTGATTGATTCTTGAGAAACTGGAATACACATTTGTGAATCGTATCTAATTATTTTTCTATTATTGGTATTTTCTTAGGCCTGAGACTACTATTTATTCAACATTATCTTGTGCAATTGTAAGGGGACTTGTGGAGTTCCATGCAGAGAATTTTCCACAAATTGACTTCAGGTCAATCTTTTTTTCAAGAATATGTCTCTAAGAACTCTGGATTGATTCTCATTTGATATTTTGTGCTACTCGGAGAACTTAGAGGTCTCTATTCGTCTTGTGGACATTCTTATTCCAGCACCTAATCATCACCTGAAAATACATACAGAATAGGCACATTATACATGAAGAAGATATTCTGAACTTTAGAACAAAATGATTTTATCTACTTCATAATCCAAAATTGGGCTCTATCACTATGTCACTGGTATAACTTTGGAGAACAAACCAAACAAGGGTTCTTCTAGTGGGTTTTACTATCTTCGTGGAGCAATTATTGGCATTCTAAGACGAACTCTCTATGTGTTATATCTCATGAATGAGAAACTCACAACAATGTTCATTCTGGAGTGCAAATTGTCTCTTAACATGTATGCAATGTTGAACTTGAAGTTCATCAATTTGAAGTGGCAGCTATCAATACAGAAGTTAGAGTCACATATCTTGGGGTGCTACTTTATTGTAATTCCTATAATTGAAGGTTGTAGACTATAAGGTAGGAACATTCGAATGATGGAATTCCTTTTATCTCCAACTGCTAAGCTACTTTTTATGTTCGATCATTCAGCAGACAAACTTCACAATCAATACTACTCAATTCACTGTAACTATTAGCTCCTTTATTGTCTATTGTTACTTATGCCAACAAAATAATGAATCGAGCTATACATTCTAGTTGATGGTACTCATGGGTTACACATGTAGCCATATATGAGAGAAATGCATTTTACTACGTCGTAGTCTAAGTGCAAGAACAGAGTAACAGAGGAATAGTTAACAATACAAATATCACAATTATCAACTTATTAACGAACCATGCATATGCAGGAGCTTGATATATGCAGACAAAATTTGGTGATATCTACTGAAGCGATTGTTCACAAATTCTGTAATTTGAAATATCTATTGTCACTTCTACAAGAATCATCACTTTGGTATCCACAGCTCATCTCATTGCAAGCACATAACGAGCTATAACTTCTGATTGATTCACTAGCACGTAACTTGGAGCTGTGATCAAGCACCACTTTTCTGAAAAAATAGAAATGGAATCATCAGTGGTGTGAAGTATTCATCATTGATAAACCTACTACATTTTATGACGGTTGCACGTACAGTAAGTATTTCACGCATTGTCTACTTTCTCGCGTCTCTGAAATTTAGACGCGTAGTAGTTAAATTTCCGTGAATTAATATCTGTAGCAATTCTTACTGATGAGTTTGTTCGAGTATTCGTTGAATCTGAGTCTTTCCTTGTGCTTTTGGCTCTCTTGTTTGTTATTATCACAGAAATACCGTACAAATCTTTTTGTATGCAATACGAATATAAACGGGTATTATCACATTCGATCCATAATTTCAGCGACTCGACGAGCCTCGTAATCAAATACCTGGCTCTATGTCATGATACTTGAGTTCACACTCTTGTTATATAGATCAATATTATCGCAGGTGATCATGTTGATGCTAGCATTATTTTTCATGGAAGTATATATAGAGAGTTCGTACCAGATTATATGAGTTTTGATTGTGACACTATACTAAGAACGGAGATCAGAGAAGGAGTAACATTACGTAAGGGATGAATCCACTTTTTTGCGAACGAACTACACTAATATGATATCAATTGATGACTGTCCCGCCTGATTATGCCACCCTTCTCTTAGATGTTGATCACAACATCTGTAGTGTAGTGTTACTCTGAGTAGCCGTAACTTTTTTGCTGTGCTATAATTTTACTTTTAGCTGGTTTAAAATTTGCTTACAACCATATATTTTACGTTAAGTCGAAATAGTCGGATTACCCGAAAAGCCTAACAAAAATCTTGTTCAGATAGTATGCAACATTAGGAACACTGTAGGCAGTCCTATTACCGTAAGCGATCTAGATGCTATACACAGAGTCTCGTCAATCAACTTTCAAAATAAACCAAAAAATACAATAGTACGATTCGTTTCTCGGCTTAAAAAATATAATTTCCTGGCCTCGTTTCGCCAACACAAAAGTTTGTCAGCTGATCAATTGAGCTTTGCAGAAAAAAATAGAACTTATATGAATGACCCCCTCAGTCCAACAAATAAGTTGTTCCTGAAGAAAACCAAGGAATGTGCACGAGAGAAAAATTATAAATATGTATGGGTCCGCGACTCCAAAATTTTTGTTAGAAAACAGGATAATTCACCAATAATATATACACACACAGGTATTGATATCGCCATAATAAATTGAGCATTAATACGATACGCTAAATAATAACAGATCATCTAAATTTTTTTTTTGTTATTAAACTGCTTGTTATCAAAATGTGCGTGGTATAAAAACTAAATGATTCATGTGTTTAATGAGATTTCTGCGTGTGATTACGATATAATCTGATTTACAGAATCTTGGTTGAATGAATCTATAAGAGACAGTGAAATATGTGAGTTAAACAAATATTCAGTGTTTAGGCGAGATCGAGCTGATCCTGTGAAAAAAGAAGGAGGTGGTGTTCTTATTCTAGTTTCAACTGAATATTATTCCCGACTACATCTGGAATGGAATTCTCCGGCTGATGATATCTGGGTGTATGTGACTAGTTCTCAACAAATTAGACTGTATATATGTTGTGTATACATCCTCCCTAGAAGTGCGTACGATATTTATTCCATTCACTTCGATAAAATTGGTGAAGTTTCATTTCATTGTTCTAATAATAATATCCTGATTGTGAGTGACTATAATTTGCCTGAAATAAGTTGGTTACAGACACAAGGTACCAATTTGACACCTCTTTATACAAGGAGAGTTGATACTCATTTAGATTTAATCAATACAACATCTCTGTGCAACTATATCAATATAATGGTGTCAAAAATCATTTGGACTCAATTTTGGATTAAGTTTGGTGTACTTCTACTGTGAACGTCACTAATTGTGATCATCTGAGTAAATTAGATAAGTACTATCCTGCCTTGGAAATTAATTTTTCACTAAACAATTTCAAACCCCTTTGTCACGATGAAATTACATGTTACAATTTTAAAAAATATAATTACGAAGAGCTCATCTATGAGCTGTCTGCTGTCGATTGGGAAAGTAAACTTTCAAATGAAGACGTGAATAAAGATGTAGAATTATTTTACAACATTCTTTTCAACCTTTTGGACACCTATTGTCCTGTGTTATATGAAAAGAAAAACAACTATCCAATATGGTTTTCTAGATCTGTGATAGAATTGATTAAAGAAAAAAACAAATTTCATAAGTAAAGGAAAGCATACCATGATAAAAATGCCTATATCTTATTTTCATCTCTTCGTAGAAAATAAAATCAAAAATAAGTGATGATTTCAAATATTATACAGACCGTATTCAAAATGATCTCAACAACAACGTGAAAAGCTTTTGGAGTCATATTAAAAAATTAGGTAAAAATAATAATGTACCCAATTCTATGTTCTATTGCAATAATACTGCTAATAACGGTCATGAATTTTTCAAATCTGTGTACACTGCCAGCAACACTCAAACAAACTCAGTAAACGCTGATTCTGATTCCGCTGTGAATTACAGCTTAAATTTAAGTCATTTTAGTCCACAATTCAGCGATGTTCTCGATTGTTTACCTAATCTGGATATCACCAAGAGCTACGGTCCTGATAGAATCCACCCTTTATTCATTAAAACATGCTCTCACTACCTAGTTTATCCTCTTCTGCTCATTTTCAATAAATCTTTGTGGACAAGTATTTTTATAGACCTATCGAATCCATGAATGATTGCTATTATTTTCAAGAAGATTTGGAACGACTTCATGACTATTGTGTTGAAAACGATTTGGTATTAAATTTGGATTAATGTCATATTCTCAGCTTTACCAGGAATAGAAATATAATAATTTATTCTTATAACTTACAAGGAGCTGTTATGAATCGGAAAACATCTACTCGGGATTTAGGCCTAATTTTGGACACTAAATTATTACTTAATGAGCAATACGACTCCATGGTGAGAAAATATTACAAAACTCTACGATTTGTGTTTCGAATATCTCAATTTTATGATAGGAAAGAGTCCTTTTTGTTACTATATAATGCTTACGTTCGTCCTATTGTTGGGTATTCATCGCAAATTTGGAATCCAATGTACAACAAAAATTTCTCACTTATTGAATCAATTCAAAAAAAAAATTTTTCCCTATTAAAGTATAAATTTAAATTAAGAGATTTATCTCATCATGATTTACTCGAAGATTCAACATGTTGACTCTAGAACAAAGAAGAACTAATGCTGACATGATATTTTTATTCAAACTATTTAATAATATGATTGATAACTATGATATTATAGATATATTCGAATTTCACGTTCCATGTGTTAATACTCGGAATAATACTTCGTTTTATCTGAACAAAACTAATTCCAATAATTTCAAGAATTCTGTAGTGAATAGATTGATATCTACTTACAATAATAACTTTCAGCATTTGGATCTTTTTAATCTGAGCTACAGTCAACTTAGAACGGCTTTAATTCAGAATTGAATATGTTACTTTTTTCAAAACGGCTTCAATTAAGAATTATTTATATGTTAGTTGTTGCCTCTAACACTGCACTTATCATTTTATGTATTAAGTTTTTTGTTAAATTGTGGAAGCCCATTATCAGGAGACTGTTGGCTCCCCAAATGTGTGAATAAATAAATAAATAGATAAATAAATGAATAAATAAATAAACTTCCGATCAGCTATTTGAGTATTGAAGTCACAGGACAGGAAGGAGTAATTGGGCCGCTTAACGCCTTTTCACTCAAGTACTTTGCTAGCAAGACAATATCAAGAATCTTTATCACAGAGCATGATTATCATTTTTGCCTCCTCATGATAAAATCGGTAAGGATTGTCATAATAGTTTATAATTGAATCAAAGTCACTATTTAATAATTCGAAATGAAATAAAAGTTCCATTCTTCTGGATATCACTAACAGCTCTATATTATTCATTCATCACCTAATACTAACTCAAAAAAAGTCGCAGATATTCATATTGACCTATTTATATCCACTGATCACTTCGCTGTTTGATATTCACTGCTCTAGCTTCACGATTACACTACACACTCAAGTAGTTTGCTTGCGTTTATATATAGAGATATCCATTCCTCGAATGTTCTACTTCTGAAATATTGCTGGAGGCCTCCATCGGGAGGGGTGATATGATACGGTGCTGCGCGACGCAGCAAGGACGAAAGGCTTCGCCCATGCAAGGTCATGTTTATGAGCCTCCACACTCTCGCATGTTACATATGGTTACAAGAAAGTTGTTCAACATCAATCTGGAACTATTGGAGATATTCATGTAAACCTGCAGATACAGAAGTTTCTGATTCAATACGAGACAAATCACATAGCTTCAATATTCTCCACTATTCTTTGAGTCTCCATGAGCTTTTTAATATCATGAAAGTCTGATTTATTGTTCCATTCCAAGAGACTAAAACATATTCCAAATATTCCATCAGGAAATCCCTTGAAATCGACTATTTCTCAAAAAAAAAATGTGATTTTCCCGAGTCACCGCCTTTTTTTATTTTATGATCATTTACAAACTGTTAGGTCCCAGGCTTCTACGGAATCACGTCTACAGAACGGTAGTTCAAACAAAACTTACTAAAGCTATGTATACACCGCACAAATCTTCTCCGAGTAAATGTTGTGGTAGTAAGTAATTATAACTTGTTGGCAGTTATCAGATCTAGAAACCGTCGACTGTGGACGATTGATAATTGAAATCGGACGAGACATTTCCACTTATTCATCAAGTTTCTACTTCTTGGATGACGTGATTCATGTCTCATCAATAATAAGATGAAGAGAATTGTTAGAGATATTCAGATGAAATGAGCAATGTTCCGAACTATTATCTATCATTCTAATTGGTATTCTCAATGAGTGAGTTATAAGCCCTAGAGTTATTACTGTGATTCGCAACCGAGTAGGTACAGGACATTACACAGACATTTTCGATGGGAAATACGTTTTATCCATCCATCAGTCTTACGGAACTGCAATTTCAATTCTCAATTTCTCATTCTCAATCTTCTAGAACCTTCCTCACGCCTTTTATATTGAGACAAAAAGTTTCTTCATCTGAAATTTTTCTCTTGCAGTGAAACTGACCTCGATGGCGATTCTCATAGATAAGAAGCAAGCTTGCCCTGATAAGGGCTACAAGGTGGAGTGCTGAATGTCTGGAAATCGACCGGTAGCTGTCAACACTTGGTATAAGAGCAGCAGACAAACAGAACGCATTGTCAAAAACGTAAGTATATCAGATTAGTTTGAGCCATCGAAAGCGGAGATAATTATCTGACATGCACACTTGTTCAATTATCGAGCAACAAGAGGATAGAACGGAGAGATAGATAGGTTAAATTGAAATTGAAGAATGTAGCAGAGAAAGTCGTTGAGACAGTGTGCCGGATATCAGGCTGCTAGAAAATCACTGCATCGTAAACTCATCTTCAGAAATCATTCTCTTGGACACTGACAGATCTTCTCCAATAAATTCAATTTTTCAATTCTCAAAATTTTCGATGTCAATGTCTGATTTTTGCCAGGAATCTCTCTATATTTGTAACGGGTTCAGTACCACTGGTTGGAAGCAAGCTTATCTACAAACTTATACTTAGCTTCCCAATAAAAAGCTTGAATATAAGATTTCAGTCAAAAATTCGTACGCGTTCTCGAATTGCTCTCACACAGACACCGATTTCTTAACAAATTATGTTCTTTGGGTTTGGTAGGGTCAAAAATGTGGCGAATTTTTGAAATCCTGAACCGACAAAAAATCACGATGGCAATACTCCCCCTATTATATATAGATTGGGGTAGTGAAAATAGATTAGTATAGGAGTCTAATCAAATTTTCTCCAAAGGAAACAGTACAATGTTATTTAGTACACTGTCATATCCTAAACAATATGATTCTTATGTTAGGTCTGACCCTTCATAAATCTTTCCGACAGTGAAATTCCCAAACAAAAGAACACAATATAAATAACGAGCTCTCATAATACAGGAATAAAAATAAGAAATTCACAAAGTACGCACGCAACTTTTGTTGTAGAATAATACGAGTTTAACGAAAATCCTTGGTGTGCGTGCCTTAGACTTCATATATTACAATATGCTCTAGGAATCATGAGCTCACCTTTTCATCTGAAATAATAGCAAATATGTTTAGCTAAAAACATGGATTATATAAGTTATTTCAAATATCTACGAATGAACATTGCTACTTCTAACGAATTACAAAGATTTGGCTGGAAGAAGAATAATCACGTGTTTAATGGTGGATGCTGATTGTGGACAGTATAGGAATAGTCAATCAATTCTTGAATTATTAGAAGCTAGTTATTCCATGTGTTTGGATCGTAGCATGATGAACTATGATGCAAAATGAATAGTAAGCACTGAATTTTTGTTTTTTTTTGAGAAAATGAATGGTTTGGCGGAGAGAACTGATATGTTTATAACATTTATCACGCAAACAGTAGCATACAATAATGCATCCATTGACATTTTGAACAATCTTCATAATTACACATACACACAGATTGCAAAAATTCGAATTTCAACTTTGATACTTTCGAGAAGAATACATTTTTCCTAATAGAGCCTTTTCACGCTCTTTGAAATCATGAACTTTCATACAGCTCATTTTAAAGTTGTATTTGATGGGAATACATGCTTCCAACGCAACTACTCCAAAATGGATCAACTCATTCCTCATCCACCAACCAAAGAGTTATATTAAAACTTTGTTCCACCTTTACAATTCAATGCAGAACGCTCATTTTGAAGGAGAAATTTCTGGGGACAGAGCAGTAAAATCAAGGACTGTCCTTAAAGAAATGGACGTATGGTCATCGTCGTGATAATAGACATGGACATGCTATTCAGTTAATACATGAAGATATTCGAAGCATCACTATGTAAACTATTCAATTTTCATTCCAAAGCTCACAACGCAAATACTATTCCATATCTAAGATCTTTAGAAAGGAAATATTTCTAATCATAATGATCATCAACTCATATCAGATGAGCAAAGATTGTAGTTCTGAAAGATAATGTCCCATCAATTATATTCTAGGCTTGCAAGCTTGGAAGCCTTCAGCAAGAAAATTACTCATAATTCATGAGTTTGATAATTAAAATTATAGTATTAATTGGAGGTTATCAAAAATTACTGATAATTTCATGAAAGCTTGTTGTTTATCAATTCAAAAATTATAAGAACAAGTGGAATTTGTACAACGGGCTTGAATGAAAGTTATCGTATATAATATCACAAGGGACTGTAATTTTATCACATGACTCGAAGGGTGTTGCTAAAGGGTAATCAATGTTTGAAAGAAAAATTCATGATAAAATTAAAGTCGCGAGTGGTATTTGTAGAGAATATCTCTCGAATAAAATTGCTACTATAAGTATCTATTAAATAATGTTAGTTGCAGCTACCAACCTTTTTTATCAAAAAATGCACTAAATTGTCCCTATATACTCTTGTATTTTTAGACTTTTTGTTTTTAATTCCATTACTTTCGGCGAAATATGCTTTTCCAGAATGACTCAATTTTGACATTTCCGAAAACTGATTGTTTGCTTATATTGGAACTGTATATTGTTTCTCCATGACAAAGACAATTCATCGCGATGAATCGCTTGCCAACGGGAATTTACCAAGGTAACGGAAATTTACCGCGGTCAATTCCCGTTAACTAGGAGTTTATTACTATAATTTTCATTTTACCATTTGTCAGTGTAATTGACATGAATGAAATAATCATTTATTATATGGAGGACTATTCCAGGAGTCAAGCCATTTTTTCAAATTAGTTCTCTATGAATCTAGTAACAAGTCACGCAATTTTCATAGGAACGAGTAAACAAACTTCTGTCAAACTGAAAAATTAGAATTTCTTGCATTTTCTTTGATGAATAATAGAGAAATAAATTGCGTTTCGCTATGGAAACTACTTCAAAAAGGTTTGGTGATGGATCAAAAGATAAAATTGATAAAGATATTTAGAAAAATATTCCATTAAATACGAAGAAAACACAAATAGGAGGTATCCACATCTTTGAGTGAAATACTTACTTTGATCACTAGTGTAATACCCGATGGTATTTCTACACGTCCAAATACTTACTGATATGCACCGTTTCTATGACGATTTAGCATTGTTAACCTTGTTATAAATACTACGAATGGATTAGTCTCTTCAATTTTCAAGCACGAATGATATTCAGGATTCATCATTCCTAGAATATTCAATTTCAACTCAAACACTTGGAAAAACCTGCGATTGCTACAGACTTTGACGTTTCTAATTCCAAAACGAAGCTGAATAGATTTTATTCGTGGTAAGAGTAAGATATTCTTGATACATTATACGGGAGAATCTCGATTCACCCTTTCGTCAAGACACTCTGTGTATCGTTGAAAAAGTTCAGCCTGTTTCTCCAACGACATCAAATATCGTTCTCATGTGGCAAAAAGAAGTCACTCTTATTTCTGTCCCCAGTCCTTATGAAAAGTTTTTTTGCAATTTTTCTGGTCGTGATGTTGAGTTTTCTGCTGCCTTTTGCTTTGCTCGTTCCAAGCATATTAAAGTTTTTCAACTCTATGAACGATACATAATACAGTCTCGTGAAGCTTCTCCACCCACATCATTAATGATGTCTATACATAAATGCTGGTATGCGCATGCACTATAATAATATTCACACTCGAAAATCAGGATGCATGAAAACAGAAGTGCTGATCATCAAACTTGTTGGTAGTGTTTCAATACTTTTTCGTGATTCAATTCATAAGTAAGTAACAGAGCAATCAGTGTGAAGCATACTCCAAAACTGAATGATATTAAATTAATATGAATTCATCGACCAAAATCGACTACAGAGTACATTTTTCCCTAAACTATTTGTAGTTTGTTTGAAACGCGTCAGGATCAAAAGATTGAGCCAAAGTCTGTTCTAAACGAGCCCAGGCAAAACCTATATATCCTGGTATGAATCAGTGATGTGCACACTGTGTGAATAGAACTCATCAAATTATCAATCATTCTTATAAGTAAATTCCACATCGTAAAATCTAGGCATTCAATTTCTACACACACTGACAACTGCTCGTTGAAAATGCTGATCTTATCAATCCTAACTTGTTCCAGTCGATGAGACAGAAAACCTGATTCATGCTTCCATTGTGTGTACATACGTTCATTTCTCCTGCGAATAGAAACCAGTCTAAAAAATATATTAGAGTAATTGTCCCAATAACATGATCAACAAAGCAACTTGTTTTGAGCTGCATGTATTATTCTCTTATAATAGTAGAATTACTGGCCCTTATATTATGGTAAGGTATTGCATTTGAATTCAAAACAAATGCAATAATTGATATCTGTTTGTAATGTGGGACTGAATCTACTGTAGTAAGAATCTATGAATCAATAGTATTTATAGTTAGGCGATAACAGTAGATTGTTCTATCTGGTATCATTATTTGCGAACTTCTTCAATAGTATCAAATTGGTGAGTATCCATTCACCAAAGGAAAAAATATACATATCAAAGTCTTAGTTAATTTAGAGCCCATGATATCACTTCGAAATTCAAAGCTCATAAATGATGTTGTATGAACTATGAAAAAATTTGAGCATGACTTCCGGCATCTTATTCTAAATAACTGATTCTATTTTCGACGTCTCGATCATCTATATTATCGTCGATAAAAATTAGACTGGACTCCACGTGAAACATTTCACCAGAGCCAATACACTCTCATTCGACATTCATTTAGCCGTTTGAGGGACATAATCAAAAAGTGCTCGCATCACTCTTTACTTATGAGCTAACTCAAGTTTGAAGAATTAATTAGAAATCAAGAGATTCACCTCCGAACAGAGACAGGAATCTTTTCACCATCTCCACTCACTCAACTATCACGAAACCTATCTAAAACTATACCAGGTTCTTTTCGTGCTCATCCTGCCATTCAAGTCAACAATAAAAATTAATTATCATGAATCGCACAACTCAACCACATCACTTAATATATCGCGAAACTGATCTCATTGCATATCAATTTCAGATTCATTCAGACTATAAACAGACCTGAAAGTTTTTGAAAGGTTCATGTACAATAGCTAAAGGATTCATGGCAAGGGGAAGTCAAAATCACTGCTAATTCCCTCATAAAGTATCAATGGCATTTATTTCTTCTCTACAACAATCTTTCTTCTTCGATTTAACCATAGACAGTTACTCCGAGCGATACCCATTCATAATATTTATCAATTCAAATTCCTTTTCTATTACACTTCTTTTATTCTAAGATTGAATTTGGCACTCGTAAAAGCAGCGCCATTCATACATACAAAAGACAGAGCATGTAGATCTTGTTCAGGTTATATAAGGGATGAAATCAAATAGTTTACTGGTTGTATAAAAGAAAATAATTGAGTACATTCAAACAGCCAATCATTCAATAAATAAATGCACCAGCGACAGTACAGCAAATATTTCTCTTCTTATTGCACTCTGCCTGCATTCTTCTCCAGCACCTTCACAGGATTAAATCCAGTATATACCTCTGCTCATTCTACTCATAAATGATGCAAGTGTGGCACTTGAAGCTCCAGGAGCTCACTGGCATTTACCAAGATCGTGGTGTAATAGCATGCGGAGGACACGACAGTTCTACATTTCGATTTTATGTTGTTCTGCAGCCCACTAAATCCCAGCAAGCGTGAGTGGAATAAGGACATTTAAATAATTTTCTCTGATATGCTGTGTTGAATCTTTTTGATTAAAATCAATCTTCGGTTTCTGAATTGAGCTGGTAGAATATGTGGTGAATATTTTATCCGCATACTCGATTTTGACTAAATATCTGCTAATGAACCCTTTAGTGTAATATTTTCTATGTTTGTTGAGATTCTGATGAATAAGGAATATATTTCCTACATCCTTATTCTCTTCAATGATTGAGAAGAATTGGACTGTAATTCTTTTATGAATTCATTGCTCGCCATCGTTTACTAAACGTAGCAAAAATATCATCTAACAGAAGCTTCATCTGATAGGTCTCCGATCTGAAATCGTTAAATATAGATGAAGACAAAAAGTCGATAACAAAGCTCCTGCAATGCCATTTCGCATGTCGCCAAATATCAGCTGGCGTTGAATATTCGTCAAATTGCTTCAAATAATTTATGTAAATAATATACCTAGAGCACGCAGCCACCGTGCGAATATTGTCCGTTCTGTATTTTTCTGTTTGTTTTTGTTTGTTATTGTTTCGGACAAAAAACTGAATTTCAATCCATGTTTCTAATAACATTTGTTCATTGATATGCTCTTATTCGTTTACGCTGAATTTATTCTAAAATTTCCAATCCTATCGATGCATGAGACTTTTTGTTTCCAAACAGCTCTATTGAAACATTCGCAAAAAAATTGCAGTAGAATTCAATCAGACACACGAAATTGATGCCGTGGAATCAGTTAATTCTCTCGACAATACCTTGGAGATCAGTCAGTCAATGTCTTCTTGCAGAGACTTCGACGGGATGATCCGCTCGCCTATACTTGCAAAGCCGTTTGTTGATCGTTTCGAATAACCCTTTGGAAAGCAGACATCGCACTATCCAATCGGCTTTTCCATTTTCTATTATGCTCATACATTTTCGATTTGATTGCACGACTTTCTTGTAATATTGCTACAAATGTAATCATCTGAAGATGTACAAATTTGAGACTATATTGCTGTTCATGTGTACAGCTTAGAACTTTCTGAGAACTGATCACTCACGCAATACTATCAATATAATCGTTCTAGGATATGTACATAAGAGACTAAGTTAGTCGCGAGAACAAGCTACAATTCACTCAATCCTCACTCAATCCTCACTCAGTCGCGGTACTAAATAGCCAATGTGTATACGATTGCTATGAGTCTTTATTACGCTGTTTAGTCGTGTACATCATCTCACATAGAGCTCGTCACATTTCTTTAAGATTCAATTGCACAATTGTCAAACATAAGTAAATTAATCATCCGGTATTAAACATATTGGATAAAATCGCCGAAATTATTCTCAGGCGCAAGCTGCTTCACTTGGTCTCCCATTGTCGAATTTTGAAAATATGGTATTAGAATAAAGTTTTAATCCAAAGATAAAATGCATGATCATATTTCCATATATTGTGGAGAGAAGTTGCTTTGAGCAGTCGTATTTCAGAGATATTTGCTATCACGTTCTTATTGATTGTGACTTCAAATTACAACAAATTTCGGCACACTTTCTGTATTATTAGCAATAGTCTAGCTTCATAGTATAGTGCGTCAGACGTAGTAGAAGCACAATGCATGAATTCAATGTGATTTTCCAGCTAATGTATTCTTTTTTCTCTCATTAATAGAATGCATTCAATTTCAAGCTAATCATCTCACAGACTTATACAGATATCAGAACTGCACAATCAAAGATATGATATGGATTTTGCTTAGTGAATATTGATATACTCACACTGTAACATGTATCAGTGGCTGTATTTATAACCGTGGTGCAGTTAGAACTGAACAACATTCTCTGTTGAAATTTGAATAGCCAGAAGTAGAAACCATGTTCAACCACAAAAATGATATATTGAAAAGATAAGGATTGACCATACTTTCTTATTCTGTTCACTTCAGCGAACCATCAAAAGATCAAAAAATGTTTTGCGGACTATCGATATTGGAATAAAATAATAAATATCCATAGAATTTATCTTTTTCACAAAACAGATGATTTTATATGCACTTTTGAATGATAGAAACACAGTTCTCTAGGAGAATCTAGATCACCAATTGTATAACAATTAGAAATATTCTCACTGATTGAATGAATATTCGGTTGGATGGAGGGTAGATATAATTGGAGCTCCGTCACAAGTAAATAAAATTTTTAATTCATATTGGATTAGATCTGATCACAATTACAATAGTAATTGGAAATATGAATTTCAAATAGGTTGATATCAAACAAAAAACATAAAAACCTAATTATGTAGTCATGAATATAAATTATATTCTCTGGGCTAATTATTATCAGCAGAATGAATATATCAAATTGAATTATCTATGGAATAATACATCAACAAAATTGAAAATTGGCTTGTAAACAGGAATTCATTGGTTGGTAAATGAAACAAAAACTGATGATATATGGAAACTGGTTTTCCGTGATGATAATTAATATAATCCAATATTTTCCAATCTATATTATTAATTGAGCTATTTATATTATATAATGCTCTAGAGTTTTTCATCTGACTCCATCAGTGGCAATAGCTTTATATTTTCCCCAAGTTTTATTTGGACGTTTTGTCTCCTCGATAATGGTGCGCTTTCAACTACATTTGAGGCGTCCTCTTTTCCGCGACCCTTGAAGATTCCATTCCAAGACTACTCTAAATATGCTATTTCCGGGATTTCTTAGGGTATGGCTCAGTCATCCCCATTTTCTTTCATGAATTTATATCTCTATCGGATCCTGATTTGCTCTTGCCCAGAGTTTCATGTTCGTCACCGGTCCGGTCAGAATATTCTAAGTATCCTGCGCAAGCATTTGTTGACGAAGGTTTGTAGTTGACTGTTTAGTTTTCTTGTCATTTTTCATATTTTGCAGGCATACAAGAGTATAGATTCAACATTTGTGTTGAAGATTCTCAGCTCTGTTCTATTTGACAAGACTCTTGAAGCTCAAACGTTGTTGAGGACGCCAAAGGTTCTTTTGGCTTTTTTCAATTCTTGTTTATACGTCTTCATCTGTGCCATGCTCTTTGTCTATAATACCGCCCAAATATGTAAAATTTTCAACTGATTCAATGCTTCTTTCGTTCAAAGAGAGAATCTCATTGTTCCTCATGTTAATTTTCAAGTGTTTTATTGTATTGATTCTTATTTTTGGACCAACATCATTTGCTTCTGTCTCAAGGCATTATAATTTCAGTTTGATGTCGTCGGCAGTGTATGACAATAAACATATGTCGTTGGCATAATCCAGGTCCTGACGTTCTTTTAATAAGGTCGTACTGTATGCCCCTTGAAGTGTTAGTCGTCTGCCGCAGAACACTATGATGAAAAGCATAGGCGAAATATGCAACCTTGTTTCACTCCATTTGAATCTAATGAACAGTTTATGATACTTAAATCACGATTGAAAACGAAACAGAGAATTTTGAAAGCAACAAGTGAGTTGTATTCAATTATGAATGATTAGATTACTTAAATGACTTTCAAATTGTAATTTGGGAAAAGGGGTCTTCTGGTTTTGAAGTTGATTATAGAGAAACATTCATGCAATATGTATCTTCACGTAGTAGTGAACATGTTTGAATTCCAATGCGAATTTATCATCAGGTATCAAGTGTAGCACGCTGGTGGCTACAACATGTCCCCTCCTCAAGGGAAAAATTGATGAACTGATAGTTAGCTCAAGTATTATCACAGAAGATGAAATCACTCTCCACCTACCGATGTAACATAGACTCACCACTAATCTTCATTTCTATATAAGATATAACTACAAGTTTTTTATCACTTTGATAAAAAATGTCGATATGACGTACAAAGTTAAGCTAGAGATTCTTTCATGTCTTTGAGTTTATGTGTGGCTCTGCGGACATACCAGTGCTTTGTAAATTGTCAACAATGTCAATCCTTTTGCTGTTGAAATATTCTTGTAGCAAATACATAGATATGTCGACAACCTATGCTCCAGCTTACAGAGCTTTGTCCTTTTATGTATAAGAATTGAACAACTGCATGGTTTCCATTCTTGATATATGAAACTCTGGACAAGGCAGAAATTTAGGTTATGTTGAAGATCGCAGATGAATTCGGATGCCATTTTTTCTTAAACTATTCAAAGAATCACTAGATTTCATTTTTCCAAATAATGGAACACACAATCTTCTGAATATATCGTTTTGTGTCAACATTCCAATCGACTTTTTTCTCATCTGCATGCTTATACTCTTCATAGCTCTAAGGTAGTAAGATAAAATAATTCCAATCCCTATTCTTGTCCTATTACTCACATATCAAGTATCTTTTCTAGAGATCGTCTGACCTCTTGCCTATTTCGCATTGAAGTTTCCCCTGTTTTATCGGGCATATCGAACGATAGTTCAGCATGAATTCCTTTTATTCTACAATCTTTTATATCGCTAAGTTTGGAATGAACGTGACAAAGTGCAAAAACTTCGGATATCGCGGTGCGCGTTAGAGGAATACATCTTCTTACGTTTCTGTCGCCTGCGTGAATAAAAAGTACGGAATCGAAAGCTTTCGCCTCATTCTGTCACGTACACCAGCCGATAAATCTTATTCCTTGAACAACCGAGAGAGGCTCATTTTAGCTGTAATAACAGATTCCAACATGTGGAATACACAATTTGTGTCGTGTTTCTGAAATGTTTCAGTTGAGGAATGCTCCATTTGAAAAGGTGAGCTGATAGCGATGTATCAAACACTACTAGAGGAATTCTTGGGATTGTTGTTTCATAAGAAGATCTTTCTAAAATATCAGAACGATGCTGTTTGCTTATAGTGAAGACGGCATTTAGAATACGACTGGAGTACCAAGAAATATACTACTTCCATTAAATTAAAATCCTTGATATGTGTGCCAATGAGGACTTCAGACCTGCTACTCCTCAATTCCTTAGAATCCGTGGAATTCACCTCGAAATGTATCACTTCTCTAATCGCTGCTATGGTTCCTATGCAGAAAAATGTTGATAGCCCATAATTTGATGTGCTTGAGGCTCCCATTGTTCAGCACATTCCCAATCCTATCTTGTCGGATAGATTCTCAGCTATATCGGAAAGCCTACAGAATGACATGTTGAATATGGGATAAATATACACTCTAGTATAAATTTCCAGCTCTACCAATCCTGATGATAGAATTATGCACACTGTTCATCTTGAACGCGTTCAAGGCGTCCTAAAGACCGCCAGAATGTCTCTATTGCACCTTAACGTTCCGCTCGGTAGCTTCGTTCTCTCAGTTACGGATTATTACGTTACACATGTTTTGTTTAAAGCTCCAGCCTGCGTTAGTTAAGAAATACGCCTAACAGTTCATTACTTCAAAGCATTTGCGTTTATACACTTTGTTAAACTTGAATTGTAATGTTTAATAGAGAAAATTTGAATCTCAATTTGTCATACAGTTTTTGTCGGTATGAAATTTCCGCATGCCTCACCCTTCAGTCGTTTGATATTTATAAAGAATCAACAAAAGCAGATCGAAACGGAATTATATTGCACTGATATCACATTGAGTCAACATTAACATATTTCCATCTTGTCTTGAGCTCCTAATCCTTGTAATCAATATTTAGATCTCATTTTCATGCAAGAATAACCTTATCTACTCCCTGTCATGACCCTATGATGAATACTGTTCGAAAACATGTTCAAGTTGCATGATAATCTAACAATAATTAATAACCCAATGTCAACGTTAAGTTGTTGTAGTTCCATCACCTATTTGTCCCTCATAGCGATGTTCTAAACTGATGAGCGTCTCAATTCTTGGTATAAAGGGGCTGTTCTGATCCTTCATCCCAATTGGAAGATCAGGAATCTATTACAAGCTCTGTTATGATAAAAATGCAACAAGCAATATATTTAAAAACTCCTTCATTTGGATAAAATCTGAGAGCCGGCCAACCTTGTTACCCAATACGTGCGGATGGGATACATTATACACAAATTTCCATTATATTAAGTAGAACCGTAATCACTTTCACTTCATATCCACTCCTAATTCAAAACAAATACCTGGAGACGACAAAGAATGGAATGATTTAGAGATGAACTCAACAGCAAAACTTGGAAAATTGAATTCAGAATAATGCAATAATACTTCCGTGGAGCTATCCACACATCATTGTGTGAGTACTCTACTCGTTGATAGCTTTTTCATTCACGATAAAGTGGAGGCGGAATAAGAACTTTTGGAAGTTGTGAATTATGACTGATCGAATCTGATCATGAAAACATGAGTGGAAAATATAGAGTGGCTATATACAAATATATATACTTAAACTATGTGGAACCTCTTTTTACATCTTTGATATGTGATAAGGTTTGAAAATCAGAAGGTGCTTCGCAAATCTCTTCCTTCCCATATATTCCACTCCCTTTGCTTCTTCTAGTGGTTCCGAATGCATTTCGTAGTGCACCTATTTGCCTCTCCTCCTCTAGGGAGAATGATGGTATTCCGCCATTAACAACTCATTCAGTACGCGTTTAGCTTTCCGAATAAGTAATTGCAAAACCACGTATGCGAATGTTTCATCCCATACACCGGACTTAACATTGCGACGTTCCTCTCTAAGATTAATGTCTCCCAACATTATTACTCAACCTCTTCTTAGATCTTGTACTGTTTTTCATTACTTTTGTATAGTCTCACCTGGGATGGTTTTCTGCACGGCACATGACTTTTTGTTCTTTTTGCTTCTATTATATCAATTCAATTTGATACACAAACGTACATTCATCATTCCTTGTTCTTAACTTTTAAAACCCTGTTCTCTCTTTGAATCCTAGTATTTACCTTATCTTTGCTCTAGAAACGATGGTACAATTTTTTGCATTACTTATTGTTTCCAAGATTTTATTGTTTATTTCAAGAATCTGAAGCACTGAAAAAGTATAAAATTTGTCTTGTGAAGAAAATTCAATGGAAAAATGGGAAGTAATTCAGCTTTTTTATTACGTGCAGAGAGATAATATTTCAGTTTGATGAGACGAAGGAAACTAGTCTGATTATCACTTTGATAATACTATGGAACAACGCCGTGTTCTAATTACTCAAGCAGAATCTACTATTACACCTGAAAATAAATTGCATATTCTGCATTACATCTGTGATCCAGGAGATTCTATCAGGGAGCAAGATATAAACGATAATTGAGAAGTATATAGTCAATTTGGGAAACAACTTCAATCTAGATCTTCAATAAATATCTTTACAATTATTGTAAGCTTTGTTCCATGTGCATCCACTGGTACATCAAACGATGTCTTCACAATAATTGTTCATACCATCAAAACTTTCGTGTACAGACAGAAGTAGGTATGTATGTATCCACCAGTTATGGAATAAATACATGCGCATTTCAAAGCAATCAGTTGGCAATTACAAACAAGAAACAAAAAAGTCCCCGTTTCGTAGAGTGAATCAGCCACTATCTTTATATACGGATTATTTGGAATTCATCGAGGTGACTTCAATCTGAGCAGCTTCCCTCAATTCAATTTGATATCCTTGATATCTTATAGAGAACCTACCATTCTCATGACATAGAATAATCATTATCATTGTAATTGCATGAATTGCTGATAAATCCATTATGAATTAGATTGAATAATCAAAGTTATGAGAATATGGAAACTTCCATTGATGCGCAATGTTAAAAGTTAGAAAAGAATCAATTATATCAACTGGACATTTTTTCATGCCAAAGATAATCATATATATAATTTGTATTGCCTTTGATACCACGTATCATCAATTACATGAGAGAACAACTTATATTCTTGATCTTCATTGTTTCGATTCACCATCACCACAACAATTGAACAGCATGAATCATTGAAATCGTGAGCAACCTATGAAGTATGAAGATATGATTGTTGTGCCGATTCTTTGCATAAGTATATTGTTTTTGATAGTTGCAATAAATCTGTTGTAGATTGAGGTGTAGAAAACCTGGTAAAGATCCTGAAGTATCTAGGCATCATTCACTACTCCGGATCTGGATCTTGGATCATCATAAAATTTAAAGCATCTAGTATCATACAAGTCTAGAAATGGAATCGCCCTTATTAAAAATGCTTTTATATAAAAATTATCATCTAATGTTTCGAACAGAGCTATTGAAATGAGCAAATGTCGTACAGATAGCTTAATCAATTAGCTATACCTAGAATAGATTGAGTCGTTCGTCATTCATAGGGAAGATATCCACTGGTATGAACTTGAGATATTTGCATTCAATAATCCACCCTAGATGCTGATACATATCGGAAAATATATCTTATTCATCAACAAAAAATGATAAAAAAGGAAAAACTTTTCAAAACATATTCTTCAATAAATATGTCTCATTGAGTGAGAAGTTCTGTATATAAATTATTTGAAACAACGTTTCGATAGTAGAGTGCTGCCTCTCTCAAGCATAAAAATGTATAATGCGTATTACACTCGAAAAAGATAGCACTTTGCTGTCCAAACGTTGTGCTTCAAATAATTTATATACCGCACTCTATACCCAATAGAATATATCTATCAAGAAATTATATCTTTGACCTCTTAAAGTCCGTCGTTTTTCGAACATGGAGTAAGTTTGCAAAATTGACTGGGAGTTGATTGGGGAAAATTACTCCGAGTTACGCAATAAGTTCATTAGTTCACCTAAATATGCTCTATTTTTGGACTCATGTAGATCGTCTGCCAATTTATTCTCAGTGATTTTTACAAACTTTCCTTTCGTTCGGCGAAATGGCAGACTTTAAGTTATTCAAAAACGCAATCTATTGTTACTTACTACAATCATTCACAAATATAGCTACATTGAGACCTATTGGAGACGCATGCAAATATTTCAGGTTTGTTGTTAGTAACTTGTTAGCATATATAAAACGTGTGAAATTGCTCTTTATGTTTCGAGCTTCCTGTCTTTAAAGTCCATATCTGCGATGAACTCTCTCACAGCTAAAAGAGCTGGTTTTGAACTGGTGAATATAAACTACTACTGATTATATCGCATATACGTAGTCATCATGAAAATTATATTTCTATTTATAATTTTGATTGATATCAAAATTATCACTTGGATCATGCGTACTCTGTGAACTAGTGCAGGTATGTCTTTCTGCTCTACTTGTTCTCCTAGTGTCCTATGAGTATGCAAGATCAAGGCGATACAATATGAGTATATTTCTTCTGATATTTATAACGCTGGACTTCCTGAATTTAAGTTCTTATGATATTAAAATCATTTCTATAACAGAGCGGTTCAGCTCTATGACATGAAAATGTAGATCTATGGATAGCACTGCCATCACTCTCACACTACACGTGGATAAAATGAAAAACTGATAAAATACAAATGTGGCAGGAAATCATTAATATATTGTGGATAAAATGAAAAGCATATGTACAACAATGGAAAAGAAATATCAGCTACAAGAATATTATTGAAAATTGATTGAACTGATGAACTCTTCAAGTAAAAATAATCAGGAACAAATACAATTGAGGAGTGAAATATCTTTAACAGGAACCTAAAAATATTTATATGAGACTTTCTCTAGGAAACACTGACTTTATATCGTCTCTTCTTCTACTTTCTATTCTTGTTCATTAGACTAGAAGCCTGTTCAATAATAAACTATGTTTCTTCAGAAGTTGAAGTCTAACATTCTCTTCATCTTTTTGTTGCTTCCTTTATCTCGTTTTCCGTCTGTGCAACTTGTTTTGCCGATCTGTTATCGTTCATTCGGCTTATGTGTTCATTCCAGTTCTTTCTTCTATCTCTAATATAGCGCGTTATGTCTTGGATGTTACATGATCTCACATGATATTACAAAGAAAATTTAAATTTTTCAAAAATTATTCGAACTACGTGAGTCCACCTGAGCTTCACTCTTAGAGCGCCAACAGGTTGACCACCCAACTTTTGGAAAAACTATGTTATTCATAAGACTGACTTCTTTAGAGACGAAGAGCGTCTTTTGTCACCATGATTAGCCTTATAACCCTGAGAAATTTTTCTCAAGCAAGTGGGAGTAGATCTTGAGATGTCCAATTAGCTTTAAGAGTAATAGCTTCAGCAAGAGTTCGCCCTATGCAAATTTTCTCAAGAAGTACTAATTTTAAATAGAACTAAAATCTAGGAAGTGATAGTTGAACAAATTGTTTGGTAATAGTGGCACCACACCTGAAATACTTATTAAGTTAGGATTTTCTCGAGATTGAAATAATTTCTCATTTTCAGATGTCAATCGTGAATTTGACAATAAACATTGGCCCTACTCATCTAGTCTGGATTTCCTACCTTGGATTTGTTGTGAAAATACTTATCTCAAAGTAAACATACTTTGCGAAGTAGTTGCAAATCCAGTCCTTGTTACGTTTCATTGGATGTTCAACAACTTAGAAAATCTGACAAAGGTTCACGCAGGATACTTCACGAGCAATATAATGACTTCCAGGTTGAGCTACTCACCTGTTCCAGATATAGACTACGGACCGTTGACTTGCTGAAGGATCAACAATGTTGAGCTGAAGAGAACGCTTGACGACATCCAGATCGTTGCCGCAAGTGAGATTGACGAATACTTAGTATACAATATTCAAATATTCTGGATAAAACCAGTCACTTCGTCTAATTGATATTTGTTTGGTTATAAACAGGAATATTACCACATTTATACATAGTATTCAAAAAGATTATGACCTTACAATTTTTGACAATAACGTAGCAGAGAATCATAGTTTGGTACAGGGTTGTATTAGAACGTTTGGAAACTGAAGGGCAAATTTATGTAAGATATACATACCTTAAGGTTTCAAAGAAATTCAAATTTAGAAATCAATTCTCTTATCATCGTTTTCAATTGGGTGGCAACTATTGAGACATACCTTGCCCTTAATGAGGATCGTCAGTGTAATTCACCCATGCCTCAGATAACTAGTCCCGAAAAGTATGCAGAAATAGTTATCAAGTTTGACAAGACACACTGTTAGTTCATATTTCCCTACATTCAAGGTACCATACATTTGTATAACATATAAATTGGACTCACTCTCGTACAGTATCATCTCAAGTAAGACCAAATTTTCTTTGAAAAGAAATATATTCTTCTCCAAATAATATTCTATCTTTCCACCCCTTTTGCCTACAGAAGCAGTAAAGTATCATCAAAGTCTCATTGATCAGCAAACATTCCCGTCGCAGATCGCTCCGATACACTCAGCAGATTGGTTCCAAAATAATGGTCACGCTTCCAGCACCAACTTCCAGGAATTGAACTGTGAACTGTGATTGAACAGCTCACTGATCGCCATGTCGTTGCTACTATAATTTCATTATTTAAACACATCACAGAAACTCTGCGGGAATGATGATATTTTGGACTGGGGTATTCCATGACCTTAAGTGACTGAAATTCGTTCCAAATCACTTTCTGTCTGCAAAAACATCGATTTCGATAGTAGGTAGATACTTTTATTTTGACAATTTGCTCTCATAGAAACACAATTTTCTACCTGGCATCTGCAACCATAAACATAGCTTGCATAATTATCTTACATCGATGCGATCTTGACTTTACATTATTAAGGCATTCCAAGTATAATATGTTCTTCTTATGACTCACCATTATTAGAGGTACTGAGCGTATTAATAAGTGCTGCACTATTTCCTATACTCGTTGTGTTAATCACACTGAATTTTCCTATAATATAAGAGGCACGCTCCTTGACAAAAAAAAAACAATAAAAGGTCTTGGTATTACTTTTACTTTGAACTTCGATTTCTCGGAGCATACCAAAAATGTCTGTTCATCAGCTAACAGAACTCTTGGCTTCATTATCCGCATATCTAAAACATTTGATGATATCTCTGTTCTGGAAACTCTTTTTTCTGCCTATGTACTGAGTAAACTTGAATATGCAGTATTGATATGATATCCAATATACAACTACCAGTCACAAGTGATTGATCAAGTTCAGAGAAGATTTCTCAAATTTATGTCATTCAAATCCGATGATATATATCCCGAAAGAGGAACTGATCAAGAAGCTCTATTACAACGGCATTCTATGCCTTTACTAATTCACAGGCGTGAAACTAGTCGCGCCAAATTTCTTTGGCTCCTACTTCACGACAAAATCGACGCTTCATATCTACTCTCCAGCGTGCCACTGCTTGTCCCAAGGATATTATCCAGAAGCTCGACACCCTTCTTTTTACCTAGATGTCGAAATGACATACTCTCAAGGTCTCCAATACACATAATGTGTCGCTACGCGGACAAAATTCATTATGATATATTCGTCTAGTTTTGTGCTACTTCCATAAGTATTTAATTATTATAATCTTTTATTCAGTGTTTTCTATATCTCTTATTCATGTTACACATATATAATTGTCCTGTAATTGGTATACTGTTGGGCAATAAAATTATTATTATTATTATCACACATAACGTCCACTACGGAGAGATTTCTTATTACCGCTGCTATATAAGTGAGAAAGTGCAAAGTTTTCCTTTTAAGTTAGAATGAAAGTATAAAGATTAAAGAATATTCCGTATTCAAATGGCTGCAATTTCTTTCAAAGATGTGTGAATAAAGAATGTATTTCCAGAGGCGATATTATCCTATAACATCTCAGACCCACACAGTGTAGAAGTGAGTGAAAATTTTTATGAAAAAATTTACATAATGACTTGTTTTAAGCTGGCTATATCGATGAACTCTTTGTGAATGTTGGAATTAAATTTTGTTATAGCTATTGTAATTCATCCTTTCGCAGTAACGGTCATCAATCATCACGAGGGAAGTAGAACATTTACTGTGTATTGTTGTCAACTCTTTTTTTCTTGTCTGTGTTATTTTTACCAGTTCAATACTCTCATTATCAGACATGGTATTGTTATCATGATAATGTTTCTTGGTGATTATATTTCAGTTGATGATTATATTGCAATGTTTATTGCTTGATGAATCACTCTGTAAATAAATAAAAGTCACTATTTATTAATCTAAATGAAATAAAATCTTTAATTCTTCTTATGTCGCTAATAACAGTATATTTATATATTAATCACTCAATTCTAATTTAATCAAAGTCACAGATATTTATATTTCACTATTTATATACACTCTCACTTCACTGTCACTGTTTATTATTTATTTGCACTGCTACTATTATTACTGTACTGTCCCACACGTCGTTGGCTTGGCCTTATATAGAGAAACATCGTCCTTCTCGAATTTTCGATTTTCGCGACTCTTTCCATTTCCAGGAATTGCTAGGGGCTTCCATTGGGAGGGGTGATGCGCTGCGACGTAGCGCGGCGTAAGAGGCGACAAGAAGCCCCTCCCCATACTGCGTCGTATTCACGAGCTCCCCTCTCACTCCCGCACGTCACAATATTATAATGGTCATTATTATTATAGTCCAAGTTTCCAGGCCCGCCAGACGTTACTTATTTTCTGAGAAACTAAATGTGTAGAATAGAATAGTGCTAGTATGTACTTTGATCATACGCATATTCGCTAGTTTGTGCCGACTGGCCATTTTACAGATACGAGGTGCTAGAGGTACGTTAAAACATTAGTAACTTTTCTCAAATTCTAAGTACTGATTTTTATGTATGTTCTAGAGAATATCGTTAAAAATCAATAATCAACACTGCCAGACACTTCCCATCAGCGGTAATTTTTGCTGGACCCTTTCAAGTTCGCAAAAAAATAACTTCATCTTACTTATAGTCTGAGTCCTAATTCTTATATACGATACTCAGGGAACAATTTGAACACTTTTTGTAAAGAGCCAGACCAATTGTAGGGGCCAAACATCCTCCAGACAAAATTAAATATTGCTCTGAGTATAAGCGCGAAATCATTATTTGTACGCTTGAAATTCAGCGAAATATCTATTAGCATCCAATTCCTCTTTTTTTTACTCACGGTCTAATCTAGTCTACTGTGTTGTTAAGTCTGTTCAGCATAACTGTCATTTCAGTTACAACGCGTGTAAGTGAAAAAAAAAACTATTCGCAGTGTCTAGAAAGAAAAATGATGACAGAGTTATCTAATTGTGTTTTTACTTACTTGTACAAAGTTCAAGGAAGTATTGTGAAACCGACAAAATTCACATATCGGTATTTTGATGGATACATCCGTTTTGAGCATCCCTGAATCCATTTTGACTATTTTTAGCTTGATGTTGGTACGTATGATCGTGCGTGCGTGCGTAACTCGCAAATCTCAAGACTGGTCGAACGTATGATATTGAAATTCTGTATTTAAGGCTATTATAGGGTCTAGTTGAGCATCTCGCATTATGGTTCCAGGCATCTGTATCGGAAGTGTACTTTACTTGAAACTTTTTCCGAATTTCTCCAAAAAATCCAGAATAATCAATCGTAGGATATTAAAATTCAGTATTTGAACTTGAAGTGCACTTTACTTGAAACTTTTCTTGAATTTTTTGCATGAATATAGAATTATTCGCCATGACTCATTGACATTTCATATTAAGCACTTCTATAACATCTTATTGTACATCATTTTTTAATTTCACGCATAAATCTAGAATGATCAGCCGTAGAATACTGGAATTTAGCATTTGAATTGCTGTACCATCTCAACGGTCATCTATTTTTGTAACAATCGGCTGAGCTGAAAGTGCACTTTATATGACAGACTTCTTGAATTTTCCGCATAAATTCTAAACAATCAGTCGTAGAATATTTAAATTTTGTATAAGGCACTTTTATAATATCTTGTTGTACACCTTGCATTATGATTGCGATCGACTAAGCCGGAAGAGCACTTTATTCTAAGCATTTTTTGAATTTTCCGCATAAATCCAAAACGATTGAACGTAGATTGTTAGAATTCAGTATTTAGGACGATTATACCGTCTAGATGCTCATATCCTATTTTTATTGAGATCCACCGAGCCGGAAGTGCACCTTATTTGACAGTCTTTTGGAATAAAGAACTTGATATATATACCGAATGTTTCAGACCACCCGTACCACTCAAATATCTCGCGAAATGTTGAAAGGATTGAAAAACAAAAAATACGTGTAAAATGATTTCTAAGATTCTATTGAGTAGTAGCTAATCTAAGTGCACCCCTTCACCCCCTGAGAGTAAGGAGGGTGCAACTTTCAAATTTCAAATGGCAACCCCTACTTTCAAATGCAGATTTGAAATTGAAAAATATGAAGTTTTTGTCTGAAACTTCTTCCATGTTCCTGACAAATAGCGCTGTAATCGCAAGGATCAGTTATTTTTCGTAATTACTTCAACAACTGATACTGAGTAACCTAGGCTTGCACAGTCTTCAAAACACATTTTTTGAGTGTAGAGTGTGTTAGGGAAAGCGTTCTTGCCATCTCCTGGCGGCTGCTCTGAACCCACCACGACACTCGCCCAAAATTTGCAACATGTCAGCAGCTTCCCTATTGTTGTGAACCATTTTAATAACAATAAAAATTTTCAAACGCTTTGACTCTTCTGACAAGAAGTCTTGCCGGATTTTGTTTATAAACACGTCTCATACGCCGCAATTTTGAAAACAATGTACGGCTGAAATATTTATTTATTACTCAGTATTGGCCGTTGAAGTAATTACGGAGAATAACTAAAGTTGCGATTACAGCGCCATTTGTCAGGAACATGAAAAAAAGTTTCAGACAAAAACTTCTTATTTTTTAGTTAAAATTCCAAGTCTGCATTTCAAAATAGGGGCTGCCATTTGAAATTCGAAAGTTCCACCCTCCCAATCCTCAAGGGGTGAGGGGGTGGACTTGAATTTGCTACTATTCAATAGAATCATTTCATACATATTTTCTCGTTTTTCAATCTGTTCAGCATTTCGCGAGATCCTCATAACAATAGAGTTAGCGATTGAAAGTATATCTATAAAATGGGACCAAATTGAACAACATACACCGTTGACCTTGCAAGATTTCATAAAATGCCTAAAATTCGTGTTTGACAGCAGCTATTGTGCATACGATAAAAAATTTTACAGACAGACTCTTGGTAGCCCAATGGGTGCAATAATAAGCCCAATTATAGCCCAATACATAATGGACTATTTATTGGACAATTGTGTACCAAAACTGAACTTCGAAGTAAGTTTCATAAAGAAATTCGTCGACGATATCGTCTGCACAATACCAGCTGAAAAAACGAATACTATCCTGGACGTGTTCAACAGTTTCAACCCACATATACAATTTACCATCGAAATAGAGAAAGAAATGTCTATACCTTTTCTTGATACTCTTATTATCAGAGACAACAATGACATATTAAAATTAGATTGGTACCAAAAACCAATGGCGTCCGGTAGATATATACATTTCTTATCTCAGCAACCTTTAAAAATGAAAATCAACGTGATAACAGGATTGAAACAAAGAATTCTTCGAATTGCACATCCAACGTTCCACCAAAAAAATCTCCGCAAGCTTGGTGTAACCCTCAGAAAGAATGGCTACCCAGAAAAGCTTCTTAATAGTATACTATTCAATACGCCTACTCCAACGATTATTGAACAAATTAATGATAATAATACAGAACTACAACAAAGTGAGAACATAAGATACGTATCATTACCTTTCATCGAAAAAATAACACCTAAACTGATAAATGTACTTCATGATGATAACTTAAAAATAGCCCAAAAGAGCGGAAAAACTGTAAAAAACATTTTTTCAAAATTGAAAGATCCTGTGCCAGAACTGCAAAAGTCAAATGTGATCTATAAAATACAATGCAACGACTGTGATAAGTGCTATGTTGGCCAAACATCTAGAAATTTGAAAGACAGAATCACATCACACAAAAGTGATATAAAACACAAACCAGATGCATGTGCCCTTGCAACTCATTGCAGTACTAATAAACATAACATGGACTTCAATAACACTAAAGTCTTGGAACAAGAAAAAAATTTTAGAAAAAGATCTTTCCTTGAAATGGTATCAATAAACAAAACAGAAAATACAATGAACAAAAAAACTGACGTACAAGGCCTTAGCAATATATATTCTTTTCTATTACACTTAGATATTAGACAAAAAACAAAAAAAGAAACACCTACTACAACTAATTCATAACCGAAAACCAGATTTTGAACTTTTCATAAATAAATTTACCTACATTTTCTTTTTAAAACTGCCGCGGCTTTGTAAGCAGTCTGAATTCTTCCTACAAAATTGAACATAACCTAAAAATTGTCTTCCGTTGTCAAAACGAAACACACGTGTGTTGCAATGAACTTGCACAAGAAACGTTTCATTTTATTTATCTTTTAAAAATGTTTTAAAAATGTATTGAATTGTGACAATATCTTACAAAATGAAAACTCAAAATATTCTAAATTTATCAGAGATGAAATTCTATTATAAATTCTCAAAAGTAATGTAAGTAAAAAATACTTTTATATAATTATGGACACATTGTAAACTTATGTATAATATTTCAGTACCCTGATGAAGATTTAAACATTAAAATCGAAAGCTTGGTAAATTTCAAATGAGTAATATTTGATTCAATTTAGCCAAAATTCAAGACTGCTTAAGCCCGTTACATATTTGTTTTCTTATATATATATATATATATATATATATATATATATATATATATATATATATATATATATATATATATATATATATATATATATATATATATATATATATATATATATATATATATATATATATATATATATATATATATATATATATATATATATATATATATATATATATATATATATATATATATATAGAAACAGACTTTCGTCCTTGAGTCAACAACCGAATGTTGAAAATTTTCATTAAGAGTTTTATTGTATTTGTATTCCATCGTATTGGAATTATCTCTATAATAAAGCGTTGGAATATTATTTAATTATTACTGGAAACTTCCATTATACCTCTAGCAGCATAAGTTCAATGGAATTGCGTAATAAAACCATCAAATTATTACACTCACACTCATACTCACCGCGATATTTTAATTTTGTCTGGAGGATGTTTGGCCCCTACAATTGGTCTGGCTCTTCACAAAAAGTGTTCAAATTGTTCCCTGAGTATCATATATAAAAATTAGGACTCAGACTATAAGTAAGATGAAGTTATTTTTTTGCGAACTTCAAAGGGTCTAGCAAAAATTACCGCCGATGGGAAGTGTCTAGCAGTGTTGATTATTGATTTTTGACACCATTCTCCAGAACATATATTAAAACAGCACTCAGAATTTAAGGAAAGTAACTGATGTTTTAATGTACCTCTAGCACCCCGTATCTGTAAATTGGCCGTCGGCACAAACTAGCGAATATATTTATGATCAAAGTGCATACTAGCACTACTCTATTCCACACATTTCGTTTCTCAGAAAATAAGTAACGTCTGGCGGGCCTGGGATCTTGCTCTATTACATTTCTGTGATTGATTTGTAGGTGATACATGAAAGCTAAAAGTTCAATAAAATGAGACTCACTGATGATAACAAATATGTAAGTACAATTAGACAGATAATTTTTATTCATTCTTCTTCGCTTGAGGCTATGATGTCTTGAGGGAACCTTATTCTCAATCTTGTGGGTTGCGACTTTTGGCTTGAATAATATAATACTTGAACAGAGATGAATATATTTAAGTATTTTTTTGTTAACTTCCTTATAAATTCTTTCATCGGCATCATTCCTAGTTCGTTAGGTATCTGTTTGTTTCACACGCACCAAGGTGTGTTGAGTCGAGTACTGATTCTTGGGGAACTCTGGCATTAAATAATTTCATATCTGAGATGTTGAATGAGTCTTTTTTTAGATGTATATTTCTAGTATTATTGAAGTGTTAGTAGTAGTCTAATAGTTCTATAGCTTGCTGTTGATGGATGGTTCTTGTTAGGTTCCGGTATCATTACGATTTTATATCCTATTTCAAGGAAGATCTTGAATATTTTCAATAATAATTTTTTTTTTTCATTTACATGTTTTAATACTACGTAGGGAATTGTGTGATGAGTATTCAAATAGTTTTATTTAATTTGGGCTATTTGTTCTGCATTCTCAAGATCGCCTGCGAAAATAATGGATGTTCCGTTTGCGAACATTTTTGCTAGGACTTGCTGTTTCAGTATTTGCTTTGGTTGTTTATAGACGGATACTGATCTTATTCCTGTGTAATTCCTCAGATAGGTGTTGATGGCAACGGCTCCTAATTATTCCTCTTCAAATAAAGTTACCACTTCTGAAACACTCCTAGTAAATAAGATGTTTCAAGACGTACCCTTATCACTACCAAAGATTATAATGAAACATTCAGATCTATTGTATCTTAATCAGAAGACATATACTTTCAAGTCAAGTTACAAAAAGTGAAACTTGGTGGCCCAGGATATTCTACAAAACATTGGTGAATGGTATGCAAAGGAGCAGAGGTGTGATCCACATGCAAATTATCCCACCGATTAGAAAATGTGCTGGTAACTAGATGAAACTGACATCGGAAAACTGTGACTTATAGCAATATGTAAATATCTAAATGAGTGATCGAAATTTGAATTCTAAGCAATAATTTCCGCTGGGATTCCATCACTTCTCATCGATTTACAACTGTACACACATGTTATGTTCTGGTTGGGATCTAACAATATAATCAAGTTGAGCTACAGATAGTCAAACTCAAGTTCTAATGACAGGAGCTCCCTCACATTCTAGCATATGATAAGACAGTGATAGTTTCTACAAGCTGAGATATCTACTGGCTCACAGAAGAAACAAGTGATAATAAGTGAGTAGAGTAGATATTACAAAATAAGATATATCCGCTATAATTCATCGCTTGTTTTGATAAAGATTTGAAACAAAGCGCTTGACAAAGTGTCCCATGAAAATTCAGATCTAGAAATCAATTTTGCAACCATCATCTTGAACTGAGCAGCACCACTGAGTCGTGTCACCTATCTCATAATTGTCGGCACTGACTTTTCGAGTAGATGGCTCTGCATATAGATTTTATCAACAGTAATTACACAAGAGCTTTTTATTTTGCTGGATAAATTTCTGTTTTCACGAAACCTTGTTACCTAGCAATTTGACAAGAAAACTGTTCTAATAAAATCACGACACCGTAGGTGGAGTGATTTTATTTTTTGAACAGTTTTCGAGTCAAATTGCTGTCAGGTTACAAGGTTGAGTTGTAAAACTGAAATTTATCCCAAGAAAAATAAAATGCTAGAGTGTAATTCGGCGAGATAATTTAACGACATTTGATTCATGAAGAAGTTTATTTAAATGTGCAATTATCGAGAGTACAATTATTATACATCGTTTCATTTGACACATTCCACTACGTATTCTTCATGATTTTCTCCATCAATTCTCCGCATACTTCAAGTCCAATCTAGCAAAATATTTGAAATTTGACATACCGTTGTATTTCTTTCTAATACATAATTCTGGTTTTCACAAAATACGATAAATTGTCTCCAGATACATGATTGATTGTTTTTTGTATTTATAGACACACTTTTCTTGATATTTTCTTATATATATTCTTCGGAAATACACCAAATTTTGTTCATTTTGCAGTTTAAGCATGGACAAATGATGCAAATGACATTAATATAGTAAATGTTTTGATTTGGTTGCTAGGAGAAAGGTAAATAACGTTTTATCACTTGCAAAAAGTTACATTCCTTTTTATCCACTGTCAAAATGATAAAATTGTTTCTTACTTATGGCTTACTTTACATTGGAGTGGAATTATCTCTGCAAAACATTCACCAACTTATGGTATAATACTCCTGATGTCTACATATCTGTGACTGTTTTACTAGAATGCCCTAACACAGATATGTGTGCTCTTGAAAACAATGTGGAAATTTTACAAGCTCTTGATCCTGCAGTATTGGCACCCCATCTTCAGACGTCAGTACTGGCGTCAAGTATGACAGATCCACATCCATTTATGTGAGTTTTCAGATCTGCTTTTTGTTTTTTTCTGCCGATTTCAGGCGATATATAATAGAGCAAGTAAGCCTCACGAATTTAACCAAGATGTGAACTTGAAAAGATATATTTATCCCAAATAATACGAAAATAATCTGCATCCGTCGAAAAAAACACAAGACAATCTATTGCAAAGTGAAAAATATTTCTATGTGAAAATATTCAATCCGATTATTCTTGCTACAAAGATAAACCATAAATCAAACAAGTCATATTAGTTCCAGGAACCAAATTACAATAAGTGCATGGAAGTTCAGCGTGGTTTGAATATAAATATTCTCTTCTTTTTCTACAATAGTTGCGAGTTTTGCTATTCTTACGAAAAAGTAGCAACGTTCTCTTGTAAATTGAGGAAATTGTCCAGCCATCTCGCATGTTTTTAAAGCTCCTGCTACTTCCTGTCTTTTTTGTTTGACCTTGGGTTCTACTCCAATTTTCTTAGTACATATGCCTGGTCTTGTTTGTAATCTATAATTTTCATAATGAATTGATTGGAATTGAACTTCGATGCATTAATTTGGATTATATCTAACTTAACCTACTTATATACTTTAACAATAGGTCAATTGGTATATTTACTTCAATCACGAAGTATAACGGGAGTACTGGCGCCAAGTCTCACAGACTTTACTGATAATAGCGAAACTAACAATTAATATATCTAACAAATATCTACTCGAGATGACGCCGAACCTCTAAATGAACAACTAGACCAAACAATAAGACCTTAGCTACCCACATCAAAAAATTACCATCCAATAAATTTCCATTGGGTCTGTGAGACTTCGTGCCCGTACTGCATGATTTTAAATGGAATAGAGCATTTTTGTGAATAATTCTTATTCATCGCGCGAGTTTGGTGTCACTTAGAGGTCTCACAGAGATAAACCAATCGAAGACAATTAAACGTTTCATTGTAACAAATTGCAAAACACAAATCATTGTCATGCGCGGCGGCTTCCTCACCGTGGTCTAAGTCTGAAGAGAGAACGGATATATAAACACGAACACGATCACGTTCAGTTCCCCTAACACTGCAATAAAACCGTGAATGCCCGCGTGATGAATATTGAGCACTACGTAAGAATGCCTCGTTCGCTATATACCATCACTAATTTGTTTGGGTTCTTTTGCGGGAAATACAAGTAACTTATTGCGATGCAACGTTTCAAAATGGTAATGCAGGCAAGACTTCTTGCTACCTATCATCAAATTTTGTCAACTTGTTTTATTCCATACTTTATCAGGCTTATTCCACCTGGTACGCTTATCTCTATTCCATTGAATTGAAGAAAGTTTCATACTGGTAATAATTACTCCACAAGACCCACTTTGCACTATAACTACTTTATTAAATTTGGTCGAGGTAATCATACTGTCTGTAATAACTAACTGTGCTTGAGGACTAAATTGTGCATAAGTTTCAGCGCCTCTTACTAATGAGTGTACATTTCACCCAAACACAGAGCCTGAGCTATTTTGAGAACTATCGTTTCTCGGTAGCCCAACTGGAAGAAATAATGTCGTTAATCAAAACGCATCAAACAGTTCTACTGAACTAGGATGATCAAGACTGCAAGTAAAATTGATAGGAATGAAAGATAAAATTATGATGGATAACATCATCCAATTAATTTATTTATAATAACTGCATTGACACAAAGAGTTTCAACCCTGTTTTGCCAATCGAAACAAGACAGTTCTAGACAAACACGCTTGTTTTTGTCCTCTGAACTTGTTTCTTACATCGTTTCGATCCTGGCAGAGTTGGAATCTATCTTTGTAAGCAGGTACTTTCGTCTATATGTTCAAAATTTATTTCAAATCTAGTACATTGAGAACAATATCTTCCTTTCCCATTTTTTTTGTACCGATGAAACTTTTTCTTAGAGAATAGAGAAGTTTATTCACTTCGAACAAAGATGTCATCAACAGACACTTGATTTTATTTGTGAAAGTGAAACAAATAAGAGATCACATATGGAATTGAAGAAAACAAAAAAGTCACAGTAATATACTCCAGTTCTTGAACAGTAGGATAAGCTAATTTTATCACGAAATAGTGCCGTCTCTCAATCGAATGTAGATCAGAAAATACATAAGCATTAATACATTTTCAATTCTACATGGCCCTTTCAATAACAATATCAAACGATTAGCATTAAAACTCCTGGCGATAGATTTTCTAAATGGTCGTGCGAAAATTGGCAATGGTTTGTGTCCATTATTCACACGGCTCAATTCGAATTGGAAGTATAGGTTGCGGAAGTAAAGAGTATCAATTCCACATCACCGATCGGCATTACCATTAACTGCCTGACGAAAAGAGAGCCGTGTTCAATTTAAGTATCGGCCTTTCAGCTAGAGAAGTATCATACAGCCAATGAATACGATGCTTCTCAATCTTTGAGCGTTGATGTGGTAAATTCTCACTCTGAAAAGATAGAAACCAGCCTATTGAAAAAACAATCACGCTAAATCTACTATTGTATTGTTTCTTGATACTATTATCATCTCACTCATAATTTTAGAAATTAACAGTTTTTAAATCAAGCTGAGACAAGAAATTATATTCACGGTAGTAGTCACAGTGTACAGGGACTCGGTAATCAAGTTAGAATTGGATAACTATCGCATTTAATTATGTTTATTAATAATTAGTCAATAATGGATTACGTATTCGCTAGTTACATGTATATGCATATGATTTCTGCATTGGGAGGCAGTTGCTAATGAATGATAGTGTAAGACAGTTTGGAGCTTTGTTCTATTCGATAAGCCTATCTCTTCCCCAAAACATGTCTCGTATCATCACCATTTGGACAAGCGCTCTCATATTATCCAAATATATGGGAACAATGATATTGTAAAAAAATATTGTATGAAAGATGCCAATACCTCAAAATCTTGGGCGTAGCACTTGCTCATAAGGTAAGAATATCTGCTAATATTCATGAATGCATCATCTCTTATTGGCACTGAAGTTGTAAAATCTTGTGAATTTTCATTTCAGAAAGTACTATAATATTCAAATGAGCTATCATGATGGACATTCTCATCAATATATTATCTTACTTACAGGTCGTTCGTTCCTTTCGCTCAACTGTTCCGTAGTCAATTGAACCTCTGATTCATAACAAGTAAAATGCACGAAAAGATTTGATGGCGGTCTTTCGCAGAGTTTTATGAACTGCCAACCCACAGAGCCCTAATGAACATCATCAATATGAGGACTCCACCCTTGTGCACCACAGAAGGACAGGAAGCTGGTTCTAGTTATTGGGCTCACTCATGCGCTGCCAACAAGAATGGGAAGAGAACCTACTATCATTGATTCTGTAACAGTCAAAGAAGTCCAAGTGAGTTTGTCATTATTCTGGTTTTAATTTGAGCATATATCCATGATATTATTTACCATTATAGTATTACAAATACTACAGTTCTCAGTTGGTAAATAAAATCGGCGGTCACAGAAAAAACCATCAGCTCTTCGCATTCATAAAAAAAGAGCAGCATAACATAACTCGCACGTTCTCAGCATACATGAACAATCGGAAAATTGGTGTTTTATACAATTCATGAATTATTAATACAGTGCCCAGCTGTATCACAAGAGCTCCAACAAAACGATTATTTATCATACCCGAGGTGACAACACCTTACGATGATAACATGAAATTGTTAGTAAAAAGGGCGAATTTTTACCCATTCCACTTTCTCTCACATTCGCAAAGCGCGCAATCAGGAAAAAATCCATGCAAAATACATATATTACATCATTGTGCTGATATATATTGTCTGCATTAAAAACAACGAATCGTTAATGTCAGGGATTGAGTTATTTTTGTCATTATTTGATCGGACGTGAACTATACTTGAAACTCTATATAGCCGAGCAAGAAGAGGATAATAATAATGAATGTATTGTCTAATAGTTAACACCAATTACAGGACAAGTTACAGAAAAAAAGTGTACTGAATAACTTATATAATACATACTGAACATATATGAATATTTATTTGAGTAAGTAAAAAGTCTTGGGAATTCAGTCAATATATTTTAATTTCTTTCCTACTTTACAGTTTCGGCTGTACCTCAGCCATCTTCAGAAGCGCTACAATTTGATTATTTTTTTATCACTAATTATTTATGCTAAGTTTGTCGGAAATACTTACAAAAGAGCTTGAATTGTGAAAAATTAAAAATGTACATGAACTGTGATGTCGAGTTTAATAAAATAGCGGAAAAAAAAAAAAAAAAATTATTTTTTTCCATTTGTCAAATGCCACAACCTGCATCTGTGGAAGACGTTTACCAAGTGCGAGTAAAAAATCGTGTGTGCACGCATTGTCAAAAAATTACAAATTATCACAAGTAGAATTGAGTTAGTTATAGTGTCAAACAATTAAAAATAGATGCAAGCTTGTGCGTGATGCAAGGTGTCAAAAATATAAACAAAAATTAGGAAAAGTACCACCGATATTAAAGAATATTTTTGTATATAGTGCTAAGTGCAATAGTATCTGTTTTTTCATTGATATTTTGTTTGTCTTGTTTTATATACAACATTTCTAATGTAAGTCTTTTGTTCAAGTTGATTTCATTATGGATAATACTAGTTTCATCAAAATTAAAAGTATGTCCTGAATCTATGCAATGAGTGACTAGAGCACATTTTGGCGTATTTTTATTCAATTTTTTACTGTTTCGTTTATGTTCATCAAGCCTTGTTTTCAAATATCTCTTGGTTTGTCCTGTGTACTGTGCTCCACAATCATTGCATGGGATTTTATAAATTAAATTAGATCTTAAGCTTTTATCTGTTTCATCTTTTATTTTGGAGAATAAATTACCTACTGTCTTGTACTGTTTGAAACAAATTTCAATTCCCTCTTTATTTCTGAATACTTGTTTAATTTTGTAGCTAACGCTATCTATGTACGGAATTGTGAAGTACTTATCGGTCAAAGATTTTTTATTATTTATGTCATTGTCATTCAAATTAGATGAAAGATTCATAACTTGATTTTTGATACCATTTATGACGCCAAGTGGGTATTTATTTGAACGAAGTAAATCAGTTACTATGCTGCTAACTTCGTTATGATATTTTTCAGATGTCAATTTGAGTGCTCTGCTAAAAATATTTCTAGCAACATTGAGAAGTTGACTTTTTGGATGATTAGACTGAAAATTTAAATACCTCGTACTTGCTGAAGGCTTTTTGTACCATTTGCTGGTAATGTTGCCACATTCTTCTTTAATCAGTAACATATCGAGGAAAGGTAGGGTGTTATTAACCTCTGTTTCTACTGTGAATTGAATATGGGCATTAAAGCTATTGAAAATGGTTACTATCTCATTTATTTTAGATTCTGGCACTGCTGTAATCAAATCATCAACGTACTTTTTTATGAACGGAACCTTAAATGACAACTTTGCAACAACTTCTTTTAGAACCAAATCCATAACTAAATTTGCCACTACTGGAGACATTGAATTCCCCATTGCTGCACCAAACACTTGACGATAAAGCTCACCATTAAATTTGAAGAAACAACTTTCAAAACAAAATGTATCTGGAACAAATTCACCAACTGATAAACTATCAAAGTATTTGAGTCAAGTATTGAGGGACTTATATGAAGATGAGTATTATATCAGAAATTCATTCGAATTCCAAGAGTTTGTCACTCAAATAACTTTAGATAATGATTATGTTCTTATTTCATTAGATGTGGTCTCTTTATACACTAATATTCCAATAGACCTAGTGCTTCAAGCTGTCGAACAAAAATATGATATCATATCGAAACGGACAGACATACCACTCGACGAGTTACTAAATTTAATTACATTTTGTTTTGAAAGTTGTTTCTTCAAATTTAATGGTGAGCTTTATCGTCAAGTGTTTGGTGCAGCAATGGGGAATTCAATGTCTCCAGTAGT
The DNA here is from genome assembly GCA_963989225.1 of Dromius quadrimaculatus. Classification (NCBI taxonomy): domain Eukaryota; kingdom Metazoa; phylum Arthropoda; class Insecta; order Coleoptera; family Carabidae; genus Dromius; species Dromius quadrimaculatus. Next base: position 11,100,913 of record OZ022328.1, read on the forward strand.
GGCAAATTTAGTTATGGATTTGGTTCTAGAAGAAGTTGTTGCAAAGTTGTCATTTAAGGTTCCGTTCATAAAAAAGTACGTTGATGATTTGATTACAGCAGTGCCAGAATCTAAAATAAATGAGATAGTAACCATTTTCAATAGCTTTAATGCCCATATTCAATTCACAGTAGAAACAGAGGTTAATAACACCCTACCTTTCCTCGATATGTTACTGATTAAAGAAGAATGTGGCAACATTACCAGCAAATGGTACAAAAAGCCTTCAGCAAGTACGAGGTATTTAAATTTTCAGTCTAATCATCCAAAAAGTCAACTTCTCAATGTTGCTAGAAATATTTTTAGCAGAGCACTCAAATTGACATCTGAAAAATATCATAACGAAGTTAGCAGCATAGCAACTGATTTACTTCGTTCAAATAAATACCCACTTGGCGTCATAAATAGTATCAAAAATCAAGTTATGAATCTTTCATCTAATTTGAATGACAATGACATAAATAATAAAAAATCTTTGACCGATAAGTACTTCACAATTCCGTACATAGATAGCGTTAGCTACAAAATTAAACAAGTATTCAGAAATAAAGAGGGAATTGAAATTTGTTTCAAACAGTACAAGACAGTAGGTAATTTATTCTCCAAAATAAAAGATGAAACAGATAAAAGCTTAAGATCTAATTTAATTTATAAAATCCCATGCAATGATTGTGGAGCACAGTACACAGGACAAACCAAGAGATATTTAAAAACAAGGCTTGATGAACATAAACGAAACAGTAAAAAATTGAATAAAAATACGCCAAAATGTGCTCTAGTCACTCATTGCATAGATTCAGGACATACTTTTAATTTTGATGAAACTAGTATTATCCATAATGAAATCAACTTGAACAAAAGACTTACATTAGAAATGTTGTATATAAAACAAGACAAACAAAATATCAATGAAAAAACAGATACTATTGCACTTAGCACTATATACAAAAATATTCTTTAATATCGGTGGTACTTTTCCTAATTTTTGTTTATATTTTTGACACCTTGCGTGATGCACAAGCTTGCATCTATTTTTAATTGTTTGACACTATAACTAACTCAATTCTACTTGTGATAATTTGTAATTTTTTGACAATGCGTGCACACACGATTTTTTACTCGCACTTGGTCAACGTCTTCCACAGATGCAGGTTGTGGCATTTGACAAATGGAAAAAAATAATTTTTTTTTTTTTTTTTTCCGCTATTTTATTAAACTCGACATCACAGTTCATGTACATTTTTAATTTTTTACAATTCAAGTTCTTTTGTAAGTATTTCCGACAAACTTAGCATAAATAATTAGTGATAAAAAAATAATCAAATTGTAGCGCTTCTGAAGATGGCTGAGGTACAGCCGAAACTGTAAAGTAGGAAAGAAATTAAAATATATTGACTGAATTCCCAAGACTTTTTACTTACTCAAATTCACTCATCCAGTCAGCTCCATCTATTTTATTCAATGAATATTTATAATTATAATATATTGATTTGGTGCAATGAATTCCTCAAATTACTGAAACTAACAATAAATAAATCTATATCCAAGCGAATTCCATTTGCTTTCGAATACATGACCGATACAGGTGACTTAGTTAACAAATTAGTTCTAGTTACAATAACCTTAGAGGTAAGAAATGATCTAGCCGATAGTCTAGGAAGATTTATATTTAGTCGACTTGAAACAACAGGACAATCAACAACGTCATGTATCAATTTATGAATGAAGCAAACCGATATATTCATGCGACGCTGAAACAGTGATTGATAGCCAAACCTTTGTAATAAATAATTTTCATCAATACCGCGTAGAGGGTATTGATCGTCCTGCTGATACACAACAAATTTAAGAAAGCGTCTCTGCACTGATTCAATGTATTTAATGTAACTATCATAAATCGGATACCATACAAGTGAACAATATTCTAGTTTAGAACAAACCAGTGAAGTGTACAAAATGTGTAGTATAGACGTACCATCAAATGATCTAGTATTTCTCATGATAAACCCTAACATTTTGTTACCAGTAGAAACAATACGATTTATATGAATAGCAAATGCTAGTTCCTAATCAAAAAGTATACCTAGATCTTTTATGGTTAAACATCCTTCCAGAATCAAGTTACCTATGTGATAAATAAGAACTAAATTATTCTTACGGTGGTAAGACATGACTTTAAATTTGATAGGGTTCAACTTTAATCTATTATAGGAACACCAGTTGTTGACAGAATCAATGGCGGATTTTAGAACCAAACATTCATTTATGTTTTTAACTTCAAGATATAACTTCAAGTTATCGGCGAACAATAAATATTCACAAGGTGAATAATAAAGGACCTAGATTGAAGCTCTGCGGGACTCCAGACAGTACATGGAAAGTTTGTGATTTGCAGCTGTTGTACTGAACGTACTGTTTCCTATCACTAAGATAGGACTTGAATAGTTCTAGAAGGGAATCACTGACACCAAATGAATCTTATTTATAGAATAGCACATTGTGGTCAATCTGATCAAAAGCTTTTTGGATATCAGTATATACAACGTCCACTTGACCATCCCGATCCACAACTTAAGTGAGGTACTGTGTTAGTACAGTTAGATTAGTTACAGTGGATCCATGTTCACGAAAACCATGTTGAGCATCCGAAAGTTTACATTTGACACTTTTGTGAATACTGAAATGGATAAGCGATTCAAATACCTTGGCAAATTTGCAGAGAATAGAAATAGATCTATAGTTTTTGACATTACCCGCATCACCGCACTTGAGCACTGGGCACACTTTGGAGACTTTTCAAATAGATGGGAATTGTTTTTTATTTATGATTCAATTGAAGATGTGGCTGAGCGGTGCAGTTAAGGAATATGCGCAATCTTTGAGAAGAAAAGCCGGAACTTGTTCAACTCCAGTGGTCATTTCATTCTTAACATTTTTCATAACATCGAGTATACTCGACTGATATTAGAGAAATTAAATCAGATTGGAACAGATTTCTTGTTTCAAATTTGACATTGTCAATATCATGATAATGATAGACACTTGAAAAATACTAAGCGAATATGTTTACTATTGACTGTGCATCACTGTGTTGTACATCATTGAGAAACATAATTCCAGGAATGCGCGACTGACATCTTTTAGACTGATCATAGGACCAAAATTGGGCTCTCCTTCAGTGAAGCTTTAGCATTCATAAGAAATTGTTCATATGCATTAGCTATATCCAGTTTTTTTTGTCTCCTTAACTGTTTGAATTCTGTGTTATGTGCCTTGCTCTGACTTCGCTTAAATTTGTGATGGATTTTTTCTTTCATCCGTATGCTATCAATAATTTCTTTGGTAAACCAAATCGGATTATTACAACCTTACCATGATCCATTTGATATGCTGTACAAGCTCAATATGAATATATAAACTAGTTTCTTGTATCCCTTGCTTGCTCAACAAATTAGTATTTGATGTTTATACTTGGTTGATCGAAAAGTCCCCCAATTCTTCGTGCAAGATTCCGCGCTTGGGAGTCGATGTGCATTTACTTTCCGCAGAATTATTATTTCCGTTCATTGTGTGGAAAGTTCATCACAAAATACCATTACTTCCTGATTAAGATTGTGTCTGAATTACAAGAGATTCAATTGCTGCACTAGTGATATTTGACATATATTTGAACGAATCTACGAATGTTACCATACATATCTCAAGAATATATCAGATACACTTATCTTCTTAACTCTATGAGTATTGTCGTATTCATTTTCGAAATTATTGTTGAAGCCGTGGGAAGCTCGTACAACATGTTGCGAGAGAATATTGCGGTGTGTATTAAGTTCGGAATAGAATGCGAATCAATTTGAAATGAATCAATATAAGAGTCTATTTACTGAACATAGAGCAAGTTTTACAATGCCACCATATTTATCTCAACTTCTCACGCCACTGGCTCTCTGGATTCAACTGACCTTGAGCGTGAGGTATGTGCCTCTATGAATCTGTTAGAAAGGCCTTTGATAGAATATGTAGCAAGTCGGATTGGCTTTTGGACCTTGACGCAAACGCTATTAACATAAATTTGCTGTAGGAAACTCGTTACAACATTTCTCTTCTTTGGTGCATTTTTATTTACTTGTTAGATTAATTTTAGGTCTTGTCGAATGACTCAAAACACAATTTCTGTTCTCAGAGCTCTGGCATTGAAGTGAGATTCGCCTAGGCGAAGTCAGATTCCGGTATTTCTCGACAACCATAAGATGAAACTAAGAGTTATGATTCAAATTTATTTTCAAATCCACGGAATATATATTCTGAGTCTTGATGTCCCTGCACTGAGCAAAAAAGAAATGGTAGTCACTGATCAAAGAAAGATTGAGAGCCATTGTTATGGACTGTCCGGTAGTATATCGAAATGATCGGGTTAACCGTTTACTATGCTCACTACAACAAATCGACCAGTTCCGAGGTAGTTGCAATCCATAGCTTGATCGTTCCAACTGTTAACTGCAATTTACTAAAAGTATATCAAATTAACAGACGTTATTCTAAAATTTTTGACAAAACGACTACAAAAACATTAAGCTCATCTCTGAGTGAATGAAAATTGAAGCAAAGATGATAGTCATCGAGATAATTATTCAGAAACTTTCTTACACTTGTTACTAAGAATATGTTTAATTTCAGCTTCTTTTACTCTCACTAATATATTTCCATCTATTACTCCCTACTTTCCAAAGAAACAAACAATGGAGTACCGTTCCATTTGGAAAACTTCGATCTCGAACATTTTGCTAGTCTTGATCTATAAATCATTGCCTGATGTTGAAAAGTAGGTGTATGGCGCTCAATATCAGTACTGAATGTTCTGTTTCATGTATCCTTCTCACCACCCTTATCATTCCATGACAATTATTTGAAATTTGATGTCAAAATCAAATACTATCACTCTTGGAATCAATTTGAACAAAATATCAGTTTCTCTCAATATTAAATATGTATATATCCAACATTAGATATGTTTTCTTAGAATGTACTCATTTACAATTCATTTTTGAATCAATTCAATTATATTGATGATATCCTATCTATTCATTTTCTGAGAATTGAGACTTAATCATAATGAGACAAGAGCAAATAATTCACTTGGTTTGAATATTAATTTAATGGAGCATGGAACATTTATAACAACATTGGAATCATAGGAATCTCATTCCAATGAGACTCTCTTAATTTTAATAACAAAAAAGTCCAGCGTTCACCGATCTTTCGGAAGTATTTCATTGGCAGCAGTGAACTGTGAGAATGTGAAACTTTCAAGTGATGAAATTTTGATATTTGAGATGTGGTCAGCCGCAAGTACTTGTGTCCTTGTTGCTTGGTATCTGTCCCTCGACATTCCACTTCTGGATAGCAAAGCCTGAAGAGAAGTCCCACCAGTGTCGCTCTCCATTTCCATATATAATTCAGACTCATGTATAATTTATTTTTGCCGTCGTCTTTGGTTTGCTATGCCTTTTATTTGCGATTCGCGCGCAGAAATAAATCGCTAGGGATTGTGAGAGGAAGAAGAAGAGTGAGAGTTTTGGAAATGTTCAACTGCTAGAAAACATATTCATCGAACATAAAATCAACCTTTCAACCGTGAATCAGTTATTTGCATGCGCATCAAAATTTCAAACACTACAACACTCGGATCGTTGACGGTCTTTGCCTGAGCTGATCTGTTAGTAAAAACAAAATACTGTTCACGGCAAATTATGCAGAAGTAGAGGAACAGAATCATACCAATTCCTTACGATATTTTCCAATACCTTTTTTTCCATCCACATCCAATTCGCCTGGTGATTCGTTCCGTCTCAGCTTTCTCTATTGTAATCGAGGAATGTTTTGCATCAAATTGAGTATAAACTTTTTCTAGTATTACTTACACATGCGGGGTACTGAACCTGATGTTACAAGTATGTGTTATCATCAAATTGTTTGCGAATTTCATTCCAAGTTTCAGCAATGTTCAATGTGTAATGTGAATATTAATTGAATAAACACATCGAAAATGACCATTTTGAATGATAAAACATATAATTAATCCAGACGAATGAAACACTTGATCACCAACGCAACTGCGCTACGCGCTAAGCTTCAAAAGCTATCCTCAGGGCCAACTCCAGATGGGCAAAGGGACATCAATATTATGTGCTGTATAATGGATGAGCACTACGAATGGATGTCTGTGTGAATGATATCAGCTTCAAGCTTTGATCAATAAATCCGACTATATGCTGGTCATGTTGGTTTCTCTATGATGTTTATGCAAGTAATTGAATTTTTATCCGCAGGTTGTGCTTCGAACAAAACCATAAATTATTATAATATACTCTGGCGTGATCTGCACAATATAGCTAAAGATACTTGATAACTGGTAGCCGTATCCCACGGCTTAATCTACAAATGTTCACTGGAATCTGTATCGAGTGAAATTAAAAGTTTCGACCCTGTTCTGTCTCTCTTTGAGTGTTGTTCCCCTCGCGTCTCTTTCTAATGAATGATGATTGATAAAAATTCCAGAAGGCGTGTCACTTTAGTTGATCCCATTTTTCTGGTTTTTGCTTAGTACGCGAACATCTGCGGGTATTAAAATTCAGGTCTCGATGTTGTTGTTTCGCTGTGCATAAAATGCAATAGAAGCCAGCAGTACACTTTTAAAATTGCGGCATGTAGGTGCATTTTGCTATGCTCGGAGAAGAATGAAAACAAGAATAATAGCAAATTTGTTTGTTGCAGTAATCTCTCCTGACATAATAGTCTTTCAGTTCTGGGACTCTGTGCGATCGCAGTACTCGTAGCCTTCATTGTTTGCCTGGACTTTACTGCTTTATTGATATGATGAATATTATATCAATTCAAATAATGTCATCGGCCAGAGGTTTTTAATCTTGAAAAAAAGCTCAAGTAATTTCTTCTTGTAGCACAAGTTTTTGACTACTGGTGACTTCACAATCTAGTATTCTCAATAGTGTAATTTGTCCAAAATTGCCGCCCGATATGAGATGGTGGATTATATACTTTGTAATTTCACACAGAGCTATAAGCGGAAACTAATTATCAAGGGTTCTGGAAGTTATCGTTTTAAACTTTGTGATAGATGAAATGAATCTGGTAATGTACAAGTCGGAATCGTTTGCTGAGGGATCATATATCTACTGATTATTGCAAGAGGTACGGATAATCAAGCCCAATGGAATTTCATGTTCCAAGTCGAAATGTTGATGTGGTATCATCATCGAACATGGAATTCGAGTTGGTTTGTGTCAATACAGCAATTGTCATGCAGAATAAAATAATGGATACAGAACTTTCGGAAGATTTACAAGTCACGCTCTTGCTTTTTGTTGATGGTATGCTGTAAATAATATGTTAGTTTCCCCAGAGTCGCGTATCATTTCTTTTCCTTTTACAATGTTATCTTGTCTGCCATGTTGATAAGGTAGTTTCAATTAGGTATAAGCTAGCCATCCAATAGAAATCACGCGCAAAATCCCAGAATTTTCTCTATTAAGAATTCGCACGCTAGACCTTCCAAATCGACCGTTACACTTAGACATAGACATATCTGTAATGTCGGTGAATATTCTACAATTTTTATACTGAGAGGTTTGAAACTACTCAAAGACTCCAACATATCGTGAAACCATGCAGTCATTTTGCATTTTTATATTAACGCTATTATAGAGAGCATGAGATTGCTGAAAATTAATAGGTATATGGCTTTAAACTGCCAGTTACAAAAATATCCATTGATCAATAATTCAAGTTTGTAATAGTGGTTAAGATCAAGTACTTGTAACAATGTTGCTCTATTCTTATCCAAATGATCTGTAATGCAGAATTTGCACAAATCTGTTGTACATTTTCTCAACTATTTATTGACATCGAATAACAACTGCATGCAGAAAATAGTCTCTACGGAGCTACCAACATTCAAAAATGTTGTTGACCAGAAATTATCACTGATCTTACTTGAAAAACTCTGATCGCTCCTCAAAGTTTGATATATTCCCTTTGGAATAGCACTAAATTGTCGATGTATGCTCCTCGCAGCGTGAAGAATTCAAGTTGGACAGACAAATAAAAATAGAAATTGGAACTATCGGAAAATCAAAACATAACAGTGGCATTAGTCCGGAAATTGAGCTTCAGTACTTCTTGCAGTGCTGTCACTAGAATTAGAATATCTTCTTCCATGTAATAATTTTATTCTGACTGACAGTTCCAAGATACTACCAAGGGGAGATTCTCTTGCTTTACTACTAATGCTTCTTTAAATAATCCGACCCAAGTGGAATACAAATCGTCTTCTGGTTTCATACATCTGTTTGCTGTTGTCATACTACTTATCATTCAGAGTTAAATACAAAATTACTAATACCAAACGCAGTAGTCAGATAGCTCTTCCTTGCAGAATGGTTTAATCATATCTTGTCTCTCGTTGAAAATAGAGAATGAAACTATTCCACAATCAGAATATCATTCTCAGTCTATTAGCAAACGAGATATCAGATCAATTGGATAGTTCAGAGTCTCTACAACTTTTTTTTTATGTCCAATGATAGCTCCCATCTACATCATGCATATATGCATAGTATACCACGCCTCCTCTTAGGAATGAGGCCAGTATCAATCCTGCACAATACTCAACTATCAAATATAATTCTTCGTCGTGCACCTTTTCTTCGAATACTTCTATGACTTAATCTACGCTATTAGTCTACTAAAATAGAGAATTTTTGCAAGCCACCGCTAATGAAACGTCAACGCTAACGTCAAAAACGATTTTCTTTGTGCATGCGTATTAAAATTGACAAATAAATTCATTGTAATGTTATTCACGTCTGCTAATCCTTGAAGCTTCTTGTGAGTACTCTAAAATTCAAGCTAGCATGTTTTCGCATGAATCCCCCAAAAATTAGTTTCTCACGTTAGCGTTATCTTATTGATAGCGGAAGCTCGCAAAAACTCCCTACTATCTTATTTATCACCAATCATCACTCATATGTCTCCTATTATTATATTTATGCTGTATTCGATCCGCTACATCCTCAAACATCATGAAAAAATATCATTTCTGCAGCAGTCACCATCGAGTTATGCTTGTATAGTTATGTGTAGCTCTCTTCATTGTACAAAAATATCATGTTGGTTATTCAACATCATGGAGATGCCAGGAACTGCTCTTCATGCAATAATTTTTCATGATCATAGAAAAAAGTTCTCGTTTGATGACATCATCTGGCAATAATTGTTCTTAAGAACTTACGGTTGATAAGTGGCACATGGGTTTTAACGTGGACGGTGTGACAGTGACCTGGAAGGCTTGCACCAGCTGTTAATTATGGAAACAATCGTGCTAAAGAAAAATTGGAAAGCAACACATGAGAAAATTTGAGGTCTAGTGTAAGAGTAAGCAAATTTACAGTTTACTGAACTCTTACTAAATTAAGGAATGTGCTTTTCTCGCAAGCAAGCAATAGAGATATAGGAACCATTTGCAAGTACAATTGACGACAATAATAAATATTGTTATATTGGCATTTTGGATTTTACAAATAGAGGTCAGTAGGAAGTCAAGAAGATAGTTACATAGTTAGTCAAGAGAAGATGTAGAGAGTTAGTCAGTAGATGAGGTAGTTAGTCAAGAAGTAGTTAGTTAGTAATTTAGTGATGATGTAGTTGGTGATAAGTTAGTTAGTGCGTGAGTTGAGAAGTTAGAAGTTAGTAAGATAGTCATAGAAATAGTTTTGGACGCCGGTGATTGATAGAGTTTTGTTAACTTCACTTCATATCAGCATTTATTCTTGAATATATTCATATTTGTTAAACGTACAAATTGTTCCAAGTTCCTTCTCCTTCCAGACGTATCACATCAGATAAAAACATAGTAATCTATCCTCACAGTTCAGCAAAGAACCCAATCTACTAAATATGAATCTATTGTAAGTGGAAACCGGTTACACGAAGCATTGTAGATAATGATTTACTCCAGCAGATGTGTGACAATATCGTCACAAGTGATGAATCTTGAATCTACTATTAGTAGGATTTTTGAAAATTGAAGTGAATCCACAAAGTCTATTACAAACAGCACCACAAAAACTAGGTCTTGCATACAGCCACAAATCTGTATATATTATCAATGTCGCATTAATAAAACTGAAATCGAATATAAGAGGTTATTCACTGAAAATAATTCAGATTATTTGAAATCTCAGCTTTCTAAAGAGCAGTGGGTCACTGTATTGAACGAGAATGATGTTGACAAATGTTCCAATAATTTTATAGAGATTTTTATGTGCAATTTTAATCTAACTCACCCGAAAATTGAAATTGAATATAAAAACAATCATGTAATGAATAAATCTTGGGTAACGCCAGGAATAAAATCATATTCAATACAAATAAAACTTTTATATGACTTATTTAAGTCTGGATATGTCAATACAGGAATTTATAACAAATGTAAGAAAGAATATCATAAAGTTATAAAATATGCTAAGATCGAGTATAATTACAGCAGCTTGGAAAATAGCAACAATAATAATAAAAAAATTTGGAATCTTATAAATAGCAGTATAAACCTCAAAAATTTGGACAGAAACAGAAAAATTGAAAATTTGACATACAACGATATTAAAGTTAGCAATTCTTTGGAAATGGCAAATATGTTCAATAATTACTTCATTGAGTTACCGCAGACAGTTCAAGATAACTTGCCAAGTGCTAATGCAGATAAATCAGTAATTAGTAATACTCCTTGTTCAGACTCTATGTACCTCAATCCTATTTCAAAAGACGAGTTGATCTCGCTGATAAAATCTTCAAAAAAAATTTTTTCTGAAGAAATTGACGAAGTCTTCCACAACTTATTGAAAAATTGCTATGAAATGCTTCTTGAACCTTTGATACACTGCATTGACTTATCATTTTCAACAGGTATTTTCCCTGATACTTTGAAATACGTCAAGGTTATTGCTCTGCACAAAAAACATGAGAAGAACTAGTTAATAATTACAGACCTATCAGTATAGTCTCAGTCTTTCATGAAATTTTTGAAAAAGCTACGCTTTCTAGAGCTCTATCATTCATTGAAAGAAACAAGATTTTAATCAATGAACAACACGGTTTCAAGAAAGGTCGTAGTACTATGTCAGCTTTAAGTCAGTTTTTAGATTATGTCTACAGTAATGTTGATGAGGGAAATGACATATTTGGTATTTTAATAGATTTGTCGAAAGCGTTTGATTGTGTGAGTCATGAAATCCTCCTGAATATTTTAGACAATTATAGTTCCAGGGGGATTTGTCAAAAATGGTTTCGCTCCTATCTGGAAAACAGAAAGCAAGTTGTCATTCATGATAATCATAAATCTGACCCTACATTGATAGAATATGGTGTACCACAAGGATCAATCCTTGGTCCTTTTTTATTCATTTTATATATAAATGTTTCATTTTTATCATTAGATTCCGATGAAATAAGTAAAATTTCAGCTAACTTATCTTCTTGACTTTCGTCATTAAATCTTGCCTCAAATGTGAGTAAATCTGCTGTGATGAGCTTTTCTTGTACAAAAAAATATTCTACCGTATCTGTTATTTGCAATGAGCAATCACTACCACAAGTGAATAGTTCTAAAATTTTAGGATCAACTTTACAAGAAAATTTATTATGGGACCCTCATATCGACAAAATCTGCAGCTCTCTGGCATCATTATGTTATCTTATTAAACAAATAAGATCAATGTCTGGCATAGCATCAGCTAAAATATTTTATTACGGAAAATTCTATCCTATATTATGTTATGGCATCATGTTTTGGGGTATTTCTCCATCGGCAAACCGTGTTTTTATACTCCAAAAACATACAGTTCGAAATATATTTTCACTTAATAGGAGAACATCGTGCAGAGATATTTTTTATAGAGAAAAAATTCAAACTTCAGCAAGTATTTATATCCTCAATATACTTTTGCACATTAAGTCCGAAATAAATAACTTGCTTGTGCATAGTGACATCCACACCCATAATACTCGAGGCAAATCAAACTTGAGAAGGCCTAAACTCAAATTGAATAAAACAAAAAATAATCCAATTTTTTTTGGTTTGACTCTATACAACAAACTCCCCTAAAACATTAAGGACATTAGAGATATGAATAATTTCAAAAATTATCTGAAATCATTTTTACTAGAGAAGAGTTATTATAATGTCAATGAATTCCTCAATGATACCCCCAAATGATTTTAAAGTATTTATTCATATATAAATATATATATATATATTTTTTAAACTATTTATCTTGTAATTTTTTTGGCATTTCATGCTATTGTTGACTTTTTCTATACTATGTACTCTTGGTCTTTGAAATAAATGTATTATTATTATTATTATTATTACAGCCACAATAGATTAATTGAAGGTATAAATCATCTGTTCTTACCTCATGCATGGTAGAAAGACTTCCCGGCGCAAAATTAGCCGATACAGTCTTTTTGAGAAGCTTCGAGAAACCAAATTTCAAGAATGGCTCAAATGAATGAGTGACTGGAGAAAATTTTTCAAAAATCTACTTTCTTCAAAAACCTTGTAATGTTTCTGGTACCTACTAATCTTAAAACAGCCCCATATACAACTGCTAGATGTAAACATTCAAGTAGGCAACCCTTCAGATATCAAAGCTTTTTGCCACTCTGTGAAATTGTGAAATTTGAAGATAACGAACGGTATCTGTTTTAATTATCTTTGGTATTTGAATATCCTTCGTAATTAATGCTTGTATGATATCCATTACAATCCAGGTATTGTCACTTTGTGTTCAAAACATCAATTAATTCAAAGCTCCCTATTCAATAAAATCCATTCGAAAGCTGAGAATTCATGTATGTATCTTTTTTGATTTAAATTAAATTCCAGTTGTTGAGAGGTCGTGGGCGTCTGTGACAAAAGGATCTCGAACGTTAAGGGAAGAAACAGAAATATCTACTTTGTTTACCTCAAAGACTCGAGTCTTTTGTTTCTCAGTGAATTCCTGTTCAATTTTATTCCAAGAACGATTCAGGAATGGATACATTCCATGCGATATGGATGCTTGTCCAATCATCTGGAAGAGGCTGGAAAAGTTGTCTCTACAGAAGATGTATCAAGCTCCAAGCAAAAATTGGAATAAGTAGAATTCTGCGATTTTTCAAGACTTTTGTTACCTCAAATAATAAAGAAAATCTCATTCTTGGTTCAGCCAATCGCGATCATAATATGAAGTGTACAAGTTGATATTATAGAAGTGCCTGATACAAAATCTCAATATTCTAGGGCTGATTGTTTTATTTAAATTCATGCACACTGATAGGATAATTATCATGAATCAAGTACAAAATTCAGAAATTGGTGATTAAAATTCTTGAAAAGTTTAAATTTATGGTGAAAATAAGAAATAAAATTAAGACGGCTCGTAATATGAACTTTTAATTATCTTCGAACGTTCATTGTAACTATCAAAACTCTTCGACGTATACATTCTTGCAAAACTTTTGAACATACCTTAATAGCCACTACTTGAATTTCCAAGTATCCTCTCAAATTTAATCGTGAAATTCCCCATTAAACAATAAACTTAGTAAGTAGAAGGGATCATGAATATTAATTTGATAATGTTGAAGTGCTTGTGTGCCGTTTAAAGTTGAAATAAAAATTTGCAGAAATTATGGTAGGAAAAATGGGGATGTAATTAGAATCATTATTTCCCCAAACGCATGGGATTATGTGCGGTACATAAATCCTTTGTGTGTTTGGCGAATGAAGAAAAGGAAAGAACAAAATGCGATAACAAGCTTGATTTATTCTTAAGAAAAGCTAGACGGCAAAGCCTGTTTGAATATTACAGATTTTTTGGAGCTTTGTATGTGGAAACATAGAAATGAATATTGAAGAGAGTAAATCTGTCATTTGCATTCTCTCTTTCCTTCAGAAGACATTTCAATGTGAATGATCAACAAACAAGAATAGCCAGATGTACTTATATAATGTATCAATTGTAATAGACTTACTATTACTATTCTATACAATGTCATCAAGTAATGAGCTGGAGAAAAGCGAGAGCGTTTTAATAGTTGATGGGCTCCAATTTTCTTCAGTTTGGATTAGTAATTATTTTAATAAGTGTATGACATAATAATGCTTGTTTCCACATATTTTACGTTGAAGAATATTCACTACCCTTATTTTTCAAATTTTTCCAATTGTAAAGTGGAGTTCTTGTTGAGTAGATCATCTTGCATGATGAGAGAAACGAAGTGTGGGAATGCAGTCGAAGAGTTTTATTACTTCTATCCTACTATACGTGATTTTGCGATGAATAATAAGAAATAGGAGAATACAAAATGCAATAATTCCACTTTTTCACACGTCTAACTTTGAATTGGAAGCAATTTGAAGCAAGAATTGACCTGCAAAATTACCTTTTCGATTCATTAAATTGCTGTCCTGACCATCGTCTGTATGACTGCTTTCTGCTTGTCGCCACGACAGGCACTTTTATTTATACGAGATCTGATATGCGCTCCATATATCATGAAGAGAACAAAGAACAAAACAAAGGCAATTGGAATAGGACATTGCAAACTTGAAAGAATAACATTGACAGAATGTGCATTCGCAGATGATCTGGCAATTCTCGCTAAAAGTGAAGAAGATATGCAGCACAACTTGAATGTGTGGGTTGAAGAACTGCATAAACATGTCATGAAGATCAATATAGGAAAAACAAAGATCATGGTGATAGCCAAAGAAAATAGAGCAACTAGTATATCACTCAATGGAAAGACGATAGAACAAATAGAAACGTTCATATATCTAGGAGCTGCAATAAATAGTAGGGGAAGTATGGAGCCCGAAATTAATTAGAGAATCCAGGCGGCAAACAAGAATTACTATGCTATGAGCAAAGCAATTCTAAATAACAAGCATATTTCAAAAACCACAAAAATGGCTGTATATGAAACAATATACCGACCAACACCAATTTACGGAAGTGAAACTTGGGTTCTTGATCAAAGGGGTCAAAGTAAAATACAGGCGACTGAAATGAGGTTTTTGAGAAGGATGGAAGAAGTTCGAAGAATTGACAAACTAAGAAACGAAAAAATAAGACGGAATCTACAGACCGAAAGTGTACAAAATACAATAGATAAAAGACAGCTAGCATGGTATGGCCACATAATAAGAATGCCAGAAAACAGACAAGTTAAACAAGTGTGGAATGCAAGATACCCAAAGAAGAAAGGAAGAGGCAGACCAAGAAAGAATTGGGAAAGTTTGATACAAGAAATATTGAAAAGAAATAGCATCAGTAATTACGAAACAAAGGAAAAAGCTTTAGACAGGAAGCAATGGAAAGAAATAATTCAATAATTAAATTGGAGAAATAACAATCTCGACACCCGAAAGGGTAACAGAGATTTAAATAGATAATAATAATGATAATAATATCACTTTTGCACCAAATAGACTTGACTATAAAAAGGGATTATAAAATGGAATACGTGAATCGCCAACTGCTGTTCAGTGTCCAGTAAATATAAGAAAGGCACAGAGCAAAATTGAAACGACTCATTCTATCGCATCATTTTTGCAATTTCTCCTCGCGAAAGTATTCCAAATACAAAATTATATTCTGTACGATGTTTATATTGTACGAACTCATTTCCATATTTAACTTTTTTATTCAGTCTCTGAGAAAACGCACTTATATTTTTGGTGATACTCTGATAATCTTAATCTGAATCTGCAACTCCTGATGCATCTATTAGACTCACTGATCTATGAATTTTTGAGATTGAACGATTACACATCGACTTACGTTGACTAATACTGAGAAATTAATAGAGATAACAGGTTCATTGTGGTACCGTCTATAATCCAGTTATCAATGTATGATACTCATAAGTACTTCTGTATCTCTTCAGTACTGCACCGTGAGAAGAATACTGGAATTACATCCTTGCCTTGCCTCCTGAAAAATTCTTAATGCTTATCTTTTTCCTCAGAATCTTTGGATTACCTTATCTTCAAATTTTTAGTAATTTATCGCTCAGCATTGTTCGGAATTCAGTTGTTTTATCCAGAAGTACGCTATCAAAACATATCTGCAGTGATGGTCAGTCTGTGTTCCATGATTCAATAGCCATTTGCAAGATGTCCACATCGTTATAAGTAGCAATAAAGTGAAATTATTATTTGTTGTCTGCCCCATCTCGTATGCTTTGCCAAAAATCAGAAAACGACCGGGAATGTATAATCTTTGCAAGGACCGGTAAGCAACCACTGGATATAGTCAATGTTAGACGACCATATACCTAAATCGAAGACAGGAGCATGTTGAATCGTCCTAAAACCTAACGTTCATGTATAGCTTTGCGTATACAAGATTCAGCGTGATCATTTTCTTCTCTATTCGCAAAAAATAGATCTGAAAGAAGTTTTTTTTTTATTAAAGCTTTTTTATTCACAACTGGCTTCTTTGGGCCAATAAGCAAATCATGCATGAGTAAGTATCCAAAGGTACTACCTCTTCACTCGTATATAGTATGTTATTCAAACTTGTGTTATATAACGTTTTGTTGATTTTCAATGATTTTTGTTATTCAGTTCAAAGGATTCAGTTCTTTTGGGACGTCTAAAACTGTTGCTGCTCTTGTATAGGTCGGTCACTAGTTCGTTTGGGTAGAGTATTATTTTGTTTTCATATGGTGTAGCGAGTTCTTGAATGTAGTCATGTACGTATTTTATTTCCAGGTCTATACGCAGAGTATAATTGCTTACGTACCAGGATGCATTGGCAACTCTTTGTATCAAATTTGAATTGGATATCTTTGTACATCCGCAAAGCTGTGTACCGTATGTCCAAATTGATATTATGATATATATCAGCAGTTTGTTTTCAAGTGAAAGCTGTGACTGTGGTCCTAAGAGCCAGTACATCTTTCTAGTCTCGATATTTGCTTGTATTTTCTCTGCTTCCTGATGCTTTTTTCAAATTATGCCTTCATCTAGTTGCATGTCCAGATATTTGACATTTTCTTCAGTTTCTAGTATTTTGTTCTTCATTTTTACTTGTGGGCAAATAGCTTTTTTCATTGCGAACACTATGTAAGTGGACTTCTCTTCATTCATTTTGATTCTCCATTTTCTTGTCCAGGTTTGCATCTCATCTTAATATTCTTGAAGTATGGCTGTTGATTCCACTGAATCATTGCATGCAATGTATGCAGTATCGTCCGCGTATATAGCAGTCAGAATATTATCTTGAGAAGTTAGGTCTGCTGTGGAGAGCTGGTAGGAAGACAAGCCTATAGGCTTCCTTGAGGTACTCTGGCTTTTATTGGATGTATATTTGAAACGGCATTTTCATCGCTAATTTGGAGATATCATTCCTTCTGATAGGATATGAAGAGAGGGAAGTACTTGTGGGATACTTTTAACAGCAGTCCAGTGTGCCATATTTGGTCAAATAACAGACTTATATCCAGGAAAGTGGCGGAGCAAATGTTCTCATCTTCTAAGCAATTTTTCATCTCTTCTACTACTCGATGTATTTGTTGAATTGTTTAGTGCCGCTGCCTGAAGCCAAATTGGTGCGCAGATATCAAATTATCATTTTCTATAATTATTTCGAGTCTCTTCTGTAGCTGTTCCTATTATTGCTCTCTATTATTGCATTATTATGCTTGTTAGTAAGACTGTGACTTTACTATTATGATTGAGTTTATTTGGTCGTGTCCTGAAGTTTTCTGTTGTTGAGATTATGTATCTCTTCTCGGACTTCTGCAGGTGTGAAGTTCTTCAAAATTCGTTGAGGTAATTCTGGTGGAGCGTTTAAAAATCTTTCTGTTCGGCTTTGAAGGAAATAAATGAGCAGATTATATTGAATCATCTTGAAGGGTCCCAGTGAAAATACCAAACAAATAAGATTCACGTCTTGGTGCAGAAACGTTAGTTGATCAGACTGGAAATCAAATCAAAGTAGACAGAGATAACATCAAGTAGATATTGCTGCAAGAGTTTTGCTCAAGTATAGTGGAGAGAATATAATTAGAATAAGATTCTTGCAGCTTGGTGTTAGTGATTCTAAGGGTACTCCACACTAACATGCATCTTAATAGAAGACATGACTACCAGTTTGATGCAATAGGGATGAAAGTTGTAATGTATCCAGTAGTTCAAGACCCATAATTTTAATAGAATTAGAACTGAATCTCATTAATCAAGCGCATTATAAGAGTTCGCCACACTCGTTTCGGATAAATGACGTATTTATATTTCTTGATTGATTTTATCTATTTCAACCTAATCTGGATAGATCAATAAATAACATGAAGAAATGTTTGAGATACAACAAAAAGGAACATGAGAATAAATGCTCAAATTGGCCTTCATAATTTCATATTCAAGATTCCTATACTTATGTATACCACAAACTTTCTGTAATTTTTCAAATTAATTTACGTTGCGACCGTCATATGACATCCACTAACGAATATAGTGTTGAGCATGCAATAGGAGATGAACTAAAGTTTATAATATCACAAGTTGAGTTATCGCAGGAGCTCTCAGTAATATTCAATTTGAATCATTCCATTTTAGTGTCATGATTAATTTTGTTACCGCAATGTGACAGTTGCACAGAATCAGAATCTTGCCCCTTTTCGTCTTGAATCTCGGTCCGCTGTCAGAATTATTCACAACAAATGATCAAACAATCATTTTCATGAAGTCTTCTCCAGCGGATTTGAACGAGTTCAGATTTTTCAAAAGTCTGTGCCATCTTTATATCCCAATTTGTCAGCTGCTCAATATGAAGGCGAAGACCTCGACTTGGCGATAAGAGGAGCCATGTGAATGTGAACGTGAAAGAGCTTAGGAAGCTGAGGGAAATCTTTGATGTCCAAGTACGGAGTTGGCGTGAAAATGATGAACAGCGGAGAATTTTAATATGACCAATATTAGATTTCATATTCGTGTAGTTTTATGAACTCTACAGTGTGTAAGTGATTTATATATATATATATATATATATATATATATATATATATATATATATATATATATATATATATATATATATATATATATATATATATATATATATATATATATATACACTCAATTACTTAATCACAAGACTCAGCTGTATGTTATTTACATTTCGATCTTCCCATCATCTTTAGGAGTGTCATGAAGACAGATAGCATTCTAATTTAACAGAGGATATTTCCTCCTTTTTTGAGTCACTTAACGACGATGAATGGTTCATGCTTACTACCTAAATGACAAAAAATATCTAGAACACTTTCAAGCTAACGGTTATTCGCTCAATCAATCGATTTGTTCTGTATTGTTTCTTGCCAATCCTCAAAAGATGCATGTGCCGAATCAATAAATTTTGCAACAATGATTCCAGAATAGCTGTGTAGAGTCGAGAATATACTCAAGTACAATGTTCCTCATGTATTTAATGTAATCCTCTTAATATCCTCACGAACGTAAAGCTGAATAAATTCATTCCGAAGCACTCTTGTTTCTTTCCAATAGGAAAAACAAAAGCAGCCAACAGATATTGTCAACTGCTCTAGTAGTTCGGCAATAACCATTTAAAGAGTACACGTGCCATTGTCTTTTGCTCGTGTTACCGATTCTATGCTTTCAGCTTCTAACAAAAGAAAGGAACTATTTGCGCATGTGATGTTACATTACAAATCAGTGAAACACATGCGGAGACAAAACACAGTCGCTACGCTATTGTTGTTACGGTACCCTCATTTCACTCCTTTTGGAATATAATGATAATAACCTCTTTCATACAGTCATATTCTGCTTCTGTTGTATAAATGTGAGAATAACCTGTCCCTAGCTACTCTCCAAATTAGATGCATCGATAATTCCTGTTTTCGAGCATGAAAGCTCATACTGTTGAATACTACTTCCTCATAGGGTCTTTAGACAGAAGTTTACAAGAAAACATAACGAAGAAGTGACATGAAAGAAATTGATAAAAAGACATTGGTTGATCTAAGCACACTGCATTTTGTACAAGAAAGATATTACAAGGAAAAAAACGTCATTGACAATATGACGACAAGTCATGCACATTATATTTCATGCGTTGTATTTTATTGAACCAATTTAGTTCCTGGCAAAAAAGTCTGAGAAAACAGGAGAATATTTCAAGGATATGTACACTTAAATTGTTTTGTTCGAACCGTTCAAATCGTTCGTAGGGCCCTTCGGACATCATTTCATTGGTAGATAAACACTTCTTTGGACAATGCTATGTTTATTGTATTCCATCCTGGTTCTTGACAAATATAGGACATTTTGTTGAATCAGTCAATTTTTAGCTTTAGCTTCTTATAGCTTCAAGATAAGAACTATCAAATAAGATCATCATGATCATTATTGTCCTGCCATGGATTTGTCTCCTAGGTCCAGACAAAATAGATATTCCAGTTTGCAATATCTCTCAACAAGCTAGATTTTTGTATAGGTCTTGAATACGTCATCACAAATGCTATGTCAGAAGTCTCCATTGATCCCGCTTGTGCGTTGCTGTTTCTTAGGTCAAAGGTCACAAAATTTTGTCTTCTTCCTATATCTTTGAAGCATTGAAAGCTACTGGAGAAACGGTTGATATAAAGTTTGTAGTTCATATGATTCTCTACAGAATTATATCTGTATTTTTTTCCCAACAAAGCACCGTTCTCGAGTTATCTCGATTTTAGACCGTAGGTAGGCACACATATTCGCACTATTTCTGAGGTAGTATACTCGGCACTTTTATAAAACGCGGTTTTTCCAGTGGGAACTCCACGATATATTTCCATCAAGGAAATCTAATGAGACAATATTTTCTCAATGTAATAAAAATTGTAGCAGCAACAAAAAACATTATCCATCATCACATTCTACATGATGACTCGATTCTTCCTCTTCGCTCTCTTCTTCCTCTGCCTTGTCAATTTGTGTTAACTGCCTTAAGAAGAGAGATGTATTAGTTGGATCTTCATCAATTTTGAAAAAATCTTTTTTGGTTGCATTTGATCCAAAATTAGTGCTAGACTGACCTTGACAATTGCCACAGACCGATGAACAGAACAATTAAACTTTCCGTCACCCACAATCGTCCATGCAACCTTTCTTGCAGTTACAAAAAATTTAATTCACCAGTTTCTCTTGAGCAGGTGGAAGTAGAGTCTGCATTGGCTATTATTCATCAATTTCCAACCCCAGTCTTCAGGATGTAGTTCATTGCTCAGCCTTACTTGCACTTGGTAGAACACACGAAACAAGTGTTGATAAGCAGAAGCAGATGTCGGAGGAGCTGCACTTTTTTATTGTTTCATGTATAACGTAATTTAAAAATCTACACTTGTTTATCGATTCAATTCATTTCGGAACTCCATATAAAGCAAGGAGAAAGCGAAAGAATGAAGTCTGCTGAAGAGTTAATGTTTGTGAATATTTCTGCGGTATCAATCAGATAATTACGTTTTTCAAGTGATTCAAATGCTGCAGTTCTGCCCCTTCTGGTAATTACTGATGTCGAATCGCATGTAGGAATGATATATGAGCTTGAAATCTTCGATATGTAGTTCATTTACATCTTCAACAATGATAGTTATATTGGTGCTACTGAATTGTTCTATCCTGGTTTCAATAATAAGAACATCAGCATCATCATAAGTTTGCTCAACAATAATGATGGTAGCTGAGAATTCTTTACACAACATCGAAAGCAAGCAAGATTTAGGGCCTTGTCCCACCAAAGCTACGCAACAACGACGCGTAGCTTTGGTGGGACAAGGCCCTACTTGAGTCATGTTGAAATCGTATCGCTGTCGCGCAGCTTTGGTGGGACAAGGCCCTATATAAATCATGGGTTAAACACAAGAGATACACGCTGTCGACATCGGGTCATTGTCGCGTAGCTTTGGTGGGACAATGCCCTTATTGTGAGTATCAGCGAGAAATTGTTTTTGATTTAATGAATGAAAAAACTTTTCAGAACTCGTTTTCCAAATAAATATGTTTTATTGGGTATAAATTCTGTACATTAATTAGAAACACCAGGTTTCGACAGCAAAATGCTGCCTTTTTCAAATGTAAAGAAATATAAATATAATAAACAAAATTGTCAAGACAACAAAAATTAAAGTACAAATAGTAACTAGATAAGTTTTAAAAATATATAATAACTCCTAGGATCGTAGAACTCTGCCTGTGATTGATGATTCAATATCCACAGGTCTTCAGAAGATAATAATGAAAGTCTAAATAGGGAAATTGTCAACTCCTTGTGATTCTAGGTCAATCTGGCTCTACTCTTTTTGGTTTGGCGCATAACTGAACCATCCACAGATCTCCAGGAGATGGTGATGAAGTAACTCTTGCAAGTTTTTGATTTTGATTTGTTGGAACAGTGTTTGGTCGATCAAAAACAATATCAGACGATAAAGATGTGTCTGTAAATCGACAACGTTGTTATTAATATTTTCTAGATTTGAAATCGCGATTGCTCGAGAACAGTGCTTCATTGGAGAGAAAGTATGAATAACTTTTTTGTAGGAAACTTCATGATCTACGAACTATTTCCCATCCATTTTCCCGGTAGCCTCCACTATTTCAGAGATATACGCAAAAAACAGAAATTAGTGACCTTTGACCTCGTATAAAAAACAACGCACAAACGGAATTGATTAAGATTTCTGACATAGCATTTCTATTCTAGACCTGTACAAAAATCCAGTTAGTTGGGAATCATGCAAACCCATCACTTTTTTTTGTCTATTTTGTCTGGGCTACCTGGACAATTTTTCTATATCCCAACGTATTCGCAGCTTCAGTTCTCCAGTTTCTCAACCTGGTTACCTCAAGATTTCTCCACATCTAGTCTTTGCATAATTTTCTATGATCCATGTTTTGCTTCTCAATTAATTATCTTCATGTAGATTTTTCCGATCTGTTTCATAACAATGCTTTATCACTACGATAGGCTTATTGGTCCTTGGCGTAATTATCATTTTGAAGAGCTATTTCTCCTGTTTTCATCTGCCCAGAGCTTGACGTCCATCTGAAATGAGTAAGGCGTCTATTCTGGAGTTGCTGAGGTTTCTACGGACTACTTTACTGAAATGGGGGTCATAATTTTGAGAGACTATGTGATGGATTATTTCTTTGAGCCCTCCAATGGTCGTTCTTTTTTACCAAAATGAATATACTGAATGGTATGTCTGTTAATCTACTTCCCTCGCAAGCTGGTGTCAATTTTAAATTTTTCTGTTATGTGACCATGAAGTGTTATTCACAGTTTTGAGTTGGAACAATCATTCCAGAGATGCGGTGTCAAACTTTCCCGCGAATTTCTGTTACCATCTGTTTTTCTGAAGTGTACGCTTGAATAAACTGAGACTCCTTGGAGACGGCATTCATATTTCAAATATTGAACGGGTCAAGTGTGAGTCAGTATGAGTTAACCGTTTCATTTCGCCGAAACTCATATTAACATCCGATAATAATGTGGAGCCTGAAAGATTAATCGCATCCCAATAGTATATTAAATCAAGACATTTGGAGATAGATTTTCAGAATGCGTACAGGATAGTTCTATGAATGTACATGGTCTTCAAATATATAGTTAAATTTTGTTGATAAATACTTCTATCAAAATTTGAATTAGTTGGTGGAATGCTCTTCCCGGCTAAAAGCTATTAAGGCGTCTGAGACGCAGTGATAATATCATTCATTAAGATGGCATACATGGCTGCCAACTCGATTTCGCCGCGATATATCCAATTTGCATGTAAACAACATACATCGGAAACCCCAGTAAAGAGCCTACGTGAGGTTGATGTCTGATCTCATTAATTAGACCACGGCGCAGATTATCTTTCTCACCTTGCTCCGGGCAGAAAATTCCCATCTTGATTAAATACCTCCCCAATGAACGTATGTTCAATAGATTAATCCCTAGATAAATTTACGCATGATGTTTAATCGCAAGTACAATTTATGATTCTCTAATTTTATTGGAACCGTTCGCGAAAGTATGGAATCAGCATAATATTCCCGTAATATCTTGATAGGTAGTCTAATTATTATAATAGGTAGCAGTCCTGTTTACTGGAACCATAAGCAAAGTTTTTCAGCAAACAAAACAACGCTTGAGAATATTAATATCTCGAATATGATTTAATATGCAGAACACGATCTGTTACTCCATTCTTACTTCAAGAAGAAACCCATATTAATAAGTAGCTGGAAGACACATTTCAAATTATTTAACTATATCAAAACAACAACAAAGCTCACAAATTTCAAATCAGCTCACATCAACATTAATAAGTTCTCAAATCTTCGAAGTTTCAATGTAATCTCTTGAAGTTTTCGTACAAGATTGTGATAAAATTTCTATTCTCCTCGAAAGAGGCAAGTTTTGTTCATGCTACTTCGTCGATAAGCCCTGATTTGATTCCAATCTTATACGCGAATAAATTGAATTTTTTGCCCCAGATACCTACTGACGAAATAAGGATGGGATTTAAAAGTATATACACTGACAATACGATGAGACAAAACTTGATAAAAGCCGTGAAAGCGATGCAAAATTGATTGTGTATGTACATTTGTGCTTTGATGTTATTGTATCACTTCTACTATTCTTCAATAAAAATTGACCATGAGGTTGATCGGAAATAATTTCTGTTATATTGTCTATGAAACGGATGATTCGTTCAGACAATTATCTCAAATGACAACAAGATCATCGATAAGAACTTGGAGCTTGTGTTGAACTACCAGTTGATAAAAGCACGTCGTAGAATTGCAGAATTCTCTGTCTTTTCTTTCATAGCGATTATCAACTATCAAGTAATTTATAACCCCAGCTCAATCTATGCCTTGCTGTTCTAAACCATGATGATAAATGCTGCTAAAAAGCGCCTAATATGAATTTTTATCGCGCGGAAAATGCGATCACATTGTTGGTTTGTGTGATTGTTGACGTTCCACTTCAGTTTCTCCTCCGACTTTAATATATCAAAGGTGTATTGTGTTTGACGTGACACATTTTTCAGAATGAAAAATTCGTAAGAGAATCTCGTCGCAGAAGAATGAAAATTTCCATTGTAATGTGTTTCATATTGATGTGCAACGCTGATTCTTCTGATCTTGTCGTCGATTTTCATTCATACTGCAACAGAGAGCGGAAAATATCTTGAGGATGTGATCAAGCATTCTAGGGGATGTGGAATGGACCAATTAAAAGTCAGCGGGGCAGATCATTTGTATAATAAATATTATCTTTATCGCTTCAAATCAGGGTCATAATTGATCAGGTATAGAAGTACTAAGTGATTAAAACCATCCTTATGATATCTTAGTACATATTCATTCAGATTCATTCATATTGTAGTATTTGTACGTACAAATCTCTTTCCGGGAAAGATTTAATCTGGCGGAAGCTTGCAGAAGGTATACGAGCTCTCAGACTCGTGGCACCGGATGTTTGGTTAACTAGCGTTATTAAACAATAGTGTTTACACGATTAACCCTTTGGGTGAAGGTCGTAGCACACACAGACTATTCATCGGTGGATCAATACCCTTTACCCGTTACCTGAGGGCATGTACATTCCCTCAAAATCAGGATCGGTTTGTTTAGGATTCTAACGGAAGCCTTTGCTTGCTCCCTCGACTACATAAGGTACATACTAGCTGGAACACAGTTACCCAATTTTTATTATTTTGTGGATTCTGCTGACAGGGCAGTTCTTGAGATTTTGCTGAGCTAGATCATTCTATATATTAAAAGTAGTCATTATTTTCAATATATCTATGAAATTGTATTTCCCTCATCAAAAATGAACTCTTAACCCTTAGCCATCAATCCTGTTCCTTACTTCCGAGGATCATAGGTAAGATTACTTAGCAAAGTTTGTATATACAGGTAAATTCACGTTTGCTAGTTTTTTTGTCCATAGAAATCATTTGGAAATATTGAGATTACCATTGGAGATTACCATTATACCCAAATTAAAATTGTATATCAATTGTACAATTTTGACTACTTGATCATTAAAAATGTTCAGTCATGTATTAAAGATCATGAGGGTCAAATCTCAGCATCCACCCTTCTGAAATTTTCCTCGCCAAAAGAATACTCAATTAAACTGTGCAAGAGTGCAAAGTACATATACAATTCTCATAGATCATCAATATAATATAGGTTTCAGTTGTGCCATCTAATAGATAAAAGCTGTACTTCCACGTCCCACCACCTGTTGAATCCAAAATCCGAGTGAATCGATCCTCAGAGAATTCAGGAAACTTATCAAGTTTATCCTTAGATGGCAGCACACACAAAATGAGTTTGACGTATACTTTGTTTCAAGTTATTTGCAAACATACCTGCCTTCGTAATAAGAGACAAGCCGCAAACCAGCAGGCTTTTAATATTTCTATGAGCCAGGAGAGGATTAGATTGATTTGGAGATTACTAGTGCAACTGTATTTTAAACAGCATTTCTTGCAAAGTGCAATAACCGTATTTGTTAACAGTATTCGAGATTAGGGGAATTTTCAAATCCATCTAATATAACGTAATTCGCAGCTCTCAGATAACATTTTTCAATCAACTTATTTTGCACTCCCCGAGGGTGATAAACCAATAAGAGAAATGATATTATTCACCTCTCTATTTCCTAAAATTATTTAAGATGTTATATTTTTGAAAACTTGTCATTATCATCGTGAAGCTTTTCAGAAACTTTAAACGAAAAATGTGGCAACCAAGCAATAAACATAAACATGTACATTTACCGGACTGTTGCAAACAAATTATTTTGAACGTATATGACTCTTTAGAAACTAGTGAAAGTGATAGAGTTCTTATTAAAAACGGCAGAATTAACGAAAGTGAATTATACCACTGTAAGGCGAATTGTTTTACATGGAGTTACACCAAAAAGACTTGTGGATTAATATTTTTTGTATATATATCATGTATATATATTCTTTGTTGTTAATATTTTTATTTCCTTTGTACTGTATTCCTTGAAAATAAAATGACATTAAATTCTAGACAAATATTTCATGTACTAGATTTCAAATATTCTATTACAACCCTGTCCTTTCACCCCTCAAGCTAATTTAAGAAGCCACCCGCTGCGTAAGTCAAAGCAGGTACGTTTGCAAATAACTTGAAACAAAGTATACCAAAAGAAGCAGTTATACGCCGGATTTAAGAAATATGAACATTTTCACACAAATACTCCTCTAAAAAAATGTGTATTTTGCAGTTAATATCAAAATTCAGCGAACAGTTTTTTGTTAATGTCTCAGACCGATCAAATTGTTTTCAAGTTCCCACCAGTAAAAATTGAGTGAATTTATTCACCGATAGATCTTAAAAAAAATCATTCTAGTTGAGGTTTGAACAAAAATAAGGAAGCATATACTCGAGTTGTCCTTGTAAGCTATGCTGCAATTTCCCAAACTAAGACTTTAATAAAAAAATTTGAATGGAAGACCCTGAATATCTTCTAAAAATAGTATAACTTTACTTCGAACATTCTTCGGTCGATGCCCCCAGTTTCTTTTATTTGTTTAAGATAGTTTCTCACAAAATTATATGGTTGCAGGTTTATTGCACTTTCTGACCACAGCTGATATTGCTGCGCTGCCATCTATGTGCATTGCGTTGAGTACCTATGCTGGCAACATTTATGTCAAACAGGAAAATTGAAGATGACCGTTGCTGACATAGCATCGTCCAGGCTGTTATTGTGAAAATGGATAAATTTGAAGTGAAATTAATTATACCAATCGAAAATATCAATTATTAGATTCTTCAACATAATTGTATATTTCATTCAAAAAGATAAAGAAGTCAATAAATGTACTGGCCTATTCATCGTGTTCACGTTTATGTTTTGCAATTATTTTGAAAACAAGACGAACAATAATGAAAACGTATCTATTGTTTCAAAATAGGTACAAGATCAACATAAATTTACATTATAAAATCTTACAATCAATGTATTCATGTAAATGATAATTTGAATCTCTCTTACAGCAATCTTCTTATATTAAATTCTTCGAGAGGCTTGTCAAAGTCAACTACATCATTCATCACTTGAATATTGGGGGATGTTGACAACTTGATTTGGAATGTGAAAGGAGTCTATATGGTCGTAATAGCTTTTATTATACATTAATTTGAAGAAGTCGCTGAAACAGAATTAGTTCCTTAAAAGTGGAGAAGAACATAAGAAAATCGGATCTGGAACAAATGGAAACATCATAAATATTTCAAGGTGATTGATTTCTTATATATTCTATCGATTCGAAATAATTCTAGATCATTTGATTCTGAGGAGTATTTGAATGATACTGAAATGAGTCATGATGAATTTTGTAGTAAAAGAGATGAAGAGAATAAATAATGGCGATACATCAAGTTTTTGAATTTCAAAACTGAAATTTTTATTGTTGAATTTATTTTGAACTCAAATTCCAGAACTATTGCTACTCAACGCACTCAATCGTAACTAGAATATTTGTTATCCAATTCTCTTTACGGTGCAGGATACGTTGTTTGCGACATTTTTCAAACAAATCAATTCAATTTCAGAAATAAGCAGTCATTGTCGAATAAGTCTCATGTTTAAGTTTGTTTTCAGTAGCTAGTCTAGCCGTAAAGTGGTATTTTATATTTGTTGGAAGAACACATATTCTTTTTCTGTTCATTGCATAATTCAAAATTGAAATGTTGAATTACCTATAAACAAGATCACGAATCATGACAAATTATTCACATATTATACTTATATTCTTTTTGTATCAGTTGCCACAGCTCAAATGTTCTTCAATTGCATTCATTTTGAGATAGTTATTACTTCCAAGTTGAAAAAGCTCTAAAAAAGTGTTTATTTCATGAAATAGTACAAAATTAGTTTGAAAATTAATATTAATTCAATGAATCGTGTATTCAATAAGTAGTTATTGAATTTTTTTTACAGTTATCTTTGTGAACCAGTCTTGTCAACTTGTGCCTTGAGCCAACTTATTTGAAGTAAAACAAGAAGTGGCATCATAATGTTTAATTATTGTTGCACTTCGATTTGGAAACTTGATTTGAAGTAACGTCAAAGGTAAGAAGGTATTCTCATTTTTTTACACAGATGAAAATTCAAATTTTTTTTGTTTCCCATTTCCAATATGTTCTGTAACAGGAGATACCAGTGCACTAATTCTATTCATTTATATATTTACAGATGTCTTCAAACCTTCCTTAGCCATTGATTTGAGTCAGATGTCGTGTATTTGAAGGACCTGTAGCCATCTCTTGCATTGTTACAAAGAAGCTCTCCGATTTCAAGATTTACAAGTGAGGGATAAATTTTAATTCTCTCATAGTTACCTAATAACTGATTTTAATCCAGGCATCCCAACATCACAATTACTCCAATCATCGGAAATGAATGTTCATGATTATAATAATATCTACAGCATCCCCGATCTAAGATGATGGTGGCTTCAGCCCCGACTCTTAGATTTGAATTTTCTGTGGAAAACAATTCTTTTTCAGAATTATTCGTTTTTTGAATGTTCCATAGCACAAGCACCTCACATATTTCACAGTTTTTGTGTAAAATTTTTATTCATGTGATTTCTTCTTTATAATAATATTATTGGTATTTTATTTGGCAGAAGAAACACATAAGCACAAAAGATATCTATATTTGCAATTCCTAATGATGAATAATCTTATATTATTGACCTTCTCGTGAATTTCTACATATCAAAGTTTTATCAATTGACAAAAATACGTTTTTTGAAAGAATTCAGTGTGTTATCGAAATGATCGAAGTCAATAATCAACATATTTTTTCTAATTACTACACATAAATAACTTTTTAAGTGAGAAATAAAAGATAATCATTACTTTACGCCGCCTTCACAACATATTACCATCTTTTGATATATTTCGAGGAAGTAAAATTGCTAGTTATTAACTGTCTGGTCAATACTATAAATAGTAAATATCATTCATGAATTGATTTTATTCATTTATTGAATACATATCGATAATTTCAACAACTTTGGGATTGAAACAGAAAAATTAATAAATTATACTTTTCTGCAGATTTTGGAGGACATCAAAACTCATCTGAGCCTTGAGCGCACTGCAGTAGCAGAGTATTTGGATAAATCAGAGGACCCGTTGTTGTGATGGATAATGGATACCAGTGGCTCCAAGAAATTCGCATTATGAATGGCAGTCATCTCAACTATGGACTTCGTTACATGAGCTGTCTTATTAGTGCAATCTAAATACATTCCGTTACTTAGGAACAGATCATTCAATAATTCTGCTTCTTTCAATGTTTTTCTCTCTGCAAAAAAAAATGTAACGAGACATGCTTTGAATACATCTGTTGGTATGTTATGGATATATATAGTCCATTATGTGAATTGCTGTGTTTTATCTTGTGCTTCTATCCCGCATTTACTTCCATGAGTAGTTCGAGAAATGCTGTAAATATATTTGGGATTTGAGCAAAATCGTGTTGTAACGTGGAGATAAAAATTATTTTAAGACATAATTGGGATTCAAAATTTGCGCATCATAGTTTCTGGGCACTCTGCTCTCGGACGTATTTTTCTGTTTTGAATATTCCGTTTTGCTTTCCTTTTTGGTTAGTAAACTATTGTTGTAGTTTTTTTTTTTTTTGCTATTTTCAATGTCCTTGTATCGCAGCTTGAGCCATCGTTGGATTTTTAATCGGTACACGACCATATAACTCTTGAGACACCCCCCTCCTAAACGACGGAGCAGACGGAATTCTTAGACTATATGCCGGTGTCGCTACGGAAAATGTATGGAACGCGCGTTTTGTCGGCGACGGTCCGGGTCTTGGTGGGATCACTGAACAAACAATATTCACATGTTATCCGACTTCTCGAAATGACGCTCAGTTGGCAACGGTACTCGTGTAAATAGACGACCATCCGGGTCTCAGCTTGACAGACCACGAATTGATTAGAGTCATTTTTGTTCTTGCTAAAACAAGCTCAATCGGCTGCTTGTGAGGTTAAGAATGAGAATCAGTAGTATAATATATTACAGTATTTCTTCAAACAACTCTGCAATATTAGTACTTAATAGCACTAAGAATAACATATAATATAACACAGCAATCAAAAAATAGCTAGCTCCAATAGTATATCAGGATACAAGTTCATAAAACCATATTTCAGTTTGAAAATACCTGATGTACGAGTGTCCCTGAATATTCTTTTATTTAATGAAGGGAAAAACTTTTTAGAACTCATTTTCTGAATAAATATGTTTTACTGGGATATAAGTTCTGTACATTAATCAGAAACACAAAATATCGACAGCAAAGTGCTGCCTTTTTCAAGTGTGAAGAAATATAAATAGACAAAATTGTCAAGGCAACAAAAATAAAAGTACAAATGATAACTAGATAAATTTAAAATATATTAACTCCTAGGATCGTGGAGCTCTGCCTGTGATTGATGATTTAATATCCACAGGTCTTTAGGAGATAATAATGAAGGTCTAAATAGGGAGATTGTCAACTCCTTGTGGTTCTAGGTCAATCTGGCTCTCTTTTTGGTTTGGCGCATAGCTGAACCATCCACAGATCTTCAGGAGGTGGTGATGAGGTAACTCTTTCAAGTAGATTTGTAGATACAAATAACTTGAAATTATGAATAAATGATTAGTAGCCATGATCGATTTAGTTCATAACCGGTATTGAAATTCAAATTATCCGGTGATTTTTCTATTTCAATCGCCTCTCTCATAAACCTCTTGGACCAATTGTTCTCTTCAGCCAGAAGCTTTGTATTCTTGAAGTCAATGCCATCTAATTCTTGAATGGCATGCTCAGTCACAGCAGATTCTTCTGGATGGTTCAATCTTATATGACAAGAATGCTCTTCTAATCTTGTTTCTACAGTCCTCTTGGTTTGTCCAATATATAGTTTGCCACATTGACAGAGAATCTTGTATATACCTGGATACTGTAGAGAAAATCTGTCTTCAACATTACCAATAAGATTTCGAATTTTTAAACTGCAAATTTCATAATATTTTTTCTTATTTCCAGTTTAAAAATTCGAGATCTTATTGGTAATGTTGAAGAGAGATTTCCTCCACAGTATCCAGTATATACAAGATTCTTAATCAATGTGGCAAAGTATATATTAAACAAAGAAGATTGTAGAAACAAGATTGAAAGAGCATTCTCGTCATATAAGATTGAACAATCCAGAGAAATCTGCTGTGGCTGAGCAAGCTATACAAGAATTACATGGCATTGATTTAAAAAATACGAAGCTTCTGGCTGAAGAGAACTATTGGTTCAACAGGCTTATAAGAGAAGCAATTGAAATAAAAGAATTACCGAATAATTTGAATTTCAATACCAGTTATGAACTTAATCGATCATGGCTACCAATCATTTGTTCATAATTTCAAGTTATTTGTATCTACGAATCTGCTTGCAAGAGTTACTTTATCACCACCTTCTGAAGATTTGTGGATGGTTCAGCTATGCGCCAAACCAAAAAAAAGTAGAGCCAGATTGACCTAGAACCACAAGGAGTTGACAATTTCCCTATTTAGACCTTCATTATTATCCCCTGAAAACCTGTGGGTATTGAATCATCAATCAAAAGCAGAGCTCTACGAGTCTAGGAATTAATATATTTTGAACTTATCTAGTTACTATTTGTACTTTTGTTTCTGTTGTCTTGACAATTTTTTTTTGTTTCTAATCAATGTACAAAACTTATATCCCAATAAAACATATTTATTCTATTATTTGAGTACATAACCACAATTTCAACTTTCTAGAACCCCTGGTTCAATCAAAGATAGTAATTTGATAACTAGCTTTCAGAATATCCAATTCCCAAGCCTGTAACTCGTACACCAATAACAATTAGTAGTTTATATCATTTCTGCATAAGCTCACATCCCTCCTGAGTACATACTCATGATTTAAGTGTTCTAGAACCTATAGTTCATCCAAATAAAAGATTTTGTAACTGGCTCTTAGAACACTGAATTCTCAAGCCTGTAGCTCATACACCAATAACAATTAGTAGTCAATATCATTTCTGCATAAGCCCACATTCCTTTTTTATACATTCTCACAATTTGAATGTTGTAGAACCTCTGATTTACATAGGAATAATAAGTTTGTGAATATTTATTGATACATTCACTTCTAAAGCTTGTACCTTGTACAGGAATAACAATTAGTAGATAATATCATTTCCGCATAAACTTTCAATCCTCCTAAATACGTACTCAAAATTTTAATGTTCTAGAGCCTCTGGTTAGCTTAGAAATATTAAGTTTGTAACTAGCTATTCAAATATCAATTTGTCAAGCCTACATCTCGTACAACAATAATAATTGGTAGTTGTTATTATTTCTGCATAAACATACAACCTTTCTTAGTACGTACCCACACTTTGATTGTTCTAGAACTTTTGGTTCACTCAGAAATAATAAATTATGTAACTAGCTATTGAAATATGCAATTCTCAAGTCTGTGCCTCATAAACATACATTCCTCCCAAGTACGTGTTAACAATTTGAATGTTCTAGAACGTCCGATTCGCTCAGAAATTATAAATTTGTAACTAGTTATTGGAATATTCAATTATCAAGCGTGTAGCTCGTACACCAATTATAATTACTAGGTTTCATTATTCCTGAGTACACTTTCATCCTTTTCAAGTACGTACTCACAATTTTGATGTTATATATATAATTAGGTAATAATAAGTCTGTAGCTAGCTATAGAAATATTCACTACTCAAGCCCGTAACTTGTACACCAATAACCATTGGTAGTTGATATTATTTATGTATAACACTACATTTCTCCTCAGTACTTACCTACAAATCAAAAGACTCAGAGCCTCTGGTCTATTTAGGAATAATTAATTTGTAATTAGGCATTGAATATTCAATTGTCAAGCCTGTGGCTCGTACACCAATAACAATTGTTAGTCAATATTATTTATGCATAAGCCTACATTTCTCTCCAATACGTACCTAGAATTTGAGCTTTCTGGAACCTCTGGTTCACTTGGAAATGATAATTTTGTCTTGAATTGGTATAATATATTTTTTGTAACTGGCTATTCATTTGATTTAATTCTTACGTTCGTGGCTCGTGCACGAATAACGATTGTATTTATTTATAGACTATATTATATTGTACTGTAATAATGGATATTATTGTCATCTGATATATCATTGTATACCAATTTATTTATGCATTAATAAGAGATGTGACCACGCTTTCTATTTACGTTCATTCAATTGGGAATATAAATATTATTGTGTATAAAACTATTTTTGATTTTAAATTCTGTCCATTCAATTCGAAACGTCAGTTTCTAATAGAATATACAGAATTCAAAGTCAAAAAAGAATAAGATTTTGAAAAATGTATAAATTATTGAAAATATGATTGTATTTTATAGTGATTAAAATAAATTTGTTAGTGAAAATAATAGCTTTTTATTCATAACAATCGTTTATAGGGCAAAATATGATTAGAATAATTGATTTACACGTATGAAGTTCGAAAAATGGCCACCAGGAGGCAGCACCTGTCAATAGGACCAATTAGCTAACCTACCTTATGTGTGAAATTTGTGTCTCCGAAAAATCCAAAATTTGTAACAGGGTAATAGGATTTGTAGGAGTTCTTGCAAGTTTTTGAGGGATTAATTAGCGATTTTCTCGAGAACTGAGGGCTTAAAGGACAAATGTCTTCCATTAAAAATATATTACTTCCAACGCCCTACGAGATTTATGTGAAACAATTTTTAATAGGGCTTATAGTTTTTGAGAAACAATATGCCACTACCCTCAATTCACAGGATAAGAGAAAATTCAATCCACCATTTGATAGCCCTTCTAAAGCTGCGTTCGTTGATGTAATAAAAATCCCCCTATAGACTGTAGTTTAGGAGTAAATCAAGAAAAACACTTCTCGAGAACTCGTGAGTTTGCTCCTAAGATTTCTGCTATCTTGATAACAAATTTCGATTTTCAAGTGGAATTCTTTCGAAAATTTGCTTCAAAAACTTAAACTCTGTATTAGGAAAGCAGAGATCCTAGGATCAAATTCAAGAGTTTTCGAAAAGTGTTTTTCTTGATTTACTCCTGAACTATGGGCTTTATAGAAAATTCGATTACATCATTGCACGCAGAATCAAAAGGGCTGTCAGAGAGTTAGATAAAATTTTCCCCCAATCCTCAAGTTAAGGGTAGTAGCATATTGTTCCTGAAAAAGTTTGAGCAGTATAGAAGATTATTTGGAGTAAATATTGTAGGGCGTTGGAAGTTGTATAACTTTTATCAAGAACATTTGTTCATTTAGCCCTTAGCTTTTGAGAAAATCGCTAATTAATTTTTTAAAAACTTGAACGAACTCCTACAAATTCTATTATCTTGATACTAATTTTGGATTTTTCAGACACAAATTTCACACATAAGGTGATTGCTTATTGATCCTATTGACAGGTGCGGCCCCCTAGTGGCAACTTTTGGAACTATATACGTGTAATTGACTAATTTTTGAATCAGAACAGCTTTTTTATCGACGGAGAGCTGATTACTAATTGGTATTATTGACATGTGCTGCCACCTGGTGGGGAATTTTGGGACTGGTATCAATAAAGGTATGAAGGTTAGTACTTTAAATAATAAAGAGTACAATTTCATAACATAATTTTTATTCATGCATAAATAGGTCAAATAATATATATTATCATTATTACGATATATATATATATATATATATATATATATATATATATATATATATATATATATATATATATATATATATATATATATATATATATATATATATATATATATATATATATATATATATATATAACTTTTATGATTCAAATCGTAAGATTTGTTTTTAAAAAGAAATCTTTATTCCTCATACAAGCAACTTTGATGTTAACAATTAGAATACAACAATTCATCTGTCTTACCACCGAGTTCTTGCATATACTTATAATGTTACATCAGCTGCAATGAACTCTGTGATGATAAGGGGAATAGCAAAGGAATTAAATCATCATTCGATCGTATTACAAAGTGTGACAGAATAACATTTTGTGAAAAATACAACTGAACAGGAATAATAAAATTATTACCGATAACATAGGATATTTATGACACAAGTTGCAGGGCCGTAGCCAGAGTTGAATCTAAGATAGGGCAGTGGTAATTACAAGTAGGGCGCAAGTAAAAATTTAACTTGATCTGATCTGGTGAATCGACTTTCGTCGTACATGTGTGAGACAGTTCTTAATTGTTGGAAAGGGAATGATCGAAACATTTATTTATTCACCTATGATCAAGGATTACCTTGTGCTCTTCCACTAGGTGGATGATACTTACGTATTTGTACACAAGATAATTTTTGATTATTGCTAGCAATGAACTTCCAAAAAGTAATTACAGCATCAATAGCTTTTTATTTATTAAGGTCTATATTAGATCCCAAGCATAATTTAAAAATACAGAATGGAAAAAAAATTAAAAATAGTGGAAAGACCTTCCTTGAAACAATCGAATCTCTCGATTCTTCATATCATTGAAAATACGAAGAGCTTTTCCATTTTTTGCCAAGGAAAGTCCGAATATCCATCGCAAAATCAATCTATCTGCACTACAGTTAACGAAATACTATCCCTATTACACTACACTACCAACCAACACCACAGACAAATTCAAATCTCGAAATCTACTTCAGATTTCTTGTCGACTAAACTTTGATTATACCAAATATAAAAATTTAGACTTTCACGTAAACCTAATCTTTCCTATTTGTCATCTGTCAAGAATAGATTCTAAGTTAGAGTTTGCTAAAACTCTCAAGTTTCTCAATAAAGTTATTATTAAAGATTTCAAATTATGAACAGTTTACTAAAATATTATCATAGTCGATGGTATTTCTTAAGATAGGGCAATGGTACCTGAAGGTAGGGCATTGCCCCATAATGCCCACCCCTAGCTACGGCCCTGACAAGTTGTAATAGTCTCTGTGATTCCAGAGAAGTTTTCAGTAGAAATACTTTTGGAATGACATTAAGAAACTAAATATAACAGTAAAATTAGTCTTTTTCTTATCATTTTCTCATTAAAATCACATCATCAAATATTTGATCACATGTTTTGAATCTATCTATTTGACATTGAAATACAAATTGTATGTTTATATGTGACCCTACAATAACTATTTCAAATTATTATTTATATAATGCAAACTAGTGAATAATATTTACAAGCTGTTCTTTGTTCAATTAACCTCATTAAAAAATTGTATTGACATGCCGCTAATAATATGTAAACAGTGCATTATGGAACTGTGCCTAACTAATTTTATTTCGAATAAACCAGAGGTTCTGAAATATTCAAATTGTAGGTACGTATTTAGCAGAAATGAGTACGTACTTGGGATG
Organism: Dromius quadrimaculatus; assembly: GCA_963989225.1. Taxonomy (NCBI): domain Eukaryota; kingdom Metazoa; phylum Arthropoda; class Insecta; order Coleoptera; family Carabidae; genus Dromius; species Dromius quadrimaculatus. The sequence continues at coordinate 11,138,595 of OZ022328.1, forward strand.
GATGTATGTTTATGCAGAAATAGTGTAAATTATTGATTCTTATTCGAGCAACAGGCTTAAGGATTGAATATTCGAATAACGAGTTACAGATTTACCATTTCTTAGTGAACCAGAAATTCTGAAACATTCAAATTGTCAGTACGTACTTGGGAGGGATGTATATTCATGCAGAGATATTATCAACTACAAATTGTTATTGGTGCACGAGAGTCAGGCTTGAGAATTGGATATTTGGAGTAAGTTACAAACTTATTATTTCTGAGTTAATCAGAAGTTCTAGAAGATCCAAGTTTTGGATACTCATTTTGTATTTAGGAGGGATGAAATGATAATAATTTCTAATTCCACTGGTGTACGCGCTACAGGCTTGAGAATTGAATATTTTAGTAGCTACAACAAATATTCCACATGATACCGCTCAAAACACACTCATTGTCTTGGGGTAAACCTAAAGTACTGAAAAGTTAGAATTGTGAGTGGGTACTCTAATGGAAGAGACATTTTGGGGCAATTGTACATTAGAAAAACTTGCTTTCGGTCGCTCATTTTCAAACTAATTCGCGTGTTTTGAAATCACGTTTTATAACATTTGTTTTTTGATATATTATTCGAGCTAACTATTCTCTTGGTTGCTGTGTTATATAATGTATTAATTTTATTTTGAAATTGATTCAAAAAATTCTGAAATATATTATTCTACTAATTCTTAAATTTAGCCCCACAAGCAGCCGATTGTGTTCGTTTTAGCAAGAACAAAAATGACTCCAATTTATTCGTGGTCTGTCAAGCCTAGATATTCTGAAAGCTAGCAACAATTTTTTTTTGAGAGAATCAGAGGCTCTAGAACCTTTAAATTATTAGTACGTACTAAAAAGAGATGTAGGTTCATGCAGAAATGATATAAGCTACCAATTGATGTTGGTGTACGAGTTACAGGCTTGGGAATTGAATATTTCAGAAGCTAGTTACCAAATTACTATCCCTGATTGAGCCAGGGATTTTAAAAAGTTGAAATTGTGGTAGCGTACTTGAATAAAAAGATAAATAAGGGCACTCGTACAACAAATATTTTTGAAGTAAAATCGGGTTTTATAAACTTGTATCCTAATATGCTATTAAGGCTAGCTAGTATTTTGATTGCTGTGTTATATTATATGTTATTCTTAGTACTATAGAGTACTTATAATGCAAAGTTGCTTGCAGAAGTATTGTAATATATTATACTACTGATTCTAATTTTCAACCCCACAAGCAGCCGATTTTGCTCGTTTAAGCAAGAACAAAAATGACTCTAATTAATTCGTGGTCTGTCAAGCCGAGACCCGGATGGTCGTCTAATTACACGAGTACGGTTGCCGACTGAGCGTCATCTCGAGAAGTCGGATTCTTCATGACATCACTAAGGAACATTATCCACACATAACATGTGAATATTGTTTGTTCAGTGATCTCACCAAGACCCAGACCGCCGCCAACAAAACGCGCGTTCCGTACATTTCATGTAACGACATCGACATAAAGTCTAAGAACTCCGTCTGCTCCGTCGTTTAGGAGGGAGGTGTTCCAAGAGCTATATGGTCGTGTACCGACTAAAAATCCAACGATGGCCCAAGCTACGGCACAAGGACATTGAAAATCACAAGAAAAAAAACGAAGACAATTATTCAATAACCAGAAAGCAGAGCAAAACGAAACATTCAAAACGGAAGAATACGCCCGAGAGCAGAGTGCCCAAAAACTATGATGCGCGAATTTTGAATCCCAATTTTGTTTCAAAGTTATTTTGACCTCTACGTTACAACACGATTTTATACAAAACACAAATATATTTACAGCACTTCTCAAACTACTCAAAAAACCGAAGTGAAAAATGCGAGATAGAAGCACGAGATATAGCACAGCAATTCACATAATGGCCTGAATATACATTTAACATTACATACTAACAGATGTAGTCGGAGTATATGCCATTACATTTCAGTTTTGTAGAAAAAAAAAATTAAATAAAATTATTGGATGATTAGTTCCTAATTCCGTAAAATATCTAGAATACATATATAAGGCAGCTCATATTACAAAGTCTATAGTAAGAGATGACTGCCATCTTGTTTGCGAGTTTCTTTGGGCCACTGGTTGCATTTATTATCCATCACATCGACAGGTCTTATTATTCCAAATATTCCGTCACTGCAGTCCACCCAAGACTTGGACAAATCTTGATGTTTTCTGGAAGGTGCAGAAAAGAATTAACTATTAATGCCCTGTTTTCATTTCGATGTTGTTAAAATCATGAAATATGTATTCAATAAATAAATGAGATCTATCAATGAATGATATTCATTATTTATAATATTGATCTGCCAGTTGTACTAGAAAAATTGTCAAGCTAATTTATCTATAAATAACACACACAAGGTTAATTATTCTAGATTTCTTAGAGATTATTTCACTCATGTCAATTAAACTGATAAATTTTGCATAGTTACAATGACAATTATAATAATAAATTCCTTGACAACGGGAATTTACCGAGGTGAATTCCCGTTATCTCGATAAATGTCCGTAGGCAAGCGACTTTTTGCGATAAATTGCCTTTGTCATGGAGAAACAATAGACAGTTCTAATATAAACAAACAATTAGTTCTCGGAAATGTCAAAATTCAATCATTTTGGAAATGCATTTTTTGCCGAAAGTAATGAAATTGATTACAAAAGGTCTAGAAATACAAGAGTATATGGAAGCAATTTAGTGCATTCTCCAATAAAAAAGGTTAGTAGTTGCAACTAACATTATTTAATAGGTACTTATTGTAGCAATTTTATTCGAGAAATATTCTCCACAAATACCACTCGCGACTTTAATTTTATCATAAATTTTTCTTTCAAGCATTGATTACCTTTAAGCAACATCCTTCGAGTCATCTGCTCAGATGCAATCCCTCGAGCTACGCTCTCGTGATTGATTCGGACAGATGACTCTCACGATGTTGCTAGGTAATCAATGTTTTCAAGAAAAATTTATTGATAAAATTACAGTCCCTTGTGATATTATATACGATTATTTCACAGCTGCGGGTTGATCAAAGAAATATTGTTGTATTCATCAGTATTCATGAGGTCATCCAGAAATACAGGGTTATCTATGTAAAAATATGAATATTCATATTAATTTTAAACTATTGAATGAAATAAACATTTCCTATAGCATTTTCACTCACATAATCACTGCAACAAAACAAAAGCAATTGGAAAATTGTTCAACTGTCGCAACTGATACAGAATGAATATAAGTATAATGCGTAAATAATTTGTCATGATTCGTTATCTTGTTTATAGGTTATTTATCATTGAACTGTGGATTATTCAATGAACAGAAAAGAATTATCTGTGTTTCTTAAGTAAATATAAAATATAACTTTATAGGTGGATTAGCCATTAAAAAAAAAATCGAAACATGAGACTTATTCGATAAAGACTGTGTTTATTGCTGAAATTAAATCAATTTGTTTGAATACTGGTGCAAACAACGTACGTGGAATTGAATAACAAATATTTTAGTCACAAATAAGTGCATTATGTAATCGAATTGTCGGAATTGGAATCCAAAATGAATTTAACAATGAAAATTTTAATTTTGAAGTCCAAAAACTTGTCAAAAATTGCAATTAATTGCTCTGATTTATCTCTACTACTACAAAATTTGTCATAAATTATTTCAGAATTATTCAATTTTTCTTTAAAATCAGAAAATTTAGAACAGTAGTGAATCAATAAAATATTTAAGAATTGAAATTACCTTGAAATTTTTATACTGTTTCCATTTGTTCCAGATTTACTTTTCTTGTTCTCCTCCACTTTAAGGTACAAATACTCTTTGTCGACCGCAAGTGATTCAAATTCATGTACAATGAAAGTTATTACGATGGTACAGACTTCTTCAATACTTCAAATCAAGTTGTCAACCTAAAGAAATGCGAGCTCATTACGAAGCTCTGATGCTTGTTGAAGGAGATGGGTCTTGCATTTGAACAAGTGTTATGGCATTCTCATCTCCTTAGCAGCCACTTCTTCCAATAATCAAGGGATAAATGACTTTGACAAGCCTTTTGAAGAGTTTTATATAAAGAGATTGCTGTGAAAGAAATTCAAATCATTACTTATATGAATACATCGATTGTTAAGTTGAACTATGGAAATTTACATTGATCTTGTACACATTTTAAAGCAATAAATATCTTTCAATTACATTTTTTGTCTTGTTAGAATGATAATAGCGTAACACAAACGTGAACACGGCAAATAGTCTAGTGGTTGCCCATAGTAAATTTATTGACTTATTTATCATTCTGATTGAATTATACAACTTTGCCGAAAAATCTGATTATTGATATTTTGGATCGATATAATTAATTTCACTTCAAAATTATTCACTTTAACAATATTAACTTGGACGATGTTATGTCAGCAACGGCTATCTTTAACTTTGGTGAAATCTGAAGTCTTCGGGTTGAATCAAGTCTATTTTCTTATTATTTTGGATTGAAAGACTATCAAATACCACTTCATGGCTAGACTAGGAATTGGAAGAAATTAAATTTCTGTCCACTGATTGAGGATATACAGGGTGGAATGCGAAATTGGAAACACCTTTTTTCTCGGGAGTTTTTATAGATACCGGAAAATTGTTCAAATAAAGTTTCTGGATCTTCCAATAAGCTAACTGAATCTGTGTGAATTTAGTAAAAAAAAAAAAAATTATTCTCGAATATTTTGCCGTACTTTTACTTTCTTCAAATAGAATAACCTGTATATTATTGCACTAATGAATAGAAAATATTTTTTGCCATAAAAAGTTTTAAGGTTTATACCTGCTAAACTTGATAGATTTTGAGATATTAACGAAAATATCTAAATGCTGTTCTCAAAATCAAGTGTGCCTTGAGAACAAAATTTGTTGACAGTTGAGTTATTTTGTATTGTATTTGCAGTACAAAAAATTGTGTTACATACATACTATTATTATTTGGTGTTAATAATGGCAGATTATTCAATCAATAAGAAGTTTGATATGATAAAATGTTTTTATCTATCAAATAATAATTCGAGACAAGCTCTGCAATTATACAGACAACAGTATCCGTACGCTTTTATCCAAACCATTCGTATTTATTCAAATTAGAGAGGAAGCTGCGTAGGACTGGGTCAGTTTCAAGAAATTACAAAACACGTGAGATAGTAGATGAAAATTTAGAAGTTGATGTATTGGCATATTTCAATGTATACCCTAAAAATTCAATAAGAGAAGCTGCATTGGAAATAAATACCACACATACAAAGGGTCTTGAGATTCTGAAAAAGCATAAGTACAAAGCCTATAAAATCTACGAAATTCATAATCTTGATCCTGGCGATGATGTGAGAAGATAACAATTTTGTAATTACTTAATACTGGAAAATATTGCAAAGCCCAATTTTTTATATACAATTTTATGGTCAGATGAAACAAATTTCTCTAACAATGGAATACTAAATGGACATAATTCACATTATTGGCAATCAGTAGAAACGAATCCACGTCAAACATTTATTTCAAATTACGCTTCTCAATTAACGTATGGTGCGGTATGATAAACAACACTATTTTTGGTTCATATTTTTATGAGGGCATTTTGACATCACAGAGATACTTAAATTTTCTGCAAAATGAATTTCAAAATTATCTGGATGATATACCATTGGCAGTTAGACGCAGAATGATATTCCAGCAAGATGGTGCACCTCCGCATAATTCATTGGATGTAACTGCGTAATTGAATAAACAATTTTCAAATTCCTGGATTGGCAACAGAGGCCCTACATCGTGGCCCGCAAGATCTCCGGATCTATCACCTTTAGATTTTTTTCTATGGGGACCAATAAAAAACAAAATGTAGGTAATGCCCGTTGCTACACTTGATGAACTGAAAAACTGAATAAGACTAGCTGTTGTTGAATTGAATACAGTTAATATGAAACAAAATTTATTGAGAAGACTTTATTCATATGTCCGAGGAAACAATGGAAATTTTGAACATTTTGTGTAGAAAATTCGATAACATTAATTCCGTTCTTCTTTATGTTCTACTATGATAATAAAATTGTTAATTTTGTTCATTGTTTTTAATAGTAATTGAACTATGCATTTCGTTCTTGATGATGTGCAAATGTCTGAGCGCGCAAAAATATTTAAATTTAAAAAATATAAACATTGTGTAATTCCCCGCGTACTTAACAGTGATATTATTGACACAAAAATATCAATGATGTGTATGCAACACAATTTTTCTTAACGCAAATACCACAGGCAAATACAACACAAAATAACTCAACTGTCAAAAAATTCAGTTCTAAACGCACACTTGATTTTGTAAAGCAACATTTAGATATTTTCGTTAATATCTCAAAAACTATCAAGTTTAGCAGGTAAGAAAGGGGTTCTTATAGTTCAATAGTTCAGGGGGAGCTTTTCCAAAGCAAAAATTATTTTCTATTCATTAGTGCAATAATATACAGGGGATTCCATTTGAAGAGAGTACAAATTTGGCAATATCTACAAGAAATATTTTTTTTCCACCAAATTCACACAGATTTAGTTAACTTATAAAAAGTACAAAAAATTTTATTTGATTAATTTTTTGGTATCTATAATAACTTCCGAGAAAAAAGGTGTTTCCAGTTTCGCATTCCACCCTGCATACAAGTATGTGTGAATGATAAGTAATGATCCGCAATCCAGTACATATGTTATTCACCACTGAACTTTGAGTTATTCAATGAACAGAAAAAATTTCTTGGTGATTGAATAAATTCCAAACAATGATTACTGATTGAAGATAAATACAAGTATGATCAGTAAATAATTTTTTATGATCCGTAATCCCTTCCAAAAGCTTTTCATCACCGCACTGATATAAGTTTATTCATTTAAAAGTTAACCGAAATTGCAAATAAAAGTTGTTGATGAAATCTCTGTCAACAGGAAATTATTGATAATTGTTTTCATGATTTGAAATTAAGAACTTTCTTAGCAGAATTCAGTTCAGTGATTTTTCTTTCTCAAAATGAGAGCAATTGTTCATAAAGTGTAGAAAAATTATAATTAATTACTCACTTTTATATCTTGAAATTAGAAAACTTCTTCGAAACAATGCAAGAGCTGGACCAGGAATCGCAAATACTCAACATGTGATCCATCCGGTGACTGACTCGAATCCAAGGCCAAAGAAAATTCCAAGAACTATCTGAAAAACAACATGGAATTCCCAGATAGAAATAGATTTACTTGATAGTGACATATAGAATTATTAAGCCCTTTATAGGTCCTCATCCCTAAATATCGTTTTAATAACGCTTTTATTGGTACTACAATTATTATTATCATTGACCATATTTTAAAGATATTTTCATATAGTAAAACTCCGAAAACAAATTAAATCGAATCTTTTGTAAACCAAAAAGGCAATTCTTGTCTGAGTTCTTATTTTAATTGATTACTAAATTATTTTTGTCCGTTAGATAGTTTTGTAATTTCTTGACGTCATGCTGATACTTCATTTTCACAATAAAATCAATCAAGATCATCTGAAATCACTGATCCAAATTGAGAATTGAAAATTTTCAGCAAACGTGTTTGAATTCTGTTTGAAGATTAAGAAAAGATGAGATATGAAGTATGAATTATTTCATGTGGTACTAAATTATAATCTCACCGTTCTGATCATTCCATATGTTGTCTTTTTCTGTGATTCCACCTTTGTTTTAGTTGCTCGGAAAATTCCTGTCATCTGTAAAAATCGATATATTATTATTGTCATCTTTGCGAGACGACATTTTATAGAGAGACTTTTGATATACAGACAAAAATGAATATTAAAATCCAAATTCAATACATACCTATGTATTCCATATGATCTTTTTCATTACTAACTTCGATAGCTTATGTTATTTGATATTGACTGGATGTTCTCAAATCTGAAACAATATATATTAAATTTTGACTTTTTTGTTGTTATGAACGTTCATATACATAATTCGATTTGAATACAAGTTACGAATAGACTGATAAATGATTGTATAACCAAATCCAGAAATTCAAGGAATTTGCTTTTGAATTATGTACAACAATAAAAATTCAATTTTTGAACACAAAAAAATTGTTTTTATTAGCTCTTATTTATTCCTACTTTCACAAAATTTGCTGTTATTCATTCCAGTATAATTTGAATAATCGTTAGGATCAAGCAATTTGAAGTTATTGTAAATCAATGGAATATATAGGCACTTAATTACCTTCATTTTCTTTGAGCTTTATGTTTTCGGTAATGCGCAGAATTTTCGCTGCAGATTCACTTTTTTTCTGTTCTTCTCCACTTTTGGGCAAACGGATGTGACAATATTCTGGAACCTCAGATTATCTCTTGAAATTCATATTGTGGGTAAAAACTGATCCAAGTTAATGTACAATGAAGACTACCCGGTCGTATATACTTCTCCTAGACTCCAAATTGATTTTTGAACTTGAAGAACTGCGAGGTCACTACGAAATAAACAAGCTGCAATTTGGCGAGTGCTATTGCATTTTCATCTGTTTCACAGCGGTTTCTTAACTTCTCCAAAAAATTACGTGATAAATGTTGTAGTTGGCTTTGACAAGCCTCTTGAAGTATTCAATGTGAAGTGATTGCTGTGAAATAAATGTAATCATTACTTACATGAATACAATCATTGTTACTTTGAAATTTGGAAGTTCCCACTGATCTGAGCAACAAATACCTTCATTATATTTCTTGCTTAGTTTGAAAATACTTGCGTAACACGAAATTGAACACGTTACATGGGCGAATGATTGTCTGTAATACATTTACTGACTCTTTGAATGAATGATACAACTATGCTGAAGAATCTGATCACTGATATTTTTAATTATTATTGATTTGTTAGGGACAGCTATCTTTAACTTCTAAAAGTTCACGAGATGGTTTGTCCTCTGATCTGTTGTGAACTGCATGCCTTTCAGTACTAGGTTCTAAGTCAATCTCTACTATCTCACGTTACAAAGGCATGCGAAATGTTGAGCTATGAACGGGAAGCGTGTATCGGTCTATAACCTTTTCAACTTTCCTATCAAAGAATAAATTATCAATCCCCATGCGGTATGAAGTCAGAGAGCCCTTCTGCTACCAGATCTCAGTCTATCAGTCAGTGAGTCAGTGATGAACATGTTCAAATTTACTTACAGTATTTTTCCAGTGTGAGGAAGCATGCCTCTCCAAAAATCGACCTAAATCTGAGGATACATAGTTTTTGGTAGGATCAGTTGTATTCATGTATTTATTCAAGAAATAATTGTCTTTGTAGCAGGAAAGTTCTTTAAAGTTACATCTGCACCTCAAATCTACACACAAAAACTTTTTAAATGATTTCTTTATAATATAATTTCTCCAAACAGTTTGTTGTAATACTCATTTGAGAAGTAAGAAACACAAATATCTATTTTGTGTATCCATACTCCTGCATTCAAAGCTATCACAAAGCAATAGGGTATGGGAATAAAATTGGAATAGTTGTGTACCTTTTCATTTCTAACAAACATACATTGCTTCCATTTTCCATTGACTTCGTTATGAGCTAGAATAAAATACAGGTATAAGTATAATCAAATATTCTAACTTGTAGAATAAGATTAATCAATGAGAACATACCATTCCAGCTTCAAATATTCATCCTATCAACACATTCACTTTTATTTTGCAGTATTTCTCCAATAAATTGTAGACTTGATACGACACAACGCTTGAAACACATGTCGACCATTTTGATACAACTGGTGACTATGCGCAGGGAGTACCACGCAAAAGTTAGCAGCAGGTGGAATATTGAAAATCAATATTAGCTAACTGAAAATAAATATTATGATAATAAGTACTATGAAAATTGCAACTTAGAACGCTTGAACACATATGATAGATTCTTATATCTTGTATAAATATTGTGTTTATTCAATTCAACTCCATTATTGAGGCTCAAAGTCGCATCAAACAAGTCATTGAATAGATTTTGGTCAGATTGTTCAATGACAGAGAATAAATATTGTAGCAAGATTGAAGCCCTGACATCTCTTGCTGTATCCCTAAGCTACAATATACAGTCCGTAATTTACATGCATCCTGGTCTTCTATTTTATGAGCTGTTTTAGATTAATAAAATGATGTTGAATGTGATTGTATATTGTCTCAATCGACATGAATTCATTTATTTATTATTTTTTGTTTTTATAATTACATTATTATGTACATAAATTAAGCCGGATATAAACAACAATAAAGTCGATGCATCTTTTCCAATTCCAATTTGTCTAAAACATACATACAATTATCAGATAATGTGTCAGTATTTTCACAGTCACTTGTTCACTCACAGAAGCACAATTCGATATAAAATATCAGTGTCAATGTCTTATGTATATTGTACCTCATGAAGGTAACACGTTACTGTTCTGGGAGACTAACAGTACAAAAATATTACATTAAAAGTATTACCTACTTATGTACGACGTCAAATTCATTCAAATTATCTAGTTTTTGTTCGGAAAAATAATTCAATACTCATGAAATTTACAGAGCTAATATAAAAGTTTCCTGGGGGAATTATTCAAAATTCATCATTTTTATTGAGTTGATGGAAACGTGTCACGCTGACTTGAACATTACTGAATTACTTCTTGAATTGACTTCTGTTGTACAATTCCCTTACATGGAATTTCTGTTTTGTTCTATTGGACAGAGAACTGAAAGATCAATAATCACCGTGACTGAGTTTCGAGAAGTAAGCGACATATTTGAATTTTTGTAATGATGAACACGCCGATTCTCCTCTCTTTTTATTATAATACAGGCGAATTAGACACTGTACTCAAAAAACCAGTAATAAAATCGTGGGCTCCTATAGATAAACACATCTTGATGGTTTTTTTACAGACTTCAACAGTTCACATGCCTCTATATGCTTGACACCGCGCATCTAGCGCGCGCATTTAGAATTTTCAAGTCCCATATCTTTTTTCTCATTTGACATACAGGGCAAAGACTTTTTTATAAACCTCTATATATAACACGAGCCAGTACACACAACCTCGTCTGCGTGGGCCACCATTATCGGGATAAATGATCGTAAAAAATGAGTGAATAATGATATCGTTGCTAACAATAATTATTTCTGAAAATTATTATCATTAAGAAAGTAATTTGATTCTGTAACAGAACTACATAAGATCATGTTGCTCGCGCATTTTACGACGGGGCATAAATCATTTTCTCTTTCTCCACCTTACACATGCCAAAAGTTTCCATTAATTCCACAGTTACGCTGGCACTGCAGATTTCTGGCTGGCGCAGACACGAAGCATACAAATAATTATTCCCACATCTTCTGAACCCTACAACATATCAAAATGAAACATACAAGAACATTCAAGCTGAAACTCCCGATCCAATCCCTGTAGCTTTCATTGGAATATGTTAAGCCGTATAAGAGCTTGTTTAAGACAAACTTTAAGACAGATCTACAGACAAAAATTCAAGAAATGGTAATTTATGATCAAGCATCGTTTAAGTAGCAATTCTCACTTGAATTTCTGCTCTTATTTTGGAATTTCAGACAGACAATCCAACTTTATGTATGTGTAAGGATGTATGAATATCACAATTCCTATTTTGTGGTTATTCAAGTCTCAAAACTTTTTTTTCAGCTTCAGGAATTTGAAAATCATGGGGAATTTCTTTGAAAACTTGTCACTAAGCCAAAAGATGTCTTATTAATTCTGGCAGGTTTCTGCTATATTGACCAATACCTTGAGAAATATATGGTTCAAATTTCTAGGATTATCAGTAATTGTCGCAGATATAACGAGTTGAACATGGACAAGTGAAAAGTATAATATCACTATCATTTTATGTTGAAAACAAAGCCAAGGATTCAATTGTAATTCGTAGAGACAGTTTCTTCCGGAGACTCTTGACACATGTGCTAGCTAGCAGATAATTGAAGAAGTAATTCAATGTCGTCATCGCTAAAGACAGTCTTCTAGAAGTAAGAGACAGGAACAAGTCAGTTTCTCAACCTTGATGTAACCTTTTGACATTTGTATGACATGAAATAATAACAATAGGACAGCATCCAATTATTATGAGTAATTATGAACTAGAAAATGGATAATCATAAATAGAATTTGATTTCAGGCAGCGTCCTTACTTGTTATCAACATAAATTAGTGGATCACATTGTTTGCACTAACATACGATATTCAAGTCCCCATAAATATAACTATATCATGCCGATATTCAAACAGAGACTGAGAACTGTCTCGGAGCTGTTTCTAAAAATCAGAATAAGACCCCAAATTCGTATCAAGCGAATCGGAGGATAAAAGAAAAATTCAATTCTCAATTGTGAACAGCTTTTGAACAACATTCTAGAGACTCTCTGACAACTCCAGAAGTATTTTGATGACGTTATCATTGACAACAGTCTTCCAAAAGTAAGAGAGAATAAGTCAACCCCTTTGGCGTGATGTCAGTCTACTTGACAACTCAAATAATAACAGTAGGGAAGAATTTTGTCACTATGATTATGGATAGCAAAAATTTATTCCACCTAAATTCAAACTTTACATTTTTATTATCCTGCAAGATAATTTGAATTCATTGAATTCTTATGATTGAATCAAAACTATGTACATAATGGGAATTCAGAATTACTATAATCTTGCAAGATAATTTCAATACATTGAATTTTTATGATTGAATTAAAATTATGTACATAATGGAAATTAGGAATTCTTATTATCTTGCAGGATAATTTCATCTCATTGAATTTTTTTGATTGAATTCAAATTATGTACATAATGAAAATTCAGAATTATCATTATCTTGCAAAATAATTTTAGTTCATTGAATTATTATGATTGAATATAAATTGAATAGAAATTATCTACATGATTTCAATTAAATCATAGAAATTAAAGTGAATTAAATTATCTTGCAAAGTGATAATAATTCCGAATTTCCATTATGTACATAATTTTGATTCAATCATGGAAATTCAATTAATTAAAACTATACTGCAAGATAATAAGAATTCCGAGTTTCCATTATGTACATAATTTTAATTCAATCATAAAGATTCGATGTATTAAAATTATATTGCAAGATAATAATAATTCTGAATTTTTATTATGTACATAATTTTAATTCAATCATAAAAAATCAATCAATTAAAATTTTCCTGCAAGATAATAAGAATTCTGAATTTCTATCATTTACATTATTTTAATTCAATCATAAAAATTAAATGCATTAAAATAATCTTCCAAGATAATAATAATTCTGAATTTTCATTATGTACATAATTTTAATTCAATCATAAAAATTCAATGCATTGAAATTATCTTGCAAGATAATAATAATTCTGAATTCCCATTATGTACATAGTTTTGATTCAATCATAAGAATTCAATGAATTCAAATTATCTTGCAAGATAATAAAAATGTATAGTTTAAATTTAGGTGGAATAAATTGTTGCTATTGAATAGCAAAACGGCGTGCCATATATGATTGATAATAAATTTGAAAAAATCATATTCATTCAATCAATTGAGTTGGATTTGGAGCACCGTTCTTACTTATTATCAACATAACACACGGTATTCAAGTCCCTATAAATTTAACTATGTCATCGACAAGGAGATTCCAGCCTGCCTTCAAGCTGTCTGTCTCTACGAATCAGAATGGGTATCCTAGATTCAGATATTGGTATTATTTGGTTCACTGTCTGACTACTTTGATACAAAGGTCATTGTTTTTTGACGATACGGTTGCCAGGATTTTTTTTTGATATCTGATTGAAGGACAAATTTTGTCGTGCACTACATTATTGCGCTGTATGCCCTTTTCATGAGGAGTAAATGAAGTGATTTCAGTTGATTCAAAAGCTCTATCCTCAACTCTATGTGTTAACCGATAGATGATGTGAACGGGACTGTAATGATTATCAATCCTATACCCTACGCAAACGAGAAATCTTCAATAATATTTTCAAGAAAAAAGAAGTTCTCAAAAAACGATTTCAAGCCCTTGCAACGAAATATTCATAGAACTCGATACAGGCGATGCATAAGAATGTTACAAAGATAAACATTGCTTTGTCTTAAACGAAGTGCGCATGTGTAACTCATCTCTTTCCAGAATTTCCTCTCCCCAGTATCGTTAAACACTTTGCGTTCAACGCATTTAGAATAATCGTTCAATAGAACGATTTATTAACTTTGAATAATTCCACCATATATTCAAAATTTCGTTATTAACTTCAGTTTTAATTCAAAAATTCGTTTAGTTTTATATTTACCTTAATATTATCCGCAAGGCCATTTATAAAGTTTAGATTACTTACATAAATGATTCTTTTTTTACAGATGTTCTCAATAAACTAAATATTTGTTATTTATATTAGACTGAATTTTACTTGGACCACGATCTTTTGATTGAAACAGTCAGATTTACAAATGAGTCCAGTATTTAATACACATAGGAACAAAGTATTTAAGTAATCAAAGATCGCACTTCATCTCTCTAATAGTCCGAAGAAATGCTGATCTATCGAATATCAGAACATTCGCCACTGAATATCAATTGTATCAATTTGTGAAATGATAAGTGGGATTTCACTGGAAAATAAAATATTGAAGTGCGATCTTTGGCTGTTGATACACAAATACTCTGAACACAATTATATACAACACACTAATTAACATAAATCTCCATTATAATTTTCAGTTCTTGAGCTCAAGCACAAAAGGAGGGGATGAAGATGCATTTTTTTATATCAGAATCAAGCCCTCAATTCTCAATCAGCTTGGTTCATTGATGACAGTTAAAAAAGGGTACAATTCAATCTTATATTAAGGATGTTCATTTTGACAATAAAACATTCAGGAATTATGTACAGAAGTTAGGATAAGCTCTTATAGATTAGACACAACTTTCAGGACCTGGAATAGCATCGGAGAGAATGTGATCTCGTCGAAGCGTCCCTAGATGAGAGAAGGGAGCTTCACGATGCCTGGAGCGTGGTCCAGAAGCTCGGCCTAACGTGGAAGTTGATAGGGGACTCACTGCATCCGGAGATGAACTTATCTCTGGCATTTGCTGGAAAATTCATACAAAACCTCTTTTATTTCTTGACCACATAATTTATTAGTGACTTGAAAATAAGTATGATATGATATGACATATTTCAACTACTCGTAACTACAGATTCGTCGATATTCTTATATTATATGGGTGCCTCTACATGTTTACTTTTTTGAAAAAAAAATTTGAAATTTGCTGGTGAAATTCTCTTTTCAGTCCGCAAATGCCCATCACATAGTGATTTCCGTTTGCACGAGTTCGTGGTCGATTTGAAATCCGAGCCCAAAAGAGTGTATAATCCTGTCCGCCCAAAGGCTTGTATTCAAACAAGCAATATTGGCCCGTATTTGATTCGTGAATAAAATGATTCGTAGCCCGTTCGGATCATCATCCTTAACCACGCAGATCTATCAACACCGGGCAGATATATGCTTCAAAATTGTTTTTTTACTTTCAAATTGCTGTCTCATTCAGAGAATTGTTGCTCTTTGGTGAATTTCTGTCTACATTGGATTAATTTTTGATAAGTTGATGTGAATTTATCGCCATTTGACTAATTTGACTTATAATTTATTAATATCTAGATCGATCAAACTTTACCCATTCATGAGAAGCAGTAAAAGGGATGAATTTCGTGTTAATACTGTTGATACTAGCACCTATTTATTGCGTCTCCAGGGTCCAAACTGTGAGTTTCCATTTAGTCAAACGCGGACGTTGTCCAACGTGAAAACTGGGCCTGAGGTGAATCTAGTGTTTCACGAGAATCAAGGAATAGCCTTGATCTTGTCTTGAAATCAACGTCGTCCAACGTGGGAACTGGGCCTGAGGTGAATCTAGCGTTTCACAAGAATCAAGAAATAATCTTGATCTTGTCTTGAGATCAAGACAAGACCAATACAAGAAGTATTTTTTATTTCTCAAGACAAGACAAGGAGGTTCTATCAAGACTCAAGACTTCTTGTTAAAGGATCTTGATATCTTGACAAATAATTTCTCAAATTCCCCCAAATTTATTGATTTTCTGTGGGCCACACAGTTTTACCCCGTAAATAAATTTCATGGCCGTTCTATTATTGCTTCATGAATTTAGAGTGTCACACCAACTGTCAAAGTGACATTTGACATTGTCAGACTGACAGTTGCTATTATCAAAAAGACAATGTCATTTTTGAAGTGACAGCTGTCACTTCGATTATGACAGCTGTCACTTCGATTATGACAGCTGTCATTGTCAAAATGACGGCTGTCATTGTTATGGTGACAAATAGCGGCTATATTCAGGTCTTTACAATATAAGTATTGAGAGCTTTTCCCTAAATTTTCTAGTTGGAAAAGCTCATTCACAAATTTAAACCTAGCTTTTTGATGAAAAACTCAAATGAAATTTCAGTCAAAAATTCGTACGGGCTCTCAAATTATTATACTTTTAGACAGACAGACCGACGGATTTTATTTAAACTCATGTTTTCTGGGTTCAGCAGGGTCTCAAAGTGACAATGTCATTTCTGAAGTGACAGCTGTCACTTCGATTATGACAGCTGTCACTTCGATTATGACAGCTGTCATTGTCAAAATGACGGCTGTCATTGTTATGGTGACAAATAGCGGCTATATTCAGGTCTTTACAATATAAGTATTGAGAGCTTTTCCCTAAATTTTCTAGTTGGAAAAGCTCATTCACAAATTTAAACCTAGCTTTTTGATGGAAAACTCAAATGAAATTTCAGTCAAAAATTCGTACGGGCTCTCAAATTATTATACTTTTAGACAGACAGACCGACGGATTTTATTTAAACTCATGTTTTCTGGGTTCAGCAGGGTCTAAAATGTAAAAATTCCTCAGAATCTTGAACTGTCGAAAAATCACGATTTCAATTCTCTCTCTATTATACCTAGATCGGAGGAGTAGAACGTATCTGTGACTATGATTTTCAAAACAAATTATTGATACATATCGGAAGCATAAGTCTTCAGTTTTCCGGTGAATAAATCGTTCATGTAAGGTAGAAATGTATAAGTAAATTTCCCTATACTCTGAGAAAGTTTTGACCTCTTAGCAACATTGCTATATTATATAAGAAATAATAATTGCAAATACCTACTGATTGGAACATAAGAATGACAGACTTTTCTTCAATTTTTATTGGTGGCAATCTTTGAGAACGTTGCTAAAATCGTTTCATGATATAAATGACAGGGAGGATAAAGGGTAGACACTAACGATGAACTTGAGCGTTCGGATTGGATAAGGCGATAGTGAGAGGAGATCTTCCCAAAATGTCAAGATCAAGAAATATCAAGAATTCTTGAAACAAGACAAGAAATGAGTCACCACGAAATGTGCGAAACAAGAAATTTCCATTTTCTTCTCTTAAAAATCAAGACAAGACAAGTAATGATCATCAAGACAAGTCGATATCAAAGAATGTGTTGCTTGATAGGTAATGATAATCAACGAAATATTTGCAGCAAGCTGAATGCAACATTTGTTGATATTGTAACGAATTTAAGTCTATAAATTAGTCACTGGTGCTTAGAATTATTGTGGAAATATTTCACATCAAGAAATAGAAGCAAATATATTTGTTTTCTAGAAAATTGCTGGTACCTTCTGCTTCTAGCGTTCTCTAAAAGAACGTTTGCGGAAAAAACATAGTGGGGAGAGACCCACGGTATATATTCGCTGACTCAACGAGAAGTATTATTGATTTTGGCTCAGAGACCTTATAATATGAACTGCTAGTGGTTGAAATTAACTATGTTATCTAAAATAAATCAATATTGACGTAAATATTTGAAGTTGATTTATAGTGTAGTGTAATAATCTTTAGTTTAAATTAGAATCAATTGTTGGAAATAGTGTTAGTCATCCAATTTATCATTCTAATAAATCATAAAAATTAATAGTAGTGTTAAGTGACTCTTGCTTCCTAAGTTTAATTAAATTGGATAACGTAATTAAGGTATCAAGAGTGTTAAAAGGACAATAATGCCTGAGGTTAACAGTGTACTTCTCGAGGGCCTCTGGCCCAGGATTTGTAAGTTGACCGTAGATATTATCGGCCGTTCAACTCCCGTAGTGCCTTTAATGTCTAACCCAACACTGCACACGTGGGTCTGACAGGCCCCAATTAACACATTCTATTCATTCAAGAAGGAACCAATGAATTCAATGTCTACATATTCTATGTATCTTCCTATAATTTGAAAATAAATCGACACATGCACAAAATTATTTCTTGCCGATATTTTTCATGGATGAGCCATGGACCTAACAGGCCCCACGTGTTCATTGAGGTTAGTTTCTTTTGTCATATGTATAAGTCGCATATAGGCGCTCTTTCAATAGAGTTTAAGTATTTAGCATTACAAAATTTATTATTATTCTGTTCAAATATTTCCACATTCCAAATAAATTCAGATTGAGAGCTAGGGGCCTGTGAGGCCCAAGGTGTGCAATGGTGTGATTTTAGTTCATGTGTGCACTGTAATGTTACTGTCCGACTTTTGTACTATTTCAATTTTTATTTTAACAATGTATGTTCTGTCATTGTGATTTATGCCAGAGAATTTACTCTAGTTACTTGCTGTAACTAGGAAACTTGTTTGTTATTTTCGAAAGTAATGCCCTCGGGTATTTTTTGCTACGTATTAATCCTGAAATCAGTATTATAATTACAATAATAATAAACTAGTCGAACATTATAGTAATTGGGGTATCAAAAGTGTTAAAAGGACAATAATGCCTGAGGTCAACAGTATACTTTCCGAGGGCCTCCAGCCCGAGGTATGTACGTTAACCTAGAAAGAATAGGACATCTGTTCATATAACATTTTCCACTCTAAATAATATAAGGAATATGCTATTATTATTTTTTACACTAGTTTTGATACACTCAGTATATAAGGCCCGGTTGCACAGTCTTAGGTTTATCCTTAGCGCAGATCTAGGTTATGATCTTTGAAACAATTGCTACTGAGATAATTGAGATAGGTTAAGGATAAACCCGAGACTGTTCAACCGGGCCTAAGAGAGCTTTTTTCAGAAGTAACTCAACACTACTCGATTAGGCTCTCTACCTTGTTTATTATTTAAAATTACTTTTTTGTATTGAATCCGGAGTGACTGACCTCTATAGTCAGAGTATGGAGCAAGCTTCATGTGAAATACGAGTAGCATCACATTATTGATGATTTTCCTGTCTCGAATCGAAAGCAATAATACGTATCTGGGAATGGAGTAATTTTCTATATTTGCTTGAAACTTGTTCCGGAAATGATCAGGAAATCTTGTGGAGCTAAGGCAATAATTTTCCAAGTAGGTAATGAACTCATGATTCGAATTTTACGTGATATGTTTATTTTGGTATCCTAATGAGAACTATAATATAATACACGCTTCTTGTACTGTTATAACTAATACAAGGCCAAAGTATTCGCGCTTTGAATCATTTTGTTAATTACCGAAATGTATGATCAATCAATGGGTATTTTGAATTATCATGCCATGTATGATAAAATGAGATACCCTTAGATATTGTTTTCTTGAGCTCGAAACAGCTAGAAATTACAAGATTTGATAAATATTCGTAGTTAATAGGTAAAATGATTAACATCGCCAACAAGCGAGATTCTTGCTGGTCATAGATCGATCGATTACCAACTTGAGGTCATATACATAACTTGTAGATAGTTGAACAAATACTCATGCATCAAATTTTCACTGTTAATAGTTATTTTTGATTTCAGATTACGAAATGTCACTTTTGCATTCAAAAATGCAGAAGAACTCCGCAATCATGTATCAAACAAAGTTTTTCTAAAAACCATGTCTCAAAATTATTGAAAATATTAAATGAAAATTTTGACATTTCGGATCAATCAATGTGACTTTCAATGTTGCTATGATACCAATACAGTTCATCCTAATATTTCAAAGTATTTCGCGTCCTGTCAACAGAGCCATCATTTCACATGTTTGTAGTTGCCTTGTAAATGTTCACTTTTATTGACAGTTTTGATTATTGATATGCCGCCGTTGAGAAAAACGCTCAGTATACAAACATATAGTGAATATTCATCCAATAATTCATGAGTTCATTTCTTTTCAATCGTAATGATAAACTTTGGAGCGAATTTGGAAAAACAGCTCATTGAAAGTGAGCCGGTCTGCAAATCGATTTTAATTTTCATGCTAACAAAAAAAGTCGGGTAGGATGTATTTGTCTTGCGATGTGAATTTCAAACTAGTACTCACGTAATTTGTGAAAGTTACAGGGGTGTGTGGCTGCCTTGCTCGCTCAGGAAGCGGAAACAATGCGTCTGGACGCTGGGCCATCGAACAAGGTGTTGTTAAGGGTGGTGGGCCAGGTGGGGCACCATCTGGACCTGCTGTGAGGGATAAACAAATGAATTTTAAAGTGTACATTCAAATTCTAAATAAGGAATCAAATAAGAACTTAGGTTTAAGAGTTTCATATACATGAAACCTACAAATCTCAACAATCAAAAATTCCCTTACATCTTGGAGTATTCAATATATCAGGCTGATGCTCTCCAGCAATCTGCACTTGTTGCATATTCCCGCATTCTGCAACCGGCTTCAAAGTGTACGCTACCACGTATCTGTGATCTCCTGTATTGATTTCTAGCATTGAGTTGGGTCTGGAAGGTTGTGGAGACATTTTCTGTTGTTTAACCGAATCCAGTTCAAGTTGATGGGCGCAATGTCTTCCCATGTTGTCTGCACAGTGTGGATGATCTCGACGACGACGAATAGCCAAGACAACGATGAGAAGGACAGCAATACCCAAGGTGAGGATGACTCCTGTCAGAAGGGCTGCTAGAGGAACAATATTCATGCCTGTTGAGCCATCTGCAAGCAATAAAAATAATGATATAACTTCATACATGACCTACAATTTGATTCTGTGCAAATGGTTTTCATTTTAAAGTCCAAGAATTAATTGGTGTTACTGTGCTATAGCTCAGGAGTATAATAGCTAGACACACCTCCATAGCTTCAAACAACCCAAAAAAGTAACTTCAACTTGAAAAGTCAGACCAAAGTTCTTGACAGTCACAAAATACAAGGAGGATAATCCCAAAAGGAAGACATAAGTATTGAGAACGCTGATCAGTTTTTCCAATAAATTCGATAAAAAGCTCAAATATGAAATTTCAGTCGAAAATTAGTACGCGTTATCAAGTCATCGTGCTTCCACACAGAGAGACCAACAGTCCGACAGGCATACAGACATTTTTTAGAATTATATTCTTTAGGGTTGAGTGGGTCCAAATCGTGAAGATTCACTAGAAATTAGAACTCTGCCCAATATATATATATATATATATATATATATATATATATATATATATATATATATATATATATATATATATATATATATATATATATATATATATATATATATATATATATATATATATATATATATATATATATATATATATATATATATATATATACTGAATGTGAATCTAGTTGGCGAATCCGTAATAAGCCAGACGGTTGAATGAAAGTAAATTAATTTTGAAAAAGTCTTGTCTGTACAAGACTTTTTCAAAATTAATTTACTTTCATTCAACCGTCTGGCTTATTACGGATTCGCCAACTAGATTCACATTCAGAATATTTACATGAGAGTCAATTACTCACGAATGTCAGCCGTTGTCCTCCATTGTCAAAGACACAAAAATGTGTCGTCTTTGGAGCGTACAGCAAACTTGACAAAAATGCAGAGAATCTTGTACAGTGTTGAGAGACTTACTCCGTTGTCTCAGCGTGGTGTAGCGGTTATCACGCATGACCGGAATTCATGAGATCTCGGGTTCGAATCCCGGCGCTGTACAAGACTTTTTCAAAATTAATTTAATATATATATATATATATATATATATATATATATATATATATATATATAATCGGTTTCCTCTTCTACCCTAAGGTGTAGAGGTTTTTGCGCTTCTTTTCTCTACTCTTTAACGAATTTGTGCCATATTTTTCTGTTGGATGCCATCGATCTTGCTTCAGTTACTGATTTTCCTCTATTTTCTAAGATTCCTTCTACTATCTCATCCCAGGTTTTCTGTGGTCTTCCCCTTCGTCTCCGCCCTTGCGTTCTTGATTTCCATATCTTTTTCACAGGTCTATTGTTTTCCATACGTATTAGATGTCCATACCAACTTAGTTGTTTTTCTTCAATTTTCTTTTCTGCAGCTTTTATATTAAGATCATTCCTTATATTTTCACTTCTAATTTTGTCTAGTTTAGTTACTCCTTGTACTCTTCGCAGGTATTTCATTTCCATAGCCTGTATTTTACTCTTAAGTCTTTTTGTTAATACCCACGATTCACTACCATGTAGCAGAACTGCCTCGTATATTGTTCTATAGATTATTAGTTTCGTATTCTTTGATATGTATTTGTTTGATACTATTGTCTTATTTATTGCTTGGAACGTTCTTGCTGTTGCCGTTATTCTGTTGTTGATTTCTTCCTCAATTCCACCTCCACTCTCTATTATGGACCCAAGATATTTGTACCTTGGTACCTGTTCTATTTTTCTTGTATCTAATTTTACATTCACTTCTTTTTGGGATCTATCTATTACCATGCACTTGGTTTTGTCGGTATTTATTTTCATGCTTCTTTTCTCAAGTGCATTCTGCCAGAGATTGAGATTTGTTTGTAAGTCTTTTTTGTTTTTGGCAAATAGCACTATGTCATCCGCAAATATGCATTCGGATATGTTCGTTCTTTGAAGATTCAAGAAACCTACATTATACAATTTTACTTCATTTCGTATCTCCTTCAATACTTCATCCATAAGTGTTATAAATAATAGGGGACTAAGTACCCCTCCTTGTCTCAAACCTTCAACCATTTTAAATTCATCAGATTTTGCATTCATTGTTCGCACATAATTTCTTGTTTCTGCATAAATGCTTTTGATGGCTTCTATCAAATGTTCATCCACATTTCTCTGTTTCATGATTTTCCATATTTGTTCTCTTGGTGCTCGATCAAACGCTTTTTCTAAGTCTATAAAACATAGGAATAGTGATCTATTATGTTTTTGTGTTTTTTCTATCAGCTGTCTTACTGTAAAAATGTGATCTTGGATGCTATGCCCTTTACGAAAGCCACTTTGTGATTTTTCTAATGATATTTCTATTTTGTCACGTAATCTTTCTTCTAATATTGATTCATAAATTTTTGCAGCTGTACAGAGAAGCGATATTCCCCTGTAATTTGAGCATGATCTGTTGTCACCTTTTTTATATATTGGTGATATTATCGCTATCTCCCAGTTAGATGGAACTTGTCTTTTCCTCCAAATAAGATTGATAATAGTATGTAACAAATGTATCCCACTTTCGCCCATATATTTGATCATCTCGGGAGAAATATTATCATGTCCTCCAGCTTTTCCTGTTTTCACTCGCCCAATGGCTGTCTGTACTTCGTTTAGGCTGATTGTGTCTTCTTGTTGCCTTTTTGTTTGCTTGGTTACTGATTGGGGTTCTTCTTGCTCATTGAATGGTGGTATATCTAAGAGCTCTTGAAAATACTCCTTCCATCTGGCCAATATTTCTGTTTTTTCCCTCAATATTTGGCCATTTTTGTCTTTTATTTGCCTTATTGCTGTTTGTTTCTTGGTTTTCTGCTTCTTTATTGCCTTGTAGAATAGCTTTTTGTTACTCTTACTATTTTCTTCCAATTTATTTCCAAAGTCTTCCCATGCCTTCATTTTAGCTGCTAAAACTACTTCTTTGACTTTTATTCTTTGCTGTTTGTATAAGTCGTAGTCTTGTATACTTTTTGTCTTTAGATATCTTTTCCACATAATTTTCTTATCTCTTACTTCTTTCTTGATCTCTTCGCTCCACCACGGTGTCTGTTTCTTCGTACTATTAATTAACTTTGCTCCACAAGCCCTTCTGAATGCAGAGTATAATACCTCTTTGAACTTTGACCACGCTTCATTTATGATTGTATCGCCATTTATTGGACTCATCTTTCTTATCTCTTCTTCAATGTATTTCTGATAAAGTTCTTGCGTTTCCTGATCTCTAAGTTTGTAGCTTTTAATTGAATATGTTTTTGGGCTTTGTTCTTCTTTGTGGATTTTCGTGCATTGTTTTGCTCGCCTATTTGCCATTTTTATTTTTGATTCGACAAGATAGTGATCACTTCCTATTTCAAATTGTCTTTTCACTCTTACGTCGAGTATTGATTTCCTAAAGGTTTTATCGATTAAGAGATAATCGATTATCGATTTTTCCTGTCTGCTTGGTTCTACGCGCGTGAACTTATGTATATCCTTATGTTTAAAAGTGGTATTTGTTATTATTAGACTATTTATCAAACAGAAATCTATTAATAATTTTCCATTTGAATTTCTAGCTCTTTCGCCGTGTGGTCCCATTATGCTTTTGAGTCCGTCTATATTGTTTCCGACTCTGGCATTAAGGTCACCTAATATACAGAATTTTTCTTTAGTATCATCTAATATATCTTGTAATTCTTCCCAAAATTTAGTCTTTGATTCTCTATTTGCGTCTTCACTAGGCCCGTAAGCAACTATTATTTTAATTGCATCCTGTTCATTTGTTTGTATTGATACTGTGAGTAGGCGTTCTGAATGGAAAGTCCAGTCTTTAATACATTGCTCCCAGTTTTTATGTATAATGCAGCCAACTCCCGCTTGGCCTCTTTCTTCTAGTGGAACTCCGCTATATATAAATATGTGTCCTCCCTCCAGCCTTTCTATCCCCTTTCCTTTTTTTTTCGTTTCTGTAATAGTCAGTATATCAATTCCAGTCTTTTCAAACTCATTATTCAGTTCAATTTCTTTCCCATTAATACTTCTTATGTTCCATGTACCCAATTTCATAACCATGTATTTTTGCTTTGTCGTTGTATTATTGACCATCGAATCAAAATTGTTTTTTGCTACATCCGGTTTTTTGAATCTGGGTTTTTCTTTATAATGTTGTTTTTTGAATTAGACCATTCATACATTATTTCATTGATCTGTATTTTTTGGTAGCCTATTTTTATTTTGTCATTTGGATTTTTCTTCTTCCATTCTCTAGATATTTTCCTTAGCTCATATTGGATTCTACCTTCTTCTTTAGTCATATCATTTTCTATAAATATATTTTTATTTTGTTGTTTTAATTTGTATTTATTCTGCATGACACTTTTTTTGTCTTCCCAAGAACTCCATTGTACTATATATTTCGCAGCTTCGCCGCTTTTGTACATTTTATAAGCTTTTCCAATTTCAGAAGAAATACCAAGACTTTTATTTACCATGTTTTGTATATTCTGTTTCAGGTTATCCTCCTTGAACTCTACACCTGTTATTATAGTGTTGTTTCTCTTCTTATCTTTTTCATGATATTCCAATTTTTGTTCAATTGTGTCAATTCTCTTATAAAGTTGTTGCTTTTCTTCTTTCCAGGTTTCTTCTTTTTTCTTAAATTCTTCTTTCATCTCCCTCAGTTCTGCAGTATTTAATTTGACTTCAGTCAATAATTGTTCTATCATACTTTCTAGTCTAGTCTCATTTGATTTTCTTCTTTTTGTATGTAATTTGGCGATCTTTGAATTTTTTCACTTATTCCGACTATTTCCCCTTCTATTTCTTCTTCCTGTATTTCTCTTGACCGTTTGTTTAAGGAGCTACTCCTTGGTCTGCTCATGAAATCGTACTTGAACCGCCACTGGTTTTGATGATCTTGTGTTAATCGCTTCGAACTTGCGCTATTTAGTTCTTCTACTTGCGCTTATGCTCTCTGCGCTCTCTGCCAATGTTTGCAGTAACAGCACATGCGCTACTTACTGCTCCCAGTGGCGTACTTATTTGGTTTAAGTGTTGATAACCTCCAAAGTACTGAAATTGTTTTTCGATTTTTTCGTTTATTTTCACTACTATTCTGAAATATTCTTTATTTCCGCAGTTGTATATGATCACTATGATTATGCTGTAACACTCACGGCTTCTTTACACGACAACTTCCGTTAATTTTGGACAAATGCTGACGGTGTAATAAAAGCACGTGTTCACTATCACGACACAAACTCACTCATATATGTATATATATATATATATACAGGTTGGGAAATTGGAAGAAATATTTCAAATCCGCGATACAATGTATCAAGCGGTGGCACTGCATCCAATGTTCAACTTTCACAATCTCTGTTTTCAAACATAGCCTGTATACTGATCGAGACCTACAATAAATGATGAACTTTTTGCATTATTGATCAATTGAATCAAATCCGAGATTTAATATAAGAATGTACAATTTCAATTTTGTAATGTTTCGAACGGTGGCGCTATTGACAGCAGAGCTGGGTAGTACTCGAATACTTTGGTATTCGGATACAGTATTCCAATACTTTAAGTGTATCAGGATGCTGTTCCCAAATACTTGAAAAAAATTGTATTTGTTATCCGTATCCGCAAGATAATTGTGAAAGTATCTGTATTCGAATACTTTCTCCCCCCCACGGATACAATTTTATTAGGTATTTTCCTAATATGTCTCTACAGCGCTGACTGTCTCGTGTTGTGAGGCGCAAGCATCTAGGGAAATGACGGACAGACAAATTTCGTTAAGATATCTTGAGGATAAAAGAACAAACATGCAAATACTTAATGAGTACCCGTTGTTGAAGTAGTTGTCCCTTGAATACAATACATGCCTGCCATCTTTAGCACCAGTTGAAAGATTATTTTCCTTTGCAACTAAGATTGAAACAGTACGACGAAACGCCACTCATCGATGAAAATTCTGGAATTCTTGTTCTGAATGAGGTAAGCTCTAACAAATTCCATCAAAATAATTGCAACAATTCAATATATTTTCTATACAAGGTTATAGTACGCTTAATGAACGTTTTTCTTGAATAATAATTCTTTCCACTTAGTTATTCATCCCTTTTAGGTATCCGTATCCAGTATTCTATCGAAGTATTCGAGTACAACTATTTTGAGTATATTTCCTAACAAGAGTATCTGTATTCGTTATTTAGTATCCGAACGCTATTGATTGTATCCGTATCCGGTATTCGAATACATTTTACAAGTATCCGTACCCAGATCTGTTGACAGCCATACCCATGCATCTAATCTTGAATTTTCACGATATCTGTATTTAATTACTTGAAATAGTTCAATAAATTGTACAAAGTCTACAAAATATGCAGATTTTATACATTTATCAATTTCATCTTAAATTCAGGCTGCGAAATATCACTATTAGATAATTAAAGTGAAGTGCTACCGACATACACGTATATACGAACACGTCATGTTTTCCCCTCCAAACTACACACAGATCAAACATACTTTATATTATTATCGTTATTTTCTAGATGAGCAAGTACCATTGATGCACGCAATTTTACAGTAAATCTCTCTGTATATTGTTCCTCATTTTCAAAATAATCAGAATATAATGAAAATTTTATAAGTGTGATTTGACCTCATATTATTCAGAGAATTCTTACACATAATCTGGCAGTTCATTTTTCAGTTGACACTTTCACAGTCTTTTCTATAATCGTATATAATATCAAAAGGGACTGTAATTTTATCAATAAATTTTTCTTTAGAACATTGACTACCTAGCAACATCGTGAGAGTCATCTGTTCGATTAAATCACGAGAGCGTAGCTCGAGGGATTTCATCTAAGCAGATGACTCGAAGGATGTTGCTTAAAGGTAATCAATGTTTGAAAGAAAAATTTATGATAAAATTGAAGTCGCGAATGGTATTTGTGATGAATATTTCTCGAATGAAATTGCTACTATAAGTACCTATTAAATAATGTTAGTTGCAACTACTAACTTTTTTTATTGAAAAATGCACTAAATTGTCTCCATATATAGAATTGATAGTTTATTTATATCAGAATTGTGTATTGTTTCTCCATGACAAAGGCAATTTATCGCGATGAATCGCTTGCCAACGGGAATTTATTATTATAATTGTCATTGTAACTATGCAAAATTTGTCAGTATAATTAACATGAGTGAAATAATCCCTAAAAAATTGGAGGAAAAATAGAATTTGTTATATTCGCAGCTTACTGAGCTATTGAGTGAATACTTAAAATTGACGGAAAAAATTGGGAAATGAAAGGGTATATTTCAAGTTCTAGTTATAGAACTTGAAGAAGCAATTAAAATTGACGTAAAAATTGCGACAATTTTAAAACAGCATCTACGACCATCAGGTTGATTAGAACAGAGTATGTTTTGGAGCTACGATGCAGTCGAGCGGTTTACCCAGCATTCAATGTTGAATCAGTATTTCTGAGCATAACCTGTATAATATTTGGTACTTGGCTGATATAAGTAAAAGGTGATTCATTTAGAGGTGCTTTTTTCTTGATAGATTTTTTGTTCTACGACGCGTGAATCATGACAACTTGTCATTGTTTTGTTGTTCGTTTTTGTTTAGCATTTCATCGTGAGAAGACTTAGCCTGGCACAATCCCTATAAATCAGTCAGCTGTATTACGAAAATCAGTGTTCTACGAGAAATGTGTTTCGTGTACTTAGAGCTACTTATGGTCCACATACTTGGCCTAACGAACGCCCAATTTGCTACACCATCGGAGAGTCTGCAGCATGATTTTCACTATTAGATAATACGCGATACAATGGACCACATCCAGCACGTGGTGAAGAAAATATTGCGGCGGTAGCTGAGAATAGCCGGCCAGAACGTGACTGTCAATGACGCCCGTATCGCGCCATGATAATGGACTATTTGCTGCCTGAAATAGAAGCTCGTGATCTGAAAGACATTTTGTACCAGCAAGAAAGCGCTACTTGCCACAAAGTTCATGAAACTATGGCTTTATTGCGAGAACAATTCGATGAACAGTTGATTTCACTATTCGGACCGGTGGATTGGCCGCCTAGATCATGTGATATCACATCTTCATACTTTTTCTCTGAAACTTTTTGAAGTCGAAAGTGTACTTTGATAAGCCTGCTACGATTGAGGAAGCTTAAGCCAGCATCAATTGCGTTATTCGTAATTCGAAATACTTGGACACGTCATCAAAAATTGGTGCTCAAGAATGGACCAAGATTTGGGAGAAATAATCTCAAAAAAATAAATGTAGAGATTGTTTTTTTAGTATGATGACGAAAAGAGCTTGACAAAATAGATTTTTGAATAATTTTTCTCATTTTTGAAACAGTATCTCAAAATGAATCACCCATTATCATATTGAATGGAGAACTATCATTAATAGTGTTGATTTACGAATAAAATGGAATGTGAGCTACAATTTGATGAGCTTTTAAAAGTATCAAGCGGTGGCGTCGCCGATAGATGTGCCTATACATTCTATATTAATGAAAGTAGTAGATGATGCTGACTGTTACGTGAAATGACGAAAACGCTGTATGGGAATTCGGTCACAATTTAATTATTCCAATTCTATACTACAGTTTCGGTCCCACCTGGATCATCTTCACAAGTGAATGAAATTAGTGTTTGTGTATGTTGTCATCTGTAGTGTGAACATAAATAGCTATTTTATAAGTTCATGTGAATGTCATGAAAGACAGAGGCTGAGTAAGCCTCTGTAGGTCAATTTATTGTTGCCACGAATATTTTTTATATTTTGAATTTTTTCATATTAATTCATTCTTCAACATGTTTGTTTTCTCTCATTCTTAATACATCGACTTTTAAAAAAATATTCATAGTTACACTACTGATGGCAACATACACAAACACTTATTCCATCCACTCCTGAAGATGGTCCAGGTGGGACCAAAACTGTATAGTAGGAGTAGGAATAATAAACTTGTGACTGAATTCCCTACCTCGTTTTCTTTATTCTATTTCAAATCTGACAAATAATGTAAATATCACGAGAAAGGACTATTGTAGCATACAGTTATAAAATGAGAGATTCAATGTTATGTTTCTAGTGATTTGATAAATTAACAGCTCCGTCGTCAAAAATATATGATCCTTATTTCCCAGCACACGCTGTATATTCATCTACATCTGACATACGTGAGTATTACTATTGTGGTTAATAATTGAATCGATGCTGGAATTAGGTGTCTATATAACAGTATATTGATGAATATTGTAGCAGTAATGCGAAGCTCTGTGTATCTCAAATTCTCAAGCGAACACGATCATGTATGTATCATAAAATGAGAGCCGACATCTCGTATTTTATACGAGATGTGCTCCAAATATTACCTTGAGCAAAAACTTCTCATGGACATATTGAATTAATATCTGTAAATGTTTAAGTAAGTGATAAAATGAAACATTGAAATATATGACCACATGAATGATTTTTACAGTAAATATTCCATATTTACAAAACTTGGATGGTTCAATTCTTATCCGTAGATAACTTGTAGACATCATTTTGAAAATCTTTCACATAGTTTCCTTGCAATTCAGTACATTTAGTCCAACAATGATCTTACTTTTACATATCAGAATAATGAATTGCTTCCAAGTCTGCAAATGAAAGTTTGTCTCAGTCACGACTTTTTCATTCAAAGTGCATCTTTGCCCCCTGATAATTTCTTCAAATTTCTTGCTGGGATCCAGATTTAGCAAATACTAGGAATATGGAAGTTTCTCTAATTTTGCGAAACATATGCGCATGCGCATCACCATAATGGAATAGTACTTTCTCTTTCACCAGATGGGTAACTTCAATTTTGATGGAGTCATTCAATTTGACCAATAACGGCGGGAAGTGAACTCCAGTGATAGTTGTGCTTTTTTCTGATCAGTTTATGAGTACTTCACCATACAAATCCAAGAAAACCGTTGCTATAACTTTTTTTGGCAGATGAAACAGCATTGATTTCTTTGGTGCACTCTTCCTGCTCTAATCTATTATTTGGACGAGAGGGATAAAACGTTGAAAAGTCCGTTCTAGAACTCTCCAAACTACCCTCGTAGAATCGAATTTGCACCTAGCTAAAGGTTGAAGCAACAATTACGCCATCTTACCTGACAAAACTGGTCTTATCACTAATGAATTACTGTCACTGCCATCTATCCTGATTTATAATAGAATTTGGGTCTTGACTTTTATGGAGTTGGGGACCTCTGGTTTGTTAAGTCGATTTCAACTAAACTATGAATTTTAAACTTTCCGCTATTATAACAATCCTTGCCTGTTGCTTTTGTTATTATATTCGCTTGTTTCATGGATTGAATAATATATGCCGACGTTTAGAAAGCATCTATCTAAAATTCTAAAGTGAGTAGAACTCTTTTTAGAGCTGTCACGGTGGAGCACTGGCCCAAAGGGGAATATAGGATGTTATATACGAGAATATCGCACTTATTCTCATAGGAACAACGATATTCTGCAGCGTTGTATCGACTAGACATTCCAAGATTTCTGAATTCTTTACGATTTCTTTTCTTCTTAGCATTTGTATTTGGCTTCTCATGTATATGTATTAGATTTAGAATCCTTACGATTCTTTTCTTCAATCCTCAAACTTTCGTTAATAAAAGCAAAGTGTTTTAGAGCGGAAAATGCAATTCAATTTTGAAGTATATATTCATGTCGTTATCGTCCATAAACTAAATATCGAATTTCAGTAAAAATTTCTGCGAAGCGTTAAGAGACATTTAGCAGCACCAATCGTTATCGTAGAATTCACAAAAGCAACAATGTAGTGAATTCTCTCCATACGGAATTGCACAGCACTTAAATTCCAACCACTGGACTCTGGAAAGCTCATTCCTTCCAACTTCGCTCTTCGTGGTTCTATTTCCAGAAGCGAACGAACTGGGAAAGATTATATCCGTGTGGCAGGGACCATTTGCTGTTGGTTGTCCTTGTCTAGTGTTAGAGGCCATATTTCTAATCGACCATCCGCAAAACGCGTTCCATATTAAAGCGCAAATCGATATCCAGAGATATTGAAGCTTTCACAGGTGAACAGATTGGATAGCACATATTTGATACTTTTATCCTGAATTTCAGAATATACAATTGATATTTCAAAAGAAATTTCAGGAGTATCTAATTTATTTTAATATGAACTCAAAGTAATTTGTGGTGGAATTCATACTAATGATGCTATTTCCAACTAACCCTACAGATATAGATTAAATTGGTTTAAGGTAACAAATACACAACGCGTCTCTACCTTTCAATCATCATCAGATGAATTAAGCTTATTCAAGCATCAATAAATATACTTCTATGCGAATTATTATAGTACAGTAAGATCATCTTGATTCAACGCACGTTTTATAATGTAGAATTTCAAATTACAAAGTGCGATAGGAAAAATGTATTTTGGAACTGATAAGTAAATATGCTTGCACATGCAAAATTGCAATGTTTCACCTTCAGTTATGTAGCGCAAAACTCTACATAATAATCATTGTAAATCAAAAATATCGCCTTTAGACGTGATAAACTATACAAATGAGAGGAAAAGGAGAGGTGACAAACTTTTCAGCACCTAAATTCCGTGGAACGATGGAATTTTGTGTTTGATCATAGTATTACTATATACAAATGCAAATCTGACGTGAACATCACGTGACTTACTTGTACATCATTTGTTATGAACACAAATTTATTCAATAAAGTTTTCGGTCACTTCAGGTTAAATTCATATAATTTTGATAATATTTTGACATGTACAATGTCAAAGAAAATCAAACAATTGACAACAGATTATCATTGCCTACCTTATCATTTCAATTGAACTGATTGTTTTATACGGTAAATTCTGAATGTCTTTCATACACATAAACTGCACTTCCGGCTCAGTCGATTGATACAAAAATAGTAGATAACTATTTTGATGCTACAACAAGTTAAAATACTAAATTTCAATGTGCTATGGCTGATTATTCTAGATTTATGCAAAAATATGAAAAAAGTTCCAAGTAAAGTGCATTTTTGGCTTGGCCGATTCATACAAAAATAGCAAATAACCATTCTGATACAACATAAAGTTCAAATACTGAGTTTCAACATCCTACAGTTGATCATTCTGAATTTATGAGAAAAATTCGAGAAAAGTTCCAAGTAAAGTGCACTTCCGGTACAGACTATTGAAACCCTAATGCGAGGTGCATAACTAGACTCTATACCAGTCTTAAATACGAAATTTCAAAAAATATGTTCAATGAGTTTTGAGATTTGCAAGTTGGGAACGCACGAACGAACGAACGCACGAACATACGTACCAACATCAAGCCGAAAATAGTCAAAATGGATTCAGGGATGCTATAAACATATTTTTTCATCAAAATCTCGATAGGTGAATTTTGTCGGTTCCACAATACTTTCTTATATACTCAGTACAAGTAAGTAAAAATTGGAGGACTATTTTTAGAATTACATTAGAATAGTACTTCTATGAATACAAGATTTGTTCAATATTATTTATAAAAGCAGATTTTTAGCTTTCAATTAATGTTGTATTAAAAATTAGACATTACAAATTATTGTGGCACAAATATGTCCAAAATAATTGAAGAATCATCTAGATGATGAAAGCGCATTTTTGACAGCTCATGAATGCTTGTTACTTCAGAGATTTCGCAGATTACCATCTTTCTCAATTACTAAGCTTGAAATCAAGCAGTTTGGGCTAACTTACGCATGTACAAACTCAAAAATACCTTCTAATCTTCATTGTTTCGTTATTGACTGACAAGAGGTCAAGTGCTGTACCTTAAAATGATAATTTGATCATTATCAAAGCTATATAAGAAAAATACATCAGAAGTAAACAAATTTTCAACCAATAATAATAATTCATTCTAATAAGCTTCAAATTCGCGTTACACAAGTCATTGAATGAATCCTGGACAGATTTGACAACTGTACATAATAATAGTGACACCCGCGGCTAAAGCTGTAACTAAATTTTTATCTACTTTAATAAATTTTAGTTGCCATATTCCTAATGTCATATATATATCTATGGGCATTGTTTCACTTGAAACAAGTAATTAAATAATTTAATCTTCTACAATCACTGAGCTTGAATTGAAGCAATTTGTGCAAACCTACGAAACAACAGCTTTTATTTAGTACCAGTTTTAAATCTGTGAATAGTATAGTTGCTGAGAACTCAGCGTAACGTCAACCAGCCAACCAGATAGCCAAAGTGAATATAATAGCGCTTTTTTCCAAAAAATGGAAGAATCATCTAGATGATGAAAGCGTATGCTTGACAGCTCATGAATGCTTGTTACCTCAGAGATATCGCAAATTACTATCTCTCACAATTACTGAGCTTGAAATCAAGCAGTTTTGGCAAACTTACGAAACAGCAGCTTCCATTTCGTGCTAGTTTCAAGTTGACAGTTCGATAGGTATATAATTTATGCGTGTACAAACTCAAAAATACCTTTTATTCTTCATTGTTTAGTTATTGACTGACAGGAGGTAAAGTGCTGTACCTTAAAATCAAAATTTGCTCTTTATCAAAGCTATATAAAAAAAATACACAAAAATTAAACAAATTTCCAACCAATAATAGTGATTCATTCTAATAAGCTTCAAATTTGCGTCAAACAAGTCATTGAATGAATCCTGGACAGATTTGACAACTGTACATAATAATAGTGACACCCGCGGCTGAAGCTGTAACTAAATTTTCATCTACTTTAATAAATTCCAGTTGCCATATCCCTAATGTCATAGATATCTATGGGCATTGTTTCACTTGAAACAAGTAATTGAATAATTTATTCTTCCAAAATCACTGAGCTTGAGTTAAAGCAATTTGTGCAAACCTACGAAACAGCAGCTTTTATTTAGTACCAGTTTCAAGTCTGTAAATAGTATAGTTGCTGAGAACTCAGCGTTACGCCAACCAGCCACCTAGACAGTCAAAGTGAATATGATAGCGCTTTTTTCCAAAAAAATGGAAGAATCATCTATATGATGAAAGCGCATTTTTGACAGCTCATGAATGCTTGTTACTTTAGAGATTTCTTAAATTACCATCTCTCACAATTACTGAGCTTGAAATCAAGCAGCTTGGGCAAACTTACGAAACAGCAGCTTCCATTTAGTACTAGTTTCAAGTTGACTATTTGATAGATACATAATTTATGCATGTACAAACTCAAAAATACCTTTTAATCTTCATTGTTTAGTTATTGATTGACAGGAGGTCGAGTGCTGTACCTTAAAATGATAATTTGATCTTTATCTAAGCTATATAAAAGAAATACACCAAAAGTAAACAAATTTTCATCCAATAATAATAATTCATTCTAATAAGCTTCAAATTCGCGTCAAACAAGTCATTGAATGAAGCTCGGACAGATTTGACAACTGTACATAATAATAGTGACACTCGCGGCGAAAGTTGTAACTAAATTTTTATCTACTTTAATAAATTTTAGTTGCCATATCCCTAATGTCATATATACCTATGGACATTGTTTCACTTGAAATAAGTAATTGAATAATTTGATCTTCCACAATCACTGAGCTTGAATTAAAGCAATTTGTGCAAACCTACGAAATAGCAGCTTTTATTTAGTACCAGTTTCAACTCTGTAAATAGTATAGTTGCTGAGATCTCAGCGTCACGCCAGCCAGCCAGCCAGCCAGCCAGCCAGCCAGCCAGCCAGCCAGCCAAAGTGAATATAATAGCGCTTTTTTCGGAAAAATGCGCTAAAAATGCGCTAAAAATATCATCAATCTTGCAGTGAATATTAGAATGATCTCTGATGATGTCTCAAATCAATCAGATAGCTTCAAGTTTAACACTAGATATTCATAAACAAATTTGCTTGTAGATGAATTATTATTTTAAAAATTCATTTTGGTTGAGATTTTAGATGGAATGAGACAATACCTATGTATTCAAATTGCTTTTTCAACGTACGTTGGTATCTTCTTGGCTAGGGCCCAGATCAAAAAAATTCTAATGTAAGACCTATAATATTCTTCAAGAATAATATAATTCCACTCGAAACATATCTTAATTAAAGCTCCCTTCACAGAGATGATTTTTTGATTTGATTCACGAGTAAGTACACTGAAATCCAAGAGATGGCAGCATAAGGCTCGTTCCAAGAAAACCCCTGAACTATTTGATTTTTCTGTAGCTAAATGATAGCTTATTTCAAAAACTTTTTCAAGGTCTTTCTTAATTACAGATGTGCATCGATTGAGCATGAAATGATTTTTGTATTTAGCACCAGTTTGGTGAGGGTGTGAATTATTGATTCCAACTCTCATAAGAATTTAAATTAAAAAGAAATCGGAATAAATTATATGATAGATCGTAGTTATATAGAAAATGGATGCATTTGATTGAAACTTTTCACTCTGCGAGTTATAGTTCT
This sequence comes from Dromius quadrimaculatus, assembly GCA_963989225.1. Taxonomy (NCBI): domain Eukaryota; kingdom Metazoa; phylum Arthropoda; class Insecta; order Coleoptera; family Carabidae; genus Dromius; species Dromius quadrimaculatus. The sequence continues at coordinate 11,175,222 of OZ022328.1, forward strand.
GAAGTTATCACTACTTTCATGAATTGATGAGTCTCTCCAAAACAAGGGCTCTAAGAGAAAAAAAATATATCTAGTACCCCATCTATTTCCTGAAGATAATATTAATTTGCATTGATTTATCGAATAGTTCATTCTGATTTCTTTAGAATTCAAGCCCTTATGCGGGCTGTAATCAATAATTTTCAGCCTTGCAAAACTAATACCGAGTACAAAAACAGCTTTATTGTAAATGAGGATGACTTCACATTGAAGTAAGTTGCAATTTAGCTACAAGAACTGAGATTGTTCTGGGGTTCTCTTGAAACGAGCCTCATTCTGCCATCTTTTAGATTTCCGTGAACTTGCTAGTGAATCAGTTAGGAGAATTATCTTCGTAATTAAGACCTTCATGAAAAAATGTACCAGGTGAAGTTATACTATTTTTGAAAAATATCAAGGGTCTCTTATTAGAATTTTTTTGATTAGGGCCCTAGTTTAGGAGATAGTAACGTAGTTCGCCACTCAAACACAACCTTCCTCATTTCTGTTTAAACCTCAACCAAAATTAATCTTCCCAATTTTGGAGAGATCTGATTGGTTTGAAACATAAGCAAAGATCGCTTTGCTAATGCTTGGTTTATTCTGCAGCATGCAGTAGAGAATACATCTATTACTTACTTGTACAAAGTAACAAGTAAGTATTGTGAAACCGATAAAATTCACCTATCAAGATTTTGAAGGAAATGTCCGTTTTGAGCATCCCTGAAACCATTTTGATTATTTTTGGCTTGATGTCGGTACGTATGTTCGTGCGTTCGTACGTGCGTGCGTGCGTTACTCGCAAATCACAGAACTGGTTCAACGTATAATGTTGAAATTCTGTATTTAAGACTGGTATAGGGTCTAGTTGTGCACCTAGCATTATGGTTCCAATCGTCTGTACCGGAAGTGCACTTTACTTGAAACTTTTTTCAAATTTTTCTAATAAATCCAGAATGATCAACTGTAGGATGTTGAAATTCAATATTTGAACTTGATGTTGTATCAAAATGGTTATATGCTATTTTTGTAAGAATCGGCCAAGCCGGAAGACCACTTTATGCGGAACATTTTTTGAATTTTCAGCATAAATCCAAAACGATTGAACGTAGATTGTTAGATTTCAGTATTTAGAACGATTATACCGTCTAGACGCTCATATCCTATTTTTATTGGTATCCACCAAGCCGGAAGTGCTCTTTACTTGACAGTCTTTTGGAATTTTTCGCATAAATTCGAAACGATCAGGTATAGAATATTGAAATTTGGTATTCCAGTCTGTAGCATCTGAATGATTGTCTACTATTTTCATAACAATAGACTGAGTCGTGCACTTCAGTTGGAATTTATTTTTTAATTTTGCGCATAAATTCAGATCTGTTGGTAGTCGTAGAAATCAGTATTAAGGGATGTTGTAGTATAAAGACTGGTTTATAATGGATGTAACCGGTGATTTATTCTGTAGTCTTTAAAATTAAACTATACGCATTTTCACGTTGACGTTCATAATGACATGAAATATGATGTTAACTTATGGTGTAACCGTAAAGTTCACCAACTTTCAAGTTTAACATCATACAGCTTATTCCCAACCAAGAGCGAGCGAGCATTGTATCACGTGTATGTGTTGCATTTATTTTTGTATTTCAGTAGACATATTTGACACTGACATTTCATATTCACATCACGATGTTTGTACTGCTGTTTGAAATGAGTGATTTTGATATAAAGTTATTATGACTTGTAAAAAAAATTCCGCATACCTATATATGACAAATGTAACGTGGACTATAAAAATAACTTATGTAAAAAGAATTCATGAAAATACATAGCTCATGAATTAAAAATACCAAGTAAGAAATGACATGAAATACATACATTTCATGGTAACTTCTTCTTTACAATAATTGTCTTATTCGCTATGTGCAACATCAAAGTGGTGACAACTAGCGGCATTGATCGGCGAACCCACTGCTACTTTTATATGTTCTGTCAAATGTGACAACTAGTGAAAAGTAAATTGAAATCAAAATTAATCATAAACGTAATAAGTATGGATCCTATATTAGGAACGGGTTTTGAAAAAATGAGTCATACTATCAGCTTTCAACCTCAAACTGTGCCAAAGGGTAAAGCTCACAAGTATTAAAACCTTTTTCAATAATGTTAGTACAGAACAGTATTTTTTCAACACTATCACAATAAGCAAGAATATCAGCTTGGCATTCTACATCACTTGTGCTTTTGGTACTCGAATCAACTATCATTAAATTGTCATGTGCTCTGTCACAGTAAGTTTCATATATTGAACTTATATTATTTACTAGCTTTTTCCCGCGACTTCGTCCGCGTGGAATAGTTATTTTGGGCAGTATTTTCAATTTTTTAGGATACTCATTTTGCAAATGATAAACATACACACTGTTTGCTGCGCGGGCGTTTGGATTTCAATACGAACTTTTATCTCCTATTTCATCCCCATGTAGGTAGAAATCACAAAAACGCTGAAAGAAATGTTTGTTAACTAATTATGAACTGTCTGATGCCTGAATACAAAATTTCATGGTTTTATCTTCGAAATTGACGAACTTTCATACATACTATCATCCCCCATTCTAACCATCTCGCAATAAAAGGTGGAGTATGTCGTTTCTCAAGCACTAGTTTATCTTTGTGCCAAATTTCATCAAAAACGGTTGAGTGGCTTTGGCATGAAAGCGTAACAGATAGACAGACAGAGTGACTTTCGCATTTATAATATTAGTAACCGCTATAACTATTTACAATTTATTCAACTTATAAATTTAATTAAAGCAAAAAATTAAAAGAACTATGGATTACGAAACAACTCATTCATTTTTAATATTCGCTCTTGTCTGCCCTAACGTGACTGGCCATTCGGTCGGGTAACCACATTACGTGATATTTCTCCCACCAGGCCGCGCTGCGCAGGCGCTTGGATTTCAAAACAAACTTTCATCTCCTATTTCATCCCTATGTAGGTCGAAATCACAAAAACGCTAAAAGAAATGTTTGTTCACTTATTATCAAGTGCCTGATGCCCGAATACAAAATTTCATGGTTTCATCTTCGAAAATGACGGAGCCCCTCGCAATAAAAAGTAGCCTATGTCCTTTCTGAAGCTCTAGTTCATCTCTGTACCAAATTTCATCCAAAACGGTTGAGTGGCTTAGACGTGAAAGCGTAACAGACAGTCAGAGTGACTTTCGCATTTATAATATTACTGAGGATTGAACTTATATCCATTGAGACATCTGTATTGGCAGCCCTTTTTTAATTAAAACTTCATTTTTTAATATTTTTGAGCTTGAAGCCATTAATGAAGTATTCTGTAGCCTACGCTTGATGAAACATTGATGTCTTGTCAAAACTGTTTCGACATTTAATTTTGGCTTCCAATGAGGAGAAGAAAATTGGCTAGGTACGAAATTAGGACTCAGCTTCTTTTCTCCCTTTTTATTCTCAATGAAATGCGCACTGCAAATTGGATATTTTGATGTAGGATTTCAACTGTATGTATATTCACTGAAAAATAAAAGAATATGTCTTATTTCATCAATTTAATGACAAAATTCGAGTTTTTATACCATAAAAATTATTGAATTTCATTATTCTCATATTGACTTCATACCAAAATTATATTCACATATTGCGTTCGCACTAATTTTTTGAAACATCTTCATAAATGTACAATAAAGGTTGTGATACTTACTTTTGCTTTCTTACGACGGAAATCCACTTTTCTCTTTGAATAAACTCATGCTTATATATATTTTGGTAAACAATAAAAGCTAGCATCACTATTTTTCGATGTATTATTACAAATGATAATGTAGCATTCACGAATTGTCATTTTTGACTTTTGATTTTATATCAGTACATGTGCCCTAAAAATGACAACTTTCGCCGCTAAACGCGCATGATCGTTTAGTATTTCCTTTCCAAGCAGCTGCACATAGCGAATATTTTAACAGAATTATTGAAAACATGACAGAATTGTTTTACTGTCAATCGATTTTGAAAATCCTTAGCTAGATCTATTTCTGACAATTTTGACGTTTGATTATGAACCAGGCTCTTAAAATAACATCATACATCTTGCATCATAAGTTAACAGATTAAGTTCACATCCATTATAAACAAGCCTTAAGAATAATGGCCTACTGTTTCCATAGCAACCGACTTGGCTGGAAGCGCATTTTACTTGACAGATTCTTAGAGTCTTTTGGGTAAATTCAAAACGATTAACTGTGGAACGATGAGATTCTGTGTTTGATTATATATATCCAATGATATATATATAATCAAACACAAAATCACATCGTATTATATATATATATATATATATATATATATATATATATATATATATATATATATATATATATATATATATATATATATATATATATATATATATATATATATATATATATATATATATATTTATATATATCCGATGATGTACAAGTAAGGCACGTGATATTCACGTCAGATTTTTTTCTGAAAAAAATTAGCTAACAGCAGAAAAACGATACGTGAGATTCAAAATTTAATAATTTCAAACGATTCAAATGATTCATAGTCCATTCTATTTGAAAGTAGTTCATGGCTTATATTGAAGAAATAAAAGCAACAAATATATTCACATATCATCTGAATAGATGCAAAGAGCTTTTGAAGTGCAGAAATTTATTCATGATGATTAGTGAATGATGGATTGTTGATGCCGATAGTCAAATATGATTTGAATGCTAATGTAAAGTTAACTCGCATTTCGGTCAATCAGAAGGCTTCAATCGTAGTCATATCCTTATCAGTTTTGGGTAATTATAGAATCGCATCTTCTATATTTATCATAAATTTAATGATATTATGAATTTGATGTACAGAAAATTGTTGCAATTAAAGTAAGTCAGATCGCTTGCAAAATTTTATTACCGATCCATTCGTGTTTTTAATGTCAAGATAGAACTATTGTTATACTTTTCCGCTTCGAACAGCAGTTTGCAACTTCCATCTAGACTGCATTCAGTTTACGCGAAGTTTGGGGCAAGTGACGTCAATATGTTTCTTAATGTCGCAGTCGCACCAGGAACTTTCCAAACTTATTTATTTCAGATACAAAGGCTAATATAAATTTAAAATGTTTTTCGACGAGTTACTGCTACTTTGTATTCTTCTGTGAGTTTTAGTCATGTAACAATGTTGCCTGGGAATTCCAACATAGAATTCTTTTGTTGGAGAATTTGTTCGTGTTCTTGTTTAGTTCAAATGTCACTGTCTTAACAAATATCTAACGTCAAAATTTCGGGTGACTTCGACAATATATACCGTATAGAAACTTTTTTATTGACATTCATAAAATTGCTCTTCATCTTGTTTATCGAAGAGATCCATTGATTATCTCCAGGTAACTGGGGATGATCGAAAGATCGAAACGATGTTGTGGCCAGCATATTATAAAGTCTTTCATTGATTTGTGTAGTGTGTGGTTTGCCACATTGTTACCAACAAGCTCATAGAAGATACACTTATATAATATCACCATATTGCTCTCTCAAATTGAATTTTATATATATGGTCAATATTTAAAGATCTCTTGATGTATAAAATATGGTTTGAAATATTTTAAATGATCGATTCCTTCATCGTCAAGCTTTAAATTTTGTATTGAATGAACACTTCCCATACCATAAACACAGTCCATCCTTCCAACCAGATCCAAATGTATGATACCAGAGACCACATGTACATTGTATATCATGTACACTAATATTCAAGGAAATCTACTATAGGTACGTTTCACTAGGCGACTGCAACACTTATATTGCCTCAATAACCGTTCCACAAGACGATCGCGGCTTTTTCGTTCAGGATTAATTAGGAAAGGACTGGAATGAACCATTTTCTAATCCAAACCTTGAAAGAACAAGTCCATGAAATTGTCTGAAATTTGATTATGGTGCATTCATTTATTCTCACTTGAATATTAAATTAAGTTATCCATGGTTCAATTGAACTAGAGTTTAACTAGTTTTGAGCGAGGGGAATATATCTTTTTGTAATATTTTTGTTACCGCAACAAATTAAAATTGATCAATTACTCTTCTACTTTTGGCTGACTACAGGTAACAGTGGCAACCAGCCGGAAAAGAGGTTTATATCCCAGCAAAGTTTCTAGCTGGCCTGGAAAATGTAATTTCAGTGTTTTTACTCACTTGTACTAAGAACAAGGAAGTATTGTGGAACCGACAAAATTCACCCATCGAGATCTTGATGGAAATATCCGTTTTGAGCATCCCGGAATCCATTTTGACTATTTACGGCTTGATGTCGGTACGTACGTGCGTCCGTTCTTGCATGCGTTCGTAATTCGCAGATCTCAAAACTGGTTGAACGTAAAATGTTCAAATTATGCATTCAAGACTGGTTCTGGTCTTGTTGTGTTCGCATTATGGTTACAATCGTCTGTACCGGAAGTGCACTTTACTTGAAACTTTCTTTCGAATTTTTCTGATGAATCCAAAATGATCAACCGTAAGATGTAGAAATTCAGTATTTGAACTTAATGTTGTATCAGAATGTTCATCTGCTATTTTTGTATGAATCGGCCAAGTCATAAGTACACTTTACTTGGACCTTTTTTTTAAATTTTTTCCATATATCTAGAATGATCAGCCATAGCATATTGAAATTTAGTGTTTGAACTTGTTGTAGCATCAAAATAGTTATCTACTATTTTTGTATCAAACGGCCAAGCCGTAAGTGCAGTTTATAAATATAAGAGACATTCAGAATTTGCAGCAAAAAACAATCAGTTTAATTGATATGTTAATGTTGTCAATTCTTTGATTTTGTTTGACATTTTATATTTCAAAATATTTTTCCCTAAATTTTATTCCGTAAGCATGACAGAAGCGACAAAATTCGATAAGAATATGCTTTTTCATATAAATTTAAAATTAATTCTCATTATGTTGGTCACACGGTCCATCTTTAATTCCAGCATTATTAAACTCCAAATATACATACTTATCAAACCTCTTGAAGGTATGAAAAACAAAATAAGGCACTGAAATCTACGACTTTCTGAAGGTCTAAAAGTACAAGGGAATATTGTGAAACCGACAAAATTCACATATTGAGATTTTGATGGATATATCCGTTTTTAGCATCCAAAAATTCATTTTGACTATTTGTCAGTACGTATGTACATATGTATGTGTGTATGTGCGTAATTCGCAAATCTCAGAATTTGTCAAACGTATAATGCTGAAATTTTGTATGAAAGACTGGTATAAGATTTAGGATCTTGATGTGCATCTCGAATTTATGGTTGCAATCATCTGTACTGAAAGTGCACTTTACCTGATACTTTTTTTGAATTTTCCGCATGAATCTAGAATGATTAGCCGTGGGATACTTGAATTCAGTATTTGAAATTGCTGTAGCATCCAAATGATCATCTCTTATTTCCGTCCCAATCAACTAAGCCGGAAGTGCACTTCATATTACAGACCTTTCGAATTTTTCTTATAAATTTTAAATAAATCAGTCGCAGAATATTGAGATTTTGTATAAAGGTTTTTTATAGCATCTGGTTGTACACCTTGCATTATGATTGTGATCGGCTAAGCCGGGAGAGCAGTTTACTCGAAAAAATTTTCGATTTTCCGCATAAATCTGAAACGATTGAACATAGAATATTTGAATACAGTATTCAAGATGATAGTACTGTCTAGATGCTCATATCCTATTTTCATTGGGATCAACTATGTCAAAATTGCATTATACTTGATGATCTTGGAATTTTGAGCATAAATTCGGAATTGTTAGCCGTAGAATGCTGTAAATCAGTATTCAGGAATGTTGTGACATAGGAATGATGACATACTGTTTCCATCGCAACCGACTAGCCGTGGAATGATGAAATACTGTGTTTGACCTTTACTTCGTGTTTAGTAACTAATTAAAATAAAAAAGTTCTCGCTTTTTCGAAGGATATTAGAGTTTTCGATTTGAATCTCATGAAAGAAGTTTCAGATTTCAGTTCCCTTCCACCGTCTCAGTAGTATAAGGGTGAAATGATACGATGAACATCTGTCATGTATGTCATATCTTCTAAGCTGATTATTTCAAAACAATAAACTGAACACTAATGGAAAGCTTACGTCATCTGATTTTCCATAGAAATATTATCTGAATCTCTTGCATGATAATTGTACAATAAGGAGCAGAAAATAATTAGAAGCTTATGTAGTACCATTGACTGCAAGTCTTCTTTAAACCCTGCAATTATCAATACTGAAAGTATACGCTAACAACACAGTTGTTCTAACTGTAATATTTTAGTATATAGGCACAGAAGATTCATCAGAAGCGACACTCCCTAGTGTCGCTCTTGATATATAGCACATTGGTCCGTTGAATTTGGACATCCAAATATGTTTTCAAGCTGAAGCGAGAAGCTCAGAATGATTTTTGAATAACCATTTTTACCATAAGCTTATATAACATTGTCTTTTCAACTAAGATAGAAAGAACATGTATACATCAGTTCATTGATAGGCGAAGGTATTTATTTAAAACTGAACGTACCGCATGCACATAGAGTGCAGAAAACGTTCCGAAGACTCTGATACATAGCAGTTTGCGCCGATGCTCGACAAAGTTTTGCGAGAGAAGTCGATTGGGCATTTGAATCTGTTTGATGAACTATCTCTTTTTACAACCAAGCTTGTCTGTTTCAGTGACGGCTCTGGGAGAGTATTGTGATATAAGTTTAGATACCGCCGTTTCAAACTAATGTTATTGATTACATTTTTATTCACTTGTACAAAGTATAAGTATTGTGGAACAACAAAATTCACATTTTGAAGTTTTGATGGAAATATCCGTTTTGAGCATTCCTTGATCCATTTTGACTCTTTTCGGCATGATGTCGGTACATGTGTGTATGTGCATTCTTACCTCGCAAATCTCGAAACTTGTGGAACGTTCAATGTAAAATTTTGTATTTGAGGATCTAGTTGTGCACCTTGCATTAGAGTTGCAATCCGGTACCGGAAGTGCACTATACTCGGAACTTTTCTTGAATTCTCCGCATAAATTCAAAATGATCAGCCGTAGGATGATGAAATTCAATATTTAAGATTGCGTAACATCTAAATGGTTATATTATATTATTGTTCCAATTGGCTGAGTCAGATGTGCAATTTATTTAACAGACTTTTCGAATTTCGTGCATGAATTCAAACAACCAGTCGTAGAATATTGAAATCTCCCATTTAGCACTTCTTTTACATCTAGTTGTACACCTCGCATTATGATTGTGATTGTCTGTACTGGAAGTGCATTTTACTTGAGACATGTTTTGAATTCTGCGCATAGATTCAAAACGATTGGACGTAGAATGTTAGATTTCAGTATTTGAGACGATAGTATCGTTTAGATGCTCATATCTTATTTTCATTAAGATTAAACGAGCCAGAAGTGCATTTTACTGGACAGTCTTTTAGAATTTTTCGCTTTAACTCGAAACAATCGGCTGTAGAATATTAAAATTTAGTATTTTAGTCCGCTGTGAATGATTGCCAACTATTTTCATACCAATTGACAGAGCTGGAAGTGCACTTTGGTTAGATTTTTTACTTTAGTTTGGCGCATAATGCAACAACTACGAGTGCATCGCCTTTTCTTCTTTTTATTCATCTTCTCACTATCCATTAAATGTACGATTGCTTCGATGACAAGCCAATGTATAATAATTCATTACGGTAATCGCCGCTAGGGGCATTACGCATGTTGTGACTTGTGACAGTAGCGTATGAGAAGTGCAAAGGTGTCACATTTCAATAGATTCCATCTTCTTGAAATATAATCTTGGAATGTTAGATGAACATATTCATACGTCTTTGCTTGTGGGATGGTCATTACTATACCTCTTGTCTTTTTATTCTATTTGACTTTGCAAGTTGTGATGAAAGGTGTTTTAAAGAAATCGAGATGTTTTATATCAATCGGAATCATTATTGATGGCTCGTTCCAGGCCCCAAGTGACATTTCTACAGGATTGCCTCCATCTTATTCTTTTCTTCTGGGGTACACTGAACTGAGGTAGGAATATCTCCTCTTTTATCTGTTTCCATAGACTTATAAGTTCCAATTTAGGAGAAAAGCCCTTTCTTTAGCTTTGTCGGCAAGTCAAGCCATCCTATAGTTTCTAATATTGTAGACTGCTCGACTATATATCGTTCCACACGATCGAGAGCCCGTTGTAAATCTGATCGGGCTGAAATATATCGTAGGACTTGCTGAACACTTTTCAACGCTCAAACTCAAACAAAACTTCAAGGGAAGTTTTACAACGCTGTTCAATGTGTGTTATTTACTTTTATTTACAAGTTTTTCACGTGCGAGCAATATTTTTCTTGGAATTCGCTGCATTTTTAGAGTTAGAGCGAGCAGCTGAAGGAAAACTTTTTCCATGAAAATACCCGTTATTCCAAATTTAATTACAAACGGAAAAGATTCTTTTGAAACAAAATAAATTGTTCAATTTTTATACACATTGAAATGGGCAACGAAATGATCTTGAGTAACAACTATTTTATGCTGAAAGTATGACTTTTTAGAGTTCTTACGCTTTTTTGGTTGTGTAATGGGTAATATAATGAACCAATAATCACCTAGTGAGGCCCAATTCAAACATTTGAGAGCTTAGGGGGTTGACAGGTTTTACTCAGTCATATCCAAAGATGATGATAAAGCTCCTGATAACCTACCATCCCATCGATATGAAACTTGTCACTTGACTCTTGATTACTCAGAAACTTCAGAAGATCGAAAGATCGAGACATGTTCTGGTCAAAAAACAGTTCAATATTCTTTCTCGTAAAAAATTCTAGCTAAACTAATGGAATTGTCGTTTTGCGAGCCAAAGGAGGGTTGAAATAATAGCATGAATCTGAAATTAAATTCGAAGCGTTTTTCATTTTTGTTGGGCGTCAGAAGAAGGTTAAATGAACAGCAGTAGATTACGGTCAGTGCTAGATTCTTTCCGTGAAAACGTTCGCGTTTTGCTAGCGCACGATATTTAATCACGCTATCGATTCTCCCTTAATACCTTTGCAGAGGGTATTATCTCCAGTGCAATAAAATGCCTAATGGTTCGATATGTTTCTCTGTTTCCAGCAGGTGATCAATATTTGTTTTCCGCTGATGGAAATGTGAAAATGCTCATACATTTGCACGAGGGTCTCTTGATTAAAGTAACTTTGATATGTAACTATGTTCTAGAAGCATTAACTAATTTGCATGTCTTCATTTATTACGACTGTAACTGGAGTATCAATTACTAGGTTTTATCTCTAGTTGAGTTGAGTTTGATGACTGCCTGGATAGTAAATAAATCGATTCGTAATATGGAATTTTCCAATATTCCCAGATGAGTGACAGTGAATCAAATTAAGGTAAATTGGTAAAACTTGAATTTTACGCTGTTTTTAATATTACAGTCGGATAGAATTACAAGCTCAAATAAATTAAATTGATAGCTATATATTTTTTTTTGTTTGCTAATCTATAACGTGACGAATAACATATCCTATTTGTACGCTGCAACGTTGTCAGGAAGGCTGTCAAAAAATTGTCAAAATCATTTCACAACGGCTTCCGGCTAAATTGCAGAAAACCGTGATTTTTGTTCATTTTTTCGAAAATTCATAGCTCGCGTTCTATCTGAAAGTGAGGCCTAAGATTTTTATAAAATGTGCAATCTATAGCTTCCAATATACACAACAAATTTCAGAAATATCGACTATGAACTTCACGGAGAATGTAGGAAAAAATAAAAAAAGGTTCTTCCGGAACACGGCCATAAAAAAGCTGTTGGAGACAACGTAGACCAATTTTACAGGATACCTTTCCTTCATCAAGAGTTGCTCTACAACGTATTCAAAAGGCGTTTCTTTTGAGCAAGAAGAAGTATAAAAAAATCGATTGCAAATATTACATTTCTCCAATAGAAGGAATATTCTCCGTAATGGTTAGTGGAAAGCAATGTATCACTTATATTTGATACACAATTGAATCAAATAAGCGTGAATGAGGCAAAAACTCCAATATTAATTTTAAGTACGGAATGATTCAATTCTATCATACTGTGATAGAATATTCACTCCAGCATAAGTGATGGAATGAGCACATTTATAACACCGATAAAATACAATAAAATGCTATCTTAATAATTCATATCCATTCTAAAATTGATAAAGTTGCTATGATTCAGTTCAAAATATCAAAAATCAGAATTAAAATGCCGAAAATTCAATTCATAAATGAAAATAGGCATCTGTCACAGTGACATGTCGGTAATACAGATTTCAAATAATATTGAGGTTATGTCATTGTTGACTTATATTGTATTTTATATTCTGTATTTTATCGAGCTGCATCTATTCAATAATTGAAACAATTAGTGGGAATATCAAAAACTTGAATCGAATTTTAACTTCAGGAGTTTTTGTTGTTTCTCTGTTTCTCTCAGATTTTGCAATTTTTTGTTCCTCTGTAAATTGCCGAATTCATGGTCGTAGGGAAAGTATAGACTGAAAAATGTTTGGAGTGGTTATTCCGCACTCGTGAATTCATCTCACTCATCTACGGCTCGTGCTACAAACTTGTTGCAGAATGTACTTTTCTCTAACAAAAAGTGATGTAAGAATATCAACTAGAATAAAGCTCGGAATATCCTATGATGAATTACGAAAACGTAGTATTATTGCCACGTGTCCTTTACTTGCAATAGAGATAACTTAGATGAGGAGTAGAGAGAAAGGGGAACGGCAGCTTACAGCAATTGATAACTGAAATTACCGTTGGCGACAGCACTGTGTTTACAAAATTGTGGATCAAAAGTGGCTTACGAAAAGTTTGAAGTATGTTTACAATGTGAATACGTTGATATTCATTAAAGAAATATTCATATTTCATTGAATGATTCAATTCAGTTCCAATTGTGCGGGAAAGTATTGACTTTTTTCTTTTATAATATATAGCTTCTTCTCTCAAAATCATCTTATTCATATATGGTTTTCAGTTGTAACTGGAAGACTGCGTGAGATTATAAAATTCATAGCTTCAATGAAAATAATATTACGGGGAAGTACTTACGACCATCTTGTATTGTACATTCCACCTTTCAGCTTTTCTTGTACAATTTTTTAATCCACACAGCTCATTTATCAACTAATTCCCAGTAGCCAACTTTATTTACTAGAGACACTTTCACCCTTTTTTGGCAAATAATGGAAACTCAAATCCACATCTCGATTAAATTTGGAATGACATCCATAAACACAACAATTTTTATCACCAATTTTTTGTTTAAATTCCATATTTTGAAGAGTATAATCTTGAGAAACACTTATTTTGAGGTGATATAATGTAACAATAAAGTCGAAAGTCAAGTACTTCTCACTGAATTAACTTGAACAAATTCATTAAGAACTATTGTACTATAAAATTTCATATAAACAATCTCAAAAAAGCCACTAAATATTACTGATAAGACCAGTAACATAACATACGATCATATGGAAATTAAGATTGAATCCACTTTACAATATAGTTCCGCTTATAACCGCTTGGTGGCTACGGGTTAGTTTTAGTTACCAATAGTAGAGGCCACTTTGATGAGGGTAAGAGACAAAAAAAAGCTGGTTCAGTAGAGGGAAAGTTGGTGTCGTTCGAAAATCTGTCAGTTATAGTCATTTCACTGCTTAAGTTTCGCTTAAAAAACCGCGCTTCTGCGCTCTGGCCGGTGGTCGGTGGTAGGAGGCCGCTACGCTCAGGAGACCACGCGCAGTCAGCGTGGACCATTCCTGTACATTCTAACCGTTGAGAATGTTGTTGAAATGGTCAATATACAATAACACAGTAACGATTCATGAAGCTTTTCCCAGAATAGTTGATATTTGGAAAATCGTTATCGTAAAAGTGCGTTTTTTTGCGATCGATTTTTTTCATACTTAAACTCGCTCAAAAAGAACATTATTCAAGTAATTTGTAGCGTGACTCTTGATGAAGAAAATACTTCTTTCAAAATTGTCTACGTTAGCCAACAACTTTTTCTAAAAAATGGCCGAGAATGACGGTTTTTGCAATCTACGTAAAAGCTACTGAACTGATCAGGGTTCAAGAGAACTCATTCGATTCGTCTCCCAATTAAATACTTTTTTCACAAGGACACTTTTGTCCGTCAGATGCATAGCTTTCTTTGTAAAACACTAAAAATAGTTGCTGGCAGTTCTAGCCAAGACGTGGGACGTAATATTTTCTTCATGAATCTTATAACTATTTTACTTTACACTTTTAAATAATCACTCGAGTCCAAAACTAGAATTGTTATCGAGAATAAGAGAAAGCTTAGAGTTTCGCTTCTTAAGGTGCTCAAATAATATTCAAACAGTATCGATAGAACCAGAAATCCACGCTTTGAACTTGCTCCCTCTTTCCTAAAAACCATCTATGATTGTCTTCTATCTCTTTGCCTATTTGAAGATTGATTAAAACCCATTCTTGCCAAAGATAGGCATTTATGCGTGAATAGTTATTTGTGTATCAAGGCCGTGAAGATAATCTTTTCTGTTCGAATTTGTTGTTTGCGGCCGAAGCGTAGCTGTATACTGCAATTCAGGAGAGACCAAAAATGGAAGAATCATCTAGATGATGAAAGCGCATTTCTGACAGCTCATGAATGCTTGCTTGTTACTTCAGAGATTTCGCAAATTACCTTCTCTCACAATTACTGAGCTTGAAATCAAGCAGTTTGGGCCAACTTACGAAACAGCAGCTTCCATTTAGTTCTAGTTTCCAGATGACTGTTTGATAGGTACATAATTTATGCATGTACAAACTCAAAACTACCTTTTAATCTTTATTGTTTAGTGATTGACTGACGGGAGGTCAAGTGCTGTACCTTGAAATGATAATTTGATCTTTATCAAAGCTATATTGAGAAAATACACCAAAAGTAAACAAATTTTCATCCAATAATAATAATTTATTCTAATAAGCTTCAAATTCGCGTCGAACAAGTCATTGAATGAATCCCGGACAGATTTGACAACTGTACATAATAATAGTGACAACCGGGGCGAAAGTTGTAACTAAATTTTTATCTAATTTGATAAATTTTAGTTGCCATATCCCTAATGTCATATATATCTATGAGCATTGTTTCACTTCAAACAAGTAATTGAATAATTTAATCTTCCACAATCACTGAGCTGAAATTAGAGTAATTTGTGCAAGCCTACGAAACAGCAGCTTTTATTTAGTACCAGTTTCAAGTCTGTAAATAGTATAGTTGCTCAGAACTCAGCGTCACGTCAGCCAGCCAGACAGATAGCCAAAGTGAATATAATAGCGCATTTTTCCAAAAAATTGAAGAATCATCTAGATGATGAAAGCGCATTCTTGACAGCTCATGAATACTTGTTACTCCAGAGATTTCGCAAATTACCATCTCTCACAATTACTGAGCTTGGAATCAAGCAGTTTGGGCAAATTTACGAAACAGCAGCTCCTATTTAGTTTTAGTTTCAAGTTGACTATTTGATAGGTACATAATTTATGCATGTACAAACTCAAAAATACCTTTTAATCTTCATTGTTTAGTTATTGACTGACGGGAGGTCAAGTGCTGTATCTGAAAATGATAATTTGATCTATATCAAAGCTTTATTAAAAAAATACACCAAAAGTAAACAGATTTTTATCCAATAATAATAATTTATTCTAATAAGCTTCAAATTCGCGTCAAAAATCAATTGAATGAATCTCGGACAGATTTGACAACTGAACATAATAATAGTGACACCGGCGGCTAAAGTTGTAACTAAATCTTTATCTACATCAATAAATTTTAGTTGCCATATCTCTAATGTCATATATATCTATGGGCATTGTTTCACTTGAAACAAGTAATTGAATAATTTAATATTCCCAGACCTTAGAAACAGTAGCTTTTTTTCAAGACCAGTTTCAAGTCTGTAAATAGTATAGTTGCTGAGAACTCAGCGTCACGCCAGCCAGCCAGCCAGCCAGCCAGACAGCCAAAGTGAATATAATAGCGCTTTTTTTTCAAAAAATGCGCTAAAAAGAACTGTAGGCCGAGGTGCTCACAACGTTTATAAAACTTTGCAATCAAGTAAAATATTCAAAATCTCATTCTATATCCTCGATATATTAGCTATTAGCTGAACGTGAGGTTGCACTTTCTACGTGCGATATCTCGTTAACGGTCATCAATAAGCAAAAAAGTCATACAATTTTTTTTTAAAGAAAAGTGTGTACTTAATTTGTACTCATGCTCAAATGCTTCACGACCGTTAGAAAATGAGATATTTGCGAAGAACTGATCAGAAACGGAGGTTTTGATCTTTGAGCTTGAATATCTCTTAAAGCACCATGATTTGACAATATGATTTCCGCACACTGATTGTAGATGCCAAAATATAGATATTTACGAAACTAGTACTATTTATTCAGTAGATTCGGACATTTTTTGTCTAAGATTTCTAGAATACTTCCATAATAGCCCTTTTTCCTGAAAATTTATGCACTTTCACTTTTCAGCTCATATTTAATCACACAACATATTCTCCTTCTTTTTTAAAAGGTGAGAATACGGACCATAGTTTCTTACCAATATGTCGCGTGTTTTACGTGCTGATAGCTGCTTTATTCAGAAAATCATTACAAGCCTATGAATTGGGACCGCTTGATGAACTTTGGAACAATCTGGTATCAAAAGTGTACTTGTAAACAAAAAAGATTTGCTTTTTCATTCCTACTCTGTTCAATTGTTTTTCGAAATTATCAAGATTTTTTATGGAACAAGACAATTACACATGATCTTCAATATGATGATGAAATATTAGTGAGCTGACATTTACTTAAAGCATCTATTCCGTTTAATGACTCCTTCAGACAGACAAGGTAAGTGAGAAATAAAGGTCACTGAAATATTACTCAAGAACACTTGATACTCTCATATTGATTTTAATGTGATAGTCGGATTTTACACTATTATCTTGGATTGAGTGGCAACTGTGGATATGTATTTTGCTCCTATTGGGACTCATCAATACAGTCCAATTAAGTTACAGGTCAACGAAACTGTGAACTGGTGGTACTATCCCAGAAGTTAGTATTATCAGACATATAAGTACATATTCCTACAGAATCGATAAATTCTTATTAATGTTTCCAGAAAAGATTGTACAGTTCTAAAAGAAGTATAAAAATAAATTGCCTTACCTGTCCTTTTCTCCGCGTCGTTTAAAGCGATATCCTCCAATACCGTTACATCACTCCTCCCTTTGGCATTTTGCGCATATACTGCTATTCTCAGCATTGGTGCAGGAGCTCCAGATAGGCCATCGTCTCCTACTAAGTCTCTTGTCCCTAGCCCAGCTCCTATAGTCGGTAGTAAATCTGCCAATTCAATCCTGAAAACAGGAGTGTCTGTATAAGGGCTCGTGAGGTTTAGTCGCATGTGCAGCGTGTTGGATTCGTAGGCTTCTAGGATAAACCGTTGAGGAAGACCTCCATCATACCCCGCACGGCATTCGACTTCCAAGGCATCTGCGGAGGAGTTGTAAGCTGGACGGAGTGTGCAGTTACTTGGAGGACTTGGTTTGGCTGAGAATTTGAAAAATTATTATTACTTTGATATTCTAAATAGATACTGTTTATTGATTGTTGCTTATCTATAACTAAAATGTCATGGTTGGTTTCCATGACGACAAACATCGGGCCTATGAACCATAGGGTTAAAACTAACGTGAGATTTAATATGACAATTCCAAAGAATGAATTTGAAATAATCGAAGCAATTCGAAAATATTAATAGTAAATTGACAACTCTTTAACAATATGTAGAACAAATTTCTAGTGGATGCAAATGTATTCAACATCAATTAGCGTAGATAAACAAGTCATTTTTATCGAAACCCGTACAAAAACTATTTATCGAAGTACCCGTGAGTTCACAAAATAGTAACTCTAAAAAAGATCCTATCTCCATTAGGATTAGTGGAGTATAGTAGTTTCATTCTACCTGGAAAACTACTGCACTGCTCCAGTAAAAAATTGTACAGACATTTTATTTTTATTGAAATCATCGGAATTCTCTTACTTCTAGTGTTTTTATTTCACTACACTAATTTCACTCTATGTGTGGTAGGTGGCCGTAACGAGTGTCATTATGTCCATATAAAACAGCGCTGCGCTATTGTTTCCGAGTTGTGTGGCAGTTACATCTATCAGCTGTTCCGGTTAATTCCCGGACACAGAACTTTCATGGAACCCCCTGTGTACCGTTACTTCAGGCTTTGCAACATTTCAGCCAAGCGCTTATATACATCAGGATTATATCTGCGGTGTTTTATGTGTTTTGAAACTTTTAAACTCAACTTTCTGTTCCCATCGGACTCTAATTGTGAGAAATAATATCACAAACATGCATTTTCGTAGAGATCATTCGTTTATTATGATAATATTGAAAATTATTCTTGGAATACTCTCTGGGCTCAAACTCATGCAATATATTTATAATTGAGAGTCCAGCCTTTCGACAAAAGATAGTAATTGGCCACACATACTTATACAATATTCATTCACACCTTTTTAACAAAATTAGATAGAAATGAGCACCATTGAATACCTAACCAGCAATTACTTTTTTGTAGGGGAGACCTAGAAGAATTGTAACAGAGGAGAGTTGCGACACAGTCGATTTCTCGGAACTATGGTCGACAGCAAGATGACAACAACGTGCGTTTTTTGTTTCTGAGACGCGCTATTCGACTAATAACGCGTCAACCAACGGTGCATATGCATTGTGTTTCGAATTTGCAAACTATTATCACAGAACTCATAGGGGCATGGCTAATGTCAAAACTTATGCTTCCAAAAAGTCACTTTTTCATGCCCAGTCAAGTCACTGATCGGATTTTGCCTAATCCAGGAATTGAAGAAGACCTAGAGGACAGAATCCTCACCTCAAATCCAACCATTGTTATTGTTGAAAACGATGACGTTGCTGTCAAAGAATTAAATATAGAAGCAAAAAAGAACCACTCCAAGTATGTCTACAGATCAGAACATAACATCTTCCAGCAGTTTATCTACTCTGAGCTATAACGCCAAAGACTCCGTTGCCCTGATGACTACAGCCCGTAGTCCTCTTGTCTCTTGTTCTAATGTGATCTCGCTATAATCATTTAGGCCGTTGCCAAAAGCTCCGCCAAGAAAAAAGAAAAAACAACCGAATAGACGCAACATCAAATCTGCTGTGCTTACTGACACACCCACCAAATATAGAATTGCTGCCATTGAAGCCAGTAGAAAAATGAAGAATATGAAAAAGCGTGTTTTAAGTGAGGAAAAGAAGAAGCCTGAAAAAATAGAGAAGAAGACTAACAAGAAAAGTGAAGTTGATGATGAAGAGGATGAAGACGGAGAATATTCAGGGAATAATTGGTTTTGCTTGTGTTGTCTTGAGTCCTTTGCCAATAGCGAATCAAAAGATAAGTGACCTCAGTGTCTTGAATGTCAATAAAATAGTATTCTCTATTTACCAAATAGTCACAGCTCATTTTGGTAGCTGTCACAGCTTACCTAGCTATTGGGAGAGTTATGGTACAAGTGTAGTTTTTGTTTTTGTAGATTTTCTTAGACACCTTATTGCTTCCGTTAACTTTGATGATTGTTTCTTGAACAGTGAAAATCGTCACAATCTTCCTTGGCCTCCCATACCTGAACATCTCTCTCATATCCTATTGATGAAAACTCGTTTATTCTTATCACTCTTGACCCAATTTATAAACAGTATTTTGTACGTGGCAATGTCTGTATAGTAAGGGATGAAAACCATATTATAATGTCTTTGGAAGAGGAAGAATGACATGTCCATCATCCAGCTTGTTCCCTCGTTATAACGCGCGTTGGCGTGAATCAGTCGCGCGTTTTTGTATCACGTTACCTCTTTCTGCAGACAGAGGTTACGATACTTCATAAAAATAGTGGTTGAAGCAATCAGCTAAGTACTCAAGCGGAGTTTGTAGCATTTCTAGTTTGCAAGAGACTGCAGATGATAGACAAGGTGATTTTCGTAATGCAAATTTTGTGTTTCCTTAGACCTCATGTGTTATCATTGACAATATGTCCATTCTTGAATAAAGCCACAGTTATTGTCACAAGACGTTAGAAAATAGTACATTGTGCGCTAATACTAAGACAAACGACCTGGAAGAAAAACTCAGTGACGTGGTCCATGTTCATCGCTAATCATTAACTAAATTTATCAAAGTCAGCGTCATTACCGCATTTGTCGACCGGAGCTATCATTTTTCTAGTCCAGTTTACCACCAAAAGAACTTTCAATACATTCTTGACACTTTTAGTAGAAATGGTTACGCAGATGATTCTATACAATTTTAATATAAATCGTAGAACTCGCACTTTGCAACAAAGATTGGTTTTTGAGACTCAAAAACTGTCTGGAATCAAAATTTATGCTGCAATATCTTTCCACCACAAGATTATGGGCGGAATTCGGAAAATACTGCATGGTAGCAATATTTTTATTGCCACTAACAATTCAACTCCCATTAAACCACTATACAGTGGAATAATAGACAGAATAGAGCCACAAGATTGAAAGAATCTGATTTATGAGCTTGATTGTAGCAATTGTAGTAAGTTTTATAACGGCGAAACTGCGCAGACACTCTCTGAAAGATAAAACCAGCAAAATCACCATTGCAGAATTTTAAATCATAGCGCTCTCACCTGGCATTCAAAGAGCTTCAAATTGTTGCAACTGTAAATGACAAAGTACCGCAATTGCTACATGAAAGCTTGCACATTATTTTGAATTGTATTAGATGTATCAACTACCAAACGGATGCCAAAAATAATCTTGATGTCCGATTAGTTTATTATTGTTGTCATAATAACACTGATTTCAGGGAAATTACGTAACAAATGATATCCGAGAGCATTATGTTCTAAGATAATACCTGAGAGCATTATGTTTTAAAATAATGCCTGAGAGCATTATGTTTTAAAATAATGCCCGAGGGCATCATTTTAAAAAGCAACACACAAATTTTCTAGTTACAGCAAGTAACTAGAGTAACTTCTCTGACAGAAATCAAAATGACAGGACAAACATTGCTGGAAATTTTGATTGAAATACAACAGAAGTCGGACATTAAACAATGAAGGCACCACGGAAGTTGAACAGACAATAATGCCTACGGTCAACGTACACACCTCGGGCCAGAGGCCCTTGGAAAGTACACTGTTGACCTCAGGCATTATTGTGCTTTTAACACCCTTGATACTTTAATTACGATAATTTTGAGCAAAAATTCTTGGTTTGTATGAGAGACCAGTAGATGATTGTTTCTTTCCATTTAGTTGGTTGTTATTCATTCAAGCACCATCGGTCATGGCGTATGGTTGTCGTTTTGTTGCACTTACACCATGTGTTTTCCAATTTCCATATATAATACCACAAGATCTTCAAGATTATCGGATATTTCTCGATAGGTTCGTTGCAAACTACAGAGCTCGTAATTTTTCAACCTAGAAAACTTGACAAGTTGATTCGTTTGCAGGGAACCTTGAGAGAAATGTCAGAGACGTCGAATGGTGCAATTCTATTGGTCAAAACTTGGATGGTAAAAATAATCAATGTAATTTCAATTTTGTATAAAGTTCATTTTGATCGTTGAAATATACAACATATTTTTTAGATATTGTTATTTTCATCATGTCACCTCCATTCTTATTTTTATTGTAGCATCCTAATAATTTTGATATAATTTTAGTTTTTTGCTGAAGATGGATGGATTTGCACATCCGAAACGTTCATATAATTACATCTTTTTGGAAGAAGAAGAATATAATATATTTTTTGAACTGCAACACCTGATAAATTTTTGATTGAATCCATTCATGGGTCCTTCAAACTGCATCAATGTATCAATTACAGTTTTCTAAGAACAACCGATGATAAAAAAAATGAATTCCAAAATTGACTAAATTTTAGTCTCTGAATGTCTTCATAAGTCGCAAAGATACAGTCTATAAAATAAGGAAATGGACTGTATTTTATGGAGGATGATAAGATTCATTCTATGACATTTGAAATTGCACATGATGAGAAATGTACCGAGTTTATCTCCATAGTTGAAGCAGGATGGAGTTGAAAGATTTTCAAGGAAGAAAAAGTTGCTCCAGCCAAGTAGAGAGCCCAGAGAAAGAAGGTCTCGTAGACATAAAAGAGTAACTGAAAATTCTGATGATTTCTTGGGGCCAATATGTTTCACTTATCCAAAATCATGAATTCTGTAGTTTTTAAGTTGATTCTAGTTAAGTTTTTCAATAATATGTATACTCGAAACGTACACGCAGTCAAGGATCATGAATAGATTTCAATACAAATTGTCTATTATGTATTTGGTATTACATCCTGGGGGTGAGAGCACCTCTGTCCATTATATTGGTTGAAGCTGAGCTAGATTACATGCTTGTAGTTCCTAATGTCAACGTGCGAACAATGGATGATAAAAAAAGATGTATTAATCCAGAAGACGAATTGATTAAGAGAAACAGTTCAAAAGTTCATTTGAGTATTAATTATGGAAGATTGGAATATTCTACCTTTCTCGTGCAATGCTAGTGCTTCGCCAGAATTGTCACAGGGAACGCTATTGATGAAGAGAGATGAACCACTAATTGATCATATCAGTAATAGAATTACGCAGAGCAAACATTCATTTGAATTCACATTTTCACGTTATTTCATGCCTTCATGCTCTGACATAGAATAAATTTGATTAACTTCCACTGCAGAGAAATAACAATAATATATGCAAATATATAATAAGGTTGACAAGTGACTAGTATGTCTAATATTGGTCAATGCGTTGACATACTATAATTATCTCACATGCAGAAGAATCAACCAGTAAGATTGTGGAATTGAATAGTTTTATTACAATCCAAGTATTGGAAGTTTCTGTAACTGTAACAATAATTACTAATGCATTACATACATCCATTTGGACTTACCAGCTGGAACAACTTGGAAGACACATGGCTCAATCTGTCTCCCGATGCTGTTTTGTCCCCAACACGTGAGCGTTCCATAATCCCTTTGACTTGCAGTACTGTATTTTAGTTCACTAGTGTTCCCACTTGTAGTTTCAAACCTGGCCGGTGAAACATCAAAGCTCTCGCCGCTATTATTGAATTGCCAAACAAAATTAACGTCAGTGGGATCCGCTGTCACGTGACAGCGTACTTTAAGGGTCTCTTCCAGAGAAGCTCCAATGACTGAGATGTCAGAATCAGCACATACAGGAGCGTCTGAAAAGAAAAGATATTTCAGTGCAACATAATAACATTCACTTAGACATGGAGTTTGTACTCCTGAAACATGGTTCGTTTTCGTTCAAAAAGAGTGAGCCTTTGTTTTTGCGCACACTGTTTGCGAACACAGCCATCGTATTTGTGTATCTCACGTGATGCATCAGTATAATGCACATATATTTCATGAATACCAACAGTAAAATGTATCTATTGAAGTATAAACAATCACTATACAGCCTAAATAAAAGACTAGAGCGAACAAATGAAAAATCTACCTGTTTCTTCAGAAACAGAGCACTTCTATATAAATTAAAAGGAGTGAGATAGCAAAGTGAGGGTGGAGGTGTCGTCATTCGCGAAGTGTTAATGTGAATTACATTTAGTAGACGCGGAATACAAACTAAGTTCAACGCGAAATTTAACCATAATTAAAAGTGACACACGAGTTTTAAAAGTTGAAGTAAATTTAATCAGGAATTTCCGAGGTAAGTAAGTGCATTAGCCCCAGCTCAGGCGATTTAGTGCTCCATCACTAACGAAATACGGAAAGAAGAAAAAGGAAATCGGAAAGGAAAGTTTTGCGCCGACGATAAAAACTTAACGAACGTCTTGGCGACAGAAACCTTCCTTCCTAGCTAAGACGACGGTCAATGTTTGCGAACTTGCAGCGAGTTTTATCCCAGCTTAATTTATTTACACGGACACCTACACTTACTATTACTTATTCTTTGTTTTCTTTCCTACTTGCACTGCATCGGTTTATTATAATAACAGAGATTTTTGTCATATAATTAGCTGCTATTATATGAAAGATTGAGGCCCAGTTTTACCAAAGTCAGTTGAATTTATCTTGATGTTATTTTGAGTTAGTAACTATAGTTACAATTGTATCAACAATAGTCTCCGTATAAAATAACATTTGGATAAATTTAACTTGCGTTGATGAAACTGAGCCTAATTGACAAAGATGAAAATCGTTTCTGGATCCGAACCATAGTAGTTATTGTTAAATTTGGAATGATTTTGAAAGATCGACAGATTGGGCTGCAACATGTGTCTCCAAGTATTGGGAACAAAGGAGTTCCATGATTATTCGTGGATATACTATCAGTTAAACGAGCTCCAAGAAATCTGAGCGCCCAACTTGGGCTGATTTATAGTCGTATTGAAATACCGAGGATAGTAGTTGTGAAACACCCTAGACAGTCCAACCAATGTAATTCTTGTCAAGCTGACAAAATACTCATAGAAGACAGTTGCTTAGTAGCCTGAAAGCTTTTTTCATTCTACGACTCTCATATCAAAACCACAAAAGTAAATCATAATGGTCTTGAGCAACCGGCAACTAGACCACAGAGAGCACATCACCCGCGTTCATCAACAAGTTACGACCGATGTATTTACAAGTGCACTCTACTCAAATTATTGGAAATATTTTGTGACATGATTCTGGAAACTGGACATATTTTCGGAGCTGGAGCTTTCTTCCACTCAGTAATTTTATATAAATTAGCGATATAATGGTTTATATATCATTTAATGGCTGTATGTGCTGAGCAATACATTTATTTCTAACGAGCTGCTGCTTCAGCTCTGACTTCTTTCTCACCATATTGATACCATGATAATAAAGACATCTTCGTAAGTCTCTTAATTGTGTGTTCAATATTTTAGATATCTTCAAACAACGCCTGATCACAGTCCTTAGTCACGTGCGAATGGCTTTTATAAACATGATACTATCATAAACCCGATGAGAGATCTCGGACGTCTAATAGATCAGGTTTAGCACGGTATGAGGGTGGTTTCCTGACAAAGCTGTCCTCGCCAGCAGATAAAGTTGGCAGCTTAGCGTAGCACGAGATAGATATGAGTACAAAGAAGTTGAACACGATGTTTTTAACGAGACCAGATGACTAGTGTTCATGTAAAAATGTGACACGTCACTAAACACGCAGTAGGTAACAGAAAAATAGTTGATAAAGAGGAATTGTTTGGAGGAAAATTAGAAAGTCTACTCTGTAACCGTTGTACTGAACTTGATGAAGTTGAAAAAAGATCCTTGTTCTTGTGATCTGCTTTTTCTTCATGTGTTATGCCAGGATCCTGTTCTCTCAGTTATACAGGGTGTAACTGAACCTTTGTAACAGAGTTTGATTGTATATAGCATTGGACGTACTGATCATGAATCAAAAAGAATTTCGCTGAAACTCGTAAAAACAGCAGTAGTTTGCAAATATATAGAATTTTTGGTACCGCTGACTGTCATAGGTACTCCTATACAAAATAAAAGAGAAAACTATGTTACACGATATTCACATGCGTAATTCACTATCACTGATGCAATTGAATTCATTAAATAAGAATATTTTTGTCAACTGCAGATTAAATAGAATTTGTACTACACAAGATATTATATGAATCTAAACAAAAAATTGAAAGATTATAAATTCATGAAAATTGCTCAAAATTGTCGCCGTTCACAGCTACACACAATGCAGCACGTTGAATGAGGTTAACGGTACAAGCTTGACGGAGATAATTGTGTTCTATAATATTTCTGCGCTATTTTCAATACACTGTTGCAGTTTTTCAACACTTTGCGGCGCACCTTGTTCATCATGAGCTAATGACTTCAAATAACCCCAAAAATAAAAATCAAATGGATTAGGATTTGGTGATCTTGTAGGCCATGGTACAGAAGCACCATGTCCTATCCAACGACCTTCGTATGCAGTACCTAAATGCTTCCCCACAAATCTGCTGTAGTGCGGAGGTGCACCGTCATGGAGAAACCGTGCATGCTGCCGAACATCTAGTGGAGTGTCCCGTAACAATTCTGGTAGAGTGTTTTGTGAAATTTCTAAGTGATCGTTACCATTCATATGCGCAGGTGAAATGTATGGACCAAATAGAGTACCATTCACAATCCCAGTCTAAACGTTCAAAGAGAATCGATGTTGGAAATCACTTCTTCTAATAACATGTGGGTTTTCTCGTAACAAGTAATGCGAATTGTGAAAATTATAAATACCATCTCAAGTGAACAAGGACTTATCGGGAAGAATCACATTTCATGTGAAATTTTGGTCTTGAGCATGTTGATGAAGAAGCCATTGGCAGAAATTCACTTTTCCGAGGTGGTCACGCTGCATCAAATTTTGAACTATTCTTCACACAGTCATATGTCCCAAGTTGCGTGAAATTTGGCGAGTACTAATTGTAAGATAAACATCAATTATATCCGATAGAACATCTTGAAAATTTTGTCGGTATCTTTGACGTCCTCCACCTCTACCAGGATTAGGTCAAAGTGATCCTGTATCACGAAGACGCTAAAGTAGTCTTTTAAACACTTGATGATTGGGATCGTTCTGCATACAAACGCTGCGCTGCTCTCCTGTTTTGTCCCACTTCTACGTATACTATCATCATATCAATTGATTCTAAACTACCAAATGCAATATCCGTTTGCATTTTTTTTTTTTCAAATTCAATTACAATAGCATCGAACAGTTTCACGTTACAAACTTGTAAACTTTTGCCGACAGAAATTATTAGAAAATTATTTAATTCATTTATGTATTATGCAATATCTTTTCAATTTGTGATTAGTTGTTGGGTAATGGTTACGAGTGATGTTGTATTTCTAGGAGAAATTATGAACCTATTGGCCCAAAACTGTTCATTTGATTGAAGCCATTTCCCAATTCTCAAATTTCAGCGAAACTCTATTTGATTCATACCCTGTATATATTGTAGCTCTTGGACATGGAATTATAGATAATTTTATACTGCATCACTCTTTGTAGGTCCCCAATCGAGGAATCTGTCAAACTACCATGAAATATTACTAGCAGTTTCGAGAAGAATGATGAAGACATATGTGCACACAATTGTAGTTAACACCCAAGGGTAGTACCTAGTTCCTACTAATTTCGACTAGCTTAATCTACGGATTATAAGTTTAAATAAATTTAGATTTGATGTAGAGATCAAATTTACTTAAATCTTTATTTTCTATGCGCAGTTAGCGTTCGATCCAATGGACAAGTGGTCATCTGTTGTCTTGATTTAGAAGAATTTCCAGTTGAAAAAGAAATGGAAGGACCATCTAGATGATAAAAGCGCATTTTTGACAGCTCATGAATGCTTGTTACTTCAGAGATTTCGCAAATTACCATCTCTCACAATTACTGAGCTTGAAATCAAGCAGTTTGGGCAAACTTACGAAACAGCAGCTTCCATTTAGTACTAGTTTCAAGTTGACTATTTGATAGGTACATAATTTATGCATGTATAAACTCAGAAGTACCTTTTAATCTTCATTGTTCAGTTATTGACTGACGGGAGGTCAAGTGATGTACCTTAAAATGATAATTTGATCTTTATCAAAGCTATATAAAAAAATACACCTAAAGTAAACAAATTTTCATGCAATAATAATAATTCATTCTGATAAGCTTCAAATTTGCGTGAAACAAGTAATTGAATGAGTTCCGGACAGATTTGACAACTGTACATAATAATAGTGACACCCGCGGCTGAGGTTGTCACTAAATTTTTATCTTCTCTAATAAATTTCAGTTGCCATATCCCTAATGTCATATATATCTATGGTCATTGTTCCACTTGAAACAAGTAGTAATTGAATAATTTGATCTTCCACTATCACTGAGTTTGAATTGAAGCAATTTGTGCAAACCTGCGAAAAAGTAGCTTTCATTTAGTACCAGTTTCAAGTCTGTAAATAGTATAGTTGCTGAGAACTCAGCGTCACGCCAGCCAGCCAGCCAGACAGCCAAAGTGAATATAATAGCACTTTTTTCCAAAAAATGCGCTAAAAATTGAATACATAGATAGAACGAATATATGTTGCTGGCTAGTCGAGTGATTATCAAACCTGTTATAATATTCACATTATGCATGTCAAGACTATAAAAAAGTCAAATACAGAAAACAAAAACAATACAGAGGACATGAGAAGCTATCTTTCCCAGAAAAATTAACAAGAAGATACGCATTATTCCAATCGGGATTATCAAGGAAACGTAACACACACATTTTCGTTTTGATAGAAACAAGTAGCTTCCTTGAATTTAATTTTATCAACACGTAACCAACCTTATAATAATATATTATCACGGAAAGATTTTTGCGCGAAATTATATTTAAATTTTCACTCATTTTGTGCGGCATAATGTATACCGCATACATATTGCAATTTTAGTTGATTGCCCAAGTTCAATTCTGCGCAAAGTATCTGCATATATTCCGGCAATGTTTAAGTATGGAAATGCAGTGGTTCACGTGTTATTATTTCACGCTGTTGCTGTAAAAGTTGGCCACTTGCCTGCCCAGGATGCGTATTCTCGAATAATATAACAGAAAAGAGGAAAGAATATTAGCAGTTCATTAATCTAGTCGAATGATATGAGTTGAATGATCAGATCTGTCTCAGATTTGATGTAATTAGGGATATATTCGTACACAAGATTAAACCGAGCAGACTCTTTCCCATATTTTATTTACACAAATTATGATTATGCTAAAACGTGCTTTTGTTTACAAATCACGCTGAGCTTCCACCTACTTATCGCGTTGCTCTACATTTGACTCTTGACTGATTGTGTCCGATTTTAATAATATGAAATGAGCAAACATGACTTCTCAATTACCAAAATTTTATAGCAAGACCTATAAAATGAATAATATACATATGAACAATGGTACAAACAATAATTCAGATTGAATCCGATTTGTCAATTGAAAATCGAAGTATCATTAATTAGACTCCGAGCAAATATCCAAATTTGGAGCGCACAAAATGTTCATCATTTTCTAATTAACAAATCAAATACGAGATTTTATTGTCAAGCATAAAATAGAACATTTTATACATTAATATTCAGTTCCACCTCTGAAATCTGGATTTTGAACCAGATTTGGAATAATCTATCTGATATCCAAAAATTATCAGTTAGTTTGTTGTTTATCGAAATCTAGTCATGACTCTCAGAGAATTAGCGAAGAGCTTGAGCATGATCACTTATTATTGATGATTCGTTGATGATTGAGTCAACCAGGGTGGAATTTTTTGTGAAAAAAGTATTTTATTCAGCAATCTTGCAGCCCCTATGCTTCTAGAGCAAATAACTGTATCATGAGAAAGTTGGAAATGCAGGCCTGGACTCACAACACCTATAGCAAGGAAACAAACATCCGGGTTGTATTCGTTTCTCTATCCAGATCGAAATGGAAATTATCTTTGATGTATGTATTTATGCAAGATGCGATCCGGTTCTCTTGCTATTTTCCATTAAAAACTTAATTTCCGTGCTAGATCATTCTTGAATGGAATTTAATGAATTCGAGAGAATGTTTCATTCCTTTTTGTATGCATACAAGAAAGATTTCCTTGCAAAATCGGTACAATTTTCAAGTCCAGAGCTGAGGAACATGAATGAATTTTTCATCAAAATTCTTTTAGTGGAGATAAAGAGTTTGACAGGACGCATTGTCCTCTGCTTTTCAATGCACTCAGATAAATATAATTAGCATTTGAATGCAGACTTCTCAACTAACGTTTGGACAATATCTGTACTGTGAATTTCATCTAGCATTTCGATGCAGATTCTAATGCTTAGTTTTAGCATGCACGATACGTTCCTTATGCATAATTAAATGACTCTAAAATGAGATGTTTATATCGGAATCCAACCATTTACTGAAATTGTGGCATAATGTCTGTCTTAAATTCAACCATTAATCAATATAGGTTAGAGGCCTCAACCAAAGAACACCCCTGTTTTGTCTAATTCATATTCACAGTTCAAACCATACAATCATTTTCACACCTTCAACGAAAAACAAGTCATCAATCATATTAGTTCATCCAAACATCGATCATCTACGCAATCTTCACTCTCAATTACCCTACTTCTCTGGAATATTCCATTCCAAATTTGCTATGTTCCAGGAACAAACAAAATTGTCTCATTCCTACACTCACAACCATTCAACATTTAACTTTCCGAAAGTCTTCGGTTCAATATTTGATTCATCTTCATAAACCATCATAATTTACTCATCAGAGTTGAAGCCATAATTATCTTTGGTATATTACACCCATCAACGCGTTGCAAAATATTAGCAACACAACAGTCACTAGACATTCATGCTGCTGTAGGCTTTATTTATTCTCACACACCAATTTCATATACAAATATTTTTACGTCTCATTGAAAGTATTAGAATCACATTTATGGTTGAGCTTCTCACATGTGACTTAAGTATATGGAGAACTAAGAGATGAGTTCTCATGGTAATTAGAGTGGAGGATAGAGTAGAAACAGCCAACAAATGAATGCTCGATGAATCATTCAAAGATGATAAATTTACAAAAAGTTATCGATTACAAAATAAGTTGGTGTAGGAAATGGACCAAAATGTTGATGAAATTCAGCTATAGCAATAACGGATTCGTTACTGATGGAAGGAGTTCTATTATTGGATTAGAATAGTCTGCAAGCGTTTTTTAATTGGAAAGGTCAAGTGGGTTGAACAAATATCCCTTCTAGCGCTCTTCTCTTGTGGAAAAAATGATTTAAAAGTAACCTGGTTGCATCAATAGTTCGGATGTAATAACTTTTCCATTTTATAATGATGTTTCTGTCTTTCAATTTGATATTTGGGCTGGTATATCTCTGCAGAGTTTGAAAGACAGATTTCATGAAAAATCTGATTAAGAAATTAGAGACAGCAACCAAGTCGCTTCTATATGAAACAGTTGGTAATGACTCATTAACAAAATTACCAAATTTTGAACAAAAGTTAGTTTGTTAGACAAATTTCATTATTAATCTCGTGTACTAAGTAATAACTCCTAATGAAATTTAAAACTGGAGGATTCGCAAAACACTGCTCCAACATTATGAGGGATAATTCAGTTATATTATCCCTGTTTTGTGTTATATTTTGTCTCAGTAATATAGCAAATTTCATGCTACAATGTGAACACATATTAGGACCTTCCTGAAAATTACATGAAGTCTGACGATGTATACATTTTTTCTTGTGAAAAGAGTACAAATCTAATTCATGTGCTTATTACTGATATTTGTACAATAATGAATATCTATCTACAGATTCAATGCAAGAAGCTGTTGGCTCTCGGTGAAAGATGATGAAATAGGATCTAAACAAAAACACTTGCTAAAGTTTCACAAATTTTTTGAAACTTCAGTACTTTATTGCAGTTTCGGCTCTTATACCATCATCAGAAGTATAAAATTGTACTATAAATTTCAGTCCTATTCATACAATATACAAGTTCCCATGAGAAGGCGGAGTTGACACCTAAATGCCAGAAGTTAACAAAAACTATGCGGAAGTAGAGCTATCAACTAGAGGGGTAAGATTTTAAAATATCTAGAAGCATGGCTTCCATGAGCTCTAATTCTTCGTTCATTACCTTTTCCTTATTTTCAACCGCATCTTTGATCTCATATGCTTTCAGATGTTATTCTTTCACCCTTCTTTTGAAAATGCAAAATTTCCGAGTTATTTTTGTTACATCAGACATTATGATTTTCTATTGAATGTTTGATTACATTAGAGTCAGTTTTAGTGTTTTTGAAACTGTGCGAATGTTCATTAGATCTGATGTTGAAACTACGTCCCGTTTGTCCTGTAAAAAATATAATCACAATCTTGACATTTGATTTTATGAACCCCTGATTTTGAAATAGGATCTATACAAACAATCTTGTTATTCACTGTGAGTTTATAAGTCAAAGTGGGGGTAATATCTTTGACATAGTTTCTTTTCTTATAAATCTGTTTTTTTGTGGATGAAACTTCTAGTCCGTGAGACAGCGCCTAAAATTTTTCTTGATTACCGCTCATTTGAAACTTTGTGAGTGGTTTCATTGTGATGAGTCCGACAACTTTTTCATTTAGCAAAATTCTGGATTTGGGGGCGTTTCCCAGCGAGGGCCAATTAATTGAAAGAATATTGCTGTAATACTGATCTGTACACTAATCGAAAGATTTTTTGACAATAAAATGAAGGAAAAATATAGTCCGACATGAATATTGAGGCTACCGGTGAATCCGACAAGCTGCACTTGTCATAAGTATGTTGGTACTAATGGTAAGTATGTTGGTACTTATGACAAGTCGGACTCACCGGTAGCCTCAATATCCATGTCGAACAATATTTTTCCTCCATTTTATTATCAAAAAATCTTTCGATTGGTGTAAAGATCAGTATCACGGTAATATTCTTTCAATTAATTAGCCCTCGCGGGTAAACGCCCCCAAATCTAGAATATTGACAAATGAAAAAGTTGTCGGACTCATCACAATGAAGCCACTCACAAAGTTTCAAGTGAGCGGTAATCAACAAAAAATTTATGCGCTGTCTCACGGACTATTCTACAGAATTATTGAAAAATTATTCCTCAAGAATCCTTCCCTGTTCTTTCCTTAGTAAACTGAATACAATATTAGGGTTATAACCATTGTTTTCTGCCATTTCCACAATTATATGTGTCTTGTTTGAAATTATGATCATTCAATGGCATGTTCAAAAATCTGTCAATAAAGCTATGGAAGTTTGCCATTTTTATATTAAAGGATGGTTCGAAGTTGAAGGGATGATTTTGTCTGTGTGAGCTAGTTTTCTGTAAGTCGTGGAATAATTGTATATTGTTCATTTCGTTCCAAAGTTAGAGCCAAGAAGTTAATTTTTCTGTTGGTTTCTACCTCTAAAGTAAATTTTATATCAGATTCCATTGAACTTAGTTTTTTATAAAACGGATCAAGCTGTCTGTTTGTGCCTTTGGATGATGCTAGAATTCCGTCTAACAAAAAACAATATTGGAGCAATTTGAATTGTATGAATTATTTTTGAAATAATACATGAATATTTTGGCAAATAATGGGGATAAGAAAAATCCCATTCGTAAGCCTTTCTTTTAAATATAAAACTGGTTTTTGAGAGTGAAATAATTTTGGTCTAAACATAATTTCACATGGAAAAGAATTTCTTCACGTAATATAAGATTCACATAATTTTTCTGCAATAATTCAACAAACAATTTCAAACACTTTTTTTACTGGTACGGGAGTGAAGAATCTACTTACAGCAAAGGACACTAGCTTTGAATCAACAGGAAGAGGAATGTCTTTAATACGAGTGACCAGATCTTCACTATTTTTCATACTAGACCGGGACTTGGGTGTAGAAATTATAGATCTAATTGGTATATTGTTCCTATGCAATCTGGATAATTCATATAAGACTGTTGCTGAGGAATTGAGATTGATTGATTTGTACTGTTCTTCTCTAGAAATCATAGTGGTAACTTCTGCTTTTAGATATTATAATATCTTACCCCTCTAGTTGATAGCTTCGCCTCCGCAATGTTTTTGTTAAGCATTTGGATGATAACTCTGCCTTCTCATGAATCTTCTATATTATAATTATGTATGTATGAATAGGACTGAAATTTCTTGTGAAATTTCGTACTTCTAATGAAGGTATAACAGCCGGAATTGCAATAAAGTATAACACTTTTGAAAAATTTGTGAAACTTTGGCGAGTGTTTTTCTTCAAACCCTATCTATCTACAGCATATGTAGATATCTTCAGTATGAAACATATTATGCAACTATTTGATCACGACCACAATTTTCAGATAGACTGCATCCAAACTACTTTTTTTGTTGGGGTAACTCATAGCTGCTCCTCGAGATGACTCGATTCTTTTGAGGTTCATCGAACTGCGACAATGTCGAATTCAAATAGATCCCCAATACATTCTGAGCATAATAAAGTCCAATTTTTAGAACCGTGTATCTAAAATAGGTAATTCATGCCTCCATGAGTTGGGTTTTTTCATACAAGGTGATATACAATTCTCTTACTTGTTTGATCGATATACTCATGAGAAAATTTTGCTTGCATCACCAGATGTACGAATCAATATTTAGGATTATTCTGTTTCGCTATAACAATATCTTCAGTTCCAGATGGTAGATGAATGGACTATGGTAGATTACAAATGCGATTCTTGAGTTAATCAGACTCTTTTCCATCACAATTATCAATAAACGAGGTCTATAAGCATTAGATATTAGAAATTTCAAGATTTTTCCCAATACTTTTCTAAGAGATACGATTTTCACTTGTGGTTTCGTCTGCACAAAGCTGCAGCCGGACAATTACACAAAATGTGTTCTAGAGTTTTCTGATCTTGATATTGTCTTCAGCGTCACCATGCGAATGGTATTTCAGAGGGCACTCGTCGGTTTAGAGACTCGTCCAGACTCTGGGATATCCTTTGCTGAGAACGATCAAATTTTGAACACTAGTAGGCGACAGTTTGATTATTATTCTTACTCGTTTATTTTCTTGTATTTTTCTAGGAGACAGAACCAAAAACCTCTCTGATTTTACTAGGCCCAGTTTTTTGATAGTTTATTACAGTGGTTGTGTACGCAAACATGTGGTCAGTCAAGCGAAACTGAGAACAGGCGTCTCAGGTATGCTATTAAAGCTGTCGTTCCTGCCACAGTAATAAAATGAATTTACTTAGGTTAAACACTGACATACAAGTAGAGTATTGCTTATAAATGAAAATTGAGACAGTCAGTCAGCTAAATGTGGGGACAGAGCTGATCAGTCGACCGCAATATATGTAAATATTTTGACATTTCGAATCAATCAATGTCACTTTTGATGTTGCTATATCAATACAGTTAATATTATTGCAGGCTGCGAGATATCATAGCAACATTAGAAGTGACACTGATTGATTCGAAATGTTAGAATATATACATAAATTGCGGCCGACTGACCAGCTCTGTCCTCACATTTGGCTGACTGACTGTCTTAACTCTCATTTATAAGCAATATACTATTTTTATACCAATTTTCAGCTTAAGTAAATTCATTTTATTACTGTGTTAGGAACGACAGCTTTGATAGCGTACCTGAGACGCCTGTTCTCAGTTTCGCTTGACTGGCCGCAGTATGTTTGTGTACACAACCACTGTAAAAAATTATTAGAAAACTGGGCTAAGTAAATTTAGAGACTTTTTTTGGCTCTGAATCTTCGTCTATATGCTTATCCAGTACAAGGCTGTGGTTGAGTCCACTTTGAGGTGGCTTTTTGAGAGTCCATATGAAGCTTCGGATTGTGGTATGTCAGTTAAGCTCTCTTTCTGCCAAACTCATCTGTCTTTTCACTAACTTCAGCTCTCCAGTACCCTAGCATCCAACACAATATAATCTGGTTACATTTGCCAGTTGCTGGAGAGTTTTCTCACAATTCCAGACTAGGATTACCAGGCGTAAGAGCTTATTACTTTTAGGGCAGATTGCCTGTCTGTAACTATATTATTTGTTGTTCTTTTTCAACTTTTTCAAAATTCTGGCACAGAGCTTTATTGTATAAATCTGAGATTTGAGACTTGTGATACTGGTTTCTGGTGACTTCCATCTTCCATATCCTAGTCAATATACCCTGTCGAGTCATTTGCAGTGGCGCTACCCAACTAAGCATCCCAACTGATTACTAGCAGAAAATGTGTGGTCTACTGTACAACTCTGTGGTACCTACTCGACAAATATAGTAGCTGTTACGTCATGAATGGCGCATGTTCAAATGAACATTTTCATTTTAATAATTTGAGTTAAATACTGAACAAAACATGATATTTGTCATATTTATATCAACAATAAACAACTAACTTTTATGTCCAATATGTAATTTTAAAGTTTCCAAATCGAACGAGCCCATTCCCACCTTGTATAGTCAGGGATATATTTTGTCATTATGGGGATTATATTCAGATATAGTCAGTTGATCTAGTTGAATTTCTTTAAGAATATCTGAGTAGTCTGTGAGGTCTACAGATTGGAAT
Source organism: Dromius quadrimaculatus (assembly GCA_963989225.1). Lineage (NCBI taxonomy): Eukaryota > Metazoa > Arthropoda > Insecta > Coleoptera > Carabidae > Dromius > Dromius quadrimaculatus. Next base: position 11,211,651 of record OZ022328.1, read on the forward strand.
AAATTACTCAGATAAGCAAAAAAACTACGTGAATTATCTCATTCTCACATAAATATACAAAGGCTGTGTTCTTCTTGCGACCATGCAGCAGATGTTTAATGCTCCTGGCAGTTGCAGTTTATGCAACAGAGCCTGGGTTGTAACTTGCTTTACTTGCGGCCATTGGATCAGCGATGCATATATAATCATGGATCTGATTATGGTAATATATGCTTACTGCATTAATCTAGGATTTGATTTCCACGTTTTACAGAGGATTCGACGGCATGAGCTGAGAGCCACCACATCCTGTATACACTTTTAAAATGTGAGTCTCACGTATTGGAATAATATAAATGTATGTCAAATGTGATTGCAATATTTGCTGTTTCATCCATCAGAAACCTACCAGAAGCCTCAATCCACTTCATATAATGCGGAGAACAAAGAAAAAAGATGATCAATTCACATCTCATCTCAATTTATATTCTCTTCGTTATAATTCCGAACTAATCTCAACAGGAATCATGATTTCCTCTAGGTTCATTGATCTGCTCTACATTTTCTAGAGACTTATAGGACAGCCGAATTTCGCACATTTTCCGATACGTATTTTATAAAGTCTGGTTTCGCGTTACTATGTCAACTGTAGTATAATGCTAGATAGGTGTACGAGTTGTCTTTTAGACGCACTCCTTCCGACTTTCCGCATGAATGCAGTACCTCCCTTACTCATCGGTAACAGAAGATAAAAAGCAAGATATATAATGGAACAAATCTTCTTTGGGACAAGATACGAAGCATGCATGCAAAACAATGTCGCGTTCAATCCCCAAAGAGAACTAGAGATTCTTCTTAAATTGGGAATATAGCTTTTGATAAAAAAACACGCAGGAACAAATCACATGAATAAATACGTTGGAAAGTTTTTCGTTTAAAAACGTCGCCGACGTAGAAGTTTTATACGACATTTGGTCCTGGACGATGCTGCCTGAATTCATTGACGGAGAAGTTTATTTGCACGATGGGGTCAGAGATTTGAACTATCTCACATTATATCGATGTGATCCAAATATTTGTTTGGTATCTTGATTGAAAATATCGATATTATACTTATTAGGTCGAAAATACTGTGTTCAATAGAACAGTATATCAAATCATCTTCAAGTATGGAAATACGAGAGAAATAAATATTGATAATCATCAATTCAGGAATCATGCATTTCGCATCATTTGAGTTAATAAGTATCTAAGGGTGCTGAGCAATCTTTGAATGGACAAATAAATAGCGAGTAGACATTGACACGACTGATTAGCCCCATTAGAAGGAATATTGATCAAATACGAGTTGGTCTCGCTCACAAAGGGCTTCGTATCAATCACCAGATGAACCAACACGAACATTCACTTGGAAACCATTGCTTAAAGCATAAATCAACAGCTTTTGACCACATCAGCCATCTTTCTCTTGAAAGGAACATTTTTATATGATTTGTTGAATATCTCTCGCACTGAAGTAAACGGACTGTGAGATAATTTTGTTATTGATTAATCAAATGTTTTGACGAATACATTATCACCTAAAAAGGTTCTGAGCATACAATCTTAACCAAATAACATGTGGGATCAAGTTGACAGTATGGATTCAAAGGTAAAATATAGATAATAATCAAATTGTTGCAGACATTTTGCATCACCAGTTTTCTTCAGTGACAGATATATGAACTATTCTTATAGGTACGCAAATAATTTGGACAGAATTAAGATGAAAGGAAAATAAGTTCGTGCTATGCTACGTATCTGTAAAATTAATTTTCATTCAATCAACAACATATAAAAAGATTTTTGCCTTCCTTCATCTGAAGTGCTCGACTCACAGGGTATCAGCTATACATACATATTATCATCTAGATCTAGTCTAACAGATTATTCAGATGTCATCATATAGTTGATGTATTTTGTAGTAGACTAGCTGACCCGGCGTACTTCGTAACGCCACAGAATTGATAAATTCAGATTGCAAGACACTTGAGCCTACCTATTATATCAGGACCTTATAGCCCGGAAATGATAAAGACATGTCAAACTGTGAAAAGATCTTCTTTTGTAGAAAATCAATCAAAATAGGAGATTTTTGTATTAGGCCGATACTTTGCAGTTCCACTGAATGTCTTTTGAGTTTATATCACTCTCTTTTCCGTTAATTTATTAAAGATTATACATTAAATATATGAATTTCACATGACATGCTTATTCAAGTGATTATAATATAGAAGTAATTATTATATTGGACATATGCCCATTTGAATATGAACCTAACCAAAATGTAGCAATGAAATGAATATGCATGTGCTGCGAATATCCAAGTTTACAAAACTCGCTCCGTTCATATGTTGGCTTACTGTTGAGCGACGTCACTTCGTTCGCACAGCTGCCTGCCTAAAACTGAGCTTGCAACGCTCGCTCGCACGGCGTCTTAACGTTGACCAAGCACGCTTCGCTCGCACGGCATCTTACCGTTGACCAATCTCGTTCCGCTCGCACGACGTTCTACAGTTGACTGAGCTCACTTCGCTCGCACGGTAGCTTAAACTCAACAAAGCTTGTTTAACTCGCATGGCAGTTTACAGTTAACTGAGCTCTTTTCGCTCGCACAGCAGCTTGGCATTGATCGAGTTCGCTTCGCTCATACGGTAGCTCACCGTTATCCGAGCTCGTTTTGCTCGCACAGCGGTCTACTGTTGACAGAGTTCGATTTGCTCGTACAGTGGTTTACCGTTGATCGAGCCGATAGGACCTGAAATTTCCAAATCTATTTTCAGGTCCTATCGGCTACTTTTGCTTGTTCCACCCTAGCGAAAATCTTATAAGCTGAATACGATCAATAAGTTCTCATGATATCATCAGAAAATCTGTTTCATTCAAAATGTAATAGTGATATCAGACTAATTTATTATTATTTAAATATAAACTTTGATGAAGTAATTATAATAGTTAATTATTTGTATATGAAGTCATTATTAATATACATTCTTTCCACCAAAGTAGAAAAATTCATTGAAAAAAAAACTCATTTATATATAGATTCTTCGTGCCACAAACCGTTTTGTAGGTCCCCAGAACACTCTATCAAAGTTTCACCACAATCTGGTCAATGGTTCCGGAACGCATAGGGTACAAACATACAAACATTGATTTTTATCTATATAAGATAGAAGATAAGAAGTTGATCGTTGGCAGGGCTTCTTCTATCGTGTTTGGGATTTGGTGTTGCCTTCTCTTTAGTTCGTATTTCTCACAAAGAATAACATATTTGTGTTTTATGAATAGTTGTGTATCACAGTCCATATAGATTTCTGGGCTTGTCTTTTTTAATATGTTACAGTTTGTTAGTTCTGTTCTTGATGCTTTAAACAATGTATGTAGCCTTGATAGGTATGGTTTTGATATCATTTTCGTCCGCTTTTTCATTCCCGAGTATTCCAACATGGTAGGGTAGCCAAATAGATTTTATATTTGTATCTCTGGTGCAAAGTTGGTATTGGATATCTTGGATCTTCCCAATAGAGGGGTGCCAGGGAAAAATCTTTTGGTTGAATTGGAGATTGTTCAAGGAATTGGAATATCTCGAATGAGATCTTATTCCTTCATTTTTCGCTTGTATATATTGAAGGCTGTGGAAGATAGCTATCATCTCCACAGTACAAATGCTAAACTCGTGGTAGATGGCACGTAACTGTATCATCTTCTATTATAGAAGCTATTCCTACTTGGTTATTCATTCTGAACGCATCAGTGTATATAAACTGGTTTTCTCTGTTGTCTTCCTCGATTTGTTTATAATGATTTATAATAGTAGATCGTATTTTTTTCATCATGTTTGTGAAGATCTTCATTTATATGTGGTATTTCTACAAATCTGGGAAAAAATTTGGATATTTTGTTGTACTATTTTGGTGGCGGATCATAATTTATCGGCTTTAGCATCTTATATATGTGATTTTGATGTTACTTGAATTCGCGGTATTTATAATATATTCGAAGACAGAATGGAAAGTTTGGCTTTATATCACTATCTAGAACATTTTTATAGGAGGATGACCTGACTTACTCCTTGTCATGTCCCTACGTTTAATTCTAATAAGAAACATGTCCAACTTTTATAGTAAATTGCCAATAAATCAATAATCTTCACATTTTTTAGAATTTTATTGAATGAAAACTACTTTTGATCCCAAATTCTGTATATTTATTAGTAGTTTTCAATAATTATCAAGTCAATGTCAATGTCAAGTTGGTGTAGCTCTACCAAAGGATTGTTTAATTGTCTATAGAGTTCATCTTTTGTTTGAAAAACCATCCTGTGTTTGTGCTAGCAGATTATAACTTGGCAGGTGCCAGTTCAGTAGATGAAGGTTGCTTTTTCTGAGAACAACGGAGCACTAACTATGTATGATTGCTACAACTGTGAGCTGGAATACTTTTTTGAAAAAAAATTGCTCTATTAGCAGATTTGTATAATTCCTAATGATATTTCAAGTCAAAAAATCTGACGTGAACATCACGTGACTTACTTGTACATCATTGGGTATATATATGATACAATGTGATTTTGTGTTGGATCATATATATCATTGGATATATATATATATATATATATATATATATATATATATATATATATACATAATCAAACACAAAATCTCGTCGTTCTACATTCAATCGTTCTGGATTTACCCAAGAGACTCTAAGAATCTGTCAAGTAAGATGCGCTTTCAGCCAAGTCGGTTGCTATGGAAACAGTAGGCCATTATTCTCATACTACAGCATTCCTAAATTCTGATTTCCAAAACTCTACGACTATCAACAGATCTGAATTAATGCGCAAAATTAGAAATAAATTCCTACTGGAGTGCACATCCGGTTCAGTTCATTGTTATGAAAATAGTAGGCAATCATTCAAATGCTACAGCAGACTGAAACACCAAATTTCAATATTCTACACCTAATCGTTTCGAATTTATGAAAAAAATTCCAAAAGATTGTATAGTAAAGTGCACTTCCGGCTTGGTAGATCTCAATGAAAATAGGATATGAGCATTTAGACGGTATAATTGTCCTAAATACTGAATTCTAATAATCTATGTTAAATCGTTTTGTATTTGGACGGAATATTCAAAAAATGTTTCGATTAAAGTGCTCTTCCAGCTTGATCGATAGCAATCATAATGCAAGGTGTACAACCAGATATTATAAAAGTACCTCAAACAGAACTTGAATATTCTACGACTTATTGTTTAGAATTTATGCGAAAAATTCAAAAAGTCTGTCATATAGAGTGCACTTCCGACTCAGCCGATTGTTACAAAAATAGGAGATGACCATTTAGATGCTACAGCAATTCCAAATGCTAAATTCCAGTATCCCTCATCCGATCGCAATCATAATGCAAGATGTACAATAAGATGTTATAAAAGTTCTTTATACGATATTTCGAAATGCTATGGCGAATCATTCTGTATTTATGCAAAAAATTCGAAAAAAGATACAAGTGAAGTACACTTCTATCCGATTCTCACAAAAAAAGCAGATAACCATTCTGATACAACATCAATTTCAAATTCTGAGTTTCAATATTCCACAGTTGATCATTCTGGATTTATTAGAGAAACTCGAAAAAGTTTCAAGTGAAGTGCACTTCCGGTATTGACGATTATAACAATAATTCGAGGTGCACTACTAGACCCTATAACAGTCTTGAATGCGGAATTTCACGCACGTACGAACGCACGCACGCACGAATATATGTACCCACATCAAGCCAAGAATAGTCCAAATGGATTCAGGAATGCTCAAAACGGATATTTCCATCAAAATCTCGATATGTGAATTTTGTCGTTTTCACAATACTTACTTGTTATTTTGTACAAGTAAGTAAAAGCGACATGAAATTTCGAAAATCTGAATTCAACTATTATTCCACCTCAAATAGATGAATATTTCCGATAGCACAATATATGGCAGCATCAGCAACATCGCTTTGATTGTCTTCATGATTTCGGAACTCTGAGGACACTATGATTCAATATCTTGCAGAAGAGCATTGCACAATATTGGATTGGTACTTTCAAGTTTGAGATTTCGCCTGTCTGATTGAGCCTTTGATGATCCTTTCGAGAATGTTGTAATGCGTAGTCAAAGCGAGTTGACAATATTTCTAGAGAACTTTTACTTTATGATTGTTTCCGATCAAATTTATTCTTGGTCAAGCGTCGAACGCTTATAGCATTTCAACGTAAGCATCATTAATCGTGCAAAAGCTCCAGTAGAGCCAAGGCTTCAAGTACATGTGTAATTGTTCTGTTATCGAATCGTTCTGATAGATTTTAAATCTCAATCTGTGCGATGTTATCAAATATGATTTGAGTGTTCAAACTTGCAGCACTTCTATGATGAACATTACACACCGGATGAGAGTCGAACTAGGTTTCCCTGAATTCGTACGCTATCGACGAACAGTGCACAGCGTGCTAACATATTGATCTATCTTTCTACACGATCAATAGCCTTGAGAGACACTGGTTATATAGACTCTTTTAGGATATTTTTGAAAGAAAATCTTATATCGATGTAATTGGATGATGTAGATTTTTTGTTAGTGCATATGTTCTTGTGGTGTACATATGCTTTGATCAATGATTGAATTAATTATGAAACATGATCCTTTTCGAGAATATTCTAATGCGTAGTCAGAGAAAAACGACAACATTTCCTGAAACCTCTCAAATCAGATTGACATTATTGGTAGGCCAAACATCTTATGCTATAGATCAATCTGTTCAACATTCCAACTGAACATAATCTTTCCAATCCAAAGAAGTTCATATGGTATACGCTAGTCTCCACATCTGCTTCATGATAAATTCTCAATGAACAGCTTGAAATATTATTCTTGACAGACTATTGCTATCAAAACGTAAGCGCTTGATCAATCGCTATTGGGTATTCATAAAAACAGTGCTTCAGCGACGTGTTACTACAAATACTACATTGTCTCTAAACAGTGTTTCACGAGCGAGCGATTAGTCAGAGAGCATCTGGAAAAGTATGAGAAGTCATACTGTGACTTCGTCCTAGACTTCAATATATATATTTGCTCAGCTGATCATTATTTTTAGGCGCCCCTTAGTAGGAAAATTCCACCCGTCCATGCTTGGTAAAGGTACCACACTCCTACTACGCGATGTCAGCATGGCACACAGCCGGAATACGAATCCGGTGTCCAGCGACGGAGTAAGTAGCTAGCAGGGCTTAACGCTCGGACCCAACTTGTAATCCTTGGCAGTGTTTCCCTTAACTCCCCTGCGTAACTTGGAAGTTGCCCTGAGATGTCCGGAGTGGTGCGGAGTTACATGGAATGTCTCGCAGGATTGATGAAGTCGTGAGTAAAAATGAAGGTGGAACAGTATCTTCTCTATAACTATTATTATACAAGCTAATAATTCATTCTACTTCAAGAAAACCATCGAGATTTTGTAACAATGTATTTACACGTAATTTCTCTAATCTATTTCTTTCTGTAATAACAATTTTCTTATCGCACTCACATTAATTAATATTTTCTATTAGGATAATGTTCACTTTTCGTGCTTCACGTATTTCAGTAGTTATTTTCATGTATTTAGGACAACAAATATACAGTTTTCCATTATGTGGTGAACAACGATAACTGAAAATGATTGTACATGCTAAAAATGAGAGTTTTCCATACGCGATTAGAATTTTCAGTTGATGTCACGCGCAATGAAGATATTGAGAATGTTTGTTCCATTTTTCCAACAAACATCTGAAATAGGTCACTTTTGTTCTCACGCGAGTCGGTAATTCATACAAAGTTGGAGTTTTGTCGAAACGGCGCCTCGAAAACCATGTTATTATATTAATGACGATGGGTTTTAAGCGGATTAAAGCTGTCCTGTGTTTTGAAATAATACTACACAGTATTGATTTCGTAATATACGATTTTGCTGGGCTTTTTATATTATTACATGATACTGTTTTGGAGCTTGTATTCAGATATATGTGACAAAGCATACTGAAAATGTATTTTTTATATTGCGTTCATAATGAGCTTATAATCAGAGCCACTAGCAAATGATTTTCGAATGAATTTCATGATTGGAGATGCTAGTGGAACATCAAATATATCGATTTAGTAGCCTTATATAGCCAATTATTAATTTTATTTCCATTTGGTTACATGTAAAACATGTTTTCATATACATTTGTTCAATACCTTCAAAGCTGCAATATGCTAACTAAATAATTTATTGCAGGTGTAATTAAACTTTTTGTGAAAATTTCATACTTATATGAAAGCTTGATGAAAGCTAGGGAGCTTTCCTATATAGTAACTATTTGGAATGTGTGGGGAATTTCAAATAATATTACAAAGTCAGACAAGGTGATATTGCATCTGCAATATCACTTATTAATAAACTCTGCTCTGTGCTTCAAATTAAATTGTTACAAGCACAGTATTTGCTGGAAAGCGGAAAACATGCAGCAAAACTCACGACAAAATAAAATAATCTTGAGAATTCGCTGCCTGCTTCAAATATTTGGACGCTGCTTGCGTCAAATATAACGCAAAGCATTTTACTTCAAATGATAATGGAACATATGAGATATTTTCAATAAAAATGGAAATAACAGGGCGAGATGAAGTGTCCTCTCTATGAATCAGAATGTCAGAAGAATCTTAAATTGGAAGTACCTCAATATTTCGCGAAAATCTGAATATGAGAATCGGCTCTTACAGCATCATCTTGAATCTAGTGGCACAACTCAGATTATCTAAGGCTTGGTTCGACTATACTGATGAGTCACAGCACGAAAGACCATTAAACACTGCTGTTCTCCAGGGGTCAGTTTAACCCGAAAAGAAATTTGTTCTTCCATGAATCTCCGATATTTGAATTCTTTTGCTCTAAACTCAATGACTTTGTTTTTATATACCTTAAAGTTCAAATAAGAGAGAATACTTTCTTCCCCCTTGCTTGAGCCTAATTTGTTACACTCGTGTTTCTCGGGTCAATATGACGCGAAAGGGCCTAAAAACTCATAGAATGTGGAAATATCATATTCAAATTTCATTTCTACATCTCTTCAACCATGCAACCCCTGCTTCCAAGTACCAATGCACCCCTAAATCTCCCAAATTGATATTCAGCTGAGGCACCCTGGAAGTATAGAAACTCAAGGTATTACAAATATTTCTGTGGTTGGCAGTTTGCATTTCAACTAGACAAAGCTCAATTATAACTCCTCTTGTGATTGACAGTTCATATTCTGAATAAAGGTCTTGAAATTTCTCCTGTGATTGACCGTTAATATTTTAAGTGAAGCTCTCGCATTTTTTCTTATGATTGACAGTTTATTTCACAAGTGAAACTTTTGGAATTTTTCCTGAGATTGACTGTTTATATTCTGAGTAAAACTGTGCCCAAATTTTTCCGTGATTGATAGTTCATACTATAGGTAAAGTTTTATTGCGCAACAGCTCATTGAAGGCTAGAGCTCACATTATTGTTGAGATTGGCATATAATATTGTGAAATTTGTTCATATTGTATAACAAATGAACCTTCACCTGAGATTATAACAATTCTCCAATGATTCATAATCATCATGCCCTTAAAATACCATGCCGGGTCATTATAACCCGAAGAGCATATGTGTATAGCTTTTACGAGGAGAACAGCGAAGTTAACCTCAGAATAACAATTTTTTCGCCAACTGTCAAAAAAACATGATAATTTTGTATTATTATGGATACGCAAAGTTCGTGATTTTTTCACTAATATAAAAATGAAGCATATTTTTCACTAGTGAAAAAATAAATTCAATCTTTGCACACCTTATCAGTCTAGTTATGCTACAAGGATAGGAGCAAACAGGTATTCAATAGAAAAGAAATATGAATTTGTACACAAAACTACTTATTTTTGAATACAAAAATTAATTCTTGACAGTTCTTTATCTATCAAACAACCATTGCGTATACTTTTAGTGACAATACCCTGGTGACTGCAAATTAATTATAGTTTTGTACTTTTTCCTACATTTTACTGAATGAAACAATAATTATTGTTGATCTATTACGTATTACGTGTGCGAAGTGATTGTATTTTGTTGGGCTTTCGAATGAATTTGTTACCTTGACCTTACGGTCTCGGTTAAAATTGACCTTCTCACGCGCAACACAAAAAACAATCACTTCGCACACTTATTATAACGATAACTAATTTTGATTTATTTCGTTTGTCAAGGGCAAAAATATTTCCACCCAACTTTTTTCCGAATTCTCAAATTCAACTATACATTTAAATTATTGACTCCGGCAGCAGGTACATTGAGGACATTAATTCCGACTAGGTATGTGAGTTGTCAATTTTGGGAAAATTGATTATTAATTATTATTTATCATACCATAAGTAGTTGAAGTATTATCGACTATTTTTGTGGTGCTATCACGAATGTTTATTGTGCTTGCGTTTGAATATTACGAGTGTGCAGCACGAGTGGTATTCACAAGCACAATGAACATGAGTATCTGAATATCTTCATCAATTTCATTTGAAGAGGCTTATAGGAGAAGAAATTGAAATAAAAAAATCACCGAATAATTTGAATTCGAATACCGGATATGAACTTATTCGATCATGGCTACCAATTATTTGTTCATAATTTCAAGTTATTTGTATCTACAAATCTACTAGCAGGAGTAGCTTCATCACCACCTCCTGAAGATCTGTGGATGGTTCAGCTATGCGTCAAACCAAAAAGAGTAGAGCCAGATTGACCTAGAACCACAAGGAGTTGACAATTTTCCTATTTAGACCTTCATTATTATCTCCTGGAGACCTGTGGATATTGAATCATCAAGCACAGGCAGAGCTCTATGATCCTAGGAGTTGATATTTCAAACTGATCTAGTTACTATTTGTACTTTTATTTTTGTTGTCTTGACAATTTTGTTTACTCATTTTTATTTTTATTTACACTTGAAAAAGGCAACACTTTGCTGTCGAACGTTGTGTTTCTAATTAATTTATACAGAACTTATATACCCAATAAAACATATTCATTTATAATTTATATTCCTTGATGCATCAGTGAGCTATTTAGGAAAATATGAAAGTAATAAATCATATTTTGAGTACTTTAGTTGGACATAAGAAGGCTGAAATCCAGCTTTTGTGCTCATGAAAATCTTAGTAGATCCGTGCAAATCCTTCCGACACATGACATACGTCACACAGTCACACAAAGTGATGACCGTATATCGCTCAGAAATGCGTAATCCTGCTCACTGGTCGACTGTAGGCAAGTGTGTCTGTGAAATATGAATAATCCTTTCCAAACAAAGAATTAATTTATAAAAGTTACGGCATCTATGAGCTTCAATCTAGATAAAATTCCTAAGGACATATATATTATAAGATGATTGAATTCTCCTTCATCTATAAGAAATTTTCCTCACCACCCCTATTAAATAAATCACTCGAATCGACTGAAACTACAACAAACATCATCAGACACTATGCAAGCTCCGGAATATGTAATGAATCTAATGAACTAAATAAACTGTTTAATTACTTTTACTAAATATTAATCAGCAATTTGTTCCTTTAGAAAACAGTAAAACAAATTTCCTCGCAGTTAAATTAAATTTCTCCGCTTCAACGCGATTCTCTCTTTTCGTCACAGAGCAAAGCAAACACATTTTCCGGCTTGATATTCCGCATTTTTCCGTTTACTTGCACATTCACAAGCAGACTGTTTCAGTATTTGTGATCTAGTTATAATAAGATGCCTAGGGGCTTTGCCTAAGCTGTCAAATAATCAAGACTTCAAACGGTGACGCGGATGTACGGAGGAATTTGCGCTTCAGGAAATTTGAAGCTGCCAAATAAAATATACCTCAGCAAATTAAGCTCGTCTGACGAAATTTACGTAAATTGTATTTATATTGCATCATTAAAGCTGATCTGGTGCAAGACTGGAAACGTTTGCTCAACAAATTAACAGCTAATGATTCATCCAAAAAAATTCACACAAATTTCACGTTCCGTAGAAAAATCTGAATCTTTAACGACATGCTTGAGAGTTCAGTATTAGTCAACAAGAATGAGAAATGTTATTCTTTGGATACAGAACAAATAGTCTTTGATTATCTCAGTGCCTTTAATATCACTTCTGGTACTTGCAATGTTCTATCCATATAGATCGCACGAAAGCACAATACTCTTATCATTTGTATCAGTATGAGGTGAGTGCAGAACATAGCCAAAACAGTCATGAAATTTATTATGACTGACACTGAAATTCGTTGGACCTATAGCCTAGAAGCAAGTTGAGGTACATTAGTGAAATAAATATAGCCCGAGACTCTGGACTTCTTCCTTCTAATCCTCACTCATCTTCAATGATCCCAGTCAATGCGTTCATATTCCTAGTAATTTTGAACGTTCAAACACAGTCTCTGCTTCTGGAAAGCCATGTGGGTTTAATCCTCTCGTGATTCAGTCAGCACTTACACGTTACACTTTAAGTGACCTATATCAGGTTATATGCAGAGAAATTGAGAGGAAATGGTTGAAATAACGTTCGAAATGTAAGACTGATGGGATGATCATACACATAAAATTATTATGTAGGAGGAACGTGTTCGTATAGCGAGCATAGATCGATTGCTGGTTGAATTCTGAATGATTATACATATATATATATACATAAGTATATATTCATATATATGGAAATAAAATTTTCATATACTCCTTAATTTTTGGTCTTTTCCAAGGAAGGTGGATACGCCTACATTTATCTTTTGTGCTCTTCAAATAAATTTCGGAAAAGAAATATTAGTCTGCACAACTACCTGAGGCAATACTTAAAGGGTTCATGACCCCAATGAGACCCAAATCTCCAGCTTTTAACTACTTAAGTTTAGTGTGACGCCTGCGGGCTTTAAGGACAACAACGTGAATCAGGGTTGTCCTGGGACGCATGAATTTCCTTCCGACGTGGCACATGGAGTGGGCGTATACCAGCAGTGAACATTGAACGTTTAGAACACTCCTCTCTCACCCCCGTTCTGCTCAAACAATCCTTGACCTTCGCAGATGATGTATAGCTACATGCGGATATTAAGAAAAAGAAGCAGAAAGGTAATCCGTATTTGGTTGTAATTTATATCTCCTCTGCGCAGAAGGCACGTGTAATATTTTTCTCTTGACACCTATTAAATTTTACCTTCATGTTTTTGTAGTGCTCAATATCTATTTTGATGATTTGCATTATAATATTATATTTCATGGAGAATTCTAGTTTTATTGGTCTGCACAATTCCAGTTGCTACTTAGTGATAGATTTCTTGTCTTGTCCATTTCTTGGCAACGCATTTCCTGTTTTGTTTCAAGAATTCTTGATATCTCTTGATCTTGAAATTCAGGAGGAATCCTCTTTCTCTATTGTTTTATCTAATCCGAACTCTCAGTTTAGCGTGAGTGTCTACCCTATATCCTCCCTGTCAGTTATGTTATGACTCGATTCTAATAAAGTTCTCCAAGGTTGCCACCGATAGAAATAAATAAAAAGTCTCTCATTTGCAATCTTCAATCAGTATTTGCTATTATTATTTGTTATATGATATAGCAATGTTCGAGATTGTAATGAATTCCCACATTTTAGATTCTACTGAATTCAAAAACATAAGTTCAGATGAAGTCGGTACTGAAAGTACAATAATCTGAGAACCCGTACGAATATTCGACTTAAATTCAATATAAGAGTTTTTTAATTGAAAAGCTAAGTTTAAATTTGTAAATAAGCTTTTCAACCAGAAAATCTAGAGAAATACTCTCTATTTCTTTAAATACTTTTACTGTAAGAATTAAAATATGGCCGCAATCGGTCACCATAACAATGACAGCTGTCATATTGAAGATAACAGCTGTCACTTTGACAATAACAGCTGTCACTCTGAAAATGACGCTATCACTTTGACAGTGACGCTGTCACTTTGACAATGACGCTGTCACTTTGACAATGATGCTGTCACTTTGGAAGTTGGTATGACACTCCTAAATTCATGAAACAGTGATGAAACTGGCCATGAAATTTATTGTCGGGGAAAAACTGAAATGGCCACAGTAGATCTAAAGTTTCCAATAATAAGTTGATAGATATACAGATTTGAGGAATTAATTGTCATGAAATCAAGATTGGGAGGGGATGAAGAAATGAGGATAAGAGAATATACTTTCAGAAGGGTAGACCAATTCAAATATCGGAGGAAAAAAAGAAGCAGGAATAAAAACAAATAATGACAACAAACTGATAGTCCGTGGAGCAGGACATGAATTTTTCGTTGATTACCGCTCACTTGAAACTTTGTGAATGGCTTCATTGTAATGAGTCCGACAACTTTCCCATTCAGCAAAATTCTAGATTTGGGGGCGTTTTTCAGCGATGGCTGATTAATTTAAAAAATATATCATCGTCATATTGATCTTTACACTAATCGAAAGATTTTTTGATCGTAAAATGGAAAAAAAATATTGTCCGACATGAATATTAGGGAGTCCGACAAGCTGCACTTGTCATAAGTACCAACATATTCATGACAAGTGCGGCTTGTCGAACTCACCGCTAGCCCCAATATTCATGTCGGAATATATTTTTTGTAATTTTATGATCAAAAAATCTTTAGTCTAGTGTAAAGATCAATATGACGTGAATATTTTTCTAATTAATTAGTTCTCACTAAAAAACGCCCCTAAATCTAGAATTTTGCCGAATGAAAAAGTTGTCGGACTCATCACAATGAAGTCACTCACAAAGTTTCAAGTGAGCGGTAATCCACAAAAATTTATGTCTTGTCTGACGGACTGAGAGCTTTCTACGCAGATGAAAAACTATTGAAAAGTAGAAACCTCCCGAGAACAACAAAAATGAGAATGTATAAGACATTAATAAGACCAATAGTACTCTATGCAGCCGAAACAATGACAATGACGAAAAAAAGACGAAGAAGATTTGAGAATAATGGGAAAAAGAATCATGGGAGCAATACTAGGGCCAGAAAATAAATTAGAAAACAAGTATAGACCAAAAATAAATCACGAAATAGGAAAGGCATTAGAGGAAGAAGATGTAGTGAAAAAAATGAAATTGTAAAGAATGAATGGCTCAAGCACATGTTGAGAGCTGAGGAACAAGACACAATTAAGTCAATCCTAGAATAGAATCCAACAGAAAGAAAAAAAATAGGAAGACTAAGATCATAATAAAAGTAGAAGAAGATCTAAAAACAGTGGGAGTAACAGAATAGAAAGGGAGAAAAAGAGATAGAAAAGAATGAATTCATATAGCGAATATCTGAAATCGAAGATGGAGAGTGATTTCCTTCAAAAAATGGATTTAGAAAACTCTATTCAGGAGCAGCGAAACTCCGTAAGGAGTGCTAAGTCACAGAATTATTATTATGTTTTTTCATAACTCAACCAAATTATGCCAAGTTTGGGAACAACTAAAGCAACTGGATATAAAACTTATGACATTGTGAAATAAAATATCTATCAATTTGATACAACCTTCAAGCCTTTGATAGCATAAACAGGGAGAACATGTTTCAAAATCTGAACTAGTATGACGACTTAAATTAACACTTCGCAAATCAAGGGCCTGCGATTCAATCAAAGCATACCGAGGAGTTTATAATAAATACCGGGAGATGCACTGCTCTCTAACCCAACATTACATTCAGTCATAGGACAGATAGAGAACACCGGATTGATAAGTACCAAAGCATATCTGAGCTGGAACCACAACGACTTGACATTGACATTGACTTGATTTCTACTGTCAATTTGCCATGCAAATTGGACATGTGTCCAGTTAATATTTATCATAGATCTTATTTTAATAAAAGGATAACCTGACCTAGTCCCTATCATGTCCCTATTACAAATATTAAATGAAAATATGTCCCATTTGTGTAGCACATTGACAGTAAAAATCAAGTCAATGTCAATGTCAAGTCGTTGTAGTTCCACCACAGAGCTGGAACTACAACGACTTGACTTGACATTGACTTGATTTCTACTGTCAATTTGCCATGCAAATTGAACATGTGTCCAGTTAATATTCATCATAAATCTCATTTTAGTAGAAGATTAACCTGACCCAGTCCCTATCATGTCCCTATTACAAATATCAACTGGAAACATGACCAATTTGTGTGGCATATTGACAGTAGAAATCAAGTCAATGTCAATGTCAAGTCGTCGTAGTTCCACCACAGGGCTGGAACCACAACGACTTGACATTGACATTGACTTGATTTTTACTGTCAATTTGTCATGCAAGTTGGACATGTTTTCAATTGAAATTTATCATAGGGACATGACAGAGACTAGATCAGGTTATCCATTTGCAAAAATAAGATCCAGATAATAATGACAAGGATTGGGAGATCAAGACAAGATCGGTTCATGTCAATGTCGACTCGATGTGGTACCAGCCCTGATCTGAACATATGCTGACGATATCGTTATATCATCGTGTAAATTAATCAATCTCACGGAAAAATTTACAAGAGTAAAGAAATATTTATGCAAAATAGGCTTGAATAGGCATGAAAAAATTCACAGAAACAACTGAGCCAGCAGAGAGGGTAGTAATTAACAACACAAACTTCGAGCAAGTGACATCATTCATCCAACTATGTTCCCAATGAAATAGCAATAATCGTATGAAGACGAAATAGATTGAAAAATAATTGCAGAAAATGGAGCAACATACGCAAGCATCTTTAGAGATGATAAGTTATCACTCCAAACTAAAGATATATGAAACAATAACTGGATCTATAGTGAAATATGGCTGTGAAAACAGAACGCTGACAACCATAGAAGAAAACGTTTTGAGAATTTGTGGAAAGAGGATACTACGTACAATATTTGGACCTGTACAAGAAAGCGATGGGAGATGGAGGATTGAGATAAACCATGAACTGGACTCTTTTATAAATCAAGCAGATATAGTAGCGTGTGTACCGTACGCAGCGGCTAACTGGTGCAGCAACTTATGGTATCACCCTATTAAAATAAGTTTTTCGACATAAAACTTGATTTTTGCTCTTCCCTTGCAAAAGTAAACAAAATATAAGCTTTTTCGAGTATTTCGATGGTGAGAAACAGAGAGAATAACTCTCATTCATCCACCCCTTCCACCTTTCAATTGATGACAATGACCAAGTGACTTACAAGCTAGTACTAAAAAAATAATAAACAAAAAAGCTCGCCATCAATGAGTTGGGGTAGCAAAACATGTGGTTTCGCAATCTCCCTAATTCTGTTATGAACAATCAACAACCCACATGATCAATTCACAGATCCATACAATTCACTGATTAATTTTGCGGATATCGGCATCATTTGTAATAATTATGATTGGTACGCGTTCAGCAATACCTTCAGAAACTCCGTGATAGTGCTGTATTGTTTAATTACGAGTTGACCATATTCAATCGTACCTTTTTTTCTACTAACTCCAGCATTTTGCACACAATTTGTTAAAATACAGATTATAAGTAATAGCCTGCAGCCTTGAAAAAAAAATTATTTCTTGCTCCAAAAATTCATTCAATAAAGTAAAATTCTCTTCTGTCTCCTGCATGACACTTCATTCAATTAGCTGGAGCTCTACCCTCTCTCTATTTTCGTACATGCAATTTCTCTTGCCTTATGTTTCTCATTTCCATCTACACACGGTACTATATTCTCATATAGTCTTCCTCTACCATCATTTTGTGGTGTTATATTTCCGTGTAGGTCTGCCAACACTTGTTCCGCATATCGTCAATATTTATAAGAAAAAAGATCAAGTTCCCGTTATACCTGACGAATAAATTTCCAGGAAATTTGATGTATTCGGAGACTGTATAACACGATTATGGAAATTACATATATGTGATTGCATAGCCTACGTGCTCTATAAATATTAAACTGAATAAATTTACTGTTAATGTCGATAAATTTATACCTTACAAGTCACACAAGTCTTGATAAAACTTTCAAAATACTAGTAGAATAGATTACATTCAATATTATCTTTGAGATAGAGCTAATTGCCATCTCTATTCACACTTTACGAAAACCAGTACATCAATATTTCATAGCAATGTTCTTGGGAAAAATTGTTCAGAGACTATCTTTAGTTTCATGAGCCTACATCAAAGAGTCAACGACCTCATAGTTTTTGGAAAATATTCTCATTGAATATTCCAGTATTGAATCCAATTCCCTAAAGGTAGATCGTCAAATTCTTCGGTAGAAGTAATATCTTCATGTAATATCCCGCTTGATTCTCCGTCATAATTTCGATACATTTTGTTATCTTTCATTAGGTACTCGGTCCAAGAAACGTAGCTACACAAGAACAATAACAAAGAATTCGAAGATTGATCTTATTATATATATTGGTATAAATTGGCCAAAATTGCATACACTACAATGTGTGGGTTGCTTGCAAGCCTTGCCTACGCTGCACTATCAATCACAATGGTTGGTACCACAAGCTCTGTTTTTGGCTATACTAGCAGTGTTATTTTAAGAAGAGTTTTAAGGCAATATAAATATTTCAAGCTATTTTAATGGAAAATATGCAAATAAATTCTGTAGATATATGTGTTTTCTGTAATTTGTATCTGAAGATTATTGTCTGAAGTACATATTTGGGAAAATTCTAATTGCGTTAAAACACATCTTGACACAACGCTCTTAGTATCGCCAAAAACAGAGCTCGTGGTAACAGCCAAAAAGTTGGGTTGAGGATCAAATATTTTATATGGTGCTACCATTTGAAGAGTAGTGAGTTATCTATGATATCTACTTCGTTGTGAAATCCTGAAGTATTCAGAGCTAACAACAAAATTTTGATCAATAGAATGGATTATGCTATGTATTTGAATGTTAATTTCATGATTCTATGAAATAACGTTGAGCACCAATGCCTCTATAGTACTCGCAAATATAATCACAGTGTGTCCTCTTGTAGATGAATTCATAAAGCAATTCAAACATTGGGTCGAGCATAGCCATTACAGTAATTACACTCGTATACATATTAAAGCACCTATTTAAAATTCATTAGATTCACTTACCAGAACCAGTAAAAAAGTAAACGACGCTCAATTGTCTCGACTGGAGCTTGTTAACCAAGTCCACGCGAAAAGAGCATCTGAATGTAGTACGACGTTGCCAACAACTTTGATGATATCTTTTTGCGCAATGTCCACATTGCATATAAGTTGATGTTTTACTCGATCGAACTGAGATTAACAAAAGACATTACAGTAAGTTATTGTCATTTTGGTTGCCCTAAGAACCTTGCAATAATCTTGGGGAACAGTGAATATCAGTTAGATTGCCTTCAATTTGAATCTTATTAACCGTTTGATTTAAATATAATTTTTTTTTGTCAATTTCGTTTTAAGCTAATTGAGTGTTTCTATAACTTCTCACTATCCATAGGAGACTTTGGAGAATATTTTTTTGGATAATCCATGTTGTTACCACTTATGTTAAGCTCTTCTCATCCATATTTGGATGTCGTTATTCAGGGGAACATTTTCGCCCCCAACCACATAAACTTATCTCCTCTGGGTGAAACTTTGTTGACCCGGGCGGAATGTTATAGACGTGAAATCAATATTTCATACATGTTTTCGCCCGCAACGCCCCAGGATTTGGGGATCATTAGCGCGCGACGTGCAACACTATATATTTAACTTAATCACTCCCTGATTGATTAAACTGTTCATTTCACTATTCATGAACACATTACTTACACCGTTACATATTGACTAACTAGATTTTTTTATCACTGATTCGTGATACGAGAGATCAACAATGCTTTATTAGTTTTTCTTTGACTACAAATGATAATTATTATCTACTCGAAACTGGTACTGATCTATTCTCATGTCAAGTACGGTATCAATTACTCGCTCGACTATTTTTGAGAAGAATATGGCATTTGTATCTGGTTAGTGCATCAAACACCCACAAGAATATGATGAAAATATGATCATCATTGTTGATATCTATTGCTGACGGAACGTAGACAAAAAAGATATCACAATGAATTGTGGCCTTTGTGAGAAGTCTGTGGAACGTCTTAGTTGAAAATTTTGAGATTCAGAGACTTGTGTCCCATAAAAACTTGAAGTCAAGAATCGGGTTTCAGAACTTCCACCTTAGACAAGGAAGTAGCTTTAGACACGTGTTTAGTTATTATCAGGAATGGGTTAGAACAGTATAGCCAAATTCAGGTAGTCAGAATTTAGATCTCAACCAATATATCATAGAATGGTACATCATGATACATCATATTCCACAGTTAAGTCCTGTTAAGGACGAAACACGTATCTACTATTAGGTACTCATAGGTCTAAGATAATGGTTTCAAAGACCGATTATTAGATTTGAGTTTTTATTGGATCCAAATCTCTGAATTCTAGTATTTCATTCCACTTACTTATTTCTTGCAAGATTGATGAGGTTTCTTATTGCCACTATTTTCTAAGATTCACGGGCTTATTTGCACTAAAACTTATATTTCATCTGATATCAATGACAATATGGTAAAAAATAGCATATAACTAGTGAGTTTCATGAATAGATTTGATGAAATACTTCCAAAAAATGTTCGTGAAACATCTTTTGATAAATTGTCAATAATCTGAGCCTAATTGTTTCACAAAATTATTCAGGAGTCGATTCTGAGAGCATCTTTCTAAATAGGGCAGCAGCTGTACACAAGTGTTTCGTACCTATCATCCTTAACCCTAGGAGGGCCAATGAGGTCTGGCCAGACCTATTTGAAATTCAATGCTCAATTACTCTTTCCTCAACAATAATTGAGAACTGAAACTCGTTGACTTTTATAAACTCGACTTATTGAATCCGATGGGACCATTTTGAAAGCGATTTTGACATATTCAAAGCGAAAAAAATCTATTTTATTGTGATTTATCTTAAATTGACCTATGAGGTTTGACCAGATCTGGACGAATTCTGACATTTTCAACATGATAGACTTGTTTCTGCTGTTTTAATAGGCAAGGGCAGATACTTATAATTGAAGAGGCAGCTTTTTCACACTTAAGTAGTGTTTGGTTGATAAATATTCATGAGAGAAACATAGAATCATCATTTTTCATATTTTTTAGTGGATGTTCTACATTTTCTTTGATTTTTATTCATGTCATTACTAAATGTGTCATTGTGATGTGTGCCGTAATGTAACACTATATAGATGGAGCAAATAAATTAAATATAGTTTTGAATCATACAGCACGCCTCCAAGATTTATCTGCAGCTATTCAAAATGAATATGAACAGAGTGGTTTTCCAAGTATGGAGGAATAAGAAGGCAAACATCAATTCGAAGGTTTTTTCAATCGATAGGTCAAAATTGGCATTAGTATAAATATGGTGTATACCCTGTGCCAAGTCAAATAATCAAGCTAATTCTCAATTTTTTTTCTCTCCCTTACAACCACACACATACACACCCACTGCCACCCGCACAGTCCATTCAATCATTTGGTAGATTATACAGCACTAAAATACACTTGTCAAGCCTTATAAAAACTCTTACAAGTCACACAACAATAAAACTCGGTGAAGGTCTGGTCAGACCTCATGGGTTCACTTAGCACCAAACAAGTCACTGCCCCTCCTAGGGTTGAGAGAACTCTTTAGTACAGTATAGCAAGCCTCAGATAGCCGGACTTGTAGCTGCGAAGTTAATGAAAATCAAGTTGCTACATGTAATGCAGATATATAAATCAGCTAAGGTGACTGGTTCAAAGTAATACAAGACGATGTCAAGTGAACCTTTGAAAAATGTCTTCAGAACAGAATTTGATGAATTGTAAGAAATCAGAACCTGGTTGTTCCGAAAAATTACAAATTATGCCATTCTTGGTACTTGAGAATTTGTAGAATGTAGTCTGATCTATAAGATTGAGTGGAGTTTTGGAAAGTGAAATTGCCAGACTAAGTTTTTGGTTTATAGTTATAGAAGTACAATAATCATTCATTAAACTTATAACGTTATAATATTTAGCAGTACTTTCTTTATTCATTTTTTTTATATATACTCTCTTGTCATCGCATCCACCCAGTACAATAAGAATCAAAGTTCATGTTCGATAGTTGGGGCTTATAATTAAACGGCTTAGGACGGTTGATTTTTAGCTGGTGTTTGGTTCGGTACGAGCAGCGAAAGTGAACGGTTGAAAGGAGAGAGCTTGCTCCATCTTCACGTGCGGTAAATCAAAGTTTGGCACCACGCTTGTCGTAAACCATATTATTCAGATTGAGTCTAGAGCGTAAAATTTGTGAAGTTTCGTGGTTCGAGTATCAGCTCAATCCTTCAAATAATCTCAGTAATTGAGGATCTAAGTGTACGATTTGTGGAGCACCTTGTTCTGTGTTTCTATTTCCGTTCGTGTGGAACCTTACCTTTCGTGGAAACACAGAGAGTCCCTAGTATTATTAGGGGAGTTTCCGTAAGACTTTTTTTTATCGCCGTGAATGGTCGACTTTTGGCCCATCTCTGACCGTTGGATCACCGCCGCCCAATTTATCGCCGAGGTAGAGCTACCAACCAACTGGACTGGATACCATCTTCACGGCCCATTCGGATGAGTACCATTAATCAATTATTTTAACCTCAGCTCCAATTTTTCTTATCATTCACATCGGTTCATCATGTGTGTTGCGCTTGCGCACGTTATTATCTAGCAACTTCCTGTCAGTGGTGTGCCTACGGGGCAATTGTGCAGATTAAATTCCCTTTGAACTATGCCAAAAATTTACTGGAACCTTTGGTCCTAGCTTCAGGAATATTGAGTGTCTATTCAATAACTTCATATATCACTTAATTAGTAATTAAACCGAAACTTTTGCCATCAGGCACAATTTTTTGTCGAAGCAACCATGCCACTGGATCGCATAGTTTGCCAAGTGAATCCAAATTTTGTATCTAGCTGTAAGCTCAACTCACCACCATCTCATTCACCTATCCATTTATTCAATATTAATTAGAGTTATCAAGATCGAATCTTTGTTTATTGAATAATCTTTAATTCAGTTGATTTATTATCGAGTGGATTATTTTGTTGACTATCTGAATGATAGAGTATTTATTACGGTTTCGTGTATTTTGCATTAGGTTAAGTCGAACAATGAATACATGAAGGTAAATTGGTTAAACTTGCACTCCATGGCTTATTATTTATTTATCAACCTGTCAAAATTTCATGCGTCTACCCCTAGATTCCCGTGTGCTCTTATCTTTTCAGCTTTTGGTGTTTGATATTTTCTGGAGCATAGAGTACGCGAATGAAAATACCTGGCGCCCATATTATACAAATAATTATTATTTTAACTTAAATAAAAAATACCCACCCCCTCTCTGCGAGTTAGTCGATGCTTTGCTTGGAGGCCAAATTTGAGGTAGGTGATTATTTTGTTCCGTTTTGTCATGAAACTCAATTCCTTGATATTATTAAGTTTTTGGTTGAAAAGATTGTGACAAACTAGACAGAAATGTAAGATTCATGCGGTGGTCACTTATTATTTACGACTTGACATTGACATTGACTTGATTTTTACTGTCAATGTGCCACACAAATTGGATATGTTTCCAGTTAATATTTGTAATAGGGACATGATAAGGACTAGGTCAGGCTATCCTTCTATCAAAATAAGATCTATGATGAATATTGACTGGACACTTGTCCAACTCACATGGCAAATTGACAGTAGAAATCAAGTCAATGACAATGTAAAGTCATTCTGGTTCCACCACGGCTGGTATCACATCGAGTCGACATTGACATTGACTTGATTCTTACTATCAATCTGCCATGCATGTTGGACATATTTTCGGTTAATACTTATCATGGGAACATGACAGGGACTAGATCATGTTAATCTTCTAGAAAAATAATATCTAGATAATGATGGCAAGGATTCGGATATCAAGACAAGATTGGAATATCGTTCTGGTTCCAGCCCAGGGCTGGAGCTACGACAGCTTGATATTGACATTGACTTGATTCTTACTGTCAATTTACCATGCAAGCTGAACATGTTTACAATTGATATTTATCATAGAGACATGACAGGGACTAGGTCAGGTTATTCTTCTGAAAAATAAGATCTAGATGATTATGACAAGCATTGGGAGTTCAAGACAAAATCAGAATATGTCAATGTCGACTCGATATGTTACAAACCCAGAGCTGGGCTGGAACTACAACGACTTGACCTAATTATAAGGAGCCTGATAGCAGATTTTTGTAATAGTCATTTGAATTCCAATATGCCGTATAACAACAAGGTCTCTGTACACTTTTCAATAAACTATTTGAATGTAGTTAGTAGGAATCAGATCCTAGAATATAATGAAAGAGCATACTCAAATTATTACAGTGTCTTTGGATTAAAGAGCAATCGAGCGTTCTTCATCAAGGCATCAAGACAGCGAGATGTGACAATCATCCTACATCCAACAAACTCTATGAAAGCTTTTGGAATGAAAAAGATTTGTACACTCTCTGATGAAATACTTGAATAGAGGGCATAGGCTCCAGATCGTGGAAAAATATTCAGGATACATACTTTAATTATAGTGTCTCTGAATTGCAGAGCAATCGAACGCTCCGAATAAAGGAGCCTGTGCAGCCTGATAGAATATGCATTTTGGATCTACATACTGTGCAAAAGCTTTCTCAGGACAAAAAAAGACCATTCAAATATTGTGATGAGGTGCAGTCCGAAGAATGATATTCCACATTCACATACTAATATAATGTTTCTGGATTATAGAACAATTGGGCATTCCTAATCAAGAAAACTGTGCAACCAGATGTCATTGCTTTGGTACCAGCATGCTCAACATAAGCTCTTTCAAAATCAGAAATATCTTCCGAATGATTTATTGTTTCAAGTATTTATTACAAGCTATAGGCTGCTAAGAATGCATTTGAAACCATACATGTTGAAAGTCAACCTTTTGGAATAAGACACTGCCAAATAGAGCCATGATTTCTGTCGTTCATCGTATCCAGCTAGACCTAACAACATTGAATAATAATGAGATTGAGAGCAAAGTATCCGCAGGTTGTAAAACTTTGTTTGCGTTAGGGACATTTGTGAGGATGTGCAAGTTGTTAATGTATAAGCAGAACAAAATCAATTAAGGTATGATGAGACATGAAAATAATGAAAATTCAAAAAGATAATGTGATTTAGAGAGTGGAGAGTCTGGAAAATAAGTCGGTGGCTTCGGCTTAGACATGTATAACCAACGACAAAAATAGTTATTTGTGTATCATATCATATCATATTAAGAAAAAAACTGTAGGCTGAGGTGCACACAACGTTCTTCAGGCGATTATCACCAAATAATTCAAAATCACAAAGTTTTATCTATTCACTTCTGGAACATTGCAAAGTGACATTTTAAAAAAATGCTTATCAATTTCTTGAATTGCACGAACTATAGGCTACGTGCATGAAGTCCACTAGCGCCTCTAGCGGGCAATAGAGAACGATTGTACTTCATTTCATCATTGTTTCATACCTATAATTTTTTAAATGTACTGATATTATTTAATTAAGCTATGCGCGTATAATATAACTTGCATAGCATGAAAAGTACGTTGAAATTATTCATTTAGAGTATTTTTTTCTTCAATTATAACGTATCTTTCATAGAGAAAACGTCTCAATTCGTCCAAATTGACAGGATGACCTCAAATTATGACACCGATGATCTTGCAGATCGGGTTTGTATTTATCAAACACTGTATCCCTTTTACCGAGGAAGCATTGAAGAAAAGCTTGAAATTAGTTTTGCCATATTAAACATGTTGAAGAATATGTTGCTGACAATATTAACAACAGAATTGTTGCGAAGTGCATCTGACAAACTTCTATCACTGAAACAGCTCACGAATTAGAGATGAAGGTAAATTCATGATTCCCAAATGATGAATATTTTTAATTCCATAATTGAATTACAAACATATTTGTTATATAGAATCATAATGAAAGCCAGACAATACTCTATTTACCGCTTTGATTCACTTCACTCGTTTTTTTTATGCTATAACTGGGTACATGAAATCTATGAAACAATATTTCACTTAAATCATCCTCAACACAACAGCCTGAAACAGAACAAACATTTTCTCATGTTTTATATGCAATTATTTTAACTTTTAAACTACAATGCTCAATGACAGCTTAATCACGTATTCTGAGAAATGGAGTTTGATGTTTACAATTGTGCTCACCATGAGCGCTCGCATCGATATTTGTTCAAACTTCGCCCCCTTGCACATAGCCTATTGAGATGAACGGAGGAATATGATATGTATTCCGGAGAAAACTGTATCTTGAAGAGTTTATTTAGCAGCCAATATAGGTAAGTATGAAATCTTAATGAAGTAATTTTCGACAGATCAGTCCAAAAAAGTGAAATTTGACAGATGTGTACACCTTTTTTGCTATGATCGCATAAAAAAAAGCTCTAACCATGTAAAACGAATATGTACAAAAAGTTGGGGAAAATTGATTGCTGGTTGAATGTCAGATTGGATTTGTGGAGACTTTATCCAAGAAGATGGCTTGATTGCTATGTATGTACTATGCTGCGTGCCTGAGTGAGTTTTCAAGGATTTTGTATTGTAGGAGAATATAAGATCTAAAGCGATATTACCACCTAAAACGTTAGAACAAACTGAATCCATAATAAAATACAGTAGATTGAAGCAAATATACCATCACTCATTCGAACTTTTGACAGTGTATCCAAAATTCAAGTTTGGTATGTAGAGCCATCCCTGCGTAGAGGAAGCATCAATTTTTAGCAGGCAGCTGTTAGATGTGCTGTTGTCAAGTTATTTTTCCACGTAATATACTTGAGTTAGAAGACATTTACTATTGTTAGTCAATAGATGATGAAGTACATCCGATAAAAGTTCATTTTAAGTGTTATCCAAATTCAAATTATTATTTTACATCTTATTATTTCTTATTTTAGTGAAACAAAAATCGAGATTTTATAATGACTTTCAGGATACTGGGCAAATAACCGTAGTTAAAAAAATGCTATGGAAATTTAATCAGTTTTTTAGGCTTCAGGTTGTACAACACGTAATTTGCTTTAATATCCATTCAGCCGTTTGTGATAGTAATGGTGCGTTAAAACAAATTTCTTCGGTACTTTGGGGTATAAAAACAAACAGAGGGTAATAATTGTGATGATTAGCATATTGATAGAGGAGCAATTCATGCAAATTTATTTACATTACTGAATTTCAATGGGGCACATTATTAATTATTCAGGTGAATTTCCTTTGAAATACAATTAATTATAATTTTTCTCTTTCATTACTCAAATTGCTACATTTAGATAACCATCACAACAATTTTAAAACCATTAGTTCATTTCTAAGCAATGCATTTGCTGCTTGTTTAATTGGTTCGAAGGAGAAACAGTTTGTGTCACTACACTTTTTAATAGTAGTGGGTATCAATTATTATGGAGCGAGAATGAGGCGATTTGATACACATATGAAGACAATTGTATCTCGTTATATATGACATATATCGGCCTAAACGCAATTTTTCATAAATGTATACAGTACACAAAGTGAACTGAGTGGTAGTATAAATTTACCAACATGAACACATAATTTTTGGCTTGAGTTCGCTTTCACACCAAAATAGATGTGTGTGCGAACTTAAATCAAGTTTTTTTCGTGAGTATATCGATCCTGATAGTTGTGATCATTCAAATGTTTATTAGATGAATATAATTATTCAGAAAGACATAGTGCAGCACTTACCTAGAAGAAAAACTATTTTAATCACTTCCCACTTCACGTTAAGTTCATAGATCGAGAAGATTCTGGATGATGCTTCACGAAAATACATATCTTTTGCCAAAACACGATGCGAAAGTGGATTCCAATCGAGTAGGTTTTGCTTCTGTTAGTGAAGTATCATTTTTTTCCCACAAATTATCATCAGAGCAATGACCTTATTTGACTCTCATGAAAACCTAAAATCTGCACGGTGTCGCTCATCTATTTGAAGCCAAATACAGAATAAGATGGGTGAATGCATCTGCTTAAGGCTCACGTGACTTCGTACCCTCTATGGCACGACGTAATGATTCCCCTCGTCAGCAAATACCGCGGTTGGGAGTTTGCAACGGCTATTTTTAACACGGATTCCGCTTGAATTATTAACGTAAATGCTTTACAGCGCTGAACGGTCTTCACGCACTTCAGACACTAAACGCATATGTGAATAAGGTATTCAAGAATTCGTCTCATGTGGGTGAGACAGTCACGAGAACTCCTTCATGAATGTCGTACGATTTATATTGCTTCTTTGTCATATAGTTCTATTTACAACTGCAAGCAAACTTGAATGAGGTGGATAAAAATAATACCTCCAGTGATATGTTCCCTAAGATTGTCCATTATTAACTATCGAACACCTTTACAGGCAAAATATGTCAATATTTCGAATGCATTATCTGATATTATTTCGGCTGAAGGGAATTAAAGCATATTTGTTCACTAATATTCATAATGATCACAGGTCTCAAAAGATTGATGGAATTCATGTTCTGCGAAATATAAAATTTTTCTCAAACTTTTTCGTAAATTCAATTGAATGATATAAGAACGCGTAGCAGTCAAGTCTCGTGGGTTGCATTAATTTTTATTATGATTTCATGTTGATGGTATTATTGAAAACACCTATCATCGGTCTATTGGTGAGGTAGCTTGTCTATATGACAACTGATGCTTCCTCATATGCTTGACATATATACAAGATTCATAGAAGTTAAAGAAAGTGGGAGAAGTCTTGTTAACAATTAATTCTAGGCAAGAAATTTCGACTGTAGTCCATTTTGGACTGCATCTCGCCAACACGTTTACGTTTTAACACTTTCCACTCATCCAAAAACTTCCGTAGCAAAAATATGTCAAACTATGTCGAATTTAAGTTCACGCATGCATGTCTCATGACGAGACCACTGCTTAAAACCAGACTCCAGCCAAAACTGATGGCCCGGAGCCATCGAAAATTAGCAGCACGTGTGTAAATGAGCATTATGAAATTTAGAAAACAAGTCCTGTGATTTAACACATCTTGCTGCTTTGACATATATTCACGCTCATATATTGGTATATATCTACCACAAGTGCCACTTGAATAATATATCTCTCTAAAATACAACATAAGCCAGCGGTTCTCCTATTTTGACAAACATGAGAAAAATACGACTTTTTAGGGTATATATCATCCAGAAGACTGTTCTAGCTACATGTAGCAGGATCACAGAGCAAAATCTAACATGAGAAAGATAGGTGAAGATTTTTTCAGTATCAAGTTCTAACATTTCCAGCTCTTCGACAAGCTGGAATATTCGACCTTGTGTCTGTAATATTTAGATCAACAGATAGTTGTACATGTCAGTGCCTCATTTCGTTTTTTCTGTCATCAAGAAGTGAAGTTTCTGAGAAAAATAGCTCTAAATATCCAAAAAATATGAGCAATAGCTCATTCTATTCGGAATGAAATTTAGAAGAAGAAATTTTTTGGATTTTTTCCGACAGCAAAAACTGCAATTGTTATTATCAAAAAATGAAAACAAAAAAGGCGCCTAATTTTCTTGCAATAACTCAAAAAGGGATAGTGGAAATCGAAAAAAAGATTCTTGAAGAAGAGAAAATTTTTAATGAATATGTCTCGCTTTCTAGTCTTTATCTGTATTGCTCATATTTTTAATACAATGTTGAAAATAGAGCTCCAAGCAACCTTCAAAGTACAAGTGCACCGGCTGTTGAGAGACGGCAGCACATGAAGTATTTTTTTTTCTGCTACTGTATAAATAAGTGAGCTTTGTAGCCCTGGCAACTCGAACGATATCGAAAGCAAACCTTCGTGCTAACTTGTTGTTATGCGTTGCTAGCTACGAAAGTAATACTTTCGGAGCCAGGAGAAAAAAGTAAAAGTTTGAAAAAATGCAAATATATTGGAAATTTCAATATTTATTCAAATAAATGAGTAGTTTATAACAATAACATGATTTCATCCAATCTATTTAATTTAATTTTATCTATCTATTGGTTTTAGGTAATTATGCAATTTGAACAATTGGAAAAAGTCATGGTGGGAATATTATTTGAATTATTAACTTCTTCACTTTATATTGGGAGATTTTTATCATTTTGAATTACGTCAAAATTCATATTTGTCACTGTTTCTTTATTTGAGGAAATATTAATGTGAATTTCATGTAACACCTTTTTAGAAATTTCAATTTCATTACTTCACGAAGAAGACCTCCATCCGCTCTTTAAATCCAAAATATCGGCACCCGAAATTATATTTTCGGCAATTCGAGTAATGTTTTTATCAGCAAGCCATTTAGAAAACATGCTGTAAGTATGTTTGATTGTACCTTTTTTTGCATTCATCCGCAAGAAGTGAGGCACATGCATTGTTAGCTGCCTTTTGAATACCATTTTCATTTTCTGTTGGCAATTTGAATCGGTCCAATGCAATGTTTCACTGAATTATTGAAATTCAAAATCTGTGACAGGCGCTGATGACAGACTGATAGCATTGTAAATAAACCGTTGCTATGGATAATTTTAGACAGGTAAAACAGCCTCCATTACATTATTTCAAATATAATAATCATTATTACATATTAATATCTTTACGGAACTGTAGCAGAAAAAATTTAATACATCATACGATGCGAAAGCCCTTTCAGGTGCTCGGAGGTTTTGAACGGCCTCGGCTTCACCTCGGCCATTCAAATAACACCTCACACAAAAAAGTATACTTTCGCATCTTGTAATGTAAAAAACTATTTTATTGTATTAAATAGAAATTTGAAAATTCGAAATATCTACGATGTTGTCTCTCAACTTAAAAGAATTAAGTTTCATTAGAAAAAAATACCCAAATCAATATGTTAGGAAGTGAGGCTTTTGGAACTAATAATTTTTTCTCGGAAATCCGTTTTCATTGAGAGCATCAAAAGATGTTCGAATAATTTGTCAATGATGTCGTCAACTTTAGAAATTATAATGAATAAGATGAGCTGCTTTTTGACACTTATATGACATAATCTTGTTGAGTGTACATGTAAAAAAAGTACCAAGAAGCAAAAAATTCATAGGCGAATCATTTGAGCATTTTTTCTTTCAATAAAAACGGATGTTCGAAAAAAATAAGCAAGTTCACAAAAGCCTTACTATTTTACAGATCAATTTGATTCTATTTTTCTATCTAAACTTCATTTTTTCAAGTTTAGAGATAACACCATAATTTTTTGAAATTTTCAAATCGCTATTTGATACTATCAAAAAAATATTTTATGTGCTCTCAACAGCTGGTGCGCTGGTAATATGAAGGTTGCTTGAAACCCTTTTTTCAACATAAATTGAGACTATGACCAATACAGATATAGATTGGGAAGCAAGATTTGTCCATTGAAAATTTTCTCCGCTTTAGGAATATTCTTCTTGATTTTCACTATTCCTCATAGTTCTTGAGTTATTGTAAGAAAACTGGACGACTGTTTTTTGTTAATAACAATTGCATTGTTTGTTGACAGAAGAAATCTCGGAAATATTTCCTTCTGAATTTCACTCTGAATCGAATGAGCTATTGCTCATATTTTTTAGACACTTGGAACTATTTTTCCAGAAAATTTACTTCTCTACTAGACTTATGTATATTAAGAGTATGATAATGCTAGAATTGAAGCTGGAGAATGTGACCAACCTAATGAAAATTAATTTTGAATTTTCAACAAAGAACATGTTCTGATATAATTTTGTCGCTTCTGTCATGCTTATGGAATAAAATAAAAACTCAACGGAGAACGATAGGCAGAAGGATTCTACGTGCCTGATGGTTTGGAATGAAGGCTATATTATACAGATAGATATATCAACTGTCCACATTTTTCTCACTCATGCCAATTAATCGTAACAAATTTGATATCTTGAGTATCTCGTAAAAAGAAATGAAAAAAGATCTTTGAACGACCATGTCAAGATATGTAGAAGAGCATTTTGCTAGAATTTCAATGTTGACTACCAAATTGACCAACCGACCGACTTCTTCCAAATTATGTTTTTTGGGTTTAGTACAATCTAAAACGAGGAGATTCCACAAAATCCTAAACTAAAACAATCACGATCACGGTACCTCCCTTATTATATACAGGGCAGTGGACGTTAGCCTGGACTTTTCCATCACGTGTAATGGTGTGATATTCTCAGGTAGCAGATATCATGAGTTGATGAGGCGGCGTTCAATAGCCCAGACAAGCCTCAAAATTACAAATAATGAATCAAAGTTATTTTACCTGATGAGAACAGACATAGAGATATTCATTTATGTATGTGGATACCAGGGAATCTATTCCAATTTTGAATCAAGAAGCAAAACTAGAATGATGGATGCATATGTATATGAGTATCAGAGAAACCCCCATATAATATGAAATAAAGTTTTAATTGGTGAATATTCAGGGCCAATTCCGATGTAAAACTAATTTTCCATGAGATTACAGAAAGACAATGCAAGAACCTTCTAAGAAACATACGTATAATAAATGCATATGAATATAATATAGGAAGCCTCATAATTCGAAAAATCTAGGTTCAGTCTCCAATGTATAGTTTCATGTTCGATTATAATTGACTCTTGAAAATATTGAATTTCGAAGAACCATTTCCATTTCAAAACACTTCCGATCAGTCGGAAATCGCATCGGAATGCGATATCGTGATTTTGCGTTCCCTACATATGGTGAACACAACTCAAAAATGGAATCTGCAACATTGCGGTCATTTCTGGGATCATTCAACGCAAAGGTGGAACAGACAGACGAATGGACGGATGGATGGATGGACGAACGGACAGACAGACAGACATTTTTTGCATGGTTCTTATATAAACTCTGTTGCTATCAGAAATAATTTATCTTTGTCTTCGACGGAACAGCATTTTCCAGGCTGAGCAAATACTTTTCTATTCACTATGTGATGCAGGGTAAATATTTATGGGCACTTCCAGTAGCATTCTGAATTTCGGTTCAGTTCAATAATTAGAAAAATAATTATTCAAAATAGTGTGTTTCCCGAAATACAGAGGCTGTTGTATAATAAGGTTCATCCAGTAATGTGTCCAAAAGCTTTTAATAAATTCTGGACGAGAAAATTGCTAGCTATGAGTAGAACCATCAGCAATAAACTGCACAATTAAATCTAATAATAAACAACTACAAATATGTCTCGGAAACAATTTATTTCATCTTGTACTGAATACAAGATACGAGACAAGAGATATTTGGAGAAAAACTCTATCTGCCTGTTCACTCTGCAAGTATTGTGTTCTCATCCAGCTGGAATATTCAGAATTCTGTCACGATGGTAACACATCAAAACACGAGTGCGTTAACAACGCCCTTAACAGCGCTACAAGTTTTAATATGTTACGTTAGAATTAGGCAATCAGAGGTAAATTGTTATGGCACGTGGTTCAACACGACGACAACGACGTCAATTTTATACTAAAGAGGATTTGCCCTCGTTTCATCGTTTTATTATACATTTTTGGGATTTACGGAACGACGGTGTGTTCGTGTTTCTATCTTCACGACAGATTCACGCGATAATTAGATTTCGTTAGGAAATGTGCTTTAGAAGACGTTCAAGGAAACGTTTACCTGGAACGGGTAAATAAGTTAATTCGTTTACTTGATTGTGAATCAGATGGCATCACTGCCAGGTAAATGGATGAATGTTGAGCTACTTGTTAAATAACGACAAAATAGTTCAAGCTTTTGCAGCACATTAATGTAGAATGTCATTTGCAGGCTCGAATTTATTTGATGCAGTATCGAACCATTTATAGGAGTTTTTTTCGTCAATATGAGTTCTGTCAATATGTAATATACTTGGAATATGATCTTGTATTCGCATAACCCAAAAACTTCCCAAATGCTGAAATATTTGATTGTGTGCTTGGTGAATGACGTCCTGCATATGGAACAGTGAATTTTGTTCCATGAATTCATTATAATTGTTCTGGCGACTGTAGGTGTAGTATCTCTACTCCATTAGGTGAATGAAAGCAACTTGGTGCCCTGTGTGTGCATGACGCATAACGTATATGAGCATAAACAAGTAATCACCAAGCTGTCGAGCACTAGCAAAACAATCCTGCTTTAGTTAACAGATTAGTGCATCCACAAATAAATATCCATCATGTGATGGTTGCTGATAAAGTATTCATATTCACATCGTGGATGATAATATCGTGATACAATGTTTGAGCAATTCATCCATTTATTATTCTATCATGACAAAGGTAACAATTCAAGAGTTTATACCATATGGATCACGTAAGCAGAAAACTATAGTAAAAAGGCGCTCAACATTCTATAACTATTATTCAATCTGCGATCCGAATATCAAAGACACGGAGGTAAGTCATAACGACCTTGAGCAACAGACAACTAGACTACAGAGACCATAACGTTTTCGATGGAGTCACCCACGTTAATCAGTGAGTTACGTACAGTACACAGATCACTTCCGCTGCCTATTTTCATGTATTCAATTGTTGTGCATACTGTTTATATGATTTCTGAACTCGTAACATAATATGGAGGACCAACATTCCAAAAGCAAGAATCACACTGGCATGCATTGTGAAGCGATTAGTATGGGAACGTCTAGTCAACAAAAAAAAGAAGCCTAGGATCAGGAGTGATGATTCTGCTCTGACCTCTGCTCTCACTATACTGCAACCATAAGAATCTAGATCTCTGTGAATACTTTTCATGTACTTAATGGAATTTATCAATGTTGATATGCTTATATGTGTATATTGCGAACTTATCTATCGAACGTCGATGGCAGGGCAAATTTTTTAACACCTCCCATTTGTCATACAATAAACAAGCTCTTCATAAGCGAAGCGCAGGACTCATAAGTCAATATTCAAAGGTCCACATGACCAGTCAAAAATCCAAAAAATCTTTTGCCAACATGGCATTATTATGAGATCCTTTTTTTCAGTCGAGGATCCGCATGGTTCATTGTCCGCATACTAATATAAGGTGAGCATGGCCAGTAAAGGATCCAAATGGTTCATTACCTACAAGGCAATAATATATGGCCTGCATGATTTGTCAAGGACCTGCATGACCCGCAAAACCAGTCCGAGTCTATTACTAACCTGATAATATTATAAGGTCTGCATGATCTGTCAAAAATCTGTATGCCCTGTTGCCCAAAAAGTAGATAGTGAAAAAAGTAATAGCAACCTGTCAAGAAACCGCGTGGTCTGTTGCCCGCATGACTGTATTAAAAAGTCCGCATGATCTCACAAACTAGAGTACTTATAGCTGGTATGGTCCTGGCTCATCTTTCGCCTGGCTTAAGATATTTTGCTAGCATACACAAATATACAATATTCTGATCATTCATCAATTTGAAATATGTTTGGTATTGATCAAAATAACGATCAAAGTTCACCAGAAAATCTTGTTTGTCTTTGTAATTATTTGGCGCCCTTTTGCAAGTGACGCCCGGGGCATAATACAAACGTTGTTTTTCCATTGTCACGCTTCTGTTTGATCAATTTTCACATGAGTATTCTGAATGTTCAATATAAAACACAAAATTGAAGCACGTTGAAGGAATGAATAAGCAGCGGCCGTTTTCAAGGTTATCGTGAAATTACGCTCTCAGCGCTCACATACCTATTTCTTCTTCGGAGCTTCATCCTTCGTCATATTCAGGTCGTCCTCATAGCGGTTAATACTTCTCCTCATTATGGATCTTGATGCACAGTTTCTTTCAGCTTGATTTTTTTATTTGAATTGAGGCAATAGACGTGCTTGAATATCAGATATCTTTAATTTTTGGCTTTGTCCTATGAAAGACGATCTTCTTACACGCTTATGCGAAAGTAATGTCTGCTGTTGTTATAGGCAGCAGCTCCTAGACAAACTAGATTTTGGGCCAAACATGAGGAGTTCAGCTCACCTTGCTCGGTTGTTTCAAGCTTAAGTTTGGTATCACGGTTTGAATTTAAATTCCACTCGCTTAAGGGTTGGCAACCAGACTTGTCGTTAACTTGTTGTTTGGTCTCTGAATTTTGTTCTTCAAAGTGAGAAGATCGATTTTCAATTAAACTGCTTGTACTCGGGTATGTTGGTAGAAATTTGCATTTTCAGTTTGACTTGCAAGGTAAACTAAAGTTAGTTCATTATCTTCCAGAAATTTAGTTGCGCTATACTGTATAGCTTATTTTTGCCATTCAATTGGGATGAAGATTGGACTACGCTTCATTAAGAATTATTTCTTGTAGGTTAATCCCGGATATATTTGACCCAGCACCAAAATTTCGTCAAGGTGCACTCCAGCTCAGAATTTTTTCATGCCATACCAAATTTTGGACATACAATTTCGGAGCTAGGGAATCCTAGTGTGTTCCACCCAAAAAATTATCAGTACGAGTCACCGGTGTACCACTACCAAGCTGTTCCGGAAGTCATATACCACGCCATCTACACTCTCCAACTACTGAAAAAAAAGCTTAGACATTTTCTCTGTGTCAAATTGAATTAATTTGGCGGAAAGATGATCTATAATTTGGATATTTGTATTTTATTGAGTATTGACAACTGAATAAAATTGTTTAGTACTTTTTCTCGTAAAAAGTCAGTTTTAGTGCCACCGTTAGAGCTCTTTCGACTAGAAGCGCTAATTCTGGGTTTGAATAAATACAGAAAAGGTATATCGATCGCTACGATCATGATTAAAATATGACAAGGAATCAAATTCTGAATGATGAAACGTAATTTGTAGGGCAAGAAACAGCTGAAAACATGTTTCTATTGTGAATTATATAAGCACAGAATCCTCCTATCAAAATCGACAATGTTCACTTGATTTGCATTGATTCAATAACAACAGTCATTAAATATTTAATGGAATATGATCTCTCCAGAGAGACTCATATGTAAACACTAATACATGTAATCCATTACATTTCTGTAAAAATATCTCATATCACTGTTGATTTGTGTTCATTATTCCAAAAACAACGACGCCTGATCACAGCCTCAAGTCACGTGCGAATATTTTAACCATAATAGTATATTACAATACAAGTGAAGAAACTATGAGTTTTGCTCACGCGGGTGGCAGTCTTACAAGTGAGCGAATTCGCTTCTTCACAAGTGCTGTATAGCTGTTTGTTCAATCCTATTATTGAAACACTTTTTAATACATTAAAATCTATTACAATTTTTGAACAAAGATCATGTACTTATAAAGTTTAAAATAGCATAGGCAGCGGATGCGTTGTTATGGACCATGTAAATATAAACATCTGCAACTGTCAAAAATATTGAAACTGTTTTGTCCTGATATTCTTACAAATATAAATTGTGACACTAACATTGGAATAGATAATAATGAAATTGTGCCAGAAGACATTATGAAAGGAGTCAATAATGTAACATTCGATCTGACACCCGAAAAATCTGAAGGGAGATATCTGAATGAGTTACAAAAATTTTGTGAGTGGATGCTGGCAAAACACGTTCAAAGTGTAACGGAGGAAGTAATTATAGCATATTTTAGTGGATTGATCAATAAATACGCACTCCTTTTATTGTGGTCTACGTACTCAATGTCAAGATCAACTTTATTTGTTTTTGAAAGAGTAGATATTAGCAAGTAAGTTTTGTAGTTAATATTTTATAATTGCTGGATGTAACCGCGGATCAGTTTATAGGTTTAAAACATTGTTTTCGATTCTCAAAAGTAAATCTAGAGGATACCAACCAAATGAAGCGAAGGCGTTTTGTCTTAAAGACGTGGAAAAATTTATTAAGGAAGCTCCGGATGATGTTTTTTTGTTAATGAAGGTAGTTGTTGTATTAAGAACCATAGGTGCTTGCCGTTGCGATGAGTTTGTAAACCTCAAAACAACCGACATAGAAGATAATGTGTCTATATTGCTTGTAAAAATTTTAAAATCCAAAAATTATAGACCAAGTTCATTTGTCGTTTTACTGATGGTGCAGGGAATAGTTTTGATGGTAATTGATATATACAGAAAATATGTAGCGTTACGTCCTGCAGTCTTATGCACAGTGCAAGCTGTAGGTATTATTACACTGTCCAAGATACCTAGGCTAGTAGCAAATTATCTGAATTTGAAAGATTCTAATTTATATATCGGGCATTGCTTTCATCGAACGTCGCCAACATTTTCGGCGAATACTTCTGCAGATATTGTGATACTCAAGCGTCATGGAGGTTGGCGTTCGTCGACGGTAGCCAAGTGTTATGTAGAAGAGTCTGTGGCCAATAAAATCGACATTGCGAGGAGAATAATTAACAGAGAAGAGGAAACAAGTAATAGAAATGGGACTCAAGTTGAGGTCACAAAAGCTTCTACGAGAACTACAGAGTCTCATCAGTTTTCAGTTGCTGGTACATCTTGTTTGAGTGACGCAACTTTAAATAATTGTGAAGTTCATTTTCATATCAATAAATTAATGTTATCAAATGTATTGTAGTTTATTCTTCATTTCGTTATGAAAAAGTGAATGGACGAAATTAATTACACTGATTACTTCCGTCCACCTGTTGCCATGGGAATCACTGTACTTGACAAAACAAACAGTATCAAGATTGGTATTCAAGTAAAAAATAACGTCTCAATAATAGGATTAAACAAAATATATTTAATCAAATGCTTGTAATGAGCCAAATTTTGTACACTTGATTGAATGATGACTTCTGTGAAGATACACACTTCAAAGCGATTAATCTTCAGTTCATCAAAGGATTATCGCAAAAACTCATCATTCAATGTTACTGGAGTATAACTTTCAAATTAAGTACAAATACATTGATAGATGGAATGTTTATCTATGTCTGG
Source organism: Dromius quadrimaculatus (assembly GCA_963989225.1). Classification (NCBI taxonomy): domain Eukaryota; kingdom Metazoa; phylum Arthropoda; class Insecta; order Coleoptera; family Carabidae; genus Dromius; species Dromius quadrimaculatus. Next base: position 11,250,802 of record OZ022328.1, read on the forward strand.
AAGATCTGTGATCAAAAAGAATGAACTGTATGTAAGAGGAGAACAGACCGTGAGAGTTTCTATGGTCATTAAATTTGAGTTACAATGATGTCGTTACATATGTTGAAACCAATATCCATCAAAGATTCGAGTTCAAACAAAAAGTGGGATCTCCTTTTTAAATGATTATGTCTCACCAATAATGATCAGAAATCATGTATATCCAAAATGTACATTTCTTTCTTAACGTTTGGCTTACAAGGCACATTTCTTTCGCCTCTTGTAGTTTTATTGAAGAGGCCCCTGCAGTCTCTTCTCGGGATGCCGAGCATCTTGATGGCTTAGGGGACCCCCCAAGTGCGTGAAATAATGTCCTGCTGGAATGATGTCGGACCCGTTACGCGTTAAGCGGAAAATTGCCCGAGTAACTACATTGAAAAGTGGATAATTAAATACTGGCTGAGGTTGTTCTGAATTATGGGTAGATATTTTCATGAAGCTACTTTATTTCTGAACTATCATTTCTTAGAGAAACAAAGATTAAGGAGCCTACTATTTTGGAATAAAATTCATTAGTAAAAAAATCATATATGTGTACTCTACATGTATGTAGATAACAAATCGTAATCGATCCAAGCAGATAAGATCTCGATTATGTGAAATTATTATCTCCAATTATCTTGATGAAGTTTTGGCTCAACCAAGGTACAAAGCTTACTTAATCAGAACTGAATTTTAGACTGAAAGCAGATGAAATCCTCAATTACATAATGAAAATCATTTCTATATCCGTTCCGCTATACGTTCTCAATAACTCTCCTAAAACCTAGCGATAAATTGGAAAATTCAATTCGATTGTCAATTTACTCAACTTTTTTCTCTAATATCAATTTGTTTCTCAATAGTGCTCATCAAAATCCTTCATTCACATGAACCTTTTACAACCATTAGATTTTTTGTTTATAATATCACTCTGCTTTTCATGACATTCACAGATCAATTATAATAAAAAGAAATTGCCCGCATTTAAATACATTATTCATAAATTGAATCCACTAGAGACTCTTGAACATTGAGGACATTCTTTTCCTGTTCCATACGAAACAATGAGAAATGTGTATTTGTTTCGTTTTAAATATCATTTTATTTTACAAGTATACCACAAATTATACTGCAATTCATGGAAAGTGATTTGCATATCATAATTGATACCATCTATCACTTCAAATTAAAATTCCTGTACGACTTATATAGCTACGCCTATTATCCATTTCTGAATATTCCTCACTTTTTCGATGATAGAGTTACCGCTTTATTGCGACTTCTGACAACAAATAGGATCAAGCCTGGTTCTCTTAAGTCTCCAACAGAGGTCCATCCTCAAACTTTCTTGGCTGCATCTTTTGTTATGATCCTCTACCCAAATGCTCAAATAATTTGACAAGCATTCATTCTGTTCGTCACCAATTTGATATACTGAGCAAGTAACAATATCATTTGTGGCTTGTTGCAATACATACGATTTCTTATATGTTTCATAATAAAAACAGTCTGTAAAGATTCCAACTATCTAATGACCTCCACGCATTTCGAGTGGTCACAGAAAGACATCAGGAAAGGATCGAAATAATGAACACCAATTGAAAATGGAGTTCGAATGTACAATTTTTCTTAGTAGAGCACCAATTTCCTTCGTTTAGAGTTAGAGAGCTACAAAGGAATAAGCCAATAATCTGAAGATGTGTATGTTTTCGAACTCAATATCGTTGTATTCTATTGTTCGGAAATCAGTGCTCCATTTCCGTCAATTCTATTGTAAAGTTTTGTCTTATTTCCGGTTATCGTTTGAAGTGCATTCAAACAGAAAAAACTCTTTCCAACTACAATGCGGCATAAGATTTGACACAAATTCAGAGAAGTGAGACACTATTCCCGCAGATATTTCTATTCAGGAAGATGCCTGGATACTTGGATAGAGAGTATAATAGCAATCATTTCAGATAAATGGTTGTATAGCATACAGCTATCAGTATAATGTCACGGAAGAAACTATCAAACGTGCTGATCATAAATGTATTTACTGGAATATTAGAGTCTTTTTCTTTGATTGGGATGCTGTCAGAGATCTGATAGACACATAAATGACTATCTGCTTCTTGTTGGTAATGCTGAAATATAGAATCTCAAACGATGATCAACTTTGAACAGAATGACAAACAGTAGCGGATTGGTAGCAGACGCACTTAAAAATGAATCTATGAGTGTTTCGTATGCTTTTATGAGCAACATATTGATTTGCACAAGTAGCGATAGAACGATATGTAGATGATATACAGAGGTGTGTCTCCAGCAGCACAATAGGACAGTTGAGCAACTGAGAAAGCTGCAGAACTAAGATTCAAATCTTCTTCTTTCGATCTTTCATATCTCAAATTATACTTAGAGATTTGAGATGAAAGCTTACGTGCAATGCAAGGTGACAAACTTGATAATAACCTAGTTAAGTATGTCAAATTATGAGTATGATGACGAACTGACAATACTGTATAGTCTCAGCAGAAAATTATGTAAAGGATATGAAATGTCACTCTAATATCAAAATTCAAACCATCTTATTTAGAATTAGGAAGCAAAGCTGCGCGGTGCTACATGCAATTGAGAAAAGAAATACATTTGGAGCTGCACAGTGAATTGGAAATCCAGGGGTATTACCAATAGCTTGGTTGGATTCTCATTCTAATGTGCGGCGTTGAGCAGTTCTCTATAGTTTTCTTCCTAACATGAGGTTTGTAGCTCTAGAAAGTCGATATGTGAATACCACAAACATATTAGTGTAAAATAATATTTAAACTTTGAATCATTTAATGTTTATGACAAGCGGAGGTTTGAAAACATCAGTTACGACCCCCTCTATGAACAATACAAAAATATTGGCGTATTATAAGATCCACATGACCTAACGTCGAGGATCCGCATGGTCCATTGCCCGCATGGCAATATTAAAAATCCGCATAATCTATCGTCGGAAACTTGCATGGTCCATTGCCTGCATGTCAATATTATAAGGTCCGCATGACCTATCATCGATGACCCGCATGGTCCATGGCCCACATGTCTCTACGCTACTGACATTTAGCTAGCATACACAAATAGACCTTCTCATTGAATCTCACCTGCGTATTCAAAAAATTTTATATAACACACAATCGAAGCACTCAAAGTGAATAGATGCACAGAGCCGTCTGCCTTCTGTGGAAGTCGACGGCGTAATAGTCCCACTTAATTTGCATTACAGCTAAGATTGCATGATTATTCAAAGTAAAGCGATAATACAATAACTTTATTGATAATAATAGAATCAGTCATTTCTGATAAAAATTAACATAATCTTGAACTTTCTTTTTTCAGCTGCTTTGTGGCAACAAAGAGCATACAAAATAGTAAAATTTTCAAATTTTGTTATGTGACTGATATAACGCTGTTTTTGGCCAAGCTCCGCTGTGACATCAATATGCATATTGGCATGAGAGAGAGGGGCCGTGGATTAATTCGACTATAGGATCAGATACAAAATGAGTTTTTTGAGGGTCAGTCAGATATTTTGCCAGAGGTTCACGAATTGATGATTGCCGACATTTTCTCAAAAAGTATTTTTTAACGCAGCTGAAATAAGTGTTGTCAAAGCTCAGTGGTCATTTTCTACTATGGATATTTCTTTAGACAGTGAATCGTCTATTTTTATGTGCAAAGTGTAGTTGAATAATTATTAAGTTTAACATGTTATATTGAACAAATGGAATAATATCCAGTGTAAGCCTATAAAAGTTTTGTTGGCATAGCATTTGACCTAGTCACGTCAAAAACATTATTAGTCTTTCAATGTTTATTTGGTGCAATTTTAGAAATACCATTTTGATTGTGTAAATTTACATTTGTGTCATGTTACAAGAGACTAACCTGATATTTCAAATGCATGAAAAATAATGAATAATAATGTATTTTGATGGATGTGAAGTTCATTTCTTGTTACTTCTTATAGAAATTTATTATTAAATGCGTTCTTGAAATCTAGCAGTAAATACGTGAAAGATATTTTGTTTTAGACTGGAGCTCCTGAAATTATCTTGCGGTTATCGTATTGATTCTGATGATAGCCAATTATGTATATCGATTCTTGTTTATTATGTATTAAACATATTATCTATATGTACTCACTCGGAAATGGTCTCTACAACACAAAAGTGGAAAGTCAAACAAGGTATCACGTTGGATCTGTTGTAAACTCTTTTCCCGTATCTCCCTTGTTGAATCATTTATAGACAACTCCTTAAATTCGCAATGACCAAGGTACAATACAATATCAATTTGCCGTTTTCTCTCGTTTAGAATCGTGGTTTCCTTTTGCTGACTATTGAAAACAATGCTGCCGCCAAGCACCAACGTGCGTAGTGACGTCACAGCAGCATTGCTATTTTCTGTGACCTTTTTAAACGTTGTCCATTCTAAAATCATGTTCGCTAATCACAACTATTTATCTTAAGAAGAAAATTAGTGCAAATTTCATTATTGATATTTTTGAAAAATCGTGGAAGATCCTATTATATTGCACATTCAAAGTTACTTCAAGAATATGGTCTAAATCAGTGGTTGCCAAAGTGGATAATATGAGCTGGAACGATCCAGAAGAGCGATAGTTGCCTCGGATACATTTAGGGCTCTTGAATGAAGATAGGAGGGCGGTAAAAACAATAATAGAAAAAGAAGATCGGTGGTCTTAGACTGTATTTCCTGTATAATTTATAATTCTCTTGGTACATTATTAGAGATAATAGTTGTCCGTATTCTGTAACACAATCATCAACTTATTATTCATCGATACAATTTTTGGCAGACAGAAACAATTGTAACAAGCAAATATTCAGAATTTTTGTCAGTGTTACCTGCGATCATTGGCTGAAGTAGATAATGATCGATAGGAATTTATCGATTGAGTTACAGAATAGCACTAAATATTGATTTTGTGTGATTCAACTATTTACAGCTTTTAGATGTCTTATTAACAACATGTTTCTCTACTTCATCTTAGAATGTAGGTAGAAATATAAGTACCTATATCTTCTGTATTTTCGCCTGAAAAATATAGATTTGATAATTTTTTTTCTGAAAAGAGGATGATACATCAAATAAGGTAGGAAGTCGATGGTCTAAATGATTACCAGACCTCCAAAATCTCTCTGTTACTTTTCAGTTAGCATTTCAAATTTTGCATTGGGAAAGTCATAGCTCAACGATCAAATTTGTAATTCGAAAATTGTTTTGAAGTTTCTGCTTGAATGTGCAGCGTCCGATGCTTAATTTTGGTGAGATTATGAGCCTAAAAATGACAGAATTATAATAAAAGTCAAGTTTGCCACTGTTGGCTAGATCAATAAGAATTTAATATCTCTGGGAGCAAATATATCAACAATTGTTTCCAGTTGGTTTCAAACGGCAATATTAGTATTAAGCCTAAACGGTCTTGAAGATTAAGATAAGTCAAAGCTCATTCAGAATACCTTGTATGTAGCTACTAATTCATCCTTGTTGTAATGGGCAATCTCCGTTATTGCAAAGCTTTAATATCTTCAAATTGACGTCGCGTGTTCGCTGACTTTATTAGGGAATTAGTTTGATGACTCACTTTACTATAATACCCAAGAACCGTTCATGACCTTTCGCGCACCTGTGAAGTTAGTAGAGTGTTGCTGATAATAGTTGACGGTGGAGTTGATACTGAGGGTTCTGTTTTAATTCTTTCATCGCTGTTAAACTTCGACATCTTAATGGTTGTTCGACACGAACAGTCTCGCGAATTTTAAAACAGTTCATTGCACCAAGACAAGAAGACAAGTCGTTGATGAGTCTTTGGATTTATCAAGATGAGAACGTTTACTAGGTTCTTCATAATTCTACTCTCCGTCAAAAATAATTGCAATAATATGCTAGTGTCAAAAAAGCTCTCAGGCAGATTCATTTTCACCTTTTTCAAAAAATTATGTCCTATGTCCATTTGGGTTACAACTACTCTTCTAGAAGCCACGTGAGGTAATATGATGCGTGACACTCAGAAGGTTGATCACTTGAATCCTAATGGAATCTGTGAATTGGTCGTGGGCTCAAGTCAGCTAGTATGCTCACGATCAAAGTACCTACTAATACTACTCTATGCCACAAATTTTGTTTCTCAGACAATGAGAAGTGTCTGGCGGGCTTGGAATCTATGAGTCTTTGAATTAAAGTATCACTCTCACATGAGATTCATACAATATTCCCCGAACAATAAGTGAGAATATATTCTCAAATATATTCTTGATGATTTTTACCATTAAAATTAGAATATGTTCTCTTTCTTGTAACTATGTAACTAAATCCATTTGTTCATCGGATGTTCATAAAAAATGTCAGAATTCCCTCTGAAAATTGCTGAAACTTCCAATAAAATCATGATTCAACTTCCTCTTCTGCATGAGCGAAATTTTCAAGTCTCCTTCTTGAAGAATTTCAACCTGGCGGATATCCTTCGACTTCCGAAAACAATTTCTGAGGTATTGTTGCTCAGACTTCGTCTCGTAAACTGAGGAAGACGGCAAAAGAGAAAAGACATTACAAGAGAATCATGAGATTCGCGTGTGTTCATTCTTTCTAAGGAAAGTGTGAAAATATTCTCCAAGAAGCGCTGCGACTTTTCTATTACGACTTAGTTCTGCACGAGAATGTTTTTATTGTAAAAGTCGTACATATTTAAGCTCCTACTATGATTTGTGTGAGTCGCAATATACGACTTCCGTAGTAATATTTCATTTGACATGTATATTATTATATTCATATATTGCGCTGGTTTATGACCAAATATGTCCACATGTATCGCGAGGTTGAGTCTCTTAGACAAACAAAAAGGTAGTACTTTCCGTCAAATATAACTTTACCCATGATTTGACATCTGACAATCGCACTCCATGGCCCTGTAAGTATCTGCTACACCCGTATCGAGTGAGAGGCATGATCCATCCTAATTCCATATGTGTAATACAATATTCAATTATCAACTTTTTATCACAACTTCTGATTTTAAACTTAATTTTAGTTTTTGTACTTCCCTTAATGAAGTAGGCATGAGCCTCATTCTACATTCAACCAATAATTCCGACACATTCATTATAGTAAACAGTTAAGATACAGGACACGCTGAACTGTTTTTTAGTAGGTCCGTGTATTGAAGAACTCAATAGTCAAAACAACTGCTCCCACATCATTATCTTAAACTACGATGACTACTGTAGACACGTGTTTCATCCTTATTGGAATTTTCAAGCTCAGTCAAACTAAGCTCTATATATCTGATCCACGCTAAGCACCAGAATGGCCGCCTAATATCACTACATAGTATAAAACAAAGTCGCTTTCTCTGTCCCTATATCCCTATGTACGCTTGAATCTTCAAAACTACACAACGGATTTTGATGCGGTTTTTTCTAATAGATAGAGTGATTGAAGAGAAAGGTTTATATATATAATAACATCCATTAAATAGTGGAGAAATACTGTTATTTTTGAGGTTTCTAATGTGATGTCGTAAATAATTGCATTTTTTCCGCTTACATTGCAAACGCAGACTGAACCCTACGAGATTCATCACAACACATTCGCGAGGGTTCTTATTGTAGTATTATCAACGTGGCGCACGAGCCGTATTAGTTTGTTCACGCATCGTTTATCCGATTGATTTGAAACTTACTACAGTTGTTGTTGGCTCTTTCTAGAAAGTTCTCAGTATTGTACCACCAGCATACCTCAAGTGGCACACGAGCCGTATTTGTCCGTTCACACATCGTTCATCCAATTGAGTTATAATTTTATATAGTGGTTGTTAAATGAAGGTTCTGACATAGTAACACTAACGGTATTTGTCCGATCGAGCATCGTTCAACCGTTTAAATTAAAATTTTCTATAGTTGCTGCTGGCGCTTGCGTGGGGACCGATTTTAGGAGTTCTTCCACCTGTAGAATCACAAACCTATTATCACTTTAAACATGGGCTATAATATACTCTCAAAAAAAGGGTTACCTACAAAAACTTCAATTCCTAACCCAAGATGTGAAAAAATGACCCGTAAAATTTCTTGCATTGCCTGCGCTGCAATACAATCTTTTATTTACCGTAAATGATCAAATTAATTACTGATGATGCTATCTATGCGTAGATCTACGCATTCATCAAGAAATTCTGACAGCTTAGGTTATTTTTTAATTGAGTTACTCAAGCAAGATATGTGGTATTATTCTTAATAATTATCTTATACTATAAAACTATGCTTCAAAGATTCGTATGAAAATGTTGAATATTATTAAATGTCCATCCGTGCGAAGCCGGCACGGGCTGCTAGTAAAATAATAATGCAGAAACTAATCCTCTAATCTGAACTTTTGATTTTTTATAGTTTTTGAGTTTATGATTAAGTGGCTGAAATTCCTGGAATGTTTCTATTTTCCACTAGCTTTTCCATCTGAATAGTCCGACCTCAAATCTCATACTGCAAACGCAGTTGAAAACAAAAGATTGATTCTTCGTAATAATGCACGTAATATCACATAGTTCATTGAACAAGAATAAAGCAATACATACAAAAATAGACCATCTTAGACTGTAAACAATAATGCAATTCTAATTAAGTTTCACTTCTTTGAGCAAGATACTTGTTATCAGCAGAAAAGGAGATAAACGTTATTGTCTGGTTCCCAAGAATATATAATATGACTTTGAAGCTTTCACAAAGAAAGCAGGACAATGTAGCTTCACCGTTGCTGGAGCCTCAAGTTGGCGTTCATTCAACATCTTTCTGAGTAACTGGAGATATTGCATAAATTGTGGGGCCTACTCAATGGAAGTAATTTAACTTCTCTTGTGCGAATTTTTATAGAAAGCATTATTTATCGTGACTTTTTATGCAGGACACAGATGACTTGCTTTTTTGGTTGAAGACACTTTCCTGTAGCACTATTAAGAAACGCATGTATGATGGTCATATTCATAGGTAACGAAACAAATTGCTGCTTTTTAAAAATCTTATATTTTCATAGCTTTGAACTGACATCCTTGCGATGACTACTGTTCAGCAAGTCTAACTTTTGCTATATTCACTTAACGGTGATGAGTCCTCTCAAAAATAATACCTTGTGCTGTGATTGAGCTTCTGGTAGCAAAAGATGTTTAAGTTTAGAAAATGTATGCGTAGATTTCATTTGGCGTTAGTCTGCACTAACACGAACTCCAGACGGAAAAGTAGGTGTATGTATATTATTATTGATCATGGAAGTTCACAGGAATAATTGCTTGTGAATTTACAAGTGGGTGTTAGTAGTTAGCACCAAACTAAGCTCCCAGTCAGAATATTTCAAACAGAAATCAAAAGGAACAGGCGTATAATTGTTGATATAGTAGCTTCAAAAGTATCACCCAGTGTTGAAACCAAGAAGTCTAGAATACAGGAGACTCAACGCCCTATGCTGCATCGTGTATAGAGTTGAGGCAAAATATGGTTGCACGTAGCGTCTCCCACTACTCGCAATTATCATTGTTTCTCACTCGCACACGTTACGTCAGAACGCCAAATAGATATACAAGCGCTAGAGAACGATTCGTTGCACCTCTTTTTTGCCTCACCCCTACCACTATCGTTGAGCCTCCTGTATTCTAGACTTCTTGGTTGAAACATAGCCTCAGTCAAATTGAACTAAAACACAAGTTGTCTCATTCCAATTACATTTTTTTTTGCCGATTCTAGGATATCGAGTTGAATAAATACAGTTCAAATGGCTCGATTCCTCACGAACTATATCAGTTTCTCAATTTTTGTGCCATTACTAACCAATCAAATGAATTCAATACATCAACCTTATCAATTAGTTTACTCTCCGTCACTTTAACTCAGGTTAATTTAACTCTCTATCATGAAATCAGACCTAAGTAGAATAAGATTTGATTTCAATATAGATATTAACATTCATGAGCAAATGTGACTTTGATATCAAAGCAAATAATTCTAGGCCAGAACCATATAGTAGTTCAAGGAAATCGAAGAGATATATTGGTTCCGGAAAAATAAACGACTGGTGTATTTCTGTTGGAATAGTGGCTGCAAAAATTGCAGTAATCGCAAGAAGTATTCATAACTTCATTATTAATAAGCTGCAGAAAAAAAGGACTTGTGCAAAATGAGTACCAAGGCAATTTACAGACACCCACGAAAAATCAAAGCTCAAAATCAGTGAACAAAGATTCTGCTTTATCTCTTTTGCAGTCTAGATATCTTCTCGTCAGAATTCCATTCCACAGAAACATGCACCAGTCTGAAGAGCATTAAATGAAATAAACTATTGTTGAAAAAGGGTTCAACTGTCGTACATGAGTGCTAAGACAATTAATCTAGGCTTTGAATTAGTCATGGTCTTGCTCCAGCCCCTCATAGTTCGACGATCGTTTCATTGGACTTACAAAGATTTAGTCTCAATGATATAAATTTTATGCAGCAACACTCAGTTCTATGAGTATTAGAGTGAGTCACTTCTACGTAGATGAACGTGTGCATATGTATTGGAAAAAAGATAATATAACGATCGTCAACCAATTGAAAATCAACCTATTCATATATGTTACTTTTACAGCTTTATTTGTATTCTTTCTCTACAACACACACCTTTTATTTCTGGCCGCACCTGTCCCTTTATGTGTGATTCAACATCACCCTTCATCAATTACTCAATGATTCATGATCGCCATCCTAAAATCGATCTAAATTAACAGTATCACACTTTGGGGTTGCATTATTACAATTTTACTTTGGATTCCATCAATCATTGCTATCATTCATGTTATACAGTTAATTTTTTGATTTACTAATATTTGCAGCATGGAAAACGGCCAAAAAGGGCAAATCAAGTTTATCAAAATTCGATGCAAATGTTGAACTTTGGGAATAAATAGTGAGAGTATGCAACAAAATTTATTTGGCTCTAGGCAATTAATTCATATATAATTAATACCGTCCACGCTTTAAGCCTAGTACCTCTTTATAAGGTTGTATGATATGAGCTTCTCTCGAAGTGTTTCTGGAAGAGGCCATTGTCTCATGTCTACAAGCATAAAAAAAATACATAAGGTGTAGGAAATTGCAAGAGTCCAGTCTCCAGGAATTATAGTTTGATGGAATCATCGACACTACCTCTGTATATTAAATATCAAATCACTATTTCCATTTTTGAGAGAATTATCCAGAGAGCCAAGAAGTCATTGTGATTTGAGAGCCTACTAGTAAACTGATTTCAAAAATAATAATTTGACTCGATCAAATCACGATAAAATTATGCCTGCATATCAAATTTCGACTCGATTGGTCGAACTACATGGCTAATACCTGCGAAGATCACGCATAGGCTGACAGATCAACAGTTATATATTATGCCTTAACTAAACAATTATGGTATATATGCCTAAAGCATGAAAAAAATTCAAGATCGATCACTTACATCTGACTCGTAGCAACACAGGTTTACTCAACGTCTCCCCTTTTGCATTGACAGCTAGACAAGTGTAGTTTCCGCTCTGGTATCTCGTCACCTTCTGTAATACTAAGCTGTGAGTGCTGATGATGATTCCTAATGACATGTTCTGGCTCACAAGACCTCCCTGTAACAAAAAAAAAGATTGATGAATAACATGATGATAAAGTGGAAATCTGAAAAATGATACTTGCAGTCTGATGTACCAGCAGAAAATTAGGAAGTTGAACTGTATTGAGCCTGAGTGAACATAATAGTGTTCGTACGAAAATGATTGAACCGTAAAACTTCAACTGGGAGTAATGATTTGTGACAATGTTTTTTAAACTCAAACATGCTCAGAATCATTTTGAGAGTATCACTATGAAAACTGAATCGCTCTACCTAAGTGGTCGAACGTATAATTTTTGAAGTCTTATCACTCAAGAGGTGAGGTTTTGCCACTTGAATGGTAGAACTTGAGTGGAAGAACTGAAGCGGTAAAAACCGAAGTATTTGTTCTCAGGCTGCAAGTGATACCGATTACTACTCAGGTAGTGAAATTTGATTACTCAAGCTGTAAGACTTGACCAATTCTCTTCCTCTTCACCTCAAATCAGAGATACCCTTATAACTATCGTCCGTTCTACTTGAATTGCTATTCTTACCACTTGATTCTGTACGTGTATAATACAGAAGTCCATTTTCAATATTATCATGAATTTTATCATAACAGAATATTTATAGAAACTTGATTCATTGCAATGTATCTGTAGCTCAACGTCACCTGCTGAATATATTTCATGTTGGGCTCAACTGCGTGAAAATAGAACCGGTCAAGTGGTTTGAATCAAAAAATTTGTTACTTATGTATCTAGTGCACGAAATTATATTTTTGTGCTTGGGAACAGAAGTTTTTTCACAAGGCGGTAGCCGTAACACAGATTCGAAAGCCCCCAAGAAACTTCGCGCACGAGTTGCATGCAAAATTATTCTCACAGACGTCAAACAGTTGTAGAGAAAATATTAAAATGAACAACTCTTAATGTACAAATGTAATCATTTCTTGACGTATGTAGAAAAATTTCTACAGGAGTAACTGGAAACAATGTTGATGTAATAAAAACTTGATTCAATTAACTATCCAACAGAAAAAAACCCAATCACAGGATAGTGCGAATCATGTTACAAAAACAAATATAATTTCATCATACTTACAGAAAAAAAGTAGTAAGAAGTATAAAATATTTGAAATAAACTCATTGTAGCTTTCAGAATCCAGATGAAAATGTCAATATGAGAGAATCCAAAATCAATAAGTACACGAGACGAGACGAAAACGGAAGATTTGAGTGAGAGGTCATAAGGTAGAAAGTGGAGATTGATTTGGTCATTATGGTATGGGAGTACGGAAAATGAGGATGGACGAATAGAATTAATCATGAATTTTATTGTGGAGTATATCATCTAGATATCAATCAATGGTTCTCACGGCATTCAAATAAACTTTTCAAATTAAATGAAGAGAGAAGTAAAACGTTCGGAACAGGGAGGTGCCTCAAAAATTGCCAAACATTCAACGCTGATGGAGGAAATAAGTTGAGAGTGATATGAGAGAAGAGGAAGAAGAGAAAGATTTTAGTTTGTTGATCAAGATACCGTAGTCAATTCAATCAATTGCGTCTGCAAAATCGGTATAGGAAAAATCTTCATGGCCCATAGCATCAAGAATAGAAGAGACGACCTTATTTTCAGGAAGACATGTTGATTGATAATAAAATAAACAATACAGAATATAATTTTCTGAAGTTTCTCGATATGGCGATAAGGCGATGAATTTCAATATTTGAGACATCACCGGACTTGGGAATTAGTAGTAATTTTTCATAGATTTGGAAATGTGTTGGTCCTGATGCTGAGGTTAAGGATATAAAATGAGGCAATCGACAAAGGGTAGGCCTTGATCAAGAGACCAGGAACCATAATCTGGACAACAAATAAGAGTAAGATCTGGAAATATGATTGTGGACTTGAATGCGACAAGATATGCATATGTTTTCAGTTTATAACCAAATGAATTCATGGATCAAAGTACAATACAAACAATTAAAGATTTGTATGATCTTCTGAACCAAATTGGCTTTTAACTGTTTTTACTGATCAAGCCTTGCAGTAAAGACAACTCTCGAAACTCGATAAAACTCAGCTACTACGAATTGGTGGTTCAAGAGTCACTTGTAGTTATTAACATCTTACATTTGATGGAAAGCTTATGGATGTTATTCATTCGACGGCAAAACTATGAAATCAACTCTAATATGGAAATTATATATATGTTTATTATTCTGCACGTCATAGCTAATAAATAACACATCACAAAATAAATTGATTTTGATTTTATGACAAAACAAACATTTCGAACTAAATTTCATTAAATTCGTACTGTTATCATAATAATAAAGTTTTTTCTCAGTAAATTGAGTATTACGTACTTGTCAAAAACAATTGTTCTCTATGCACAGCAAATACCGTGATCCAATAATGTAATAAAAGCAACGACTTCCACTAGCGTTCAGGAAATAAAAAATAATAATTGGATTATTAGCGGTTCAATAATTCCGATATATAAATAGGTAAAAAATCAAATGTGTTATCTTGCACGCTACTAGTGAACATGATTGTACTCTCTACTAATATAAAGTCTATGCAGGTACTAATCTACCATATGGGCTGTCCCGTTCCGTGCTGCTGAAAATATTAATTTGCTTTTGACATGAACACTATGACTAAATCTGAAGCCAGCATTTCATTATTGACTCACAGTTATAGCTTTATCTACTCAGGCTAATATTATGGATGGAGACACGCCAATGGGCTGTGTTTTGAACATTTTCGTGATATTCTTCCAGAGTATATATTACATATAAACATTCCAAAAAAAGAAGTCTGCAAGGTTTAGTTATGGTTTGATATTCTAGCGGTGCAATTGATGATGTCTTGAAAACTTTTAGATTCAATGGGCCTTCCTCGATATTTGCGCTTGTCCATATGAAAATGATCACTGATCGATTCACGAACAAACACAGGACAAAAAATCAATCTGAGGAATAGATATTATTGATTGGATTAGATGAGGGCAAGTGATATGTTTCCGGATTCAAGTTGACGCATAATTCTCGTAAGTCGAAAAGCAGTATAGAAGGATTCTCGGGTAGAAGTGCAGATCTCAAATTGGCGAAAGTTTTTTTTCTCCTCCTTTCTCTGCTCTATGGCCCTTGCAGAGCCTTGGCTTGCTCAACAACGCTTCTTCATCTCTGTCTGTCATGTGTTGCTTGAATTCAACTTTGTGCCTTAAGGATCGTAAGTCTTCCACGATGTTATCCACTCATCTAGTACAAGATCTTCCTCTTCTTTATTTGCCTGTGAGTATTGGATTGAAAGTTTTCCTTGGAATTTCATTTTGTGGCATGCGGTATAGGTTTCCCAACCATCTAATTATTTGTTTTCTCACCCATCCTACTATATCCTGTTCACCATACATTTGTTGTAATTCATGATTAATGCGTGATCCCCATCCATTGTCCGTATTATCATACACAGGCTCATATATTTTTCGTAGAACTCTTCGTTCGAAACACATTAGCATTCATTCATTTGCGCGCACCCGTATGTCACGACTGACCTGACGTTGGATTTATATAGCTGGACTTTGACTTTTGGCAAAGCAATTCTTGACTCATCATATCATTGTTGTGTGTTATCAACGGACCTAAATATTAAATTAGATGTAAGTGGTTATTATATTGTTATTCTTTATTCTTTGGTTGTTCAGAGTCGTTTCTACCTTTCATCACTCCAGTTTCATTCATATTTATGCTAAGACCTGCAGATCTTTCAGTCCTTCCTAGTTCTATGAACGCTTCTACGATATCATCCTCGCTTCTTCCTCACACTGCTACATAATCAGCAAATGCAAGTTCTTGCTTCCTACGATTGTGAGTAACTCTATTATTGTTTAGAACAGCTTGTCGTATTATATTCTTCAGCACTGAATTATAAATTAATGATGATACAATATCGTCCTGCTTGACTCTTCGTTTGACTTCAAAGTCCTGAGAGATTTTGTTCCCGATTTTGCATTCGCATTTAGTACCTATAAAGCAGATCTTGAAGAGGTATATTAATTTAGTTGGTATTTTGAGCTTTTCCAGCGTTGTCAAAATGGAGGCAGGCTCTATATGCTGTCATATACTTGTTTGTAATTAATATAGAGTTGGTGGACGTCAATAGTCGATAAAATTAGGTAGAGGAGAGACGTCATCAGAATATTACAGGATGAAAAGAACTTGTTGTAATGACCAAGTGACGTTTATATCTGGAATAACGAAGAAAATAGATGTTATTTTTTGCATACCATAAGAAATAGTATATTGTGTGGCTAGGGACGGAACGAGGCAGTTTTAGTTAAGGCTTAATGTTGAATGCCCGAGCGAAGCGAAAACTGGCATCACTTTCAGCTGGAATCATGTTTTATCCCGTGTCATACACTGTATTTTTCATATTACCTGCAATGAAATTTTCCATATTACAAATTTGTCATGATGGAGCAAATATTTTTGATTTGATTTTGTAGGTAACAAGTCAAGAGAATCTGCTTGGGCTTTATCGATAAGATGTCATGGTGTACTTGAAATTGTTCTATCAATACTTTTAATGTTTAACTAGTTCATTATTGTTGCTACGATAATACTGATTTCAGGATAATCACGGAACAAATTTTGAAAAATAACAAACAATTGCCCTAGTTATTGCATGTAACCAGAGTAACTTCTCTGACAGAAATCACAATGACAGAGCATACATTGCTGGAATTTTTGATTGAAATAGTACAAAAGTCGGACATTGAACATTGAAGGCATCACGGGAGTTGAGAGGACGATAATGCCTACGGTCAACATACACACCTCGAGCCACAGGCCTTTGGAAAGTACACTGTTGACCTCAGGCATTATCGTCCTTTTAACACCCTTGATACCTTAATTACTATTTTGTAGTAACTCATCGTCTTTCTGATGTAATTTACAGTTACGAATACAACAACTGTCAAATTAACTGAGGTTATATGATTTTCATTTAGAGATTGACAATGAACAAATGCGACTTTGCCAGGGATAAAACGATGTGAGAAACGAATTCAGCGGGTAGAGACAAGCTTGTTTCTCCCCTAGGGCAGAAACAGGCTTGTTTCTACCTGGCTACACTCGCATTTGTCTGTAATTGTCTTGTTTCGACTGTCAAAACAGGCGTTGAAATGCGCTGTTTCAATGCAGGTATTATGAAAAGTTTATTTTTATTGAATTTATTCATCATAAAAGTAGTTCATTTCTTTATCACACGTTGGTACTATAAAGTTGAACTACGTTTACATTCTCATTCGTTGCATTCGTTTTTACATTTCAGTGCTTCCTTTGTTCTTTTTGATTAGAATCAATTTACTAGATCAAATGAATTAGTATCTCATGTATTTGCAAGTATGGAACCCACATTAAATTTCTCTAGAATCAAATGGGTATGGCATATGAACGTTGTAATTACGTGACGTCATTATCTGGTTACAAACTCTGCTTAATTTTATTGACTTCATATTGAACTACCAGTATTTTTATTACACTTGGCATAAGATAAATATATTATGTGTTGTTGATCTTCCGGTACGGAGTCTTGTTTTGTAGTCACCAATTATGGTTTTCGCCATCGGTGTCACTCGCCTGTATATTATGTATGACAAGATTTTGTACGATATATTTTAGAAACATCTGCCCCTTTAGTTACTGCATACTTGCTTGTCCCCTTTCTTGTATATTGAGAATATAATACCTATTTTCCACTCGTCTAGGATAATTTTTTGCCGCCCTATTTATAGTATGAACTCATGAAAAAAATTCACTACTATGATAATTTGAGGCATGAATTTATCGATACAAAAATTTGACAAATTGTCTCACAGAATCCACACTATTCTAACCACATTTTTCCAAAATTTCTCTAAAATAACTCTACGAATTCTACTTTATTCAATGCATTGTGTAAACGACTCTAAGGTACCATGATATCCTTTGATAATTCGTTGATCCTCTTGTACACATTTCTACCATCAATTCAGATACAAGAAAAGTTTTGGAAGTCTTGGATGTTGCGACTTCCAGTCGTTTCTAGTTGACGTCTGCATATTTGAATTGTAAAAATCAATTAAGCCAATAGCCTTTCGATATACAAGTCAAAAATGTCACAATCTCATCTATGCAAAATATTCCAGTTCAATTCTTAGTTCTTTTTCAATTATTCTATGTATGTATCAATATTGCGACAAGTGTTTATTTTACATTATTTTTGTACATGAATTTGTCTCGCATTTCTGACAATGAATTCATAGAACAATAATTTGAAACAAAATCAAATCAGATTTAGTGGTCAAATACATTTTGCTCCATTAAATATTGGAAACTGATGCGAATTAGTCAACATTCATAGCTTTATAGCATTAAAAAGAATATTCACATAATGAACTAAGCTTATGAAATTAGGGAATATAATCCAAATTGAATCATGACATACCTTCACACACAATGCTGTCAGAAAACAAAGTGAGTTGGTGAGAGGTAACTTCCATGCTCCAATCTGAGAGTTTGAAGATTTGTCATCAAGAGCCATCAATAAATACGGAAAATTCTCTATTTCCATTCTCCCATCCATACAACTTCTGTTACAAGAAAGCTCATGTAGCGCCAAGAATCACCTAGATTAAGATATAGTCTGTTGACCGTCTATATCCAGCTAGATTGAGGGATAGTGTGTCTTCTAGTGTACTATAGTTCACGATACCAAATCGAACGGGTAAGAGAGAAGGCATGGTTGCTAATTGTGGAACCGGCAAAGTGAGGGATGGTCAAAAATATCTTTTCCCCACATACTATCTGGCAATCTGACCGTTCATTGTTGCCTAGTTCAAGCGTCACTGTTTTCAATTGTGCTATTCTGTTGTAGTTTTCTTCCACTTGCTTGATTTAGACTCACGGACTTTAGCTACAGTCAACAGTATATCGAACTTACCGGTTGCACTGCCACTTTGAGTCCGAAACCGTTGTACATCAGAGCCAAATGTGTTTGATTATTTTCATCCAATCGTAGGAGATCACATCGTTCGCTGTTGATCTTATTCAAATTGATCGAATCCAATTCATTGCCACTCAATTGTCGATTTATCTGATCTCAAATCAATCCAATCCGTTTTATCATGCATTTAAACAGATAGACTGGATCCAGTTTCATTGCTTCGTATTTAATCACGAGAGATCAGATCCGAGTCGCTGATTGTTGATACTGTTTGCTCAATTCGATTCCCAGAGTCTGTTGGTGAATGTCAAAGCTGCTCATTGTCATGGATAAATGTGGTGACACTTTTTCGTTTCTGATCAAAGCATTTGAGACTTCATTTAAATAATCATTTCTCCATGTCAAAATCATAATGGACAACATAATAACACTTCATCAATCCTCTCTCGAAATACATAACTTAATTTATTGTGATGTAGAAAGGACACTTTTTGGGAATAGGTACTCAATATTATATTTTAAAGGACTCCAAATTTTGTCCTGTCTGTTCAAAAATACACCTTCGTTTTTAACACTTGCTTGTATTTCAGCTTGAAATGCTTCATTCAATGGAAAATAGAATAATGTGAAACAACAACTGAATATCCACAAATTAAAAAGTTCGTAATATGATTTCCAGGAATATTTGAATATACGAGAATCTAATTAAAACAGGGATAGTCATAGATGGACAACCCGTCAGTCTATTTTTATGCTTTTATGACATTACACCCACAGTCAACTCCTACATGCAAGATTGAATTATTTATGCGTTATTGATTTGCTGCAACTGGAATGTGAATTGATACCAGAAATATGAGTTCCCACACATGATATAAGTATCAATGAATCTAGTGAAATCATCTTCAACTCACGCTGAGATTGTGGATATAATAGATGATTGATTTTTGGAAGACTTATGACACTCAAGTTCAGAGTTTATTCAATTTGAAATTGTTATATGTGATTAGTATGGCGTGATCAGTTTCACTGTTTCAGACATGTGAACTGAATGTACACTTCTTCAAGGAAGGAGAAATATGAGTCTCTTATCGTTCATCAGACTGATGACTGATGGATATGATCATCAGTTAGTTCCACGATAGTTTTTGGATAATAACCGGTTTTATGAAGGGCAGAGTATTTTACTTCCAGAATAAATAAAATTTACTCTGTTAGATGACAGTCAATTATTTGACAGCAAAGATTTTGTTGTCATAAGGAAACTCAACCTGATTAGAATTTGTTAAATAAAATAAAATCACTTTAGGAGTAAATTTACTTGGTCTTTTATAAAGCCGGCCACTAGAGGAATGAACGAACATATGAAACTAGAGTTCATGATACTAGCTAATATTTCGTGATATTGTGCCCATTTTTTCCAAGTCAGTCTTTGTATATTGACTAAATGGCTGGATAGGTTCATTTCATCATAATATCTATCTATCTTTTTCATGCTTACGCAGTAAAGCTTCTGATTTTGTCGGAATATCAAGCTGATCCGTAGTCGAAGCTTATCAAAATGACAAAATGTTGATCAGTCTAATCAACGGACTAAGGATTGTTCGTTGTTATAGACAGAAGCTAGTTGTGCTGGCTCCCATGACAAAAAAGCTTTCCCATCGAACATCTCAAAACTATAAATTGAGAATGGCTGAAAAACATGTAAGAAACAAGTTACGCCCGCCAGACTAGTAAAAATTTATTAACTATTATTTTTTATGAATTTTTGAAATCAGCTAAAAAAACCTATTTTTTTTTCGAAGCACCTGTTGGAAATTTATAAAATTCGTAGTAAGTAATGAACTATTTCTGAAAAAAATTGTCTGACTGACAATTTTTGTTAATTAACTTCTGACAGACCTTTTATGAAAAATTATTTTTTTCATGAAAATGCACTTCATAACACCTCTCTGGATATTTTTTTTTAATTAAGTTTAAGATCCTTTCTATCTATCACAACTTGTCTGACTGACAATTTTTGTTAATTAATTTGTCAGACTCAATTTTGAATGCGAAGCATCAATACATCAAGATCAATCATTGGTATCTCAAAACACCTGACACCTGACCTGAAACAAAACAACTGGAGTTTGGGATGTCCTCTGCATATAAAAAATTGCCTGTCATTGAAAAAATGTTTTTTACCATGTCAGATTCAATTTTTGAGCGTTGTGACAGCAAAAACATAAACTTTTTCAAGGACCTTGTCAAAACACCACCTTAATTTTTTTCTGAAAGAAAGTTTGACCTTTATTTCATGCATACAGATTGGTCTATCAGCGAAAAGATGTTATCTACTATGTCAGACCTAATATTTTAAGTGCAGCGACCACATTTTTCAATAAAAAAAATGAGTTATAATCGTTGCTAATTGAAAACTTTTGATTCTGCAATTCTAAAACAATAATGAAGATCCCTTTCATATACTCGAATACGTTTTACAACGGAATATTGGTCTTTACTATGTCAGACTTAATTTTTGAGCATCAAACCTGTTTCATAAAATTGAGCTTTCACAACGGTCGCGTGAAAACATCATTTCAATATTTTTCTGATTCCATTTACATTACAATACATATATAATTATAAGAACATGTTACACTTGATTTCAATAATGGTATTTGTACGCGGTGTCTCTGCTGGCCCGAAGGATTTCCTGGAATTGTAATTTTGGTCCGTGCTTAAAAATATTTGCCCACCTCTGCTGGTATTGGTACTAATCGTAAACTGAATGATAGACTACTAGTAGCGGAGGGAGTTGCCAGAGAGTCAATGTGTCTACTCCGTCAATATTAGAGGTAATTATTAACAAAAATTGTCAGGCAGACAAGGTTTAATAGATAGAAACAATCTTAAACTATACGTAAAAAAAAATCGAGGAGGTGTTATTAAGTGCACCTTCATGAAAAAAATTGATTTTAACAAACGGTCTATCAGATATACCTAACGAAAATTGTCACTTAGATAAGTTGTGATAGATAGAAGAGATCTTAAGCTTTTTTTTTAAAAAAAAACCAAAGGGGTGTTATGAAGTGCATTTTTGTAAAAAAATTATTCATAACAAGAGGTCTATCAGAAGTTAACAGAAATTGTCAACGAGACAATTTTTCTCAAAAATAGTTCATTACTCACTACAAATTGTATGAATTTCGAACGGGTGTTTCGGAAAGAAAAACATTTTTTTAGCCGATTTTAAAAATTAATAAAAAATAATAGTTAACAAATTTTTACTAGTCTGGCGGGCGTAACATGTTCCTCACATATTTTTCAGCCATTCTCAATTTATAATTTTGAGGTGTTCGATGGGGTAGCTTTTTTGTCACGGGAGCCTGCACTATAGTGTCCAGACAGTCAACACACTATCCAGAGTAAGTGCCGAGAGCTCATAATAGACTAAGAGCTATCGAAAGGTGGAACTCTCCTATTTTTTATCGCAGACGTTTTTGAGGGTTGATAATCCATCTTTTGAAAAAATACCAATAAGCTATTGGACGATGCACGCATTGTGGCCGCACTTTGCAGGCCTTTGTAACGTAGAATATCTAGTACAGAGAGGCAGGTAACTCGCAACAGCCATAAGGCTCTGAATATCGTGCGACTTTGTTGAAGGAGAAAATGAAGTATCGTGTTTTCGAATTGCATGCTAATAAAAAGAATGAATGCTCAAGTCATGAAACAATTAGCATGTACCCTTCGTTGGCTCAAGAGTAATCAGGGCCTATTGGTCTTACATTTGTACAACACTTGCCTCAAATTTATTACCCTTGTGCCAACGAGAGATGAATGCCAATTCTTTCACGATGGTTTGATAGCCAATACATTCATCCTTCGAACTGACATACAAACTTGGAGACACTGATTTCCACATATTTTTCACAAGTTTACGCAATCGTTCGAGCCTTCTAGTCTGTCGTCAATTGGATGTCTTCAAGTAGTAGGCTTCAAGCAGCTAATAACTATTTTCAGTTACAAAGGCATGCAGAATGCTGTCAAAGATTCAATTGGAATTTGCACTATCATCAGCATACATCAACCTTTCTATCTTTCAACCAGCGTTAACAGTTTTTTTTCGGGCAAACCGGGACTTTGAATCTTTTTGAGTGAAAAAAGCGGGATTCCTTCACCGATATAATCAGTAGTTATTGAATACTCATCCTTTCATTTTAGTTTAATCAAGTTTACATGACAAAAGATAGCCAAAATAGCCAAAGAAAATAAATTTCATTGGAAAAACGTTACTTCACTCCACTAATAATAGTAACTGTTTGGTTAACTAACTCTGTAGAGTCCCTCTTACTTACAACTATTTGAATTAGAATCAATAAGTCACAGCACTTTTAAATTGATAAATGGACGAATTATATCAATAAAGTTGTCCGATGGACCAGAGCTAGTTTCTGGATGATCTATACCTATACTTTTAATATTTACTGCCTCTTTACACATGATGAATTTGATATCAATACGATAACTTCCAATTTACAATATATTTAATACAAGTTGTTTGATCATAAAAGCCGTCCAATTCTATAGTGAATTTAGCAGAGCATATAGACCAATCACATGGTCATATTCAAAGCAATGCGTTCACTAAGCCAAGCGTATCTTAAATTTTGTTTATGAATTAAATTACTGGGTAAAAGTAACGCACTGGGAAATGTTCATCTTTGCACGGTGTTGTCAGGCCCCTCTCTCCCACTGGGCACTCTGGGCACGTGCCCAGGGCCTCGCGATCGATAGGGGCCCCCTAGCGCCTACCAGATCACCAAAAGATGACCAATATTCCTTGCTTGCAGGATTTTCATAGCGACGTAAAACTGAAAAGGCTGGTTTATCCTGGAAAACGAGACTAGGCCTGTTCGCAGAACATTTAATTTTTTGCAACAAATCTGGACTTCAACTCTCAGAAAGATATGCGCTATAAAATCGGAGAGTCCCAATACTAAACTGTCATCATCTCCTAGTCTATGAAAATGATCGAACGCAACTCTGTTGTTCAGATCGTTCATAATGCAATTGTGTGTAATGTATTATTGTTGAATTTCTCATGCCTCCGTCAATCTTCAAAATTATCAAAAATCGTAATATCGTGAGGTGGTGTACACATAAATTCATGTAATTTAATCTCATCTGATGGATGATATGACCATTGTGAATCAATAATACAGATGTCGTGCAAAAATACCATAACAAATTTCCTTGATTGAAAGTCTGGGATACTTTAGATAACGCTAGCAGCCTCTCGAATGGTTGTAAGACTGTTCCAGGCCATCATAGAAGAGCTCATTCTCTACCTACATGATGTACCGAGTCGTCTTATAGAGAGGTCAGAATATACCGAACGGTTCACGGGTAGATGAAACTACGGAACAACGGGAACGGAAGTGATATATATTTTCAGGAATAAATATCAGTTCCATCATCAATCTCAAATTTGGATTGATAGATAGTTATGATCTATCCTTCAACATTCTACTTTATTCAATCATTATCAATATCAAAAAAATATTTTTCCGTTATTTCAGGCCCAAAGAACACTACAATACAGTGATATAACATTCCAAGCTCCATAGAATACATAGTACTTATTTGGCACATGATGGGTTCGTACAAGATCGAGACGCAATGTGCTTCTCAAGGAATGAGACCGAAAATCAATTGTGGAAGATCTCTTGAACAGAGAATCGTTTCCAGATTAGACAACTCAAACCCATGGAAGAAATGTTTTACTATATTTGCATACTTCTAATACATTACTACAAGGAAATTTTTTTGAAACTGCTTTCATCAGATTATGCTTCAAGCTTCTAGAATATACATATAAAAATATAATGGTAGTGTATTTAATTTCGCGTAACATATTTCCATCTCAAAAATCGTTCTCTCTGCGACATCCAGCATCCAGCGCAGCGTCGTATGTGGGAAATATCGCTGGTGTAATCTACATTTTCGTTACGTAACGGCTTGGCGTGCGGGAGAAGACATCTGGGCAGCGACAGCAGTGTCGTGGCAAGGAACTAAAATGTTCATAAAAAATAATACAACTCCAACCGAAATGGCTCAGCGCTCGACGCGTCGCTGACGTTGATAAATCGTACACATTTTTTATCTACAGATTTTTGCTGCTGAATACTCGACCACGCGATTATAGGGCTGCTCCTTTATTTTTTTATTGCTATATCCAACCAACAACAGTTTTTTGGAAGCATGCCGTACAACTCAATGTGATTTTAATTCGTTTATTGGAATGGTCCAAAACAACAACTCCAAATGACTGAGAGACAGAAGTAGGCTGGAACATAGTATACATTAAGAGATCCTAACTTGTCCTAGAGATATTATGGATATAATAGGGGAGGCTTGAGACCGCATGTGAGTGTCAACGAAGCCTCAATAAGGACACAAAATGGACGACTGCATGCCCAGTAATCGAAACGAAGGGATATTGTGTGTGAGACTTATGATGTCATATGATAATGTAGTCTTATTATACTATTATCAATTGAGTTTTCCAGTTATACATAGTTTGTCACATCTTTAATCATCATGAAAACCTTTTAAACTTGACTTCTCTTGAAATTACCGCACTTACTTGAATAAGTAAGAACCATGTAAAGTTTGGAAACAACTTCTCCCCTTAGCTACGGCTTACGGCTGCGGTGACGTCGTCCTTCACCTGGTTACGTCAGTTCCGTTACATGCCCGGCAGTTCGATGAAGTTTACGGCGATAAAATACAAAGTGTAGCCAACACCAAACAAATCCTTTAAGGGGTTAACGCATTTCCGTATCCGGCGATTTGAAAGACGGTCGAGGGTTGAGATACGTTTATAGTATTTTTATGTTCATGGTAGATACTTTCTGCGGAACTGTTGAGAATTAGTGGCTTGAGAGTATTACTATAAAAAAGTTTGTTGCAATTGGTTGATAACAATTATATATGTTGAAGAGACCTCAAGTCTCTGAAAAAAGAATACATTGTCTGTTGTCATTATTTTATGTTTTACAGCGGCCACATATCAGACTAATCCAATTAAGAAAGCACAAATATTTGCACACAATTATTTGAACAGTTTTCTCCATCTACTTCTCCTATTTCTTCCTTATTCTCTATTTTTGGAGCTCCTAGCATTCCACGGAAGTCATCAGCTCTTATTAAATAAGCA
This sequence comes from Dromius quadrimaculatus, assembly GCA_963989225.1. Classification (NCBI taxonomy): domain Eukaryota; kingdom Metazoa; phylum Arthropoda; class Insecta; order Coleoptera; family Carabidae; genus Dromius; species Dromius quadrimaculatus. Next base: position 11,276,675 of record OZ022328.1, read on the forward strand.
TCTTGAACTCAACATAAACAAATAAATCGTCTCGAATATCTGAAAATAAACTTGTTACATACCGCGAAATGTTCCCAGTGTTTAATAAGACGAATTCCGTTCCATCGCTAATAAAAACGTGTAAACAAGCAAAAAGCAGGTACTAATTAGGATCTCATTAGAGTAAGAGAGCAGAAAAAGAGATGAATCCAATGTGAGTATAGTTAAAAGAGAAGGTTGCTCCGCCCGGCTTATCGTATATCGTAAAAGTGGAAGAAAAGATTGTGAATGTCTCGAAGCGCGTAAGTTTTACGCCCTCATCAAACTGTCGTTGTTTATATCGCCGTAACAATAACGGAAACGTATTGCAAAGCTTCAATGTTCCAGATAAAAAGTGCCAAGCTTTTTGAATTTTCTGCGGCAAGGTACCGCACTGCTTACAAAGTGCGAGACTCTTAAATCGGAAACACCATATTGTCCGCCATAATTCTGTCAAAGATTATAGTACCCTAATATTAAATGAAATTATACCATCAACAACGCCTCTAAACAAAGTTGTTCAAATAAAATTGAGCCAGGATGCGGTTCTTTCAAAACTGGACTATTGTAGGACGACATAAATTCTTCAGCAACACTATTCAGATACTCCTGATGATATTTTTGATAACCTCACAGAAATCACAATTATACCATATATTAAAGCTGATTTCACTTGAAACATCCTGATATTATGATAGTACCGTCTAGATGCTCATATCTTATTTTCATTAAGATTAACTGAGCCGGAAGTGCATTTTACCTGCCAGTCTTTTCGAATATCTCGCATTGATTCGAAACGATGGGCTGAAGAGTATTGAAATTCAGTATTTCAGTCTGCTGTAGCATCTGAATGATTGCCTACTATTCTCATAACAATCGACTGAACCAAAAGTGCACTTCAGTTGAATTTTTTCTCAATTTTGCACCTTAATTTAGAACTTCTAGCCGAAATATCTTGAAAATCGGTATTAAAGAATGTTGTACCATAAGTATGATGACTTACTGTTTCTAAGGCAACCGACTGGGTCGAAAGTGCACTCTACTTGACAGATTATTAGAATTTGTTGAATAAATCCAAAACGATCAGCCGTGGAACGAAGGAATTTTGTATTCGATTGTCGTATCGATATATGCAAAAGTATAATATCCAATGATGTACAAGCAAGTCACGTGATGTCCACGTCAGATTTTTTTTTTTATGAACTTCACATTCATATGTCATCTTCAGATCTTTCGTGTAACATTATTTGATTAATTGCAGAGTATAACAATAATTTCAAGATACAAATCATCCAGTCATTTAATTTAGTATGCATGTTAGCAAATGAAACCTTTTTCAATCTAGAATCTACGTCACCTCGCTATTACAAATTTATGAGTAATTGCTGATATTTCAGTGGAAGATACAAAATTACTACTGTTATCTTTGAATTTATTACGAAAGCGCACGCAACCAGTGTTTGCAATAAATAAAGCTAGTAGTGACAGCAATGTTCATATTAAATTTCATTAATATTATTAATTTGTACCATAAATTCATCCTTTTCATACAAGATTCAGCTCTAATGGATTAGCAAAATTGATTAACTCTACCATCAAAACATTCATCCTACTCTCAATATATACAATGCTCTGTTCCTTGAACTTCAATAAGACGAATCTAACTGAGGAAAAAAGGTTGCAGCATGAGTTTTGGTTAGGCAAATACAACAATATTAGGTTTAATGAAATATCAATTAAATGGTATACAAGCAACAAGAATGTTAGCTTTAAAATTGGAGCCTAGAGAAGCGAAACATCCATTTCCACAAAATACATGGAGTAAACAGTCATTCACATCAACCAATAGCTACTTTTAAAAATAGTTTAATACGAGACGCACATTTTCAACACTCACTCTAAAAAACCTAGTGGTGAGAGTAGCAATTTAAGTAGTACTAAGAGCAATTCTATTGGTATTCCTAACAAAATTAATATGATTGTAAGTGGTGACGTTCGCGACGTGCAGTGTGTGTAGTTGTGTTTCTTTTTCACTGGTGATATACCCTTAAGTAAAAGGAATTACCGTGCTAAGAAATACAAAAACGGTATCAAATGATAGTAAAAAATGCACCGATAGTGATCTATTGAAATCGGTATTGTTTTGTAGTGTTCGGTTTGTTGAAAAACAGAAATAAAAACAGAATCAGTGTGTGTTGCAGTGACACGAACTTGAACAGTGTTATCTTTCTACCTGTGCAGAGTGAGAGTGTACGGTCCAGTGGCGTTACATAGGGGCAAATGTCTACGGATTTCAGAAGTCGTAGTGAATCTATCGAGAAGCGAAAGAGGAACGAAATTAAAAAAGAACAAGAAAATATATTTAAAAGAAGTAGATTGTTAACCAGATCACCAACAGAACAGGAAAAAAAAGATAGTGCTACCGTTGAAATGGATGAGTTGAAACAAATTATGGTTGGTGTGGCGGCACAAATAAATGTGATACAGGAACAAATGTCCAAAAACCATGAAGAGCTAAAAACTGAAATAAAGGAAAATACGAAATCGATAGAAGAATTACAAAAAGAATGCGAAGCAAAGGAAAAGATTTGGCAACAGGAAAAAGAACAGATGAAAGAAGAGATTCAGATCTTGCGTAAAAGATTAGAAGATCAAGATAAGAAGAGCAGGATGAACAATATAACAGTAAAAGGCTTAAATCTGAATGGAAAGAAGCCAAAAGAAGCGATAACGGAATTTCTAAATAAGGAGCTACAAATTCCGTGTGCAGTAAAATCAGCCACTGAAATTATGAACAAGAATTCATCTTCATTGATTATAGCCGAATTAGAAGATACGGATGATAAAATTACGATTATGAAAAATAAAAAGAAACTTAAAGGGAAAAAAATATACATAGATAATGATTGGACTAGAGAAGAAAGACACATGCATTTCGAAATAAGAAAAAAAGCTGCAGAAACAAGGAATAATAAGAGTAAAGTGAAAATTTTCTACAATAAGTTAGAAATAGATGATAAGCAATACAAATGGAATGCCGAAAAAAGTTGCTTGGAAGAACAAGACTTGGAAAAAGGTCAACAAACAGCAAAACATTCAGCGTCAAAAAACTAATAACGAAAATACAGGACGGAGAGAAAACGGAAACGACTAGGCATTTAATTAGGAATAAAAGAGAGCACAATGATATTAAAAGAGAAATGGAACTTCGACTAGCAACATGGAATGTGCGAGGAACGAACTCAGCAGGAGCGTATCGGAATTTAGAGGAGACCTTCAGAAAATATAATATTGATATTGCAGCAATCCAGGAAACGAAGCAAAAAGGTAATGATATTTTCGAAATGGAAGAGTATGTTAATTTTAACAGTGGATTTGGTACCAAATACTTTGGAGTAGGATTTATGGTTAAGAAGAACAGGAAGAATTCAGTTATGGATTTCACACCCATATTTGAAAAACTATGTAAAATAAGAATAAGGGGAAACTACAGAAAAATCAGCATACTGAATGTACACGTTCCCACCAATGAAAAAGATGAAGAGGAAAAAGATAAATTCTTTGATGAAGTAACAAAAATAATAAACGAAATGCCAAAATACGACATTAAATTATTAGTAGGAGACTTAAATGCAAAAATAGGAAGGGAAGAATGTTTTAAAGAAATAACTGGTGGCTTCAGCAAGCATGAAAAGTCGAATGAAAATGGAGTCAAGACGATCGAATTCGCATCAGAGATGGATTTGAGAATAAGAAGCACAGCCTTCCAGCGGAAAGAAATTTATAAGGGTACGTGGATATCACCAAATGGAAACAGCTGTAATCAAATCGATCATGTGCTGATAGAGAAAAAGCATGTTAAGGTAATTAGAGATGTGAAAAGTAGACGAGGTGCTGTAGGAAATTCTGATCATTTTATGGTGGTTGTTAAACTTAAACTAGTGGTACCACAAAATAAGAAGAATAAAAGAAACCGTATGAGAAGAGACGATACAAAACTACTGCAAACTGAAAACATCAAGAAAAATTTCGAAAATATTTTGCTGGACAAATTATCCACAAGCAAAAAATTAGAAGATGTTAAACAAAGATGGGAAGAAATAGAAGATGTAGTATGCGAGACATCAGAACAGATTTTAAAAGAGCATAGGGGAAAAGAAGATAAAAATTGGTTTGATGATGAATGCAGCAAGGCCATGACTAGGAATAAATTAGCAAGGATACGATTTCTACAACAAGGAAATGACGATAATTTCAAAAAACACATAGAAGAAAGGAATAACTATAAAAAGCTATGCAGAAGAAAAAAGAGAGAAAAAATGCAAGAAAAATTGTTACAAATGGAGGAAAAATATAAAAACGATGTAATAAGAAACTTCTATCAAGACGTTAAAAAACAAAAAGTAGGTTACCAGCAAAAAGCAGTGTATTGTAGAAATAAAGAAGGACAACTGGTTACAGAAGAACAAAAGTTGAATAGGTGGATGGAATATTTCAATGAATTGTTAAACACAAAAACTGACAATGATATGGAAACAAAACTTGACGGGATTATGATAAATAATGAGCAAGTTGAGCCACCTCAAGATGAAGAAATTCTAACAATTTTGAAAAACCTAAAGAACAATAAAAGTCCAGGTGAAAATGGTATATCAGGGGAAATTTACAAAATGGGTGGAACTAGATTACATACAGAACTGTGTAAAATTATTCAAAATGTTTGGAAAACTGAAATAATGCCAAAAAGATGGAGCGAGGCAGTAATTTTTCCCATTCATAAAAAAGGAGACCGATTAAATTGTGACAATTACAGAGGAATTGCTCTACTTGATACTGCATACAAAATATTGGCAATATGTATAAGAAATAGAATGAAAGAAGTGGTAGAGAATCTGTTAGGAGAATACCAGGCCGGTTTCAGGAGTGACAGATCAATTATAGACCAGATTTACACCTTGAAACAAATTATGGCGAACACCTACGAACACGACTTACCTCTTCATCTACTGTTTATTGATTTTAGACAAGCATATGATACCGTTGAAAATAATAAGCTCTATGAAATCTTGAGAGAATTCCAAATACCCGAAAAGCTGGTGAGGCTTGTAGAAATGACTCAAAAAGGAACTGATTGTAAAGTAGTAATAAATGGCGTTACATCCAATAGCTTCAAAGTTAACAGAGGGCTAAGGCAAGGTGATCCGTTGTCTCCAATGCTTTTCAATTTGGTACTGGAATGGATAGTAAGGAAAGGAAACATCTACAGAACAGGAGTCATATACCGTCAAAAGCATCAAATTTCAGCATATGCCGATGACATCGCTATCATCACAAGGTCAAAGCAAGAATTGGAAAGAGTCTTCACAAATTTAGAAAATGCAGCTGGCAAGGTAGGACTGAAAATCAATGAGGAGAAAACTAAATACATGAGCCTAGTGGGAAATGATCAATCGGAAGCTACGATACTAAAAATGAAAAGCGATAGCGGAAAAATTTACAAATTTGAAAAGGTACAGCGTTTTAATTATTTAGGAGTTATATTAACAAACGATAATGAAGAAACAGCAGAAATTGAAGCTAGGATTGCAAAAGGAAGTAGGAGCGCTGGAGCATTACATCATGTATTGAAGTCCAAAGAAATATCATGGTCAACTAAAGTTCGGATTTATAAAACTGTGATAAGACCAACAGTTCTGTACGGATGTGAATTATGGACATTGAAAAAAAGAGATCAAAATAAGCTGGAAATATGGGAAAGGAAAATATTAAGGAAAATATTCGGCGGAAAAAAGGAGGATGATATAGTGGTGCGAAGAACAAACGAAGAGGTGATGAATTTATACGGTGATTGCGCGATAACGGGAGTGGTAAAAGCTCAAAGACTTAGATGGTTGGGTCACGTAGTGAGAAGAACTGAAAATAGAGTGATCAAAACTGTTTTTAAAGGTGGAATTACAACGAGAAAGAGAAGAGGACGTCCAAAAGGGAGGTGGAGTGACGCAGTGAAAAAAGATTTAGAACAATTGAACATTAGGAACTGGGAAAAGAAAGCCGGCAACAGGACATTATGGAGAGACATTTGTAAACAAGCCATGGGCCTGTAAGGCCTGCAGAGCTAACTTATATATAAGAGCAATTCTATTGGTATTCCTAACAAAATTAATGTGATTGTAAGTGGTGAAGCTTACAATTTGAGTGGTAAAATCTTACTATCCAAGTGGTAGCTAGTACGACTTACAGTTTTAAAACAAATAAGAAAACAAACGTCAAACTTATAAAGTAAGGAAATATATTTTTTGTAGTACGTGCACCGGAAGTACTCTATTACTGAACTGAGTTCTGCATCAAAAGCTATCAATCTCAAGCCATTGAGACAATTATCAATAATTTCCTACGGAAAGGCCAAAAATAATAATATCATGTATGCTGGCTACGCTGCATAGCGTTTCTGTGTGGCGTGATTTTGTTGTTTGAGTGGAGAGAGCTTTGATTTTATGATCAAGGAAAACATAAGGGTGCTTTTGAAAGAATTAATGAAAATTGTTTGATTATTCATGTTTCTATGTTTTGTTGAAAACAGTTACAAATTATTTACGAAATGAGTCAGCCGCATTTTCTCTGGGATGGTGAATGATCAAATTTATTGTTACTGTTGAATTTCTTAATAAAGTTATTCATCGTTTTACATTCGTATATTACTTTGGAGGGGCTTTTGTTGAAAATTTGTAGTGAATTCGAAAATATTTCAAGAAGATTCAAGGCTGATTTATTATTTCAATTTCATAAATAAATACAAGATACTATGGAAGCCAAAGTGAAGATCTGCAAGTAATTCTCTGGTAGAAGGTCCATCCTAAATATTCTGCTGATTCCCGTTTCCACCTGCTGATAGAAAACCCATCCTGCTGGTTCCAGTTTACACTTGCTGATAGAAGACCAATCATACTAATTCCAGAGCCTCTTCTTGATTGGAGAAATCTATCAGAAGCCCATATCAATTAAAGAAGATCGAAGATATCAAACTAAATTTATTAAATATATTTTCATTTCGTAATTTCCTTGGTCTGAAGGTGGGTAATGTCATTGTTGTTCTTTGTTTAAATGGCTTGTTGCGTTGCGCAGAGCGTTGGCCGGCGAAGCTTATCTCCTTGTTTTGTTTCTTAATAATTTTTATTTTTTAATTTCATACAATCCACCTAAATATCGTTACCAGATGCTATTGATCTTTTTTCATTTGCTCAATGTCAAATTGACTTTTGGGAAAAAATCATATTATGAGATGTATTTCTTATAGTGTTTAGATTTGCTGTGAATGTGATAGCACAGAAAATGTGGGAAGATATCATACAATAAAATAAGTCATTTAAGTTATGTTTCATGATGTTTTCTTCCTGCGAATGCGATCGTAATTGCAAAAATTTGTTTGTAAATTGATAATATGGTTTCAATATATTTGAATTTATCTTGAAAACTCAGTAATTAAGTATTTCGGAGCGATGCACTTGTTACGAAAAGTATCGTATGTAACACGGACACTTCACGACCGTCATTATTATCACAGATAAATTTGGCTGCACGAAGCTGAGCCTTCAATTCCAATGGCCAATCTACAGATACCAGGTGCTTAAGGTACATAAACATTTCTCACTTTTCTTGAAGTCTGCATGCTGATTTTGATCTATATCTCAAAGATTATTTCACTTATGTCAATTATACTGACAAACTCTGCATAGTTACATTTATAGTAACAATTCGTTTGCCAACAGGAATTTACTGTAGTAAATTCTCGTTGACAAGCGATTTATCGCGATAAATTGCCTTTGCCATGGAGAAATAATACACAGTTGAGAATGAACAAACAATCATTCCATGGAAATGTCAAAATTCATTCGTTTGGAAATGAATTTTTCGCTGAAATTAATGTAATTAAAAACAAGAAGTCTAAAAATACAAGAGTATATGGAGACAAATTAGTGCATTTTGCAATCAAAAAGATTGGTAGTTGCAACCAACATCATTTAATAAGTGTTTATAGTAGCAATTTTATCCGAGAAACATTCTCCACAAATACCAATCGCGACTTTAATTCCATCATAAATTTTTTTTTCAAACATTGATTACCTTAAAGTAACATCCTTCGAGTCATCTGCTCAGATTCGGACAGATGACTCTCACGATGTTGCTAGGTCATCAGTGTTTTCAAGAGAAATTTATCGATAAAATTACAGTCCCTTGTTATATCATATACGAAAATTGCTGAATATATATAATCAAAACTGCGAGACATTTTCAATCAGTGGTGATTCATGCTAGACGCTTGAAAGATTGCAAAAATAACGCAATCTTATTTATAATCTGGGTCCTAGTTTTTATATATGATACTTAGGGAACAATTTCAATACGTTTTATGAGCAGCCAGACCAATAGTAGTGGTTAAACACAGAGCCGGAACTAGGGTATTGGCTGCCCGTGGCGAATCATAAAATTGCGCCCCTATTTTTGTGTAGAGAATTATTATGAATATTAAGCAAAAAGGATATAACACAAAAAAAAATATGTATATTCTTCAATCCAAGTGGTGACATAATCAGACCAAAATTATAATCAATCAGGTACATTAAATATTACTTATATCTTAAATAATTAATTGATTGCATATTTCAAAGTGGCAGCTGTCATTGTCAAAGGGACATCTGTCATTGTCAGAGTGACAACTGTCATTGTCAAAGTGATAACTGTCATTGTCAAAGTGATAACTGTCAATGTCAAAGTGACAGATGACAGTTATATTTCAGTGAGTATTTTTGAAAATAAAGAATACTCTTCTAGATTTTCGAAATCTTCAGTCCATTGGAACAAACATTTTTGATCGCCGAAAGTGTAATTTGAAGATGGTAACTTGGATTCCACTAATTATTTATTCTTGATATCTACTAATTTTATCTTCCCGAGGGCTTTGAATTGATATCAAACTATACATCATTCAAATAATTTGTGAAAGAAACAATTGGCAATCGCTTAAATATACTCTTTGACACTTTTACTAGAATTATCTCCGCAAGAGCTTCAATTTGATACCATACACGATAGAGCCAAATTACTTATTTAAAAACAAAAACAGTTGACGAATGTTTGCATGTGATGTCTAAATATGAGTGATATTAATTCTAATCTCACACTATGATTCTCGTTATTTCTTTTCTTCAGAAATGATTAAAAAATTTAATAATGACGAATGAACCGCTGATAATTCCGAAAAATGTTTCAGATAAATGTTATGCCAAATTATTTGAGGATCAATTTTAGTTATTTCATATTTGATGATAAATACTACCGTTTCTAAAATAAACACAAAAAACTAATAAGTTCCTGCAATAAGGTTTTGGTAGTACTGGTTGAAAAAAGCTAATCTATGAACTTGAACCTAGCTTATTGATGAAGAACTTAATAATGAAATTAAATTCGGAAATTCGTATGCGTCCTCAAGTTATCGGGCTTCCATACAGACTGACGACGGACCGACAGACAGACCGACTTTTTTTTAAAACTATCTCTTTTGAGTTTGAGGGTCTAAAATGTGAAGATTCATCAAAATCTCGATCTGTCAAAAAATCAAGATTACAATGCTTCCCCTATTATAACCTCTTCGGTCCATTTGGTCAGCCCGCTGGATAATTTTCTCTTTTATTTTCAGAAATTGAGCACCTGACGGTTTTTTGAGTGACATACTGTTTTCTAGTTGAACAAAAATGTTCTATTTTGAAAACAAAATGATACCACGATATGAAAATATACTTACTTGCAGGAAATACCAGAATAAATTGATTTTGAACAATAGATGAAATGTTAAAAGTCAAAAATATATTCTTCTTTAACAAATCAAGCGTAGCGAGTGGCTCAGCATTCTTATTACAATGCACGAAATGCAGAAGCTAGACTATTTGCTGATAGAGCAATGTATTTCTCTAATAGCCAATATAAACCCAAGTAAAATTATATAGTTGACCTCAAAATGAGATGGGTCGTAGGTAGTATAACGGTAGAAGCTTTCTCACTCAAATCCCATCATAAAACATTTCTTGAAATTGAATTCAAATAATTTTTTTAATGCGGTTTATAAAATTTTGCGCCCCCTAGGAGTTTGCGCTCGTGGCAGGGGCCACCTTCGCCACGCCCTAGTTCCGGCTCTGGTTAAACATCCCTCAGACATAATTGAAATGTCGTTATAAATATGAGCGCGAGGTTATTATTTGTACACTTGATATTAAGCGGAGTATCTATGAGCATTCAATTCTCTCTTGGTCCAGCTGTTTACAAAAAATATTGGAATTGCTATAAAAATAAAGACTCAGAACCATAAGTAACATTATGCAATTTTTTTGCTAGTTTGGAAGCATCTTATAGGTATGACCGCCGATGAGAAGTGTCTGGCAGTGTTGATTATCAATTTTTAACAATACTCTCTGGAACATACATAAAAATCAGCACATAGACTTTGATAAGAGTGAGTGATACTCACGCACCTCTAGCACATGGTATCTGTAAATTGGCCGTCGGCTCAAGCTAGCAAGTGTGCATATGATCAATGTACCTACTAACACTACTCTATTCGACAAATTTTGTCTATCAGAAAATGAGTAACAGTGGGCGGGTCTGGGATCTTGGACTATAATAGAGAAGTATTGTGATCACGATATTCCATCAGTTAGAAATTTTGATAAAACTTCTCAATCTAGCTTCTGCTGAAATAGAATTGGTCTGTCAGTTTGAAAACACAGTAATTTGGGAACAGGTTTTCATAGGCTTTTTATCAAGAAGTTTGTTTTAAACTAATGAATAATCTTTGAAGATCCAGTTGTTCCAGCATTCTATTGTTGGACCTTTCATAGAGTTTATTTCATGAACAATAGTATTATTATTGACCTAAAAATAACGGAGGATAATTCTCGAGTAATCTGGAACCATATTTATCTTAAACATTCTTCGAAACTATAAGTGGACTATTTGTTATAGTTGGAATTTGAATCATCATTTCTCTAGAACATACAAAGAGATGAAATATTGAAAATCCTGATATGAAACAAGAATTATTATTACTCATATTTGTACATTACATGCAAGCTTTCGTTAGTTGGTCTATAGAATAAGTGATCTGCTCTGATCATATTTGGTAATAAATTGAAATTCCTGCGCGAATAAATCTAGTGAAAATGTCAAAAATAATATTTAAATTTTTACCAATTGCTTTTTTTTCAATTATTGGATTGATGTCTATTTTGGTGTCAATTCAATGCTCTCGAAAAGATAAGCTTTGAACAAATCTAAAATGACTGATTTTTTTGATTCTTGATATTTTTATGACTTTACCAGATTATGCAAAGTTTTGTTTCATCTGGAGCAACTTGTAAATTGTAAAGTGAAAACGTTATTTGATATAACCGCCATCAGTCATTTTGCTTATATAGCTGTCAGTTTTAAATATACAGTCAATTGGTACGATACTCTGAATTTATGAAACAGCAATAAAATTGACTATTCAAGTCATGGTCAGGGCAGAGCTGTTGGGGCCACAGCATATTCTTATCTTGAAGAGATGTCACGGTTAATTTACAGTCTACCACTTATATTTTCAGCCACTCAAGTGGTGCAATTCAGTTCTCCTAATGCACAAAATTCAATATTGACGCTCCATCCACAAAATACAAGTTCGATATCAACTTTGTTGTGACAGTAGTGCTATTTTTGGCCGTCATTGTTCTGCACCTATTAGCGCCATTAAAAATGCATGCCGGTCTCACATGGGTATGTTCACACTAATTGAGTTTATTTCACTGCGGTTACTCTCTGCTTGAAAAATACGAATACCAATTTCTAATCTTGAAAGCGTAAAAATAACATTTAGATGAAATCTTCTTATTCAAAGAGGTTCTTTGACGCTGAACTCCAAATAATTTGTTAGCAGAGCGCTGGTTCTTCTGTTTCTATAACACTCATGTTCTTGACCTATCACCATTCGATGACTATGAAAACGAACAAATCGCTAAATTATTAGTTACTTCTCGTCCCATTTATTCATACAGTAGGCCTATCTTATCCTTACATTATTGATTGAGGCATCTAGGAGCTGTGACAAAGTATCATAATGAATTTTGAGGATCAAGCCAATTATGATCGTACAAGAATTTCACTGAATCTTTCTTACACGCAAACGGAGGAAGATGAGAATAAAGACTTCGCATAGAAAATGATGAAAACTGGCAATTTGAGTGAAAAATATAGCAGTTTCACTTGTATTTTTCTCCCCAATCTTCCGTATCTTTCACTTAGAAATCTGTTTATTTAATAACTCATTTGCCTTCTCACATCTTTTTTGCAGTTACATAGTACAGCCCTGAATGCCTGCTGCAGTCAGTCCCGCATAAAATAATTATTCCAAAATCCGATCCTGCTCATTGTCCTGTTGTAAGATGGAGTTTCCCAAACAATAATGCGTCCCAAAGGGGGGATACCTCACAGATCATTGTCGGGTCAATCTCTCCCACATTAAACTGCCGTAAATCAGTTTGATAGCCACCACAAGACGCGTGTGCTTTAAAAAGTAACTGCCCCCAAGCACTGAAAAGCTGCAAAAGCTCGGGTGTGTGGAATTTGCAGAGTAAGCACCGATCAAGATTGAAGGATCAGCAAGAAATGATATATTCAAGAGCTATGCAAAATTGAAAAGGGAGAGTTTTGTTTACGAATAAGGATAGGGTATACATGAGTTATTGAATTCTCCAAAATATGAGAGAAAATCAACTGTTTATTCAAGATACTGAGCAGTTGGTGATTCATTTATATTTGTAAAAAAGTAGTCTCTATTCTATTATATAAAGTACTATTTGAACTACAATACCTGTTACTCTCATCTAAACTTTTTATTACTGTTTATTCATGTGTCAGCTCTCTGAAAATGTGCGTGAAGATAATATCACGGCCCTGCAAACTCGGAATTTTCTATCAAGTAGAATGTAGTAAGACTGGTATCTGAATTTCATTCATAATTTATGTGTTTCTATGTTGATTTGGTTTCGGAAGAACCAATGTTCTAATTATCAAAATATTTAGCTGCATCATAATGTTGTATCAAATTTCATCTATTGATATTTTGACAATCTAAAGTAATGTATTATGCTAAGTAATCCCTTAATCTTATGTTACATCTTTCACATAAAACGGATTCAAAGAGAATCATGAATGAAAATACACTTACTGATTTGAATTTTAACTCATAATTATCTCTGCGCATAATATGTCTGCCACACACTGTGCATCACAGTAAACTAGACATCGCTCACCGACAACTCAACCATATTACCATCGCAATTCCTTAATTAGGAATACCGCATCTTATGAAATTGAAATATGAAAAGCCACACTATTCAAATTCGTAGAGGCTTTTGAAATTGGCGCACATTTCTGCACGAAGACATATACTCACACTTGATTATGAGACTAGCAAAAACCAAGTCACACAGCGTTAAATAGTAATAATGTTCTTTGAAGCGTTCTTGTACTCATGCAAACTTATTTACAGTCGTTAAAATTGATAACGACGTTGTTATCACAATAAAAGATATATATGAGAGGTACGTATGCTCTCATGTGAATAACTGATTCAATAATATTTTTCAATATATGAATATGCAAAATCGTACATTTCTGCACGAAGACATATACTCACACTTGGTTATGTGACCAGCAAAAACCAAGTCATACCGCGTTAAGTAGTAATTAATCCTGTTCCTTGAATCGTTCTTGTGAACATGCAAGCTTATTTACAGCCGTTGAAATTGATAACGACGTTGTTATCACGATAAGAAATATTTATAATAGGGACGTATCCTCTCATGTGAATAACTGATATAGTAATACTTTTTCAATATATGAATATGCACAATCGTTCATGTTCACGTAACAATTTTTTTAACAATATCATTAAAATCTGGACCAAAATATTGTAGCTATAAACTCAAATTTTTATGTCTAAAGATAGATTGCATTACAGCAAGTTAGCTCGCGATTTATCTCAATCCCGGGTTTAAGTTAACAAGAGACAAAAATCAGCTCGAATGAATCAGAGCAGAAATATCCGATTAATATAACTGTTCTATCAAACCACATATGTCATTTGTTCCTTTGTTAATTTGGATTTTACCTCACAAATAATCATAAAGTATAATTAAAATTGCCTAATGTAGATCTACAGTATCTTCGTATTCCAGGGAATGACAGAATTGTTTGGTGTACATTATTTTCTTATTGGTTACTCTCATAATGAATATATTCCAATATCACCTATCTGTTGTATTGCAAGTGCAAAGAAACCGCTCAAGAGTCTCTGCGTTTGCACGTTTCCAAGTTTAAAGTTACAAGAGCTCAAATAAAAAATTATCATATTTGTTTATATTATCACCCTACTATCCATTCTGCGAGTTCAGAAATAATTCCAGGTCTGAGATCTACTTCATTTCAATTTCCAAGTGGGCAAAATCAGTACGACAAATATAAAAGTTCATACAATTATACTGCATATTCTTGGACCCTCTAGCAAATAAAATCGTGAGATCAAACTATAGATGTCGTAAGTTATCATAAGATTGTTGATTTCATATCAGAAATATAGATGCAGTATGGAAAAATTGCACAAAATACATCTTGAGTATCTTCATTCATCAGGAAATTACAGAAATAATTGACTCACATTATTATCTAATTGTTATTGTCACAATGAGGACATTCTCATATCCTCCATCTGAAGTACTGCATGTACAAAGAAATACTTCGGAAGTCGCTGCGTCTGCGCATCCCCAAATTTGAAGCTTCGAAAGTTGATATGGGAAATTATCAACGCATATTGCTTCATATTTGTTCTGCAACTTCGATAACTATTTTCGGGCTGACATTCAAGTCAACCTCCAGATATGTGAAAACTGTATGACAAGTATAGAGTCTTAGGCAATTATATTCAATATTCCTGATTTTTCTTCTTCAGCAACCAGGGCCTTTCCTGAAGCCCCTGGGCAGTTTGACCTTGAAAATTGTATTCATTAATTAATGTTAATATTATATGTATACATTGCGCATGTGTGTGTGCAATATTAGCAAATTTTTACAGTTGCTTCCAGTCGGCGGTGCTTCGCATCTGACTAACGAACGGGCTTTTCCAGTTCTAAATATGCTCGACATGAAATCTTGAGATCATAGGGTGCACTAAACTGGATTTGACCTGTCGCCATTGTCTCAAATTCAAGATTCCACGTTGAGCTTGGTCAGAGCGGACAAAAGTCGCCTGTCAGTTGGGTGCTGAGCACCGCCATTCGAAAATAAGAACCACTGTTTTAGTGCTACGGACAAAATCTTACACACTCACATATCGCGCAATGTATACATTTTTCAATGATATGGGCTCTTTGCGAATAGACTGCAGCGCCAGTAGTGGTTAAATTTGACAGTACTAGCAGGTAAGCAAAACGTTATCATCGCACATGATATTAGAATATATGTACAAAATTTGAATTATGAAGTAATTTATAAGTGAATTTAACATGGAAATTGAAATACAACATGTTGGTTATACAAATTATTGCGTTCCAAACTATACAACAGTTACGGAAACACAAAAAAACCATAAACATTCCTACAAGTTCTCATCCAGAGAACATGAGATAGGAATGGGAAAAAAATGGATTTAGGTCCGAGATATCCACCTCCCAATAAATTAATTTGGTAAATAATAACTATGGCAACAATTGCCTGCACAATTGTTACCATAGTTATTATTCACCAAATAAATGTATTGGAAGGTGGATATCTCGGGCCTTAGGCTATTAAACGAGTGAAGAAAGTGAAAAGTAGTCAATAATAATTATAGAATATGTATTAAATATAGGAATTACTTGATGAAACTTGGAAATTTTTGTAGAAAGTTGGGTAAAACCATTGTAAGCTATAGCAATTTTGTAGATATTATTTTTATGTATCGGATAAGTTAAGATGCATGCAAAATATCTCGCGTTTCATCAACCTAGGGCAATGTGAAAAAATATACTTTCATATGACATGTTTTGATTCGTTTGACAGATATTTAGCAGCCTACTATTAATTACTTGAAAATAACATATCTTACTTCGATACAAACTTTATACGAACCAGAATTACTCGACTTTTGCTCTACAACATGCGCGGAATTCAAACTCTTATCCAAAAACAGTCTTTCTTAACATCAAATACATGCTTAGTCTCTTGGACTAATTTTCCTTTTTCTATTATTGTACTCCGGATACAAACAGGTTATATAAATTGAAATCCTGTTCCTTACTTAACTTCATTAGCCATCATTCGCTTGGGTTTTTAAACTTATTTCCAGCTTTAATATAAAGTTTTTAGCTTTTATTTACTTATTCCACGTAATGACAATTCAAATTTTTACCGGCAGCTACTTTCAAAATTGAACACCCCGAGCGCTAGTGTCGCTCCTTAACGTTTGCGCAAAAAGCCTATATGTTATTAAGAAGAGTTTTTGAGGTCAATCAAGTCTGACCGCCAATGGTTATAATTTTTCCCATAATAGTAATGCTAAAAAGATATTTCCACCAAGTTTCAATGTAGTAGTACATCGACAGTTTGGCCTAATTGGAAATCTACCTTGTTGGTAGGAACTATTTTCATTCGTATTATCAATGCATGTATCTCCAATTCATTTTTCTTCAAAAAGAATCGAGTTTGCGACTTATCTTCAACACTCTTTTTTCTTTTCAGCTATTTTTCATCTATTCTTCCTTTAAAAGCAGCGCCGCTCAATTTTTACTTATTATAGTTAACTGTAAAACATCATATATTTTTGTGGTTCAATCAATGAACACCGTTCTTCCAAAAATTACACGACGAGATGATGTACATAACAAGAAAAACTGTTCAGTCCACTTAAAACTTGAACGAATAATTTGGACGTGGCGTTAGACCTTATTAACTCAAAGTAGTATTCTGACAACCTCCAAGGCTTGGAACAACTATCAGTAAGTAGTGACTCACTTGAAAAAAATGTGCAAACAAAAAGTCCTGCGTAGAAATTAGATGCAAGTCCAAGTTTTCATCCCTCACATAATATGTTCACTAGATATGGTACAGATGGCTATCAATGTGAACCTATGTATAAATTCTAGAAGTTCTATCTGAGACAACTACTCGATTCATATTTTGTTGTTTTGAAATTGGTGGCGCCCCCAAATATTTGCCGCCTTGGGCAGTCACCCATGAATGCCCATGCTTGAATTTGGCCCTGGGGGTCGATTCTGTAACTTGCGTTAGTACTTGCGTGAGACAATTTGCGTGACTACAAAATATGACGTCACCAGCAATATCTAGTTATTTTGCTAGGGAGTTTTGTGCGTCAAGACTTCCTCGGCTAGATTAGTGTTGGTAATAACTTTAAAATAATTCTGTAGGATGAGTGGATAACAGTTAGAACAATAAACAGTGAGTGCAATGAGAATCATTCCATGTTGAATAGATGATTAATATTTTATAAGTAATTATTCGCAACCGCACGCTGATAACTACCCGTAGCAAAAAAATTAAAAACGGAAAGAAACTGAAAGATGTACACAATTTTACAATAAACTTTCTAATATACGTGTGTATATTTACTCTTATATGATTTGGAATTTTTGTCCGATGAAAACCGGCACGCAAATGTGGTCTTATTTCATTTAATAGATGCATACACGCATCTTTGCTCTTTGCTCAATCTAAAATTTTTCACAAACTCCAAATTTCTTATTTCAAATGGATTTTAAGCATCTCTAAATTGTCTGCGCTTGATACGAGTTTCATTTTTTCTCTCTTCTAATATACCATTTTCTTCCAAAGCTATAAGAATCCCCAATAAAGCCATTTCACAATACTTATGTGAAATTTATTTTGAAATCATCATATTCAAATTACCGAAATTGAATCAATCAGTATTTTAGTATAATACACTCACTAATAACCAAAAACTATACTTGCTAACTTTACAAATTATCAAAATAAAAACATCCCAAACAGCCTAAATACACAAAACAAAACGATTAGAATGAGACAGATAGTGTCGTAAGAAAATACAGTACCTCAACAGCTCACGCAAGTTATTTGCGTGTCTCGCAACTAATGACGTCATAAGTAAGTAGTTTCTCAAATATTCGACACAGGGCTTACTGTGTATATGTGACAAAACTGTGTTAGTGTTAGTGTCGTAAGTAGTCACGCAAGTTACAGAATCGACCCCCTGTTAGCAACCATTACATCTTTCATCTCAATATCGGACGGACTATTCGAATCATTCAGAACTATCAAGAAATGATCTTTTCCTTAACCTTAAATTCAAAATTTTGGGAAATATCCATGCTAAAACAAGATTTAAACATTGATCAACTATTTTTGTAGTCAGTGATATCATTATACTAGCTGTTATCCGTGGCTTCACCGCATATTCACCTTTTATTTCTTCTGTTTATTAACGACATCACCTCAGTTTTCAGATCTGACATATTATTATTTGCGGATGATTTGAAAATATGGCGCACTATTATTTCCATCAATGACTGCTTGATACTGCAGGAAGATCTTGATTCTCTTATTAAATGGTGTAACGAGAACAAATTGTACTTAAATATTGATAAATGCAAAGTTCTATCATACTCTCGTAGAAGAAATAATTTCATTTATGATTACAAGCTGTCTGATTTTATTTTAACCAAATGTCAATCAACTCGAGATCTTGGAGTTATATTCGATGCTAAGCTCACATTTATTGATCATGTGCAACATATATCATCATCAGCTTTCAAAATGCTTGGATTTATCATTCGGAATACACGTCAATTTCAAGATATAAGAGCAATTTTTATATTATATTATTCCTTTGTTAGGTCCAAACTTCAATATTGCTCAGTAATATGGAACCCTTTATATGAAGTACACAGTAAATGCATTGAATCTGTACAATCTAAATTTCTCAGATACATTTATTTCAAGATAATGGGTTCTTACCCTAACTTCAGTATCACTTACGATATTTTATTGAGAATCTTTAACTTCCAATCCCTGCATCAAATGCGTTACACATCTTCACTGTGTCATCTCTATAAATTAGTTAATAATATCATAGACGATCCTTACTGTTTAAGTTTGCTTAACTTTTTTGTTCCAAATATTCGAACTAGAACTCCTTGTACTTTTTATCTTCCTTCTGCTAGAACCAATATGCTTTTTCAATCTCCTATTTTCAATATGTGCTCTTTGTGTAATAAATTAGATGCTACAGTAGACTTATTCTCCCAAACTTACAATGTATTTTGCTCAGAGATCAGTAATCTCCATTAATTTCATATGTTCTACGCTTTATGTTTAAACTTGTATTTTCTTAAAATTCTCATGTTTTATTGTTCCTACCCTATTATTAGGTCAACCTGTTGGGTAGTGTATTATTAAAATAAATAAATAAATGAATAAATATAGATATACTTTTTGGAATCGATTGAAACAATATATAATAATTAACTGCAGCATCAGATCAATGTGTTCTGGATACTTTAAATTCTCTCAAATTGAAGAATTATGAATCCAATAGACTATCTCTCAAGAACGCAATCAATGATTAGAGCACCTAGATGAATTGCAAGCAGTATTCACGGTGAATTTTTGTGATCAATGAAAAAATAATTGACCACAGCACCCGAGCAAACTGTGTACTGTGTCCGCGTTAGCTTCTTGAAATCAATTAGAATAAAATTATTAATTGACTGCAGTACCAGAGCGAACCACGAACTCTGCATGCAGTATCTCCACACTATAGTAATTCGAATGTTCCAAGATTTCATCGATAACTTCGATATATCCCTGTTGTATCATAACATTGACATTCACAAAAATTTTAAAATTTTGAAGTAAACTCATATAATATACCTCAAAGATCATTGTCAGGTCAATCTTGATCGATATCTGTCGAAAAAATAATATTACGGTATATATTATTCTCACATTGTCCACCTGAATATCAGATTTCATGCCTCCAACAGCAAAGACATACAACTTTCATATGAGCTCAGAATAGTTTCACGCCTTCTCAATCTAGGCATGTCGCGAAATCCTTCGTCTGATGAATTTTGCTATCCAGAATCTATCTACCTGCGAAATTTCAACGTAATTGGTATTTATTAATATTACGGTAACAACCTTAATCCCTCCCTGTTGTAGGAATCATCTTATAATATTGTCACAAATATGAAATATTTGTAGTAATTAGGTCACATAATTATTTACTTGAATTCGCTGTAACTGCAATCCTAGTAAGTATTGACAAGGTCGATATTCGATTGTCGGACATGATTGACAGACTATGGACACTAGATGTTTGGTGGTTGCCAGGTAACAACTGTTAGACAATTAAATGTTGGCTCATTGTCGGCTTAGGTTTATAAGAGCGCAGGCTAGGAGAGGGAGTCAGCCAGTCAGTGATTCAGTACGAGTAATTGTGAGCGATTTTGAGTTCATACGAGTTCGTGAAGTAAATATTTAGACTGCAACCTGTATAAATATATCATTCACCATAAAATTTGTGACAGTATTTATAATGTCATGACAATAAAAACATTCGCATTGAGCTTTTCATAAGAATTGTTATACTTCAAGTCCCTGTCATCAGAAGAAGAGGAACTCCCATCGTTGAAAAAATAATATGACGATATTTTTATAGAATTGTCTGCCGAACTTCTGAATTTCATGCCTCTACCAGTTAGAACATAGAACTTTCATATAAACACTCCTCAATTCGGCCCTGTTGCAAAATCCTTTCTTAGCTGTCGTCTACTCCATATATACCTGCCAAATTCCAAAGTTTTGAGACTTCGTGTTGAATCAGTTAGTGGTATTTCACTTTAATAGATATAGATTTCAAAATAGAGAATAAATCAATAGGAAATCATACACCAAAATATGAATTACGATTTTTCGGATATAATTTGAAAGATAATAATTCACGTTATCAACTTACCCATTAAGAACTCATTATCAAATCAATTTGAAAGATTTAAAGATGAAAAAGTCAATTCTGTCTCAAAATCTAACTCTGGGTCTACTGTTGAACAGTACATATAAATTTTGAATTTGAACATATAGCTCGAAGTTAGTAAAGTTTGGAATCAACTCGCTCTCATGAAACCCATCCTGAATGTAATAGAAAAAAATGTTACCCAATCCATACTAGTTCAAGGAAATGAGGGCTTTCAGGTGGTTGTGTCTCTATGAAATTATTTGGACTTTACCAAATTATGATTCAAACTTTCTTGCATCAAAAGATTTCAAGAAAAAAAATTTTGGTCGTTTAAGTTTTAATAATGAATTTTAAGATACGCGTTCTTCTTGAGGCTTGCAGAAACCTTTAAAGTGTGAATATTCGATTTGATGTTGCTTTCAGGTAGATATCCAGGAATTTACAATCTATATTTCAAGAAGCTCCGTTTTCTCATCTACTGTATCATCTCCATGCTTTTCTGGCTGCGTGCACACTAATTCCACTTTACTAAGAGATAGAATCTCGCATCGCGTTTTGTCAGCACGTCTATGAAATTTGAGGATATTACCTGACGACACATGCTGTCGTCAACACTGTGTATCGTAACTTGTTATCTATATTAGTTTGAAATTGCTTTACGTACGTCTTTAGCCAAGCACAAAGGTGACAAGGAAGATATTGTGTCGTGACGTCGGAAGAATATTACTTCTCGTTGCTGTAAAACCGTACGATGCTATATTCTCTCTGAATGTAATATACTACTGATTTTGCTTTACGCTTCATACAAACTCATTTTAACGTATAGTTATTATCTTGGATGAACAATGGTGCCAAGAATGTCATTCAGATATATTGCTTCACGCTTCTTTTGAATTAGAATGTGACATTGAACAAAAAGAAGAGCTTTGTTCTTTCAACATCTAAATCAGAATATTCTGGTGTATAATAATAATCTAGTCTTTTCAATATATTACCTGGAAAAGTTGCTTGTTCAGGTACTTGAGATCGAAAGCTCATTGTTGTCTGAGTATTAGAGGTGTCTTACAAAAAGGGCTAAGTTTTTCTTGTTGTCTTCTGTCACAGTACCATTTATGGGATGATTCAATGAGAACATTATCATTGTCGCTGATCTTTCCGATCACATTTTAACCAATCATTGAAAAAGTCGCATGATCTTGACGTTTTGGCACTTGTCTTAAGGTGTATTGGTACTTTTTGATTGATCATTTCAAAAAATATAATGTCAAGTTACTCCTTTCACAGACGTAAGTTGTTACTGAGTATCCAATAGATTCGTGAAGAGAGCCACAAACCTTTTATGGAAAACGGAGAAATATGAGATGATACTTCCAGTGAATCTTATTTAATGTAGCAATTGTCTCCAGAATCCCGAGTCTATTGAAAATGTTTACAATAGTTTGATAATACTCTTTTTGTTAATCATACGTACATGTAGAGCGAGCCTTCTCCTCAAAATTGACCATTAACCATTCAACCTTTAAGCATTTTTCTTCAGACACCTTTATTCGGAAATATCTCTTTAACTTTATTTATATTCAAAATCACTTTTCATATATTGGAACTGCTTATAACAGTTGTAATTGTGGTTCCCATTGCTCATAATGTTTCCCATCAGGGAACTGTTTCCTTGATTGAAGCCTATAATGAGTCTTCGTCCTAGTTCCGAATATCTTCAATCCCAACTTTGTAGTGCCGAACAAATTTCATGAACGAGATTATTTTGCACTTCCACACATTATATCATTGGATCCGTCGTTCATTATTGCTCGAAGTATGGATATCAATTAATCAAATGATAATTGAGGGTTAAATCATAGGTACTAAAAGTTTATATATGAATGACCAACAAACTGATATATCTATTGCTAAGCTGTATTAAATTTAGTCAAGCAGTTCACCTCTCCAGGTCTGCTGAAAGTAGTAATAAAGCAACGTTATTCACAGCTCCGTCGTTCATCAACTGGCCACTATAATTTCATTACATCCTATCCACTTCCGTTGTAATTAAATAAGACTAGCATAGGGAGAATTATTTTCGGCATGTAGCCAAAAAGTGTTTTCGCGCTATCACGGAGAAGCAATAATATTAGCATTCGAATATAATTCTCTTGGTACGTTTTTACGTTGCATGTTTACACGGTATTAATGTTTTGTAATTAGAAATATGTTGATGTTTACAGGAGTTAGGATTATTGCATTGTGAATAATCCTTTATCTGGGAGAAACAATCGACGGTGTGCGATGTTGCCAACATTTCACACTAATGCAAATGGGGCACTCTTTCCGGAATTAATAACAAGAGTGGAGAGCTGTTTCCTACTGACCAGGGCTAGATTTTATGCTGCCATATTACTAATTAATTTATTACGCCAGCATATGCCTCGAAGCTTTTGGAAGAACGCGTTTAATTTTCTACTAGTCGAGCAAGGTATTAACAGGAACATTTTGCTACTTTCTGCAGACAGAGGTCTTGACATATCGTGAGAAATATAAAGAGGACATTCAATTGTCTTGAGCTACATAGTGTTGTGAAGATAGTGCATGTATCACTTATAGTTCGCCAGAAATAGTTGGTGATTGGTAAGATAATTTCTGCTAGACAATTTTGCCTGCATGCGCTCTTGCAAAACTGTCAACGATGTGGAAAAACCAAAATCAGGAGACCAATATGAAAGTATATGGATTAATGAATCAGTCTGCGGGTAGATCGTCTCATATATGAGGATGGAAGAGCCAGTACCAGAACATTAATATGTAGTTTTCATTTTGTGTTTAAAATGGCATGTACTTAAAAGCAGGTAAATTATTCAGGACTTAATTCCACATTTTGACTTATAACTCAACATTTCGAATGGGAGAATAATTCATAAGCACAACTGAAATGCAGAAGTGAGCTATATCTAGGTTGATTGCAGATGGCATCCCGGATATAGATACCAGTAATATACTCATGGCTATTTTCTTATGTTTTGGTTCCATTGTAATGCCAAATTATTCCCATTTAGTTTACTTGTATCTACCTCAATAGTCCCATAGTTATCCTATTTTGACAGTCCATCATTATGAGATTGAATGATAGACCTGTAGATCACTTTATAATCCATGAGGCTGAGGTAACCAGTTCCAACTTGGTTTTTCCTATAGCTTTCTCTTTCTTCGAATGAACACCGAATGATTCATAATATTTTTTGGCCAAGCATTTTGTCTTTCTCGAAGTAGAAAGTTGAGCGACGAACTGTCGGAAAGAACTTAAAGGTATTCTATTGTAGTGGGCTATTCAAAAAGATTCTTAGTTATGTCTCTCAACAGAGAAAAATATACTGCAATTTTGATATAGCGACTTCACGCGTATCGATACTTGCCTTTGCCAGGAATTGATCGTTGTGCAAGTTCCCGTGGTTCTGATGTTAGGTTAGCAGTATTGCCGTATGATAACAATTGTCAATAACAGGTAAGCCCTAATGAATCAATCAATCGAACGATTGGTCTTGATACAACTTCAAACGATGTTGACCAGTTTTTTTGTTCTCTACCTTCAACGTTGCTTGAAAAAGGTCATTATTAGTTATTTCAAAACTGAGATGAAGAATTTGTAGCTCATTTACACATTTTATATTCCACATGAATAGCGTAGTTCGTACAAGGTTCATGGATATCGCAGGATGTTTCACAATTCTATACTGTTACAGAAGTATTTTTGGAACAGTTATACCAACTATACGACAACGGTATCAACATCAATTGACTTATCACTGATTGAGATGAAGTATTGTCCATCAATGCTAATAAACAAGTTCTAATATCATTTTCATGCAATTATATCGTAGCAAATGTTGAGTTTTCTGCCAAAAAGTCATATTATCAATCGACTCTACGTCACAGCCAGGACAATCAGCACGTAGAATAATGCTGCGTAAAGGCAATTGTTATCGCGCGCAAATTTGAAACTCCCTGGAAAACCTATCTAGATTTCACAAAACAAAAGCTGTATTCTTTCGTTCCTGGAGTACTGATCTAACTAATCTGGTTCACTATGTGTTTGTTCTTTCGTTCACGGATCACATACTCCCACTCCAAATTTCAACTACTCCCTGATCACCAACAACTCCTCTAACGAAAAGCTAGAGCCTAGAGGAGTTCATTCTGTTCATATGTATTTAAAAAACGGCGGAGTTTGTAACATTTGAATCATGAGAAATAAAAGAAATTGCCTAGGAGTAGCTTTAGTTGAACAAAATAGAAAATTTTGTGATAATTCATCCTGAAATTGAATTATAATTATTGAACAAATGAGAAAAACTACATGTATCTGTGTTTTATATATTTAAAAGATACTTTCTATTAAATTTTTGGATATTCATGATTAAACAAAATCAAAACAAATTTTAGGTGAATAATCACACACAAACGCACATTCAACAAATTTTTGGTGTTCTTTCGACTACAAACAAATCTTATGATCTCGACGCCATTTTGAACTGATCTTCAGATTCAGTTGGATCAGTAACCCGTGAACGAAAGAATACAGCTAATATAATATGGTTCAGCTCTCTTTATTACTTGTACTAAGTTCAAGAAAGTATTGTTGAACCGACAAAACTCACCTATCAGGATTTTTATGGAAATATCCGTTTTGAGCATCCCTAAATCCATTTTGACTATTTTTGGCTTGATGTCGGTACGTTCGTACGTTCTTAACTCGCAAATCTCAAAACTGTCCTAACGTATGATGTTGAAATTTTGTATTTAGGTCTGGTATAGGGTTTAGTTATGCAACCCGCATTATGGCTCCAATCGTCTGTACCGGGAGTGCACTTTTCTTGAAACATTTTTGAATTTTTCTGGTAAATACAGAATGGTCAACCGTTAGATGTTGAAATTCAGTATTTGAACTTGATGTTGTATCAGAATGGTTATCTGCTATTTTGGTAGAAATTGGCTGAGTAGGAGGTGCAATTTACTTGAAATTTTCCTTCAATTTTTTCTATAAAGCTAGTATAACCAGCCATAGCATATTTAAATTTAGTGTTTGAACTTGTTGTAGCATCAAAATAGTTATCTACTATTTTTGTATCAATCGGCCAAGCCGGAAGTGCAGTTTATGACTATAACAGACATTCAGGATTTGCGATATAGAACAAACAGTTCAATTGAAATGATAAGGTAGGCAATGATGATCTGTTGTCCATTTTTCAATTTTGTTTGACATGTCAAAATATTTTTCCCTAAATATCATTCCGTAAGCATGACAAAATTAGATCAGAACATGCCTTTTCACACAAATTTGAAATTAATTTTCATTATGTTGGTCACACGGTCCAGCATTGATTTCAGCATTATTGAACTCCAAATATACATACTTATCAAACTTCTTGAAGGCATGTGAAACAAAATGAGGCACTGTAATCTACGACTATCTGACGGTCTGAAAGTACAAGGAAATATTGTGGTTTTGAACATACCTGAATACATTTTGAATATTTTTGGCTTGATGTCAGTACGTATGTACGTATGTATGTGTGTATGTGTCGAACGTATAATGCCTAAATTTTGTATAAAAGACTGGCATAGGATCTAGGATCTGAATGTGCAACTCGCATTATGGTTGCAATCGTCTGTATTGGAAGTGTACTTTACCTGATACTTTTTTTTAATTTTCCGCATAAATCTAGAATAATTAGCCGTGGGATACTAGAATTCAGTATTTGAAATTCTTGTAGCATCCAAATGATTATCTCCTATTTTCGTCCCAATCGACTGAGTCGGAAGTGCACTTCATATCACAGACTTTTAGAATTTTTCTCATAAATTCAGAATAATCAGTCACAGAATATTGAGATTTTGTATTGAGCACTTTTATAGAATCTAGTTGTACACTTTGCATTATGATTGTTATCGGCTAAGCCAGGAGTGCAGTTTACTCAAAACATTTTTCAATTTTATAATCCAAATTGAACGTAAAATATTAGAATACAGTATTCAAGATGTTAGTACTGTCTAGATGCTCATATCCTATTGTCATTGAGATCGACTGAGTCAAAAGTGCACTATTCTTGACGATCTTGGAATTTGGCACATAAATTCAGAACTGTTAGCTGTAGAATCCTAGAAATCAGTATTTAGAAATGTTGTAGCATGAGAATGATGACATTAACTGTTTCTATAGCAACCGACCAACCGTGGAATGATGAGATGTTGTGTTTGTTTATATATATCCAATGATGTACAAGTAAGTAACGTGATGTTCACGTCTGATTCTTTTTTCAGAAATTTGTAGCACAATATTTCAATCTTGGATAAAAAAAAAACTGTGAACGAAAATTTCTAAAAAATCGTTATTGAATTTCAAGGGCGGTAGCTTTTATATGTATCCTGCAACTTGAAGGATGAGCTGGAATAAATAGTGGTTAGTTTTCATGCAGGAATATTTGCAATTGGCTGAGTTATTACTAGTTGAAGGCAATGTTCCGCAATTTGTATCATGAAAAAGTGCTTTGTTCTACATTTTTTGTTATATCGAGTTACTTTTCACCACGAACGCTCCCAAGTATACTTCATGTGAAAAACCGTTTCAAAACTGGTTATCTTGAACTGACGAATAGCTCGGGCTCTGGAGCATTCATTGCGAGTAATCTGTATGCCAATGAGACATATCTATCAATGGTATCCCAACAAGCGCTTTGCAGTATACTTTGTAAGAATCTACTAGTAGTAATTCGTCTGTACTAGATATGCTGCTGATCTGCCAATGAGATTCAAATGCGAAGATTTTCATATCGTAGCAAGGCTCAACCACAATGGTGATAATGATAGCTTAGTGCGGTGACAAACCGAAAATCATAAATATTTGAAACGAAAAATGGCCTTCGCCAATAAGGAGCTATGAATCCGGTTCTGTTCACAGTATTCATGGACGATATTATAAAAGAATGCAAGCAAGAAACAACGAAGCTATTAGTAGGCCACAGAAATATGCAACGGATAGAAATTGGAGAATGCGCGTTTGCGCAAAGAAATTTGAATATATGAAAAAAAAACTGAATATGCACGGAATGTCAATGAATGTGAAGAAAACAAAAGTAATGATGATAGGGAATGAAGAAAAATCTATTAAGCTAAAAAATGAGAACATAGGACCAGTAGAGAAACTCGAATATTTAGGAGTAACAATAACAAAAGATGGGAAACAGGACGAAAGCATTAACAAAAGAGAAGATAAAGCAGTAAAATTATCTCACAGCATTAATAACAGCCTCATAAGTAGGAAAGAAATTAGCAGGAAGACAAAATTAACAGTTTACAATACAATATTTAGATCAGTTCTAACATATGGTTGTGAGTCATGGGTTATACCGAGAAGAACCAGAAGTAAAATCCAGACATTAGAAATGAAATATTTTAGGGGTCAAAAGAGTAACGAGAATGGACGAAATAAGAAATCAAGATATAAGATCAGAACTTTCAGTGAAACCTATCGTAGAATTTATTGAGCAAAAACAACTGAGCTGATGGACACATATATATATATATATATATATATATATATATATATATGTATATATATATATATATGTATATAGTGTGGTACCGGTAGTAAGTAGTTGTTACGCTGCGTATTGTTCATTCACACACTAGTGTACAACTGCTGCAGATACAGTTTGATCCATTTGTTCTTTGTAGAATTCGTGAGGCACTACTTTAGACAAAATCGGCTTACATAAAAAACCAGACATAGGCAGTCCTACCAGAAAAGCGATACTACCAAAGAAGTTGGTGGTTTCATTCCAATGGTTCTCAGCTATCATTTTCAACTAGAGCTTGGTTTTTGTAGCGTTTCGCGGTAAAAACTTAAATTCAACATTTTTTTGATCTGGCAAATTCCAGTTGGTTAGTTTAGTCTAAATAGACAGATTAAATGGATATGGTTCAATAGCAGAATGATTGTCTTCCAAATTTGCAGGGAATATAGAGAATTGGGAAAGAGACTCAATTATTCTTGTGTATGACAGAGAATTACAGCTGTATGTAAGTCCATACATTGTGCATAAATCAGCTCGATATCGGTTAGTCTGCATTTTATCACGGCAACAATGATCATGGAAACTGTGTCACTTGATGTACATTGTCGATTGAATCAAGAAACAGTAGAATTATTATCGACGAGTCATATTCTTCATTGTAATATTTGACTCACTTTCCTCACAAGTATGTTCAGCTATTGTTAAATCTCATCCAATCAAAAAACAGGTCATAATATAATCGGAAGCAATCCATATAACATGGAGTGTTGCATAGGTATATTGATCCTAATAGTTGCGATCATTCTAACATGGATGATTGATTATAATACCTTCCGAAAAGGATAACAGAGTACTGAAGCATCAATCACTACTAGAGTTGATTGGTAATTCAAAGACGGGCAATATAATGTAATATTGTGGGAGTGTGACCATAGATAGAAGACAGTAATTCTCAAAAAGATTTGGTGATCACACTGTTAACAAGAATTCCTTTATATTGCCGATTTTAATCATTTCATGATCATCATCAGAATCCGGTGAGACCACAGAGAGAAGGGAGGAGGTTGAAAGCATGTAAATTCTAGATTGAAAAATAAGACGAAAATTCATACAATAGAGTTACAGGACCTTTACAGAAGAGAACGGCGTCAAATATGGTACATTATTGAATCATATAAAAAATATATCACTGTTCAACAAAAATGTTCAAGTTGATATTTTAGAGGATGAAAATATCTACTTTTGCGAGTACTAGCTTGATTTTGTGTACAAAAATGTCAAAATGAAATACATTTTTTAATTTACTCTCCTAAAACTCTCAGTCCTTTTTATCAGCTGCTCGACATTTTACACGTGTGTCTCGCAACGTTTTATCTTCAGTCATCTTAATTTCTATGAAATAAGGTATATTTCTCCAGAATTATTCTTCTATTACAAATGTAATTCCAACATATGGAAATAAATCGATCACGCCTCTTATTCAATACGGATTGGCAGACACTTATAGTGCATATTGGAAGATTGGTTGATATTTTATAAGTCGTGGGATGCTGTCGTCAGTCGTCAAACCACTGATACTCTGATTTTTCGTCACTTCAACGGCTACAGTCTACTTGGCGAATGATATTGTGAATGGAACTGTTGTTGTTGAAGTTGAAACTAACGTTTTTGAAAGTTTGAATAAAAATATCAAGTTCAAAACAATCTTATGTGATTTTGATGTTGTAAATGAGTTTCAAAATAGCCACCAGATGTTCCAAATACTAATACAAGAGTCTATCATGGTTCTTTCAACTGAAATTGCGCATTAAAAGTGAGTAATATAACTTTTACTATTCAGTTTCTTGAGGAGCCTGGTTCTTTGCCTCTAAAGCTTCCAGAGTTGCATATGAAGTATTCACTTGAAAAAAAATTCAGGCGATGAGATCAAAGTTCTTTAACATAATATGGATTGAAATTCAAGCTTCTGTGAACAAATTAATTTTCTTTTGCTTGTTTGTATGTTTTCGGAAAAGTTCTAACAGAATTGCTGGTAGAATGAACTTTAAACATTTTCCTAAGAATCGTCGTTGAAATACTTTTCTGAATTCTCGTCGACTAAATCGAAAAATCTGTGCAAGCTCTACAATCTCCTATTCTCTCCACTATTAGCCATTTCCATAGTTGGAAAGTTTGTGTTTTTCCAACGACGAATGTAGTTTCAAACAGTTTCAGGGCAAAACTATTTAACACAAGAAATCCTGATGCTGGAAGTAGCGAAACACAGTGGCTTGAGCGTTTGAGCCAACTAACAATGGAGTTTGCAGTCTTACTTAGTTACCAACTAGTGCCAAACTCTATTTGTTACTTTGTTAGGATGTTTAGCAAAATTTATATAAATTTCCGATCTTGTTTCACCTTTGAGACAATAACTGGAAGATAACGACGTCGTACGAGAAACTGGAAAACTTATCTCCATAAAAGACCGGAAGTAATTTTCACCGCTTTCCCGAATCATGCTCAATTTGTATTTACTAAAGTTTGCTCCGATTGTAATATATTGTGATTACTCTGGCAAAGTTTCCACTAATCGAAATTTGTTCCAGTGAGGAGGAAATTGATTGCTACGACTATTTTTTTTTGTTTATTACCTTACTAAGGATGACTGGATAAAATCATGACGATAATAGCACGAAAATCTTTCAGAATGAAATCATGCAGTACGTTATGAAGTAGGGTCAGTAAGCGTAGTAAAAACTGTATTCCAACGTCAAAGCAGATGTGAACACTCACTGAGTGATTTTTTAATCAATTTAAAACAATTTTCCACAAGATTTAAATAATAAAAACTTACATTGTGAAACCACTGGATTTTGTGTTGTTTCGGGTTAGCTCTGATGTTGCATTCGAAATAGACATCATCCCCTTCCTTGATGTCTTCTGGGTTCAAGGTACTTCCCAAATGGAGGATCACTTGTGGTGGATCTGTAACAAATATCATAGCTAGAATATTGATACCCTTCTTCAATTGTTTCCAATGATCATTATATTCATATCAGGGACTAATGTAAATATGCTGGCTTTGTAATTCAGACAAAAGGTCAGTATGGTTTCCAGTGAATTATAAAATATTCTATGGCGTGTTCTCCATTAGGAGTAACCATGTCTAGACGACTAGTAACCCCACCCTTAAACTTGTACTCAAATAAAGTTGCCACACCCGTATTGGATAGAAGACGTGATTGATATTTATTCACTCGTGAATGAACATTATGTTAATATATAGCATTTGTTTTCGAATTCATGCACATTGCGTGGAATAATATGATCTAATCTTAAGATTGTGGTTTGGCGTTTGGGTCAGAGGTGAATTATACCTAGAGTATCAATTTCAATTTAGCATATATGTGAATCCAATCCAGAAAACATATTATATCTTGAAGGACAATGGGAATAACAAAATTTCAAATTATTGAAGGAAAAAACTTTCCAGAACTCATTTTTTAATAAATATGTTTTATTTGGGTGAAGTTCGTTATAAAATTATACATTATACATCATACACTTGAAAAAAGCAGCCCATTGCTGTTGAAACGTTGTGTTTTCAAATATTTCTACAAAACTTTACCCACATAAAACATATTCATTGAAATTTAAAATTGATGTAGGGTCATCATCATTTACATTTCTTGGAATATTCTACAGGATATTTGAGCCGCTGAGTTTGTCCCACCTTAGTTGTCACGATGCAAACTATACTTGGCAGGATAGTAGTTATTGATGCAATACGAAGCCGTTTACTTCCATCTGCTGTACAAGAATCCAATGCACCTTTACCATGATTCTCAAATAAATACATTGATATGTGTAGATGCCATTAGCTTATCGAGTGGCAAAGCAAAATTCGCATAACATCTAAATGTCGCATGCTTTTCCTATTTACCATATGTATGTGAGAGTAATCTAAGGACTTTGAGACGTTGTTTAAGGAACCTATACTCCCTTTTCCACTGTTCTCAGCTTCATTCATTCAACTACCTGGCATACGAACAATGAACATCCATGTGATAAAATTTGTACTTTCTTTCATATTCATTGCCGTTTTTTCTCTGCTTTCAGAAACAGTTTAACTCTATCTTTCTGAACTAGATAATTGAGTTCACAGTATTTATTGTATGAACAAAAGTTGAGCATACATCTGTATAAGTCCATACAGCTTCATTATCACGAAAAATAAACGGATACAAGATGATTTGAAGAATTGAACCTATGTCCGATATCATCCATCATTCATAAAATTTGTGCAGTGGATGTCACACTAATCTCAATATGAAGCAATTTTCCAATTACAGTTGTTGAGTTCATAATAGACTGAAGAAAAACAAATAAGCTACTTTGTTACAAAAATTACGTTTAACGTCTTTTTTGTACAGTTTTTTTCTCATTCCATATCTATGACGCCATCTGTCTAACAGAATTGCACTAATTTTGTAAATTAGTACTTGCTGATAACTCTTGATTGCAAGGCGCTCATTTGGGGAGCATGCGCGTCTTGTTCGATCTCTTTGGCTCCTGAGCTGTGGTTGCAGACGTACTTGTTTTAAGCAGTCTTGTAATTTTTCTAGTCTTTCTGAATTTTGTGGTTATTTTTTTCCATTGAAATCAGTGTTATGATTTTGTAAGTATTTTGTTCATTATTATTTGTTCACATTATTCCAAATTAAGTATAGTTTTTGCTAGTGATTTCGTTTGAAGGCGACCCGCGTGGTTAACCTTTTGATTTCCAAAGTTATCTCTTTCATCCCTAATTCTTTGTTAGTTTTTTGTGCTCAAAATTTTTCTCCAAACCTTGAATCTTCCATACTTAATTGATATTTCTGTTCTCAACTCATTTTTTTTTCTGAATTTACAGTAGCGTAGGTCATAGCCGTCTCGGTCAAAGGAGCTGGCCTTTTCTCTTTGGGAGCTTATTATTATTTGTTGTCCTTCCCCGGGAAGATACGTTTAATAATTCCTGATTTTTTATATTCAGATTCGTTTTGACAATCATTACAATTAAGAGTGTTTCGTACACATATTCTAGTTGCTACCTGCCCTAGTTTATCATACTATTCCGTCTACAAGAGTAGTCATTCCTTTTTTTGTAATTTACCGGCTTTTTGTATCTGTATTTCGAAATTTTTTCTACTACCAAATGCGATCAGACATATATCGATTCGGCGATACGCGATTTTTCAATATATACACTCGAAGTAGAAAAAAACTACGAGATCTGTGGCTATCTTCGTTTCTCCTTTTACCTTTCCACACCTAAGTATATTTGATATATGAATGATTAGTGAAATTGGTTGATAATACATAATTTTAGATCCAACGCGTTGCGGATTTGTCATTCAACAACTCGTAGTTTTTGGTCTCCAAAGCTTAAAATATCTTGTTGTAGGCTTCAGTTCCCGTTTTTAAGCTGAAAAATCCTATGAATTTATGAAGATTGATCCAATTTCCTTAGTAACAAATCACGTTCGTAAACTTATCGACTCCTCGCTAATAATCCTTCCTCTTGTCTTGCTATAGACTTCGTATTTTTCCTTGTTATTCCTCCTTTTAATGCTCAGCGTAATTTTTTTTTTATTTGGTGAATTTTTAGTGCACAATTTAAAATTAGGCAAATAAATAACTTAACTGATTGTGTTATTTAATTTTTACTGAATCCACAGTTGGTTTGTTTTTTAATTTTAAACCTAATTTTTCTTGATGAATGTTTTATTTGGATAAGTTCTGTACATAGAAACGTTTTGACAGCAAAGTGTTGCCTCTCTTAAGTGTAAAGAAATATGTTTTTATACTTGAGAAAGGCAGCACTTTGCTGTCGAAACGTTGTGTTTCTAATAATTTTTATGTACAGAACTTATCCAAATAGAACACATTCATTAAAAAATGAGTTCTGGGAAGTTTTGCCCTTTATTATATTTTTTTTATTCAAGTTTAACGTTTAACGTTTGAAGGGAGCTCTCCAATTTTTTTTATAGGAGCCTCCTGTTCCAGTTGAATTGGATACTGGTTGGGTTATTTGTTTTCAGTGTAAACTGCTAGGAATCTTAGGAACCCGTGATCACTTGAAACATGTTTCTGACTAACTTTACGTTAAGAAGAACATTAATACATCTACGAAATTAAGAAGAACATTAATACGTCCCGAAGTTGATTACCATCCTCAAGAACATCAAGGACCGTTGGGTATTTATCAAAGCCTTATAAGCCGCAAGATCTACTTTATCTAATTCAGAGAACGTTCTTGTCTGACGTTGTTTTTGTGGCTAGCAATTCGTCATCTACCTTCTCTGCCGATACTAGTCTTGAGCTCCGCCTGAAGAGGATATTTAGCTAGTTTTTGTAACGTTATTTTGAACGTCTGTGACGTGCTCTCCAGTTGCTTTTTGGCTGTTACAGTGAGTGTTTTCTTTGTTTCATAGCTTTAACCATTTTCGTAAGTTACTAATTTCTTCTTAATAATAATTTTTGAAATTATTTGCTTTAAATTATTGATGATTTTGTTTATAATTGATTTCGAAGTCTATGCCTCATTTTTTTTGCTGTCGCTATTGTCTCCCAGAATAGTACTTTTTTCTACTTTAATCATTTCCTGACAGTGGCGCCTATTTCCTATTTTTGAGGTGAAATATTCCCGGTGTCCTTATTAATAGCTAGCCTGGATCTTCACTTCCCAGGTAGGATACTTCGATACTTCAATTTAGTATCAATCAGAGGTACATTAAATTTTTGCTACCAAATAGTGAAGAAACATTATCTTTTTGAATTTCTTACTACCACCTTGGAAATAGAAGAAGGTACAACTTGTATCGATATCTCATAGTTGATAGCATGTCAATAGAGTGAGTATGTTTGTCTAATTTGGAGAACAAACAAAAACTTGAGTCATGGAATATTGAAGTTCTTGTATGCTCAGAGTTTGATTTCATCAAATAGTTTTTCATAGAAAAGACCAAGTTCAAATACGTAACTATTTGATTATTATCGATGATTTTGTGAGTTTTGCCCTTGTATGTTTCAGAGAGACATCATTCTACTAATGAGGGATCTGAATGCAAGAATTGGAAATGACAGTAGAAGTATTGAACATATGATAAAAAAACATTGCCTAGGAATAACCAACAACAACGGTGAAAGTTTGTTTGAATTATGAAGAAGCTATAATTTAGTGGTGGAAAGAACGAGTTTTCCCCTCAGAAGATGTCGCAAAGCTACATTAGTCTCACCTGATCACAAAAAGAAAACCAGATTGACCACATATGCGTTTCAAGAAATTTGAGATCACTACCACTAGACATCAGAAATAGAAAAGACGCAGCCGTAGGTAGCAGCCACCATCTTTTGATGGCCGAGATATGACTTATTACCCATAAATAAGCCACTGGTAACAAACAGGAAATTTGATCTGAACAAATTTGAAGACCCTGTTTTCAGAAATAAGTTAGAATTAGAGCTAAGAAATCGCTAAAAAATGGAGCACAAATAAATCGACGTTTCTGAGAATAAGTGAAGATGTACTAGAATATCAAACTAAGAAAAGCCTCAATCATTTTGATGCACCTAAATAGTTGATTAGAAGGAATGTCAGAGAAGATAAAAATAATTGGATTGAAGACATAGCTGAGGAATCTAAAGAAGCTGCCAGAAAAGAGATTGAAGAGATCTTTTTTAACCAACCGAACAAATCACTAGAGAGCCTTCGAACAGTGTAAAGTTCATGAGGAATAGAGGAGGAGAACTGTGAGCATTCACTTAGAAGCAAATAGAGGGGTGGAAAGAGCCATCACATGGAGTTACTGAAGAGGCCACTAATAAAGAAAGTGTGGATCGAATAGACAAAAATTAAATTACAGTCTATGGACACGACGACGTTGATGACTCAAGAATGTTCAACGAGGAAGTAATAATCCTTGCAATAAGACATATGTGAGCTATAAAAACATTAAATAACTGTAATGTTTATTGCCCGACGAAATCCAGTTCGTAATTAAATAAAACTCACTATTTAATAATCTAAATGAAATAAAAGCTTTATTCTCTTTATTTCACTGATAACACTATATTTATTTAGTAATCACTTAATTCTAATTTAATCAAGGTCACAGATATTTATATTTCACTATTTATATACACAGTTCACTTTACTTGTCACTGTTCATTATTTATTTTACACTGCTACTATTATTACTGTACTGTACTACACGTCTTTGGCTTGGCTTTATATAGAGAAATATTGTGTTCTCGAATTTTCGATTTCTGGACTCTTTCCATCTCTAGGAATCACTAGAGGCTTCCATTGGGAGGAGTGATGTGCTGCGACGTGGCGCGGCGTAAGAGACGACAAGTAGCTCCTCCTCATACTAGTTGAACAAGAAAGTATTTCATCCCAATTAGTCTTAATCTAGAAAAAGTAACAAATAATTAACAAACGGGCTTCAACTAGAATTTTACCAATAGAATAGAGTACCTAAAGAGAAGATCTTGCACAGGACACATACACTCACTCAGAATGATTATCGAACAAATATCCGAGTTTCAAGAAACGCCATATCTGTTTTTTATAACTTCAAGAAGGTTTTTGATAGTTCAAACCAAAAATGCATCTGGGCAACAACGAAAGCTTCAGAGATACTCAATAAGATCATCAATTTGGTTATAAGACTACACTCGTCAAATCATACATGCGGGTGAGCTGAGCAACAATACCCTCGTACAAAGAGGATTTAAACAAGACAGTCTTCTATCCCAATTACTCTTTATCCTCGTTTTAGATAGAATTCTGGAAAAAATTACGAATGATGAACAAACGGGCTTTAACTGGAATTTCAACAATAGAATAGAGTACCTAACTTTTGCAGATGATATATGTCTCATGTCACAAAGTTTAAATGTTATAAAAGTTGAATTTGAGGAGCTATACTGACTGAGTCCAATTAAGCTGACTTAAAGATCAACTCCAAAAAGACAGAAGAAATGAGAACCAATATTCCTATGACCGTAAACAAAGAGGTTATAGGAGTAGTTCGTAATTTTTGTGATCTGGAAAGTATTCTAAGAGAAGATGAAGGTGCGACAACTGACATGAGAGCCAAAATAAATGGAGCAAAAGAAATTTAGGTGCAAATGTACCAAGTCTGTAATTCAAGCAAGATGAATACACCCACAAAAATCTGACGTGAACATCACGTGACCTACTAGTACATCATTAGATACATATATATATATACATACATATATATATATATATATATATATATATATATATATATATATATATATATATATATATATATATATATATATATATATATATATATAATACGATGTGATTTTGTGTTTGATTATATATATCATTAGATATATATAATCAAACACAAAATCTCATCGTTCATCAGTTAATCGTTTTGGAGATTCTAAGAATCTGTCAAGTAAAATGCGCGTCCAGCCAAGTTGGTTGCTATGAAAACAGTAGGCAATTATTCTTATACTACAACATTCCTAAATACTGATTTCCAAAATTCTACGAGTACCAACAGATCTGATTTTAAGAGCAGAATTAAAAAATAAATTCCTACTAAAGTGCACTTCCGGTTTAGTCTATTGTTATAAAAATAGTAGGCACTCATTCAGATGCTACAGCAGACTGAAATACCAAATTTCAATATTCTACACCTGATCGTTTCGAATTTATGCGAAAAATTTCAAAAGACTGTCATGTAAA
Source organism: Dromius quadrimaculatus (assembly GCA_963989225.1). NCBI lineage: Eukaryota > Metazoa > Arthropoda > Insecta > Coleoptera > Carabidae > Dromius > Dromius quadrimaculatus. Next base: position 11,315,079 of record OZ022328.1, read on the forward strand.
GTGCACTTCTGGCTTGGTGGATCTCAATAAAAATGGGATATGAGCATCTAGACAGTATAATCGTTCTAAATACTGAATTATAACAATCTACGTTCAATCGTTTTGAATTTATGTGGAAAATTCAAAAAATGTTTTGAATAAAGTGCTCTTCCGGTTCAATCGATAGCAATCATAATGCAGGGTGTACAAAGATATTATAAAAGTGTCTAATACAAAATTCAAATATTCTTCGACTGATTGTTTAGAATTCATGCGAAAAATTCGAAAAGTCTGTTATATAAAGTGCACTTCCAGCTCAGCCAATTGTCACAAAAATAGAAGATGACCATTAAGATGCTACAGCAATTTCAAATGCTGAATTCCAGTATCCTATGGCTGATCATTCTGGATTTATGCGGAAAATTAGAAAAAAGTTTCAAGTAAAGTGCACTTCGAGCTTAGCTTATCGCAATCATATTGCAAGAGGTACAATAAGATTCCAAAAATTTCAATATGCTATGACGGATCATTCTATATTTATGCAAAAAATAGGAGAAAAGTTTAGTGTTAAATGCACTTTTGGCTTGGCTGATTCTTACAAAAATAGCAGATAACTATCCTGATACAACATGAAGCTCAAATACTGAGTTTCAACATCCTACAGTTTATCATTCTGGATTTATTAGGGAAATTCGAAAAAAGTTTCAAGTAAAGTGCACTTTCGGTACAGACGATTGGAGCTATAATGCGAAATGCACAACTAGACCCTATACTAGTCTTAAATACAAAATTTCAACATCATACGTTCAACCAGTTTTGGGATTTGCGAGTTACGCACGAACGCAAGCACGCACGATCATACGTACCGACATCAAGCCAAAAATAGTCAAAATGGATTCAAAGATGCTCATAACGGATATTTCCATTAAAATCTCGATAGGTGAATTTTGTCGGTTTCACAATACTTACTTGTTACTTACAAGGAAGTAAAAGTCAGACTATTCAATAATAACGTCATGTCTGTGCTCTTCTGAGGCTGCGAGACATGAAAAGTCATCAATGGAGTTAACAATAGAATCCAGACCTTTTTTGACCGATGCCTCAAAAGAATCTTGAGCATAGGGAGATCAAACACTATAACGAATGAAGATTTATGGTGTGTAACCAAACAAAGGTCGAATTCACAATTGGAAACAGAAAATGGAGGCCACTTCTCAAAAAGTGAACCCAAAATAGCTGAAGAGGCACTCAAATGGAATCCGCCATGCAGGCATAAACAAGGTATACAAAAGATAACATTGCAACGCACGATCCAGAAGGAGTTAAAGAAAAACAGGAAACTTGGAATGAAGTCAAGCAAGCGGCTACCGATAGAAGTGGCTGAAAAACCTTCGTGAAGATCCTATGTTCCACTAAAAAATGACAGGACAGAGAAGGAGGAAGGTTCCAGACGTTTTTCGAGTTTTCAGTTCTGAAACCCATAAGACTTTGCGAATCTCTCGTGAGTATTTGGAAGTATTTTGATGATGACTTCACCTTGGTCTCTTGATTTATGATTGATCTAACGTCATAGACTTCTATTCAGGAATTAATTGATTTGTGTCTGAGTTTTTTACAAGAAGACGCAGCTCTTGTTGTTGCCCCGTACTTCCTGTCTCAAACATGACGAAGGTATTCTTTTTCTTTATGAACATGATTGGCACAATATGTTAATAGAAACATTGTAGATCCTTTTCAGATTCAAGATAGTGGGCCTAAAGAACAAACCGGAGTTTATTTTTTTGTGAATAATTCAGGCAAATTCATGTACGTACATTCTGAGAAAGATCTTAATAAAATGAGTCTATAGCTGGTTCCTTCCAAGCTAATACTTCCAAATATGACAAATTCATTATAGTTTTAACCTATTCGATACTATGCTAGGACAACAGTCGCAAGCCTTCAGAACGGACTCGGGAAAATCAAGTGCTTCAGTGGAGTGGGGTCGCGATTCACTCTTCAACGTATCTTAGCTTGTCAGTAGCTCATTGACAGTCATAGGGCGTAGAATAAAAAGAATTATTTTTTGAGCCAATTTCTCTGCTAACATGAATTGTTCTTATGTTTATTGAGTGTTTGAATAAGGAAATATTTTCACATCAATCAAAATGTCATTAAAAAAATATAAAGCCTATATTTATGTACGATACATTTACAAAAGTAGCACTCCGAGCAAAGTACGGAACTTTTTATGTTGAGGGTGACATACATTTACGGCACTAGTTACTCAGAAACGCTTTCAATGACGTAGAATAAAGGCAGTAAGTAGCCTGACTTGTTACATTCTGACGTAAGCATACGGCGTTAGTCCCTCAATGGCGCAAAATTCAATTTTTTGGTACGTTGCTGTATTTTGTCGTCTATACTTGAAAACGTAAAAGTACGACAACAGTACGACAAGAATGCATATTAAAATCGTACATCTACGGCATCCGTATCGAAAGGGTAAAGCACTACGACAATCAATTGTTATTTATGTTTCATGTACACCAATCAAACTTAGTCGAATTCAGTAGTTGGTCTTTTGTTAGTTATAGTTATCAATCAGATAGTAGTTTATTAGGCTCATAAATCTCCGAAACGTATATTGTCAGGTTATCCAAAATGCAAGATCCTGCTGTTCATTACTGATGATAAATTTACTATTTTCTCCTGAATATTTTCGTTCGCTCGTGGTATAATTTAAGGTTATATTTGACAACAAATTACAGAAAATTTATTGCTTGAATTAACATAAGATATTTACCTATTCTGGGCTAATTTATCATACAGCAAATTATCTCAATTTGACAAAATGTATTCAACCTACATGCCGGGCAATTTGAAATTCAAGTGTGCATTCATTTCTTGCAGTTCAGTACACTTGTCGGTTGTGGAACGGGCGGAAAGGGGTTGGAGCATTACCTAGCGTGTTCTATTTAACAAGGCTGTAATTATTTCATTTAGCATATTCCCTTGTGATGCACTGTTTGCTGGCACGGTACGATGTTGTCGTTCTCATTTCTACATACAGTTTCAACCAATACGACCGCATTTTAATTACATATACGTTTGTGCTCAAGTACCCTTGACCGTAAGAACGACATAAGAAGACATTACCTCTGTTTTTAGAATGGATTAAAATAGAAATGAGCAACTGACAACTGGAATAATTGTGTTGTATTTTCAAAGAGAATGATAGGAGAATGAGAAAAGTGATTAAAACTTCAATGTATGAGTTTTTGATTGGTTTTATGATACTCCATACGATTTCATATAATGGTTTCCGTGTATTAAGAGTAAGATCAAGCAGAGTCTGATTCCAATATTATAAATATTCAATGGCTTGAAAACTGGGCCATGCCTCTATTTTTCTAATCAATCCACCTGATTTGATGAGTCTTTGCTGTGAATGCACAGTAAGAGGCTTTCAGCTTTCATACCATAGCTGCTCCTAATCCATCAAGCTGTAATGAATGCATGACCTACAACGTGACCTATCTAAACTAACCGAACATATATTCTAACCTATCATCTCATGGTAACATCATTTAACCCTCACTGTCTAATAGAGGAATTTCTGTACAGTGTGGTATAATTTTACTCGAGACTCAGGTGCACGATAAATAAGATCACGACCTTATGAAGGATTCATTACCTTCCACTACTATAATTACAATGAACAAACCGTTGACTATTAAATTTGTTCATGGGATACTTCAGAATGGAATATAGATTGTTAGGATGACTTCGTTGACTGCAGGCTATAAAGAATTGAGACCGAAAGAGATACAGGAAAATGAGGTAGATTCTATGTAAGATTGATCTGCAATTTCATTTCTGACGGTCAAGAACTAAGCGGCTGAATTCAAACGTAGTCGTCCATCAATCCAGAATAATGAACTCATGAGACGTCCAAAAACTGTCTCAAAAGTCCAAAGTTTCATACTAGACGATCGTCTGCTGAAGATTCGAGGAGTTGCTGTGGCTATAAACATCTCGATAAACCAAGTCCACCATATTCAACTTGGTACTTTGAATATGCGAAAGCTGATTGCCGGCTGAGTGATGCGTCTATCTACAGTAAATTGGAAACGCAATCGTTTGAATAATTCTCAAGAGTGTTTAGAAGTATCTGAACGCAGTTTCTTCGACGTCTCATCACTATCAATAAATCTTGGATTCATCACTACAAGCCAGAGACAAGGCAGTAGGACAAAAAATGGTTTGCATAAGTGGACAGAGTGCTTAAAAAAACCAGAACAATTCCATTTGGCAGAAAAGTTATGACATCGTTCTTCTAGGATTTTCATGGTGTAGTGCTCTTAGTCTACTCAGAGAGAGGCAGAAGTATTATTGGAGCCGACTATTCTTCTTTACTGTACAACTTCGAAGATGAAATCAAAGTTAAACGTTCCTATCTTGCAAAAAAGAAGATGCTATTTCATCATGACAATGCACCCCGCGTACAAGTCTCACGTTTTTGTGGCAAAACTCGAGGCAATTTGATTTAAATTACTTTCACATGCCTCGTATCCATCAGATTTGGCTCCCAGAAACATTTACTCCATCTCAAATTGAAAAAATGTCTAGGAGAGCGTAGGTTCACTTCGAATGAAGAGGTCGAAGCTGAGACGAACGCTCATTTTGCAGATTTAGGCGCATCTGATCATTCTGATGAAATTGATGAGTCAGAACATCGAAGGAATGAATTTATTGAGCTTGAGATTAGGTGAAAAATTTAGAGAAAATTGCCTATAAATCCTAAATTCACTACCAGGTCAAGAACTTTTTAACTATCCTGGTGAAGACATACTGCTAGGCATACCCAAAGTAGACTTATATGTCGAATGATAGGGTCGATCTTCTTTCTTTGACCACATTGTAATCTGTACTACACTTTGTACTGTTGTATCATAGTGAATGATGGACGAGGTCACAGGTGGAGCAGTCCGCACCGCCGAGTATCCATACCGTCGAATGTTCGCTGCGTCAAAAGTCCACACTGGCGAATACCCACTGCAGCGAACTCACCCTCATTACTGTTTTGTGTGAGTGTCCATTGAGGAAAAATAACTTTACTAGCCGTTTGATAAACATTTAGCATGGCACGTCAAGCTAAGTCAGAGCGGGTGAAGCCCGTTCGTTAGTTGCGCGCAAAGCACCGCCGGCGCCGGTTGGAAACAAAAACTACTGTTAATGAACATGGAGCATGGCACGTCGAGCTTGGTCAGAGAGAAGTTGGGAGCAAAACACCGCCCGGTGAAAACAAGAGTCACTGTTTTAGTGCCACTGACACACAAAGCAGTGAGGGGGGTCAATTTGCCGCAATGGGATTTCGACGGTGCGGTACGCACTTGTCAAAGAAGCATAGATATATATTGACTGCTGAGCGTATAAAACGAGTTAAAAGAAGAGAAATTGTGTAAAAATGTAATGTTAACAAGAGAGTAGGATTTGGTAAGGGCTTTTTTAATAAAAAAACCATAACATTCTTAATCACACTGTTCTCTAATTTTGATTTCGTTACCGGTTTCGATCACTGGGTGATCATCCTCAGACTACCGGAGAGACTACAATGAGAGAAAATAAAACGTAAAACAAGCAAACATACAAGCAGGTAGAAATATTTAACAAATCAAAAAATACAGAATGGTAACTTACACAATAAAATTACAGGAGCTTCACAAAAGAAAACGGCGTTAAGTAGCCCGCTAGTGTCATGTTAATGAAAAAATGTAAAAAAGCGGAAATAAAGCACTAAAAAAAATGTAAAATGATATGAAAAGATATATCCAATCTGTTCAACAAAATTCAAACTACAACTGAGAAAAACTGAAAAAACTCGGAAACTATCCAAAAAGTCTCGTAAGAACTAGTTACGTAGACTGCGAATTGAATTAAAAGATTTAAAAGTGAGGTGTGTCAAAGGGTCGTTTGGTTATTCAAACTAAAATCGGCATGGTTTTTTAAAGACTTCTTAATCTTTAAGTTAAAAAAAAAAAGTTTAAAAAACCATGCCGATTTTAGTTTGAATGACCAAACAAACCTCAGACACACCCCACTTTCAAATCTTCCAATTTAATTCGCGATTTACGTAACTAGTTCTTACGAGACGCCGTTTTCTTTTGTGAAGCTCCTGTAATTTCATTGTGTAAGTTACCATTTTGTATTTTTTGATTTGTTGAAAATTTCTACCTGCTTGTATGTTTGTTTGTTTCACGTTTTATTGCCTCTCATTGTAGTCTCTCCGGTAGTCTGAGGATGATCACCCAGTGATCGAAACCGGTAACTAAATCAAAATTAGAGAACAGTGTGATTAGGAATTTTATGGTTTTCTTATTAAAAAAGCCCTAACCAATTCCTTACATCAGTCACACTTGGGTTTCCCTATTCCCTTATTTACAAGAGAGTGGTTGAGAGAGTGGAGCTACTTTGATTGCTTGGAGCATTTTGAATGAATTTTGAAATAAAAGTGACCAGAAATTAGTATGTGGATGCAGTCAGAGAAGAAAATTGCATAGATGCCCACTGAATAGATCATCATGATCCCTTCACAATATTTCTTCTTTTTTTATCTTTCTACTTTCATCTCGAGTATATCGTTTTGCACAGAATCTATCTATTTTAGTTCTGCTTTTCCACTCTTTCTCCAATGAGTAGTCTCGTGAAAGGCATGGTTTTCTTATCAATCCTATTTCCGACCTTTCTTCTTCCTGCCCATATTGTCTTCACTTTTTTGTTTGCCGTCCATTGATCTTCATTATGATAGTCCTCCCATGGATCCATGTTAAATGAATTAACGTGAGTGATGTATTGCTACGTGACAGCAAATTTCCAATTAAGAAGAATTCAAAAGCTAGAATTATTAATAACACAGATAAGGCAAAAGGAATGTGTGTTGGAGAGAGATACCTGTTGGAGGATGATAACAAATTCAATGCTAGATTTCAACGTGATTTATATACTGTAATATTTATTGCTTGGAGTTTGCTTATAATTGAAACAAAAGTCACTATTCAATAATTGAAAGTAAAATCGAGGTTTCATTCTTCCGGATATTACTGAGCAACACTATAGAATTTATCTATCACTCACTACTATCTTAAACAAGGCCGCAGATATTCATATCTAACTATTTATATAGACTAATCACTTCACTGTTTGATATTCACTGTTCTAGATTCACCATTACACTATATCCTCCAGATCGTTTGCTGGCGTTCATATATGGAATCCAGTTTTCTCGGAAGCTCCAGATTTGATTAATCACGAAATATTCCTTGATAGAATTTCTAATTTTGGTGCCACTCCTGGCTCAACAAGTTTACTCCGTTCTTACTTCACTGTTCATCATAATGGCTTTTTCTCTTTCCAATTTATTGTTACATCCAGTGTGCCACAAGGCTTTAACCTGGGATCTTTGCTTTTTATACTTTTCATCGATGAACTCATTCAATCCTTTTCATGTCCAGTCTTGGCTTATGCAGACGACATTGAAGTTTTCAATCCCATTGCATCACAGGAAGAAACCTGGACTATATGACTAATTGGTGCATGAAAAATAAGCTGCATTTAAATACTGAAAAATATTGTGAGATAAGTTTCACTCGTTGTCCTTCAGAGATCACATTTCCTCACAGCCTGAATGCTGTAATTCTCTCTCGAAATATGTCGACTGTTGATCTGGGGGTAACTTTCACTCACAATTTATCTGTTTTGGAACATATTAATAGCATCTGTACTTCTGCCAGTAGAACGCTTGGTTTCATAATAAGAATTTCCAGATCTTCCAAGGACACTTCATAATTGAAAATCTTGCATTATGCCTTGGTGGTTAGTAAATTGGAATATACATCCTTAGTATGGTACCCACTCCACTCATATCAAATATTAGCCTTTGAAAGGATCCAGCGCCGATTGTTGAAATTTTTATCCTTCAAAGTTGACAACTTTTATCCGGAGATTGGTATCGACAACGAAGGACTTCTTGAGCGCCATAATATGATTTCTTTATCTGGAAGGAGAGAATTTTTGTCTGCGAAATTTCTTTATCTTCTTCTCCATAACAAAATAGATCTTGCATCAGATTCTTTGCTCCCAGACTTGCCTTCAGACATCATATGACCTTCCAGTTACCAACGCCAAATACGGATGTTTTAAGAAGATTCCTGTCCACATCATGTGTCTCAATGCTGAACGTCATTATGAAGATATATTTATTTGAAATTTTGGATTTATTGAATTACCTATATTATTTTTTTTCCTATGTAAATGCATATATTTTTTGTCTCTTTTTGAATTTGTATTCTTCTCTGTAATTGGATTTCTGTTGGGAATATATATATTATCATTATGATTATTATTAATCTTGTACATGTTGCTTGATCTTTCCATCATGCGGGGTGGTGTGGTGCGACGCGGCGCGATACAACGAGGATGAAAGACTCCGCTCAGACAAGGTCAAACCCAAACCTACCCCACTCCTACGAACCCGCACACTCTCGCACGTTACAATACAGTACGTTGTTTGCTCATACTCAAACTATGATATTTAGTCCGCGGGACAGCACCTTTTTTGTTAATGATCAATACATACTTGAAATTTCGTGGGTGACTTCCTTCTGGCGAGTCTACCAAATTCTCTTCCTACGACTTTTTTCGAAAGAGCTGCGTTTTCAAGTTAGCATGATAATCTTGTGATAATGTCAAGCTATCAGTCGGGAACAATGCAGCAGAAAATTTGTCGGACACTATGACCATTTGATAACTTTGATTATCATCAAACAATCCAGCAAAATTGAACAATGTATGTATTAAAGAACATAAAAGCTTGAGTTCGGCATGTTCGCGGTGGTAGAAAAGCTCATCGGTGCAGTATTTTTGTTGGACAAGATATTTTTCGGATTTCTTACCAAATTTTTGCATCAAAACTAAGAATGTATCCATCAAGAAAGAAAAACTCATGTATTCGGCATATTTTAATCATGCTCACTTGAGTGCACAGCACTTATGAATAAAGTCGTAGAGAAAAAGTTTGAAAGACTCGCCAAAAGAAAGCCACTCACGAAGTTTCAAGTATGTATTGATCATTTCACAAGAAGGGTCTTGTTCCGCGGACTAATTGGGACTCTGAGCGAATTAATAAATCCTACAGATCTATAAATATATGAAAAATTATGTATGACTAATACAGATTCATCGCAATTTGGTTCATGATCAGTAGCTTATAAATTTGAGTGTAGATTATTTTAGAGCATCACCCCAAATCTAGTTTGACTTATGTTTCATTTACTGTGAAAGATATCCAGAATAAATTCTTGTTTTATAACATCTTGCAAATCAACTCCATTTCCATAGCTATACCACCTAAATACGTTTTATGTTCCCATTCGAAACATTGGGATTCTGTGCTATTTTAGTTCGCCTTCCATTCGAAAATAAATATAGGTTACAATACAGTGCGGCATGCCAAGAGGGAGAAATGCGGCATGAGAATTGCCTAATGAAGAAATAACACAACGCACTGAAGGAAATGTATCAGATTTTGCTGAAAGGATGAAGAAGAAGAAGCAAAAACGCAAGAAAACTTTGGAAATTAAATTAAGCGAATCATAATTTCATATTTATAACATCTGGGGAGTTTCTTGGGAAGCTTTCGTGGTCACAGTTCTCTGAATATTATTTTAGCTTTAATACTGTTTTTGTGATGAGGAGAAACGCTTCTAATTAACAAGATGGCGTCTGGCTAGTCGAGACTACATAATATATTATTCTAGACTATTTTGCTTTGTTTGTGTCTTGTTTGGTTCGCCTCTAGATATATTTTTGCCTTATTATTACTTCAAAATTAAGAAATCATTGATAAGTTTTGGTCTATCATGAAGTTCCATATCCAAATATATAATATTGAAAATATAACATTATAGATCTTCGATGTGGTATAGAGGAAAATTATCTCAAGGTAACGGAAGTTGGAATAGATTCCGATTATTTATTATTTTAATATCAAGCTGCATTTGTACTGATTCCTTCCAATATTCATATTGTATGAATTTCCTTCTCATGATAAAACTGACATTTTGCAAAGCGATCGATATTCCCTTGTGCTGCAGAGAATCAAAAAGAGAATTTTTCTGTCTTCTTATACCAAATTACTGCCTTCTTTATACGATTATGTGATAAAAGAGCGAGTATAATAGATTTATATAATAAATTATGTGCTAAAGGAAATGGGAATAATAAAATGTCAGTGAATTTTCTCATTTATTTTGAAATTTAACGTTAATTTGTAGCTTATTTTGCAGTATCAAAAATAACAGGTCTTTAATCATATGTTTTATGGAGCAAATAATAATAATTTTTTTCTGTGTGCAAACATCAATCAAATGTACAATTGATTACTTACAGTTGTTCAGACAATCGGAAATATAGTGAAACTGTAGCACTCGTATGAAACAGAATGCTTCAACTTGTAGCAATTTAAATTCGAACAAAAGCTTCAAATTGAGAATTTTCCTTTTTATATAAGGGAAATGTTTGACAAGCATTCAAACACGGGAATTCATCCCGGCCACTAATTATCCCAAACCCTCCTGAGGGTAAATATTCAATATTTTGAAAAATAGACAATACAAAATTATACACAAAAATATTTTGTAACAAAATTTTGAACAATGAAAAAATTATTAGAGGATCAAAGTTTTTAAGAAGCACTTTATTCATAGACGAATAAAAAATTTAACATGAATAACAAACCAAACAGTTATAATTATCGATACCTATCATAAAACAATCGATTAATGTTAATGGATCAGAAATTACTGAAACAAACAGAGCAAATGTGCGATTCCAGCAAGATGGCTGCCCTGCACATGGCACTAGAAAAATTGTTGAATATCTGAATCATGCTAGAAGAAGGACACGAATGGTCGGTCAACTGACCAGTACAGTCGCCAAATGTTTTTGTAATGTAATATAAGAATATAGAAGAACCTAAAAACGCCATTATACAATTAGCTGGAAAATTTAGATTTAACATTCAAGTAATATTTGACAATGCTTTTAAAACAGATTGGGTGATTTCTCTGTCAAAAGTGATGGATTATTTGAACACTCATTATCATTATATAATTCGAAGGAATTTGGTTTTTTGATGCTTGCATTATATCCAATTACCGATACATCAAATGAATTGTTGGACATTCATAGCCATTTATCTAAAATATGTTAAAGCTTATTATTATTCTATGTAGCTCTTGTTCAAAGTATATCATTTTGAATAATTTATCTTATTTTGAACTGTTCACTTACATATTATTGTTATCAAACATCCATTCAATAAATTATTATTTAGTAGGTAAAATGTGTCTTGCAAACTATTATTTCGGCATTGACGTATGGAACGTTTCGCATCTGTTCAATTTGATGGCTAATTATATTGAATTGTAACTACGTGATCTTTCTAATTCAATTTTCACAGTGTTGAATCATTCACAATTCTTTTATCCTTTGATTTGGATGTGAAATATTGCTTTCAGCTCGAGCGTTATTGTTTGAATAATTAGAAAGGCAAGGCAGACGAGAAAAGTGATTTGCCACGTTAAACGTATATTCCACTTCTTGTGCTTCTAGTACATAGACCTCTTGTTCATTGAAATGGTAGTCCAGTTCATGATTTTTCATAATTGTAGCAGCTAGAATATGCTACAACTGATATCTTGTACACATAATTTGTAGCTAAAATTCATCGAAATAGTTCAAAATTATTATTTTTGCAGCTCAACCTGAGGAGTAGCTTGCCAGGTATCCCGGTTCTGGCGGTGCGTCCTTTTTTATACTAGATCAAATAATTTCAAATCGTTGATTTCTTACATTGGAACTTCTTTTACCAAATAATATATTCTTGATGAATACTTGAAGTTTTCTTATCTTGATCGTAGGAGTAGTGAGTAAAAGAAGAGCTTGAGGCCTGGTTGACTTCATTACAATTTGTGATTTTGAGTCAAAGAATTGTATAATCATTGCTGTACATTTTTTTCTACGTTCCAATTTTCCCGTTCCATTCCCGATTCTTCCTTAGAAGTCACGATATTTAGAAGAACATATCTGGCAACACAACTTATGAGGCTAATTGTAATTTGAATTGATACCACACGAGTACTTAACTACACATACTTCTCATAGCTCTCATAACAAAGGATGCTTTAATTCTGAAAGAATGTCATGATGAACAAAATCTGACTTGAACATCACGTGACTTACTTGGACATCATTGGATATATACATATATAATACGATGTGATTCTGTGTTTGATCATATATATCATTGGATATGTATAATCGAACACGAAATCTCATCGTTCTACAGTTAATCGTTTTGGATTTGCCCAAGAGATTCTGAGAATATGTCAATAAAAATGCGCTTTTAGCCAAGTCGGTTGCTATGGTAACAGTAGGCCATTATTCTTATACTACAACATTCCTAAATACTGATTTCCAAAACTCTATGACTACCAACAGATCTGAATTTATGCGCAAAATTAAAAAATAAATTCCTACTGAAATGCACTTCCGGTTCAGTCTATTGTTATGGAAATAGTAGGCAATCATTTAGATGCTACAGCAAACTGAAATACCAAATTTCAATATTTTACACCTGATCATTTCGAATTTATGCGAAAAATTCCAAAAGACTGTCAAGTAAAGTCCACTTCTGGCTTAGTGGATCTAAATTAAAATAGGATATTAACATCTAGACAATATAATCGTCCTAAATACCGAATTCTAACAATCTACGTTCAATCGTGATGAATTTATGCGGAAAATTCAAAAAATGTTTCGAATAAAGTGCTCTTCCGACTTAGTAGATAGCAATCATAATGCAAGGTGTACAACTAGATATTATAAGGGTGCCAAATACAGAATTAAAATATTCTACGACTGATTGTTCAAAATTTATGCAGGAAATTCAAAAAGTCTGTCATATAAAGTGCACTTTCGGCTCAGCCGATTGTTACAAAAATAGAAGATGACCATTATGATGCTACAGCAATTGTAAATGCTGAATACCAGTATCCTATGGCTGATCATTCTGAATTTATGCGGAAAATTAGAAAAAAGTTCCGAGTAAAGTGCACTACTGGTTTAGCCGATCGCAATCATAATGCAAGATGTACAATAAGATGTTATAGAAGTGCTTAATACGAAATTGCAATATGCTATGGCGGATCATTCTATATTTATGCAAAAAATTCAAAAAAAGTTCCAAGTAAAGTGCACTTCAGGCCTGGCCGATTCTCACTAAAATAGCAGATAACTATTTTGATACAACTTCAAGTTCAAATACTGAATTTCAACATCCTACGGTCGATCATTCTAAATTTGTTAGAGAAATTCGAAAAAAGTGTCAAGTAAAGTGCACTTCCGGTACAGACGATTGAAAATATAATACGAGGTGCACAACTAGACCTTATACCAGTCTTAAATACAGAATTTCAACATAATACGTACAACCAGTTTCGAGATTTGCGAGCTACGCACGAACGCACGCACGCACGTACGAACATACGTACCGACATCAAGCCAAAAATAGTCAAAATGGATTAAGGGATGCTCAAAATGGATATTTCCATCAAAATCTCGATAGATGAATTTTGTCGGTTCAACAATATTTATTTGTTACTTTGTACAAGTAAGTAACAAGTGGATTCTAATGACCACTATCTGAGAATGGATGAATTAGTATGATTAAACATGTTGATCATTTAACATATTCCAGTGGCATTAAACGATATTCTGTCAGCCAATACTCATTTATTTCATAGAAGAGCTATAACAAATTTATGAGAATTCATATGACAGCAATTCTTTTTCTATGTTTCCAAACAAGCAAGAGTAATTACCGTGAAATGACACTAAACAATAGAATGATGTAGAATTTTTGCTATGCCTTGCACATACTAGAAATGTGGAGATCAAAATATTTCCAATAATTAATTTTGGCACTGTCGAATAACGGCTCCTTTGTTGACCAAGGATATTTTTCAAGAGAATGAATCAAATCCGGAAGTCAGCTCCATCATGGAAAAAAAAATGCATCGCTCTTAAGACAAAGGTACTTCCCACATTGAAGCTGAAAAAAGATTTTATTTTAACTATTCAGAGAAAACACCGGGAATGATGGAAATCTCTAGGACATGGTTGGTCTCCGAGGAAGGTCACACCCTTTGAGAAAACCCAGATATGGAATCCAATATAGAATTTAATCTCCTATTTTACTTCTCTAACCTTATCCTGAGGGGTTGAGCATTATTCTCGAATACAAATAGGACCAGCCTTAAGGTATATCTCATTCGATGGAAGAGCATCATTCCACCCTTAGATGTGAAATTTTCTTCTAGAATTTGAATGGGATTACCTTCGAGGTATAACGTATCTAATTGAGGAAGCATCAACCAAATCTAAATCGTCTCACAATCAGCGAGTACATCACGTAACTCACACTATCAGTTTATCATTCCACCCTTGAAGATGAAATTTTTTCTTTTGTAATAAAAAAAGAATCTTCAAAATTGGTCCAGGTAGTAGAAAACTATTGCTTAACATAATATACAAAACAAAATTATCATTCCACCCTTATTCCACTTTTAGGGATGGAATTTACCCTTAAAATTTTCACGAGACCACCTCTTAAGTGCCCTCTTTTCAACGAAAAGGAAAAATACATCAAAATAAGGAAGAGAGAATCGCAACGAATTCTAGAGCCTCCTCTTTTCTTGGATTCGTTAGAGAAAAGAAATTGGTTTTTGACGCTTTTGAAATTAATCACCAAATTGAATAAAAATATAGAACTGAATGATCAAAGTGTAGTGGGGAGTACTTTGAGGGTATGATACAAGTCAGTCGATGAATGTGCTTGCCCGCCAAATGGTCGGATAGCGGGTTGAAAATATAGAAAGGATGTTGCTGGTGGACCTCAATAAATAGGCATAATTTAATTAATTTATGTGCAGGTGACTATATGCTTTCGAAAACTCACATTTACGAACCGAATTACAATTGGTGAATGGTGGTACATAATAATCGGTGATCAAAAACGGCAGTATACGGTAAGCGGTGAATGAAGTCCCATGTTAGATGGTGGTTTATGGTATGCAGTGAATGGTGACCAGTAATTAGGAACGGTAGCAAACAGTGACGGTGGTAAATTGTAATCGGTAATATTACTATTGACGGTAGGAGACGGTAAATGGTGACATCATCACAAACGGTAGTGAGCGGTACGCAGTGAAGGGTGACGGTGGTAAACGGTAGGCGATGTTATTATTATTGATGGTTGACGACTGTATATGGTGACATCACCGCAAACGGTTGTGAACGAAAGGCAGTAAACGGTGACCAGTTATCACAGATGGCTGTAAGCAGCTAATGGTGCTATTACTGACGGTTTCAAACAGTATACGGTACGAATACAAGACAAACGGTGCGCTCAGATAGCCCACAAGTCGCATGCGAAGTTTATTGCGGAAGAGCCTTCGAGAGCCCTGTCTCCTGTGTCCTGTGTCTTGTGTTTGGAAGAATTCGTAAAATCATAACAAACGTCGCTTCAAAGGCTTCCCGTTCTACGCCAGTGCGTTACCAAATCGAACTGATGAGATACATCAGAATTTGGTTTGGTTGAAGGCTTGCAGTTTTGTCTCCTTTGATCCGCAGAACTTGCAAAATCTCAATCGACGTTGCTGGCAAAACTTCCGTTATCTTGAGCCACCAGATGAGCCTACTAGGAGTGTGCTCGGACATCTCACGAGATACATTTAGATCTGTCCGGAGGTGAATTCCGCAACTTGGTTTCCTGTGATTCGTAAAGCTCGCAAAATCCCAGCAATCGTCACCATGAGAACTTCCTCCGGCATACGATGATGCTGAACCAAGTTGGATTGATTAATATACAACTTGGAAAGTCAGCAAGTCGCACGTTAGGCAAACCTTGCTGCCTTTGATTCAGATATCTCACAAAATCGCGAAAAGAGTTGCTTTAAAATCATCTTCTGGTCAAGGCTCCGTTAACTCAATGCAAAATGGGATTGAGGAAAGCTCATATCGATCTTAATGTTAGAACAATCAAATTTACAGGACTTATGGTAATTTGAAGAATACGGTGATGGTAGGGCTCACGCTGATGATGGTTTTAGCGGACGGTAGTTCGCAGTTTAACTCAATAACAGGGTAGCTTGCTGTTTTCACTAATCAGACAAATGATGAAAGAACTGATCAGACGACTGATATTCAATAAGATTTTTACTGGGTTTATAGACGATGTTACTAACAAAACGGATTAAGTTTGAGTAGACTCATTTGTTGTATGTAGTATACCAGGTGTCTCGTTAATATTGGATGAAATAGTGGATATCATCATGAATACTACTTGAACTAGCCGAGTTTTGTGAAACCGAGATAATTACCACCCTAGATTGTCCGGTCAACCAGGCCAGTGGCTCAGTGCGTTAGCGCACTCTTCACTGCCTATCTGTGACGTATGAATTCAGGGATCCCTGGTTCAATTCCCGGCTGCAGAATCAAGCACTCAAATCATACTCGGACAATATAGGCTCACCATCTGTATGTCTTGAAAAAAATCCTGGTAATATATGAAATCTTACTAATGCTGCTCAATCGTTGCTGATTTGAAATCGTTTCGCAGATTGAGGTTTTGAATCTACCAGGACGATTCGGTAATAAAACGAGTACGCATTCACTTGAAGCCTTGGCTTTCCTAGTGCTGTCATGCCATACGAGAGAGAGAGAGAAAGAGTTTGTCCGGCTTGTCAAATAAGACTCTTGAGACGGTTCATTCCGTCACAATAGTTACTCTGGAATGTATTATTGTTTGGAATAGAAGTAATCTATGAGCTTCTCACAATAGATTTGAATTCAGCTAAAGTGGAGCCATTGATAAGAGAATTTATGCTTAGAGTACGGAAATTGAGGCTATACTGTGAGCAAACCAAGGCGAGGATGTCATAGACATAGAGAATGTTGAACAAAACAAAGACAGCATGAGAAAATAAGACGAATGAAGTAGAAATAATGGAAAGGCACCAGAAATAAAAATTCTCATGTTATAATGTTAAATTAATTTGGAAAGCACTCAAGGCAGAATATGAAGGAGCACTTGAATATAATAAACTGGATTTTGTTATCAAAATAACGAAATTGAAAAAATCTAATGGAGAAAACATGGTATTAGAGAGACAAATTATAAATTATTTGTCAGATATATTATCTAAGGAATGTTTGAGAAATATGGATCTGTTGTGATTGTTCCGTCAATAAACGGAAGTGAGTTATATAGATACCAGACAAACACTTTCACATTCCAATAAAAAAAGTTGGATATGAAGCGGAAGCTTATCAAGTTTCAGATAAACAAAATAATATGAATATGAAAAGATTATATTGCGTAGGTGACAGATAAGTAGATGTTGTGAAAAATTGTTGGTTTGAGGACAATCAAAACAATTTCATAAAGATAACTCCTACACGAAAATTCTTACTCAAGGTTTGAAGAGAATAAATATCAACAAGGACAGAGAAGGACATGCTATGTCAAAGATCATGAAGAACAAAGATCATGAAGAAGAAAGATCGCATAGAATTACGCACAGAACGTGCAGTAATAGAGCAAGATCCCAGGCCTGCCAGACCTTACTTATTTTCTGAGAAACAAAATGTGTGGAATAGAGTAGTGCTAGTATGTACATTGATCATACGCATACTTGCTAGTTTGTGTCGACGGCCAGTTTACAGATACAAGATGCTAGAGGTACGTTAGAACATTACTTGATTTTCTTGAAGTCTTGAGTGCTGATTTTTATGTATGTTTCAGGGAATATTGTTAAAAATTGATGATCAACACTGCTAGACACTTTCCATCAGTTGTAATTTCTGCTAGACTTTTTAAAAGCTCACAAAGAATAACATAATCTTGCTTATAGTCTGAGTGCTAATTTTAATATATGATATTCAGGAAACAATTCTAATACTTTTTGTCAAAAGCCAGATCAATCGTAAGGGTAAACATCCTCCAGGCACAATAAAAATATCGTTGTGAGTGAAAGCGCGAGGTCACTATTTGTACGCTTGATAGTAAGCGAAATATCTATGGGCATCCAACTCTTTCTTGGTCTGGCTATTTACAAAAAGTATTGAAATTGCTTCCTGAGTATCATATATAAAAACGTTATCTTTTTGCGAGCTTTGAAGCGTTTAGCAAAAATTACTGCCGATGAAAAGTGTCTGGCAGTGTTGGTTATCAATTATCAACAATATTCTCTAGAACACACATAAAAATCAGCATTCAGACTTTGAGAAAAGTGAGTAATGTCTCAACGTACCTCTAGCACCTCGTATCTTCAAATTGGCCGTCGGCACAAACTAGCAGATATGCGTATGATCAAAGTACCTACCAACACTACTCTAATCCACAAGTTTTGTTTCTCAGAAAATAAGTAAGGTCTCGCGGGTCTGGGATCTTGGACTAAACAGCCAGAGATAAATTCATAACAATTGAGGTAATTTGCTGGACTCTAGAGACAGGATGTACAAAACATTTGACATCATTAGAATATGAAAGAAAGAAAAACTAGTAAGTGTTGCTGGAGGAAAGAAAATAATTGGAACATTAGGCAACAAATAGAACACATGAACAAAATAATACTGAATCTTATATATAAATATTAAATGATCTACCCTATGTGCCTAGGTGGAAATTTTTCTCAGTTTCAAGTATAGTGAAAAACGGAGATCAATTCAATGAAGGGAACTGTAAACTGTCTGATAGAATAAAATTTCAGGATGAAGTTTTCTTGAAGAACGGTTATAATAAAACACAGATCAAGAGAGCACTTGGACAGAAGAATTTTATTCCTACTGTTCAAGATTCAAATAATAAGAAAATATTTGTTACGTTGCCTCACGTAGCTAATATAACTGATAAAATATGATGACTTTTACATAAATATGACATTAAAACTTCATACACTTCCAGTTTAAAAATTCGAAATCTTATTGGTAATGTTAAAGACAGATTTCCTCTACAGTATCCAGGTATATAAAAGATTTCTTGCCAATGTGGCAAAGTATATATTGGACAAACCAAGAGAACTGTGGAAGCAAGACTGAAAGAGCATTCTCGTCATATAAGATTGAACCACCCAGAAAAATCTGCGGTTGCTGAGCATGCCATTCAAGAATTACATGGCATTGATTTTAAGAATACAAAGCTTCTGGCTGAAGAGAACAATTGGTTCAAGAGGCTAGTAAGAGAAGCGATAGGAATAAAAAAATCACCTAATAATTTGAATTTGAATACTGGTTATTAACCCAATCAATCGTGGTTACCAGTCATTTGTTCATAATTTCAAGTTATTTTCATCTATAAATCTACTTGCAAGAGTTACTTCAACACCACCTCCTGAAAATCTGTGGATGGTTCAGTTATGTGTCAATTCAAAACGAGTAGAGCCAGATTGACCTAGAACCACAAGGAGTTGACTATTTCCCTATTTAGACCTTTATTTCTATCTCCTGAAGACCCGTGGACATTGAATCATATGCTAACCACAGGCAGAGCTCTACGATCCTAGGAGTTGATATTTTATCTAGTCACCTCTTGTATTTTTGTTGTCTTCACAATTTTTGTCTATTTATTTATTATATTTTTACACTTGAGTAAGGCAGCACTTTGCTGTTGAAACATTGTGTTTCTGATCAGTTTTATATACATAACTTCACCAAATAGAACATATTCATGGAAATCAATTTGTTTTGAAAAATAATATCTTCAAGAAAGACGAAATATACGATGTCCGAAATACATACTAATTCTGAAAGATATTTATTGTCAGGGAAAAAAAATCATCTACAGTGGCCACTACAGTACTTCCTCGACCATAAATTTCATGTATGTTACATAAATTTAGAGCGTCGCATCAATTTATTGCATATTTCAAAGTGACAACAGGTATTTTTGGAAATGAGTCCATTTCTTGATTTTCAGAGTCTTTCATTCATTGGAGCATACAGTTCTGACATATATTCGCCGGAAGTGGAATTTAAAGATGGCAATTGATTATTTATCTTATATTCCTACTCGGGTTGTCTCCTCAAAAGCTTTGAATTTATATAAAACTAGACATCATTCGGATAAATATCCTTTTCATAATACCTGCATTGAAACAACGCGTTTCAACGCCTGTTTTGTCAGTCGAAACAAGACAATTGCAGACAAATGCGAGTGTAGCCGGGCAGGAACAGGCTTGTTTCTGCCCGAGGGGAGAAACAAGATTGTTTCTGTCCGCTGAATTAATTTTTTACATCGTTTTATCCCTGGCAGAGTCGCATTTGTTCATTGCTAATCTCTCAATGAAAATCATATAACCTTAGTTCATTTGACAGTTGTTGTATTCGGAACTGTAAATTGAATTAAAAAGACGATTAGTTTCAAGAAAAAAAGTATCAATACGACAATTTCAAGTGCACCACAACATCTTATGGATGAACCACAATCAGCCACTCTCGACTTGTCACCTGCAAAATCAAAAGAAGAATATTTACTTTGTTATGACAAATTTGTAATGTGAAAAGTTTCAATGCAGGTATTATGAAAAATACAGTGTGTGGCACGGGACAAAACACGATTTCTGCCGAGGGTGATGCTGGCCCTCGCTTCGCTCGGGCAAGCAACTCTCACCCTCAGCAGAAATCGTCTTGTTTCGTCCCTAGCCACACAATATACTATTTCGACACTTCTAGTAGAGTTATTTCCGCAGGACCTTTAATTGGGTTCCAAACACAATAGAACCAAATCACTTATTTTGAAAAAACAATTGACGAACGTTTCTTGTTATGGCTAAATAATGAGTAATGATTGAAGAATTTCATCTTATGATTTTCATTATTTCTTTGCTTTGGAAAAATATAACAAATTCTATAATAATCCAAATTTCAGGGTGAATGTTGTGCCAAATTATACAAGGATCATTATTAGATTGAGCAAAAACTCTATTGGAAACTGTTACCTGATTTTTGGGTCGGATATTTGTGCAAGCTTTAGCAGTTTTCTGTAGTTTTTTATGAATAAGTCCTTTTTATTACATATTTACTCTTCAATTGCTTATCAAGGTACAATAATATATTTAATTAGGTTTCCATAATAATAAGATAAAGTATTCTTCCAATTTTATGTATTGTATCGCTCTGATGATGGTCACCAAGTGGTTGAGCCCGGACAGTGGATAAAACTCTACGAGATCAGTGTGAATTGAAGACTCTTTGAAGATTTGTTGATCGAAACCATTTCCTCCACTTATTCCTCCTATTTTACTGCACAAATATAACGTACAGAAGTGACGTTTCATATTTTTGACGGGATAACTTATAGATATAAAATTTAGCAGACAGAGCACAGCTAGCAGAGCTACGCAATAGGACAGATATCTCATTGCGTACCTTCTGCGGTATAACTATTGATGAATTCATCATTAATTATTGTAGAATTGGGCCTTCAACATTTCGATGCAATCCTTTGAACTCTTATGAATCCAGGAAAACTTAAAAAACTCTCTTTACTTATTTATTCTAATGCAGAATGTCAAGAAAGGTACTTTTTGTGATATAAAGCCATTTTATAAAGCCATGAAATTCTCAAGATTTCTTCGCAAGTCATAAAGATAAACAAGGAATTATGTGATTGGGGTATTCAAATTTGAATCATTCCGAGAGAAAAATATATCAAATCTAATGTATTGATTACTGCCAAATGATGCACGGTAATGAGCAAGAGAGGTAGGCCATAAAAGCTGAATTCACACCTGGGTTCTCTCCATTCTCTGCGGGCGTTTCCACGCCAACGTGATATTATGCGGGAAAATATTAGAGTGCCCTATGCTTATTTACGGTGAAGAAATTTCCTTGCGATTTACATAAAGCCCGTGCACCAGCTTCGGCTTTTTCATTAAATTTAGTTACACAGTAGCTACGATTTACATGCTATGAAAATATTGGCCCAGTTGTATTTTATTTGAAGCAATAACACGAACAGTATATGAAGGCTGCGGAATGTTAATTTTGATTTCTACATTCATAAAGTTCTATTAATCCTATTTGTTAGATTTCCCTACAGATTAGATTTTCTATATACACAATGGATGCTTGGCACCAATCGCATGTAGCATAGCTAACTTCAATTACATTTTCGCATATTTGAATCTCATTCTTTGACATTTACATACGGATTAATAACTTAAACAAGTTTTTTATCTGAGTATTACAGGTGGGTGAATCGTTCCCAGAATAAGTTTTTTTCGATAAAACGTCATCAAAAAATTGAATTGAAAACATTTGACCGTTGTCTTATGCAACTGGGCCCCAGACTTTGATCTAAATTGCGTATTCATAAGAATTGCATGACAGTTAGGGATGATATCTGTGATGATTAGGACACAGCAAGTGGAGAATATTTTCAGTGAGCTACAAGTCACCCTGAATAAAAATATCGCAGTTATGTTGATATAACATCACATATAGTTCGGTACAATGTTACTCACGATTTCAAGTTGCAACTATGACAAAGCAAAATAATTAAGGCTTCCAGCTCTGGTCGATAAGATGTTGCGAGTTCCCAAGTCAACAGGATAATAATAGCTAGCTTGCTTGTTGCATTCGGCTGTTATAATCAACGTGTTACACAGCATGTGAGGTAACAAAGCGTTGAAACTTTGTTCCAGAAGAGAACAAATCCTAGAACTGTAGAATCCAGGCTTGTGTCGCTCTGTTAATGTTTCTCTTTCGTCAATTTCAATTCCCTTCCTTTTCCGGTAACTTGCAAACTACCATGTGTAACTGCTTGATATTAAATTGCTGTTGGATGTTTTCTTTGAGTAAGAACGTTTCTAGTTGGAAGTGCGATGAGTGATTATTATAACGCTTGTTCCAATTAAACTCCAATTCCAAGTTTTGTATTTACTTATGCACGATGCTTGTTGGACGCTGTTCATACTATAATAAATCGAATTTTTAATGATCAGATCGTTCAATGATTATCATCCTACTTTTTTAGTAGCGCTACAGCCGTGTTGCTGAATCTTTTTCATTTCGATCTTGGAGAGTAGGCTTTTATTCGTATGGTTGTATCACAGTGTTTGAAGGTTGGTAAAATCTGATCGGTTTGGTTTTTTCAATTATCTTGTATATGAGCAACCTAGACCATCTGCACACAGAGCTACTGGAAAGGAACTGAACTGGTTGGTAGCTTGAATCACTAACCAGTTACTGACTCATTAGTGACTGGGCTCCACACACAGAACTATTCATCGCCGATTGAAATCTGTAGTTTGTACAGTCTTATCATAGATGCAAAGCTGTCATCAAATGTTGCTTTGTCAACTTCAGAAGACAATACTAGAGACGATAGAATCATCATGACGTATTATAATATTATAAGGGGAAAAACGAACAAAATATAGTTCTGGGCTAACTCTTACCGCCATTTGTTTGTTGTTGCAAAGAAACTTGGAGTTTCATATACTCTTTGTACACGGAGCCACTGAGAAGGAACTAATTTGTGATGCGAATAACTAACCAGTTCACTTTGGGTCACTTCCTGTCTAATTAAATAGGACGCCACACACGACGCTACTGATAGTGGACTTGTCACTGATTTACTGAGACCAGTTTATAATCAGTCACCAAGTGACTCGCATGTCGAGTGGCCTAGTGATTTGGGTTTCCAGTTCCCAAGTGATTCGACAGGATGAACGACCAACACCTCAAAATTAGCTTGTGGTGGAAGTGAAAAACGTACAATTTTATATAATCTCACTAATTCCAAATAAATTTCTTTGGACATTCTATGGAATGCTACAAACTGAGTATCTAAAACTTCAAGTTTTATTGTCGCAAATAACAAACGGCGGCAAAAATTCCTGTCAAGGTATGGGTGAATCCAGAATTCTGTTTGTTCTTCTCCTTATGATATGATAATACTACATATTGGCTTCATCATCGCTGGAATTGTCTTATGAAGTTGACAAAGCAACATTAGTTGACAACTTTGGATCCATGACGGAACTGAATAAGCTACGGGTTTCGATTGGCGATGAATAGCTTCGTGTGTGGATCCTGGTCACTAATAAGTCAGTAACTTGTTAGTAATTCAAGTTATCAGGCAGTTTAGTTTCTTCTCGGCAGATCTGTATACAGACGGCCTAAGTTTGAGGCATTAAATAGAATATTCAAAAGAAGTTATTCGAAATTGGTGAGATTATTTAAAATTGGACGTTTTTCCACCACGGATGAAAGGTTGAGTTGTCGGTCGTTCATCCGGCCGAATCCCTCAAATTACTCGGCAACTTTAGGCCGTCTACACACGGAGCTACTGAAAAGGAACTGAACTGGTTGGTAGCTTGGATCACTTACCAGTTACTAGCCTATTAGTGACCAAGCTTCACACACGAAGCTACTCATCGTCGATTAAAACCTGTAGTTTGTTTAGTTTCGCCATGGATGCCAAACTGTCAACAAGTATTGCTTTTTCAACTTCAGAAGACAATTCCAGCGACAAAATCATCATGACGCATAATCATATCAGAAGGAGAAGAATGAACAGAAGATAGTTCTGGGTTCACCCATGCCTTGAGAGAAATTTTCACGGCCGTTCATTTGTTGCTGAAAAGAAACTAACAGTTTCAGATGCTAAGTTTGTAGCATTCCATAGGATGTTCATAGGAAGTTATTTGAAATTGGTGGGATTATATCAAATTGAACGTTGTTCAACTTCCATTACGAGCAAAAGTTTG
This sequence comes from Dromius quadrimaculatus, assembly GCA_963989225.1. NCBI lineage: Eukaryota > Metazoa > Arthropoda > Insecta > Coleoptera > Carabidae > Dromius > Dromius quadrimaculatus. Next base: position 11,339,933 of record OZ022328.1, read on the forward strand.
AATTATTGGTCGTTCATCTTGCCGAATTACTTGAAAACTGGTAACCCAAATCACTAGGCAACCTGATAAAGTAGCTTCGTGTGCAGTGTCCCATTTAATCACACAGGAAGTGATTCAAAGTAGACTGGTTAGTGATTCGCGTCACATATCAGTTCCTTTTTAGTAGCTCCGTGTGAAGAGTAGTGATGGGTTGCTAAATAGCGGTCTGCTATTTTTTAACTGCTTTATAATTCGTAGCAGTTGGTTACTGCTACGAGCCAGAGAAACAGCTCCTATTTTAAATAGCAGTTAAAAATAAGTTGCTAAACGTGCAAATAAATAGCGGCACAGCACAGACATTAACATGGCAGTAATCACCGCTACGAGCTACAAAAGTAGCTGCTATTTAACGTAGCAGATGAGAGATAACTGCTGAACGCGTCAATCGTTAGCACCACAGTATCCAGATATGAACATGGTCAAACTATCAAACTGAAACTTTTTCACTGCTTTTCGCAGTTCGCTTGATGTTCGCGACCATTTCACTGTTCTTTTGGCTAGTTTCCATAATATTTTGTTTCTTTTATCGTTCGGAAATTTGGCACGGCATTGAACTCAGATAGGAACCTATGGCATAATGCTAATAAGATCAATTTTTTGATTCCACAGATCAACTTGGCAAACGAAGAGAAGTGCTTATTATTGACTTCACAGAGAACAGTCATTTCAAAAATCTGCCCTCAAGAAATATTTCTTTTATAATAAGTTATTTAATTGCGAAAGCACAAGTATGAAGAGCTTGTTTCTTATATAGTTATCTCGATGAATGAAACAAAACGAAGTAGTCTTGCATCTCCCACATTCAACCTAGTCCCTGTACTGTACGTTTAGGTATAGATTCAATTTATTTCAAGTTCAAGAAAAGACATCGCTAAATAAGATTCGCTTCTAAATATTATGTAGCTGCTATTATGATAGCAGCTATTTTCATCTGCTAAATGAGAGTAGCAGTAGCAGAATAAACTGCTATTCTAAAAAAGCAGGTTTGACACAATACTAGTGTAGAGCCTTATATGCAAGTCGCTTGGTCTGTTTACAGACTGATTCCCGTGAATTAGTAGCGTCGTGTCCAACGTTCCATTTAATTATACAGTAAGTGACTCAAAATGAACTGTTTAGTGATTCGAGTTACCAATCAGTTACTTTTCAGTAGCTCCGCCTGCAGACGACTTTAGTTAGTGATCTTCTTTTGGATGATCATGAGTACAAAGTCATGGAGCTCTGTAGATTATTTGTTGGAGTCACGACTAACATGAAAATTGTGTTCATATGACTCTTTTCGTTATTGACGATTCCAGGAATTCGTCCTCTGTTGAAACGATTCGAGGAATATTCCTCTTGCTGGTAAACAGCGGTATACTTTATTCATAGGATCTATTCTAATCTATATAATCAGAATTTTTCTAAAATTATACCCTATTCAGCACCTGATTTGGTAGGAATAAGTTTGTCCCACAGATTCCACTGAATTCAGGGTATTAAATATGAGAAGCCAGCTCTCATGATGTCAATACTCTACTATACAATAAACTTATAGTAAAATAATTCCAAAAATATTCTATTTATGGATACATGGCTTTCAAATTCTAAGTTGTCTCCGTCTTCAAGTTTTGTTTCCCCCTCTTCCGTTCTACAAAGTAATGCTGCACTTAAATATAACATTGCTTCATATAATAGAAGCAGATAGGAGAAAAATTTCCATACTTCAACACGAACAACTGCAATAACTCAAAACATCTTCGCCGTATCTGACTCAAGTAACAACGTTTCATTAGGTTAATCGTTTATTTTGCAAGACAAACAGAACATAAAGATACCAGAGCTACGATACGAGTTATTGTCTTTTTCTTTTCCTTGTAGGTGACATGAAGCAACAGTCGCAACTTTTCTTACATTGGGTAGAATGTTTATTTTTGATTTCAGTGAAGTTTATATAAGCTCTTGTGCAAAAATATTTTCTCGGTTGTAGGTCAACAGCATATTATAAAATGATAATAATAATCGAGTTACATAAGCAATATCTATTCTGTCTTATCATCTCAATTCTACATCTCAAATATAACGATATAATAGAGCTCCATCTTCAAAATAATTGAAATTTGGATGGATAAACACTTGAGTAGAGCGATATTGTGTAGAAGCTCTTGTTACGTTCTTAAAAAAATAGGATATAAAGATGGATATCAACTCACAGACGATGTTGAGCAGGAAAGAATCCTCCAGTCCTGTTCCAGGCAGATTCGGATTATCCCCTTGGCACTTCAGCATAGTGTTATCGTCTTCAGGGACTGGAGCAAAGGTCACAGAGCTTGTCACCACTGTCTCGTTGCCTCCTTCAGTGACCTGTCAACATATGAACACCTGTGAGAAGGGGTGGAAGGGTCAATTGGCAGTAGATACAGTAGATACTTCGACATGGGGAAAAAACATAAGTACTAACAGTTAAATGTGAAGAAATGATGAAGAAAATGGAGATATGTATAATTCATCTATGAAATATATTTAAATACCGGTCAATCATAAAGCATTTAATTATTTCCAATGACATTGATTAGCTGCTCATTTTTGTGAAGAGATACGATCTTTATAGGATTAAAAAGTATGTGCTATACTTATGGTCTTATATGTTAAGATTCTTCGACAAATTGTCTGTACCGGAAGACCACTTTACTTAAAAATGCAGAGATGATGAGCTGGAAACTTGTAGAAATCTTTATGTTGGTATTCTTAAAGTTGTCTCGAAAGTCTAATAGAATCTTATGTCTGCGTTTTGAGTTATTCAAAGTCAGAGGTAGCAAAACTCGGTTTCTTGCAAATATCTCGTTTTCTATGGCTCTTATAATATTGACACTTATCACAAAAATCATGAAGTATTAAATTTGCAACAAATTTTACACTGAAATTTTTTTTATGTGCTCAACCGTTTTTCAAAAGGAGTGCGGAAAAGGCGCAGCTCATAACTACTGTAATGCAAGGTCAACAGTAAATTCCGGTGGATAATACTTTGTACAAAATCAGTAAATTACTGAAATATCAATTGGTCAAAACATTAGTTTGATATTAATGCTGTAAATATAGATCACACAGCATTGAGGCAAGCTTGACCATTACACTGGCCGCAAACTGAAGTGAATTGTATCTCTGATTTCCTGCACTCGCAGCGTGCATCACAACCATTTTTACAGTTGCAAGATATTTTTTTCAATGATTCATCTAGAGCCGATGATTATATTGTTGTCACTAGTTTCAGCAACTCATTTTGCAGCACTAAGCTCCATTCTTGTATTACAGTATGTATGGCTGAGCGCTGCGCGTTTTCTGCGTCCTATTTCAAAAACGGTTGAGCGGATGAAATAATGTTTAAGCCAAAATTTGTTGCAGATTTCATGCTCCACAACTTCTTTGATGAATGTCAACATTATTGGAGCCATGGAAACCAAGAAATTTGCAACAGTCATCTTTGGGATATTTGACCTTGAATAACTTAAGGCGCAGACATGAGATTTCTTGAGACTCTTGATACAACTTTTGAAATGCCAAATTTTGTACAATTTTCCAGCTCATTATCTCTCATTCAAGAGTTATTCTTCATTTGTTTGAACTTAGAATATATCCAATAATGTACAAGTGAGTCCTGTTGTGTCCACGTCAAATAACTTTTTATTGAAATGATGATATGTTAGCCTATTGATATATATATATATATATATATATATATATATATATATATATATATATATATATATATATATATATATATATATATATATATATATATATCACTTCAGGTGATGAGATTTTGTAATCAATTTTCCCACAATTTTTCTTCTATGGTATTTTCATTGCGAAAATAATACTATTAAACCCAATTTGCTCAAAGAATGAAGTTTGGCGCTATCCGGATAGCAGTTGAAGCTTCAATCTTAATCTTTAAATTTTTCTATGTCAAATTCGGTCAAAGATCTAAAGAGAAGATAGTTCCACAATAAATTTGATAGGTGAGCGAGGAGTGAATGAGTATATATAGATATATATATATATATATATATATATATATATATATATAAGAAAATTGTTGTTTATCGACTGTAAATATTATATGTTATGATGTTTATTGGGTAGTCAGTCTTTAATTATTCAAAAATTCTCATTTATTTCAATGACCCAAGCTTTCACCAATAATTTTTGGCTTCTTCAGGGGACTAAAGTAATGTAAACAATAAGACAGTTAAATCAAATTAACAAGTAAAAACGGATAAACTTCAACTTACAGAAAAATAGAGAATTAATAATCACAAACATTGAGAAAACTAACAACTGGACAAGAGTAAACCAACCATAAAAAACCATAAAAAACCATCAAAAACTCTTGAAAAATCAATAAATAAAAAAGGATGGAGGAATAAAATAACTGACGATGATAAAAATATAAAAATATATATTCTTCGCAAAACATGTGTAGAATTTGATAGATAAATAAATGAATAATCAACAAATGAATAAATTCTTTGAAATTGAAAAAATAAATAAACAAGGAGTGTCATGAATATGAACACTTGATTATATTCGAATAATATGAACTTAAATTTTGGGTATCTGTTTTTTTATTAAGAGTGTTGCTATGGAAATTTACATGATACATTTCAAGAAACAGACGCTTGACATAATTATCACTCCTGTCAAGAATTTCAACATTATCAAAATCTGGATGATGCTTGGATTTGCTAGTATGAATTGATAATGCACAACAGTTGACTTTTCTAGGATTACTACAATCACTCCTATGGGCTATAATTCTTGACTTCAAAAGCCTACATGTCTGTCTATAAATTGAAGTGCAGTCCTTACAACTGATTTTATAAATAACATCACTTTGATTATCAATAGATGCGGAATCTTTAAGTTTAGTGTAAAGACTTCTGATAGTGAGGTAATTCTTAAATGTTATAATGGAATAATCATTCTTTAGAATTTTTCTAATTTTGTCAGATAAAAAAGGGATATATAGTAAAGATTTATAAATGACAGCATCAGAGGAAGATCGATTGCTCAAATTAGAAGGAAGAGAAATTGATAAATTGCAATCATTAATATTAGAATTGATATTGTTCAAAAAATCATTATTATTATTTCTAAAAATGTATTCATTGATAAAATGTAAGAAATAACCATTATATAAGAAAATATATTTCAATTTTTGTAGATTTTCATGGAGATACTTATCATCAGAAATATATGAAACTCTGTTTTTCATATTAACTAAAGTATTAATTTTCTGTTTTAAATTATGTTGAGACAAAAAATGTATGTATCTCTTAGAAGATATAGGTTTCTGATACCAACTCAATTCTATTTTGTTATGAATATTCCTGATTAAAAGTACGTCCAGAAAAGCAATTTTTCTCTCAGATTCTTTTTCAATAGTGAATTTTATAGAAGAATTGTAGGAGTTAAATGTCGAAAGTAATTCAGGGATATCATCTTCCTTCACAGATAGAATAATGTCATCTACAAACTTTTAGATGAATGGAATATTAAAAGAGAGTTTAGGGATACAAGAATCAAGAAGATCATCCATAACAAACTGTGACAGGATAGGACTTATAATACTACCCATAGGACAGCCATCAGTTTGCTTATAGAATTTATTCTTGAATTGACAATAATTTGAACCAAAAATTAAGGACAGTATTTCAGAGAATTGATCCAAAGTCAGTCTACAATGTAATGAAATGATATTCCAATTCTTAAAGATGACAGAAGAAGCTAAATCCTCAGTAATGTTACTAAATAAAGAGACCACATCTAAGCTAATCAAAATATGGTCATCAGGGAGTTCAAAACCTCTAATAAATTCGGAAAAATGGAATGAATCTTTAACATAATAAGGATTATCAGCATTATAAGATTTAGAAAGTATATTAGTTGAAAAAGAACAGTTTTGTATTAGGAGAATTAATAGAGGATATGACTGGACGTAAAGATAAAGAAGGCTTATGAATTTTGGTAGCACCATAAAATTTTGGGGACACTGCATTATAAAAAAATAATTCTTTAGCTTCTTTATCAGTAACAAGTTTTTTTTGATTTCAGGTTTGTAACTAATTTATTAGATTTATGTTGTAAAGAAAATGTCGGATCACGTGGAAGTAAAGTGTAGGAGGAAGTATCATTTAGAATTTCTTCAGACTTTGCTTCATATTCACATCTGTCCATGATAACTGTAACTCCACCCTTGTCAGATTGAGTAACAATTATGTCATTATTGTTTTTCAAAAATTTTTTTGTACGAATATATAAATTTTGAATCAAAGAGATTCTATTTTGATTATTATTGAAAGCTCAGTTTGGAGACAACATATTATCCATAACTCGTGTCCCTGCCTGGTATATTCAGCGCAAGATATCGGAAAGAATGTGATGTGATATAAAAATGTTCTGCTGATTTATCCAATGCAATTTATTATCATTCATGTATAGCCCAATTAAATTAGAGTTCCACCTTGGAATGAGAGGTAATAGACTGAAAACTTGTATAAACCTTAATTAAATATATCATGAAATCTCGTGTCTGCGCTTCAAGTTCTTCAAGGTTACAGGTCCCAAAAATTGGTATTTTGCAAATTTTCCGGTTTCTATGGCTTCAAGAATGTTGACAAGAATGGAGTTGGGTGCTGGAAAATCAATTTCTAAAACCAATGACAACAAAATCACCATCGACTCCGGATGAACTACTGGAAACAATATTTTGCACGCTATGGGGTGCAGAAAATCAGAATTGCAATGGATCTCAGCCTGTGGTCAGTGTATAGGGCAAGCCTGAGAGTTTACAATTCAGAATTGCCAAGATATCTTGCGCGGACTATATAAGAACTTATCTGAGAGGCGAGATGTGCGTTATCGAGATCAACATCGAGGCAATTTGGAGTCTGCTGAAACTCAATAGACGCAGCTCTTCAGAGCATATCTGAGGTATTGGACATGAGTTACGGCAGTATTAGAAACAGTCAACCTCGTATTGCCCACGAAATAGGCTTTGTGTCAGGTAACGCTTTGGAGCAGAAATTGAACACAGCATCGGCTGGGAACATAAGAACATCTGCTATTCAATTCGCACTTGTCACCATAAGACCTCTACATTTTTATTCAAATTTCCAGTATTGCAGCTCCTAGATCAATTATTTGATGAAAAATTGGAAATTTTGGCGGAACTCGATCAACAATAGTACTAACTTGTGCCGCACAATGGTTGAAATTCAAATACGACTTAAGGAGGCTCTCAGGCGAATTTAGATTCGATCACTTCACTCAATATTTTGATTCAATTATCAATTTTTAATTACTTTCAGGATATAAAAAGCTTCTTGTCACGTGTTTTGATACATTTGAGCGGTCAAAATTGTTGATTAGTAGGAAGTCACCACAATCATGCTGAGGGCCACACTCATACCTACTTATATAGACTCATGCCAATTCTGAGGGGTGTTAGTCCAATCGGATAGGTCTGGCTTTTTGAACCTTGACTTGAAATAGTTATTCGAACATAATATATTAATCTTAGGCCTGGTTGCATGAACGTGCCTTAACTAAAGAGCTCTTCAAAAATGAACAATATCAAATCGAATATATTCATCAAATCAGTTGCATAGCATTGCTGTCAAAAATTCGATTTGATATTGTTCATTTTTGGAGAACTGTTTAGTTAATGAACGTTCATGCAACCGAGCATTAGACTCCTATACTTTAACGTAAGCAAGCCAAGTTATTGCACACATTTATTACCTGGTATCTGTATAAAGCATCATTAGTCAAGATTCGTAGCCTCCAAACGTTCTTATACCTACAGTAGTGAGAATACATACACAAAATTCCAGCCTGACGCTGACTCTCCCTCTATACAATATAGTGACATAGACGACTGCCACGATACGATTTTGTTTGAGAGAATGATTGACACGTGCCAGAGATGTACGCTTGATGAAAATCTATTTGAAATACTGATATGATACATAAAGCAATTTGAATTATTAATAATTATCAGAGAATGATTTTATGGTACCTACAGCAAACGTGAATGCATATATTATGTTTTAATGATATATAATATGCATTGCAATTCTAGTGGACGAAAACTAATGACAAATTTACTTCCATCAGTTCTAAAATCATCAAATAATTGACTTGAAACATGAGGATATCATAAATATTGAATTTTCGTAATAACGTGAACAATTTTCTCAGTTCCAGTTTTACAATACTCAATTTTCTTCTATAACAGAAGAAACCGAGTGTGAAATAGATGAAATATCAAAAGCATTTAAGAAACGTAAGCGAAATGTTAGTGAATTGACTTGGCAAGCGAAAATAGCAAAGTGAAAACTGAGAGAATTCACGTCAGAAAGTTTCCTTGAGACGGAACATTAGTATGATGCTGTGCAGTTCGCAATACGTATCGCAGAAGTGAGCGAAGTTGTGCAGTTTCCAATACATAGAGCATTAATCAAAGTAACAAGATCTACAGTGCATAAATATGGAGCCTCAAAAAATGTATGATTGATTAATTTCCAATTTATACAACGGCAGTGACTGAGTTTGATATAAAAATAATTGACGATGAAGACTGGGAAGTCATGAATATTCGCCTCGATTGATCTATTAGAGGTAGATTTCATGATAAAATTGATGAATGAGATTGATTTTGTATGATAATAACTTCATGTTGATCTGCAAAGATAAATAATAATACTAATACATAAACCTGTATTCAGTTGATTGCCAGAGGAAATATTTTACATTACCCGCTTCATGAACTATGAAAAGTCCTCTAATTTTATTAGTGTAATGACTGTTATCAATTTCAGTTTCCAATACATAGAGCATTAATCAAAGTAACAAGATCTACAGTGCATAAATATGGAGCCTCAAATAATGTATGATTGATTAATTTCCAATTTATACAACGGCAGTGACTGAGTTTGATATAAAAATAATTGACGATGAAGACTGGGAAGTCATGAATATTCGCCTCGATTGATCTATTAGAGGTAGATTTCATGATAAAATTGATGAATGAGATTGATTTTGTATGATAATAACTTCATGTTGATCTGCAAATATAAATAATAATACTAATACATAAACCTGTATTCAGTTGATTGCCAGAGGAAATATTTTACATTACCCGCTTCATGAACTATGAAAAGTCCTCTAATTTTATTAGTGTAATGACTGTTATCAATTTGGATCTCATAACAATATACTATAAACACAGAATATTCCTCATAACAACTATCCTGTTTAGTACATACTTCGTACATGACACCATTAAACCGAACAAGTTTCCCAGAATTTGGAATATCATTCCACTCTACTAATGTGTCTGATATGTCACCATCAAAATACGAAACACAATTCTCGCTCTGTACTCATGATTTACATTCACAATAAAATCGTAGCGGAAGTATAAGATAAGCCACTAGTGCGCACAGAGATACAGACCGACACAAATAATGCGCACTCCATATAACACCAACTATATAGGTAGTTTCAGTTCTGTTTTATATACCCTGCAGGAATGTAATACGTATAGCGCATAGGTGGATTGTGGAGGTTATAAACAAGGAATGTAAAGTACAATTAGGATATGTTATCTGATTGTTGGAACTATTTTTCTTCTCATAAGTTGGTGCTGTGTTGAGTTTGTAAATGGAACGACATTAATGTTATTCTATTAAACAAAAGTGAGTTTGCTGTAGCGATCGTACTCGTCTATTCAAACTATTGTCTTAATTAATATCAAGAATAGCCAAATATATAAGTTGGAGTAATGAGGTACCATCAAATGAGGAAATGGCGAATATGTTCACGGATAGAAGTGTCTGTCGTGAAAAGCTACTGAAATTAAAGTGGATTCTCATCCTCTTATCACAATACTAGATGTTACCCGCCTTCGCTCACATACATGAATGTAATTTTTGAAATCAATAAACAAATATATGCATAAAAATTGATTGAAACTCTGTGCTGTCGATATTTTTTGTTCCTCTATTACAGAGTCAACTGATTGAACTTCCTCTCAGGAATATAATAATGGATTGCAGTACTCGGAAAAATCTGAGGCTTCTCTCAAGGTCATTTTTGAAATCAATGGAAAAAAGATTAATAATTGACTGCAGCACCAAGAAGAACCGCAGGCTCTGCAAAGTTATTTTTGTTGTTTTATTCCTGGGCTAACCGATGTTTTTAACTTCCTCTTTGAAACAGTCGCAGAGAATACGATTTCCCATATGAGAATATTGAAGTGAGTCAATTCATTTCCGGCGGGATGAAATTTGGAAAAATCCTTTTTCAGCGTTTGTGCATGTCATTATAGAAATTTATTTTCAAAATTCAAGCCTATCAGGTACAGACATTTGATCTGTGTGCTGTCTGTCAGTCAATTACGGAACAGTCTTATACCGTGTATTCCAAGTATTCGTTGTCATAGGACTTTGATATGGGAAATCAGTTTTTCGCAAATAAAAGTCTCTGAAAGAATACCATGCCACATTATTGTACAGTATGCTAGTGTATTCATTCCTCTGTCTCATTTTGCATTACATTTATCATTTTGATCTCATAAATTGTGAATAGTTCATTGAATCTATCACGGAATAATTTTCCCCTAATTATATGTGCTGTGATTGTATGATTGCTAACTTGAGCGCTTCACATGCAAGAGAAGGTAGGCCAGTTGTGAATTCGATTCCCGACGAAACAAAGAGTATTTTGTTCAAATCTCCATTTTCGTACATATTCTATCAGAATAAATGAAAATGGAGAAATATCCCAATGAAAAAAGTAATAACAAAATCGGGTAACGAGTTGAATAAACAGTGAATTAAGGAAGCTAGAGTGTATGTTTTTGATGTGAACCATTTTCTGCCAGACATAAAATGCCTTTTAAACATAACTTAATTGCCAAGGTGTAAAATTTTTCCATTCTTCCACAATTTTCTGATCGAATTCTCCTAAATTATTGGATTCCCTTTCATGTTTGTAGATTTTGGATTTTAAATGACCTCACAAGAAGAAATCCAACGGGCTCAAGTCAGGAGATCTTGATGACCATCCGATTGGTTCTTCCCTACAAATACATGCGTTAGGAAATACCATTGTCCAAATAATCCTGGACCATTTGCGCCGAATGAGCTGAACAGCCCTTATAATGATAGATTATTTCAACATTTTCCGCAACTTCTGCAATTTTTGGAACAAGGCTATTTTCTAGTAAATCGAGATATTTCTCACTGGACAAACTTCCATCAATAAAATAAGGTCCAATAATATGCTAACCCAAAATTCTAGCCCATACATTCAATTTTCGTATACAATATCACAAGAGACTGTATTTTTATCAATAAATTTTTCTTGAAAACATTGATTACCTAGCAACATCGTGAGAGTCATCTGTCCAATTGAATCACGAGAGCGTAGCTCGAGAGATATCATCTGAGCAGATGACTTAAAGGGTGTTGCTTGAAGGTAATCAATGTTTGAAAGAAAAATTTATGACAAAATTAAAGTCGCGAGTGATATTTGTGGAGAATATTTCTCGAATGAAATTGCTACTATAAGTACCTATTAAATAATGTTAGTTGCAACTACTAACCTCTTTTATTGAAAAATGCACTAAACTGTCTCCATATACTCTTGTATTTTTAGACTTTTTGTTTTCAATTTCATTACTTTCGGCGAAAAATGCTTTTCAAAAACGATTAAATTTTGACACTCCCGAGAACTGATTGTTTGTTTATATTAGAACTGTTTATTATTTCTCCATGACAAAGGCAATTTATCGCGATATATCGCTTGCCAACGGGAATTTACCGAGGCAACAAGAATTTACCGCGGCAAATTCCCGTTGGCAAGAAATTTATTATTATAATTGTCATTGTAACTATGCAAAATTTGTCAGTATAATTGACATGAGTGAAATAATCGAGGTGATTGCATATGCGGTAAGTTTTGAAGATTGGGCCGGTCCTTGACTATATTCGATCATTTTGCACATTGGCTCCAGACTTGAGTCTGAATGTAGTTCCATCTGTGGAACAGATTTTAGCTAATACATTTATGTTTTGATAAGCCTTCCCAAATGGATTCCCACAGAACAAAATTCTTCTTTCTTCATAGCCTACTTCTGATGGTTGAGGAGATTGGATTTTGTAGCTACGATATTTATGCTTCTTCAAAATTTGATTTCTCAACATAGCCTGTTTCGGGAGACCACGATCTCACGCTTTACCGCTGATTTACGGAAATCATGGTTAAAACATTTTCTTTTATAGTAGAGGATCCGAATTAAGAACGACCTTCACCCATCTGTTACAGCGGTGAAATTATTTTCTATCAAATTTAGTATACTACAGAATAAATCGCAAATCGGTTGGCTGAGAAATTCCTGGCAAGGCTATGATTAATTAAATATTGAAAATTGACTTTCTGTTTAACATTGCACTCATGAGTTTTACGAACGAATTGGTATTGACTAATCAAAAGTATAGAGCCTATAGAATATGTAAACGTTGGGTTGTCTATTTTTTTCCTGGTGTAACTGCCGATTTGACAGGTATGAACAGGTATATTAATATAAGCTATTATCATCCATCAGTTCTTTAATAAATCTCATATGAAAATAAGCGCTATTTAATTGTGAACACGATGATATAAGGTAGTCAGCAAAAAATCTGGTTCAAATGACGGTTGTCGAATTTTAGGGAGTGAAATTTTGATGTGTATCTATGCGGAATATTCAAGAAATGTTTCGAGTAAACTGCACTTTTAGTTCAGCCGATTGCAATCATAATGCAAGATGTACAACTAGATGTTATAGAAGTGCTTGATACAAAATTTCAATGTTCTACGACCGATTGTTTTGAATTTATGAAGAAAATTCCAGAAGTCTGTCATATAAAGTTCACTTCTGACTGAGCCGATTGGTACGGAAATAAAAGATGACCATTTGGATGCAACAGCAATTTCAAATGCTGAATTTCAAGATCCTACGGTTGATCATTCTGGATTTATCAGAAAAACGCGAAAAAAGTTTCAAGTAAAGTTCACTTCCGGTACAGACGATTGAAATCACAACTCAAGGTGCACAACTAAACCCCATAACAATCTTAAATACAAAATTTCAACATTATACGTTCAACCAATTTTGAGATTTGCGAGTTACGCACGCACGAACGAACATACGTATCGAAATCAAGCCAAAAATAGTCAAAATGGATTCAGGGATGCTTAAAACGGATATCTCCATCAATATTTCGATAGGTGAATTTTGTCGGTTTCACAATACTTCCTTGTACTCAGTACAAGTGAGTAACAAAAAGTCAATTTTCAATATTTAATTAATCATAGCTCTGCCAGGAATTTCTTAGCCAACCCATTTGCGATGTATTCTGTAGTATACTAAATTTTATAGAAAAAAATTTCACCGCTTTAACAGATGGGTGAAGGTTGTTCTTAATTCGGATCTCAGACTATTACTTTTGCATTTCCATCTTTATCCTTATTGATTATTTTCTTCTTTGAATGGTGTGGAGCAGCGCAAGCAGTACTTCCAAATCTCCGAATAATTTCGAGTACCATAGTCCATCCTGTATAAGGAAACCAACCTTTTTTCATGCCAGCAGAATACTGTGAGATATTGTGCAAACTCCGTCCTTTATAATACATTGTGATGATATTGACAAGATCATTTATACCTAGCGTATTCATTTTGACGTTTCAAACAATAAAAAACAAATGGAAAAGTATGAACAGGCTGCTAAATTTGTTTCTTGCAACTGAAGTTAGATGATATCTTAGTTTCCAAAATTGGATGAAAAAAGATATTATGATAAAAACGTGTGGGAAAATCAAATTTTGTACAAAATTCGAGTGAATAAAAAAAAAGAATGTGTCTTTCTGTCTTGTCAGGAATCGAATCCACAGCTCGCTTACCTTCTCTTGCATGAGAAGCGCCAACGTTAGCCACCGTACAATCACAGAGCATGTAATTAAAGGAACATTACACCGTGATGGATGAACAGACTATTTCAGATTCAAATTTTATTTTCATTGAAATTCATGGGATTTGAAAGTGTGATGCAAAATAAGATAGAGGTATGAATACACAAACTTATTATTTAATCAAGTGGCTGGAGACTTTCTATTCGCGAAAAACTGATTTCTTATATTTATGACAACGAATACTTGGGACACACGTTATGTAAAGAAGATAATGGAGTAAGATTCAAGACCCGCCAGACGTCACTTATTTCCTAAGAAACAAAATGTGTGAGATAGAGAAGTGTAAATATGTACTTTTATTATACGAAAACTTGCTAGTTTGTGTCGACGGCCAATTTACAGATACAGGGTGCGAGAGGTACGTTAAGGCATTACTCACTTTTCTTGAAGTCTGAATGCTGATTTTTATGTAATCTCATGCAGAGGCCACATCTACGCCTAATTCCATTGATTGAGGCGTTGTTTAACTATAAACACATTCTCAATGACAATATATCAATCGTCATATAACGCCTCAATTCATGGAATCAGACGTAAGTATGGCCCCTGTATTAGAGAAGATTGCTGAAAATTGATAATCAACACTGCTAGCTACTTTTCGTCGGTAATAATTTTTGCTAGACTCTTTGAAGCTCACAAAGAATAACGTAATTTTGCTTATAGTCTAAGTCCCAATTTTTATATATGATACTTGGAGAACAATTTCTATTCTTTTTGTCACAGCAATCGTAGAGCTGAACATCCTCCAGACAAAATTCACTATTGGTACGCTTGATAGTAGACAAAGTATCTGTGAGCGTACCAACTCTCCCTTGGTCTGGCTGTTTACAAAAAGAATTGAAATTGCACCCTGAGTATCATATATAAAAATCAGAATGAGTGAGATTGAGTTTAAAAATATATGTTATTCGGATAAAGCTCTGTATAAAATGATTGAAAACACGTTCCAACATTTATCATCATTTATACACTTAAAAAAGGCAGCACATTGCTGTTGAAACGTTGTGTTCTCAATTATTTTATACAGAATTTCACCTAAATAAAACATATTTATCAAATAATGAGTTCTGAAAAGTTTTTTCCTTCATTGAGATTATGTTATTTTTTTTGCGAGCTCCAGAGCGTCTAGCAGGAATAAGTGATGATGGAAAATGTCTGGCAGTGCTGATTATCAATTTTCAGCAATGTTTTCTGGAACGTACAAAAAAATTAGCTCTCAGACTTGAAGAAAAGTGAGTAATAATTCAGCGTACCTCTAGCACCTCGTATTTATAAATTAGCCGTCAGTACAAACTAGCAAATATGCGAACCTACCATTGCAGTACCGACTAACAATACTCCAATTCACACATTTTATTCCTCAGAAAATAAGTAGCGTCTGGCAGGTCGAGATCTTGGACTATAACAAGTGTTAAGATTATCAGATTCTAAATTTACATTGATGGAAGAGGAAATACTTCTATAGTCTGTCTACTACATTGCAAGTGATTGCGAGTCAAACTTAAATGCTAACGCTTCTAAAGTCTCCGAGAATCTATACTTCCTGTTGAATGCGCATTGATAACTCACAGAGGACACATAACATTATCCATGGATTTAAAGAGCAAGTATCTACAAATCTTCCATATTTTGATCAAGAAGAAGTGATTTTGAACAATTGTGTGGAAGTCTGAAGTTCGAGTGAATAGGTTGCTGCGGAGCATGAGGCTCCAATTGAGCAGAAATGAGCTTGGATGAACGTCAACATAAAATTTGTCCTCGGATAGATTGATTACTCATTGAATAAAAATTATAGCGCTACTAGAAACTCCAACAGCACTGAGTGGTCAGTTACTCACATTGCATAGATACCGTTTACATGAATGAAAAATGTAATTATCTTGAGATCTTTTATAGGTAGATTGGAAAGAAGGTACCTCAGTTTTTGAAGAAAATGTACCGTATCTGGGTGATATAGATGGATTACGTCGGATTGATATAACTGTTGCGAGAAACAAATGAAAATGAGAAAAATCATTCGTGTAAAAGAGGTGTGAGAGATATTATGGATAAAAGTAACTACTATAATTTGACTGTTGGTCATTATTTATGACTCACCTGTCCTCGGCGAAACTGGCGGTTATCCCTGAACCACGTAATAACAGCACGAGGTCTCGAACCAGCAGCCTCACAAGTCACAACGTACTCCTTCTCAGCTTCTAATTGCCGAGGTTTATGTAGAATTTTCACGGTGAGAGGCCGTACTGAAATAAACGGAAATATACAATTACTGTATGGATATTACTCACACTTTCAATCATTAGAACAAAATATAAGATCAACTAGTGTTCTTCTAAGCAACAATTTGAATGATAGCTGTGTCTACAGTTGATGCCCTATTCAGGATGATGATATAAATACCGACTCCTGGACTCGCTATTTCATGAAACTATCAACAATCATTTATTCTTATTTGATTTTCTACCTCAGTTTGTATTGTGATATCTGACGAACCTATCAATATTTCTCATTTTAAGTCCTCAAGCATCAAAGATGAATCTAAAATTATCTGAATAACTGTATTTGTTTTATGTCGATAGTTTCATGAAATTTCAACACCTGTCTGCATAAATAATAGAAACTTCATCCCACGTCAAGCTCGTCATGAATTAATAATATATCCTGTTATATATTCATGAATTTTTCTTTTACTGTATGAAATCATTACAAATTTATGTAACTCATCGAGATTTATGCCAATTACTATAACTGACATAATCAGGAGTAGAATAGAAATTCTCATTTCAATGGGTCTATTCACTAAAAAAAAGTCATCACGGCTTCATTAGCGGTACTGCAAATAAATTTCCAGAGAAGTTATCAATTATGAGTCACAAATTTCAGCTTTGACAGCTGGACACTGTGAAGCTAAACGTTGTCGTACGATGACATGTTACAGGAGAAGTAATATTATAGTAATACAGTTCTCATGAATTTTCAACGATATTGTGCTGAAAAATATAAATAAGCCATATTTGTTCAGTCCTCCGAGAGAGGAAATCGTCGATGAAGCAAGAGGGGACCTGGATATTAGGTACGTACATGAAATCATAACTGCTCCAGGACAATGCATTCACAAGTTCAAATGTTTGCCTCTGCAGGTGTGCAATCACAAAACCTAACAGTATACGAATGTACACACTTGTCATAAGGATGTATTTATTGGTTACGCCAATACATAGGTAGGACACTTGCACTCATCAAATAACGTAAAACAAGTTCAAAATCGTTATAACATTGCCTTGAAGCAATAATGACTAATTCCATGGGATTCAGCTACCTATATATTCATATTGATCACTTACATAGCAGTTCAAGTCGCACCATCTTTTCAGCTGGCATACTGAGTTTAGTATTACTGGCTTGGCACTTGTAGGTCGAGTTAAGATGTTGTCGACGTACTCTAGGCACTTCTAATTTGTTCACCATAACACTGTGCTTGAAGGAGAGCTGACCTTCCACCAAACGGTCGTTTACGAACCAAGAAACAGTTGGAACAGGTCGACCTGTAACAATGAAAACAAAGATTATCAATCGGAAGTTCATAAATCCAGACAAATATATCCGCTTCCACTCGAACCATGCAATAGAAATAATGATTAGGCATTTGTGCTACCAATAATGACCAATCAGTCAACTCAATTATAAATTGGACTAAGAATCACAATTTTTTTATCATAAAGTAGTTGTAAAATCGTTGTAGATAATAATTTCATACTAAAAATATTATCTGAAATGATGGAGCTATAAAAAGAAGTATACAATAAAGTCTGAAAGCATGATGAAGTGGTTCAATAATGTCGGTTTTCTGCGTGTTGTCGTCATCATAAGGATTCCAGCCTCATATCGCTATTCGGATGATGTAGTGAGTCCAACTTGTCATTGTTTTCTCATTTCTGTTCATAACGCACTTAGTCATCTGTGGCCGCACGTGCCTGGCATTCTGTTGCATTATGTGCGCTCCAAGTCCTTTGCCAAAACCGCTTGCATCCTTCCATCACGATGCTTTTTGGTCATATGTTAAATTACAGCTCACAGAAGAGAAAACGCTTTGTATGAAAGTTCTGCGGGCTCATATTGTTGTCAAACTTATGCAAGAGAGTTGAAATAGAATAATTATGTTTTTAAAATAGTCAAACTTATATTTGACATTGTATACGATATTCAGTCTTCCTTTTGTGTCTTATTTAATACGATCATTGTACAAATAATGATATATAACTAGAATTGGAATGACCATCATAATCAATACAATACTTGTGAGCTTCATGATTATTTCAATTGAATTAACTCACTTTGAGCATAGAAGAGTTTGAAATTTGAGGAAAGATGACGATTTCACAAACATGTCTCGTCAATACTCCAAAAAATTCAAGCAATATAGGCTACGTGCATGAAGTCTACTAGCGCCTCTAGGCGGGCAATGGAGAACGATTGAACTCCCATTTTATCATTGTTCCATACCTATAAATTTTTAAATGTACTAATATTATTTAATTCAGTTGTGTGCGTATAATATAACTTGCATAGCATGAAAGGTACGTTGAAATTACTTATTTTGACTATTCCATTCGTAGTATTTATAACAAGGTGAACAATACTAAATCGCCATAGAAACGGTGTATATCAGTGGGTATTTGGATGTGTAAAAATACCAGCGAGTATTACACTAGTGGTCAGGGTGATTATTTTACTCAAAGATGTGGATACCTCCAATTTGTCATCTCGTGTTTTCTTCGTATTTAATGGAATATTTCTCTGAATATCTTCATCAATTTCATCTTCTGATTTATCATTTAACCTTTTTGAAGTAATTTCGATATCAGAACGCAATTCATTTCTGTATTATATGTCGAAGGAAATGCAAGAAAATCTAATTTTTTAATTTGACAGAAGCTTGTTTACTCGTTCCTATGAAAATAACGTGACTTGTTAACTTGATTTGTAGGAAACTAGTTTGAAAAAATGGTTTGACTTCTGGAATAGTCCTCCATATAACATTTGTAGTTAAAGTATTATAGACTATTTTTGTGGTGCAATCACTCATGTTTATTGTGCTTGTGGATACCACTCGTGCTGCACACTCGTGGTATTCAAACGCAAGCACAATAAACATTCGTGATAGCACCACAAAAATAATCGATAATACTTCTACTACTTATGGTATGATAAATGAGTATTTTTTTCTTCAATTATAACGTACCTATTGGATAAAACGTCTTAATTCGTCCAAATTGACAGAGTAACCTCAAATTATGACGCCGATGATCTTGCGGATCGGGTTTGTATGTATCAAACACTGTATTCCTTCTACCAAAGAAGCATTGAAGAGAAGCGTGAAACTAGTTTTGCCATATTAAACATGTTGAGGAATATGTTGCTGACAATATTAATAACAAAATTATTGCGAAGTGAACTCGACAAACTTCTTTTCTGAAACATCTTACAAATTAGAGATAGAGGTGAATTAATAAATCCCAAGTCGATGACGAATTTTTCTGATTGCACAATCGAATTACAAACATCTTTGTTACATAGATCAATAATGAAAGACAGATAATACTCTATTTACCGCTTTAATCTAATTCATTCTTTTTTTCATGTTAAAACTGCGTACATGAGATCTATGAAACAATATTTCATTTGAATCATCCTCAACACAACAGCCTGAGAAAGAAAAAGTGTTTTCTTGAGTTTTATATGCAATTATTTACACTTTTAAACTACATTGCTCGATGACGTATTCTGAGAAATGGAATTCAATGCTTACAATGGTGCTCACCATGAGCGCTCGCATCGATATTTGTCTAAACTCCGCCCCCTTGCACAAAGCCTATATTGGCTTTTGTAATGGTTCATCCATAGAAAAGTCTATCAGCCACAAAGTATAACCCTGATCCTGTTCCACACTCACATTAGTGCTGTACCCATCATTCAATCAATAGAATACAGCAACAGCATGAATCGTGCCCAATAAACTATCATTCTTACTTCAAGAAAACTGATTGATAAGAGTAGCAATTTGAAGTGATAAAGGTGATGTGATGGTAATTAATGAAAGTTTTAGAGCTTGAATGGTAAAATTCTACCACTTACGTGGTGACTAATACGACTTGCAGTTGTAAAACAGATAAAGCATCAAACATCAGAGTTTCGACGCTAAAAATAGTATTTTCCTTCTTCCAGGACTTGAATAAGACGCCATATTATAGCACTACGCTACATGCAGGAGTGGTCCATTATGGTATTTCAACAAGTTGCCATGGCAACAATATAAAATTGTTTTTTATCTCCTAACTACTAGTTGATTTGAAGATTATTATTATTCAATTGAATATTGATTTGATGCGTCATTTATTTTACTGGAACTGGCTATTTCATTTAGATAGCTTCAAAATTTTCATTTACGATTCCAATTTTGTTGAAATTAGTGAGTTATTACAGCTCTGTATCCATTTACATACATAATACACAGGTCAGCTCACATCTCAAAAATTGATCAAATGAATAAGTATTTGATATTCTACTTCCAGGAGAAAAAAGGATGTCACCATAATTCTTAACGATTCAGTATAGAAAGCGATAAAAAAAAAACTATTATGTTTGGTACCTACAAAAAATACAATTTTGGGATTCGTAAGATCACTGTACGACTTTCTTACTCATCCCAGAATTTCGAATTTCTTATACATGTTAAACAAATATTTATTTATGCTTAACGAGCTCTACTCCTTCGCACAATATTTAAGTACGGAAAATGTTCCTGAACTATCAATTTATACTAGGTTTGGTTAGCTTTTGCGAACCTAGACTATTCTTATTGGAAATGTGTCGCGATCGATTTATAACTTTGGTTTATATCACTTCAGTTTTTTCCCTCATGTTCAACCAGTTAAGTGGTAAGGCCTCACCATTTATACTTTCAATCACTTGAGTGATGCAATTCAGTTTTATCAGTGTACCATACTTGATAAACACAGTCCATAGTGCATCCCAAAGTACTATCATGGGCTCTACTGGATTCGTGGGCCATATAGCATTTTGTGTTCTCTATATGAGATGATAATCATGTGATAAACAAATAACTTATTATTACTCTCTCTTTCAGGACTGAAACCTTCTCGCAATTACAGAAATTCATAAAATTCAATCATTATGAATATTATTTTTTCTAATAGTACTACATTTTCCAAACTGTCTTTACTTCAAAGTGAAAATTTCCAAACTCTCTGAATTTTATTGGTTTCGGTGGACCCTAGATCCCTTCTCGTGGACCTTAAATTATTCTTCTCGCCAAAGTAGACCCCGTCGAGTCTCCTGTGAACTCCAGGGGGTCCACGTGAATCACTGCTGTAAAGTAGAGAGAAAATGACAGTCATATCTATACTATTTAGATCTTCATATTGGAGAGAAAAAATCATATGAATACTCTTTTATCACTGTACTTTGATATTTGCTGTAAAATTATCCAAACCAGGAGCCTTCTCATTCTCTAAGCGCATACATTCCCTCTTATCAATGTCACGTCAGTTTTACTAATGTTAAATACATTCTTGTTGAAAACTTTGAACAATTTAATGGACTGTAATTAGTTCTTCAATTGATATGTTCAAAATACAAAATAAGGCAAATCCCTTTTGAAAAGTATGAGGGCACAACTCGTCAAAAGATAAAATGATTTGGTTGAATCAACGCAATGAGATTCATTAATTTTACAGTCATAATAAGGTCTGCTCATGTACCATTCTGACGGCATGGGCGAAAGGATCAAGGGACAGGAATCCTAGTATAGTACAGGTCAATTTATTTTAGCATGAGTTTACTTCGCTAATAGCATGGTGAACCGCGGCACAGCATGAAGTCTGTTTACCTGTGAAAAAGGGTGGTATCAAGAATATTTTTCTTTTAAGTAAATTTCTGTATTTTTCCTAGAACATAATATTTAGATGTAAGAAAAAAGTATTTGGTAATTATTCTATATACATTTCAATTTTAAAATTTGAATTAATACTTAAACTGTAACTTTTTTTTAAATTCAAGCTAATATTAAAATAAAAGTCAAAATAATTTTAGTACAGTCCAGAAAAAAGAAAATTTATTAGCTGCTTATAGCCCCCTAACTGTGAGGATTTCCTAGAACCATGCTAAAATAATTTGTCCTGTACTATAACAATTAATTCTCCGGAATGATGCCAATGGACTCAACAGCTTAGAAAGTGGTAACCATTTATCAGAATTTGAAACAAAACTAAATCTCTCATAAACCAACTTTTCAGGAATATTCTAATGGAAAACACTCTGAAATACTTCTTGACAAGATTTGATTACGATTGAGACTTCACTGTTCACTAATTCGTCTCCAATTTATCTTGATTCACAATAAAGTATTTTTCCTCCTCCATTTTCGTTGGTAAAGTCGATCAAACTGTTTAATCATGCAGCATACTTCGACGATAGAAATGATTGGTATATCCCCACTTCACCAGCTTTAACAATCCTCATTCATATCTGTTCGTTCATATTCACCCCATCATACAAATTTCTTTGCCTTACACTGGATTCGTTTCATAATAAAATCACCATTTGTACTGATAACAGCTCACACACACCTCACATTCACAATGTATATTCATATTATCCGATTGACTCCAAATGGAATAGAGATAAGAGTTTGAACTACCATGAGGTGCAGCTTGCTTTTATACCGATGGCAAGCACTACTTTTCACTTCCCAGAAGCATTCCTCAGCCAAATTTCCTACACCTTCCATCTGCTATTCTGGAAAGAGAACGGTCTTACAGTTAAATAGTTGATGGAATGATTTATTTAATTGCCTGTCTCCTCATTAATCGGATTAGTAAGAGGGAGTTCATCTCAAAGATTTAACAAAAATCAGTTTCCGAAATTATTTACTTGTGAATTATGCGAAAAAGATTTGTTAACTCATAACAAGATGATCTAGATTTGATTGCATAAATCTTATGAACTCCATAGCTCTCTTTCGTTCAGTGTTAAAATATATTTGAATGAAACAATTCTCCATCTCTTTTGCGATTATTGTACGCTTAGCTGCCATTTAATGGCAGAGCTCAATTGGTGAAAACCAATGTGGATCTTATATGCACAAAAACTTACCACTCCTGGTATAGACTATTAGTTTTGGACCTTTTTTGCATTCACATTTTATATTAACAATTTCAGTTCTGTAGAGATGGGAATATATTTCTCAACTTCGAAACTTTAAAGTTAGACGTCATATCAGTTCTACAACTGCAAGTATTATGTGTTACCACTTAAGTGGTAAAATTTCATCATTCAAGTTGCGAAGCTTCACCACTCATCATCACATCGACCTTATCACTTCAACTTGTTAGAGATATCATGAAAATTGCTACTCGAACTATTCAAATTGCTATCCTTACCACTTAGTTTCTCCAGAATAGAAAATATATGGTCAACATGAATTTTGTATCATTCTGTAAAATTGTGGAGTTCTCCTTAAGCCCAAGCTCCAAAATTCATGATCGAGCAACAAAACATAGCTTTCCACTCTAAATACTCCAAATAACTACTCTAGTCCTGATAGAAAGAGCAACTTTATTTCAGTGTATTATAAAATGTTACTTGAACAATTATTTTCCTTTGTTTCTTCTAGTTTTCCTCCCCTATATTCTCCATTAAACTCCCGCTAGGTAGGGACCTTTCCGCTATCTAGTAATTGCAGGAAGTGCAGACATTTGTTTTACTTAGCCACCCTGATCTTAACAATAATCTCGAACACAAACGGCCGCTTGATTCATGTGCCTGTCGACAAGACACTACACAAGCACGGACATACGGACATTGTGGGTGTTAATGCATCACGTGCTCACGCAGGGAAGCAGGATGTAAGATGCGCCTGCAGAATAATGTGCACAAGGAAGAGAGAGGGAAAATTATAACACATATATGTTGGAAAGAGATCAAGATTACATCGGAAGCAGAAAAAGAAGCTAGGATATCAAAGGTGATCGATTCGTTATATAAGCTTGAAATAGGATTCCGGTAAGACTCCGATTTGTGCCCTAAAAATCTAGATTTTTCTCCTGGAGAGTATCGATATAATAACGAGAAGAGAAATTCGTGAATTTTAGAATAGGTAGCATAATGATTGATTTCTTCTTTTTAATTTCTTGTTGAGAAATGCATTGACTGTTTTTATGAATCGTGAATCTCTTGTTGATAGTTTTACTTCATCATAGCAAGCACTCATAAATATCAAACGGCTAGAAGCTAGCCGTAAATTATTGATAATCATCAGGCTACATTATTCATAAATTGCTGTTCACACTCCAGTTTCAAAATGTGGAAATTGCCAATTGAAGCGTGAGGGAAAGTTTGATAACTTATCAAGTATCAATAAAGTTACCGAACAAATCTTGAACAAAGTTTAACCATCTTCCATCAAATATATAAGACATAGTCTAAGATTGTGAATTCTGACATAACATCGATTTTGACGATCTTTGTCAATAGTTGGTAGACTGTTCTATTTATATACACTTCGATTTGAGAAGACACGTCAGGATTGTCTTAAGTCTTAAATTGAGTGTCAAGTGATGTAATGAGCTTTTGAAGTGGCGGCATCAGCAAAAGTACAATAACTGAATATAAAATTTGAGGCATTAATCTTCAGGATCTTCCCGTAATTCATTGTTCATTACGATACAATTTCGTATTATGTTGAACATGATTTATTGAATCACTCATTCGTATGAAAATAATAAAAGGAAATGACGAATTAGATTGTCTTCAAGTTCATTGCACTTTTACAGATAACAGCTGGAGAAGACTCAAAACCTGTGCTGTTATCTGAAAGTTGATTAAACCAACTGTTATTCTTGAACATTAGGATGAAATCACATAATGATTTATTTGAAGAAACGGTGGAACATTGAATGAAACTCTGAAATAAAAGATAGTGATAGTCACAATTCTGAAAGCTTCTATTCTTTTCAAACAAAAAATACATAACCTACAAACGTAATGAAACTAAATTTAGTGAGTGAGTGAATGCAATATCACGTACGTTTTATTTGTTCAGCAAATAAATTCTACGAATTGAACATCATTGAAATGAACCGCATGTTGAGTTTGTAATAAATGTGAGAAAAAACGTGTATCAGGTGCTTTATTAATTAATTAATTAATTTCATTTGCGTTTCATGAAAACAAAAATTTTGGCATACCGCATAGTATTTTCATCAAAATTTTGACTTGAAATACGTTGATTGAACCACGATAATTTCATGCATAGTGAAAGATTACAGTTCGGAAAACGTTCCAAATTAATTTGCTGGACTAAATAGAGCGTTTACCTGAACCTCATCATATGGCTGCATATCAGAGAAACCACTATCAGCAAAAGCAGATATTTTCACAGATTCAAACTTTTCTGATAATTATGGTTATTTTTTTTGTTGTTGGGATTTATTTGAGGAAGCTCAGAACTCGTACATATCAGACTGAACTCGCTGTTATTGTCACTGGATCAAATAACTATAGAAGCACCTAAACGGCTCGTCGATTTATGAAGTAAAAATGAAATATATATATATATATATATATATATATATATATATATATATATATATATATATATATATATATATATATATATATATATATATATATATACAGGGTGTAACAGAAATAAGTACATTAAATTTAACCAGTTATAGGACTCATCAAGTGTAACAATATTTCTTAATAACTTTTTCCTGAAATCTCATTTTTTATTAGCCTTTTTACCCTCCCATAAATTGACGAGCCGTTCAGGTTCTAGCATAATTTGATCAAGTAGCAATAACAATAAAACAATCGATTTTGACAGATATAAGTTGTCAGATACTATTTATTTCTAATTATAAAAGATTTGTACAATAATAACTATTATATTGATTAAAAAAAAAAAGAATGTCTACCTTCACAAATAACGAGTGTACAGATATTGTATTGGCTTACGGTGAAGCTCAGGGAAATGCTGCTCTAGCTCAACGAATTTATTCGGACCGTTTTCCAAATCGTCGCCTTCCAAACATTCGCACTTTTGTGAATATGGTCCAGCATCTTCGAGATCACAGATCCTTTGAACCTGCTTGTCAAGATCGTGGTAGAACACGCCCTGATCACATAGCAAATATTGAAGAGGTTGTGTTGGAGAATGTTGAAGCTCAGCCAGGGTCTAGTACTCGAAGATTAGCACTGCAACAAAGAGTGTCACATATGACAATTTGGAGGATATTGAAAGAACAACAACTCCATCCTTACCATGTTCAGAAAGTTCAGTGCTTACTGCCTGAAGATTTACCGCGCAGACGCCAATTCTGCGAATGGATGCTAGGAAAAATTACCGAGCAGCAGAATTTTCTGTCAATTGTATTGGCAACAGATGAAGCTGGATTTACCAGGGAGGGTATCTTCAATATGCATAACACACATATCTGGTCCGACAGAAATCCTCACGCTGTAAGGGAAATCAATTTTCAGCAGAAATTTAATTTAAATGTTTGGGCCGGTATTATTAATGGACATCTTATTGGCCCTCACATAATGCCTCCACGCCTAAATGGCGAAGAATATGTATATTTTTTAAACAATGTGCTGTTTGAACTTATAGAAGATTTGCCCTTAGAAATTCGTCGAGACATGTGGTACATGCATGATGGTGCACCTTGTCACAATGCACTAGTAGTACGAAATTGGTTGAATGAAAAATTTCCTGCACGATGGATAGGACGAAATGGTCCTATTGCGTGGCCTGCCAGGTCGCCAGATTTGAATCCATGTGACTTTTTTTTGTGGGGATACATGAAGCACTTGGTATACTCAGATCCTATTGATACAATACAAGTTTTGAGAGAACGACTCGAAAATGCAGCTATAAGTATTCGCAATAGCCCACAGATTTTAGAAAGAGTAAATGATTCATTCCGTCGACGCCTTCAGTGTTGTATTGATAATAACGGTGGTCATTTTGAACACTTATTATAATTCAGTTGACCTATAATTTCTTCGTTAATTTATTGATTCGATAAATTTTATTTTATCACTTACCTTTGTCGCTCTCTTCAGAATTTTATCTTCTTTTGTATCTTTTGAACAAGTCTCATTTTTGGAGAAAAAACTATTCTAAACTTCTCTTGCGTGCTTGTGCACAGCCGGCGCGCATGTCTTGCGTCTTGCTGTTTCAAGCAGAAGTTCTCAAACAATGATCACTTCATTTGAAAGTTCGGTCAAGTACTCTCTGGTTTGGTCCAACAAGAGGTGTTCAATGCACCCTTTCTAATTGTCTTATCCTTAAATTCGACCACAAAGATACACGCTGCGCAACTCGGTACTATTAATGGATGCTTAGCTAGCATTTTTTGTTCAAAGAAACACTGTTTTAGTGTCACTGTTAAAGTTTTAGTTATTGGTGTCGCCATCTCTTGATTGTTAGCCTGACTGTTAGTTAATTCAGCGTGCCCAGCTGATTGCTATGAGTTCAATGACCTTCGTCATGTGAGATGTTCTGAGTGTTACATCAGTAATACATAATAAAAGCAAGATCATTCATAATCTTCTTGATATTCTGTTAGAGTATAAATTAATTTAGAAGACACTGAGGTATAAATAAGACTGTTATCTTGGAGAATTGATTTCAACGGTAAATCAATGGTAAATCTAACCTAAAGACAGTAAGCAAAAGTATGTATTGCCAAAATTCTCTTAGTTTTCCAGCTTAGTGATATGTCATGATAATTTCATAACAGTTATAAGCAGTGAAAAAATATTATTGAAGCACAAGGACACTACAGTTGAATTCTTCAATTTAATATGTCATGAAAATTTCATAACAGTTGTAAGCAGTGAAAAAACATTATTGAAGCACAAAGACACTACAGCCTAATTCTTCAGTTCAATAAATGAGTCATTAGGGCGTAGTCCCATGTACAATTTACAGAACCTGCCCGACGACTGTTCAAATTTGCAAATTAGGTGCTTATTCTTATTGACATCTGTCATTGTTCTAGCAAATGTCAAACATTCAGAATCATCCATGGGCGCACAGTGAAATTTTTGACTAAACTTCAATGAATTTTAACTCGATATCTAAGGAGCTTACAGACAAAATGTATTCGGAAAAGTTGTTACATTTGACGAGATCTATTACTGGTTAAAATTAATGTACTTATTTCTGTTACACCCTGTATATATATATATATATATATATATATATATATATATATATATATATATATATATATATATATATATATATATATATATATATATATATATATATATATATATGTAGGGTGTTTCACAGCTGCGGGTACAAGCGTGAATGGTATATGTTGTTTGATATCATCATAGCGTTTCTTCAGCACCGCACTGGTCTCGCTGTTCTATCGAATACTAGCAATACAAGTAGATAATAATCCAAATTTCATGATACTTGTCAAATAAGGAAATAAAATTTTATTATTTTCAATGGAACCAATTCACAATTGATAAAAGTTGATTACGTTTCAAAGATATTGATTTGTGAAAATAAGTGTATCACATGGAATTCGAATTTACAATTATTATTAGGAAAATAGCTCAGAACTTATGATGTCTAGGATACCGCTTTTGAGGAGAATGTTTTGCATAAACATGCTCTCCATTTTCCAGTACTATTTCGACTAATTCATTATTATTTAATTCGTTTGCGTCAACCATTTTTAATACAAATCATTATTTTTCTCACAAAGTCAAGTAGGTATATGTATCATTCACCAAGAAAACAAATTATCTGCCAGTCTACTATGAACTCAATAAAATTACATTAACTCACTCATAACGCAATTCAATTATCAGCAGTTATTTAATAATAGACATTGTATTTTAATAATAACTTTTACATAACTATTCATTAAAGTGACAGTGACAACAAAAATTTTTGACAGAAAACATGGAAACTGATTTTTCGAATTAAAAAAAAAAAACCGATCCGTAATTAGCATATCAGACAACATATATCTTCAACGTATGTATATATGTATATGAAGTTATAAAATTCAGTGTACAAATTTATTACTCATCATTAATATTATTATTATAATATATTATAAGAACATAATTTATTTGCTGAGAAAAAAATTCACACCAAAGGACTGGTAACTTATACTCATATTAATAGGCACTAGTGGTCGTCCAATAATCGAAATTTGACAATAATTGATTATATTGCTAAGTTTGAACGTTATTGAACTCAACTCTCCATCAACTTGGTATTCGACGCCCTATCCGAATCTGAAATAAAAAATGGTCGTTCTCATACAGAATTTTGAAGTCATGCTTTTCTTGCCCCTCGAATAACAAAGATGCTTTGACTTATAAATACCTCAAAATCCCATACATAGAGAGCGTCATTATTATAAGTATTCAAAAAAGAAGAGGGAATCAAAATTTGTTCCAAACAGTACAACACGGTAGATAATTTATTTTCCAAAATAAAAGATGAAACGGATGAAAATTCAAGATTCAATCAAATTTATACAATACTATGTAGACAGGACAAACTGGAAGATATTTGAAAACAAGGTTTGATGAACATAAAAGAAAAAGTAAGAAATTTGATAAGAATACGCTGAAATGTGCTCTATTCACTCCCTGCATTGATACAGGACCTACTTCCAATTTTGATGTTACTAGTATAATCCACGATGAAATCAAATGTTGTACATAAAACAGAACAAACACATAAATTATGAGAATATTGATACTATAGCGCTTAGCAATATTTCTTGAAATCTAGGTTCCCATTAATTTTTCTGATAGTTTGTTGGTTTTTTTTTTGACATCTTGCGTGATGCATATGCTTACATCTGATTTCAATTGGCAACTGACTGATATTTGTCGGTTTGTACTTTTTTGACGAAGCGTACACGCACGCATTCCTCCATATAAGTGAGTTGTGGCAATAGACAAATGAGAACTGTTTTCCTGGCTATATGACTAGGTTCAAATATTTTAAAACACATGTATTTCGTATTAATCATTATCAACATTCACAAGACCCGATTTTATAGTAAATTGATTTGTAATTGTAGTGCTTTCGAAGATTTCTGTAGCCGAAAATGTAGAGTGGAAAGGAAAAGTTGAATGATTCAACTGAAATCTCTCATTTTCAATAATCACATTCATTATTCCAATCAGCTGCAAGCATTTTATCTGATAGAATACAATTTCTATTGATGAATAGCAGCTAGAAGATAGATTGCTTGATGAGTAAATTTGAGTCTTTACTTTCTGTCTGTAAATATTTTATCTCTTTGGTAAATAAAACATACCAACTTGACTCCGTGAGAAAGTTGATGATTTGTTCAAGAAATGGGTGATTCGAATCGATTCAGCAATAATGAATTAGTGGACGAGACGCTAGCATATAGAAAAACTTGCCTCAAAGGCGGCATCCTGGGCATCGTATGTTTCGAGCAATTTCTGTGATATTCATCAAAAATTGGAATTCCATGTGACATACTCATTCTAACCCATAGATATCTTTGAAACATAATCAATTATTACAAACGACTTTTGACTTAAAATTCTGTAGGTATATTTATTTAAAACTTTGACGTTTCGATCCTTTGACCAAGGATCTTCTTCAGAAAACAATGATACAAAATGAAACAAGGCAGATAACTAGATACTGAAGATATACAGAATACTAGATGTGATAACGTGGATATCACACCTAAACAAGAAAAATAAAATCCTCTGGCATTCACCCAAGGCTTGAGGAAAACCACGTGAAAACTCCAAACAGAGGAATATGTCCTACTTGGTACAGCTCCGCACACATCCCAAATCACAAAATACACGACATTTCAACAAGGCCGCGTAGCGCTACTCTTTGCTATTGGTTTGGCTCACAACTGCAGTGACAAATAATCTTCAGTGTACTTCATAATCCAAAATATACATAGAACTATACCAACTAAAACATAGTCATTATATGTGTGTGTTATTGATTACAGAAAGCCAAACATTCGATAATTCAAAAGCATCAGTATGGTTGAAGATATTTCAATTGCTTCTCTGACCAATCTACCATGAATCGAAGAGCATCTTGCAACTATTCTTGTTTTTTCAAGCTTGATGTCATGCAGAAACTTGATGACATGATCGGTTACAGAAGATTTATTTGGATGGTTCAATCTTATGCATCTCCTATGTTCAGTAATGCGAGTGTTCACAGTTCGGCCCGCCTGTCCAACGTAGACTTTCCCACAGGTACAAGGGATCTTATAAATGCCCAAATATTGTAGGGGAATCACGTCCTACAGGTCCCATGAACAATCTTCGGGCATTTATTAGATCCCTTGTACCTGTAGGAAAGTCTACGATGGACAGACGGGCCCAGCTGTGAACAATTACATTGCTGAACATAGGAGATGCATAAGATTAAACCATCCAAATAAATCTTCTGTAGCTGACCATGCCATCAAGTTTTTGCATGACATCAAGTTTGAAGAAACAAGAATAGTCGCAAGATGCTCATCAATTCATGGTAGATTGGTCAGAGAAGCAATTGAGATACTTAAACATCCAAATAACTTCAACCATACTGATGGTTTTGAATTATCAAATATTTGGCTTTCTGTAATCAATAACACACATATATATGATGACTATGTTTTAGTTGGTGTAGTTCTGTGTATATTTTGGATTATGGAGTACACTGAAGACTATTTGTCACTACAGTTGTGAGCCAAATCAATAGGAAAGAGTAGTAGAGTTTTTGGGGGAGATCCTTGGTCAAAGGATCGAAACGTCAAAGTTTCAGATGAATATACAGAATTTGAAGTCAAAAGTCGTTTTCATCAAATAAAATTCTAAAAAACGTATAGATTATTATAATCAATTTTTATTACTTATAAATTCCTTTCATTCAATATTATTGAATACCGTTTGCTCATTTTACTAGTATTATGTGACAATTATTATCTACTTGTATTGTTAGTTTTCCAAAATTGCAGAAGAATTCTCGACCATCCAAGGATTGAAACAAGTGGGAGCATTGATTTCTATAGTACAAGAAACGAAGCAAAGAAAACTGGAATAGGACATAATAAATTAGAAAGAACTACGTTGACAGAATGTGCATCTGCAGATGGCCTGTCAATTTCCGCCAAAAGTGAAGAAGATATGCAGCACAACTTAAATATAACATCAATATCATCATAGATAAATCAAAGACCATGATAGTAACCAGAGAGAATACAACAACTAGCCTAATACTAAATAGGCAAGGAATAGAGCAAGTAGACACGTTTACATGCCTATGAGCGACAATAAATAATAAAGGAAGTATGGAGCCTGAAATAGATAAAAGAATTCAGGCGGCGGCCAACACAAATAATCATGCTATGAACACAGTGATTTTATATATCAAATAAGTATCTGAACCAACAAAAATAGCTGTATATAAAACAGACCAATCTTCTTGGACGGAAGATAAACTTGGGCTCTGGATCAAAGAGATAAAAATAAAATACAGAAGACTGGGATGAGATGTCTGAGGAGGATATAAAGTATGCAAATAATAGACAAGAAAAGAAACTGAGGAATAAAAAGGAACCTACAGACTGGAAGTATGAGAATCACAAAAAGTAGAAGACAGCTAGCATGTAACGGACATCTAATAAGAATTCCAGACAACAGGCAATTTGAACCGGTGTGTCATGCAAGATGTACAAAGAGAGAATAAAGAGAGAGGCCAAGGAAGAATTAGTAAAGTTTGATAAAGAAATATAAAAGAAGAATAGCATCAACACTAACAAAGCAAGGCAAAGTGCATTGAACTAAAAACAATGGAAAGAACTAATTCAAGGTATAAATTGAAGGACAATCATGACGACACCTGAAAGGATATCACAGACTCGAATAGTTAGTTTTCAATGGAACAGCGAATTCAGTAGAGCTCAGAAAAAATGCTGTGAGGACTACACCCGTAATTTTTCATGATTTGTAATAAGTATATCAGATAATATACTCTCTTAACTTATGTACCCGGAGCCCGTGTTCATCGAGAAAATCCTTTCCAGTGTACTTATAAGTGTACGTTATCCAAGTTGTTGGAGGTATTATGTTACAATATTTTGGAGACATTCATTAGAATATTGGTTGATTCTGCCAACCAAACATATGTTCTAAGAACAAGAGATTACTCCTACTTTATATTTTCATTTATATAATATAAACTCTATATTTCATCCAATGTCTCTACTGCTGAATATCATGATTTTGAGAAGCTAGTGGGCAACCAGTCATTTTCACGATACTTCGATATACATAAGAAAAAAAATACAATATTGGTGAGTTTGTTGGTTTCTAGCAAGTGGAATAATCCACATACGTAATAAATGAAATAAACAGCAAATAATAAAATAAAAGTTTATAGTATACTCATACAAAATTCTAATGGAAAGCAACTGTCGCTAAACAACAAATTCAATTTGGTAGCTCATGAAACATTCAGTCGACGGAGACGAATACAATGACCCAAGAACTTCTACGACATAATACTAAGTTTAAAGAACATTATAAGCATGTTTTTTATCGTAAGAGTTTTCACAGTGGGCCATGTATCTTCACTAAGCGGTGCGGAGTAAAAAATGCGCAATTAAAAATGAATGGCCGGTGTGAAAGTTTAATGAAAAGTTATAACGTATTCCGTCGGTGGAGGGGATGCCGCACGAGGCTGGAGAATGAGTATAAACGAGCCCTCAGGGACAAGATTAAGGTGAAAAGAAGCGGGCTGACTAACGACTCCCTCTGGGGATATTAAGCAGAGAGTCAAGTGACGCGCTTGCCTTCTGCTCTTATATCGTATTAATTATTCTGAGACTGCCGCTGACCACAAGCTCCATCCTGACACTCACAGATTCGAGGAGGTCTTCATGATGTCTTACTTCACGATTGCTGAGGTTTGCTGTTTTAGACATAGTCAAATGATGGTAATATTGTGTTATCTGCAGCGGCTGCTGTCTCTATATTCTCAACCAGAAAAAGTCTCAGTTCTGAATGTTAATACATGAATATTATTAATACTAGAAGGCATGGAGTGCTGCTGAATATTTTATTGCAATAAATATCAAATGAGCGGGTGTATTAGTGAAGAGGACCTGAAAGCTACACGAGATTTTGAATTCCTTCTTTCCATGTTATATCTCTTAGTTTTGATACCGCGACACATACAAGAGAGAACATTATTAACGTGACTCATATGTTTGTTCATCCACAAAGGATGAAATTATGTCATTCAACAATATCAATCTCTCCAAATCAAGATCTAAAAAGAAACAATAAAATCGCCAGGACTTTAATGGAATAACACCAGCAAAAATAATTTCGCCCTGGATTATTATTAACAAATGCAACAAAACCTTTACAAATTATTCATTTTCTCAACAAAAACTATTTTCTGTTAAGTCCCTCGGGTCTATATCTACTAATCCGGATATGGAACGAGAAGCCGAGAACCGAGATGTTCAAGGGACAACAGGGTAGGGCTTATAACCCGCTCTGAAACTGAACCAGCAGCTTTTGGGAGCTTTTTAATTGTATAAGTAAGTACCACAGTGGTACGAGCCACAAGAACTGACCCAACACACAACCCTTGGCAAAAAATGTTCTTAAATCATGCAATTTACACATTTGTAAGCTTTAATCCAAATTTTCCAATTTATAGGGATTGAATTATTTTCCTCCATTCGGTATTACATTAACGTAGTGATACTATAATAGGCTCTATTGTTGAACAAATTTTTTGCGGCTGCATCTTCAGAATGAAAGTTTTGATTGCATGTCGTACCAAATTAGATATATGGTAGTATGTGCTGAATAGTATATCGATAATTACGGAAGCACATTTCGATAAAATATGTAGGGATAGTAGTAGTTTGACAATCGGTCTTGTCGAATATTTCGTTCGCGAAACTGGAGTTGAAGTTATTTATAATTCATATCTAAGTGATCCCTAATGAGTTATATTCTTACGATTCTCCTAGGAAAAGTTTTCTTCTGAAATTGATACCTAGAAGGCAGTGGGTAATACTACAACAGTGCGTACCATTTGGATGGATTTAAAAGAGGATATCGTTCGGATTCAAGAAAATTGTGAAAAAAAATCCAAAGCAGCGTTAGAATTGACGTTGAATACGATGACATGTCTCAAATCTTTTGCAGAAATTAAATATGTAATTGGCCTCAAAACCGTCCACCACCACTTATAGATACAGACAGGCAGCAAAGACGTCGAGCAAAGAAGGAATCACAGTGTCCAACAACAAACACAAGCAACATAATTCAGAAACGTGCAGCGTCGCCGATTGCTAAAGCTGCAGGTGGATGTACGTTCAGAGCGACAAACAAAAGTCCTCCGATACAAACAACGTAGACTTGGCTCATCAAAATGACGCACCGTCAATGTTGATTTTGCAGTAATCATTGCTTTTTTAACAGTACTTTCGATTACACTTGTTCTCTTTACTTAATAATAATTCCCGAAGCAAAATTTCAGTAGATTACATGTTCGATATTCATAACATTTATCCGACCAGTTTGAGTACTTCTTACAGAAAGGTCGTTTTGCCGCTGCCACTACCAGTGTCGATGCTAATACTATTGCCAATATCATCAATAAAATATCATCATGATAATTATGTACCAAATATTACCTCCTATGAATCCTTCAGATAGTGAGGGAGTTGAGATAATGCTCAACGTAAAGTTTGAGACAGAAATTGATGATTGAATGTAGTAAACCATACAAAACACTAACTTGATCACATTACTTATCACTATGTTGGTCACAATGCGTTTCATTCTCTTGAACATCATCAGGTGTAGACTGAGGATTGGGAGTTAAGGAGCGGCTTATGAACCAAAGGGATAGGTGATGGAACATGAAGGAGTTATGACGGTTGGAGAACTATGTCGGATTCTTTCTTTAGAAATCTCCAAGATTCCCGTTATGTTCAATCTTATTGTTCACATATTGACATTACTAATGTCTCTAATTTCATCCGCCAAATGTTCTTGGTTGATAAGATGGTTACCGTAATAATAAGAATCGTTTTTGAAATGTTTCAGAGAAGTGAATTTTTTCTTTATAACGGTCTTCAAATTTAAGTCCTGTTCAATTGATATAATAGAGTCTTTCTTGAAAAATAATCTAGCCTCAGCGTGAGGATTATAACTTGTAATTAAACATCCTGAAGGTAAAACTTGTCTTTCTGCTGCGCAATGTCAACAAACAACATACAAAATAATTATATTTTAAAATTTTGTCACGTGACCGATAAGACGCTGTTACTGGACAAGCGCCGCTGTGACGTCATCACGCATGCTGGAGATCATAAATTAGTACATAAGAGAAAGGAATCGTGGATAATTCGACTTGGAATAGAATTATATACAAAATGAGTTCTGATGGGCTCATAAAAGGACAATCCGAAACGAATGTTGTCAAAGCTCAGGGATAAATCTT
Source organism: Dromius quadrimaculatus (assembly GCA_963989225.1). Taxonomy (NCBI): domain Eukaryota; kingdom Metazoa; phylum Arthropoda; class Insecta; order Coleoptera; family Carabidae; genus Dromius; species Dromius quadrimaculatus. The sequence continues at coordinate 11,376,630 of OZ022328.1, forward strand.
TATTATGGATCTTTTTACTTATTTGTTTTAAGTACAAGAAAGTATGGTGAAACTGACAAATTCCACCTATCAGGATTTTGATGGGAATATCCGTTTCAAGCATCTCTGAATCTATTTTTACTATTTTTGGCTTGATGTCGGTACGTATGTGCGTGCGTGTGTAACTCGCAAATCTCAAGACTGGTTGAACGTATATGTTCAAATTTTGTATTTATGGTTGTTATTGGGTCTAGTTGTGCACCTCGCATTATGGTTTTAATCGTCTGTACCGGAAGTGCACTTTACTTGAAACTTTTCTCGAATTTTATTAATATATCCAAAATGATCAACCGTAGGATGTTGAAATTCAGTATTTGAGCTTGATGTTGTATCAGAATGGTTATCTGCTATTCTTGTATGAATCGGTCAAGCCACAAGTGCACTTTACCTCAAACTTTTTTTGAATTTTTTGCATAAATCTAGAATGATCAGCCATAGCATATTGAAATTAAGTGTTTGAGCTTGTTGTAGCATCAAAATAGTTATCCACTATTTTTGTATCAATCGGCTGAGCTGGACGTGCAGTTTATATGTATAACAGACATTCAGAATTTGCCGTATGAAACAATCAGTTCAATTGAAATGGTAAGATAGGCAATGATAATCTGTTGTCAATTTTTTTATTCTGTTTGACATTGTACTAGGTCAAAATATTATTAAAACTATAATAATTATCATCTGAAGTGACAGAAAAATCATTAAATTTTGTGTATATATCAAATGATGTACAAGTAAGTCACGTGATGATCACGTCAGATTTTTTTTTGATAATATAGCGTCTGTTTTTGTATGCAAAGTCTAGTAAAATATTTTTCTGATAATAATTGGTTAATTTCGATACGTTAAATTGAACAAAGTCTTGGTACATTCAATGTTTACCTATGAAAGTCTTGTTGTCATATCATTCGACCCTGTCACGTCAAAGATATTGATAATAATTCAGTCAATTATTATAATTTGGTGAATACCACTTTGATTGTGTGAACTTTCATTTATATCGTGCTACAAGAAACTAACATAGTATTACAAATGCATACAAAATAATGAATAACAATATATTTCCTGTTACTTGTTCTGAAAGTTTAATATTGTTAAACGTTTTCTTGGAGTCTCACAGTACTTTGAAAACGTGATAACTACATGAAAGGTATCTTATTTTAGACTAGGACTCTTAAAATTACATTGAAGTTATCGTATGACAGTCAATTATGTATGCCGATTTTTATCAATGATGTATTGAGAATATGTACTCACATTGAGATGATCCTCACAACAAGATAGGGGAGAAATCAAACAAGACACTCGCAGTATCGCATCGAATTTGCTGTTACCTCTTCTTTCGTATCTTCCTTGTTGAGACATTTATAAACAGCTTACAAACCATGGTTTTCTTCTACTAAATATTGGAAACAATGCTACAACTGAGCATCAACGTGCGTAGTAACGTCACATTAGCATGGCAGTTTTTCGTAACCTTTTCGAAAGTCGTTCACTTTGAAATCGTGTTTGCTAATCACAACGATTAGTGTCAATAGTTTTTTTCACTGTGCTTAGACTTCATTTTCCAGAGTTCTGAAAAAACATGGAATACCTCATTCGAATTATAACTTGCGCTTCTATTGTATCCATTATGATTCTTGAGGGTTGAGTTCATTTTGTTTTTCAAATTATATGAAGTTTTATAAGCAATTTGTATATTCTTGGTTTCCGAATGATCTGATTATTACATTTATGTTTTTTTTTATCTATGTATGTGAATTCAGTCCGAATCTTACTATACGATTCATTAATGGTTATGGATTCATTTTCATCATTGAGTCTGATATTTTATTCGCTCATCAATCTTATTCATTGTTTTATCAGAATATTTGTTGTTAGTCGCGATTCAATGAATGATTTTCAGGTCTAGTTCATAATTTCATTCGAATAAGGGTACTTCTGGAAGTCGCTTGTATCATATTATCAGTTTAAGTGAGCTCTTGGTATATAATTCAAATGATTCTATCAGATTATTTGGAAATGAACAAGTCCAGATAAGTGAATTTGCTATTTAATTCTTACCCTGAAGTGAGTTGTTCATGCTGAAAGTTTCGTTTACTATTCAGGCAGGGCAGACGGAAAAAAGTGCCAAATTTGCAATAACTCTCAACAATCTGGATTTTTCTACAGGTTTTGTATACATCATTAAGAATGCTATGTGGAAAGTCTCAATTGATACCGCTTTTGCATTGTTTCTCACTCGAGGTCGAAGGTCACAAATTTTCATTTTCTACGTATATCTTCGAAACATTATGGGCTACCGAAAAAATTAACAAAAAAAGTTTTCACATCAAAATATTCTACAAGAGAGTTCTCAATACTTTTGCCCTAGAAAGCACCGTTCTCGAGTTATCGTGATTTCAAACCCAGAAAATATGAGTATGCACTCATATGTGATCATCCTGAACAACGAAATTGTTTTTCTCCATGCTTCATATGGAACTCTTGAAAAAATTGAATCGATAGACAATTATAGATTGTATAATTTAGTGAAAAGAAATTAGAAACAATGAGAGAGTGCAGTCATCTTGTCCAACATCTGTTTCTGCTTATCTGCTTTGTGTATTTCACCAAGTTTAAGTGTGGCTGGACAATGAACTGAATCATGAAGACTGGGGCTGGAAATTAATGAATAATAGTTTGAAACCAATCTAGATTTTGCTTTCATCTGCTCTATAGAAACTGCTTAACACAATTTTTTGTAACTGCAAGAAAGGCTGCACGACCAATTGCGGCTGCAGAAAAGTTGGATTGTTATAAATATGTTGTATTTGGTAAAAAGTTCCGTATAAATTATTAGACACAACGTTTCAACAGCTAAGTATGTGCTGCCTTTTTCAAGTGTATAAATGTATAATAAATAAATAAACAAAAAATACAAGAAGTGAGTACTAGATAAGTATGAAATATTAACTCCTAGGATCGTAGAGCTCTGCCTGTGGTTCAGCGTATAACTCAATGTCCACAGGTCTTCAGGAGATGAAAATGAAGGTTCGAATAGGGAAATTGTCATCTCCCTGTGGTTCTAGGTCGATCTGGCTCGACTCTTTTTGGTTTGGCACATAACTGAACCATCCACAGATCTTCAGGAGTTGGTGTTAAAGTAGCTCTTGCAAGTAGATTCATAGATAAAAATAACTTGAAATTATGAACTAATGATTGGTGACCACGATCGATTGAGTTCATAACCAGTATTCAAATTCAAATTATTAGATAATTTTTTCCATTTATTGCTTCTTTTATTAACCTCTTGAACTAATTGTTCTCTCAAGCCAGAAGTTTTGTAGTCTTAAAGTTATGCCATGTAATTCTTGAACAGCTTGCTCAGCCACCGCAGGCTTTTCTGGGTGGTTGAATCATATATCAATCTGTGCCAATCGTCAGGACTACTACTACACTAATACCGAAACAAGTGCAACATATGAAGATTCTTCCGAAATCGATGAGGATCTAACTGATATATCTTTTTCTTGGAGCAGTCAACACAAATTGAGGAAGAAGGAGAAACGAGGGATCATGTAGAATTTGATGATGAATAATGTAGTTTTCTTGCTGCTACAATTTTCAATATAACAATAAAATATTGTTCAATTGAATTGCCATCAAAATATATCGTGTGGTATTCCTTCTAAGGAAACCACGTTGAAAAAAAGTGCCAGGTCCTCTACCTTAGACTTAGAGATGATGCGGAAATGTGTGCATAGCTACGGTCTGAAATCGTGATAACTTGAAAACGGTGCTTTGTATGAATAACGTATGTACACATTTCCTGTACAGAATTTCACGATCTAAAAAGTAGCTCGCACCATTTCAGAGATATATACAAAAAAACGAAAATTTGTGACATTTGACTTCGAATAGAAAACAACGCACGAGCGAGATCGATGGGGACTTTTGAAATAGTATTTGTAATGAGGTATTTGAAACTTATACAAAAATTGAGCTTGTTGAGAATTGATGCAAATTGGGATATCTATTTTATCCGAACTATTAGTAAATCATGAGGATTATTGTGATCTGCTATTCGCTATTCCCAACCACCCCAAGCGTCGATCTTGAAGAATATTTTTGTATGAATATAGGAGATAATTCAATATGATGTTTGACAGCTCAATCAATAATAATAATAATTAAAATGTATTTAAATTGTTTATATTGTACATTCTCTTATAATTCGGGAGGTAATAATCACATAATATACATATAATATGATGAAAATGATAAAAATATTTATTGAAAGAAGCAATATACCAAATATTTGAACTAAAACTAAGCTAGAAATCCAAAAAAAAAAAAAGCATATAAAAAAAAAAAAAAAAAGCATATAAAAAACCCTCTCATCGGATCCTGAAAATCAATATAAATAAATGTGTATATATACAAACCATTACCAAAGCTGTAATTAAGGCTATTCTGAGCTTCAGTGCACCTGATACATAATAAAAAAATCTTATTTAATTGGGTTTTATTTGAGATGTTGAATATATTTGAGTAATTATTTTCATTTAGGTTTGAAAATTGATTAGGGAAAATGTTTCTCAACTGTCGGTACATAGGGCACTCCAGAAGAAAATGAAACAAACTTTCCTGTTTCTGGTAGTTGCATACCATGCAAATGGCTTTAACATCTATGTGATATCTTATACTGTTTATTGTGATATTTAAACAGTATTGACTGCTTAAGGGAAGCTGAGCTATCAAGCGTTTTTTGATAAAAGGAACATTTATGTTCAAATAACAATTGTTTAAAGTATCTGAAATTAGAAGGCCGTAATTTTTTTCTCAATTCATATCTAGTTCTTCCAAAATAGTTTCTATTTCACTTTTATTTATTCTTTGACGTTGCCATAAATTGTCAGAATTGACATTACAGCAAAGTGTTTACAATTGCGTTACCCAGTTATATTCAACTTTGTTATACGGACTCTTATCTAAATCAACAAGTCTATTATATATTATTTTCGATATGTGTGAGTTTTCCAGCATAAGAATTCTAGCCCACCAATTTGAAGCCTTTTTAATTATCTCTATTTTAATATGTTTTAATTCTGTTTCCAATCTGAGCATAAATCCTGGAGTATTTTTTGTGTAAGATAATATAGTTTTTACATAACGTAGCTGATATAATTCGAGTCTATCAGAGTACCGCAAGCCCCAAACTTCAACGGCATACAAAGCGATAGAGTTAACGACAGAGCTTAATAATTTAATTTTTTCTTGCCACATATGTGATTTTCCTTTAGCTAGAATATTTTTGGTTAAAGTGGTAGCTGTTGCAGCCTTTTTTATTGCCTGATTAGTTGCTTCTAAAAATCTACCTGAGCTAGTAAATATTATTCCCAGGTAGCAAAACCTATTTACTACCTGACAGCTCAATTACAGATTAACAAACTTTCCTCATCAAAATCAATGATGGTATTTCCATAATACTGACATTGCTTCAAATGAAACTCAAAACTGTATTTTTAGATTTCATGGATGATATTTTGTTTCATGTTCAATATATGAAATGAATATAGAATAAATTCGAACAGAAACAGGAGAATCGTACTCCAAAATCATAGAGGATATGTATATAGAATTGATTGGAAAAAATCTGACATGAACAACACGTGACTTACTTGAGCATCATTGGATATATATATATATATATCTATATATATAGTATATGTATGATCAAACATAAAATATCATCGTTCCACAGTTGATCGTTCTGGATTTACTCAAGAGATTCTGAAAATCTGTCAGGTAAAATGCGCTTTCCGCCAAGTCGGTTGCTATTCAAACAGTAGGCCATCATTCTTATACCACAACATTCCTAAATACTGATTTCCAAAATTCTACGACTACCAACAGACCTGAATTTATGCGCAAAATTGAAAAATAAATTACTACTGAAGTGCACTCCCGGTTCACTCTATTGTTATGTAAATAGTACGCAATCATTCAGATCCTACAGCAGACTAAAATACCAAATTTCAATATTCTACACCTGATCGTTTCGAATTTATGCGAAAAATTTCAAAGGCTGTCAAGTAAAGTGCACTTCCGGCTCGATGGATGTCAATAAAAATAGGATATGAGCATCTAGACGGTATAATCGTCCTGAATACTGAATTCTAACAATCCACGTTGAATCGTTTAGGATTTATGCGGAAAGTTCAAAAAATGTTTCGAATAAAGTGCATTTCCGGCTAAGTCGATAACAATCATAATGCAAGGTGTACCACTGGATATTATAAAAGTGCCTTATGCAAAATTCAAATATTCCACGACTGATTGTCTAGAATTTATGCGGAAAATTCAAAAAGTCTGTCATATAAAGTGCACTTCCGACTCAGCCGATTGTTACAAAATTAGAAGATGACCATTGAGATGCTACTGCAATTTCAAATGCTGAATTCCAGTATCCTACGGCTGATCACTCTGGATTTATGCGAAGAATTAGAAATTAAGTAAAGTGCACTTCCGACCTAGCCGATCGCAATCATAATGCAAGATGTAATAAGATGTTATAGAAGTGCTTAATACGAAATTTCAATATGCTATGGCTAAACATTCTAGATTTATGCGAAAAATTCAAAAGAAGCTTCAAGTAAAGTGCACCTCTGGCTTGGCCGATTTTCACAAAAATAGCAGACAATCATTCTGATACAACATCAAGTTCAAATACTGAATTCAACATCTTACGGTTGATCATTCTGGATTTATTACAAAAATTCGAAAAAAGTTTCAAGTAAAGTGCACTTCCGATACAAACGATTGAAACCATAACGCGTGGTGCACAACTAGACCCTATACCAGTCTCAATCCAAAATTTCAACATTATACGTTCAACCAGTTTTGAGATTTGCGAGTCACGAACGCACGTACGCACGCACGCACGAACATACGTACCGACATCAAGCCAGAAATAGTCAAAATGGATTCAGGGTTACTCAAAACGGATATTTTTATCAAAATCTCGATAAGTGAATTCTGTCGGTTTTTACAATACTTGTTACTTTGTACAAGTAAGTAAAAATACATAAATGTGCCTATGTATTGGAAGGAATTACAGATCTTTCCAAAGTGAAATTTAAATTGGTCACGCCAAACGTGATTCCATATATGACGCACAGGAGTCAGTTCAATATGAATTGGTCCAAATTTCATTACGACAAACAGTTTGTGACTCTTATGTCATCGTGTACTGTCAATTAAATATGGAAATAGAAAAAATTTGCAAATTCCATAGCCAAAAATTATATTGGAACCAATAACATTCCAAAATATCGCTTAGAATGACTCCGTATGTCGTGCCGTTTAGAATTATTTCGACGAATCAGAAGCTATTAGTTTGGTTACTACCATGGTTACTGCCTAACAATTCAAGAATGCCATTCTGGTTTCGAATTTGACATTTATTAATTTTTTAAGTTCCTTCTGAAATATTGGTAAGTTTCCAAAACCTTGTTAGAGAAAGTATAGTCTACAACATGTTTGGAATAGCGTATTCCACACTCGCGAACCATAATACTCGCTTTGACTGGGATTACAAACTTTTTGCCATTCCAATACATATTGTAGAAGATACTATTTTTGTGTTATGAGGAGAGCAATTTTTGCTCCAACTTCTCAGTCAACTGAAAAATTGCTGTACTGAAGAAATGAATGCATACATCTTTCAGAACAAAACGCTGCAGGAGGCCGATTTCAGCAGGAAATTTTGTGTTTCTTTGAGTATTGAGATATTTCATGAAATAATAATGTAAGAAAAATAGTTCAACATTGTAGAAAATCACAATGGTAAAATAATTTTATTCATTCTTTGTGTTGGTAACATGAAGACGACGGTTAATCAATGATTTTCCTGGTAAAGAAATAGCTGATACTACACCGTGACAATGATAAAAGCTTAAGCCGTCAAAAGAGAAAATTAAATTAATCTTAGACCTGCAAAGGGCTCCAGTTATTTTTAACTCAGATAAAGTAGCGAAATTTGTCATTGGAGGTACACAAACATACACAGTCCGAATATTTCAGCAATATGGTGAGATCCGAGGCGAATTACGTCGAGTTAAAGTTTCAAGGAAGCGATTTATAAAATTGCTTTTCCACGTTCTGATAAATGCGCACAAGAAGTGTAATTTACAATGCAATGTCTTATAGACGCAGACACAGGACTCACCCAAGAAAACGCGAATTGCGGATATTTAAAATTCCGGATGCATTCTCTTTTACTTGTTTGACAAAGTTGAAAAAGGAACTTCCTAACAAACGTCAGCTCTTGCATATCGTTTACATGACAATAATCTTGATGAGGAAATTATTATAAGACATCAAAGAAAAAGTACCTAACAAGGTTAATATTTAATATACCGGTAGTTTCAGACCACCCGTACCACCGAAATATTCCGCGAAATGCTGAACGGATTGATGAAGAAAAAATACGTGTAGAATGATTTCTAAGATTCTATCGAATAGTAGCAAATTAAAGTCCACCCCCTCACCCCCTGAGGATGGGGACGGTGCAACTTCCAAATTTCGAATGGCAACCCCTTCATTTTGATGCAGATTTGAATTCTCAGCTAAAGAATATGAAGTTTTTGTCTGAAACTTTTTTTCATGTTCTTGACAGATGGCGCTGTAGCGCAAAGATTAGTTATTTCTCGTAATTACTTCAACGACTAGTACTAAGTAACCTAGGCTTGCACAGTCTTCAAAACACATTATCTGAGTGTGGACTGCGTTCGGGAAAGCGTTCTTGCCATTTCCTGGCGACTGCTCCGAACCCACCACGACACTCGCCCAAAATTTGCAACATGTCAGTATCTTCCCTATTGTTATAAACCATTGTAACAACAATAAAAATTTTCAAACGCTTTTACCCTTCTGAGAAGGAGTCTTGCCGGATTTTGTTTATAAACACGTCTCCTACGCCGCAATTTTAAAAACAATGTACGGCTGAAATATTAATTTATTACTTATGCAGGGGCCACACTAATGTCTAATGCCGTTAAGTAAGGCGTTATGTGACAATTGACATATTGTCATTGACAATGTGTTCATTATTGAATAACGCCTTAATTAATGACATTATACGTAAATGTGGCCCCAGCATTAGTATTAGCCGTTGAAGTAATTACTGAAAATAACTTATCTTTGCGATTTCATCGCCATTTGTAAGGAGCATGAAAAAAAGTTTCAGACAAAAACTTCATATTTTTTAGTTGAAAATTCAAATCTGTATTTAAAAGTAGGGATTGCCTATTAAAATTTGAAAGTTGCACCCTCCTTACCCTCAGGGGGTGAGGGGGTGGAATTGAATTTGCTACTATTCAATAGAATCTTAGAAATCATTTTACACATTCTTTTAGTGCATTTTTTGGAAAAAAGCGCTATTATATTCCCTTTGGCTGTCTAACTGGCTGGCTGGCCGGCTGGCTGGCTGGCTGGCTGGCTGGCTGGCTGGCTGGCTGGCTGGCGTGACGCTGAGTTCTCAGCAACTATACTATTTACAGACTTGAAAGTGATACTAAATAAAAGCTGCTGTTTCGTAGGTTTGCACAAATTGCTTTAATTCAAGCTCAGTGATTGTGGAAGATTAAATTATCCAATTACTTGTTTCAAGTGAAACAATGCCCATAGATATATATGACATTAGGGATATGGCAACTAAAGTTTATTCAAGTAGATAACAATTTTGTTACAACTTTAGCCGTGGGTATCACTATTATTATGTACAGTTGTCAAATCTGTCCGGGATTCATTCAATGACTTGTTGGACGCGAATTTGATGCTTATTAGAATGAATTATTATTATTGGATGAGAATTTGTTAACTTTTGGTGTATTTATTCATATAGCTTTGATATAGATCAAATTATTATTTCAAGGTACAGCACTTGATCTCTCGTTAGTTAATAACTTAACAATGAAGATTAAATGGTATTTTTGAGTTTGTACATAAATTATGAACTTATCAAATAGTCAACTTGAAACTAGTACTGAATGGAAGCTGCTGTTTTGTAAGTTTGCCCAAACTGCTTGATTCCAAGCTCAGTAATTGTGGGAGATAGTAATTTGCGAGATCTCTGACGTAAAAAGCATTCATGAGCTGTCAAAAATGCGCTTTCATCATCTAGATGATTCTTCCATTTTTTTTCAATCCGTTCAGCATTTCGCGAGATATTTGAGAGGTATGAAACACCTGGTATATATATACATATTTTTTTCATATTATCACGCACAAATTTTAATTAGCATATCAGCATGTCTACAATTCCAGTTCGGGCAAATGGAACTAACTTTTCATTTCATACCGAAAACAAAAATAAAAGGTAGACCCAATTAAAATTCTGATACATTGAAAGCTGAATCTCACAAATATGCTCATAGAATCACAAAAAGCAAATCAAACTAACAAAAATTAATCCTTGGTGGGTTTTTTCAGCTCATCCTAGTTTTTACCCCGTGGAAATGATTTTTTAATACAGCTTAATTATAGCGGCTCAGATGGTCGACGCAGCGTTTCTATTTCACTAATTACATTTGATGTGGATGTACTAAGTTCATTTTAATCAAGTAATATGTTTCATATGCTGGAACATATGTTACGATGGAATCATGTCCGTTGGTAGAACACTATATTAGAATTAAATTACTGCCGCCGTGTATCTACTTCCATTATGAATTATCCACAATGTTAGCTTTTGCGTGATTAATATTTACTCCTGATTGAATCCGCTACTTCATAATGCTTCGCTGATATAAGTTGAATTATGTTTACTCTCATCTTTCACAACATTATCTGATATATTTTCATGATCATATTGTAATGTTATTATATGGTTTAGAATAACAATCATTTGAAAACTATAGAACTAAATTGAAGTTCATCATTCAATATACAAAACACTAATGATACATTGTACTATTTAAATATTCAACACTTAATAATAATCCAATTGGAATTGATTTAAGTGGAATTTTTTATGAAAAATTATGCGTTTTGAGATTGAGAGTAAACCCGTAGAGCTAACAATATTTGTGAGATGTAAACCTCTTGTTCTCTTTCCAGTAACCGTTTGCTAGTACATGAAGAGAGAAAGACAGAAATAATATCTTTCTTATTGATGATAATTTTTAACTCTAATTTTTCTCGGACTATTTCACGCATGTCAATTATTCTGACAAATTTTGCATAGTTACAATGACAATTATAATAATAAACTCCTTGCCAACGGGAATTTACCTCGGTAAATTTCCGTTACCTCGGTAAATTTCCGTTGGCAAGCGATTTATCGCGATAAATTGCCTTTGTCATGGAGAAACAATACACAGTTCCAATATAAACAAACAATCAGTTCTCGGAAATGTCAAAATTTAATCGTTTTGGAAATGCATTTTTCGCCGAAAGTAATGAAATTGAAAACAAAAAGTCTAAAAATACAAGAGTATATGGAAACAATTTAGTGCATTTTTTAATCAAAAAGGGTAGTAGTTGCAACTAACATTATTGTACTTATAGTAGCAATTTCATTCGAGAAATATTCTCCACAAATACCACTCGCGACTGTAATTTTATCAATAAATTTTTCTTGAAAACATTGATTACCTAGCAACATCGTGAGAGTCATCTGCTGAGATGAAATCCCTTGAGCTACGCTCTTGTGATTTAATTGGACAGATGACTCTCACGATGTTGCTAGGTACTCAATGTTTTCAAGAAAAATTTATTGATAAAATTACAGTCCCTTGTGATATTATATACGATTATTTCACTCATGTCAATTGAACTGAAAAATCTTGCATAGTTACAGTGACAACTATAGTAACAAACCGCTTGACAATGAGAATTCACAACAATGTTACATTGCGATAAATTGTTTTTGTCATAGGGAAAAAATCAGTTTTCGAAAATGTCAAAATTTAATTGTTTGGAAAATGCATTTTTCGCAAAAAATTGTGAAGAAATTGGAAATAAGAGATCTAAAAATACAGAAAAAAATATCAAAAGAGTATATTGAGACGATAATTTAGTGCATTTTGCAATAAAAAAGGTTAGTAGTTGCAGCCAGCATTATGTTGCGGGATAAAGTTTTTTTGATCTTGAGATTTCACAAGAAGTCTAAAACTCTGTCATTTTTTGGATGTGTAATATTTCGAAATTTTTTTTGAAGTCGAAATCATGTCAGGTTCCGATGGTATGATCTGCGAATGATGAGAGGCTGCTGGTGAATTTGAAACAGCGCGCGTGTTCTTTGAAACGAGTCATAAACTGCCGACCTGTCTTACCTACATAATCATGGAAAGATTGAGCATTGTAGTAGTTGATTTCTGAACAAGAGTCTCTGCTTTTGACATTTTGATTTCGTAATCATCCTGATAAATTTTATCAAATGTGTCATATCTTCGCATATTTTCATGAAGTGCAAAAATTGTCAGCGAAAATTGAAGTGAATAAAAATATATTCTAGACTATAATAGGGAAGATTTATAATATTAATTAATAGCAATGTGCAAAAAATAACTCGAATGCAGATGCACGTCATAAAAAAATTTACTTGTAACCCGGTTAGTGAAAATATTCATTCTAATCGATATTAACGTATTCTGCCCGCACTACTGTGCTGTTCTTATGCTGCTGTCTAACTTATTCTGACTGCTCAGGGACAATTTTTATATAGGCTGAAGAACATACACCTGTTTTGATTTGGAAAGGTTATATTGCCTTTTGAGAGATGGCTAGAATTATGTTGGAAATATTCCAGACAATAAATCGAGGAGTCCGTTACAGTGAACAACTGGTTTGGATGGTTCTCTCTTAGAAATGCTGTCTCTTTTTTAACTTGTACTCATTCCCTAGGTACTTGAATATTTGTTATTAAGTTGTCAAATTAAGATAATTCTCAGAACGTTACAGGCTTGCTGCCATAACCACTCGTACGTTACCGTTGGAAGTTAAAATACGTTACCAGTGCCGTAGATTTTTTGTTGAGACCAATGTTTTGTCGTATATCAAGCTCTAATGTAGCACTCGCGTTTACCATGAAATTTTATTAAATTTCTGGTGTCTACTAGTTCATATTCGCTATTCGGATTTAAAATTTTTAGATCCCCCTTACCTTGGCATTACGGTAAGCAAATACTAAAATTGTGTTGACAATGTTCATTATTAAAAGAGGAATAGTCGGAATTTGGACGAGCAATGATCCAAAATCAAACCATGCCCAGAGTTGTTGAAAGACTTCCAACAACTCTTGCATTTACAAGACTGTTTTCTGCGTAGCAGAAATAGTCTCCTATTTGTAGTCAACATGTGATAATTTTATCTTCATAATACCTGCATCGAAACAACGCATTTCAACGCCTTTTTTTTCAGTCGAAACAAAACAATTTCAGACAAATGCGAGTGTAGCCGGGTAGATACAAGCCTGTTTCTTCCCTAGGGGAGAAACAAGCTTGTTTCTGTCCGCTGAGTTTGTTTCTCACATCGTTTTATCCCTGGCAGAGTCGCATTTGTTCATTGTCAATCTCTAAATAAAAATCATATAACCTCAGTTAATTTGACAGTTGTTGTATTCGTAACTGTAAATCAAATTGAAAAGAGGATTAGTCGAGAAAAAAAAATAATAATACGATAATTTCAAGTACACCACAACATCTTATTGATAAAGCACAAGCAGTTACTCTCGACTTGTTACCTGCAAAATCAAAAGAAAAATATTCACTTTGTTATGTCAAATTTGTAATATAGGAAGTTTCAATGCAGGTATTATAAAAAATACAGTGTGTCATATTTTAAGGATCATTTTTTATGGATTGTCTCAATTATTTGAGTGCTTCACGTTTTAAGAATTATATAAAATATATCGAATCGTCAGTGGCAATCGAATTGGTTTAATTTTGGATCATTGCTAGTCCCCATTCCAACTATTCCTTTTTCAATACATATCACCAGAATACGGTCTTCAAGAAGAAGATGTTTATTATGTCAAATAACATAATATAGTTGAGTAACCGGCCGCACCATACATACGGCCAAATTTCATATGAAACGATCATGTATTTAATGGTCAATAGGATGCCAGATTTCATGAATGCAAGATTCTGTCCTAAGTGTCGAGAAAAAGGCCGACTCTGTTCAAGTTTTTTGACACTTCTTCTCTAATATAACTTCCAATTAAAACTAGTACCAATCGCTAGCGGAGATCAAATACAAAAGAAAAAACCCTGACCTGTCCAGTAGGGCGGCAGCAACCACTAAATGTGATCCATTTTTGTATTGAAATTCCCTGATCGAGCTTACAATAGTAATTTTCTACAAATTGGAGCTGGAATTTTTCTGATCACGGAAAAAACGAGGTACCGACCTTCCTACTATTCGAGAGGGCGCTAGCTACACCTAGAATATTTCTATTTTCAGGTTTCAATTTCAAGTGCAGCTGTACTCCTCTCAGCGAATGTACAATTATTTTTTTTAAATTGTAACTTGATCCTCCCCAAACACAAGAATACCGAAGTTCTGCCTTCCACACTATCCGGGAGGGGGAATGCAGCTGTACTTACTTATCTCATCGAATGTACCGCAGTGTCCCGTTTTCAGAGAGGTTTGAGCATCAAATTGCAAAAAATTGTAAGTCTAATGAGGGAAGTCTGGATAAAAATATACAGAATATGCGTTACACTTAGGGGTGACTGCCGCTTTCTCAGACAGGGCGAGAGGCAGTATTTCGGTTTCTTCGTGTTCAGGAAGGCCCGAGCTACAATTAATAGAGAATAGTTGTTCATTTGATAAGAGAAGTATAACTGCATTCGAAAATAGGATCTAAAAATCGAATAGACTTCAAGAGTGGCTACTGCCCTCTTGGCCAGGGTGGGAGGCAGCCCTTTGGTATCCAGGTTCAGGCAGGCTCAAGCTTCAATTAGAAGAATTATTGTACATTCGATGAGAGAAGTACAGCTGAAATACGAAATTGGGATCTGAAAATCGATTAATTCCAAGTGTGGATACTGCTCTCCTGGACAGGTAGAGAATTCAATTTGAAAAGAAAATAATCATCGTAAACTCGATCTAGGAGATTGAATACGACAACGGGACACTTGAAGGTGACTGCCAGCCTCTTGAAGTACTTGACTTTCGCTATCGGTTAGTACTAGTTCCAATCGTTAGTTCTATCAGGGAGGTTGCGTAAAGAAACTTGACCAGAATTGGAATTTTTTTCTACACCTAGGACAGGACCCTGCATTTATAAAGTCTGGCATCCTTTTTATCACTAGATACTTGATCGTTTTATACCAAATTTGTCCGTAGGTTCGATCAGGGAGCATGAGGTGCTGTCGGCTCCTGGATTATAAGAGTTGTTAGAAGCCAAAAAAGAAGTTGTGTCTGATAGTTGATGATTTCAGCTGTAGTAACTCATTATTAAACAATGACATTTAACAGTCAGAAATCACAAAACTCTCAACCGGTGGACAGATTATTACATAGTCATAAACTAGTTGTGATAACTTTTGATCGTCTGAAACTATTATTATTGATTCAACTATATGTTGCATGATCATGGTGAAAAGGGACCTGTTCTGACCGTCTTTGTATATGAATGTATTCTTACAACTCTCTTGGAGATTCAGTAACTGATTTGAATGAAACTCAAGTGTAACAGTCCAAGAAGCTCAAGAAGAGAGTAGGAATAGTTAAAACGTGATTTGGAATACTTTAAACAGAGTAAGTGAAAATAATTGGGTTGAGTTTAAAAAATACTCTCTCAATGCTTGCTTACGATATAATAAGAATCAATATCCAAAATTTCTAATCTCTAGACCCAGAGTTTAGACTCTGCGTTGATAAATCAGTCAGTCAGTCAGTCAGTTCATTCTTTTATAATAATAGAAAATAGATGGAAGATGATAGCTTAGTCGTACGTAGAGGTATTTGGAATATAAAATAGTAGGATTGAGTCTCAAGGCTCTGTGGACTGGCTTTTAAATGACTTGGACTAAGCTGGCCCGGTTCTTAAGAATTTCTAGGACTGGGCTGGATTGGACTTCAGTTTTTTATTGTGTACTGAGCCAAGCCAGAAATAACTCTCAATGACAACACATTTGGTAGAACCTTCAAAATTTTGGCCCTTGTTGACTACTACTACAAGATTATGGTCAATATTCTCACTTCCTAAATGAGCGCTACTTCAGCCAAAATTTCAATAGAAGAAGATGGCGCTATATTATAAAACATGAGATGGTGAGAGAATATTGCTATTTCAATAGGTGAAAATATGGACCATTGTCTTGGTACAGTTAGCCCTAAAAATAGGGGTACCCTTGCAAAAATTCCCAAGAAGCTGAAAATTGACATGAACGTTAGAAATACAATTTTAATGAAGTTGTGAGAAGTCCCCATCGATCCCATACGTGCGAAAAATTTTATACGAGGTCAAAGTTCACAAAAATGGGATTTCTGGGTGTTTGAGTGAAACGGTTGATTTCATGATAAAAGTAATCGAGATAAGAATTGTAGATCTTTTAATTTTCTACAAAAATTGTCTCAACCCCTTCTCTCCTGAGACTTACCATTTCTGAGAAAAAACCATTCTAGTGTTATATTCCTAATAATATGCATGACTACGATGCCTATGTACATTATGGACGTATAATATGGGTCAAAATGTTGGTCCGCGTAACTAGTACTCGTGCATTGATATTGAATGATAATTCTAAGAATATGAAATGAAAAGAAACCCAGTCCCTCATTTTATGTGACCATGTGACCTTAAGCAGCATCTGTCTGCTGTTTAATTGTTAACGTTGCAGTGTCCGTCTATTACTTACTTTAAATTACTTGCATAGATGAATTCCGTTACGTATATTTGGCAAAACATACACATAATAAAAAACGTGTTCAATTAGCTTGTCTTTCTCCAACCTCGGCTTCTGCTCATCAACATTTTTATCAAGTATATTAGCAAATTCAAGTGTGGCTAGGAAATCAACTGGACCCAAAAGAATGGGGCTGAAAGCCAATTAATAATATAAAGAAGGAATCATATAAATAAAATTTCACACAGAAAAAAAATTGTGAGATATGTGAAGTGCTACGGAACATTAAAAAAATGGATGATTCTAAAAAAGAGTTGTTTCCCATAGAAATTTCAAACCCAAGAATCGGGACTGAAACCACCATCACTTTAGATCGGAGATGCAACTGTAGACATATGTTTCGTACTTATTAGTACTCATCGGTACAGTATAGCCAAGCCCAAAATAGTCAAGACTTAGATCCCAGATTCTAATTAATAATATATTGGAATTATTCCACACTCTACTTCCACCTGCACCAGAAAAGCTCCTGAATACAATTTTTTATAACTGCAGAAAGGGGTGTAATTTGAAATGCGGTTACAAAAAAGTAAGCTGACTTTTTTCATCAGCATGCACCAGCTGTCAAAGCCAGTCGCGTTCAAATACTGAATCTTCAACACAAGATAATCTTTACATCAACGATAAAACAACTGTTGTGTCGCTATTTGAACAATTCACGTCAACTCAGGAGGATGAAGATGAAGGAGAAGTTGAATAAGAAGACTTAATTTAATATTGAACTTTAATACGAAGACCGTAAGTAGGCCTTCCGGGAAGACCACATTGAAAAATACGCGCCAAGTACACTTACTCATAGGTAGCGTGCAAACGTGTGGATATTATTGAGAATATAAATTAAGAATGGCTTTTCTTAGAAATGGTAGATCTTAGAAAAAAAGAAGTAATGACAATTTTTGTAGAGAATTGGAAGATCCACAATTTGTGTTTGAGCTATATATATCATAAAACTGATCGTTCCGCTAAAAAATTCAAAAAATCCATTTTTGCGAACTTTGACCTCGCATAAAATTTTTTGCACACACGGGATCGTTGGGGCCTTCTCACAACTTCATTTCAATATTATCTGTGACGTTCATGCCAATTTTCAGCTTCTTGGGAATTCATGCAAGGATGAATGTCTATTTTGACTGGACTAATCTTATAAATTAAAAGGAATGAATGCCTGGTTCTGAGCTCACCAACATATCTGTCGAGAATATTATTTACTATTTCATATGTTTCGTTCTACTCAGTCTAATTCGAATAGATGTTCCTACCATTTTTCAATTTCATTGAATAAACTGATCAACTGTTCATATTCCAATAAATTAAGGACCTTCTAGTCAAGAAGTTCATTCCTAATATTTTCTTTAGTTATACATATGATAAGTTCATATACGAGTATTTTTCTACATCTGTGATTCAATTTAATTAAAACATCTGGTTGTATGTACATGTGAATCTGTCTCAGGTGTGCAATTTTCTGTCGTATTTCCCCGGATATTACTATGCAATTACAAACGTAACTCATATGAAAGTAACAAGTGGAGTTGAATAATATTTTTAATTAACATTGAGAAAGAAGAAAATAGAATAAAATGAGTAGAACTTGGTCTGAGTTGCGGAGAATGCAAACTTATCAAGGCAAGAAGAACAGCGAAACATGGAACTCTCCATCACAGTTGCAACCAGGAAGCCGCAATATTCTGCAGTATCCGCGCTTATTGCGGAAGCGACATTTCTGCCCTTCCCTTCTCGACACTTTGATATTACACAGGATCATGCAGCAAATATTGCGAAAGCAGAGAGATTCTAATAAATACCATGACAATATTGGTTTATAACTAATAATCTAATATCCCTTCACTTTCATTTTATCTATAAATCGTCAAAACTTTGAGGTCAGATAATTCAACAGAATAAAAACAATTTTGGAACTTTGTACAATGCGAATGTAGCAGGTTGGAATTGATTTTTATTTTTATTTGTTCTTATCTTGTACTAACTGCAGGAACAATACTCATTGACAATTCTTCTAAAAACTCACCTTTCAGATGAAAATATCAAATAAGGATTTGAAGAATATAGCAATGATTACAGATTATGGGAAAAATACGTTCCTGAACACCTTCACAAGTTGATGTGATTAAATGATCATTAGAATATCTTCATATTTCCATTCTTAGAGTGGTAAATCAGTAAGGATCAGAATATCTCTGTCTTGCTTATTGCACTGTCTGCGCAATGTTACTGGAAGGAAATATAAAGCGCCTGTATACGGAATGTCTACCGCTAACGTAACCACGTATTTTTACAACATGTTTCTGCAATATATGGTTCATACTTGTAACACAAACTAGCAAAATGTTGCATTGTTTCCAAGAGAACAAATATTTGATTTTTCAGCTGTTCTAATAATTGAAAATATTATAAGAGTATTCTTGCAGTGAAACTTACCGCCTCGGGACTCGCATATGAGGACTAAGTCAGTACCTTCTTCCAAAGGACCGACTACACCTGATACCTCTCGACCTGAATTGTCGTAGACGATTAGCTGATAGGGAGGTACTGGAACAAAAATTTCATATCATTAGATTTTCCACTCTCAAACATATAAGAATACAGGATATGTTATATTGAAGTATGAAGTTTATGCATCTTTTGATTTATTATCACCATAGAACCCTGTTTTGTGATTAGAAGCAGACGTAGATATTTTATACGGTTGCTATAAATACCATAGTTATGGAAGAGCTAGAATGGATCGGCACTCACGCCTGGAGCTCGTTGACACTAGAGCTAAAGTAATCTATATGAGCGGCTCTTAAACTATAAAGATATTATACATATGGTCTAATTCAACCAACATCGCATCTCTTCAGATACAAGAGTTAGCAACGGTAATCACGATGAATGAGACATCTTTAATGAGTATATGATGAATTTGTTCCCATTTTTATCATCAAATAATGATGAATCAAGTTGACGACCATGAGCTTTTTCTATTTGTTCAGTTCATTCTCAAACGTTTGGTATGAAATACACAAAAGGATGAACTTGAATTTTCAATTATTTGGGAAGACGAATTGGGTTCAACGATTTATTGATTGTTGATTCAACTTGAGTAAGTGATGTTCTTGGACTAACTGACTGAATGTTTAGGCCCCAAAAATTGCAGGCTATCTCGAACACTATTGTTGTAATGGATTTTTATATATTTTTTTTTTCATAGCATTATTGATAAAATAGATAATACTAATATACACATTCTGCTGGATAGCTATATTTGACTCGTTTAAAAATATTTTTTTCTCAGTAACTGTGGACTGAACGCCCAGTTCAGTTCACAGTTACTGAGAAAAAAATATTTGGTGAGCCAAACCAATAGCAAAGAGTAGCGCTACGCTGTCTTGTTGAAATGTCGTGTATTTTATGATTTTGGATGTGTGCGGAGCTGTACCAAGTAGGATATATTCCTCTGTTTGAAGTTTTCACGTGGTCTTTCTCAAGCCTTGGGTGAAAGCCAGAGGATTTTATTCGTTTTGTTTAGGTATGATACCCACGTTATCACATCTAGTAATCAGTATATTTTCAGTATCTAGTTACTTGCCTTGTTTTATTTTGTATCATTGCTTTCTGAAGAAGATCCTTGGTCAAAGGATCGAATCGTTAAAGTTTCCAATAAATATACAGAATTCAAAATCAAAAGTCGTTTTTATCAAATAAAATTCTGAAAAATGTACAGATTATTGGAATATTCTAGTCGGAATCTATAATACTATATGACAAAACTACAAAATCACGATTTCGATGATTTTGAATAAGTGAGGCGTCAAAAGCAAATTATTGTCAAATAATGTTCGATGCATTGTAACTGATTATTCAGGATCTCAGGGTGTGGTTGAACCAATGAATGCACTCTTAGAGTATAAGAATGAGTTGTGTTCGAGACGTCAATATTTACGCCAAAATATACACATATGAAAAATGTTACTGAAACCAACCGAAGAATTTAAAATTGAGCTACTATGCAAATGATGAGAATACTACAGTGCCTCAGACTTGAATTGAATTATTGAATTTAGTTTATATACTCTGGGATCCAAGTCTTGATTATCTTGGGCTTGGCTATACTGTACTGAGGATTCCTGATAAGGACGAAACATATGTCTACAGTTGCATCCCCGATCCTAAGATGATGGTGGCTTCAGCCCCGACTCTTAGATTTCAATTTTCTATGGAAAACAATTCTTTTTTAGAGTTATTCATTTTTTGAATGTTCCATAGAACAGCACTTCACATATTTCACAGTTTTTGTGTGTTTTCATTCATGTGATTTCTTCTTCATATTGAAT
Source organism: Dromius quadrimaculatus (assembly GCA_963989225.1). Taxonomy (NCBI): domain Eukaryota; kingdom Metazoa; phylum Arthropoda; class Insecta; order Coleoptera; family Carabidae; genus Dromius; species Dromius quadrimaculatus. The sequence goes on from OZ022328.1 coordinate 11,397,907, forward strand.
TTTAATTTGGCATGAGACGGAAGAAACTTAGGTCATCATGAAGCAATAGACGTTTTCATCTTAAAATCCGCTTAATTTCAACCAAACTGATGGTTTTGAGTTAGCGAATGTTTGACTTCCTATAATTGATATTAGACATACATTATTTGTGGAATATTCATTCTGATACTTATTTTTGTTACAATCATGTACTTTATTGAAATTCAGTTATTTTGGTGAAAAAATTTTATTACTGTGTGCGTTTGCAAAAATGATACATCGTCCTCATGTGCTCAATTGAATATATTCTTCTTCACTATGATAATTGTCAAGACTCATATTATTCATTCCTCTGTTTAAGGTTGTCTTACGTAGTTCTTCCTCAGATATTGGGTGAATATCAAAAGAATTCTGTCCTTTTTGCACTTAATTGTGGTACCAACGTTTTTACATCTAGTATTCTATATACTTTTGATTATCTAGATACATGCCTTCTTTTGGTAGGATAGCACAGTGGTAGTGTGCCAGAGAGTGAATCTCAGTTGGGTATAAAAATTTTAACGACTTTCCTGGATCAGTATCCACTCTCGTTACCATTCCAAGTTGAAAATTAAATTAGCTTGGCCTCAATGAAGCTATCTGGCACCGGATAATTGTTGTAACATGGACCTGCACCGCTTGACTGTCAACACACATGGCAGCAAGGTAAAAACGTGGCAAATTAAATGAATAGTAGCTGTTTTTGTGAGAAGTCAACCTAGGAACATAACGGACAGGTTCAGATCCAGAAATCCATGAATAATAAAAATACTTGCCTTGTTTATTTTTGTATCATTGTTTCTGGTGAAGACTTTTGGGTTAAGAGTCTGAACGTCAAAAACATCAATAAAGGTACAGAATTGAAACCAAAAACTCCTATTTATCATGATCTAACTCTAAAAAACATGTATCGATCTCAAATGAAGTTATGTAAATTTTATGATATCATTCAAACAAGGTTATTTGAGTCTGAAGCATGATTATACGGGAGACGTTATTATAAATTCCGCGTATGAGCAATTCAAGAGCACCTATTGATCTTGCTAGATGGATGAATATATATTTTTTGTAATTAACACAAACAGTTATATCAACATATGACGTTTTCGGAATAAGTTATGATGAATCAATTATTTGAAGCATAAAACTGAACAATTAGTTAAGTACGAGCAATAGAGCCAAGAATTCACCCTGAGTAACTGAGATTTTTCTGCCTTGACTGAAATCTGGATACAAGTAGCTGAAATGATGTATAATAACATTTCAAAGTTACTATTACTTGGAACGCTGGAATCTCAAAGAATTGGTCTTCCACAAATAACTTGTAAACTATGAATTGAGAGAAAATAGCATTTTAAATGTGGAGACTCACACTTTCTGACTTATAGTTTTGGAGTTGAATACTCTGAAATCAATACTAAAAACTTCATTTCAGGAGTGATGATTTCATTAAATACTGCAATAGAATATAAGAGTAGATAATCAACCACTACACCCAGATACGGATGATATAGAAGATATGTAGATTACATTTAAGAATATAATCACGGAGGCGACAAGACATACATGCAGATCAATCGGAAAGCAGACTCATTGACGAAACGAACAGGTTAAAAAAGGATGAAAATCGATGAAAAGAAGATGAAAACATAACTGAAAACAAAGAGAGAAGAAGACTATGAAGATTACAAAATGCAAAGAAATAATCAAAATATCAAAAACAGAAGCATGAGAAGAATTAGAAGACAAGCTAGAGACGATCCTTAAAAAAAACCAGATATTATTCTACAAAGTAGCAAAACAAGACAATAGAGGAGAGAAATGATGTCGAATCCATTGAAAAGTGAACAAGGACAAATAATGACAGAGAATGAGAAAATACTAGGAGAAGAGAAAGAACATTTTCAAGAATTACTGGAAGAGATTCAACTCACAAGCAAATTAGAGGAAAGTAAAAAGCACTAAAGAGAAAGGACAAAAATAGATAGGAGAACGAAGGAAATCACAAAATTAGAAATTATGATAGTTTTGGAAAAACTAAGAAATGGAAAAGCACCCGGACAAGACTACATAGAAGGAGAAAAAGTGGTGATATTTTCTATATGCAAAAAAAAAGACAATGAAGACTGTAGAGACTATAGAGGAATATCACTATTATGCTCAGCAGCAAAAGTATACGAAGCTATCCAAGAGAGCAAATCTAGACAATGTACAGAAGAAACACGGGAAGAAACACAAAGTGGATTCAGGAAAGGACACTCCACACAAGATCATATATTTTCAAAAAGAAAACTTGAAGAAAAAACCCTGGAGAAAAACAAAAGCTATACATTGCATTCATTATTTTGGAAAAGGCACTCGACAGAGTGCTAAATAGAATTATATGGAAGATACTGAGAGAAAGACAAGTAGAGGAAGAATTGAGACGAGCAATAAAAAGTATATATAATAGAGTATCGGACTATATAAGTACACACAGAGGAATATCTGATGAATTTACATCACAAGGCAGAGACCTGAGTCCATTATTATTCACCTTGTTCCTGGATAAAATAATGAAAAACATGAAGAATGAAACAGAAAACGTGAAAGTTGGATATTATAAGCTAGAGCAAATAAAAATAGCAGAATGTGCACCTGCAGATGATTCGGCATTTTTAGCAAGAAGCAAAGAAGAGCTGAGGAACAATCTAGATCAATGAGATACAGAAATAAGAAGACATAATATGACGATAGATACAGAAAAAACAAAAGTCACGGTCATAGCGAAAAGGGGGACCGTGAGGCAGACGACTAGAAAAAGGTGATGAAAATTTATTTCAAGCCAGTTGCCTTGTGAGTAGCCTCAAATGAAAGCTGTAGTCAAATAGTCAATGAGTCTTCATCCAAACATTTGTAGATGAAGATATCTCCAGCTAAATACTATATTGTATCAATATTTTACTTCAAGGCTCGAAATATCCACCTTCTAATAAATTTATTTGGTGAATAATAACTATGCTGACAATTGTGCAGACAATTGTTGCCATAGTAATTATTCACTAAATAAATTTATTAGGAGATGGATATCTCGAGCCTAAGTTTGATATTCAGTATGTGAAATCAGAGCTCGTGTTATTTGTCCCATCGAATTCATATCATTTGGGTAATAAGCTTAGTGTACATATGAATGCTTGTGCTGAAATCAAAAATTCATTAACTCTAAAGCTCAGCTCAATAAAACTATTTTCGTATTCAGCGAATTGAATGTCTACATTATATATCATAATTACGCTAATCGGATTCAATACTAAATTAAAATCAATGTGCAAACGTTCCGAAATTATTTGATGCAAATCAATGTATGCAGATGATAAGCCTTAACTAAAAATAGCTATATATAAATGATCGCAAGCATGTAATTCTATTCACTATTATATTGGATTGAATTGAATACTGCTTTCTATAGTGATTTAGCGGAATATATGTGATTCAATCATTCGACAGAATGTTTCTTTGTTTGTGGACAATATACATATACTTTTTGCAAGCCTTTCACATAGTTATGAGTGTGGGACTTTTGAATTATGCTCTGTGACTCGATAGATCCATATTTTCATAATGTGGGAGCGATGGTCAGCCTATTTTTATAAGTAGTGAAAACCAATAAGCTACAAAGCGCATTTTTCATATCGGTATGTGATGAAGTTATATTAAGGCTGTAGTTTCCCTGAAATCTATTCACCGAAATACGAACAAGTCCTCTTTCCCAGAATATTGCACAAACAGAAGTTTAAACTATTTATGTATGATCAGACTTTCAAGAAATTCAACCACCTAATATTTTCGGGTTGATATTTTAAAAGAAGATATGTTTTGTTCTCTGGACTCAGAAGCTCTCATTGTGATACTGAATATCTCGCGATAATTTTTTAGACCGGCAATCAATATTGTGAATACAACTACATGAACACGAGTTTGTATTCGGAAAATTGTAATGAAAAAAGTAGGCAAAATAAAATTTGTAGCTCATGGTGGTTTTGTTGAAAGTTGGTTGCATCGAGTTCAGGCGGAAATAAAAGTTTTCTAATTATCGATGGGAAGTTTATTAGGCATAGTTAACTCGGAAGCTCATAAAATTATTTCCGATAAAGAAAAAAGTTAAACAAGTCTGCCATAATTCAATCATCGTCCATAAGAAAAAAGCAATCACTAACTCATGTTTTGTTTTGCTCCCTAACTTTCGGCAGAGTGTAAACTTGGCAAAAAAATGAATATACGTTTAATAGTATCTGAAAGTTCAACCAATTAGATAGAATAAATCAAGGCTCTACAATCAGCGTTACTGGAAGAAAGTTAATCAAAGAAACATCGTAAATCGAAGAAAGTTAACAAGTTGTCACAAAACAGGAAATTAACTAAGCTTTAAAAATTAACAGTTGATATCTTGATTCTGGAAATGTCGTAGATTGAGATATATAGCGACCAGAAAGTTTCAGATAACAACCAGTACCTCCTGAACTTATAATCGATTTGGATAACTACTTGGAATTAGAAAATAGAGATTTATATTATCGGAGAATCGTATTAGAGATGAAACTTCGAATTTCTTCAATCTGGATCATTTGCAATTGTCCAAACATTCAATTCGTGGAGATGCAATAGAAGTTTCAGGAAAATAACTATAAGATAAATACACACAATGTATTGTTTCTTTTACTGATGTTAGTATGTTAGAATAGTATATTCTACAATAAGTATTGAAATGGCCTGTATTCTGAACGAGCAAAAAGTTTGTAATCCGAGCCGAAGGCGAGGATTATGGTTCGCGAGTGTGGAATACGCCATTCCAAACATGTTGTAGACTATATTTCCTTTGACAAGGTTTTGGAAACTCACCAATATTTCAGAGGAAACTTAAAAAATTATTAGCAGGCATGTGTCACTCTTATGGAAAGAAAAATACAAAGTTTGCGTATGTGTTAGTGAGTGTTAGTTATTGCACGGCACCGCATACTTGCCATGGCGCTAGTATGGCACCAAAATGTCCAGGATTTGAAAATCAAGAAGGCTGTTACTTCTGTCCGCTGTCTTTGCAATCGCCAGTGTATTGTGTCATGTATTGTGTATTACATAATTTATTAGTGATGCCGACTAGAGAAAATCTTGTAAGTATATAATTATTAATATTTGATATGATCTCGATGTATTTGTCATTACTAATGTAACAAAATAATGTGTCATCATAAAAATTTTAATATGAAATATACCTAATGTCATAATAAAAAAACTATTCTATCTGTAATATTTCTAGAAAAAAAGTTCTGCGTGCAACTGGTCAACTCTCGGCCTATGAAGGAGTGGGCCTGTTCTGTTTTCCACGTGCAGAGGCCTTGAGGAACGAATGGCTAGCGAATATGATCCGGAATGAGCTGAGAGAGTTGAGCTATCAGCAACTGCTTGATCGTGGCTATCGAGTTTGTGAGCTGCATTTTGATAATAGTCAATTCAAAAATGAATTGGAACAACGTCTTAGTGTGGGTCAGATATCTCGTCTTGTTCGTATTCAAGGTAAGACCTCTCCTATCACAGTAAAAATAACGAAAGTTCTGATAAAATGCTCGTATATTATAGATGCACCCGATACTTCACACATCGAACCAGCTCAAATCAATCCAGCTAGAATCGAACCAGCTGAAATCGAACTTACTTGAATTGATATCACCGAGGAGCATGGAGACGTTGAAAATATTCCACCAAAACCTGTGTGGAGGAAACTCTCGACCATCAACTAAACAATTCGTCGATCATACAGGACTACTATTTCAAATAATACTGTTAGGTGTAGTATCGGTTCGAATTGTGAGGATTGCCGAATTCTACTATCCTATGTATTCAAAATCAATCTGATTCAGAATCTTTTCGACATCCCCAATTTCCAATAATCCTATCACATGTGTTCTTCCCCTGACCACTTGCATGGATGCTGTAGCATCAGAGATAGATATTCAAACAACCTCTGGATATTTAATTCAAAAATTGCTAAATTATGAATGTGATTCATGTTTTCAGTTCTTTTGTTCTGAAAACATAACTCACATCCATGATTTCACCGTTTCACGGGACTATGAGGAGTTTTATCTCAGATATGCAAGCGCAGAATTTTCGCAAATAGTCGATGATTGTGAAAAACAGATTTTTGCTTCGATTCCCAATTTCATTCCATCTAACATCCTATCCCATATAGACATCCACTGAATACCTTCTAATTTTTGTGACTAGCATGGAGCAACCATGCAGAATAAAGTTATGCGATCATTACATTCAATATTATCAAGTCATTTTTCAAAATTGATTAATAAGAAAAATAGATGCAGTAAGAAATAACGATGTTGTTAAGACTTTTTTGTCAATTATTGTAGATAATTTTTTTTTCAATATTTTTTGTACTTCTTTTCTGTCTATGTTTCATATTATTTTGTATTATAACAATTTAGTTTTCATTTACGATCCTATAAAAAGTGACAGTTGTTTGCATTTTGAATTTGATATTTTAAATTCAAATTCACAAGAACACTTATGTCAACTTTAACGAAAGCAGCTCAATTTCTAATATCTGTGACTTTTTTACGGTAATTAGGACGATCAAAGGTAAAACATTGTAAGACACACGTTTAAAAAATATCTTATGTTATTTGCACATATATTTGTATATGTTCTTATAGTATTCCGTATTTTTGTATATATTTTTCATATTTTTCCCAATATTTATATGTAATTTATTTATATGTAAAAATATATGTATATATTTGGAACGAAATTCTGGTTGATTTTGAATTCTACGATATTTTTGAATATTATATAAATTAGTAAAATTCAAATTACGCGCTTCAGAATTAGTACGTGCACGGCACCGCTTGGAGCGCTCTTGTGTTGATGTGAAACCTTGTAAATTTTGGTAACATTGTACTGTCAAGTCTTCTCTCTATTGGTAGTCTTTGATTATTAGATGTCAAACGTCAAATTCAGATATGAATACTTGAATTGTTAGGAGGTAACCATGGTAGTAGCCAAACTAGCAGCTTCCGATTCGTTGAAACGATTCTAAAGGCATACAGAATCATTCTAAACGGTATACGGAATCATTCTAAACAGTTTTTTGGAATGTCATTCGTTCCAACATAATTTTTGGCTATGGAATATACAAATTCCAAAACAGTGTTGGAGAAAGATAATTTCCAATTCCATGGGACCAGGTTTGCTATCTACAACGGTGCTAAACGTATTTGTTTGAGGCAAATTAGAATACGCTTGCATAGTTTGGTATTATGCCTATGAATCATCTACCTTGGATCGCATTCATCGTTAGTTCTTGAAATGTATTTCATTCAAAGTAGACAATATTTATCCTGCTCATCTTTGCTTGAGCGTTACTCAATTTAATCTTTGATGTCTAGAAGTTAGTTGCACAGCAATTACGACTTAAGGGGTTTCAAACATAATAAGATTTATTCTTCAAACCGTCTCTCTTGCGTCATATTCCAGACTCCACGTCTCAATTCAAGATACACAGGAGCATTTCACATATCACCCGTTAATCCTGGTTCTACATGATGCTACGAACACCTTCCAACGATGGACGTTCGATGGTTCATCACATCGTATGGCCGTTGTCGAGTATATTGGTACTCTTGCATCAAGTTGAATGAATGCCTTCAATGTTTGACGGAAAATGTTTGTTGGTTGACACAACGACTACACGAGTCATCCATATGAAGGAAGAGATTTTAGTAGCAGGGGGACTTCTTGTGACAAGATTTATCTCATTTTGATAATTTTTCATATTATGATTTCATATTTTAGAGACGTTTATTTGGTTCCCATCGATAACCCTATTCTGATATCAAAGATAACTTACAGTTCTCTGCTTTTATTTAGAGATGAAATCCATCTTTACGTCTTCATTCTTCAAGTAACAATTTGCAGGACAATATAACAGCAGCACCAGCAATAGCAGCATCATTATCATCCACGTTTATTGTTGCAACTGGACAAACTGTTATCATGTGTATTGGATCAAACATTTCGATTCATTATATTGCAGGAATATTCACTGTACCAACTGTCAAACTTACTTGTCTCAAACGTTCGGCTCAAGATGTCCTCCGACGTTCTTCAGTTCTTATTTTATGTCCTAATGCCAATCTGCTAGCTTCAGATATTTTCAATCTACCTCAAAATTTGTGTACATGTATTATTTCTCATTATTTATGTTGGATTCATGACTTTTTTCATTTTTGTATTTTCTGCCCTCTAATCAGTCATTCTGTAAGTCAATGGATGGATATATTATTACTATTATTATCAATATCAATATTATCATTATTTTCATTCAATGTTAGGATGTGAATGCCTTCGGACTTCCACAGATTTTTCACTTCCTGCGCGAAGGATGAGTTTTTCCTAACCTTTTCTTTATGCGCTGCAATGATGTTCTGTGGCGAAGGTATTGCAATGTCAATAATGCAAATAATGTTTATATTGCTGTCATGAAACAATATATCTGGTTTGTTATGCATACCTTTAAGGTCTATCATTATGGTTCAGTTCCAGTACAGCTTCTCTTCATCATTCGAGAGGACATTTTTTGGTTCATAGTCATAATAGGGCTTGATTTCTGTCAGCGCCTCAATCCTTCTTCCTAGTAGCTGATGGATTATTTTGGCTACGTTATTATGACTATTAGTGTACCCCGTTGGTGCACATCCGTCAACTGTCGGTTTTCACGATGTCGTCTCTAATGACAAACTTTTGTAGTTTCTCGTAGGTGAGCTCCGCAGAAAGTGTGCAGAAGATGTAAGGAAGATCTTCGTTTGTGAATTGAGGATAAGAGAAATTCATTTTATTTGGTTCTCCTATGATATGGCGTAAAGAGAAAAATCACACAGCCACTGCTATTTCTGTTCGTTAGATGTGAAAGAATCCAATCAAAAATAAAATAAGAATAAAATATCCGACCCAAACTCTGACTCAGCTATTCGTCCAATATCTCATAGTTCTGAAATACCAGCTTCGCAGCCAATTTTTACTTACTTGTATTAGGTACAAGAATGTATTGTGTAATCGACAAAATTCACCTATCAAGATTCTGATGAAAATATCCGTTTTGAGCATCCCTGAATCCATTTTGACTATTTTTGACTTTATGTCGGTATGTATGTGCGTGCGTGCGTTCGTGCGTGCGTAACTCGCAAATCTCAAAACTGGTTGGACGTATATTGTTGAAATTTGGTTTTTAGAACAGGTATGGGGTCTAGCTGTGCACTTTGCATTATAGTTCCAATCGTCTGTACCGAAAGTGCATTTTACATAAAACTTTTTTCGAATCTTTCTAATAATCCAGAATGATCAACCGTAGGATATTGAAATTCAGTATTTGAACTTGATGTTGTATCAGAATGGTTATTTGCTATTTTTGTATGAATCGGCCAAGTCAGAAGTGCATTTTACTCGAAGCTTCCTTCAAATTTTTTGCATAAATCTAGAATGGTCAGTCAAAGCATATTGAAATTTGGTGTTTGAGCTTGTTGTAGCATCAAAATAGTTATCTACCATTTTTGTATCAATCGGCCAAGCCGGAAGTGCAGTTTATGAGTATAACAAACAATCAGAATTTGCTGTATAAAAATCAGTTCAATTGAAATGATAAAGAAGGCAATGATAATTTTTGGATTGTGTTTGACATTTTACATGTGAAAATATTTTTCCATAAATTTCATTTCGTAAGCATAAAAAAAGGGACAAAATTGGATTAGGACATGCTTCTTTATACAAATTCAAAATTAATTTTTACTATGTTGGTCACACTGTCCAGCTTTAATTTCAGTATTATTGAACTCCAAATATACATACATATCAAACCTTTTGAAGGCATGAATAACAAGATGAGGCACTGAAATCTACTACTATCTGACGGTCTAAAAGTGCAAGAAAATATTGTGAAACCGACAAAATTCATATATCGAGATTTTGATGGAAATATCCGTTTTGAGCATCCCTGAATCCATTTTGACTATTTTTGGCTTGATGTCGGTACGTATGTGTGTATGTGCGTAGCTCTCAATTTTCAGAATTCGTCAAACGTATAATGCTGGAATTTTGTATAAAAGACTAGTATAGGATCTAGGATCTTGATGTGCACCTCGCATTATGGTTGCACTTTACCTAATACTTTTTTACGACTCTCCGCATGAATCTAGAATGATCAGCCCTAGGATACTTAAATTTATGATTTGAAATTGCTGTAGCATCCGAATGATCATCTCCTATTTTTGTCCCAGTCGACTAAGCTGGAAGTGCATTTCATATTACAGACTCTTCAAATTTTTCTCATTAATTTGAGATAATCAGTCGCAGAATATTGAAATTTCGTATTGGGCACTTTTATAGCAGCTAGTTGTGCACCTTGCATTATGATTGTGATCGGCTAAGTCAGGATTGCAGATTACTCCAAATATTTTCTAATTTTCCGCATAAATCCAAAACGATTGAACGTAGAATATTGTAATACAGTATTCAAGATGATAGTACTGTCTAGATGCTCATATCCTATTTCTATTGAGATCGACTTGACGATCTTGGAATTTTGCGCATAAATTTAGAACTGTTAGCCGTAGAATCATGGAAATCAATATTCAGGAATGGTTTAGCATAAGAATGATGACATACTGCTTCCATAGCAATTGACAAGCCATGGAACGATGAGATGTTGTGTACTATTATATATATCCAATGATGTACAAGTAAGTCACCCGTTGTCCACGTCAGATTTTTTGATTCGTTGCGAGAAAATAGATATATTCAGCTCATTGTGAGAAATAAGTGTTCCCATTAGAATTTTTTCATCTTGCAGAGAGCCTGTACGTGATAGAATGTTATGGAAGTCGTTTATAGAATCCGTGACCTTGAAAACATATAATCAAGCAAAAATATCTCATACAGCTAAAAAAAAAAAAATGTAGACCTGTGTAATAAATACGAACTGCAGTTAGATAATAGGTTTCCTTTTATCCAGAGAGTTGTGGATCAATTTATGTATATCAGAGAATAATAGAATCTCGAAGAATATTTTCTTACTATATATGATGTGCATTTTACTTCCAGTTTGCTACTTAGTATGCAAAATTAGAGTTTGTAAGGAGTAGAAGTATTGTAGTGTACAATAATTTTGTGCTTTGTGGAGCTTTTGATTCGCAGAATGGTAATAGCTGATGGTCAACAATAATATAGGTACAGGAATATTTATTCGCTTAGGTTTCATGCTGGGCATCACTTGCACATGTAAAAAATGCTTCTTCTGAGTGACAAAAATTAAGAGATTCACGTTAAAATTCTGTTATTAATCTTTTGAATATTGTTCGAACACAGGATCACTTTGAACAGAATTCAGGTATTCTTATTTGTTGTGAAAGACTTAATTCGAATCTCAGAAAGATTTATTTCAGAGAAATATTTCCCTTGCGGCGTGATTTCCACAGACATCTAAAAATATATCCTCTTACTATATATGTCTTCAACGAAGTATTAGTTTCTTGGGATCATTGTGGTACAGAAGTGCACAATGATTTAGAAGATCTGCGCTTCTGTACGTAGAAACTATTACAGAATAAAGCACAATAACTATTGAGGTAATTACAGATTGTTCAAGTATCAGATGTATTGGGCCAACATCAGAAAATTGCTTTCATAATATGAATGGAGTAGAATGTGGCGTTCACTTAGCGACATGTACATCCGCTTTGTTAATTGCGAATTGATTGTCTGCAAACAGTATATGATGGCGAAAATTGATGCATAAATCTCAAACTTGCTCTTCGTATTTGAAAATTGCTGCAACTTAGACTTGGCATCACCACGTAGTATCTCCAACTTTAATATTGTAAGAGATTTTAATCAACCGCGCATTTTGGTGGATTTAATTTCCCTAGAGAAATGATTCAAGGTACAAATTACCGTTATCATTAATCAAATCTTAATACTCCAACGGAAACTTCTCGAGTCTCTTTGGATCTATAACCAAATAGTCTGACCTCGTGATGCTGCACTAGATTTTCTTGGATCGTTGTTGCTCTTATCACATGTACAAAAGACGAATTGGATTGAATGTTATTTAGCAGTTTATATTTTTAACGGAAGAATGGGAGCAATAATGTTTTGTGATATTATAAATACAGCAAAAATAGTTACAATGCGCAATTCATTGTAGCGAAGCATACGCGCCGCTAATTAAATTACAATACTCAACACATTGCTGGTCATCCAATCAATAATCGATTTCCACCAAATATTTCTATTCAAATGCATTTTCTTCGGCTTTATTTTTGTACAGATCGATCCACTCTCACACCATATGCACCCTCAATAGCAGGTACAGTAGAAAGTTGATGTTTTCTAATGATAATACACCAAGTTCCAAACAGATTTACATTTAAATGCTTTATGTTGTAATCGTAAGCACCAACAGGACGTACTATACATCACTATTACCATTCATATCATCGCTGGCGAGAATAATGATGCGTTGTTGGTGTTGTTAATGGTTTCACCGTTGTTGTAGGCGTTCATGTAGCGCGAGTTGTTTACACGGCGATACACGGAGCATAAATTTAGCTAAGTTACGTTGGTCTGTGCCGTTATGCGCCACGCGGACTCATTACGTAGCATTCGCAGCTGCAACGCGTTGCAGGCAATTTTCTATTCGTTCAATGTTTTCACATTGCTGCACATTGCGTGTGGAGCGTGCATGTTTATATTACATAAATATTTATAGGTTAAAGAAGACACAAATATAGAATATACATGTGAGTAATTGCATAATCAGAAATCGAAAGCCATATCAGATCCTACCGTAGTAGCGGGGAGAGTCTACTTGATTCGTTTCAACCACGGTTCGAAGGAACAACTTTGAACAGTTGTCGTGTCCCTGAGAGCAATATCACTGTACAAAAAACTCAATTCAACAATTCACTCACTTTTTCAATCCATTCCAGAAAAATTCCAGCTAGATCTATTAAGTCCAGCAGAAGCAAATCATTTTAAATGGAAGGGCAGTTAGTGTAGAAAACTTGAGGCTTTGTTTATTTTGGTTGAAGTTAATTTTGTTGAAGCATCTTGAAACTGGGAGAAAGTTTGCAAGCACACTCGAGAGATCGTCGGTGGCCTTTGTGAACACTATCAGCACAATGAGCTCCGCCCCCGTCAATGATCTCTCTTAGCCCTGGTTCTACCGGCTCCAGTTCTCCGGTTCTTGTTTCAACCGCTACTCAAGGGGAACATAGGAATTTTGTACATGGCAAAATTTTTCTTGAGATTACAGCGAAGAAACAAAGCCTCGAGCGAATAACAGAAGCGTTTAGAGTGAGACGCGGAAGTAAGTGCAACTGGGACATCACGAAAATTTTATTAAGACTAAACTCATTTGAACAATCTCAAAGATGAGAGTTAATAGAGTTGTTGAAAGAGAGCATAAAGACACGAAATTTAAATTTCACAATATTCAAAAGCTTTAGAAATGAAAATATTCTCGCCACTACTATTTTATCATAAGCTGTCTTTCTGTACGAAGAATACTCACAGTTATAACCAATCATCAAAGATTAAGTTCTGTACATAGAGTGGGAAAACAAAATAACAATTCGGTGGACCTGTACATTCCATACTGATTTCTCATAAATTGTATGTCGTAAGTGATATACGAGAAAGTTTTCTCTGAAGGATCACTGTCAGTGTTTCCAACAAGATTTGATAATGAAAAAAACTCGTGGCATTATCGAAGTTTTTCTAACATCTCACGCTGGGGTAAATAAGAGGCTTTGCAGGGAAATCATATTTCAGGCATATTTGTATTTTTAGCCTCGCACTTCACACAGAGGAAGGATTTATGTATTATCTGACGCTGCTCGTTGTTATTTTATATAAATCGGAAAGCATAATCCTCAAATGCAGGGAAATCCAGACCCGCAGAAAATAAAATCCTCTCAGAATAGAAGTAAGACTCTGTGGTTTTATTATCCTCATGTTAGAAGTTTTTCACGGAATTGCTATGCTTACTGAGTTAATGCTACCAGTAATTGGCTGCAATCTATCCCTGCTGGTTATATGAATGATAAAATATCTACTAAATATTTCAGATATTCCACCATTCGAGTAATTGTTTTGGGACTTAGCTGAACTAAAATTTTCCTTGATTCACTTCGGTACATCTCCTTAATAGTTGAATATTGATTGTTCCGGGACTTCTTATTTTGACAATACAAATTTCTTCAGAAAGGATGATTGAGAATCTAAGCTTGGGAGACATTTCCCGTTTTCTGCAATATGCGAGAATCAAGGGAAATACTCGCAAAATAGATATTCAACATACAAGTATAGAAAGTAATTCTTTGATGTACAAGCGGTTCTGTTTGAAATACGAGCGAATGTTTAATTTTCGATTGCCCTAATTTCCGTAAAACAGTCAATTATATTCAAATATTTATTTTCGTGTGAATGTCATTCCGATGCCTACTATTTATAGCTATGGAGACGATATTAGGAATTAAATCATCGTCGTTCAAGTCGACATAAATTTACTTTGAAAATTTGGATAAAATATCTAACTTAAAACCTTATCACAAATGTGGAATATTCCAAGTCAGTGGTTCACATAATTAGATATTTGGATTGATTATTCACCCAATAATTTATTTTAATTGTCAACCTAGTTAGCATTGACCAACAATCCAGTCGGTCTTCAATTGTCAGGTATGTGAATATTAGTCCATAGTTACTAGATGTTCGGTTGAAAAATGAATATTTGCACTGTGACCTGAAGTATTAATTCAATCACAATAAAATCTGTGACAAATTGGTGTCAGAAGTGAAATTCTGAGAGATTAAAGGACGACAAGAAGTGAAATTTGGTTGCAGCGCTGTGAATTGTTGTGAAATTGTGTTGGGACTGTTTCAAATGCCTATGACATGAAGTAGGGCCATAAATGAGATGCAGAATTAGTCGAAAATGATGACGGAATTCAAGAAGACGTCAACAGTTAAACAGAAGGCGTCGACGGCATCCATGGAGAAGAAGATGGCCGAAACTACGAAAGGTATGAAGATGGCGATAGCTGAACAGATGCAAGCAGTTAAAGGCACAGTATCTCAAGAGATTTGGACAGTTCAAGGAACAGTTGCTGAGTCAGTGAAAGAAAGAGACTATAACAGAAGAGATGAAAACAGTGACGAGAGAAATGGCTACAGAGTTTAAGAAGATCTCGGAGCAGAATGAAATAGTGAAGAAGAAGTATTTTTTGAAAAATTCACTGAAGTGAAGCATCAAATTGAGCAAAAACATGATATGGAAGCAAAAATAGACTCAATTGTCATCGGAAAGCTAAAAAACCTCAGTCTGAATGGCGATAGAGCAGCCTCACGCATGAAAAGTGTCCCGATGCCTTGGCCAAGGCAATTGACAGCTGATTTCACCCTGAAACCGACGTCATAGGATGGCAAGACTTCTTGGGATGAATATTTAGCTCAATTTGAGCTAATTTTGGAGAATAATTGCGGAAGCAAATAGCAAAGAGCAATTGTACTTGCTGGACTGCTTCGGGAGACAGCTTTAACAGTCCTTTCAGGTCTAAATGAACAAGAACGCTTTAATCATGCAAAGCTGACATCTGAATTGAAGCTGCGCTTCGAGGAGGAGAACGTAAAAAAACTACTGCATGGGCAGCTACAGAATCGTACACAACTTCATAAAGAGGATCTGATCACATTTGCAAATGCTATGCAGAGTCTGGCCTGGCTCAACGCAAGAATTAATGGCGGTGATACAATTCATGGATGGTATCGGCGACAATAAAATTGGGCGATTTGTGCGAATGACGACTCCAAAGACGATGCTAGAGAAGAAAGAAGATCTCAAGGTGAGAAAGACTAAGACTATCGCAGGGAGTCAGCGACAATAGCAGTCTTCTTCCCTTTGAATACCAATATCTCCGAAAATGAGCAGAAAAGTTAAATGCTGGCAGTGTGGCAAAAAGGATCATATCCGAATGGATTATCGTACGAAGTGCACTGTTAATTGGAGCACAAATACACAGAAATTGTCCAGATTTGAAATAAGGGGATGCTGGCAGTGCGGCCAGGAATTTAAGCATATTGTCGCACCAAGTTTACCGTTGATTGCGGTATGCACGCTTCGTCAGGAAAAATGAGGTTTGCCAGTCTGGAGAAGAGGAAGCTGGCTGAATACCTTATCAAGAGCCCCAAGATCATCGACTTCAAGGTGCAAAGAATGGAAATGGTGAATGCTGTTGCTCCAAGAGATTCCCAGATTTCATCTTGTTCGGAGGAGACGATTCTGAATGAACTTATTATCGTCCCAGAAAATAGCCCAAAGGAAATTTCACGGCAAGAGGGATCCGTGTCGATACTAAATGAACTACAGCGCATATCGCTGGATGACTTCGTTCTGAAGTCGATCATAGAGTGAGAGAAGACCGGTCAGAAGCCTGGTTTCACCAAGAAATATCATCTTTAGCCACTATTATCAAGGCCTACTCAGCACAATGGAGTTCTCTAAGAAACAGCATTATATACCGTTCATGGAAAAATCCTGATGAAAATGAGGCGGTGGAAAAGCTGGTAGTGCCGAGAAAATTAGGAGGGCAAGTTATAAGGTAGATACGTGATGATAACAGTAGACATTTGGGCATCGAAGAAACTCTGGAAAAAGTTCGGGAACACTTCTACTGGGTTAGCTGTCGAGAAGATGTCAAACGGCACTGCAGGGCTTGTGGACGCTGTAAGTCAAACAAGGGCTCAATACTCGACAGCATGTTAAGATACAGCGATATGAAAGGAGACTGTCAATGTATGTGAGACTAAGGTCTAGTTGCATGAACTTGCATTAATTGAAGAGTTCTTCAAAAATGAACAATATCAAATCGAATATATTCATCAAATCAGTTGCATAGCATTGCTGTCCAAAATTTGATTTGATACTGTTCATTTTCAGAGAACTGTTCAGTTACACAACATGCAACCGGGCATAAGTATCACTGAACAGAAGAATATACAAGCTGCCAGCGGCAGAAGAAAGGTCCAATATGAATGATCTGATCTGCGAGCGAGTAGTCCCCGATTCCAGCAAAACAATTTGGTGTGGTCCTCCAACTGCCAGAGGAAAAAGAAGCACTAGTCCTAAGTTGCAGAACATTGGAAGAAACCAGACGAGATTGTAAGGTACTTGGATGACGAATACCGGATACGAATGGGCAGAAACGGAAACCGAAAGTCGCCAAGGAAACAGGCTGTGGCCGTATCAAGGGTAAAATTCTGAGTTCGCCGAGGAATGTGGAATATTTGAAATCATTAGTTCACATTATTGTTTTTTTGAATTTGTTATTCATTCTATAATTTATTTCAATTGTAAATCTAGTAAGCATTGATGATCATTCTAGACGGCGTGTTTGATTGTAAGATTTGTGAATGTTTGTCCACGTCAGTTGGACATTTAAATACTAGTTCATTGCTGTTTGACAGTCAGACATCTATATGTTGACTCATTGTTGGAGTAAGGTATATGAAGCGCGTGAGCTAGCGGGAAAGTAATCATTCAGTAGGAATAGCTGTGAGCAATTTTATGATCCTACGAGTATGTTCTGTAACCTGTGATGAATTTAATCACAAAAAAATTGTGACAATATGTAAAATTCAGTGCTGAGAATTGGTTTTGAGATATCTCTCAAATGTTTGAAATACTGCTCACTGGAACTGATGGACGCTTCCACTACAATTAAGCATTGGAATTTTACAAAAAAACATCTTATTGCACAGTTTTGTCCAAAAACCTACTTTTTACATTGGTAATAGTGGAAAAACTATCATTTTTCATACCATCGTAGATTAAATATATATATTAGGCAAACTTTCACTTGGAATGTCACACATTTAATATCTCACAGACTATTCATGTAACACACTAACAGTTTCAGTAACTTTATCTTCACTATCCATTTGCTGTGAACAATATTAAAACTTCTTGAAATCATTAAAAAATTCATTACTTCTCTGTGGAAAAAAAATTACAATCGTGATTCACTTATTTAATTCAATTTTTTGTTTGAATGTTAAACATCTCTACATATCTCGTGTTTGTCGGCAGTTAATAGTCGTGATAAAAGAAGCAACATGAAGCTAGGTAGGTACGAAGAAACACTTTAAGTTGTAAGTCTAATTAGGAGCGGCAGTAGAATAGAGCTTGTTAGAAGTATTGCGTGTTGCATGATGTTTCCCTGGACAGTTGCACGATAGGATTCCCAACTGCTTGCCTGTCTAACAGACTGTGAGACTTCGCACTTGCGCTACTCAACTTCATTCCAGTATTTTCTTACGGCTATATCCCACAGAAAAATATTTACGGTGAAGAGTTCTATTCTGATGGAATTATTCAGCATTTATCCCCACCATAATCTCATTTATTCGGGAGCAAGAGAGATTCAAGACATTTGCATGAAAACAATATGATAAAACTCTTCTACTGGGCACTTGCAATTGATGGTTGGTGACCCAAATTTTAATCTACCATATTACACAGTATGATTCGCATGAGCCCGCAACATCAACGCTCATATGAAACATACCTTTTGTGTCCGTTACTTGAATAACTTTTTCATTCTATTGATTCGATAATAACCTTGGAGTCATATTCAATTTTCATATGAAATTAGAGGTGCAACTAGATAGCTATGCATATTAGAGCCAATTTGTCGTATGTTAAATTATATCCTGCGGTTTATAGATTGAAGACTTGCCTGTGTCAGATTACCTGAGGCATGCCATAATTTGTCTCCCAACACAAACGTAGTTACGTTAGGCGTTTATATGCGACATATTCAATGTACACAACAACAAAGTTGTTCGTGTCTTACCTCCCTAACGGAGAAGTCGCGAGAGACGTTACATATTCTAAGGAGCAGGGAGCCGGCTCAGCCATAGGTGGCCACTTCATTTCCTGCTTGTAGAGCTTTCGTGAACCACAATTTCCGGGAAACTAAGCACACGACGTAACGAAGGACGAAGGTCCTTTGACGATGGCACAGCCGGATACCTGCCCAATGTAAAGGGATACATACAAGAAAATCCTTATATCATACGCCCCACATATAGATCTGTCTATGAATTATATCATTTTCCGTTATCTGTGCTTGTTTTTGAGATTTCATTCAAATTAGATAAAGTTCAAATTTGCATTATGTTGATTTACTTGAATTCAAGCTTTGCATTTACATGCTTGTATGTCAAGTTTGGAATGTACTATGACATAATAGCTGCACGTTTTTGCTATGCTTTATGTCAACATATATTCACGCTCTGTCAGTTGGTTGAACTTACAGGAAAATAGCAATAACATGCATGCATCCGGATTTAAATGGGTAATTGGATTTCTTGGATGTAATTGAATCGCATAGCAAACTGATCTCAGAAAAAGCTATATTTATTTTTCCAGAATAGAGACTGAGCAAAAAAAGGCTGTTTTTTGATTTAACAGCGAGCGATTCCAAGCAAACATTAGGTATTCAAGGCTTCCTACACCAACTATCCTTAGAAAACATCTCAATTGAATTAATCTGGCTCCCTTCACATATTGGAATACAGGGGAATGAACAAGCTGACATAGCTGCAAAAGAGGCTACTCGTGAAGTTACTACCCCAACACTAATAGAAATGAGCGACGCTGAAGCGATAGTTAAGCAATAACTACAAGAAACGTGAAAAAGCATTGGAGTCTACAGAACACAAGTAAATTAAGAATACAAGAAAACATAGAGCCCTACAATCGGAAAATGAAGTGTAGTCACAAAGAACAAGCGTTTCTACAAGACTGAGAATGAGTCACATGGTAATCCTTGTACACATTCTCGAAAAAACTGACCCATCAACTTGCGACAGAGATGTAATACCAAAATTAACAGTTGATGTACTACTGCATTGCCAAAAATATAAATAACTGACCGCCATGTGACATGCCAAAGTTCCAATCAAAAATTATCCTTAACGGAATCAGTGAAACACATTTGTACTCACCCACTCGGTGTGAATAACACTAAAAAATCTGACTTGTACATCATTTGATATATATGATCAAACACAACATCGCATCATTCCCCGGCTAGTTGGTTACTATGGAAACAGTAGGTCATCATTCTTATGCTACAACATTCCTAAATACTGATTTCCAGGATTCTACAGCTAACAGTTCTGAATTTATGCGCAAAATTCCAAGGTCGTCAAGTATAGTGCATTTTCGATTCAGTCGATCTCAATGAAAATAGGATATGAGCATCTAGACAGTACTATCATCTTGAATACTGTATTCTTATATTCTACGTTCAATCGTTTTGGATTTATGCGGAAAATTGAAAAATGTTCCAAGTAAACTGCACTCCCAGTTTAGCCGATCACAATCAAAGCGCAAGGTGTACAACTAGATGCTATAAAAGTGCTTAATACGAAGTCTGAATATTCTGTGACTGATTATTTTAAATTCATGAGAAAAATTCGAAAAGTCTGTAATATGAAGTGTACTTCTGTCTTAGTCGATTGAGACGAAAATAAAAGATGATCATTTGGATGCTACAGCAATTTCAAATACTGAATTCCAGTATCCTACGGCTAGTCATTCTAGATTTATGAGGAGAATTGAAAAAAAAGTATCAGGTAAAGTGCACTTCCAGTACAGACGATTGCAACCATAATGCGAGGTGCACATTCAGATCCTAAATCATATGCAAGTCTTTGATACAAAATTTAAGCATTATACGTTCGACACATACACACATACATACGTAGATACGTACCGACATCAAGCCAAAAATATTTAAAATGAATTCAGGGATGCTCAAAACGAATATATCCATCAAATTCTCGATATGTGAATTTTGTCGGTCTCACAATATTTCTTTGTACTCTTAGACCGGCAGATAGTCGTGGATTTCAGTGCCTCATTTTGTTTTTCATGCCTTCAAAAGGTTTGATAAGTATGTTTGGAGTTCAATAATGATGGAATTAAAGCCGGACCGTGTGACCAACATAATAAAAATTAATTTTAAATTTGTATGAAAAAGCATGCTCTGAGCCAAATTTGTCGCTTTTGTCATGCTTACGAAATGAAATTTAGGGAAAAATATTTTGACATGTAAAATGTCAAACACAATTTAAAAATTTGCAACAGATTATCATTGCCTACCTTATAATTTCGGTTGAACTGATTGTTTTATACCGCAAATTCTGATTGTCACTTATACTCATAAACTGCACTTCCGGCTTGGCCGATTGGAACAAAAATATTAGATTACTATTTAATGCTACAACCAGTTCGAACACTGAATTCCAATACGCTATGGCTGATCATTCTAGATTTATGCAGAAAATTTGGAAAAAGTTTCAAGTAAAGTGCTCTTCTAGCTTGACCGATTTATATAAAAATAGCAGATAACCATTCTGATACAACATCAAGTTTAAATATTGGATATCAACATCCTACGGTTGATTATTCTGGATTTATTAGAAAAATTCGGAAAATGTTTCAAGTAAAGTGCACTTTCGGTACAGACGATTGGAACCATAATGCGAGGTGCACAACTAGACCCAATACCAGTCTTGAATACAAAATTTCAAGTAGTTTTGAGATTTGCTAGTTACGCACGCACGAACATACGTACCGAAATCAAGCCAAAAATAGTCAAAATGGATTTGTGGATGCTCAAAACAGTTATTTTTATCAAAATCTAGATGGCTGAATTTTGTCGGTTTTACAATACTTTCTTGTATTTAGCACAAATAAATAAAAAGGTAATCAAACATTTGTATTGCTCGTCTCTTAGTTGCTCCTGAAGTTCATCCCTCTTCAACAATATGATGATGTGAGACGACCAAGTGAAATTACAAAATGAATGACCTATCTCTTCCACGATTCTATATACTTGTGATACCAGCATTTTCAAATTCACCATTCTTAATCAGCCTGTGGAATGTACAAATCATTTTAAAAAGATGAAACCAGAAGGCTTGACCATTTAATTAGGCTTCACCTTCAAATACTATCCGTATCAATATGTTTATGAGAATGCTCTCTATGGATACATTAAGCAGTATCTTCATTCGAATTGACCATAATGCATATATATATATATATATATATATATATATATATATATATATATATATATATATATATATATATATATATATATATATATATATATATATATATATATCAATTGTCCCCAGAATATTATTACATATAATTCGATATGATCGGAATTACTCCGTCCGTTGAGCTCCTTATTACCTTTGACTCTTTCGTCAAGATAACTTTTTATTTCTCCTGTTTCTTCCACGAAAGTATTTCATCGAAGTTGATGTACGAAACTTGCAGAATCTGTACCCTGATCTTGTCGAGGTGATTAGAACTCATTTGAAAGCCGGATCGCCTGTCTGGATACCATTTCTGCTAAAGATGCCTGTCTATCTTCTTCGAAGCTACTCTAAGTTTCATTAGAACAACAGAAAGTGCTCAGGCGCAGCTTTCAATAATGTGGCACATTATAGCAGCCCAAAGTTGTCGGTGTAATCTCTTAACAACGACGTTTTGATCCGTTTACAGAGCACGTTGGTGAAATATATTTCGTATGAAATTTAAAAGCCAAATAACATGTCTGGATATCATTTCTACCAAAGATACATGTAGATCTTCTTTGAAACCACTCTATATTTCTTTAAAGCAACAGAAAGTGTTCTGGCCCACCTTCTATTGATGTGGCACAATCTGGCAGCCCAAAGTTGTCGCGTCGATGAGATCTCTTGACATTGCCATTTTGGTTAGTTTGCAGAGCACGTCTGTCTTGATCAATAGTATTGGTATATGACATACCATAGCAGAATATTCAGTCTACAGATAGTTTTCTTGCAACTATAATAACACTGATATTTTCTTAATGAGGAGGCTCGAGGAGAACGTGTAGAGACTATTTATAATCGTGAAACAATAATTGTCACCTCTTGAAAACAGCAGCGGTCCATCAATAACATGGTCAGATCAACTGCTTCCTGAGACGAAACTCCCAGCAAGGGTACGGGTATGTTGCCTTACATTTCACAAATTACCTCCGTCGCATCACCAAGTTAAGCTAAAAGAATTATATGGAAGCTTTGATATCACGAAGACACAAAGAATGCTAGAACAAAAAAGTTCTTTTTTGAAATTGGCTCAGAGCGTAATGCCGTAGTGCTAAAGTCTCAATAAAGCATTTTTCTCATTTAAGTGAAATACAAGAGTTTCCATGACTTGTAGTGAGTAAATAAAATCTCGTACACCTCAGCCAGATTTTGAAAGTTGATATAAAATCAAATAGATTCAACTCATGGAAAAAGGCAGCAGCAATGCTCTCACTTCTAGCTGTAATTATTTGTATTTCCGTTGTGAGTTGTCCAACAAAATCTGATTGCAGAAACTATTATGGTGAACATTTTTCTGGCTTTCGGTGAGAATTGGAAGTCATAAACGGTGAGAACCGTGAAATGCTCTGCTTCCAACCAATGCCTTGAATGTTTGATAACATGACGCATGCCCAGGAGTTTTCGGTCGTATGTGCTGTACTTTTTTTCTCCAAAAATCAATTGATTGCCGGCTTCCACCACTTTCTATTTGATGCATTTTGTGATGTGGCGGGATGGTGATTTTCAACTGGATATGACATGTGCCATCTATTAGTGTTTCCTAGCGTTCAGTCATCTATTCAATCAAGAATTTACGTTCTATGCTGTTTTCCAGATGATAATGTATAGGAGCCTGAAGTTTAGCAGCTTTTGGTATTAATTTTCTTTTGTAAGTTTAAGGTTAAGAGAAGCTGCAGGAATCAAGCATCTCACTTTGGCAACAAAAGGAGGGTCTTGAATTGTCTTATATAATAAATTGTATCATGCTCTGTGATTTTTACAGCACCTTCTGGCCTTATAGTTTTTTAATGATCCAGCAGCAGCTATGATGTTCTGATTCGAGGAACTAGTTCATGTCGTACCTTTAAGAAACTTGTTAGTGACTACTATAACATATGCCCACCAATAAATTATTGAACGACAAAGAATATATTCGAATGATAGAATTAGAAACATCAGTGATGATTCAACGTGATTGAAAAGAGGCTCCTGATACCAAGTTTGATTGGTACCAGATGTGTAACATGAATTTGATAATCTATCACGAGAAGCAATAAGCATGCAAATATCTGTGCCAGTATCTACCAAAAATGTTGATTTTGTGATACAATCGGTAATGAAAAGGAGAACAGTTCTGAGTGACGAGTTATTTTTCACCTCAATTGGTTTTCCTGCCTCTTAAATTTGCATTTAATAGCTTTTTTTTTAGAAATTAGCATGACATCAGCATCTACAAAGTCTAAAAACAGATCTGGAATGCCAACAAACGGAAATACGTTGCCTCAAACATTCTTTCAATATATTTTGTAATTAATTGGTCGATATACTTTGATGTCTCATCCATTTATTGTCTTTTGACTTGTGAATGAATATATTATGTATTTTATTTGGCAAAGATGCAAGATTTTTTGATCATCAGGCTGATATGCTAAAATTGCTTTAGCTTATTGGGGCAAAAGATTAGACTACAATGGTTCTATCAAACATACTGAAACAGTCGTGCCTGCAAGCCGTTGATGTCCTATCAACAATCTTATCACTTTCAGGAATGCGACAAATTTTCTCTTCATGAGTTTGTGAGAATCGGCCGACGAGTGCCTGTTTCAGCATTTTAGAGGAAGTATTCGAATTTTAAACTGGAATGACATTCTCCACTCTTGAGATAGTAGTAGCAGCTATAAATGACAGAGCCTCGCATCTTCAGATTCAGCTTTTGCTAACCTGAACTGCGCTTCCAGTATTGTGAGCCATAAGCTGCACGTTCAGAGAAAATGAGAGCAGTTAGAACTGCATTGTGGAAGAGACTATGACTGCATTTATTGTTAGCATTGATCACACCTTGTGGACGCATTTATCTAATACAGGACAAATATCTTACCGCAATATGTGGAAACAAAAGGCAGTAACTAGCAGAAAATATATTTATTAAGCAAATTTTCATTCTGAATGTCACACAGGTACAATATCTCATAAATACTTTATGTGACGCACCATAAATTTCAGTAATTTAAACCTTTTTATTCATTACGCGGCCCTAGGCAATTTTTGAGCGTGGCGCCGCTCTGCGAGCAATGTATGAAGACAGTGATAATATATACGGCAGGGTGGCAACACTGCGCTTTATTTTTTAATTTAAACCGCACGTGTAGATGCGGCCACCGCAACTTATCCATTTGAATCACTTAGAAGGATTTCGACGAGAATAAAGCGCCTTGGAGAGGGAAAAAAGGAGACAGATACAGAAAAATTGATAAAAAAATATAATAAGTTGAGATCTCTTCTGTTGGTAATGAAATATACACTCTCATTGTAATTTTTAAATTGAGTCTCTCGCTTCTCTTCAGCTCATTTCTAAATATGAATAAAATTAATCTCTAGGAAGATAGTATGAATGAGAAAGAATCTAATTGATATCCTGTTGATTCAAGATCAAAGGCTGGGTGAAAATACCTAGGGAATTGAACAAGGAGTTTATTCGGTTAAAATTTTTCTCATTTCCCGATCTTTTTCGAACTATTCGATTCCAGCAATCCTTTGTTGTTTTAGATATGACCTCATCGTTTGAGCCAAATCTCTTCCCGCCAAGCTATTTTTCCAAATAAGGAATTAGATGAAAGTTGTAAGGAGCCAAATCTAGAGAATATGGTAAAAACTTACCAACTCGTAGCACAATTCATGCAGTTTTGCCATTACGACTGCAGATCTGTACGCCGCCGCCGTTGCGTTGTTGGTTGTCCTAGTGAAAGAACACTTTTTACTTGCCAAATGCGATAACTCTCGCTTCAAGTCGGCATTTATTTGATCTAGTTGCCTTGCATAATATGATCTTGTGATCATTCTGTTTTTTTCAAGATCTTTGGTATGCATGATACCGTGTGCATCCCAAAAAACTGTCGTCATGACTTTGTTGGCCGATAAATCTAATTTGGCCTTTTTAGTCTTTGATTCGCCAGGAGAAGTACACTGTTTCGACAGTTCTTTGGTCTATGATGTTCTGTGATGAATCTAACAGTCCACAGTTAGGAAATGGCACGAAAAGTCAACTCCTTTGAAGCTTTTACACGGTTGCGCTATTTGTCAACAGAGAGCAAGTGGCGCAAGGCTGCTCGCTTAATGTCAAAACAGTGGTGACACCACATCTAATTGACATTAACATAGTTATATATCGTATTCAGCTCGCAAGCCTTGTTATCTTGACTTGGATCTCATTTTCATAGAAAGATGGCCTGATCTGGTTCCTATCAACTGTTCAGTATAAATTTCGGTTGGATCCATGCACAACTTCCATGGTGAACTGACTATAGTAATCCAATCAATATCAATGTCAACACGTTGTGGTCCCACCATAGAACTGAATATCAGTCTGAAAAGTTTAATGGGTTCTGCATTCTTAAATATTGTTCTCCACCAATGTCACATGGTATTTGTGATGGAAGGGCCATTTGCTTCATTTTTCAGAGACTTCTCATTAGTTCCTCGTATATTATTGAACACAGGAGAAGAATAATTAATAATGCCATTTATTTTATTCATGTGATTGAAACAACCATATTAATATTGGAGCTACGACTAATCTGGGTGATACAAATATAAACCGTTCAGAATAATGATTAATCAATAACATATGGGAAGCTCGTCATTTAATCTTTCATCCCTTAACCCTCAAACGGGAGCGCAAAAAACGAATACTAGGGGAGAAATCACAATTATGAGGCTTATATTTTCATACATTATTAAAACAAACATTGATAGAAAGCTTCGTATTAAAAATGTATAAAGAGATCCAAACCCTTTGATGAGGTGATATGAAAACCAAAAATTGCAATATTTGCTTCTGTTTCTAAACAAGATAATTGCGTTCAAAAGGTAAATCCTTCAATTCATTAGATTCTGTTCACGCAATGAGATTCTCATGATAATGAGTTCGAGATTAGTGAATGTGAAATGAATCCATCTGGAGAATAATCCAGTATGACGCAAGTGCGAATTTAATATCTTGAATGAAATCAGAATAATTGTCAACAATGCGCGAGGAGAACTGTTATGAACACCTGAAAATAATACAATTCTCTGGGAACAGTTTTAATTTGAAAGTTTCGTTCCACCGTCTTGATTGCTTTGTTAATTCTTTGTCTTCCCTAATATAAAGTACACGTGGTGCTGGTGAACGTCTTCGTCTCCGCCGAACTGAAAATGGCGAAAGAAGAAGGAATAATAAAAGCGAAGAGAAGAAAGTGTCATCTTTACGTAGCTTTTACAACTTAGTCAAAAGTTTGTTCGCTGAATTCGGAGAAGGGCACTGACAAAGTTTTTCCTTATAATTGTGTATCGCCTAGACAGTGCACTTGTAATTATGCATTAGCATTCAAAAACTTTCCTGCTTCAATTGTACGTACCTTGACTTATTATCACATCGAATAATAGATTTCTCGGGCCTCTTATGCATATCACACAACTTGATTTGAGTCTCAAAATATGAATTATGTAACGTGCAGTGTGGACATCATCGATTTGAGAACTATGTATCAATTCTTGAAAGATCATTGCGATATATCATCAAGAAACAGAGAATTTAAAAAATCGAGTGAATTCATGTTTCCCCATATTGAATTAATAAATTGATTAGATGTCTAATACATGGTAGTCCACACTCTTTCACGATGAAAAGGGAAGAAAGGTGCCAACAAGGACCAGAAAAATGATTTTGTCTTCATAACTAGAGCAGGATAGAGTTGAAGGATTCTCGGGGGGAGCTTAGAGGGGAATTACTGAGCATTGAGCAGATCTTGAGGCCTATAGGTTTAACGCAACCAAACCAATAATTCTTGTATCAGTGAATTTTGACTGTATCACACTCACGCAGTGGTGTAGTGGGGCCGGAACGGAACGGTACGACGTTCCGGTACTTTTTTAGGGAATCTGGAACGCGTTCCAGTACTTTTTCCCAGAAATATTGCTTTTTTCAATATCTTTCTACACTTCGTCAGAATTTTGAGGAATTCCTAAATTGATTTTTTCATTTTCATTTAACGTGTGAAAGAATTGTCAGCGGCGCAAACCTAGTGTACAAGAGGAGGGCTCACTGAAGAATCAAATATACGAAAAACCAAATATGGAAAAGTCAATTCGCAAGTCTCAACCGCGCCACCGCTACGTCGGGGCGTTCCGGTACTTCTTTTTTTGGGATTACACCACTGCACTCACGTTATATTTATTTTTAAGTAATATGTGAAGAGATTGCAGTTTTCTCGTAAGTGAGAGACTAATATGGATCATATTGCTTGGAAGGCAACACGTCTACTCGGTATAAATTCTATATAAGAAATGCTCACTTTGCTTAGTTTTCCTCTTACCAATGTAGACCACATTGGACAATTATGGATGATGAAAAAATCTAAAGGTGAAGTGACAATGGTTCAAGCCTCTTACAGGACTACGATACAAGTCTTTCGATTGGTCGAGATGCGAATCAATCTAACATAGCACTAAAATCGTACTTGACATCAGTTGCATCAACTATCAATCGTTCATAAATTTCATTGCATAAACTAGTGGAGCTTGGAAATTTCAATGTGTATGTATTTCATATTGTTGAAAATCAAAACTTTGGTAGTTTCAAAAGATTACAAATTCAGGAGCCGGCATTTACATCATCATCTCAAATAGGACAGCAACTGTAGACACGTGTTTCGTCCTTATTAGGACTCTTTAGTACAGTATGGCAAGCCGCAGATAGTCGGACTTATAGCCGCAAAGCTGATGAAAGAGAGTTGATACATGGCATGCAGAATAGTGTACTACAATAAGTATAGGAATGGCCTATATTCTGAACGAACGAGAAGTTTGTAATCCGAGCCGAAGGCGAGGATTACGGTTTGCAAGTGTGGAATACGCCATTCCAAACATGTTGTAGACTATACTTTCTCTAACAAGGTTTTGGAAACTCACCAATATTTCAGAGGAAACTTACAAAATTATTAAATTTCAAACGTAGAACCAGATATAAATACTTGAATTGTTAGGAAGTAACCATGGTAGTAACCAAACTAACAGCTTCTGATTCGTCAAAATGATTCTAAACGGTCTACGGAATCATTCTAAACAGTTTTTTGGAATGTCATTGGTTCCAACATAAGTTTTGGCTATGGAATATGTAAATTCCAAAGCAGTGTTGGAGAAAAACCAACTCTGCAGCAGTGCCATCCATTCTAATACAGCTAAGGTGGCAGGATTAAAGAAATGCATGACACTGTAGAGTGGCCGTAAAACAGAATTTGATATCAAATTATATTTCACGGAAAATTTTCAATGATCACTTCACAGTGTGCTGCATTTTTTGTACAGATTGATCAAAAATGATTGATTGTGCCGCCTTATTCTGGTTTTTCCTTTGCCGCCTGCTTAAGATAGTGGAATGCACGTGACAGATTACAGTTTCTCTGAGAACTTTATTCCAACCTGAAAGTTTGAAATAATTATAATGAATTCTTCATAATCACTCAATAATAGTTATTTATCTACTTTTTTGTTTCGCGAATCAGATTATGGATAAATTTGTATCATGAGATTCAAAATCTATATGAAATATGCAGAATGCTCACATGAATATCGAGTGAAACGTCACTGTGTTCTTTAAATGTCGGTAACATGGACACCAAAATGAATAAATTTATACTAGCTTATTCCGTGAAGATAGTTTTAATCATAATTCAAACATTTTTAGGTCGCGTGACAGTCAGTCATTCTTGATCACTCTGTATCTATTCTGGTTATCTATACAAAAAAAATTTAATTGAACAGTCTGTCTGTAATTTCAGAACAAAAACTTTCAATATTGTATGGTTATTTGCGGGATAGCCAATCCTGAACATGCATTCTATAAATCTTTGTCCGTCTGTCTGGTTGTTTGTACGGCCTAATTTCCGAATCGGCTGGATCGATCGATTTTTCTGATAGATAACACATAAATCAAACTGCGAAATTTAAAGTACTGAAATTTTGACACTGCATTTCTATGAGATGAATGAATAGCTAATACGTTCGTGTAGAGGATCATATTTCTTGCGATTATAATAATTTTTACATCAGGACAAGACTATAGTGAGCTAATTACGCTGTTTGCTCCAGTGCTGCAGTCAATTTTCACTTACTTGTACAAGTACAAGAAAGTATTGTGAAACCGATGTAAAACCGACAAAATTCACCTATCAAGATTTTGAATAAAGTATCTGTTTTGAGCATCCCTGAATCTATTTTGACTATTTTTAGCTTGATGTAGGTACGTATGCTAGTGCGTGCGTGCGTTCATGCATTCATGCGTTACTCGCAAATCTCAAAACTGGTTGAACGTATAATGTTGAAATTTTGTATTTAAGACTGGTATAGGATCTAGTTGTGCACCTCGCATTATGGATAGAATCGTCTGTACTTGAAATGATATGGTAAGCAATGATAATTTTTTGATTCTGTTTGACATGTCAAAATATGATTAGAATTATATTATCATCTTAAGAGATAGGAAACTTTATCGAATAAATTTGTGTTTATATCGAATGATGTACCAGTAAGTCACGTGATGTTCATGTCAGATTTTTCTCATTGATTTGAAAAGCTACTACGTGTGGAATCTGCGTTTCGCTTGGATGCTGCAGTCGATTCTTTCTCTATTTCCATTGGTTTTCAAAAGCCATCGCGAATCCTGTCTGCTGTTTATAGTCTTTGCAACTTTCTAGTAAAATTGACTCTGAGAGCCTTCCACAACGTTCACATAAAGAGAATTAAGGTTGTTGAGAAGGAAATCAAAGTATATGAGAATTCATTTAAATTTTCACAATATATTATTTGTTCAGTGAAGAATATTTTAGCAAAGTTTAAACTCAATCTTGTTTCTAGTTATCGAGATAAAAAATGTCAAAGTTGCTGTTCGGTGACATATTATTACATTGCGTTAATGCACGCGACGTGTTTCACATTGATTCATATGTCATTATCTCGACTATCTGAAATGACAATACTACAAAAAATCGTCAAAATATCAACGAAAGACTTATGAACATGTGTACCAAATTTCAAAAAAGTCTTGTTTCTAGTTCCAGAGAGAATTGAATTATTATTCAAAAAAATTGTACAAAAGCTATTAAAATTTAGCAAGTTATCAACGTCGCCGCATGAAATAAAATGGGAGGAGTGTGTGTGATTAGAATGAACAAGATTTTTTATCACTTCCCTGACTTGACGATACACTGATTGAGTCACGCATTTATTCTTCCATCGATATTATTTTTTGGATGTAGATTTATCATCAATAAGTTTGTTTGGTTATGAAACGCAGTATCACTACTAAACGTCAAATGTCAAAAATATTTCCGAAAATCTACAGCGTTGCGTACTATACTCATCATATTGTAGCTTCAATAAAATATGAAAAAAAAAATATTTCAACCGATGAAAGCTCTTTAAAAGAATAGAATAAGGAACAAAATTATTCAAAATAATGTATTTTCAACCGAAAACAAACATTTCCATTATTTTTAATCATTGATATTTTGTTTATTTGAAGTTGGCAATGAATGGTAATCCTATGTATTAAGCATAGAGCAGGGTGCCTACCACAGCTTGACCCCACCTCTCTTCTTAACAACCTTAAATATGATTTGTGGTTGAAATGAGACATGGTCCAATCAATTTCTTCTGGATATACTTAAAAAATAGTGATGAGCATGTCTTACATCTGTCAATTTTTTCGTCAATTTCAGGTTGGTACTTCCTCAATTTCTTGAAGAAGAACTTGAAAATATAGCTGTACATTTGCCAATTTTTCCGTCAATTTTTAGTACTCACTCAGCAGCTTAATAACCTGCAATTAGAACAAGTTCTATTTTCTAGGGCTTTCTAGTGATCACCTGTCAAATTATTTGTAGAATTTCTTGAATAATGTGAGGTTGAATCATATTCATAGAATTGCGTTATTTAATGTGTAATGAGATTGAGAACAAGAAGTCTGGCAATACAAAAAAAATATTCAAAAGAGTTTTTGAGGACAATTTAGTGCATTCTGCAAAGAAAAGGCTGGTAGTAGTGGTAAGAAATTGAATGAATATCGGTGGTTAGATTTATATTTTATGTATCTGCATTTGTCAGTAGTCAAGTGAATCGTTCAACAATAACTCGATGATGATGGCAACATGTTTATCTGATAATATAAAATGTTCTGTAGTAATGTAGCTTTATAACGGTCATCATTTATCTCGATTATTGATGAGAACTGTCACTCTCCAATCAAACTTAAGCCTGCAAATCATGCATTGTATTGAATACAGAGAAGTAGACTGCATATGTTGGATTCCATCACTGAATTATGGAGGACTCATTATTTCGATTTATTATTGCTTATCATCTACATTGACACGATTGTGGCAGATACTATATTATTGCACATTTATACATTGATATTTATGTTCAATATCCACGTTGAATGGTAAAGATAAGAATGGCTCACCAATTTTTGTGTTAGTGATAGATCAGGGGCAAGTGAATATCAGATTAACTGACAATCAAAAAGTTGGGATGGTACTATTGCTTGTGCAATGAAGTAAATCTCATTGTGTAATACAATTGATTGTCCATTATTCTAATACGTGATTCACATGCTTCATGCCTGATTTTTTCTGGCCTAAGAATCCTAGATGGTTTTTTTTGATCTTTTGTTCGCTTTCAGGTAGTTTTTTTTAAAGGAAATGGTGACAGTTTTCCACAAAAAGCTAAGAAATTCTCAATCACACTGTTCTTAGACATTTATCTTGATCAGCGGCTTTGATCAATGCACGATCATCATCAGATCCTCATGAAAAGACAATAAACTCTATTATAACCTACTAACTATTGTGAGCCTGTAAACTACGTGACATGAAATGTGAGCGATATAGCGCAGCGATATATAATAAAGATTGTGTTTCATATTCATTTATATTGTCAAACATCATTTGTTTCCAGCGCAAACAAATTTATTCCATATGATTTATAATCCGCTTTTATCTTGTGACGCATGACGAGCAGAACATATCAAAATAGTTCGTAACTCATGTACACATATGATAGAAATATCAATATATTTAATAATCTGCGCATACAGTAATTGCATTTTGATTAACACGCTACGTACGTCCGTAATCACATCTCTATACTTAGGTGTAATAATTTATGACGACATATAAACACCATTACGGCGTCCTGGGCGTCATTACAAGCGACAGACGACGCACGCGCGTGTTCTACATATAGATACATGTCCCTTAGGCCCTTTGTGAGCATTCACAGCCGTAGTATGAGGAAGATAATATGGCACACCAGACAGGGTCATTTGAAAGATGTGAATGAACAGTTAACGCATTCGCCAAAAACGCTCCCTAAATAATTATTACTAATGGCCTCAAATTATGTTTGATAAGATGACTTCATGATAAAGCATATTGTGTGTTGATGTGATTCTGTAATAGAGAATTATGTACCCCGCGCTCCAAAACAATGCAGTGAATTCTTAGATTTAGCAGGTTACAGAGAGAATGTAACGAAAATAATTTTGAGAAATATCACAGAACTGACAGGACCAGATACAATTGCAAGAAGCTAACTGATAATGAAGAGAAACGATTTGTTAAATCATATCAACACCAGAAAATGACCACCTTGAACTCCAAGAAGAGTTTCAACAGCTTGCAAATTTTTCTGGAGCATAAAAAGGAATGAATGATTAATAATTCCCTACAAGTAATCTACCGATTGAAACGATGCTGCATTTTCTCTAAATTGATGACGGTTATAAATTTTGCATCGTAATACCAATTTATAATAGTCTCCAATTGCTGCACAATCAGCTGTACTAGAGCATTATTCCTATGATCGGTTCATTATAGATTTCAAATAATCTAAAACTGTATACGTGTGTATTGTATTCATCATCAGATGCAAATGTACTAAATTTGTAGTACGATTTGCTGGGAATCAAATAATGATGATAAATTATTTATTGATCCCAATGAATCACATGAATCTGCATTAATCACATCATTTTGATTATAATCTCTCTGCTTGTGCATACTCATTGATAATTATCACTTATTGTAATTACAGCTTATACGTATAATAGACAAAGAATCATTTGACGAATATTTTGCCACATATAATTATTCAACATCCACAAAGTAATCGTGAGAAAAATAATATTCAGCTTAGAAATTGACTACGATAAGACACTTCAAGTATGAATACGTCTTTCATTTCCCGAATCGAAAGCAAAAAAGAAGCATATATCAATAATACATGATTTTTCCAACTAATCATTCACCTTCTCAACTGCATTATTTTGAGTATCTCTGAGTCCATTCTGACTATTTTTGGCTTGATGTCGATATATATGTACATATGTATATATGTATGTCCATATTATGTATGTACGTAGCCCGTAAATCTCTAAGCCTGTCGAAATTTTAATATTTGAGATTGATCTAAGGTCTAGTTGTGCACTTCGAGTTATAATTGCAAACGTCTGAACCGGAAGTGCACTCTACTTGAAACCCTTTCTAAGATTCTCGCAGGAATCCAAAATGGTTAGCCGTTGGATGTTCTTGTTGGAATTCAGTATTTGAAATCGCTGTAGAACTTTTCGTAAAATATTTTAATTCCATATTAAGCACTTCTATGGCATCTATTTGTACACCTTGCATTATAATGGCGGTCGGCTGAACCGGAAGTGCAGTGTACTAAGCAGCTTCTCAAATTGTTCGCATAAATCCAGAACGATCAGCTGTAGAACGCTGTAACTTTGTACTGAGGATTATTATAGTATATTGATGGTAGTAAAATCAATTTTACATAATGTTTAAGAAAATTATCTAGTTATAATATCATTACGTAGTTAAAAAAAAATTGAAGAGTTATCTTGATGATGAAAGCGCATTTTTGACAGCTCATGAATGCTTGTTACCTCAGAGATTTCGCAAATTACCATATTCCACAATCACTGAGCTTGAAATCAAGTAAATTGAGCAAACCTACGAAACAGCAGCTTGCATTTAGTATCAGTTCCAAGTTGACTATTTGATAGATACATAATTTGTGCACATACAGGCTTGAAAATACTTTTTAATCACCATTGTTCAGTTATTGACTGACGGGAGGTCATGTGCTGTACCCTAAAATAATAATTTGATCTTCATCAAAGCTATATAAAAAAAATCCCTGAAAATTATCTCCAGAGCTATAGATTCAAGAAAATAAGTGAAGGGTGGCCATGTACTGGCCCAAATTGATCGTAGAAACTGAAGTCGAACTCATTCTGATACTAATAACATCGGAAACCGCATGTCAATATCTTGTGTAACTCGAGAGATATTGAAATAAATAGTTTCTACTCTAAAATGAGTACTAGCACATATCAGCTCGAATTTCAGGGTATAAAATTCAATTACTGACTTGTTGCTCATTCTGTGCAGCAATTTTCAGATTTCAATTATGCATAGTTCAGCAGTAATTACCTTTTCAATTTTTATTTCAATCTTTACCCAAAACTGGGTGTATGAGTAAGAAAATCTTTCATTTAGTACCTTTTCGAGGTCTGTAAGTGCTCTAGTTGCTGAGATCTCAGCGTCACGCCAGCCAGCCAGCCAGTCAGACAGCCAAAGTGAATATAATAGCGTATTTTTATTGTAAAAATGCGCTAAACATGGACGTCAATGATCGTATTGGAATATTCTTATTGTGTTACAGGTTCTACCACATTAAAATGATCACCTCGAAGGTTGGTCACAATCGATTTTTCCTAATATCAATGTCAGTCAAAAGATGTACAAGTAGGGCATGTGGTGTCCACATCAGATTCTTGCAAATGCATTTTTTAGTATGATTCAGAAAATATTCAATTCCAAGTCTTGATTCTCCCAAAGTGTCAATATTCACGTTTGAAATATCCTTTGGCTTTTTCCAATACGTTAGAAAATGAATGAAGCTATCGCTGTTTTGACATAAAGTTCATAGAAATTTCAGGGCTTCATGCTTTTTGGAAGGAAAACGGCGACAGCCTCCTTATTCCTCAACGGTTTGAGGAATACCAAAAAGTATTTTGAAAGTGGAAACTTACAACTAACAATAATAAATGAGTGTCTCTTGACTAACATCTGTCTGCTGGAGTTCGGTATTTATCCGAGGCAGAGATGAACCTTCAAGTTTCTATTTTAAGTCCAGTGTCACGTGTTCGAATGTATGTATGATGTTATATTCATTCGAATCTACTCCATTCTAATAAATTTTGCTTGTCCTCACGTTTCAGTAAATAATATCAAAAGTCCTATGTTTTCCATATAATTTTGTGAATATATGTACTTAGAGAAGAACCTTCTGAAATGCAATCAATCTCTAATTATTTTCTTTTTTCAATTTCGATTAGCTTCGACCACACTTGTGTCATTCTCAGGAAACATAAAATATTACAGTAGAATTCAGTCAGTCAACAAGTATCACATTTGCAGTTTATCTGTGGAAAACTTACATGAAAAATTAATAGTTACAATAATTCATATAATTTTTAGCGCATTTTTTGTAAAAGAGCGCTATTATATTCACTTTGGCTGTCTGGCTGGCTGGCTGACGTGACGCGGAGCTCTCAGCAATTATACTATTTACAGACTTGAAACTGGTACTAAATAAAAGCTGCTGTTTCGTAGGTTTGCACAAATAGCTTTAATTCAAGCTCAGTGATTGTGGAAGATTAAATTATTCAATTACTTGTTCCAAGTGAAACAATGTCCATGGATATATATGACATTAGGGATATGGCAACTGAAATTTATTGAAGTAGATAAAAATTTAGTAACAAATTTAGCTGGGGGTGTCACTATTATTATGTACAGTTGTCAAATCTGTCCGAAATTCATTCAATGACTTGTTTGACGCAAATTTGAAGCTTATTAGAATGAATCACTATTATTGGTTGAAAATTTGTTCAATTTTGGTGTATTTTTCTTATATAGCTTTGATAAAGAGAAAATTTTAATTTTAAGGTACAGCACTTGACCTCCTGTCAGTCAATAACTAAACAATGAAGAATAAAAGGTATTTTTGAGTATCTACATGCATAAATTATGTACCTATCAAACTGTCAGCTTGAAACTAGTACTAAATGGAAGCTGCTGTCTCCTAAGTTTGCCAAAACTGCTTGATTTCAAGTTCAGTAATTGTGAGAGATGGTAATTTGCAAAATCTCTGAGGTAACAAGCATTCATGAGCTGTCAAAAATGCGCTTTCATCATCCAGATGATTCTTCCATTTTTTATGTAAGTTTGTCACAGTAGTTGAACTGAGAATGTAATACTTGTTAGCTAACTGTATTTTATTTTAATATTTTTAATAGCTCCTGAAAA
This sequence comes from Dromius quadrimaculatus, assembly GCA_963989225.1. Taxonomy (NCBI): domain Eukaryota; kingdom Metazoa; phylum Arthropoda; class Insecta; order Coleoptera; family Carabidae; genus Dromius; species Dromius quadrimaculatus. The sequence goes on from OZ022328.1 coordinate 11,435,580, forward strand.
TGACACAAGTGGTGTCGAAACTAGTCAAGAATAAAAATAACTATAGATTGACTGCATTCTAGAAGTTTCCTTTCTATTATTATAATGTTCTCCCACGACAATATTTCATAAATGGATATATTCCAATTCGGATTTTTATCCGATCAATGAATCATTTTATATTCCAATTAAGATTCTTAGTCCAGAAGAAAACGAGGCTCCCATTTAACTTCAGCCTTTGAGCTTTGAAGACCATAAATACGTCCCTAATTTGTTAGCATCCAACGTCGCCAAATAGGTTATGTCATTCGTTCTCAAGTAGGACTGACAAATACTTTCGTGCATTTTTGATCATATATATTAAAATATCCATTGAACTGCACGTTATGTTCAAGTCTTGATAGAATGGTCATCCTCTATAAGTTTCCTCATTCAACATGCATTAAAAAAAAGGAGTAACAAAATCTACAAATAAAAGAATTATTTGTTACCACTTTGAGTTAATCCACTCCTAAATTTCCAATGAGGTTCCTAATACAAAATGATATAATTCATACTTCTTACACCATACTCATCTCAACATCACGTTTCAATGAGCCATAACTCTAAGTAATGTGATAGATAGAAATTTCGGCTGGCTTGTCTATTTTAAATCAACACTTTCAATTACTTTGCATTGATTGGAGGACTTGTGGAGGTCGTTGTGTAGGTAAATGAATATGAATTTTTGTTTGTTGTTCTCTATGAATCAGACAAACAGATATATATGTATGAATCAAATTTTTCGAATTGATGCATTGGTGCTTCCCGTGTAATGTCCCACAGTTTGTTCTGAACATACAAACAGCAAAATACAGTACATCAAATATAGCCTTGTGACATTTTTCCCTCGATTACTTATTGATTTTTGGAGGAGAGCTTGCACGTTTATAATCTACCGCTTCCATAAAATTCTCTCTCCTCGTGTTCATTATTATCGACGTGTAGTCCATCCTTTCAGGAGTTGATGATACTGTGTCATGACTGGAAGGTTTTATTGGTACCTCTTCTTCAGCAAAATTGTGCGGAAAAATCGATGAATCATAATTATCAGTCATCTTGCAATATGTGATTAACTTTTATTACTGTATCAGAGTTTCTCCTTGATAGCCTCAAGTTCATTTTACAATATAGTTTTTGAGCTCTCAGGATGAGCAATAGTTTACAGGCTCACAATAAAAATAATGTTGAGCAGAATTTGGATTCTATTGTCATCACTGGAACTAGAATTTGTACATGTTGTTTGAAAACGTATTTTATAGAGGCCTTACAGTATGTTTAGAATCGATAGTCCAAGTATATTCCAATTGAATATGACTGAATGATCGAAACGTACTATGGTCAACAAACAGTTGAATGTTATGATTGCAAATGTATTCCAAAATAAGAGATTCTAATGACATCCAAATACATTTAAAACATGAAATATCCTTAGATCAAGTGAAAATTTGACACGCGATAAATTCAAGCAATATCTTGAAAATAATTCATTATAGGTAACCTGCGCAAATTTGTAGCATAGAAATCATAATCAGCGCATAAAAAGAGAATTTTCAGGATGAAATATACTCCTTTGTGAAAATAATGGTGCAGTTTGTGAATTCTTCATCCCCTTTGAAAGTCTTGCTCAAATACTTGAACTTCCCTAACGTAACATAAGAATCTATTAGGCCGAGAAGCCCCGCTTCTATATCTTAATTAATCTTTCTTTTCAGAAAATTATCCATTCTGGTATGCGGTTGAAGTGAAAGACCGGAGACAATCGAGCCTTCGGTTTGCTTCTCGATTCTTGCACAGCAATTAGGGCTTCGTAATTAAAATGTCTAGCTTCAATTTACGGGCTTCTCGTAGCGGACACAATAACACTGCTGTTAGCGCGCTGAATAGCCCAAGTGAGTGAGTAACTCTTTAGAGCCGTTGAGTTCCCGATTAGCAACTGTTATAAACCCTCTTCTGTTAGTTTGTGAGTCCGTTCGTTGGTTTCCTTTGCGCTAGCATGGAAAATGCCACCTGCCGCCTTGCATCTTTTATTACTACCCAGATACTTCCTTCCACGTAATACATTCTGCTTCTTTTGTATGATGGAAATTTATAACGATTCAGATATTCGAATAGAATGCTACCTTTCCAACTCTGGAATATTGATTTTGAGAGAATTTTCAGGAGGTCAGTGGAAATCCAAACTGTTTGCGAATTCGCGGGTATTTGCAAGGAAATGAATTGATAGCATTACATAGTATTTGAAGATATTTACATGAAAGGTGGAAGAAAAAAATGTTGATCACTTCTTCCATCTAATATAAATGTGACAGATATTTAAAGTGCATATTGGTGAATTGATTGACATTTGCAAGCTATGGGTTGCGGCCAGAGCCGGAAATAGGGCGTGGCGAAGGTGGCCCCTGCCACGGGCGCAGACTCCTAGGGGGCGCAAAATTCTATGAACCGCATTCAGCAAATCATTCAAATTCAGAAGAAGAAATGTTTTATGACGAAATTTGGTTGAGAAAGCTTGAGGTCAACTATAAGATTTTATTTGTGTTTATATTGGTCACTGGAGATGTACAGTGATCTATCAGCAAATAGTCTAGCTTCGACATTTCGCACATTGTGTTAAGAATGCCGAGCCATCCGCTACGCTCGAATTGTTGAAGAAGAATATATTTTCAACTTTTAACTCTCCATATATGAAGGAAAAAACTTTTCAGAACTCATTTTTAAATAAATATGTTTTATTGGGTTTAAGTTCTGTAATTTATTAGAAACACAACGTTTCAACAGCAAAGTGCTGCCTTTTTCAAGTGAAAAGAAATAAATATATTTATTTCTTTTCACTTGAAAAAGGCAGCACTTTGCTGTTGAAACGTTGTGTTTCTAATAAATTACAGAACTTAAACCCAATAAAACATATTTATCTTCATATATGGTTCAGAATTGATTAATTCTGGATTTAGACCCCACTGAACCCAAAAGATATGGTTTTAGAAAAAAGTGGTCTGTCTGTCGATTCGTCGTGTGGAAAGCATGATAACTTGAGAACGCACACGAATTTTCGATTGAAATTTCATATTCAAGTTTCCCATCAAAATGCTAGGTTCAAGTTCGTAGATTAGCAAAACTTTATTCAAGGAACTTTTTGATTTTTGGTGTTTATTTTAGAAACGGTAGTATTTATCAAAGCATATGAAATAACTAGAATTGATCCTCGAGTAATTTGGCACAATATTCATCCTAAACATTCTTCGAAATTATCAGCGGTTCATTTGTCAATTGGCCGTATTCTGTAACACAATCATTAACTTATTATCGATCGTTAAGATTTTTGACAAAAGGAAACAATTGTAACCAACTAATATTCAGAAGTTTTGTCAGTGCTACCTACGTTCATTGGCTGAAATAGATAATGATCGATAAAAATGTATCGATTGAGTTACAGAATAGCCCCAATTATTAGAATTTCAATTCTTATGGAATTCATTATGTTTTTCTGAAGCAAAGAGATAATAAGAGTCATAATGTGAAATTAGAATTATTATTATTCATATTCGGACATCACATGCAAACATTCGTCAATTAATCTTTTAAATTAGGTAATTTAGCTCTATCGTATTTGGTATCAAATTAAAGCTCTTGCGAAGACATGTGATTGTAGTGGAAGTGTCAGAGAGGATATTTTAGCGATTATCAATTGTTTCTCTTACAAATTATACAAATAATATCTGGTTTGGTATCAATTTAAAGCTCTCGGGAAGATGAAATTAGTAGATATCAAGAATGAATATTAATTAGTGGATTCCACTTTACCATCTTCAAATTACACTTTCTGAGACTCCACCACCGCAGTAAAATGACAGATATCACTTTAACAATGACAGCTGTCACTTTAAAATATGCAATTAATTGATGCGATACTCTAAACCGGAACAGTGATGAAACTGGCGAGGAAATTTATGGCTGAGGAAGTACTGTGTGGCCATGCACAGCAGATTTTTTTGTATAATAACATCAACTTTAGATTCATATAATAGATATTGAGATGTTAGTAATATTTAATGTACCTGATTGATTATAATTTGGTCTTTATTATGTCACCACTTGGTTTGAACAATATATGTATATTTTTTTTTGTATATATTTTTTGCCTCATATTCATAAAAATAGGGGCGCAATTTTATGATTCGCTACGGGCGGCCAATATCCTAGTTCCGGCTCTGGTTGCGGCTATTAGTCATCAGGCTACAAGTAAATATTTTAAGTTTTTATAAAGAATATGCAATAAGGTTTATTATATTTGACCAAAGCGGGGACTCGATTTCAAGATGAGCCAACATATTTGTACGAAAATGAAAGTGTTGCAAACTGTTGCATTTTAACAATCGTATCTGTTAACTGTAAGAGAACTGGAGTTTCGACCTTAGGGCATTGCAGTGAAGTAGCAAATTCTCTTTCAGAGAAAAATTACTGCGGTGGTAGAATCAAATCAATTAACAATTTCAAGTCTTGGTAATTGGAATTCACTTCATCTTTTTCTTATACTCGTTTATTCATGATATATACATGTACACATAATTTGGCCTGTGCACCCTCATGTGATTTTACTCTTTTTCAGGTAACTTATAATTCATTTGAACTATATAATTTTTATAGTGCCTAATAGTATCTGTATACTTTGCATGATAGTCCAGAAGCCGACCGCACCCTGTTTCTCCTGATGGGACTTACGGCCAATATGACACAAGACTATAAATCCAGGCTTCTATCCTAACTGACAGAAAAAGATCATTTCTAGTCAATAACTTTGGGGCGAACTTGAAAGTAGTATCAATCAATAGCAAAGGTCAAGTACTCTAAGATGAAACTAAAGTGCAAATTTCAATCCTGTCCTGTCCAGGACAATCGTATGTTCGATCAGAGAAATTGAATTGCCGCCCTCCTAGACAAGACAGGAAGTGGCACCCTGGGTTTTTCTTAATGTACATGGCCTTCGCTATCGATTGGTACAAGTTTCGATCGTAAGATCTTTCAGGAAAGTTGATGCAGGAGAAATTGACTATGAATAGCTTTTTTCTCGATACTCAAGACAGGATTCTAGATTCATAAAGTATGGCACCCTATTGACCACTATATGCCAGGTCACTTTATATACAATTTTTCACAATCAAATTTTCCAATACATGGCTATACTCAAAGAAGCTACTTGTTACCGTTGAAAAGTTCAAATGTCCGCCTTTTGACTTCATTGTTAGATCCTAGCCACCAAGTTGATGGGACACTCATCAAAACCAACCTAATGAGCTCAAACTTGTAGGGGCTACTGGTATCCATTGGAGAATTTAAGATGAATAATCTTAATGTTGTACTGTCACAGGAGCTCAATGTGTGTCAACAAATATGATAACAAATATTCGGAGTGAAGCTGAATAAGACCGTTCAAAAAAATATAAATGTTCAATACATCTATCTTCAATGAAAGAACAATTATCAGGCACTTTGATCATAAATTGGAATATTTGGTAGTCATCTCAAATGATTAAAGTTTCAGGCTCCTAATCTCCTGTTCTTTGTTCCATAAAAGCAATAATCACCGAATACTTTGGACTATTCCATTCGTAGTATTTATAACAAGGTTAACAATGCTAAATCGCCATAGAAACGGTGCATATCAGTGGGTATTTGGACATGTAGGAATACCATCGGGTATTACACTAGTGGTCAAAGTGAGTATTCCACTCAAAGATGTGGATACCTCCAATTTGTGCTTTCTTCGTATTTAATGAAATATTTTTCTGAATATCTTCATCAATTTTATCTTCTGATCTATCACCAAACCTTTCTGAACTAGATTCCATATCAAGACGCAATATATTTCTCTATCATTCGTCAAAGAAAATGCAAGAAATTCTAATTTTTCAGTTTGACAGAAGTTTGTTTACTCGTTCCTATGAAAATTACGTGAGTTATTACTAGATTCATAGAAAACTAATTTGAAAAAATGGTTTGACTCCTGGAATAGTCCTCCATATACCATTTGTAGTTGAAGTATTATAGACTATTTTTGTGGTGCAATCACTCATGTTTATTGTGCTTGTGAATACCACTCGTGCTGTACACTCGTGGTATTCAAACGCAAGCACAATAAACATTCGTGATAGCACCACAAAAATAATCGATAATACTCCAACTACTTATGGTATAATAAAGAAATATTTTCTTTATTATTTATAATAAGAAAATATTTCAGCATGGAATACATGAACTACAGTCATTTCCTACAACGAAATGACTGTTCAGAAAACGTTTCAAATAAATTATTTTAGTTAAGTTGAGCAACGTCTTCCTGAACTTCACCATATGCCTATATAATGTCTGTGAGCTCGTTATCCGTCAAGGCAGACATTGCCTCAGGTTTAAACTTTTGTGATAATTGGGAATTGATTTTTCTGTCAGAATTTATTTGGAGGAGTTGACAACTCAGCTTACTCGCCACGAGTTGAATTTAATGTGCTCATTTCCGTTACACCTTGTCTTGATCAATTTTTAAAGTGCACTTTTACGGACTTTTGCAAAGATAGATATCGATTGGAAGAAATTATTCTGCATGTATCCATTGTGGTAAGTGTCTTCCAGGGATCTAATACTTTCCAAAGTTCAGTAAATACTTGATCAGAAACAATATATTCTTGAAAATTGAAATTGATCACTCATTGCTAGATTCCAAGCCGTGAGATGCGATTGTCAGTCGCCAAGTCACATATATTCTTAGTTTTTGTGAAAGATACTTCGTAAAGTTTATCATAATTCAATTTTTTTGAATCAAGTGGCGGAGGAGTTTGTGGTACAGTTTTTTTCAAATCTATATTGAAATAAAAGCAGTTTGAGTCAGGGAGAAAATATTGGAAATGTATAATAACCAAGCCAATCAAGATTAATAAGTTGAAAGATGAGAAGATGAGGATTTAAATAAGAAAGTCCATTACTCAATATGAAAATATAATTGTTATATATTTACGGTAGAACGATAACAATCCAATCGCAATGAACAAGTTCAAATTTAGTAACAAAAGCTTCTATTCCAGTACGTAATACAAATATTTTGATTTGAAGGTCACGGTTACAGGGAAGCATCTAGGATGTATTAATTGAACTCTCAAACTTGACTTTCTGTTAATTTAGTTCTTTTTGATTCATTTAATGACCGATTCCGGCAATTCAATATACTCCATCAGGCTGAGAGATACTTAGAACAAGAAACTCAGAAAAATAGAAGATTTGAACAATTGAATTATCTGTTACAAAAACTGCGACAAGAGATTCTATTGCTTGATCAAGCTATAAATTGAAAAAAGTATTATGAAATGCTTATATAACTAATTAATTCTGGGAATAATCTCATATATTTCATCATAGTCGAGGAGCCGGCCGCACTTCATCTTCTCTGATTGGATTTACGGTCAAATTGTATATAAAGCGATCGAGAATATAGTGGTTATTAGGGTGCTAGACTTCATGAATCTATAATCCTATCATAAGTGTCGGGAGAAAATGCTGTTTCCGGTCAATTTTTTCAGGATCAACTTTCCTGATGGATATCAAGATTGAAACTAAAAAAGTTTTCTTCCGTCTGCTAGATTTGAACGTATTGCACTACAATCTTGAGCATCTGGTTGATTACTATTATGACTATCAATTATGTAGAGTGTTAACCAATAAATGTTCTGTGTTTCAATAGTCAAACTGTTAATGAAGTTCATACCCCATCTGAAATATATACCATTGCTAGAAAACTTGACTCTTCAATTATTTTGAATAGTTCAGTATTAATCGATAGTGAAGGTCAAGTACTTCAAGAAAAAACTCAAGTGCTACTTCCTGTCTTGTTTACAAGAGTGGTAGCCACACCTAAATGTGACAAACAATGATGCAATGGTAGGTATATTTAGAAAGAATGAGAAGTTTTCAGGATGATTCAAGCCAAAAATCAAGCTCAAAACTAGAAAATGAGAATTGAATGGTCTTATTTTTGATTATCAGCTGTACCTAGAACTATAAAATAATTAGGACACAAGCCTGGACCTTCTTGAGATTCTGAGATCTGGTGAAGAAACGAGCAATACTAATGGTGCTATCTTCTCATGTCGAATGCCAAGAGGCAATCTGTCTCGCTGTGTCAGTGAAAAAATTGATAACGTGATCTTTTAAACAGGCTGAATGAGAAGTTGGGGCGTATAAAAGACTACATAACAACTGTTTATTCAAATAATAACAACATGTGAGAAAAAAATGTGCTTCCAAATTTACTAGAAGAATATTTCAAATGCGCCCTACGTTTTTATTTAAGTCTGTTGGAAGGCTCAGATTACTACTTATTTCACTAACGCAACGACACAAAGTGCCCCTTGTTATCTGATATAAAAAAACAGATTTGCTACTATCGCACAATTTCTTATCAGACGTCAGAATCTCAACAAGTTGCAGATTTGTGTACTAAATATTCTCTAGTTTTTGGTACAGCAGATGATTTCAAATAGAACCGTTCAGCTCAAATGTTTTCATTACATATTTTTTTCGTTCATATTCATAACGAGTTTTTTATCGAAGTTGTTTCAATAATGTATGCTTCCAGTGCTTATCGACGTGCAGATGAATAATTCAAAGTGATAGCGGTTACAATTACAGACAGCAAAACTATTATCTAATCCAGTTAGGATTTAGGAACCGTTCAAGGACTCTAATGAGATCACGATTTAGGCCTTCTGATTGGTCGCATTGCAAAATCGTATCTCATGCTGTACTGCAATAATTTGATGAGGCTGAATTGATTTGTTAAACATATGAAATGTATGTGATATTTTATCTGTTACTTCAGAAAACAATTGATCCACCTACCAGATTCACTGTTATTACATTTGTTTCATGGCCAATTTCATCGCTGTTCCAGAAATTGTGTCGCATCAATTAATTGCGTATTTCAAAGTGACAGCTGTCATTGTCAAAGTGACAGCTATCATTGTTAGAGTGGTAGATGGCGATTACATTTTAGTTCTTACATAAAATAAGTATTTTTTAGAATAAAAAGCCCTTTTCTATATTTTTGGGATCTTTAATTCATCCGAACATATACTCTCTCCATGAGAGCATCAAAATGATACCAAACTGAACATCATTCAAATAATTTGTGAAAGAAACAATTGACAATCGTTTAAAGCCAAATTACTTATTTAAAAGAAAACAATTGATGAACGTTTGCAAATGATATTCAAATATGAGTAATAATAGTCCGAATTTCACATCATGATCCTCATTATTTCATTGCTCTAGAAAAATATAATAACAATGAATGAACCACCAATAGTTTCAAAAAATATTTCAGGTAAATGTTGTGTTGAATTGTCTGAGTATCCATTTTAGTTATTTCATATTTTATAATAGAAACTACCGTTTATAAAATGAGCGCAAGAAACTGAAAAGTTCCATCAATAAAGTACTACTAATTGAAAAAGCTTGATCACGAACTTAGACCTAGCTTTTTGAAAAATTTTAGTCGGAACTTCATACATGCTCTCAAATTATCGTGCTTTTTGTCAGACTGAAAGACCAACAGACTAACAGTTTAGATCCATCAGAATCTCAAAATGATTCGGCCGGCGTAACATTGTTTACGCACAACTGATACAAAATTGTTTGTTCACAACTTAGTTACCATGGTGGTAACTTCTACTTTACGCCCGTCGGGCGGTAAAAAAACTAGAGAATTGGCCACCAGTATTATTATTAAAATAAGAAAACTACCAACAGAATTTTGTTGACATATAAACAAAATCAATTGTTTAACACATGACATGTTTTTTGTTACCATACGCCACCTTATAATTTTGAAGTTATATATATTTTTGCGTGTTCTCAAAAACTAATTACTTACGAGAAATTCACAAGTAAGTTTTATCACAGTTGTGCGTAAAACGTTGTACGTGCCTCGGCCTGAAAGACAATTTACACCCTTGAACGAATTAAGGCCCTCGCTACGCTTCGGGCCTCCAACTTTGTCCGCGGGTGTAAACTTAATCTTTCAGCCCTCTATACGTAAATAACTATTGTTTATTCAACGATTTTGGCACAAATTTTGACCGCACTAATGCAAAACTACATTGTCTTCAAAAGAATTAAGTCTTTATGAATATATGAGAGCCATATGAGGAAGAATAGGTATCAATCTGACGCATAAATATGATCTCATATGATTTATCAAGCAAATCTAACCCTGCTTGCATGATATGCAAATATTAACTAGTATTTCAAAGACGATAAGTCAAGACCTTAATCTATTGTCAAAATACTGATATTTTGAAATGAATTAATGACATGACTACGATTGTTTGTTATTGAAAATTACATATTAATTAACAGCAGTCATTCTTTTCACAAGTATCAAACATCAAGATTCAAGTATATGCGGGTGATAATGATGAATTTGAACCAGATATCGAAAAGGATGAAGGGATAAGTTATTAAACTTGATGAATCCTATAATTGGCTGAAATTGAAGTACTTATTACTTATATAATCTGTATATAGTTAGATTGCTTGAATCCTATGTAGCAGAATCTGATCTATGATTGCTCAGAGTATTGAAATTGTGGTTCGTTTTATGGGATACGAAGTGAAATGGATTATAGTCGAAATATTGTCAAATTCAATAATTGGAGACATTATTGCGCACAGTAAAAATTGAGGAGTTATTGGAGTTATCATGATGTTTGCAGCTTACCAATGACTGTAAGATTGATTTGAAAGTTCCTCGTGGGGGTATTTTTGAAGTCCACTCTGCACCTATAGATCCCTTCGTCACTGAGGTGTATGTCATCCAACGTTAACGCTGCAGGCCGAGAGACAGTAACAAAATAGGCCCTCGGTCCGAAAATATTCGCATCGGACCAATGGAGAGCTTTTTGAAATGCTCGGCCACGCACATCGAAACTGGAACAAAAAGAAGAACATGAAACAGGATGAAATTTCACAATTTCCGAATGAACAGGATAGTAAACAAAATTTATTTAATATCGGGGAGAGTTCAAATGTTTGGGAAAACAAACCGGTAGCTTATAACTGAACACAAATATTTATCTATAATTCGACTCTGCTAACAATTAGTTGAATACAACGGAAATGTTAATTAAAATTATAATTTTATACAGCTTCAATCAATAACGAATTATATAGGAATTACACAAACACCAAAAAGAGGACGATGCAGAAAGTAAAACACAAATGATTATTATCTGGTAGTTGAATAGTTCAACGTATTATTGTTCGAATTCCACATTTCAGATTCGTGCAATTGAACAACACTTTCAACGCCTATGTCACTACATTGTACTATGGAACGGAAACAATAACCGGAATGAAAGGGGTAATTCTTCAGGGTTTCACGTGTCACTGCAGCAATAAAAACTACCAAACCATAGTAATATAACGATTCTCATTACATCTACTACTTCTGGCGTATGTAGATTTCACCTGATTACTGTAATTATGCTTTAAATAATGATTTATGTACCTAGTTATAATTGGCCCTATCATCGGTCGGTCACGCAACTCGCGATGGGAAAATTACAGATATTTTAACAGAAATGAGGCACTGAGCTGCAAACGCACTCGAAAATTAAATACCGAACAATCATTTCAGAGCATCTGGTATAGCTGCAATAGTTTGTGGGTCATTGAGCGATAATTATATAGGTTGGGGATATATCATTTGACTGTGATATCTGTTGCCTGGGTAACGTGAGATCTCTATTAATACATCACCAACCACAGTAATTTGAGGTGATAATTAGCCAACATGACATGCAGAGCTGGGCGAACGTATTGAATGAGGTTTGCATCAAGATTAAAGTTGAAATTTGGTAAATAAGAGCCACAGAGATAATTAATTCAACATCAGTGTTCATGATAAAGAATCAAGTCGACCATAGAATCATGTCACATGGCTCAACTTCATCATAATTATTTTTTATTAGAAATATATATTGTATATTATACTTATTATGACATCTTTTACTATTCTAAAACTTCACAGAAAAATATCTGAATGTGGACAGAATCCAATTTTGCATAGTGTTTAGGTGAAACAAAATGTTGAAAATACAGATTCTGCGGATATTGTGGCTATTGTGAGGACTGTACGAATGGTTCGCTAGATAATGGATAAATGATTTGAAACAGATTTTCTGCGCCCCTCAGCAAATTGCCTGTTTCTATTGACCAGAAATATGCAATACTCATGTCGACAAACGCAGTTGAGCGGCTGTGGTTACCATTAAAGACTTTTCATTCGAAACGGTTAGTCAATAAGGGTAGCCACAGCAGAGCTATTACTTTGTGAGTTATCTGCTGAAACAAATATGATTAATGCAAAATGGCAATTGGAATATATTTCGTTATAAAATATCAGGACTCTCTGAAAATATTCCATGCAGTAGAGATAAATAAATTAACAGAATCAATTAATCCAGCATTATCAAAACAACATATGACCTGACGTAAATAACAGCATAAATTTCGCGAATGAATGTGGAGCACTAATTATTGCCTTGATTGGATTGACAATAATAGTACCAATTTAATCTGAATTCATTCCTGCCAACAATATTTATCTTGGAAAATAGAAAATCATTCACACTAGTCATCAATTATAGTTTTGTTGTTCTGACAGATTACAGTCAATAGAATATACAAATACTCAACAATCAAGGCAGTGAAATTGAAGTAGAGAACTAACTTTGCAATTGCATTCGATCTAATGATAGTATATGATCAAATAATGTGTTCGACTAGGCAGAAATTTTGTATATACCACCATGACTGTCCTAAATTTATACAAAAGTAATAATTTCAAGATGAACTTATTAAATCAAAGTATTCTATGGCATAAGAATCGTTCCAAATATAAGTTCTGTACCAAAAGTAAGAAAGAAAATATACTTCTTTATTATTAAGTTATTTATATATACCGGATGTCTCAAGACAAGATTACACTATAAATATTTCAAATATCATTCAATATTATTGTACAAAATTTGGTATGTATGGGTTTTCCAATATGTCCATTTTAACTAGAATATTTTCAAACCAGTAGCACAACATTGGCCTTAAATTTCTTATTTTTCTATTTTTCTTGTACCATTCAATTCATTGGAAAATTTTGCGAAGGAAGTGATGAAAACATTCTGCTACTGGCCGATCGTATTTGGTGTAATACAATTTCTTTGATTTTCTGTCTAAGCTCCGGCACACCTTCAAAACGCTGTGACCAAGAAACTTGCTTGAATCATCAAAATATGAGAACAGCATTTATAAGGGAGACTTGGAGCTGTAATTCGGAGAAGAAATTATTTGGTTATTCATGAAAATGTGATGAATACGCTACGCCAAAGCTACAGTTGACAAAAATGAGTATCTCTTTCTTTTCGGTGGAATCTTTTAGTACATAATTGAATTGTACGATGAGAAATAAGGATACTTCATGTTACATGTTGTACAAAGTTGATTGAATCACAATAAAATAGAGAAACATGTAATTTGTGTTCAGTATCTCGTAAAAACGAATGGCTTAAGTTTTTCAATTGACCAAGTCAAGATATGTACGAAACCATCTTGCGAAAGTCTGAAAGTTTTCATGCATATCTTGACTTGGTCATTCGAAAAACTTATGCCATTCGTTTTTACGAGGTATTTATGATATCAACTTTCATATGGCCAAACGGCAGAAACGAGAAGAACGTGAACAATTGATATAATTTTTCTGCATAATCGAGCCCTCATTCTAAACCCTTGGCCAAGTAGATCACTTCTGCCTATCGTTTTTCGCTGAGTCTTCTTTCCCTTAGTTTCGTTTCGTAAGCATGGCAGAAACGAGAAAATTGGATCAAAACAGGTTTTTTTATGAAAATTTAAAATTAATTATTATTATGTTGGCCACACGGTCTAGCTTTAATTTTGGCATTATTATACTCCAAATATACATACTTATCAAAACTCTTGAAGGCAGAGAAAACAAAATGGGGCACTCAAATCTACGACTATCTGACGGTCTATAATTAAATGGCATTTTTTCGGTTCACTCTGGTTGAACTGGTTTGCTGCATGCAATATACCGGATGTTTGGTTAATATTATTGGAAATATCACTTATGATTGTGAATACTACTTGATAAATCAAGCTTTGAGATAATGAAACTGACATAATCACTACCCTCATTTATACGGTTTGTCAATTCAAATTCTTGTGATGGTTAACTTCGTCACATTATACAGGGTGTTGGAAAGAGGGCTAGAACTTATCATGGCATATATATTTCGATGTGCTGATTCACAATCAGAAAGAATTTTTTCAAAAGTAGCAAAATTATTGAGGTGCTCCAAAAAAAGTACATTTCTTGTGCCATTGGTCGACATGAAATTTCTAATGAAGCTGTTAAATAAGTATTTCAACCACGTAATTGGTGTTGAATAACAAGTTGGATAATTTTATTTTGGCGTTTTGTGATGATACCTACACTGTCACTGATCATTAAATTGAGTAGTTGGACATTGGTGTGGTTTTTTTATGAAGGTAATAAAACATGCCTCCTAATTTCAATGTTGAAATGGCCGATATGATTTCTATGCATGCTAATGGAAAAGAGTCTTCATGAAGAAGCCAATTCAATTCGCGCATGGCCTTCATCCAGATATTTTTCAAAAAGTTTCCAACGACTGAGCGATACTGTTTCACTACATAAACGTTCTGCCCGTAGTGAACGGCCGAGGACAGTAGTTACACCCGAAGTTGAAGAAAGAGTGTTAGATATTATTGAAGAAAATCCTGAAACGAGTATTAGGAGAATATCCGCTAAAGTGGGTATCAGTGGTCCCCTTGTTTGGAGAACTTTATATTATCGGCTTTTATAACCGTACCATTTTCAACGAATACAAGTCCTTAATCTTCCTGATTATTGAGCCAGAATAAAATCATGTTTGTGGATTTCACACCAGATTACTGATAATCAATAATTTGTTCCGAATAATCTCCTACCAGATGAGGCCGGTTTAACTGAGAATAGGATATTTAATTTCCAAAATAACCATGTTTGGTCAGATGAAAATCCTCACACCGTTGTCGAATCACACCATCAAGAGCGATTTAGCCTCAATATCTGGCTTGGCATTCCAGGAGACACTTTAATTGCCCAATTGATCACGATTTTCTACAAATTGAGTTACCAGTGCGCTTAGAAAATGTATTAGTTAATCAAAGGATGAATATGAGGTCTATGCAAGATGGAGCTCCGTCTCATTTTACGCTTCGTGTTGAAGAGCATTTAAACCAGAGGCTTCCTGAAAGATGGATAGAAAAAGGAGGTTTTGTTCAATGGCCTCCTGGATCCCTGGAGTCAACATCACTTGATTTTTTTGTATAGGGCTATCTTACAAGTTATGTCAATGCAATACCAGTAAGCAATTCAGACGAACTGCAGCAACGAATTGTGCTCAGCTGTGAGACAATTCAAAGAAAGCCGAGTATTTTGGAGAGAGCGGGGGCATCATTTTCGAGAAGACGCAGAGCTTGTGTGGTGATAGAAAGAAGGCATTTTGAATATTCACTATAGAATACTTCTATTCATTTATAGGAGCAAATAAATTTTGATGAATATCTGCATTTATTTGTTCATCGCTGTTCTGAAATTCAGAACATCAAAAACATATTGATTAATTTGTTATTTTATTATAATTACTTATTTATTACCTATATTTCGGATTTAGTGTCGACCAGTGACACTTCAAATATACTCTTCACGAAGCACTCTTTAATTTTGAGAATTTCGATTGTAAATCGGCACATCCAAACGTATGTGCTATGAAAATTACATAGAATTATATTCATTATATAGACTGTAACAAAAATGGATTGAATTAAGGTAATTTCTTTTTAGATAGTATATGTTTTCCTCAAATTGTTCCTAATATAAATTAGAAGACAACGCGTCAAGTGTGATAAATGCGGCATTATTACATGTATCTAGACTCTTGGAACATTATTTTATGTGATAAATTTGCCCACATTTTTACAACCAGATAAATGAGTCCAACGTAGAAGTCTGCAGCCACGAAGTTCAGAATTACAGACACACCCGCTAAATGTGGATCGTTAATCTTTATTCACGGAAGAGTTGAATTAGAATTGTTTACAGAGACAAAAAAATATCGATTCTATAGCAAGCTATATAGATCAGAGGATAGGCACAATATACTAGTAGATTTTCGTAGACTCTATTGCATGTTTATCTTTTTGTCACCTCTTTCTTGTCATAACATTCACAAGAACATGATTCCGCGATATCCAACGAATAAGTTTTGCCTCATTTGCCACTGCCGCTACAACATTGTATGAGATTGAGGCATTTCTTCGAAGTTGGAAATTTGAATTTAAAAACATAAATTCTGAATATTTCAGAGGAAGAGTATATCAACTTGAACACAATGGTAAAAAACAAAATGATTCATCAGTATTGTAGCACATTATCGTAGAATGCCGTTCAAATGCGAACAACACTTAATAAGTCAGATTATTCAAGTATCATTTTGCGTTGTTCACTATCAGATTCTATAATTTGTACGTCAATAAAATAATCTTTTCGATGAAACACAAATTGGTGAAGCAGGCAATGAGCTTTGAAAAACGTAGCAAGAAGTATAACAATTTTCCCAATGCAATTTTGAATTGATAGAGCAACGGAAGTATTCTAAAAAATTCTGTAATCTGCGGAATGAATTGATACATTTTGTGCTTTTGTGAAATTTCCCGTGAAAATTCGGCAGGAAAAGCAATCTGGTTTCAGCAGTAGTGGAATACAGAGCAGAAAGCAATTCAACTGAATGCGTTGGCACAAACGCTATGATTACAAACTATTGAAGCGCGCTCCAAACAAACACGCTTGCAAATTGTTTGCAAATATAGTTTAAATACGGAGTGGGATTACATTTTCATTATTAGTGGTTACAATGAATCTGGTTCCGTCTACAAACCCTCAGTACGCGTCTATATTTAAGAGTGCAAAATCAATCACTTCAATTGGATTTTAGATTAATCATGATGAGATTTCTCCCACTGTTAGTGATCTAAAACTGTAATAGTCTCGCGGAAATCACATAGAATGAATTACCCACTCCGAATGTCAAAACGGGACAGGACTCCCATAGCTGAAAATTAAATTATATGGGCACTGAAAGATACAATTAATAATCATTTATTTCACAGATTTGATGAAATATGAGATTCCAATACCAATTGTCAACCGTAATCGAAACAAATTCATGAGGTTGAACCATTGATAACTCCCCGCCCCAACCAAAGGATCCTAATTGTTACCATCATCTCTAAAGTCTTCTTTGTGAGTTTATTCAAAAATTTTTTTCATCACACTTATTATCTGAAAGTCAAAATGCAGAAATTCAATTAGGAAAGATTTTTCTGGAAACTATTTTTGTATGTCGTCGAACTGCAAATTTATGAAGCTGTATATTTTCTATCTTCATTTGGTTTAACAAAACGTAAGAGCAGATTCACTATGCTGTGCAATTTTATCGAACCTATTCCGATGGCGAAGAGTTAATTTCCTCGCAACGGTTCATATTCGCCACCACCAGTTTTAATAAAATTGTCGCACGTTCGATTCTAGTTAGTTCAGCGGTGCAGCAGTTGTAGGGGTTGAAGAGAGATAGGCGGAAGAGGAAACGTGTTCAGTATTTGCAGAGTTTCTGCATGGCCGACGATAAAACCCAACAGCGGTCATAAATCCAATTAAAATGTTGGCGCCTCATTTCAGGACATATTAGTATACAAAACGCACTCGGTGCATATGCACTAGTGACATATTTCCTCTATCTATGCTCTTGGGTATGTTGGTGTAAGCGAACGACGCTCAGATTAGCTACAAATGTAAACCTCATTGGGATGCTAACTTTTATCTGGAAAAACTCAATTTTCATGATGACACATAAGAAATATGAATGAGAGTAATGAAAGTGAACTCGGAATATAATCAGGAATATATGATTGTTGGTTTGTTGCCTGTAATAGATTTTCTAAGAAATTTTGATCTTTTTTTTCCTCCATCAAAACTTTAGCTCTTGTTGTACTTGGAATCTTAATAGTAAAGCTGATAGCTATTCACTCTCCGTATTCTACTCAAACTACTTATCATCACGTAATCCTCATTATAACCACCATCATCATCACCATCAATTATCTCAAGTGATAATGTTGGGCGGAAAATCATAATTATGAAAACATCATTTGCTCCTGTCATACATTCTAATTTGTGCTGAAACTTTTGGTGACGTCAATCCTTGGAAGGAAGCAGATCCAAGTACCGTGTACTGGCTTCACTTGAACGGCCAAAGAATTTCGTTGCACAATATACTGAAATATTTATTTGTTCAATAAAGTACTAAAAATGCTAGATTTTTTTTAGGAAGTTTACTGGACGAGACGAAGCGGAGTACAACTGTCTTACGAATCGCAAAATCCTATTTTTTGTACGTATCAAACATAAAATTTTATCAATAAATTGCTGGAAACTGTAGTAATATTTTCTTTTTTGATTTATATAATCATAGGGACTCTGTAACCAAGCGTTAATTCACGTCGAGCGTTAACGTGAATTCAACTCCCGTTTTAGTCCAGTCGACATGTACTTTGGGGTCGGAAAAAACTCGAACTTAATGAAACTTTGGTATGTTGTTTTTGATCACCCAATAGTGTTATTCCATGTTCTCCGACCAAAATTTCGCTAAGCAATTTTCAGGAGGAGGAAAAAATCACGAAACTTTGGCACTTTTTTCAGTTTTTACCCTGTAACTCTCTCCGCTCTATTCCTACGCCTTAGATTATCAAGTTCAACTTTGTACAGTATCAAATTCCCAATAAATTTGATACGTAAAACTTGTTTGTAGACTCACTAAGTTCCAAGATACAGCACTTCAAAAAAGTGAAAAAATTCCCGAGAATCTAAAAAAACATCAAATAATGGCGGTTTTCGCTCAATACCTTTTACTTCTCAAATTATTTATGGTATGATGGTACCTAGTTTCATTCTGACGTAGAAATCAGTCAACAATCCACCCCTTACCCTGCCTTTCTATGCCACCATATCTGGAGGCACGTAGTCCCCCGCCAAGACAAGCCAAGCAAAGCGCAACAGCACTACCTACCTTTCTCGAAGAGCTTCGTCGTTTTTTGAACCCTCATAACTTGGGTTTGGATTATACCAGATAAACAAAACTCTCGGGATATGATGTAAATAGTGGACTTATTAAACATATTGGCTGGTACCACAAGCTCTGTTTCAGGCTATACTAGCTATGTATATTCAAATGAATCTTGTAGACATATGTGTTTTCCGTAATTTGTATCTGAGGATTATTTTCTAAAGTATTTGGGAAAATTTTAATTGCGTCAAAACACAATGCTACTAATATCGCTAAAAATAGAGCTTGTGGTACCAGCCATAAAGTTTCAATTGCATAATTTCTATACTTTAAATTTTATTGATATCTGAAAAGCCCCGATTTCGTTATTGACTCGCTCACTGATGATCATCAGAATTCTTAGTGTACTTCCTGGAGTCTCAGAATGCTGAAATTTGGTATGTAAACTAGTATTAGCACACAAACAACAAAAAAATTCTGAAAATTGGAACTTTCATCCCGTAAACCCTAAGTAGGGGAAGGAAATTTGTATGAGACTTCCAAAAATTTTGATGCTAGAGGTCTGAAAATTTATATAGGGACTACTTGTTATGAATAATAGTAGAATTAAAACTTACTAAAAGAAGTGGAATGCAACCAAAAATATTTTCAGGTAAAATGTTGCCAAGACGAGACCATATGGCTCGCACTGTCAAAAAGTTGTTAGATTGAGAGCCAAGTCTCTAACCCTACACGCTCTAATTCTACAAGCCTCCTTGTCCATCTACCTTTCTAGTCACTACTCATTCAGAAAAGAACTACAAGAGCTATTGTATAACAGAAAACTAATAAATAGTGAATAAATTTCTCACCTCATGACGATGTGAATGTATCAAAATGACCAATTCGCATATTTTGACTAAGGTGTAGAATTGTGAAGTTATGGCTTGTAGAATTAGAGCGTGTAGAGTTGGAAGCTTAACTCTACATGGGATCTGATAACTCTTTGACTTTGAGCCATATGGCTTCTTCTTGGCAACATTTTACATGAAAATGTTTTTGGTGGGATTCCACTTCTTTTAGTAAGACTTTATTTTACAATGATTCATAACAAGGAGTCTTTGTATCAATATTCAGACTTCTAGCATCAAAATTTGTGAAGGTCTCATACAAATTTCCATCCCCTAGTTCAAGTGGTTGGAAGTAGAAGTTTCAAGTTTTGGAATTTTGTTGTTGCTTGTGTACTAATACTAGCTCACATACCAAATTTCAGCATTTGAGGACTTCAGGAAGAAGACCAAGAGTTTTGATAATCATCAGTGAACGAGTCAGTGACGAAATCGAGGTTTTTTCAGATGTCAATAAAATTTAAAGTATAAGAACTATGCAATTAAAACTTTAAATGTTTAATAAGTCCACTGTCGACATTATATCCCGAGAATTTTGTTTATCTGGTAGGTATAATCCAAATCCAAGTTATGAGGGCTCGAAAAAACGACGAAGCTCTTCGAGGAAGGTATGTAGTGCTCTTGCGCTTCATTTGACTAGTCTTGGTGGGTGCACTACCGTGCCTCCAGATATAGTGGTATAGGTAGGCAGGGTGAGGGGTGAGTTGTTGATTGATTTATACGTCAGAATGAAACTAGGTACCATGAAAAAATTTGAAACATAAAAGATATCAAGCGAAAACCCCGATTTTTGATGTTTTTTTAGATTTTCAGAAATTCTTCACTTTTTTGAAGTGCTGCATCTTAGAATTTAGTGGGTCTACGAACAAGTTTCACGAATCAGTTATCGAAAATTTATTGTTCTACGAAATTGAACTTAATGGTCTAAGGCGTAGGAATGAAGGGGAAAAAGTTACAGGACGAAAACTGAAGAAAGTGCCGAAATTTCGTGGTTTTTTCCTTCCCCTGGAAATTGCTTCGCGAAATTTCGGTCGGAAAATATACATATAATACTATTAGGTAATCAAAAACAATATACCAAAGTTTTATCAAGTTCGCATATTTTCCTAATCTGCCCCTATTTTTCGACAAGCCGACTGGACTATTTTGTCATTTTCGTATTCTGAGCCTGAACGTTGATTCAAGTTCACGCCGATAGTCGACGTAAGGTCACGCTAGGTATTTGACAGCGGTAAGTATGCCAAATATTTCAGTGCGAATTTGAACGTAGCTCGATATTTAAAGCATCACTTCTATTTGAATCGTGAACAAAGATAAGATGATTATATGAGTCTATCTTAAGAATTGAACAGTATATAATCTAGGAAGACAAGTGAATTTGTCAACGTGCATATATGACTGAAGTTTCAATAATATAAAATAAAATCTAAGTTTGAATCAAGATATTTATTGATGTCATCAAGAGGTTGATTGTTGAAATAAAAATTCAAAATGTAGTATATTCATCTCTCCATTGATTCCAGCCTTTTTGTTATTATAATGAAATTTTACTTCACAATTAGGATATTCACTGTTGTGATCAAGCGACTGATTGTTGAAAAAAGGATTCAAAATCTTCTAACTTAAATTTCTCCGCTCTGTTATGGTTCCACTACATACATAGGTATACTATTGTCATTAACAGCTTCATCATAATGAAACGCTTTGTCTATTTCAAATTGATTTTTATAACCGATGAGCTCAACTTTCGTTGATCAAATTTTCTAGTTCAAATATTAAATCAAGATTTAGTTGAGCTTCTACTTGAACCATTACTGAAAAATCAAGATACACTACCGCGTTCTTGATATATGTCTTGCTTTTTTTCTCTACTCCTCCAAAGAAGGGGAAACCAAAATTGTGAACAACAAAATGATGGAACAACAAAAAATAACTGGCAGTACAGGACTCTCGCGGACGTACCAAGTATGTTTGCTCTTCTCATTTTAGAACTACTTCCTACACAATATACACTGTGCATCCGCGCAATACTTAATCTTCAATTCCAATCATTTTACAGGAAATAGGTTATTCAGCAATCGTCCTATATGCCCAAAAAACTTACTCATCCACAACTATTTCCGATATCAAATTGTATCTACTGTATTCCTCTCCGCATTTGATTTCTTTTGTCATCGTTGTAAGCAAGTACCTCCAAAAACATGACGTTAGCACGACAAGTCAAAGAACAGAGAATAATGATGGTAAGACAAATCATTTTATGATGAATCTTTTGGAGAATGTTAACTTCCCATGGATAGATTCTCCTCTGTTTGATTATTAATCTATTTTTATTCGGAAATTTCATCCAAAATTTATCAAAAAATTCGATATTTTCTTAGTAGCCCAAACAAAATAGACGAAAAGACGTGCTGAGTTTGCAATAATTCCCAACAAGCTAAATTTTTGTACAGGTCTTGCATATGCAACTAAGAGTGCTATGTCAAAGGTCCCCGCTTGTGCTTTGTTTCTCACCCGAGGTCAAAGGTCACAAATTTTTGCTTTTTCCGTATATTTCTGGGATAGTCAGAGCTACCGGTGGAATGATCAAGCAAAAATTTATAGAACATGAAATTCTCTAAAAAAAAGTTTCTCCAACACTGTTTTGGAATTGGCATATTCCATAACCAAAAATTATGTTGGAACGAATTACATTCTAAAAAATCGTTTAGAATGATTCCGTATGCCGTTTAGAATGATTCTGTATGACATTAGAATCATTTCGACGAATCAGAAGCTGTTAGCTTGGCTACTACCATGTTTACTTCCTAACAATTCAAGTAGTCATATCTGGATTTACGTTTGACATTTATTAATTTTTTAAGCTTCCTCTGAAATATTGGTGAGTTTCCAAAACCTTGTTAGAGAAAGTATAGTCTACAACATGTTTGGAATGGCGTATTCCACACTCGCGAACCGTAAACCTCGCCTTCGGTTCGGTTTACAAACTTTTCGCTCGTTCAGAATATAGGCCATTCCAATACTTATTGTAGAATATACTATCACACACTTGTATAATCACTATATCGCGCACAGTTACTCATACTGAATCACTGACTGAATCCCTGTCCTAGCTCATGCACTTATATACCCAAGCCGACAATGAGCACTGCCTGTCAATCATGTCCGACAATTGAACATCGACTTTGTCAATACTAACTAGGATTACAGTTACAACGAATTTAAATAAATAATGATGTGAGCTAATTGCTACAAATATTTCATATTTGTGATAATAGTTTGGGGCCAATCAAGATTTTACTCCCACCTGCTCCAGAAAAACTGCTGAATACAATTATTGTGATTGCAATAAAGGCTGCACGAAGTTTGATTGTTTTGTTCACCAGTCTGTGCCAAATGTCAAGACTTCTTTTGCACTAATGCTGAATCAAATGCAATAGATGAAGATTCTTTCGAAATACATTAGGATCTGATTGATATATTTCTCTTCTTAGAGTCAACACAATAACACAAATTGAGCAAGAAGAAGAAGAAGAGAGCGGAGAGGAAGAAACGAGTAATCATGTGAAATTTGATGTAGAATTTGATGTTGAATAATGTCATTTTCTTGCTGCTACAATTTACATTGTATAAATGAAATATTGCTCCAATAAATTTCCTAGGTCTCAATATATTGTGGGGTATTCCTACTGGGGTAACCACGTTAAAAGAAAGCGTCAAGTACACTAGTTAAGAGGTGGTGCTTACGGACTGAAATCGCGATAACTCGAGAACAGTGCTTCGCACAAAAAAAAGTCTTGGCACCGTTTTTGTAGAGAATTTCACAGTCTAAAAACTTTCTTCCATCCATTTTTCCAGTAGCTTGTATCGTTTTAGAGATATACGCAGAAAATTGAGATGAACCTTTGACATCGTATGAAAAATAACGCACAAGCGGGATCGATGAGAACTACTGACATAGCATTCCTAATGACCAATTTAAGACCTATAAAAATCAAGCTTGTTGGAAATTATTGCAAAGTAGAATATATATTTTGTCTGGACTATAGCACTTGTAACCCTTCAAAGTATTCCTCATATACTATCTTATAGAGTTTTTATCTTCTCTCCAACTCAAACAAACCCTGTTAAAAAATCTCGCAAACACATCGAGGCTACACAATTAATTTGAATTACTTTTGCTAATGACTAAAAGTACAAGCTCGTTGCTACACGAAGAAATATACGTAACTAAACGTGAGTTCCCAAATATCTATTTGCTTTTATGAAACGTTATATTCCACATTATGCAAAGAGAATCAAAAACCATTAGGCTGCACAGAGGACCTTTCGTAAGTAGATTTATTACAAGTAAATTTAATTTCAGGACAGAATGAGCACGAAAGTTTGTCTTTATGATGTCGCTTTGCTTTCCGGTTTACGATGGAAACAAACTTTTTGGGAGATGCTTTTATATCCAATGACATATTCCGCATATTATTACTGTATGAAAATTGTAATACACCCAGAGATAAACGAATTCATGTAGCATATTCAAGCATTGTAATATTTGGAAAATCAGCATTCCGTTACTACATTGTAACGGATTACCTTAATAAAAGACTGGAGTATTCGAAATAATACTAGCAGCCTGCTTATATAAAGTACCTCGTCGTTTATTCAAGCGGTCGCACAATAAATCGAAAATTCGGGAAGTGAGCGGGAGTTAAGATAAATTTTAGTGATATGAATAATGATGAGATTTCCAATGAAATGTCAAGATTCCCTCGAACTATATCAAGATAAAGATAGATTTTCTGTATTACATTCAGCCGCACATGTGAAGTGAATGTGCCGGTTTTTAGAAAGCATGAAATAAGTGGAACTAGCGGTAAATAATTCCGTTGACGAATAATGTGTAAATGGTAAGATATAATTTCAGGCTTTCCATATGTCGAACATAATGTGTGTGCCAAGTATTACAGCTTAATAATATATCTTGTATACGCGGGACGTCTGGGAAGTATTCGACTGAGGCAAGAAATAATGGTGCCAGTCAGAAATTGATATTGTTTTCTGTGAATACCGATAATCGAATGACAACTGAAGAATTTTTTAACAGCTGCGTCATTCAGTTTGTGTTTGATGGTCATACGAGCGAAAACTCTGCATTGCAACAAAATGCATGCAATAGAATATTGTGCAGTGATTAGATATTTGTTTTTGGGATTGGAAAACATGAATGATCAGATATAGACCGAATCATACGATGCTTGGTGACTTAGCGCCAATGTTCTGGGAATAACGATATTTGATTGAAAATCTGACGTGGACATCACGTGACTTACTTGTACATCATTGGATATATATATATATATAATCAAACACAACATCTCATCATTCCACGGCTAGTCGGTTGCTATGAAAGCAATAGGTCATCATTCTTATCCTACAACATACTTAAATATCAATTTCCAGGATTCTACGGCTAACAGTTCTGAATTTATGCGCAAAATTCCAAGATCGTCAAGTATAGTGCATTTTCGACTCGGTCGATCTCAATGAAAATAGGATATAAGCATCTAAACAGTGTAACAAGGCTAATTCGTGATGCAAGAGACACACTTAATAATTGTCGAGTCAGTATTCCAAATTACGTTATTTGTATTTGTATTAATAATAAACATAATATTTGCAACACTTTCAAGGTGAGATTGATATTGTCATGAATCAGCACTTGTTTAGTATATATATAGAGTAAGGCAGTAGAGTAAAGTAGTTGAGTGGAGTGAAGAAGTAGAAGTCAAGAAGCATTAGAATGTAGGGGAATTAAGAGCTCCACCCGTACCTAGCCGTCTAGTAGTAAGTTACATCTTTTATATTTTGTCTCAGTTATCATTATTAATATATCTTGTTATTTCATATCTTGTTATTTATTCTTTAATATATTTATTTGTTATACAAATTTGGCATTCTTCATATTTGCAATAACCTTTACCCTCCATCCAGCAAGAACCCATTTATTCTTTGTTATATCCAATTTAGGGTGTAACAAATGGTGGCAGCGGTTTAGGGAAATTCATGCTGGACCAGAGTGACTAGTATATCTGGCTCACTCGCGGAGACAAGGTTTATTGTAGATATTCAAAATTTTGTTCAATATATACGATAATTGTAGAGAAGTTCATGGAAATATTTGAGTTCTAGCGATATTTCAGAGTTACAGTAGACTTAAAAGAATTAATTGGAATAATTATTTACAATGTAATACCGCTCTGATCTTGGAGAACGCAGTAACATTTCATATAATACCAAAAAATCGGAGTTGGTGCGAGGGACGAGTATCTTATCGAAAATAGGAAGAAACAAACATCAAGAAAGGATCGATTAATTTTGCTTATTTCATAATTATGGTTTGGTTAAAGCTATTTACGAATATTTTATTTTTTTTGTATTTGGAAATTTTATGCACTATCAGCATAAAGAAGAATCAGAAAGCATACATCAGTTTTTTTCGAACATCGTGACGTATTATGAAGATACGTCAGACTGACTTAGGTCAGTACGGCTGCAAAACAATAGAATTGCAGCACTTGGATTTTCAGCTTTTATCAAGAAATTATCAGCACAGGAATTGGTCACTTCTGTACAATATCTTGGTAAGAGCCGAAAGGGATCAAATTTTATGGGTTATGACAGTGCGCGTCATAGCAATTCCAGAGTTAAGAATTTGAAAGTAAAAAAATTCATGACGCATGTATGATATGGTCATGTGAAGAGCGGGAGGAATCCGCTGGCAGGGTATTCTGCATTTATAGGGTGAGTGCCGACAAGTTAAAGATTTGTAGGGTTTGGATGAAGAAACCAGAAGTGAAGACGTAGTCCTGCAAAGCCAGATGTCAGTGAAGACAAAGAGCTGGAGGAAATTTTGAAGTATGGGAATTATAGGGTGATTCTCAGATATACCGAGGTCGGCACCGGTATGGTGGTTCCGTAGGAAACGGAAAGCGGCGATAGCAGAGACAATCTGCATAGAAGTCATTCAAGAATCCGAATCACGCAATCAGTCAATTTGTGGGTTGCCAATGGACAGGAGACCTTGAATCAGTTGGGGAACGCTACCTCTGCCCACAGCTTGGACCTTGCATCAGGATACTTGCAGGTACAATTACAGACTGTGACAAGGAGAGGGCAGCGTTCAGCAAAGATGACAGACATGGTAGAAGATACAGTTCACTCACACAAGACCAGTGTGAATGAAGGTATGTAAAGAATTTTTTTTTCTCGTGGACAGGTCCGTACTTGATCGGTTGGAAATTAGGACCTCTAAATTACAAAATTGGAAAATAGACTATTCAGCAAAAAAAATTATTTTTGAAGTCCACATAGATTCTTTTTGGAACAATTTGAAATTGAATTAGAATATGTAAATTGATCAAAGATAGAAATGTGAAGAGCTAGAATTTTGTTCTCTAAATGAGATTGAGAGAATACATTTTATTTTTAATTCAAAATGAAAATTATAAGAATTTCAAATCTTATTTACGGAAAAGTAACCTGAGTACGAGTGGAGTCGGTAGAAATAGAAAAAATCAGTAGGGCAAGATAAAGAAAGCAACATGTCTATCATTTTTGGTAATATTGGTTTTAATTTTTTTTTCAATTACAAAGACATGCTGCGATTCTCAAAGCTTCTTGCCCCGCTGAATTGGCTAAATAGTAAATAATTTGAGATTCAGACAGGGTATTTAGGGAAAAGTCGTATAATTCCGTTAACGCTCACTAGTCAGGATAAGCGAGATAAGTAGACTGCAGTCAACAGATATCTCCCTAATCTCTATTTGGGATACAAGCAGCTTCCATCCAGTTCAAACTTGAGCAAAGCTGGGACCCTGATGTCTAAGATGTGCCAATGGAACAGATGTTCAAGATAGAGCCACAGCAGACCACAGGAGCACAGCAACATGCACCAAGAAGCAGACTGGAGAAGAAAGCCATAGTCACCAATAAAGCGAGCGATAAAAACAATGGGATTCCTAACACCGTCAACAATCAGAGATCTGACTGCAGCTGCGTCTGGAAGAAATTAAGCTGAACAATGACGTTAACGGAATTTGATGCAAGTAGCTAGTTTTTTTTTTTAAAATAATTGTTTATTTATGTTAGTAAGATAAGAAGAACCAGCTCACGGATCACCAGATGTTGCAATTGGCTATCAAGGGATACGGCCCAACAGTACGCAGAATAACTGCAGTGCGAGTCAGAAAGAGGATCCAGACGAAAAGAAGATCTATCTGCGACAACGGCCGCACCAAACATATGAAGTCCAGTAAGTGAGTGGTTCTTTAGGGACTTATAAGTGTAATTTTATTAAAGAGAAATTGTGCTCCCTTCGGAAGCAAATTCCTAGGAAAGGAGGAATGTAACAAGGCTAATTCGTGATGCAAGAGACACACTTAATAATTGTCGAGTCAGTATTCCAAATTACGTTATTTGTATTTGTATTAATAATAAACATAATATTTGCAACACTTTCAAGGTGAGATTGATATTGTCATGAATCAGCACTTGTTTAGTATATATATAGAGTAAGGCAGTAGAGTAAAGTAGTTGAGTGGAGTGAAGAAGTAGAAGTCAAGAAGCATTAGAATGTAGGGGAATTAAGAGCTCCACCCGTACCTAGCCGTCTAGTAGTAAGTTACATCTTTTATATTTTGTCTCAGTTATCATTATTAATATATCTTGTTATTTCATATCTTGTTATTTATTCTTTAATATATTTATTTGTTATACAAATTTGGCATTCTTCATATTTGCAATAACCTTTACCCTCCATCCAGCAAGAACCCATTTATTCTTTGTTATATCCAATTTAGGGTGTAACAACAGCACTATCATCTTGAA
The DNA here is from genome assembly GCA_963989225.1 of Dromius quadrimaculatus. Lineage (NCBI taxonomy): Eukaryota > Metazoa > Arthropoda > Insecta > Coleoptera > Carabidae > Dromius > Dromius quadrimaculatus. Next base: position 11,464,615 of record OZ022328.1, read on the forward strand.
TACTGTATTCTAATGTTCTACGTTCAATCATTTTGGATTTATGCGGAAAATTAGAAAATGTTTTGAGTAAACTGCACTCCCGGCTTAGCCGATCACAATTATAATGCAAGGTATACAACTAGACGCTATGGAAGTGCTTAATACGAAATCTTGATATTCTGCGACTGACTATCCCAAATTTATGAGAAAAATTCGGGAAGTCCATAATATAAAGTGCACTTCCGGCATAGTTGATTGGGACGAAAAAAGGAGATGATCATTTGAATGCTACATCAATTTCAAATACTGAATTCCAGTATCCTACGGTTAACCATTCTGGATCTATGCTGAGAATTCAAAAAAAATATCAGGTAAGGTGCACTTTCAGTACAGACGATTGCAACCATAATGCGAGGTGCACATCAAGATCCTAGATCCTAGACCAGTCTGTTATACAAAATTTCAGCAATATACGTTTGACGAATTCTGAGATTCGCGAGTTACCCACATACACACATACATACGTACATAAGTACCGACATCAAGTCAAAAATAGTCAAAATGGATTCAAGGATGCTCAAAACGGGTATATCCATCAAAATCTCGATATATGAATTTTGTCGGTTTCACAATATTTCCTTGTACTTCTAGACCGTCAGATGATCGTGGATTTCAGTGCCTCATTTTTCCTTCAATGCCTTCAAGAGGTTTGATAAATATGTATATTTGGAATTCAATAATGCTGAGATCAAAACTGGACCGTGTGACCAACATAATGGAAATTAACTTCAAATTTGTATGAAAAAGCATGTTCTGATGCAATTTTGTTGCTTTTGTCATGCTTACGAAATGAAATTTAGGAAAAAATATTTTGACATGTCAAACAAAATTGAGAAATTGACAATAAATTATTATTGCCTACCTTATCATTTCAATTAAACTGATTGTTTTATACCGCAAATTCTGAATGTCTGTTATACTCATGAACTGCACTTCCGGCTTGGCCGATTGATACAAAAATAGTAGATAACTATTTTGATGCTACAACAAGTTCAAACACTCAATTTTAATATGCTATGGCTGATAATTCTGGATTTATAGAAGAAATTAGAAAAAAGTTTCAAGTAAAGTGCATTTCTGGCTTGACCGATTCATACAAAAAGTTCAAATACTGATTTTCAACATCTTAAGGTTGATCATTCTGGATTTATCATAAAAATCCGAAAAAAGTTTCAAGTAAAGTGCACTTCCGGTACAGACGATTAGACTCATAATGCAAGGTGTACACTTAGACCCTATACCAGTCTTAGATACAAAATTTCAACATTATACGTTCAATCAGTTTCAAGATTTGCGAGTAACGCAAGCACGCACGCACGCACGCACGAACATACGTACCGACATCAAGCTAAAAATAGTCAAAATGGATTCAGGGATGCTTAAAACGGATATTTTCATCAAAATCTCGATAGGTGAAGTTTGTCGGTTTCACAATACTTCCTTGTACTTAGTACAAGTGAGTAAAAAGCATCAATGTTTACAAATGAAAATTATCGATGTATCAGTATTATTTCAAATGATGTTTTCTCGACCCTGTTTTGGAGCATCGACACATCGCTACATCAATGTTCATCCTAACGATGTTTGCATCCTTAACCAGTTCCTTTGTCTGGAAGCTAATTCACGTCCTGATGATCTATGAACCATTAAATGATCCTGCTTCTTATCGTCCCATATTCTTACAGAACACTCTAGAGAAAGTCTAAGAAACAATCATCGCAAGGACGATAGAAACCTTGGTCGAAACAAGTGGTATATTGTCATAGCACTAATATGGCTCCAGGAAACAGCATTCTGTCTAGAATGTCTACCTCCGTCTTGTGACAGACATCACAAGATCAACCGCAGCAGCTTTTCTGGACCTGAAGCGTGCCTTCGACAAAATATGGCACGCTGATATTCCTTGGAAATTGTCTTAACTCGATCTTCCAGTCATCTTGGTCCGAGCAGTTGATGCCTTCCTCTATCAAAAAGGACTCTTCTATATCAGAGGAATTCACACTCAAAACTGGACTACCACAAGGCAGAGTACTGTCACGACTTCCCAGGCCCAGACCCAGAAAAGTATAGCATACATTAGCAGTACGCGGACGACCCGTCCAGACGCACTGGAAGCCTGGATGTATCGATGGCGAAACAAAGTTGACTCAACAAAAACACAGCTAGTGTTCTTCCACCACAGGCACATACGGCCATTTTACGGTCCTCAGAGTGACCATAGCTGGAGAAATCATCGAACAATAGGAGGGCATCAAAAATTGGAAGTAACATTAGACGAAAGCACATGAGGCTCTTAAAAAGACGTCGAGCAACATATTAATTTTGCTAGCAAAGTAGAGTTTTTTACCTAGGCCATTTAGTTTTCTACTGTCTCTTATATACCTGCATATGTAAGTCTTATCTTTTCTCATTCTATTGTAACAGCTCACGGCCCTCACATCGAATGGATGCTTCACAAGTGAACAGCATAAAGATAGCAACGAATTTTATTCATCTCCAGATAAAGTCTCTGGAATTCTATTACCACACATATTCTAATTATGAAAGAACTTGTACCTCGAGCGTTCTTCCCGAAGCGTTGAATTTTAAGCGGAATGGTTCGTCTTGTCTGCGACATTATTGAAATTTCTTTTGACGTGACATTGTCACATATGTTTTTTCGCATCGAACACTGGCGCGCATTATGGAAGATCGGCGATAATGTCGTTAAAATTCCAGCGCGCATACGCTCAAATGTGTGGTGTATAATTTATAAAATTTACATGAAAAATATGTACAGCGGTGCACAATTCATGAGACTGATTTCCAAAGGAGAAATTTGAAGAAAATTCTCGCTTGAGGGATATTTCTGAATATTCCAGATCTCCACATGAGCAAACTGTTTGGGTACGAAGCGTGATAATTGAATACAGTAGATGTAGCCATAATTTCAGATATCATATATGTATATATGTAGAATTTCTGGAATCGCAAGTTATTATATATCTTTACAAAAAAATTTAGATTGGGTAATATTTTCTAGAATTTCCCTATAATTCTGATATAGGGTTTCTCAAGTAATTAGTGATACATTCATAATTTAAATTCATTTGCTAATTTCAAATTCACTTCGTATGCTATTAATACTTCATTTGCATTTTCACATCAGAAAGACACTCCTAATAACCACTTCAATTTCCTGGAATGTTCAAGCTATCATAAAGCTTCAAGTTTAATTGAGTTTATTATTATAAAGTAACCTTGTAACAAATCTACATCTGATTTTCAACCCATGTTAACATTCTGCGTCGTATTCCGAAAGTATATCAAATATCCATCATTTCAAATTAACTTCATGTAGAATACACAAGAGAAATTGAATTAATTTTAGACACTATGCAACAAGGAGCAGCATTTCAATTTTCATGTCTCTAATAGAACAAGCAGCAGTGAATTGGAAAACTAGTTAGAAACTCTGCAAACATACTCATGTATAAATAAAAGTTTCTAGCCTTCAGGAGTAAATTAAAACTATCGTACCATTAATATTACTATTTTTGTGTTGCCTATTGGGGCTTTCCAGGTGCTTTGTGTTTTATGGGTCACCCCGTTTGAAGTGCTACAACAATTTAGGAACACGTGATCAGCAAAATTAAATACGAAGTAAACAAAGGTCCCTCTTCTAAAATAACAGTGAATATGAATTTTAAAATTGAAGATTATGCTATAAAACAATGCTGTCTGGATTGTCTTCCGTAAAAAAATAAAAAAACTCGCATTTTTGATGATGATAATCGTAAAATCAAGAAGTGGAAGGTGGCAACCCATGTCTATAGTATAAGTAATATTTCTTGTATTCTAATAAAATCAGCGTAAATACAGGCTCACTTTTTTTATTTGTTAGTTGATGACATGACAAATTACATATTCCATTTGTACGCGGCTATGTTTCCAGGTAGGCTGTCAGAAAAATTGTCGAAAACTGCCAAAAACATTTTTTTTGCGTTTTACAAGATGTCTATGCATCTGACGAAAAACGATGTTTTTATAAAAAAAAATGCGCAATGAAGATCAGAATCAAGTAGTTTTTTTTCAGCTCTGGTCAGTCCTATAGTATCTGAGTAAATTGCAGAAAACCGTCATTTTCAGCTATCTTTTCAAAAATTCATAACTCCCGTTCTATTGGAAATCAAGACTTGAAATTCAAAAGAATTTGGAATTTATAGCTTCAAACACACGCAGCAAATTTCAGAAAGATCGGCTGTGAACTTTTTGAAAAATATTAAAAAAACTAAGAAAAGGCCGTTCCTAGAAACGGCCATGAAAAAGTTGTTAGCTAACGTAGACCAATTCTACAGAATGCCTTTTCTTTGTCAAGTGTTACTCTTCAACGTATTAAGAAGGAGTTTTTATCGCACAAAAAAGTATAGAAAAAATCGATTGCAAAAATCGCATTTCACCAATACAAGGGGTATTTTTTATGAAAGGCAAGTATTACTTATATTCAACCTTGTAACAAATCTACAAATAAGCGTTAATGGAGTTCTTCTCTAACAAAAAATTATGTGTAAATACAAACTAGATTAAAGCTCGGAATATATGCGGTATTATTGTCATGCGTTTTTCATATGCAGTAGCGGACTTAGATCTTAGATGAGGGACAGACAGAAAGGGTAGAGGTAGCCAGCAGCAATAGTGGTGACCGCTTTGGTGAAGGCAAAAGAGAGAACAGAGCTGGCGAGCAGCAGCAGCAATCGAGGCTGTTTGATGGGGGAAGAGTCGGTGTCGTTCAAAAATCTGTCAGTTCTCGTCATTTCAATGCTCATGTGGATAATCATAACGTCATGATAGAAGCTTCGTTTCAAAAACCGCACTTCTGCGCTCTGGTTGGCGGTCAGTGGTAGGAGATCACTACGCTCGGAAAGCCAAGCCCAATTCGCGTGGACAGGCTCCGTACATTCTGACCGTTGGGAATGTTGTTGAAAAGGTCAATGGTCAAACTTTTTCTGGTTTTTTCAACATTTTTCGAAGAGTTAACTGCTGATCTTGATGCGATGTTGTACATATTCTGGTAGCTACTAGACCCACATTATGTCAAAATTTGAAGTCTTATTATTGAATACAATGCAAGTTATGAGTTTTCGAAAAAATGGCCGAAAATAACAGATTTTGCAATCCATCCAAAAGCTTCCAGACTGATCAGGGCTCAAGAGAATTCATTTGATTTGTTTTCTTATTGCGCACTTTTTTACAGGAGTATTTTTTTTTTTGTCAGATGCATAGTTTTTTTGTAAAACGCAATATATGGCAGTTTTTGACAAGCCAGCCTAACAACGTAGCCGCAAACAAATAGAATATGTTATTTTGCACGTTATAAACCAACAGATAAAAGATGAAAAAGTTGAGTCATCAATTTTTTTCTTGGATTTGTAAATTCCATTTAACTATTGGGAGAACAACAGATTCGGTGCTCAAAAATCAATAATTGGAGAAGTATTATCAAGTTGATTAATCTAGGCATTTTCAATTTTAATATGTTATGTACTTTAAATGAATTTGGAGCATGTTTATCTGTGAAGGATGTCCAAGGAAGCTTCCTGGAAGGTCATGGATATTCAAAAATATGACAAGCATACTGATATTGCTGAAAACAACTCTAAAACATCAGAAAACATGTTCAACCAGCTTGCAAGACAAAATCTTGGATCTGAAGATTCATTGTAATTTGAAGCGTTGTATTGAGTGAGCTTACTCCTGAAATCCATTCAAGCTTCCAACATTGTGGACTTAGACGAGGTAGTTGTATTTTGTTAGTATTTCTTCACCAAGTGATCAGAGAGAAAGATAGTGAACCAAATAACTCGACGTTTTGAAAGCTCTGCTAATCAACCTTTTTCAAGATATACCTAATCTACTCATCACTCTATAATATTGTTGAAGCTGACTGGAATCAGAGGATTCAGTCGAATAATATTTTTCTTCTTCCTTCTCCAGTAGCTAGTAAAGGAAGCAATCAATGAATTATTTATTTGACGGAGTTCTCTGATTCCTATACTACTATACTCATTGTAGGTGAATCGAATAATTAAAAAGTGTCAACAATAATGAATTGAGGCTATTCATCAGAAGGTCATGTGCTCAACACCAAATGTGAATAATTTGCGATCTAATTGTTCCACATTGACAAAAGTTTCTTTTCCTCCATAATCTGATATTCTAAGCCATGAAGAAACAAATTTCTGGTAAATAGCTGACACAAAAAAATCCAAGCTCATCAGAAGAATTCAAATAAACTTGAGTCCTGCATTCGAATATTGCGTCTGTTGTGATTACAGAACGAATGCAACAACATACGTAAATACGAGTGAGTGCAAATACGCAGCAGCGTCTTCTAGTACTCTGCAACCGGAAATGCAATATGCATGACGTGTTCAACGTACACATACATGCATACGACCAGGATCTGGAACGACAGAAAAAGATCATGAGCGCAGTAACGATCTTTTCCCAAGGGCTACAAAGATTGAAAAGGTTTTAATGCCTTTGAATGATTCAGCATTGATCCAGTAATTCAAGTTTGTTATTGGTTTAATATGAAAGCAATAGTGGTATTGAAATTAAATTTTAATATTATTCACTCCAAAGCAAAGCTTTTCCTGAATTAAATATCCAAGAAGAGAACACATACCTTACATCTAAAAGATTCTGCAATTAGCAACTCGCTACATATAATGGAACAGTATCAGAGAATATTATGCAAAAGATATGGAGAGGATGGAGCCTCTTAACAACGGCTTGTTGATAAATTACAATATTTATTACTGCAAAGTATCCACTACAAGCTGATAATCTTTTGGAGTTCTTCAAAAGTCTTAAATCCAAACGATATTTCAGACTTCAATAAATTCAATGTATACTTAGAGTTCATCACTTGTTTGGATAAGTCTAGATTATTGAAATCATATTGTTTATCGCTGGAGGTTAAGATGGTCATTGGATAGTAACAGATAATTGCATTGTACATAATAATACACAATTAATGTCGCTGTTAATGGAACTAAACACTAAAAGACATATCTAGTGAATTTCTCGCATAGAGAGAAATGCACCAACTCTCGCTGCCTGACAAGAATTTACATTGGACTTCCAGAGGTTTATACCTCAAGAGCCTGAAAGCATTGACTCTCCAACAAGAAGGATTGAACGTAGGATAATAGAGTGAAAATGGAAGAGAAGTAGTGTGACTTCCAAAACATGCCATAATTGAAATATTCTTGGGAAAATATTTGTTCATTGTTTCGTGAGAAAGGTCTTCATCGAGATGCTCCGCTCTCTGAATGTTATTCCCAAAGATAACAATTCGCTAAAAGATAGACAACATCTACTCAACAGTAAATGATTATATGAGGAGAAAAAGAGTTTGATACATTCACAGCACTCAATTTGGAAAAGAAATCTCTGCTTCTTGTACAATATTGCAAAGTATCAAATAAAGAATATCGATTCTTGGAAATACATACTGCAACTTATGCAATAAGGAAATATATTGCGTATGTGCTCTCCTACCCTCCCATTCACTTGCCTCTATTAACTGTTAATATATAACATTAGTTATTTCATGCAAACTTTGAACAACGTGAGCCTGCATAAGAGGTTTACTTCCTAATATAATAAACAAGAGAAAAATCGTTAGCTTGCAAATCGACTTGCATCTTTCATATAAATTTGTGCTTGCTGACAGGTGACCTGCTCTTTCTCTAAGCGTCTTATAACTCATCATATTTTCTTAATTGAGGGGTGCAGCGAGTCAGCACCTCGCCTAAGTTGTCGTGATAATAATGTTGGTACAAGAGACTTGTAACATCTGTGAATTTGTATACTATTCATTTATTACATATGATTGAATAGAAAAACATTCAGATCCCAAAGATATTTGAATATAAGTGTATCCTTACGCGCTCCGAGCAACCGCGCGCTCGGTATTTATACTCCGAGTGACTGCTGACTGCGTCTGTCCTATCAAATTAAAATCTGACTGCTTTGTCTTCAATCATATTTGATAAATATTTTGTGAACAAATTTCAAGCTGTTGCAAAGCTCTTGTACCAAAATCATAATCACGACAACTTAAGCTCGCTGCGTCCCTCAACTATGGCGTCTGATCACTTTCTTGGGCTTGCTTAGACTCTAAACAAGCTTGGCGCCCAGTATCAACTCTCACAAAACACTTCTAGTGCATGTGATAATTTATCATACTTCAAAGCACGCCGCCCGCCTGGTGTCGCACTTCCTGATCTTGCGAGTGGGTGCTAGTTCATGTATACTTTTGAAACCATATCATATTGAAAGGCATTACAGATCTATTGTAGATTTTTGTCACCAGCTTTCCGACTATTGATAAAAACTAATATTCTGAATTCTAATTTTATTAGAACGTTCCCAGCACAACAAAGTATCACGGTAATGATATTTCTTTGTGAATTTATTCATGAGCCAGATATGGCTTAATGCACTAGATGGTGTTGTACGTATCTTCTACTTCTGCAGGATAGATAGCGTTGCATATAGTTTCTATTTCTGCAGACTATTCCTTTTTGTGAGATTGAACATTTGGAGTTCCAAATCCTGACTACCTTGGGCTTTGGCTATACTGTACTGATGAGTCTTAATAAGGACGTGATATGTAAACGCAGCTACTTCCCTATCTAGGATGATGGGCATATATCTGACTCTTAGATTTTTAGTTCATGAAACATTTATATCATTCATAATTATAACATTTCTGAATTCTAAGCAATATTCTGACTGAATTAAAGAGTTTTTACGTAGCTTCCCTTCCACTTGGACAACTAAATATTATCTTGGTTGACTTTTGTGTGACAATTCAGTTGTGTTGCTCAAAAACACCACGATAAGCTCCTAGAAACAACAAATAGCTGATGTATCTCAGCATGTGAACCACGTCCAGATTTAATGCTGCCTCTAGATTTATTTCACAGATTTCATTAATATTAATAGTGTTTACAGAATCGGGTCGACTATAAGAAACGTATTGAAGTTCTTCATGGCGCTTTGTGAGCTCTGTGCAGGCGCACTAATGAAGAATTCATTAAAATATGAATAGCAGGAGCTCATTTTGCTTATTTGAACAAGAATTTTTAATTACGATTGCATGTCATTTGTGAAGATTTGAAGTAAGTAGTCACAGCAAATGAACAAAAATGTATACAAGCAGTAAATTATGGATTGATAAATTGGAGCTATGTAGACAAAAATATCCAAGTATCCTGCATTGATCGAAAAGTATAATTCTGGAGCTGAGAATATAATTATCACTCGAGAGGATTCTTGACCACTCGATATCTAATCTGACATCTAACTTGAGAGATCCAATTAACTCCGTCTCTTACTTCTCAAAGACTGTCTCCAATGATGACGACATTAAGACACTTCCTTAATTGTCCGCTAGGTGGTACATATGCTAACTGTCTCTAAAAAGACTTCAAGAAGCTGCATCTACGGATTAGAATTGATGACCACACGACGTTACATTCGTAAAGATTTCAATAATCCATGTTGGTGCAAGCAATATGATCTATAAATTCATATTGGGTACAAATAAGGATGATGCTTGAAATTGGACTGAATTTGAATGGTTTGTTGAAGCGATGGTTGGTCATACTTCATCATATTATGTTAAGGTCTCACTATATCTTGTGGATTTGATTAGTAGAATGATTGATAGATGATGATCCAACTGTCAGTTTTGACATTTCATCTTTATTCACAAAAGTACCTATAATCGATGCGTCGAAATTATTAGATCATTTTTCAACTGATATTGTCAAGCTTTTCCAACACTGTTTGATTTCTTGTTCCTTTATCTCCAATGGTTATTTCTACAAGAAAATCGATGAGATCGCCATGAGCTCTCCTATTTTAGGAGATATATTTATCCCTTCTATCGGTAATTTTTACATGGAGAATTTTGAACAAGAAGCTTCAAGCACAGCTATGAAGAAATCCACTGTTTGGCTACGTTATGTTTATGATGTTCTTACTGTTTGACCTCATGGTAGGGACGGATTCAATGTTCTTCTGAATCATCTAAACATGCAACATAGAAACATTGAATTCAGTATTGAGGTTGAAGAAAATGACCGATTTATTTTTCTGCACGCTTATCTGGAGGAACAAGATAATAATAAACTCATACATTCAGTATATAGGAAGCTGACCCATACAAATAGATATTTGCATGAGTTTTCGAATCACTATCCTGCTTAAAAATTTTGTACTATTGAAACTTCATATCAGAGAGCCTCTTTTTCATATCATTCAAGTGAACAATCTGATGGAATCAAACTTAGTTGATGTTTTCTTGAAGGATGGTTATAATAAAACACAGATCAAGAGAGCACCTAGACAGAAGAATTCTATGCCTCCTGTTCAAGATCTAATTAATAAGAAAATATTTGTTACGTAGCTAATATAACGGATAATATTGGAAGATTTTTACATGAATATGCCATAAAAGCCGCTAACACTTCCAATGTAAAAATTCGAAATCTTATTGGTAATGTTGAAGAGAGATTTTCTCTACAGTATCCAGGTATTCACAAGATGTCCTGCCAATATGGTGAAGTATATATTGGACAAACTAAGAGGACTGTGGAAACAAGATTGAAAGAGCATTCTCGTCATATAAGATTGAACCACCCAGAAAAATCTGCGGTGGCTGAGCTTGCTATTCGAGAATCACATGGCATTGTCTTCAAGAATACAAAGCTTCTAGTTGAAGACAACAATTGGTTCAAGAGGCTTATAAGAGACGCAATAGAAAAAAAAATCACCGAATTATTTGAATTTCAGTACTGTTTATGATCTCATTCGATCGTGATTACCAGTCATTTTTTCATAATTTCAAGTTATTTTTATCTATGAATCTACTTGCAAGAGTTACTCCAACACCATCACCAGAGAGTCTGTGGATGGTTCAGTTTTGCAACAAACCAAAATGAGTAGAGTCAGATTGATTAAGAACCACAAGGAGCTCACAACTTTCCTATTTGGACCTCCATTTTTATCTCCTGAAGACCTGTGGATATTGAATTATAAGCTTAACCACAGGCAGAGCTCTACAATCCTAGGAGTTGATATTTTATACTTATCTAGTAACCTTCTATCTTTCTGTTGTCTTGACAATTTTTGTTTATTTATTTATTATCTATAACTATAAACATGTCTATAAAAGCGAAATACCACTCACTGATTCAACACTAAATCTAGAAAACCGCACAGCCGATTAGGCTGAAACTTGGTAGATGAGTAGTATGTCGGATGTAGACATCAGCTGAGAAAGGATTTTGCAACAGGGCCGAATTAAGAGGTATGAAATCTAGAAGCTAGGTAGACAATATGGAAGGAATAAATACCACAATATAGTTTTTCCGGCAGGGTTGGATTGAGGTGGTACATACGGGATTATATTTCACTCTGAGAGCTGTCAACAGAATATTAAAATGAACGAGCTACACTGAATTTTCGCAGATAAGTAGTTTGTGGGGAACAGATATATAAAAGTGGTTGCAAGTTCGTGAGAAAGTTCTATTACTTTGCTGTTAGACGCATGAAATCTGATATTCAGGTGGACAACGGAAAAAATATATATACCGTAATATTATTTTTTTGACAGATATGGATTGAGTAAATCCAAAGGGGAATGAAATTATCTGTGGTATTCTTTTTGTTTTTGATGCGAGGAACTTGAATTATGATGATTTTCTCAGAAAGTCCGATGCTTTCAATGTCAATGTCATAATCACACTGTGATATGATTTTTACAACAAGGATGGATTAAGGTTGCCAACGAAATATTGAAAGATACGAGTTACCCAGAAACTTCGTAGGTGAGTAGTTTATGGGAAGCAAAGGTCAGTTGAGAAAGTATTGTACGACAGAGACAAATCATGCTTTTTCTGTTAGTCATGAAATTTGATTTTTGATTCAACAATGTAAATACCGTCATCATTACGAATAAATCGAATCGAAATGTCTGTCTAGGATTGAGCAATAATGACTTTTTCTCAGTCTAATATGGTTATTTGCAAGATACTAAAACTCAAACATGCATATTTGAATTTCTGTTTGTCTGTCCGTCTATTTTTTTTGTTCAGGCTAACCTCCTGGACAGCCATATAGATTGAAATGGAATGTTTTGTAGCTGCTGCTGGCGCTTGCAAACAAATTTCTGACATAGTAATATCAACGTACAGTAAGTAGCAAACGAGTCGTAATTATTCGGTAGCGCATCGTTCATCTGATTGTGCTTAAACTTTTTATAGACTTTGCTTGCACTTACGTCAATGTTTTTGGCATAATATTATCAATGCTCAGTGGGTGACGCGTGGGCCGTAGTTAACAACTTTATCCATAGAATCATCAAAGTATGATTTGCATTACAGAGTAATGTCCAGTCTAATCTCCGAAAAACCTCAATCAACAAGTTGAAATTTTTACAGTTGCTGTTTGCTCTCATGGGAAGATCTCTAGCATGAAACCATCAACATATAATAAGTGATTAAAACTTGATTAAGAAAAAATTTAAAATATCCAAAGCACGTGGTACGATTAGATGTAGCATCCAATTAGACAATAACAGCAGTCAATTATTATATATTGCTCTCATTGATTTCAAAAAGTTCATCTGTATGCGAGTAAAACCGCGGGTACACTTGAAAAAGGCAGCGCATTGCTGTTAAAACGTTGTGTTTCAAATAATCTATATACAGAAATTCATCCAAATAAAACATATTCATTGATCTAAATTTATTTGTTATTCATTTTCCATGTTTGTTATTGATCATAGCTGTTATATTGTGTTTTGTTGTCATTATATGGTAACGTACAAATGTCAAAACTGACATCGGCTTGAGAAACTGACTTTACTTTATTTCGTTCTTTCGGAAGACTGTCTTCAATGATGGCGACATTAAATTACTGTTCCAATTGTCCACTAGGTAATACATTTTCTAAGAGCATTCAAAAAGACATCAAGAAGCTGCCTATATGGATTAAAATTGGAGCCCTGGAGTGTTTCGGGATGACGCATGATTCTTAGTTTTTCAATCAATGATTATGATACAGATATAATAGAAAAAGTATTATTATAATGTGAAATCATTCCAGGGTTTACTTTAGGTGGAGAAGGACAGGATTCATATTTTACTCTAACTTCACTTGTTGTCTTGTGGGCAGCATTTGTAGAATGCTATTTGAAATCGTATCAAAAAAATGCACTACTCGATTGCGAAAGAGTATGGAATCAAGTAAAGCCTTTTGAGAGAGCTCCCCTACTGCACGAAGTAATTTTGAATCAAATTCTATTATTGAACAGTATATGGATACCTGCAAACTCTGGAATCAATACGGAATCTAATGTATGATATTTTGTACGGAGAGATTTGTGGTCTGTGGAATTCGAAGAAAAGGCTCGGCTCCATGCAACCCACATTATAAAATATGGATATTAATCTCGCTATGATCGGAATTCGTGGTTACTTCTCCAGTTCAATACGGATTCCAGTAATGGAAGCAAGTTTAATGATATCCATGCATGCTTACAAATAGTTCCAGTGAGGCCGTGGGGCTTTTATAGGTGTACGGTAGAAGGGAAGTCTCCCCGGACAAGAATAGTACGAAGTTAGTTGTGATAAGACGAACTCCGGAATTGCTGTGGAGGCGACGCTCTTGCTCTCGCCTCGCACGTTCCGGGAACGGTATAGATGGCATTCTCAAAATACCTCCAGTCGCATCTAAACATACTTCTTTTTAGCCACAGGAATTTAACAATAAATGTGCTACGGATTCCCTATTGTAGAACATTCGGTGACAGTTTTTACTGTCAAGATTCCTGATTTCAGTGAAGAATTCACGAAAGCAGATATCTAATATATTATCTACATAAAAATCTGTATAATTTCTGATACTACAGCAGAGACATCATTGTAATCCCAAAAAAGATGATAATAAATGAGAATCACTTGAAAATTATCGATTGTTCTAGTTTTCACTCACATCTTGACAAGATAAAGCTCCAATTATGCAAGGATTCGTCATCTGAAATATTAATGTGTCACGTACCATTCAAAGCTGCAGTCTTAGCACTCGTTGTTTGTGGGACTTGGCCCATTTGAGCTGTCATAAATATATGCAAGTTTGAAATAGCATCCAGAGTAGATCTAAGTCAATACAGGTTACACATCTGTTGAAAATGTATATGTACACCTTATATTATGTTATGTTGCAAAGTCTGTAGGGTGTAGGATTTGGAAGAAAAACAGGATTACTGATCAGACACATTCATCAAATCCCAGCATCGTCATGTTCCTACTCTGCGAGAATACGTAGATACATCTCTGTGATTAGTTTCTTATGAGAACAAGAGACAACACTTCAATGTGAGCACCGAATGAAGTTCGTCATCTCCTACTCAAACAAACGAACTCATCCCTTCAGATGTCTTCGAAGTCTGTGTCGCTTTTCTCAAATTTGTCAAATGGTTTGTCATTGAGACATCTCAAAGTGGATTCATTAGGGGCTTTAGATTTGAACATTGAGCAATTAGTGAACGCAAAGTACGAGGCGTGGAAAAGAGCGAGTATGTTTGTCGACTCGTATAGTTCCACACAAGAAAGGATTAAGCATTTCCACGGAAAATACGGCGAGACTCGCAAATGAGAATAGAATGAATCCGTTGCAATATAATTGATTTCACATTGATTATCGTTTTATTCTAATTGAAATATAAATGCATACATATAATTAGGCAAGCTATCAATTTTACATCAATTACATATTAGATACTTTTCTCACATACGAAATATACTTCCTTTCTGATGCAATTTATCAAGATCCAGACTTTTATATTGAGATGTTTCATAGCATAAACTTTGTCACAATTATTTTGTGATATCTATTCTATAAAGATTCTATTCTCGCTGGAGAACAGATCATTCTGTGAGCATATTTTGTGAATATCTTAGTCTCTACAAATGGTCATATTATGAGGAGCACAGCAAACTTATGATTCTTCAACTGGAACATCTTGAATATTATTACATTTTTGGTAAGCCACTCCAATGCTAATAGAACTCATAAGAAATTGTATTTAGTTATTTTGAACCGTGCTCCTGCTGATTCAGACGCCGGTATGAACCAGACTAATCGAAGTTCCACAGAAAAGTTGTGTTTTTGTTCATATTCCATGAATGGAATCCAACATTACATTTTTCTTTCTAATATACAGGATGTATCAACTCTCGTTGAACTCAAGAACTAAGTCGTTTCTCAAATGTAAAATTTGTAACAATCAAAATTGAGTAGCGACTCTATCCATTAAAAATAAATCGGTCCCACATTGAGTGCCAATTTGTAACAATATTTGATGAGGTTGCGGAACAATATAAACTACTTCTATATATAAATTGAACAAAAAACTAGGGCGCCACGCAATTGTTATTTTCCTGTCCCCAGGCACACAACTGCGAAAGTACCTGTAGAAAAAGATGGTAGGATGGACAGATAGAATATTGGATCTTAGGACAATCAGATCTGATGGCGTTGATCCAGATGCTGTAGAACAAAAAATAAAACAATATCCTTAACCAGCGATACTTAATCACCAACTGTAAAATGAAACACTGTATAAATTATTTCTTTTGATATCAGAAGTTTATTTACTAGTGTACCAATCGCAAAATTGAGAACTATTTTACAGGCACATTTAAATAAAATCCATTATTCAGAGTTCAGGAACAATTTACTATCTTTAGTTAATATTTGTTTGAATCAAAATTATTTCCGATTTAATAATGATTTTTATGAACAAAAAAATGGTTTACCTATGGGTAGCCCACTATCACCTTTGATGGCGGAAATATTCGTCAATGATTTTGAGATAGATCTTTTTAATTGTCAATTTCCGCTTATTTCCAATGTTAAATTCTGGTATCGTTATGTGGATGGTATTTTATGTCTCTGGTCGGGTACCTTGGCTCAATTGAATGACTTCAGAGTTCTATTGAACTCATTTGATATTCCTATCCAATTCATTTTAGAAATAGAAATAGAAAATGGGTCCAGAATATTTTTTTTTAGATTTAAATATTAGACATATAAATTCTAAGCTATTTCTCAAAATTTCCAGAAAACCAAATTTCACAGTCACGCTTATACCTTCTCACTTAAATCATTCTTTAAATTATAAATTGGCAGCTTTCCAATATTATATCAATAAATTATTAACAATACCTCAATCGCAAATAGATTATAAGAATGAATTGAAAACAATTCATTACTTAGCATTAAAAAATGGATATGACAAAAAATTGATGGACAAAATTTTATATAATAAATAGAAAAGAATACTAATGAAGTCATCATACCACGATAATTCAAATTACAAAAATACAAAGAAATATAGAAAAATCTTATTCATGGGTGAGCTGAGTGTAAAGATAGGGCGTTTTCTGAAAGAATTAAATATTTGGACAGCATGCTATGTTCAGAGACAAATACATTCTATTTTTATCAACCATAAAATAAAAAATTTGGACTTATTGTCAAAATCTGGTGTATATGAAATTGTTTGTGAAAATTGTAGCGCTAAATATATAGGACAAACCGGCCAAAATCTTAGAACCCGTTTTTAGGGCATATGCGCTCTTTAAAATATGGGAAAGTTGAAAACTCAAATCTGGTAGAACATTTATTCGAAAATGACCACTCCTGTGATATATCTTATCAAAATTACTGATTATTACAACACACCACTTTTGGATAGGAATAAAATAGAGAAATTCTAGTTTTTTTTATTCATTTCCGAATGATGATAATTCTACTCATCAATATTATTATCATTATTCCATTTATTTTGCCAAATTAGTGTTTCTATTGTAAATGTCTTTCATTTGTTGATATTTTGTTATATTGTTCATGATTATAGTGATTCTGAATATGACATTGTGTGTGCTACGGAGACGTGGCTAAAAAGTGATGTTAGCAGCAGTGAATTATTTCCTATTAACTATACTGTTTATCGATGCGACCGCAGATTTAGTGAACTGTCTGTCAATAGAGGTGGTGGTGTTCTTATTGCCTGCAACAATGCTGTCATTCAAGCCACGCAAGTCGACTTGTCCAGTGTTATCAGTAACAACAGCTCAATAGATATTGTCGGCTGTAAAATTATTAACCATGAAATTAAATGTTACATTTTTGCTGTATACATTCCTCCAAATGTGTCACTTTCAGATATTGAGCAATTCTTTGGTGCTCTAAGCACTTTAGATTATATTAATCAGAATAATTCTATATTTTTGGGGGATTTCAATATACCATCATATACCAACCTCAATAATTTCTGTACCAAATACAATTTGTTACACAATTTTATGGAATTATTCAACTATACGCAATATAACGATATTGTCAATATCAATGGTAGATTGTTAGATCTTGTTTTTGGTAATGTTAAATGTGATGTAATTAAATGTGAACATAGCTTAGTAAAATTAGATGAACATCATCCCGCTTTAGAAATAGATTGTAATATTTTTGTAGCTCAACAAAATAATTTTCCTGCTTCTAACGCGGGTGTTAAAATTTATAATTTCAAAAGAGCCAATTTTCCTGCTCTATATGACTCTATAGCGTCTATTGACTGGTCAGTTTTGAAATCTTGTGATGATGTAGAACAAATGTGCGACTTATTTTATGATACCTTAGAAATATCCTTTGATTCATTTGTTCCAACATATAAACCAGTATCATCGAATAGGTCGTATCCACCCTGGTTTACTAGGGAAATTATTGTTAATATCAGGAGAAAAAGCAAAATTTATAACAATTATAAAAAATTCCATAGGGTATCAGACTTTCAAAAATACAAAAAATTAAGAGCTCTTATCAAAGTAGACATAAAAGACGCCTACAAAATTTATTTACGTAAAACTGAGAGCTTGATAGTTGCCGACTCTCAACAATTTTGGTCCTACATCCACAATAAACAGAAAAATACCCGTATACCAGGTAACATGTCTATGGATGATGATAATTATGGAGATCCTCAAGCTATTGTTGATGCTTTCGCAAATTATTTCTCTAGTGTATACAATATCTCTACTCCTCAAGGTGTGAAATCTTATAAAACAGATTTTACAAGCTATCTTCCACCTATAAAAATTGCTAAAATTGATGAGCAAGACATAGAGCAAGCTATAAAAAAAATACCTAATAAAATTACAGCTGGAGTTGATCAGGTTCCAAGCTTCTTGATAAAAGACTGTGTCAATGCTTTTCTCGAGCCATTATTTCTAATATTTAATCAAATATTACAATCGTCTTATTTTCCTCAAACGTGGAAAATATCTCGTATAAGTCCAGTTCATAAATCCGACGACCGATCAGACATAAAAAATTATCGCCCCATTTCTATATTATGCAATTTCTCGAAAATTTTTGAAATCATATTACATACGAAGCTACAAGCACACACTAAGAATTTTATATCAGATAAACAGCACGGATTTGTTGAGAGAAGGTCAACTGTAACAAACTTGGCAGTAATTTCTCAATATCTGTCATCTGCGATGGATAAAGGTAACCAAGTCGATGTAATATATACTGATTTTCAGAAAGCGTTTGATAGAATAGACCATTATATTTTACTACATAGATTGAACAATTTAGGATTTAATAAAAATCTAGTTGAACTATTTGAATCATATCTCGTTGGTAGAAAACAGTTTGTAAGATATAATGGTTATTCTTCGTATTATTTTACGCCAGCATCAGGCATACCGCAAGGCTCAAATCTTGGCCCGCTCTTATTTATATATTTCATTAATGATCTTAGTAATTTAATTTCATGTGAACACTTGTTTTTTGCAGATGACTTAAAAATTTATTCTTTGATCAATAATATTCATGATTGTGAGCTATTACAGACTTCATTAAATAATATACAGGAATGGTGTGATTCAAATAATCTTCAACTCAATATTAAAAAATGTAAAGTGGTATCTTATTACAGAAATAGATCCCCAGTACTACATGTATACCAAATAGGCACTCAGAATTTAGAGAGATTAAATATTATTAAGGATCTTGGGATTTATTTTGATTTCATGCTAACTTTCAACCATCATATATCTGAAACAGTAAAATCAGCTTTCAGAATTCTTGGTTTTATTTTTCGAAACTCTAAAGGATTTTGTGAGCAATCAACCTTAATAATATTATTTTTCTCTTTTGTGAGGTCTAAATTGGAATACGGTTCATTGATATGGTATCCACTTTATAACAACACTATTAATCAGATTGAGTCTGTACAAAGATGTTTTTTAAAATACCTCGCTTTTAAGAACGATGGAACCTATCCGATAAGAGGAATAAATCATGATTATTTGTTAGAACGATTTAATATCCAACTCTTAGCTGATAGGAGAATATGTCAGTCCTTAATGTTTTTGTCCAAATTGTTACAATATATGATAGACTGTCCTCAGTTATTGCAATATATCAACATATATGTACCACGTCATTCAGCTAGAAACTCATGTATTTTTTATTGTGAATTTAGTAGAACAAACTTACAGAAGAAATCTCCCGTTCATATTATGTGCAACAATTGCAATATCTATGGAAAAGATTTAGACATATTCATTATATCATCAAAAAAAATTATCAATCATTTGAATATCAATTAGTGTACAAAATTATTTTGAAATTTAGTTTAACTTTAGTTTTATATGAAAATGTATCTATTTTTGTGAATTATGCTTGTTTCGACTATTTCACGTCTAAACACATTTTATGTATATATTTTTTTTCTGTCCTATTATTGGTTATTTACTGTTGGGCAAATAAAGGTTATTATTATTATATGATTTATGAAAAAAGATACCTGGAGATGACTTCAAAAGTCGAAATGATCATAGTGTCTGATTAAGGAAAATCTTATACTGAAACTCAACTCTTCCCACAATCATGAACTTAAAATGTTTCAACTTTTCTCCAATGGAAAAACTATACAAGAAATTTGAAATAGTATGTTTGAAAAAATATATATCAAAATGACAAAGGGCTTAATAAATCAAATGTAAAACAGAAGGGTGGCGATTCGAGTACCTAACGCAAACTCCGGCAAGCCTCAACAAAATTGATATCTGAACAAAACGCTTATAAACTAACTCCAAAAAAAGTACAAAGGAAATGAAAATCAGGCTCGAGATCGATCAACCTAGTTTACAGCAGAACGTAGCGTTTATAACGTAGTAAAAGCATAAAAATAGAGAGGAGAAAACAAATGTCTTCTGCAGCAGGAGGTTACACAAAAAAAAGTAAACAAAAGTCGTGGTAAAGTCACGAGGTGCTAAATTAGGTGAATAGCACAAATAAAGTCTGGATGACAAAATGGATGAACTACTTAGCTGGTGACGTCGCTGGAGATCCTAATTGATCCATCTGCCTGGAATCTGGATCTTGACCTCGGATCTGATTGAAGTGGATTCCGGATGGTCAAGAAAGCCAGGGTGGAAGTGAGGTACCCCCACGATATGTGCCTTGGTACGGACGACGTTGAATCGCAGGGGGTAACAATTTCAAGCGAAAAGACCACTCACTATTTGAATTAATCCTCAACACGTGGCCTGCTCCGCCGAATGAAACAAATGGTCAAGCCGCTCAGAATATTCGGCCGAAATACAGGTTTATCCCAAAGAAATCCCCAAATTTGGGCTTGCACACGCAAAAAAAAAAACTTTGGAACAGACCCACAAAATTGTAGTGGTGCAAAAAATGAAATAAAGAAATATAACATCCATCATGCACAAGGATTCAAGACTGAGTACTTGAATTGGGTCAAATTCGGTCGATTTTGACCCAATTAAAAAAATACTCAGCGGACGCTTAAGTACTTAAGGTTGAAAATAAAAACTGTCACATCACTAACTGTGGCGGGCGCATTGCAACAGCGACAAATAAGCAGAAAAATCGAACGGAGAATCAATTGATGAAAATTAATAATGAATATGTTTTCAATATAACCAAAAAAACTGAGCTCAAAGAAGAGGAACGAAACTAAAGATTCAAAATATGAATTGAAACTATGAAATTGAAAACAAAAATATCTATAACCCAGTGGCGTGCAGTCTATATGTGCAGGGTGTGCACTGCACACCCTATGAAAATATTAGAAACTACGTAAATAAAATTAATATAATGGTTCATCGAACACTTCATTTCATTTCACAAATTTTTATTATAAAATTAGAGAAAGAGCGTATTTTATCTATTTATGCAACCAGAAATACAAGCGCGCCTCGCGGGCCACTCTGCTATATATATTCGAAACGAATGTCGACGCTTGAGGTGCAGATTTCTCTCCTGCACGGCGAGCGAGGTCTGGTTTAGCATAGTCAGTATAGGGAGAGTAAAGGAATAGAGTCTGACAGAGAAAAAGCATACCGAAATTATATTTGAGAATCTATTCCAAACAGAAAAGGACTGAGCTATGTTTACATTCATCATTTGTATGGGCATAGGCTGGAACAAGGAGAAAAAAAGTGACAGTTGTCTTCTGTAATGTTATCCACACATTATAGAGTTGGTTATTTTTGTTATTTTTCTGTGAAATTAATAAAATAAATCAAAGAAATAATTTAGACAAACATGAAATCAAGACAAGACCAAGACAAAAAGAATTTTTTATTTTTCAAGACAAGACAAGAAACTTCTATCGAGAATCAAGATTTCATGCCAAGAAATCTTGATATCTTGACAATAAATTTTTGAAATCTGCATATTTATTAATCTTTCATTTAGATATTGAAATCTGCTGTGTCCATTACAGATTTTTCCCGACAATAAATCTAATGACCAGTGTCATCACTGTTTCATGAATTTAGAAGTATCATACCATCTTTCAAAATAACATTTGTCATTGTCAAACTGACAGTTAAAGTGACAGCGTCATTGTCAAAATGACAGTTTCATTTTAAAAGTGACAGCTGTCATTGTCGAAGTGACAGCAGTCATTGTCAAAATGACAGCTGTCATTGTTATGGTGACAGATGGCGGCAATATGTTACTTCTCACAATAAAGTATTTTAAAAAGGTCATTCATGAATTTCAAGCTGGTCAAATATGAACAACGCTTTGAATGTTCATCCTAAGCTAGAGGCTCAGAGCATACATATCAGATTCTCCGTGTTAATTAATGTAAGAATTAAAAGTTCTATAGATTCGTGTCGCATTTTGCATTGGAGCGTACGCATGATAATCAGAAAACATTTATATGTGAATAAGACACTCTGAGTACGTATGTTGTAAAGAAACAGCAATTAGCAATCCTGTTTCCTCTTTCCATGTATTTCACAGTATACAGAGCTCAATTTCTACGAATAAGTATGATCCACTTCACCTGAATAAATATTATCCCGACAATGTTTGCATTGTGATACAGTAGTGCTTCATATTCTCAGGAACAGAATTGTACCAAAGGCAGTTAGCCATCAGTTTACGGTCGACTTCAGGAAAAGAAGGATTACAAAGTACAGATTTGGTCCATAATTCAAAAACATGTATGCATCATACCTCAAATTGTATTATCAATTCTGATAACGGTATATGATTTGGGTTTAATATTTGTTGACATACTGTGAAGATTGTCAAACATTAAATTTGTCTTTACAAACGACCTCGCCCTTCAAAAGCATCATTGAACTTAATTTTCACCGCTATTACCACCACATCTTTTAATTTTCCGCTCAATTGTTAACTGAAATGTTCATCAAAATTTCATTAATCAATCCATTACGTCCCAAATATTCCAAAAAGCAATTAATCCAGATAAATCGACGTTCTAGGGATAATCCAAGCCTTATATCTTTGCCAAATTTTTGCCTCAATTATTTCACATTCAATTCAATTGATATACAAATGATCATATTTTCATATTATCCAAATATATGAGCAGCCAGGATACATTTTTTTTTCTGATTAAATAGAACTCCAAGTGCATTTATTAAGCTAATAGTCTCAGCAGAATAGCTCTGTTCCAGATTTCAAGCATTTCTCATTTAACGCTGGTCGTTTGGGCCTTGCTCCTGCTAAAGATATCCGTGCAATTAGTCAGAGCACATTAGCATTATTGTCAGAGAACGCTGCGACGTAGCCTACCGACACCAACTGTCCACAGTCCCGACGATTACATAAAGACGCGTTGATGAGTCTATCACACGTCTCATGCGCTAATTTCAGGTGGATAATAGTGAGAAAGACGCAAATTTAGATGAGAGAAGAAGAAAAGCCTGATGAAAACTGTTCCTCTGGTAATTTCCAAGAATAATAACCCAGCGAGATCTCTTTATTCAGGTAAAAATAGACAATCTCTTATGGAAACAAAAATGACTCAATTTGTGGATTCAAAGTTTAACTATATAACACTTATTCTCCCTGTCACATCAGAATTACATGTAATTAATCAGGCATCCATTAAATAAATTCAGCACGCATTAAAGTTTGTCCTTTCTTCTAAAATACTGCAAAAATGTGATCGGGTCCCCTAATATAATTCAAGTACTGTTATTATTTGATTGAAGATATCTAATAAAGACCCTTATAAGCGGGAAACATACTGTTTAATGAATTATCATCGTTTTTTCTTGAGTTTTGGAATAAACTTTCTCGAAATAACTATAAGCTTTATTAGGAAAATTGAATTTCCATCGAGAACTTTGATATTACATGGCTTCTGACTGAATGACAAATTAAAGAATAAAATAGTCAAGTCAGTATTCTAGAGAATAATTTGAAACTTATCGTACAATATATTGAAATGATTTGTCAATTGTTTTTCGAGTCCAATTAGTCTATTTGAGACCTTTCCATTTACTGCACATTAATATTTACTTGAAACTGAATTTCGGCTCAATTCAGAGTTCTTCTTTGATACTTTTGATGTCATGTGATGCAGAGGCTGCTTTTTAAGTATCCAAAATAGGCAGCTATAGTGTCGCTAGGTGCCCTTCAACATTCTCCTAAAGTCTGATATTCAGACGGTTTATATATTATTATTCAACTCTCAAACGATCAAGTGAGGCATGTGAGTTCACGGCATACAGCAATACTGCTGCAGTTTTTTTGAGAAGAGATATGGGACCTTCCACAAATACCAAAATCTGAGTTTTGATGATAAATTTCAAAAATATATCTTACAGTTTCTCTTGAAGAAAGTAAAATGTCCTGATATGCCTCACCCAACAGATGTAACATTTTATATTATAATCTGCATTTTTATACATTTTTTAGCAGTTTTGTTAATATTTTAGGGTGATGATTTATTCATATTAGGACTTCCTACAACAATGTCCAGGAGACTTTCCATCGTCCAAGAACGACTATATGCGAGAAACCAAATTGAGAATTTCTGTGAGTTCTTCTTGTTTTAGTTAGTTACTATACAGGGTGTGCAACGAAACGCGGAAATAGGAGTTTAACATGGGATTTTTAAAATGTGGGGATATTGGCTCTTCTGTATATTTTAGAGTAAAAGTACAAGAATGGAAAGTTGTTGAAAATCAATTTCTACTTATGAAAAGTCTTTATTTAATGCAGTAGAGTATCTGTAATGCAGGGGCCACACTTACGTCTAATGCCATTATTTAAGGAGTTATGTGACAATTGATATATTGTCATTGACAATGTGTTTATTGTTAAGCAACGCCTCAATTAATGGCATTAGGCGTAAGTGTGGCCTCAGCATAACATTGGATTTTTAGAAGAAGAAAACATAATATTTTCATCAAAAATCAGATTGTCATGAGAATAAAAAACGAATGGAACAAGTTTCCATTCTGACATTCCATTCTGTCTTATTATTGCTGATTTTCATTAGATTCTATAGATATTCCACTGTTTTGAATAGAGACTTTCCATGAGTGAAAATTGATTTTGAACAACACTTCATTATTGATAAAAACTGTTGTAATAACACTGAATTCAACTATCAGAATAGGAGTTTGTTTTATTCGTTCTTTATTTCCATGGCTATCTGATTTTTGACGGAAATGTCATATATTGTTTCTTGAATATCTAACGCTACAGATATTCTTTTGCAATAAATTGATTTTGAGCAACTTTTCATTCTTGTACTTTTGCTCTAAAATTAGGAGAGCCAATATCCGCACATTTTCAAAATTGCATGTTGAAATCCTGTTTCCCGTTCCGTTGCATACTCTGTATAATATTCAATGATACTACTACTACCACCAATATATTATTGCATACAGATGATATAAAAAAGGGCTGATACATGATACATGGCATGCAGAAATATGAATCTGCAGTAGTGCAATCTACCATAATGCATGAACTGGCAGGTTTGAAGGAATACAGGAAACTGACTATTAAAAGCTCCGTGGAACAAAATTATCTGAGGCTTCCTAGACTGTACTAGAGAGTCCCAGCTCGGAAGAAACACGTGTCTATAGTTGTCGCCTTATTCAAGGTGATGGTGAAAGAACTGACTCCTGAATTTGAAATTTTGTCAAACAATCTGGTTTTGATTTTTTCAAATAAACCAATGAAAGTTGCTTACGCAAGAAACACTTCGGAGCAAATAGTTATCTGTGTCTCTGGGAGAATCAGATATATGGTCACAATACCACTCAAGAATTATATAGAAGGGAAACAACTAATTGTATGGTAGAAGTTTTCAGAAAAAAGTAAACAGAGAAGCATAAGGTAGGTAAAATCAAAGAAAAATGCTCATTCAAATATTTCTATGTCCATATAGGAGTAATGATGGAAAAATTTGCTCGTACCTTTCGAATCACCCTATATTTATGCTTTTTTGAATTTTTTGTTCGGTAATATCTAAAATCATTATGAAACCAAATGCTTCATCGAACAATACGTAGAGTCGTATTTATTACTGTGAACGACATTTCCTATTATATTGAATGTCGCAACTTCTCATTCGTTTTGAAGTTATTTCAAAGGTCGGGACCTACTGCTGTGACTATTATTTTATTCATTCTCTAGATTCTGACATTTGTAAATGATTGCGCCCATGTTATACACACATACAGTTTGAACTCACTTAGTTTAGTTTATTGATATCTTCATTTTTATTTTACAAAATACTTTTAAACAATAATTCCAATTCAACATGATTATCAGCTAAGAACGAATCTGCTGTTAGTGTTCCAGCCTTTCATTTATTCAAGTTTATGTACTTATATTAATTTGAATAGATAATCAATCCTGATTCAAAAAGTGAAAGAAATGAATCGTGAGTAATTTTGAGTTTTTTTTTTTTAAATTTCCCAGCTACGAGTTATTATAGTTCGCTTCTCATTATATTCTCAACAGAGAATTCAATGTGAATGATAGTAGGGTAAAATTAAGATTGAGTATGGAAGTCATTTTGATCCCGAATTCATATCCAAGTCACTCAATCAACGACTACCATGAATATTATGGCACTTACTATTCCACAGCACATCCAAGCTGATAATAATTCTGAACAATGACGAACACAACCAAGTGTTCACTCAGATGAATTTAAAAACTGGAAAACTGCTCCTCAGCAATCTAAAAGACGAGGGCTCCAAACAGGACTAAACAAATGTTATTTATAAAATCTCATGAGGTGGCTGCTCAGAATGATATATACAAATTCAGTCATATTGGTTGCACAATATTAGACTATTCAATTTTGTTGTATGTATGTATTCCTACAAATATGTTGTTATCTTAAAAGATACAGATTTATCTTGAATTACCATGAAAAAGTTCCAATAACTGTTAGGCTATGAGTTTGGTATTTTACTGCTTTTTCCCAGTGATCTATAACGGTTTCAATTCTGTTGAGCATTGTATAAACTTTGCTCACTCAGCAGGCTCAGCATTATCCCATACTTGGTGGAATTTTACTTCTAACTGCCGAAGAACTCAATCACAAACAAATTCGAATTTCTTGAAATTTACTTTGGATTGGGTCATACAGGACAGAAATAGGTGACAGACTCACACAACACCGGGGTGAAGAAGACAAAAACTCACGGAATCAAGACACGGGACATTTCGTTTGCTATGATGATAATAAGAATAACGGTAAAATAGGATTACTCCTGGGAATCTACAACATCCGGAAGGACAAGAAAGATATCATTAATTATCGAAATGGCACAGATAAACCAGGTTGCATCTCTGCGAGTTCTATTATTAATAACCTTTGAATTTCATAATTATCGCACTTTCTGAATTGTATTTTATTTTCTTCTTGATTATTCTACTTATCATCTTATGGCACCCTTACAGACATCTGCACCAAACAAGAATTCCTGCACTTGATCGTTATTCTAAGTGATTCTTAGATCAATACAAAGAATTCTAGTAGCAACTATTGCATCTCAATAATATCCAGATTCCATATTCACTTTATTTACAGTAAGAACAGATTGAAACACAACATGTATTCACCTATGCGTCACACTGTAACTGTTGCAGTTTATAATCTCAGACAATTCAAGCAAATTACTCAATTAGAATGAAGGCAAAACTCTAGATGTTCATTTTCTACGTTTATTGGGAATAAATCCTTTGGTGCAGCTGGTAACTTTTATTTTTACCTGGTTTTAAACTTTAGCGCAGATGTCCAATGTGATCAGGAATTCTTACCTGATCTGGCGAAATTGGCAATCGCCCAGTCATTCGACTATTTGATACTTTCTGTTTTAGTTGTTGATTCAAGCACATGTTTCTTTGAGGATTATTTAGAATGTAAATAGCTGATTAACTCGTATTCGTATAGACATTATATCTTCTTCTTCCATATCTGTTGAATATAATAAATATTACTCGTAAAACTTTATTCGAAGACTTATTGATCAATCTCAAGCTACGTAAATAGGGTTGTGAAACATTAAATCACGGTGAGATGTTTCTCTTGGATCTCTCTTTGTTATTGGCAGCGCATTGAAACTATTCACTTAGAAAGTTGCTCCTTGGTTTTGTTGATCAAAGTTGTTTTCATTTTGCATTATAGCATGTTTCGTAACATCAGACTATCAATCCGCCCAACAAAATACACGTAAAGTTCACGAACCACATCATTATGAAGGAAGTCGGAAGTTTAATCCAACTCTGACCAATAATCTTCCACATTAACTTGGCCTCAAGTCGACATCGTCACAGGCACAGCTCCACTCAATTCATCCAATATTTAAGAGCGGGCAGGGAGGGTGTGAATTTCTCTGCATTGTTAAGTTTCCACTCTATGCAGTGCCGACCATAACAGCGTATAATAATTATCCCGTGTTTACTGACTTGGCAAGAAGGGTTGAGAATTTCACACTAAGTTGTCCTTGTAATAACTTCGCATTCAATAGCAAGTGACTTATGATGAATCGTGGAATGTAACAGTCATACCAACACCAAAAAGAAAAGTAGCTTCATGTAATCTAATTCGCTTCATGATCGTACTAGTTGAACTTCGTATCGCTTTTGTTATAGTTTATGTTGTTGTTCCCAATTGTCTGTGTTCTTGTGAGATCAGCATTACATGAAATCATATCAAAATCAGAAATAGAATCTAGACCAGCCTTAATTTTCCAGATGTGCACACTTTGAACATTTATCGCAAATCCTGCGTCTAAGTACGTAATAGGGAATATGCATGAAATTTAAATTTGGTTCAAATATTTTTTTTCGAATTTATATTGAGCGGACTTTTGTACTAAACCATCATTTTGGTATCTAATATCTTTTTAATTGCTCAGAATTTATGAATAAAAATGCAAATTAAGCGCGGGAAATTCAAAATTTCAGATCGTAACACCATTGGTTAAAACAGAATGTGACGTCAAATACTACTAATACTGCTTATTTTTTTATGACATTGCAGGATTTCGATTAGAAAACATAGTAATAACGTGTGTGTTGTAAATTCATTAAATGTTTAAGTGTAATTTCAGCACCCTAGTGAGATTATGAATCATTTAAGACAGTGGTTTTGTGAAAGTACAATCGGATAATCTGTCAAGAATAGATCTATTCATGATGTCGTCTTATTTTTTTCCAAATCCAAATTTTACGTCCGCATAAGTAAAAAGAGTGAACACTGCAAAGTAGTTATTCAATAATAGCACATTATGTACGCTATTTTAATAAATACAATATGATGAGCAGTAAACAAGGCCGCATACATACACAGAATTTTATTGCTAAAACTAATCACATTTAGAGTACGTTCCACTTAATGACAGCAACGCTCACGCTCACGACCGCGGTTTTTGCTGTTCCACTAACTCATGGTCGATGTGGCTGTTGCTTCAAGTGGAACGATGCGAGTGTCTGTTAAATGTCAAATAAACTGACAATTTTTGGTCAGAATCGAAAAGTAAATCATAAATAAGATTGAACTAACCTATAGCAAAAAGGATGTACGAATGAAATAAATCCAATATGCCTGTGTAAATTAATCGCTCTTGAAAAATATATAATGATAATGAGAGACCATGAAATTATGTGTTACATGACAAATGAAGAATCTTGAATCAATTGATATAGCGTGGAATCGAAAGTACAAATTGGAAAGGCATCTTCTTATTTAACTTGAACTTCTTGGCGATCTCTTCAAAAATGAACGCAACGACCGCTTCGACTCATCTTTAAATCGCAAGCATAGGGAGCTTGAGGTAGTCGAGATCAATGACATCATCTATGACGTATTTATCATAAACGCCAAGACCACGATCGTCTTGTGGAACGATTATTGAGGGGACATGAGCGTTGCGACAGTCTAGTGGAACATACCCATAAAGTTATTCATAATCTGTCAAGTTTATTATGACACCTAATCTCTTCTGATAACCTTACATCATTTATTACGTATTTTAAAAACTGTCTGGATTGGAAAAAAGACTTTATCAGGTACATTTCTAATAGTATTTTGCATTCAGGCACAATGCAATACTTATAAACTGACTTTTGACCTTTTTTAATGCTGAAATAAGTTGAGAACGGAAACACCTGTAGTAAACAATGGACTGTAATGTCACTGGACATGTTATTTGACGTTATCCATAGAGCGCGCGAAAATGGCGGCGTTTAAACAGTTAAAAATTATTCTCAATTTCAAATATTTTTTTAAACTTGATTAAAAGACTTTTAAACATAATTTATATTTTTTATTATGTTATAACGATGTAATCAGTGAATTGAGAATAAAAAATAAATTCATGAATATACCTTATTCAGTATAGAACAAATTTTGCATTATTCACGACTATTCTATGTATATGAAAATGGCCATTATACAATGAAACTGTTATTCAAGAAATATAAGTTTAATCGAAGATATACCAGCAGTAGCTATTGGAAATGTCTTGTTTCATAAGAACTGACATTAGAATATAGAAGATATCTCAAATAAAATCTTGTTCCTAGATATTTCCGGAGAACCCAAAGTCACATCGGAATGCGATTTCACATTGCCCCAATGTAGCGTACACGAGGCTTAAAGTGAATTCTCAACCGTTCTACAATTTCTGAGATTATTCGTAGCAAAGGTGATAAATAGACGTACGGTCGGACGTACGACGAACAGACATACATACAGACATTTTTTCGTACTGTCCTTTAATAGAATTTCATGCATCCTGTGATCAGTCATTGTCTGGACTGAATCAATACTTTCCTAAGCACAATGTGAGAAAAGTAAAAAGTTATGAGTAATGGATACGATATCCATTATACATTATTCATTCAATAGGTCATAAAGAATGCCGTATTGCAGATTATAGGAGTTATGCATCATGAGTAATCAATAAAATCCCTTTCACCTTCACAATGAATGATGGAGAAAGTCTCAATATGAACAAGAAAATAGATAGATAATGGAAAATAAACTCCTAA
This sequence comes from Dromius quadrimaculatus, assembly GCA_963989225.1. Lineage (NCBI taxonomy): Eukaryota > Metazoa > Arthropoda > Insecta > Coleoptera > Carabidae > Dromius > Dromius quadrimaculatus. The sequence continues at coordinate 11,495,617 of OZ022328.1, forward strand.
ATTGGAATTATGCAATTAGATTTATGTGTGATTAAACTGCAATATATCTGAAATAATGGAGTATTACTTACAACCCTGCTCTTTACAAAAAAGTAAGAGTCTTCGGAGGACTGCTGTCTTAATTGTTGACTCTCATATCAACGAAGTCACTTAAGTCATCTTCACTGAGTCATATTATGTCAATTATCCTGAATATTTTTTTATTTATCAGTCTATTAAATTCACAGAAATAGCTTTCTTATGAATCACTAGGGTGTGAAGTAGAGAAATCCGACGTGAACATCACGTGACTTACTTGTACATCATTATATAGATATATATATATATATGTATATATATATATATATATATATATATATATATATATATATATATATACACATATATATATATATATATATATATATATATATATATATGTATATAACACAATGTGATTTTGTATTTCATCATATATATCATTGAATATATACATATATATATATATATATATATATATATATATATATATATATATATATATATATATATATGTATATATATATATATATATATATATATATATATATATATATATATATATATATATATATATATAACACAATGTGATTTTGTATTTCAACATATATATCATTGAATATATACATATATATAATCAAACACAAAATCTCATCGTTCCACAGTTAATCGTTTCGGATTTACTTGAGAGATTGTGAGAATCTGTCAAGTGAAATGCGCTTTCAGCCAAGTCGGTTGCTATGGAAACAGTAGACCATTACTCTTATACTACAACAATCGTAAATACTGAATTCCAAAATTCAACGATTGCCAACAGAACTGAATTCATGCGCAAAATTATAGAATAAATTTCTACTGAAGTGCATTTAGATGCCACAGCAGACTGAAATACCAAATTTCAATATTCTACACCTAATCATTTCGAATTTATGCGAAAAATTCCAAAAGACTGTCAAGTAAAGTCCACTTTCGGCTTGGTGGATCTCAATAAAAATAGGATATGAGGATTTAGACGGTATGATCGTCCTAAATACTGAATTCTAACAATCTACGTTCAATCGTTTTGGATTTATGCGAAAAACTCAAAAAATGTTCCGAATAAAGTGCTCTTTCGGCTTAGTCGATAGCAATCATAATGCAAGGTGTACAACTAGATATCATAAAAGTGCCTAATACAAATTCAAATATTTCACGACTGATTGTTTAAAATTCATGCGAAAAATTCGCAAAGTCTGTCATATAAAGTGCACTTCCGGCTCAGCCGATTGTTACAAAAATAGTAGATGACCATTCCAATGCCACAGCAAATGCTGAATTCCAGTATCGTATGACTGATCGTTCTGATCTATGCGGAAAATAAGAAAAAAGTCTCAAGTAAAGTGCACTTTCGGTTTAGCCGATCGCAATCATAATGCAAGATTCACAATAAGATGTTATAAAAGTTCTTTATACGAAATTTCAATATGCTATGGCAAATTATTCTATATTTATGCAAAAAATTCGAAAAAAGTTTCGAGTAAAGTGCACTTCTGGCATGACCGATTCTTAAAAAAATTGCAGATAACCATTCTGATACAACATCAAGTCCAAATACTGAATTTCAACATCCTACGGTTGATCATTCTGGATTTATTAGAAAAATTCGAAAAAAGTTCCTAGTAAAGTGCACTTTCGGTACAGACTATTGAAAATATAATGTGAGGCGCATAACAAGACCCTACACCAGTCCCAAATATGAACGCACGCCCCTACGAACGCATGAACATACGTACTGACATCAAGCCAAAAATAGTCAAAATGGATTCAGGGATGTTCAAAACAGATAGTTCCATCAAAATCTCGATAGGTGAATTTTGTTGGTTTTGCAATACTTACTTGTTACTTTGTACAAATAAGTAAAAGACTATACTCCATACACAAGTAGAAATGCCCATACACACAAATTTTCATTGATTGATAAAAAAAATTATGAATACTTTTGTGATGGATAAGAGAAAACATTCCACCAGAAACTAAGCCATGATAAACTACAAAAATATTGTAACGGATCTCTTCAAATAGAAGTCTGGAATACTTCAAGATAACTTTAACAGTCTATCAAAATGAGGTAGAACTGTTCCAGGTCATAGCAGGTGAGCAGAGGAGAACTATAAAAAGGGCAGCGTCGTTCAGTCAGAAAGATACAGAGTAAATTGAACAGTCGACGGGTAAACAAAACCACGAAGCAGATGTAGAATGATGTGAATGTTCCTACAATTTTGTTTCATTATAATCATCAAGTGTAATGTGATAAATAGACTGATATAGAAATGTGTCTCTGGTGTCCTGCCTTATTCAATAAACTTTGATCCTTATTTATTCTCAAATTTTAGTGTTTTGTTTATAAATCGAATTCTAATGACTTAATAATATGTTTGATATATCTACTACACATTATCAACAGTAATGTATCTCTGTTATATGTAGAATGAAGTCTTGGATCAAGTTTCTATGAATAAAGAAGAATAAAAGACGATTGACAATAGTTCATGGTCGAAATAATTGATCAATTGATGAAGTCATCTACAACACAATTGAAATAATTTTTTGTAATACATGCATCGGAAGTATCTATTACTGAACTGTTTTTAGCTCCAAAAGTCTTCAGTTACAAGCCATGTCGATAATGTCTTATTGACAGGGAGTAAATGATTTTAGCTTTCTTTCTGAGAGGGAGAGAATGATGATTGTGGATCATGCACTGATATTTCTTCATTTCATTGTTATCTGACAAGTTGACATTTGGAAAAAAAATTGTAAGCATCATAAAAGATGTTTTACTATTAGCGTGATAGCACTAATAAAATAGCTTCCGAAGGTTATGGTACGTAGTATCAAATTGCTGTAAATGTGCTCTCAATTGGAAAAATCTGTTTGTAGAGTCAAAAAATCGTTCTGGACACTCAAATAAGCTTGAAAAATTCAGTACTGCAGTGCACTTGTTACATGAAATATCGTTTGCAACACGTACACTGAACGACCGTCATTATTGTCACGGGTAAAGTTGGCTGAATGGAGCTTCGTCTTGTGCTTCACCCTTGCTTTCGTCGAGTGCAGCCAAAATCGTTCTGAACACTCAAATAAGCTTGAAAAATTCAGTACTGCAGTGCACTTGTTACATGGAATATCGTTTGCAACACGTACACTGAACGACCGTCATTATTGTCACGGGTAAAGTTGGCTGAATGGAGCTTCGTCTTGTGCTTCACCCTTGCTTTCGTCGAGTGCAGCCAGATAGAGCACCTTGAGTAATGATAACGGCTGTTTGGTCATTATAGCATAATATGTCATTAACAGTTACTATAATTTTCAAAGTGTGTCTCAACCTTTGGCAATGAAAGTGTTATTTCTCCATGATTTTCAGCTATAATAACTATATACGACTCTCCTCATATCCTCAATGTTTATTGTCCTTATGTCTTGTTAATATCTTCATCTTCCAACTGTTTATTTTAACCAATATTTGATAGAATGACCCTCAATAGGAGAGAAGGAGCATGACTACTGAATTATATGTGATTGTAAACGGTGATTCATTCAGTGGTACTTTTTTCTTAATGGATTTTTCGGCCAATGAAGCGAGAATTATGTATTTTTGTTTAGTATTGTTTGACACTCCATCGTGGAAGGACTCAGCCTGGCACAATTCCTACAAATCTATCAGCTGTATTACGGAAATCAATGATCCACAAGGAATGTGTTTTGTGTACTTAGAGCTACTTATAGTTCATATACTCGGCCTACATCATCGGAAGGTCTGGAACCCATTCTTTATTATCAGATAATACGCAAACCAATGGACCAAATCCAGCACGTGGTAAACAAGATGTAGCGGCAGTAGCTGGAAATAGCTGGCCAGAACTTAACTGTCACCCGTAACGCACCATAATAACGGATTACTTGCTGCTTGAAATTGGTGCTCGTGATCTAGAGGACATTTGGTACCAACAAGATAGCGCTACTTGCCACACAGCCTGTAAAACCATGACTTCATTGCGAGAACAATTTGATGAACAGTTAATTTCACTCTTCGGACCGGTGTATTGATCGCCTAGATATATGTGTGATATCACATTTCCATACTTTTCCTTGGAGATTATTCAAAGTCCAAAGTGTATACGAACAAGTCTGCTACGATTGAGGACTTGAAAGCCAGTATCATCTGCGTTATTCGCCAAATACCACTGAAAATATTCGGACACGTCATCGAAGGTTGGAATTTCAGAATAAACCATGTTAGCCGTAGTCAAGGCCAAGATTTGGAAGAAATAATCTAAAAAAATAAATGAAGAGATATACTCTTCATTATGATGGTGGAGAAAGCCCAATAAAATTGATTTTTGAAGATATTCTCTCATTTTTAGAAAAGTACTTCAAAATGAATTACCCATTATAAAGTATTGATTGAGGACTGTGCAAAACACGAATTTTCATCCTGCGTAAAAATAAAATGATGATTTGTCACTTGAGTATCACCACTAGTCACCTCATCTCGCATAATTCCCAACTAATATCACTCGTCAGCTTGCAAACTCTTCTCTCTACTTTTTCTCTATTCTTCAGTGGCCCGACAGACCATTCTAATTGGTATAATAATGCATCACATTACTACATATTTCAAGTAACATATAGCATCCCAGTATGATGATGCAAATACTGCATTTTCTCATTTCTATTTACTTGTATTAAGTACTAGAAAGTATTGTGAAACCGACAGAATTCACCTATCAAGATTTTGATGGAAATATCCGCTTTGAGTATGTCAGCTGTAAGAAAGTGTGAATATGTCACATTTTTTCTACCTATATAGTTTTTATCAGTCGTTATTTGTTTATGATAAAATAAAATGAATTGTTATCCAAGTTCGGTTATTATATTAACTCACAATTTTTGGCATTTAGAAAAGATACATTCATTTGGGATTGAAAGATTGAAGTAATAAACTTGGCTCAAACGGTATATAGGGATGAAGAGAGAAATGCTCAAATGGTCTATGAGATTAGGACAAAACTGACCACCGCGCTTAAACGGTATATACCCATAAATACATGTCAAAATATTATTGAAATTATAGTAATTATAATCTAGTGACAGAAAACTTTATTGAATGAATTTTTGTATAGGTATATCAAATGATGTACAAGTAAGTCACGTGAAGTTCACGTCAGATTTTTATGACACACATTATAATTATGTAGGCTGGTAGATTCGAGCTTGAGATCTCTTGTTCAGGTGACGTCAGAGCAGAACGCTTGGCCACCGCATCGGTCGTATCCTCATTTACTTTCTGGAAATTACATTTGTCACTGAACAGATCTCGTACTGCTACGATCGTCTAAAATCTTCTCAAAACTCATACATAGGGTTACAAGCTTATTGAACTACGGCTTATCTCCAAGCTTTCCGAAATGATTATCCACTGAATTGAGACACTATGGGCCATTGGTTCTGTTCACACGGGATGTCTACTTATGGTGATTCTCTTATTAGTTAGACTCCTCAAGTAGCTATCTACCAAGTTGATACATGCTTTCTATCAATCACGTCTAGGAAAACTTGTTCAGGAACTGCTATTTTTATTTTTGGTCATGATTGGTTATTTTCATATATCATGCTCATTTGCAGTTACAACTGAATGAATAACTGTAGATACCAAACAATGAATGAATCTTGATGGCAATCAAAGTTAAAACAATGTGTAATCTGGAACATTGAACACTAGTAAAAATAATAATGACATACTCGGACAATGTTCCTTATTATGATAAATATCCAGATAAGTTATCTATCTTTCTGTTATAAAGTAAAGTCTAGTCTTCTGATTTGAAGTCACATGGTTGAATTTTATGTTCAACCAGCTGCGTTTATATTTGATATAGTGTATCACCCTGTTTTAACGGAGAATTAGAGTATTACATTAGGATTCACATGACCTTCGAAGATTTGTGGTTGTATTGTGACAATACTATATATTTAGGCCAAATTACTCTTAATATAGCGTCACCTAGCAGCAGTAATAAACTATATTTTACTATGGGTGTTCTTGCGAATGCGACCTTCAGAAAAATCAATGGCAACATTTTGTATGCGCTAAGAAAATTTCGTTATGTCCTAATGATATTCATCACGCAGGTTTTTAAATTGCATGTAGCATGATATGAAACCATGCACATTAGTTGAGTGGAGAACTTTGAGGAATGTCGAACAAACGAACAGTCGAATGTAATAAATTCCTCTAATAAAGTTGTCTGCCCGCGATATTTATTTTTTAACCAGCTTGTATCAGGAAGGGACGGCTGATATCAATTGATTTGTAGTTGTTAAAACACCAGAATTGTGAATGATGAAATCATTCATAGAGGAGAAAATGAAAGTCATGTTATGCATCGAATATAGTCTCACAACAATTTGTTTTAGACCGTCAGATAGTCGAAGATTTGAGTGCCCCATTTTGTTTTCTCTGCCTTCAAGAGTTTTGATAAGTATGTATATTTAGAGTATAATAATGCCAAAATTAAAGCAGGACCATGTGGCCAACATGATAATAGTTCATTTTAAATTTTTATGAAAAATCCTGTTTTGATCCAATTTTCTCGTTTCTGCCATGCTTACGAAATTAAATTTAGGGAAAAAAGAGTCAGCGAAAAACGATAGGCAGAAGTGATCCACTTGGCCAAGGGTTTGGAATGAGGGCTCGATTATGCAAGAAAATATATAAATTTTTCACGTTTTTCTCATTTCTGCCATTTGGCCATATGAAAGTTGATATCATAAGTATCTCGTAAAAACGAATGGCATAAGTTTTTCGAATGGCCAAGTCAAGATATGTACAAAAACATCTTGCGAAAGTCTGAATGTTTTCGTGCATATCTTGACTTGGCCATTCGAAAAACTTATGCCATTCGTTTTTACGAGATACTTATGATATCAACTTTCATATGGCCAAACGGCAGAAACGAGAAAAACGTGAAAAATTCATATATTTTTTGGCATAATCGAGCCCTTATCTCAAACCCTTGGCCAAGTGAATCACTTCTGCCTATCGTTTTTCGCTGACTCTTTTTTCCCTAAATTTCATTTCGTAAGCATGGCAGAAACGAGAAAATTGGATCAAAACAGGATTTTTTATAAAAATTTAAAATTAATTATTATTATGTTGGCCACACGGTCTAGCTTTAATTTTGGCATTATTATACTCTAAATATGCATACTTATCAAAACTCTTGAAGGCAGAGAGAACAAAATGGTACACTCAAATCTACGACTATCTGACGGTGTATTTGATTTGTATTTGAAGATCAGAGAAATATTATCATCTTCCGAGGAGTAACTGTTGAGAGCTTCAAGTTTTTGAGCTAGGAGTCCGGTATTGAATTTATTATATTGCAAATGAACAAATTTCGAAGTATTTTTCATCAATAAATCTTGATAAGTAATAAAATGGTAGTTTATCGGCAAAATTTAATTTTATCATGGAAAGAATCGAATGGCAAGCCCCGAACGGAATCTTCAGGAGAAAAGGATCCTGAATGATGTATGTATGTATCTTATAAGTCATTCATATCTCACGGAATAAAAAATGCATTCGTATCTGTTTTCATGAACTATGTAATGAATTGTTCATGGAATATCATTTGTGATGGGTATGGAGAACAAGAATTACAGAATATATGCATAAAGATTCTTTAAGATAAGCCAACATTATAAGAACATGAAGAAATTCTTCAGAATGTGTGGGAAGAAATAGAGCCATGTTAAATAGAAGTACTGGAAAACAGTATTTTTCCTCCGAAGCATTCTCCATCGTATCAGGGGCTTCTCACGCAAACATCCCCATTTTATGTTTATCGAACATGCATTTATAGTCGTACCGTTTTATTTTTTAATTATGTTAAAACATTTTCAGCGCCGTGCAGTAACATATTCGGACGTTTCCTATAACGACGCACATATTTCGTCCTAATGTCCAATTGCGTAGTTCCCCAGTTCCATATAGCTTCATTTTATTTCCGAAGTCTCAAATAGAGCACACAAAAGGACTATTAGAACATCATCAATACCAAATTAGGAATTACGTTATAATCTATTCTCTTATTTTGGAATCACTTCTACAATTGTCGATGAAACAATTACTGTGTGATACACGTGTCTAAGTGCCTTCAAAGTACTTACAATATCAAATCCTACTAGATCTTGTACTTGCCGATTCCGCATTTTACTGATACATTCTAGAATTGCATGATTTATGCAGTTAAATTTTGAATGAACTCGTGCAGGCGACTATATATATATTGATTGCAACTTGATAATCTACGACTCTAAAAAAAATTTATTTCAAACTATCTGTGATATAATCATCGACATAGCTTTGTGCATATTGATTGCCAACTGAGATTTATGATTTTGTAATCGCTATGTATGGAAAACATGTTGATATTCTACTATTTTAATCAAAAATAAATGTTGTAGTGATGATATACATTGTGCATTGTTCGAATATAAGCTATCTTCATCTAATTTATCACTATAATATGAAAAATTTGACCTATTTTTCTCCAAATTCGTTACCGATCTTTTATTATTGTTGGTTTAATATCAATGTAAAAGACAAATACGATGAATCTCTACTCAAGAGTGTCATTATGTTCGAACATTCTAGTGTATTATTTTATAGAAGGAATAACAATGATTTCAGATATAGTACCGACGCGACGTGACAAGCGCTAGAATAAGTTGGGTCTTTTTTCATCATTCATTGACGAAATTGTTGTTCAGACTATTAATTCAATCAAAAATTTATCAATGCCTCTTGTCTCAGTTCCAACCTTTGTTATGTTATCTCAATGTTTACTCAGGAATATTTTAGAGCTCAAATTCCTTTATGGAATGGTAAACTGAGTCTGCAAATAGGAAAATTTTATTTTCATCTTCTTGACAACAGAAGAATTCAGATGTAAAATAAATAGCAAATATTTATGTAGCTTCTTCAATAAACTGAATCAATAGTACCCAGAAACTGTAAAAATTTATCTCTATATAAGTCGGAAATAATATAATGGTATTGTCATTCGAGGATCTAGCAAAATGGAATATTTGCACGAAAATAAACAAACTCTGCTATTTCAATAACATTGTTTATTTTTTCCAATATTTGACGACTATTTCAAGTTTTATCGTTTGCTTTGGAGACCATTCTGGCTAATCTTCTATCACGGAACTTCTAAGTTAGTCGCAGCAAGCTGCACGCGAAAATTTAAATTTTCTATTTCATTTACGGTCTTAGTCTTTTTAGTCTCGTGTGTTCAAAGCGTATTTATTCATTTGTCTACCTGTCATATTGGGTAACATCACAGGATCGTTTAATGTAACGAATATAAATGAAAATGGCTGAATCAATGGAATAAAAGTTCATAAATGATTTGCAAATCACGGAACATTCTGTAATTTCATTACGGAGAAATTATTTGCGGTCGAATCCTATTCGCCTCGCACATAATCGATTCTACAACAAAAACTTGCGCTTCGAAGGTGATCAGTGGAATGCCGTCGTTGGGAAAAATATTTTTGCATTTGGACCATACATCAAAAGTGAGTTTAGTCTTGCCTGGATACAAATGAGCATCACCTCTTTTAAGGTTTCACTACTGTATACTGCACTTTACAATCAAAAATTTGAACCAACAGAACTATGATTAGAAAAAATATCAACGAAAGTATATTGAATTGAAGTGTATGATACAATATAGCAGATTTGGATAACATAATCAATAATAACTATCGATTAATCATGAATTCTAGCAGCACGGTTTAGATTACTCACTGCAATCTATGAGTTACCTAAGGACACATGATAGCCGCATGTGATTCCCCCATCAAGTTGAGTAGGGATGAATAAGTCGAATGATGAGTAGCAGAGACTGAGCGGTGGCGTAGTAAATGGATATAAGTATGAGTATAGTGTGGAGTTAATCCCATACAATGTGAAAATAGGAACCAAGCTCAATATTAAGAATATATAATAAGGGAATAGGAAAACCCAAGTCAGACAGACATCAGAAATTGGTAAGGGCTTTTTTGATAAAGAAAAACCATCAAATTCTTAATCACACTGTTCTCAAGTTTTGATTGAGCTACCGATTTCGATCACTGGGTGATCATCCTCAGATTATCGGAGAGACTACAAAGAAGGGAAATAATAACGTAAAACATACATACAGGCTGGTAAAAATTGTAACAAAATCAAAAAATTGTAGAATACTGACTTACACAATAAAATTACAGGAAAAACATGGAAAAATATTCAAAAATTCTCGTGAGAACTAGTTACGTGAACCGCGAATTAAATTGAAAGATTCAAAAGTGGGGTGTGTCTAAGGTTCGTCTGGTTATTCCAACTAAAGTCGACATGGTTTTTTAAAGACTTCTCAATCTCTAAGATTTCCAGGAAATCAAGAATCTTGCCATTTTTGCGTATATAACAAATTTCAAAGTTTTTGGTAATATCAAAATCGTGTCCGCTCTCAATTAAATAATCACCAAAGTTTGATCGGCTGTTTTAAAATTTTAGTGCGCGCGCATGTTCTTCAAATCGCGTTGTAAATTTCCGACCAGTCTTGCCAATATAAAAACTTTCACACATGTCGCACTTTAACTTCTAGACGCCAGACTAATTCAGGTTTGTCAACTTTTTGCCACATCTATTTTTTCAAACATTTCAAAGGCTTGATAGCAACGTCAACATTGTATCTAGCGAATGAATCCCTGTTTTTTTCGGACACAGTCAACATTGATCTGGAGACAAAGACTCTTGAACAGATCGCCCTGTCCAATAATTTTGATCCTAATAATATCGATAGAATGATAACAAAAAGAAAATATGAACTTAAAATGAAACAACGCTTCACACATCGGAAAGAGAGCGGACACGATTTTGATATCACCAAAAACTTTGAAATTCTACATACACGCAAAAAATGGCAAGATTTTTGATTTCCTGGAAAACTTAGAGATTAAGAAGTCTTTGAAAAACATGCCGACTTTAGTATGAATGACCAAACGAACCTTAGACACACGACACACCTCACTTTTAAATCTTTTAATCTAATTCGCGGTTTACGTACCCAGTTTTTACGAGATTTTTTGAATATTTTTTTCAGTTGTAGCTTGGATCTTGTTTCTACGGATTGAATATATCTTTTTATATAATTATAATTTTTTTATTGTTTACACATTTTTTCACAAACATGACAAGCGGTCTACTTAGCGCCGTTTTCTTTTGTGAAGTTCCTGTAATTTTATTGTGTAAGTTACCATTTTATGATTTTGTTAAAATTTCTATCTGCCTGTATGTATGTTTTACGTTGTTATTTCCCTTTTTTGTAGTCTCTCCAGTAGTCTGAGGATGATCACCCAGTGATCGAAACCGGTAACTCTATTAAAATTAGAGAGCAGTGTGAGTAGGAATTTTATGGTTTTTTTTCATTAAAAAAGCCCTTACCAATTTCTGATTGAGAATATGCATGGTTGTAGACTTCGACGACTGAAGAATTAAGATTCAAATGGGTGCCAAGTTTTCAAAATTATCCTGGAATTCATCTATAAGAACATAAAACATTCTTGAATAAGTTCAAAACACAATTTCTTGATTTTCTCCGCTACAATAATGTTCGCTATCTGAGAATACAACTTCTCAAAGAACAGTCGAATTATTTCAACAAAGCAGTGAGCTTAGGATAAATTAAAGCTCAAGATTTGACATGTCTTTCACGTACAAGCTATCCTATATTTGGCTGATAAATTTATATTCTTTAGATTATACGCAAATTACTGTTATTATATTGTAAGGTTAGCGTATCTTACTCTTCTAAGAATTTGGTTTGCTGGTAAAAACTAGCCAAGTCAAAATCTTCAGCTTGAATTCATCCTGAATTATCTGCGACGTGTGAATAATTTGACTAACCAAATTCATGAAGTTATATTTATTTACTTGTACTAAGTACAAGGAAGTATTGTGAGATCGGAAACATCCACTTATCGAATTCTGATGGAAATATCCGTTTTGAGTATCCCTGAATTTATTTTGACTATTTTCGGCTTGATGTCGATATGTATGTGCGTTAGTTCGTTCGTTCGTAACTCGCAAATCTTAAAACCGGTTGGACGTATAATGTTGAAATTTTGTATTTAAGACTGGTATAGGGTCTAGTTGTGCACCTCGCATTATGGTTCCAATCGTTTCTACCGGAAGTGCACTTTCCTTGAAACTTTTTTCGAAGTTTTCCAATAAATCCGGAATGATCAACCGTAGGATGTTGAAAATCAGTATTTGAACTTGATGTTGTATCAGAATAGTTACCTGCTATTTTTGTATGAATCGGCCAAGCCAGAAGTGCACTCTACTCGACACTTGTTCTTAATTTCTTGCATAAATCTAGAATGATTAGTCATAGCATATTGAAATTTGGTGTTTGAAATTGTTGTAGCATCAAAATAGTTATCTACTATTTCTGTATCAATCGACTGAGCCAAAAGTGCAGTTTAAACGTATAACAGACATTCAGAACTTGCCGTATGAAACAATCAGTCTAATTGGAATGATAAGGTAGGCAATGATAATCTGTTGTCAATTTTTTGATTTTGTTTGACATTGTTAGTACATGTCAAAATATTAAAATTATATTAATTATAATCTGAAGTGACAAAAAACTTCATTGAATAAATTTGTGTATATATTAAATGATCAACAAGTAAGTCACGTGATGTTCACGTCAGATTTTTATAAATAGCAAATATAATTGCAACGGAAAAAAAGAACCAAGATATTGTGTTTTAAATTTATTTTAGAATGTTATTCGGAGATAGGAAAACAGGACCTTATTGGTTTCCATTTTGGTATTTTATTAATACATAATAAAATTTTGTCTTCATTTCATATTACTCCAAGGAATTCACCAATTATAGCGTTCAATGGCTTGATCTTGCCAGGGCACTGCACTTTTCGATAAAGTTAAATATTGTTTGAATTCTTTTCTTACTACCACACTACTATATATTTGCTAATCTTCTTGCAGGCTTTCCTTGTCTCTCCGTTATTCTGTACGTCGTATTATTTCCCATATCAGTATCTGCGTAACTTCAACCTTTTGTAGTTATTAAAAAGTTGTGTAGAAGAACACAAGTGAAGATCATAAGCTCTATCTTCTTATTATTAGGGTTATTTAGATTGAGTAGAACCTGAAAACGATTTGTCAATATACCAAAGTTATCATGTTGACGTGTGAAACAATAAGTTGTAGGAACAGTTGCCGCTTGATCCGTAGTGTTCGCATTGAGGTCAAGTTTAAAAAACATTTCAAGCAGTGAAATTCACCAATATGCCAAAACTATTATGTTGACGTGTGGAACAGTAAGTTGTAGAGCTGGCTGCATTATTAAGCGCGGCTGCTGCTTGATCCTCAGCTTTCGCGTTGAGGTCAAGCTTGAAAAATATTTAAAATCATAAAAATTCAGTTCTCAGTTTTTTTCCTCTGTTTTCTTACAATTACCCAGCTGGGCGTCAAATTCCAACTAACTAGGTCATCTAGAAGTCAATCAGATAGTGATAAAAATACAGATTCTTAGATGTTAATTTCTCGATAACCGTTTGAGTTGTAGATAGATTTTGAGTTATTAAAGAATCAAAAGAAGCTTCAAATGGTTTGTGTGATATAACACACGGATGCTGTATCACCAGTTCCTTTTTTCTTGGTTTGAACTTAACTTGACCGTTACCGCGTGTCTAGATATTGTTTAAATAAATATGTCTAGTAGAACTCTCTGTATTTGAAATTTATTTGTGGTTGTATTTGATAGTTTCCTTTTATCAATTGTGATATCTTCCATTTTTCGACGTGACACTATCGTGAGACAATTTTGAGTTTGTTACATACGTTTGTATTTAACCAACAACAAAGACATTCCTATTGCGCTTAGAAGATTCAGTCGATGCAAATCAAATTCGGAAATATCTATATCTTGTAGGAAAATGCTCAATAGTCGCTTTGACAGAGTAATTTATTATATTCATGAAATATGCGGATATACAGTCCCTAGGGTGTTCTAAAACTATGTCATGAGTGTATGATGGAAAATTTTGAAAAATAGTAAGAAGTTTAAATCTGCAACCAATGACAAATATTCATTCGATTATTTCACTCATGTCAATTATACTGACAAATTTTGCATAGTTACAATGACAATTATAATAATAAATTCCTTGCCAATGTAAATTCCCGTTACTTTGATAAATTCCCGTTGACAAGCGATTTGTCGCGATAAATTGCCTTTGTCATGGAGAAACAATACACAGTTCTGATATAAACAAACAATCAGTTCTCGGAAATGTCAAAATTTTTATCGTTTTGAAAATGCATTTTTCGCCAAAAATAATGGAATTGAAAACAAAAAGTCCAAAAATACAAGAGTATATGGAGACAATTTAGTGCATTTTTCGATAAAAAAGGTTAGTAGTTGCAACTAAAATTATTTAATAGGTACTTATAGTAGCAATTTCATTCAAAAAATATTCTTCACAAATACCACTCGCGACTTTAATTTTATCTGAAATTTTTTTTTCAAACATTGATTACCTTTAAGCAACATCCTTCGAGTCATCTGCTCAGATGAAATCCCTCGAACTATGCTCTCGTGATTTGATCGGACAGATGACTCTCACGATGTTGCTAGGTAATCAATGTTTTCAAGAAACATTTATTGATAAAATTACAGTCCCTTGTGATATTATATACGATAATTGGCTATTGCACGCGAGTTGAATATTACACTTTAGATGCAACATTCCACATGCAGATTGTCTTTGAAAGCTATTTTGATTCGAGAAACGTTAAGATATACGCTTGAAAAAACTTGGTTGCATAGGATGAGGCCTCAAGTGAATGGAATGAAATACCTATACATCATCATTCACATACTTGCGGATAGCGTAAGTAGTTATAAATAAATTTGCTGGGATATTAACTTACGTGCTAGATGATAAGAACGAGAATTGAGTGCATATATTCACCTGTAAAAGAAAAACGTAATTATTAAGTTGAATTAATAATAAAGAATGGATTATTGAATAACATAACAATGATTTTATACAGACAGAAGTCATTCAACTGGCATCGTAGCTCTTATACTCCTCAAAATCCCTATGGTAACATTGTGACATGTCCGTAATTTCGTTCTAGTTAGGTTATTGTGACTAGATTTGAAGGTTACATACTAGTTCCTCTGCATCTGCGGTATTCAGTTTCTGTTAATAATTTGTCAGCTTGTCCTGATAGAATCAATGACATCTAACACATTTAGACTATAATCCGATGAATCCTCAAGGAGATACCTTCACTTCAAATAGCCATGATATAATTCAATTAACGCAATACCTGTTCTAAGATTTCATCAACTTTATTTTGTTTTCTTGTCTCACATGCTAACTAAAATCGAATTTTTCTGACTTGTGGAACAAAATATCCTCTCTTCTCTCACTCCATGCAAGTGAATACGTTGTTTCCTTCCCGGGGTGAAGATACTCTTATGGCTGGCACAGGCACAGAACAGGTAAAGATTTAAAAAATTCATTGTAGGTACCCTTCCATTTTTCAGGATTCGAAGTATCCTGAATGGTGACATAGGTTATAAACTATCAATAAGTCAATTATCATACAAATCCGTCAAGTACTTATCGCATAATGCGCGTACGTCATGAAAACTTTCAACAGATTCATGAAGAAAATTATTTTCCACATATTAGAACACGGAACTTCTACACTTTTTGTACATACATGTGGAAGTTTTTTCAGGCAACTCTGACTGTAGTTGATATGAAAGTGGGAAAAATCATACCTATTCATCTAAAAAGAAAGACAAATGGACATTTTTCCTCCAAAGTGAAATATTTGCTTATTAAAACTCTGTATAATTGTATTAAACTCAATGAAGTAATTCTGCGAAGCTTCAATAAGGTTTCCCTCATCAAAGGACATTTTTCGTTCACCTCGAAAAAAAAAGCAGTGTAGCATGAACCTCTGCTTCGTCGTTCTACTACTGGAGACTAAAAGCGCAGGTTCATATTATCAATTTTATTAAAAACTCATAATGAATTGAGCAACTTACTTCAAAGGTATCATAAAGAGACCAAATGTATTGGAAATTTGCCCAGCAAGAAAATCGTACCGAGTACAGCAAGAACATTTTCAAACGAATGTTCGACCAAATAAAGAGAAAGAAATGGTCAGCGTAAGAAAAGACTCGGTAATCACTTTGATGGAACTAATTAAATAAACTCATATTTGAATTCTCCAGACGGTTGAAAAGTTTTCTCTCTGATAGACTTTAATATAAAAGCGATTGAGCCGGTTCTATGAGCATTTCTGCAGTTAACATTCTTCATTCAAAATTGAACCCTTAAAACAACAACTGGCTATGAAGTGTTATGAAAATATAACCTAAATCTATTTGAATATGAATAGCGCGTTGATAGGAAAATATTGCTATATAATTGTTTACCAGAACGTGGTTCGCGTAGCCTTGTTTATTTTCTGTGATGAGTGTTGCAAAAACAAAACTTAGCATAATGAGAATTCTTCCTGCTGCTTTTATTCTGATCAAACCGTATAATTAATCTTAGTGATAAATGACTGTTGTTCATGCTGAGAGATGTCGAATTTGAAATTCAAACAATTCGAACGTCTCTTGCCATAAACGTAATTCAATTATTGATCCTTTCTTCCGTGGGATTTTAATAATTCTGAAAGTTAGCTTGCTGAAAGGAATATGGCAACTCGACTATGATATAAAACATTCAAGTAGAGCTTCAACTTTGTGTGAGTCAGTCGTGTTATGTGGTTCCATCACCCTCATAAAAACTTGACATGTGATGTGACAATTTAAAACTTTGAACTTTATACTATGAATAGTAGGAATTTCACAGCCCATCATGAATTAGAATTAGTGCGCAAATTATACTCAAATAATTTGTAACTTGATCCGTTCTAGCTAACCCTAATCGAAGAATGAACTAGATCTATTATAATATGCAATACATTTCTATGAAAATAATGCCACATGAGTCCTGCTCGCATATAGCTATATTTTTTGAAATCAATGAAATGATATATCTTGCTACAATGACCGAACGACCGTCGTCACTGTCAAAGATGAAGACTAAATCAGACTCCAATGTGAAGACAAAGATGAGGCTCAAGGCGTAGCTTCATGTAATCAAATTCTTCCGTGTTGCATACGACACTTTTTGTAACAAGTGCACCAAAAAACTTCATTACTGAACTCACTAAATGAATCTGAATTCATCAGAACGATCTCATCTATTACACAGAAAAAATTGCAATTGCGATCACATTTACAGTAAACCAATACATACTATAAGCTATGTAGAAGATAGCGGAGTTTGAACAAATATCGATGCGAGCGCGCATGGTGAGCACCATTGTGAGCATCAAACTCTATTTTCGGAATACGTCATTGAGCATTGTAGTTAAAAGTTAGAATAACTGCATATAAAACATAGGAAAACGCTTGTTCTGTTTCAGGCTGTTGTGTTGAGGATAATTCAAGTGAAATATAGTCTCATAGATTTCATATACGCAGTTATGATATAAAAAAACGAGTGAAGTGGATCAAAGCGGTAAATTGAGTATTATCTGTATTTCATTATTAATATATATTACAGAGATGTTTGTAATTCAATTGTGCAATTAGAAAAGTTCATCATCGATCTGGGATCCATAAATTTACCTCCATCTCTAATTTGTGAGGTGTTTCAGTGATAGAAGTTTGTCGGATGCACTTCGCAATAATTTTGTTGTCAATATTGTCAGCAACATATTCTTCAATATGCTTAATATAGCAAAACTAATTTCACGCTTTTCTTAAATGCTTCCTCGGTAAAAGGGATACAGTGTTTGATTCATACAAACCCGATCCGCAAGATCATCGGCGTCATTATTTGAGGTTATCCTGTCAATTTGAATAAATTAAGACGTTTTCTTTAATATGTACGTTATATTCGAGAAGAAAAATACTCAAAATAGATAATCGCAACGTACCTTTCATGCTATGCAAGCTTTATTATACGCACACAGCTGAATTAAATAATATCAGTACATTTAAAAAATTATAGATATGAAACAATGATAAAATGGGAGTTCAATCGTTCTGCATTGCCCGCTAGAGGCGCTAGTAGACTTCATACACGTTTATATTATACCGTCTTTCACATTGTTTGTGATATCACGTTCATAGCAAATGCGAACATAATGACGAGTATATTCCATAATACAATTTTTTCCAATTGTCAATTCGATAAATAACAAAGAAATGAAAAAACACCAATCTATAATTCATAATGATCAAATTTTTCCTCTCAGCAGAAAAAAAATAATTACTGCCCCCCAGTCAAAAGAAAAGAATTTTTGATAATTGTCTGCATGGTTTGAAATTGAGAATTTTTGGAGCAGAATTCAGTTCAGTAAAACGAAAAACGTGGGTTCGGTAACATTCTAAAATCGATAATAAAGTAAAAATAATTACTGCAGCTCAAAATCTTAGACCAAATTCTTTTCTTGAGGGTATAATAGTGAAGTAATAAGTATTATTATTAGTATTATAGGCTTCTAATTAGAGAAAAATTTTAGTAGCAGCCGAGATTCAGAAACAAAGATATACAAGAAAATACAATAGATAGTTAGAGAGGAGTTAAAAAATATATCAGAAGAAGAAATGGAAGCTATGTTGAAGAAAATGAGTTGCTATTGAGCATCGCGACACGATAAAATTGGAACAAAACTACTAAGATCTATTGGAGAAGATATGAATCTAATATCACTGATAGTGTTAAAACCAATTCGAATAATAAGAACAATACCAAAAGATTGAGAGAAAGCCATGATTTCCTCCACATATAAAGAAAGAAAATTGTAGGAACTGTAATAATTTCAGAGAGATATTACTACTTTGCTCTGTGGTTGAGCTATATGGAACACAAGACCACATATCATTGAGAAAATTTAAAGAAGGAACAATGAAACAAGACAAGAAACTACTCGTAGCATTTTTAGATCTTGAAAAAGTCTAAGATAGAGTAAAAAAACATGAGGAGGATACTGGAAGAGAGAAGTGTGAGATAAGAACTACTGAAAGCAAAACAAAGTGTATACAAAACAACATCCAACTATATTAGAGCAGGAGAAAAATACTCGAAGAAATTTATAACTACGCAGGGGCTAAGACAAGGAAGAGCACTAAGCTCATAACTTTCCATCATTTTCTTGGACAGTATTATGGAGAATGTTAGAAATAAAACAAAGAAAGTATACAACGGACACCACAATAAATATGAAAAAAGAAATTGAGTAATCACAACAAGACCATAAATGTGGGGAGAAAAAAAATCATGTTACTTTCAAGAGAAGGCACAATAATTGGAATGAGAATTAATGGAAAAGAAATAAAACAAGTGAGAGCATTCACATATTCAGGCTCAACACTGAACAACAGAGGTAAGAGAACAAGATAAGCAACAAAATACTGACAGCTATTGAAAATTATCACGCAATCAATTAACTCATTTTGAGCAGCAGGCTGGTATCGAAGAAAACAAAAATGATATTCCATTCGATTTTGATTCCATTGATGACCCACATAAGTTACAAAACCATTCAAGATTCTTTTTGGACCGTGAAATACCAGAATCCGTCTGAGATATCTGGACACACTCAGCGTTAAAATAGTGCCGCAATTTGCACACTTTCGAATCGAATTATTTGTCACAGGTTGTACATACTGAAGACATTTCTGCTGCCCGAGAGAATAATTCACTCCAAAAACTTCAAGGTTAATTCGGGTATGCAATCATACACAAAATTACTCAATTAAAATAAGATGAGTAGAAATAAAAACTCTTTGACAATATGATTTATCAAAAACTGATTCACACTAAACAAAATCGTGGGAATAAATAACATCAATCTAATCACTCATATTTCATATGTAGATTAGCACAGATTTCGTGGAATATGAACATTGAAGAACTACTAAAAACTGGGATCAAAGAAGGAGCAAAAAGATTATACAGCACAACTCATCATCATACAACATTAGGTACATGAAAAACAAACATATCAGAACAACTCTATAAACAAGAAGTATACTAACAACCATAGAAAAGGAATGATGTAGGATGCCAGAATATCGAAGAAGAACAGTAGAAGAAGACCTTAAAAAATATGGGAAAAGAATATAGAAGAAATGCTAGACGAAGACAATGTCACTTGGCAAGAAAGAAGGAAATTAGCAAAGAAGAGAGAATATAGAGGAGTGGAAAGAATTAATGAATAGATTGGAATAATAAAGGCTAATCAAATACCATCTTGACACCCGAAAGGGTATTAAGACATAACTGATCTGACCCATCAAAACTGAGAGCACGTAGTATATAATCATACCGATATCGAAGGCCTACTGTAGATTGATTCTATCATTGAAATTGACAATAAGCGTTTATGCTCAGATTTTGTGGTCATGATAATTGTGGAGCTATTAATTTGTTGTATCGGAAAGAGTTTTATACAGTTAACTCTTAAAAATGACTTTTGACTTTAAATTCTGTATATTCATTGGAAATTTTCACGTTTCGATCCTTTGACCAAGGATCTTTCTCAGAAAATAGAATTCTGAAAAACGTATAGATTATAATCCATACATTTTCCAGAATTTTATTTAATAAAAACGACTTTTGACTTAGAATTCTGTATATTTATTTGACACTTTGACGTTTCGATCCTTTGACCAAGGATCTTCTGCAGAAAACAATTTTCTAAAGAAGATCATTGGTCAAAGGATCGAAATGTCAAAGTTTTAAATAAATATAATTATCAGGTAACTCTTTTTTCATGAGATCATGATGACTCTATACTTCTATCAAAAGTCATCTTTTAAGCGTCAGAAGTTGCGCATATTTCTGTTTTATTAGTCCTAATTGAAACCAGAAATGCACATTTTGCAAGATGTTTTCGTTATATTCTGAAGTAAAGAGCAATCTAGATCATTTTTTGAGTTGTTGTTGCTGCTAATATATGACTTTTTGATTTATCAAATAAAGTGCTTCTCCAGATTGACAAATTAGAACGGAAATTGAATCAAAGTTGCACAGAGAAAGTGGTATTAAGAAGAATTTCGTTGGTGTATTGAGAGAAGAGGTTCGTAATGAAGACAAGGTTTGGCAAAGTAATTCATCGAGCTTTTCATCTTGAGATATTTCAGGAGCTTTGAGCGAATATAAATGTGTCCTTCAGGAAAATTCATTTGACAGTATATTTTGTTGCAGTTCATATTTCGGGAGACCGAACTATTAACACAAACCAGAGTAGTATTGCTGTTGTGTACGAGTCATATGTTTTAACTCCAGAATATTTTACGTTAATAATCTATTCGAAACCTAACAAGTGAATAAATGTCTCTCTAAATCTGTCTCAATACTTGCATTTTCATCATTTATCTTTTTAATACATCTGTCTATTTCAAGCGCTCACTTAATTTTTCAATATGGCATTTACTCATCCTCATATTGTTACATACTTCTATTGTTCCACAAGGCAGATAGAAAATAATTCAGGAGAAGAAGACAAGAGATTGAGAGGCACATTATGCTTTCTCTATTACCTCGTTTTGTATTGCCTCGACATATTATATTGAGCAAAATATGAACAGGAGCTTTAATCTTATCTGTTATACAAAATCGATCATCTAGATTATCACATCATTATCTACTACCTCTTTATATCTATAGAATTTGAAATATGATATTCAACATCTATTTTCTGGCTACAATATGCCATTATATAGTATGAAATTACAATTGCATGTAAAATTTGACGATTGGATGGATGTAATCATGTGATCGAATACCATAAACAGCATTGAATTAATCTATTATTGAAAATTTGTTCTATTACCAAAAAACATAACAATAAGATGAGAGAAATCGTTTACTTATGGCAGAATACAGAATTCAAGCTTGTTGTAAAATACAAAGATGTTAATTACAATATTCATGTATATTATCCATGAAATGGTATATATAGCGTTATTAAATGACTCGGGCATGTTTCATAGGTCTCCAGTTCAAAGAAAAAGTTTGGAAACGAACTATCACTGCAAAATTGAAACAGTAATTACGTTCACCAAAACACATTCATCAAAAGCAATATGAGAATTACAGAATTTGCGGATATGAACATGATAGCAAAATCAGAACGAAATTAAATTTTAATTTCTCAAAGCTTGGAAAGGCAGCTAAGGAATTAGGACTGCAAAATATCGTTGATACAAAAATCTGCTGTGGCCAACACAGTACTTCCCTGATCTTAAATTTCATGGCCAGTTTCATCACTGTTTTAGCAATGTATGTCCTGTCATTATGATTTCTGTCAGAGAGCTTACTCTAGTTACTTGCTGTAATTTTCTTCAACAATATTTTGGGAACCGTATTCGAAAGATATGTTGAACAACTTTGCAACCAGTAAATAAATACCAAATGAATCAAAAAAATTAGGTTGTCACCAATCCACAAGCAAGGAAATTTATGTAACCCGAATAATTATAGAGGAATCGCACTCTTAAGTTCAGTAATTAAGTTATAATCCTATATCTTGAATAGTATACTCCAGACCTGGATGGAAAGCCATAGAATTCTGCTAGAAGCGTGGACAGGATTTTGAAAGAAACGGTCGTGTTTTGACAATATATTCAATTTGGACACAAAAATCCGTTCAAGAATGATAACGAATGAGGGAGGTACGTACGCAATATTCGTTGCCTTTCAAAAGGCCTTTGACACAGTTTCACATAAAATGCTGTTTTACAAAATATTCTAGATTGGAGTTAGTGGAAAACTCACAAGAGTGATCAAGAACATGTATGAAGAAGCTACGGTACAATTGAAAATTTGAAATGGTTCTACTAATATACCAATTAACAGAGGAGTGAACTTCTTCAGAGAACAAGGCTTAGAGGGAATATTTCTAACTCATGAAGACGATATCTTGTCACTCCGGTTTGCTGATGTGATCCTAGCGAATTCTCCAGTTAATGTCCAGAGGTAACTTAAAACTTCAAAAGAGTACTGCGATCAATTACAGCTCAAAATTAGCCCTCAAAAAACTAGAATCGTACACTTTCATAGAGGAAGACCTTTCAAGACAAATATTAGATACACCTGTCTAAACAGCAATATACCACAAACAAAATCTCATGATTACTTATTTCTAAAATTTACTACATCAGGCTCCTATATACAAGCCACAAAAACATTCATACAAAAAGCAAATGTAATAACAAGGACAATTAGAACATCACTAATGAACGTAAAAGTTGATAACTGGATTACAATAATAAAACTCTATAACGCAGTATTACTACCATCCGCACTCTACACAGCAGAAATTTGGGCAGTCAGCACATTGGATTCATCAGAAAAAATTCAAGTAAATTTCTTTGACACAATGTACCACAAGTATAGAAACACTCCCAACTATTTCATAAGTAGGAAATGTGGACAGCAAAAATCAAGTGTATGGTTCTCTAAAAGAGGCTGAAATGGTGGCCCAAGCTTCTGCTGGCAATGAACTATATAGATACATAAAAATATGTTACAAAAAAATACTTCTGATGAATAAGAGAGAAGAAATTGATAAAGATTAAGCAAATGAAGCTCAACTGATTGAAGAAACTTGAAATTATTTCATGAAGAAAAAAACTTTTCAGAACTAATTTTTTTAATAAATATGTATCATTGGGTGAAAAAGCTTTTGCAGTGTATGAATGTTTAATAAATATTATTATACACTTAAGCCTACGTCATACGACGCCTTTTTTCGCTGCTATAGATTTCTTGCTTGGTTTCGCTGGTGGGTTCCTAGCTGGTTGCGCCTTTGGACATTGTGATAGGTGCTATGCGATATTGGCTCCACATGATGCTAGGTTGAATTAGCGAATCTTTTTGATACGCATACGGCACCAGAAATTATCGTTATTATTCAGAACGAAATGTAGCTGCCAAATGGAATAGGGGGATAAGCATGAGAAAAGTGCCCCAGGCGGATATTCAATTTCCATTGCAGGAGTTCGTCAATAATGATAATAAGATAGTAACCGTCAAAATTTCAGACGTTTAACTCAACCGGATCTCAAGTAAACCGAAAAATACTTAAAAATAAAGAATTTTTTTTTTCTCATGAATGACTGAACTGATGCTGATGATATTTTAATATGTTATAGAGACATGTGAGCACTCTTTCAAGACAAATTATTGACCTCATACAATCTCATTGTTCAATAGAAAAAAAAAATGAGAAAAAAAAATGAGTTCGAGCAAAATTATGAAATTATCTTCTTCAGACTCATACTCCTTCATCTAACATATATTTTTTTCGATTAATTTCGAGTGATGCGCCATACTGAAAAAAGATAAAAACTATTTCAAAATGCAATCTTTTGACTTTTTTAATCAAAAAATAACATTCAAAAATAGTTCTTATTTTATTTCTGTATGACGCACCACTTGGAACCATTCAAAAAAAAAATATGTTGAATAAGAGTGTATGAAGCTTCTGAAAAGAATTAATTCATTTTTTTGCTCAAATTATATCATAATTAACAAAAAAAAAACAATTCTTTTTTATTTTTCTACTGAATGATTGAACTTGATGCGATTGATACTTAGTCTTGAGAGAGTCTTTACATGTGCCTATAACATATTCAAATTTCCCAAAAAAAAATTATTCTCATTTCTAAGTATATCTTGGTTTACCCAAGATCCGGTTGAGTTGAAAGTCTAAGACTTTGACGCTTGCTATCTTTTATCTATACCAAAGAAATCATGTAGTTAAAATTTGTTGATGGAAGACAGAAAGCGTCAAAATCTTAGACGTTTAGCTCAACCGGATCTCGGGTAAACCAAGATATACTTAGAAAGTTCAATTATTCAGTGGAAAAATGAAAAAAAATTGTGATTTTTTTTTTAATCGTGATATAATTCGAGCCAAAATATGAATTAATTCTTTTCAGAAGCTTTATACTCTCTTATTCAACATATTTTTTTCTAATGATTCCAAGTGGTGCGCCATACAGAAATAAGAAACTATTTTTGAATGTTATTTTTTGATTAAAAAACCAAAAAATTGCATTTTGAAATAGTTTTTATTTTTTCTGTATGTATGAGTATGAGGGTTCTAAAAAAAATTATTTCATAATTTTGCTCGAATTAAGTATATCATACTAGAAAACTCATTTTTTTTCTCATTTTTTTTTCCATTGAACAATGAGATTGTGTGAGGTCAATAATTTGTCTTGAAAGAGTACTCATATGTCTCTATAACATTTCATTAGTATCGGTTCAGCCATTCATGAGAAAAAAAAAATTCTTCATTTTTAAGTATTTTCCGGTTTACTCGAGATCCGGTCGAGTTAAACGTCTGAAATTTTGACGGTTACTATCTTCCTATCATTATCGATGAACTCCTGCAATGGAAATTGAATATCCGCCTGGGGCATTTTTCCCATGCTTATCCCCCTATGCCATTTCAAATAAAAACCAACAGATGTCAATTCACCAGAAATTCAATGTATCTAGGATCATTCCTCCTCAAAAATAACGAAGAGCAAGTGCGACATTCGACTGGAATCGTGTTTGTCCCGTGCCACACACTGTATTTCTCAAATTACCCATATTGAAATTTGTCATTTTATAAATTTGTCATAACAAAGTAGATATTTTTCTTTTGATTTTGCAGGTAACAAGTCGAGAGTAACTGCTTGTACTCAATCAATAAACATGAAATTGTCGTATTATTACTTTTTCTCATGAAACTATCGTCTCTTCAATTCAATTCACGATTTCACGAATATAACAACTGTCAAATAAACTGAGGCGATATGATTTTCATTCAGAGATTGACAATGAACAAATGCAAGTCTGCCAGGGATAGAACGATTTGAAAAACGCATTCAGCGGGCAGAAACAAGCGTTTTCCTCCCCTAGCCTGTTTCTGCCCGGCTACACTTGCATTTGTCTGAAATTGTCTTGTTTTGACTGACAAAACAGGGGTTGAAACGTGTTGTTCCAATGCAGGTATTATGGAAAACATATTTATTGGAATTATTTGTTACGTAATTATCCTGGATTCAGTGTTATTATGACAACAATGAGAAACTAGTCAGACATTAAAGTTATATCAATATTTTTTATCGATAAGAAGTTTTCTTGAACTAAAAACTTTAGTGAGATACGCCCCATAATTTGAAACATTGATATAACTTTACAATTCGTAACAGAATTTTCCAGTATTTCCGCTATTATAATTTCAAAATAACATCTATTAACTTCCACATTTTCAGATAACCATCTTATTATGATAACTCCTTTCGTAAAATGTGTGTCTCAGGTAGAGTCAGCTTATTACAGTATTTTCTCTTGCCGTAATATGATTTAGCGCCACTCAATAAGCACAATCCTCCTTTGGGTACAGAAACAAGGAGATATTTGTCTTTGCATGTTCTTTGCCCTTCATCGCAATTAGGCACAAAATATTTCCCGCCTATTTCATAATTTTCTCAATAGGAAAATGTTAAATGACCTCGAACTTATCATTCCCCCCCATACAAACATAGGCCTCATCTAACAATATTACATTTTTGGTTTCACTTTAACAGCACAGATAAAATGGAAAATTGCATAGATGTGTCCATGATATATTAAACACTGATCGAATCTAAACCAACATTATCGTTTGAGACTTAGAGAACAATTGGAACTGATGAGCTTCTAGGGATAAATCGTAGAGAAATATTAAAAGAAGAAGAATTCAAGTAACGGTGACTAGGAATAGAGAAAAACTGAAAGCAAGAAAAGGTAAGGATTCAGAAATATTGGAAATAAATAGATAAGAAATGAAAGCGCAGAGTAGAGAAGAGGAACGTTGTTATAGTATCACTAATAATGATCGATACCATATCTTATTTTCCAACTTTCATCTGGAAATTGTCACTGTCTTGCACATATTCAAGATATGTTTCATAATACTTATTCATAATTTTCAATTCCAGTGCACTTATCATACGAGACAAGATTCAGAATTATTCTATTTAGATATGTCCGAAATATAGACTCTGTACGTGACTGTGAGCTTTAATATCTCAACAATTTCATTTACAGCTCCCAGTAACTTCAATTAATCTCGACATTTGGAATAGACTTTGTGAGAAAGAAATTTTCAACCGATCAAGAAGTCAAGTGTATTTTCAACTAGAAGAAGACGGTATCAAAACCCTTCCAACCAACTGCAGTAACTGTACTGACTTAAAAGGAAATTATATTGAGAAACGATGGATAAGAATAATTTTGAATCTTCTTTCGTAGCTTTGTGCAATAATAATTGATTGGTATAGAAAATTCCATCCACGTTTAATAGAATCAGTAATGCCTTTTATTCAGATGAGTATCACCTCACGATTGGACTATAAATCAGTTCGGTTTGGAAGCGATAGGGCACGAAGCAGGACAGTAGTTCATTCTTGTAACTTTCAGACTTCCATTATAATATTTGGGCTTAGTGTTGTGTTCTCCTAGCTCATAATTCACGTGTCACGGAAACAAGCCTCGCCATTTTGTACACGCACCGCCCGTGTAGATACCTGCTTCAGTCCCCCAGAAACCCCTTTCCAGTCTACGCCCTATGCAAATGAGCTTTTAAATACATCACCGGACTTAATAAAACCGGACATCACCGCCCGAGAAAAAAAGTTCTTTGCCCAGGCAACGCCGGCCTATTTGCATTATAAACGGAATTGTTTTTGATGTCGTTTCGTTGGAATACATTAATATGGAGACCAGTGATGTGTGGACCACTTGAGCGCAGTTGTCAATTTGATAGTCACGACATGGTTTTTCAAACTACGGAAAAACAAAATCAAGCTATTGGAAATAAATCAGAAATGAATAGCTATCAATGCAACAAGTCAACAAGCTTGAGCATTGTAACATAAGGGCCAATTATTCCGAGATAAGGCTGATTAGAATATCTTGATGCTTTTTTCCAGACGCACAGTAAGTGAGCGCAAAGCATAAATCGATATTCGGAAACATGAAATCTAGAGATAGATGTGGATATAGTAGCAATTAAACTACGGGCACCTCTAAGTTCCGGAAGTATTTACTCCTCATTTTTCCTGATATAACATTCAGTGTTCACCAATTCATGTCCACAATAATTGAAAAGATACTTTATTTTAAAATTCATTATGCTTCCTACCTCCTTTCCTCCCTTCCTATGTCCATGGAAATTTTATCACCAAAGATAAACGTGAATCTCTGATCATAATGTCCATTCTTATTTTTGAATATTTTGTCAAAGAAAAGCTAGCTCAAGGCAAAATCTATGCGGGCGGGGTCCACAATAATAACGAGAACAAGAGAAAAATATAAATACGATACGTACACTCTTTGTTCTTCTAGTATTGTACTCTTGAATGAAGAATAGCTATTTTTTGTACTACAGCTTATTTCTTATATATCAAGAACACAAACAGAATATATAAGTGAATGTAAATGAAGAATTTGATACTGTTTTAAATTTACTCTCACATAGATTCCAGCATGAATTTTATTTTGGAGACAGAAATAGTTACTATAGATATTTATGTATGTTATTAAAACATGGAATTCAAACTGCCACTGTTTCGCTTGATTAGATTTTATCATCGAACCATTATTGTCCTGTATGCGTGGTGCCTATTCGTAAATTCAAGATTGTCCATTTTTCAAAACGGTGGTCTGACAATGATCTCTCCTTTGTCATCAGTGATTGCCGATATCAGTATAACATAGGACAAATCTGAACTATGGTCTAGATATGTGGATAGCACTTTCATTGTACATATTTATTAGCAGTAAATAACAACTGAGGGGCTGTCAGCCATACGTGGTTCCTCCTACAAATAAGAGATTTGTGATTTGCTAGACGAGGTATACTCGGACAAGTTAAATGAGTCCCATCGGATAAGTTCGGTAATCGTATGATTCAAGATCGGCTAAGATAGGAAACTGACGTCGTCAGCGGCGTACGCATTTTATTCTCAAATGTTTTAAATTTATTAGAGAATACTTTATCTATTGAATATGTTCATATATATAAGAAAAATGATAATAATAAAATAGAATGAAAATCAAAAGATAAAAGCAAGAATTGTCATAAAAGATATTTGTTATCGTAATTAATAATTTATAATGTTATTGACAACATATCATTACCGTTACAATCACCAGCAACTATCGGAGTCATCGGTATCATCACTGGAATCCTCTAAATCTATAATTAAATGTGATACGTTGCTTTGATCTATTACAACTTCTCGATTTCCATTTGGATTACCTCTAAAGCATTCAAATTATTTTCCTCACATATTATAATCTTGTTGAAGATTAGGATTATTAATCTAAAATTTGAGTCCTGTTTCTTGAAAATTATAAGGTAACGCAGACTTGAATAGATTCTTTGCATTTAACATGGTACATGTTGTGTTCTTGAAAGCGTTTATATATTTCTTTTTGTTTATCAAAGTCAGCACATTTTATAGAATGGATTTATGATTTGTCATGATTGAATTAATTATATCAAAAATCAATAACCACGATAAAACAGTCTATTAAATATAAATAATTTTTAAGAAAAATATTTGTACTCCGATAATGTTTGCTTTAAATACGAAATGTACATAATGTCTTAAATCAACAAGTGAAAAGAAAGAAGCGTTTAATTCAGTTATATTCAATCTTCGCGAGGCTCAAACCTTATTGATTAGCCAAACAAAATTACTAAGTGCGCTCATGGAAGCGAATGAACAAAATATTTTCACGCAGACATACGTCTCTTACTGGTACAAGGCGGTAGGTAGAAATTAAAGAGGACATCAGCAATAGAGTATGTCTTAGCTTGGGAAGACAAACGTCATGCAACAATTGTTTCTTTCATAGTATTAGTCAGAGAGAGATAGATACAGTTAGGTCAGGCTATTTCTATCTCCAGAAGATAAATTCTCAAGCGACAGGTTAGGCTTGTCCGAGTATACGAGGACATCATCATAGTCGTATTATTATTATGTACGTGATTTCGATATAGAAAATTTCATAGCACGATTTTTCCAAGTTGACGAATGTCTGCTAAATTCACACTTATTTATATTCTTTATTCTTGGTTCTATAACATATTGAATACTTGATGGATATCTAAAGTTTGAAGACCCATATACAATATTTTCAGCTGTGCGAACAAAAAGGTTCTACGGTTGGCAATCCTGATCAACCGCTTAACTTCTTGTGACATTTGAAGAGCATTGCACCTTCAATTAGATTTACAATGCACTGGAAATGCCACTGCTCTTCCTTAATGTTATTGCTTGAACAAATGCATTTACAGGAGACAAACAAAAAGCGATATTTGTACAATCGATTGACCATACCAATATCTAGAAGTGGCTTTCAAAAAACTATCCGAAAGAGCTGTTAGGTTATGTTGATACTTCATCAAACTGATAAGAGAGACCTTCCGACAATGTCAGAACCATCAACGTTCAATAAGAGTCCACGAGTCAAATCATTTTCTTCGAGTACCAGTACAATATCATCTATTTGTTAACAGAGATCTGATGGGGTATGATCTGAGGAAAGTCTATTAAGCAGTAGAATAAGACTGATGTCACTATTGAACATGATTCTGCCGGATTTCATAACGTTTTACAGTTAAGCAATCACAATACTTGGACTGTTTCTATGAGGTCACTTACAAATAAGTCCACATGTTGAATTTTTCTTGGAGATCTTTGAGAGGTTGAACTAGCGGCATCACAAATTTCCCAATTATCTTGTTACTTAGATGCGAAATCAATTTTCTAGAACGACAGGTAGTACATGCATTCTAATCATGATAATGAGTAAGTGAATGATGACATGAATGGAACTTCAGTGGTGGAACCACAACGAATTGCCATTGAGATTGACTTGATAATTAAAGTCATTTTGTCATGGAAGCTGATCATGTTCCCGAAAAAATTTGTCAAACGAACTTGATGGGAGCAGAATCAGGCAATATTTCTATCGAAATAAGGTTTGAATCCAAATGACGCAAACTGAGGGTGCAAGACAAGATGGGATCATGGTAATGTGTTTCGATGTGGTATCACAACATTATCGATAACTTCAATAGAAGTGGTAATTGATTACATAGGTTTGGTACACTTAGCCTATTCTGAAAGCTTAAAGCTCAAAATGCTATTCCAACCAAAGCTCCGGAAGCTCAAATATGAGACGGATCACTCCGTGAAATGGTATATGGATGCTGCTAAATTTGTCAAGGGCACTATTGTGCCTTGAGATTGAAAATCTTGGGAAAATTTGTTCCAAAACAATTCTATTCCAATGGTACTCTATATACTGCAGAGTTTAATCAGCAATTTCTTGAGGTGCCACCCAAATAGCACCAAAGTAATCGTAACCGAGACGGAAACCTCGAATGCGTAATTGTCACGTAGCTGTCACTAATTTTTCTACTTTAATGTGTGGATAACTTCATGTTACAAATCTACAATCGCAATCACGTAAAATTTACCACTAATATCTACTTTATAGTTATACTTATATGTGATTTCTTTGGTTTTGGAAACGTCGTAGCTACCAATAGTACCACTTTAAAGCTCCAATAACCTGACAGCAACAACAATCGTACCAGCGACTATTCAATGCCACTACAATGCAACCTAAGAGTTGCAACTACTTTCAAGTAACTTTGAAAGTTGTTATAACGTTTTGGAAACCTTTAGGATCACTTCAAATTCTTGAAACTTTGAAGTGATATTCAAGAGTGTAAGTCATGTGATTGTGACCTGCAAAATTCAACGTCATTGTGCATGGCTACCACAAAGTTTGTATCACCTCTTAGAATCACCATGAAGAAAATTGCACTATGTAGTTCCCAATACATTCATATGCTCTGCATCATTGCTTAGTATTCGTATAGTTGTATGAGGGTTTGTTGCTTCATAATGGCGTCTGTTATTGGAAGCAAGCATTGAATAAAAAAAAATGGACATTCCACAGCATTTCACGAGAAAATAGAAGGCCTGAGAGCGAATGGTGTACTGGAAGAATATTTTCGTATGATGATGAAGACCTTATAATTTCATCATATCCCTTTCACTAGTAGATCAGGTAAGAACATGATAACATTCTCATAGAAGATCTACCAAAATATTTAAAATTGGTTCCAAAATGCACTTTGCTGAAAGCTAGGGCTACATTTGTGCAATTTCATGTCTCTTTTTTCTAAATTTTATGCTCTGTTTTTTTAGAACCTGACAACACTGAGCAGACACAGTGATAGTCACAACTTTGTCGCAACTTGGAAGTGGCACTGCAATACCTTGAAGTAAATAAGCTTCAAAGTTCCATACTTCCAGTTTTTGTTCGGTTCCTACAACTATCGCTCAGTCGTAATTACTTTCAAGTTGCATTTTTTAGCAATTCTGACTTGAAAGACTTCGCCATTTTTATTAGCAAAATATGCGACGCCATTACTAAAACGAGTACTTGTACACCACAATGACTAAAAACTTGGACGAGCTCATAAATTTAGCACTACGTACAACAAATCAATGGATCATGATTAATCATATTCTCTAAATAATAAATGGAGTAGAGTATTTTCTTTGCGTTTAAGCATCATTTTCTTCCACAAAATAATATTTGAAAAATAGTATTCAAGATAAAAAATGACAAGTTTGAGGGCTTGTGTCAGATTTAGATTTATAATCATTATGTTTGACAGTAACATTGCATTTATTTCAATTTTTTGGTCACTTAGATAATAGGAAATTAGCAGAAATGTATCGCGTTCGTATATTCCTTTCATAAAGTATTTAATTTTCTCGCTAAATTGAACAAATGTTAAAGACAGGTTTATACTAGAGTGGAACATGAGAAAGATGAAACTAGTTGCAAGACAAAGCAAGCAACAAGTTTGGAATAGTGGGAGAAAAGTTCCAATAAAGTCACGGAAACTACACAGCAACGACGCTAATACGGAGTCATTACATCTTTGGAACGTAGCCGAATAAGCTCCAGAAACGTAGTTGGAACGTAGCCAAAACCAAAAAATTATTCCCTATTTTGGTCATACTTTCGTAATAGGAACGTTCCTAATACGTGCCTATGGCTAGTGACGAGACACATAAAATTTTTTATGTAGCTGCTGTCACGTCCCGAAGACTAATTATCAGATAGCAATAACGTCCTGAGAATATTCTCTAGTTGTCCTGTGAATGCCCTGGATATTCGAAATATTCATGGTATATTCCAACAGCCTATAAATCTTCTGGAAATATCCTATTTTGCTCATTCTTGGAATATCCATAATCAATATACATAGCATATTCCTATATACTATGAATCATCTGAGAATAGTCTATCTAAATTATTCCTAGAATATTTGATACAAATATTCAAAGATTATCACATTTTGTATATTCTCAGTAGAATATATGATAGATATTCATGTTATATTCAATTTTGCTTTGCTTTATACACTTCGTGAGACCAATGGAGACTTCAATGATTGTGTTATCACAGGTTAGGATGAAAGAGATGAACGACTTCAATTGTAACCAAAACAAGAATTTAGATTTCAACAAATCCAATATAAAAACAGATCACAATTATCGTAAAATTTTATAAGAAAAATTATATCTAAGTTTTATTTTCGTACTTCAAGTACATTTCTCGTCGAACAAAAAAGAAACAAGAAATGGAATGAATTTAACATTTTTGTCTAGTGAAATATTGGGAGCATATAAAATTTTTTTTTTATGCTCCCAAAGTCTTTTGTCTAGATTTTAATTTTTTCATTTCTGCAGAAACTTAATTTCTTTATTCAAAATAGTTTAAGACAGGCAAATTTCACATCTATCTATTTTAAATAAGCATGTTTTCATTACTTGATCATTGAAATATGGCTTAAATAATTGATTGAATATTAGTCTAAATTATTGACACATAAAATTTTCAAATGGGTTTCTGTATCAGAGTAGTTTGAGACATGACTAAATGGAAGTATTTTAAAAATGAGAATCAAAAAAGCCTCGTAGTAATTTAGAAATATTTTTTTAGGTTTGGAGATTTTTCGTGACGTCCAAAGGTCTATTGTCACTCAAACGGTGGTCTTATTCATCATCAAACATTTTGAGAATATACGTGGCGTTATTGTCTGGCTTGTTAAGCATCATCTAAATTATTTTTAAGATTTCTAGTTAGATCACGAGCTAGATAAATTATACATTCAACAAATTTACTTGTCAAAATCACGCTTCTTTCGACTAGACAATATCCAGTACTTTGAAACTAAGCTTCCTCTTCTTGCGCATGCTCGTAAAACTCGGAAGTCTGTCAAAATGTTTCTAAATAGCATTCGAAGAATGATACAATGAATGATATATGTCAACTCTTCCCATACATTTCCACTGAATTACAAGTACATCAAGTTATAACATAACATAATTTTTTCATGAATAAGATCAAATTTTCTAGGAATTTGTACACCTATGAAGCCCACTGTTTAAGAAACATAATAGACCTTTGGACGTCATCATGACGTTTTATAAGTATTATATCGACCTTTCATTAGAACAAAGCAATATTGAATACAATTTTTATAACTTATACCTATTATTTATCCAATATTTTCATATTTCCATGAAAGTTTATTAAATTTTGATAGTAGTGGAGTACCTACGCCATTCACGCAGTAAAAGAAGATAAATAAATAATAATAAATGAATGTATAATATTTTCAGACACTACATCTAAGACGTGATATTTTAAAATGTTTTGGAATTCATGGAATATTTTTGTTAAATCTTGACCTGTAGAAGATGCACAAAGCTCTGTCGATTTTAGTGAAAGTTTTAAAGCAGGGCTATAAAGATGTGAGTCACCGCGTCGTACTTATCTCGGCCACATGGTATCAGATATTTCTTTGTTTGTGTGAATATTGGTTCTGAAAAATGTGAGTATTCTATATTATTTTCATTTTAGCTATTGATTAAACAAAAAATAAAGATTTCTTGACTGAACATTGAAATTATTATTCCCTTCTCTTGAATCAATACTCATTTATTTCACTTGGTGTTTGTATGAAACCCTGTAAATATACAGAATAAATGTGTTTCCAGGTATCCGATGGCTCAAATTAAAGAGGAAAATGTGGTCAAATTAATAAGAAGAGTGATGACAAGAATTCTAGCGAATGAATTAGCCACTGGATATAGTTGGCAGGACTATAAAGAGAACAAAATATTCAACAAATTCAAATTGACTACTG
Organism: Dromius quadrimaculatus; assembly: GCA_963989225.1. Taxonomy (NCBI): domain Eukaryota; kingdom Metazoa; phylum Arthropoda; class Insecta; order Coleoptera; family Carabidae; genus Dromius; species Dromius quadrimaculatus. The sequence goes on from OZ022328.1 coordinate 11,531,154, forward strand.
CAATGATTGGTAAAGCATTGTCTTAATATAATTAATATTATCTGTTTCAAATGATTTCTCATTTAGGAATCTGCCAAGAAGAGCCATACCGCCAGGAATGTCACAGAAAAATAAATTGGATTGAAAATTGCCAAACGGCTGAGCAAGGCTCCTGAACAAATGAAAATCAGAAATCAATAGATTATATAATGTATATCTACATTTGTATCGCAAATATGGTATTATTTTTTTTTTCATATTATATATATTTTTTTAACTCTGAAAGTTAAGTGCAATACGCAATGTATTTTTACATTGTTGTGAGTTATATGAGTGTAATATTTTTTTTCTCAATTGTACTTATATAAGAATAAATATTTCCTATTAATTTAATTTCTTGTCAAAGATATGATTTTATTTCCCAAAAAAATAAAGCTTTAATATGGTCATAAACCAGCCCAGAATATTCCGAAAATATGATTTCAATTATCCCTATAATATTCTTAGCATATATTAAACATTTACTCCATAGAGATTCATAGATTATTCCAGGAATATAACATCATATATTCATAGCATATTTCAGGATGATTCCTGGGATATTTATAGGATATGCAATATCGGGACATGGGAATATTCTATCAATATCCCACAAATATATACCGATAAACATAGGATATTCCAACAATAGCTGAATATTCGGAAAAAATATTCTCTGCTTATTCTTGGAATATTTCTTTGCTATCTGGGTTGAGCAGGATTGATTGATTGATAATTTGTGACTTCAAAGCACAAAATTCTTTGAATGAGGAACATATTATTTCATAGAAACCATATTTTTACTGCATGGAATAAAGGCATAGACACAAGCTGTTCACGACCTGAAAAATTCAAAATTTTAGATGGATTATTTCAAGATTATGAATCTTTGAAGGATGTCTACTACATATTGCAACAGATCTACTAAATTTTGCAACAGATTTCATTGATTGAGATGCCTCTAGAAGCCCTACGACAGGCTTTAAACTGTAGAACTGTCTCAGATCAACGCAGATGAACCGAAGATACCTTGCTCTCTATAAAGAAGTGCATTGTTTACTCAAAAAACCAAATGATCATAGAATGCACAAAACCACAGGGCAGGTCATTATGAATTTTTGTGGTACAGATATTTCTGGTAGTAAATATTAATTGCATCAATTAAGTGCACAGTAATGAATTGTTATAGTGTATTGGTTGTGCTTTCTTCCATTTGATAGACGCTCATTCCCATTCATCTCTGAAAAATAGTGCTTTATTTGTCATTTTGGGTCCTAAGAGTATTCCAATAACTCTAGCGGCGTCATTTGAATTGTAAATGATAGTCATTGGAATTGAGCTACTCTTGCATTCACACAAGAAAAAATCGTCCAGTGTAATCAATATCAAGTTGGATTCAGCTTTTCCGATTTTAGCATTGTAATATTGGATAGTTGAAATTGAACTGATGGTGAGTCATTTTTAATGGTGAGGGTCCAGCCGGCCCAAAATGGCCGACAAATAATCTAGAATGATCATCAACCGACCATCGATGGACAGCTGAGGTTATGGGCACTTCGGCCGAATGAGACTCCGTTATTTCATATGAATATCCAGGAATAGGAAAGCTTCGTGACCGATAGGGACTGCATTTTTTCTCAATCGACAGAAAATGCGATGGTCTGCTATTGTATCAAGATACACCAAAAATCAAGAAAATAGAAGCTAAAGAAGACCGAAATAGATCAATGTGAATAAGGCTTTGACTACTGGTTTTTGAGGTACAGACGATATCATACACATCGCCAAAACGATCATAAGCGTATATTATGCGAAGATGGTAGACCAATTTGACATCGATTCTAAACAAGAGCAGTCGCATTCAAGGATAAGAAACTGGCGCTCAAGCGCGCAGTAGCAATGTCAAAACTTCAAGAACTGCGCAGCGAATTGTCTCTTCACTCACCACTCTCTCAAATTTGTCTCCTTGGACTATTATTGATCTGAAAATTTGAAGATAATCTGAAAGGTGATTATGTAGGAAAATGAATTGAATTTGGCTAAAAAATTTGTAATTTCTTGAATAGGTAGACTACATTATAACCGTCGCCTGTATCTACCAAGTAGACAAATTGTTTTTGAGTTTAAAATGTTTTTAATACGCCACATTAGTGCAATGGAGAATGTTTGAGTCTTTCTTTTGATTTGTCAGCGGTTGTCATTAAAAAGATCGTATTAAATTGTCGGATTTAGAGTTCTTCCAGAGAACAAATTATATATTCATCATGTTCCAACATTTACGATTACTGAAAGTAAATGTACCTCAGAAATATATTTAAAGCATTACTGCCTGTCTTCGCGATAAATTCGAAATATACCGAATCTCGAATGACGCTTCTAAATCCCGAATCAAAAGTTATCATCTCACGTTCGACGCGTAAGCGCTTCGTCACGAATTGCTGCAAATTTTCAATTTTCCTTTCTCTCTGCACAGCCTTTCTTTGCCTTCATTCGAAGCCATTAATTCCGGTGCTTCGAACACCGATGGCCGGTAAAAAGTCAAAGTAACAGAAACCATTTAGGGAATGTCACTAAATAAACATTCAGACCTGTGCGTGCAACAGCAAAAGGAAAATTAAAGGGCGAGTGACTTTCACCCTACTGTAAGCTGATGTTTTACACTGGAGTCATTATTTTCTTTCCACTGGTTTGCAGAGGTGACCTCTGGCAAAAATTGTTAATAGTTTCCACAAGAGATTGTAGTGAAATTGCTAATTGTCAAGATTAGAGGGTAGCACTAGCGAAAATATAACGTCCAGAACAGTAACTATGATCGGCAGATAACGGCAGCTGACTAGGAGGAGGTTAATTTCATGCGTTAATAATAATAATGTGGAATTGTGGAGGAAATTGCTAATGGAATCATAATGATAGATAACTTTGCTTCCTCAAGAACTCCTCACTCGATTTTTAATTTCCAAGTATCTGATGTAGTGTGACATCTAACAAACGAATTATGTAATTTCTGAAATATGATATTTGATTATAAGCAGTGCGTGACAAGTTCTTCGAACAACTAGATAAACAAGTGAAAATGTAAATATGGAAATGTGGACAGTACCTATGCGTTTCAAACAAAGCCGTAAATACGGATTTGAAACACGTTTGTTTGTTACGAATTCATTAGGATAAATCGTATGATTAGATTTCATTTCAATTACGTGCACGTCAGATTGAATAGAGAGAATGCAATTGTTTGAGGTAATATGGTAAAGTTTTAAAATACCATTTGTTTAAGTTTGTTTTGAATTAAATTCAGCCACAAGGAACCGTATCCAGATGACTTCATTGATAACCATATATGGGATAAACCAAGTTAGAGCTCTATAACAAAGATATAATCTAATATCTCGCTGGGTATTTGAAATCAATCATTGATTGGGAGAAGCTGAACCAATAATCAATTCTTATTATTGAATTCCAAATGAACAGACTTAACAAAACTCTTGAAGGCATGAGAAACAAAATAAGGCACTGAGATTTACGACTATCTGACGGTCTAAAAGTACAAGGGAATATTGTGAAACCGATAAGATTTTGATGAATATGTCCGTTTTAAGCATTCCTGAATCCATTTTAACTATTTTAGGCTTGATGTTGGTACGTATGTACGTATGTATGTGTGTTTGTGCGCAACTCGCAAATCTCAGAGTTCGTCAAACGTATAATGCTGATTTTTTTTATAAAAGACTGGTATAGGATCTAGGATCTTGATGTGCACCTCGCATTATGGTTGCAATCGTCTGTACTGCAAGTGCACTTTACCTGATACTTTTTTTGAATTTTCTGCATAAATCTAGAATGATCAGCCGTAGGATACTGGAATTCAGCATTTAAAATTGCCGTAGCATCTTACTGGTCATTTTTTATTCTTTTAACAATCGGCTGAGCCAGCAGTGCACTTTATATGACAGACTTTTCGAATTTTCCGCATAAATTCCAAACAATTAGTCGTAGAATACTCAAATTTTGTATTAGACACTTTTATAATATCTAGTTGTACACCTTGCATTATGATTGCTATCGACTAGCCGAAAGTGCACTTTATTCGAAACATTTTTTGAATTTTCCGCAAGAATCTAAAACGATTGAACGTAGATTGTTAGAACTCTGTATTCAGGACGATTGAATCGTCTTAATGCTAATAATAACTTGACAGTCTTCTTGAATTCTTCGCATAAATTCGAAACGATCAGGTGTAGAATATTGAATTTTGGTATTTCAGTCTGTTGTAGCATCTGAATGATTGCCTACTATTTTCATAACAATGGACTGAACCGGAAGTGCAATTCAATAAGAATTTATTTTCTAATTTTGCGCATAAAATCAGATCTGTTGGTAGTCGTAGAATTTTGGAAATCAGTATTTAGGAATGTTGTAGTTTAAGAATAATGGCCTACTGTTTCCACAGCAACCGACTCGGCTAAAAGCGCATTTCACTTGACAGATTTTTGGAATCCCTTGGGTAAATCCAAAACGATTAACTGTGGAATGATGAGATTTTGTGTTTGATTTTACATATCTGATGATATATACGATCGAACACAAAATCACCTCGTATTATATATATCCAATGATGTACTAGTAAGTCACGTGATGTTCACATCAGATTTTTATTTTGTAGCATTGAACCACTACTCACTTAGTCATTCGACGAACATTTGAAAATGAATGAATATTCAATTTCCACCTCAATTACTCCCTTGAAGTTATTTGTGCTGGGGCAACAGGGTCTTTTGATTTTAAAATAGAAAAATCTTGTATCTTTCAGGCCTGAGAAGTCCAGTTCTAAAAAGTAAAAATATTTCTCCCGAAATGAGACCAGAAAATGGACTCAATTAAAGCAAAATGAGAATGAGTTATTCATACTACTTTATCATGCTAAAAGGTAAGTAGATGCAAGGTCAAAGTCCAAGGCAAGGGAAAAAAGCAAAGTACGATGCGAAAAAGAGAGCGAGGCACAAGGCGTAGTTTCGTGCAGCCAAATTCATCTGTGCCAATAATGACAGTCGCTCAGTGTCCGTGTTTCCAATGATACTTTTTCTAAGAAGTGCACCGAATTTCCCCCATTAATTAATTCTTCAAATAAATTTATATGTAAAACTATCTTATCGATTTGACAAACACATTTTTGCATGCAATCACAGTACAATGAACCTATACAATGATCTATTGATTGATATTTCTCACATTTTCTGTGCTATCATATTAACAACAAATGCAAATATTACAACAAACACATCTCATTGTCCATTTTTTTTTCTGTCAATTTCGACATATAACAGCAGTGAAATAAAAGAGCACTGACGACATCCATAAGCCGCAATTCTTATTTCTACTCTCTGCAAAAAGAATTATGATTCATTAACTTCCTGTCAACAGAGAATTATTGATTATTCTTATCTTGGTTTGAAATTTAAATCATTCGATGCAAAATTCAGTTCAGTAATGAGGTACTTTCGGTACATGTATTACAGAATACTATATCATGCTACAAGGACCGAACGACCGTCATTTATGTCCAGGACGAATTTGGCTGCAATCGGTGAGAACAAGGGCAAAGCCCAAGGCAAAGGCGAGGGCGAAGCACAGGACGTAGCTTCATAATGACGGTCGTTCAGTGTTTGTATAGCATACAATACTTCTTGTAACAAGTGTACCAGAGCTACAAATTCCGTAGCTTTCCAAATTTTAGATGCATTAAAACCACCTTATCGATTTTATGAACAAATTATGCTACTGTGATCTTATTTACAGTATTACAGTAAGCCAATTCAAGAAAACATAACTTATGTGATCAATTTTAGTGATAGATGTTTTTCACATCTCCTGTGCTGTCTCGCTTACAGTAAGTACAAATACTATAAAGAATGAATCGCATAGTATTTTTTTTTATATGACAAAAAATGGATTGAAAAACTTCAAACGGCATCCATAATCTACAATTTTCATTATCACCCTCTACAAAAGGAATAAATACTCATCAATTCCCTATCTAAAGGAAATTATTGGAAATCGTTTCCATGGTCCGGAGTTGATTACTTTCGAAGCGGTTATAGGGTACTTTTGGTGCAAGTGTTACAAAAAAACATAATTCATATCTAATATATCATATTCACTATCAAGTATTCGAGTATTATTAAACATAAGGAAATTAGTTTAAAGACAGATGACGGTCAAATGTATGCAGCTGTCTTGGGAATAACTTCAAAAAAAAATAAACCAGCTTATTCTTGGCTCAGGTGATAGCGTAGCTGAGTAAGCACTTGCGATCAGGTTCTAATCCAAACACAGCAACATGAATCAACCAGACCACATGATTAATACAATGAGTAGGTGCATCTATAGTCAAGCAATACGGAATCGGAAAGTGGAGAGAGCATATATAAAGTATTATCGCCAATCCTGCACTATTTCTTGGATCTCAAGACGGTCTACATGAATCTGGAAAGACATCACAACTGTAGAACTAACAAGTGTTACCAGGGCCATCTCTGTTAAAAGAGCAGAACTTACAAGATTTTGCACTGTGGCGTCTATAGCTACGATATCAATAGATGTGAAATTGAAAATAACTTTGATTCTTCTAAGACACTCAGTTATGGAACTCATACTTTTTTATGCTTAATTAACAATCTCACCTCAAAATTGGAAAGTATGTATCTTTATGTCATGGAGTTCCGTGGAGAGAACTGGAATAATATACTCATTCATCTCAACTAACTCACTGCAACTCATTTGTACTTATTGACAGAGTTCAGATTGATGCATTGAAATTGGATGAATTGATTCGTTTAATCTTCAAAATGTATCACTGGTTTCAATCATAGCATGCAATCCGACATATAGTATTATCTCAATCAAAACCCAATAAATGCCTTTTCAGTCATGATAAATACCCTTATACCATGCTACAAAGTGTAATAAACTATTTGCTGAGTTTTTGTAAAAATCTTTGTAGAGGGTGTTTGATTTCATCAAAGAATGTCATCAAACAACGATTATTCCCAGCGTGTTTTTCCCAACATAAATTACGTGTCCTCATGTTATTATGCTCCGCTTATGTGAGGCAACGACCCACTTAAATCGTACCCGCCACCACGCTTGAATACATATATAACGTGGGTACATACACACATAACCCCATGCTAGAAGATTAGAGATAGAACACGGGGCGACTTAAACAGAAACTACACACACTCTGGAGACTCACAAAACTCGCAATAAATAATGCATTGTGATGTCTGTTACTACACCCTCATAACATTCATGCATGTACCAATTAACTGGCTCAATTCTAATTCCTTTGTTGAGCTTACGTATTTCTGCACAAGGGTTATGTCTGAGGTACACTCATTTCCTGGTATTATAGCATTGCAACTAATCCTTATTAAAGGATAAGACTCCATAATGGATTTTGTGAGACAATAAGTTAACTTATTTGCTAGGGACGGTTAAAAAGTAATCGGCTAAGCAACAAATAGCCAGTATGAAATTTATGTTGTTATAATTGTAAAAATTGCTCTTCAAATGACTCCTATTAAATTTTTCCTCTGCTGCGTTATTGGGTTTGTTAGTAATCATGTGCGCTACCACAAGTATGAATAAAATCAAATATTGTGCAGTGATTGAGTATATTATTATCAAATATTTATTACCAGCTAGTGCCCGCGACTCCATCTGCGTGGGTCAGCAAAATCGGAATTACTAAAAGAATGAATCAGTACTAGTGATTAACGTTATTATCAATAATTATTTCTTGAAATTTTTATCATTGACAATTGGATTCTGAAACAGAACTGCACATAATCAACATGTTCCGGCTACTTTACTATGAGGCAGAAAGTATTTCTATTCCTCCACCTGATGCGTGCGCATAATTTTCATCATTTCCACAGTTACGCTGATACTGCAGATCAATAGCTGGTGCAGGCACGGAGCATACAAATATTTATATTCATATCTTCTGAACCCTGCAGGATATCGAAATGAAAAATACACCAAAATCTAAATCAGAATTCCTGCCTTAGTCTCTGAGATTTTCATTAGAATCTGTTGAATCGTTCTAGAGCCTATTAGATACAAACTTTCAGGCAGAGAGATAAAAGAGAGACAAAAACTCTGAAGAGGGTCATTTACTATTGGACATCGTTTAAATAGCAGTTTTCACAAAAAATTTCACAATCATTCAATTTTAGCTATTTGTTTTGATTATTAGGTAGTGAAGTAGGCTCAGATTCCCTTGAGATAATCTGCCTTAGAATCTATTTTGTCATTCCTTTGCTTATGGTTCCTTCGGTAAATTAAAACCATCAAAGAATTTCATGACTATGGAGAGCAGTCTGTTTCATATATTCGGATGTAGTGGAACTTTCTTCGGGATATGATAATCTTTCTTGAGCTATTTCTATGAAGGCGCACGAGATGTGTTGAAGTGTATTTGTTTCTTCACGGCACATGCGGCAAATATTATCACTAGATAAACCTATTTTTCAAAGATGGCATATTCGCTATGTGCAACATCAAAGTGATGACAACTATAGCGGCATTGATCGGCGAACCCACTGCCACTTTTATATGTTCTGTCGAATATGACAACTAGTGAAAAGTGAATTGGAATCAAAATTAATCATAAACGTTATAAGTATGGATCCTATATTAAGAACGGGTTTTGAAAAAATTAGTCATATTATAAGCTTTTAAACTCAAACTGTGCCTAAGGGTACAGCTCACAAGTATTAAAACCATTAATTTTCAATAATGTTATTACAAAACAGTATTTTTTCAACACTATCACAATAAGTAAGAATATCAGCTTGGCATTCTACATCACTTGTGCTTTTGGTACTCGAATCAACTATCATTAAATTGTCATGTGCTCTGTCACAGTCATTTTCATATATTGAACTTATATTATTTATTGAACTTATATCCATTGAAACTTCTGTATTGGCAGCCCTTTTTGAATTAAAACTTTAGTTTTTGATATTTTTAAACTTGAAGCCATTAATGTAGCCTACGCTTAATGAAACATTGGTGTCTTGTCAAAACTGTTTCGTCATTCAATTTTGGCTTCCAATGTGGAGAAGAAAATTGGCTAGGTGCGAAATTAGGAGTCAGTTTCTCTTCTTCCTTTTCATTCTCAATGAAATGTGCACTGCAAATTAGATATCTTGATGTAGGATTTCAACTGTATGTATATTCACTAGAATATGAAAAAAATATGTCTTATTTTATCAATTCAATAACAAAATTCGAGCTGTAATACCAAAAAAATTATTGAATTTTATTTTTCTTATATCTACATTATACTGAAAATATTTACATATTGCGTTCGCACTTATTTTTTGAAACATCATTATAAATGTACAATTAAGGTTGTAATACTTACTTTTGCTTTCTTACGACGGAAATCCACTTTTTCTTTGAATAAACTCATGTTTATATATATTTTGGTAAACAATAAAAGCTAGCATCCCTATTTCTCGATGTATTATCACAAATAATGTATCACAAATAACGTAGCATTCACAAATTGTCATTTTTTACTTTTGATTTTATATCAGTACATGTGCACTAAAAATGCCAACTTTCGCCGCTAAGCGCGCACGGTCGTTCAGTGTTTCTCTTCCAAGCAGCTACACATAGCGAATGAGAAAACAATGAACCGTTAGGAGTCCAGTGATTGTTCTGATGCCCTGTTTGTTAAGTTACAGCAAACCCGTTGCTCTTGTGCTTGAAAGTATTATAATTTTTTTGACTTGGTTTATCAACGGTATCACGTCAAGGTGAGGTCTTACTGCGTCCCTCCCATGAAATAATTTTACTTCCAACGTGTGCATATGACATGCCACAATAGGGTTCTGGACTAATCAAAGCTAAAGTTGTTCCTTTTTTGCCAAGGAGAACAGCTTTTCCATTTCACCTAATTCTCTTCGAGCTGGGTACTCAAGCTGAGTTTGTTAAGGATGTATATACATTGTTCTACTAGTTCTAATTTGATCTTGTTCGATTTGAGTGCCCATATAGCTGAAAGGCTTTCACTATGTTTATGTTTATGCCACTGCTATCTCTGCAAAGATCGAAGTAGGCGCAAGCATAGATGCTTGAGGCCTGTGAGTATAGAATATTTGGCCCGTATATACCAATTCCAACTGTCTCGTAAATATTTGATGCATCTGTATAGTGAGTACAGGCTCAACTTTTGATGAATAAACGTTCATCTATCTACTTCTGGAAACTTGAAATATTTGTTTAAGTATCGGTTTCGAAATTTAGTCTTCCGATTGTTAGGTAGTTCTTGGAAATTTCCATGGTATGTGTATTCTCCATCTCTGTAAGTATTTGAACATGTTTTGTGAGATTCTCAGACTTGTATTTGGTGCTGCCTCTTAGCCTGAGAGCACAGATTAGCGCAATCTTTCTGATGTACTTTTAGAGGTGTGAGCAAGACTTTCATGTCTGCTGTTGGACAGAAGCGCATTGCCTCTGTAGTAGAATGACAGGCTAGTCTTTGCAACTTGTTTTGTGCTGTTACTCAATTTTTCTTTTGGTCATCAGACTAGGGGAGCGTATGTGACTGTGGATCTTACGATTGCATAATAATATCTTCAATAATGCTTATATGGATTCTGCTTCTATCAATCAAATATCCGACATTTCTAGTCGGACAGGATGTGAAGGCAGTTTTGATGAACTGCAATAATATCGTCCTGATGCTGGAAATGGCCAGTAGAAATCGATGAATGGCTCAGAAGCCAATACTACTTGAGATTTTGTATGGATATTCAAAATCTACGAAGCAAACATCATCGTCCGACTAATTCGAAGGAGTATTTGGCGATGCTCAAAGGAAGGACTTTTCGCAACGTTTTGCAGCCATAAATGGAGCATGGTTCCATCACAACACATCAGAAATCAATGAGTAGTCTAAATAGTAAATTGTTCTGAACGAATCGAATACAAAAAAGGGTGAAGTGTGTCTGTCAGTCATGGCCATAGACTTTTGAGATGTTACAGTAGCATTAATATCGCTTATCTATGAAAGAACAAACGATCCCAGGCGTATATTCTAAAGATCTGAGATAAGATTGCTCTTTCACCAAGACAATGCACCGACGCAGAATTGTTCACTCGCAATGACAAAACTCCATGAATTTTCAAGAATTATATGCCTTCGACTATCATTTATTCCCAAACTTGAAGGAATTGAGGCCTTTTTTGTGTACTTGAAATAAACTTGTCATATGGAGGACATCGAATGAATCGTTGGACGAAGTGTATTAGGCTGAGAAAAGACTGTCAGTTGATGTATCGATATTGTGAACAGAGGCTTAACCTTTGACGAATGAACGTCCAGCTGTCTACTCTTGATGACTTGGTATAATCGTTCCGAAATTGGTTCCGAAATTCATTTAAATCTTCTAATTGCTGGGTAGTCTCTGAATGTCTAGAGAATATGTGTATTTCTTATCTCTGTGAGTATTTTAACATGTCCTGTAAAATTCTCAGACTTGTATTGAGTGCTCCCTTAGTCTGAGAGTACAGGTTAGCCAACCATTCTTATGTACTTGTATAGGTGTAAAGGCGTTAGGTTCAGTAAGACTTTCATTGCTGCCGCTGGGCAGGAGCGCATTGTCCCTGTATTAGCAAAGCAACTGATCTTTGCAGTTTGTTTGATTTCAATAGTGCTGTTACTTCATTTACTTTTGGCTATCAGACTAGTACAGCGTATGTAACTGTGGGTCTGACGATGGCATAATAACACCTTCAACAAAGCTTATATGAACTCTGCGTCTCCTGTTTTCAATAATCGAGTCTCTGACATTTGAATTCGAACAGGTCGTAGGAACATTTTTGAAAATGCGCGTTCAGATCGTCCTCATGCTAGAAATAGCCCATAGAATCCATTAAATGATAATTAACGTTCAACGAGTGGATCAGATGCAGAGGCTGCTCAGCATTTTGCTGTATATTTGAAAGTGACAAAGCTCTCTGTCAAAAGAATGCCGCATTTGCTCTTGACAGCAAACGTGCTCGTCTGACCATTTCAAAGCAGTATTTGGTGATGCTTGAAGAAAGGATTTCATGCAACGTTTCGCAGTCATAACTGGAACATGGTTCCATCTTAACACGTCAGAGACTAATAATCAGTCAAAAAAGAGAATTTCATCTAGCGAATTGAATCCGAAGAAGGTTGAGGTGTGTCTGTCAGTCATGGCCAGCCTTTTCGAATGTTTTGATATCATTTATATCGCCTACCTGTGAAGGTAGCAATGGCAATACTCTATGAGTTTTCCAGATTCATATGTCTTCGACTATAATTTATTACCAAACTTGAATAAATGGTTCAGTAATAAGTCAAGTATGGGGGTTTTCACTGGAATTGAGGCCATTTTCTTAGGCTTGAAATAATCTTATCGTATGAAAGACATTGAATGATTGGAGAACCGTTGGACGAAGTGTATAGAGCTGAGAAGAGACTATGTCAAGAAATTAATTTAGTATAGGCTATGTGCAAGGGGGCGGAATTTGAACAAATATCGATGCGAGCGCTCATTGTGAGCACAATTGTAAACATCGAACTCCAAGTCTCAGAGTACGTCATTGAGCTGTCATTGAGCATTGTAGTTTAACAGTGAAAACAATTGCATATAAAACATGGGAAAACGTTTTTTCTGTTTTAAGCTGTTGTCTTAAGGATGATTCAAGTGAAATATAGTTTCATAGATTTCATGTACCCAGTTATAACATGAAAAGACGAGTGAAGTGAATCAAAGTGGTAAATAGAGTATTGTCTGCCTTTCGTTATTAATCTATATAACAAATATGTTTGTAATTCAATTGTGGAATTAGAAATATTCATCATCGATTTGGGATTCATGAATTTACCTCTATCTCTAATTTTTAAGGTGTTTCAGTGATAGATGTTTGTCAGATGTACTTCGCAATAATTTTGTTGGTCATATTGTCAGTAACATATTCTTCAACATGTTTAATGTGGCAAAACTAATTTCACGCTTTTCTTCTATGCTTTCTCGGTGAAAGGGATACAGTGTTTGATGAATACAAACCCGATCTGCAAGATCATCGGCGTCATAATTTGAGGGTATCCTGTCAATTTTCTCTATAGTAGGTACGTTATAATTGAAGAAAAAAATACTCAAAATAAATAATTTCAACGTACCTTTCATGCTATGCAAGTGATATTATACGCACACAACTGAATCAAATAATATTAGTACATTCAAAAAATTGTAGGTATGAACCAATGATAAAATGGAGTTCAATCGTTCTCCATTATCCGCTAGAGACGCTAGTAGACTTCATGCACGTAACCTATTGTCAAAAAACGCTTCTTGTTGGTTCCACTTCCCACTTGTTCTCGTTGAAATAACGAAAATTGGAATGGAAGATTTTGATCCCGCTTCATGAGGCATGAGCTGAAGTGGATGAATTGGATTTGGTTTATAGAAAGACTATGAGAATGAAGACAAGGAAAAGGTCCAAAATAATTTATTGAAAAATATATCCTTGTCGCTCCTTTTGTCAGAATTTTTGCTTAAACCCTTTATTATCAGGATCCTTGATTCTGCAGAGGGCATATGAAGGCAATTCGGTACAATCAGGTGGGAATTAGTGAGGGCATGATAATTACTCTCACTGTCAAAATTTTTATAAACATCAAAAAGTCATTATTTCACGATCGATCTAGAGAAGTGTTGAATGTTTTATCGTATCAGACGTAACAAATTAGTGCTATTGCTATAGTCATGTACTGAACTTTTAACACTCTCATTAATACAACCAGACAATTTTTTGACGATAGTATAAACTAGATGGTTTGATGAGTTCAGTTTTTATTCAAACTTCAATTTAAAACTTTGAGATTTGACCCTGCGATCTATGTATATATATATATATATAGGTTCTTGCATTTATATATATAATGTGATGCTTTAATTCATTTATAATAGGTTGTATTCACCCTTCGAGTCCCTAGGAGACTTTTTAAAATATTTCCATCATATAGACCATTCAGGCAAATATTTCCAGTTATCATAAAGCATATAATCTTCCGTCAACATGCAAGATTGGTTTGTGTATATAGAATCCGCATATGTCATGCTTTTAAGCGCATTACGTCATGTCTCACATGAGCTTTGTCCACATGGGAGGTACACTGGCACACAGTATCTATAGCAACGTATCATAATACCAACATCGTTGTCATTCCTATCACTTTGCTTTGGAGTGGTGAGTACAAACGTATCAGGCACGACTCTTGCCACTTTCAAACGCGAAACGCGACAAGTAAATTGGATTTTGAGAACCAAGGGAGTGATATGTTGCAGATTATGTGTACATAGTGGAATCATAAACAGGTTGAGTGTATCGATGCATGAGATACAGCAACATGGAGGAAAAATTAAATTACTGAAGAAAATCACACATTGTATGTAAGTGCATTGAAGCTTGACACTAGAAGGGAGCTTATCTATAACATATAGTCTCAATAATAAATTATACGTATCACATTCTTCACTATAAAGAGTTCCAAAATTCCATCAATACAGCAACCGAGCAACATATTGATTACATGCAGATATTGATGCAAACTTTTATACATTTAAAACCCAAATACTTGGATACATGTGAAATATCAATTTTCAAGAAAGAATTGGTGAATAAATGTTGATATTCTTACAAGTGGTTGTGAAGATAGTAAAGAATGATAGTACAATCAAGTAGTTGTAAAAGGAAATTGTTCACGCACAGTAAACATATAACATTGGCAGATTACCGTTCGTCTGAAGTACAGCTCTAAATACACGAATAAAACATGTAACTAAACCCTAAACGATAGCTATTTGGATGTAATTGTGTAGCAATATATTGAAATAAGCGATTACCCTTCCATTCGCAAGTAATAGCTTCTAAAATTTAATTTCGTCAAGAAACAATGAGAGCAAGCGGTGAGACAGCTCCTCGCAAGCAGCAAATTACTTTTAAGCGGCATTATCGCAAAAATGCTCATCAAAAGTTTTATAGTCGGTAACAATTAGCTTTTGTGCGGGTACATAAAAACAATATTAATCCCATAAACCTGAGTAAGATCTTAAGCGAATGGGAAGAGGAGCATTCCACACGCACGCGAAGCATCTACATTCTCAACAGGAAGGATTATCTTTTATTCCGTTGTAAACATTAAACTTGTACTAATTAATCTTCATTATAATCAAAGTTTTATTGAGGTCGTTATGCGTGTTTCTTCATCATCAATATATACCTATAATTGCATTCGTGTAATGAATTAGAGCAATGATTCGAATTGCTTCAATTATTTTGATAAAAATTTTGTCAGTACAACAGTTAGCAATCACTGAAGGTGGAATAATTTAATATACTCAAATAGTGTGATATTTTGATCCAACAATATCTCTTTGCATCATATTCTCGAGAACAACATATTGGTTTGGTTTTGGATGAACCAATGTTTAGCCATATCTGTGGCTCACCTGTTATTTTATTTAGCTTGAAGATTAATCCTTTGTACTATGCATACAGCTTGTGTTGCAATGGTGACAATGATCTTTCGATGATATATGATATCTGTTTTACCGACTTGCGATGATAATGACGTCAACGAATATCCGAAACCACATAAGTTTATTACGATTTCTGAATATCTTATAGATTCACGAAAACATAAATCAACTTTGGATCCATATGCAAAAGATTATGTTATATACAGAGTGTGACAGAAATAAGTACATTGACCTCAATTAGTATCAGAACTCGCCAAGTATAACAATATTCCTCGATAACTTTTCCCTGTTAGCCCTCTAGAAATCCAGTTGAATTCTATCAAAGTTTTGTTTAAAGTTTCACTGAGCCCCCACAGATCAATATTATCATTTGGCATTTGTTGAAGTAATGACAGTTGTCGATTAAAATTAGTAGCTTGCAACTTTGGATTATCGTTTAATTCATTCAAAACAAGAAAAATATTTGTGGTTTGACAATTCATTGAAATCTTAGCTCACCTCTGTAATTATATTTCTGCCTTTTTCCTGACATAGGATAAATTTGTCTCTGAGATCAACTATTTTGTTTATTAGTCATATTTATATATCACTGTCAAGTAAATTGATTCTTTCAGTTGGTATATTTCTTACTAATGTACAAGCTCATTGCACTTTCAATGATAACAGCTAAACGAGATAGTCGAAATCTTTGCTGCCATCTATGAACTAGGAATAGGCAAACTAGTATTCTCAAATATTGAGAGAAAATATGAAGATAAAAGTGGAATAATAAATGAAATTTTATCCTGATATGATGAATTGAGTGAATTCCATTGGAAAAATTGTGACAATTCTAGAAGCTTCTCTTTTCATAGACTAAGAGTCAGCGCCTGTCAGACATAAGTTGAAGTATAGAGGCTAAAGTTTTATGTATGTGTTCTCACTACTATTCGGGGGATACAAGTTCTGACTAATGGTGCTTCATACAGGCATCAAGTATTGAAGGTGTAAAATAACCTGGCTTACTTACGTTTATGTATGAAAGTTGGGATTCATATATTTTGTTCAAGTAACTATCTTAGGTTAAGGTTTAAGAAGCCAGACCCATCCGAAGGAACTATCATCTAAATGATCACCTCAAATTTTGGTTGCCCAATCGTTCTGCCTCGTGTCAATGTCAGTGTTGAAGATTTTATCTAGAAGTCCTAGCTAATACTGCGGCTTACTATTCTGTATTCATGCGAAAAACCCAAAAAAGTTTCAACCGAAGTGCACTTCTGGTATAACGAGACCTTAGGCCATCCTTAAATACAAAATTTCAATATTATACGTTCAACGAGTTTTGAGATGTGCGAGTTACGAACGAACGCATATACATGCATACGTACAGGCATCAAGCTGAAAATAGTCAAAATGGATTCAGTTATGTTTAAAACGGATATTTTCATCAAAATCTCGAGATGTGAGTTTTGTCGGTTTCACATTGCCTACTTATATAGGCTCAAGTGACAGATGGTAATTCTATAGAATCACTATTTCATCCTACAATGGTTATTATTTTTATGTTGAATTGATTTGAAAAAAGAAACAATTAACAATAGAAAAAATTATTTGTTCCAGATTTTTACCAAGTTTATCTTTCTGAAAGCTTCGAATTGATACCAAACTAGATATAATTAAAATTGAGTTAAAAAACGCGGGATGAGGGATTTACTGAGCTTGGATAAATTATGTCGCTAACATGAACGAACCACATAAATGTGAAGATGATGTGTTCACAGATGGATTATTCAAAGTGCAGAGCTTAAGATGTATCAATGTATCGGTAAATTATTATTGCGAATTCTGATATATCAGACAATCCTTGGTATGGTGGATATATCGGTTTCAGATGCATAACTGATTCAAATAACATTAAAAAAAAATCTGACGTGAACATCACGTGACTTACTTGTACATCATTGGATATATATATATATATATATATATATATATATATATATATATATATATATATATATATATATATATATATATATATATATATATATATATATATATATATATATATACATATATATATAATACGAAGTGATTTTGTGTTTGATCGTATATATCATTGGATATGTATAATCAAACACAAAATCTCATCGTTCCACAGTTAATCGTTTTGGATTTAGTCAAGAGATTCTCGGAGTCTGTCGAGTAGAATGCGCTTTCAGCCGGATCGGTTGCTATGGAAACAGTAGGCCACTTCCGGTTCAGTCTATTGCTATAAAAATAGTAGGCAATCATTCAGAGGCTACAGCAGACTGAAATACCAAATTTCACTATTCTACACCTGATCGTTTCGAATTTATGCGAAAAGTTCCAAAAGACTGTCAAGTTCAAATACTGAATTTCAACATCCTACGGTTGATCATTCTGGATTCTTAGAAAAATTCTAAAAAAGTTCCAAGTAAAGTGCACTTCCGGTACAGACGATCGGAATTATAATGCGAGGTGCACAATTAGGCCCTATACCAGTCCTAAATACAAAATTTCAACATTATGCGTTCAACTAGTTTCAAAATTTGCGAGTTACGAACGCACGTACGCAGGCACGAACGCAAGCACGAACATGAATTTTGTCGGTTTCACAATACTTCCTTGTTACTTTGTAGAAGTAAGTAAAAATACAATTATTGTTTGAATATCCTTTTCGACACTCCTACTAGAATTGTTCTCGCAAGAGCTTTAATTTGATAACAAATACAATAGAACAAATCTACCTATTTTAGGAAACAATTGACGAACATTTGCATATGATGACCGGATATGAGTACTAATAGTTCGAGTTTCAGATAATGATTTTCATCAATCCTCACATACGGGTGCTCTAGAAAAATGTAGCAAATCTTATAAAAATCCAAATTTCAATAATAAAAAATAAGGCGTTATTAAGTTGTCGATTGCCCACGAGAGCGAAGTTCGCTCAAGTGGGCAATCGACAACATTGCACGAGTTGCAGATACCATTTTTTATTATGAATGTGGGATGAATATTATTTTGCGTTTGTTTTTCCAGGTGGTAAATGATTTGCGTGCGACAAGTTTACTTGTCGCACTCAAATTATACTTGGCCCTCTCAAAAAGCAAAGAGCTATTTACCGCCCGGAAAATCGTGCGCAAAGTAATACTTATCCCGCATGAGTAATAAAATAGTATATAATTATTTGTACTTCATTATATCTGTTCAATCGCCGCAAACGGATAGATGAATGACAAAAAATAAAATTTTGAAGAATGTTTCAGGTGAAGGTTGCTCCAGATCATCCAGAGCCTTTTTTATTTTATGATGAATACTACCGTTCATAAAATAACCGCAAGAGACTAAAAAGTTCCATCAATACATTTTTGGTATCATTGATTGAAAAAAAACTTATTCACGAAGATAAACCTAGATTTATACTAAAAAACTTCAATATGAAATTCGAGTCAAAAATTTATACGCTTTCTTGATTTATTGTGCTTTCAGATAGATTGACTGATAACCGATAGACCGAAAGATCGACAGATCCACAGACCGACATTCAAATTTGATGGGCTGATTTAAGGGTTTTCTTCTCTATCATATGAATGCATGCCTGTGAAATTGCTGTAAGCAAAAGCAGATACTTCAACAGGTTCAAATTTTTGTGATAAATACTTATCAAGTTGACAGCTTACTTCATGCTGTTACTGGATTAAATAATCATGAGAACGCCATCTTAATGGTTGGTTGAATCACGAGATGAGGGTAAAAGTGCTAAGAAAATACTTGAGAATTCAGGAGAAAGGTATCGAGAAGCATTGTCACTCCCTATATATAATTGTCATGAGAATTGAAACTAGCGTAAGGAATTTCTGATATGATATGAAGCTGAAGAGCAGAATTGAATTTGTTAAACAAATTTCAAATTGAATAAGACTAGGCTATACGGTTTTATTCATTTATAATTCAAATTTATGATTCAGAATACAATCACAATGAAACCGTCCTCTGCAAAATTGAGTAAGCTGACTGTTCTTGTGAGATATTTACGATGATTCTCTTGTGCAGTGGAAGTAATCGTTTTTGAGTGGCTGGGTCGGTGCAAGCAGGTGCACATGTCACATTTACCAAGATCTATTTGATTTCAGAGGCAAGTGAACAAGCTGCACTTTACTGTAACTGAGCTTGTGTGTCCTCAAGCTCTGAGCAGATGATCCACCTTTTGCTTCAGGCTTTACGACCTGGTCCAGAGGTTTACCTATCATTTTGCATCATGTCATCCAAGAGCACTACTTTGGAGGATGATATATTGAGCGAAAGAGAAAATAACCAGATGTATATACAAGAGTGTCCACATTTGAATAATCATAGTTATGGAAAGTATAGTGAGAGTTTTTTTGGGTAATGTTGTATCATCCATCTGTCAGGAGCGGATTCACCTAACTGTTCCTTCTAATCAATGATCTGAAAGAAGATTTCCAATCCTTAGAATAAATAAAATTAATACCAATCACACTTTTTACTGGGAACATGTGTGACAGATTCCCATAATGCATGATTTTTATTTCCTTAACGATTACCAATCGTAAAACTACGGGTGCTCTCTTTTTTAGTGGAGAGTATACTACAGAGTTTATTATAATTAAGTGCAAATCCTACTGACTTTTTGTCTGTCGGCGGGATTCTGTCCCATGGCCCCTAGGTTATAAAGCAGGCATATTCACACTGAGCTATGGATTCTCAATTCTTTGTGCAATAAAACAAAGCTTATCAAGAATTTATGATCAGATTGAACTTCTTTGCGGTTGATTCGAAGTTGTTAACATTTTTGGTATCAGTTGCAAATATCAAGGATACGTCAAGTCTCATCCCGTATTTTGTAATGATAATTAATCTATGTGGGTGATAAATGGATCACCTGCTATGATCCTTTTGTGCAGGTCACGTGACCTAGCCTCTTAGCCAACGACTTAGTGCCGGACATGGTCAGACTATTTGTTTGTTTGACACACAGATGTTGAGATGTGTATACAAGCACTTCCACTAAGTGATAATTAAACTAGGAGAGATGTAGATAGACAAGAAGGTAACTCATGGATAACTCATATGTTAAATAACATATATTTTATAACACTCTATCAGCGATCTTTATCGATACATTTCCAACTGTGAGTCCAACATTTCAGGAAAACAAGGCAAATTGTAATACGATCTGAAGTCATTGCACGACAAGTTATTTGTAGCTTTGCTGAAATCAAAAAGATAAATCATATAAAACACTAGGATCAAGTATATTTTCCAAGAATTAAGAAGAGAAAATAGTAATATCATATTGATTATTTTATTACCATGAAGAATCGATCTAATGAATTCAATCTCAAGTCTCTACATATATATTCACATCTCCCTGTACCCTCGATAACAGACACTCATTCGTATTATCCTCCATTACTGTTCGTACACCCCCATTACAATCATCAACAACCTCTTGACCACTGAAGAGGGACAAAACAACCCTTCCCTTCGGTCGTTGTGTTTGTGACCATCAACATCCTCATCCATTTCATAATGACCTAGTCTTTCCTGTCCATGTCCATTGTGAAACATTCCATGACGACGGCTGCACCGCTATCCAAGAATACATAACAAACCTACGCCGAGATTCGGAATGTGGGTTGTCCCCGGACCACGAGACAAATGTAGGTGGTTTTGCCAAAACATAGGTAAAAGCAGAACCGATGACAGTCTAAATGGAAATAGCGTAGAAGATAATTTTGAGTAATTTAGTATTTGCTTGAGCCTTAAGTAGCTTACATCTTAGCTCCGCATTATAATTGAGCATGTATTTGTTTTTTCTGTGAATGACCCTAAAAATATTTCGTGTAATCGCAGAGTTCGATTGTGAACTCTATCCAGAAAATGTGTGATCATCAAGTATGCTATTGGATGGGGTTCATCATCAGTCTTGTATTTACTCACATGATGTGCTAACAACATTGGCGGAGCAACCAAACTAAGATCGTGTCAAAAGGAATGTATTTATACAAAGAGGATGCTAATTCTCTATTTAGATGATTGGAAGCACTTGAAATCCCTTCCGAAATCAGTGATGATACACATCTATTTCATAGGAGAAGGTAACTAATTAGCCAGGTACCTTCGTCATTCATACTCTAGTTTCCAATTAACACATGTCTGAAGGCACGTCATTGCATTCATTGTTAACTCCGCAGACTGAAGGGCAGGTAAAAGGAAGTCACGTTCAATTACTGAACACATTAAATTATTAAGTACACATTATCCGTGAATTACCGTTCATATTTCATAAATGGAAGATTGCGATAAGGGTGCGCTGTAAGCACGAGACACGTGACGTTCACGTGTATATACGTGGGTTGCGTGATACAGTCACCTTCATGCTTTCAGGAGGACGGGTAGGTAATGATTTAATTTGTTCCATGCAACCAGTTCAAGTTACAGAAATAGGACAAGCATGTTAAAAATTGATATGACTGAACTTTAGCAGGAGTAAAAGGCATTCGTGGTCAGTAGAACTTGAGCACAAAAACTGAACTAGTAAATACATAAGTATAATGTGTAATATTATCATAATTACGGTCAAGATGCACAACAACAAGAAAACTAACCGATTGGTATGACTTTATCTAGGAAGGCACTAGACTCCAAACTCTACTATAGATCGTGAGTTGGGCTGCCAACCGTACTGAGTCTCTGTACTAGATATTGTTGGAGAAATATATGATACGCAAAAATACCATATTCTTAACACTGAAATCCCACAAACAAAACCTTCATTGTAAAAATTTATCAACGCGCTTCACAGAAAGGATATTTTCGATTATGAATTCGAAAACCTTTTCCTTTTTTTTCCCTCATTTTGCTCAAATGGCCTGTGTCTTAACATTTACATCCTCTCTGCTCCAGTTCTTTCTCCACTCTTTTTTCCATATTTTCATGGGTCTTTCTCTCTGCTTTGTTTTTGCTGTTCTTGCTTCATACACTCCTCTTGTCGTTTTTTCTTCTTCCATGCTTCGTATATGTCCTCACCATCTTAATTATCTCTCCTCTATTATGTTTTCTATCGGTTTTAGATTCAGTGTCTCTCTATATTCCTTGTTTTTCGTCTTGTCCAAGATTGTAATTCATCCTATTTTTCTCAGGAATCTCATTCTGTGCTGTTTAATTTACTGCGTTGACTTTTTGTTGTTATCCAGGTTTCTAAGCCGTATATCAGGATAGATGCAGCTACTTCATTGTATACTTGTGTTTCAATCTCCTTTGGTATTTCTTCATTTGTTAGTATAGTGCTCTTTAACGCCTTAAACAGCCTGCCTGTGGCTCTTGTTCACAATCATTTGATAGACTGATTGTATTAAAGCATTTGACACCTTCATTTCCGGCAAAAAATTGTTAAAAAATGCAAGAAGTGCAGAAAAACATAGTTTTTATGAAAATGAATCAGTAACAAATATGCATTTGTCTGATTTTTGCTTTTGCCATAGAATACTATATTTTCTCGTGGTAAACCATATTTTTCATAGCTCATTTAGAAAAATACTATATTTCGCCAAAGAAATGTTGTCATTACTAGTCGTGTATAGTTGCACTAGCTTTCATATTTCAGAGTTGTACTTAAAACTAATGAACAGTTTGGTATTTCTGTCCCAAGGCCGAATTACATAGTGATTCGAGTCAGTCAGAAGTATTGTCCCAAATATTTTCGTATTTTATTTGACTCGTATGGGCAATGGTCTTGGAGTCCAAGCGCTACTATTATTCAACCAACAATAAAAGTTCCTAATTTCGAGTATCAAGCAGACCTGAGATCAAACGATATTGTGAGTTATCAAAATTATGTACTCAAACTGAGCGACAGATCACGACTCGCTTTGCGTTCTGGACTCAAGCTGGTGGATCAACAGCGCTCGGTTTAACTGGGTCTAAGAGGCAAGGTCGGATTTGATCATGGACTTTCATGAACGACTGCCCAGGGCGGTGAATACTCAGAATTTTGGAAGAAAGATTGAAATTTGTCAGATATTCAAAATTCTGTTGCAAAGATATCATTCTAATTTAGAAACAGCAAAAGCTAAATCTAAAGAATAGCAGAATCATCTAGATGATGAAAGCGCATTTTTGACAGCTCATGAATGCTTGTTACTACAGAGATTTCGCAAATTATCATCTCTCACAGTTACTGAGTTTGAAATCAAGCAGTTTGGGAAAACTTACAAAATAGCAGCTTCCATTTAGTACTAGTTTCAAGTTGACTTTTTGATAGGTACATAATTTATGCATGTACAGACTCAAAAATTTCTTTTAATCTTCATTGTTTAGTTATTGACTGACGGGAGGTCAAGTTCTGTACCTTGAAATGGTAATTTGATCTTTATCAAGGCTATATAAAGAAAAATACACCGAAAGTAATCAAATTCTCATCCAATAATAATAATTCATTCTAATAAGCTTCAAATTCGCGTCAAACAAGCCATTGAATGAATCCCGGACAGATTTGACAACTGTACATAATAATAGTGGCACCTGCGGCGAAAGTTGTAACTAGATTTTCATCTACTTTAATAAATTTTAGTTGCCATATCCCTAATATCAAAGATATCTATGAGCATTGTTTCACTTGAAACAAGTAATTGAATAATTTAAGCCCGGTTTCTCCACAGCGTCTTAAGTACTTCTTAGATCTTGAGCTGTAGCTTGAGATTGAACCTCGTCTTAACTTGTTGCACCGCTCTATTTAAGTTCTGTTTCCATCTTGAGACGGTCTTAAACATAAGTTGTCATTTTTCACGACTTAAGATGAAATTCATAACCTATAGTATACTTGTTAGTCTTTGATTCAGTACTTCTGTTCTAAATGTCAGTGTAGCGAAACGTGTTTTCTGCATTTTCCCCATTGAAACATTTTATTAAAAAAAGGTGAGTGATTTTAGACAATATAATAATTATATATAAAAAACAGAACAGGTTGTGGATAGATGGACAATTTTTACAATAATCCTCACATTGAGGACGTGGACGAAATTGACGAGGTTGATGAAGTTGACGAGGTTGATGAAGTTGATGAGGTTGACCAGATTGCTGGAGTTCCAAGAAGAGTTTATAATAGACTATATTGCTTCAACCATTTTTCTGATGAAGACTTTTTCAAGAGGTTTCGATTGACAAAAGCCACGGTTTTAAATGTATCGCCGCAAATAGAGCAAAACTTAGAATATGTATCTGACAAGTGGGTTTATTATAATATGCACAATCCTAATCATATAAAATCTTAAAATTTTTATTCTAGCAACAATTGTATAAGTCCAATGAATCAACGTTTGTTAACATTGAGGATGTATGCAACAGGTGGGCATTTATTATCCATCGGAGATTTTATTCAATGTGATAAGTCAACAGTGTCTAGAATATTTTCAAAAGTAACCACAGCAATTGCTGCTATTTTGAGACAATATATTTACATGCCGAGGAACCAACAAGAAGTGGCTAAGCGACAAAATGATTTTTATGAGGTGTCAGGCTTCCCAAAAGTCATTGGCGCTGTAGATGGTTCACATGTCAAAATAAATTCACAAGGTACTTACACAAAATGCAAAGTGACCATATGTAAATACGAATTTTATAATCTTTTAGGTGGAGCTGATGCCGAAATTTATCGCAACAGAAAGGGGTATTTTTCAATCAATATCCAGGCAGTTGCAAGTGCAGATCTGATGTTTCAAGATATAGTTGCTCGCTGGCCAGGTTCAACTCATCATTCAACCATATTTAATAACAGTAGAGTTAAATACAGGATTGAAAATAATGATTTTGGCAATTCATTTTTATTAGGTAAATCAAGCATTGTTATAATATTTCAAACTTTATAGTGTTGGGAAAAATGTATAATTTTGTTATATTTATCACTTTAGGTGACAGTGGTTATATGAGTCAACCTTATTTGTTGACACCATTTTTAAATCCACAAAATCATGGAGAAAGGGAGTATAATAGATGTCACATTGCAACCAGGGTAAAAGTTGAGCATCTTTTTGGTGTGTGGAAACGACGTTTTCCGATTATGGCTTATGGTTGTAGACTGAAGCTTGAAACAATATTGAACGCAATAGTGGCTACCGCCGCATTGCATAACATTGCACGCCTGAACGGTGAACCAGAACCATTGCCGGAAAATATGATAATGCAACATGACTTGCAACAACTTATATTGAATGGTAATATTCCTTCTATTCCAGCTGGCATAGAACATCAGGATGCATTCAACATTCGCAGAGATCTGGCTCAATTATATTTTAATAGATAATTTTTTGTTTGATATTGTAAGACGTATTCAAAATATATTTTCTAATTTCATAAGTAGATATATTTTTCGTTATTCAAGTCAAACACAAATTTCATTTCCATATTTATTTATAAGTTTATCTATAATGAACTTAACCATCACTATTTCTCATTGCTAATTCTGACATAAACATTGCTTTTTCATGATCGAGCTCGAGCTGCATCATACTTTTCTTGTGCTGTATTTCCAATGTATGGAGCTCTTCTTTATGTGCAAGGAGCTTTTTCTCATGCAGCAATTCGATTTTAGCTTTTTCCACCATTGTTAGCTTTTCTTGTAGTTTTGGTCGTCTTCGAGAGGCCCATGTAACTTTATTATCAACTTTTGGAGTTGAGGCAATAAGCTCCTTCTTTCGATTTGACGGCGTGGTGCCTTCTTCAGACACCAGAAGTAGCTGGTCCTCTAGATGCGGTTCATGGTGCTCATGCAGTAGAGTATACTCCATTTCTGGATTAACTTGCACTTCATCAACAACTATAAAAATGAACACATTACCATGTACATGATTAATTCAAAGAAATATTCGCAAATCATACCTATTTCTTTCTCCAACGCATCGCTATCAAAACTAGGCTGGAGACCTGTAACAGTTGTGTTGTTGATTATGCTAATAACAATATCATTATTTGCTCCTTCTAGTATCAATTCAGGATCTCCGCCAGTTTTGTAAGTCTCAATGCGTTCCTTCGCGCAAGATTTTATAGTTTCTTGTTTGATATTGCTCCACAATTTGCGTAGAGAGTCGACATCTCTATACACACTACTGTGTAAGTTGTAATTATCACTAATTGATTTCCAGGCTGCTTCTTTCTGTTGATTGGATGCACCATTTGTACGTTTGTTCTCAATAATTGCTTTATATTTCTCTACATAGCTAGTAAGAAGTCGCTTATCTTCTGCAGAATAATTGATTCTCTTGCTGGCTTTCTTGGATTTTGATGCTTCCATTTATACAAATATAATATAAATAGCAATAGCACACAAATGCAGAAAAAAACTAAGTGAAAATATCAAAGTTTTGCAAAACCTGTACAACGACGAAGGTCAACATGAAGCTTGTAAACAAACGTCAAACAATATTTCTGCCGATCGCTGGTTTGTTAGACAAATAGCGCGTGATTTGAAAATAGCCAATCACATAACAGAAGGTTTTGCACAAGATTGAGAATACAATGTTGCCAGGTATATTAATTTTAAAGAAGATCTTAACTAAGACGTTGTTCAAGATTGATGGTACAACTCATATTTAACTTAAGAAGGTCTTGGAGTGAAGCTCTACTTGGCTGAGATCCGTCTTAAGTCGAGATGGAGAAACCGGGCTTTAATCCTCCACAATCACTGAGCTTGAATTAAAGCAATTTGTGCGAACCTACGAAACAGCAATTCTTATTTAGTACCAGTTTCAAGTCTGTAGATAGTATAGTTGCTGAGAACTCAGCGTCACGCCAGCCAGCCAGCCAGCCAGA
This sequence comes from Dromius quadrimaculatus, assembly GCA_963989225.1. NCBI lineage: Eukaryota > Metazoa > Arthropoda > Insecta > Coleoptera > Carabidae > Dromius > Dromius quadrimaculatus. The sequence continues at coordinate 11,558,594 of OZ022328.1, forward strand.
CAACCAAAGTGAATATAATAGCGCTTTTTTACAAAAAAATGCGCTAAAAATGCCTTGAGTAGAGCTTTTAAGTATAGCTTTGATTATAGGCAGTAAGTACATAGTTCACACTTACAGACATTTGGTCTATTTGGTGAACACATGTAAAAGATAAAAACTTTGACTTGCACCTAATTTATGAGCATATTTTGTTCGCACATTATATTAAAGTGAACTACCAATCACTGATAAATGTTTTAAGTTGTGAAGGTGGTCAAAACATTACTTTGAATTACTAAGGTTCAATGCCATGTCCAAATTATTAGTTTAAGTTATATGTAAACTGAGCAGGTGATGTGAAAGATTAACAAAAAAAGATTTCGATTGTATTGGTTTTTGTTGAAAATATTGGGACGCAAATAAGAAGGGAGAGAGAGGCGGCAGGCTCACTACTGCCCAGGGCGGCACGAAAGGTAGATCAAGCCCTACCAGGGAGTCAACAGACGGTAAGCATTATGTATCGTGTTATCATTTAGTGCTCGTATTCATACCGAAGAGACCGCCGAAGCACACTTTATTTGTTACTCAAGTCGAGATTCAACTATGCAGAATAAATCATCTTGAAAATCTATGTTTTCGTGGATCCACGAAGCTCTCAAAAATTATAATTTGAATCATTTTATTCTGCTTGGTCTAGAATCTTGAGATAGCTTTGACCCCTCGAGTTGGTAATCCAGATGTCATTGATATTTCATTGCTGTGTAAAAAAATTGGGAAAATAAACGTTCTAAACTCAAATCAAATACTAGGTAAGCTGCATTAAGACGCACTGCAGCTACAGATTGGACTGAATCTTCGGATATTGGTTGGAATATTTGTTCATTGGAACTGGAATGGCATGTGCTTCTTGGAAAATTGAATCAAGAAATGAATTGCGAGATATGTGATACAACTAAATAGCTGATATAAAAATGAACAAGAATAGGACTCGAGAAAGTGGCAACGAGTGATCCAATATGAATAATATATATATGAGAAATACCAATAAGAATGATATATTTTTAAATTTAAACAAAACAAAGAAAAATTATCTTCCTCTAATCTTTTCTAATTCATTTCGAAAGTTCTATCAATAGCATTTATGCTTTGAACAACACATGATTCAAATATCCTTCGCAACTACAAATTCAGGAGCGAGTTCTATGAACCCAATATTCGGCCACTTTGTGGAACAAATCCGTACAGATTCTACGAATACAGTGCTGTATGTTAGTTTCGTAGTTCGTACGGACTGTTATTCATTCGCATATACCAATGGCATCATGTAACTCGATGAAAAATGATCTAATGGTGTTAAATCACAGCTACTTGAGGGTCAAGAATCTAGTCGAAGTTGTTCAATTCTCCTCGAATTTCTTGCAGCACGAAAAATCAATGTTTCACAAATTTTTCCCCCCAATCAGTCAATGGTTCTACTAGAAGAACATGTCATCTAAACCCATTTCTTCCATTCCATTGTTCGATATCTTTTTTCGTCCACTGTAACCGCATTTTCTTCTTAATTCAGAATAATATTGTCGAGCAATGCCACCATACCATAAACTACATCAGACAGCGACTTTTCCTGTCCACATAGCAGTTTTGCCAAAAATATGATCCTTCGGAAGAAAATATCTTTTTAAAACCCGTAATTGGTATGGTAGGGTCTACAAGACCCCAGCGTTTTATTTTTCTTGATAGTTCAAACAGTTTTTGATCGATAGTGCTGTCCGCCCGTGTACCTTTCAGACAATGCGTATGATGCTTCTATCCATTTTCATCTGTTATTATCAGTCTATTGGCAGTTTTTGTTCGCTTGGGGTCTGTGAGACCCCACCATACCAATTACGTGATTCTTTTGTACTTAAAATGATCTTATTCTTGACGTTGTGATAGCAACTTTATCATGCAAGCGAATGATGATTATAAAGGCAATGGCAAGACAACTTGTTGTTTCCCATATGAGAATAAGAATTTAAAATAGATATCTGCCTAGGATTCTATATGAAGCAGAACATTGATTTCATTCTGAAAAAAAATGTTGCTGAAGTACAAGAATATGTAGCAAATCAATAAGAGAAACGAGTCAGGTGTGCTTAGTGTTCACATGGGTAACACCAGAAAATCAAGGTAGCATTAATGCTGTTTGCCATTTTCCTGTATGTGGCAGTTGCACGCAAAGTGTCTGCAAAGATTGCCCAGAAGAACCCTTGTAATTTTTCACTTGAAATTACAGAAATGTCACTGTATTCGATTTAATGTTTGAATTTGAATGTATATTTCATGTTAGGAATGTTCAGAAACGTGACATGTTTTGATTGTAATAATTATCTAAACTCCAAGAAAGTTCAGACTCTCAGTTCTTTTTTTATCGGTATTTGTCTGTTTTTAATAAAATTATTCTTCATGTGAAAATATATTCCATTCCAAATACACCATACGTTGAACTATACCAGAATGGTCATATACCACCTAAAGGAAATCTATGAGTCTGACTGATCCCACCCTACTAACGAAGTTCCAATAATTGTAACATACCAGTTACGGATTGAAAAGAAATTGAAAATATTTACCAGATTCTCTAAAGCTTGATTGTAGAACAAATGACGCTTATGGTAGTCAAGTAGCTTGAGTTCCTGAGGCCCTGTTGTACAGTCTCAGCTTATCCAAAGTTTAGTAAAACCAAGTATAATTTCTATGATTACAATTATTTCAGCAATTGTAACCATAGAAATTAAACTTGGTTTTACTAAACTTTGGATAAGCTTAAACTGTACAACTGGGCCTAAGCCAGCACAATCTTGTAATAGGGAAAGCTATCAATCCTCAAAATTCGTCAAGTTGTCATCGATGAGAATCCAACTTCTCAAGTATGACAATTTATCGACACATGCTAGACTTAATTTCATTTGTTTTAAACATGGCCGTCGTTATATTTTGAAAACATATCATGGCTGTTGGGAAACTTTTCAGTAAATAATTCAAGGAACAACGTTCATGCACCATCTTTCAAATTGCCAAAATACGTACGTATCATTTTATTGGCTCTGGAATATGAATAATCAGGAAATATGAATCATGAAACGTGATATATAGTTCTATATATGTATTTTCATAACGTGGATATGTACGAAGTCATATATGGAGCAGTGAATGTTTGACCTAGATCTACGAAATTCACGACAAAAATATTCACTTTTCAAAACTTCAAGCACAGCATAAGAAATAAAAATGTGAAGCTTATTTTCTGATAAAAGTTGTGATTCAGAGTCTACTTCAATTTGTTCCCAGATAAATTCATTGTCAGAACTTTCCCTAATGACTGGAAAAGAGCATAGAGTTCCAAGATTGTAATATTCGTTTTCAAAGTTTGGGTTGAAGTTGAAGTCATACAAAGCTGCAGAAATGTGCTGCTATGTTATTTCATTGTATTTTCAATCTACTGTTGTAATTATCCAAAGAACTTTGTCAGTTGGCAAGTATCTACGAATGAGCAGCAAAATCCAGTCGAATGAAGCGAAGAGAAGAGAATTCATTCGAATGAAATTAGACACATTATTTCACCGCAATCTTTCAAATTGTGAATTAATACTCCACGTATTTGTGTATCTAATAAATTACTGAAATTCGCATTAAATGTCTGGCCTAGGAAGATGAAGATCCGCGATAATGAAGAGAAGTAATTATAAAGTTTGATGTTAAAGCGGAAATAGAAATACAGATGTTCGCTTAGGAGAAGGGGCGAGAAGCGCAGGACCAAAACGTGCCAAAGATACTAACAAAGTTGGTTCTGCACGTACCGAACAAAATTGCGTTTATGTGATAAGAAACATGATAAGAACGAGAGAATATTGAAGGGATGAAGCAACTTAGATACGAATGATTAAATAACTCGCAACGATAATTCACATTGTAATTATTGTAACGACATCTCATTTTTGTGCAGCTAATTGTCGGTATTCTGGGTGCCATCTTTACCCTGGATCAGTTCGTGTAAGTAATTCAAGCGGGTGCTCGCATAAGTGAGTAGTTTGCTGTACAATGATGAAAATTTAAATTATTTTGAATAGGCTCAAGATGATGGCATAAATTCTTGACTCTTACTCTAATTTGACTTTCGTACTTGAAACAGCAACGCAGACCGAATCTATTCTTCTGAACTAAACATCAACTGGACCGGACTTAATCTACTGAATCAGACGACAGTGGTAAATCAGATTCAGTCATAGTAAATGGAGTCGGGCTCAATCTACGGAATCAAACAAACAACAGCAACTGGGCTGAATTTCAAACTGAATTGAATGTCAACTATTGGATTAGAAATTAAACGAACGACGACAAACTGGACTCAGTCAATCTGAACTGATTGAAGATTGGATTTGTTGGAATTCCTGGATCCGAAAAACAACAGTGCACTGAATGAAACCAATCTGGACTAAACGGTAACTGTACCAAGCTTGATCTATTGTATTAAAAAAAACGATGGTAGATTGAATTTAGCTATACTGAGCTAAACAGCAACTGGACGGGATATAGTCTCTATCAATTAAAAACTTTTCTAAAACAGCTGAAAACTGACCATGTGGTCAATGTCAGTCTGAGCGCTGAGCATGGCGTTTTTTATTTGATATTCACTTAAATTTTACTCGACTTCTCACTCAAAATTGTCAAAACTTCAACTGGAAAATGAATTATTTTAGACTCATATACCCCTTTGCGAATCCAAGTTGGATACAAACACATGATATACAGTGTCGCAAATCACATTCAAATCTAATAATTGAAGTTATCGCAATTATTCAAAATTGTTCCTAGGGGTCGCAGTTCTCACACAATGGCAAATCAGTTATTTCACAGTTCTAAATTTCTACGTCTCAATAATGCTTTGACAGTATCACAATTCTTATCCTTATTCTGTTTCCAGATCACTGGATGGTCAAGTACGCTCCAAATATGTATTAGTGGAAATTGGTGTAGAATCGACATCAGATCTTCCACAAGTAGTGAAGAATAATGATACAGCAGGTTTAAAACAAGATTTCTCTCGGAATAACATGTAACTATCAACTTTGCCATCACAGATAGTATAATTGGAACAGTAAGAGCAGATATCTGCTGTAGCCAGCAAAGGTCTTCTCCAACCATGAATTATATGACAAGTTTCATTGCTGATATTTTAAAGAGACAGCTGCTATTGACACTGTGACAGATAGCGGTTGAATGAGATCACCATTCAATTTTACAACAGCCATAGGTTTCATGTCCAGTTGCTTCAGTTGATCCCAAACTTGACATAGTCTGGTCAAGTTGCAAAAAAAAACATTCATTTCAGTTTTGTACTATGCTCATCGGCCCGAGAGCTTCTAATTGATACCAACCTGGACATCATTTGGATTACTTGTCAAAAAAGATTTACAATCGTTCAAATATAGTCTGATACTTCTACGAGAATCATTCTCGCAAAAGCTCCAATTTTATATCAGACAGGATAGAGCCAAATCACCTATTTTGGAAGAACAATTGACAAACTTTTGCGAATATGAGTAATAACGATCATAATTTCACATTTGGATTCTCATTATCTCTTTGCTTCAGATAAATATGAGAAATTTAATAATAATCCAAATTTTAATAGAAACAAATGAACCGCTGATAATTTTAAGGAATATTCAAGGTGAAATTTATGCTAAATTATTTGGGAATCAATCTCAGTTATCTAATATTTCATGATAAATACGACTGTTCATAAAATAAACGTGAGAAACTGAAAAGTACCATCAATGAAGTTTTGGTACTACTAGTTAACTAATTTTTCTTCACAAACTTGAATCCATAGTCCGGGAGTCGAGTATGATCAGACTTATGGCAAAATTGTGGATGCATCAATCGGGTTTTCAGGTGTAAATAGGATGCCAGACTTGTTTCTGTTATATTCATGTAGATTATTGTAATTCAGTTCTTTTGTCGAATAGTATATTATGCTACAAGGATAGAACGACTGTCATTTTTGTCCAGGATAAATTTGGCTGCATTCGGTGGAGACGAGGGCAAAGCCTGAGGCAGAGGCGTGGGCGAAGCACGAGGCGAAGACGATGGCAAAGCCCACGGCGTAGCTCCGTACAGCCAAATTTATCCGTGACAATAATGACAGTCGTTCAGTGTTCGTGTTGCATACGATACTTTTTGTAACAAGTGCACCGAAGTACCCCCATTATTAAGCTTTTTAAATAAATTTGGATGTATCGAAACTATCTTATCGATTTGACAAACAGATTTTTGCAAATGCAATCACATTACAGTAAACTAATACAATAAAACATAACTTACATGATCTATTTTATTGATAGATATTTTTCACATTTTCTGTGCTATAGCGTTCACAATAAATGCACATACTATAACGAACACATTCTATAATACAAATTTCTTAAAATATCAATGTGACATATATCAATGAAATGAAAAAATCCAACGGCATCCTGATCCATGATCTACAATTCCATTTTTACCCAGCGGAAAAAAATATCCATTAATTCCCAGTCAACAGAGAATTGATAAAAATTGTTACCATGGTTTGGAATTGAGAAATTTCGGAGCAGAAGTTAGCTCAGTAATAGGATACTTTCGGTGTATGTGTTACATAAAAATTTTTATGACATGTTTGGACTTTGGAACTTTGTGCGTTGCAGAAATTGAATCTTTTTTCTCCATAATAATTGTCAAGGCTCATATCGTTGAATCTTCTGTTTTAGGTTTTTACGTGGTTTTTTCTCAGACTTTGGGTGAATGCCAGAGAAATTTTGTTCTTTTTGCACTAAATTCACATCTAGTAATATGTATATTTCCAATTTTTAATCTGTAATTATCTAGATACCTTTTTGCCTTGTTCATTTTTGTATAATTTTTTCTAAAGAAGACTTTCAGATAGAAAGTCGAAACGTCAAAATGAAAATGAATATACAGAATTTGAACCAAGAATAGTTATTTACATAATTAGTTAGGAAAAGTGCTATATTGTTTGACGAAACGTAATATTCGCCAAAACGAGCGCAGCGAGTTTTGCAAATTACGTGAGTCAAACAATATGGCTTTTCATAACGTATTTTGTACAAAATTTTATCTAATTCCGTCAGAATAACTTTATCTATATTTTTGAATGAACACATCTCTTACGTTACATCCCAAAATTCAGATGACTGTGATTCATGACCATCTATTTTTACTATAGAAACAAAAATGCACTGAAATAAACAAATATCAAATTTTCACAAAATGTCAAAATAATTTTTAAAAATGTACTCAAGCAGTGATATCCTGAGTGCTATTGTACCCTTTGATTTGAAAGACTCTGCCAATGCTGCATATTATAAATAATAAATCATTCTTTCAATTGTACGCAGATAAGTATAATTGATTAGCTCTGAAACATGGCCAGTTATGTAAAGTCATTACGTAACTACTTTACGCAACTGTTGCAGGACAGTTATGAAAAATGGAACGTTTCATAACGTCAGAAATTGATGTAAAATTTGACTTTTCGAAACGGAATTAGATAAAATCTATTTATCTAATTCCGTTTTGGAAAGTCAAACTTTACATCAATTTCTGACGTTATGCAACGTCCCATTTTTCATAGCTGCAATGCAAAAGTTGCGTAAAGTAGCATAAAGTAGTTACGTTATGACTTTACGTAACTGGCCATGTTTCAGAGCTGATCAATTATACTTATCTGCGTACAATTAAAATAAAGATTTATTATTCACAGTATGCAGAATTGGCAGAGTCCTTAATATCAAAGAGTACTATATCATTCAGGATATTACTGCTTGAGCACATTTAAAAAATTATTTTGACGTTTTGTGAAAATTCGATATTTGTTTATTTCAGTGCACTCTTGTTTCTGTAGTAACAATAGATGGTCATGGATCACAGTCATCTGAATTTGGTGATGTGACGTGGGAGATGTTCCCATTGAAAAATATAGTTAAGATTATTCTGACGGAATTAGATGAAATTTTGTACAGAATACGTTATGAAAAGCCATATTGTTTGACTCACGTAATTTGCAAAACTCGCTTCGCTCGTTTTGGCAAATATTACGTTTCGTCAAACAATATGGCACTTTTCTTAGCTAATTATGTAAATAACTATTATTATGATATAATTCATGTACAGATCATTAGGAAACTCAAATTTGAAATTTCAGTCAAAAATTTGTACGCGTTCTCAAGTTATCGTGCTTCTAAACAGATCGATAAAACGACTTTTTCAGGATCATATTTTTTGAGATCAGTAAGGTCTAAAACGTGAAGATCAAAATCTCGAACTGTCAAAAAAACGTGATTACATAATTACCCCTATTATATTTAGGTCGGGCAAGTAAGAAACACTTCGTCACATTATATCTGATTACAAATATCTTCTTTCGTGAGATACATGCGTATTTATTTTGCCTGCATAATTGGTCTGGTTCCAAAGCATCATAATCACAATTCCATTATCAATCGTAAATTTCAGAGACTTGTATTACTGTAAAGCTCAATTGTTAGACATTATTTCAGGGAGCAAATCAATTCTTGAATGTCAAACCAATTTTTGATTTTATCTACCTCCACTGATTTTGACGTGACATGTGCCTTCTTAAGAAAGTGATTAGTTCAAAACATTCTTCTCAAACTGATCAACTCCTTCACATTTAATTTACTTATTGATGCTTCCCATCATGTTTAGAAGTCTGACTTTGTGTATTTTCATTCACGCTATTGGATTTTCAGTTCGTATGTATTCATTTTATTCTTCATATTGCAACGGAGTGGCTTAGCTCTTGTTTAAAATACAATGTAATAACGGAATCTGTTGATATCCATCTTTGGGCTGTGTTTCTGTTCATTAAAATATCAGTTACTTAGAAGAATGCTCAGGGCTCCCTACAATCTCGAAAAGTTTTGCATCACTTGCCAAGTAATATTTGTCATTAGGTGGATATTATGCTTATCACAACGTTTTTCGAGATTCTTTCATTTTGCGACGGAGATTCATTCGTCGATGAATCTGGAAGAATCTGAAAGTCTACTGGAAATCAGCTTGAAAGAACACCATAAAATTACAAAAACATTAAAACTACAAAATCTAGAATTTTAGATCATGTCTGGATACAGCATCACAACATCAAATGGAAAAAGACCTAAATAATTCACCCTGAAGCGCATTGACATGCGAGGAAACTCATACAGGCAGCATACACTCTCTAAAACCATCAAGTCTGATATTTGTAGCGCACTCTCTCATTGGTCAATTGGGTCTTCAGAAAATACAATAAACGGCACCGTTAATGCTCATTACTCATTGATTAAATATATACACTTCTAGGATCATGATGTAGTTAGCATTTGATAACAATCATATATTTTTCAAAATTTGTGACGTCAAGTAATTTTAATTCCAAATAGAAACAGTGGAAGTTTGTGTTCTAACATTAAAAAGTCATTGAAGAATATTCACAATCTTCAAACATGAAAATAAGCATTAAACGCTCACTTGTAACATAGTGTCAAGTGTTTTGTTCATCTGTTTTAAAACTGGACGTAGAGCGAATAATAGTCGGCTGTTCATCCCAATTCAAAGTAGGTACCTTTTGAAGAGTTTCAATACCATTTCACTAGATGAGTGAATAGTCCGTATCCATTCAAGTTATTGTTCTCATTCCCGTAATCATCTGCCATTTGTTATTAATTTGTATTTTGTGTGCCTGTAATAACATCAGAATGATACTCCAGCATTAATTGTTCCTTTTGGTGCTCATATCTCAAATCTATTCGACTGGCTGTCAATAGATTAAAAAAATACCTGTTCACAACACGACTTTAACTGTTGAAAACAAACAAACTATTATCAAGAGAGCTCTTTTCGATAGATGTATATATTCCAATTCTTCAGTGAATCGAAAATAAATGACTGCAATGCTCTGTTCTTCGTGAAGTACTGTAATTTCTCTACTGCTACTTTGCCGATTTGAACAATTTTTATAAATTTGCCTATTGAGTTTAATATTTTTTATCTTTCTGTGTCGTTATCGTACCTGTCGTTTGCAGGCGGGCGTACGGAATTCGAGTGCTATTTTAAAATCCCCGGAAGCTTGTTTGAAAAGCTGACGGTGCTGAAGTGTCACTCGACAAAGAAACACGAATTTATTCACCGGCTATGAAAACAAAGACGCGCCCTCTTCAATCTAATATAACGCACACTTTTAAACTGATTTCTTTAGCTGAAAATACGCCCAGGAAGCTGATTGCTTGTATCGATCGTACACTAACATCAGAATCGGTCCCGGAAAAAAGTTATTAGCGAAAACATTGCATTGTGCTCATTTTTTGTTTGGAAACAAATGCTTTCCGCATTAAAAGACAATAACTAGTATGACATGAAATGAATGAGGCTTTTTCATTGCAGTTAAATAAATATTCTCTTGTCTTGGTATCTCTTGACCTCAAAATGAGCTCACCTCTATTTATAGAAGTTAATAATTGAAATAAACTCTTTCTTGATTACTGGTACAGAATAAGAATGAAAAGAAAAACTATTATCTTCATGTTCTGTCGTTTTGCAGGATAGTGAGTACTGGACTATCTCAAATTTCTTCCTATCTACCAGTTGAGCGATGCTCTTAAGCAAGTTGACATAAATATTCAATTTCTAGAATAAGTACGCATCCCGATGACAAAATTATGTTGTTTCGTTATAAGATGAAATTAAGTGACGGGATCATGGATATTTGTGCTTGATAGATGGCACTTTTGTCTTTTATTGATGACGATAGAACCTTGAACACTGTAGTAATACTGACACCGTGACTCAACCATCTCATAACATAGTCCATTCAAATGGATGATTCAAAGTATAAAAACAACCTAATACAACAGTTCAATTGCTAGTTAATATTGTACCAAATTAGTATCAAAATACAGATGATACAGAACACCATGAGTGACTTGCTGTTGTTGATATCCTTAGCTATACCTAGAGTACCAATGCCATCGGTGCACACATCTTGACCGTGTGACAACGATTAACCGTATGTACTTTGTGTTATTGCGGCAACAGTGTTGTTCCAAGAGTGAATAATTTGGGAGCCAGTACCACCGCCAAGTGGGACCAAATCTCAAAAAGCTGGTCAAAACCTCAAATAAACTTGGATGCGAACAAAACTTGATAAACTGGGATTCTTGAGGTCACTAATTACGAGTCCGATGTTGAAATTACTATAAACAAAATGGCAGATTCAATATACCTTCACACATGTGAAAATATTCTGTGATGAGAAGATTCCGTCAATTGTAAGAAAAATTATAACGGAATTTTAATATTGAATATTCATCTGAAAGAGTGTAGGAAGAATTGGAGTCCACGTCAGACTCCGAATCAACTTCTGAACTGGACAACGCGGTTGTTCTAAGAGTAAGTAATTTGACCAACTCGCGTCGATGTACACTATAGTACTGGTAGCTATCTATTCGGTGAACTAAACGGCCTATCTGCTAGCCAGATATCCTATTCAACCTATGAGGCAGGTGTGTTATTTTTATATCTGTTCTTGTTACCCAAACTAAGCCTGAAATGCTCCGATGGCGAGGAATTGGGGTGCATGACTCTCTGATGATATGAAGAGGCCATCGTCGAGCTGTAATTCAGTAGGCACACAGTCCATCGGTTACGTCGCCTCGCTGTATCATCAAGCCAATAGCATCCTCGTGGATGGATTCATTAATGGAAGACTCTATAAAATGCTGCTGGATACGGATGCGACGAAGACAATAATAAGATCTGATTTGGCAAACGGAATCTCTGCATCGTTACATCCAACACATTGGCGACTACGTACTGCAACTAGTGAGCTAGCTACTACATCTGGAGAATTAGACTTCACCATGTCTATTGGAAATACTCAACGAAGAAAAAGTAATACTAAATCCAGGAGAGGACAGCGCAGCCCGGGTACCTATAACCAAAGATGTGACATTACCAGTACGCAGTGAGGTCATCATGGTAGCACAGCTTGAAGGAAAGTTTTGTGATGGGACTATTATCGTGCTGGAACAAAGAAATGATGATTTCCGACCTGGCCCTGGGGTTGTAGTGGAGAAATCATTGATCAAGGCTAACAAAGTAATATCAGTTCCAATGATGAACATATATTATTATCCAGTCATAATTAAACGAGGCACAATAGTAGAGGAATGTTCGTCAGTGTTTTCGATTGTCCGAGCTATGACTGGAAATGTCAAGGATAGCACATTGTGTGAAATTTCGAACAGAACAATCAATCGATATCTGACAAAGATTGTCAGAGAGACTGGGACCAACAACTTATCTGTTTCTGTTAGTATACCGTTCAGCAGTACACGAAACAACTGGACAATATTTGGTAGAAGACTAGGTGAAGATCTAGCAGGAGGAGACTACGTTACCAGCCCTCGAAGAAGAATGGACGACATTCATGGCCGAGTTCGTTCAAACATCCAGAATGCTAGCAACCGAATGAAGGGAAATTATGACATCAAGGCCGAGAGAGGTGGTTATCAACCCGGGGATTTGGTGTGGCTTCATAATCCCCAGAAGCATCTAGGGTTGTGACCAGAACTTCAGCGGAGCTGAAAAGGTCCATATGAAGTGATAAAGAGAATTAACGACGTCGTCTACCGGATACGCAAAACTCCAAACGGAAGGCCGAGAGTTGTCCACTTCAATCGGCTAGCCTCATTCGCCGGCGATAACCATGAAGACCGACATGGAGCCATGGTTCGCCGAATTGTTGAGCAAGAACCAACCTTTGAAGAGTTCATGGCCAACTATTCCAACGGTCGTAAAGTGCGTTACGGCGTGACGAAAGAAGAACAACAAGACCTGTTCGCAGTGCCTTTGAATCATTCCCTGGCTCACTGTGTAGCGAGTGACTTGAAGATGCCCCGAGGAATAGCGTCCGCTTTCAAGAAAAACTATGAAAGATTAGAAAAACTGACCAACCAACATCCATCAGTCGGGAAAACACTACACCTAAAGGACACCTGCACAGAGCACAAACGATACTTGTACTATATGGTGACTTAGTCATGCTTTTACCAAAAACCGACATACCGCACTATGTGGTATGCTCTGCTCAACCTCCGGAAGCATCTATTTAACAACGACGTGATGAAGCTGGCAGTACCAAAGTTGGGTTGTGGCCTAGATAAATTGGATTGCAAGGTAGTAAGGAATATGTTGGAAACACTCTTCCGGTCTACCGGAAAAGAAATCCTTGTCTGTAGCTACAACCCTAGACAGTAGACGGATAATGGACGGACCATCGACTGCTACTTCCTCAAAACATTCCGATGTACCAAGGGTGACCAATGCAGATGCCGACATGACTCCTTAGGAATTCGTAAAGAACTGTTTCGGGACGAAATAGTTCTAAGGAGAGGGCAGTGTACCGAATTTAAGTCTATAAATTAGTCATTTCGGCTTGACTGGTGCTTAGAATTGGGGTGGAAATATTTTACATCAAGAAATAAAAGTCAATATATTTGTTTTCTAGTAAATTGCTGGTACCTTTTAGCGTTTTCTAGAAAAGCCTGGACGTTTGCGGGAAAAACGTGATGGGAGAGACCCACAGTATATATGTGACTGACCAAACAGAGAGTATCATTGATTTGGCTCAGAGACCTTATATTATGGATTGCTAGTATTGTGTTATTCAAAATGAATCAATATTGACATAAATAATTGAAGTTAAGTTATAGTGTAATAGAATTATTTTCAGTTCCAATTTGAATTATTCATTAGAAATAGTGTTAGTTATCTAATTTTTCATTTCAATGCATCATAAAAATAAATAGTAGTGTTTACTTTTGCTCCCTAAATTTGAATAAATAACGTGACAATATGTTAGAATGTATTGTGGCTCAAACTTATATTATTTCTAGGAGAATTCGGCTTAATTGCGCCTGAAACAGTCCCTTTCTCCTGACGGGAAAGCCAGCAATAGCTCGACAGCCAAACATAAGTTTTTCGTATAGTTTCTTCTTCTTCATTTCATCTATTATCGATTATTATGATCATCACATCCCTTCAACAATATTTACCGTGTTTCTCTTGGATTTTCATGTCTCATCATTTTGGAGTATCCTATGTAAGATTGGTTAAGATTGAAGTAATTGTTATGTTGTTCAAATTATTGACTAGAGCAACTGTGTATCATTCTGTGATAGTGAACAGATGAAATTCATACACACAGATAACAATTCAAGATAAATAACGCACAGTGATACAATAAAACATCATGAGACATTTCTCCAGGTAATCGTACATCTTGTGCTGCTTACATAAGATTTATCATATAATGCTGTACATAACACGACAAACGCAATTAATAAAGTATAAAAGCAACGCTGTGCACATAAATAAATGTCGTAATGCTGCGTCTAAGTGTCTAGCACTGATGAATACACTGGCACTCATGAAACTACATTTCTGAGAATTTCTAATTAACGTAATACGTGAAGCAGTAACCCTTGGGCATATCCTGCATTACAGTCCTGTGTTACAGAATCTCGAGTACTGACAAGAGCTAGAGAACTGTCGGAGTTATGCCGAAATTGCAGAGATTTCCAAACAAGAGCAGGACACATTATCGTCTGTTACAAATAGAAATAGATGTTTCCAAAGATGATTTGAACTTGAGGTTATTTGACAAAGTGCATTGAATACTGTACTACATACACCGTAACAAATTATTATTGTAAATTGAAATCTGATTCTATGTTTTTGACATATCCAGCAAACGAAAACACACAGTAAATGAAAGACGAAATGCATAATCATGATTAGAATTTTCAGATCATTATAGCGATCGGAGAAATCAGGTCCTCAGAATGACTGAGAGTTATCAGGTCATTGTAATGACCAATAAATTAGATCACTATAATGACTAGTGTATATGGTTATCATGCTAACCAGATTTTCCTTCTGTAACTAAAATTACCAATGAATGTGATTATCAAAACGACCAGAGTTAGCAACTTACTAAAATGACTGAAGTTATCAGGAATGTAAGTCTATAGAGCTCACATCGTATTACTAGTTTATCAGATTTGGAGAAATGTGAGTCCACCATAGCTTATTAAATTGTAATAGTTTTGTATATTTGCAAGTATATTATCTTATTTTAGTACTTATAGCAGTGTAATCGACAATATCACTTGAGCAGAAGAATTCTTTGGATGATCTTCCGGATACGACTTCATGTAAATTAACCTGCAATCAATAATTCTATTGTATTTGGGGAGAGATGTTACTTTGAGACTTCAAAAGGATCTTTGAACTCCCCTGTACTTCAAAATGAATGATACTCTTTGGAAGTGGGTATAGCTTCTTTCTTATTATATATTTATCCAAAGCAGAATGAAAATGTCATCCGTAGGATGTATTTATGAATAACAGATAGGTATCTCGGACTATTTGTGTCACCAAGACAGAGGCCCATATCAAAGAAACAATTCTGTTTTAATATTTCAAGAGCTCTGTTTAACTTTCAGATATATGCATCTTTAAATTTTTGCTCTTTGTTCTTCCTGGATATCCATCGACTTCAATAGTTCTGCCAAACAGGTAGAGAACAAAGTATTCAATCATATACATTTTTTGAACTAGAAAATATGGAGAAAACAAGTATTCTGTCCTCAAATTATATGATGATTTTCAAAATCAGAATATAAGAGAAGAATTTGTGCGAAATTAGAAGAACGCATCGACACATTCTGGAGTTTTATGATGAGCAACATCTACCATACGCAGTAAGTGGCATGAACGATTCATGATTGTAATCATCAGCTCAAATCTGCCAACCCCAGCACTAGCAAATCCTACTAACGTTCCTGAACCCTATACTCTGCTGTAAAATAGCAGGACTGCTTTTCTGGCGAAAAAAAACTTTTTGTATCAATTCCAATCGCAAATCGATGTATCAGCATTTGCAATTCAAGTTATCCTCTTGCCACATGATGATTATCTCTACTTGGCACTTCAGATAGAAATTCATCATAGTATCACGCGAGTACTTTCGCAAAAGACAAATCTATCCTACATCAAAATTTTGCAAAACTGTTCATACTGTATCTATCATTCAGACAGAAATAGAGTTAAGACTCTGTAATTCATATCAGTGATCTTCTAACTACAAATTTTGCAATGGAATATTGTTTAGGATATTCTAAGAAGCCAAAATTCATCATTTATATATCAATTATAATAACAAACGCACTTTGCTTCGCTTGTATGTCATTCCCATCATATTTGCATCAATTATACAGAGCTATCCATTAGATTCACGAGAATTTAGCATATCTAGCGAGACGCATCAAAATGCTTGGAGCCGAACTGACAAAAGTGATAATATAAAAAATATTTTCTTTGAAAAATAAGAATAACCAAAATGCTGACCATGGAAATAGTATATTGTGTGACTAGGGACGAAACAAGACGATTTCAGCCGAGGGTGAGCGTTGCTTGCCCGAGCGAAGCGAGGGCCGGCAGCGCCCTCGACTGAAATCGTCTTTTGTCCCGTGCCACACACTGTATTTTTCATAATACCTGCATTGAAACTTCCCATATTACAAATTTGTCATAACAAAATGGATATTTTTCTTCTGATTTTTCAGGCGATAAGTCGAGAGTAGCTCCTTGTGTTTAATCAATAAGATGTTGTGATGTACTTGAAATTGTCATATTAATACTTTTTCTTCTTGAAACTAATCGTCTTTTTAATTTAATTCACAGTTCCAAATACAACAACTGTCAAATTAACTAAGGTTATATGATTTAATATGAATGATCACATACTAATATAAAGCGGAGTGGAAAACATGGATGGAGCTGCGGGAGTTGGATGTATAATAAATAAAAAACTGGAACAATCAATAACAAACTGGAAATGCGTGAACGAGAGATTACTAATAAATCAAGTAGAAGACAAAACAAATTTAAAGGCAAATATAATGATAGTGTATGCAATAAATGACGATGAAAACAAATGAGAAAAGATGAGTTTTGGGACAAAATGCAAACCGAATACGAAAAACTGAAAGAACCAATATATGTTATGGGAGATTTTAACGCAAGAGTGGGAAATAAAAATAAAAGTGTTGAAGAAATAATAGGAAGACATGGGGAGCTGACTATGTATAACAATGGAAAGAGGCTCATCGATTTGTGTATCATAAATGGATTGATTATATTAAACACTTTATTTGAGCATAAAAAAATCTACAAGTATACTAGGGAAGGAAAAAGCAGATAAGAAAAGTCAATAATAGACTATTTCTTAACTAATACGCAACAAAGAAAAAAGGGAAGGATGTAAGAGTGAAACGGGGTAGTGAAATTGGTAGTGACCATTACCAGGTAATAGCGATAGTCATAGCGTTAGGAAACGAGACAAAACATTATCAAGAGATCAATTCTAACAAAAAACAAACAGTAAAACTGAGAGTAGAAAAACTGAAAGATGGACAGGTAAAAGCAGAATATCAAAATTGCATTAACGAATTAATAAAAGATACACCCAAGCCAGATTTAAACAATATAGAGGAAATGTGGAATACATTCAAACACATACTAACAGAAGCAACAAAAAGATCATGCGGAATAGTCAAAAATTCAAGAGAAGACAAACACACTGGTGGAATGGGAAAATAGAAGAAGAAGTCAAGAAAAAAGAAAACAAAGATGGAAAAAATATATTAATACCAAAAAAAGGAGGATTATGAAGATTATAAGAGACAAAGGAAGATAGCAAATACTACGCAGGAAATCAAAACAGAGAACCTGGAAAGAATTTGGAGACAAAATTAAGGAAATCTTTGAGGAGAATCAATAATTATTCTACAGAACAATTGAGAACTGCAAGAAAGAAAAACACATAACATTGAAACAGCTAGTAAACCAGCAAGGAGTCATAATAAAAGAAGACAAAGAAATCATGGAAAGATGGAAAGAACATTTTGAAGAATTATTGGGAGAAATACACATTAACAATATCAGTAGAGAAGAAGAGAGTACAGAACCGAAAAACACAGGAATAGTTAATCAAGAAAATATCACAGAGGAAGAAATGAAGACAGTAATAAAAAAATTAAAAAACGGCAAAGCACCAGGTCATGACGGAATAAGAGCGGAACAATTGAAATACATAGGAGAGGAAGGAGAATAAATATTATTAATAATGCTGAATAGAATATGGGAAACAGGGCAAATACCAAAAGACTGGGAAGTGACAGTGATATTCCCAATACACAAGAAAGGAGACAATAGAATATGCAGTAATTACCGAAAAATATCACTGCTATGTATAGCTGCAAAAAATTATGAGGCAATATTAGAAAATAAATTGAGAAAAGCATAGAGACAAAGATAAAGAAAGCACAAAGTGGTTTTGAAAAAGAACAATCGAAACAAAATCACATTTTTATCATGGGAAAACTAACAGAAAAGACCATAAGAGAAGACAGTAAACTCTACACAGCATTTCTGGACCTGGAAAAAGCTTTTGACAGGGTGCCGAGGGAAAATATGTGGGAAATCTTGAAAATAAGACAGATTGACAAACAGCTAACGCAAGCAATAAAAAGTATCTATAACAAGACATCCAACTAAGTTAGAACAGGAAATGAAATTTCGAAGGAATCCATCACAACACAGGGACTAAGGCAAGAAGGAGCATTAAGTCCATTATTATTCATCATATACCTAGACAACATCTTAAAAAATATGGAAGATAAAACTAAAAAAATTAAAGTAGGACACCAGAACTTGGAAAGGATTATGAAAGCGGAGTGCGTCTTTGCAGATGACCTTGCAATACTTGCAAAAAGTTAAAAAGACTTACAACATAACAATAACTTGTGGAATGAGGAATTAAAAAAGCACAATATGACCATAAACATAGACAAAACAAAAATGATGGTAATAGCGAAAGAAGAAATAGCAACGGAGGTGAAAATAAATCAAAGAGAAATCGAACAGGTAGAAACATTCACATATTTAGGACACACATTGAACAACAAAGGTAGCTTGGAGCAAGAAATGAACAACAGAATTTTGACAGCAAACAAAAGTTACTACGCAATGAAAAAAATAATCCCAAGTAATAAACAAGTTAAGAGAAATACCATAATGACACTATTCAAAGTATTATACAGGCCAATACTGTTATATGGGAGTGAAACATGGACGACGAACCAGGGAACAAAGAGTAGGATACAAGCTGCGGATATGAGATACCTGAGAAAAGTAGATGGGGTAACAAGACTAGATAAAATAAGAAACGAAGATATACGAAAAAGGTTACAAACAGAGAGTATATATACCACCATGGAGAAAAAACAACTTGCTTGGTACGGCCATCTTATAAAAATGCCAGATGATAGCCAAACAAAAATGGTATGGAAGGCTATAACGACAAAAAAGAAGAGTAGAGGAGGACCACAGAAGACATGGAAAAATAATATACAAGAAATACTGAAAAAGAACAATATAAGCTGTCAAGAAGCAAAAAGAATAGCATCAAACAAGAAAGAATGGAAAGATTCCACAAATAACATAGAATAACAAAGGATAGGAAAACTAACCTCGACACCCGAAAGGTGAAATGAGATTTAAATAAATTATATAGATATCTAAATATATATATATATATATATATATATATATATATATATATATATATATATATATATATATATATATATATATATATATATATATATATATATATATATATATATATATATATATATATATATATATATATATATATATATATATATATATATATATATATATATATATATATATATATATATATATATATATATATATATGATTTTCATTCAGAGATTGACAATGAACAAATGCGATTCTGCCAGGAATAAAACGATGTAATAAATAAATTCAGCGGGCAGGAATAAGCTTGTTTCTCCCCTAGGACAATAACTGGCCTGTTTCTGCCCAACTACACTCGCATTTGTCTGAAATTGACTTGTTTCGACTGACAAAATAGGCGTTGAAACGCGTTGTTTCAATGCAGATATTATGATCCTGAATAACTATCTATCGAATTTATATATATAAATGAATTTTAAGTGACTGTCTGTGATTTCGAAATGAAGACTTTTGTTCCAATCTCATATGGTTAATTGCAGTGAATCAAAAGCAAAACATGCGTTTCTAAAAATTTTGTGTCTGTCTGTCTGTCTGTTTGTCTAGCAAAATCTTCGAAACGGCCGAATTGATTGGGTTGAAATTTTTTACAGTTATTTTCGATTCTTGTATAAACATTTCTGACAGTTTTATGAACGTATGGTCCTTGTTCTTCTGATTCAGTTGTAACTGTGTGCATTTGCTGATAGCACTTGCTCGAAGATTTCTGACATTGTATTGTCAATGTGTAATATGTGGCTTACTAATCGTATTTGTCTAATCGCGTATTGTTCATTCAATTTAGTTGTTAGTTTGTACTTGGCGGTACTCGCAAGGAAATTTTTATAATATCAACAATAACGTGCGACAGGTGGAGTGCAAGTCGTATCGGATAGCTGTTCGTTCACGCATCGTTCATTCGACTAAGATGTAACTTTGAACAGTTGTCAGCGCTTGAGTACCATTTAAGTACCATTGGAGTACCATTAAAGTACAGCTCGCGTTCTCTAGACCTATATTCAATACTTGAAGTACTATAATCGTGCTTCTTCAACAGTCCAATTTTTTGATGAATCTTAACTTAGCTCAAGGAACATAGTTCTGTTGGCCTGAAAGTACGATAACATGAAAACATGTACGGCTTTTAAAGTAAAATTTCAGATTTGAGCTTATTACTGTGAAGATGATTTCAAGATAGTGAATAAGCTTTTTCAAATAGTGGTACTAATCCTTTACTGATGGAACTTTCTAGTTTTTTCCGTTCATTTCATAAAAGGTAGTATCTATCATAAAATATGGAGTAACTGAAATTGATTCTTAGATTAATTTGGCACAGTATGCACTCGAAACTATTTCCAAAACTGCTAACGATTTATCTGTTATTAGTTTAGACTTGAATTGTGGAGTTCATAGAGGAAATAATGAGAATCATAATATGAAATTATATAGTTATCACTCATATTTAAACATCACATGCAATAGTTAGACAGTTGTACTTCTCAAAATGAGAAATTTGGTTCGATCGTTTTTGGTATCAAATTAAAGCTCATGCGGAAATAATTTTAGTAGAATTGTCAAAGAAAGTGCCTAAATTTAAAACTCTTGAGGAAATGAGCTTAGTAGAAATCTGGAATGAATAAATTTTTGGATTGTTAATTGTTTGTCACAACGTAACTGGATAATGCCAAACTTGGGATCAACTAAGGCAACTGGACCAAAAACTTATGGCTTCTATAGAATGAGATAGTAATTCATCTAACCTCCACCTGTTAGTTCGACAATGACAGCTGTCATTTCAAAATCTAATATGATAAAAATGAATAAAGAATATTCATGAATTTTTTGAATATTTTTAATTCACCGATTACATCGTTATAACATAGTGAGAAACATAAATTATGTTTAAAAGTGCTGTAATCAAGTTTAAAAAAATATTCAAAATTGAGAATAATTTTGAGCTGTTTAAACGCCGCCATTTTCGCACGCTCTATGGATGACGTCAAATAACATGTCCAGTGACATTACAGTCCATTGTTTACTACAGGAGTTTTTATTCTCAACTTATTTCAGCATCAAAAAAGGTTAAAAGTCAGTTTATAAGTATTGCATTGTGCCTGAATGCAAAATACTATCAGAAATGTACCTGATAAAGTCTTTTTTCCAATCCAGACAGGTTTTAAAATATGTAAGAAATGATGTAAGGTTATCAGAAGAGATGAAGTGTAATAATAAACTTGACAGATCATGAATAACATATGGGTACGTTCCACTAGACTGCCGCAACGCTCATATCCCCTCAACAATCGTTCCACAAGACGATCGCGGTCTTGGTGTTCATGATAAATATGTCATAGATGACGTAATTGATCTTGACTACTTCAAGCTCCCTACGCCGGCGATTCAAAGGTGAGCCGAAGCGGTCGTTGCGTTCATTTTTGAATAAATCGCCGAAAAGTTCAAATTAAATAAGAAGATGCCTTTCCAATTTGTTCTTTCGATTCCAAGCTATGTCAGTTGATTCAAGATAATTCATGGTCTCTCATTATCATTATTTATTATTTAAGAGCGATTAATTCACACAGGCATATTGGATTTATTCCATTCGTATATCCTTTTGCTACAGGTTAGTTTAATCTTATTTATGATTTACTTTTCGATTCTAACCAAAAATTGTCAGTTTATTTGACATTTAACAGACACTCGCATCGTTCCACTTGAAGCACCAGTCACATCGAACATGAGTTAGTGGAACAGCAAAAACCGCGGTCGTGAGCGTGAGCGTTGCGGTCATTAAATGGAACGTACTCTAAATGTAATTAGTTCTACCAATAAAATTCAGTGTGTGTATGCGGCTTCGTTTACTGCTCATCATATTTCGGATTGTATTTATCAAAATAGCGTACATAATGTGTTATTATTGAATAATTACTTTGCAGTGTTCATTCTTTTCACTTCAGCGGACGTAAAATTTGGATTTGAAAGAAAATAAGACGACATCATGAATAGATCTATTCTTGACAGATTATCCGATTGTGCTTCCACAAAACCACTGTCTTAAATGATTTATAATCTCACTAGGATGCTAAAATAACACTTGAACAATAAATGAATTTACAACACACACGTTATAACTATGTTTTCTAATCAAAAGCCTGCAATGCCATACAAATGTAAGCAGTACTAATAGTATCTGACGTCACATTTCGTTTTAACCAATGGTGTTGTGTCTTGGAACTGTGGATTTCCCGCGCTTAGTTTGCATCTTTATCTTTTAATTTTTAGGAATAAAAAAGATATTTACTACCAAAATTATGGTTTAGTACAAAAGTCCGGCCAATATAAATCCGGAAAAAAAATATTTGAATCAAATTTAAATTTCATGCATATTCCCTATTGCTGATCGTTAGTCTCGCTAAAACTCAAAAACGGCTGGACCGATTTGAATAATTTTTTTCTTATTCTGTTTGCTTCAAAATCCGGGTGGTTTGAATGAGAAATGATCAGCTTACATTGAGTAGTGCACGAGCTGTATTTGCTCATTCGCGCACCATTCAACCAATTGGGTTAAATATTCTATAGTTGTTGTTGGCACCATCGGAAAGGCTTCCATTATAGTACCATCAACATACAATAAGTGGCGCACGAGCTGTATCGGTTCGTTCGTGTATTGTTTGTCTGATTGAGTAAGAACTTAATATATTTTAGTCCGTGAGACAGCGCCTAAATTTTTTGTTGATTACCGCTCATTTGAAACTTTGTGAGTGGCTTCATTGTGATGAGTCCGACAACTTTTTCATTTAGCAAAATTCTAGATTTGGAGGCGTTTACCCGCGAGGGCTGATTATTTGAAAGAATATTACCGTAATACTGATCTTTACACTAATCGAAAGATTTTTTGATAATAAAATGAAGGAAAAATATTGTCCGACATGAATATTGAGGCTACCGGTGAATCCGACAAGCCGCACTTGTCATAAGTATGTTGGTACTAATGGTGAGTATGTTGGTACTTATGACAAGTCGGACTCACCGGTAGCCTCAATATTCATGTCGGACAATGTTTTTCCTTCATTTTATTATCAAAAAATCTTTCGATTAGTGTAAAGATCAGTATTACGGTAATATTCTTTCAATTAATTAGCCCTCGCGGGTAAACGCCCCCAAATCTAGAATTTTGCCAAATGAAAAAGTTGTCGGACTCATCACAATGAAGCCACTCACAAAGTTTCAAGTGAGCGATAATCAACAAAAAATTTATGCGCTGTCTCACGGACTATTTGTTGTTGGCACTTTTGTGAAAGTTCTTACTGTAGTATCATCAACGTGGCACACGAGCCATATTTGTTTGTTCGCGCATCGTTCATCAGATTGAGTTTGGATTTACTACAGGTGTTGTTGGCTTTTTCGTGGAGATTCTTATTACTATACCATCAACAAATCTTAAGTGGAGCACAAGACATTTTTGTCCGTTCACGCATCGTTCATGCAATCGACTTGGAACTTTATATATTTGTTGTTGGCACTTGCATGAAAGTTTTGACATAGTAACAATATTTATACGTTCGAGCATCGTTCACCCGATTGAAATGAAACTTTCTATAATATTGTTGCTGGCGCTTGCGTGGAGGTTCCTGACAGTATTATTTATACCAATGATTCCAAAAGTGGTCAACAGAAGACTTGACAAGGGTCTACTTTTGGCAGAGAAAAAATAGGCTGTTCACAAGTTGTAAGTGGAGGTGCACGAAAAGGACCTTGGGGTGCACCGAAACCTGAAAAAATAGGATTGCATACAAAAACTTCAATAATGTAAATGGCGCACGAGCCGTATATGTTCGTTCGCGCATCGTTCATCCGCTTGAATTGAAACTTACAATAACTGTTTTTGGCCCTTTCATGAAGATTTTTATCGATTATCTTATATGATTGAATTATGCTCTGAAGATTCGAACAAAAATGTTGAACAATAATTAATGTCTACCCGTGCGAAGCCGGCACGGGCTGCTAGTATGCAATTAATTGAGACGATACTCTAATTTCATGTAACAGCAATGGAACTAGCAATATAATCAATGGTTGGGGAAGAACTGTGTGGCCATAGAAGATTTTTGTATAGGTAGAGTAACAAGTGTGAAGTTAGAAATTATTTTTTTTTATGTTATATGAAGAGTATGAAGATGTAGTAGTCCAAATACAAGTCTATTGTTTTTCTGTTGAATTGTAGTATATAGAGATGAAGATGGGGAAATTACATCCGAAACGTTTTCAATATTGAAATCATTCTAATGATTTTTTTTTTGACTACTACACCTTCATGCTTTCCATTCAACTTTATTTTGGGGCCTTTTATCTGTAATGAATCATTTTTTCATGGATAATAGAAGTGATGCTTTATTATAGCAATTCAAACTAGCTTATCAATTTAGTGGTTGGAAAGTCGTTATGCAATATGTATTATAAGAATTCTATTCACCTTGAGTGGTCCTCAAATTAGCCCTCCACTTGCAAGTCACCGCGACAGAATGCGCAAGCTATAAAGTCTTGTAAAGCATGAATCGATCTGAGGTGTGTTCGTTAGTAAGAAAGTCAGACGAGCGGACACGTGAAGAGCAGACATCGTTCATATTAGTTATAAAAATGATATAATTCGATAACAATCTTAAAGAAACGGTGTTCCAGATCATAGAAAAATATATGAAACCACTCTAGGATCTATCTTATTGAGGTATTGTCTGAACTATCCAAATCCGTTGAGCCGTTATTGAGTAATTAGTGAATAAACATAGAAAACACTTTTAAAGTCTATCGAAAGTCATCCATCAATTGATAAATCGGTTGGAGATGCGCAAAATTTTGATTGAGGTATTCTTAGAGTCAGACTTGAGGCATCCAATATAATGTGATAGATATCAGAGCTGCTAAGACTACATTTTTCAATTAGAGTCGTACGGTTATTTTATCACTAAGCAAAGCACATATTTCCTGCTTTTCATGAGAGCTTATCATAGTATCAAAATACTAATAGGTTAATTAATCCATAATCCCATTGTAGTCCGTACAGTAACTGCAATATCCATTGTATCCAATTGGCATAGCATCAAGTTATATTATGCAGCCACACGTGGCATAATAAGTCAAAATTTAATTGTACCGTATTATAAAAGTGAAATGTTTTATAGATTACCTCAAACTCATCAGGATTCCTCATTTCAGAATACTTCTTCTGTCTCCATAATAATATTTCCACTTCAAAGTTGTGATACTGTGAGAACGCCCTAAATTTCTGGAATAACTGAGCTAAAAGTATTCGACATTACAGATTCTTCTTCTGGAGCAGAATGGCTTAAATTTTTCAAATGTAATAAATTGTCTGATTCTCAGAAAGTTAGTTAAAGTGCGCACGTGCTACAGAATAGTGGAAGATTCTAATTGAATTTGTAAGTTGAACACGCAAACTTTCAGCATATGAAAAATTGAAGACATAAGCTGAACGATCGATGCTCCAAAGAACCTCTTTTCTGATAAGCTTAAATAAGTACTTTGTTCTACAGAATAAATCGTGTGATTATTGCACTATGGAATAGTGATTTTTTATTCCAATTATAAGACTAATTTGTTAAAACTTTTAACAAAGTGGTAGATGGAACGGCGAAAATCTCTCCAAAAATAGTCAAAATGGATCAAGAATGCTCAAAACGGATATTTCCGTCAAAATCTTCATAAATGAATTTGGCCGGTACCACAATACTTTCTTGTACTAAGCACAATTAGGTAAAAATTGTGCAGAAATTATGAATTCAGTCTTCGAGGAGTTAATGTGTACATTTGTGTAGACTTTTTGATCCTAGAAATTGGGTGAATCCTCTTTCAAATAACCACAAGACAACATAGATGTTTTGTTTTTTCTTAGTTGGTTAACACAGAATAGAGAACAGGAACACAAACATACTACAAATGAACCACCGGTAGAATAGGTCGCAAGATTTTGGTTTGAAGTAGCTCTGAGATTGTCAACGTCAGAGTCTCTGAGGGCTCTATTCTTATCGGCACTTTCACCAGATTTCAATCCAGAAAAATATAACAAGTGACTGAGCTTTACATGAATGAATTACAATTCCTGAGTATGATATAGATGATAAACATGATTGTTTCGCCTTCGTGTGTGGAAACACTTAAAATATCTAAAGGATTCCTTCAGAGTTGAATGTTCGTAAATAAAAAACATGCACGTAATTACTCACTAGTTTATTTGAATAATTAACAATATATACAGAACGTGATGCTAATTGAATGATGTTCTGACTATCTGTTGACAACTGACTGTTAACTGAATGATAATTGGATGATAACTCAATGATAACTCAATGATAACCGAATGATAACTGACGTAAAATATTTCCTTTTAACATTTGTAAGTGGAGTAGCTTAGTGGGGGTGAACATCAAGTATCTACCCCCACCTACACAAGAGGTGACATCTTTGGGGCAATTACACAACAATGATAAGACCTATTGACTCAAAGACAATAGTCAGAATAATGGAAGACCAAAATATTTGATTGAGACTTTGCACTATTTTTATAGAGGATTATCAAGCCTGAAGACTATTCTGAAGATCACAATAAGTATACTCTCTAAGAATAGAGAATACTTGATTAGTGAGTACATATATACACATATCATTTCCCGAGGAAACACTTGTAGAAGGCATTCGATAGGCTTCATGATACTGGATTAATTTGTGTTTGGATCCACTCGTCCGTTCATAATCACATAATTTCCTAATCCATTTTTCGCTTTCTGCGATTGAAAGCACAAGCATGATATCTAATTAATGTTGTGAAGCACTATAAGTTATTTTACTCCCAAAGGGGTGAAACGAGAAGAGAAACAATTTACGGACGCATAGCATAGATGTGGGGACGTACTTCCGAGGAAGAGAGATGGGGTATGCTTCCAGACCTCCGGAGGGCACTTACTTTGTTGATAGGCTCCGACTATGTGAACATGAACAGAGACAAAAGAGAATGCAGAGGCGCGCTGGAATGTTTTTTGAATGAAATCAGCAGGGATGAAAATATTCAAATGCATCTATCACTGACTGTAATAGAAAAATTGTGAACAAATTGAAATATCGAATGCATAAAATACTGTATTCATCCTTAGGATCAATTGTGCAGGACGCAATCATCTTATTTGAAGATGCATAGTCCTCCCTGTAACCCGATTTTGTTATTTGCTACTAAATAAGAAGTAAGGGTAGTACTCCATCTTTTGATGGTCACAATAACCATAAATCACTCCTATAATACTACATTCTTTTGTGTCGTGTTGTGTAATATGCCTGCGCACGCGGTATATCATTTATTGCCCCTTTATTAATCCATCTTCTTATAACTTCGGATCTCTCACAGTTTTCCCATTTTCTCATTTCGCTTCTCCGTTCATTAGTCTGATCCTGCAAGAGGATTAAAAGAGGGGAGATAACTCTGATGTCACTTTGGAAAGGATTAAGGATAATATACGAGTACCTGGATATACGATACCAATTTTCTATCCTACTGACAGTTATTATAACCAGATAGATAGGTCATATGGAATTTCTGAGATATTTATTCTGGTAATCTGATCACGAAGCAATCTGATGTTAGGAATAATTCCACGAATAGAGGAATATGGTTTGCCAATTCTTTTCTCCTATATTTGGGGAATGTACAAGATTAGTTACAGTTGCCATTCTGAAGACTCCTTGTCAACTGAGAGATTTGATCTACCAGCTACATATAGACTTGATCCTTACTTCAGTCAGAATAGATTGGAAAACTACTGCAGGAGAGAAATACTGGCTAGAATAAGGAGCCATTTGTGACAGTTACTAGTGTTTGCGAATCATATTTCATGCCTTCAGTATAGAAAATTTCATCCAAGGAGTCAATACTTGAACTTATGAATGGTAAATCTGGAATTCAATACTGGGATTGCACATTTTGCCTAAACTGATTATAATGTTAGAATATGGATATGAATAGACTACAAACACCTATTTCAGTAAATCCTTTTTGAGTATCGTATTGTTCTATGCATAGTAGAGTCATTAGGAATCTAGCCAGCTCCATTCCTCTCACATTCCAACTTGATTTTTGTCGGGGAGTGTATGTAGGGTTTATTTTGCAATTTTCAATTCGTAAATTGACTCTAATGCGGTGGTGCTATGAGAGAGTATCAATACATCATGACAAGAGTAAATTATTCCATTTTATGGAACAAGTACAACAAAAATCTTACGTAGACATCACGTGACTTAATTGTACATCATTAGATATATATAATCAAACACAACATCTCATCATTTCACGGCTAGTCGGTTGTTATGGAAACAGTATGTCATCATTCTTATGCTACAACATTCCTAAATACTGATTTCCAAAATTCTACGGCTAACAGTTCTAAATTCATCCGAAAAATTTCAAGATCGTCAAGTATAGTGCACTTTGAGCATCTAAAGATAAAACTATCATCTTAAATACTGTATTCAAATATTCTACGTTCAATCATTTTGGATTCATGCGGAAAATTAGAAAATGTTTCGAGTGAACTGTACTCCCGGTTCAGGCGATCACAATAATGATGCGAGGTGTACAATAAGATGCTATAATAGTATATTATTATACGAGCATATAATGAAGGCTATTATTCACGAAGGTTAAGTTTATGTCACGAGCGTAGCGAGTGGCATAATTAACCTGAGTGAATCATAGCTTATTATATGTGAGTAGAATACTATACTTTGTCCACGATTACTATTGACTTTAATTCCATAATTTTTTTTTCAAACAAGTTCTTAAATGCTTCTAATTTCTTGCCTTCATTGCAAGATATTTTTCATCACATGCTTGAATAAGAAATTTGTAAATTTTTTTGGAAGGAAATGTATTATCTTTTTCCGGATGAAAGCCCTGAGATCTCCGTTTTAAAAGTGATCGCAGTTTTGCATAGTCTTCTATATCGATTCCTTGATTTATATTAAGCGTACTTCTATGGAGCAATGTATCCATAATGTGAATGATTTATATTTTGCAGCTAATTCCTTGAATATACTAGTAAAACTGACCCTGAGAATGAATTAATTTTCTTGATCGCCCTTCAGTCCATAAAGGTGTTGTACACAAGAATGTAAAGATTTCGGGATTTCTCAGGCAAAAAATTCAGGGAGGTGACTTTTGCAGCTTCTGTTATCTCCGGTGGAGTACAAGTACACAATATATCTTTCTCACTATTAATTTTCATTTTTTACGTACTCTGGATCGAAATTATGACGTTTTCAAATTGACAACAATTTATGTTTCGCTTGTCATGTCATATCAATGGCTTACTTGATACGGTTTATTTAATGTCAAATTTTTTCTTCAAGAGCATTAAAAAATAGACTAAAGTAATATTTTAACAATATTTTTGTGATTTGTATGAAGTTAGCTAATCAAAGTGCATGGTTATTGCCTAGACGTACTGAAAAATGCTTGCCAGACTCATAATATATACCGCGTGGCCTAGGAATTCTATACCCGTGAATAATGATTATTCACTGCTATTATTCACTCTGTGAAAAATGACTATCGTTTTGCTTCAGAAAACTCATTTATAACGTATATATTATAAGGTAGTCGTGGACAAAAGTGCTTAATACGGAATCTCAATATTCTGCAACTGATTATTTTGAATTTATGAGAAAAATTCGAGAAGTCTTTAATATGAAATGCACTTCCGGCTTGATCGATTGGGACGTAAAAAAGAGATAATCATTTGGATGCTACAGTAATTTCAAATATTGAATTCCAGTATCCTACGGCTAATAATTCTAGATTTATGCGGAGAATTCAAAAGAATTATCAGGAAAAGTGCAGTTCCAGTACGGACGATTGCAACCATAATGAGAAGTGCACATCAAGATCCTAGATCCTATACTAGTCTTTTATACAGAATTCCAGCTTTATACGTTCGACGAATTCTGAGATTTGCGAGTTACGCACATACACACATACATACGTACCGACATCAAGCAAAAAATAGTCAAAATTGATTCAGGGATGCTCAAAAAGGATATATATATATATATATATATAAAATCTCGATATGTGAATTTTGTCGGTTTCACAATATTTCCTTGTACTTTTAGACCGTTAGATAGTTGTAGATTTGAGTGCCTGGTTTTGTTTTTCATGCCTTGAAGAGGTTTGATGTGAGCAACATGATGAAAATTAATTTCAAATTTGTATGAAAAAGCATACTCTGATCCAGTTTTATCGCTTTTGTTATGCTAACAAAATGAAATTGAGGGAAAAATATTTTGACATATAAAATGTCAAGCAAAATTAAGAAATTGACAACAGATTAACATTGCCTATCTTATCATTTGAATTGAACTGATTGTTTCATACCACAAATTCTGGATGTCTGTTATACTAAAAAAGTTTCAAGTAAAATGCACTTCTAGCCTTGCCGATTCTCACAAAAATAGCAGATATTCATTCTGATATGGCATTTAGTTCAATTACCGAATTGCAACATCCTACGGTTAATCATTCTAGATTTATTAGAAAAATTCGAAAAAAGCTTCAAGTACAGAAGATTGGAACCATAATGCGAGGTGCATAACTAGACCCTATACCAGTCCCAAATACAAAATTTCAACACTATACGTTCAACCAGTTTTGAGATTTGCGAGTTACGCACGAACGCACGCACGCACGCACAAACGCACGCGCGCACGTACCGACATCAAGTCAAAAATAGTCTAAATGGATTCAGGGATGCTTAAAACGGATATTTCCATTAAAATCTCGATAGGTGAATTTTATTGGTTTCACAATACTTACTTGTTACTTTGTAGTTTGTACAAGTAAATAAAAATGATTGCATTCATATAGAGAATGTAACAGAAATGATTACAATAATTTTGACCAGCAACAGAGCTCGTTCTTTATAACAATGTTTTCGAACTACTTTTTTTCAAACCTCCTGAATATCGAGTTGAATCAGTTAAATTTTAATGCACGCCTATAGTTCAATCCAAATGTTTCACATTTGGTGAAAGGATGACAATTATCTAATAAAATAAGAGATATCTGAGTGAAGTTTTGTAAATTGTACACCTGAGTCTCATGTTCAATTCTTGTTGGAAAAAATAGCTATAAAGCTTAATTATCTCAGCAGATATTTATCTCATTGGGGTACACATCTAATTTTCAATTGTATTGTACTGCATTTTATCAGTGTTCTATCGAAAATTAGCAGTACAAAAAGACCAGTACTAGTGAAATAAACAATCAAAATTCAACTATTTTTAATAAAACCAGTTCACAATTGATAATAGTTGATCATGTGCCAAAGATATCGATATGTGAAAATAAGTGTATCATATGGAATTCGGATTTATGATTTTAATTAGAGAAATTGCCCAGAACCTACGATTTCCAGGATACCGCCTTTGAGGAAAACGTTCTGCATAAACATGGTCTCCATTTGCTAGCACCAATGACGTATTATTAAAGTAGACCCAGCGCGTCCTATGGCAGTCCACAGTTTGTTGTGATGTTAGCACTTACAAGGTGAGGGGCTCTGAGAAGCGAAGGGAGTAAACATGCTTGTTATGCGGTTTGCCTGCTTTTATTTATGTTTGAGAAGTGCGCGCCTATATTCTGTACTGTATGTATATATTTGTTTAAATAGATGTAATAATATATTAATTGATTCAAAATAAAAAATAAACTAGAACTTTCCCACATCTCACAATCGATATTTTTTCAAATGAAAAACGCAACCTGCGATACAACGATGTTTACCCTCCTCACTCCACTGTTTACTCCTGCATCAAAACAAATGCCTCGTGCTGGGTCTACTGTTAATACGTCATTGGCTAGCACTATGTCCAGTAGGTCATTATCGTTCAATCCGTTCGTGTCATCCATTTTTGAAACAAATCATCTACTATTTTACAGTCAAGTAGGTATATGTTTCATTCACCAAAGAAATACATTATCTGCCAGTCTACTACGAACAGAATGAATTCACATTACCCTACTCATAACGCAATTCAATTATTGGCAGTTATTTGATGAAAGACTTCGTATTTTATTGAAATGTTTCATATAGCTATCTATCCAATAGCAGTGGCAACAAAAAATTTATGACTTAGAATATAGAAATAGATTTTCCGAATTTAAAAGAAATCCTTTCAGACTCGTAATTAGCATATCAAGCAACATATATACCCTCAATGAATGAATGTATCCAAAGTTATGAAACGTATTGTACAGAATGATCAATAATGACTGTCACTATCTTCATGGAATAAAGTTAGTGTAAATTTATTTATTCTGATAACTACGTTACCGATACTTCAAGAACACAGTGACGTATATTTTCCATATTTTATTACGGAGATATTACAGCAGAAAGCTAGAATTGTATACAGGCGCCCCTTTTTTGGTTCAGGTGAAGAGAAAATTTTGTAACGCGCGCCCGAATGAATGTGAGATTCGACATACTTAAAGTTCATATGACAAAGAAATGCAGAAAGCTCCAATTATATACAGGCTCTGCCATTTTGACTTCACGTGGAGAGACAACTTTGTACCGCGCGGATGGAGGAATGTTAGATTCGGTATACTTGAACAAATATACTGGGCGCTACGTAGACTAGTTTTAAATAAAACAAAAAATGAGGGCGCCACGCAATTGTTAATTTTTTCGTCCTCAGGCACACAACTGCGAAAGTACCTGTCAAAAAAAGATGATAGGATGGATGGGTGAAATATTGAAATTTAGAATTATTACATCTGTCGAAGCCGATCGAGATGCCGCGAAACATAAAATAGAATAATATCTCGAACAGCGATACTTACTCACCAGCTGTGAAAAACTAACTAGAATCACTATCTGGATTAAAAAATGGTAGGTTCTTCTTGAAAATTAATGATGATCAAAATTACCCAGAGTAATGAATATTTAATGAAGCTTGAAAAATATGTATGTATCAAATGACAAAAAAAATGTGAAATAATGTAAATTTTCAAAGCTCAAAATGTACAACAAAATGGCGGCGATTCACGTCCCTAACACAGACTTCAACAGGTCTCAACGAAGTTGATATTTGACAAAAACACTGATAAGCCTAATCCAGAAAATATAATGAAAATCAGGCCCGAGATTGATCGACCTGGCTTACAACAGGACATAGCGTTTATAACATGAAAAAAGCATGAAAAAGGCAGCAACGAATGACTGCCGCAACAAAAAGTTATACAAAAACGCTGATAAACCTAATCCAGAAAATATAATGAAAATCATGCCTAAGATTGATCAACCTGGCTTACAACAAGACATAGCATTTATAACGTGAAAAAAGCATAAAAAAGGCGACAACGAGTGCCTCCCGCAACAAAAAGTTATACAAAAAGTCTAAGTAGCAAAAAAAAAAAAAACTGAACCACTTAGCTGTGACGTAGCTGGAGACCCTGAATCACTCGTCTGCCTGGCGTCTGGATCTTGGCTTTCGGGTCTTATTTTGCTAGATTCCAGGTAGTCAGGAGATCCAGGGTGGGAGTCAGATACTTCCACAGCGTTGTGCCTTAGTCCGGACGACGCTAAATCACAATTGGTAGCGATAGAGACAGAACGGAACGACCACTCACAATTTATATTGATCCCCAACACGTGGACTGCTCCGCTGAATAAGACCAATGGCCAAACTGCCTCAGAATATTCGGCCGAAGCACAGTTTCTTCCCCAAGAGAATCCCCAAATTGGGCTTGCACACGCAAAAGTAAACTTTGGGAAAAACCCACAAAATTGTAATGGTAACAAAAAAAAAAGCAAGAAATACGACGTCGCGCGCGCTTTACAGCCAGTGAATTAAAATCTCGAACTAAAATCAATTAACAAAAGTAAACAATAATCACCTTTCTAATATAATTAAAAAACTGAGCCTCAAAAGAGAAAAGAAACAGAACTAAAGAATTGAAAAATGAATGAAACTATAGAATTGAAAAGTACAATATCTTTAACCAAAAGTAAGTACATGAAGTGAATCAAATTAAACCCAAATAACCCAAATTATAATTTCAGTATTTAACTTCACGTGAACAAAAAGCTTTGTACGCGCCAGAAGGGATTTATGATTTGGCATACTTGAAGTTTATATGGAGAAAGAGTGCAAAAAGCTGAAATTATATACAACGTGTCCCATTCTTATTCCACATGAGGAGAAAGTTTTGAACCGCGTGTACGAAGGAATGTGAGATTTGGCATACTTGAAGTTTATATGAAGAAGAAGTACAGAAGCTAAAATTATATAAGAAGTGTTTCACTCCAAACTTTTGGGCCGCGCTCACGGAGCAATGTGAGATTTGACATACTTGAAGCTCATATAGAGAAGGAGTGCAGAGAGCACTATACATCATTCCAGATTCTGACAGAGGTTCAAATATCAAGTTTATTTTACCTAAAATCCTTGGGGATTGAGAAGTAAACTAGGTAATGTTCAAACCTAGCGATATAGTCAATTACGGTCGAATTCTTACCACTGGGCGACCACTAGTTAATATTATTAATAAAATTTTGGCTATACATTGAGATCTTGACTTGCCGTCTGAAATATTTTTATTTCTTCATATAGGGAAGTTAGGTAGATTTTACCAACCAAGAGCATCGAAGTCAACCCTTCAATATATGTTATATTTATATCTCACTCTCATCTGAATAAATTTCAATCCTAGCAGAATATCACGCAGATCATAGTCTTTATCGTGCCTTGTATCATTAAAGTCTAATAGAATATTTCACAAGACAAATGTCATCGTACTGTCAGCTGATATTCGCTAAATGAACTAACAGTCAGACTAACAGTTTGGAGATGGTGATACTGACGAATGAGATTTTGCCAGTAGCACTGAAACAGTATATCTTTTAAGAAAGATTGCTAGACAAGTATTCCTAGCTTGTATTGAACTGTGCAGCACATGTGAGATGGAAATGGAGAAATTATAGATCGAATAAATATAAAGCATCTATCGTATCAATATGAGCCGTTCTCGTATATCCACAAAAAGTTGTATGGACTCAAGTATGACGATCTGACATTCGCCTGTTCATTCAAATAAGTTCTTGCGCTTGAGAGATTCTGAATCTGAACCAACTAGTTCCAAAACAGTATTCATATATGTAAATACCCTCTTACTAGGAGTAAATAAATGGAAATACATTCTTATGATAATAAGTTGGATCTGCATAGTGCATATACAGACCAAAGTACATACACTGTACGTAACTATGCAAGAGACGTTATAATTATTAATATTTGAAGCAATCACGCTTTGATCAATCTCATCCTGAATAATTTTGGACTACAAAACAACATGTTACACATGAATATGCAGATCCGCAATTTGGTTCAGCAACATTTGAAGACACTGTTTTAGGCTTTGACATTGATTGTATCATCAACTTTGTGGACAGATTGTACATGCTCTTATTATTATTGCCAAAATAATCTTTATTATTTACTTCTCACAGGGAGTAATCATATGATAAGAGTTATTCGGTGTATTTCTCAAAATATCTTTGCCTAAAAATTGTATTGATATGTGGCAATCTGCTTGAAATCACAATATAGGATCTGAGATCTTCATCTAACAGCAAATTGGTCTAGAAATCATGGAGTTTTCATCCCAAGCTAGAATTGTAGCACAGAGTTATCATTCAGAATAATTAGAGCAACATGAAATTACGATAAAATTGTTATTCATCTAAAAACTCTATGACCGCAATGTACAATCAGCCTGTATATATAGTCGAAACTTATTACCACTAGAGTACGTCCCGACGTCATAGCGTCGTGAAATTACATTGCTACATAGCGTCGAAGACATGGCAACTAAGTAAACACGGTGACGAACAGAGTAAAGCGCATTTGGCGTAACACGAATAGAGATGCACATGAGTTATTTCGTCTCGATTCGGTACACTGACAACCCCATATATTTAAATTATTTTCAACGTAAATTGCGGAATTGGAAATTGAAATTTCCAGCGGAATATTCTCACAAACGAGATGTTCAGATATTTTAACGAGGATGAGACCTCGTTATTACAAATGGGATTATTCATCAAATTTACTCGATTTCAGAACTATTAATTGATTAATAGACGATGTTTTTGCTATTCTACCCAAAATCTTTAGGATTTTATTGAAATCCATCATTTTTCTATAACCTCTGGACCAAAAACAGTAACAGAGACTTTACAAATTATTGTGTTAGTATTTATGTTCCAACGCATAAAATTTCATGCGGTAAAAGCACACACAAAAAAGGAGAATAAATTCTTGTCCAACTAGCCAACTTGATCAAAGCCCGTAATTATGTTACGAGAATGTTTCAACCTCAGTGCGCCTTTTGTCAAAGGCTAACGCTTTTAGTCGTGCGCGGTAGACGAACAATTTCCCTGTGACATTTTAATTTTTAACTTGAAATTGAAATTTTCTAGTTCACATAGCTATGCGGGCTACAGGAACAAAATTAGGTAGGCGGTCGCCCTGCTGTCATCCAAATTACGCGATTTGATTATAGAAAATAATATGTTGAGTGACATATGAAAACCGTCTCGCAAGTATCTGGTTTTGAACCATAACTACATAATTATCTTGGCAGGCTGTTGTGTTAATGTCGAATCACGTGTATGGTGCATTTTGTAATAAGCAAATTTCGTCAAAAAGAAAATGATGAAAAAGTGAACTTAATGAATTTTTAACCACGAGACAAGAGCTCAAACTCTTGCAATGAAAGACACTCAGCAAAAGTTCTGTTCGTATGACTTTTTGTTGGATTTGTGCGTGCGCATATGTTCCATAGGAAATGCATGCACAGATCAATTGTGTCTAAATCGTCGAATCTTCACTCCTACAAACAACATGTCGAAGAGGCACGTAACTAGCACCGAAGTAATTGTAACCGAAACGGAAACCTCGAATGCGTAATTGTTACGTAACTGTCACTAATTTTTCAATTTCAATGTGTGGATAACTTCATTTCACAATCGCAATCACGTAAAATTTACCACTAATATCTACTTTATAGTTATATTACTTCTATGTGATTTCTTTGGTATTGGGAACGTCGTAGCTACCAATGGTACTACTCTAAAGCTCCAATAACTTAACAGCAACAACAATCGTAGCAGCGACTATTCAATGCTACTACAATGCAACCTAAAAATTGCAACTACTTTCAAGTAACTTTGAAAGTTTCCATAACGTTTTGGGAACCTTTAGGATCACTTCAAATTCTTGAAACTTTGAAGTGATATTTATAAGTGTAAGTAACGTGACTGCGACCTGCAAAATTCAACGTTATTGTGCATGGCTACTACAAAGTTTGTATCACCTCTTAGAAACAACATGAAGAAAATTTCACCATGTAGTTCCTAAAACATTCATATGCTCTGCATCATTGCTTAGTGTTCGTATAGTTGTATGAGGGTTCGTTGCTTCATAATAGCGTCTGTTATTGGGAGCAAGCATAGAATTGGAAAAAATTGACATTCCACAGCATTTCACGGGAAATTAAAAGGCTTGAGAGCGAATGGTGTACTGAAAGAATAATTTGGTGTTGTGCAATCGTCACCCTTAAAATTCAATATTCTTCATGAGTCATGAATGGAAGACGACGTTACTCTCTCGTACGATGATGAAGAACCTAATAATTTAATCATATCCCAAATTTCACTAGTAGATCAGCTAAGAACATAGTAACATTCTCATAGAAGATCCACCAGAATATCTAAAATTGGATCAAAAATGCACCTTGACAATTTCATGTCTCTTTTTTCTGAATCTCATGCTCTGTTTCTTAAGAACCTGACAACACTGAGCAGACACAGTGACAGTCACAACTTTGTCGCAACTTGGAAGTGGCACTGCAATACATTGTAGTAAATAAACTTTGAAGTTCCATACTTCCAGTTTTCGTTCGGTTTCTACAACTATCGCTTAGTCGTAATTACTTTCAAGTTGCATTTTCTAGTAATTCTGACTTAAAAGTGATTTCTTCCAAGCTTCGCCATTTTTATTAGTAAAATATGCGACGCCATTACAATAAAACGAAAACTTGTTCACCACAATGACTAAGAACTTGGACGAGCTCATAAATTTAGCACTACGTACAACAAATTAATAGTTAATAATTAATTATATGCTCTAAATAATGAATGAAGAAAAGCATTTTTTTGCGTTTAAGCGTCATTTTCTTCCACAAAAAAATATTTGAAAAACAATAT
Source organism: Dromius quadrimaculatus (assembly GCA_963989225.1). Lineage (NCBI taxonomy): Eukaryota > Metazoa > Arthropoda > Insecta > Coleoptera > Carabidae > Dromius > Dromius quadrimaculatus. The sequence continues at coordinate 11,597,671 of OZ022328.1, forward strand.
TTTAATGAAAAAATGACAAATTTGAGGGCGCGCGTGAGATTCAGATTTATAATCATTATGTTAAACAGTAAAATTGCATTTGTTTCAATTTTTTGTCATTCAGATTAGATAATAGGGAATTATCAAAAATGAATTGCGTTCGTATATTCCTTTCATAGAGTATTTCATTTTCTTTCTAAGTGGAACAAATGTTATAGACAGGTTTATACTAGAGTGGAGCATGAGAAAGATAAAACTAGTTGCAAGACGAAGCAAGCAACAAGTTTGGAATAGTGGGAGAAAAGTTCCAAGAAAGTCGCGAAAACTACACAGCAACGATGCTAATACGGAGCCGTTACATTTCTGGCACGTAGCCGAATAAGCTCCAGGAACGTAGCTGGAACGTAGCCAGAACCAAAAATCATTCCTCATTTTGGTCGTACTTTCGTATTAGGAACGTTCCTAATACGTGCCTATGGCTAGTGACGAGACCCATAAAAGTTACTAATGTAGTTGCTGTCACGTTCCGACGACTATTTGTGCTAGTTGAGGTCAGAGTCAGAGCAGGAGTAAGACAACACTTAGGCTAGGGCTATACTATGTCAGAATTCCGTTAAGGAGGATTTGTCGCGGAAAGTCAATACATTCAATTGCATATGATTTTCTGTTGACGGGCACACTACGCGGAGCATCGGTGGGTGATCAGCGGACCGCTCGCTTACGACATTTGTTCCGTTTTCCGCGGATCGAATTTCTTTTTATATTTTTATTCCTGGATATTTATAATTGTCCGCCAGTTTTATCTCATCTTCTTCGATTTCAATTCCATGTGCTATTTTTGTATTTTCTATTACCATATATTGTGTTTTTTTGATGTTAATTCCTAAATCCCAGTCGTCAAATTCTTTTACAACTCGCATCATCTTTGTCTTCATAGAGTATCACCTGATCATCAGCGAACAGAAGAGTGTAAATGATACCTTCTTCTAGTTGAATGCCTATGTTGCTACATTTTTCTATCCATTTTTCTGGAAGCTCCCTCATATATATTTTCGATAGAGTTGGTGAGAGGTAGCATCCTTGATTTAGTCCTTTATTCAGCTTACATTGTCTTTATTTCATCTATAAAGTGTTGGATTAATCCATTACCAATCTTAAAATATTCAGAGGATGTACTCAATATATATTATGAATAGCTAGTCCTTCAATCGGATCCATACCGTTTTCAGTACACTCAGGTATTCGACTGATAATCTACCACGGATTATTGAATGTGGCTGCAATGTTCAATACAAATTTATTGCGACGGATCTTCCTCGAAGAATTCTACACTTACTGTTGCCCCAGTCTTAGACACCTCTCAGTTGCAAAGTGGCAGTACATTACATTGCATATGATTTGCCATCGTTGAACACACTACGCGGGATATCGGTGAGTAATCAGCGGACCGCTCAATTTCGGTGTTTGTTCCGTACTCCGAGTACCAAATTTCCGTTGGTGTCCAAATGGCAAGCGTAGTATTTGTATGTTACTTCATGCAACATAACACATTCGTCGACTGTATTATCTTCATCTCCTGAGTGGTAAACGTCGCGTGCACATGTCACAGGATGTTTGGTATTAAAAGATTCATGTCTTTGGTATCCTAGATAAGAGGCGTACAAAACAGCAAAAGAAAGAACGAGCAACTTCAGTAGCTCATCAAAACAATTGAATTGATATTCGATGATATACAAGTGCCTTTGTTGGACATTGTCTCAATTTCATATATGAGGTGTAAAATTGATCCATTTCATTTCTTAGAGTTTTCACGGGATGTGTCTAATATTTTTTCTATCTATCTTCTTTGAAAGCTTCATAAATAGCCACTCATTTTATTGAATCTATTTTGTATTTAGTACACTATGACAGTCAACTGAGAATCTGCTACTGCAACGTATCATCCGCGACGAAATTCTCGGGTAGTACAGCCCTAGCCTCCTTTTTTTTTCATCCACTCTATTTTCTCCATCACAAAAATGTCGAACAGTGAGAAAAGAGTGGTGCCTGGAAATTCTGAAGCAGTCTGAAGAAAATAGCCAAATCTGTTGAAAAAGGATGACTGTATCCTACATCAGGACAACATATGTACTTGCCTATTCATTACAATTTTTCAAGCGATTTCTGGTAGAATATAGAATCTTCCATTTGCATCAGTTACCATAAGATATAGCTTCCTACGACTTAAGTTATTCACTAAATCTGCCAGTACTCTAAGAGAGAGAAAAGTTAGTGACTTCAGAGGACATAAAAAGATGCAACGAAGCACCAGGCGGAAATTTGGCGAAGGTACCTAAAGCTTCAAGTTGAAAACTCTCGGAACAGATCTCGTGGGAGTACCGACAATTCTTGATGAATAGAAAATGAAGAAATAACAGAAGAAACATGTTTTACTAGTTACATATTGAAATGTTAATTGCTTCAAAAAGGCTCCGCCCTGGCAAGGTCACCTTTACGATCCACCACTTTCTCGCATGTTACAATATATTTAAATTGTCTAGTTGATAGAATGATGGGAGGGCAAAATAGTATATACTACCATAAGAAATTGGAATGGCATTAATCCTAAACGAGTGAAATGTTTTTGATCCAAGCCGAAGGCGAGAATTACGGTTCGGAAGTGTGAAACACGCCATTCCAAATATGTTGTAGACCATACTTTCGCCAAAAAAATTTTGAAAACCTACCAATATTTTAGAAGAAACTTGAAAAATTATTGAATGTCAAACGCAAAACCAGAAGTGAATACCTGAATTGTTAGCAAGTAACTTTAGTAGTAACCAAACTAACAGCTTCTGATTCGTCGGAATGATTTCAAACGGTAAACAGAATCATTCTAAATGACGTTTGGGAATAGCACTTGTTTCAACATAATTCTTGGTCATGAAATGTACAAATTCCAAAATACTGTCAAAAAGTAGTATTAAGATATAAGTTTCATGAGACATGATTTCAGTCGTTTTTGTTGAAAAACGAGCCGCCCACGGCGAGTTATCTAATAGACAGATGACCTAAAATGTCTTATGAAACGTGAATCTTATACAATTTTTCCTATTTGGGCTCATATATGTCAAAAAATGATGAATTTTATATTTTTAAAAGATCGATGAAGAATATTTAATTTTTTATTTGACTCTTTTGGTAACACTGAGACTTGACCGATAAGTGATTTGTGTAAATCAAAAATACTTCACAAAATGTGGGTATTCGGATATTGTCATTTTTAGAAATAAATGAATATAAACCTGAAAAATTTGAGAATTTTTTCAAGATTTGACAAATCGAAATAACAGTTAGGCTATCTAGCAACGTAGCTACCAACCTGATAAAAATTGGGTTTGAGTTCTATAAAGAAGCACATTACGATACCCAAACGAGTTGCATAAAGTACACTTCAGAAAAAATATATCATTCAACCAATACTTGAAGTAGATTTTATTTAAAAAGATGAAGCTCGCAATACAAATTTTAGTTACTCTGGTAATCCAATAAAACGTAATGAAATTTGAAACTCATATGTTGGCGGGCAGGCTACTATAAATAATATGATTCCTGGAAGAAATGAAATTCAGGGAATTGGATAGAACTAATCAGTTGAAAGAATGAATAGTATTTCCTCTCATATAGTAGTATATTGGACACCTTCGTGATATTTAGAGTTATATTCTTGGTTCATCAGTTTTCATACAGATGTAGTTACAATTCATCTTGAAGAAATACTTCTGCCTGAAATTTGATGCGCTATGTCTATGTATTTCATTACGCCCTGAATATTGCAATCAATATTTATTCTATTTTTTAAGTGGACAAAAGATACAAAAATGAGTCATAATCCTAAATCAACACCATGAATTCAAATACGTGCTTGACAAAAACCAAAACTATCGAAGTACTTATTCTCCGGCAGTACACTTATGAGGCCATCCACAATTTAAATTACTTAATGGATAATCTTTTGACTTCAATATGAAAATTGCGAATCATAAATTGCAAATATTGTCATTCGTTGTCATGGATGAAAATTTCAAGCTACCTACATAACTATAGTACTTGTGTCTGTATTACAATCATTATCGATATTTCGGCAATAATTATTGAAATCCTAATTTCATGTAGTAGTGGGCATTTCTTGCCAGTACATTCCATTCCAAGATATAAGGCAAAATTCTTTCTAGATTTTTCAGGATATTCTGCACTAAACTTTTTGCGTATGTTTGCCTACTTAAATGCACTTTTATAGGGCGAGCTGGTTGACAAATCTTTTACAATATCATTCCTACTCGTGAAGCTATGCCAATCCGCCCTTAGGGACATATAACTTTCAACCCCATCCAATTCTACCAAATGCATTTCAAACTACAGACTTCAGCTGACTCAAGAGAGATATACAAATATTTGTATCCAAATAAAGAATGTTCCATAGTAGATTGGGATTGTGTGAAAATTCCTTGCTTCATACTTCGAGGTATACAGTTTGCACAATTGATTTCAATACTGGTTCTCATCAACTTCAAGTTGAATACTGTAATGATGAGTCTGGAATAAGAATGGATCAGAAAGCTCAGGATATCAAGTTAATAGTAAGAGGGCTGAAGAATCTTATATGTACCTTTTATATAATGTCCTGGAAGTTTAAGAACCAAATTTTGTGTCTAAGGGTATTACTAATCAACAGCCTTATTCATAGAGAAAATAAGCTCGACTAAAGAAAGATGATTCTTGTACTAACGTTAATACTTATTCATAGAGCGGACTTAACTTTAGTCCGAGACTAAAACCGAACTAAGTCCGGACTATATATAGATCTGCTTCTGCCATAGTTTAGCCGCGGAATAACCTATAATTTTCTATTTGTTCCGTGTTTGTTATGAAAAATGGATGATATTATGGATGATGCAAACGATATACAAAATATAAATTATGTCATAGAACATTTAAGGAATCTAAAAAAGGTTATTTAATACATGTAAATCCGTTTGAAAGTATTATAGAACAGAGTTCAAAAATACTCGCGGAAAAGTTGTTCATTATTTCAGATAGTTTGTTTTATATGAATAATTCTTCAATTTCGATGGATTATGATTCAATTGCTTACTAAATTCATCGAGGAGAATCAATTTTATTCAGAAAGATAAATTCAGGTACATTTTATTTGCGACGTATATCAAAAGAACAGAAGAATAAACTTCATTACTCAGATAAAGAATAAAAAAAATCAATAAATAGACTTTTTTGGTTTTAATTCTATATATTTATTTTTATTTTTGACGTTTCGACTCTCTAACCGAAAGTCTTCTTCAGAAAAAATTATACAAAAATAAACGAGGCAAGAAGGTATCTAGATAATTGGAAATTGAAAACTGAAAATATACAGATAACTAGATGTGGATTCCACATTTAGTGCAAAAAGAACAAAAATCCTGTGGCATTTACCCAAAGTCTGAGGAAAAACCACGTAAAAAGCTCAACAGAGGAATCAACGATATGAGTCTTGACAATTATTATAGAGAAAAAAATTCAATTTATATAACACATCAAGACGATGTCCCGTTTCTGCAACGAACACAGTTCCAACAGTTTTCAACAGAGAAACTGAATTTCAATAATTTACATCTACATGAAAATAACAAAAACAAGTATCAAGACAAATATTTCACAAATCAGGTATAACTCTTATAAATGAATAGAATAATATGAGTCTTGACAATTATTATAGTCAAAAATGAATGAATTAATATAACATACAAGGACGATGTCCCGTTCTTGCGGCCGCACACAGTTCCAAAGTCCAAACATGTCATGAAAATTTTGTATGTCTATTATTGATTATTGGAAGCCAGACATTTGCTAACTCAAAACCATCAGTAGGGTTGAAATTATTCGGATCTTAATATATTTCAATCGCTTCCCTGACCAATCTACCATGAATGGATGAGCATTGTTGCAATTAATCTTGTTTCTTCAAACTTGTTGTCGTGCAAAAACTCAATGGCATGATCAGCAACCGAAGATTTATCTGGATAATTGAGTCTTATGCATCTTTTATGTTCAGCAATACGTGTGCTTACACTTCTGCCCGTCTGACCAACATAGAGTGTCTATATATTTTTATGACATGTTTGGACTTTGGAACTGTGTGCGTTCGCAAGAACGGGACATTGTCCTTGTATATTATAATCATTCATTTATTTTTGACTATAATAATTGTCAAGACTCATATTATTCTATTCATTTGTAATAGTTGTACCTGATTTCTGAAATATTTGTCTTGAAACTTGTTTTTGTTATATCCATGTAGATGTAGATTATTGCAATTAGGTTTTTCTGTTGAAAAAAGATAATTTTATGACATGTTTGGACCTTGGAGGTGTGTGCGCTGCAGAAACGGGACATCGTCCTCATGTGTTATATTAATCAACTCTTTCTCTCTATAATAATTGTCGAGACTCATATCGTTGTTTCCTCTGTTGAGGTTTTCAGGTGGTTTTTCCTCAGACTTTGGGTAAATGCCAGAGGATTTTTGTTCTTTTTGCACTAAATGTGGAATCCACGTATTCACATCTAGTTATCTGTATATTATCAATGTTTAATTTTCAATTATCTAGATACCTTCTTGCCTTGTTTATTTTTGTATCATTTTTTCTGAAGAAGATTTTCGGTTAGAGAGTCCAAATGTCAAAAATAAAAATTAATATACTCACAGAATTAAAACCAAAAAGGTCTATTTATTACGATATAATTCTGAAAGTATGTATGGATCATTAAAAAAATCAACTTTAAAACAGAATAAAATGAAAAATAATTAATCGAGACATAACATTTTGCTTTATTGTAGTTGGTAATGAAAATTTTGACAGTTCATGTACTAATGCGCATGTGCCATATGAAAACCAACCAAGACCAAAAGGATGTTGCGAACTAACTTCGAACTAGTTAATACTGGTCTAAATTTGAACTATGAATGTATAACTCTAGGTCCGTACTAAGTCAGATCGTTTCCAGTCGTCGACTATCATGCTTACTATGAATGAGGCTGTAAGACCACGAGCTTTGTTTTTGACTGTTGTGAGAACTCTGTCCTAAGATCCTAAGAGCCAAATAACCTTGGAGTAAAGTCTTCGGACACAAGTTACAGAGAATATGATTGCCTACAATAGCTTTGCGTCAAAGTAATTTGGAGCACTTATTGCCAAACAACACTACTGAAGTAACTTTCAACCTAAGTTAATATCCTGAACTGTAAAATACATATTATGAATTAAGTGCAGCCGAAACTGTGAAATGGAAAAGAAATAGTATTAAAATGATTGACTGAATTCCCATATTTGTATCACTCACATTATCATCTTTATCAAAATCTATATATTCATCAATGTGTTCCATTGCCATTATAAGCTCAAGTGTCGTAAGCTACCTACAAATAAAAAAGCCTACACGACTGTATTCAAAAAGATATTATAAAGTTTGGAAGCCCTGTTGAAGTTGTACCCACAATTGTTCAGTGTCACATCTATTACCATTCTTCTTAATTAAAACAAGCACTTCAATTTGGATGTAGAGTTCCTTAGCACTTTGTCCTCCAATGAATGTTCGTGCTGTTCTTCGCGTGAAGTGTTATTGTAGCTTGAGCGTCTTCTGTCTGTCATAAATGTCATTTCTTCTCAGATATTATGATTAAGTGTTCTGTGCTGACGCTCAAACTTGTTTACCACCCTGTTAATTTCACCCTCGACTCTGTTGAGTCACTCCTCGACGATTTGTCTTTTTGGAAGTCAACGCCCGATGTTTGCCTTCTTAATATTCACACAACAATTTGATTACGAATTTTAGGCGCCTTATTGTGTTTTTTAATCCATAAAACTTTTATTTTGATGGATTATCGTGATGACTTACAGTTTCTTGAAGCCAAAGCCAAAACAATTATGATATCTATTGTACAACATTGAAATGATCATTTTGCGGATAATATCATCTGAACAATGTCATGATATTACCTGTGCGAATTAATTGTGTTACAAAAATGATATTATTTTATGCAGAACAATAGAATGACCTGCTGTTAAGAGACAAGGTGATGAAGAAGGATTCACTCTCATTACTATTGAATCTTTATGATTATCCGACTTTCAAGAAAAGCTACCAACAATTAGTTAATTCTCATGTGATCCGCATTGTTTTACACATCGTCTAGACCAATTAACTAAATTACTCTGCTCTTTTCCAAATTAACCTCTGGAATCGACCAACAAACTTCTAATACCCTACATACGGATTCATTTCTCGATTAATATTCCTCTAGGCTACCGTAAGGGACATTATCATCGGTTGAGTAGCTTACAATATCACTCTTATGACATTAGGAGCTCAATGTTAATCGAGCACTAGCAGATAATCACTTAGGAGGATTACACACACCAATGATTAGGTGTTTAAACACGTACAAGGAACATCGGGTTGAAGAAGAGTTCATCCGATTGGTTCATCCGTACGCTGAAGAGAACTGTTTAAAATTGCGGTGAAGTAACAGTGGTAATGAAATACGAAGGGGAAAACAGCGAACACGGTCCACAAATTAAGAACATAATTAAATTTCTTTCAGCCGAGAGAGAAAGAAGTTATTTTAAACGGAATTTATTGTATTAAAAATTTAATAATGCCCTGGGTTGAAATAGTGAGAGAGAAAATTACAATATAAATATATATTTTACTCAAAATATTGTTCTTAGGCTAACTGCTTCTGATATTGCGAACATTATGGTAATTGCAAAAAGATCAGAATTCAAAATGTGTACATTTATAACAAGATCTTGCTTCAAGAATGTTAGGTGAATACTTCGTTTGCTCAAATTCCTTATTCTTACTTATATTTGCTCTAATAATTGCTTCAATTATCATTGATTTTGATTATATATTCCTGATTCTTAGGTGATAATGGCTGCTATGATTGTATCAGCACATAACCTCACCTGCCAACTGTCGTCATTCGACATTCATACAAATTGCTGACAGGCTCCATCTGACGAATTTGAGTTTTCAATTGTTGAGATTGCTGATGATAACTATACCAAGAGATAAAGATTATCAATCATTTTTTTTCTATATATATATCACAGTAAAGTTATGTAACGTGTCCTCAAACAAATTCTGGTATCAATATATTATTTAGATGCTTACAGAAGGCTAGTATTACTGTTGATTTCACAGTAAAACTTTTTTTGTGCACGTTAATATAATAAGGAAACTGGTAAAGCAACGTGAATGTGGCTCTAACTATAAAACATGATAAATTAAAGTAAATCTGTTACAACAGACTATCCACGAGACTATATAAAACTTCTTGATTAATTAATTTTAGTTCCTCATTAAAAAACTTATTAAATCTTGCAATTAACCTCCGCAATAAAATTTCTCATTCCATAAATTAGTTCTCAAAAAATAACTGTTATATTCTGTGCGGAAATAACTAAGGTAAGCTTGAGATTTTATGGGTAAAAACGAATTAAGCAAAAGCACTGAACGGTTTACACGCGCAATTTAACACACCTACCAACATATCGTATAATTCCTAGAATCGTCAGGGAATTAATGTCTGAGGGCTCGTATATTTGTCCAGGAGAAAAGTGCCCATTATGCCAGAATAATAAAAAGAACGAAGATGGAAGGTTTGAGTTACTAACGATGTACATAAGAGTTATTTGAGGAGAGTTTCTGGATAAGTCTGTAGCGACAAAAGATTCTGTAGTAATCTAATGAGGTGTGGTGTAAATTTTCTTGGCTATTATGGAAGAGAATACACACCTATTTTCTCTATGACTACATGTGAGAAAAAAGTTACTAAAATCTCTGTATGGAACTGTGTATTTCACAATTCCATCCGCGTAGAGTCTGGCTATATGCGCATGCGCTGCATGCGAGGCTGTGATGTAAACAGAGCTTTGTCGCTTTCACAGTGCTGACTGCAATAATTCAGGAGGAAATATGTGGAAAATTTTTGTATGAGGTTCTTCAGCTGTGTATGAATCGTAATTATAGAAAGAATTATATCTATTTTTGAATAACGCAAAAGCTATTTGAGAATTAGAATATCCCAGAACGCAATATATATCATATATTAGCTCATAACTACCGAGTATGACATTATCGCTCTTTCCGAAACCTGGTTATCAGATTCAATATTTGATAGTGAAATCTCAGACTCAAATAAATATGTAATTCATAGACAAGACCGTGATAGTACGAAAGTTAATAAATCTCGTGGTGGAGGTGTACTGTGTGCTGTAAATACGAAATATAAATCGTCCCGTATTGATTTGGCTGTTAATTCAGCCTCAGGAAGTGATGTTATTGGGGTGAATATACAGTTAAATCCAGGTGAGAGTCTGACTGTTATTGTGTTCTATCTACCATCACCAATTTCTTTTGATGAACTTGATATGTTATGTGGAGTACTCGAATCTTATCAGTCCTTATTTATGTCTGATTTTTTAATTGTTGGTGACATCAATTTAAATTGGCTTACTGAGTATTATAATAACGGATATAGAAATAATTATATCACCAAATTTAATGATTTTTGTAACTTCTTAAACGACCAATTCAACAGAATTTTAAACTGTGATGCTCGTATTCTTGATGTAGTGTTGTCTAACAAAAATTGTGAAGTCACACAAGAATCGTGTCCCTTAGTTTTTGAAAATAAATATCACTCAGCTCTTAGAGTCTCCTTGCAAACTAAATATGAACAAAACAATTGCACTATAAACGTTGATCCTGTCTATAATTTTCAACAATCAAACTTTGAACTAATGTAAATCTACTGAAAAACACTGATTGGGAAGCTCTATCTGAATTTGATAACGTCAATGCAACGTTCGATGAATTTTATAGAATATTAAATAGCATATTTTCACAATGTGTTCCGCTAAAACGTCGCAGACAGTCTAAGTATCCTGCTTGGTTCACGAAACAGATAATATGCGACTTAAAATTAAAAGAAAAATATAGAAAAGCTTTCAGATGGACATTATCAATTATTCAAAACTCTTCGTTCTAAAATTATAGAGGATACAAAAAAAAGAATATAATAGGTATATGAAATCAGTGGAGAATAATATTATCAAAGAGCCTAGCAATTTTTGGTCATTCATAAATGCAAAAAAAAATACTATCGCATTTCCGGTCAGATGTTTTGTGACGACAAACACTATAATGACACATCTAGTATAGTTCAAGATTTTGCTTATTATTTCTCGAGTGTTTATCGAAATACCGGCAACACTGATTATTCAAGTACTTCGAGCGAACTCTTAACATCGAACTCTTTCTCTATTCTAAATAATACTGAAGCTAACATTATTAGTGCGATTGATAGCTTGAAAGCTTGTTGTTCACCTGGACCGGACAATCTTCCAGCTTATATTTTGAGAGGCTGTCGTGATTTATTTGTAAGACCTTTTTATATACTATTCAATATGAGTGTTAGAACAAACAGTTTTCCTTCTGTGCTGGAACGTTCTCGTATCTGTCCAATTCTCAAATCAGGTGATCCACATGATATTAGAAACTATAGGCCTATCTCCTTACTATCCAATGTTGCAAAATGTCTAGAAAAAATTTTATACCAATATATGTATCATCATGTATGTAATCTAATTACTCCCATTCAACATGGATTTAAGCAAGGTAGGTCTACTTCCAGGAATCTAACTAACTTCACTCAATTTATAGCCACAAATTCTAATGATAACAAACAAATTGATGTGATCTACACAGATTTCGTTGAGGCTTTTGACTCGGTAAATCACAATTTGATGTTTTCAAGTTACAATACCAGTTTATTTCTCTCCAAATATGATCAGTTTTCTAGAATCTTATATGTCGGATCGTCAGTAGGCAGAACACTATAACAATTATCAGTCAATTAATTTTTCTCTTTGCTCTGGTGTACCTTAGGGCTCTAATTTAGGCCCCTTATTATTTATTTTGTTTATTAACGACATCACACATTGTCTGAAGTCCTGTCAAGCACTTTTATATGCTGACGACTTAAAAATAATCAAAGTCATTAATAATGATACTGATATCTTGAATCAACAACTTGATATAGATGATTTACTGAATTGGTCTTCATCTTCTCAATCACTCTTCAATATCACAAAATGTAAAGTGATGACATATTCAATGAAGCACTATTCGAATAACTATAATTATCAGATGGGTAACAAAATTCTAATGAGAGTTTCAACCATCAGAGACTTGGGTGTTATTTTTGATCCAAAATTATATTTTGATCCACATGTCAATTATATTGTTAGCGAATCTTATAAAAGTCTTGGTTCTATTATACGTAATTCGCAGATATTCAACAACTTATTAACTCTCAAGTCTTTTTACTATGCATTCGTTTGTTCAAAACTAGAATATTGTGTCGTTGTATGGAATCCTATCTATGATAAATACAATATGGAAATTGAATGGGCACAAAGAAAATTCATTCGATATTGTTTCCGCAAGTTTTCAAGTGATTTTGATATATATACTTATAGTTATACTAACACTCTTGATGAATTTAATATCACTACACTTACAAGCAGGCGTACTATACAGTCATGTATATATTTGTTCAAAATTATTCAACACCTAATTGATGACTGTTCTAGTTTAAGTTGTATATCTATAAGTGTACCACGGCATACTTGTAGGAGTAAATTTGTAACTTTTCATTCAACGATGGTGAGAACAAATTATGGAACCAAGGCACCTGTTAGAAGATTATGCTCAATTTACACTGAAATTGCCTCTCGTTTTGAAATAGACATAATCAACCATAACTTTGTTAGTTTCACTTTCAAGATTGTATTATCACAATTGTTTTGAGCAGCAAATTATGATTTTTTTTGTAGATATTCATGCCTAATTACGATGCTTGTGTCCTTAACTGTAGATATTTGTACTTTTTGTCTTCCAGCCCTCAGTAATTGGGATAATTTGATCCTGTTGAGTGGTTTATCAATAAATAAATGAATATTCACAGCCTTTATACTCTTATCTTATTTTTTATGATTCTTAATTTGCTAGAACCACCTGGAGCTATGATTGTACATCATTTCTTAATTCTTATCTAAATTCACATCGTGAACATAATTCCGACCTTTAAATACTCAACTATTTTTTTGGCTGAGCCTAGTATCGTATCGTTTTTGAGATGATTAGGGACAGCATCAATTACATGTATTCCAAAAGCGGTCAATTCAAACAGTAGGAAAGATAATCAAACTTTGAAAAACTTCTGACTTACCTATAAAGCGGTTTCCCAGCGCCCTCTCGAAACCAGAGTACCATGTAAACCCTGTCTTCTCGAGTGTCTGGTTCGATGTCACAAGGAAGTGACGCACTGCGTCCCATGACAGCGTCGACAGCAATGGTATTCACTGAAAATTACACACAGTCAGATCAACACATTCTCCAACTAACCTTCATCAGAAGACAACATTTGTGTTGGACACTAGCTACAAAGTTATTATAGTTTAATATTTTTGTTGCCAATAAAAATTTTGTTTGGGAAATGATGAATAATGCTGGATTTAAGTTTGGCATACATATCTACGACGTTAGTCTGTGTAGTGGAAAATGCTGTGTTTATATTCTCTAGAAGAGAGAGTCTCGTAAAAGATTCCAGAAATATCACAATTAAAGTAGTTTTAAGATATTTTGAATTCTTGGATTCAATAGAGACGTAAAAAGTATAACGGTATGAATGAATCTTAAGGGCAACATGATCAATATTTTAATCATTTTAACATTCGAGGCAGTATCAAGTGGCTTGCAGAAACAAATTGCCCGAACAAATAATTTTTACGATAAGATATAAGGAGGGATCCGCTATAAGTGTCGACCTGCACAGATCAAGTAACCAAATGAAATTTATTTTTGATGCAACAAAATATGTTGGCGAAAGTAATGTTGATTGGTTGCCTGAAATTTAACGCTTATTGAAAGTATATAGACTATAGAATATGCAAACATAGGGCTGCTTACCTCTTCCTGTAACACTGTAGATCCATCTATTCAAACCTGCCAGCTATTTAGCCTTGAACAGAGAAATGTGAGCAATCCTATGTTCTCATATTCTACAGACTTCATACTTTCATCTGATGTGAGATTTTTCCAGTTACAAGATTTGTGAAGGTATAGAAAAAAGTTCAATTATAGAATTTTAAGTTAAACATAATCTTGAACAGATTTCTCCAGGCAACTCATCAACGTTACTTTTGTGAACATATTTTATTTAATAAAAATTTGATTCCATCGGTGCAGGTCGACACCAATAACGGATTTCAGACTATAAGAAAATTTGCCTAATCAAACTGCTCTGATAAACTCGTCCCTAAGCTCTGAACTTTTTGAAAATGTTAAATAGATAAATGGTCTGAATTTTGGTGTGATATTAAAAGACCACACTTATCCAAGGAGAATTGCCACTTCAAAAAGAGAAGCTCAATGAAATAAAGAAAAAAGTGAACCAGTTAATTTATTCCGAAGAAATGTACTTCGTTCTATTGAATAAGTGAGAGAAAGAGGGATGTTGCACCCGACACAATGGAATTCCTAATCACAAGTATAAGAAGAACAAGAATAAAAAAAGAAGTTCGCAGTGAGTGTTCGATAATAGGAACGCTTATATTCTCAGACAAAATAATTGATCAATGAAGCTCCAATTATTCTTATTGATCTCATTTTCTCCAATGGTCGTCTTGCAGACTTTTCGTAGCAAAGTTGGGGAGCTCTCGTCGTGAGTATACGTCCACCAATCCTTGCAGCAAGTGTACAATTTTTTTGTAATACCGGTCTCTGCAGGCTTTATTATCAAATGTATTAAATGGGAACTCCTTCCAAAAAAATTTTATCTCAGATTTTGCAACAAGCTTGCAAGCTAGCTCATTATATCCAATAAAAACTAGTTTACTCATTTGGAATTCAATTTACTATTAAGTAGGATGTAGGATATTCCAGAGAGGCCATTTTGTATTCAATCGACCCAAAGTGTCGGTTTCCAAAAGATGATGAATTTAAGATTTCAGGAGATGAGTTGTGGTCACTGACTAATCCAAAAGAGGCTAGCGTAATACTAGTGGTAAGACAATAGAGAGACAGGTGTTATTTTTGTTAGATATGTTATGGTCAAAATCAGAATTTCTACATTATTTGGCTCAAATTATTCTTTTCAAATCATATCCTGTTCCATTTTGAATGTATAGAACATATTGATCTACAACCTTGAACTGACAAGCAGTTGCTTACGTTTGCTGATCCATTTGGTTCCATTTGCAGCCGCAACATATTTTAATGCAGAAACCACCGAGAAAAACTTATCTAAGGCTGGTTACACACAGGGCGAATTTTCATCGTGCGGAAAATTTACCGTCGCCGCTCAAAGAAATCTGGAACTTACACACAGGACGAATAAATTCCGGGTGGAAAAATTTCCGCCGCTACGCTATATGCTCAGACATTAATTGTTCAATATAATTTTAAATCAACGAAGAGCAGCTTGTAGCATTATTGTTATTCTGTCGTTGTTTGAAAAAAAATTCTTTCGCAATCCGAGGCAAATTTTGTGCCAAGCGTTTGTGGTGGCATTTCTGTCCTTGTATATATAAAGGGTTTTATCCCATAAAACAGGTCTGTTTTCTATTAATGGAATGAGAGTCTCATTATCAATATCACTTATCATATTCATTAGGGAGTTTTTGCAAGCCACCGCTAATGAAACGTCAACGCTCACGTCAAAAATGATCTTCTTTGGGTACCGTTACTGGAATTGACGAATATATTCATTGTTATGATACTGATGATTGCTTACACTTTAAGTTTCTTGTAAGTACACTGTGATTCAAGCTACCACTATCGAGCGAGCATTTCCCAATAAAATAATTTTCTACGTTAGCTTTATCGTATCAATAGCGGAGTCTTGCAAAAACTCTCTATTGTCTCGGAGCTTCCACTTGGTATCAAAGTTTAAATTACACTGAGCAAAATGGTAGAAGAACCGATATGTGTCTAAGCCTGCATTTAATGGTTGCAGTAGAAATTCCGTTGACGGTAGTAGCACGCCTGAAGCCTGGTCCACACTATGCCGCTGTTTGCCATTTGGCAAGGCCAGTTGGCAAAGCCGAAACTGATGTAGACGTGTCCGTTGGCACGTGTCAGTTGGCACAAAATGCCAACTGTAATCGATCGAGTGTTAGTCTCGTTCAAAGAAAACCGATAGAGCATGAAAGCGAGGACGTGTCAACTGGCATCGCGCGGTTTCAGTTGTGATTCAGGCTCACCGAAACTGTTCAGGAAATGGAGTGGACAAACGATAAAGTTATGAGTTTGATTGATGTCCAACGTAATCGTTCTGTTTTGTGGGACTGTCATTTGAAAGAATACTTCATCAAATCATTTATACTATATTGTGCTCTACTTCGAAGATTTGGACGTACCCAGAATCGTCGTTAACGCCGTTTCCGACTTTTTTCTTTACTGTCAATTATAATAAGAGCACGATTAGTAAGTCCTCTTCGATAAGCATTTTTGACACTGATTTTAATGATCGGAATCTGAGTGCCAATATCCTTGTAGACAGAGGTTTGCCAACTGGCTTTGCTAATTGAGTTCTGCCAAATGACAAACAGCGGCATATTGTGGACCAAGCCTAATGTGTAAGCTCTAATATACTTCAGTGGGCTACTGTCCGCGTGATACAAATCCGCCGAGTGTGTAACAAGCATAACGGTTCTCTTTTGAGTCCAAATAAAATTTGATACCACTTCTGGTTGTACTACTGAAATGCACTATCATGTATGCAAGATTATTTTAAGGATCTAATAACTCACAGGACGAAAACTCGGTAACATAAAAACTTAGCCACATTTTGTCTTGGAGACTTGTTCTGAGTACGGGAGTCATGGCAGAGTAAATTACAGGCGGGGGAGGCATATTTTTGTTCGCCCGTCATTACATGCAAGATTTTGATTGTTATGGAAGGATTAGCTCAAGTTGGCCTATATTTCATAGGTATTTGAGAACAGGCTTCCCACAAAGATATTTGGATCTCTTACAGAGTTTTTAGATTATTCTTACGATGCATATTTCACCACGCTGAGATCCGCACTCTAATCCAGGTGATAATCTTTCATAATTCTCTTCAATTCACTGCTCCCATTAATTAGGAATTGAAAATTTGAAATTGGATTTGGAGATGCTTGTTTCCCAGAAGAATTCAAATCTAGGATTCAGTTTTCAGAACCATCATGTTAGGCAGAGAAGCAACTATATATACTTGTTTCGTTCTCATTCGGACTCGTCAGTACAGTACAGCCAAACACTGATATTCACAATTCGGATCCCAAGAACAATATTGTCTTATGATGATAAATGATGAGCAGAGGTAAAACACCATCTATCGAAACTTGAACTAGTTACGATATGTAGATAAAATGGATATCATAATGAATTGTGACATTTGTGGACACAAGCATCTTCAATTTATCTTAATTTTCAGGGAATATCTTGTTCACAGATAAATTCACATATCTTGAGATAGAAATAAGCAACAGGGGAAGCATAGATCAGAAGAACAACAAAAGAATACAAGCAGCCATTAGAGACCTACATGCAATGAACAAAATAATTGAAAACAACAAACAAGTCGAAAAACATGAAAATGACAGTTCATAAAACAATATATAGATCATCTCCAATATATGGGACGTGGACCATAATTTGAAAAAACAAAAGTGAGAGTCAAGCAGCGGAAATAAGATAGTTGAGACGAGTAGAAGAAGTTACAAGGATATAAAGAATAAGAAATGATCAAATAAGGAAAATACAAAGTATTTGCAGCACTATACGCTATGTCAGTAGCGACGAACGCGACTCCATGCGATAGAAGTTATAAGCTCTTTACTAATATTGACTGTAGCTGTCAAAACCAATATAAAAGAGCATAAATCCAAACTGAATTTTTGAGGCAAATAAATATGATAATAATAATAATAAAATCCTTTGGAAAAGTGGGAATCATCGGGACAAAGTTCAATTTGTTGTGTTCCTGAGTGTTCGCACACACAATTGCGCAATGGTGAACTGGAATTTTATTTATTTCCGAATCGCGAAAGAGCGTAAGAAACTGTGAAAAAGTTGTCTCCTCAGTTTGCTTTTGTGCAATAGTACATACTATCAATCCTTGCACTCTTATGATATTTATCCAATTGTGCTGGACGATTCCAAATCATTAGCTGGTCAGTCTTGGAGCAGATACTTCCGGTGTTAATTTATATGCAAACTGCAGCTGCAACTAAAATTAACAACTTTTCGACCTAAATTTACCTGCTTCAATAAATTTTTACAGCAATTATGTGAAAAAACACAGACTCATTATTATATTAGCAAACTTTAGAAATAAACAGTTGGATGTTTTTAAGATTGCGCAAAGTAACTCCCGTAGTTTTACTATCTTCTTCGTTATTTTTAATTTCTTCTTCGTCGCTGAGATTAAAACTTTGAACCAATTTTTTCCCTTTGCTCAAACTTTTGGATCTAAATATAGATTAATCAATTTCTTGAGACCCGCATCGAAGTACTACTGTCATTGTAACAAACTTTCTGTTGATTCTGAGTGCCAGTTTTGCAAATTACATGAATACGTCAAAATTTGTTGATTGTCTCTATTTCAAATATATTAGTGAATAAATTCCAAGTGTCGCCACCAGGACGGCGCTTGCGCCGCGCACAACGCAACTGACATAGCGTATAGACAAAAAGCAAGCAGCATAGAACGGCTACTTGATAAAAATGCCAGAAGAGCGATAAAAAAAAAAGTTTTGGAACTCAAAGATCACTAAGAAGAAAAAGAGAGGAGGACCAAGAAAAATATGGGAGAACAATGTGGAAAATATTCAAGAAGGAACAATATCCGCTGTCAATATGCAAAAAAATTAAGAATCATCTTGATGATGGAAGCGCATCTTTGACAGCTCATGGATGCTTGTTACTTCAGAGATTTCGCAGATAACCATTTCCCACAATCACGGAACTTGAGATCAAGCAGTTAAGGCGAACCAACGAAACAGCAGCTTCCATTAAGTACCAGTTTCAAGTTGACTATTTGATAGATGCATAATTTGTACACGTACAAACTCAAAAATACTTTCTAATATTTATTGTCTGGTTATTGACTGACAAGAGGTGCTGTACCCAGAGCTGGGCAGTAATTAAATACCTTCGTAATTAATTACTGATTAAATTACTTTTCTCCAAGAAGTATTTGTAATTTAATTACCCTGTATAAAAAAGTAACTTTACTCAATTACTTTTCAAATTTTAGAGATTATTTTTACCATGCAAATTTCGACCAATAGAATTGCATCATTCAACGTCACGTGGTACAACCAACACGGTTTTCAAGTGGAAATTTTTTGGAAATTTTGTCTGTTGGTTATATATACAAAACAAAGAACATTCAGCTGCGTTGATTCAGCATCTGTCAAACTGACAGACAGATTGAAAGTAAAAATGAGCAGATTCGGAGTCGAGTTTCTGGAATCTATTGATGAATTTGGATGGGAAAAATAATCTCCCGAATACCACTCGAACTTCGAAATTAATCTGATATTTCTCTCAAGGTTCCCTGCAAACAAATCAACTTGTCAAGTTTTCCAGAAAAATCACTCGTGCCACGCGCTCGTGATTTTTTAACCTGGAAAACTTGACACGTTCATTTGTTTGCAACGAACCTATCGAGAAATATCCGATAATTTCGAAGCTCTTGTGGTATTATATATGACTATTCCATTCGTAGTATTTATAACAAGGTCAACAATGCTGAATCGCCATAGAAACGGTGCATATCAGTGGGTATTTGGACGTGTAGAAATTCAATCGGGTATTACACTAGTGGTCAGAGTGAGTATTTTACTCAAAGATGTGGATACCCCCAATTTGTGCTTTCTCCGTATTTAATGGTATATTTTTCTGAATTTCTTCATCAATTTCACCTTCTGATTTATCACCAAACCTTTTTGAACTAGTTTCTATATCAGAACGCAATTTATTTCTTTATTATTCGTCAAAGAAAATGGAAGAAATTCTAATTTTTCAGTTTGACAGAAGTTTGTTTACTCGTTCCTATGAAAATTACGTGAGTTGTTACTAGATTCATAGAAAACTAATTTGAAAAAATGGTTTGACTCCTGGAATAGTCCTCCATATACCATTTGTAGTTAAAGTATTATAGACTATTTTTGTGGTGCAATCACTCATGTTTATTGTGCTTGTGAATACCACTCGTGCTGCACACTCGTGGTATTCAAACACAAGCACAATAAACATTCGTGATAGCACCACAAAAATAATCGATAATACTTCAACTACTTATGGTATAATAAATGACTATTCCATTCGTAATATTTATAACAAGGTAAATAATGCTAAATCGCCATAGAAACGGTGCATATCAGTGGGTATTTGGACGTGTAGAAATACCATCGGGTATTACACTAGTGGTCAGAGTGAGTATTTTACTCAAAGATGTGGATACCTTCAATTTGTGCTTTCTTCGTATTTTATGGAATATTTTTCTGAAAATTTTCATCAATTTTATCTTCTGATCTGTCACCAAACCTTTCTGAACTAGATTTCATATCAAGACGCAATATATTTCTCTATTATTCAAAGAAAATGCAAGAAATTCGAATTTTCCAGTTTGACAGAAGTATGAAAATTACGTGAGTTGTTACTAGATTCATAGAAAACTAATTTGAAAAAATGGTTTGACTCCTGGAATAGTCCTCCATATACCATTTGTAGTTAAAGTATTATAGACTATTTTTGTGGTGCAATCACTCATGTTTATTGTGCTTGTGAATACCACTCGTGCTGCACACTCGTGGTATTCAAACGCAAGCACAATAAACATTCGTGATAGCACCACAAAAATAATCGATAATACTTCAACTACTTATGGTATAATAAATGAGTATTTGCAAAATTAATTATTTTTCGATAATTTAATTGAGTACTTACAGTAATTCAAATTTGAGAAATTGGTAGTTTTAGAAGAAAATGAGAATATATTATCTAAATGATAGTTGTTTACTTTGTTATAATTATAATTCATTTGCATTATATTCATGTATATAAAGATTTGGTGAAGATATATTTTCTTTTCAATTTGATAAATATTTGAAGAAGTATTTGAAATTACTTATTAAAATTACAGAAAAATTCAGTGATTCAATACCTTTTTTTCTTGTAGTATTTATTTTTGAAGTATTTCAATTACTTTTTGTCAAAGTAATTAGTAATTATAATTAATTACTTTTTGTCAGAAATTTGCTCAGCTCTGGCTGTACCCTAAAATAAAAATTTGATCTTCATCAAAGCCATATAGAAAAAAATCCCTGAAAATTACCTCCAAAGCTACAGATTCGAGAAAATATGTAACGGTTGGTCATGTACTGGCCTAAATTGATCACAAAAACCAAGTCAAACTTATTCTGATACTAATAACATCGGAAAACGTATGTCAATATCTTGTGTAACTCGCGAGATATTGAAATAAATAGTTTCTACCCTAAAATGGGTACTAACCGATATCAGTTCGAGATTTCGGATATAAAATTCAATTACTGATATGTTGCTCATTCTGTGCAGCAATTTTCAGATTTCAACTATGCATAGTTCAGCAGTAATTACCTTTTCAATTTTTGTTTCGATTTTTACCCCAAACTGGGTGTATGAATAAGAAAATCTAGCAGTTTGTGCAAAACTACAAATCAGCATCTTTCATTTAGTACCTGTTCAAAATCTGTAAGTGCTGTAGTTGCTGAGATCTAAGCGTCATGCCAGCCAGCCAGACAGCCAAAGTGCATATAATAGCGTATTTTTTTTTTTTGTAAAAATGCGCTCAGAAAGTAGAGAACAGAACAAAATTAAAAGAACTAATAAATAATCTGAACTAAGCTTGAATCTAATTGCGACGCCAGCAAGGGAATAAGGCAACATGAGAATGATTAATAACAGTAATAATAAGAATAATATTCACTGCCCGTGAACATTTCTTCTGTCATAATTGTGGCACAACAGTATAATGCCTCGTTCACATTTCTGCGCTGGTGCATAAGCGGGTCAATAATCATTTAAGGCGTACGTATTGGTCATTCTTAGGACTTCATATTTTGGGTATATAGTACCAAACGTCAATTCGAGTCGGTGTTTGAATAGCTGCCACCCAAGCATTTTTGAGAATAATTGAATAATATTAATGACTCTGGTGACTGCGATTGCACTTAGAACAAATATTCAGTCATACTTTATTGTGAGCTCATGCGGAAGTTCTCATACTTGGTAGCTACTATGTTTTTTGTGTCACACTCACTTTGCTTCAGGATTTGTCACATGATAAGTGTCGGACGTAGGTTTAATGGTTTATTAGTATTATTGTACATTTACATACCATGACGAATACATAATTGATCATTATATTCTCCCATGTGCCGTATTCATTGTAAGTCTCTAATGCAACGCCGTTCTTTACCTATATCAGATCCATTCCTCATGCTCTTTGCGCGGGACGGATCAGTTTGAAAAGTACGGATTAGTTTTCATGCGTCTTTCTCCACCTCAGAAGAACGATTTGTACTGAGATAAATTGAATTCGGGAGTGAGCTAATATTCTAAGCCCAAATAATCTTTTGGAACATGATAAAATTCTATCTGTATATCGAATTCCACAGTTTATTCCTCCTTAAATCGCATCAATCAGTTTAATATCAAAGATATCTCTGCTTTTCTCGCAAATGCGAAAAGTAATCCATTTGAAAACATGAAAATTCCGAGAAGTGAATGAAATTTGTCTCCATCCAATTGACATTAGAATGATTTTTCCATGGTTTTGAAATACTGAAGGAGGAAACCATCTGAAATATTGTTCTCATCCATCGTCTTTTGAGACTTCATTGATTTTCCGTCCCTTATCCTGACACTAACATGTATTATGTATAAAGAATCTATACGCTGTTTTTGTACCATAATTGAAAGCACGATATAAATCTTCACTTCATGATTCATCTATGTGCCCCCAATAACTCCACAGACAATGTATATGTCTGTTTTCAATGATTTATTTCAGTTATGAATGATATCAAATATTAATATTTTGATCTCTTGGTCCTTCCGTGGAAAATATGTAGAAATATGGTCAGGTCAGAAGCTCTGAAGCTCACAATACCCATCAGGTCAAGATAATCAGTTCTACTGAACGTTTAGAAGCATTTGTTATGCATGAATATAAATTTGTAAATGTGAATTTTCTAGCAATGTTACAGTTTTTATATTCCAGAAAACTGATTAATCAGGACTCAATGGCTCGAAGGAAAGTATCGATGCATGTGAAGTTGTTACATTCGAAGAGCAATAACTTTTTGCCTATGTGATTTGAAGATTTGAACTTTCCAGTGAAGTTTTTCAAATGTACAGAATTTTTCTAATTTGTAGCTCAACTGTTCCGTTATGTGGTGGTGAAAGTATTAGGTAATCAATTTTTTGTTCAAAAAATGGTGCAGATAAGATTATTAGCGGTACCAACAATGTCAACGAACTCTAGTTCAATATTACCTATCATTTTATGTGTTTCTTAAACGAAGCTGCCATGCATTATTAGAACTTCTTCTTGATTGTGCCTTAGTTCACCACGATAACAAAAGCTGCTGAAATTTTCCAATTAAAGCTTGTGTAGCCGAAAGTAGGACGGAGTTATATAACAATAGTTGATAGAATTTTGCGGCAGTAAGCAGTCTCGTTTTGCCAGTATCTCAAGTCTCGTGGAATTGGCACTGTTGCACATCTGTCTTTCCTTTGCAATTGTTCTTTGCAGAGTCTGCGGTTCTTAGCTCCTCACCACATTCCCACGCCTTGCACCCTTTTGAGTGTTTTATGAGTGATGGTAGCACATATATTAGCGTCAGTAATTACTTTCATGAGGCATCAGCATATTTACGAACGTATTTGCATGTCATTATGCACGCTCGTTGCTAATTAATCTTGCTTCGGGGCTTTTTTTCATCTCATCTCGGTAAATATGATAACGAGTATGAGGAAGATTCTACTGAATAATTGGGAGAGAATTTTTGGAACGAAATTTGCCTTTTGAGTTTCACGCTTCGTTTGGTTAGCTTTTCTCTTGAAGTTGATTAAAAACGGAAGGATACGCTCTGTTCCTCAATTAATGCATAATTTTTTCGGAAGAATATAATGGGAAAGGAGAAATAATCACTATCTTCATCACACTATTCGCCTAGAAGTTATATTATCTGAAAGTTGATTCAATCTGATCGCTCCTCGATTTAACTGTGTTCCGTACTCTTCATCTGCATCGTTGGTGCGTTATTTCTCTATAAGGGATTCAAAGAATATAAGATCATCAAACGTCATGGACAATTCATGTAGTTTCTTGACATTTCCAAGAATTTGTCTCCCATTGGTGCAGGATTTGGAAGCTATTTCTCTTGCTAACCTTAGCATCTTGAATGTTATTGTCATTGTAATTTTCGATTCCACCTGTCAAGTCTCTCATGTCTCCTATGATAATAACAATAATAATAATATGATATTTGTTATAATTATTATCACCAGATTATTGCGATTCTTCAAATTTTCTTCAATTCACGTGAATATAACACATTCAATAAAATTTGTCAGTTTGTTCACTTAATTCACGTAGATGCAATACATTTGATAGAGCGGTTGTTGAAAACCGTTCGATAATACTGATTTCTTACAATTGACAATCAAGCAGAATACTTGTATAAAAAAGACGTTACATAGTTTAATGACTTCTTCTAATTCTGTGATTTCAATATCCAAACCATAAACGTTATATCATATCAAACTCAAGCAACTGGCAGCTAGACCAAAGGGACCAGAGTATTGGTGGTAATTGGATCATCCGCGTTAATGGACTAGACAAGTTACGTTATTTGTATTCAAAAGTGCATGCTATTCAAATAATCAGGAATATCATATGACTATATTTTGGAAACAATCATTCAAATTTATATTGATTTTGCAAGCCGAACACGTCCTCCGGACCAGAGGTCACTTCTATTATTTATATTCATATAAATGAGTCAGACGATACTTCATGTATTGTAAATTGATCATTATGCTGTTTTGCATGATTTTATACATTTTAAACTCAGTATGATAAATCAACAATTTGAAAATTCAACTAACGCGTTCAGCAATTGGGTATGACTTATAAGAAAGAAGGAAACGTCTTTTGAGTTGAAACTTTTAACAATTGTTGTTGAAACTTTTGACATAAGTTTATCAGTGTATAATAGGTAACATATTCGCTCATCGTTTATCTAGTTGTGTTGAAACTCTGCACGTTTGTTGATGGAAATTGATTAGAGATTTGGTTGTTCTCGTATTGTTCATCTAATTGTGTTGAATAGTTGTTCCTGGTTATTAACGTACAATTAGTGATGTGCGAATCGTATCGTGAAGCTGTTTGATCGCACATTGCTTATCCGGCTAAGTTGGAACTTTTGCTCCTGTGCGCTTGCGTGGAAGATGCTCACATGGTACCATCAAAGTATGACCCGCCTTGCATTGTAAGTATTCCTCTTAAAAAATATCTCAATAAGTGGTATAGAAAATTTATATCTATCTTTTTTGTCTTCATGTAATTTATTTGTTAATCTGAATACTTACATATATTTAAAATATAATGCACAGACTGAACCGCTGAATCTGAAGATCTTGAATTGTGGTATTGCATTCTAAAAATAAACGCGGTTGGATCTCGTGGTTTTTCGAGTGCTGTAGTCAATTATTTTATTCCAAGAGAAAGATAACTGGATTGATCAACTCCAGAATAAAACAGCAAGAAATATCCTTGACTCCAGATGGTACAGCTATATGCGGGCGGAGCCGCGAGTGCCAGCTAGTATAATGATATTTTATAATGTTTTATCATGTTTATTTCTGAATATTTCTGTTTCTTATTTGACATTCTTCTGATGTTTTCTTATTAGTTGACATCATCAATTGACCGTTATTAATCAAGTGTGCGATTATGTAATTTTTACTTACATGGCTACATATTGTACTGAGTACAAGGAAGTATTGTGACACCGACAAAATTTACCAATCGAGATTTTGACTGAAATATCCGTTTTGAGCATCCCTGAATACATTTTGACTTATGTTTGTTCGTGCGTGCGTGCGTGCGTAACTCGCAAATCTCAAAACAAGTTAGACATATAATGTTGAAATTTTGTATTTAAGACTGGCATAGGGTCTAGTTGTGCACCTCGCATTATGGTTCCAATCGTCTGTACCGGAATTGCACTATACTTGAAGATTTATTGGAATTTTTCTAATAAATCTAGAATGATCAACTGTAGAATGTTTAAATTCAGTAGTTGGACTTGATGTTTTATCAGATTGGTTATCCGCTATTTTTATATAAATCGGACAAGCCTGGAATG
The DNA here is from genome assembly GCA_963989225.1 of Dromius quadrimaculatus. Taxonomy (NCBI): domain Eukaryota; kingdom Metazoa; phylum Arthropoda; class Insecta; order Coleoptera; family Carabidae; genus Dromius; species Dromius quadrimaculatus. The sequence continues at coordinate 11,624,229 of OZ022328.1, forward strand.
CACTTCACTTAGAACTTCTTTCCAATTTTTTGCATAACTCCATAATGATGTGATAGCATATTGAAATTTAGTGTTTGAACTTGTTGTAGCATCAAAATAGCTATCTACTATTTTTGTATCAATCGGCCAAGCCGGAAGTGCAGCTTATGAGTATAACAGACATTCAGACTTTGCTGTACAAAACAATCAGTTTAATTGAAATTATAAGGTAAGCAATGATAATCTGTTGTCAAATTTATGATTTTGTCTGACATTTCACATGTCAAAATTTTTTCCACTAAATTTCATTTCGTAAGCATGAAAAAAGCGACAAAATCAGATCAGAACATGCTTTTTCATAAAAATTAAGAATTAATTTTCATTATGCTGGTCACACGGTCCAGCTTTAATATTAGCCATATCAAACTCCAAATATACGTACTTATCAAACCTCTTGAAGGCACAGAAATCTACGACTATCTGACGGTCTAAAAGGACAAGGAAATATTCTGAAGCCGACAGAATTCACATATTGAGATTTTTATGTACATATCTGTTTTGAGCATCCCTGAATCCATTTTGACTATTTTTGTCTTGATGTCGTCACGTATGTACATATGTATGTGTCTATGTGCGTAACTTGCAAATCTCAGAATTCGTCGAACGTATAATGCTGAAATTTTATATAAAAGACTGGTATAGGATTTAGGATTTTAATGTGCACCTCGCATTATGGATGCAATCGTCTGTACTGGAAGTGCACTTTACCTGATACTTTTTTCGAATTCTCCGCATAAATCTTGAATGATCAGCCATAGGATACTGAAATTTAGTATTTGAAATTGCTGTAGCATCAAAATGATCATTTCCGTCCCAATCGAATAATCCAGAAGTGTACATCATATTACAGACTTTCCTAATTTTTCTCATGAATTAAAAATGATCAGTCGCGGAATATTGAGATTTCGTATTAAGCACTTTTATAGCATCTAGTTGTACACATTGCATTATAAATCCAAAACGATTGAACGTAGAATATTAGAATACAGTATCCAAGATGATGGTACTGTCTAGATCCTCATATCCTATTTTCATTGAGATCGACTGAGTCGAAAGTGCACTATACTTGACGATCTTAGAATTTTTTGCGCATAAATCCAAAACTGTTAGTTGTAGAATCTTGGAAATCAGTATTTAGGAATGTTGTAGCATAAGAATGATGACAAACTGTTTACATAGCAACCGACCAGCCGTGAAATAATGAGATTTTGTGTTTGATTATATATCGAATGATGTACAAGTAAGTCACGTGATGTCCACATCAGATTTTTTGTTATGTATGTACGCACAATCTTGAACAAATATCTAGTCAAAGACGTCCATAACAATGGTCGCTGCAAATTATAATATTTTTTTTGATCAAAAATATAGTTTGAGCCTACATTAAAATATACTCAATATATGTTTGAAGCATCATTGAACATTTGCTGTTAAATTTTAACATCAACATTCCTATGTTAGTACATTCTATTGCATTTCTCCATCAGCATAACAATTATATGAAATTGCAGCACTTTTAATCCAGTTCAGGCGGGACCGAGGCCGAAGAGTAGTAAAAAAATTAAGCTCCACAAATAATCTCTTCTATGTGACAACAATTTCTAAAAACAATGATTTACAATTAATTGCTGCTTTTAAAAGAAGTATTCATACGTTAAAAGTTTACTATGTGGTCAGACTTATTTTTTATTGTCTTCGAAATGGGAACAGATTCTCGACACATTCTGCTATATTAAAATAACCCAAAAACCGTAGTATACATTAAACTTAGTTTTGATTTAGCAACCCTAATCACTTCCAAGGTCAAGCCATACAGGAAGCGTGCACTTCACACATTTGCATTACTGTAAAGTCGAACATGAGCATTCATTTCATCTGCGTTGTGCTTTGTTCACTCTTATTCGGTCTGATTCTCTAAGCAAAGTTGTTACCTTTAACCATTATTTTGAGTGGCTAATTTGAAGGTCAACATATATTCCAAATTATTAGATGATTTATTATTGAATAATTTCAAATTACATATTCCACAAGCATTCTTTCAATTCAGGTTCTATCAACAATGAATTATACTTTGCTTTTATATTCCGCAAAAGTCTAAATATGGAAAAAATAGTCTAACAGTCAATATTTTTGAAAGTCCGTCGCCGAGTATGTGCAGCTTGCCCGACCTTTATGCGCTGAAACCGTTTCAGAAATTTTAAATTTTTGTTACCCTTTTCCATTGTTCTGGAGTTTTTTGAGCATCTTCTATAACTATTCGATTTTGCTCAGTGAAATTTATCATTTAAGTATATTGCTCCGCAGAGCAACGGCATCGGGTGTTTCTTCATTACAAGACATTTTATTAAATCTTATAGTATGTAAAAGAATTAATATAACAACCTAACCTCAAATGTTTGACATTTGAGTAGCAAACGGGAGAGAATCGACATATGTTATCATTGAAATGCACAAGCTCTATACCTGCCTTCACGTTAGTCTGTAGCGACAGTTGTTGCACCTTAAATTCTTAATAACTTTGTTATCAAGTTACATAGAGAATGCAAAAATCTGGCAAGTCGTTAAAGTAGTCTCTAAGAATCGTTGTTATTTTCTAGTAGTTACACAAAGACTGAATAACAACTTCGCTTAGAGAATCAGCCTGAATTATCTGCACTTAATCAGCCACTATAGTATTCAATTCAGTGTTGTGAACTAGCTGAGAACTTCTTTCAATTGGTGAGTTTACTTGTCATTGAGTTTCATGAGTTTGGTATGATTAGCGTTACATGTGGTGACGCCACACTCAGTGTGCGTGAGGTATAATCCTTTTCCATTGAAGTGTTGGTACCCTTAGCTATCTGGGATACCAATGCCATCGAAGCATACATCTTGACCGTGTGATGGTGGTGATTGTTGCCAACTGCATGCTCTGTGTGTTATTGCGGCAACGGTGTTGTTCTAAGAGTGGGTAAATCGACCAACCTGCGTGTGTCGTCGGCATCGGTACGGCATTACGGTACAGATAGTCATCCGTAAGTGTCTTCCAATGTCAGATAAACAGAACTAATGACTTAGCTATCTGGGAGCTAGTACCACCGGTGCTGCATTATTCTCTCGGTGTTGCGCGGGAATATGTGTATGCCAACCGCATGTACCATGAATTATTGCGGGCAATAAGGTTGTTTCAAGAATTGGTAAATCGACCAATCGTGTGAATCGTGAGCATCGATGTTCACTATATTACTGGTAGCTATCTATTCTACTCATATTACTTTCAGAAGAATTCGGCTTAACTACGCCCTAACATCTGACAAGCACCTTACTCCTAACGGCAAGGCCACCAATACCTTATCTGCCAAACATAAGCTCTCTCAGATTTTCTTCTTATATTCTATTATATCTATTATCGATTATTATCATAATCATCATATCTCCCGTGCATTTCAACACATCTCACAAAAGGCTTTTCTAAATGATGACTGATCACAGCATTCAATCAAACGCGGATACCTCTACCAGAAAATTCAGTTCATCAGATGCTTTCAATGATACGAGCTGTTTATACTAAATCAAGTATTGACTTTTGTGAATATGACATCATCAATATTTAGAGTAATTTACTATAATTTTCCAATGAGTCAAAACTGGCGTCACCCTGCTTCATTTATCCAGTTATCGGCCATATTGTCAGCGATTGATAGCTTATTGCTTATTATGCTATAACACATATTAAAGCACTAGCCACAAATGCTTAGCATGAAATGAATGCTTTCTACTTCTAATAACATCACATACTAACTGCATTATTTTATTTTGTTCTTATTGTGTTCATAATCCCATTCGCTGAATGTATTCATATCAAACAAGAATATGAGGTATTTTCTAATACAGTAATTTCCATGTATCCTTTTCAATATCTGATGGAATACCAATTTGTCCTTAATGCAATTGGGAAATGTAATTTTAACATTTGAGGATAAATCAGCACCTATTGTGTTCTTTCCTTATCCTGATTGAATCACTGAACAAGAGAAATAATATATTAAGCCATGACAAAGACAATCGCACATACAAAGCAACGATCGTAGAATTTGTCATGTTAACAATGGAGCAGCGGTGAGAACAACCAAAACAAACAGATCGGAAGTTACGCAAATGAATTGAGAAAATAACAAATGGTGGGAATTTTCCGCTGGATTGGATGTGTACGTACCAATCTAATGAAATCCGAAATAGCAATTATTTCATCCTTTTCAATTTGTTTCTATACATAGCTTTGTTGGTAATTGAACTCCTCGTTCGTCAATATTAGTGCGCGCACTTGCTTTGCACCAGACTTTTTTTCTCGGTGGCCCTATGCCTTGTCTTATTCACTTGATTGATTATTTTCCGCTAAACATTTTTACACAAAACGCCAGGAAAGTTCTTCAAGACAAACAATAGGAGGAGAATTACCTCTTTGATAGACTCTTCAGATAAAAAGAGGACTGTGAAGTTGCAACAAAGTAACAATATCTGAAGAAGTACTCAAACGTTGTACCTATAGGAACAGATATTCATCTCTAGAATTATTAGTTCTGCTATTACTATTATTATTTTGCAGATAGATACGGATATGGATAATACTATTCTAGTACACATTGGTGGATTAACTGATATTTCTCAATTAGGCTGCAGTTACTAGTTATCAAGCAGATGGTATATTCAATTTATGGTGCAGTTTGTATCTCTAAGTATATCAGTATCCTTCTAATGCAGTTTGAAGGACCCAAATATGAATTAGGAAAAACATTTTTTAGGTATTGCAGTCCACTTAATTTTATTCATGTTGCTATTCAATTTTGGACGTTTCGGATGTACACCCATCCATCTTCAGCATTCTTAAAAAGATACTGCAAGTAAGACTAAAGTATTAAGGACCAGTGCTGAAGATCAGATAAAAAAAAATTCGACTGTGGCTGCAATATTGCCTAAATAACCAGCCATTCATATAGGTGAACAATCAGTTTCACATTACTAGGTGTTTATGCATGATGAAAAACTAATTCTAGTTAGCTACATGAAAAAGATTCTTCGAACAACTTTTTACAATCCGCCATTTTTCAAACATAAGGTAAGCTGACCAAATTATCCAGTTGATTATTGGCAGACGGTCTACATGAGTCTGAGAGTGTAGCATATTCTGGTAAACTTCAAAATTCACAATTTATTGCGTAACTCGAAACAATTTTTCGCAGTAAAGCCCGCCGCATGCAAGGCAATTTTCTGAGCAATTTTGTTCTCTCAATTTGCAGAAAGTTTTTTTGCACTTTGAGCCGCTTTGAGCTGCGCTTAGTGTGACACTAGTTTTTGCAGCAGACGAAGCAAGCTGCAACACTTATTGTGATTCTGGATTGTGAACTTGCTTATAACAAATATGAATGTTGCTGGAAATAATCGTCAAAGAAGAGCAGTTATAGCTTGCGAATTAATTAAAATGCGGGCGGAAAAAAATAGAGGAAACTATATTTAAGAGGGTGGCTACTGAAACTGTCTTGAGTCCAACGAATGGCACTGAGAAAACTAAATTGCACCACTCAAGAGGTTAGAGGTATAAGTGGTAAGGTTAAATTGGTGAGAATCCAAGTTGTAAGTCGATTGCGACATATCTCTAGGATAAAAAGTAGATCTTATGTACGCAAAAAATAGCTACTCTCGGTACAAACTATTTTTCACGAACAAATATAGTTTTATTGAAATAAAAATATATTTTTTATAGTACCCGCATTGAAACGACGCGTTTCAACGCCTGTTTCTTCAGTCGAAACAAGACAATTTCAGACAAATGCGAGTGTAATCTGGCAGAAACTAGCTTGTTTTTGCCTGCTGAATTTGTTTCTTACATCGTTCTGTCCCTGACAGAGTCGCATTTGTTCATTGTCAATCTCTAAATAAAAATCATAATCTCAGTCAATTTGACAGATGTTGTATTCGTAACTGTAAAGTAAATCGAAAAGACCATTAGTTACAGGAAAAAAAGTTAATATGACAATTTCAAGTACACTACAACATCTTATTGATAAAGCACAACCAACTACTCTCGACTTGTTACCTGCAAAATAAAAAAAATATATATTTACCTTGTCATAACAAATTTGTTATATGGAAAAGTCCAATGTAGGTTTTTTCATTGGGGAAGAGTTGAAACATTTTAAGTTAATAATGGTAGGACAAGTTAAGTTTCAAATTATGATTTTTTATTATTCTACGATGATCATTCCGACATATTAAGTCATCTTCAGGTATCTTTTTTATAAAAATAATATAAATAAACAATATAACAAAATATTAACAAATGAAAATATTTTCAGTGGAAACACAAAGTTGACAAAATAAATGGAATGAAATAAATGAGTAGATTTATCATCATACGTAAATGAAAAAATGATAATGATGATAATTCAATTTAGAAAATTCTGTCTGAATATTAATGAAAACTTAATGAATGAAATAACTGATTATTATAACACACCACTTTTGGATAAGAATAAAATAAAAATTTTCTAAATTGAATTATCATCATTATCATTTTTTGATTTACGTATGATGATAAATCTACTCATTTATTTTATTCCATTTATTTTTCCAACTTTGTGTTTCCACTGAAAATGTTTTCATTTGTTAATATTTTGTTATATTGTTTATTTATATTCTTTTTATAGAAAAGATACCTGAAGATGACTTAATATGTCGAAATGATCATCGTAGAATAATAAAAAATCATAATTTGAAACTTAACTTGTCCTACCATTATTTCCAATGCAGGTATTATGAAAAATACAGTGTGTAGCACGGGACAAAATACGATTCGCTTCGCTCAGACAAGCCACGCTCATTCTCAGCTAAAATCGTCTTGTCTCGTCCCTAGCCATACAATATACTATTCTTATCTCAAAATTCTGACGTTCCACAACTTTTTGCTTCACAATTGCAAGTGGTACCACCTTCTGATTGAGTGGACAGATTTTACAATTTAAAGCTGCAACAGCTTATCAATAACCATAACATCGGCCTTATTACTACAGATTAATGGGGGCATCTTTAAATTGCTCAAGTACAATTATGATAATTAAGGTATCAAGGGTGTTAAAAGGACAACGATGCCTGAGGTTAATAGTGTACTTTTCGAGGGTCTCTGGCCTAAGGTATGTACGTTGACCGTAGGAATTATTGTCTGTTCAACTCCCGTGGGACCTTCAATATTTAATGTCCGACTTTTGTCGTATTTCAATCAAAATTCTTAGTAATGTATGTCCTGTCATTATGATTTCTGTCAGAGAAATTAATCTAGTTACTTGCTGTAACTAGGTAATTTGTTTGTTATTTTTCAAAATAATACCCGAGGGTATTATTTTGAAGCATAATGCCCTCGGGTATTATTTTTTACGTAGCTACCCTGAAATCAGTGTTATTATGAGAACAATAAAATGCGAAATAAATCTCATGATGTAGTCATTTAATTTCAATATTCGTTCTGATTGGTCATGAATAGCAGCCAACAACTAAGCGAGTGCGTAAAATAGTACCAGACTATCTTGTAGAACAAGTCGCGTGGTAAGCACACTACCAAGTATTGGACCAAATTTCTAGCATCGGAGCCAGCGTTGCAGCCAGCGCGGCTCCAAGCAAATTAAATTGCTCAAAAAATTGTCTTGTGTGCGGCGTCATCAAGTCAGTTTTGTGAACTTGTTTTACGTTAGAAAAAATTGCATACTGTGGAAAGTTGTTTAAAGGAGCTATTCTTTGTTACTAATAAAAATTCCTCTTTCAATATGCATTAATAACTAACGAGGATAATTGAATGCGAATATTTTAAGCTGAGTATCTTTCCTATAAATGGCAGCCTGTAGAAAATTATAACTTTTTTTTGTCATGAGCTCCCTGACTACAAGCCTAAAACTGAAAACTTAGAACGCATCATTATAGACTTATTATATCATAACTTTTCATCAAATGCGCCTTACTTTTTCAGTTGCACGCTGGTAACTAGAACCAAAACTTTTTTCTAATTCATTCGTAATTTTTGAAATACTCTGTTTGACTTCTATCTTCATTAATAATAATCTTCGTGACTCGGTATCCAATTCTGCTAGATACCTCTTGTTCGTATAGCGCTCCTATTTAGATAGCCGTGCTTTTTACCAAAAGGTGAGATATGTTTTTTCAAATTGCACAATTTCACAAACCTTCTGAAACCATATTTGCTTTCTTGCCGTGAATTTTTGAAGTAATTCCAATTTACTCCCACTTGATGCCCACCAGGAGAAGAATAAAACATGTTATTGAAATGGATAGCGTTTTCATTTTCTTCGGCTTAAACCGTGTTTGTTGTTGGAGAGATTCGTTTCTGTTTTCAGCAAAAGATTTTCAGAAGTTGTTCTCATTCAGCCGCATCGTGGTCTGAAGTGTTCCACACATTTTATTTGCACCGATGATGTGTAATGTCCTCTTGGAAAACTTCAAGGATGTAGGATCATTAGGTTCTGTGAATTATTTGTTGGAGTCGCGACTCATAAGATCAATAAGAATGATGCTTTTTGTTTGTTAGCGTTTCCAAGAGTTTGTCTCCCGCTAGCAAGATTTAAAAACTTTCCCTTCCTTAGGGGGATAATCCTCAGTGACTGTTATTTGGGTTCTTGATTCCATGTGCTTACTTTTTAGCCCAATATAATGATGGGTAATATTAATCTATGCTAGGAATCACATGGAATCGATTCATTTCTGATTCGAATATAGCCAAAATAACTGAACCAGCCAATTAAATGTGTAGATTCATAGATCAAATTCGGTATTCAGAATCAATTGCCACTTTTTTGAAACTACAGCCAAAAAGTATCCGATTACAATTAGGAATATCAAATTTTCACATCTTTTTTTGTACACAACACTCAAATTTACAATTAATTCCATCTGCTAAGCTTGAATGCTCCATAGCACAATATCTATGTTCTGTGCCGAAAGTCTGGCTTAGAGCTATTATCATTTTCCCCCTATTTCTTTGTTTAGTCGAAGAAATCTAAGGATTTGAATGTTCCTTGTGTTTTAAGTCACATTAAAAGCTAATTCGATTTTGAATGAATAGTACGATTTCCAAACCGAGTGATCTAGAAGCAGGCGACGTAATCGGAACGACAAACGTTCATGAATTAACGAATTTATATCCTCATTAGCTGCACATTCATTATCCCGAATGGAGTTGCCCTCGTCGCTTGAAGCTTCTCCATCGTCGTAGCCGCAACGTAAATGCGGATTCGAGGAAGTGGGACAAAGCACACGTAATCTCAACGACAAAAAAAAGAAGCCTAGCGTTTTTGCTCTTCTGATATGGGACGGATATTCAGAAATTCTGAATACGTGGGTAATTACAATGACGAGAATACCGCACAAAGCTTGGCAGAGGACTGCAAAATGAAATTACGCTGATGTGCATCAACTGACAGATTATAACTTGGATTCCGACATAGAAAAGACACTATGGGAACCTGGCATATTGTGTAATATGAAGCTGTTTTCCAAGCATCTAATATAATGAGATGTTTATTAACGCGCAATAACAATGAAGTCAAAGTAGGTACACTTAAAAAATGGGAGCTTTTTGTTTGTCTTTAATCTGCAGAGTCTTCATTACGTTTGATACGATACGATCAGAAATAAAATGTAATAGCATGAAGTACTCGTCTATTTTAAACTTTTGACTATATATATTAGAATAAACTTGCACTTCTAAAAGTCTAATAAGAGATCATTTTCAATTGATCACATGAGTAATTCAATTCATATTCATATAAGATATAAGTGAATTAAAGCAAAGATTTACAATTTAATTCATCTATGTTATTTTCTCATGTATGTATGTCATTCTCGTACAGTATTCTTGACATCACAGAAAGCACACATGCAGCCATGTTTGGTTCAATAAGGCACTTAGATCCCTACATTATCTGTTGTATGGAACTTTGATGCAACTTTGTACAACTTAGTTGCATAGATACCGCATCACGTCTGTTGCAGTACCATTAACGCTTGAGGATGAGTAGAATAGTTGAGAAATTATTACACCTGTTCAAATAAGATTGGAAATTGCATTCAATATGCTCCACATATTCATCAAATCTCTAAATGGATGTTGATTCATTTTACGATTGCCTTTGCCCTTTTCATTTCATTGATTCCAATAATCAGAAAGTACGACATTGATTACGAGCAATGCAACTTGATTAAAGATTTGAATGCAACTGGAAAAGCACCAAACAACTCCGGAGTAGTTGAAAACAAGCTTTATATCTCTTCCTTTCTATTAGAGTGCTGAAAGCGTCAAATGTTAGTAATTGTGGGAAGATTCAAAACTTTAAACGATGGTGATGTTTACGAAAACAGCATCCATCGGATGAAACAAACGATTAATAGGCTCTTGCCGGGTGGAGGATAAAAATTGATGTTAATATGAGGCAAGTGGAGAAATTCCGCACAAAACAGATATAAAAGTGGTACCAATGGATTGAGATGAGATTATTTGGATCCTGCTCGAAAACTCCAATTGGCACCACTTGAAAAATTTGTAGGTTGGGAGGATATTTTACAATGAATCCTGTAATTATCTTTAAAAATTAGCTCATCTTATAGACCAAGAATATCACCCAGCGAGAGATTCAGCCTGCCCAACCTGACACAATTTATCCAAGCATCTACACTAAAAAAAACTAAATTGCACTAGTTAAGTGGTATCTGAACTTGAGTGGTAGGACTCAATTGGTGAAATTAATATTGAACATTATCTGAGGATCCAATTAAAATCGCAGAGAAATACATATTGTACAGACCAGTGGCTCTTGAACTTTTCGAATCGCAAAAATTTGAGAGAAATGTTTACGTTGCGACTCGAAAAAAATCATAATATTTCCATTCCCGCCATTTTAGATCATATTTGAGTGAGTATATTCTTCTCTACAACTATAAAAATAATAATTTTTGCAACGAAAGTGTAAAACTCAGCATTATATGGGGCCAATTAATGGTCGAATGTCATATTGATTGCTTACTCTCCTATTGCATACAAGTTTTTTCTACGACACTCAACTTCCATATTTTGACAATTACCAAGCACACAGCAAAAAAGCCAAGAGCACAGGTTGACATTCATATTCAACAAATATTCAAACAAATGAATGAATGAGAGATACTACAAACGTGTGTTCATATAATGTTTTGCTTCTACGCGTTCAAATAGTGGTGAAACTGAGACGCGAGGAAGCCTTACTTCACGTACGACCGTAGGAGAATATATTCATATAGTTTTTTGACATGTGTAGAAAAAATGTTGTATGCAACTCGTGCGCAAAATTTTCTTGGTGCTTTTACATGATTCATGTCTCGGCTGCCGCCTTCCGCGCACTAGATGTATAAAATACTATTCTCACCTTCTAAATTTGACATTTGATGTCATATCCATTTTACAACTGGAAGTGGTATCAGTTACCACTTAAATAAGGTATTAGCATTTAAGTTGGAAGACTTCACCACTAACAATCACATAAATCTCATCACTTCAAGTTGACGCCAAAGATACTATAAACATTGCTATCCGTTTCACTTAAATTGCTACCCGTATTACCCAACTCTTACCACAAAGGTTTCTCGGTGTACCTAGACTTGCTTGACATAGCTAGCGAGGTCTTATTCCCCTGTTAAAACTACAAAAGATGGTCCAATAACCAATTAAGCTTACAAAGTCGAGCATAACAACTTGACCTAACACCACGTGAGCTAGCATATAAACTATGTGACTCACGATAACCTAGCTTCAGTTAAATGTGGAGATAAGTTATGTTAGAGGGAGTTCGAATCTTTTGCTTATTGATCTCTCTTTGAAAATTGTGATGATGATTGCCACCATATCTATGAGATGAGGTGTTATGTACTGTAGATCATTACAGGATTTAAACGTGGAATCGGTCTTCCAAAACCGGACTACTTGATTAGCTGGTGATGAATCTATATATCAACTATAGAAGCCAGGCTCATAGCTAAAATTTCCTGGATGTAGGAAGGGGGGAGCGATGGTTGAATAGCTTAATTGATACAAGGCAGAACCATTTTTCTAATACCTTCTATTCATTCTTTTATTCTTGAATGTGAAGATATAGATTTAAAAAAAGAAAAATTGTGGGACCTAGTCAATGAGTCTTTGATTCTATGAGCATACGACATTTTTTTCAATCCATTTTCTCCATTGAATTTTTCATCTACTAACTCTTCTTCCGTTATTCTTGCACCATTAATTCAATTTTTCTAAAAATCAATAATAAATTGTCGCCTGTCAAGCTGCCAAACTGTGATAAATTCTGAGGAGGAAATAATTTTGTAATGCAATAGGCGCACTGTATCAGTAACTTTTTAACAGCGGATTTTGTTTTGAACTGGTGGTGCTCTGCACCCAACTAACAGGCGGGCTTCGACCGCTCTGACCAACCTTGGCGTGGAATGTTGAGTAATGGCGTATCCCATATGCGATATTATGTGATGCAATATGCGCACTGTATCAGCTGCACTGAAATAGTGATTTTTGTTTTCAAGTGGCAGTGCTTTGCAGTCAATTATAAGTGGGCCTCGCCCACTCTGACCAGGCTTGACGTAGAACTCCGTAAATGTAATCAAAGCTTGTGAATAAGTCAGTGATTGAAATATACTGCAAAATATTTCGGTTAGAAAGAATATATAGTGGAAAATTCATTCAGTGGAAAAAATATACAGTGTAAAATTCAGTTAGTGTGAAATTGGAGTGGAAAAATGTCTCACTATTCTGTTATTCCGTATGAAGACATCAATTATTAATGATTTACAATGAATTCAAGCCAATATGGTGTTGCTCTCGAAAATGGGCTTGCATACAAAAATTGAGAAAATAAGTAGAAGATAAAAGGGGTTCAAAATTGCGATGATATGTTGATCCGATCAAACATTCAGAACGAGTGTGAATAAGTATTATAAAGAATAGCTTGGAAGGAAACCGATGTGAGAAAGGTTCAGCTCAGGTAGCAAGAAAATGTTGGATAAAAATATTTGAAGCAAAAAAATACAGAAAGACGAAAATATTTCAGTTCACAAGTTATTCATAATAGATATCACGACTTTTACACAATTTAACAGAATAGTTGATCGCATGTGACATAAGCGTATATGATCTCCGGCGCCAGATTTAGGAGGGGCAACTGCCCACCCTTGTCCCTGCCACTGAGAATAGATACTCTTCATAAGGATATTGTTGCATCCAAAACCGAGTCAGGAAGTGTTCCTCCAAAGATTGAATCAAGAAATCAAGAACGAGAGAGCTTGACAACAAACAAGTATAGTTGAACAAGCTTAAGGAGTCCAATCGGGTAAGTTCGGTAATCGTATGATTCAAGATTGGCTGAGATAGGAATATAATGCAGGCAGTGCTAGTGGTATATATTCTTAGAACTTTAAATTTATTAAAGAATACTTTATCAATTAAATATACAAACGGAATGTATATAAGGGTTTCCAATTGAATTCATGAAGAAAAGGAAGTGATGGATTCAGTTATATTCAAACTTCACGTGACTTAAACCTTATTGATTGACCAAACAAAATTTACCAAGTATGCTCATGGGAGTAAATATACTAAAGGTTTGTCTCGACAAGTACAGAAACCAGTCCGAAACTGTCCGACGTATGCGCATTTGCAAATATGCGTTCGAGCAAACTTCAAACTTGGATTCTGACTATTAGTCAAGCGTTCCAACAACGTTCAAAACAATCCGCAGACTGATGTTTGTACTATTAGTCAAATAAGATAACCTGAATTTGAGATAAGAGATTTGAGTGCTGAAAATGAGTTTTCATCAGATTCTAGCGATGAAGAATTTGATTCGTAGGAGTACATCAAATTGAAAATATAAATTATATTGGCATGTAGAATCATAAGAAAATATGCATTCTTATTACTTACCTTTACTATGTACAAGAGAGTATTGTGATACCGACAAAATTCACCTATCGAGATTTTGATGGAATATCCGTTTTGAGCATCCCTGAACCAATTTTAACTATTTTTGGCTTGATGTCGGTACGTATGTACGTATGTAAGTGTGTATGTGCGTAACTCGTGAATCCCAGAATCAGTCAAACGTATAATGCTCAAATTTTGTATGAAAGACTGGTATAGGATCTAAGATCTTGATGTGCACCTCGCATTATGGTTGCAATCGTCTGTACTGAAAGTGCACTCTACCTGATACTATTTTTGGATTTTTCGCATAAATCTGGAATAATTACCCGTAGGATACTAGAATTCAATATTTGAAATTGCTGTAGCATCCAAATGATCATCTCCTTTTTTCGTCCCAATCGACTAAGGCGAAAGTGCACTTCATGTTACAGACTTTTCGAATTTTTCTCATTAATTTAAAATAATCAGTCACAGAATATTGAGATTTCGTATTAAGCACTTTTGTAGCATCTAGTAGTACACCTTGCATTATAATTGTGATCGGCTGAGCCGGGAATGCAGTTTACTCAAAACATTTTTCAATTTACCGCATAAATCCATAGATAGTACTGTACAAGTAAGTCACGTCAGATTTTTTGATATGCTATACTGAATGTTTCAAATAGAATATACAGAATTTAAAATCAAAAATAATTTGTTTTTCATTTAAACAGTTCATCCCTAGAACTTTGACATGTTTTCCAAATATTTTTGTCCGAGCAGAGAAATTTCTGAGAACATAGCAGAAAATTATAAGAAAAATGATCAGTTTAACAGCACTTTGGATAATATGGAAAACTCTTCATCGAAATTCAAATGTAATAGCGTCACCATTATTGTCAATAAAAATTGAAATGGTAATATAAGAAACTATTCCATATCTTCAGTTTTCACCTGACTTTACCTTTCATGCTCAGTACAACTAAATAGTTATGGCTCAAAATTATATGTTTAACACTTAACAGTCAAATCAGGAGTCAAATCTTGTCAGAAATGCGTTCCGACACGCGCCACGTTCAACTCAGTCCGAAACTGATTCATTCGACGCGCATGCGAATAAGTCAAATCACAAACCAATACAGAACTACTCTTGAACTGCTTGTTGGAACGAGCCTTGAATAGTTTTACAAAGACATACGTTTTCACTGGAACAAAGTGGTAGGTAGGGTTCAAAAAAGACATTAGCAATAAAGTATGTCGGAACTTAGGTAGATAAAAGCCATGTAACAAATGTACCCTTTATACCATTAGTAAAAGGGAGCTAGATATTATTAGGTCAGGCCTATTTCTACTTCTAGAAAAATGATTTTCAAGGTACAGGTTACTCTTGTACGAGTATAACTGAAATACAGTGATTTTGAATAGGATAGTAGCTTCTCAACCGTTTGCAGCTCATTCGTAAATAAACAGAAATATAGAAATTATGGATGATAGCAACAAGTATTCTAGTTTAATTGGTAGGTACATTCAAATCTTCATTCAAACAGTCGCTGATAAAGTACTTAATTAACTACAAAAACTTTCCAAATGTGGTGGCACATAATAAAGAACTGTTGAGAGATATAAAATTAGTTCATAAGTCTACAGCCATATCGTTTTCGTAGAATCGATTAATGTTGGCACTAGATCATTTTCTTACTGGTAATAGAGGAAATAATGGCTATCAAATTATTATCAGTGACTTGAATAAAGTTTGAATTACATAAGTTTAAACTATCACGATTATCCAACAAAAACTTTTGTTTTTGAAACTTGCAAAAGAATATAAAAGCTATTCACAAGCACGCAAGAAACACATATTTCTAGTGCTATGGATTTTATTAGTGCAATCAACTATCTAAACTGGTTTTGTTCCCATTTGCATTTGAGAAAAAATATTCAAACATGACACATTGCAATTATTAAAATCTCAATTCGAGTCAATCATTGAGATTAGGCGCAGGACATTTGCATCAAAATCACAGAGAAAATTCTAGTTCTGGTAAAAAATATTTCATGCGACAGATGCATTCTGCTTAACTTTCGTTAGTCAAAATAGTACACAAAGCAAACGAAATTGAACTAAGTACTTGTATAATTTCTCATGCTTATATCCTCTGAATAGCTAATAGTTGGATGAAATGGTAAGAGTTTCATTAAACGTCGTAATCTTTTGAGGTAAAACCATTCAGTACTCCCCATTTTCCTGCTTTACGTCTTTACTCTTTGTCACTTGAATGCGAATAGTCAAGCGTAGAATATGAAATCACATTACCTTTGCTCTTTGCTGAGCATTCGAGTTGTGTTCGATTGAAATGGTAGCGAATTCTTTTGTATTTGTACAGAAATGTTCGTCAATCAGTTGAATTTATTTCAGCGTTCAAACATTCGTTCCGCTGTGCTTTATGTGAACGCCGTTATGATTTTCTAAAGAGAAATTTAAATATTATTGAATTGTATTTCCACTGTTTCCCACAAACAAAATTTGATGGAACTTGTTTTGTTCATTCACTCCTGGAGAGATCTACTGGGAAACTTGAGAAAAGAACAAGAAACTTATGTTTACAAACGGAAAAAAAATATTGGCTTGATGAATTCAATATTTAGGAGGCAGGATTCGACAAACCCCTCAAAATTGCTTTTACATTTCAAATTTATGATGGATAACCACAAAGAGTAACATTTTGACTTTATTCTGAAACTTATCCTGATTGTCTCAGGGAGCCTGGAAACCAAAGTTGAGAACTTAGCCAATTCAATATATAATACAAAGGAGCCAAATAAAAATACACAACACTTGGTGTTGGCTTCCAGAAGTGGTAGTGTATATCAAGAATTCCTTGACTTTAAGAAAATGAAAAGAATGTACATTAAATATGTAGTCCCAATTTTTCTCCATCGTATCCACGTTTCCATTCAAAACCAAATTCGCTGTGTAAATTTTTAAGCTCTGTGA
Source organism: Dromius quadrimaculatus (assembly GCA_963989225.1). Taxonomy (NCBI): domain Eukaryota; kingdom Metazoa; phylum Arthropoda; class Insecta; order Coleoptera; family Carabidae; genus Dromius; species Dromius quadrimaculatus. The sequence continues at coordinate 11,641,232 of OZ022328.1, forward strand.
ATTGCTCAGCAGGGAGCAGTGAATACATGATTCGTATTTTAAATAATAATCGGGCGATGTGAAACGGGAACGCAACTAACTAACGCAACCTGTCAGACTGTCAGACACTCCAACACGACCAGAATAGCATTCCTGCAAACGGACAAACCGAGGCCACTCGCAATTCTGATGCCACGATGCGCGCATTTCATTTGTTTGTTTGTAAATATCCACCGACAGATCGCTGACAACAAAAAGTGGAAATGCATTTTTATGTAAATCATTTTCTTCTTATTGTATCGCTGAATGTACCAGAAAGTTGTTTTTAATAACTGGATATGTTCATGGACAAAGTTATACTGGCCTGTCATAACACTCAGAGGAACTATTCTGATTATTATTTTCTGGGAGAATACATCCCACATGGATCATATTTTCTAGAAGATTATTATTCTATTACAGAAACAAATATTGCAAATTAATATACATATCCAAAACGATCTACCTCATTCTTTTATTCATTCATCCGATGTTTTGATTGAAGTGTGTTTCAATTACCCGTAATTTTTCATAGGAAATTTTGACGTGGAAAGTGAAAAATAACAGATATAAAATAATCAAGATGAGTATTTAAAATTACATGAACGTCCAAATAAACAATGTTCCTTGTTCATGAATATAACATAAGGTTGAATATTCAAGAGCTGAATAATCTATAATAATGCTCAATTGACTTAAGTTGCTCACATCATTGTTATAATTGAAATCATCCATAAAATATTTCATATTGATGCTGAACACTTGATATTTTGATAAAATTGAGAAACCATAGAGCTAGAAAGTTATTACAATTAGAACTATCATATAATCATAGCCCGTTCTTGGCATTCTATTTGATTACGATTTATTATTATATAGTCAACAATAAATCATTACTGTAACAAATGATCAAAATATTAACCATTCATTTCCAAAAATTGATTCATTCTTGCAATAAGATTCCTTCCAATAATATTCACCTTTTTATATTACCGTAAGAATATGTTACACGATCTCGCAGTTCTTGAATATTTTCTATGTCTTCAACGTATACCAAATTCTTCACAAAGCCTAACAGAAAAGAAAAAACAAGGGAATTAAGGTTCGATGGCTGCAGTGACCAAGGTATTGGTCCATAGATACAAATCCATAGGTTTCTAAAATAATGGCTCAAATATTCACGCACTATTCTGCCAATGTGCGGTGGGACACCATATCTATATATTAACACGTCAAGAGAGGATTCCGGCTTCTTTTTTGAGAATAGGGATCCTTCTTTGGAGTTTGTCGCAATTATTAAGAATCATCCTGTCTATTTATAATGATAAAAGTCAACAAGTCGCATATGAAAATATGGAGTAAGAGCCTTGTCCCACCAAAGCTACGCAACATCGACGCAACAACGACGCGTAGCTTTGGTGGGACAAGGCCCTACTTGTGTCATGTTGAAATCGTATCGCTGTCGCGCAGCTTTGGTGAGACAAGGCCCTATATAAACCATGGGTTAACACGAAAGATACACGCTGGCGACATCGGGTCGTTGTTGCGTCGCTGTCGCGTAGCTTTGGTGGAACAAGGCCCTATGATAGTCTAACAACGCAACATAAGCGTTTTATTGAAGCCAAATATGGACTGCTACACCCACTACACATGGGGGAAAAAATATATTCAAAGAATACGTTCCTGATATATAACCAAGAGAAAAAGTTTAAATGATCACAGATCCTCAAACGCTTCATCTTTGAGGTACAGCGTGTCAAAAGCAAAATTGAAAAATATATATAATCTTTTTCCTCAGTAAAAACCACGCCTATGCAATTCCCTATCTTAACTGTGTTGCAAAAGTGAAGCCAAAAATGTAATATTGTTAGAGAGAGAAAGTAACTGAGAGTAGGTTGAGGCGGGCCTATGTTTGTATGGAGTTAAATGGCTAGGTTCGGTTTATTTAGTATTTTCATGTAAAAATATATTGTAAAATGGGAAGAAAATGTTTTGTGACAAATTGTGATACTGGGTACAGGACATGTGAAGAGAAATTTTTTTTTTCTGCATCCAAAGATGATATTTTATTTAATAAGTGGCGAGGATATCATAAAAGAATGCTCGTCTGGAGATGTAAAAGTGGAAAGAAATTATTTCAAAATTATGATAAAATTAGAGGTTATATCAAAGTTTTAAACTATTGAACGTATCTAATCTAAACTTTTAGTAAAAAATTCAAGGAATTAATGAAAATAAAGAATATAAATATTGCTATTCATGTTTTGAAATCAATAGAGATGTGATAATTGTCTACAAATTCACCGTGAAGTATAGTATGGAATTGTTCAATTATGTGACAAATATACAATTACAGATACCGTTCAAATATTTCCGACTAAAGGAAAATGCATGTCCGAGTATTCTTCCAAATTGCCTGGAATATTTAAGCATCTCTAAAAAACATGGATATCTCTTGTAGGACAGGATGGATCTTTGAAAACTCAAGCTGTGCAAAAAAGAGAAAGATATTAAAATGTAGATAGAATTCATCTTCCATTTATTCGATTGAAATAATTTTAAGTAGAAGACACATAAACGCTAGAAATAAATTTGAATCCAAAGCAAAACTTGGATTCAGAAGACTTGTAAGAATTTTTTCCATTCGAAAATTATATCCATCGGAGAAAAACAGATTTTCATCAATGAGAATTTAGGAGATTTTTGCTAAGTTTTTTGTTGATATTTCCGTCTGGTAAATGAAAAATTGTTTGTGTGTATTTTCTTAATTTTATTACGCCCATTCAATATAAATTATTCATAAAATTATTTATGTATCTGTTATTCATAATTAGAAAACTCTTAAAAAAATAAATAGACTTTTTTGGTTTTAATTCTGTATATTTATTTTTATTTTTGACGTTTCGACTCTCTGACCGAAAAACTTCATCAGAAAAAATGATACCTCCTTGCCTTGTTTAATTTTGTATCATTTTTTCTGATGAAGACTTTCGGTTAGAGAGTCGAAATGTCAAAAATAAAAATAAATATACAGAATTGAAACCAAAAACTCTATCTAGTATGATATAATTCTGATTATATCACACACCTTAGCAACAACCAATGAAATTAAGGGATTTTCCATGGTAACGAGGTATATCGCGATAATATTTTCTCCTAACTCGATATACCACAGTAGCTTTTTAAAAAATAATAAAAAATATAACAATTAATAAATTTTATGGTTTGTGAAATGATCCTTGCAAATACACCTCAAGATTCGGTATATTATCGCATATACCTTGAATTTAACTCAAATACTTTTTGTCTTGGGTAATTTTTTACTCGGCAAATTTGGAGACTTTTAATCAACGATAATATCCCTCGAGCTAAAGCTCTCGGGTAGTATCAGATTATGAATCCCCAAATTTGTCTCGTAAAAAATTACCCAAAAGACAAAAAGTATATTCGTGAAATTCTTCGGTATATCGATAATACACCTCTCTATCGGTATATTACCGTTGAAAGTATGTATAGATCATTAGAAAACTCTTATCCAAAGGAACGTTTATAAAACATGTTTCATAATAATGCACGTTTTCATTGCAGATTTTAATAAATAGAAATGTTAATTTTCTCCTACTTTTGCCTTTTATTCAATGAATAATAAAGTATTTGAAGTAATAAGAATATTGAATTTATCTGGAAATTGTTTTTTATTGAAAAAATTCAATGACAATCTCATTTCTGTATATGAAGCATGCAAAGCTGGGCCCGCTCTCGCTATCTCTCTCACGTCTGCCACATTACATTCTAGGCTTTATGTTTTCCAACTGAGTGTCCGCTCCTCTATCATTCACCCTCGTGGTGAAAACTAATTCAAGGATGATCACAATAATACCACCACCAACTTCAACGCATTCTGAAAATTTATCGTCACTATTGAGAAAATTTGATGATAAATGCAATAATATCGTAATATCGTATAATGAAGAATTTGTTTGATTTCGTAGAAGAGAGTGGCAACTGAGACGTGTCCAGATTGGGCATCCAAAAAAATATTTATCCTAGATCCTTTAAAGTTACAGCTCCGGACGAATAGTCATATTTTTATTAATTATGATTTTAATATGATTTATACTATGTAATACGAAAATTTATATAGATTTGGTTACTCGGATCAATACTTCAACGGAGCTTATAAAAAGGGTTTCAAAATAATCTCATCCGCTATAATAAGCGTCTACACCAACATTTCTACCAGCGGAAAAATTAAAACTCTGCAGAAAAAGTACAGCAAATATGGTTTCCTGCAAAATTTCTGAATTTGAAATAATGAGTTATAGCCGATCAGATCTTCCTTAGTTTTAAAAACAAAACTGATTAACTCTATGATGGATTCTCAATAGATTATTAGATTCAGACTAATGTCTACGTCGATAACCGTTGAACAGGAGTATTTCGACGCCAAACTGAACGACAGAATTGAAAAATCTACTGTGCCCAGCGCAATACTTCTTCGATCATATATTTTATGGTCAGTTTTATTACTGTTTCAGAAATTTAGAGTATCGCATCAATAGATTACAATTATTTCAAAGTGTTAGCTGTCATTGTCAAAGTGACAGCTGTCATTGTTAAAGTGACAGATGGCAGTTATATTCTAGTCCATACATGAAATGAGTATATTTGAAAATATAAACTTTCAAGGTCTCTAATTTATTGGAACATACAGTTTCGATATATGATCACCGAAAATGTAATTTAAAATGATAACGTGGATTCCACTAATCTTGTATTTTTCAGATCCATTGGACTTATCTGTCTTAAAGCTTCAAATCGATACCAAACAAAACATCATTTGAACAATTTGTGAAAGAAACATTTGACAATCGTTCTACCAAAATTATCCTTGCATGAGCTTTGATTTGATACCAAACATGATAAAGCCAAATACCTTATTTTTAAAAGAACAATTGATGAGCGTTTGCATTGATGAGTGATGATAATTCAAATCCCACATTATGATTCTCACTATTTTTTGCTTCAGAAAAATATAACTAATCTCACAAAAACTCGATTTTTAAGAATATTAAATGAACTGTTAATAGTTTTTGGGAATATTCCAGATGAATGTTGTGCCAAATTATTTGAGGACTAATTTTAGTCATTTCATATTTCATGATGAATACTATTGTTTATAAAGTAAACGCAAAAAACTGAAAAGTTCCATCAATCAAGTTTTGGTGCCATTGGTTGAAAAAATCCTATCTTCAAATTTGAACCTGCTTTTTAAGGGAAAACTTGAATATAAAATTTCAGTCAAAAGTTTGTACGCATTCTTGAGTTATCTTGCTTCCAGACAGACCGACAAACCAACTTTTTTAAATTATACTTTTTGGGTTCGCTAGGTCTGAGACGTGAGACGTGAAGATCCATTGAAATCTCAAACTGTCAAAGAATTACATATTTCACCTTTTATATGAGTCGGGAAAGTAAAACAGCTTATGTGGACAGTATCTTCTGTTTTTAGACAAACATTTGACAATGTGTCTCACAAAAATCCAAATCAAGAAATCGGTCTTGCTGCTATTATCTAATATCAGGCAGAGACTGTTGACTCGTGTCACGTATTTGTTGGGACTTAATTGTATCAAATCAACCAGTAATAAAAAATAATACATTCTGAATATTGTTATGCTAGCTTCCATAGGTTCGCTCAAGGGAGGCACCAGGCTTTATGTGGTATTTAAAGGAAAAAGCAAATTTTTCCGTAACAATTAACGTGGCAGCATACCATAGAAACTCATTTTAACCATAAAATGAAAAGAAATTAGTGGCTCACAGAACAATATTTTTATCGAGAGCATCAGTGAATAAAATTATTCCAATATCTATTGAATTTAATTTGGGAAACATCTTATGTTTCGAGGAATACTTAAAAATGTGTTCCATAGAAATAGAAACCGAGAAATCGATTTTTCAACCAATATTTAAGATCAGGCAGGGATTTAAGTGTAGTGCTCCGTTTTCGTTGGGACTCATTCAGACAATCTAGCTAAGTCACATTCGATTCGTCGTTGTACTATAAACAATCATTTTGGATGACTTCTTTTTTGATTTGGTGATTTCAGAAAACAATTACATTAAAACAAATAACAGCACCTGACTCAAAGAGTCACTAGCATTGTACAAGAGAACGAATAGAATCAGTGGCTTGCTGGTTAATATACTTATCGATAAAAATATACGTTGATTGTTGAGCCAAAAAATGACAATTTGTCCTGAAGAAGTTCAAATCAAGAAATCAGTCTTAAATCATGATCTGCGACCAAGCAGAAACTTAAAACCTGTTTTTTTTTTCTTCTTATGACTCATCAGTATGGTCTAGTCAAGACAAATATATTCAGACAGAAAGAAATTTCGGTTTACTGGCTAACACCTTCAACAATAACCGTGAATCAGCAATAATCTGACACCAATTGTGCAACAGAATTTTATCTTGGAGAAGATGTATGGTTTATATGCTCCGTTCATAGAGAAATACTAAGCAATGTGCTCCACAAAATTTAAATCAAGAAATTGATTTCTTAACCACAGTTTCAGATGGAGCAAAAATTACGAACTCCTTCCTAATCTTTGTTGGAGCTCAGCAGTACAGCCTAGCTGAGCTACAATCATTAAAGATTAACCAATCAAAAATCGTACATTTTGAATGTCTTCTTTATGTTAGCATCGGTTAGCATCTATATATTATCTTGAGCAAAGGCGCTAGCCTTTTCTTTAGAACTTTGAGCAAAATTATGTGTGAATACTTTAATGTCTTCTACTTCCGAGTGTGTTGCTTTCGTAATTACAAGTTAGCCAAAGTTCCTTTGACAATACTTCAACAAGGCGATAACGGAAGAGCGAAAATTGGAGAGAACTTACAAGAGAAAACGATAAAGGAGCAGAAAACGAAAACCGTAATTTTATCCCGAAGTTAACTCGTTAAGCGATGTTATCGTCAGGTTAGAAGCCTTTTAATGTGGAAAACTCCGTATTTTATTCGGTTACTTTCTTAAGAATGTGTTTAGTGCACACATACGATCTGGTCATCTACAGTGGGAGAATGGTGGGTGCTTGAAACGGTTGACACGAAAGTGCTCCAGTAATTTTTATTCAAATCATGATTCAATATCAGCGGAGCATTGCGAATTTCATTAATTCCACTGGTACTTTAGAATTAAATGTTGAGATCGAATGACGTTCATTAAGACAGACAATATCTCATTAAATCATTATGTTGAATCTTACCGAAAACATAAAAATTATGAAACTGAATTCTGCAGATAATTTTCCTGAGTAACAAATCTGTTTTATAAAAAACAGGGCTGAAAAAAACGCCTAGAGTATTTCGAGACCAGAATTACGGTTTTATTATTCATACATTAATACAGTCATCAATTTTCTTTGCTAGTAATGATATATTCGACGGCAGCACACGTTAATTACGTCTGCTTTCCTAACACGAAACAAACTAACGCGAACTTTTTACCCAAGCAAGATTTTTATAAGTCCAGTTTGATTTAATAGCAACAAAGGGTTGTATATCGTCCTGCCGGCGAAGTCCGCCCACTTTTTTCAGAGCCGGTCTGAAAATTATTCGCATTAAGCATCTAACGGGGCAGATAGATGGCCTTATGAATTCTAATTGCCGTTAAGTGGCCTTAGGGGGGAGAGAGAATAGTTAATATAGGGTTGAGAACCTCAGGTCAGGACTATTGTCCATTATATAGAATGTCAAAAGAATTTAACAACAACATCAAAGTCTTATCTGTGAATAATTAATGTTTTGTGTGGTTTTACGAACGACAGAATTAGTCACCGTCTAGTTTGAGTCACGTTAGTTCCACAAACTGTTTTCAAATATGATATCTCAAGAGATTGTAATGTTACCAATAAATTTTCATTGCAGATATTGTCTACCTAGCATCATCGTGAGAGTCATCTGCCCGATCTAATCACGAGAGCATAGCTCAAGAGATCTCAACTATGAAGAAATTGGTTATTATTCTGGAAGGAATTGTACAATAATTGCCATTTTGTGCAGTACAAATGGATGTATTGTATTGAGTGATTAGAATAATTGGCCCCAATTAGGATTTAAACACGGAATCACTCGGTTACATTTAATATCGATCAGAACTATTGCACACCTATCCTGGCTGAACTATACTCGGGTTTCAAATCTGTAAAGTAATCTTTGAAAAATGTGCGTAAACAGATTTTGATAAATTGTTAAAAATTGAGACTCGATTTAATCAAATTCCATTCGACGAGAGTTTTTCAAAGCCCACTTCACGGTGTTCTGTAATTTTTCTAACCTGTCACCTCGGCTGCATTATGGTAGATGGCACTGCTGCAGATTTATATATCTACTTGTCATGTATCAACTATATTTTCATAGCTTCGTTCGCGGATCTCAAGTCATACTATCTGAGACTGAAGAAGACAGTTGCCACCTTATTCACGATGATGTGTAAGAACCAACTGCTGAATTTGTAATTTTTTTAAACAACCTTTCCTGGATGCAAGCCTGAAGGTAGATTCATAACTACTTTGGATTCTGCTCAATTGGGACTATGAGTTCCTTCATAGCATCTCTTTCAAAAGATTACGGGTACATCTTAACTCCTTCACGGAGCCTTAGGTAGCTATACTCAAAGCTCACTAGTAAAATAAGGCTCTGTGAATGTCACTAGAACAGTGATTCTGTCTTCAACTAGCAGTGCTTTGCACCAAAACAAACAGGCGGGCTTCACCTGCTCTGACCGAATTCAATATGTAGAGTCTCGCGTAACTTGAAACAGTCGTTTTGTTTTCAAGCAGCAGTGCTTTGCACCAAAACATGCGGGCGGGTTTCGCTCGCTTTAATCGCTAAAATATCATGTTTGGTCAAAAGAGGTCTCCAATAATGCGTCTATTCTATTTGTTTGTTTGAGAGCCACTGCTAACTCTGCATGCACCTGCAAAGATGAAGGTGGAGGAATTCGACGCAACGATTTCAAATTACGCAAAGTTTGAATTCACAGCATTTACAATTACTTTCAATATGACTTGGAATTCAGTAATGGCATCCATGGCAACAGGCACTCAATAGTGTAAATATCATAGTATATCATATAACAAGCGATTCAAGGGCGTGATATAATCCTGAGAGTGAAGTTTATTGCACGAGACGAAGTCAAGAGCAACAATCACTTGAAGGATTATAGGCACGTTAGTGCTGTGTTATCTACGCTAAGTATTTTTCGCACCACCGTATTATTCTGAATCACAATAGTCTAAAAGCAAATTATTTGATCTTACAGTTTTGATAATAACGATTTTGACACAAAAATATCGAATGAGTTCACTACAGTAACAAAGCTGGTTACAGCAGTTGTTGAATAAATAAGCTTGCTGTCACCAAGATTAGTGAGAAATTTGATATTGATGAGGCCGTGGAAGAGGTAACTGAAAAATTATTACTCTAAATCTCACAGAATTCATAAACAGTTATATGTTGCATTGTGTGAATTACAATAATGCTAATATAAATATTAATATAAATCATAGATAATAGAATGTATCAATAGAGCCTATACAGCAACGAGCCGTTCGATTTGGAGACTCTTGAAAATTACATATTGCATATGAAAGTTGACTGTTAATTGTTGATATGAATATGAAAATTATCATATTTTGTGCAGTATCTAATTCATAATATCAAAATGAAAATGTTTATTTGAACAACCACCATTCATGACGTAATAGTCACTGTCAGTTGTCCAGTTGTAACACAGAGTTGTGCAGTAGATCACACATTTTCTGCTAGTATTCAGATAGGATATTGAGTTGGATAGCGCTATTGCAAATTACTCGACATACGTTCATATTTTATCCCAGCGAGCACGTACGTCAAACAACATTTCTACGATCTAGTGACTGTGACGTCATCAGGACTTTATAAATTTTTCTCGACTCTATTAGACATATTTTGGAGAAAATAAAAGTTAGGGATTTATATTTCAAGATTCTGAATAACATTTTTTGAGAATTGGAAGAGCTCGAACGAGCATATTTGATAAAAATCTGACGTGGTCATCACGTGACTCACTTGTACATCATTGGATCTCATCATTTCACAGTTTGTCGGTTGCTATGAAACAATAGGTCATCATTCTTATGCTACAACATTCCTAAATACTGATTTCCAGGATTCTACGGCTAACAGTTCTGAATTTATACACAAAATTCCAAGATCGTCACGTAGTGTACTTTCAACTTAGTCGATCTCAATGAAAATAGGATATGAGCATCTAGACAGTACTATCATCTTGAATACTGTATTCTCGTATTCTACGTTCAGTCGTTTTGGATTTATGCCGGAAATTGAAAAATGTTTCGAGTAAACTGCACTCCCGGATTAGCCGATCACAATCATAATGCAAGGTGTACAACGAGGTGCTATCAAAGTGCTTAATACGAAATCTCAATATTCTGCGACTGATCATTTTGAATTTATGTGAAAAATTTGAAAAGTCTGTAATATGAAGTGCACTTCCGGCTCAGTCGATTGGGACAAAAATAGGAGATGATCATTTGGATGCTACAGCAATTTCAAATATTGAATTCCAGTATCCTGCGGCTTTTCATTCTAGATTCATGCGGTAAATTCAAAAAAAGTATCAGGTAAAGTGCTTTTCCCGTACAGAGGATTGCAACTATAATGCGAGGTGCACATCAAGATCTTAGATCCTATACCAGTCTTTAATACAAAATTTCAGCATTATACGTTTGACGAATTCTGAGATTTGCGAGCTATGCACATACACACATACATACGTACGTACGTACCGAAGTCAAGCCAAAAATAGTCAAAATGGACTCAAGGATGCTCAAAACGGATATATCCATCTAAATCCCGATATGTGAATTTTGTCGGTTTCACAATATTTCCTTGTACTTTTAGACAGTTTTAGACCGTCAGAAAGTCGTAGATTTCAGTGCCTCATTTTGTTTTTCATGCCTTCAAAAGGTTTGATAAGCATGTATATTTGGAGTTCAATAAGGCTGAAATTAAAGCTGCACCGTGTGACCAACATAATGAAAATTAATTTTAAATTTGTATGAAGAAGCATGTTCTGATCCAATTTTGTCGCTTTTGTCATGCATACAGAATAAAATTAAGGGAAAAATATTTTGACATCTAAAATGTCGAACAAAATTAAAAATTGACAATAGATTATCATTGCCTACCTTATCATTTCAATTGAACAGATAGTTTCATACCGCAAATTCTGAATGTCTGTTATACTCATAAACTGCACTTCTGGCTTGGCCGATTGATACAGAAATAGTAGATAACTATTCTGATGCTACAACAAGTTCAAACACTGAGTTCCAGATTTATGAAAAAAATATAAAAAAAGTTTCAAAGTGCACTTTCGGTACAGACGATCGGATCCATAATGCTAGGTGCACAACAAGACTCTATACCAGTCTGAAATACAAAATTTCAACATTATACGTTCAACCAGTTTTGAGATTTGCGAGTTACGCTCGCACGCACATACGTACCGACATCAAGCCAAAAATAGTCAAAATGGATTCAGGGATGCTCAAAACGGATATTTCCATCAAAATCTCGTTAGGTGAATTTTATCGGTTTGATAATACTTGTACTTAGTACAAATAAGTAAAAATTTAAATTTGACATCTAGGTACTTTGATTATTCAGTTGTAGTGGAGAAATTTGTTTATTTCACATATGCAACTATATTTCGCGACTATTTAGTGAGAAGTTTATAAGACACTGGCGGAGCATTGAAAAGCAATCGCATTGGTCACATTTTTGACCAAGTCGCTCCTGCATTAAACAATGACTATTCACACTTTTACCCATGTGCGTAGCTGGAAGGAAAGCAGGGTAGGCACTGCGCACTACACAAAACTTATTCCCCACCCTAAAGATTCAGCTTCATCGTCAGACTTTCAACTTTACTGCACATTTAAGGAAGGCACCTCTTTTAGTCCAGGAGAGTGAGCAAAAAAAAGTTTTTTCTCTAGAAGTCAGTGCGATTTCTTGCAGAGTTAGCGTTCAGTACATTTATTAACGTATCAGTGTACCATCCAATATTTGGTTATATTCGCGTACTTATGCATATAAAATCTGATAAAAATCAATTATATCCCAAAAACTATGCAATTCATCAACAAACATGTAGGACAATAAAATTTCCTACGAGGACTTCTTATAAAGTTCCATTTTCTGCACTGTTTTTGCTCATCAGCAAAAAACGCAAATGCGCATAGATCGAAAAGTCATATCGTACAATATTTGGATACAATGATTTTTCATTAATTTGAGGAAGACAGTGGGAAAAGTCGGCATCGTATAATAAATCCTTTTGTAGGAAGACTAATCACGAAACTTTTTCTTACATAGATTTTCATCATATCAAATCGTAATACTTTGGTATTTCTGCCAAAAAAGCGATAAATCGCTTAAGATTGCGAATATATCTTAAATTTTAGTTGGAACATTGATACGGTCATTAATACTCCAAAAGCTATTTTTCTGCAAAAATCTTACTGACTTCTGCCAATTCCCCAGGAGAGTGACTGAACTCCATGATTTCGAGGAATCACCTATATATTTCTGATGGAATTGACTTGTTACTTCCAAAATTTGACGATTTTACTGAAAAGTTTGTTGGAATCACCGAAATGGAAACCTGTGACTGATCAGCTGGCCGGCTGCTCCCCCTAGTGAAACTTTCTTGCTATGCCAATGCTTGTACCTATCTTGAATATCTATGCAGATGATTCAAAATAGGTGGACCGAAACTATTATTGTTCTCACAGTTTTAGGTTTGAAAAGATTAACTCTTTTATGAACATGCAAAAATATATATAAAAATTCATATTCGTAAGATCTTACCTCTGCAACTTCGCATCAAATTGTTCTATATTCGAAAGTCACTATCACCATCATGTACACATTTGATATCCAAAAACTTCCAACGAAAGAAATTTGCAAAATATATCTCTTAGGATTAAACGCCGCCTGCACACTGTTTGAACAAGTGAAATACGTGTCTGATGATTCCGGCGTTGGTTCCTTGTGATCGGCATATGTGCTAATCAGCCACTTGTCAGAGTAAGTCGCGAGTGAACATGCACGCCACAATAATAATCTGACGTGGACATCACGTAACTTACTTATACACCATTGAATATATTTTTTTGCATATAATGATACTATAATCAAACACAAAATTCCATCGTTCCAGGGTTAATCGTTTTGAACTTATTCAAAAAACTCTAAAAATCCAAAAATCCGGTCCAGTCGTAATGTGGAAACAGTAGGTTATTATTTTCATACTACACAACATTTCTAAATATTTGTTTCCAAGGTTCTACTGCCAACAGGTCTAAATTTATGCGCTAAATTGAGAAAAACTTCAACTGAGATGCACTTCCGGTTCAGCAAATTGTTATGAGAATAGTAAGCAATCAGACTGGAATACCAAATTTCAATACTTTACAGCTAACTCCGAGACTGTCATGGAAAGTGCTTTTTCGGCTCAGTCGATAACAATGATAATAGAATATAAGCACCAGTGGCGTGCAGTCCATATGTGCAGGGTGTGCACTGCATACCCTATGAAAATATTAGAGATTACGTAAATGGAATTAATATAATGGTTCATTGAATACTTCATTTCATTTCACAAATTTTCATTATGAAATCAGAGAAAGAGCGTATTTTATCTATTTATGCAACCAGAAATACGAGCGCGCCTCGCGGGCCACTCTGCTATATATTTGAAACGAATGTCGACGCTTGAGGTGCAGATTTCGCGCCTGCACGGCGAACGAGGTCTGTTCCGCATAGTCAGTATAGGGAAAGTGATGGAATAGAGTCTGACAGAGAAAAAGCATACCGGAATTAGCGATCTTCAATCGCTCGTTCCCTCTCGCTGGGTGCAGGCAGACTTTCTGCACCTGGAGCTGAATATTTAACGTTCAGCTGAGTTCTTTTTCAAACGCCTTTTATTAGTTTGTTTTAAAATAGTTGAAATATTGTTATTCGTTATTTAAGACAGCAATAGTAGGTAAATACTCATTTTTTACGTTTCTTAAATCATTTATTTTTGTGAAATTATCATTTGTAGAATGACAACCAAAAATAGATCTATAATTTGTCATCTATTGGAAAATCCTTTTTCGCGTCGTGATGTCTGAACAAAAAATGGAATTATGAAAACAAGAACAAACCCCAGACATAAAACTCACTAAAAATATAAAAACTGATGTCGCACGGACTGTTAAAATATATGAAAAATTTAAATGGATTGCTGGTTGTTGCGATTGCGAGCAAAATAAGCTGTATTGTTGACCAAGTATATATCACCTTCCTCACCACCGACTGTGCACACCTATCACAAAAAATCACCGCACGCACCTAGATTGTTCAGTCGTCTCAAATACTGAATTGCAGAATTCTCCGTTCAACCGTTTTGGATTTATGAGGAAAAATGAAAACATATATCGAGTAAAGTATAATTCTGGTACAGACAATTATAATCATAATGCGAAGTGCGCAACTAGATATTACAGAAATGCTCAATACAAAATTTTATTATTCTACGACTGATAGTTTCGAATTTATGCAGAAATTTCGAAAAATCTGTTATATCAATTGCATTTTCGGCACAGCCGATTAGTTCAAAAATATAAGATAACCATCTAGATCTAGACGCTACAACAATCTTAAACACTGAATTTCAGTATCCCACTGTCTATCATTCTGGAATTATGCAGAAAATTCAAAAAAATCTTCAAGTAAAGTGCACTTCCGGTACAGGCGATTACAACTATTATGCGAGGTGCATAGCTAGACCCTAGATCAGTCTTAAATACAAAATTTGAACATTACACGTTCGATGGGCTCTGTGATTTGCGAGTTACGATCGTACATACGAACATACGTACCGACATCAAGCCGAAAACAGTCAAAATAGATTAAGGGACGTTCAAAACGGCTATCTCCATTGGTACAAGTGAGTGAAAATACTCATTCTATGTAAGGGTGTAACCGTCATCTATAACTTTAACAATGACAGCTGGCACTTTAATAATGACAACTGTCACTTTGACAATGACAGCTGTCACTTTAAAATATGCAATTGAATAATGCGACATTTTGAATTTATGTAACAGTGATAGATCTGGTCATAAAATTTATGGTCGTGGAAGTACTGTGTTTGCCCCAACAGATCTTTTCCAGAGATAATCGAACACTACAGTTAAGTGGCGAGCATCACAATATATATTTGTTGGGATACTAACAGACTTTTGTTGGTACTAATTATCCAATAAGGCAACTCGTGGTTTTCTTCTATAAATCCGTGTTAGGCAATCTCTATCACTCTTTTTTTTTGTTTCACTCTCCGGCGTTATAACTCTTCATTACATTATAAACGCTGCGCTCATGTTTGTGAACCAAGTCAATCAATCATGGATATTATTACCGTTCTTGATTAAAGATACTTCAGAAATATTGCATGTGTGTGGTTAAAATGTTCTTGGTCTTTTTTCACCCATAAAGTACAAAATGATAAGGAAATCTTAATGTCGGTGTTAAATGTCACTTGAAAATCAATTAAGGTTTTTATATAGCTCACTGCTTTGAATTAAATCACTGATTGTACTCTAAATTGATTTTCTATTGATTAATACCTATCTGATTACAGCAGATTCTTTTCCTTCTATAAGTATGGATAAAAACTCTCTCATTTCATTATTTCCATAATTTCTAATCGAAAAAATATCAAAATTCACTCTCCAAGGAATATTGCAAATCCCAAACACGAGCAGGTAGGTGAATGTTTCCAGCCGAATAACGCTTTCTTCCTCTCCGGATTTTTCGGGTTCCGGTTCTGTGAACGGGTGATCCGGTCACGTAAAACCGTACATTCGCGCCAAATGCACGCGTACGCACTTTACCACGGCATGCGTGTGGAAAAGTCAGCGAAACAGATGCTTACAGAACAATTTTGCTCACCGAATCATATTAGCTTTATAACAATATAAATGCATGTTGGGGTTTTTATCCATTGGTGTGAGGTAGAATTCAACTCAGATAACAGATACTTAAATTGGAAGTTATTTGTGGGCATGAACCCTATTTAATATAGAGAAATATCATATCCAAATCCAACGTATTTTTATTCAAGACAACAGAAAATAATAACTCTTTAAATTATATCTCCTACAAGAAGCTTTCTATTACAAGATGCAAGAATTTACCTTGTTTCAGCATAAATCCTCTCTTTTCTTCGGAAAGTCTGTGGAAAATACGCATTTTTGCATAGAATAACACCAAATGTAAAAGCGCACGAATGTAGAACTTCTGTTGATACATTTCATCCACTTTGAAAATAAAACATTTGGAAAATGCACTGAAAGCTGTCTTCGAATGACTGCTGATTCAAACTGCAGATCACTAACTACATATATCCAAATGATTACGAAAACATTATTGGTATGAACTTGTTCATTCGTTATGTTAAGACTTTTAGAGGTATACAGGTTTGACTTATTCGATATGTGTTCAAAATATGAAAGAATCAGAGTGATATTTTATTAATAGTTACAGATAAAATAGGGTATGTGACTACAATCAAATTAAAAAAAATTCATCTTCATTTATAATTACACTGAGGAAGCTGAGTTGTAAAAGTAATAAGTAATAAAAAAAGTAGCAATTTCAGTGGTAATCAAAACAAATTGAAGTTAATAGGTTGATAAAATGTTACCACTTAGGTGATAACTGATACCACTTGAAGTTGTAGAACAAATAAGACGAAAAACGTCAAAGTCTTGAAGATAATGAATGCAATTCAAGTTTTATCGGAGTAAACTCGTTTGTATACTATTTGAATAAGTAAATACGTCAACACAATATTTTTTTTTGCTGCAGTAGCGTCGCTCTAGTGGCAAAGTGCAAAAATGAGAAATGTGCAATTTCCAATGCTTCTTTTGACAAGTATATTGTGCAACAAGTGCGATAAGCTGTCAATTGCCAACGAAAATTAATTTGCTCAAGTGAGCAATTGACAACACCGCACGAATTGCAGGAACTATTTTTTATTACGAATGCGGGATGAGCACTATTTTGCGCTTGTTTACTTGGCGCACGCAAAAGCCAAAGAGCCATTTATCGTCCGGAAAAACGTGCGCAAAATAGTAAGTATCCTGCATGGGTAATAAAAATTATTTTTCGAAATTTTGGATTTCAAAATTATTTCGTGGAGGTCGGAAATTATGCGGTAGTAGTCATTTTAGTTACCAACAAGCAGTCATTGGAAAAATACAAGACTGCAATTTTTGATCAATTTCTGATACATTCGCCCGTATTCTGTAATAGAATGACCAATTTACAATCGATCGATAAGATTTTTGACAAATAGAAACATCAGTAATTAGTGGATTGTTTGACAAGTAGAGAGAAGTGAAAGTTAACTCGCGAATTTAAATTTACGCGGGCAAAGTAATATTGTTTTTCTTACATGTTGAACATGCTATTTTTTTGTATACTTCATGGACTAACTTGAGTGAAAAACGCCAAGAATAGAAATAATTTTCTGCAGAAATACCAATCAAGATTGTATTCTTGCAAAAACGTAGTAACGGTTTCAACAACTGCCAAGGAAAGCATAGTAACAAATAAACAATAATAAAAATTAATCTGTCAGAAACGTTAGAAGCTAAAGATTCTCGCAAAATTCTGGATCTGGATACAGTTAAAGAAGCGACTTTACATCTGCTTCCGGTGAAATTGAGAAAAATTTTGTTTTCTTATATGTTGAACTTGTAACTTTTCTCTAATTAAGTCAAAGCTGTCATTGCGGCGCATGTCAAAGTGGGTTTCTGTTTGTTATTTTCTGTTGCTAATTGGAAAAGTGTTGCTGATTGGAAAACTGGTACTTCTATTTACTGATTTCTACATATTAAACATGATGTTTTTCATCAAGTATACAAAAAAAGTAACTTACGTCTGTGAACTCTATGGAAATCCAGTTGAAATTCATCGAAATTTTGTACGATAGTTCAATCTTGATGTTTGACATTAGTTGAGAGAATGACAGCTGTTGATCAGAATCGGTATTTTGTGACCTTGAACGATCGCAGGCATATCAATTATTTATACAAAATGAGAGGAATGATTATATTCTAGCAATACATTCACATCTTAGTTCATCTCTGTAATTCTATTTGTGCATATTCTGTCAGATAGGTTATATTTGCTTAATTACGTCAATATGATCAATAATTTGACCTGTTAGTCATATTTATATCTCACTGTCAAGTAAATTGATTCCTATTCGTATATGTTACCGTTTTGCGAAAAAATTTTGGAGCTCATTGTACACAAACAAGTAACTACATTTTTCAGTACAAATAAAGTTTTAATTTCAGAACAATCTGGATTTCGTAAAGATCATTCCTGTGAGACAGCATTGAATTATATAATTAATAAGTGGAAATTGATTTTGGATAAAAATGAAACAATCTGTGCAATCTTTTTAGATCTGAAAAGAGCGTTTGAAACTGTTGACATAGACATTCTAATACAAAAACTAGATTTGTGCGGAATCAAAGATAATGCTTTAGGGTGGTTTCAAAATTATTTAAGTAAAATTCAAAACGTGTATTCTAAGAGATTAAGCATTGATATGGGGGTGCCTCAAGGGAGTGTCTTAGGACCACTGTTATTTCTTGAATACATTAATGACTTTTCAAACACTGTTTCAGTAGGAAAAATTCATTTATTTGCGGATGATACCCTCATTTACTTGAATGGTGATGATTTGAACAGGGTTACTGACTTAATGAATTCAGAATTGGTAAAGGTGAATGAATGGCTGATTAGGTAAGAAATTAAAACTAAATAGTGACAAAACAAAAGTTATGTTTTTATCATCATCATCTAGAAAATGTGCATCATTATGTAGCAACAACAAAATATTTGTAGACAAAAAAGAAATAGAAGTAGTTGCTGAAATAAAATATTTGGGTATTATCATTGATAATAATTTAAATTTTCATAAGCACATTCAGTATGTCTGCAAGAAAATTGCAAAAAAAATTAATTATCTTTCGCGAATATCGAAATATTTGAATATGTGGAGTACCAATATAATATATAATACCATCATCCTGCCTCATTTTACTTATTGTTCAACAATATTCTTCATGTGTACTAGTGTCGATTTAAATGAACTCCAATTGCTTCAAAATAGAGCAATGAGAGTAATATTGAAATGTAATAGATATACAAGTATTATCTACATGTTGAACACATTACAGTGGATGAGTATAGAGAAATTTGTAGAGTTTAATACACTTACTTTTATATACAAAATAATCAATGGGAAATTACCATCATATTTGAATGAATATGTACAATATGTGTCAGAAACTCATAGTTACTTTACACGTCAAATAGATAATTTTCATGCTTCGAAAACAAACAAAGCTAGAACTTCAATGTCTATTTTCCATAGAGGTTTAATATTATTCAATAATTTACCAAGTAATGTAAAAAACTCCAAGTCTTTAAATGAATTTAAGTTGAACTGCAAGCAATATTGTATGTAAATTAATTATGACCACTTTAACTTTGAATTTAAAATTATTTTTTCTTTTGTCAATATGTATTTCATTTGTATTTTTTTTTAGCAACATGTTAGTTCAAATAAATATTATTATTATTATTATTTGGGGACTCCACGTATTCTTTCAGATAGTCAGTACGTTTCACACAAATCAGATTGTCTGCACAAGTTCAATGCACTTTCACATATAACAGCTGAAGAAAACAGTCAAAATCTGTCGACCGGGCTGTTTTATTCGTCTACAATTGAATGAATTCACTGTTATCCAAACAAAACATAAAATATTCATAGAAACAACATCTAACGGACGATGTCTTCGAAAATCGGTCTGCATTTTGGCACATAGTTTAGATTGATGATCTCTACAAAACATCCGTATCTGGGGTAGGTGTTTGGGCCAGTAAAATCTGAAAGACGACTTTACTTAGAGATTGTATTTGTTTTGAAGCGAGGTAGTTGTGTTTATGAAGAGTGGGGGGTCAGCGAAGGGTTGATAAGTTTAAGATTAATACTCATGGTAGTATGCTTCAAGTCTCAAGTTGTTCGTCAAGCTCTATTTCTATGTGTGTGAAATATGTGTAGATTTGTTATTCTTCCAATAAAATCAAATCGTATAAACAATCCAGTAAGTAAGTCTAGATTTGATGTGTCTTTGGCTGCTAGTCTGGACCTACGTATTAAAATAACTGTTACAAAAAAGGGACAATCGATCTTATTGCTCAGCGATGACCACAAAAGGTTCATGCTAGATGATTCACGTCAGACCGATAGTGAAGTAAAATTTTGCCGTTCTAGGAGTGTATTTTGGCCAAATCCTCTAGGTAGTCTAGATGGATAAACTGAATGAAGCACATAATATTATTAGTTGTTGTCGAGCGACCCTCCTTAAAACCATGTTGGTTTGGTGAGATAAGACTGTAAAATGTGTCACATTTTGGATTAAACAATATTTTCTCGTAATATTCGCCAAGTTGTTGAAATTTGGGACGGTGCAAATGAGAGAATTCGGCACAAATGGATTAAGAAATGTTGTTGCTCCTGATGAGCTCTGTTATCGGCCAATTCTAATTTATTGATTTCATTACACCCCGTATGATGAATAATGTACATTTTGTAAGTAATCAACAATGATGGATTCAAGATGTTCGAAGTTTGGTAATTTGACATAGTTGCGTTGGTGGATTGAATGATATTGCCTATGTCGTGAAGTGAAGTTGTCAATCGTCAGGCCACGTATATATTCATGAATATATTATAACACTTGTGACAAATCATAAGTGACATACCATTAGATAATGATAAATAATACACTGCTAGATCGATAAGTAACAAAGCAAATGCTCTTGTAGTAGCTCAAATTATAATTTTATTGAATATTTGTACAGGTACACATATCCTGGCAACATTAACAGGCAACTACCGATCGTGATGCAGTAGACAATGAACGTGAAACACAAGATAGTAATTTTCGTGAATGCAAAACACTACAAGCATATAATCACATTATGTAATAGTAATAACATAAACGAATATACTTGACAGAAATGCAAATATGAATACCTCTGTTGTCAGTGAAATTGGAAACACTAGCCCTTCATCTTGAATGTTGAGACATTTCTGCAAGTCTTCTCGTCGGAGAAATTACATTAAATTACCAATTAACAAATGCTTCAATTAAGCGAATCTGCAATATGAAAGTTAAAAGATATAATTACAAAATTTCTGGTTGCGCCTTCAAACACGGTTATTTTTGTTTTATTCCTTGCCATGAATTTAATTATCGTAGCCAAGTAAGTTAATTACGACAGGACCTGAGGCGTCGAGAGTTGGAATTTCATGAAACGGAAAAGATGAAGAAGCTGCTTGCCGTGTTTTGCCAACTTTTATTTCTTATTACTTCCTGATCAAGAGAAAAATATTGGAATGACTCTTGAGGGGCTTTTATGAATCAAATATCACTATAATATCACGAAATATTTTCAGAGAGCTATTAGAGTAACGAAATGACCATCTGTGAATTAAAATTCTCCCGGTCTCTTCTTCATAAATTATAAATAAAATATTGTATTTGGATTCATCATAATTAGTTTTGAATCAACTCACTTTGAGGTGATCAACAAATAATGAACAAATTAAATTCAAACGCGTTGCATACAATTCGCCATTATGATACAATTGAGTATAGAATTGGGTATCGAGAAATATATCACCCAAGTATTGGGGAAAATTTGCGGTGAAAATCAGCTTGCAAAACTAAATCACGCATATGAATTTACAGTGTATTGGTACATGAATCAATGAAGTGGTTCTTAATGCTGCAAGTACGTTCACAAATGCAAATTTGAATCTACATTTCACGGCTATTCACGTGCATCCGAAGGTGCATATGTGCGCATCGTATACGCGGTAGTTTGGCAGATTCAATTATCATCACTAATTATGTAGGTGGCGCTACTGTTCAAGTTTACTCAGCTTAAATAATTCACAAATTAATCATTGGCCTGTCTTTCACTGGATATTCAGACATATGTGTAATTATTTATATCAACATTACGCGAGAATTGATATGAACTCACCCTCTTTCTATTCGAAATCAAATAATATTTTATACCTTAAAAGATTCAAGAAACGACTACGATAAAGTGGCCTCCTACTTCTATATGAGTGCTCAAAGTTAAAAGAAATCAATTATTCCAGATGAGGACTGTTCAAGGACTCATGTGATCACATTGAAGTCTTCTGATTGGCCAAAATGCAGACACGATTCACTCACAGTGAATGCAAGATATAAAACATGCTGTCTGGTAATTTATTCAACAAATAGAAGAAACAAATATATATTTACATAGAACCTAAATAGATTTATATTTAAATCTTTGAATTGCACGAATCTATTTATGATAAATGATTACTCTCCTGCAACAAGAATTGAGCATTATGCCATGAAGCCAAGGATTTACTGATTTGACCGGCCGAATCACTGAAATTGCCGGCTGGATGTTACAATACTCACTTACACTTGTATAACATACAAGATTCTCTCTACGGCCCTCAATTTTCATACCAGTCTGATTATTGAGCACGAAGCAAGAGATTCTTCAACACAATTTGATATTTGAATTCAATAAATATCCAAATAAATGGATCAGTGAATTGCTACAAACTTGAATTCACAAGGATATAATTGCCACGCATTCCAATGGCGACAAAACTACGACGCGATAAACGCCTACTTTAAACTTCTACACAATGCTTGAAGAACCATAGAAAAATTACTATCGTAGGCCCATTCTTTCAGCAACAAAATTAGATTTTAGCTCAGGATCAATCTCAATAAATAATTCACTCATGAACATATCCCAGACATTTTGTGAAACGTAGATATTTCCCTACCCTCTGTTGCTTTTCAAATAAATACGAGGTATATTGTTTGTCACAGTTGAGGAAATTGATCTCAGCAATAGTCATTTATTATATCATAAGTAGTTTAAGTATTATCGATTATTTTTGTGGTGCTATCACGAATGTTTATTGTGCTTAAGTTTGGATACCACGAGCGTGCAGCACGAGTGGCATTCACAAGCACAATGAACATGAGTGATTGCACCACAAAAATAGTCTATAATACTTTAACTACAAATGGTATATGGATGACTATTCCAGGAGTCAAACCATTTAGAAATTAGAATTTCTTGCATTTTCTTTGACGAATAATGAAGAAATAAATTGCGTTTTGATATGGAAACTAGTTCCAAAAGGTTTAGTGATAGATCAGAATATGAAATTGATGAAGATATTTAGAAAAATATTCCATTAAATACGAAGGAAGCACAAATTGAAGGTATCCACATCTTTGAGTGAAATACTAACTTTGAACACTAGTGTAATACCCGATGGTATTTCTACACGTCCAAATACTCACTGATATGCACCGTTTCTATGGCGATTTAGCATTGTTAACCTGGTTATAAATACTACGAATGGAATAGTCAATTGAATACCACTGCTTTTTTATATTTTAGTTAGGGCAACCAGCTTCACTGCATAATGTATAGTAATGTCTATCACCATTGACAAACACTTGTTGATCCGATTAGTATTATTGTTTTTTTCTATGCTTGCAGCAATAAAGTGAAATCCAATGTGTTCTTCGAAAATATGTGGTATTCATGACAATATCGCTACCTACTTGATTTAATTGTAACATGTAATATACAATAAGATTGATTTTCTATACACAGCATGTTTCATAACTTTGGGTACATACGTTAAGGGTCCATATTGTTTGATATGCTGATTACGAATGGAAGAGAATTTTTTGAAAACTCGGAAAATCTTGGGTTGTATCATCACAGCGTTTTTTCAGTACTGCATTGGACTCGCTGTCTTATTGAAGATATACAATACAAGTAGATAATAGCCTAAATTACATGGTACTAGTAAAATAAACAATTTATTGTTGCAATTCTATGTAAATCCATAAATCTATAAGAAACTAATAAAAACACATCGACTTCTGTTGATTAATGTCAATTCCTTCATAAGGATGACAAGTTCATTGCGATTTTGTTCATTGTTTACAGATTTATGAATTTATAAGACTTATAGATTTATACAGAATTGACACGTAAATTTAATTATTTCAAATAGAAGCAATTTACAATCGATAATAATAGCTGATCATGTTTCAAAGATATTGATATGTAAAAATCTGACGTGCACATCACGTGACTTACTTGTACATCATTTGATATATACACAAATTCATTCAATAAAGTTTTCTGTCACTCCAAATTATAACAAATATAATTTTAACAATATTTTGACAAATAAAATACCAAACAAAATTGAAAAATTAACAACAGATTAGCATTGCCTACCTTATCATTTCAATTGAACTGATTGTTTAATACGGCAAATTCTGAATGTCTGTTATACTTATGAACTGCACTTCCGGGTCCGCCAATTAATACAAAAATAGTAGATAAACTATTTTGGTGCTACAACAAGTTCAAACACTAAATTTCAATATGCTATTACTGATCATTCTGGATTTATGCAGAAAAAAATAAAAGAAGGTCCAAGTAAAGTGCACTTCTGGCTTGGCCGATTCATACAAAAATAGCAGATAACCATTCTGACACATCAAGTTCAAATACTGAATTTCAACATCCTGCGGTTGATCATTCTGGATTTATTAGAAAAATTCAAAAAAAGTTTCAAATAAAAAGCACTTCCGGTACAGACGATTAGAACCATCATGTAAGGTGCACAACTTGACTCAGTCTTAAATACAAAATTTCAACATTACACTTTCAACCAGTTTTGAGATTTGCAAGTTACGAACGAACGCACGCACATACGTACCAACATCACGCCGAAAATAGTCAAAACGGATTCAGGGATACTCAAAACAGATATTTTCATC
This sequence comes from Dromius quadrimaculatus, assembly GCA_963989225.1. NCBI lineage: Eukaryota > Metazoa > Arthropoda > Insecta > Coleoptera > Carabidae > Dromius > Dromius quadrimaculatus. Next base: position 11,666,369 of record OZ022328.1, read on the forward strand.
AAAATCTTAATAGGTGAATTTTTTCAGTCTCACAATACTACCTTATACTAAGTACAGGTAAGTAATAAGTGTATCACATGGAATTTGGAATTATAATTATTAATATAGAAATTGTTTGAAACTTACGATGTCCAGGATACCGCCATGCTCTCAATATAATGCTAGCACTATGTCCACTAATTCATTAGTTTGTTTGCGTCACCTATTATCAAAATGAGTCACTCACTTTTCCACAAAGTAGAAAGAGTACATGTATCATTCACCAAAGAAACAAATCTGCCACCATTACGAATAGAATAAAATCACATCAGCTCACCCATGACGCAATTCAATTATAAGTAGTTATTTGATAGAGATTCTAAAAATCTGTCGAGTAAAATGCGCTCTCAGCCAAGTCGGTTGCTATGGAAACAGTGGGCCATTATTCTTATACTACAACATTCCTAAATACTGGTTTCCAAAATTCTACGACTACCAACAGATCTGATTTTATGCGCAAAATTAAAAAATAAATTCCTACTGAAGTGCACTTCCGGTTCAGTAAATTTTTATGAAAATAGTAGGTAATCATTCAGATGCTACAGCCGACTGAAATACCAAATTTCAATATTCTACAGCTGATCGTTCCGAATTTACGCGAAAAATTCCGAAAGACTGTCAAGTAAAGTGCACTTCCGGCTCGGTGGATCTCGATAAAAATAGGATATGAGCATCTAGACGGTATACCGGCATGCTCTCCATATTATGCTAGCAAAATGTCCACTAATTCATTATTGCTAAATCCGTTTGCGTCACCCATTTTCAAAATAAATCACTAACTTCTTCACAAAGTAGAGTAAGTACATGTATCATTCACCAGAGAAACAAATCTGCCACTGACACGAACGGAAAATAAAATTACAGCAAGTTACTCATGATGCAATTCAATTATAAGTAGTAATTTGATAATAGACATTGTATTCTATGAAATTTTACATAACCATCCATCCAGTGGCAGCGACAACAAGAAAATTTCTACTGAGAAAAAAAATCTTCTAGATTTGTAATCAGCATATCAAAGAACATAATACCTTTAACGTATGTATCCGAAGTCATAAAACACCTGTATATTATAACTGAATAACATCGTGTACTGTGCCTATTTGAATCTATCAAAATATTTATCTCGACTGCAATGAAGTAGTAAATGTATTTCTACACTGAGAAAATCAAATTGCATCATTCAAGTTGTTGAAAGTATGGATGAAAACTCTTATCACTTTAATGGTGATAAAAATTCGAGTGGTAAAAATCGGAACTTCATGTTGATCGTGACACATTTCCAATATATAAAGTAGATCTTATGAACTTCTCTAGCACAGATCTCTATTTTGAAGCTTTTTTCATTCGACCACGGCGAAGCAAAAAGAGAGTTAAGATTTTGACCAATATGTATGCATGTATGTATGCATGTATGTTTATCTGTTCCCTAATTACTTCCAAACTATTAATTATAATTTGACTAGTTAGGTATCCTTTCACTTTCAAAACAGAAGTGTGAAAACATACCCAAATTGAGTCGTTTTCCACACTTTAGCCGAGTTGAAAGGGCATCGCTCTTATTGACGTAATTTTAATCGTTGGAAGAGTAAAATGAGAGTAATCTAGGAGATGATTTTTAAAATAATGAAATTGAATGCGAATTCAAATCCTCTAGAACAAAATTTGCTCTCTCTTAGATCAATTAAATGATCTTCCAATGTGTAATAAGTATCCAATGAATGCAGAAATATAATTTTGTTGTGTACATTTAATCGCATTTTGGATGAAATTTCTCACTTCATGAAGTGATATATTGCTCAAAAAAATTCGAATTTCATTTTTAAACTATTTATTATTAATAACAAAGTTCGGAAAATAATGTAGATAAAAAAATAAATAAAAATAGTGGTGGATATTTCTCTTAAGAAACTGGAAATGATATAATTTCCTCAAAATTTTCTGTTAGGTTTCTGTTAACTTTGTTTTCCAGTGTTGTCATGAAATCTTTTAGAAATATCTTTTTAGAAAATTTCATGTACACAGTCTGGAATATTTTGGAACTCAGAGTCGGAAATAAATTGCACATAACTTGATGAATAATTCAATTAAAGGTTACTTCGCCTGTGGTTATTCAATTTCCAAACCGATTGATAGTTAAATGATAAAACGAATGAAATCGTACATAAGACACAGAGAGTAACATTGAGATTGTTAATTTTTAGACAGAGTTCTAAATTCGAAGTAAAATTTATGAGCTTATCTTTTCATCAATATCAGTAGATTCCTCATCAATATTTTTGTAATTTTAATATGGCTTAAACTCTTCCACATTCATTTTTCAATATTAAAGCTACTGTAGAGCAAAACCATATGTAGCTGTAGTTCCCCGATCACAAATGTCGACTCACAACGTTAGGTAGACACAGTGCTTATGCTTCCAAATATGATAATTCACACTTCTACAATCAATTTTGCTCATTTTAAAGAACAATAATGATTTCGATGATGTAGGTGTATTTTTTAATGTTGAAATAGTAGAATCCAACTCAACATTGGTATATTGTGATGATCACACAAAATGCGAACTTGATGAAACTTAGGTATATTGTTTTCGATCACCTAATAGTGTTTTATGTATATTTTCCGACCAAAATTTCGCGAAGCAATTTCTAGGGGGAGGAAAGAACCACGAAATTTTGGCACTTTTTCAGTTTTCGTCCAGTAACTTTTTCCCCACCATTCCTACGCCTTAGCTCATCAAGTTCAATTTCGTAGAACATTAAATTTTCGATAAGTTTGATTCAAAAAACTTGTTTGTAGACCCACTAAGTTCCAAGATACAGCACTTCAAAAAAGTGAAAAATCTCTTAAAATCTAAAAAAACAATAAAAATGCGGATTTTCGCTGGATATCTTTTATTTTTCAAATTTTTTTATGGTACCTAGTTTCATTCTGACGCAGAAATCAATCGACAACCTACCCCTCACCCTACCTACCTATGCCACTATATCTGGAGGCACGGTAGTGCCCCCACCAAAACCAGTCAAATGAAGCGCAAGAGCACTACATATCTTTCTTGAAGAGCTTTGTCGTTTTTTTGAACCCTCATAACTTGGATTTGGATTATATCTACCAGATAAACAAAATTCTCGGGATATAATGTCAATAGTTGACTTATTAGACATATAAAGTTTCAATTGCATAGTTCTTATACTTTGAATTTTATTGACATCTGGAAAAACCCCGATTTCGTCACTGGCTCGCTCACTGATGATTATCAAGTCCTAGAATCCTGAAATTTGGTATGTAAGCTAGTATTAGTACACAAGCAACAACAAAATTCTAAAATTTGAAACTTCTACTCCCAACCACTTAAACTAGGGGATGGAAATTTGTATGAGACTTCCACAAATTTTGATGCTAGAGGTCTGAATATTGATATAGAGACTCCTTGTTATGAATCATAGTAAAATACAAACTTACTAAAAGAAGTGGAATATCACCAAAAATATTTTCATGTAAAATGTTGCCAAGACGAAGCCATATGGCTCGTACTGTCAAAGAGTTATTAGATCCCATGTAGAGCCAAGCTTGTAACTCTACACGCTCTAATTCTACAAGCCAAAACTTTACAATTCTACACCCCAGTCAAAATATGCGACTTGGCCATTTCGATACATTCACATGGGCATAAAGTGAGAAATATATTCACTATTCATTAGTTTTCTGTTATACAATAGTCTTAATAGTTTCCTTCTAAATGAGTGGTGGCTAGACAGGTAAATTGACAAAGAGGCTTGTAGAATTAGAGTGTGTAGGATTAGAGACTTGGCTCTCAATCTGACAATTTTTTGACAGTGCGAGCCATATAGTCTCGTCTTGGCAACATTTTACCTAAAAATATTTCTGGTGGGACTTCACTTCTTTTAGTAAGTTTTTATTTTACTATTATTCATAACAAGTAGTCCCTATATCAATTTTCAGACCTCTAGCATCAAAATTTGCGGAAGTCTCGTACAAATTTCCTTCCCCTAGTTTAAGGGATTGGGGGGTGAAAGTTCCAATTTTCAGAATCTTGTTGTTGTTTGTGTACCAATACTAACTTACATACCAAATTTCAGCATTCTAGGACTTTAGGAAGTAACCTAAGAATTCTGATGATCATCAGTGAGCGAGTCAGTGACGAAATCGGTTTTTTTTTTAGATATCAATAAAATTTGATGTGTAAGAACTATGCAATTGAAACTTTATGGCTGGTACCACGAGCTCTATTTTTGCGATACTAGGAGCATTGTGTCAAGATGTGTTTTGACGCAATTAAAATTTTCCTAAATACTCTAGAAAATAATCTTCAGATACAAATTACGGAAAACACATATTTCTACAAAATTTATTTGAATATACATAGCTAGTATAGTCTAAAACAGAGCTTGTGGTACCAGCCAATATGTTTAATAAGTCCACTATTGACATCATATCCCGAGAATTTTGTTTATCTGGTATAATCCAAAATCCAAGTTATGAGGGTTCAAAAAAACGACGAAGCTCTTCGAGAAAGGTAGGTAGTACAGTTGCGCTTTGCTTGGCTTGTCTTGGCGAGGGCACTACCATGCCTCCAGATATGGTGGCATAGGTAGGCAGGATAAGAAGTGGGTTGTTGACTGATTTCTACGTCAGAATGAAACTTGATACCATAATACCATGAATAATGTTGAAAAATCAAAGATATTTAGAGAAAACCGCCATTTTTCATGTTTTTTTTAGATTTTCAGGGGTTTTTCACGTTTTTGAAGTGCTGTATCTTGGAACTTAGTGGGTCTACAAACAAGTTTTACGTATCAAATTCATAGGAAATTTGATGCTCTACAAAGTTAAATACGATAATCGAAGGCGTAGGAATGGAGGGGAAAAAGTTACAGGACAAAAACTGAAAAAAACCCCAAAATTTCGTGGTTTTTCCCTCCCCCTGGAAATTGCTCCGCGAAATTTTGGTCGGAAAACATGGAAATAACACTATTGGGTGATCAGAAACAACATACCAAAGTTTCATTAAGTTCGCATTTTTTCCGACCTCAAAGTACATGTCGACTGGACTATTGCTCTTATAGTGTATTTTATTTTACTCAAAATGCATATTTGATTAAAATTATCTCAAATTGATTCAAATTAAACACAACTTGATTAGAATGCTTTTTATTCCACAAAAGATTGAAATTCTTGCACTTTTGTTCTGAGAGTGTTGATAGCGTCTTGATCGTCCGCTAGTAAAGGCTATGTGACGTCACATTGAATGGAATATGGCGTCATGAAGCCGTGCTGAGCATCAAATGAAAAAGTATATTTCAAATTTGTATATATTGTTAGCCCTTGCTTGCGGCTCTGCTTGCATGCATCCGAAAATTGGAAATTATTTCCAAAAAGGGGGCCAGACATAATCTTCTCTCCTAAACCTACCCAAAATACATACATAAAAAATGGCTCTGCTAATACTTCATGATGAAATAACATCCCAATATAATTGGAATGAGAAATTACGTTCCAAAACTAAAACTCGACTACTGGAGAATCACGCTCTGAGAAGTATGAAAAAAGAGTGATAAGTGATCAAAAACTTTGGTGCAAAGTGGCATACGATCACGGACCACGGCTATCCTATTCTTGTTCTATTTTTCTCAGTGCGTGATTCTTCAGTAGTCGGTTTACAGTTTTTGAACTCAATTTTTTTTTTATATTCAAATTTTCTATCCTAACTAATATTATAAATGCTAATGTGTGTTTGTTACGCTTCCACGCGTAAACTACTTGACCGATCATCATGAAATTTTGTACACATATTTTCATGTGTATCGTAAAGGAAATAGGACACTTTTTATGAGCTAAAAAAGCAATATTGTTTCTGGAAAGCAAAAAAATTGATACTGGCATGACGTTCCTAAATATTACAAATATGGAAGTCACTCTGTCTGTGTCTATCTGTTTTTTTTTGACGCTCAATTCTCTGAACCGATTTGGTATGGGGCTAGTTTGAGACCCTGTAAAGGACATAAGATATTTTTTATCTTGGTGATAATCAATCATTGCCTAAGTAGGAGGTGTGTACATTGACCCCAGAGACAAAATATCTGAAGCATTGACACGTGAGGGCACGAAGTTGTCGGTCGTGCGTATACTTATCATTTCAAGGTATCGTTAAGTTGTTTCTCAAGTATATACGTAATTTCATAGCTTTCTAAAACTACATTCATATGCGGGCATCCGCGGGTAGTTTCCGGTAGTTTAAAATATAAAAATACCTTTCCTAGCCTCAAGACTTTGACCGATGCCATTCAAGTGGTGAGATTCAACCATTTTAATAGTAAGACTCCATCACTTGATATCACATTGATTAGACCTTACCACTTCAAGTAATCAAGAATACTTTTGCAAATGCTACTCGTACCACTCAAATTTCCATCCTCACCACTTGTTTTTTTTAGTATAGTGTCTTACTGGAGCTGAAAGTTTGATAATCTGCAAAAGTTTGATTGATGATATGAATACCCTGGATTTGAATTCCTCACCCATTTTTTTCATATCAGGCATGTACTACCCGCGTGCCGGATGTGGCCTTCGATGTGATTTTATCCGGCCCTTGTAAAAACTCTCAAATTTTCTGGACATGACCCTCAGATATCAAAAGATATTTCAACAGAGAATTCCTTATCTCAATGTTTTCAGAATTCATTTAACAACTTATTTCGATCACTGGTGATCATCTTTGGACTATATGTATTCATATATAGATATGTGTGGGTGTATGTGATATTAAACATGATATAATAGAAGCACAAAAGAAATTTCAAGAGTAGAAGGATGCAGCCTGCAGCATTTCTAATATTTCAGCTTTGTAAGCAAGAATATTGTAAACAGTACACAAGAAACACAACTCAAAGCTTGAGTTTGGATTAAAGTTAATTATATACTCCTCTATCAAGCTTTTATTAAAGTTTTAGTTGTTCTCCAATTTCATATTAAATAGAAGCAGTTTTATATAGGAAATATCTGTTCGAATATATTTTGATATATAAGCTTCAAATGATTCTATTATTACTAAGATTGACGGTGCGAATGAACTCCTTTAACGATTGTTCAATAAATTATTTCTGATTATGAGTGTGAGACTTGATAATATTAATATGAGTTGATGAGGAATAAATTATTATATTCCGTCCATGATATTAGTGAGAAGAACCTATCAGTCACACAAAGCAGCTGGAAACAATTCAATATTTCGAAAGTTTACCCTCAACTCGAAAAAAAAAAATTCATATTTCATGAACAAATTCACTGTTAGTCTCTTGGTGAAACAAACGCAAAATCGAATTTGTATTGCAATACCGCATCATTCAACAATATTCCCGTTATGAAGCAACAATAAACGATTTGGACGCGGACGTGGGACGGATATTGTTAACTGACCGGGGATTTAATATCGCGCTGACAACAGCAATGGCTGCGCTTTTGACGGCCATAAGGCACTTCATTGAGCCTCGTTTCAAATACACAGCCACAAAAATGCCAATTAAAATTCTACGTCAAACCGCGAACATTGAACGGAGGAATTTCCAACTCTGAACAATGGAATTAATTTTGTGAACATCTATACAAAATTTCAAGACTTTTTTTTTGTTATACCAAATACGATTATGTTTTGTACTCTCCCTGCCTGTTCGCTATCAGAGAATTTTTTGTTATACTAGATGTTGAGTTTCTGTCAAAATTTGCCAATATATAGATTCTCCTAAATTAAACAAGCTTTTTAACGGTTGCTTTTCTTCCAACAGATATAACCACCAACATCGATCTCTTTATATTTCAATTTTACCCATTAAAAATTCACAAGCATTTTTCAGATCATTTTATAATGTTTTTGCGGTAAACTCTCTTGATATAATCGGCTCACTCGATATACTCAATTACTCGAACTGCTCGGAACGTAAAAATCAATTACATTGTACTGTGGTATTATCAAACCAGCCACAAAACGAATTTCGCATTATGTTGCTTTTTCAACTCACATTAATGAACTCAATTTAGATCGGAATATAAACGACGCGACGTGAAGTTCTTTCGAAGAAAATTTAACAAAGATATTTTGGCTTTCCTCCTCACAATGCAACATTTGGATCACATTCTGAATATAAAACTCTTAGTTTTCAATCAAATTTCAATAAGAAATCGCAAATTTCTCGTAATTAAAATATTTATGAAGACCTGTTTCAGTATTTGAAAGCTCAGTGGTCTCTCATATTGCTTTAGTATGGTCAATTGGTGATCTAAGAGATCTTCACAACTAATCTTCCACTGTCTAGTTATCCAACTAACATCACTTCTACAAATTTCAATCTCCACAAGCATTGCACATTATCCTCTCTGTTATTCACATCATCAAATCATTATATCTTGTAGCGTGCCATTATTAAAATAGGTTCTCTACACAGCAAGTGTATTACTTCATAGTAATATTATATCTTCTGTACGTGACTCGATAAGGCTTTCCTATTAACTGAGAACCAGGTCTTTGCTTAAGATTAGCGTTTAATAATTGAAGAGCTCTTTTGAACTTTAATTTATTCCACGTAGACGTACGCTGCCCGCCAATGCATTTTAAACAAGGTAGCTGATATTAAAGCACAACATTATGATTTTCAGTGTAATTTAATAGAGATGTAGAAAAATTGGAGATGGCGGATGACAAGCTCTGAAGTTCACTTTTCTAAAACGGACCAAGAGAGCTGTAGTGAGACAGTGCTGGCAAAAATTAATTACCATTGCACGTAATACACCAAATTATTATCAGATTTCTTTTTTTTTTTTAAAAACTTCGGTTAGGCACAAACCTTCGTGATAATTGTAACTAATAGTTGAAAAGTCGCTTTTTACCATGCTCAGCATAGCTTGCCGTGCCATTATCATGTTGTTGTTGTTATATGCGTCAATCCACTAGTCTTACTCTAGTTCAATAATTATATTTGAATTTAGTGGAGATCTGACCAAAAATAATAATGGTAACAGGTTTGTGAGTGCGGATGGCCGAGCGTGTTTGTTCACCTATACATGCTGTGACGCCACTCGACCAAGAGGTCGCAGGTTCGAATCCACTCACCGACAATGTGTGATATGTCGTAAAAATAAAAAATGCAACTACTTGCATCACCACACTCGGGTGCTACAGGTTGCCAGCCTATACACCTTAAAATATGTAGCAATGGCACGAAATTCTGATCGGCAGTACGGTGGTGTTATACCGCGGCTCGGTGATACCGTTTAGAAAGGCCTAGGCCCTTACAAGGGCTGTTGCGCCATTGATGATGATGATGAACAGGTTTGAAGATTTCTTCATAATGAATGGACTCATAATTCTGAACAATATTCAAACAAAAAAAAATCATAAATACACCTAAAAAGTGAAAAGCAAGAATGGAAAGTCACTAATAGATTACTTTATAACTATATTTTATACTTTATAACTAAAAACACCTAAAAAAAATTGTGTCAATAATGTCGAGGTAAGAAGAGGGAACAAAATTGAAGGTGCCCACTGCCTAGTAATAGCAAAAATTAGAGGGTGAGGAAAATTTCGAATAAAGCAGAATGCAACGAGAAATTTCGATAGAATTGGAAAATTAATCACAAAAAGATCAGAAGACATGAAAGTGAGAAGAATATTCCAGCAAAATGTTAAAAATCTGGTAAATGATACACCAAAACCAGACATGATCGATATACAAGAGATATGAAAAACTTTCAAACGTATAATAAAGGAGGCAACGCAGCAAGCTCGCAGAGTTTTACAAAGATACAAGAAACAACAAACAAATCCATTGGTGGAACGAAGAAGATAAAGAAGAAGTTAAAACAAGAGGCAGAAATAAAAAAGATCTCTAAGCACGAAGAAATAAGAAGATTTTGAGGAGTATAGAACACAAAGAAAAAAAGTGTGAGAAATTATGAAGACATCAAAAGCAAGAACTTGAGAGGAATTCGAAAGCATATTGGAAGGTAACTACAAACAAAATAAGAAATTATTCTATTCCACGATTAGAAATTTCAAAGAAGGAAACCAAACAGTACTGAAACAGCTTGAAGATAAACATGGAAATATATTGAAAGAAGATAAGAAAGTTATTTGGAGATGAGGAAAAAAACCCCGCAGATTTGCTTGATGGAAGACAGACTATTATTGAAAATCATCAAGGATGAAGCACTAGAGAGGGAAACAAGACATATGACAAAACAGAGGATGAAATTGGAATATTACTCAAAAAACTGAAAAACGGCAAGGCACCGCGACATGGTATGCAACTGAATATATAAGTGCAGAAAAAGAGCAGATGCCGCTTGAGATGCCCAATAGAATTCGAAAAATTGAGAGAACTTCCAAAAATTGGGAGAAAACGGTGATATTTCCCACACATAAAAAAAGAGACAGGAGAAATTGTAACAATTACAAAGGGATATCACTGATATACCGGGTGCTTCAGACCACCCGAACCACTCAAATAATATCTTGTGAAATGCCGAACGAATTGAAAAAAGAAAAAATACGTGTAAAATGATTACCAAGATTATATTGAACAGTAGTAAACTCAAGTCCACCCCTTCACCCCCTGAGGGTGAGGAGGGTGCAACTTTCAAATTTAAAACCCCTACTTTTAAATGCAGATTTGGATTCTCAACTGAAAGATATTAAGTTTTTGTCTGAAACTTTTTTCCATGTACCTGAGAAATGACGCTGTAATCGCAAAGATTAGTTATTTTTTGTAATTACTCAAATGGCTAATACTGAGTATTGAATAAATAATTCAGCCGTACATTGTTTTTGAAATTGCGGCGTAGAAGACGTGTTTATAAACAACATCCAACAAGATTTCTTGTCAGAAGAGTCAAAGTGTTTGAAAAAATTTATTGTTGTTAGAATGGTTTATAACAATAGGGAAGCTGCTGAAATGTTGCAGATTGTGGGCAAGTGTCGTGGAGGGTTCAGAGCAGCCGCCAGGAAATGGCCAAAACGCTTTCCCGAACGCACTCCACACTCAAAAATTGTGTTTTGAAGACTGTGCAAGTCTAGGTTACTCAGTATTAGCCGTTGAAGTAACTACGAAAAATAACTAATCTTTGCGATTACAGCGCTATCTGTCAAGAACATGAAAATAAGTTTCAGACAAAAACTTCATATTTTTTGATGAAAATCCAAATCTGCATCAAAATGAAGGGGTTGCCATTCTAGATTTGAAAGTTGCACCTTCCCCACCCTTAGGGGATGAGGGGGTGGACTTGAATTTGCTACTATTCAATAGAATCTCAGAAATCATTCCACACGTATTTTTTCTTTCATCAATCCGTTCAGCATTTCGCGAAATATTTGGGTGGTACGGTAGGTCTGAAACACCCGGTATACAACAGCTTGAAATATATAAATCTACAATAGAAAACAAGCTAAGACAAAAAGTGAATTGAGCAACGGAAAGAGCACAAAGCGGGCTTAGAAAAAGACATCTACGCAAGATCACATATTCACAATCAAAAAGCTCCTAGAACCTATGAGCCAGGAGAGAAAATTATATGTAACATTTGTTGATCTGGAGAAAGCATTTGACAGAGTTCCACGAAAGTATATCAAGGGAAAGACTGAATAAGGAAAAACTAATAGAAACAATATAAAGTTTGTACAGGAAGATATCAGTTGGGTTCGAAGCACCGCCGGTTGGGAACAAGAACCATTGTTTATAAACATTTAGCGGGGCAAGGTCTAACCGTTAGTTGGGTGCAAAGCACCGCCGCGCCGGTAGGAAACAAAAACCAATGTTTATAAATAACGAGTATGGCACGTCAACCTTGATCAAAGCGAAGTAGAATATCGCTGAATTGTATGATAATTATATGTCAAATTCTCCGAATTGTTTCAATTTCTACGGTCATCGATGGTGAAGGAACTCAGCTTTGAGATAAAGACTCGGTTTTGCCAATTGGGAAGCACAAAATGAAATAATAATTGAAACATTTAAGATACAATCGTAGAACGTTATTCTTCAATGCACCAGCGGCTTGGTTGAAAATTTGAGCTAAGTTAGTGTAAATTTTTGTGAAACAAGTAAATTATATATGAATATTCTTTCTTTCGAAAATGTCAGTGTGACGACAACCATTGGTAGCTACAGAAACGATACTATCGATTGGATTGTTCTCGTTGAAGATGACATGTTCTTGGGAATTAAAATTGAAATATCAAGTTTAAAATATCCAAAAGTGATTTTAATGTTATGGATAAGTTCCAAAATATCTCGCAGATGTTCAAAATACTTATAAATAGAGCTGATGGACTATCCCACTAGAATCGTGCATTATACGATCCTAAAAAAAAATCTTTGAATACATGTTTGTATTAACATGCACTAAAAATCTGTCGTGAACATCACGTGACTTACTTGTACATCATTTGATATATACACAAATCTATTCAATAAATTCTGTCACATCAGATTATAATTTAAATATTTTGACATGTGAAATCTCAAACAAAATCAAAGAATTGACAACAGACTATCATGGCCTACCTTATCATTCCAATTGAGCTGATTGTTTCATACAGCAAATTCTCAATGTCTGTTATACATATAAACTGAGCTTCCGGTTTAGCCGATTGATACAAAAATAGTAGATAACTATTTTGATGCTGAAACCAGTTCAAACACTTAACTTCAATATGCTATGGCTGATCATTCTGGCTCTATGTGAAAAATTAAAAAAAAAATGCAAGTACAGTGCACTTCTAGCTTGGCCGATTCATACAAAAATAGCAGTTAATCATTTTGGTACAATATCAAGTTCAAATACTAAATTTCAACATCCTACGGTTGATCATTCTGGATTTATTAGAAAAATTCGAGAAAAGTTTCAAGTAAAGTGCACTTTCGGTACAGACGATTAGAACTATGATGCGGAGTGCACAACTAGACCCTATAGCAGTCTCAAATACAAAATTTCAACATTATACGTTCAACCAGTTTTGAGATTTGCGAGTTACGAACGTCTAGTTGTGCACCTCGCATTATGGTTCCAATCGTCTTTACCGGAAGTGCACTTCACGTGAATTTTTTGCCGAGTTTTCCTGATAAATCCAGAATAATCAACCGTAGGATGTTGAAATTCAGTATTTGAACCTAATGTTGTATTAGAATGGTCATCCGCTATTTCTGTATGAATCGGCCAAGCCAGAAGTGCACTTCACTTGGAACTTTTTTTGATCTTTTTGCATAAATTTAGAATGATTCGCAATAGCATATTGAAATTTAGTATAAAGAACCTCTATTACATCTTATTGTACATCTTGCATTATGATTGCGATCGGCTAGATCGGAGATGCACTTTTCTTCAAACTTTTTTTTAATTTTCCGCATAAATTCAGAATGATCAGCCATATGATACTGGAATTCAGCATGTGTTTATGCTGTAGCATCTAAATGGTCATCTTCTACTTTTCTTACAATCAGCAGAGCCGGAAGTGCACTTTATATGACAGACTTTTTGAATTTTCCGCATGAATTCTAAACAATCAGTCGTAGAATACTCAAATTTTGTGTAAGGCACTTTTATAATATTCAGTTGTACACCTTGCATCATGATTGCTATCGACTAAGCCGGAAGAGCACTTTATTTGAAACATTTTTCGAATTTTGCGCATAAACCCAAAACGATTGAACGTAGATTGTTAGAATTCGGTATTCAGGACAATTACACCGTCTAGATGCTCATATCCCATTTTGATTGAGATCCACTGAGCTGGAAGTGCACTTTACTTGACAGTCTTTTGGAATTTTTCGCATAAATTCGAAACGATCAGATGTAGAATATTGAAATTTGGTATTTTAGTCTGCTGTAGCATCTGAATGATTGCCTACTATTTCATAACAATAGACTGAATCGGAAGTGCACTTCAGTAGGAATTTATTTTTTAGTTTTGAGCATAAATTCAGATATGTTGATAGCCCTAGAATTTTGGAAATTAGTAGTGATAGGTGTGTTTCTATAATTAATTCTGTCAAATGTGATATCAGTACGTTCATAATTAATTATCTCGCTTTAACTATAATATTTCGAATGCAGTTATTGCACAATTGATTTATCATTAATTAATTAATTTGCATTTATTGGAGCGTTCATCCGAAATTATCCGATATATGTGCGAATATTCGTACTATTGTTGATTTATAAATTTGTTTAAGTGTAATCGCATATTTCATTTGATTTTATTATTTCATCAGTACTTAAAACACAGCAGTGATGAAATATTGGTCAGCAATAATTTATTTTCACAAAGATACAATGAATCAATCACAGTGCTACTCTACAAAAAACACTAGATCAATTTACATGAGTGACACTATTCTGATTATTTGTTTGTGCTTTTTTAAAGATACTCACATAATTTTAGTAATGAGTAATTATGATTATTCAATTATCAATTCTGGCATTCTATTGCTGAAAAGATGACGCTTCTCGCCTCATCTTGTCACGAGTTTTCAGGACAATGTGAAACGAAACTGGTATATTCTCTTACATAATTCACCCATCATAGTTATGGAGTCTGTTCCTTGACCGTTGTTTTCCTTACCTGAAGATGATTGAAAAACTGAAACTAGCTGTGATCAACATACTTTCATGTCTAATAATTTATTTGACATCATTCATTTGATCTGGCTCTGCTTCGATCATTTTTCTTATCATACATGGAGCATTTTCTCAAGTTCACTACTTCTTGACAAGTTTCGGACGATTTTGAATAACAATAACCATTTGCTAGTGATAAAAGGATCAACATAGGTAATTGGTAAAATCTAAGTATCCTTTAGCTCGTTGAAGCCCTTGTAAAGTCCTTTTATTACAACATACTCATGAAATTCACCACGAAAATGGTAATGATATTTTTAATTAGGCAATTAGCAATTTGTGTATTTCATAAGTGCGCTCATACCTGGAGACCGTACGCTCAAAATATTCCTGGGAAGCGAACCGTTCCTGGACGACTCTCTTGTCGCCAAAGGCCGGATATAATAGGATTAGGAAAATAGGCATGTGCTGAATTATTTGTCTACCGTTAAGCAGAGTACCAGGATTTAAACATTAATAATGCTAAGAGGAGGAACGGATATATATTTGAGTTCATGAATGAAAATGGTCAACTGCACCGATGTATTTTGAGTTCTAAGGCTCGGTTTTACAATTCAAGCTGAATTGAGTTTATATCATATTAACAATAATTCCGACGATTGTAGCCATGGTTGATAAGCTGGAATCAACTAAATTGTGGATAAGATTAGTTTATTCAATTTTATAGCATTATTCCAAATAAATCAAGAACAGAATCTCAGATTGCTGTTGTACGCTTTTTACTTACTTGTACAAAGTAACAAGTAAGTATTGTGAAACCGACAAAATTCACCTATCGAGACTTTGATGGAAATATCCGTTTCGAGCATCCCTGAATCCATTTTGATTATTTTTGGCATGATGACGGTACGAATGTTCGTGCGTGCGTGCGTTCATGCGTGCGTAACTCGCAAATCTCAAAACTGGTTGAACGTTTAAAGTTGAAATTTTGTATTTAAGACTATTATGCATTATGGTTCAAATCGTCTGTATCGGCAGTGCTCTTTACTTGAGACTCTTTTCGAATTTGTCCGATACATCCAAAATGATCAACCGTAGGATGTTGAAATTGAGTATTTGAACTTGGTGTTGTATCAGAATGGTTATCTGCTATTTTTGTAAGAATCTGCCAAGCCAGAAGTGTACTTCAAATGGAACTTTTTTTGAATTTTCTGCATAAATCTAAAATTATTAGCAATAGCATATTGAAATTTCGTATGAAGAACTTCTATAACATTTTGTTGTACATCTTGCATTATAATTACGATCGGCTAGACCGGAGGTGCACTTTACTTCAAATTTTTTTTAAATTTTCCGCATAAATTCAGAATGATCAGCCAAAGGATACTGGAATATAGCATTTGAAATTGCTGTAGCATCCAAATGGTCATCTTTAATTTTTATAACAATCGGCTGAGCCGGAAGTGCACTTTATATGACAGACATTTTGAATTATCCGCATAAACTCTGAACAATCAATCGTAGAATATTCAAATTTTGTATTGGCCACTTTTATAATATCAAGTTGTACACCTTGCATTATAATTGCTGTCGACTAAGCCGGAAGAGTATTTTATTCGAAACATTTTTTGAATTTTTTGCATAAATCCGAAACTATTGAACGTAGATTGTTAGAATTCAGTATTTAGGACAACTATACCGTCCAGATGCTCATATCCTATTTTTATTGAGATTCATCGGGCCGGATTTTTTTTGGAATTTTTTGCATAAATTCGAAACGATTAGGTGTAGAATAAATTTTGCGCATAAATTCAGATCTGTTGGTAGTCGTAGAATTTTGGAAATCGGTATTTAGAAATGTTGAAGTTCAAGAATAATGGCCTACTGTTTTCATAGCAATCGACTTGGCTGAAAGCGCATTTCACTTGACAGATTTTTAGAATCTCTTGAGTAAATCTAAAACGATTAACTGTGGAACGATGAGATTCTGTGTTTAATTATACATATCCAATGATATATACAATTAAACACAAAATCACATAGTATTATATAAATACAGTCACGTGATGTTCACGTCAGATTTTTCAATTGAAGTTTGTAATGTCTATTTGTCACTATTCCTCCCCTTTCTATGTAGTCCCACCGGGTCACTTCTAGAATACGTGAAATTTGATAAAATTCGCTCAATAATTGAAATTTTTGCCCGCGATGGTGCATGAGATATGAATTTTGTATTTTTCCCTTTAAAGAATAATGATCGAAAAAAATGATACGACAGAACGTGGATCAATCGGATGAATCAGTACAGAAGAATGAGTTTTTGAATATATTTAAAAAAATCGCTATATTTCAAATTTCTAAATGTTCTCCTGAATCCAATTTTTTTTCGATTTGGCTCAAGCTTCGAGGGTGCTTTTCTCTTAAGACTCATGCTCATAAAAAAACATAAGGCAAATCGCTGATCTAAATGCATTAGGCTCCGTTGAGAGGGGATGAATCTATCTATATATAATGTAGACTTTTCACGAAAGAACCAAAAAAATTCTCAATTATACTGCTCTTAAAAATTGGATAGTTACCTGTTTTGATCGCAGCGTGATCATAATCAGACTTCTGTCTAGAGAACTACAAAGAAAAGAGAAGGGAGGATGATAAGGAGGAAATAAGAACTCCAATTGAAAAAGCGTACAGCAGCGAACTTCATATCGAGAAAAACAACCTTGGTACTGATTTTGTGATCAAACACTGCAGTCACATTCAGAGCGTATGCTTTTGAGAAGTCTATGCGCATGCGTCAGTTATCGCCTTTAAAACGTATGCTTCAAACTAGTCGTTTTCAAGAGCAACTGTCGCTTCCACTAGATCATTGCTGTGTTCTGCACTATTGAAAGATCTACCCAAAATACGGATCCTAATTTCCTTCCTCATATTGGGTTACTATTAGTAATTGTTTATTCGCTGTCAGCTATCAAGTTTGACATTTTATTGTGGATATTCAATTACAAATAAAGATAAATGAATTATTACTTTCTGGGAAAATCCACAACTTTTTACTCACCGCCTTTGCCCATGGGCAGTAAGTCAGCATAGCCATAGTAACCTTAGCTTGCATGGTAAAATCAACATACCACCTCGAATAGAGGACCTGTAAACACATGAAAACGCCCAATCGTGCAATAATAAATTTTCACCTACTTGTACTAAGTACAAGAAAGTATTGGGGAACCGACAAAATTCACTTATCGAGATTTTGATAAAATATTCGTTTTGAGTATCCCTAAATCCATTTTGACCATTTTTGGTTTGATGTCGGTACGTATGTTCGTCCGTGCGTGCGTTCGTAGCTCGCAAATCTCAAAACTGGTTGAACGTATAATGTTGAAACTTTGTATTTAAGACTGGTATAGGGTCTTATTGTGCACCTTGTATTATGGTTGCAATCGACTATACCGGAAGTGCACTTTCTTGAAACTTTTTTCAAATTTCTCCAATAAATCTGGGATGATCAACCGTAGGATGTTGAAATTCAGAATTTGTGCTTGATGTTGTTTCAGAATGGTTACCTGCCATTTCTTTATGAATCGACCAAGCCAGAAGTACACTTTATTTGAAACTTTCCTTTATTTATTGCTTAAATTTAGAATGATCGACCATAGCAAATTGAAATTTAGTGTTTGAACTGTTGTAGCATCAAAATTGCTATCTACTATTCTTGTATTAATTGGCTGAGCCGGAAGTGCAGTCTATATGTATAACAGACATTTAGAATTTGCCGTATAAAACAATCAGTTTAATTGGAATGATAAGGTAGGCAATGATAGCCTGCTGTCAATTTTTTTATTTTGCTCGACATTTTACATGTCAAAATATCGATAAAATTATATTAACTATAATCTGGAGTGACAGAAGACTCAATTGAATGAGTTTGTGTATATATCAAATGATGTACAAGTAAGTCACGTGATGTTCACGTTAGATTTTTAGCGAACAGATGGTTGCGCGCGCACATCCAGAGCGTACGCTCTGAAACCGACTGCAGTTCTTTGTCTCAAAATCAGAGCTCTGAGACTCAGTTTATCATTTATTAGTAGTATTAGAAGGATTAATTCATCAAATATAATGCTGATATCGTTTCCAAATCCCTGACAACTTTGAGATGGGCAATCTGCAGAATATTGAACCAACTTGAACTGACAGCACTTCTAATGTTTATAGATTGATATGTGGTATATGTGAGGCTTGCTATATTTAGAAAAAAAAGAAAGTTTGCAACTGGATTTCAAGAACATATAGGTGCGCTGAAATCCCAAAATTCACAGTCTGTTTAATTAGTAGCGCAGGCACCTGATTTTGATGTATAGTAAGCCATTCAATGATTGGTCATATCAATAAAGATTGTATGAACAAACAAATCTAAGATACATTCAACTGGTGAATCTACTAATACAATTCGCGGTTCACATAACCAGATACTCCAATAATTTTTCCTGTAACAGTTTGTTTATTCTTGTTGTACACTTCGTGATATTGATTCATATTATTCAATATACTACCATAAATACAATTTTATTATGAATGTGATACTGGCAAGCTATTTGTAGCCATTCTCTTTTGTGAAAGTCCCGTAATTTATTGCGTAAATTCTTGTTTATTATTTGACTTTTGTTCGCTTGTGATACATTGACTTGTTTATAATTTCCTCTCGTTTCCTTTGAAGTCTCGCCGGAGTCTGATGATGATCTCGCAGATATCAAAGCTCATGATCAAAATAAATAATATCATGCTCCAAATTCCTGCTGCAATAACGACCTAAATATTCTTATTCCTTTTTTAGGGTAAATTGTAGGAAATTTACGATCAGCGCTTAAGTAAGGGGAGAAATATTACTTGGAGCTTCCGCGGGCTTTATTGTTAAGTACGAAATTATTTCCTTAATTGAGGAGGGGGGCTGAGTTGGTTAATCTGTTGATTTATTTCGTGATTACAAAACTTAATAATCTTTCGAACAGCCATTCCTATGACAAACTGCTCCCACTAAGCTCTAGAAATTTATTTGCATGAAGCATTCTCTGTGAAAAACTGGCATGGAATTGCTACGCAAGTGAAAATGGAAATTGACGAGAAAATAATTTTATTACAAGAAAACTGTTATTGTGTACATCAAATACTCCAATGTCATTTTTTCCGTAATGAAATATTTTTCTCCCTTAACCTGAATGAACAAAAACAGCAGAAAAAACATTAATATGGATATTAATGTTAGCAAATATTTGTCCCTGTTTCATACTGAAACTGCGATAAACACAATCGTTGTAAAATTTTGATGTGCTGCTGAAAATGTCCGCTATCAAAACCGTATTTCGTATTTCGTTGCACTTTTACGAGCGTAATTGACCAATATCATATTTATCTGCGGTAATTCTGTTCCGATATCGGCCGATCGCAGCAAAAGTAGAAGTAAAGACGTGGCCATTAGATGTAACGATAGCTGACCGCTTTCACGATCGAGAATGGGGATGTTCCGAACATATTCTTGATGATTGCTCCATGGACGGGGTTTTCTATTTTCTAGTCTTGAAAAAGAAATGAAGATATTGATATAAATGTTACAAAAGATAAGATAGTTTTATTATCTAGGAAAGGTCTGCGAGCTTAATGTTTTTGTACATGAAGTAAAGATAAAATCTTAACTGTTGAACAGTATAACTGTTTGAAATGACTATTGTTTCCTAATGGATTCTAGAATGTTACTATTCTCTTAGAGAATTCTCAATGAACATCGCATTTCAAGAGACCTTATCTCCTTTTAGTAAGATCGATAGAGATTTAACATCTTTATTTAATATACATGTACGAGCTTGATATTTTGTGGATTTGTTTCTCAACATAATATTTTTAACTCTATCATTAGGATAGAACAGTTATGATATTTATCAAGTAGGTGCTCCACTACATTTTAACATTTTGGAAAAGTTATAAATAAACAACAAATTGAGCTCAAATGATATTTAAGCAAGCTCTGATATTTACAAAATCAATTGTAAGGACTGTGATTCTATTCATACAGGACAAAATGGACGAAATTTTTGTATCAGATTCAGAGAACTTTGATGAAGTTTTGGAAATCTGATCTACACGATAACAATCATAGCTGCACTATTGATATTTTGTGTGTTGTTCATCGAGAACGAGAAGTTGACCATTTACTCTCCTAGAATCTTACAAAATTAGAAATTCTCTGTATCAAGGATTAAGTTTACGAATGGACAATTAGAAATTTTACCTTTCCTTTTTCTAGATTGTGTAGTGAGGGTGTTTTGCTAATTCGATTGAGGTGCTCATAGATATGTTATTAATGGATGATAGCCTCAAAGATGAGTATATATACAAAAATAATAAGAACTCCTTAGCCTGACACAAGTTTGATAAATTGAATACTTATTTCAAAAGCTATATGTTCCTATTATCAGTAGCTGATTGGGTAGATCAATTAACAACAGGTTGTAGTTTTCCTCTAGAGATATTCTCTGCGCCACGTGGGATGGGGGTCATCACTAGAGATATGCTCTCCGTCAGAGGTTAAGTGAAACATTTATTCTTGTATATCTATTTATTAATACGCGAAGAGAAAACTTTCCGTCTCCTTTTTAAGCATATTACATGTACGGAGGAATGTGAGACTTGGATAACTTGAAGTTCATATGAAGAAGGAGTGCAGACAGCAAGAATTATAACCAAGATGTCCCATTTTATTCTATATATTAATATGTGAAATGCACGAAGGAATGTTGAATTTGGTGAGCTTGAAGTTTATATAGAGAAGAAGTGCAGAAAGGAAAAATCATGTACAGGATATCCCATTTCAATTATATATTATTATACGTAGAGCAAAAACTTTGTACTCCTTTTTAATGATATTGAGAGATGTGAGATTTGACATATTTGAAGATTATATAGAGTAGGAACAGAAAAAGCTGAAATTATATAGGGGTTATTCCATTTTGATTAAATAGAAAACTTTATACTGCGCGTACGAAGGAATGTGTGATTTGGCATACCTAAAGTTCATATAAAGAAATAGTGCAGAATGCTGAAACTATCTACAGGTGTCTTATTCTAATTCACCGCTGAATACGATATTATTTATCTCTGGAATATATCAAAAAATATGCATCAAATAATAAAATGTATGGAGTAGAAGTTAAATGATCCCTTTGTCTTCTCCAAGGGGAGAGGGAGAATACTCACTTCAAAATCTTGAAAAAGAATCACTTTTTTTACTTACTTGTTCTGAGTACAAGAAAGTATTGTGAAACTGACAAAATTCACCTATCAAGATTTTGATGGGAATATCCGTTTTTAGCATTCCCGGATCCATTTTGACTATTTTCGGCTTGATGTCGGTACGTATGTTCGTTAATGCGTTCGTAGCTCGCAAATCTCAAAACTGGTTGAAAGTATGATGTTGAGATTTTATATTTAAGACTGATATAGGGTCTAGTTGTGGTTTCAATCGTCTGTACCGGAAGTGAACTCTACTTGTAACTTTTTTTGAAATTTCTTAATAAATCCAGAATGATCAACCGCAGGATGTTTAAATTCAGTATTTGAACTTGAAGTTGTATCAGCATGGTTATTTGCTATTTTTGTATTAATTGTTCAAGCCAGAAGTACACTTTACCTAAAACTTTTTTTCAAATTCTTGCATAAATCTAGAATGATTAGCCATATCATTTTGAAATTTAGTGTTCGAACTTGTTGTAGTATCAAAATAGTTTTCTACTATTTTTGTATCAATCGGCTGAGCCGGACGTGCAGTTTATATGTATAACAGACATTCAGAATTTGCCGTATAAAGCAATCAGTTCAATTGAAATGATAAGGTGGGCAATGATAATCTGTTGTGATTTTTTTTATTTTGTTTGACATTGTACATGTCAAAATATTGATAAACTTATATTAATTATAATCTAAAGTGACAAAAAACATTATTGAATAAATAAACGTTCAAACTTAGCAATATAGTGAATCACGGTCAAATTTCGACCACTGCGCGATATCAATACATGAAGAGAAACTTTGCACACTTCTTTAAGCATATTTAGTACACGAAGGAATGTGAGATTTGGCATGATAATTGAGATTTATATAGAGAAGGAGAGCAGATAGTTGATGAAATTATATAGAGGATGATTTAACGTGAAGAGAAATCCTTGTATCGCGCGCACGAAGAAAAGGGGATCTGACATTCTTGAAGTTTATATGGACAAGGAGTGCAGAATTAAATACAGAATGTCTGATTTCGAATCACCGTTGAATACGATATTATTTCACACTAGAATAAATTATCAAGAAATTTGCACCGAATGGAAAATATGAGAATGAGTTCTGCCACCCCTCCGAGGGGGTTAGAGGATAGTAAGTCACGTAAAACTTTCCGATGAGAACTACTATCTCTTATATAATATTCAGATAGAGTGTCGAATACCAAGTTAATTTCACCTGAAACCTTTAAGGAAGCAAAGTTGAATTCAATAATGTTCAAACTTAGCATTGTACTATGAATCATAGTCGAATTTTGACCGCTGGGCGACCCACTAGTATGAATAAATTATGAATACTCTTCTTTTCATTCAGTTCTTTTCTAAGAATGACGTAACTGCTGAAATTGCAATAGAAAGTTTTTGTTATATTTTGTGGAACAAGTACCGAGAATTTTGATTTTTCTGTAAACTATTTCTCACTGAGAAGAACCTACAACTGCCTCCATCGATTTAATCGTTTTGAAATCATGCGAGCCTTCGTGAGCTCAAATTATATACAAAAACATTATACTGCGTTCCATATTTAACTCTCTTGGGATCGTAACTATCGTATTTGCTGAGAGTCGGTAAATTAGTTTTCTTCAGCTTGAAATATCCACAGCTCGAGAATGCTTTGACAAATGATAGAATCTCTAGGGATATTGTAGAATAGAAGCTTCTTGTTCCCGGAATTGCAAAGTTTCGACCTTTTCTACAAGTGATTTTTATTTTCCGACGACAATTGTAGAAAGGGTCGAAACGTTCAACTTGAATAAAATATTTGGAATTTGACATCAAAAGCTTTTTGCTCTGAAAAAAAGTACAGAATGTTGGAATGGATTCTGACAATCTATTATTCTGTTATTGAAGTGAACATGTAGCAGTGGAACTATAGAAGAAGTTGTTCATTCTAAAACTGAAGTAGAATCAACACTGGATCTGCCGCAAAGCAACAAGCCGTGAAGAGGAATAGACAGCAGATTTGTAACACAATTCTTCTTACCCTTACCAGTTACCGGTCAAATCATGTTGATTCTGAATATGATAATAACTTCAAATGTTCCTGCTTAGTAACAAAACTGACTTGATCACATGCAAGTACACAAATGATTTGGATCGGAACAGCTGGCGTGGAAACAAATCGGAACTACTGACTTTAAATACGTGGACTGTTTATTTGAGAATAATGACGGCTACATAACGGTGCGATATTTACACCAGAAACATCTCGATTAAAATAGCCTCAAAGAAGTCATTTCGGATACAATTACTTGTATATATGTATAATATGTACAATTTATTAGATAAAATCAGTTGCTAGTTGGCATGCGAATAATATGATAACGCAGGCGCAAAATTGGAGGCCTTACAGCTGTATAATGTACCTTAAGCCTCATTTACAAAGCGGACGTAATTTGTGTTCGACCAAACGGAAGCTCGGACAGAAATTACAGTTCAAGTTGAATTACCCCAATAAATATCTAAATATTAAGTCATGATAGTGAACCTACTATTCTGTAGCCAAAACAAATGAGAATGTTGCCTGTGTTGAGCAATTTAACAATCAATCAAAAAATTTAAACTGAAATACATTAACTATTTCCCATGTCCCTGCCGTTCTGGTTGCTACTCCGCCCCTGTTTTATAGGGTGCTGTAACATAGAATGGAGTCTAGAGCCACGTTTTACGATTTGCACTAAATCCGGCCGGTATGACCCCGCTCAAGGTAATTTTCTATCCAGTGAGCTTGAATTACAAAAACCAGCTGGAGTGTGAATTACTGCCCCCCTTCCGCTTCGGGAAAGAAAAAGAAAGAAACCTACCCCACAACCTGCGGTAAAGTTGTGATTCCTGAAGTACATGTGGGGGAATATACGATAAAATCTTTAGATTCTACAGTTTGTGAGGTATTGAACAGTTTGAAGGAAACTCTAAAGCATTGTATTTCCTTCTTGAAACTTTTTACAGTTTTCTTTAGAGAATATTTGTCGTGATTCGACTAATAAAATTTGTTATTTCACAAGTTGAGGTATAAAGTGGGCTACATAAAACTTCAACATTAATTCAACTTTCTCTGAGAGGTGTGGATCTCAGAATTGAAAAGCCTTTACTCATAAAATTCTTAAACAAGGTATAATGATTCAGATCACTTTGTGATTTCTTCTTTATTTATCCGAAGAGGATATTCAGAAACATCTTGAGAATAATGGCTACTTCTGAATGAGACAACCTTCAATTCTTTCTTTGATCTGATAAAATATCCTTGTATAATGAGGCAGAAAAGATATTGACAGTAAGAAAAAACGAATTTATATGTAAATATATGATATAAGTCGGGAAGGTCCGGGGGAATCTATAATAATCCCGTCACTTTTATTGCCACTATTAATTTTTGATTTATATTACAATAATATTATAAACTGGGCTTGGTCGGTTGTGGATTTGCTCGCTACGTTCGCACATCTCTGAGTGGTGCACTCAACTCTTTATGTTGAGCCGAAATCCAGTTTGTTTGAGAGCTACTGCGCGCACAAACAACATAAGCGGTCTGGATGCAAGCACGACTCTTGGATCTACAGGATTACTTTCAAGCCAATTGTGTGATTTCAAAGTTCACATCAACAAATTCAGTGATATAAGCTCTTGATTAAATCAAGTAACAGGAAGAATACATTTAAAGGTAATATTTCCAAATTTGTTGAGTAATAAAAAGAGAGATAAAGATCTGTTTACGATCTAAGATTTTGTTCCTGATACAATTTCGGCAAGTATAACATTGACAATGTCCCAGTTATAGAATACCCCTAGAAATGCTTTCATATAAAAAGAGAGCAATTTAGTTCTCGTCCTATTGTCTAATAATCTGATCTATTTAATATTCAGTTGAGTCCCGAAAAATAAATCAACCCGCCACTGACCTACTCCGTACCATCCCCAAGTGGTCGATTAGCATATTTATACCATCATCAACACTGTTCACCAGTGGCGCACTGCGTGTTTATTAGATAGGATGCAGTGACCCCATCGGAGAGAACAATAATACACCACTTTGCAATGGAATCCTCATGATCCACAGAATGAATTAGAGTAGAAATTGTTGCTTAAAGAGCTTATTGTACTGTATGTAACCAGAGCAGGAAAACAAGTTAAAATACAGAATTGACAATCTATAGAATCATTACTGAACCGATAGTGATTGTTGTAATGTCTTGTGCCGAGCGGTTGGTCGATGCTTCGACAAAACAACATTGGATTCTTTTTGAGACTTTAGTAGAACTCTGAAATTGTAGTACCCCGGATTCATCTACAACTTATCTCAGTAAAATTCTAGTATTCAGTCTAGTATTCTTATAAGAGTATTTAGCAAGTATGTGATTTAAGAGATGGTTTGGTAACGACTTAATAACGACTGACTTCTAGTTCCGTCCGAAGAGCGAAGCTGCAGTTAGAACTGCTAACTAAACACATTTGAGAACAAAGAAAGGTGACTGTACGTTCAAGAAGGATGTGATTTATCATCTTGAAAAGAAATAGCCTAAGACTTAAGCAAGAAAAAAAAAGTATAAGATCAGAATAAAGAAGCACTAAAGAAAATCAAAGAAGGTAATACCCAGAGCATGATAAGATAACGGCAGAAATGCTTGAAACAGCAATAGATACAGCGATAGAAAGGTCGAAGAAAATACATAATAAAATAGTAAGCACAGAAATTGCACCGGAAGATTGGCAAATAGGTACAATATGCTCCATATATAAACAGAAAGGTAACATAAAGTAATAACACTTCTGAGTACAGCAACTGAAGAATATTTGAAAAGAAACTAAGGATCTAAGTGGAGAAATCGCTAGAAGATAACCAATATGGCTGCAGACATAACAGAGGAGTCAACGATACAATAAGTATAATGGGACAAGTGGGCGAGAGAACAACGAGAAACAAGGAGACAAGGTACATCTGTGCTTCATGTACCTAGAAAAAGCCTTCGACAGAATAGAAAGTGTAACGAACTCAGATCTATAAATTAGTCATTTCGGCTTTACCGGTGCTTAGAATTATTGTGGCAATATTTTACCTCAAGAAATAGAAGCGAATATATTTGTTGTCCAGAAAATTGCTGGCACCTTCTAGCGTATTTCTAAAAACGGCTGGATGTTGCGGGAAGAACGTAGTGGGAAGAGACCCGAGGTATATATATATGCAACTGACAGCGAGAAGCATTATTGATTTTTGCCTCAGAGACCTTATATTATGGATTGAAATAAATTGTGTTATTTAAAATAAATCAACATTGACATAAATAATCAGAGTTAAGTTATAGTATAGTGTATAATAACATTCAATTTAAATTAGAATCAGTTATTAAAAATAGTGTTAGTTATCTAATTTATTACTTTAATGAATCATAAAAATAAATAGTAGTGTTTAGTAACTTTTGCTTCCTGAATTAAAATAAATAACGGAGGCGAAAGAATGCGTAATAGGAAAGTGGGAAATGGAAAACGTAAAAGTAACAGAGTTATTTAATAACAGTAATAGAAAAAGACGTAGACACTTTGTAAAGAAGAATGTAGAGTAATTTAGAAGACACCTAGAAAAAATGAACATGAAGATGAATCGCAATAAAACCAAGTCGATGGTCGTGAGCAGAAGCGAGAGAACACACACAATTAGGATAGAAGGAGAAGCTCTAGAACAAGTCAAGAAGTTCAAGTATCTAGAAAAAATACCGACCAATGACAGAAAACCAGACAAAGAAATAAGAGAAATATCAGAAGAAATCAAAACACAAGTCTACGAAAAAGGGGGTTGCGTCTATCCTGACATACGGACCAGAAACCTGGACAACAACAGAAAGACAACGCAGTAAACTAAACACCACAGAAATAAGATTCCTGAGGAAAATTGGCAGGAAAACAGTCTTGGACAGAATAAGAAACAAGGAATATAGAGAGACACTAAATGTAGAACCGATGGAGAACCTAATAGAGGAGGGACAATTAGGATGGTGACCTAAGAACCTATACAAAGAACGGAAGAAGAAAGAACAACAAGATAAGTGTACGATGCAAGAGCAGCAAAAACAAAGCAGAGAGGAAGACCCAGGAAAATATTGAAAGAGGAAGTGGAGGAAAGACTAGAAAGGAGAGGATTTTAATAGGAAGAACCAGGCTACTCAAGCAAACGAGAGTAAAATGGAAGAGGCTATGGAAGCGGATACCAAAAGAATAATGAGCAGAATGAACAAGAAAAGCAACAATTACCAGCCTTAGTTTCAGACATGAGCAAAATGGAATTGAATATCTTGTTATTCGTACGTGACTAAATGTAAAATTATAGAAACGATAAATAATATTTATTTTGGATAATAACTAATATACGACTTCACAAAACGATCTATAGGTCAAGAGCATGGACTCTGTCAATGGCGAATATTACTCTTTTGCGAATTTTAGAGAAAAAACTCTACTCAAAATAATTAGAGGGTTAAGTTTTCTTCCGTCTCCTAGATTCAAACTTATTGCACTACAATCTTGGGCATATGGTCGATTAATTATTGTCTGTCAATTATGTAGAGTGTTAACGGATGAAGGTTCTGTGTTTAAATATTCAAACTCTTGATAAAGTTTGAATCTTATCTGAAATATATACCATTGCTAAAAAACTTGACTCTTTATTCATTTCAACCAGTTTATTACGCCGCATTTATGAAGTTAACGAGTATCAAATTGGAACCACTCTAGAACAACAAAACTTATCTTTAAATTGGACATAGTGATCATAGTCAAAATAGGAGGACTCAGGTGATTAGAGTGTATGTAGCGCATGCATAATTCTAAAACTTTCAGGCAGATCTTCAGCTAAAACTGCATTTTAAAAACCTCAGAAGAAGGCCTAAGCTCGGATGGAAGGATATCAGAATTATATGACTAGAGCTAATGTGAAATAGTTGAAGGAAGTCTTACAGACTAGAATAAAATGAAGACGGAGATTATAGTAGGCTATAACCAAAAGATGTTCATTATCTTGAATAAATTATTTAGGTAAAGTAGTCCAGTTCTTCATTCAATGTTATTATGTGGACGTTTCAGATGGTGACTCATCCATCATCAGCTACAATAATTCTCTATATTTCACCTAACATAAAAACAAAGATCAAAAATCTACGTTAAATATAGTTTCCACAGCTACATAATGGTTAATACAGTGGTGGTTATAATTTTAAATCCAAATAGAATTTTTTCACAGGCCATGTGCGAATAACAAGATGCAACATTGCAACAAAACAGCTCCGACTACCAAAGTTGATGGCGGAAGAATGAAGAAATTACAATTAAAACGGAAACGCAAAACCTCTGAAGGTCATGCATGTGAACTAAAAAAATTTGCGCAAATTTCAAATTACTTCTAGCATCAGTCTGGTAATTGATACATTGTTGACGGTTCAAATTTATATGCAAACACTCGTGTATTAGTCTTGGAGCTTTATTGTCCACCATTGGAAGAATTTGTGCCACTTTGAAGTTGTACTGAGTACTAAGTACAAGAAAGTATTGTGAAACCGACAAAATTCACCTATCGAGATTTTGATGGGAATATCTGTCTTGAGCATCCCTGAATCCATTTTAACTATTTTTGACTTGATGTCGGTACGTACGTACGTGTGTATGTGTGTATGTGCGTAGCTCGCAAATCTCAAAATTCGTTTAACGTATAATGCTGAAATTTTGTATAAAAGACTGGTATAGGATTTTGGATCTTGATGTGCACCTCGCATTATGGTTGCAATCGTCTGTACTGGAAGTGCACTTTACCTGATACTTTTTTTAAATTTTTTGCATAAATCTAGAATGATTAGCCATAGGATACTGGAATTCAGTATTTGAAATTGCTGTAGCATCCAAATATCATCTCTTATTTTCGTCCCAATCGACTAAGCCGGAAGTGTACTTCATATTACAGACTTCTCGAATTTTTCTCATAAATTCATTATTATTATCGTATTATTATCGTATTATTATCGTATTAAGCACATTAATAGCATCTAGTTGTACACCTTGCATTATGATTGTGATCGGCTAAGCCAGGAGTGCAGTTTACTCGAAACATTTTCTAATTTTCCGCATAAATTCAAAACGATTGAACGTAGAATATTAGAATACAGTATTCAAGATGATAGTACTGGCTGGATGCTCATATCCTATTTTTATTGAGATCGACTGAGTCGAAAGTGCACTATACTTGATGATCTTGGAATTTTGCGCATAAATTCAAAACTGTTAGCCGTAGAATCCTGAAAAGTATTTAGGGATGTTGTAGTATAAGAATGATGACCTATTGTTTCAATAGCAACCGGCTAGCCGTAGAATAATAAGATGTTGTGTATGATTATATATATTTAATGATGTACAAGTAAGACACGTGATGTCCACATCTGATTTTCTATTTCAAATATTATAAATATTTTTTGATGTAGAAGACAGCTACGAGAAAAGATATTGATCATAAAGTTACACTGCGAAAACTGAGTGGTTAGGATGCCTATTCCAATGGCAAGGATAGCAATTCTGATAGTATTCTCAACAACTAGTAGTGGTGGAGATCTGCAACTCAAATGGTAGAATCTTGCCACTTTAGTAGTGTTATGCAGTTCCTCCAGTAAAGTTCAATCAACAATTTCAATCAACTTGATATAATAAGAAACATGGATCAGAAGATTATGATTGTGAAGTTCAAAAAAGATTAAATAAGCATATAGTTTGTCAATCGAGCAGTAGTCTGGAACAACAGTCTTGAAATATTCGTCCAGTGTTGAAACTTTAGCAGACAAATGCTTTTACGAAAATGTTCAATGGAAGATATTCAGAGAGTGCACTATCAAGCTGTTATTCCAAGGGTATATTAAAATATTAGTTTGAATATATTTGACAAGTAGTGCTGAAACCTTAGTGTAGATAGTCACTATACTTCCATTTGCAGAATAATATGATCAATGTTATGTTACTCAAGAAATTGTTAGTCTGAAAATATTTTCAACTCATCCAAGACCATTCGTCACCATCAACAATAATATAACCTAGTATCTATAGCCAACAACATTGCCATGGTCCACCAAGAGTTGTTAGGTCAGCCCTTATATCAATAAACACATTTGTATAAGAGATGAAGGCAATACAAAGTGACAGGACTCATGTCGGGGGTGATTTATCAAAATGCGGTCCTGATCTCCTGATCTGTTGGTCACGCATGTTTGAGAACGCGGTACTCACAACAGCAGTTTAGCATATCTATGCAATTTCAAGGGTTCAAACAGGAGACATTTTCCATCGTGCGTTGACTTCTCGCTCATATAAATGCAAATGTTCAGGAAAAACGTCGCCCAGCGCGTTAGCAGCATTGCGACGCACCTATAACATCCTCTCAGATGCATTTAAATATTTCAACTTCATTTCAGCAAGAAGGGACTAATACAACTCTTGACTATTACAACTTTACAAACAAGTCACATTCTGGAAGTAATGCGCAGGAAAGATTACGACCTAAGGGTTAGGGGATGTCTCCAGAGAGACAGGCTGGATTTTTTGGGGGTCGTCAATAAATTCTTATCAGGAGAGAATACCAGCACTTTTCTACATTAGCAAAAAACTTTTTTCCGCACTCTGCTTTCACAAGGATGAGTTTCACAAACATTGATATTGCGCTGTAAAATACTGCTCTAATGCACTCGATTGTGGAAACATATTCCTGTTAAAAGAGATTGCAATAGAGACTCTTTATAGGTGTGTCCTACATCAATATATCTTCGACTGTCTTTGTTTTTATTCTCATGATGGATGATTGATTTCTGAACAACTGTATTTGTTCAAGTATTATTTATATTCTAATTCTCTAATCCTGGAAGTTATGTTCTAATTCTAACAAAATCTGGAGCTCAAGATACAATGAAACAATATTGGACTAATCTAGCTCCAAAAGAGCAATACCAAGAAAGCACATTCCTCTTACATTCTTCAAGCTATATCACAAGCAGACAATGTCCATAAAAAAGGACGGATCTTTAGTGATCGTATCTCATTTCGTACTTATTTGAAATCAAGACAAATGGGTGAAATAAAACAAGGAGAATCCTACGATGTTATTTGTGACTCCAGAAGGACAAATCCATTTGTGTGAAAGTGGTTATAAATAAGGTAGAATATGATACAAAAGTAGGTACAATGTTCTCACAAGTTTTACATGAGCAACAGGAATTTAACATGTTTTATTTTCATATGTTTAGTTTTAGCAAGAGTTATGAAGCACAGCTGTAATGGGTGATCGGTCTATATGTCATATTCCTCTCTTTGATGTATTTTTAGCAGCGTTATTGTACCATGTATTGGGTGAATCTTCTGATCCACATATATCCGATCGAACATTTGACTTCTGCCAGAAAGATTACCCTTGGCCACACATTCGGCTTCGGCCAAAAATCTGCTGAAGATTTGGCCAGAGCCAAAGTTTTCTATCAGCTGCCGAAAACTGACGATTTTGTGAAAACATATCGATGGTTTCAATAAGAGAGTGGCGAAGAAGCGTCCAGTTGAAAGAATATACCATTTAAATCCTTTTATTATATCTGAGGTCACAAAAAGTCCCTTATATAATTTTCAGCTTTCACAGCAGCAATGTTGTCTTGATTCCTTGCATTTCGTTAGTGATATTAGTGATATGGCATTATTGACAGTCAACCGTAGATGTTGTTCTACGTAAGATAGACAATGCTAGGGACTATTACCTCCGGTGCTACATTAGTACTCTATGATTTTGCGAAGGACGGTATTGTTTTATGTGTTGAGTAGGGCAACCAGCTCGCGCTTGTTGCGGACATCGATGCTCTCTATTTGATGAGATACAATCTCTAGAAGCAGTAGTATCAAGGGAACTGGGTACTCCGAAGAATATATAAAATACTACGAGTATTTAGTCATCGATTTCACATAATTCAGAATCACACAATATCTGAATCGCTTTGCTCTGGAATATATTTCACTGAAGTTGTTGGTCATTCAATGCATTCACCCACTCTCTATCCATTTATTATCATGTGTTAATCAAGTTTGTTCAACATCATGTACAAAATTGGCAAAAAGGTGGATACAAAAACAAGTGGAGCATATTATAACCCAAGCGATGCATGGGTGGAACACAAAATAAACTTATTCCAGAAAATATGATAACAAACATCCAAAGTACAACCCACAGCACGCAACAGTGCGGACCATAAATAAAATACAACTGTTCGGTTTACATCAGTAACGTAATTGATGGAAAACTCGATATTGTAGAAGTTCTCATGTGTGTTTATCGCATACAAACATCCCGCACAAACAACGAAAATGATCTGTAAACAAATATCAAACTTCGTCTTTTCCCATAGGCATGGTTTTGTAATCTTTGAATCTGTTTCATTAGCTGCTGAGCGAAATGCTCAAAAGCAGAATCTGAATGGAATAATTAAATGAATGCCTAATTTCATGGAGAGGGTTTGAACAGTGAAGATAATAAATGAATAGAGTTTTGTGTTAATCCTTTGATCTATTGTAACTGTAATGAATGCCGTATTCATGATATTTGTAATTTGAAAAGAGACAGATGATAATAATTGATTG
Source organism: Dromius quadrimaculatus (assembly GCA_963989225.1). Lineage (NCBI taxonomy): Eukaryota > Metazoa > Arthropoda > Insecta > Coleoptera > Carabidae > Dromius > Dromius quadrimaculatus. The sequence continues at coordinate 11,699,992 of OZ022328.1, forward strand.
AACTCAAATTTGAAACTTCTATTATCATGAACAATACGTTATTGATCCGAGAGGTGAAACATGTATAGTATATACATATACATATATATATATATATATATATATATATATATATATATATATATATATATATATATATATATATATATATATATATATATATATATATATATATATATATATAAATTATTTTGAAAAAACTGAAGATTGCTGTCTCCCATACACTCAAATTTCTCCGTAGTTATTGAGGATATCGAATAAAACTAGATAAAGGATCGATAGATGGTGTTGCATGTAAATTCTACCTCTGCTCATCATATATCATCATGAAACAATATTGATCTTGGGATCCAAACTCTGTCTATATGGGTTTAGCTATACTGTACTAGTGAATCCTAATTTGACATTACGACAATGAAATGTGAAAATGTCACAATGATCTACAATTATTTTGATTCTATTTTCTCCATGCAGAAAATTGATATTCATGAATTCTCTGTCAACAGGTTTATAATCAAGAAATTTCAAAACAGAATTAAATTTAGTTATGGAGTACTTCATGTGCACGTATTACAAAAAAAAATAATTTGCCGGCTGCTTCCATTTTACAATCAGACTTAAAAATATATAATGATCAGGGGCTTGTCACATAATCTCAGCAAGGTACTGAGCAGCGACGATATTAGCATAGGGTTATACAATAATAAGAGAATAAACAATAAAACTTGGAAGTTAATATCTGTTTTGTATGAAAAATCCAATAAATGAAATTGATACTATAAGTAACCTTTTTTTGTGCTCTATGGAGAAACCATATTAAGGTCAAGAAATAATTCCTAGAATCAAATCAACGTTATCAAATATAGAAGAAAAAAAGCACATTTCAAACTTCAAAATTAAATCTATACCTTCCCTATTATTTTTCGCAGAATCAAAATGGAAGCTTCGAGAAGAAAAATTGTATATGTATATGTGTATGTATATCTTTGAACCCAAAACTTATCAAAAGATGACAAGAACCTTGAAAAGTAAACAAACAACGATACAAGGTACTCCCTTTATATATTTTCAAACTCAAAATCTACCAAATGATGATAGAACAGACTACAACAAACAAGAGATGTGAAATTTGTGTTCAGGAGTCAAGTAAAACAAAAAAAATAGACTAGTCAAAATCACGTCAAGGCAAACATTTATTAAAGATTATAGAAAATGAATACCATTCATTTTGAACACGAAAACCAGAGAACTAAATACAGACAAGAATAGAAACACTATCGTAGTTTCAAGAATTAGCTGGAAACAAAACTTTGAATGAAAATGCATTGTAAATTAAGAGAGATAAGAATCAAAATATGAGCAAACCGAATCTTACACAAAAAAAAATCCAGAATATACAACGCAAAAATCATCATGAAAGCGCTCAAGCTCTCTTAAATTCAAGTTCTTATATTTTCATGAATCTTGAATAGAAAACAGATCGACAAGGTTTTCATATATTATGCGGGTTGTTCATTTCCCTTTTTATTCTCAATACATTCTGATTCGAGGTTTTGTTTCCGGCTAAGTTTCATCTGAAAACTATGATAGAGTTTTCATTCTTATCTGTATCTGGTTCTCTAGTTTTCGTGTTGAAAATGGTGAATATTTATTTTCTATTATCTTTGATAGATTTTTGCTTCAACTTGATTTTGTCTGCTTTGTTTTTCTCATTCTACTTGTTTCTTCAACACAGATTGCACATCTATTTCTAGCGCATTTCTACAAAAAAAAAATGCGCTATCATATGCACTTTGGCTGTCTGGTTGGCTGGCTGGCTAGCTGGCGTTACGCTGAGATCCCACAAACTTCAGCACTCACAGATTTCAAATAGGTACCAAATAAAAGATGCTGATTTGAAGGTTTACACAAACTGCTAGATTTTCTTATTCATACACCCAGTCTTGGGTAAAAATTGGAAGAAAAATTGTAAAGGTAATTACTGCTGAGCTATGCATAGTTGGAATCTGAAAATTGCTGCACAGAATGGGCAGCATATCAGTGATTGAATTTTATACCCAAAATTTCGAACCGATATGGGTTAGTATCCATTTTAGGATGGGAACTATTTATTTCAATATCTTGCGAGTTACACAAGATATTGACATGCGGTTTCCGATATTATTAATATCAGAATGAGTTCGACTTTTGTTTTTACGATCACTTTAGGCCAGTACATGACCACCCGCTACTTAATTTCTTGAATCTGTAGCTTTAGAGGTAATTTCCAGGGATTTTTTCTAATATAGCTTTGATGAAGATCAAATTATTATTTTGAGATACAGCAAATGACCTCCTGTTAGTCATTGACTGAACAATGAAGATCAAAAGGTACTAAATGAAAGCTGCTGTTTCGTAGGTTTGCCTGAACTGCTTGATTTCAAGCTCAGTGATTGTAGGAGATGGTGATTTGCGAAATCTCTGGAGTAACAAGCATTCATGAACTGTCAAAAATGTGCTTTCATCATCAAGATGATTCCCCAATTTTTTGTGATAGTCTGTTTCATCATCATCCTATAGATTTTGAGTTTGAAAATATACAAATTGAAAACCACGGATCGATTTTTTTTTAAATTTTTTCAATGCCTTTGTCTGTATCACCAAGTTTTGAATTCAACTATATACATAGGGGGAACCTTGACTCGTTTCTCTTCCATCTTTCAAGGATATTTGTTAGTAGGTGATTCTTTTTTGTGGTTTCCATCTTGATTCTGAGAGAAACAGTAGTGAATTGATACTTCTAATAATTTGTAATCTATACATAGGCTTATAAGCCTGGTTTAAAAGAAAGAAAGAAGTTTCAATTGATAATGTAAAAATCAAGTATAATAACGCTCTTTCAAAATAAAAAATCTGACGTGAACATCACGGTACTTATTTGTACATCATTTGACATATACACAAATCTATTCAATCAAGTTTTCTGTCACTTCAGATTATAATTAATATAATTTTGATAATATTTTGACATTTACAATGTCAGACAGAATCAAAAATTGACAACAGATATTATCATTGCCTACCTTATCATTTCAATTAAACTGATTGTTTATTACGGCAAATTCTGAATATCTGTTATACATGTAAACTGCACTTTCAGCTCAGCCGATTAATGCAATAATAGTAGATAACTATTTTGATGCTACAAGTTCAAACACTAGATTTCAATATGCTTTGGCTGATCATCAAAAAAAGTTTTGAGTAAAGTGCACTTCTGGCTTAACCGATTCATACAAAAATAGCAGATAACCATTTTGGTACAACATCAAGTTCAAATACTGAATTTCAACATCCAACGGCTGATCATTCTGGATTTATTGAAAAAATCTGAAAACAGTTTCAAGTAAAGTGCACTTTCGGTGCAGACGATTAGATAATGCGAAGTGCATAACAAGACCCCATGTCTTAAATACAAAATTTCAACATTATAAGTTCGACCAGTATTGAGATTTGCAAGTTACGAACGCATGAATGAACATACGTACCGACATCAAGCCAAAAATAGTCAAAATGGACTTAGGGATGCTGAAAACAGATATTTCCATCAAAATCTCGATAGATGAATTCTGTCGGTTTCACAATACTTTCTTGTTCCTACTTAGTACAAGTGAGTAAAAAGCACTGATCTCTTTATAACACTGGATATAGAGGCCGTATTCTGGCATCTGAAAGCGGCCCCGGTTGAGCAGCGATCTTGACAGTAAAATTGAGGTTTTGTGACACGATTCGGCGGCAAATTCAAAATACTTGAAGAAGACATTCGATGAGATTCGAAGCATAATACAACTAAGATGATAGAAATATTCTTAATAAACGTCAATATGCATACATTGATAATCAATAAATAGTTAAAAGTATCCAAAAACTGTTATAACAGTTAAGTATTCGTTATTAATCAAAAATATTTGTTAGCTTTTCAGTATTAGTATTTCAACTATTTTTAGAACATTGTAGTTCTGTAAAATCAAATTCGTTGGAAAGTTTCATAATTTTGTCTATAAAATGAATAAATCGTGTTGAGAATTGTGTAACTATTTGAGCATTTTTTGAATGGGTACATGAGTCGAATTCATTCAATTGCATACTTACCTGTAGAACTGTCGATTACATCTTTTTTGGTTCTGTAGTTAACGCAATAGTTTTCATAAAGGTCGTTAAAAATAGTCGGAACAGCATTATTTTCCAAAGTCGTGTATCTTTTATTTTGTTCTAGCGCGGACGTAACAAAACTTTGAGAGCATAACCTCATGCTTTTGGATATTTCTAAGTTTGGCAAACTCAATTTGTTTGAGCCATTTTTTGAACGATTCTTCATCGGATGGAAATTTTGAGAATATTCACGTCATAGCATAGCAATCAAAATAAGCTATGTCCACTTATTTCAGTCATAATGACAGTTACTTCAGGTTATTTCATTGTACTTACTTATGCAGCGTCAAATTTCTCGATGAATCGGTTTGATAAATAAAATACCGTCAAACCAAACAGCTGAATTTTAAATATCGCGGCCAAACGCCATACTGAACTGTCACAAGACATCAATTTTTGGCCAAGATGGCGGCGCTCAATTGGGGACGCATCCCGGCGGCCTAAATCCAATCCAGTGTTATATAGAGATCAGTGGTAAAAAGTCCCTATTTCTAATCTTAAATTTCATATTTACATCATTTTCGAGTGTGTCTTATCAAACTCGGTAATTTCAATTTCAAATTTCTTCTATAATAACGGAGAAATTTGTGCTTTTGGAAATCCGCAATTTACAGATTTTCTGAAAGAACTTGAAAACCATCCCGAATTTGGTTTATTCTATCGACGACACCAAAATTGGTCCACGGAATGGCACAGTATTGCTCATTCAACCAAATCTACATCTATAATAGTATGAGAAAGATAATGATGCTTTATTAGTCTATTTGGAACACACTATATGAATAAGTAATCATGTTGTGAATATTTTGTGGTCTCTTATATAAATAATATTCGCTCTCCTTGATATTAAATAGAATTCACAGATGTAAGGAGTATATGTCATCAACAACAACATTCTTACATCAATGATCCGTTTTCAACATATGTTGAGACACTAATACCTACGTACATAAATATATCTGAGCTAATAAAACGTTAATTGCATTCCTACATCTGCATAACAAAAACTTATCCATAAATCCCTTGTAATGAGTTCTTATATTCAAGTTCTTGTAGATGTCGCACTTAACTTTTTGTTGAGTCTTGAGATAGCACTTGCTAACGACATCACAATCACAAGAAAATAAATAAATAATGTATTTTATGAGAAGAGCTGGATGAAACGATATTCTCTCACGTATACTAGTGAATACACCCGTGTTCGTCAATTAGGCGGGGATGAATCAGAGAAAATATTAATGTTTTTTCCGACATAATTTCTATCTCTGCTATTCTTACGTGGTAAATCTGAACTAATGACCATCAATTCATTGAAAATTATTTCAATAATCCTTCAGAATGTGTTCTCATCTCTCTAGTTTCATCTTAACAATTAGAAATACGATTGTTTTGTTGAACTTAATACTTGGAAGAATTCATGCTCTTTTCAGAAAATTTAAACGTCACGTATCATACGAATTTGATTTCCATTGGTCGTTGGGATGCGTCAGCGTTAAGACGTTAAGCCATCCACGAAGAAGTGTCAAAACATTGAGAATACGCGCAAGGCATACGCAATGGCTTCGTAGGAAACGAAGTCTTCTCAGTGTTAGACAATAGCCTCGTAGCCGGCAAAGGCGAAATTGATTCTTTCAGAGTCTTACTGCAAATCCTAGGTAGAAAGAAGACAGAGACTGCTAGGCAGGGTGAGGTCGTTTGTCACTGTTAAAGTATTTTGTCTCTTTTTTGCCAAGGTCCTTTTTCTCTTAAACGGACAGAGCGCCGGCCACAGCAAGAAACGCAGCAGGCAGAGTTATTTGTTGGGTGTCGAAGTTCGCACGGCAAAACCGATTATATGTCAGTTAGAACAAAGAACCGCTAAGATTAGTACACAAGCTCGTTTGTAAGTTCGTTACTAGGAAGGAACTAATGATAGAGGAAACTCTCAAGCCAAACATTTCTTTTCATCAATTCTTTCAATCTTCTCCCATCACTAGTCGACCTATTTTTTTCACAAAAGTCATGAGGTCGTAGGAAATAATTGAGTAGAACTATTTCAGGATGATTAATAATATTTATTCAACACTGATTCATAATAAGTTAGTTACTATGATTCTTTCAAATAAATAATATCAAGCATGAGACACTCAGTAAGAGTAATAGTGAGATAAAATGTCACAATGATTCAACATTTCTTATATTACATCAGATATTAATATATGTCAATTTTATAATGCGTAAAATTAATTGGTTCCTCTTGATGATATCCTACTGAATACTAAACTACGGACTCAATCGATATTTCTATTCTTTCCAGTAAAACAAAAATACCATTACAATGTACCGCATATAAGAAGCAAACAATAGGAATATTCCGCTCAATTTTAAATATTCAGTTCATTCTGTTTCCAAATAACAAAAGATTGCAAAATATCAACAAAAGCAACTCATTTGCAAAAAGTTGGAAACAATGTAAAAAACACGACAAATACACCGTAAACAAGGTATATTTCCCGGCTACAATATCTGTTTACATTCACCTGTTGTTTTCCCAATATTTACAAAAAGTATTGAAATGCATTTCCGATTATTATCCGCGGGAAACTCAACAGAGCGTTCACTTTTCTGGGAAATCGCACCGGTGAGATGTCTCACCGGAAATACTTCACCTTTGCAGATTCTAGCTACCCATTTCAGTCCAACCCGCGCGTCACTTCCGGTCTCAATGCGGTGAATGCATCGGTCAACCGCAAATGTTCACGTTCACAACTGAAATCCTTGGTGTATATCCCGATTTTATATATAAAATAAAATTACACGAATCCAATGCATCATGAGGGACTTCTTTATTAGAGAGAAAATACGAATGGTGATATAGATGATGTAAGGTTGTGTTATTGATTAATGTTTGATTGAACAGCGAATCGATGTGCTTCACTACTTAGCTCTAATTCATGAGCAGGAACGAAATTACTTAAAGCTTCTAGAAGAAGACAAAGGTTAAGCTTTGATGTCATATTGTACATATAATCCATGAATCGCGTATTTTTCGAGGGAGCAAAGACTGAAAAGCTTATACCTGATATCTATCTGTCATGCACTCTTTAAATTCTCACCATAATACATGATAACAAGCAACATAGACCACGCTGCACAGGTAGTCTAGCTTGTATTCAAAACATCATTAACTAACAATTACTTGAAGAGGACAAGCGGTGAACGAATAATATGTATATGAGTAATAATCAAAAGTATACATTATTATCTGATGAACGACATGTAAGAAAAAATTCTCAAACACATCTTTCTCAGTTCTCATCGCACCCGGGTAGGACCACATAGAAAGTGAGTGAGTCAAAAGCTAATAAATGAATCTCAAGTGAACGAAAATCTGAAAATCAGCCAAAAATTTATACAATAGAATTACAGGATCTTCACAAAAGAGAACTTCGTCAAATATCTTGCTACTGTCGGATTATGATGAAAATTTGTACATACGGTGATGAATAAAGTGATATGGAAACCAAAACCTGTCCAACAAAATGTCCAATTCAATCAAAGAAATAGGAGATGGGAGAGAGCGAGAAATTTCTAGAAAGAGACTTGAGGAGACTGAGAAACGCAAATTACAATACAATACTTCAACTCCTTTCTATTCTCTGCTATCCTCCTCCTTTCCTGCCATGTGACGTTGTTTTTATCTAGTATTTCTTCTATATTCTTCTTTCATTTTTTTTGAGGTCTTTCTCTTCCGTTCTTGTTTATCAATCTGGCATTTCACACCCTTTTTGTTTGACTATCTTCTGCCATTTTTATCAAATGTCTATACCATGCTGTTTATTTTTTTTTCTAAGGTAGTTTGTATACTTTCTGTTTGTAGAGTTGCTCTGATATGCTCATTTCTTATTGTACCCTGTCTTATAACTCCTTTTACTTCTCTTAAATATCTTATTTCTACTACTTGTATCTTGCTTTTTGTTTTTATTCATTGTTCATGCTTCGCTTTCGTATATTCATATTGGTCTACGAATTGATTCATATAGTATCCTTTCTGTTACCTTCAATACTTGTCTACTATTCTGAACAACTTTATTTGATGCGTGGTGCCTACTATTAGCTGCCAGTATTCTGTTATTTATCTCATTCTTCATACTGCGTCTGTTGTTTAGTGTTTCCAATTGTTCTCTTTCTCTTCCATTCATTTCTATTCCTACTATTGTATCTTCCTTCGAAATTATCATAATTTTTGTTTTTCATTCTTCACATTTATAGTCATTTTGTGTTTGCCTAATTCTTTTCATATATTGTGCTGTGAATCTTCTTCATTTTGAACAAGTTTTCGAGTTCATCTGCAAAAGTGCATTTCGAGATAGATGTTCTAATTGGATTGTGGTGTCCTATGTATACTTTTTTGTTTTATTTTTCACCTTCTTCATGATACTGTTTGAGAAAATAATGAGAAGTGATGGGCTTAGTGCTTCTCCATGTCTTAGCTCTTGCGTGGTTATAAATTCCTCCGAGCACTCATTTTCTGTTCTTATATAGTTGAACGTTGTTTTCTATATACTTTGTATTGCTTTCAGCATTTGTTTGTTGACATTTTTTTCTTTAAGCATTCTCCACATCTTTTTTCGCGATGCTCTATGAAAGGCTTCTTCAAGATCTATGAATACTATTGATAGTTTCCTGTTTAATTGTTTCTTTTATCAATTTTCTCAACGTAAGTATGAAGTCTTGTGTAGTTATCTTTCTTGAATCCACTCTGGACTTCCTCCATTGATACATCTGTTGTTCGTTCAAGTTCATTTTTTTATATTGCTTTATATAGCTTATCTGCAGTGCAAAACAGTGATATACCTCTGTAATTACCACAGTCTCTACTGTTTTTCTTTTTATATATGGAGAAGATCGCGGCTTTTTCTCGGTATTTTCGGATTGTTCGTATATTCCAAATTTGGTTTAATATTTCCAATAATTGGGGCTATTCTGTAACTCAATCGATAAGTTTTCATCGATCATTATCTATTTCAGCCAATAAACGTTAGTAGCACTGACAAAAAATCTGAATATTCGCTTGTTACAATTGTTTCCATTTGTCAAAAATCTTATCGATCGATGAGAAGTTAATGACTGTGTTACAGAATATGGCCGAATATCTGCTTTCCTTCGTCTCCAATATATTTCAGTTATTCAGTTTGAATTTTATTGTGTTCCGATGCTTTACCATTACTTGTCCTCTTTTACTATTATGTTTTCTTGTATATTGTCATTCCCTGCATCTCGGCTACTAGTATTGTTTTTTTCTAATAGTTCTTGAGAATGCTCTTTCCATCTTTGCATCCTTTTGATGCCATCATTTATTATATAATGTGAGTGATGTACTCTTGGGATTTCAGTCAATTTAATTTTATTTCTTTTCTGCTTTACAGTTTCAGCTGCACCTCAGCCATCCTCAAAAGCGAAAGGAATTATTATTTGAAAAAATTGAAGTTATACATTTGTTCAAATTGATATTAATATCTGTAAAGCAGAAAAGAAATAAAATTAAATTGACTGAAAACCCAAGAATTCATCACTCACATTATTTACAAATCCAGTCAACGTCAACCATTTTATCCATCATTTATTATCTCTCCATTTTTATCTTGTATCTGTTCCAATGTTGTTTCCATGATTTTATATTGACTTCTTATTTCTGAATTCTGGAGGAAATCGAGGATTTTTCAAGTGGGCAATCTTCAGCTGTATATCTCTCATTTTTTGTTAGTAGTTTTGTTGTCATGTGAGATGATGAATTTCTTATAGGCCAGAATGATATTTACTCTTATTTGTTTCGGTGGGTCTGCATTATAGTACATAACAATTTCTGTTTCCGATAGTTACTTCGAAGAGTACAAGAAACAAAGGAGATCAGTTAAAGAAAGTGTTAAAAAAGCTAAAGTAAAAGCATGGGAAACATTTGGAAAGACACTAGAACAAAATTTCAACGAAAACCAAAAACTATTTTATAGAACCTTTAAGAGAAGTGAGAAAGAAAAAGTAACAATTAAAGGCCTGAAAGATAAACAAGGAAATAAATTGACAGAGGATAGTGAAATAATGACGAGATGGAGAGAACATTTTAAAGGCCTACTAGTAAGTGACGAAAGTACTAATGAAAAAGAGAGTGAGGAGACACCACAAACAGAAAGTATAAATGAAAGCACAGAGATGATAACTGAAGCAGAGTTAATTGGAGTACTTAAAAAACTGAGGAATGGCAAAGCACCGGGACATGACTGTATGAAGGCCGAGCAATTAAAGTATATGGGCGAAGAAGGAGAAAGATTATTGCTGCTTATATTAAACATAATCTGGAAAACAGGGAAAATATTTTCAGACTGAGAGAAAGCAGTAATATTTCCTATACATAAAAAAGTAGACAGTAAAAATTGTGAGAATTATAGGGGCATATCACTTTTATGCACAACAGCGAAAATTTACGAAGCAATTCTCGAAAACAAGCTTAGAGCTGCGATAGAAACAACAATAGAAAAATCGCAAAGTGGGTTTAGGAGGGGACATTCGACACAAGACCACATATCCACTATAAGGAACTTGATAGAAAATACAATGAAAACGGACAAAAAACTGTATATCACATTTATAGACCTGGAAAAAGCGTTCGGCCGAGTACCGAGGACTAAGCTGTGAAATATATCAAGAGGAAGAAAAATAGGAGAACAGTTATTAACAGCAATAAAAAGCATATACGAAACAACATCCAACTACATAAGAACTGACAACGCAACATCAGAAGAGTTTAAAACATCCCAAGGATTAAGACAAGCGGGAACTTCAAGCCCATTGCTATTTATTATATTTTTAGACCAGATAATGAAGAATATTAAGTATAAAATAAAAAAGGTAGAGGTTGGACATTACAAGTTGAAAAGGATCTCGTTATCAGAATGCGCGTTCGCAGATGACTTAGCAGTGATGGCAAAGAGTGAAGAAAATATGAAACGTGATTTAGAAATGTCGAACGAAGAGCTAAGGAAACATAATAGGAAGATAAATGTAGAAAAAACGAAAGTAATGGTCATATCAAAGGAGAATTCAAGGATAAACATAGTACTGAATGAGAAAGAAATAGAGCAAGTAGAAACATTTAGATACTTAGGGGCAGCAATAAATAATAAAGGAAGCTTAGAGCAGGAAATAAATACGAGAATCCAGCAAGCAAATAGGAATTTTCATGCAATCAACAAAATAATATTGAAAAATAAACATATAACGAAAAGGACAAAAATGACTCTATTCAAAACAGTGCATAGACTTATATTAATATATGGTAGTGAATCATGGTTGATGAATAAGAGAATAAGAAGCAAAATACAGGCGGCGGAAATGAAATATTTAAGAAGAGTGGAAGGAGTCACGATAAAATAAAGAATGAAGATATAAGAAGAAGAGTACAAATAGAGAGCATTCATAATGTCATAGAAAAGAAACAGTTGGCGTGGTATGGTCACCTATTAAGAATGCCCGAAGATAAACAAACAAAAGCAGTGTGGAATGCAAGAATACAAAACAAGAAGAAAAGGGGAAGACCAAAACAGACATGGGAGAATAATATAGAAGAGATATTAACAAAAAACAACATTAGCGGCCAAGAAGCAAAGAAGTTAGGAAGGGACAGAAAAAAATGGAAAGAGATAATCAACAAGATAGAATAGTAATCAACGCAAATAATTAAAACAAGAACAATCTCGACACCCGAAAAGGTACTAAGAGATTCAAAAAGTTTATAATAATAATAATAATTTCTGTTTCAAGGAGTGCGAATGGAATTATTCTCTCCAGTTCCTATATTGGGTTGTAGTAGTTAAATGTTTCTAGGATAATATTCGTCTTATAGGCAAGTATTGTACATTCGATTTCGTGCACAGACTTCTACGAAAATTTTAACTGAAAACCAAGTTTAGGTAAGCAGTCATCCAAAAGTACGTCTATATCATATTAGGCAGAATATAATGCTATATTCTATTATACATGCCCATTGTGTTCGCAGTGATATTTTCTCAAAGCATTCATGAAGGTATTTACGTATGAAAAACAATTGTACTTCATATTTGACGGCCTGTTTTATTTCACTGACAAACAGTCGTCCTCATCCTGTTGTATAATAATGTTGACTAAGCATTTACACCCTGTCGTTAGCGGGTTAGGTTAACAGTGTAAAACTTCGTGGCAGGTGACGTGATAAGGAGCTGACAGCGACGTAGACAATGCAGAGGGCGCGTGATTAATTGGGGCGCATTCCATCACGTAAAAACCCATCCTTCATTCATTATTTACCGCCTCTGTTCTACGCCAGAGAAAGACGACATGCTGTGGAAGACGCTGCGCTGAAGATTCTATTGAATTTTCTTCATTTACTTTTTTATTGGCCTTCATTCCTTCTCACACGACGGAGACATTGTGAGGGGTAGATTTACTAGATTTGCGGCGACATTTTGAATAAAAACCTCAGACGTTTATTAACTGCTCAATTTTCGCACAATCTGTACTGCGAGAAACGAATAGATAACCCAGCCACTAAGGAAAAATATAATTAAAACAAGACAGAATGATTGATGTCTGTGGCATATTGATCTTTCTGCATGATCCTTAAAAAACAATAATTTATCAACAAATAGATTCGTGATAAATGAACATGACAAGAAGACGAAAGCATTGATTGATACACCTTGAGTCATCATGAGAAACGGATTATTATTTTTATCTTCAGGCTTTCTGATAATCACTGCCATGTTCTCCTTTTCAATTGCAAAAATCAGTCAGTGCTTTGGGATATAAATTCATTCTCACATATTCAGAACGATATCGGCTTTGTAGGACAACCGCAGTGAAAACACTGGGCTATTCTCCACCCGACAATGTGTGTGTCTCTTTGAAACATTATCAGCGTCCAACATATGCCGTCAAACACATTACTAGCGCATGTATACGTAATATAGATTTGTTTGAGGCAACAATACCACCCTTTGATATGAGCTTATTTTGCAGCGAACGCAATGAACCTATTTGAACAAATTTACATGACAATCATGGATTTCATGAGATTGGAACAAACGAAAAACGGGTAATTGTTTCCTCTTTATACCCATGAGCTTGCGTATTTCATGGCTAAGCAAATAGAACTCGTTGTTGTTGAAGAAAAAGCCGCTGGTATTTTTTTAATTAGGTTCCTGCAATAAGTGCGCAAATTTGTATCGGATTTTCATATATAATATCATAAGTGGTTAAATTTTACCGGAAAAATTTTTAGATTGTTGCGAGAGCTTGTTGCTTAGCAATTTATTGAGTGATATTGACAGAAAAATCACGAGCTGTCAAGCGAGTGATTTTTGATCAATATCACGAAATAAATTGGTAGCAAGCTCTCGTAACAATCTAAAAATTTTGTCAGGTTAAATTTAATCACGAATGGTATTCGGAAGATTATTTTTCCCATCCAAATTCATCAATAGATTCCAGAGACTCGACTCCGAATCTGTTCATTTTCACATTAAATCTGTCGGTCAGTTTGACAGATGCTGAATTAACGCAGCTGAATGTTCTTTGTTTTGTATATATAACTAAAAGACAAAATTTCCAAAAAATTTCCACTTGAAAACCGTGTAGGTTGTACCACGTGACGTCGAATGGTGCAATTCTATTGGTCGAAATTTGGATGGTAAAAATAATCACTGATATTTGGTATTAAAATGCATAAATTTGGAATTGGTGAACCCTGCTAGAATTGCCGTATGTATGGAAACAAGGTATTAGTAGTTATAAACCAATAATCTGAACATGGATTATATAATTTCCCAACAAACAATCTTAATTTCAACTAACTCATTAATCAAGACAGAAGTTGAATATGAAGACAGTAAATTCTGTATAAGTTTGGAAGTCGCCTGGAACTGTTAGAAGAATATTGATAACTCATTACCTCAAATTGATAACATCTCCACCGAAAATAGTTGAGAATGAAGAGAATTGATTGATGTACTCACTTGCAGCTACCGAATAAAATCTATGAGCATGAATGATTTTATAATGTCGATGAACTTGAAGTATTGAACTGTATTGGACACCCAACTGAATAGTGGTAATAACAAGAATTGATCAGGGAAGAAATAAAAGCATTCAATAACATGTTTGCCTCTTCTTCATTCATCGTTTGAAATTGGTCAAATATGTTTATGTGAAAGACAGAGTATCCAAGTTAACTTCTACTCGGTTTTGTCTATTTGCGACTGCACAAGAAAATTAAAATCATTAGCAGATCAAAATAATTCAAAATACTCAAAATATGTCGAATGTCGGTGCATGCTACGAATGCTAAAACCAATCGGAAACAACTAAAAATTGACTATTTTATGAAGGAGTGACAAAGAGCCGGATTGAATTCGATGAAGAACTTGTTGGTTGGTATAATTTCGGAATGATCGTCTTAACAGGTCAAAAGTAATAGTGAATTGGATGCTACGAATGACCACATTTTATCAGAAATAAAATGTGTTGATCTTTGTAACGACACCGTGACAAAGAGTATGGAGGCTGAGCCTTGGCAAGTTCGCCAATTTACTTATCGCCTTTGCCCATGGGCGGTACCTCAGCATAACCATAGTTACCACAGCTTGCATGGTAGAATCAACATACTATCTTGAATAGAGAGCCGGTAAACAAATGAAAAGCTCAATTGTGCGGAAATGAATTTATTAAAGAACTTGTTCCTGAATATGAATTCAATGCTCATTACTATTATCGTACCTTTAATGATTGCTGCTCATATCCCAGCAGAAATAGAGATGTTTTGAACTCCATAAAGATGAAAAGTGCCCACTTGAATCAATTAGAAAACATGTTTATCAATATTGTCACAAATTTTATTGTGAGTAATTCATTAAAACAGGTTACAGTGCCAATATTTACTTTATACACTTGTATGTTCACTATTTCGCTCACAGTTACTCGTACTGAATCACTGAATAAATCACTGACTAACTTCCTCCCCTAGCTCACGCTCTTATATACCCCAGCCGACAATGAACCATCATTTAATTGTCTAACAGCTGATGCCTGGCAACCACCGAACATCTGGTAACCGTAGGTTGTCAATCACGTCTGACAATTGAACATCGACTTGGTCAATGCTAACTAGGCTTACAGTTACAGCGAATTGAAATGAATAATAATGTGAGCTAATTATTCATTATATATAATATTTGTAACAATATGATGATACTTATGATCGTTGATGATCTTCTAAACATGTTAACACTTAGTGCAAGTTGAACATAAATATGTATTGACTGTTGCAGAGGATCTTGGAGCTATGTGTCCGAAAAGCTACCTAAATTCATCGAAGAATTTGCTGCCAAATAAGAATTTGAGTTTTGTCTCTATGACCATACTCATAGTAGTAATACGCGATCATTTAATATGTTAAAAGTCGGTGCAGACTGAAAGCCACAAATGTCCACATCTTATGGGGATCAAAATGACTTGATTCTTGTGATGATGCTTGTAACTTGAAAAAAATTAGGCTCAATTGAATTCATTGAAAAACTTGTTACTGAGTTCATCAATATGGTCGTACTCACTATGAGTAATGATAAGGTAGTCTTTATGTGTTGTCAAAAATTATGAAGCTATGTGGCTCAAATGAATTTATCACCGAGGTCGTTGTTGGATATAAATTTGGTTTTCATATGTCAAAAGTAAGTGCTGGCTGGATACACAGTATGTTATAACTTTTGTATATAATTTGGAACCATCGTAACTGAAAGCCAAATTTGATTCAGTAAAGAACTTGATGCTAAGGCCCGTCGCACACAAGGCAATTCACCAAGCAATTCTGCCCATTCAATTTGCCGCAAGATTCCCTGTGTTCTGGTCCGCTTTGAGCTGCGCTTGGTGTGACACTTGTTTTCGCAGCACACGAAGCAAGCTGCTCAACTTACTGTGACTCTGGAACGTGGACCTACTCAGTACGAATATGGATGTTCCTGGAAATGATTGTCAAAGGAGAGCAGTTATAGCGTACGAACCAATTAGAATGCGAGTAGAAAATTAAATTGAGAAAGTTGTTCAAGAGAGTGACTGCTAAAAGGGTTTTAAGACCGTGGAGTTCTTAACATGTTCAACAAACTACACTGAGAAAACTAAATTGCATCACTCAAGTGGTTAGAAGTATGAGTGATGAAGTATTATTATTTAAGTGATAAGACTCAAGTAGTAAAAGTCGAAGTAGTGAGTCGATTGCGATATATTTTAAAGATGAAAAGTGGATTTTTGTACGCGAAAGAAGACCATTCTTAGTATAGACTATTAGTTTGGAAACTTATTTCCATTTTCAATTGTTCTACAAACAAATATAGTCCAATGAGATGAAAATACATTTTCTCTCAAAAGTTTGACATAAGACATCTTCTTGTTTCACAATTGCAAGTGGTACCGGTTATCACTTGAGTGATCAGAATTTATAATTTAAAGCTGCAACACATTACTACTTACTATCACAATGACCTCACCACTTCAAGTTATTGAAAATATCATTTGAGATGCTATATATACAGCTTTAATTATCATCCTTACCACTTAGTTCTCTGTGTAGAGTACAAGATTGTTTTTATTTATTTTCACCTTTTTTTTATACGTTGATTTTTAACGTTTTGAGTATATTATTTGCAATGCATCAATTCATCTAACTGGTATTTTTGAGCCATTATTTCAACTTACTCCTTACAGTAAATTATTTTCATTGTTTGAATTAGTTCACTGCATCACCTGGTTATTTTTATAAAAAATGTTGGAAGCCATGGTTTACAAAGATCATCAGGATCAAATAATCAATTATAAATATACCGAATATGCAAGTCTTCAGAGGTACAAATTCTCAGAATCTCATGAAATACATGACAGCGTGGCATCGGAAATGCGACATGAAGCTGATGTAGTCACGAGATTCCGATGCCCGTTTTGATTGGTCATAGAAAGCAGCCAGCAGCATCCCGTAAAACAAGTCTCGTGGCAAGCCCAGCACCTAGCCGCGGACCAAATTTCTAGCATCAAAGCCAGCGTGGCAGCCAGCGCGGCTCCAAGCGAATAAAATTGCTTGAAAAACTGCCTCGTGTGCGGCGGGCTTAAGTATGAATCGTACTTACAATATTTCGTGATATTCTTGATATATCAAAAAAATGTTAGTGCAAGTTGGATTTCATGAATGGGCACACTCCACTAGTAAAAAAACATATCGACAATTGTAAGGGAACTTGGAGCTATGTGTCCAGAGTCCCAATTCTGAATATAGAAAATAATACAAAATTTTGATCGAGTACCAGATTTTTCTAAATAAATCTTCACAACAAACATAATAATAGAACTTCTGACAGGACTTTGAATCAATTTATAATAAGATTTAGAAGAGAATAGCTGTTTGAATTGAATGAACGTTATGATTGATATTTATTCAAGTTATTAATTATGTCGACAATGTCATATTTTCTCCTCAATATTTAAATTTAAATGATATTTATACGTTCTGTATCTACAATAGAATCTCGCATTATAATAAGCCGTGGACTGCATTACTTCTACATCATAAATCAGACATAATTACCAACTAAAAATAAATAAATGAAAAAGATAAACGTTCCAGTCAAAAGTTCTGAGAAAAATATCAGTGGAAAATTACCATGAAAGGTAAAATCTGTCACGGAAAAATTACCCCTGAAGAAAATGAAAAATTATCCCTTTTATGTAAGCCAACGAGGGTTTATAACAAATTTCACAAAATAAATTAAAAAGCCTGAGTTAGCTTCTTTAGATATTTTCTTTTAAATGGAATTTTTATTCAAAGAGAATTATTATATATAAATTGAATTTTTTTGTATACAATTTCAGGCAAGAGTTTTCAAGATGTTGCCGCAATTGAGGGGATCACGAATTTTTCTCTCAATTCTAATAAAGGACCACCAGCAGGAGTTAAATTGAAATTAATATAAGCTACTTAAGAATCAATCAGATACAGAAACTTCAAAATATTCAGGAAGAAAAATCTGGAAGCCATATTTTCTTCTTACTCTCTCCTTGGCAAGAAAGTTGCAGGATTATCGCTTCAGCAGACGTTTCATATTCACACAAATACATACATGCATGCAATGCCCAATAACTGAGTATGAAAATTTGAATTATTGATTCTGCATGATTCAAATTATTGTAAGATTTTAGCACCAACTTCGTTGAAACGAGGCGGGCTCCCTATTTCGATCATATCCTTTCTGAAATGAACGTTGAAAAGAACTTTGAAGGCTTTTAAATTTTCTCTTTCTCATTTATTGGCAACTATAGAAAAATATATTGGATGACTCATCTCGATATTTTGTTATTTCTATATCATTAGTTCTTTTTGGAATCTGGAATTACTTTTCCAACAGCCACATGAATTTCAGAAGTAAGATCCGTTGTAATTCCCACTTAATTCAAATCCAATTTGTGATATTATTCTTTAATTTCCTGGTGATTCCATTTCAGCTTGAAATGAGTTAACTGTGAATGGGTTTCGACAACTTTAAATAAATTTTAATTTGCTAGCAAACTCCTCATTCAATTCTCTGTAATTGAAAGCACAAACCAAGGGCTGTCGCCTTAAGGGAGATATCTCCTTCGAAGGGTTGTAAGTTGAAAAGGAATGATGTTGTACATCTTTCGGTAAAAGCGTGTCGAAATCTCGGCAAATCAGTTTAGCATTCCGCGTCGTATATTGATAAAATTGATGTAACTGTAATCCTGTGAAAGTGTATTGTGTCACAAAATTGATTTCGGAACAAATCCTTGACAGACGTGCTCCGCCATTCGCAACCGCGAGCGAAACCTAAGCGCATATCGATTTACAACAAGCAAAGGTGGAGAGGAGTTGAAGCTTTCAGAGCTTCTTGTGAGCTTGTTGTTCTCAAGATGCAACGAAAGCTCTCATCAGATCATCACCCGTCCACAATTTCTCCATGCTCTTCACGAGATAACAAGCGGAAATGGATTCCGGATATTTTTATTTCTATTGAAATCTGACAAGGATTTGAAGCATTAAGGACTGGAAAGAAGTGCATAACTTCGATCTGGTTGTGGTACACTTTACGGTAGTTATCTTTTGAATTGCTTGTGCCTTGAAATGACCATTTGGATCGCCTACTCCGAGCAGCTGTGGAGCTTGTATCAACAAGCTGTCCTAATAGTTTTGTAGATAGATTCATGAAATCAGGACGAACTACCATACGAGATGAATAAATTTTTGAGTTCATTGATAATAATAATTAAAATATGTACTTCTTGACTTGAAATTTGATGGAAAGCAAAAATTTCTGGGATGCAGTCAATGGAATTTATATTTATTTTCCTATTTCTACTAGTTTCGACACCACTTGTGTCATCCTCAGGAACTATGAATTGTGACACAGACGATTAATCAGTCAAAAATAATTACAATTTGTTCAACTGTAAGCTACCTACATAAAAAAAATTGTTTCTAATAAAATTCAGTGAAATCATTAATTATTAATAAAACATGAAATGGGCATGTAGGTATTATTCCACATGGAGTTATGCTATGAAAAACTTAGCATCTGTAAACATGAAATATTTTAAATGTAGTCAGAGTTAAAATAAACTAAAAAATGTCTTCCGTTTTACGAAGACCGTTAGTACATCGTTTTTGTACTTGTGGAAATCTATATACCAGTTTTTCATATGAAAAAGAAGAACTAAGTATCCAAAGGGACCAATTAAAGTGTAAGAATAATATTCGAATTATATATGATCAAGTCTTTGTTTTATTATGTCCAAGTAAGTTATTGTAAATTTCACTCAAACACATTGTGTCAGTTTTTACATCAATATTGTTTTTATCTGCATTGATGCGTAGCATCTCTAGTGTTAATCTCTCATTTAAGTTTTGTCAAAATCCATTATTTTAGTTTCGTTGAAGTTAAACTTATGATTAAACTCTTTTGCATGTCCCACTACTGCACATTTTGCTGTCGTCATATTCATTTTGCCCTGACAATTTTTGTTGTGCTAATCCAATCTCGTCGATAAATATATTTTTGTTTGTCCTGCATATGTGGCATCGCAATCCTCACATGGTATTTCATATATTAAATTTGATTGGTGGCTTTTATTTATTTTGGATTTAAAGTTACTGAGCAATTGCCCTACAGTTTTTGTTTGCTTGAAACCTATCCGTATTTTCAATTTATTTTCAAACAACTCTCGTAATTTTTCGGCAACGCCATCTATGTAAATTAATAAGCAGTAGGTGATGTCTTCTCTCTCCACTTGTCTAGCGTTGTTTTTAGAATTTCGGTATTTATTTTTTAAGCTGTTAATTAATCCACCAGGATATTTATTAAGCAGTAGCAATTGTTTGATTTTATTCAAAATGTCTCCATGATATTGTGGAGAAGTTAATTTTAATGCCCTGTTGATTAAATTTTGAGCTGTATTCAATCGATGAGTCATTGGATGATTTAAGCAATAGTTGAGATATCTTGTTGATGCGCTTGGTTTTCTGTACCATGATGTGGTTATGTTGCCCTCTTCATCACGTATGATAGAAATGTCCAGGAACAGTATGGAGTTATTCTGTTCTACTTCTACTGTGAATTGTAAGTGTTCATTATGACTGTTGAATGTATCCAATGTATTTTGTATTTGGTTTTCAAGTACAGCCAATATCAGATCATTCACATATTACTTAATGAAGGGAAGCTTGAACAGTAATTTTTGTATTACCTCTTCCAATAAGCAATCCATAACAATATTAGTTAATACTGGAGATAACGAGAAGCCCATGGCAATACCAAACGACTGAATGTAGTATTTATCTTCAAATTAAAAGAAATTCTCTTTGATACAGAATTTAATTAGTTCTAAAAATTCTTGCAGTGGTATATTAGTTCTTTGTGCTATGGCTGCCAAATTTTTCTCTATGTCTGCGATCACCAAATTTATTGGTACATTTGTATATAATGAGATGTCATCCAGTGGAATTAACAAGTATCCTGTATCAAGTTTTATTTCCGTGATGAAATCTTCAAACTCGAATGAATTTTTTACAAAATACGTAGTATTTTCTAAGCCTTTTGAATGATTAATTCCAATTTTATTAGAAACAAAATTTTTCATGTAAGTAGATCACAGTTAAACAAATTGTAATTATTTTCAACTTATAAATTGCCTGTATCATAATTTATACTTCCTGAGGATGACACAAGTGGTGTCGAACTAGTAGAAATAGAAAAATAAATTCTATTGACTGCATTCCAGAAGTTTTTCCTTTTCAGATAATAATAATGTTTCGCATGTGCTCCAAAAATTTTATTATACATATTTTTTGATTCAAATCCACACAAAACTATTCTGTTTACTCCTGAAGATGGCTAAGGTGTAGTTAAAGACTGTAAAATGAGAGATGAAAATATCAGATATTCAATAAGATTATCTCATCTCTATCACTCATATTCACTAATCCAGTTCGCTTCAATCATTTTAACCTGAATTTATCCTTGAAAATTAGGAAAAAATTTGAACGCAATCAAAGGACATGGGACGATATTGGCTTGAAAGAAAATTATCATCTACTGTTTGAGAACAAGACCGATGACACGCTTGGTTCATAAAATGAGGTAGAAGAAAGTTGCAGATGTTCACGATGTGCACATTACAATATTATTTTGAGATTATTGAAATAATTTTGAGTTGACGTGAGCCTGATTTCGATTATGTAAAAGTTATCAAAACTGACGCTATTGCGAGGAAAATGGATCCGACTGCAGAAACATCAAATGTGATGAAGAGCCAAATGTATTTTGCAACATTTTTGGAATAGAAATTAATTTTTTTAGTTCTGACTTTCTATGAATTACTGTGTGGATAGTTAAAGTTTCGCAAGAATATCTTATCATAAAAATTTATATACTAATTTAGAAAACAGTTTGCTGTTAGTGATGATGTAGCGTTAGTGAGTTAAGGATCAGACTTACATGCTGTCAACACAGATTCGTTCTCGATTCTACCTATTGTTCATTTTTTGTATCAACTGGTTTTGGAATATGCATTCCATAATCTATGATTATTCATCCAGAAGCTGCTATCATAGGTCGCGCAAGGCGATGTGCGTAATAGTATTGAGTTACAGTGTTATTGGGCGCCTTTTCTCTAAGTGAGGTTCTATGAAATCCCTGTAGTATTTTTCCTGTGTTTCATTTTAATTACACATGAAAATACAAACTGAACAGTAAGAGAGAAAAATACCATGAATGAAGGCATAAAATTCCAACAATTTTGACGGAGTATTAAACAGATCTACGGTCGAACAGTTCGGTATTCTTCAGAATGTTGGCTCGTTCTGTATTCTCAATTCAAGTAAGTCAACCTAGAAATCAACACACTATCTTGTCGAAAGCTCGTATTTATTATTCTCAAAAATAATTTAACGTAGCCTAACTCAATAATTACTGTAAAATACTGAGCCTGCAGTATACTCAAAAAGCATGATACAATGTACACATAAACATGAATTATTTCATTTCATTTGGTTCCTGATATCGCTAGATGTCAGTAATATGGCAGGTTGGTATACAAATATAGCTTTTTACACGACACAGTGAGGTACAGATGGAGCCAGTTCTTTTAAAAATTTGGTTGGAATTTAGGTTCATTCAAAAGCAGACTACTTTATGTTTTTGAAGAGATTAATAAAAAAACAACAAAAGTAGCTCAAATACAGTGAATCTGAACCAAATACTAGCTTTATAACCTTTTGCATGCGGCAAAATAACGTGACAGAGAATACCAAAGTTACAGGGCCCATATGAATTTGTGGAATAGTGCATCATTGATCATAAATCATGATTTGATTGGATTGAGGTACAGTTTGTCCTGGTCGTTCTTTTCCGGTCTTATTTCCCTTAGACATATATTTACCCGAGTACATATTACCCCAAATACATTTGCCATAGAGGCCAATGGGTAACGTGGCAGCACTGCTTCTATTTTGGAGCTGGGATTAGTTGGGATGAACAAAAAAACCTGCTGGAAACAAATCCTAAGCCGAACTTTTTTGGTAGGCTTATATTTTGAGGAGAAGTTCTACCAAAACCCATTATTAAATTGCGATGCCACAATAACAGCAGAAGCCTCAAAAATAGTACAGAATTGAAGCAAGGCTTGGAGCACGTTTCCGGTGAGCTTCTTTTCAATTTAGATCTCTATTTGTAATTATTTTTCCCAATATCTTTATGTTAATTGATAAAATTAATTAAATTCCAAATAATCCTAACTCTGACACAAGGGAGAATAATAAAGCGGACAAAAAAGAATTCAGGGAAAGACAGTAGGGAAGAAGGTCCTCAACGCTCATCTGAGCTTATTATTTCACTTAGAATACAATACACAGGGGATGTTCTTCTGTTTTTACTAACAATGTTTCTTTAATAATGTTTGAATATCTAAACTTTCGTGGAATGTTACAGTGTTAAGTCTTGCTGGCGTTATGTATCTGAATCGTTCTTGCGCACACATTTACAGCACTTTTCTCCTGATCTTGAGGAAAGAATTTATTTGTTTGTCAATTTCTGGAAGATGTATCTAAGCAGCCTGGAACATACAGTGTCCATCCATTTTAATGTTACATTCAATAAATTTCCTTAGACACAAAATACAAAAGGTTCATTTTGGTTCACTGATCAAGAATTTGATACATTTTCTCACTCAATGTGGGAATGAACGAGGCATCCACACCTTTTTGAAGATACTTTCATATTTATTATTGATGCATTGATAATAAATTGATCGAACTGAAGCTGTAAGAATAATAGGATCAGAAAAAGATAAGTATTCCATTATTTAAACTTTACTTCGAAGTATATTATGATCTCTTTGAAACCAAAACAAAATTTAAATGACGAAAATTATATTTGAGAAAAGTTTCGCGGCAATAAATTGAAAAGTCCCATTAGGCGTCACTTTAATGGTTTCCTAAGATGCTGCTATCGGGAAAAAGTTTGCTAGTATTTCAAAAACAATTAGGAACACGAAAGAAGTAACTATATAAGTAGCTTTTCCAGGGACGTTATCGCTCTGCTCTTTACCACTCACACGAGTTGTAACTATTCATAGTTTTTTTTCTGGTTAAGTCTACGTATGTTTATATAGGGTGTTCCATCTGAATCAGTTATTCCAAAAGTTATCTGTTACAATCATTGGGTCTTGATTTCAAGCTGCGAGGGATAAATATCAGCAAAAACAAAAATTGGCTTCCCATAATTGAAATAATGCATATAACACATGCTCATGTACATACTTACACAATATTTTTTCATAATAGACCTATACACTAAATAATTTTGGAACGTAAATGTTTGTGAGTCAAGATGAAGATATAAAGCTTAGTTGATGAATATGTAAGAATTTGATATGAGAAAGGCGGGTTCCACCATAAACGGGAAAATATCTATTATTGTCTACGAGATCAAGATGTTTAGAGTTATGTGATTTAAATGATAGGCCAGTTTAATGGATGTACTGCCTCTGAAGAAATGGTACAGGATTCAGCTGGAAATGACGTTCCAAGAAGTAAATGCAGTCGTCTCCTAACGACTTCATATGTTCATTGAATCCAAATTTCAGACATACTGTATACACGTACACAAACAAACGTATAATCTTGACCATATTATCGGATATAAAAAAAGTACTTCACGAGAAAAACTAATAGATGTAGTCTATGCCGTAGTATACGAAAAGGAACTAATTTATATGCAAGTATAATTGCGCAACATCAAAAATATTGATGGAATACGTGGTGTAGATCTCTAAATGATGAAATCCCCTTCCTGGTATTTAGTATTGTATTTACCCTCAAATTATTCAAATCATATAATAACATACATACGTAGTTACACTTGTCATGGCTGTAATGCATTGAGTTGTGCATATCAACAGGTTACATGAGTGCATACATTGTGTCAAGCGGCCGAACACGACTTGCTAACAGAATTCGGCCATTCACGCAAAACAGTACAGAGCTAGATACCATGCATCATTCTGGAGAGCAGAACATTGTTAGACGATGGACTGAAGTTGTAGGGGTCAACCACAGTCAATCAAGTATTATAATCAAGAGCTGCTTAAGCTGACTGGAATTCATTCCTAGAATGCATTAGATATTTAAAGCTACAGCCACAAGCATTTGAATGGTCGAATATCTTGATACACATTATCCTATAATATTAACTGTTATGATTGTATTTTTGATGGGACTCCCTTGAATCCTAGGAAGAAGCATGAGTTTAATCACCACTTCCTATACCATGTTGAAAAAATTTCCAACTTGCCTATATTGTAAGCATGATTCTGTTAGGTTGATATTATAGTATTTCAGACAATTTCTTGTATTCGTTTATTTATTTTGTTTTCTCCAACGATGACCTGATGAGCCAGAATCGATGAGGATTTTGATAAATTATTGTTGTCGAATGTTATTGTCTCTTATTTTGTTACAATATTTCATGTGGTGTCAACAGCTGGAGCTTTTAATATGATAAAATATTTGAATCAATATTTCGACATGGAAAAATGTGTGATGGAAATATTGTATCAATGAGGTACATAATATGAACAATTAAGGTATTTTTCTGAAGCTCAGCGAGTTGCCCTTAGTTCTACTTGAGGTCCTGTAATCCAGTTAAGACTCGAACTGTTTGATATTATTTCATGTTAAGATTGTTTTGACTTTATATATGGGAGAGCGGGAATTCAAGAATCAAGGATAATAGATGCATAACTGTATGTCCTCAGTGGGGCCAAGCAACCGATTTTACAATTGTCGAAGGACAGGGACGACCTACTACTCCTATCGACGTTGAGTTCCACTATTAGTATGCATTTAACTCCATGCAATTATAAGGGAAACAAAAAAAATATTTAGTATATTACCCGACTTCATGAAGAATTAGAAAGTATGCTCATAGGAAATTCAAACAATAATTGTGATTATAGATAACACTAAGCTGACTTTCATTGATTTCAGGCGGCTTTCTTGTAATTCCTGTGAAATGCCATCCGTGAAGGCTATTTAATCTATAACACTGAAGTACTTTCTTAGTCTTCCATGTCATTAATTGAGAAATATTAAACGGACAATAGTTGAAGTGGATCATGTGAATGAAGGCTTAAATTTCGTTGCGTACGAGGTCTTAAATGACGCAGTATGAGCCTCCAGTTTAGACAGATTATCAAACGACATGTAGTTCTCAATCTAGATCAGGTTAATCAACAAATGAGGCTTCGCTCTGCATTTTGAATTCAAGCTAGTGGACGAGACAGTCAATGCACTACGAAGTAGGGTCAAAAAGCTTGCCAAATATCAGGGATGGAGGTTGAAATGGAACATCAAACTATTTTTTGTCTCCTCTATATTCTTTTTCATCCCTTATATATTCGATCTATTGAATTATCTATTTGTTCATTCAGAGAAAATATATCTGTCCCTAGTGTCAGGATAGGTTAGAATTTTAGCCTTGACATCTCTATCCTCGTAGAAAAAACTCCGTTCTCTCTCTCCATCTTTGGAAAGAAATTATGGGAGCCAGATCTGTAGCGTAGTGTGTGTATTATAGTTCTTCAGAACCGCATCGGTGGATAGCAGGCACATTGCCTTGCAAAAAGAGCCAGTCTTCTTCAGTTTGGCTGCATTTGGTGAAGACGAGGGCGAAGTACGAAGCGAAGGCGAGGGCGAAACACAAGGCGAAGACGAAGACAGAGCCCAAGGCGTAGCTTAGTGCAGCCAAATTTTTGCGTGACAATAATGACAGTGTCCGTGTTGCATACGATATCTTTTGTAACAAGTGCACTGAAGTACCTCCTTTATTGAGCTTTAAATAAATTCAGATGCATTAAAACTATCTTATCGGCTTGACAAGAAGAAATTTGCAATTGCGATCACATTACAGTGAATTAATACAATAAAACATAACTTACGTGATATATTTTCCAAATTTTCTGTGCTATCAAGTTCACAATCAATGCACACACTATAATGAACACATCCTTCAATCCAAATTTATTTCGAATATCAATTTGAAATTATACCAAAAAATTTAGAAATGCAATGGCATCCATGATCCACAAATTTTATTTTTCCATTCATATTTTCATCAGTGTCATTTATTTGTGTATCCAACGTTTCTAATGATTCAGCAGTTTTCAGTTGGTTTTCTTCTCACGTCTAGTTGTTGTCGTCTTTTTGGATGATTCTCTAATTTTCTGTAAATTGAAGTTTATTCATTTCATTCAATTATACACTTTGTCTGTCTTATTGCTTGCACAATTCTAGTCTCCTGATGAAATTGTTGGTGGAAGCATATACTGACAATGAGTCACTCAACTAGTGACTTTTGGTTGTACAGAAATATACCGTTCTATATCTTTGACATAAATAGTGTGGTCAACCCATTACAGCAGTAAGTAGTGCTGTCTAGTGCTTAGAGCTGGATCACCTGAATTTATATAAATCGGTTCAGACTTATGCCAGATATTTAGTACCTATTTTTTACATACAATTATGTTCAATATGCACAAATTTGTTTTAGCTAGATACGATTATCTAAATCGGTATTTTCATAACTACTTCGCCGAATTGTTGATTGTCTGTACCTGGAGAAAGGATTCAGGTATCATGCTTACCTATATAAACTAGTTTATTGAATATCAGAAGTCCACATTGGCTCACCAATCACTGTTACAATCACAAAATGATATATTTGTTTGCATAATTGTACATTTAATCAGTAAACGTGAAAATATATTAAGATCTGGGAGGATTAAATACGACTCTGATACTTTCTGAATATAAATCTCCATGAATAATAATCCAGTCTCTTAGCGAGTATCCGCTGTGAGGTTCGTCACGGTAAAATTCTGGAAAACCTATATCTGGACGATTAAATCTTCTCACTGCAGCCCCTCCATTCCGCGAGCTTTTAACTTCCCTTCGTATCACTTGCTCCGCGATTTGGATTCAAGCTACTAGAATAGACAGTCAACACACTATTCATAGTTAGGGCCGCGAGCTTGCATTTATACCCGGAAGATAATTTAACGCCGCTTGACTTGCTACTCGTGAACAAATCAAATTTGCGAAATGAACTATTTATGCCACCAATCATCTTTTCAATGTTCAAAAGTTATGATACATTCACATATACAGTCCACATATCGATATGAATTATTCTGATTCAATTTGTCTTCTACTATCTCCAGATGTCGGTACTATCGCCAATCGGTATTATGGATGTCATTGACAGTTTGTTTTCACGTTGTCGCACAAACTTAGTGTGTGAAAAATATAATTGAATAGCCTCTCAAACTCAATACAATATATGATAAGTCAAATTACGACACAGTAGAGTTAAAGATAAACCTCAATCTTTGAATGCATGGTTGGAGCATTGGTTTGTACAAAAGCGAATCGGTATGTGCATTTCAAGGGATACTACAAGAGATCAGCCGCAAGAGACCTCGAAAACACTCAGGTAATTGAAATACAGTGATTTCCGATAGGAAACTACCTCTGACAGGTGACAAAATAACTTGACAAGGAATGCCGAGCTTGCAGGGTCATAATATGGTCTAGATACATCAGTAAGCAGCAGGCAAGTAAATATACAGAAGTAATGAATTAAAATAAAACAACAGGTATTCTAATTTGAATAGTATTCCAAATATCATCGTTGAAAATAATAAAACCTTGCGAAAACCGAGTAGCTTGACACTGCTGTCAGATCTATGACAAACCAACAACTTCTCAGACTACTTTGATAATTCGATTAATAATAATAACAATCGATAAAGGAGATAGAAAATGTGTAGTCTATTTTTCTGTCTGTGTTGATTTTTCCACACTTCTGTGTCCGCCCTTCACACAATTATTTCGCCTCTCAGAAGCACTCAAGCATGGAGGAAGAACTCGTATGGGAGCTTTTCTGGTGTCGAGCTACTGAGCTTTAGTAAGCTTTAATTATCTGTATTCATCGTGACTCGTCACAGCTTCGCCTTGCATTTCACCCCACGTTACAGTAGGGTGTTTGAACGCCAAATAGCCTAGGGATTTTCAAGTCAGCGGTCAAGAGAACATATTGATGTCATTTGGGAGTTATTCCGGACGATTAAAAGGAGTAAGCGTATTTTGGAGGACGAAAGATCAGAACAAGGGAGCATCGAGAAATTATTTTCAAATCGCAGATTGACGTGCTTACTCTGTACTTACTGTTGTGTCTGAATGAATTTGAGAAATATACACGTAGTTCTGCAAAGGTAATGAATTCTAACCAAAATTATAAAGACGTACGTCCAAATATTTCTTCGGATAAAATTTCTATCGAACTACTGGATATCCAAATTAGACATTAAGTTTTGTTCTTCAACATCCACTCCTTCACAATTTTTATAATTTTTTTAAGAAATACATTCAGTATTCTCTAAGCGCATCAATTAAATTTGTATCCTTAAGTCCTATTGAAGGATCTTTAGTGTAATAGATTACTTCTTGATTTCTCGTGTCTCGCTTCCAGCTATCACCATTGAAATCTTCAAATCTAGTCCTATCACTTTGAAGTATGAAATGATGGACCCCATAGTATGAAGAGCTTAATAGTATAGATTGATGAAGTTATTTTTGCTCCCTACAAACCATTCGTATCTTTGAAATGACGGAGTTATTTGCGCCATCCCAATTCGACTTTTGATTCTACATGGATACTTTTTTAAAAATAAATTCAGTGGTCCTTAATGGATATTTCCTGGTTTTCTGATTTAATTAAGTTTTTAATAACTTGGAGAGAATCAGGTAAGAAATCCCTATGGTAATGATTCTGTCTATCAGCAATTTAATTTAAATCCGAATTTCTCCTGGGAATTTCCTGGCAACAGTAACAACATAGTTAAACAGATATTGGTCTAAAAGTGTATTTGCAAATGTTCACTGGAATATCATTAAAGTTATTTATAGTGCTGAATTTTACGTTCTACCCACGTACCGTAAAATGAACTAATAATTTTTCCGGTGCGCGGATAGAGCTGGTGAAAAAAATTCAATTTACTGTGATACTTGTACTACGTAGTCATTAAACCCTTCCTCTTTTATTTATAACTTTCTTTTGCTTCATAGTGTTGTTTAGTAAAGGCTAGAAACATGAATTATTTATCGCTGCTGGAAATTTCAGGGAGTGACTTCAAAATTGGTCTCACGTTTAAAACGATTGCGGTAAAGTTGAAAGTTTGTGTCTGAAAGACAAAGAAAAGTCGGATTGCGGGCGTTAACAGTTGGTGACACCCACTCAATATGTAATGGCGATTGGCCTGAGTGACCTGCTTCGCCCTCTCACCCGGACAAGAACGGAAATCTGCAAAGAACGTCTGTTACCTTTACACTCCACTTATTCCCTGGAATATATTGCGACAACGTAATTCCAAGTATATTTTATTTGTGAGTTATATCCATAGTGAAAAGCTCCTTTCTTCGTCAGGAGAATGATTTCCTTCAGGGAATTCAACTGCAAAAAATAAACTCCATTCGTATTTTGCTCAAATTATCCAACTTGTAATAACTGGAGGGTATTTGTTATTCAGAAGCTTATAAAATGATATCTCTGATATACAAGTCTGAATATTTATGAGTAGGTGGAAGTGAATTTGATGACTTGATGAGTCTCTGTATGGACGGAACAAGTGTGTGTAAAGGTACCGCTCAATCTTCAATGATTGTTTGGAAACTGACTATTAGATTTGAATCAATGTGAAACATTCAGACCCAGGTTCATAAAACATCCCTTGTTTTGTGTTTCTCATCTCTTAAAACAGAATATGCTGCTCCCATATACAGAGTGATCAATAATGATTGTCTGACAAGTGACAGGCAAAAGTTCGCATTTTGATCAAAACTATCTTCATGGAATAAAGTTAGTATGAATTTATTTATTTTGAAAACTACAATACCGACAATTCAAGAACACAATGGCGTATATTTTGCATATTTTGTGACGGATTCGTTCATAATCTGATTCAATAAACCAAAAAGTAAGTAAATAGCTGTATTATTGACTGATTTTTCAGAACTTATTATTATTCTACCAAATTATTAGGTTAGAATAGTGTTTTAAGAGGAACTGTCATCTGTCACTTGAAAGTCACTGTCTCAAACAGGTGGCAAAGAAAAAATCAGAGCAAAGCGGCACGGACAATCATTTTTGATCACTCTGTATAATGTCACACTAAATTCAACACAAAATTAATATTCAAGTTTTGAGAGCCAGTAAATTATTCTCACAGTAGAGTTTTCCAGAAGAGACTGATTCAAATATCAAGCTTGCAACATTTCAAGAGATAGTACCTTAAAAATTTCCATGCAACTGACTCTCAGATGTCTTATTTTATTTTTGATTCATTCAGTCTAACGGATTTCATAAAAATTAATATTGTAAGTTTAGCTTCAATTTAGTAGATGGAGTAGCATACAGATATTATTCTTGCCCAATGGATGTCAACGTATGAGGTGACATCTCTGGTGCACAGTTCTGTTGTCTGTGGCATCGTTTTAAATACACTTGGCAAAAAAAAAACCACATCACCTGAAATATTGATTTCTCACCTCAGACCAACATAGCTCGATTGGTTTTGATCGAAAATGGATGAATCATCTTGTATATATACATATTATTGAACGAAGCTTTATACTTCACACCTTTTTTTCTGTAGAACCAACGGCAGAGGAGCAAGAGAAGAAAGTTTGACGGAAAACATGAGGAGAACTGCGTTTTTCTACAAGCTGCCAATTTTTGAGAGCAGATATCTCTGTTCTCTGAATTTATACATTAGGGTGGGCCAGAAATAATGACTTTTTTTCTCCATTTACCGTGAAAATATGTTTCAGGATGATGAGAAAAAAATTCTGATGAAGTTTGAGCTCTTAATATTGATATTTAGAGGTGCCTCTTTGTGATTTTTGATCTGTCATCTAAATAACACGAGAAATAGTTATTTTTGTATCAATTTTGCGAAGTGATAGTTTTTTTTTGTTGCGCGTGAGAATGTCAATTTTAACCGAGACCAGAAGGTCTAGGTAACAAATTCATTCGGTAGCGCAACAAAATACAATCACTTCGCACACGAAATACAAATAATATTCTTTCGCCAAATGTCAAAAAATAATAGATCAACAATAATTATTGTTTTGTACAGTAAAATGTAGAGAAAAAGTACAAACTATAATTAATTTGCAGTCACCTGGGTATTGTAACCAAAAGTATGCGCAATTGTTGTTTGATAAATAAAGAACTGTCAACAATTAATTTCTATATTCAAAAATAAGTAGGTTTGTGTACAAATTAATATTTCTTTTTTGTTAAATACCTGTTTGTTTCTATCCTTGTAGCATTATTGAACTGATTTATATTAGATTGGGTGTGCAAAAATATGGTTCATTTTTTTACTAGTGAAAAAATCACGAACTTTGCGTATCCATAACAATACAAAAATATCATGTTTTTTGACAGTTGGCGAAAATTTTTTTTTTCAATTTGGAGTTTTATTGCATTCTAAGGAATTGGCGTGTCATGAAAATCAATACATGTTCTTGTGGGAAATTGAACGATCTAAAAAGGTCTGACATGATTTTTTGCTAAGTCGACTCGTTTAAGAATTATTCAAGGCTCAAGTTCAGCCTGAAATGGTATATGATGACTCATATATTTTTTTAATTTTGTCACGAAATAATGGCTCAAAATCATTGAACATCATATCGAATAGTGTTCAGTGGCAAAGCTTCAAAATGTTTACGAAATACTAATAATCGTGATAAAGTTTAAATAAATAGTAGGTCATCATATACCGTTCAAGGTTAAACTTTGAAATCATATTCGACCTTTTTTGGAGATTGTTCAATTCCCTACAAGAATGAGTACTGATTTTCATAACGCGCTAATCCGTTAGAACTCAATAAAACTCCAAATTGAAAAAATCTCTTTTCTCGTGTTATTCAAATGGAAAATAAAAAAAAACACGAAGAGGCACCTCTTAATATTATTATCAGGAGCTCAAACTTCATCAGAATTCATATTTTATCATCTTGAACGATATTTTCACGGTAACTAAAGAAAAAAAATAGTTATTATTTTTGGCCCACCAAACGTATACAAGTAAAGCTATAGAAAATTCCTCAAGCTTCAATTTTTAATTTGAAATTTTCGCGCTAGGACAGACCGTTTTCAAGTTATGAGCAAAAAACAATGTAAACGGATCTTCAAAGACCCTCCCTCTCTCCGGCGGCATGGTAATTCCAGTTTGGGCTATTAAATTTTGATCAGGGGACCTCCTTGATGACATTTCTGGAACAATTCGTAGCACACAAGTTAGTTCCTCTATTTTTCCTATTTTAGTCTGTTTTGCCTGGACTAACACATGATGTGCAAAACCTGACCGACAACCTCCTCGTGGTGCACATTGGGCAAAACTAATGTCAGCAGTTGAATTAATCATTTTCTAGTGCATCATACGAATTGGCAAAATGTCACAATTTTAAGTCAAAAACGTTTTGTTTTTCTTTGTCGTGTGCCAGGAGGTGAATTTGGTTTGATGATATATTAATTGCATATCTACTTATGTGAAGAGATCTTCAAACTTTTCTGAACTTAGAAGATCATCAATTTCCGTACCAAATTGGCAGAGTAAAGACCAAAAAGCGTATGATGTATTTTTTTTGTCCAATATATAACATTGCGCCAGGTCGTTGCAGACACTCGATTTCTGGTGCAATTTGGAAGAAAATGAATAAACTTGATTTCTTGGATTGTAAGTAGAGTTGATGATTTTTTCTGCAACCGGTACAAGCTTTTATAGCTTGATATTTTTTGACAGCAAAAACATTTCTTTTGAGGGATGTGATAGGAAAAACGATGTACTTGGCGTCAGGATTTCTTATACTCATCCATTTTGGATCAAGTTAACCAAGTTTTAGCGGTTCGAAAAGTCAGTATTTTTGGTACATTTTCAAGAGATGTGTTTCGTCCTACTCCTCCGGCCTATAATATGATAGAGGAAGTATTGTAATCGTGTTTTTTTGATAGCTCGAGATTTTGATGAATCTTCACGTTTTAGACCTTACTGAACCCGGAAAACATAATTTTGAAAAAAATCGGTCTGTCGGTTAGTCGATCTGTCCAGAAGCACGGTAACTTGAGAACGCGTACAAATTTCCGACTGAAATTTTATATTCAAGTTTTATATCAAAAAAAAATCCAAAATCATCAGCGGATCATTTGTTATTATTGGAATTTGAATTATTATAGAATTTGTTATATTTCTCTAATCCACGAAAATAATAAGAATCATAATGTGGAGCTAAAATTATTACCACTTATATTTTGACATCACATGCAAACCTTCGTCAATTATTTTTTCTCTCAATAAGTAATTTGGCTCTATCGTGTTTTGTATCAAATTGAAGCCTTTGTGGTGATAATTCTAGTAGAAATTTTAGAGAGGATATTTGAACGATTATCAATTGTTTCTTTCACAAATCATTCGAATGATGTCGAGTTTGACTTTTTGAGCTTTCGAGGAAATAAGCCTGATAGATATAAAAAAAAATGAAGTAGTGGAATCCACGTTACCATCTTCAAATTACAATTCCGGCGGTCAAATGTGGGAACTGTATGTTCCAATAAATTAAAGACTCCGAAAACTTACAAAAAGGGTTTCCATTCTCAAAAATACTTATTCTATGTAAGTACTGAAAAATAACTACCATCTGTCACTTTAACAATAACAGCTGTCACTTTAACAGTAACTGCTGTCACTTTGACAATGTCAGTTGTTGATCTGACAATGACAGTTGTCACTTTGACAACCAATTGATGCGAAACTTTACATTTCTGAAGCAGCGTTGAAACTGGCCATGAAATTCATGATCGGGGAGGTAATGTGTGGCCACAGCGAATATTTTGTTATTTTAAGATGATTGTGTATAAACCGACACTTAATTCAAATTGAGTGAGAGAAATCAAAATGTTAGACCAATTAATTAATCCTGCTTCTCTCCAACTTTTGACTTTCAGCTTTCATTCATATGAATTATGAGTTCAAATAGATGATACCAACTTATAGAGCTTTCCTTTGGGTAATATTTATGACGCAAAAATCCAATGTTTTCGGCTTAGCTGGACTGTTTGATGAGTCCCATTGCGATTAGAATGGAAGACTGTATTCAAGTTATTCTTCTGAACTCAACTTTGTTATGTGCACTCTGTGATTAGTCTTTTTGATTCAATTTTGAGTAGCTGCATGGATATATGAGCGAGAAAAAAATATGTGTAACAATACTACCAGTACCTCAATTCAATGAATCAATGTGTATTGGTCTCATTATTCGAATAACAAATATCATTTTATAGCGAGTTGGAACTTTTTCAGATTGAACAGAATGCTATTCTTAAGTCTTGTCCTTGAAAAGTCCAGGTGAATCAATTGCCGAAAATATTGGACATGCCATATAAATTTTTGATGTTTTGCGTTGTAGTACGTGATATAAAAATTTAAAAAGATCGATCACGCCTTCTTCGCTATACACGTGTCAGACACTATTTTTAGTGCACATTGGTAAATTAGTTAATATTCTCTGATCAGTGTAGTCGTCAAGCCACGGGTACTCTCAGCTTTTGTTGAAAGTAAACAACAGAGTATACTAATCTCTTGTTTGAAGCTTAGAACGATCTCTCATCTACTTGATTACAAAGTTAGAAATTCATAAAATAATATTAGTGCATATTAATATGGATCTAAGATTTGATCTCAAATTTCCTGTATTCCTATACAGGCTTTGTGGGTGTCTGAAAAAGCTTTCAGGTTCAAAGAGCAAACCATGTCTATTTAATGTTAATTCATGCCACTTGCACGGTTTCCATTTTATGCAATCCGATTAGGATGGTTTGGCGTTATCACAGCTCTGGCGCCTAGCGTTTCAGCATCCATCTGTTCTCTTCTGCTTCGAGTAAGTAATGAGATGTCCGTCAGTGCATCTGCCAGCACGCAAAGCTCTCGGCTCTGCGAATAAATGACCTGACTGTTGGATCGTTTGTTGCCGTGGATATGGACTATGGACTTCTCTCTAAGAGCTAAGAGGATTTGCTGGCCAGGGAATACAAGTCAAACACTCTCACACGCACACACACAGCCACATTTTTTTATTGAGACCTGCTGTTTGTTTACCGTCCTGTTTTGTCCTGTGCTATTTGCTTCCTTCTACCTTGTTTATTTCTCATTGATTTTTAGTCTGGAACGTTACTACTGTGTCTAATGAACTGCCAGCCGGAAGATTGACAGAATAAATATTCATTGAACTTTATTGTCGAGAGAATTTATAAAATCTAATGTAAAATATAATTAATGATTATTCCATAATATCAAGTACAATAAAAAAGGAGCAATCTTTTGACCATTATCAGGGAGTGTCACACTAAGATTGTTCATGCGTGTATTGAGCACACAAACTCACATATTTCAATATTGGCAGGAGTGAATGAGGCTGAATAAATTTATGGAATCTTTAGAGGGAGTTGGGTCACGTATAATGATGGACCTTTTCTTTCAGAATCTTGATCTTGTCCTAATTGGCAACCCTTGTCAATATTACTCACACAATGTCTCTTTCGCACATTCCCCGTAAATAATGTGGAATTTGTCTGTAATTCCACCCTTGCATCCCACCTATGTCGTATCATACGCTCTTGTTTCTGACACATCGTATGCGCAAATCATTATGAATGGATTTTAGTTGCGAACAAGTTCCGCAGGCATTGAAAGTTTGAAAATAGTTGGAGCCATTGTCATATACGAGCAGACATGTAAAATGTTTTGTAAGGGTAGATTGAGTACCTACACATTGTTCTGTATTTCAAAGGTACCCAGTGTTATCGGTTATAACCTAAAGCAATTGCCTCAACACGTTCTATAGTTATTATATTGATTCATATTTTATTGTATTAGTTGGTAATTCATGCGATACGATGATCCGTTCGTAGATAGAGTTCAGGAAAAAAATACCTGATAGTCCAGAACTCGACAGCACGTTATGATTCCTGATCGGACTCACGGTCAAATTGTATGTGAATCGTTCCTGTATTTAATGATGAATAGTATGCCACACTTCATAAATGCAAGGTCAGAAAATAGGTTAATTCTGGTCAAGCTTTCCGAGATAACCTCCCTGATAGAACTTTCAATTGAAACTAATACTAATCGATAGCAATGATCCAGTATTCTATGAAGAATCCAGGATGTCATCCCCTGTCCTTTCTAGAATGGCGGCAATCATCCCTAAACTTATTTGATCAAGCTTACGATATATATTTTCTTCTTATTGAAGACCGAATCTTCTGATCACGAGGAAATCAAGGTATCGCCTTCCCACCTGATCGGAAGGGCAGCAGCCATACTTAAAATAATTCGATTCCTAGGTGCCAATTTCGAGCGCAACTGGACTTCTCGCATCGAATGTACGATTATTTTGTTCAAATTGTAGCTCAAGTCTCCCTGAACACGAGAAAAACAAAGTGCTGCCACTCGCCCTGTCTTGAATGTAACGCGTTTATGTACACAACTTCCCTCATTGAACTCAAGATTTTGATCAATTTGAAATTTAAACCTTCCTGAAAATGGAAAACCCGCGATACATTCGATGGGAGAAGTACAATTGCGTTCGAAATTACGACTTAAAAATCGGATAGAATTTAAGATTGGCTGTCGTCTTCCCGAACAAGCTGGGAGAAAGCATTTTGGTATGCCCTTGTTAAGAAAGGCTCATGCTACAATTGAAAAATATTCATACATTTGATGAGAGAGGTACAGCATCGTTCGAAATTGGGACCCATAAATCAAATAATTCCAAATGTGGCTGTTGCCCTTCCAGACATTTGGAGGAGCGGTACCTTGGTTCTTACGTTGCGAGGAAGGTTTTTGCTTCAATTTGAAGGAAATAATCATTCCACGCTCGATCAGGGAGATTTGATACGAGAATAGGTTACACTTAGGGATGCCTACCGCCCTCCTGGACAGCTGTACAGGACAGAGAGTAGCACCCTAGTTTTTATTCAACCTATTTGACCTCTACTATCGATTGGTACTAGTTTCTATTGTAAGTTTTATCAGAGAAGCCGCGTAGAGAGGCTTGATCAAATTTTACCTTTTTTTCGACACTTAGGATAGGATCCTGTATTTATCAAGTCTGGCATCCTTTTTAATGCTAAATACCCGATTGATTCAAATACAATTTGGCCGTTAGTTTAATCAGGAAACATGAGGCTCTCAAACTATTTCAATGAAAAGTCTTTCGAGAAATATTAGAACTTTATAACAATCTCCAAATGGAGAGCTGTACTACTTACATAGTAATAGGAAAAAGTAAATGGGCGTTTGTTTTTTTATTTGTATGGAAACATGACGTGTCTGGTATCAAAGACCAATATTGGTCTGCCTACAATAAAGTTTTCTGCCGCTAGTCGTTATGAAAAAAAGAGCTTCACTGACACTACGAAGTTAAAGACATAAAATGTGCTGTTATGAAATTGATGTTATTTTAACGTACATCGTCCTCTGGTAATTTATAGATCTTGAGAATTAGTAGACAGTTATGTGGCAACATAATTGTCCTTGAGATATCCTTCATTCGTTGTCGCGAAGCTCAATAAAGAATTTATTCATTTAGATGAAATGTAGCCTGGTTGCTGGATGCAGTGACTGGACATCCATCCAAATTAGCAGTGGATTGTTTCGTACAACTTCTGACGATTAATCATGCTATGCACACAAACACGAACCAGGGTTAATGAAGATGTATAGAAGTAATTACCAACATTCAAAGAATCCCACTACAACTATAGCCTTATTAGTTCATAAGCTCTGGGTATTTTCAGTGTGAGAGTATACAAAAGATACTTGGAATTCAAAATTTATTACTTTCTGCGAAGATAATAAATGAGTCAAGGAATGCAACTAGTATCACAGCAGAATGAATTCCTGGAATATATATCTAGCATGTTCAAACGGAAGTCTTATTACAATAATACCTGATATTATAAAACGCAGATTAATTTACTTCCCGAGTAAATTAGATGACACTCGATTATCTGACAGCAATGATCTTGTTGTCATAAAGAAATTCGAATTGATTAGGATTTGTCAGATTATTCTAGAAATGAATCCACTTATTCTTTCATCATATCGGCTATAAGACATTTATCAAAATAGATAATATTGTTATTCCAGTATGTCGCCAATTCCATCAATGTTCAACTGGTTTATTATTGTTGTCATAATAATACCGATACCAGAGTGATGACGTAGCAACCAATACTCGAGGACATCATTTTGAAAGATAGCAAACAAGAAAGTCATGTTGCCTAGTTACAGCAAGTAACTAGAGTAATTTCTCTGATGCAGGGGCCACACTTATGTCTAATGCCGTTAAGTAAGGCGTTATGTGACAATTGACATATTGTCAATGACAATGTGTTGATTATTGAATCACGCCTCAATTAATGACATTAGACGTAAATATGGCCCCAGCATTACAGAAATCATAATGACAGGACATGTATTGCTGAAAATTTTGATTGAAATAGTACATTAGTTGGACATTAAACATCGAAGGCACCACGGGGGTTGAGCGGACGATAATGTCTACGGTCAACGAACACACTTCGGGCCAGAGGCCCTCGGAAAATACACTCCTAACCCCAAGCATTATTGTCCTTGCAACACCCTCGATACCCTAACTACTATAACTGTTTTTTATTATGACAGGTAAGATAACACTGCCATTCATACATAACTCAGATATCACAGTAGAAATAGACCTAAATGGTATGCAGATGAATGGAACCAAAAAGGGATTCTCTCTCATTAAACTATGAATCACGATGAGAAGATAGCCGTGCAGACAATTTTAGGAGGAAGGTGCTCTTAGTGCTGGAATAACATCAGGATCATATTTGAGTTGCAAAGGGAAGTGATCTGATATCAAAAAACAGTATGCCATCGCATCCATGCCGGAATTCCGTTACGACAAAATAAGTTTGCGCAATATCAACTTCCCAAGCTCCTGCTACCGATTCCTCAATTATCCTCGCAGAAAATACAGGAACGATTTCCCACCTTATACTCCCTCTCGAGCTTTCGGGTGATACAGATTCGTTCGTGTACGTGTAGAGCTTGAGACACTCTGTATGAATTTGAAACACCATGAAACTCCAGAATCAAGATACTCACATATTCTCAAGTACAGAAGCGCACCTTCACTTGAAATGACAGTTTATTAATTAACCCTTCTTTGTCACCAGTGATCGCTAGTATTTGCATGGAATGATGTGGAAGAAATTGATATAAGGTACATCAGGCAAACCAAAACTATGTTTTAGATTTGCGGCCATTAGTGAGATAAATTGCACAACTTGCTAGAACACTTGATTAGCATCGCGTCTACAATCAAAAGCTCACGGTGGGGACAGAAAACATTATTTTTTCTTGACGTCCTAGTTAAGTGGGACAACGAGCACATTCAGAATAAATTCCTGAGGAAACAGACTCACATGGGACCATATTTGAGCTACAACAACAAAAAAGCAAACAGAACAGATCAAATTTTTGACCAATCTCAGCAACTACATTTATCTTATCTTATCTTGTTCAAAATAGATATTTCGTCAAGTTGATAGAAAAGAATATCAGACAACACGAAGACAAAATCACAACCACTAAGAGGAACAAAAAGAATTCATGGACCAATTATTGAGCATTCGACTAGAACTTTCAGAAGTGTCCTTTTCAGAATGCTGCCGGATCGATGATCAAACAAATAGGTATACAAATCGGAGCAACTGGAAAAATGTGGAGGTCTGGTCTAATAGAAATCAAAAGAACATAGGAATGTGCAGAATTGCGGATCATGTATAGGTACACCATCATTATATCAAATAGAAAGAGGCTGTAATCATTCACTTTGAAGCACATTGGCATGGAAAAAATCCAAAAAATCAGCATACATTTCTCAAAACGATCAAATTTTCAGCCAATCGAATGCTGATATCCACAAAACATGATGACAATTTACTGATTAGCTAGGCCAGCATAGTATTCAAGAAAAGAAACCTTCATAGCCCATCATTTACTGATTGAGTATACAAGCATGTAACGAAAATCCGAAGAATTAGCACATATTTCTTGAAGTCATCAAGTTTCAAGCCAATCGAATGCTGACATTCCCAAAACTTTGTAAGTCTTTACTGCTCAGCTAGACCAGCTAAAAATACAAGAAGATGAACCTTTATAGCTTTATCATTCACTGATTAGGTGTACAAGCCTGTAGCTCCAGTTGTGATATTTGATAATGATTTGAGATTCACACCATTCGAACCGTTGTGACGAATAGGAATAATGATAGTTCGATATCTATCGTTTATCAATCATCAAATATCATCCATATTCTCAAATGAAATATCATTGATGGTTATCAACTCTATCATTAATAGTGACTTGCGATAATTTGATCAAAGCTCACAATAACTAAGTTATCTATCTATATAAATAAAAATCAATGTTTGTATGTTTGTATCTTATGCGTTCCGAAACTATTGATCAGATTGTGGTGAGACTTTGATAAAATGTTCTGAGGACGTACGAGACGGTTCGTGGCAAAAAAAATCCATATAAATGACTTTTTTTTTCAATGAATTTTTCTGCTTTGGTGGAAAGAGTGTATATTATCAATGACTTAATACACAAATAATTAACTATCATTATTACTTCATCAAAGTTCATATCGAAAATTAGAATGATATCAGTATTATATAAAACAATGTCTGGATACTTACACCATTCATAAATCAAGAACGGCATGAGCGAATTTCATTATCTTTAATGAATATGTTTTATTTATAATAATGATTAGAAACACAACGTTTCAACAGCAGAGTGCTGCCTTTTTCAAGTGTAAAAGTATAATGAATATATATTAATTATACTTTTACACTTGAAGCAGGCAGCACTTTGCTGTTGAAACATTATGTTTCTAATCATTATTATATACAAAACTTTTCCAAATGAAACATATTCATCAAAAAATGAGCTCTGAAAAGTTTTTTCCTTCATTATCTTTGATTTTTTGTATTTGTCTCCGTTCAGAATAGCAGAAGAAGTATAAAAAATCGGGAGGATAAATGTCATCCTCTAATACATTTTGTATAAAACAGATTCTTTGATGGTATTATTAGAACTTATTCATCGTATTCAGCTTATAAGATTTCCCTTAGGATGGAACAAACTAAAGTAGCCGATAGGACTTGAAAATGAATTTAGAAATTTCAGGTTCTATCGGCTGCTTTTTTCGCCATGCGAGCGAAACGACCTTGGTCAATAATAAAACGAGCTTAGATAACTGTAAACTGCCGTGTGAGCGAAGTGAGATCGGTCAATACCAAGCTGCTGTGCGAGCGAAAAGAGCTCAGGTAACGGCAAGCTGCCGTGCGAGTAAAACAAGCTCGGTTGACTTTAGGCTATCGTGCGATCTAAGTGAGCTCGGTCACCTGTAGAACGTCGTGCGAGCGAAACGAGATTGATCAAAGGTAAGATGCCGTGCGAGCGAAGCGTGCTCGGTCTACGTTAAGACGCCGTGCGAGCGTTGCAAACTCAGTTAAAGGCAAGCAGCCGTGTGAACAAAGCGACGTCGCTCAACAGTAAATCGTCATATGAACGAAGCGAGTTTGGTGGACTTAGATTATTCCCAGTACATGCATATTGATTCCACTGTTACATTTTGGTTAGGTTCATATTCAAATAGGCAAGT
This sequence comes from Dromius quadrimaculatus, assembly GCA_963989225.1. Classification (NCBI taxonomy): domain Eukaryota; kingdom Metazoa; phylum Arthropoda; class Insecta; order Coleoptera; family Carabidae; genus Dromius; species Dromius quadrimaculatus. Next base: position 11,743,139 of record OZ022328.1, read on the forward strand.
TATGTCCAATATAATAAATACTTCTATATAATCACTTGAATATGTCATGTGTAACTCACATATTTAATGTTCAATCTTTGATAAATAACAAGACAGAAAGTAATATAAACTTAAAAGACATTCAGTGGAACTGCAAAGTCTCGACCAAGTACAAATATCTCCTATTTTGATTGATTTCCTACGAAAGAAGATCTTTTCACAGTTTGACATGTCCTTATTATTTCCGGGTTATAATAAGGTCCTGATATAAAAGGTAGGCTCAAGTACCTTGCAATCTGAATTTATTAATTCTGTGGCGTTACGAAGTACACCGGGTCAGCTAATATCAAATAAATACAAAAATCATGTCCGTAGTGAGGCTTGAACCCAAGAAGTATGTGACAAATTGATACGGATGTAGACACAATCTAGTAGTTTACTTTGTTAGATTGATCAATATCTTGTGATCTTTCGTGGAGAGTACTCGACATAGTATATTATAATCCAGTCAAAATCATAGTACCTTTCGTTTCCAGCCATGACCTGCAAATTACAAACCGGAATATTTGCTGAAGCTCATGGCTCTGTACATATATAGAAAACCCACTGCAAAGTTGTAAAATCATTTAGCATTCTTCCAATTCAAGTTGAATCAATCTTCAAATCCTTTGTTCCATTTACTTGTTACTCTTGAAGTCAGATGTCAGTTGGACAAATGGACAGATTTCCTGTATTCGTTTTTTCCGTATACAAGACGTCCTGGTCTAATAAGAAACACAATCACTGTCCAGTCGAAGTGAAGGCAATTTGAGTGGATTTTTACCGTGTTTCTTCGGTTCGAACAACCTACGGAGAAGCGAGCCTGTCTCTAAGTTGGATTTGCTGCTCTTGAGAAGTTTCTCATGGAGCTAAATTCGAGGAAGCTAATATTGCGAGATCAATATAAGGAAAAGTAGAGTTCCCTATCTCTGAAACGACTCAGTTATCATACAAAATATGAACGTGCATCTACGACGCAATGTTCAAATGCAAAAACCTCAAAATGAACTTCAGTCTGATCATATCAATTTATACCCATTGGAATCTGTGTATTATCTACTCAAGCTTGAAGCGGTGTGCATTCGCCTCAAATTAGGATTGTATCCTCTGAAACTAATTACTCAGTTGTCTAAGTCAGTGAGTCGTATATCCCTGCTGCAGTATGTCATCACTCTCGCTGATCCTGGAAGCGATTCCAGGCGTTTCTGAGGATCCTCTAAGGAAATACAGAGACGGTTGTCCGTCTTACCCCTTCTCTCTTTCATCCCACCCCCAGTAGTTACAAATGGGAGTTTGTGCCCAATCTGCAACGAAGATCGTTCAGAACAAATTACACTTTGCGATGAGTTCGATATCCATCTTTCCACACAGCTAAGATTTACTTGTAACTTTTAAACGTATCCAAGAGATATGAAAACTTTGATGGTGTCGTCTTTCTCTTGCCAGAAGGAAACGTAAAAGGATGTTTCGCCTTGATTTAGCGATTGCGCTGGTGAAATATTACGCAATGCGTCAGTAATTTGTTATTTGGGTTATCCAAGAAATATTTGAGACTGGGAATCCCATTATAGAGAAAAAAATGTTCAAATTGCTGCGACAAATGAGTTATATTGACAGAATCCTAAAATGCTTTTCCAATTTATGTTCTATTGATTAGATAAAAGTTACCGGCATTACTCTTCAGATACATTCTAGGTGCAAAAGAGTAATTTGTAAATTGTAGAGATATAAGAAACTCGGAGTAATATGTAATATGAGTGAAAAAATCATTAACTTACCATTTATTGGGTAAGAGTCTGTAGGATTTCAACAGGAAGAATCAAATAGGAAATTGAAACATTGCTACAGAAAAAGCACAAAGTTCATGAAATCCAACAGACAAGTAGGTGGGGTTCTTTCTGAATGAACTAGCTATATAAAGTCTACGAGGTTAGTACAAATAATTCTCGATCGGAAACATAGATTTTGCTCAATCAATCATAATGCTATTATATTATTAGGACAAAAACCTCCAGATGGTGCTGTGCTGGACTTGAATGTCCAGTAGAATTGTTGTAGAAGTGACAGATAAACGATTTTTGTCTGTCACATGGAATGGATAGAATGGAAAATAGTGGATAAAATATACCCATTATAAATATAGATTGTGTTTTTATATATTATTGGCTTCCTCGCAACCTACTATATAGTTGAAAATCAGATACAGATATACTTTATTGAGCAGGCAGGACTGCTTCAAATTAAGAGAATACTAAATAATATCCAAGAATGAGCATAAAAATGCTACAATCCAAAATATTCCAATTAATTTATAGAATTCATCCTGTGTCAGTACAAAGTTTGGCAAAATTGTGGTTCTCAAAAATAACACAAATGTTAGTTAAATTTCTCCAGTTTGGTAGAAGTTAGACTTCTCGTTTTGTTATTATCTGAGATCGTATCTGAGATAAATTGCAAAGAGTAATTAATTTTTGAGTTTATTAATTACTTCCTTTGATGTTCTTTTGAGTAATTAACGATGTTTTGATAAAGCAAAAGCTCTGGCTAATGATTAGAAGCGATGCGAAAAATATATTCAATTAATTTTGTGCATAGTACTACCTATACTCATAACATATAGAACAAAAGGAGTTTTAGGAAGAAAGGAAATTGATATTATGGCAACCTTGTTCTTGAATTTGATCAAAAAAAATTTTCGTCTCGAATTTCCATCTTCTTCATTATTGCAAAATATATAACAATGTTTCGCCAATATTTGAGTCTAATTTTTTTAAACGTTAAGTTGCCAACCAGCTGTTGACAATGGGCTCAGACGTGTGCCGATGGGGAGTTTTTTAGCGGTGGTAAGAAGAGACTAGTTAACAAACTGACAAGTGTATTGTTTGTCAAATGTAGGTTATCATTCCTGAACTTTATTGTTTACTTGTTCATCAACTAGCAATAACGAACTTTGTAGGAAAATAGACCGTACAGTTAATACAGATTGAATTTAAAAGCGTTTCTTAATTCAAATGATTGTCTTCCAAACATTATTTTCAACAAGATCATCATGCAATAACATGTAATTACTATCTGGAAATGGTTCTTTTGATCCAAATTTCAGAGGAATATCTGCAGTTTGTGATTCAAAAACTTAATTTTGCCTTCAGACTTTAAAAAATGGGCTGTTATACAGAATGCAACAGCTAAATGAGCCACCGCCAATAACTTCTATATTAATAAAGAGACAATAAAATACCATTGGACAATCTTAGGAAGGACCACAAGGGACATTCAACTATGGAAGAGAATATTTTTCGAGACCAGCGGCTCTGAAGCTACAATAAAAAGTTATATTTTTACTTACTTGTACAAAGTACAAGGAAGTATTGTGAAACCGACAAAATTCACCTATCGAGAATTTGATAGAACAATCGAGTTGGCTGAAAGCTCATTTTACTTGACAGATTCTTAGAATCTCTTGGGTAAATCCAGAACGATCAACTGTGGAACGATGAGATTCTGATTCTATTATATGTATATATATATATATATATATATATATATATATATATATATCCAATGATTTACAAGTAAGTCACGTGATGTTCACGTCAGATTTTTTCAAATAGAATGCTATATATTTTTCATGTCCACTCGATGGAATATTTTTACTTGATTCAATTATATATTCGTTTCATATTCTCATATAATGAAAATTGAAGTGCAATTGAGATTTAAATGGATACTATTTTCATTATTATTCTTCAGTAGGATACGGAAAAGAAAATCTGCTAGGTGCCAATTTGAATCATATAATTATGTTAAGGAAGAGATGGAAATCACTATTTATGATGTTATTGACAAATAATTCAGTGTATTCAATTTGTGATTGAAGAATAACTATACACATAAAATTTATGTAGACTCCAATCGCATTTTTCCCGACATTCTCATTACGTAAGGATATAAAACGAGTACATAATTGAATTCAGAAAAGAAAACTAGATCGAATCGCTATTTAATACAATATAACTTTGAGTTGTAGCTTTTGAGTCCTCTGGATCCTGCATAAGATTGTCACTAGATTATCTTATTGTATACTTGACAACATAGCTGTTATACCTTATATAAGAGCTAGTCCATATGTTTCGTAGTGAAGTGAAACATACACAAGTCTCGCGGAAACCGAGAGACATTAAAATGAAATCACTGCTGATCTTAACAATTTATTTATTTAAATAAGAACAACAATAATAAACAATTGACTGAATGTCGATGAACTTAATGCTTTGGTTGACTGATGATCAAGTGACAACATTGACTGATGGTCAAGTGACGAGTGTATTGACTACTGGTCAACTGACAACTGTCTGTCTAAAATGAACAAGGGTTAACATGTTGAGATATTTCGGGGGTGGGGTAAGAATAAATGCGGATTGGCTGTTCACAAGGGTGATGTTTCCAGTCTTAACACCATATGAAGAGCGATAAACGCGCGTTGGATTAAAGCGCGTTTCCAATTATCATAAAATTGCTATTAAGTGAACACATGACTACGCGCATTGGTGAATAACGCGCGTTCAACGCTGCGATAACGCAAACACTCTGTCTATGCGCGTCGGCGCGTTAGAACATGTCTGAACATAGCATAGATTTGAGTTGATGTGTTGAGTTGCAACGGGCAATTTGAAACGGTAGGCTGTCCAATATTTTCGAAAAAGTTTTCTCAAAAATCAAAAATGGGTGGAGAAGAATTTGATACTAATTTATCGATCAATGGAATCGAGGAAGAACTTCAATTTGGAATATGACATGTAGTCAATATTCAAATAAAATCAGCAAACTTAAGACTGCGAATCGGATAAAGTGTAATATACAAGCTTGAGGTAAGTCCATTTTGTAAGATAGGATTAACCCAACACTCTCGTTCTTTCTGTTTATGACTGTTGTGTAACTGCCTCAAAGATGTCACCTCTTGTGTAGGTGAGGGTAGATACTAGATCTTCACCCTTACTTAGCCACTCCACTTACAAATGTCGAAAGGAAATATTTTAAGTCAGTTATCATTTTAATTATGATCCCTAAACTGCGCAAGCCATCGCATGAAGTTTCGTCTTATAGACCTATTTCTTTGTTGCCTATAACATCAAAGGTATTTGAAAAAATATATCTCAAAAGATTGAAATCTATAATTGAGACTAAAGAATCAATTCCAACCCACCAATTCGGGGTTAGAGAAAAACAGTCGACAATTGACCAAGTGCATAGAATAACAAATATAATATGTGCGGCAGTCTTTTTGGATGTAGCCCAAGCCTTCGTTAAGGTATGGCACGAAGGATTAAAACAAACTCAAATGCCTTCTAACTAGTCAACATTCCTAAATCCTAGAATCCTATATCTCAGACAGATACTTTAGAGTGAAACAAGAAGAAACCTACTCAAAACTTAAAAAGATAAACGCAGGTGTTCCACAAGGAAGTGTATTAGGTCCAATATTATACGTTTTATACACCTGTGATGTTCCAAAACTGGCCAATAGCTTCATGGCCACATTTGCTGACGATACAGCTACTCTAGCTGTTGCAGATAGTAACAAGGAAACAACAAAGAATTTGCAAATCTCCATGACAAAATTTTTGAATGGACTAGAAGATGGCGCATTAAGCTTAACGAAGCTAAATCAACTCATGTAACCTTCACAAATAAATGTATACAATACGTACCTATTACTGTAAGCAACAAACAAATTCCCTACTCGAACCAAGCAAAATACTTAGGTATGACATTAGACGCAAAGCTTCGCTGTAAAGCTCATGTAAAAAAGAAGAGAGAGGAGCTTGACATTAAATTCAGGGAAATGTACTGGCTTATCGGAAAAAACTCGACCCTCTCCCAGTATAATAAGTTACTACTTTATAAGCAAGTACTCAGACCAGTATGGGAATATGGGTGCCAGCTTTGAGGCTGCACCAAAAAAAGTAATATTGATATAAACCAAAGATTCCAAAACAAAGCTCTCAGGACCATAGTTGATGCCCCCTGGTGTGTCAGGATCATAGATCTCCACCGGGATCTGCAAATAGAGAACGTAGACCGAACCATCAAGAAGATCGCCAAGTGTCACGAACAACGACTCAACCAACATGTCAACGTCGAAGCCATCCAACTATTGGACAACACACAGATGGTAAGAAGACTGAAAAGAATTAAATCTTTTGAGTTGGTGTAAATAGGTGAAAATCAGACCAAAAGTGCATAGTGTAGAGTCAGTGAAAAGCAGAGCAAAAGTGCATAGTGCATAAAGTCAGAGTAAAGCAAAGTATGTTGCGATGTACACGTTAAACCTGTGTAGATATCTCGGAACCTAAAAAATGTCAATGAATAATTACTTAGTCTAAACCTTGTTACCATAGTAAATTAAGTCAAACAAAAATAGCTCATTAGTCTAAGACTAGATTCTCATGTAATTAAGCAATAAGCTTAATGTAATTATAAAAACAAAAGTTATCATTGAGTTATCATTAAGTTATATTGAGTTATCACCCAGTTATCATTCAGTTAACACTCAGTTGTCATCAGATAGCCAAAACTTTATTTCATAAGCATCACGTTTTGTACATATTATTAATTATTCAAGTAAACTAGTTGGTAATCACGTGTATGTTTTTCACTTATGAACATTCAGGTCTAAAGGAATCCTTTAGACATTTTAAGTGTTTCCATACACAAAGGCGAAACAATGATGCTGTCTTCTTCGATATAGCATCCATGAATTAATTGCATCTGCAAAGTCTATCTTCGACAGAATATAACACTCGATTAGGGTATGAACGCGCTCTTAACGCATAGAATCGGTAGTAATGTGAACAGTGGTACCAATGTCAATGCACATTCAACGCGCGATTAACGTTCTTCATGTAATCTAGCCCTATGAGCTCATGTATTAAAGTCTCTAGAATTAAAACTAGAATTAGGTATAACTCAACGTTTACCAGGCAATGATCAAATTGATCGATTAAGTATTTTTTGTTTTTGGCAATAGCATCAGTTACTGGTAGGCTAACAAAATTCTGAATCACATGAGTTTATCCTGTTGTATTGTGAGTATTCATAGCTCACTGCAAGTATGCTGGTTTTGTGATTCGGAGATCATGGGTTCAACGAACAAAAATTCAGTGTTCTACTGAATTCTAATATGATCTGTGGCGGACTTTTCACAAAACATAATAGTTCTCGTGTCTTGATGTTTGAATATCACTCCCAATGGCTAAAGAACCAATCAGTAGGTGCACCACGGCAGCGGGACTTGGCAAACGGGCCTACGAGATCGAAACGGGGTTGATCTATTAGATTAGTTTAACAGTGGTCACAGAATTTGAAAAAACGAACCAACGGGAATATGCTAGGGTTGATAAATTTAATTAAATCAATAGCAGCAACATAATTTGAATGAGCTTCCTAAACAGATCTATTCCAGGCTTAGCCAAGCTTTCAAATAGGAGACGGAATGGCTTTTATGCCCAAGATTGAATTAAAAGCGGCAGGAAATTTCATTTGAACGTACTGAATAAAAACACGACTGAAGTCAATCTTCAGGCTCAGGCAATTGGAAAACGAAAACTGGGCGGAAATCAGTCTTTGCGTATTCAACTGAAAGCCACAAGTTTGGAGCCGACTAAGTACATTTTGCGTGATCGGCAAGCGACTTTGAAACTTGAATACCCTTGATTTGGAATAGTTCGTAAAACTTCTTCTCTCTTGACTCTGATCAGCGTTGGACTAGAAACACTATTCTCTAGTAGGCTGTTTATGGATACCACATTGTGCTTCAGCAGATTGCTGGAAGGTAAATATTGTTGCTCAGAGCCAACAGCTAACGACTGTTTACAATTTTTTTCCGGACCAGAGCTATCTGAAACCAAATATTAAAAATTGATCTGTACTTGACTTGTTACTCTTTTCAAAATATATTACCCTGGGACCATTCATGCTCTGCTGATTCTTCAACACATCAAGGAACAAAATACAATGCTTTAATTTATATTTGAATATAATTCAAATCATTATACAATAACGTGATTAATCTATAATATAATCAAATATTCTGCGGAGCCAAGAAGTGATTTCAAAGAAATATTGAAGTTATAACTCAAATATAAACAATCTACGAATGAGAAAAGATTGTTGTATGACTTTGGAACCAGTTTCATCGGACAAGGTATACATTATGTGTTAGGTAAACCCCCGTTTATATAATTGCCTGTGAAATATCGCTGGAAAACTTGAACCCAGTTGGCCAGTAAATTACAGTTTCCAAACTCTACAAACGCACATACGAGTTTACTAATTGCACCTCGCCTCCGTCCCACTATCGCTGAAACCGCCTACCGCGAAACGTGACTATTGTGCAAAATGGACTTTTAATCAATTATAAGTAATTTCATGCGTTTTAGTATTGCTAACAATATTGTGATTATCTTTGAAGTAGCGTTTGTTAGTAGCTGGGGAAGCCTCCCGAAAAACAAAACTGCCGCTGTGGATGATACTTAAATCTTTTTTATCATCATCAATTTGTGTGAATCATTCTTCCAAAAGGATTCACAAAGATGTACGGAAAGTTATTTTGGCTGAAGTTTTGCATGCATCATTCTCCAACATTTTATTCCAATTTTTTTGTTGATAATGTTCCTTTCGAATCAATATAGTCATCTTCTTTTTTCTGGAAGCAAAACATACAATCCACAACGGACTATCTTCTTCTGTCCATCTCCTCACAAGACTTTCCCCTAACTCAGTCGATCGTTTCGTGAACCGATAGCCGGTGATCTGTGGCAAAAAACAACGTACTTTATGTGGACATCAAATCGCGCTGACTGCGAAAAAGATATCACGGAGTCGTCTTGCAGATAGCAAGAAATAATGGTTATGGAAGTTTAAAGGCTTTATTTGCATCATATGAATGAGTCTCTCAAAATATCATATAATATAGAAAAATTTGGACATTTAAATCAATTACTCTCGTCATTCTTCAAATAACCACTTCATCAGACTGGATAACCCTAAAAAATAGTTTGGAGCAAATAAGAGATCAAAGAAACATGCAGCCCTTCTAGAATCTGCGAAACAAATCTATATGCTGATGTGCTATGTATGTTCAACTCTTCTTCTTTGTTGATAAGTTCACAGCCCAAACAAATGGATTCTAGTCCAAAATTTTCCAGTTTTCACAGCACGATCTCGATCGATATGGAATGGAGTCCGCGGAAGGTTACGTGATGGCTCCATTAGAAGCAACCTTGGAATACCGCCCCATTATTGATAAAACTCTGGCAGTGAAAAATTTTTCAAATGAATTATAATTGAAATGGTCAGAATTTTTTGTTCCTCTTTCCAGCATTTTTCACATTTTTATACTTCGAATTTAAAATTGGACTATTGATTAATCTCCAAAAATTTGGGTTTTTGCGCGAGACGTTGAGATATGACATCAGTCAACATGACTTTTGGAGAATCTACTGATTCGGATAATTCACTGTTTGTTGATGCTCCAAATGGGACCCAATCAAAATATGAGTGATAGAAAATGCAGCATCCGGTTCTGTTTACAGTGAAAATATTCCAATATTTTCCGAACTGAAAACTCAGTCAATAATATTCTGAATTATTATTTTTATTTACAGCCTGATCTGTTATTTACCAGCAAATGTACAACTGATAATTGAGTATTTCCATTTTATTAAATGTTTGTCAAATATTAATAAAACTGTAATTCAATTATTATGGAAAGTAATCCATTAGATTAATCCAATACTCCTACAATTTTATTAAACTAAATTATGGAATTATCGTTCGATGAGATCTGAACTCCAGCCAATGACATGATGAGCATACAAACCGAGAACCTCGAACTGCATGAAGAGGGACCTTACATACATAGCGGTATATCTTTTTATAGCTTGTATCTTCCCGAAATTTCTCTTATAATTTATTATTTTGCTCTCCTTCTCACCTACTTGCAAACTATTCGGACCTATTCAATTTGATTACCAAATAAGTATACCGAGTCGATTCAAACAAACATAGTTTCTATTTGTGATAGCTCAATATCAATCGTTCTGGTGTCTCTGCATCTTTGTTCGGCAGGAAAGAATCAACTGGTTTATTCTCAGAAGTTTGATCGTTATGGAGCGGAAACAAAACAGAAGCTTTCCACATACAATAGCGTCAACATATGACGAAGCTAGTTTCTCCCGTTCGTCTCTGAGAAGTGTAGATTTTCAGGGACCCGAGCATTCATAAAATTTCTGTGAAATGTTTCTGGTACTCGCGTTGTGATCATAACCTACAAACGATAGTGGGCTAAGACAATTAGTGGAAGACGACAATCTAACTTACGTGATACACTTTATCAAGTGTCAAAGTGTTGATTGAGCATAAGAATAACTGTGAATGCTATATTTAAGTATTCTAAATGAGTAAAAGTTGTGATTATTGGACATCTGTCAAATTTCATACCTCCCTTATAAAAAGACGCCACTGCGCAGAAGAGTTTGTATCAAAGATGTTATAGTTTTGTGATAAGAGATGGCGCTGGTAGCACATGTTAGTGCTATATTCATTAAGTTTCGGTAGATTCAGTTGGTATGCTTGAATTCTTGAATCGCGCCACATCGTCTAAGTTGACCTAGACGCTTGAATTGAAAATCACATTTTCCAGATAAATCGTTCTTCTTTTACGTGTGGACTTATTGTTCAAGTTAATGGGTTTGAATTAGCATCTTCCCTGAAGCGCTTGTTCAACAACAGAATCATCCAGGGTCAAGAATAAACCCTTGTTATCATCTCCAAAATAATCAAATTCATGTAACAGCCATTTCTCTTCGAAACAAATTCTGTACGTCTTTGAATAATCGTCTTGATACTTTTAGGTCCAGTTGCATGAAGCGTTGTTAACTTCAACAATAATCACATTGTCAATTATTTGAGCACCTGTTTTCAACCTGATTTTTCTTACATCTTGATAGAAGCTATGATATTCTCCTGTACTAATAATTTCACAACAAATACAATTGTAGATCGTTATTCAAATGTGAGAAACAAATTATTTATTCACGCGATCTATTTTTTCCAGATAAACATCTTTAAGAAATCGAATTAACAGCTTGTTAACTGACAGCCTGTTGATTATTTTCATGCAACTGTCTCAAATTGTTGAAAGTAATGTTTTGTTCATGTTCAATTCTTTTTTTACTTTAGTCAAATTTGATCCATAATAGTTATTCATGTATCAAGTACCGAAAGTGCATATTTTCAGTACAAGCAATCATGCGAGTGCTGAAAACGCACTTTCTGTACAAGATGCATACAATATTTTTTTTAAATTGTGTTACTTAAGAAAATCTACATATTATCCAGTTTTTGAATGATATAATTTAAATAAAATCAATCTATGGTTTCTAAGGAGACGACAATTCAAAATGTTTATTGACAACGAAAGAAATAATATTTTCGACAGACGATTCATGTAATAGTGTGAAAATTGTTATTTAACTAAGAAAATTATTGATAAAATTATGGACGAGACAGTGATGAAAGTGATTTTGAAGATCCGGGTCCTCCACCTGAAATTGCACAGGTTTCTAACGCAGCAAATTTAAATTTACTGCCTTTAATGTCACGAGAGGAGTAGTACAAATATGAATATAAAAATCCCAAGATTGGTGCATACAAGGAGAAATGAAAAAAAATTATATATTCTTTAGTTGGGTTACTTTTTAGTACTAGTACCGAAAAGTAACTACTTCTAAGTACTAGTACCGAAAAGATTGATTTTCTGTTGATGTCTTGGTTACCATAATGTTAACATTTTGTTTCAATTTTGAAAAAAAGTCATTATGTAGTTTGATTTCAGGGAAAATATTCTTACTTCATAGCACCGGACTACTTGAGAATAAAAGCTCCAGTGTTTTGTTCTTTTCCTTCAAATAAAAATACTAAGGCGCCCGAGCTCTTATAATTTAATTTTAATCCTAATTAATAATTACCAACATCTACTGGAATCATGCTTAGTTGAGGTAGGAAGACACTACGTAAGGAAGACCCTCCATTTTCAAAGTTCTTGCAACATTCAAGCAATTGTTTGTGCTCAAACTGTATGATGAACCCTACGGAGTCAGAAATCATGAAGAGAATAAATCGATTCTAAATTCATTCTCGCTTGACGACGGTTCAAAAATTCATCTGGAAGTCAAAACTGTAAGTATTGGGGTCGTCCTCGCACACCAAAGAAAAAGTCTGTATTATACAATGCTCCAAAAGCATACTTGCAGCAGATAGAGTCGTGAATCGTGAACTCCACACATCCAAGTTTCTTTTTTTCCGTTGTCTATCAATCAATCAACCATATTCCGACTTACTTATAACATAGGCAACTTGAAAATATTATCATCATTGAAAAATTCAGTTGGATACTTTCACCAGACAACCAAGAGCTCTGTTAGCAACAAGCATGACGTTTGTATGCTTCTGAAAGACAAAGTTATAACAAAAAGTGACTCCCAAATCTTTTATGAACGTTTTACGTGAATTCTACTATGAATATTGTAGATCCGCTGGATGGAATTCACTTGACGTTTATAAGTAACATAATATCGTCAGTTGTTCGATGATAATTCATAGTTATTACACCAAAGAACCAGTTCATCAATATTCACTTGTCGATAGATGACATCAGCAGGGTAGATGATTGATAAAACTTGAAGAACCCAGAAGATATGTTGAAAAATATTGTGAGTATAGTAATCCAGTTTTTATTTAAGGTTACTTAAATAGATGTTTCGGATGGTGACATAACCATCTTAAGCTACAAAAGAATGGGAACTTGACTACTATAACTGCATATTTCTCTCAAGGTATCAGCAGGAGAAAATATTTGAAGATATAAGTTCGGAATTTCTCATCATCTGCATGACCAAGTACAGGACATGAGAAAATTCGAGTAGGTCATTTATGAATAATGTGAACAATGAAGGGTTCAAGGTTGAATCTCTGAAGAACTTCGGATCTTGCATCAAAATCAAGCATACATTATAAGAATTATAACACGTGCGATATTCTCAGTATAATGAAATGAGTTCAACGGTAGAAAAAGCAGCCCTAAAATTACTAATTTTCTGCAACAAAAGAGCATGGCCAATTGGAAAGAAGTCACGAGAGAAATATAGTGTCAACTTGACCGCGTTGATTCAACACCTCCGATATATACTGCGAAAATGATTCCAGATTTCATAAGCTCATGTTGATTTGGAGATATTAAATAACAGGCGTTTTTATGTACTACCAATTCAAAAAGATTGGTGAAGTTGTTTATAATTGAAATTAGGCGAAAGTTTTTGATATATGACTTGTCACCTTTCTTTAAGATTGACGATATTCTAGTCTTCCTTTATCGGTAAGGCTGCCGCATCATCAAGGTCGTCCTTTCATGCTAAATAAAAGACCCTCAATTCTCAAGGATCTCATGACCACTGAGCATGTCTTTGTAAAATAGTCTGAAGCAACCACAAGATTTACCCATGAAAGTTGTGAGTTGTTGAGGGAACGAATTAACGGATTTCGTTTTATTGTCAGTAGCAAACGTTCGATTCATCAAGATTTCATTCAGTTATCAAAGTTGCACCACTTTTGCTGCAGTAACATCAAACCTGAAGTTTTCAGAGATCTCTCGATCGCAGAGCAAGTCATTGTGCGACACCCACGATGAAATCGTGGAGACAATTTGTCATACCGTTTTCATGCATTGGTCAACTGTAACCAGTATACATCAAGAATGAACAAATTATATCTTGCGATAATCTGCTTCACCACGAGGTAGTGCAAGCGAGACTTTTTTCCTTGGCGATTCAGAACAGGGCTATCATGCTCCTTGTTGTAAGCAAGGTAAGACTGAAAACTAGCAATATGTAAATTTAATGTGAGCAGCAACCACACACTCTCTTTCTTATTATGTCTACAAAATATCAAATACAAACGTATGTATAGCTTTTCTTGTTCATGCAACTTTGAGACAATTGACTTAATAGCTATTATTCCGTTTCAAACTATTAGATCATTTCTATACATTCACAGACCACTTGTACCTGCATGCTGCAATTGATTCTCAGTTCCAAGAACTACGTTTATTTATGATTTTCTCGTGCTACTCGTGCTACGAAGCATTAGTAATCAACTGAGAACTTCCTGATGCTCCTATTAGTATAAGTCGTTGAGAGAGATTTCATTACTGTATTTTCTCTGTATGGTATACATTAGAGTATTTGATATCTCATTCTTAATAAGAATTGAAACAAACAAATTCCACGTTTCCGCAAGAGCATTATCAGAATGAAATATTAATGATGTTCCTCTTCTCTCTTGTAACACATAAACATGAACATTGGAACAGATGGTATTAATTTCAGAACATATCATTCAAGTAAATGACAATCTACTACCAAGCTTATTCAGTATTATATTGCACCCTTTTCTAGTCTTTGGGAGAGACAATAAAGCGTCTCTCTCTTAGTTCTAAATTAGCAGCGCTTAAATCTCAATCAGGAAATTGTTCCCTTGAGATTTAGGCCGCAGGTTGAGAATGTGGTCCCTTCATGCGTTAATTTTCGAAATAAAGCTGTAAAATCCCATCAAATAGGAAACAGAAACTCCCAAAGCACAACACATAAGATATTTCAGCAATTATCAACGCTCATTACTATGTTGAACACTATTACAGCTCCTATATAACATCCTCGTAATTTTGAGAGATTCACATTGTCCGATTGGCAAGATAATAGTTTATGAACATGAAAAAACTTAAGTGTCAGAATTAGTCAGTTGATCATAGAATAAGAGAGCTCAATCAAAAAATCTGACGTGAATATCACGTGACTACTTGTTCATCATTGGATATATATATATATATATATATATATATATATATATATATATATATATATATATATATATATATATATATATATATATATATATATATATATATATATATATATATATATATATATATATATATATATATATATATATGAATATATATATGAATATAAAACGATGTGATATTGTGTTTGATCGTATATATCATTGGATATGTATAATCAAACACAAAATCTCATCGTTCCACGGTTAATCGTTTTGGATTTACTCAACTGATTCTAATAATCTGTCAAGTAAAATGCGCTTTCAGCCAAGTCGGTTGCTATGGTAACAGTCGGCCATTACTCTTATACTACAACATTCTTAAATACTGATTTCCAAAATTCTACGACTATCAACAGATCTGTTTTTATGCGCAAAATTAAAAAATAAATTCCTACTGAAATGCACTTCCGGTTCAGTCTGTTGTTATGAGAATAGTAGGCAATCATTCAGATGCTATAGCCGACTGAAATACCAAATTTCAATACTCTATCCCTAATCGTTTGAAATTTATGCGGAAAATTACAAAAGACTGTCAAGTAAAGTGCACTTTTGGCTTAGTGGATCTCAATAAAAATAGAATATGAGTATCTAGACATATATTCGTCCTAAATACTCAATTCTAACAATCAACGTTCTATCGTTTTGGATTTATGCGGAAAATTCGATTTTTTTCCGGATAAAGTGCTCTTCTGGCTTAGTCGATAGCAATCATAATGCAGGGTATACAATTAAATATTATAAAAGTGCCTAATACAGAATCTAAATATTCTATGACTAATTGTTTAGGAGTTATGGTGAAAATTAAAAAAGTCTGTCATATAAAGTGCACTTCCGGCTCAGCCGATTGTTACAAAAATAGAAGATGACCAATAAGATGCTATAGCAATTCGAAATGTCAAATTCTAGTATCCTACGGCTGATCATTCTGGATTTAGGCGAATAATTGGAAGAAAGTCTTAAGTAAAGTGCATTTCTGGCTCAGCCGATTGCAATCAGAATGAAATATGTACAATAAGATGCCATAGAAGTGCTTTATACGAAATTTCAATACGCTATGGCGAATCATTCTAGATTTATGCAAAAAATTCAAAAAAAGTTTCAAGTAGAATGCACTTCCGGTTTGGCCGATTCATACAAAAATGGCAGATGACCATTTTGATACAACATCAAGTTCAAATACTGAATTTCAACATCCTACAGTAGATCATTCTGGATTTATTGGAAAAATTCGGAAAAAAGTTGTGAGTAAAGTGCACTTTCGGTACAGACGATTAAAACCATAATGCGAGGTGCACAACTAGACCTTATACTAGTCTTAAATACATAATTCCAACAATATACGTTGGACCAGTTTTGAAATTTGCGAGTTAAGAACGCACGCACGCACGAACATACGTACCGACATCAAGCCAAAAATAGTCAAAATGGATTCAAGGATGCTCAAAACGTATATTTCCATCAAAATGTCGAAAGGTTCCACAATACTTATTTGTTACTCTGTACAAGTAGATAAAAACATACAAATGGAATGAAAAGGTACAAAAACCGGAGGATCCATGAAGTTTTCCAGGTACAAATTACTACAGTCTTTCTCCTGTCATAATCAAAATTGGTGAAAATAAAATAAATTGTCTGCTCGGTTTTTCCACAGTTGAATGCAATATTTTCTCATCTACGTCCGGAAACGTAGAATGAAGCGAAAATGCAGTTGATAGCAACATTGCGGTCATCCAATACTACACGAACTCCCGTTTTCTTCTAATTGATGTATTGATTGAAATTTGCCACTGGTCGTTCGGTTTTAGTGAGTCGATTTAGTTTCGAGAATTTGTGTAACGGTAGCAGTTAGACCCATCTTCAATTTCCGGTGTGCAATTTGCGGCAAGAGCGACCTCTACGCTCTCCTTTCAATTTCTGCTTCCTGTCAGCGACGCCACAGCTACCGTTGATTGCTCTGTTACTCTGTAGAGACTCTGGAATAATTTTTGTGACTGCGTTTGATGTTGGCATACTTTTATTCTTGTAATTATAAAGTTTAAATTACTCGAAGCAAAATTGACCTCCCTCACTCATAAAACGACTGAGGACAGATATGGTTTTTCCATCTAATACGTGACATATTTTTGATATTTCGTCAAATATTAATCATCAAAGGGAGTCATGAAAGCGATACAGCTATTAATTTTTTTCATTAAAAATTCAAAGATTTCCTGTATTTTTATGTTAAGAATCGATTCAATATGGAAGAAGTTTTGTATCTTGATCGTCATCATTTATAATAGAGAAAAGATAATAAGCAGAATATGCTATGCGTTACGATCGTTTTCAAGGGAAATTCAGATTAGAGACTCGGTTTTAAGCCAGAATCAGATAGAATTTTTAGATTTTTATCTGGGACTCATCAGTAGAGTATATTCAAGCCATAGATACTCTCATATATTGATAGAAGGACATATAATTTTCAGATATATGGAAGAATATCCCTAGCGCCCACTAGAGTACCATGAGAATTTGAGATTCGTATTATTTGAATCCACAGAGCAATATAAACTCAAATTTTGTTGGTTCCAGAACGTTCAAGTTCAGTAACTACCATTTGGAATTACTAATAGCAACCTAAGAATATTTCTAATTGTTATATCTACTAGCACCCGATGTATGTATCCCAAGGATGAATTCATTATTTCTTACTACTTGGACCCTTCCTCATCTTAAGGGCACTCAACCGTCAACTTTGGAGGTCTTATCCGTGTCTAAAGAGGCGAAGAGCCAAGATAGTGATAGTGATAAAAGCGTAACGTCGCAGTTGGCCACGACGATGTTTGGTGGCAGCACGGTGATACGTAGCCCGCTGTAAGGGATTAAGACAGATAAGGGTTATCCGTAGTCGGTTTGACAGCAGATGGATAAATCACGATCGTGGCTAGTGCATGAATCATGATACTACATTAGGCACATCAGATACTGAGGAGGACCATAAATTTTTCAAGATATTCTTACTTTCCTGAATAAAAAATGTGCTGATTCTTTCCTACTCCTCTAATAACAGATGGGATGGCTCCAGAATTCTGAATAAATACAAACACCTGTTTCTTTCAACATATGAATAAGTTCTCATAATACTAGCGATAACAGGCCACATCGCGTTGCCTTTTTTCGTTGGGCGGCAACACATGGAACATTAAATATTCTGTAATTCATTACTATACACAAAAATTTCCATCCGCAATCTCCACGATGTATTTTCTTATATGAATATTTCGTGCACATAGCCGTCTGCATTGTTATACTTTTTCTGATTACGTGAGCAAAAATTCTTATTTTTATTTTAATATTGGACGATTTTAGTACCACGCTCATAAAGTTTGATATTGCTTCTTGCAAGGTCTCATTGAATATGCAAGTCTGCAAAGCATCCTCAAAATATATTGACTAATATTTGCATGTGAAAAGAGTACATACAGCCAACCTGAATACTAAAATTACACAACGTTCGTTCTTATTTTCAGCAAAATAATTCATCATCCACCATGAAGAATGAAAAAGCAAGTTTATCCATGAGACTCAGGCTAGTCATGTGATAATAATATTCCAAAGCGCACATCGGGTTTTTCTACAATCGACTAGTTATTTATGTATCTAGTGCGCGAAATTATACTTTGGTGCTTGAGAAACAATATTAAGCTGTTTTATATCAAAACAGACTCAAACAATCGAAATATATCAGTCATAAAAAATGAGGATCACTTAGTGATAAATCAATTTAGATATATGAAGCCTTTAACAGGTCCAATCGTGAACCAAACAGCAAAAGATATGAGCCTAAACTAGCCCAATAGCAAACATACTGTGTTATTCTTGTATGAAATCGCCTGAATTTAGAGGATCTCAAATTACAGTGTCATATCTCTTGGAAATAGCTGCAGATCCAAAAAGATTCTGCCTACAATCATATCTATAGAAACTAGCACAATCAAACAAAAATCAAATCAGAAACATCATTCCAGAGAGAATCATGTCTACCTTATCCTACCTTAGATATCAATATCTCTGTACTTGAGACCAAACATACAAACAAAGCTCAACCATGTATGAAGAAGACTCCAAAACTCATATTAGAGCTAACAAAATTCAGAAAAAGTATAACAACATCAGACTTATATACTCAAGGACTCGAAACAATATGCCGATAAGAAAAAGTCCAATTGATATATACAGATAGATCAGAGATTGATGAAAAATTAGGTGAGAGAGATAACAACAAAATCAGACTTCTAAATACGGTATCTGCAAACACAGTAGGAACCTAGCCTGAATGCCTTTCAAATAATATATAGGGACCACCAAATATATACGGATTGATTGCGCGTAATGGATAACATCAACACACTATACAGTGAAGAAACGATTATTCAAATGATATAACATAAAGTATATGAGATTATGATCACAATAGACTCAGAAATTATACTTGCCAGGGTACCGTCTCATACAGGCATAGAGGGCAACAAAGTAGTAGATAGAGCAGCAAAAGATTAAAGATGTGAGAGAATATCTGATATACCAACTGGAGCATGACACCTAAAAACAATAATGAAAAAACAGATGATAAAACTATGGAGGGAGAAATAGATGAATACCCCCGACAGTCACCCAAGGAATATTAAAGAAGATACAGAAAGAAGGCTCAGTTTAAATAACAGAAGAGACCAAATAAAAATTACGCGAATAAGAATATTACATAAATTCATATTCCAAAAAACCCCTCTAGCATTATGTTCTACTTGTGATACACAATTAACGGTTAGCATTTTTCTACTTCGACGATACCAGAAATACATTATTTAGAGAGCAAAAAGCCACTTTCTGGCCACCCTGAAAGAAGCATTAGCCAACGACACTACAAAACTCCAAAACGAAATCAAATACCTAACACAGACAAGCCTAATAGAATACATATAAAATGAGATATGGAAACGATTTTACGGGTATCAATGCCCGTAAAATCGAATTAAAAACAAAAAACTTCTTTATCAGATACAGAAAATGTCTTAATGGCTACGATTTGAATCTTCAGATCAAGAATCTATACTATCGCTGTATAATTGCGTCACACTCGCAGTTTTAGTACATCCATAATATTTGGAAGTGTACGAGAGAATATTGAGAAGTTCTAGCCATGAAATAAATTGATTCATTCGATGTAATCTTTCTTAATGATAGTGAAGTAAGTTTGGATCTTTAATATGTTGTGCCTGCTTCAAAGTGTTTTCTTTTTCATCAGTATTGAGAATAGATAAAATATAGGAAACCATACACGAAGCTAAAAATAACCTAGGTGAAGAGATTGGTTTCACTTCAAATCGGAATGAAAATGGAAGAGCAAACAGATCCAGCAGCGAAAGTGGTATTTGACGAAGATGTACTAAATATAAGTACCAATAACATTCTAAAATCTGAAAAACTCGACCAAAAATGAGTCAATCAAAATCTGGTAAGATTAAACGGAGAGAACCTTGAACAACAAGCTTAGAAATATGAAGAAAGTCACCAAATGGTTGTAATTCGGAGAGAATGAGGTTAAACAGTAATTACAAAGCTTAAAGTTGGACATGCCCTATCTACGCATGGCCACCTCACATCGAAAGCTATCCTAGAAAATTGTTAACAAACAACCATAGTAGAACACATCATCATAAGTTGTAATGACGATTTTATCGATAGGCACAAAATATTAACAACACTTGAATAGACATTGTTAAACAATGATAGAAACACTGTGGACCTGATGAATTTTTTCAAACAAATTGATATTCATAATGAAATATGAATGACCAACACACAACTTGAAAAGCATTAGAATAAATAATATGCTGTATCGGTAATAACAATAAGACTGATCAATGTACCGAAGTACTAGTGGCCAAATGCCAAAGAATCTCTAAGCTTCACAAAAGAACTGAAAATAATAGAAGCCTGACCATTTTTGCTAAGCTAACAACGAATTACAGGCTATATTCTTTATATTTTCCTACAGATGAATCATAATGAAGTTTGATATGCAGGAAAGCTCCAAGAGGGTATGGTGAAAATATAGGAAAGTGCAAGAAAGTTCGTGGGAAGTGTGAAAAAGAGCGGAGAAGCAGTAGAAAATTTAAGAAAATAAGGAGAAGGATGGGAATGTATAAGAAAAGTTTGAGAAAGTATGGAAGGCGTATAGAAAAGTACAGAGAACTACAAGGGCAATATGAGGGAGCATGAAGAGATACAGTGGATGCATTGTCGAGCAAAAAATGTATACTTCTTGCGACCTTTTGTCTATCTTTGAATCGTAATAATCAAGTTTAACTTTTTTCAGTCCCCACTCAATTCAGAAAGACTGCGAAGTCACTTTATTATTGTAATACCAATTTAGTCTAATCGGAGTTTGGGCATTCAGCAGTTAATTCAGTTGATGGCTTTTACATATCCAACTCACAATATATAATGAGACAAGCATGATCTTATGGAAAATGTAAGAGTTGTGCTCAATTTTGCAGCTTGATTCATTGATCAATTGAAAATACCTCATGTGGAGTATGAGCAATATCTGAGGTCGACAAAAAAGCAGGTTATCATTACTGATGTAGATTTCTCCTTTCTTGAAATTCAAAGGCTAGTTTATCATAGTTATGTGAAAATTATAAATTTCCTGCAGTGTACTGAATGTGTTATAAGAAGTTTTTTGGCCAAAAGCTCTCTCAGCTAGAGATATTTAATCGGTAATCAATATTCGTGTCATGTTTTGTTCGAGAGCTTACAGAGAATACCACAATAGTATCTTAAATATGAAACCGTGTAATTTCGTTGAGTGAATATTTTTATTTAATTAAAAGAAATAATAGGCCACTTAAACATCAATACATTCATTATAGATCAAATCAACGAGAAATGCAGGATATAGGTAGTAATTGACTCTTCTATCAAAATTTCAAGTATTATGAGTGCTGGTAAAATCAAATAAAAATTACGTAATACGATGTTCATCCAATTAGCCTCTACAAAATTTTGTTAGCAAGATACAAATCAAAATTGGGAATCCATGTATTGAGAGTCCATTTTAAATATGAATATCGTTGGGCGATACAATAATTTTTCAAAACTTTTTTAGTACTTAACGAACAATGCTGCAGATATATTCACAGAATCGTCTTCTGAGCAATGATATCTGCAGTATCTGGGAGTTTTTCTGTTTATCCGTTACTTCATAGGATTATTCTTGTCCTTTTTCTCTTTTTTTCTCGTGTTATTTCGCTCAATTAACATCCATAACAAAATTAAAAACGACAGCAAATAAAACATTTTGTACTGGAGCGTAACATAAAATAAATAATTCTCAGATATCCGACCAGATTACGGTTGAACTTAATTGGAATTGAATGGAACTGGGAGAAATATTCCATTTAGCATATAGAATTGACAGCCATTTGTACTTCAATCATATACGACAATAATTTTTATGTCAAAACTGTATTCTCATGCAGGTAAAATAATTATTGATGAGTGTACAGGAGAGCAATTAATTCGATGCACAAATGAACACGTTCATTCGAATGCACGTTATACAATATAATTTATCAATGTTTATAATTGTAGTGAGAGACGTGATACCAAAAATAAATATCAACTGTCCCAGACCAATTATTCACATGAATAATGTTTGTTCAAATGATTTGAACAAGCATGATTGCTATACTCTCACATCATAGACCTGGATTGACAAAAAAAAACAGACTTTTGATATAAACTAATGTTTTACGTAAGACAGTTTGACCAAGTATTGATGATCAGTTTGAATGATGAATAAAAAAATTTGACGTGAACATCACGTGACTTACTTGTACATCATATTGTATATATATATATATATATATATATATATATATATATATATATATATATATATATATATATATATATATATATATATATATATATATATATATATATATATAATATCTATATATATATATATATATATATATAATATATATATATATATATATATATATATATAAAACGATGTTATTTTGTGTTTGATCGAAAATATAATTCAATATGTATAATCAAACACAAAATCTCATTGTTCCACAGTTAATCGTTTTGGATTTACCCAAGATATTCTAAAAATCTGTCAAGTAATATGCGCTTCTAGTCAAGTCGATTGCTATGGGAACAGTAAGCCATTATTCTCATACTGCCACATTCCTAAATACTGATTTCCAAAATTCTACGATTACCAACAGATCTGATTTTATGCGCAAAATTAAAAAATAAATTCCTACTGAAGTGCACTTTCGGTTCAGTCTATTGTTATGAGAATAGAAGGCAATTATTCAGATGCTACACCAAAATTTCAATATTCTACACCTGATCGTTTCGAATTTATGCGAAAAATTCCAAAAGACTGTTAAGTAAAGTGCACTTCCTGCTTTGTGAATCTCAATAAAAATAGGATATGAGCATCTAGACGGTATAATCGTCCTAAATACTGAATTCTAACAGTCTACGTTCAATCGTTTTGGATTTATGCGGAGAATTCAAAAAATGTCTCAAATAAAGTGCTCTTCCTGTTTAGTCGATAGCAATCATAATGCAGGGTGTACAACAAGATATTATAAAACTGTCTAATACAAAATCAAATATTCTACGACTGATTGTTCAGAATTTATGCGAAAAATTCAAGAAGTCTGTCATATAAAGTGCACCTCCGGCTCAGCCGATTGTTACAAAAATAGAAGATGACCATTTAGATGCTACAGCAATTTCAAATGCTGAATTCCAGTATCGTACGGCGGATCATTCTGGATTTATGCGGAAAATTGAAGAAAAGTCCTAGTTAAAGTGCACTTCTGGTTTAGCCGATCGCAATCATAATGCAAGATATACACTAAGATGTTATAAAATTCTCTTATACAAAATTTCAATATGCTATGGCGAATAATTCTATATTCATGCAAAAAAATCAAAAGAAGTTTCAAGTGAAGTGCACTTCTGAATTTGCCGATTCTCACAAAAATAGCAGATAACTATTCTTATACAACATCAAGTTCAAATACTGAATTTCAACATCCTACGGTTGATTATTCTGAATTTATCGGAAAAATTCGAAAAAAGTTTCAAGTAAAGTGCATTTCCGGTACAGACGATTGAAATCATAATGCAAGTTGCACAACTAGACCTCATACCAGTTTTTAATAAAAAATTTCAACATCATACGTTAAACCAGTTTTGAGATTTGCGACTTCCGCACGCACGCACGTACGAACATACGTACCGACATCAAGCCAAAAATAGTCAAAATGGATTCAGGGATTCTCAAAACGGATATTTCCAACAAAATCTCGATAGGTTAATTTTGTCTGTTTCCCAATTCTTATTGTTACTTTGTACAAGTGAGTAGAAAAGAATTGAAATTTTAGATAATAGCTAATTTTGGTTCTATGTTTGTGTCACAATCGTTAGCAAACACAAGGTTGTATAATCCTGATGATATAGGAATGATAAATTTGGAATGGACATCGGTCCTCTTCCAACTCAGCTTATTTAGTGAAATATTATCCTCATATTGAGTTTATTTCAATCCGATTTAGTTGGAGGTGCATATTTGAATCATGATGGCTAATAAAGCAATGATGAAAATACGCAAGCTCTGTAAATACAACATACGTTTGTAGCAAATATAATCGATTGTAGGATATAAAACTCCATGGTCTTCATGTAAACATAAAATTGTTGCTCAACTAATAATAAATCATTCTTTCAGGATAGCCACCATAGTATATTTTTGTCAGTTTTAATAGACGCATACTACACAAGAATAAACTTGGATGCTCGACGGAGCTTAGTGCGAGTAATTTTAATTTCGATGAGAAAATAGTAAATTCATAAACAATGGGGGCTATTCTGTAACTCAATCGACAAATTTTTATCGATCATTATCTATTTCAGCCAATGAACGTAGGTAGTACTGACAAAAATTCTGAATATTTGCTTGTTATAATTGTTTCCATTGTCAAAACTCTTATCGATCGATTGTGTTACAAAATACGACCAACTATCTATGCTGAAAATCAAACTTTGCCAATCATTTGATACATGCTTATCCATAATAGCTGGGGAACTACCAAACTTGGTTGCTGCTAGTTTTTTAAATAAATGAATTACAAATTTCCAGTAAGAAGAACATGCCCCTATTTCAATTTATTGTCGTGGTCATTGCCACAAGATTACATGTTTATCGAAACTGAACATAAGAAAAATAGTCATCTAAAGTCTGAATCTCTGACTTTTAGGGAAAACTTATTGCCAATTCCCAGAAGAAACAAAATACTGTTATAGTAATTAAGGTATCAAAAAGACAATGATGACTGAAATCGACAGTGTACTTTTTGAGGACCTCTGGCCTGAGATGAGTACGTTAACTGTGGACATTATCGTCCGTTCAACTCCCGTGGTGCCTTGAATGTTTAATGTTCGGATTTTGTACCATTTCAATTAAAATTTTCAGCTATGTATGTCCTGTCATTGTGATTTCTGCCAGAGAACTTGTTTGTTATTTATTCAATACGTAATAACCCTGGAATCAATATAATTATAACAACAATGATAATACTGATTCCAGGGTAATTGCATGACAAATAATACCTGAGAGCATCATTATAAAAAAATAGCAAACAGGTTCCCTAGTTACAGCAATTAACTATGGTGATTTCTTTGACAGAAATCGCAATGACAGGACGTACATTGCTAGAAATTTTGATTGAAATAGTACATTAGTTGGACATTGAACATTGATGGCTCCAGAGACGTTGAACGGACGATAATGCTTATGGTCAACGTACACACTTCGGGCCGGAGGTTCTTGGAAAGTTGACCTCAGGCATTATTGTCCTGCTAACATACTTGATACCCTAATTATATTATTATACTACCACATTTATATGGATGTCAAATCAACAATTAACGTTTGAAATAAGTGGCTGACAATAAAATCATATAGAAGCATAATTTTCATTGTATTTTCAATTGACTGCCAATCAAAAACTTAGTAAAGTCACATGAATAAAATATATTTTCTGGCTTTTTATTATTACATCTTTCCAGTTTTATTCACACTATAAGGTCATATAAAGAAAAAATTTGCCACCAGCTCCCCAACTTTTATTTCTAACATCGGTGTACATTAGATGTACTTTTATTGAAGTACAGTAGATAGTTATGTATACTATTCTTTTGGGCATTTTTCTATTCACAATTCCAGCATTTACTGATCAGCATATTGTCATTCTGTACATAAACAAAGTTGTTCCAAGATAATCTTACCTTGTGACATTAAAATAGGGAAACTTCGAATCTGTACTCACCTGTAACAAAAAAATAGAATCAATACATATTCAAAATTGAGAATGATAAGCCTCTAAATGACATTTATGTAATATTATAAAATATAAAAGCGTCAACAAAATTTGGTAACGTAAAAGATCTTATGTTGGACACTGATGATTTTACGTGAGACCATATTATTTTTCAAGCTAATTTTCTATTTCCAAATGTTAATTGAGAATTTTCATATGAACTTATATTTCTATTCTAGAGTGTTCGACATTATGTGCAATTTTTATGCTAATTCTGGTTCATAGAATAATACATATCAATTGGCTCCATGACATTGTTTATTATATATTATATCGCAGATGATACAGGATTTATGATAATAACACTGTGATAACTTAATATATGATATACAAGAAGGAAAGGGAATGTCAATCGAGTACTCGATAAGAATAATATGCCGCATATATGAAATAGACGATAGAGAGGAGTGTGAAGATTAGCGAAGGACAGCAATGCTACATACAAGATCATCATCGTGTATTGCATATGATCATCTTGAATATTCAGAGAATGCCGTTCTACTACTAGTCCAAAAGCTAGTGACAAAACTTGGTAAGTGTTTTATAATGGTTCGTATTTCGATATGATATAGTATCAAGCACCCACTCGCAAGGTCAGGAAGTGAGACAACTGGTGGGCGGCATGATTTGAAGTATGTTAAAGTATCACATGCACTACAAGTGTTTTGTTGAAGTTGAAAACTAGCGCCAAGCTTGTTTGTGGTATAAAAAAGCCTTAGAAAGTGGTCAGACGCCATTGTTAAGGGACGCAGAGAATCAGCACGTCGCTCAAGTTGTCGTGATAATGATGTAAGTACAAGAGATTTGAAACGGCTGGAAATCTGTATACTTATTATTAATTATATATGGTTGAAGAAAAAAACAAACAGATCTCAAAGATATTCGATTATACGTGTATCCTTACGCGCTCCGAGCAACCATGCGCGCTAGATATTCATACTTCGAGCGACTGCTGGCTATGTCTGTACCATTGAATTGAGATCTGACTTTTTTTCTATAATCATATGTAACGAATATTTAGGAAATAAATCCTCAGCTATTATATATCTCTTGTACCAACATCATTATCACGACAACTCAAGCGACGTACTGACTCGCTGCGTCTCTCTACTATGCTGTCTGACCGCTTTACCTTAGGTCTTCAAGGCTATAAATAAGCTTGTTTTCAACTTTTACAGGACACTTGTAGTGAATGTGATAATTTAACATACTTCAAAGCGCGCCGCCAGCCAGGTGACCTTGCGAGCCATCACAAAGCTCTTGTAGATTTTTGATACCATCTCTTTGGTTATACTGATCACATTAATACGATCAAAATAAATGTTATGGACAAGATAACACTATATAATTAAAACTCTGACAGCTGGGATAGGTGTTGTAGGAATACCAGAAAAAATTATCAGAGTAGTAGGCATGATACTAATAGAATCAAAGTAAAACATTGTAGTCCATGATAATCTAACTAGAGCTCTCAAAGTAAACAATGTAGTGGGATCAGGCGTACTCTTGCAGCATTATTATCCAATCTTTTTCCAGAATCCAATATTAGAGATATGGATATATCTGGGAATTAAATCACACAAGCAGCATGTCCATGCAAATTACATCGTTTCATCAGCTACAAACAAAATGTGGAAGGAACACTTCTTCTACTTCTTCTCTGGGACTACAATTTATCGATAGTGTAGCACATTTCTTCATTCTCTCCTACATAATACTTTTATTGATTTAGTGTGTTTATGTCTTTGTTGTCATCTACCTTGCACTAAAATGGCCTATTGGTCCTTATCACCATGCAAGATGTTCTTGTATTCTTGTATTATCAGCTAAAAACATAAAGAGTGTCGAAAAAACATACGACGAGCTAGAAATCGAAGCGAACAAACTTGACTTGAAGGTGAATGAACCAGACTGAGTATGCATGCAGAATATCAGAAACTATGAAATTGACAGCCTGAGAGGTACAACATTGTACTTAGAGGTCAAAATTTCAAGAAAGTGAATTGATCTATCTATAGGAATTGGTAAGGGCTTTTCAATAAAAAAAATCATAAAATTCTTGATCACACTGTTCTCTAACTTTTATTTAGTAACCGGTTTCGATCACTGGGTGATCATCCTCAGAATACCGGAGAGACTACAATGAGAGGAAATAAAACGTGAAACAATCCAAACATACAAACAGGTAGAAATTTTAACAAATCAAAAAATACAAAAAGATTATTCACACAATAAATTTACAGGAGCTTCACAAAAGAAAACGGCGTCAAGTAGCCCGCTAGTGCCATGTTAATGAAACAATGTAAATATAAATAAATAAATGTAAAGAAGCGGTAAAAAGCACTAAAAAAAATTGTAAAATGATATGAAAAAATATATCCAAACTGTTCAACAAAATCCAAACTACAACTGAAAAAAAACTGAAAAAAGCTCGAAAACTATTCAAAAAGTCTCGTGAGAACTAGTTATGTAACCCGCGTATTAAATTAAAAGATTTAAAAGTGGGGTGTGTCTAAGGTTCGTTTGGTCATTCATACTAAAATCGGCATGGTTTTTTAAAGACTTCTTAATCTCTTAGTTTTCCAGATAATCAAGAATCTTGCCATTTTTGCGTATGTGTAAAATTTCAAAGTTTTTAGTAATATCAAAATCGTGTCCGCTTTCAATTAAATGATCAGCAAAACTTGATTGGCTGTTTTGGAATTTTACTGCGCGCGCATGTTCTTTGAATCTCGTTGCAAATCTCCGACCAGTCCTGCCAATGTAAAAACATTCACACGTGTCGCATTTTAACTTATAGACGCCAGATTGCGCCACGAATTCCGGTTTGTCCACTTTTTGACAGATCTCTTTTTTCAAACATGTCAAAGGCTTGAAAGCAATGTCAAAATTGTATGTAGCGAACAAATTTCTAACTTTGTAGCTGATATTACCAATAAAAGATAGACTGAATCTCAAATTGTTTTTTTCAATGTGTAAAGTGCAGTTATAAGCTTGTTTCAATTGAAGTTTATATTTTTTTTTTGTTATCATTCTATCGATAATATTAGGATTGAAATTATTGGATGAAGCGATCTGTTTGAGAGTCTTTGTCTCCAGATCAATGTTAATAGTGTCCAAGCCGTAAGAGAGCATTCTGTGAATGTGAGAACTGGAGACTGCTATTTTGTGTTGCAAGCAGTGGTTGGAGTTATTATGAATGGAATCTACTGTGTGAGTAGGTTTCCTGAAAATTTTATAGTTAAAATTGCTGCTTCTTGTGATCTGTAGGTCGAGAAAGTTTAACGAGTTGTTGGATCCAATTTCGATGCTGAACTTCATGTTACTGTGTAGCGCGTTGAGTTTAGTATGGAAACTATGCAAAAGCTCCATAGAGCCTTCCCACAGAACCAAAATATCGTCAACGTAACGATACCAGAACTTGATGTGGGACACAAATTCAGTGATTTTCTGAAAAACTCTGGCTTCGAAGTTTTTCATGAAGATTTCAGCCATGCTACCTGAAAGGGGTGAACCCATAGTCAAACCACACACTTGTTCATAGAAATTGTTATTAAAGATGAAAAAATTCTGTTTTAAACAGATTTGCAGTAATTTAATGAAATTGTCACCCATTTCATCACTCCAATGCGATTCAAATAGAATATCATTCATAAGACTGACCGTTTCATCTATGGGGACATTTGTGAACAGGTTGGTAACATCAAACGACACTAGTATGCCATTGTCAACGTTAATTACATTTTTAAGGTTATCGATCAGATCTGCAGTGTTTTTAAGTGAGTGTTTAGATGTAATATTAAAATAAGTCTTCAGAATGTTATTAAGATGTCTGGCCAGATTGTCTGTCGGCGAATCTACAAACGATACAACAGGTCTGATCGGATAGCCAGGTTTGTGAAGTTTCGGGAGCCCATACAGAACTGGAGTACGCGGATTCATAGGTATGACGTTGTATATTTTATGCAATGACACTTGGGCTTCCCTATTCCCTTATTATGATCTATCTATCCAGGTTGCCAGATGAATTTTCTTGAAAATATGGTGACGAAGTGAAAAAACAGGATCTAATTTACAATTTTGAATACAATTGTCAAATTAACCAAGGTTATATAATTCTCATTTAGAGATTGACAATGAACAAATGAGACTCTGCCAGGGATAAAACGATGTAAGAAACAAATTCAGAGTGCAGAAACAAGCTTGTTTCTCCCCTAGGGCAGAAACAGGCTTATTCCTGCCCGGCTACACTTGCATTTGTCTGAAACAGGATTGCAGCAGCCCACAACAGGAGGACAATATCAGGAAAGTTGGAGTTAATTACAAATAAGATGTGCTAAGAGCGGTCAAAATATAGTTCTTCAATCTAAGAAGAATATCCTTGTTTGGGCATTAAGAGTACAAAAGACAACACAAATGATAAATTGATACAACAGAAGCCATAGAATGAAAAATAAGAGTACAAGGCCACACAAAAAGGCAATGAAAAGAAGAAACGATAGCTAGAATAAGGAAAATAGGATTATGTGATTGAAATACTGCATTGGAAAATAAAGGCCTATGGAAAGGAATAATTGATCGAATCAAAACTCACGTAGGATTGTTGTGCTACAGGAAGAAGAAAGGAACAATTATTTGATCGATAAAATCATGCATGATTGACAAGACAGACGATCTTTCAGTAATCTATAAACGATGCGATTGTACATCACGCTATTCGCAAAGAATCGTTTCCGACTCTTCACACAAAGTGAAAATTATACGACCACCGCTGTAATAAATAGTATATTGTGTGGCTAGGGACGGAACAAGACAATTTCAGCTGAGGGTGAGTGTTGCTTGCCCGAGCAGAGCGAGGGCCGGCGTCACCTTCAACTGAAATCGTGCCTCGTCCCGTGCCACACACTGTATTTTTCATAATACCTGCATTGAAACTTTCCATAATACAAATTTGTCATAACAAAGTAAATATTTCTCTTTTGATTTTGCAGATAACAAATTGAGAGTAGCTGCTTGTGCTCTATCAATAAGATGTAGTGTATTTGATATTATCGTATTAATACTTTTTTCTTGAAATTATTCGTCTTCCTAATCTAATTTACAATTACGGATACAACAACTGTCAAATTAACCAAGTTTTTATGATTCTCATTTAGAGATTGACAATGAACAAATGAGACTTTGCCAGGGATAAGAAACAAATTCAGCAGGCAGGAACAAGCTTTTTTCTCCCCTAAGGCAGGAACAGGCTTATTTCTGCCCGGCTACACTTGCATTTGTCTAAAATTGTCTTGTTTTGACTGATAAAACAGGAGTTGAAACGCGTTGTTTCAATGCAGGTATTATAAAAACGGTTATTCTTCTGTAACAACACCTAATATTCACATCAAAATCTTCTCGCGGACTAGAGTTTCATGCTATGAACACCTATTATCACAATTCCTCCAACAGACACATTACCATACGTCTGCATAGCATTCATTCAACAGACACGCTCTTTTTTCAATCTTAGTCGTATTATTGTTGTATTTCAGTAAAGTCGTTACCAAATGAGATTCCTATTCAAGTCAAGCCATGCGGACCAATGGAAGCTGATAATATTCCGTAATTGCTCACAATCTTGCTCCAATTTTCTGATAAGCATCTCGACAACCCCTGAATCCGCCCAGTAAAAAGTGGAACAAAAACCGAATCAATAATTGACCAATAAGGTGTTAATCGTGGGTTATCTGCCCTATTTAGAGCATAAATAGAGCATCGTGAATTGCGGGCACATGCCTCATAGATTGTCTTAGGCCTAGCATTCAATCGGCAAAGCACAAAAGCCATAGCTATTATACAGACTGAATTCAAACGTGATTCTAATTCTAGTGTAATTACATTGTCGCCCAGCGAAGCATTCTGCTTAATGTGATCCTTCACATGTAATTAAAGAGAGAATGGCATAATTCAACTTCCAAAGAGCTGGCAATAAGTCAGAAATAGACTATGAGTAGTTTTTATGTCGTATCCACAGATTTGGCAAGAGTGGCCACATCAAACAGAAAAATCGGAAAATTGACCTGAATCTTTGGGAAATTATGAACAAACTGTCCTCTGGATGGATCTCAAAGTTATTCAGTCATCCAAATGATGCAGTTTATTTAAATGAGTGGAATTCCTCTCACGAACTGGAAGGAAGCGAAGTGAAAAAGTTAGAGTTGAACCCATTTCAACATTCACTAATGCCAACCATCGTCAGGCTAACTCTCCTTAGAACTTCGCCAAAGTGGCCCGCTGTAAACTGGGTTAAATAAATAAAAAGACCCTTAAAGAAGCCGCAGACTATAGACATTCTTACGGAGATGTCTCTTGAGAGAACGACTAAAAATTCCAATTATTACGCAGAGCTTTTGCTCTACTGCAGGTAGTTTTCTGCGAATGCCATTTCATGAAATTTGTCATGTTGTCGTGAACTGAAATTCATATGAGGTAACAATGGAAGCTATGTGTGATTTAATAGAGAAAACGGAGACTTGCACAATATAACGTTCAAACTCAAAGGGTCACTTTACAGGTAATAGTTTATATGATGTCATATGTGAAATTAGTATCTGTCGACATTATTGTTAATCTCATTTCTCTGCTGGTTCATGATTCTGATTGTGAAGTGCAGTAAATATAATGCTATTAATTCATGGCAAAGTGAAGCAAAATTCATTATTCTCACGACTGTCGTCAGTATGCAAAGCATTTTCCTCAACGGCGGCATTTCAACCATTGTGAATGTGTTGAAAACATTGGTTATTTTTTTTGATCAATGATCATATTGGATCATTTCAGAAAGTGTGAGCTCAGTTTTTTTTATCAAACATCTTTAATTGTGATAAAATAGAATGAGGTAAAGGAATATATCACGACTAAACAATTCGCAACCAGCTAATTATGGTAGTAACCCTTCAGCCTTTGCCTGGATGATAATTAGTTCATAATTAGGAGTCAAAAGACAAGAAATTGTACTCGACTCCAGAGCCTCTCTTTGTTCTTGTGAGGAAAATTGAATGTCGCCCGCAGAAAAGACAATGGGCTACGTACTATTAAATAGCGCTGTGCAAAAATGCGTGTGATGCTTATCAATCAATTATGGTCTCTTCAAAAGAAATATTCTTAACTGAAAATCAAATATTTAGCGATTAAGAGTCCCTATTCAAATATTTTCATATTTAGGAATAAACGGAGTGATCTGATCCTTTAGATTTTTGATAGGTTGACACTCGTCACTTCATCAGATGGACTACTTGAACTTTCATCAAATTACGAATTCAGATCTCGGTTTTCACACCATTCTCCTGAATAAGGCAGCAACTGTAGACACGTGTTTAATCCTTATTAGTACACTTAAGTACAGTATAGCAAGACTTGAAAACAGATTCTAAAAATCACTTCACAGTGTCCTGTATTTCCTCAACTCGGCTGTATTATGGTAGATAACACTGCTGCAGATTCAAATCTCTGCATGCCATGTATTAACTCACTTTTTATCAGCTTCTGGAGCTTGTTATACTGTAAAGAATAGTCTTTTAAGGACGAAACACAACTCTACAGTCCTGACTCCTGAATTTGTAAGTCTATGGAACAATCAGATCTTGATTTTTAACAATTTATCAATCTCTATTTCACGGACAATTAGCAAAGGTCACTTCACAGTGAACTGTATTTCTTTAAACCTGACATCTTGGCTGTATTATGGTAGATGGCATTGCGCAAATTTATGTCTTTGCTTGTCATTTACCAGCAAACTTTTCATCAGCTTCTCGACTAACTTGGGCTTGCTATACTGTACTGGAAAGTCCCAATAAAATCGAAACACGTGTCTATAGTTGGTGCCTCACTTAGGACCCATGAATTTTAAATTTTGTGGAGCAATCAGATTTTGATCTCCGACAATAGGGTATATTCATGAATTTATTTTCCATTTTTAATTCACTGTTCACATCGTTATAACATAGTTAAAAATATAGATTATGCTTGAAAGTGTTGTCATCAAGTTCAAAAAAGTATTTAAAATTGATGAAATCGATTTTGAACTGTTTAAACGCCGCCATTGTCGCGCGCTCTATTGATGACGTCAAATACTATGTCCAGTGCACGAAGAAGAATAATAGAGGAGCGGACACTCAGTTGGAGAACATGAAGCCTAGAATGTAATGCGGCAGCTGTAAGAGAGATAGCGAGAGCGGACCCAGCTTTGCGTGCGTCATATGCAGAAATAAGATTATATTCCAATTATTTTTAATAAAATACAATTGCCAGATAGATTTATTATTTCCATTACGTTAAATACTACATTATTTATTGAATGGAAGGCAAACATGGAAGAAAATCAGCATTCGTATTTATTAAAACCAGCGATGAATAAGTACATTATGATGGAACATGTTTTATAAACGTTTCTTTGGACGCTAGTTTTCTGATTATGAATTATAATAGGCACATGGATAATTCAATTAATACTTCATATTACAATGGGTGTGATAAGATTGAGAAAATATACACAAACAATTTCTTATTCACTGAAAAAAAGTAGAAATAGATAATGCTGCTGTGCAAAAAATTCTTATTTATTGAACATGAACGGAAAATTCAAGAAAAATATTATATAAATCCACGATCTCACAAAAAGTAACAGTTTTTGACATAATTTCTGGTGTGAAAAAAAATTATTGAATTAAACTGCGCAATAAAAGTTCTATTACTTGACTCTATTCTATCAGTAATTACTTTAAACATAGTTTTTATTACTCATGCAGGATGAGTACTATTTTGCATATATTTCTCTGGGCGGTAAATGGCTCTTTGGCTTTTGCGTGCGCCAAGTATAATTAACCGCCCGAAAATAGTATCTGCAACTCGTGCGGTGTTGTCAGTTGTCCACTTGAGTTCTCGTGGGCAATCGAGAACTTATTGCACTTGTTGCACAATATACTATTTTTCTAAAGTAGCACAGGAGAAATCAAGAAACTGTTCTAATATGCCACAGAGCTAACAAGAACACTTTCTTTGCTTACTTTTGACAATTGTATTCTCAATAACTTCCATATATTGATGAAAAGTGAAAAAATTTATGTTGCAATGCTGTGTGAATCTATAAGTTTCATGAATTAATAAATTTATTAACAAGAAATCTCCTCGAACTTGAATTTTTTACTAAAAATCTAGGTGAGATACGTTTAATAATTTGAAACATTGATATAACCTTTTAATTTCTAACATAGAATTGTCAGCGGATCTGCTATTATAATTTTATGATAATTTCTACTCACTTTTATATCTCGAGACGACCATTCTTTTATAATATCTTCCTCTCTGAAATGTTTTTCACACACGTAATCTGTAATCTCCAATGTTCTATCCTGTCATGTTATTCTGTTGCGCCA
Organism: Dromius quadrimaculatus; assembly: GCA_963989225.1. NCBI lineage: Eukaryota > Metazoa > Arthropoda > Insecta > Coleoptera > Carabidae > Dromius > Dromius quadrimaculatus. Next base: position 11,778,987 of record OZ022328.1, read on the forward strand.
CTTATTCAATAGAATATCATTTTTAGGTACAGAAAAAGGACATAATTTCTCTTTTCAAGTTTTGTACCTACTATTACAATTTGGCACGAAACATTTTTTACCTATTTTACAATATATTTCCACATGAGAATACTAAATAGAGCGAAACTCGCCATTTACTTTTATACAAACATGGGCCCGCCTCTACCTATCTCTCAGTTACCTTCTCACTCTAACAATATTACATTTTTGGCTTCACTTTGGCAACACAGTTAAGATAGGGAATTGCATAGGTGTGGTCCAATGACATTACAGTCCATTGTTTACTACAGGTGTTTTCGTTCTCAACTTATTTCAGTATTAAAGAAGCTCAAAAGTCAGTTTATAAGCATTGCATTGTGCCTGAATGCAAAATACTATTAGAAATGTACCTGATTTTTTTTTTCCAATCGAGACAGGTTTCAAATACGTAAGAAATGATGTAAGGTTATCAGGAGAGACAAAGTATCATAAAAAACTTGACAGATCATGAATAACATTATATGTGAGTAGTTTTAGCAATAAAATACAGTGTATGTATGCGGCTTCGTTTAACATTTGCTCGTTTTAGAATAAACAGAAATTATAGGTTATGCTTACTGCTCATCATATTTCAGATTATATTTATTGAAATAGCGTACATAATGTGTTATTATTGAGTAATTACTTTGCAGTGTTCACTCTTTTTACTTCAGCGGACGTAAAACTTGGATTTGAAAAAAAATAAGACAACATGAATGGATCTATTCTTGGCAGATCATCCGATTGTGCTTTTACAAAATCACTATGTCTTAATTGATTTATAATCTCACTAGGATGCTAAAATTACACTAAAACAATGAATGAATTTAAAACACACACGTTATTACTATGTTTTGTAATCAAAAGCCTGCAATGCCATACAAATGTAAGCAGTGCGCACTTGTTGAAATAGTATTTGACGTCACGTTTCGTTACAACTAATGGTGTTGCGTTTTAGAATTTTGAGTTTCCCTCGCTTAATTTGCATTTTTATCTAATCATTTCAAGCAATTGGAAAGATGTTATTACCAAAATGATGGTTTAGTACAAACGTCCGGCCAATCAAAATTCGGAATTGAAATATTAGAACCAAATTTAAATTTCATCAATATTCCCTATTCATCAAGTTTTGTTTCACGGACAATTTTCTACGGTCACCTTGTATTTCTTTCAGCAACTACTTCCGAAAAGATTATCTTTCGCGTCAATATTCCTATTTTCGCGATTGCAAAAGCTGTGTACCTTCAACATGAGTAATGGTTTTGTAATAGCCGTGTTCCATGCCATGCGTCTGTTATTTTGTATCACGATGACGAGGCAAAATGAAAATGTTTTCAAAACGTGACAATTAGTAGAATGAACATCGATGTGGACCGACGCTGACATTATTAATGAACGTCCCACAATCACGATTTACAGTCAGCGAATCATGGACTCCCTGCTACGATTTCTCCACCTAAATTTCATATTCATATAAATGTAGGCGTCAGATTAAATCAAAGTTGAATTTAGCAGAGCATGAATAAACATTTGAGAATAATTCCGAAATCTTCATGTTATGACGAATCTATTACGGTTTATCACATATACCTAAATGAACATATTTATTTTTGGATAACCTTAAAAAAATTAAGATGCTCAAATATTTGGTATTATTATGAATGTGAAGATATAATCATACTTTCAAGCATCCGGACTACTGATTCGAATTGCATTTTCAATTTCCAATATATTGATGGTAGTAAAGTCGAATTGATCTCAGAGAAGGTGATTTTTCTTGGAACTGTCAGCGCAGCGAAAGAGCGGAAACGTTGCTTTTCTTAACTTAAACTCTTCTCTTCCGCCTCTGTCATCTTCGCTAAGTATGTGGTAAAATTTATTGCATACTTTCGTAAATAAGTATGGAGATATACGGTTATATTTTTGAGCCGCTTTCCTTATTTAGGCAAGTTACAGTGGGGTATCTAGGCTGGGATGTATGTATATATCGCAAGAACAAAACAACAAAATTGAATTTCATTCCGACGTTCTTATGTTCACTTTTACGTATTTACGACGTAATCTTACTCATGAAACGACGTTTTTATTTTTATGAATATTTGATATGTTACAATTTTATTTTGCTGTTCACTCATCCGTCTCTATATGAGACTAAAGTCAAGCCATATAAAACCTTCAAAGCCAACAGATATTCATTTATTAATCCAATATATTATCAAGAACTGCTTTTGAATGATTGACAAATAACTTTCAGTTCAGGTTTCCTCAAAAAGATAATAAATAATCTGTGCATCCTATTTTCATGAATATTGTGATTAATTGAAGTCTTAATACGAAATATTATGAGAACATAACTAAAAATGTTTATCCATCACAGAGCGAGTACATATATCACACACAAGAATTATTTTGAAAATATCATCTTAATGAAAGTTTTTCGTAGAGTAGCGCAATTTATTATCGCCGAGAATAGTGAACAAGCTAATGTGGAAATGATTACTTTAACCTGACAACAGCTAAAGCTGGCGTGATTCGTTCTATATGTCTGCAAGAAATCAAGAAATATATTAGAGCGCTTGGTGAATGTGGCACAATACATTAGCCAACTTATATTATAATGTAGAACTTTACCTTGCACGGTTCATTTTCATTCATGATGGAAAATAAATTACTGGTTCAACACCTCATATTTTTCTCCAAATTCTCTATTTTCCAGCATTTTTCTCTCTCCATGATTTAACGAGTCGTCCAGGTGCATAATTATCTGATCCAGTGACAATTACAATGAATCAATCGATTTTGACGTGAGTTGTCAACTCCTTAAATACATTCTGGAAAAACATCGATTGAATTATCACAAATGCTTGAACCTGTGTGAATGTCTATTTTCTCTGTCTACGATTTCGCAAGCAGTTTAGGCTTAGTCGGGTGAATTTATTTAGAATGATTTCCGAATTGCCATTTTTCACTGAAAATTGGATTATTCTAGTTATGTAAAAGTATTCCATATCAAAATCTTACACATAATGATAAAATACTATGAGGTATTCGGAATTAATTGTTTATCTAAAAAGTGGAAACGCAAATTAGGTGAATCAAACGAATCAATTAATGAATGGAATACTTTTTCTTCAATACTTATTACAACTTTTACATTCTGGTCGTTTCAATAATGTGTGCCCCGTGAATTGAACTGCTAAATAGATAGAACGTATGTAATATTACATCTAATATTTCAGAATACATTTGAAATCACTTACAAAATTAGGTTTGATTACATTTTTGTAGGTTATGTTTCCTGTTCTTTAAGAATAGAAGCTGTAAGAATTATAGCAATATTTTAAATCAAACTATCCCCTGAAATCATTATTTTATGATTTGATTCAATTCAATATTACACTGTTCTCTTTATATGAGTAGTTGAATTATTTTCTCCCTATCTTCAAGAATAACAATACATTTTTTAGGCAATCATAACAAAGAATGTGTTTCTATGGCCGCTTTCGCGGCCGTGAATCTCCACTTTCTGGAACACATATGTCAAATATCACTTTCTGATACTGATCTGTCAAAAACTACTTTATAAAAACTTTTTATCCACTTATATGGGCAGTTCGATTAAATCTTTGAGGAACAGTTTTGACCGATATGTATACTAAACTTTTCGGTCAACTTCTATATAGTCCAAGATTTCAGACCCGTCATACGTTACTTATTTTCTGATGAACAGAATTTGTCGGTTGGAGTATTGTTAATAGGTACTTTGATCATCCGCATATTTGCTTACTTGTGCCTACGGCCAATTTATAGATACGAGGTGCTATAGATACGTTGAGACATTACCCATTTTTCTTGAGGTCTGAGTGCTGATTTTCATGTATGTTCTAGAAAATATTGTTGAAAATTGATTATCAACATGCCAGACACTTCCCATCGGCAGTAATTTCTGCTAAACGCTTCAATGCTCACAAAAAAATTACGTGATCTCATACTTATTGTCTTAGTCCTAATTCTGTTAAATAATACTCAGGGAGCAATTTCAATACATTTTGCAATCAGCCAGATCAAGGACAAGTTGGATGCTTATAGATACTTTGCTTGACATCAAGCCTACAACCAGTCACCTCGTGCTTTTATTCACAGCGATATTTAAATTGTGTCTGGGGGCTGTTTAGCCCTACGATTGATCTGGATGTTACCGAAAAGTATTGAAATTGATCCCTGAGTATCATATACAAGAGGTATCACTTAGAGTATAAGCAAGATTACGTTATTTTTTGCAAGCTATAAAGAGTCTAGCAGAAATAACCGCCGATGGAAAGTATCTATCAGTGTTAATCCTCAATTTTTACAATGTTCTCTGAAACATGCATAAAAATCAGCACGCAAAACTTTAAGAAAAGTGAGCGATGTCTTAACGTACCTCTAGCAACTCGTATCTGTAAATTGGCCGTCGGCATAAACTAGCAAGTATGCGTATGACATTCTAACACTATTCTATTCCACCCATTTCATTTCTCAGAGAATGAGTAACGTCTGGCGGGCCTGGGATCTTGCACCTATGGTTCTTGCAAATTTCGAAATAAGTACACATTTTTTACGAATGTCATTTGGATAGACGACAATAAAAAAGATAAAACAATTCGACAGCAACTAAGATTCACAATTGCAATGTTTTAGAGATGGATTCATGAAATTTTATGACGTTGAATTCTTCCGCGATGATCGCTTAGAAAACGTTTTATGCACCTCGACCTGGAGTTTTATTTGGTCTTATTTGAATTGCAACCCCAGCTGACGCTTTGACCGATTCGACCAAAAAAGATTATTTTGACGCCTTGATAACAAATAATTATTTACGACGCTCATAGATGACAGCACAGATTTCAACTGTCTTCAGGCTGTTGGAATCAGCTAGTCTTTGTGAAAGTGGTAGGAACTTGTGCAGAAAATTTTGTTTCTTAGAAATGTACGATCTGAAAGAAGTACGTGAAGTCCCTGAATATTATTCAATTTACTTGACAATAAGATATAAATATAACTAATAACTATTGATCCTTCAGCCTATCTTACAACATATACAAACATAGAATAACGGAGGTAGGCGAGGTTCAATGTTGAATTGAAAGATTCAGTTGTTGGCACTTGGTGAAACATTGTAACAAAATTAATAATTAAGAGCACTTGATGTAAGTTTCACAAAATAATTTATTAAATCATCATCGATTTCGGCTTATCAGGCCATCGTCAGAAGAAACAGAATAAATACACGAATACAAGAAATTTCCTTAAATACTAAACATCAAGTTCACAGAACCACGCCTACAATTTACACAGGTGAGTTGGAAAAACCCTTAATCAAGATTTGTAGAGTAACTGTATTGAATAAGTCTACCTGGTCATTTAAGATGTCTGAGTCATTCTTAATCCCTTTTTGAATTTCATAAGCCTCTAAGAAATTCATCTTAGGGCCTTTGTTTATGGTATGCAAAATTTTCAGATTAGTGATGTCACAAGTATGACTGGCTTCATTTAGATGTATGGCTAAATTAGAATCTGTTTTATTATTTTTGTGTGATCGCATATGTTCATTAAATCTTATGTTAAACGTCCTTCCTGATTGGCCTATATAAAAGGCATTACAATCATTACATTCTATTTTATAGATTCCAAAATTTTCATATATGTTCTTCCTGGTTAATTTATTGTTGACTAACAGATTTCTCAAAGTACAGTTATTATAAAATGCTGGAACAATATTACATTTTCTTAGCTCGAAACCAATATTGCTACTGGTTCAATGTATTGTCAAAAACCAAGAATTCCTTTAGTGTCTGATGAATGATTGATATGACCACGATGGTTCAAAGTTACAAAATACTGATTTCAATCCACACCTGATATTCTTTCAACAAATGATCAACTTCAGTTTGAGCCACAGGCGCACTGTGAAATTTTAAAAAAAACTATGGTCCATATTCTCACCTCTTAAAATAGAGCTACTTCCTAAAAATGTATGCACTTTCTCTTACTATCTCATGTTGCATCATATAACGCTGTCTCCTTTTATTAAATTTTTGCTGAAGTGGTGCGATTTTAAGAGATGAGAATACGGATCTATGAATTTTTTCCAGATACCCAAAGTGTTTACTTATAGGAAAAAGTCATAGAGAAAAATTATCTTACTTAATGAGTTTTATTACTGCTTAAAAAATATATTTACTAAGAAATTTGTGAACAAGCAAAAAATTGCCATATTATGAGACTAGTTGATTCAGCGCGCGATACAGGATTCATTCTAAACCAGTGGCTCTCAGAATACGAAGTACAAATTTTCAATTTTAAATTCCAATCCACTTTTTTTATCAGTTAACTAAATAAATGAACAATATGATAATCAATTTTCAAGTTGATTGTAATAAGAAAGATATTGTATGAGATTCATATTCCATGTTTGCAAAATACACATGCTGCATAAAATAAGTGTAAGGAATGATTTACTCAACAAAAAATTTCAGATCACCGCTATTTTCAAAAATTGGGATTGAGAAAGTGTGCTAGTACGGATGCATTTGAATGTAAGTGAGTTAGACTAGAAAATCGAACGCTGAAATGGACATTTTAACATTATTCGAACTGATTCAAAAATTTCAGTAAGAATGGCTACTGATCGATACAATTCAAGTGTAGGTTCTGTTAATCGCTATTTGAAACAACATGAGTATTAATTTTGAATGCATATCCAAATACTCTTAAATCTAGTGTTTGTACAGATGAAGCCAATTTTTCAAAAACGGCGTGCCTAATATCAGAAATATTTACTACTGCAGCCGTAAAAGTCCGGTTGCAATACATGAAAGAGGTTTCAAGATAAAATTCTGTATTCACGTATAGTGTGCTATTTTAAATATTGATTCATTTGTATACTTGTACGAGGAAACACAACAATTGAAGGTAATATGCTGGATATCATCAAAGTTGAAAATCATGATAATTTTTTTTTCCAGCTTGATGTAGTACCAGCTCATTATTTTTTGTCAAGTAACGAATTATTTTGAAGAATAATTTCTAAACTAGTAATTCAGTATTTATGGTCTGATTCCGTGGCTCGCAAGATCTTCAGATGAAATCCTTAGTATTTTTCTTTCATTGGCGTACGTTGTAGATGGAGTTCATATAATTATTTACCCAGATGATGTTCAGCATTTGAAAATTTGTATAGAAGAAACTGATATTGACAACCAAAATTTAGGAGAACTTGAAAATAATCTGTTGGAATAGTCAAACCAGAATGGAAACAAGTTTTATTAATATTCATAAATTGGTTACAATCAGCCTCATCTGCATTTTCTCCCAATTTTTTATTCATGTAAGAACCTTATAATGTAATATCGCTTATTCAGACGAAGATACGGAATCGAAGAGATGATCAAGAAAAACGGACCCGAGCTTGAAATAAAAACGCTGTCTTCGTATTTTGAGAGCCAATGTTCCTAAAAAAATCCAGTATTGCTGGATCAAACTATCATCTGATACAGAAAAATATAGAATTAAACATGGAGAGGAAACTTTCAATTTTCTTATCGAAAATATTGCACGCACGAAGGAATGTGAGATTTGGCATACTTAAAGTATATATAAAGAAAGTGTGAAGAAAGAGAAGACTATATACACGGTGTCCCATTCTAATTATCTATTGATATGTTAAGAGAAAATTTTGTCCTCCTTTTTAAGCATATTGCATGCACAAAGAAATATGAGATTTGAAATACTTAAAATTTATGAGGAGAAGATAAGCAGAAAGCGAAAATCAGATCCAGAATGCCTTATTCTAATCTATATATTAATCTATAGAGACAAGACTTTGTACCAGTTTTTAAACCTGTTGCCTTCACGAAGAAATGTGAGATTTGGCGTACTTGAAGTTTATATGAAGAAGAAGTGCAGAGATCTGAAATTATATACAGAGTGTCCCATTTTGATTTTATGTTGAGAGAAAACTTTGTATCGCGCGCTGAAAAGGATGTAAGATTTGGTATACTTGAATTCTATATGAAGAAGGAATGCAAAAAGCTAGAGACATATACAAGCTGTCCCATTTTGAATTCACGTGAACAGAAAACTTTGTAATGCGCACCCGAAGGAATGTGAGATTTGGCAAACTTGAAGTTCATATGGAGAAGGAGTACAGAAAGTTCAAATTATGTATAGGTGTAAGCTCTGATGATTATCCCGGATCAAGATAATGTATTAGTTGTTTTTAAATCAACTCTGTATGTGTACGCACCATCTTGCATTATTATCCCCATTCGCTATAGGCCTCAATCATTTTTGCCTATTGAATACTACCTATTGGATCCTAGCATAGCTATGAACTGTCATCTCGGCAAAATAAATATATTTTGGAAATATGACTATAATCAGTCAAGTTGTTAAGGTGTCACACGATCGCTAATATAATTCTGAATTTCAGTTTTATCACAGTTTATCATCGAACCACCAAGCTCAATTATTCCTTGTATCGATTCTGAGTTTTTTGCACAATTGTTTTTTATGTACTTTAATCTTCCATTCTCTACAAGCCTACATGATAGAGGAGGTCCTCACGGTGATATGAGTGTGAAAAAATTGGGAAAAATCCAGGCATAGATTGTCAGGGGCTTGGGAAATTGTAGAGTTCGTTTCATTTTTCAGCAAAAATATGCTCATCAACATATTTCAAAATTGATTATTTTGAATCTCATTCATAAAAATATGCGATGTCTCATGAATCACAGACCCGTATTGCAATAAGCTTTCTCATGTTGTGAGGAATATTGACGTCTGTATTATTGTGAGAAAGTTATTTGTCATAAAATCTCTTCACGGATGTGTTATTATCGAAAGTTTAATGGAATACATCTCCGATGTTTAGCTCCTCAGGAAATATATTGAGAAAAATGTGGAGTGTAAAGCAGATTACTGAAAATATATGTGATGCGAAGTGCGGATATAAATCGTAGTTAGGCATCCGGCATCCACAGAGAAACTTGTCAAACGGATTCGAACCAAGCGACAAATTTAAAACTATTGCTCTGCTTCTTCCTACTTTTCCTATCTTATTTTGCTTTGAAATATATTCTTGGTGAGCCATATAACGATCCTGTATTGTTTTATTTCATGGAGATACCGATTCTGATTTTATGTATAGATTCGTAATAAATCCCACTTCTTTTTTCTTCCCGAACAGAATATATCTCTCCAAACATATTCCTGTCCGAGATAGATATTGTGATGTATCACATTCTTCTTTATATTGTGCTTTACATATAAGAGAATATGAACCTGGTAATGGAATGCCAGATGATTCACGTTATCTAATTAAAATGGATATGCACTTACCATATCAGGCTTTATTTAATAGTTTTTTTATAAAGAGGGTCACAAAGACCACTCCCTTTCAATTATGATTGTATTACTTCCGCTCCAATAAAGTTAGATACTACACCCACAACTTACACATATGTGTCTCTCACGCATTATTCACGCACTTTACCTGTGTAACAGCTGATACACCACTCAAATGACTCATATTTAGTCTATCATTTTGTTTTCAATAAAATGAACAGAAGATTGAGCATAGTGCCTTAAAAGCAATACTTAAGAATATATATCGTGGGAGGCAGCATATTTTGATATCAATTAGCGCTGGCATAACAACATGTAGTTAACAAAAAGTGATAGGAATCTTGTATAAGGGTTGAACCATCATCATCAAAAACTTCAGTCAAGTCCTAGAAAGCGGAAATTAACATAATATAATGTCAAAAAAGTTGTATGGGGATTTATGAGAACGAAGAGAACTCCAAAAACTACAATGACTCAGCTAATGTAAGTATTCTGCAAGAGAACGGACCTGATCGGCCGAAGAACAATTTTTTGATTGAAAAAAGGTAACAAGATAGCAAGAACCAGTATCAAGTCCTCAACGAATCTGTCTGGTGGTCAACAGACATGGCAAGTCTCCTTGCGGTAAAATTTCCTGCATTTCGTGTTTGTTTGCTAGTGCCGGTTCTAGTTGTGCGGGTAAAACCGCAAAGGATAATTGTGTTTGCGTTGGCAGCGACATACAGCGCTACCGAACGAGATGAAGCGCCCGGTATATAATTAACGACCGCGTCGAATCACAAGTCATTCTTTACAGCCAAGACTTCACTCCAAACTGCGCTATTGTGACGTACAATTATTCAGAGAGTAGGAGTTGTTCTCGCTGTAATAGAAAGCTAGAATAATAACAGAGCATTTGTGTCTTGGATATGAAAAGACAAAAACATGGAGTATCTATTACTTTCCTTCAACTTTGATACCACAATTGCTCTCAGGATGATTGATAGTAAATATCCGACTTTGTGAAAACAATCTCTTCCAGTAATTAACTTGCATCGAAGAGAGCGGAACTGTAATAACTGTTAAATTCATTTCCTGTTAAAATTTATAGAATTATACAAGCTTTAGTACTATCAAATTACTAATAAAAGTAACTCTTGAAAATAAGTTATTACCATATATACCAAGATTATGAGGGTAATTCAAATAGATTGAGTGTTCTAAGATAAAAAAATTTTACTGCCACAATTTTATCTTTCCGGATTTTGTACCATTATCATTAAACCTTTATTGTTGAACTCAATAATTTCAGTAAACGTTAACACATCTATCACAATAAAATCAACTTTTTATATTTATTTTTCAAAATAATATTGAGAGCAATTATATATACCAGTGGCCACCCAACTCATTATATTGATGAATTTTAACATTATTGAATTCAACCCTCCATATCCGAGGGTTTGAGGTAATTTTAAACTGGTATTCAACGCTCTATCAGAATCTGAAATAAAAAATAGTAGCTTCCATTCAATATTTTTGAGGGATTGTCCTACCCTCGCCCCTCGGATGAAGGGAAAAACGTTCTACTTCTACTTTAGACATTTTTACATTCGGTGCATATTTCCAGATATATTCTAGCAGAAAATAATATTGTTTTTGACTGTAACTTCGAATGAGACACCTGTATATAATTTTGGATTCCTACACTTTTTCTCCATATGAACTCCAAGTATGTTGTACGGTACAAAGTTTGCCCTTCAGTAAAATTTAATGGAGCATCCTGTATATAATTCCAGCCTTCTACACTCCTTCATATCAACTTCAAGTATGTTGAAGCACAAATTCCTTCGTGCGCGCGGTACATAGTTTTCTCTCCACGTGAAATCAAAATGGCACACCTGTATATCATATTTGATTACTGCACTCCTTTTCCATATAAACTTCTAGGATGCCAAATCTCACATTCCTTCGTGCGCGCAGTACACAGTTTGTGACGAAGCTAGTGCCTACAGTTCGTCTCTAAGAAGGGTTAATTCTCAGAAACCCGGACATTTATAGTATTTCTGTTGGACATTTCCAGTGCTCGCACCGTGAACATGACCTACAAACAATAGTGGATTGAAACATTTTGTGAAAGAAGATAAACTCACTTACGTAACATCATTTACTGAGTTGAACAGTGTAAATTAAGTGTTAGACTAATTATCAAGACCATAATTAAGTGTTTAAATAAGTTTAAGTTATAATTGTTGGACATCTGTCAGATTTGACAGATAAAAGCGCCATTGCGCAGAAATATGTGTAACCAAGATGGCGGCGATACGAATAAGTTTTAACTTTGTGATAAGGGATGGCGCTGACGACACCTTATCGTTCTACTGTCACAAAGGCACTATGGATTTCATAGGGCTGACTTGCATTTCCAATGTAAAGCAAGAGCTGCTCAAGACTCTAAGTATGCACTCTTCACTTCTCTAAGTCTGTGGGTTCAGATAATGGAAGCACCTTCCTTGTGGAGCGCTACGCTATCTAATTCCCATAAGACAACTGGATTTAAATTGGATTATCAGATTTAGTTCATTTCTTATGAATGTGGACTGGTTGGTATCATTGTTGGGTTTGAATTAGCACCTTCTTCGCGAAGCGCTTGTTCAACAATGAAATCACCCAGGGCCTAGACAATTGGATCTAAATTAGATTTGTCAGGTTTATTTCAAGTGGACTGGTTGGTAGCATTGTTGGGTTTGAATTAGCACCTTCTTCGCGAAGCGATTGTTCAACAATGAAATCATCCAGGGCCTAGAATGGCTGTTCTATTCATTTTCTAAATTATTTTTGAGTTCTAAATTCGTTTAAAAACGCCATCTCTCTTAAAACTTATTTCTATTTGTTAGATAATTGTTTATGATAAATTAATCCGTTGTGATTATTGTTTGATTCATGATTTATTATTACCTTGCATCTGTTTTAATTAGATTGATGAGTCAATCTGTTGTAAATATTGCTTCGTTTGTTTCATTTATATTGCTTTGATCAAATTGAATTCCTGTTGTTTTATTTGTGGTTTTATTTTGGGGAAAATATTTTTACATTTCAGAACCGGACTTCCTTTGATAAAAGTTTCAGTGTTTTGCTTCTTTTAAAATAAAAAGATCCTGGCGCCCGAGCATATAAAACCTCATGTGAGTAAGTGAGGTGGTAAAGTGTGAGTAATGTATAAATTGTAATTACAACTGTCATTGTGGTTGTTGTGTGTTTATGAGTCGAGTTGAAATCTTGAATTGTTTGCTCTTTTGTCTATAATACATTACAAATTGGCTTATTTTTAATTGACGTTACAAATTGGCTTTAGATTTATAGAAGTTGTCCTCTTTTTACGTCGCAAGTTTTCTCTTCACGTGAAATTGAAATAAAACTGCTTGTATATAATTTTAGTTTTCTGCACACCTTCTCCATATAAATTTTAAAAAAACAGAGTCTCACATTCTTTTGTGCGCGCAATATGCTTAATAAGAGGTACAAGGTCTTTTCCGACGAATTATTATATAATAAAGATAGGACACCTGTATATTATTTACTTTCTGCACTTCTTTTTCATATGAACCTCAACTTTGCCAAATCTAACATTCCACCGTGCATGCAATATGCCTAAAAAGGGGAGGGTGGAGTTCATTGCACGAGATGAAGTCGAGGGCAATACTCACCTGAGGGATTAAAAGCACTTAAGTCATGTGTTATCTACGCTAATTTTCATACTACAGTATCATATTGAATCACAATAGTCTAAAAGCCATAGTAACAAGGCTGGTTACAGCAGTTGTCAAATAAATAAGCTTGCTCTCAAAGAGATGAGTGAGAAATTTGATATTGATAAGGCTGCGAAAATGGTAACTGTGAAATTATTTGCCCAAAAATCTAGAAAATTCACGGACAACAATACGATGCATATGTAAAATTGTGTCAGTTGTAAAATGCTAATATAAATCAACAATAATAGAGGTTTGAATTCTAATAAGAAAATTCAATTCGACATTCAAGTAGGTACTTTGATTATTCAGTTGTCATGGGAAATTTTGTCAATTTTACTTTAGTTCCTTGAGATTTTTGATCATTTAAGATCCCTTGGGACTAAGCTCAAACTTGAGTCCCTGAAATAGGAGATTTAATTAATGTTCTGTTTCCGGGAGTGCGAAAACAAATTTTTTTGTCCACGACTACCTCATGATATATACCTTATAAATGAGTTTTCTGAAGCAAAACGATAGTCATTTTTCACAGAGTGAATAATAGCAGTGAATAATCATTATTCACGGGGATAGAATTACTAGGGCACGCGGTATATATTATGAATCTGGCAAGCATTTTTCAGTACGTCTAGGCAATAACCATGCACTTTGATTAGCTAACTTTATACAAATCACAAAAATATTGTTAAAATATTACTTTAATCTATTTTTTAATGCTCTTGAAGGAAAAAGATGACATTAAATAAACTATATCAAGTAAGCCATTGATATGACATGACAAGCGAAGCGTAAATTGTTGTCAATTTGAAAACGTCATAATTTCGATCCAGAATACGTAAAGAATTAAAATTGATAGTGAGAAAGAGATATTGTCTACTTGTACTATACCGGAGATAACAGAAGCTGCAAAAGCCACCTCCCTGAATTTGTTGCCTGAGAAATCCCGAAATCTTCACATTCTTGTGTACAGTACCTGTAAGGATTGAAGGGCGACCAAGAAAATCAATTTATTTTCAGGGTCAGTTCTACTGGCATATCTTACGGAATTAGCTGCAAAATATGAATCATCCATATTATGGACACTTTGCTCTATGCTTAGGAGTACGCTTAATATAAATCAAGGAGCCGATATAGAAGACTAGGCAAAACTGCGGTCACTTTCAAAACGAAGATCTCAGGGCTTTCGTCCGAAAAAAGCTAATACATTTCCTTCCGAAAAAATTTATAAATTTCTTATTAAAGCCTGTGATGAAAAATATCTTGCAATGAAGGTAAGAAATTAGAAACATTCAAAAACTTGTTTAAAAAAAAATTATGGAATTAAAGTCAATAGTAGTCGTGGACAAAGTATAGTATTCTACTCACATATAATAAGCTATGATTCACACAAATTAATTATGCCACTCGCTACGCTCGTGACATAAACTTAACCTTCGTGAATAATAGCCTTCATTATATGCTCGTATAATAATATACTAGTATGCATGGCAGTCGGGAGATTGGGGTCTGATTGAAAAATTATGTCAAGCTTTCGGTTTTCATTCGGAACCTTCATTTGGGCGATTCATGCGAGAAATTTGTAGCCCAACATTCGTTAACATGATAGAAGAATTTTCGCAAGATGCTCTTGCTTGAAATTTAACATAAGTACACAACACATTTATATATAACATATAATACAGATTAAATATTTTGAACTGTTTTTAGTTCGTTTTGATGTTAAAATTAATTCATATTTTGCTATTTATTTATTTCAAATTTAAACTGAATTTTGAAAGATTTTTGAGTCACAAGGTAGCCGAAAAATATGAATGTTTGATACATTACACCAGGAGTCGGCAGCCTGCGGTCCGCGGGCCGCATGCGGCCCTTTGCATCTTTTTGCGCGGCCCGTCAAAGCAACAATATTTATTTTATATGATATTTATACTCGTATATGATATAAAAGCACTCTTCAAGTTACATTTTACATTTCAATGTGCGGCCCGCATAAAAAATTTTATTGTGAAAATGGCCCGCCGTCCGAAAAAGGTTGCCGACTCCTGCATTACACAATGGCAGTAAATTTTGAACCAGAGATTATTTGAGCCTCAGGCTTCGTGATGGGATGTCCTTTCAAACAGGTTTTAGATCCCCTCGGTTATTATAGCAATGACCATGCACTTCTCTTGGCTCCGTGTGTTCGTGAAGTATGTTAATGACATATTTTCCTTCTACTCAGACACTTATTTAGAATTTATGTGCCAGCGACCTTATAGATAGATAGATAGATAGACTTTATTTGTACTGGAAAGATACAAATAGGTATTACATTAAGCGGAAGCTGTTTTACAAGTAATACAAAGTAATACAATAAATCTAAATGAAATATAAAATCATATGAAATAGTTGATTTAAGTGTAAATTGAATAAATAATAATGTACATATGTTTTTCTGAAATCTTATGATACAATTGAAACTACTTGAATTTTTGATGTGTACAATCTGTGAAAGAGTCTTCCAAGTTATAATATTCCTTCTCCACTAATATCACTTTTATTTGTTCAAGTACTTAAGTTTTGGATAATGATTTCAAGTTTAAAGGTAATGAATTGAAAATCTTGATAGCCATATATCTTGTGCTTTTCTCGAATGCACTCATTTTGTGAGAAGATACTGGTATAATTTTATTATTTTGACGTGTTATATACTCGTTATCTGATTGATTCATTATTTGAGGGTTATTGAAGATATATTTTATCATTTCAAATATGCAAACACTAGGAAGTGTCAAAATGTTGAGAGTCTTAAATTTACTTCTACATGAATCTCTTGTCTGAATATTAAGCATTATCCGTAAAACTCTTTTCTGAATCACAAAGATTTCTTTTAGAACAGGAGGCGTACCCCAGATAATAACTCCATATGACATAATTGAATAAAAATAACCATAATAAACTAACATCAATGTCTCAAAATTGATCTTGAACATTAGTGTACGGATACAATAGCACTTTATTCCAAGCTGTAATATCTACATTCATGAAATTGTATGATTCCTATTTCTTTAACAATTAATTCAAGGCTTACGTATTTTGTACCGGTCGTACGTTTGCATGAACATGCCTGCAGCATATTGCCTCCTTTCTCAGTCACTGTTACAGTTCTCACGCACATCGCTTCAATCGTGCGTTATTAAAACAAGCCTGCACTATAATATTTTTTTTTGTGGAATGTTGGGATTCTTACTCCTTCAATCACTTATTTGAAGCTTACGCACCCCGTATCGGTCGTACGCCCGCATAAACATGCCTGCAACATGTTCCCTTTATTCTTAGTCACTGTTACAGCTCACGCACTTTACTTCGCTCCAATATTCCGTTGTAGAAACATGCCTGTGCTATGTTTCTCTTCTCTGCCGTTCAGCTCCCATATTTGTTTTCGTGAATATTTGCATATGTGAATACTACTCGTATCTTTATTTCGTCCATTGCTCCGTTTCATAGTTTGCAGTTTTCTCCCAACATTCTCCAAAGATCTCATTCGTTCGCTTTTATAGAAAACAGATATATTGAAAGATTATTCCTTCAAAATTTCTAGGCTTTCCTTAATCAGGACACTAAATTTGATCACCAAATAATACTGTTACGATTTATCTGTCTCCCTGTCAATATATTGGTTTTCTGATATTTTTGATAAATGTTGGATCAAATTCAAACAATTGTTACTTAACCTTAGAGGAGCATGTGATGATCTCATCTTGATTTTGAATTGATTTCCTTTGAATCGCTTCATTGTCATCCTATCTTTGTGAATATGATACAAAAATTTCTTCAATAAAGTCATTCTATTCTGAAATTTTGTCGTCAAATGTGTAGAAAATAGACCTGTCTTTGATTTATTGTAACAGAAATGTTCAATCAATAAATTTTATTATTGGGTTATCTAGAGGCTAAATAGTAAGTAAATTCTGATCGTGCAAATTCCAATTAGTGCACATTGAATAACCCTAATGCCGACGTAGAGGGTCTTATAAGATATAAATAAAATTTGTGTGGAAAATTTGATGAGAAACATTTTGGGGAAAGAAATTCTGTTGAATAGTATGACATTGAAAAAATTGAGGTATCGCGACCAGAGACCATGAAAAAAAAAAAAACTCATTTGATGTCCAGAAGAAGTCATGATCTCTATACAGGTCGAATGCAAAATTGGAAACACCTTTTTTCTCGGAAGTTATTATGGATACCAAAAAATTGTTCGAATGAAATTTTTTGCACTTTTAATAAGCTAACTAAATCTGTGTGAATTTGATGGAAAAAAAATTATTCTCGTAGATATTGCCATATTTGTACTTTCTTCAGATGGAATCCCCTGTATATTATTGCACTAATGAATAGAGAATAATTTTTGCTTTGAAAAAAATCCAGAGTTCTTGCCTGCTAAACTTGATGGTTTTTGAGATATCAACGAAAATATTTAAATTTTGCTTTACAAAATCAAATGTGCGGTTAGAACAAAAATTTTTGACAGTTGAGTTATTTTGCGTTGTATTTGCGTTCAGTAAAATTGTGTTGTATACACATCATTGATATTTTTGTGTCAATAATATCACTGTTAAGTACGCGAGGAATTACACAACGTTTATATTTTTTAAATTTAAATATTTTTGCGCGCTCAGACATTTGCACGTCATCAAGAACGGAATGCATAATTCAATTACTATTAAAAACAATGTACAAAATAAACAAATCTATTATAATAGTAGAACATAAAGAAGAACGGAATGAATGTTATCGAACTATACAAAATGTTCAAAATTTCCACCGTTTTCTCGGACACATGAATAAAGTCTTTTCAATAAATTCTGTTTTATATTAACTGTATCCAATTCAACAACAGCTTGTCTCATTCGGTTTTTCAGTTCATCAAGTGTAGCAACGGACATTACATAAATTTTGTTTTTTATAGCTCCCCATAGAAAAAAATCTAAAGGCGATAGATCCGGAGATCTTGCGGGCCACGATGTAGGACCTCTGTTGCCACTCCAGGAATTTAGAAATTGTTGATTCAAATACGCAGTTACATCCAATGAATTATGCGGAGGTGCATCATCTTGCTGGAATATCATTCTGCGTCTAACTGCCAATGGTATATCATCCAGATAATCTTGAAATTCATTTTGCAGAAAATTTAAGTATCTCTGTGATGTCAAAATGCCCTCATAAAAATATGGATCCAAAATAGTGTTGTTTATCATACCGCACCATACGTTAATTGGAAAGCGTATTTGAAAATTTGAAATAGATGTTTGACGTGGATTCGTTTCTACTGATTGCCAATAATGTGAATTATGTCTATCTAGTATTCCATTGTTAGAGAAATTTGTTTCATCTGACCATAAAATTGTATCTAAAAAATTAGGCTCTGCAATATTTTCCAGTATTAAGTAATTACAAAATTGTAATCTTCTCACATCATCGCCAGGATGAAGATTATGAATTTTGTAGATTTTATAGGCTTTGTACTTATGCTTTTTCAGAATCTTAAGAACCTTTGTATGTGTGGTATTCATTTCCAATGCAGCTTCTCTTATTGAATTTTTAGGGTATACATTGAAATATGCCAATACATCAACTTCTAAATTTTCATTTACTATCTCACGCGTTTTGTAATTTCTTGAAACTGACCCAGTCCTACGCAGCTTCCTCTCTAATTTGAATAAATACGAATGGTTTGGATAAAAGCGTTCCGGATACTAATGTCTGTATAATTGCAGAGCTTGTCACGAATTATTATTTGATAGATAAAAACATTTTATCATATCTAACTTCTCATTGATTGGATAATCTGCCATTATTAACACCAAATAATAATAGTAAGTGTGCAACACAATTTTTTGTAGCGCAAATACAATACAAAATAGCTCAACTGTCAACAAATTTTGTTCTCAAGGCACACTTGATTTTGAGAACAGCATTTAGATATTTTCGTTAATATCTCAAAATCTATCAAGTTTAGCAGGTATGAACCCTGAAACTTTTATACAGCAAAAAATATTTTCTATTTATTAGTGCAATAATATAGAGGGTATTTTATTTGAAGAAAGTGAAAATATGACAAAATGTACGAGAATTAGTTTTTTTTTTACTAAATTCACACAGATTCAGTTAGCTTATTGGAAGATCTAGAAACTTTAATTGAACAACTTTTCAGTATCTATAATAACTTCCCAGAAAAAAGGTGTTTCCAATTTCGCATTCCACCCTGTATATAGACTAGGACTAGGGGCCCGTAACAGAATAACTGGCGTGATTTGTTGCCGTCTGCCAATTTAAGGTCTCAATAACTTTTTGATTTTTTAGCTGATGGAGGCCATTTCCAAGTTTTCCATGTGGATACTCAACTTCATTTGAAAAATGTAAGACAATCAAAAGTTTTTGAACAATTTCTTATTCCGCAAACACCAAGCCTCGCACATTGCGTGCCAAAATCCGGAAAAAAATTGGACTTAGAGAACAATTGATTCCTGTCTGCCAACGCAACATAGAGTTATTCTTAATGTAAAAGTTAAGATCAAAAGAGCAGAGATCTTTTTTACCTATACTAGTGCTCAAGTGTTCAGTCAAAATTGCATGAATTTTTTGTTACATTGAACAATTAGTACTCGTCTGCCATTAACAATCAAATGTATGAATTTCCAAATTTTCACGTGCAAAACTTGGGAATAACCCCAATGAAGTAAGAAATCAAAGAGCTATTAAAATTCAGATTGGCAGACGGAAAAAATTGCACCAGTTCATGCTACGGGCTCCTTATCTAACAGACACCAAACAAAGAGATTCATTTATAGTGCTGGTGATTGAAAAAATTTGGACTTTGCTCCCGGAAGCTCTCCAACATCATCAAGTCTTTGAATTTGAATTGAAATCTAAAATGATTCACCAAGTGATCACAAAACCATTATTATTCTTGAAAGAATACTTCTTCGCAAGCAGTAATAAATACAAGGCGCGTCGTCTTATTTGAGCGATTTTCTTTCTTTTGTTATTTTGTTGGTGGCGACAGAAGGTGCGAAGAAAAGAGGGAAGCTCTACAATAATGCAATTTAGCTTTTTGTTCGCGAATCTGCGGTTTTCTAATAAATCACGTGCAACTAAAATATATAATAAACTGTTTTCCCTTCTTTTATTTCACCCTCAAAAGAATGAAACAAATTGGAAATCAAAGAATGAAAAGAAAACGGTGAAAGAGAATAAAATGCGTTTCTTTTATTGGAATGTTGAAGCGGTGATTAATGCTTCCGTTCGATCCTTCGCCATGATTAATCGGATAATTTTTTACTGGTCCAGGATATTAACGCACTTTGAAAAATCTATGTTATATGGTTTCATCATTTTTTGTTCCCTTGGCGAATGCATATCAATTTCACTCTGTTTATTGTTCTAGTGTTTTAAGTTCAACATCAAGCTCTTCTCACTAGCGATAGCTGCTGGTAACCTATTCAATTTCTTGTGAATAATTTGGATGAATTCATATTCAATGTATCTCACGTGACATCTATGCTAATTTTATGCGAATATCATGACATGCAAACTAATCTTCAAATCAATATCACGCATCCCTCAATTCCCGCGTCAGGTGGTTGGAGTGATACGATTTAATTTTCAACATTCGGAGGAAGTAGCTCGCGATATCTCCATCCAGAAAAACCTTCCAAGAAAAATATCATTAATTATCCTTTTATATGGTTCATTCATCAAACATGCTTTCATGTTAATAGTAATAAAATAGAAAACAAGATGAAAGAGGTCTTATTAAGCTTGGCTGTATTTTCAAAGAATATACACATTTGACATTCATTCGAATAAAATTAGGAGAATTATAGTGATTTGATAAACGTGTTAGCATTATATATAAGGCTAATAAATTTTGATATGAATAGGAATATTTATTAGAGTAGAAAGAATTTCCATGATTCCACGTTAGCGAAGTACTTGAAGTAAAAAAGTGCTACAGCCGAGAAAACTACTTAACGATTCTAATATATATATATATATATATATATATATATATATATATATATATATATATATATATATATATATATATATATATATATATATATATATATATATATATATATATATATATATATATATACATATTCTGTCACTAATATTCAAGTTTCAATAGTGAGAGCCAACAGTCCTCAAGGAATATGACAAGTCCATTGGAATTCAGATCTTAATCTCCAGAATCTTTGATGATTCCGTACCTCATTTCGTGATCCTCATCAGCAGTCATCACTTCACTCACACTCACATTCAAATCGTGCCATCGTCGTCACATATGCCACATTCAATTCACCTGAGGGTACAAATCGTTTCCACCCGCTCGCTTGATCAATAAGTCCCCAGTGCTTTTCTTGCACGCATGTATCTACACATACACTCACGTAAACTGAGGAATCCGCCAAGGCGAAATATCTAACGGAAAATTTTCTCTCATGAGGAAACTCTAATGAATTCTGATGGCGACAAGAAATTTTAACAGGATGAATATTGTTGAAGAAGGGAACGCTGATATTTCCAGGAATAGATTTTCCTGCTTTAATTATTTTATGTATGCAAATTTCATAGCTAAATTTAGGGCGTGATGAACAGATACAGTCATTGTGTTGGATATCCTGATAAAAATATCTTTCGCCCTTTCTGAAACCCTATTATCTATCTTAAAAGTATCAATGTATATTCACGACCGAATTTGAATATGGCAAAATATCATACTACCTGAAAACTCAGCACACTATAGTTCCGAATTGCAATGCTTGCAATGTGCAAGTCTTCACTTCAAGTCTACTAAACTGGCATGCGCATTGCATCTCACGTATTTTCCACGCTAGGAGCGCTGGCGCTGATGTATTTATTCGACATTTTGACATTTAAAATCAAATAGAAGCCTAACTAATAGCTACTTCTTTTAAGCCGCATATAATTGCCTGTTGAATTTGGAAATTCATCTTTTTTTAGACGATAATAAGAATAAAGTATTTGATATATGCACTATTTGTGCTTTTGTTCATAGACAGCATCACTAAACTCCAAGCAATGGTAAAAGTGGTAGTTATAATGCTACGAGTCTTAGCTCTGCATAATTTGAGCATTGAGTGCGAATTAGGTATAGTCAAAAGTGATTGTGAATATGATTGGGATTTGTTTCAACTTCGACGGTAACTCAAAAGAGTACATTGAAAGGTCAGACTGTTCTGTACGGATAATTCGACAATATTTCATGGGAATCGATCTGCTCTCGTCTGTTTCAACAATTCTAAAGCAATAGAATAAGAGCCGAGTGGAAAAAATACGACTATCCATTGTAACGTGCGGGAGTGTGGAAGCTCTTAAAAGTGACCTTGCATTGGCGCCGCATCACATCATCCCTCCCGATGGAAGCCTCCAGCAATATTCTAGAAATGTGGTAGAACATTCGAGAGATAGATATTTCTATTATAAAGGCAAGCAAACGACAGTGTAGTGAGTAGTGTAATAGTAAAACTTGAGCAGTGGATATCAAACAGTAAAGTGATCAGTGGATATAAATAATAATTAAACATAAAATATTACCTCCTATGAACTCTATAGACAGTAATTGATTGTAGATAATGCTCAATGTAGGGTTCGAGACAATTATTGATAAAAAGTACAATTCAATGTAGGTGTGTAGGTGTGGACTAAGGATTTGGAAGTTGGATGATGGCTTTATACTGATGGGTGGAGAAGCATGAAGGAGTCTTAACGGTTGGAAGATTATGTCAGATTGGCTATTTATTTGAACGTTTATGATTGGTTTTTTAATTCTTTCTTTAAAAATCTCTAAGTTTTCCGTTATGTTTAATCTGTTGCTTTTACTTTGTTGTTTACATATTGACATTATATCTTCAATTTTACCTGCTGAGTGTTTATGGTCGATTAGGTGGTTAGCGTAATTAGAGTCGGTTTTGACATTTTCAAATGAGTTGATATGTTCTTTATAACGGTCTTTAAATTTAGTTCCTGTTTGCCCGAAATAGTTTAGATCACAAGTTGCACATTTCAATTTATAGACACCGCTTTTATTGTATTTATTATAACTCTCGATTGTTAGATCAAATTTGTTTCTTGAATTGTCTCCAGTTTTAGAAGCTATTTTTATGTTCTGATTTTTGAATAATTTGGTTATTGCGTGTGTTTTTTAACCGATGTATGTGAATTTAGTCCAAATTTTGTTAGCTGGTTCTTCATTAATCATGGGTTTATTCTTATTATAAAGTTTGTTTTTAATTTGTTTATGAATTTTATTTATTGTGTTATCAGAGTATCCGTTGTTAGTCGCGATTTGATGGATGGTTTTAATGTCTTGATTATAATTCTCTTTGTTTAAGGGTACGGTTTCAAGACAGATAAATAAACTTCGAAATGCCGCGTATTTATGTTGTTTTGGATGTTCTGAAGTCGCATGTATTATGTTATCAATTTGGGTAGGTTTACGGTATATTTTAAGAGCGATTTTATTAGATGATTTGGAGATGGCTACGTCCACATAATTAATTTTGTTGTCTAACTCTTGTTCTAAAGTAAATTTTATGTTACTATTATAGTTATTAATTTCATGAAGTATTTCCTGTGGGCTATTATAATCTGTTATACATAGAAGATCGTCGACGTAACGTATCCATTTGATGATTTTAAATTTATGTACGATGTTATTGAGTAATTTAGTGTCTAAGCTTTATAAGAAAATTTCAAATAATATACCAGAAAGAGGACTTCCAATAGCCAGACCATTATTTTGTTTATTATATTTATTATTGAATTTAAAGTAATTTTGATTGAGTACTGTAGTGAGGAGATTAGTTAATTGTTCAGTGAAATCGGTATCAAAGTTTTTATCGTTGAGGGCATTTTTTATTATATTGATCATTCCATTTATAGAAATGTTAGTGTATAAATAAGTAATGTCGAATGATATCAGCCGAGTGGTTTTATTCATAATAAGATTTTTAGTTTCGTTTATTAGATCAGTATTATTTTTAACTGTGTATCTATTATCTTGGTTAATCGTTGTTTTTTAGTATACTGGCGAGTGTTTTAGATACTTTATAGGTCGGTGCTTGCGTGAAGTTAACTAATGGTCTTATTGGTACGTTAGTTTTATTAATTTTAGGTAAAGCTTTAGGAACCGAGGCTTGCGGATTCATATTGAATTGAAAATATTTTTTATTGCTATTTTTTATAAGAGGGGATTGTTTAATCGCGTTTTCCAAGTTGGTATTTATTAGTGGGATCCGTTTTAAATTCAGTACAATCATTATTATTGATCAAATCTAAAGTTTTTCTTATGTATTCGTCTTTATTCATTATAACAATAGTATCGCCTTTATCGACTTTAGTAAGAGTCGCGTTATTCTCTTTCATTTTATTATTGATAGATTTTACCGTACGTTTGTATTGTTTATCTGGTCTATTATCATTAGCTCTGTTTTTTATGGTTTTCTCTATTTTGTTAGCCGCAAAATGTCTTAATTTGTCTTGTGTTTCAATCGGGAGTTTATGAATCGCGTCTTCTGTATCCATTATGAGGTTTTCATTATTATGTGTGAAGTTAATTGGTTGATTAAGTTTGAGTCCGTTGTTAAGTACATCAATTTCTGGATTGATAAAATTTATATCTCTAAGGGCCAGTTTCACCAACGCCACTTAAATTTATCCAGAGGTTATTTTATACGGAAACAATTGTTGATACAATTGTAACTATAGTTACTAACTCAAAATAACCTCTAGATAAACTTAACTGACTTTGGTGAAACCCGGCCTTAGATTCTCAACTCGTTTATAGAACTTATGGTTATTATCAATATTGGAAATTTTATTTTTAGTGGACTGTGTTTTTAGTTTGTCAAGTTTCTTGTTTAAAGTTTCGTATTTACTTTTTATTGTATTATGAATGATATTATTGGTATAGTCGTTAATTTTGAACCAAGTTTCGGTGTTAAATGTGTATGAGATTTTTAAATGGGTTTGAAAAAGTTTTTTGTAATGGCTTTGTTTATTTTTATAGGTGTCGTTCATTTCACGTGTTATCCAGTTATTTTCAGACTTATTTTTGATTTCTATTGCAGTTTTTGATTTAGATTTGATATTAATGCGCGCGTAGTTGGGTATGACTTTATGAGTGAGACATTATTTATTAAACCAAATTCTCGCGGTGAGTTTACTAATTTTTAGCTCAATGCGGTAGTATGATTCAGGAATTTAAATAATAAACGTACGGTGAAATCTATTAATAATAAAATGAAAGAGAATAACAAGACTCTTACTAAAGCCGATGATGACAATACCATTGTTATAATGAATAAAGACGAATACATAAGAAAAACTTTAGATTTTATCAATAAAAATGATAATATAATAACAATATAGATAATAATATAATAATAATATATAAATAATAAAATATCAATATCTGGGACTTTGTTTAAGTTAGTATTGAGTGATAAATAAATAATTCAGTGTTGTTGGTGATATTCAGGAGAATAAAACTTTTATCTCATTTTAAATTATCAAATAGTGATTTTCATTCTAATCATAAGCAATTTCGAAGAAACAAACATTACACATCCCAACGATCGATGAACTTTATTTATTTGCCTGGGCAAGCCAAGTCCGATCTGGGACTTGTAGCATGGTAAAATACAATTTGATATTATCAGTGAAAATACGCGTGAAAATTCTAATATTATCAACTTGTATTCTATTATGCAACAGGCCCCTGATAGTGGGATAGTCTTACTTTCAGTTCAAACTTATATTCAATTGGGTATTGGCTTCATGGAATATAACCTTCATACTTATATCAAATTGAAGATCTTCAAAAATTCTATTTGATATTGTTAGTATTTCTTAGTGGTACGTAGAAAACCAAAGACAGGACATCCTGTGTTGAGTAGATCCTGTAGCTCTATAGTGTCGTTTCAATCATATGAGCTACCTCAGATATCTAGAGATAAATCTTAGTCTTATTAGATGCTGTACGGCGACTAGCGGTAAATGTGAATACCAAGAAAAAAAAATCTGACGTGGACGTCACGTGACTTACTTGTACATCATTGGATATATATAATCAAACACAACATCTCATCATTCCACAGCTAGTTGGTTGCTATGGAGATACTAGGTCATCATTCTTATGCTACAACATTCCTAAATACTGATTTCCAGAATTCTACAGCTAACAGTTCTGAATTAATACGCAAAATTCCAAGATCGTCAAGTATAGTGCACATTCGGCTCAGTCGATCTCAATGAAAATAGGACATGAGCATCTAGACAGTACCATCATCTTAAATACTGTATTCTAATATTCTGCGTTCAATCGTTTTGGATTTATGCGAAAAATTGAAAAATGTTGTGAGTGAACTGCATACCCGGCTTAGCCGATCACAATCATAATGCAAGGTATACAACTTGATGCTGTAAGAGTGCCTAGTACAAAATCTCAATATTCTGCGACTGATTATTTCAAATTTTGAAGAAAAATCGAAAAGTCTATAATATGAAGCGCACTTCCGGCTTAATCGATTAGGACGAGAATAGAAGATGATCATTTGGATGCTACAGCAATGCTGTAAAAAAAGGTGTAGACGGTGTCAGGCGAAAGTGACACAGACTCTCATAACTACCTATAATTAAGAATTCAAGTGAGTCACAAAAAAAAGATCATTCATTCCTTGCTATACATAATGATTCTAACTTGCTCAAATAAAATTAGAATTCTTCTTCGCTGATGATTTTATAATACTGTTTACTGTGCCAGATGCTGTAATTGGCGAGGGTATTTGGATATATAGACAAACAATTCAGATAAAATGTTTTCTGAGATGTATAATTGTTTTGAAAGTATTTATAGACGAAAAATAATATTACTGTCATACATAAATTCAGAATACAACCGTATAATATCATGTTATGACTATTTTGCTATATTTTATTGGTATTAAGGATGAGTTGATGAGAACAGAACTCGCTGCGGAAAACGTAGAAAGACTTTTAATGAAGGGAATGGAAATAAATATTATAATCAAACTATTGTACGTTCAGCATTTTTTACGAGCAGGAATTCGGTTGTAATCAAGTAACTGAAAGAATATAATGTCAATGAATAATAAATAGATAATATATATCTCGTTAGTGAATAGAAGACATGCAGCCCACACAAAGAGCCGTACGGCTCGTGAGACCGGAATGCAAAGAGTTCTACTGGAGCTTTCACATAGAAAGCGTGAGCCTTCAGGGCACGCGAGCGAGAGCCGACCAAGCTCTTACATCTCGAGTCACACGCTTGGAAAGCAGCCGCGTCTCTTCGTCATAGTGCAGTCACACAGCAAGTAAAAACAGCTCTCGCTCTTCAGTTTCTGGTATCATAGCATAAAGTCCAGATGGATTTTACTATCCAAATGCTGATGAATATAGTATGGAACCGACCCGCCCTTTGCAACAAGTACAGACTTGTACAAGGACCGCAATATGATGCAACAATAAATTGGAGGGAAGTTATAAAATGATGGCGTTTTTGCCGTCGAAGACGGCGTCGACGGCGAAGAAGATAAATGGCCACAGCACGCGTACAATCCATCGTTATTTTCACGTACTCAGCGTCTGAAAGAATGGAAAGCTCTCGCTCGCGAAGCCTGAAGTTTGGAGGGTGATTTAGATTGATACATGAGCAAATCGTCAAGGAGCTGACCACAACTCATCTTCACTTTTCAGACTCCGGACCAAATTTTATATGAGGCTATCAAGAATGTAGTGGTCTTGTCCTAGGTTTCAAAAGAAAGTGCTATTTGTGAGCGATTTTTCGGGGTAAACTTCAAACAAGTATCAGTCGATAGTGGAGGTCAAGTAATTTGAGACAAAACTAAGGTACCATTTCCTGTTCTGCCTGGAATGAGAGAAGTTGGATACAAAGATAGGTTACACTCAGAGAGGGCTGCCGCCGTCTCGGACAGTACAGACGGTGGCATTCAGGTTTTTTCTTGAAGTACATGACCTTCGCTATTGATTGGTGTAAGTTTCAATCGTCAGTTTTATCAGAGAAGTTGGCCTTCAAGAAATTGACCGGAAGTAGCTTTTTTTGACACTCAGGACAGGATCATAGATTTATAAAGTCTGGCATTCTATAGACCACTATATTTCCGATCAATTTATGTACAATTTGGCCTAATCAGGCAACATACGATGCGACCGTCGCCCCGACTGAAATGAATCGGTATAACAAAACTGTTAGCCGCCATGAATAGCAGCTCTAATGAATGAACTTCATTCTCCCTGTTTCGTCACTAACAACCATGATATCCTCATATTATCCTACTTCTATGCTTCCCAAGTCGTATAAGAGTATATAATCCATTCTTCATATCAAATTCAGGGATAATCTCCAGTCAACATATGCTTTTCAAATGTCTAACTTCCAAACTGCTCATTCAAGTCAAAATACTGGCCATAGCTGGAAGATTTGATCTTATTTCATGCTCTATCCATCATAGCTCAAATTATGGTTCCTGAGCCTACAGTAGTCATTCAAGATATGAGTGTAAAAATTCATTGTTCAATGCACAAGCGGCTTTCCTGAAATACAATGTCATATTTTTGGTCTTCCTAATTGTCACAGAACATACATATGAATAAGATTAAGGTGTGTGTCTGGGATTTCGATCTGAAAACTTTCTCCTAATCTCAAACGTTTTTATTAGATTTTTGTCTGCGTTAATCTGCCTGCCTGTCGTTTGTCCAGTTGATTGAGTTGATGAAGTTGAAACTCCCTTCAGTTGTTGTTAGTAGTCGCATAATAATTTCTGACATAGTATTATCAACGTACAATAAGTGACGCAACAGTTTGTTCGCGCATCGTTCATCCGATTGAGTTCAAACTATGTAGATTTACTGTGGAACTAAGATTTCTGATGTATCATAAATGTACAATAAGTGGTGCACGAGACGTAATTGTCCATTCGCACTTGTATAACTTATCCAATTGAGTTAAAACTTTGTACAGTTGTTGGTACTGGCTCGTAAGTTTCTTACATAGTTATATTATTATGTAAAAGGTGGCGTATGAGTCGTATCGAATAGCTATTTGTTAGCGCATCGTTCATCCGCCTGAGTTGAAACTTTGTACAGTTGTTGTTGGTGATTACGTAAGATTTCCAGACAAAGTATCACTAAAGTACGATTTGCACTGCAGTGTAAATATTTCTCTTGAATAATATCTCAATAAGTGGTACGAAAACTCATATATAATGTTCATCTATTGATGTAGCTGCTACTTTCATCTATCTAAATATTTATTATCCGAAAGACGATGCAGCAACAAAACCGCTGGATCTGAAAGTCTGAAATTTGGGAACTGCATTTCTATAATGACAATGAAATTCTTATTGCTCAGTTTTCCATAAAAGCTTATATTTCACATTAAAAACTGTTATTTATCATACAATCGTAGATATATGTATATTCCATCCCTAAAGTTAGATGTACATAAATTCATCTCTCATCCATACATTTTCTCATGTAACAATCCACATAGCTTTCATTCGAAATCTCAGTCATTCCTGGAATATTTCTTCATTTTAAATATCTTCCAAAATGAAGTACATGCTTCGAATTTCTTATTCAAGAGAGCCTAGATGGATCAAATATATCAATTATCAAAACGTTGAAGCTATTTTAGTTATTTTAGAATTTTCGCTTCAAACTGGAGACGCTGGAAAAGTTTCCGGTGTCGATTTCATGACAGGAAACTGAGGGAGTTTGTCACGAATAACAATATACCTATTTTGTTGGAATGAGTTCTGCTAGAGAAAAATTGATTTCACAGTTGGTTTTCATAAGTTTAAAACATACATACACGCTTAGGAGTTTGAAGAAAATGGGAAAATTTCTCCAAACAATAAGTTTACAGTATGTGCAATCTCTGAAAACTTATATGTAGTGTTCATACATAAACATAGCGGAGCACGAAATGATCATCTAGTTTCTTTTCACCATGTTCCAATATTTTATTTGTTACCAGAAGGATCATCTCAGAGGTACATGGACGCTTTGTGTGTAGATGTATGAAAATTAAATGATCAAATAAAGAAAGATAAGCCACATGACTATTCAAAATCAGGCATTTAATATCAAAACTGCAGTAACAATATTATTGTACCAGCAATTCAATCAGCAGGTAATAAGAATATTTGCCCCGGAAGTAAGATATTTCAAATAAATTATCTTTCAGGTGCAAATTCATTTATGCTTAGTGCTGCTGAATATTCCTTAGTTTATGATGGAACATTTGGAATGTACACTTCGTCAAATTTTACGCTGAAATATTTGCTGTGAGATAAGTATGTGAGGCGCATGTATTATGTAAATCCGGTGCACATGAAATGTTAACTAAAATTTATGTTTATTCTTGAAATAAATGTTGCATAAAATGTCATACAGTGGTAATAGTAGTTGCAAAGTCTGATATTTATGCGACCTTTTCTACGAAAAAGATTTTATAACGGAAACTTATGAGATTCTTGCATCCCATACTCTGCAAAATCAATAAATACTAACATGGATACGTTAAATTTGATGAATGTATCTATAATTACTGAGGAGAAAACGTCCGGCGCTAGATGAAGATTCCAAAAAAGCAACTACTATTTTCTCAACAACCATCGTTGAAGAAATTGTATAGTACATCAAGCTTCAATGTGGGTTCATAAATAATGGAATAAATTTGCGAGCGTAGAAATAGAATTTACAGTTTATTCAAACGTAATGAAAATCGTAGGATAGTTCCTGTACCACCAGATATAAAGAAGAAAACGCACATCAATTTGTGAAAGGAAGCTGTATATTAGATCAGAAAGTCTTTAAATTTTATATTGGAACTGGGAATAATTTGAAGTGATCAACGGAAAAAGGATGGAAATATGTAACCAAGTAGGCAGTCAACGTTCCGTGTTTCCCAATTTGATTTAAAGGATAGAGGGTCGATGCTGGTTCCATATGATTTTTCGAATTAAACTGTATTACCTGTGAATTTCGTTTCGAAGCGACAAATTGAAAAACCGATAGTCGAGTTCAGTAATAGGCGTCATCATCATCATCACAAATTATGTTTACAATCGTTTTTGCTCGAAAACAAACTAGAAATTCGCTGATGCATTGAAACTCTCGACCGTAAATAACGGTTTGCAGTAGATAACATACTGTGAAAATAAATTGTGAACCTCAAATATTCCAATTAGGTCTGCAGTAGCAGAGAACTCTCAGCTCGGCTGTAATATATTTTTCTCACAAAAATAAAGGAAACAATAAAGGAGAAACTGAAGCTCAGTATGATACTTTATGCCTCACATGCACTTGATTAATCGTTGGATCGGTAATTGCTTTGCAACCAATTGAGAAAATCAACTGCCCTCCTCTAGTTTTTGTCAATGAGCTACCGATTAGCCAAGAAATCAGATAAATATCATCAAAATTTGAGAAAGAAAAGCGACGACACAAGGTCCATAGTGAGCGTAGGGCAGATTTTTGCGAATTTTGTTTGTGGAGACTTCCGAATGGAAGCCTGGAATTTATCATTCTCTTAAGTTACAGCTAGTTTTGCTCAAATTTAATTTCCATATTTTTCATACCTGATCCTTTATTGATTTTTTCATTAAATTTTGAGTAGAGGAAAGGGGTAATGAAACTAATTTTTTTGAGCGTTGAATTCTTTGGCGCAGATGACATACATGAAAAGAGATTCATACCTACTATATTGCAATTGACTATCACCCCTGATTAGTAGAGTTGAAATATATCAAGAAGATTTTTTTTTCTACCGAGCTTTTTGAGGATCTTTAATAAATGAAGGTTGATACAACTTGATTACAATCTTTTGAAGATGTAGGACGGTTAATTTATGAGATGCATCATGAAGATGTACGTCAGAAAGACAGTTTGAAAGGCTTAAATTTGACCTAATGCATATTTCAAATCGTAGATCAAAGGATCGTGTAATTGGACGCTGTCAATTTGATCCATCAGATCTAGGAAGAATCAATTGGAGTCGAAGTGGATTGGATTTGGATCAGATCCAAGTCGGATATTGTAGGATAATGTCGTATCAATTTCGACCAGACGAGCTCTACTATTAAACACAGGTTGATGATAAATTTCAGGTATTTAATAATGGTAGGTGGGAAAAATCAAGACAATGAGATTTGGAAGTAGGTTGAATGGAAGTTCACGAAAATAGCATCTCTACTTATTAACTTATCAATACTCTACAACAGAGTTTTTCAACCTTCTTGTATATGCGACTCCTTTACAAGTATGGTTGAAATTGCACAACAAATTGAAGACAAAAATCTGACTCGAACATCACGTGACTTACTTGTACATCATTGGATATATATATTGTAACGTTATTAATTTTAATTTAGGGAGCAAAAATTTTCAAACACTACTATTTATTTTTATGACTCATTAAAATAATGGATTTGATAACTACCACTATTGTTTAATAACTTAATCTAATTTGCACTAAAAAATATTATACACCACACTATAACTTACCTTTAATTATTCATGTCAATATAGATTTATTTTGAATAACACAATTTATTTCTGTCACTAGCAATCCATAGGATTAGGTCACTGTGCTAAAATATCAATAATATTCCCACTGTCGGTCGCATATATATAGCTCGGATCTCTCCCCACTACGTTCCTTCAGCAAACGTCTAGGCGTTTCTAGAAGAACGCTAGAAGGTGCCAGTAATTTTCCAGAAAACAAATATATTCGCTTCTATTTCTTGATGTAAAATAATTCCACAATCATTCTGAGCACCAGTGAAGCCGAAATGGCTAATTTATAGACTTGAATTCGCTACAATATAATACGATGTGATTTTATGTTTGATCGTATATATATCATTGGATATGTATAATCAAACACAAAATCTCATCGTTCCACATTTAATCATTTTGGATTTACCCAAGAGACTCAAGAATCTGTCAAGAAAAATGAACTTTCAGCCAAGTCGGTTGCTATGGAAATAGTAGGCCATTATTCTTATACTACAACATCCCTAAATACTGATTTCAGAAATTCTACGACTACCAACAGATATGAATTTATGCGCAAAATTAAAAAATAAATTTCTCCTGAAGTGCACTTCCGGTTCAGTCTATTGTTATGAGAATAGTAGGCAATTATTCAGATGATACGGCAGACTGAAATACTGAATTTCAATATTCTACACCTGATCGTTCGAATTTATGCAAAGAATTCCAGAAGACAGTCAAGTAAAGTGCACTTTCGGCTCGGTGGATCTCAATAAAAATAAGCTTTGAGCATCTAGACGGTATAATCGTCTTAAATCCTGAATTCCAACAATCTACGTTCAATCGTTTTGGATTTATGCGGAAAATTCAAAAAATGTTTAGAATAAAGTGCTTTTCCGGCTTAGTCGATAGCAATCATAATGCAAGGTATACAACTAGATACTATAAAAGTGCCTAATACAGAATTTAAATTTGAATATTCTACGACTGATTGTTTAGAATTTATGCGGAGAATTCAAAAAGTCTGTCATATAAAGTGCACTTCCGGCTCAGTCGTTTGTTACATAAATAAAAGGTGACCATGGAGATGCTACAGCAACCTCAAATGCAAAATTTAAGTATCCTACGGCTGATCATTCTAGATTTATGCGGAAAATTCAAAAAAGTTTCAAGTAAAGTGCACTTCCGGTACAGGCGATTGCAACCATAATGCAAGGTGCAAATCAACACCCTATACCAATCTGAAATATGAAAATTCAGCATTATACGTTCAACCAGTTTTGAGATTTGCGAATTACGCACAAACTCACGCACGCACGAACTTACGTACCGACATCAAGCCAAAAATAGTCAAAATGGATTCAGGCATGTTTAAAGCGGATATTTCCATCAAAATCTGGATAGGTGAATTTTGTCGGTTTCACAATACTTACTTGTTACTATTTACAAGTGAGTAAAAATGATCGGAAAGATGCCTTGCAAACTTCTTTCTGCAAGAAGGCTGGAATAAAACTGGAATTTGTCGCCCTAGGTTCATGTCTACTCAGCTTGCTGGTAGGACCACTACTTAATGGATCAAACGTTGATAGTTCCCTCTCAAATTCCTTCCATGATACAGAGCTTATATCATTTGGAAGAAAAAATATTGAGCTACTTTCCAGAACTGATCTCTGAATCTGACAATAGGCATAGATGAACACTAAATCCTTGTTTAGATACATCAGAAAATTGGTGTCTTCTGGATGAAAAAATAGGAGAAGCCTTGGAAGAGTCAGTGCTATTCGCTACCTCCTACCTAAGTGAACCGACGTTCTCTTAAACAGTGAACATAAAAATTAAGGACAGAACAGAAAGCTCCAGTTAGAGAAACGTTGTACTTTTATTATAGTTGAGGACTTACAGTTCATGCTTTTTACTTCCACCTCCAAAAAGTTGCGACTCACAGATTGAGAAACACTGCTCTACAAGATGTGCCAAATTTGGCTGTGATTGCTAGAGCTCATCGTTCTCCTCTACAATTCACTTCAGCATATATCAAGCAACATATATCAACCCTACACCTTTAGATAGAAGGTATATATATATATATATATATATATATATATATATATATATATATATATATATATATATATATATATATATATATATATATATATATATATATATATACAGTATTGTATATATATATGTACAGTGTTGGGAGACTTACTCAGTTGTCTCAGCGTGGTGTAGTGGTTATCACGCATGACCGGAAATCATGAGATCTCGGGTTCGAATCCCGGCGCTGTACAAGACTTTTTCAAAAATTAATTTACTTTCATTCAACCGTCTGGCTTATTACGGATTCGCCAACTAGATTTACATTCAGTATATATATATATATATATATATCAAGCACATAAGCTACTACTCTTCTTATTCATCATGAGGTCCACCAACATTCTTTCTTATCAATATTCACGTGGCAAATAGCTATCAAAAAATAATTGCGGTGAAGACTGCTACTTTCTTGTTTCCTTCCTTGAAAAGGACATGTCGCTCCTATTTTAGATCAACCAATGTCCCAAACAAGTATCCTATATTCCAGCCTTATCTGTCACTTCTTTGCGCCGTAATGTATCTCAGCTGATATTTTACTAATCATTCCATTGTATCATTTTGCTCACAACAAGTTTGTATCACAATTTGAACAAAAGCCTTTCAATGATATCTGCATGACTGACTCTTGATGGTGATGACTTATGGCGATAGCAAAAATTAAATGAAATAGGATGATCTTCATTTAACAATCATTCATTTCGTCCTGTTGGAAGTTATCGATGACTCCAGTTGGACCCATTGATGAGGGCGGTACACTATCCTTACCCGACTGGTTCTTCAGCTTAGCGCCAGAGCTGATACACAGCTCACCCGCAGAGATGACGTAGCATCTCTGAGCAGTCTTTGTCTCTTGAAACCACAACTCCTGAGAGTCCAACTTCACTCGAAAAGGCTACCTTTACAGCTGGGGACCATTCGACGAACCGTCGGCAAGCAGTACATGTGATACTCTACTACACATCGTTGCTACGGCTTTGCGCCCGTTATCCTCAGAATTAACAGCTTTAGGAATAGTGGCATGTTGTCCATGTACCATCTATCCACATTCTCGATATCTGCTTTCATCTCGTTGTGTTACCGCTTTACGAGTAGCCGCCGATATTTTACGGTACTCTATCATACTTATACTATTGGCTTGCATCCGTTATCCTCAATTGAGTGATTGGGTTCCAAGGTCCACAGCTTTGGAGGTCTATGGCATGTGGTCTGCCTTGGATGCTAGCCTGACACCTCATGCGACTGCCAGACAATCTACCCAAAGTTTCATTATGGACAGAGACTTATCTCTGCTTGCATCTCCTTGTATAATCGTTTGACGAGTTGAAGATGAGTATCACAAGTAATACTCCACTACACATAAGGTGCCACGAATTGCGCCTATTGCCCTCAGGAAGAGGGAATGGGTGGCACAGTCCGCGGCTTCAACGAATGGGCGTCGTGTGGTCTGCCTCAGGACGATCTTGAAGCAGGCAGTAGATATTATTCCTTGAACGACTGCCCTGTCCACCCACCTCCAAACAGCTACAGTTCGAATTTTGTTAATTTATCCCTAGGTTGGAAACATGAGTTCTCTGCAGTAAGCAGGGATAGTCCAGCTGAATTGAAGGATAATTTGTTGATCGCTCAAATCCTGCTTGATCACAAAGGTCTATTTAGATAAGCTGATGAGCTATCAATGTACTATATGATGACTCTTCCGTTGAAATCAACTCAAGAAATCCTCCATGATATTCAAAATACATTATTAACAGTAATCCCTTTTTCATTCGTCGAATTGGAATTGCACCGAAGCTCATTTTTCATAGAAATTGGTGAATAATGACCAATGTATCAATTTTCGTATGAATTCTCTATTCAATGCATCGCAATGAAATAACCTCTCATTTATTATCAGCATAAAATATTTCATTGTGATATATTGCTGCAGATTCAAAATGGACTTGGACAAATAGTTATTCCTAGAAATTTCAATTCTAGAGTTCAACTTTTGTATGAACTGAAAATATATTTTCCATAGTTCTATCAATTATGATGAATGAAAAATTATGTTGTATATACCCAAAAATGATTTTATATGCAATTTGTTTTGAATAATCCGTGATACAAAGCCATGGAATTATAAAATCGTTCCAGTTTTGTGTCATGTTTATTGTTATCTGCATTGCAGAAGCAGAAACTGAGACCAATTGAAGTAGATATGTAGTATTTTTCGAAAACAAACCAAGCTTGTGGCTACGGTTCAACTAGTCATGGTTTAAATACAAGACGATTCAAAGTAAAATTTAATGATGTTCGTGTTTACCTGTCAAAAAAATTTCGAGCTTTGTAGGTCTGGTACTTTTTTAATGCTTTTTTTTCAACTGAGAGCAGCTCAGATCATGAGAAATTATTACTAATTCAAAAATCCTTGATGAAAAATACTCCTACCTCCATAAAATAGAGATACCGGATACCGCATTGACCATCAGCAATAAGCGTAACCGCCAAACTAATGCGGTTAATTTAGCTACTAGAAGGTGACCAAAAATTTGACAACAGCGTTCCGTGGACGTAACCGGTTGTCGAAAAAGTGACCGCGGTTACCGTGGCTAATTTCAGAATATACTAATAATGTCTTCATTGAGTTTTGTTGGCAATGAAACATTGGAAGAACTAATGCGCACAGGGATCATTCAGAAAATCTATATTTCTACTCGAACTTCATGGAATAATTTGGGTTAACTGCCAGTTTTTACGAATACATTCCTAATGATTCGAATCCACGCCTGTATTCCTCCTGTCTTCTACTATTGTCTGGTTGTTTCAATAAGCAGCCCGCATGCTGGAATTTCCCCTTCTCTATCTGCATTTCAGGACCCGCATCAATTCCAGTGCGTACTGAAATTTATACGAAAAGTAATTTCATTGACGCTATTGTGTATGGAATGTGTTCGTCGCTACAATGGAAAGAATTTCAGGATTTGCTCCATCTCTGATTTATCACAAATTAATACAGGAACAAGATCTTACCAAAATGTTAGGAATTTCTGGAGAATTGCGATTGTTACTAAATATAAGAGAATATGGATATAACGAGCCCGTCATAAGAACGTTGGCGTTTCATTTGGCCCTGAAATGGACTCGATAATGGATCATTGATGTGCGAGTCGAACTTGCATCTGACGAGTACTATCAACAATTGTGAATCGCAATCTAACATCTGAACTTGGATACTTTCGATAACTTTAATAGTGTGTACACAAAACTGACTTGCTCATGAACGCGGTTGGAATCACTGCCTATGTATTGGTCCCTATACTCTTGTCGGTTGCTTCATGCCAGAGAGACTGATATTGTGGTTTTGATATTAGGGTCGCAGAGTTAAAATCTGGTAAAACGTCTTGTGAATCTTTCGAATTGTAATTCTTATGGATTAGATGATATTTTTGTTGATCGTACAGCTAATTTCATCTCCAAGCACGTATTTGGAAAATGCTTTGAAACATTAGCTGCACGGCAGATATTATCAGCGTAACCTTATTAAATAAATCTAATGAAAATTTTCATAATTAAGACCTACTGATAGAATTTTGGGAACAGAGTATTAGAAGGAAATGCTTTTAATTAGAGCACACAAGTCAGAGTCTTTGGAAGTCGGTAATAAATTTTTCTCAAATCTTTTTATACAACGTTTTGGTGTGCTACATTTCTGCGATGTTATCATGTAAATATGAAATAAATACGAACCCTGTCGTGACGATAAATCCCTGATAAATATTTATAGAAAGCAACTACAGTATTCCATAGCTACAGACTACCTATATTTATGTAATGTGTTTGGAGTAATATTGAAATCTATCAGAAGAAAAAGCGAGAGATATTCCGTGGAGTTAATAGGCGATCATTTCCAAATCGAATGAAAGAGAATTTCTTTAGATATAATATGTTGTTTGAATGGAATTTTTACTTACTTGAACTGAATACAAGAAAGTATTGGGGAGCCAACAAAATTCACCTATCGGGATTTAGATGGAAATATCCGTTTTGAGCATCTCTGTATTCATTTTGACAATTTTCGGTTCAATGTCGGTACGTATGTTCGTGCGTTCGTACGTTCGTTCGTTCATTCGTGCGCAATTCTTAGAACTGGTTGAACGCATAATTGTAAAATTTAGTATTTAGGACTGGTATAGGGCCTAGTTGTGCACCTCGCAATATGGTTTCAATCGTCTGTACCGGAAGTGCACTTCACTCGAAAATTTCTTCGAATTTTTCCAATAAATCCAGAATGATCAACCGTAGGATGTTGAAATTCAGTATTCCAACTTGATGTTGTATCAGAATGGGTATCTGCTATTTTCCTATAAATCGGATAAGCCAGAAGTGCACTTCACTTGAAACGTCTTTTGATTTTTTCCCATTAATCTAGAATGATCAGCCATAGCATATTGAACCGGAAGTGCCGTTCATATGTATAACAGACATTCAGAATTTACCGTATAAAACAATTGTATTAATTGAAATGATCAGGTAGGCAAAGAAAATATATTGTCAATTTTTACTTACATGTACAAAGTAACAAGTAAGTATTGTGAAACCGACAAAATTCACCTATCAAGATTTTGATGCAAATATCCGTTTTGAGCATCCCTGAATCCATTTTGAATATTTTTGGCTTGATGTCGGTACGTATGTTCGAACGTGCGTTCGTGCGTGCGTAACTCGCAAATCTCAAAACTGGTTGAACGTAAAATGTTGAAATTTTGTATTCAAGACTGGTATAGGGTTTAGTTGTGCACCTCGCATTATCGTTCTAATCGTCAGTACCGGAAGTGCACTTTACTTGAAACTCTTTTCGAATTTTTCTAATAAATCCAGAATGATCAACCGTAGGATGTTGAAATTCAGTATTTGAACTTGATGTTGTATCAGAATGGTTATCTGCCATTTTTTTAAGAATCTGCCAAGCCAGAAGTGCACTTTACTTGGAGCTTTTTTTGAATTTTTTGCATAAATCTAGAATGATTAGCCATAACATATTGAAATTTCGTATTAAGCACTTCTATAACATCTTATTATACATCTTGCATCGGCTAGGTCAGAAGTGCACTTTACTCAAGACTTTTTTCAAATTTTCGCTTAAATCCAGGATGATTATTGCTGTAGCATCTCAATCGTCATCTTTAATTCTTGTAACAATCGGCTGAGCCAGAAGTGCACTTTATAAGACAGACTTTTTGAATTTTCCGCATAAATTCTAAACAATTATTCGTAGAATACTCAAATTTCGTATGAGGAACTTTTATAATATCTAGTTGTACACCTTGCATTATGATTGCTATCGATTAAGCCGGAAGAGCACTTTATTAGGAACATTTTCTGAATTTTTCGCATAAATCCAAAACGATTGAACGTAGATTGTTAGAATTCAGTGTTTAGAACGATTATACCATCTAGTTGCTCATATCCTATTTTATTGAGATCCACCGGGCCGGAAGTGCACTTTACTTGACAGTCTTCTGGAATTTCTCGCACAAATTCGAAACGATTAGGTGCAGAATATTGAAATTTGGTATTTCAGTCTGCTGTAGCATCTGAATGATTGTCTACTATTTTCATAACAATAGACTGAACCAGAAGTGCTCTTTAGAAGAAATTTATTTATCAATTTTGCGCATAAATTTAGATTTGTTGGTAATCGTAGAGTTTTGAAAATGAGTATTATGGGATGTTGTAGTATGATAATAATGGCATATTGTTTTCATAGCAACCAACTTGGCTGAAAGCGCATTTTACTTGATAGTTTCTCAGAATCTCTTGGGTAAATCCAAAACGATTAACTGTGGAACGATGAGATTTTGTGTTTGATTATATATATATACAATGATATATATGATTAAACACAAAATCACATCGTATTATATATATATCCAATGATGCACAAGTAAGTCACGTAATGTTCATGTCAGATTTTTTGATTTAGTTCGACATTGTAAATGTCAAAATATTATTAAAATTATATTTATTATGATCTGAACTGACACAAAACTTTATTGAATAAATTTGAGTATATATCAAATGATGTACAAGTAAGTCACGTGATGCTCACGTCATCCATCCTGAAATTTGGAAAAGTGATATTTCAGACTTCTCAAAACTCACATTTCTTTAGAAACTGATACATTATAGTGTATGTTACACTAATTGCATATTTTAATGAACTCAGGAAGGACAAGATAACAAAATATGGTTTCAGGGGATCCCTCGAGCTATGATGAGTACTGTGCAAATGAATAGCTAGATAATGCACGGACTGATTCAACAATCTGAGGAATACTCGATCAGAATGGCAGGAGTATTCATTGTTCTTCAACAACAAATGAAAAATTCAGCTCATATGTATTTGAGCAAATTCTTCTCGATGGTAATATTTGAAAGAAGAAATTGAATGAGCAAATCACTCCGTTACAAATGTGATAAGACATTAATCGATTGTTATCAAGCTTCACATTCACCTTTCATTATTATCAGTAATAATAATAACAAAAATGATAATAGTAATAGTAATAATGAAGTTTTGTTTTCATACACCTTAACACTTCTATTCAATCTGTGTTTAATCTTTGGAAGGACACAAATTGGACCATTATTCTTATTGTAACTTTTTTGACAGCTTGACATGAGGCAAGTTCTTAAAGAATTGTATCTGAGAACTACAGCCTAGTGAACACTGAATCGCATGTTATTCAAACTTTATGCTTAATCCAAATCTATTCGTTATATTCCAAACGAGTCTCAAAATTGAGCAAGTTGAAAAGTTTTGAGACAATTTAACTCCGTATATATCTCATTAGATTTCATTGACTCTACTCGACAATTATTACTGAAATTTCAGGTCTAAATTATTTGTTACATACCTTTCACATAAATCCCTCAAATTAAATTTTGTGAAATATCTCAACTTTGAAACAATCATTTCACAAAGTTGAAGCAGAGGATAAAATATGTTTCCTGGGGTTGTGTTAGAGTTAGTTAACACTTAACTAGGAGAAATGTGGGTGGGCAGTACGTGAACGTTCTTTTGATACATTCAGTGAATTTATCATCCGCGTCTAGCTGCAGCGGCAGCCCCAGCCCTGTGGACTACAAGCCACACTTGACCCCGATGTAGCGGTGATACATCTTTGTAATTACCGCCTGGCCGGCTCTGAGTCCTGACCAACCTATGCTTCATCACCAAAAAGACAAGGAAAGAAAATTAGGACTTCGTGGAACATTTTTGTGGAGTCTGCAAATATGAAATTGTAAGTAAAATGCTATAGCTGCCGTTATAAATTGAACTTGTCATTCACCTTCTCGTAACAAATAGTTCGAGTTCAATAATTACTTTTTTAGACGATCATAACAAAAAAGGTGTTTCTATGTCTCCTTTTGCAGCCGTGAAGCTTCACTTTTTGGAACACATCTGTCAAATTTCACTTTTTGGGACTGATCTATCAAACACTACTTTTTTGGGACTGAACTGTCAAAAACTACTTTATAAACATTTCATACTTACCTATATGGGCTGCTTGATGAATTCTTTAAGATACAGTTTTTGCCGAAATATATATTATATTCCTCCATCAACCTTAATAGTTCATGCAATTCAAGAAATTTATACGCATTTTTTACAAATGTCACTTTGATAGAAGACAATAGAATGAAACAATTTCAACGGCAACTAAGATTTACACTTGCAATGTTGTAGAAATAAATAGATAAAATTTTGTGGTTTTGAATTATATCGTGATGATCGCCTAAAAAACGTTGTGTGCACCTCGGCCTACAGTTCTTTTTTGGTCTCACCTGAATTGCAGCCTCAGCTGCGCTTCGGCCGCAAATAACAGATTCGACCAAAAAAGATAACCTTCACGGCCTTGATACACAAATAACTATTATAGGCTATGTGCAAGGGGGTGGAGTT
The DNA here is from genome assembly GCA_963989225.1 of Dromius quadrimaculatus. NCBI lineage: Eukaryota > Metazoa > Arthropoda > Insecta > Coleoptera > Carabidae > Dromius > Dromius quadrimaculatus. The sequence goes on from OZ022328.1 coordinate 11,821,800, forward strand.
TGAACAAATATTGATGAGAGCGCTCATGGTGAGCACCATTGTAATCATTGAACTCCATTTCTCAGAATACGTCATTGAGCTGTCATTGAGCATTATAGTTTAAAAGTGGGAATAATTGCATATAAAACATAGAAAAACGCTTGTTCTATTTCAGGCTGTTGTGTTAAGAATGATTCACGTGAAATACAGTTTCATAGATTTCATGTACGCAGTTATAACATGAAAAAACGAATTGAGTGGATCAGAGCGGTAAATAGAGTATTATCTGTCTTTCATTATTGATCTATATAACAGAGATGTTTGTACTTTAATTGTGGAATTGGAAAAATTCATCATCGATTTGGGATTCATGAATTTGCGTCTATCTCTAATTTGTAAGGTGTTTCAGTGGTAGAAGTTTGTCGGATGCACTTCGCAATAATATTGTTGTAAATATTGTCTGCAACATATTCTTCAACATGTTTTATATGGCAAAACTAATTTCACGCTTTTCTTCAATGCTTCCTCGGTAAAAGGGATGCTGTGTTTGATACTTACAAGCCCGATTCGCAAGATCATCGGCATCATAATTTGAGGTTATCCTGTCAATTCAGACGAATTAAGACGTTTTCTCCAATAGGTACGTTATAAATGAAGAAAGAAAATACTCAAAATAAATAATTCCAACGTACCTTCTATGTTATGTAAGTTATATTATATGCACACAGCTGAATTAAATAGTATTAGTACATTTAAAAAATTATTGGTATGAAACAATGATAAAATTGGAGTTCGATCGTTCTCCATTGCCCGCTAGAGACGCTAGTAGACTTCATGCACGTAGCCTATATTCATTGGTAATTATATAGATGATTATGAAATGTTATTGTCTTACAACATTACAGCCAGAGGTATCCCTCAAGCAGAAAAAAGTTCTGTTCTTCCAAGTAGAACAGCATATACAATTCTTGATGGCTTGAAATATATGATCTGTCATAGGGTAATACTAATATGTCTACAATTGCCATTACTCAATTTGGCACTGTCAACTTGTCTCATCACAAGCATCCAATGAATTATGTTCTATGGCAGAGGTACTCGCACATGCCTTAAGGCTGCAATCAGGCGTCGTTTAAAAGTATTTGATATGGTGAACACAGAGTGTACAGTGATATAAGATGTTTGATACAGTAGTAGTAATATATGCAACAAGAGTGTGAAGTTGAACATTATGACATAAGGACCAGTGTTTAGCGACAGAGTTTGCCGAATCATTAGTATGTTTTGCCGGATATCATAATACTTTTTCACACTGTGTTTCATACAGATTTATATCAACGACCCTCAACTGTCATTTTTAACAATAATTATTGAGCACATGGCAAGAAAGTCTACAGCACGAGTTGACATTGAGACTGATATCCAAACAAATGGATCGGTAAGAGATGCTACACACATATGAGTTCCCGGAAATTAAACTGTTCTGCGTTTGAATAGTGGTAACACTAAGACGCAAAAAAGCCTCACTTTTCGCATACGTGAAGTACTTAACTCATGTTTGGCCGTAGACAAATTCTATTATGTTTGATACAGATACACATAATTGATATTGGAAATGTAAGGACATGATTGACAGGCTTTGGTCACTAGATGTTTGGTGGTTGCCTGGCAACAACTGTTAAGCAATTGAATGTTGGTCCATTGTCGGCTTAGGTATATAAGAACGTAAGCTAGGATAGGAATTGATTCATTCAGAGATTCAGTAAGAGTAACTGTAAAGTGAAGATTTATGCTGTAACCTGTGTTGATTAATTATTCTGAATAAAATTTGTGACAAATTGATGTCAGAAGTGATATCCTGGGAAATTAAATAATCAAGTGAAAATTGTTTTGGACGATGGAGAGTGGATTAGGTTGCAGTGTTGTGAAGTGTTCCAAATTGAGTTGGGACTATTGTAAATGCCCAAGACGCAAAGCATGGAAACCAACTAAAGATGATGATGGAATTCATGAAGATGTCAGCAGCTGAACAAAAAGCGTTCGTAGCAGAGAAGATGACCAAATCTACGGAAGGTATGGAGGCCATGGAGAATAAAATGTCTGAGTCAAAAGAGGCTTTGGAGAAGAGAATGACGAGATCTTCAGCGGAACAGTTGCAGTCGATGGAGAAGAAAAGCTGAATCTGCGGTAGGCATGAAGATGACAGTGGCTGAAGAAATGCAGGCAGTAAAAGAAACCGTAGCGGAGCAGATGCAATCGATGGAGAAGAAAGTGACTGAGACCATGTCAGGGAAAATTCAGGGGAACGGATAGAAAATGTTCCAGCATCCACACCAAGAGAAGTAACATTCAATCTCACCCTGAAACCAACGCCGAGTGATAACAAAACTTTCTGGGATAAATATTTCGCTCAATTTTAGCTGATTTCAGAGAAAAATGGTTGTAGGTCATAAAATGCCTGAACGACGTTGTATTCCGGATACGAAGGGGCAGAAACGGCAAACCAAAAGTCGTTCATGGAAACAGGTTGTGGCCGTACCAAAAATAAGATTCTAAGTTCGTCGAGGACGACGAACCATAAGGGGGAAGCAGTTTCACAAATATGAAATATTTGTAATAATTAGGTCACATAATTATTTATTTGAATTCGCTGTAACTGTAATCCTAGTTAGTTTTGGCAGGGTCGATGTTCAATTGTCGGACATGATTGACAGGCTATGGTCACTAGATGTTTAGGAGTTGCCAAGCAACAACTGTTAAACAATTAAATGTTGGCCCATTGTCGGCTTGGATATATAAGAATGTAAGCTAGGAGAGGAGTTGATTCATTTAGAGTTTCCGTAATAGTAACTTTGAGCGATATAGTGAAAATTGTGAAAATAAGAGCTTATAAAGAGAAGATTCACGCTGTCACTTGTGTTAATGAATCATTCTGAATAAAATTTCCGATAGTTCCATTTTAAATGCGCGTGATAATAGTACTTCTTGAGGAAAATGAAACTCAGCACATCAGCAAATTAATATAGAATAGCAGTGTCTAAATATTGTAACATAATATTGTAATGACCGTGCATGCATTAATACACAAAACGTGATCTGCTGACAGACGCAGGTGATCCTATCTTCGCCAACAATGTACAAGAACAATAATATAGGAGATTGTAGAAAGTCCAATTTGATGATAGCAGTAGTCATTATATATGTTGAAATATCTCACCAACTTGCCAATCTTGAGTTAAATGTGTTGCGACACGTTCCTCTGTTCATGACCTACTTTGTTAACTTTTTTCATTCCAAATTCAGTCACCCCTGCTAATAAATTCCTATCACTGTGAGCAAAATGACTCTAAGTGTCATCTCAAGTAGATGAAATAATTCAGTAAACATTGTTTTTATCTTGGCAACCTGTGGTAAACATGAAGCCATTAAAGCAAGTTCCATCAGCCAGTGTTGGACGTGGTGGAAGTCATAGGACCAGGCAGGCAGCAATTCAAATGTCATTACCGACCGCCACCATCTCTACTAACATCCCTTGTGACGACCGGCTCTGCCTCGATCGATTCCCTTTAAAAGTGCATTACGACGCGAGACGGAATCGCATTTTTTCCTTCCTCGATTTCCTCACTCGAAAAACAAATGGGCTTGTGGCGATTATCCTAAGATTGCATTCCTTAAAACGGCCGCTTTTTTAACATATAATGATGGATGATACTCGCTACTGCCAGCGAAGAGCAACGATGCTCCAGGAACAATCTCAAACAAAAAAAAGAACAGAACAGCAAGACTCCTTCAAATTGAATTAGTTCTTTGTTGAGACTTTTTATGTCACAGCAAAAAAACTTCCTTCAGCTTCAAATGATTATAACAGTCCTAAATCGAAAAATAATTATATAGTTTATTCTCGCAATCTGTGCGACACAATTGGTAGTGACTATAAAATTACAGAGACCTCTTGAAACAAGCTTATTTTAGTAACCTCCATTTCTCTTGATATTATGAAAATTTCAGGCCAGAACTATTTAGTCATCATATAGAATAAAAAAATATTCTAAATTTTAATTATTCTCTGAGGAGGTTTCCACACATTCGTCACTCTTCTTCATTATTCACTGTTTTTATTTGTAAATAGCCAATTCCAATAAAGCAATAATCAACCACTTTTTATTCTAATTTGTAATCAAGGGTTCCTCAATATCTTGTTAATTAGTTTCTGAATGAAATTCTCCTGCTTCCAGTGTATCATATGATGGATATGCAAAGAGAATGCTGAATTTACCTGAAAGGAAATAACACTCTCCTGCTTTATCCACGATATAACGGAAAGGAAACACGGTACAATCGCAAGTAGATACATTTATTTCAGAAAACATTACAGCACCCAGAGCGTCACGATTGCAAACACATGCAATATGGAAATTCCGTGAATACCGTCGATTTTAATGCGCCATATAAAATGGAAATAAAACAGCGTCTCCACCCCGTTATACATATAGTCCATTTCTTTCCTTGGTAGGAAGAGGCACTATGAATCATTTTCTTACTGAAAGACTCGAATGCAAGAGAAATATTTTGCTGTACACGCTAGAGGAGTGAATCTTCTTAGCATGATTGCGGGACGCAGAACAGATTCCAATAATACTCGACTTTCAAATGAATGCTCCTGTTGTTTCTGCCCAATGAATCCTCTGAGCACAAACAGGAAATATACCATAGAAGTCAAATTGAATTTGAATTATATCGTACAAAAGAGACATAAATTTGATAGCAATGATGAAGAGTTCATTAACTCATCGAAAGAATCTTGAACCTATTCGATCACGGAACTAAATATAGCAAAAAATTTAGAGATCAGTTTAGATGATTTCGAGGGACCAATAACAAACGTTCAAATCAAAAGCCAATGATTTTTCAACTCTTGAGGCTCTCGTATAGTCCTACTATCCTCCCGGCTTAAAACATGTCTCGTCATTCTCGATTTCTTAGTCATCTGTTGTTGTAGTCGTAATAATATTGTGACTTTGATCAATCTTCATCTCAAACTATACATTATATATGATCTCAATTAAATGAACCACTGACGAGTTCATAGAAGGTACGATTTCATTCGATCCATATAAAAATTGAGTGATGACGTGCCATACATCAAATAAGAAACTCTATTCACTATGCCGTCTCAATATATTCATTTAAAAATTTCTTTCTCAATGTAAATTGAATGCTTGGTGCATTTTGAGAGGCTTATTTATTTTCTGAAAAGAAATTTTCGTACAGAGAATATGTCGCATTGAAACGTCTTTTATAAAAAGCGGTAGTCGTGCCTCGGTCGTGTTTTATTTTTCAGTAGAATGATTTATTTTTCACGCTTTAAACAGGGCGAAGTAATTGAGGAAACGCGGAACGTTGGAAGGACCAAGGACCTACTTGGAGACCCAAACAAACTTTCAAACTTTGTGGAAATAACGAGCGATCCGCTAAATTGTATATTTAATGGCATTAAGTACGTTATTTACTACTATTCTCAAGTTATAAAATCGATGCTGGAAGGGAATTAGATATATGTGTACGTGTAAGGGTATGTGTGTGTGGCTCCCAAAATGCGGAACACAGAGATTTAATAACGGAAATTATGGGAGACCGTAAATATTAACTTCCTGCTGAATTACTCGTATATCAAAATGAATTCTGTAAATGGTTGTAGGATGGTTATTTGTCAATGGACGACGAGAAATTCCGAGCCCCACATGGAAATTTTTAGTCTTCAATTCACAAGAACCCAATTTTGACCTCAAGTTTTAACATAATTTTCATGGATACTTTGAAAGAAACCGAGTTTCTATGTTTATTTCATGTAAGCAAAGATATTCATCATGATACAAAAACCTCTATATATAAACAAAAATATCTTCTATTGAAACAAGAGGCAGAGATATACAAGGTGTAACTGAACTTTTGTAACAAAATTTGATGGTACATAGTACTGGACGTATTGATCATGAATCCAGAAGAATTTCGCTGAAATTCGTAAAAACAGCAGTAGTTTGCAAATATATAGCATTTAGAGTACCGCTGGTACTCCTATACCAAATAAATAGAAAACCATGTTACACAATATTCACATGCGTAATTTACTATCAGTAAATCAATTGAATTGATTAGATAATAATATTTCTATCAACTGCAGATTCAATCAAATTTGTACTACACAAGATATTATATAAATCTGAAGAAAAGAATTAAAAGATTATAAATTTATAAAAATTGCTCAAAATTGTCGCCGTTTACAGCAACACACAATGTAGCACGATAAGGTTGACGGTACCAACTTGACGGAGGTAAATGTGTTATTTTATTTTCTCTGCGCTATTTCCAATACTCTGTTGCAGTTCTTCAATACTGTGCGACGCATCTTGGTTATCATAAACTAATGACTTTAAATGACACCAAAAATAAAAATCAAGAGGATAAAGATCTGCTGATCTCGCAGGCCATGGTACAGGACCACCAAGCCCTATTCAACGATCTTCATATGCAGTATCTGAATGCTCTTTCACAAATCTGCTGTAGTGCGGAGGTGCACCGTCATGGAGAAACCATGCATGCTGCCAAACATCTAGCGAAATGTTCTCTTACAATTCTGGTAGAGTGTTTTTAAAATACGCGCAGGTAGAATGTATGGACCAAGTAGAGTACCATTCACAATCCCAGCCCAAACGTTCAAAGAGAATCGATGCTGGAAAGTACTTCTTCCAACAACATTTGTGGATTTTCTCGTGACCAGTAATGTGAATCGTGAAAATTATAAATATCATCTCGAGTGAACAAGGACTGATCGGAAAAAAATACATTCGATGTGGAATTTTGGTCTTGAGCATATTGGTGAAGAAACTATTGACAGAAAATTACTCGCTCGAGGTGGTCACGTTGCATCAGATTTTGAACTCTTTGGTAATGGAACGGATGGTACCTCAAGTTTCGAAAAATTCTTCAGACAGTCATATGAGAAACTTCTTGTTCCAATTTGCGTGAAATTCAGCGAGTAGGATCAGCATCAATTATTACATCCGATATAACATTTTCAGAAATTTGTCGGTATCTTTGACGTCCTCAACCTCTACCAGGAATAGATACAAGTGATCCTGCATCACGAAGACGTTGTAGTAGTCTTCCAAACATTCTATGAATGGGATGCCATCTGTCAGAATATCGTCCTGCATACAAACGCTATGCTACTCCCCCGTTATGCCCCACTTCTACGTATACTTTTGTCATATCAGTTAGTGCTAAGTTACTAAATGCAATATCCATTTGAATTTTTTAATTTTTTTTTTAATTAATAACAATAGCATCAAACACTATTTCACGTTACAAACTTGTAAACTTTTGGCGACAGAAATTAATAGAAAATTATTTGAATCATTTATGTATTATGCAATACCTATTCAACTTGTGATTAGTTGTTGGGTAATAGTTACAATTAATGTTGTGATTCTAAAAAAAAATAATCAACCCAGTGGCCCAAAACTGATCATTCGATTGAAGCCATTTCCCAATAGTCGAATTTCAGCGAAATTCTTTCTGATTATTGATCAGTACGTCCAATACTATTGTAACGATGCCTCGCTGATGGTGTGGTTGTTAGTTTTAGCGTCGCGGTCAAAACTGCTGATGGTGTGCTTGGGCGCCAATGCGATTGGTGACACAGTTTCTAAGGCAGACGACTGAATAGCTTAGAAGGGAAGGGTTAGGGCTGTCAATATGATCATCAGGAAGTAGGTGTCACAATGAGATTTATTTACACATAAATACGATGACGGTGAACATAGAACCTATATTTTGCAGGGATTTGCACGAAGATAACTTGACTGACGGTAGCGGGACGGCTGTACATGACACTCGACACCAGCGGTCGCAGTACGGACCCAGGTGGTCACAGATGTCGAGGAACTTCAAAACAAACAAATCGTGAAGCGATTTCTCGAACGGTGGATTAACTGATCTTCGACGCTTGTGAAACCAAACTGGTGCCCAAGTAGTGACTCTACGTTAACTTGCTCGACGCTGGGAAGCCAATGATGACCCCGTCAACGGTGATTATACGTTAAATCAATCTAACGCTGTGAAATTTCGAAGAGTTTGTCCGCTACGTTAAGTTGATCTAACACTGTGAGATCAACAATGACCTTGCCAGCGGTGACACTACGTTAAATTATTCAAAAACTGCGAAATTAGCAAGGACTTCTCCAGCGGTGATTCTGCGGTAAAACAATCTAACACTGTGAAACCAATGAAGACTTCTCCAGCGGTGACTTATGAAAGAACAAATAAGCTCACTGATTGTGTCAGCTAACATCAGCACAAAAACTTTACTTGGACGGTGAACATTCTGAAGATGACACTCGGAATCGGAACTAGAAGTGTACTTTGAAACGGCTACTCAGAAGACTGGACTTTCAAAGAAGTGACTTAAATCGGCCACAAGGTCTTATTTATACTTAAATTTTGATGAATCCTCTCTTAACTTGTCTTACAATTAATTTCTTATTAGTGCTGTCAGTAATGTAAAGAGAAGATACAGATAAAAAGAAGAGGTAATTTTACAAATACAAATTTCTTCACAACCACAAATTTCATATTCTTTTCCTACTATATACATCCATATAAACATTTCCTTGAAATTCAAATTGTCCTAAGTTCTTATTGTCTGTCGGTAAAATAGTTACGATTTAGTCCTCGGTCGATTAACTGTCAAATGTCAAATATTTATTTGTTTATAATCAAAGATCACGAAGAACATCAAACAAAATAAACAATTCACAACATATTTACAGAACAACGGTTGATAACATTCAGGATTCATTAACGGTAAGCACAAGACATCAATATGGATTGAACAAATATAGATTGAATTTAATTTCTGATGTTTCCAAACCTACCTCATTCCACCACATGTTGTGAAATATCAAAAATGAATTTATTCCAACTGGTAGCTGATAATACTAAGGTAAACGATGGTAAACAGAATAACGGGTGTGCAAGATGTGAATTAATTGGGATGGACTTCAAAATATTTGACGGTAGGAGAAGGCTCTGGGATGTGCAGCTGTGACGGAGTTTTGTGTAATAATTCGTCACACTATATGTCATCAAATTTTGTTATATAGCTTCTGTTACATCCTGTATAAGAGAAGACTTGAAGTTGGCAAATGTGATGTCGAAATGCATGATAAAATGAGTAAGTGAAAGAAGCGATGACCAAGAAAATGGAAGCGTACTTGAATATCTTAAATGTACAAGATTTGTCCGGTAGTGTACGTGATGAATAGTGTATGAGAGCGCTAAGAGAGTAGTTGGAGATGGTAAAATGCGATTTGATTGGATGGTGAGCGAAAAGTTGTTGAATGATTTTTGTAGGAACAGAGGACTTTTTGAGCTGAGTGTTAGAAGATTGAAGGTGAAAATGCTAGAAAAGTGAAAGCTATCAAGAGTTACGACTGGTGATTTGCCATGAAATAAATCTGATCTAAGAAGAGATGGTGTGAATATTCAAAAAGCTTATTATGGTTTCGTGAGCTTGGAGAACCGAATATAAATGAATGAGAAAGTGGAACTAACTGTGTTGTTAGTTAAGTCAACAAGAAAAATTGTGATGGCCAACTGCCAATGTCGCAAAACATCTGGTACTCCATATTTTTTTTTTTTTAATCTTCCTATAGCTCGAAGCAGCACTCCTTAATTTAACTTACTCTATTCTTTACAAAGCAGCAAAGATAGGGAGACAGTATTAATAGAAAAACATATAAATCCAATCTCTTTGTTCTTTGTACATGAAAATCATAATGAAAATTACATGCGACACGAAATGAATATCTTCAAATAAAAATACAATTTTAATACTCTTACATATCTGTGACACGCAACAGAATAAGTAATAATAATACTGTTGAGAAACACTCCATTAGGGTTCATATTCTTTTTAACCCTCTCATTCATATTGATTGCAGCTGAGTTAATTAAAAATTCAACATATTCAGAGGAGTTATATGGCTACTGAATGAATCAGCAGCTCCTTCGAAATGAATTATTTATTTATCGAAGACTTTGAATATCAGGCGAATCGATGACAGGAAGAGAATTATTTGTCACGATCTCTAGCTATGTACTTGGAAAATTATTCACAAAGAAAACTTTGATCAGATTTTTCTAGTTTTGAAACAGAGTATTTCCCGGAATTCTCTTATAGATCCAAATTCACTGCACAGCTAACTCTCTGATGGTCGTCTTTATTTCTGGAATTTGCATGAGATTACACAAAAACAGTTTCAGAAACATATACTAGAGCTTGTGATTGCAGCAGACATCAAGCGACATTTAGCTTTTTCTACTGTAATTTATGAGAATGATACTTAGATATCAGATATCACTGAGGCGACGTTTTCATGCCCAAAAGTCAAGTAAACTCAATCTTACTAGTAATTTTGATCTCAAATAATCCTATTGTGCGAAATGATTTATTTTCGAATAATCTTTGGGGCTCCGTTACCACAGGGCATCTAACGTATCCTAGTACTGAGGCTCGACTTTCTCACAGAACTATATTTTTTGAACCGATAGGTAGCTATTTGAAATATTCACAGAATGTGTATTACTATATGACCGCAATAGCAACAAATAATAAAAATAGTACAAAGTTGAAAGTCACAGAAATTTAGAAAATCTTAGTAGTTTAGTCAAGTTAGCCTTAAAAATAGGGGTATCCTTGCATAAATTCCCAAGAGGCTAAAAATTGACAGGGACATTAGAAATACCATTATAATGAAGTCGAAAGTCCCCATTGATCCCATGTGTGCAAAAAATTTTATACGAGGTCAAAGCTCGTAAAAATGGGTTTTCTGAGTTTTTAAGCGGAAGAGTTGACTTAATGATAAAAATAGTTTATACAGAGATTGTAGATCTTCTAGTTCTCCACAAAAATGGTCTCTGCTCCTTTTTCTCTAAGACTCACTATTTCTGAGAAAAAGCCATTCCAGAATTATTTTCTCAATAAATATGCATGACCACGCTGCCTATGTACATTAAGGACGTATAATATAGATACAACTATTAGTTTGCATAACTAGTACTCGTACATTAATATTGAATGAAATGAGAAGAAACCCAGTCCCTCATTTTATGTGACCATGCGGCATTGAGCAACATCTGTCTGCTGTTTAATTGTCAACGTAGCAGTGTCCGTCTTTCACTTACTTTTAATTTACTTGCATAGATAAGTTACGTTTCGTATCTTTTGCAAAACATACATCTAATAAAATACGAGTTCAATCAGCTTGTCCTTTTCCAACCTCGGCTTCAGCTCATCAACATTTTTATCAAGTATATCAGCAGGTTCAAGTGTGACTTGGTAATCAACTGGACCCGGAAGGTTGAGATTGGAAGCTAATTAATAATATATTGGAATCAATCTACACTCTACTATCACCTGCACTATAATAGCTCATTTACTTTTTTTAGCATATTTTTTGGAAAAAAGTGCTATTATATTCACTTTGGCTGTCTGGCTGGCTGGCGTGACGCTAATGTTCTCAGCAACTATGCTATCTACAGGCTTGAAACTGGTACTAAATGGAAGCTGCTGTTTCGTAGGTTTGCACAAATTGCTTTAATTCAAGCTCTGTGATTGTGGAAGATTAAATTATTCAATTTCTTGTTTCAGGTAAAACAATGCCCATAGATGTACATGACATTAGGGATATGGCAACTGAAATTTATTAAAGTAGATAAAAATTTAGTTACTACTTTCGCCGCCGGAGTCACTATTATTATGTACAGTTGTCAAATCTGTCCGGGATTCATTCAATGACTTGTTTGACGCGAATTTGAAGCTTATTAGAATGAATTATTATTATTGGATGAAAATTTGTTCACTTTTGGTGTATTTTTTTTCATATAGCTTTGATAAAGATCAAATTATCATTTTAAGGAACAGCACTTGACCTCCTGTCAGTCAATAACTGAACAATGAAGATTAAAAGGTATTTTTGAGTTTTTACATGCATAAATTATGTACCTATCAAATAGTCAACTTGAAACTAGTACTAAATGGAAGCTGCTGTTTCGTGAGTTTGCCCAAACTGCTTGATTTCAAGCTCAGTAATTGTGAGAGATGGTAATTTGCGAAATCTCTGGAGTAACAAGCATTCATGAGCTGTCAAAAATGCGCTTTCATCATCTAGATGATTCTTCCATTTTTTATAGCTATAGAAAGAAGTGTAATTCGAAATGCGGCTGCATAAAAGTAAGATGAATTTGTTCACAAGCATGCACCACTGCACCAGCTGTCAAAGTCAGTCGTGTTCAAATATTAAATCTTCAACAGAAGATAATTCTTATATCAACTATGAAAAAACTGTTGTATCGCTATTTGAGCAATTTACGTCAACTAAGGAAGATAAAGATGAAGAAGAAGTTGAATAAGAAGACCTAATATTATATTAAACTTCCAAAAGAAGACCATAGAGTAAGCCTATCGGGCAAACCACACTGAAAAATACCCGCCAAGTACACTACCTCATAGGTGGCGTAACAACGTGTGCATAAATGGAGAATATTACTTTGGAATGGCTTCTTCTCAGAAATAGTGGATCTTAAGAATGAAGGGGTAACGACTATTTTTGTAGAGAATTGGAAGGTCTACAATTTGTATCTGAGCTATTCCATCGTTCCTCTAAAAAATTCAAGAAACCCATTTTGGCGAACTTTGACCTCGTTTAAAAATTTTTGCACACACGGGATCGTTGGGGACTTTTTACAACTCTATTATAATGGTATCCCTGACATTCATGTCAATTTTCAGCTTCTTGGGAATTTATGCAAGGGTGAATGTTTATATTGACTGGACTATGGGTTCATAAATAATTTCAACAATCTAGACAACTGTTACTGCAGTATTGAACATAACTTCCTCCTGGTGCATGTTATTCCAGCTCCAAGGGAATAGACTCCAGAATACGCACCTTCCAACATCAGAGAGAGCGTGAAGCAAACATTGTTACTGTAATAGAGGTTGCACAATACATCGATTAATTCTAAATTTATTCAATTCTTCAAAGAACTTGCGGCTGATACATACAGAATTCACGATTGTGTATTTTAAACAGACAATAATAACATGCTTCGTTACTTTTGACACGTGTTAAGAGCAATCCTCAGTAGATTTCAGTTACATGACTAGCAAATATTTAACGTATACCGGAAATGTTGGAATTTCTTGTTTATGTTCACTCCATTTCAATAAATTTGAGACTCCTGCTTACAGCGAGAACATCAAACCCAATTTAGATTTTCTGTTTAGTTTGTCTTTGAACGCATGTACGAATTCTAATCAAGAAAGTTAACTTCATAAATAATAATTTGGTAATTCCAATCAAGCAAGCTCATTCATTATAAACTGCTTACAAATTAATCCAGATGTTGTAAGTTTGTAGAATATCTGGAATAATCATATTTGAATAACTCATAATATGAGTTGAACAGGGTACAGGAACTGGAAATAGTACGATTCACAAGAACCACTTTAGAGCACGGTCTTATAAACAGGTCTTGACACTAGCATCCAGTACCATTGTTGCGTAGTGACTCTTGTTGAAGCTAAATTTAGTTATTATTTGCTCCGAGAGAGGCTGCTACGATCGAGAAGAGTATGCAAAAAGTTGATCTAGGAAGTAGTGATCATCAGATGAAAAAATATTGAAAAATTATCTGTCACTTTTTTGAATATTGTCAGTTTAGGATTTTGCTTGTAAATAACTGTGAATTAGTTATATAGTTATAAAGAATTGATTGAAAAATTGCAAGCTGTAATTCCAAGTAATAAGAAGTTAATAAATATACCAAATACATCTGTGAACGACATTTCAAAACCGATGATACCAAAATTATCGCCAATTTGATCAAGATGGAACGTTAATTATTGACGTGAGTAATGCTATCTTATTATATCTTCATTAAATCGTATAGTAAATGAATCATAAATACACATACACTGAAAGAAAAATCTTGGATACCATAGTTAAAAACATTGCCTAAAATCGTGACAGGCTAGAACGTTCGCTAGATGAACTAAAATATATTGCTATTATATTATGCCTACTGCAGATAATAACAATTCTAGAAATGGTAGTAAAAAATGATCTGCATTAGTTAATGTAAATATCTATCACCGATAATATCATTTGTCATCTTAGTGAAACTTATGTTTCAACTAGTTGTAGAATATTCCTATCGCAGACATTAATTTTAGCAATTATAGTAAAGATATTATTTGTACTAATCAATATATTCTCTGTTGTAAGCCAATATAATATGTCAAGCTACAAATATTATAAGCTAAATTAGATAAAGAAATTACTATGTAGCTCAAAATAAATTTTGAAGTAGTGAAAATTATTTTCCGAATCAGAGGATATTATTTCTGAAATATTGAATATTATTTCTAGAATAGCAAATATTAATTGTAGGATAGGTAATAGTATTTGAGGGATAGTAAATATTACTTTTGGAATAGTTATTATTATTTGTCGGAAAACAAATAGTTTTTATTCGTTCAAACATGTATATTTTTATTGAATATAAGATTATTACAACAAAATATTCTAAAATTAACAAACTGCAGATAATAATTCAAATTTTAAAAAAACATACCTTTTATGTGAATATTGAGTTTTAATCAATCTATCACACCCTATTATATTGTCTCAGGATATTCTCATAAAAGTTTGCGAGCTTTCAACACAGTACGCGTGAACATGTTGATTGAAGTATAATGTATTCGAAACATCACAAATGAAAGAAATACTATTGTTGTAACTTACTAAAATATGAACAACGGTACCAGAAACTGGATTCATATTTTTGATATCAATAATGACTATATTATTATGATGATAATATTCTAATGTTTATTGCTCGAAAGGAAATAGTTCATAATTGGATAAAAGTCACTATTTTACAATTGAAAATGAAATAAGAGTTTTATTCTTTTGAATATTACTAAACATCTATTTAGGACTTACTTCTATCTCAAACAAAGCGGCGGATATTTATCTTCAACTATTTATTCACACTGATTACTTCACTGTTTGATATTCACTGCTCTAGATTCACCATTACACTATTACCCTCAAGTCGTTTGCTTGCCTTTATATATAGAAGAATCCATTTCTTGAATGTTCTACCACATTTCTGGAATATTGTTAGAGGCTTCCATCGGGCGGAGTGATGTGGTGCGGTGCGGCGCGATACAATACAACTAGGACGGAAGACCCCGCCCAGATAAGTTCAGGCCCAAGCCCACCCCGGATCCTACGAGCCTCCACAATCTCGCACGTTACAATATATCCCTTTGATACCAATCCAATTTCGCCAGAACCGCACACATTTTTTTGTGTTAGACTATTATTAGATAACAGTCGATAGCATACTCTTAATTGGTGTGTTAGAGATAGTGAATAAACAATGTTTCTTCTTGAAAATGTAACATCCAGCAGTCATTTTGAATTCACGATGCTTGCAACACTTCCTTTAATACACCAACTACAAAGATATCCGCCATTATTATTAATTTGATCTTTGCTGTGAAATTGGAGAGATGTTATAGTCAATTTTAATTTGTGAGTACTTATTATAACTCTGCGTATCATTTATCTTATTTTTATAATTCACTTTCTAAAAATATCACAACTTAAACAAGGAACCAAGCAAGGAAGGATTAACTACGGACTGCACAACTTGGTCAGTCTGCGTATAACAGAGCAGGTAGTTGAAAAGAGCCAACAAATTCGTTAAACACCAAAAATTTTAACTCCGGGACACAAGATCCTGAACTGTATTGTACAACTATATTAGCTATAGTAGCGAATAGATTTATTCTCTGCAACAGTGATTATAAATTCTATGATAAAAAGTATAATATTGTTCAACACATAAAAAAATTATCTACTTGATTATCAGTGGAAAATATTAACTAACATAAATAATACATGATTAGAAATATAAATTATTTTATATACAAATCTGAATTTGTAAATCAGAACATGATTTCATTATTTCAATAAATATATTTCATTTCTGTGAGTTAATTCGCCTCCAGATAATTCGTTTTATCTATGAGTATCAATATTTTTTTTTCAGTGTACATATATATCGTGACTTATTTCAATGTCCAATACAATTTTTTTTAATAGATTTTTTTGAAACATTCGCGACTGAAAAATGATGCTTTTCCATCGAATTTTGTTCCTGATCAATGAGATATATCATTTTTCTCATTCAACAGTGTAATATTAGCGCCAGATATGTGCTGGATTTCGTTATTAGGACCTAACGGAACAAAACCACTGCCATCATTATGAATGTCATTGTCAGAAATGACCTGCGCATTGCAAATTACAGAATTGTATGGAATATCATCACTAGAAACGATTTGAGGGTCTATGATCGAAATCTATACAATTTCTTCATCAGGAATCATCGTAATATTGTCATAAGACATATCCAACGTTAATTGATCAGGAACAAAGTTCGATGGAAAAGCATCATTTTTCAGTCGCGAATGTTTCAAAAAAATCTTTCAAAAAAAATTGTATTAGACATTGAAATAAGTCACGATATATATGTATGTGTATTCATGATTCATTTACTATACGATTTAATGAAGATATAATAAGATAGCATTACTCACGTCAATAATTAACGTTCCATCTTGATCAAATTGGCGATAATTTTGGAATCATCGGTTTTGAAATGTCGTTCACAGATGTATTTGGTATATTTATTAACTTCTTATTACTTGGGATTACAACTTCCAATTTTTCAATTAATCCTTTATAACTATATAACTAATTCACAGTTAATTACAAGCAAAATCCTAAATTGACAATATTCAAAAAAGTGACAGATAATTTTTTAATATTTTTTCATCTGATGATCACTGCTTCCTAGATCAACTTTTTGCATACTCTGCTCGATCGTAGCAGCCTCTCTCGGAGCAAATAATAACTAAATTTAGCTTCAATAAGAGTCACTACGCAACAATGGTACTGGATGCTAGTGTCAAGACCTGTTTATAAGACCGTGCTTTAGAGTAAGAAATTGTTGAGTATGGAATAAAACCGAGTATTCAGCTTAACGTGCAGACAAAACGCAAAAGATAATAATGTGGAACAACAGATTTTTCTGTAGATGCGGTATATTTTTTCCGTTAAATCTAAACGAGTACCAAAAACTGCCTTAGTTGACTTATTCACCTGTAAGCATAATTATATTGATAGAGATATGATCAAATGCAGTTTATATAAATGTATAGGATGTCAGAAAGGATAAACAAGAATGTTGTTGGAAAAAAAAATTCTATTGAGTACTGGTATTCCAAACATTAGAATTAAAAATTTAGTTTTCACACCAGCAAATGCAAACTCGTGTTTTGTCAATAGTTTTCGCATGATTCAAGATGGTAGCATGAATTTTGGTAATTGAACTTGATTTCTTAATTCTTTTTTTTTGTTTCATGGACCAACAAAAATGCTTATCCATTGAGTTTTCAGTTCCTGTTTTCCTCTCTCAACTTTTTCTGATTGCATGTCAAAATCAAAAGACTAAATATTATATACAACTCATTGAGCGTCCACGCAATCTATTCTTAATGATTTTCCAGTGGTTTCGAGTGAAATTTCCTTATTGGATTTCCATTGAGAGGAATTTCTTATAAACATTGCATGTCAGAACTAATTACACGTTTGTTTAGTGAGATCCGCAGATAGGAATTTCGCCGGCGAGGTCGACTTGAGCGTTAATCTAATCGTAGGTTCCAGTTCACTTTGCGTCACGCCTTTTGAACGCACTGGCCGCAAAAGTTGAATTTTCTGCCTTTTAGCGAGTCCAAGGAAATTAGGTTAAGTTTTTATTCTACTTGTTAAATTTATCGCACTCATTATTTAGCGCGGTCGAACTGAGATTTTTGTTTGTTTTATAAAAAGTATAATGAGAAAATAATCTACTCATTGGAAAATGCTCACTAAACTTGCATGTGCATTAATTTCACTTTGAATTTCCAATATTAATTTATGATGTAATTTGTAAATGTAATTCTCAGAGCTCATTTCGACATACTGTAACATCAAACTAACATTAAAGTTATTCATCAGAATGAATAATAATTATTCATATGAAGAAAAGTTGGAGATATTTGACAAATTTGTGACTATAATAGCGCTATCTATGATGATATTCCTGGTAGTATTCAAATGTTCATATCAAAATTATGAATGGGAGGAGCACCCAATTTCGAGAAATAAAGGAATTGATGGCAATGAAAATATATATGCTTGCTTTATCACAATGAATTTTCCAGTAGTTCGCTGACTACAATTTTTTTGACAGTGCATCAGGCTTTTAGAAAAATATAAATACATTTCTCCCAAATTTTTGAACACTGGAATATAACGAAACAAGATTTCAAACAGGGTCCAACATTCAGTAAACTCTTGCAAGAGATATACAATTATAATAGTATATTCCAAAACAAGTGCGGAATGCAGATCATTCCATGCAAATGTGGGTAATTCAGCCACGGGACAAAGTCGACAACATGTCAAAACAGTGTTATAACCTAATCGATTTTTAAACGTCGTCATGGTTATATATGAGATAAATTCAGGCCTGGGTTTGAAACCGCGTTCTGACTACGGGCCCATATGTCTATATCTTTGATTTGATATCTTTTTACTTACTTGTACTGAGTACAAGAAAGTATTGTGGAATCCACAAAATTCACCTATCGAGATTTTAATGAAAATGTACGTTTTAAGCATCCCTGAATTCATTTTGACTATTTTTGGCTTGATGTCGGTACGTATGTTCGTTCGTGCGTGAGTGCGTGCGTAACTCACAAATTTCAAAACAGGTTGAACGTATGCTGTTGAAATTCTGTATTTAGGACTGGTATAGGATCTAGTTGTGCACCTTGCATCAAGGTTCCAATCGTTTGTACCGGAAGTGCACTTTACTTTGAAGTCTTTTCGAATTTCTCTAATAAATCCAGAATGATCAACTGTAGGATGTTGAAATTTAGTACGTGAGCTTAATGTAGTATCAGAATGGTTATCTGCTATTTTTGTAAGAATCAATGAGATTTTGTGTTCGATTATATATGTATATATATATATATATATATATATATATATACAAATCCCATGATGTGAAGTAAGTCACGTGATGCTCACGTCAGATTTTTCTATTTAGCACTGATGGTTCAGTTCTCACAAGCGTTCCAGGAAATGACCTAAAATTCTCAAACTCCAGGTCTGGAAAACAGGGAAGCCGACACCTAAAAGCTTAAGCCTGATTTCACAGGGCTATATAGAGGAGCTGTGTGATATCCAAATATATATTTTCTGAAAGCTGGATAGAACAAAGTGAACTAGTTAATTGGCCAATACGGTCGAAAGATTTGAATCTGTGCGATATTGTTTTTATTGGAGTCATTTGAAATGTAACATTCATGAAAAAATCAGAGTGAAAATATTTATAACTGTAAGTTTGAGATAATTGGCATTCCAGAGTCCTTGTTGGGTGTTATGCATAGTTGAATAATTGATTTCAATTAGCAACTAAGAATTGCTTCTTTGAGCAACTTTTCAGTCTACCATTTTTTTGAACCTAGGACAAATTTGCAAAAGCGACTGAAGCTTATTGTAGAAGAATGCTTCGAAATACGCAATGAGTTAACAAGTTTACCTGGATATACTTTACTCTTGGACTCACGTGAACTGTCTGTCGATGAACCTTCAGATGATTTTGCGGGTTAACCTTACGTTCGAAAAAATACCAGACCGTGTAAAGTTGTTCGAAGAAGTTATTCTTGTTGCTGATTGAAATTAATTTTTTGATATGCGTTTACATTTGGCGAATATTCTTAGATACAAGTATTTTGAACTTACCGGTGTAAGTGTCATTACTGTATATGGCAGCGTGTGAAATAGTATATTACATCTGAGGTGGAAAGTATTTCATTGCAGCCGAGAGCTTATTATATGACCGAGAGGCGAAACCTCGAGGATCGGATATAGTTCGAGGCCGATATGAAATCCTCACCGAAGTATGTATACTAATATTCACAATTATCCCTAATTTTCCAAAAAATAATTGATCTAATTCCGTTCTTTTTTCAACAAAGTAAATTGATGTAGTAGTCTACGAAAACAAGAATGTTTTGAAAAATTTAATTGATTTGACATTTGTAGGATTTATGATTTATGAATCAAGTTATTTATACGTGTATCCATTGAAATTGTGATAAGTGCAGATATCAATAAGTTATAACAGTGGAATATAGCTATACACTTGCCCCGAATTGAACCAAAGTATTACATATGTGAGTTCCTAGCGATTTTGTTCATAATTTACAAATTTATGAATTTACAAAACATAGATTTACACAGAACTGCAACATGAATCCGCTTCTTTTCGATATTAATTGTTTTATTTGGATCATTAGATTATATGATCGGTATCTCTGACAGCACGGACTATTTTACTCCAACAAAGATTTATGACTGATGCTAGGTAACCCTGCATTAACATTTCCCACCCAAGAGATGGAGGTATCGCTTCCGCCCCGTGAGCTAGTCATTGCAGTTGGAAATTACATACTTCCCAACCTCCAAAAGGTTAGGAATTGTCATATTACTTTAATAATTGTGAATAAAAAATGTTACTTTGTGCTGCCACGAGCGCCCGGTCTATATTAGACAGTGAACTAATAAGAAAATTCTACAACAAATTGAGCTATTATCAAGCTGAGAATATCAGACTATTCGACACATATACAGGGTGGGGCAGAAAAACCTATCCGATTTCAAAACAATATAAAATTAAAACCAGTCAACTTGTCAAAAAAATTTTTTTATTAACATATCGCAAATTTTATGCCATTTTTAAATTTAAGTTTTGAAAAGCACATCACTCAAATGTCGTCCTTGGGAGCGGATACACTGATTTAGGCGCTCGCGGTAGCTTTCCATGACTTTCACCGTCATTTCCACAGGAATTTCTTCAATTGCCCGAGCAATTTCCCTTCGTAAAGCAAGAAGGGTCCTTGGTCGATGCTGGTAAACCTTTGATTTGAGGTAACCCCAAAGGAAGAAGTCACATGGAGTGAGATCCGGTGAGCGCGGCGGCCAGCCAAGATCACCTCTCAGGAAAATGAGGCGACCGGGAAACAGTTCCCTGAGAATGTCCATTGATCGTCGCGATGTGTGGGTGGTTGCACCATCCTGTTGAAACCACACATTTTCCACGCCATTTTCTTCCATTTTGGGTCTAAGAAAATTTTCCAGCATGAAACAATAGCGCTCGCTGTTGACCGTTACGGTTTGCCCATTTTCTTCAAAAAAGTAAGGCCCCCAGACGCCTAGGCGACTTCTTTTTCAATGCTGAACCCGTCTGTCTAAAATTTGACACCCACACTTTAATCGTAGCGTGATGTGGAACAGGATCATGACGCCCGAGTCCGAAATGAATTCGAAAAGCACGTTGTGTAGCAATTATCGAACCGTCGCATTCGATAAACCGCTCAATAACAAAAGCACGATGTTCACCAGACCAAGGCATGTTGACTACTGACAAATGGCATAAAACCGGCTTCCTAACGGTTTTTACCCCACTACTCTACCTGCCACCTCTTCTGAGAAAAAGGGATTTGAAATCGGATAGGTTCTTCTGCCCCACCCTGTATAATTAAACAATTCAGGAGTATTGAGTATATTGATGTGTCTTGAATCTAAATGTCGATACCAGCAAGAAACGTCAAATCGATTATGCATTTATAAAAGAGTATCTTGAATATTTTATGAACTTTATCATTATCATAGTTGTCATCTATTTTATTTTATGATTTCTAAATGGTTCATCATTTTATTTATTCAGTTTTCACCAAACAAAAAAGATATTTTCCGCCAACTGTCAAAAAAACATGATATTTTTGTATTGTTATGGATACGCAAAGTTCGTGATTTTTTCACTAGTAAAAAAATTAAACATATTTTTCCACTAGTGAAAAAATTAATTCTATCTTTGCACACCTAATAATCTAATATAATTCAGTTTGGTGATGCTACAAGGATAGAAACAAACAGGTATTTCACAAAGAAGAAATATGAATTTGTACACAAAACTACTTATTTTTGAATATAAAAATTGATTGTTGACAGTTCTTTATTTATCAAACAACCATTGCGCATACTTTTCGTTACAATACTCAGGTGACTGTATATCAATTATAGTTTGTACTTTTTCCCTTCATTTCACTGAATAAAATAATAATTATTGTCGATCTATTATTTTTTGACATTTGGCGAAAAAATATTGTTTGTATTTCGTGTGCGAAGTGATTGTATTTTGTTGCGCTTCCGAATGAATTTGTTACCTTGACCTAACGGTCTCGGTCAAAATTGACATTCTCACGCGCAACAAAAAAAAAACAATCACTCCGCAATTTAATACAAAAATAACTATTTTATCATCAATTTTGTTATCACTGATGCGGGAAACCATTCACATTTGTACAATTCTCGTTTCTAATGGTATGACGTATGCAATTAAATTGTTATTTTTTAGTTACGAAGCATTCGAATTGAATTTTGTTTATTGATTCGAATGTAGAGTTTTATGCTCCACATTTATATTGAATATCACTGTTTAAGATAATTAGCGCATATTTCTCTTTTCATGTTATGTGATACAACCCCATGAGATTAGTTAGATTTCTCACCACCAAATTGAAATACGGAACTACCAACGATGTGGAACGGAATTTGGGTGATCAATTTGATCTAATTCTCCATAACTAAAGTACAAGTGAAGCTTAAATGCGGAGATAAATTGTTTACATAAGTCAACAGACTTTTGAAATGTAATTCATTTTTATCAAACTCCAAAATAATCAAAGCTGCTCTTTTCAGCGAGAGAGATTGTAGGATTCAAACAGCTCGACAGATACTAGAATATTGCAGCTGCAAGTGCAGACTTGTCTGCTTTTCATTGGAAAATGAAAAATGTCTATGCAGGAGTATTCTATTATAAACTGTATTCTGGAGAACATGCAAAATGTCTGTAAGAGGGATGAAGTGTAGAATACGATTTTTGGAGAATATACTCTCCCACATCTTGAGTAATTACTGTTGATGATCCAAATGTGTGAAATCAATCCTTGTTATGTTATACATGCTTTCGTGGATCTATTACATGATCAAAAATCAAAACAAAGCGATACAGTCCACATTTGAACAAGTAGCATTCTATTTTATTTGGTTTTTGTTATCAGTAGATGAAATTATGGTTACTAGTCGGTGATACAGGTACCATTGCTTGAATCCACAAAAATACAGTGGAATATTATATTACGCTACAATAATCGAACAACCGTCATTATCGTCCAAGATTAAGTGGGCTGCGCTTGACGAAGGCGAGGGTGAAGCTTATATCGTAGCCTCAATGATAATGATCGTGTGGTGTACGTGTTGCGCACAATACTTTCTGTTTCAGATTAATTCGAGTTTATTGAAACTATCGTATCAATTTAACAAACAAATTTTTGCAATTGGGATCACATCCACATTAGATGAAAACCAGGAAGAATAGCTTACATAACTTATTCTA
Source organism: Dromius quadrimaculatus (assembly GCA_963989225.1). Lineage (NCBI taxonomy): Eukaryota > Metazoa > Arthropoda > Insecta > Coleoptera > Carabidae > Dromius > Dromius quadrimaculatus. Next base: position 11,845,488 of record OZ022328.1, read on the forward strand.
TTGATTGACATCACATAATGCTCTTCACATTATGTGTACTATCTCGTTTACAGTAAAAGCAAACACTATAACGTACACGTTGTGCAATACAAGTTTTTTCGAAATATTATTTATACATATAAGAATAAAACAAAAAAATTCCGACAGCATCCATGATCCACAATTATAATTTTTGGCCTCTCAGCAGAGAAATAATGACCATTAACTTCCTGTCAACAGGAAATTAATGATAATTGTCTACATGGCTTGAAATTCAGAGCTATCAAAGCAGAATTCACTTTAGTAATAGTGATGTTTTCGGTGCACGTGCTTCAGAAAAAAAAACAATAGATTCCAATGAAATACAAGGCAAGTCACATTAGATCGCGGTGAAATAAGAGTCTAAACATTTTGATACTTGATTAGAACATCGATTCATAAAAAATTGAAGCACTATATATTTTGCAGCAGAAGATCTCCAATGCACACATTAATACAATGAATCTAAGCAGAATATTAATGAAATAACATTTTGTAAGTGACAAAATAACTTGACGCCGGAGATACCAAATTTTCAGAATCATAAAATGCACTCGACACGCTCTCACACAGCTGACACGTGAATAAACAGAAAATAAAACTTTAAATGAAACAACAGGTATTCTAGTTCAAATGGTACTTCAAATAATTGAACCGAAATCACAAACAAAATAATAAAGTAGAGATTCGGCGGATGCCGGAGCTATGGTGAGTATTGCACAAGATGATTCAATAAACGATGATTGAATTAAGTCAGCGCTCTATAATATCCAAAATGCAATATCGGCCTACCTTGATGGAAAAATGATAAATATAGCTGACAAATGTTTGTACATTCAAGCAGATCTCACTCAGTTGTAACATAAATTGGATACTCGAGAAGAAGTTATTTTGCTACACCCTATACTATTTATTATCTCTAATATTATTCCCTCTGCCTTCTATTACATTTCATTCCATATCCAGATTTATTCTCCAATCATTCTGATGGTGAATTTAATCAGAGAAAATAAAAGCTATTTCCTTTAACTCTATTGGTCTGATCTCATTATTGATATTGCTGTATACGTGCTTTGCTTACAATATTCATGTCAACTCTTTCATAATCAAGATTGACCAGTGCGTTCTGTATAAACAAAAACACATATCTACCTATACACATTCCGAGCTGGCTGCTCCCGGAACTTCACACGTTCGATTCATTCCTCGTCTACGGTTTCCGGTTTTATCGCTACGTGCCTCAGGGTGACAAAAAAATGAGCAACTGAAGCTGAGAAAGAATGGAAATCAGGTTTGTCAGTGGTGATTCTGAATGATAAATGAATTACTAATCCTTGTGCTCAAAATTGATCTACAATATTAGTAATGAATTGAAAGTAATCAAGGATCATTTTAAGAGAATCCGTATCAACCACCATGGAATAAAATTGAAATTATTTCCAAATTTGGAAGCTATAAAGTGTTTAATCCTAGCGCTGATGCTTCGTGTATTTGAAGGGAATAAGCGAAAACTCGTATTCCCTGTCACCATTTCAGTACAGAATTGTTCCGATCCGGCGTTGTTTGATCCCATATTTGCCCGAACTGAAAGCGTATTATTCAAATTGAGGGAGATCCACTATGCACATATGAAAGAGCAAAATATTTGGAGAGTACACTGATAATTGTGCCGCAAAAAATTGGGTCACGTAAAACTGAAACGCTGTGACAAAAATTTCAAATCAATGTGACAACAATGGTTGCTACTTTGAATGCAGTCAAAAAAGGCTAATTCCTATTTTTGGAGCGCAGTTTCATTTGAAATTCAACAGCACTTACATCTGCTGATAATCCTTGCGCACGATCGTGTCATTTGGACTTTTCACAAACCTTGTTGACACATCATGATTATTTTCCATAAAATCCACTCTAACTGCAACAAAACTTAGTATTTACAGAGAAAAGATTATAGTCCCAAGATCAGACTCAGTGACAGTTAGTTCAATTTTCGGATAAAACTCGAGCTTGAGAAAGAAAAAAAATAATCATTGCTGTGCCACGCAATTGTTGATTTTTTGTAACTAAGTATACAACCGCTCTGTGAAGAAGAAGTGGTAGGATTGATGAAATATCGGAATCGAGGACGAAAATATTTTGTTGGTGCTTATAGAGATGCCGCAGAACACAAAATGAAATAATATCTCAAACAGTGATGAAAACTGACTAGCTAAATAATATTAACGTAATTTAATTAGCCTGAAAGTAAGTGTTCCTTAAAATAATTGATTGGCAAATAAGTTGAGTTATGTTATTCTAAAAGATGATACTAGCAACTACAGCAGTGCAGAAAACATTAGGAGATGATATAGTGGAAGAAGTGGGAAAAAGTATGAAACAGAATGTCAGCGATTCGCCTTTCTAACACAGAGTTCAACAAATCTTATTCATGATAATAGGAACAAGTGCGTTAATGAACCGACTACAAAAAAAACAAAATAGAAGAAAGTCCAGAGATCGATCGACCTAGTTCTTAGCAGGACGTAGGGTTTATAACGGTAAAAAACGAATAAACGAATAAATTGGATAAGTGGTAAAGCAACGAGATGCCTGATAGCGCGATTAGAATCCACAAGAATCTTTGAGTGACAATAGGGTATATTCATGAACTTATTTCATATTTTCAATTCACTGATTACATCGTTATAACATGGTAAAAAATATAAATTATATTTAAAGGTGCTGTAATCAAGTTCAAGAAAATATTTAAAATTGAGAATAATTTTGAGCTGTTTAAACGCCGCCATTTTCGCGCGCTGTATTGATGACGTCAAATAATATGTCCAGTGATATTACAGTCCATTGTTCACTACAGGTGTTTTTGTTCTCAGCTTATTTCAGTATTAAAAAAGCTCAAAAGTTTATTTATAAGTATTGCATTGTGCCTAAGAAATGATGTAAGGTTATCAGAAGAGATGAAGTATCATAATAAATTTGACTGATGATGAATCACATTAAATGAGATTAGTTTCAGCAATAAAATATGTATATATGCGGCTTTGTTCAACATTTGCTCGTTCTAAAATGAACGAAAATTATAGGTTATGTTTATTGCTCATCATATTTCGGATTGTATTTATTGAAATAGCGTACATATAGTGTTTTTTTATTGAATAATTACTTTGCAGTCTTCGCTCTTTTTACTTCAGCGGACGTAAAATTTGGATTTGAAAGAAAATTAGACGACCGCATGAATTAATCTTTTCTTGGCAGATCATCCGATTGTGTTTCTACAAAACCACTTTGTCTTAAATGATTTATAATCTTATTAGGATGCTAAGATCACACTTAAACAATAAATGAATCTTCAACACACCCGTTATTACTACGTTTCCTAATCAAAAATCTGCAATGCCATACAAATGTGAGCATTGCGCACTTGTTGGCATATTATTTGACGTCACATTTCGTTTTAACCAATGGTGTTGCGTATCAGAACTTTGAGTTTCCCGCGCTTAATTTGCATTTTCATTTATTCATTTTGAGCAATTAAGAAGATATTGAATACCAAATGATGGTTTGATACAAAAGTTCGGCCAATAAAATTCGGAAGAAAAGAATTTGAACCGAATTTAAATTTCATGCTTATTCCCTATTAACTGGCGATGTTGCTGGAGATTGAGACTGATGTCTGGATCTTGATTTCCAGATAAAATTGGATTGGATTTTAGGCACGAAGAAGAATAATAGAGGAGCGGACACTCAGTTGGAAAACATAGAGCCTAAAATGTAATGCGGCAGGTATGAGAGAGATAGCGAGAGCGAGCCTAGCTTTGCGTGCTTCATATGCAGAAATAAGATTAAATAATTACTACATTATTTATTGAATGGAAGGCAAAAATAGAAGAAAATTAGCATTCCTGTTCATTAAAACCTGCAATGAATTAGTACATTATGGAACATGCTTTATAAGCGTTTCTTTGGACATGAGTTTCCTGTTTATGAATTATAGGAGATACATAAATAATATGATGAATATTTCATATTAGAATACTTGCTTCGTTCACTTTTGACCATAATTGTATTCTCAATAACTTTTATATATTGATGAAAAGTGAAGAAATTAATGTTGCAATTCTGTGTAAATCTATAAGTCTTTTGAATTTATAAATATATTGATGAGAAGTTTTCTCGAAGTTGAATTCTTCACAGAAAGCTTAGGCTAGATACGTTTGATAATTTGAAACTTCAATATAACCTCCCAATTTCTAAGATAGAATTGTCAGTAGATCTGCTATTATAATTTTAAATTAATTCCTACATACTTTTACATCTGTAGACGACCATTTTTTATGATATCCTCCTCTCTATAATGCTTTTTACAAACGTAATCTGCAATTTTCAATGTTCTATTCTGTCGTGGTATGTTCTTGTGCCACTTATTTAATAAAATATTATTTCAGGGTATAGGAAAAGAGAAATATTTGTGTTCAAATGTTCTGTACCCACTATTACAGTTTTGCACAAGAAAAGAGTATGATTCAGCACCAATGTAGTTAATTCGAGGTATCCATATGAAATATGATGAAAATTGGCATTCATTGTGAGGCCATTCGAACAAATAATATATTTTATTGTTTGCTGGCCAAATTCAGGTTAGGAAGTGCTCAAAAAAATTAAATCAATAACAGTTAGAAATCAGAATTTGTCCGATGGGTGCCCGGGACTACGATAATTCTCTTAAAGGATCCTTTATAGATCCTTCATTGGATAATCTGGCTACAAATATGAATATAAGTAGTAATGAAAAAATTGGTCTCAGGCGCGTACCATCTCCAAAGTGTCCTCTACAAGATAGATAAGTTAGTTCCTGGTTTCGGTTCAGCAGAAGAAAAAAAAAGCCGTCAGTACATTGTAGAACTGGGTTTTGGAGGACAGTGAGTATTAGAGATACCAGGTCAAAGAAAATTATTTTTTCCAGTTGCTTGTAAAGAGCTTTACCGTGAATGATAAAAAAACCTAAGCTGGAATCAGATATTATTTATATGAATATTTCATACGAGTACAATAGCTCAACTCGAATGGTGCTCAAAAATATATATCATCGTGTCCCATAACTAGTAATACAATAAACAAATGTGAATATATATTATATTGTATTAATAGCAATTCTGCTAATGATATTTGCGAGCACAGAATGGTCATAAAATTTGCGAATCTAAGAGTGAACACTTCAAAATGAATGCTTACATCAGAAATTATCTACGTATTGACGTTGACACAAATCGAACAAGATATCAATCAGGAATAAGTACATAAATATTCATCCACTCTGTTAGCGTTAATGAAGCAATTTTCACTTGAATAATTGAATATTATTGACTTTAATGTTACTAACTGTAATATTAAACACATTGTTCCATTCTATAGATATTTCAAAGGAAGGAGAAACCAAAAGTTGTTGACCGTTTTGCTGATGCATCTACGTAAGGCAAAATAATATCAAGAATACCTGTAAAAGTATTTACCATTTAAGAATTTGTAAGTCTAGTAGCATCTGACCCTTGCATTTCAGGTACAAGCTAGAAATTGCATGAGTAAAAATTCGAATTTAGCTGAGCTATGTTTCTACCCAAAATAATAGTCTCAGACTCAAACTTGGTCCTACAGGCGCGCGCAACGCAATTCAATACTATCAAAGGATGTTTTCCGATTGTGTGGGAGAGCGAGCCACTCCACAATCAATCTATGAGAAAAGAAACTGTTCAAGTACTACTGATGAAGCTCCATTCCACTGGTTGATCGCTTGTATGGCTATCTCTTGAAATTGGTTGAACTACTGGGAGCGTCTTTTCTAAGCCATTCACTACAAAATAATTACGAGATAAGAAATAACAGTGAATCACATTCCGTCTAAACATGAGATAGCCAGTATAAAAAATACCGCTGTGTTGCAGTTTGACTAGTCGTCTTGTTATGCGCTGTATCTTACAATATGGCTGCGACATCTGTATAGTAAATAGTTCATTCAACAAGCAACAACTAACCATAGTCACCGAGGAAGCATCTCCTAGAATCTATCCAAACCTAATGAAATAGGTCGTGCTGAGATCTAGTATTTCTCTGTCAATATTCATTGTCATATGACTTGTGTATACAGTAGTAAAATAGCATCGTGGCCCAATGAATCTCAAGAAACAACAAGAAGTGCGTCCCGATATTTTTATTGGAACAACTTTTGTATACACTAAAAAACTGAATTGCACTATTCAAGTGGTTGAAAATATGAGTGGTACAGTCTTATTACTCAAGTAGTTAAACTTTCTTCGTATCCAAAATCTATACAAATTAATATAGGTCAATAAGTTTGGTCAATAGGTTCAATGTCTTATTTGTCTATTACCGGGAGTGTTACCGGTTATCATTCGTGTGATAGTATTTCATCACTCAAGTTGCAAGACTTCACCACTCATCATCACAATAACCTCATCGAATCAAGTTGCCAGGGATACCACTGAAATTGCTACCCGTAGCATTCAAATTGCTATCCTTACCATTTAAATTTTTCAGTGTATCAAAATAGAGAGTCAATGTGACTGACAGCTCAAACGATCACAACCACAAGCTAAAATTGTAGAGTTAACAAAATAGCCTAAAAACCCCTCTTCGTTCTGCGGCACTAATATCAAAGCCACAAGAATATCACTGCAGCCTCAAGCAACCAGCAACTGGACCGCAGAGACTACAATGTCTGCGATTAGTACACCCGAGACCATTGCCAAGCAAGTCCGGTGTATTCAAGTTATTGAAAGTATCATATGACTACATGCTAGAAACTGTCATTTGAATTAATATTGACTCTACCAGCTGACACATTTTCAGGGCCAGAGTTCACTTCCATTCTTAGTTCTCCTATAAATAGGTTACATCATATTCCATGTACCAGTGGCTGTACATACTGTATAACATGATTTTTGCATTTGTTATCTAAAATGATGAGCCGACAATAAGTGAATCAATAATCTCGCTGATATGCATTTTAAATAAGTTGAATATGAGCTACAAAAGTGATCAACGTTTGGTGAGTATGAGAAAATGGAATCATATCAGTGTAGTCTATTGACATATGAAAGTGAAATCATTCCTAACATGATGTTACTCCTGCTGCAAACTTCGCTCGCACTTTACTGTTACCATGAGAATCAAGATCTCTCCTACTGTAATGAGCATCTTGAAACATTGTTGGTGTTGTGTCCATTATTTTAAATACCTCTAAGCCCTGTGTCATGTACTCATACAACATCTGACACAAAGTATAATATATTGTATACTCGTCATGAGACAAATCGTGTTTACTAGGATCCGGTTGCACAGTATGTAGTATCCTAGGCCAGATTCAGTTACCTAAGAGACCATTGTTACAACATTCGTAATCAAATTACTCTCAAAATGACTGAACGACTGTGCAACCGCATCTAGATGAGTTTGTATACTTGACAATATGTTGGATAACGATAAAGTGATGTCTTTGTACCAAATTTTGACTTGATTTATCGAATGCTGGATCTAGTATCGTGGAAGATAACACACATATTCTATGGCTGACAGACATGCTCAATATTTTTGAAACAGTTGAGCAATACGATCTCGATACTATTGATATTAAGGACTAAAGATAGTTACATCACTAATTGTGCTTGTAACCATACTTATTCCATGTTCTATGATGAAAATGACCTTCATTATAAGCATATCAAATGATACACGGTCTTTGTTCCGTCAGACAAATTTGAGCATTGATTACTTTATCTTGATCTGTGTATTATTTCATCATTTAAATTCGAAGATCTGTTCTACAACACTTTGCGGTTCACTACCACCAATCAAATATCAGATATATTACCAGGAATCTTCATATGAACCTTACCACCCGGAACCAAGTCCATCATCCGAAATCAATTCAACGATAAATTTCAGGTGAAATATATAATAGTTGTAACAACTGAATATCACCTAGAATACTGTTAATCTGTTCATCAGAATTAAATGATTGCTTTACGCACGAATGATTTTCTCCCATTAAGTCATTATCGAACAAACGATTTGTGTTTTTCCGAATGTATGTATCAATACATACCTTCGTTCATTATTCATTGCGATCAAACATACTAATGGCTTGCTGCTATAGGTAATAATGCTCATATCATTATTAATTCAAAACTTTATTTTGGAAAACCAAGCGCCTATAAGTAAACAAGCATTTATGACAGTTTTTGTCCATAAATATCATATCTATTATTCATAAAAGCAATTTATTATTTTGAAGTTACATCAGTTTCATGAGGGTCAAAGCTGACGAATATTATTGAAGGTTCCTATCAAATTAGCAGTTCCACCGGCGGAAAATGGAATGAATTTTCATGGATTAGTCGAAGCATACTTAGGTCAATTGGGATGTGCTGATAATTTATCAAGTGCTAGTTCACTTTTTGAGTATTAAGACAAATTTGCGATACATACTATGCTGATTTTCGTACGCGAAACTGCTTACCTTATATTTTCTGATCGGACATCCGGCCAAATTATATGTGAATCTATCGAGTATATAATGGTCAATATGATGCCAGACCTCATAAATGTGGAATCCTGTCCCAAGTCTCAAAAAATGCTTTTTTTGGGTAATTTCTTCGGGGTTGAATTGGAACTAGTATCAATCGATAGTGGAAGTATATAAAAATGGACTATTCTTAGGGTACGTTCCACTTAACGACCGCAACGATTGTGTCGCCCATTTTGCGTTCCACTTAAAGCCGCGGTTGTTGCGGTCGAGGTTTCAAACGTCACGGATACGTCACTAGTGACGTCATTCCCAAGGACTACAACACTCGCAGTTAGAGCATGGGCCTGTGCGGTCGTTTGGGATTTTTCGCGCACTTTTAAAATCTGACAGCTTGTATACAAACAAGAAAATGGCGGAAGCACAACAAATGCAGAAACTGTCTCTCATAAATGCTGAAAATAATAATTTTGTTGAAGTTTTAGTAACTCCAGAAGAAGACTAATTGTGGGGCAACCTTTTACTGCTCTAGTTAAATCTTTCCGTATAATTTATTTATATATAATATAAATTATCAGCTTGAGTTAAATTTTTTGAATCTTACAAGCGAACAACATAATAAATACAATCAAGTTGTCAATTCTCACTCATCTAAAATGGCTTTTAAACTCGGCTCCATTGTAACGGCCAACAACTTCAGGATAGTTTGTGATTCGAGGACAACATTCTCGCTTTTTTCATATACGTACCAATGACAGCAGTAGTAGCAATCATGTTTAGCTCGGCAGATATTTGTGTATTGACATATGTTCATAAACCCGTTCCACTTAAGTTTTCGCCCGCGACGATGCCTAGCTAGTGGAACGGAGATTTGGTCATTGTGAGCGCGGTCGTTGTAGTCGTTAAGTGGAACGTACCCTTAGGGGCTGCTGCCGCTCTCCCAGATTAGACAGGAAGTGGCACCTTGTTTTTGCTTGATCTTCGCTATCGATTGGTACTAGATCCAAACGTAGATTATGTTAGGAAAGTTGATCCCGGAAAAATTAACAACAAGTAATCTATTGTCCTACACTTAGGACAGGATTCCAGATCTTTAAAGTCTGGCACCCTGATGATCATGATATTTTTGATTGATTCATATACAATTTAACAAAAGTCTGATCAGGGAATATAAAACTCCCTAACTATTAGACTGAGTTGAACTGGCAGGTCTCACACCATCGACTTTTCCTTTGCTTCAAGATCATAACAATGAATGATTTCAACTTACTTGTACTAAGTACAGGGAAGTATTGTGAAACCGACAAAATTCACCCATCGAGATTTTGATGGATATATCCGTTTTGAGCATCCCTGAATCCATTTTGACTATTTTCGGCTTGATGTCGGTACGTATGTGCGTGCGTTCGTAACTCGCAAATCTCAAAACTGGTTTAACGTATAATGTTGAAATTTTTGTATTTGAGACTGGTAAAGGGTCTAGTTGTGCACTACGCATCATGGTTCCAATCGTCTATACCGGAAGTACACTTTACTTGGAACTTTTTCCGAATATTTCTGATCAATCCAGAATGATCAACCGTAAGATGCTGGAATTTAGTATTTGAACTTGATGTTGTATCGGAACGGTCATCTGCTATTTTTGTATGAATTGGCCAAGCCAGATGTGCACTTTACTTGGAACTTTTTTCAAATTTTTTCCATAAATCTAGAATAAGTAGTCATAGTATATTGAAATCTAGTTCTTGAACTTGTTGTAGCATCAAAATAGTTATCTACTATTTTTGTATCAATCGGCCAATTCGGAAGTGCAGTTTATTAGTATAACAGACATTCAGAGTTTGCTGTATAAAACAATCAGTTTAATTGCAATGATAAGGTAAGCAATGATAATTTGTTGTCAACTTTTTGATACTGTTTGACATTCTACATGTCAAAATATTTTTCCCTGAATTTCATTTCGTAAGCAGGAGAAAAGCGACAAAATTGGATCAGAACCTGCTTTTTCATACAAATTTAAAATCAATTTCCATTATATTGGTCACACGGTCCAGCTTTCATTTCAGCATTATTGAACTCCAAATATCAAACCTCTTGAAAGCATGAAAAACGAAATGAGGCACTGAGATCTACGACTATTTGACGGTCTCAAAGTACAAGGAAATATTGTGGAACCAACAAAATTGACATATCGAGATTCAGATGGATATATCCGTTTTGAGCATCCCTGAATCCATTTTGACTATTTTTGGCTTGATATCGGTACGTATGTACATATGTATATGTGTATGTGCGTAACTCGCAGATCTCAAATTTTGTATAGAAGACTGGTATGGGATATTGGATCTTGATGTGCATCTCGCATTATGGTTGCAATCGTTCGTGCTGGAAGTGAACTTTATATTACAGACTTTTCGAATTTTTCTCATAATTTTAAATAATCAGTCGCAGAATATTGAGATTTCGTATCAAGCACTTTTATAGCATCTAGTTGTACACCTTGCATTATGATTGTAATCGGCTAATTCTGGAATGCAGTTTACCCGAAACATTTTTTAATTTCCCGCATAAATCCAAAACGATTGAACGTAGAATATTAGAATACAGTATTCAAGATGATAGTACTGTCTAGATACTTATATCCTATTTTCATTGAGATCGACTGAGTTGAAAGTGCACTATACTTGACGATCTTGGAATTTTGTGCATAAATTCAGAACTGTCAGCCGTAGTATCCAGGAAATCAGTATTTAGGAATGTTGTGACATAAGAATGATGACATACTATTTCCATAGCAACCGACTTGCCGTGGAATGATGAGATGTTGTTTTTGATTATACATATCCAATGATGTACAAGTAAGTCACGAGATGTCCACGTCAGATTTTTTTATTTATGGTTCACATCCTATCAAAACAGTTAGGTGAAGACTTTCCAAAACGATCACAAATCAATCTGGAGACTCTAATTTGTCTTCAATTAACGTCCAGCAATCAGGAATTTATATCTGATCTGGAATGATGTAGGCATACATATGAAATAATTATGTTGTCTGTCTTACATATTTCAACTCATTTTGTCGAACTTCAAATTTCATCATATGTGAAGCCTCAACATCCTTTTCTAATACTTTCTCCCTCACTTATGTTGGTTAGAGTTCACAATCTTTCATGAAACTATGGAAGGAAGAACTGTTTTTTGAATGTATTCTGTATTTCGGAACAGTTCTTTCGGAAAGACTGATTCAATCACGAATCAGTACTCGGTTTTGCAAAGTTGAAATTTCCAACTTATTTTATAAGTAATTTTATATAGAATACCACAATGAAATCTGCACTATCTATCTTCGTGTTCCTATTGCCAAATATTGCAGTTTTATATGAGTCCATAAGTCTCACAGATCTATAAGTCCAACCAAAATGGATAGGAATGCATCTACTTCTGTTGATCAATGTAAATTCATGCATACTAAGTTTATTACGAATTTGTTCATATTTTAAAGACTGATGAATGTATAAGACCTGAGGATTTGCACAGAATTGCAACATGAAAATGAAATTATCATTTATTATATCATAAGTAGTAATATCGATTATTTTTGTGGTGCTATCACAAATGTTTGTTGTGTTTGCGTTTAAATACCACGAGTGTTTAGCACGACTGATATTCACAAGCACAATAAACATGGGTGATTGCACTACAAAAAGAGTGTATAATACTACAACTACAAATAGTATATAGAGGACTATTCCAGGAGTCAAACCATTTTTTCAAATTAGTTTCTTATGAATCAAGTGACAAGTCACGTGATTTTCATAGGAACGAGTAAACAGACATCTGTCAAATTGAAAAGTTAGAATCTCTTCCATTTTTCTCGACGAATAATAGAGAAATAGATTGAGTTCTGATATAGAAACAAATTGAAAAAGGTTTGGTTATGAATCAGAAGATAAAATTAATGAAGATATTTAGGAAAATATTTAATTGAATACGAAAAAAGCACGAGATTACAAATTGGAGGTATCCACATCTTTGAGTAAAATACTCACTTTGACTACTAGTATAATACCCGATGGTATGTCCACGCGTTCAAATACTCACTGATAAGCACCGTTTCTATGGTGATTTAGCATTGATAACATTGTTATAAATACTACGAATGGAATTGTCATTCATAGTGATCCTATCCGTTTCTCAGCTCAGAAATGTCAAACTTACAGTTACAAATCATTTCTAATTGTGTGTTATTCTCGAAGAATCTGTAAGTATCACTTACTTTGTACATTGAGATAACACTTGAACAAAGAGTTGGATCTAGAAAGATCTAGTTCAAATGATTCTGAATAAACGTCTATAGATTCGTTCCTACGCAACACTCCAGAATCAGGTGTTTGAGCATATCGATTTCTCCATCAAAATCAGATTCATCATTGAGAAAACACGCACGACTACAAGCTTCATTCCTGATTATTGCATTATCGTTAGAAGCTACAATAGGATAGACCAAGCGGAATAAAGCAAAAGTATTTTCTTCTTAAAATAAGTCAACAATCTTGCACACAAATTACATTCACATCTATTTTCACATTCATCAAAATAACTTCTGCAGTAACTTTTACGACGATCACTGCAATGTTCATGTCCAGGGTTTTAGAGTGTCTGCAACTGGAGAGAAATATACTGATCACGTTCAAGAATGCCATAGAAGAGTATACTGAAACCCAAGGGGGCAATGTTCCACGTGCACCGTTCGTGGTGTTACAATGGACACTAGGGAAGTTTTGGAATGGCCAAAGAACTTCAGCACAAATCGAATTGTACAAAACAAGATGCAGACGTTTCCGTTAATGCAGGTGACTGAATGAATTATATTGATAGTAAAAATTTTGAATTTACAATTAAAAACTGATTAAATGAAGTCAGGCATTTGTTAATATATGCTATCATCTAGAGTAAGTTCACTCATGGTCATGAAGGAAATAAACGCCACTTAAAAGTTCAACATGCAAGGATTGCCGACGATTTACACTGTGTATTGAATCGGTTCCCTTTTGGTACAAGCTCATAGCTCTATTTGTCAAAGGTTACACAATTCACGAATCTTTCTAAAAATTCTGGCTGAATAAAAACTAAACATACTAGGATCTCGGAAGATGGAATGATGAAATTACTACCCAAATTCAAAAAGAAGTGATGATTAGTAGGTACACGTGTAGTGCATTGGCTGTTACGTACACTACGCTAGTTTATTGTCACAGTCATAAAAAATGGACAAAGCAGAACAAAAACACTGAATAGCAACGCGACAAAACCGTTATTATTGTCAAGCTCAAAATATAAATCAGAGTTGTTGTAACAAAAGAAACGTAGGCCGCCGCGACGAACGAATGTAAAAATGTGTAAACACAATTGTTTTGGTCTCTTCATTGTTCACGGGGACGGAATCGAGCCGCGAAATAAAAAATGTTCCCTCATTTCCCACGTTTGTTCCACAAACCTAATTGATTTTCTCTGAAGTAGCAGCTACATAACCGAGAATCTAGCACAAATATTTCTGTAGGAATTTTTATTATACCTATACGAACATTGAATGCACAAAAATGTAATAGAGAATCTTCATTTCTTGGTATGAATTGGATTGTATTACATATTGCTGTATATAACAATGAATGAAGAGAACTCCAAACTATCGAGTTCCAAGAAAAATTTAGATATAAAATAGAATGATTTTCATATTGAAATATCAGACATTCCTCCATATTTCGTAATTGGTTGAAGAATGTAGCAACATTACAAAAACTCATATGCACAGGCAACTAAATTGACTGCATATGCGAAAGGTATCCAGAAATCAGTAGTTCCCAAATAGAGCTTATTTTCTGTACCTGTAAGCTCTTTGTTCAACAATTGTCTGCTAAAATCAATAAGACTCATAACCTATTAGCCTGATTTAATTATAAATCTGAAGCTATAAGTCTTTTTCACAAGTTTCATCACTTTCTCGTAACTTAAATGTTGGAAAATATTTACAAAGGAAGTTGATATTGAAATTACTCGTTAAGGATTTTCGTGAGATACCGCAAGCATATTGGTATTTTGCAAAAAAAAAAATCCGGGTGCAAAAGTGTTGCAAAGATTGCACACCCATCTGGTTGGCCAATGCATTGTATGTATTTCCAAGGGTAATTACAGTATTACATGTGTATACTGGGTACTCAAGTGTAACTTATAGATACTAGGCTAGGACTCTAAACTTATGAGTTTTTTCTGTCATCAGCTTGTTGAGGAGCTATTAATAACTCGTTCTATAATCGTACAACAACATAAAAATGGAAACTGCAATCTGTCATTTGAAGCATCGTACTTTACTGGTGTGGATCGTAACGTGCAGAAGTGTTAGAGCACAGAAAATAGATCTGTGCCGGAAGGCAAAACGTCAGCTTTGAGTAATACGTTGCGGTTGTATACGTCATGTTCCGCAGTGCAAATGCATTAGTGCAAGACCTCAAGCGCACGCCCTGCATGTATAAATGCACCACAACATATTTTAAGATACGGGGAAAGTGTGTTGCATTTTATGAGAAGATTTTCATCTCCTACATTCTAAAAATAAATTCATTCCGTCTCGGATTGCTCTGGGATTCTTTAGGTATTTAGGTGGTAGTATTTTTATGAACGATTGCTCTTTAAAGGAAGTTTAATAACATCTTATATCCAAATCCAGGACGCATCTCCATATACGCAATAATTCGATTCTCAATAAAAATATTGATAGAACGAGGTGATAAAAAACCAAATGTGTCCCACAATGTTATAATCTCAAAATCAGCTTCTCAAACATCCTATTAAAGTTTGAAGACATGTACCGCTTTTGTTGGGAATCATCAATATGTGCAATCAATCCAGAAATATTATTGTACACTGAGTAATTTGCTTGTCAGCAGATGAAATGCAGAGGTGAGATTGACATGCAGATTCATGCACCGATCAATAAGTGCCTAAATTCTAATTTTTCATTTAAAATATTCCACGGACTGATAAAAGTTGCGATCTCTATCATATTTTGCGATAAAATGGTTCTTTGGATAGTTCCATGATTGCTTTTCTCTATTTGACCAAAAAGTATTATGATTCACGATAAGGTGAGGTACAAAAACAGATGGTTTCTCCAAAAATATGATAAGCTCTGTTAAGTCCGCCGCACATAAGGTAATTTTCAAGCAATTTCGCTCGCTTAGAGCCGCGCTAGCTGCCACGCTGGAAACGATGCTGAAAACTCAGTCTGCTACTGGGTGCTGAACTTGCCAGGACACTTGTTCCAAAAGATAGATGCAGTGTTATTTTTTGCACTTGCTTCCCTGCTGGCTGCAATATATGGCCAATTAGAACAGACATTGAAAACACGTGACTACATCAGCTTTATGTCGCATTTACCATGTCACGCTGGCTTGTATTTCGTAAGAATCTGAAAAATTGTTACTCCAAAGACCTGCATATTTGGTTACTTATAATCAACAATTTGATTCTGACGATCTTTCTGGTTTTCAACTTATTCTCTACAATTAACTAGACGAGGCAGCGAACTCAATCAAACAATGAGAACACTTTACTGTAAAGAATTCATTGAAAGCATGGCTTGAAAATATCATTTGGATTTTTAGACCAATTGATGCATTGCAATAAACTTAGAACGTCAACAATCAACGTAAGGGAAAAAAGATGAAAATGAGAAAAACAATCCTTTATCCTACACAGAAATCTAAGTAGTGGATAATGATTTAAGTAGTACATGTAGCATTTGAAATGGTATTCTCAACCACTTGAAGTGATAAGGTCAATGTGCTGGTAAGTGGTAAGGTGTTGCAGTTTCAAATTGTAAAATTTAACCCTTTGCATTTGTAGAAGAAAAAGGCGTCTAACGTCAAACTTTTGAGATGAGAAATGGATTTCCACCCCAATTTTACTATACTTTGTTTGTTAATAAATTCAATACAAGGAATGGCCTCTAAAAAAACACTTCTTATCGCATACATATAATCCATTTTTACTCTCTAAAATATGATGCAACTGACTTACAACTTCGATTTTTTCCGCTTGAGATCAACCATTCAAGTTTTACCACTTGAATAATAAGACATCACCATCTATTCCTTTCACCACTTGAGTGACGCAACTCAGTTTTCTCAATGTAGTTTATCGAAAATTCTAAGAACTTCGCAGCCTCTAAATTGTTCCAGCAACCACTCTCTTGAACACAGTTTTCTCTATTCTCTCTGCTTACATTTTAATCAATTTGCAAGTTACAACTACTCTTCTTCGACAATTATTTCCAGAAACATCCATATTCGCAATAGACAGGTCCACGTTCTAGAGTCACAGTAAGTGTGCTGCCAAACTAAGTTTCACAGCAAGCGCAGCCCAAAGTGGCCTGAATTGCAAGAAAACTTGATTGCTTAGAAAATTGCCTCGTGTGCAGTAGGCTTTAGAAGAAGTTATATGCTTCTTCAATAGCAAGATATCTAATAGATATATAATTCTACCCATATAGATTCATTCAGGATTTATAATGAATAGTAGAGCATGATAATAAATTTTAATCAGAACTTGGCAGCGTTTCCGTGAAATTAATATTCTGCAATGATATACGTAATATATTATATCTATAGATCAGAGCAAATAGCTTTCGATCAATATGAAATTTTAATAATTATTCGATTAAAATAACTTATTGTTGATATTAAAATACCGAAATGAACGTTGGAATAATTGGACTATAAAATTGCCAGCACTCCAATTAGTAAGTAAAATGAATTTCCTCATGGAGGATAATTGTGTGATGGAGATTTATTTACGTATTTATTAGCATTAAATCATACTCTGTCATGTTAATAAAAGAATGGAATCGGAGAAATAGGTCAGAAACTATTTATGCAATTATTGATTGAGAATATTTTCATTCACGCGATGCAAGGTACTGTATAAGGACCGAAATAAGGAAACTTTGTCGGCAAATCAAGAACTGTACAATGCCGTTATTAGAATGCCATTACCATCATCCTTATTTCTGTTATTCAATTGACATACGGGGCTAGAAACAGAGGCAGAATATGAAAAAAAATTAAATAATCTTCTATATGTAAGACGACAAAGTTTGTAATTTTAACATTAGGTTTATGAACCCCAAGTTTAACCATAAATGCTTAGAATGGACTCAAAAGACGGATGACATGCTGTGAGAATGTTATACATTTTGCGAGGAGCATGTTGAAGGGTTTATGTGGACGTGTTCTAATTATCATGGTTCAAGTCTCAAAAGTGGTTATATGACCCTCAAAAGAACAATTCTCTTGTCTGTTTAACGAAAGTTTCACAAAAATCATCTATAGTTAGCATCCGTTCAATCATAACTAGCCATAATTGTCTTGCACTATCTCAATTTACATCTGAAAAAGAAGTACTAAAGGATAACATGATGGGTAAGACGTTCCTGAAGTATGTCGAACGCAAAGATCTATTTGGTGCTCACGACTATGATTTTTACTGTTCAAGTAAGTGTTGATCACTATGGCTGTAGTTTCAAGTGGAACGAAGCAAATGGTTGTAAATGTCGAACGAATTGACAACTTGTATCAAAATCGAGAAGTCAAACAATCATAATATGAAACTAACCTGTAGCAAGAGGAGTATATGAATAATAAGAGTCGAACATGCCTGTGTGAATAAATCTGTCATAGATAATAGATCAATGATTGACAGAGACAGTGAAATTATGTCATATTGAATGATTATGTAGTTTTCAATCAAGATCCATGATTTAAGAAATACCTCTTTGAATGATTTCCATGAGAAGAAACCCAACAACTATTCCGGTTTACCTTTCGACTGCAGGCGTTGCTTAGCTTGAAATAGTCAATTATCAATAACGTTTTCATTTCGACCACAACGAGCACGATTGTCTTGTGGAACGATAATTGGGTGACCTATCTTACTTGGTATATTCGACAACATCATGACACTGTCTACTGTATATAACGTCTCAAGTTACTCCATAACATAAATCTCGATGGCAATTTGCTAAGCTTTCATGATCAGTTAATTTGTACAATTACCAATCCTTCTTCATGCAAATATAATTTCCAACCATAGTTTCAGCAGAAGTAGTATCAAGCTCTGTGAACGTCGATCATATTTCAAATGGTTCATCTGAACCAATCTAACATGAAGTTTTTTGTGGAGAGGATAAACACTATCCAATGTTGTACATCTTTAGTTCCAGAAATGGTATTTAATTGCAGTGCCTGTGCTTTCTAGGGAATACCCGTAGATCACATAAATTCGTATTTCCTTTCTTGTTCCTTATCAGTAATACTTGCATTCCCTGTGAAATACCTGTACTTCCTGTGGGATACATGTATTAACTGTAAAATATCTATATTTTCTTTGTTCACCATGTAATCCCAGTGTTTACTTACTCACTTTATATGTAATTGATACTTTCTGAAGAAATTACAAGAAGACAATCGATTCGAACATGTGAATCAACAATCATAAGTAATACAGTAGGAGAAGCTTTGAAATTTAAAAAGACTGAAAGCAACAAAAGAAATATCAGGATTGTTATTTTTCAATAGCTTGAACAAATAACAAAAGTAATTCTGATAGAATATTATAACAGAATACTCGGAACATAAACCATATTCTATTATTCATGAGGGTGATATGCATGAAATGTATGCTTTTCATACAGAATAATCAGTAGAACAAATTCATGTATTAATTATGAATACTACTGTGATACTTTCATGAATAATTTATACATAACAAGTTGTTAAAATGTATTATTAATAGGAAGCCATGTCACAATCTATTATTGATACGTTTTGCGGGGACTTGTAATGACAAAAAGAGATCATCAGTGATGTTCCGTTTGGTGAATCATATTTTAAATCTATCTTTCTGAATCTGGATAAGTTGATGAGGAGACGAAGGTTCTTGTGACTCAATAATTCAATTAATACACTCCGATGACATTTTTCTGCTTTCTAAATTCGTGCAGTACAGTGTTCATGAACCCATATACTGATAATAAATGAGCTAAGATGTTGTTTGTTTATAGAGAAGCAGAGCAAAATCTACTATTCTATTCGTATTGCAGTACGTTATCCTCGACGACGGCATTGTATTCACCGTGTATCCATCAGGTTCACTTAACACCTTCAAGATTAGCGACCAACTGGTACTTAATAACTAGATTCTCGAAGGTATATGCCCAGTTATTCACACTTATCTCTCAAATCTTGATTCAATGCATCGATATTTCAGATTAAGTAATCACATTAAGTTTGATGCAAACTTTGTGATGTAGCATTAATGATGAGCTCCAATTAGGTTGCTTATAATAATTTTACTGGTTCCAAAAATGCTCAGTTCATATTTGATTTTGACACAGAATCGTAAAACTCTTGAACATGGTAGACTATTCATATTTGAGGCTTGAGAATCAATCAGAAGGCTTGTAGATGGAATAAAAAAATTGAGAAACAGTCCTAAAAGACGTCCATCATCAACTGATACAATGCACGTGTTTTGTAAATTAGCAAGAATGGAAATGAAACACTATTACAACAAGCTATACTCGTTGATAAGAATGAAAATGAAACAATAATTACAAAACTAGCTACAACAATAATCTTAAACACAAACAATTATATTAAATGCTGCTGAATTCAATTCGGTTTGTCCTTTCCGGTTTATATGTTTTGTTCTCGTGAGTTGTACTGCTTTAGATATCGGATGTAGATTCTTCTCACAATTTAGTTTTGTTAAACTTATTACAATCGCCTTTTACACAAATTATTCTAAATATTTCCGTGAACAAAAAGAAAGAAGGAAGTTATTGTTGCATATCAGATATTCACGATGTGGATTGCTCCAATTAATGATAGTCCATTAAAGAATAAAGGACTGCTTTCAAATATTTTTTTGAAAACAAATCTGATTAGTCATTAAGTCTCAAATATGGTGATAATTTGCAATATATTATTCTTCAAACGGTAAGTCAAAGCGATTATCTCACTTCAAGAAGAGATTTTGGGAAAGTAAAACCTCTCGATCGAGTATAAGGTCATACAATTGATAGCAGTAGAAAATGAAATAGTAATATTATCAGTTGAGAAACAACAAACTATAGAGAGATGGAAAAATTACTTCGAGGAGCTGCTTTGTATCCCAGAACATGATATAAACATTATTCAGACTGAAACAGACGAGAATTTTGAGGCAGAAATAATACTAGATGAAGTGGTAACAGCACGTAAAACACTCAAAAATGTTAAAACTCCTGGACACAATAGAAAAACAAAAATTTATAGAGAAAATTGAAGGAAGAAGAGCCAAACGTATATAATAAAGCTTGGACACAAGGAAGAATACCAGAACATTGATATGTTGCTGTTATTGTTCCAATTCAGTAAAAAGTCGATGTAAGGGAATGTAATAATTACATGGAAATTTTATTATCAAGTACAGTAT
This sequence comes from Dromius quadrimaculatus, assembly GCA_963989225.1. Classification (NCBI taxonomy): domain Eukaryota; kingdom Metazoa; phylum Arthropoda; class Insecta; order Coleoptera; family Carabidae; genus Dromius; species Dromius quadrimaculatus. Next base: position 11,866,570 of record OZ022328.1, read on the forward strand.
TAAAATTGTTATAAGAAGATAATAGAGAGAAGATGGACACAAATTATTAAGCCAATACTGTCAGAAGCACAAAGTGGTTTTAGGAAAAGCCGAAGTGTACAAGACAAGAAAAAATTATAGATAAAATATTATTGACCAGAAGAAAAGCATATATGGCTTTCATAGATTCTAAGAAAGCATTCGATAAGATGCAACAAAAAACAGCTTGGGAAGAAGAGGGTACAAAAACCAATAATATGAGCAGTGAAGAGTTTGTATAAAATCAGCCAGAACTACGCTCTGAATGAGAACATGAAATCAAAAATTTTTGTGAATAAAAATGGACTTACTAAGGCAAGAAGGGATAATAAGTTCATGGATGAAATAATGGAAGAAATTCAGCCTAAATTAAAGACACTTCATGTGGAATTAAGAGATTTGCGATCCATTGGACTCACAAATGCGCTTTCGCAGATGATGTCGAAGTTATGAGAAGCAATTGAAAGAATCTACAATATAACCCCAAATATCTGGAACGAAATACTAACAAAATATGAGATGAAAATATACGTAAAAAAGTTGTAATAGCAGAAGAAAAGCAGAATGTGAATGTGAATATTGATGGAAATAAGTAGAACAAATGAAAAGTTTCAAATATTTGGGCGTTATTATTGACGAAGATTGATCGCCAGAAACCGACATCAACGATAGAATAGAAAAAAAAAACAAAGTATTCCATGCTATAAAAAATAGCTTCATAAGCAAAAGAGAAATAAGTTCAAGGAATAAGATGACAATATTGAACACTATCTATAGATTTCGTGCATGAAGTCTACTAGCGCCTCTAGCGGGCAATGGAGAACGATTGAACTCCCATTTCATCATTGTTTCATACCTAAAGTTTTTTAAATGTACTAATATTCATTCAATCCATATCCGTATAATATAACTTGCATAGCATAAAAGATACGTTGAAATTATTTATTTTGAGTATTTTCTTCTTCAATTATAACGTACATATTAGAGTAAACGTTCTTATTTGTTCAAATTGACAGGATAACCTTAAATAATGACGTCGATGATCTTGCTGATCAGGTTTGTATGTATCAAACACTGAATTCCTTTTACCGAGGAAGCATCGAAGAAAAGCGTGAAATTAGTTTTGCCATATTAAACATGTTGTAGAAAATGTTGCTGACAATATTAGCAAGAAAATTATTGCGAAGTGCATCCGACAAACTTCTATCACTGAAACACCTTACAAATTAGAGATAAAGATCAAATCATGAATCCCAAATCGATGATGAATTTTTCTAATTTCACAATTGAATTAAAAATATCTTTGTTATATAGATTAATGATGAAAGACGGATAATTCTCTTTTTACCGCTTTGATCCACTTCACTCATTTTTTTTTATGTTATAACTGGGTACATAAAATCTATGAAACTATATTTTACTTGAATCATCCTGAACAGAACAGTCTGAAACAAAATAAGCGTTTTCCTATGTTTTATATGCAATAATTACAACTTTTGAACCACAATGCTCAATGACAGCTCAATGACGTATTCTGAAAAATGGAGTTCAATGCTTACAATGGTGCTCACCAGAAGCGCTCGCATCGATATTTGTTCAAACTCCTCCCTCTTACACACAGCCTATAGACCAATCACAATCTACGGATGTGAATCATGGTTACTCTCAGAAAGAATGAAAATCAAAATTAAAGCTTTAGAGATGAAATATCCACGCAGAGTAAGAAGAATAACAATAACAGGGAGAAAACCTGATTGACATATCAGAGAGGAGTTACAAAATAATCTCATAATTAAATTCATAGAACAAAGACAACTAGAATGGGACATATGGAGAAGATAGATAAAAATAGGGCAGCAAGAAGAGTATGAATGTCAAGAATCAAGGAGAAGTGAGATCGGAGAAGTCCAAGAGACACATGGAACAGTACAGTAAAGGAAATTCTAAGCAGTGAAAAAAGAACAATACAAGAAGTAGGAAAATGTGCGACTTACAGAAAGCAGTGGCGAAAATTCGTACACGAATAGGAGTACAATCCCTACACCTGATGGTTGAAGGGAATGTGATTACATATATACGATTGATTTGAATGATCTATCATTCGCATATTTGTTTCTCAACAGATATTGACATCAGTACAAGTAACATTGCTTGCTTTTAAAAAAAAATATAATTTTAACATCTATCTGCGAGTAATTACATTACATACTCACATACTTACAAAAAAGTACGATAACACTGGCTAATACAGAAAAATTTTCCAGACTTCTGTTGATTGTTTTTGATTAAATTGAGGGTGCTGATTACGAAACTAGCACTGTTTTTTTCTAGCAGCTCTTGTTTTCGAATTACATATAGGCTATAAGTTCTTACGGAAATATATATTCCTACATACTTGAGTTTATTTTAACCCATACAATATTGTTTCTCATAGGACTTTTTGGAATAAGGAGCTCAATCAAGGTCTCGACAAGGATTCCAGCAATAATATGCCTTTAGTATAAGTGTCCTATCGTTCTTTCATAACTCGTATCTTAATGAAATCTTTCACCCTGCTCCTCACTAAGATCTCCAAGAGTTTCAGAAAATCAATCCAAATGAGAGTGTAATTGATGAACTTCAATGTTCTTGCTACACCCAAAATCTCTCAGATTTGATTACATGTCCTGTACCAATTGTGAATAGTTTTTTGACTTTTTGGATTCTAAAAACAAATTATTTCCATGTGCTCTTATCGATCTTATTCATGTGCTCAACAAAATTTGGATATTTGATCAACCTTCTTGTCTGTGGACCATCGAGAATACCTACTTTCAATTTTTCTGCACTCAGCTTAGAAGATTTGATAGGTAAACAGAACATTTACCATCTTTGTTAACGACCTTAATAAATTGTTCCCCAATGCCGAGTTTATCATGAAGCGGTGGTAATATGATTTGATCTTGACTCACTAAATGTGGATTCATCACATTCTGATTACCAATAACTAGTGACTCTCTCGATGGCCGCATTTTGGGAGTCCAAAGGTTCTTTTTATTCAATATATATTTACGATACTGTGTAAAGGTCTATTCACCACAAACAGTTCAAGGTCTCCTCTCCGTAGTCATCATATTATTCACTAGTAAATTAACAGATGTACTTAGAAAAACTGGACAAAAAAAATCTTCTCCCTAAATGTTAATGAATGTGAAGAATTCAAATATCTCAGAAGCTAGAGCTGCCAAGGAAGATTTAGTACATTGAAATTGACATCAATATTTTAGGAAAATTTCATAGAATCGTAAATTGTTGACCAGTGTAGTCAATTCATTGTATTCATATAATTATTGGTTACACCAGTGGCTTTTCATTATTGATACGCAGAAGTGTCCAATAACAATAAGAAATAGAATATTGCGTCAAAACTTAAGCTGCTGTATATGCAGAGAATGTATGGAAATTGACTTGAGATTCAAGATTCAAGTTAAGCGCTATCATAGCTGATATAAAAGCTCTAGTGAGAAGAAAACATAAGCGACAACAAGGAAGTTAATGTGCAGCCATACTGATCACCACTGCATGTATATATCGATATATTTTTCGAAAACTTCGACTAATAGAGTATAACAGTACAGATATCAGCCTGATTGTACAACTAAAGCTCACCTACAGTTTGATTATACCTATTCAATTTGTTATGGTAATAACTATTCTAGCTATTGTAACCATAGTGAATAAACTATTTGAAACTAAAATGTAGATTATCTAAGATTGCTTAAATGGGTCCAAGTGAGTCCCCTCATATTCCACAATTTTATTGTAGTAGAGGGTAGCGTCCCTTTCTTTCCCACTTTCTTCAAAGTTAGACGGGGAGATTTCTTGTCAATAATTGATGATAAAAACTTCCCTGATTCATATCGAAAGAACTATTAGGCTCCCACAATATTTTGTCGTATAATGAATCTGAATTCAAAATCTCTGTCATTCCGTCTCTAGTGATATATACCATAGAAATTGTGGTTCATTTCTTGCCTGAAATATAGTGGAAGTTTTCATCAAATTGAATGTTTTTTTCTGGATCTCAATTATTCAATGTGGGGTTTTTTGAAAAACTTGATACTCCAACAAAAAAAAACTCTCAAATGTTTCTGTCCATTGAATAACAACTATACTTGAGCCTCCTGATAAAGAATTTCTGGTCTTGAGAAATTGTGCTCGACATTTTTGTTAATCACATATGAATGAAAAGTTCCCTTTATTGTCATAGATCTATTCCTCATTTTATCCTAGTAATGCATTTTGTCAAGTTATTCAGAGGTGTGAATTCAATATGATTCCTCTTAAAATTCAGCCAAAAATAGACCAGCAGCCAATGACACCAATAATAGATTATCACGAATGAGATATATACAACAGATGTACATGTACCTGAGATTTATATCATCAAAGAATTATAAGCTTTGATCTCCAGAGAATAATTATTTGGTAGTATCCATGAATAAGCCAGAAGATACATCAATCATATAGTTAGAATAATTCCATTCGCGGAGTATTCTTATAAATATTTGCAGTTTGTTTGAATCGTATGAATGAACTAATTACTTTTGTATACCTATCAAGAACTTCATAGCTATTTGTCGCATCTGGGAGACATACAGAAATAATGTAGTTTAATAATCATTTGTATCAGTATCAAGTTTTTGACATAGAATCATAACAATGCTCTTGCGCGAGTTTGCGATACGAATGTTTAAGGTAGCGGCATATTTAAGCTTCGAACAAATCATGATATGATATACATAACATACGCCAAGACCATACAGAATTCTCAAGTGGTTCTCATATAAAACATCTCATTCAAGACTTCAAAAGAAATGTAGATTGTTCTGTAGGATTTTGGAGCCTGAAAAGTACAAATTATGTGAAATCGTTCGTTGTTGCTTCTTAACTCCAATTGAATTTGGGCAGATATTGTAATACAAGAAAAAAAAATTCTGTCCTACAAATTATTCATCGGCTTATATGATCCACACTTTACAATTCAATCATAATTTGCTGTAAAATTACCAGAAAGATAAATTTTGAATCAATAGCTCACCTAGATCTTCTTCATCATTCCAATTACCCTGAGCCGAGACCATATGATAGGCTATCCCTAAAAGGACCAAAAGTACGGCCGTCCTTCTGCCCAAAAAGTAGCCCAGCCACATAATAATTTTCATTGTTAATGCTTCACACACACTTCAAAAAAATCAATAGTAAATTAACAACACTATCAGAATCCTATTGTCACTATAAATTAGCACAGACACAAAATCCTCGCAAATCCAATCACTATCACTGATCGGCGTCTTGACGTATGCGTCGCGGCGATAGTTTGAAAGCCACTGACGCAGTGGCTCACTCTGGTGACGACCGCGCACTACTGTGAAGAGAAAGCTCGCTGAGGCTCGTCATCACTTCGGAGACTTCGGCGGGCGTCGGGACGTCGACGTCGCCCGACTGCTGCGCCACCTACAAGGACAAGTGAAATAATTAGGGTGATACACCAGGGGAAATAGGAATAGGTGACCATTCGGGTTTAGATTGAGTTACAGTGAATTGAAGTAATTTGAAAGTAGTCAATAAACTTTGGGAATTATCCTCTAAAGGGTCATTTCATGCTGAGAACCAATGATCTCCAAGAAACTCATTTCGATAATAAGATTAAGTCCTTCCACTTTTAGTGAACATGAATGTTTGATGGACAAAATAACAATAACAAGAGAATTCATCCATATCTAAGCTCATTAGAGTAACTACTAGTTATCGTATTGCACAGGAACTATACTGTGAGACCTCATTTGAGACAGAAGTCACCACTACTTCATACAAGAAGCTCAGTTTTTCTGCACATGTGAGAATTTAAGCTTGTTTTGTCTTCGAAATTTCGTTGAATGTTTGTTTAGTAGGAAGTAACAGTTCACTGAATAAGAATGTGTTTTCGATTATCGGCGAGTTCATCTATTCCGAAAATGAGTGAAAAACTGTACAAAAAGAGTTTGTTTGAAATCTAATCTTGAAATCAGGGAATTAACTACAGAGATCCGTGACCTCTTGAAGACAGCATTCGGAAATTAATGTCTGATCCGATGAAATGTTGTACAAATTTCAAATATTTGAGTTTCTAAGCAATTTTATTAAATTCGTCGCACCAAGTTAGCCTTTGCGAAATGCTCTCGAAGATATCGATTGGCATCTTCTACGACGATTTCAATTCAACTTACTCAATCAGCTTGAAACCAATCACAAAAGATCCGGTGTTTGTTAACACACTACGAAAACGTTACACGCAAAATACATTACACCACGGTGTGAAACTTTCAAACCTAACTCTGTTAATTACGAACGTTGAGTTGTTTCTTCACAAATCCAATTGTGCTGTGACTGGAGTGCTCTCTGAAACGATGACTACAAAAGCTAGCAGATAAAGATAAATGAAAGATTCATGACATGAAGTGTAGAGTAACTTTGATATATTCAAAAATAATCTATATTATAAAATTTGAGGACTGCTTGGAAATCATTAGTTCGTAATGATACAGCGAAAAGATAGCAGAAGCAATTAAAGATTTTTTCCATTTTCATCGCACAACTTGATTAAAAAGTTATTTCAATCCAATTTTCTCGCATGAAATGATCTAGAGTCCTGAGAATATCAACTCACAGATGCCAGAACTCAAACGAAATGGAAACGAATTATAAATTAATATACAGCTCAAAAATGTTCTTCAGATATTAGGGAAAAGAAGACTGTTTTAATCATTATAACAGCAAGAAATTTCACTTGATTATTCATCCACTGCCATTCCGAATAGACAAATTTGAATTGTCTAGATTTTCGAGACCCATTTCATTCTTCTACTAAAATAATTAAATTTATTCGGAGGTAATAATTTTTTGTTCCCAAATAATCCACAGGTCAACGAAAATATTATGAGTGGATGTTTTCAGGATTCCATCATCGATAAGTTACTGCATGCTCTTTACCTGAACACAAACACAAAGTCTCCGAGGATGTACATGAATTGAAAAAACCTCATACTTCTACACATTGCTTTATTGAGAAAAGGCAGAAGGATTGCAGTTGTATGATATGCAGAACAGTTGAGCTTATCCGATGGGCATTAGATATAAAAAGATTCTGTTGAACAATAAATGAAGTTTCGTTGGGAAAATTGTGTTTTCCTGCCTAGGCCAAATGATTTTGGACATATTGGGGTATTTATACATAAACACGGAGGCATTCATCCATGGTTTGGTCAACCATGCGTTGCTGATATCTTATTTGATGTTCTTGAAGAAGTTCAGTCATGGGATGCTGGTCTGTGATTGGCTACCCGTGAATATAGCGTGTGATATTCCTTTGGAGAGGATTTGTTTCCAAATAGGCTTCAACTCAACATTTAGTTGAATTCAAACTCCATTCTTCATTATAATGGCCGCTTTTTTGAGCTCTCGTTTAAATATGTTGTCTTCTTTCTGGAGTATTTTGACCTGGTCCCATTGGATGTGATGATGATTTTTCGAGGAGTGCTCTGCTATTTCTGATTTGGTTTCACCTCTGTTCTAATGCCGTTCGTGCTCTCTGACTCTTCTTCTGATTTCTCCCATGTCAGTTCTACCACACTCGCAGTTGATTTCATGGATTCCAGTTTCTGTTATTGTTTGAGGTCTGGTTGTCGAGAGAAAGTTCTTTAACGTGGCCGTACTTTGGAATCTTGTTTGTACTTTGTATCTCCCACATACTCCCATACTTAGATGTACGGGACGAAAAGTGTGATTTCTGTCCCTGTGGTTTTGCTGGAGGCACGTTCTTCTCCTAAGACTTTTGATGGTCTTCTTTATGGAATCTTCTTGATAACCATTCTTTCTGAGAGTGCGGGTGTCCTTTCCCACTTCTTGTTTATACCAATTTTGTGTATTACAATGTGTTGTAGTCCTAGAAAGCAGTGTTCTTGCCACACCCATTTTTATACTTTCAACATGGTTTGATTCTGAATTCAAATAACGATCTGTATGAGTCGGTCCTCGGCATATTGGTGTTTGTATACTGTTGCTCTTTTCTTCAAACATGATATCCATAAACAAGGGAGAGCTGTTGGTTCCAACGTCCATCATGAAAATGATGCTTTCTCATGAACTATTGAGATAGTCTATGATTAATTATCATCTACATATCTTAACCAAGCCTTGGGCTCTGCTTTAAATGATTGCAGGGCAAATCTCTTAGAGAACTCCGTATGGAGATAAGCGATGACTGGTGATCGTGGCGATCCCATGAGTAGACCGTCTTCTTGTCGATAGAAATGATTATTTACTTACAAGTAAAAGACATTTCAGAATTTCCATTATAACAGTAACTGGGTTGTCTGATGAGCACGCCATGAGCTCTTTGTCTTTATAGTGACACTGATACTAACACTCTTCATCATGCAGATCATCAAAGCTACTTGAAGCCTTTCACAACTCTTCCAAATCAATTTGAAACAAAACCAGAAATCCAGTCTCACACCAATATCAATATATCAACATATTGCTCAATCTATCAAAATTCTGGAGCATTACCTTGTCCTAATCATGAAAGTTCTTCGAACTACATCTTTCAGCTCTGGTTCCAGATAAAACAGTATTTCAAACTGCAAACTCTAGTTTCCTTTACTAAATTACACTTCACAATGAACGCTTCACGCTTACATATGAAAATATTAATATATTACCAACATTCCCACTCCACCTTGTTATACAATCAACTTCAATTACGGAATATGAAATAAGTTGATTGTTGATAACAAATAGTCATATTTTCATCCACATATTCCTGGAATTCTCAACTGGAGCTAATTAAAAGTTCATTGCATCACCTATATTCATGAACCAAATTTAAAACTGAAAGATCGCTTGTATTGATAATCTAACACAAAAGTAGTCGGAGTCATTGTTGAATTTTAAACCTTGTGAAATATTACAACTTAAAGGATACAATATGTTCAGTAACGTAGTTCCTGACAAATTTGGTTGAAGAATCGTAAAACGTAAATTACTTCAAGCATTCATAACGGCACTTGTGGGTAAGATTATAACTTGTTAGAACTTAATGTAGTTCACCGCGGTATACTCACCAACTCAGAGGAAATTACTATTTCTATCCCGTATTTTTACATGATAATAGGTGATATAGCCACATAAAAGACCGCGCATGTAATGTATTAGTCGATGCTACCTTTTGATGGAAAAACTTAGCTCTGTACAATGTTTTTTTTTTTTCTGTAAAGGGATTGAAAAGCTTCGATACGATGCACAAATATTCAACTCGTGCAAAGTTCATTCATCTTAAATTGAATTAAGCATTTCCAAACCTTAATTTGACACTTATTCTACAGTAATTCAAACTTTATTCTGTATTCAACATGATGAAATGAAACTGGGCTTGATTCAAAGCTACTGTATCCACTAATTCAGTGTTCTTTTTCCCTTGGAATGTACTGAAATTTATAGAAGTTTCGCAGTTTTCTTTGGAATGAAATTAAAAGTCCATTAACCTGAAAAATTCTGCCTAATTTTCTGCTGCAATTTACTTGAATCATAACGACATTATACACAAAAAATGAGATTCATGATGAGATCTAAATAAAAAAATGCTTGATTTTGATATTTCTTCATCCATTTTTTCGATATATAGCTCAAAATCACCATTTAGATTTCACAGAACAGAAGACTGTTTCAATAATTGAACAGCGGAAAATTCCGCTTGATTATTTATCAACCGCTGTTCAGATATTCGAGATTCAATCCATTTTCCAATTAAAGTTATCACAGCTATCTGAAGAAGAAAGTTTACTGATTTAATCAATCCACAGGTCAACAAAAGTATTATGAGCTTATGTTTTCGGATTGTAGATAATTTTTAATCATTGACATTAAACATTATATTTCAGAAGTTGCACCTCAATTGATGAAATTCCATACATCGTTCTATTATGCTGCTTCTACATCAATTCAAGAATTTGTTTGCTCTTAATTTCATTATTATCTGTATTCGGCCGACTGCTGTTGAACACTAAGTGCAGTATCAATTATTACAATATCAATTTCATAATTTTTTTCAAGTTAGAATACATCAGAGATTAGCATATTGGAAAAACTCATTTCTTATAATCCCGTTAATAACAATGGAAATGAGTGATCCTTTTGAGCTCCATTTAATTCTTAACGAGTCATAGCTTGATATTTGCGCTCAATGTGAGGTAGTTAGTGAAAAATTAAAATCTGAAATCCGACTGTAAGATATCAGTTCTTTTCTCAATTAGTGGTCCTAAATCGATAAAACTTTGTACTAAGATCAAGGAAGCATAGAAATTATTGTGAAATCAAATTTATCCGACAAACTGATTCTGTCCAAGAGTTATTAATACGAGATCAGTAATTGCCAATAAGTAAGAAGTTGAACAAATCGACTTAAAAAATTATTTTTTCTACTTTAAATTTGTTAATTCTAGTTCGAAAATTACAAACTTATATTGAATCATATTATTTGAATATCATTTATTGTATATAAAATTTTTCTCATTTTTCAATTAATTATTGTTATAAATTGTTGTAATCAGGATCGGAAAATTTTGAAGGATAAACTTTTTTATTTAGGCTTTAAGCAATGCAATCGAAAAGGTTTCATGAAAATCCATTCAGTGGAACCGGGTTCCAAGATTTTTACATTTTTATGTCTAACATTACTCCACTTAGGCCCAGTTGTACAGTCTAAGCTTATCCAAAGTTTAGTAAAACCAAGTTCAATTCCCATGGTTACAATTATTTCAGCATTTGTAACCATAGAAATTACACTTGATTCTACCAAACTTTGGATAATTTTAGACTATACAACTGGGCCTATGTTATATATAAAGTTGATTTTCGGCTTAGCCGATTTGTACATGAATAGAAGATAATCATTAAAATGCTATGAAAATCTTGAATACTGAATCATAGTACCCTACTGCTGATCATTCTGGACTTATGCGGAAAAAAAAAATCAAAGGAAGTGCGTTTTCGCTAAGGACGATTGCAGTCATAATGCGAGGTGCACAACTATATCCTAGAGACCAGTCTTAAATACAAAATTTCAACATAGTACGTCCGACAAACTTTGAGATTCACGAGTTACGAATGCACATACGCATATACGTACCGACCTCAAGCCGAAATTAGTTAAATTGGATTGAGGGATGCTTAAAACGGATATTTCCAACAAAAGCTCGAAATGGCCATTTTGTCGGTTGCATAATACTTGTATTTTGTACAAGAAAGTGAAAATGTACTATCATATAAAATTAGAGTTCATTGCTTAAAATTTTGTGTATAATACGATGAATTATTCTTCACAATAAAAATGTGGCATTTTATGCATATGTTTCGGACGGGCAACTACAGCCAACAGATATCCTTATTTCAATCTTCTTATCAATTCATCCATCATTGGTCATTGCACTAATCAACATCCAAAATAGGATTTATATCCTTCCGTACTTTATTGCAGAACAATAGGATCATCTACATTAGTACATTCGGTAACGCAGATACTATACTTCCACCGTTATGAACATTATTCACGCCATCCGAAACTTAAGCCAAAAATAGTCAAAATGGATTCAGGGATGCTCAAAACACAATACTTTCTTCTGTACTTAGGGTTGTTTCTGGTTTTGTTTTGTAGAGTTTGATATTATGACAGTTGAGATATTTGCAATTATTTGGGTTATTAATAAGATTTAGATTTTTTAGATTTTAGATTTAGATTTATTCAACCAGAAACAAAAATATAGTTACATCATATACAAAAATAAAAATTAAAAAGTATGACGATGAGAACTATACCCTATAGAGATAAAAATAAATTATCTGTTTATAGGCCTGGTTCACTATAACTAAAAAATATTTATATTACAAAAAATAAATGTACCTATGTATCACAAAATTGCTGATATAAAACTAAAAGTACCCAGTTGAAAGTATATATTTGACCAAAGATTCGGAAATCATTGCAAGAAAATAAAAAGAAATGAAAGATGATTCAACCAATCTCGAGTATTAGTTACAAAATGGTAAAACAGGCAAAAAGAGAAAAAAAATAATCAAATATATAATATATATAGATACACAAAAGCAAACTAAAGTGTAATGCACTAATAAGTAACATATTATTTATTTATTCTTTTTAGAGTAATAAAATCAGTTATAGAAACCTAATTTTTGAAAACTAACTTACATACGTATTAAAGATATTCCTAGAATGTATTGGAATAACTTACCTGTATTTATCTGTTGTTGTATTTCCTGATAGTTCTTCTTGTCGCACAAAATGAAACACACTGCACAAATTCAAGTCATACTCGATTATATTCAAATACCTTTGATAAACATAAATCAATCCTGATTACGGACGAACCTAACGAAACTTGAATAATATGGTCTGCAAATCAACACAGTTTCAGTTTAGTGCGAGATGCTCTTCGGTGTGTATGTGTACAGACTTTCCTATACAATTTTATTGAATTCTCAAATAATTTCACGGAAGAAACATTTCTGTTACAGTGTGAAAAACAAGTGCAAAATAATAACCAGAAAGACATTCATACTGCAGTTTCAGTATGAGAATGCTTCTTTCAATAACTGTGTAAGTACATTTTTTCATTCGCAAATTATTTAGCCAAAAATGTATTACCACAAACTTGCGTGAAATTTCTTCTCGACTTAGACTTGTGTTTCTAAATTTACTTTATTTATGGTAGCAGTTTTTTTTGTATTATTTGAGTTATTTCATGCATTGAGACTGAGTCCAGAATAATACCAAATCCTTATCGTCTCCTATCCTAAAACTCAGCTTTGTTGAAGCGAATGTATCAAAGTGCAATAAATTAATCAATATTACCATGCAATTGAATAATAGAGGTGATGTACTTGGCCAGATCGAGAGGTTTGGGTCGAGTTAGAGTAGTCGATTTAACGAGGTCTCCAGTGGACTCTGAATGAGTCGGCGGCGGCGTTCCAGAACCGACGTTGCGGTAGTGAGTTTGCGGTGACAAGACAACGCACTCTGTAAACAACGCCGTGGGCACCTAGCTACATAGACGCCCCACTGGGGTTGTGCATTGTATTTAATCAGAGGGATGTAAATCATCAGTAAGACGGCGCAAATAACTGCACCCTTATTTATAAAAGAAACTGTCAGGAAAAATAATTTTGTCATCAAGCTTTTTTAACATTGAAGTTAATAATAACGTGACTTCTAGTATATATAATGATATAATGACTGCATTTTCTTGCATAGATTCTAATAGTTCTTAGTATTGTTATGAAGGTTATGAAATTATCCGAAATTTGAAATATCACTTCTTACTTTTGGACTCTGTCATTGACTGCCAAACATAATTTTGCGCCATCCATGGTACATTCATTGATTTTGAAACTCAAAAGTCAGCATTTTCGTGAAGTATATAATCATGAGATGTATCTTTTGGTGATTAGTTAACTTATTATTTTGTCTTGATAATGGAAAATCTGTTGCAAAAGTGTATATATGAGCTAGAGTGATTACCAGATTCAGATAATGAGATAAGGAGATTTATAGTTGTATGTATGACGTTCTGTCGTGCACGTCAATTTTGTCTCTTGTATTATTCTCCGTCTGATCGTTGCGTCAATCATTCTGAGCAAGTTTATTACATGCTATCATTTTTGTTGTCTCTCAATATTCTCCTTAAGTTTTGTCTCTAGTTTTATGTTTTTGAAGTTATAAATATCATTTTAGAGATATTTGGAACGCATGAAATCATATTCATTCAAGCGAATGCTAATTAGTACGCTGAATGGTATTCTAATGGAAGACATTTTGATAATCAAGATTCTCAAGTATTACATCAGCATTTGAGAGGTATTGGAAGACTTGCATTAGTTATTAGCCAAATCTGACTAGAATCTCACTCTACTCCCCGCAGTTTTGGTAGTTGCTAGTATCGCCACGAGATTTGAGACCAGTCATGGTATCGTCTCGTCTCGCCTCAAAAGTCGAGACGAGATCATGGAATGGGTACCGAGCCAAAAGTCAAGACCAAAACGGGACTAGGGTGGAGTCCCGGCGAGACTTGAATCATAAGCACTTGAAATCAATTTTCACTTCTTCCAACAGCAATTTTATATAACAAATATGTAAATACCCACAAACTGAAATAATGATAGCGGCAATTAGATATTAACTTAAAGATAAGTTTCGGATTGAGACAATTATTTTTTCTACCGCTCTTTCAGAACATTTACTTCATATTTAGCCTACATAACAATATTTTTTCGTCAATTGTTTTTCTTAAATAAGTCTTTTGGTTCTATCATGTTTGGTATCAAATTGAAGCTCCTGCGTGAATAAACCTATTAGAAGTGTAAAATAGGATATTTAAACGATTGTCAATTGTTTTTTAACAAGTTATTCCAATGATGTGTAGTTTGGTATCAATCTTAAGCTCTCGGGGATAAAGGCTTAGTGGGAATATAATATAAATAATCAATGGAGTCCAAGTTATGATATTATACTTCTGGTGATCAAATGTCAAAACCGTATGTTCCAATGAATTAAAGACCCCAGAAAACTAGAAAAGGAGTCGTCATTTCCAAAAATACTTATTTTGTGTAGGGACTTGAATATAACAGCCATCTGTCATTTTAACAATGACAGCCGTCACTTTGACAATGATAGCTGACACTTCGAAAATGACAGCTGTCATTTCGAAATATGCTATTGACACTATTAATCTATGAAACAGCAATGAAACCAGCCATAAAATTGATGGTTGAGGAAGTAATGTGTGGCCGCAGCAGGTGGATTTTACAGCAGGAGGACGAGTCCAAATACTAACAGAGCAGATTCAATTCCATAAAAATGAATCGACATCATAGAAGAAAATATTATCATATAATGATTTATTCTCGTATATAATATCACAAGGAACTGTAATTTTATCAATAGATTTTTCTTGAAAAAATTGATTACTTAGCCACATTGTGAGAGCCATCTGTCCGTTTAAATCACGAGAGCATAGCTCAAGGGATTTCATCTGAGCAGATGACTCGAAGGATGTTGCTTAAAGATAATCAATGTTTGAAAGAAAAATTTATGATAAAATTAAAGTCGCGAGTGGTATTTGTGGAGAATATTTCTCGAATGAAATTGTTACTATGAGTACCTATTAAATAATGTTACTTGCAACTACAAAACTTTTTTATTGAGAAATGCACTAAATTGTCTCCATATACTCTTGAATTTTCAGACTTTTTGTTTTCAATTTCATTACTTTCAGCGAAAAATGCATTTCCAAAACGATTAAATTTTGACATTTCCGAGAACTGAATGTTTGTTTATATTAGAACTGTGTATTGTTCCTCCATGACAAAGGCAATTTATTGCGATAAATCGCTTGCCAACGGGAATATCAAAATAACGGGAATTTACCGAGGTAAATTCCCGTTGGCAAGGAATTTATTATTATAATTGTCATTGTAACTATGCCGAATTTGTCAGTATAATTGACATGAGTGAAATAATCATTGGACATACGTTACATCAATCGACTCCTATAAGGCTCCTAAGTTATATTACTGTATCTCGTCTAATTTCATTCAAAATTATATCAGATTAGGCTGTACTGAGGAAATCAATACTGTAACATATTTGAGTCTATGAATTAGTCATTTTGGCTTCACTGGTGCTTAGAATTATTGTGGAAATATTTTACATCAAGAAATAGAAGCGAATATATTCATTTTCTAGAAAATTGCTGGTATCTTCTAGCGTTTTCTAGAAAAGCCTGGACGTTTGCGGGAAAAACAAAGTGGAAGAGACCCACGGTATAAATATGTGGCTGACTCAACGAAGAGATTATTGATTTTGGCTCAGAGACTATATACTATGGACTGCTTGTGGTTGGAATAAGTTATGCTTTTCAAAAATAAATCAATATTGACATAAATAATGTTAGTAAAGTCATAGTGCAGTGAAATAATCTTTGATTCGAATTAGAATTATCTATTAGAAATAGTGTTACTCATCTAATTTATAATTTTAATGAATCATAAAAATAAATAGTAGTGTTTGGTTACTTTCGCTCCCTTAATTGAAATCAATATTGTTACAATACTTTCTTTCATGAGAGTCATTAATTTAAATCATATAACTTGTTACTCACAGTCAATAACATAACTTCATTTGAAAATTTAGTTTTTCTTCATCCACTTCTGAATTTGGTGACTTACACATCGCAAACAATGGGAAAAGTTAGCATGTAGACATCTGAGATCTACCATCAATTTATATGAACGCTTTCGTGAGCCTGAATTCAGTTTATATGAATTTATATTGAGAATCGTAGAAGAAATATCGTGTGACGTCAAACATCTGCTAGGATTATGAAATTCGGTAAATATTTTTGTAACTCAGCGATTCTTGACTTGAAATATTCAGCCTGAACCTCATCATAATGTTCAAAACTCTCACCTCTTTATCATCTTGAATCCTTGTGGCTCCAGGGGTCCTATTCTAATCCATAGAGACAGCTTGGAGACAGATCGTAATTTCTATGTCAATGTTGTTATGTCATAGTTACATTCATAGGAACTTGAATATTGTATAATTCTATTCTGTTGTTACTATTATATAGCATACGAATCTCAAATCTGACATCGAGTTGAAAAAACTGAATTGACCCTGTCTCTTACTTCTGGAAGACTGTCTTCAACGATGATGACATTGAATCACTTCTCTAATCATTCGATAGGTGGTACATGTGTCGAGAGTCTATAAGATGACGTCAGAAGACAGTCTTCACAAATTAGAACTGAGCCCCAAAGCGACTGTTGGTATAGCAAATTCGACGTAGGATGTACGCTAAGTTTATCCAACATGCAAGCGCATTGTACGTGATCACGAGATCATAACTCCTAGGGCTGATCAGTCAGGTGGGAATAATTGTGTAATGCGCGAAATTTAAAAGGCACATTATTTGTAGCGTAGTATTTTTTTCGTTCTTAACGATTGTGAAGTGAGCCACAAGCTCACACCTGGAAACTTATGACTAAGCTATGCAACATAACTTTGCGCACCAAACACACAAATACATATTTTTGGTAGAATTAATAGCAAATAATAATCAAGTAGAATGAATTGATTCCCGCATGTAAGAATATGTAATTTTGAAAAATCATGTCGAGACTCAAGACCAAGACGAGACTGATCTATTCGGGACCAAAGTGAGACCAAGACGAGAATGAGCTAGGCAAGACGAGGCTTACTGAAATCTTTTCCTGTCTCGTCTCGTGGCAACACTGGTAGTTGAGAAATAAGGAGATCTTCATTCGTGAATAATTCTTCGACTGATCGCTTGAAATAAGACTTGAATTTCAGGTCTTGGCTGAATTTTTTGTATACAATCGGATGATATTATTATCATGTGCCGTTAATAATTCACCCCGTATTGAATAATGCACGGATGACAATATTCCAGGAACTAATATTCGATTTGATATCAATAGATTTAAGCTTCATATTCGTAGAATCTGAACTCATTGTATAACTGATACGATCTATTAATTATCCATCAATGAAAGCAAATATTGATGGTACATCAATATTATAAGAATAGATTAAAGTTGAATTCAGCATACGAATCCATTTATTTATCCATAACAGCTCCTTCATCAAATTCTATGACTGGGCAGATATAACAATTGAAACTATAATAAATTGAGCTACTATATACGCAAGAATAGCATCGCTATATATGTGTATACTATCAAACTTATGATCGCAGTAATCTAATAGTGCTATCCACAATCGGTATAGTAAACACGATTCCATACTGAATTTTTTTGTTAAGCTTCATAAAAAAAAATTATCCCTTGCCATTGCTTACATCTATCTAAGAGCATACGTGTGTGACAAACTCTCCTCTCTGTTGTCAACTCTAACTCTGCACTGTTTAAGAACAATGTATTTCTTGTTCGACGACTTTGGAGTGAGGCTACAGGCAAACAGTAAGAGTGTATTGTGGTAAGTGTCCCGGAAGTGCGAAACACTACATGATACTCCACCTGGAAATGGAGATACTATGTTGATGTTTTTGTTTTCGTCACCACGGATGGAACGGCAAACATTGCGTTTAGAAATAGCAGAAGTGAATGAAGCAAATCGATTTAAAACTGAATACATTAGATCCTACGAAGGGCTGACGCAGATAATGGCGTAACCAGTATCAAATAATTGTTGGTTGGTGATTCTAGTTTACACATTATTATTGTAATACGTTCTAATTCAGGCTTGACAGTCTTTGACAGCGAACAACTATTCCAGTGCATCACCATTCATACCGTAATCAATAGACATGAATAGATAGTATTCTGAGCTCCACCTACTACATACCACTGGTTCCCAATAAAACACAGTTTTTCAAGCTACTTTAATTTTCACTTACCAGCTAATAGATGTTTTATGCTAACATATTGAAATATTCATATATGGCCAACTTTGCCACTCTATCCTGGCATATGCTTAAATTTGATAACGGAGTACGAAATTTTCAATTGTTGATAGCAAATAGTCTTGTTTGCATTCATATATTCCTGGAGTTTCCAACTAAAGCTAATTAAAAGTCCATTGCATCTTTTATATTCATAAACCAAATTTAAAATTGGAAAGTCGCTTGTATTACCATTCTAGTACAAAAATAGTCGACGTTATTGTTAAATCTGAACCTTTGTGAAAAATTCCAGTTCAAAGGACACAATACGTTCAGTAACGTAGCTCCAGAAAAATTTCGTTGAAGCATTGTGGAACGTAAATTACTCCCAGCATTCATTACGGTACATTTGAGTAAGATTATAACTTGTTAAAACTTAATGTGCTTCACCGCGCTATAGTTAACCAACTCAAAGAAAATGACTGTTCCTATCCCGTATTTTTGCATGATAATAGGTAATATAGCCACATAGAAAATCGCGAATGTAATGATGCATACTTATTGTTGCATGCTACCTTTTGATGGAAATACTTGAATCTGTTCAATGTTTTTTGTAGAGGAATTGAATAGGTTGAATGCGATGCACAAATATTTACCTCGTGCAATGTTTATTCATCTAAAATCAAATTGAGCATTTGCAAACATTCAATTAACACTTATTCTACAGTAATTTCAACTTTATTCTGTACACAAAAAAAACACAAGGCTTGATTCAAAGCAACTTCATCCGCTCATTCCAGTGTCTTTCCTCTTTTGGAACGTACTGAAATTTATAGAAGTTTCGAAGTTTTCTTTGGAATGAAATTAAAAGTCCATTACTCTGAAAAACGCTGTCTAATTTTCTGTTGCAATTTACTTGAATCAAAACGATATTATACATAAAAAATGTGACTTATTGTGTGATCTAAATAGAAATATGATGGTCTTGGACAGTTCTTGATTCATACTTTCGATAGTTTCAATATGAAACTTTGCTTACCACCAAATAAACGCAAACTCTAAGGCCAAAATAATGAAATTATCAATTGAAAAATACAGAAGATTTGATCTAAATTGGATATACTCTACTATGCCAAATTTGGAGTATTTCCAATAATTTGGAAGCTAAATCAGACTAAGAGATCGATTTCAATCAAAAAAATTTCTTAGTTGTCTTGAGCCTGTCTTACATTTGTTAATCTTTCCATCTATTTGAAGTATTTCTCCAAGTTTTAGAAGTAGAACTTGAAATATAACTTTTCATTCGCCACTTTTTCCGACAATTTTAAGTACATACTTGAGCTCACTGAGCTACGAATAGAACAGGTACTTTTGTTCC
Organism: Dromius quadrimaculatus; assembly: GCA_963989225.1. Classification (NCBI taxonomy): domain Eukaryota; kingdom Metazoa; phylum Arthropoda; class Insecta; order Coleoptera; family Carabidae; genus Dromius; species Dromius quadrimaculatus. The sequence continues at coordinate 11,886,481 of OZ022328.1, forward strand.
TTTAATGTTTCAGGGTCCTTCAGATTATGTTTAGTATTTTCCTGAATAATGTAAAACAGTATCATATCAATAAAAGTGTGTTATTTTATGATGAACTGTATGAAAAGGAATGAACTGGAAAAATTGTTTGCATCTATTGCCATACTTGTGATACTTGTTCATCTAAAAAATACCGGTAATATTATGATCTCTGTGAAGATTGAAGTGGAAAACGTGACGCATTCGTATATACGAGTCTGTTGGTAACACTTCAATTCAATTATTGACAAGTGTAAGTAGTTTGTATATTCTGTAGGCTTTGCACCATTTATTGAACAACTTCAAATACTTCAAATTCACGGAGAGACTGACAAATGTGAAACAAGCTTTAGAAGACGTCAAAACGGATATATATGAGGCGAGAACGCATAATCTCCTTGACGCAAGGGATCATATGAATGAGAATTATAAGCAGCAATTTTACTTATTGTAGACGTTTCGTCTCAAAAATAGCTCGACAATATATGATGTAATTGATAATAACGAATGCACAGTTTAATGGAACAATTCAAGATAAAGAACTCATACTTATCAATAATTTTATTGAATTAAAAATACAATATACATAATTCCAACCAACTAGGTGACTTTATTTAGACTAGTGCTCGCCCATTGGTCGAAATTCGATCGTGATTCAGTATATTCAGTATATATCCGAATCTGAATTGGAAGATAGTAGTTTTCATTCAATATTTCAAAGTGGCTTACTATCCTTCACCCCACCCCTCGAAGAGCGGAACGGAATCATTAAACTTTTACATCAGGCATACTTTCATTCCGTGCACATTTCTCGAAAATATATTCCAGTGGTCAATAATATTGTATTCTACGGTAAATTGAGATGAAACATCTGTTTATAATTTTGGCTTTCTGCACTACTTGTTCATATAAACTTCGAGTATGCCAATTCTCATATTCCTCGGTTCGCGCGGTATGAGGTTTTCTCATAACGAAAGATTAAAAGAAAACACCATATATATAGCTCCAGCTTTTTTCATTCCTTCTTCATATAAACATTGAGTATGCCAAATCTCACATTTCCTCGTGCGCGCAATATGTTTAAAAAGAAGTGGAAAGCTTTCTCTTCACGTATTAATACATAGATTGAAATGGGACACTCCGTAATTTTTTCTTTCTGCACTCCTTCTTTATACGTACTTTAAGTATGCCAACTGACATTCCCTAATTTATGCAATATGCCGGAAAAGGGGACGGAAACTTTTCTCTTCAAATTAAATTTCATAGATACAGAGCATTCGACAATTAATTCTATTTTCCTATACCCGATACAACTCTCGAATATTTCATTTGCCAGTACCAGATACTACGTTCAAAGTTGCATAATGAAGTTACGTCGAGCTTTCGATGATCTGAGAATAATTCAGCTAGAAAACCTGGCTTTGAATACAGGTATACACTCAATTTTTACACCAATTTGTTGTTTTGAGAAGGATTTTATTGTTCCTGACGTCTTGTGCTAATGAAGATACATTAAATTCTATCAGAATGAGAACGTAATGAAGGAACCACGACCTGGAACAAGAATTCTCTCACATTCAGTAATGTTTATGACGCAAATATAGCAGGATGATATATGACAGCTACATTTGAGATAGAGTCTGAACCTCTGAACCTAATTCATATATTGGCATGATTAGAATATTCTTCTTACATGATCCTGATAAAAATCGACAGACGTCCATCTCCAAGTAACAGCTTTGATATCCAATCAAAGATGCGGGAGCATCTTCTATCGATGAAAGGTAGTGTGATTCTGCGTTCTGATGTTGGTGACACTCAACTAGATAATTCAACTTCCAGAATGTTACTTATCTTGGCACTCTTTGATCTAAAGAACAACGTCTTCTTGCAAGAAAGATTTTGTTGACACGTAAAGCAGCATTAGAATGAAGCTGCGTCCGAGTGTAAACGTAACTGAGAAAAATACAACTCAGAACAATGACTGTTCAACGTTAAGTGATGTGTATGTCACGAAAACTGTAAAATGAGAAATCGCTGCTATATATGACATGAGGTCTAGATCTCATTCATGATTTGCCATGATTCGAATGTTCTTTATAAAATATCTATCGTCGGATTTCTATTGTCAGATAGAAGGTATGATTACTAGGAGCTCAAATATCACAGTATGTTGCAACTCTGTGCAAATCCATGTCTAACAGAACTATAATTCCATAAGAAAGCTATGAGAAAGCAACGACTCTTGTTGATTAATATCAATTTGTTCATAAAAACGACTAGTTCATTGCTATTTTGTTTATAATATATCTATAGATCTTGAATCCATAAGACTTAGGTATAGATTTACACATAATTGCGATATGAATCGAACATCTTTTATATTAATGAAGAAAAAACTTTTCAGAACTCATTTTATGAATAAATATGTTTTATTGGGTATAAGTTCTGTAGTTTATTAGAAACACAACGTTTCAACAGCAAAGTGCTGCCTTTTTCAAGTGAAAATAAATATAAATATAAATAAACAAAATTGTCAAGACAACAAAAATTAAAATAAAAGTACAAATAATAACTAGATTAGTTTAAAATATATTAACTCCTAGGATCGTAGGGCTCTGCCTGTGATTGATGATTCAATATCCACAGGTCTTCAGGAGATAATAATGAAGGTCTAAATAGGAAAATTGTCAACTTCTTGTGGCTCTAGGTCAATCTGGCCCTACTCTTTTTGGTTTGGTGCATAACTGAATCATCCACAGATTTTCAGGAGGTGGTGATAAGGTAACTCTTGCATGTAGATTTGTAGATACAAATAACTTGAAATTATGAACAAATGATTGGTAGCCATGATCGATTAAGTTCATATCCGATATTCAAATTCAAATTATTCGGTGATTTTTCAATTTCAATTGCTTCTCTTATAAGCCTCTTGAACCAATTGTTCTCTTTAGCCAGAAGCTTCGTATTCTTGAAGTCAATGCCATGTAATTCTTGAATAGCATGATCAGCCACAGCAGATTTCTCTGGATAGTTCAATCTTATATGACGAGAATGCTATTTCAATCTTGTTTCTACAGTCCTCTTGGTTTGTTCAATATATACTTTGCCACATTGACAAGAAATCTTGTATATACCTGGATACTGTAGAAGAAATCTGTCTTTAACATTACCAATAAGATTTCGAATTTTTAAACTGGAAGTGTATGAAGTTTTAATGTCATATTTATGTAAAAGCCTTCCAATTTTATCTGTTATATTGGCTACGTAAGGTAACGTAACAGATATTTTCTTATTATTTGGATCTTGAACAGGTGGCGTAGAATTCTTCTGTCTAAGTGCTCTCTTAATCTGTGTTCTATTATATGCATTCTTCAAGAAATTATCATTCAGAAATTTGATTTCATCAGATAGTTTACTTGGATGACATAATGAAGAGGCTCTCTGATATGAAGTTTTAATAGTACAAAATTTCTGAGCAGGATGGTGATTTGATGACTGATGTAAATATTGATTTGTATGGGTCGGCTTCCTATATACAGAATGGATAAGTTTGCCATTACCTTGTTTCTCCAGGTAAACGTCCAGAAAAGGAAGACAGTTATTTTCTTTAACCTCGATACTGAATTTAATGTTTCTATGTTGCATGTTAAGATGATTCAAAAAATCATTCAATTCATCTCTACCATGAGGCCAAACAGCAAAGACATCATCAACGTAACGAAGCCAGGCAGTAGGTTTCTTCATAGCAGTGTTTAAAGCTTTTTGTTCAAAATTATCCATGTAAAAATTAGCGATAGAAGGAGAAATAGGGGAACCCATGGCGACACCATCAATTTGCTTGTAGAAATTACCATTAAAGATGAAGAAACAAGAAGTCAAACAATGTTTAAAAAGCTTGACAATATCAGATGTAAAATGATCTTCTAATAATTTCAGAGTATCGATGATAGGTACTTTCGTGAATAAAGTTAAAACATCAAAACTGACAAGTAAATCATTATCTGTCAATGTCATATCACTAATCAAATCCACAAAATGTCGGGAATCCTTGACATAATCATCGGCTTCAACAAACCAATCCAAATATTTGGCTAATCCATATGTTGTTGAGCCTATTGAATTGACAATAGGTCTTAGAGGAACATCCTTTTTATGAATTTTTGGAAGACCATAAGACTTGAAAATGACAGGATCTTGGGGAATAAGCTCTTTCTGAATATCTTGAGGTAAAGAAGATTCTTTCAAAAGTTTTGTTGTTTGATATTTTGAAGAGCTAAGTGGATTACTATTAACTTGAATGTAGGCAGCATCATCCAGTAATTTATTTGCTTTTTTAATGTAATCTCCTTTATTCATGATGACCGTAGCTTTGCCCTTATCAGCTGGTAAAACAACAATATCCTTATTATTTCTTAACTCCCTCAGGCACTGAAGTTCACTTCTTGATAAGTTGGATTTGACAGCTGGAGCCTTCTTCAAAATACCACTCACTAACTAATAATAAATTAGTGATCAATCTCAGTAATCATTCTTTGTCAAATACTGCTTGTGATGTTTTATGTAAAGGTTTGGGTTATAGAATCACTCCTAGCCGTATTCCTGTTGAAAAATTATAACCAATGTGGAAGCTGCTATCAATTTGCTACCTGCAGAAAAGTCACAAGAAATTCGTCATGAAACTGTGCGTATTTTGAAGTATTAAAACTTTATATCAGAAAGCCTCTTCATTATGTCATCCAAGTAAACTATCTGATGAAATCAAATTTCTGAATGATATTTTCTTGAAGAATGCATATAATAGAACACAGATTAAGAGAGCACTTAGACAGAAGAATTCTACGCCACCTGTTCAAGATCCAAATAATAAGAAAATATTTGTTACGTTACCTTACGTAGCCAATATAACAGATAAAATTGGAAGGCTTTCACATAAATATGACATTAAAACTTCTTACACTTCCAGTTTGAAAATTCGAAATCTTATTGGTAATGGTCAAGACAGATTTCCTCTACAGTATCCAGGTATATACAAGATTTCTTGTCAATGTGGCAAAGTATATATTGAACAAACCAAGAGGACTGTAGAAACAAGATTGAAATAGCATTCTCGTCATATAAGATTGAACTATCCAGAGAAATCTGCTGTGGCTGATCATGCTATTCAAGAATTACATGGCATTGACTTCAAGAATACGAAGCTTCTGACTAAAGAGAACAATTGGTTAAAGAGGCTTATAGGGGAAGAAATTTAAATAAAAAAATCACCGAATAATTTGAATTTGAATATCGGATATGAACTTAATCGATCATGGCTACCAATCATTTGCTTATAATTTCAAGCTATTTTTATGTACGAATCTACTTGCAAGTGTAACTTCATCACTACCTCCTGAGAATCTGTGGATGATTCAGTTATGCACCAAACCAAAAAGAGTAGGGCCAGATTGACCTAGAACCACAAGAAGTTGACAATTTTCCTATTTAGACCTTCATTATTATCTCCTGAAGACCTGTGGATATTGAATCATCAATCACAGGCAGAGCCCTACGATCCTAGGAGTTAATATATTTTAAACTAATCTAGTTATTATTTGTACTTTTATTTTAATTTTTGTTGTCTTGACAATTTTGTTTATTTATATTTATATTTATTTTCACTTGAAAAAGGCAGCACTTTGCTGTTGAAACGTTGTGTTTCTGAAAAATTACATAACTTATACCCCATAAAACATATTTATTCATCTTTTATATTCATAAAACTGCGTCACTTTCCATTTTTTCAGTTATTCGGGAACAGTATTTCATTGTGATGATGATGAGTTTGAGAGGATATGAACACTAAGTCTGAAAGTTCAATTTCCAAAATCAAGAGCTCATGCTGTTATCAATCACATCACAGTCTGTTTTGAATAAGATACTTTTTTCATCAACGTCTTACTATCATAAACATTTTGAATCGTATTGGTGTGAAATAGAGTTCAAGAATTGACGTTAACATTGTATACCGAAAACTTAAGTCGCCTCTATAAAATGCCGTATGATAAATATTGTCTCACGACAAAAAAACATGAAGTTCATGAAAATCTCATAATAAGATATGGGAGCTACAACTCACATAGAATCTGGATCTAGTTCAAATAGTGACAGAATTAGAATGATGTTCTAACGTGGATACTGAGAAAATCGGCAGAAGCCAGATGAAAAACTCAACTAGACGTATCTTAAATATCAAACCAAATTGAAAAACATCTATTTGTAAGAGGTGACGTGATTCTGAATTTTTATCTTAATCTATCAGAAATAGCATTAAGATCAAATAACGAATGCCAAATGAAGAGCACTTCCATTTTTTCACGAATCTCATTCTTTCTCTCTGCTTGTTATGAGACATAATTCTTATATTTGGAATAAAACGCATCCAATGTAAACCTCACTTGAAGAATTACAACTGTTAGGAGGACTCTTTCCGGTCAAGAGATATGTATGCTTCGATGAATGTAAATCAAGGTATTGCGGCTAAGTTTCACATGAAAACCTAATGCTCGTAAGGGAATGACTGAAATATTCTTTTTGGATGAATTCAAGAATGAATCGTAGAATCTACCTTTGGTCAAATTCCAGAACAAAGCTAGGAGAATATCCTTTTCCATCTCTAAAAACTAGCGTGACTCTGAACCTATTTTTGATTTGTCATAACTTTATGGTCACATCAAAAGCTGAATCGCGTGTGTGATACGGGTGCATTTAACTAATTGTGCATGCTCACATAATTTCGTGCTCAGGTATATTTATTTTTATAGCTATTCGATCTTGTTTGTTTGCATGAAAAATATGAATCGATTTTTTCAAGTTTTGTATATCCGCGAAAGCTGACTTTTTTCCATATTTATAATGTCGCACAGTAGTTTTCTATCAACTGATATTTATATTTCTGCTATATCAGTCTTACTTCGTTGGATATCCGCGCATTTATTTTTGCGTCAAAAAAGACTAAAAGGTATGCAAGTATGTACTATTAGCTGGTCGATTTGTTTATAATTCCAATCCTTCATTGACTGTTTTCCATCCTATCAAATCGTTGAAGGTTCAAAATATGTTCCTGCTCAGATATTTGACCTGTTAGTTGCTATACGAACCCAGAATCATACCACTCAGCTCAGGTAAAACTTCTCGAAATGAATATTTGAGAAACTGTATCGTGATATAGTCCAAGAGCCCGCTTAATAGAAATACCTTGAATCGTTAGACGATTCTTATGTCAAAGCATTATCCTTAGAATTTCACGGTGCCAGTTTTGATTTTGTCAGGAGCAATTATTTAGATCAAATATTCATCATGGAATTGATCGCACAATCACCTTTTTTTATCTTAGACACTTGGACATTACACTGAAATATGTATTCTCATGGATAAATCATTGAAAACTCGAGGTGCCAAGTCCAACTAAGCCACAATCCCTAGCACCGTGGCTTCAAAAAGGTTGGAAATATCGATGTGGTACCTTTTTCTATTGAACAAAAAAGTCCTATACAAAAATTGTAGTCAGAGACCTGGCGAATTCAAAGAATCAACGATGCCGACTCTCATGTTGCCAGAAGTCCTCAGCACTGTGAATCAAATCAGCATTCGCACGGGCCTATTTTCTCATGGCATACATAGGCTTTTCAGATGACGGTACGTTTCGGCAACAACGCATCATGATATTCCAGACCAAGTATCCTCAAAAGATCTTAAAAACCAGTTTTTGAGAAAACTCTACCGCGGCAAATGTGTGGTGTGAGGATCGACTCACATCATACGAAACGTGAACGTGGCGTCACGGCACAAAAACGCCACGTCAAATACTGTTGGAAAGGAGCCGACTAATTTGGGCAAGAAAATTGTACACAAAGCGAATGGAATCCAGTCATTTGGAGTAACCAGTATAGAATAGAAGTTTCTGTGAATGATAATAGAAGTAGGGTTCTAGGAACAGAAGCCAAAGCATATTGAACCTAAGGTTTAAGTGAAAAATTAAGAATATCTTGCATCTCTCATGTTTTCTCAAGGTATTGAAATATTAGTAGGGGAGCCCAAAAAGAGATTTTGGAATTAACTCAAGCGCGGCAAATTAACATATTGGGAATACTTGATACTCTGTTGAGTACCTCCATCAAATCCAAGTCCTCTTTATAGGGCCGCGAGTGTAGGGCAGCCGATCAGAATAGTAAAAAAAAATCAATAGTTGGCAATACTCAAGCGCGGCAGATTTAGCTATAATGGGTTGATCACGTGCTAATTGGTATGCATTCCAATAATCTGACAGGTAAAGTGTGACGTGAGGAAGTGGGAGAGTCACAAAATAAAAGAACGTCATCACGACAGAATAACGGAAAATATATAATCTGCCGATTTCTACAAGCCAAAGTAGCAAAAATCGTCAATCAAGTTTACTAAGTGCAGCTGCAGAGAAGCATGTATTCCCCACTCCGCGCCTTTCTTTCCCCTTTCACTTTTTCCGAATCTCTTACTCTCTCGTACCGTCCTCACACTACTTTCCGTTGCCATGTCACCATCATAGTTGATCACACAAGCGGGATTTTTGTAAAGGACTCCAGTACGTTATAATGACAAATGCTATTTCAAAAATCCTCATCGATCCCGCTTGTACGTTGTTTTTTATTCGAGATCTTGTGGTCTATCTCTGAAATGGTGAGAGCTACTAGAAAAATATTAGAGCAAAAGTTTGTAGATCGTGAAATTCTCCACAAAAAAGGTGTCAATACTTTTCTCCCTGCGGAGCAACATTCTCAAGTTATCGCGATTTCAGTTCGTAAGTATGCACACATTTCCGCAACACTTCTGAGATAGTTTTTTAATTTGGTTTCTCCAGTTAACATTAGGTTCAACATCTTTCTGCTCAATTTGTGTTGACTGCTCTAAAAGGAAAGATATATCAATTAGATCCTCATCGCATTTGATTCAGCATTAGTGCAAAAGTTTTTCTGTATATATCAAAATTGGTAGGAGCACATTTTCTTGTGTTTGTCTGCTATTTTCTGTTCATTAAACTGAGCCATATCAAGAGATTTTAGAAAAATATCATATATATTTTTTCTAATTTGTCAGATCAAGAGAATCCTTCCAAATAATTGTCAGAATATAGGTCAGGACGACTAGGACATCTAGCTGAATCGCCTGTATAATAATTTGACGCGCTCTAGAATTTCAAAATAGCAATTTTTTTTTTAATTCTCAAAAAGCCGTCACGATCTTGCGTCCCGTCCAAATTGTCAGTTTCTCGAATGATAGCTTCTTCCGGGCTCACTCAATCAATATCTGACGCAATCGAACAAAATTTCGATTTTTCTGTTTTCAATCCTTTCTTGCAGCCATCTCCACTATGCAAACCGGCAGATTAAATATTTCCAATATAAGAGACACATGGCATAAACACTATTAGTATCTGACACGCTTGATTATTTCCATGTGACTGTTTCTTTTTTAACATTTTTGAAAGCTTATGGACGCTGCCTTCACCAGTGAAATGGCATTTATCATATAACTTTTTTTTCTATCTATCATTTATTCTACAAAATCCAATAGGTCCTCACGACGCTCAAGTAAATCTCCATTTGGCATCGTGGACTCTCCTACTATATTGCACGTTATAGAGAGAACTGTCAATGCTGACATGAATGTTCTTAGAGACAGAAATTATGATAACATCTATAGAATTTAAGAAGCCTGCAGAAAATCAGTACATTATCCAGCAAGATAGTGCTGCATGTCACACAGCTGAAAGGTCGAGACATGGTTACCGGAACATGATATTAACTTGTTAAATTTGACGTCCAGTTGCCTCGATCTATCACGTATTGGAACGTTCTGGCAGGAAATAAAAAAAAGTAAATACAATGCACCAGCTACTATGCAAAAGGTAAGCAAGATTTCTACGAAATGCAGCCGTTAATTCGTTGGGAGTCCTATTCTTATCGATCAATTGTCAATTAAGGGTTATTACCAAATCAAATCTTTTGGGACTAAAGCATCTGACTTATCTTGCTTTCATCATCAAAAAATGGAAGAATCATCTAGATGATGAAAGCGCATTTTTGATAGCTAATGAATGCTTGTTTCTTCAGAGATTTCGCAAATTACCATCTCTCACAATTACTGAGCTTGGAATCAAGCAGTTTGGGCAAACTAACGAAACAGCAACTTCAATTTAGTTCTAGTTTCAACTTGACTATTTGATAGGTACATAATTTATGCATGTACAAACTCAAAAATACCTTTTAATCTTCATTGTTTAGTTATTGATGGACGGGAGATCAAGTGCTGTACCTTAAAATGATAATTTGATCTTTATCAAAGCTATATAAAAAAAATACACCACAAGTAAACTAATTTTCATCCAATAATAATAATTCATTCTAATAAGCTTCAAATTCGCGTCAAACAAGTCATTGAGTGAGTCCCGGACAGATTTGACAACTGTACATAATAATAGTGACACCGGCGGTTAAAGTTTTAACTAAATTTTCATCTACTTCAATAAATTTCAGTGGCCATATCCCTAATGTCATATATATCTATGGGCATTGTTCCACTTGAAACAAGTAATTGAATAATTCAATCTTCCACAATCACTGAGCTTGAATTGAAGCAATTTGTGCAAACCTACGAGACAGCAGCTTTTATTAAGTACCAGTTTCAAGTCTGTAACTAGCATAGTTGCTGAGAACTCAGCGTCACGCCAGCTAGCCAGCCAGCCAGCCAAAGTGAATATGATAGCGCTTTTTTCCAAAAAATAGAAGAATCATCTAGATGAGGAAAGCGCATTTTTGACAGCTCATGAATGCTTGTTACTTCGAAGATTTTGCAAATTACCATCTCTCACAATTACTGAGTTTGAAATCAAGCAGTTTGGGCAAACTTACGAAACAGCAGTTTCCATTTAGTACTAGTTTCAAGTTGACTATTTGATAGGTACATAATTTATGAATGTATGTACAAACTCAAAAATACCTTTTAATCCTTATTGCTTAGCTATTGACTGACGGGAGGTCAAGTGCTGTATCTTAAAATGATAACTTGATCTTTATCAAAGCTATATAAAAAAAAAATACGCCAAAAGTAAACTAATTTCCAACCAATAATAATAATTCAATCTAATAAGCTTCAAATTCGCGTCAAACAAGTCATTGAATGAATCCCGGACAGATTTGACAACTGTACATGATAATAGTGACACCGGCGGCTGAAGTTGTAACTAAATTTTCATCTACTTTAACAAATTTTAGTTGCCGTATCTCTAATGTCGTATATATCTATGGGCATTGTTTCACTTAAAACAAGTAATTGAATAATTTAATCTTCCACGATCACTGAGCTTGAATTATTGCGATTTGTGCAAACTTACTAAACAGTAGCTTCCATTCAGTACCAGTTTCAAGTCTGTAAATAGTATAGTTGCTGAGAACTCAGCGTCACGCCAGCCAGTCAGTCAGACAGCCAAAGTGAATTTAATAGCGGTTTTTTTGGGAAAAATGCGCTAAAAATCCATTTGAGATATCTATTCTATTGTCTCAAACCGAGAGATCCCTTCTGAGAGTCATGCTACACTCGCATGGATATTTATCAACTTTACCACCGTAACGATTATCATCAATCCAGTAAAATTTCCTCCTAAAAATGTTTCTTGAGTACAGGTACGGAAAGTACTAATTATTTGTTTGATAATCGCTTCCAATCAATCATTGAAGTTTGTGAAAGTTACGCGATGTTGAAATTTAACGGGAAATTAAGTTTCAGCCGTCACAAAAGGTTCCATTGACGTCCCGGTCTTTTCCTCCTCCAATAATCGAACGAGATATCCGCAATTTTTTTACCTAAATACAGAATTTATTATGAGTGCGGTCCCCTTACAAATCTTGTCTGAAAAAGATTTGGAGAGCAAGTTAATTTCCGAGACTTTTTGTGTCCATTCTATTTTGTGCACGCCCTGCTCTAGCTTTGTCCAAGATTATACCTCATTTGTTACTTTTTGTCAAGAGGAAGATAGCAACTATTTCAGTTCAAATGATTTCTGCGATTTTTCTTCAGCACAAAGAGCCACCACTCATTTCTCAAGCAATGATGTATATTTCTACATTTAAATTCTTTGTAGTGAAATAGATCTTCTTACATCATTCTTGCGGAATATACTGTTTTTGAGGCTGTAGATCAAACTGAATATATTTATATGTAGAGTATATTACACTATTTATTTGTTAGATAATTGAGAAAATTCCTATTTCATGAACGGCCCGAATAGGCCTTTGCTGAGCACGTTTTATAGTCGTCCAATATTCCAGAACGATCGGCATTTTATCGTGACGTCATTATGTGTGGTGTGGCATTTTCAGGAGCAAGAACTTTATTGCGAACGATTCTGATGGCTTATGGTTTTTATGAGCATTGAGCAGCAGATTAGATCCGGTGTGATGCAGCGGAGCCATTACCAGCCACCCTCTTTTGTTTTGTCCCTGTCTTTTTTTCTACGCAGGGTTGTTCACTTTTTCAAACGTTGTCTTGTTTTTGTTCAATTTGTCCTTTCCTATTGAAATTTTGTATTCAAGAGATATGAAATTGTATTTTTCAATCTTATGGTTATAATCAATAGGACATTATCATTCATGGGAATGATTCAGAATATTGTGTTATTGAATTCAACAAAGTATTTATTAGCGCCTTTTTTGAAAAAAGCGCTATTATATTCACTTTGGCTGTCTGGCTGGCTGGCTAGCTGGCTGGTTGGCTGGCGTGACGCTGAGTTCTCAGCAACTATACTATCTACAGACTTGAAACTGGTACTTAATAAAAGCTACTGTTTCGTAGGTCTGCACAAATTACTTTATTTCAAGCTCAGTGATTGTGGAAGATTGAATTATTCAATTACTTGTTTCAAGTGAAACAATGCCTACAGATATATATGACATTAGGGATATTGCAACTGAAATTTATTAAAGTAGATTAAAAATTAGTTACAACTTCAGCCGCGGGTGTCACTATTATTATGTACAGTTGTCAAATCTGTCCGGGATTCATTCAATGACTTGTTCGACGCGAATTTGAAGCTTATTAGAATGAATTATTATTATTGGTTGAAAATCTGTTTACTTTAGGTGTATTTTTTTTATATAACTTTGATGAAGATCAAATTATCATTTTAAGGTACAGCACTTGATCTCCCGTCAGTCAATAACTAAACAATGAAGATTAAAAGGTATTTTTGAGTTTGTACATGCATGAATTATGTACCTATCAAATAGTCAACTTGAAACTAGTACCAAATGGAAGCTGCTGTTTCGTAAGTATGCCCAAACTGCTTGATTTCAAGCTCAGTAATTGTGAGAGATGGTGATTTGCGAAATCTCTGAAGTAACAAGCATCCATAAGCTGTCAAAAATGCGCTTTCATCATCTAGATGATTCTTCCATTTTTTCATGAGATTCTCGACTAGTCTCCGAAGTAGGTTTCTCATTCTTCGAACCTCCTATTTCATCCCCAGAATGTTTTTGGAAGGATACGATCAGAAGCTTAATTTGTATTTGTAATACAAGAGCTTTGAGAATTATCGAATATACAGTGTCAAGGGCAAGTTTTATTGTAAGGGAATATAGTGACATTGTGGGTAGGATTCTGTTCTTGAGCTTCATGTCGATTCCGTTTGCTATAAATTCAGGTTTTGTATATAAGACTAAGATTGTATACAATGTTTACAAAAATTGGAGTTACTGTAACAGTAAAGGATTCTGGATTCATGTGGATATTGGTTATCTAAAGAAATGCAAGAATATGACGGAGTACATCGTTGTATGTTTGATAAATATCGAGCGTAATGTGACGCTTGCTGTCTCTGTACTAATGATCGATGTCTTGAATACCATCTTTCTTTAATCAGCCCCTGAAATAACCAAACGTTTGGATAGATCAGTTGAAGAGGGTAGATTACTTTGAAACATAAGCTATACATATGAGTAAAAGTCGAGTGTCTGTGATTTTGAAATAAAGACTTTTTCTTGATCTCAAACAATGATTTGTAGAATACTAATACGAAACATTTATTTTCCTAATTTCTATTCGTTCGTCTGTCTGTTTGTGCGAGCTGAATCGATTAAGTTCACACCTTCCAGAGTTGTTCTTGAAAATCTCTGACATAGCATTATTAACGTATAATAAGCGGCGCACGAGTCGTATTCGTTTTTTCGAACATCGTTTATTCGTTTGAGTTAAGACTATGGACATTTGTTGATACTTAGCGCTCACCTCAAAATCTCTGACTTAGTATCTTTAACATACAAATGAGTGGCGCATAAGTTGTATCTGTTCGTTAGCGTATCATTCATGTGATTGAGTTAAAACATTGTAAAGTTGTTGTTAATACTTTTGCGAGAGATTCTGATTAGTATAATAAGTAGCGTGCGAGTCATATCGGATAGCTATTTGTTCGCGCATTGTTCACCCGACTGAAACTTTGGAAAGATTTTGTTGGCGTTTGTGTGAATGTTCCCGACATGATACTTTCAAAATATGACTTGCGCTGCAGTGTGCTTATTTCTCTCAATTGATATCTCATCAAGAAGTATAGAAAATTCATGGTCAATTTTCTCGACTTCATGTAGTTCTAAATTTATTCATCTGAATACAATGTGCTGGATCTGAAGCTCTGATTTGGACACTACATTCCTGTAATGACTAATGAGGGTTGATTTAAAACTTCACCGCAATACGATGCTGTGGAAAATAGTGCTCTTGCCGACTATTATTATATTTGTATGAGAGAGTCAATTTGATCTTATCCCTAAAAAGAAACATCTAAGAATATCTATACCACAGAGCTACTTGTTGTATCAGTGCTGAAGTAAATTTTAATTAATCTTCTTCATTGACTTCAAGAGGTTACCGCGGGTGAAGCCCGCGCTTTCTTGGGTGCTGTACTCAGTTTTTATATTATAGAGAAAGCAAAAATTCGCTTGATTAAACCTTAGATTGAACAAAAATTTGACGTGAACATCACGTGACTTACTTGTACATCATTTGATATACACAAATTCATTCAATAAGATTTTCTGTCACTCCAGATTATAATTAATTTAGTTTTAATAATATTTTGACATGTAGAATGTCAAACAAAATCAAAAAATTGACAACAGATTATCATTTTCTACCTTTTCATCTAATTAAACTGATTGTTCTATTCGGCAAATTCTGAATGTCTGTTATACTTATTAACAGCACTTCCGGCTCAGCCGATTGATACGAAAATAGTAGATAACTATTTTGATGGTACAACAAGTTCAAGCACTAAATTTCGATATGCTATGGCTGATCATTCTAGATTTGTGCAAAACATGTGAAAAATGTTTCAAGTAAAGTGCACTTCTGACTTGGCCGATTCATACAAAAACAGCAGATAACCATTCTGATACAACATCAAGTCCAAATACTGAATTTCAACATCCTAAGGTTAATAATTCTAGATTTATTAGAAAAATTCGAAAAAAGTTTCAAGTAGAATGCACTTCCGGTACAAACGATTGGAATGCTAATGCGAGGTGCACAACAAGACCTTATACCAGTCTTGGATACAAAATTTCAACATTATATGTTCAACCAGTTTTGAGATTTGCGAGTTACGCAGGAACGCACGCACGCACGACCATACGTACCGACATCAAGCCAAAAGTAATCAAAATGGATTCAGGGATGCTCAAAACGGATATTTCTATCGAAATCTCGATGGGTGAATTCTTTCGGTTTCACAATTTTTGACGGAAATTTCATATTCGATTTTTCTATAAAAAAACTAGGCTCAAGTTTGTAGATGAGCTTTTCTCAACCACTGGTATCATAGCTTTACACATAGAGTTTCTTTTTTCGCCTTGATTTTATGAATCATAGAATATTAAATGACAAAAATGGTCCTTGAATAATTTGGCACAATATTTATCCAAGACATTTCTTGAAATTATTGGCGGTTAATTTGTGATTGTTCAAACGTGAATTATTACAAAATTCATTGAATCCTCTTGAAGCAAAGAAATATTGGTCCATATTCTCACCTCATAGAATCGCACCACTTCCTGAAAAATTATGCACTTTCTCTTACTATCTCATGTTCTATCATATAGCGCTATCTCTTTTTTTTTTAATTTTTGCTGAAGTAGCGCTTTTTTAAGAGGTGAAAATACGGATCATTGAAATCAGAATCATGATATAAAACTAGAATTATTATTACTAGTATTTGAACATCACACGCACATGTTCGTCAATTGTAAAAATATGTAATTTGGTTCTATCGTATTTGGTGTCAAATTAAAGCTCCTGCGGAAATTATTCTAATGAAAGTGTCAAAAAAGATATTTATTTAATGCCGTTTTGAAAAGTCAAATTTTCCGTCATTTTCTTGGGTTATGCAACGTCACATTTTTCGTAACTGTTATGAAACAGTTGTGTAAAGTAGTTATGTATGAGTTTACGTAACTGGCCATTTTTTAAAGCTAATCAACTATACCTGCGTACAATTCAAATAAAATTTCATCAATTACAGTAACTGGATTCTTTATTTTAAGATATATAAATATCAATGACGAAGTTATTGCAAACACAATTTGTTAAATTGACTCCAGATTTTGAAGGAATATTTTCTACCACTTCTTGTCTAATTTCAATTTCTTCTGAAGCTACATATGCTCGAGAATTAGAAGTTTAACCCAAAATGTTGTTAGCAATTTTTTTCTTAGTTTCGAGTGAATTTTCTACATAGCCTTCCGCTACGCTACTGGATTTCCAACCTCCATGTTGTTTGATTCTTAGCAAATCTGCTCCCGAGGCTGCAAGGAAAGAAGCTGATGAGCGTCGGAAACAGTGTCCTGTGTATGCTCCGGGGTTCGGTAGGCCAAGAAACTGGGCGATCGTTGTGGGTAATTTTCCAAAGGTATTTATACCCACAGGTTGTGCTCCACATTTTTCATTGGAATATTTGACAAAAAATCGGTCGTGTTTTGTATTGGGCGGCCTCAAATTTTTATATTCTCTAATAAGATCAACAAAATTCACGTCAGAAATACTTCCGGCTGTAACCGCCAATTCACGAATAACATAAGTCTCCGTTTCCGGGATGGTAATCTTAAAAAAGGTACTTTCATCTGAAACTTCTTTTTCACGTAGAAACGTCAATTCATCCTTTCTACAAGCCCCAGCAATTCCTATTATCATTGTGACCTGAAAAACGCTTTATTTAATAAATTACGTGAATACGTAAGTACACATGAATTAAATCATACTTTCGCAAAAAGAAATGTTTTATCTTCAGCCTCTTTTATAAAATTTTCCACATTATCTTTAGTGAAAATTTTCGATTTCTTTGCATGGTATCCTGCGGTTAGCCTCTTCAACCATGCAATCAACATGGTGTACCTCTTCAAATCAATATTTTCGCGAACAGTAAGCTCAGCTCTCAGCATCGAATACGTCGTCCACAGTGTAGATGCTTTCAGTGTTTTCAAACTCTCAAAATATGCAAGCAGTACCTTTTCGTTGACGGTTTTCACTTTCTTATATTCGCACCAATTTTCAAATTTTTTGTAAGCTACGGCGTATCTAGCTCTGGATTCTTCCGGTATTAAGCTACCCATTGCAGCATTGGCCGAATTTTCGATATCAGAGGGTACTTCTGTATCACTGCTTAAGGACATTTTTTTAAGAATGTTTTTGACCTTCTGTAAAAATTAGATATTTGTTTATCTCAGTGCTCTCTTGTTTCTGCAGTCACGATCGATTGTCATAAATCATGGTGATCTGATTTTGCGATGTAACGTGAAAAATGTTCGCATTAAAAATTACAGATAAAATTATTCTGACGGAATTAAATAAAATTTTGTACAGAATACGTTATGAAAAGCCATATTATTTGACTCACGTAATTTGCAAAACTCGCTGCGCTCGTTTTGGCAAATATTACGATTCGTCAAACAATATGGCACTTTTCATAACTAATTATGTAAATAACTATTAAACGATTGTTAATTGTTTTTACTTACTTGTACAAAGTAACAAGTATTGTGAAACCGACAGAATTCACCTATCGAGATTTTGATGGGAATATTCGATTTGAGTATCTCTGAATCCATTTTGACTATTTTTGGCTTGATGTCGGTACGTATGTTCGTACGTGCGTGCGTAACTGGCAAATCTCAAAACTGGTTGAACGTATAATGTTGAAATTTTATATTTAGGATTTGTACAGAATCTAGTTGTGCACCTCGCATTATGGTTCCAATCGTCTGTACCGGAAATGCACTTCACTTGAAACTTTTTTCGAATTTTTCTGATAAATCCAGAATGATCAACTGTAGGATGTTGAAATTCAGTATTTGAACTTGATGTTGTATCACAATGGTCATCTGCTATTTTTGTATGATTCAACTAAGCCAGAAGTGCACTTTACTTGAAACTTTTTTCGAAATTTTTGCATAAATCTAGAATTATCAGGCATAGCATATTGAAATTTCGTATTAAGCACTTCTGTAACATCTCATTGCACATCTTGCTTTATGATTGCGATCGACTAAACCGGAAGTGCATTTTACTTTAGACTTTTTTAAAATTTTCCGCATAGATCCAGTATTATCAGCCGTAAGATACTGAAATTCAGCATTTAAAATTGCTGTAGCATCTTAATGGTCATTTTCTATTTTTGTAACAATCAGCTGAGCCGGAAGTGCACTTTATATGGCAGACTTTGTGAATTTTCCGCAGAAATTCTAAACAATCAGTTATAGAATATTTAAATTTTGTATCAGGCACTTCTATAATATCTAGTTGTACACCTTGCATTATCGACTAAGCTGGAAGAGCACTTTATTCAATCCAAAACGATTGAACAAAGATTGTTGGAATTCAGTATTTAGGACGATTATACCGTCTAGATGCTCATATCCTATTGTTATTGAGATCCACCAAACTGGAAGTGCACTTTACTTGACAGACTTTTGGAATTTTTCGCATAAACTCGAAACGATCAGGTGTAGAATATTGAAATTTTGTATTACAGTCAGCTGTAGCATTTGAATGATTGCCTACTATTGTGCACTTCAGTAGGAATTTATTTTCCAATTTTGTTGGTATAGTCGTAGAATTTTGGAAATCAGTATTTAGGAGTGTTGTAATTAAAGAATAATGGCTCACTGTTTCCGTAGCAACTGACTTGGCTAAAAGCGCATTTCACTTGACAGATTTTCACAATCTCTTGAGTAAATCCAAATCGATTAATTGTGGAACGATGAGATTTTGTGCTTGATTTTACATATTCAATGATATATACGATCAAATACAAAATCACTTCTTATTATACATCCAATGATATACAAGTAAGTCACGTGATGTTCACGTCAGATTTTTTCTACAAGGAGACAGGAAATAGCTATATGGTCAAAGAAGTATAATGCTGGCTCTAGCAGATTCATTCATTGATTCCAAGAAGTACATTTATATGCGGGTAAGACCACACCACCACAATTTCTTTGGAATATTCATAATTTACATGCGGTAATTGATTTCAAGTATGAAAGATGGTGTTGCATGTATTTTCTACCTCTGCGATCACCAATCCATATGAGTTTTTATATTGTAGAATCCAAATCCTGGCTATCTTGGATTGGGGTATACCGTATTGACGATTCCTAATGAGGACCAAACACGTTCTATGATGATGAGTGTGATAACTGACTATTAAATTTGAATTTAGCGAAACAAACAAATATTTCAGAATTTTAGGTTTTGATTGAAAATAATGTTATTGGAAGAGTGAAGTACGTATGCCAGGTTCTTTGGATTGAGTTTGTAGAAGAGAGGAGGATGGATTGCGTGGGCATCTCAGTGTCTGAAAATGTATTATTGTTGGTTTAATTTCCAAATATTATTATAATGCTTATCTCCTTCAAGGGAGAGAACGTGAATTATTTGATTCAATCTACATTTTGAATTTCAATTCCCAAGATCTATGTATAAGATACTCAATTTTTACTACTAGATGTTAAAAACTTTCTATTCGAGTCTCATTAGATGGATTGGTTCTTTCAGTTGAATTTTTGATTCAATCAAACTAATACATTTTACTCGTTCGGAAATGATTGTGGAGCTCCTGCTCTGAAAATTCCAGCAAAATTCAATTATTGAATCACATTATCGCCAATCACCCTCCATATTTCACAAATGATTGTTGGCATATCCGCTTCTAGCTTATCTCATTATTGACCACGGAAAAACTGAAAAGTACGGTCCCGATATGTGGGGCGATATCATCAGACATCGTTTTGATGTCACATATTATTTACTGCGCTGAACATACGTTCGTTTTGGCAACTTCCCCACATGATGATGGTTAGTTTTGGTAACTATGAGGGTAGCTATCTTTGAGATATTGTTAGTTGGTTTTATGTGCGACTTTCTAGGGAATTCTTATCATTATATTCTGGTGAGATAAAATGATGTGAGGGATCTAATAAGCCGAAAAATTGAGGGAATCAGAATAGTTGACTTGCAGGTTTACTCTGCATTGCCAATCAACGTGAATATTCCTTACCTCAATTAAAATATCTAGTTAAATACTTGCACCATATCAGATACATCTGAAATTTCAGACTGCAGCTATGTATCGTGGAACAATGTCAAATATTGTATATAAACTGATAGAATTCAAATTAATTTTGTCTTTGTGATCCTCTGACCTTTACCAAACTGTCTGATTCACTTCATACCTGAATAATCAAAGATGGCGCCGGAAACAAAACATAAAAGCTTTTATACAAAGTACGATAAGGGGATGGTGGATGTTGATAAGGACGTTATTTTTTCAGTTGGCCCTATTCCACTTGTATGCAAATCACGCGTATCGCCTATGTAAAACATCGCAAGAGAGCAGAAGACTGAGGCGGGTATACAATTCTAAAAATATATGCTTTAGGCGAGGAACCCGTTAGGAGATAAAACATTCGATCCTCATCCACATCAGTTTTTCTCCCAGATTACAAAAGATTTGATAGCAGCGATCTGGATTGATGAGGCTGAATAGATTCTGGCGATAATCAGTGCTGAACATTCAGGAAAATTGTTTCAGTACAGATTGTCGGTGGATAGCACTGCTTTGAAACAAAGCACAAGTCTTTCATAAATTCCCACAGAACAATTCATTCCGACAAAACTCGAATTGACCCACGATTTTTGAATGAACACAAAACTAATGGGAGATATATACAAAGCAAATATCATACTGCCCATATTCCCAAAGGAAGAAAATTTTGAACAAAGTCTTGTCAACAATGTTGTACAATCTTCTCCCAAGAAAAAAAAAGAATGAATTCTCCTGTTTCAAGAAGAACGGCCTCTAGTCTTCTGGATAATTAGATTAACGATAGATTTGTTCCCACAATAGTGTACCACAATAATTATTATCCTCTTGGGACCGTTTGATACAGTGCATAAAATGCTGTATTTAATTCTCCATTAGAATGCAGTATTTGTGCGTGCCACATTACTGATGTCGAGTGTTCTTAGGTCGAATTACTGTCACTTTATCGATTCTTTCATTCTCATCTAATTTTTGTTGTGACTATAAGATGCCTGAAAAAGAGATAAGATGAATTCTTATATCAGTAATTCATACAACAAGTAAGTAAATGCAAGCATCATCATTTATTTAATATCAATAACAATAATGGGAACAATCAGGTCAGAAACAAAAACTGCGATTCTCGTTCAATTGTGATTATGACTCGATGAATCTCACTACGAAATATTATTATTATGATTACTATTATCTTTTCTATTCGGTTGTTTAGCTTGTTCGTTGATTCATTGCTGTTTATTACTCCTTTCCAAACTTTTCTGTTCCTTGCTTTTATTCTCGCTTCGTGCACATTAATGTTATTATTTTGTCAAATCTCTCCTACACTATTTTCCAATGTCTTGATAGGTCCTTTTCTTTTTCTTTCTTCCATCATTCTTGCGTTGCATACCTGTTCAGTCTGCGTTCTTTTAGGCATTTTTAGTAGAAGCTCGTACCATGCAAGCTGTTTTTGTTTCTATGGTTGTTTGTATACTACCCATCTGTAGACCGTTTCTTATCGTTTCGTTCCTTATCCTATCTTTTCTTGTTGTTTTTCTCCCACCTCCGAGAAACCCTATTTCTGTAGCTTGCACTTTACTCTTAGCTCTTGGGTTCATGACCTAGATCTCGTTGCTTCATATCAATGTAGGTCTGTAAATTCTTTTGTATAGTCATTTCTGTTTTCTTAGGAAGATGTCCATTATTCAGTATCTTCCGTCCGTCGCTTGTATTTTCATGTATATTTCATATTCTATATTTCTTTGACCATTTAAGGACGCTCCGAGGTACAGAAACGTATACATCTGTTCTATTTCTCTTCCGTTTACCTCAAATCTTGTGACTATGTCTTTGTCAATGTGTTTGAGATCACCATTGTTCATAAACAAAAAATATCCCTGAATGATGAAATGGCAGAGCAAGTATCCCCTTTCCTCAATATTGTAATTTGAATTTTTTGACAACTTTTGTTTTTACGTTTCCGGTCATTCTTTGTCTGATCATGTTGCAGTGTTGTTCATGATGAATTTTGCTAGATTTTTTCACAACATGGCTCTCCTGATTCTAGATATGCTGTCGATTTGGATTTTCATGCTGTAACCTTCTGTTACTTTCAGCAAGTTTCACCATTTGCATTTGTTGTTGATCTCCATTCAATTTTTTATACTTCACTCATTGCAACACTATCTGACATTTTTTATTGAATATTCAATATGTGACTATTCTTATTTGCTTTGAGTTTGTATTTTTCTGAACGCCTTTTACCTAAATTATTTGATAATTCACAATTATTGAACTTTGTCACGATATTTGACTATTTTTATTCTTGAACGTATTGATGACCAACGCCTGTTATCTATATTCCTTCATAATTTGTATCCATCGTTGTTGAAGTTTTCTCCACCGGTCCTGATGATGGTTATTTTGATATTCGAAACCGGATATTTTTTTGTTTGTGATTTACCGAATTGTTTTTGTTTTTTCTGCATTTATGGACATTTTATGTTCTTTCAATTTCTTGTTCCATAAGATCAAATTATTCTGCTGCTGTACTTCATATTTTTCAAGATACCATCTACGAAAATTGTGAGTAACAAAGGGCTTGAAGCTCCTCTCTGTTTAAGACCTTGTGACGTGCTGAATTCTTCTGTAACTTGATTTTCAGTTCTTATGTAATTGGATACTTTCGGTTCCTCCAATAATTTGTTCATGTTATTGTTTTTCAGTATTTCCCACAAATATTTTCTTGTGTCCATGTCGAAAGCTTCTCCCAAAACAACAGGAGCTATAAAAAGTCCACTGTTTTGCCTCCCAGTTTTCTTAATAAGTTCCCTGATAGTGAAAATAAGGTTTTGAGTTGAGTGCCCTTTCCTGAAAACATTTTGTGCATTCTTCATCGACTTTTCTTCTCCCTTCCTGGGTTTTTTTTTCTAATACAACTTCGTAAATTTTGATGACTGTGCATAGTAATGATATTCTCTTGTCGTTGTTGCTGTTCCTATTGTCTTTTTTGTGTACAGGGAATATCACTGCTTTTTCCTAATATTTTTTCCAATTTTTCATATTCCATTCATTTTTTTTTTGGAAGATTTGTTCACCTGCTTCACTCATATACTTCAGTTGTCCCAATTTAAAAATGTTGTGTACGTGCAGGGCTTCTCCATTTCTGAGTTTCTTGAGTGCTATTTCAATTTTTCCCTGTGCTTTATCCTCCGTTTCTATAATGTTTCTTTTGTTCTTGAATTGATTACTCTCTCCTCAACTGTTTCCAAAGTTTCACATCTTTTTGTCATTTTATCATCATGCTTTATTGTTTTCCTTAATTATCTTGAGTTGTTCCAATATTGCTTGATTTTTCTTTCTACAATTTTCAAGTGTTCTGTAAAATCATTTTCAACAATTTCTAAAGCCTTTCTCCATTTTATTCCCGAATTCATCCCAATTTTGAACCACAGAGCTTTTCATAGTTTCTTTTACTTCTTTCTTTTGAGTTTCATAATCTTCATAGTTTGGTTTGTTCTGCGTGTTGAGGAATTTCTTTTTTTTTTTTGGTTTTTTTCCTTCTTCTTTTTATACTTCATCATTCTTCCTACTGGTTATTCTGGCACCTCGAGTGCATTTGATTCTTCTGCAGGTTTTCTTTGTTGCTTCTGTGAATATGTATTTAAAAGTACTCCACATTTCTTCTACATCTTTCATATTCGGTTTTGTCGAGCTATTTACCAATTCTTCAATAGTACCTTGATACAATCCTCTTGTTATTGTCTCCGTGAGTTCATCAATCCTGAATTCAATCACTTCTGGTATGTTTTCGATTCCAATGAGTTCTCGTCTTGTCTCTCTTATCTTCATTTTTGCAATAGCTATGAAGTGATTGCATATAATTACACTATCTCTTTCAACTCTCACATCGTTCACATTTCTAATTTGCATCATGTCAATGAGGACATAGTCAATCAAGGACTTCTCATTTCTATTATGCCCGTACTTATAGTCGAAACTCAATCTCGTTCTTGAGTATCACTTGGCCAAGTCGAGGCGAAGTCACCAAAGATACTCACTTGATAATGTATCCTATAGTCGATACTTGGCGAAGCTTGAGATTTCTTGTTTTTGACATATATTTGATTGATATGTTTGACGTTCATGACAGTATTTGTGAAATATTCTTAGTTTGTTTACTGAATTTGATCTATTCTTGGATAATTTGATTGGAAAGGTAAGTTTCAGTGAGTATGTATACCTCTATAGCATATATCCATGTTGGAAATACAAATGTCAAGAATAACTGACACGAATACTTGAGTACAACTCAAGGTAGCCTTGCAATAGACTCAAGTAAAGCCGGAATCAAGCAAACGCGAAGTATTACTCCGTAGCCAAGTAATGACTATTGGTAATATTCGCATACTTGAGCAATTCTCAAGTCTGAGATCGAGCGAAGTATTGACTATGAGTACGGGCATAGACTTCTTGACTTTTTCTAAAGTTTCTCATTCTAACTTAATTGTGTGTTTTTCCTCGTTTCTGCTTATGACCATCGATTTGGTTTTATTGCGGTTAATCTTCATGCTAACTTTTTCAAGATGTCTTCTGAATATTTCTAAATTCTTGTTTAGCGTGTCTTCGTCTTTTCCTATTATTACCATGTCATCTGCATAACATGTCTCTATTATTTTTACGTTTTCCATTTCCCACTTTCCTATTATGTATTCTTTTGCTTCCATTTTTGGTCTTTTTGTATAAACTTTGTATACCCATTATTATGTTAGTATCTACTACTCTTTCTCTTAGCGTGTTCCTTATGTCTTCTCTATCCACTCTGTCAAACGCCTTCTCTAGATCTATGAAGCACAGATGCACCTTGTCTTCTTGTTTTATTGTTTTCTCACTCACTTGCCTCATTATACTTATTGCGTCATTAACTCCTCCGTTTGATCTGAAGCCATATTGGTTATTTTCTAGGGATTATTCTACTTGAGTCCTTAATCTCTTCTCCAGGATTCTTGCAAACAATTTCGCCGCTGTACTTAAGAGTGTTATTCCTCGGTGGTTTTGGCATTCTTTTATGTAACCTTTCTGTTTATATATGGGGCATATAATACCCATTTGCCAGTCTTCCGGTGCAATTCCTGAACTAATTACTTTATTGTAAATTTCCTTCAACCTTTCCAGCGCTATATTTGTTGCTGCTTTAAGCATTTCTGCCGTTATCTTATCATGTCCTGGGGCTTTACCTGCTTTGGTTTTCTTTAGTGCTTCTTTTATCTCATCTAGAGTTATTTCCTCATCTTGTTCAAGTTTTTTCTCCTGTGGTGTGGGTTCTCTCTTTTCCTGTGTACTTTTCTTTTCTCTTATATCTTCTTCTTTGAAGTACTGTCTCCACGTTTCCATTATCTCTTCCTCTTTTGTCATCAGTTCTCCAATCTTGTTTTTAATATTTTGCAACATTTGTGTCATTCTCTTTCTTGTTTTCTTTATTATTCCGAAGAATAGTTTTTGATTGTCCTCATATGCTGTTTTCATCAGTTCGCCAAATTTTGTCCATGAGTTCTTTTTTGCCTCCATTACGGCATTCTTTGCCTTTTTTCTTACAGCTTTAGAATGGATTATAACTGATAATATTATAGGTGATCATTGTGTTTAGTACGAGACCATCATTGCTAAGCAAACTAAGCGTGATGATGTATGTGTTCAAGGCCAATAACAATAACAAAAGCGTCTATTCACGACCTCAGAAAATTTGGGACCTAGAAGGTTAAGTTACGCCTGTTGTAATCTGATAAGATAACATGAGCAATAGTACCAATAATATTATATATTGTGTCTAAAATGAACAAATATCTTCGTAACAGAGAATGACTGTTGCGCTATCAAGAGTCTATCAGTATATGTGTTTTAAGGTGAACCAAATTGTGCTTACTTTCACGTTACAGGTAGCTCATCGTTATAAAGAATAACGTTAAAGAGAGCTCACATTGAATTTGTGAGTATCCAAACATAAAATGCGACTGATGGAGCTGCAAATTCATGGATATATCTGGGAAAGCAATTGAACAGGTCGTATGGACAGTCAAGTACAGTACAAAAAAACCTCTAAGACTCTGAATACATGTAGTTTATGTTGAAATAGGATTCAAATGCGCTACATGAGTAGTAATAAATGATTTTTGAGCATTAAAATCAATATCAGTACTTTACTATTGTAAGTTATTATGAAATCTTGTTTCATGTTCATTTTGAAAGCAAAAATTTCATCAACAGAAATTCAATATACCATTATAGAACTTTGAGATTATCCATAAGAGCATTAAAGGAGAAAGTAGCTACTAATGGAAATCATATTTGAATACGTGGACAGCCAGGTACTTTCGTGGATTAAAAAAGTTCTCATGATAAGACGTTTCTAATATATTTTTCATTAATTTCGGATTATGCATCTTTTTCAGCCGTAATCTCTCTTGAACAACATAAGTTTTCTCGAAAAAGTTCCCTCTCTCAGTTAATTATGTCTTATAAAATATAGAAGGCGAAAGATGAAGATATTTTTCCGTTCAAAACCAACAAATATAGTTTGAATGTTCCGCAACAAAAGCGGAAAAAGTTAACTGGAAAAATGTCTCAGGTCGTATCAGCAAAAATGCGCATCTAGGGAATTTCCGTGTCTATTATTTATGGTGGCATCAGTGATGTTTTTAGACGACGTGAAATGGAAGGACAGTGTCGAGCATTAGGTTTGTCACGCACCCAGCTTCCGGTGGGGACACATTGATCAATTTGCGAACGATTTTTTACCCTGAATTCATTAGTAAATATTGCACAGATCGTCGATACTCTCCCTGGTCGTCATTCTTTCAAAATCCAAATGTATATGTAAATCAATTATATCTACTATAAACTAAGAAGGTGACATCGCATACACGGCCAATTTTGATTAAAAACAAGATTTTTTCTATATATTCAGAATTGAACAGCGTTTAATAATTGAAATAGGGAAACTAACAGCTATAAATTGTATATTGAGAGCAAAACATGATTTCGATACCGTCACACATAATTCAACTGTGACAATTAATACATTACTCTTTTATTTCAAATTAAATGTAGTTGATCGTGCTGAGACTCTCCTATAAAAATCATTGTCCATGTCCGGGGTGTTTACAGAGCGCATTTAGTACCTGAATTAAATTTTGAACACTCGAAACACGCACGATAAACCTCAGCATTTACACGATGCGTCGTCTGCTCGTCTGGCTCCCACACCTAACAAAAAAGTGTTTATTTCACTTTTATTTCACGACTATCTCTCAGGTTGGTTGTTTCACATTCCCTTTTTCGTCGCTACGTCCCCTCGTCAATAATTTGCACGCACAGAATGCGGAGAATATAGCAATAGCTGTCACTTTTTGAAAGTTTTTCTTTGAATTATTCAATACTACATGCTCTGTGTTTCAGCAGTCACTTTTTCTCACCATCAGGACTGTAAATAATTGAAATAAAAAGTTGTGGGGCCATCAAAAAGGAATACCAAATAATGAGATGGATTTGTGAGCTTCATTATCTCACATTTATGCTGCAAAGATATTTGGAAAAATTATAATTTAATTGTATGTGAATATTACTTTATAGGACTGGGTTCCGTATTCAACATAAATTTCTATATATCAGTGCAGGGTAGGCAGCAGCTACTATTTCTCCCCAATCGTAAACTCGTCGAAACTGGTGCGCGGATGGATCTATACGTAGATCACGTTTTTACGCACAGCTGTAGATCTTTCTAAACAAAAAGCTTTGTGGCCCTGCTCGCGTAGCACAAACACGAGTTGTTTTTTAAATATCTGTCCCAAATCGTATAAGGGTCCACCGATATTTATGTTCAAAAACACTTCAAGTGATTATTTTCACGACTATAAAAGAAATCATTCTGAAGTTCTCCGAAATCTTCTATTTATATTATATCTTGATTTATTACTATCACTTTATTTTCAGTGTAAGCATACAGGATCTCAATTTTTTGTCGAACTGATAAATCCAGAATCATACGTTTCTTACTGATAAATTATCTACACTGATGACTCCAGGAACTTATTTTCATCATACCTGATTTGATAGAGAATTTTTCATTAAGTTCATCTGGTCCAAATTTATGTCACTAATTTGAAAATACTGTAAACATAAATGCTTTGAGATATAATTTCATGAAAGATGTTGAAATTTCTTCTTCATGATTTAATTGAATAAATGTCCTTGTTTACATCTTGTAAAATTTGAATTTGATGTTAAATTCAATTCTACGTTATATCTACGATGTTTTGGGATGAATATCAGATATTTCTGTCAACAAACGGCAACAAAATGGTTCTTTATAAATATCTGAACAACTGTTTACTTCTGTTTGGAAATTGAGCGACGGATTATATAAATATTGAACTTTGAATATGAGTGAACAATAAATACATACACAGGAAAAAAAGTCTTGTTGTATGAAGTATGGCGTACTATTTTTTGGTGATTGATCAAAGAGTCCATCTAAATTTTTTGAATTAAACGAGAATGATGTTCTACAACATCTCAATTATCGAGAGAATAAGATACAGGGCAAATATTCCCAATTATTCTTTCAAAATTTTGATTCAACTGGTTCTGAGCTACCATGATTAACAAATGTAATTTTTCCAGTAAATCGATTCATTGTACTCAGTAACAGTCGGAGAGCCGGCTGCACCTTATGATCCCTAATCGAACTTATGGCCGAATTGTATATAAATCAATTGGGGTCCCAAGTGTCAAAACAAAGGCCAATTCTGGTCTAGTTTCTTGACGCACCTACCCTCATAGAACTCACAGAAAACTGTGGTAGTACCAATCAATAGCGGAGCTAAAGTACTTCAAGAAAAAATCAGAGTGCCACTTCCTGACCTGTCCAGGAGGGCCACAGTCACACCTAAGTGTAACCCATTTTCGTTATCAACTTTCCTGATCGAGCCTACAATAATAAGTTGCTTTAAAATGAAGCTCGAACCTTCCTGACCACGGAAAAATCAATGTACCGCCACTCTACCTATCTGGAAGGACAGTAGTCACACTTAAAATTATTCGATTTTCAGGTCCCAATTCCAAACGCAGCTGTACTTCTCCCATGTGGAATCTATGATAATGTTCCTTTAAATTTCAGCTTGAGTCTTCTTGAACACGATAATGCCCGGAAGGGCAGCGGCAACTCTTGAAGTCTATCCAAGTTTTAGGTTCTAGTTTTCAACGCAGCTGTACTTCTCTCATCGAATCTATCCCGTTTTTTACTTGTTCAGGGAGGTTTGAGCTTGAAATTGGTGAAAATCGTGAATTCAATGAGGGAAGTCAAGTATGAAAATGCGTTACACTTAAGAGGTAACTGCCACCATCCCAGGCAGAGCAAGGGGCAGCACTTCGGTCTTTCGTGCTCAGAAAGGTCCAAGCTTACATCGTACATTCGATGAGAGTAGTACAGTTGCGTTCAAATTTGGGATCTGAAAATCTAAATAAACTTTAAGAGTGGATGCCGCCCTTCCGGACAGAGTCGGAGGTGGAAGGTAGCACTTTGCTGATTTTGTGTTTAGAAAGGCTTAACTTATAATCTGAAGGAATACTCGTACATTCGATGAAAGAAGTACAGCTGCGCTCGAAATTGTGACCTGAAAAACGAATAATTTTGAGTGTAGCTGCTGCCCTCTTGAACAGATAGAGAGATGATAATCTAGTTTTTCGTGGTCACGAAGATTCAAGCTCTAATTTATCTATTTATTTATTAATTCATTCAAAGTACAGAACTCAACGGGCAAAGCCCAATAACAGAGTTGCTTAACTTGTAGAAAACACATGTTTAAAAAAAAGGAATAAAAAATAATCAATGTAAAATTATTCTTCTGATATTCACATATTCAAGAAGGAAAATATCAACATGAGAAAATCTACTCTCATAGAGAAGACACATCCGATGAATAGGAGAGGACATAAGAAGATTGGATCGAGCCAATGGAAGATAAAATGTGGAGCATGATCTAGTTCTGATGAAAGGAACATGAAAATTGAGCAAAGATAGTGAGCAAGGATCATCAACCGAGCTATTTATCAATTTGGATAGATGAAGCACTAAGCCCTCCTCTCTGCGTTCCAACAGACTCTTCAGATTGAACAACTCTAGTAGATAATTATAACTAACTGATCTCTCGGGATATTTGTTATACATCTTGAAATATAAAAACTTGAAGAACTTTTTTTGAACAGAGTCAATGAGATCATGATGAGCTTCATGAATAGGATGCCAAATAATGCTACAATATTCCAGTTTGGAACGTATTGAAGAATAATACAGAGTGAATATTGTCGAAATGTCACGAAAAGAGCAGATATTCCTGATTACAAAGCCCAACATTCTAAATGAAGCATTATAGATATCCCGGAGATGATCAACAAAAGTCAATTTCTGATCAAACTTGACTCCAAGATCCCTTACCAAAGTGACACGGAGTAAGGAGACACCATGAATTAAGTAGTCGTACGTCAGGGGTAATAATCCCTTGGTGAAGGATAATACAGAACACTTATTGAGGTTTAAACAAAAATTGTTTAGAGAACACCATTGCGCCAGACTACTCAAAACATTTTGTAACCTTTGACACTCAGGTAAGAAAGATACTGGATGAAATATCCTAAGGTCGTCTGCAAATAATAATTTTTCAGAGTGAATGATATCTGTGATATCATTAATAAAAAGTAAAAAGAGAAGAGGGCCGAGGTTGGAACCCTGTGGAATTCCAGAGGACGGACTGAAACTAAAAGAAATGTAAGCTTCATACTGGACAAATAGCTCACGCTCATGAAGATAGGAAGATATAAAGATAATAAGTGGTGAAGAACAAGAAAATGTGTGTAGTTTGCCAATTAGTAGACCATGATCAATCCTGTCAAATGCCTTAGTAAAGTCTGTGTAGATGCAATCAACTTGACCTCTGTTATCTAAGACACTGGAGACTAAATTTATGAATTGCATGAGATTAGTTGCAGTTGATCGTTTTTCCATAAAACCATGCTGATAAATGAAAATTTTGCTTTTAATACCACTGTAAATAGAGGAATAAATCATTTCCTCGAATAATTTACTGAAAGTAGAGAGCATGGCTGTTGGACGATAATTTTTGATATTGTTAGGAACTCCAGATTTCAAAATTGGAGTAATTCGCGTCTTTTTCCAAAGTAATGAAAAACTGTTGGTTTCGACACTGAGATTGAATATGTGAAATAAGGCATTCGACAAAGGATAGGAACTATCTTCAATTAGCAAACTGGGTATTAAGTCAGGTCCACAAGAAAGAGACGGCCTGAGAGATTTTATAGCGTTTTCAATGTCTGGGATAGAAATTGTGTAGACAGAAACTAGATTATGGGAATAGTTGGCTGAAGTAATAGGAGGAATATTGAAAGAGGGAGTGTATACTGATTGGAAATAGATAGCGAAAGCACTGGAAATTTCATCGGAAGCAGTTAAAACAGAATCATCAAACAACATAGAAGTTTAAGAACGACAATTATCCTTAGTTTGATCCGAGAAGTTTAATACGAAAATAAGTTATATTTAGGGATAACTGTCGCCCTCCTGGACAGGATTGGGGGTGGCATCCAGACTCTTTGTTATAGTACTTGACTTTCGCTATCGATTGGTACTAGTTTCGATCGTTAGTTCTATCAGGGAAGATGCGTCGAAAAACTCGAGCAGAGTTGACCTTTTTCTTGAAACTTAGGACAGGACCCAGCATTCGTGACTACCAAATACTTGATCGATTCATGTACAATTTTGCCAAGTGTTTAATCAGGCAACATAAGGTGCAGTCGACTCCTGGAGTATAAATGATGGTGACAATGCGATATCATCGAAGACCTAAAGCATGATTTTTGCTTTGATTATGTGTGGAGTACTTTCGAGCTTCAAACAATGGTCATTTTTGACAATTTCTTTGTTCTATGATTTTCAAAGGAAGTTATGGTCAAATCATGTTAGTATTTGGAATTGCCTAGATTCAAGATGAGTGAAAGGTTTTTTATTTGAGCCGAGGGCGATGACTACGATACGCAAGTGTGGAAACGTCATCTCAAACATGTTGTTGACTATAAAATTATGGAATGTCAAACGCAAAGCCGGAAATATAGGATTGTTAGGTCGTAACCATAGTTACCAGAATTACAGCTTTTTACGGTGGTGTGATTCTAAGCGATATAATTCTGAACAATATGTTACCAGTTCCAACTTAGTTTTCTGTTATGGAAAGTGCAGATTCCAGAACAGTATTAGAGAGAATCATTTGTATTGAATTTTTGTACATCATTGCCTTCGCATTTTCATCAACTTGATGAACAAATATATCTGTCATATTTTGTGGATTTTGTGAGTTTCATAGTGTCTTATGACACTTTGATTTCTTCACCTGAATATTATGTCTGCAAAGAATATGTCTTACATTTATCCGGGAGTATTTGCTCCTTATCAATATGATACATATCTTCACGTGCAACCAATTTCAGATATCTCTGTATGCTTCATAGCATAATTTTTTTAATTCTCGTAACTGGATACCTGTGAGATTACTATCCCTCAAGTTACCCACATCGTGGTCCTATCTTATTTTCAGTTTTGAGTTATGTTATAATGTGAATGATGCAATATGGTCCATCAGTGTAAAACCATATTCGATCCAATAGATTCCAAAAACTTATACATGGTGTAGGACAGACTACAGAAAAAAAATTACATCAGATTATCTGCTTTGTGAAACTCTTATTTCTCATTGCAATCCCTACGGGATATGATATTTTCAAGCTCAATCAAAAATTAACTGCCAAGTTATTTTTCTCTCCGTATGCACCAGTCACTACGAGATGTATATCCCAGTGTACAATCAACAGAGACAGACAGGTATTCGGTGATATGTGCACTGTGGTTAACTAAGAAACCAAGGCAAGTTTGTTGGACGAGGCATCACGTCATGATGAAACAACCGGTACACATCACCAGAGGTATGTGTAGCATTACGAATAATATGGAAGCTCGCCGTTGGTCGTTTATATCGTAAGAAGAGAAGACTGACGATGAATTCTCAAGGTTGGAAGCTGCCTATTGTGGTTCACTACTGAGAACTCCCCACCTTTATGTTTCAATTTCAGTATAATATAAAAAGCCGAGTACGTGTGGCATAGGGCTCGTATTTTCGAAACTTCAGCTCAAACTTTTCACATAATATCTACTACATTACTTTCCACGTAATTTGATTCATTTTGCTACTAAATAAATTATATCCCAAAAGCACATTCGTTTCGTGGAGCAAAGGTCACTATATCAAATTTAATTCATTGTGGGTACTATGCGCTGACCGCAACAAAAACATGACATACAAATGGTTAACAAAGCGCGACTATTTGGTAGCCGCATACAATACAAAGTTATCATACTTTAGTTGTTATCAGCAGAAATATATAATAGAGAATGAAGACAGAGGTATAAAAGAAACAAGAACAGTATCAACAAAGAGATATTTATTCCTGAATTATATCTTAATCTGGTTGTATGTAAACATTAATTGGAATTATTACGACTTTGAAAGATGGCTTTATATTTGGTTGGTAGATAATTGTACTCATTATTTGGATAAAAGACTCAGTTGAATAATAACTACTGAAAACAAGTCGAAAGAAGAATGTCGCAAATGGACTGCATGAGTTTGCGCGGCAAAATTTCAAGCAGAGACATATAGAAAAACAGGACATTATAAAGTGATCTTTCAAAAAATTCTATGAAATAGAATTGATGAATTATCAAAAACTCGTAGTCCGAGTGTGCTACAAAAATACTTTGGGAGTAAGCTTTCACATTAACGTCTTGAATAGAGTGGCAACTGTAGACACATGCTTCGTGTTATTGGAACTTTTCTGTTCAGTCTAACCAAGCCCATGATGATCGTACTTTCAAATCTACAGCAGCTCCATTCACCATAATGAAGTCGAAGTGGTAGGCTCAGAAGGATACAAGACACTCTATAATAACTCATCAAGGACATTTAGTTCGAGAAGGCTAAAATGATTTATTCTAAGCATATCTTGTTAGGATGATTTAGTATGTAACAGAAAACGTTAATTTCAAGTATGTACTTATAGTGATTGACGTATTTTGTTGAAGAGCTTGTGCAGTGTCAATCAAGTCAAAATCATTTAAGAATAATACTTCGCGATCAATACTTTCTTGATAATACAATCTTCAAAAATAGAGTTCCATAATGGGAAATCCAGAATCAATATTCTGCATATAGAAATACGGATATATATACAGTATATAATGTTGAGCGGAAAATATGAAGAGAAGAAGGCTCTTCTATCGTTTGGTGTAGAGCTGTGTTTCTGTTTATTTCTCCTTGTCATCTTGAGGCTTTTTTTCCGTACTTATTTCCATACATATCTATTTTGTATTATTTAAGAGGATTCTTGCCATTTGACACCGCTACTCTACAGTTTTGACATATCACTCCCATGTTTTGGCAGGGCTACCTCTTTCCCTCTTCTCTGTCGATCTGGCTTGAAGATTTGATTTGCATTCTCTCCTACTGCGTTCTTTGTAAGTGGCCTCAATATTCCAGTTGACTGTCTCCTGTAACTTTCTTAGCAGGTCCGACATCAAAATATTCTTCTTCTTCTTCTTCTGTGGCTCTACAGTCCTGGGTGAACTTTGGCCTCTTCCACAATTTTCCTCCATTCGGATCTGTTTGTAGCTTTCTGCCTCCAGTTGTTTACCTTTAGCTTTCTTAAATCTTGCTCCACCTGCTCCTTCCATCTCTTCCGTGGCCTTCCTCTCTTCCTTTTTGTGTGCATTCGAGTATTCATTACGTTTTTGTTAATCTTTCTTCACCCATCCTCTCTACATGCCCTATCCATCTTATTCTTTGAGATTTGATAAACTTGACTATGTCTTCGTTTCCAATTAGTTCACTTATTTCGTGGTTGTATCTTATCCTCCATATTCCGTTTTCGTTCACCGGGCCGTATATCCGTCTCATAATTTTCCTTTCAAAACATAATAGTTCATTTTCTTCCTTTTTTCTTAATGTCCACGTTTCTGAACCATATGTAACTACTGGCCTTACTAACGATTTGTATAGTCTTACTTTTGTATTCCTCGTGAGCAGTTTCGATTTGAATATTTTCGCATATCGATAATATGTTTTATAACCTTCCCTTATCCTTGTTTGTATAGCTTCTTTTACGTTGTTTTCATTATTTAATGCCTCTCCTAGATATATAAAGTTGCTCACTCCCTCAAAGTTCCAGTTTTCTATGGTTAAGTTTTGCATGTATCTTGTTGTTTGTGAGGGTGACATTTTCATGTATTTTGTCTTGTTTTCATTGATTCTTAGACCTACATTTTCAGCTCCTTCGCAGATGACATTTAATGCTTCTCTTAGCTCTATAATGTCTTTCGTTATTATTGCTATATCGTCTGCATATGCACAGACCTGTACGGCTTTGTAAGCAATGTTTCCACTGTTCTTGATTTGGCTTACCACTGAATGCAGCACAATGTTGAAGAGTAAGGCTGACAAGGAGTCCCCTTGTTTAACACCTGTTTGAATGTTGAAGGTTTCCGTTAATCTTCCGTCCACTTTTACCCTTCCTCTGACGTTTATAAGTGTCATTTCTACGAGTCTCATAAGTTTGTTTGGTATACCTATGCTTCTCATTACTGCATATAGCGCTTTTCTTGATATAGAGTCATATGCTTGCTGGAAATCTATAAATAGTATATGCAGATCTCTTTTATACTCGTATGCCGTTTCCATGCACTGTCGTATTGTGAATATCTGATCCGTAGTGCTTCTATTTGGCCTAAAGCCACATTGATAGTCTCCGAGTATCTCTTCAGTATAAACCGCCAGTCTCCAGGCCAAAATGCATGATAAAATTTTGTATGTTACATTAAGTAGAGTTATTCCCCTGTAGTTACTACATTTCTTTTTGTCTCCCTTTTTAAGAATAGGCTGGATAATTCCTTCCTCCCACTGTGCTGGCATACGTTCCTGTTTCCATATACTGTTTATTAACTCATGAATTTTGTTGATTAATTGTTCCCCTCCGTTGCTTAGCAACTCAGCAGTTATTGTATCATTACCTGGAGCCTTCCCTTTCTTCATTCTATTTATTGCTTCCTTAATTTCTCCTATCGTTGGTTCCTCAATATATGGTTCAGCCGTCCGATATACCTCATGATTCACCGTTTGTATTTCCTCTCGGTTCAACAGTTCGGAGAAGTGCTCTTTCCATCTTTGTATTATGGCTTGTTCTTCTACTAGCATGTTTCCATTCTTGTCTTTTATTCCATGCGCTCTTTCCTATACGTTATATTTTGAATTTGGTCCAATTCAGTTTTTCCCTCTATTTTCCTAAGAAATCTCATTTCGACGCTCCTTATTGAAGTTGTCCATAATTCATCTCCTCATATTAGAACTGGAGCTACCACTTTCTTGATTACTTCAACCTTTGTGAAGGTACCTCCTTTTTCAACAAGAATTTAGATTTTCAGGCATTGAAGAGTCTCCCATCTCTACTAACCCTTTCAGTCATTTTCTGTTCTAAGCTACCATTCGCAACTCCTGAATATCTAAAAAACCTAACTTGTTCTGATACGGTGTCATCTATTTTCATTCATTAATATAGAAATAGTTCAATTTTCGAGAATCCCATTGTATATAATTTATTTTCTTCTGATGTGAATATAACTACACAAAGTTTGGCACTACTGGTATGCTCATATAACCTATCAATGTGAATAAGAAACATTAGAAAAATTATTCAGCATGAGTTTTTCAGGAACTAGGGACTGGAAATCATTTCTATAATATTGATAAAAATCATGGCGAAGGAGATCAATAATTATCAAAATAATCTGAATATATTTATTCAAAGTACATT
Organism: Dromius quadrimaculatus; assembly: GCA_963989225.1. NCBI lineage: Eukaryota > Metazoa > Arthropoda > Insecta > Coleoptera > Carabidae > Dromius > Dromius quadrimaculatus. The sequence continues at coordinate 11,924,117 of OZ022328.1, forward strand.
GGACGTTTCAGTGCCAAGAAATTAGAATTCTCACTAATTGATGGCAGCACATACTGGCCTCTTATTCTTTTAAATACCCGTGATAGGTTTTTTGAATCGGTCTCAAGTTTTTTGTGACTTACACTCGAATTCTTGAAATTCAAGTATTATATTCTGTAATGTGACCAATGTAAATTATTAATAATCTATACATTTTTCAAGGTTTTATTGAATAAAAACTACTTTTGATTTTTAATTCCGTATACTTATTTAAGACTTTGATGTTTTGATCCTTTAACTAAGGATCTTCTTCAGAAAACAATGGTACAAAATAAAACTGGGCAAGTAACTGGATACCAAAAATATACAGAATACTAGATGTGATAACGTGGATATCGCACCTGAACAAAAAGTATAAAATCCTCTGGCATTCACCCAAGGATCGAGAAAAACCACGTGAAAACCCCAAACAGAGGAATATGTCCTACTTTGAACAGCTCCACACACATCCCAAATCACAAAATACACGACATTTCAACAAGACAGCGTAGCGCTACTCTTTGCTATCGGCTTGGCTCATAACTGCAGTGTCAAATAGTCTTCAGTGTACTTTATAATCCAAAATATACACAGAACTACACCAACTAAAACATAGTCACTATATATGTTTGTTATTGATTACAGAAAGCCAAACATTTGATAATTCAAAACCATCAGTATGGTTGAGGCTATTTGGATGTTTAAGTATATCAATTGCTTCTCTAACTAACCTACCATGAATCGATGAGAATCTTGCAACTATTCTTGTTTCTTGAAACTTGATGTCATGCAAAAACTTGATGGCATGATCAGCTGCAGAAGATTTATTTGGATGCATGGTTTAATCTTATACATCTTCTATGTTCAACAATGCGAGTGTTTGAAGTTCAGCCCGTCTGACCAACGTAAACTTTTCCGCAGGTACAAGGGATCTCATAAATGCTCGAAGATTGTAGGGGTATAACGTCCTTAACAGGTCTCACATACTGCTTGATTTTCATCACGGGAGCGAAAGAAACTTTGAAATTATATCTTGTTAAGATCCTTCCGATCTTCTTTGAAGCATTGCTCACATAAGACACTGAAGACTATTTAACACTGCAGTTCTAAGCCAAACCAATAGCAAAGAATAGCGCTACACTGTCTTGTTGAAATGTCATGTATTTTGTGATTCGGGATGTGTGCAGAGCTGTACCAGGTAGGACATATTCCTCTGGTTAAGGTTTTCACGTGGTTTCCCTCAAGCCTTGGGTGAATGCCTGAGGATTTTATTCTTTTTGTTCAGGTGTGATATCCACGTTATCACATCTAGTATTCTGTATATTTTTAGTATCCAGTTACTTGCCTTGTTTTATTTTGTATCATTGTTTTCTGAAGAAGATTCTTGCTCAAAGGACCGAAACGTCAAAGTTTTGAATAAATATACAAAATCTAAAATCGAAAGTTGCTTTTAATGTAAATTATTTTTACTACTATTACTAACTCAAGGTGTTTCTCTTCTTAATGTTGCTCAGATGATTTTTTGTATATTTTGTTTCCAATTTCGCACATTGTTGCTATTTTAGCTGATGATGGCGACCACTTCTCTTGGTGCCGAAACGTCCAATGTTTTTTCAATAAATTTATTCGAATTATTTCAATAACTATTGACCTCCTTTGCCATGATCTTCATCAATATATAACTCATGATCATCACAACGATTTACATTTCTATAATAACTAATATCCATTTTGGACTACTATCATTAGAGTACAGCCAATATTCTCGATGTTTCATTCACCACAAGATATGTATTCACAGAATGTACGTGTCCACGGCGGACTCTATACCAGGCGGGAGTGTGACCCCCACTACCACAGCAGTCGCATGACGTCAGTAGGCTGGTTTTTACACAGTTTAATGCGATGTAATAGTATTAAATTTGTATTTTAGAACTATAATGTTTACGCAGAATGATTATTGACTTACTAACAACAATAATAACGGTAATTCTCTTGTCTCTGAATATAGTTTCAGAGTAAAACGCTGTAATGCGATAAATGTAACTCAAAATAACAGTTTGCTATCAAGTTGCAAAATCCCTCACTTGTCCTCTTCTTTTGTAAGTCTATTTGCAATTACTCTTAAGAAATGATCTTCTTCTATTTAAGAACTTGAAGATATATAAAAAGAAGCTGTAAGTTGTTGCAAATATTTAGGATGTGATTGCATATCAATCATGTAAGACCAAATAATAATTTTTGAAGTGTAGCGCTTTTGATTTGAGAAAAGGAGACATATTTGTTCACTTAAGTACAATAATTGCCCAATTCTCTCTTCACCGCCTTCGTTCTCAGACATCATTATCTAAATTCTAAATAAGTATTGACAAAATCAGTTTCATTTAACATACATCCTGAAATATCTCTCAATTTGGATGATGTATCAAGTTCATTTGTAGATAATGGAGTGTTATTATGCTGTTATTCACTCAAACTTACCAGTTTATTCTTGAAGAAATACTTTGGGCTCAGATTTCTATCTATTTCAATATGAAAGGAACGACTTACTGCTTTGGAATCCATTTTGTAAATAATAATACCGTCATCATTTACTTTTACAAAAATATCGCCATTTATAGTTTTGACAAATTCAGGTGCTTTTTTAAGCAGTAAGTCAAAATTTTGAACTCTTTTTTCCATTAGTTGTATTTCTAATATCTCATTAGTTTTTTTTTGTTCTTTTTCCTTCTGATTTCAAAATTTCGTTCGTTTAAGATTTTTTTTTAGTATTTGATTCCATATTCAAATAATGAGGAAGTCCAGGAAAGATTGTTTGAAACGGATTAGGTTTGAAATGCGGTTTATCGTAATAAAAAGTCCTAATTTCTCCTGGATAATTGTATGTATTTGTATAGCTAGTTGCAATGCAATCTTCAGAAATTCAAATGTAGTTACATTTTCTTCTGTACTATCATAATTGCTTTTACAAGCTGAGACACAGCATTTGCGGAGTATGTTTGAATTGAATAATATGTATATATTTAGGTAGGTATCCGAAATATTAGAAGAAAATCTACTTCGTATCACGAAGTCATCAAGTCTACTACTATCGCTGGCTCGCTCACAAAGTCTACTGACGTCACGCTCCCCCCATCACACTTCCGCCTGGTAAATAGAGTTCGCTGTGATGTGTCCCATATCATTGGAATTGGCACAGCCAACAATAAAATATATTCTTGTCGACTGTACCAACTACATGGACTGACACTGAAAACACTGTTTCTGGTTATACTCAGACTTAGTTGCACAGTCTTTGGTTTATTTAACAATTGTTAGTTAGGTAATTGAGCTAGAGTTAGAATAAAAAAAGGACTGAGCTACTGGATCTAAGTATGGCAAGGAACAGAGTTTTCAGTATTTGCAACCGAGCTTTAGAGTATTGTTGCAAGAAGAGTTTTGATGGAATAAAAATATTCGAAATTATTTTAATGGAGAATATTCGAATAAATATTTTGAAATATAGACTAAAGTATTATTTTCCACAACCGTAATCAAAATGGTACTTGTTGATCTGGATTACATGGCTCTGAATAACATTTTGAACACAAATTGACAAGCCCGTGGCTTCGATCATTTTGAGCACGACCTGAAGTTAGCACAGCCGTATTAAGAACGGACTTGAGCATGTTTTACGTGGTTCTCTTCATCTGAATCTGAAATCGTACATAACCTATAAAACATATAAATTTAGTGACAGCTGCGTTGAAATTATTTGGAGAATAAAGTTAATTTTTGAGAAATATGAATCAAGAATATAATGAAACTGACGAAAAAAATCTCATGGGTACTCCACCCGAGATTACACAGGCAGCAGCATAAGCAACAACAGAATTGAAAGAGCTGAGAATATTTATTCTGAGAACGCCGCAAAAACTTATATTGAAGAAATATTCGATCAGATAAATCATGACACAAAAATATATGTGAAAAAGTCTATGATTTCCTTCAACAACTGTCAAAATTTTTCAAATCTTAAGTTTTGATGGTTCTAATTTGCGGTTGTAGGAAAAGTATAGTATGCTACTTGTTTTATGAACTTTTTGAACACGCGTTTCTTCAAACATTCGCTTCGCTCGTGCCTGAAAAACTTGTGTCTAAAGAGACTTTTATAAAACATGTTACATAATATACTATTCTCAACTTGTACTTGAAGAATGTTCTTTAATATAATAGGGAAAATTTTATTAGTACAGCCAGAAACAGAGCTCATGATACAAGCCATCGAATTTGGGTGGTGTCTATGAACGAGACATACATAAAATTCAGGCAGATTGTCTATCTTATCATCAAATTTTCATGAATAATCTTCTACCCTAACAATCTTGCCAATCTTCGTGAATTGTAGTCATCTAGTACGTTTTCTGCTTGACTGTATATACCTTGGAATAATTCATGCAATCTCAAACGTACAGTTGATTTAAGTTAATAATTGTTGCTATATTGTATCAGGGTCTGTAAATTGAAACTACTTCAATATACTGAAAATTATTAATTTGTTCTAATTTGATTTCATTCTTTACTATACTGTAATACTGCTTTTGGTGATTGATTCAATATATTATTAGCATAAGAAGAAGTCATCAAAATTGTATATGACTCACGGTGAACATTACTAATTCTGTTTATGGTACACGTACTCTCAGTCAAGAGAACCGACTACTAAAAGTTGCAGTAAAAACTGCTACCTCTGCGTATGGAATAATATATAACGATATTTTTGCAGAATATATGCTTCTGAATGAAAATTGGATAGATATTACTTGATTTAGAGTAAATCACAAATCAAACTTGACACAAATTACAATTGTCAATAGCCTCTCGATAACAAATACTCACTAATTTGTCATTTGAGCTTTTCTACATAATAGATAGTAATTGATGATAAACTATTCTCAATATCCTCATAACTGAATAGATATTCCGATAAATTTTGGATTCCTGTTAAATCCAAGCTCCAATTATCAATAAATAACTCATTCTCCGAGCATTGTGTCTAGTCTAAGCTCGTAACAGTAATAATCATGCTTTAATCACGAATTAATAAATGAACAGAAATTTATCCTGATTAAATTGATAATATAGGTATTTATAGGATATTTAACAATGTGTCATTACGAAATTGCATATTATTGCTTCACTGATCGTGTTTTCTGAGTAGGAACAAATGAATCGTACTCCTGGATATTGATAGACAATTGAGCTCGATGTAGACGTCTTTATATGCGAACACTAGTTCCGACTGTTTATTCAAGCATTTTTGTTGTATGACCACTATGTGCTTGTGTTTTAATGGATGAGGGTGTATATATACGGTTGAGTAAATCTTCATGTTAGCTATGTAGATTAACTTTCTTATCTCATAAACCGTGAGATAAGGTTTCAGTCCCAACTTTCCATAAAGTTATGGAGCGCTTATTATCTAGGACCATCATATTAGTAGTTTGCTACAAGCTTACTATCTATTTAACTAAAGATACTTCAAATCATAAAATGGTATTTGGAAGGATTGTTAATTATACATGTAGTGTTGTATCCCTAATCAGATATAACAAATATTCCTGCTTAGTAGAAGGATGTATGATAAATATATAAATTGAATGATGAATAACAAAAATAAGTTATTATATCACAAATAAATGGTCAAATATATATTTGATCTTATTTATTTCTATGCAGCTAATTATTTTAACATTCATATTACTCGCCTTGAAGGATTCATGATCTCAAGACTACGCAACCGACCACCTATTTTGCATATTGCAGACTAAATAGCGTGTAACGGGATTATCAGTAATAGAATTCGTCGAGGGTAACAATAATTTCTTTCCAGCTAATTCGAGTCGTACATGTTTTCTTGTAGATATTTTTATTTTGTTATGTCTGCAGCAGGTAAGTTGATTTCCGCTTGCGCCTCGCTTCAATTTATGGCTGTTCTTCTTTAGTTTTTCCAGTTTTTGTTGCCGCTAAATCACAATCATTCCATAGCCTAAGTTCAGACGCTTTTTCATTAGTTTTGGTCTAAAATAAATCACTAGTTGTTGCTCAAAACAATTGAAGTGAAAAAACAGAAGAACATTATGATCGAATTATTATCGATGTCCCAATTTGAGTTGAAAACATTACTTCAGTGTTTCTTTTGGGGTTGATCATTCTGATATATGATGACAATAGTCTCTCTGCATCGAGATATTAGACAATTGTGGTTAGCTACGATACTAGTTTCTGGAACGTTTTGAATTAACGTATTGTTTCCATCAATATGTGTGTACCTTTGTTTTGTTTCATAATATTTGTTGCGATTTGGGATCAAAATCAGGATGACTGTACAGAGTTTGATCACAAATTATATTCACTCTCAACTTTATTGGAATAAAATCATTATTATAATAACATTTGTAGAATTGTCTCTGCAATACTGATTTGGAGTTGATCATGTTTCATTAAGAATTGAATAAGCAAACATTTGATGCTCCGTAATTTATTTTGAGCACGAAGGCAAATGAATTCTGTGATAAAACAGAACGGTAAACAGTCGTTGGAAAGTTGTATTGACGGAACGAGAAAGTCAAAGTTAGCCGATAACCACTAGATATAAACACTATGAATTACAGGCTGCATAGTGTTAACCTAGTTATAAAATTTTACACGTTGATTTTGAAACAGCAATGAAAATTTATGAGCGTATAACAAACGTTTAATCGCATCAGGCTTCATTTCTAAATGGTTCAACAAACACGGCACCAAATTTCATTATTTTATCCAACGCGCTTCCTCTTCCATCATGGAACGACAGTACTGCTGCCGGTTACCTCCACCATCCTCGCCTCTAACAGCGTTCACAAAATTTATAGCTTTAGGCAGACTTCAATCACAAAATTCAAATTTTCGGATTGATGGGTGTAATCGTAACTATTGGAGGATACCCGCTTCTCATACATATACTATAAATCAATATTCATTTCTTACGATGAAATTTTCTAGTTGAATAGGAGAGACATATGTTACATCACAATAATTAATGTTAGAGAATCATAAAATCAAAACAATGAAGATAAACGAGAGATAACATAATGATAGCACTGAAATTCTGAAAATTGAAAATTCACTTGGTAATGTGTGCGTAGATAAAATCTTACATGTAACTGTTGGCAAATTTCGAAGCATTTTTGCATGTTGCTGATAAAGGGGAACGATTTGAAGTGTATGTACCAATGTGTGAAGATAATTTCAAGCCTTTGGCAATCCGCTAAGGAACTTGTCTGAATTTAATGTAGCGTTCAAAGAGACGTACATATCTCAGTATGTAGAAGAGGTATATCAAGTGAAGGAGAACATAACAAAGACTTCTGCCGATGCCAAAGTCTTTAATCACCCGCTCTGTCAGGAGGAGCAGGTAGCACGCGCCCGTGTGCAAATTCGTAGCGCGTGCACGCGCGTTCGCATCGCACATCCTACTCGCGCTTCATTAGTAGAGATAATAGATGCTGTTTGTGTTCAACATTGAAGTTTTGATTAGAATAAACCGCGCGTGTTACTCGGAAGATGCTCCGAATTGCGGGATTCACCTGAATATGCTTATTCTAATGCAGTGGTGTTCTTTGCAATGCAAGAGAAACAAATTGAATACTATCAATTATAAAACTACTCTTATCCTGGATATTATAGCTAATTTTGTCGAAAGTCTTATGAAAATTATCTCCTAATTGATCATTTTAATCAATGATTGTTGGAGCTATGAATATAGAGCGGCAAATATAAATAGTATACAAAATCGTATCTTTTATGAACTCATCAGTAAGTCATGGGGCTCAGAATCAAAATATGAATCAATGCAGCAAACCATAAAAGACATCAAATCAATTACAAGGCTATATACATTCCACAAAAATAAAAACGCATAGCTTAAGAATGCATCAAAAATACCGATTCTTCAAACCACCATAACTCGATTGATTTCCATCCAAAATAGATTAATCTTCCAGTTTTGGGAAGTTTGGAGCTTCCTATTTCAGGGCATGTGAGTTATTCTGATGACAAGTTTATCGCACTCCCTACCACACCCGTGAGGAAAAAATGATCTTGATGTCAAGAGAAGTCAAAGTTGACAATTTGTTTTGGGTGCAAGAAGAATCGTAGGCTCAACCTACGACCCAAAAATTCATTTCTATCAATTTTTCTTGGAATTGCAAAAAAAAAACAAGTGTTTGCAACGCAAGAAAAAATACACTCTGCGCTTTTTTGGACAGAAATTGATGAGCTTTCGAGTGAGAAGCTTTTTTTCGATAGTATGCAAATTGACAATGAAATGTATTCAACAAGCTCAACAATTTTTATGCAAGATCAGTCGAGTTTTGACTAAAAAAGCGCAAATATAATTTTTTTTTGTCTCATTCATAACTTTGTGTCAAATCGTCGCAGACATTCGATTTTTTGTGCAACTTGAAAATAAATTTTGACATTTTTTGATATAAAGAACATTTTTTCATCCTGAGAAGTGTGTCAGGGAGTGCGATAAACATGATCTGGAACAGAAAACCTCAAGCTTTCCAAAACTTAAAAATTCATCTATTTCCGATCAAATTTAACCGAGTTATGGGGACTAGAAAAATCAATATTATTTTTATGTGGTGTGTTTTTTTTTTTCTTTTTACCGAGTGTGGTATCTTGTCATAGCACGTTTCGATCTATCAATAGTTTTTAGTCAGGTGACTGCAGATAATCGAAAATTCAGAGTGCATTGAATCAAGTGATTGATTTGGTGTCGTGTATAGATTACTGCGTTGAGTTTTGCTACAATCCAATTCTAGTCTTATATTGAACTATGTAACTTGCTGATGAACTCATGAAACGTTTACTTTTGTAAAGTATTTGTATTGAAGTATCACTTCTCAGTAAAGAATATCGCTCGAAAACTTATTTCTAGGAGTTTCTTCAATATATTTCCAAGCATAAATCTTTAGGGATATCAATTTTACAGCTTGATGCTAATAGTTCAAGTGCTTGGCAGAAGATTCAAGTACTCCGAGAGAAATGAATGGTTAAGATACCAGTTAAAGTGATACGGGTAGCAATTTCAATAATAACCCTTGAAACTGGTACCTAGTAATGAAGTATATGCAATAATACGTAGTGAATCTCTGCAGCTAGCGTGGTGCTGTTTCACCACTTGAGTCGTAACCAGTACTATTCTATTAGTAGTTGAAAAACAAATAAAATGTCAAACTTCTAAGTTATGCGGTTAGGAGATGTTTTTTCATCTTAGATGAACTTTGCTCGTTTGAACTGAATTTGTGTATAGAGAAAAGCCTTTAAACCAATAGTCTATTTCAGGGGTAGCCATTTATTGTTTTATGATCGACTTACAGTTCAATGTTTACCACTTAAGTTTTTTCTGCAATTTTAGTACTTGAACGGTAGTAGCTTACTACTTATAATTCAAACCAATTGAGTGGTGCAATACAATTTTCTCAGAGTAGAAGTGTCCTTGATGAAATATTGGTGATTAACAGAGTATAGTCCCTTATAAACTACTGGTAATAAAGATAAAGTATTCTACAAGTCACAAAGGTATAAAGAATCAGAAAATACTCCAAGATCTGCAGAGTATCAATCGCATACGCGATGAACAGCATTCATACATCCCTGTACAACCGGCAAGGAGTATTTGAACAGCTCTATTCCCCCAACCTGTCCATTAAAACTTGTCTGCTGATTGCTCCGGTCAAAATAGATATTCACCCTTGCATAAATTCGCAAGAAGCTAAACATTGACATGAACGTTGGGGATACCATTATAATGAAGTTGTGAGAAGTCCTCATCGTTTTCGTGTGTGCAAAAAATTCTATGCGAGGTCAAAGTTCGCAAAAATAAAATACTTGAATTTTTTGGGCGAAACAGCTTGTTTTATGATGAAAATAGCTTCGACAAAAATTATAGATTTTTCAATTTTCTATCAAAATAGTCTCGACACTTTTTTTTCTAGGAATCACCATCTCGGAGAAAAAGCCATCCTAAAGTTATATTCTCCATAATATGCACACGTTTCCACGCCACCTATGAGGTACTGTATTTAACGTGGTCTCTCCGATAGGCCTACTTCACGATCTTTTTATTGAGGCTTGAAATAATATAAGGTCTACTTATTCAACGTCTTCTTCTTCATCTTCATCTTTATGAGTTGACGTAAATTGTTCAAACAACGATACATCAGTTGTTTTGTCGTTGATGTGAGGCTCATCTTCTGTTGCAGATTCCGTATCTAGACAAGACTAGCCTTGGCAGCTAATGCATGCTGTTGAACAAAGTAAGCCTACTTTTTGCAGCCTCATTTCGAATGACACCCCTTTTTGAAGTTCAAAGTGTAGTATTAAGAAGCTTTTCTAGTGCAGTTGAAAGTAGAGTGTGGATTGGCTCGGCTCCTGCTTATAAACATTTTTATTTAGTATATTAGCAGGTTAAAGTGTTGTTTGGTGATCAACTGGACTTAGAAGAATGGAGTTAGAGCTAATTAATAATGTATGAGAACCAATTTACACCCTACTTCCACCTGCACCGAAAAAGCCTCTTGATACTATTATTTGCAACTGTAATTCGAAATGCGACTGCAATACAGTAGACTTACTTTGTTCACCAGTATGCCAGGCGTGTTCAAATACTGAATCTCCAACAGAAAATGATCCTCACATCGATGACGAAACAACTGATGTATCGCTGTCAATCTCAAGGTTCTTGGGAATTCATGCAAGGGTACCTCTATCTTTAGGGCTAATTTGACCGAAATAGCAATGTATATTTTAATTAATCAACTGTTAAAAATCAAAACCTGATTGTTCCAAAAAATTACAATCTAAGATTCGGCTTCCACAATCTCATCCTGAAGAGAGCAGTAACTGAGGACTTGTATTTGAGATTATTTATTACAGATTAGAAAGTCTCAGATAGTCGAACTTGTGCACTGCAAGCCAATGAGAATGAAGTTGATACACGGCATACAGAGATATAAATCAGCAGCAGTGCCACCTAACATGATGCATCCAAAGTTGTAGTTTCAAAGAAATTTGAGAACACTGTAGAATGATCTATATTTATGAAACAAAATTTCATGAATAATTGAAAATCGAATCCTGACTATTTCACAAACGTACATATTCAAGACTTGGTCTCTACACCATCCTCCAGAATACCTACTGCATCAGTTGCATGCGGGTTCGATCAGTTTCCTCCAGATATTGAACTCAAATCTGATTCTTGATATCTTGCAGCTCATAAGACATCCTACTTGTATTCTCTAATCAATAGCATTAACATCAGAAGGATGGTACGCTCAGTCGCGTAAATAAGGTCCGCAAAACCTCGCAATGCAAATACAATCACATTACAGTAAACTGATACAATAGAACATGACTTACATGATCTATTTTATTGATTGATATTTTTCACATTTTCTGTGCTATCCCGTTCACAATAAATGCACATACTATAACGAACACATTCTATAATACAAATTTCTTCCAAATATCAATTTGACACATATCAGTGAAATGAAATAATCCAACGGCATCCATGATCCATGATCTACAATTCCATTTTCATCCAGCGAACAAAAATATTCATCAATTCCCAGTCAACAGAGAATAATTAATGGAAATTGTTACCATGGTTTGGAATTGAGAACTTTCGAAGCAGAAGTCGGCTCAGTAATAGGGTACTTTCGCTGTACGTGTTACAAAACAAATTTAAATCACTATTGGTATTCTTTTTCATGAAAAGATTTCGATTTCTGAGGTATAATTCTTTCAACAGCTGCGGCTGCTTCGTTCAAAATGGTATCAAGGATGAGAACATTATTTTAATCACTTTTTCTCATCATTTCGGACAATACTTTCCACAATATTATAACACTTCAATTCAAAATTTACAAAACTGACAGTTTGTTGACAATCACACTCCCAAATGTTTGAAAAACAAACACTCGTTGCGATATCAACGAAGCTCCCTTGCAACTGCAATCTGATTTTTTCGAATTTTGCTCCTCAGTTTCATGTTTGAGAAATTCACGCAAAATAAAATAAAATGATATATACAAACACGTGAAAACCTCTTAATTTGCTCGAAGAATTAAAACCCTCGCACTACACGTGCTCGTGGTTTTAAACTTTTTTCTAGCAAATAAACAGTGGTTTAATTCACTTATTGTATAAATAACTATTATAGAACAGTTGACATAGTCAATTTACAGAATAAAAATAGATTTGAAAAACATTGCTAACGTTATCAGAAAGTGTCGGCAATAGAGACACAAGAACAATATATCTGTGATTTATCAGAAAATTCTCCGACGCAATCAATTAATGCGGTATATTTTCAAAAAAATATATTAGTGCTAATACAACTATTCAGGAAATGACTGATATTATTTTAGTCAAATATTCATTTATCGAAAGTGATTTATGTGAGGTTTGCACTGCTTTATTACTATTTTCAAGCATTACTGTCACTCTGGCTAAAGCAGAAAGATTTTTCAGCAAATTGAAAATTATCAAATCCTCTCTTAGAAACAACATAAATCAAGATAGATTGAGTAGTCTCTCTCTTTTAACAATAGAACATCATGCAGCGGAAAACTTTAATTCAAAAACTTTTATAACAGTTTTTGTAAATAAAATTTATTGAAGGCCAACATTTTGTTTTGTGAGGGGGGGGGGGGGGGCAAATCCTAGCTACGCCACTGCGTACGCTCAAGTAGATGCAATTATATCTTGCTAGTTCTGTGGAATCAAGGATCTGTTTTCTTGGGATGACTTTCTGATAGGAAATAAAGATTCTTTCATTTGTGAAGTACTAAATCTTCAGCGTTATTCTTCTTGTTCCCTTTCAGTTTGATTTAACAAAATCAGTGCCCTGTCTTGGTAAATCCACTAAATTTTCCTGATTACCGGTCTTACTAGACATGCATCATCGGCGGCGACAGCATTGTGTTGTTGGTGCCAAGGTGTGAATCTTCCCAGCATAGTCTGTTCCTATCCATTCGCTTCTGTTAGCTGGTAATGAATTCGTGAATTGATTTCTGCCAATGCGATGCGCTCAGCTACACTCCAAAAACAACAGAGAAAGATTCAGGAAAGAATTCAAGAGATGCTAGAGGATTTGGAGCTCAGGCTTTGATAATATTGGTTGAATGTCAATTTCTAATCCTCTATTGTAAACGAAAAATAGAACTGATTTCTTCAGAGCTACATTAAACAAGTTGTTTGTGTGGATTCCCGTCAGGTTATCAATAGAATTGATTCCGTAATAAAATATTGAACCCATTGACTGGATATTATTTCATTTGCAATTATTGCAGTAAGTTGCCTGATAGATGGGTTAAAAAAATGATTGCTGATGCAATTCAAGATCAAAACTCAGAATATATCCACCCACCCGATTTTTAGAGCTATATAAGATATCAAAAAATGTTTTTATCAAGATTGACCAATAAGTCACTGCCAAATGTTTTTCAGAAGAAGAAAAGTACTGTTTAGGAAATCGCAAAATATATAAGGATTCAAGAACTTAGAGCTTTCCGTCATAGTCTGAAAATTACTGGTCGAGACAAGTATCCACTTCCAGGAATCGATGCTTTTCCCATCCTTATTGCTACTGTTCATCCCATCTCTTTGTTCCTACAATGACTAAAGTGAAATGTGTATATTATGATATTACCACCACAATTTCATTCACATTCGTACAAAATCTAAATTTTGTCCAAAATTTCTGTAATCCATCTCTGTGTTTTTCACGTTTCATACGGGTCTTTTCTCCTGCCCTTGCACAGTTCAGCCGTTTCTCTTACTTTCTGCTGACTTTGATTTCCTCAGTTTTAAAGCAGAGTCGGACAAAAAGAAGTGGCCTTTTCTCGTTGTGTCACATTACCGATAACATATCTAGCCAAGTCCGGACGCTAACTGCTCCAGGTTCTACTGACACCCGGACTACTCTGGGCTAATGAGTGCACCGTGCACTCAGGTCGAGATTTTTTGCTGAAAAGAAAAAATTATCTTGCTGGGAATGATGATAATAATTTAGAAAGAAATAATTTCAGCAAGTATAATAGATATCACAATACGGAAATTTCAGTATTTAAGGATGAAAATATCTCTTTGGATGATTCACGAGAAACTGAAAGTCGCTGATCACGTTTCTGCGATATTCACGTACAAAACAGAATAAATCAAACTGTGATATAATCTCAAAATAAAGCAGGATGAATCCATGGGTAATATTTTTTCTGTTGCTAATCAAAGAGATAACACAAACTTCAAGGAGTGAATTTTGTTAATGTTCTTCGTGATGATGAATGCTTGCTGAAGTGGAAAGTTTTAAATAATTTTAGTTCACAAATTCTAGGAAGGAAACAGCTAGTATGCTTCGCAAATTCAACAAATATCTCGTAGAAACTTTATTTACATCTGAACTTTGGAATCAATACTACCATTACGTCGTACTAGACTTAAAATTGGGTAACTAGTTCTCTAAAATTTATTCTACTGTTCAAACAAAGAGAAGTAGTTCCATACTTTTTTAATTTATCACAAGAGAATATGTTTTAAGCTTGTCTACATCTGATCTTTTGTTTTTACTGAAGTATTTCAGCTTCATTTGTGCTCTTTACAATAGAGAATTTTCCTCGTTGATATTGTGACATTTGTACGACTACAGATTACTCATGAATATGTAACTCCTATTTCCGGCACATATTTAAAATAATATTGTCCACAGGAAGAGAGCTCAATGATGTGAATCCTAACTAGAGTTCACTGTTAATTGATCCCTAAAAGAATCTTAGTCAGGTCTGAAAGCTGAAAATATATTTATTCGGACATTCCTTTCATCCTCATCCATCTCCTCATCCTTAGGATTGATATCGGACACATCCAAATCACTGAAAGTTATGATTAATAGTTGCAAGTCTTTGTGAAGTGATACAAATTCATCTTCTATTTTTATCACATGTTGAATGCAGTTATTTCATTGTCGCTGTCCAATATCTTCAATTTTTTGTCTGATCAATTCAATGACGCTGGAGTTTAGATGCGGCGAAACATCTTCTTCCCAATATTTTTTTTTACTTTGCTCCAAATTAGCTTAATATAATTGAATATACAGTATGAAGGCGGAAAACAGGTGCAGTCGGCGAACATTTACCTTCATCATCAATCCATCCTTTCTTAACAACATCATACCATATTTGATCAAAATTAGCTACAAGAGAATGGGTAGGCCATCAGAAAGACAACCCTCATAAGAGCTTTTGATCTACCAGTGGAACATGGGGGGTCAAATATATATAAATATTGTTCATACTGAACTGCTGGACTCTATTTCTCATCTGCTGGCTAATCTTTTAGGATTGCAGTTTTGAGCTATGTATAATTGCAAAAAACATTCTACAATTATTAGGTAGATGGAGTTAATCCAAACTATACTAGTCAGTGTGTTCGAGGTATATCTAATGGCATTTTTGATGCAATTTTGTGCCATATTAGTAGAATATTGGAATAACTCTCAGTACCTGATATTTACTAGAAAACAAAACAATGTATAATAATGATATAGATGTTCTATTATTCATGTACATATATGAATTTCCATTATTTGTGATGATAACAATAGTTTATATATTCAGGGGCGGACCGAGAATCTGTGAGGTCCTGGGCTAACACTTCCTGGGAATCTACTTGATCAATCAAACTTGCCATTTTGTCATAAACCTGTTTTCTATAATGATGTACACGGTATGCAGAAAAGATAAAGGCAATATATTATTTTTTACAGTCACTATAAAATGATACTCATTCCAAACACTGTAGCGTGCGGAATAGAGGCCATTCCGCACGCTTAGAGGATCCTAAGAAAGTCGCGTGACGTTGCGAAAAAACTACTTCATTACTGTCATGATTTTAATTATGTCTGACTTTCTTATCATTCCTTTCAAGATTGAAGTCAATATGAGTAATTCTATCGATGTTTGATGAATTGGAATAAGATCAATGAAGCAAATTCTTTCTCAGAAAACGATATATTTTGGTTAACGATATTCACGCAGACAGAATCGATAATACCATGCTCATGTGATTTCTGCCACTCGACTTCGTCTCATGGCTGAATTATGCACGTTCGCATAGAATGATCTCCATTCCGCACTTGTATCGGAATATACCATTATTCATTTAACATGAGTTTCATATGTTGATGATCTTTCATTCGAATTTTCATAATTGGATAGTGGTCAAGGCATCATAAAAAAAATCTCATATTGGACGTATCAGCGCCGAAACAGCTCACCATCAGCTTAAGAAAATTGTTTTTTTTTTCACCTTATGATAAAAAATAGTAGTTGAGCAATAAAATGCAACTTAATTTGGAAAAAATTGCATTATTCTTCAGCTGATGATGGCGGACTGTTACGGCGACAAAACTTGCAACTAAACTTGATGTGTTTTTTCTAATATAAGGTTTTCCATTGATCCGTTGACCACTATCCAATATATGATCATCTCATGATGAAATTAAGTTATTTTTTAAAATTTGCAATACTAACCATCGTCTTTAATGGGTACTGGGGGCCCTTTATAATCACAGGGCTCTGGGCTGCAGCACAGAAAGCCTATATATAGATTCGGCTCTGTATAAATTCTATTTACATCACAGTTATTTGTTTTTCGAAGTCAACCATATTTATCGGTGTCGCATAAATTTCTAAATATTTGTTATAAATTCGTCAAATCATTAATAGAGTGAAAATTGAATCAAGGCTTTGTGAAAGAATATTATATCCATGAAAAAATCTGATAATCAGGGAGCTGGTGGCAGGAATTGTTATATGAATTTATTGTGCGAATGAAGTTGATAATTGTAAAGACGTCATTATAAAGCGCAAGAAAAACCCATTTCAGTCATTCAGGCGCTGCTGAGTTTTTGATTGAGAGTCAATTAACAATTCCAGGAAAAAACATGCTCCTATATAATCTTATTGTATCAGCCACTTATTAAAGACGTTACTTGTTGATATGACATAGACATAAATGTAATCGGTTGAAATCTATATGTCTGCATTTTCTTGCAATATGAATTTTTGAAATAGTTTTTGATATACTTGGAATAGAATGATCTTATTATCAATGTATTTTGTATCAGAAGTTTCGCAATGTTATTAGACACAATAAAACAAGCTTCAATCACCTGACTGCTCCTGCGTTTAATGAGGATGAATTTTCGAAAATGGGGCAAAAAAAATGCTTGTTTATCATTTTATTGTGTCAGCGACTAGACAGGAAGCTTCCTCCACTTATAAAGGACATTGAAAAAATAATGACTGAAATCTACGACTCTGAGTTTTCATTGGCTGACGTTTTTTTATAATTATTTCTATAAGATTTTTGTCGCTATCTAGGTAGTTCCAAGAGAAATTTCAATGTTTTCACAATTATTTTCTTCTATTTTAAGCAATTCTTCAGCAAATTAATTTGAACTACAAATATTGAGGTGAAAAGAAATCGTAAGTGAACTAAATAGTTTTATCAATTCCAGGCTTTGGTGGACCGTTATTCGTGATCCTAATTATATTTTTTCTTTCTATTTTGAGAACTATGAGTTCTAGTGTATGATATAATGTGAAATTTGCATGAATTCCGAGAACTTTTGAATGTTCACTCTCCACTGAAACACACTTTATAATATTGCAGCTATAGTGAATTTATAGTTCCATCATTCTTATGGGTCAATTCATAATATCTATCTTGTTTCCTTTTTTCACTCTCCATTATTACTCCCGCTTGAATTCTAATTTACACAATGATTCAAGTGTCTTGAAAATTATCCTATAACAATATATGAATGAATGTATGTCTTGAAATCGAAATATTAATAACAAAATTTTGGTAGATATACCTATCTTCTACTGACAAGTGATTTAAAAAAAAGTCAAATATGTGGAACAATCAATAAGTAGCGCAATCAGTAATGGAATTTATGATCGATTTTTTTTCAGTAATCAAACATAAACAACAACGTGTCTTGAGTTTCAATTCGATAATTTATGCTTCAAACTTTGAAATTTTTTGGAGTAAACTGGGAATCAAATCAAAACCGATGCGAAGTACAATAAAATGACTTAACAGCACCTTTTTTTCTGCAAATTAACAATTAGTTTTCTTGAAAAGTTTTCTATTTCTAGTTCTGATAAACGAGTAATTCTGTGGGAAATGGCTGAAACAATAAAATGATATGAAGCATTTTTTTTTTTTTTGAAATTCGATATTCATTTATTGGAGAACTCATTAGCAATTGACCTATAGATATATGCTTAAATCAGTCAGTTATATCAATGCCTGTATTCCATATCATTGTTAGCCACAATAAAATTGCATACACGGAAACTTCCCATATACGAAAGCTACGAAACAAATGAAGCTAGTTTCAATGCCTAATAGCGCAAAGTATTCCAGAAACATTGACATGTACTTGGATTGATAATTGTCTTAGGAATGATGAATCTAGAGATATTTATCATTCCTGATAGTCTGATATATGTAACAATGTAATGTATAATTTTTCACGTACGCAGATTCCTTTATAGTAAATAAGTATTATCCATACATTGAAGATGTTTCTTCCAAACCAGGGCTCTTCATGCGCGAGATAAAAACCTGTTTGCTCACAGCAGTACAAGAACTTGAATTGATTAGTGGCTGGATTACATTTTTTCAATTTAATGTCCTCGCTAAATTATTTGCGCTTCTTACTATCTACTCAAAGTATTCATGAGAATAATATTGTAATCAATCGAAGCGGTAATAGATTGAGACACGTTGAGGCTCTAAAGAGCACAGTATTCATCAAGTTCCACGATTCTTAGAGCCAGAGAAGCTCCCAGACACTCAAATTCTCAAAAGAGACGGAGAAAAGCAATGCAGCAATACTGCTAACCACAGAAACAGTTCCAGATTGAGACATGTTGAGTCTCTTATGTAAATTAATCAATGGAATCATGATAAATCATTGAGAATATAGAGTAATTGAATGAGCTATTATAGTCAGTGTATAAGCACGTGTCTATTGTAGCTGACGACTACCACTACATTTGACAAAAAAAGCAAGTACAAAGCTCAGCAATACTGAACCCATATAAGTACACCCAGATTGAGACACGTTGAGGTTTCTAGACACAATTTACGATAGGACCTCTAAGTTAAGTATATGCATATTGTGACCAATAAACACTACGACACACTATACAAGAGGCGGGTGAAACCAAACTTGCTCCCTCGCAGTGATTCTACGTTAAGTCGGTTCGATACTGTGGAGTCACCAGGTGGCCCCTCCAGCAGTGATTCTACTTTAAGTATTTCAAACACTGTGAAGTCAGTAATGACTTCGCCAGCGGTGCTTCTACGTTAAAATAATCAAACGCTGTCAAATCATGAAGACTTCTTCAGCGGTGCTTTTACGTTAAATTAATCAAACGCTTCGAAATCACGAAGACTTCATCAGCGGTGCTTCTACGGTAAATTATTCAAAAACAGCAAGAATATTCTAAGTTCAAAACAGCAAAAATATTCTAAGTTCCTTATATGGCCTTTTAAAAAAACAAACAAAGTCAAAAATTGTGTCAGACAGTTGTGCTAACGTACTTAGCACAAAAACTTCACTTGGACGGTGAACACTCTGAAGATGACACTTGGTATCGGAGCTGGAAGCGTATTTTGGAACGGCTGCTCGGAAGACTGGACTTACAAAGAAGTGACTTAAGTCGGCCAGGAGGCCTTATTTATACCCAAATTTTGATGAAACCTTACTTACCATGTTTTTAAATTGAATTCATATTAGCGCTAACAGTAATGTAAAGAATACATACAGAAAAAAAGAAGAAGTAATGTTACAAATACAAATTTCATTACAATAGCGAATTTCCTATTACTCCTCTGTTAGATACATCCTTTCCTGATTTTATCTCCTTAACATTAAAATTGTCCTAAGTATTTTTTCAATCGGTCGGTAATACAGATTATGTCGGTGAATTGAAACTGTCAAATGTCCAGTGTTTTTATTTGTGTATTGTCAAAGGTCACGAACATAAAATAAAAAAATATACAATATACAACATACTTACAGGACAACGGTAGATTACATTTAGGTTTTATTACGGTAAGACACAAGACATAAATACAGATCATACGATATCAATTGCTTTCCATTTCAGGTGTTTTTGAAACCCAACCTTATTCTTCCACATGTGAAATATATTAAAACGTATTTGAAGCAGTTGAAGACTGATGAACTAACGGTAAGCGGTGTTGTATGTTGAAGCAGAATTACTGAATCTAAAATTTACAGGGTGTGCAATGGATGAATTAATTTTGATGGACTTTAAAAAATTATTGACGGTAGCAGAAGGCTCTGGGATGTGCAACTGAGACGGATTTTGGGGCCTAATTCGTCACAAGTTCTATGAGTACATTTGGGAAATACTTTGCTGAGTAACGAATGCTGACTAATATATTGTGCCACACATGCTATCGGAAGAATAGTGCGCATTTGTTATTCTGCTCCTGGCTTTATAATCTCTTCGTATATACCTTCTCTATTCGTGTTCACCTCATATCTTGGTATTATTCTTCCATCTTACAATTGTGTGAAGCAGAATACTGTTTCTCTCTATGAAGGGCTAGAACTGTTTTGCGCATGCTCTCATGGAAAACTTCTTTGATTCAAGTGCAGTCTTAATTGGAATTTGGAATTGAATAGAACATCAAACATCTATATGATTATCAGGGAAGCTCGATGCGCTATTGCATTATTACTCAATATATTAGCAATAATTGAATTACTGAACGCATCCACGCAGTACCAACGTAATAGTAAGTCATGAATTGGCCAGATCAAAAGTGATAGGCCGTGGTTTCATCTTGGAGTTAGACAGACAGTACATGGTTTTGACCCAATTCTTCAAAGCGTATGATACACAGATACCAAACATTCAAGTGGTCACTTAATTGCTAAGTCCAGTAATTAAAGATCATAAACATGCGCTATACAGGCCAGCTCCTTAGACAGAGATGTGGTATATTACATTTGAGGTGGGAAGTATTTCATTACAACTGAGAGCTTCTTATATAATCGAGAGGCGAAGCCTCGAGGATCAGATATACCTCGAGGCTGATATGAAATCCTCACCGAAGTATGTATACTATTTTATTTACAATCATCCCTAATTTTCCGAGAAATAATCCAATTCCGTTCTTTTTTCAACAATTTAAACTGATGTAGTTGTCTATGAAAACAAGAATGTTTTGAAAGATGAGTGCAGATATCAATAAGTTATAACAGTGAAAAGGAGCTATACACTTGCCCCGAATCGAACAAAAGTGCTACGTATGTGAGTTCGTAGCGATTTTGTTCATAATTTACAGATTTATGAATTTATAAGACATAGATTCACACAGAATTGCAACATAAATCCGTTTTTTTTTCAATATTAATTGTTTTATGTGGATCATTAGATTATATGATCGGTATTTCAGACAGCACGGTTTATATTACTCCAACAAAGATTTATGACTGATACTAAGCAACTGCATAAACATTTTCCACCCAAGAGATGAAAGTGTCACTTCCAACCCGTGAGCTAGTCATTGCAGTAGGAAATTACATACTTTTCAACCTCCAAACGGTTAAGAATTGGCATATTACTATAATGATTGTGAATAAAAGTGTTATCACAATGAATGAATTTCCAGGTGAGCATGCAGTACATATTGCTGCATGGCTGAACTTGTATCAAACAACCATCTGTAATGTTTGTGTTGAATTATTCCATTTGAAACAGACCTCAGATATGATATTTTGTGTATAATAATATGAATTCCTTAGTCCCTTAAATTGCTACTCAAAGATCGTATCTCTTTGTTATCGGAGCGCGGTAGTTCCTATAGCATCAATGTTTGAACAATAATTTCTCCTCAATTTACATGATCAAAAGAATAAACAGAGATCTGATATCAAATATTGCAGTGAGTCAATAGTACTGATAAAGTTATTTTGTTGTAATCACTTATGAGTTTAGCTATGTTCGAGTCACATACGTATTCAATTCCATGAAATAATGAAGTCATTTATTAGCTCAAACTTTGGAGAGAAGCTTATTTTAATATTTCAATATTCGTATGTTTGAAGTTGTTCATAAATAATGTAGATTCACCACCTTCAATCTACAAAATATGCTGTAATGCCAGATAAGGTAGTGCTGAGCTTCAGTTGCTCGGATTCTGTTTTCTTCTCTTCAGCCTTTGCTATATTTCCATAGCTCGATAAATCAGAGAAGAAATAACAAACAATATAATTTGAAGACTGTGATATTATTCTGGCTTCTTTTAATTAGAAAACCTGATATAGAGAACATTCAACAAAGAAACAAAAACGGTTTTCGATAAAGACATGGATTTCATTGCATACGAAGTTGCTCACTCACGCACTGCAAGCTCAAAGCGGTATTGGAGCTCTTCAAATAAAAATGGATCATTCATATTAACTAACTATGACTTGCTTGTATTTGGACTGGGGATAGTTGTCAAGATGGTCGATACACTATCTAGTGAAAGCTAAATACTCGTATTCATACCCTACACACAATTGCACTCAACATGTTGCTTGAATCATAAATACTTCAATCAACAAAACAAATTTTTCGGAAATAGTAATTAAGGTACCAAGGGTGTTGGAAGGACAATAATGCCTGATGTCAATAGTGTACTTTCCGAGGGCATCCGGTTGGAGGTGTGTTCGTTGACCGTAGGCATTATCGTCCGTTCAACTCCCGTGGCACCATCAACGTTAAATATTCGACTAATGTACTATTTCATCCAAAAATTTTAGCGAAGTATGTCCTGTCATTGTGATTTCTGTCAGAGAAATTACTCTAGTTACTCGCTGTAACTAGGAAACGTGATATTCTTGTTTGTTATTTTCTCAAAATGATGCCCAAGGGCATTATAATATCAATAGTTAATTAAAATTGTCTTTCATAATTGGTCAATATATTTTGTTCAATCCTATTATTGAAACATGTTATTTTTTACTTGGATACCAATCTTGAGACTGTTTGTTTTTGTCAACTACAATGATTCCTATGACAACGGGTGGGCGAAAGTAGTGAGTGTAATTACTTTCGTCCACTTACTCTTTCATAACGAAATAAAGAATAAACTACAATACATTTTATCACATGTATTTATTGGTATGAAAATGAACTTACAATTATTAAAAATTGCGTTACTTAAACAAGATATACCAGCAACTGAAAACTGAGGAGACTGTAGTTATCGTAGTAACTTTTGTAATATCAACTTGAGTGCTATTTCTATTACTTGTTTTCTCTTCTTTGTTAATTAATTTCCTCGCACAATTTAATTATTATCTTGTTCCATTTTAGTGTCACAATTTATATCAGTAAAAATATCAGCACAAAACAATTTTAATATTTTTGACAGTTGCGGATGTTTATATTTACATGATCCATAACAACGCATCCGCCGCCTATGCTACTTTAGACTTTATACATGATCTTTGTTTGTAAGAAGTGTAAAAGATTTTAATGTTACAATGAATGTTTCAATAATAGGATTGAACGAAACGCTATACAGCACTCGTGAAGAAACGAATTCGCTCATTTGTGTGCCTTTGCACACTCGGCTAGCGCCTCGTGCACAAAACTGCCACCCGCGTGAGCAAAACTCATAATTTCTTCACTTGTATTGTAATATACTATTTCATTATGCTAGGTGATATTGATATCATTGAAGGGTTCCTGGTTATATTTGTTCGAGGATTTCGATTTGTACAAAAATATTGTGGCATGAGTTTCTAGTTTAATGGAATGTCAGGTACGTCATACTGCGATGTAATTGAGCTATGGATGAGGCTGAATGCGTTTTTTACTTGATTAGAATTATCGCTAATTCCAATCGGAATCCGACTTGTGTTTTTTGAAGGATAAATAGCAGAATAAATTGTGAGAGATATAGGAAATACGCAGGTGAATAAGACATCATGATTCTAAGCAGAATATCAGCTTCATAGCACTTTCTATTGACAAAAATAATTTGAGAACGAATGCTGGGAAATAAAACACGGAGAAATGCTCTTGATGCACTTCTGGGCTGCTGATATATGGATGAACAAGAACACAAACTCTAGATGAATGGTAAAAGGTGCGATGCCACTTTGTTACAATACACTCAAAGAATGTGATCCGTCATCAGCTCCAATACGGGATCGCATTCAAAAATTGGGAAATCATTCAATTTTGATGACTGGAATGATAATTTTATTGAATTTGTTACATTAGGTAAGACTGTCATTGCTCAATTTTACGAGTTTATTAGTTTGTTAGTTCAATTAGTTATGTGATCGCTTATAACTGGATGATGAGTCTTGAGTTATTCTGGTAGTTTAGTTTTATTGTTCAGATAGTGAAAACGTGAATATTGAAGTTGATGGAGTGATTGGTGCTAGTGCTAGGTGAGTTGAGTTACTGGGTGTGTAAGTTGAGTTACTTGGTGTATTTATATGAGTGAAATGTTCATGGTTCGATTCAGAGAATACAGGAATGGAGTATCTATGGTACGACTTGGAGCCGAGCATGTGTGATGCGACTGTGGTTGGTTGCCGATGGCTCAGCGAGCAGCTTCGAGCTATAGTGTGCTGTGGCTGACAGTCAGCGATGCAGCGAGCAGCTTTGAGCTGTAGTACATCTTATCAGGCTGCCGACGGCTGAGATTGATCAGTGAGACTGTAGCAATCCTGACCAAGTTGCGGCTTTGAGTTTAACAAGGGAAAAGTATGTGTGTGTGAGAATGGAGTGTTTATAGTGCGGCTTGGAGTCGGGTATGTGTATTGCGACTGTGGTTGGTTGCCGACGACTCAGCGAACAGCTTTGAGCTGTAGCGTGCCGTGGCTGGCCGCCAACGATGCAGCGAGCAGCTATGGGCTATAATAATCCTTGCCAGGTAACCAACGGCTGGGATAGAGCAGTGGGACTGAAGCAGTCCTGACCAGGTTGCCAACGGAGGAAAAGTGTGTGTAGCTGTATGTGTGTTGGAATTGTTGATACCAGTAATTTCTCACTGAGCCTTGTGCTTACATATTTCAACACTTTCAGGGCTACGAGCTAACCACCAGGTTCAAGAGGACTGTGGGCTCATCCGAACGCTACACCGCAATTATGTGATTATTACGGGGGATCCATAGAACATATTGGGTGAGAGTCTTTAGAATAATATATTTCCACCTATGCTTTTCCAATGTTATCAACAAATTGTTATTGGTGAAAGATTTTTGATGCTCGGAATTTGATTACAGTTGCGATTGTACATCAAGAACTAAAGAAATTATTTCAATTTGATTTCTACCTTTGGAAAATATTTTGGCAAAAATTTGCGACTGAATATTTATTCATTTTGCGCAGCACCATCAGATTGAGATCAACATTAAAACAAAAAGTAATGGAAAAACTCTGGAAAGAGGTCAACTTGCCATTAGATGTAAAGAATTCACCAACAATACCTATACGAATTCAAATTTAAGTTTAAAAAGCATCTTATGTAACCCTTCTCACTTTGTTTTGTGATGTTTTGTGACGCAAGAATTACAAGAGAAATTATACGGCTTAGAGGCTTCAACAGGATATTGACAGTACGTCAGGCATACAAACGATTATTATTTCTTGCATTTTTTTATTCAAATTTGAAAATTATAAATGTCTCTCGGGGCAAATTGAACAATTATAAACAACAACGGCTTCCAGAGTTGCTACGTATCAAATCATAAGACAACTAATTGCAGTAAGGTACAATCTATTATCATTTATTTTACAAACTTGTCGAACTTGTTGAAAGTATTCTTCAACCACTGACAACAAAAATCGTAATGTTAAACTAGTAATACCTTCATAATCAATGAGTTAACATAAAATTTGTACAGAACTCTGTCACTTGCACTTTTCTGTTCTATATTTTCTTGATTTCAATTTGTTATAATGATCTTATCAGTACGACAATAGGTGAGTATTGCAAGAAAACTTGTTCAAAATCATCAGAATGAAGGATTCAATTTGGCAGTGTACTGCAAATGCGGGTACCGTCATTGATGTGATGGATCGAGTTCATTTGTTATGCATGTATAAAGCGTCCACACATACATACTTATACATACTAATTTAGGTCCCTTTTCTGTAATTTTCTTTTGTTGGGCTGTGATTCTGAAGTTTTGGTCTGGAACAAAGCACTCTGGAATTTGAATATTATATATCTTCCATCAAAGCTTTTTTACGTACAACACATTGTCAAATATCAGATCTCATGTATAATTTTGTACTCTTGAAACGTGGATATATTCAACATCAATGAGTTTCACTAAACATGAAATTCCCTTTGTGTAGGTTCGAATTCCAAAATCAAGGAGATCAAGAATAATGTTAGAGATTCGAATATATTATAATATAAAGATAAACGTACTTCTCGAAAGTGCTTTGAGAGAGTATCCGTTAGCAATTAGTGTGAAAGTGGCCAAACTCCTTGTGTATTTAAGCAACGCTGATGCTGCTCTGCGATTTGGTTAGCAATCTGCGTTATTAGATAACGCGGGTCCGTCTCTCCAACAAACAAACGTTACTTAAACTTTCATTAAATGCGGAATCAATGTAAATTGCATTCAGTGGTCAGCGAGCAGAGCTGACGCTTTTAGGCTCTCCCTGTGGACGGGGTGAGGATAATCGAGAGCTCCACGGCATCGATTGTTCCCTTTACTCTAGATAAAAGGGTCAACACCATTTCCATCAGACGCCACACGTTCTTTATTGCTCTTTTCTCTTGTAAGAGTTGGGGTGGCGTGGTTCACGTTGAAAGTGAGTTCGTTCTAAGGCATCAATCATAGTCCTCGAACTTTACTCGCCATCCCGCATTTCATGAACCAAAAATACCATCAACAAATGCCCAGAAGCTGACCTAGAGTCAGTGTACTTTCCATATTGTACGACCTATTAGGGCAACAAATGTAATCACTTCATGAATAAGTTATAAGTCAATTATGTTCAAAAGACAGTTTACATAACTACGATAGTAATAAATAGTCTATAATGGCTTTCGGCTGTCCGGTCCCTCTTATAATTGAATATGTAGGTAATTCTCCAAAGAGCATCGGAATGTGTTTTAACTGTGCACATATTTTTAATGTGGGAACTAATTGATGAGTGATATTACCTCAAAGAAGAACATTCCATAACCTCTTCCGCAAATAAATTCTAGTCTTCGTTCACTTCCATCAAATTTACTAGAATCGTATACTAAATCAGTGATATGGAATCGATAATTCAAATTTCATTCACTTGATCAGAAATTGATGGGATTTAGATGGCAATGTGTTAACTGGAGATAGCTCATTATTCAAATCATGAATTTGCGAGTAAATCTCTGAACTGATTATCCACTCATAGTATCAATGTGAATTACGGCATATCAATATAGGAATTGGAGGGGATATGTCAATAACGGGAATTTTATGCCACTCGCAGCAGATTTTTTCTGTAGAAGATAATTCCTCCCTTTTTGTTTGATCTTAATTAGTATTCCTCTTCACCAAATAATACAAACGTGTGCATCTTCGTATTTGTTTTTGCTTCATATTCTAAAGTCTCGTGGGAAATCAACGATGACTCATTGCCTACATAACATACTTACAACACATCTTGAACAGAGGTTTAATGACCATTGTGTACGATTAGTCATTAACAAATGTATGCTTCACAAGTAAGAAGAATTCTATAAGAGCTTATTAATCTCTATTATTTGGCGAATATCAGAGAAACAAATGATTCGGATCTTGATTGTTGAGAATCAACATAAAAAGTCCAGTTTTTTAGGTGTTTCATATGTGTCAGGCTCAAGGTTATTATTTCAGCTTTTGGTTCACTTCAAATAATATCAATTGCTCCAAGATCCACTCATCTGATGAAAGGTGATCTCAAAACAAATTTTCTATTCATTTTAGATCATATTATTTTGAAATCAATGCACAGAAACATACAAAGAAGATATTGAAATAGAAACGAGAAGGACATGAGCTCTTGAATTTGAGATCTCCCAAACTTTGGCTCAGTTGATTGATTCCATCAAAATTTGAATATAAATGGTCGCTGGACTTGACTTATTTTAAATAAGAAAACAAACAGCTATAATTTGTCAAGATCAAATGAAAACGGTTAATTGAGTCCAATTTATCGAGATCAAAAAATGTTAGCGGTAAGCTGGACTCATCTGGCTGAGTAAAAACTGGACTAGATTGGATTCGCATGAATGCCATGAACGCAGTGGAACAGGATCTAGTATAATGAGATAAACGAGATCAAAGTTATTCCTTTCTGAATGAAATTCCAACAAGAGCTTGACTCTAATATGTGATTGAATGGCTCGCATCGGATTTGATTTGATCACTAAGAATTGCGACCTCAATTTATATCTCTTACCGGTAAATTGCTCACGTTTGTACAATTATAAGAGCAAGGAGGGTGAGGATAAGAAGCTAATTTTTTTGCATGTCTCAGGGGCAGTTTCACCAACGCCAGTCAGATTTATCTTGAGGTTATTTTGAATTTTCAATCATGGCAACAATTGTATCAACCATGGTTTTCAGTTAAAATGACCTCAAGATGAATTTAACTGACGTTGGTGAAACCGGTCTCCAATTGAAAGAGAATACATACAATTTCATCCACTGATAAAGATCGCACGTGTGAATTTAGTATGATGGCTTCTTTATAACTTGATATTCGGCATAGAGTCAATATATAGTCTAAGATCCCAGACCTGCCGGACGTTACTTATTTTCTGAGAAACAAAATTTGTGGATTAGAGTGGTATCAGTTGGTACTTTGATCATACGCATATTTGCTAGTTTGTGCCGACGGCCAATTTGTAGATACGAGGTGCTACAGGAACGTTAAGACATTAATCACTTTTCTTCAAGTTGGGGTGCTGATTTTTATGTATTTTCTAGAAAATATTGTCAAAGATTGATAACCAATATGGCCAGATACTTTCCATCGGCAGTAATTCCCGCTAATCGCTTTAAAGCTCGCAAGAAATAGAGTAGTCTTACTTATAGTCTAAGCCCTATTTTTTATATATGATACTCAGAGAGAGAAATTTTAATACTTTTTGTAAACAGTCAGACCAAGGAAGATATTCCTTTTACTATCAAGCGTTCAAATAGTAACCTCGCTTTTTTTCACAGCGATATTTTTATTGTGTCTGGGGGATGGTTAGCCCTACAATTGATCTGGCTGTTAACAAAAAATACTAAAATTGTGTCCTGAGTATCATATATAGAAATAAGCACTCAGACTAATCAGCAAGATAACATTATTCTTCGCGAGCTTTGAAGAGTCTAGCAGAAATTACCACCGATGGAAAGTGTTTAGCAGTGTTGATTATCAATTTTTAACAATATTCTCTAGAGCATACGTAAAAATCAGCACTCAAGACTTCAAGAAAAGTGAGTAATGTCTCAATGTACCGATAGCACCTCGTATTCATCTAATTCATCTAATAATCTCTTAACTGACATAAATCCTGATGGGTACAATATTGTCCGAAAAGATAGAGCCTCTGGAAGAGGTGGTGGTGTTGCAATATTTATAAAGGACCCCATTAAATTTGATGTAATTAGCTTAGAGGATCTTCATATCGGTAAGCTCGAATGTATTTTTATCAATGTACATTTTCCCAAAAATATTAGTGTTGTATTCGGTGTACTTTATAGATTGCCAAATATTTCGTCTGATCACTTCAATCACTTAGAAATTATAATATTTTTTATTCATTCAACTTATGACACCATTGTGTTGATGAGAGATTTCAATGTTAATATGCTCAACTTACAAAGCTATGAAACAAAAAAATTATTAAATATCATGGATATCTACGGCCTTGACCACATAATTACTGATCCAATTAGAATTGTCAACAATAGTGCAACACTGATTGATCATTGTTATGTCAGTAACGTATCTATAATAAAGAAATGATCTGTCATTGACACAGATTTATTATTAAATGATAAGAACTGCAAGATCAGTGATAAATTAATTTATGGTTCTTTGATAGTTTGTAGACCCAGTTCGTCCATTAAATTTATTGTTTATAGAGACTTTTCTAATTTCAACTCTGATCACTTTGATGTTGACTTGAAAAACATTGACCTTCAAACTATCTTTGATTCAGCAAACGTAGACCAAGTTGATATTTTGAATGATAATATTCTGAATATATTTGACTTGCATGCTTCGCTAAAACGTATACAGTTACGGAAAAATCATAAACTTTGGATAACGTATACAATCAAGCAAATGATGAAACTGAAACGAAAAGCTTTATAGAAATTTGAAAGAACGAATCCAATATCTCACTGGAACTACTATGTTGACCTGAGAAACTGCCTAACCTATGCGATTCGGTCGGAAAAAATTGCATATTTCAAATAGTTTCTCAAGAAAGACCAGAATAATTCGTCCAATTTTCAGGTATTTTAAATAAACGTAACAATGTGAACGTGAACAACAACATTGTCTGACTCTCTAAACATCCAATTTAGATATATAGCTTCAGGCTCGCAGGCAAATAATACAGCTCTAAATTTTTATACTTCAAATAAAATAGAAAATTATCAGAGTATTGTATTCCAGCCTGTCGATTCTGTTACAGTGTTAAACACGTATAACTCAATTAAGTCTGATGCCGCTGGTTTGGATAGCATAAATAAAAAAATGTTTGATTTATGCATCTCACACTACTTAGAAGTTCTTACTTATATAATTAATACGTCACTTAAAACACAACAATTTCCCTCATCTTGGAAAGTCAGTATTATACAACCATTGCCAAAATTAAATGTTCCGCAATCTGCTAATGACTTCAGACCAATAAATATACTACCTTTGCTGTCTAAAGTACTTAAAAATATTGTTTATCAACAAATGCTTGAACATTTATCTAATAAATTGCCAGATTTACAATCTGGCTTCCGTAAAAATTATAGCACGACGAGTGCACTAACTAAAGTTATTGACGATATAATTCTAGAACAAGATAATTCAAATATTGCTGTTCTCGTGTCGCTTGATTTGTCAAAAGCGTTTGACACTGTGAATCACGCCCTACTGCAAGCAATATTGAGTTATGTTGGCTTCGAGCCTGAAGTTATTGCATGGTTTAGTAGTAACTTGACGAATCGTTCGCAGATTGTAAAATTATCCAATAATAATTCAAATATTGATATGTCGGAGCCTCTACTTGTCGTACCTTAGGGGTCTATATTGAGGCCTTTTTTGTTCATATTATATAGTATAACTTTACACTGTTCAGTTACACATTGCAGAATACATAATAACGCTGATGACACACAATTATACTTCTCTTTCCTGCCCGCTGCTGCGTCTGAATCTATACAATTAATTCAGCAAGATCTTAATTCTATTTTTAACTGGTGCCAAGACTACTGTCTTCAAGTAAATCCGAATAAATCCTGTTTCATGGTTGCAGGAAGGAGAAGTATAGTAGATGAGCTATCAGTGACTTTGAATATTGGAACTGATTCGATTCCTGAAACCAAATCTTTTAAGAACTTGGGTCTCGTCTCTGATGAATTGTTTCGTTTTGAAGAGCATGTAAATATATTGTGCTAGAAAAGTTATGGCAAATTGAAAAGTCTTTATAAATGCAAAGATTTTCTGCCATCTGCAAATTCTAGACTTAAACTTTGTGATTCACTTATTTTAGGTAATTTTGATTACTGTGATATAGTTTATGGCTCGCATCTTTCAAAAAAAGGAGCCATGAGAATTCAAAATGTGCAATATGCTTGGATCAGTTTTGCCGCTAATACAAGGAAGTATGATCACATTTCTAATTTATATGTAGAATTAAACATATTGAATATGGCTGAGAGAAGAGATTTGCATCTTGCAACTTTTGTGCACAAAACTTCAATTTGTGGTACTCCTACATATCTTGTTGATAAACTATCAAAGCGTCATGTATATCATGACAGACTCTCAAGGAATAATGGTGAACTCGACGTACCTAAAGTTAAATCTGAGCGTGGCAAATGTGCTTTCTCCGTTCACGCACCTATATATACAACAATGTATACAACAATGTACCTGATCATATCAAAGAACTAGCAGTTAGTTTAAATCATGTTTGAAAGAATCTATGTTGGATGCGAGTTTGTAGTACGGTGTCGATTTATTCTGTATTCTTACTATTATATTTGTATTATATTGTATTTTGCTTTTTCGTGGTATTATTTGGAAACCAGCTCCAGCTGAGTAAAATACCTTTTTTGTACAACAGTTTGTGCAAAATAAACATATATTATTATTATTATCATTTATAAATTGGCTGTCGGCACAAAGTAGCAAATATGCGTTTGATCAAAGTACCGATTAACACTACTCTAATCCACAAATTTTGTTTCTCAGAGAATAAGTAACGTTTGGCGGGTCTGGGATCTTGCTCTAATAGTCCGTGATACATGGCATACATTTTTCGTTGATTACCACTCAATTGAAACTTTGTGAGTGGCTTCATTGTGATAAGTCCGACAACTTCTATATTTGACAAAACTCTGAACTTAGGGGCGTTTTTCAGCGAGGGCTAATTGAATATCTATTAGCCATATTTGATATTTATTTATTTATGTCCTAATTGGGGACAATTAGGAATGTCAGTTGCAGTCCGGTCAGTTTTCCAAGGCACAGGCCTTGAAGCACAATGAAGATTCCATTTTTTGTTGCACGGAGAATTTTCAAATTGGGGCCTGAAATTTATAATTGATATAACCAATTCTCTTCGCCCCTTTTCTTGAAGCATGGGGCATAATTAGATGTTTCTAAGCAATTATTTTTCATGGTCGTCAGCCTTATGGCCCTTATGTTGATTTTCGACCAGTTTCTTCTTCTATTTTTTCTAATTCAATCTCTCTTTGGCTTCTATTTTGTCATTTCATGTTTCATTTTTTGCTTTCTTGTGCTCTATGAATTTATCTTTGCCATATATTTAGTGACCTACTTTCCTTCTTATTCCTTTTAAGTTCTACTCTAGTACTTTCCAGGTAATACCGGTCTATTCCTTCAAAGGTGTATGTCCTGTTCAGTCCCATTTCCTTCTTTTGATGATTACTTCAATTCGTTCAATATTTCAATAATCTTTGGTTTTCAAAATATATATTTGTTTACAAATGTTTGTACTGTTCCCAGGGTTTTCGAATCAATCGCCCATGATTGATCTCAAGACAAATATACTCCTTACATTGCATTCATTGATAGAACCTTACATTTCTTCTCGGTCATTCTCAAACCCACTTTTTCTGCTATTCCTTCCAACTTTGCTGTTTTCTCATGTAAGTTTTTGATATTTTCTTCTCTCGAGCAGACAAATTCAGCAAATTCTAAATTTTCCAAGTACTTCTCATATTTCTAAGTGGTACCAGTCTTGTTTTCTACCATTGTTCTCATTATATAATCCATGACAATTGAAAAAAGTATCAGTGATATATTACTCCCTTGTCTTATTCCACTTTGAATCTGAATAACTCTTATTATTATAAGATCAAAATCAGAGACAGAATATATTCATTCATTAAATAATGCAGAATGATATACATCATCTATCATATAGATAGCATAAGACTCTAGAAATATCACCAAAAACGTATGGAAAAACAGAACTTTTGGAAGGCATTAGGCATTCGAACTCAAAATGATAGATTTTAGACAAACTTGATGATTCGTAGATCTGTCTCTGTATGAGATAGTCATTGCAAAGCTGTTACATGCTTTGTTACAGGTATATTTCACGCGAAGTGAAGAGACATTCATTCACTATCGTTAGTAAATGAGTAATAAAGTGAATCCAATTTTTAGTATCTCAGATACCATCTAATTTCAAGTTGTTGAATAACATGTCCACATTTCTGGAACAAGATTTTATTGTACCTTATGAAGTGAATGACCATCCATACATCTTTACCAATTCCAACACATCAGTTTCGTCCTCATTCTGGATAATATTTGTTATTTCATATATAATCAGAAATTGATATTTGATTCGCTCATCAACGCTAAAATGATCAGGAGTGGAATGTCTATCTATTTATTTATTAGCTATCTAGAACAGTTCAAGATTGGAAATTGACATATTCAGGAAGCCAACACACACCGAAAATTACTTACATAGTACAGCACATGCTACCGTACAAAGCAAATATGCAGCATTAAATTTTCTTATTCACAGACTGAATACAGTTCCACTCAACAAAGATATATGAATATGAACATATATTTGATATAACAAGGCTAAATAAATATGATGATATCACTGTTTACAAATTATAGATCAAGCATAAATTCAGACAACTTGAACATAATTCCACGAAATTAGTCAATTGCTAAAATCACTTATGATGAATTCTCACATAAAAAATTGAGTCATTTATTCACGAAGCAAGGAATAAGAATAGTATTCTCAAACATTTACGAATTGAAAATTGCTCATAATTTATATTCGTAAAAATTATTGGTTCAAGATTTTTACTTAGCTTATTTCATGGACAGAGTTAATTTGGATCCAAGCTGGAAGCTCTTGAATAAAATATGGAGAAAATTATTGGCAATAGTTCTAATATCCTTTTTGATATATGCTAGGATTACTTCCGTAGGAGCTTTAATTGTATACTGAACACGACAGAAGCAAATAACCTATTTAAAAAAAAATGATTGACGAAGGCTTGCATGTGATGTCTAAATATAAGTAATAATAATTCTCACACCACATTATAAATCTTATTATATGTCTGCTTCAAAAAAATATGACGAATTTTATAATAATTCGAGTTTCAGTAATAACGGATGAACCGCCAATAATTTTTCAACTGTTTAGGATGAATATTGTGCCAAATTATTGGAGAATTAATTTATCCATTCCATATTTCATGACAAATACGACCGTTCATAGGATAAACGCAAAAATCTAAGAAGTTCCATCAATAAAATCTTTGTACTACTGATTGTAATCAGCTCATTCACAAACCCATACCTAGCTTTTTGATAAGAAAGAACTTAAATATGGAATTTCGGTGAAATATTTGTACACGTTCTTGAGTTATCGTGCTTTCAGAATAACAGATTGACAGACCGACAGACGGACTGACCGACTTTTTCTAAAACTATGTTTCTTGGGATCAGTAGGGTCTAAGACGTAGAGATTCATCAGAGTTTCAAATTGTCAAAAAATCACTACTATAATACTTTCTCTATTATACAGGGTGTATCACGGAAAGTGGAACATAGGCGTTTAACATGAGAAATCAGTTTTTCCCTGCGCATTGCTCTCCTAATTATTTAAGACAAATGGATATAGTAAAACAGAGATTTCTGCATCCGAATCAATGAAAAAAAATATTTTGACAGCCTTATGATAGCAGAAATAGAATTTGGAAATTCACAGAATTACAGCTAATCGTATAAGCCATGGAATCAGAGATAAGAGACGAACAAAAGCATAATGCTTTATACGTCAAATTATTATTATTCATTTTGACAAATTGTAATATTGTAATAAAACATCGATATAAAAGATCGATATAAAAGTTATTCTTAAAAATGAATAACTATTCAAATGAAGAAAAGCTACAAATAATTAAATGGTATTATTCTGGCAATAGTTTACGGCAAATTCGTGATTATATTAGTACTCTTTCGCGAAATCATGATATTCCGGGGATGTCTACCATTCAACGATTCATTACCAAGTTTGAGAAGACAGGTACACTCAATTTCAAGAAAGAGGAACAAAATATTGAGAACTACAATGAAAATGAAGAAAATGTTCTTGCTTTGATAGAACTAGAACATACAATAAGTGTAAGAGAAATTTCCAGGGAACTGAATATTCATTTTATGACAGTTCATAGAATTCTTAAGAAACATAAATACATTCCTTTCAAATTTCAAAATCATCAACATCTTTTGGAACGAGATTTTGAAGTGCGTGCATCCTTCTGTAAAATAATGATGGAGAAGTCAAATTATGATAGAGACTTCTTAAGGAATATTTAATTCTCAGATGAATGCACATTTACCATGAATGGTGAACCCAATAATTACCGGTATTGGTCCAAGAATAATCCACATAACGTTAAGGCTTGTTTATAATGGATGTAAACTTAATCTGTCAACTTATGATGCAGGATGTATCATGTTATTTTCAACAGCTTGGTTCATAATCAAACGTCAAAACTTCAAGATCGTGTATCTTAACCTTGTCAGAAATGGGTCTAGAGAATGATTTTTGAATAGATTGACAGTAAAACGGTTCTGTCATGTTTTCAATAATTCTGTTAAAATATAAGACAATTATTACAGAGGAGTTACCATGAAATGTATTATAATTTCATGTAATTTCTTACTTGGTATTTTTAATTCATCAGCTATGTATTTCCACGAATTTTCATTACATAATTTATTTTTATAATCCGCGTTACATTTGTCATGTAAATGCGGAAATTTTTCCACAAGTCAAATTGACTATACCAAAATCACTCATTTCAAACAGCAGTACAAACATCATGATGTGAAGACGAAATGTCAAATACCTGGTCAAATATGTCTGCTGAAATACAAAAATAAATGCAACGCATACATGTGATACAATGCTCGCTCGCTATTGGTTGGGAATAACATGTATGATGTTAAACTTGAAACTTGGTGAACTTTACGGTTACAGCATAAGTTAACATCATATTTCATGTCATTATGAACGTCAACATGGAAATGCGTATAGTTTAATTTTAAAGACTACAGAATAAATCACCGGTTACAGCCATTACAAACCCGCCTTCATACAGTCCCGGGCACAATATCGACAAACTGTAAATGTATGGGCTGGAATTTTAGGACATCAAATAATAGGCCCGTTCTTTATTACAAGAATAAGTTCGGAGTCGTATTCGAATTTATTAATGGATATAGTTGGACCAGAAATTGCCGAAACAAATAAAGAAAATGTGTGGTTTCAACATGATGGCTGCCCTGCACATAGTACAACAGAAATTGTGGAATATCTAGATCAAACATTTCCCGGAAACTGGATAGGACGAAGAGGACCAATTAACTGGCCAGCACGGTCGCCTGATTTAAATCCGTGCGATTTTTTTCTTTGGGGTCATTTGAAAACTACTGTTTATAAAAGAAGATACTAGAGTAAAGAAGAACTTGAATATGCTATAACACAAGAATGTCAAAAAAAAAATAATAGGCAATTAAGTAACTTTCGGCAAAGTTTCTACAATAGATTAGGTTATTGTTCAGCACGAAACGGAGAATTGTTTGAACATCTATTATAATTTGAGAATTTAAAAATATTTTGAGTTTGTTGTAGTTCATATTGGATTTAATTTGTTGCATTACTTAATTCTTAGTGTTACTTCATTTTATTTCATCCATCTTGAATGATAAATCAAATTAAACCACCCATTATTTACCATCATTATTATTAGATTCTTATTAAGAAAATTAATATTCACTACCTACGGAAGATATCTATTTTGACAATCATCATTCTGACACTGACGTATTGAACGTTACGATTTGTTCGGCTCTTATTTACAATTTCATAGCTAATACTATCAAATGCAATTCCCTGAATATTCATATTTTATTTCTGCTATCATGAAGTAGCCTAAATGATTTTTCTTCTTATTAAGTCGGTACAAAAATTTTGCTCTACAATATCCATTTGAAATTTTTTGTCTGGGGGGCAATGCGCACGAAGAAACTGATTTCCCATGTATAACGCTTATGTTTCACTTTCCGTGATACAGCCTGTATATAGATCAAGGAAGTAAAAATCTGTCCTTGCTTCATTTGATATTATTCTGATGAAAATTGATGGAATTTACGATTTCATCCAAATCACTGTAGCAAAATGCAATTTCCATAGGGGTTTGATATCAACAAATCCCTATAACAGTAACAGGAAGAAAAATTGGATTGTCTTTATCAAATTAGACATGCTCATGAAAAATAATCTGGTTTTGGTAATTAAAATAGCAGAGGAATAAAATTTAATTTCTATCATATTACATCCTTTATTTCTTTGCAATAACAACTGGAATTGCTTGTGAAAAACGTGTGAACTTTATTTTCTTCGTTAATAATACTTTTGCCTGTTTACAACTGTGCGTATTTCAACTGTTATTATTCTTGTAAGCTCATCCAAGTAGAAGTAGTTGTAAAAGTAATTAAATGTTATGAAACCGAATAGGTACAATTTGTTTTCTCCACCTATACAATAACGGTAAAAATCTAAAACGAACGTTGCTTTTATAGCAGCAGTTGTAAAGCGCTTTATTTTAGTTTGATGATGTATTTTATGCGACGTCATTTATCCCAATATAGCCTGTCCGTTGTAAAGCTCTAATTGCTTACGCGGAGAATTCCGAGGATCTTTAGTCCTGCTGAACTCATTTTGATGTTTGGGATACTCCTACGTTATGTGATTTTTCCAGAAATATTCAATAAGTTCAAGTATTTAGCAGTCAGATATTGACCAATCTTTCATTATAATAATAAATTTGTCAAGTATTTTTATTACACTGTATTATGAGAATTGCTTCACGTGAGGAATTATCTAATGTTTCTCCTTCATTTTCGTAAGAAAAACTGCGTATTTCAGGGAATGTTAGTAGTATCATTATGGCAGTAAATTGCCAGTTGACAGTAGAATAAGGATTAACGATCTCAGCCAAAGTGCACAACAAGAAAGACAGAGAGAAAGACTCTCTTTAGTTGTGATGTTGAATAAGGTATATCAATCACTTGTTTATTCTGAAGCCGAGAGTCCAAAGATGGCTTTATATTTCACTTTTTTTCAGCTTCTTTTAAGGATGTGCGATTCATTTGTTTGCTTCTCCACAACAGGATATCACTTTATAGAAACAAATAGCGAAGGCAGTTATCTCAGTTGTTTCTAATAGATATGAAGTGTACACTATTATTTTTAATTTGAGACGATTTAAAGATATCTAGTCTCCAACAGTAATATATGCGTTAGAGGGGATAGTTAAGCAGCAGATCTTTAGTCATTGCTAGTAAACATATGAACATTACATGTTTTGATCACCAGTTGTTTGTATTTCACATTCATATATATGAAAACTATCCATAAACAATTAGCTTGAGTTTTTACATCAATGTGTGTTGTATATATAATTCAGTGTTACGACCAATAGATTATCTATACTTTGTTCTATTATCTACAATTTTGTTCTGAAATACGCCAAAAAATAAGCGCTCAACTACATTGTTCAAAATCAATTTTGTTTAATCAAGTGTACGTAGTCCTCCCAATCATCTCCTCTCAAAATTCTATGTGCTTTGGCAAAGCAATTTCTGTTTGCTCCGAAAAATCTATATTTAGAATCTCATTAAATGCGTGGATTTTTAAATAAATCTGATTGAGCTGGGAGCGTAGAGATGCTGCAGCATCGCGTTGTTGGAGCAAGTTTTGTAGCAAGCTTTGATCTTTGCCATGGCCCGGAACTAATACACAGAAGCAGATATTGCTCTTTCTTGCCTTTTAATTGATTTGGAATGTTGAATTAATGAGGTACAAAAGCAGATATTGGAGTGATACAAAGATGTGTTGTTCCTGCGATGCAACGCCTCATAACGGTATCTTGCAATCTTCCAGATATAAAACGATGGTATTATTATCTACAATGATATCATTATGATGTATGAGCTTCTATTTCATGTAATCAGATCATAGAATCATCCTGAATTATTCTATCACAATTCTGGACGTAAGATGATCATCTAATATTCAATTGATATTGTCAGAACGAACCAACACCTAGGATATTATTGTCATAACTAAAGAGCCCAGGTACAATTTAGTCATCGTATTTCAACACCCTCTTGATTATAATATGGAAATAGAAGTTATTTACCAGAAATAAATTTATTTGTCTCCCGTTCTAACCTAATTGACCTAATCGTAAGCATATTGAGGATAATTATCTGTCATCCTAGAATACCTTGATAGAACTCGAAGACAAAAAAATATCTGATTGAAGCATGGCACCAGATAAATAATTCTTAGACTTGCCCTCAAATTTCAAAACCTAACATTCACAAATAAGCACATCTCTTCCATCGTCATAAGTTGGTAAATCAGATTCTGTACCCTCTACAAAAGAAGCTTTTATAATAACGATGTATAGAATGAATAAGTCAACAAAAGATGTAGAGAAGTTCAACTTCACAGTTTGAAAGTTTGAGCCATCAAAGTGGATGTATCCTTTCTTTGACAAGTCAATAAAAGAGCACGGGTGTCTCAAATTCCTTCGCACATTGTGCGTAGTATATGCGAACACCACTTTCCATTCCCAAGACGAATGCGAAAACACGCGACATAAACTTTTCAATAACATCCTTCCCTTGTTGCAATTTGTACATGCTTCGCAAATTTAACATGAGAAAAGTGATAACTTCTAGACTTGACGAATTGCAGATATTGAAAAGCATGTCAATGTGAGAGGAACGTTCCGCAAGGGAAACAACAATAATTGGCTAACTTTTGATGTTTTCATTTGCAAGCACTGCATGCATATCAAGCTTTCAGCGAATGAAAAGTTTTCACAATGAACATTTGCTTAAGTATTTCACAGCAGAATTTTAACATAAAGAGGAGATTCTATCCGTTTCACGTTTTGTAATCATTGTCCTTGTTTGGGAACAAAACTTTGGATGTCTTCACATTGAAAGTATTATTGTCCTTTGTTTCTGCAGATGGAGAGAAAAGATTCACAATGTCTTATTCGGAGCTCAGGCTATATGAACATTTTTGACTTAGTTACCAATTATGTAGATACGATTATATTTTCGTTTTGAAACTTCATGACCAATACGTTAGTCCTAAGTTTGCAAAACCATTCATATTGGAATTAGATGAACACTTGACTCCGAAAATGGTATATTGGCTTGAACCAATTTTACATTCGAATGGAGGACATCTGATAGCAGTGCCTCAATCATCTAGGCTCAAACACTCAGCATCAGTCTCATAAATATATCATCACACTCAGCTTCATTGCTAACCAATACATCCGCATTTGTTCACCGGATGTTACTACCATTCACATCGCCATTAAAACTTTGTAGATACTCAAATAATCTCCTTCTTACATTCAATTCTTCCATAACAATTTATCAGTCCTACTTTTTATAGTTACACTCATTTACAATCGTATTTCTCATCTATTCACATTAAATCAAAGCAGTATCCTATTCGTACATGGATCAAGCGTCAATCTGACATTCGCTGATCTATCAAAACGTATTTTATTCACTCCTTATATTCAACCTACGTATTTATCCGTCATCTTGAATCCCATTTTACATTCATCACATACTTGTTATTAAAACAAGGGTTAATTGTATAAGACCGCACAAGCAGGGAGAATGCACGAACATGATTGATGATAAGCTATAGTTTACTTTGCGGTTGAAGTTGATCTGGTTGGAAAATAATTGTCAATCCATCTCTTACTGTGAAGCTTAGGATTTGAGCACAGCCGGGACGCTAGTCATAGATACTAAAATGCCAACACCAAATTCTGGTGGTGATTTTGAGCTGTGGATCCATTAGTAATTGATATGCAAGATATGGTACAAGAAGTAATACAAAATATGGATACAATTTGAAATGGGAGTCTTTCACATGCTCTCGTATTCAAGACTGTTACGTCACACTGTACCGATATTGCATTCATCTAGGCTGCTAGGGCTTCTAAGGTTATGGCACTCCGAGTTGATCAATCTTCTCACAGTCTGACATATGTGACTACCAGTACGCCTGCAAGGCGTTCTCTCATTAGGACTACAAGTAAGGTGAAATACTATCCATAACCTACTGGCTTTCCATCATAGTTTCTCCAAGCAGATTGCTTCTGAAACCATTTTCCCGAAAGTCCAACATCAACCAAAAAAGCAACCTTTGCAGGTAGAGGCTCCTCTTTTCCTCAATACTCCTGTAACCGTTTGACGAGTTGCCGGTCAGTAAGTTATTATTCTACCACATATCAGTTATCAATCGGTTTACGTCCGTTGCCCTCAGCTGTGGGATGGGGTGGCGAAGTCCGTAGGTCTGGAGTAGATGAAGTGTGGTCTACTATCTACATGTCAATATAGCCAGAGATTAAGAATCTTCTCGTGCTACTTTGACGAGTAACAGGTCGATCATAGTACTCTACCTCACATCTAT
This sequence comes from Dromius quadrimaculatus, assembly GCA_963989225.1. NCBI lineage: Eukaryota > Metazoa > Arthropoda > Insecta > Coleoptera > Carabidae > Dromius > Dromius quadrimaculatus. Next base: position 11,966,594 of record OZ022328.1, read on the forward strand.
GCTGTTGGTTTGCGCCCGTTATCCTGGGTTTGGGGATTGAGTGGCAAAGTCCACAACTTCAAGAATATCCGTTTGACAATAAGCCGGAGAGTGTGGCTGTGTAGCAACACTTTATCACACATTCGTTTCCTGTGGTTTAAGCCCTTTATCCTCATTTGAAAGCCTTCGGTTGAAAAATTGGGCACAGATATGTCGTATGGTCTGCCACAGGATTAGTCTCGGATACTACGAAAGCCAACACCTCGAACGACTGCCTGACCATCTACCCATGGTTTGATTAAGGCCAAAGAAAATAGCTTCTTTGTCTTTATCTACTCGTTTGACTATTTGACAAGTCACCGACGAATATTACGGATCTTTCAATATTCTACCATACATTTGTGCTGAGGCTTACGTACAGGACGCTATCTATTAATCCACCCCTGGTATGAGAATGAAGATAGAAACAAAATTTCTCATACTATCAGTATTGTATGCTTCAAAGACATTCTATTCTGTAGCTTCAATGGCTCGATTTTACATAGTCATCTTTCTGACTAATACTCGTACTTATAGTCAATACTTCACTCGATTTCAGACTTGAGAATTGCGCAAGTATGCGAATATTACCAATAATCGTTACTTGGCTACGGAGTAATACTTTGCAGTTGCTTGACTCCGGCTTTGCTGGAGTCTACTACAAGGCTATCTTGAGTCGAGTTCAAGTATTCCTGTCAGTTATTTTTGACATTTGTATTTCCAACATGGATATATGCCACATATGCTTACTGAAACTTACTTTTTCATTCAAATTGTCTAAAAATAGATCAAATTCAATAGACAAACTGGGAATATCTCGCAAAAACTGTCATGAACGTCAAACATATCAATCACATATATGTCAAAAACAGGATATCTCAAGCATCGCCAAGAATTCACAAAGTACCGACTATAGAATAGATCATCAAGTAAGTATCCATGGTGAGTTCGCCTCGCCTTGACCAAGTCATTCTCAAGAACGAGATTGAGCTATGACTATAAGTACAGGCATAAGTGAAAAATTCAATTCTGTGATCTTTGGCCTTATGTAGTCATTTAAAATCAGAATTTTTTTAGCCACATATATCTAATTATTGCATCCCATATACAAGAATTCTCCTCTATAGTAAGTAGTATACCTATGAAACCCTCAAAAGCTGTTCATTCAACACAAAATTTCTAAATTTATTTGTATTCAAGTACGGTCGGATCGCCTCCTAGTTTTTGATACTTTGTTTCCAGGATAAGTACAGAGAACAAAAGATGACAAATTTGTCATATCTGATAGAAACGTCGCGTCTTTCCAATGAGAATAGCACATCATTCATTAGCGTACTGCAGACGGAATTTCCCTTCCCTTCAGCATGCTTTCGTAAAGATGTGCTGCTGTTCATTCTCGCCTGTTTGTTTTGTGAAGATATCTCGGCACTTACTGAGATGACTCGTCCGCGTTTCTCTTCACAATGAATACAACGCACAAACTGCCATTCAACAGGACTATGAGTTGTTAGTGTTAACGTGTACTTGAGCGAAATATGTTTCTATGAATCACGGCCAGTGTGTTTGTATACTTAAAACAGGTGTAGTACATGATTACGAGATTTTTAAATAAATGTCAAATATATTATAGAGCTGCAATAAGTTTGTCTTTTCGTCTCTTTAAGCAGATATTTGGCTACGCCTGATATAGATTTGAAATATTATTGACTGCGTTAAGTATATTCCAAACTTTATTATCGGATATAGATAACGAAGAGCGACGCTAATTATCTAAACAATCTTTTGATACATTGAAAAGCAAATAGAACTCACCACTCACCTGATCATTTTGTCAATATCTCCAAAACTTTGTATCATTGAAACAACAAATTTATTTTAGAATCAATCAAAGACATTCCTTCCTTCCATTTTTGTGATATTTTAGAATCCATCAATTAAGATGGACGGTGAAAAAGTACATTTACCATTCCGCTCGGCGACGTGTTTGCTTCCCTGAAAGACGTGTGTTCATTTCTTCCGCTTTTTTCGTGCGACACAAAAGCAGAGACAGTAGACAACAACAAGAAGCATATAAACAAGACTATGAACAACAACAGGCAAAGGAATATTATGAACAAGAGCGGCGGAAAATGCCGGGCGTACTCCAAAGCCTGACAAAATGAATGATGTTAATGTTTACCAACGCAGTATTTTTTAGATGTTTCAGACAAGATTAATGTAGGTACAAAAAGGCAAATTTCTTACCACTCAGATGTTCATTATTAACAACAAAAGACCGCACAACAACAGAAATTCAAACTTATGGAGTATTCTTCATAAACAGGAACATCCAATTATATCTGCAGCACTAGCTTCAGTCATGCAATCCATAGATACTTTGAGAGTGATTTGATCCAAGCTCATCTAGAAAAACATTGAACCAGCATCCAGCATCATTAAACATACAGGAATGAATCAACAACAGAGAATATCGGGGAGTATTTACGTGATTGAATTCCACTTGTATTTGGATTATTTTGTTTTTTATACGAATACGGTACTCATAAAGGCAAGTAATGCAGCCACAGACCACGATTTATCAAGTCTAAGTGCATTTCAATTTCCGGTAAGGGCTGCAGGGCAGTAAATAATTGGCATTGATGTTTGAATGGCAGCCAATGATTGCAGGAGGAAGTGCTAAGAGGCATTGCAACTTGGATATGTGCATGTAGTGGTCTCTAGTGTTTACGTAATGTAACTAAAACGGTATATCTAACAGTACTTCCTGCATCGAAACATTTGAGATAATTCTATTGAATTGTCGGTCGAATCAAGCTTGTAGAGCTTGTTTGAGATGCGCATCATTGAAAAATAAGATTGTGATATAAAGTTTCTAAGAAACGCGAGATAGCTAATATTGTCACCTTTCGAATCACTAATGAGACAACACCCACAATTTCTGTTCTTCACAATTCCGTGCTTTTCATGAGGTAACTGACGTCACTATAATCGATATGTTTCATGCGTTTTATAAGTGATGACAAGTCGTCACAAAAAATAAGCCGCCTAAGAAATTGCATAGTGAACATAAAAGCCAAGCAACATTCAGACAAGTTTTTTAATTTTTTTTTATTTTTAACGTCTACTTTCAGAGCCTCTCCTAATGCATTTTATCGAAAGTGATAGTAAATGCTTGATTTTCCATGGACATGTTTGAGTTTCTACCATGACTCTCCCAAATTGGATCACGCAGCTTCTTCAAATTAACTCACGAATCTAACATTACTGATATCCTAATTTACACCTTCGAAATACTCTGAAGTCATTTCTAACAATGATTTTTGACACGCGTTCTAGCACATCTGATGAATATGATCTTAGTAAATCCAATTTACTTGTGGTCGGTTTCATAAAATATCGAGTAAGTTTATTTCCAGAATAAATTCAATTTATTCAACAAATTCCAATTAGTCAAATAATCGACTGTCACTTCATGAAGTAAATCTTTTTTATTTAGAAAATAAATCACTTCGTTCTTCATAAAACCAGACATAAGAGAAAAAAATCAATTTGAACAGCGGTAAATGGATAACCAACATTTTTCTCCTAGTCTTCAAGAAGAGAGCGTTCAAATCTTTCTATTTTCTATGATTTCTGGAGTTTCTACTCAATTCTCATCAGAATAAGTGCTAAATTAATTCAATCATCTTTATGTAAGTAAGAAGAATGACATTATACTCAAATATCCTATTTTTCACAATCTAATAGCCCAGAGTGTTGCAGATAAACAAACCGAGACGCAACCTATCGTACAGGGCTGTTTGTAACTGTTCTTCTTGGCAGAGAACGTTGAGTATACAACGAAAAAGACACATTTGACTATAACCAGACGAGATGATTTGTATTGATGTGAAGATGTCACACGTCATCAGAGATCTAATGGTATAAGCGAAGTAACAGGATGTTGGTTGCGGAGTTTTATTGATCTAATGCAGTGATTCTCAAAGTGGCTCAGGTGAATCCCCTGGGGTCCACGGGAGACTCGACATAAGTTTACGTTGGCAGAAAAAAAAACTGGAGATTAACAAGTTGTAGACGGGGGTCCACCGGTAAAATTTTGGAACTGTATCTTTATCATATTTAGATACAACTGTAAGTGAGATGCAGAGTTTTTTTTTTTGTTTACTTGATTTATAACTTGCCTCAACTAGACCAACCAGCAAATTTGGTGTAAATATTTCATGTCTTAAGAGAAATGGATTCCTAATGAAGTTTCCTAATGTATTATTATTACATTCAAGATTCCTTTTTATTCTATGTAATTTTGAGATTTAAGAATTTGGTACGTTTCAGTCGTCTGGGATCTTCTTCGTTACTTGATGACAAGTTAGTTTGGATGATTGTTCAACTTGTGTTCGTATTTTGAGACCTGGTTTTGAATGTGTTCGTGGATATATTTAACGTTAAGGTCCTTGTGTACCATGGAGCTTGTTAAATCATTTTCAGGATTTTGTTATGAGATCGTTGAATTATGTTTATATTCGATGTTTTGGAACAATCCCATACTTAATTGGCATATGTCCAAACAGGTAATGTGATAGTTTTGAAGAGTAGCAATCTATTTTCCAAGGGAGAATTGAGATTTTCTTCTAATAGGCCAATACATTTTTCTAATGTTTGAGTCTATTTAGTTTTTTCTGGCTTTCAGATGTTTCTGCAAGTCAAACCTTTTATTCAGATGCATTCCTGAGTATGTTTCATCGTCTTTTGTTTCTAGTTGCACTTTATTAATGGTAATTGGTGAGCACATTACTTGTTTGTTTGTAAATGTGATATGAGTAAACATACTTTCATTAATTTTCATTCGTTACTTGGTGACCCATCTTTGAATGTCATCCAGGGATTTTTGGAGTAATGTAGAGACTTTTTGGGGGTCTAAGTCTGTCAAATAGCCGTATCATCTGCGTGAGTAGCTGTTGTAACCTCAGTTGAGCAAAGCAAGTCGGCTGTGAATATCTGGTAAAAAATTGGTCCGAGTACACTGCCTTGGGTTGCGCCAGCTTCAATCTTATGTATTTGAGAATAACTTTCGTCACAGCTGACTTGACAGTATCGGATATTCATCAGGTAAAGTCTCGATAATAGGAAATATTGATGGAGAACCCCTGATTATACGGAGGCAAAGTGATAAATCCCTGAAAATGAATCAAGAAATGATTTATTCAGTCAAAACTTGTTTTAGTTTTCAGCATATTCTCCTCGTAGCACAATGCCCTTCGTTCTGTAAGGGTTTCCCACTTACAATAAATTTATATTTTGGTAGATTGGGTTCTTTGCTGAACTGTGAGGATATTATATTTGTACTTATTTACTCTTGAAATACTTCTGAAAGGGGAGAATGACTTGCACAGGAACTTGGAATAATTTGCACGTTTAACAAATAATAAAATGTATTTAAAAGGATAAAGAATATAAAGATTAAATTACCAAACTCCGATTGCTCACCGGCTTTCAAACTACATCGATGAATATTTACAAACTTCTAACTTCTTAACACACGCACTAACTAATTTATCACTAACTACATTATCACTAACTAACTACATCCTCCTTGACTAACTCATAACTAACTCATAACTAGACTCATGACTTGACTAACCCATAACTTGACTCTTTATTGACTTCTATATATAAAATCCAGAATGCCAATATAACAATATTCGTTATTGACGTCAATCGTATTTACAAATAGTTCATATACCTCTATTGCTTGCTTGCAAGAAAGCACATTCCTCAATTTCGTCAGAGTTCAGCAAACTCTGAATGTGCTGACTCTTACAGTTCAACGTTTTTCTAATCTTTCAGAGTGATAGGATTTTGGCAATCCTTTGAAATGGTCGCTTGTTTCAGCAATGACAGAAGCTGAGACATTTTCTCAAGTAAGAAAGTGGAGAAAAGTTGCAAGAGGCCAGATCTAAACAATATGGTGGATGACGAACAAATCCGTAGCACATTTCATGCAATTTGTTTCGATGGAACAGCACTTCTCTCTATCACAAATGCGGCCAATTTTGTTTGAAATCGACGTCGAATCGATCTATAACTCTTAACATTCACCAGTGATCGTTTTGTCCTTTTCGAGGTAATCAATATGGACGTTACTGTGTGCGTCCCAGGAAACTGTCGCCATTAATTTGCTGGTTGATTAAGCCACTTTGGCCATTTTCTGCTTCGATTTGCCAGGACAAGTCCATTATTCCGACTGCCCTTTGGTCTCTGCTGTGTTGTGATGATCCATGTTTCATGGACGGTTACAAAATGACGTAAAAAGTTCTTTTTATTACGCTTGGCGATGTTCAAGCAATCATCTGAAGTTGTGGCATTGTCGCGTTTGTTGTCGACAGAAAGCAAATATGGTACCCACCTAGCAAAAAACTTTCTCACATCTAAAAATACATATCAAATGCTAAGTTTCTATTTAGTTAAGATGCCTAAAAGCTTCAGTAATATTTCAATCTTCACTCGCCGATCATCCAATATCAAAGTTTCAACCTGAATCAGACGTCTAGAACGTCCGGTGTTCTTTGTGCTCATACTACTACAACAAAAATCTGTTAACTACTTTTGAATCGTTCAAATTGATAGTGGAAAGTTCCAATAATGTTTAACAAGAGATGTTCTGGTTTGCGTGCGGGTGTCAAAACAGAACTAAATGACATATTAATCTGAAAATTTGAATGCACTCTAGTAGAGAGTGGTATCTTCCAAATATTACGTGTGATTTGCAGTTGTCGCGCCATTGTTCCATTTGTCAGGAACTTTTTACCTTGCCTTCGTGATGAGGAATGATCTTGAAGTTTTTGGCATCGGTTGGTTCATTTGCTTATCGTTGTTTATATATATAAGTATACATTATGTCCTTCCAACATAATCATCTTTCAAGAAGATGTCACGAAAGAAAGAAAGTACCTACCCTGATCAGAAAGGAAATTACATGACAGAGGACAATGATAGATCGATGTTCTCTAAGAATAAACATATCAATCCATACGTGCACTTCTTCCCGATGCTTGACGTCCTGTCTAATGTCATATTAATGCTTTTGTGACGTGTACACAGCTCAACTTTCATAAGTTTGTTATTCGAAGTTATATATACTCAGGCTATTTACAATGTTTGTGACTGTTTAACTTCATCTCGAAGAATATACTTGTATACATCTACAAATAAATACTGTTCTCGGTAAAATAAATACTGAAACTCTCCTTAATATATGCAGAAGTATTACACTACTCTTGCTTATACCTACCAACCGGCCGACTGCTGATAGGAAAGAAATGAAAATAGCGGTAATAAGTATCTTACATACCCGAGCTTGAACGTATGATGAATTAGGGAATGATAACGTAATTTTATATAGAATGCAATGTCCAGTGGAATATATGGATATGAATACATAACGTTTCGAATAGTATAAGTATGCAGTCGTTATTAAATGTAGACTACGTGATTACCACTTGATGAAAAAAATCTGACGTGAACATCATGTGACTTGCTTGTACATCATTGGTTATATATAATCAAACACAACATCTCATCATTCCACGGCTAGTCGGTTGCTATGGAAACAATAGGTCCTCATTCTTATGCTACAACATTCCTAAATACTGATTTCCAGGATTCTACGGCTAACAGTTCTGAATCTATGTGCAAAATTCCAGGATCGTCAAGTATAGTGCACTTTCGACTCAGTCGATCTCAATGAAAATAAGATATGAGCATGTAGACAGTACTGTAATCTTGAATAATGTTTCCTAATATTCTATGTTAAATCGTTTTGGATTTATGCGGAAAATTGAAAATGGTTTGAGTAAACGGCACTTCCGGCTCAGCCGATCACAATCATGATGCAAGGTGTACAACTTGATGCCTTAAAAGTGCTTAATACGAGATCTCAATACTCTGCGACTGATTACTTAAAATTTATTAGAAAAATTTGACAAATCTGTCGTATGAAGTGCACTTCCGGCTTAGTCGATTGGGACGAAAATAGGAGATGATCATTTGGATGCTACAGCAACTTCAAATACTGAATTCTAGTATCCTACGGCTGATCATTCTAGATTATTGCGAAAAATTCAAAAAAGTTTCAGGTAAAGTGCACTTCCAGTACAAACGATTGCAACCATAATGCGAGGTGCACATCGAGATTCAAGATCCTATATCAGTTTCTTATACAAAATTTTAGCATTATACGTTTGACGAATTCTGAGATCTGCGAGTTACGCACATACACACATACATGCCTACATACGTACCAACATCAAGCGAAAAGTGGTCAAAATGGATTCAGGGATGCTCAAAACGGATATATCCATCAAAATCTCGATATGTGAATTTGGTCGGTTTCACAATATTTCCTTATACATTTAGACCGTCAGATAATCGTAGATTTCGGTGCCTCATTTTGTTTTTCATGCCTTCAATTGAATTGACTATTCCATTCGTAGTATTTATAACAAGGTTGACAATGCTAAATCGCCGGTGCATATCGATGGGTATTTGGACGTGTAGAAATACTATCGGGTATTACACTAGTGGTCAGAGTGAGTATTCTACTCTAAGATGTGGATACCTCCAATTTGTGCTTTCTTCGAATTTAATGGAATATTTTTCTGAATATCTTCATCAATTTTATCTTCTGATCTATCACCAAACCTTTCTGAACTAGATTCCATATCAAGACGCGATATATTTCTCTATTATTCGTCAAAGAAAATGCAAGAAATTCTAATTTCTCAGTTTGACAGAAGTTTGTTTACTCGTTCCTATGAAAATTATGTGAGCTGCTACTAGATTCATAGAAAACTAATTGGAAAAAATGGTTTGACTCCTGGAATAGTCCTCCATATACCATTTGTAGTTAAAGTATTATAGACTATTTTTGTGGTGCAATCACTCATGTTTATTGTGCTTGTGAATACCACTCGTGCTGCACACTCGTGGTATTCAAAGACAAGCACAATAAACATTCGTGATAGCACCACAAAAATAATCGATAATACTTCAACTACTTATGGTATAATAAATGATTATTTTATACGGTTCTGAATGTCTGTTATACTCATAAACTGCACTTCTGGCTTGACCGATCAATACAAAGATTGTAGATAACTATCTTGATGCTACAACAAGTTCAAACACTAAATTTTAATATGCTATGGCTGATCATTCTAGATTTATGGGAAAAATTTGAAAAAAGTTTGGAGTAAAGTGCACTTCCGGTAGAGACGATTGATTCCATAATGCGAGGTGCACAGCTAGACCCTATACCATTCCTAAATACAAAATTTCAACATTATATGTTCAACCAGTTTTGAGATCTGCGAGTTACGCACGAACGCACGAAGTCACGCACGAACATACATACCGACATCAAGCCAAAAATAGTCAAAATGTATTCAGGGATGCTCAAAACGTAAAATCCATCAAAATCTCGATAGGTGAATTTTGTCGGTTTCACAAAACTTTCTTGTACTTAGTACAAGTGTGTAATAAGAGATTGATACTCCTCAAATCGTCGTGTATTTCAAGAGACTAAAGAAGCTTCAAATCAATCTTACAATCACTTGAATGAAAAGCAATATGAACAAGTAATAAGTTTCGCCTGGGTTTATTCAAAATTTGCCTGAACGCATCAAGAATCATTAAGTACAATTTACTCGATTGTATAAAAGTCTCTTCCAGTTAAAATATTTCCTATTGTTACAAGGACTGTGTTGACCTTTTTAACTCCATATGTGATATTCTTGGCTGGTTTTATCTCTCTTCGATGAATTCACGATGGACGATCCCTTTGTGATCGACATCACACTCCAGCATGTTTTGAGCTACAAGTGGAGTATAAGTGCTTTTCTTTTGCTGGTAAATTTGAGGATCTCCTCTTTTCGTTAGTTTCAGGATCGTACTGAGAATATCAAGCAGCTCTGTTATACTATCAATATATTAGATTCATAAATCTAAATTCAACTTAATAACAGATATAGGTTCATTGTTATGCATGACGAACGTTGCATTCGATGTCAGACATTTGGTGGAAAAAACCTCACCTGGTTCTATGTATGTATATGACTCATAGTTTCTTGAAAATTCAAGTTTTTCTATGGAGTATAATACTATTAGAAGCCTCGTTATTGTTAAAAACTGGATTGTGGTATGAATGTACTAGAAACAGAGGCATTTCCTTCTTCTGCAATCTAACTCGTACGGGGATTCTCCTTCAATACGTTTCTCTAATCTTTGAATGAATTGATTTCCTAGTGAATTGATAGGATATTGTAGGACTCGCATATTATATATTCTCATAAAACTCTATCAAAAAATTTATCATAAAAAAAAGTTTCATCTGGTGATGATAGTCTGCTATATTGTAACATTGTGAAGTATCGATAGAACCATTTCCCGAATGAATTTCTTGTTTAGTGGAAAGTTCTCGCTTTAATCCAGCGGGTATACGTTCGTGAAAAAGGAAGTGTTATGGTTACATTATTCAGTAAAATGGAGAGCGTTTTGACAGTCCACTGGACTAGCATTTGGAGTGGGAGGCTCTTTCAAAACTTTCCTGCAACAAACCATTCTGTCACGTCATAATACGTTCCGCTTTCATATCATTCATCATCAATTCTCTTTTGGCGTCACCTTGACCAATCTAAAGAGATTGGATGGAATTTGCTGAGCCAAAGTCAAAGAGAAATTGAACTTGAGCAGAATTTATCGAAATTAAAATACCCTTAATATATGATATTGAAAAAAATGAGCATTCAACGATGACCATAACGTTGAAAAAATTATCCGTCGCATATGTTGGAGATAATCATGATCTTCCGTATACTTGAAGTTTTTCTGACTTCAATTATGCCAGAAAAAGACACAACCTATACCACCAATATAAGCTACTTAACCCATTTTTGAGTGTGGCTGACACAAATCATGTTGTGTAGTTCAGTACACATGTATGTTGGTGCAAGGCAAATAAAAGAGGACATATTTCAACTATTAAAATTATTAAACTTAGTATTCTGAGTCGCTAGGAAGATATTGCCGACTGTCTATAGTATTTATATCACTTATAATGTATGAAAGATATCAATATAAACACTTTGGACTCTGGTTGCGAGTTTGCATTGTCTTTCCCGATACATCATTTTTCAAAATCTTTCATGTGTCGATGTTTTATCTAAAAGAATATTTAGTATTCTCTCCGAAATCGCTTCTGCTCTAGTTCAGGCTCTACGAAGAGAATAGTTAAAAATAAAGTTGTCTAATGATACACGTAGACATCGCATCAAAATTCTGCTCACGTTCGTTGAATATACTTAGTTAACGTATCATCAGGGTTGCGAATTTTTAACTTTTAACTTTTTCTGTTATACTTGAAAGCGGATAGAAATGATAAGGCTCGTTTAGAAGACGTCTACTTTTGTATCTAGTTCATTCCTTGATCTCCAATTTTTTGCAGCTAGAAGCACGTTTCTGCAAAACTGATTTGCGAGAAGAAAGAAATGTGAATTATATTTTGGCAAGGGAACATAGTGAAATGATTTGTCCTCAAATTGCTCTCATAGCTATTTTTATTTCCTATAATATAATATATAATAGGGCAATCGTGATTCTTTGATAGTCCGATATTCTGGTGAATCTTCACGATTTAGACCGTATTAAACTCCAAAAGACATCACTTCATTGATGGAGCTTTCAAGTTTCTTGCATTTATTTCATTCAAATTAACATTGCTCAAAGAACAGGTTGTTTTCAAATTTAATTGTTTGTAATGTGACTCCAGTACCCTCCAGTAACTTTATTTATTTTACTGGCAGATTCTATTTTATCTTCGTTCCACATTTTATATTTATCGACACGTAGCCTCACAGATTACAGGTGAGCGTTCGGTTCCTCCTGGGGTATTGATCACTTTGTTTACAGCACCTCGTGGTCGCCGACACGCCGTTCCCTTGCTCCCTCTCATCCTTTATTTTGATGTTCAAGCTCCTGCGGCTCGTAAACCTGGAAAAGATAAAACTGCAGTTATGGTTTTATTATATGAATTATCAATTCAAGACTTGAGTGCTGCTATTGAGAAAAATAGAAGAGGGTCAACAAACAGATAGGAAGCTGGATAATTTATTGCAAGAGATACTGTGTCCAAATGAGCCATACTGTATTGTTTATGTTATTCCGTGATTATATTAACAATGTCAATAGAGATTATTTGACTGCATCTATCCTGAAAGTCGCTATCCTAAAAATATAGAATGTACCAGCACCAGTGTACGTAACATCTTTTGGTGAAGTTTGGACTTAATTTGAAGGTCTCAATATTTTATGAGAGTTCAAATTTCCATTGTCACTCTGGAAGAAATGAATATCCATCCTTCGGGTCACATCATTTTACATTACCGAAAGTTTTGATGAATTTAATACTTTATCATTCTCATTTTCGGAACAAGCTCTTTATCTGTAGTTGGGACTGACACAAGAAATGAGATTAATGCTTATCTCGTTCGCGTCACTCCCAGAGATTAGAAATGAAAACTTCCTGTTTACTTACTACCCCAGTCTTTCCACCAACGCATGCGCTGAAGATGAAAGAAGTTGATATCTTTTTATGATGATTAATTGGAAAATGTTTTAAATTGATATTGAGTTAGAGTCTTCCTATAATACTTTCATCCAATTTATTTCCAAGGTTTAATGTCTGAGTTACATTAAAACTTGATAGGTAATTTCGTTAGAACTTCGTCTCCATTCTGGGAGCACTACTCTCTTGGAAATGTTTTTTGATGATAAAAGAGAAAATAGGATTTATCTGCTGGAGCTAGAAGTAGATCATATTCTTTGAATCTACTCATTCGCTCTTTTATTTTTCCTAAGTTGCTGGATGATGATGTTTTATGAACAGTATATTATGCACTAATGCAGGAAGGACCAGCTATCAATATTATTTCCACGGTTATGTTGTGAGCATGATAATGGTGTACAATCTCATCCATATGTTCTTGTGGCAGTTTTTGGTCAATCATATTTTTCCAGCTTGAGTGTCTGATGTACTTATTCGTATCTCTTGCTTCTTTAATGCTTCTAGATAACAAGGAAGCCTTATAAATACTATATTAGGCACTAAAAGCTGGAGGACTAGTAGTGTTGTCACGAGACTCGAGACCAGTCTCGGTCTTGTCGGGTAACGCTCCAAAAAGTCGAGACGAGATCATAGAATGAGTCTCGAGTCAAAAAAATTAGATTAAGGAGAGACTTTCTTCCGAAAGCTATCTTACAGACCAAGTAGTTAAATATCCACAAACTGTAGTAACGACAGTTGAATTAGGGTGTTCACTGATGGCTAAGTTTCCGATTGAGACAGTAATTTCTTCTAAGGCTCTTTCAGAATATTTACCTTTTTGATATTCAGCCTATATATAACAATGTTTTCCCGTTAATTGTTTTCTCAAAGTAAGTTATTTGGATCTATCATGTTTAGGATGAATTTGAAGCTCCTGCAAGAATATTCCTAGTAAAAGTGTGAAATAGAATATTCGAACTATTGTCAATAGTTTTTTCACAAGTTATTTGGATGATTTCTAGTTTAATATGAATCTAGAGCTTCCAGTCAGAGTAATGAGCTTAGTAGAAATATAAATCAGTGGAATCCATATTACCATCTTGATATTAGGATTCCAGTGATCAAATGTGGGGTATGTTCCAATGAATTGAAGACACCGAAAGTCTAGAAGATGCCTCTCATTCCCAAAAATACTTAATTCAACAATGACAGCCGTCACTTTGACAATGGCAGCTGTCACTTTGATGATGACAGCTATTATTTCTAAATATGCAATTGATTGATGCGACACTGTAACTATATAAAACAACGATAAAACCAGCCAAAAAACTTGTAGTTGGGAAAGTACTGTATGATCGCAGCAGATTCTATATGATAAGATTTTGCAATACATTCAATTTCACAAAAAATCATCGACATAATGAAATAAAATATCATCCTACTACATAATAATTGATTTCCACTGGAAATAGGTGACATAAATCGACTCCTATAGGACACCTGGTTATATTACTGTATTTCATCTGATTTCATTCAAAATAATATCAGATTAGGCTAGATTTGACTATAAGCAGAGAAAATCAATACTTTTGTTTGATAAATAACATAATCTTATTCGAATATTTGGTTTTTCTTCATCCACCACTAAATTTGATGGTTTATACATCGCAAATAATGCGTAAACTGAGCATGTAGGCATCTCAGATCCACATCAATTTTTTGTGAGCTGAATTCAGTTTATACGAATTTATACTGAAAATCGTGGAAGAAATGTCGTGTAGCGTATATATTTTTTGTAACTCAGTGATTATTTGGATATGTAGCCTCAATCTTGTCATGATGCTTGAATTCACACATTTGTTGCACGGTACTATTACCTACCTCTTTATTATCTTGAGTCCTAGTGGCTCCAGGGGTCCTAATTCTAATTCATAGAGTCAGCTTGAAGACAGATCGCAGTCTTTTTGTCGATATTGTTATGTCATAGTCACATTTATAGGGACTTGAATATTGTATGTTGGTGCGAACAATATGATCAACAACTTCATGCCGGCAGTTAGTCAAGAACGTTGTCTGATATCAGATTCAATTCTTGATCAATGATTCTTCTAATTTATTAATAAATAGTATTATTTTATTATACTGTTACTATTTTCTGACATATAAATATCAAATCTGACACCGAGCCAAGAAAACTGACTTGACCCTATCTCTGACTTCTTGAAGACTGTTTTCAACGATGATCACATTGAATCACTTCTCTAATAAGTCCGATAAGTAGTACATATGTCAAGAGTCTATGGAATTACGTCAAGAGGCAGTCCTTACAAATTAAAATTGAACCCCAGAATGACTGTTGGTATAACAAATTCGACGAAGGCTGTATTCTAAGTTTATCTAATACGCAAGCGCATCGTACGTGAACACGTGATCATAACTCCCAAAGCTGATCAGCAAGGTGAGAATAATTGTAAAATGCGCAAAATTTCAAAGTCAAATTATTTGTAGCGTAGTGTTTTTGTGGTTCTTAACGATTCTCAAGTTAGCCAGAAGCTTACGTCTAAGGGTGTGGAACCTAACCTTGCACACCCAACACACAAATACATATTTTTGGTAGAATTCACAACAAATAATAATGGCCCAGTTGTCAGACCAAAATCTCTCTTAAAATGTGATGTCGCTGAAACCACGTTTCCAGGTACTTTTTTAGGTATAGAAAACAATGAAGAAATCTTTGCTGCCCTAAAGTATATGCTACGTTCATGATCTCGAGAACAAAATCGAAAATTTTTATATCGAGAAAATAATATAGTGAAAACAAAAACAATATGAATATATTCTGAGAATGAGTTCCAAGGATTTTTTTTTGGGATGCTGATTGATAATTCGATAGAAGATTCTCAAAATCAAAAATGTCGGATACAATATGTCGGCCATTCAGAACGTACCAAAAATTTTTAATCTCTATGTATAAAATTCAATTTATATATTTTGAAAGTGTGAACAGGTATATATAAACATGGTTTCTCTGCAGACTAAGATTATTATGATTATATTGATGGAGTGAAATTTGATATGGTGTAAATAAGTAAAAATGAGAAAGTATGAGAATATTTTAAAAAACAATAGGAGAATTGATAGAAAACTCTTTCTCTAATTAATACATACTGTCTCCTTATTTTCTGACATTACAAACATCTGTCTTTCTCTGGCAATGCAATTTTAGGTGCATTAAACAAGAACCACATATTGCAGAACTTAGTAAGTTTGTTGATTCACAATCACAAGCTCTCCCACATCTTTCTGTTTGCAATAATTGCAGAACATCAAATCCAAAAGAGATTTCGAAATTGGCAGTTTTGTCATTCTGGCATGGCTGCTTATTTTAGAGTTGGAATCGTCCATTTTCCAGACAATTTTTGTTTATAACCGGAATGCGAAATAAGAAAATAAATAATATACTCTCAAAACCCAGGATTTCATCTTCAATTTCATACTTTTGAAAATTTTTTGAAGCTCAACATCAAGTTGCAGGAATTGGAATAAGCTAAGAGCATGCATTTTCTTATATTAAAGATTTCTCAAACATATCAAGTTGTATCAATTTCTGAATTATCACACATGAACTTAGCATACACTTTAGAGCTGCAATATCTCCTTCTTCATCTAAAAAACTACCAATGAACCAGAACTCAATTATATCACAGTTTATTAGAGGTCAAAATATCTTACAACTGGACTATGATCAGAGAGAACAAATTGATTCCCGCATATTAGAATATGTGATATCGAGGAATCATGGCAAGACACTTGTCAAGACTTGAGACCGAGACGAGACTGACCTACTTGAGACAAGGGCAAGACCGAGACAGAACTGAGCTAGGCAAGATCACCATGAGATCGAGACGAGACTTATTGAACCTAGGGTCTTGCCTAACGTATCATTTCCATGGTAGTGCTCTGAGTATAATAAGCGCAGCACACGTGACTTTTAATTCAACGGTATGTTTTTGTGGAAGTCATGGGTCAATCATGTTCTTCCAGTTTACCCTTTTGCTACTCTCTTATCCGTCATGTTGGCCAAGAGCAATAAAATTCTGGGGATAGTATATTCATTACTTCTATTGAAAATTATTATGTAGTATCAGCAACACTGAGTCAATCATCTTCCAATATATTCTTTGGTACTCTATGATTTGTGACGTTGGGATATACAGTAGTGTTCGAATAATTGTGGACATGATAAAAATCATATAAAAAAATCTATTCATGTGAAATTTATGATGAATACAAGCCGAATGATTATGACTGACAGTTTCAGTGAGGTATAAGTCCTCCTTGAGCTTTTAGGACCTTTTGTGATCTTGCAGGCATTGAATCCACCAATTTCTTACAGTTCTCTTTGAACTGGCATCTCTGTACCAAATCAGAATCTATGATTCTATCATTTTTCGTTTTATGGTACAGTCTAGCTTTCGAAGTAGCCCATAAATTTTCAATAAAACTCAAGTCTGATTCAGGCCATTCTAGGAGCGTAATGTTATTTTTCCTGAGTAAATTCATCCTTACTTTTGATTTGTGGCATGGAGCTGAGTCCTGTAGAAAAATTGCTTCGCCATTTGAAACCACTTCAGCCAGCTCTGTGGACAGTTTCTGTTTTATTAATCTCTTGTATTCATCATCCCATCAAGAGGGATCAAAGATCCTGTACCTGTGTATGAGAAGCACCTCAGAACATTTTGTTTTGGGGATGTGTCACGGTTTGGTCAATGTGTGCTTGAGCGAACATCTTATCATCACTTTTTCTTACATATTTTAATCGCTGTCCCTGAACTATGAAATGGGACACATCAGAGTCCTCCACGGTTCTTAAGTCCAACTGGCGTATTTCTGTGCCCGTAGGAGTCTTTCTTTCATCATAACTGCAGGAAGAAGCTGTTTTTTTAGAGGATGGAAAGTCTTGCAGCCATATTCTATGGAGTTTTCTCTTACAATTGAGTCATGAATTCTTACTCCAACTTCTTTTAAATTTTGCTGCAATTCGAAGCTCGTTTTTCCAGGATTAATTTTACTGTTCCGTACCAAAAAGACCTCATCTCTTGGAGTTGTCTTCCGTTTTCTACGACACCGATCTTTTCGTCGCACTCCAACAAAGCCGGTCTCTTCAAAATACAATTCACAGCTCCCAAACTCACAGAAAAGTCTTTGGCAGTCTGTCTTTGAGTCATATAAGTATGTTATTTCAAAGTAATAATCATTTCCCGCTTCCTGGGAGTAATATCCATATCATAAAAATACAGAACCGCAAATAGAAGAACACAATTAACTATTATCGGAAACAAGTTGATTGCAATTCACATCAACTGCATAAGTTCACGTAGAAAAGCCCAACAAGTAGAATGAAAATTATCGGTTGGGGTAACAGTGAGTTGTCCTGAACATTTAGTCTTGATAAGCTCCTATAAATTCAGAGGAAATAATAAGCATGTGGGTTGGATAAGTATGGAAGCTTGAAATTCCTAAACTTCCAACTCTACTATCTTGTGTGAGGTCAGAAAAATGCGGCAACATTGAAAATTAAATTTTATTTATCTATAAAAGGTCCTTTGTTATCCTGATCATCAACTCTAATAATAATATTGATATGAACTTCAAGACATGAATACTCGCTTGATCACTATATAGTGATTTCAATAAATAATGCTCGTGGAAATTGGACCGATTGATTGTATCGTTATAAACTGTAAGTCATACAACACAGTACTGTTCTAATACTAATAATTACTTGGTAGATCATGTGCAGACCTCATCAAATTTTTCTCCCACAAAGTCTACGTGACTTCTTAACGCGCTGTGTTCACAAACATCTAATTACGAGTTCGTGACAGGCTGTGGAAGTGACATATGTCAGCTACAAGTTTAATCACTGGCTGCGACCTGGCCCAATGTGACAACCTCGCCGGAATAGCACACTAGATCGGAAATACAACCCGCAATGAGGTGACCAGCTCGGTAGGGTTCCAGCCGACGTTAACTCTACGAAGGGAGAAGTTAATTCAATATAGATTGATTTACACCATAGATGATGGATGCGAGGGTGATGAACATGTAATATTGGATTATATCAGAGATTCTTTTGATATTCGTATTTGTATATTCTGAAAAGTAATTTCAACGAAGATTCTGTCTTTTGAATCCATCCCTGGTCCTGGCCGTCCGTGACCCGTTGGTCAGTTCGCACATGCGTTCAGTGATGTTAGCGGAAGTTGGCCAGGATAAAATGTTAATCCTGTGTCGGGTGGAACACCTGGTTAATGCCCGGTTGAATTTAGCGTCGCCTGGAGGCCGATTGCTATGAAGCATGGCGCACACTATGGAAATTTCTGCTGTTGCTATAAATTGATACAACCTCTGCTTGTTGTGTTTTTCAGCTGACTCCACTTTCTAGTTCATATATTCTGGACTTGCACTTTCATTACTGAACTCTTGATTTCACGTTGTGTTGTTGGGATTGTTCGCAAATTGCAACAAAATGTTATTAGAGAACTAACTTTGTTAAGGAATATATGATGGTTTTTTACGATGTGAGTTTCGTTTAATACTGATAGAACTATACAAGAAATAATAAATATTCGTAGTAAAACATGCAGGTAGAGAGTTACTAATAATTCTTCCATTCGTAGAATGAAATATGAAGGAATTAGCATCGAATGAGAAGAGCGGACGCAATGCTACGCGTTGGCAGTTTCGTCTCGCTGGCAATTTTAAATCCCCAGCAGCGGTTTATTCATAACAAACTATAACTCATGTGAAACTCCGAGATGAAGTTTCAACGGCAACTTTTACACACACCGACTACGATTCGAGTAGAGGCGAAGAGAGCTCAACTCTGAAGGAAAACAAATCGTTCAAAGTTTTACACAAACAAAATCGTTGAATCGAAAATATCACCAATCTACGAGCATTTTACGTCCAGAATATCACCGACAGCTGGAAAGTTTTATGTGTTATTGAACAGTGATTATCACAAGGGCAAGGAACTACCAAGCTAACAACTAGGTCGTGGCGGAAAACTTCTGATTGCAAGTTGCCTGCATCACAAATACTAGGATTTCTCTTACCCTTTAGGCAATATATACTAACAATGATTCAAGATTACAACAAACTTTTCAATACAAACTCGCTGCAGATGAGATTGATCGACAAGTATTTGTATTTGTAAATATTATTACTTAACGCTTTACATTCATCGTATTCTCTATTAGCTTTTGATTAAAGAAAATAATACAAGTACAGCTCTGTAAATTGTGCACGAGGTACAAATCATGTAAAACTGGTATTACTCCTCTGCGGAGCCTTCACCAAATTTGTGTGTTTTTCTTGCGGCTAAATCCATGTAAATCTATATTTCTGTTCTTCTGGCTCTATAAGCTTTGTTATTTATGCTAATTGTGGGATTTATAGGGAATTTGAGCATCATCCACTCGCCTCTGGCTAGAAATTAGCGCAGAATTTGTGTACTGAAATTGTTGGTAATTTTTTACTACCCTTTCAGCGATTTACAATTTTTACACAAGGTTTTTTACTCTGATATTTTGGAGCTTGAAGGCGTGTTAACGATGCAGGAATAAATTCTCAATTGAATGCTTGCTGGAAGTTTTCGCAAGGCATTTTGTCTAATACATGTGAGTAATAACATAACATCAGCAATAGGATTGATAAATCATTATAATATGGAAATGAGAATCCTCCATGACAGATTGCAGTAATTTCTCTTCAAATAATATGTCCGTCTATGATTGCGGCAAGAGGTAATGGAGATAACATGAAGGAAAAGACTGGGAAAATGCTGTCACCGGTTCGCGTTCAGTGAGTTATATAGAAAACTGAAAGAAATGCGAGCACTTCCTTTTCTCTATTCTTTTTGAGGAAGTGAACCGAAATCTTCTCAAACAGTTTCTTATGACATAAGCTCTGCTATCAAATTACCCAGAGCAACAAAAGAATCAGAGCTTCCTGCAAAAAGAGTCACTTCCGAGTTTTACCTCATTCATTTGATGTTTCAAAAGGAACTTTTAATGTATAGTTTCTTATATTTTTTGCTCAATTTCAAATTAATATTGTTTGTATATCTCACTCCGTCCAATCTTTGTTCAGACGTCAATGATCAAATATATCATGGTAGGTACATTTTTTCCATGACTCAAAACTTAATGATTCACACAATTCAGATCAATATTGTAAAACTTACAAAAGTCATTATTCAAAGAATCATGTGCAACACAATGTTCTGCCAGTGGATAATACATGTGGTATTATACTACTTATTCATATGAAAATAGTAAGTGGGACTGATCTCTGATCCTGATAACGTGTCCGGTCTGTGAAATCGGAATTAATTTGAGCATTGCTACATCAGGCTTCCAGTGAATTGAATAACATGAATTTATAAATATATTGGACATGACTTGTTGATTAATGCGTGGGAGCCTAAATGCAGCCAATGCTGTGATCTCTGTCGTTCAGTTGCCGGTTGTTTATGAATTTCAAAAGTGATTTAATATCGAAATGACAATGTAAAGAAGCTTTTGGGTGTAGTTGTTGTATCAAAACTTGACCTCATCTGGAAAGATCAATTTTTGTAAGCAAAAATACCCATTCTTGCGCTTGAAAGATTTCAGTTTAACTCTAAACTAGTGTAATCTCAACGACCCCGTGTTATTTTGTGCATAGAAAAATTTTCAGTGTGGTAAATACAAGAACACTTTAATATTCAATTATATATAAGCTTCTGAGTTATCCTGCTTTTTTACAGCACATGAGAGCTTCCTAATTTAAATTCAGGTAATTTTCGTCTTCTGAGCCACCCTCAAAAGAAAAACTTATTTTCATACAATATTGGCGGCATCTAATCAAGTTATCTCGATGGCAGACACAAGACCAGAACACGTTTAAAATTTTCCTTCTTTCATGTGGTTTCGTAAAGAAGTACAGTTATCAAGTTACCTTTACTTAATATTATGAAGGAAACTTCTATGTGAAAATTATTCGAGAAACAAACAAGTTCCATTCTTTGGAGAAGAAAAATTGATAGATAATACAAGATGTTTTCTGAATTATTACTCGATCAGTGATATCTCCCAAATTTTCAATTGATATTTCACATTAACAGCATTTCTTTCGAGATAATATCATATTTCAAATATATTAGTATAGTCACAAGTACAAAGCTCATATACACACCTATCATCAGATACAATGATAGTTTTTGGTTGCTATTTTCAAACATATAACGCAAGCGCTATAATTCAGGAGCCGACCGCACCTCAAGTTCCCTGATCGGACTTACGGTCAAATTGTATATCAATCGATCGGGTATTTAGTGGTCAATAGGATGCCAGACTTTATATGTTGAAAGAAAGGCCAATTCTGGTCAAGCTTCCCGACACAACTTCTCTGATAGAACTCATGTTTAAAAGTAATACCAATCGATGGCAAATTTCAAGAAAATACTAGGATGTCACCTCCTGTCCTGTTCACAAGTGCAGCAGCCGCCTTTTTATCGATCTTCTCAAAAATTCTTGAAACCGTTATGGCAAAGAAACTCTTGCATTGGTTTACTAAACATAATATCTTGAAAAATGAGCAGCATGGTTTCAAACCCGGCAAATCAACTACGTCCGCACTAAATGACTCAATTCAGTATATGTACAATAACTTGAAAAAGGATAACAGAACACTTACCGTTTTCTTAGATCTCAGTGAGACATTCGATTGTATAAATCATGAAATTCTTAATCAAAAGCTTGAGGCTTATGGTGCAAGTTGGATTACATCCTATTTGTCTAATAGACATCAATTTACTGAAATAAATGGTGTAAAATCTGAAGTACTACTTGTTTTGCGTGGAGTTCCCCAAGGGTCTGTCCTTGGTCCGTTACTCTTTATTGTTTATGTTAATGATCTCCCTGATTCTTCCAACTATGGTCAAACAGTAGTGTATGCTGATGACACCTCTATATGCTTTTCAAATGAATCCCTATCACATACAATTAATCTTGTCAATGAGTCTCTAAATTCATTATTTGAATGGTGTTCTAACCATGACCTCATTTGTAATACAAGTAAATCAGTATTACTCAATATTTGTACCAAAAGGAAGATACTGAGCGAAAGTTTTTTTAGTTAAAATGAATGGTAAATCTATTCCAGATGGAACAAATACGAAAGTATGTGGATTGTTCATCGACATCAATTTAGATTTTTCCGAACACTGTGGTTATGTTTGTGAAAAGTTATCAAATCTTTGCTTTGCAGTGAAAAGAATTGAGTGGAATACTCTACGTACTTTTTATTAGGCACAAATCAACTGTATTCTTTCATATGCTATCACATTTGGGGGCAATTCTAATAGTTCTGAAAGAGTCTTCAAAATGCAGAAGCGCATCCTTCGATGTATGGCTAATGCTAGCAATATTGTGTCCTGCAGAGAGTTATTTTCAAAATACAAAATACTATCACTTCCTTGTTTGTATATATACCAGATATGTATTTATGTATATGAGAATGTTCAAGATTTTGTGAAACATAGCTCCAATCATAGCTTCACAACAAGGTACAATCTGAATTTCCAGCAACCTCTTTTTGAGAAATGTGTAGCTTATGCTAGTGCTCTGTTATATAACAAATTACCCGATGAAATCAGAATGTCGGAATCACTTACTATTTTCAAATGCAAATTATTTCTGTATTTACTAAGTAAGGGTTACTATTGTGTTAATGAATATTTGTGTGGTTAATTTTGTATCTAATTTCTGTTAACTATATCCATATCATTCTCTGTGATCTCTGGATGAAGTAAATATTATTATTATTATTATTATTAGATGTGACTCGTTTCCGTATTAAGCTTTCCTGATCAAGCTTACAATATATTTTTTTCCAAATTTAAATTTTGAGATTTTCTGATCTCTAAAAGTCCAGGTGCCTCCTCTCTACCTACATGTCCAAAAGGGCGACAGCCACACTTGAAATTATTCGATTTTCTGATCCCAGTTCCGAGCGCAGCTGTACTTCTCTCATCAAATTGAGAATTATTTTTCTTATTTTAGCTTCAGCCTTCTCGAACACAATAATACAAAGTGCTGCCTCCCTCCTCACCCAGGAGGGCGGCAGCCACTCTCCAGCCATACCTCTATAATCGATTGTATGATTATTCTCTATAAATTGTAGCTCGAGTCTTCCTGAACACAAAAAGTGTTGCCCCTAGCCCTATCAGAGAAGGCGGCAGTTAGTCCTAAGTTAAACGCATTTTCGTACTCGACTTCCTTCATTGAATTCACGATTTCCTTCAATTTGAAGCTCAAATCTTCCGGAACACGGTAAAACCGGGACACATTCGATGAGAGAAGTACAACTGCGTTCGAAATTGGGACCTAAAAGTAGGATAGTCTTTTAGAGGCTGTAACTCTCTTGGATTGGTATTTGGTATTCTTTTATTCAAGAAGGCTCAAGCTACGATTAGAATAGTATATTCTACAATAAGTATTGGAATGGCCTAAATTCTGAACGAGCGAAAAGTTTGAAATCCTCGCCTTTGGCTCGGATCACGGTTTGCGAGTGTAAAATACGCCATTCCAAAGATGTTGTAGACTATACTTTCTCTAACAAGATTTTGAAGACTCACCAATATTTCAGAGGGAACTTAAAACATTATCAAATGTCGAAAGTAAAACCAGATATGAATACATGAATTGTTAGGAAGTAACCAAACTAACAGATTCTGATTTGTCGAAAAGATTCTAAACGGCGTACGGAATCATTCTGAAAGATTTTTTGGAATGTCATTGGTTCCAACATAACTTTTGGTTATGGAATTTGCAAATTCCAAAACAGTGTTGGAGAAAAAATATTCCTACATTCAATAAAAGAACATCTGCGTTTAAAATTGAAAATCGAAAATTTTTAAGTTGACTGTTGCCCTCCCGGACAGGTGAGAAGGCAGTACCTTGTTTTTTTTTGTGGTCAGAGAGGTTCGACATTCAATTTGGAAAAATAATTATTGTAAGCTCAACAGAAAAAGTTTAATACAAAAATGCGTTACACTTAAGGATGGCTGCCACCCTCCTGAACAGGACAAAGAGTAGAATCCTAGTTTCCTATCAAAATGTTTGACTTTCGTTATCGATTAGTATTAGTTTTGATCTAAGTTCTATCAGGGAAGTTGAGTCAAGAAACTTGACCAGAATTAGCTTTTTTTCGATATTTGGGATAGGCGTCTACATTCATAATCGATTCATATACAATTTGGCCATAAGTTCGATCAAGGAACATTAGATACGACCGGCTTCCCGACTACTAGCGAATTTATAAGTTCCCAAAGTACGAGTACCACGTGCTTCCAGGTATTTAAATTCTTATTCATAATAATTGATGGAATAAAAAGACTGTATGAGACGTTTCATCTACAATATACGTTTATATTCAATCAGCACAGGCTCTATTGCAGAAATTGCAGCGCATAGTCTGCCTTTCTATTACAGGAGCAACGAGCACCTGCTCCACGGTTGCAATGGAAGTACTGTTGGGCATAACACATTTGCATAATCCGGTGAAGAAAAAAGCGATGTACAGCGCCATACGCCGTGCAGAGCATTTGAATCTGAAGACCTCATAGGCCACTTAGGATAACGTGACCAAAGCTTCTGCATTAGGCGGGACAGTTCTGCCCTCAGACTGTCTGTTCTGCTATCTCCAGCGAGGTCATAAAAATCCCGCTTTTCAGACAGACCAAACGATAATACCATTCACAATCATTTTGTATACTCGCAATCTCAATATCCTAAAGCTGATTTGTTTAGCTAAAATATACAAAAATATTGCTTAAAAGTCATGTCACCTAATGCAACTTATTTATTATTTATTATTAGTGCTTCATTTCTGTATTAGTGATATCATTCTTTCTTCAATACAAAACTTGAAGAAGATCAAAAAGTCTTTCGTCATTCAATTCAGCAGGAGATCCGGCTTTGACAAAAAATAAATGGCCACGTTAACTTGGAAGTACTCAAAGAGATTCAACCAAATATGACCCTAAAATGACAAAATGTACAAGATGAGTGCTCCATAATGTAGGCTATGGATATTAGAAGGACCTGAATTCTTGAAAGGCTCTCTTTCCTGGTACACAGATGGTTTATATAAGACAGTGGAGAGATTGGTGTGGGTATATGCAGACCAAGATGTCGAGTACGGAAGCCTCTAAAAGCTAGTGCCACAATCTTGCAAGCTAAGGTTTATATCTTCGATATCTGTGCTGGAGTAAATCTGAGTAGGGATCATCAATGGATACAAATTAACCTAATGTTTGACAGCTAAGCTACCCGAAACGCGATGAGCTCTTATAGCTGTCAATTCATGCTGGTTTGAAATTGCCAGATATATTTCAAGCAACTGTAGAAATGTTGCCACCAGAAGATGAGGGAGCTGTGGGCAATAAAAACGCAGATAAGCTTTCCAGAAAAGGAGCCAACCTAACGTATGACGCGAACGAACCTACATAAGGACTCCTGAAAAGCCACCTGAAGTAGGTAATAATGGGCTAATCCAGCAAGAGCTTCGTACTGAAAACACAAAAGGAACTAAACAGGCGAAAATGATCATCAAACTTTCGCCTACAAACGTAAAAGAGCTTCTCAGCGAAGAAGATCTCAGAATCCTGACGGGTCTCTTGAATGGCCACTGCCATCAAGAATATATTTGCATGAAATTGGTAAGGTCGTCTTCATCAAAAAGATGTGGGAATACGTACATCGGAAAGGCCTGCATTACAGCAAACCAAGTTCAAGACGTATCTCTTGGAACAGTATTGAAGTTTGTGTGAAGCCTTAACATTTCAGAGATAATCTAAATAATAGATGCAGCACAAAAGATCCTACAGGTCGTAGTGATAATAGTGTTCCGTCGCTTTCAGTTCTCCTACACTGATAATAATAATATATTCAATCAAATCATATTCTCTTCTTATAACTATAAAAAATTTTGCACTTGAATATCTGCGAGTACATAGCTACCACAGAATCAGTTGTACTGTGGATTACTTATTTTCATTCCGATTTGAGCTGAGTTCTTCCGGTAAATCCAATCCAAAATGACATTTTGGAATCGATTCCACCAACTGAATACAGAATTAGACATCCCTTTCATGCATATTCACGTTTTATAATTAAAATGGGCTTCAGAAATAATTACGGTATTCTGATTGTATGCATGTTGGAGATTAACTGTGTGAGGGCTGTGACCTAACAATTTGTTCAAGAAATTTATTATTTCAAGTGGTATTTTGTAAGATACTCGTATAAGTATTGTAATGTTTATTGCTTGAAAAATAATTGGTAGTTAAATAAAAGTCACTATTTAGTAATTCAAAATAAAATACAAGTTTTATTCCATTTGAATATCACTAACAACACTATATTATTTATTTATCACTTAATACTAACTCAAAGTCGCAGATATTTATATTCGACTATTTATATAGACTGTTTACTTCACTGTTTGATATTCACTGTTCTAGATTCTCCATTATATTACTTTCGTCAAGTCGTTTGCTGGCCTTTATATATAGAAATATCCATTTCTTGAATGTTCTACATCTGGAATATTGCTAAAGGCTTCCATCGGGAGGGGTGATAGACCGTCAGATAGTCGTAGATTTGAGTGCCCCATTTTGTTCTCTCTGCCTTCAAGAGTTTTAATAAGTAAGTATATTTGGAGTATAATAATGCCAAAATTGAAGCTGGACCGTGCGGCCAACATAATAATAATTAATTTTAAATTTTTATAAAAAAACCTGTCTTGATCCAATTTTCCCGTTTCTGCCATGCTTACGAAATGAAATTTAGGGAAAAAAGAGTCAGCGAAAAACGATAGGCAGAAGTGATTCACTTGACCAAGGGTTTGGAATGAGGACTCGATTATTTTGGCATTATTATACTCCAAATATACATACTTATCAAATCTCTTGAAGGCAGAGAGGACAAAATGGGACACTCAAATCTACGACTATCTGACGGTCTATGATGTGATGCGGCGCGGCGCGACGCAACGAGGACGGAAGGCTCCGCCCATGCGCGGTCAAATCCAAGTCTACTCCACTTTTATGAGCCTTCACACTCTCGCACGTTACAGTATGATAAGAAATTCCTCACAATATAATGAAGGAAAAAACTTTTCAGAACTCATTTTATTAAGAAATATTTCTTCACACTTGAAAAAGGCAGCACTTTGCTGTCGAAATGTTGTGTTTCAAATTGGTTAATACAGAACTGATTACCCAATGAAGCACATTTATTCCTTAGAATATATTTATTATGAGTAAATTGATATTGAATTCTTATGAGAATCATTGAATATCATTCTAAGAGTTGCCAAGTAATTGGGATGAAATATAATCACAAAAATTCAGCGATGAAGAATAATGTTTGCATAGCACTTTACACCAATAGAGGTCAATAATAGAACTAGTCCGTATCATTATCTATATTGAAACAAAAGCTTCAACTAATCAACATTGATTACAATGATTTACCTATAATAATAATTTTCAAAAAAATTGTTCCACTCTATCCTCTCTCTCCCCAATATTCTGCTGCGTATTCATGTGTTCACGCATTTTAACTTCGAAAAAAACAGGTAATTACTCCTTCACAAGGTAATAGCAACAATTTTGGCAAAATCCTATGAATCTGTAAGCACGTACAAGGAGTGTATGTATACCGGAAATCCCAAATACATGTTAACCTATTCACATGCATATCGTTGAGCTTTGCTTTGAAACACTGTGGATGCAGTTGCCATTTCGAATGTTGGCGTGCAGCTTCCACTTTTGATCTTGATTCATCTGCAAGACGTTCTCTTATTATGTACATCGGTGTGTAAATGTTATTCCGCAAATAGAATTGGCATCCTTGGTTGTCCTTTTGCAATCTGTACGTGCGTGGGAAATCTAAACAACCTCGAAGCGCTATTTTTGTTTAGCTGTCTTCAAACTAGGAAAAATCTGCGTTCCATCAACGGTAGAATGCACGCAGTGAAGCAGCACTCTGTTTGAACAAGGAAGCATCTTATTTTTCGAATGTTTGACACATGTGTCTGTGAATGTGCGCTTTTTTATTGGATTTGTATCTTTATTTCAATTTACTCTTTTATGAAACAATAAAGTGGAACAATCCGTCAAGGAAATTCATAACATTTTATTTGTTTACTGTATATAAAAATTTGTATATTTGAATCCTAATAAATTCTGCAGCAGAAACGCAAAGTTTAATATAGTTTTATTATTTGTTGTGACTTTCTTAGTTCGACTACCGCATAAGCTATGAACTGATGCAAAATTATATTGACCAGAAACCTATTTTCCGAAAATATCAGAAAATATTGTGCAGACCCATCCAGAAAACATTCTTCCAAAAATTTATTATAAAATAGAAGTAGTAAATTGTTTTTTTTTAAATCGACTTAATCCCGTAGTATTATCGTAACAAGATGTTAAACAAAATTGTAAATGTAAACCGGAATTAAAGCGGATTTTAGTCGCTGGAATATTTAATTCACATAGAAGTTTATAGAAGCTTTCACACATACAACTGTTGTTCTATTCTTTCATTGTATTTGGTGATGCTATAGCCTTCCAATTGGCAGAATCAAACAAATTCACGAACTAAAAGTGTAGGAATAGTCGTTTGATATATTCGATTCCGCTGGTCAATGTGTAATTTCATAAATAAGTGAATGGTCGAAATTCAAATACTTGGATATTCATTTTATAAGCCATAGTTCTATATATTTCAAACTGGCATTGAAACTAATGCCATTCAGAAGTTGAAGTTAGTCGGATGATCAAAGTTTATTATGAAACAGCATAGGATTATCTAGACAATATGCTTCAGACATGATCCTTGCCAAACTATTCATTTCAATATTCATCATCTCATTTGTGGCACAAAGGCTTCTCTGGTGACATTTCCGCGACTTTCTGTAGTTGTGCGTCAAAGAGATCGCAACGACCGATAATGAGCGAAGCCAAATTACTCCATGCCTTTATAATCGTAACTTGTACACGGGCTGCGCACATAATTCCATTGTTCGCGCGAGGTATTCAAACCCGCGACTGAGCATCAAGATGCAATAGATTAACACATCCTTAACTTACTGGCGATGACGTCATTAAGAACAAGGAGCAAATTTGGGAAAGGGAAGAAGCAAACAAACTGAAGTCACAACTTTGCCAAAGCAGGGAGAGCTTTTAATTCGCCAACTACAGATGGAGATCCTAGCTAAATTTGAAAAGAGATATTATTTGGGATTTATCATGAAAATCGTTGCGAACACAAAATATTATGAGAGCCTATGCAGGTCCATTGGACAATGCAACTCTGAAACTGATAGTTGTACAAATAAATCATGAGTAATATCCGATTGGATTTAACCTTGAGAAGATACAAAATTGACGGCCACTAGTCCTACAGGTGTAGAATTTATAAACAGATATAATACGTCCTAACTCAATTTCGCAGCCTCTCAAGTCCAATATGTAGCTTAAAGAATATAGAAAAGTTATTTTACGGGCTCCAAAGATATCAAAAGTAAGACACACAGATAGTTTACTCCAAACTCATAATTGAATCCAATTTTAGTTTGAAGGATCAGGATGTAATCAAACTTATAATTGAAGATTCAATTCAATAGGAGAGTGAAACTTCCAGTTGTTGAAGCAATCATCAGCATGAGTATTATTTTCAAGCACATTCACATATACTAACTTGGCTGTCGATAACATTTTCCATGAAAATCTGACGTGGACATCACGTAACCTACTTGTACATCATTGGATATATATAATCGAACATAACATCTTATCATTCCACGGCTAGTCGGTTGTTATGGAAACAGTATGTCATCATTCTTATGCTACAACATTCCTGAATACTGATTTCCAGGATTCTACGGGTAATAGTTCTGAATTTATGCGCAAAATTTCAAGATCGTCAAGTATAGTGCACTTTCGATTCAGTCGATCTCATTGAAAATAGGATATGAGAATCTAGACAGTACTATCATTTTGAATACTGTATTCTATTATTCTACGTTCAATTGTTTTGGATTTATGCGGAAAATTAGAAGCTGTTTCGAGTAAACTGCACTCTCGGCTCAGCTGATCACAAACATAATACAAGGTGTACAATTAGATGCTATAAAAGTGCTTAATACGAGATCTCAATATTCTGCGACTGATTATTTTAAATTTATGAGAAAAATTCGAAAAGTCTGTGATATGAAATGCACTTCCGGCTTAGTCGATTGGGACAAAAATAGGAGATGATCATTTGGATGCTACAGCAATTTCAAATACTGAATTCCAGTATCCTACAGCTAATCAATCTAGATTTATGCGGTGAATTCAAGAAAAGTATCAAGTAAAATGCACTTCGAGTGCAGACGATTGCAACCATAATGCGAGGTGCACATCAAGATCCTTGATCCTATACCAGACTTTTATACAAAATTTCAGCATTATACGTTTGACGAATTCTGAGATTTGTGAGTTACGCACATACACACATATATACATACATACGTACCGAAATCAAGCCAAAAATAGTCAAAATGGATTCAGGGATGCTCAAAACGGATATATCTATTTAAATCTCGATATGTGAATTTTGTTGCTTTCACAATATTTTCTTGTACTTTTAGACCGTCAGATAGTCGTAGATTCAAGTGCCTTATTTTGTTTTTCATGCCTTCAAGAGGCTCGATGAGTATGTATATTTGGATTTCAATAACGCTGAAATGAGAGCTACGCCAACACCAACATAATGAAAATTAATTTCAAATTTGTATGAAAAAGCATGTTCTGATCCAATTTTGTGGCTTTTTCCATGCTTACGAAATGAAATTTGGAGGAAAATATTTGACATGTAGAATGTCAAACAAAATTTAAAAATTGACAACAGATTATCATTGCCTATCTTATCATTTCAATTAAACTGATTGTTTTATACGGCAAATTCTGAATGTCTGTTATACCACGGCGGACTCTATTTGCTAGGCAGGAGTGTGACCCTCACTACCACAGCATTCGCATGACGTCAGTAGGCTGGTTTTTACACAGTTTCATGCGATGTATGATATTAAATACATATTTTAGAACTATAATGTGCAGAATGATTATTGACTTACTAACAATAATAATAACGGTAATTCTCTTGTCTCTGAATATAGTTTTAGGGTAAAACGCCGTTATGCGATAAATGTAACCCAAAATAACAGTTCGCTATCAATGCTTTCAATCACATATATTTTATCAAGTTGCAATATCACCCACTTGTCTTCTTCTTTTGTAAGTCTACTTGCAATTACTCTTAAGAAATGATCATTTCTTATTTTAGAACTTGAAGATATATGAAAAGAACCTGTAAGTTGTTGTAAATATTTAGGATGTGATTGCATATGAATCATGGAGGACCACATAATCATTTTAGAAGTGTAGCGCTTTCGATTTGAGAAAAGGAGACATATTTGTTCACCCAAGTACAATAATTGTCCAATTCTCTCTTCATCGCCTTCGTTTTTAGACATCATCATTCAAATTCTAAATAATAGAATAAGTATTGACAAAATCAGTTTCATTCAACATACATTGTGAAATATATCTCAATTTGGATAATGTATCAAGTTCATTTTGTAGATAATGGGGTGTTATTACGCTGTAATTCACTCAAACTTACCAATTTATTTTTCAAGAAATACTTTGGGCTCAGATTTCTATCTATTCCAATGTAAAAGGAACGACTTACTGCTTTAGAATCCATTTTGTAAATAATAATATTGTCATCATTTACTTTTACAAAAATATCGCAATTTATAGTTTTGACAAATTTAGGAATTTTTTCAAGCAGTAAGTCAAAATTTTGAACTCTATTTTCCATTTGTTGTATCTCTAATATCTTATTAGTCTTTCTTGTTCTTTTTTTTTATTTCAAAATTTCGTTCCTCTAAGATTTTTTTTTTGGAATTTGATTTTATATTTGAATAATGAGGAAGTCCAGGAAAGATAGTTTGAAACGGATTAGGTTTTAAACACGGTCTATCGTAATAAAAAGTCCTAATTTCTCCTGAATAATTGTATGTATAGCTAGTTGCAATGCAATCTTCAGAAAAAAGTTCAATGCGAATCTCTGACGTTGCGGTTAGTGTCCAGCTTTTACGCGGCATTGATTTTATCGATTTATCAAATAAATCTGTTCAATTCGGAAATTCAAATGTAGTCATATTTTCTTCTGTACTATCATAATAGCTTCTACAAGCTGGGACACAAAATTTGCGAGGTATGTTTAAATTGAATAATATGTATATATTTAGGTAGATATTCAAAATATTAGAAGAAAATCTTCTTCGAACCACGAAGTCATCAAGTCTACTACTATCAATGGCTCGCTCACAAAGCCTACTGACGTCACGCCCCCCTCCATCACAGTTCCACCTGGTAAATAGAGTCCGCCGTGGTTATACTCATAAACTGCGCTTGCAGCTTGGCCGATTGACACAAAAAATAGTAGATAACTATTTTGATGCTACAAGTTCGAACACTAAATTTCAATATGCTGTGGCTGATGATTCTAGATTTAAGCTAAAAAAATAAAAAAAGTTTCATGTAAAATGCATTTCTGTCTTGGCCGATTCATACAAAAATATCAAATAATCATTCTGATACAGCATCAAGTTTATATACTGAATTTCAGCATCCTACGGTTGATCATTCTGGATTTATCAGAAAAATTCGAAAAAAGTGCCAGGTAAAGTGTACTTCCGGTACAGACGATTGAAGCCATTATGCAACATGCACAACTGGACCCTATACCAGTCTTTAATACATAATTTCAACATTACACGGTCAATCAGCTTTGAGATTTGCGAGTTACGCACGAACATACGTACCGACATCAAGCCAAAAATAGTCAAAATGGATTCAGGGATGCTCAAAATAAATATTTCCATCAAAATCTTGATAGATTGATTTTGTCGGTTTCACAATACTTCCTTGTACTTAGTACAAAGGTACAGGTACAGGTAAAAATGATCAGCCAGTTTCTCAAAGCTGTTCTTATTATTGGAAAATCTATTCAACTGTTCAAAATTGCCGATCTTCTTCCTAACCATCATTCGAAGTTTATGGTAACTAGTTGAAATGCCAATCTCATCCTTTCGAAATTATAATTGAATGTTGTTTTGGTCATTGAGAAAATGAATGTTCCGGTTGAAAGTCCAATCATCATTATCATGAGTATTATTCCTAACTGAATTTTCATGAACAATGTAGCTAAAAATAATAATCATGCTTATGATGGTTGTTCTGTCAAATACAACGTTCATTTTCTCAATCAATTGAATCCTTAATTATGAGTATTTTCTATTCTAGTCCTAAGTACCAAAACTACGTTCAAGTATAATTCAACCAGGATAAGATCAACATCTCAACTTTGTTATTTTCAACTTCAAACAATGATCGGAAATACATATATTCATACATAACCCGGTTCTTTTATACCCTAGGGTGTCGAAATGGCTCCTTCTTTTTTTGCTCTTCTGCTGTACACAAAGTTCTCCAATTTAGTGCGGTCCTCAACTATCTTCTTCGCTGAGTACCAGCTGTCTTCAAGATTTCCTCCGCTAATTAATTTCAAGTTCATCTAGGCCTCCCTCTCCCATTTTTCCCAGCTAGTCTAGTTTCCCATTTATTTTCAACTTGCCTGTTTCTTCTCATTCTGACCAAATATCCAAACCACAATAATTCTCCTCCTCCAATAAGTGTACTGTCGACTTGATTTTGTAGATGGATAATTTGGTTCTCTTTGTTATTTCCTTGTGACCCAAAACTTCCCATGCAGTGCTGATGGACTCTATTAGCTGCTTGTATCCTTTCTTTTAATTTGTTGCCTATATCTCCTTTTTTGTTGATTGTGCTTCCAAGATATCCATACGTATCCGTTTTCCCAATGTCATTATTCCCCATTGTTTATCTCACTTATTTTTCTTGATTGCTGATCACCATCGTTTCTGTTTTTTTAATAATCAAAATTAGGTTTTTCCTGGTGAGTGCTCCCGACCATATATTTAGATTTTTTTTAGGTTCTTTTCTGAGTTGGCAAATGAGATGACGTCAACTGCGAATGCACATATCTTCATGGCATCATCCATTGCACACAGAAACAAAAGAGGACTCAAGGCGATACCTTGTCTGACTCCAGAATTGTTAGTAAATTTGCTTAAGAGTTTCTTGCAGGCTCTTACATCAACTGTATTGAAAGCTTTCCTCATGTCGATAAAACACACGTATACATCTTTAGCCTTAGAGAATTTCTTCTTTATCACTTGTTGCACAGTAAATGTGTGGTCATGTACGCTGTGCATCGGTCTAAAACCGCTTTGTATATTGGAAAGCTTGTATCCTCCATTTTTTCTCTAGTATTCGTTTATATATTTAAATAGCTGTACACAGTAAGATTATACCTCTAGAATTTGAGCACTCCTTTGAACTTCCTTTCTTGTATATCTGGATTATCATTCCTGTTTTCCGTTCCTCTTGTATATCTTCTGGTTCCTGGCACAAGTTGAATATTCCTAACAATCCTTCCTTATCACTATCTTTCATGTAACTCAGTTGAACCTCAAATCTCTGCTTATCAACATGGCTTTATATCAGGTAGATCAACGTCAACTAACCTCACTACTTTTACTAATTTTGTCTTAAACTCTTTTCGGAATAATTGTCAAGTTGATGTGATCTATACCGACTTCAGTAAGGCGTTTGATAAAGTGAATCACAAAATCCTCATCAATAAGCTCATTCATAATTTCTCTTTTTCTCAAGATTAAGCTTCTCTTATATCCTCTTACCTTGATAATCGTAATTTAATTGTTCATTTTAATAATTTTTCTTCTCTTCCATTCATTGCCACATCTGGAATTCCACAAGGCTCTAATCTCGGTCCTCTCTTATTCAACTTGTTTATCAATGATATTACCACTTGTGTGACTGATTCAAATTATTTATTATATGCAGATGATACTAAAATATTCAGAGTCATTAACAGCTATGATGATTGTTTGAAGCTTCAAGAAGACATTGATAATCTATTGGATTGGTCAGTTTCAAATAATCTGCTTTTTAATGCCAGTAAGTGCAAAGTCATGACATATAGTATGAAAAAGAACATCATTACATTCAACTATGAAATGAACGACACTACTCTCTCAAGAGTTGAACAATATAAAGATCTGGGAGTAATATTTGACCCAAAATGTCATTTTACTCAACATTTTTCATTTATCATAAAAGCAGCTTATAAGAATCTTGGATTCATTATACGCAATTCTAAAAACTTCCACAATCTAACTACTCTTAAATCATTGTATTATTGTTTTGTGCGTGCCAAGTTGGAATATTGTTTTCTAGTTTGGAATCCACTCTATAAAAATTCAATTAGAGCAGTTGAAGCTATTCAGAGGAAATTTTTGCGATACTGCTGGTTCAAATATTATCACACTAGTGACACTATTTTTGCTTTTCATTACCAACCTGCTCTAAATGAATTCAAGATGATATCGCTTGAGAACCGTCGCAATTATAATTCTTGTATATTTCTTTTCAAAATACTCAATAATATGATCATTAACATGAACTTACTAGCGCAGATAAATATAAATATTCCCAGAAACCCTAATTCAAGGCAAAAATTAATATTCAATTTATCAACTGCAAGATCAAATTATGAATTACAAAGCCCATTCAGGCGAATCTGTTCAATCTTCAATAATATTGCTTTATCCTCCAGTGATATTGACATTTTCACTGATTCATTGCAAGTATTTAAAAACAAACTAATTGTTTCAATTGAATAATTATATTTGTATTTTCAATATTTCTTGGACAATTCTGGTAATTTGATGTTATTTGTAATACTATTATTTTTTTTTTTTTATTCATGTTAATATTTTGTTACTCGCAATTAATTAATTTTTCTCCTGTTACCACTCTGTAATTGGGACTTTTGTCCTGTTGAGTGTGTCAAATAAATAAATAAATAAATGTGTTCAATAATTTCTGGTCCTATTTCATTGACTCCAGGTGCCCTCGCTATTTGAATTTTTCTGATTGCATCCTCCAATTCTTCCATAATAATAAGTTCTTTCGTAGTTTCTTCTTGTGTCTCTGTATCTACCAGTTCTATTTGTGTCCCCGTTATTCCATTGAAATTTTCTTCACAGAGTAGTTCTTGATCTCTCACTATTCATATTTTTGATTCCACATACTTTTTTTGCTGCTTCTCTTAGTGATACTTCCAATTACATCCATCTTCCGTTGATGCTCAGGTTCTCTTCCTGATCCTCTTTATCTATTTCTTTTGCTACTGCCTTTTGGAACTCCTCTCTTGTATCAAAGTTCAGTTTTCTCTTTGTTATTCAGTCGAATCTTTTCAGCTCCTTTTGTTGACTGCTTACCATTTTCTTTGATAACTGCTTCTAATAGAAAATGATTACTACAAATTTCATATCGCCTTTTGACTTTCGCGTCTTTAATTGTATTATTTTTTTCCCTTGTTCTACTATTATATAGTCAATTATTCATTTCTCACCTCTGCTTACCATCTCTCATGTGTATTTGTGAATTTTTCTGTATTTGAAATAGAAAAAAGATTCGCATATTTGGATAGTTAAACAGGTGAACAGCTTCCCTAATTATCATGACAGCTTTGAGAAACTGGTTGAATAGCTCAGCAGCTTTTGAATAGTTTTGTTGAAAAGATAAATAGCTTCAGAATCAGACTTCAAGGAGTAGACCACCTGCGAGAATCTCTTTGAGTAGATGAATAGCTTTTGAATAGTCCTGCTGAATAAATGAACAGCCTCTTGAACAAAGAACTGATCAACACAACTTCAAGCAACTGCTTGAACAGGTAAACATATAAAGAGCTTTAGAGATAGTTTCTTGTGATCAGAATAACTTTTAGGAATTATTTGGAGAGGTGATCAGTTTTTGAACCACGTTTGGAACAGAGCTATTCATATACCTGTCAAAGAGCTGCTTCTAGAGCTTTCCAAAAGATGGTTATCTGTTGCTTAGCAGAGTAAATAAAATTCGAGAAGCAATATGTTTTAGAAATTTCAATGTTTTTCTGTTTTAAAGGTCTACTAACAGAATTTCCTTTTGTGCTGCTGTTATTGAGAAAATTACATCAGCAAATAAATCTCAGAGCAGAAATCATAAGATTATCCGATATTCATTTAATACGAGTGTGTTTGTAGTCCAGTCTTCCAAACTCATGTAGTCTATTAATTAAGAAGAATTATACCTGGGCTTATGGAATTTTCATTTCTCTCATCATCGTGTGGACCTATGTTGGGCTTTGTCGAATACAGATATACTCCATATATTAGACTTTTATCACTCTATGTTTCAAGTTCCGCACAAATATTATTTGAAGGCATAAGATACTCGAGTTGGTACATCTCAGTAATAATTCGATTTTAATGTAAATTTATTGACTTTGCGCGTAAGGAACCTCAAGTGTAGTGCATCAATAACCTTTGACAATTTTGCTTGAAAGACATCAATTAGATTGAAGGAACAGTTTTTTAGTTGTAATTTCATAGAAGATAGGAAAAAGTTGCGTGCTCTAGGACAAGGCTTGTATAATTAATAAGAAATAATTTTGATGGACATTGAAGGAGAGTGTTTGTTATTCGGATGTTTTAATAATTGCACTGAAAACTGCTGTCGTACATCTTGCTGTAGTAAATTTTAATCTGCAAGGAATAGATCCGGAATTGATAATATGTTATTGTTCAATTCAAATGGATTCAAGCATCAAACTCGGAGTGAATGTTTTGGAAGCAATGATCTATCATGTCTGCTTCTGATTACTTTGGAAAATTAACGTTGCTTCATCGAACGTCAGCTAAGCAAGGTGAAAGGGGCTCAAGGCGGATGGCGAGAACGTGAAAATGGAGAGCAATCCCTTTCAGGTACTAATTACAGGATCATTCCGATGAATTCAATATCGGAGAATTTATAAATTGCCATTAAAGTAGTGAGAAATTTCCCACGTTATTCATTCCTAATTCATTTCGAACATCGCGAAGCACTTCGGCCGTTCGTTTGTTGCTCATGCTTTATTCAGCGAGAATGTATTACTATACTCGGCTGATTAAATATGAAAGGAACTTACGTCATCTTAAGACGAGAAAACCATTTCACCGTTTCTCCATTTCCGTTTGCTCTCTATCGAACTCCTTCAATTAAACGGTCTTGTTAGTTGCAATCATCCTTCGCTGCAGAACTTTCAATTGCCCTGGAGACACATTCTCTAAATCCAACTCTACAGTTTCTTATAAAAACTTGAGTGGCTCAACATAGTTTCGAAAATAAACTGCACGTCTTGTATTCTATTGACACCAATAGAAAAGATTAGAGAAAATCTCTGTACCATGGTAAGACACATGATGTATATATCATTTTTTCAAGAAGCTTGATGATTCGAAGACAATGTTTGTTATCAGAAAACATCTTATTATTTTTGGTGTCTTGAATGCAATGCAAATAGATCTAATTTAGATAACAATAAAGTGAGTACAAAAACTCTCCTATTCTGATCAGGACAGTGAAAGCAGAATAAAATAAATTCTAGTACAAAATTTCAAGAGACAAACGCGCTCAATTCAATATCGTATCTCTACATCGGGCAAAAGAACAGTAGCATCTAAGATTGCATATTGAGTTTGCGGCCAACCGGGGCACTGTACGAGACACAGGGCGCATTGGGGTAACACAAGATCACAGTGGGACTACACGAGAGCAGGTACGTGTCTCAACGAACACGTTCCAGTTTCCTGACACGGAAATAACCCATCAATACACAGCCATCTATCGACTTTTCATGTTTCCAGCTCACGTTTTGAATTGGTTTCCCCTTAGATGTTACTCGGCAAAAAAGATTTAATCATTGCTTGAGGGCTCTACCCTTTTATTTCTTGTGGTATCTCAACATATACGACCTTCAAAAGATAGATTTATGTTGGCTGGATTCGGATTTTTAGAATCGGACGAGAGAGTGCTGTTTATCGAGCGACAATATTCCTTGCGAAATACGTGCACATTTTGCTGTCAGCTTATAATAATGACCACAAAATTCGCGTTATGGTCATTTCCATCTTAGACTTCAAAATACAGCAAATTCTCAAATGAACAATGTGCTGATTGGTCCTCTAAGTTTGAACTGTCATTATAAAATAAGACAGTTCAACAAAGTGAAAAGTTGAAAACAATTATTTATGCAACCAGGACAAAAAAGTGCCTGTTACAATTGGGTTTGAGTTGATCCGGGCAAAAGCGAGAATGTATATGCGTCTTAATCTTTATATCATACAACATTATATCAGATGAAGTGATAAACAGCGAAAAAAAATTATAAATAATATAACACCGGTTTTGAAAAATGCAGAGGATATGGTCATTTCTAGAGGAAGAGGTGGGCACACAACACAAGTGCATATAATGATGGATTGAAAAAAAATTGGGAGAACAAAAAAGGCAGGACTCTCATAGGAAATTTGATATAATAATAGAGAGAAAACAAATAAAAACTCCTGGAAAGAACTATTAATAACATGAACAAATGATAATATTGTGACGCTGTATTCCATTGATCCAATGGTTGGTGTCTCAGACATTATTTTCCTTTACTCTGATTATCTCAATTACTTTATGACTCTGACATATTTGTTGAAAGAATTATTCGTGTTAAAATGGATTAAATATCCATGCTCAATTAAATAACAGGTGAACTATATTACGATGTAGAGAAAATCAATTAAGCTAAATACTCTGTTATTTGAATCCAAACAGGAATTCACATGCTTTTCAAGAATCTTACAAGAAAAACACCACAAGAGATTTCGACAACACGCAGCTAAATGAGACACGATATACCTTCATAAAATATGAATTATTGAACCTTCTGTGGATGAAAAACGTAAGTTGACAGGGAATGTTAGAATTTGTCACACTTTAAAATAATCAAAGCATACTTCTGGTCGGCTGATATGTACATGAACAAAAATACAGATTCAGATGAATGGCAACATTTATTCTATTAAAATATCGATTGTATTACATATAACAGAAGAGAAACCACTTTGCCCTCAGGTAGCTATGATCCTATATCCGAATTCCTCCACAACACCTCTTCCAAGAAATTACGGACACATCCAAGCTCCTCCACGAAGCCTCAGGAACCTATACTCCAAGCTTATCAACGGTAATATACCGATAGAGAGGTGTATTATCGATATACCGAAGAATTTCACGAATATACTTTTTGTCTTTTGGGTAATTTTTTACAAGACAAATTTGGGGATTCATAATCTGATGATACCCGAGAGCTTTAGCTCGAGGGATATTATCGTTGATTATAAATCTCCAAATTTGCCGAGTAAAAAATTACCCAAGACAAAAAGTATTTGAGTTAAATTCAAGGTATATGCGATAATATACCGAATCTTGAGGTGTATTTGCAAGGATTATTTCACAAACCATAAAATTTATTGATTGTTATATTTTTTATTATTTTTTAAAAAGCTACTGTGGTATATCGAGTTAGGAGAAAATATTATCGCGATATACCTCGTTACCATGGAAAATCCCTTAATTTCATTGGTTGTTGCTAAGGTGTGTGATATAATCAACGGTAATATACCGATAGAGAGGTGTATTATCGATATACCGAAGAATTTCACGAATATACTTTTTGTCTTTTGGGGAATTTTTTACGAGACAAATTTGGGGATTCATAATCTGATAATACCCGAGAGCTTTAGCTCGAGGGATATTATCGTTGATTATAAATCTCCAAATTTGCCGAGTAAAAAATTATCCAAGACAAAAAGTATTTGAGTTAAATTCAAGGTATATGCGATAATATACCGAATCTTGAGGTGTATTTGCAAGGATTATATCACAAACCATAAAATTTATTGATTGTTATATTTTTTATTATTTTTTAAAAAGCTACTGTGGTATATCGAGTTAGGAGAAAATATTATCGCGATATACCACGTTACCATGCAAAATCACTTGATTTCATTGGTTGTTGCTAAGGTGTGTGATATGATCACTGAAATATAGCTTTATCAGTAGCACTAAAAGAGTGATTCTGTTTTCAATCGGCGCTGCCTCGCAACAAAACTAACGATCGGACTCCGTCCACTCCGATCGAGCTCGAATTGTGGAATCTCGCGTCACTTGAAACAATGGTTTTGTTTTCAACTGACCAAAATAAACGCGCAGGTTTCGCCCGCTCTGAACGAGCTCAACTTATAGAATCCAGCGTGCGCTAAACATCTCCTGTCGGGTCAAAAGGTGTCTTCAGTTTGTCCTTCATATTTGTTTGTTTGAGAGCTATTGCTAACCCTGCTAATAGCAGTAAAGGTGAAGGTAGAAGAACCCGATCTTACGGTCCGGGATTAGAGCAGGTAGAAGTGGAGAAATTCGGACACGCTGACTTCGCCACTCTTGAAAGCAATAAAGTGCTCACTTTCACGTAGAATAGAAACACCAGAGCAAGTAGAACTATTTTGAAGATACAAAGTGATCATTCAAAAATATGTGTTAAACAGAATTTGATAATACATGCATACAAACATACCGTATATTACGCATTCTCCTCAAAATGGCGTTGGCATTAATCCTATCCAACATTCAATCAGCAATCATTCTTCACCAAATACTCCAATTTAAACACACTTCTTCCGATTTGTCGACATTCGTTATCCTTCTTCACAAGCTTATTCATTCTACCTACTTGGGAACTTTCTCTCACGTACAAGCCGTCCACACAATCATTCTCCTTGAATTGCACAAGCATAAATCTTTTTTGAAAATCTGACGCGGACATCACCTGACTTATTTGTGCATGATAGGATATATATAATCAAACACAGCATCTCATCATTCCACGGCTAGTCGGTCGCTTTGAAAACAGTAGATCATCATTCTTTTGCTACAACATTCCTAAATAATGATTTCCAGGATTCTACAGCTAACAGTTCTGAATTTATGCCTAAAACTCCAAGATCGTCAAGTATAGTGCACTTTCGACTCAGTCGATCTCATTGAAAATAGGATATGAGCATTTAGACAGTACTGTCATCTTAAATACTGTATTCTAATATTCTACGTGCAATCTTTTTGGATCTATGCGGGAAATTAAAAAATGTTTCGAGTAAACTGCACTTCCGGCTTATCCGATCACAATCATAATGCAAGGTGTACAACAAGACGCTATAAAAGTGCATGATACGAAATCTCGATATTCTGCCACTGATTATTTTGAATTTATGAGAGAAACTCGAAAAGTCTGTAATATAAAGTGCACTTCCGGCTTAGTCGATTGATACGAAAATAGGAGATGATCATTTGGATGCTACAGCAATTTCAAATACTGAAATTCAGTATCCTACGGCTAATCATTCTGGATTCATGCGGAGAATTCAAAAAAAGTGTCAGATAAAGTTCACTTCCAGTACAGACGATTGCAACCATAATGCAAGATGCACATGAAGATCGTAGATCCTATACCAGTCTTTTATACAAAAATTCAGCATTATACGTTTGACGAACTCTGAGATTTGCTAGTTACGCACATACACACATACACACGTACATACGTACCGACATCATGCCAAAAATAGTCAAAATGGATTCAGGGATGCTCAAAAATCCATCAAAATCTCGGTAGGTGAGTTCTGTCGGTATCGCAATACTTTCTTGTACTTAGTACATGTAAGTAAAAATCTTCAAATCGACATTCGTTTTAGGACTCAAACTCTCGTAACTGACTTATCTCCTCCAATATCACGTTCCTCATATACCAATTCATTCCGCATTCGATTCCTTCCAGTATACCTGCATAGACCACTCAAAAATCTTATTTCCACAGCATTTACTTTCCGTTTCTGCTTCTGCAGTCATGCCAAACATTCACTACTATATATCAATGCAGGTACAAATACTCCGTTATATACACTCGATGTTGCATTCTTTGAAACATACATATTCCGTGCAAACGTTCCTAAAGCACCTAAAATCTTACAACCAGCAGTACTCTTCTTTCAATCTCCCCATCAATCTTGTCATCATTCGACATAAGACTGTCCAGATACACCAACTCATCCACCTTTTCCAATATCAAACCATTCACGAAAATATCCACAGTCAATAAAACTTTACATTTATCAACATCCAATATAAGATTCATCCGACTTCATATCTATCTTTTCAATGATTCTTCACTTTTATTTGAAACAACAACATGATCTGTTTACGCTTACCAATATGAGCACCATCTGAGCCATTTAGAGCCTCACGTAATACATTCATAAACAAATTGAACAACCACAAAGTCATATAACAATTTTCTTTCACACCGACATTAATACCAAGTCAGTCACTCAATCTACCATCAGCCCGAACAGCAGCTGCACTTGGTTTACAAATCGTACTCAGTACACTACCATTTATACCATACCAAACTATGATAAGTACGCTTTTCTGGTATTGGGAAAGCCACAGAACTCTTTTCTGTTCTTCTCGAATGACTTGTCGACAATCAAACGAAGAGAAAATATGTGATCATTACATCTTTCCTTAGGCAGAAGCCCCAGAATAAATTGTTGGAAGATCAAAACCTGAATAGGACAGCAACTGTAGACACGTGTTTTGTCCTTATTAAGGCTCTCCAGTACAATACAGCTAGCCTCAGATAGTCAGATTTGTAGCCACGGAACTCATGAAAATTGAGGCCACAAGTCTGACTATCTGAGGCTTCCTGTACTGTACTGGAGAGTTTTATTCAGGACGATGGTGCAAAAACCGTCTCCCAAATTTGTAATTTCAAGGAACGATCAGGTTTTGACAAATTGTTGAAAATCTAAACCTGAATAGCTCCAGGTTTTGTTTTAACAATTTAATAAGCTATTTTAGTAATAACATAGAGGGAATCAATTTACCAGAATGGATCATGGTCAACAATACAAGAGCATATGAGAAAATTTGTGAACATAGTAGTAGTGTTCCTACGAAGAATAGG
This sequence comes from Dromius quadrimaculatus, assembly GCA_963989225.1. Taxonomy (NCBI): domain Eukaryota; kingdom Metazoa; phylum Arthropoda; class Insecta; order Coleoptera; family Carabidae; genus Dromius; species Dromius quadrimaculatus. The sequence goes on from OZ022328.1 coordinate 12,011,414, forward strand.
TGGAAAGACAAGGAGAAATATAACTGAAAATTAGACAAACAGATCAATCTCAGTAATCATTCTTTGTTAGATACTGCTTGTAATGTTTTATGTAGAGGTTTGGGTTATGGAATCACTCCAAGCCGTATCCCTGTTGAAGAAATCATAACGAATACGGAAGCTACTATCAATATGCTACCTGCAGAAAAGTCTCAAGAAATTCTCCATGAAAGTGTGCGTATTTTGAAGTAGGCTCCAGCTGTCAGATCCAACTTATCAAGAAGTGAACTTCAGTGCCTAAGAGAAATAGGAAATAATAAGGATATTGTTGTTTTACCAGCTGATAAGCGCGAAACTACAGTCATTTTGAATAAAGAAGATTACATTAAAAAAGCAAATGATTTACTGGATGATGCTGTCTATCCACTTAGTTCTCCAAAATATCAGACAAATAAGCTTTTGAAAGAATCGTCTTCACCTCAAGATATTCAGAAAGAACTTATTTCTCAAGATCCTGTCATTTCCAAGTTTCATGGTCTTCCGGATATTCATAAAAAAGATGTTCCCCTGAGACCTATTGTTAATTCAATTGGTTCAACAACATCTAGATTAGTCAAATATTTGGATGGTTTGTTGAAGTTGTTGATTGGTCATACTTCATCATATGTTAAGGATTTTCGACATTTTTAGGATTTGGTTAGTGATATAACATTGACAGATAATGATTAACTTGTCAATTCTGACGTTTCATCTTTATTCTCGAAAGTACGTATCATCGATACTCTGAAATTATTAGATGATCATTTTCCATTTGATATTGTGAAGTTTTTTAAACATTGTTTGACTTCTTGTTTCTTCATCTTCAAATTTTTACAAGCAAATTGATGGTGTAGCCATGGGCTCCCCTATTTCTTCTTCCATCGCTAGTTTTTACATGGAGAATTTTGAACAAAAAGCTTTAAACACTGTTATGGAGAAACCTACTGTCTGGCTACGTTACGTTGATAATGCCTTTACTGTTTGGCCTCATGGTAGAGATGAATTAAATGTGTTTTTGAATCATCTAAACATGCAACATCGGAACATTAAATTCAGTATTGAGGTTGAAGATAATAACTGTCTTCCTTTTCTGGGCGTTTACCTGGAGAAACAAGATAATGGTAAACTTATCCATTCTGTATATAGGAAGTCGACCCATACAAATCAATAGTTACATGAGTCATCAAATCACAATCCTGCTCAAAAGTTTTGTACTATTGAAACTTTATATCAGAGAGTCTCTTCATCATGTCATCCAAGTAAACAATCTGATAAAAACAAATTTTTAGATGATGTTTTCTTGAAGAAGGAGTATAATAGTACACAGATCAAGAAAACAATCAGACAGAAGAACTCTACGCCTCCTGTACAAGATCTAAATATTAAGAAAATATTTGTTACGTTGCCTTACGTAGCTGATATAACGGAAAAAATTGGAAGACTTCTACATAAATATGACATGAAAACTTCATACACTCCCAATTTAAAAACTTAAAATCTTATTGGTAATGTTAAAGACAGATCTCCTGTACAGTACCCAGGTATACACAAGATTCCTTGTCAATGTGGCAAAGTATATATTGGACAAACCAAGAGGACTGTAGATACAAGATTGAAAGAGCATTCCCGTCATATAAGATTGAACCATCCAGAAAAATCTGCTGTGGCTGAGCATGCTGTTCAGGAATTACATGGCATTGACTTCAAGAATACGAAGCTTCTGGTCGAAGAGAACAATACATTTAAAAGGCCCAAAAGAAAAGTAGTTGAAATAAGAAAATCACCGAATAATTTGAACTTGAATACCGGATATGAACTTGATCGATCATGGCTACCAATAATTTGTTCATAATTTCAAATTATTTCTATTATCTACGAATCTACATGCAAGAGTTACTTCATCACCACCTCTTGAAGATCTGTGGATGGTTCAGTTATGCGCCAAACAAAAAAGTTTAGAGCCAGATTGACCTAGAACCACAAGGAACTGACAGTTTCCTCTATTTAGATCTTCATTATTATCTCCTGAAGACCTGTGGATATTGAATCATCAACCACAGGCAGAGTTCTACAATCCTAGGAGAAAATATTTCAAACTAATCTAGTTACTATTTGTACTCTTATTTTTGTTGTCTTGACAATTTTGTTTATTTATTTTTATATTTCTTCACACTTGAAAAAGGCAGCACTTTGCTGTCGAAGCAATGTGTTTCAAATTAATTGATACAGAACTGTTTACTTGATGAAACATATTTATTGAACAGATAAAAATTGAACGTAGAGAGCAAGAATGACCTATGAGATGGCTAGAACATTCTAATAAAGGATAAACAGGTCAGAAACGGTAGTATTTGAAGCAACAGAAATAAGAATTGAAAAAATAACTGGAAGAGATTATTATCATGTAAATAATCATGTTCTATATGCAAGAAGTCCCAAGTAAATCATGAGGTAGATAGTTGGAATATTCTCAAATAGCTAAGTGTCATATGGACAGGACTATATCCATTCCAAAAGATCAGCGATATAACAACATTTTGACCTATACTTCAAATATTATAACTCTAAACAGTCTGCAAGCAACTTCAAAATCCCACATTAGCAATATTTCTAGATATTTAGGTGGAATGAATAATATCATGTAGAGTTATTCCAAAATTAATTATGTATACAAATGAATACACATGGTGGGAGAATTTGCATAAGCGCATGCAGAAAATATTATCACACAGACTCAATTCACAGCGATTGCTTTTAAATATGCCGGAACAATGTATGCATTTTTCATTTCATCAGGTTTGTTTCAATCGAGGGGTGGATGCACGCAACATTTATTTTCAAGCTTTTACACTATATAAATAATCGAAAAATTCATCAGCATAGAATAATTATGCAGGATGATCAGCTGTACATTCATTACGCGAAACTATTCACATATGAAATCAATTGTAAATACTCGCGTTATTTTTTCAGCTACCATCCCATTGGGAAATAATTAATTGAAGTCAAATGGACATTTACGAATAAATGTTAAGCATTTTTGATTGTCAATTCGTCAAATAGAATCTCGATTTCATATTTCAATTGCAAGTTGGTTTTTTATGACAATACAATAGCTTTGTGCACAATACATCTATTTTTTATAATCTATTCAAGATTATTGAGTCAAACTTATTTATCCGATACCTCTATTCAATATCCGATCAATAATCGCAATTTCATCTATGTTAAAAGCTTACTTGAAAGTGCAATTCAACGGCGCAGGTAATCGTGTTTTTATGCTCTGTACCAGTTACGATTCAAATCATCTGAGTAGTTACTTGCTTTTTGAATTTTGCTTGCTTTGAAAGACGTTCAAATCCTGTGAATTGAAGTAGGCCAACTTTCTTGAATACCAGTGGGTTTTCTTTTTACTTCCTTCCAATCTTGCCAAGCGAAAATGGATTCATTCATAAGATAGTATTAGATTTTTTAAATTATATTCGTCGATAGAATGTGCATTTTACAATATATATCACACATTTGGAGAAAGTCCTGGAAATTTTCCACACAGAATTATAGTTTGCTATGCAATATTGCAAGATTGAAATTTCATATCTTGCAAAGTATTTTGAAATGAAGACTGTCAACAAGGATCTAGGATGTAGAAATACAGTCTTATAACTATCGTCCGGTGTCGGATATTCAATTGAATAATCATGACAAGAGTCTACAAACAAGATTTGAATGTTACAATGCTACGTACGAAATACAGGGTTTGGGAGTACTACAAAAATTCAGTGGATAATAATATATTGTCTTTGGGAAAGCGTCGGAATCAATTTCCATAAGTTCGTACTCTGGGAATATTGGTCTAAGATTCACATAGTGTTTGAGTATCAAGATGTTGAATTCAAAGATCAATGTCTCACTCACAAATCGGATGGCATGCTGAATTTGATGATCTAAATGTAGCGATCATGCGATGGAAATTGATTACTGATAATAAAAGCTATCGTCGAATAATAACAAGTATATAGCTGTATATGAAAATGAATTTGTAATTTAATTGTATTATTGTTGAGTTAAACACAGTATTCCATGCGAAACAATTCGAATTAAACAAGACTCTGCGGCTTGCGCTTTCGAATGTAGAGAACGTATTCTCATTCTACGAGTGGAAGGCACTGAGATGGAATTGGCGAATGGTGACCTGAAGCCTGCCTCGCATACAGCCGAACAATAGACATAGTTACAGTTAATACGAGCCGAAACATTTAAGTAAATTTGTAGTTACACTGGACATATTATAATTGGAATTCTAACAGCAAACAATTATATTCAGATAGCATTAATGTACACGTAGCACGACGTGCAGCCACAGGAATGGATTAAAATCAAATTTGATTTTATCAATATGATTTTTTTTTTCAATATTGTGTTCTAGAGGGAAGTGTGGATGATTTGTATAATGCTATACAATTATTTCTTGAATCCCTGATTTTTTTGATATTATTTGATGTTTGTCACACTGTAATACACGATTTGTCATTCCCTTGATTGGAGCATCATTCAATATACTTTTTCGTTCCGAAAAACGTGGCTTGAAGTATTTTGAATGATGCAGCTTGTTTCCAGAATATCTTGATGTATCTGCGATATTAGCTTCTGACTCTCGTGAGCCTTGATTACACATAACAAGTATAGTGACGAGACAGCAAATTGTCACTAGGCCGAGTCAGTAATTTGGGCGAGTAAATGTTCACACGTACTCGTGTACTCGTTACATGTAAACAAGATGCAGCGAGTCAGTCAGTCAGTTTCGTGCACTCTTTTGAGCTTGAGTTCACTAAGCTGCACAAAGATGAATCGAAGAATAATAGTTAAATTATGTACTAAACTAATCATACTGCTCATATTGGAAGAATTGAGGGAGTTGTTGGAAGAAGAGAAACGTATATGGATAAGACCATGGATTTTGAGGAGATCTGGCCTTGGTGCTTCTTTTTTTAGAGAATTGCAGTTAGAATGGTCGTCTCAACTTTCCACTTATTAGCCATGTTGTTTTTTATTATAGCAATATTCTTTGCAGGAAACAGCTTGAGAGCAATACAGTATTAAGATGACGGAGCGACAAACGAGTGGAGAATCCGTAACTCAAAGCACCGAGTGCATGTTCAGACCTACCGAGTAGGCTGGCGAGCTAATGCGAGAGTGAGCACTCGGCCTAGTAAATAGAAACAGGGCCGAGCTACTGTCTCGCCCTTTCGCTAGGTCGAGCGCTCGGCCGAGTACTCGGTAATGTGTTTACACCTACCGAGTACTCGATCGAGAGCTTTGTCTCGCCACTGTACTCGTTACGTGTGATCAAGGCGCAAGTTACTGCAAATCTTGTTATTATAGCATGTGACTTGTCTTCTGAGGTTACCAGATGTCCGCTAAATATATATATATATATATATATATATATATATATATATATATATATATATATATATATATATATATATATATATATATCATTGGATATATGATCAAACGCATATCTCATCGTTCCACAGTTAATCGTTTTGGATCTACCCAAGAGATTCCAAGAATCTGTCAAGTAGAATGCGCTTTCAGCCAAGTCGGTTGCTATGGAAACAGTAGGCCATTATTTTTATTGGATAAAATGGTTGACGCTGACGACTTGATATGTAAATAATGTAAGAGATATATTCTTGGAATTTCAATCAAAAGCGAAATGAATTATTGTTTGAAAAATTGAAGTTATACATTTGCTTAAATTTAAACAAATGTATAACTTCAATTTTTCAAACAATAATTCATTTCGCTTTTGAGGATGGCTGAGGTGCAGCCGAAACTGTAAAGCAGAAAAGAAATGAAATGAAAATTGACTGAAACCCTAAGAATATATCTCTTACATTATTTTTATACTACAACATTCCTTAATACTGATTTCCAAAATTCTACGACTACCAACAGATCTATGCGCAGAAATAAAAAGTTAACTCTTACTGAAGTGCATTTCCGGTTCAGTCTATTGTTATGAAAATAGTAGGCAATCATTCGGATGCTACAGCAGATTGAGAGACCAAATTTCAATATTCTACACCTGATCGTTTCGAATTTATGCGAAAAATTCCAAAAGACTGTCAAGTAGAGTGCACTTCCGGCTCAATGGATCTCAATATAAATAGGATATGAGCATAGCCTCTGGACGGTATAATCGTCCCAAAAACTAAATTTTAACAATCTATGCGGAAAATTCAAAAAATGTTTTGAATAAAGTGCTCTTCCGGTTTAGTCGATAGCAATCATAATGCAGAGTGTACAACTCGATATTATCAAAGTGCCTTATACAAATTTCAGATATTATACGTCTGATTGTTTAGAATTTATGCGGAAAATTCAAAAAGTCTGTCACATAAAGTATACTCCCAGCTCGGCCGATTGGTACAAAAATAGAAAAGGACTATTTAGATGCTACAGCAATTTCAAATGCTGAATTCCAGTATCCTACGGCTGATCATTCTGAATTTAAGCAAAAAATCAAAAAAAAGTCCTGGGTAAAGTGCACTTTCGGGCTAGCTGATCGCAATCATAATGCAAGATATACTATAAGATGCTATGAAGATGCTTAGTACGAAATTTAAATATGCTATGGCTGATCATTCTAGATTTATGCAAAAAATTCAGAAGAAGTTTTAAGTGAAGTGCACTTCTGGCTCAGCCGATTTTCACAAAAATAGCAGATAACCAATCTAATACAACACCAAGCTCAAATACGGAATTTCAACACCCCACGGTTGATCATTCTGGATTTATTAGAAAAATTCGAAAAAAGTTTCAAGTAAAGTGCACTTCCGGTACAGCTGATTGAAACCATAATGCTCGGTGCACAACTAGGCCCCATACCAATCTCAAATACAAAATTTCAACATCATACGTTCAATCAGTTTTGAGATTCTCGAGCTACGAACGAACGCACATACGTACCGACATCAAGCCGAAAATAGTCAAAATGGATTCAGAGATTCTCAAAACGAATATTTCCATCAAAATCTCGATGGGTGAATTTTTTCGGTTTCACAATACTTCCTTGTACTCAGTACAAGTAAGTAAAAATTTCTGAATGTTTCCTAAGTATTTCTCTTAGTACTTCAAAATTTCACTAATATTATCTTAAATAACCCATATTCTTTCTGCATATACTTCTTAAATCAGAACTTATATTTATCAGTTAGTGTAAGGATATATTATTATATGAAAGAACCAAAAACTGCAGTTAGATACTGAAAATGATGTCAATGATCCTTTCTGCAATTTCTATTCCTCTCTGTGTGTGCAAGAAGCACTATTTGTGAATAAACAAAATACTCATCAATTTAATATCAAATTATATGAAATAATACAAGTTACATTTAACATACAAACATTTTTAAACTTAAACAGCGTAGAACTAGCGATTACAGAATACGGGTCTATGAATTATTCCCATTTTTTCAAGAAAAAAAAAATATGTATATTTCATAGTTCACTGTATTGGAATATTTGATACTTCAGTACCCATAATGTTCAGAAGTAATTTCCAGAAATAATAATTACCATTTCAAAGTATCAAATGCAAAAAATATTCAAGTATTGCCCAACTTTCTATCAGACAATAATAATTGTACTTTTAATATTCATCTGAAATGATTATTGTGTTCAGTTTATTGATTCACAATTGTCATATTACAATATGTTTATTTGCGTACTCACTTGAAATATCTATTAATTCTTCAACAATGTGTACATTACAACTTATAGCCCAGAAACTAAAGTATCCGATCACGTGATATACTCCAGAAAAATAATGACGTGCCTGCGCAGAAACCCATAATATATCATCGTTGTAGGTATGGAGAATATAAATGATATAAGAAACCTATCACACATTCATAGGAACAATTGATGCAAATTATCATTGTTTAGTATTTTTGTTGAAAGCTGTAAATAAACAAATTGACAACACTGTTGTCGCTTAGAAACTTTAAAGCACTCAAATATTTCTGACTTTATCAGTTGTCACCTAGTCCCTACCAGATAGATTTTATCGGCGCATCCGAATTCATCCATTTTTATCTGTTCTAATCCTCGACCTAGAGATTGGAACAATAATCCCTTAGTCGAGATCCTCCACCTTTGCAGCTATTAGCAGGGTTAGCAGAAGCTCTCAAACAAAAAAATATGAGGAACAAATTGAAGACTACTCTCGACCCAACAGAAGATGTATAGCGCATGCTATATTTCAAACATCGAGCTAGGTTAGAGCGGGCAAGGCCGCTCGTTTGTTTTCTTGCGAAGCACCGTAGGTTGAAAACAGAACCACTATTTAATGTTACGCGAAATGTCACCCGTTGAGCTTGGTCAGAGCGAGCGAAGCCCATCCGTTGATTCAGGTGCGAAGTACCGCCTGTTGAAAACAAAATCACTGTTTTAGTGCCGTTGACAAAACTTTATCTTCACCAGAAAGCTTTGAGTATAGCTATCTTAGGCGTCGTGGAAGAACTCAGATGTCTTCGTAGTCCCTTGGAAGAGATTTTGTGGAGGAACTCAGATATAGAATTATACCAGTTGCTCCCCACTGCTACCTGAGATTTCAAAATGAACTAGATGAAACTTGATGTTAGCGAAAAAGGCAATTATGACTAAATAGTTTTCCATTAAACTCAGAATATTATTACGGTAGCAGCTTTGCTACAAAATTGGGCTGTATATAATTTCAATATTGAGGTCATACTCTCGACGCAACTACCAAACTAAATAGAGGATTGGTTATTTTACACTTCAATCATTCTTTTCTCATATAATTTCATAGGAGATACTTCCATTGATAACCATTATTTGAATTTTATTGACCTTGTTTTCATTGCGTAGATGCCGTATTCAATATTAACTGACTATTGCTCTACTGCGTCATGTTTCTAAACCACAATATTCTGGTATTTTCACCTTGGAATCCTACTTTTCTATAATTGAGGATAGCAATCTCAATGTGATAATGATAGAGGTGCGGAGTTTACATTTCACTCAAGAGCTGAGAACATGTTGTTAATGGAATTTAAAACAACCGCATTTATCTCAATCAAAACATTATGGCTTTCATGGATAATTTCAGGAGGATATACGGTATTCGAGGTGCTTCTATATTATACATTATAGCCTCTCATTGAATCTCCAAGAGTTTCACAGCTCTACGGGTTAACATATCTACTCGACTGTCCAAATAGTCTCTCCTGGTCCAGGTTAATGATAAATCGCGGATCTATTAAAGCCTGCTTTCCACGTGAATTGGTAAAATACGTCTCTGTTCTCAGAAACGCTAAGCATGACGCGGGTCATTCTAGAGAGAGCATTCAATAAGTTGCAAAGTTCGTAGCTAGTTAGCAGTTATCCTATTTACTTAGTTGGCTCTTTGGTTCACTCACGGCCAGCAGACAGATTCGCACAGCCGTGCTAAGGGGCCTCGGGGCTGTTTGATGTTCGTTATGAGGCAAAACGAAGACAAAACGAATTGGAACAACCATCTGTCCGTCTTCCTCCGACATTCTGTATATTTCAAATTAAAATTTTCACTTTGAATACAGCGATCAAAGTTTGCACAATGATGATTGTGTGAGGACATTGGAAGAACGATAAGATAATTTAACATTCTTTCACAGAGCTGCGGGTTGTATATTCTGGAATTAATTTTGATTTTTTTCGTTTCAACAAAGCTTGTGTTTCCCTTTCGAATATAATTTCTGTTATCTTCTGCCCAAATGTTGTCGTATATTTGGTACATTAGTATCTCAAACATTTTATTCTGCTAGATTGGAATTGGAATGAAATTTTTTCGTATTTTGACGCAAGCAAAATACTTACAGGAAAAGGCACTAAGCAATCAAATGGCTTTTTAGATCCTGGTGATGAAATAAGCTGCTCCACAAAATTGAGTAATGACTTTTTCTCACGTGATAGCATTGATAAAATACAGCTTCTTTGTTGCAGTTCTAACTTGTAAAAGGTACATAAGTATACGATAAGACTTTTTAATCAGGGTTGCGTTGTACGTGATTATACCGAAGTTTCTGTCTTTCATAATAAATTTGAATGTCAATCCAATTATTCTTCGAACTGGTTTGCTGATCATTTTTGTACCAGAAGTTTCTACTAATGAAAATGTATGTTGGAACAATGTATTGTATGTTTGTTGGAATTTCTTGCACGAACCATCAGTCAATGAGTTCATCAAGGCGGATACGATAAATCGAAAAACACAAAGAAAAACAAAGCTCTAAATGAGTTCCCGAGTCGGTCCTGCCTTCAGGGTGCAATACAACCAGTACTTTAGGTAACGATTCTTTTCCAGAACTTACTATTTTTCCTCCTTCCGCTCCTAAAAGCCACCGTCTTATTTCACCTCTGGCCGAGAAGTTACTAAGTCGAGCTTTCTTTATTACTCACAAGCTAAACTTCAAACATTCAACCGCAACTCAAGAAACAACAATATGACTAAGTTGCTATTTTCTCTCGCCACAGAATATTAGATTTTATTATTATTTTTATATCCTGAGTAAAACATTTTATTGGAATGTGGTTGATATGTACTGAAAGTTTGCGAGTAAAACTGGTTGATGAGAGATATTTATGCCATTTTCAGATATCCACAGTCCATATAAAGGAGCACAAAACGGAACATATTGTGTTCAAAATATGATATAATACTTTGAATACGTTGGCGCTATAATCCAGGAGACAACATTTTTAAGATCATCAGACGAATAGAGGTAAGCGGAAGAAGGAGGATTGTTATTCCTTCCAAAAATATGATTAGAATTGCTGCAAAACTCTTTTCATAGCTCCTCACTTATTTCTTCACACCTTTCTCTTTGAGAAATGCAAGATATGGAATCTAACACTTCCTGATACTCGTGGCAGTTGATTTTCGGATTCTGTCTAGTTTTCTATGGATTCAAAATCTATCATATTACCAACTTATAGAATCGGCAGCAAACAGAATAATATATCACACCCAATAATCAGTTGATTGTAATTTTGGGAAAAACTCCTCCCAAAAAGAGACATCTCAAACTCATTGAGAATAAGAATACCTTCCATCTCTTCCCTGAAATATGTTCATAGTTATCAATGTATGTATTCAAATACATTTTCGTAATTGATGCAACAAACGAGCAATCCATCATCCAGGAATCTCAACATCAATGCATTTACGTACGTATGTGTGTGATATCATCACATGCTACGCAATGTAACAAGACGTGGCTCAGGTGTAACGCAAGGGCTTCTGACAGAGCACTTAGGATTAGCGTACACATAAGCTTTCCGAATGCGTATTTTACGCGGTTAATGTTCATACCGCATTTTGGGCTTTGCACAATGATATATCAGAATTAATGCAGTATGTAAGTAACATGGCCTTAATAGCAAACTGTTAGGCTTACTAACGTAGGGACTTAGAATGACAAAGTGATTTCAAGACTACATATTTTTTTATTATTGATATTGAAAGCTCAACTTGAATGACAAATCAAAAGATTCCTAGTACATACATAAATACGCTATAGACATCTTGGTGAAATATTCTGTGTACAAAATGGTCTATAAATCTACTAGCAGATATTTTCCAGTACTTCATTATTATTTTAAAAAGGTTGTATATGCGTTCAATTTACAAGATACAAATAATGAACAGGAAATTTGAGTTATAACATCCTACTGATTCATTACAAATTCAAATCTGGCGTGGCATCCTATATGAATTTCTAGGGATGTGGTGATGATTCTAAGCATCAACAGACACCCTTGTTTACCTCGTTAACAATTGTAAACAGTACATAATGAGTTGCCATACAACCATTTGTGAGCACCCATATTGGGGCAGGACTTATCATTATTACCTTCAAATATAACGTGTGGAGGATTCGCACTTTGTGCTACATTTGTTGATATTTGCTATTCATCAATACATGATTGCTGGAATAATGTTGATTATTATCTACGTTCTCTTTGGGTATGTATGATTCAATCCAACGTTCGACTGACTTGTACAAATCAAATATAGTTCATAATCAAGGTATCTGTGAGGGGCACTCAATATTTATACATGTAATAATTCTCCAAAGAATATAGGTATATTTATTGCTTGGGCTCCTCTGTTTCACAATTGAGATAATTCAGAAAGAAATCAATAGAATAATAGGCTATTATTAGCCTTCAAGTTTTGAATCCAGAGTCTCTCGTCCCACTGAGCTCTCATATACCCAGCATTTCCACGAAACACATATCTTTGTTTTATTTGCCATGCGCTCACACAAATATAACAATGTAATCACAAATGAATAATAATTAACACTGGCAGAACAATGTGATATCTCTAAACACTATTAAACAAAAAATTGTTACGTACAAGTTGAGCTGTGGAACAATTGAATGATGAGAATATATAAATCAATAATTATGCATTATTGAACGCCTATTTATTCATTGGATGAATATTTCAGAACTTTGATTTCTCTATTAGTCAAATTTCCACAGCTTGAAATTCACAAGTGGTCGCCCAGTAATAGTGAAATGGAACATACTTGTAGCTATCTGCACTTCTTCATATGAACTTCAAATATATCCAATATCACATTCCTTCGTGAGCGCGGCACAGAAGTATTCTCTTCACATAAAATCAAAATGGAACACCTTGTGAATAATTTCAGGTTCCTGCACTCCTCCTCCATATGAATTTCAAGCGTGCCAAATCTCAAATTCCTTCGTGCACGCGGCATAAAATTTTCTCTTCACGTGAAATTGAAATGGAACACGTGTATTCGAGCTTTCTGCACCCCATCTCCACATAAACTTCAAGTATGCCAAATTTCACTTTTTTTGGTGCATGCAATATGCTTGAATACCGTAATTAACTTTATGCTCTATAGATTGTGCTGCATGATGTCTCTACTTCTAGGATTTATTAATCCATATGAATTTTTACACTCTGAGATCCAGATCCTGACAGCCCTGGACTTGGTTATGCTGTACTGATGGAACACGTGTCCTCAGTTTCCCCATCTAAGATGATGACTCTTAGATTTTGTGAGGAAAAGGAATGTCTCAGAACTCTAATTTGTCATTACAAACAGTAATATCTATATAAATGAAAAGTGAAGGTAATTAAACGGACTAAAACAATAAGAATACACTTTAATCATATATTACTGGAAACTTAACAATATCATTGCAACTCATAGCTATCACTCAATAGCTATAAGATATCGCCCAGTCAAATTAGAGTTTCACCTCGGAATGGAAGATAATAAACTGGAGACTTGTACAAATCCTCATTTTGGCATTTTAAAAGTTGTTTGAAAAGACTCATGATATCTTGCGTCTGCGTCTTAAGTTATTTATGGTCAAAGGTATTTCGGTTTCTTTGGCTCCAATATTGTTAACATTTATTGAAAAATTGTAGAACAACAAATTTTATCCTGAACATCGTTACGTATCAATTTGGCTGCTGGTTTTTTTTGTAGGATCAAATTCTAGAATATAGTTTGGATTTATTTGGGTTTCCCTCAATTCACTTCAGTTACTTACTTTTAGTTTTGGATTTATATTCAATATTTTTAATTCATATATTAAATCTTTCGTTTTATTTCTTAATCAATTTATTAATTGATTCGTACTTCCAGATTCTTGCTCATATTTGTCGTTGTTGCAATGAGCGCGCTGCAGTCAGTGACATTACAGTTTTTTCGAATGTTAGCTGCCTTGGGCGTCCGCTAGGTTTTTTCTGAACTGATAAAAAATAGTTTATCACCTATTAATCGGACGTTATATTTCTTGATTTTATAATTACCGCTACAATTTTTTTGTTTATTCCAAAATTTTTTTTGCGTGTGCAAGCCCAAGTCTAAGGATCCTTTTGGAATGAATTGTGCTTCCGCAGAATATTTTGAGGCAGTTTGGCTATTTGTTCCATTCGGTGGAGAAACCCACGTGTTGAGGATTAGTCTAAACTGTGAGTAATCATTCATCTCTCATCGCTACCATCTGCGTTAAAGCATAGTCCGAAATCAAGACACAATACTGTGGAAGTAACTCACGCCCACCTCGAATTTCCTAACCACCTGGAATCCAGTCCAATTATACCTTAGGGTCGAGATCAAGATGCGCCAGGCGGACGGATCAATTAGTCTTCAGCGACGTCGCCAGTTAAGTGGTCCAGTTTTTTTTTTTTTTGGAAGTTTGATCTTTCTTGTATAAATTTGCTTGATTAGGCACCTCGTGGCTTTATCACGTATCTAGTTTTTTTTGTGTAACTTTTTGTTGCAGCGAACATTCGTATAATCAAGTGAATTTAGTGATGTAGATCAATTTCGAAATATTTCCCATATGTTCAAAATACTGATAATTTGAACTGATGAAATTTTCTACTGAAATTGTGCATCAAATGTATGTAATAAATCTTTTATTGCACATTTTTCCACGAGAGTCCATTTTTACTTACTTGTACAGAGTAACAAGTAGGTATTGTGAAACTGATAAAATTCACCTATCAATATTTTAATGAAAATATCCGTTTTGAGCATCCCTGAATCCATTTTGACTATTTTTGGCTTGATGTCGGTACGTATGTTCGTTCGTGCGTGTGTGCGTAACTCGCAAATCTCAAAATTGGTTGAACGGATAATAATGAAATTTTGTATCTAAGACTGGTTGAGGATCTAGTTGAGTACCTCGCATTATGGTTTTAATCGTCTGTACCGGAAGTGGACTTTACTTGAAATTTTTTTCTAATTTTCCTGATAAATCCAGAATGATCAACCGTGGGGTGTTGAAATTCAGCATTTGGAATTGCTGTAGTATCCAAATGGCCATCTCCTATCTTCGTACCAATCAGGTCAGCCAAAAGTGCACTTTATATCACAGACTTTTCGAATTTTCTTCATAAACTCAAAACAATCGGTCGTAGAATATTTAAATTTTATATTAAGCACTTCTATAACATCTAGCTGTACATCTTGCATTATGATTCCAATCGACTGAACCGGAAGTGCAGTTTACTCGGAACATTTCCTGAATTCTCCGCATAAATCCAAAACGATTGAACGTAGAATATTAGAATTCAAGACGATAGTACCGTCTTCTAGATGCTCTTTTCATACTTTCATTGAGATCGACTGAGCCGGCAGTGCATTATACTTGACAATCTTATGGAATTTTTCACATAGATTCAGAACAATCATCTATAGAATATTGAAATTTGATATTTCAGTCTGCTGCAGCATCTGAATGATTGCCTACTATTTCCATAACAATAATAATAACCGGAAGTGCACTTCAGTTGGAATTAATTTTTAAATTTTGCGAATAAATTCAGAACTGTGAGCCGTAGAATCTTGGAAATCAGTATTTAGGAGTGTTGTAGCATGAGAATGATGACCTACTGTTTCCATAGCAACCGTCTAAGCTGAAGGCGAATTTTACTTGACAGATTTTGAGAATTTTTTGGATAAATCAGAGACAATTAGCCTTGGAATGATGAGATTTTCTGTTTGATTATATATATCCAATGATATACAAGTAAGTCACGTGATGTCCACGTCAGATTTTTTACTTCAAAAACTATGTGAAAAAATGTTACTTTTTATACGATCGAAAATTAAATTGATTTATTGACTTTTTCCGTCACTTTGTTCTTTGTTCGACCGTTCGATTCACTCATGCGACCTCTGGATTAAGCGACGCCATCCTTTATATAGGCTGAGGGAGAAGTCTTCTTTGTCCACCTTTGGGGCCTGAAACAGTTCTATGGTCTTTTGAGAGGCTAACATTCCAGGCTTCTGATTGAGATAATCCGTTGCAATATATTTTGAACTGATGTTGCGTTAGAAGATGTATCACTCATTTGTTATATTGTTTTTATTATCTTGCTGCGCAGTTTTTGGTCTCCACGTCTTCGTGTCTGTGCCGCTTCCTTTTCTATGCCAATATAAATAGGCCTCACTCAATATGTATTCAACAAATGTTCATCACCCTCAGTGATCCTCAAATTAGTCCGCCACTCGCAAGCCAGCGCGGCAGAATGCGCAAGCTATGAAGTCATGTTGAATCAGATAGTAAGAATGTTCGTCAGCAAATGAGCAACCCGAACGAGTAGACACAATGACTATCTAATAGAAACATGGTTCCTCCCGATTTTCTGAAAAGTTAAATGTTTCACGCCACAGGAGAGAAAAATAGGACTATTTCAAGATTTAACTCAATTGTATACATTTAAAACTATTACCATTGGTAAGGCCATTTCCGAGAACTCAGTGAGCATACAAAAAACTTATATGTCAAATACAAAACCTTCTTCTTCTCGAAAATTGGTTCAAAATTATAATGACCTCCCCAATTCCCATACAAAATTGGTTAAACTTTGATCTATAAGCATCATAACTTCACAACATTGTGTACAATCTTTTAAAACTATATATTTTGAGAATGAGCTCCACTGGAAATGAATAAACACACGGTAAAAACGTGTAACAGGTATTCAAGTTTTAAGGTAGAGTAAATAAAAGTTTAGGCAAGGATTCTGATGTGGAGGAAAACAAACAAAGCGTCTACAATGAGGAGAAATAGCGCGAGAGCGTAAAAAACCAATCTTGGAGACGCGAAGCATTTTCCTTTCCTTTTTATATAAAAACATGTCGTAAAGACGTAAAATGTATCCGTTTTATTACCAGAGACTTTCTAAAATTGCATTTGCAGCTATGCGCACGCAACCAGCAGAACCGAACGAAGAATTGCTTCGAATCCGACTAGGTCAATTTAATTTATATAAAACTTAATTGAATTGTGGAAAACTACGATCATATTTTACCTGTTGATGGTTAGATTCACTTGAATCAGGTTCACAATCTAGGTATAAGATGTCAAGATCTTGCAGCATATTTAATTACAAGATATAACGACATCACTTGCTGTTTTTAATTACACTTTATATTTGCAAGCTACATTAATATTCTAATTTTGTTCTTTAATGAAGTTTCTAGACAAAGTTTGCTCATAAAATTTTACACTTGAAGCGAATACGATCAAGGCTAATATCAAAATTCCAATGCGCTCAACAAATCTCTTTTATTGTTCACCAATTCCAAGAGTACTGGCTGCAGTGGCTATTATATTTGTACAAGAGAAATTTGAGCGCCTTGCTAAGGTAAAAGATACAAAATGTCTCATGATTTCGGTATGATTTCCTCATCATCTATTCATGCAATCTGATTTTGAGCCAGAATTTATATATTGATGCAAAATATTATATGTAGGGTTAGAGTTGTGTACCGTTAGGTCAACCACAATTGATGCTTCTCCAACTCTAACATTCTGCAAATCAATTACAGAAGTTTCCGCCTGAATTTCATTTACGCTTCATTCGGAAAGCGAGAGGCGATCACAGTTCACTGCCAGTGCCATTTCATTAGATAATGTTTGACTTACAGTATTCTTTAAACTTAGCACAGAGGTCTTTTGACGTCAAAATTTATTCAAAACTGAAAGAAGTTTCATTTGATGCTCCTACTCTCTTGATTAGATTTTATTGGAAATCAGAAATAGAAGACTCAGATTTTTGTTACATCACTGCTTTATAGCTCTAATTGATACAAACTTTAGAAATATAATCCAGTTGAAGATAGACTTTCCAGTAGTAAGAAATGGAAAAGTGCATTAGAGCTGAAGAGCAAAGATCCAAGTTAAGCTGGTAATCAATTGAAACATACCTTACTCGGAATGAATCATACATCTTTAATAATTGGAACTCATTCAATCTGTCCAATCACAAACTACATTTTAGACTGGAAACCAGTTATTATAGCAAAAGTCTATCCACATGATATGAATGCAATCTCTTGTCTCAATCTCTCGATACTGGTTTCATATTCTCAGACTACCGTGACTCACTTATTCTGATTCTTCAACCTACTATTATACATACCAGTGTATTTCGCATCTGATATTTGATAAATCCACAATACCATGCAAAAACTTCCCATAGCAAACACTTTTCGTTCATGTTTCTGTAATCTACAGTGACTAATATAGATCATTTAGAGGGCCCTAATACTCCTTCGAAGAAGATGCGTTTCCTACAACTATACCTAACGCATACAAAATCTTACAGCGTTCAGATATTCTTCTCACAATATTCTTGTCAACTCCCTTATTACTGAGAAACACACACTATTGAGATATGCAAAATTATTATTAGCTTTAATTCCACTCTATGCACCAAAACATTGGAATCAGTCACTGTTTTTGCTTTTAATATTTGCAATTACCTTATTCATTTCTCTTTCCAATTATTGTTATGTCATTGGCTTATACAAGTAGAGAAGACCGAGAAAGGTTGTGACAATTTTTACTTCAACTAACATATCTCAGTTAAACAGCACTCTACATCTTTGAACAATATACGCCAATGTAGCTCGATCCACACTAAACAATTATCAAAAGTAATAAAAGTAGCAAGATGTCTGATAAAATCTACGAAAACAGAAACTACTCCCCGTGTCACAGCTCTCCTAAGACCGAGGGAAGTTGTGACAGATTCAAAGTAAGTTGTGACGTCTACGTATTTAGACTATTTGGTGGATAGAAAATACCATTAAATTGACATTCAAGGCACTGAGCTCACCCATCTTTTGATTTGCTATTAGCAAACTTCATTTTACATATTAGTCTTCTTCTTTATTTTTTCAGGCTTCTTCTTTTTTCCCACTTAAAACACGCTTTTTCACATTTTTCATTTTTCTGTTGGCAGCAATTTCATCCTTGGAAGGTGTGTCAATGAGTACAGCAGGTTTGATCTTGCGTCTATTCAGTTGTTTTTTTCTTCCTTAGCAGAGCTTTTGGTAACAGCATAAGTGATTCTGGCGAGATCAGATGAGAAGTAGTGGCAAGGGGACTACAGGTTATAGACTTGAAGGCAAAGGGCTCTTAGAGAAAATGGACTGCTGGAAGATGTCATGTTCTGCTCTATAGGGATACTTGAAGTGAGGTTTTCTTCTTCTATATTAAATTATATGACAGTAGTGTCATCGTTTTCAAAAGAAAAGGGATAGTGCACTCAAATCGTTTAACCATGGCACATTCATAATCAAATAAGACAAACAAAAAGACAAATGCATTCTCTATACCATCATGCAAACTAAATATATTTGATCATCCCTAACCCAAACTGCACTGAATGAGAAACTATTTGTCAAGGATTTGACAAACATAATTTACAGGCTTTCTTGAAAATAATAACATTCCTAGAATAGAGAATGCCATGAGGCATCTTGTCCTTTTAGACTTGGAGCCAGTGTCAGGTGGGGTTCTCCGATTTTATACCGCTTGCATTTTTGAGGGCTGATAAGTTACTCCTTGATAAGAAAATGGAAATTTCATTGTGCGATGCACGCTTTCCGGTCACAGTTCAAACTCCAAAGATCTGAGAAAAAATGATTCTCTCCGTTGCATCATGTTGCATGCCTTTGTAACGTGAAATAATTGAAATTAATCTAAAGTCAAGTACTGAAAGGCGAGCAATTCGCAACAGCCCAAGAGGCTCAAAGGATTGCGTGAACTTGTAAAAAAAAATATTAGAGATGCCGTGTTTTCGAATTGTATGCCAATGAAAAGAATTGAAGCTTCAGTCATAGAACCCTTGTAAAAAAATTGGCAAGCATTCCTCGTTGGCGCAAGGATTTTAAATTTGGGGGAAATCTTGCATGAATATTGAACCAACCAGCCGTGATTTCAAATTGCATGCCATTTCAACTATAGGTAATTTGTTCAATGAATTATTATTGACAAAATTGGCATGCAAAGTGGAGGCATGTACTGAGGAAATTGGGAAAAAACTCGAAAAAAATGCATGCCATGCTGTATTTCATTCAAAATAATTTTTTTTAGACGACACAAAAAATGGCAAGCATGTTGCATAGGCTCATTGATGAATTTCAAGAAAAAGTGACCATAAATTAATTGGGTAAAATTAACTGGAATGCACAATTGACGTCCCAACTCCTGAATCTGTGATTCTGTGAGACATTTAGGTTTTCAATCTTGCTATTAATAAAATAATGATCACACACATTAACAACGAAAAAAAAATAATACTCATGTTCTAACTTCTCCTTTGGAATATGGATAAGTTATGTGGCTGGAAAATTGTCACAGAATATACTTTTGAAATTCAAAATGCCTACATCTAGAGCTTAAGAATAGATATAACTTCATAATTATACCAAAATATTTTCATTATTATGAAAAAAAAAAAAAAACGATTTATCAAAGAAACCAATTAACTATTACAGAAAAATCATACTAAAATAGCTAATAGGAAGTTTAACATATGAATAAATAGGAATGGAAAGGAATCTAAGATTGGCAATAATTGCTAAAATTACCATTTCTTCATTATAATTATTGCCAATTTCAGGTTTCCCTTCGGTAATTTCGCTACCTATTTGAGATTGAATGTCGCTGTCATCATCGTCTGATTCATCTTTATCGTCCCTATTGTCGGCCCTTCTTTCAATATCATCCCCTTAAACTCGATTCATTTTCATAATATTCTTCACTTATTCATGCCAAACGGAAAACTTACTTGTATGGAAGCATTGTTTATGAACCTAATTGTATCACTTTGAATATATAATCTGCATTATTATGAAAGATTTACCTGCCATATCTATAATTGCAAACTCAGTTGATTCTAGGGCATATTTTCTTGATTTTTGTCAGAATTTGTGAATGTTTGTCTTATGTAATATGCATTCCATTCTTTATTTCAACTAGAAGCATATTTCCTCATTGAAATACAAAACAGCATGCAAAATAAAATCGCGGACATTTTCTTACTTTTTTTGCCAGTTTTTCATGCATGTCACTTCCCAACTGAATTCAAAACAGCAGTTATTGATGTAATATAAATTGGCAGGCAAAATAAAGTCACAGGAATTTTGCGAGTTTCTTATGCAATTTTCATTATCATTTAAAATATGAAAGACTTAAGAAACATGCTTGCCATTTTCCAAATGAATTTAAAACAACATTCTTTATTATAATACAAAATGGCAGGCAAAATGAAGTCACAAGAATGTTGAGAGATTTTCAAGCAACTTTATTCATTATTTAGAATATAAAGGACTTAATTTACATGCTTGCCATTTCCCAAATGAATTTAAAACAGCATTTATTGATGTAATCCAAAATGGCAGACAGAATAGAGTTACGGTATTTTTGTGAGTTTTTCATGCAAAACGGCTTAAGCAACATGCATTTTAAATTCATAATTATTTCAATGGAAATAAAAGTTTTTGCTCCATTCGAAGTGATTTGAAATCACGGATAATTGGTTTTAAAATTTATGCGATATTCCCCTCAAATTTCAAACCCTTGCGCCAACAAGGAGTGCTGGTCAATATTTTAAAAAGGGTTTTATGATTAAATTTTAATTCTTCCCATTGGCATGCAATTTGGAAACACGGAATCTCTTATATGTTTCTTACAAGTTCACGCAACCTTTTCAGTACTAGCTTTAGATCAATTTCAATTATTCTACGTTACAAAGGCATGCAAAATTTAAACTATGGCCGCAAAACGTACATCACTCAATTACATTCTCATATTTCTTATCAAGGGGTAAATTATGAGCCCTCGAAAAAGCAGGCGGTATAAAATCGGACAACCCTACCTGTCACTAGCTCCCAGTCTATTTTCAAATAGCTTCTTGACAATCATATTGAGTAATCCATCTAACTCCAAAAATATAGTCCAAGTCGTGAGTAAATGACTTCTTGGGAGATGCTGTTGGATTTCCCTCTTAGATTCTGATATTCTCAATTTTTTATCTAATTTTTACAACCCTATATTGGGTAGCAACTGTCTCACAGATTTTTTTTTGTTGCAGATCAAATTTGAGATCTTCCACTGCGGTTCTGGTAAGTTTATTATTATAAAGAAATAGATAATTACAGCGGAAAACCTATAACTACTATTAGTCATTATTCTACCCAAAATTCCAATAATCTAAAATATGTAGAACTCGCAACATGATGTAATGGATATAAATCTTCAAAAAACCGCAATATAGGGACCACTTATACGAATACGTTCCAATACTTCCCGATTGATGATCATTTTGTTTGACCTAAATGTTGCTAAAACTGGCTGAATACAGTTTTGTTAATACATCTTTTGCGGTATGAGACAGCGAAAAAATTAACTCATATACTACTCAATTAGAATCTGTTTTCCAGTAATGCGGATCCATCTATTATTGTTTTGTATTATTTCATACATAACAGATCACAATTCCAGGAGTTCAACAGTCGTGCAAACTTCTGGAACAAAATTAATATGCAACGGTATTAGTCCATGTGAAATATAGTTTCAGTCGGAGTTATCCAAAAAAATTAGAGCATATCTGTATGGTTTTTGCACGGTTATATTCGATTGGCATGGAAGATATATTGCTGGCTACCGCAATTAATAAAGCTAATAATACCCTACGTTCATTTATCACCACGTCTCACAGAGGGGAGGAGTACATTCATCATACGAGGAGAATAGCTCCGACCCGTGAGGCTCTTGGCTTTTGGAAGTTTCGTACCCAGACTATCTAGAACAGAGCAACAGTCGTATTATTATTGCAGCAATTATCTTGGTCACTGATAAATAATGATAATTTGACAATTAAAAACTGATACGTGACAATGCGTACGATTTTGAGTTCGTGATGTTCACAGAATCTGCTTATTTACATTTGGACGCTTCCATGTCCATGTACAAACTATGTCAAAAACGATGGATTTTAGTGTACACAACAAACAGTTCAATCATGATCGCTCATCTCTTCCAGATTAATTGCGCTTTTATTTGTTGTACGGTTACAATTTAATGAATGTGGCTGGCTGATTATTTCTCTTTAATGAAGGATAATGTTTGCAATGAGATACAGTGTGAAAATCAAAGGATCCATTGGCAATTCATCGATAAAATTAATGCCAGGAAATATCAGCCTGATTATTGATATGTAATATTATAACTTTTATATCATCAGCGGGTAGTGTAGCTAAGAGTTTGAGACAATGGTATACACAAGGCAAAACGCTTCTTGCTCCTTTAATTACCTTCACAGAATACTGTATACATACTTCAATGACTTGCTACTTTTTGATCGTTGTCAGAATCTTTCTTCATGAATCCGTACAGGACTTTGTCATAGTATAGGTACGTTAAAAAAGATATATTAGTTTCGTCACCACTTGGCAGTATTGAAGTGCCATGTAAAATTTGTACATACTCTACTTGTTGGAAATAAGATATCCGATGTGGCACAAATCGTTTGTCATTAATATCAAATGTATGTGATTGTGTATGATGTTTCTCATAGCTAGATTTCCAGTCCTAGGTTGATCGTCTTCCATTCCACAGTCCGCTTGATCATTTTGTCAACAATTTCTGGTAACAGCTTCAAACTTCTTCCTGGTACTTAACAGTAGTCCAATTCTCATACATTCCACTGACCTTGAATCCTCAGTTTACTCTACATGTCAGGACTGAATCTTGACAGTGGATCAATAATGATAATCCTCTGAACCCTGATGTATATAATAGGTTATTGGTTGTACACAGCTGCAATGTGCATGCAGTATGTATGTAATTCCGGCTCAAAGCCCAGCTGTAGAATCAGCTCTCAAAGTCTTACATTTTTGCGATGAGAATAATCAATTAGCCATCTGGGTAGACTATGTCTCTATCACCATACTATAACTATCTTGGAATAATGGGGGACTTTGTTAAAGTATATGTTCAGCAAGAGATTAGAAAGGCAGTATCTTTTCTCGCAAATATCAACTGATTAGATATTTTAGCGCAGCTTCCTTGCAGAGATATCCACTCTTCCTGAGAATGTTTCCTTTGTAAAACGAAAAAGCGGTTGAAATTACGGTCGTGGCCGTCACCTCCATCATAACCGGATGCGGAAGCGAGCGACCACAGCGCAGTAGCGCTACTAGCATTGCTCCTCTTTGCTCCACTACGAACGCGGAAAGGGTGGCGGCCTGTGGGACCGCCGGCATTCACGCAGTAAATTTATTACGTTATCCCGGTGACAGGGGCTAAGGAACCGAAGACGTATCACGATAAGAAGAATACAATGACCATGAGAGGAGGAGACAGAGAATCAGAGACGAGAGAGATGTGCCAGAGAGAGAACATCAGCAAGAGAAGAAGTCAACCCGAGCAGAGGTCGAGGCGACCACGAAATTCTAAACCTTATACACACAGCGGGTCACACCAAAACTCAATTAATGAACTGTATACTGTGGAACGTAATCTTACTGAATTCTCGCTTCTAATTTAGAGTCTCATGAAAAAAGCATTTAAATATCGATACTCGATAAGTTTTGAATAGCAATAGATACATGCAAACAAGAATCATAGTATTTTGTATAAAAGTGGCTCGTTGTAAGACAAGATACAAATGAGCATAGCTCTGTTGGTCTTGTCAAGAATAATGATTTTGAAGAAATCAATGTGTTGTTTACTGAATTTTCATATCGATGTTTTTCCAATGTATCAGGCTTCAAGAGCGCTACAAGAAACGACAACTTGAATATTTATCATGAAACTTCAATATAGGTATTTAGTCGATAATGTCGTCAAGATATCTGTAAATATATTCCATATCATCATATATCTTATAATCTCCAATAATATCAAATGTGCGGGCTCCTTACGTTGCATGAAGTACCTAGTTCACAATTAGAGTAGGAAATTATAATTGAGCTCCTTCTCTTGACAATAGAGTAATTAGAAAAATATTGGATTGGCAGCCCATCTTGGACTTTCTTCACTAATCAAAGAACATAGACAAATACATTCACTTATACTCGAACCACATGCATAAGATAAAAATGGATAATATTCTCAATTAAAAAAAAAAATCATAGATCACATTTCCCACTGAGCCATACAATTATTTCAGTAAAAGGAGTATCAATTCTTATAAATATGTCAATATGATTCGCAGTCTAATAGTCCAACATCTAGAACATCTGGAAATCAAGAGAACTATGTTTAGTTTGAGATATCATTATAATCTCTCATCACATTTAGGTATAATAATTCTGCAGGTCGATAGAAAGTGAGACGGTAGTCATGATAGTATGTCAAGTCTATGAATACTTTCCTGTTTCATAATTCAGGTTGTCATAGACATTTCCTTTTCTCTAATTTATCAGATACCACATAGACTCCGGATTTCCAGGCCTGTACAATGAACATAAATTGTCATTCACGCCCCCTCGATTCACCGTGGAAATAACCAATACTGGCATATCACGAGCAGCACGAAAGGCCACAGTTCGAGAGCAGGAATGGGCTTTAAAATCCATAATGGATCTTTTGCTAACTATTCTCACAACAGAGAATAACTTGATAGAATTTGTCAACAATTTCAGATCAAGCTCCAGTCAACTATTCGTACTTTGAATGGATGCAGTCTTCAATCACTAGTTTGGAGACCATCATAACTGTTTGTCACAAGTAAAACTTTCATACAAGAGTGCTATCTTCATTTTTCAATGTTTTGGCATAAATCAAAAATTGTTTGAGATCGCCTATTCACAAGAACCAATGCCAGCCTCGCAGTTGAATTTCATTGATCTCTATTTCAGTTATTTGACGATTCCATTTGTAATTGAAGGTTTTGGTGGAGATGAATTGAAATTATAATAGACGAACATCATTCAATTGAACTGTTGTTGAGCTCATATTGAACTTGGATTGAATACTTATACTTATCCATAGATTGAAACGTAGCAAACAGAAATTCATTTATCGAAATACCAACTATCTAATATGTTTTCCCACTTAACGGAAAACTTACTCGATCGAATATAAGCTGAAACTGGTTGAAATAAAATTCGTGCATACATCTCTTGGTAGCATAAAACTGCGCAAAATCAAACTGCTGGGTTCATATCAGTGAGTATGTACTACTAGCCATGTTGTATGGAGTAAGGCTATTGGAAAAGTGCTTGAAAAACCTCATGTAACAAATATTTGTATTTGAATCTCTGGATAATTGGAACAAAAATTATTTCTCGTGTAATATACCAGGTTCTTAGTTTCAAAATAACAATCGTTGCAAAATGAATTCGATCCATTCATTCGATTAGAGTGTTTCAGAAAGTTACCCCAATGGTCTCAAGGCTTAGGAGTGATAAGTATTGTTGTTTATATCGTGTTATTCAAGACATGTCACCTTTCCAACATCAGATCTGTTTCAAAATCAACACATCAACATTCAAGCATCAATCACCATCCGTCAACCTTGCCATGTGAACAAGACATTTCCCGGAGAATGTAACTCCCCTAACTTCTGCTGGTAATCTCCATCTCTATTCTTCTCTTCTCATTTCTTTTTCTATCCAGTCAGGTGGGACAAATGTCTTAACCACATGATACGAATTACTAAATTTCTGCGCCATTCTCGTGCCAAGAGATTTTATACATCGTCAGGATCGGAAAATCTGTCCTGCTAGCATGAATCTTGCAAATCAAGAGAAAGGAGACGAGCATGTCTCTTTTCAACTTATATCCTTAATTCTGTTTTTCCCTCTGTATGGAAGGCAGACTGTCTGAAACTGACTCATATGGTATTTTATAACTTGATATGTGATCGATAAATTATTAGTCGGTTTCAACATCATAGGTTAATGGTCCTTCAGGTTATCTCCAATTAAAATACGAGTAGATGAGCACTGCTATAGAAAACAGTCTCTCCAAATTAGATTAATATGAACTTCAACGATTTATGAGTGCAATTTATTTCTGCATAATGAGGCTTCTTATGCTTCAGACCTAATAAATTTTTGAAAAATAAGTAATGTCCTCAAGTTACCCTTCAGGAGATGATCATCAATTTGTAGGTCGTGAGTTCCCGCAGACATAGCCAGGATCATGGTAATATGAGCAAAACTCTGTCAAACAAGAGCTACATTAGCACACTAG
This sequence comes from Dromius quadrimaculatus, assembly GCA_963989225.1. NCBI lineage: Eukaryota > Metazoa > Arthropoda > Insecta > Coleoptera > Carabidae > Dromius > Dromius quadrimaculatus. The sequence goes on from OZ022328.1 coordinate 12,038,507, forward strand.
AGAAATGATACAATATTAACAACATTATTCATTGGATAAATTTATACTCTCATCAATATTTCCAAGTTTTGGTTCCATGTGGTAGACCATATCGCAATAAGAGAGAATACTTTCAAGCCTTCAGCTCACGTATTGTAGGCCTTTCCATCTTTTTTTATTCCTTCTTGCGTCCATATAACAAACTTATCTCAACATATTGACTCGAAATTTGGCGCAGTTGTATGTTTATTGAGTTCAGATTGTGAGACGCGTCAAACAGAACCCACGGGACTAGGAGTATACAACACAAGAAAATAACTACAATACACATAGGATTATATTTTTTGTGGTACTTTTCTCACGCATCGAATAACAGACATGATGTTTATTCGAGTGGATTCTCATCGAAAAGCTCTATTAAAATATATCCGATATTGTCATACTTTGAATTGTATATTATCAAGAATTATTAGTTTCTTTCTAGATGGAGGGTTTAAGGTTATTGTGAATATACAAGAAGCCAAATCCATATTGTAATGTTCATTGCTCAGTAGCAAATTGCTTATAATTAAATTAGAATCACTATTCAATGATTGAAAATAAAATAAAAGTGTAATTCTTCTCGATATCACTAAACAACACTATATTATTTATTAATCACTTACTACTATCTTAAATAAAGTCGCAGTCATTTATTTTAGCTATTCATATATACTGACCACTTCACTGATTGATATTCACTACTCTAGTTTCACCATTACACTATATTCTTCAAATCGTTCGCTTGCGTTTATTTATGCAATCCAGTTATCTCGAAAGTTCCAGATTTAGTCCAGTACGTGTTACTAGATTTTTCCATTGTGCTGGGTGGTGTGGTGCGATGCAGCGCGATACAACGAGGATGGAAGGTCCGCCCAGACAAGATCACTTTCACGAATCCTCACACTCTCGCTCGTTACAATATGATGAGTTGATATATTGAACAATAAATAACCGAGATATATGATAGCAACATATTATTGTCCTTCCTGTTATACAACTCAGTACGAATAGTGCTCTACTAAGTACCATGACCTCATGACTTTGTAACAGAACCTCCTTTTATTCATATACTATACTATAAGGCTGCTTTTGAGAATAATGTCATGCATATAAGAAGCATGCATTTGTGTTGTTAAGAAAAAAAATGATGACCAGTATTCCCATTTTTTCGGGAGCTGATAGTTTTGGACATTAGTGACTTTGGGTCGAATTCGGCTATCTTCACCACTTAACAGAGCTTCACCAAAATACCATACATGGAGACAAATGTACATTAAGATAACTGAATCAAAAAAATTAAGAATACATCACTATGGTAATGGAGCTTCTGTAGTCAATTTAGAACCAATGTGGCCCTTTGCTCTTATTCATTGATATATTTTCGAGGTTGGTATTTTTTATAATAACATTGTTGCCGAGAAGTTTGAATTTCTAGTATTGTTGCTATTCATTAATTTTCTAGTCATATTCGTAGATGATTTTCATTCATATCAAGTACTGTTTCTCTTCTTCATTGAAGTTTTTTCTCAATCAAGGCACATATGTTCTACTACTCAAGTACTCACCTTCAAATTTATGAAATTGGGTTCAAAGCCACCAGTACTCTACTCAAAAAGAATATGATAAACATGAATGAGAAGTGCATTTGAAGTGTTGCATATACAGGATGTAACAGAAATAAGTACATTGACTTTAACGTGAGATAGAGCTCGCCAAGCATAAAATTATCCTCCATTACTTTTTCCTGTAAATCCACTGGATATCGAGTGAAAGTACATCAAAGTTTTGTCAAGATTTCAATAGTGCTCCTATGGTTCGAGCTGAATGTTTCTCATTTGTTGGAAGAATGACAGCTGCCGATTGAAATAAGTATTTTGCAACTTTGAACCATCGTAGTCTTGTTAATCATTGATTTAAAACTGAAAGAATATTTTGGCAATACATTGATATTTGCTCATGATTCTATTTTGGCATGTGTTAAAAAAAAGATTGAATTTGTCTCTGAAATCAACAATTTGGTATATTAGTGGTATTTATATGTCATTGTTGATAAATTTGATCTCTGTTTAGGAATTTCACGTATATTTTCAAATAGTTCATAAGATTGTCTGCACAAAAGCATTGCACTTGAATCAGCTGATTTGAATAATCTGAATATAGTCAGAATATGTGCTAGACTGTGCTGCCATCTATTAGCATCTCAAAAAGTAGTTGCTGCTCTAAACGTACTTCATTATTGTTGGTTCTCAAACATGAAGAGAAAATCATCCAACGATTTCTTTGAAGTAAATGATGGAATATCAAATAGAGTGCAATTCTGAAATAATTAATTTATTGAATAATTCAACTAAGAATATTGCCGCAGAAAAATTTCAGAAGCTCATTCTTGAACAGAGAACATAACCCACCAATGTATCAAAATAAATTTGGTAATTGATTTCAATATATCCTCTAAGATACAAGATACAATATTATTCATTAAGCAAATCAATTCACGGAGCATACTTCATTGGAACGACCTGAGTGTGAAGTTTGTAATAATATGAGAAAAACAGATACACAGGTGCTTCATTTATAAATTAATGTATTTCAGTTAACTCAACTGCTGTTTTGATGTACGATAATATCTAAATATCCCATAGTATTTCATCATAATGTATGAGTGCACAATATTTTGACATTAAATACATGAGCATAACCACAATAATCCAAATTTTAGTGAAAAGTTAGAAAATTGTTCCAAATAATTCGCTGAGCCAATCCTAAACTGCCTGCAAAATCATAGACAGAAAAGCTAGACATTTTCACTGACTAACTTTTGTGACAATAATTATTAATCGATTTTTTTTAGGATTTATTGGAAGGAACTTGAAACTCACATTGAGTCAAAATATATTGTTCAATTGTAACTGCTACTGTATCCGATAGTTATGCACCTGAACGACTCATTGAATCAAAGGGGATGAGAAATGCTAAAAAAAGAAGTTGAGAATTCGGCTTGAAGATAAAAGACAAATTGTTAGGCCTAACGAGTTCTATCACTAGTTGAAATTAATGTTTTTATTTCTGTTATACCCTGTATGATGCTATTGTAGCTTTGGTTACCGAACAACCTGCTTTTAAATTCTGATTCTATGATTAATATGTTATTATTATTATCCTACCTCCTAATCCCGATACTATGATTTATATGTCTACTATAAATATACTCATCCATTTCTGTAACTCTATTGTATTCGCCGAAATTTGGAAACTTACTTTTTTGAAGATCATATTAGAATGTAACCACAAAAATATATTCTGAATTAAATGGAAATATTTCAATCAATCAACTGAACATTTCAACTCACTCATGGGTATAATCAAAACATGTGAAACATTTTCATATTTGAACCAACAGAAATCATTTTGATCATTGCTGTCTACCAATTAGCACTTGAAACAATAAATATCAAATGAAGCGTGTATTTTTTGACATCATTCATCTGTTGAATTGGATTTGAATGCAGCTTGTTTGGAAAAACAATAATAAAATAGTATTTGTACAGCAAAGGACAATAAATATCTACTTCGTCCTTTGATTATTACATCTACAAATATCTGACCCCTAATGTTCCAAATACTGGACTTTTAGCAGTTCTATGATAAATATTTGACCAATACAGCCATCTCGCCTGATTCAACTCACATACCTTCAACACATTCACAAAATATCATTTCGCTCTTGCATATTACCTTTTCTGTATGAGAACAATGACATAATTTGAGGTGATTTGAATATTTCTGGATTTGCTTTAAAAATTATATATACAGTATATAATATTTTTAATGCTCACAGTGAATTTTTGGATTTGGTGGTTTCGAACAATGATTGGGAATACTTTGATAAGATTCTGTAGTGGGCACTTGGTGAAACATTTTAAATAACTGAGAGAAAAATTAAACACTTGGTTAAGTTTCACAATATTTTATTAACACGACGTACGTTTCGACTTACAAAGTCATCATCAGGTATACTAACTTAAACAGAAAATATTTACATCTTATATACTAATCTTAAGTGCTAACATAGTGAATAAGGGGGGAGAAACCTAGATCTAATTGGTCATTCACAATAAATTTCTGCTCACTAATTGCTTTCTTAATCTCCAAGTTTTCCAATAAATTGAGCTTTAATCCTTTCCTTTGCACGTGCAAAATATTAAAATTACCGCTGAACTTGTGGTTATGTTCAAGACAATGATTGGAAAATCCTGTATTATTTTTGCCGCTCTCTATTGATTTAATATGTTCTTTAATCCTCTGTTGGAATTTTCTACCACTTTGTCCTATGTAAATCGCTTGACAATCATTACAATTAATCTGGTAAATACCATTTCTGTTATTTGGATCGATCTTTTCTCTGTTATTAATAAGAAGAGTCCCTAGATTATTTTTGTTTGATGAAACTGTATTTATGTTGACAAGCTTCAAGTTTCTTTGGATTTTTCTAGTCAGATCATGAATATAATTGACTGAAAACCATTTAGAACTGGTACTATTATGTCCAGAGGGCGTGTAGAATAATCTCAATACCTGTTTTCTACTCTTGTAGGAAATAAATTTGTCCACTATATTAGTGTTGTAACCATTGTTATGAACTATATTTTTAATGACATTAACTTCTTTTTTATAGTTCTCCTCGTTGAGAGGTATATTAATAAGACGGTGTACCATACTATGAATAGCTGACATTTTTATTGTTAGTGACTGGTTGGAGTCCTGAGGAATTAGAACATCGGTAAAAGTGGGTTTTCTGTATATGCTAAATTCTAGTTCATTGTTATTGTGTGAAATGTTAAGGTCTAAAAAGCTCAAGCTATTGTTTATTTCTTTTTCGCAGGTAAATTGTATATTCGAATTTAGTGCATTAAGAAAAGTAACAAAATTATCGAGTTGTCGATTACTACCATTCCAGATACAAAAAACATCATCTATATATCTCCTCCAAAACAATATTGGTTTACACATATCAACATTATTAAAAATATAGTTATTCTCAAAATTGTTCATGTATATTTCAGCGAACAGGGGGGAAAGGGGCGAGCCCATAGGTAGACCAGACTGCTTATAGAATTTGTTGTTAAATTTAAAATAATTTTGATTGAGACAAATTTCAATTAGGGCATATAAGTCTATTTGTGTAATTAAATCTAAAGAGCTATTATCAATTTTACGTAGTATAATGGTTTTTAATTCCTCTACTGGTATAGCTGTAAATAGACTTTTAACATCAAAAGACACAAATTTGCAGCCTGACATGATATTAATATTCCTTAATTGATCTACTAATTCTATTGAGTTCTTGATAGCGTAGTTAGAATTGAATTCCAACATTCCAGGTATGATTTGATTGAGATATTTACAAAGTTTATAACACGGTGCATTGACATATGAAACTACAGGTCTCATGGGATAGTTTTCTTTATGTATCTTTGGTAAACAGTATAGTCTAGGTGCTTGTGGGTTCATACACTTCAAGCTGAAAATACTTTTTTCGCTGATAATTGACTTACACTCCTTGAGTTTGTGAATTAGATCATACTGATACATATTGGTTGGATCTTTTTTGATTGGCACAAAACCACTTTCTAATATCAGCTCTTCTGTTTTTTCTAGATATACTTCTTTTTCCATTATGGTCACTGTATTTCCTTTATCGGCTTTACACAGGATGAGGTTTTCACTTTCGAGTTTGTTTTTCAATTGTTTGATGGTTTTAGGTTCACTATTTGTTGAGGGCTGTGGTTTGAATTTCTTAATGGTTGACACAGTTTTATATTTTTCAATGTTTTGTGATTCGATATCCGGCAAGGTATTGATTATAAGTTCACTATCTACGGCAAGTAATTCAATGTCTTTTTGGGTAACTGGTTTGTAAGGAGAATATTTTAAACCCTTCTCTAGGAGCTGTTTTTCATTATCACTTAAATTAACATCGGTCAGATTGAGGACTCTGGGATAAAACGCAACTTTGTTATCACATTGTATATTCTTATCAATGTTTTTATTATTATGTTTGGCTTGTATGATCAATTCACTCAGCTTTTTCTTCTGATTGATGTATTGTTTATACACTAGATCTTGAACTTCACAACGAATATCGTTATCAATCCAGTCGAACTCAATCGGATGTAAATGAGCTAGTAATTCTTCGTGAATCAATTTGAGATGTAAACTCAAATTATCTCTTCTATAATACCACTTCTTGATTTCTGCTTGGAGCCAGAACTTATAAGCTGATTCAACAGTTAACTTGGCCTCCAAAGAGTTATTTTTACAGATTATTTTCATATAAGCAGGTTTCACTTCGTAACTTAAACACTTTTTGTTGAACCACAAATGATTAGAAGACATTTTCAGTTTTAATAAAGTTCTCTTATATAATACCACTAGTTTTGCTTCACTGGCTTTAATAATACTTTGATAAGATTCTGTAGTGGGCACTTGGTGAAACATTTTAAATAACTGAGAGAAAAATTAAACACTTGGTTAAGTTTCACAATATTTTATTAACACGACGTACGTTTCGACTTACAAAGTCATCATCAGGTATACTAACTTAAACAGAAAATATTTACATCTTATATACTAATCTTAAGTGCTAACATAGTGAATAAGGGGGGAGAAACCTAGATCTAATTGGTCATTCACAATAAATTTCTGCTCACTAATTGCTTTCTTAATCTCCAAGTTTTCCAATAAATTGAGCTTTAATCCTTTCCTTTGCACGTGCAAAATATTAAAATTACCGCTGAACTTGTGGTTATGTTCAAGACAATGATTGGAAAATCCTGTATTATTTTTGCCGCTCTCTATTGATTTAATATGTTCTTTAATCCTCTGTTGGAATTTTCTACCACTTTGTCCTATGTAAATCGCTTGACAATCATTACAATTAATCTGGTAAATACCATTTCTGTTATTTGGATCGATCTTTTCTCTGTTATTAATAAGAAGAGTCCCTAGATTATTTTTGTTTGATGAAACTGTATTTATGTTGACAAGCTTCAAGTTTCTTTGGATTTTTCTAGTCAGATCATGAATATAATTGACTGAAAACCATTTAGAACTGGTACTATTATGTCCAGAGGGCGTGTAGAATAATCTCAATACCTGTTTTCTACTCTTGTAGGAAATAAATTTGTCCACTATATTAGTGTTGTAACCATTGTTATGAACTATATTTTTAATGACATAAAGGAAATACAGTGACCATAATGGAAAAAGAAGTATATCTAGAAAAAACAGAAGAGCTGATATTAGAAAGTGGTTTTGTGCCAATCAAAAAAGATCCAACCAATATGTATCAGTATGATCTAATTCACAAACTCAAGGAGTGTAAGTCAATTATCAGCGAAAAAAGTATTTTCAGCTTGAAGTGTATGAACCCACAAGCACCTAGACTATACTGTTTACCAAAGATACATAAAGAAAACTATCCCATGAGACCTGTAGTTTCATATGTCAATGCACCGTGTTATAAACTTTGTAAATATCTCAATCAAATCATACCTGGAATGTTGGAATTCAATTCTAACTACGCTATCAAGAACTCAATAGAATTAGTAGATCAATTAAGGAATATTAATATCATGTCAGGCTGCAAATTTGTGTCTTTTGATGTTAAAAGTCTATTTACAGCTATACCAGTAGAGGAATTAAAAACCATTATACTACGTAAAATTGATAATAGCTCTTTAGATTTAATTACACAAATAGACTTATATGCCCTAATTGAAATTTGTCTCAATCAAAATTATTTTAAATTTAACAACAAATTCTATAAGCAGTCTGGTCTACCTATGGGCTCGCCCCTTTCCCCCCTGTTCGCTGAAATATACATGAACAATTTTGAGAATAACTATATTTTTAATAATGTTGATATGTGTAAACCAATATTGTTTTGGAGGAGATATATAGATGATGTTTTTTGTATCTGGAATGGTAGTAATCGACAACTCGATAATTTTGTTACTTTTCTTAATGCACTAAATTCGAATATACAATTTACCTGCGAAAAAGAAATAAACAATAGCTTGAGCTTTTTAGACCTTAACATTTCACACAATAACAATGAACTAGAATTTAGCATATACAGAAAACCCACTTTTACCGATGTTCTAATTCCTCAGGACTCCAACCAGTCACTAACAATAAAAATGTCAGCTATTCATAGTATGGTACACCGTCTTATTAATATACCTCTCAACGAGGAGAACTATAAAAAAGAAGTTAATGTCATTAAAAATATAGTTCATAACAATGGTTACAACACTAATATAGTGGACAAATTTATTTCCTACAAGAGTAGAAAACAGGTATTGAGATTATTCTACACGCCCTCTGGACATAATAGTACCAGTTCTAAATGGTTTTCAGTCAATTATATTCATGATCTGACTAGAAAAATCCAAAGAAACTTGAAGCTTGTCAACATAAATACAGTTTCATCAAACAAAAATAATCTAGGGACTCTTCTTATTAATAACAGAGAAAAGATCGATCCAAATAACAGAAATGGTATTTACCAGATTAATTGTAATGATTGTCAAGCGATTTACATAGGACAAAGTGGTAGAAAATTCCAACAGAGGATTAAAGAACATATTAAATCAATAGAGAGCGGCAAAAATAATACAGGATTTTCCAATCATTGTCTTGAACATAACCACAAGTTCAGCGGTAATTTTAATATTTTGCACGTGCAAAGGAAAGGATTAAAGCTCAATTTATTGGAAAACTTGGAGATTAAGAAAGCAATTAGTGAGCAGAAATTTATTGTGAATGACCAATTAGATCTAGGTTTCTCCCCCCTTATTCACTATGTTAGCACTTAAGATTAGTATATAAGATGTAAATATTTTCTGTTTAAGTTAGTATACCTGATGATGACTTTGTAAGTCGAAACGTACGTCGTGTTAATAAAATATTGTGAAACTTAACCAAGTGTTTAATTTTTCTCTCAGTTATTTAAAATGTTTCACCAAGTGCCCACTACAGAATCTTATCAAAGTATTATTAAAGCCAGTGAAGCAAAACTAGTGGTATTATATAAGAGAACTTTATTAAAACTGAAAATGTCTTCTAATCATTTGTGGTTCAACAAAAAGTGTTTAAGTTACGAAGTGAAACCTGCTTATATGAAAATAATCTGTAAAAATAACTCTTTGGAGGCCAAGTTAACTGTTGAATCAGCTTATAAGTTCTGGCTCCAAGCAGAAATCAAGAAGTGGTATTATAGAAGAGATAATTTGAGTTTACATCTCAAATTGATTCACGAAGAATTACTAGCTCATTTACATCCGATTGAGTTCGACTGGATTGATAACGATATTCGTTGTGAAGTTCAAGATCTAGTGTATAAACAATACATCAATCAGAAGAAAAAGCTGAGTGAATTGATCATACAAGCCAAACATAATAATAAAAACATTGATAAGAATATACAATGTGATAACAAAGTTGCGTTTTATCCCAGAGTCCTCAATCTGACCGATGTTAATTTAAGTGATAATGAAAAACAGCTCCTAGAGAAGGGTTTAAAATATTCTCCTTACAAACCAGTTACCCAAAAAGACATTGAATTACTTGCCGTAGATAGTGAACTTATAATCAATACCTTGCCGGATATCGAATCACAAAACATTGAAAAATATAAAACTGTGTCAACCATTAAGAAATTCAAACCACAGCCCTCAACAAATAGTGAACCTAAAACCATCAAACAATTGAAAAACAAACTCGAAAGTGAAAACCTCATCCTGTGTAAAGCCGATAAAGGAAATACAGTGACCATAATGGAAAAAGAAGTATATCTAGAAAAAACAGAAGAGCTGATATTAGAAAGTGGTTTTGTGCCAATCAAAAAAGATCCAACCAATATGTATCAGTATGATCTAATTCACAAACTCAAGGAGTGTAAGTCAATTATCAGCGAAAAAAGTATTTTCAGCTTGAAGTGTATGAACCCACAAGCACCTAGACTATACTGTTTACCAAAGATACATAAAGAAAACTATCCCATGAGACCTGTAGTTTCATATGTCAATGCACCGTGTTATAAACTTTGTAAATATCTCAATCAAATCATACCTGGAATGTTGGAATTCAATTCTAACTACGCTATCAAGAACTCAATAGAATTAGTAGATCAATTAAGGAATATTAATATCATGTCAGGCTGCAAATTTGTGTCTTTTGATGTTAAAAGTCTATTTACAGCTATACCAGTAGAGGAATTAAAAACCATTATACTACGTAAAATTGATAATAGCTCTTTAGATTTAATTACACAAATAGACTTATATGCCCTAATTGAAATTTGTCTCAATCAAAATTATTTTAAATTTAACAACAAATTCTATAAGCAGTCTGGTCTACCTATGGGCTCGCCCCTTTCCCCCCTGTTCGCTGAAATATACATGAACAATTTTGAGAATAACTATATTTTTAATAATGTTGATATGTGTAAACCAATATTGTTTTGGAGGAGATATATAGATGATGTTTTTTGTATCTGGAATGGTAGTAATCGACAACTCGATAATTTTGTTACTTTTCTTAATGCACTAAATTCGAATATACAATTTACCTGCGAAAAAGAAATAAACAATAGCTTGAGCTTTTTAGACCTTAACATTTCACACAATAACAATGAACTAGAATTTAGCATATACAGAAAACCCACTTTTACCGATGTTCTAATTCCTCAGGACTCCAACCAGTCACTAACAATAAAAATGTCAGCTATTCATAGTATGGTACACCGTCTTATTAATATACCTCTCAACGAGGAGAACTATAAAAAAGAAGTTAATGTCATTAAAAATATAGTTCATAACAATGGTTACAACACTAATATAGTGGACAAATTTATTTCCTACAAGAGTAGAAAACAGGTATTGAGATTATTCTACACGCCCTCTGGACATAATAGTACCAGTTCTAAATGGTTTTCAGTCAATTATATTCATGATCTGACTAGAAAAATCCAAAGAAACTTGAAGCTTGTCAACATAAATACAGTTTCATCAAACAAAAATAATCTAGGGACTCTTCTTATTAATAACAGAGAAAAGATCGATCCAAATAACAGAAATGGTATTTACCAGATTAATTGTAATGATTGTCAAGCGATTTACATAGGACAAAGTGGTAGAAAATTCCAACAGAGGATTAAAGAACATATTAAATCAATAGAGAGCGGCAAAAATAATACAGGATTTTCCAATCATTGTCTTGAACATAACCACAAGTTCAGCGGTAATTTTAATATTTTGCACGTGCAAAGGAAAGGATTAAAGCTCAATTTATTGGAAAACTTGGAGATTAAGAAAGCAATTAGTGAGCAGAAATTTATTGTGAATGACCAATTAGATCTAGGTTTCTCCCCCCTTATTCACTATGTTAGCACTTAAGATTAGTATATAAGATGTAAATATTTTCTGTTTAAGTTAGTATACCTGATGATGACTTTGTAAGTCGAAACGTACGTCGTGTTAATAAAATATTGTGAAACTTAACCAAGTGTTTAATTTTTCTCTCAATGATTGGGAAGTTGTACATGAAGAGTTTTTCTATCATACTAATAATACTAATAATGCTTTACTTGATCTGAGAAAGATATCCCAAAATTATCAGCAATTATAAACAATACAAATAACTGCGTTACAAAATTAGATTCAATATCGAGGACTCTTATTCTAGTTATGTAGAGCAATTCACGATTTTTTCTGTTGACGCTATATACAATGGATGTGAGGATATTGCTAAAGCTTTTGCAGCTAATTTATTCAACTCATATATGATGATTAACTGCCTGATATTTCACTATTATCGAATAAATTCTTTACCCAAAACACTTTTTTAGGCGATCATGACAAAAAAGGTGTTTTTATGGCTTTTTTTGCGGCCGTGACGTTTCACTTTTTGGGACTGATCTGTCAAATTTTACTTTTTGGGACTGATCTGTCAAATATTACTTTTTGGGACTGATCTGTCAAAAAATATTTCATAAACACTTAATATTTACCTATAGGGGCAGCTTGATGAACTCTTTAAGGAACAGTTTTCGCTTAAATAGTACATATATTTTTCCGTCAACCTCTGTAGTTCTTGCAATTCAAAAAATAAATACGCATTTTTTGATAAATGTCAACTTGATAGAAGACAATAAAATAAAACAATTTCAACGGCAACTAAGATTTACAATTGCAATGTTCTAGAAATAAATAGATAAAATGATGTGATTTTGAATTATTTCGTAATGATCGCCTAAAAAACGTCTTGTGCACCTCGGCCTACAGTTCTTTTTTGGTCTCACCTGGATTGCGGCCGAAGCGTAGCTGATTCGAATAAAAAAGATAACTTTTATGGCCTTGATACACAAATAACTATTATATGTGATAGATGACATTTAAATAGGCATGAGAAACTAAAATATAATTTATCTTGCGCTTAAGAGTCATTCCAAGTACAGTGATCAAAGTTGTTCATATTGTTTTATGCCGAGTTGCTCGAAAAGTCCTCACAGTGACACGGACATTGAAATTCGCTGAATACGCGATAATGAAACTAACATATGGTGTTACAACTAGAGGATTTATTTACACTTTGTACATAAAAAACGAATACTTAAGTAAATGTGAAATTAAAACTTGTGAACAGAACGACATACAAAAATATAATGCCTCTGAGCGAGACTGGTAACAATATATATATATAAAGATTTTATTGGGGGTGAAAAATAGGGGAGGGAGACCAGCGTTCTTGAAAATGAAGCTCTGGTAGATGGTGACATTGCAGAAGATCTTCTACCTGATTTTCCTCGAAATCGGGTGTAGGAGAAGATGTACATCTGGTAGCCTCATTGTTAGGTACAGTTCTTTTAAAAGTACGCAAATTCCTTCGCGTAGCGAACACATATCTCTCCCCCTCAGGTATTTTTTTCATATCTTTTATCAATCCATTAATAGAAAATTGTGGGAGACTTCCACGAGAAAATTAAGAAAATCTCGAAAGCAAAATATGAAGTTACCGGTTTCGATTACTGTGTGGTGATTATTAGACTCCGATGAGACTATAAGAAAACAGATAAAGTCAAGAAAAAGTGAATAATATCACAAGAGAACTAAATTTGAAGTGTTTATTTCATTCTTCAAAGATACCGACAAAATTTTGAAAATGTTTTATTGGATATAATTGATGTTGATCCTACAATTAGTACTTGCTGAATTTCACGCAGCTTGGGACAAGAAGTTTCTCATATGACTGTGTGAAGAATTCTTCGAAACTTGAGGTACCATCCGTTTCATTACCAAAAGATTCAAAATCTGATGCAACGCGACCACCTCGAGCAAGTAAATTTCTGCCAATGGCTTCTTCACCAACATGCCCAAGACCAAAATTTCACATTGAATGTAATCGACCCGATGAGTCCTTGTTCACTCGAGATGGTATTTATAATTTCCACAATTCACATTACTGGTCACAAGAGAACTCATATGTTATTATAAGAAGCAATTTCCAGCATCGATTCTCTTTGAACGTTTGGACTGTGGATGTAAATGGTACTCTACTTGGTCCATACATTTTATCTGCGCGTATGAATGATAACGATTACTTAAGGTTTTTACAAAACACTCTACCAGAATTGTTAGAGGTCATTCCGCTAGATGTTCGGCAGCATGCATGGTTCCTCCATGACGGTGCACCTCCGCACTGCAGCAGATTTGTGAGAGAGCATTTAGATACTGCATACGAAGGTCGTTGGATAGGGCGTGGTGGTCGTGTACCGTGGTCTCCAAGATCATCAGATCTCAATCCTCTTGATTTTTATTTTTGGGGTCATTTAAAGTCATTAGATTATGATAACCAAGATGCGCCGCAAAGTATTAAAGAACTGTAACAGCGTATTGAAAATAGCGCAGAAATAATAAAAGAACACAATTACCTCCGTCAAGCTTGTACCGTTAATCTCATTCAACGTGCTGCATTGTGTGTTGCTGTGAGCGGCGACAATTTAGAGCAATTCTCATAAATTCATAATCTTCCAATCCTTCTCTTGAGATTTATGTAATATTTTGTGTAGTACATATTTTAGTTAATCTGCAGTTGATGTAAATATTCTTATTTGATTAATTTGATTGCCTTACTGATAATAAATCACGCATGTGAATATTGTGTGACATAGTCTTTAATTTATTTTGTATAGGAGTACCCATGACAACCAGCGGTACCCAAAATACCATATTTTTGCAAATTACTGCTGTTTCTACGAATTTCAGCAAAATTCTTTTTGATTCACGATCAGTACGTTCAGTACTATATACCATCAAATTTTGTTAAAAAGGTTCAATATATATATATTTACATATATATAATGAAAATATATGGCTATATGGAACGCAAATTATAATAATAGATCTAAGAGTGCGATGTGTTCCAGTTTTTTTTGTGTTTGCTTATTTAAAAATAGGTCAGCATGGTTCTTCATCAACTATTAAATTTCTCAACTCTCAAAAAAATGTAGGACTCTGTCATTTCAAAATCAAAATTCAAAACATGTCTGCTCTCAATCAAATGATCTGCGATACTGGATAGAATGTTTTGAGATACCATGTTCTTTGAATCTGGTTGCAAACTCCTTACCGGTTCTACCTACGCCAGCTTCACATGTTCGAACAGTTCAAACTGTAGCCACTAGAGTGTGCTGTAAGTTCAAGTTTGTCCACTCTCCTGCAGATTCATCTTTTTGGTTGTCAGTGATCTGAAAACGTTATCAAAATTTCATTCAATGGGTAAATTACTAGCCTCATAGCTAATAATAGTTCAGGAGCTGACCGCACTTCATCTTCCCTGATCAAACAAATGAAGCTGTCACTCATTTCATCACTTCAATGTGATTCGTACAAAATATCTCTTACTAGGTTGACAATTTTTGTAACATTTGTGAACAGGTTGTAAATAGGTTGGTAGCATCAAAATCATTTCCCATATATTGTCTCACTTATCGATTGAAACAAATTCATGCACTGAAATTTGAAAATGTGTCCATGTAGTGCCATTCTGGAGATATTAATAATATCAAAATTCATCACCCAATTGCAATATTATCCAATTTCAGCAAAGTTTCTGAAAGTTTCCTGTACAGAAATATATACAGTCAGATCGAAGAACAAAAATACGATTTACTATTGAATACTCTCAACTTTTGGTCACTCTATGCTAGATGTATCATCAGTTTAGCTCTCTATTTATATAAGCTAGAACTTCACATGGTAGACGATCCTATCTGTTTACAATACCTGAATTTCTCTATTTTCTCCATTCGGACAAGACTATATTACACCTTATATCTACCTCTAGCTCATTCAAATCTACTACTGCAATGGTGAATATGTATAAACTGCTATATGAAATTTATAAAGAAGAGAATTGATCTCTGAAATAAATTATTATTCAAAGTAATGTGTTTGATGTATATGTATATTTCTTCTTATATATGTTCTAGTTTTCTATCCTACTATGTAGTTTTTTCCGTTGGGTAGTGTATTTTGGATGAATAAATAGATAGAGCAATCTTAAAACAAGAAACTTAATTGAATGTCTCAATTTCTAAGAAACTTACGTATAATTCATGTCGAAATTTCAATATCCAATAAATTTTCGATTTGCTCTCGAATGGGAAATTATTTTTGGCCCCTGTCCTGGCTTACTACTCTAGTACAAAGCAGAACTAGACGAAACCACGTTCGTGATATTGACGTTGTATTCTTTGCCTTGTTGCTGCTCACTGGATAATATTAGACTTTTATAAAAACTAGATTCGTGCGCTGAGTTTCATATTTTATTTTTGTCAAGTACGCCGTTGGATCAGAACATATTGTGGGATATCCAAAAAAAAAAATCAAGAAACCGAAAGAGTTCACCCAAAATAAATTGTCGGATCAAAGACATAATCATGCTCTTTTTCTTGCAATATTGTATTAATGAGAGGAATCAAACATTTTGATATATCGGAACTATTTCTGGAAGGTAATTGCAGCATTTTGGCACGCAATGAGTTAATACATAAACTCTGAGACATTTAGAAAGAGTAACAGCCAGATATTTGCATTTTTGTCAAAAGTTTAAGGTGTTACAGATACAGCATTTTCCATAACACTTGCTTCTTTCAACAAAAGAAAGCTGATGAATGCAGGAGGAGCTATATAGAGAAGATTCACTCGTTAAGCTATTCTCTGCAATAGAATCTAGCACTTGTTTGCAATAGATTCATAATTAAGTCGCATTTTGATCAAAAAATTGTACAATTCATGGTATGAATCCTGGAGATGATATTCTGATGTAATATACATATTGTATCACAAAGCAACTTCTTGTTTCCGTGAAAATAAGATCACCCAGCAGACAGTATAAAATCCCTGAATAACCCAAGAAACTTCTACATGCTATTCAATCTAGAACAATATTCCAAAAGATGAGAGTTTTTGCAACGTAAGTGATGAGACATTAACATCGTTTACTGTCTCTTCTATCTCCGCCGGCTATCATAAAGGTGCTGATTTGAATCCTAAGGAAATATAAAAGTTTGTCGCTAAACGTAGACGTGTTTCGGAATAAGCTTCTAGTTGTGCTTTTCCTGTTTCAGCGACAATGTAATGAAACTCGTGCCACCTGTCTCTTATCGATTGTCACTCTGTAGCTAACGTGTTTTTTCTCTTGCTTCCAAACACTTTATACGAAATCTAATTTGTAATCTTAGACAATGAGATTTGTTGCAACATAGGATGATAAGAACATCTTACCCCAGAAAGATAACTTTTTATTTCACGTCTTCCACCTTTTATGGGTCTAGTTCATCATAATAGTTAGATGGAATTGGATACCTAATTAGATCGATTGTTTTGGTCATTCGGTTGAAGATTTTTTCAATTCTTTCAAGCGATAGAAGAAAATCAAACAGTATGTCTTATAGGACTTGACATGAACTTGATTTTGTTTTTGTTTATTGAATCAAACACGTTCCCCTACCCGCTACTCTTGAAAAATCGATTTCTTACAGTGTACATATATATCCGCGTTTTTTTCCCTGCTTCACCTAAGCCAGATACAATCTATCCATCTATTTTGTAGAGGGCACTTTGGAGGCTGATACTTTATAGTCCAGAAGCCGATCGCATCTTGTCTTTCCCGATCGAACTTAGGACCAAACAGTCTACGAATCGATCGAGAATATAATTGCCAATGATATGCCAGATTTCATGAATCCAGAATCCTGTCCTAGGTGTCTAAAGAATAGAACAATGGATAGCTCAGATCAAGTGGTTGAAGACGTAATCAGGGATGCTGCCTCCTGACCTGTCAGGGACCGGAGAAAAGGCAACAATCGTAATTAACATCAAAAAAGTTGAATACAAATACTTTTTACTCACTCTTACACTAAGGGATGACTACCGACATCCCGGACAGGTCAGAGGGTTGCACTGGATTGATTTGAATACAATTTGATAGTAAGTTTGATCAAAGAACATTTGATGCGGTCGGCTCCCCTACTATTATGAGAGTAGAAAAGTAGAATTATTGGCGTCCAAAGATAGTTATTGTCTCAAAAAATGATTTTTCATCTACTACGATTCACTTACTTTCACAAAGTACAAGTACTGTGCAGCCGACAGAATCACATCACAAGATTATAACGGAAATATCCATTTTGAGCATCCCTGAATCCATATTGACTATTTTTGGCTTGACGTTTGTACGTATGTACGTACATATTAACGTAACTCGCAAATCTCAGAACCTGTCAAACATATAATGTTGAAATTTGGTATTTAATATTTGTAAAGTCTAGTTGTGCACCTCGCAATATGGCTGCAAAATCTGTGCCGGAAGTGCAGCTCACTTGCAACTGTTTATACTTGAATGAAAATTATGATATTTCCAAGAATGGGGACTACCGTCAAGCTGCCCCCCTTAACTTGTTAATATAATTACTGTTCAGTATGACTAGCGCATACGAAATATTCGAGGCGCCTAAGTGCGCATCGAATTCTGATTCAATCGCAATGAAAAAAAATTGAATATTCCAAAAAAAAGTTTATCGTCAAGTTGGCCCCTCCAACTTTGGATATTAATCAAACAAATTGCATTCGAGCTCAAAATTTCAAATCAGCAGCGCATAAGAGCGCATATGGAGTACTATTTAAATAATAATGAATATTACGATATTTCCCGAAATGGGGGGTCAGCGTCAAGTTGGCCCCTCCCAACCTATTGTCGTAATTACTGCTCAGTATGACTGGCGCAAAATAAAATATCTGTGGCGCATAGGAGCGCATCAAGAGCGCATCCGAACACCATATTGATTTTTCTATGAATTTTGAAGTGGGGGGCCAACTTGACAGAGCCCACCAAGAGCCTATGCGGAACCCTTCGAGAGCCCATCGAAGACACATTTGCATTCATATGAAATACGAATAGTACATGAATACAGTATAATGTTTTTTGTCGTATGGAGAAACTTCTTTGCTACAAGCAATGGTAAAAACAAAATAGCCTGATTCATAGAGCTGATACTATCCAAAAAAAAAAATTTGAGAGGGTACCCTTTTATGTACGATTTTATTTGTGCAGTACAACGAAACGGTTATAATATTGGCGTATGATAACTCCAATCCTAGATCTAGATATGAACATTCTATTCGTTGTAAAATAATGTATTTGTATTGACAATAAGTGAAAAGGCTGAATATTCTTCATGTGTAATAAGTTTCTAGAGCCTTCTATCTATGGAATTATTCAGTCAGAACGGCTGTAAGAAACTTTTGTCGTAGAACATATATGTGAGTAATCCAACCATGAATATAACTGTAGTTATGTAATAGTGTTTAGAAATGCTCTCTATATTCCATTGAATTTAATTATGCAACAATAGACTCGGCGTTTTCATCTCATGATCTGAATGTCAGTGTTTGTGATTTGGTATGGTAAGAAATGTTGGTTGAGAGAATTTCTTAGCAGTGTAGCTCTCAGTGGGAGTCCACACGGGCCCATTATCCTGCAGAGTAGGCGCTGACGAAGGGAAAGAGCCCGCGCCTCGTTCCTGACGTGAAAGGAAACTCGCAACTCGCCTCTAAGTACCGCGCTACGCGTGACAAATGACTCGACCTAACAATGGTAACCAGGCAGTCTTGGAGACGGCCTCTTCGATTGTACGAGACCTTACAGCGCTGCCGTATTTCAAGACGTGTGAAGTGCGTTCATATAATGTGCCTCACCAAGAAGAGATTTGCATACTAGCAGATATTTAGCCCAAATGGTTTCATACAAAATTTTCTGGAAGAAGGAAACGAAAGATTTCTTTTGTACTCGAAAACGGAAATGGCATATTACACACATTACTGACAATTCTCTGAATTTTATATCACCAAAGTAAATTTTTACTTCTATGTACGGAGATAGTAGGGTAATTATTTTTGATAATTGAGTTTTGGTGAGTCAATCAAGCATCAGCGCAATTTCATTATCCTTCTCATTGACACACAACAAATCAAACATGGTCCGTATGTCCTGAGTAAAGGCTTAGTCGAGCTCCTGATATAATAGCGGATGACATAGACAATATGCAACCACCATGAACACAATTAGCTATCTTACTGAACTATCTATAATGTTCCGATTGTCGCGGTATACCACAACGGTTATCAATTATGATGTCAACAGGGCCTGTCACATATGATGCTTGATAAATCAATTGAACAACTGTCAAAAATTATCTAGATGGAACCCTCGTTCGCTTTTGTCAATCGACAATAAAGATCATGCGAAAATTATATCATTGTATTGTTCACGGAATACCAGATACCTAAACAGCTGCTCGATAACACCAAAAATTAAAACAAGATCAAACATTTTGCACTCTAATTGAGTAATTGTCAATTATTTCCATTGACTATATTGAATAGCACTTTATATATTGAGTTCAGAAAATGTTTATATTCAGAATGATGACAGATGATGGAAACACGAATAGAATTTGTGACATTAACAAGCAAGTTCCTTGCATCAAATCAAACAGACTGACATATTTAATAAAATGTATGAGGAATAAAAGAGCCCAAGAAGATGATATAGCATCCTAGCTCCTGAAAGCTGGCTGTGAAAAACAATCACGAAAGCTCTACATCAACTACTGGAAATGATATAAAAGAAGAAAGGAAGATAGAAGTATCACCTTATACCAAATAGAAGATTTGAAGAATACCTAGTGATAGGAATATATCAATTCGTAGCAGAGAAACACCACGAATATGGATTGTATGTGAACATGACAACGTCAACAAAGTTATATGATACACTTGTAAGGTTCCTACCAACAAATATTAGATTGTTGAAGACGATCATTAAATGTGTGAAAATAAGAGAAGATACGACAGAAGAATTCAAACCTAACATCGGCTTGAAGTATCTACTACACTTTTCAACCCAACATTGCACGAAGCCCCAGGTGAAGTTGCCAAAAATGAGGCTTTTGCAGATGGACTGATTATCATTGAGAACGTCCAAAAAGTCTATGAATATTCCTAGAGATAGAATAGCATACAGGAACAGCTAGTCTATATACAAATATGGATCAAACATATCAAGAATGAAATGAATAGGACACGTGGCAAGAATGTTGACGAAAAAGATGCCGCATGGAAAAAAATTGTAAGAGAAGATGGATTAGAGCAAGAGGAAAGTAAAAGGATGAGGTGGAAGGGAAGAAATGGAGATTTAGAGATGGCCGAAGAGTAAGGTAAATGTATATAGATTGCAAAAGAAACCAAGTCTCACCGTGCTAACAAAGTATTAGTTCCATGGAAGATGAACAAGAAGAAACGAGTTCGGACCATAAAAATGTAGTTATTTTTATGATTGAATCTTTTTTCAAGGCTCAGCATATTCAACCGACCGAAGACTCTAAGGAGCAGTATTTCAGTCCTTGGTTCAACTTGAACGAAGCTTGATTACCTTGATCACAATTGTTCTAACAATCAATACCATGGATTGAAATTCTGAAGCTTGGACAAGAATGTAGAAACATTCTCATGGAACCTACTTGTGAATTGTAAGCCTGATCTTTGCGATATTACTCGAAAAAGTCGTTCAAAATCTTGTCCTAATAGTCATCTTCCAAATGAGTAACAGATCAAATTTGACAACTTTCTTCGCCTATATAATTCAACTGACCAGATTTTCCACCATATAAATCATCTGCCGGCATGAAATATTCATGGGCCCTCTTCCGAATTACAGTTCTTATTGGATGATCCAATAACAGCCACAAATGCTGTGTTGAATTTTATCTTCCTATGAGAGGATTTCAAAGCCAATTCAATAGCATTACACTCTAATCATACCTGAATGCTTACAAAATACGAAACACAGTCATACATTAATTTATCGCTATCATTTCTTATGTTTGATTGCGTTTATAGGTGCGTCTCTTTAACGAAAGTTTAATTCGAAAAGCAGAGACTATTTTGTGATAGTTATCTCTGGAATAATGTTCTTCTTTACTGTCCTCAGGCTCATTTCTATTGAGTTGAGATTGACCTTAAATTTAGTTTTCAATTCTTCTAGAGATTGATTTCTCAAAGTTAGTTGCTAATTTTATACTTATTAGTAAGTACTAGAGCTTCTTTTTTGCACCTACTTCAAAATTTCCAAAAACTTGGATGTTATATAAACGAAGGAACCATTCTCATAGGCTTTCTATTCATAAATAGTATTCCTTACTCTCAATTATTCTTATATACCTAATTAGCAGAAGACACTGTATTCCAATAACTTATTCGTATGCATTGCTCCTATTCGCGTTTATCTTGCGCTTGAAAAAGCATATGCTGAATTGGAAGCACGCTAAATATTGTTGAATTCAAGTTTGCATTTACTTATCCTATCGCTAAAGTGTCCAGCCGAAAGTGCTGTTCCCGAAGTGGCAAAAGTATGTTTTCATAATAATGTTTTCGGAATTCAAATTTGATTCAGAGAGAGTAAAGCAGATATGGTGGATGAGGACTAGTTTCATATTCTATGGACGTATTTTTGGGTATGATTGATTGAAGCTGGTCATACAGTACTCTTCTCTCTGGTGTTTACTTATAATTCAGAACCTCTTTTCATCCTTCTTTCTTTCTTTTTGACATTTACATAGTGTATGCTATCTCCACGGTCGTTAGTCGCATATCAGTTTTTGCATGGGGTTGGATATCAGAGGACGATCAGTTGATTGATGTTTCCCTTTGGTGCTGCTAATGACGTAGGTAGGTAAACACGGCCAGTAGCGCACATCACAAAGGGCGGTGTATCATCGGACATTGTTAATTAATGTTGACGGAGTGGCGCTGGGTGCTGAACGACGCCTGGCCACGTCGCACAAGATTGAATTGTGAGTTGAGGAAATGCGCACCCTGTGATAGATGGGGCAAAAGCAGAATTGACCTAATTATTATAAAAATGAGAGAAAATTATCGTTGATGCCTGTAATTATCATCATAAATAAAGGATTGTTTTTGTAAGAGCTGCTACAGACCTAAGCACGAATGCTTCTCTCTACGAATCTATTGATCATTGTAATGAATCATGTGTGAGTCCCAATTGGCTCATAGTTTCAGTGACATCATCAATAAATGTGCTGAATACGCAGAATTCACCGAGAACTATTTGTTCTACAATAAGTTCAAACTAACAAATCTATTCATGATATACATATTGACTGGAACATCAGGAATTGCAATAAATATACCAAGTTGATGAGACTTCCGTATTGTTTGTAACGTTCAAACTATAAATCGCTTTTTCAATAAAATATATTATTATTCCTTGCGGTACTGCAGGCCAGATTGAAATGTAATTGAAACGTCAAAAACATCAGCTTGCAAATGTAGTTCACCTATTCTGATTTGCCACTTCGTCACTGCTACATCTAGAGTTGAGACTGAAACTCAAACTCGAATTCAATTGAATTTCTTATCTGTCATTGCAAAAGTGAGGTAGGAGTCTTTGACGTATGTAGTATTCCGAATGACTTTTATTAATTGAAAGTGTAATCTTGATTGACATGTTCCAGGTATCCCAATTCTTTCTAATCATTAGCTAAAATATCACTCAAAACTGTAAGCAACACAAACCACGGAACTGAAGGAAAAGATATGAAAACGTGATGAAAAAGCATGTTGGAATAAAATAAATTTCTAAATCCCAATACCATCTTATTGAGTAACAATTCAAACTCCATCTTGATAGTTGTGATTGAATGGCACAATTCTCATCATTTAGGCTACCAATTCTAGGAGATCACCTACTGTCAACAATCTAGAGTGTGTCAGATGCTCCGAAGTGTATTCAAGTCATTTCACGGTCTCGCAGTTCAACATTATTTGTCGAGTAATTTCTGTTATCTAGAAAGACTTAGACAGCTATTATTGTTTCTGATTCACTTGTTCATTCTCTATTAGACAGGTATTCAACTTCTTTTGTAGCCAAAGTCGTTCAGTTCATATGAAATTTTGCAATACATATCCGAATCATTACTACTTAAAGATCTATCAATTGACTCATCGACGAACAACACAGCACTTGAAATACTTTTACCAGACATAAAAAATTGAAATTTGGTATGTAGGTTTTTGAGGGAGATAAAAACGACATCATTAATGATAGATATGATATGCAACATTCTATCTGAATATTCTATATGCACATGTTATCCTTATTCTTCATACTAATTTGAGAATAAAAAATTTAAGAATCATCTTGATGATGAAAGCACATTTTTGACAGCTTATAAATGCTTGTTACTCCAGAGATTTCGCAAATTACCATCTCTCACAACCACTGAGCTTGAAATCAAGCAGTTAAGGCAAACCTACGAGACAGCAGCTTTCATTTAGTACCAGTCTCAAGTTGACTATTTGATAGATACATAATTTGTGCACATGCAAACTCAGGAATACCTTTTAATCTTCAAAGTTTTGTTATTGACTGACGGGAGGTCATGTGCTGTACCTTAAAATAATAATTTGATCTCCATCAAAGCTACATAAAGAAATCCCTGTAAACTACCTCCAAAGCTACTGATTCAAGAAAATAAGTAACAAGTGGTCATGTAATGGCCTAAATTAATCGTAAAAACAAAACTCGAACTTACTCTGATACCAACAACATCGGAAACCGCATGTCAATATCTGGTGTAACTCGCAAGATATTGAAATAAATAGTTTCTACCCTAGAATGAGTACTAACACATATCGGTTCGAAGTTTCGGGTATAAAATTCAATTACTGATATGTTGCTCACTCTGTGCAGCAATTTTCAGACTTCAGCAATGCATAGTTTAGCAGTAATTGCCTTTTCAATTTTTGTTTCAATTTTCATCCAAAACTGGGTGTATAAATAAGAAAATCCAGCAGTTTGTGCAAACGTACAAATCAGTATTTTTTATTTAGTACCTGTTTAAAGTCTGTAAGTGTTGTAGCTGCTGAGATCTCAGCGTCACGCCAGCCAGCCAGTCAGCAGGCCAGCCAGACAGCCAAAGTGCTATAATAGCGTTTTTTTTTTTTGTAAAAATGCGCTACAACATAATGAGCTCAAAGGAGTCTCAAATGTCTGAAAGGTAACCAAAAACAATGATCAAGAGTCACTATTGATTGATGAAATCAAATTTAGGACTTCTATTACCGTTATTTGTTCACAAAACGTTTAACTGAAACACAGCGTTCCGGTAACTAGGATCTGTTGCTGTTTTCATGTGAACTGATACTACTGGATATTCCTAAGTCTACGAGCTTTATATTTAGAGAAATGTGGTTGATCAAATGTGACGGGTGAATCCTGCGTGTTGAGTGAATGGTCAAGTGTCTAATTTCGACACTGGCTTGGCTAACAACTGTTTTTCTGTTATACATGATGTAGGCAGGTTCTTTGAGCTTCCTTTTGAAGATGTGTTTTTCCCCAACTATTAATTTCGCCTGATCCCAACGATTTCGATGATGATGTTCTCATGCGTGGTCTGCAATGCCTGATCTCAAAGTTTATCCTCTTTGAGTATGACGTCTATGTTCTTTCATTCTGGTTTCTAGAGGTCTCTTGGTTTCTCCAACATATGATATTCCACATTCGCAATCAATCCGGTAGAGTCCTCTTCTGGATTCGGTTGTTGGTAGTTCTTGAGAGTATATTTCTCAGTTTTGTTGTCGTCTAAAATCTTGTCTCTATATTGTATTCGCTGCCTACTTGTTTTATTTCTTTAGAAACGCCTTTATTGTATGGAATATATCATTATTTTCTTCTTTCGTGTAGATACAATCCTTTGCTCCTTTACTATCTTCTTGATTCTATTAATTGGGTAGTCATTTGCTCTCAGCGTGTTGCTGATTTTCTTCATTTCGATTTTGTATCTTTCTGCGTATTGCAGTGTCTCTTGGCTTTGTCTAGTAGAGTCACTAAAGCCCGGAGGAAGGCTATAGAATCAAAGTGGAGTTGATCTGCTACACGCTGAGAACATTTGTTGTACCCGGACAATAGAATCAAGAAGATACCAAGGAAGCATAGCATGGCAAATACAATATAGAGACAAGATTTCAGACGACTACAATACTAAAAAATGTACTCTCAGCAACTGCACCACCACCAACGACGGAATCCATGAAAGGAAACTACTAGATTAATTGCGAATGTGGGTAATCAAATGTCGAAGAAACCCAGAGACTTTTGAAAACCAGGATTGGAGAGCATAAACGTCATACACAGAGAGGAAAAACTTCGAAATCAGGTATTGCAGACCACGCATTAGAACATCATCACCGAAATCATTGGGACCAGGCGAATGTAATAGCTGAAGAAAAACGCACTTTCAAGAGGTAGTTCAAAGAAGCTGCTTTTATCATGCATCTAATTAGACCCCGTTGGAAGAAATAGTTCAAGGACCATCTTTCAAGATAAAAATACAGGATCCACAACCACCTACTGAACCACATCCAAAGCCCTACCTCACTCTCCTTGACTCACCTATCGCGCCAGGAGTACTTGTGTCACTTGACCATTCAGCCAACAGGCTAAATTCACCGGTCACTCTTGATCACACTCATTTCAGTAGATATTAAGCTCGTAGACTCATGCATGATTACCCCCAAATTTCAAACCCTTGCGCCAACGAAGAGTGCTTGCCATTTTTTTTACAAGGGTTTTATGACTAAAACTTCAATTCTTTTTATTGACATGCAATTTGGAAACACGGCATTTTTCATTTTTTTTTTCACAAGTTCACGCAACCCTTTGAGCCACTTGGGCTGTTGCGAATTGCTTGCCTTTCAGTACTTGGCTTTGGATTAATTTCAATTATTCAACATTACAAAGGCATGCAATATGATATCGCGGAAAAAGCCATTTTTTTTTTCAGACCTTTAATTGGAATTTGAACTATGACCGGAAAGCGTGCATCGCTCAATAACATTTTCATCTTTCTTATTGAGAGGTGAATTATCAAACCTCAAAAAAGCAAGCGCTATAAAATCGGAGAGCCCCACCTGTCACTAGTTCCTAGTCTATTTGTGTTATTTGTATTTTCATGTGATTCGCAAATAAAGATAATAGAAGTCCAGAATTCAGTTCCATCAATTATCTAGTAGATTCAAAGATAAATTGGAGGGTTACTGAATTTGATTTGTCTCGTCAACGTTTTGAAGAACATCAATTGAAATTTTTGATAAAAGTATCATTCCTCTGGCAGTTTTGGTCTATAATATACATCACGCGTGGATTGAATGTGATTCTTGTGACTGTTTAAATGTGTTTTCACACAGCATCTTAAATGCGAACGTGGGACAGCAAACCGTCCCTCTACTTTCTCTATCGATGTTTCTGGCCATTGTTGTTTGTTGCTTGCCTGACCCTAATCGACCTATATGTGTAGGTGAGCGTACACCGACCCTTTCGAGACTCGGTTACCTAACTTGCCACAGATTTAGATAAAATTTTGAATAATTCAGTATTAGTGGTGTATTCGGAAGGATCACCTGATTAGTAGCAAAGTGTTACTATTCAGTCTGTGAACAATTATTACTGGAGTGATTCTAGTGAAGTCTCTGGACCTCACGAATACTCGTAAAATTTTGAAAACTGAGAATCACATAATTGAGGTACGATTCAATTATGAGCTGAATAATTTATTAGAAAATCTAGTAACTGAACTAAATAAGCTTCCACATAATGTATAATATCAATAGGATATGATATGGAGTCTCTTAATCCTCGGGTATTGATTGATCTGTTAGATCTATTGGTATGGATTCGTGCAATTTTCATAGATTCATGATTCTTTTGTTCTCGAGCAGATATTTCAATTGCTATAAGTCACAGGGCTAGCAAACCTACAATTATTCAAGCAAATGTAAAACGGGCAAAAATAAACTGAAATCATCAGCGAATACTGAAATGTAATAACAACACCAGCGCAAACGACAAGGCAAAGAGACCGCAAGGGCATCCTTTCTGTTTGCTCGGAGTCCAGGGCTGTTGATTCGGGGGATGTGGACGCCCTCCGGTCATCAGATGTCTTTTAACCCTTACTCCCGCCGTTCTCTTCGCCTCTTCACTTTTCCTCGCTCCAGAGGAGTGTAAATAATAAAAGTTTTAACATCGAACCCTTTCGTATATTTTTCACTGAATTGTTACTTCGCTTTTGTATTCTGATGAGTCTCCTAGTTTTGAATGACTATTTTCAGTTGTTTCACGATCGTTCGTAGATATTTCTCTCGAATTATAAATCATGCAGTTTATTCCAACAAAGATATGATGTTATAAATCTATCCATCTAAATGACTAATGGCTACAAACCATTGTCGACTCCTTCGAAACATCGCTTCAAAAAATCGCGTATGGTTTCTCCTATTCGATATATTTTTCTGAAGCCGTTACTGCAACGAAACATTATAAGGAAGTTGTAGCTGGTAATAAGACTGCATTCATCAATATGTTGTCACAAACATGTACATGTTCACACTTATAATAATCATGTACGCTAGCAATATAGGAACGTTATACACCAACGAGTATTATAATTTGACAGTCTTGCATTGTTATACTGTTACTCTCAAATTCTCATTTAGATGAGAATTAACAATTTCGTCTCACACTGCTCCTTACCCTTGTATTTAAATATCATTTATTCAACCTAAAACATGTTACATTCGTCTGGAAAATTCTGCAAAATGTCTTGCAGCTTTGAATCACTTCTACCCTCAAAACAAGCTTTAAAAAATATTTTTTAGGCGATCATGACAAAAAAGATCTTTTTATGGCTTCTTTTGCGGCCGTGAAGTTTCACTTTTTGGGACGGATCTGTCAAATTTTACTTTTTGGGACTGAACTGTCAAATATTACTTTTTGGGACTGATCTGTCAAAAAATATTTCATAAACACTTTATATTTACCTATATGGGCAGCTTGATGAAGTCTTTAAGAAACAGTTTTCGCTTAAATAGTACATATATTCTTCCGTCAACCTCTGTAGTTCTTGCAATTCAAAAAATAAATACGCATTTTTTGTTAAATGTCAACTTGATAGAAGACAATAAAATAAAACAATTTCAACGGCAACTAAGATTTGCAATTGCAATGTTTTAGAAATAAATAGATAAAATGATGTGATTTTGAATTATTTCGTAATGATCGCCTAAAAAATGTTGTGTGCACCTCGGCCTACAGTTCTTTTTTGGTCTCACCTGAATTGCAGCCTCAGCTACGCTTCGGCCGCAAACAACAGATTCGACCAAAAAAGATAACCTTTACGGCCTTGATACACAAATAACTATTTTTCTATAAGTATGCTATACGTCAGTCGTCATACTGCACATCAAATTTCTGGAATTGAATAAATTCCGTGAAACAATTAGAAGAATGGCCAGTAATACCACGATTCCATGACGTGTCCGCGTGAAATTAAATGATAAGGGCGCAAGTCAAGAACACATTCGTGCGTACTAACAAAGTTAGAAACGCGAAAAAGACATTACACCAGTTGCTTTCATTTCAAAGAACTTTTAAATTACATTAGAGTCATAAAAACTTTAATGATTGTGCTGTATACTAGAAGTATTTTTGTTGTCGTTACGTGAAAACTGAGCCCTGAGAGATAGGTACAATGATGGTGAGGTAGATGTAATAATACTTGCAATTTAGATGATAGTACTGACGTCCACATGAATATGTAATGCAACAATGGTGCATGTGTCGCTGCAAGCAAACGCACTGGTGCATCCAAACGCATCACGTATCACCTTTAGAGCATACAAATATATATACAAAAATTACAATATTTGCCTAAAAGAGCTCCCACAATATCATTTCACGTAGAATATTTAAAATGGAAATAGTGAAAAAATTCCATTTGAACAAAGCCCTCATTATATCCTTTCGAAATTGTGGAGCGTGTTTCATCCTTCAACATACACATTTGTGGTCACCGAATATCGGTGTTGTCCCTTTCTTAGTCTGTAGATAATTTGCTGACGATATCATCGATTTCATACAATCAAAAATATTATTCAGACAAATTGCCTCAGTCAGCAAGAATATGTTTTCGAACAAAATATGGCTAGGTTTTGGGAGATTTATTGGGATGCTTTCTTTCTGTTTATATGCACTTCGAGGCTATTCATTCACTTTGTACATATCTAGGTTTATTTTCGACAACAGAAATAGGGGACTCTGAGCATTTCTCAATATAGTTAAAATACATAATCAAATAGAAAATCTGTTTTTTGTTATATCAGCTTCAATCGATCTCCTTGATATGTTTCAACATATCTTTGGCGATTCTTTGGAGACGAGCACATAATTCCAGTACTCTTTTGGGTACAGTGATCAGAAATTCTGCTTCATGGTATGCTACAAGTTTTTGATCGGCAAGAGATCAGATTTCTGAATGTCTATTCGCAAAGTGGAACTCTGCTTCCCAGCATAAAATCCTTCATAAATTTATCCATTTGACAAGTGCCATAATCTTCCCTAAAGATACGTTTGATGTTTCGAACGAAAATATTGAATCTGTGCCTCTTTTCCATTCGTTTAAAGGCTCATCAACTACTAGGCTATTTGAGTCCTAGAACAATAAGTTTTATGATACATTATATCACTTATGTTTGGATTACATATGAATTGGTGATGATTGCAATATAGTGTGTGGTTTATTTGGATTTATATAGGTCAAGGTCTTTGAGAAAGTTCATCATATTTCTGTGAGCTTGTTGTTGTTTGATATATATATGGTGGCTTAGACACTTCAGATGGGGTTTCGCCGCTTCTATCGGAGCTCTCTAGATCCTCTATTTGAGGGGATCAGTCCTCATAGCCCTTCTCTAAGTTTTCTGACATATTTGTTTCCATGTCTTTCTATCTCCTGTTTTTCTTCCATCTCTTTATGCCTGCTTCTACTTCTTGTAGCCATTTAGATCTGGGTCAGCCTCTTCTTCTGTTTCCGCCCAGCTCCTATTGTAGAATTGCCCTTACAGTGTCTTCTTCTCCTTGTCTCCATATGTGTCCTAACCATTTCATCCTCTGTTGTTTTATTTTTTTTACTTCTTTGCAATTATTGTGCTATGTCATGGTTTATTAGTATTCTATATTCGTTCCCTGTCGTTTTAACTGGCCCTGTAATAGGTCTCACTATTTTTCTTTCTACCATTTGCAAATCTTCTACATCTTTTTTTGTCATTGTCATTGTTTCTGCAACGTACATCATTATCGGTCTGATTGTTGTTTTAAATGACATGTTTGATTGATAAGGTTGTGTTGCATGCATCACAAAGTACAGGAGTTGTTTTCGTAACCAAGCAATTATGGATCAGTTTGGTGTGCCCTATTTCTAGTCTTGTGATCGTGACTTAGTCTTTTTGTGTGTCAAAGGTGTTCCATGGCTCTGATGTTCCTTTAAGAGATCTGAGTTTGTTGTTTGTTATTTGTTATGAGATTCACTGGTTTTTTCATGCAGCTGTTGCCTAATTTTCAACATTTTGTTTCATCCTCTCTTTTAGGACGGGTGTGTAAGTTATGAGTTGCAATTTTGTGGCTTCCTTTGCATTGTAATCTGCTACTTCATTTCATACAATACCGATCTGAAAAGGGAAATTCATGGCCTTAAATTCTTCCGAAAGACGTTGAGGTTCCTATCAGCGTCCATGATTTTTCGCCCTCGATATTTGACATAAATCCCTGAATCATCACAGAGGCAGAGAAAAAAAATTTTTTTGAAGCGAAAATAGTGTGATGGCTGCCTTTTTGATTCCTCACGATTTTGTTCCGACTATCACCAAAGCAAGACGTAAAATCAAGTTCCGTCACTTCATAGTACGGAATAACGAGGCCCCAAACCATTAAGTGATGCTATTAGATAAAACTAGATTTGTAGCTCACATTGGTAATAGCTGGAACGAAACCATCTGGAATCCTGAAAAAATCTGTCACACTAATTACTTCAAGAACAACATTTTTCCCAGCCTTCTTAATAATTATAGAGCTCCTCTCACTTGAAAGGGACAAGAAATATACTTTTCATAATACCTGCATTGAAACAACGCGTTTCAACGCCTGTTTTGTCAGCCGAAACAAGGCAATTTCAGACAAATGCGAGTGTAGTCGGGCAGAAATAAGCCTGTTTCTGCCCTAGGGGAGAAACAAGCTTGTTTCTGCCAGCTGAGATTTGTTTCTCACATCGTTTTATCCCTGGCAGAGTCGCATTTGTTCATTGTCAATCTCCAGGAGAAAATCATATAACCTTATTCAATTTGACAGTTGTTGTGTTCGTAACTGTATATTAAATTGAAAAGGGGATTAGTTTCAAGAAAAAAAAATTATTAATACGATAATTTTGAATACATCAAAATATATTATTTATAAAGCACAAGCAGCTACTCTCGATTTGTTACCTGCAAAATCAACAGAAAAATATCTGCTTTGTGATGTCAAATTTGTAATATGGAAAGTTTCAATGCAGGTATTATGAAAAATACAGTGTGTGGCACGGAACAAAACACGATTTCAGCCAAGGGTGATGCCAGCCCTCGCTTCGATTGGGCAAGCAACTCTCACATTCAGCTGAAATCGTCTTGTTTCGTCCCTAGCCACACGATATACTATTGTAGAAGACATCACGATACATCAACGTTCTTCTAAATAATTCGAAGCTACAAATTGAATAGATCCTCTCGAAAAATATCAAACGTATCTTTGAAAAAGATGATTCAGGTGGTCTTACACCAGTTTTTGTGGTATTTTTGATGTTGAAGAATAAAATACTAGTTTTAAAATAGACATCTAGTAGCTCCGATCTCTGCAGAACCAAAAATCCTAGCATATCATTAAAAAAGCTCCGGTCACAGTGCGCATGACAAGTGCCAGAGCTTCGTGCTCATCTTTACCAAATTTAAAGCAATTTTACTCCAGGGGAGTGCCTAATATCCGTCAGCACTATGTTATATGTATCAAGGTAATTGATAGTCGGTTGAAAGCAATATCCAAAATACAGATGGATGATTAAATTAAGGTAGATAGAAAAAAATTCTATGCTAATAAATTCGTCAAAAACTTAGCAAATTTTGTCAAGAACAGATTCAACCAAGGCAAGGTTCGTATTTTAGCTACTAACAGCGCCGTTTCAGATGAAAATAGTAGGAATAGTATAGAATTCAATTGGTAACATGGCTCCAGTTTTATCAGAAGATAGTATCAGAACTGTAAAGACTTCGTATGTAGGACACCTAAGATAATTTATGATTGTCTCTTTCTATAATGTAATCTTGGCCAATTCAAGAACTACTCATCAGTGGCAATAATCTTTCATTATTCAAGTTTCTGTCTTCCGTAGAAGGTTCATGGAAAAGAGAACTTTGGAAGTTGGTAGAATCTAACAACATTGTGATTTGACCACGTTCATTCCTTGCTCGCGTCATCAATTCGTTAGCTGCTGTTGAAGGATCCTGGGATTGTACAATCATCAAGATTTGCTCCGTTTGTTATCAATTCTACGAGTTTGTCTCTCATTTAATGGATTAGACAAATACTTTCCTTGTCGTTGACTTATTAGGAGATGCAGCTATTCCATACTTATTCAAGACCATCGATGACTGTCCTGGCCATCGCCTCGAAGGCCAGATTCATCAGCAACAAACATACGTCCCACATTATTGAATTGTTTCTCTTGTCGCACCCGAATCCGGATCCGGACATTCAGGCGCGGCCGTTTGGGCACGGCCATTAAGGCGCGTAGACAAGTAGGCGCGAATCCATTGGGGCGCGGGTCCATTTGGGCGCAGAGACATAAAGCGTGAGGACACTACTATAAATATCTTCAAGAAAAATATTTGTCTCTTCACAAGTGCAACTTAAAAGTGGAATCAAGTGTTAGGTACATACATATACAATAAACCAGTATATAATATAAATATAACACAAGTAACTTCACTATATTTTCCAAAAATTGTGACTATAATTCCAACAATTACGGTCATCATCATACAGTTGTCCGATGTGTTTCATTTATATCATTAGAATGTATCATAAAGTTACGGCAAATAATATTCAAGATTTGAACTAGTATATCTTTGTTTCAAGTGATGAACAGAGACAGGTACGAAGAAGAAAGATACACTGGCTCAAACAAGAACTAAAATTATAAACTGAAATTACTACTACCTGGAAATCAGTCAATAAATAACAATCAAAATACATTTCAAAGGATCAACAGCAAATATAATAT
Source organism: Dromius quadrimaculatus (assembly GCA_963989225.1). Lineage (NCBI taxonomy): Eukaryota > Metazoa > Arthropoda > Insecta > Coleoptera > Carabidae > Dromius > Dromius quadrimaculatus. The sequence continues at coordinate 12,072,369 of OZ022328.1, forward strand.
AAATAATAATAAGAAAATTGTTTGTTAATATAGTGATTGAGGTATCAAGGGTGATAAAAGTACAATAATGCCTGAGGTCAACAGTGTATTTGCCGAGGGCCTCTGGCTCAAGGTGTGTACGTTGACCGTAGGCATTATCGTCCGTTCAACACCCGTGGTGCATTCAATGTTTAATATCTGACTAATGTATTATTTCAATGAAAATTTCCAGCAATGTATGTCCTGTCATTATAATTTCTGTCAGAGAGATTACTCCAGTTACTTGCTGTAACTAAGAAACATGAAAATTTCAAAAAATAATGCTTCCAGGTATTATTTGTTACGTAATCACTCTGAAATCAGTGGTATTATGACAACAATAATACATACATCGAACATTAAGTGAATCGATCTATTGAATCTCTGGACTATAGGCTGATATTTAATGATAGGTCGAACGTAGATTCCGTCTGGTGCAAGTTTTGAGGTACTTTGTGCTCTGTTGCTGTTTAAAACCAACTGATATTCAATTATGATCTGTACGTGCCAGATAATCACATTTCTTAGAGCAATATACAAATAATATTAGACTAGTCGATCAGTCACCTATTCTGCAAGTATTTTTAATGAGAGTGTCTGTGGGAACTAGTTACTAGCAATGTGCTTTTTTATATTGTGCTGCTCTGTAGGATGATCCTGAGCTTTGAATTTATCAATGATGAATGAGCCCTGGCACGGAAGTAACCTCCATTAGATCACTGTAGAGTATAGTCGGATAATCAAATCACTTCAAGTATAGCATTTACAATCCAATTTATGGTAGTTCTATTTTGTTTTGTGTCATTTGCCTGAATTGGACTTGTATGTAAATTCTTCGCAGGTACATTCAAAGCTTCGCAAAGCTCCAAAGCTTCCTGACATGCACCGGACATTAAATACCTATTTACATAAACATTCAAATCCAATTCTATTATGTAATTATACTAAATTGTACACTGAAGTCGAGTAAAAACTACCAGGAACATGTTTACGTAGTTAATAAAGTACTTGCAGATATGCATTAGAAAGATTACGGGGAATTTATTCATGATTTCATGAAGCATGAACTGAAGTATTATCTACTCTTAGTATATCTTTGGAAGAATTTCCAAATTTCACTGTAGGAAGATGTTGTCATTCGAAATATGATCTCATATTTTCTTAGTTGCCAATTGAAGTCTGCAAAATTCCTATTGACACGCAAAAATAATTTGTTGCTATGCCACTAAATATCAGACATGTTTTTCATTAGAAATCAATTAGTTGTCAGAACAAATACTTATAGCTCTGGCGTAAAGTTACTTCCAAAAATAAATCTCAAGCCATTGATGCCGTAGTTGAATTTCAGGGGAGCAGCCTATTTGATAATGTGTAAATTTTGGGCTAAAATATATTACAAAGCAAATAACGGGTTGTCGTCGTTTAAAGAAGCTTGGGTTCAATATTGTGGGCTGTCAATTTGCCGTTATTAAATTTCTATTAGGGTTGCTGGACGTGAAGCTGTAGTTCACGCCGATGCCGTCGTGGTGCTAGCTACCGTATTGCATGCACGTATTGTTCCCCGTATAATTATGCATAATTGATTTCGGTCCAGGCGCTGACCTGTTGACCAAATGAGAAATTAGTACGTAGAGCCAGCCGCAAATAGATTTTCTTCGCGTCCTTCTTCAACACTGGCAAATCAAAACAGAAATGAGAATATGAAACAAATGTGACGACATATTTTTAGATTGATCTATTCGTCTGAATTGTTCCTATGAGCTCAAAACCTTCTTAAGCTTGCAGAAAAGTGAGGTGAAAATGGAGACAATGTTTCCTAATCTGATACAGCTTCCAATATAAATGCAACCGACGTGTGAAACTCTATGTGTTGGAAATCGGTGAAGCATTTGGTGGTAACTACATACAAACAATCCAATACGTCAAATCCAGTTAATCAACCGTAATCTGTTCTGGATGCGATAGAGTGAGATGGGAACAATGTGCACCCAGATAAACGTGTGCAGTGAAGTGAGATAGAGAGCAGGATAATGAATTCCAGATAAAGTTAGCGGCTTCTAATCTTTCCACATAAATACCGCACGCCGGATAATTCCAACATGTTGGGAAAGATACGGCCCTTTTTCAAGTTCGCTGAAAATGTAATAAATATCATTGCCTCGTATATGTTGCAAAACAACAGATAAACACTGATTTATGAATTTCCAGAATGATTCACATAAAGATTGAAATAATTATTGTTTCGACAGTAGTAGTAGTAATAGTAGTAGAATAAAATATGATACACCAAGGCTGAGACATACACATCATTGACTAAAAAAAGTTAAAGAAACCAAGGGATACAAAGCTCTGGTCAGTGAAGATCAAATAAATACAATACTAAATTATAACAAATTATAAATTCCCCAAATAAATTCACGACAACTCATTAAAGTCATCAATCATCAATAAAAATTCACATTTTTTGCTAGTAGACGTAGTTAATTTTGACAAAAATATTTCATTACAGAAGCACGATGAATTGTTAATTCCAGTAAGATTATTCTTAATTCCGCTGATTGCTTTCATGAGTATATTTGGTTTGAATAATAGCAATTTTTCTTTTGTGCACAACTGTAGAACTTAATACTTTCAAAAACACTTTTTGAACTCCACTCTGTGGTATGGCTACTCCTCATGAATTATAAATCACATAATTTTGATATCTCGAAACAGCACCTCATGGCTTAAGGAATATGAATCTATCGACCGACGTATACCAAAATATCCATCAAATCTGAAAATTTGAATCCGCTACTATTTGTTGTTGTCATCCATACAACTTGTCTCGAAAAAGCTTCTTCTAAATCTTTAATTTTATGTATGAACTGTGTTGCTTTCGAAGTATTATGTTTCCTTTTGTCAACAAGATTAAATTGTGAGCCCTTCCACATCGGTTATTTTCACCGTTTTGTTTATTTATCAAATTCTATATAAAAGAATATCCAACTGATCTATTGCTTTCAATAATCTCTTGAATACATACAGTTAGGCTATCCACTTCTAAAATAATTTTAATTCGACAAATGTGAATATAATGCTACATATTACTGGATTAATTCTAGTGATAATTATCAAAATTATCACAATTTGTAACAGATTGCTCATTTAACCCACATGAATAATTAATATGGACAGATACAATCTGAAACCCAATGAATTTAATTAATATGCATTCTGATAAACTAGTATGCCTAAGCCATTGTATCTTTTCCATATAAACTACTTAGAAGTGAAAAGAAATATCAAAAAATCTGACGTGAACATCACGTGACTTACTTGTACATCATTGGATATATATGTATAATATGATGTGATTTTGTGTTTGATCATATATATATCCTTTGATATATATAATCAAACACAAAATATCATCGTTCTACAGTTAATCGTTTTGGATTTACCCAAAAGATTCTGAGAATCTGTGAAGTAAAATGCACTTTCAACCAAGTCGAGTGCTATGGAAACAGGAGGCCGTTATTCTTATACTACAACATTCCTTAATACTGATTTCCAAAACTCTACGACTACCAACAGATCTGAATTTATGCGCAAAATTAAAAAATAAATTCCTACTGAAGTGCACTTCTGGTTTAGTCTATTGCTATGAAAATATTAGACAATCATTCAAATGCTACAGCAGACTGAAATACCAAATTTCAATATTCTACACCTGATCGTTTCGAATTTATGCGAGAAGTTCCAAAAGCCTGTCAGGAAAAGTGCACTTCCGGCTCAATGGATCTCAATAAAAATAAGATATAAGCATCTAGACGGTATAATCGTCCTAAATACTGAATTCTACAATCTACGTTCCATCGTTTTAGATTCATGCGGAGAATTCAAAAAATGTTTCGGATAAAGTGCTCTTCCGGTTTAGTTGATAGCAATCATAATGCAAGGTGTACAACTAAATATTATAGAAGTACCTGATACAAAATTTAAATATTCTACGACTGATTGTTTAGAATTTATGCGGAAAATTCAAAAAGTCTGTCATATAAAGTGCGCTTCCGGCTCAGCCAATTGATATAAAAATACAAGATGATCATTAAGATGCTATAGCAATTTCAAATGCTGAATTTCAGTATCCTATGGCTGATCATTCTGAATTTATGCGGAAAATTGGAAAAAGTTTCAAGTAAAGTGCACTTCCGGTTTAGTCGATCGCAATCATAATGCAAGTTGTACAATAAGATGTTATAAAAGTTCTTTATACGAAATTTCAATATGCTATGGCAGATAATTCTATATTTATGCAAAAAATTCAAAAAAAGTTCAAGTAAAGTGCACTTCCGGCCTGACTGATTCTTATAAAAATAGCAGATAATCATTCTGGTACAACATCAAGATCAAATACTAAATTTCAACATCCTATGGTTGATTGTTCTGGATTTATTAGAGAAATTTGAAAAAAGTTTCAAGTAAAGTGCACTTCTAGTATAGACGATTGGGACCATAATGTGAGGTGCACAACTAGACCCTATACCAATCTTTAATACAAAATTTCAACATTATTAGTTCAACCAATTTTGAGATTTGCGAATTACGCACGCACGAACGCACGCACACACGAACATACATACCGACATCAAGCCAGAAATAGTCAAAATGGATTCAAGGATGCTCAAAACGGATATTTCCATCAAAATCTCGATAGGTGAATTTTGTCGGTCTCACAATACTTACTTGTTACTTTGTACAATATAAGTAAAAAGTGCATTCGAGTTATTATCGATATGTTTTTGTGAATACTAGAATAAAATAAATCAAATTTCATGTTTTCTAGAGAAAAATATCCAGGATTCATCTTTAAACTTTTGCAAAAACCGATATGTACAGTTTGAGGCTCCAGTTGCCTGTGCTGCAGTACCATCAATATGTTTTTTTTTTTTTTTTCGGTAATTTGTAGCACCTTCTCGTGATCGTACGATTGCTTGGCATCTTGTAGACATGCTTAAAATACAATTATCAATATGTTGCTGTGGTATTCTATCCCATAATATAGGCCAGTGATGGCGAACCTATGACCTGCGGGTCAGACACTGACCCACGCAGGCTTTTTGATTGAACCACGAGCTGATTTTTATATCATAAAAGAGAGAATAGGCAATCAATAGTAGATTGTTCAAAAAATACAGAAAAGTGAGAGTATACTAGCGAGTGTAAGTATATTAATTCACCAGCAAGAGAGACGAGCGAGAGTAGCAAGCGAGTAAATTAAATTCACACGAGCAAAGTAATATCGCTTTTCCTACGTGTTGAGCATTCTTTTTTTTTGTATACTTGATGAGAAAACTTGAGTGGAAGACGCCAAGAATAGAAATAATTTTTTACAAAAATACTAATAAAGGTTGTGTTCATGAAGAATATTTTCCCCTTACCGCGTAACACTCCCAATAGCTTCATAAGACTTGAAACTGGTTGTACACAAATGGCGGCGGTTGATGTATGATCGAGAGTCCTAAGCTGGTGGGCTAAAATATTAAGTATGGATGCTGGACGTACTCCTAAAATACTTTATGAAAGACTGCTTCATCTAGATAGAAGCGATTCGAATTCAATTAACTATAACTGGAGTACAAAAATTAAAAACTTCCTAATTATGCTTAATTTCGCAGATGTCTGGGATAAACAAACTATTTCAAAGAATTTAACCAATGAAATTATGGCAGCCTATAAACAAAAATTTATTCAAATCGATTTAGATTATTTAAGGCAATCTTCATATTCAGTACACTACAAAATTATTAAAGAAAATTTTATCACTGAAGAATACCTAAAATTTAATGTTGCCATCTCGAAAATTAGAGCAATTTGTCATATCCGCTTATCCTTTAAAAGAGGTTTCATCTTCATTCACAAGAATTTCAAGTATGAGCTAAGTAACTTTGAACTTTGCTCTATATGCAATCGCAATGAAGTGGAGGATCTATATTATTTTTTCGTCAACTGTCCTATTTATAATTGTCTTAAACACACTCACTTCGAGCAGTGTTTTGATAATATTGATGAAACAAAATCATATTTATACTTTAAGGATTTAAGCACTGAAAAAATAAATAAGATATTTTGCTACACCATTAATGCTTTTAAACTTAGAAGCTTCATTATCAACGAATAAACTTCAGTCGTTCAATTATCTCTTTCTCAATCCAACTAACCTTCTTTCAATTATAAAGCACTAAAAAATTGATAATCTCCTTTCCTTAAATAATACTAAGATGGTTCCCCAAGTTTATCTACTGAATCTAATATATTACTCAAGTAAACATAAGCATTACATCCTTTATTTGTAGTTATAGTTACTCGACTTGAATGTATCTGTTTAACTCAATTTGTATCGCTTACTTTTATTTAGAACTTACTATAAATATAATTTACAGTGTTGTCAATCTATTTGTATGGGTGTTCTACCCGAAAGCAAATAAATTTTATTATGTTATGTTATGTTAATAAAGATTGTGCTCTTGCAAAAATGTAGTAACGGATTCGACAACTGCTAAATAAAAGCATGGTAACAAATGAACAATATATGAAGTTGATTTGTCAGAAGCGTCAGAAGCTGCAGATTCTCGCGAAATAATGGATGCAGCTAAAGAAGCGAGTCGGGAGAATTCTTATTTTCTTATATGTTTAAGCTGTAATTTTTTCTAAATTAGATCGAACCTGTCATTTGGGCGCGTGTTAGAGTGCGTTTTTTGTTTGTTATTTTTTGTTGCCAATTAGAAAAGTGTTGTTAATTAGAAAACTAGCACTTTTCTGCACTGATTTCCATATATAAGTGAGTTTTTGCAAGTTACCGCCAATGAAAAACGTCAACGCTTACGTCAAAAACGATTTTCTTTGAGCACCGTTACTGGAATTGATGAATAAATGCACTGTTATGTTATTGATGTTTGCTTACCTTTGTAGTTTCTTGTATGTACACTATGATCCAAGTTAGCACCATCCAGCGGGCATTTTTCAAAAAAATTGTTTTCTACGTTAGCGTTATCGTATCAATAGAGAAGGTTTGCAAAAACTCCCTATTGAATCTAATATTTAATGATCCATGGTATCCCTCACATATTAAATTCTTCTAAAAGCTGTCATTGAAAGTTAACATTTACACGGCAACTGGAAACATGCTTAATCATTATTTTGTTCACACGACGCGAAATATTTTGCAGCAAGAATGCGAAATATTTCGCATCCCACTGATTATTGGTTCATAGCAATATTAAAAGTCACGTTGATTGATTCGAAATGTCAGAATCTTCTTTTCACATTCTCATCAATTTTTGAACATGGTTTTCAAAAAAACGTTGTTTGATACTCGATTGCGAAATTATTTTGCATTCTCGAATGATTTTTTCACTCGCTTTGCCCACACAAAGATCTTTAATTTCCGAATGCAAAAGTGACATTCCGCGATCTAGAATCAAAGATAACTATCTTGATGTTGATCTTTATTTTTTGCTCTTCACTTGCGGAAGTGAAAGTTTCCAAATAAAAAAGGAACGTTCATTTTTTGGAGGATCTTCAAAAGCAAAAACCGCAGAAAAAGTAGTTTTGTACCACGCTTCTTCCCGCTTCCCAAGTAATGCCACTGATTTAGTGACCCACAAGCTAGTACTTAAAAAAATAATGAACAAAATTTGACCCACTTCTCGCAAAGTTTCGCCATCATTGGTATAGACAATACTTTTGCGAACTGTCTTAGGTTTGTGAAATAGGAAACATGATCATCTAGCTGTCTCTGAGGCATATCCTATACATGTTTCATCGGGTTCAAGTCTGAAGATAATGGTGGGAGGGCATAATAGTTGATCAATGGTTCATCAAGAGTCTGCAGCATTATTTTCGCTCTGTGCGGAAGAGCATTCTAATCCAAGAATAAAAAATTTTGAGGTTCAATGGATTCGCGACTGTTCACAACATACTCGCAGATGATCTTGTCTCTATCTTCAAATGAGACCAGCTGCTAAATATAATGTGGCAGTGACCGATGCCCTGCAGTCCTATATACTATTTGATGTCGGCTTTCATCATGTATACAGCATCTAGACTCATCCATGAACAGAACATTGCAAGAGATAGCGTCATTATACGCATCCGAACTCCTCTACGAAGCCTGAGATAGTTATATTCCTATACCCGAATTCTTCCACAACATCCCTTCCAAGAGATTACGGGCACATCCATACTCTTCCACCTCCTCCAAGCTCACTAATATAAAGCTCTGTCATTTGTACTAGAACAGTGATTTTGTTTTCAACTGGCGGTGATTCGCACCAAAACGAGCGGGTGGGTCAAACCCGCTCTGACCGAGCTGTGGAATCTTGCGCATCTTGAAACAGTGGTTTTGTTTTTAACTGGCGGTGCTTTGACCAGGCTCGACGTGTGGAGTTAAGCGTACGCCAAACATCTCCTTTGTCCTCTATATTTGTTTATTTGAGAGCTACTGCTAACCCTGCTAGCAGCTGCAAGAGTGAATGTAGAGGAATTTGACCAAGGAATTATCGTTTTAACCTCACGGTCAAGGATTAAATCAAGTGAAAGTGGCGGAATTCGGACGCGCCGGTGCCATTGAGTCGCTAGTCAGTTCACTCTACTCTTTGACGCCGCGCCGATGAGCACACGCTCTTGAAATCGATAATGATCGTTATGAAGTCAAACCAGTCTCCTACAATTATAAAAAACCTTCTGCAGTGGCCGTGCAGTTGCAAAGGATTGTCTCTCCGCTTGTATTATAAGTTTCCGGTCCTGTCGCACTGTGGTCATGCGACTGAGTCCACCACCAGGCCTTCTTGAGGCTGTGCCTGTTTCTTTGTGCCGACAAATTCATCTCGAAATCACAATTCGAGTTGTATTGCGACTATGTCGACATGTCGATCACCTCGCTGATGCATTTGTGAGGCCAGATCAAGATATTCTCTTAAGAAATAATCTCTCTGCATTTCTGCATTCAGTAAGAGTGCTACAATTCTTGACTAAATGAACGCAAGTGCTCTTAAAAACTAAAAAAATTTTTTTTGAATAATCTTATTTATATAAGTAGAAACTAGCTAATTTTTACTTGAATGAATCTTTTGTTTTTGTGGTCATAAAATTTGATGATGGATATATCGGAAACATTGATCATGAACTAATAATAATTTTGCTAAAACTCGTGAATTTGGAAATAACTTCAATGGGATGTACTATGATTATGTTCGTTGAATACACCTTTTCGTAGAGCCTCTGTATGTATTTGTTGTGTAGTATTGGTTCTACCTACAGCACTAGATAAAGCACAGCTGACTCGTCCGCCATTTTGGAGCCCACTGTCAGTTGTTTGCCGTTCACCAATGTGTGAATTTCAGTATAGTTTAATAAAATAATTTCAAATAACAGGCTGTTACGGGTCCAGTTGTATTTTTCATTCAAGATACGGGTTCTGATTTTACAAATGAGTAATTCTTATTTCTCAATACACCATTTGAATGTGGAGAGATATATTCCGAGCTACTTAACCTCAATTTGAATTTCGAGTTCAACTGTTCGATTTTAAGAGGCTAAGTGCATTATTTAGAGTAAATATCAGCGTTATTGCAAAAATCTTTGTCTTTTAGTAATATTCTCAATGATTTGCTACTAAATTGTCATGATTTTCTGAAGTTTTGCAGTATTGCAAATTATTTCTTTGAGCACTATATTGTTGTGAGAGGTTTGGGGACTAGGAATTTTGAAATTTCAAACAAAAATGAAATCACCAGCTACAATTCCAAATAAGCTAATAAATTCATTCGATTAGAACAGTTTTTAAAATGTTTATTTTATTTTCTATGTTTACATTAACTGATATCTTATATAAAAAAACTTTTTTTTTCGCTGATTATTATTTATTATTTAACCTGGTTTGGCCCAAGCAAATATTCAGGTACTCACCTGGGTACCTATCTGTTCAAATCACCATACTACCTACTTCAACTTTATAATTTAAATACTAAACATTTACAGATTCTGTGTAGAAAATTAATGCAAGCAGATAAATTTTTCAAAGAACAAGATGCACAACTGCCTGCTACTTTGATCTTGTTATTATTAATCTAGACACCTATATAGTTTACACAAAATAAAAAAAAATAAGGATATTAAACGTTCCACAGACTTGTCAGTGGGCTCCAAGATGGCGGACGAGTCAGCTATGACTATCTAGTGCTGTAGTCACGGCTATGCAATTCCCTATCTCAACAGTGTTGTAGAAGTGAAGCCGAAAATGTAATATTGTTAGAAAGAGAAAGTAACTGAGAGATAGGTTGAGACGGGCCTATGTTTGTATGGATTTAAATGGCTAGGCTCGGTTTATTCAGTATTTTCATGTGAAAATATATTGTAAAATTGGGAGAAAATGTTTTGTGACAAATTGTGATACTGGGTACAGGACATGTGAAGAGAAATTTTATCTATTTTCTGCACCCAAAGATGATATTTTATTAAATAAGTGGCGAGGATATCATAAAAGAATGCTCGTCTGGAAATGTGAAAGTGGGAAAAAAATGATTTCAAAATTATATTAAAATTGAAAGTTATATCAATGTTTCAAATTATTGAACTTATCTAAACTGAACTTTTAGTGAAAAATTCAACTTTAAGATTTTCTTGAAGTTGAATTTTTGAAGAATATAATTATTTCTATTTATGTTTTAAAATCGAAAGAGATGTGATAATTGTTTACAAATCCACCGTACAGTATAGTATGGAATTGTTCAATTATGTGACAAATATATTATTACAGATACCGTTCAAATATTTCCGACTAAAAGAAAATGCATGTCCGAGTATTTTTCCAAATTGCCCGGAATATTCAAGCATCTCTAAAAAACAAGGAAAATTTCTTATAAAACAGGATGGATCTTTGAAAAAGCCCAAGCTATGCAAAAAAGAGAAAGATATGAAAATGTGGATAGAATCCATCTTCCATTTATTCGATTAAAATAATTTTTAATTTTTAGTAGAAGACACATAAACGTTAGAAATAAATTCATATCCAAGGCAAAACTTGGACTCAGAGGACTTGTAGGAATTTTTTCGATTTGAAATCTATATCCATCGAAGAAAAACAAATTTTCATCAATGAGAATTTAAAAGATTTTCCAATTTTATAACGCCCATTTGATATAAAATAACCATAAAATTGTTTATGTATCTGTTATTCATAATTGGAAAACTCTTCTCCAAAGAAACGTTCATAAAACATATTTCATAATAATGCACTTTTTCATTGCAGATTTTAATTAATAGAAATGTTGATTTTCTCTTACTTTTGCCCTTCATTTAATGAATAATAAAGTATTTGAAGTAATAAAAATACTGAATTTATCTGGCAATTGTTTTTTATTGAAAAAAATTCGAACATAATCTCATTTCTGTATATGAAGCATGCAAAGCTGGGCCCGCTCTCGCTATCTCTCTCACGTCTGTCGCATTACATTTTAGGCTTCATGTTTTCCAAATGAGTGTCCGCTCCTCTATTATTCTCCTTCGTGGCTGTAGTTTCACCTGTTACGTCATCGGGCTTGCGCGTGATCGTTGTAAATTAGCGTTGTGTGAAATTATTAATTTTTGTTGTGTGAGAGCACGAGTGTCATTGTGGTAAGCTTGAAAAGCGCTATTAGGACTCAAAGTGAAACAATGAAAATATCTGCCAGAATATATGTAAAAATCGGTATTTAATTGAAAACTGCAAGAAAGCTCAAGATATCGTAATATATGAGTCGTAAATATGCTTGAAATTATAGAAAACGTAAATCAGAGGAGAACTCGCATTCAAAGGAATTTCGAAAACCTTCAGAATCCAATGCAGAGCAAATGTGAGAGCTACGACAGCACATATTGATACAAAGCATTTTTTATGATTCAATCCCAAAGTTTTCACAGACAATCTACGGGGTGGACCTTGACTACGCCACTTGAATTTTTTTTTGGGTTCATTAGGGTCTAAAACGTGAAGATTCATCAAAACTTGAATCGTCAAAAAATCACGATTACATTACTTCCCCTATTATTTAGATCGGGGAAGTAAAAATTACAACTGATGAAGTCCGTAACATAATCTCTGCATGAATGTCTACGAAATATAAGTAATGCTCAATATTTCATGAGAGGAAATCCAGAAGGGATGGATCGGCTGTAGTGATGTTTCTCATTCCTTCAACACAGAGTACAAATGCTTGTGAACTGCATGTTCCAGGCGCTGCAATAATCGCATAGTGGATTTCGTGTCTTTGAAGGACACTATTTGTTAAATGACAAAAACTGAATCTGCAAAGAGGATTCTTTCTTGTCTGTCTGTTCGTATTGTTCAAATATGCGACTTCTAGGATATAACGGTAGCCACCGCGCATATATTTTAACAGTAGGGACGAATTGTGTCCTTTCAAGTGTAATAATGAAGCACTTGATCAAGAAATTTTAACATAAGAATGATTTTTGGTCATATAATTTCTAATATATTCTTCAAAAGAATAGATACTCATTATATTTCTGAAACTATCACAACTGTAATTCAGAAGATTAGTTATACAATCTTGAAAAGTACATCGATGTTTTGAATATCTTTTAAAAATAATGCAAGTAATCAAAAATGTAGTAGGTATATCAATTGCGTTAATCTTTGTTAGTGACGCGGTAGTCCGTGCGGGCGTAAAATCTGTACTTTCCCGGTTTCCCTGTAATGCTTTTAAATTCTCATAGCATGTGAATGTTCAATTAGATTATTCAGATCAGAGATGAATATACAGAGAATATATATAATTCATATATACATTGTATAAACACATGAATAATTGAATCATCCTGATTAATTATATGTTAATGTATCACGTGATGAATGATATAAAATTTAATTTCGATTTTATACCTGAACCGTAATGTATGATTATTATGAGATATTATAGTTTATAGAAATATGAAAATTTTCATGATATTATTTAATTAAATTTTTGTGTGAATTTATATTTTGAATAAAACGGAGATTTTGTATTTGCATTCCTAACACTTTTATGAAATGAAAATGTTTCGTGGAATAATAGATTATGATGAAATTACGGTAGTCGAAACAAAAAATAGAATGGAACATTGTGAAATCAAAGTGCATGTAAAACAAATATCAGAATAGCTTTTAGTTATGGAGACAAAAAAAATTGGAGATTGAGATGGGTATTCCTCTAATTCTTGCTAATACTTACAAAAAAACAAAATGAGGAATGAGATGCTCTATCTATGTAAACTGATTATACGTAAGCCAATTGAAAAACATAATTTTGTAACAGGTATACCATAAAGGAACATCATTGAGGGTACATCCAATGAGTTGCTCTTCCTGGGTACGAAGCACGAGAGGTGCACATAGAAAACGAGACGATTGATTAATCTTTGTTTGATCGAAGTACATCTGAAGCTGTACTCAGTCCTAATGACGCTATGTCTATTAAATAACTATTAACAGACAGTACTATTACATCAAATCAGCTTGAACCAATTCTTAGCGCATATTTCTAAAGAATTGTTCGCAGCTCCCTGAAGTTTTTTCCGCAGTACGCTTATGAATTCCCTCGAACCATGGCAACATGTTTCAATTTACCGTTCGCGCTGAAGCAAAAGGACCACAGCGTTACAGTTGTGCTCGGTTCCCACAAAAATTATTCTTTTCACTCATTCGAAAGCAACGCTTCGATATTAATATTCAATACGCAAATCACATCCAGCACAAGTATGATTTGAAATTGATATCAGAAAATCAATCATATGCAATCATACATAACTGCCGATACCACTTTCATGTTTTCCACATGTCGTCAGAAATAAAAATGGGAGCTACGCTAGAGGAATTCGTTCAGCGGATAAATTGGTAATAACTATAACTAATCAGTGTTTTTCAATTACAAGTCTTTGTAGATGCTCCACAAACATTGATTGATCTATTATATCGGTCCATTAATGATATATGGTGATATCCAAGTATATAACTGTTAACGTACATATCAACGGGGAAAAAAATCTTGAACAGGGAGAGCTGACCGTAGTATTTTTCTTGAGAGAGGTATACCAATAGGATAGTCTCTTTAGTGTACAAGTGAAGATATTTCTGGAAATGGAAAATAATATCTCCAAATAGTGTGATGAATTAGGCCCCAAAATCCGTCCCAGGTGCTCATCCCAGAGCCTTCTGCTACCATCAATAATTTTTAAGCACATCAAAATTCAATTCACCTCTTGCACACCCGGTAAATTTCAAATTCAGTAATTTTGCTTCAGCATACAACACCGCTTAACGTCAGTTCATCAGTCTTCAACTGCTTCCAATCCGTTTTGATATATTTCACATGTGATGGAATATGGTTAGGTTTTAAAAACACCTGAAATTAAAAGCAATTGATATCGTATGATCTATATTTATGTCTTGTGTCTTACCGTAATAAAATTTGAATGTAATCCACTGTTGTCCTGTAAATATGTTATATATTGTATATTTTTGTTGTTTGACACTTGACAGTTTCTATATTACCGACCGATTGAATATTTAGGACAATTTTAATGTTAGGGAAATTAAATCAGGAAAGAATGTATCCGACAGGAGAGTTATAGGAAATTTGTTAGTGTAATGAAATTTGCATTTGTAGAATTACTTCTTCTTTTTTTCTGTATGTCTTCTTTACATTATTGTTAGCGCTAATATGGATCTAATTTGGAAATGTGTTAAGTGAGATATCATTAAGAGTTAGGTATAAATAAGGCCTTCTGGCCGACTTAAGTCACTTCTTTGTAAGTTAGTTCTCCGAACCGACTTCTTTGTAAGTCCAGTCTTCTGAGCAGCCGTTCCAAAGTACGTTTCCAGTTCCGATACCAGGCGTCATCTTCAGAGTGTTTACCGTCCAAGTGATGTTTTTGTGCTAAGTCCGGTAGCACAACTGTCTGACACAATTTGTGAGTTTGTTTTGTTTTTTTCTAAGTCCGTAAAAGGAACTTAAAATATTTATGCGGTTTTGAACTTAGAATATTTTTGCTGTTTTTGAACTGAGAATATTTTTTGAATAATTTACAGTATAAGCACCGCTGATGAAGTCTTCGTGATTTCACAGCGTTTGATTGATTCAAACGTAGAAGCACCGCTGAAGAAATCTTCGTGATTTCGCAGCGTCTGATTGATTTAACGTAGAAGCATCGCTAAAGAAGACTTCGTGATTTCGAGGCGTTTAATTATTTTAACAAAGAAGCACCGCTGGCGAAGTCATTGTTGATTTCACAGTGTTTGAAATACTTATCGTAGAATCACTGCTGGAGGGGTTACATGGTGACTTCACAGTATCGAACCGACTCAACGTAGAATCACTGCGAGGAAGCAAGTCTGGTTCCACCCGCATAGAACGATTTCTCGTCATCTGCGACCGTCTGGGTCCGTACTGCGACCACTAGTGTCGAGTGTCATGTCCAGCCGTTCCGTCACCGTCAGCCAAAGTATCTCCGTGCAAGTGTCCTGTAACATATATGTTCTATGTTCATCGTCGTCGTATTTTTGTGTGTAATAAATCTCGTTGTGATACCTACCTCCTGATGATTATTTTTGACAACCCTAACCCTTCCCTTCTGAGCTATCCAGCCGTCTGCACTTAGAAACTGCGTCACCGACCGTATTGGCGCCCGAGCACACCGTTAGCAGTTTTGATCGCGATGCCAAAGGTAACAAGACCCCGCCATCAGCCAAGGGTATTGTTACAATAGATATATTGCATGTTGATCTTAATTTTGAAGCCAGAGCTCCTTACTTCATTATTTATTCATTTGTAGTCAAATACCCAATTACAATTTGTATGTAACTGTCATGGTAAATTACATATTCGATTGATGATAGCTCACGGATCATGAGTAACTAATCTAGGCACGGAGTTAATTAATTATCGAACCAATATGATTTCATGGCATGCTCTTAACACTGCTACATCACTGCAATATGAGCTCACGGTTGCAGTCAGACCACTTCGTAATCCAAGGAGTCGTTTGTGCAACATCACCTCAAGATACAAGATATTGTTCCAATATATAATATCCTTGTGATGAGAGTTTCATAGAGGTGAACACAAATTATAATTATAACACGAATAGCTTGCATTACATCACAAAATCGATCATACGGATCATCCAGAATATCATTGAGAGAAAATGTTTATTCGTTTGTTTAAAGTAAGTTCGAAAACTTTCGTATGGATTTCAATGGAAGTCCATACCAAAATATTTGTTGGAATCTTCTCATAACATGATTTAAATACGTACCTACAGTTGCTGTCCTATTCAGGATGATGGTGTGAAAACTAACTCTTGAATTTGTAATTTTGTTAGAATCAGATATTGATTTTCAACAATTCATCAAATGCAATTTCACGGGAATTTTTCATAGGTCGCTACAATATCCTGTACTTATTTATCACTGTGATAACGAAAACTTGGGACACACAGTATGAATCATTTTTATTCGAAACAAAAAGTATAAGACGAATTCAGTAAAGCAAATATTGATATTTTAGCAATAACAGAAACCAAGGAAAAAAACAGAAGAGATAGTAATGGAAGATGGGAATGTACTAATGCATAGTGAAGTATCAATTGATAAAAAAAAAGCAGCAAGGGTGGCTTGCCTGATAAACAAAAATATAGTCAATAGCATCCAAAAATGGGAGGCATGCTCCGAACGTATAATGTAATTAGAGCTAAAACACAAGCATGGAAATTACAAGACAGTGATAGTAGTATACGGGCCAGATGAAAATGAGTAAGCTGCGATCAGGGATGACTTTTGGGAACAACTACATATTGAAACTAAAAATAGCAAAGGAGAACTTCAGATTCTAGCCAATTTCAATACCAGAGTTGGGAGATGGCACGATGAGGATACAACAGAAATCATAGGCAAATATAGTGAAGATGGAAGGAATAATAATGGCGCTTGGCTAATTGAATACTGTTCATTAAATGATTTTATAATAGCGAATACATTTTTTCAGCACAAATTAATTTACACATACACAAGACACGGACCAGAGGGCGAATCGTTGATAGACTACATACTAAAGGAAAGAGGAAACAGAAAATTGATAAAAGATGTTAGAGCTAAAAGAGGGCCAGAAATATATTGTGTTCATTTTGTGGTAGTAGCGAAAATGGAGAAAGGTTACAATGAGCAAGGAAATGTGAGAGAAAATGTATGTAATAGAGAAACGTCGTATGAAACAATAAGAACCTACAAACTAAAATCGCAGGAAACAGCAACAATGTTCGAAAAAGAGGTAACAAAACAAATAAAATAACTCACAATGGATAGTGAAACTGATATTGAACAAAATTGGTAAACGCTCAAAACAATTCTAACAAACGTGGCAAGAGAAATTTGCGGAACTTTCAGAGTAAAAAGTGATAAGAAACAAACACCATGATGAAACCAAGAAATTTAAGAAGAAATAAAATGCAAAAGGAGAACTTGGATGAAGTATTTTAGCAACAGAACTCTAGAAAACTACAACATTCACAAAGAGCAGCGCAAAAAAAGTTGATAATAAAATCGAGGAGGAGAGAAGTTGGATCTCATTCAGAAATCGAATGGAGGAAAATAGCAAAGCATATCAAAAGCTATTTTACAAAGCAATAAAAATTTTAGGAGAGGGAAAAACAACAGACAATCTTCCTGTAAAAGACAAGACGGGATCCCTGATAACAGAAGAAGACCAAGTAACAGAACGATGGAAAGAGTACTTCGCAGAATTATTAGATACAACAGTAAAAGAGAGAAACAAGAACTGCAAACAAGAGGTGAACTGATTGCAACATCTACAGAAGAAATGAGTATTGGAGAAGTAAAAGAAGCAATTCAGATGCAAAAATGTAGAAAATCGCCTGGTCATGACAGAATGCTAAAATACATGGATGATGAAGGTGATATGTTGCTATTAAAAATATTCAATCAAGTATGGCAGAAAGATACAATACCAAAAGACTGGGAAATAGCAGTTATCTTACCGATATATAAAAAAGGAGATATCCGTGAATGTAACAATTATAGAGGAGTTTCACTATTTAGTACAGCACTAAAATTATATGAAAGAGTTCTGGAAAAAAGACTGAGAGTAATAATAGAACCATCCCTAGAAGAAGCTCATAGCGGATTCAGGAAAGGAAGAAGTGTACAAGATCATATTTTTACCATAGAACAGATAGTCCTAAAAACCTTATTGACTAAAAGTAAAGCATGCATGGCCTTCATAGATCTGGAAAAAGCATTCGACAGAATGCAATGACAAAGAACCTGGAACAGTTCAACAAAGAGAGGTGTGAATGGAAAATTAGTGAGTACGATCAAAAGTTCACATAAGATGAGTTTGAACTATTGTTAAAAAAAAACTAAAATCAGAAATATTCTAAACGAAAAATGACTTTCACCAAGGAGAAGTTATGAGTCCGGTTCTGTTTACAGTATTCACGGGCGATATTATAAAAAAATGCAAGCAAGAAACAACAAAGCTATTAGTAGGCCACAAAAATATGCAATGTATCGAAATTGGAGAATGCGCGTTTGCGGACGATGCTGTAATATTCACAAGAATCGAAACACAAATGCAAAGAAATTTGAATATATGGAATAGTAAACTGTATTTGCACGGATTGTCAATAAATGTTAAGAAAACAAAAATAATGATAATAGGTAATAAAGAAAAATCTATTAAGCTGAATAATAAAAACATACAACAAGTAGAGAAATTCGAATATTTAGGAGTCACAATAACAAAGGATGGAAAACAGGACGGAGACATCAACAAAAGAGTAGATAAGACAGTAAAATTATTCCACAGCATAAATAACAGCTTTATAACTAAGAAAGAAATTAGCAGCAAGACAAAATTAACAGTTTACAATACAATATTTAGATCAGTTCTAACATATGGTTGTGAGTCATGGGTTATACCAAGAAGAACCAAAAGTAAAATCCAGACATCAGAAATGAAATATTTGAGAAGGGTCAAAGGAGTAACGAGAATAGACAGAATAAGAAATCGAGATATAACATCAGAACTCTCAGTGAAATCTATTGTAGAATTTATTGAGTAAAGATAACTGAGCTGGTGAGGACACCTGGTCAGGATGGAGGAAAATAGACCTGTAAAGAAGGCTTGGACATCAAGGAAAATACCGAAGAGAAGTCGGGTAAGACTGTGAGAGAACTGGGATAACATTATAGAGAAACTCCTGGAGAAGAAAGGAATTACACTACGCGAAGCCAAGCAGACTGCAAAAAACAGGAAACAGTGTGCAAAGTTTGTGAATGAATGAAGAATAAAGACTAAAATCCCTACACTTAACGGTAAAAAGGAATTGGACTATATATATATACAAAAAGTACGCTTCTTGCAACTTTAGGTGGATAGGCCTGAAGAATCTTAATTTCTCGAGATATATAAGTAAAAAAAGTCATTTTAACAATGATCCGAAGTCGATGTTGTCGGCTATTATAATGTGACTAATTGCAAATAGCGGTGTTTTTCCATATACTGAGTGAAGCATTCAATTTGTGTTAGTTGCAAGCATCAATAATGTATCATAATAGCTTTTGGTCTGATGAACTTAATCTGCTAGTCAGATATGTTATCCAATCTCTGAAGGAGTTGTATCATTGATATACTCCAACTGGTTCACCTAAGCCAGACATGAAATGCCCGGGGGCTGGAAATGGATGTGTATTATTCTCTGATGACATATCACTAAGCAACGTGTCTCAAACTCATATTATTCACAGAAAATTTGGCGTGATCGCATGACAGTGAAGTCACGACCGTGAGGAACTGGCCACAAGTTTTTCTGTAACCTAAACACATGTTTGATCTTTATATTACTCCTGAATATTTTCTGTGTTTCCTCAAAGCTTCAAACTATTGGTTATTATTCTCAATAAAATGAACAAAAGGTCCTGCATGAATTCACTACATTCCACATCATTTGGCGCATTGATAGATTTCCAAATAATTCGCACCAAAAACTAGAATTAGACACGATATCTCAACCGGTAAACACACAAAATTTCATTGGTGGAAGTTAGCATCAGGAGAATACTGCCGCATCATATTTTTGTTTCCAAAACGGATGTACGAGTATATAGGACATAATAAATATTTGAAAGTCCACAACACGTCAGTGTTCTGCAATAATCTGTTCATACGTTAGCAGGGATTGAGTCAAGAATTTTTCCAAAGCGAAAACATCTAGTTGTGTTAATTATAGTCTGATCTCAACAATATAATTCCCAGAATGATCGCTTTGGGAGGCATTAAGCTACTGTAATTGAAGCTTTGTATACCTATCGTCTATCTCATAGTCTCTAATTAAGATGTCGGAGACTGATACATATTTTAATTAATATCACACTGTTGCAATCAACTGACTGCTCCAATTACAATGCAATATTGTTAGTGCGAAACCATATCGGAAGTATTTTCAAAGACTCAACAGATTTGTATAGAATAAATTTGACGTTGCCTTTTTGTTGCCAGTAGTATACTATTCTTGCAGTTGATGTTCCTATAGTTCACACAAATTGACAGGTTAAGCGCCATGGCGAACACCAGTGTCCGGTCGACCTTCTAATATTCGTCCATCTTGTCTGGCCACACTTCCACGATATTTGATAATACATTGTATCTACTGTGACCCTGTAGATTTATACATTGATTCCAGGTTTTCTATTGGACTGCCCATTCAGGAAATATAATCATGTCGTGAAACTTTTTTTAAGAATATATCACCGTTTATTCGAGAATAACACTATTTCAAGGGCATAAGAGCAATACATCATTATTATTATGCATCGAATAAGACTCACTTAGTGATTTTTCGACTTCTGAAAGTTATTGAGGAGATAGTTCAGAATTAATAGTTGAATCGTAAGAACTTAGAACCTCAATACTGCTTCTGCTGTGAAAATAATTTCAAATGGCAACGGAAAAGGCGAAAATGCAAGTTTGTCCGAAACGCCTTGACGCTTTACCTGTTAATTGATGAATTAGCAGTTCCGCCGTTAGTTTTGTCTGCTTGACAGCTCATAATAATAAGAGACCTGGAAGAGTTGTGATCGAGGAGAGCTGTGACATAGTCGATTTCCCGGAAACTATGGCTGTTAGCGAGGTGACAACAGTGCATGTTTGTTGTTTCTGAGACGCGCCATTTGACGCAGCACGCGTCAACAGTGCCCATCAAGCGTTTGTAAGTGCATGACATCTGCATATAAAAAAATTGCAAAAAGTGAATTTCTCACTAATATTTTAATTGCTAATAAATCGTTAAGTATCAGGTTTGAGTTGCTATGATATTTTCTCTCAAATGCTTTAGTTCCTCAAATTTCCATCTTATTTCGAAATTGCAAATCATTATTCTGACCGGTTCGCAACTCTTTGCAGCTAGATGAGCTGTGACATCTTGTCACAGCTGTCCTATTTCTGTTTATTTTTCTTACCATGTCTTGTGATGTGATGTTGCATGCTGAATTGCAATTTCTTTGTCTCAGAATGCCAAATAAATACAAACAAAAGACTTATAGGGGCATGGCCAGTATCAAAACTTATGAACTGGCCTTTACAGAAGTTACTATTCCATGCCTAGTCAAGACACTGATTGTATCTTACGCAAAACGAAAATTAAGAGAAATTTAGAAGAAAGAATCTTCATTTCAAATTAAACTAACGGTATTGTTGAAGACGATGACATTGGTATCAGGGAATTTAATATGAAAGCAAAAATTCCATCCCAAATATGTCTTCAGGTCAGAATATCACATCTTCCAGCAATCCATCTATACCAAAGAGCCCGTTGTCTCCACGTCTACAGCCTGTAGACCTCTTGCCACTGCTTCTAATGTGTTCTTGCTAGAATCACTTAGGTCGTTGCCAAAAGCTCCACCATGAAAACAAAACGACCTAATAGATGCAAGATCAAATCTGCTGTGCTTACTGACACACCTACCAAGGATGAAATTGCTGCCATTGAAGCCAGTAGAAAGATAAAGAATGTGAGGAAGCGTGTTCTAAATGAGAAAGAGAAAAAGCCTGGAAAAATAAAGAAGAATACTTAATAAGAAAAGTAAAGTTGATGATGAAGTGGAAGAAGACGAAGAAGATGCAGAAAATAATGGTTCCTATTTCTGTTGCCTTGACCCTTTTGCCAATGCAAACCAAGAAAGAAGTGATTTCAGTGCCTCGAATGCCCAAGTTGGTCCCATTAAGCTTGCACTGGGCCTTAATATGTATGTCATAATTGTTTGCCGGAGTAGATTCTAATGTTGAAACTGATTTTGATATAATTGATCTTACGAAGATGCCATGTTTCATGATCTGGTATTTCAGCACTTTTATGCTATTTCAGTTCGTACAGACATGCCACATGATAATTAAAATACTTCGTTATAAAGCAAATTAGTAATTTTCCAATCATTAATATGAAGGTATTGTCTACGCACCAAGAAGAGTCTAAATACATAGGTGTCACATCACAACTTAACTTGATATCAGTCACAACCACAGTCTGGAAACCCTACCATTCGACTTGAGTCTCTTACGTGTCGTCAGACTCGTAGTTACTCTCTCCGCTACCAGGTGGAGCATGAGTCTAAGTATGCTGACACAATTAGGCGCTGAATCGTTTAAATTTATAGTCCCATCAAATAAAGATTAAGGTTGTTAATAACCGATATTTTTAGTGCAATATTCAACTCAAATGTTACATAATACGCAATGACATTCGTGACGATTTTTGGTACTACGCGACAGTCGACACCAAGGAGGTTAGAATAGAAAGAAGAGAGCATGAGGTTATAGTTTAGGCGAGGGGAGTGAAGCCTAGTGGGAACGGACGAGTACCACTTTTGGTTCCGATTAGGGAGAGGATAGACATCAATTTTCAAACAAAAGTACACTTATCCTTAACAGATAAGCGATGATTTTGATTCTGGTTTGAGTAGAGGAAGTGGTTTTACTTGTGCATCCACTAGCTTTCTCCTTTATATTCTTACCTCCATGGTCGACACTTAGCGGACTCAATTCTCATATAGGAAATAGCCTCGAGTTTCCAGACCTGTGTATAGGACCATGGTCACTACTTATCTCGGTATTAGAAGAGCTGTGGGGGAGTAGTCTCTGTTTTTGTAGATATTCTCAGATACCTTCATACTTTCAATAATTTTGATGATTGTTTTTTGAACAGTATAGATTGATATATCGATTAAATTGAGAGGCATCCACACGGTCTTCCATACTCTGAAGACAATGGATAGTAGATCAATACAGTTCGCAATGAAACATTCGAATGTGGACCGATTATTCAAAAAATTTTCAGGACAATATTCATGAATAAGACATTCGTCAACTATAACAGAACATGCTTTGAACTTGTACAAAGCATTAATTCAAAACATGAATTAATGTTGTCACGAAGGAGTGGTACGTGCTTTTGCAATTAACATTTCATTAGATATAAAATCAAGTTTATTTAAACGTTGCGACTCAAGTTCCTACCACTTCGTCTTTGTTGACTAATGTAAACTTGGAATTAAACTTTTCGGCTTTTTTGGTAGTGACACCAATGTCGTCATTCTGTTCTAATTTTTCTTCTTGATGAAAAATTATATTGGAATACGAACTTTTTGTTGCAGATTACAAATTATTGTACTAGAAGATAGAAATTTGAGTAAACTGCAAGAAGCTAGTCATTTTTGTGGCATCATTTTTTGATCAATCAATTGATGCAACATTAACGGTTCATAGTTTGAATTTTTTTTCTATAGTGCAGTTTATTCCTTTTCCAGTTTAAATTCCATCACACTCGATGATTTCATCTATTAATCCGATAGTTGTTTTAAAATATTCAGGACATCGAAAAAAATCTTGATTTTCATGGTATTCCATTGTCAATCATAAAGACCTTTTAACTAATTTTACTTCCAATAAGTCGATGAAAGAATTATAATCCTAAATATTTTACTGTCTAGAATATTGGTGAACAGAAATTAATTGAAAATATTTTAGTAAAACAAATTTCATAATTGATTTGTTTATTAATGCATCAAACTGAGCAAACAAACGCACCTTTTTCTATTGAATAAAAAGCTATTAGTCGCCGTAAAAAATGCATTAAAATTGCTTTATAATTACAACGAAGGTGGGTGCTACACCACAATACTTATACAAGCGGCATAAAAACTCTTTGTTTAGAGATGTTCAAAACTCAATTTATTGCGAACGGTTTGATGAATCAATTACTGAATACAGTTTGGAGTTTCCAGCGATTTTAATTAAAGATTTGCAAACAAGGCAATAATTCCAAGCTTTCTATTCAAATTCACTGAAGACTAATTAAGAAGATTCATTGGAGGACGTTCTATTGTATTCTTTCTCATCCATCAGGATGAGCACACTTTTATTTTCAAATAATCCGTACTAATCTGTTCCGAAAAATGCAAAATGAATACAAAAATAAATATTAGGCTACAAAGAGCTATGGGAGCACAATCTTTCTTTATTTGAATTATCAGACACTACTTTGGATGTCGACCGTTGAAAAAACGCATGAATGTTTAATTGCGCTTGAAATCTTGCTTATATATCTCACTATAACTTTTTCAATGAAGGGTAGACGTCTGTATTCATCAGTTGTTCTTTCACTAAATTGATCAAAGAAAAATTATGTTTTCTCCAGAAGTTACAGGAAAGTTTAATTGCTATATAAAATGTTCATTAAAATGTCCGTAATTGGAAGTTTACGTTTTTGTTAAGTTGAAGTTCAGTTTTCTCCAGACGACCCTTTGTGAATGCTATTTAGTCCAAAGTCGCAAAGAATATAGAAGGGTGTGCACAAAGAGCGCATTACTCAGATCTCAAATAAATGCTTCCAAGTAATAATAATATGAATGATAATATCTCATTATTGAAATTGAGCCCATCATGAGGAAAATAATAATTTTATATGACAATGCTTACAAATGGAATAAAGATATTCAGATCACAATTGTATTGACTTTGGTGGTTGGAAAAGCCAATTGTTCAGACGAAATCGATATTTTAAACATTTAATTTTACTACATTCAAAGACGATAGGTAATATCTAAGAGGAAGAAAAGAAGTGGAATATTCTATTTTGCCTTCAGCAAGACGAAAACAGACATCGAATATAATTTCCTCTGTTGACGTTAACGTCTAAAACTGCAGAGTCTGAATTTTGTCGAAGGGGGTTTTTTGTTTATTTCTGAACAGAAACTAATTACTTTAATCAACTTGGTTCGCTTCAATAGACATTCTGATGATATTCATCTTGGAATTATTGCATCCCTCCACGCTCCACAGTGTTTCAAACCTAATTATTCATTTCTCTGGCCGGGCGTTCGATTCCTAAAGGACGATGAAAACGATTGATTTCCGTTTTCCGGCAAACTTATTATGCTATCTTTGGCACAATTAGTTTGTTTCGTAATTGTCTGGAAAGCCGAGGCAGTCCTAAATGGAAAATAAATTCGTTTGTATTGTCAGCCTTAGCTAATTACTTTTAATGTATTTCTAGCAACGAAAAAACAATTAGAAGCTAAATTTGCATACAAATTCTCATCCACTTAGGAAATTAATTATGTCCCGCATAGTGATAAAATGTTTTTGTGTGATGGTATGGAAATAACTCATAATAAATAAGAATTATTGCATCGTTTTGTTGGTATGCATCGTAATTTGAACTATTCACTTGAATATATCAATTGTTTCACATATAGATTCCAGAATATGCAGATTTAATATTGATCTGTTTCAATCAAATTCAGTATTTGAATTATAAATATGTAACATACTTCAAAGACAGATTGTTCAAAGAGATATTTTGTAATTAAAATCATAAAAGTGTCCAATATGATTTTTTATGTATTTAATATACGCTTTACTGTATTGTTTTGCATGGATCCTTTAGAACCCGAATCTCTGTCGCTGAATATCAGTACGTCAATCGTCTAACCGATACACTTTGTGTTCATTATTCTATACTATATTTCGAAGCGATTAAAGAATTATGCTTCTGTAAAAATAATCACTAATCATTGTGGATACTGAAAATAGGTTTTTCTACAGTCACTATGGAATGATGCTCATTCCACACGCTCAGGGATTCCTAAGAAAGCCCCGTGGCGTCGCGGAAAAACTGCTTCATTACTGTCATAATTTCAATTCTCCCTGATTATCTTTTTATTTCTTTTCGAAATGAAGTCAATATGAGTAATTTCATCAAATTTTTGATGAATTGGAATGAGATCAATGAAGCAAATTTTTTCTCAGAAAACGGTATATTTTGATTATAGATATTCACGCGGACATCTTTGACTGTAGAAAAAATTACATCCGTCATTCGTGCGAATCGGTCATACCATGCTCATTTGAATTCTGCCACTCGACTTCGTCTCGAGGGTCAATTATTCACATTCGCATGGAATGATCTTCATTCCGCACTTATATCGGAATATACTATTTTATATTCCGGACACGCCTATTTTTGCTTTATTCGCGAAGAAAATATTCATATCTATATAGACGCAGTTCCGGCTTGGTGGATCTCAATAAAAATAGGATATGATCATCTAGAGGGTATAATCGTCCTAAATACTGAGTTCTAACAATCAACGTTCAATCGTTTTGGATTTATTTTTATTCAAAAAATGTTCCGAATGGAGTGCTCTTCCGGCTTAATCGATAGCAATCATAATGCAAGGTGTACAACAAGATATTATAAAAGTGCCTGATACAAAATTTAAATATTCTACGACTGATTGTTCAGAATTTATGCGGAAAATTCAAAAAGTCTGTTATATAAAGTGCACCTCCGACTCAGCCGATTATTACAAAAATAGATGATGACCATTTAGATGCTATAGCAATTCCAAATGCTGAATTCCAGTATCCTACGGCTGATTATTCTGGATTTATGCGGAGACATAAAAAAAAAGTCATAAGTAAAGTGCACTTCTGGCTTAGCCGATCGCCATCATAATGCAAGATGTACAATAAGATGTTATGGAAGTGCTTTATACGAGATTTCAATATGCTATGGTTATTCATTCTATGAAGATGCAAAAAATTCGAAAAAAGGTACAAGTAAAGTGCACTTCTGGCTTGACCGATTCATACAAAAATAGCTGGTGACCATTCTGATACAACATCAAGTTTAAATACTGAATTTCAACTTCCTACGGTTGATCATTCTGGATTTATTAGAAAAATTCGAAAGAAGTTACAAGTAAAGTGCACTTCCGGTACAGACGATTAGAACCATAATGCGAGGTGCACAACTAGACTCTATATTAGGCTTAAATTCAGAATTTCAACATCATACGTTCAACCAGTTTCAAGATTTGCGAGTTAGGCACGAACGCACGTACGAACATACGTACCGACATCAAACCAAAAATAGTCAAAATGGACTCAGGGATGCTCAAAACGGATATTTCTATCAAAATCTCGATAGGTGAATTTTGTCGGTTTCACAATACCTACTTGTTACTTTGTACAAGTGAGTAAAAATAGATCAGGGCATGTGACTTATCTCTAACCAATGGATATTTTCTCTAAAAGCAGTAAAATATTTGTAGATTATTGCATTGTAAAATTTTCGTAGCAAAAGAAATAAAAATACAGTCTTAAAACGGATATTAGCAATTCTGGCGACAAGAAAGCATATCTGCTACTTATCCCATATCATGAAATATGGAGAGAAAGATTTTGATTGCTTTTCCATCTTCATACCTACTGAGAAAAAAAAAACGCCAAACGATGAAAATCTGTTATAAAAGCATAAGATTTATCCCAGCCACTGGAAGCATTCTTCTTTCGTCTTTTGTTTTATGTATGTATCAAATACAAAATTTTGTTATTATAGATCTTGCATACTGATTCCATCAGATTTCCATTGAAAATGGCTTCCTCAACTTCATATGATCATTACGGATTCAATGTCTCATAATTTTTAATGAACTGGACTTATTCTTGCGCTCTTCTTGTTCGTCAATCATTTCACACGCAATGCAACTTAAGCTGTCAACTAGTGTTACACAGTTGCATGAGTTGCATGAACAAAAAAAAAAATAATAGTAACGTTCTTAGACCAAGGATCAGATATGCATGTCAAAGAGAGCTAGATTGTTTTCACCAACGTATGGTACAATGAATTTACACGCTACGAAAATAGCTCATAAAGAAAATAGCGTTCAATCGTACATATTTTGGAGTGATCATGAACAGAATTTATTTTTAATTTTGATGAATGATCCAGTTGATCATCAGTCCTCAATGATTGCCAATTTTTATTTTCTCTTTGCTCGATCCTCGGAAAATCACTTGAAGAGAAAAAGTTGTTTCTATATTCGATAATTTCATTGGAACATACTATTTACAGTCCTTTGAAATTTTACATTGACTTTGCGTTTTGAGTGAGAGGAGTTCTCCACAAATGTGTGAATGTAGGGTCAATATGAGTATAAAACTCGATTTTTGAAAATCCCAATTATACAGCGTCAAATTCTTTTCACTCTCAACTCATTGATTTATGTCACTATCCTAACATTCTAATACAAAAGACTCATTGCAATATTCACAGTATTAATTATTTGAACGATAATCAATTATTACAGAGTTTACATTGAAGCTTGCCACTTCATCTAGTTCATAGCATCCATACTTATCTGGATCATCTACTGGAATAATAGTTGCTGAAGTATTGAAAACAACTAAGCGTTCTGAACGGTTTCATGGCCTTCCCAAATCCTTGATATTGTTATTAACCCCGTATTCTGATTATGCATGCATTACTCTATGAATAGCGAGAGTAGTGAGATTACGAAGTTGTTTATAATAACTGAGTTTTGAGGTATCCTATCATTATTCCAATTTAGAAGAGATTCATATCTTTTTTTGCATCATTACTTACTTGTACAAAGTAACAAGTAAGTATTGTGAAACCGATAAAATTCACCTATCGAGATTTTGATGAAAATATCCGTTTTGAGCATCCCTGAATCCATTTTGACTATTTTTGGCTTGATGTGAAAATTCTAAAGTTTTGTTTTCTAGAGCATATGCACTGTTTAAAATATGGGAAAGCTGAAAACTCAAATTTGGCAAACCATCAATTCAAAAATACTCTGAGTATCATATATGAAAACAAGGACTCAGACTATGAGTGAGATTATGTAATTTTTTGCAAGCTTTGAAGCTTCTAGCAAGAGTTACCGGCGATGAAAAGTGTCTGGCAGTGCTGATTAGTGATTATCAACTTTCAACAATATTTTCTAAGCCATATATAAAAATCTGACGTGGACATCACGTGACTTACTAGTACATCATTGGATATATATAATAAAACACAACATCTCATCATTCCACGACTAGTTGGTTGCTATGGGAACAGTATGTCTTCATTCTCATGCTACTGCATTCTTAAATACTGATTTCCACGGCTAACAGTTCTGAATTTATGCGCAAAATTCCAAGATAGTCAAATATAGTGCACTTTCGACTCAGTCGATCTCAATGAAAATAGGATATGAGCATCTAGACAGTACTATTATCTTGAATACTGTATTCTATACGTTCAATCGTTTTGGATTTATGCGGAAAATTAAAAAATTTTTCGAGTGAACTATATGCTATAAAAGTGCTCAATACGATATCTCAATATTCTGCGAACATTATTTTGAATTTAGGAGGAAAATTCGGAAAGTCTGTAATATGAAGTGCACTTCCGGCTTAGTCGATTGGGACGAAAAACGGAGATGATCATTTGGATGCTACAGCAATTTCAAATACTGAATTCCAGGATACTACAGCTAATCATTCTAGATTTATGCGGAAAATTCAAAAAAAGTATCAGGTAGAGTGCACTTCCAGTACAGACGATTGCAACCATAATGCGAGATGCACATCAAGATCCTAGATCCTATACCAGTCTTTTATACAAAACTTCAGCATAATACGTTTGATGAATTCTGAATCAAAATTGATTCAGGTATGCTCAAAACGGATATATCCATCAAAATCTCGAGATGTGAATTTTGTCGGTTCCACAATATTTCCATGTACTTTTAGATCGTCAAATAGTCGTAGATTTCAGTGCCTCATTTTGTTTTCTATGCCTTCAAGAGGTTTGATAAGTATGTATATTTGGAGTTCGATAATGCTGGACCGTGTGACCAACATAATGAAAATCAATTTTAAAATTGTATGAAAAAGCATGTTCGGACCCAATTTTGTCGCTTTTGTCATGCTTACGGTATGAAATTCAAGAGAAAATATTTTGACGTGTAACGAGACAAAATTAGAAAATTGATCACAGATTATCATTGCCTACCTTATCATTTCAATTAAACTGATTGTTCCATACAGCTAATTCTGAATGTCAGTTATACTTATATACTGCACTGCCGACCTCAAATTCAAAAAAAGTTTCAAGTAAAGTGCACTTCTGGCTTGGCCGATTAATCCAAAATAGCAGATAATCATTCTGATATTAGATCCAGTTCAAATACTAAATTTCAACATCCTACGGTTGATCATTCTGGATTTATCAGAAAAAATTTCTAGTAAAGTGCACTTCTGGTACAGACAATTGAAATCATAATGCCAGGTGCACAACTAGACCCTATACCAGTCTTCAATACGATATTTCTACATCATACGTTCAACGAGTTACGCACGCACGCACGCACGCATGCACGAACGACCATACAACAGATCTGAATTTATGCATAAAATTAGAAAATAAGTTCCCACTGAAGTGCACTTCCGGTTCAGTCTATTGTTATGAAAATAGTAGGCAATCATTCAGATGCTACAGCAGACTGAAATACCAAATTTCAATATTCTACACCTGATCGTTTCGAATTTATGCAGAAAATTCCAAAAGACTGTCAAGTAAAGTGCACTTCCGGCTCGGTGAGTCTCGATAAAAATAGGATTTGAGCATCTAGACGGTATAATCGTCCTAAATACTAAATTCCAACAATCCACGTTCAATCGTTTTGGATTTATGCGCAGAGTTCAAAAAAATGTTGCGAATAAAGTGCTCTTCCGGCTTAGTTGATAGCAATCATAATGCAAGGTATTCAACTAGATATTGTAAAAGTGTCTAATACAGAATTTGAATATTCTACTTCCGGCTCAGCCGATTGTTACAAAAATAGAAGATGATCATTGAGATACTACAGCAATTTCAAATGCTGAATTCCAGTATTATTCTAAATTTATGCGGAAAATTAAAAAAAAGCTTCAAGTAAAGTGCATTTTTGGTTCAGCCGATCGCAATCATAATGCAGGATGTACAATTAAATATTATAGAAGTTCTTTATCCGAAATTTCAATATGCTATGGCGGATCATTCTATATTTATGCAAAAAATTCAAATAAAGTTTTCAGTAAAGTGCATTTCCGACTTGACCGATTCATACGAAAATAGCAGGTAACTATTCTGATATTATATCAAGCTCAAATACTGGATTTCAGTATCTTACGGCTGATCATTCTGGATTTATGCGAGAAATTCAAAAAAAGTTTGATGTAAAGGGCACTTTCGGTACAGGCGATAGTAACCATAATGCGAGATGCGAATCAACACCCTATACCTGTCTCAAATATGAAATTTCAACATCATACGTTTAACCAGTTTTGAGATTTGCAAGTTACGCACGCACGCACGAACGCACGTACGAACATACGTACCGACATCAAGCCAAAAATAATCAAAATGGATTCAGGGATGCTCAAAACGGATATTTCCATCCAAATCTCGTTAGGTGAATTTTATCGGTTTCACAATACTTCCTTGTACTTAGTACAAATAAGTGAAAATAAGCACTCTGACTTACAAGAAAAGTAAGTGATATTCTAACGTACCTCTAACACCTGATATCTGTAAATTGGCCGTCGGTCCAAGCTAGCAAGCATGCATACAATGAAAGTACATAGTAACACTACTCTATTCCACACAGTTTGTTTCTTAGAGAATAAATAACGTCTGGCGGGCCTGGGATCTTGCTCTACATAGGTAGATAAAGGAGCTTCAAAAAATGCAGAATATGAATCATTTTTACTTACTTGTACTAAGTACAAGAAAGTATTGTGAAACCGACAGAATTCACCTATCGAGATTTTGATAGAAAAGTATCTGTTTTGAGCATCCCTGAATCCATTTTGACTATTTCTGGCTTGATGTTGGTACGTTCGTACGTGCGTGCGTAACTCGCAAATCTCAAAACTGGCTGAACGTATAATGTTGAAATTTTGTATTTGAGACTGGTATAGGGTCTAGTTGTGCACCTCACACCATGATTTCAATCGTCTGTACCAAAAGTGCACTTTATTTGGAACCTTTTTTGAATTTTTTGCATAAATCCAGAATGATCAATCATAGCATATTGAGATTCTGTATTAAGCACTTCTATAATATCTTATTGTATATCTTGCATTATTATTGCGATCGGCTGAGCCAGAAGTGCACTTTACTTAGGACTTTTTTTAATTTTCCGCATAAATCCAGAATGATCAGCCGCAGGATACTGGAATTCGGCATTTGAAATTGCTGTAGGATCTCAATGGTCATTTTCTATTTTTGTAACAATCGGCTGAGACGGAAGTGCACTTCATACGACAGAATTTTTGAATTTTCTACATAAATTCTAAACAAACAGTCGTAGAATATTTAAATTTTGTATTAGGCAATTTTATAATATCTAGTTGTACACTTAACCAGAAGAGCACTTTATTCGAAACATTTTTTGGATTTTCCGCATAAATCCAAAACGATTGAACATAGACTGTTAGAATTCAGTATTTAGGACAATTATACCGTCTAGATGCTCATATCCTATTTTAATTGAGATCCACCGATCCATAAGTGCACTTTACTTAACAGTCTTTTGGAATTTTTCGCATAGATTTGAAACGATCAAGTGTAGAATATTGAAATTTGATATTCTTTTCTGCTGTAGCATCTGAATGATTGCCTACTATTTTCATCACAATAGACTGAACCAGAAGTGCACTCCAGTAGGAATGCATTTTTCAATTTTGCACATAAATTCAGATCTGTTGGTAGTCGTCGAATTTTGGAGATCAGTATTTACTTAGGAATGTTGTAGTGTAAGAATAATGGCCTACTGTTTCCATAGCAATCTACTTGGCTGAAAGCGCATTTTACTTGAGAGATTTTGAGAATCACTTGGGTGAATCCAAAACGATTAACTGTGGAACGATGAGATTTTGTGTTTGATTATACATATCTAATGGTATATACGATGAAACACAAAATCACATCGTATTATATATATATATATATATATATATATATATATATATATATATATATATATATATATATATATATATATATATATATATATATATATATATATATATATATATATATATATATATATATATATATATATATATATATATATATATATATATATATATCCAATGATGTACAAGAAAGTCACGTAGTGTTCACGTCAGATTTTTCATATTTGATATCACCACAAGAAATGAATGATTTGCTTCAATCACATATCTATTTTAAATTAGACATAAATTACATGGATCCTGGTACGTATAAAGGCTGGTTTATAATGAATGAAACCGGTGATTTATTCTGTAGTCTTCAAAATCAAACTATACGCATTTCCACGTTGACAATCATAATGACATGAAATATGATGCTAACTTATGCTGTGACCGTAAAGTTTACAAACTTTCAAGTTTAACATCATACATCTTATTCTCAACCAATAACGAGCGAGCATTGTATCACGTGTATGCCTTGCATTTATTTTTGTATTACAGCAGACATATTTGACATTTCGTCTTCACATCAGCTTGTACTGCTCTTTAAAATAGGTGATTCTGATATAAAGTTGATTTGACTTGTAGAAAAATTTCCGCATTTAAGTATATGAAAAATGTAACGTGGATTATAGAAATAAATTATGTAATGAAAATTCGTGGAAATACATAGCTGATGAATTAAAAATGCCAAGTAAGAAATTACATGAAATTATAATACATTTCATGGTATCTCCTTCTCTGTAATAATTGTCTTATATTTTAACAGAATTATTGAAAACATGACAGAACCATTTTACTGTCAATCAATTCAAAAATCATTCTCTAGATCCATTTCTGACAAGGTTGAGATACACGATCCTCAAATTTTGACGTTTGATTATGAACCCAGCTGTTGAAAATAACATCATACATCCTGCATCATAAGTTAACAGATTAAGTTTACATCTATTATAAACAAGCTTCAAGTGGAAACTTTAAATTCACAATATTTCTGGACTACAGTGGCTTCAACCCACAGATTATCTTTGAATCGGGATCTTGGATAACGTTCTGAACTCTTAAATCCTCTAAACCCGTAGGGTTTTTTAGCTTCAAGACAATCGTCTTGCAAATCGGTATCGTGCTGTTTATTTTCGAATTCAATATCACTGCTGCCCTTGAATCAATTATTTTTCACCAGATAATTATTCCTGATACCTTTAAAAAAATATGATAGAAAATGAATATATTTGCTGGATGTGATGAACTTATCGGCACTGACAAATAAACTAAGGTAACTCTTTGAATTCTCTAATATACAGTCTACTATGATCGACATGTTAGTAGAAATTACTATAACTTCCATTTTGGGAGGAACCGTAGTGAAAAAATAAAGGAATCTCAGTTCAGAGACGTTAGGCTTAATTTGATCCTAACATAATATGTTAGAAAATTCTAAAGTCAGGAATTGAATTATTGGAAATAGTTAAACAGAAAATTGTTCATTGTATACAAGATGAATATCTGAAAATCGATATGGAAGTTAAATTTCTTCAAGTTAAGAAGTTATAGGCTTAGTAAGTCAAAATAGGGTCACATTGATACCAAACTAAAACAAGGGTCGAGGGTATAGTAGTAGGACAATACTATTCATAATGACTCACTCCGTTGTTCGAAAACTTAATCTAGGCTTGAAAACCATGGAACTTTTAGTCAAACCATAGTAACATTTTCAAATCCCGCAATTTTCTTAGAGATTTAGACCATTCAGATTGAGCAGATTCAAACAAACAATACAAACAAATAAAAAATAGACATCACTTACAGTTGATGTTTAAGTGAAAAATTGGAAAACCTAAGTCTCAGTAGCATAATTCATCCGTAGAATTTGTATGAATATCCAATTTGAATTTCCCATGTGACGAAATATTTATGTTCCGGACAATGGATTATCAATATGCACATATATTTGTGATAATATTGCACTCTCAGCTAGAATCATAACAATCAAAAGATTATTTCCCAAAGATTTTGAGACATCATGCTGTCATCAAAAGAAGAATCAGTCTTTCATCGAGAAATATGATATAGAATTCCCTTTTCCACGCCATTTTTCCAATAATTTAATAATGTGGGTGACTCGGTTCGCACTAATGATGATGAATGATTGATATTACAGGCGAGGTCGGCAACACGTCCACGGCAACGCTAAGTCAGCATCAGAGTATTAGGCTCGTAAACGAAGCCTGACGTTCAGACGTTGACACTGAAAACGTTAACTCTTGCACGGAAAGCGACACAAATTGTAGAATATTGTAGAGAAGGGTCGTAATTGTCGTATGTTCCGTGAGAGGTGTGCATATTAGCAGGAATATTTTGAATTTGAGCTATAGATCTAGTAAAATAGGTGACACAATAACTTAAGTAGTTATTGCGTTTCAATATTCCCATACAACTTGGCTACATTTTTGTGATAAAATATTCATATTGCATGTGGTAGTACTACCATCAAAATATCATTATAAATTGCCATAAAATTGTGTCGTCGATGCAAGAGTTTTACGTAGCTATAAACTAAAAATAATGTTACATGCCGCAAAGCATTTGCTACTTTGGATACTATTTTAATTTGTTCCAATAGAAAAACGGATCTTAAGACTAGGAGAAAAACTTTAATAATCATGTTGAAAATTGAAAGATTGACCAAATGAATTGGAGCTCCAAAATGAGTCCATTGCTTGATGAACATCACACTAACAAATTATATCTATAATATCACAGTTTTCAATGTCACCAGTGGATTATGCATAAACAATACTTTATTCTCTTGAAATAGTATATTATGCTACAGGGACCGAACGACTGTCATTTTTGTCCAGTATAAATTTGGCTGCATTCGGTGAAGACGAGAACAAAGCCCAAGGCGTAGGCTCTGTGCAGCCAAATTTATTCGTGACAATAATGATAGTCCTTCAGTGTCCGTGTTGCATACGATACTTTTTGTAACAAGTGCACCAAAGTTCCCTCATCTCTAAGCTTTTTAAATAAATTTGGATGTCGAAACTATCTTATCGATTTGACAAACAGATTTTTGCAAATGCAAATGTATTACAGTAAACTAAATAATGAAATATAGTTTACATGATTTATTTTATTGATTGATATTTTTCACACTTTCTGTGCTATCCCGTTCACAATAAATGCACGTACTATAACGAAAACATTCTATAATACAAATTTCTTTCAAATATCAATATGACATAAATCAATGAAATAAAAAAATCCAGCGGCATCCATGATCCATGATCTATAATTTCATTTTTACCCAGCGGACATTAATATCCATTGATTCCTAGTCAACAGAGAGTTGATGAAAATTGCTACCATGGTTTGGAATTGAGAACTTTTGAAGCAGAAGTCAGCTCAGTGATAGGGTATTTTCTTTGTACGTGTTACAAAAAATATTTCATGACAAAAATGTTTTGTACACAAAAATTATCAATATGATTTTTTGCCTTGGAACTAAATTTTATTCACTGGATCAGAATATTTTTGCTCTCGGCATCGTAAGATGAAGATGCTTCCTTAAACAGCTCAAAGAATGATAATCGCAGAGCAATAGGTCAGATTTATGAGAAGAATGATCAAGCGGAGTCCATCCCACTTTGTACAAATTTTGTGCAAGTTAGGTGTCAAAAGACGACCTTGTAGATTATTCAAAATGATTTCTAAATAACAGACTCAATCGTCTTCAAGAAGATCACAAATCGTGCAAATGTTATTCTTCGTAATGCTGGTTGAGGAGCGATAGTTCTGTCTTCTATTTTCAATTCGTACAGGTCCTTCCTTTCGGAGGAGCTACCTCAGGTCAGCAAACTTGCGAATCCTCAACATTGTTTCATTTTCAAACTGTACAGTCAGTCTCTGCAGAATTTTCCATGGTTTTACATTGCTCAGATGAAGGGTGCGTATGTTCCTCTCAGCTCCTGGTATCCTAACTAATGTACTTTATAGATGACTATTTGATCCCTCAAAACTCACACGCTCAGAAACAAAAGTCTTGCTTATATTTGATTCACTCTTACAGGAAGGTGAGAGGATACAAGAAGCTCTTGAAAAAGGATATTGAGATCTGAAAACATCATAACGGAATTTTATATCTCAATGGTCGTATCCAAGAATATAGTGATAATCAAAAATTCAACGGATGCTTCTAGTTATGCATCATCCGTTAAACTCTTAACTATTATTACAGAGTACCAAAAAAACAGTACTCTGAAAATGCAAGCAACTATATCTATGGTAATCATTCACATACGTTCATCTTACATAGCAAGAACTTGATGAATAATATTGGGTTTGAGTTTGCACATGCATTTATCATGGCGTTTGCCTCAGTTATAAATGCTTCATTTGTATTGATTTCCAGTTAATTGAACGCTTCATTTCCTGATATTTGATAATGCTGAATTTTTCAAGTTGATTAGATCTCGCTGGACTACAAATTATAGCTGATATATCTATATGTCCAAAAATACTCGAAGAAAGTAAATTAAGAAAGTATAGGGTTCATGACAAAAAACTACCGAAAAGAATAGAGAAGAGATTAGACAAAGCGTCGATTTATTGGTGCGATAGCTGAAGTTCATTACGACTCAAGCGTCGTTTATAACTTAACCTAGTCTATATAGGTATAGAAAGAGCGGCAAACGGAAACAAACTTCTTGTGGCTATTTCTAATTACATCCTAGAAAAATATGATAGCTGCTCGCAGACCCGCTAGAGAATAGCACTTCTCGAGTTCCAAGTGTAACAAGTTTTTCTTAATTCTCTCATCCACAGGAATTCATTGGATTGAGTACAGTTGTGTCCTAGTGATTTCTAGTTGTTCAACCTCGATTTTACCACAGGGAAAATTGAATTGAACCGTACTATATAAACTACTTTGAATCATGTCTTTCATTGATTAATCACATTTTGTTGCGTTCACGTCTCAATTAGAAGAAATTAACTACAATTTCGTTGTCTGCTTCCACCTATTCACGTACACAGTTTCAAGCTCCAGGGCGAGTAGAATTCATTGGCATAGTTTTACAGAGACAGAGTTCTAAATGCCTCCTTAGACAAGGAAGTGAGGCCCTTTAGCAACCAATAGAATGTTCACTATTGTTTTTCTCGAACAGCAGCTACCTCCTACGCTTGTACTTACTGCGCACCTTCAGCATCAAACAGAATTGTGGGCACTTGCTGCCTCTGTTCTTCTTTAATAACAACTACCTTAATCGTTAGTACGCAATTCCTATATTCCTATGTTCACTGTAAAATCGCAGTGTATCTGTGTCATTTCACTCTAATATGGAAAAGATATGATGTGCTGTGGATAGCGAACTGACAAAGAATTACTAATACTTGAAAGTTGATTATACCTCATGCTAACCTTTCTCTACGACAGAAGCGTGAGTCATACTTATCTACTCCAAATTATTGGTAGAGAAACGGTGGACTTCGGAGATTACCACATAAATTTTTTCTCATGGATCAATGGAATTCAATTTCATTTTTGCAAGGGTTTGAATTCTCAACTATCCTTGCTGTAAGAGTCCATATCATCCAGCTACTTCAAGGGATTCATATGATCACATCAAAGAAATAGAATATCAGTTCTATCACTTCCAGCATCATTTTAAAT
Organism: Dromius quadrimaculatus; assembly: GCA_963989225.1. Lineage (NCBI taxonomy): Eukaryota > Metazoa > Arthropoda > Insecta > Coleoptera > Carabidae > Dromius > Dromius quadrimaculatus. The sequence continues at coordinate 12,111,504 of OZ022328.1, forward strand.
CACTCTCCATTGCTTATTTGAAAACAAAGAGGATATTTTTGTCACAACTTCTTGCTGTTAAAGTGGATACTAACATTTTTCAAGGTCGCAATAGGTAAAAAGGACACCTTAATACACTTAACATAGCAATGCTGTCGTGAGGATAGTGTCTACATATTCGAAATTATCCTGCAGTGTAGAAGCAAAACAACATCTAGTAACCCAACAAGCGTATCCTCTCACAAGGCAAGCAGTAGATAAAGACGTTCTCATAAAGAGATTAGAAAGACGTTCTCGCACAGACCCTTCCATATACCTTTCAGAGTATCCGAGAGAAAGAGAAGACGAAAATATAAGGATGTGCCACATGTGATAGAAAGAGAGAACAATGCTGGTTAAGTGCACGGTATACAAGCACGGTTGTAATTAATGATGGCATAGTTGTTACAATGTAATTACCGCCAGATACACCATTGAAAATCCACTTAGTGTCCTTATTGGATGCTGAGGTACACTTTCTTCTGTGAAACAGGAACTCTTGTCAAATGTTTAACAAGATTTTTACAAGAACCTACAATCCTAAGCTCTTCAGGAAGCTGTACACAATATATACATAGGAAAAACAATGCAGAACTAATTTCATCAACAAATTGAACACTGAATACTACTTGTATTATTACTATGTACTACTGATTTGATATTGGAGAGAGTTTTCCAATAATAAGAATCTCTTCTATCTTCAACTATTGGAATATGAATGGAATTCAAGAACTGTCTGTAGTAACAGCTATCTATGTGATACATAGTAGTCACAGAAGTGGGATTTGCAATTTTTTGAATACAACTATGCACAATATCGTCGCAGATTGAAATACATGAGATTTTTGTATCTTAGATACCAAATTATTAACGCTACAAGACAGAACTAACGACAGTTCTGAGATATGTTTCAAGTTTTTCTAACCGATAATAATGATTTCTCGAACTTTGAGTAATATTCATTGGTACTTTTTGTTCTCTTACAGATGAAGCGGGTATGATTATTATCAGTCTTTGTGACAAGAAAACAACAAAATTAGTGAGAATACATCTATATAAAGTATTAATAGCTCAGTACTAATATTTTAGGTAGGTATAACAAAATAGCCGTGGACGAATAACCATGGTCAAATGGTCATAAGCAAAATTGTTAGGTTAATCGTTCTTCCAGGATAATCGTTGAGATTATTATCCATTTACTATGAGAATTCAACATTACTGTAATTCACAAGTCTAGTAGTAAAGTAAAAAGCGCGTTCTTGGAGTAAATTGAATATTAAATATAAGTTTGCAGATCCAAATAATTGCTGTTCCAATATTCGCAGCATGTTTACCTGAATCTTTAGGTTTATAAGTTGTAAATCAGTCAAGGCCTTTATTATAAAGATTAAATTTAAAATAACACTAGAAGAGCGAACATGCCTTTTGCTCTAAATTATGCTTCTTTGAATGAACAAATTGTCAATCAGCTCATTGTGCTAACATAGGAAATTAGGAACTTCCTTGTGCTATATCTGGAACATATTGAAACATGCTGGGGACTCGTGTCTCAGGGGAAATAATATCTCGGTAGTGCAAGGTACGTCATTACCGTTTTAGTTGTACTAGACGCTAATTAAGCGCGAGTGTAGCTTACGTCGTTGTGACGCTATGTAACTGTGCGTTACGTTGCGTCACATCGCTTGGAGAAGTGCTGAGGGCTGAAGCTGTAAGATCCAGGGGGTGAGTTGGATACAATAATATTGGTACAGAAACATTAGCAGAATAATTAAATTATTCTTCATACCTTAAATCATGTGGTTTGAGATCTCATAATGAAAGTACAATGCTCTTATGAGTACATTTGTTCTTCAAGGAATAGGTAATCAAGCAAGAATTTTGAAAAGTCATGGCTACTGACTCAAAAATATCTGAACAACTTAGACTCAGTAATTTCAGTACTTTGGTTTGTTGGATATAATTTGGAAGGACTATTTCTCGAATAGATGAAAAGGATTTTTCGCCCCTATTTTAAGAGATTGTATAAAGCAGAATGGCATCAGTGATATATTCTGGACATCCGACTTATTTCCATCGTTTCTCGAGAAGAGAGTATGAAGCTCGAAATGAATTATCTGTAATTTCGAAGCACTTTGTAGTTAACTTCTACTATGAATATTTTTTTTGGAGCAATAGGTCTTATATAAATGTTCTCATGAAAATGTCTAAACAATGACAGATACAAAAATTGACACTGTACACATTCCGTCAGAAGCAATCAAATTCCTGATATAGATAAATTTGTTTCTCACTTTTCTGTCACTCATCAAATACACTATATTAGGCAAGACAAATTGATAGATTTTTTTGTTGTTGTTATCCTCTCGTTTTGTGACATAAATTTTATAGCCGAAGTATCTAATTCATCCATGATTGTCTAAAGTTTGCTTTTTCTTTCTTTTCGTTGCAAGACACGAATCTCCCCGATTCCTAATCAGTTGATGTCACAGCCGATTAATTTATTCTGATTACCTCACAAAATTTGAATTCCGCTGAATGCTCAATAAGTGTTCGAAGTTTCAAGATAATCTTCTCCCAACCAATCACAGATACTTTGGACCAGACATATTCCAGTATTAAAAGGAATCTAAATTGTAAGGATTGAGTGAAGTATTTCCGTTGCGGAGTTGTGGAATGATAACTTGGGCGCCATAGGTGGCGGTGCTATTTTTCTGAGATTCGATGAGTAACTAGCGGAATAGAACAAGATTAGTGTAGGACTATCAAGAGAAGACACTCTTAGTGTCCATCTGAGTTTATTTACATAGATACTCAAGGAAATCAAATGTTTCTGAGATAATCAATTCTGTGAATAGATGCTTGAACTTAAGTGACGTCCTCCATATGCGTTGCAAACATGGAATACAAATCAGACATTTCTATCATCTTGAATAATCGCTGTCTTGGAGGTTATCATTGATCTGTTGTTGTCATAAAGGCCTATTCAACAATCTCAATGAAGACATCCATTGAAAAAAGTTGCTTATGTTTCTAGTAAGTTACTCAAATTAATGCGAATCAGAGAAAAACAATTTTAATTCACGGAGATAAACCTTTTTTTGACTTCTTTTTAATGGTACGTCTGTATATTTTGATGCTGTTTGGTAGGATATAATTTTGCTTTGAAAAGGTCCAATTAGTCATGCTTCCATATTTTAACAGAAGTCGAGATATTGGAGAAAATATTGAAATAGTTTTACTCGAAATTAAAGTTGGCTATGAAAACAAAATTATTCAGTTCTAAACAGTTATTACAGACGATTGCATCAGTGAAACTCAAATTTTGAGGGTGCCCTTAGATATACAAATGTACATGAATTATTATAATACTGGTAAGAGTAACACTATAAAAATTTTAAAAAGTAAATGAAAAATAAACGACTTCTGATTTTGAATAAACTTTGACGTTTCGATCCTTTGACCAACGATCTTCTTTAGAAAACCATGATACAAAATAAAACAAGGCCAGTAACTAGATACTAAAAATATACAGAATACTGAATGTGATAACGTGGATATCACATCTGAACAAAAAATATGAAATCCTCTGGCATTCACCCAAGGCTTGAGAAAAATCACGTGGCAACCCCAAACAGAGGAATATGTCTTACCCGGTACAGCTCCGCACACATCCCAAATCACAAAATATACATTTCAACTAGACAGCGTAGCGCTACTCTTTGCTATTGGTTTGGCTCACAACTGCAGTGTCAAATAGTCTTCAGTGTATTCCATAATCCAAAATATACACGAAACTACACCAACCAAAACATAGTCATTATATATGTTTGTTATTGATTACAGATAGCCAAACATTGATTAATCCAGAACCATCAGTATGGTTAAAGTTATTTGGATGTTTAACTATCTCGATTGCTTCTCTGACCAATCTACCATGAATCGATGCACATCTTACGACTATTCTTGTTTCTTCAAACTTGATGTCATGCAAAAATTCGATGGCATGATCAGCTACAGAAGATTTATTTGGATGGATTAATCTTATGCATCTCCTATGTTCAGCAATGCGAGTATTCACAGTTCGGCCCGTCTGTCTAACGTAGACTTGCCCACAGGTACAAGGGATCTTATAAATGCCCGAAGATTGTAGGTCTCATGAACTGCTTGATTTTTATTACCGGAGCGAAGGAAACTTTGAAATTATATCTTGACAAGATCCTTCCGATCTTCTCTAAAACAATGCTCACATAAGATAAAGAAACATGATTTTTATGCACGCTAGTACCATCAACAGTAGTATTGGTAGACTTTGATCGAAGAGCCTTTTTAATGGAGTGATTACTGAAGCCATTTTCCTGGAAAATCACTTCAAGATTATTAATTTCATTATCAAGTTCATCAGGATGACAATCATCATAAGCCCTTTGGAATAAGCATACAATTGTTCTGTACTTTTGTGAAGGATGGTGATGTGAATCAGCATGAATATATTGATTCGTGTGTGTAGGCTTTCTATAAACAGTATGCAAAAGTCTACCATCATTGGTTCGTTCTAAATTCACATCAACAAATGGTAAAAGGCCGCTATTCTCGATTTCTATGATGTAAATTTGATATTTTCATGGATATTATTTAAATGGTCCAAAAAACCATTCAAACTATCATGACCATAGAGCCAAATGCCAAAAACATCATCTACGTAACGAAGCCAAAAGGATGGTTTATGGATACCAGTTTCTCATGCCTTCTCTTCAAAAAATTCCTTGTGATAATTTGAAATTGATGGATGAATAGGGTTCTCTATTACAACGTCATCAATTTGTTTATAATAATCATTATTAAAAATGAAGAAACTGGAAGTCAAACAATGGTGGAATAATTGATTAATATCTGGAGAGAGCTTCCGCTCTAAAAATTCTAGGGTATCTTTTATTGGAACCTTCGTAAATAAAGAAGAAACATCAAAACTAAAAAGGACGTCATTTTCACACAACCGTATGTTATAAATCATTTCAATAAAATGTTTAGAATTTTCAACATACGAAGGAGAATTATTAATAAATGGTCTCAGTGAACTGTCAAAGTATTTTGATACTAGACTACTCAGAATAATTGAAGGGTCAAGTTTTCTAGCAATGGTATTTATTTCAGATTAGGTTTAAACTTTATTGAGAGTTTGAATATTGAAACACAGAATTTATATCCATTAACACTCTACAATGTAGATTATGTAGAGTCTACATAATTGACAGTCATAATGATAATCAACCAGATGCTCAAGATTGAAGTGCAATACGTCCAAATCTAGCAGACGGAAGAAAGCTTGACCCTTTGATCAATTTGAGTAGTGTAGATAAGTTGGCGAACTGAAGAGGAACATTTTGTTTATTAATCTTGGGTGAACCATAAAATCTAGGTACAGGGTAGGGCAGAAAAACCTATCCGATTTCAAAACGATATAAAATTAAAATCAGTCAACTTGTCAAAAAAAAATTTTTATTAACATATCGCAAATTTTATGCCATTTTTAAATTTAAGTTTTGAAAAGCACATCACTCAAATGTCGTCCTTGGGAGCGGATACACTGATTTAGGCGCTCGCGGTAGCTTTCCATGACTTTCACCGTCATTTCCACAGGAATTTCTTCAATTGCCCGAGCAATTTCCCTTCGTAAAGCAAGAAGGGTCCTTGGTCGATGCTGGTAAACCTTTGATTTGAGGTAACCCCAAAGGAAGAAGTCACATGGAGTGAGATCCGGTGAGCGCGGCGGCCAGCCAAGATCACCTCTCAGGGAAATGAGGCGACCGGGAAACAGTTCCCTGAGAATGTCCATTGATCGTCGCGATGTGTGGGCGGTTGCACCATCCTGTTGAAACTACACATTTTCCACGCCATTTTCTTCCATTTTGGGTCTAAGAAAATTTCCCAGCATGAAACAATCGCGCTCGCTGTTGACCGTTACGGTTTGCCCATTTTCTTCAAAAAAGTAAGGCCCCCAGACGTCCTGGGACGTCCAGGCGACTTCTTTTTCAATGCTGAACCCGTCTGTCTAAAATTTGACACCCACACTTTAATCGTAGCGTGATGTGGAACAGGATCATGACGCCCGAGTCCGAAATGAATTCAAAAAGCACGTTGTGTAGCAATTATCGAACCGTCGCATTCGATAAACCGCTCAATAACAAAAGCACGATGTTCACCAGACCAAGGCATGTTGACTACTGACAAATGGCATAAAACCGGCTTTCTAACGGTTTTTACCCCACTACTCTACCTGCCCCCTCTTCTGAGAAAAAGGGATTTGAAATCGGATAGGTTCTTCTGCCCCACCCTGTACATCCTTATCTAAAGAAGATTCTTCAAGAAGTTTAGTGGTTTGATACTTGAGCGAAATTAAAGCTGACTTCCTTATATGCTGGATCATCAAGCAAATCTTCAGCCTTGCTAATATAATCTTCTTTACTGAGAATGACAGTAGCTTTTTCTTTGTCAGCTGGCCAGATAGCAAGATCTTCGTTACGACGTAAATCTCTTGATGCTTCAAATTCTTCTTTACTCAAATTTGGTTTGGGTGGCTTCGCGTTCTTTAGAACATTCGCTGTTTCAAGACGAATCTCTGAAGCTTCATTTTCTGACAGTTTCTTAACAGCTGTTTCAACAACCGTTATTATCTCTTCTATGGGGACACAGCAACAAGCGACAGCAAAGCTTAGACTTTAGACAGAAGAGAAACAGCAGAATCCGAAAGCTGGGTAGAACGTCAAAGTTTCAGATAAATATACAGTATTTGAAATCAAAAGTCGTTTTTATCCAATAAAATTCTAAAAAATGTATAGATTACTATAAAAATTGTTCAAAATTTTCACCGTTTTGTCGTATACAAAAATTGATCCCATCCAACAAATGTTGATACACAGTATTATTGATTTTGTTATTTAACTCGTTCACAGCTTGTTTCTTTCTTTGTTTCAATTCTTCAAGTGTAGACATCTAAGAGCAATAGATCGAGAGACCTTGCTGGCCACATTATAGGTCCTCTTGTTTTGATCCAGGCATTTGGAAATTCTTGATTTAAATAATTTCTCCCGTCTATGGAATAGTGCGCAGGTGCACCATCTTGTTGAAATATTATTCCACGGCGATCTGCTAGTGGTATTTCACCGAAAAAATTTTTTAGTTCATTTTGTAGAAAAGAACCAATATCTTTGCGAAGTTAGAGCACTTTCATGAAAATATTGATCCAGAATAATATTGTTGAAAATTCCACTTCACACGTTAGTTGAAGAGCGTACTTGAAAATAAATTACACATGTTTCTCGTGGTTTTAGGTTAGTAGTTTGACAATAATGCGTATTATGCCTATCAAATATACCGTTATTTGAGAAGTATAGCTCTCATCTGTCTACAAAATTTCATTTAGAAAATGTGGAATTGTGCGACATTCCTGAATTAAATAATTGTAAAAGTAAATTCTTCTTACAGAATCACAAGGATGAAAATTATGGATTTTTTATATTCTGTAAGCTTTGAATTTATGCTTGTTTCAAATCTTGTGTACCTGTGTATGTGATACGTTTGATTCTAGTGCAGCTTCTCTGCTTGAATTTCTCGGATGCAAATTTTCATTTATTCGATGAGCTTCTTGATTTTCCGCAGTGAGAGAACCAGTTCTACGTAGCTTTCTTTCTTATTTGAAAAAGTATGTTTGATTTAGATGAATGCGGTCAGGATATTGTTGCTGGTATAATCGCAGGACTTTTATTGAATTATTGTTTCATAAATGGAAACATTCCAACTTATCTACCTCCTCGTTAATTGAGTATTTGTCCATTTTTATAACAAATAATAATCCAACATCAGTTCAATAATTATTTTCAACTAAAGTTTAACAATAGAATAATCTAATACAAATGTCAGATTTTGTTTTGATAGCCAGCTTTCATTTCGAGTGAAACTATTTCATTATTCTGTTCAATATCTTGACTTCTCTTAAGTTTAGAAGGTATAACCTATTGGACTTTTTTCAAAGCAAAAATTACCAAACAGCATAAAGATATACGTAGCGTACCATTCAAAAATAGGTATATCTCCGAGAACTAATTTATTTTCTGTTTTACATTAGTTTGAGTAGCTTACCAGAAACACTAGCAACTTCATTTGAAAGATTTTTTTGTATATATAATAACTTCCGAGAAAAATCGCGTTGCCTAGTTCCGTTTACACCCTGTATGTCGTCAAAAATTCACTAAATACATACATATGTAGGCATAATTAATGTATTATTCAATACTTAAAATTCAGTTTACGAAGTATTCTGTACAATATTGTATACAAAAAAAGGATCGCTTTAATTATATACTGAATGTATATAAAAACACTATCCACAGAATCAATGAATTGGTAAATCAAAATATTATTCTAGAATATGAAACATAACACTATCGCAATAATGCAGCTATGTTTCGCGAGAATTTGCACGGTAATTTCGTCTTTGTTATTAAATTATCTGGCAACTTTTCCCTACTGAACTTCACTTTATCTGCGTTTTCCACCTCACTTGATTCGGTTCGGGTCGGCGCTGCGGCGCTACGGACGCTGCCAAGATGCGTCCCGACGTCTAATGCATTAAGCTCAATTTACACTCACCTGCACACAACTCACATTGCAATATTGTAGCAAACTTCGCAAATTACGAATCCAGGATTTTTAAATTTTATTGATGATCATTTTTTTTTCATATTCCGTACGAAATTTTGAATTGGTAGTTATATAAAATTCTCCAGACGACGGTTTTTCAACTATTGAGTGAAAATAAGATATGCCCAGTAATTCTTGTGAAGATTCAATCTGTTGAAAAATGAGAAGAATTGAGTGTTAATTCTCTTACATACAATGTTGCATCGTCCACAAATCTCAGAATAGCAATATGAGTATTGGGTTCAGTTCCGAGCTAGATCTTTTCAAGAATCAATCAGAATCATATGTACAATGTCTTATCTACATACAATAAAAATCAAGAGACTGTTATTGGACAGACCAACTCTGGAAAAATTGTGAGCCTCCCCATGACATCCGGCAAGTAATTTAAAGAAATTATATTACGTACTGCTCATTTAACATGAGGGAAATAACTGTTATGGATACAAGATAGTCCTGTTTTCAAGGTCAAGCTGTTCATGAGATTGAATCCAATTATTTACTATTCAATCACAAATTTGTCGCAATGAACCTGCGTCCAGATCAGGCGTTAAACGAAACTCACATTGGGAAAAAATCGTCACTGAGTCATTATCACTGTGGACATCCATTTCAATGAGCACTGCATTATACTGCATAATCAAAGCAATGAACCAGCAAAGGAACATTATCAACAATAATGACGACGAAAGTATACTGCATCGAATTGGACCAACTTTAAGACAAATGTGGTAGCTGTATACATTAATTGTCCATTTCTTTATAACTTTTCGCTGGATTACAAAATGAATGATTGAGATAACTGTTCTAAATCATGAGTATTGAACACTTATGACTCACCATCTTTGTTATCAAACTGGAAGGAAGTATTACGAGAATCTCAAGACATAGTCGTAAAGATATCCGTTTATTAGGTAAAAAAGTACACAGTGCTAATAAATCCTTTACAATGCCACATAAAACTACTTTCATTGCTGTACATGATACGGGAGGAGGAACTGATTCCTTTCTTCTTTTCTTTGTGTAGATAACAACACATGAAGCTTCTACAATAAAGTAATCTCTGTACACATGGCAACTCCGTATCTTCGTGGTGAAATATAGCCAAGTGTGTGTAAATCCTTATAGAACAGTAGCTTAACGATATTTCGGAATTTGTCATTGAAATTATGTACAACTGCTGACTACGGATTGCTTTTACTACTACAGTTTATTGTTATAGACTAGCACTCTGGTTTTATCATTTTATACGTCATACACTTAATGCAGTCATTTCTCAATTGTTGAAAGTGCTTTCTCCGATTCCTCATTCCAACAGAACTTGCAGCTATTGCAAACTAAGATGATAATAGAAAAAATTTATATGTTGCTAGTCTTACAAGAAAGTCCGCAGAGATTCTTGTTGCTTTCAGAGATATTGGGCTATCATTTTTCGAACTTATAAAACTTAGTTCAGCTTGCCAGCATTTATTACTGCAATTCTGGAATTAAATCTATTTGATCTATTTATTCTGAAAACGTGCACGTAATTTTCCATTTCCAGTTTCACTTACATATTCATTTTTAGAAAGCAAACTAACAAATCGAATTCATGTTCAAATCTTCAACCACATGTTGCCCAATATCACATTTTCTGTGGACCAATCCCAATCGAACATTCTCAGTATACCTAGATGAGAAACATCACGCAAACATCTCAAAGATTCTATTAAAACAGCAATCAGTCTCCATTTGATTCAGTATTATAACAATAACGGAATTGTCTACAACGCATCCAGAAATTGATTGGGAAAGCCGTATTTTATAGCTTCACACCGTGGCATAGGGTTAAGCTTGATGTCCATTATCTAATATGTATGTATTTGAATAATTGAACAGGAAGTCACAGTTCAAATGCAAAAGTACTCGCACTTTAAACGCTTTCGTAAGAACAAGTTATTATTATTGTACACCATTTGTGATACGTTAACTACGTTCACAACACTACCATGAAAATCATACTTCATGCTCTGTGGTAGAATTATTTATCATTGCAAGTACAAGTTCTTCTCGTGATGAACACTCAAACTTGCACCCTTTGAAACAGGTACATTTTGTACAAATATTTCCAATGCTGCAAAAATCTTACAACCAACAAATAGTCTTTTTTCAACATGCTCACTAATTGCACCAGTACTTGATATCATACTTGCGAAGAATACAAATTAGTCCATTTGTTCTAGTTTCACCATATTTGTTCAAGCATTGTAATCAGTCACTCTGCCTCATTCATCAGAACTAAAGTACATTCGAGCTTCATCGTTTCTTCAATTGTTCATCTTTTCACCTTAAATATTATAATCATCCGTATATACTGACACCGGTACCACTCATTACCAATATGCAATAAGCTATTGAAAGAATAATACATTCATATAAAATCGATCAGCCACGGAGATATTTTACAGCCTTGTTTTATATCAACATAAATCATGAACGATATACTCAACTCATCATCACAACGAGAAGGTATTTTCGATCAAGTTTGGTTAGCTCCCATCACATCTGTTTGCTTTCTTCAACATTTTTTCCTCAGGCTCACTTAGTTCATTCCGTAGTCGATTAACAACTCATGGCTACTTTCATCAGCCCTTAATGAATCCATGATCACTGATTACCCTCATTCAATTCACCATTCTCTTGATTACGATCAAGGAAAATTAACCGTACATTAATGGTTGTTATTTACGTAACATAAATTCAAAACATAGTTTGATTGCAACATGCAGCAGTGTAATACAGCGTTGTCTTATAAGATTTCATCCTTATCCGATAATGATGAGAATAATTATCTCGTCGAAGAAGACCACAACTATTCAGCATAGTATATTGTACAATTGTATTGGAATGGCCTGTATTCTGAACGAGCGAAAAGTTTCTAATCTGAGCCGTAGGCGAGAATTACGGATCGCGAGTGTGGAATACGGAATCCCAAACATGTTGTAGACTATACTTTCTCTAACAAGGTTTTGGAAACTCACCAATATTTCAGAGGAAATTTAAAAAAAATTTAAATGTCAAACATCAAATCCAGATATGAATACATGAATTGTTAGGAAGTTACCATGGTAGTAGCCAAACTAACAGCTTCTGATTCGTCGAAATGATTCTAAAAGCATACAGAATCATTCTAAACGGCATACGGGATCATTCTAAACAATTTTTTGGAATGTCACTCGTTCCGAAATAATTTTTGGTTATGGAATATGCAAATTTCAAAACAGTGTTGGAGAAAACGAGTTCTCTTTTATAAAACCAATAATGTTTTGGAATCTTTCAAACAGTTTGAACTTTACTGATCCAAAATAACAAAGTCTGCAACATATTGATGTTTTGGCACTTAATCATCATGGCGCCAAATGTTAACTGAGATTTCCATTACAACAAACTAGAATTGCCGTTATAAGAGAAGGATATGATTAGGTATTCAGAATCAAAGTGTCTTTTATGTAAGGGAGTTGGTGGAAAGAGCGGTCGCTTAAAGAGTGGGATCTACCGTCTGCTTCGAGACTGTCCTCTGGCCGACCATACGACGCCCATCTGATCAAGCCGCAAACTCTGCCATCAAGTTCCTCTTTCTGTATGAAATGGGCACAATTCGCGGCACCTTATGTGTGCCATCATTGCGATTAATTTGTATTGCAATATTTGCCGACTACGCGTCAAACGATTACACGAGGAAATGCAAACAGAGATGAGTCCTTGTCCATATCGAAACTGTGGATGGATGGTCAAGCAGTCGCCTGAGGTGTCGGCCTCGACTTAGTATCCAAGAAGGAGTTCTGTGGCAGACCACACTCCATAGACCCCTAAAGCTGTGGATCTTACCACCAAATCTCCCAACTAAGGATAACAGGTGCAAATCATTAGCATAGGATGTGTGGTCGAGTATTGTTCTACATTTGACGGTTACTCGTCAAGCGGTTACACGAGTAGATGAATCTTTGCCCATATCGAATCGTAGTTAGATGGCAGACCACACGTCGCTACTCTCAAAGCTGTAGATTTTGACACCCAATCCCTCAATTGGGGGTAACGGGCGCAAAGCCACAGCAATAATGTATGGTGGAGTATTATATCCGTGTAATACTTTGTTAGTGACTCGTCAACCGGTCTGGACTCTCAGGAGTAATGGTTTCAATAGGCAAAGGCTGCTCAGAGGTGCTAAGTCATCTCTGCGAGTGAGATGCGTATCAAATCACCTGAAGAGCCAGTAGGGTATGGGTAGTGTCCCGCCCTCACCAGTGGGTCCAAATCAGGATAAGTCTTGAGGAGGAAGCGTTGGCAAAGTACTGGTAGCCAGCTAGATACAATGTCTGTGACGAGTGTGATTGATTTACCAATCCCTGCCTATGTGCGTTAAGCGGCGGTACGGGTTTGTAATTGATAGTGTCCATGATGACACGCATTGCATTTCAATCATGATTGAAGCCTTGATTGAAAAATTCCAATCAATCCAATCAGAGGTGGTTAAACTGATCTTGAATCATTTATTGACTGCCAACCTCAGAATTTTCCTCAGCATCAAGATAGTTGTGTCATCTCTGAATTATACAAATTCAGTTATCCAATATTGCCTACTGAAATAAGATGTGAAATAGGTCAGATTTGGAAAATCGGATCTTGTCACGATTTGTGTTATCACGAGCTTCATGTGAGATCTAGCCTTAACAACATATCACATTTTAAGTGAATGGTGAGCAAGCTATGATTTTTTGGGAACTCTAATACAGATGATACAATCTCTCCTTTCTCATGGGGATTGATATTTGAATGCCTCAACTTGATTTTCGTAGTATTTGCGCTTTCCCAATTGATTATAGTTGCTAACAATGCTGCTATGGTCAACTAATTCAGATACAGGATCAGAGAGAATAAAAGTGAGCATAATTCTATAATAAGACAAGTTATCGTGTGCTGATCTCACAATATTTCTTATAGCACTAATAAATACTCTTGAGTATGAGTTTAAGAATAATCCTGAGTGTAATACCAGATCTTCTAGAATCCTGCAAAAAAGAGGACCGTCACGAATCCTTGAACGTCCTAATGAAGTGTGGGAAGCAGGCAGCAAAACCGGTAGGTAAAAACCACACTGAACAAAATTGAACCCAACATTTGTGGTGAATGCAGACAACGTCGCAATGGGGTGCCTGAAAGCGGTGTCGTGAACTTCATCATTGAAGTCTTGGCATAATGAAATTCTCCGATAGTCTATCTCCGCAAATGCGTCTTATAATAGAGTTACCGTGATTTTCGATTGGTTCATTGGATTATCACTGCAAAATAGTGAATGCATCTCACAATTTCATAATATTCCTTGAGCAGAACAAAATTGTCTTAGGAAGCATCATTGACTAATTTAGTACCTTGTACTGTTTTGTCCTGATCTATAAGCTCCCTTTTGCAGTAACCATATCAACGGAGAGATTCTGTTTAATGAATAATGAATACGTAAACAAAATTCCCTTTAGGGCATATTTGGGGTTGCCTTTCTGTTTTATCAGAGTTCAAAGGCTTCCACTAATCACGTCAAAAAATTCCTTCTCGCCTTGGGCTGGAATGATCTAATAACCGATCTTATAGAATTTCCTACTTCTTGGATATAGATTCCGTTATTACAGCCTTACTTTTAGATTTTACGATCTCTACCGAAGTGGTCTCGTGTATGATCGGTGGGAAACGTAATCAGCGATATTCGGGCGTGCGACACGTCGCGAATATTAATAACCTCGAAAGACAGGCTGAGGGAGCAAGGTGTGCAATAGGGGTTGAAGAGACGACGTTTCAGCATAGCGCATACGGTAGATTTTTAATCGCTATGAATTAATGAGGCTTCTTCTGTACCGACGGAGAATGGCTTATCGCACTCTGCTAAATGACCTGTGCGAGATAAATTCGATTTCGATTAATCCATCTTGTTTTCGAATTGAAGTGCTCTCGGTTGCAGGAGTTATTCACTTCGAATTTGGAAATAATACGATTCCAGTTTCACAATTCCGTTTTTTATTGTTCAGAAACTTTGCACTATCCAATATAAGTAATGATTCGTAAGTGGATAGCACGACTACCTTTCTAAGAGATATATACTCTAGATAAGATCAACTTTGCTGATAGCAGTTCCAAGTATAATTCTGAGATTACGGCCCATACTTTCTATGAAACAAAATTCAATAAAATCCCTGTTTGAAGATCAGTGATAATATGACGGACAAATAAAACGTTTTCATGATATTTAGATAAGCTTCGTTAAGCTAGAGAATACTGAATTCAAGTCATTAAATTTTACGTCGACAAATGTTATATCTTTATAGCTGTCATGATAAATACGTATTTCATGAGTTGCAATAATATTCTTATTGACATTATCATACAAAACATATCTCGACAATAATTTTCCAAATAAATATTTTTACTTTCAATCTATTAGAAAGAAATCAGTTTTTAGAGTGAATCCAGCTCTTTCAGTCGCAATTCTTCTTCAACGAGAACGGTGAAAACACAGAGCTTTCAGTAGAAACTGTCCTTCCATTCCGTGCAGTGAACATTTCCGGGATCCTGACTTTTCGAGATAATGCTTTGTTATGTAAATGAGTGTTTTCTTTCAGGCGTCGAAAGGTGAACCGAGGTGTGGAATAAATTCTGCTCGGTTTATCTTCAAGTAGCAAGCGTTTAGCCGCCGTAGAACGTATAACAAAACTTGTTCAAATATTTAAGTTTGTAAAATCTTTTGACGAGTGAGATTCTGTGTACTCCCCACGAACGGAAAAGGAGCTCTCGTTGCTCAGTATGAGCCAATCACGGGCATAGCCATTAAACAAACGTATATCATTGTTGAACTTATCAATTACACTTAGATTTGTCTACATAATATTCGGAATGCAGAAATTCACAAAAAACTTCAACTGACAGAGAAGATGATGAAGTTGAGAGATTATCAGCAGTTAGATCCTTGAAAGCATCAGATGACAGTAGTACACGATGATTGGGATGCCGCCATTGTCGTTCGCTTCGTCATAAACCAACTTATTATTGTGCATTTCTCCCATAAATATTGCAAAAATATATTTAACAGTATTGAAGCAGCACCCAGCGAAGAGAGTAGGAAAGAAGGTTCTGTACCGACGGAGAATGGCTTATCGCACTCTGCTAAATGACCTGTGCGAGATAAATTCGATTTCGATTAATCCATCTTGTTTTCGAATTGAAGTGCTCTCGGTTGCAGGAGTTATTCACTTCGAATTTGGAAATAATACGATTCCAGTTTCACAATTCCGTTTTTTATTGTTCAGAAACTTTGCACTATCCAATATAAGTAATGATTCGTAAGTGGATAGCACGACTACCTTTCTAAGAGATATATACTCTAGATAAGATCAACTTTGCTGATAGCAGTTCCAAGTATAATTCTGAGATTACGGCCCATACTTTCTATGAAACAAAATTCAATAAAATCCCTGTTTGAAGATCAGTGATAATATGACGGACAAATAAAACGTTTTCATGATATTTAGATAAGCTTCGTTAAGCTAGAGAATACTGAATTCAAGTCATTAAATTTTACGTCGACAAATGTTATATCTTTATAGCTGTCATGATAAATACGTATTTCATGAGTTGCAATAATATTCTTATTGACATTATCATACAAAACATATCTCGACAATAATTTTCCAAATAAATATTTTTACTTTCAATCTATTAGAAAGAAATCAGTTTTTAGAGTGAATCCAGCTCTTTCAGTCGCAATTCTTCTTCAACGAGAACGGTGAAAACACAGAGCTTTCAGTAGAAACTGTCCTTCCATTCCGTGCAGTGAACATTTCCGGGATCCTGACTTTTCGAGATAATGCTTTGTTATGTAAATGAGTGTTTTCTTTCAGGCGTCGAAAGGTGAACCGAGGTGTGGAATAAATTCTGCTCGGTTTATCTTCAAGTAGCAAGCGTTTAGCCGCCGTAGAACGTATAACAAAACTTGTTCAAATATTTAAGTTTGTAAAATCTTTTGACGAGTGAGATTCTGTGTACTCCCCACGAACGGAAAAGGAGCTCTCGTTGCTCAGTATGAGCCAATCACGGGCATAGCCATTAAACAAACGTATATCATTGTTGAACTTATCAATTACACTTAGATTTGTCTACATAATATTCGGAATGCAGAAATTCACAAAAAACTTCAACTGACAGAGAAGATGATGAAGTTGAGAGATTATCAGCAGTTAGATCCTTGAAAGCATCAGATGACAGTAGTACACGATGATTGGGATGCCGCCATTGTCGTTCGCTTCGTCATAAACCAACTTATTATTGTGCATTTCTCCCATAAATATTGCAAAAATATATTTAACAGTATTGAAGCAGCACCCAGCGAAGAGAGTAGGAAAGAAGGTTAGCAAGAAACAGAGGCAATCACGATTGGAGGGAATTTTCATAAAAGATTATAAATATTGAAGCTTTTATCAAACCATCATGCAAATAAGGTCTCATTTTGATGATTCAGCAATCGACAGTAAATAGGACCACTTATTTTGTTTGAAAAATCTACCCTGTATCTGGATCTATACAAAAAAAAACGGATAATTTGCCACGCAAGTCAGAAAGAAAAATCTTCTTACTGAAACGCTAGATTAGGAATTGATTACTTATGAAATCACTTAAGTTGAAGTTCTAGAGCGCATCAGGAGAACCTAACTGTATCCTGGCACAAAGATGGTTCAAAACAAAATAAAAGGAAAGTTGGCGTAGGTGTATATGGACCATGATGTCAAATTAGGATATTTCTAATGCTACAATCCTTCAAGCTGAGAGATATGCAATTAATCCTTATGTTGAAATAAATCTGATGAAATGTCAGAGAACAACAACTAATTATTTTATGTCGACAATCGAGTCAAAAAGTGATAAGCTTCTACACCTGTAAGTCTAAGTGGTCTACAATTGCACAGGAACTCTCTAGCAATTGGCTGAAAAAAACCACGAGACATTTTAGTAAGTACCAGGGCATGAGGATTAATACAATGAAAAGTTAGTTAAGCTTACTAGAAAGGAAGCTAAGCTGACATACCATGAATCTAAGCTTTCACACGTACTCTTCAAATGCCACCTGAAAAAAAATATGACTTACGGGCGGATTCAGTCAGAACCTTGTACTGGATAAACACAAGAGAAAAAAAAAAACAACAGGCGAGAAGACATATCAAACCTCGCCTACTGGTTAAAGTGTTATTAACTCTCAATAAAGAAGATTTTAGAATTCTAACGAGCTTTTTGACCGGTCACGATTCTCTAAAATACCGATTTCATAAAACTAGTGAGACAGAACCCAATATTTGTCGTCTAAACGTTGGAGCTTCAGAGCACATTTTGTGTAACTGTCTGATGGTCTGTACATTGAGCCAATTGGACTACTTCAGAAAGGCCTACTTCACAGCAAACAAAGTAAACTTGGGAACAGATGCATCACAAAAGATCTGATAGGTTGCAACCATAATAGTATTCTGACGCAAAAAGTCCTCGCACACTAGAATAATATCAATAAAATACTATAGTCAAAGTATGAGGCTGGCAGCCTAGTTAATGAGAAAATACACATCGCAATAGGATCTTCCACGATTTTCAAAAAATCTGGAAAATGAACTTTGAGCACATCAAAAAACTATTGGCACTGATTTCCATGTTAGGAGAAATCGTTGTGATTGACAAACACGATTTCAAAATGAACGATGTTTGAAAAGGTCACGAAAAACCGCCATGTTGCTGTGACGTCAATAGGCACGTTGGCGCTCGGCTGTAACATTGTTTTTAATAGTCAGCAGTAGAGAACCTCGGTTAAAAAAAAAATATATGGCCAATAAATATTCTATTATACCTGGGTGTGATAGCAGCAACCATCAGGAACCAAATACGTTGTTTATAGATGTCTCAACAAGGGAACTACGAGAAAAGAGGCTACGACAAATCCGACGTGATACCACGAGTGTCTCGTTTGACTTTCGGAACATCACATTGCGGAAACTATTTTACTGTGGGAACATATTCCCAATAAGTCACTGACAAAAGCTGATACACATAATTAGCTGTCATCGATTTTTATTACAAGTTCGAGACAACATTTAACTATATGAAACCCTCCAAACAAGTAACAGAAAACGAACTCAACATCCAACAACACACATTGTTATTCACTATTTCGTATGCATTTGAAATATCAATGTATATTCACACAATTAAAATGGTATCCTTGAATATCACCAATTGAACATTGAATATTTCCAATGGCTATGTTTTTGACCTAAAAACAATGAAATTCACACAACGTATCGGCAGCTCATGATCAGCTACAGTCATCAGGTGAACTGATAATACTAAATTACAACAAGAAACAGTGAAGTATTCATAAAAAAAATTAAAACAAGGAGGCATTTATCAACGACTTGGTTAACCATGCGATACTGGTCTCTTGTTGTGTGTTCTTGAGATTGGCTAGTGAATTGTTCTTGAAGAGGCTCAGTCATGCTATGTTGGTTTGTGATCAAGTGATGACGAGAGATCTTTCCTTGAAGACTAAAAACAATATCTCCATTTTTCATTTTGATGGCTGCCTGTCTGAATTTTCATTTGAAATGTTGACTTCTTCCTGGGGTATCTTGGCCTGGTCTCATTGGATGGGATGATGATTTTCCCAGGCGTGCTCTGCTATTCCTGATTTGGTTGCTTCACTTCCCTTCGTATGCCGTTTGTGTTCTTGGACTATAAGTTCCAGAGGTCTTCTTGTTCATCCCACATAGGCTCCACACACTCGCAGTTGATTTGGTAGACTCCAGTCTTTGTTGTTGTTTGAAGTTTGGTTTTGAAGAACATATTCTTCAACGTGGTCGATCTCTGAAATTTTGTCTTTACGTCGAATTTCTCACATACTATTCTAATTTTCTCAGAGACTCCTTTGATGTTTTGGATGAAAAGTTTGATTTCTGCCTTGGTAGCTTTTCTAGAGGAACGTTCTCTTTCTGAATTTCTGATGAAATTTATAAAATCTTCATTATGATCATTTTTTTTGAGAGTACAGATGACCTCTTTCACTTCTTGTTTGCACCAATCTTGTATACTATAATGTATTGTAGTAGCCCTAGAAATCAGTGTTCTTGCCACACCTATTTTTGTATTTTCGGCATGCTTTGATCCAAAATTCAATTATCGGCCTGTATGAGTCTGTTTTTGGTATACTGATGTTTGTATACTGTTGCTCTTTTTTGTACCATGACATCCAGAAACGGAAGATATTTGCTGGCTCCAACATTCATTGTAAAACTGTTGAGAGAGTCTACAAACAATCGATATTCTACCTCTCCTTGACTCCAAATGATAAAGGTTCCATCTACATATCTTAACCAAGCCTTAGGCTTTGCTTGAGTTGATTGCAGGGCCAAACTCTGAGAGAACTTCATGTAGAGATTAGCGATGACTGGTAATAATGGCGATACCATGGGCAAACCGTGTTTTTGTCGATAGAAATGATTATTCACTTGAAAATAGGACGTGACAGAATCAAATGCTATGCCAACAATTCTTTTATGGGTTAACATTGGATATTCACTAGGACATTTCAGTTGTTCAATGTATCGTGTGAAAATCAATAAATTACTAAAACAATATTTTACCACACTTTGCACACAAAAATTGACATTAAACTGTCAAGAGAAAGATCCAAAATGAAGACTTACCTCTGAACTTTATCAATACTCGTTTCAGCTGTATTGAAAAATACTTTTTGAGAAAAAGTCGACAGCCATCAACTAGTGAACCTCTAGCAAATTACCTGACTGTCCGTTCATATATCAAAACTCATTTTGTGTCTGATTTTATTGTTAGTCGAATTATTCACGGTTTCCATCTCTTATGCAATTATTCCTGATCGGCAACATGCGTGATAACGTCACAGCGAAGCTTGGCAGATATCAACGTTTTGACGATCACGTGACAAAACTTCACTATTTTGTAGATTATTTTTTGAAACAATGCAGTAGAAAAAAAAAGTTCCATCTACATGAGGTTATTAATCCCACGTTGAGACACAAAAAAAGTTACATTGCTTTTCTTTAAGGAAGACCCTATTGAAAAAGGATATTATAGTAGTTGTACGGAAATATTGTGATGGATTTCTTTGATTAGACTCTGGAATACTTCGAGATGATTCTAGCAGCCTCTCGGAAGGCTATAGAATTGTTGCAGGCCACTCAGGTGAACAGAAGAAACTTCACCTTCTGTCCATATACAGAACCGGGACGTTTACTCGAAAGGTCATGGAATAAATCCAATGGTCGGAGAGTAAGTGAAACTACAGAGCAGGTCAATATGAATTTCAGCGATATGAATATTTCTGGGCAATATTTTTAAATTCCACCAATCCTTGGATGAATAGTGTATACTCCACTACAATTTAATGCACTGAATCTGGAACAAGGTGAAATTTCTTTGTAATTCACAAAATTATTTGTGTCCCGTTTACAGGAAACATTTTTTATTGCTGATTGATAGTTATCCTTGACAATTTCATGGCGCTCCCTTAACAATGCAGGTTATGGTTTACACAATGCTCAATACATGTATGGTGTTATGTATCCAGCTCGATGTAGTATATTTTCGTCGACATTATTATCAATCTTAGTTATTTGCTAGTTTATTGTCTTCATTGTACCGTGCACAGTCAGTGTAGTGCAGTGTTTATGAAAATTAATGCACATATTGATAATGAGTTAGCGGAGATGTTGATAATTTATAGTCAGGCAAAACGAAATTCTCTATTCTCACAACGTCTGTACTTGGAACATTTTAATTAACAGTCACATTGCAATCAACGTGTATTTGTGAAGATCAATTAACGCCTCCAAAACATTGAATCTTATCAACTGTTAACGATTTCCTATATATAAAAATATGCCTCCCACGTAATAATTTTCAGGTCAGAGAAACAGACCGAAGAAATATTTCTCTCTATTTCTGGAACTGCTCATAATTCAAAATGAATAAAAAAATGGTGCAAAATCGTCGATAAATTAGAATAATTTTGAAGTATTGGTATTTGAATGTAAGGAATAATATTTACAGCGTATATGAAAAATGGATTTGCCTGAATTATCTCCATGAATACATCTTAATTCTAATGTGAAGTGGTTTTCCGAGAGAGTCGAAGCAATGAATCTTTCGTTATGACTATAAGGTCGACAGTAAATCGAACATAATTTTAATACGGAAATGGCTGTGCAATTGAATGGTTGGTTTCGGACGACGCGCGCCCAACTCCGAATCCTAACCGGAAGCTCCATTTCAATCGGAAGCGATTATAACAGACCAATAAAATGGAAAATCGGAAAATTACATTCTATTGTTTCATCCACCCTCTGACTTTTTATCTCCGCTGTTGTTCCTTTGTTTTATTTAGAAATTATGAAGCAGACGTAAACAATGAAAATAAATTTTCCCTATCATCCAAACGATCTCTATAAATAATTGCATATAACTATGACCACAATACATGTCACTGAGAGATTACTGTCTCTGAATTTAAAATATGACTTACATCGCAATGAAAATTGTTCAGCTATCGATCCACCAAGTTTAGCCCAAAATGAGACATGTAAAGAAGCAAAATTCGAGTACATTGCGAATTTGTAAGACAATTACGATAATAATACTCTTGCATAATTGACTACAACTGAATTAGAACCTTCCATTATATGAACACATGATTAGCAATCAATCTATAGAAGGAATCGGGGCGTGCATTTAATTGATTGAAATTAAGTCTATAGGTATTATATTGTTCATCACTACAATGAACTATCTGTTATCAGATAACATACAATAGATCATAAATTCATGTTTCCACTACGGAAATTTGAATTGAATTTCATGGAAACTGTTAATACTCTAATATGTTTTCAATTGAAAGAGTCGGATACAAACATTATTTTCCTGGATATTGAACTTTATTTATTGATTGTTTCTGTTTTTGAATCGATTTAAAAGCAATTTTGCATTGATAAAACATTGTCATATCAACCAAGTACGTTATCAATCTTTATTACTCCATACTATAATTCAGAAGGCTGCGTGATCATAGCAATCAACACAAAATTGTGCTTCCAGCGGTCATATCTCCTTATTCTTCAAGTTAAGTTTCAGGAGCTTTATTCTTTGCAATACATCGATCGTACTCGTAGCGGTCAATATCCTTTTCCTAAAATAGACATTAGGGAGTTTTTGCAAGCAACCGCTAATGAAACGTCAACGCTAATGTCAAAAACGATTTCCTTTGTGCATTCGTACTGAAACTGACAAATTTGTTCATTGTAACGTTATTTATGTCTGGTAATCCTTGAAGTTTCTTGTAAGTACTCTGTAATTCGAGCTAGCATTATTCAGCAAGCATTCTCGAAAAAATTGTATTGTACGTTAGCGTTATCGTATCAATAGCGGACGCTTGCAAAAACTCTCTACTCTCACTTATTAAAAAAAAATTGTAAAAAATGGTGATACTACCAACACACTAATGAAATGATACATTGTCAACGGCAGGTCACATTTCCTTTTATAGATGAATTTGTTGTATGCTAGCTCGCTTCACTCGCTTGTTTGGAAGACATTTCTAAATAGCACCTGATTGCGCTGTGCGCGCCTGTGAGGCCGAACTTGTGCTCAAGATAACCAAGAAGGGTACAAAACTCTTCATGTTAGGTCGAAATCTAGTTCATTGTGAAACCACTGTTTTCAGCAGTGCTTCTTAACGTATGAGTCGCGAAAATGTCATATTTATTAAAAAAAGATGATCAAATGCTACGTAGGTCATAGGATACCACAAATCAACAAATACCTACGAGTCATATAGACCATTATGTGACGAAGAACAGGTACACATCCGGATCAATGTGATGGTTTTGCCTGTTTCTTGTTAACCAATTTTTCCCACCGCTAAGTTTAGATAGTCTGTCTTTTATTAGAAACATCGACAAAAACATCAACTGGCTCAAGTGCAAGATGGCAAATAGAATCAAATACTTCAGAGCTTCTGTGGTTAGTTGTAGGTGTTTTGTTTCACTATTCAGCCAAAAGGTATCTAACGTGGTGACAGACCTGAACTCCAGATGTAACATGCTACCAACAGATAATTCCAGCAAATTATCATCTGGGTTGGTTTCCAAACTGGCCATGTCTGTAGTTGCATTTGAGAACGAAATAATGATCCATCTTTATCCAATGTCTTTTGCAGGTACTCAATGAAACAAGGACAAAGTTCTTCTTCCAATTTCAGCAAGACAGGTCTATATGATTTGATGTTTATCTCAGACTCCACTTCTCTAATATAAGATCGAGTCAAAAAAAAAATTGACAAAGTTGTTTTGCCTTATAGAGCAAGACCCCAGGCCCGCCAGACCTTACTTATTTTCTGAGAAACAAAATGTGCGGAATAGAGTAGTGTTAGTATATACTTTGATCATACGCATACTAGCTAGTTTGTGGCGACGGCCAATTTACAGATACAAGGAGCTAGCGGTACGTTAAGACATTACTTACTCTTCTTGAAGTCTTTAGTGCTGATTTTGAGGTATGTTTCAGAGAATATTATCAAAAATTGATAATCAACACTGCTAGACACTTTCCATTAGTGGTAATTTCTGCAAGACTCTTCAAAGCTCACAAAGAATAACGGGATCTTGCTTACAGTTTGAGTGCTAATTTTTATATATGACACACCTGAAGGGTACAATTTCAATACTTTTTGTCAACAGCAAAATTAATCGTAGGGCTAAACATCTTTCAGACACATCTAAAATATCGCTGTGAGTAAAAGCGCAAGGTCACTACTCGTAGGCTTGATAGTAAGTGAAGTATCTATGGGCATCCAACTCTTCCTCAGTCTGGCTATTTATAAAAAGTCTTGAAATTATTCACTGAGTATTATATATAAAAACTAGGACCTAGGCTAAAAGTAAGATAACAATATTTTTTTGTGAGCTTTAAAGCATTTAGAAGGAATTACTGCCGATGAGAAGTGTCTGGCAGTGTTGATTATCAGTTTTCAACAATATTCTCTGGAACATACATAAAAATCAGCACTTAGACTTCAAGAAAAGTGAGTATTGTCTTGATGTACCTATAACACCTCGTATCTATAAATTGGCCGTCGGCACAAACTAGTAAATATGTGTATGATCAAAGTACCGACTAACACTATTCTAATCCACAAATTTTTTTTCTCAGAAAATAAGTAAGGTCTGGCGGGTCTGGGATCTTGGACTATTATGAATGATGGCTACATGCTATTTTAAGTTTTTCGTAGAGCCATGGTTTTTGTCTTTAGCGGTAATGACTTTGTCATGTCGTACTTGAAGACTTTTATTCAAGGTATTGGAATGCTCGAATGGATCAGAAAGAAGAGACAGTATTGATCCATGCAACATGAGTGTTATGTTAAGCATTATGACATGAGGCTCGCTTACACTCAGGTCGCGAACAAGATTTTGCCCACTACTTCAAATGTATTAGACGAAACAGATCTTCTTCCACGATCATATATGATCGAATTTAGGACGAAGTCATCTAGTTATGCGCGCTGTACTTCGTTCAGTATTGACACGAATCTTTTTTGCCGTCAAATTCCCATTGTGCTACTTTTTGGGTCGTCATCTAGATCATTTAAAGTCGCCTTCTCCAAACTCGATGAAACCTGGGAGTCTCTTGGAGCAACAGAATCCACCATTTCTATTTTTGCATTCGGTAATCGATGATTCTGGGGCTCTCGTTGAGGTATTCAGTCAGATGCCGCTTCTCCAGACTGACAAACTACATTACTTTTGACGATACGTTTACACCACTATCAACGGTGTACTTGGTGATTCCTGTCGTCCAAACGACGTGTGCGTGTCATAATCTACAGTACGCTTAGCACAGCAATTCGAATATGACCCTTTTCTTCGCAATGCCAGCATCTAATTCTTTGTCTCACTCTCGAAGATGTGGATAGACAAAGGGAAGGGGACTGCGGTAGTCGTGATCATCCTCCTCTTCATGTTCCAAAAACCTCATTTTCCCCGCCATCATTGATGTTTTCGTGGCAGCTTGGATTTTCAAGGCTTTTGTTAGCGCTTTCCTCACTATTTCGGACTCGCCAACCGCACAACTTGGCCAATCTTTTCGTCGCCAACACCGTCTACGAATTGTTTTACTGCTACATATTCCTGTACTGAGCCTGAACAATTTTCAAAAACCTTTCTGGCCAGACTCCACACAACATACTCAAACGTAGTCAGGTCAGATCCTCTTTATATGTGTGCGGACTCATAGTTGTCCATGTAATAGTTCTTTTATGTGTTCCATCTTGAAGTGCAGCTCCAATCCAGATGTAAGCTTTCCATAATCAAAACGTTATTGTTCAGTTAAATCTGAGAGGATCGTTATGCTGCATCCTGAAGCATTTTAGCCAGTACAATTGCTATTTGCAATTTTTATCTATATCAGCTCTAATTGAGCAAAATATCCATTTAAGGATGTCGGTCTCAGGATGAAATTAGCTGTAACTTATCTTGGAGTAGATTCTGAAATACTTTACATCCATACGGCTGCGCCAACATCATTGTGACTTAGACTCTGCAGTTTTTTGGTGACAATCAAGTCAATTTTTCTTTTCATGTCATGTTCAACTTGTTTGATTTGATGCTTCAATTTACAAAGCTCTTCATTTACTCATCTGCTTGACTAAGAATTCTTTCACTGCCTTCATCTCTTCTGTCACGATCTCTTTCACTGACTCAGCTACCGCCTCTTCAACTACTTGAATCTCTTCAGCAATTGCGCCTTTAACTGCTCACATCTCTTCAGCTACCGCTAACTTCATATCTTCAGTAGACTCATTTATTATTCTCCATGGCCTTCATACCTTCCGTAGACTCAGCCATCATCGTCTCCATGAATGCCATATGCGCCACAAAAATCATTTTCAGCTCAGCTGCCGATGTTTTCATGAACTCCATCATCATTTTCAGCTCATCCACTGGTGGCCATGATTCTTGTCGTGAGCATTTACAGCAGCCCCATCACAGTTTTGAACATTTCACAGTATTGCTACAGAGTTTCACTTTTTCCGTCCGAATCCAAAATTATTTTACTTTATTTTCCAGGATCCCACTTCTGACATCAATTTGTCATGATGAGAAGAATTATCGACGGTTGAATTAGGATATGATATTTTGTATTAAAAAGCTCAAAGAGTTACCTTATTTCCAATCGGTAATAAATATTGATACTTTGATCAATAATTGAGCTTGATCTTAAAGAAAATGTATTTTTGTCAAAATGATGATTCTGCTATCTTATTGCGAAGCCTGGAGTTCATGCTCGCGAGGTAAACCGGACCGCTAGTTGATCATACTACGTTTCGTTGATCAATTTCTATTTTATTTTGCTTCAATGAAAATATTTTTCTTCCATGTACGAGAATAGAGTCCCCAACGTCCAATAATTTTTCAAATACTCATTTACCTATGTCATATGATTTTTGCGTATGCTTCATATTCCAGTGTTTTCTCCATCCATTCTCATTTCATGCCAGTAATATACGAGGGTTCTACATTTAATTCTAAATGAAAAGTAAACAGTAATTTGGTTTCGAGCAAACCTGTGTCATACATTGAGTATTTGAGCCTGCTTCAGAATGTTTGATAATTTCTAGTTAGCAATGTAATTTATTTGTTCATATTCTTATGTTCATAGTTTGAGAAGTGCAGCTCTCTTTGCCCATTTGCTTTCACGAGATGAATAGAAGCAAGGATCCTAGATGAAGTTTTCTCAAACGATTGTTAAATTATTCATAGTTAGAGTACACTTTGAAGATGCATTACATTATCCGTTCATGTGTTTTCTTTCCTCGAATGAAATTATAATGTATCAAAATTGACGATTGAGGGCAAGATGAATAGATGTACCGCATTAAACAGAAATTATTATCAAAATGAGCGTGATAGCTTTTCGTAATCCAATTATTCTCCTTTGATTATAACTTTTTCTCGTGGAATAAAACCTGTAGTATAGGCTATGTGCAAGGGGGCGGAGTTTGAACAAATATCGATGCGAGCGCTCATGGTGAGCACAATTGTAAACATCGAACTCCATTTCTCAGAAAACGTCATTGAGCTGTCATTGAGCATTGTAGTTTAAAAGTGAGAATAATTGCATATAAAACATGGGAAAACTTTTGTTCTGTTTCAGGCTGTTGTGTTAAGGATGATTCAAGTCAAATATGGCTTCATAGATTTCATGTACCCAATTATAACATAAAAAAACGAGTGAAGTGAATCAAAGCGGTGAATAGAATATTGTCTGTCTTTCACTATTAATCTATATAACAAATATGTTTGTAATTCAATTGTGAAATTAGAAATATTCATCATCGATTTAGGATTCATGAATTCACCTCTATCTCTAATTTGTAAGATGTTTCAGTGATAGAAGTCTGTCAGATGCACTTCGCAATAATTTTGTTGTTAATATTGTCAGCAACATATTCTTCAACATGTTTAATATGGCAAGACTAATTTCACGTTTCTCTTCAATGCTTCCTCGGTAAAAGGGATACAGTGTTTGATAAATACAAACCCAATCTGCAAGATCATCGGCTTCATAATTTGAGGTTATCCTGTCAATTTGGACGAATCAAGACGTTTTCTCTATAATAGGTACGTTATAATTGAAGAAAAAAAAATAATTTCAACGTACCTCTTATGCTGTACAATCTATATCATAAGCACACAGCTGAATTAAATAATTTTAGTACATTTAAAAGATTATAGGTATGAAACAATGATAAAATGGAGTTCAATCATTCACCATTGCCCGCTAGAGGCGCTAGTAGACTTCATGCACGTAGCCTATATAACATACTAATACATAAATATCAACTGGAGAATAAAGATGTCTGCATTTGTGCTATGTTGCCATAGAAGCTGAACTTTAATCTTGTCACAGAAGATTCAAGTGGCATTTACAAAAAATACGTTTCACGGTTCTGAAAACATCGCGGAATACACAAGACCAGGTCTTTCAAATGATCATCTTCAAGCTCTTTCTCTGAAATTAAATTCTATTTTATGAACCGTGATACAGATGTTTCCAAAGCAGAGGTTTCAAGCATGCATGTTGATAGGAGTGGACAATCTTTCATGTGAGAATTGCTCTCAACATTTATAATCAATATAATGGATCATCACCTATTCTCATCATGGATTTTGATTCTATTTTGACTGGATGCGAAGAGTAAGCTCATCGTTATCTCTTCAATTGTTAATGTGATAATTCGTGGAAACAGCGTACGTAATCAACGAATATATCTTTTCAGATCTCTCGGGATCAACAAATTGCAAACATCTGTGTTATAATGCTGTAAATTCAACTATAATCAACTAATTTTAACAATATTACATACGACTCCCTAATTATCAGTTAGCAAACATGTTCAAATAAATAATATCCACATCAAAATTTAATTGGCACACAAATTACCTACATGGTAACATACATACTACAGAATATGAATCCCATAAACCCGATGAAATTCGACCGATTTGAACACTGCCTGTTCGTAATTCGACATATGTATTGTTATGTTTTTCTTTCGTAAGCAACACGTAATTATCTATCGATTTGAGGAATAAATTCTTCTCTTTGTTGTATACACGTTAATCAAGTTCATCAAAGGATAGCAATCGAGGCGGTCGTCATTAATTGATTCATGTGAATATTATTCTTACTGTGGATTTTTCATTTAGAGTTAGTGTTCATTAAGAAAATGGACAACTGAGATATGTTTCTTTTAGGACTTGGATCTATTCAATAAATGCGATCAAACATGAAATTAACACATATTAACATCAGACATTATGTATTTCAAATAAGATATCAATAATTTTTTTTGGTACAGTATAATCCCAGCTATAGTTTTCTACAATGCTGGATACTTTTCGATACCGACAAATGTGCGGATGCTGTAGTTCTTGTCGTAAATGTAATGAGTCGACAATATGTACTGGAAATCAGCTTTTTGTTTTTTTTTTCAAAAATTTCTGAGCGTCTGAAATAAGTTGGATTGAGTTTGTTCTATTCTAGTTTATATGGAAAAGAAATCCAACTCAGGAAGACCAATTCATTCCTTTAAGTTATCCAACTACCTACTCCTGGAATTGAACGATCTGAAGAGACTCATGATTAGTATGTAAATGTGAATACTTCACTGGGGATTACAGAATACTTGGCTATACGCAGCATGATATTATCATCATCGTAGCTGAAGTACACAACGACATGAATCGTTCTTTATTTTCCAAACAATTACTCATTTTTACACTGCCGATCTTTAATATGATAGGAAAAGTATTGTAACCATGATTTTTTGACAGTTTGAGATGAATCTTCACGTTTCAGACACAACTGAACACGAAAATCATCAATAAAAAAAAGTTGGTCTGTCAGTCTGTCTGTAAGTCTGTGCGGAATTGCGATAACTTGAGAACGCGTACGAATTACCGAATGAAATTTCATATTTAAGTTTTTCATCAAAAAGCTAAGTTCAAGATCGTAGATTAGCTTTTTTCAACCAGTGCAAAACTTTATTGACGGAACTATTTATCATGAAAAATGGAATAAATAAAACTAATCCTTGAATGATCTGGCACAACATTCATCAAAAACATTTCTCAAAATTATTAGCGGT
Organism: Dromius quadrimaculatus; assembly: GCA_963989225.1. Taxonomy (NCBI): domain Eukaryota; kingdom Metazoa; phylum Arthropoda; class Insecta; order Coleoptera; family Carabidae; genus Dromius; species Dromius quadrimaculatus. Next base: position 12,142,015 of record OZ022328.1, read on the forward strand.
TTATTCGTTACTATCAAAATTTGAATTATTTTGAGATTCATTATATTTTTCTGAACCAAAGAGATAATGAGAATCATTATCTGTAGTTAGAATTATGATCACTCATATTTTGACATTACATGCAAACATTTGTTAATTGTTCTTTAAAATAGGTAATTTGGCTCTATCGTTTTTGATATCAAATTAAAGCTCTTGCGATTGTAAAGATAATTCTTGTAGAAGAGTCAAAGTGGAGATTCAAAACGATTGTTAACTGTTTCTTCCGTGAATCATTTGAATGATGTCTAGTTTGGTATCAATTTTAAGCTCTCGGGGAGATAAGCTTAGCAGATATCAGAAATAAATAATTGGGTAGTGACATCTACGATATCATCTTCAAATTACACTTCTGGCGATGAAACGACAGACCTGTATATACCAATGGATTGAAGACTCCGAAAATTAAGAAAAGGACTCTTCATTTTCCAAAATACCTGTTTTATGTGAGGACAAAAAATAATCGTGATCGGCCATTTCAGTTGTCACTTTGATAATTGGGTTCTATCACGTATATAAAGTAATAATGCCATATGAAAGTTTATTAAATTTTGTATTGTGATTATTTTTTTACACAATTTTTTGATAAACATTACATTTTACATCAATAAATTAAAAGCCTCAAGTTTTGAATACGTCGGAAATTGCCGTAAACACCCGAGCGCAATCGATGTACATGTGACGTCACTTTGGTGCTCAGAGCACAGATTACCTATTCACTCAAAGTAATTACTGAACGTTATTGCAAAAATATATATTAGGAGAAAAATTATGTAGATGTTGTTTTGTTAATTTTCATCCCAACACACAAAAAAATGTCCTAATTAGATTCTTGTAAGCAGAAAGGTACTGATAAAATGTTATCACCGGTGATGTTTTGACGTTTGAGGTTATGGTGCTTCATATTTTATTTTGAGATGGATTTGATATTTAGTTATGAGCTAAAGTACACAAAATTCTTGTGCGTAAACTCACCATAAGATGAAAATTCATAATAATTGTAAACAAATATCAATTTGAAATCTTACTTAGATAAAGAATGCAATAGGTCAAATTCAAATATATGTAAATATCACGCAGCCATATTTTAATTGTGATTGATAAATACTGTAAAATATGAATAATTATTATATTGTTCATATTTATAATACCTGACAAATTTCGAAACTATAAGTATGTGGTGTATCAAAATGAATGAATATAACCAGAAACTTGAGCAAGTACGAGTACCTTCAAATGCTTCAACGGTGGAAGGTGATATGACGTCATTAATATATCACCTCAAGTGGGTGGCAAGTCATGAAAAATTATAGAATAGGTATCCAGGAGTGATTCTTCCTTTTACAATACAAGTTTTATTTTCGCGTTGAATACACACATAACCTATTCTCTAGCATTATCACAAAATGATTCTTGACTGGATTTGTACTAAAAGATGTAACAACATTTGCATATTGAGAAAATAATTTCAAAAAACTGCTCACATTGATAACTTAATACCTCGTGCTTCTAGAGTATTGAATTTTTTATTCACCACTATGTATTCAAAAATCATAAATGGAATAATTTCTGGTATATTACTTGAATTAGCTTTTGTGAAATTATCTTTGAGACAATTTGCTTATATTAAACTGGCGTGGGTACACATATAATTTGTAACACCTGTGGTACACTGGGGTATGATATACCCCATTCATTATCATTGAACTAAATATTTTGGAATAACAAGTGATGCAAATAACATGACTTTCCATAATCATCCATTTATAATGATTGATAATATAGACATTTGATACGATAATCTGGTATTAGATTGGTTAAAAATGTAATAATGTATTTTATCACAAGAAAAAAGAGGAAGCTTGAGAAATAGGGTAATAATAATTTGTTGAATGCAAAATGCAAATATAAATGATATATAATAATTGTCAGACTATCAAAGAAGCTTTAAAAAATATAACTATATTTATAAAAGGTCTTATTTCATTATTTTTTCTCTTTGTGACTTTCGTCGCAGATTTGATAGCTATGCTTCATGCACACGTATCGAGTACATGTAACACAATTATAGAAGGATTTTCGACCTGATCTCCTTGGGCATATTACACATCGACCTGGATTTAGTTGTCGTTTTCCACTTGATATTGCTTGTACTATTGGTTTTTTAGGTCCCATATCACTAATTTTCTGTATGAATTGACCTTGTGTATATGTATTAGCAAGTCTTTGTTTTTTATGATCCTCAATCAGCGGAAGGCCTAATTTTTCGAAAACCATTCATCCTGTATTGTTCCACGATTGAATTATTTGGATAATGAGCAACCATATAATTGATCCCATTGGTTACTCCATGGGTACACTGGGATATATATACTTCAGATTGATGTGGATCACTTGAACGTCAAGCGATCATTGCAAATGATTCAACGATGTTTATGCGAAAGCCTCATTCGAAGATACCAGGATGGTGGTAGCACTGGGACTGATAATTACGTGACAGGATAAGTTTCCAAGCGAGTGGGGTATGTCATACCCCACTGTATCCACGCCGGGTTAAAATAGTTTTTCCTATAAGAAATTGACGATATAGAAAACTTTATTTGAGTATATAACTGCTGGATTGTTTACTACCGATGTGACGTCACGTAAATGTCTGACCAATTAGAAAGCGTTTTAACACTTCTTTCATTTATTCAAAGTTTATTGATTTTTAAATATCAATTATAATTAATATACTCATTTATAAATTATAAGAATAGTTTTTACACTTATAGTTTGATATTATAGATTGGAAAAATTATATAAAATCACAACTTTATTTTAATGACACAACCCAATACAATGACAGCTGTCATTCTGACAATGACAACTTTCACTTTGAAATATGCAATTAATTGATGCGACACTCTTTATCTCTGTAACAGCAATTAAGCTGGTCATGAAACCTATGGTCGGGGAAATACTCTGTGGCCACAGCGGATTCTCTAAAAGTAAACCCAACATTTAATCATATTAAAATAATGTTTGTGAACAAATCGACACTTGGTTAGTCCTTCATAAGGTTGCAAGAGCTCTCAAACTTGATAAATATTTATCATGAGGCTCCTGGACACTTTTACTCATGAACCTTCAAAGAAATTAGATAACAATTAGAAAGATCATTGAAATGGAAAATTGATCTTTGTCTAGCTGAATTCCCCCATTTTTCCAGAAGACTCAAGCTTCAACGAGTTTAAGTCATTCTTTCTGAACGGCATTACTTTTCTCATATCTTTTGACAGAATTACAGCTACAATATATTTTTTGACATCAAAATCCGTCCAGCATATACAACTTACAAATGAAAATAGCACTAAGGAAGAAACAATCAAACTCCAAATATGGTTTTTATAGTTTTCAACGATCCTTCTTTAATTTCATTCAACACAACCATTTGATCAATTGAAATAAATACTGCAGTGTTTACAACAAAGGTTGCGTACAGTGATGATAATTTAATGAAGCGACTGTATACAACATATTTTTTCCAACGGCAACATCTCAACCATATTTTACTTTTGAGGATTACCTAACGCAGGGCTCCTTAACTTTTTTCAAGGGCGGAGCTCTGATACCACCTTATTATGATCCGCAAACCCCTTAAGATAGAACAAAGAAAAAACAGCTCTTGACAATTTTATTGCCAATACTCACATGAGTCTATTCTACTCACATATGTATATTCTATATTCATGTTCATTTGATTTCAGTGAGGTGATTGGTGTTGCTTTCTTGCGACCTAAGTCGTATTGCTCAGGTCGATGCTGCTCAATTGGATCCTTGAATCTGCCTCTACTTGTAGTCTACTTCTCTATTCATTTTTTAAATCCACAAGTGTGAAAAACTCCTTTTTGCACAAATATGTTGTTTGAAAAGGTGATAACTCTCGATTTTAAATTCAGCTAAATTTTTGTCAAGCATGTTCTTTAAATGTTCTTTTTGAAGGCGAATCACAACTCATTCCAATTGATTGATTTACATGAAATGGGTCCATAACCCATTCTTAGAGCATTTTTGGGAGAAAAGTACGTTGTTATATCCACTTTGGCTGTCTGGCTGTCTGGCTGGCTGGCTGGCTGGCTGGCTGGTGTGACGCTGAGTTTTTAGCAACTACAGCAATCACAGACTTAACCCTGTACATGCACACTTCATTTATTGTTGCATAAGTGTCACACTGGGGTCTCAGAAACCCCAAACGAAAACGTAGTTTCTCTGAGAATTGGATGTTGTTTTAACTAATTTTCATGATACGTAATCTAATCAGGATAATTGTGAAAGTAGAAAGAGAGCATTAAGTTTCTTAAGAGCAAAATTTATTGAGAAAAAGTACAATGCATAAAAAAGTACAAATTTTTCGAATTTTTCTTATTCAATGCATAAAATACTAGATTTTTCATGAATTCACGTTCAAGTTTATAATTTATCATTGCACAGAGATCTTTGAATTCCGAAGGAGTCATTTCCTGCTGAAATGTCAAAATGGCGAATAATAATGAGCTTTCAGCTATGCCAATAAATCTAGCGCAAAATCCCAAACGAAAACGTAGTTTCTCTGAGAAATGGATGTTATTCTAAATAATTTTCACGATATGTACTGTATTCAGGATGATAATGAATGATGTGAGAAAGCATTAAATTTTTTGAGAGCACAGATTATTGAAAAAAAGGACAATGAATAAAAAGTACAAATTTTCCGAATTTTTCTTGTTTAATGCATAAAATATAAGATCTTTTATGAATTTTGCGTTCAAGTTCATCATTTATCAACGCAAAAGGGTCTTTGAATTCCGAAGTGGTCATTTTCTGCTGAAATGTCAAAATAGATAATAATAAAGAGTTTTCAGCTATACCAAAAAATCTAACGCAAACAGTCACACTGGGGTCTCAGAGACCCAAACACAAACAAATCGATAAATTATGACCTAGTTACTTCAGCTATCATCAAAATACATATAGCGCATACTGAAGACATTACTAAACTAAATTTACGAGGTGGTCACATCGTACTATATTGACTTAGTGCTTGTGTACGAGATAAAAATTCGAGCATGGGGTTTCTGAGACCCCAGTGTGCACTTCCAGGGTTAAGACTGGTAATAAATGAAGGCTGCCGTTCTGCTGGCTTGCACAAAATGCTTGATTTTTTTGGTTCGCATATTAAAATTCGAAAGGTTACTAATGCTGAACTATGCGAATTGAAATTTGGAAATTGCTGCACGGAATAAGCATTATGTCAGATATCAAATTTTATACCTGTAATTCTATATGGTTTATCACCCATTTCAAGGTAGAAACTATTTATCTCAATATCTCGCGAGTTACATAAGTTATTGACATGCAGTTTTTGATGTTGATATCAGAATGAATAAGCTTTTGTTTTCAAGATCATTTGAGGCCAGTACATGACCACTCGTTACCCATTTTCTTGAATCTGTAGTTTGGGAGGTAATTGAACCAAATTTGAGTCTTTTTTTATATAACTTCTATAGAAATCAAATCACTATTTTGAGGTACAGCATATGACCTCTCGTCTGTCAGAAACTAAGAAATAAATACTAAAAGGTCCTCTTGAGTTTGTACATACACAAGTTATGTATAAGATAGTCACAACTTGAAACTGATACTAAATGAAAGCTGCTGTTTCGTGGGTTAGCCCAAACTACTTCATTTCAACATTCATTAGCTGCCAAAAATGCGCTTTGATCATCAAGATGATTCTACAATTTTTACAGTGGTCTTGACTTGGAAAATAGTCTCGAAATGCGAACTTTAGAGCCCTAAGGTGATCAATAATCACTTCTTGAGTCTCCTCTTGCAACGTAGGCGAAAATGACAAGAGAGTGGAAAAAAAATCAAAATTGCCTCGAAGAGACCAATTTATCCATGAATCAAGTTTTTGAATACCGCTTAGATTTTATCTGAAGCAATGAAAAGAATGCCTGTCATCTGTCCCTTGTGGGTTAAAATTTAACATATTCCAAGCGCTAGAAGTATGAGATAAGTGAGCCACCATGAAAAGTCATTCAATATCATGAAAGTGATTACCGTACTTCTTGATGGCTTTGTTTTTGCTGCACGCTTACATTAAACGCTTGGCCATGTCATTATGCTTCATAATTTCAATCCTTTTGACTCAATTTTTATACTATTCGCGGACCACAGGTTGAGAAACGCTGACCTAACAGCTTCTAGACGCTAATTCTCTGGGATTTATATGTGATTCATAATTAGATTGAATGATTTCCAACGGTATGAGCGACTATCCTCACAAATCTCAACTGAATACAGAGCACTGATATTTGTAGCCTGTGACTTCGTCCGCAAATAGATGTTCTTTTTGAAATAAATGAAAAAGATATAATATTTGACTGCAGCACCTGATTGACCTATATCATCGATAATTTTTGCTGTTTTGTTCTAGGACTGACAGATTCAATCACGAAGTATGCACGCGGTAGTCCTATGCTGTGAAAAAACATTAAATATCCGTCTTCTCGTTCGCATTGGTTCCCAAATTGTTCGATAAAAATAATTCAAATATAACATTTGGAAGATTTACTACGCATCTAATACGGAAACATCATCCACCAGAATATTCGTGCCCACATTTTGTAAATATGGCCCATTTGTGGTCTTAGTCATGGAATTGCAACAGAATTACAAACAAATAAATACTGTTGATAAAAACTGATTTCTCTGACAGTTAAGATAGCATTTATTTATTTGTAATCTTGTCTTGATCACATTTATGCTGTTTTTAATAGAGTTCGCTGCTCCAGTAATCCAAAAGATATTCGTTTCAGGTGAACTATCCTCTATTTGGAAATATAAAATCTTTTTATCAAATCACTTCAACGGTTAACGTTTGGTGCACAATTATTCGCTTATAGAAAATATATGAATTGTTATTCGCTCAATATTATCATTGTGAAAGAAACGATATAATGAGGAAGCAGATTGGAGAATGTTTGTACTAAAAATCGATCCAAATAATTCAAAGAATAATAATGGAAAAAGTGAGGGATAAGGAAATAATAAGGTGACTAAATGACAGAATTTTGAATCGGCTGATTTACCATACATCCAGAGAAATTCGTTTTTTATTTCTTTCGTTCATTTAATGCTTTCGCATCATTAGCTGTCATTTCTTGTTGAATGGAAATTCAATTGGTAGTCGTCGACAGTTTTCTTTGTCTGTTTGTTCGTTGAGAATACGCCAGGGACGTACGTAAAATGCTAGGTCTAAGTGTATAGAACTATATTGTTATCTGTTGTTCACTTTAAAATGAAATAATGGAGTTTGAGGATGGGAGATAATCATCTTGATACTAAGTGAAATTTCTTCTGCATAAGCACAATGATTTTCTGATGTCCAATCCTGTATACATTAACATTCTTGTATCAGAAGACTATATTATTGCAATTTGAAACTTTGTTATGATAATTCAGAATATCAGATTCACAGTTGAAAACTTGATGTCTTCTATAATAGATACATGAAAGTGTTATTCATTCCACAACAACAAAAAAAGTTGAGACGATAGGAGATCGGGGTGGATGATTAAAATGTTTTTAAAATTTGTCTGCAAGCGTCATCTAACAAAAGAAACATTAGGGGCTTAGTTGAGAACTGTATTAATGACGACATGATGAATAACATTTTTCAGAAGGTTCTATAGATAGCTTGTTCTTCATCAACAAGAAACTATGAATCTTTAATCTTTGTCGTGAGAAGATCGTTTATTAGAAATATTAACATTCTCAGCTATGATCAGCAAGATCCAGGATTAATATAAGTCGTCGAGTTCCCTATTTCCTCTTTATTCTACTGTACTAGTTATTCTATCAATCGATTCAGTATAATTTTATAGCTATGTATCAATGAACATCTGTTGCCGACATAATTCATTCCAGCAACAACTTTCAGTATTATCATTATTTTATTTGTCAGAAGTAATATTCCCTTTCGTTTCCATTGTTTCATGAGTTTACTACATGTATGATACTGTATATCAATTTTATTGATATGCACTGGAATCTTTCTCAAATTTAGAAAATTGTGATTTGAATACTGTTACTCGAGCTCCGATGGTATTCAAATTTGCATGTATTACAGTCTGCTTTTCCCAATCTAGTTCTCATTTCCTATTGCCAATTTGAATCAGAATTATAATACTGCATAACAAACTATCAAACTTCAAACACTTCAAATTATGTAGGTATAATCAGCTTCATGTAGTTTACATTTGGTCGCAAGGGAGATGTGCACGTGTAATTTTGCACAGCTATCCCACATCATAGAACTAAATTGAGTCTGGAGAATATTTTCATTAGTGCTATATTTGATTTTCTGCTAGATGATATACACGAAAGCTCTAATATTGTGATGCAATTCATTCCATTCTGAACGTACTTATATAATATGCCACCATAATTTTATTTGTTAAAAAAAAAACTATATCTTTTATTAAAGAACTGCTGATAATTGAATTCCGTTATGAGTAAGCTAATGTAATTTCATTCTGTTCATAGTAGATTGAAAAATAATTTGTTTTTCTGTTGAATGATGAATATAGTTACTTGACTTTGTGAAAAATTTGTTTATTTGTTCTAAAAATGGATGACGTGAACAGATTCAACAATGGTAAATTAGTGGACATAGTGCTAGCATACGAAGACCATATTTATGCAGAACGTTCCTTGAAGGCGGTGTACTGGACATCGGTGAGTTTTGAGCAGTTTCTATAATAATAATCATAAATTCGAATTCAATGTGATACACTCATTTTTACATAACAATATCTTTGAAGCATGATTAACTATTATGAATAATTATGGTTTTCCATAATATTACTACGATTATAGAAAAGTTTTGGTGAAGTGAAATATAACTATTCACTATTTTCGTTCACAAGTATAAAATGTTTATTCGTGCAATAAGTTCAAATGGGGAATATTCATGAATTTTTTTAATATTTTCAATTCACTGATTACATCGTTATAACATAGTAAAAAATATGAATAATAATTCAAAGTGCTGTAATCAAGTTTAAAAATATATTTAAAATTGAGAATAATTTTGAGCTGTTTAAACGCCGCCATTTTCGCGCGCTCTATGGATGACGTCAAATAACATGTCCAGTGACATTACAATCCATTCTTTACTACAGGTGTTCTCATTCTCAACTCATTTCAGAATTAAAAAGGGTCAAAAGTCAGTTTATAAGTATTGCATTGTGCCTGAATGCAAAATACTATCAGAAATGTACCTGATAAAATCTTTTTTCCAATCCAGACAGGTTTTAAAATACGTTAGAAATGAAGTAAGGTTATTAGAAGAGATGAAGTGTCATAATAAACTTGACAGATCATGAATAACATATGGGTACGTTCCACTAGACTGTCGCAACGCTCATGTCTCCTCAATAATCGTTCCACAAAACGATCGCGGTCTTGGCGTTCATGATAAATACGTCATAGATGACGTCATTGATCTCAACTACTTCAAGCTCCCTACGCCCGCGATTTAAAGGTGAGTTGAAGCAGTCGTTGTGTTCATTTTTGAATGAATCGCCAAGAAGTTCAAATGAAATAAGAAGATGCCTTTCCAATTTGTACTTTCGATTCCAAGCTATGTCAATTGATTCCAGATTTTCCATTTGTCATATAACAAATAATTTCATGGACTCTCATTATCATTATTTATTATTCAAAAGCGATTAATTCACATAGGCATATTGGATTTATTCCATTCGTATATCCTTTTTGCTACAGGTTAGTTTAATCTTATTTATGATTTACTTTTCGATCCTAACCAAAAATTGTCAGTTTATTTGACATTTAACAGGCACTTGCATCGTTCCACTTGAAGCACCAGCCACATCGACCATGAGTTAGTGGAACAGCAAAAACCGCGGTCGTGAGCGTGAGCGTTGCGGTCATTAAGTGGAACGTACTCTAAATGTAATCAGTTTTAGCAATAAAATTCAGTGTATGTATGCGGCTTCGATTACTGCTCATCATATTTCGGATTGCATTTATTAAAATAGAGTACATAATGTGTTATTATTGAATAATTACTTTGCAGTGTTAACTCTTTTTACTTCAGCGGAAGTAAAATTTGGATTCGAAAGAAAATAAGACGACATCATGAATAGATCTATCCTTGACAGATTATCCGATTGTGCTTTCACAAAAACACTGTCTTAAATGATTTATAATCTCACTAGGATGCTCAAATTACACTTAAACAATGAATGGCTCTACAACACACTCGTTATTACTATGTTTTATAATCAAAAGCCTGCAATGCCATACAAATGTAAGCAGTATTAGTTGTATCTGACGTCACATTTTGTTTTAACCAACGATGTTGCGTTTTGGAACTTTGAATTTCCCGCGCTTAATTTGCATTTTTATTTAATAATTTTGAGTGATCAAAAAGATATTAAATACCAAAATGATGGTTTAGTGCAAAAGTCCGGCCAATATAAATTCGGAAAAAAAATATTTGAACCAAATTTAAATTTCATGCATATTCCCTATTGAAAGATATTACTCCATGTTTTACATATACAGATGACAAAAATAATTTTAAGTTTTGTTGCAGCATGTGTTCCGCAATAGTAAAAGAAGCTTCAGCATAAATTTTTTGCTGCATCATCAATCATACCGTGCGCTTTATTGTGGGCAACTCCAGTTCACAATATGTAATAATTCCAGAAAAATAAGCATGATTCGTGAGATGAAGTGAAAATGGATTTTTTCTTCTATCACCTGAATAAGACGCCATATGTAATACCAGGCTACATGCAAAAGTATTCCATTTTGGAATTTCAACAAGTTGTCATGGCAACTGTACAAAAACCATAGATTTCTCCAGACAAGTACAAAAATTTAATCACGTTACATTGTTCGAATCTCCCAATAGTCCAATCAATGCGCGGAGAAAAAAGGGCAAGCCTGGAAATTCTGCCAAACAGCACCAATTTGCACCAAAACCTAAATTTGGGCTTAGCTTACTCTCTATTTCAGAGTTGTCAATGTGCTGAGGGCTGCTTTTTATTTTTTAGAGTGGTCAGCTATCCCCTATTCGAAAATAATTGTAGAATTGTAGATTCAATAGTTTAATTGATATAAATTATCATTGCATCATGACTTACAAGCTGCAACCCTCATACAAACAGCCTCTATGAAAACATTACCTAATAATTGAAATTTGATGTTTTGATAACTGTGAAAATTTGTTATTGGATATTTCTACCATAACTCACTTAGTTTTTGAGCAATCAAGATCAACAAAAATCATTCTGTGGGTTTTTTTGAGAGCTATTAGCTGGGTGAAGAAATTTTTTTTAAGCTCTTACTTTTCAAAAGATTTGAGCTGAAACAGCTTGAAAACGTTACTAATTGCGAACAGCATGCGAATATGAATTGGCCATATCCTACTCAATTTTCATCGTACAGAAAAAAAGAAAAAAACCAAAATTTGTAGAAAAAAAAACCCCACAATTTTGATCTTCTCAAAATTTTGCGTATCTTCCATAGTTTATGAGTTATTTTTGAAAGAGAGCAATTTTCTTGCAATCATGCAAGAAAGCTCTCTTCACTTCAAGCTCACTTCACTTCAAGCTCAAATTATTCTAAAACTAAGCTCTTTAAAGCGGTCATACTCATAGGGCATATTAAAAGTACATGAGTAAAGTATATTGTGAAGTGGTGATGATCATTCTCAATTAAGATGGTAGTTAGGGGGTGAGGGTGATTCTCACATTTTTTGCCACCAAAAGAATAGAGACCAATTTTGTATGCCATAACTTGCTCAATTTTGATACAAGAAACTTCTAAAAGAAAAAAAAAGTTTCCCCAAGCACTTCAAGAGAAGTTATATAAGTTTTTCCCAAAGAATGCACTGTTTTCTGGATATTTCACGTTGAAACTTTTGATTTTGGCGTTTGACATAGAATAATCGACCATCAACAAGCTATTACTCCGTCAATATTAGGTCTATATTTTAGGCTCACAACTTTTTTTTTAATAAACTACATTTTTACCCGAAATGATTTTTTCTATAAAATACTCATTTTCGGAGTTATTCATGAAAAACCGTTAGAAAACGTTTTTACTTGTACTAAGTACAAGGAAGTATAGTGAAACCGACAAAATTCATCCATCGAGATTTTGATGGAAATATCCGTTTTGAGCATCCCTGAATTCATTTTGACTGTTTTTGGCTTGATGTCGGTACGTATGTTCGTGAATGCGTGCATTCGTGCCTGCGTGTGTTCGTGCGTGCGTTCGTGCGTGCGTTCGTGCGTGCGTAGCTCGCAAATCTCAAAACTGGTTGAATGTATAATGTTGAAATTTTGTATTTAAGACCGGTATAGGGTCTAATTGTGCACCTTGCATTATGGCTTCAATCGTCAGTACCGGAAGTGCACTTTACTTGGAGCTTTTTTCGAATTCAATCAACCGTAGGATGTTGAAATTCAGCATTTGAAATCACTGTAGCATCCAAATGGTCATCTCCTATTTTCGTACCAATCGGCTCAGCCGGAAGTGCACTTTATATAACAGACTTTTCGAGTTTTCTTCATAAATTCAAAACAATCGGTCGTAGAATATTGAAATTTTGTATTAAGCACTTCTATAATATTATGATTGCGATCGGCTGAACCGGAAGTGCAGTTTACGCGAAACATTTCTTGAATTTTCCGCATAAATTCAAAACAATTGAACGTAGAATATTAGAATTCAGTATTCAAGACGATAGTACCGTCTTTTAGATGCTCATATCCTATTTTTATTGAGATCGACTGAGTTGGCAGTGCACTATACTCGAAAATCTTTCCGAACTCTTCGCATAAACTCAGAACGATCATCTGTAGAATATTGAAATTTGGTATTTCAGTCTGCGGTAGCATCTAAATGATTGCCTAGTATTTTCCTAACAATAATAATAACCGGAAGTGCACTTCAGTTGGAATTTATTTCTCAATTTTGCGTATAAATTAAGAACTGTGAGCCGTAGAATCTTGGAAATCGATATTTAGGAATATTGTAGCATGAGAATGATGACCTACTGTTTCCGACCAGGCTGAAAGCGCATTTTACTTGACAGACTCTTAGAATTTTTTGGATAAATCAAAAACAATCAGCCGTGGAATGATGTGATTTTCTGTTTGATTATATATATCCAATGATGTACAAGTAAATCACGTGACGTCCATGTCCGATTGAACTAATCGAAAAGTATTGACTTTTAATAAGAAATTTATGCGACAAAAGTTGCTTAGAGTGAGTCAATCTATCCACATCCATACTTATTTTCAATTAAAAAATATTATCTCCGAGAAGTGTTGGCGTCCACCCTCAGGGTAAAAACAACCCTTAGCATATTGACAACTTTGAACCGTGCATTGACTGGACTACAACTACTAATCAATCTCAAGATTAATATTTGAATAAATATTTATTCGATGCGTCAGTTATTTCAGTGGAACGCTGGCTATCTCATGTTGGTAGCTTTAAGCGTTTTTACATGATTTCAAGCACGTGGAATTGAAGTCTTGACACTTGTCAGCTGAATAATCTGAGGTTGGCACAATTTTTTTCTTTTAAAATAGTTGAAAAATTAATTCTTCAATTATATTAAATTAGAAATGAAACTATCAATCACTTTATGCGTGAAATAATTATTTCATACCTCCTGAAATGAACATATTATTATATTATTTAGGAAACAGAATGTCACTACAATTTTAATGATAAAAGAAATGGTATATTGTTTAACAAGTAGAGAAAAGTAAGAGTTCACCAGCAAGTGTAAATATTTCAATGAATTAAATTTACACGAGCAAAGTTATATCGATTTTCTTTTATGTTAAACATGCTATATTTTGTATATTTATATATAAAATAAAAGTATAGTAACGAATAAACAATATTCAAATATAATTTGTCAGAATCGTCAGGAACTGAGGATTCTTGCGAAATTCTTGATGCAGCTGAAAAAGTGACTTTACATTTGTTTCCGGCAAAATCAAGAGAATTTTTATCTTCTCATAATGTTTGACTTATATTTTTTTCTTAATTAGGTCGAAGATGTTATTTGGGCGCGTGTAATAGTGCATTTCTTGTTTGCAATTTTTTTGTTGCTAGTTAGAAAAGTGTTGCTAATTTGAAAACTGGCACTTTTCTTTACTGGTTCCTACATATTGAACCTGATGTTTTCTATCAAGTGAACAAAAATAAAATCTGTTAAATACCTGCAGAGAATACAATTCTGGGATGCGTAAAATTGCTGTACGACGCGCACTTTTCCTACTTTTGAAACAAATAACTATTCAAGAAAAATTGTCGCACAAGACTTTCACAATTATTGATGATGACAAATGGGTATAAAAGTAAATATTTGCTGACTTATATATTCGTAAGACTCATATTTCGTTATTTCCATATAAATAAATCAGAATGATATATTTGTGTATTTGGGCTTTCAATGTTAATAAAGTAAACAATTGGAAAGCGTTGACAATGGTGGGAGTGACAGACACAGAACAGAGCGACGGCAGCTTGAACAGAGGGCGTCTTTCGTCTTCCCGACAAAAACCGACAGACAAAGAGGAGACCGAGAAACGTTTTATAATGTGTTATAATTTCCCCTATTCATCTTGTTTAGAATCGCGAACTGTTCGCATAAATCTCTCCTTCTGTGATTTATTTCCATAGCCATCTAAATTCTAATGGAGCCACAAATTAATGCACGGATGCATATTTAGGAGCTATATTTAAGGGTCCATTCTTTACTTAATGTTTTAATAACGAGAACGTGAAATATGGCAAAATTTTCATTCTGAAAGATATATTCAATGCGGAACGCGACCTGAAAAGCTTATGTTCGAATATTACATGAAGAAGTGGGACAGCATAAAAACACTAAATATTTAATCATCCTCCTAATTTACTACTTTACTGCACTCCAAAGCGTTATTAAAATATTTGAACGTACTTGATTAAATTCTAAGAGAGGTTTTATATATTACCATTTTGTACCTACTTTGAAACTCTCGTTGCATGATCTATTGCAGGAACTTGAAAAATAGCACCACCACTCCACTCAGTTATTTGAGGAGTCAAGTTATATAAATTTTGATTCATTATCAATGCAAAGTATCATTCGTAGTCATTTCATGATTCATCATAATTTTATAAGAGATTTGAGCCCTGAGTGTAAGAAGAGTTCATTGTTTTCAGTGAACAAGTGCCTTCTTTGATTACAACTCATCACTATTATGAACCTGATCAAGAAAGAATTTGCGCTCAACATAAAAAAAAAAACAAGAAGCCTTCTACGCTTGTTAATGCTTGAAGAGAACATAGCTGCTGTTGATCAAAGTATACAATAAAGCAACTGACAAAAAAAGAAACAACTAAAAATTGATTCTTTGGCTTGTAAAGAAGTTATATACTGTGAAGTGCGAGAGTGTGGAGGCTCGTGAAGATGACCTTGCATGGACGGAGCCTTTTGCCCTCGTTGCGTCGCACCGCGCCGCATCACATCACCCTCCCCCCGATAGAAGCCTCTAGCAATATTCCAGAAGTAGAACATTCGAGAAATGGATATTTCTAAATATGAACGCAAGCAAAATATTTGAGAAAGTAGTGTAATGGTGAAGCTAAAGCAGTGAATATCATGCAGTGAAGTGATCAGTGGATATAAGTGATTAAATATGAATATCTGCGACATTGTTCAAGTTAGAATTGAGTGAAAATAAATGATATAGTGTTGTTCGTTATATTTAGAGAATTAAAACTTTTATTTCATTTTAAATTTTTGAATAGTGATTTTTATTTTTATTATAAGCAATTTTGAAGCAATAAACATTACAATACGTATACTTGCATGAGGTTATATTGGATAATTGACCATTGTTCTGCTTTCCAAAAATTGAAGCCTGTAAGAAATTGTCTTGTTACGTTCAATCTTCTGAATAGGGACGCACACTATTATTTTGTTGTGACCGTGAGAATGGTCATATATCTTCATCCATTGACGTATCTGGAGTTATTCTCCAGGGAGAGGAGGACTGACCTCTGGAATCCGATGGCCGATGAAGTCAAAGCCAAAGTACGTGATGAAAGTAATTTTATCTTCAAGTATTGAGCTATACAGGATGTACCTTTACGCCAGAAGAGTCCTGTATGGACTAATAGAGACATTAAAATGGGAAAATAATTGAGAGGCAGCTAACCATGGAAAAGTGGCGAATGTACCATTTTGCAGAAGTACAGATCTGCTGGATGCAATTAAGTTGGATGAGCAGAAGACTATTACTGGTAAATGGAACACTGGAAGATGTTTATCTGAAGTAGTCTGTTGAATTGTAGAGACAAAAATTATGTTGCAAATTGTTGATGCTGCAACATTTCACACTTTGGCTAAGAACAAAACTAAATTTTCCTGACTTAGCAATAAGCAAATTTTGGCTGCTATAAATGTCTGCAAACTAAGGTAGGAGACTCTTGTCCAAGATTTAGGTGATTTTACATATATTCGCTGATGACTTTCGTGAACATTTTGTAATGATTTCACTCATTCCTGAGTACAAAATAACGTAATGGTAGTTTTTATTGTTTCTTTTGCTATTTCCTTCAGTTAGAGCTATTCAAAATCTGATTTGCAAATTCCTGCCATAGGGTTCTTTCTACAAGTTTTATATTACAAGGCAAATGCGCCGAGGCTCACGGTATGACACACCTACTTCCCCCTTTACTCATTTGGACAAATCTTGTATAAATATTCATGTTAACATCGTAACGTCTTCTCTGAGAGTGGACCTTTGTTTGATTAATTCTTTGTTCTGTTTGAGTACTTGTTTACTTGTTGCAATTAATAAAGTCTGACTTTTATTATGTAGCCGCATGTTAAATTATTTTTAAACTGCGGAAGCAAGAGCTGTTCTTATTCAGTATTTCACATAAAAATTATGACCTAGAGTTACTGCACTGGAAACTTTTAATTAATGACTTGTTAATTTATTTTCCTAATAGAGGAGAAACTTGAGATCGTGAAGAAATTCACTCAGCAGACGTTTATAAATTATCTTACACTAATATTTTGGATTTGTGGCTTCTTACAGACTCAATAGTCTCTTCAAAAAGAAATATGTGCTGTGTTACGTTTAAATTTCGGTATTTGTAGTTTTTGGATATACTCCTTTTTTATTTTGTTCAGATTCTATTCTAAGATATAAACTGGTTAATTCGGATTCAATCCGATCTTAATTCATCATTTTCTTCCAGTAACATGTATTTTTGGACCCAGATTTGATAATTTCCAATTGATATTTCTTCTATTTTCATTCTAGTTTTTATTTTCTCTTTGTATATCTTCCCTCAATATTTCTTCTCCTTTATTACTTAATTGTACTAAGTACAAGAAAGTATTGTGGAACCGACAGAATTCACCTATCGAGATTTTGATGGGAATATCTGTTTTGAGCATCCATGAATCCATTTTGACTATTTTTTGCTTGATGTCGGTACGTATGTTTGTGCGTTCGTGCGTTTGTGCGTGCGTTCGTGCGTGCGTTCGTGTGTGCGTAACTCGCAAATCTCAAAACTGGTTGAACGTATAATGTTGAAATTCTGTATTTAAGACTGATATAGGATCTAGTTGTGCACCTCGCATTATGGTTCCAATCGTCTGTACCGGAAGTGCACTTAGCTTGAAACTTTTTTTGAATTTTTTGCATAAATCTGGAATGATCAGCCATAGCATATTGAAATTTAGTGTTTGAACTTGTTGTAGCATCAAAATAATTATCTTCTATTTTTGTATCAATCTGTTGAGCTGGAAGTTCAGTTCATTTGTATAACAGACATTCAGAATTTGCCGTATGAAACAATCAGTTTAATTGAAATGATAAGGTAGGCAATGATTACCTGTTGTCAATTTTTTAATGTTGTCTGACATTTCACTTGTCAAAATATTAATAAAATCATATTAATAATAATCTGAAGTGACAGAAAACTTCATTGAATGAATTTGTGTTAATATCAAATGATGTACAAGTAAGTCACGTGATGTTCACGGCAGATTTTTCTGCTTTCAACGTCAACCGTTGTTTCAGTTCCTATTTTCTTCATGAAAAACAGTTTTTCTTTATTAGTACGGGCCACACCGTATCTGATCCGTTAGTCACCGCACTGTCACCGTTAAAAAGTGAAAATTTTGAATCGGATTCGGCCGAGTGTCGGTGAATAGAGTGCGCTCGGGCGTGATACGCTAATGTTCAAACAATCGTATTTGTGTACATGGAGCAATATTTTGACCGTTTGATGACCAAAACTCGGCCGACTGACGGATCGAATACGGTGCGATATTGTCTGACCCGACCTTAAGCCATGTCGACCGGATTTGACTTAATTTTAATCAAGAGTCAGCATCAAATCCTTATATAAGACAGACGTTTCTATTTTTCTCTACTACTTACCACTACAGCTTTGTGGATTATTCCAAAGTTCATCTCGTATACAATACAAGACTTAGGGACTTTTTTTTAATGAACCTTTGATTGGGCCAAATATTGTGGAGCGTTTTGACCATTTGTAACATTCGGCAGAGTAGTTCACGTTGAGAATTATTCAAATTGTGAATTGTCGTTTTATTTCTCATCGCTCATTCCCTGCAACCAAACGTCGTTCAAGCCAAGGCACAATACTCTGGAAGTACCTGACTTCCACTTTGGCTTTCTTGACCACTTGTGAACCACTACAATTCGATCTTATAGGATCAAGATCTCTAGCGACATCACCAGCTTAGTTTTCCAGTTCTCATTTCTCTCTGTATTAAATTTTTTCTGTTGCTTTTTCATTAGCTAGGTACCTCATGATTTCATCATAAATTTAACTCATTTTACTGTATCACTCTGAGATAGGCATATGTTGTGACCTATTTTTCATGCAATTTACTACGTTATGAACACTTGGTTGTTGTGAACCAGGTCGATCGATCTCGGGCCTGATTTCCATTTCGCTTAACTTTTCTTTTGGAGTAGGTCTATTAACGTATTCGCCCAGATTACAATTTATTATTATCATGATCATTATTATTATTATTATTTGATACAAACCCGACAGGCTAAAGCCCAATTAGAGGGTTAAGCCTTGCAAACTGCCGCCATTTCGTGTACACTTAAGATGCTGATGAAAAAAAATCTAGGATATTGAATTGCTCTATTTGCGAGCGATATTTCCATTGTTCAACTTTTTTGACTTTTCCCATATTTTTTTCGATCATTTGAATAAGGTCAGGGTTTTTTGGATGAATTTGTATTTCTAATTTTCTCTATTCGAGACCATTTTGTTTATCATTTTCAGTGAGTGGTTTTCATTTAGTGTAATCTTTCGGCTGGTGATTGAATATAGCTGTTTGAGATAGAATAGTTTTATTTCATATCCTGCGGCATCTTGATTAACTCCGTCAGATTTAATTGTCCAATAACTACGATATACTACTAGTCCGTCCTACAACCTTTTTCTTTCACATGTACTCTAGCAACTGTATGCTTGGGGACGGAAAGCTAACGATCAAGTGGCGCTCCATATTTCTTGGTCTAATTCAAAATTACTTTACGTAACGTCCAGTCAATTATTTTGATGAAGTTCTGATTGTGTTCTGAAGCTGACCTCATTACTACCCAGTTTAAATAAATAGACAAAATTCTGTGATTTTCAATTCTTTCGTGATGATCGCATGAAACATGTTGAGTGCACCTCGGTCTGAAGTTTTTTTTGGTCTTACCTGAATTGCAGCCTCAGCTGGCGCTTCGACCGTTAAGGTGGCCGTCGAATACCGTCCAAACGTAATTCCTTTCGTTTGACAATATAAAAAGATGAAAACAAATGAATCTTAGCTGGATGATTTCCGGACATGCTATTCTACAGTTTGAAGTATTATTCACTTCTCTATCAACAATAATAAAATTATTTATAACAATATATCACAGAATAAAAAGAAATATTGCATTGTATGTAATCTCAAACAATGAAGGATGACGTTTCATAATAATTTGCACAAAATAAAAATCGATATATTTGTTGATGCTCATTAACGAGCGGAATTACAATGTTTGCCTATACCTTCAATGTTAATTTAGTTTAGCGTTTTTCCGGAGAGACTTTCCGTAGCTCTGCCTTACTCTCTTAGGACCCCGCTCGCCACCACCCCTCTTCGGGTAGTACCATCATGATGAAATTCAGATTCTCTCCCAAAATTTAGAAACTACACAATTTTTCTAGTGTTCAATCTACTTTTTTATCACAAACTAAAATTGGTCAATCGGATAGCTTTATTGCAAGAATAAATTTTTAAATCCGAAGTTGATTAATAGTGGAACTCTTAGCAAATGTATGAATCTCTGAATTTGTAAGTTGAAGAATTTGAACAGAATCACAATGAACCTGTATGTCACACTTGCATGAAAATTTTCATGAGTCAACAAATCGATGCGTCTTCGTCAATTTTTCAAAGATCTTCAGATCTGTAAGATATATTGATCTGCTTAGTGTCCACCATAAGTCTATTATCAACAACAAACGGAGTAATGAAGTATAATGTAGCAAAAAATAAACAAAAAGTAAACAAATTTTCATCCAATAATAATAATTCATTCTAATAAGCTTCAAATTCGCGTCAAACAAGTCATTGAATGAATCCCGGACAGATTTGACAACTGTACATAATAATAGTGACACCTACGGCTAAAGTTGTAACTAAATTTTTATCTACTTGAATAAACTTCAGTTGCCATATCCCTAAGTCATATATATCTACGGGTATTGTTTCACTTGAAACAAGTAATTGAATAATTTAATCTTCCACAATCACTGAGCTTGAATTGAAGCAACTTGTGCAAACCTACGAAATAGCAGCTTTTATTTAGTACCAGTTTCAAGTCTGTAAATAATTTAGTTGCTGAGAACTCAGCATCACGCCAGCCAGCCAGCCAGACAGCCAAAGTGAATATAATAGCGCTTTTTTCCAAAAAATGCGCTAAAAATACTACCAAAATTAAAATCTCTTTTTTAGAATGTATATTGCCAGAGTTTGTCAACAAGAAAATATCAAATGGGTTGATTTCTGCAAGAGACTTTTCACTTAGAGGAGCTAGACTCGTAACAGGGAACAGTATGCTTTTCTAGTTTTGTGATACGTACTTTCAATCAGAGTTGTCAGAAAACATGATTTCAATGAAAGAGTCAGTAATCATTGTTTTTCCCTTCAATTAACCATGCTCTTTTTAAATTTCATTGATTCTAAAAATCTGACGTGAACATCACGATACTTTCTTTTACATCATTTGATATGAACACTAATTTATTCAATAAAATTTTCTGTTACTTCAGATTATGATTAATATAATTTTAATAATATTTTGACATGTACAATGTCAAACAAAATTAAAAAATTGACAACTGATTATTATTGCCTACCTTATCATTTCAATTATACTGAATAGAGTAAAATTAATTAATATAAGTATACTTAAACAAATTAATAGAACTAATAAATATATAATTAAATTAAATTAATGAATATTTATATATTTTGGATTTTGATTATTATTAATCATTTGAAGTTTCAGCACGAATGTAAAATGAACAAGTCTATAATTCAGATGTTCAGTGATTCACAAGAAATCTAAAAAATATTTTTCAAAGAATTGATTTGTCTCATCAAATATATTTAATAACTTGATGCAAATCTTGATTTTGTTGTGCAATATAAATATAAATGAGTTAATAAAAAGGAAGATTCAAGAAGAATAAGAAAATATTCGAATCATGGTTTTAATAAGAAGATTCAGCTCGCAATGAAATAAAATAATCAAGCCAGCTCTGCTTCACATTGGATCCTATGTATATTTCAGAAAATAAATTAAAATCAAAACTAATATTTCTTATTTGTGTTGTACCATTATTCCTTGATTATATATTCTTCATGTTATTGAGATACATATTATTCATCTGCAATAACAAAATATTGAATCCAAGAATGATATATCTCCAAAGCGTCACATCAACGCGGACAGTAGAGTGACCTTCCTCTATTTTTAAATCTAACTCTCCCTTAGTTTGCCGCCTCTCCTAGCGACCGATGCGCCCAAAATACATAGCGGAATAGTTTGTCAAGCCCAATTCGTCGGCCACCTTAATAACAGATTCGGCCAAATAATATCACCTCTACGACCTTGATACACAAATTACTATTATCATACTAAGATAGGTCGTTTTCTAGGTAGATTTTGGTGGGAGATTTAGAACCAGGTAATTTAAGTCCTGAAACAAATTTACTCCTAGCGTGGGGTGGCTCGCTCTTTGAAAGATGAAGACTTCCTTCCCCTAATTTTTTGTTACAGCCGATATAAAATTGAAATAACAATTCATTCCTAGAAAATAATTTATTGGTGAACTCATGTACATTGATAAGATGTTGTACAACATTCAAGTAGTTTTTCTACTGCAGAACCATTTTTGAAGAAAATAATTTTCGAAAAAGTTTTCAAGGATTCAAATGTCCGGTTGAATAAGGATATCACTTCCATCGATTAATATTTCGTGATCGGATGGTATGTCCAAGTTTTCATTGTCAGAATGTGTATTGACTACAGAATTGTAATTTTGCTCGTGATATAAGGAAGCCCAATAAATGAAATCAAGAAGTGCATTTTAGATGCTTATTTATTAATTTTCATGAGCATACGAAAAACAAATCGTGTATGGTCGATTTTTGATACCATTTTTTGATGATTCGATTGTCTTCGAGGCTTGAGACACATCTAGGTTATTTATTCTATTCCGCTGATAATAGTGTGACGTGCGAGAGTGAGGGAAGAGCTCGTAAAGACGACGTAATATGGGGAGGGGCTTTTTGTCGTCTCTTACGCCGCGCCACGTCGCAGCACATCACCCCTCCCAATGGTAGCCTCTAGTGATTCCTAGAAATGGAAAGAGTCGCGAAAATCAAAAATTCGAGAAGGACAATGTTTCTCTATATAAGGCCAAGCCAAAGACGTGTAGGACAGTACAGTAATAAGAGTATTAGTGTAAAATAAATAATGAAGTGACAAGTGCATATAAATAGTGAAATATAAATATCTGTGACCTTGTTTGAATTAGAATTAAGTGATCAATATATAAATATAGTGTTATTAGTGACATAAGAAGAATAAAACTTTTATTTCATCTAGATTATTAAATAGTGACTTTTATTCAATTATGATCTAGATTTCGTCGAGCAATAAACATTACAATATTTAATTGTATACTACAATCTAATATTTTGAAACTCTTGGAACTATCAATAATCGAGTTTACTTCATCAATTGGTGTAATCACGGTAAAATTGTTAACGTATCGAAATATTGAATACCAAATGTATGTTATGGTGCGTTGCGGGTCCTTAGTCAAGCGTTATGACTCAGAGCTAGAAACATACAAATAGGAGTACGTTCATATCCGTACCAGGAAAGAATTAGTGGGACTACTACATGAAAGAAGTACAAAAAAGTCGATAGATTCCAAATCAAATTGATTCCACTTCCTCCTTCACTTTTTCTGGCTATCTAATGGTTAATATACAGTAGCCTAAACTATTTTTTGAACAAACATTAGTGAGTATTTATTATTTGGAAAATTCAGATATCCTGTAGATGAAAAAATGCATTATTCATTCCCTTCGCATTCCAGAATATCCCTGAATCTCTGCCTGTGGTAAAATTTCGTATTATATTGAAGGGAATAAATTCATAACCTAATATAAAATGCACGGCTCACACGCTAAGCAATTCATCCGCAGGCGCTTATAATATTAAACGATGAAGAATTCGAACCGAACTCATCAGACGATTGAACGTGCGCTCACCAAATTTCATTCCGCGATTCCGGATATTAGATCAATAATGTTGTATGAGTTATTTTGCTTTTGCTTAGCAAGAGATTGGGTTTCAAGCTGCAAACTTTTGTGTACACAAAGATTCGACAAAACAAATACAGAAGAAGATATCTGTTCAGTTAGACTCCACATATTATTGCAGCTTGAGAACAATCGGCTATCGTATTGGAAGGTATTTTCCTGGTATCTTATTGCTGTTATTTTCAGCCAATAATTTGAGCTTTGATCTTTTATCTGTCCTAATTATTCATGAGCATCATTATTTCACTTAGAATGTGATGAATGGGAACACTTCAAAGATTGTAACTGAGAGTTTTTCTTGAGAGGATGTTGGATGACAGAAGTGGGGCACCAATAAACTCTCCCTTTCGCAGGAAATATTGAAAGAGCAACTGATTATTATTAAATTACATGTATTCCACTTGGATGTTTTATGGCAAAAGAGGAGCATGCACATAAGCAAGATACTCTATTTTTTTTTTCTTTTTTACGAAAAAAAGGTGCCCACAGAATTGAGTTATAAGTAACAATGTGAAGCGTAGATGTGAGAATAATTCTGCAGGGGTAATTAGACTTCCAACAAACCAGGACAACATTCGTTAATATGCATATATCACGTGTTTGTTTGCAAAGTTGCTCCGTTACAGAACTTACACATATCGGCCCAAAGGGAGACCAAATTCTGCAACTATAATTCCTAGAACTGCAACTTATACTTGAAAACTTGCTGAACTTATCGCTTAAGCACCCGGGAATTTTCTTGAAGATTAAAATATTCCGAATGAAAAATTCAGCAAGGCAAATCCTGCAATCAAAAAGGCAGTTGAATGCGAGAGAAAGCCCTTCATTTTTAACGACTTCAAATTAAAATTTAAATTAAAACGAAATTTTCTTGTTTTAAATCCGGGTCGATGAATATTATTTTTACGATAAGCATAATAAAGAGTTTTTGTTATAACTCACTTTTTGTTGCGCTGTTTACTGCCAGAATAATTAAAAGCACATGACCTAATTGGACACTTTCCCAACAACTTTTAATCAGTTTGAAGAAAAAAGAAATTCTTGCAATACTTATCATTCTTCAAAAGCTTGGAGAAAAGAATGCAGAGAATTGGTAATTTTTTTCAACCTTTTCATTTAACAAGCAAATTCCGGACACACAATATTCAATATTCATGAATATTACTCCCCATCGATGGAATGAGTTCCTACGATTCTTATTAGTCTCCATTCTAGATTGAAATCCACAATAAAACATTCTTTTTGAAATAATAATAATTTATTGTACTAATGTGGAGTATAATGTATCAGTCACGGAAGAAAAACTTTAGCCACGACGCTTGGAAGGCGAGTGAATAGCCACTTTCACATGACATCAAAAAGTATCCGATGAAATAGATGGTCTACAAAGCCCTATTTGCAATGAAATCAAACCACCGGGTCCTAACTGTCGACTGTCGTTATATCATCTCGTTCTAAGCTAGAATTGAATACGGACCCCCCCTCCTCCCCCTTATCATTACCTACTGTATATAAGCTATGTATTTTCTACTTATCTAAGAAATGATAATTCACAGACGTCAAGTTATTATCATGAATTATCAACAGTAATTACACAAGAGCTTTTTATTTTGCTGGATAAATTTCTGTTTTCACGAAACCTTGTTACCTAGCAATTCAACAAGAAAACTGTTCCTACGGTGTCGTGATTTTATTTTTTGAACAGTTTTCGAGTCAAATTGCTGTCAGGTTACAAGGTTGAGTTGTCAAACTGCAATTTATCCCAAGAAAAATAAAATGCTAGAGTGCAAAACGGCGAGATAATTTAACGACAGTTTATTTATGAAATTTTTTATTTAAATGTGCAATTATTGAGATAACAATCATCATACATCGTTTCATTTGACATATTCCACTACGTATTCTTTATGATTTTCTCCACCAATTCTTCGCATACTTTAAGTACAATCTAGCAAAATATTTGGAATTTGAAAAACCGGTGTATCTCTTTCTAATACATAATTCTGGTTTTCACAAAATACGATGAATTGTCTCCAGATACATGATTTATTGTTTTTTGTATTTATAGACACACCTTACTCAATATTTTCTCTTATATTCTCTTCGGAAATATTTCAAATTCTGTTTATTTTGCAGTTTAAGCATGGACAAATTATGCAAATGACATAAATATAGTGAGTGTTTTGATTTGGTTGCTAGGAAAAAGGTAAATAACGTTTTATCACTTGCAAAAAGTTACCTTCCCTTTCATCCGCTGTCAAAACGATAAAATTTATTTTATATATGGCTCATTTTATATTGGAGTGGAATTATCAGCAAATATTTTTCTAGGATATGTATCAAATCTATACAAGGCAAAATATTTCATGTAAAAGTATCAGATAATACGCTTATGTCTGCTGAATGAATATCTAAACGATTCCAAGATTTTCTTTTATAATAAAAATAAATCAACAAGTCATTCATTAGAAGTTTCCGGTGCAGTAACTTCAGGTCGTAATTTTTATATGGATTACTGAATAAGAACAGCTCTTGCTGCCGCAGTTGAAAAATAATTGAATATGCGGCTACATAATGAAAGTGAGACTTTATTAATTATAAACAGTACACAAACGAAACAAAGAATTGATGAGACAAAAGTCCACCTACACCATGCTCTCACAAACCTTACATATATTGTAATAAGCATGTAAAACGGACAAAATTGATCCAAATGAGGGAATAGGTGTGTCATTACGCTTGTCTTGTGACGTGACGCTTACAATATGAAACCCAAAAAATACATAAGAAGCTTCCAGCATCCTATATTATAAGAGATACGTGGATATTTATATTGTATTTGACTCAATGAATTTCTAATGGTTTTATTTGGTTATATGATTTTGTCCAAGCTATATTTATGGAAGGATAAGTAGGCCAGCAGTAATTCAAATTCTTATAATATTTATTTGCGCCTAAGGCGTCCGTTGGAAAGTGATGAGTCGTCAATCAAATAGAAGATATGTTTAGCACATAATTAGTAACATAGAGTACTTCAAATTCAAATGATGATACTTCAGGCTAGACATATTGATGAAATGGTTATCTGTATAAAAGAAACAAAAAAATGCAATTTTACACATCACCCGAACGCGTATCAAACTTAATACATGTCGAGCCATAGATCAACGCTCTACCTCTGAGCCATAGTCTGCTCTAAGAATTTGTTGCTGTAACTGACTGATAACTACATATATATATATATATATATATATATATATATATATATATATATATATATATATATATATATATATATATATATATATATATATATATATATATATATATATATCTTAGAGCGTTATGAAGTCAGTGAATCAGTGAAGAGCGTGAGCATTATGTTAAGATTATAATAGGGAATATTCATGAGTTTTTTGAATATTTTCAATTCACTGAATACATCGTTATAACATAGTGAAAAATATAAATTATGTTTAAAAGTGCTGTAATCAAGTTTAAAAATAATTTAAAATTGGAATAATTTTGAGCTGTTTAAACGCCGCCATTTTCGCGCGCTCTATGGATGACGTCAAATAACATGTCCAGTGACATTACAATCCATTGTTTACCACAGGTGTTTTTATCCTCAACTTATTTCAGCATTAAAAAAGATCAAAAGTCAGTTTATAAGTATTGCATTGTGCCTGAATGCAAAATACTATCCAGACAGGTTTTGAAATACGTAAGAAATGATGTAAGATTATCAGAAGAGATAAAGTGTCATAAAAAAACTTGACAGATCGTGAATAACATATGGGTACGTTCCACAACGCTCATGTCTCCTCAATAATCGTTCCACAAGACGATCGCGGTCTTGGCGTTCATGATAAATACGTCATGGATGACGTCATTGATCTCGACTACTTCAAGCTCTCTACGCCCGCGATTTGAAGGTGAGTCGAAGTGGTTTCTGTGTTCATTTTTGAATAAATCGCCAAGAAGTTCAAATTAAATAAGAAGATGCCTTTCCAAGTTGTACTCTCGATCCCAAGCTATGTCAATTGATTCAAAATTTTCCATTTGTCATATAACAGATAATTTCATGGTCTCTCATTATCATTATTTATTATTCAAAAGCGATTAATTTACACAGGCATATTGGATCTATTCCATTTGTATATCCTTTTTGCTACAGGTTAGTTTAATCTTATTTATGATTTACTTTTTGATTCTAACCAAAAATTGTCAATTTATTTGACATTTAACAGACACTCGCATTCCACTTGAAGCACCAGCCACATCGACCATGAGTTAGTGGAACAGCAAAAACCGCGGTCGTGAGCGTGAGCGTTGCGGTCATTGGATGGAACGTACTCTAAATGTAATTTGTTTAAGCAATAAAATTCAGTGTATGTATGTGGCTTCGTTTACTGCTCATCATATTTCGGATTGTATTTATTAGAATAGTATACATAATGTGTTATTATTGAATAATCACTTTGCAGTGTTCACTCTTCTTACTTCAGCGGACGTAAAATTTGGATTCGAAGAAAATAAGACGACATCATGTTTAAATCTATCCTTGACAGATTATCCGATTGTGCTTTTACAAAACCACTGTCTTAATGATTTATAATCTCACCAGGATGCTAAAATTACTCACAAATAATAAATAAATTTACAACACACACGTTATTACTATGTTTTCTAATCAAAACCTGCAATGCCATACAAATATAAGCAGTATTAGTAGTATCTGACGTCACATTTCGTTTCAACCAATGGCGCTGCGTTTTGGAACTTTGAATTTCCCGCGCTTAGTTTGCATTTTTATTTATCAATTTTGAATAATTAAAAAGATATTAAATACCAAAATGATGGTTTAGTACAAAAGTCCGGCCAATATAAATTCGGAAAAAAATATTTTAACCAAATTTAAATTTCATGCATATGCCCTATTGGATGTTTGGAAGCCAATGCACTCATCGTCAACAACGAATTGAGTATGTCAATTCAACAATTGAAATTTGAACTACCAAGCAGTGAAAGAGCAATATAAAAAGCACTAAGGTAAACAAAATTTGAAATTTGCAAGATCTTATTGCTTTGTTTCTACTTGATAGTTCAAATTCAAGTCATCAAACTGCCATATTGTATTCGTTACTGATGATTGCCAATAATAATCTTTGAATTCTTCTCCACATTTCTAACAAAACTATATCTTTTATTATGATGATAATCAAATTCAATGTACAATATATCAATTTCCAAGATATTCAACGATATTTTGATATGAGATTTTGTAACAGATGACTGAAGGAATTAATATCGAGTAAACAAGTAAAATTGATCCGTGGTGTAATCCGGCACTGATTTATCCGACTTTAGTTAGCGTAGTACCAAGGAATTCACTTGAATATTTTAATATGCATGAGAAGATATAAGTAGCGGTGAAACGTTGCTGCTTGTGGTCGACATACAGTTCAAAAGCACGCCCTTTCCACCTTAGTCTAGGAAGCAGCAAAAACGAGTATGAGATTTATTCATTGATAATATACAGCTGATATTTGTTTGTTGCAACCTGATGTTATTACTATAAAAAATTTTGAATTAATCTGAAGGTAGTTTCTGATTTTGAAGTACTACAGGCCATTTACTAACTGAAAACTCCAAGACTGAGTATTTATAGCGGAATACTCGAATAAGTAGTGGAACTACATCGAATTGACATTTATATCATAGTCGGTTCATTATGGAATTTGGATGTGTTCTTGATTGGAATGTATCATAGTGATTTCACAGAGATCAAATAAGGTTATTTTTTTTATAAGAATATGATCTGGATCAAGATGACAAGAGTTGGGATTGAGTCAATATCGATTCGATGTGGTACCATCTCTACATTGAAATGTGGGTGATCACAAAAACATAAATAGAATGTGATCACTGCACTGAAAATACTGAACTGCACCACTCAAGTGTTGATGGTAAATTCTCTCAAAATGGTAGAACTCAAGTGGTATACACCGAAGTTGTGAATCGATCGCGACACATTTTGAAATAAAATCAGATCCTCCCTGATACCTACCATTAAAATTATTTTTTGTATTCAAATATTGTACAAAACTCAAAATGTCAACGTTTCACGAACAGCCGGCCAAATTCACAATGCCGACGAGTCCAGTTTGTTCTAGATCGCACTTTGGTTTCAGATCTCGATATATCGGGATCAGGAAGAAAAGCTATGAGGAAAAGGATAACTTCTATGCCTTGTACTAATGCTACTGACAACCATGAACTTAGTTCACTTGTGGTGAATACAGTAAGTAAGCCAAGAGCGTTCAAATTTGTTGAGCTTTAAGTATATTACAGAGGGCATAAAAGTCCATGGATACCAAGAAATTTGTTTTTGAACTGGTTCAATAGCGGATTTGCTTCTGCAGCTGGTCAACATCTTTCATCTGTACATGCTGTTGGATAACTTCTCTGGTCACCCTGCTGCTGAGGAACTTTGAAGTGGAGATGATTTTTTATTCATCAACAGCAAGTGGTACTTATTTGATAGTTTTTGAATATGGAATATGAAGTTCAACAAGCTTATATTGTTTACTGTAATCTTCTTGTCAACCATTCCATCCTTCGATTTTACAGTGCCCACATTGTCAAAACATATATCCGATCAGGAGTTGCACTTACCAGCTCTCAGCGACTTGACAAACTCATTCGAAACTTTCATTGTTCTTCATCCAAAAAATAACTTTCATAAAACGCAAGCGCTTATTACAAGGGTAATGCTAACTTCAACTAGAATATGAATGCCACACATTTTCAAGCAGTGATATAAAGAATATTTTTCGAGGGCTTCCCTTTGCTGGAAGCGATGCTCTCCCTATTTGAAAAGCCTATAATAATGTAGTTATATATGAGACTGCAAACGGATGAGGTAGGTAGCGTGTAGCCGAAAGCTCAGAATATATGAATGGCGTCAGTGTTATTGGAGCACCTATAACTACAGTTACATCTAGGCTGACTTGACTAGGTGAAGTATAGCGGAAACATAAAAGTGGGAGCACATAGCGCACCAAGAGATGAGGGATGGTAATAATGCGTTACTGGAATAAAATGAAAGCGTGGAATATCGTCAAGTCTGACGGATGACGCAAATTCATAAAGCGTAGAATGCACGACTGGATAAGCGACTCCTAGAAGCTCAACATTAGCAATACACTGACTACACAATCATAACTGATCTACAATTAGTCTGATGCTCCATTAGATCACATTACAGTCATCAACGTATCTTGCATGATGAGAAATTATTGAAGTGTTTTGAGGTGCGATAGAGGTTTATTTTGAGTGCAAAATATCAAAAAGTGAGCATAACGACACAGGTTAAGACATATAGATCAGAACTTGCTAATGCGCATAACAGAAAAAAAAAACTTATCAAGTTATTGAGTAAGAGAATTAAATGAAACTTGATATTTTCGTAATTCTCAACAACTGCAGAATTGAGTACTATTTGCACTGTACAAGATGATACATGAATCCTAAGAGAAATATTTATGAATTATCAATCCGGAATGCCCAGAATTTTCAAATATAGAATTAATGTGCATTTAGTGTTTCTCCTACAATTGCTGCGTCACAAGGTGCGTTGCAACACACAAATAAGAACAAGCAGATAAAAGCTTGCTTGTACTCGTAACAGAAAAAAAAAATGCACATCCATTAGCCATCATTACAATGAAAAAACAATATTTACGTCAACGTCATCATTAGTTTTGAATTTAATGGAAGATTCTCAAATGTTTTTAATACAACAGATACAACTTCGCTGTGAATCAAGTGAGACCAGCGTTCTCCATTCTTTATTGTTATTTTTGATCAATCGAACAAATTGTTTTGTTTGTAATTTGATCCATTTGTAGAAGTTCCAAATCTCTGAAACAAATAGAACATTATAGGAACGCACAATCTTTAGAACAAAGAACAATTTTCTAGTATATAAACTAAAATAGATTCCATTCGATAATCGTTAAAGCCAAGGTAGTGACTATCTCCTGCAGTACATATAAAAGAGACTGCATTCGTAGACTTGGAATATAGCTACGAACGGTTCAGAATATTAATATGGATGTAGTTCGTTCACTACCTTCCAGTTATGTCTGACGTGATTTCATGGCGGAGCTTCCACGTTTTCGCTTTGTGTTTCTCTATAATTTATACATTTATTGCGCATGTTTTCTCATTTATCCTTCCTTTAGTCTAGTGCCATTGTTCTATTGGAACTTTTACAACATTATTGTTCTAGGTTTTATTTTAATTCCACGTTTATTCCGGTGTAATTGTTTAATTGTACTTGTACTCAGCTCAGACAGAATTGTTCATTTTGCTCCTATTTGGAGATGATCAAAATTCACCTCTTTGTTTTATTGCTTGGAAAATATCTAATCGAGTTCCATTAGAGAATAAATTAACTGGAATTCTGGATAATTTAGTGCAATTCAATCATTTATCATTACCGAGAGTACTCGTACATATCCGTATTAGATATTTCAGGTAGTGTCCGACCGATGGTCAGATTTTGGTTGAAGCCGATTGGCTCAAAATCACATAACACTGGTTAATAATTCACAACTTCATAGAATTTTCCTAAAATATTGATATCAATTATGTAATAGTGTATTTTCATGTGGTGATTCCATATATCATACAAAAGCTTTTTGGCAGGTCTAGTTTTTGAGATATTTAAATTCTTCACATTCATTAACATTCAGAGAGTGGATTTTTCTTCCAGTTTTACTCAGCATATCTGTTGATTTACCAGTGCATAATACAATGAAGAGGAGACCTCGTACGAAAGATCCAGACAGTTTTTGTTTTATTTGTAGTGAATATTCCTTAAGGCGAGTGTCTTGCAATCCTGTACCATCTCCGGTTTTGCAAGTGTAAAGGGTAGAGAAGAAAAGTAGGTGTGCTAGGACGTTCCCTAATAAGTAGTAAGCACTCGATATACGTCATTGCAGTGAGCAATGCTAATTGCCTAATACGTATGTCGCAGCTTTCAAGGGCTTTGAACGTACCCCACAATTGGTTATTTCATGACAAAAAGGGACATTCTCAAAAGTCATAAATCTTTTGAAAGATAAAATGTCAATTATTTCTAGTGTTACACAAGAATCAGGAAATAATATTGATCTTGTCTTGAAATTGAAAGACAAGAAGTATTTTTTGTTTTCCAAGACAAGACAAGAAAGTATTATTATTGATAACTTGACTGTTAATTTTTTAAATCCGCATTTATTAATCTATTATGAAAATATCAAACTCTGCTGTGGCCTTTACAGATTTTCCCCGATCATAAATTTCATGATAAGTTTCATCACTGTTTTATGGATTTATGGCCAGTTGCACCGCCGCCACTTAACTTTAAGGGAAGGATAATATCTAGGGTTACCATTGTATAGACAATTGTTCCCATGGTAATTATTCCGTACTTAAAGTTAAGTGATAGCGGTGCAACTGGGCATTAGAGTATCGTACCAATTGTCAAAGTGTCAATGCCAATTGTCATTGTCAAAGTGACAGTTGTCATTATCAAAGTGACAGCGTTATTGTCAAAGTGACAGCTGGCATTGTTCAAGTGACAGCCATCATTGTCAAAATGACAGCAATCATTGTTAAAGTAACAGATGGCGGTTATATTTTAATCCTTGCAATATAAGTATTTTTGAAAATGAAGAATCTTCATCTAGTCTTTAATTCATTAGAACGAACAGTTATGTTACTTGATCGTCGACAGTGTAATTTAAAGATATGGTAAAGTGGACTTCACTGTCTATTTATTTTATATTCCTACTAAGCTCATCTACCTAAGAGCTATAAATTATTACCAAACTGGACTGTGATGAATATAGCAGATTTCATCAATATGAATTAGAAAATATTCATTCTCAGAAATATAGAGTGTCGCATCAATTAAGTGCATATTTCAAAGTGAAAACTGTCATTGTCAAAGTGACAGCTGTCATTGTTAAAGTGACAAATGACAGCTATTTTTTGGTCCTCACATAAAATAAGTATTTTTATGATTAAAGAACTCTTTTATAGATTTCTGGGGATTAATGGATTAAATAAAGACCCCAAAAATCTATAAAAATACTCTTTATTAAAGTGACAGCAGTGACAGATTGCGGTTATTTTTTAGTCCTCACATAAAATACATAAGTATTCTTGTGAATAAAGAGTTCTTCTGTAGATTTTTGAGGTTTTCAATTAATTGGAATATGCAGCTCCGACATTTGACCGCCGGAAGTGTAATTTGAAGATGGTAACGTGGGTTCCACTACTTAATTATCAATTTTTGATATTTACTAAGCTTATCTTCCCCGACAGCTTAAAATTGATACCAAACTAGACATCATGTGAATGATTTGTGATAGAAACAATTGATAATCGTTTAAATATTCTTTTTGACACTTCTGCTAGCATTATCTCCACAAGAGCTTTATTCTGATACCAAAGATGATAGAGCAAAATTACTTATTTTAAAAAACAATTGACGAACGCTTGCATGTGATGTCAAAATATGAGTGATAATAATTCTCATTGTTTCTCTGGCTCAAAGAAATATAACGAATTCTATGATAATTGAAATTTCGATAATAACAAATGAATCACCGATAATTTAGAAAAATGTTGCTGATGAATGTTGTGCCAAATTATTTGAAGATTAGTTTTGGTTATTCCATATTTTATGATGGACTCGCTGTGGACCAATTTTAACAAAATATTCGAATTTTCACTAAAACTATTATGGAATTTACTCAAAATATACACTACAATTTTTTTTTCAAAAAGACAGTGTTTGAAGTTCACGAAATTCTGTACACGAGCTCAGAAGTAGAAATTTAAAATTGATTCTCAGTATCGCGTAAAACTGGATTTGAAATATAGCAATTTGTTGTAACTTACAACAATTATTTAACAAATGGGTGATTGTATCAGAAAAGTAAGGTGAGATTTGTGTGTAAACACTCTATTTCTTTCAAAATGTTTTTGAATTAGGTTTCAAAGTGGAATGATAGGGAAGTAAATAACAAAATGAAATGGGAGTTTTTATCAAGTCATGCTACACCAAGACACTTGCCTTAATACAGTATCGTAAATTTATCACAAATAAAAAGAATCTTTGATCTCCAAAAATGCGGCCATCGAGAGAATCACTAGTTATTGGTAATCAAAAGTTGATGAATTCGCATTCAGTGAATCGAAATCTAATCATACTGCCATCGCTTTATAATAAACTCCGCATTATGAAACCATTTATTGAGGCCCTTTACAAAGATGATTAATGTTTCGATCACCTATCAAATCTCCTGAGCTAAGTGCAAAAAAAGTTGAAAGTAGGTATTCTCGATGGTCCACAGAGTAGGCGGTTGATCAGAAATCCAGATTTTGTTGAGCACATAAATGAGCTCGAAAAAAGGACATGGAGATAATTCGTTTCCAAAATCCAAAAAATCTGAAAAATATTTACAATCTGAGAGATTTTGGGTGTAACATTCACATTCTCATTTGGATCGATTTCCCAGAACTCTTGGAGATTTTTGTGAGGAGCAGGGTGAAAGTTCTCATCAAGATACGAGTTATGGAAGAACGATACTAAGGATGATAGGACACTTACATGATGACATATTATTGCTGAAATCTTTGCCGGAACCGTGAGCAAGCTCCATATTCCAGAAAGTCCTATAAGAGACAATATTGTATGGGTTCAAATCAATTTAAATGTGTAAAAATATATATTTCCGTGAGAATTTATAGCCAGTATGTAATTCAAAAACAAGAGATGTTAGAAAAAAACTAGTGCTAATTTCGTAACCAGCACCCTTAATTCAACCAAAAACAATCAACAGAAGGCTGTAAATTTTTCCTGTGTTGACCAGTGTAATCAATGCAAATTGTGTGGGAACCATTTGTTTTATGTATACTCATTAACATTCATAAAAAGGATTTCCCCATAGCTATATTATGTTTCTAAAATATCACGACGGCCTTGTTTGTCACAAAAGGAATATTTTTTCTCAACAGTTGTGTTGAACAAAATCCAGCACTCCATCGTGGTGGAATATACGATCAAAGAATGTCTCCTCATTATTCAAAACTTCTTTTAAAATAATAGATCTTCTATCCGAAATCGCTTGCTCGTTAAGTGAATGTTTTGGAAGAAATAATCTTCCTACCATCGAATCGTGAGAAACTATAGAAGTAAATTTACTCTACATAGAATAATATCACAATGACGACAAAATGCATGGAATCAAGACAACATTGCTGCTGTGGGAGCCAGTGTTGCCAGTGAAAGCCTAATGTTATCGAAAAATAATTGTGATTTCCTGGTTTTTGGGGCCTCAGTTAGAATAATTGAATTTGAATGGTATATTTTTCTATGCCACTATTCTGTTGGAACCATTGACACGTTCTTACAAGATCGTCCGTTTTTGACGGCTGCTAGGATGCTTCGGCTTTGTTCAAACCTTCGGTTGATTTTTGGTTGGAACCGAATGTGTAGTCAAAGGTGATATTTCTGGCCAAAGGTGACCAAAGTTGAAACCAATACCGAATGGTCGGTCGGACATCTCAAGTCTCCTCTTCCATCTTAATTAACTGTAGAACGATGGAAGGTAGAAATTCAAGGATATTTGAAGAAGTAAATACGTGAAGACAAAATTTTGTATATCCCTTTTTGAGCATACAGCGCACACGGAGAGATGTGAGATTTGACATACTCAAAATTTATATGGAAGAGGAATGCAGGAAGCTGGAATCGAATACAGAGTGACAAATTTTGATTTTATACTGAGAATGATCTCGAAAAATATGCACCGCATGGAGAAATGTCTGACATCTTATTCTCACTCTTCGAGGAGCAGGAGAAAAATGGAGAAAATCACGTTAAAATCTCAATGTAATATTCGGATAGAGTATTCAATACTAAATTAATTCCACATAAAACCTTTGGGGATGGAAGATTGATTCAAATAACGTTCGAACTCAAAGATTCAATGAATTTTGCAACTGGGCGACCGTACATCTCATTTGTCTTTCAGAACAAGAAGACGTGCTCCTCAATTTCTCTTAGCCCTACCATCACAAATTGATCTTCATAGGAATCGTTGAAACCTCTATTCAAATTCCAAATGTATATGTGCCGACTAGTGAAGCTTTACATAAGGAATGAAAACTGTGTTCCACATAAATTTACTCCAAGGATCAGAAATCAGTTATTATATTATCATCATAAATCGAGTCACAATTGTTAACACGTTGGGATTCCTGAGTATTGTTCAGCCAAGCCACAGATGATACGGTCGGACTTTGATGGCAGGAGTAGCCTGCAGTAATGAAACTCACATGAAAATCATGAATCGGATCAAAAATGAAGATAGGCAAGAGAACTAACAGCTATCATAATATTTGAATGAATTTATAGGTATAGAAGTCCAGTTTATATTTAATGTTACTTATCTGGACGTTTCGGTTGGTGACCCATCCATCTTCAGCTTAAAATACAGTTGCCACAGCTACATGTTTGTTGATACAATAGTTATAATTGATGAACAAATATGTAGCTGTAGCAACTGTAATTTAATCTGAAGATGGATGGCTTGCCATCCGAAAGGTCCATATAAGTAGCATTAAATAAAAACTGAACTACTATACCTACACATTCATTCAAACATATTTTCTGAATCTTCAAGGTTTTGTCAAGCTATCATACTAAATTATTGTAACATTGACCAATTGATGATATGGTCAATGATCTGAAATCAAGCAGCAATAATTGCAGACATGTGTTCTGTCCCCGCTGGGAATCAGCCACCGGCGATCGGACGGTACATGCTTCGTAATGTTTACATGCAGAATCATTTATCGACCAAGAAGCCAGAATCGACAACTGAATGAAACAGATATTATAAAGATAATGACATTTTTGTAGTCAACATTTCAATAGATGATAAAAATTTGAACAATTCATAATATGATCATGAAAAACTCAAATCCAAGCATCAGTTTCCAAATAATCACCTTAGATCAGCATTAGCAACAATTGCAGACACGTGATACGTCCTTGTAGGGATTCATAGTAGAACCTGGTTACCAAGAATATTCTGCCGTAGTAAACGATCTGCAAAAGTGAAGATCACAAGCAGAGAAATAATTATAATACTCGTACTGCATATAAAAATTCATAATCATTCCAATTTTGTGAATTGAAATGGTTTCCAGATAACTACAACAAAGTTATTAGTTCTGCGATATATTTTGGAGTAATGAGTGAGAACAGTGCTGCTGATTGAACATGAAACAGAATTTACAGAATATGTTATCGAATAAAAGCCAACAATGCAAGTTTAATTAACAGATATATGGAACTCCATATAATAATTAATTTTGTAGAATTATGTTGACTAAATTTCACACTCGCAGAAAGTATTTCAGGGATAAAATGCTGTAGCATTCCATATATGCAGGATTTAATTTTATTTGAGGCAGTAAATCAAGAATAAAGCTATAAATTACAGCAAAGTCAGTGGATAAAGTCACATAAAAAGTATAAGCGGAGCTCAGGTGCTCTAAGTTTTTATTATTTTAAATGGAGACAGGTTTTTAAAAATGTTATTCAGTGCGCCGTTACTTTAAATTAACAACACAACTTCTGTATATTATAATTTGGATAATTATCTGACGCATGCGTGCTCACATACGTATTTGTATTTTTGTTGTGTATCTCTACTAAATACAAAAGTAAAGGCGCTATTTCGACTTGTTACTTGAGTTATTGAGCATTTTTAGTCAGTTCCATGAATTAATATTATTGTTATATGTTACAGATAATTCATTGTGTACAAATAGTTATTTATGTATCTAGTGCGCGAAATTATACTTTGGTACTCTGGTCATTCGAAAGCCCCAAAGAAATTTCGTGCACGAGCTGCATACAATATTTCTTCTACAGGCGTCAAAAAATTCTGAAAAAAATATTAAAATCATATTTAAATATAAAAATTAGTGAAGTTCACTCTCTTGCCGACGTGCACAAACTACTTTGTGCACGTTGTCAACATAAAATCAGTGCACAAAATACTTCGTGCCCGTTGTCAAGATGAACAGCTTCAATGCGACATTTCGCATACCAATATTGATGTACAAATGTCATCATTTTTTAAAGTTTGTAGAAAAAATATAATAGATACATGTCTTTAATGCAGTGAGGCATTGAACTTCAGCCAGTATTGAATTTACAGATAAATTTGATATAGGTGGATACAATTTTAGCTCAATCTGAATAATGTAGTCAGGAGAATAATTCAATAAAGTGGATTTACTCCATATCCGTTTCATGAATCCATGCAAATTCTGATTCTATTTTTGTCGCACTATAAATCTACAAATTCATTTGGTTCAGGGTTATAAATGTTTGAAACGTATTTACAGATTTAGATAATGAATCTTTATTCATTTGTGTTTGTATATTGTGTAGTGAACAAAAACACGGATTATTAATGGTGCATGTGATGACTGAAACACATGTTGCATTTATCAAACAATATAAATTAATAGATTGCATGAATTATAGAACGAATATTTGAATTTGTAATTTGAAGGGTATGAACAAAATGGTTTTCAACTATAGTGACAGTTGTTTTGAAGAAGTCGGCAACTACGATATCCTGTCATTAACAGAATATATATAGTAGTTTCCATGAACCAATGAGAGTTGCTATTGGTAATCGTTAGATAACCATTCAAAATTAAGACACATTTAAAGCTTTAAAGTCCGTTACCACTGCCAATGGTTGTTCTGTCAACTCATAGTAGCAAAATCTGACTTAGCTTGGCTGGTGCGGTGGTAGAGCTCAACATCTGACCAAGGGGCTACAAGTTGAAAGCCTTAGGCCATTAATATGTATTTTGCTGTAGTTACTTCTATACACTATATGCTATAAGTTGCCTGATCAAACATTTTAAAGTATGTGGCAATGACAGAAGATTTTGATCAGCAGTACGGTATGGCAATGTTACTTTGTTTCTCGGTAATACCGATCAGAAAGGCTACTATGCGACCGACGATGATCACTTAGTTTGTCAGCAAAGTGAAGAGTTCCATCATTTAATATTCATACTACACATATCACATGAGCAGTTCTGCGAATATGTTGCTTCATTTTATTTCTTGCTCTAGAAATAGTCTAATAAATATATGATCTGGAAACTTAGTATTCAAAACGTGCTGCCTTCAAGAAACCGCATTCTGTCTCGGATGTACTTCGTTCAAATTATAATCAAAATAAAGTCATGCAGTTTCTGGAATACACGTATTTTCATGCATGATTTACATAACTACTAACAATGCTCAAATTCGCAGAAACTTTAATCAAAATCCTTATCATCTTGACCACAATCTTTATGACGCACATAACGGTAGCAATTCTAGTGGCCCTAAAATTGACACGAGAAAATGATAACGCTGATGGTTGAGGCAGTGGCCGCTTGCTGCAATAGAGGGGGAAAATCCCTAAATTGTTCAGAAAATAATGATTCATCATCTGCAGTATACTCACCTAGTACTACTGGGTTTTCTATAGGAAACGTAGAGATGAACTTAACTGCGCCAAAATAAATGACAACAAAATAGAAGATAGGTTCAAAATGATGGTATTTGAGTTACCTATGTGCTCTCAAGATCTCTTGTTGTAAATTCCAATCCAACCAGGTATCAAAAGGTTCAGCTTCATCCATAGCTTCACCGCGTTGTGTCTCTTTATTGAGCTTCAAATGTTAATTCCACTGTATTCTAGCACAAAACAAGTTCGGGGGACAATCAAAAACATTTGTATTATTCACGCAATAGTATTGACATCTACCGATGTCAGGAGCTACATGGAATAGAACGATTTGTAATAATATGTGAACTGTTATTGAGTAATTCATAGAAGACATATAGATTGCAATTATTTTTGTGCACTGTCTAAATACCAACGATTAAGTATTCTTGAGCTTTTGGTGCTTATTCTGAATAGTATGTTGACTGTGTCAACTGACATGAGTTCAGAGCGCAGACTGAGCGTTAGTATGTTAGCTGTCTGGTTCTATAGATGAAGTCAACCTTATAGTCCAAGAACCCTTCACGGTACCGAGTATCACTTTGCTACAACCCCTGGTACCAGGGCTTCAACGGGGCTGGAAATATCAATTATGCATCTTTTTCTATTAAAGTCGTATACGACAATTGTAGCCAGAGACCTGATAAATTCAAAGAACCAATGGTGCCGACTCTCATGTTGCTAGAAATCCTCGGCACCGTGGATCAGATCGGCGCCCACGCGAACCTATTTTTTGAGGTGGCGATACGTGTCGGCATCTGAGATTTGCGAGTTACGCACATACATACGTACATACGTACTGACATCAAGCCAAAAATAGTCAAAATGGATTTAGGGATGCTCAAAACGGATATATCCATCAAAATCTCGATATATGAATTTTGTTGGTTTCACAATATTTCCTTGTACTTTTGGACCGTCAGATTGTCGTAGATTTCGGTGCCTCATTTTGTTTTCTATGCCTTCAAGAGGTTTGATAAGTATGCATATTTTAAGTTCAATAATGCTGAAATAAAAGCTGAGCCGTGTGACCAACATTATGAAAATCAATTTCAAATTTGTATGAAGAAGCATGTCTGATATAATGTTGTCGCTTTTGTCATGCTTACGAAATGAAATTCAGGGAAAAATATTTTGACATGTGAAATGTCAAACAAAATTAAAAAATTGACAACAGATTATCTTTGCCTAGCTTATCATTTCAATTAAACTGATTGTTTTATACGAAAAATTCTGAATGTCTGTTATACTAATAAACTGCACTTCCGGCATGGCCGATTGATACAAAAATAGTGGATAACTATTTTAATGCTACAACAAGTTCAAATACTGAATTTCAATATGCTATGGCTGATCATTCTAGATTTATGCAAAAATTCAGAAAAAGTTTCAAGTAAAGATGCTCAAAACGGATATTTCCACCAAAATCTCGATAGGTGAATTTTGTCGGTTTCACAATACTTCCTTGTATTCAGTACAAGTGAGTAAATAGTTATTCAAGTATTAAGGTCAGTAAGTACAGTTTACCGATTGAGAATAATAGTTTGGAGGCCGAGCCTTGGCGAGGTTTCCAAATATTATACGGAATCGGTACTGAACTTATTGACCGTGATGCTTACAAATTTTTTTGCACGA
The DNA here is from genome assembly GCA_963989225.1 of Dromius quadrimaculatus. Lineage (NCBI taxonomy): Eukaryota > Metazoa > Arthropoda > Insecta > Coleoptera > Carabidae > Dromius > Dromius quadrimaculatus. The sequence goes on from OZ022328.1 coordinate 12,184,360, forward strand.
TTGGAAGATCCAAAATATGTGTCCGATTTTTTTTTTTAATTAAATTACTACTGGTTATTTTTTATTCGCTGTCAGCTGTCAAGTTTGACATTTTATTCTGAATATTCATTCACAAATAAGGATAAATAAATGAATATTTTTCTGTAAAAATTCACAATTTTTTACTTACCGCCTTTGCCCATGAGCGGTAAGTCAGCATAACCATAGTAACCATAGTTTGCTGGTAAAATCAACATACCACCTCAAATAGAGGGCCGGTAAACACATGAAAACACCCAATCGTGCAAAAAAATTATAAATACGGCGAACTCGGGATTGGAAGGATATTATATATTATTTCATATTAGAACTCACACTCACCTTCTTCAGGTACTGTTGCACTAGAAATAAATGTATGCAAATTTAAATTGGGCTTAAAATAGGTCCGCGCGAACGCCGATTTGATCCACGGTGCCGAGGACTTCTGGCAACATGAAAGTCGGTACCGTTGGTTCTCTGAATTCATCAGGTCATTGGCTACAGTTTTTGAATAGGACTTTTCCGTCTTATGGAAAAAGGTACCTCATCGATATTTCCAGCCCCTTTGAAGCCACGCTCTCAGAGGTTGTGGCAAAGTGGGACTCGGCACCGTAAGTTTTTATTGTTTTACCCATGAAAATACACGTTCCAGTGTAATTTCCAAATGTCTTATATAAAAAGGTTGTTCGTGGGTTCAATTCCCATGATGAATAATCAATATGAACTGCTTCTGACAGAATCAAAAATTGCACCCTTGACTTTCAAGGGTAAAGCTGCATTCACAACTACTTTAGACTCTGCTTAATTTACACTTGAAGTTCAAATCACGCAGGGTTAAAATTTGTAGCATTCACAACCATTTTCAACATTGCTTGAAATTTTGTAATGCCATCTATGAAAACAAATACAAAAAAATGCGAATATTGAATACTTTATACTTCTTTTCGTTTGAAGGAATGTATTTTCAAATTCAATGCTTAATTCTTTGCGGGGCATGAAGAATAGTTGTTAGTACAGTTATCTATTTACTTTTTAAATAATTTACTTGAATGAATATAGTAAGTTAACAAACTTTATAAATCTAAATTCAATAATCTCTCGTCCATATTAAAGAAAAGAAATGATCGATTAATGAAATATCAAACCAAGCTTCAAACCATCAATTCACTGTTTGCATATGGCTTCTATTATTCTATTTGATTTGAAACGTCAAAAACACATGTTGAATCATCGGAAGATGCAATGCACATGCGCACATGCCAATTCGCTAGCGACTTGAAGTGAAAGTTTGCACTTTGCAAACATTCCAATCCGAACGTAAAGTACGCAGACTACAAATTTCAGTTGTGAAGGGTGACTACTGAGCTCATACGCTTAGCTTTGAATTTTAAGCTAGCATGAAATTGTGCCATGTCCAAATTCGGTTGTGAATGGACCTTAATGCTTCTACGACGAATCTTTTAGAATACGTGAGAGTTGTCCAATGCTTTAAGATAGCATTTCTAAGTGAGCTCTTGGACTAATAGAGCAAGTAAAAAAATCAAGAGTATCGACAATCACTGAGGAACAATTTTATTGAATCGGTCCTCTCCTACATTTTTTCGGGAGGACGAAAACAACAATTAGTGATCAAAAATGGACTACGCAAGATATAACTTATGAATTTTCTCAGGAGAGATACAAGATACTTATGTAATCGTAAGCAAACAGAACGAATCACATTCACTAACTTTATGGATCGTGATTCCAACTGGTGATTGATATATTTTCATTCCTAATAACTTTTTAAATATCAACATTCGTAGAAAAATCTATGAATCAGATAACTTGTAACTCCATCAAGTATATGATCTCAAATTTGTACTAAACGTTAAAGCGATAATTCATCCTTTGTTCAATGTTATGTAAGTTTCGCTTTCATGATTTGTTAAAGCAAGCGTAATTCTTAGGGCGAAGTGTTTCCAACGTCGTCGTAAGACATCATAGAAAATTAACTATGCTAATCCTACGCTGCAGATGCTGTGGCTGGCGTAAGCTACCGTGAAATAGAGATTGCATTATGTACACTTATAATAGGGTGATTATTTTTGCAGCTTCTTAGTATCTAAGAAGCTTAACACTTTTATTAACATACTGATTAAAACTTGATACAATCACTGATATATTGTTCCCTGTTGTAGCAAAAAGAAGGTTCGTTATTCTCGCGTGTATCTTTTGTCCTATATTTTTTTTGCTACTTGAAAACTTGTCAAGAGCATATTGCAGCCTACGACTAAACTTATAAGCTTTATCATAGAACATCAGAATGCATAATCATAAATTGATCATTTGATAAAATCACAGCTCCACAAATTCATTATTATATGTTGTGTTATTAAAATATTCGAAAGTATTCATTGGAAAATCACTTTTTTCCAGTTACCTCTGTATTTTCTAGATCTCTTGCTGTTGATTTCTAGAATCATCTCTTGAGAGACAAATGCCGGATGAGTTTTCATTCAGATATCCAACTTTACTGTGTCGTAATTTAACTTACCTGGGGTGTGAATCTATATAATTATGTAACAGATGGAAGAAATGCTTATTCCCATGAAATCAGCGACTCGATCAAATCCAGTGGAGAAAAATGCTTTGAAATTTTATAAATGAGGAAGGGGATATTTAACTATGTGAACAGGGAGCTTTCACCAATGCAAATATCCAAAAATTTAGTCAAGAGAATAATGACCTTGAAACTTTATTCAAAAAACTGGTACATTTCCTATCTACATAGCTAACGCTGAAGAAAGTAAGAGTAATGTAACAAATGTACAGGATCCTTTAGAGAGTATAAAATTATGTTGATGAATCTCAGCGAAATTTTAAAGCTACGAGTGATAGTTTGGACAATTCTGCTTTTCGTTGTGACGGAAATCTCGCTCAATTGAATTGAAACTACAAGTTAATCTGAGATTCTAAAATCAGAAAAGAGTCACAACGTATTGGACTAAATCAGAGTTATTTTAGAATAATTTCTGAAGAAGCTATTTCTCATAGTAGCATTGAAGATTTGATAGCATAACATTATTCATCTAGTTTCCATTCTTAAATATATTATGACAGTCACTTAGTGATCTCACTCCAACCTAGTGCATTACCAGTTTCAAATTCAAATATTTTTCCGATAGTTTGATTCAAAAACCGTCAAATGTGGAATATTAATAAGGATTGAGTGTGTTTTTTTGTTGGTCGTGAAATCAGCGACACCTCAATCAATGACGCTTTGAAACGTATAGATCGTCGAGCTTCACCCTCACAAAACCCCTATGATGTTATTTTTACTTCATAATCTACCGAGTTACATATTTTCGAAAAAGTTTATCATGACAAAAAAATTAGATTGTGAAATGACAAGAGTGATATATGAAATTAAATTCAGTTCAGGTGCATTTGAACGTAACCCTGTGAGGTCATGCTCTCCAAATAGTCATATCTCAAGCTTAAGGAAACTTTGAACATATACTTTCAATTGGACTTGATGCTTATGATCGTAGCTTGGAATTCACTACAGGTAAACTCTGATATCTACAAAAAAAAAATCTGACGTGGACATCACGTGACTTACTTGTACATCATTGGATATATTTCTGCATATATAATACGATAATTAAACAAAAATTTCATCGTTACACGGATGCTCGTTTTGGATTTATCTAGAAAAATCTAAAAATCGGTTTTGTAAAGTGCACTTTCGGTCTAGCCGGTCGCTTCGAGAACAGTAGCTCATCATTCTTATACTACATCATTCCTAAATACTGATTTCCAAGATTCTATGGCTAGCAGATCTGAATTAACGGGCCAAATTTCAAGAAAATTCCAACTGAAGTGCACTTTCGGTTCAATCTATTATTATGAGAATGATAGGCAAACATTCAGGTATAACAACTGATTTACTAAATTTCAATACTTTTCAGCCAATCGTTTCGAATTTACGCGAAAAATTCCAAAAGTCTGTCAAGTAAAGTGCACTTCCGTCTTAGTCGATTTTAATAAGAATAGGGTGAGAGCGTCTGGACAGTACTATCGTCTCAAATAGGTAATTATAACATTCTACGTTCAATCGTTTTGAATTCATGCGAAAAGTTCAAAAAATGTTCGGAGTAAAGGACACTTCCGGTACAGACGATTGCAATCATAATGCAAGATGCACAACTTGACCCTAGACCAGTGAGAACGATCTGTATTCTCTCCATAATTCTTTCAAATTACAAATTTTGTGAACAGAGATTGGAATGAAGCCTCTCATTCTTATCACAAGGTGAATGACAGCAATTATGATGAAAATCAGCCACAAAACAAATACAGAGTGATTAAAGGGTAAAACTAGGAAAAACTCCTGTAAACAGCTTCAATCATCGCATTTAAGACAATTTCACATTAAATTTTCACACTTTTCTCTTTTCCTTAAGTATTCAAACCACTAGTGCGCCGCAATAATTTTTTTGTTCGATAAGTGGACCGTGGCAAAAAATGATTAAGAGTCCATAGCTTAGCAGATAGAGGTATTTGAAATGAACCATTAACATTCAAACAAAAATAAAGTAGTAGCGCATTTGAGTTGAATATAGAAGAACTGACAACCTTAGTACTGCTTTGACGTACTCATACTTGAAAAGGATTGGAAGACCTCCAGAATGCTCCTTTAAGCAGTTTTCAACGTTAATTGTAAATGTGACGCGTCCGAAACAAGAAGCGCATCTCATTTCAACAAATCACAATATTAAAGAAATAATCATGATTCTTATACTTTCTTTCATATTCATCCACATTTCATAAGTCGCTGGACATCGCATGCATAAATGAATTTGTGTGAATTTGAATATAATTGTATATAACAAGATGATGTTATGCTCATAAAGTATTACAGATGTCATACAATAATGATATTCAATTCACCCCTTTTCCTTTTTTATATCAGCCATATCGAGCTTGCAACATGAAACTTCCATTTTCCCAGTGCATATTAATGATCTGTGACCCCAAAAATATAAATAATATGTTTCATCAATTCATTTTCAGTACTTCGTTGATTATTGACTTTTTGATCTGTGAGTTGGCTTATTCCTCTGAGGGCCGTTTGATACAATGCATACAAAATACACCGTGTCAAACATAAAATTTTGTGCACCTAACTTGCATTAAGATGCAGAAAAAATGCAACGTTCAATGCATCATGTCAAATGGCCCCCCAAGTGTAAAAGCATATCCTCTCATATACCAGGATCAGAACTCTATGTAGCTTACAAGAAGTCTTCGTGCCCAAAAAAAAACAACAAAGTGACCCCATTATATCGACCGTATTAGGAATACAACCGCAAACTTAAAGATTCCAACTTCGAGTTTGTAATCAGCGATTTGAAATATATACGCAATTTTTTCTATAGCATTCAAACGAAGAGTGAGCACGGCTCTCGCTCTAAAGTTCTTGTTTCACAGCGATGAAGTCCAGATGGACTTAAATTTTGAATTGCTGATAAATGCAGTATGGAACCGACCCGCCCCTTGGGACAAAAGTACAGACTCGTGCTAGTGAAGTCCTCAACGTGGTTTTTGGAACATTAATGGTTCAACGGTAAAGAAGATAAATGGCCATAGCACGCGAACGATCCATCGGAATTTTCACGTTCTAAGCTTTTCTCGCTGATACTTTCCACTCTTTCACACGGGGAGCCTTTCGGATCGAGCGCTTTTGCGTCAGACGCCAAGTAAGTAAGAATCGCGATGGGTCATATGCGTGCTATGACCATTCATCTTCTTCACTGTCGGCGTCATCTTTGACGACAAAAACGCCATCATTTCAGAACTTTCCTTCAATTTTCAGCTACATTATTGCCGTCCTTGTACGACTCTGTACTCTTGTCACAAAGGGCAGGTCTGTTCGATGCTGTATCTATCGGCAATTCGGTACTAAAATCCAGCGGGAATTTACACTGCGGAGCAAAAACTATAAAGAATAAGAACCATTTTCGCTCTCCGGGTGAATGCTTTCTCTATTCCGCTTGCATTTGGACAAAGAGACGCAGCACCCTTCCAAGAGCGTGGCTCGAGAAGCAAGAGCTTGCGCGTCGAAAAAGCTCTCACTCTCTGTGCGAAAGCTTCCATTGAACTCTTCGCATTTCGGTCTCACGCGCCGTGCCCTCGCTCGTAAGCGAGAGCCATACTGCTCTCCGTGTGAAAGAGGCCTTAGACTAGTGAATGATTGAATGAAAGATCGTAACCTGTCTGAATGTGTGGTTTGATTGTTGAAATGTTTCTTATCATGAAGAAACGGAGTTAATCTGGTATTTTATCACAATCCGTGGGCCAGTGCATAAAATAAATGAATACGAAATTTTGGCGCTCACTCTAGGAGTTGGAGAGTTAGTGTGTTGACTGCCAACGAGCTTGAGTCCAAAACGCAGATCTTTATACAGAGTGTATGAGCGTCAATACTTTTCGACCGCAGGTCTGCTTGATACACTGTCAGAACTGAAAGCTTGTACTGCGTGAGTAATGCCCGGTTGCATCATCACATATGTGGTATATGCTTAGTTAAACTTAGTTTATCTTAAGTTCTACTTAATATCTAGTTCGCGTTGCACCCGTTAAATTTTCGGACAGTTTAGTTAGGTGAAGTTAAAATATTATGACAAAATGAACTTGATATAGTTAATCGATAATACAGCAAACTATATGAACAGTTTGATAAACTTTCCGATAGAATATTATGCTACAAGAACCGAACAACTGTTATTTTTGTCTAGGATAAATTTGGCTGCATTCGGTAAAGACGAGGGCAGAAGCGTGGACGAAGTATGAGGCGAAGGTGAGGGCGAAGCACGAGGCGAAGACGAGGGCAAACCCCAAGGCGTAGCTCTGTGCAGTCAAATTTGTGCGAGACAATAATGACAGTCGTTCAGTGTCAGTGTTGCATAGGATACTTTTTGTAACAAGTGCATCGAAGCTTCCCAATTATCAAGTTTTTTAAATAAATTTGGATGTATTGAAACTATCTTATCGATTTGACAAACAGATTTCTGCAAATGCAATCACATTACAGTAAAATAATACAATGAAACATAACTTACATGATATATTTGATTGATTGATATTTTTCACATTTTCTGTGCTATCCCGTTCACAATAAATGCACACACTATAACGAACACATTCTATGATACAAATTTCCCTCAAATATCAATTTGCAAATTGTTACCATGGTTTGGAATTGAGAGCTTTCGAAGCAGAAGTCTGCTCAGTAATAGTGTACTTTCGGTGTACGTGTTACAAAAAATATAATATATATCACCTGTGAATTTATTCCAAATATGAATTGTCCATATTTACGTTGTTTTGAATGTGACACAAGTATCTATATTGGGATTTTGCTCGAATTTGAATGACGGTGTGTTACAAGAATGAGCTGCGAAGGTAAGAAAGTTGATCATAAACCTTTCTATTGTGTAATTATTTATTATAATTTTGATTTTTCAGACTCTGAAAAGGAGAAAAGCTCGTTCTGTCAATTACAATCAGAATGAAAAAACTTAGCTTTCAGCATTAGTTTAAGTGACTGGTACTACCTTCTTTTTTTTTGGCTGTACTAGGAGCGTTGTGTCAAGATGTGTTTTAACGCAATTGGAATTTTCCCAAATACTTTAGAAAATAATCTTCAGATACAAATTACAGTAAACACATAATGTCTACAAATATTTATATTGCCTTGAAACTCTTCTTTAAATAACACTGCTAGTATAGCCAAAAACAGAGCTTGTGGTACCAGTCAATAAAAAAACTAATCACATTAATAATAAAGATTAAAAACTGGCTTGGGTCGGATTCGCCAATAAGTTCAATGCGAGGTTTCTGAATAAAGTTTTACTCACAGCAGAATCCTTAGGCAAATTGTAAAAAGAAAATTTGGGAAGATGTACAAAAATCCCAAATCATTATCAATTCCAAAAGCCCCATTACAGTCGGTTTTGATAATTTGAATCTCTGAAAAAAATCCAGATGATCTATATTATCAGAATTATCTGCTTGCTCATATATTCTTCTTGAAATTCCTGGTACAATCAAATCTATAACTTCCAGGTCATTATCGTCATCAAATATATCCATTTTCCAATCTCATAAAGCCACAAGATTATATATAAAAATGCGATGATATGTATCCGACCCACTGATCTCTATATAACACTGGATTGAGTTTAGGCTGTATTCTGGCATCTGAAAGCGGCCCCGGTTGAACGGCGAACTCAACGGTAAAATTGAGGCTTTGTGACACGATTCAACGGCAAATTCAAAATACTTAAAGGAGATACTCGATGAGATTCGAAGCATAATATAAGTTAGATGATGGAATTATTCTCTATATACGTCAATATGCACATATTAATAATCAATAATAGTTAAAAGTATTCGAAAATTGTTATAATACTTGAAATATTTAAAAATATTCATTAAGTTCAAAATATTCATTAACTTTTTAGTATCAGTATTTCAACTTTTTTTTATATATTTTAGCTCTGAATTATTGAATTCATTGAATAGTTTTACGATTTTTGTTTTAAATCTGAACAATAAATAAATCGTATTGAGAATTGTGTGACTATTTGAATATTTTTTTTTGGTTTTGTAGTTGACGCAATAGTTTTGTATAGCTCGTTGAGAATAGTCGGAACAGCATCATTTTCCAGAGTCGATTGTTCATCGGATGGAAATCTTGAAAATATTCACATCATAGCATAGCAATAAGAATGAGTAATGTTTACTTATTTCAGTCATAACGACAGTTACTTCTGGTTATTTTGTTGTAATTACTTGTGCAGTGTCAAATTTGTCGATGAATCGGATTTCTTTCCGCAAAACATGCACTCGATCATCATAGTCCAAGATCCCAAACCCGCCAGACCTTACTTATTTTCTGAGAAACAAAATTTGTGGATTAGAATAGTGTTAGTCGGTACTTTGATCATACACATATTTACTAGTTTGTGCCGACGGCCAACTTATAGATACGAGGTGTTATAGGTACATCAAGACAATACTCACTTTTCTTGAAGTCTGAGTGCTGATTTTTATGTATGTTCTAGAGAATATTGTTAAAAATTGATAATCAACACTGCCAGACACTTCTCATCGGCAGTAATTTCTGCTAAACGCTTTAAAGCTCGCAAAAAATATTGTTATCTTACTTATAGTATGAGTCCTAGTTTTCATATATAATACTCAGTGAGCAATTTCAAGACTTTTTATGAATAGTTAGACCAAGGAAGAGTTGAATGCCCATAGATACTTCACTTACTATCAAGCCTACAAATAGTGACCTCGCACTTTTACTCACAGCGATATTTTATATGTGTCTGGGGGATGTTCAGCCCTACGATTAATCTAGCTGTTAACAAAACGTATTGAAATGGTACCCTGAGTATCACATATAAAAATTAGCACTCAAACTATAAGCAAGATCACGTTATTCTTTGTGAGCTTTAAAGAATCTAGCAGAAATTACCACCGATGGGAAGTATCTAGCACTGTTGATTATCAATTTTTAACAATATTCTCTGAAACATACCTCAATATCAGCACTCAAGACCTTAAGTAATGTCTTAACGTACCGCTAGCACCTCGTATCTGTAAGTTGGCCGTCGCCACAAACTAGCTAGAATGCGTATGATCAAAGTACATACTAACACTACTCTATTCCACACATTTTGTTTCTCAGAAAATAAGTAAAGTCTGGCGGGCCTGGGATCTTCCTCTATCATGTTTGATAAATGAAATACTGTCAAACCAAACGCTGAATTTTAAATATCACCGCCCAACGCAGTATTGATCTGTCACAAAACCTCAATTTTTCCTCAGATGGCGGCGCTCAATTGGGGACGCATCTCAGCGGCCTAAATCCAATCCAGTGTTATTATAGAGATCAATGATCCAACCTCAAAATTTTTGTTAAGTTGTAGCTAAGCCACTGATTTTGAGAGTTTAAATTTAAACTCTACTTATACTATTCAAGCAATACTTAGAAACCGATGCAACAAATTTAAGCTGAGCTTAAAGTGAAGTATGATTTAAATAGATAAGCACTGCGGTGCAACTGGCCTCAAATACTCTTTACTTGTATCCTTCACCTTACCAAGCGACAGCCAAATATTACTTAGCGCCATATCACTTAGTATCAGGTATCCAAGCAAAATAAATTGACTCAAAATATATAATAGTTCCATATAATATGTAATAAAGTTGTCCTGAGGGAGTAAATATACGAAATTGTTCGTCACAATTTCTCTACGAATATCATAATAAATGGAAATAAGGAAAAAGATTTCTTCAAAATATAAAAATGAAATCAGCAAGATAAAAATCTTATAAAAATATGAGAAACATACATTGTCTCTTTTCTCGGAAGAACACACAAAAAGTAGATGTAGAACGGAAAAGAGAATCGCACTTAAATAAAATCACGTTTATTGTATTTGAGCGTAAAGTATTCTTGTAAAGATTTCATTACGAGTGAGGAGGATACACTAACTCCAGATATAAAGAATACCAAGTCAAAAGGAAGACAAAGAACGATAGGTATGCAGGTGATAGAGAGAGATGAATTCCATAGCTCTTTGAATATTAAAGCCAGTGCAAAGAGCAACGTTGTTCTTTCGTTTCATCAGAGTCGACACGCAATGATGTTTTTCATTTGTTCCATCATTCATACGCTGAACTACAAAACGACTTTCCTCCTTCAATAGAACGATTAAAGAGGATGATATAAATCCTTCAACTTTGAGTTTGCTACTAAGCATTTATTATTCATGCCCCTATAGCTTATAAGTGATGAGATTATCTCGAACATCATGAAATATATTTCTAAGAGTTCCAAAGAACACAACTTTGCACCGATAACATCTTGTGTAGATGTTATTGTGATTCATCGAATTCAGTTATTGTTATCATGCAGTAAAGCATCAAACTCTTCTTCCACCATTTCTTCCTTGAATATTCTATAATATGGTGATATCCCCAACAACCACATGATACGTTCAATTAGATGGTAGAATTTATTGTCAGTCTCTCAAGAAGGATTTCAAGTGGTATGCCATTATTCCCAACAAATAAGCAAATTACAACATGAACAATTTTTTCCAAATATAGCAACAAATTTAACCACGATTCCCATGCTTTCAAAGTCTTTAATATACCTGATGAGCAATATAGGGGAATATTTTATGATACTTGTAATAATAAAGGAGGTATATATTTAATCTGGATCGGAAGTTATCCTGGCGTTGCTATGCGACGCCATCCCCTCCTCTTTTCAAATCAAAATCACAAGTGCTCGCTGAATGTGATTCTCATTTCTGTCACAGTATAATTTGTATGTAAAACCGTGAGCTCTTCCACACAGTCATACATACAGTGCCGTAATGCGGTGTTTTCATAGCATTTGCCGCTCAGTGTGGCTTGTGTCGCGCATTATTATTCCTGACGCGTTGTCGGTACACGGTATTTGAATATATCAATTAGTGACTCGTGTGTTTCGCACTATACAACGAATGAATACTTTTGTGAAGAATTTATATGGGATATATATTACAAATCCGAGTGATACAAATGGGGTTTTTACTGATTTATTGATTCGTATATCGGAAATACAGAACAGAGAGTACATGTTTAGTGGAGGCAGAACTAAATCCCAAATTTTAGAGCAGTAAATATCCTGCAGAATATAATGGTTGCAATTTCTGTTTGAACATCAATAATATAGTCAAACCGTTTGAACTTTTGTCATGATAAAAGTTGAAAGGATTCAATAAAAATCAGTACTCATCCCGAATTTAGAATCAATATTGAATTATTTATTTATAAATCAAAATCAACTCGAAATTCATGTACAGGCCCTATATTATTCCGTTTGCACTTGATCACCGTATTTATTTTCACTTATCACGTCACTAGCTTTCTCAATTCAACTAAATTCGAGTGCAGCTCATGTGCCTTCATATACCTGCGTGTGCGATATTGAGTACAGTGTGGAAAAAAAAGTTGCATGAGCTCTTGGCTTTTTGGCTTTCAGATGTACCACATGAAAATCAGTCAATAATTTTCAGGAGTACACCAAGCGCAACAAAAAAGATATATCAAAAAAATACAGCACACGGTTTCAGCTCAGTTCTAGTGTAGTAATTGATATCATAATCCTGCATCGCATCACTGATCTCAATCTCAATATTTTATCAAGAAAGATATGAGGCTAAAGGAAGACAATTCATGAGACATTTTTAGATAAGTCACATTCAATGACGAATGAGGCTGATAAATAAGACGAGTCTGTAAAATACGATTATGTACCAGTTGCAAACAGACCTTCATGTTTGGTACAGGCAATATAGCTTCGAAATTGACCAAATTAGGAATTAATAAAGCCAGTCCTTTTTTGGCATAAAAAATAAGTAGAGAAATGTCTCCATCAATTGCGTGTATCAAATAGCTGCCATATCCAGTTATAAGTCACAAAAAGCAATTTTTTGCGAATATCTCAAACATATGCAGTCCTATGACAAAACGTTTAAATAAAAAGTTGAGAAGCACTAAATCGTCTACAAAAAAGTTTTTATTCAGTTTTTTTGTATAGTCAATGGTTTTCGAGAACAGGCTGAATGATGTCATACCTTCAGATACTGTGAACTGATTTCCTCACCACCTGAGGAGAACGAGTATGTGTCGCTTCTTTTTTTCTAAGTGATTTTCCGAGCAGGCCTGGTCTACTATTTTTTCCTTTACCTGAGAGTTGATTTTTTTGCAGGAGGTCTGCCTTGGCTAATTTCCCTTTATTTCCATTTATCGTCGATGCGTTGCAATTGTCGTCGTCATTTTCAAGTTTAATGCCACTGGCATCATCATTGACTTCGGTATTATTGTCTTCTGCTTTGTTTACTTCCAGCTACACAGTAGAATTAAGGCATGGCAATCCCTGACAATAACAACAAGCAGTCGTAAATTTCAACCCGCTCTTTCTGCAACTGCAAGTGATCTTGCTCTCCTTTTTGCAGTTATAGAGAGCCAGTTCAAGAACAGAATCTGAATCAGGAGAAATAAATTATTATCGTAGTCGGTGTCAATCTGCCGTTTACGATGTTCCATCTCCAGTTTCCAGCTGATTGCTCCTAACCACGACACTGCTGAGCTTGTTGGAATTTGCGATTAGAAAGTTTTCGTGATGCTTTTGCAGTCGGTGGCAATGCGACTAAATTGGTAGACTTAATTTGTGCAATAACTTTCTGTTTGAAATATATTGGAAGCTTTTGATACAGTTTTCATTCTTTGGTGCACCGTACAATGCGAGAGAAAAGAGCTCTGTACCTCTCAAGTCCAACAACTCCACGATAGTGATTGGTATTCATCTCTGCCCTCGTTGTGAGCTAATTCTTTCCTATTCCTTGCGATGGTACTCGGCCCCAACTGCTCTCAAATATAGAATTCCGACAATACGCTGTTTCTATGTCTTGGCCTCCACGTCATTTCGAGAATGTTGTTCTTTGTCGGGGCAGCGGTAATACGCCAAATATTCCGTCAATATTTGTGTTTTTTCTTCAGCATCCAACGCTCGCAAGAATCTACTTTCCATTGAAGTGTATAGGTTTGTTCCAACTAGAACAGAAACCAGACCAGAACTGTCCGACGCATGCGCATTCACAAATAAGTACTCCAACAGATTTCAAATATGGATTTTGACTATTAGTCAAGCGTTCCAACAACGTGCGACTCAATCCGCAAACCAGTTTGTGGACAGTCAAAACAGTCCATGGATCAGTGATGAAGGATAGAAACAAACAGGTATTTAACAAAAAAGAAATATGAATTTGTACACAGAACTACTTATTTTTGAATATAAAAATTAATTGTTGACAGTTCTTCAATTATCAAACAACAATTGCGCATTCTTCTGGTTACAATCCCAGGTGACTGCAAATTAATTTTATTTTGTACTTTTTTCTACATTTCACTGAATAAAACAATAATTATTGTTGATCTATTATTTTTTGACATTTGGCGAGAGAATATTGTTTGTATTTCGTGCGCGAAGTGATTTTATTCTTTGTTGCGCTTTCGGATGAATTTGTTACCTCGACCTTACGGTCTCGGTCAAACTTGATATTCCCACGCGCAGCAAAAAAATAATCACTTCGCACATTCAATACAAAAATAACTATTTCATCACATTCTAGCGACGATAAATTTGATTCTACCGTTAAAATACATCAGATTAAAAATATAACTTATATAGGCATGTAGAATTATAAGAAAATAGGCATTTTTATCCGATATGTTGAAATGAAAATTCCAAATAGAATGTACAGAATTCAAAATCAAAAGTATTTTATTATTCATAAAAATTTGTAATTCTGCATTTTGTGGAAAGTGAATTATTATGTCTTGCCCATTGTGTCAAGATTATACTGAATATGTATGAGAAAATTTTCTCGTATCTGGTAGATGTTCTGATGCCACGAATCAGAGGAAAAAGATATTTTCGCGCATGAAGTCTCTTCATCCTTGAATTTATATCTCAGGACTGCTGCTTAGGCAGAGCCATCTTACCAATACAATAATTCGAAAAGCTTATGTGGAAAGCCTCTACTTGATTTGGACTTTTCTTTCTGTTTGAAGCAACACTTACCGATCCAATAATAATAATTGTTGACATTACTTCTGTATTTGGATGTAAATCAATATTTTGCACACTGATTAGGTGTAAGAACTAGAGATGTACCGGATCATTAGTATATCCACGGATACGGATACAAATACGGATCATTAGGGGCTTAGATCCGCGAATATAAATATGGATACAGAGAGTTGAGCTCTCGTTCTCAGTTGGTATGGTCTTGGACCGAGTAGTTTTTCAGTGCAGTAGAAATTATTGATGATTTACATCGTAATAGACTTTTGGAGGATTAGGCTACCAGATAACTCTCGTTTTGGAATAAAATCTACCATTTCAGTTATAACATTTAATTGCTCTTGAATTCTCTGCAAGACGAATTATTTAATATGATGTACACTCTTGATAATTATTTCTATTAGCGTATCACAAGAATAAGAAATAACTTTCTATAGTAAATGTTTGAATGCTTGATTTTGCAATATAAATGTACCAAATACGTGGCTCTAGGGAGTAAAATGTGATTTTAATTGGAGTTAATAGTATTTTTCCGCTGAAATTTCATATACCTCATCAAATTGATTGATTCATTCAGAATTCGTTGGAAAGTCACGGATACGGATACGTATAAAAATCTATTTTTCTTCTCGGATATCCTGATCACCATTTGATGGAACAACTCATGACCAAACTTCGTCTTTGGCTATTATGTCAATAAGATTGATTAATATTATTATTATTATTATTATTATTTTGATTATTATTATTATTTCGTTCACTTTTCTGGTTTGTTTGAAGAACAATACACAGGCCACTTAGAATCAGGAAGCCGACCGCACTTTATGTACCCTGATCAGACATACGGCCAATTTGTATATGAATCGATCGGAAATATAATGGTCAATAGGGTGCCAGACTTTATAGATCTAATATCCTGTCATAAGTGTCAAAAAATGCTACTTCTGGTCCATTCTGGTCGAGGTGAACTTCCCTGATGGAACTTATGATTGCAACTAATGCCGGTCGGAAACGAAGGGTGAATACTTCAGGGAAAAGCTGAGGTGCCACTTCCTGTCCTGTCTGGGTGAGAGGCAGCTACTTCTATGTGAGATCCATTTTTGTATTAAACTTTCCTTACAATTGTTGTTCTTTCTCTATCCCAGAAAGGACAGGGATAGCACCGTGGTTTTTTCTTGAAGTACTTGATCTGCGTTATAGATTGATAGTTGATCCCGGAAAAATTCACCGCAAATGGTTTTTTTTCCTACACTTAGGACAGGATTCTGGATTTATAGCGTCTGTGATCCTACTGACTACTGAATATTGAAATTCCAATACAATACAAATTTTTGCTTGATACATATTTCTATTTACATTTAGTTCTTGCTGCTACGCTTTGAGGATTTGAGCCTGCAGATTCTTCATTTTGTGGTAAGTTTGCTCTACCTCGATATCTTCAGGTGTTTAAAACTGTGCCTTTAGTTCTGCACGAATTTAGTAAGACGCTCTTTGCAGGTGCATACATGTTTGTTTATGCATTCGACTTTTCTCAACCAATTCGAATAGTTTTCTGGGTATCTCATTGGTTGCACCCGAAATAATCTAAATTATTAGTCTTATCAAGCTCCCAAATTTCTTTTCTCTCTCTTGCAATCCCAGTGTATTTGTTAGTCCTATGCTTTCGTGTATCCTTCAGGCTGGAAACGTGAGGGACGGCGATGTCTATAATTTGTGCTGTTTCAGTTTTTTCACCAGAAAAAGTATATCAGTTCTATTGTTTCTCATGTTATGATCTGTATATATTGTTCTGTTCCAGTAGAGCTTGTGGCTTGGTGTCTCTACTGTATTGTCCGGTATGTATCGATAGTATGCAAATCTCTTTTTGTATAGATCCATTTGGTAAATACTGGTGTATTATTTTAGCTATGTTGTCATGTCTGTCGGTATACATAGTAGCCGAAATATATTCCCAGCCACTAGAGTAAGGTATTCAATAGTTTCTTCAGTTCTGTTGCACAAGCAACATCTGTCTTGTACCGTATCGTCTTTCATCATGTGCCATTTATAACTTCTTGTAGATATAACTCCATCTTGAATTGACAGAATGGAATCTTCTATTTCAGAAAAGATATTGCTGTGAAAGAGCCATGCATGAGTTGCATTCAGGTCTACATGCTCTGTAACTGGCCATAAATTTGGCATGTCTTGGTTTTGCTTTCCATATCTGTATTCTTTTCTAATTTACCGTTTTATTTGTGAGTGGATGATACTCTGTGTGTCTTAGTTGTAATGAAGTGTAATTTTTGTCGGTCTTCTCGATGCCTCTTTAGGCTTCGTTTTCCTCGCTTTTTCTTTAGAAATAGGTTCTTGAGTTTTCAACCTAATCATAATGCGCGTTGATAAAGTCAATCATACTTCTACCTCCAAATTTTTTTGGGAACTACGCGGGTGGTAGTCCTTTTATTATTATACACTCTTAGTTTTCTATTTAGGTCTTTAGGCTCAGTAAATGTCCATTTCAATAAGCCAAAGCTGTAGGTTATTATTATCATTATTATTATTATTTATACTATTATTATAACTAAACATCTCTGCGACAGTTTACTGCTTGTGCGTGAATTTAGCAATTTCCATCACTACAATACGTGTATATCTACCAGAACTCGGTGCGGATTGCCAATTGCATGAACTTCACGATAAGATGAAGAAATTGAACTGAACATATGTCTTCTACAGGATCATGAAAAATATAAAGGTTGAGTGATCAGTACGACTCATATTCTGCTTTGTTTTTCTTTGGAGTCTCCTATTGATCACGGAATGATGAATAGGAAATTATTTTAGTCCATTTATTCCACCTTCAATTCTCGTGACATCAATATGTCACATTGAGACCAGAGCGCAATAAAGTTTTTAGTATGAAATTACGTTTATAAGATTGTCAAAACAAGATATTTCTTATTCTTTTGATTATCTTGGTGATAAAAAAACTGTTTCTTGCTTTGACGTGAAAATATGTACAATAAGTGTAGCTATTTCGAATGAAAATACACCCTTAGGTATGCAAACTGTAGGAAACCATAAATTCATCATGATATTCATCTGAATTGCTCTGTTCTTTGAAGTTTTATTCCACATTATATATACGTAGGTACATACTTATTTAAGAATTATATAATAGCCAACAGTTTGTTCCAAATTACCAGTGAATATCTTAATCTCACTAAATTATGATAATTTATAACGAACAGAATATTTAATGGTACAGAAATGTAGGTAACTATTTATTAGGAAAGATTTACAAGAAGTCTTGGAATAATAAATTCATTTCCTGTTCGTTGTGACGTGTATATTTTATAGTAAGATATTATGTGTTGGTGTCGAAATACGATTGAGATATTTTACTGTAGTAGAATGAGTACAGAACAAATACTATTCCATTCATGATGGAATCAAATTAGTCCTTCAATTTTTGGGATATATTTACCTATTAGAATGATTTATAAAATATGTATACCAAAACCTACCATTAGATTTTTAATACGAAACACGATTCATTCTGACAAGACTTTCTTCTGATAAAATTTGTTAATGTATGTGATAAATTATACATATACTGGGAAAATATTCTCAATCCATTCAAGTTGTCAGGTTACGAAGACTTCCAACAAAGTTCATTATGCAAAATTTTCTTCCTCCGCATATTCTATCTGAACATTTATTGAACATATGCAATCGCGCGATAGTAGCGGTATTCGTGCGCTCTCATTCCACGATGAAAATTATTTGAAACAAAAGACTAACTTTTAATTGTTTCACGGTAAATTTATTTCCAATTTCAAATTCTATTTTTGAACTCATGATTGAACTGTCAGAGCTCAAATGCACATAGCAAAATTATTTTATCCTAGCTTAATTTACTTTTGGAATAGAGTAGAACAGAATAAAATTTTTCAGGTATGACAAAAGTTTCTACGTAATATTAATTTCTTGAAACTATGAAACATTCATGTAAATATGTTTTGCTCGATATTTTCACTCTACAAAGAGTGGTCTGGTCCAGCCCAATAAACTTGCAATATGAACGATGGCAGATTTTCAGGTCCTCGAATGGATAGGAGAAGAAAGTTACGCTTTCATTGCTGCTGGTTTCAATTTGGTTAGTCATCAAATTATCGGCATCGCTCGTCTTCACTTTCGAAAATCAAGAAAAACTATATAATACTCTGAAAAATCATTACACGTGCAATAATAAAAGATCATAGAATAGTAAGCCCTATAATCAATAACAATTATTAGTGAAACTCTAATGATGTTTAAACTATAATTTTCATAACATCCTTGAAGATGTGATTGATATAGAATAATATGTGATGTAAATAATCTAAGTGAATAAATATCGTACATGTACTTGTACCAGATGTACGTAATATTGCTATATTAAATGTAACTGACTAGATAGCGTAACAAACAGAACTCCCACAAAATAGACTTCTATTCGACACGCTGAATATACGGAGGACAAACGCATTAGCGTCGTATGGCGCCAAGATGTTGTAACGTCTGGTGGAAATTTCTGGAAGCTCACTGGAAATTCCATGAAACCCACAAGAAGCTTCTGGAAGCTTCGAGAAACTATTGGCGGGAATATACAAGTCCAGAAGCCGGCCGCACCTCATCTATCTACTAAATCAAAGGCCCGTGTCATGTCTGTGGTGGAACTACAACGACTTGACATTGATATTGATTTGCATTTTACTGTCAATATCCTACACAAATTGGACATATTTCCAGTTAATATTTGTAATAGGGACATAATAGGGACTAGATCAGGTTATCCTTCTATTAAAATAAGATCTATGATAAATATTAACAGGACATATGTCCAACTTGTATGGCAAATTGACAGTAGAAATCAAGTCAATGTCAATGTCAAGTCGTTGTAGTTCCAGCTCTGTATTGACAGCATCTACCTATTCACGAATATTATCATTACTGAAACAATTTATGAGGTAGAGAACCAGTTTATTACCGTGGTTCTTTCTTCAATGAAACCATGCTGATTTTCTAAGATAAAAACTATTGCATTGCTGTAAATCAATATATGCAATAGAATTTTGGATACTTTTGGTGATTTCTTATTGATAGATATAGATCGATACTTTGTAACGCAACATTTATCATCTGTCTTGAAGACTGGTGTGATTCGTGACCTTTTCCAACGTTCAGAAAAACTGCTTGACCTTCAACAAATAGAAAATATGATATCTTTATGAACTGTAACTTTAACTAATAATCAACTGAGGTAATGAGTCTACACTTTCCGGATTCTCCAAAAGGAGATTGTGCACTCACGATGCAAATAAAGAGTGTGGAATATAGATTATGCTTAATATTGTCTTATTGAGCGATAAACGTGAAGAAGGCATAGATTTCCAAAGTTCGAAGATCTTCACAGACCACTACAAATATAATTGGAACAAGCTTTGAAAATATGAAAAGAGTTACAACGAACAAAAATGTTGAACAAAGTGGAATTTTCAGCCCCTTATTGAACCAAATAATGAGAGGCAATAATCAGTCTAATATCCGACTAGTTCATTATTGTTGTCATAATAATACTGATTTCAGGGTTATTACGTAGCAAATAATACCCGAGGGCATCATTTTGACAAATAACAAACAAGTTTCCCAGTTACAGCAAGTAACTAGAATAATTTTTCTGACAGAAATCACAATGACAGGACCTACATTGCTGAAAATTTTGTTTGAAATAGTACAAAAGTCGGACATTAAACATTGAAGGCACCACGGGAGCTAAGCGGACGATAATACCAACGCACACACCCCCAGGCCCTAGGCCCTCGGAAAGTACACTGTTGACCTCAGGCATATTTGTCCTTTTAACACCCTCAATACCTTATTCACTTTAATCAAATGATCCATTTTATAGAGCAAGATCCTAAGCCCGCCAAACGTTACTCATTCTATGAGAAACAAAATTTGTAGAATAGAGTAGTGTTAGTATGTATTTTCATCGCGTGCATACTTGCTTGCTTAGACCGACAGCCAATTCACAGATACCAGATGCAAAATTAGTGAAGCTACGTTAGGCCATTACTTACTGGGGGTTGATTTCCATGTTTGTTTCAAAGAATATTGTTGAAAATTGATAATCAACAATGCCAGACACGTTCCATCGGCGGTAACTCCTGCTAGACGCTTTAAAACTGGCAAAAAATAACGTCATCCCACTCATAGTCTGAGTCCTAGTTTTTATATATGATACTCAGAGAGTAATTTCAATACCAAATATTCTTTGAACAAAATCAAAATATCGCTGTGCGTATGAGTGCAAGGTCATTATTTGTACACTTGATAGTAGCGAAATATCTATGACCTTTCAATTGTGTCTGGACGATGTTTGGCTCCTACAATTGGTCTGCCTGGTTATAAAAAGTATTGGAATTATTTCCTGAGTATCATATATAAGAACTAGGTCTCGGACTATAAGTGAGATTACATTATTTTTTGTAAGATTTAAAGCGTCCTGCAAGTGTAAATTATCAATTTTCAACAATATTCTGTAAGACATACATGAAAATCAGAGTTCAGACTTGAAAAAAAGTGAGTTATGTTTCAACGTATCTTGAGCACCTGATATCTGTGAAAAAGTATGATGCATACGATGAAATCACATATTAACACTACTCTATTCCGCATATTTTGTCTCTCAGAAAATAAATAACGTCTGGTAAGCCTAAAATCTTAGACTAGACTAAGGAAACTAGTACACGTGACTATTAAGGAGTTCATGTATGAAGACAACCTGTTGTTGATGGCTGTGAGTGTTACAGAGTTACAAAAATGATCGATAAGTTGGCACGTATATAAAAATTTCAGATTGGAAAGGAATGCAAATAAAACTGAAGTGGCAGTAATAGCAAAGGAACAAATATTGATATCAAATTGGAGGGACACAGAATAAGACAGACGAATACGGGAATGTAAGAAAAATAGAAATAAGCAAGCAAACTGAAGTTCAAATCTTTAAAATGATGTTCTAACTAGTGTTGTCAAAAATCGAAATACAATGGAACCGGCCCCACGGTTCCAAAACTAACCGGGTACTCTCTTAACAAATATCTTTTCTCTACTGCGTTCAAGTTACAAATACCTTCTGGGCTTTTAGTTGAGCGTATTATTTTACTATGGTGACTCGTCCCAGAACAAACAAAGCATTTAGAATTTTCAAGAATTATATTCTGTACATCACAGTTGATACACATAACTACGTTTACTTATTTTTACTTTTATTCTATCGGTGACTAGTCCAGCCAAAATAGACATTCACCCTTGCATAAATTTTCAAGAAGCTGAAAATTGGCTTGAACGTCACGGATAATATTATAATGAAGTTGTGAAAAGTCCCCAACGATCCCGCGTGGGCAAAAAATTTTATGCGAGGTCAAAGCTCGCAAAAATGAATTTTTTGAAATTTTTAGCGGAACGATCAGTTTTATGGTATAAATAGCTCAAACACAAATTGTAGATCTTCCAATTCTCTACAAAAATTGTCTCCACTTCTTTTTCTCTTAGATCCACCATTTCTGAGAAAAGCCATTCTTAAGTTATATTCCCCATAATATGCACATGATTCCACGCTACCTATGAGTAAGTGTACTTGGCGCGTATTTTTCAATGTGGTTTTCCCGGAAGGCCTACTTACGGTCTTCTTATTGAAGTTCAATATAATATTAGGTCTTCTTATTTAACTTCTTCTTAATCCTTCATCTTCCTGAGTTGACGAAAATTGTTCAAATAGCGATACAACAGTTGTTTTATCGTTGATGTAAGGAATATCTTCTGTTGAAGATTCAGTATTTGAACGCGACTGGCTTTGACAGCTGGTGCATGCTGGTGAAAAAAGTCAGCTTAGTTTTTTGTAGCCGCATTTCAAATAATACCCCTTTCTGCAGTTATAAAAAATAGTATTAAGGAGCTTTTCTAGTGCAGGTGGAAGTAGAGTGTGGATTAATTCCAATATATCATTAATTAGACACTGGGATCTAAGTCTTGAATATTTTGGGCTTGGCTATACTGCACCGATGAGTACTAATGAGGACGAAACATATGTCTACAGTTGCATCCCCGATCTAAGATGATGGTGGCTTCAGTCCCGACTCTTAGGTTTGAAATTTCTATGGAAAACAATTCTTTTTTACAATTATCCATTTTTTGGGTGTTCCATACCACTTCACATATTTCACTTTTTTTTTTCTGTGTGAAATTTTATTCATATGATTTCTTTTTTATATTATCAATTAGCTTCCAACCCCATTCTTCTGGGTCCAGTTGATTTCCAAGTCACACTTGAATTTGCTAATATACTTGATAAAAATGGTGATAAGCAGAAGCCGAGGCTGGAGGAAGACAATCTAATTGAACACATTTTTTATTACGTGTATGTTTTGCAGAATATACGTAACGTAATTTATCTATGCAAGTAATTTAAAGTAAGTAATAGAGGGATACTGCTACGTTAACAATCAAACAGCAGACAGATGCTGCTCAAGGTCACATGGTCACATAAAATGAGGGACAGGGTTTCTTTTCATTTCATATTCTTAGAATTATCATTCAATATTAATGTACGAGTACTAGTTACGCGGACCAACAGTTTGATGTATATTATACGTCCATAATGTACATAGGCAGCGTAGTCATGCATATTATTAGGAATATAGCTCTAGAATGGCTTTTTCTCAGAAATGGTGAGTCTTAGGAAAAAAGAGGTAGAGACAATATCTACAATTCTTATCTCAACTACTTTCATCATAGAATCAACTGTTTCACTTAAAAACCCAGAAAACCCATTTCTGTGAACTTTGACCTCATATAAATTTTTTCGCATAAGAAGCTCCGCCCCATACTACGTCGTCTTCACGAGCTCCCCCCTTACTCTTGCACGTCACACATATATGGGATCGATTGGGACTTTTCACAGCTTCATTATAATTGTATTTCTGACGTTCATATCGATTTTCAGCTTCTTGGGAATTTATGCAAGGATACTCCTATTTTCAAGGTTAACTTGACTGGACTAGACACTGCAGTCTTTGAAACATGAATAAACGTAAAACTCTGAACATCAAAGAGAACTGCAAATTTTCCCGAATATCAAATATTCCCATTTTCCAAAAGGTCCTATCTTTTTATTAGTTTATTGAACAAAACAATGGCATCAAAATGAATTGATAGAGACTGAAAATGGTAGTATGGCATCTGCTCTTGTTCCGGCCATAAAACTAATCCGACCCAAAACTAGCAATAGCGCGGGATCATAGGTAGTCTATGATACTAAATTACCTGATTTTGTCAATACACTCAAATATTATCATGATAATATCTCTCAATTTTCACTACACTCTGTTATCGATTATAAAATTTATTTCATGGATAGTAAATAACTACATTTTACACTATATATTTTTGTCTAAGACGTTGAAATATTTCACACATACTGAATACAAGAAATAGTTCCTATGTTCAGTGAATGATTCGAAAGGCTAAAATGATCGTCTTCACAACATAAAACTAGTATAGGTAACAAAAAATTGATTCTATGTGAAACAAAATATCGGTTAGGTACAGAACATATTATTTTTCAATGGATACTGAAAATAATTGTATCTAAAGTCGAAGTTTCTCATCTTGGTTCTGGAATCCAGTCGAAGTGAACTGGGAATCGGAATCAGAATCGAAAACTGATTCTGGAATCAGAACCGAAAACCGATCCTGGAGTCGGAAACAAGAACCGATTCTAGAATCTGAATCTAACCCGGAACCGAGAACCGGTTAGCTGCATATTCAAGTAATCGGCTGCCCGATTCTTACAAAGACCGGTATCGGATAGTACCGATACCGATTCCCACCACTAGTTCAAACTAATTCTAATAGATGGCACTGTATTAAAGGTCCTAAGTGCAAATTTGAAATTGAAAATATGGGCTACTGAGCTGAAGTTACTCAAATACAAAGAAGGCGCGTGCAGACAATATATAATTAGAAAAAAGGATGGTAAGGTTTTCAACAAAAAATTGGAAAAGTCTTGTCTACACTGTTCTATTTCAGCTTAAATTGCTGACCGGTTTCGATTCCTTCAAAAATCATCATCAGAGCCGGTTAGACTACAAAGAAACGAAAAAAAAACGATCACATACAATTTTTTTGTAAATCTACAGCAATGCACAAAAATCACATAAAATAATAATCAAATATTCAAAAAATACTTACA
Source organism: Dromius quadrimaculatus (assembly GCA_963989225.1). Classification (NCBI taxonomy): domain Eukaryota; kingdom Metazoa; phylum Arthropoda; class Insecta; order Coleoptera; family Carabidae; genus Dromius; species Dromius quadrimaculatus. The sequence goes on from OZ022328.1 coordinate 12,209,358, forward strand.
CTCTACAACTACAGAAGAAAAACTACGTCGACTAGACATATATGAGAAAAAACAACTATGTAAAAATTGTATTAAAATATATTTCACAATATATGAAATTTTTTTTATATATATCTGGATCTGAGTCTTGAATACGCACGACAGTGCAAATTTTTCTTTGAAAAACATGATTATACTGGAGGAGGACGGAGAAATCCTGTCGCAGCGCCAAAGTTCACTTATATTTCCAGAAGCGCGCTATTTTTCAAATTCAACTGGTCATTCAGATTTAGCACTGTATTTGCTGTGATAGATCTTTTTATTTCTAAGTTTTCTAAAAATTGAAGTGCTTTTCCATTGTTCTTAATGTGTAATATTTCTACGTCGTTATTAATGTTAAAATCACGTCCTGTATCTAATATATGTTATGCAAAACTAGATTGGTTGTTATCATTTTTGATACAGCGCACATGTTCCTTAACCCTAGTGACAAATTGCCGCCCAGTCTTCCCAACATAATTGTTGCCGCATGCGCAACTCAACCTATAGACCCCCGACTTCTCAAGCTGTGGCGTCCTGTCAATTTTTGTACACAACTCTCTACCAAGGCATGTCATCGATTTGAACACAAGGTCAATATTATATTGTTTGAATATTTCTCTTATTTTATAATTTATATTTCCCAAAAAGGGTGAGCTAATACGCAAAGGTGGGTTTGTTTCAATGTTTAAACCGTTATAAGCTGTTTTCAAAAGAATGTTTTGTTTCTTTTTTTGTATTAGATTATCAACAATTTTTGGATGAAAATTAGTTACTTTGGCCATTTGTTGCAGAATTTTAGTTTTATTTTCGATATCTGAGACATTTAAGTCGTATGACAACATTCTACGAATGTGTGACTTGAAAACTGCCAACTTGTGTTCTTTGCAATGATTTGAATTATTGTTAATTGAGTCTATGGTTTGAGTTGGCTTGCGGTAGATATTAAAATTGAAACCATGTTGTGATCTAATAATTCTAAGATCTTATTTGTTCATTTACTTCTGTCTCTAAGGTAAAAAGTATGTTATTATGTAAGAGATTTAATGCTGTATGAAATTTTTCTAGTTCTTCCATAGTGCCTGTCCAAATGGCCAGAGCATCATCAACGTAACGATACCAGAATTTAACATTGGTAACTGAAACTGTAGAATTATTAAAAAGTTCATGTTCAAAATTTTTCATAAAAATTTCTGCCAAAGTGCCATACAGAGGGGCACCCATGGGTAAGCCTTCACTTTGTTCATAAAATTTGTTATTGAATATAAAAAAGTTTTGTTTTAGACAATGCTGAATTAGAACAAAAAGACCGTTACACATATCATTGGACCAGTATGATTTACTGATTATTTCGCAGACAAAATTTTCCGTTTCCTCAACAGGTACATTGGTGAAAAGATTGGAAACATCAAAAGAAACCAAGATTCCGTTATGGTTAGTCCAGTCGGCATGTCGAAAAATAGGGGCAAATTAGGAAAAAATGCGAACTTGATGAAACTTTGGTATATTGTTTTTGGTCACCTAATAGTGCTATATGTATATTTTTAGACAAAAATTTCGCGGAGCAATTTCCAGGGGGAGGGAAAAACCACGAAATTTTGGCACTTTTTCAGTTTTCGTCGTGTAACATTTTCCCCTTCATTCCTACGCCTTAGCTCACCAAGTTCAATTTCGTAGAGCAATAAATTTTCGATAAGTTTGATCCGAAAAATTTGTTTGTGGACCTACTAAGTTTCAAGATACAGCACTTCAAGAAAGTGAAAAAATTCTTAAAATCTGAAAAAACATTAAAAATGGGAGTTTTCGCTATATATCTTTTATTTTTCAAATTTTTTTATGGTACCTAGTTTCATTCTGACGCAGAAATCAATCAACAACCTACCCCTCACCCTGCCTACCCCTGCCACTATATCTGGAGGCACGGTAGTGTCCCCACCAAGACCAGTCAAATGAAGCGCAAGAGCACTACATACCTTTCGCGAAGAGCTTCGTCGTTTTTTTGAACCCTCATAACTAGGATTTGGTCTATACCTTCCAGATAAACAGAATTCTTGGGATATAATGTCAATAGTGGACTTATTAAACATATAAAGTTTCAATTGCATAGTTCTTATACTTTCAATTTTATTATCATCTGAGAAAACTTTGATTTCGTCACTGACTCGCTTACTGATGATCATCAGAATTCGTAGGGTACTTCCTGAAGTCCTAGAATGCTGAAATTTTGTATGTAAGCTGGTATTAGTACACAAGCAACAATAAAATTCTAAAACTTGAAACTTCTACTCCCAACCACTTAAACTATGAGATGGACATTTGTATGAGACTTTCATAAATTTTGATGCTAGAGGTCTGAGTATTGATACAGAGACTCCTTGTCATGAATCATAGTAAAATAAAAACTTACTAAAAGAAGTGGAATCCCACCAAAACATTTTCATGTAAAATGTTGCCAAGACGAAGCCATATGGCTCGAACTGTCAAAGAGTTATTAGATCCCATGTAGAGCCAAGCTTCTAGCTCTACACGCTCTAATTCTACAAGCCATAACTTCAAAATTCTACACCTTGGTCAAATTATGCGACTTGGCCATTCCGATACATTCACATGGGCATAAAGTGATAAATTTATTCACTATTCATTAGTTTTCTGCTATACAATAGTCCTAATAATTCCCTTCTAAATGAGTGGTGGCTAGACAGGTAGATGGACCAGGAGGCTTGTAGAATTAGAGCGTGTAGGATCAGAGACTTGGTTCTCAATCTGACAATTTTTTGACACGCACCGTCCATATGGTCTCGTCTTGGCAACATTTTACTCAAAAATATTTCTGGTGGGACTCCGCTTCTTTAAGTAAGTTTTTATTTCACTATTATTTATAACGAGTAGTCCATATATCAATTTTCAGACCTCTAGCATCAAAATTTGCGGAAGTCTCGTACAAATTTTCTTCCCCTAGTTTAAGGGATTGGGCAGTGAAAGTTCCAATTTTCAGAATTTTTTTGTTGTTTGTGTACTAATACTAGCTAACATACCAAATTTCAGCATTCTAGGACTTCAGGAAATAGCCTGAGAATTCTGATGATCATCAGTGAGCGAGTCAGTGACGAAATCGGGGTTTTTTTTAGATATCAATAAAATTTAAAGTATAAGAACTATGCAATTGAAACTTTATGGCTGGTACCATGAGCTCTATTTTTGGCGATATTAGGAGCATTGTGTCAAGATTAAAATTTTCCTAAATACTTTAGAGAATAATCTTCAGATACAAATTACGGGAAACACATATTTCTACAAAATTTATTTGAATATACATAGCTAGTATAGCCTAAAACAGAGCTTGTGGTACCAGCCAATATGTTTAATAAGTCCACAATTGACATCATATCCAGAGAATTTTGTTATTCTGGTATAATCCAATTCCAAGTTATGAGGGTTCAAAAAAACGACGAAGCTCTTCGAGAAAGGTAAGTAGTGCTGTTGCGCTTTGCTTGGCTTGTCTTGGCGAGAGCACTACCGTGCCTCCAGAAATGGTGGCATAGGTAGGCAGGGTAAGGAGTGGGTTGTTGACTGATTTCTACGTCAGAATGGGACTAGGTACCATAATTCCATATATAATGTTGAAAAATCGAAGATATTCAGCGAAAACCGCCATTTTTCATGTTTTTTTAGATTTTCAGGAATTTTTCACTTTTTTGAATTGCTGTATCTTCGAACTTAGTGGGTCTACAAACAAGTTTTACGTATCAAATTTATCAGAAATCTGATGCTCTACAAAGTTGAACTCAATGATCCAAGGCGTAGGAATGGAAGGGAAAAAGTTACAGGGCAAAAACTGAAAAAAGTGCCTAAATCTCGTGGTTTTTCCCTCTCCTTGAAAATTGCTTCACGAAATTTTGGTCGGAAAACATATAAATAACACTATTGGGTGATCAGAAACAACATAACAAAGTTTCATTTAGTTCGCAATTTTTTCCGACCTCAAAGTACATGTCGACTGGACTAGGTGTTGTATCAACTTTTCTATCAGCTCAGAAGTATTTTTAATTGAGTGAGGTGGATGGGTGTCAAAATTAGTTGTTAAAACTTTATTCAATCCTTTCGCCAAATTGTGTGTAGGTGAATTTATAAAAGACACTACTGGTCGAATTGATTATTTAGTTTAGGCAAATCATATAATATTGGTGTTCTAGGATTCATTGGTGGCGTTTTACTGATATAATAGAAATTGAAAAAGTCCATATGATCCTTTAAAAGTGCTTTAGTTTTAGTGTTAAAAGCGTTCAAAGGATTGTTTTTAAGTGATTTGAAATTATTTTCATTAAGAAATGATTCAACTTTGTCAACATAATCAGATTTGTTTAAAATTGTAACACAATTACCTTTGTCTGCTTTAGTTATTATTAAGTCGTTCAGTCTTAGTTTTCGTTTGATGGTTTTCAATATTTTAATCTCTGAATTATTTGAATTGATATTATCAGTCGCAATATTTGTTCTTCTGTAGTTGTTTAAAGTGTGTGTCAAATCTGATAAAACATTATTGTTTCTAATATGAGTTGTCAAATTCTCAAAGTCTGCGTTGAAATGTTCAAATTGTTTTACATCTGGTACATCCATAGGATTGTATTTAAGGTCTTTTTCAAGTAAAGCTCTTTCATTACTATCGAAAGCTACATTTGACATGTTTGTCACTGTTTCATGAAATTTATGAGTGTTTTCGAATTTGATAAACTTCTTGTTTTAATTTTCTTCTAGTTCTAAGTAATCTAGAAATTTTATTTTTCAATTTGATAAACTTCTTGTTTTAATTTTCTTCTAGTTCTAAGTAATCTAGAAATTTTATTTTTCAATTTGATAAACTTCTTTTTATAAATGTGGTCAGACATTTCATTGCAATCCTTGAGGAAATCATCTAGTTCGATGTAATTGAAGTTAATGGAAAAAATGTCAAATAAAATTTTTAAATTTATGTTAACATCATTTAGAACACAGCACAGTCGTGCGTATTCAAGGCTCAGATCCAGATATATAAAAAAAAAATTTCATATATTATGAAACATATTTTAATACAATTTTTACATAGTTGTTTTTTCTTATATATGTCTAGTCGACGTAGTTTTTCTTCTGTAGTTGTATGGTGTAAGTATTTTTTGAATATTTGATTATTATTTCATGTGATTTTTGTGCATTGGTGTAAATTTACAAAAAATTTGTATGTGATCTTTTTTTTTTTCGTTTTTTTGTAGTCTAACAGGCTCTGATGATGATTTTTCAAAGAATCGAAACCGGTCAGCAATTTAAGCTAAAATAGAACAGGGTAGACAAGACTTTTTCAATTTTTTGTTGAATACCTTACCATCCTTCATTCATTTCTACACTTGGGCGTTTCCCCTCTTTCAATTATAATTAAAAATACTAACATTATCTGAACTGGAGCTAAAAAACAAGCCCAGGATTTAAAAATATAGAGAAATTTCTGCGAGCACTTATTTTTTTATATCTCTATACCTCATGGTAACAGAGGAAGCGAATATGTAAGTATTGTTCTATTTCTTTCAGATACAGAAGCATTTAGGATTGTCGTATTATTACCGATTGAATGGTGCACAATTCCTACAATACTTCTTTACAAAACGTTGAGCAAAAAGTATTGCTGTAGACAACTGAAAAGAAAACATAACAAGAAGACTCGATTTGTAGTTCAAATATAGTTTCTGCTCGAATATATAAACAAAACGTTCGTATGATGGACGTATCTTATTTGCGTAAAGTATTTTGACAAGTCCCAAATGTGCATCGAGTTGGAATTTTGTTTACGGTTCAACGGCACTTGCTTTGCTTATATCCTTTTGTTTTCTGTTATCTTCCCACTTGAAAAATATATTTTATTTTTTTGTTTTAAGTCAGCGCTCACTGTTCGCATAAGTGAACATATTGATTGATTCGGGTATATATAGGAAAGCAGATATCTGTTCCACTACTGGGGATGCTTTATTGAATATATGTTATTGTGAAGTAATGGTGAATTTGGGTATCATGTATATGTCCTAGAATTCACTAACAATGGATGGTTGAATTGATAATTTCCTAATGATATTTTTGCACGAAATATTCTACATACATATACATATGATTATAAGTTTTTACTAATTTATTTCACAAATATATGATTGCTCTAAATACAAGGTGGAGTTCTACCCAAATTCCAACCTACTTGACTCTACTTTATGAGCCTTCTACTTTACATGTCCGGTATTACAGGATGGAATCGAAAGTTGACATATGATTTTATTTAGTTAATCCAGACACAAAAATATACTGAATGGAGGACAAAATATTTTTTGAATCAGTGGCTCTCAATCTACAGCACGAAGCCATATTTTTCAAATAGGATTATATATATTCTTTATATCGACTTGATAGCGTATTTTTTCTTTGACTGAGTTATTTGGAATTGAACTGATTTCATTTTTCAACATAAACATAAATGGAAAAATTATCATAAATGGAGTGATGAACTTGGAAAAAAGCCTACCGGAAACATAATCTAAGCCAAGTTTCAATTCAATACTATTCCTGGAGTTTCTGCAGTTACTGTGGTGCCACAATCTGATGACAGATTTTTGTTGAGCTTCTCCTTCAAATATCAGTTTACCAGCAAGCTCGGTTTAGGTTACTTTTCTGGCAGGTTTACTTTCAAGTTTACCTCTCTGCCCTTAATTCCCAATGATAGATCATCCCAATAATCTTGAGCTCCATTTTTCAAGAAGTTTGAATATCTTTGAGATATTGAGATGCCATGATAAAAATGTGGACCAAAAATAACATTATATTCAATGTCGCACCATGAATTGATTGAAGAACGTTTTTAAAATTGTTATTGATTCATTGATTTATTATTATGTATATATGATTAATGGATAGCTTGTTTTTAAATACTGGTTTTGAGATTTATATGTTCAAAATAAATATGCTAACTTAGACTTCTCATTGCGAAAGTTGGCTAAATCTAGTCGTATCGCAATTTGACTGTTTCTCACTTTTTATTCACGCCGTAGCAGCATAATTTCATTTCGGAGGACTCAGAGTCATTATCAAGCTCCGTGGATTATCTTTGGAGTCACACAAGTGTGAAAAGTACCGTAGCCAAATAAGTTTTCATACCTCCATAAATCCACTTTGGAATAACAAGTGATGAATAACTTGAGGATCAATTCATGTTTGAGAAGGTGAATATTAAGAAGGACCTGAAAATTGAAAATATATTTCAAGAAGTGCTCGTATGCTCTCAACATCATTATAAATAAAACTCTGATATTGCCTTCCCAAACATCAGCTGAAAGCTTCTTTTGAAAAAGCTCTTGATAAGATTGCAACCTTCATGACACGGTTTAGAAACAAGTGAATGAGTTTTTCATGTTTCATCCGAACACGTCGTTAAAGCATTTTATACGGATCCGTCTGTATTCTTCAATATGAATATCTTCCCTCATCGATCGCTGAAATATCACGTGGAATAAAGCAGAAAGAGAAGTAAGACTTGTTCCTATCTCCACACACATTACCAGCAATATCCGGACGTCGTTTTCGAATGCATCGGTAAACAGAAACAAATAGAGGGCAGCGATGTTCGGATGTTCTTCGACGCTTCCTCCCGCTTTGCACCACCCCTACACGTATCGTATAATAAAAGTGACAAACGCGACGATGGCTGTGTATGTGTGTTTTATAACCCGCATTCACAGAGTTTTATACCGATTTTCATTCGATTGAACACTAAAAAACGAATCAAAAAACTTCGCTAAGGGAAAACCTCGCTTCTAAAAGAGACGCGGAAAATTCACCGTGTGGTGATATTTCGTACAGGAGAGGATTCAATACATTCCAAATTTAATGAATTCTCCAAATAGAATCATAAAATCATATAATTTTGTCGAAATGTAACTAGATTATTTTCAAGCAGATAGTGTTAGCGAAAGCCATGTTAAAAGTTTCGTCTTTCTTTCCTGCAAGAGAGCCCGTTCTATCATCGGTACATGATGAAGAGGTCTTGGAAGCTGGCTAAACCTAGCTGCATTGCAAATTGTCTGTGTCCCGCATTCCTTTTTTGCTTCGTAAATGCAAAGAGTGTAGACAGCAGAATCTTTGAGCTCTGTAAATTATTTGTTGGAGTAACGGCTTACATAATTGGCGAGTCTGCTTATTGACGATTCCCAGAAATTATCTCCTATCTAAAAAATTTGAGAGTTACTTTTTCTACTGACGATTCATCTGAGCAAGATCTTTTACTTGTATGCGTTACGAATTGTGGAACCGAAGCCTTATGCTATTTTAATTCAATCTCAAGTCTGTCTGCGGTATTATTATGCATCCGCATCGTTAGCGAGATTTATAGGTTCAACTTAGTCTAATTGAAATAAGTAGTGAGTTTGAAAATTAGTTTTATCGTAGAGAGCTCTTGTTGAAAAAGAAGGTGTACTTGAATTATAACAGTGCAATCAACTACTATTTTACATCCATAATTGAGAACTTCATTGATTCTATAACTAACACGTATATTCCTCTGAAATGGGACTCAGACTTTCGATTTGAACAAATGTTACAAAGAATGTAATTATCAAATAATTCAATCGACATATCTATATCAATACGAGGAACGAAAATTTCTCATCCCCTTTCTAAAAATATTGCTTGCACGAAGGAATGTAAGATTTGGCATACTTGAAGCTTATATGAGGAAGGAGTGCAGAAAACGAAAATTATATACCTACAGGATTTTCTATTTCAATCCATATGATGATACGTGAGAAAAAAACGTTCCACTCCTTGCTAAGCATATTGCATGCACGAAGACATGTGAAATTTGACATACTTACAGTGTATTCTGAGAAAAAGTGCAGAAAGCAAAAATTAAAAGCAAGGTGTCTCATTTCATTATATGTGAAGAGAAAAATTAGTACAATTTTTAGAGCATATTGCATGCACGAAGAAATCTGAGATTTGGCATAGGTACTCATAAAGTTTATATGAAGAAGAAGTACGGACAACGAAAATTATATGCACAGTGTCTTGTAATAATATGTATATCAATACAATAAATGAAAGCTTTGAACCCCTTTTAAGCATATTGCGCGCACGGAGGAATGTGAGATTTGGCATCCTTGAAGTTTATATGAAGAAGAAGTGCAGAAAGCTAGAATCATCTCATTTTAATTCTACGCGAAGAGAAATCTTTCTAGCGCGCTTACGGAGTGATGTCAGATTTGGCATTACTTGAAGTGCAAAAACTAAAATTATATGCAGGTGTACTGTTTCAATTTTACGTGAGAACAAAACTTTGTAACGCGCGCACAAAGCAAAATGGGTTCTTAAAAAATACATTTATATACATGCTGAGCCGGGGGATAACTGCTAGTTCAATCATAATAGATATTAATGATACAAGTTTGATATAGCCGTTGTAATGAAATATGTGTGATGTTAAATCACGAGGCGATTAGCTGAGTGTTTTTATCACTCAAGTTCCATTACACGATCGATATCAAACGTGTATCATTCAATATTTTATTTACGACGGCCTTAATTACTGCTAAACTGGATTTTTTTATTTGATGTTTGATATTCGAAAAACATTTAGTGTAAAATTCATAGCTTGATCAAGTAGCATTTTATTCATTGTTATAGCAACTATTTGTTTGTTTGACAGCTGTCAAAGTTATATAGAAAATAGACATATCTAATTGTAAAAATCTTGTCCTAAATGTTTATAAAACATAAATTTATGTGTATGAGTTAATAGTTATTTATAATAAAAGAAACTCGAAATTTGATAGAACTTCTACTTTTATTATTTCTCTTACTAAAATGCGTGTCATTATGAGATTATGGCACTAGTGCCATAATGACACGCAAATTAGTGGGCGAATCACCTATTAGCGCACCGTCGTAGATAAATTTATCTAACAATATTGCCATAATTCTAACAGATCCATTTCCTATGGGAAATTAATCATGGGTCTCAGATCTGATCAAACCAAGTTGAATATATCTTGAAATGTTTGATGCAATAAACCAGACGAATTCGCGGGACAAATATTATTCCGATCCGGGTGTGAAATTTTCAATGATATAAAAGAGATCATATACTTACACTTTCAGTCCTCTATCAGATGCCTAGTTATGGATTAGTTTATTTCATCCATCTCATCTGCTATTTTTTTTCCAAAGTAACAATAAGCTCCAAATATCTCACAGTACTTTTATTACTGTGGACGAGTACACAGTATCTTGGAATACGTTAACTCAATCACAACAGCTCTGATTTTAGTGAAAATTACAATTCAGAAAGCAAATTGAATGAATTCGCTGGGCTAATTGGAGCATTATCTTGAACTGCTTGCGAAATCACTATTAGCAAAAGTAGACATTCTCACAGGTTCAAACTATCATGATATTTATCGATCAACTTTTCTATAGAATGTTATATGAAAATAGATCTTATCTCTTTTGATTTCCGCAAAATACAAGAGATCAAAATTTCATAAATAGCAGCAAATTTTGAATTAAAACAGAAAAAGAAACAATTAATGCATAGAAGAGGCGGTGGGAAGGTTGATTTCGATTGAAATATCAATTTTAATATTTTCTGGAAGCACAGATATCCCTAGAATCACACATAAAAATTATATCTGCTCATTTCATAGCAATAAACCTATTCATTCCACAATTACACTAACAGGTTGAAATGTTAGTATTAAATAAATCTTGCATTGTTTTTCGTTGTTTCTCACATTATTACAAAATTGTTTCGCCTGCAATTAGCTGAGAAAAGAAGCTTGGGGGTGTACAGTCCAACAATTATCTCGTGGCGTGTGAGAATGAATACTGCGCAGAGACAGAACGCACTAGGCGGAAGAAAGATAGAATGTACATTCGGCATGTACAATACGCGACAAAATTTCAGTCTTAAATGTTTCATTGCATATTTACCTCATCAGAAAGAATTAAATAACGTTTATAGAATGCATAACATTATTGATTCTTAGGACAGAAGGATTATATTGTTACTGCATCATCTTCTTCGGAGAACTCTGAGTCACTTTTAGTATCACTACTTTCAGAATCTATTCCAAGATTGATCACAAAAATGTCTACAATATCTTTGTGTCGACTAAAGAATTATTCTTTATATTTCTTGGTTTGTGCACAATGTGTTCCCCATTCTGTAGCATAAAGGTATAGTCGATTGTCCATTTTCACTTTTTCGAGTCACAAAATCCGAAATATCCCTGACTATTCCATTCGTAGTATTTATAACAAGGTTAATAATGCTAAATCGCCATAGAAACGGTGCATATCAGTGAGTATTTGAACGTGTAGAAATACCATCGGGTATTACACTAGTGGTCAAAGTGAGTATTTCACTCAAAGATGTGGATATCTCCAGTTTGTGCTTCATTCGTATTTAATGGAATGTTTTTCTGAATATCTTCATCAATTTCATCTTCTGATCTATCACCAAACCTTTTTGAACTAGTCTCCATATCAAAACGCAATTTATTTCTTTATTATTCGTCAAAGAAAATGCAAGAAATTCTAATTTTTCAGTTTGACAGAAGTTTGTTTATTCGTTCCTATTAAAATTGCGTGACTTCTTACTAGATTCATAGAAAACTAATTTGAAAAAATGGTTTGACTCCTGGAATAGTCCTCCATATACCATTTGTAGTTGAAGTATTATAGACTATTTTTGTGGTGCAATCACTCATGTTTATTGTGCTTGTGAATACCACTCTTGCTGCACACTTGTGGTATTCAAACGCAAGCACAATAAACATTCGTGATAGCACCACAAAAATAATCGATAATACTTAAACTACCTATGGTATAATATTTGACTTATAAGGGCACGTCCACCCCACTTTGTTTTGAAGTCTTTATTTCTGCCTAAGATTGTACTCTCTAACGGAGTGAGCCCTAGCGTTACTTGTTTCGAAATTTTAACGAATCTACTACGCATCCTGACGTCTCGCACCACGAGATATTTGCCAGACTGTAGCAGTAATATGGAGACTTGAATTCAGTCAAGTTATCATCATGTATTTTGATCATAATATTCTTTATGTTCGACTGCATCATAATCATGTAGTTTCTAGTTACATTTAGTGCCCATAATGTGCCATTTAATTGGACTAGGACTTTTACTCTATATAATTGGACGGAACTGTCACTATCAAAAAAATGTCACAAAATATATTTTTTTATTGACATGAAATAAATTGAAACAATTGAATCAACATATCATTTATTATTGTAATGGATACTTATAACACAATTGGTATTGTCGCGAATATTCAGACCTGAACATAAATTCTTCTTATTACAAAAACATTTCTCTCTCAATATTTGTGATTCTTTGGCACTTGCTGCCAACAGTTCTACGCTTCCTGAAGTATCCATTTATTATTTTCTATCGTATTTATTCTTTTCTACTCTTTCTGAAGTATCCATTTTTTCTTTTCTATCGTATTTAATCCCTTCTACACATTCTGAAGTATTAATTTCTGCTATTAAGTTGTATTTAATATTTTTGACATCTGCAAACAAACAGTGAAAACAATTGTAACAATAGCAACACTAGCAAAGCACAACCAAGTTATACTTAACGAATTTTTGAAAAGGAAATCAAGAAATATTTTCAGAAGATATCCTGCGTCTTTAGAGCAAACATGAAACTTTGTATGTAATTCGTACAAAAACAAACTTTATAGACTCGCCTTCCTTATTAGAATCGCTTGCGCTGCTCGCTCGTCCATAACCAGCGGCTCGTCCAATAAAGTTCTATATTATATACTAATTACATAAACACCTAGTATCATATCCCGAACAATTTTTCTAATTCTCAATTTATTTTCGAGCATATACTTGTAATTTTTGTAGCATATTTATTAGTATCCCAATTTTTGTTCCATGGCAGAAAATTGAATATGTGACTCATGAAAAATGTAATTCCAGAATTCCTGTCGACCTGAAATACGATGCTCTTCCAACTTATCACATAATTTTCTACTGCATCTTATCTATTGAATATTTTTATTAATATAAAAGGGATAAATTCCCGTTAGATACTACGATAGCAAACAGCAAGTATAAATGTTATCTGTTTGATTCAGATTTATAGTGCATTATATCTTAATGTTTTCTATGATTGAATCCAAGACGTATAAAGTTTTTTGGCACTAGCTAATATCGTTCCTCTAAATACTTGTTGCTATTGGGTGGCAGCCAGAACCGCGAGCATCCGTTTCCGGTCATTAGAAGGGGAGAATGATATAGTGAAATTGTATCCAAAAGACGATGGTGTTAGTTTAGGGTGACAATTTACAGCCGGAAATTACGACAAGACAAATATTTCTAGTGTACGAAACATTCGATATTTGTAGAATATGACGTAATTTCATACAAAATATAATAAGAAGATGGTATACTGAGTAAGAGAGCAACTTACTAATTTGGATGAGAAATTACACGAAAGGTATAATCAGTTGGAATAAAATTCCAATTTGTAAATTTTCTATGGATGATAGCGGTTATTTCATTTCCTACATAAAGAGATTCTGGTATATGCTTAAAGTATTTCCGCACTGTGTGAGAATTCACAACAAAACTCTCTGTGAATAGATTGATAGCCTTGTTACATTATCCCTACATCCCGATAACTAGTAAAATGATACAGTGATTTGCAAGTTTGATAATGGCAGGCAACCGGCTACTTGATAGACATTTTAGAATCTCAAGGGTGTACCTTGAGCTTTGTGTGTCACCATGATATATAGGAGTTATTAATTACTACGCATAGTACGGACACAAACTGGCTGGGACCAATTAGAAAGCTCAAAAGGTATAAAAACACTCTTTTCTGTATGTATTCCTACCAACAATCAATTCAGGAGAATACTTTAACAAACGTCATAAAAAGGGATCTGCTTGGCTCCAATCGAATAATAATTATTTTGTGAGTCAGCGAATAGAAAGAACACATTGGTAATATTCGCTGGAACAGCGATTTTCAGAAAGCAGGAAAGCAAGGAAACTTGCGACTGAAGTTGAAAGTTATTATTGAGAATACTTGGAGCAGAATAATATGTATAATTTAAGCGCATTAACGGTTATCGTACTGAAATCGAATAATTTCACGAGAAAATTCCAGCAAAAAGATAATTACGAATGAACTGATATAGAATTGATCTGTTTCAATGGAGTCTTATGATTCATGGAGAAACAAAATCTCTGAAATAGATATGAAAATTATTCAATTAAACTTGTCTCTATATAACGATGTGAGTTTGATGAGCACAATACAACACAAACGACAAGTTTACAATCAGTTTATTGGTTTTCATGTTTAAATTTACAGAGCATTCTCACTAAATCATATTGTGAAAGAAATATTGATGGCAAATAATAAATAATCAGGAATAGTTCACTTCCAAATATAATAATGATATTGGAGAAGTTTCCACAGGAATTTCCTTTTCCTGATTATCTCATACTCCTAGTAGTTTCCGAAGCATCATTTGGAGAGCAAAGGGTATCCAAAGGCCTTTCAGTTATGATGAAATATTGTCTGATGTTTTCGAATGATGCATGAGGTCTTTGAACCATCGATGGACTGCGGTAGCCGGTGCTACTAACCCTGTATTTTCTCCTTATATCTTATTTTTCTGCCTGTCGCCGTTACATGTCCCTTAGGAAGCTCATGTTTCGACCTGATCTATGATCATTTGCTGACTAGGCTGAGATATGAAGGATCGCAGTCCACGAGAGCTGAATGATGCAAAACAATCACTATACTTATTTATAATCAGAAATTAATTCTCCAATGACCTATTTCAGGATCTAGTGTTGAATTAATCGAATTGTAATGTCTCGTTTTCTTGGTAGCAATATCAAATTCCCAATTTTTTGTGTAATTACAGACCAGTCAAATGAATTGAATATATCCAAACCCATTTTACAAGTTACCTTCTCGTTTATTGAAGCTGAGTTAATTTAACTTAATCATGAAATTTGACACGAGTGAATCTTCTAATTTTCAATGAATTGTGATGAAGCGACTCTTCCTTAGTTGCTTGGCATATATATTATATCAGATTACCTGTTACCATTCATTTAAAGTGTCATTTTGTTCATCTACATATTAGCTGCTCCGAAGAGTGTCGAAATTATTTGACGGTCTTGCGTGTTTACCATTCTTTCTTAAGTTAGTTTTGTCACCTAAAATATATTATTAAATTGATATTATATTAAGAATCACCCTGTCTCAATTGTCCACGTGCTTTCAGAATATGCTGCTGATCACTTGATTACTTTTCGAAAAGTATGATCCAATGATGATTCTACCCAAAGATACGAACACTTGACTTCATCTGTAGATTCCTGCGTCAAAATTTCAATTATTTGATCATCTATTTGACAGTATGTTTTGTACATAGTGAATCTACTTTGTAATTGTAAGCATTAGTCAGTAAAATACAATGAGTATCATCATCACTCGAGTTTCCAATATTCAATTGTAGAAATGTATCACCTTTTCATGATTTTGAATATGCTGCTGATTTACGAGGGCACGAACAATTCCAGAATTATTCATTCTGTACAATTGTATATTGAGAGACTTCATCAACTAGAAACATTGAATTTTTCCTGGCTTTTTGGTGTCCAGAGAGGTTTAAGCTTCAAATTGATTAAAATCGTGAGCTTAATGAGAAAAGTCGAGTACGAAAATGCCTTACACTTAGGAATGACTGCCGCCCTTCCAGACAGGACGAGAGGCAGCACTTTGGTTTTTTCGTGTTCAGGAAGATTCAAGTAACAATAAGAAAAAAAATCGTACATTCGATAAGAGAAATAGAGCTGTGTTCAAAATTAGAACCTGAAAATCGAATGATTGTGAGTAGCTGCCGTCCTCCCGGACAGATAGAGAAGCGGTACCTTGGTTCTTTCGTAGTCAGGAAGGTTTGAACTTCAATTAGAAGAAAATTACTATCGTAAGCTTGATCAGAAAAGTTCAATACGAAATTAGGTTACACTTAGGGGTAGTTGTCGCCCTCTTGGACAGGGCAGAGACTGGCACCCTGTTTTTTTTTTGAAGTACTCTACCTTTGCTATCAATTAGTACTAGTTTCAATCGTAAGTTCTATCAGGGAAGCTGCGTCAAAAAACTTGACCAGAATTGGCTTTTCCTTTGACACTTAGGACAGGATCCTCCATTTATAAAGTCTGGCATTCTTTCGACCACCGAATACTTGATTGATTCATATACAATTTAGCCGTAAGTCCGATCAGAAAACATAGTGCGGATGGCTTCTGGAATTAATAAATTATTTTGAAATCATCAATGCTTCGTGAATCAACAACATATTGAACATCATAGGACAATGCTAGATTTTTGGTTGTATGCTAGGTGCGCCGGTGAAAAACTTTTAATTCGGTCATAATCTTATTAATATACAAAAATATGCCCATTTGCACCACGTAAGGACTTCTTCGCTTGACCGCTATTCAAGTTCTTCCTCGAATAATATCTTATAAAAAATCGTAATAAATTTGATTGATATTCCTATTTCACTTTAACTGCATTTACGGCCGATTGCAGAACCTTGAATCCAATTGATATGGTTGAAATGGCTCATTTCCTTGGTACCAATATCAGTTTCTCCGTTTCTCGTGTCATCATTGGCCAACCAAATTTAGAAAATCTATCGAAACTTGGTTCATCTGTTATCTCCATGTCATTTCAATCTTCATTATTTCAACTTTTACAATAGGTTCCAAAAAAGAGAGCAAAATATATAATGAACATCACACATCATCAAAAAATCTTGGTATGTGAGAGAGTTGAGTTACTTAAAAATTGAGGGCCTGAATGTTCCACAAGAGATTCACATTCATAAAACGGTTTTTACAGCATTATCCTAAATTAGACGACAAATATAAGCACATGCTCCGTCCTTACTGAGACACTTCAATACAGTCCGGTCATGCCTTAGATATGTAAGTCTACATTGCTATCAAGTCAAATTGATAAATGACGTACAGAGGAAAAATTTACAGCAGTGTTCTCTACAAGAACGTAACCGACATTGCAATTACAAATGTGAAGACATGGGCAACTTCATTAATGGAATATGATGAAAAATACAGTCGACATGAAACTGAACTAAAATGTAACATCAAAGTTCATATTCACATATCGTCAATGCATAACTCCTCATCAATAAATGAGAAATAACCACAATAAACAATGTATAAAAGAAAATTTTAAACAGTGAAAATTTCATTGGTTTTGGGGCTGAAATTGAGATAAAGAGAAAGTCCCAACAGGCTAAAAATCAATAATTTAGTGCAGTTGGTCTGATTGTTGCTTAGAAGTGTTGCCGCAGAATCCAATGTGATAAGCAATTCATAACTGGTCTACTTCAGCTGTTAATTACCCAAATATTTACATCTAAATATGATTCATATTATTGAGACTTTTAAACTGATAGTACAATTGTACAACACAGGTTCTCCCAACAGTTTATTGTTTACAACTGAGAAGCTCACTGAAACGGCAGGAAAGCTATATCGAGAGGCAGTGGAGCTGTAGATGAAGTTAAATATTCTGATACTTGACCATAATCATCGTTGAATGTAACACGGAGCTCAACATATCCATTTTAAACAATGAACACGTAAATCAGCAGCAGGAGATCTCATATAGATATAGACCGTCAGATAGTCGTAGATTTGAGTGATCTTGTTTTTTTCTGCCTTCAAGAGTTTTGATGGGTATGTATATTTGGAGTATGATGATGCCAAAATCAAAGCTGGACCGTGTAGTAGTGTTGTATCAAATCTGCTATTTTAAAATAGCAGTTACTTCTGCTACTGCTACTTTCATTTAGCAGATAGAAATAGCTGCTATCATAATAGCAGCTACATAATATTTGGAAGCGCGTCTTATTTAGCGATATCTTTCCTTAAAACTAAAATGAATGGAATCTCTACCTAAACATACAGTACAGGGACTAGGTTGAATATGGGGAGTTGAGAACTACTTCGTTCTGCTTCATTCAGTAAGATAAATATATTAGAAACAAGCTCTTGATGCTTGTACTCCTGCAATAAAATAACTTATTATAGAAGAGATATTTTTCGAGGACTGATTCTTATAATGACTGTTATCTGTGGAATTGATGATAAGGACTTCTCTCCGTTTGCCTAGTTGATCTGTGAGATAAAATACTTATTCTCATCAGCTTTATGCCATAGGTTCCAATTTGAGTTAAGTGCCATGCCAAATTTACGAACGATAACAGAAACAAAATATTATCTGAGGTAGCCGGAAGAATAGTTGAATGTATGAGAATATAAAGTGAACTGCAAAAAGCAGTGAAAAAGATTCAGTGTAACAGCTTAACCATGTCCATATCTGTGCTGAGGTGCTTTCGATAGGCGCGTTTAGCAGTTTATTCCCATCTGCTATGTAAAATAGCAGCTATTTTTCTAGCTCGTAGCGGTGGTTACTGCCATGCTTATGTCTGTGCTGTACTGCTATTTATTTGTAGCTCGTAGCAGTAACAAACTGCTACGGATCATATAGCAGTTAAAAAATAGCACACTGCTATTCAGCAGCTCATCACTACCGTTTAGCCAACATTATAAAAATTAATTCTAAATCCCGTTTCTGCCATGCTTATGAAATTAAGGGAAAAAAGAGTCAGCGAAAAACGATAGGCAGAAGTGATCCACTTGGCCGAGGGTTTGAAATGAGGGCTCGATTGTGCAAGAAAATTATATCAATTGTTCACGTCCTTCTCGTTTCTGCCGTTTGGCCATATGGAAGTTAATATTATGAGTATCTCGTAGAAACGAATGGCTTAAGTTTTTTGAATGACCAAGTCAAGATATGTACGAAAACATCATGCGAAAATTTTAATGTTTCCGTGCATATCTTGATTTGGTCATGATATCAACTTCCATATGGCCAACCGGCAGAAACAAGAAGAACGTGAACAATTGATACAATTTTTCTGCACAATCGAGCCCTCATTCCAAACCCTCGGCCAAGTGGATCATTTCTGCCTATCGTTTTCCGCTTACTCTTTTTTGCCTAAGTTTTTTTATAAAAATTTTGAATTAATTTTTATTATGCTGGCCACACGGTCCAGCTTTTATTTTGGAACTATATTATACTCCAAATATACATACTTATAAGAACTCTTGAAGGCAGAAAAAACAAAATGGGGCACTATCTGATGGTCTAATACGTATAATATCAGCCTCACAATATTTTCATTGAATTATAGTTAACTCTATAGGCGTACTTTTCAAAAAGACTAAGAGTATTAGTGGCTTCACGATCAGAAGCTGCACCTATGGCTCAAAAAATATCAATCAATCTATCAAATGCTTACTACACCCGTATTGTGTGAAAGGCGTGGTTGATATTTTATTCATTCAATTTTCAGTTTATGGAACTAACTCGACAATGAATGCTGAATCTGCAGGACCACAAAATTGATATACTTCAGAGCAGCTGACATGTAAATTAGGGTGTTCCGCCCATGTATTAAAGTAACTTTTTTACGCTCTACATACACTTTCGCAAGAGGTATCAAAATTCACGTAATCTTATATAAATTACGGATAAGATAAGAAAACTAGAATTGTGCGTCAACTTGAAGGCTCTACCGCACTTTGAAATTCTGTAAATTTTTCGTTTCTACAAACCTGCACCATATCTGTAAAGTAATGCTGAAGTCAGGTTCAAGAGATATTTTATGATTGAAATTGATGAAACAGAGCACAGAAGAGCAAAATAAACCTTATAATTATAACCAAAAACAAAAATTTATTTTTATGTCCAAAATTTGGTATTTCTGCTCTAAATTTCAACTTGGTTCTCGTAAAGTCATCTCTAGAAGTGCTATCAGTTTGATAAATCTTTCCACAAATTGTGTGTGACACGAAAAGTCAACAGTTTCCAAGTTCTTACATTTTTTCATGATTTAAAGTTCCTCATTAGAAATATGTCGAAGAATCGGCGGTGCGGTAACTTGACACTCGCGCCACACGATCCGTTCCGTACCACTTGATTATCTCCTCTATGATTTTAGATATTGCAAAAACTTATATATTCATGTACAGTAGCAAATTTCAATACGATTGTTACCATTGTAATCAAAATTGTTAGACCACTGGAGGGCTGTTTCTGAAATGAATTATGAACCTACTCAATGATTTTCAAAGTGAAGGAGAATTAAATTTAAGCTCTAATTCTTGGATATCTTGCTTCAAAGGTGGCAAACGATGAAAAATCTGCTCGGAGCAATTTCTGAAATCCGCGACGTTCAATCCCCGTAGCTTTGTCTTCCCTCACCTCCTTCCGCTCATCACCCACCATTTCTATCCTTCTCTGTGTTCGCTGAACGTATTATCAAATAAATAACTTTGCAAAATTGATTTCATTTCCACCGTAGAAATTCCATTATTCGTGTTGTTGCTGCTGTCCCAGAAAGCAGAAAATTTTGAAGCTGTCGAGTTTTCTCAACGCGCTCAACAGATGGAGGAGGGAAGTAGGACTCGTGGTGGAATGCGGTGTGTCAGTAATGAGAAAATTAAATTATGTTTTAGTGTTTTTGTTGGCTATTTGCTGCAGTATGAAATTCTTGAATACCCGCATAACGGGCTCTTAATGTTATTACGAATGCGCTGATGAATGAACGCAATCTAAGAGGACACTTCTTCTCAACTTGCTTTTCAAATTTAAATTTTGCAGCAGAATTTAATGAGGTTTTCCTAATGAAAAATACAACGATATTTTGTCAAATACACTTCACTTTTGCAGGGATTCCGGAATAAGAGAATGAAAATTCCAATCCGCAACGTTCATCACCAGTTTTAAAGTTGCTTTATCAATATTTCTCTGAAATTATCAACTCCAGACGCTGCTGATGATATTAATCAAAATAAATTAATAATATTAGTTCATTCCAACTTTTTATGTCTTCTTTTATTGTCATACTTCTAAATAATATGAAGCATGTCTTCAGTAAAAATGTAATAAAGTTAGTTCCCAAAAGTACCATAAAGTTCGTAACATGTAACCGTGAAATTGAAATGAGATTCTAGGCCTACAAAATTCTAAATTACAATGTCGAAAACATGTGTAGATAATAAAATTAGCTATTTTCACCGCATGTTTAGTTTACCTACATTATACTAAAATAGATTTGAGGAACAGAATGTAAAAATATACACCAATTTTTTGTGACTCTATTCTTCTAGGAAGGTTGAGAAGTGAGATGAAAAAACAAAGAGTAAGGTGAAATTTTGCAAAGTGCTCTTGAATATCCTGCTTTCGAGTCATGTTTAAGAAACTAACATATAGCGTTAATTCCAAGCATACTAGAAATGAGAATGGAAAACGGAAAAAGTTGAATTTAAATGCAAGACCGGTCCAACAAATAAAAAAAAAAAACGTCCCTAGAATAACTTGAATGAGATTAATATTTTTCGCAACATTATTTGCAAGATGGTCAAGTTATTCATACTGATTCCCCTCGTGTCTAATTGACTATGGTTTATTTCCAAAATAACCAACCCTGATCTTTATACTGTTGAACTCTTTTTATCATACTTGGGAGTCTCCCAGGATCTAGCCTGGAGCCATTATTATTCATGTGAGTAATAGGGATGAGGGAATTCAATTAGTTTTTTTTTTCCAATTCCACAGTTTCGGCTACACCTCAGCATGAACTTAAAAGAGATAATATCAAATAATTGAATGAATTCTCTCATCTCTATTCCTCACATTCACTAATCCAGTCAACTTCAACCATTTTATCCATTATTGTTCATGTTTACATTATTCATAAGTGACGTACTCGACCATTTCTCATTTCCTTCACTTACTTATGCTGATGACGTGAAATTATATCTTGAGGTATCCTCTCTACAGATGCCATCCACCTGCAAATATGCATTGATGAAATGTTTTTTTTTTTGTTGTGAATCTGATAAATAACTAAACACTGGAGAAAATTACTCATACACATTTAGTAAGTCCCATTCAATGGATCTGCAATAATCGTTGTATTTCACTCACACGTAAAACATCTATGAAAGATCAATTTTTGTTATAACTTCGTCTCCTAGGAGCATACAAACAACATAATCCTTGCTGTTTGCAGAACTCTTGTTCACTAATAAGAATTTATAAATGATACAGAGTCATCAAAAATGTTTGTCCGTGCCGCCTTGTTTTGATTTCTTCTTTTTCCGCCTGCTTGAGATAGTGAGCTTCAAGTGTCAAATGACAGTTCCTCTGAAAACACTATTCTTACCTGAAAATTTGGTAGAATAATAATCAGATTATGGATAAATCTGTCATAAAATATGCGAAATATACGTCACTGTGTTCTTGGAATGTCGGTAACATAGTCATCAAATTATTAAATGTTTACTAA
The DNA here is from genome assembly GCA_963989225.1 of Dromius quadrimaculatus. Lineage (NCBI taxonomy): Eukaryota > Metazoa > Arthropoda > Insecta > Coleoptera > Carabidae > Dromius > Dromius quadrimaculatus. The sequence continues at coordinate 12,231,890 of OZ022328.1, forward strand.
CTTTATTCCTTGAAGATAGTTTTGATCATAATGCGAACTTTTGCTAATCACGTGAAAGACAGTCATTATTGATCACTCTGCATAATGATGACAATATGCATGAGTCATGCATTAATCTTCAGAATTAAAAAGAAGATCTGACGTAGGCATCACGTGACTTACTTGTACGTCGTTGGATATATTTTTTGCATATAATAATACGATAATTAAAGACAAAATTGCATCGTTGCACGACTGATCGTTTTGGATTTATCCAAGGAATTCTAAAAATCTGTCAAGTAAAATGCGCTTTTGGCTCAGTCGGCTGCGTTAGAAACAGTAGGTCATCATTTTCATACAGCATCCCTAAATACTGATTTCCATGATTCTACGGCTAGCAGTCCTGAATTTAAGCGCAAAATTTCGAAAAAAAAAACGTCTGAAGTGCACTTCAGTCAATTGCTGTGAGACAAGTTTATATTTTCTTAAATTATTTTAGTCGCTATTCATTCACTTCTTAGAATTGATCTTAGTGGCATGATTTTGATGTATTTATTTATCCGAATGAAGATTGATAATGAATTGAAGAAAATAGCTTCATAATTAACGTAACGTTTTTCACTAATCCTAATAGATAAAAATAATTATTGTAAGTGTACCGTAAGTAGACACATACTGAGACCAACAACTTTCGTACGTGAGCGTACAGAAACAGTTTTCTTGACAATACACCGTCATAGTTTAGCCATTTTGGACAAAATATCGACAAATCACATAAATAAACCTTTCTTGTTTATCGCTCTTTCTATTAGTCAAAACCGTATCAAAATCCGTTTTTACTTGTACAAAGTAACAAGTGAGTATTGTGAAACCGACAGAATTCACCTATCAAGATTTTGATGGGAATGTCCGTCCCTGTATCTATTTTGACTATTTTTGGCTTGATGTCGGTACGTATGTTCGTGCGTGCGTAGCTCGCAAATCTCAAAACTGGTTGGATGCATAATGTTAAAATTTTGTATTTGGGATTGGTATAGGGTCTTGTTGTGCATCTCGCATTATGGTTCCAATCGTCTGTAACGGAAGTGCACTTTACTTGAAACTTTTTCCGAATTTCTCTGATAAATCCAGAATGATCAACCGTAGGATGTTGAAATTCAGTATTTAAACTTGACGTTATGTCAGAAAAGTTATCTGCTATTTTTGTGAGAATCGGCTAGGCCAGAAGTGCACTTTACTTGAAACTTTTTTTGATTTTTTTGCATAAATCTGGAATGATCAGCCATAGCATATTGAAATTTCGTATGGAGAACTTCTATAACATTTTATTGTACATCTTGCATTATGATTGCGATCGGCTAAGCCGAAAGTGTACTTTACTTGGAACTTTTTTTAAATTTTCCGCATAAATCAAGAATAATCAGCCATAGGATACTGGAATTCATTATTTGAAATTGCTGTAACATTTAAATAGTCATCTTCTATTTTTGTAACAATTGACTGATCCGGAAGTGCACATTATATGACAGACTTTCTGAATTTTCTGCATAAATTCTAAACAATCAGTCTTAGAATATTTAAATTATATCATAGGCACTTTCATAATATCTAGTTATACATTTTGCATTATGATTGCTATCGACTAAGCCGGAAGAGCACTTTATTCGAAGCATTTTTTGAATTCTCCGTATAAATCCAAAACGATTTAACGTAGATTGTTAGAATTCAGTATTTAGGACAATCATACCGTCTAGATGCTCATATCTTATTTTTATCGAGATACACTGAGCCGGAAGTGCACAGAAATTTTCACCTTTTTGTACAGACGAGGTCTTTTTTTAGGAACAGTTTTTAGATAGCAGAAATTTGGCGAGTCACTTTACAATGATAGTAATACTTCGGCCAATTTACACAATATAATAGCCCTTGTGCTATTTTAATGTATGATCTATTAAGGGGCCCATACATTATCAAACAAATTGCACAACAAAATGATGCACAACGTTGCGTTGTACAATTGCGTCATCCATACACTTGGCTGAATTTGTTCAAACTTTAGTTACATATTGGGAAATGTACGACAAGTATGTCGTCAAGTATCACATGTACCTAAGATGATGACGATGCTAGCTGAAAACGGAAAAGTAAACAAAGAATTTGGATGATAGAATCACTTATAATCATTTCTCGATCAGCTCCTGGTTCAATTTCTCTAAATTTTTCTGACAACTTATCGTAAGCAGCATCTTTCAGGATTTTTATAGATGTCGCTCTTAATTTTCCATTCTTCAGGTAAATTCCTGTATATTGCATTGAATTCTCTGTTCTGAATAGTCATCACTCATCATAGACGCAAGTAAACTTTTTTCTGAGTAAGCCAGCCGATAACTCACAAATATTGCACATACACAGCACAATGCGCTGCGCAAACGTTACTGTTGTACAACGGATTTCAAACATGTTTGAAACTGTGCAACGCATCAAATACGGCCATACATTGGAAAATTATTGCGCAACAGCATATGTTGCTCAATTTGTTCGATAATATATGGGCCTCTTAACATTGTAAAGTCTTATTTAAATCTGTTCAGCAGTTTTTGTGTGAAGGAATAACAAACATCCATCCATCCTTACACACTTTTGCGCTTATATTATTAGAATTTATAATAGAATGTAGTTCTCAACGAAAAATTTATTTCTGATTTTTTAGTTGCTGTTTCTTATTCCTGTACTCTAGTATTAGTACTCTCTTCCCGCCTTTTTCTAATCAACATCCTCCTCAACACAAATAAACTTCGATTAAACTGACTTGATTCTACTCTCATATAAATGAAGCTTCAATTATTTGGCATACATCTATTTGCTCTCAGAATGATTTGAAATGCAGCAAGTCGTATTTCTCAATTGTCATTCAGATAGAATTCCTATCAATTGATAATTTCTATATCATTCTAGCAGGCTCCTAACGATAGTCATGATATATGTCTTATTCGACAGGATTTCAAAATCTTCTCTCAAGTGGCATGTAGTTGAAAAGTGTATTATACTTACTTTGTAATTCGAAGATTGTGAGGTCATTCTCAGCTTCTGAAAACAATCACCATGATTTTAACTACTTTCATAACTGTTCACAATAGTATATGTCACACCCGTTATGGGTAAAAGTTGTAATCAATTTCATTCCAATATTGCATTTAGTTTTCAATTTTTTCTCAGACAAAAATGTATTGGATCACTTCAGATTGTATGTGAATATCTACTGAAAGTATGAACAATTCTTTTTTGTGGTTGTAATATAACAGAAGATAGTATCTCCTTTTCCGATGTTCAGCCCATTTCTTTACGAGTATGTCACTATGTTAAGGTAACGGCAAAGGGTTAAACGATTCATGGACGATATTTGGTGGAAACGCTCGGTAGTACGTTCTGAAGCTATTCGCTTGGCGACGCGAAGGTATTCGTGGTAAATATTTGCGGAGTGTGACCGCGCGTACGCCGCACGGCGGTGTGATTCAGCCCTTGCCAACATCATCAACTACCATTGTAAACATCGAATCTTCACTGATCATTCATCATTCAAACACGTACATACATAAATCCCACAAGAATACCAGATAAGAAACAGGACTTCAGAATTATTAATTAACTTAGATTGCATACTTATGTTTATGCATATTTTCTTCTCCAATTAAAGATCTTTCAGCACCACAGTCAAAATGAAAAAAATGATTCAAGAGGACAATGAATGTAACTAAAATGCTTCAACACACATATTCATTTCAATAATATGGATTAATGGATTATAATTTTTACATTCCAAATAGAACTTCCCGTAATATTCATATGATACACGATATGGTATAAATACTAGATATAAATACATGAGAATCATGTCTTCACCTCGAAATGGGGTTAGAATGAATCATTCAACCAGCAATTATTCCCCACAAGGTACTTCTCTTTAGCTCATGAATTGACATGTTTCTAAATATTCTCCTTACCGCACTCAATCAAATTATACTCAACAAAAACATTCTCTACTCGCACAAAAATCATTTTTTTCGCCAACTGTCAAAGAAACATGATATTTTTGTATTGTTATGGATAGGCAAAGTTCGTGATTTTTTCACTAGTAAAAAAATGAAACATATTTTTGCACACCTAATCTAATATAAATCAGTTTAGTAATGCTACAAGGATAGAAACAAACAGGTATTTGACAAAAAAGAAATATGAATTTGTACACAAAACTACTTATTTTTGAATATAAAAATTAATTGTTGACAGTTCTTTATTTATCAAATAACAATTGCGCATACTTTTGGTTACAATACCCAGGTGACTGCAAATTAATTATAGTTAGTACTTTTTTCCTACATTTCACTGAACAAAACAATAATCATTGTTGATCTATTTTTTTTTGACATTTGGCGAAAAAATATTGTTTGTATTTCGTGCGCAAAGTGTTTGTATTTCGTGTGCAAAGTGATTGTATTTTGTGGCGCTTCCGAATGAATTTTGTACCTCGACCTTACGGTCTCGGTTAAAATTGACATTCTCACGCGCAACAAAAAAAAACAATCACTTCGCACACGTAATACAAAAATAACTAATTTCTCACTCACGGATTCATCAAAACTCATATTTCATTCTCTAGCAACTCTCTTCATACATTCATCCAATCTCTTGTATTTCATCAAACATTTATTACCTGCAAAAAAATATAAATCTTCAATACTTGACAATTTCTGGTACATTCTTTTTGCATTCTAATCTTCATTCACCATAAACATCTTTTGCATTCTCCAGAACTCTTGAAAATGATCATTTAAAAATAAATTGAACTTCACGCAAAATATTCTATTTAAGCCTTCTACTCTCATTCGCCAACATACATTCAGTCGTACACGAGGATAATCAAATAGTGCCAATAAATATTTATTACCACACACATATGTCAACACATACACACATTAATCTTATTGTAAGTACACTGTTCATTTCACTTTGTCATTTTGTCCCTTATGTTCACACCTTTGTACAATGTAGCACTCCTGAAGATGGTCCACGTGGGACCAAAACTGTAGAGTAGAATAAAAATAAAACTCTTGACTGAATTCCCACACTTCGTTTTCTTCATATCATCTAACAGTCAGCATTATCCACTACTTCCATAAATATTTAAGCTATGAAACAACGAATTAAAAGTACCTAATCAATCTAAATAAACATAAAATGCGATCAAATTGGGTGAATCCCTCAGGTCCAATTTCATAAAGCATTATCAACATGCAGCTAACTCAACAAACTAAATTTTATGAGTTGATTATTCGTTTTTAATATTGAAATAATAGTTTTGAGTTGTTTTTATCATTATGATGAAAATATCATTATTCGCATTGGAATGTCAGGTGGTAAGATTAAAAACAAGAAATCTGCTACTTGACAATGTATTTGAAATAAAACACACAAAAAGTGATATGCACCTCATCCTAGTTACAAGTGATGCATTTCTTGTGGATTTTGTTGTATTTCAACAGTGTATTGGTGTTTTTTTCTTGTAAATTTAGTATAATAGGTATGCTGTAAGGGAAATATCCATGGAAAACTGGGTCCAAAGATCACTACAACAAATTGATATGTAAAATATGCCGTGAATATACTAGTGATTCATATTTTGAGTACGTGAAAAAATAGATTGAGATGAGGCAAGCTACATGTCTATTATTAAAGTATAATTAACAAATAATTTCCTTCCGTGATTTCGTAGCAGAATATTATTGTGAGATCCAATAGAACAATAAATATTCATAGCGCTTTCATAAGACCAATACAATGTTTCTCTTAAGGTTGTTGACAATGTTTGATGATTATTTGAAGATAAATTCCGAACTGCCATTGTCTTTATTCTATATCTGGGGGTAGGGTAGTGCCCCCGCCAAGACGAGCCAAGCGGAGCGCAAGGGCACCTGCTACCTTTTCTCGAAGAGCTTCGTCGCTATTTTGAGCCTCATAGCTTGGGTTTGGATTATACCAGATAAACAAAATTTTTGGAATATGATACCAATAGTAAAATTATCAAGTTTGTGAAGTTTCGATTACATAACTCTTATACTTTAGATTTTATTGATATCCAAAAAACCACGACTTCGTCACTGACACACTCACTGATGATTATCAAAATGTTCATCAGGGTACTTCCTGAAGTCCTATAGAAAGCTGAAATTTAGTATGTGAGCTAGTATTAGTACACAAACAACAACTAGATTCTAAAGCTTGTAACTTTAACTCCCAACCCCTCAAACTAAGGGATGGAAGTTTGTAAAAGATTTTCGCAAATTTTGATGCTAGAGGTCTGAAAATTGATATCGAGACTTCTTGTTATAGATATTAATAGAATAAACTCAAGAAATATGAACTAATTGAAAAAAAATATTTCTATAATCAACTTACAAGAAGAAGTAAAATCCCACTGAAAACATTTTCATGTAAAATGTTGCCAAGACGAGACCATACGGCTCGGACTGTCAAAAAGCTGTCAGATCGTATGTAGAGCCAAGCTTCTAACACTTCACACCCTAACTCTACAAGCCTTAACTTCGCAAACTCTACACCTTAGTCAAAATATGTGGTTTGGCCATTTCGCTACGGTCACATGGACATAAGGCGAAAAATGTATTCACTATTCTTCAATTTTCTGTTATACAATAGCTCTTAAAATAAATATTTTGACTAAGGTTTAGAGTTTGCAAAGTTAGGGCTTGTAGAGTTAGGGCGTGTAGTGTTAGAAGCTTGGCTCTACATGAGATCTGATAACCTTTTGACACTGCGAGCCATATGGTCTCGTCTTGGCAACATTTTACATGAAAATGTTTTCAGTGGTAAGAATTACTTGATGCTTCAAATGGTATAAATAAGAAAATTTTCCATGTGAAGGAATTTTCCAATTTTCTTCCTTTATTCGTAATCAGCAGGTTCCATATAGCGTGAAAATATACTTTTCATTCTTCAAAATCATTTTGAAGTCCCTAAAAAAGTATATTTTAGCTACTGAAACCTCTTCCGACAGATGCTGCCACCTTGCGGCAAATCTATGAACTTTACTCGTGGAGTTTAAAATAATATATTTTAAATGTTATGAATAAATATATTTTATTACAAACAAGAATAGAAAATGTATTGAAAATCCAAATATTTCATAAATAATACTTACATTCACATTTTCATGCTAAATTCAATATTATAATACAATATGTTATACAACTAGCCCTGAAAAAAGAAATTTGAAATAAAACAACTCAAAATCACTTGGGAAATAGTTTATTTGATAATTGAGAAAGATACAAGTGTAGAAAGGCATTTCATTTAATTGTAAAATAAAACATACAAGTTATTATTTAATTTTAATTTCTTAACTACCCCTGAAAACAATAAAAATAGGTTTCAGAAATAAATACAACTGTAAATTTTGTGGGAATGAGTTTATTCTGGGAATTAGGAAAGGTTACAAAGGTTCGAAGATTAATTGTTGAATACTCGATGCTGTTGTGATGTTGGAAGTCTTGTTCGCGATGCTGTTGCGTTGTTGTAAGCCTTGTTCGCCCCCAGGCAATGACTAAGGGGAAAGAGACGAACTCTTCTCCGGGAATTCTCCCTTTGGGCCTAGGAAAACCCCAGCGAAACCTAGACCAGAGAAGTGGCTTCTTCGCTCGCTGCAACTGATACAACAAAATAATTATTACAAGTCGGAAAATTCAAAAACAAATTGAACTCACTTGAACTTTGCAAGCGGCGGGCTAAAATTAATCAGTTGGCTTCTTTGAAAGTTGAATCGGGAACCTGGAACAACTGATATTGATGTACTGATCTTCTGCAACTACTGGAGGACTTCTTGGACGGCTGCTGGGCTCTGGTTCTGCTACTGGGCTCTGATTTTGCTGCTGGGCTCTGATTCTGCTGCTGGACTCTGATTCCGCTGCTGGGCTCGGGTTCTGTTGCTGGACTCTGATTCTGTTGCTGGACTCTCATTCTGTTGCTGGGTTCTGAAGTCTGGTTGCTACTGTAGCCGCAAGTTGCCATCTCCTGGACTATAAATTAAAATTATAAATTCTGATATTAGACAAATAATTTTAGCAGTTGATAAAGTTATATAATAAGCAATATCATATTACCTAGTTGCTGAAGCGATGATGTTATGAAGATCCACGGCCGGCGACCTGAAACAGAAACTTAAAACAAATTTTGGTGAATCACATTCAATAAAACAAATATTGAGAGTTGATTTTGGCTGCTGGGCTCATCCTCAGCTCCTCCCACGATGTCCATTCCCTCGATGTCCAATCCCTCGATGTCCACCTCATCAGCTGGGCTCATCCTCAGCAAATGATCTGAAAAAATACAAAGTAATTAGGAATCTGCGAAAAAACAATACAAAATAGCTGAAAGAAAAATTGATTAGAACCTGAAAAGCAAAGTTTATTACTCAACTTACGTCCTGTTGTTAATTTGTTGGAGGTGGTAATGATGAATTGAAGAAGCTGAAAGGGAATTTTTATTAGTCACATTCATTCAATATTCGTTCAACATTCAAAAGTGTATTGTGTGTGTGTTTTGTTCGAAGAGCTAGCTACGCGATTGATTGTTGCTTTATTACTTCGCGAGGTTACTTAAAAGTGCTCGGATATATTTATGCTACTGTTTGACTCTACTTTACTACCCCAATGAGTGCCTGAGCGCTCAGACACCCAGCACCGGTGTGCTCGTCGTTTGCAAACAAAAAAAATACGTTGTTTGAATACGTGGCCAATGCATATTCCGAGGCCCGCGATACCGCCTAATTACGCGATATGGTAACCTTAAGTATCGGTCTCAGCTAATGTCGTTTCTTGAACTCAATCAAGGACCTCCGCCAGCTACCATATTTTCCCGACTTCCGATAGGTACATATCGAGAGTATGCCGTTACTCCCCAGTTAATTCGCTCGTTCGCCCTAGAACTCATTGCAAATCCACGCGGTGGTGTTCACCAGGGGGGGTGCCTCTCGTAGCGGTACCTACGTGTGCACCGATTCCCACGTTGGACCTTTCATTACAGGCCTTTGCAAAAAAAACAAGACATTTTATTTATTTACTACATAATAAAAGCAAAGACTAACATCGCAAATACGTGCCCCTAACGGACACGCAATGCGGAACAAATTCACCCCAATTTACATATTTAAATATACAAAATTTTGATCTCTACGTTAATAAGCAAAATTCACAACCCCAAATATATCACTTGAGCACTTTTAAGAACTTTAAATCGATGTTTTATTCGAGAAATACGCGGCGTACATCCAAACTGTACGACTAACCGAACAAAAGTAAGCGTCCCAACACAAATCAATATTCAACTCGGCACTACGTCGTTCAAATAGCCCATGATTGCAATGAGTTAGAACGAGACAGCAACAGTAACGTATCGCTTACAGTAGCGATAAACGAAGCACACACCTGCAAACAAGTTGAGGCGAAGTTAATATAATCAAACTTGATGAGGAAAGAATTTTTTAATAAATGAATTTGTATAGAAATATACATTTAAAACGAAAAAAGGCCAATACATGACTTTCCGTTCTTTTAAACATAAAAATATTATTTATTCACAATAAATTTATATTATACAGTGTGGCTCAGTTTTAAAACAGTATTTTTTAATAAATTTGATTGAAAAGTGAATAAAAATATGAATAACCTTCCGTTATTTGAAATATAGCAACATTATTTAATTATTATGAATTTAAAGTATACAGGGTGTTCATTTGTTGATACGAATATTTATTGATGAATTCAACAAAAAATCGTTAAATTGTTATTTGGAATATAACAACATTATAGTTTCCATAAAATTAAATTATACAGGGTGTTCATATGTTGATACAAATATTTATTGATTAATTCAACAAAAAGATGTATATTAAAGAGCACATGACCTTCCGTTGTCTGAAATCTCATAATATTAATTTTTTATTATACAGGATGATTATTAATAATGATATCTACGTATTAATACATAAAAAGAAAGCTTTCGACCACTTTTTAAGTATATTGCATGTACAGAGGAATGGAAAGTTTATATGGGGAAGATGTGCAGAAAGCGATAATTATATACAGAGTGTCCTATTTTAATTTAACGTGAATAAGAAACTTTGTACCGCGCGCATGAAGAAATTTGAGATTTGACATACTTAAAGTTTATTTAAAAGAATGCAGAAAGCTGAAAATATATACAGGGAGTCCCATTTTAATTCAACGTGAAGATAAATTCTTGTACCGTACACACGAGTTAATGTGAGATTTGGCATACTTGAAGTTCATGTGGGGATGGAGTGCAGAAAGCTAAAATTATATACAGGGTGCCCAATTACAATTTTACGTGCAGAGAAAATTTTGAGATTTGGCATACTTGAAGTTTATATGAAGAAATGCAGAAAGCTGAAAGTATATACAGGTGTCTCATTTTAATTTTATGTAGAATGAAAATTCAGTACCATGCGCATGAAGGAATGTGAGATTTGGCATACTCGAAGTTCATGTGGGGATGGAGTGCAGAAAGCCGAAATTATATTCAGGCTGTCTTAAATTAATTCTACATAAGGAAAAAACTTTGTACTGCGCGCATACAGGAATGTGAAAGTTTATATAAAGAAGGAATGCAGAAAGTTAAAAGTATATACAGGGTGTCCGATTTTATTTGAAAGTGAAAAGAAAATTTTGTATCGCACGCACGAAAGAATAAGAGATTTGGCATACTTGAAGTTTATCTAGAGAAGAAGTGCAGAAAGCTAAAATTATATACATGCTGTCCTATTTCAATTTAGTGTGAAGAGAGAACTTTTTACCGCACACACGGAGGAATGTGAGATTTGGCATACTTAAAGTTCATATGAAGGCATGCTGGAAGCTGAAAATATATACAGGTTGTCTCATTTCAATTCAAATTTTGTACTGCACGCAATAGAGAATGTGGGATTTGGCATACAAAAGTGCAGAAAGCTGAAATTATATACGGGTGACCCTTTTTAATGTTACGTGAGGGGGAAACTTTGGAACGTACGCACGAAGGAATGTGAGATTTGGCATACTTGAAGTTCATGTGGGGATGGAGTGCAGAAAGCTGAAATTATATACAGGCTGCCCTATTACAGTTTTACGTGGCAAAAAATTTTGTACCGCGCGTGTAAAGGAACTTGAGATTTGGCATACTTGGAGTTTATATGAAGAAATGCAGAAAGCTGGAAGCATATACAGGTGTCTCATTTTAATTTTATATAAAATGAAAATTTAGTACCATGCGCACGAAGGAATGTGAGATTTGGCATACTTGAAGTTCATAGAAAGCGGAAATTAGATACAGGCTGTCTTGAATTAGTTTCAGGTGGAGGAAAAACATTGTATTGCGCGCATGAAGGAATGTGAAAGTTTATATGGAAAAGGACTGCAGAAAGCTAAAAGTATATACAGATGTCCGCTTTTAGCTTAACGTGAAGAGAAAATTGGTATCGCACGCACGAAGGAATAGGAGATTTAGCATACTTGAAGTTCATTGAAAAGAATGTTGAAAAGCTGAAAATATATACAGGAAGCCTCATTTTAATTCAAAGTGGGGAAAAATTTTTGTACCACACGCACGATGTAATGTGAGATTTGACATACTTGAAGTTCATGAGAGGAAGGAGCGCAGAAAGCTGAAATTATGTATAGGCTGTCTTAAATCATTTTCACGTAAGGTAAAAACTCAGTACTGCGCGCATGAAGGAATGCAAAAGTTTATATGGAGAAAGAGTGCAGAAAGTCAAAAGTATATACAGGGTGTCCGATTTTAATTTAACGTGAAAAGAAAATTATGTTTCGCACGCACGAAGAAATAAGAGATTTGATATACTTGAATATAATGTGGAGAAGGAATGCAGAAAGCTGAAATAAAATACATGCTGTCCTATTCTAATTTAATGTGAAGAGAGAACTTTCTACCGCACACACGAAGGAATATGAGATTTGACATACTTAAAGCTTATATGAAGGAATGCTAAAAGTTGAAAGTATGTACAGGTGTCCCATTTTAATTTGACAATAAGGAATGTGATTTTATTAGAACAGTTTTCTTGTCAAATTGCTAGGTAACAAGGTTTCGTGAAAACAGAAATTCATCCAGCAAAATAAAAAGCTCTTGTATAATTACTGTTGATAACTACGTTACCGACATTTCAAGAACACAGTGGCGTATATTTTCCATATTTTGTGACGGATTTATCCATGATTTGATTCAAAGAACAAGGAATCGAGTGAATAGTTGCATTATTGAATGATTATTGAAAATTCATCATTATTCTACCAAATTTTTAGGTTAGAATAGTGTTTTCAGAGGAACTGTCATCTGTCACTTGAAGCTCACTATCTCAAGCAAGCGGCAAGGAAAAAATCAGAACAAGGCACGGACGATCATTTTTGATCACTCTGTAGAAGAATATAAGATTACTGCATGGTTGAATTTATAAGATTATTTCACTCATGTCAATTATACTGACAAATTTTGCATAGTTGCAATGACAATTATAATAATAAATTCCTTGTCAACAGGAATTTACCTCGGTAAATTCCCGTTACCTCGGTAAATTCCCGTTGGCAAGCGATTTATCGCGATAAACTGCCCTTGTCATGGAGAAACAATACACAGTTCTAATATAATCAAACAATCAATTCCTGGAATTGTCAAAATTTAATCGTTTTGGAAATGCACTTTTCGCCGGAAGTAATGAAATTGAAAACAAAAAATCTAAAAGTACAAAAGTATGTGGAGACAATTTAGTGCATTTTTCAATAAAAAAGGTTAGTAGTTGCAAATAACATTATTTAATAGTAGCAATTTCATTCGAGAAATATTCTCCACAAATACCACTCGCGACTTCAATTTTATCATAAATTTTTCTTTCAAACATTGATTACCTTTAAGCAACATCCTTCGAGTCATCTGCTCAGATGAAATCCCTCAAGCTATGCTCTCGTGATTTAATCGGACAGATGACTTTCACGATGTTGCTAGGTAATCAATGTTTTCAAGAAAAATTTATTGATAAAATTACAGTCCCTTGTGATATTATATACGAAAAATATGCTACGACATAGGCATGAAAATATATATATTCTATTCGTGTCGTCACTTGAGAAGCACTGCTCAAATAAAAATTCATTATAAAATGGCTTCCTTGGTCTTCTACAACTATGTTATGCAGTTAATTTCAATTTTTGTATCTGGAATAACTTCCGAATAAAATTATGTGCCCAATTTCTGATGTGGTTTTTGGAGAATATTAGAGCGTGATCTGGGGCTCATCCAAAACAGTGTAATTTTAGTAACGCAATACATTTGATGTCTCATTACCTACCTTAGATCACGTCGAAACCGTCGACCATGATATTGTATTGGTTATTCAAAGATGTATTTTGAAACTTCATCGTTCTTATTCATATTCATATTCGTACTCATATACATGAATTCATTAACTATATTACATTGAATAATGTTAATGTCAAGTCAAGTTAGGGATATAAATGTAAAATAAATGAATATCTTAACATGTCAATATCCTTAAATTCAAGTGCTCTTGTGTAGTGTAGGGAGGGAAGTTTCCATTTTAACTTTGAATACCTTCATTTCAAGACTCTTTATGTCATCAGGTGAGATATTAAAATGAAATTATAGATAATTTGTAATAGATTTATAAAGCCCCAATTTTGGTTTGCGTAATAAATGTGCCGATCGCGCATTCTGATTGTGAACATCTCTGTTTCAAGGTAAAAGATTTTTTTCTTATGTATTTCAATTAATGTGAAATAGATGAAGAGGCTAGGTAGCGTCATCATTTGCAATTTGAGAAATGATGGCTTAGAATATTTCTATAAGGTAAACTGCAAATAATCCTATTTTCAGTTTTCTGGAGTCTAAATATCTTCATAGCCCCGGAAAAATTGTCCCACCAGAGAATGTCGTACGATATCATCGAATGAAATAAAGTATAAAAGGTCAACGATAGTGTAATTTTGTCTATGATGCTATCAAGTCTAGGCAGAAAAAATAGTTATTTAAGTATTAAGCTCAGTAAGTACGGTTTACCGATTGAGAAAAATTGTTTGGAGGCCGAGCCTTGGTGAGGTTTCCAATATTATACGAAATCGGTACTGTACTTATTGACCGTGATGCTTACAAAATTTTTTGCCCGATTGGAAGATCTACTCAGAATATGGATCCTAATTTTCTTTTTCAAATTGATGATTGCTTATTCGCAGGCGTCAAGTTTGACATTTTATTGTGAATATTCAATTATAAATAACGATAAATAAATAAATATTTTTTGTGAAAATCCACAATTTTTTACTTACCATCTTTGCCCATGAGTGGTAAGTCAGCATAACCATAATAACCACAGTTTTCCGGTAAAATCAACAAACCACCTCAAATAGAGGGCCGGTAAACACATGAAAACGCCCAATCGTGCAAAAAAGAGTTTCAGATAATTTAGCACTTATTTTCACTATATGTGAATTATCAACAAGCTTATCATCAATTTCCATTCCCAATTGACTGATTTATTAGATTGTGCTGTTCTATTACTAGAGATGATTAGATCTTAAGTTTTATTTTTATTTAAAATCAACTTATTGGCAACAAACCAATCTTATGCTACAAGTAAATTCGATTTACTTCTTTCAATTAGATCATTGATATCTTTGTGACCCGTATTAAGAGTGGTATCAACGGCAAAAAAAAAAATAAAAATCCACAAAGAAGAACAAAGCCCAAAAACATATTCAATTAAAAGCTACAAACTTAGAGATCAGGAAACGCAAGAACTTTATCAGAAATACATTGAAGAAGAGATAAGAAAGATGAGTCCAATAAATGGCGATACAATCATAAATGAGGCGTGGTCAAAGTTCAAAGAGGTATTATACTCTGCATCCAGAAGGGCTTGTGGAGCAAAGTTAATTAATAGTACGAAGAAACAGACACCGTGGTGGAGCGAAGAGATCAAGAAAGAAGTAAGAGATAAGAAAATTATGTGGAAAAGATATCTAAAGACAAAAAGTATACAAGACTACGACTTATACAAACAGCAAAGAATAAAAGTCAAAGAAGTAGTTTTAGCAGCTAAAATGAAGGCATGGGAAGACTTTGGAAATAAATTGGAAGAAAATAGTAAGAGTAACAAAAGCTATTCTACAAGGCAATAAAGAAGCAGAAAACCAAGAAACAAACAGCAATAAGGCAAATAAAAGACAAAAATGGCCAAATATTAAGGGAAAAAACAGAAATATTGGCCAGATGGAAGGAGTATTTTCAAGAGCTCTTAGATATACCACCATTCAATGAGCAAGAAGAACCCAATCAGTAACCACGCAAACAAAAAGGCAACAAGAAGACACAATCAGCCTAAACGAAGTACAGACAGCCATTGGGCGAGTGAAAACAGGAAAAGCTGGAGGACATGATAATATTTCTCCCGAGATGATCAAATATATGGGCGAAACTGGGATACATTTGTTACATACTATTATCAATCTTATTTGGAGGAAAAGACAAGTTCCATCTGACTGGGAGATAGCGATAATATCACCAATATATAAAAAAGGTGACAACAGATCATGCTCAAATTACAGGGGAATATCGCTTCTCTGTACAGCTGCAAAAATTTATGAATCAATATTAGAAGAAAGAGAGTAAAATTCAGGCTATGGAAATGAAATACCTGCGAGGAGTACAAGGAGTAACTAAATTAGACAAAATTAGAAGTGAAAATATAAGGAATGATCTTAATATAAAAGCTGCAGAAAAGAAAATTGAAGAAAAACAACTAAGTTGGTATAGACATCTAATATGTATGGAAAACAATAGACCTGTGAAAAAGATATGGAAATCAAGAACGCAAGGGCGGAGACGAAGGGGAAGACCACAGAAAACCTGGGATGAGATAGTAGAAGGAATCTTAGAAAATAGAGCAAAATCAGTAACTGAAGCAAGTTCGATGGCATCCAACAGAAAAATATGGCACAAATTCGTTAAAGAGTAGAGAAAAGAAGCGCAAAAAACCTTTACACCTTAGGGTAGAAGAGGAAACCGATTATATATATATATATATATATATATATATATATATATATATATATATATATATATATATATATATATATATATATATATATATATATATATATATATATATATATATATATATATATATATATATATATATATATATATATATATATATATATATATATGTATATATATATCAACGGCAAATATGACAGTCCTATCAGACTTTACTGAAGCTGTTTTTGAATTAATCTTATAAAGGAGTTGTTTGTTTTTCATTTGATCATTCTGTTTTATACTAGCTTAGATTAGTCTCTAAGTGAGGCTCCTTTTATAAGAATTTTTTTTCTTCCATCTGCTAATACTATCAAAGACCAACTTTTGTGGACCGTAGTTTCACTTCTGTTGAGAAGATCAAAAGGAAGCAAGCTATTCTAGGAACTTTTTGATGTATTTGATAAATATTACGATAAATTTGAGATTTTCTGATCAGTCACATGAAATAAACCTAGTCAGGATCAAGTGACGTGATCCTTATAAATACCTGATCCCTTTTTAACGTTAGGTCCTTATCAGGTACTTGAAATTCTTGATTCAGATCTTATTTCATAATGCTACACACCAGGTTCCTATGATAAATTCCAGTCGATAAAAAAATGGGATGGTAACAGATGTTGTATATTTTAGTACAAACAGGAATTTGCAGTAAATGTAAGCAGCGCAAATAAATAGTCATGCGTGTATGAATGTTGATAACACTGTAATATACGAACAATATAAAATGCGAGAAACAATGGGTTCACCTATCGTTTGCGATGTGCAAACAATCAATTATGTCAATAATTCATCCAAACTTAGGATACTGAAGAATACATCCCATCAATCGCTGAATTCATTCTTGTTGAAAGCAACTTATTGAATAAATTAATGTGACCATGTCGCATATTACTGACGTTGAGTTCGGTGCAACAACCTCTGTTATCCATTGTTTATTAAAATGTTGATCAAATTGTCATTCAATTCAGTTTGTATTTCCTTTATACACTTGGAATGTATAGCCCCATAATTTGCTATGAGACACAAGTCAAGAATGTTGTTCATGTTTTCAATTTGTAATTGACTTACAAAAGCTTACTATAGAGAGTATACGAAATATTATGACAATTATAATGACTAAAGTCAGATCACGTTTTTCAAACTTCTAGCGTAAAACGGAAAGAAAAAAACAAGTAAAAGATCATCCGGCAAGAGAACAGTTCAGTCTTAGACTTGGGATGAAAGTTAAATGAAATAATATTTACAGATTAGTAATTAGTTTGGGGAGAAAGCGATAGTCCTCGCGTCGGTGAAGAAGCGACACCGACTTAACGAAGCGCTTCTTTCTCGCCGTCATCCAGCTTAAGATTAATGCTAACATCTTCCAAATTAGCCTAATCTTGTTTAAATATGAACGTGGTAACATCGGCCTACGTGACGTAAATTTTATCGTATTCATTTTAAGTGTGTATGTCCCTGAATTGAAATTCAAATTCATGATAATGAGGCTACCGCGACCGTTCCTCTGTGGGTGTATTTTACTCCGTACGAGTATGTGTGTACTTCGTGCTGATTCAGAGATTTCTTTTGTCACCCTAAGACTTTTTCTTTATTTTCGCTTTTTTGTTAAGCTCTGACGACTAGAGTTAGTTTTAACTAGACGCCGTACTTAAGCGCTAACTAGCGTAACTTTTTCAAATGAACGACCGTTTTTTACTTCCTGTATATAGTTGTTTAACATGCTCTATAAACAACATTGCGCTAAGCTTTCTACTTATTTCAAATGGAAATGTGCATTCCAGCAATGACTCGATAGACAAGGACAATATTTCGAAGGAATATGCAATTTTGACTTGTATGTATTGTAACAATCATGAAATATCTCAAATCACTTCTTAGTTCACAATAATACTCAATTTGGTCTTTTATTCATTCGACTATTTATTTAATTTATTATTAGCACTTGGAACATTCTAGAACATGTTTCTGTCAATTAATAGACATTTGGATGAAAATTCATTGTTCATCAAAGTATAATTGTTACATAGTAGTTCGTTATGACACGGTGCCGCTTTTATTTGATAAGATATTTTAGAACATGCCTATGGAAACCAATTTTCAGTTTGGAGTAGGAGGATTAGAAAAGTCTAGAAGTGGTAGTGAACCAAAGCGATTTTGGCGCGCAACCACATTGTGCAAGAATCTGTTAGATGAAAAATAGGATTGCGATGTGTGTATAAGTTATTAAATCACAATAAACTCATGACAAATTAGGACTAAAAGTTAGACCTCGGAGAATTCAGTAAAATTAGCTCTGGATTTGAGCGTTGGGGAGTAAAGTCTTGCATTTCTACAGCCGTAGCTAACGTGAAAATGAAAGAATCCCCCCATGGTGCGACCTTTCACTAAGGAGATGCAAGAGAATCTACTGCCAAACAGAGAAAAAATTGACTGAATCAATGAAATATACCGTAGCAGAACAGATGCAACAGTGAAAAAATTCACTTCTGACATCTGTCGTGCGAATTATCAAATTACAATGAATTTTTCCATTCACTAAACTTGAGTTTTTTTGCAAATTATTCATGAATTGGGTGCATTTGACGTTTTCAAGATGATCAGAGGCAAAAATGGTGGTAAAATCTGCACAAGGAAGTGTTTATAGTAGAATTTATGTGATTTGAATGATAAAAGAATCTTGAAGTCGATTTTTAACAGTTTCAGCCTATTTTTTCATTGCTTTTTTTTATAAACTGTCAAGGTCACAGTATGAACAGAAATGACAAATATGTAGTGTATGTCAGTAATTTTTGATTATACAGTTCAGGAATTCAACAAATTTCTTTTTGCAAATTCAATTTCCTATAAATTTGTCTTCAACGTTCTGACTATTAAGTTAGCAGCTCTTGAGAAGAAAGATGAAATATGGAGTAAAATCGACTAAAATCGCCTCAAGATTTTTCAACTTACTGAGCGCACTTATCATCTGAATGCGCTGTATTCATAATAATTATCATTTCCGCTATCATTATAAGTATAAAGATTCAAAATAGATTACATTTAATGAGATAAGAGGAAAGAATCATGGTATTTATGATTCAATCCAAGCAAATTAGAATAATTATATTTTCATATCCATCACAATAACTCACAGATTCATATAGTTTTATATATTACTAGCAACCCGTGCCGGCTTCGCACGGATGGACATTTATCAATATTTAACATTTTTGTTTGAATCTTTACAGCATAATTCAAATTTAAGGTATAAGATAATTATTAGGAATAATACCACACTTCTTGTTTGGATAGCACAATTAAAACAATCTCAAGTGTCGAAATTTATTGATAAATGCGTAGATCTGTCATTATTGGTCACTGATTTCTATAATGGATAGCTGGTACAGTAGTCCGCCATTGTCGCCTACATAGCAATCACCAGTGCCACGGTATACCGGGAGAGAAACTAAAATTACATTTGATAAAACACACTGATCGGATATATGAAAATATATTATTTATCATAAAACCATTCATAAAATATATTTTTTGTTTTTGAAAATAGCGATACTGTTGTAAATAATCAAATTCTCATAATTAAATTAACTGCGTAAACATATGCATGTATCTTTTCGTCACTTGTTTCGTTCAGTATCGCTGGCTTAGTCCATGTTTTGAAAATTTTCTCATAAGTATCAGCTATCCATATATATAGAGATGGGTGATCTATGTATAAATAGCGTGTCATCATTATTTAATGAATTTTTCTACAAATGGCACATTGATAGAAGACAATAAAATGGAACAATTCCAACGATAACTAAGATTTACAATTGCAATGTTTTAGAAGTAAATTTGATAAAATTTTATGATTTTGAATTATTTTGTGATGATCGCCTGAAAAACGTTGTGTGCACCTTGGCCTACAGTTCTCATTTGATCTCACCTGAATTGCAAACGACAGATTCAACCAAATAAGATCACCTTTACGGCCTTGATATACAAATAACTATTATTGGTTACTTTTCCACATCTTGGGTTACATTATAAGTTTTCGAAGGCAATTCCCTTTTTGTAAATAAATTATAGCCCATGTTACTCAGGTATAGGATTTTTTGAGGTTATTCATTACGAAAAAAAATACTTATCTTCTCTCTTTATGATGTTGGTATGTATGATTTTGTCAGGAACTTTCACGCCAGCGCCAGCAAAAACTATAGAATGTTTCAATTCAATTGCTCGGACGGACAAATACCGTTAGTAGTACTATGTCAGAATCTTTATGCAAGTGCGAACAACAACTATATAAAGTTCCAATTCAATCGGATGAACGATGCGTGAATGGACAAAAACGGCTCGTGTGCCACTTAAAGAATGTATATGGTCCAATGATAAGAACCTTCACAAAAGAGCCAAAGGGCAACAACAGCTGTAGTAAGTTTGAATTTCATCGGGTAAACGATGCGCAAACCAATAAATACGGCTTGTTCCCCAAGTTGATGATACTACAATAAAAATCCTCATGAAAGTGCTAACAACAACTATAGTAAGTTTCAACTCAATTGAATAAACGATGCACGAACGAACAAATACGCCTCGTGCGCCATTTATTGTATGTTGATGATACTATAATTAAAACCTTCACGATAGTGCTACCAATAACTACATGATGTTATAAACCAACTGGATGAACGGTGCGCGAGTGTACAAACACGGCTCGTGCACCAATTATACCATCCCTGTATTAGAGCGAGCAGAATAAAGAAAAGAATATTCAAGTCGGTCAAGCCGTTTTTGAGTTTTAGCGAGACTAACGAACAGCAATGAGTTTTTATTATATTAGACTAGCTGTCACTTGCGACTCATCTCGCATATACCTAAATAAACTTTTTGAAAATAGTGGAGAAAAAAAGATATAATAAATCACGGTAGCACGCAGGCTAACCGCGGGGTTTGCCTGCAATAGCCTTGTGCTCTTGATATTTCGTGTTCTTTTGAATTAAAATTCATCAATCAAGTTGACTTTCTTTCAAAAATATAATAATCAAGTACAGCACCCAAAAAAACATGAGCTCTAGCAGCGGTTACTTCCTGAAATCAATGAAAAAACTAATAAAAATTGACTACAGCATTGGTGCAGCCGGTAGTCCTGTGGGATAAATATTTTTTGTTGTTTTATTCTCAGGTTAACTGCTTCAATTGACTTTCTCATAACTATAACACCTATTAAGATATTGAATAGAAGAAATATTCACACTGGCGCTCGAATCATACTTTGATGTTACTATCAGGAATTTTCATACAAGCCCCTACAACAACTGCTCAAAGTTTCAATTCAATTGGGTGACCGATACACGAATAAACAGCTGTCTGATACGACTCACACGCCACCCATTTTACGTTGATATTACTATGCCAAAAACTTTCATACAAGTACCAATAACAGCTGTATCAAGTTTTAATCCAATTGGATGAACGATACGCTAGCGAATCATTAAGACCTGTGCATCACTCATTGTACGTTGACAGTACTATTTTTGAAGCGAGTGTCATCAACAATTGTCCATAATTTCAACTTGATCAAATGAATAATGCGCGAACAAACGAATACAACACGTGCGCCACTTATTATACATAGATGAGTAATTGTCCGGAAAAACATTGAATTAAATTAATTTCAGTTTAGTGATCTAAAAGATTGATTTGATTCTATGTCCTCTTCCGAAAATTACTCATGAATATAACTCATAGGACACAAATAAAGATTTCAATGAATGAATAAAGTTTCATCTCGAATGATTCAGCCGTTTCGGAGATCAAAAATTTAGAAAACGTGAGTTTTAGTTTTGGTATCTTGGCAAGCGGCCGTTTGAGATTGAGAAAAATTCTCTATATTGAAATCACTAACGGACACTAATTTTAGTTATATGTCCACATAAATTCTACACACCGAGACCCAGAATATTTTTTATTCATGAAACAAGAGGGCATTAAGTCGATAATTCTGGAAAAAACTATTTCATAATGTTACAATGTTTGACCCTGTCAAACTGAACGGCCATTTTGAGGAATGATTGCTACTACCACTACTTTTGGTGATTGAGTCCACCATAGAAAATCTCAGACCCGGCAGACGTTATTTATTTTTTGAGAAACAAAATGTGTGGATTGGAGTATTGTTAGTATGTACTTTGATCATGCGCATACTTGCTAGCTTAAGATGTCAGCCAATTTACATATACAGGTGCTAGAGATACGCTAAAATATTACCAACTTTTCTTAAAGTCTAAGTGCTGATTTTCATGTACGTTTAAGAGAATATTTTTAAAAATTGATAATCAATACTGCCAGACGCTTCCAATTGGCAATAATTCCTACTGGACACTTTAAAGCTGGAAAAAAAATTATACAATCTTACTTATAGTCTGAGTCCCAATTTTTATATATGATAATCAGGAAACAATTTCAATACTTTCTGTAAGCAGCCAGACCAATCGTAGGAGCCAAACATCCTTCAGACACAATCAAAATTTCGCTGTGAGTATAAGCGTGGTCCGCGAGATCATTATTTGTACGCTTGATAGTAAGCGAAGTATCTATGAGCATATAGCTCTCCCTTAATCTGGCTGTTTACAAAAAGTATTGAAATAGTTTCCTGAGTATCATATATAAAAACTAGGACTCAGACTATAAGTAAGAATATATTATTTTTTTGTGAGCTGAAAAGTGTCTAGCAAGAATTATTACCAATGGGAAGTGTCTGACAGTGTTATCATGTTCAACAATACTCCCTAAAACATACATAAAAATCAGGACTCAGACTTTAAAAAAAATGAGTAATGTAATAACTTACTTCTAGCACATGCTATTTGTAAATTGGCCGTCGGTCCAAGCTAGCAAGTATGCGTATGATCAAAGAACATTCCTCAGAAAATGCGGATCTGATATCTTGGACTATTATAAGAGGCAAAACATGCGATAAAAATTAAATATTTTGAATTGAAGTATCCCAATGAATTAACAAGAGAGCCTAATTGAAATCGGGAGGTCGACTGCTATATCCCCTAAAATTGTTTCACATAACTGATTGCAGTCGCAGATGTAACAAAGCAATAAAATAGAATTCCACAATAGGATATCAATTGATTAAATTTCTCAGGAAATAGGTCAGTATGTACCTTGTTGTAGTATCCTGTAAAATAGTGCACCCAAATTCAGCGATATTTACTGCGTTAGTTCCGAATACAAAGTTGTATTGCAACCAACAATAGTTTGGAACAAACCAATGTTGTAAAAAGCTGGAGCGGAAGTTAGAGAATACCCATGCGACACTGTTAAAACATTTATCACAGTTTCATACGTTCTATTGGCGCCGGGGCTGAAATTTGTAGCCTGAAATTTGTATCAATGGTTCGCACGCACTGTCCAACACTTAATCAAAATATATAAAGTCTATTCCAGCCATTAGTACCATACCCTACTTCGCTTTATTTAAACAAAGATAAATGAACAGCCAATTTTTCTCTTCACGCTGTTTAGAATTAAACTGTCGCGTATTTGCCACCAAGTGGATAATTGTATCTGTTGGTACGGATTAGTTAAAGCCTTTAACGTTAACAGATATATTTAATGAAAGTTTCTACTTTTAAAATTAATTTTAATGTGTCCACTGGACTACATGTTTCATGCACATATACGATATAGTATTTATAAAGAGGAACTGAAGTGCTATAGTATTTTGGAGAGCTTTGGAAACCAGCCTTCTTCTTATTGGCAATCTTTTTGTTATAAAGTGTCACGACAATTTCTAAATCCAATAATTCACAAATACTTTTCTGCTTTTGAAAGAAATATTCATTAGTTAAAAATTCACTATATGACCTGACTCATTTCTTTATTCTTTGTTTTCGGAATGCGAACAGATTCTCGACACAACCTGCTATACTAATATGACCTTTCATGAGTATGCTCAAGTTTTCTTCTTGGTTTTTGTAGAATAATATGAGAGACACTCGGTAAGTATTGATGCAGTTGATAAATCTCTATTCTCCAACCGAATTAGAAACATATTGTTGTCACTACAGCTAGCGGCTACTACCTTAGGCATGCACCAATTGAAAAACTACAATTTCCTTGTGTCAATCTGAAGAGAACCTTACAAATACCATCCTACAGATATTCATTATTCATTGCTCATTCTATTTTTGAGGTATACCATCTCGAAATTAATTCAATTAGATCTTTTAGTCAATCAAAAATGTCATACTCAAAAAGTTAAAAGTGAAGTTAACTATAACTGATTTCCATCTTAATGTTCGTTATAAGTTAATTACGAACAATCTTATGTAAGTTTGGAAAGTTCGATTCCTCCTTTTTAGCATTTCAATTAAAACTTTTCATTCTTCGGGCAGAAAATAACTAAATTGAGAACTTGTTGATATCTAATATTTCAGCCAGCTTGTTATTCGCTGTCAAAAAGAACTTTTTATGTCATTATGTCTGTAATTCTAAAAATCTAGTTCATTTAAGTCTCCACTAGTTACTCCACTGACTTTTTCATTTTGAATTTACTTTCAATCATAGATAAAGTGATCACGAAATAAGTCTGTCAACTTAATTCATAAAATTTACTTGAAAAGATCTTCATTTTATCTGCATTTGATTTTTGTGAATCGTGCTTCTTCCGAAGCGACATATTTCTCTCTTGAAATTGGCAAAAAATAACTGCAACGGGCTAAAAAAAATCGCGAAATCCCCAACATATCTGTCATCTTAACTAGATTACAATCAAAATGTCTTCACCACAACAAGGGTGCATTCAGACTTACAGATTTGGCAATAACACATTCTGAAGACGCATTCACAATGCACCCTAGTGGATAACAACTAGGGTGAATGCGTTTGTACTAAAGGGTAGAATTTGTTATTTTTACAGGGGCTCCGACGGAATAAATGTTTTCTCCCCTCAAACAGCGGAAATAGTTAGAGGACATTATCTGCTCTACATGTGAAATTTCCTTTGTAAAAATACGATCTGGATTTGTAGAAAAGAAAATATGGTATTAAGTTTTACACTAAACTATAAATTAGTAAAATAAAAATTTGAAATGTTACAGTAGATAATATAATGATATTCCATTCATCAATCTATTTTGTGAATGAAGGCTGCCCCAATTGACACATTCATCTATACAATATGATTTCGATATTTTTTTGTCAGGAAATGACGTTATTCTCCTGCACTGGTGCGAAAATATGAAATTGTTCTTTACTAGTTTATTTAATGTGACCAAAAAATTATTTGGGAGCTGAAGAGGAGTTACTTTTTCTTATCAACATTCTGCGTTAACTCCAATAATCAACACTATCTAGAATAATAAAGGAAATTATTATTTATTATTGAAATACGGTAAATATTGATTTTATCACTTTCATCATCAAGTAAATTATATCATTTGCGTCTTTGTTTTGTTTCTAACCTTGTTAATACAATGGATTTCTTGACTTGATATTCTGTCGATTTTCTTCTAATGAAAACAATAAAACTAACAAGCTTCTCTATATCAATATTTTCTTTAATTAATTATGTCGTTCCCAACATTGAATATACATTCCACAAAGTGGAGCTCTTGAGAATTATGGATTTTCATTCAAAATATGCTAGTCAAAATTCTTCACTGATAACCTTCGCTGTTTTTTCAAAACACTATATTTCCAATTATTGGTCAGTATTCCTATTTTTTTTCCAAAATTATATAGGCAATGTTGATTGAATTGATAATACCACTAATTTTTCACTCTCAAAAATCCAGAATCCTCTCTATTTTTTTCACTACCAACCAATACGCAAACAATAATTAATAAACGAAATATTTTCTATAAACAAACAAAAACAAAAGGTATCTATAAAATGCTCGAGTCTCTTGATTTCACAAAACTTCAAAATGACATGAAACAATTCATATCAATTTCCAAATTTAATTTCGAATGATATTAGAAAAAAATCTTACGATTATGTACAATACATATAAAAAGTACTTATTAACGTGTACTGTGTTTTCAATTTCACACTCAATTTGCAAAGAATAAATTTTCCTCACTTATAGTATAAATGGCTATCTCAGCTTCGTACTGTCTATAGCTCAATGAGTTCCAGATGAAATATCTTAAGATTATGTTTACGCTCATCACTGATTCAATGACTCCGTAATGCTTCAAGATAGATATAAAGGTATAAGTCAGTTACAGCAACACATTATTACAGCAGTCACTTGCTCAGAGGAAGAGCAATGGTCCATGATTCGACAGGTATCAAATTCGTATCGCGTTTAAGTGAAGTTGAAATTGTCATATTTTTTTATTTCAATCATTCATATTAAGAGTATTTTATGTTGGTTATTATGTGCCAAACATATCTTATATTTGACTGACGACCCATCAATTTCAAACGGACGCCCTTGGCGTCCAGCGTACCCTTAGTAATCCATTATAATTTATTTTATTAACAGAAATAAGTACATTGATTTTAACCTGTAATGCAATTTGTCAAGCATAACAATTTTTCTTAATAACTTTTTTCCGTAAATCCTCTGGATATAGAGTAAAAATTCATCAAAGTTTTGTCAAAAACTTCATCGTGCGCCTATGGTTCAAATTGAATGCTTCTCATTTGTTGGAAGAATGACAGCTGTCGATTGAAAGAAGTATTTTGCATCTTTGAGCCATCGTAGTCTTGTCAATCATTCATTTGAAACTGAAAAAATATTAGTATTTTGGCGATACATTAATATTTGCTCACCTCGATGATTCTATTTTTGCATATGTTGGAAGAAAGACTAAATTTGTCTCTGTAATCAACAATTTGGTCTTTCAGTCGTATTTATATGTCATTTTCAAGAAGTTTTATTTTTAATTAGGGATTACACGTATATTTTCGGATAGTACATTTCTTAAACATAAGATTGTCTACCCAAGTTCATTGCACGTGAATCAGCTGATTTGAATTGTCTGAAACTGTGTCACTGTGTCAGAGTCAGACTGTGCTGCCATCTACAAGCAGTTCGAAAAGTAGTTGCTGTTCCTAACCTACTTCATCAGAAACATAAAGAGAGAATCATTCAAAGATTTATTCAAAGAAAACGGTAGAATATTGATTGGAATGTAATTCTAAATTGATTAATTCATTGAATAATATGATAGAGATATTGTTACATAAAATTTTGGAAATTATATTCTTGAAGAACAGAAAATATAACCTATAAATGTATCAAACTGAATTTGGTAATTGATTTTAAATATTTTCTGAAATATATGATACAATATTTTGCTTATTCAGCAGATCAATTCACGGGGCATACTTTATTGAAACGACCTGAGTGTGCAGTGTGAAGTTTGTAATAATATGAGAAAAACTAATACGCTGGTGCTTCATTTATAAATTGATGTATTTCATTCATCTCATCTGCTGTTTTACGTTCCAGATAAACGTTAGGTTCTAAATTTCTTATGATATTCTCATCGTAATGTATAAGTGCATAATAATTTGACATTAAATACATTACCATAACCACAATAATTCAATTTTTAGTGAAAAACGACAATTCGAAGATCGTTCCAAATAAATTTGCCAAGCTTATTCTAAACTGCCCATGAAATCGTACACAGAATGAATAAATTATAATCTGTTTTATTCCATAATTTATTTGAAGGAATTGATAACTCACATATGTCAAAATCAATTATTGTTCTATTGCAACTGCTACTGGATCCGATAACTATGCACCTGAACGGTTCGTTAAATTATAGGGGATAAAAAATGCTAAAAAAAAGATGAGAATTCGGGAAAAAGTTACTAAGAAAAATTGTTAGGCTTGACGAGAACTATAACTGGTTAAAATTATTGTACTGATTTCTGTTACACCCTGTATATATTATTTATAAAACTTCCTATGAAAACTTCGAAGAGTAATAGAGATGAATAATGCCCAATGTAGGGCTGAATCATATTACTCGTTACAATGTTGGTCATAACGCGTTTTGTTCTCTTCAACATCATCAAATATGGATCTAGCGGTGTTGCATGATTTTCTACATAGGACGAAACGCGTTGTGGCCAGCATTGTGACGTATAATGTGACTAAGTTAGTGTTGTGTATGGATTGGCTACATTGAATCTCAAATCCTTCCTGAAGAGTCCATAGAACGTTATATATTTTACTTAAATATTATTATGACGATAAGCTCCGGAAATTCTGATATCTATATCTATACAATATACTATATTATCATAAAGAGAAAAGATTAGTATTTTTGTTTGTAATGAATAAACCCAAAAACTACAGAACTGATTACAAAAAATTTTCCACGAGTCTATTATATTATCATTGAGTAATATAACTTTATTAAAAGCGGCGCATGAGCCGTATTAGTTTGTTCGAGAACCGTTTATCCGATTGAGTTGAAACTTTCTATGGTTGTTGATGACACTTTCGTGTAGGTTTCTAATACAGTACCAATAACATACATTGAGTGGTGTACAAGTCGTATTTGTTCGTTTGCGCGTCGTTCATCCGATATACAAATTGAGTTGTTGCTGGCACTTTTGTTGATTATTCCATCATGGCATCGCCAGCATTAATTTAGTGGCGCATGAGCCGTATTTGTTTGTTCGCGCATTATTTATTCGATTGCATTGACACTTCCTATATTTGTTGCTGGCACTTTCGCCAGGATTCTTATTATTGTATAATCAACGTACAGCAAGTGGCGCACGAGCTGTATTTGCCCGTTCGCACATCGTTTATCCGATTGATTTAGAGCTTTGTATAGTTGTTGTTGGTACTTGCATGAAAGTTTCGATAAAGTTTTCCTGAAGTGAAAGTGGTATTTTTTCGTTCAAGCATCGTTCATTCTATTGAATTAAAACTTTCTATAGTTGTTGATCTTTACCAATATTATAAACAGGAAAGATTCGTATTTTTTTTTGTTATGACTAAACCCAAAAACTACTCCATCAATTTCAAAAATTCTTCCACCAATAGAGTCCTGTATTACCGATAAGTGACATGGACTATAATTTACTCTCAAAGAAAGAGGGATCCCCTCGAAAACTTCAATAATGTAAACCAAGATGAAAAAAAAAGAAATACCAACAATTCCTTGCATCACGTGCGCTGTAATATAAACTTATGTCTCCCATAATCTATTTCATTAAATACTGACGACGCTACTTATTTATAGGTTCACGCACTAATCAACAAATTTCAACAGTTGATACTATATTTTAATTATTATTGTGTTACTCAAGCATCAAATGAAGTATTATTCTTAATAATTATCTGATATTATTTAAATATGCCCTGAAAATTCAAACAAGAATGTTAAATATAATCAGTTGTCTACATACACCTGAAACATTGCTCATAAGTGTATATTCATAATTAAAAAACTCCTATCTCAAGAGAGCTCTATAGAATACATTCTATAATGTACAGTTTCATTGCAGGTTTCAATGAATAGAAATGCCAATATCCCGTTACTTTTATCTTTTACTTGATAATTAATGGAGTAATCAAGTTAATAAAAATATTAAATCTATCTGAAAACTGTAGTTCATTGAAAAAAAAATGAGAAATCTCTTCTCACACAAATTTGTATGAGGCATCTAAAGGGTGGAGTAATATTGCCTATATCTCACGATTTGAAAATCAATAATTTCAAAATAGTCTACCAGTTCTTTAGAAATTTCATCTATAAATATTTTCCCTCCACCAAAGTGTCTTGACCGGCCCTCAAAAAATATGGCAACCCTACATTAGAGGCATAACTAGCCAGGCCTAATCTTGCTATCTCTCTCACATTTGTTGCATTACATTCAAGGCCTCATATTTCCAAACTCAGTATTCTTCGCGATTAGAACCATTCTGCTTAAAATCCAGTATCGCGAGAAGCTAGTTGGCACTCAACGCAACCTGAAAACATATAAGGAAATCTTGAATAAATGAAGTAATAAGGGAGTAAACATGTAATTAGTGAATTACAGATTAATTCAACAATAGTCTGAGAATATACCCAATTGAATCACAAGTTAGCCCAATCAATTAATCGGCAAAAAAAAAATCTCAAACTGCCATACCTCTCCGTGTCTGTTGTCACTCCAGATTTGTTTAATTTACGCTAGGGGCAAAGATAAATTGTTAACTGCTGGAAAGAGACCCAAAATAGCTTTCACTGTAACCTTTAGATGCTAATCCTGGTACTGAGTCTTAAAGGGAAAACAGAGAAAGATGACTAATCTTTAGAAGACTATCAATCAAATACTGCATCCAACAATCCTAAAAGTCTCCTAACCTTTGTTCCAGAGTGAGCTTGAGTAGCTGGTGGAATGCTCACTAATTTAAATCAAATCACTTATCTAAGTACCTCTTGAAAGCAAAACCAGATCGCTGGATGCACATTTTTAAAAACCTAGCGAAATCTTTGATCTTCATTTCTCTGTAATAACAAGTCAATTGGTAAATAATATTATTTCATTGCTATCCTGTACTCAAGCGCTGTGGAACTCCAAAATAATCCACCAAAATATTGAAAATGAATCAAATTATTTGATAAATAAATCAAATTTGTAGATTCATCCCCTGGCGCCCGAGAGAACTTTTAAAATTTGTAGGATTTCAACCTCACTTGACAAAACTAATAATTAATCCATTCTTCAAACTACTTAGATAATATTTTTTTTGTATAAATGATATAACTGATATAAATAGTGAATCAAAAAGAAGTTCACAAAACCAAAAAGAGAATATACAAACCCTGTTTGAATCAAATCAGTAGCACTGAACTTTCAACATAATAGGGAGTTTTTGCAGGCCTCCGCTATAGATACGATAACGCTTATGTCAAAAATTCATTTTTCGGGGAATGCTTGCTCAATATTGCTAGCTTGAATTACAGAGTACTCACAAGAAACTTCAAAGATTAGCAAACATGAATAACGTTACAATGAAGGTATTTGTCAATTTCAGTACGGATGCACAGAGTTGTTTTTGACGTTAGCGTTAACGTTTCATTAGCGGTGGCTTGCAAAACCCTCTTATATCAAAAATTCCTTCCGTTATAAGCTAAATTGTAATAAAAAAGCAAATAATCGAATCTGCAAGCCATCACTTATGATACGTCAATGCTAAAGTAAGAAACGAATTTCATTGGCGAGCTTTGCCCATATATATTCTGTATATTCCAGAAAGTGCAGGGGGAAAGGAATGAATAAATTATCCATTTTTCACGAGCTTTTAGTGATATTCCCAATACAAACAAATTTCTCCACATTCCAATCATGATAACTTGTATTTGGTCCTAGATACGTGAATTGCACTCTAGATTAGAACTGAATAGTATTTTTTGAATAATAATCATCTACGAATGCTCAGTGATAAGCAGCGCAATAGAGGAGTAGACATTAATACAATACCTAGTGGAGTTGGATTAATAACATTGTCGTAGCGCAAATGAAATTAACCGCAGAGTAAACTTGCTGATCTAATATTTGCTCGTTGGCCAATTTCGATTTGAAGTGGACGCAAATACGACTTGTTTATCTAAGGTGTTGGTTAAATAATGGCTCAAGTCATAATTAGTACTATATAAGATGAGCCATATTAATTTTCACTTTCTGACAGCAACGTAGAGTATACACGTATAATTAAAAGAATATACTAAAACAAATTTGCATCGCTCTTCCAATAACATTGCGTGATCGATCCTTAAACGTGACTTGATCTTGTTAGAGAATTTTAAATAGTAAGTGGATAATTAGATTTCAATTCACTTGCGGAAGGAGCAAATCATTTCAGCAATAACTTCTTATATTGCAGTTCAATTTCATGTTTTTGAATCAGAATCTCTC
Source organism: Dromius quadrimaculatus (assembly GCA_963989225.1). Classification (NCBI taxonomy): domain Eukaryota; kingdom Metazoa; phylum Arthropoda; class Insecta; order Coleoptera; family Carabidae; genus Dromius; species Dromius quadrimaculatus. The sequence goes on from OZ022328.1 coordinate 12,263,943, forward strand.
GTAGATTGTTAAGAATAGATATAAAATTCAGTTTCGTGGAAAACAGAAACTTCTACTCTCAAAATACTGCTTCTATAAGATTTTTATGATAAATATTATTTACGTTCCGGGCGATTCTGATAGTAAATTCAATTTGGTAGCAACGTTTTCCGTGCGATTTTACAACCTGTGTAAGTTATCTGTGAGTGAAATTAATATTTGCGTGGAATTTTTGATATGTCGTTCCAGGATGAACGCTCAGTGATAAATTTATACTGCAGCGATTTTTATGTCCGACATAAAATTTTTAAATATTCCAATAAAAATTCACGCGGTTTATTTCATAAGGATGACAAATGGGGCTGGAAAAAGTGACAAACATAAATCAGAACTCAGGATGAGCAGGAAGAAGCAAACATTTATCCAAAAAATATTTGAAATAATTGTTTTCCCATTCTGAGAGGGAAAACACATTTTCATTGCATCGAAATATCCTAGTCACTATTAATTCGATTAGCTGAAATGAATGTCTATACATGTTTGATAAATCAGTGTTTTCATCATATGTTGATGTCACTTAGTGTTTGAAGGTAGCAATGCTGTCAGTCTAACAAATCGACATAATTTTTTTCAAATCAGTAACCGTCAATAATTTATTTGATTCAATTTTGACGTTTTAAAGCTACATTAATAAATCCATAGCAACAGTCATGAGTGAATCAATATTCACTAGCGATTCCAAATAAATTATAAGTGATTTGAAAAAATTTAAATCACTGTTGGAATTCTTTTTCATGAAACGATTTCGATTTCTGAGGAATAATTTTCCCAACTGCTGCGGCTGCTTCGTTCAAAATGGTATCGGGGACGAGAACATTGTTTTAATCGCTTTCTTTCATCATATCAGACAATAATCTCCACAATTATAACGCTTCAATTCAAAATTCACAGAACTGACAGTCACACTCCCGAATGTTTGAAAAATAAACACTCGTCGCGATATCAACGAATTGCAACTGCAGTTTATTTTTTTGAATTATTTTCCGTAGTTTCATGTTCCCGAAATTTGCGGAAAATAGAATGAATCATGTATACAAACACATGAACTAATCCTCTTTATTTGCTCAAAGAATTAAACCACTCGCGCTAAGCGCGCTCGTTATTTTGAAGTTTCTTCTCGCAAATAAACAGTGATTGGAATCACTTGTTGTATAAATAACTATTATTCCATCATCAGGATATGTATATGCAAAATTGTATTGTAATCAATATTATTATTATTATTATTATCAATAATAGTATTATCATTATAATAATTATTATTATTATAACCTTGAATCAAATGAATGTTTATGTTAGTAGCTTGATAATTGTTCCTGACAAATTTTGATAACTGCAAGATCAGAAATCATAGAAGAGAAATAAAGACAATATTTGTTTTTCTAAAAAAAAAGAACCGTTTATATCAACTATCAATAGCACTCTCAATTCATGAAAATCCATAACGAAATATAGTACTTCACAATCAAATTGGGCCCTTTGGAATGACTGACAAAGAAATATGATATGCGCTTCGTCAAATTGTTCGCTTCAGCTATACTTTGGCCAGCAAACTCAGTATTAGCTATAAAATAAAGTTTTTCTCTCGCCTGCTTGTTTGTTCTAACTTCGGCATCCAAAATTTCTCATACACAATTTTCCAAATTTACAGATTTGGCACTTTCGCAATTTTTACGATCAGTTTATGATTGCATCCAGGTTGAGGTAACAGTGTTTCCGAGATGAAGTGTTTACAGCCCATCAATAGCTATTTTATTGGGATATAAATTTAATGTTTTATACGTACAGAGGCCAGATGCTTTCGGTAACTAAACTAAAAATATATGACTCGAAATATAATCGGTTATATTTATCTCCATGGGAAAAACATGCTGGGATAAGGAAACCATAAAATTTTATGGTATTCAACTTATAATTCAAAATATAAAGCGGAAATTTAACGCACAAAGATAGCAAATTTGCTTGATAATATGATTTTAATCATTAAACAGTACTCACTACCTGGAATTAATATCAGCTCTTGCATTCCTCCGTAGACAAAATCATGAAGAATCAAAGAAAAAAAGAGGGAACGCAGGTTATGATAGTTGAAAATGATATGGTATGCAACAGTTCAATCAATTCTATGGATATTTAAAATGATAACAGAGGGTGCAGTTAGTATTTCTGTATACTCGACGATTTCTTATATCAAATCATTGATGATTTGATTGATTGATAACACAGCGGAACAATTTGTTTTCTGCGGCATTAATTTATAGTTTATGAACGATTATCATTCTTATATTGAGTGTCGTTACAGAACATCTGAATAATTTAATTGAATTGGCTTTGGCTCCAACATGAATCTCACTTTTATTTTAGTAAATCACAAATACTTGGATATTTGAAGTACTCCAAATTAACAAAAACATGTCAAATTGTTGTTATTTGTTTGTTTTGTTGATTGTATGACCGCCAAAATGTGTTATTGGACATGTCCTCAGATTTCCAATCTCCAATTTTCTCTGTTCATCCAAAGCTCTTTTTCTAAACCTCTTACTCTATATCTTGTATCGATCCCTTCCCTCCAAATTTGTCTAGTTCTTCCATGTATTTGTTATGATCTATTGGAATTAGGGTGGTGATTCCAATAGTCGCGATTGTCGATGTTATTGACAAGTTGAGGATATAGGATCGTTGGCAAGTAAAGGATTGAAATCCACCGCGGTATTAAATCAAATTGTTTGGATATTACTAGGTGGTTATTATTATTAAAGATGAGAGCTCTCAAAGTTAACACAAAACTACTTGTTTTGAATTTATCAAATTTGTATTAGTGATTAACTTCTTTTGTTCGACCTGAACTATCAGTTTAATTCTCAGACTTACTAGTTATTTGATGGATGTTCTTATCAGACTGATGCTAATTTGTCTCAGATGAGTAAAGAAGACTTTGTTAGAAAGAGAGTTTTTATGCTAAATTGCAATTCCCATGGTCAGAACAAAGGAAATTTTCCACATATATGTATGCACTTTGAGTAAGCAATTTGAGTGAAATTACACAGAATTCGGGGTGAACGTATCATGCTTACTCATCAGCAATAATTCAGGAATGTGTGAAATATGTCAAACATCAATCATTTTAAATAAATAATAACATATCAATTATATTAATATTAAGTTTAAGAGGATTTTAACATATTGGTCTACCCTGAGGTGTCCATTTTATTATTTGTTTCGGTAACCGATCATCATTTATCATTTGTACATGTCCATAGTCCGTACCATCTTAGTTGCTCAATTTTGATTTCACCCGTTATGGTATGCGTCACTCCCTTGATCTCTCTTATTATTTTATTATTGATTCTTTCTGGCCTTGATTTTTCTGCCGCTCGTCTGAAAGAATCCATTTTCGTGGCTTCCAACTTTATTGTTGTTGTTAGTTGCCAAACCTCACTACTGTACGTTATTATGATTTCCAAAATAGTGTTATATATTCGTTGTTTGTTTATTTTAGATATAATTTGATCCCATAATATGCTATTTATTATTGCAATCGCTTCTTATTCCTAGGTGCTTCACTCTTTGATTGCCTCGTCTAGTGTGCCATCATTTGTGATTTTCAGGCCTACATACTCATAATCCTCGCAGTGTATATATTCTGTCTCCTTCAAGTTCATCTCTAGACCTCTTAATTCATATACTTCTATTAGCTTCCGAGTCATATATGTAGTGTTTCATCAAGACAAGATTTCTTGTCTTGATGATCATTGATTTTCAAGACAAGAAAACAAAAACTTCTTGTCTTGCTCATTCCGTGGCGACGCATTTCTTGTCCTGTTTCAAGAATTCTTGATATTTCTTGATTTTGACATTTAGCGTTAGTGCCTACGCTTTATCCTCCCTGTCTGTTATGTTATTAATCGGTTCTAGCAACGTTTTCCTAAATTGCCACCAATAGAAATAAATGGAAAATCTGTCATTTTTATGTTTTAATTAGTATCTGCAATTAATATTTGTTATATGATATAGCAATGTTGCTAAGAGTTATCAACTTTCTTAGAGTATTGGGGAATCTACCTATACAATTCTCCTTTACGTGAACGATTCAATCACCGGAAACTGACGACTCATGCTTTCGATATGTATCAAATATTTGTTTTGAAAATCATAGTCACAGATACTTTTTACTTCCCCAACCTATATATAATAGGGGAAGTATTGGAATTGTGATTTTTTGATAGTTCGAGACTCTGATGAATTTTCACATTTAAGACCCTACTGAACCCAAAAAACATAAGTTCAAATGAGATCGGTCGGTCTGTCTGTCTGAAAGTATAATAATTTGAGAACCCGTACGAGTTATCGACTAAAATTCAATATTTGAGTTATTTTTCATAAAAAAACGTTTAAATTTGTCAATGAGCTTTTTCAACCAGAAAATCTGGAAAGGGACTCTCCATTTACAAAAATACTCATTTTGTAAGGTCTAAAATATACCCGCCATCTGTCACCATTACAATGACAGCTGTTATTTTGAGAATGACAGCTGTCACTTCGACAATGACAGCTGTCACTTTGAAAATGGAGCTGTCACTTTGACAATAACGCTGTCACTTCGAACTATCAGTTTGACAATGACAAATGTCACTCTGAAAGTTAGTATGACACTCCTAAATTCATGAAACAGTGATGAAACTGGTCATGAAATTTATTGTCGGGAAAAAACTGTAATGGCCACAGCAGATTTCAATATTCTAATAATAGATTAATATATATGCAGACTTGAAAAATTAATTGTCAAGATATCAAGATTTCTTGACAAGAAGTCTTGATGGTACTTTCTTGTCTTGTCTTGGGAAATAAAAAATACTTCTTGTCTTGATCTTGGGAAATAAAAAATACTTCTTGTCTTGGTCTTGTCTTGATTTCAAGACAAGATCAAGGATATTTCTTGATTCTTGTGAAACACTATATATATATATGCCAGATTTTTGTATTTTTGTGCAATTAATATCTGATCGTCAGCAAAACATAACATATCTTGAGTATTTTCTTTGAAAGTACCATCTATACTCCCATATTTTTAGATTTTGCTTCAAGTAAATCTTAGAGAGAATAGGCAAGAGACAGCATTCTTGTTTTAGTCCTTTGATAGATTTAAGAAACTTATTCTTCCACTATTTTATATTGAACCTCGTTTCATGATGTAGTTTATTCAAAATCTGGAATAAAATGAGCAATTTCTTTTAATATATTCGCTGAATTTTTTCCTGGACTTGATATAGAAAAACTGAGAACAAATATCTTGATATATTTGTTACGAATAATGAAAATTTTATACGAAACAAAATTCAAATGTTCGCGACACTGTCGTAAGTCGAACAGAATTTGAGGCCTTGACAAGCCTTATACCAGTGATAGAAAATCCGTTGGAAAATTATGAAGCAGAAGGATATAAAGAAAGAGTCAAAAACTTGTCGAGAGCCTTCAATAAATTGGAGGTTAATATCGGCCGATTGGTTCATTACATGACGGCTGAAAAACGGATTGCTCTGAGCAGAGACATATTGGAAAATCATATGGTAAACATTCTCCCAGTTGGTTTCTACTTGTACAAAATAGAAGTACTGTGAATCCGATAAAATACACATCTCGAAATTTTGATGGAAATATCTGTTTTGAGCATCCCATGATCCATTTTGACTATTTTCGGGTCAATACATAAATGTTCATTCGTAACTCGCAGATCGCACAATTCATCAAACATATAATGTTGGAATTTTGTTTTTAAGACTGGTCTAAGGGCTAATTTTGCACCTTGCATTATGGTTGCAATCGTCTGTTCCGGTAGTGCACTTTACTTGCAACTTTTTCTTGAATTTTCCTCATAAATCCAAAACGATCGAACGTAAAATGTTAGAATTCAGTATTTGAAACGATAGTACTCTCTAGATGCTCATATCTTATTTTCACTGAGATCTACCAAACTGGAAGTGCATTCTACTTGAGAGTCTTTTGGAATTCCTCGGATAATTGGTTTTAAAGTATTGATATTCAGTATTTCAGTCTGCTGTAGCATCAGAATGTTTGCCTTTTATTCATATAAGAATAGACTGAACCGGAATTTTGCGAATAAATTCAGAACAGTTCGCCATAGAATCTTGGAGATCAGTATATAGGAATGCTCTGGCATAAAAATTATGACCTACTGTTTCCATAGTGTAACGTTATTTCTTCTAATTTAGGGAGCAACAGTTACTAAACACCACTTTTTATTTTCATGATTCATTAAAATGATGAATTAGATAACTAATACTATTTTTAATAACTAATTCTAATTAAAACTAAAGATTATTACACTACATTATAACTTAACTTTAATCATTTATGTCAATGTTGATTTATTTTGAATAAAATAGTTTATTTTAATCACCAGCAGTTCATACTATAACGTCTCTGACCAAAATCAAAAAATCACCTCGCTTAGTCTGCAAGTATATGTATACCGTCGGTCTCTCCCCACTACATTTTTCCCGCAAACGTCCAGGCTTTTCTAGAAAACGGTAGAAGGTACCAGCAATTTTCTGGAAAACAAATATATTCGCTTCTATTTCTCGATGTAAAATAATTCCACAACAATTGTAAGCACCAGTAAAGCCGAAATGACTAATTTATAGAATTAAATTCGCTACACTGCCCCCTCCTTAGGACTGTTTCGTCCCGAAACGGTTCTTCACGAATCCCTGAAGAGTCATATCGGAATTTGCTTTGGTCACCCTTGGTACATCGGGATGTTTTGTAGAAGTAGCAGTCGATGGTCCGTCCATTATTCGTCTACTGTTTAGGGTTGTAGCTATAGACGAGGATTTCTATTCCGGTAGACTAGAAGAGGGTTTCCAACATATTCCTTACTACCCTCCAATCCAAGTTATCTAGTCCACAACCCAACTTCGGTACTGCCAGCTTCATTACGTCGTTGTCCAATAGATGCTTCCGGAGATCGAGCAGAGCATTCCACATAGTGCGGTATGTCGGTTTCTGGTAGGAGCATGACAAAGTCACCATATAGTACAGGTATCGTTTGTGCTCCGTGCGGGTGTCCTTTAGGTGTAGTGTTTTTCCGACTGATGGATTTTGGTTAGCCAGTTCTTCTAATCTCCCATAATTTTTCTTGAAAACAGACGCTTTTCCTCGAGACATCTTCAAATCATTCGCCACACAGTGAGCCAGGGAATGGTTCAAAGGCACTGCGAACAGGTCTTGTTGTTCTTCTCTCGTCACGCAGTACCGCACTTCACGACTGTTGAAATAGGTGACCATGAACTCTTCAAAGATTGGTTCTTGCTCAACAATTCGTCGAACCGTGGCTCTATGTCGGTCTTCATTGTTATAGCCGGCAAAAAAGACAAGCCGATTAAAGTGGACGACTCTTGGCTTTCCGTTTAGAGTTTTCCGCATCCGGTAGATGAGGTCGTTAATTCTCTTCATCACTTCATATGGATCTTCCCAGTTCCGCTGAAGTTTTGTGACAACACTCGGCGCTGCTAGGAGTTATAAAGCTACACCAAATCCCCGGGTTGATAGCTATCTTTCTCGGCCTAGATGACATAATTTTCCTTCATTCGATCGCTGGCCTTTTGGATGTTTGAACAAACTCGGCCATGAATGTCGTTCATTCTTTTTCGAAGGTTGGTAACGTAATCCTCTCCTGCTAGATCTTCATCTGGTTCACTACCAAATATTACGTCGCATGGCAAGCGCAACTCTCGTCCAAATAAGATGTTCGCAGGTGTCTGCCCAGTTGTTTTGTGTACTGCTGAACGGTATGCTAACAGAAACAGATAAAGTTATTATAATAATAATAATAATTCGAAATTTATTTAGCAAAAAAGCTATACTACATCATCATACAAAAAAAGTAGAAAAATATATAAAAAATATAAAAAAATAGATAAATTTTCATACAACACTTCTACATATTCCTATCTATATAATAATTTTTTGTTTTTATTTTGAACATTCTCAGAGACAAAGTTCTCATATCATTTGGTAATTCATTATATAATTGCAACCCCTTATAAAGTATCGTGTTTTGACCGGTAGTACTTTTTTTTTTATCAAGTATAAAATCATTTTTATTTCTTAGATTATAACAATGTAGTTCACTTTTTTCCTTCAATCTACCACTGAAATATTCTGGAAACATTCCCAACTTGATTTTATGGATAAAAGTAATAACTTGTAATTTGATTAATGTTTCTACATCAACCCAATTCAATTCTTTCAACATATCAACTTTACTGGTATATCTATCTTTTTTCAGAATAATTCGCATGGCTCGATTTTGTAATATTTGTAGCTTCTTACTATCTGTAACATTAGCTAAGAAAAGAAGTGTACCGGCAAAATAAAAATGAGGTAATATAATACAATTATACACTCTTTGTCTACTCCAAATACTTAAACATTTGCTACATCTACTAAGTACACCCAACTTTTTAGAAATTTTTTTACAAATATAGTTTATATGATTATGAAAATTCAACTTATTATCTACTATTATGCCAAGGTATTTGATTTCCTTGGTCTTTTCCAATTCTTCATTACTTACAAAAATTTTTAAGTTCTCAACATCTTGTGATTTGCTTCCTATAACCATATATTTTGTCTTGTTCACATTCAATTTCAGCTTATTCATATTCAACCACTGAGATAGTCTACTTAGTTCATCATTTAAAGTATTCTGTAAAATATCTACATCATTACCACTTACATACACTACCATATCATCAGCAAACAGATGAAATTTACACTTATCAAAAATCATTTCCACATCATTTATATACAGAATGAATAAGAGTGGTCCCAGTATGCTACCTTGCGGTACTCCTTGATTTATTTCTTTATTGCAAGATGTTTCCCCACCACATCTAACATTTTGCTTTCTGTTCTGTAAATAGTTAGTAAACCACTGTAATACTGTTTTATCCAATCCATATATTTTCAATTTGTCCAATAATCTGTGTCTGTCTATAGTTTCAAACGCTCGCTTTAAATCAAGGAATACCGCAAGTGTAACTAAACCTTTATCAGTAGAATCCCGCCATTCATCCAATATATAATGAAACGCCGTTTCACAGCTATGATCTTCCCGAAAACCTGACTGAAATTTACTTAATATTTTATTGTTATTCACAAATTCCATTAATTGGTAATATACAATTTTTTCTAAAATTTTTGTTACAGTAGGCAAAGTATTTATTGGTCTGAAATCTCGAGCCGTTTTAGTAAATGGTAATTTTCTTATTGGTATGATAGTTGATATTTTCCACTGATCAGGTATTATTCCTGTTTCCAGAGAGCTATTTATAACATTTATTAATGGATGGCATATCTCTTCAAACAATATTTTATACATTTCAGCTGAAATTTCATCACTACTATTTTTAGTAGGCAATGCAATAATAATTTTATACAGTTCGTCCAGATCCATCAGCTTAAGATATTCAAATTTATTGTTATTGACTCTGAAATTTACTGGAATGTCATCATCCGGTATTGTATTTATAATATCCGTAATACTATCAATGAAATAGGTATTAAAATTTTCAACAATTTGTTTAAGATCAGTACATGAACCAGAATCAAATACAATTTCTTTAAAATACTCCTGCTCTTTATTTGATACAATTTTTTTCAGTATTCTCCACATGTTTTTTGGATCATTTTTATTCTCATCAATGGTGTCTTCGTAGTATTTTGATTTAGCAATTCGAGTTTGTGTTACTATATCGTTACGTTTCTTTTTATAAATATTCCAATCGCTACCGTCTTTAGTGTACACATATTTTTTGAATAACTCATCGCGTATTTTTATATTATTTAATATTTCAGCGTTGAACCAAGGTTTTTTGACTTGCTTACGATCTAAAATCAACTTTGGTGCTATTTTATCTAGCGTATTTATCACAGCTTTATAGAACAATTCACACTTAGTATTTAAATTCTCTGCTCTATAATCATATTTATCTAACTCTATTTGTACTTCACTTTTGAACAAAGGAATATCACTTATTTTTTTTTTTCTGATTACTAACTTACTCTTAATATTTATAGATCTACCTAAATTAATTTCTATTAAAGAATGATTATTAAAAGCAGGCTGTCTTAGAACTTTACAATTTACTGAAACATTACTTATAACTAGATCTATTAATGACTGTTGACCCTGATATGAAATATGCGTAAAATCTGTTATATTTTGTTTTAAGCCATGTAAACTTATAATTTCTTCCAGCATTTTTGAGTATTTACAATCTTTTAATACATTTATATTAAAATCACCTACTAATATAAAAGTTTCTGATAATAAAGTTGAATTGTTTTCGAACCATTCATCTAAAAATTGTATGAAAATTTCATCATCTCCATTAGGCGAATGATAGACACCACACAGAAAATATTTATTATTTTCAATAGTGAAACTTATCACTAGAAACCAGTAATTTTTTTCACAGACTTGTTGATCAATTATTTGCACATTTAGGCTTTCTGTAATATACATTTGAACACCTCCAGTAAATCTACTACTTGAATCGACTCTAATATTGTAAAAACCATCTATCTGCAACTCATTACTATCTATGTCACATGTGATGTGAGTTTCAGTAAGACACATAATTAAGGGATTATTTTCTATAACAAAATTATAAAATTCATCAAAATGAGCTAAAGTGCTCTGCGCATTTTGTACAAATATTAAATTACTTTTAAATTTTTGTAATTGCTATTGGGTACTATTATTTTCAAACAGTATCCTATTTTCTACACGTTCAATTTGTCTCTTCAGTGTTTCACAATTTTTATCAAAAATACTATGATTCACATTTAGATGTAGGTTAAACTTTACATTAGCATTTTCACAATTACTACAATGGACACCTTTTGTGCAAGCTCCTGAGTGTTTGATATCACAGCATTTATTGCAGATTTCATTTTTAGTACATTTTTCTGCTTTATGATTATACCCATAGCATTTAAAACACCTGTAGATACTTACATGGGAATACACTTTACAAATTTTCCACAATAATTTTACTTTACCTTCGTCTAAAATTTTAACATACGTTTCCTCATCTACTTCCACAATTGCTGTATAGCCATAGTCTCTTTTCTTGATTGTTATCAATTTTATTGAGCAATTACGAATATTCAAATTCTTGTTTTGTTCCAGTATACAACATTTAATTTTTTCTTCTGATAATTCTTCTTCAATGCCAACAATTTTTAGTTGACAGCATTTTTTCTTCAATTCGGGAATGTGAAACTGGTTGCCTAACTTCTTTTTAACTTCAACTTGCAGTTTATGTTTTTCATCTTCACTTGAACATATTATTGCTACTCCGTTATTACTTATGTTTTTTATGCTTTTTATGCCCACTGCAAGTTTTGTAGGATCTAGTTGTTTCTTTATAGTCTCTTTTATCTCACCCACCTGTACTGTTTTATTCCTTTTAGGTTGTAATACCACTGCATGATTTGTTTGATTTCTCACTATATTTGCATACGATTTGTTGCTAACAGTATTCGTATTCTCCTCTCCAATCATCTTATTATTACTTTTCAGCATATTTTCCAAGCTTTCAATAACCATTTTCAAATTATTTACATCTTTCAAAATTTTAACCTCATTCCGCTCGAAGCACACATGGCAATACCACTTGATTCCTCTGCACGTTTTAATTACACTATATTGACTATCACTGACTTTAGCACATTTCAAATGGAACCACCCATCACAATTTCCATCGCAACCAATAATATTTTCTCCATCGAAATCTATTTTACATTTAAGACAACGCTTATCCGCTTCCATGGGTGCCATATTGGATACGATGAATCCCAGTCTCGCTGATGGTCGGAGACAACCTATGCCAGATACCGATTGATTGTTCTGTTCATCCGTTCAACCATGCCGTCGGACTGCGGATGTAATGCAGTGCTTCTAGTTTTGTGGATTCGCAAAATTTTACAAATGTTTTGGAAGACGGCCGGCTCGAAATTTCTTCCCTGGTCCGAATTAAGCTCTTGAGATACTCAGAATCGACAGATACATTCTTTCACCAAAACCTTAGCGACAGTGACAGCTTCCTGGTTGGGTAGAGCGTACGCCTCCATCCATTTACTGAAGTAGTCCATCATAACGATTATGTATTTATTTCCGTTGTTTGTTTCTGGAAACGGTTCGACCACATCGATTGCAATGCGCTCGAAAGGACTTCCCACGTTGTACTGACGCATTGGAGCTCTTCTTTTTCTCTGTGGCCCGTTACCACTGGCGCAGATCACGCATTTTCTACACTACTCTTTGACATCCTCCTTTCAATTTATCCAGTAAAATCGCTGGCATAATTTTTCCAATGTTTTACTGATTCCAAAGTGCCCTCCACCAGCTTCATCAAGAATCCCTCCCAGTACTTCCGGTACTCTGTTTCTAGGGATTATCAACTGCGTCCTGCTCTCATTTCCGTCCGTTCTTTCTACGACACGTTTCAGGAGGCCCTCTTCAACCACGATGGAATTCGAATATGCCACACGGAATAAATTAATCAGAATTCTCACCAGCATTTTCCAAAGCTTGTTGGAGACGCTGCTGGAGGACGGTCTTGGTTCCTGTTGTCTCCAATTCTCGCTCTTCTAGCTCATTCTTGAGATCAAACACTTTCAATTCACTCAATTTTACTGTCTTTGACGCCATTTTATATATTTGATTTTGAAACTTCACATCTGATCACCAATTGTAACGTTATTTCTTTTAATTTAGGAAGCAAAATTCACTAAGCACTACTATTTATTTTTATGATTTATTAAAATAATAAATTAGATAACAAGCACTATTTTTAATAACTAATTCTAATTCAGACTGATGATTATCACACTACACTGTAACTTAACTCCAATTATTCATGTCAATGTTGATTTATTTTAAATAACACAATTTATTTCAATCTCTAGCAATCCATAATATAACGTCTCCGACCAAAATCAAAAAATCTCCTCGCTTAGTCAGCAAATATATACCGTCGGTCTCTGCCCACTACATTTTTCACGCAAACGTCCAAGTTTTTCTAGAAAACGGTAGAAGATGCCAGCAATTTTCTGGAAAACAAATATATTCGCTTCTATTTCTCGATGTAAAATAATTCTACAATAACTGTAAGCACCAGTAAAGCCGAAATAACTAATTTATAGACTTCAACTCATTACAATAGTAACCGACTAGGCCGAAACAATAAGCCTTGATCATCGTATTATTAAATGCAAAAAATATATTCAATGATGTACAAGTAAGTCACGTGATGCCTACGTCATATTTTTTATATTTATTTCATATAAGATTATAAATCACCAAAATAGATTGCCATCTTGAAATTTAGATCGAAATTACGAAAGTATTCGGACAATAAAAGCTACTTTCTTGATTTCCCGTCTTTATCTTAAGAACTAGAGGTAATTCAAAATATCTGATCTTACATTGGAATTCAGCGTACAGATATTGCCTTGTGCCAGTGTAATAAATGCATGATTTTAATTATTTCCGTATTTTAGGTTTCCAATAGAAAGGATCCCTTCATCGTATGTGGCTACAACTCAGTCATACTCTAAGTATACTTCATTTGAGTTAATTCAGTCCTTCAACAATATCGGAGCACAGAAAGGTATTTTCTCACACAATATATCATTAAGCTCGAAGAATGACAGAGTGATTCATGAGAGAACGTTTTTTTTTCCTTTTTATCTGGTCTGCTTGGCCTTATTTTGAATGAAATATCTCGGCCAACTGCTCGTAAATTATTGCTCCTCGGTATTTGCACTTTTCCCAAAAATCTGTATCAAGACCAGACCCGTGATACATATCATCACAGTCACTCATATTGGACTCAGAACCGGATAACATTAGATTCTATTATATACAGAATGTGCAACAAAACTCGAAGCATAGGAGTTTAAGATGGCATTTTTAAATTGTGCGGATATTGGTTCTCCTGTATATTTTAGAGCAAACCCTGTATAATACAAAATCAAAGGTAGCAGCTACGTGGAGCTGAGGACGTAGTAGTGTTACACTAACAAACCGTAAGTTTCATTGATGTATCTGCAGCCCTGTCAAGTTAGCCCCCCCGCTTCAAAATTTATAAAAAAATCAATATGGTGTTCGGATGCGCTCTTGATGCGCTCCTATGCACCACAAATATTTCATTTTGCGCTAGTCATACTGAGCAGTAATTACGACAATAAGTTGGGAGGGGCCAACTTGACGCTGGTCCCCCATTTCGAGAAATATCGTAATATTTATTATTATTCCAATAGTACTCCATATGCGCTCTTATGCACTGCTAATTTGGAATTTTGCGCTCGAATGCAATTTGTTCAATTAATATCCAAAGTTCGAGGGGCCAACTTGACGATTAACTTTTTTTTTAAATATTCAATATCTTTTAATTGCAATTAAATCTGAATTCGATGCGCTCTCAGGCGCCTCAAATATTTTGTATGCACTAGTCATACAGTAATTACATTATCAAGTTAGGGAGAAGCCAGCTTGACGGTAGCCCACACTTTTGGAAATATCATAATTAGTATTATTATCACAATAGAACTTCCTATGCGCTCTTATGACCTGCTAATATAAAATTTTGCGCTCGCATTCAATCTGCCTGATTAATAATCAAAGTTGGAGAGGTCAACATGACAAAAATGACGTCTCCACTATTCCATATGTTTCAGATTGCAATCAAATTTGAATTCAATGCGCTCTTATGCGCCACGAATATTTTTAATGTGCTACTCTGCTTTATCGAAAATCAACTAGGAATTTTTGGCGCGGGATATTTAAATGCGTTTCACTACTCTCGGTACTACCAGCTAAAATTCGATGAAAATATTTTATATAATTACTCCAAACAGCTTAAATATCAATATTGAATATACAAGTTACTTCATATCACAAGAAATATGACTTAATATTAATTATCTAATTCAGTGCTTATTTCACAAATTTCAAAATGATTCTATTTAAACGTCTAGTGTCAAATGAAGTATTATACCAATAGTAGTTTGGATCTTGGTGAACAGATTGGTATATACCTTTTATTCCATTTTATATTTTTTATCTAATTCCGTTTTGAAAAGTCAAACTTTACATCAATTTCTGACGTTATGCAACGTCCCATTTTTCATAACTGCAATGCAACAGTTGCGTAAAGTAGTTACGTAATGACTTTACGTAACTGGCCATGTTTCAGAGCTTATCAATTATACTTATCTGCATACAATTGAAAGAAAGATTGATTATTCACAGTATGCAGCTTTGGCAGAGTCTTTAATATCAAAGGGGTACTATATCACTCAGGATATTGCTGCTTGAGCACATTTAAAAAAATTATTTTGACGTTTTGTGAAAATTCGATATTTGTTTATTTCAGTAAACTCTTGTTTCTGTAGTAACAATAGATGGTCAGGAATCACAGTCATCTGAATTTGGTGATGTGACGTGAGAGATGTTCTCATTGAAAAATACAGTTAAAATTATTCTGACGGAATTAGATAAAATTTTGTACAGAATACGTTATGAAAAGCCATATTGTTTGACTCACGTAATTTGCAAAACTCGCTCCGCTCGTTTTGGCAAATATTTCGTTCCGTCAAACAATATGGCACTTTTCATAACTAATTATGTAAATAACTATTTATTGCCTTATTACCGCTGTTTTCCTCATTTTTTCACCTAATATGACACTAGCGGGCTACTTGACGCCGTTATCTTTCGCGAAGTTCCTGTAATCTTATTTTTCTCTCCGGTAGTCTAAGGTTGATCATCCAGTGATCGAGCCTGGTAACTTAATTGAAACTTAAGAACAGTGTGATTAAGAATTTTATGTTTTTTTTTCTTCATTTGAAATTTGTGAAATAAGCTCTGAATTAGACAATTAATATTAAGTCATATTTCTTGTGATATGGAGCAACTTGTATATTCAATATTGATATTTAAGCTGTTTGAAGTAATTATATAAAATATTTCAATCGAATTTTAGCTGGTATTACCGAGAGTAGTGAAACGCATTTAAATTTCTCGCGCCAAAAATTCCTAGTTGATTTTCGCTAAAGCAGAGTAGCACATGAAAAATATTCGTGGCGTATAAGAGCGCTTTGAACTTAAATTTGATTGCTATCTAAAACATATGGAATAGTGGAGACGAAATTTTTGTCATATTGACTTCTCCAACTTTGATTATTAATCAAGCAGATTGCATGCGAGCGCAAAATTTCATATCAGCTGGTCATAAGAGCGCATAGGGAGTTCTATTGTGATAATAATGAAAGTTATATTTCCAAAAGTGGGGGCTACCGTCAAGCTGCCCACCCCCCCTAACTTGATAATGTAATTACTGTTAAGTATGACTAGCGCATACAAAATATTTGAGGCGCCTGAGAGCGCATCGAATTCAGATTTAATTGCAATAAAAAAATATTGAATATTTGAAAAAAGAGTTTACCGTCAAGTTGGCCCCTCCAACTTTGGATATTAATTGAACAAATTGCATTCGAGCGCAAAATTTTAAATAAGCAGCGCATAAGAGCGCATATGGAGTACTATTGAAATAATAATACATATTACGATATTTCACGAAATGGAGGGCCAGCGTCAAGTTGGCCCCTCCCAACTTATTGTCGTAATTACTGCTCAGTATGACTGGCGCAAAATAAAATATTTGTGGCGCATCAAGAGCGCATCCGAACACCATATTGATTTCTCTATGAATTTTGAAGTGGGGGGCCAACTTGACAGAGCCTGCATCTGCGTTAGTATGTAAGGTGTTCTTATGCTATAGCAAATGTATATCGAATTAATGATTGTTCTACAGTTGTGCGTGTCGATGTCATCACTATCCAAATGTATAGCAGTTAGGTTTCTGTGAATTTATGTTTATAGCATCTCTCACTGATCCATTTGTTCGAATATTTGTTAAATCTGAATGCATATTAATACTCTAGACACCTTTGCTGTGTGCTCAATAAATGTCAAAAATAGGAGTTGAGGACCGTAGAAAAAATAATGTTTGCAATACTAGTATAAGCAAGCAATATGACATTCGGCCAATAATCTTAGTGACTTGGCAAGCTTCGTCACAAAATACTAGACACGATGCGATAATGCTCTAATTTACACTCTTATTGCATGAATTGTTATTATATTAGCCCAGTCAAATCAAGATTTAACCTCAGAATAAGAGATAATAAGCTGGAAACTTGTACAAACCTCTATTTTAGCATTCTAAAAGTTGCCTCAAAAGTCTCATGGAATCTCGTGTCTGCGTCTCAAGTTATTCAAGGTCAAAGGTCGCAATAATTGGTTTCTTGCAAATATCCCGGTTTCCATGGCTCCAATAATGCTGACATTCATTATAAGAGTTGTAGAGTATAAAATTTGCAATAGATTTCGTTTTGTTTATTTTTTCATGTGCTGAACCGTTTTTGAAATAAAGCGTGGAGAACGCGCAGCACTCAACCATAAAGAGGATACAATATTGTATGTATTCAATAAAGTGATGAAAAATTATTCATAACAAAATATTTCCTTTAAAGGAAACTTGAGCTAGATGTTTGGAATTGTAGTTTTTGTTGACATTTTGCGACGCAGTTCTAGAAAGCAATTCTCTCAACCCCCTAATTGAAGTTCCGATCGTATCAAAGTTGCCTTCAAAGACAAGAAACAAACCCTCAGCGGTATGTAAAACACTTTTCAGTATTGAAAAAGCACAAATAGCGAACAACACAAACAACCATCAGCCCAAGTGCGTAAATTCACTTGATGTGATCGTTTGCCCCCTTGGGAAACACCCACTTACCCTACATTTTAGCAAGTTATCTTTGTCTTGCCTAAAGGAGAGCTGCGTAGTTATCTCTTTTCCCCTTAAGGAAAACTCTTTTGTATGCTAATACCAGGTTTCTTTTGTATTGTTTTAATCCTGAAAAGTTTAGTAAGGGTAGGAAATTCAGTGAAACAAGAAAATCAGTAAGAAGATTTTTCATGGGGTAATGCATGGATTCGAAAAGACATATTCATCCATGCAGCCTATAAGTGCAACACCTATTCTCCGATTTGTGGAACAAAATTGTTTTGTATGAGCCGTACATATTGCGATAAGTGTTAAGATTAATATGCAGGCTATCAATGCAATTTTTTTTTTTCAATAAGTGAAAAAATGGTTCTGTATGTGCTGTACATGTGCGATTATAGTTTATAATGGATTTATGGAACTCTATTTTCAGTTTGATATTAATTTCTGATGAATACTTACTCTTGATTCTTACTTGCTTCACAACTTGAAACTATACTCATATAAATAGTATCACAAATTGCCATTAATGAGTCCAATGGAACAGAGATCATATTAAAGCATAGAAGCTCAAGCATACTGCGTAGAAACAAATGATAAAATTCCAATTATTTTTTAACTATCGATACAATTGAGGTCACGAACAGCTTATTCAATGATTCCATATTTCATTGCTGAATTAATGGATCTCCAAATTTTGAATGGATGTTGAGAGATGAATAACAATTATTTACCAGATAAATATAATTTATTGAGGCGCAATATATATTTTAAATTGATGTTGTACGTATCATGAGTTTGTCAATACTATGACAGCAATCAAATTGAACTCATTTATTTTCCATATTGTGCGGCTGAACCGTGACATCATCGGACGAATTAACATGTCAAAATATTTAATGATTTATAAAACATATTATTTTGAGAGTCGTTATCATATCCAATTTTTATCCCTCTCTCGTAATATTGGCAACTATATTAATGTACCAATATTTCATTCATCAATTACTTCAAAATGAATTTTCACTGTGGATTTCTATAATCTGTAATTTAAAAGAAAAAACTTGACAATAAAATCAATTAATTCAAAAAACTTGATGACGTGAATGACAAATATACATCCTTATCATATTTTCGTATTTTTTACAGAATAAATTAGATGGAATGAATTTCAAGAGAATTTCCTCCTCTATTTAGAAAATTTGTCATGTTGATCTCCCTGAAATTTCTTTTTTATTCTCTTTGTTTATTATCAATTTATTTTGCTGTTTCTCCTTTCTGTCGCGTTCGTTATCGAGGTGTATTGTTCCCTATTTAAACCTTAAGAAGGAAGAATGAACGAACTCTGCGATTTTAAACTCTTCGTTAAAAGTTATGTGCTTTTGTGAGCCCTGATTCGTCGAAATGCTCTTGCCTTCCGGTTCAAATTATAGAGGATTTCCGTGTAAACGGTAAGTCTTAAAATCACGAAGTATTTATTTTCGCACCCAATATATTTTACTATGTTATCAAATCGCCGTATTGATGCTGCTGACAATAGCAATATCACGGAGCGTACACGTGTTAAAGCTTCAAATCGTAATGCAGGATGTACCCAAAAAAAAAAAAAAACTATTATAAAATTTTAAAAATGTATTTCTCATCGAAAAGCTCCTACGCAACAGCCTACAGTTATCCATTTACACTCCTGATGGGAATGTACGCAATCCTTCATACTGTCTATTATAATCTCATTTCATTGCTACAGATTTCCAGGATATATAAATAGACAATTTGTAGCATCCATGTGTGATGATGAAAGTGCTGCATTCTCTATTTTTATCACCAAACCACATCTTGTCGGCCGATGGAATTGAACGAGTGACTTGACTTCACACACTCTCCAACGAAATAGGTGCCTCTACGTAAAATTAAAATAGGTACATATTATTTCTGTGAAATAATCACCTGAGTGAGTTGAGTGAGAATGGTTGAAAATATGAGGGAATTAGCGAGTTTTAGTCTATATTCTCGCTTATGAGAGGTATTAAAGTTCCAGCCTTATCAGCTGACCCTAATAGGTACTAATGACATCGAGTTAGGACGAAAGGATTAACGCGTTCCTTCAACGTTTTTCCCACTTTTCGCAGATTAAAATATCTATTCATCATCGTTTTAGTACCAATATCCTCTATCATCTATATTGCAATTGATTTATAGAAGGTATTTGAGCCGATTCCCTGCAAAAAGATAACTGAATATTATCTATGTATACAAGCAGATACTGTTCACAGATTATGCAAGTTAAATGTAAATCATCTAGCCTTGTTTCAAAAATGATACTGTAATTTATCTCGAAGGTGCTTTCACCATTCGAAATGCCTCGCAAGATGCATAACTTTAAACGTTTATTGCACGGCAATTTTCCTACTGGCTCCCAATAATATGTTGAATTAATAGAAGTTGTACTCCGTACTTCCACAGTCTTCATTAGATGTAAAAAATCTCATGACGCTTCATAACGTGATGTTCTTATGCTGGAGCAACACTCATATCTAATACCGTTCCAAGAGACTGCTAGAATTATCTCGAATATTCCAAACATCTAATTGAAGAAATCTGTTACACTGTATCCTCCTTAAGAACGGCTTCGTACCGAAACGCGAAACTATCTGTTTTATGTCGGTACTGATCAGTAGTTTTTATATACTCTTTGATCGTTTGATTCACCCTTCAAGTGACCGACACGGTCCTTTCTATGGACAAAGGTCAGGATCCTTCTTATTTACTTGCGATAGCCTAAAACAGTTGCACAGCCTTTTGAATGGCTGCTAGAATTACTTCGAATATTCAAGACTTTTATTTAAGGGAAATCCGTTACAATATGATATAACTCCTAATTGTCATCAATCACGATATTATAACTGTAGACTGAGCTGCCTCGTATTCTCATATTTGTGAATGTGCCAATAATTGCGTAGGTATTCCTTTCATACGACTTCTATGGATCCTTGTTGAAACTTTATGCCTTCTGAAGGGATAGTGATTGTCAAATATTTCAAAGACAACTTGCACTTTTAATAGTAGACAAATAATAAAATTTACGTTAGGTTCACTTGAATCTACTGTTTGTATTTTACTATAACCTACCTTTTTTTGAAAGGCTCGACTGGCTCTGTAATAACTCTAAAATTGCAAATTTTAGAGGTGAAAAAGAAAAAAAGGCACCACGGTTCGAAAGGAAATGAAGCTAATAGTATCTTATCTAGCTTGCAGATATAAATTTATGTTGAATCAAATGTAATTCTAATATAAAGGTCAATTTCAAGCTAGTATTCAACAAAATAAGTAATTCAAATATAATGGCGAAACAAATGAACAAACTATATAATACACTAGACTTACGTGTAAACAGAAAACATAAATTGAGCTAGCAAGCTGACAGAAAGTATATTTCCACGGCGATAAGCTATCTAAGTGTTTTCTGCTGGGTCGGTACCGTAGCTGGTTCCTCAGCATCTAGATGTTGTGCAATATAGAGGAACCAAAAGTGTCGAGTTTTGAGAAGATAGGTTGGGAATTATAGATTGGCCCAACGAAAAATGAGAGACTGGTGTTCAGCATACGCAACCGACGCAGTCTACAGTCCCTGATGTGGAGACTGCGACTAGATGATAATCAGGAGAAAATTCAAGTCAGTAAAAGGGTACACAGCAAAATATAGGTGAGTTCAGCCAAATCCAAAATTTACAATTAGAGTTAAAAAATAGATAATAGCAAAAAAATATATGTATATATAATTCAACAAGTAATTCTTGCTAACGACAGAAAAGTGCATGAACGAAAAAGTGAATAATTGAGAATGAATGATAAAAAAAATACTAGCGGTCCAAACAAGACTAAGCTCAATTATGGTAGAGTAGCTCAAATCAGTTGAATGACTTGATAAGTCTGTAGAACTTGAAAAAAATAGTTAATAAATCAAAAAGAAATAAAAACGTAGAAAAAACGTATAAAGAGACAAATTTGACGGAATTAATACTCAAAAAGCGAGGTCGCGCAGACTCCACCAGGACAAAAAAAAAATAGAAGAATCATCTAGATGATGAAAGCGCATTTTTGACAGCTCATGAATGCTTGCTACTTCAGAGATTTCGCAAATTACTATCTCTCACAATTACTGAGCTTGAAATCAAATAGTTTGGGCAAACTTACGAAACAACAGCTTCCATTTTGTACTAGTTTCAAGTTGACTTTTTGATAGGTACATAATTTATGCATGTACAAACTCAAAAATACCTTCTAATCTTCATTGTTTAGTTATTGACTGACGGGAGATCAAGTGCTATACCTTAAAATGATAATTTGATCTTTATCAAAGCTATATAAAAAAATACACCAAAAGTAAACCAATTTTCAACCATTAATAATAATTCATTCTAATAAGCTTCAAATTCGCGTCAAACAAGTCATTGAATGAATCCCGGACAGATTTGACAACTGTACATAATAATAGTGACACCCGCGGCTAAAGTTGTAACTAAATTTGTATCTACTCTAATAAATTTTAGTTGCCACATCCCTAATGTCATTTATATCTATGGGCAAGTATGAAACAAGTAATTGAATAATTTAATCTTCCACAATCACTGAGCTTAAATTAAAGCAATTTGTGCAAACCTACGAACCAGTAGCTTTTATTTAGTACCAGTTTCAAGTCTGTAAATAGTATAGTTGCTGAGAACCCAGCGTCACGCCAGCCAGCCAGCCAGACAGCCAAAGTGAATATAATAGCGCTTTTTTCCAAAAAATGGAAGAATCATCTAGATGATGAAAGCGCATTTTTGACAGCTCATGAATGCTTGTTACTTTAGAGATTTCGCAAAATACTATCTCCCATAATTACTGAGCTTGAAATCAAGCAGTTTGGGCAAACTTACGAAACAGCAGCTTCCATTTAGTACTAGTTTCAAGTTGACAGTTTGATAGGTACATAATTTATGCATGTACAAACTCAAAATACCTTTTATCCTTCATTGTTCAGTTATTGACTCACAGAAGGTCAAGTGCTGTACTTTAAAATTAAAATTTGCTCTTTATCAAAGCTTTATGAGAAAAATACACCAAAATTAAACAAATTTTCAACCAATAATAATGATTCATTCTGATAAGCTTCAAATTAGCGTCAAACAAGTCATTGAATGAGTCTCGGACAGATTTGACAACTGTACATAATAATAGTGACCCCCCGGCTAAAGTTGTAACTGAATTTTTATCTACTTCAATAAATTTTAGTTGCTATATCCCTAATGTCATATATATTCATGGGCATCGTTTCACTTGAAACAAGTAATTGTATAATTTAATCTTCCACAATCACTGAGCTTAAATTGAAGCAATTTGTGCAAACCTACGAAACAGTAGCTTTTGTTTAGTACCAGTTTCAAGTCTGTAAATAGTATAGTTGCTGAGAACTCAGCGTCACGCCAGCCAGCCAGACAGCCAATGTGAATATAATAGCGCTTGTTCCCAAAAAATGCGCTAAGAATCACACTGAGCGAATTACACTAATGCATTCACACTACATCCACTCAAAAAAAAAGAAAGAAATCAGAAGAGATTGATGGCAAGAAGCATTAATAAGAATTTTCAAATTGATAGCAATTATCGGACATCCTATGTTAAACAATCTCATAAAAAATTGAGTTATAAATATTCAAACTCCCGAATGCAAGATGAGAATATTATAAAGTAAAACAGAATTATGTTTTGTAATCAGAACAAATGTTGAAGCGAGCTTCGTCCCCACCACTTTTCGCGAGCGAATCGTATCAACCGTATAAGCAACTCTCGGTGAAAGCTGGACTGGAAGTGATCTGAACAGAATGACCAAAATTATTAAAAATGATGAACTTAAGGACCTGGAAATTACTGGTATTAATTTCGGGATAGGATCAAACAGAATCACATGTAATCAAAATTAAATCTATGTAAGCAAAATTTGTTTGAAAAAAGAAAGTTGATTACACCAAAGTATCCACAAATCAATATATAAGTCATGTCTGAGATTAACAGAAATTACGTCACTCATTTAAAAGAAAAGGCTCCAACTGGAAAAAGTAGGAGGACGATCCTGTCCCGTTCAAATTATTGATTAAAATATGAGTTCTAAAATTGTCCAGGAATTCACACATGAATTACAAGAAAAATTATTAGAGATCAAATTTGGGTGTTACTGAATGCATTCTAAGCAAAAATTAAACTAAAAGAAGAACTATATAATTTCAAAAGGAGACCACGCGATCACTGAAGGTCAAATTAACATTAAATGGAAGACTGAAAATTAATTACTTGAAAAATTGAAAATTATGTATACAAAACTCACAAACTCGGTACTGAACCTATAAAAGAATACAATTCGAAGAATAAGAAACTTGAATAAAAGATGCACTACTAAATGTAACTTATATGCCAGTCAAAGCCCCAAGCGACACAAGAGACTAAATCACTAGAAGCAGAAGCTTTAATAAGCAAAAACGATAGTAGTGCCAAAAGTGTCCTGTCAAGGTCACTTCGAAGGTGTGTCATCCAAATTGCTCTATTGACAGACTGGTTGCAGTAATGATCCTTTGACCAAGGATCTTCTTCAGAAAACAATGATACAAAAATGTATAGATTATTAAAACATAATCAGCCTTATTCATAGTAAGACACATTAACCAGGTTTAATCTTGGTGTACTAAACCTAGTTCAAACCTAGTCCAAATAGGTCAATTCATAAAGATTTTTAAGCCAGTTCTAAACTAGGTCTGTTTTTGATATGCATTGACATTAGACAGTTATTATTCACTAAGATTATCATATTTTTTGTTGATTTCATTAGGTCAAAGTGAGTGAACGATTGGTCAGTATAACAAAATAAGATAGACCAATAAAGATTAAAATTCACTTTGGAATGTCTTATCAAATAGAAAACTGAAAGAGAAGGTGCAGCTTGGATAGAATTTCAGACACAGCTACAGCAAATATTCAGTTTCGATGAATAATCGGAATATTGATGATGATATGATTTATAACAGAACGAGATCTTGACTACACATTGGGTTGAAGAGCAAGTTCATCCGAAAAAAAAAAACAAGGAATAGGTATAGAATCAGAGTCAATCTTTCATATAATTTTATGTGTGAAAGTAGATCACAATTTTCTTTATTATAACAAATAATTATGATAATAGTTTTATTGGGAAAAAATTTTTTAGGTATTGAAGTCCATTTAATTTGATTCATGCTACTGTTCAATTTTTGGACGTTTCGGATGTTGACCCATCCATCTTCAGCGTTCTATTGAAATATTACAATCCTATAGCTTCGTTTACAGCATAGTTATGAAGTTAACCTTCCAATACTTATTGATAACAATATAAAAATAGCAAATAGCTCAAAAATCACAAAAAATGTGTGAATGTAACTTCGAGGCTACCACCAACCAAGGTGGCTGGTGATAGTCATTCACCTTGGTTGGTGGTAGCCTCGAAGTTACATTCACACATTTTTTGTGATTTTTGAGCTATTTGCTATTTTTATATTGTTATCAATAAGTATTGGAAGGTTATCTTCATAACTATGCTGTAAACGAAGCTATAGGATTGTAATATTTCAATAGAACGCTGAAGATGGATGGGTTAACATCCGAAACGTCCAAAAATTGAACAGTAGCATGAATAAAATTAAATGGACTTCAATACCTAAAAAATTTTTTCCTAATCCTTATTTGGGTCCTTCAATCTGCATTTAAACGATAATAGTTTTAGTGCAAAAATGGAAGGTCTTGTGACGGAGTTTGATGGTTCATACTTTATAATGTACTATTTTATTGTTTTATTATTATAAGCAGTGAAAAAAATTGTTGGCTTATTGGATTCAGCTAATCCACAGAAATTGTTTGCTGATTTAATTGAAAACGGATGGATATGGTAATATATTGACTATTCCATTGTCGTAATCAACCAAACTCATAACTTTTCAAATTTGTGTACTGAAGTGATCTTTGTCGAATCCTTTATTGTAATCAAAAGAAAAGAATCACCATTGTAAAATAGATGATGAATAATTGATCTCATGACTATAATTTTGAGTACTTATTATTCATGAATAAGCCATTATCTATCTCCGTTTCTAACGAGTGCTTGAATCATTCTCACATTCAAGAAGGAATATTATCCTGAAAAATATTATAAGATTCTTAAAATTTAATGAAATATATCTGATCTTGTCAAGTATTTGATAATAGTAGTTCAAATCAGGATCAACATGAAAATAATATACACAACGATTTTCCTCTTCTTGATATTTCGCAATTGTGTATATTGCACTCCAGCAGAGTGAATATGAAGTTTTTCAGGACATATTTTCCAGAATTTATTTTTGCCTCTAATAAATTCAATGAAAATATGGAATAATTTAACACAGTTAATATCTGTATCATCCATAATCATCTTCACTGGATCCAAAAGAATAGATATACACTTTTATAATAATCTGTCACTTCAGCTCTTGATTTTTGACACATAGGTTAGGTTTAAAACATATTTAAACTAAGGTGTGAGTGAGTTTACATATTTAAACCTGGTTTATTCCTAAATATGTTCTCAAAAAAATTCGGCTGTGAGCTGTGACAGACGTATAGATGAATCAATAAGTGATCTCATTTTTGTTTAACTTCCTAACTCTGAAATTCGGAGCTCTAAAAAGCATTATCATCCCAGAATATTCAAATTCAGTGTGCACAGCTCCGAAATATCAAAGAACCAGAATCATAAACTTGTAGATTAATGCTGAATATTCTAACGGATCTTTTACAGCCCTTCAATTTGTAAATAACAATACCCTTGTGAAAATGTAGAAACGTCCGCATTTCTCACTCTGAAAATGAGAAAGACAATGTAATGTAAAGAAAATGTGTGCGAGAAGGAAGGATTTTTGCCTTTGTGCATTGCAATCGGGCGTATAAAGGCCGCAGCTTTGTGTGAAATTAGCCGGTCGTTGCGTCGCTGCCCACCAACGCCAGCTAAACCCAATTACAGTCGATATATGAGCACCAGAGTCTTTCCCTAATTAAACAAACGGTGTGCCTCACACTAACACAGAAACAAAAATTGCGATCCGATAACATGGATTTATTCCAGAGAATCTTTCTTTTCATCCTAAAAGGATTAAATCCAAGTTATTGTGGAGAATATTAAAGTTTCAAATGGGGTTGTTCTATCTAAAACAATTTGATTCCAGTAATTAATAGTCTACTGTAGCTGAATCATACAGGATGTTGTGGTACCACTGTGATATATCTACTCATGTAGTATAACAATTGCATTATTATTCATTATTTAAACAGGCGTAAAAATCTCAGTTTGCTTGGAATCTTTTTGAAAGTAGTATAATTCGGCTGGTTCTGCACCAGTCTGTGCTGTAGTGCGTTCAAGTTATGGCGGAAATATGGTAATCCAGTTGTATTAAAGCCGGCTCCTGGCTTGCTTCTAGATAAATCTTTTCTGAGCGAGACTATTTCAAAGTGTAAATGGCCAGCGAAATGGATACGGTGGTGTACAGAGCTGGCGCAAGGGGAATACGGAAAGATTTGAAAGCAGCGTTAAAGGACAGACGCGCCAATGAGGTTTTTATGACACCAAAGAGGTACCCAGCATTAAGAAGATGCGAAGAGTGGGATCAGGCGCTCACTTCTCTTTTAATATCCTTAAAGGGATTGGAACGATATCACACGCCACCAAATTTAACCAACTAACTTTGTTAAATTGGACATATCGATTCTTTTTTCAACCAGGAATAATACCGATTGAAACCTCACTCTATTATTTTAAAATAATATTTTTCATGCCAAACTGGACGCGTTGAACAAAAAATCGTCAAACCGTGTTGTGTAGAGAGAATGGCAACATTCTCGTGCATCTTCTGTAATACAGAATCTGTATCCTGTCGTATGTACTTTTAAGCGTGGATATCACAAATATATGTGTCAAATAGAATTCACTTTTCGATATCATTATCCTTCTTCCCTTTCATCACTCACTTCCGTTCTTCTAGGTCATTCAATTGAATCACAACAATAAAATCTTAATATGAGAGCAACTAAATTTTAATGAGTCACTCTTTTTCCTGCTGAGCTTGTGTACCCACTATATTTTCATTACCTGTGCTATAGGATTTAGTTTATATGTTTTCTACGTCTCTCCCCATGTCCGTTGTTTGTGTAACCCACGGGACGAAAAAAGAACAAGACTATTTTCCTTTTCTCAGCAGTGTCGAAGGTACGAAATTTATGTGTACCGTTTATCTGGTAGCGAAAGACGAATAGCGACACAAATCTGCGCAACAGTGTTTTCAGAAACAATCACTTAAATTACTAAAAATAAATAAATCTCTACGAAGAGTTGGTTAGGATCTCGGCCCATTTAACAGGACACCAAATGAAGGAATAAGTATAGGAAGAAAGATAGATTTATGTTTGGACACGAGCCCAATTTCACTACATTATGCGCATTCATTTACACAATTAGTTGAAGATTTACTGCCTCACTATTTATTATCTTCTAGCGTTTGTTTCTATTGGGACAATACCGTGATTCACATCACGCGTGGGACGACTTTTATAAAGTATTTAGAGTCAATTGATACTTAAACTATATACAAATGGAATTCAAGATACGACAATACAAGATTTCCATCATAGTAGAACCACGTGTCTCTTATACAAAGAGTATCATGTATACAGATTTTTCTATTAGATAGTAGCTTAGTGGTGAAATCACATTGATATTATTATTGACTTGATAATTATAGTTAATTTTCATTGGAAGCTGAACATATTTCAGATTGGAAATTATCATAGGTACTTGACAAAAACTAGATCAGTTTATACTTCTATAAAAATAAGATCCAGATCAAGATAACAAGGATTGGGTGCTCTCGAGAAGATACCAATGTCAAATCGATGTGATACCATCACAGATTAACATCAGCATAACACTTTAAGTAATTATTGTGTAAGAACTATGATCTACTTTTTGTGAAACTTGGATTTCTCACTAGCTATGAGATGCTCTCAAAATAATTCCAGCGTCCATGTTCAAAGTGTTAAGGGAGGAGATAATGATAATAATTGATGAAAGATATAATAAAATATAATAAGATAATATGAGAAAAAAAACTTATGTTTGGCTGACGAATTGTTGATGGCCTTGTCGTCAGAAATAGCAGGCTGATCAGGTGTTAGGGCATAATCAAGCCGAATTCTTCTGAAAGTGATATGAGTTTGAGCCAAAACTCTTGGTGAGGTGTCATCAGAGAGTCGCACACATCAATTCGCAATTCCCCACCATCGAGGCAATTTAGATTTAGTTTAGGTAACTAGAACAGATATAAAAATGATACATCTGCCTAAGAGGTTGAATAGAATATCTGGTTAACAGTTGGGCTGTTGGGTTTACCGAACAGATAGCCACCAGTACTATAGTAAACATCGATGCCCGCGACACACACGAGTTGATCGATTTACCCACTCTTGGAATAGCCCCGTTGCCTACAAAAACACACAATACATGCGGTTGGCATACACATATTCCCGCACAACACCGGTGATAATAGCTCCCAGATAGCTAATTTACTAGCATTGTTCATCTCACGTTGGACGAACCCTACGAATGCCCAAAAGTACCGTAATGCCGTACTGATGCTTGCAACCCATGCAGATTGGTTGATTTACCCACTTTTGGAACAGCACCGTTGCCGCAATAAAACACAGTGCATGCGATTGGCAACAATTACCGTCGTCACACAGTCAAGATATGTGTACCGATGGCATTGATACCCAACTTATCTAAAGGTGCCAGCACTTCAAGAGAAAAGGGTCATATTCACGTAAATTTAGTGTGGCGTCATCAAATTTGACGGTTAACATACCAAACTCATGAAACAAGATGACAGACAGACTCACCAATTGATAGAAGCTCTCAACTTCTTCACAACACTGATTTGAAAAATGTGATAGCTAATTAAGCTCAGATAATTGAAGTTAACAATGCACAACACAGATAATTTAAACGCTTGAATTTTGACTTCAAAGTGTTGCAAATGTGTGCAGTGCACGCTTCCTGTATAGCTTGACCCTGGAAGTGATTAGGATTGTTCACTCGGAACTAGGTTTTATGTATACCACAGTTTTTGGGTCATACTGGTATAGCAGGGTATATCCAGAATTTTCTCGCATTCCGAAGACAAAAAAAATGGGCCAGGCCATATGATGTATTTCTAACTAATGAATATTTCTTCCAAAAACAGAAAAATATTGTAACGAAACTTTACTTGTTCGTTGGTTAGTGAATTTATTTATGGCTATAGTTATTCACTTATAATACACTAATAATTACCAAACTGATTTATCCTAACAATACACTTTACAATCACTAAACTTATTTATATTCACAGTTACTCATGTATAACACAATTCCACTGACTATTTAATTCCACAATTATATAACTCGCGCTTTGTCGAATTCCCATTCTCTATAGACCTTCCCTCCTCGTATCTATAGTCGAAGCGTCCCCTCTCTTTACTCCTTAGAAGCATCGGGAACAATCCAAAACGTATCTGAAACATTCTACGGCACGTGATTAGGTATTGTTTTTTCTCTGTCTACGTGGTTAGTTGAAACCAATGACGTATTAACAGTAGACCCAGCACGCGGCATTTGTTTTGATGCAGGAATAAACAGTGGGGTGAGAAGGGTAAACATCGTTGTATCGCAGGTTGCGTTTTTCATTTGAAAAAATATCGATTGTGAGATGTGAAAAAAATCTATTTTTTTTAATTTTGAATCAATTGATATATTATTACTTCTATTTTAATAAATATTAACATACAGTACAGAATATAGGCGTGCACTTCTCAAACATAAATAAAAGCAGGCAAACCGCATAACAAGCATGTTTGCTCCCTTCGCTTCTCAGAGCCCCTCACCATGTAAGTGCTAACATCACAACAAACTGTGCACTGTCATAGGATGCGCTGGGTCTACTTTAATAATACGTCATTGGTTGAAACTCGTTCAGTGAATTTGTTTGTCTGCAACTCGTTTCTCTCTAAAGTGTTGCGGGATGTCTATAATTTGGGGCTATGTTCCTTACATTATCTCTAAATGATTGTATTTAAAAACTGTCTTAAGAGGTATTTCTATATTTCAAAAGATCATCGGATGATGGATAAAAATGAAGGATAAAGAATTATTGAGTCATCTCTTCACGTTGCAAACGTTTCGATCTTTATTAGACCTTCATCAGTGCCTAAGGCAATAAAAAGAACAATAGAATACATAATATTCAATAACGTGCAAATAATTCTCACAATGAACAACAAAATAATAATTACCTTAGAGAAAAGTAGAACATAACCAAACATTTTATGATATTGTGCAAAGACATCTTTACACTTCTACAATACAGAAGCAACTGAATTACAAACGGAAATGTCAACAAGAAATCACTTGTTAATGAAACGTAACAACAAAAGACGTGCGCCAAAATTCAGCGGCAAATATAAAACCAAAATAATTGAATAACAAGTGCTATCTTTTACAAAATGACAAATCCAAGATATTTTGATACGTTTTACTTAAATATTCAGTATCAGTTCTGAAATTGATCGAGTTATGATCTAGATAAATATATATCATCTCCAAGAAATTCCTTTTCTTAAAATTACTTTCATGATCTAACGTCTCCTATTTTTGCGAATTTGGTCATGACGAAATTATTAAATGATATCCTGACCAAACTTCCTTTCAATCTTATTTTCTTACATCTTTATGTTGATGACATTTTGACTTCTGTTCCGTCTGATATGATTGATGAAACATTGAACATTTTCAATAATTATAACCCAAAAATTCAATTCACAGTGGAAATTGAAAAAGATGGCAGTATACCATTTCTGGATTTGCTCATTGTGAGACAAGCTCACGGTGCTTTGATAACTAATTGTTATAAAAAACCTACTTCTTCTGATAGGATGCTACATTAT
Source organism: Dromius quadrimaculatus (assembly GCA_963989225.1). Classification (NCBI taxonomy): domain Eukaryota; kingdom Metazoa; phylum Arthropoda; class Insecta; order Coleoptera; family Carabidae; genus Dromius; species Dromius quadrimaculatus. Next base: position 12,295,934 of record OZ022328.1, read on the forward strand.
CAGTCTAACCATCCTTTACATCAAAAAATTGGAATTATTAAGAGCTCCATTAATAAGATTGTCACACTTAGTGATGCTCGTTTTCACCATGAGAATGTCCAGAAATTAAGAATTTCATTGAATAATAACGGTTATCCACGTAAATTTGTTTCCAAAATTTTACACTCAACTTTATCCGCTCTAACAGTCAATAAAAATACAGAAATAAATACTGAACATAAAATATATTTTAAAATTCCATATATTAATAATGTTTCATATCAGCTAGCGAAAGTGTTAACCAACAATAGAACCAATATTGTATTTTATAATAATAAAAAGATTGGAAGCTTATTTAGTCGTTTAAAAGATCGAGTAAATATTGAAGATACATCAAATGTGATCTATAAAATAAATTGTATTGACTGTAATGGCGTTTACGTAGGTCAAACGAAACAGTATGTAAAAAGTCGTATGAATAATCACAAAAATGATTGCAAGAAATTAGATGATAAAAAAACAGCTTTATCCAGCCATAGTATAGATAATAATCATCGTTTCGATTTTGCTAATGTTAAAATTTTAGATCATGAAAGTAATTATAAGAAAAGGAATTTCTTGGAGATGATATATATTTATCTAGATCATAACTCGATCAATTTCAGAACTGATACTGAATATTTAAGTAAAACGTATCAAAATATCTTGGATTTGTCATTTTGTAAAAGATAGCACTTGTTATTCAATTATTTTGGTTTTATATTTGCCGCTGAATTTTGGCGCACGTCTTTTGTTGTTACGTTTCATTAACAAGTGATTTCTTGTTGACATTTCCGTTTGTAATTCAGTTGCTTCTGTATTGTAGAAGTGTAAAGATGTCTTTGCACAATATCATAAAATGTTTGGTTATGTTCTACTTTTCTCTAAGGTAATTATTATTTTGTTGTTCATTGTGAGAATTATTTGCACGTTATTGAATATTATGTATTCTATTGTTCTTTTTATTGCCTTAGGCACTGATGAAGGTCTAATAAAGATCGAAACGTTTGCAACGTGAAGAGATGACTCAATAATTCTTTATCCTTCATTTTTATCCATCATCCGATGATCTTTTGAAATATATAATTTTTACTGGATATGACTATTTTCTAAATATGTCTTAAGAGGGTTGGCGGTGACTAGAAAATTAAAGGTCTAAGAAATTTTCTAGCTACTCAAAATGAGACGAACTTATCATCTTCAAACAAAAACTCTTGGAAAGAAAAATAATACATTATAACGAGATGCCTAATAACTTTGGTTATTATTTGTTTCTAGTACCATAAATTTTGATCGAAGAAAAGCTGAAAAATATACTCTTTTTAATTATACATTTGTCTAATTTGTAAGACATTTATGGACTTTATATTAAGCATCCCGTCGACATATATCCTTAATTAATAATTTTGTGAAACAAAAGTTTGAAAATGTAGCAAAAATAAACCGTAATTTGTAATTTTGACAACACAAAATTTACTGAATTCTGAATACACATTGCCTACTTACAGGCGCTAAATATGCAAGCATGAAAAGTAGGTGGAGCAAATATTTTCCATCTTTCTCACTACATACAAGTTTCTCTCTCATAACAAAAGTACCGATACCTGATAAATTCTTCAGTCCATTTTATGACAAAAATTAGAATTTGTGATTTTGAAAAGATAAACGACAAAATATATATTTTTGTAGAAAGAAATGAGCTAAATGAAAAAAATTTCAATGATTTTAAGATTGAACTGCATAATGTGTTTGATTAAAAATATATTTTATGCCAGTCCAACTGATCTTCGTAAAAGTATACATGAGCAAGTCAGAAACAAAAAAAAAAAGTAAAAAAATTTTTGAAGGAAGGATACTAATAATTTGGATATTTCAAAGGTGAAAAATAATGAAAAAATGATTGAAGTTCACTTGATTGTAATTGTAAGAATAATGAATCAATTCCGCTTAATGGTAATTAGATCCCGTGATAACAATACATAAATCAAGTACTAGGATTTCAAGTTATTATTTTGATATTCAAAATAATTTTTTCCAAAGAATAAACACAGAATAATCCTCTTATTCTAAGCCCGTTTTTACCCGTAACTTGATACATGGTATTTCCAATTATCATCAATATCCATTAGTTATAATAAGGAATCAGGCAATATTAATTTACAATAATAAAAATATGAATATAACATTTATCGTCATAAAATAAACGTAAATCTAAAAAAATCTGACGTGAACATCACGTGACTTACTTGTACATCATAGGATATATATATATATATATATATATATATATATATATATATATATATATATATATATATTAAGATAAGGATTATCTCTATATATATATATATATATGTATATATATATATATATATATATATATATATATATATATATATATATATATATATATATATATATATATATATATAAGTTAGGATTAATCGCGACTGCAATTAGTTAAGGAGACAGTAAATTTTGTAGGCTTAGCAGTCAGGTTTTTTTTGGCCAATAAAATAAAAGATTTCTCTTTTAAAATTTCGTCTAGCTTTCGGCTTGGTTTAAGCCTTCATCAGGACAATTTTTATGCGAGATTATTTTTAAGAAAAACATCTGTTAGTGAATCGAACAATATACGAATAAATTTAGAAAAATAATGAATTTTGACACTTTATCTGGTGTACAACAGATTTGTATCATTTTGTAATTATAAAATAAAATTTTGTTTTGTTAAAACACATAACTGTTTAAAATTGTTAATATGAATAATTTAATAAATTTTACTTCATTATCACAGAAAATTTTGTAGAAACAGAACTGGTAAAATTTGTCAAGTAACACACATCAGAAATGGAGGATGAAATTTAACCTTTAATTTAAGGTTAAATTTCATCCTCCATTTCTGATGTGTGTTACTTGACAAATTTTACCAGTTCTGTTTCTACAAAATTTTCTGTGATAATGAAGTAAAATTTATTAAATTATTCATATTAACAATTTTAAACAGTTATGTGTTTTAACAAAACAAAATTTTATTTTATAATTACAAAATGATACAAATCTGTTGTACACCAGATAAAGTGTCAAAATTCATTATTTTTCTAAATTTATTCGTATATTGTTCGATTCACTAACAGATGTTTTTCTTAAAAATAATCTCGCATAAAAATTGTCCTGATGAAGGCTTAAACCAAGCCGAAAGCTAGACGAAATTTTAAAAGAGAAATCTTTTATTTTATTGGCCAAAAAAAACCTGACTGCTAAGCCTACAAAATTTACTGTCTCCTATATATATATATATATATATATATATATATATATATATATATATATATATATATATATATATATATATATATATATATATATATATATCATTGGATATATATATATAATCAAACACAAAATCTCATCATTCCACAGTTAATCGTTTTGGATTAACCCAAGAGATTCTAAGAATCTGTCAAGTAAAATGCGCTTTCAGCCTAGTCGGTTGCTATAGAAACAGTAGGCCATTATTCTTATACTTAGTTCAACATTCCTTAATACTGATTTCCAAAATTCTACGACTACCAACAGATCGGAATTTATGCGCAAAATTAAAAAATAATCTCCTACTGAAGGGCACTTCCGGTTCAGTCTATTGTTATGAAAATGGTAGGCAATCATTCAGATGCTACAGCAGACTGTAATGCCGCATTTCAATATTCTACACCTGATAGTTTCGAATTTATGCGAAAAATTACAAAAGACTGTCAAGTAAAGTCCTCTTCCGGCTTGATGGATCTCAATAAAAATAGGATATGTGCATCTAGACGGTATATTCGTCATAAATACTGAATTTTAACAATCTACGTTCAATCGTTTTGGATTTATGCGGAAAATTCAAAAAATGTTTCGAATAAAGTGCTCTTCCGGTTGAGTCGATAGCAATCATTATGCAGGATGTACAACTAGATATTATAAAAGTGCCTGATACAAAATTTGGATATTCTACGACTGATTGTTTAGAATTTATGCGGAAAATTCAAAAAGTCTGTCATATAAAGTGCACTTCCGGTTCAACCGATTGTTACAAAAATAGAAGATGACCCTTGAGATGCTACAGCAATTTCAAATGCTAGATTCCAGTATTCTACGGCTGATCATTCTGGATTTATGCGGAAAAATGAAAAAAAGTCTGAAGTAAAGTGCACTTCCGGCTTAGCCTATCGCAATTATAATGCAAGATGTAAAATAAGATGCTATAGAAGTACTTAATATGAAATTTCAATATGCTATGGCGAATCATTCTATATTTATGCAGAAAAAAAAACAAAAAAAGTTTCAAGTGAAGTGCACTCCTGGCCTGGCCGATTCTTACAAAAATACTGAATTTTGACATCCTTCGGTTGATCATTCGATCATTCGAAAAAATTTCAAGTAAAGTGCACTTCCGGTACAGACGATTGGAACCATAATGGGAGATGCATAACTAGACCCTATACCAGTCTCAAATACAAAATTTCAACATTATACGTTCAACCAGTTTTGAAATTTGCGAGTTACGCACGCACGCACGAACATACGTACCGACATCAATCCAAAAATAATCAAAATGGACTCACGGATGCTCAAAACGGATATTTCCATCAAAATCTCGATAGGTGAATTTTGTCGGTTTCACAATACTTACTTGTTACTTTGTACAAGTAAGTAATAAGAGCATGAAATCTATCAACAAAAACACATATAAGTAGACAACTTTTTTTTTCAGAATGAACATGAAATTTACAATATTCTATTTAGTTTAGGATTCAAAATTTCTAGCAACAAGTGATTAAAATAGAAATTCTGGAGTGAGGAGGTAAATGTTCCCGCCTACAAGTGCAAAAAAGCTCATTTTCCCCTTCACGCTTACAAAACCTCAGATGTTTGAAGATTGCAAGTCTACCCTCTTAAGAAGAGATACTTGACAATTGCCATAAACAAAGTCTAGCATTTTATCGTGATGAAATACTCAAGAACGGCTTTTTAGTATTCAAAACTTCCATTGAAATATTCGATCTCTTGTTAGCCGAAAATAATTCAGATTAAATCCTTGAGAAGACTTTACATTCAAGAGAACAAAAAGTCAATACCTATTGTGGTTTATGGCATAGTGGCATTATTAGACCTTATATTCATCAAAATGAGTGAACGGTTAAAGATACGAACAATGATAAGGATTTTCCTGTGGCCTCAGTTAGAAGAAATTGATTAAAATGGCATGTTCTTCTAACAGTGCCACATGTCGCTCTTTTGGAGAAGGCATGAACTCATTAAAACAAAATTTCCCTGAAATATTCATTTCCCGTGATGTGACAAACTGAACAACTGCGACCGGATGCTGCGATGCAACACCATCAGAATATTTTTATGAGATCACATGAAATGATTTGTCTATGCGAACAGACCAAAGATCGTGAAAGACTTGAAAACAAACATACAGCGCTACATTCGTGAAATTGATGCTGATTCATTCGGCAAAGTAATCAAAAAACTGGGTTCACCGAATTCGCTCCTGCATGCCCAGTGGTCGAGGACATTTGAATGATGTGATGTTCAGAACATAAATGCTATCGATAAAACTCTCCTTTTACTAAATGATTGGATTAACTTTTGTTAGTTTATCCACATTTGGAAACATATCAATAATAAAATCAAAGTATACATAGTATATACACATGAATCTTTCCAAAATACAAACTGCATGTTTTGCTTCCATTAGTTCGACAATGTACATGTGTAAATAATCCTGTCGGTGTTTATATAGCATGCAAGTATGAAATAATTCAGTAACAACAGTGTGAACGTTCCAGTGACTGCAGGAAGCGTCGATGACTATCTTTACGCACGTAGAAATCACTGGCTTGAACGTAAATAATGTCATCCGTGTTTTATGCGACATTAAAAAGACCATTAAAATTATGAACAACCGTAGAGCCACGATAGATAGGTGTGCTGCAAACCACGCGAGAATTGTGGCGCGAATCGTGCTTGTGTGCCAAATTTCCTTGGTTATTTCATCCAAATAAACCCAACACATAAACAACGTGATGAAACTCCTTTTGAGTAACTATTATTCCATAATTTGAAGCCATTACAGGTTTATATATTCTAATATTAGAACAGTATTCATTCAATGATGTAAAAAATTTCTGACGATACAATCCGCATACCTTTCCAGCAACAGGATATTTGCCAATCTTTAAACTTCTTCCATACTGACGAGAAAATTGAATGTCATTCCGGAAATTACTCGATCAAATGCAAAACTACTGTAATGCGTCTATATCTCAATATCTGTTATACATAATGTTTAATAAGCGTAAGAAATAACAATAATATGGTATCTTTTCATCGGCAGAATAATGTGTTTGGAATATGAAAGGAACCTTGGTTTTCTAACGCACAACAAACCATTATTTTCTTTGAGAAATCGACTACGTTACAATTAATTTCCAATTTTCATCAAGCCAATAATTCATGAAATGAAGCGAGGCCTCGTTCATCCATTTGTTTTGAAATCAGAACGCCAGTTATTGATGTTTGGCAGCTAACAACACGATGATCTTTCGCAACACAAAAAAGAATGAAAGCAAGAAAATTGTTCTCGGAGAGCTCAACCTTATGCTGAAATTTTAAGACATCTAAGGAAGTTAAGTAATAGCTAATTAAATTGGTCAGTTGCGCGGGCCTTGGCCTTTTCGACATGACTGGTTTTTGACTAAACTATTGGTAATCACAATTCACGTCATTCTATATTATACATATATTAACGATCTATACTCATGTATTTATAAGCTTGCTTTACGCTACATGGCCGGTATGATATCAAGGGATAGCAGTCTGATTATTATTCTCGTACAATTGAATCTATTCTCTTTTTCTTGCATATATTTATTCAATACACATACTACTATTTCTGAGAGAACTACAACGAATTCAGAAAACATGGAAATAGCACCGCCTATAAAACTAAATAAAAAGAAATTTGTCGCATGATTTAATACCAACGACATATCGTGATATCAAAGACCGAAAACCCACATTCTATTGCACCTAACTCACATAAGTTATGCTGGAATTTTGACGATGGAAATTATTACTACGAAATGATGTAAAAACACAACTCGAACTCCTATATTCTGATGTTTTCTTGCAAAACATCTCGTAACAGTAGCTGACCTTAGAAACTTCGTATCGTGTTAACTCGCACACTCCATTTTTCTTCTTATATTCGGTCATATTCCAGTAGAGCGAACCTAAGTTCACAACTTCGAAAGACCTGGGCTAGCTGCGTGGTGCTCGAGAAGCTTCGAAATTTTCCGGCTGCTTTCGATTCTCGGCCTAAAACTTTCATAAGGAAGCTTCCTACGGGCAAAGTTATCAAAATCTTTTTTGAAGCTGTGAGCATTTCCTACAATTTGAAACCAACCACAATTTTCTAGGCTCAATAGATCTTGAGGTACAGGACTTTAAGAATTGTACTTTTTTACCAAAGTTGGAAGTTGCAGTTTTGACCCCTCTTTAAGCAAAATGTCGGCATTGATACTAATTCTACGATGAAAGTCATGGGACATAAAAATGTAGTGCTCTTAGTTAAGTACCTTTGATTCCAGCTCATAAAGAAGCATGTAGACTCAATACTTCTAGAATTATCTTGAAGAGAAGAACAATGTCAAAAATTGGATTTTCTGGATAATGGAGTCTGACGGGCCACGGCCTGGCTCAGTGGTAACACTGTCGCCTAACACCGCTGCGGTACCGGGTTCAATCCCCGGTGACTCCATGTGTACACCCAAACTCTCAACACACTTCTTCGGAAGTAATTTCCGGTGGACGTGAGTGTAAGTCTGTCGCGTAAGCGACAGCAGTGGCACCTCTGGATGACTAGCTGTACTACAGTTGCGCAGCAAGTGCCAGTCCCTCACGAGAGCCGAACTTCAAGGACATCGTCGCGCAGTCTTCGGACTGTGAAATGATCTACCTTGGACATATGACACAAACAAATAACTTAGCTTAGGCACACTTACACTCATACAACACTCTGAAGAGGGGCCCACGGGAGTCCCTATACCGGAGCACACATACTAGATTAGATTAGATTAGGAGCCTGACAATTAGATTCGCAGTATCAATTATCAATTCTTGATTTTCAAGTCTTAAGGAAAAGAAAGAAAACAGTTAATGGGTAACTATTCAAAATATTATTTATCAATAGGGATAATGCATAAAATTCAATTTTGGTTCAAATATTTTTTTTCCGAATTTATATTGGCCGGACTTTTGTACTAAACCATCATTTCCGTATTCAATATCTTTTTAATTATTCAAAATTAGTAAATAAAATGCAAATTAAGCGCGGAAAATTCAATGTTCCAAAACGCAACACCATTGGTTAAAACGGAATGTGACGTCGGATACTACTAATACTGCTTACATTTGTATGGCATTGCAGGCTTTTGATTAGAAAACATAGTAATAACGTGTGTGTTGTATATTCATTTATTGTTTAAGTGTAATTTCAGCATCCTAGTGAGATTATAAATCATTTAAGACAGTGGTTTTGTAAAAGCACAATGGGATAATCTGTCAAGATTAGATCTATTCATGATGTCGTCTTATTTTCTTTCAAATCCAAATTTTACGTCCGCTGAAGTAAAAAGAGTGAACACTGCAAAGTAATTATTCAATAATAACACATTATGTACGCTATTTTAATAAATACAATCCGAAATATGATGAGCAGTAAGCGAAGCCGCATACGTACACTGAATTTTATTGCTAAAACTAATTACATTTAAAGTACGTTCCACTTAATGTCCGCAACGCTCACGCTCACGACCGCGGTTTTTGCTGTTCCACTAATACATGGTCGATGTGGCTGATGCTTCAAGTGGAACGATGCGAGTGTCTGTTAAATGTCGAATAAACTGACAATTTTTGGTTAGAATCGAAAAGTAAATCATAAATAAGATTGAACTAACCTGTAGCAAAAAGGATATACGAATGGAATAAATCCAATATACCTGTGTGAATTAATCGTTTTTGAATAATAAATAATGATAATGAGAGACCATGAAATCATCTGTTTCTGACAAATGGAAAATCTTGAATCAATTGACATAGCTTGGAATCGAAAGTACAAATTGGAAAGGCATCTTCTTATTTAATTTGAACTTCTTGGCGATTTATCAAAAAATAAACACAACGATCGCTTCGAACCACTTTTTAAATCGCGGGCGTAGGGAGCTTGAAGTAGTCGAGATCAATGACGTCATCTTTCACGTATTCATCATGAACGCCAAGACCGCGATCGTCTTGTGGAACGATTATTGAGGGGACATGAGCGTTGGGGCAGTCTAGTGGAACCAATGACGTATTATTAAAGTAGACCCAGCGCGTCCTATGACTGTCCACAGTTTGTTGTGATGTTAGCACTTACAAGGTGAGGGGTTTCGTGAAGCGAAGAGAGAAAACATGCTTGTTATGCGGTTTGCCTACTTTTATTTATGTTTGAGAAGTGCGTGCCTTTATTCTGTACTGTATGTATATATTTGTTAAAATAGAAGTAATAATATATTAATTGATTCAAAATAAAACAAAAACGAGATTTCTTCCACATCTCACAATCGATATTTTTTCAAATGAAAATATGTAAGTACGCAACCTGCGATACAACGATGTTTACCCTCCTCACCCCACTGTTTACTCCTGCATCAAAACAAACGCCGCGTGCTGGGTCTACTGTTAATACGTCATTGAGTGGAACGTACCCATATGTTATTCATGATCTGTCAAGTTTATTATGACACTTCATCTCTTCTGATAACCTTACATCATTTCTTACGTATTTTAAAACCTGTCTGGATTGGAAAAAAGTCTTTATCAGATACATTTCTGATAGTATTTTGCATTCAGGCACAATGCAATACTTATAAACTGACTTTTGACCTTTTTAATTGCTGAAATAAGTTGAGAATGGAAACACCTGTAGTAAACAATGGATTGTAATGTCACTGGACATGTTATTTGACGTCATCCATAAAGCGCGCGAAAATGGCTGCGTTTAAACAGCTCAAAATTATTCTCAATTTTAAATATTTTTTTAAACTTGATTACAGCACTTTTAAACATAATTTATATTTCTTACTTTGTTATAACGATGTAATCAGTGAATTAAAAATATTAAAAAAAATCATGAATATTCCCTATTATAAATGTCAGAATATTCATGTTTTTATTTTTTCATAATGCTAGTACTTATATATCTATATCAATGAATGAAGCTGATGTTCCGAATTGGAGCTGAGTCGTCGATTGTACCATCATCCAAATTCTCTAGTTTGATGCCAGTGCGTTTTGCCATGATTCGTCACGGCAAATATTGCATATATCGAAACAAATAAAGCCCGATTTCCTGCAAGTGCCCACACCCATACTTCCTGCACTTGCAGGAAATCAACTTGAGAAGGGTTGGTGAAGCTAGTGGACCAGTGCTCGTGATTGGTAGTGGGCCCTGTTGGTTCTTTCTTCATCCAAAAGCAGTTATCTCTTTCTCTTCCCTCAACTACATCTGTACCTGGTGATATGTGCGGTAAGAGTGATGAGCTGCTGTTTCTTCGGTTTCGGGCAGACGAGCCAAATTGACCTTCGCGTTGGCAGCTGGTCGAACGAAGTACTTGTAGCGTAGGGCATGAAGTGCTTCGTATTCCTCTCCTCCATAAATTGCTACAAGACACTAGAGCCAGTAAAAGTGACTCCTTTGCGGGTGGCGTCAAGCTTTTAGAATGTGATAGCCTCGAAAAGGCAACATTCTTTTCAAAGGTGCTCATCATCTTACTCTTCTCTTGCCAGAAGAGGGCAGAGATAGTGTCGCAACCTGTGAAGGTGTACATAAAAAATTCCAATCCAGGAGAATACGAAACTTCTTCGTAATTGAAAGAGTTGAGACGTACTGCAGAGGTCCTGAATCACTCTTGCCATTTTTCTGGAAGAAAATTTCCCTAAAGACATTGAGAAGGACGGGCAAAACGACGTCCTCTCCAATTTTGGAGATAGTTCCATTGGATTTTCACTTTTCCAGGGCCATCCTCACTGCATCCTCTGTGGCGCATCAAGAGAAGTCCAGAAAAATCGAACAACCAAAAAGGAACACTTATGATAATACCCACATTACCATGGACTATACGTGAATACACCTACGAATTTATTAACTTAAATTTGTAAATTGTGGAATTTATCTGATGGAAAATGTTTTGACTACATATTTCCATGACTATTAGATGTTACATTTATTTTCATCTTCTTTACGATATAGTAATACTGTTAATCTAATCGTAAGTCTTTATTTCTCTGAAAATCCAATTTTTAACATTGATCCTTTTCGTGATGAATAACTTTCGGGTCTACGTGCTTTGTTCTAAGCTGAAATTAGCGCTACAACGTAATTTCTAATAAATTTTCTCATAGAATAAGCATTAGAGTCGATATTTTGCGCAAAGAAGGGCCAAAGTTGCGGCTTTCAACTTTTTGGAGAAAGTCAAATTCCTGAGTCCTGTATCTCGGGATCTATCAAGTCTGAAAAAATAGAGTTGATCTCAAATTGCAGGCAAATCTCATAGCATCAAAAAAGAAGTCCATAATTTTTCATGTAGTGAGCATTGTTATAGGAGTTTTTGGCCAAAAACCGAAAGTAGCCGAGAACTTTCGGGAACCACGCAGCCTCACAGGTCTTTCGAAGCTGCAAACTTGGGATCACACTACTGGAAAATAATCCAATAATAAAAGAAAAAAAAAGAAGTATGTGAATTCAACAAAGTTTGCTTTCTTTCATCTTAAATACTATGTTATGACTACTTATTATGATTGAATTTTGCTAATCTTTTTTCATAATTGCTCCATTTTTTGTCCGTCAAATTTTGTCTTCAGAGTCGTAATTAAATACAGAAAAGTTGAGATAACTCGAGGATGACTGAATGTGTGGGATATTGACCAATAAAAATGTATACAAAATTTATTCATACCACCATTGAAGATCGATTCTGTAGGATATTTATGGACATTTAAAATTTTATGCAAGTTCGGTATTTAAAGTTTGGAATAAAATAGGTAATAACATATTTATGCAGATATAAAACATGATATGAATTAATATTTATTTTATATTCCTTATCAAATATTCGATATAACAGTACATAAACTCTATCTCGTTAAAACGAACATATGATGTTATGAAATATTCATCGAGTATTGCTATAAAATGCACCACAAAAATCATAAAATAAACATTAATTTAATCTTGAAATACTGGATAAAACAGTGGACATGTAGTAAAAACACATGTACCTAAAATTGAATTGCTTGTCAGTGGTGTTAAACTCAATTATAACGCTTTAATTAAAGAACTCTTCGTGAATATTATTCATTAATCACAAATTTCAATTGAATGTAATAATTTCACATCATTTTTAACGCTTCCGTTGGTCTAAAAACTGTTTGTGACAATCATTGTGGTTGTTTGTTTGTTCATTATATTCCGATTTTTAAATGTAAATGAATTCCTGAACAAATTTGTGGTGTGAAATTTTCTGCTAATGAAATTATTTCAATAAATATATAACACCCCAATTCTATTGAATATTGTTGATTTGTTATTTTGAGGACAAATTTGATTCTCATAACTGATGAACGAGTCTATTTCCGAATTATTATACCAAACAGTATTTCAAATTCAAACTTTTGATTTACTGAAAACTGAAAATATTCAGGAAAAAATTAATCAAGAATAAAATCCATTGCGATAAAGCGAAGACAGACGTTGGTACAAACCATGCACAAGCAAAGACAATTGGATCACCAATTGTATAAAGTATCATAAGAAAGAAAATATACAGGAATATATATAAAATGAATACTGATGGTATACCAATATACATAATGCCATGAATATGGAATATATTAAGCTATTAATTGGTTTGCACTAATTTTTTATCTAACTTTGCATCTGATAACATTTTCGGAAATGTTTTTGCCAGTTTTAAGATATTTGAAAATAGTTCACTGTAGCAAAACGCGATTGTTTCGCTGCCAGTCTGGCGACGGTTCAATTGGTTAAAAATGTTTATGAACATTGTATACGAACCTTCGTGGGGGACAAGTGAAAGTTCAAGTAGTGGAGTGATGAATGACAACAAGCTATTTTGGCGCGGAACATACATTGTGCGACAAATTGTTAAGTTGAAAATTCATTCCCACCTCTATTTCTGTTAATAAATCACAATGAATATGTGCAGAAATTGGTGCCAGAAGTAGGATCCTATAAAATTGTGTGAAAATATTTTAAATCTGGACGTAATGGAAAAAAAATTTGGTGCAGTGCTATGCAGTGTTGAAAAATTTTTCTCTATGCCAACGGCAAGAAGTGTGGCTACCAGTGAAATGCAATATTAGCTGAAAATCATAATGAAACACATGAAAACCTCGAACCAAGAACTGAAAGTGACTATGACAAGAAATGCAAGCCACGAAGAAACAAGTGACCGAGTCTACAGAAAAGTGTAAGGGATATTTCTGCGGGACATGAAATCTGTTGGAAGAAAGATAACTGAATTCATGGCAGGAATTAAAGTGGCTGTAGCTGAAGAGATGGAAGCAGTTCAAGTATCTACAGAAGAAATAGCTGCAGAGTTAGAGAAGATTTCGGAACGGAACCCCACCAGGACAGGTAAAATACAGGAAAAAGCGTCAAGTCATGCAATTTTAACATCAGGTCAAGCAAGTTGAACATGATTCAAATGCAAAATTGGACTCGTTTGCTAACAAAAAACTACAGTCCTAATAGTAAGGGTATAATCCTGCGAATAAAAAGAAGTTAACGCCCAAGGAAGCTATTATCAAGTTCGTTAATGCCGTATGATGGCAGGACATCTTAGGATATGTATTCTGCTCGATTCTATGAAATAATGATTGGCGGCAAGGAGCAAAGAGCAATTGTTCTAGCTTAAAGGCTCCAGAAGACAGCAGTCACTGTTCTCTCAGGCTTGTTCAAGTAAGAACGTCTGGATTGGAGTAAGGTGAACTTCAAATTACGGATGCGCTTCAAAGATGAACACATGACAGAAATGCTACATAGACAGCTACACAAAGAATAACTGATAGCATTCGTGCATACATGGCAGAGTTTGAGTGGAAGAGTTTTCGCAGATTGTTTGAAATAAACGCAGAAATATGTGACGTCAAGATAATTTATAGATGGCATGGACAACGATTAGATTGAAGCTCGAGGCGCCTATGAAAGCGTCAAGAATGGCGAAGAGAATAAGATGGCTGGAGCATCAAGAGAAGAAGGAGCTCAAAGTGAAGAAGAAACACGAATTTTGCAGAGAATCGGCCACAAAAGCGGCTTTTTTCTCAATTTGTACCAATGTCACCAAGAGTGAACAACAGCATCAAATAATGGCAGTACGACAAGTTTAGTCATATTTGAATAGATTGTCTTGTCAAGCGAGCAGTCGATTTTAGTATGAGCTCGTCGTCTGGTGAAATTGAACTAACCAATCTCAGAGGAATGAGATGTTAATCGTGCGGCAATCAGGGTCCTCTACAAACAGATTTTGGTGCAAAAAAATTGCTGGGAGAACTCAAGTTAGTCAGTTTTGGTGGACGGAGAATGTTTGAATCTCTTTACGAAAGCTTCAAAATCATTAATCAGCAGGTGCGGAGAATAGAGATAGCGGACATTGCTGCTTCGAGAAATTTCCTAATATCCTCTTTCTTTATATATGTGGTTTCGATTGAGATAGACAATGTCCCGAAAAATGCTCCGTTCCTGAAACTGAAAAGCCACTGAGCCTAAACTATTTAGAAATCTCAACAGAGTGAACAAACTCCGACAAGATTGACTTGTGATTTCACTGAGCGAAGTACAGCGAGCTCAGCAGGATGACTCCGTCGTGAAACCGATCATAGAGTAGATGATAACCGGTTACCGAGAAATCTCATCTATAAATTCATTCTTAAAGGCCTATTTACCAGCATAGATTTTTTGAGAGTGTGGTACGGCAAACTATACCCAGCTATGAAAAAATTCGCATGTGGAAATTGATGATGCTGAAGAGATAATCAGGGCTAATTTTGAGACAGTTAAATGAAAACTACCACGGTGGACACTTTAGCTTTAGCAGCCTCTTGAGAAACTCTGAAAACTACTGGGTTGACTGTCGAGAGGACGTTCAACAATATTGTTGGGCCTGCGATCGCTGTTAATTGAGAATAAATTTTTTTGACAGGATGTCAAGGTGGTGGAGCGATGTGAAAGAGAAATACCTGTTCAGAAAGATAGCCATGGACCTCCAAACAAGAAAAAATACGAGCAGCAAAATGGAGGCTCGATAAGATTCAAGAGTTAACGCCGTTTGATCTTAACAAGACGATCTTGTGTTGTTATACTACCTCAGACAAAGAAACTGGAAATACACTGAGTTGTAGAAACTTGAAAGGACCGTTTGAAGTATTAAAATGCTCGAATGATGTTGCATTCTAGGTACGGATGAGCAGAAATGTAAGATCAAAGATCGTTCATGATGATAGAATGTGGCTCCATGAAGAACGGGACTGTGTTTGCCAAGGACGGCAAATGTTTGTTGTAATTACCATTTAAGCTGGCTCAGGCTACACTCCAGACAAAACTAATCTCAGTTGTTTGTTTGAGTGAAAGTTAATTGCTGAAAATGTGATTGATGCGGCAAAATGTATGTATCAGCCGTGGTTCTCCTAGCAATCATTCATTCCCTGGTGCTAGCGGCAGCCGTGGTTTTTCTGGCAGTCGTCTAGGACATCCCTCCTGGTAGCCGTGGCTTTCCTGACAACCCCATACCAATTCTGTCCCACCGCACTAGTGACTGCCGTGGTTCTCTTGGCAGTCGACTAGAGTATCCTTCGGTGGCCTGACAACCGTGGCGTTCCTGGAGGCCAGGACCACCGTTACTGATATAGCCGCTGCCGCAGATTTGAATGTCACTGCGAAATTCACTGGATGAATAAATCTTTTGTTGTCATATTTTTGATTGTTTACGTTATTGTTGCATTCTCTATTTTACATTAGGATTTCAGTTTCTACGTTACTTTGAGATTTCATTTTCTATTGCATTTTTTCCAAATATACCGCCATTGATTTATTTGTGTTTCCTCAAAACTTCTGGCCCTTCTCTACTACAACAACCCCTAGGCTCCTTTTTCTAGTGTTCCGCCGCCGAATAGAAACTGACTGAACCGCTGAAAGCGCCCGAGCAAAAGCAACCAGGGAACACTGGACAAAGGATAGAGTGTTCGTACCATCCGACATAAGGCTCGGAGGGACGTCCAAGTATGGTATGTAAACTCACATAGAGAAGTAATAAAAAGTAAAACAGTGCCGCGAAATTCACATTGTGTGGCAATTTGTTAAGTTGAAAGTATATTTTAATCTGAGTTTAAATTTTTGAATAACTATACATTCATGACAATATTATAAGGAAGTGACCCTTATTCCATTATACAAAGTGGAATTCAAACTAGAATACATGCTGTTGTCATTCATAGCTTCTATTCCATCACGGTTCTTCAAATTCGGTATTCTCTCTCAAATTATTTTTTCATCCGCGAGAAGTGATTAATTTAGTATCCTGTTAGGTTCAGTTACCTGTAGAAATTTTCATTTATTTCTCAGAAAGCACATGCTAGTTTAGTTTTGGATAAACCGATGTTACATACAAGTATGAAAAAATTTAGCTTCAGTTCTACATACCTGAATTATCATTGAGCTTCAATTGTTTCTTTCACTGTTTCAATTTTGGAGATCAAATGAACTGATTCATATTTATATGTAAATTGTAAAACTGTAAGCATGATTTTTGAACATGTGATAGTTTCGCAAAGCCGTGAGTCAGTTCACGTTTATTTATTCGTGCGGATGAATTATTAATAGTTTGTGTTACAAATCACGCTGCGTTCAATTATGTTTCGGATATGAATACTACCTCTCAGCTCTTATTAAAATTATTGTTTTGAGTATCCGTCCACTAGCTTGAGTCCTAAAGCAGGACTATAAAAATAGTCTGTAGAATATACCTCAAGTGAATTTCAGCTGCATATTATTTGTCAAAATGCAAATAAGAATAACAGCCTGAGAATACTTTATTACAAGTATTTACGATATGAATATCAAATTTCTAAATATATATTCGAGAAATAACGTAATACATCTTGTGAATATTCAAATAGGAATTTTACCACAAATAAAAAAAATTTAAGTGCCTCGAGCATTTATTCGTCTTTTTTTGTGGTACATTTTGTGCTTTAGAATTCTTTCTATGGTGAATGTGTGTAGTGAGGCATCCAGCTTCCTTGGCCATCAGATTTCGGGCGATATTGATTCACATTTCCATTGAATATGATTTCAATCCTCCGCTATTCAAATGCATTTCCTTTTACAATCGACCTGTAAAACCTTTCAGGAGAAGGGCGGGTCGATGTAACCTCGCGCATGAATACACAAATGGGTGCACGTTCTCGCTAACCGCGATCACGCGCTGATCACACGTACACTACGCACGACAGGATAACGACATTGCACTGAAACTTCACAATAGAGAAATCTCCGAAGAACTCATCGAAGACTAGAACAAGATTTTAAAATGCAGTTTCTATTGAATTTAAGATATCAAAGGCTCCGGAACTATCACAGATAGCTGACTAATATCAAATTTCACCCCCGTTCTATAATTGGCCCATCTGGAAATAAAACGTTATATATTCTAAAAACAGAAAAGTAAGATAATTATTTCGTAAACAAGATAGAGGTAAAAATAGTGGAAATTTCAGTTTAATCCACTTCTGTCTTGACAATGAGAATAGTGTGGATCGTAGTGTACAATTCCACAGTTGAATTGCGCCCTAGATGACTATCGCTCAATCTGATTTTTTGAATATTCCATAAATTCAACCTTTTTTGAATCTGACTGTTCTATTGTAACATTTTTACTGTCTGCACGGGAAATAATCGAAACAACGTTTGTCCATTTCATATTGTGTGAAGTTGATGTATTAAATTGTATGTTTCTGAAAACTTTTTAATTACGTTTAATGGAAAAACACAATTTATTTGAACACAATTATATACGTGGTGTAACACAATTGCGTTTTCATGATTTCATGACAAAACATGAGTTTTATTCATAACTACATATTCGTAAAACATCGTGACAAAACCATTTGAATAAATTTTTTATAGTGGCTGGATATAAAATAAATATGAATAGTTACCAGGCACCATTGTCACGTATTCAAAAACCAGAGGTTCAGCGTTTCAATTTAGGTTAGTCTTATGACGAGTAACTTGATTATATATAAAAAGAAAGAAATCTAGTTCAGTAGAGTCATATTCCAACTTAGTTCCCCGACGAATTCAAAGGACCCCACTTTAATGATTCAAGTCCCTGATTTTCTCAAGGAAAGAGTTAGTCCCTCTATAATCATCCAAAAAGCTTGCCTTAATGTACAAAATTCCTGATTACTCCAAGGAAGAAATGAATCTCTTCGAAATCATCAAAAAGTATCTCCTTGATTGTTTGAAAGTCTTGATTTCTCAAGAAAATCGCCCAAAATCACTTCTTCCAGTAATCCATGTCTCTGATTCTTCAAAAATCGTTCAAAAGCAACTTCTTTAATAAGACCCTCATTTTTTCAAGGTAAGAGTGAGTCTTTTCAGGATCGTTACTAAACATCCTCTTGAATATTTCACTCTCCTGTTTTTTCCAAGGAAGAACGGAGCTTCTCCGAAATGTTCAAAAGTATCCATTTTGACTATTTTTGGCTTGATGTCGGTACGTTCGTACGTGCGTGCGTAACTCGCAAATCTCAAAACTGGTTGAACGTATAATGTTGAAATTTTGTATTTAAGACTGGTATAGGGTTTAGTTGTGCACGCATTATGGTTTCAATCGTCTGTACCGGAAGTGCACTTTACTTGAAATTTTTTTCGAATTTTTCTTATAAATCCAGAATAATCAACCGTGATATGTTGAAATCCAGCATTTGAAATTGCTGTAGCATCCAAATGGTCATCTCCTATTTTCGTACCAATCGGCTCAGCCGGAAGTGCACTTTATATAACAGACTTTTCGAATTTTCTTCATAAATTCGAAACGATCGGTCGTAGAGTATTGAAATTTTGTATTAAGCACTTCTATATTATCTTGTTGTACATCTTGCATTATGATTGTAATCGGCTTACCTGGAAGTGCAGTTTACTCGGAACATTTCTTGAATTTTCCGCATAAATCCCAAACGATTGAACATAGAATATTAGATTTTAGTATTCAAGACGATAGTACCGTCTTTTGGATGCTCATATCCCATTTTCATTGAGATCGACTGAGCCGGCAGTGCACTATACTAGACAATCTTTTGGAATTTTTCGCATGAATTCAGAACGATCATCTGTAGAATATTCAAATTTGGAATTTCAGATTGCCTACTATTTTCATAACAATAATAATAATATCCAGAAGTGCACTTCAGTTGGAATTTATTCTTCAATTTTGCGTATAAATTCAGAACTGTGAGCCGTAGAATCTTGGAAATCAGTATTTAGGAATGTTGTAGGATGAAAATGATGACCTACTGTTTCCATAGCAACCAACTAGGCTAAAAGCTCATTTAACTTGACAGACTTTTAGAATTTTTTGGGATAAATCAAAATCAATTAGCCGTGGAATGATGAGATTTTCTGTTTGATTATATATATCCAATGATGTACAAGTAAGTCACGTGATGTCCACGTCAGTTTTTTTTTTCGAGGAGGATGTAGGCTCCTCTAAAATCGTTCAGAAGCACTTCTTCTAATGTCCCTTAAAAGAAAAGTGATCTATATGGAAATCGTTCAGAGCACATTCTTTGATGTCCTACGTTACTGATTCTTTGGAGGAGAAAATGGATTGCTTTGAAATCGATCTATGCATCCTCCAAGCTCCTGATTCTACGAGGAAAGAATCGATTTTTCTAAAATCATATAGAAGCACCTCCTTTGATAATCCATGTTCTTACTTCTTCCAAGGAATAAATGAGTTTCTTCAAGGTACATACTGGAAGGAAGTGACATTTGCGAGTCGGACGCTTGTCACAGCTAAAAAATAAATGTAATTCAGTAATGTGAGAAAATTATGCAGAAGTGTAAGGGAGAAGGAGTTATGGAGAATTTAAGGACTAGATAGTGAAAGTGAAAGCAAGGACGGGGCTCTATATATATTTTCTATCGTCAACTGAGTTTAATATCAAAATATCATTCTTACTAATCTGAAACTTTTTTTGTATTCTTATCATCCTTAGTTCGTTCAATCGATCATTTATATGGTTATCAAACTCCTCTTCGCTGCTGCAATCCATCTAAAATCTATTTTAACGACCCTGGGAACAGAATTTTGCACTTTTTGTTTTTGACTGATGTATGAACACTATGCGTTGCGTAAAGTAGGCAGAGAGTTACCTTACCTATACGTTCATTAACAAACGCATAGTGCTGCTCGACACTCAAGTGTTGTCCATGAATTACCTCTTGGGACCCTATGCATTCATGCGCACTATGAGAACTCATAAAGAAGTTGATGAATACAGGTGTCAGTTTTTCAAAAACTTTGTAAAAACATCCCCTCTGTTGTTCCAAGCCTCTGACTCTTTCGAAAATTCCTAATTTTCTCGAAGTAAGAGCAAGTTCGATTGAGTTCGTTCAAAGCAGCCTCTTATATTTTTCATACTGCTGGTTCTTTCAAAGAAGAAGTCAATTACTTTAAAATCGTTCAGAAGCCTGTTCTTTAATTCTTGAACAACGATCTCCTTGCTTTTCGAAACATCACTTACGAATTATACTTTTATTTTTATTTCACCAAAGAACAACGGAAAATATAAGAAGATATAAGTACATGGAGGTCGAGCAGTGAGAAATTATTTCAACGTCTATCTCAGATATAAAATGTACTTGCACCTGTATTTCTTTTCTGATACACGAGGAGTGAATGCAATTACTCTTAACGAGAGCAGAAAAATAAAAATAATAAATAGAGGTTGGATGGAGGTATAGAACGGTATGATACTCGAATAAGCTTTAAATGAAAGAACATGATATATAATTTGTGACATCTGGTTTGAGGCTGTGATTATAATGTTTTGATTCACTATTTTCTATCAGATAAAATATTGATACAGAGAGTCCCGCTGTCTAATCTCGTAGAAGTATTATAGTCTCAATATAATAATTCTCATAAGAATTTTTTTGTTACAGATACCCTCGGAAGTACTGGGAGAGGTAAGACAAATTTTAGTTTTTCCTTTTGTACCCAAAATTATACCAAAATATTGTCTTCCTCTCTTGTGCACCAATTGGATTGTGAAGGGATAAATCCATACATATTTAGTATTACTAAAACAAGTTTTCCACAAAAAATGGTATGAAATATTCAAAAAAAAATCATCAGCTAATATACGTCTATCACTTAAAAGAAAAGTTGTTAGGTACTAGAAAGAAAAATGCTCAAACTTGATCTTTCACTAATTTATGTAGCAAAAACAATGATAACAGAGATGTTGAGTCTTTCAAACTTCTCGTTGTGATCACACTAATGAATTTTTAGCGCATTTTTCCGAAAAAAGCGTTATTATATTCACTTTGGCTGTCTGGCTGGCTGGCTGGCTGGCTGGCTGGCGTAACGCTGAGTTCTCAGCAACTATACTATTTACAGACTTGAAACTGGTACTAAATAAAAGCTACTGTTTCGTAGGTTTGCACAAACTGCTTTAATTCAAGCTCAGTGATTGTGGAAGATTAAATTATTTAATTACTTGTTTCAAGTGAAACAATGCCCATGGATATATATGACATTAGGGATATGGCAACTAAAATTTATTAAAGTAGATAAAAATTTAGTTACAACTTTAGCCGGGGGTATCACTATTATTATGTACAGTTGTCAAATCTGTCCGAGATTCATTCAATGACTTGTTTGTCGCAAATTTGAAGCTTGGTTGAAAATTTGCTCAATTTTGGTGTATTTTTTTATATAGCTTTGATAAAGAGCAAATTTTAATTTTAAGGTACAGCACTTGACCTCTTGTCAGTCAATAACTACACAATGAAGAATAAAAAGTATTTTTGAGTCTGTAAATGCATAAATTATGTACCTATCAAACTGTCAACTTGGAACTAGTACTAAATGGAAGCTGCTGTTTCGTAAGTTTGCCAAAACTGCTTGATTTCAAGCTCAGTAATCATGAGCTGTCAAAAATGCGCTTCCATCATCTAGATGATTCTTCCATTTTTTGGAAAAAAGCGCTACTATATTCACTTTGGCTGGCTGGCTGGCGTGACGCTGAGTTTTCAGAAACTATACTATTTACAGACTTGAAACTGGTACTAAATAAAAGCTGCTGTTTCGTAGGTTTGCACAAATTGCTTTAATTCAAGCTCAGTGATTGTGGAAGATTCAATTATTCAATTACTTGTTTCAAGTGAAACAATGCCCATAGATATATATGACATTAGGGATATGGCAACTAAAATTTATTAAAGTAGATAAAAATTTAGTTACAACTTTCGCCGCGGGTGTCACTATTATTATGTACAGTTGTCAAATCCGTTCGGGATTCATTCAATGACTTGTTTGACGCGAATTTTGAGCTTATTTGAATGAATTATTATTATTGGATGAGAATTTGTTCACTTTTGGTGTATTTTTTCTATATAGCTTGGTAAAGATCAAATTATCATTTTAAGGTACAGCACTTGACCTCCCGTCAGTCAATAACTAAACAATGAAAATTAAAAGTTATTTTTGAGTTTGTACATGCATAAATTATGTACCTATCAAATAGTCAACTTGAAAGTAGTACTAAATGGAAGCTGCTGTTTCGTAAGTTTGCCCAAACTGCTGAATTTCAAGCTCAGTAATTGTGAGAGATGGTAATTTGCGAAATCTCTGAAGTAACAAGCATTCATGAGCTGTCAAAAATGCGCTTTCATCATCCAGATGATTCTTACATTTTTTTTTATTGAATACCTGACAGGCGTAAAATTTTATGTTTTCGGAGCTAGTACTCTTACCATGTGGTTCTTTCCGAATTTAATTGACAAACCACTGTGAATCTCATTTGAAAATTCGAATCATCATTTATATATGCATATGCAACGTGATTTCATTCTCCGAATATTGGATTAAGCTGCTGATATGATTAAGCTCATGTATTGAAATTTCAAATATAAATGTGCGTAGAGATAACACATTAATAGAACTGAAGCTTTTGTGCTCGATTGGATTTCACAGAGATCCAATTTGCTATTGTGGAGTTGATCACCAATGTATGATTCCAATTCATTGTACGAAAGAACTATTAATATTATATGAGTACAACATGCTTGAAATTCACAATTTTTTCTAGTAGACTAGACTTTCCATACCTAACATTCTCCATTCCACAGAATGAGTTATATTATATATTCTATCTACGACTGTTTGAAGAGTGGAAGTTTTTCATACAGTTTTAAATGTAAAAAGTAGGCTTCTATACAAAACCGCACAATAAAAAATATCTGCACACTTTCGATGAACGATTTCCAGAGTCCATCAGCTCCGACTATTATCATTTTAAACATTTGCGGAATATTTTCATAAGAGCTCAATTTATGAAATCCTTTTTACAGTTACCAATAGAAGCCGTCAAAGTGTTATACACGAAAGCAAAAATATCCGTGAATAATATTGAAAGTATTGAAAAAACCCCTGCTTAATCCATGTATAGACTGTACCTTTTCCTATTTCCAAGGTGGCAGTAAGAAATTGAAAAAGATGATGTTTCTTCACTATTTGATAGCAAAAGCTTGATGTACTTCTGATTGACACTAAATTAAAGTATTGGAATATCCTACCTTGAAAGTGAAGACCCAGGCTAGCTATTAATGAGGGCACCGAAAATATTTTACCTGAAAGATAGGAAATGGGCGCCACTCCCAGGAAATGATCAAAGGAGAAAAATGTACTATTCTGGGAGACAATAGCGACAGCAAAGAAAAAATAAAGCATATACGTCGAAATCGAATTATTAATCCAAAGCAAATAACTCCAAGAATTATAATTTAAAAAATTTGGTAACTTGCGAAAATGGTTAAAGCTATAATACAAAAAAATCTCACTGCAACAGCAAAAATGAAACTGGAGAGCACGTCACAGACATTCAAAATTACGTTACAAAAACAAGCTAAATATCCTCTTTAGGCGGAACTCAAGACTAGTATCAGCAGAGAAGTTAGGTGACGAATTGGTAGCCACAAAAACAACGTCATACAAGAACGTTCCCTGAATTAAATAAAGTTGATCTTGCGTCTTATTGGGCTTTGATAAATACCCAACAGTCCTTGAAGGTGTTAAGGTTGGCCGTGCACCTGGTAATCAACTTCGGGACGTATTTATGTTCTTCTTAATTTCGTAGACGTGTTAAGGTTCTTCTTAACGTAAAGTTGGCCAGAAACTAGTCTCAAGTGGCCACGGGTTCCTAAGATCCCTAGCAGTTTACACTGAAAACAAATAACCCAGCCAGCATCCAATTCAACTGAGACAGGAAGTTCCTATGAAAAAGGAGAGCTCTCTTCAAACGTGTAGCGTTAAACTTGAATAAATAAATTCAGATTAAAATTGAAAAACGAATAAACTGTAAGTTCAGTAGAAATTAAATAAAATAATCAGTAAAGTTATTCATTTGCCTAATTTTAAATTGTGCACTATAAATTTACAAAGTAAAAAAAAGCTACGCTGAGTATTAGGGAGAAGAAAAACAAAGAAAATACAAAGTCTAGCAAGACCAGAAGAAGGATTATCAGCGACGAGTCGATAAATTTACGAACGTGGTTCGTTACTAAAAAAATCGGATCAATCCTCACAAACTCGTAAGATTTTCCAGCTTAGAAATGGGAACTAAAGCTCACAACAAAATATTTCAAGCTTTGGAAACCAAAAACTACACAAACAACGTAAGAAACTGAGCTACGAGTTGTTGAGTGACAAATCCGCAACGCGTTGGATCCAAAATATAGTTAGATTATGTATTATCAACCAATTTCACTGATCATTCATACATCAAACATACTTAGTTGAGGAAAGATGAAGGGAGGAACGAAGATAGCCACAAATCTCGTAGGTTTCTTACTTCGAATGTATATATAAAAAAAAGTGGCGTATCACCGAATCGATATCCGCCTGGTCGCGTTTGGTAGTAAAAAAAATATAAAACAAAACAAAAATATTAATTCAGTATAGAAGTTTCAAGGGTGTAAAAAGGTTCTGAGCACAAAAAATTAGCAAAGAATAAATGATGAAAGAGATAAATTTGGAAATCTAAAGGATAACCACGCGGGTCGCCTTCAAACGAAATCACAAGCAAAAATTATACTAAATTTGGAAAAACGTGAACAAATAATAAACAAAATACTAACAATATCATCGCACTGATTTTAACAAAATAAAATAACCACAAAATTTAGAACAACTAGAAAAATTACAAGACTGCTCAAAACAAGTACGTCTGCAACAAAAGCTCAGGAACGAAAGAGAGCGAAGAAGACGCGCATGCTTCCCAAATTAGCGCTCTTCAATCAAGAGTCATTAGCAAGTATTAATTTACAAAATTAGTGCAAATTTGTTATCCAGATGGCGACATAGGTATGGAATGAGAAAAAATTGTACAAAAAAGACGTAAGACGAAATTTTTGTAACAAGACTTAGTCTACATGATTCATTTAATCTTGAATCATTGCAAACAAGACGATTGAAACAAGAAATGACATTTCTGTACAAAATTGTGGACAACATAATGAACGACGATTAGCTACTAAACCAATTAATTTTTTTCCTATATGTATGTTTTTTTAATTATGATTTCTCACGCAGTGGCTATCATTTCAATTATCCACTTAATTCTATGTGTATTACAACTTTATTTGTTTGAACTTGGATAATGCTAATAACAAATGTTAATATAGATCATCAGTTAATAACGGTTTGAATTCTGATAAAAAATTCAAATTCACTTGAACTTAAGTCTCTGAAATGATGGAATAAATTGGTATTACACTCCCGGGAATGCGAAAAATAATTTATTACTTGCTCGTATGCTCTTAACAACTTGTAATAGCTCATCCTTATTAGCTGCAGTCATCATCGTACGAGTCGAGATAGTTCGATCATCTTGGTGACGTGTCAAAGGCAATTCTTGGTTTCTGTATTCTAGTTTGACTATATGAAAGCTGCAGGCTTCGCTAATTCATCGTCGAAAGAGTTACTTTCTCAATTAAATTCAAATTTTGAAGAGATATTATAACTGTTGCAAATTTCTTCTTAAACCCAATATATTCATCCTTTTACCTGTACTTTCTTGTCCTATTCCTTGGAATCATTATTTTTCTTCAATAGTTCTTTTCTTTGAATCTACTCATATAATGTTTAATCATCACCTATATACTCGTAGATATCTGTGCCTTCAAAAGTTTTCGGTTTAACATCACATTCTTTTTTAGGCGATCGTAGCAAAAAAGGTATTTTTATGGCCCCTTTGCGGCCGTGAAGTTTCACTTTCCGGGACTGATCTGTCAAATTCTACTTTTTGGGACTGATCTGTCAAAAAATACTTTATAAACACTTCATATCTACCTATATGGGCAGCTTGATGAACTCTTTAAGAAACAGTTTTCGCCGAAATACATATTATATTCTTCCGTCAACTTCTGTAGTTCTTGCAATTCAAGAAATAAATACGCATTTTTCATAAATGTCAACTTGATAGAAGTCAATAAAATAAAACAATTTCAACGGCAACTAAGATTTATAATTGCAATGTTTTAGAAATAAATAGATAAAATTATATAAATATGTTTTATTGGGTATAAGTTCTGTAATTTATTAGAAACACAACGTTTCAACAGCAAAGTGCTGCCTTTTTCAAGTGAAAAGAAATATAAATATAAATAAACAAAATTGTCAAGACAACAAAAATAAAAATAAAAGTACAAATCATAACTAGATTAGTTTAAAATATATTAACTCCTAGGATCGTAGAGCTCTGCCTGTAAAAATGAGTTCTGAAAAGTTTTTTCCTTCATTAAAATTATATGATTTTGAATTATTTCGTAATGATCGTCTAAAAAACGTTGTGTGCACCTCGGCCAACAGTTCTTTTTTGGTCTCACCTGAATTGCAGCCTTAGCTACGCTTCGGCCGCAAACAACAGATTCGACCAAAAAAGATAACTTTTACGGCCTTGATACACAAATACCTATTATAATGGTGAAAGTTATTAGTAAATGATTTTTACTTGGTCCTGACTCCGGCGTGGTCTCAGTATGATAATATTATGCAACGATGATAATTATATAAAAATTCTACTCACTTATTGATAGCGATGAGAATGATGGTTACTCAGTAGCCGACACCGGTGAACAAAATAAATTTTAAACAGTTGTAATACAAGACTCAATATTTTCTCCTTCAATGTTCAACTTTGTGATAGGATCATGTGAATATCAATTTTCAAGTGCTTGAACAAAAAAAAAAATCAAAGAAATAATGATTACAGAAATGATACTCCAATATAAGTGTTTGTAACATCAAGTTTAATTCAAATCACGCAATCTCGTCGTCTTTGTTCATCACAATGGAATCCAAATTTTATGATTATATTTTATAGATCATCATGAGCTTGATGTTATTACGACGATATCTACTTGTTTATGATCAATTTATCACCCTATATTGAATAAGATTCAATCACGTACAGTTACAGTTGAGTCTATTATGGCTAGTGTTTCACAAAAATCAAGAAATAATCTTGATCTTGACTTGAAATCAAGACAAGACCAAAACAAGAAGTATTTTTATTTCCCAAGACATTAAAAGACAGGACTTCTTGTCAAGAAACCTTGATATATTGACAATTAATTTTTAAAATTTGCGTATTTATCAATCTTTTATTAAAATATTTAGATCTGCTATGACCATCACAGTTCTAAACCGACGATAAATTCAATTCAATGGATCACTATTGAATTTAGAGTGTCACACCAACTGTCAAAGTGATATTTGTCATCGTTAAACTGACAGTTGCCATTATCAAAGTGATAGTGTCATTGTCAAAGTGATAGCGTGATTTTCAAAATGACAGCGGTCATTGTTATAGTGACAGATGGCGACTATATTTTAGTTCTTACAATATAAGTATTTCTGTAAATGGAGAGTTTTTTCTAGATTTTCTGGTTAAAGAACTCATTCACAAATTTAAACTTGGTTTTTTAATAAAAAACTCAAATATAGAATTTCAGTCGAAAACTTGTACGGGCTCTCAAATTATTATACTTTCAGAAAGACAGACCGACTGATTCCATTTTAAATTATGTGTATTGGACTCAGTAGGGTCTAAAATGTGTAAATTCATCAGAATCTCGAACTGTCAAAAAATCACAATCTCAATTATATAGGTTGGTGAAGTAATAAGTATCTGTGACTATGATTTTCAAAACAAATATTCTATCTATATTGAAAGCATGAGTCTTCAGTTTCCGGTGAATGAATCGTTCATGTAGAGTAGAAATGTATAGGTAGATTCTCTTAGCAACATAATAATTGCAAATACTGACAGACTTTCTATCTATTTTTATTGGTGGCATTCTTGGGAAACGTTGCTAGAATCGTTCTATAAAATAACTATCAGGAGGGGTAAAGGGTAGACACTAACGCCAAACTGAGCATTCGGATTGGATAAAGCGATAGAAAAAGAGGATTTCCTCAAAATGTCAAGTTCAAGAAATATCAAGAGTTCTTGAAACACGACGAGAAATGTGTCGCCAAGAAACGGGTAAGAAATTTCCATTTTCTTGTCTTGATTTTCGAAAAGGATAATTAATAACAGATCCAACAATGATCAAACCAGCACTCACAACTGCAGAAGCTTCAATAAACAGATCCATGAATAATTAAACCAGCCCTAACGGTTGCATAAGCTTCAAACTACAATGCTTCTGCGACTGCGATAATAAAACAAGCAACTAATATTTTTTTAAAGTTATCCTTTTCAGCAAGAGTTTTCATCAATAACCAAAATTCAAAATTATCAAAGATGGAGTCTCGAACTCTATCGGTTAATACCGCAAATAAATTATTCATCTATATTAGTCTAGTCAACAAAATAGGCCAAATAAGGAATATAATTCATGTAGAAGCCAATTTTGGTTGTAGGGCTAGGTGTCCTTAACAACATACTGAAATTTCCGATGAGTGGGAGAGAAGCTAAGGTGGTGGAGGATCTTTGAAGTTCAAAGTTCCTTTTTTCAGTTTTTCGTTGATAATTCAAAAACTACTGCATCTAACACAAAAATGTTGATATACTAAATTAATTTGAATAGCACTATCTACAAAAAAGGGTTTGAACACTTTTTCGCTAGGATCAGTTCTGAAGCATAAACAAACGGACATTTGAGATGCCACCCACAATCTAAGTTTCACTTCCACCCATCAGGTAACTTGAGGACACTTTGTTCTACAACAAAATGTACCAAAATTGACGTTTACATGAATTAATTCCGCTATTATTCATTCGTTGCCTCGACTATAGTCTTGGCTTCTACAGAGTAATCAAAAATGATTGTCCGTGCCACCTTGTTCTAATTTTTTCTTTGCCGCCTGCTTGAGATAGTGAACTTCAAGTGACAGATGACAGTTTGTCTGAAAACACTATTCTAACCTGAAAATTTGGTAGAGTAATAATAAATTTTCAATAATCATTCCACAATATAGCTATTCACTCACTTCCTTGTTTTTTGAATCAGATTATAGATGAATCTGTCACAAAATATGCAAAATGTACGCCATTGTCGGTAACGTAGTTATCAGAAAAAATAAATTTATTCTAACTTTATTCCATGAAGACAGTTTTGATCATAATGCGAACTTTTGCTAGTCACGTGACAGACAATCATTATTGATCACTCTGTATATGAGCCAGAACAATGAGACATTTTATTAATATAACATTTATTATTAGCTGGCATTCTAATGAATCAATACAACATTAATTGTTTTTGAAATTGAGAAAAATTTCCTATTTTTAAAAGGGAACTAATAAATGTGGTGGAATTTGATTGATTACCCACCTTCCAAGATAACATGAATTAGGCTCTATTATGTGTCTGTTCCATACACAATATTATAGCTGCATCTCTATTCTTTCTAATTTTTCATTTATATTCTCACAGAAATCTGGAGATTCATGTGAAATAGGGTAATTGTGGTTTTAATCACTTGCTAATATACAGTACTTTCTATTATGATTTTGTTCAATAGTATACTTGTTTGAGCGGAAATTATGAAGGGTAAATATACCCTAGTTTTCAATTCCGCAAACTGTTTGTAAATAAAAGATACAATTTATTAAAAAGTGTACTGTTGACAGGAGTGCAAACAAAACCGTCTACATTTTATTTACAGTGTTCTTAAAAACGATTGCGGAACATTTCCCAATGTATTAAGTTTACGATACACAATCAGAAAGCTTCACAGTACTTTGGGGTGATTACCCATGTTCGAAAGTACCACAAAGCATTATACAAAAACTTTTAAGAAGTTTATAGAATACAATATATTTTATAAGATAAATTGTTGAGAAAATGTAACAATCTTAATTGGAACTTGAACGAGATTGTAACGGTTGAAAATCTCATTAAATTTGAGATATTTTATGACCTCAGTATTACATTGTTGTGTGTTATAAATCGTAAAAGAAAAAGAGCACTATACACTTCAAATTTTACTACCAGACTTTCAATTATTAATGAATTGATCTCATAATCAAATCGCATTGCAACTGCCAAGCATGGAGTTGGCTGAATAGGTAGTACAGAAATTTTATATTTTTGAAAATAATAATTAATACGACGCTTTTTGGTTGTGAATGATGAAATCTTTTGATTGAAATTTGCTGATTCTCTTTTGAATTCATAAACACAAGCAATTAAGGACAATTAGCTCAAATTGTAACATTAGCAAACACAGGATACTTTCAAACGTAAAAACTATAACAAAGTAAATAACAACTCTGGTGAAAAATCTGCGTTGGGAAAATCCGAACGTTGCAAACGTTTTATAGCTTGGTATTCCGGGCACTGGGGCTCCGGTAGCCTGGATTTAGACTCTGGGATTATGTACAAACGGCCGCGTACATAAAAGGCATTGGAACTGCTGCATCCGGACCACGAATTATGTTACTGTAAAATTACAAGAAAAACACTCACACCCGGGGAATAAAACGAGCATGGTTTACAAAACCCCTCAAGTATTTTATCCTTTTTACGAAGAGCTCGTTTCGGCGTATTCAAGAGACTTTATTTTTAAGATGGTTCATTAAAGTACCTTTATTGTAATAAATCATTTCTGTAAATCCTCTTGAGGGATTACACAAATTCTGTCAATTAAATCTTGTAATATCCACCGATTCTTTTGTTTAAATACAGGCTGTAGCGACTAAATGAATAATTCCTTCAATGAAAAAGGTATAGAAAATTTTTGGGAACAGAAATATTTGAAGGAAGAAACATTAACCATTGAATAAGTTGCATTTTTTGGTTACATAACATCCCCATGAATTATTAGATTGAAAAGAACCTCTCTCATCGATCCATTTTCTTCCAAATAAGAATTCTATTGATTTTCATAGTAATTAGTTCAATGGTACGATATTCACAATTATTGATTTTGCATTCATTATGAGTGATGAATTTACTGCTCATTACTTAGATATATAAATATAAGGCACAAGTAGTATTGCGGTGTTATAAACGATTTTCACAATAATTTCAAAAGATTTCCTCTAATTTCCTATTCAATAGAATCAATAGACAGTGTTTGATTCTGATTTTGCAGCAGAGCATCATTTATCATCAAACTGACACGCCACATAATTTTGTGCTTATTAATAGCGCTTAGTGAAACTGGATTCCGAATTTTCAGCTCCATTCAATCATGATTGATGCTACAATTAAGAGCGGATTAACTATTATATGTTATTCACATATAAATTTATTCAGCAAATTCACTTTGGTGCAAAATAACAGACATAATATTAAATTGTTACTCCCCCAAAAATCATTATCGCAAATACCTGAAAAATTTGTAATATAGGTCACCATCCAAAAAACTAAATGAAAAACTTCTCCAAATTAGTTTACACTTTTTATGAGTTGTTGTGCTAGTATTTATTGAATCGAATTGTCAGCATATATTCTGTTTATTCATTTTCATGTTATATTTTCTCACCAAATAGAAACGAATGATTTGTCCATTTATTAAACATTGTTCATTGGAAATAACGAAAATGAAATTCAGTCAAAACGCTAAATATGAACAATGAATTTCATCAAAAAGGTTATCAATAACTTATTTATCAGAAAGGCTATTTCGAAAATCATCTTATTGCTTTCTAATGTAGTTTCCTCTGACCTGCATACATCTGTCAATTTTCAAGCATTTTACTGAACAGGCATTTTATTCGATTCATGGAAACTGCTCTAAAGGTCCTCGAAATTCTACAACGACTAGAGCCCACCGCACACGAAGGCAATTTTCCTCACGCTCTGGACCACTTTAAGCTGCGCTTGGTATGAGACTGACTTTCGCAGCACACGATGCAAGCTGCGCTACTCATTCTGACTATAGAATGTAGACTTGGTAGACTTAATTATTACAAATATGGATGTTGCCAAAAATAATCGTCGGAGCAAAGCAGGAGCATTTGCTGCAGTTAAAGCTGTTTGACGATCTTACCGAGTATAGGCTACGTGCATGAAGTCTACTAGCGCCTCTAGCGGGCCATGGAGAACGATTGAACTCCATTTTATCATTGTTTCATACCTATAATTTTTTAAATGTACTAATATTATTTAATTCAGCTGTGTGCGTGTAATATAACTTGCATAGCATAAAAGGTACGTTGAAATTATTTATTTTGAGTATTTTTTTCTTCACTTACAACGAATCCTATTATAGAGAAAACGTCTTAATTCGTCCAAATTGACAGGATAACCTCAAATTATGACGTCGATGATTTTGCAGATCGGGTTTGTATTTATCAAACACTGTATCCCTTTTACCGAGGAAGCATTGAAGAAAAGCGTGAAATTAATTTTGCCATATTAAACATGTTGAAGAATATGTTGCTGACAATATTAACAACAAAATTATGGCGAAGTGCATCTGACAAACTTCTATCACTGAAACATCTTACAAATTAGAGATAGAGGTAAATTCATGAATCCCAAATCGATGATGAATATTTCTAATTTCACAATTGAATTACAAACATATTTGTTATATAGATTAATAATGAAAGACAGACAATACTCTATTTACCGCTTTGATTCACTTCACTCGTTTTTTTAAGTTATAACTGGGTACATGAAATCTATGAAACTATATTTCACTTGAATCATCCTTAACACAACAGCCTGAAACAGAACAAACGTTTCCCCATGTTTTATATGCAATTATTTTCACTTTTAAACTATAATGCTCAATGACGTATTCTGAGAAATGGAGTTCGATGTTTACAATTGTGCTCACCATAAGCGCTCGCATCGATGTTTGTTCAAACTCCGCCCCCTTGCACATAGCCTATAGACACGGCTAATTCTTGTTTGTCTCAACAAGAGCTTCCACTTCTGCTCTTTCCCATCTCACTTCTTTTCCATTAGCCATAATGTCTACTGATTTGTATCTGAAAACACCACAAAACATAATTCAATGCAGCGTGCTGATGCGATATAAAACTCAGTCTAGTCAAGTGATTTCGTCGCCTGTTCTGATTGGCTGCGGATAGCAACCACCGGCGCAGCAAGTGCAAAGAATAGCATCGGATCTATCTTGTATGATAAGTCTCGTATCAAGCAATCAGCTGCGAATACTTTTCCGTTGAGACTACTTAAAGCCCAAAGTGTAAATGGATAAGCATGCTACGATTAAGGAATTGGAAGCCTGCATCACTTGCGTTATTCGCCAAATTTTACTCGAAATACTCGAACACGTCATCAAAAATTGGAACTTTAGAATGAACTATGTTAACTGTTGTTAAGGCCATGATTTAAAAGAAATAATCTTGGAAAAATAAATGTCAAGATTGACTCTTTAGTATGATGATAAAGAAAACCCAATAAAATTGGTTTTCAGATAATTTTTTTTCAGTTTTAAAAAAGTACCTTCAAACGAATCACAAATTTTCATCTACAAATCAAGAATTCTGCTGGATATTTCTGTGTTATATCAGGACTCTTCTTCAGAAATTTTTTCACAGCACGAATGTTTTTTCTCTGGCAGCTGATGTCGGAGTTCTAGATCTCTGTTCATCTTCCGAAAGATATTGTACATGTTTAATACATAATTTGCCAAATTTTTTTTGATGGACAATCATTTCCAAAAACTACCATCAAATTTTGATTATTGCACGAAATGTAATCAGCAACACTTACATGATGTTGAATAATTAATGCCAAACTAGTGAATCTTTTTGGAAATTCAGATATGAACTGTAAATTGAATGGACTTTTGATGGGTTTCTTGCTTTTGTTGTATTCTGCTCTCATAGCCAGTAACTCACTACTTTTGTAACAGCTCTCGTGGTAAAGCCACTCAAGCATGTAGAACTAGAATACATTGATTCTTATGAGAAAATATAGTTTCAAATCAATTGCTTTCAGACTATGGATCAGCATTTAAGGTACTGTATCAAACTACTTCAAAACAGTTTTTTCATTAATTTTTACAGAAACATGAGAAGTCTATGATCGTTTTCTAAA
The DNA here is from genome assembly GCA_963989225.1 of Dromius quadrimaculatus. NCBI lineage: Eukaryota > Metazoa > Arthropoda > Insecta > Coleoptera > Carabidae > Dromius > Dromius quadrimaculatus. The sequence continues at coordinate 12,330,882 of OZ022328.1, forward strand.
ACAAAAAACGAAACTTATTTATGGCTTTAAGTGATTCTTAAAGAATTTTCTATTGCAGAACAAAAAATTTCTTTTCTTATAAAAAAAAATACCCAGCGAACAGGTTTTTGTGATGAAAACCAACACTATTTTTCTCCGTGTGCTATAATGCATAGTATTGTACTATATTTTGAATCTGTGTACCATATACTGTTGAAGAAATATATAGTACGCATAGATACTATATTTTCAACACCGAAATCTGATAAACAAATCCTTTTTTCTAAAAATTTATTGGCGGGGTGACGCGCCTCACCGAAAGAATATTTCCGGTTATGAATTCGAAATGGCAAGAAGAAAGGAACGGAAGTAGTATCTCAATAATGAAAAATGAGCTTTTGATTCACAATAATTCAAAAATGAATGAAATGAAGCATACGACTCTTTTATTCCCGACAAAAAAACTGCTGAAAATTGCAAGAAGTGCAAGAAATATAGTTTTTGACCGATTAACTTAAAAAATTACAAATTTATTCACAGTTCACAGTATATAAAGTGACACTTTTACTGCCTAGGCAGTAAAAGTATCGTTCTCACAGCAACCACCCAACAGACGCATAGAAACTTGATAGCGATGATATTTGTGAAAATAATGAAATTAATCATGAAAATAATCAGATTTGAACAATCAGCAGAAAAATTAGGTGTTCAACACGGCAAAAAATTAAGATCTACTGTCTTGCCTACATTCAAAGATTTGGCTACGCCTCGTCAATGAGATTCTTGCCACGTCAGTAAATCTTCTATTTTTTGTCTACTTAAAGAATAGTATATTACAATACAAGTGAAGAAACTATGAGTTTTGCTCACGCGGGTGGCAGTTTTGTACACGAGGCGCCAGCCGAGTGTGCAAAGGCACACAAGTGAGCGAATTCGTTTTTTCACGAGTGCTGTATAGCGTTTTGTTCAATCCTATTATTGAAACATTCATTAAAACATTAAAATCTATTACACTTCTTAAACAAAGATCATGTATAAAGTATAAAGTAGCATAGGCGGCGGATGCGTTGTTATGGATCATGTAAATATAAACATCCGCGACTGTCAAAAATTTTAAAATTGTTTTGTCCTGATATTTTCAAAAATATAAATTGTGACACTAAAATGGAACAAGATAATAATGAAATTGTGCGAGGAAAATAATTAACAAAGAAGAGAAAACAAGTAATAGAAATAGCACTCAAGTTGATATTACAAAATTTACTACGATAACTACAGAGTCTCATCAGTTTTCGGTTGCTGGTATATCTTGTTTAAGTAACGCAATTTTTAATAATTATGAAGTTCATTTTCATATCAATAAATATATGTAATAAAATGTATTGTAGTTTGTTCTTTATTTCGTTATGAAAGAGTGAGTAGAAGAAAGTAATTAGGAATCACTGTAGTTGACAAAACAAACAGTTTCAAGATTGGAAGTAAAAAATAACATGTTCCAATAATAGGATTGATCAAATAACTTTTTCATGAAAATGAATAAGTGACAAATATCTTTGTCTAGTTTTAGCTTTTTCCATGAAATACTCTGGTCCGTATTCTCACCTCTAAAGTTCGCACTATTTCAGCAAAAATTTTAATGAAAAGAGATAGCGCTATATTATGCAACATAATCATATTGACAAGTGTTTAAATAAATACATGTGTGAATTTTTGTGCAAGCTGTCAAGTGTATTTTGAGTGAAATCAAAAACTCTTCAATTATTGTATTGCTCACCACCAATTTTCTTTATCCTTAATAAGTCAATACAATTGAAGTTGATCCAATCCCTCTCGCTTTAATCTACTTTTTTGAAGACTCTAAGTCGTGAGTGCAGTGCATTTAAATTGATTTTCGCTTAGCCAGTGTTGTGGATTAATTAAACTAGAATTTTCGGCTGCAATTTGTTGCATTTTGATTAACAACAAGTACTAAATCTACTTATTCGTACTTCGTCATTTATTTTTGGTGATCCATGGCCTTATGTCCAAATTGCGACAAAAATGTGCTCCAAGATTGTCAAAAATCTATCAATTGTGATGGTTGTGAGAAACTTGTCCATCTCTCATGTGTAAATCTCACCGCTGATGATGTAAGTAAATTTACGCGTGCTACTGCTAAGTATATTTGTATTAATTGCAAAATATGTCTGATGGAAACTGACTCCATTTCTTCATTGAGAAAACCTATTCTCGATCTCTTAGCAAAAATCACGTCACTAGAAGATAAACTTGAAAAATCCACAGCAGATAGAGCGCCAAATACTAACATACTCATTGAATCGGTAATCAGTGAAATTAATGACCGTCAACGAAGGGAGAAAATGTTATTATAAGCGGTATCGTTGAACAAGTCAATAAAAATTTGCCTGATGTTTTTACAGCTATTACATCTAAAATTGCGCCCAATCTAAATATACAAGGTGCTAAAATTTTTAGACTAGGTACTCATAGTAACACCAATATTCGTCCACGTTTAATTAAAACTTCTTTCCACAATATCGAAGAGGCACGTTCTCTACTCGCTAGTGCTAAATTATTGAAAATTTTCAATAAATATAAAGGCGTATACATTAATATGGATCGAACTCCATTACAATCAGATATAATTATGCGCTACTATGGAGAACTGAACCAAAGGAAACAGAATGGCGAGGATGATATTCGTGTGAAATTCGTCCATGGTACCCCTTCCATTGTAAAAAACTGATTGCACCAGGCGTACCTACTACTAATAATTCCAACTTCAATATAAATTATCAAAATGTTCAAAGTATTGTGAACAAAATGGAATGTTTCTACTCTACTAGGCATTCGTTGGACTTTCACGTCATCTCGCTTACGGAAACTTGGTTGCGCGATGATATTATAAACTCTGAATTCTGCGATGGTTCATACAACATTTTTCGGGCTGATCGCCTTAGTGTGTGGAGAGGTGGTGTGCTGACCGCTATAAAGAAGAATCTAACAGCTTGTAAAATAGACCTCGATGATTATTATGATCTATTACCTCTTAATGTTGATGTTAGTTGTGTGAAAATTTCTTTCAAGTCGCTTAGTCTATATATTGTTAACATATATGTGCCTCCTGCTATGAATTTTGCAGGATACAGTAATATTATTGCATTTTTCGAGTCTTTAACATTTCTAATAGATCATAAAGTCATCTTTGTAGGAGACTTTAATATTCCTAATAACATTTCACAGCACAATACTCCTATAATTACTGCTGTCAACAATTTCATTAGTTTTTTCAATTACAAACAATTGAATTCTATTTGTAATAAGTCAGGTCGCATTTTGGATTTCATTATATCTAATTGTTCATGTGATATCTCTCAAGTCTCTTCTATTTTTCATGTTGAATATTCTCATCACCCTGTATTAAATATAGAAATTCAACATGAGGATATGAAACCGCCAAAATATGCCTGTGCAACTGACTTCAAACAATATGATTTAAAAAAAGCAAATTTTTTGTGTTCATATAATTTAATTAATGATTTTGACTGGACTCAATTATCTCTATACTCAAATGTTGATAACGCTTGCAATTTCTTCTACAATACTTTGTATAATATGTTAGATTTATGTGTGCCTCTTCGATTAAATTCTAAAACTTCCTTCCCTCCTTGGTACACTAAGAAAATCATCAAAGACTTGAAAATTAAGTCGCACCATTTAAAAATGTACAAGAAACATAATTATATCTTTTATTCAAACCAATATAAAAACTATCGGGCAAATATTGAAAACGATATCAAGTTAGCTTATAAAAATTATATCAGCTCATGTGAACATTCGATCATGGACGATCCAAATAAATTTTGGAGTTTTGTTAAATGCAAAAATCTATGAATAACTGACCTACTTCTATGATCTACAATGACTCTGAAATGGATACCCCCATTGACATTGTTGAAAGTTTTGCATTTTTCTTTTGTAGTGTTTATACTGAACCCTCAGATAATACTTTTAATTATACTCCTACCAATTCTCAAAGCACTTATCTAAGGGAGATAACCTCATCTGATATCTTACGAGCCATTTCTAAATTAAAGCCGCGGTCCACAGCTGGATAAGATATTATTCCATCTTTCTTGATTAAAGATTGCAAAGAACCTTTTTCAATTGCATTATCCTATATATTCAATTTATCGTTGAAAACGTGTCGTTTTCCAAATGTATGGAAATTATCCAAAATTATCCCGGTTCATAAATCTGGTTCTGTCAAAGATGTGTCTAATTATAGGCCTATTGCTATTTTGTTCAATTTTAGCAAGGTCTTCGAGACTATACTTTATAAAACTATTTATTTCAACCTCCGTAGTCAGCTTTCTTTCTCGCAACATGGTTTCACTGAAAAGAGGTCTACTTCCAGTAATCTCTTGCATTTTACCCAATACGTATCAAGTGCCTTAGATAAACGTTGTCAGATTGATACGGTTTATACTGATTTTACTAAGCCATATGATCGTATTGATCATTCTATACTTCTTAGTAAACTACATATGTTTGGACTATCACTAGCTTTAATTGAACTGTTATCATCTTATTTATCGAATCGTCTCTTGTCTGTCTCTTATCTTGGCATGAACTCCTCATTTTTCAATTCCTCCTCTGGTGTCCCTCAAGGGTTAAACTAAAGCTCTTTATCATTTCTAATTTTTATCAATTATATTGAGAAACATTTAGAAAATGAAATCTTGCTTTTCGCCGACGATTTGAAGATCTTCAAAGTAATTTCCGAGCCTGCTGATTGTATCTCACTTCAACAAGATCTAACGAATTTAGAGAACTGGTGCAAGCTAAATAGGCTGGAACTAAACATACGTAAATGTAAAGTTCTCTCATTTACCAGGAATTTGAGTACTATTTGCTTCAACTACAGAATTATTAATAATATTTTAGATCGTTGCGAAGAGATCACCGATTTAGGAGTGATTTTTGATCAAAAGCTCAACTTTTATAAGCATATAAATACTATGGTGGAATCTGCTTACAAAACATTGAACTTCGTTATAAGAAATACTCGACTTTCTTCCTCTACAACCTCTATTATTACTCTGTACTATGCATTTGTGCGCTCGAAATTAGAGTATTGCTCCATGGTCTGGTCCCCATACTATGAAAAGAACTGTAATTTAATTGAGTCAATCCAGAAGAAATTCCTGAGATATCTTTATTTTGAGACTGTCCACACTCATCCGGCATTCGATATATCCTGCGATACATTAACTGATCTATTCAACTTTCAAAAACTGTTTCTTCGTAGGCAAAATACTGAAATTATTTGCTTGCATAAGCTGTTACATAATTTTCTGGATTGTCCTTATCTGTTGACATGCTTAAATCTTAGAGTACCATCCTTCGTCACTTGAAATTAAAACTCTCGAAGATCTCGCACAAATATTATGATTAATTCACCCGTTCATGCTATGATCAACTCTTACTCTAAAGTGCAGCATCAATGCGATGTTTTTAATGATAATTTCAGGAAATTGCAAGCCTCATTGGCTTTGTGTTTCCAGTCGTAAATGTTGACCTGTTCTGTTACCACAACTTTCCGTGTTTCTTTTTTTCTTTTCGAACTTGCTATTATTAAATGACCTTATTAATATGTTATCAGAATATCTGTTATTGAGAAATATTTGTATTCAATATCTTTATGTTTGTTAGTTTACGTTCACAGCTTGCTTCTGATCTTTGTGTCTATCATGTATATTTGTTCTCCTGTCCATATTCTGGGTACGCCTGTAGGACAGTGTATTTGAATAAATAAATAAATAAATAAATAAGATAATAAGAGAGAGAGCATAAATTAAAGAAGTGGGAGTATGGACCTATATGTTTTGAGGTGTACTATATTTATCATAGCTTATTTTGGGAAATACTTTATTTCGCCGAAAAAATGTTGGCAATCCTAGCTAGAATTGATCAAGGACCAAATTCAAAATGGCATTATCTTGACCATAAATGACTGACCCATGTAATTTGTCAAAGTTCGCATTTTAATAAAAATTATCCTCCTTGGGATAAAGTTAGTATAACATGTATGTACAAATATCTATTTTTCATAATATACCTGCATTAAAACAACGCTTTTCAACGCCTGTTTTGTGAGTCGAAACAAGACAATTTCAGACAAATGCGAGTGTAGCCGGCCAGAAACAAGTATGTTTCTGCCCTAGGGGAGAAATAGACTTGTTTCTGCCCGCTGAATATGTTTCTTATATCGTTTTATCCCTGGCAGAGTCGCATTTGTTCATTGTCAATCTCTCAATTAAAATCATATAACCTCAGTTAATTTGACAGTTAACGAATACAACATTCGTTACTGTAAATTAAATTGAATACACGAATATTTTCAAAAAAAAAAAGTATTAATACGACAATTTCAAGTACACCACAACATCTTATTGATAAAAGCACAAGCAGTTACTCTCGACTTGATACCTGCAAAATCAAAAGAAAAATATTTACTTTGTTATAACAAATTTATGACATGGAAAGTTTCAATGCAGGTATTATGAAAAATTCAGTGTGTGGCATAGGACAAAACACGATTTCAGCCGAGGGTGATGCCAGCCCTCGCTTCGCTTGGACAAGCAACATTCACCCTCCAGCTGGAATCGTCTTGCTTCGTCCCTAGCCACACAATATACTATGTTTCATATTTTATTTTTCGAACTTTCTAATACATAGACCAGTTCTCAGGAACACAAAAGTGAGTAAGAAATGCTCTACTGAGTAATTATTTGAATTGAACTGACATTTATTCCCATTGTTAGGTTAGAATGATCCATCAATCGTAGTACTAGCACAACGATTCGGCAAAACATAATCAGAATGAAACGGCATGACCAATCATTCATGATCACCGAATGAGAATAATTCTTCTTACAAATCTTGATATTTGTACAAGAAAATAAAATATTTGAATGAACTATCCTTCAATTACTAAATCTCATAAATTATCCAGTAACGAATCATGATGATGCTGCAATTCTGTGCAGCTCCATAAATATTGCAGATCTATGAATTGTTGAAATGGCATCGATTTTTACTGGTTAATGTCAATCCTTTCATGAAGATTTCAAGTTCATTGCGATTTTGTCCATAATTCACGAATTTATAAATCCATAACACATAGGCTTATGTAAAATTGCAAAATAAGCTTGTTACTATGATACTTTGAAACTAAAAATATGCATCATCTGCCACTTAGTGAGAGAATCACGGGTAACAAACTAGTCATAGCTACTTTGTAATATTTTTCCTATTCAAATGTATTTTTAGAGTTGGAAAATAAACCAACATATGAAAACAATTTCAGTCATTGTAAGAGACATTATCACGTCTTTATTCTGTCCAGAAAGACCTAATTACACCAGTATCAAGAACAAAATAGAATTATAATCCCTTCAAATTTCCGGCTTGTTGTTATATAGAAAAAAAAACCCATTGTAATGTTTCCAGAAAGCATTATTCACGATTTTTCATCATTTTAGGAAGCTATAAGAAGTTGATTCTGATATACGACTAAAAGCCTGTAAATATTTTTTGCTTGGTCGTCAATCAGACTTGTATCTGTCTGAAATGTCATCCTTCCAATATAGTTATAACTACTTCACCATCCCAGTAGAAAATCTATATGCAGTTAGATTTTATTCTCACATATATTTTGGTATTTGAGTTCTCATGGATACTAGTTCAAGCATTTTTGATCAGAATAGAGTTGTCTGCTTCAATCTACATACATTTTCCAACTCTTTCTTGGTGTTGTAACATCGAACTGGGACTCTCAAATAGGATAAAAAGCTAATCATCAAATTTTCAAGTCCAAAAAATGTTCTTGTGATGATCAAGTGATCTATGAAAATAACCTTATAGTAACTTATCAGCTGTAATTTTCAAAATGGCTTTTCTGAGAGACTCTGTTTTATTTGGATTTCATAAAAGTGTTTCTCTTTTTTTGTAGCAAATCCGCGTTACTACTAAATTTAAAGTTTTCAATTTTCCCCACCAATCAGAAATTCATAAAAACAATTACTGCATAGAACAACGTACTACTTTATTAAAAACTTATAAGTTGGGAAAACTTTTTCAATCATTCAATTATTGATCCACTACAGCATTCTTTGCTAATAAAGGAATTTAATCTATGAAGGTATTACAATCCAGAGTAAATTTAAAACAACTTCAAGAGGATGCATGGCTTTTCCATTATATTCAAATTGTGCATGAAACTATTCTAAAAATCTCGCACAAAGGCGGTAATGAATAAAAACAAAATAAAACTGGCAGTGTGAGGCGTCCTCTTCCGCCAACGACACAAAACTTACCGAGATGATTCTCCTTTTATAAAAAAATATGTAAATTTGAAAGCAGGAATAAAGTACCTACACGGTGGCTGTAAAGGCAGAAGCGAGAAGCGAATTTCATGTTTAAAATTGCGTTGATGCTGTTACTTAAACTAGTTATAAAGCGATTTCATATTGTTTACGATGGACAAGTGTGCCGTAACTTTTATATCTTATGCTGGATTTCATCATTAATAGGAACACTAAAATTTCAGAGCAATGCACTTCATTTGTCTTTATGAGAGTACAAATTAATTTGCTAATTAAAACTATCTAGCTTTGTATTCACAAAAAATACTACAGCTTAATGTTGATGACTTCATCTATGAGATTTACAACAAAATACATTTATACATACATATAAATCACGTTTCTCTTCAAAATGAAATTAGTACGAACCCCATTCAGAGTTCAATGAGTAATTATTTCTCGTCAGATATATTTACCTACAGATATCTCTTTTGGCCCACCTATATTCATAAAATCTCATCTGTAATAATTCTTCTCATCACAGATCCTGTACATCATTTGATGAATCGATATCGTTTTCTTTTTCTCTGCAATCACTTCTTTCATTCTTATTTCACCGTGCATCCTTCGGTCAGTAGCCGTATCTATATTGATAACAAATTTCTTCCGCACATTCAAGAACGATGTCCTCAAATGTCCAAATATATTTCATATTGCAATTGGAATCAGGCTCACATTCATACTAAGATTCATCCATCTTTTTCACAAATTATTCTCCAATCTCTTAGTTTGGAAGTGGGTCGAACCTCACGCAGAACATTCTGCCAGAACCTTTCACTCTTATTCGCCAACATATATTCAGCTGTACACGAGACACGGCCGGATAGTGATCATCATAGAGGCTATTTTTTAGGAGTATGGGCATTAGTAACAGAGTTATTATAGATCAGTGTTGATAGCAAATCGTTCTCATCATACCTTTATTCACTTCTTTACTTCGGTGGGTGAGCGATGGAACCAGGAAGCCTTCCGTAACCATAAATTCTAAAATAGCATATATACATACATACATACATAGGTACATACATGAAAATCACGTCTTCATCTCAAAATGAGGTTGACATGAACACACATCTACTTTGGTTCTTCCACATTTATAATCCTATCCATACAAGCTCGTTGATTCTTCCTATTCGGAAACTTTCTCTTGTGCAACAAACCAACAATCAAATCCATTCGTTCAAGCTATCCACGTTTCCTTTCATCTTTAATTCCACCAATATAAAACTTCTTCAAAATGCTTTCGTTCGACAGTAGTTCCACATGCTCAAGCCAACGTAGTTGACTCATGCTTACGCCCTCTATCACATTCCTTCTAATATTACTTTCTTCATACACTAATTTATTTTGTATTCCTTCTGGAATACCCTCAAACACCATGCAAAATAGTATATTCTACAATAAGTATCGGAATGGCCTGTATTCTGAACGAGCGAAAAGTTTGTAATCCGAGCCGAAGGTGAGGATTACGGTTCGCGAGTATGGAATACGCCATTCCAAAAATGTTGTAGACTATACTTTCTCCAACAAGGTTTTGAAAACTCACCAATATTTCAGAGAAAAATTAAAAAATTATTAAATGTCAAACGTCAAATCCAGATATGAATACTTGAATTGTTAGGAAGTAACTATGATAGTAACCAAACTAACAGCTTCTGATTCGTCGAAATGATTCTAAAGGCTTACAGAACCATTCTAAATGGCATACGGAATCATTCTAAACGATTTTTTGGAATGTCATTCGTTCCAACATAATTTTTGGTTATGGAATATGCAAATTCCAAAACAGTGTTGGAGAAATCTTATTTCCGCAACAGTCATTCTCCGTTTATAACTCTGCAGCCATATTCAGCATTTACTGCTATACATCCACGCAGATTGCAGGTACCAGTACTCCATTGTATACGAGGTGTGTGAGAAAAGTAATGTAACTGCTGGTCACATTTTTTTGTACCAAAATGATGTCCTTTCAAGATATTTTCCAATTTTGGGAGAAAAAAAAGTTACGAGAAATCAGATCAGGTGAATAGAGGGGGTCAGAAACAACAGGAAAGCCTTCTGAGGTTGAAAATTCTATGATTGAAATGACAGTGAAAGTGTTCAGGTTTAATTGGTCCTTATTGTTAAACGACGGTCTGACCTCGGAGGAGCCCTCACACGGTCGACGTTCTTATCGGTGATTGAAGTTGAAGATCCCATTCCACAAGGCTCATCTTCAACGTTTTCCCAGCCTTCCTAAAATGATTAGTGTCAACAAAAAACTTGTGCTCTTGGTGAAAAATGCTCCTCATAGACCTGTTTCAACTTACCGAAAGGTCACACTTGAAGATTTCCCAAGTTTAACACAAAATTTGATGGCATAACGTCGCTCTTAATTCCGCTGTTCCATTTTCGTAACACACAAAAACAACACAACTTGACTGATAATGCTCTAAGAAATCACGTGATGGTTGTACGAAGCTGAAACTTGAACTAAGCATCGGAAAGAGATGAATACACCTGTCTAGCCAAGTTGGACAGTATGGCCAGATCGCTCGCAGTGTTGTCAATCTCATTACATTTTTCACATACTTCATACATAAACTTACATTCCTTGAAACAGACATATTCTGTGCAAGTGTCCATAAAGCACCCAAAATCTTACAACCAGCAGATACCCTTACATTACACGACCCAGATGAATATACGCTATTCTTCAAAACATCACAATCAGTCACAGATTCACACCTCTCAAACTCTAAATCTTTGCATTTATCAAGACTAAAGATCCACTTTTTCACACCAGTATACAAAAAGGACAATAAAACAGATATTAACAATTATCGACCTATTTCCATACTAAATAATTTTGCAAAGATTTTTGAAATTGCTATTTATAAATGTGTCTATAATAATACACGTAACTTGAAATCAGCAGATCAACATGGTCTCATGCAGGGGCGCTCAACTGTTACAAACCTAGCAATTTTTTCGCAAATTGTGTCTGAGATTCTTGATCCAAGTTGACGTCATTTACACTGACTTTTCTCGTGCATTTGACACAATTGATCATGGATTATTGCTGAATAAAATTTATCCCTTTGGTGCAGCTTCTTGTTTACTTGAACTTTTACGTTCTTATCTACATAATAGAACTTGCTATGTTTTTACAATGGTTATTCTTCTTCCGAATTTATACTGACATCTGGAACTCTCCAAGGCTCTAACTTGGGGTCATTATTATTCAACCTCTTTATAAATGATCTGATTCAAATCCTTTGATTGCCATGTTCTTGCATATGCAGATGATATTGTGACGTGAGAGAGTGAGGGGGGAGCTCGTAAAGACGACGTAGTATGGGGAGGAGCTTCTTGTCGTCGCTCACGCCGCACCGCGTCGCAGCACATCACCCCTCCCAATGGAAGCCTCTAGTGATTTCTAGAAATGGAAAGAGTCGAGAAATGGAAAATTCGAGAAAACAATATTTCTCTATATAAGGCTAAGCAAAACACGTGTAGTACAGTACAGTAATAAGAGTAGTAGTGTAAAATAAATATCGAACGGTGACAGTAAAGTGAACAGTGTATATAAATAGTGAAATATAAATATCTGTGATCTTGATTAAATTTGAATTAAGTGACAAATAGATAAATATAGTGTTATTAGTGACATAGGAATAGTAAAACTTTTATTTCATTCAGATTATTAAATAGTGACTTTTATTTAATTACAAACTGATTCTTCAAGCAATAAACATTACAATATCAAACTATTCACTTGAATATCGGGGTATGATGATGCTGTTAATTTGCAAAGGAATATTGATGTGATGACTACTTGGTGTTATAAAAACAAACTGAAATTAAATATCAATAAATGCTGTTATATCTCTTTTACACGTAGCCACAATGAATTTACATTCCCTTATAATATGCAAACTACATCACTTATTCAACAAATGTCAATTAAAGATCTAAGTGTTATCTTTACGTTCAATTTTGATTTTTTGGAGCATCTACCTAATGTCTTCAAGTCGGCCTGTAAAACTTTGGGGTTCATTATAAGAATTTCCAAAATATTTAAGGATGTCAATGCTATAAAGTCTTTATTTTTCGTTTATGTCTTGAGTAGAGTCAAATATACTGTGATAATATGGTATCCATTCTATACGTACCAATGCCTGCTGCTTGATCGAATTCATCGTCGATTCTTTAAATACCTCTCATTCAAAAATGATGGTATTTATCCTCAACAAGGTATTGACAAAAATTATCTTCTTCGTCGCCATTCTATGGACTCCCTAGCATCTCGGCGAGAGATTAGCACTGCGAAAATATTGTGGCAGATATTACATAATAAAATCGATGCGCCTTTCTTGCTGTCCCAAATATTTTCTCATGTTCCTAGATCGGCTGCTAGATTTACAAGAACATTCTATTTACCAGCCTTTCGTACCAATGTACTTTAGCGTTCTCCAATTTTTATGATGTGCCGCAACGCCGACATCCATATAATTGATATATTTTATTGATTCAATTATGTTATCATTATTATTCCTCATGTAATTATTCATATATTTTCATACATTTTTCTCTTTCCTGCATTTATGCTTGAAATGTAGTTTTTTTTTCTGCTGTATTCAACACTAAATTATTGTTATTTACTTGATGTAATCTTGCCCTGTAAATGGAAAATCTGTTGGGCAATAAATCATCATTATTATTATTATTATTAAGATTAAAAATAAGTTCAATTTCTTTTCTCAGCTGATGTATTTCCTCAATCATTATCTTTTTTAGCGCATTTTTAGCGCATTTTTCAGAAAAAAGCGCTATTATATTCACTTTGGCTGTCTGGCTGGATGGCTGGCTGGCTGGCTGGCTGGCTGGCTGGCGTGACGCTGAGTTCTCAGAAACTATACTATTTACAGAGTTGAAACTGGTACTAAATAAAAGCTGCTATTTCGTAGGTTTGCACAAATTGCTTCAATTCAAGCTCAATGATTGTGGAAGATCAAATTATTCAATTACTTGTTTCAAGTGAAACAATGTCCATAGGTATATATGACATTAGGGATATGGCAACTAAAATTTATTAGACTAGATAAAAATTTAGTTACAACTTTCGCCGCGGGTGACACTATTATTATGTACAGTTGTCAAATCTGTCCGGGATTCATTTAATGACTTGTTTGACGCGAATCTGAAGCTTATTTGAATGAATTATTATTATTGGATGAAAATTTGTTTACTTTTGGTGTATTTCTTTTATATAGCTTTGATAAAGATCAAATTATCATTTTAAGGTACAGCACTCGACCTCCTGTCAATCAATAACTGAACAATGAAGATTAAAAGGTATTTCTGAGTTTGTACATGCATAAATTATGTACCTATCAAATAGTCAACATGAAACTAGTACTAAATGGAAGCTGCTATTTCGTGAGTTTGCGCAAACTGCTTGATTTCAAGCTCAGTAATTGTGAGAGATGGTAATTTAAAAAATCTCTAAAGTAACAAGCATTCATGAGCTGTCAAAAATGCGCTTCCATCATCTAGATGATTCTTCCATTTTTTGAAAAAAAGCGCTATTATATTCACTTTGGCTTTCTAGCTGGCTGGCTGGCGTGACGTTGAGTTCTCAGCAACTATACTATTTACAGACTTGAAACTGGTACTAAATAAGAGCTACTGTTTTGTAGGTTTGCACAAATTGCTTTAATTCAAGCTCAGTGATTGTGGAAGATTAAATTATTCAATTACTTGTTCCAAGTGCAACAATGCCCACAGATATATATGACATTAGGGATATGGCAACTAAAATTTATTAGAGTAGATAAAATTCAGTCACAACCTTAGCCGCGGGTGTCACTATTATTATGTACAGTTGTCAAATCTGTCCGGGATTCATTCAATGACTTGTTTGACGCGAATTTGAAGCTTATCAGAATGAACTATTATTATTGGTTGAAAATTTGTTTACTTTCAGTGTATTTTTTTTATATAGCTTTGATAAAGATCAAGTTATCATTTTAAAGTACAGCACTTGACCTCCCGTCAGTCAATAACTAAACAATGAAGATTAAAAGGTATTTTTGAGTTTTTACATGCATAAATTATGTTCCTATCAAATAGTCAACTTGAACCTAGTACTAAATGGAAGCTGCTGTTTCGTAAGTTTGCCCAAACTGCTCGATTTCAAGCTCAATAATTGTGAGAGAAGGTAATTGGCGAAATCTCTGAAGTAACAAGCATTCATGAGCTGTCAAAAATGCGCTTTCATCATCAAGATGATTCTCCCATTTTTTGCAATTCACTCTCACCTAAAAGAACATTATCTGCATACGCTAACGCAGGTACCACACTTCCGTCAATTTGCATACCATTTAAGGAAGCCATTCAAAGCCTTTCGTAATTGCACAGTACAGAATTTGGTGGAGGCACTGTTGTAACCCAGCTCAATTTATTTATTTCTGACATAGTTTCAGCCATATTATTCGAAGATGAGGAATCGTCAAAGTGTATCTAGATTACTATTGATATTTGCTACAGTTGAGTAAGATTTTACTGATAGAGAATAATACATTTCCAAAAAACCCAACATATTACCTCCATTTTCATGTGAAGTGACAAATTTCTTATTTTATCTTCTAATGTGACTGAGATTCTCTAGGCATATTACCTTATACGTCACGGTTACGCGTAGTACACCCAATTCGACGTATACATTTCAAATTATCAATTTGAAGCAATAACAAAATGGTTCAAATATTTCAGGTATTAAATTTTTTCCACAGCTCAATAATGACCGACAATTTCGCCTCACGAATTTATATTAAATATTCATCCTAATTGATGTTGTTTTACCGGCGTAATCCGTATTTACATTAGTTCTCCCTTTCATATTCGCTTCAATTCACAATTATTTTTACAACGCTTCAGCAAAATTCTCTGGTCTAATTTCCCATTTTTTGCGGCTATTTATTCGCCCATACAAATTGCAGATTACGTACGACAGATGTACAATGAAATTATATCGTTTCCAAAGCAGTTTGAGGTTTATTTCCCCTGGTATAAAATGGAACATCACCTCCTAGTACTTAAATTGTATTGAACGAAAGAGAAACTGGAGCAGTTATTATTTTTGTGAGAAAAACAACCAAAGTCATATTGCAATATTGATTTAGGAGTCTAATCTTTCAATAACATCAACATATACCTGCTTAATTCCATAATAGAATTAAACTGTTGCTAGTGCACTAGACACTCAACAATGTCTAAGCTGATCTGGGCAGTCAACAGTCTATTCCTCAGTCTAGCTGGACCTGGGCAATGAAACAAAGCTTTTCTGGGCACTAGAGAAAAATAAAATTGGTATCAACTAATGAGGCGCGAGAAACTGAATATAACATCTCTGATAGAAAACTTCCAATTAAGTTAGTTTCTCAAGAATTTTATTTTATCATAAAGAGTTAATACCCTTCTGTTTTTACTGTAGATCCGACTCTGTAAAAATGCACAACAAAACTTATGCAGGTTATAAAACTACACAATATAGACTATATCTAATAGTTGGGTTGTTTCAGTTTTATTCAAGGTGAATGTTTAGCTGACTAACATATTTTAATATATAGTGGAGTAGGAATAGAAGATAGAGCAAAAGGCGGCGTAGGTTGCATATTACACAAAAGCATAAAACAAACTTTGAAGAACTGGAAATGTGTAAATGAAAGATTAATGATTGTTAAGACTGAGGATACTCACAAAGCAATAATGTATTTCATGATAATCTATGGGCCAAATGATGATGACGATAAATCAACGAAAGATGAGTTTTGGGACACGATACAATTAGAATATGAAAAACTAAAAGAACCAATATACTAAGTGAGAGATTTTAAAGCAAGAGTAGGTAATATAAATAAAGGAATAGAAGAAATAATGGGCAGATATGGTGAACAAACTTAAAATAACAACGGAAAAAGATTAATCGATTTCTGCATAATAAATGACCTGAAAATATTAAATACATATTTCCAGCACAAAGGCATACATAAATATAACCGAGAAGTAAAAAGTAGGAATGAGAGTTCAATAATAGATTATTTTATCACAAATAAAACGAAAATAAAAAACATAAATGATGTTAAAGTCAAAAGAGGTAGTGTAATCGGAAGTGACCATTTCCTAACAGTAGCGAAAATAAAAATAAAACAAGAAGAAACCCAAACAAAAAAAAAATCAGGAAAGAAATAAATAAACACGGTTAAATTGAGGATAGATAAACTGAACAATGTAGAAGTAAGGGGGAAATACCAAGATAAAATTGGCGAATTGATAATGAAATCACCAATTCCAAATCAAGAAAATATAGAAGAAATGTGGAAAATGTTTGAACATATAATACAAGAGGCAACAAAAGAAACATGAGGAACTAATAAAAACCCAAGAAACATCACACAGACACACTGGTGGAATAAAGAAGTTAAAGAAGTAATTAAAATGAAAAAACAAAAATGGAAGAAATACTTGAGTACAAAAAAGGAAGAAGACTACAACGAGTATAAAATACAAAGAACAAAAATAGAACAAACTATAAAACAATCCAAGTTAAAGGCATGGAAAGAATTCGGCAAGACAATGGAAATCAACTACAAGGAAAACCAGAGACTATTCTACAAAACATTGAATGCATGCAAAAAACAAAAACAAGTTATACTAGAACAAATACAAGATAAACAGGGGAACATATTAAAAGAATATAAGTTAATAATGGAAAGATGGAAAGAACACTTCCAAGAGCTATTAGAGGAAGATCAAGTCATGGACGCAAGAGATCATCAAGAATCAAACAACGAAATCATTAACAAAACAGAAAATATCACGTATGACGAAATGAAGACAATACTACAGAAACTTAGGAACGGTAAAGCTCCAGTTCACGGCATGATAAAGGCAGGGCAGATGAAGTATATAGGGGAACATGGAGAGCAAATATTATTAAGCATGCTTAACCAAATATGGAAAACAGAAAAAATTCCAACAGACTGGGAAAAGGCGGTGATATTTCCGATACATAAAAAAGGCGATAGCAAGAAATGTAACAATTATAGAGGAATATCACTCCTATGCACAGCGGCTGAAATTCATGAATCCATATTGGAAAACAAATGAAAAAGAAAAATAGAATTAAATATCGAACTCGCGCAAAGTGGCTTCAGGAAAGGACACTTAACCCAAAATCATATCTTTACTATCAGAACATTGATAGAAATAGTAATGAAACAAAATAAAAAGCTATACGTAACATTTGTCGACCTAGAAGAAAAATGTGGGAAATATTAAGAAAGAGAGGGATAAGTGAGGAACTTACAAATGCGACAAAGAGTATATATAGTAATACCTCCAATTATATAAGAACAGGAAATGAGGCCTCAACAGAATTCATTACAACACAAGGACTTAGGCAAGGAGGAGCCTTGAGCCCTATACTATCTATAATTTTCCTGGACAATATAATAAAGAACATAAAGAGCAAAATAAAGAGAGTAGATGTTGGCTACCATAAACTAGCTAGGATATCAATAGCAAAATGCGCTTTTGCGGATGATCTGGCAATTCTGGCAAAAACGAAAACGACATGCAGCACAACCTAAACGTGTGGAATGAAGAACTCACAAAGCACAACATGAAAGTGAACATAGAAAAAACAAAAGTAATGGTGATGGCAAAAGAAGACATAGAAGCAAACGTAACAATGGACGGAAAAGAGATAGAACAAGTGGAAACATTCACATACCTTGGAGCTGTTATACATAATAGAGGACGAATTGAAGATAAAATAAACCAAAGAATACTCAACGCGAATGAAAGCTATTACTCAATAAACAAAACAATATTGAACAATAAACAGATATCTAAGGGAACTAAGATGACACTTTACCAACATTAATACATGGAAGTGAGTCATGGAAGATGAATAATAGACTTGAGAGTAAAATACAAGCGAGTGAAATGAGATTCCCAAGAAGAGTAGAAGGAGTTACAAGGATGGACAAAATCAGAAATGAACATGTAAGAGCTAGTCTACAAATTGAAAGTATACAAACCACCATTGAAAAGAAACAAGCTGCATGGTACTCCAAAATAGTGAAAGAAAAAAGAATAGGAAGACTAGCCAAAACATGGCAGGGTATAGTGGAAGAAATACTAAGAAGGAACAACATTAGCACCCAAGAGGCGAAGAGAATTACAAAAAATCGAAAAGAGTGGAAAGACTTCGTGAATAATATGAACTAATATTAATATTCAATCCTGACACCCGCAAGGGTATTAAAGGATTTGAAATGATAATAATAATAATAATAAAATGGAACCTCATCTCCTAGTAAATTTAATTGTATTGAACGAAAGTGAAACTGGAGCAGTTATTATTTTTGTGAGAGAAACAGCCAAAGTCATATTGCAATATTGATATAGGATTTTAATCTCTCAATAACATCAACATATACCTGCTTAATTCCTCAATAGAATTAAACTGTCGCTAGTGCACTAGACACTCAACAATGTCTAAGCTGATCTGGGCAGTCAACAGTCTATTCCTCAGTCTAGCTGGACCTGGGCAATGAAACAAAGCTTTTCTGGGCACTAGAGAAAAATAAAATTGGTATCAACTAATGAGGCGCGAGAAACTGAATATAACATCTCTGATAGAAAACTTTTAATTAAGTTAGTTTCTCAAGAATTTCATTTTATCATAAAGAGTTAATACCCTTCTGTTTTTGCTGTAGATCCGACTCTGTAAAAATACACAACAAAACTTATGCAGGTTATAAAACTACACAATGTAGACTATATCTAATAGTTGGGTTGTTTCAGTTTTATTTAAGGTGAATGTTTAGCTGCTATTAAAGTTGGACTCCAAAAAAGACTGAAAATCGCAAGAAGTTGTAAAAACTGGAGAAACTTTGCACATAAAATTTTATTCGAGATCTTTTGTTTCATCCACCAAGCGGCAATAAGAGATAAACTATGGGGATGAAACGATTTCCATATTCGAATTGTAAATGTTGTAATATTGGTTGCGATAAACTGAAATGGACTAGGGGATATAAAATATAAGTATTATAAAATGTCAGACAAATGATATACTTACTTCGTAACAGATAAAAGAGTCTTTTGTGAACTGTAATCATTCTGAATTATTGTCATTGTGATGCGCTGCCACCAAATCGTCCAAACAGTATTATGTGGATAATTCACCTCAACGAGATGCAAGCTAACGTCGTATTTGTGATAGTAATATATTTAAAGCATAAATGTTGAAAAATGAGTGTTTCTCAAGCAAGTATTTCCAATACCATTAACAGAGCGCGATCAAAATTAATGTCGTATAAATATTAACACGAGCTTTGCAAGTTTGTCTTGATAAGTGGTGCAGTAAAGTGTGCAGTCTTAAATCAAAGTGTTATTTTCTTTAGTATCGCCACAGGCCACCAGACATAAACTTTTTGGTCATAATCTTTCACCCATAATCCGCTCCAACAACTTTATTAGCATACCTGGCGCCTTCCGTTGCACGCTGGAGAGTAATTTCCCGCAGTTTCATATGAAATATGCAGGAATATTGACACACACTAGCGCCCCAAAAACATCCAAGACGCTTAAATCTGCGACAAAATCTAAAACCATGCATATGAAATAATTATTGATTTTTAACAATAAGAAGTTTTCGTAGGAATTTTATCGTTGATCATTTTACCATTATGAAGAATGGACGATAATTGGCATATGCAAACAGTATGCACATCAGGAATCAAGGATATGAGAGATCGTGAAAGTCCGAGGGACAAATAAGTCAATACTATCGAGAAAATATTGAACAGCGAATTAAAAACAACACAATAATCAAATTGAAATTACGGATGCAATCAGTGATTGTGGCCAGGTTTGATGAATTAAATCATCAATGAAAAGTCAATTCCGATATTTCGCTACATGTCTAGGACTTCCTCATGGAGGAGTGTTGGATATTTCTTATAATTTATCAAGAATGAATTTATCAGATCCACTTACATTTTAAAATACACACAACAACAGCCAACAGAAAGCACATTTTTTCTACTGGAACGAATATGAAATTCGAGATGTGTTTTGGAATTTTCCTTTTTCGACGCTACTGTGCTCAGTTCGACACTCGCCTAACTCATCTGACCCGTGATTGCGACCGTGAGGCCAGCTCGTAAGTTTTGCATTGGATATTGGTCACTTTTATCTTCATGAAAATTCGATCCTGATCTGAATTTCAAACAGGGTCGATGTATAAAGTAATACGCTGCCAGCTTCCGCCTTTGCTTATTTCCAAGTACTTCAATTCATTACTTTATTGGAAAGAGATTCAAACATTCAATTCTATATGGAAAGTAAACAACTAGGAGGATAGTTTGCAAAGATGTAGTCATATAGTTCCATCATAAAAAAATCACAAAACAAGTTTCCACTTTTTCAAAGAATTTTTTACGGATCTCACTTATTTTTTCAAGGCCCTACAATCTTTACAGTATATAAAATATATGTACAGTTGATAATACAATGGTTGAAGCTGACATACAATACCTTAAAATACATGTACAAATTTAAATTCAAATGTAATAATTCTTTTCGCTCCTGAAGATGGTTAACGTGTATCCAAAACTGTAGGATCAGGAAAAAAAATTATGTATTTTCAACTGAATTCTTTTATTCTCAAATTTTCGTGAGTTGATGTATAGTTTTATCCAATCTTGAGTACTTATTTCATCTACAAAGAGAATATAATCATGAATGTAGCATACTATCTAGTATTTTCATTAACAGGCATTCAATACTACTTCGTAGAGACATCGTCCTGACGACATTTTAGAGATTCTTGAACCATGCACCACCTAGCGGATAACTAAGTGAATCAATATCGTAATCGTTGAAGACAGTCTTCTAGAAGTAAGAGACAGAGTTTCGTCAGTTTTTGACATTTGTGTCTCCTCATATAATAGCAGTAGAACAAATTGTACCTACTGTAATTACTAATGAGTTACAAAAATGAATAATCATAAATCAAATTTGATTTGAAGCATCGTCCCTATTTGTTTCCACTATTTTATGAATCATATTCTTTGCACGGACATATAGTATTCAAATCCCTATAAATGTAACTATGTCATGACGATATCAATATAGAGACTGCGACCTATCTCCAAGACAGGATCCCTGATGTCTAGTCATTCTCAATACTTTCCCTAATTTATAGTACTGAAGGCAAATTTAGTTGAATATTCATATTTAGAAATCGCCTTTATTTGTTTCGATTTAAATCTTTTTTTGTTGCGATCAGAGACTAGTGACATTTGCACTAATAGTTCTTTTAGAAAGTCACCAAAGCATCACTTGGAACAGAGCAGGATGTTTGGAAATACCAAAAATCTAATACGTGAAGAATAAACTTTCCAACCAATTTTTAATCATATTGCTTACACAAAGGAATGTGACTTGGTATACCTGAAGTTTATATGGAGAATGTGTAGAAAACAAGTGTCCCATTATAATTATATATTAATACGTGAAGAGAAAACTCTCGACATCTTTGCATATTGCATGCACAAAGAAATGTGAGATTTGGCATACTTGAAATTTATATGGAGAAGGTGTGTAGGAAGTGAAAATTATATACAGATGTTCCATTTTGATTTTTATATTAATATATGAAGAAAAAAAATTGTAATCTTTTTGACTTACTTGTACCAAGTACAAGGTAGTATTGTGAGACCGACAAAACTCACTTATCGAAATTTTGATGGAAATATCCGTTTTAAGCATCCCTGAATCCATTTTGACTATTTTCGGCTTGATGTCGGTACATATGTGCGTGCGTTCGTTCGTTCGTTCGTGCGTTCGTAACTCGTAAATTTCAGAACTGGTTGAACGCATAATATTGAAATTTTGTATTTAAGACTGGTATAGGGTCTAGTTGTGCACCTCGCATCGAAACTTTTTTCGAATTTTTCTGATAAATCCATCAGAATGATCAACCGTAGGACGTTGAAATTCAGTATTTGAACTTAATGTTGTATCGGAATAGTTATCTGCTATGTTTGTTTGAATCGACTAAGCTAAAAGTGCACTTTACGTGAAACTTTTTTTAAATTTTTTGC
The DNA here is from genome assembly GCA_963989225.1 of Dromius quadrimaculatus. Taxonomy (NCBI): domain Eukaryota; kingdom Metazoa; phylum Arthropoda; class Insecta; order Coleoptera; family Carabidae; genus Dromius; species Dromius quadrimaculatus. Next base: position 12,353,455 of record OZ022328.1, read on the forward strand.
ATAATCCTAGAATGATCAGCTATAGCATATTGAAATTTAGTGTTTTAACTTGTTGTAGCATCAAAATAGTTCCCACCATTTTTGTATTAATCGGCTGAGTTTATATGTATAACAGTCATTCAGAATCTGCCGTATAAAACAATCAATTTAGTTGAAATGATGAGGTAGGCAATGATAATCTGTTGTCAATTTTTCGATTTTGTTTGACATTGTACATGTCAAAATATAATTAAAATTATATTAATTATAATCTGGGGAGACAGAAAGCTTTATTGAATAAATTTGTGTATGTATCAAATGATGAACAAGTAAGTCACGTGATGTTTACGTCAGATTATCAATCATATTGCGCGCACAAAGAAATGTGAGATATGGCATACTTGAAGTTTATATGGAGAAGACGCGCAGAAACCCAAAATTATGCAGGATGTCCCATCTTAGGCTCACGTGAGGAGAAAACTTTGTGGCACAAAGAAGTGTGAGATTTGCATGCTTGAAAATCATATGGAAAAGGAGTGCAGAAAGCTAGAATTATATACAGGCTGTCCCATTTTCATTTTATGTGAAGAGAAAACTTTGTACTGCCGCTCGAAAAAATATTATATTTGGCATACTTGAAGTTGGTATGGAGAAGTGCAAGTAGCTAAAATCATATTCAGGCTGTCTTATTTTAATTTCACGTGAAGGGAGAACTCTATACTGCTCGCACGAAGGAATGTGAGATTTGACATACTTGAAGTTCATATGGAGAAAAAATTTAGAAAGCTGAAATTTTATACAAGCTGTTTCATTTTAGGTTCACGTGAAGAGAAAACTTTGTAGTGCACGCCCAAGGAAATATAAGATTTGGCATACTCTAAGTTATATTGTCGGCCTAGGTGGCTTAGTGTGTTTAGGCAGCGCTCAAGTGTCCCTTTCCGCTATCCACTAGTGTCGTGGCCTCGAATTCCACCCGGGGCATGATTGTTCATGTATGTCGTTGAATAATTTGAGCAAAATGTATATGTAATGTGATAAGAGCTAAGAGCTTGGGGAGCTGTCAAAATATTATTATTATCACATTATTATTATCACTTCAAGTTTATATGAAAAAGGAGTGCAGAAAGCTGAAATTATATACAGGCTGTCCCATTTAAGGTTCACGTGAAAAAGAAACTTTGTATCGCGACTGTGTGACATTTGGCATACTTGAAATTTAGATGAAGAAGGAATGCAAAAAGCGAGAATTGTATACAGGTGTTTCATCCTAATTCACATCAAGAGGAAACTTTGTACTGCGTGCACAAAGAAATGTGAGACTTGGCATACTTGAAGTTCATATGAGAAGGAGTGCAAGCTTCAATTAAAAACGAAGAATTCCATTTAAATTCAACTTTTGTAACGCGCTCACGAAGGAATGTGGGATTTGACATACTCAAAGTTCATATGGAGAAGGAGTGCAGAAAGCTAAAAGTACATACAGGATGTCTTATTTAAATTCACCGCTGAAAACGATATTATTTTTTGCTGGAATATATCGAGAAACATACACCGAATAAAAATATGTCTCAAGTAGAAGTTAAACGATTTCTTCCTCCTCCATGGAGCAGGAAGAGAGAATCACTCTGAAATCTTGAATGAGAACTACAATTTTTCATTTCAGATACAGAGAGGGCGTCAAATACTGAGTTAATTTTACCTGAAACCCCTGGGGATGTAGAGTTAAATTCAATAATGTTCAAACTTAGTAATATAATCAATTGAGGTCGAATTTTGACCACTGGGCGACCACTAGTATAAATTATGTTGGCTACATAAAGCACATCTAATATAATCAACAGAAATGTATATGAAATTAAACTGTCAAGAGTGACGGTAACTAATACTGTGATGCCGGTTGTTCGACGACAAAACTTCGTTAATAAAACTACAAAAATAGTCGGTTTTCTTCTTCACACTCATAAAAGTACATGATTTCAAGAAAGAAAAAGAAAAAGTCAATTTATATTAATCTTGTAGAGATCTCGCGCTGCGCTCATGACGGCACGCACTCATTTAGCCTAGAACAAGGATCTATAACAAGACCCTTGGACTCACAGATTTACAAAATACAAGCTCAGTGCCCTGACCTAATAAAATGACAGCGCCGCTGACCTGATTTTGAACAAATTCATTTCCAGTAGAACTGAATTGAAAAATAGGAAGTCAACTTGCTTTGTTCCAAAACAAATGTATAACTAGAACTTATTTCTTCAGTGATCCTGTTTATTACACATCATATATAAAGTCACTGATATTCCAACCATTAGGAACAGTTTGCAGGTAGATATTTCATAAAGTTCATAAACACTAATGCCAACTCATCCTGCAGATTCACGACTAAGTAACAATACAATTTATATGTTGTAATCTTCCAAACTTTAGTTAATACTGTTGGGTTGAACTTTTCATACGAGATCATGTTATCCTCGCAACTGTATTGTTAGATTTATAACGGATAGAAGTCACCTATCGTCGCTTTATTATACCAATATAGTTTGGAGTGCAAGATATTTATAATAACTTCCCGTAGCTTAGCGACTGGAGACTTGGAGAGTTTTCTCTCGTCGTCCTGAAATTGTTACCATGGTGATGAAACTAATGAATCTGAAAGTGTATTGAATTTTCAACAGGAATATCCAGCAACATGTGTCATATTTCGCAGCTCAGAATTACTTATTTCTTCAAATAGAATAAATAGGGACTGAATGAAGTGAAATGTAAAATATGATTCCATGTTGGATGAACTAACATAATTAACTTCTTCAGTCAGTATGGTTCGAGTATCTCAAATAATAATTTTCGTGAAAGTCGCGTTCATCAGCTTTCCCGTCTCGTTTTCGTTCAGTTCGCCGGACATGGCCATCAGAGTCCTTGGTCCTTTGCTTTCATCCATCATCGCAATGAATGACCAAGATGAAGCGATGTCAACTCGGACAGTTATACGAACCAACCCAACGTCGGTGCTGTTATTACTCTTCAACAATCATCTATCAACATTTAGTAAATAGTAATGTGCCTGATGCTCCAGCAAGTACGCGCACTGCATCAGCTGCCATTTTTCTTAATTACTGCAAGGAAAACACCCCGTATGTGGCTGATGAGTTCGACTCGAAAGATTAATAGCCGTTAGTGAATTTGTGGATATTTACGGAGGAAACATAATTTATATCTCCTGTTTGCTCTCTTGAACTGAATCAGTTAGCATTTTATTCATCGCATTTTTTACTCAGCAACGTTGGATCTACAAAATCGTTGCATTCTGTCGCCATTATTGCTCATTACTGGATTGTTTTAATTGTGCAGTGCAGTGTGTTCATGAAAATAAGTGCACACAGGGATAATGATTTACTGGAGATGCTGTTAGCTTATGGTGGAGCAGAGCTGAATCAACTGTTTCTACAACTTCTATATTGAGAATATATTTTCTAATGGCGGCATCCCAATCATCGTGTATTACTCAGGGTCACCTATGCTTACGGAACTCTGTTTTTTTGCGGCAAATTTGTAATCCATCAAATTGAAAATACAATGAAGAAGCTTCAAGGATCAAAGAAAGTATTATAGATGAATAAACATATAATTGGTTCCAAAAATTTGTAGAAGAATTTTATACTTCAAACATTCTAGAAATGATTATGATTGGACAATGTACTGCGGTCAGGATTGAGAATCCTTTGGCGTTGATCGTGATGATATACTTTTTCCGAAAAAAGTTGTGAGATCCTATAAACCAGGCGCTCACTAAAAGAAAAAGGGAATCTTCAATTTTACTGAATAAGCATGAGCCTTAAATAATATCGATTGTAATAATCATGATGAATGTTATATATGTGAGTTCTCCCAGCTTTTTAAAGGAATATACACTCACAATTATCCTAGCAGGGTGTGACGAGCCCTTGAATTCTTCTTCAATGCTTCGCGTACAGTTACACATCATAGAACTAGATCGCGGTGCAGAACCCCTTCCTCCGGATTATTAACACTCTTTTGAAACTTTGTGAGTGGCTTTATTTTGATGAGTCTGACAACTTTTTCATCTGCAAAAATCTTTGAACCTGCTACATTTACCATCGAACAGCCTGAAAAGACGTCGATTTTATGATTTATTCTTGATCAATAACATCACTATCTTTTATAGTTTAATCGTAAGATAATAATAGCGAAAACACACACAATATTTTGTCTGATGAAAATATTACGGCATTCGGCGTAACTCCCATCTCCGACATGTCAAAACTACAAGTTTTGTTAGATTATTAACATTCTGTCAGAATTCTCAGTACTATCAAATAAACATTAGTGAAGTTGATTGATGATATTGTCTAATAAGATTTCTGCTGCATATTTTCAGTCCGAAGCTCTGAAAATGTCAATTCTATGATTTTGATTTGCTGATTAAGACTCATTTATTTCAAATGCTTTTCTTTTTGAAATGATGTACAGAAGACATTGGTATGATTGTCTGACAAAATATCTGCTGCATATTCATAAAAAATTCAAAAACTTATTTTGCGAATTCTCACTGATGATATTATGTTGAAATCGATCTCTATAGATAAGTAACGTGATATTCTCCAATGTAATACCATAGAAGGTAGAAAGAATAATTTTCTTCCACCTGGCAATAGTCTTTATACCACGCCTATGCAATTCCCTATCTCATCTGTGTTGCAAAAGTGAAGCCAAAATGTAATATTGTTAAAGAGAGAAAGTAACTGAGAGATAGGTTGAGGCGGGCCCATTTTTGTATGGAGTTAAATGGCTAGGTTCGGTTTATTTGGTATTTTCATGTGAATATATGTTGTAAAGTGGGAAGAAAATGCTTTGTGACAAATTTTGATACTGGGTACAAAACATGTAAAAAGAAATTTTCTCTTTCTTCTGCACCCAAAGATGATATTTTATTAAATAAGTGGCGAGGATTATCATAAAAGAATGCTTGTCTGGAGATGTAAAAGTGATAAGAAATTATTCTAAAATTATATTAAAATTAAAGGTTATATCAATGTTTCAAATTATTGAACGTATCTAATCTAAACTTTTAGTGAAAAATTCAACTTCAAGAAAACTTCTTATCAATAAAGAATATGAATATTTCTATTCATGTTTTGAAATCAATAGAGATGTGATAATTGTTTACAAATCCACCGTACAGTATAGCATGGAACTGTTCAATTATGTGACAAATATATTAATACAATTACCGTTCAAATATTTCCGACTAAAAGAAAATGCATGTCCGAGTATTTTTTCAAATTGTCCGAAATATTTAAGCGTCTCTAAAAAAACAAGGAAATCTCTTATAAAACAGGATGTATCTTTGGAAAAGGCCAAGCTGTGCAAAAAAGAGAGAGCTATTAAAATGTAGATAGAATTCATCTTCCATTTATCCGATTAAAATAATTTCAAATTTTTAGTAGAAGACACATCATCCCTAGAAATAAATTCGAATCAAAAGCAAAATTTGGATTCAGAGGACTTGTAAGAATTTTTTTGATTTGAAAATTATATCCATCGAAAAAAAAACAAATTTTCATCAATGAGATATTGTAGACAAAATATTTTGCTTTCAGAAGGGAATATAAAAATAAACGAAATTTTCTCATGAATATCACGAATGTACGCAATTTAGGAGATTTTTGCTAAGTTTTTTGCTAATATTTTCTTCTGGTATATAAGAAATTGTTTGGGTATATTTTCTCAATTTTATTACGCCCATTGTAATATGAAATATTCATAAAATTGTTGATGTATCTGTTATTCATAATAAGAAAACTCTTATCCAGAGAATCATTTATAATAATGTTTCATAATAATGCACTTTTTCATTGCAGATTTTAATAAATAGAAATGCTAATTTTCTCTCACTCTTTTGTCTTTCATTGAATAAATAATGAAGTATTTAACGTAATGCAAGTATTGAATTTATCTTGCAATTGTTTTTTATTGGAAAAAATTCAAATATAATCTCATTTCTGTATATGAAGCATGCAAAGCTGGGCCCGCTCTCGCTATCTCTCTCACGTCTGCCGCATTACATTTTAGGCTTCATGTTTTCCAACTGAGTGTCCGCTCCTCTATTATTCTCCTTCGTGCTGTATACCTACGCTCTCCATCTTTTTCATATTTGAAACATATCTGCAAGTGTCATCGAGGTTGGTGATTCGGACCCCATGCGATCTTGTTATTAGTTTATAAATATACATCACTTCATTTGAATATATATTCCAGATTTTATTACAGACTTAGATAATAATGAGGATAAGGATGACAGTAGCATTACTGAAGACAATGAATATGACATCCGTGCAGATGGTGAGAATTCATCAAAAGGTGAATCTAATACTGATTAAATTCAATATTTGCTCTAAGAATTATCTTCCTCCAAAGCATGTTTTCTTTTATATAAATTATAGAAATTTAATTTCAAATTTTCCCATTATTCTTGGAAATCTTTGAGATATCAATAATTTAGAATCGTATGGAAAATATCATTTTGATAGGCTTTCTAATGTTGAAACAATTTTTTCTAAGCTTGTTTCTTGTTTCACATCTGCTCCCAATTTTCCGCTTTCCTTTGAAAATTTTCTCTATAATAATGATATTTTCAAATTGTATGTTCAGTTTTATCTCAATATATATTTTTACTTCTTTTTTTACATGTTGCACTATATTGTGGAGAAAATATGAGAAAAAATTTTTGCGAATGAAAAGGCGCTATGGACCAAGCTATGAAAATGAAGACGTAGAAATTTAGAGAATATTATTTTCCGATCTCACAAATAGATTTACAATATTGCGCGCATACAAACACAGAAAACGCTATTTCTTATCTTCTTATTTACGGACAAGTGTTAATCAGCAAACCAAACTCATAGAATTGACATTTTTAGAGCTTCGGACTGAAAATATGCAGCAGAAATTTTATCGGACAATACTACCACTCAACTTCACTAATGTTTATTTGATAGTACTAAGAATTCCAACAGAATGTTAATAATGATCTATACATTCTTTCAGAATTATATCATAATAAATAGACTTTTTTGATTTTAATTCTGTATATTTTATTTTATTTTTGACGTTTCGACTCTCTAACCGAGCGTCTTCATCAGAAAAAATGATACAAAAATAAACAAGGCAAGAAGGTATCTAGATAATTGGATATTTAAAATTGAAAATATACAGATAACTAGATGTGAATATGTGGATTCCACATTTAGTGCAAAAAGAACAAATTCCTCTGGCATTTACCCAAAGTCTGAGGAAAAACCACGTAAAAACCTCAACAGAGGAATCAACGGTATGAGTCTTGACAATTATTAAATCTTTTTCTCTTTAATAATTGTCAAGACTCATACCGTTGATTCCTCTGTTGAGGTTTTTACGTGGTTTTTCCTCAGACTTTGGGTAAATGCCAGAGGAATTTGTTCTTTTTGCACTAAATGGGGAATCCACGTATTCACATCTAGTTATCTGTATATTTTCAATTTTTAATATCCAATTATCTAGATACCTTCTTGCCTTGTTTATTTTTGTATCATTTTTTCTGATGAAGACGCTCGGTTAGAGAGTCGAAACGTCAAAAATAAAATAAAATATACAGAATTAAAATCAAAAAAGTCTATTTATTAGAATGTTAATAGTGTAACAAAACTTGTAATTTTAACATGTTGGAGATGGGGTTTGCGCCGAATGCCGCAATATTTTCGTCCTACAAAATATTGTGTGTGTTTTTGCTATTATTATCTTACGATTAAACTATAAAAGAGAGTAATGTTATTGATCAGTTTCGAAGATTTTCGCAGATAAAAAAGTTGTCGGACTCATCAAAATGAAGCCACTCACAAAGTTTCAAAAAAGTGTTAATAATCCAGAGAAAGGGGTTCTGTACCGCGGTTTAAACCTTCAGCTGCTGTATTTTGTTTTGGGGCAATTCACAATCAGTTTTCAGACTTTGTTCTCCTTGTTAGTTCTACAAACCGTAGTTCTGTTTGAATATCACTTAATCACTTACCGTAGTACCACTAACCAGTCCGAATGAATATTTTTCAATGTGATTGGAGTCAGGTTATATCTTTGTAAATGTCAAATACCTAGAATACAACTTTGTGATCATATGATCTTTGTTTATGCCATGTACTCATCGTTAATAGGGAGTTTTTGCAAGCCTTCGCTATTGATACGATAACGCTAACATAGAAAACAATTTTCTTGAAAAATGCTTGCTCAATAGTGCTAGCTTTAATCACAGTGCACTTACAAGAAACTTCAAGGGTTAGCAAACATCAATAACATAACAATGGATATATTTGTCAATTCCAGTAACAGTATCCAAAGAAAATCGTTTTTGACGTTAGCGTTAAAGTTTCATTAGCGGAGGCTTGCAAAAATTCCCTAATATCTTCGACTGTTTGACTGTTATCCTATAAAATACTTTGTATACTTTATTTACTGCATTTGTTTACCGTCACTTTGACTCAACCAATGAATATCGACGTTCGACATTTCGCAACTCTATCGACCATGAACTCAAATAACAATGTAAATAAATAATTTTGTTATAATATTATTCAAATGGCTTAAAATAAAATGCAACTGATGCAAATACTTACCACAGCTAAAAATAATCTAGAAAATTTGATTGTGACGGAATAAGTACTTTTGAAACAATTCCTTCTTTTTGTAGAGTATCTCTTCTTCACATTATTTTCACAGCGCTAAATTAGAATTAATTTGTAGAACACAAGTTTAGTGAGGTTTCATCAAATTTTGAGTATAAATAGGTCTTTGTAGCCTATTTAAGTCACTTCTTTGAAAGTTTAACTATCGAGGGATCTTCCAAAGTATTCTATTTTATTTTTTTTTCGTTTGACGTCTGTTCGAAGTTTTGTGCTAAGCTTGTTTAGTGCGAGTGTCTAAGACGAACTGTAAATCCAATTGTTTTTTTTTAATTCCGTAAAAAAACTTACAATCATTTTGCTGTTTTTGAACCAAGAATCATTTTACTAGCTTTTTGTCGTCCAGGGGTTAAGTCCGTGCCGCAAACGTTGGATTAACCTAACGTAGCGTCACCGCTGACGAAGTCGAAAAGTAGAGTCACTTTTTGGAAATCAGTTTGGCTTCACAAGCATAGAACAATGTTTGAAGTAATTCATCGTTTGAGGAATCGCTTTACGATTCCGCGAATATCGATTGTCTTGGGCAGTCACCGCATCGTTGTCAACCTTCAGCCAATCTACTTCCGTGCCAATTCCTGCGATATGAATGTTGTATGCTCATCAGATACGTTTGTGTGCAAATAAGTCTCGTAGTCACACTTACCTCCTGAATATTATTCTTTTGACAACCCTCTTAGCTATCCAGCGTCCAGTCGTCCGACTTTAGATGCTGCGTCACCGGCCGCATTGGTGCCCGAGCATATCATCTGCAATTTCGACGACCCCGCAAACCACGAGGCTCCGTTATAAGGGTTCTAAGCCCTAACTACAGTACATGGATTGTGCAGCAGCCAGAAACAGACCATGGTTTTAGTTTTACTAATCATCTCTAACGGCGGCGTCCCAATCATCCTATATTTGTAAAGATCAACCAATATCTTTTAGAAGCTGGTTCTCTGCCACCAATTTGTAATGATAATCAGATCAAATCAATGGCGGTCGGTGCAAGATTGCTCTAAGGCGCCGCTTTCTCTTTTGAATTTCAAAAAATATTATAACAAAAACAAATATCCCGATATTATATATAATAATATTGCAATTTCTATTAGTTTTATCACTTTTATTAGACATTAGACAAGACTTTAGTACCTGCGCTCTTTCAGATACATAAGTCACGACCCGCCACTGGATCGAATCGTTCTCAAAGATATGAAGTCAATAATTTTGACGAATTTGAATACATTGCGATGATATTTGCTTTTTAGGAATATGATATTAAATGATCATCATATAAAATTACGAGTGAAAATGAGGTCTGAAAGTGGGTGCAAATAAATTTGTCAACAAAATGGGATACATGGAAGTCAAACTGATAAAATCATGCCGTAAATTCGAATCAATATGAGCCCACAGATATCAACGGACAAATTTCATTTAAATTGACACCCGTCTCCTCCACTTCCATTGTTAGAGATGTAATGTTTCCAAATATAGAACATATAATGGCTGACAATATTCCAAATGATTTATTGTTCTTTATTTATTAGAGCCTGTGAGTTTCATTGTTTGAGAACTTTTCTCATCACAATCTCATTGCTGATACAATCAAAAATTTATTCTAACACTCTTGCTTGTATAAAACAGAGAATACAGACAATCATAGAACTATTCCTATTATTGTTAATAAAAACTTTGGAATTTATGTTGGTTGTAACTCTGATTGAGTAATGTTCTGCGAGAACTTTGCTTGTTTTATCCAGCATGGTAACAACAACCAACTACTAGCGTCATCAATATGCCCGTTAAACCATCTCATAGTGCTTCGCTACGTGAGAGTCTAGTAAAACACGCTTGTGGGCAAAGTTGAGCAAATCACGACGCCATTGTGCCCATCACACGAGCAGAGCAGCTCATCAGACTCTGGGATGAAGTCTTGCTGAAGTCCATGAAGCTCGGACAACGTCCGGGACGTGCGAATTGACACCAGGCGCCAAGATGGATTTTATAGTTCAGTAACAACTGGACGAGCTTTTATCGCGAAACGAACGGCCACCACATTAAAAGTTGTGAGCTTTACGACCAGGAGGAATTAGCTATCACCTAAATAAAAGATTCTAAGTTTTTTTGAAACAGAGAAAACGATGGGAAAGAATTTTATTGGTCTCCACTACTAAACAAAAGAAAATTCATTTGTGGTCTGAACTTTCATTATTGGTATACAAGAGAAATCTATAAGATGCTATACCCAATGGGTAACATCCACGACACTGCTTGGATTAATTTATTCTGAGGTTTTCCCCAATAATGTAATTGTGATATCATCAAGTTTCAATGTGCACGTATCTTATATAATCGAATACAAATAATCGTTGCTATTCAGTAATTTTCTCGTTTTCTGTTATCGATCGACAAGACGATAGTAATCGATTACACTGCAAATTGGCATTCTGTTAGTCTCTGGACAATTAAAATTGAATAATGGCAGTCAATAATATGAATTTATTGATCATCATTGTTACAAAAATTTCGTCTTACATCTTTTTTGTACAATTATTTTCTCATTCTATACCCATGTCGCCATGTGTATAACAAATTTGTACTAATTTTGTAAATTAGTACTTGCTGGTGACTCTTTATTGAAGGCGCTAATTTGGAGAACATGCGCGTCTTGTTCGCCCTCTTTCGTTCCTGGGCTGTTGTTGCAGACGTATTTGTTTTGAGGAGTCTTGTTATTTTTTCTAGTTCTGAATTTTGTAGATATTTTATTTTATTAAAATCAGTGTTATGATCTTGAAAGTATTTTGTTTATTATTTGTTCACGTTATTCCAAATTTAGTATAATTTTTGCTAGTCATTTCATTTGAAGGCGACTTTGTTCGGAACCTTTTTACAATCTTGAAACTTTTATTATTATTTTTTTTTTTTTTTAAATCTATTTATACACTTTCGGGAGTCTTTAATTACTTTCACTTTAAGTTATTGATCAATTCTTTCCACTCTTGTCTATTTTGTGCTATTCTCTTTGCTTCTTGCCAGCTGATGTTCCTGTGGAGAATTTCATTAATGTTTTTTTCCAGCTCTTCTTTGGTCTTCCTCTATTTTCTTTCTTGTGGTTCTTGCTTTCCAAACTTGCTTCGTCCGATTTTCCTCTGTAATTCTGACTAAGTGACCATACCATGAAACTTGTTTCTTTTCTATGGTCTCATGTATGCTATCTATTTCTAAATTATCTCTTATTCGTTCGTTTCTTATTCTGTCTATCCTTGTAACACGTATCGCATTTCTGATGCTTGTACTTTACTTTTCAGTCTCTGCTCGAGTATCCACGACTCTCTTCCGTATATTAAAGCTGGTCGGTATACAGTTTTGTATAGTGTCATTTTTGTATTGCCTAGAACCGCTTTGTTGAGTGCATAGTAGTTTCTGCTAGCTGCTCGTATTCTTTTGTTGATTTCTGGTTCCATATTTCCTTTATTATTTATTGTTGCTCCTGGATATCTACAGTCTTCTACTTGTTCTAATTCGCATCCGTTTAGCTGTATATTAGTGATTATGTCCTTTTTCGATATCACCATCACTTCTGTTTTTTTGACATTTATGTTCATGTTGTGTTTTTTCAACTCCTCGTTCCATACATTTAAATTATATTTCATATCTTCCTCATTCTCATCAAGGACTGCTAGATCGTCTGCAAATGCACACTCTGCCATTTTAGTTACGGTCAACTGATAATATCCAATGTCTACTTTCTTCGTTTTATCTTTTATTTGCTTCATTATAATATCTAAGAAAACAATAAATAATAATGGGCTTAATGCTCCTCCTTGTCTAAAACCCTGCGTGGTGTTGAATTCTCCTGATATTTTGTTACCCGTTCTTATGTAATTTGATGTTTTCCTGTACACGCTTTTTATGGCGTTTAGTAGTTCTATGTTTATTTGTCTTTCTCCCAATATTTTTGACGTTTGTTTCCATGGTACTCGGTCAAAAGCTTTTTCTAGATCGACAAACGTAATATAGAGCTTGCTTTATTATATCAGAGTTTTTTCTATAAGCCTCCTGATTGTGTATATGTGGTCTTGTGTGCAATGTCCTTTCCTGAATCCGCTTTGTGACCTTTCCATTTCTGATTCCACCTCTTGTCTTAATTTCTTTTCTAGTATGGCTTCATATACTTTGGCTGTCGTGCATATCAGTATGATATCCCTCTGTAATTGTTACAATTTCTATTGTCTCCTTTTTTATGAATGGGGAAAATCACTGCCTTATCCCAATCTTTTTCCTATTGTCCAAATTCTATTCAGCATCACTAATAGTATTTGTTCTCCTGCTGGCCCTATGTATTTAAGTTGTTCTGGTCTTATTCCATCGTGTCCCGGAGCTTTTCCGTTTCTTAGCCTATTTAATGCTAGTTTCATCTCCTCTCCTGTTATATTCTCTGTTCTTCTGTGCTTGTTGATGTTCCCGCATTGCTGGATCTCTTCTTCTTCATAGTCGTTGTTAGAGCATTTTTCTTCCAGCAATTCCTCGAAGTGTTTTTTCCATCTTCCTATTATTTCCTCGCTTTCTTTTAAAATATTCCCTTGTTTGTCATATAGTTGTCTTAATGCACTTTGGTTTCCCTTTCTGCTGTTTTTCAATGTGTTATAGAATAATTTTTATTTTCTCTAAAATTATCTCCCAACTTATTTCCAAACTGTTCCCAAGATTTTGCCTTCGAAATTTTGATAACTTCTTTCGTTTGTTTGTTTTGTTTCTTGTATTCTTCCTTATCTTCCAGTTTTTTTGTATTGAGGAATATTTTCCGTTTCTGCTTCTTCTTTTTAACTTCTTCTCTAACTTCTTCATTCCACCAGTGTGTTTGCTTGTTGTAGCCTGTTTTCCTGATCACTCCGCACGCTCTTTTTGCTGTCTCTTCTAATATATATTCAAATGTACTCCACATTTCTTCTACGTTATTCAAATTTGGTCTCGATGTGCTGTTTATAAGTTCACTTATGTCTTCTTCGTACTTCTCTCTTGTTTATTCCTTTTCCTTTAACTTATCTACTCTTATTTTCATTGTATTTTTCTCCTTTATACTTGTCTTCTGTTTTTATGTTGCCTTATTCATTACTCTTATTTTTGCTATCGTTAGATAATGGTCGCTTCCAATTTCATTCCCTTTTTTCACTCTTACGTCATTAACATTCTTTTTTTGTGTGCTGTTGGTTAGAAAATAGTCTATTAGCGATCTTTCGTCCCTGCTTCGCACTTCTCCAGTCTATTTGTGGATTTATTTGTGCTCGAAGATCGTGTTCAATATTATCAATCCATTTATGATACAGAGGTCTATCAGTCTGTTGCCGTTATTGTTTCTTACTGGCTCACCATGAGTTCCCATTATTTCTTCCAAACCTTTATTCTTGTTACCCACTCTTGCAATAAAGTCACCCATTACGTATATAGGTTCTACTAATTTTTCAAGTTCTAACTGTAGCGTGTCCCAAAAATCATCTTTAGTTGTTTTGTCCTTGTTTTCATTTGGTCCATATATTATCATTATACTTGCTTTGAATCCCTCAATATCTTCTAGTCTTATAGTAAGTATTCTATCATTCACTCCAACCCATTCCTTAATTGAGTGTTCTATTTTTTTATGTATTATGCAACCCCCGCCAGTTTTTGCTCTTTCATTTTCATCGACTCCGCTATATATTAGTGTATGATTATTTCTTAGGCTTGTTATTCCTTCTTCTTTTCTTTTTGTCTCCGTTATTGCTGAAATTTCTAACTCTGCTTCTTCGAATTCATCTATTAATTCTTCTTCTTTGTCCTTTAAACTTCTAATGTTCCATGTTCCTATTTGCATTATCCTTTGTTTATGCCAGTTCGTCTTTATTTGATCCTTCCTTGTTGTTTCATTTGCTATTCGTTTTTTGAACTTTCTTGTTCACTTCTCTCTTCTCTTGATGAATTCTTAGGTCCTTGCTTATTTGCCTCTACTTTGTTTTCCATTGCTGTAACTCTTTTCAATTGCTTGCTCCAGATATATAGTATATTATCGATTGTTATCTTTCGATAACCAATTTTTATTCTTTTTCCTCTTGCCTTCTCTTCTTTTTCGATGCTTCTCATTTCTCTTTGAATTGTCCTTTCTTCCCATGTTAGATCATTATCTATAAATAATTGAAACTTTTACACTAAAGTGATACCCTTGTTCTAGATTCAATTTTTTTTGCTACCAAACGTGATCAGGCGAATATTGATTCGGTGATACGCGATTTTTCGTACATACATTCTAAGTAAAATAAACCCACAAGATTTGTGTTTATCTTCGTTCCTCCCTTCACCTTTCCTCACCTAAGTATATTTGATGTATGAATGATTAGTGAAATTGGTTGATAATACATAATTTAACTATATTTTGGATCCAACGCGCTACGGATTTGCCATTCAACAACTCGTAGTCAAGTTTCTGACGTTGTTTGGTAGTTTTTGGTTTTCAAAGCTTGAAATATTTTGTTGTGGGATTCAGTTCCCGTTTTTAAGCTGTAAAATCCTACGAGTTTGTGAAGATTGATCCAATTTTTTTTAGTAACGAACCACGTTCGTAAATTTATTGACTCGTCGCTAATAATCCTTTTTCTTGTCTTGCTAGACTTTGCATTTTCTTTGTTTTTCTTCTCTTTAATGCCCAGCGTAGTTTTTTTTTTCACTTTGCAAATTTTTAGTGCACAATTTAAAATTAGGTAAATAAATAACTTTACTGATTATTTTATTCAATTTTCACTAAATTTACAGTTTATTCGTTTTTCAATTCAAATCTGAATTTATTCATCCAAGTTTGACGCATCACGTTTGAAGAGAGCTCTCCAATTTTTTTTATAAGAACCTCCTGTTCCAGTTGAATTGGATACTGGTTGGGTTATTTGTTTTCTGTTTTCAGTGTAAACTGCTACGGATCTTAGGAATCTGTGGCCACTTGATACTAGTTTCTGGCCAACTTTACGTTAAGAAAAACATTAACACGTCTACGAAATTAAGAAGAACATTAATACCTCCCGAAGTTGACTACCAGGCGCACGGCCAACCTTAACATCTTCAAGGACTGTTGGGTATTTATCAATGCCCTATAAGACGCAAGATCAACTTTACTTGATTCAGGGAACGTTCTTGTCTGACGTTGTTTATGTGGCTAACAATCCGTCATCTACCTTCTCTGCCGATACTAGTCTTGAGTTCCGCCTGAAGAGGATATTCAGCTAGCGTAATTTTGAACGTCTGTGACGTGCTCTCCAGCTTCCTTCTGGCTGTTGCAGTGAGATTTTTTCTGTATTATAGCTTTGACCATTTTCGTTAGTTACCAAATTTTTTTAATCATAATTTTTGGAATTATTTGCTTTAAATTATTAATAATTTTGTTTATAATTGATTTCGATGTCTATGCTTTATTTTGTTTTTGCTGTCGCTATTGTCTCCCAGAATAGTACCTTTTTCTCCTTTGATCATTTCCTGGGAGTGGCGCCCATTTCCTATTTTTCAGGTCAAATATTTCCGGTGCCCTTATTAATAGTCAGCCTGGGTCTTAACTTTCAAGGTAAGATATTCCAATACTTAAATATAGTGTCAATCAGAAGTACATTGAGTTTTTGCTACCAAATAGTGAAGAAACATTACCTTTTTCAATTTCCTACTGCCATCTTGGAAATAGGAAGAGGTACATCATTTTCAAATCAATTGTCGATTACTTATGTCAAAGTTAGACAGATATAGCGACTATTCCTGCTCTTCTCTCTTCAGTGGGGCACCAGCCCTTGGTGGGCTTAGGTTTTCAAATTGATATTACGGAGCCAATCAAAATACTCGTAGCACCTAAGTGATGATGCAAGTAGTTGTATTCATACTTGAATAAAAAGATCTAAGCCCAATTCATTTTGTACATGAATAGTAAAAGCCTCTCAATTCTACATTTGATAAAGCTCCTAGATCAATCAATTAATTTATTGTTTACGTCGATTTCAAATATGTATATGACATAGAAAGTTATCAACATCAGAGAATACCAATACCAATGATAAAGGATTCACATCAATATCTTTGTAGATATAATCAAGTCTAGAGATAACAACGAATGCGTACATACTAATGAATTCAAAAATCATTGAAAAACACAGATCTATTCAACAATATTCAATCATAATCTAGTATTCCATCAATATTATGTTCGAATATATTCTAAAGTTCCTAACGTGAAACAATCAATCATTCGATTCTGCTCGCGAATTATAGATTGCTTATTTCTCATTAGTCTTACTTAAACTTCAAATGAACTATAAATTTTTGTTGTTTTGTTTTCAAAGTCGATCTGTGATAATGAGTATTTAGAAATTTGTTATGATCAATTACATTCCTTGAAAAAGATTAATGTTGGAAATATATTGATAGTTTGTGAATAGAATGTACAAAAATTTGTTTCTTTGTAAGTTTTACGATGGACAATATTTCCTCGAGGATAAAATCGTATTTGTGTGGATATTTATACGAGTATGTTGGAATCAAAGAGGTTTTTGTTCCCCTGCTTTCGAATTGGAGAAAACAATCTATTTCATGTAGATTTCAAATACAAAAGAAGTAATAATAACAAAATAATACATTGTGTTCATTATTTGAAGCTTGAATTTTACAAAATATTCGCTTTGTATGAATTATTCAATGTTGATATGAATATAAGTAAATCGTTAATCCAATGCTGTGGATTAGGTTTAACTCTTTTGGGGATCTGAGTCTTGTTAAAGCATATACTACAAAAATAAGCACTTGTTGTTGTTGTTATTGTTGTACAACTTGAATGAATTTTCATAATTCATACGTAATGAACAATGGAATACAATGCGCAAAAGTATAATTCTGTAGTTTCTGTATATGCAAGTAAATCAAAATGATATTCCTGTTTTCAAGACCTGTTTAAATGATATATGCTCACATTAAAATACTCCCGTATATTACATCAATTCAAATGTAAATTTCTTTCATAAATCTTCAGTTATATTTCGAAATAATTCATAAGAATGTAATAAAACCAAATCTGAACAAATAAACAGATATCCGACCAGAACACAATAACTCAAAGCGTATCAAGTTTTTTTAACTATCGAACTTTTTCATCAGGGTGAATCAGTAAAAAGAGAAGAGCCCGCGAATCCAGAGATTGAAAAATATGATATGACCACAACACTTACAAATAACCTGTCAAAATATCTCCTCCATCATTATACGCAATCGTGAATTGAGGTGGCTGTGGAGAACTGCAGTGCCGGCTTGAAGTCAAAACTTTGACTATGCATAATTTCTTTATCATTCTAGATGTTGAATAAAACCAGAAACAGTCAATTTATAGCTACATGAATAATTATCTCGAATTCTAAACAACAACAGACAGACTTCCAGTTCGAATATTTTCTCCTTGAAATTTTACAAAAATAATACTACGGAATGTTTTCGGCTTTCGAATAATTTATCGATTCATTTTACTTTAAGTGTCTCAAGAACTGCTTATTGGGACAGAATTGTCCCAGATTTGCTGAATATAGCCATCACAAGCGACGAGTCGTGAGTTTATGTGTATGATTTAGAAAAAAAGGACACTATTTCTTTTTGATTCTTGCATAGAAGTATTCTTAAGAGTTTCCACGAGAATGCGCAAAAGACAAAACTTGCATTTTGGCAAGACAATAATTTTATTCCTCAGCATGATAAAACCCGTGCTCGGAGACTATTCGACAAGATTCCAAATTCCTGTGCTTTTACAAACCTGCTTTTCTCCCAGCCTTGACCAGTTTTCCAAATACAAAATTTTGCTGAAAGGGAGACTATTTAACTCAATTAAAGACTGTAACGATAACCTCGCTGTTGGCCCTTTGGCGTCGCGGTCAAAACTGCTGACGGTGTGCTCGGGCGCCAATACGGTCGGTGGCGCAGTTTGTGAGGCAGACGGCTGGATAGCTCAGAAGGAAAGGATTAGAGTTGTCAAAATAATCATCAGGAGGTAGGTGACACAATGAGATTTATTTCACATAAAAACGACGCCGATGAACATACAACATATATTTTACAGGAACTTGCACAGAGATACTTGGCTGACGGTGACGGGATGGCTGTACATGACACTCGACACTAGCGGTCGTTGTATGGTTCCAGGAGGTCGCAGATGACGAGAAACTTTAAAACAAACTAATCGTGAAGCGATTTCCCAAACGGTGGATTAACTTATATTCGATGCTTGTGAAACCAAACTGGCTCCCAAGTAGTGACTCTACGTTAAACTAGCTCAACGCTGTGAAGCGAATGATGACCCCCTCAACGGTGATTCTACGTTAAAATAATCTAACACTGCGAAATCACGAAGACTTCGTCGGCGGCGACGCTACGTTAAGTTATTCCAACACTGTGAAATCAACAAGGACGTCGCCAGCGGTGCTTCTACGTTAAATTATTCAAAAAATATTCCAAGTCCAAAAACAGCAAAAGTATTCCAAGTTTATAACAGCAAAAGCAAACAAATCTAAGTTCCTTCTACGGACTTATAGAAAAAAAAAACTCACAGATTGTGTCAGACAGTTGTGCTCACGGACTTAGCACAAAAACTTCACTTGGACGGTAAACACTCTGAAGATGACACTCGATATCGGAACTAGAAGTGTACTTTGGAACGGCTACTCAGAGGACTGGACTTTCAAAGAAGTGACATTAGTCAGCCAGAAGGCCTTATTCATACTTAAATTTTAATGAATCCTTACTTAGCATGTTTTCAAAATTAATTTCATATTAACGCTGTCAGTAATATAAAGATGAGATACAGACAAAAAGAAGAAATCATTTCACAGATTCAAATTTCTTTACAATAACAACTTTCCTATTACTCTACTGTTAAATAAATCTTTTCATGATTATATTTCCTTGAAATTAAAATTGTCCTAAATATCTTTTTATCTGTCGGTAACGTAGGTAATGCTATGTCGGTAAGTTTCAAACTTCCAAGTGTCAGATCTTTTATTTGGTTGTTTCAAAGGTCGAACCTAACATCACACAGAATATACGATTTACAACATATTTACAGAACAACGGTTGATTACATTCAGAGTTTATTAACGGAAAGGCACAAGACATAAATACAGATCAAGCAATGTCGGTTGAATTTAATTTCAGGTGTTCTCAAAAACTTAACCTCATTCAACCACATGTGAAATAATAAAACAGATTTATTTCAGCTGATGACTGATAATAATAAGGTAAACGGTGGTGTATGTTTAAGCAGAATTACAAAATTTAAAATTTATAGGGTGAGCAAGATGGGAACTGGGTTTTAAAATATTTGACGGTAGCAGAAGGCTTTTGGATATGCAACTGTGACGAAGTTTTGGGGCATAATTCGTCACAAGACATCTTGATAAATACAGGAAAGTTTCTTCATACCCTCAGAATAGAAAATTCACGGAAATACTTCCATCATTGAAGTCGATGTGCTTTGTAAGAAGACGACTACTATAAACTCAGTCTTAAAACTTTCCAATTACACCTCGTACTGCACGGGGACACATTGGTACTAGGCTCGTAGCTGTAGACGCATGAAAATAGTCTGACTTCAAATAAATGAAACAAACATGGCTTGATTTTCATACGTTACCTAATGATTATGATAATTTCGAGACATCATTCGAAGAGTTTCGCTCGATGTAAAATCCCATTCAAGTGGGCACTGTCAACACGATTTGGTAAGCGCAAGTGCAGTGTGATCAAAACATGGCAATCGCGATAATAGTGTACTTCACGATGTGCAGAACTGTCCAAATGACAGCTGTCTTTGAATTACGTGGTGCTTCGAAAAGAATGTTGATCAAGAGTAACGTTTTACACCGTTACATGGAGGTAGAGGTGTTAATGTGCGCGTTACGTAAGACAGTCGTTTGTTTTGTTTACAATTAGTCATCAGTTTATGTATTGTTATTATCTGGACTGGTCTCACGTAGATTTCGTATTTATATAAAATGACAAAAAATCTAACGTGGATACCACATGACTTACGTGTACACCTTTTGACTAAATAATATAATTTTATAATGAATTCTTTGACATTCTATAGCAGTCCTGAATATGAAATTTCATCTTTATCACTCTACGGCCTATTATTCTGGGACTATGCACAAAATAACAGAAAAATGTCAAGTAAACTGCACTTCCAGAAGATGATCATTAAAACAATAGTCTCTACTTGATGCAAAAAATAAAAAAGGATTGTCAAATGAAGTCTACTTTCAGCTCAATAGATTGCTATGAAATTACAAAGTTATCATTCGAGTGGTAAAATTGCTCTGAATTTTGAATACTAAGTTTTATGATTGTACAGCTAAAAGAATATGAAATTTGTTGTTGTAAAGAAATTTGTATTTGTAAAATGACTTCTTCTTGCTGTATCTTCTCTTTACATTACTGACAGCACTAATAAGAAATTAATTTCAGAACAAGTTAAGTAAGGATTCATCTGAATGTAAGAATAAAAAAGGCCTTGTGGCCGATTTGAGTCATTTCTTTGGAAGTTCAGTCTTCTGAGCAACCGTACCAAAGTACGCTTCTAGTTCCGATTCCGAGTGTCATTTTTAGAGTGTTTACCATCCAAGTGGAGTTTTTGTGCTATGTACGTTAGCACAACTGTCTGACACAATCTGTGAGTTTGTTTGCTTTTTCATAAGTCCGTAAAAGGAACTTAGATTCGTTTGCTTTTGCTGTTTTGAACTTAGAATACTTTTGCTGTTTTTGAACTTAGAATATTTTTGCATAATTTACCGTAGAGTCACCGCTGGGGAAGTCTTCATCGACTTGACCGTGTTAGATTGTTTACCGTAGAATCACCGCTGGAGAAGTCTTTGTTGATTTCGCAGTGTTTGAATAATTTAACGTAGTCACCGCTGGCCAAGTTTTTGTTGATTTCACAGTGTTGGATTAACTTAATGTAGCGTCGCCACTGATGAAGTCTGCGTGATTTCGCAGCGTTAGATTGCTTTAGCGTAGAATCACCGTTGAGGAGGTCATAATTGACCTCACAGCGTTGAGCAAATTAACATAGAATCACTGATCTTATTCTACATCTTGCATTATGATTGCGATCGGCTTGGCCGGAAGTGCACTTTATTTGAAACTTTTTTTTAATTTTCCGCATAAATTCTAAATGATCAGCCATAGGATACTGAAATTTAGCATTTGAAATTGCTGTAGCATTTTAATGGTCATCTTCTATTTTTGTAACAATCGGCTGAGCCGAAAGTGCTTTTTATATGACAGACTTTTTGAATTTTCCGCATAAATTCTAAACAATCAGTCATAGAATATCTAAATTTTGTATTAGGCACTTCTATAATATCTTGTTGAACATCTTGCATTATGATTGCTATCGACTAAGCCAGAAGAGCATTTTATTCGAAACATTTTTTTAATTTTCTGCATCAATCCAAAACGATTGAACGTAGATTGTTAGAATTCAGTATTTACGACGATAACACCGTCTGGATGCTAATATCCTATTTTTATTGAGATCCACCGAACCGGAAGTGCACTTTACTTGACAGTCTTCTGGAATTTTTCGCATAAATTCGAAACGATCAGTTGAAGAATATTGAAATTTGGTATTTCAGTCTGCTGTAGCATCTGAATGATTGCCTACTATTTTTATAACAATAGACTGAACCGGAAGTGCACTTCAGTAGGAATTTATTTTTCAATTTTGCGCATAAATTCAGATCTGTTGGTAGTCGTAGAATTTTGGAAATCAGTAATTAGGAATGTTGTAGTATAAGAATAATGGCCTACTGTTTCCATAGCAACCGACTTGGCTGAAAGCGCATTTTACTTGACAGATTTTTAAAATCTCTTGGGTAAATCCAAAACGATTAACAAAATCATATCGTATTATATATATATATATATATATATATATATATATATATATATATATATATATATATATATATATATATATATATATATATATATATATATATATGTAAATTAAAAAATCACATGATTTTTGAATTAAGTGGCAGGGTTGTTTTTGATTTTGTTTGGTAGAGTTTGATATTATGACAGTTAAGATATTTGTAATTATTTGGGTTATTAATAACATGTAATTTAATTATTCTTTTTAGGTGAGTCTCACCATCATTATTTATTATTATAGTATTAAGTATATGTTGTTCTAATTTATGTTATTTTGTATTATTCTTTTTGGAGTAATAAAATCAGTTATAAAAACCTAATCTGAAAACTGACTTACAAATTAAATTACAAAAAAATTGATTAATCCAAAGATGGATAAGGACAAACTGTTTGTACATATAGTTAAAAGAAGTGGAACTGACTTTGAATTAGCTGGTATATCTGAAGATAAGCAATTATGGTGTTCTCTGCCAGTTGAGTACCAAAATTTGAAGGAACACAAAGTATATTTGGACAGATCAACTATTAAAAATGCTATTTCTGCGATAAAACCAATTGATGGGTATCGTAAAGTAGGGATTAAGTTAGATGAAGATTTGAAGAAAGAGTATTTCGATGAGGATGGTAACTTGTGTTATAAGAGCATTCCATTAGAAGAGTCTAGTTGTGCAGTGGATACCAGCATGATGTCTACCAAGTCAGAAGATGAAATTTTTTTAATGAAGAGAATAAAGGAATTGGAAGCAAAGTTAAATTTTAATGATGAAGTGAAGCTGCATGAAGTGGAGAAGAGATTTGTTTTAGATAAATTTGATAAGAAGCAAGACCCTAAAGAGTGGTTAGAGCAATTCGAAAGTGAATGTATGAGACACAGAATAAATAGAGATACTAGTATAATTGAAGCACTACGGTTTTTTGTAATGGGAGCGTCGAAAGATTGGTATGAAGCAAATTTAAAAAAAATTGGTTTGATGAAATGGCCACAATGGAAAGAATCTTTTTTAACAGTGTTTATTGATAAAGGTTGGTCCAAGATTAGGAGGGCATATAGCTATAAATATTTGGGTGGGTCAATAGTAGATTATGCGTTAACAAAAGAGAGATTGTGTTTAGATGCTGAGAGCAAAAGTACAGTTATAACAAGAGTGAATATGATTATAGTTGGATTGCCGTTAGAGGTACAAGACAAGTTAGACCGAGAAGAGATTATGACAATTGAAAGACTGTTTACGGAACTAAGGAAATTGGATGATTTGTTTAGTACGAGAAAGAAAGATGTGTCAGGTTCAAATACGAATAAGAAAACTGACAGACCCAATGATCAGAAGAAAAGGAGTGATGATAATTTTAAAAAGCCATGTTTCATGTGTGAATCATTTGGATGGTTAAACCGCTATCACTCAACAAATGAATGTAGAAACAAGAAAATGTATATGGAGAAAAAAAAAGTTAATTTAATTGAAACTCGTTGTGACGATGACATGAGAAGTGTAGCAATGGAAATGATGAAGATAGAAATTGATGATAAGTCTTTAAACTAAAAAGCCCGGGAAAATTGGATTCATTGATCAAGATAAATGTAGTTATTGATAATAAGTTAAAAGTGAAGGCTGTCTATGATACGGGATCTAATGTTAGCTTGATAAATCAAAAGGTTATCAACCTTTTGAAATTGAGTCTTATAAAACACAAAAATGCTTTTAAAACAATCAATGGATTCAATTTTAGTTCAGCCCGGGCCAATATCAAATTGAAAATTGGAAACATAACAAATGATTTGAATACTTACGTGATAAGAAACAATCAGTTTTCTTATGACCTACTGCTGGGTCTCGATGCTATCAGTAAGTTTAAACTCATACAGGATGAGAACCTAAATGTGTTTCAAAGAAGTAATGAAAAAGAAATGAGAAAGTTAGATGACAGTATAAGAAAGTGTCAATTGAATGAATGTGAAAAAGATGAATCCAATAAACATGTAGATGTAAATATGAATGAGTTCAAGATAAAACTGGAGCACATAGAAGATAAGAATAGAAAGATAGATATTTCGAGATTGATAGAGGAATATAGAGATGTATTTGCTAAAGGAAAATTTGATGTGGGTAAAGTGAGATTAAAAGAAGCTGAGATAAAGTTATTGAAAGATAAATATGTAAATTCACGTGCGTATAAATGTTCTATACCAGATGAGAAGGAAATTAAAGCACAGATTATGAAACTTCTGGAAGCAGACCTTATAGAAGAGTCAGATTCACCATATTCGTCCCCAGTTACACTGGCTTACAAAAAGGAAGAAGGTCGTAAATCGAGATTGTGTATTGATTTCAGGAGGATGAATAAATTAATTGTACCAGAATGTTATCCATTCCCAACGATAAATGACGTGATTGATAAGGTGTCTAATTGCAAGTATTTCACTGTTCTAGATATAAACTCTGCGTTCTGGTGCATTCAACTAAAAGAAGAAGATAGAGAGAAGACATCTTTTGTGACAAAATTTGGAAAATTTATGTTCAAGGTTCTTCCATTTGGGTTAAAGAATGCCTCGGCGATATTTCAACGTATTTTATCTGGTATCATAAGAAAAAATAATTTGGATGATTTCTGCGTTAATTACATTGATGATGTATTGTTATTTTCTAAAACGTGGGATGACCATATCAAACACATTGAATTATTTCTGCAGGTAGTCAAAGAAGAAGGTTTTAAATTGGAACTGGAGAAGTGTGTGTTCGCTTCAAATTCTGTGAAGTATCTTGGTCATTTTATTCAAGAAAACAAAATATCACCAGCGCAAGAGAATTTGGTTGCAATAAGAAATCTAAAAAGACCAACTGATAAAACAGGTGTTCGGAGTATATTAGGCTCAATTAATTTCTATCTAAAATATATCGAAAATAATACAGAGAAGTTTGAGCCGTTACACAGATTATTACGAAAAAATGTTGAATTTGAATGGTCAGATGAATGTGAGAAGTGTTTTAATTTGATAAAAGATTATTTGTGCTCTTCTCCAGTATTAGCGATCTATGATGTGGACAAGGAGGTATACATTGAAACAGATGCGAGTTACAAAGGGATTGGCGCAACGTTAAAACAGCCACAAAGCGATGGAATGTTACATCCGGTAGCATATTTTTCAAGAAAATTATCTGAAAAAGAGAAAAAAATGGATATTATCCACCTGGAGTGTAAAGCAATTAAAGATTCCATAAAGTATTGGCAGTACTACCTGATTGGTCGAGAATTTACTATATGCAGCGACCATAAACCATTGGAGAATTTAAAAACCAAATCAAGGACAGATGAGATTTTAGGTAGCTTGATTCATTACCTGTCACAATTTAATTTCAGAATTATATATAAGAAAGGGAAAGAAAATGTGTTAGCGGATTTACTATCAAGACAACCAGTCTTAGAGTACTTTGAGAATGAAGATGCAGTAAGAGTAACTAACCTTATAGAGTTAGATGAGATAATTAGTGATCAGAGAGATAATAGTGATGAGCTTATTTCTGCAAAGAAAACTGAAAGGCATCATGACATTACATTCAAAAAATTAAAAGGTAGATCCAGAGTATTTATTTCAAGTGAATTTGGTAAAAGGCTGATTAGCCGGGTACATGATCATTATGGTCATATTGGTATTGCTCAGATGCAGAGGAAAATAAGGCCATTTTATTATTTTAAGAACATGGACAAAATGATAAATGAGTTTTGTAGAAGTTGTGCGGTTTGCATGGAGAATAAAATACGTAGAAGTAGGCCCATAGGTTTAATGTCAAGACTAGGCCCTGCGAAAGAGCCGTACGAAATAATGTCCATAGACTCTGTTGGAGGTTTTGGAGGTAACAAATCATCCAAGAAATTTATGCATATTTTGGTGGATCATTTTAGTAGGCATGCATGGATTTCCACTACAAAAGGCCAGTGTGCAAAGGATTTCGTGAATCTAATAGATCCAATTGCAAAAGAACACAAAATTAAGGTTATTTTAGCTGACCAATATGCTGGTTTAAATTCAGGTGAGCTCAAGAAGTATCTCTCGAAGATGGATATTCAGTTAGTTTTCACCTGTGTAGATTGCCCGCAATCTAATGGACTCAATGAGAGATTGAACCAGACATTGGTGAACAGAATAAGATGTAAAATAAATAGTGGTGATAAACGGGCTTGGTCAGTGGTAGCTCAGGAATGTGTTACAGAATATAATAGAACAGTTCATAGTGCAACAAGATTTGAGCCTGCATATTTATTATTTGGAAGAAAATCAATTATTTGTCCACTAAACATACTAAATACAGTTGGCAATCTAGATGATGACAGAGAAGAAGCATTTCAAAATTCTACAAAAAACTTTGAAGAGAACAAAAGAAGGGTAGATAAAACTCGAAGAGTATATGACTTTAAGGTTGGCGATCAGGTTTTTATTGAAAATGGAAACAAGTTAAATAGGAAAAAAACAGACAAAGTAAGAGTAGGACCTTTCAGAGTTTTGAAGAGGATTTCAGATTCATTTTATGTAGTTGACTGCGGAAAGAAGAAAAAAGAATCTAATTGTTTTCACAGTAGCAAAATGTCACTTTATTCACCTGAAAAAGTGACTAGAGAGGGGGAGATGTAAATTAAAAAATCACATGATTTTTGAATTAAGTGGCAGGGTTGTTTTTGATTTTGTTTGGTAGAGTTTGATATTATGACAGTTAAGATATTTGTAATTATTTGGGTTATTAATAACATGTAATTTAATTATTCTTTTTAGGTGAGTCTCACCATCATTATTTATTATTATAGTATTAAGTATATGTTGTTCTAATTTATGTTATTTTGTATTATTCTTTTTAGAGTAATAAAATCAGTTATAAAAACCTAATCTGAAAACTGACTTACATATATATATATATATATATATATATATATATATATGTATTTATATATATATATATATATATATATATATATATATATATATATATATATATATATATATATATATATATATATATATATATATATATATATACTGGTATAACACCGCCGTACTACCGATCAGAATTTCGTGCCATTGCTACATATTTTTTAAGGCGTATAGGTTGGCAATCTGTAGCACCCGAGTGTGATGATGCAAGTAGCTGCATTTTTTATTTTTACTACAAATCACACATTGTCGGTGAGTGGATTCGAATCTACGACTTCTTGGTTGAGTGACGTCAAAGCATGTATAGGTGAACAAACACGCTCGGCCATCCGCACTCATATAATTATATATATATATATATATATATATATATATATATATATATATATATATATATATATATATATATATATATATATATATATGTATATATATATATATATATATATCCAATGATGTACAAGTAAGTCACGTGATGTTCACGTCAGATTTTTTCAAATTATTATAGGTAAC
Source organism: Dromius quadrimaculatus (assembly GCA_963989225.1). NCBI lineage: Eukaryota > Metazoa > Arthropoda > Insecta > Coleoptera > Carabidae > Dromius > Dromius quadrimaculatus. Next base: position 12,381,538 of record OZ022328.1, read on the forward strand.
TGATAGTAATAAACGTTTATTCTGTCGTTATTATTTGATAGTATATAAAAGTTGAAAATTAACATCGAGCTAGAGTAATTGACTTGGCCCTGTTTCTACATCTGAAAGACTGTGTTCAACTTTCCGCTACATGGTTTATGTATTGAGAATCTCCAAAATTACGTCAAGAAGCTATCTTTACGAATTAGAATTGAGCCCTCAATCTCTTAGTTATCATCATTATTCATTCAATAATTGTCAATTGTAAGCATGATAAATGTTCAAATACTTCTGTTCTCTTCTTGTTATCCAACTATCTTATAATAGATTTAATTCCATTTCGTACTTTCATTCTAAAAAGTATGATACATTGATCATCCTAAGCCGGCTCTGTCGTGCAAAATGACTCCAGGTCGCCCACAGGATCCACCGGTCAGGGGAGTAAGAAGAGGAAAACTCTGCTTTGTCCAGCGGAGGACCGTTATCGAGGGAGGAAGATATAGTGGGGCTTTTTTTCGCCGGATGCGATGCTCCGAACGCAGGGACAACAAACTAATCTGGGAAACCGCATCGCGCACGAAATTGCTCCGTGGTGGACTTGCTAATCCTAAACGAGATTTCTATAGGTACAGGGAGTTTATTTCAAAGCGCCAAGAGACTGAATTTTGATGAAATAATGTTCAATCGTTTTGCTATTGAAATTCTACCCTAATTTTTTTGCAAGTAATACAAATTGAGAAATTCCCATCCGGTTTTCTTGGTGAAATTCTGTTATGAACAATGTAAATCATTTCTAATGTATTGGAGCAGACTGCATGCTATTTTCGTTAGTTAAATTGGCTACGAGTTTCATAATAGGATTAAATTAATATATGGAAGCAGTTTCTGAGTCAGTAATACTAAACTTATCTGTGGAAACCACCATTCATTCATTGTTCATTATTTGCTCAAATAACCATTCAAATTTCGTCTGTAAGTACTATCTTGTACCCTCACCATTGGCTTTAGCAGCAAGTCAAATACTCGTATCAACAAACAGATACATCGCCAAAGTTGCGCTCTTAGTTTGATGGTTTGATTAACCCGGATGTGTATCTACATACGATCCACGCTATTAAATAAATGGACGTCTTCATTCAAATACATCAGTGACTTCTTCCTCTTCAGACTGTAGACTCTTTGATCCTTCCAAGTGGAAGTTTAGATGTCGTCTATCAATGGAAAGATATTCTGAATAGCCAGGATATCGTATCCTGGGGCGTCACTTTGATTTCTCTAGTGTGGACTGAAGGGAATTGAATGGCATTTTGTTGACTTTTATTCAAATTTGTTTCGATTTTTTACGTTCGTATTTCAGATAAAACGAAGCTTGATGAAACGATTGTGAACTTTTGAAAGTAAACAGCTACAAAGGAATCGTAAACAGCTTTTTTCATATTGTTTTTCTAGAGCTATTGGAGCTTTGTAATATTTATAAACAAACTGAATTGAAAAACGTGAGATAGAGAACTGTATCCTTTATAAATATTAATAATATAAGTGCTATGCTCCAAACAGTGGCGTAACCATTGGATAGAAGAACTGGCGTAATCCCAGGCAGCTAACAAATAACAATGTACAGGTGTAGAATACAGCATCCAACAAAATTATTATTGACATATTATATCATTATATTCGAGCCCAAAAATGCATGCACCAACTTCACCTGCACCCACGAAGCTTATTTCAACTGTCACACTTTATACCACATCTGCATTTGATCTTTCAATAAATCCAGAATATAATTTTTATATTAATCTCTTTGCTAATCCGTTGTGATGCTTGAAACTCATTTAAAAAGATCTTACATGAAAAGTAGGATTTTAATCCCGCTGCGCTAAAGGTCGGAATTTTGGGCGTCATTTTCTTCTGATCAGCTCCTGCAAAATATCTAAACAGCAGGCCAAATTAACGACAAAAACATGAGTTTCACACGAACTTTACTTACAATCTCCTGAATTGAATCAATGAAGAATCAGTCTAGCTAGATCAAACAAACTACGGGCCGGTCTTACCAACGTCATTTAAATTCATCCGGGGGTGATTCAATACAAAAATCATTGTTGATACTACTGTTACCTCTGTCACTAATTCAATTAACGTTTATGGAACTGGCCCTATGACTTCAATTTGATCTATCTGGATTAAACGGCAACTGGATCTAATCTAACTATCTAGCCAAGCGGAATAAGATTTGATCTAAGTGGGCTAGAATGCAAACGGCAAAACGAATTTAATCTATCTAGAATCAAATAAACAGGAGACTTTAAACTATGATGAAGTGGCATGAATTGGATTTGATTTCGTAATGAAAAGCGGAGAGGTGCAAAATCTCTAGCGAATAAATCAGGCTAGCATAAGACGAACTTTGGAATATTTGAACACATTCGGCTCTTCGGTTTAGGACAGTGATGGCGATGACTGCGGATCAGACACTGACCCACGCAGGCTTTTTGAATGACTCACGAGTTGATTCTCATTACCACATTTTTATATCATAAAAGAGCATATACAATCAAAAATATTTAATGATTCATGGTATCCCTCACTTTCACATATGTAAATTTTTTTGAAAATTGTCATCAAAAGTTAATCTTCACACGGCAACTAGAAACATGCGAACTGATTGTTTTGTTTACAGGACGCGAAATATTTTAGAATATTTCGCATCCTACTGATTATTGGTATCATAGCAACATTAAAAGTCACATTGATCAATTCGGGATGTCAAAATTTTCTCTTTACATTTTTATTGATCCTTAGACATGGCTTTCAGAAAAACTTTGATTGATACACGATTGCAAAATTCTCTTGCATTCTTGAATAATTTTCTTCACAAACGTCAAAAAATGATGACATTTGTACATCAATATTAAAATGCAAAATGTCCCATTGGAGTTGTTTATCATGACAACGGGCACGAAGTATTTCGTGCACTGATTTTATCTTGAAAACGTGCACAAAATACTTCGTGCACGTTGTCAAGAAATAGAAATTTAATAATTTTTGTATTTTAATATGATTTTATTATTTTTTCTTATAATTTTTTGACGTCTGTAGAAAAAATTGTTGTATGCAACTCGTGCACGAAATTTCTTTGGGACTTTCGAATAATTAGTGTCTCGGAAAAAACTTTCATTCTCAAGCACCAAAGTATAATTTTGCGCACTAGATACATGAATAACTATTATTCTCTAATGCAAAAATGATATTTGGCAGTCTAGAATCAGAAATAACTGTTATTCTCGGATGCAAAAGTGACTATAATCAATCTAAAATCATAAATAGCTATTTTGATGTCAATCTTCATATTTTGTTCTCACTTGCGGAATTAAAAGTTTTCAAACAAAAAAGGAACGTACATTTTTGGAGGATTCTTAAAATTGAGAACCAAAGAAAAAGTAGTTTTGAACCATGCTTCTCTCCCGCTTTCCAAGTGATGTAACTGATTTAGTGACCCATGAGACAATACTAAAAAAAATGATGAGCAATATTTGACCCACTTCTCGAAAAGATTTACCATCACTGGTTTAGGCCTTCAACTGCTACTACGGCTCTGACTTTGACTCTGTGACAACTTCCGCTATTGACGGAGTATTAGGCATAGGGCAAACCTAGAAGAGTTGTGACAAAGGAGAGTTTTGACATAATCGATTTTTCAGAAACTAAGTCCGTTAGTGAGATGATAACAATGCGCTATTTGACGTATCACGCATCAACGGCGCACATTGAGCGGTTGTGAGTGTGAAATCTACATATAAAAAATTGCAAAATATAAGTTTTCCACCAAAATTTTGATTACTACGTATTATGTTTACATTGTTGATATTTTTCTCAAATTTCTCAGTTTTTCAAGTTTCATAGCGTGATATTGATTTTTTGTGTTGACGTCTTGTTTCAAAATTACAAATTATTATTCTGACCGTTTCACAATTTTTTGCAACTAGGCGAGTTGTGACAACCTGTCACAGCTCTCCTATTTTTGTTTATTTTTCTGACAAGGTTCTTCCCCGATCGTGTGGTATGATATTGTATGCTGAATTGCTATTTCTTTGCCTCATAATGCCAATTAAATATAAGCGAAAGACTTATAGCAGCATGGCTAGTGTCGAAACTTATGAACTGGCCTTTGAAGGAATCACTGTTTTATACCTAGTCAAGTCACTGATCGTATTTTGTCCAATTCAGAAATTAAGGAATACCTAGAAGAAAGAACCCTCACTCCAAATCCAACTATCGGTATTGTTGGAGACGATGACATTCTGGTCAGAAAATTTAATATAAAAGCAAAAAACCCCACTCCAAGTATGTTTACAGATCAGAACATGACATCTTCCAGCAGTCCATCTACTTTGAGCTATAATGCCGAAAAACCCGTTGCCCCCACGTCTACATCCCATAGTCCTCTTGCCACTACTTCCAATGCGATCTTGTCAAAATCTTTTAAGCCGTTGCCAAAAGCTCCGCTAAGAAAAAAAAACAATCAAATAGACGCAAGATCAAATCTGCTGTGCTTATTGACACAACTATCAAGGGTGAGATTGCTGCCATAGAAGCCAGTAGAAAGATAAAAAATGTAAAAAAGCGTGTTTTGAGTGAGGAAAGGAAGAAGCCTGAAAAAATAAAGAAGAAAACTAATAAGAAAAGTAAATTGGATAAAATGGTTGACGCTGACTGGATATGTAAATAATGTAAGAGATATATTCTTGGGATTTCAGTCAATATTTTAATTTTATTTCTTTTCTGCCTTACAGTTTCGGCTGCACCTCAGCCATCCTCAAAAGCGAAATGTATTATTTTGAGGATGGCTGAGGTGCAGCCAAAACTGTAAGGCAGAAAAGAAATAAAATTAAAATATTGACTGAAATCCCAAAAATATATCTCTTACATTAAGAAAAGTAAAGCTGACGATGAAGAGGATGAAGACGAAAAAGATGAAGAAAATAATTGTTTTTGCTTTGCCAATAGCAAATCGAAAGATAAATGGGCTCATTATCTTGAATGCCAATATAATGGTATTTTCCATCCATCAAATAGTCTGAATATATAGATGTTACAACTTACCTTGGTTAAGAGAATTGTGACAAGGAGAGTAATTTCTGTTTTTGTAGATTTTCTCAGACACCTTAATACTTTTATTAATTCTGATGATTGTTTCTCAAATAGTATGGATTGAGATACATTGACTCATACAGTTCATAGATGCAGAATGTTTCTCAACTGAGATATGTTGGTTGAAGTGAAAATTGTCACAACCCTCCTCGGTCTCCCCTACCTTTGGTCGAACGGTATAGATTCCCTCTTAGAATGATATACTCTAGATCCAACGAATCAAGAGACCATCCAGTGGACCTTCGGTTAACACAATCAATTTAGAATACTAATAGAGCAAGATCCCAGGCCCGCCAGACGTTACTTATTTTCTGAGAAACAAAATGTGTGGAATAGAGTAGTGTTAGTATGTACTTTGATCCTACGCATGCATACTTGCTAGATTGTGGCGACGGCCAATTTACAGATACGAGGTGCTAGCGGTACGTTAAGACATTACTCACTTTTTTGAAGGTCTTGAGTGCTGATTTTGATATATGTATGTTTCAGAGAGTATTGTTAAAAATTGATAATCAACACTGCTAGACACATTCCATCGGTGGTAATTTCTGCTTGACTCTTTAAAGCTCACAAAGAATAACATGATCTTGCTTATAGTCTGAGTGCTCATTTTTATACATGACACTCAGAGTACAATTTCAATATTTTTTGTTAATAACTAGATTATTCGTACGGCTCAACATTCCCCAGACACAATTAAAATATCGCTGTGAGTAAAAGCGCGAGGTCACTATTTGCAGGTTTGATAATAAGTGAATTATCTATGGGCATCCAACTCTTCCTTGGTCTGATTGTTTATAAAAAGTATTGAAATTGCTCACTGAGTATCATTTATAAAAACTAGGACTCAAACTATAAGTAAGATAACATCATTTTTCTGCGAGCTTTAAAGCGTTTAGCAGGAATTATTGCCGATGGGAAGTGTCAGGCAGTGTTGATTATCAATTTTCAACAATATTCTCTAGAATATACATAAAAATTAGCCCTTAGACTTTAAGAAAACTGAGTAATGTCTTAATGTACCTATAACATCTCGTATCTATAAATTGGCCGTCGGCACAAACTAGCAAAGATGCGTATGAACAAAATACTGACTAATACTATTCTAATCCACAAATTTTGTTTCTCAGAAAATAAGTAAGGTCTGGCGGGTCTGGGATTTTCGATTATAAGCTTTGTTCTATAAGCTCGCCGATACTCTTTTAAAACTGCACTTAACACTCCCGGAAGCTAAAATTTCTCTTTTTTTTTTTATATCTCTCAGAATTTCTGCATCTGTAAAATATCTTCAAGAATGTAAACATTTCAAACTGAGGAATAACTGATTCAGTCAAGTTAATCCAATAGATTAATCCAGTTCCCCTTAGCACATTTGGCTAAAATCCGTTTCCGCTGTTAGGTCGTTCAAAAGATTAATCCCGGTTAGTTTTCGTTTGCTTGTTTGGATGAAACCTGTTTATCCACCGTTTATATTTTTGTTACATTATTTGCGTTATTTGTTGTTTTTTGCGTCTTCGTCCATAAAAGAATCTGTAAAATGTCCAATCCTACCATATTCCACTATTAGTTACTTGGCCGTTTAGGTATGTTCATAGGAGCTCATCCAGGATAAGAGTGATAGCGCCCGAGATACCGGCCATCAATTCAAGTAAAGCCTAGCATCACAATGATGACACCCAAATATTATGAAGCAAAGAGTAGTATCAGTCATTACATGGATCATCATTAAAAGGTTTATATTCGCCATCAAGCCAATAGTACAGTCATTTGATTATTTTACCTGGAAAGTTTTCTGGAAGTTTTAAAATTGGGTAATTTCATAGATTTCGATGTGATATTTCCGAATTTCACAATTTTGAGGAATATTTCCTTTTCGACTCATTTGACGATGAAAACATTCATATACAAGATGGAGCTAGAGAAAATTTCCTACAAATTTTGTAATAACCTTTTTTCTCGTAAAACCAATAGTTTTGGCGTATGAGCGCCACAAAGTGAAATTGAACGCATAGATCGCAATTGTGGATGAGAAGTCGTGACATAGCTCCCTCTACGCAAAGATGCAACGACTAACATTTCATTATTACATCGTTCTCAACATCGATCTCTGTCCCAACAAAAGTTTATCCTTGTCGTCCTTTCTTTTAATACTTGACTTACGAAAACACTACAATCCTTTTTCTTTCACTTCAATCGCTTCCCTTTCATGCAATGAATCAGCACAAATAAAACAATTTACTTCATTAGAAACCATGGCTTTATAAATGCAAACGACACTGTGAAAGAAAAGAAGGGCGCCCGAGACAAAGGCGACGCATTATAACTGCGGAGGACGGGCCATAGTAATCCGGTTTTTTAGCGCAGAGTGAATTTTTTATTGTTAGTATAGATTTTAGATTCAAGATAATTTTATAATTCACAAATTTCAGTTAGAACTAAATGTCGCTATTTGGCGATGATGGAATGAGTCGGAAAGGATATATTGTCAAAAAACTGCTTTCAGGCGCCATTTCTCCAATATAGCGGCGCGAGCGACAAAGATACAAGGTGACAAAGTTGAAATTCAGAAAGAGCACATCGAGATCTATAAAATTATCCATTATCAAAACTTCCGGTAAACTTTCCAAGTAATCTCTTTTTTTAGAACCAAATGACTGTACTACAAACGTAATAACAAATCTGAGAAAATTAATTTCACTAGAATCATTTGTCAATTGCAACAGTTTATGTTTGAAATTGAAAAATTGTGTATTTCTCAGAGAATTTCTGTGATTCTCTTCCGGAACAGATGTGCGCTGTTTGATTTTTATTAGCTGTTGTCTTGTGGAGCTTATTTTGGCCACATTCCCAACCGTTTTTATCATTCCGTTCCATTTAAACCTCCATTCCGGTTTTTAGTCACATCGCTTAACTTCTTTGTGTTTCCTATTCTTCGAATACTTCAACTATTTCTCAAAAACACATTAATATCTTCCCAGACATAGCTTTTTTATCATAATGGTAATTTTTTTCTGCTAGTTTATTTTCGTGTGGTGTTCAAATTAGTTATTTCCTTGAATTGCAAGCTTTTGTATTGTTAATGTGACACACAAAATCAGGTTTTACAAGTAATATCAACCCGGTAAAACAGTTCTCTCTCTTGACATGTTAATTTTTACATTTTTGTTGTGCAAAATAGTACGGATTTGATGATTCCAGCTTCTTAGAGTTTGAAACAAGTTTCAAATAAGCACGAGATTCAGAAATAGATCTCGAAAGCACCACTAGTGAAATCATATTAAATTTATAGCCCTTTTTAGATAACAGAAGCCGATCGCACCTCATGTTTCTCTTTGGCCTTTTTTTTTGACACTTAGGACAAGACCCTGCATTTATAAAGTTCGGCATCCTATTGACCACTAAATATTCGATCGATTCATATACAATTTGGCCATAAATCTGATTAGGGAACATAAGGTGCAGTCGACTCCCTGACTATAAATTGACAGAACTACAAAACCACTAAATGGCCTTGAACTAATTTAGAGCGGCTGACATGTAGATAAACAAAACTATAGACTTAAAATGAAGAACAACAGAAAAATCTAATACTTCAAACAATGAGGACGGATAAAAATAATTTTTCTATTATTCCAGTGGTCAAAGCTTCAAGACAGTTAGTAAAATTTCTTCCAATATTTGATAATTTATTATCTTATTCTCCAGTTGAACCTACTTTTCGATTTGAAAATCTGATCTCCGATGATTCGTATTAGAGTGACGACGTAAATGTTGTGGTATCAGGGATGGAATAGCTTCATATCTAGTTCGCATTTAGAATGTAATTTATCTCAGTGCGATAAAACACGAGCGCGAAAATAAAAACATCGTAAGAAAAAGACTCCTCTTGTAGATATAAATCCTGATCGACCGTCGGCTACTACGATAAAGGAAAAGAATGTCTGCCCTCCTTCTCTGAGCGCCGCGGGCCCCCAGGTGAATCTTCTGAAGTGGTTAATCCATTATGTATACGCTGAAAGCTTCCAGGATTTCCATGGAAATGATTCGTCCTTAAGTTATGAATAGACTGCACCATTCAAGTGCGTTTTGCTCCAACAACTGCTGAACGCATCAAACATAGATACAAACTTTTCTCCTGTTTTATTCCTGTCCATTCTTTTTATTTCCATGTCAAATCTATCAATATACGACCCAATGGCCTGTGATCTTTGTCCTTTCACATGCTTCTTCAATGTTATGCATTGCTGGAGAAATCATTGTTGAAAGATTATTTCTCTTCTTTTCGTTTTTCTTCGTATTCGAGCGAATTTATTGCTTTGCTTTTTGTTTCCATTATTTATTTCGTAAAATGTTAAACTGGACCTCGGATTATTCAGATGAAAGCGATGTAGGTACTCCAAAATCATAAGAATTCGTCTGCGTCAACCTTTTCACCGATCTAAATTTCACAAAAGCTACATAAAATCCCTAGCAAAAATATATTGCAATCTTTATCTCGAAAGTAAATGCTAAACCAAAAATATTTAATCGTTATCAAGTATCAACAACATTATCTTAAGCGGAATTGAATAAATAGGCCTGATATTTCAAATTCATTCGATCAAATCCACCGCAATCGAAATGCGGCCATTGATAAGACAGTTGCGATGAATAATAACCGCGAAACTTCGTATACTCTATTCCTTTGCTTTTTTGTGAATTTTATTGTACCTATAAATAGAAATTATCTGTCACCACAACTAAAATGAACCATAAATCGTTATAATTCGCTTGAATGTCTCGCTGTAAACAATTTCATCCAGGTTGTCCACCTCTGGGCGCCTGGCGGACGCCTTACGTCCCGACGCCAGCAAAACGACGCCGTGTTCGCTTTTCCTGGTGATAAACGTCTCAGTTTGTGATGTTCGCTAGACGAAAACAACTAAAGTTAGTTTTTATAGATTTATGAAGTCGTACTGATCTACTTTCCGTCCAATAATAGATTATCATTCTAATTTTTTTATCCTGAGATAGGAAAAGTTTTCGTGGAGTAAACATGGGGTCGCCTATCGAAGCTTCCAATGCAAATAACACGATACTTTGGCTAGATTTATGTGAAACTATTCTTCAGATAAAAAACTTTTCAACAATAAAACAGGAAAAAAGAATTTGACAACTGAGTTTGTAACATATAACATCAGATTTGCATCCTGCAATTGAGAGAAAGAATGTTTTGTAGGATACTAATACCTGCATTTAAAATACCAGTCAGTATCATGGACCATTTTCATCCTAATAAATTATCAGCTTCTCATTAAGGAACAAATATATCACGCCTTTAACTCGCAACAAATAGAGATGAAAAATGATCTGGTTCCAAACTTGAAATTTTGTCCGGTATTTTAACTTCCCGCAATATTTGAAAAGAAACTACAAAGAGTATAACACCATATTTTATCAAAAAAATTAATTAATCTTAGAGCCATTTTGCAAAACTTATTCTGTGGAGAAAGCTTTATAGTAGCATTGAAATTCCCACGAGTTATGATAATCAAGAAAGTTTAGCCCTTCGTTAACCTGAAGCTTAACAGACTTATATTCTACGAAAAAAGTTTTAAACGTATGCAGCTTTACTAAGACTTTCTTACTGAATAAATAGCGAGAAGAAAATTTGAGATATAAGATTCTGCAACTAGGATTACGTGCAAGTACAAATGAAAGTAGAATCATGAACAATCTTCGTATACTACATTGCCGAAAAAATTACAGTCCTGTTCCATCATGGTTACGTTCAACAAAGTACAACAACGACGAAAAGGAGTAACATTGCATTCCAGACCTGGATTAAAAATGAAATGAAGATAAAACTCTGGAGTCTAGAATGATGAGGTCCTATCGAAGCCCAGTTAAGTAGAATTCTTTTTTATAATATGAGTTTGAATACAATACTCAGTGAAATGTCAACAAAGAGACACACACTTCAATTTGTTGCCATCAGAGCGTTCCAGGTTCCATGCCACTCAGGCATAGAGGCTAAACTTTTTCTTTCGTGACTTGTTTATTTCACTCTAAAGTAGTATAATAAATAACTATTATCGGAGAGATTTTAATAATTGGTAATAATATTATTGTAGAAAAAATGAAATACTTTATTCCTTGAATAATGTTTCAAGATTGTAATTCTTGGTTTGATCCTCGAATAAGGAATATCCAGGCTTAAAATCATGACTGTTATTGATCTTATAGATTTTTCATATATTATACCATAAGTAGTTTAAGTATTATCGATTATTTTTGTGGTGCTATCACGAATGTTTATTGTGCTTGCGTTTGAATACCACGAGTGTGCAGCACGAGTGGTATTCACAAGCACAATAAACATGAGTGATTGCACCACAAAAATAGTCTATAATACTTTAACTACAAACGGTATATGAAGGACTATTTCAGGAGTCAAACCATTTTCTCAAATTAGTTTCCTATGAATCTAGTAACAAGTCACGCAATTTTCATAGGAACGAGTAAACAAACTTCTGTCAAACTGAAAAATTAGAATTTCTTACATTTTCTTTGACGAATAATGAATAAATAAATTACGTCTTGATATGTAAACTAGTTCAAAGAGGTTTGGTGATGAATCAAAAGATGAAATTGATGAAGATATTCAGAAAAATATTTCATTAAATACGGAGAAAGCACAAATTGGAGGTATCCACATCTTTGAGTGGAATACTCACTTTGACCACTAGTGTAATACCCGATGGTATTTCTACACGTCCAAATACTCACTGATATGCACCCTTTCTATGGTGATTTAGCATTGTTAACCTTGTTATAAATACTTCGAATGGAATAGTCATACGATATTCATATTCATATTTAAAATCATACCATCATTGCTTAACTTATTCAACTGAAAAATTTAATGAGGAGGTAATAACTTAATTATTCATGAAACATTATTTTTTAATTTTTATGATATATTAATCGTGAAAAAGCAATGAATAACAGTCATGTCACCCTTTAAATAATTTTTTTTTTCTGTCACTTTTGTTAGATATTTATCATGAAAAAAAAACGATATATCATAATTTTTGTCAATCAGATACACAATTTTTACTTTGATATACTCACTTTATGATTTTTCCTTTCCTATCTGTCAAGGAAGTCGCGAGATGATAATAATAATGATAATTAATAGTTATAATAAAATATAAGTAGGAAATATGAAAAACTTATGTTTGGCTGATGAACTGTTGGTGGCCTTGTCGTCAGGAGTAAGAGACTGGTCAGGTTTTAGGGCGTAATTAGGACGAATTCTCCTGAAAGTAATATGATTTTGAGCCACAATGCTCGTTGAGATGGCATCAGAGAAGTCACACACATCAATTCCCTGCCATCGGGGTATTTCAGGTCTAGTTCAGGTAACTAGAACGGATATAAAAATGATACACCTGCCTCAAAGATTGGATAGAATATCTGGTGAATGAATAGGTCGTTGAGCTCACCGAATAGATAGCTACCAGTACTATAGTGAACATCAACGCCCGCGACACACGCGTATTGGTCGATTTAACCATTCTTGGAACAACTCCGTTGCCCGCAAACACACAGTACATGCGGGTGGCATACATATATTCCCGCGCAATACGGACAGAACGATGTAGCACCGGTGCTAGCTCCCAGATAGCTACTTAAGTCACTAGCACTATTCACCTCACATTGGACAACACCTACGGATAGCTATTAATACCGTAATGCCGAACCGATACCTGCGACACACGCAGGTTGGTTGATTTATCCACTCTTGGAACAACTGCGTTGCCGCCATAATACGCAGTACATGCGGTTGGCAACAATCACCTCCATCACACGGTCAAGGTGTGTTCACCGATTGCATTGGTACCCAAGGTAGCCAAGGATACCAGCACATGTGACAGACAAACTCACCAATTGATAGAAGGTCTCAGCCACATCATAACACTCAATTGAATAATATGATGGCTAATAGGGACTATTGATGAAATTTAAATTTGGCTCAAATATTTTTATTCCGAATTTTTATTGGCCGGACATTTGTACTAAGTCATTATTTTGGTAATTGATATATTTTCAATTGCTCAAAATTGATAAATAAAAGTGCAAATTTAGCGAGGGAAATTCAAAGTTCTAAAACGCGACATCATTGGTTAAAGCGAAATGTAACGTCAAATACTATGCCAACAAGTGCGCACTGCTTACATTTGTATGGAATTGCAGGGTTTTGATTAGAAAACATTGTAATAACGTGTGTGTTGTTAATTCATTTATTATTAAAGTGTAATTTAAGCATCCTAGTGATATTATGAATCATTTAAGACAGTGGTTTTGTAGAAGCACAATCGAATAATCCGTCAAGAATAGATCCATTCATGATGTCGTCTTATTTTCTTTTAAATCCAAATTTTACATCCACTGAAGTAAAGAGAGTGAACACTGCAAAGTAATTATTCAATAATGACACATTATGTACGCTATTTTGATGAATACAATCCGAAATATGATGAGCAGTAAACATAACATATAATTTTTGTCTATTTTAAAACGAGCAAATGTTAAACGAAGCCGCATACATACACTGTATTTTATTGCTAAAACTAATCACATATAATGTTATTCACGATCTGTCAAATTTATTATGATACTTCATCTTTTCTGATAACCTTAAATCATTTCTTACGTATCTTAAAACCTGTCTGGATTGGAAAAAAGACTTTATCAGGTACATTTCTGACAGTATTTTGCATTCAGGCACAATGCAATACTTATGAACTGACGTATGACCATTTTTAATGCTGAAATATGTTGAGAACGAAAACACCTGTAGTGAACAATGAACTGTAATGTCACTGGACATTGTATTTGACGTCATCAATAGAGCGCGCGAAAATGGCGGCGTTTAAACAACTCAAAATTATTTTCAATTTTCAATATTTTTTTTAAACTTGATTGCAGCACTCTTAGACATAATTAATATTTTTTCACTATGTTATAGCGATGTGAACAGTGAATTAAAAATATAAAATGAATTCACCAATATACCCTATTAAATTCAGATATTTGAACTAAACTATGCACCACACAGATAAACTGAACGCTCAAAATTCGACTTTAAAGTGATGCAAATGTGTTTGCAGCTCCCGGTTCCTGTTAGGCTTAACCTTAAGAGCGTTTAAGGTTGTTCACTCGAAACTGGGTTTTATATGTACTACAGTTTTTGGGTGATATCGGTATAGCAGGGTGTGTCAAGAGTCTGTTCGAATTTTGAAGATAAGGAAATTAGTAAGGTCATATGGTGAGTTTTCAACTAATAAATATATGCCTTCTAAAAGCAGGACAATATTTGCAAATTATTGTATTTGAAAATTGTCGTAACATACCCAATTCTGCGTTGCCAGATATAAGTAATTTGAAAAATGGGCCCAGTGAACGTTGGTCTGGACTCTCTGAATTACGTAATAAGGTAATACGGCTTTAACAGCAAATCTCCGACCATCCAGCCGTTTCTGAGATCTTTTGACGCAAAGGTGATGCAGACAGACTAACAATCGGACGGACAGACAAACAGGCAGATATCTTTCCGTACGATCCTTCTATAAACTTTGGCGTTTTAAAAACTAATTTATCATCGATTCTGGCAAAAGTAATTTTCCAGGCTAACCAATACTTTTCTATTGACTATCTAATGAAAAGTAGAATGATATTTAATAAATAATCAATGGCTCAGTTGCATAAAGCATTGTTAACTTCAATCATTTAGTCAAATATTTGATCACGTGTTTCTAAATAGGAATTATGATATTCTTATGTACAATTTTACAACAAATACAATTCGAAATCGTCATTTAAACATTAGGAACAAGTTGAGTATGTACGCGTTCAATTTTTCTCCAGAAAAACGTCAATAAAAAATCCAGTTTACCGCATGCCAACTGACAACCTGTTAATTATTTCCATGCAATTGGCCCTATATATTTTTCCAGAATTTTAAATGAATAATAAATTGCTTTTGGTTTAAATTCTATGATCTTGTTCAGAAGAATTGTTGCCATCTGTCAAAAAACTCATTGATCTATATTGAGTTAATGATTATGTTACAGAGTACGGCCAAATGTATCTATTATTTTCATCTACTTCTATTATTGTTTTGGATACGGTTTATTATTTAATCAATATTATTGATAAGATAAAATAATATTATCGCTTGCTATCGTTTAATCTTCCAAGAAAGTGTGCTCCAAATAATTTTCTTATTTTAGAGCTCTATTTTTTGAATATTGAAGTATATCAGATATATATATAAATATATATATATATATATATATATATATATATATATATATATATATATATATATATATATATATATATATATATATATATATATATATATATTTATATATATATCTGATATACTTCAATATTCAAAAAATAGAGCTCTAAAATAAGAAAATTATTTGGAGCACACTTTCTTGGAAGATTAAACGATAGCAAGCGATAATATTATTTTATCTTATCAATAATATTGATTAAATAATAAACCGTATCCAAAACAATAATAGAAGTAGATGAAAATAATAGATACATTGGAATACATACAGTGGAATATATCATATTGTCATGGTAACTAAATCAAATTCCCCTTAAAAAAAAGGTATAATGTAGTGTACTCATCAGAAAAA
Source organism: Dromius quadrimaculatus (assembly GCA_963989225.1). Lineage (NCBI taxonomy): Eukaryota > Metazoa > Arthropoda > Insecta > Coleoptera > Carabidae > Dromius > Dromius quadrimaculatus. Next base: position 12,397,368 of record OZ022328.1, read on the forward strand.
AAAAATTAGGTTAGTTAGGTATATGATATTCAAATGGTTGCAAATAATTATAACAGTGCAATAAATTCACAGCTTTTATTAGGAAAATAATGGAAATGTATATAAAACTTGGAAAAAAATAGAATATGTACAGCAAAATTACGAACATTCATAATGATGCATCATTTAGAAATGTTATGTTCACTATGAGATTCTTAAATATACGATTTTTGATACAGTTTCAGATCACTAACGTAAATTAAAATAGGCAAACTAATTTCACAGCTTATTTGAAATGTGAATCAATATTCTTGACAGGTAAAAAAGTACAGCACGAGCAGTTCCATGGATCAGTACACACTTTTTTCCTATCTTCTTTCTTCGTTTCCTTTTTCTCCTTTTTGTTTTCTTCACTTTCTGACTTGCTCACATTCTTTTTTAATTTACTCCTGTCTATAAAAAACAAACAAATAAAAAATCAGTAGATCAATCAACATTTATATATTTATATATAAAATTATTACCCATTATTATTATTATGAATTGATGTATAGATTGAGAATGTCGTGATAATGAACTCTCTCACGGCAAGTCTGGTGTATATATGAAAAATACTAAACTCGAGAGGAAAAAGTGCAAAAAATCGCTTGGAATGACCATTGCCAAATTGAGAGTTGAAAAAATATATTCCAGTAAATCTACAAATGTTTTCTCTTCAACTGTAATGTTATTACAATTTTTTCTTCAAATAGTATCATAGATTTTCATAGACTCTATTTACTTGTATACAAAATCTTCTTTCTAATGTTGACATAATTTTGATGTTTTTATTGCTTGCTCTTAATTATAATCGGAGATAAATACATACACAAGAAGTTGATTCTCTATCAATAATAGCTATTTATGTAATTAGTATATAATATAGAGCTTTATTGGACGAGCCGCTTGTTATGGACGAGTGAGCAGCACGAGCGAGTCTAATAAGTAAGGCGAGTCTATAAAGTTTGTTTATGTACGAATTACATACAAAGCTTTATGCTCGACTACTCTAAAGACACAGGATATCTTCTGATAATATTTTTTTATTTCCCTTATACAATTGTTACAATTGTTTTTTACCATTTGTTTTCAGATGTCGAAAATATCAAATACAATTCGAAAGAAGAAATAGATACAGAAAGTGTAGAAGAGATTAAATACGATAGAAAAGAATATATGGATACTTCAGAAAGTGCAGAAAAGAATAAATACGATGGAAAAGAATGAATGGATACTTCAGAAAGCGTAGAAGAGTTGGCAGCAAGTACCAAAGAATCACAAATATTGAGAGAAAAATGTTTTTGTAACAATAAGAATTTAACTTCGGGTCTGAATATTCGCGACAATACCAATTGTGTTATGAATACTCATTACCATAATAAATAATATGTTGATTTAATTGTTTATATTTATTTTATGTTGATAAAAAAATCTATTTGTGTGACTAAATGACAATGACAGTTCCGTCCAATTATGAGTACGTTCCACTAGATGACCGCAACACCCACGCTCACGATCGCGGTTTTTGCTGTTCCACTAACTCATGGTTGATATGTGGCTGGTGCTTCAAGTGGAACGAGGCGAGTGTCTGTTAAATGTCAAATAAACTGTCAATTTGTGGTTGGAATCGAAAAGTAAATCATCAATAAGATTAAACTTATCTGTAGCAAAAAAGATATAGGAATGGAATGAATTCAATATGCCTGACATATGCTCAATCACACATAATTTGACTGGGCTGAATTATTTTGTTGGTGTTGACGGTAAGAGCTCATAATTTCGCTCACCTCAAAAATTTTCGAACTGCTTCCAAGTAAAATTTTTCTTTGAGGTGGTGCTGTAAGGAATGCATTCTTGTATATCTTTCATAATTTTTGAGATAGAAACATCTCCAGAACGTTGTACACCCATTATGTATTCTACAATATTTGTCACAACATTGTTTCTACAGACGTCAAAAATTATTAAAAATATATAAAAATCGTATAAAAACACACAAAATAGTGGAGTTGTATATCATACCGACGTGCACGTTGTCAAGATAGAATTACTGCGCGAAATATCCCGTGCACGTTGTCATGACAAACAACATCAATACAACATTTCGCGTGCTTATATTGATACACAAATGTCATCATTTTTGGACGTCTGTAGAAAAGGTTAGTGAACTCATCAGATAGAAATTTAAGATAGATGGTTACATGGTATTCAAATAGTTGCAAATAATTATAACAACAGCGCAATACATTCACAGCTTTTATTAGTAAAATAATAGAGATGATGTATGTAGTACATGAAATAAAATAAAATCTGTACAGCAACATTACGAACATTCATAATATTCATCATTCAGAAATGTTATGTTCACTACAAGATTCTTAAATATTTGATTTTTGATACAGTTCCAGAGAGATTATTCACTTACATGGTAATAGATTACATGTAGCTTGACATCACTATAAATTAAATTATTAATCATTCTCAAATGATGCGTCAAGGACAAAACTTTGAAGCACATTAAACTAATATCACTAATTTCACAGCTTTTTGATATATGATGTGGTATTGTTGATAGGAAAAGCACCACAACAAGAGCAGTCCCATGGATGAGTACACACTTTTTTCCCATCTTCTTTTCTCGTTTCCTTTATGTTCTCTTTGCTTGCCGATTTGGTATCCTTCTTTGATTTACTCCTGTCTATAAATAACGAAAAACAAAAAAACACCAATAAAATGAATTAAATATATTATATATACATATGAATATGAATACCTACTTACCCATATTGATAAATTGATGTACAAATTGAGAAAATAGTAACAAGGAACTATTTTAGTGTAAGTCTTATGAGTATCTGTAGCACACTGAACTCGATGAGGAAAAAACGCGAAAATTAGCTTGGAATAAACGAATAAACATTGCCAGATCAAAGATTAAATATATTTCAGTAAACTCAAAAATGTTTACACTAACTATAGTTACTAGTTTTTTTCTTCAAATAGCAACACATATTTTCATAGGCATTTTCATTCTCTTGTATACAAAGTCTCACCTCACGTTAATATAATTTTCCAAACAGCTTTGATATTTTTATTATTAAATTTAAATTAGAGTCATAATTAATATTAATTCAGAACTGGGTAGAGATCGTTTGACTCAATATTTCCTTGGTCAGGTTCATCAAGCTGACATTCTTCACATTCCCAAATTTCGGTACAAATCCTTTTTTTATTTTCTGCTGATGGAGGTTTCTCATCTTTTTTCTGTTTCTTCACTCTTCTCTTCGCTTTTTCTTCTATATCTTTTGTCTTTTTCAATACATTATTTGATTTTTTCTCTGTTTCTTTTTTCTTTTGATCCTTCTTTCTGAATCTATCTTCATGCAAAAACAATAAAGATTACACACTATTCTTAAAAAAATGTTCTGAGCTATAATTACAGACAAATGATTTCAGACTCGCGTATAATGGCTATTTTTCATTTTGACGATTAGGCTTGTGTTCTCAATCTCATGCTCATGAAAAATAGCCTCAATTATTCACTCATTGAATAATCAAACTTTCATTCTCATATAAATTTAATATTTGTATTGAGACTCACCCATTTTATTGATAATGTCTGTACTAAACTGAACATACACTATCTTTTACAAATATGCAATTACATTATACTTATTATAAAATCTTACGCAAGTGAAAAAAAAGTTTTCATATCAATACCGCATCTAATCTGGAAACCAAAATAAAATTTAAGGTCATGAAACCACAAATGCGTTTTATGGAACAAAAACTCTTCGAAAGTCGAATAATTATAATTCGTTACAAATATAGTATAGCGTTATTGTTGCAGTCCAATTTTAAAATATTGAATCAAATTATATTGTAGCGTGCGAGAGTGGAGAAGCTCGTAAAGGTGACCTTGTAAGGGTGGAGCCTTTTGTCCTCGTTACGTCGCACCGCGTCGCATCACACTCCTCCCGATGGAAGCCTCTAGCAATATTCCAGAAGTAGAACATTCCAGAAGTAGAACAGTCGAAAAATGGATATTTCTATATAAAGGCAAGCCAAAGACTTGAGATATAGTAGTAGTGTTATAGTGACGCTAGAGCAGTAAATATCAAGAAGTTAAGTGATCAGTGTATATAAATAGTTGAATATAAATATCTGCGACTTTGTTTAAGTTAGTTTTAAGTGATAAATTATTAATATAGTGTTGTTAGTCCTGATACATATTTGTTTGAGATTCAACTTTCTTCAGCCGATTTGGCAATAAATTTAAAAGAAAATTGTACAAATTTAGAGTCAAAATTAAAAGAAAATTGTACAAATTTAGAATCAAAATTGAAAGAAAATTCTACAAGTTTAAAAGAAGACTTAGAATTGAAATTAAAAGAAAATTCTACATTATTAGAAGCAAAATTAGAAGAAAAACTTCAAGAGAGCTCAAAAATCGGAAATAAAAAGTTAGAAAAATTAGAAGAAAGTTCTAGAAATCTGAGAGAAGACAAAAATACAAAGAAAGTTGAACAGCAACTGGAAAAATTCAAGATAATTCGAAGGTATGGGAGGAAGTATTTGAAGATAATTGCAAAATGTTAAAAGAAGAATTTGATATGAAATTGGATGAAAAATTGGATTCAAAATTGGATGAAAAAATGGAGATTTTTGAGAAAAGATTTAAATTTGGTGTTTTATCTCCAGAGGAAGCTTCGAAAGCTGAGATAATTGAATTATCTACACCAGCTTTTGACTCATTACAAGAATGCGTGTCAAACCTCCAACCTTTGATGGTCAAACAACATGGATTAATTACCATAGACAATTTGAAGCTGTTGCTAAGGCTAATGGCTCGAATGATACTGAAAAAGTTTCAGTGCTTGTGGTTGCTCTCCGAGGATATGCAGTAAATATTTTACAAGCTATTTCATCGAGAGGAGTGATGTGATGCGACGCGGCGCGACGTAACCAGGACGAAAGGCTCCACTCATACAAGGTCACTTTTACGAGCTTCCCCACTCTCGCACGTTACAATATGTAAGGCTGCATGAGTTACTATTCTTATAACACAGAACAACAATTCAATTTCGGCTTCTGCAAGCTAATATGTACAGACGTATTTTCAGATTTCCTATTACTCTCTATGATGCTGACTGGGGCTGGGAAAAATATCGATATATCGATAGTTATCGATATTTCTACAAATATCGGGCTTCGATATCAATTTTTACTTACTTGTACTAAGTACATGGAAGTATTGTAAAACAGGCAAGATTCACCTATCGAGATTCTTATGGAAATATCCGTTTTGAGCATCTCTGAATCCACTTTGACAGTTTTCGGCTTGATGTCGGTACGTGTGTACGTGCGTTCGTTCGTAACTCGCAAGTCTCAAAACTGGTTGAACTTATAATGTTGAAATTTTGTATTAAGGACTGGAAGGCACTTTACTTGAAACTTTTTTTGGAATTTTTCTAATAAATCCAGAATGATCAACCGTAGGATGCTGAAATTCAGTATTTGAACTTAATGTTTTATTTGAATGGTTATCTGTTATTTTTGTATGAATCGGCCAAGCCAGAAGTGCACTTTACTTGAAACTGTTTTCTAGTTTTTTGCATAAATTTAGAATGATCAGCCATAGCATATTGAAATTTAGTGTTTGAACTTGTTGTAGTATCAAAAAAGTTATCTACTATTTTTGTATCAATCGGCTGAGCCAGAAGTGCAGTTTATATTTAATACAGACATTTAGAATTTGCCGTATGAAACAATCAGTTTAATTGAAATGATGAGATAGGCAATGATAATCTGTTGTCAATTTTCTCATTTTCTATGACATTGTACATGTCAAAATATTATTAAAATCATAATAATTATAATCTGAAGTGACAGAAAACTTTATAGAATAAGTTTGTATATAATCAAATGATATAGAAGTAAGTCACGTGATGTTCACGTCAGATTTATATTAACAATTATTATCTGTCTTGCAACTTCATTTGCCTGATTTGTAAATCTTGAGTAGCTTGGCAACACTTGCAGGATATGATTTCACTTATTTCATGGTGCATCATTCCTGATCACAAATAATTCAATATGTCAATATATCAAGTCATAAATCATATTTTGAAGATTGAACTCTGTCACGACTCGTGTTACATCGAGTTCTGTGTACAACCAAAATTTTGTGTTAATCGGAGACGTAGCTACAGGGGTCTATCGTTAGCAACAAATTAGCATTCACAATCAATGGCAAGGACACTACGTTCGATGCGCTTTAATAATAAAAAACCGTCTTTCAAAAAGGTAAATCAGAAAATATTTCCAAGCATATGATATAAGTCCACGAACTGCTCGATTTTCTTCTAATAACCCAAATGATCTTCTTATTTTGAACGGAACTGTAAATTACAGATCAGGATCAGATATAACGACAGATTGACACATTGATAATTTTCATCTTGGATAAAAATAGTGACTCCTTCTGAGTAGAAAGGTTGATAAATAAAATAAAAATTTAACAAGTCTTCAAAACGTCGAAAGAGTTTGGAAAGCTGACGAATAAATTTTTAACGCTAAAAATTTTATAGCAATCTAAGATCAAATTTTAAAGTACATGATAATTGAATTTAGAATGTAGAGATGTGCCAGATAATCTGATTTTTAATGTTTGAATTCAAGTGATTACAATTTTATATCATCCCCACATTATATAGAAAGCCTAAAAGTCGTTATCTAGGTAGTCTATAATTAAAACTTTGTGCACCTCGAACAGCTTTGTTTATGAATGGATTTCGATGAATTATTTCTCATTCGATAGATGTTCATTGCGATAACGTCATTTTTGTGGTCTCATATTTCTTAATAATGTAGTAATCGCAGAAATATTCACATCCATCCTCAGTATGCAAATACGAATCTACAATTTAAGTGTTTGAAACCACTCATTTGTCTCAAAAAATATTTAATTGTTTCAAACGGTGTAATGTGATAAAGTAACTGACTTGGTATCTTCAGTTCTCAAGCATATAACTCGTGCATCAATAACAATTGATGACTGATATTCATCCTGCATATACATACATCCATCCTGAGTACGTACATGAAATTCAATATATGTATCCAGAATTCCTAATTTACTTGGAAAATATTCATTTGTTTTGAGCGATGTAATAATTTTCAATCTCTCAACTCTACAGCTCGTGCTCCAATAACAACTGGCCACCAATATTCATTCTAGTCCTTTATAATTTTTGTCACATGGTAATAATTGATCCATTCTTAATAATTATTTGTGTGTTACAGCTGCTGTACAATAAAGTTATGTTCCCGAGCTCAGGTCCTAGCGTAATGGAGCCCTTGGACCCAAAAGAGATACCTACATTTGGACAAGATTCCGCTCCCTTCTCAACATTATCCCCTTGTATATAAATATTGAAGATAATAAGTAATTTGTAACAATAATAAATCATATAAAACAATATTGCACTGTAACAATTGATACTGTAATTCTATATATTATTGTAATAATTCATGCATTAATAAAAACTGTAATAAGTTAAAAAAAAAAATCACGCTTTGTTTTGTCATTTAAAATACTTGCCTTTATATCTTTAGTGGATTTAGTTCTAGAATTTTCCACCAGGTGGCAGCATCTGTCAAAGACTCATCTTTTCTATAAGCTTCTTGGATCACAAAAAAAAAATTATTAAAATAAAAAATATAACTCCACCACGTATGTAGTTCCAAAAGTTGCCACAAGGGGGCAGCACCTGTCGATAGAACCAATTAGTAATAATCTTCCATTACGAAAAATAAAGACTACTTGATGAATTTTCGTGCCATCTAAAATTCCAAACTTTGTATTAAGGTAGTAGGAATGAATACAAGGAGAAAATCAAAAAATAAATTAGCGTTTTTCTCGAAAACTATAGATATCAGGGCCAAATGTCTCCCTTAAAAGTTATATAACTTCCGTTGAAGATTCGATTAAAAAGTTTACTCCAGGGCTTATAGTTTTTAGAAAAAAATATACTACTACTCTTAATTTAAAGGCTATGAGAAAATCTTATTTACCTTTTTGATAGCCCTTTGGAAGTTGCGTATGGTGATGTAATTAAATTTTCCCTAATTGCTTCAGTTCAGCAATAAATCAAGGAAAACACTCGCCCACATTTCTGCTATGAATTTTGTTGAGTGCAAAATCCAAAATTTGTATTAGAGGAGCAGAGATAAAAGGAGTTCTCTAAAGAAATTGATTAGAGATTATCTTGGAGACTAAGGATTTTAGGGCCAAATGTTTATCATAAAAGTTACATAACTTTTCATGTCCTACAGGATCTAATTCGAAAATTCACTCCAAGACTCGTAGTTTTTGAGAAACAATATACTACTACCCTCAATTTGAGGGCTGTGAAAAAAATATATGCACCTTTTTGATAGTTCTTCTAAAGTTGCATACAGTGACGTAATTAATTTTTTTCTGAGTGCTTTAGTTCAGGAATAAATCAAGAGAAACAATTACCGACGACAATTTTGTGATGAGTTTTTGTTTGCTCGAGAAATCCAAAATTTGTATTAGAGGAGCAGAGATGAAAAGAGTTCTTTCAAGAAATTAATCAGCAATTATCTTGTAAACTAAGGACTTCACAGCCAAATGTTTTGAATAAAAGTTACATAACTTTCAATGTCCTACAAGATCTAATTGAGAGATCTACTCCAGGGCTCACAGTTTTCGAGAAACGATATACTATTATCCTGGATTTGAGTGTTGTGAAAAAATTTTAAACACATTTTTGATAGCACTTATAAAGCTGCGTATAGTGATGTAATTAAATTTTTCCTTAGTGCTTTAGTTCAGGGATAAATCAAGAAAAACTATTATTTTGTGATGAATTCTTGTTTGCTCGGAAAATCCAGAATTTGTATTAGAAGAGCAGAGATGGAAAGAGCTCTTTCAAGAAACTAATTAGCAATTATCTTGGAAACTAATGACTTCACGGCCAAATGTTTCAAATAAAAGTTACATAACTTTTGATGTCCTACAAGATCTGATTAAGAAATCTACTTCAGGAATCACAGTTTTTGAGAAACGATATACTACTATCCTTGATTTAAGGGTTGTGAGAAAATTTTAAACACATTTTTGATAGCCCTTATGAAGCTGCGTATAGCGATATAATTAAATTTTTCCTTAGTGCTTTAGTTCAGGAATAAGTCAAGAAAAACAATTACCGACAATTTTGTGATGAATTTTTGCTGGCTCAAAAAGTCCAAAATTTGTATCAAAGGAGCAGAGATGACAAAAGTTCTTTCAAGAAATTAATAAGTGATTATCTTGGAAACTAAAGACTCCACGACCAAATGTTTCAAATAAAAGTTACATTACTTTTGATGTCCTACAAGATTTGATTGAGATATCGAGTCCAGAGCTCACAGTTTTTGAGAAACGATATACTACTATCCTTGATTCAAAGGTTGTAAGAAAATTTTGAACACGTTTTGATAGCCCTTATGAAGTTGCGTATAGTGATGTTATTGAACTTTCTCTACGTGCTTTGGTTCAAGAATAAATCAAGAAAAACATCTTTCATTAATTTAGTGATGAATTTTTGTGGGTTCAAAAAATCCAAAATTTGTATCAGGAGAGCAGAGGTGAAAAGACCTCTTCCAAGAAGATAATCAAGGGTTATCTCAAAGACTAAAGACTTCAGGGAAAAATGTTTCCAATAAAAGTTGTATAACTTTTGATGTTCTACAGGATCCAATAAAAAAATTGATTCCAGAGCTGATAGTTTTTGTGAAACAATACATTACTACCCCTAATTCAAGGGCTGTGAGAAAATCCTGAATCTGCGTCCAGCAATGTAATTAAAATTTCCCGGAATGATCTAGTTCAGAAATAAATCAAGAAAACTTTCTCCGAAAGTCTTGTAATGAATTTTTGTGTACCCAAAAAATCCAAAATTTTTACTAACGGAGATATGAAGAGTTCTTTCAAGGAATTAATCAGCGATTATATCAGAAACCAAGGACTTCAAGAAAAATTTGCAAATTTTCTCGAGCCGCAATTAAATTTAAAAGGTATTGAAAATTTTTTTTCACAGAAACTGTATTTATTGTAAACTTAATTTTCCATTCGAGAAAATGACAAAATGTTTTATTTTTAATGTCCTTTTGAAAAAGTTGTAATTTGATTTGAAAACATGATCAAGGTCAGATATTATTTTATCTTTCCCCTGCAATTGTAAATTCAGTATTTGCAAATGTTCCACGACATCAGTCAAAAACATTAAGTCTTCTTATCACTCGTCATCGTATTATTCTAAATAGGTTATTCCCTCTTCGTTTAGAAATGCAGTTATCGGATCAAACAAATCTACAAATCGATTCAATACGTTTTAGCTAGATAATCATGGAACAATGCAAAAGAAATTAACGTCATTTGGAAGCTCTCCATCGTTAAATTCTTAAAAAATGAAATGGGAACTCGGGTACATTTATCGAGAGCCACAAAAAATCCTTAAGAGAGCCGCAGGTTGGCTCCCCCTATCCTATAGCATCCTATTAAGGAGTTTACTTCAGGGCTAATAGTTTTTGAGAAACGATATACTACTAACCTTAATTCAAGCGCTGCGAAAAAATTTTATATACATTGTCAATAGTTTTTATGTAGGCGTACAGTGATGTAACTAAATTTCCTCTAATTGCTTCAGTTCAGGAATAAATTGAGAAAAACACTTTCCCATGAATATTGTTATGAATTTTTATGCACTTGAAAAATCCGAAATTTATATCAGGGGAGCAGAGATAAAAAGAGTTCTTCCAAGAAATTTATCAGCGATTGTCTGGGAATTAAATTTGTACATTTGTGTAAAATAATTTTAGCATAAAATAGCTATTTAATATCCAAATAATTTCACACAAATATACAGATTTAATTTTACAAACAATAATTATTTTCGCTCCTGGGGATGGCTGAGATGCAGCCTGAACTGAGAAGCAGAAAAGAAATAGTATCAATATAATTGACTGAATGTCCAAATTTGTATTACTCACATAAAATATAAAATGAATAATTTACTCATATTCAAGGATTAAATAAGTGGATGAAGCCGTGCTTATCAATAAGCACAAAAAATTATAATAAATCATCTCAGACATCAAACATCCTTCGTTATTATTGATCCTCAATTTTATTCTTGTAGCAGAAAATCCCATTTAGTAATTCAGCTTTTACCAATGAATGTAGGTATTGTTGTATTTGTATCTATCTATACAACCACCTCTAAGTTTAGTTGGGGATTTTATTAGGATTGCAGAATTAGAGAGAGCTCGACCTAGATACTTAGAAGGCAGGTTTTAATACTGTTAATACTTCATGAATTATTTCTTATTGGGCCATTTTAACCAATAACAATAGATAATAGATAAATCTACGACATTTTAAAAATATAATTGAAAATTATTCAAGCGTATCATATTGACTAATAACAAAAATAATACAACATTTTGCAAGTTTAATTGGCAGTAATTGGAGGTGTTTCATTTAGACCAGGGGTCGGCAACCTGCGGCCCTTTGCAACTGTTTGTGCGGCCCGCCAAAGCACCAATATTCATTTTTAATAATATTTATACTCTTATATGATATAAAAGCACTATTCAAATTAAATTTTACATTCCAATGTGCGGCCCGCATGAAAAAATTTAGTGTGAAAATGGCCCGCCGCGCCGTCCGAAAAAGATTGCCGACCCCTGATTTAGACCAATAATAAAAATTAAGATTTCTTGAGATGTTTTATTGATAAAAAAAATAATGAGAATGATGGAAAACCATGTACATACAACATAAAATAAAATATAATCTGTACAGCTACATTAAGAATATAATGACGAATCATTCTGAAATATCATGTTTACTATGAGACTCGAAATATTTGATTTTTATAAGATTACGCACTTACATAAAAATAGATATGTAAACACTATGAATTAAATTATAAATCATTCTCAAATGATGCGCCAAGAACAATATTAAAACAATAGTACTCATTTCACAACTTATTTGAAACGTGTCCAAAGATCCGTACTAGGTCCAACATTACAACAAACACAGTGCCATAGATTGGTACACAATTTTTTTTCATCTTCTTTTTTCGTTTCCTTCTTCTCCTTCTTCTTTTCTTCGGTTTTTGACTTATTCTCTGTTTTTTTCTGTTTACTTCTTTCTACCAATAATAAACAAAATATCAACAATACAATTAGTTACTTATATATATATGAACTTACCCATATTATTAAATTGATGTATAAATTGAGAACGTAGTGGCAGTGATCTCGTTTACAGCAAGTCTGATATCTGTCTGAAATACTGAGCTCGATGAGGAAAAAGCGCAAAAATTCGCATGGAATAAACATTGGCGGATCGAAGGTTAAATATATCTCAGTAAACTCAAAAATGTTTTCAGTTTAACTGTGACGTCACTACAGTTTTGTCCTTCGAATAGCATCATACATTTTTATAGGCATTCCTTGATTTTAAGTCTTCGATATCATGTTGAAATCACTAAGTCTAAATTATAAAAATAATTAAAATTGACTTTGCACTGGCCAAGATCGTTCGGCTCAATTTTTCTGGATCGGATTTTCATTCTCATTCCTTCAAAAAGAATCATTTTACATAAATTCTTCAGCTATAATATGTTAGTACCAAATTATGTTTTTTTGTACCCAGAATAATTGAAATATCTTGAAGCAGGACAATGCAAATGAGGTTTAGTCTTTTGTGACGTAATTATGAGTCCCTGCGGCACGCAAAATGACGGCATGACACTCGGATGTACTTTGTATAAGTATACAAATAAAGGCTTTTGTTTCGGGACGTTTCCCGTTTGTGTCATGAAGAGTTTTCACTGAATGTTTAAAATATATTTCTTGGCTAGTTTATGTTGAAACTTTTCAAGAAAATTAACTTTTGTTCATAGAATTTGTTAGTTGTTTCCGTGTCTTTGTAAACAGGTACTTGAAGTTTGAATTAAATTAGATTCGGAACAGAAACGGAAAAACTTGTCGAGTGCAGTTAGAATTTCTCGTCCAATGCAGGATCGTAGGATCACAATATATTATTTAGAAAAAAAAAAATATAGAAAACAGTACTCTGACATTAAACTTCTCGTCCTATATTTATTGTATTTTGTTTATTTGTCGCGCGTTATAGAAAACCACTCATTCGTGTAGCGCGAAGACATATTTAAGTATACATAATTTGCATTTGTAAAGCCGAGTAAACTAATCACTCATCACTTGATGCAAAAAGAGTGAAAATTATCAATGCTCTACCGCCTAACTTCTTTAATATAATTTTCCAGAAGGCCAGGGTAATTCAACCGTTTTGGGGGTGAGGATTATTAATTTTGTTAATCAACCTCATCAAATTTGTTATTAATCTAGATCTAGATGTAGGAACGCTAAAAATTAAAATTCGAGCTTTTGATTTAATAAGGAATATCCTGATTGGGCTTAAATAAAACTCTTTTATTAATTTGCCTAGCTCTCGGTTTATTTTCAGCCATCTTCAGAGACACTACAATTCACAAGCTTAAATTAAAACAAAAAATACTGCTCAAGTAAAAATTACCAATGTTATATCTTACATTGAATTACTTGATTACGGGATCCTAATCTTGCTCTTGCTCTTTGACATTCAAATACAATTTTATACATAATTATGTGATAAATACAACTCCAATTTTTCATTCAATGTTACGAATAAGCGAATGGTTTCTGAATTCTAGTTGTTTTTTTTTTATTGAATGGCATGAAAAAATTTGGTCAACAGGTTAGCTAACCATATATTGACAGTACTTTTTGCAATTGGGCCTCATCTTACAATATTAAACTTCTCATTTACATATAAAATTCCAAAATAATATTTGTGCTTTTCCTTTATACATAATATAATTCCATTATATATCATATAATTTCTACAGCCGTGCATAGAATAAGTACTGAACGTTTCTCGTGTTTAAGGATATCACCTACAACGCGTGTCATTTGAGTGTCATAATCTGAATTTGTGAATCCATGTTCGTGGCATCTCTTACTTGATCCATTTATTTAAGGGTGTCGTTTACCTAAATTTTATTTCTGTTCAGCTTGAACAAGGGGCTTTCAGTGTATTCATACCAAATATCTTGCTCAATCATCTGGTAGTCTATATTTGAGTTTATTCAAAAGCAGGTAGTTCTCCTAATAGAAAGATTTATGACACAGGTTTTGGGTTCATTATTTTCCGACTCGAATTTTTTAGATTCCAGATAGAATATGTGTTCACAGCGTCTTTCTTAATATCTGTGATTACCAATAAAACACTCTATCCTATCTTATAGTTGAGGTTTTTTTCTATGACTCTATCGTGTCACTTTTTCAAATTTTTGTCTTAATAATTAAGAAAATCGTCCGTAAAAAAAGACAAAAATACGTTAGATTCAAAGCTTCAAAAATCATATATTGAATAATTTTTTTTAAATTTGATTTTCGTACAATCCTAGATTTAGTCTTTCTTGATCAGAAACCACTTTCTTATTTAATATATATTCAACAAGTCAAGCAGGAAAGCGTACGAGCTAAACCATGTTTCGTGTTCTCGCAGCAAGGCTGAGACTTCCCCTTAATCTTTAGTACAGTGTATAAAATGTTATCTGCAGACATTTAAAAAAATTTATTCTACAATATCATCTTCAACTTAGGAACAAGATGTAAAATGAACCAGATATTTTGTGAATAAAATTTAATTGAATATCCAATCAACGCTAATATATAATATAAATTATCAACTGAATTTTCTAAGAAAGTGATAATCCTGCAAAGTAATTTTTCTCGAATTTATGGGGGTATAAATAATGTATTATAATGATTTCAGTCAAACATGATTCTATTACAAAGTTGAATTATTCCTAATTTATAATAATTACCAAGTCCAGGTCGTAATGTGGGTAATAATTTAATTTAATAAGCCATTTTATAAAAAATATGCAAAAAAAATTAGGACAATTTTCTCTTATTTTTCTCGTTCACGAACTTCGATTCTTTCACAGGTGTTTCAAAATTTGCTTCAGATTTTTCTGAGTTGGTTGAATAAAGGCTTAGAAACTTGCTTCGTTGAACTCAAATATTTTCAAGATGATATTTCTTTCAGTTAAATTGGAAGGCGGCAATAATATTCTTATTTTAAATAGAGAATCTTTTTTATTTCATCATTCGATTATGGAAATAATTTTTTCTACGATCAGTATAGAAAACAACATATTTCTCATACAAAACACAGCTAGAAAACTTACAATTTCACACAACTGTGCGAAAAGTCGTGAGAAATGATTTCTCACACCAGTTTGACCAACTTATATATTAATAACTCATTCTGAATATTCTTTAGGTGATATATATGATATATTTAGCAAGATTATTGATAAATATCACGGACTTGATATAAATCTCTGTTTGCTCTTTTATAAGCCATATTTAAATAACAAAATTGCACTAAGTTCTGTTGGAATTATTTTCTTATTCTTCTAATATATATTTCGAAGGTTGGCAACACTACGAATCACAACTGTCAAATTGAAACAGACAAAACACGTTCCATCACATTCTTTTGAAATCGAGAAATTATGTATGTAATTATTGTATCATAACCAAAATTAGATATCCACAAATATCATTACTGCAGTTGGAAAATGGTTAGTGACGAAAATTTAGAAAACACGCTACCCGAGATCATAGAAAACTCTAACTAATGAACCAATCAGAAGGTCGCCTGGTGAGAGTGGGCCAATCAGATACAATCTTTCCGTAGTTTGCAACAATTAGATTACACTACAATGCAATGTCAATCAACTGATAGAAAATATATCAATAATGTTCCAAATCATAACTAAAATTAATATCACAATATATAAGCAGTGCAAACAATTAAAATGCCTAAATTATTTTATATTTGTGAAAATAGATTCAAAATCTCAGTTATACGAATGATTTACCTGCATATTTCATTAAAAACTGTGATCGTAGAAAAAGTATAGTGTCCAACATGTATAGAATCACCTATTTCACACTTGTGTGATTCCAGCACTCGACTCCGTCTCGTGCTGAAAATTACACACCTCGTGTGAAATAGGTAATTTTCTATACTTGTTGTACAATATACTATTGCATATGGAATACTTGATTGTTTAACAAGTAGAGAAGAGTAAGAGTTTGCTAGCAAGTGTAAATGTTTCAATTCACGAGCGAGAGCAACGTATATACAATATATTATCAAAAAAAAATCGAATGAAATAATCATTATATGCACATTACAGCAAAATGATTGAATTTATATGAGAAATATATTCGTAAAAATTGCAAAATGTATGACTCTTCTTACAACAAATGGATGAAAATTTCAAAAATCGGGGATGCAGGTTCCATGCTTTAAAGATTTATCTATCAGAAGCACTACTTGATCATTAAAATTAATCTATGTGACGGGAAATAATTAGATATGCGTAAACCATGTTTTCATGATTTAGGTAAACGACACCCTTAAGTGATAAATATGGAAGTTATTGGCCATAGAAAAAGATCTTGCATGTAACATGAGTGTAAACAAGTAACTATTATATTATTCATTTAAACAAAAACTACGCAGTTCGAATGCAGCAGTTGCACTGATCTCTATATAACACTGGATTGGGTTTAGACCGTATTCTGGCACCTGAAAGCGGCCCCGATTGAACGGCGGCCTTGACAGTAAAATTGAGGCTTTGTGTTCCTATTCGGCGGCAAATTCAAAACACTTATAGAAGACACTCGATGAAATTCAAAGTATAATGCAAGTAAGATGAAGAAGTTATTCTCAATATATATTAAAATACATACATTAATAATCAACAAAAGTTAAAAATTGTTATAATAGTTGAAATATTTATTAATAGTTAAAAATATTTGTGAACTTTTTAGTGTCAGTGTTTTAACTATTTTTTAAACATTGTAGTTTAGTATTATTTAATCCGTTCAATAGTTTTATGAATTTTTGTTACCTAAAATTTAAAACTATGAATTTACCTATATGAATAAATGAAGTGCATTTCTGCGATAATATTGCCTATTCAAAACTAATAATTTTAAATATCTACTACACATGATAGAAGAATAATAATACATTTAATAATTAAATTGTATTGTTCGTAAGTAAGCACAAATTTGCAGTCCAGCTATTAATTCTGTGAGCAAGATATTTTATATTAAATTTGATATATTATTCAAATTTGTTATCATAACTTACTTATGCAGCATCAAATTTCTTAATGAATCGACTTTATTTCAGCAGAACATGCATTTGAACACCATGATTTAAAAATTGCGTCCCAACACCATACTGAACTGTCACCAACATATGTCACCAATTGAACACAGAACCTCATTTTTGCCAAGATGGCGATATTCAATTGGGGCCGCATTTCAGCGACCTAAACCCAATCCAGTGTTATATTCAGATCAGTGAGCAGTTGTATGAGAAAACATAAAATTTTGATTGTATCAATCTTTGAAAAAATGTGCGAAGCTTGCAGTACTAAAGCCATGAAGATTGAAATTATTCAAATATACATTTCTTAAGTGCTGATAAATTAAGTATGACGAATTAAAGTGGAATAGATTCTCTTTTCCTTGAAAATTACCAATAGAACAGTCTTCGGTAAATGCAAATTCATACTCAATGTTCATATAGAATATATTAAGACCTTTATCGCTTCCTAATCTAATCTTACAGATTACCACTTGTTATTCAATTACAAAGATGTTTGATTACAGATAAAAGATAGTTCAAAATTCAGTTTCAATTGATCTTTATATTGAATTTAAAGCAGAAGTACACAGCCTATATATAACGGGCGGTGTACGATCGAGGTATACATAACGATTTGACCCAGGCTCGTAGTTTTGTACAATTTCTTGCTATCGTATACATTCTACGACAAAAATAATAAAGCTCTGGTTTTGAATTGAAATACGCACCCAAAACTGTCTCACATTTCCAGTCAAATTTCTGGTTTATTCACAATTATAGCGGTAGGCATGACTTTTTTATAAAGTTGAGCATTATAACATGAGGTGAAGCATTTGGTGACGAGGCTTACCGAGTCACTAAAATTGTTGGTCAAATGTCATAATGCTTGTTTATACTCATATTGCTTACAATATTTTTTCCTACGGCTGAACTTCCATATTTCAACAATTATTATTCACCATTTCTGAGCTATTCAAATGAATTTAGATGTATCGAAACTATCTTAGTGATTTTACAAACAAATTTTTGCAATTGTGATCACATCCATGTTCTAATGTTTCAATATTCATTAATTCCTTGTCAACAGGGAGTAAATGAAAATTGTTTCCATGGCTTGGAATTGAGAACTTTCGAAGCAGAATTCAGTTCAATAATGGAATACTTTCGGTGCACGTGCTACAAAAAAAATCTGTCAGGCGGTTTTCTGATGTCCTACAGAGAGAAGTCTACAAGACATCTTTTCGATGACTATTTTCCCACTATATCTTGTGCAAATTCAACCAAATTGTTGGATTGTAAAAATAATCTAGAAACTGACAATTGTAGAGATAAGAGAGACAAAAAATTATCAGCCTGTATATATATATATATATATATATATATATATATATATATATATATATATATATATATATATATATATATATATATATATATATATATATATATATATATATATATATATATATATATAAGAGATGAACTGGCGATTGGTCGGCGTTATCTCTTCTGCAGTTCTAGCCTTCTAGAGAATCTATAAAAAAGTAAGAATTTTTATTCGCCCAATTTATGAACTTGACGTTGCTGTTCTACTATCATTAATCAAAGTTCGTGAAGGTGAAGTCAAGACACATCATTTGGAAAAAAAATCAACTATAACGAGATTTCTAGCGGATGTGAAGCAAGCTGATACTTCACGCATCGAGGATGATAAAATATTAAGAGAATATTGAGATTTCGTATTAACCACTTTTATAGCATCAAGTTGTACACCTTGCATTATGATTGCTATCGACTAAGCCGGGAGTGCAGTTTACTCGAAACATTTTTCAATTTTCCGCTTAAATCCAAAACGATTGAACGTAGTATACTAGAACACAGTATTCAAGATGATAGTACTGTCTAAATGTTCATATCCTATTTTCATTGAGATCGACTAAGTCGAAAGTGCAATACTTGACGATCTTGGAATTTTGCGCATAAATTTAGAACTGTTAGCCGTAGAATCCTGGAAATCATTATTTAGGAATGTTGCATCTTAAGAATGATGACATACTGTTTCCATAGCAACCGACTAGCCGTGGAATGATGAGATGTTGTATTTGATTAAATATATCCAATGATGTACAAGTAAGTCAAGTGATGTCCACGTCAGATTTTTACATCTGACGAACTAAGAATAAAAATAATCAAATATTCAGATTTTTGTGAATAATAGAACAATTATGCCATGTTTATGACAGCAGGTACAGAAAAAAATATATTTCAAAGCTCTATTAACAATGTACATACCTACAATAAGGTAAACAGGTTTATAAGAAGTCGCTTCTATTTTTTATGGTATGAAAGTGACAAATGGCCGACAATACCCAAAATATGTGACGAAAGTGAATTGATAAAATTGATTAACACGTGCGATCTATTTGGAAACAACGCCGGTACATCGATACCCACTAATAAAATGACAAGTATATACTATAATAAAAAGCCACTAGGTCACAAGACTGACCAAATGGCACGTCGGGACGTGCTATATAAGCCATTTTCATTCCCTCATAGGCAATACCATTAGATGTGTCATATCAATGAAAACATTGAAAACAAACTTCATGGCAGTGCCATTACTAGATTGGTTTGGTTCTACCAAAGAACGACAATATAAAACATGAAAGAACCTACGAAACCATAGCGTGCTTAATAAATAACTATAGTTCAACGCGTCACATTCAACGAAACGAAACGGAAGTAGAACAGCAACATCAGATTCATGAATAGAGGTTCTGTGACGCCCCACGCTGTTGCATTTCAAAATTGATGAGCTTAGTTTCGTCTATCATTCCCAAGGTTGTATATCAGTAACAAAATCACCGTTTTGCAAATTTCAATTTGCTAAAAATCAAGAAACATTTCAAAATTTGAAATTCTGTATACATTATTATGAGTTACCCGGATGAATAATGCTAAATTCATTTTGAATAATCCGTAAAGCTTCATGTTAGGTACTATAGAGAGACCTTGCATTAGAGCACTGTTTTTCTGCAAGAGTATAAATGTAAATATCAAGATATGTTGGTACAAGGATGGAATACAAAGCTCTTGGTGTCGAAGAAAGAACATTAGAATATAAAATTTAAATAACTTCGAATATATTCGCCTTCTAGATCAATTCACTTGTAGATGGTTGTAGAAACTCCAACTGCCAATTATGATTTTGAGAAAAGCCCAAAACTAAAAGCCAGAATCTCAGGAATACTTTCGCTCAAAATTCATATCTAGGAACCCTGCAATATTTTTCAGACTTCTATTTCAAAAACTTGAGGCTTGTCAAATTTTGAAAGATTGTCAAAGAGACTCCTGGTTCGATTTGAATTTTCAAATTTGGCCAAATAACAGATAAACTCATACCAAAACGAAAATTCTGTCCAAGCTTTGTATACTCCAATATGGCTCTTTCAGATCTGAAATCAAAAGTGCAACTCACCAAAGTGGCCAATTCCTCATCATAATATAAAAAATTCAATTGACCCAAAGTGACAAGAAGATCCTTCGACTGCAAATGATTAAATTATATCATGAATTTACAATAATATCAATGAGGTACACCCATGTGAATTTAGTTCCTATAGAATCTCTTTACAAATCCGTTCTTGTTGCAAAAATAGATCTCAAACGTAAAGACTAAAATTTGTTTTTGTCGAATGGAAGTAATATATTTGCAAATCTGTTTTTGATGCAAGAATTGATCTCAAACACACCACGTGTCGAGTGAAAGTAATAAGGCTGATACCATAGCTAGATACCCAGTGCTAAATCGGTAGTCTTATAAGAAATTGTGTGTGTGACGTAATCAGATTTTCAATAGTATATATTGCGACAAATTGCGGAACATAGGAGTTCAACATAGGATTTTTAAATGCATGTCTGGTGTAATTTCTGCGCAAGTATTTCTGATACGTACTATCAAGAGGATCTACCATTAGAAATTTATATTATAGGCAATCACTTTTTTTGCGATTAAAGCGCCATCCTATTAAAGTGCCATCGAGTATGAATAGAAAAAATGTTTTAAGCAAACTTAAGGTATGTTTTAGCAAGAGATTTGAATCTGCAATAAAAAATAGGAGTTCATATTTAAGATCTCAAAGATGTTCCCCGCCTCGCTTAATTAGGGGGTTGGGAAGGACTAGTATTAGCACGGATAGATATCTCCTTTCAAAATATTATTTTGACATTTAGTTATCTCTAGCTAGTATAAGAGCTATTTTACACATTGATGTACCTCAGCCTCAAACATTAATAATACTAGTAGTCTTACTGAGTCTTCGATATAGTGACCGTAGAAAAATAGGAGCCCTAAAAGAAGATTAAATATGAAAAACATAATAAAACACATTTTAGTGGACAGATGTACAGTTCCTCCAAAATAAATTAGCATAATACTGAGTATAATCTGCACAACATTAGCAAAAATATTACAAATAATTATTCCTGAGAAACATTTCTGACAATTATTCACAGTAGTAGTCAATTGCGCATGTGCTGTTGTGATTTGTCTCAAAATATGTTGCGCCAGCAAATTTTTTTCTTGAAGCCTCTTTCTCTCGAAATCATCTTCATTATCTAGTTCATCCTAAATTTCCGACATTGTATGATAATTATTAGAACATACTATTAAATTGAGTAAATTCACGACAATCATCGTGTTTCTAATCGCACATGGATATACGAAACAAATTATGTCAATTATTGTAATATTATCGTCGGTTAGTAATAAATATATTATGCCGATCATCATATATAACATGATTGAACAGCAAATGTACCAACATGAGCGGTAATTCTTATTTATGTCTTTATATTTTTTTAAAGTCTCTAATAGCAAGCTCCAATAAAACGTCTGAAAAAATCGTGACATTCTGCGTAAAACTTATAATTGATATTACAGCCATTAACAAAACTAGAATCTCCAGGATTATTACAGAATAGAAGGATATTTCATCACTTTTATCTAATGCTGCATATTTCATGTACTGAGCAACAATTATTATTGCAAATATCACTGGAACAAGTTTTCCTTCAAATATTCAAGTAATCAGTTACTAAGCGAATCATACCTGTGATTGTTATAAGATGCAGAATTCTCATACCACTTTTCACAATATAAGTATCTTTATATCTCTCAAAACAAAAACATTTAAATCCAAATAAAATAGGTGCGTATTGGCCAATATATAAATATTCACCAGCAGATTTAGGATAGTATTTTAGTAGTTTTAGAATATCCGGCAATATTTTGTTACATGTATTCATTATAAACGGTAGGTGCCGCTATCCTGTGAAAAGCTACAGTATAAAGTGCGAACTAGATGGAGTTTGTCGAATCACTGCGCTCTGTTCTATTGATTCTACTCTAAATATTAAAAACCCCTATAATCAACCTTCCTTGATAATGATTGTTATACATTAAAAACCAAATGATATTCCTACCCTAAATAATTCACTGGCCTTTCTTCAGTTCAAAAAATACATCAAGTGCTATCTTATTCTATGAAATCAAAAAGTTCTATAATTAACATTCCGGTCCACTTTATATCGGTTAAAAAGCTCACATAATTTTCCTGGCCAGAGATTTTTGTTCGTGTAATCACTACTGAGACTGAGCACGTCCATTTCCAATATTATCAAAAACTCGCTGCACATCCAACACACACACGCAGTCGTCATCACGGCAGAAAAACTACGGTAGAATTTTATTCTATATAAATATAACACAGAAATTTTTATCAAACCAATAAAAGTGTTACATGTACTGTCCATCTTAGGCAATACGTCTATCTCGGCAAAAAAAGCCAAAAGTGATTCACATATTTATTATTAGTGGTCGATCGAAGTTTCGGTCCCGATTAGTTTTAGCCAAAAATGCTGGTTTTAGCGGCAATTTTTGTTTCGGCCAAGAGCTGATCGAAACTTCGGCTCGGCCGAAACCAGCATCCGTGTCGTGCCAAACACTGTCCGGTACGTTCGAAACGGATTAAACTGCAATTAGAGATGAAAATCTGTTGTGACCACACAGTACTTCCCCGACCATAAATTTCAAGGCCACTGTCATCGCTGTCACATAAATTTAGAATGTCCCATCAATTAATTGCATATTTCAAAGTGGTAGCTGCCATTGCCAAATTGACAACTGTTATTGTCAAAGTAACAGATGTCATTATCGAAATGACAGCTGTCACTGTCAAAGTGACTGCTGTCATTGTTCAAGTGACAGATGACATTGGTATTTTAGTCTTTACATAATTTTTTTTTAATGAAGATTTCTTCTCTAGATTTTTGGGATCTTATTGGAACATATAATTTTGATATTTAATCGCCGGAAATGTAATTTAAAGATGGCAACGTGGATTCCACTGATTATTTATTCAATATTTTTTCAAGCTCATTTTCCCAAGAGCCTCAAATTGATACCAGACTAGACACTATTCAATTTACTTATGAAAAAGCAATTGTTTAAAAATCCTTTTTGCACTCCCGGGAGTGAAAGATGAATTTAATGCCTCATTTCGCAAACTCAAGTTCAAGTTCAGTCCTACGGCAATCTAAAATCATCAAAGCTTTCAAGGGACTAAATTAAAATAAACAATTTGTTTAGGACAACGGAATAATCAAAGTATCAAAACATAAAATCGAATTTTTTATTCGAATTTAAATCTTCATTTATGGATTATTCATATCAGTATTATTGCAATTCACACAATTTTACAAATGCATCTTAATGTTGTTTGTGAGTTTCTTAAGGAAATAATAATTCTTTGATTGCCTCTTTCGCAACATTATCAAAATTAAATTTCTCACTCATCTTTTCGACCACAAGCTTATTTATTTAACAACTACTGTAGCCAGCCTTGTTACCATGGTGAATTCACTTAACATTTTTGTATCAAGTTTGTTGTCTCAATTGTAGAAAAAATAATCTGTTTTTAGATTATTGTGATTCAATATAATACGGTAGTGCAAAAAATAGCATATATAACACATGACTAAACTGGCTTCAAACCCTCAGATGATAATTGCAGAAGACGAATGCATTTGTGCATATCCTTTTATTTTGTTGGCTGTTTTTTTCTCGGTTTTAATGTATTTTCACCATCGTTCCAGGAGTTTCCTATAGTTTTTCATGTTTTCGCCAGTACCACTTTGAAGATGGCCACCAAGTAGCCCAAACCGGTCATGTAATTAAATAAAAAATTACGTGAACAGTATGAATAGAAGACTTTCTGGAGTTTTTATTTCTAAAAACCATCTCCCTTTTCTCTTGTAATTTTTCACACTTTGGGCTCCCTTACTTTCCATGAAGTATTTCAAACACCTGAGTGATATATTGAAATACACCTGCAACACTTAAATCAATTTTTGAACATTTGAAAGTTGATATTCAAGTTAAAATTTTTGTAACAAGTGCACCTAAATTCACTATTTCTGAGCTTTTTAAATAAATTTAGATGTATAGAAACTATCTTATTGATTTTACAAACACTTTTTTGCAATTGTGATCACATTTACAGTAAAATAATACAACGAAACATAACTTACATGACTTATTTTATTGATTTACAGTGCAAACACTATAATAAACATATTCCATAATACAAATTTCTTTCAAATCACAATTTGACATGAAACAATAAAATTAAAAAATACCAACGGCATCCATGCTCCATATGTTCCCTCTGCAAAGGGTTTCAATATTCATTAATTCCTTATCAACAGGGAGTAAATGAGAATTATTTCCATGGCTTGGAGCTTCCAAAGCAATTCAACAATGGAATACATTCGGTGCACGTGCTAAAAATAATAATCTGTCACGTGGTTTTCTGATGTCTTACAGAAAAAAGTCTACAAGACATCTTTTCGATAACTTTTGCCCACTATTCATTGTGAAATTTCAACCAAATTGTTGGATTGTGAAATTAATCTAGAAATTGACAATTGTAGAGGCAAGGGCGGCAAAAATTTAAAAGTTTATACTTGAGAAATATGTGAATCCGCAACTGCATTTTGAATTCTTGTCTCAAGGTAAAACAGTGAACAATGTCGTTTTATAAAGGCTACGTGAAAAACAAAAAGAAGCCAGATTTGTGGCAAGGCAACTCATGGTTCTTGCACCATGACAATCCACCCACACACTCTGTTTTATCTATTCGTCAGTTTTGATCCAAAAATCAGATGACTGTCCTTCATCTCTCTCCTCAATCATCAGATCTGACTTCCTGTGTTTTTTTTATTGTTTTCAAAATTGAAATCAGTGCTGGAAGGACGCCATTTACATACTATTGGTGCCATCAAAGCACATTCGTCACAGACCTTAAAAGCTATTACAAAGAAAGTGTGTGAATTAAGCAGGGGATTATTTCGAAGGGAAGATATATATAAGAGATGGATCAACGATTGATCGGCAAAACTAGTCAGCACTCAATGAACTCCAAGAAAATAGTAGTCCCAAAGTCTGATCGTTATGTCTCATGCGATTCTAGCCTTCCAAAGAATCTGTTAAAAAGGTAAGAAGTTCTATTTGTGAGTCAGCCCAATTTATGAACTTGACGTTGCTGTTCTACTATCGTTAATCAAAGATAGTGAAGATGGTGACAAGATACGTCAATCGAAAAAGAGAAAATTAACCATCGCGAGATTTCTAGCGGATGTGGAGCAAGCTGATACTATATATCGAGGATGATGCGTGCAGTAAAGTGTTTTCTTACTGCCATTTTAGCACTATTTAAACGTGTAATAGTCAAATTTCTGTGAATTTATATTTATAGTACATCTCACCGATCCATTCATTTAGATATTAATTAAATTTCAATGTCAATTTGAGCTCCGGGCTTCTTTACTATGTAGGCAAACATTATAACATTTTGCCAGCATTTTAATTGATCGAATACTTGGTTTCATGTCATGATGCTTCACAATCCTGTTGATTACTATCAATTGAAATATATATTTCTATTGAAGAGAGTAAGAATAAAAATAAAACAAATACTCAGATTTTTGTCAATGGAAGTACGTACAAAAAGAATATATTTCAAAGTTCTATTGACAATATACATTCCTACTATATAGTAAGTTGGTTTATCAGATGTTTCTCCTGTTTTTGATGTTATGTGACGAAAGTGAATTGATAAAATTAATAAACACATGCGACCTACTTGGAAACAGCGTATGTACATAGACACGCACTAGTAAAGAAGCGAGCGGTTACTATAGGCTACGTGCATGAAATCTACTAGCGCCTCTAGCGGGCAATGGAGAACGATTGAACTCCCATTTTATCATTGTTTCATACCTATAATTCTTTAAATGTACCAATATTATTTAATTCAGCTGTGTGCGTATAATATAACTTGCATAGCATGAAAGGTACGTTGAAATTATTTATTTTGAGTATTTTTTCCTTCAATTATAACGTACCTATTAGAGAAAACGTCTTAATTCGTCCAAATTGACAGGATAACCTGGAATTATGACGCCGATGAGCTTGCGGATTGGGTTTGTGTATATCAAACACTGTGTCCCTTCTACCGAAGAAGCATTGAAGAAAACCGTGAAATTAGTTTTCCCATATTAAACATGTAGGAAAATATGTTGCTGACAGTATTAACAACAAAATTATTGCGAAGTTCATCCGACAAACTTCTATCATTGAAACACCTTACATATTAGAGATAGAAGTAAATTCATGAATCCAAAATAGATGACGAAATTTTCTAATTTCACAATTGAATTACAAACACCTTTGTTATATGGATTAATAATGAAAGACAGGTAATATTCTATTTACCGCTTTGATCCACTTCACTCTTTTTTTATGCTATAACTGCGTACATGAAATCTATGAAACTATATTCCACTTGAATCATCCTCAACACAACAGCCTGAAACAGATCAAGCGTTTTCCTAAGATTTATATGCAATTATTCTCATTTTTAAAGTACAATGCTCGATGACGTAATCTGAGAAATGGAGTTCAATGGTTACAATGGTGCTCACCATGAGCGCTCGCATCGATATTTGTTCAAACTCCACCCCCTTGCACATAGCCTATAGTAGAGAGCCATCAGGTCACGAGACTGACCAAATGACACGTCGGGATGTGCCATATAAGCCATTTTTATTCCTTTATAGGCATACTATTAGATGTCTCACATTAATAAAAACATTGAAAACAATTTTCATGGCAGTGCCATCACTAGGTTGGTTTGGTTCTACCAACGAACGACAATATATAACATTAAACGACGAACGAAACTATAGCGTACATAATAAATAACTATAGTTTCATACGTCACATTCAACGAAAGGTGACGGAAGTATAACAGCAACATCAGATTCATAAATAGAGGTTCAAATAAGCGGCAGTTTCTTACTTCTGTGATGCCCCACGTGGTTGCAATTCAAAATTGATGAGCTTGGTTTCGTCTATCATTCCCAAGGTTGTATATCAGTAACAAAATCACTGTTTTGCAAATTTCAATTTGCTGAAAATCAAGAAATATTTCAAAATTTCGAATACTGTATACATTATAAGGATTTACCCGGATGAATAAGGCTAAATTCATTTTGAATAATCCATAGAGCTTCATGTTAGGTACTATAGAGAGACCTTGCATTAGAATACTGTTTTTCTGCAAGAGTATAAATGTAAATATCAAAATATTTTTAAAATATAAATAAAAATAATAATAGGATGGAATACAAAATTCTTGGTATCGGAGAAAGAGCATTAGAATATAAAATTTAAAAAATATTTCAATTTCGAATATATTCGCCTTCTAGATCAATGCACTTATAGATGGTTGTAGAAACTCCAATTGCCAATTATGTAATTGGAAAAAACCCAAAACTAAAGGCCAGATTCCAGGAATACTTTCGCTCAAAATTTATATCTAGCAAGCCCTGAGATATTTTTTAGACTTCTATTTCAAAAACTTGAGGCTTGTCAAGCTTCGAAAGATTGTCGAAGATACTCCTGGCTCGATTCGAATTTTCAAATTTGGCCAAATAACAGATAAACTCATCCAAAAACCAAAATTCTGTCCAAGCTTTGTATTTTCCAATATGGCTCTTTTAGATCTGAAATCAAAAGTGCAACTCACCAAAGTGGCCAATTCCTCATCATAATATAAAATATTCAATTGACCCAAAGTCACAAGAAGATCCTTCGACTGCAAATGATTAGATTATATCATGAATTTACAATAATATCAATGAGGTACACAACTATGTGAATTTAGCTCATATAGAATCTCTTTACAAATCCGTTTTTGTTGCAAAAATAGATCTCAAACGTGAAGACTAAAATTTTGTTTTTGTCGAATGGAAGTAATATCTTTGCAAATCTGTTTTTGATGCAAGAATTGATCTTAAACACACCGCGTGAAGACTAAAATTTGTTTTTGTCGAATGGCAGTAATAAGGCTGACAGCATAGCTAGATACCCAGTGCTAAATCGGTAGTCTTATAAGAAATTGTGTGTGACGTAATCAAACTTTCAATGGTATATATTGCAACGAAATGCGGAACATAGGATTTTCGAATGCATGTCTGGTGTAATCTCTGCGCAAGCATTTCTGATACGTACTATCAAGGAGATCTCCCATTGGAAATTTACATTGTAGGAAATCATATTTTTTGCGATTAAAGTGCCATCGAGTATGAATAGAGAAAAAGTTTAAAGAAAACTTCAGGTATGTTTTAGCAAGAGATTTGAATCTACGATAAAAAATAGGGGCTCATATTTAAGATCTCAAAGATGTTCCCCGCCCCGCTCAATTCAGGGGTTGGAGAGGGCTAGTTTTAGCACGGATAGATATCTCCTTTCAAAATATTATTTTGGTATTAAGTTATCCCTAGCTAGTGTAAGAGCTATTTTATACATTGATGTACCTCAACCGAACTATTAATAATACTAGTAGACTTACTGAGTCTTCGATATAGTGACTGTAGAAAAATAGAAGCCCTAAAAGAAGATTGATTATGAAAAACATTATAAAACACATTTTAGTGGACAGATGTACAGTTCCTCCAAAATAAATTAGCATAATACTGTGTATAATCTGCACAACATTAGCAAAAATATTACAAATAAATATTCCTGAGAAACATTTCTGACAATTATTCACAGTAGTAGTCAACTGCGCATGTGCTGTTGTGATTTGTCTCAAAATATGTTGCGCCAGCAAATTTTTTTCTTGAAGCCTCTTTCTCTCGAAATCATCTTCATTATCTAGTTCATCCAAAATTTCCGACATTGTATGGTAATTATTAGAACATACTATTAAATTGAGTATATTCACAACAATCATCGTGTTTCTAATCACACATGGATATGCGAAGCAAATTATGTCAATTATTGTGATATTATCATCGGTTAGTAATGAATATATTATGCAGATCATGATATATAGCATGATTGAACAGAAAATGTACCAACATGAGCGGTAATTCTTATTTATGTCTTTATATTTTTTTAAAGTGTCTTCTATAATAGCAAGCTCCAATAAAACGTCTGAAAAAATCGTGACATTCTGCGTAAAACTTATAATTGATATTACAGCCATAAACAAAACTAGAATCTCCAGGATAATTACAGAATAGAAGGATATTTCATCACTTTTATCTAATGCTGCATATTTCATGTACTGAGCAACAATTATTATTGCAAATATCACTGAAACAAGTTTTTCTTCAAATATTCAAGTAATCAGTTACTAAGCGAATCATACCTGTGATTGTTATAAGATGCAGAATTCTCATACCACTTTTCACAATATAAGTATCTTTATATCTCTCAAAACGAAAACACTTAAATCCAAATAAAATAAGTGCGTATTGACCAATGTACATATATTCACCTGCAGATTTAGGATAGTATTTCAGGAGTTCCAGAATATTTTGCAATATTTTGTTACATGTATTCATTATAAACGGTAGCTGACGCTGTCTTGTGAAAAGCTACAGTATAAAGTGCGAACCAAATGGAGTTTGTCGAATCACTGCGCTCTGTTATATTGATTCAACTCTAAATATTAAAAACCCCTGTAATCAACTTTCCTTGATAATGTAATATACATTAAAAACCAAATGATATTACTATCCTAAATAATTCACTGGCCTTTCTTCAGTTCAAAAAATACATCAAGTGCTATCTTATTCTATGAAATCAAAAAGTACTATAATTAACATTTCGGTCCACTTTGTATCGGTTAAAAAAACTCACATTATTTTCCTGGCCAGAAATTTTTGTTCGTGTAATCACTACTGAGACTGAGCACGTCCATTTCCAATATTATCAAAAACTCGCTGCACATCCAACACACACACACGCAGTCGTCATCACGGCAGAACAACTACGGTAGCCTTTTACTCTATATAAATATAACACAGAAATTTTTATCAAACCAATCAAAGTGTTACATGTACTGTCCATCTTAGGCAATACGTCTATCTCGGCAAAAAAAAAAGCCAAAAGGGATTCACATATTTATTATTAGTGGTCGATTAAATTTCAAGGCCACTGTCATCGCTGTCACATAAATTCAGAATGTCGCATCAATTGCATATTTCAGAGTGGTAGCTGCCATTGCCAAATTGACAACTGTCATTGTCAAAGTAACAGATGTCATTATCGAAGTGACAGCTGTCATTGTCAAAGTAACTGCTATTATTGTTCAAGTGACAAATGACATTGTTATTTCAGTCTTTACATAATTTTTCTTCTAATGAAGATTTCTTCTCTAGGTTTTTGGGGTCTTATTGGAATATATTATTTTGATATTTGATCGCCGGAAATGTAATTTAAAGATGGCAACGTGGATTCCACTGATTATTTATACAATATTTCTTCAAGCTCATCTTTCCAAGAGCTTCAAATTGATACCAAACTAGACAACATTCAATTAACTTATGTAAAAACAATTGACAATTGTTTGAATATCCTTTTTGCACTCCTGGGAGTGAAAGATGATTTCACAAACTCAAGTTTAAGTTCAGTCCTACAGCGATCTAAAATCATGAAATCATCAAAGCTTTCAAGGGTCTAAATTAAAATAAACAATTTTTTTTATGACAACGGAATAATCAAAGTATTATAACGTCAAATTTAATTTTTTATTCGAATTGAAACCTTCATTTATGGATGATTCATATTAGCATTATTGCAATTCACACAATTTTACAAAGGCATCTTGATGCTGTTCGTGAGTTTTCTAGATTCTTAAGATAATAATAATTCTTTGATTGCCTCTTTCGCAACATTATCAAAACTAAATTTCTCACTCGTCTTTTTGACAGCAAGCTTATTTATTTAACAACTACTGTAGCCAGCCTGGTTACCATGGTGAATTCACTTAACATTTTTGTATCAAGTTTGTTGTCAAAATTGTAAAAAAAATAATCTGTTTTCAAATTATTGTGATTCAATACAATACGGTAGTGCAAAAAATGGCATATATAACATATGACTAAACTGGCTTCAAACCCTCAGATTATAATTGCACGAGACGAATGCATTTGTGCATATTCCTTCATTTTGTAATAAAAAAATAGGAGAACAGTGTGAATAGGAGACTTTTCGAAATTTTCAATTCTAAAAACCACCTACTCTCTTGTAAATTTGGGCTCCTTCACTTTCTATGAAGTATTTTAAACATCTGAGGGATATATTGAAGCACATCTTCAACACTAAAATCAATTTTTGAACATTTGAAAGTTGATATTCCAATTGAAATTTTTGTGACAAGTGCACCGGAATTCACCATTTCTAAGCTTTTTAAATAGATTTAGATTTATAGAAACTATCTTATTGATTTTGCAAACAACTTTTTGCAATTGTAATCACATTTACAGAAAAGTGATACAACGAAACAAAATTTACATGACTTATTTTATTGATTTACAGTAAGTGCAAACACTATAATAAACAAATTCCATAATACAAATTTCTTTCAAATCACAATTTGACGTAAAGCAATGAAATTAAAAGAATACTAACGGCATTCATGCTCCATATGTTCCCTCTGCAAAGGGTTTCAATATTCATTAATTCCTTGTCAACAGGGAGTGAATGAGAATTGTTTCCATGGCTTGGAACTGCCAAAGCAATTCAACAATAGGATACATTCGGTGCACGTGCTAAAAAAAATAATCTGTCAGGTGGTTTTCTGATGTCTAATGCTGGGGCCACATTTACGTCTAATGTCACTAATTACGGCGTTATTCAATAATGAACACATTGTCAATGACAATATGTCAATTGTCACACAATTTCAACCAAATTGTTGGATTTAGTCTAGAAACTGACAATTGTAGAGGTAAGGGCAACAAAAATTTAAAAGTCTATACTTGTGAAATATGTGAGTCCGCAATTGCATTTTGAATTTTTGTCTCAAGGTAAAACAGTGAACAATGTCGTTTTATAAAGGCTACGTGAAAAACAAAAAGAAGCCAGATTTGTGGCAAGATAACTCATGGTTTTTGCACCATGATAATCTACCCGCACACTCTGTTTTATCAATTCGTCAGTTTTGATCCAAAAATCAGATGACTGTTCTTCATCTCTCTCCTCAATCATCAATTCTGACTTCCTGTGTTTTTTTTATTGTTTTCAAAATTGAAATCAGTGCTGGAAGAACGCCGTTTACATACTATTGGTGCCATCAAAGCACATTCGTCACAGATCTTAAAAGCTATTACAAAGAAAGTGTGTGAATTAAGCAGGGGATTCTTTCGAAGGGGATATATATATATATATATATATATATATATATATATATATATATATATATATATATATATATATATATATATATATATATATATATATAAGAGGTGGACCAACGATTGGTCGGATAAACTAGTCAGCACTAGTCAGTAGTCCCAAAGTCTGATCGTTTTGTCTCATGCGATTCTAGCCTTCCAAAGAATCTGTTAAAAAGATAAGAAGTTTTATTTGTGAGTCATCCCAATTTATGAACTTGACGTTGCTGTTCTACTATCGGTAATCAAAGATAGTGAAGGTGGTGACAAGATACGTCAATTGAAAAAGAAAAAATTAACCATCACGAGATTTATAGCGGATGTGAAGCAAGCTGATACTTTATATCGAGGATGATGCTTGCAGTAAAGTGTTTTCTTACTGCCGTTTTAGTACTATTTAAACGTGTAATAGTCAAATTTCTGTGAATTTATATTTATAGCACATCTCACCGATCCATTCATTCAGATATTAATTAAATTTCAATGTCAATTTGAGCTCCGGGCTTCTTTACTGTGCAAGCAAACATTATAACATTTTGCCAGCATTTTAATTGATCGAATACTTGGTTTCATGTCATAATGCTTCACAATCTTGTTGATTACTATCAATTGAAACATATATATTTCTATTGAAGAGAGTAAGAATAAAAATAAAACAAATACTCAAATTTTTGTCAATGGAAGTACGTACAAAAGGAATATATTCTAAAGTTTTATTGACAATATACATTCCGACTATATAGTAAGTTGGTTTATCAGATGTTTCCTCTGTTTTTGATGTTATGTGACGGAAGTGAATTGATGAGATTAGTAAACACATGCGACCTTCTTGGAAGCAACGTAGGTACATAGATACGCAGTAGTAAAGAGGCGAGCGTGTACTATAATAGAGAGCCATTAGGTCACGAGACTGACCAAATGACACGTCGAGACGTGCTATATAAGCCATTTTCATTCTCTTATACTGACTTATAGGCATACCATTAGATGTCTCATATCAATAAAAGCATTGGAAACAAACTTTATGGCAGTGCCATTTCTAGATTGGTTTGGTTTTACCAAATTACGACATTATAAAACATTGAACAATCAACGAAACTATAGCGTACATAATAAATAACTATAGTTTTATACGTCAGATTCAACGAACGGTAACGGAAATAGAACAGCAGCGTCAGATTCATAAATAGAGGTTCAAATAAGCGGCAGTTTCTTACTTCTGTGACGCCTCATGTGGTTGCATTTCAAAATTGATGAGCTTGGTTTCGCCTATCATTCCCAAGGTTGTATATCAGTAACAAAATCACTGTTTTGCAAATTTCAATTTGCTGAAAATCAAAAAACATTTCAAAATTTCAAATTCTGTATACATTATTAGGATTTACCCGGATGAATAAAGCTAAATTCATTTTGAATAGTCCGTAGAGCTTTATGTTAGGAACTATAGAGAGACCTTGCATTAGAGCACTGTTTTTCTGAAAGAGTTCAAATGTAAATAACAAAATATGTTCGTACAAGAATGGAATACAAAGTTCTTGGTGTCTAAGGACGAACAGTAGAACATAAGATTAAAAGAACATGTTAACTTCGAATTTATTCATGCTCTAGCTTAATGCACCTGTAGATGGTATTGTAGAGACATCAGTTTCCAATTACGTAATTAAGAAAAACACAAAATTAAAAACCGAAATCTCGGGAATACTGTTGCTCAAAATATATATCTAGGAAGCCTAAGACATTTTTTAGACTCCAATTTCAAAAACTTGAGGCTTGTCAAATATGGGAGATTGTCAAAGATACACCTAACTCGGTTTGAATTTTCAAATTAAGCCAGACAACAGATGAACTCATACAAAAACCCAACTTCCTATCCAAGCTTTGTATATTTTGTGCAACTCACCAAAGTGGCCAATTCCTCATCATAATATAAAATATTCAATTGGCCCAAAGTGACAAGAAGATCCTTCGACTGCAAAGGATTAGATTATATCATAAATTCACAGCAAGATCAATGAGGTACACAACCATGTAAATTTAGCTCCCATAGAATCTTTTTACAAATCCGATTCGTTGCAAAATAGGTCTCAAACACAACGTGTAAAGACTAAAATTTGTTTTTGTCGAATGGAAGTAAGTAATAAGACGGACACCCAATGTTAAATCGGTAGTCTTATAAGAGACTGTTTGTGTGACGTAATCAGACTTCCAAGGGTAAATCGGACTTCCATAATTGAGCGAAGGACTCCCAGACGTCTATTGATAAGGCGTAGCGTAATACTAGACTGTTAGCATGAAAGCTTGACAAAATAATGATACTGTTTTTAGACCTAAGGCCATAAACAGCACTTCACATCCAATTAATATCCAACAATACATGTTAGGTACAAATACATTACATTCTTTTAATATTTAATGTCGTCCGCTGAGTATTGGTTTGTCTCATGTCCATTCTCAATTTTGTATGAAGTCCATGTGTTCTATGTCCCCAATTACGACTTGTATCCTGCGAAATAGAGTTTCAGCTCTGTACCAATAATGAAATATATTTTCTGGACTTGGACAAAGCCACAACTGTATTTCACAGAGTACAGGTCATATTTGAGGACATAGAACACTGAACTTGATACAAAAATTAAAAATGGACATGGGACAAACCAATACTCGGCTGACGATGTCATACTAAAATTTATTAAATTCTCTATTTCAATCAGAATTTCTTTCTAAGAATGCAATTAGTTTTGAAAATAATATTCTTATTGAATGCGAAAGTTTTTCTTATCATAGAATAATGACTTCAAGAAAAAAGAGTTTTTAAATTTTTGATCTTTCAGAAAAA
Source organism: Dromius quadrimaculatus (assembly GCA_963989225.1). Lineage (NCBI taxonomy): Eukaryota > Metazoa > Arthropoda > Insecta > Coleoptera > Carabidae > Dromius > Dromius quadrimaculatus. The sequence goes on from OZ022328.1 coordinate 12,433,361, forward strand.
TATGTCAATAGTACACTTTCTGTATAATTATTACTCATATTTTTTTGATCACATCTTTTTAAAAATTCTTATATGCCTTTTCATATATAATTGTAAACTTCTGCGGCAATAAGTTTTGTGTTGCCCTTTTTACAGCATTTTCAAATTCTTGTGGTACACCATTTTCACTATATTCACTCATTTCTGTTTAAATACTTGGTCCATATATGTATATATAGTAACGTGCGGAAGTGTCATAAGTCGTAAACATGAAAAGGCCCTGAATCCGGCCCTGTCTGGGCGAGGCCTTTTGTATCTTTGTATCGCACCGCACCACAATGCCCCGAATGGTCCAAAATTCTAGTAACGTGCTTTCGACTAATGTAGAACATTTCCAGAATCGGACATATATATGAGCAAATGACCTGACTGAGAAACAGTGAACAGTAAAACAGTGAAATGGTGAATATCCAATGAGTGATCAGTATAATAAATAAATAAGTTGTTGAAAATAAATATCTGTGGCTTTGTTGTTGAAGATTAATAGTAGAAAGTGAGAAATAAATAAATATATATATATATATATATATATATATATATATATATATATATATATATATATATATATATATATATATATATATATATATCTAATTTAATCATGCTATCAAGAGACACAGTTATGTTTCGGGCCAAGTACAAAACCAAAAAAAAATAAAACAAAAACAAAAAATTAATGGACACCACAGTCTCTTCTTCCGAGTGAACAAATGCTCATTTCGAGGTTGAGAAATTAAACCTTCGCAATTAAAAAAACACCATCGTGTAGCCCGCATAAAACTGAGTAGGAATGCGAAGTTTCATTCAAATCTTGCACAAAGATATTAATTTCTTAAAATCGATGTTTTTCCTGAAAATGAGAATCCGTTGTCTTCTTGCTAAGTGTCACACCGTGACGACATGCATCATAAGTAATTTTTGGGCTTAAAGATGATATGAAGTGGATTTGGGCAAAAAAAATATTAGAAGGTAAGACGAAGATTTATTTGAGCTTAGAAAAATCCAACAGGCAACAGACGTCAACTCGAATGATATATGTATTGTAAACAAGAATGTAGTAGGTGATTTGGGATGGATTTAGGCAAAAAAAAAAAAAAATATTCCGTTGCACGTCCAGTTTCAGAGCAGCGACAATCTATAAGAGCTCTTTTACACATAAGTGTACCTCGTCTTCAAACATTGATAATAATAGGAAGCTTACTGAGTTTTCGATATAGTGACCGTATAAAAATAAAAGCCCTAAAAGCAGATTGATTATGAAAAACATTATAAAACACATTTTAGTGGACAGATGTACAGTTCCTCCAAAGTAAATCAGCATAATACTGTGTATAATCTGCACAACATTAGCAAAAACATTACAAATAATTATTCCTGAGAAACCTTTCTGGGTATTATTCACAGTTATTGTTAACTGCGAATGTGCTGTTGTGATTTGTCTCAAAATATGTTGCGCCAGCAAATTTCTTTCTTGTAGTTTTTTCCTCTCAAAATCATCTTCTTCATTATCTAGTTCTTCTAAAATTTCCGACATTGTGTGATAATTGTTAGAACATACTATTAAATTGAGCAAATTCACGACAATCATTGTGTTTCGAATCACACATGGATACATAAAAGAAATTACATCAATTATTGTTATATCACCATCGGTCAGCAATATATAAATAATGCTGATGATGATATATAGCATGATTGAACAGAAAATGTACCAACATGAACGATAATTCTCATTTATGTCCTTATACTTCTTTAAAGTTTCTTCTATAATAGCCAGCTCCAATAAAACGATTAAAAAAATTGGTAAATTCTGCATGAAACTTATAATTGATACTACAGCCATAATTAAAACTAAAATCTGCAGGATTATCACAGAATAGAAGGATATTTTATCATTTTTATCCAATGTTGTATATTTCATGTACTGAGCAACAATTATTATTGCAAATATCACTGAAACAAGTTTAACTTCAAGTTTTCAAGTATTAAGTTGCCAAGTGAATCATACCTGTTATTGTCAAAAGATGCAGAATTCTCATACCACTTTTCGCAGTATAAGTATCATTATATTTCTCAAAACGGAAACATTTAAATCCAAATAAAATGAGTACGTATTGACCAATGTACATATATTCACCAGCAGATTTAGGATAGTATTTCACGAGTTTCAGAATATTCTGCAATATTTTGTTAGATTTATTCATTATAAACGGTAGCGGCCGCTATCTTGTGAAAAGCTACAGTATAAAGTGCGAACTAAATGAACTTTGTCGAATCACTGCGCCCTGTTCTATCGATTCAACCCTAAATATTAAAAACCACTCTAATCAACTCTCCTTGATAATGTATGTTATACATTAAAAACGGAATAACATTCCAGTCCTGAATAATTCACTGGTCTTTCTTCAGTTCAAAATAATACATCAAGTGCTATCTTATTCTATGAAATCAAAAAGTTCTGTGATTAATATTCCGGTCCACTTTGTATCGGTTAGAAAAACTCAAATAATTTTCTACTTTATATTAATAACCGATACTCTCAACTTCAAAGTACAATCATTCTCCTGGCAGATTTTTTTTAATGGCTGATTTGCATTGTTAAAGCTACGTTGCGTTATTATTGTTTTGATTTCAATTCTAATAAGTCTGTAATCATATTATCTAATCAATAGAACACAAAGAAATATACTATTTTTATTTTTATTTTTATCACTCCGAATTTAGAGTTGGAACTCATCCGTGACAGAAATTCCATCGTTTGACCTAAAATTCACATTTTTTGAGCTTTGAGAATATGGTAGAAGTGTAGCAATAGGGGATTCACCGAAACCAGTAAAATTTTAAAAGTAGTCTACGAGAAAAAAAAGTTTAAGTTCTTGAAAAATAGCTTACAATCATATTTATAAGGTAGTTCATTATAAAATATTCGACAAGCAACATGGCTTTATGAAAGGAAAATCCACTGCTCCTAACTTTATCAATTTTAAAGAATTTACAGCCAATTCCTTACGGAATAATAATTAGGTCGATGCCATACATATATAGATTTTGGAAGAGCACTTGACAAAATAGATCGCAACATCCTTATTCATAAACTCTTGCACAATTTCATCTTTTCAGAAAACTAATGCTGCCTTGTTTAATTTATTTATAGGTGACGTCATAGATGTCTCAATCATTCAAATTGCTTACTGTATGCTAATGACATCAAAATCTTTGAAGTTATCAATAACTTAAGTGATTGAATCGATTTACTGAAAGATGTTGACAACATATTAACTTGGACTTTATCCCCAAATTTGTCATTTAATGTGGAGGAATGAAAAGACAGACAAATCAGACAATAACATTCAACTATGCAATAAATAATGATACTCTGGATAGGATCACTCAAGTAAAAGACCTGGGTGTGTTAGTTGATCCTAAATGTTGCTTTAATCTTCAGATCAACAAAACTGAAATCTTCATACTAAAATTTGAGATTCGTAATACGCAATTCACGTTACCTCAAAAATACACATGCAATAATATCTTTATGCAATTGCTTTGTACGAGCTAAACTGAAGTATTATTTCTTAGTTGGGAATCCTCTTTACAAAAACTCAATAAGGGCAGTGAAATCCATTCAGAGAAAATTTGTCAGATACTACTGAAATAAAACCTATTTACAACATGAGGAATATAATTTCAAGACTCTATCTTCCAGTTCAAAAGGAATACAATTGTTCTGTCTGACATACTCTTTTTTTGTATTATTATTGTTAAATTTTGACCTCTGTAATTGGGAATTTTGTCCTGTTGAGTTGTTCAATAAATAAATAAATAAATAAATAAACTCTGATTTCGACTTTGACATTGGGACGACAACCGAATTTAGGTTTAAATGACAAATTGATCTATAAGATCTCTTTTACAGACACGTGTACCTTATCCTCAAATATTAATATTGAATACAAACTTACTGAATTCTCGATACAGTGACTGTATAAAAATAAAAGCCCTAAAAGCAGATTGATTATGAAGAACATTACGAAGCACATTTTAGTGGACAGATGTTCAGCTCCTCCAAAATAAATCAGCATAATACAGTGTATTATCTGCACAATATTAGCAAAAATATTGCAAAGAATTATTCCTGAGAAACCTTTCTGACAGTTATTAACAACAGTAGTCAACTGGGAGTGTGCTTTGGTGATTTGTCTCAAAATATGTTGCGCTAGCAAATTTTTTTCCTGTAGTCTTTTCCTCTCGAAATCAACTTCTTGATGATCAAATTCTTCCAAAATCTCAGACATTGTATGATAATTGTTAGAACATACTATCAAGGTGAGCATATACACGACAATCATCGTGTTTCGAATCACGCATGGATATGCGAAACAAATTGTATCAATTATTGTTAAATTAACATCGAATATCAATTCATAAATAGTGCAAATTATGACATATAACATGATTGAACAGACAATGTACCAACAAGAGCGGTAATTCTTATTTGTGTCTCTATATTTTTTCAAAGTTTCTTCCACAATACTCAGCTCTAGTAGTGCATCTGAGAGGATTGATGAATTCAGCATGTAACTTATAATTGATGCTACGGCCATAAATAAAACTAAGATCTCCAGGATTACAACAGAATAGTACGATATTATATCATTTTTGTTTAATGTTGTATATTTCACATACTGAGCAACAATTATTATTGAAAATATTGCTGGAACAATTTTTACTCAAATTCAAGTATTAAGTTATCAAACGAATCATACCTGTGATTGTTAAAAGGTGCAGAACTCTTCTATCTCTTTCAATAGTATAAGTATCACGATATCTCACAAAACGAAAGCATTTAAATCCAAGTATAAAAAGTATGTATTGACCAATGTATATATATTCACCAGCTGATTTAGGATAGTATTCCAAGAGTTTCGGAATATACCACAATAATTTAATACAAGTATTCATTATGAACGATAGTTGTCTCTATTCTGTGGAAAGCTATACTAGAACTGCGAGCTTATTGGGATCTATCAAATCATCATGCTATTGATTCAACTTCAAATATTAAATGTCACTGGATTATACTTTCCTCATTATCATATCTAAATATTATAGGCCAGGCAATATAGAGTTTGTAGGCTAATTGATTCTTCAATCTTTTCATTTGCATGTAAAAAGAGTTTATTGGAGTTTGCACCAATTTTCTGCTTGTACTATATGAGGAATGTCCCAAAAACCGAAAAATTTTCAGATTTTTTTCAGTTTACCACTAATAACTCCTAGACGATACATTTTCAGTAAAATACTACTTCCACATAAATTGAAGTAAACAAAACTCTGCGTCGTATGATCACCTTATATTTGAAATTACGTGAGTTTAAATAGCGACAATTTTTCCCATTTCTTACTTTAGTGGAGTAACGTTAGACATAAAAATATAAAAACCTCGGAGCCCGGTTCCACTGAATGAATTTTCATGAAACCTTTTCGATTGCATTGCTAAAAGCTTAAATAAGAAAGTTCACCCTTCAAAATTGATTTCAACAATTTATAACAACAATTAATTGAAGAATGAGAAAAATAGGATTGAAAAAATTTCGCAATGAATATTTCAATCTTATATCCAATAAATGATATCTATAGAGTGCTATCCGGATGAGAGCAATTCTTCGAAAGCAATTCTTCTAAAGCAATTGTTCGAAAAACAGTTCTTCGAAAATGCAACTCTTCGAAATTGCAATTCTTCGAATACCAATTCTTCTAAAATATCGTTCTTCGAAAATAAAAATATGACTACACAAATAAATCAATCATTGCACTAATGTAATCTCTATCCTTTACTCTATATAATGGTAAGAGCAAATTCACCTTCCAATCAGCCTATTGATAAAAAGACAGGAAACAATGATACAAAATAGCCGGTAACAGGAAAAAAACCCCCGGGAAATAAAACCCCGGAAAAAAACCCCGGGAAAAAAACCCCCGGAAAAAAAAACCCCCAGGAAAAAAACCCCCGGAAAAAAAGCCCCCTGTGATAAATTCCGAGGAAAGTTTATATGATGAATATTATAAATTAGATATATTTAAGAGTGTTTTCATTATGTTTGATAATAAAATCTAGAGTTATAAACAACAATTCTAAATAATGCGTAATGTACAATGTCTTTTGTTTCAATCATCAATTAGCGCCAATAATAATATAGTGGAGTAAAACATTTATATACATTTATTATTTTCAATTGTTTTATATTATTTAAAAATATATAGGCTAGGTATTAGCATAAGTTGAGGCACTAGATATAATTCAACATAAAATACAGAGATTGTAAAATTTCTCATGTTGTACTAACACAAAAAGAAAAGTCTCAAATCATCAAGATTAAGTTTTTTGCTGTTATTTTTATGTATTAGTTCTATTTGAAAGATTATAACTTTATGTCGTATTTGAAGAATATGCCTTACAATAAAAATATTCACATATTCCACTGTCTGGGTAATAATAATATTTAACTTTCTTACTTGAAACCTTTTTCTCCATTTGCGACAGTTCAGGAATTATTTACAGAATGAAAAAACGGCCAAAATCAATTTCTCGTCATTATCTAGTAAACTCAAAACTTTTCAAAAAACAAAAATATTCTTGAGATCGTCTCTTAAACATGCACCAAAATTAAATGTATGTAAATGTCTTACTCCACTATACTATTATTGACGCTAATAGATAAATAAAACTTATACACGTTATATAGAATTTATTGTTGTTTATAATTCTTGGTTATCAAACATAATGAAAACACCCTCATATACCTAATTTATAATATACGTTATATAAACTTTCTTCGAATTTCACAGGGGGCTTTTTTTCCAGGGGTTTTTTTTCCTGGGGGTTTTTTTCCGAGGGTTTTTTTTCCGGGGCTTTTTTTCCGGAGTTTTATTTCCCGGGGGTTTTTTTTCCTAGATTCAAAATAGCCATAGTCGCATTATTTTTAGGATGTAAAAAAATCGTGATGTAAAATCACTCCTTTATTATTCCAACAATTATTTAGTTATGCATCCAAATTTGTGGAAATTCATCAACTGCATAAAAAAAGAACAGAGTCTGAATGAACTATTAGAACAGTATTTAGGTAGAGTGGAGACAGAACGTCAGAAAAGAAAAGAACAGGGACTGTAGCCAACGAATTAAGATCATTGTAGAGGGATATGATGTGAATAATGCTATATATTGTATCAAAGGGTTGACTCCATAATATCTCCTACAAATTATTCTTATTGTTGTAAATGTGCTCGTGAATTATTTGAGTCATTTCAATTGCAATTTTCAGTTTTCTTCCTTCAGCTATAAATGCTTGTAAATATATATAGTTGACACATGTAATTACTATGTAATATCATTTATACTGCATATATCTCAAAACTTTACTATGTTTTTGTACTCTGTTCCTTGTTATTCCAAATACACTATTGAGCTCTCACATTTGCTTTCATTCTCAAACAAATATTTCAGACTTTTTAAAAGACTTCGGACATGGGATTTTAACCTAGAAAATCAGTTTATCTTTTGGCGTTGTTTCCCAAACATACTGAAAATATAATTTGACTTTTCTATTCGAATATCATAAAGTGAACTTCATGAAACTCGTTTGGGTATCGTCAAGTGCCTCTTTATAGAATTCAAACCTAACTTTCATTTGGTTGGTAGCCAAGTTGCTGGATAGCCTAACTGTCATTTTATATGTCAAAATACAATGGCTGGTACCACGAGCTCTGTTTTTGGTGCTACTAAGAGCCTTCTGTCAAGGTGTGTTTTAACGCAATTAGAATATTCCCAAATACTTTAGAAAATAATCTTCAGATACAAATTACGGAAAACACATATGTCTACAAAATTTATTTAAATATCTTCCTTTAAAATAGCTTGAAATATTTATATTGTCTTAAAACTCTTCTTAAAATAACACTGCTAGTATAGCCAAAAACAGAGCTTCAGCTTGTGGTATCAGCCATATATTTAAAAGAAAATTTTTGAATTGTTCAGGTTTATATTGATTTATTTCTAAAAAATAACAAAATTCAAATTAACACACTTCAAAAAATATTTTTGACCTAAGCAAATTACTTATCTGTCAAATCTCAATGTCACCAAAAGAGTCTAATAAAAAAATAAATACATTCTTCATCGATCCTTTCAAAATGTGAAATTCATTATTTTTTGACATAAATATGAGCCCAAGTAGAAAAAATTGTATAAGGTACACGTTGCATAAAACATTTCAGATCACTCGTTCATTAGATAATTCGTCGCAAGCGGCTCGTGTTCCAAAAGGACGCGTGCCCTAAAATCTCGTCGAAGAATGATACTTTCGAAAAATTTATTTTCGAAGAATTGCAGTTTCGAAGAATTTCATTGTCGAAGAACTGTTTTTCGAAGAACTGCGTTCGAAGAATTGCTCTCGAAGAATTGCTTTCGAAGAATATTCCTAGATCCTATAGAGTAATTTTAATAATCATTAATAATTTTTGAGCTGAAATTAACAAATTTACAATACAAAAAAGGGGTTAATAAGACGAGTTGCTCAATTTATTACCCATTGGCAGTTACTGATCTCATATCAATAACTCTTGAACAAAATTAGTTTGTCAGATAAATTTGATTTCACATCAACTTCTATGCTTTCTTGATATTCGTACAAAGTTTTATTGATTTAGGACCACTGATTGAGAAAATACCTGATTATTTGTTCCGAAGGACCCAATTCGACTCATTAGTCTACTGATATTCCCAGATTCTGTGTCTATAATTCATTAACAAAAATTTATTGACAACTAAATATTATTTCACACTTACTGCTTCTTTTTCAATATTCATTCTATAATTATAGGATCACTGGTTTTATAATAAAAATTTGTTTTGTTTCGAAGGAGGCAGTGCGACTTATATTTCCAGTTGGGGTTTCCAGATTCCAAATTGTTAACTCATGGACATAAATGTATTGATACTTCATTTCTATTTTGTGGTCACTCTCATTCTTCCGTAATATCTGTGCAAAGTCTCGTTTCTGTGGGGCCACTGGTTCAATAATGAATTTATTATTTGTTTGGAAGTAACTGATGAGTTTCGAATTATTTCTGTATTTACAGATTTCAGTCAATACAATAATAAAAGAGAAGTTATTGAGGACTAGATTTTATTTTATAAGCTCTCCTATCCTTCCTTGATAATCATACAAAGTTTTATTGATTTGGGACAACTAGTCGAGAAAAAAATTGACTGATTGCGTTAAAAGTCAAACTATTGGCAGATACAGAGTCCATATCAATAAATCTTGAACAGAAACAGTTTGTCGAACTAATTTGATTTAACAATAACTTCAATGCTTCCTTAATATTCAAACAAAGTTTTATTGATTTCGAACCAATGGTTGAGAAATAAATTGACAGATTGTTTTAAAGGCATGCAATTTATAACACTGTTGGCAGTTACTGATTCCATGCCAATAGCTTTTGAACAAACATTGACTGTTAATAGTAGATTGTTTAATAAGTAAAGAAAAGAGGTAGTTTTCTAGTGAGTGTATAAGATTAATGTACGAGCGTAGCGAGTGCATTAATTATACACGAACTTGAAAATCTACTTTTCTTTACTTGTTGAACATGCTATTTGTTCGTGTACTTAAGAATAAGTATACAAAATGACATGAAAATTTAAAATTTGACAATACATAAATGTTTTTATCAAAGAAGCTATGTCAGATTTGTTTTTTTAATTTTTATCGTTAACATGGTCATGGTAACAAAACATCATAACAGCGAGTAAATAATCAATTTTCGAAATGGATCAAGAAGAGTTTCCTGATATTTTAAAAGCTGTGTTAGAAGCAACCTCAAATTCACTCCCGACAAAATCAAAAGAAAAATACGAAAAATGTTACGAATTATTCTGCCAGTGGAGAATAATAAAGAAAGTTCAGGGAATTAATGAAGATATTTTAATAACTTACTTTTTTGAGAAGGTTAGTTTTATAGTCTAACTTGTTAATATTTTTATTATAATTTTCATATTTTTATAGGCTAAGACTTTTAAATCCTCAACATTGTGGTCAGTGTATTCTATGTTGAAAAGCACGTTGCAAATTAATGAAAATGTGGACATTTCTGTATATAGAAAGTTGATTGCTTATATAAAACGTCAAAATGAAGGGTATATAGCAAAGAAATCTGAAGTTTTGACGATGGATCATGTTATAGTGTTTTTGTTGAAAGCTCCTGATGATTTATTTCTGTTCATGAAAGTTGTATTAATTTTCGCTCTTCATGGTGCATATCGAGGTGATGAACTACGTATGTTACAAGTTGACAACAATAAGATAACGGATCTGTTTTGGTTGTCACATTGCATGATACAAAAACAAAGAAAAAACGTGTCTTTACAATCTTATCAGATGTGGGAGGTGTCAATGGAATTGCATTATATCGAAGAAATTTGAGTTTACGACCAAAAAGTATTGGTCATCGTAGGTTCTTCGCATGTTACCGAAAAGGCAAATGTACTCTGCAGCCAGTAGGAATTAATACTTTCTACAGTATGCCAAGAAAAATTGCAGAGTATTTACAACTTCCAAATGCCAGTAGTTACATCGGACATTGTTTCCGAAGGACTTCTGCGACATTACTTGCAGAGAGTGGAGCTGACATCCAAATGTTGAAAAGGCATGGAGGATGGCGTTCGAGCACCGTTGCCTGGGGATACGTTGAGGAGAATATCGAGAATAAAATAAATATGACAAGAAGAATTTTTAATGGCCAGCATAACGTTAGTAAGCAACCTTCATCTATTGGAACTTATTGTGTCTCATCAACAGTAGCATCAAGCGAACGAGCCAGCACTTCTTTGTCAGTTTCGGATCTCCAGTCGATGGCATCTTCTTCTAGCACAACATTTAATAATTTACACAATTGTACATTTGTAATTAATATTAATAAGTGTAATGATAATGAATAAATTTGTTTGTATTGTTTGTTGCTATGAAGAAAAGTGTTTCTATGCAGAAAAGTGTTGTTAAGTGAAAAAGTGTTGCTAACGAGAAAAGTAGCATTTTTCTTTATTATTTTCTATCCAGAAAAGACGCTGTTTTCTATCAAGTACACGAAAAATTAATTTTATTATGCAATAACTTGTATGCTTCCTTGTTATTGAATCAAATTTTCATCGATCTGGGACCACTGATTTCACGTTTTCGATATAAATTTGATTGATATGTTTGACGTTCTGACGTTCATGAGAGTATATGCGAAATATTCCTAGTTTGTAGCAATAATCTGCCATCATATGAGTGTCCCATTTTCTTGGTATCGTTTTCCATAACTCCGTATCTTCGTGAAATATTTCACCCTGCTCCTCAATAAAATTTCCAATACTTTTAAGAAATCGATCCAAATGAGAATGTAAATAATGAACTTTAATATTCATGTTACATCCAAGATCTCTTAAATTTGACAACATACTAATTGTAAATAGTTTTCCGACTTATAATTACCAAGAAAATCTCCGATTATCACAACGAATTATTTTCATGTTCTCTTTTCGAGCTCATTCATGTGCTCAACAAAATTTTTGATTTTTTATCAACCGTCTAATCTGTGGGCCATCGGAAATTCCCACTTCCAATTTCTTCCTGCACTTAGCCCAGGAGATTTGATAGGCAGAACATTTACCATCTTTGTTAAGGGCATTAATGAATTGTTTCCCAATGCCGAGTATAATATGAAGCAGTGACAACATAATTCGATCTCGATTCATTAAATGTGGACTCACAACATTTTGCTTATCAACAACTAGTGACTCTCTCGGTGGTCATATTTTTGGAGTCCAATGATTTTTTAATGGATCGTTTGTACAACGTCTTCTTTTCGTAACCAACGTACTTTTCACTTGTAAATTAACGGATCTGCTAAGTTAAACTGGAAGAAAAGAATCTACTTCCTGAATGCTAATGAATGTGAAGAATTCAAATATCTCAAAAACAAGAGCTGCCAGGAAAGATTTAGTATGATATTTGGAATAACCCAATACATTAAAATTGACATCAATATTTCAGGAAAATTGTACAAAGTTTTAAATTGTTGACCAGTGTTATGAAACCGATAGCCCCCATGAAGGATATGAGCAGATGAAAACCGCCGAGCCTGACGATTACTGAACTGATTTCTGAATCAGGACTAGATGAAGCTACAATATCAAGTGCCTTTATATAAAGTTGATCAAAAGTTCCGAATCAGTTGCAAATCACTTGAAGTACAGCACAAAGCAGTGCTGAATAAATTGTATCATAGTTGGATGGCGAAGCATTGATGAACGGTAGGCACATTATGCCTGATTTTGAACATGCTCGATTCTTAGGTACCTTCTCCATGAATACATTCTAACCTAGAATGTTCATACGTCCTTGTTATTTGCCGTACGCTCATACAAAATCAGTGGCCAAAGGCTTTATTTTGGAACAAGGATGGTGTTCATCAAGATTGAGTATGTGAATTTTACAGAGGCCTGAATTGGCTACCTTTTGAAAAGCAACGAAATTCCCTCAAAACTCCGACACAATGGACCTTTTTGACTCTCTCCATGGTGGTCCCTTCGAATTTCAAGGGCTCAGGTGCAGTGAACTGGATGCTTTCCATTGCGTGTTATGTATTGATCCCATCTAGAGTGTCAATGTTTACGTCAGCATTGTCAAAGACAAACTGTGTGAGCGATCTCGATGGTAGAACATGTTCAACAGGTTGTTTCAAGTAATGACGCACTTCATTATATGTGCAACAAAATCCAGTTACTCAAGCAATTTCCAGTAGATCCCTCGAGCCATATTTCCGGTGAATCAGTACCTCTAGGCCATCATTTAAAGCTGATAGAAAGGATTTTGGTCGCGTACTATCAATAATTGAGTGGACGATAGATGTAATTTTTTTTTATTTTATCATCATATCGGCACTCGTTAGGAGCAATAGTTGATCTTAGAAACAACCCAATTGATTCTGGATAACTATAATTCTGTCCCTTAGGGGATGCATTATAATGTTCAAATATATTATTCATTTCATATGATACATCTCACTTTTTTTTTTTGGAATAATGAGAGGAAATTGTCATTTTTCATATATCACATATCTCCCTGATAGCTTCACGTCATTTTAAATGTATAGTACTAATATTCGACGCAGAATGTTTTGTTCTTCAATTCATAAAAGAATAACATTTTTCTATAAATGTGTTGTTTGGGAGCTATTAGCAAAAAATTAAAAAAAAAATCGAGGTTTTTGGGACATCCGCATAGAGCACAAGTAGAAAATTTTCCGAGTATCAATTAGCCTACATCCCGTTTTTCGTTCTATGTTGCCTGGCCTATTTAATTCAATATGACATTTCAGTTGTAACTAATGCATACGTCTTCCTTCAATCCGAAGTTGTATATCAATAACTTCATTCTACGAAGTCAAAATAAGACGTAGTCATACGAGGCTGTTTGCAAGACAGAATTAAATTTAAAATGTTGATTAATTTTTCCCAATCCAGTAGAGCCCTAGACATTTGGTCATCTGGACCAGAAAGGACTTTTATGGCTTGGACGGACGTCGAATTAGGTTCCAAAGTAATCAAGCTTCAACTTATAAACACTCATTTCTAATAATTTTAATTAGTCGTCTCACATTCAACATACATGCAGTCGCCGCAACGACAGAGAAATGATGGAGTTTGCAATTATTGTATAAACACGGAAATTTCTTTTAAGCTAATTATATGTCCATAGCAGATCAAGCATTCACTTAGCAAAAAATCTAATGTGGACAATACATGACTTACGTGTACACCTTTTGACTGAAAATTCACTATAAACATTTACATACATAAGGTAAAATCGATTGCAACTAAAATTTAGATGTTACAATTCATTAAAACGCTGTATAGCAGTCTTAAATACTAAATTTTATCATTCTACGACCAATAATTTTAAATTTATGCGAAATATCATCAAACATTGTCAAATAGGTACAGTTCACTTCCGGCTCAGTAGATTACTATAAAAATATCAAGTTATCATTCGAATACTATAGTTGCTTCAAATATTAAATTTAATGCTTCTGCAGCTGATCGTTCTGGATTTATGCGAAAAATTTGAGAAATTGTTCTGTAAACTGCCTTTCCAGTTCAACCGATCGCAATCATAATGTGAGGTGAACAACTAGATGTTATCGAAGTGCTTCTTATGAAATCAAATATTCTACGACTGATTGTTCTGAGTTTATACGGAAAATTCGAAAAGACTATTACATAAAGTGCACTTTCGATTCAGCCGATTGGTACAAAAATTTAAGATAACCATTAAAATGCTACAGCAATTGAAAATACTGGATTTCAATATCCTACGGCTAACCATTTTGAATTTATGCAAAAATTTCATGTAAAGTGCATTTTCGGTACAGACTATTGCAACCATAATACGAAGTGCACAAATTAATCAATATGAGCTCTTTTACATGCTTGTGTACTTCGTCCTAAAACAATATTATTTAAAAAAAACTTACCGAATTTTCGATATAGTGACCGTACAAAAATAAGAATCCCAAAAGAAAATTGATTATGAAAAACATTATAAAACACATTTTAGTGGACAGATGTTCAACCCCTCCAAAATAAAGCAGCATAATACAGTGTATGATCTGCACAATATTGGCAAAAATATTACAAACAATTATTCCTGAAAAACCTTTCTGGGAGTCATTAACCAGAGTAGTCAACTGTGAATGTGCTGCGGTAATTTGTCTCAAAATATGTTGCACTAGCAAATTTTTTTCTTGTAGCCTCTTCCTCTCGAAATCAACTTCTTCATTATCTAATTCTTCCAAAATCTCCGACATTGTATGATAATTCTTAGAGCACACAATTAGATTGAGAATATTCACAACTAACATTGTGTTCCGAATCACGCATGGATATGCGAAACAAATTGTATCAATTATTGTTAAATTAACATCGAATATCAATTCATAAATAGTGCAAATTATGACATATAACACAATTGAACAGAAAAGGTACCAACATGAGCGATAATTCTCATTTAAGTTTTTATATTTTTTTAAGGTTTCTTCCACAATAATCAGCTTTAGTAGAGCATCTGAGAGAATCGATAAGTTCTGCATGAAACTTACAATTGATGCTATGGCCATAAATAAAACTAGAATCTCCAGGATTATAACAGAATAGAAGGATATTATATCATTTTTGTTTAATGTTGTATATTTCATATACTGAGCAACAATTATTATTGAAAATATTGCTGAAACAATTTTTTCTCAAATTCAAGTAACAAATGATCAAGCGAATCATACCTGTGCTTGTTAAAAGATGCAGAATTCTCATACCTCTTTTAATAGTATAAGTATCACGATATCTCACAAAACGAAAACATTTAAATCCAAATATAAAAAGCATGTATTGACCAATGTATATATATTCACCAGACGATTTAGGATAGTATTTCAAGAGTTTCGGAATATCCCGCAATAATTTTATACAAGTATTCATTATGAACGATAGCTGCCTCTATTCTTTGAAAAACTATACTAAAACTGCGAGCTTGATGGGATCAGTCAAATCATTATGCTATTGATTTAACTTGAAATATTAAAAATCACTGGATTCTACTTTCCTCATTATCATATCTAAACATTAAATTCAATATGACATTTCAGTTGTAACTAATGCATAGGTTTTTCTCCAATCCAAATCCTGTTCATCAATAACTTCATTCTACGAAGTCAAAATAAGACATAGGCATACGAGACTGTTTGCAAGATGTAATTAGATTTAAAATGTTGATTAATTTTTCCCAATCCAGCAGAGCCCAGACATCTGGTCATCTGAACTAGGAGGGACTTTTAATAATAAATAGGCTTGAATAGGCGTCGATTTGAGTTTAAAAATAATCAAATTTTAACCTTTATACGCTCATAATAATATTAATCAGTCGCCTCACATTCACCATACATGCAGTCGCCATAGCGACAGAGAAACGGATGAGTATGCAAATACTGCAGTCTTCTGTTGTATAGACTGGGAGTTAGTGACAGGTAGGGTTCTCCGATTTTATACCGCTTGCCTTTATGAGGGTTGATAATTTACCTCTTAATAAGAAAGATAAAAATGTTATTGAGCAATGCACGCTTTCCGGTCATAGTTCAAATTCCAATTAAAGGTCTGAAAGAAAATGATTTTTTCCGTGATATCATATTGCATGCCTTTGTAATGTTGAATAATTCAAACTAATCTAAAATCAAGTACTGAAAGGCAAGCAATTCGCAACAGCCCAAGTGGCTCAAAGGGTTGCGTTAACTTGTGAAAAAAAAAATGAAAAATGCCGTGTTTCCAAATTGCATGTCAATGAAAAGAATTGAAGTTTTAGTCATAAACCCCTTGTAAAAAAATTAGCAAGCATTCCTCGTTGGCGCAAGGGTTTGAAATTTGGGGGTAATCTTGCATAAATTTTGCACCAATTAGCCGTGATTTCTAATTACCTCAAATGGAGCAAAGACTTTATTTCATAGTGGAATAATTATAAATTTAAAATGGCATGCATGTTGCTTAAGCCCTTCATATTTTAAATAATAATGGAATTGGCATAAAAAACACGCAAAATTTCTCTGACTTTATTTTGCCTACCATTTTGTATCACAATAATAAATGCAGTTTTAAATTCATTTGGAAAATGGCAAGCATTTTGCCTAAGCCTTTCATATTTTAAGCAATAATGAAAGTTGGATAAAAAGCTCGCAAAATTTCTCTGACTTCATTCTGCCTGCCATTTTATATCACATTGATAAATGCTGTTTCAAATTCATTTGGAAAATGGCATGCAACTTTGTCCGATCATTGAAAAACTTTGGAAAAAGTGGCAAAAAAAAGTAAGAAAATTCCCGAGATTTTATATTGCATGCTGATTTGTATTTCAATGAAGAAATATGCTTCAAGTTAAAATAAAGAATGGAATGCATATAACATAAGACAAACATTCACAAATTCTAAATAAATCAAGAAAATATGCCCTAGAATCAACTTAGTTTGTAATTATAGACATGGCAGGAGGCAAATCTTACATAATAATGCAGATTATATATTCAATGTAACACAATTAGGTTCATAAACAATACTTTTATACCAGTAAGTTTTCCGTTTGGCATAAATAAGTGAAGAATGGTATGAAAATGAATAGAGTTAAAGAGGATGATATTGTAAGAAGGGCCGACAAGAAAGACGATAAGGATGAATCGGACGATGATGACAGCGACATTTATTCTCAAATAGGTGGTGAAACTACTGAAGAGAAACCTGAAATTGACAATAATTATTTTAACTATAATTTTTCTATGATAATAAATTTTTTTTTCTGATAATTAGCTTTTTATTTTTTCATAATGATAATAATATTTTTGCATGATAATGAAGATATACCTACTCTTAAGTTCCAGATGAAGACAATTTAAATTTCAAAAATATATTTTGTTACATTCCGGGGGAAAAGTAAGAACATAATAATTATTTTTTTCGTTTATGTGTGATTATTATTTTATTAATAGCAAGATTCAAAACCTTAATGTTTCACAAATTCAGAAGTTGGGATGTCAACTGTACATTCGTGTTTCGTCCTTATTAGGACTCTTTGATATAGTATTATTCTAGTGCCTTATTGGTTAATGTTATACCCAGTTAGAGCTAATCCTGATATCAATTGGAAAGTTTTATGTTTCTAGAGATTTCAATTGGATATTTTTGGAATTGTTGCTATGAAAACATTATGAATAATTTGAATTGTAGCTCTCTGCAATATTTTGGAAGAGACTCACCTAGGCCATTAATGTTTAAAATTAGTCAAAAAATTAAAATAAATAAATTTGCGAAATAATTCCTGTTAATCTTACTGAATTAATTTACGAGCACTTTTTCTCAACCTTTTTTCCAAAATTTATCAATGATGACCCTGAGCAACATACTTGCCATTCTTTGTGTCGCCTGAAAAAAATAATTTTGAACGGAATACACAATGGCATGTGAAATAAAATGACGGGAATTTTTCTTCTTTTTTTTGCAACTTCCTCAATGCATGCCTCCATTTTGGGACATCCTGGGGTGCATGCCGATTTCCTCAATAAAAATTCATCGAACAAACTACCTATAATTAAAATGGCATGCAATTTCAAATCACGCCTAATTGGTTCAAAATTTATGGAAGATTACCCCCCAATTTCAAACCCTTGCGCCAACAAGGAATGCTTGCCAATTTTTTTACAAGGGTTTTATGACTAAAACGTCAATTCTTTTCATTGGCATGCAATTTGGAAACACGGCATTTTTCATTTTTTTTTTCACAAGTTCACGCAACCCTTTGAGCCACTTGGGCTGTTGCGAATTACTTGCCTTTCAGTACTTGGCTTTAGATTAATTTGAATTATTCAACATTACAAAGGCATGCAATATGATATCACGGAGAAAACCATTTTTTTTTTCAGACCTTTAATTGGAATTTAAACTATGACCGGAAACGTGCATCGCTCAATGACATTTTTATCTATCTTATTGAGAGGTAAATTATCAACCCTCAAAAAGGCAAGCGGTATAAAATCGGAGAACCTCACCTGTCACTAGCTCCCAGTCTAAACACGAAAATTTCTATTAAGCTAATTACAATGCCATATGTTCACTTCAGATCGCGCATTCACCTCTGCAAAAAATCTGTACAACACATGACTTACTTATATACCGTTTGACTGAATAATTGACAATAAACACTGACATTGACATAAGGTAAAATCGATTGCAACTAAAATTTAGGTGCTACAATTCACTGAAATGCTGTAGCAGTCTTGAATACTGGATTTTATCATTCTACGGCCAATAGTTTCAAATTCATATGGGAAAAATTAAAAAGATTGTCAAATAAAGTTTACTTCTGGCTCAGTAGGTTGCTATGAAAATATAAAGTTTTCATTTGAAGGCTATAATTGTTTCAAATACTAAATTCAATAATTCTACAGCTGACCGATCTGGATTAATGGAAAAAATTCAAAAGACTGTTCTGTAATCTGCATTTCCAGTTCAGTCGATCGCATTCCTAATGCAAGGTATACAATTAGATGTTATAAAAGTGCTTCATGTAAAATTTCAATATTTTACGACTGAATATTTTACGTCCATGCGGAAAATTCGAAAAGACTATTACATAAAATGCACTTTCGATTCAGCCGACTGTTATAAAAATAAAAGATAACCATTAAAGCGCTACAACAATCAAAAATACTGAATTTTAACATCCTGCGACTATCCATTTTCAATTTATACGAAAAATTCAAAAAAGTTTCTTGTAAAGTGCACTTTCGGTTCAGACGATTGCAACCGTAATACAAAATGCACAAGTAGATCTTAGACCAGACTAAAATACAAAATTTGAAAACTGTAGAAGGGGAGTCAATAGCCCAAGTGTGATGAAGCTTTAAGTTAGGGTAATAAAAATGTTAAAAAACCAAGGTCTTCATCTCACTGTTCTCTGAATAAATTTCATTATGTAACCGGTTTTGACCACTAAGTGGTCATCCTCAAACTTAACGGGAGATAACAATGAATTTACAGGAGATACAACATGATATGAGTGATAAAAAAAAAGATATATATATATAAAACGCCCAAAAAAAATATGCTTAGGATGAGAGTCAAAAATCAACATTATACATTCAACGGATTTTAAGATTTGCGAGCTACGAACGAATACACATACACTAAATATACATACGTACATACGTATCGACTTCAAGCACAAAATAAACTTATGGATTCAGGGATGCTCAAAGCGGATATTTCCATAAAAATCTCGAACTGTGAATTTTGTCGTTTTCACAATACTTGTACTTTATACAAGTAAGTAAAAAGAGTCGAAAGTGACATCAACTGAACTGATTCACGTAAACGAACGGAATATTAACTAGCGTCGACGAATTAGGCTGGATATGGGGGCCGTGTATGGGGCATGACATCGGTGTGTACTCTACTATCGACCAGCGCGCCAGCCTCGAATCTTGACGATAAGAATAATAATAGCTGTAATAATTTTACAAACAAAATACTTACTTGATAAGAGAATATTTCTTGGAAAATGGTATAAATTTAAGTTTTTTATACTCATTACATATGACCTAACTCCTTTTCGTATAAGTACACTTATTCTAATTCATAGAGATAGCTTAAAGACAGGTCGCAATCTCTTTATTGATGACGTCAAGACTTAGCTACATCTATAAAGATTTGAATACTGTATATTTGCGCAGACAATATGATCAAAACGATGCTTTAAATCAAATTCAATTCATAACTATAGTCTTATCCAGTTAAAAACGTTCCAAGGCTAATAGTCCACGGTTCGCTTCCAAGTTTAGTTAAGGTTTAACACAACATTGGTTTTCTCAAAAGCAAGATAACAATAGATGGGCTATATATGAGCTTCCACATATTGTTTCAAGAAAAAATATTTTTCGCCAACTGTCAAAGAAACATGATATTTTTGTATTGTTATGGATATGCAAAGTTCGTGATTTTTTTACTAGTGAAAAAATTAAAAGTATTTTTTCACTAGTGAAAAAATAAATTCTATTTTTGCACACCTAATCTAATATAATTCAGTTTAGTAATGCTATAAGGATAGAGACAAACAGATATTTAACAAAAAAAGAAATATGAACTTGTACACAAAACTACTTATTTTTTAATATAAAAATTATTTGTTGACAGTTCTTTATTTATCAAACAACAATTGCGCATTCTTTTGGCTACAATACCCAGTTGACTGCAAATTAATTTTATTTTGTACTTTTTTCCTACATTTTACTGAATAAAACAATTGTTGATCTATTATTTTTTGACAGTTGGAGAAAAAATATTGTTTGTATTTCGTGCGCGAAGTGATTGTATTTTTTGTGGCGCTCTCGAATTAATTTGTTACCTCGACCTTACGGTCTCGGTTAAAATTGACATTCTCACGCGCAACAAAAAACAATCACTTCGCACACTTAATACAAAAATAACTAATTTTTCATCTAATTTTATAAAAAATTGTGAAGAGACAATTCCAAATAAATTTGTTTTTTGGACGAGACTTGGATTTTACAGAAAGGATCTGCTTTCCGAAGCTGGCAGCGAAAAACAATTTCAGATAGAAAAAAATTGGTTTCAAAAATATTTCTAAATTATATCATATTAGCAGTTACCCGCGGCTTTGCCTGTATATAATAAATGTACTTTTTGAAATCTATGCAAAAATATTCAATACCGTCTTAACGTTAACCAAGCTCGCGATGCTTACCGTTGACCAAGCTGCTTTCGCTCACATGGCAGTCAACAGATAATCAAGCTCGCTTTCTGTGAAAAAAAAATATAATAATGTTTAAAAGTTGACCGAGCCCGCTTCGCTCGCACGGCAGCTTGCAGTTGAGAAAGCTTGATACACTCGCTTGCACGGCAGGGCAGCCTACCATTGATCAAGCTCGTTTCGCTAGAACGGAAGCTTACAGTTGACCGAGCTCATTTTGCTCGCACAGCAAAGGTACAAGATACTTAAGGTTTTAGAGAAATCATATCAATATGAACTCTACTTATGTATAAGTATCCAACAAATGATCGGAACTATTTGATTCATATCTTAAACAATCAAATTTTAAAAAACTCGAGTGTGAGTTCGTTTGCGGTAGAAGTGAAACTTTGTATTCTGATTTTGGAAAATGTGCAATCTGAGGATGCAATGAACACCGTAACGGCTGGTGTGCTGAAGTTTCTTTTTCGTACACTTTTTCGTTTCGTAAACATCCCAAATAAAGTTCCACTCCAAAATGAAATGTCCTATTTTAACCAATTAAATGTCTTCAATATAAGTACAAAATTTCAAGATGATTGGTGGAGTAATTTACGCGTGAAAGCGTAACATACAAACAAGCAAACAAACAAACTCACATTCACATTTATAATATTAGTTAGGATTGTGTCTTGCATCGGAAAATATTTGATTTTAAAATACAAAATAATCGGTGATTCTACTCAATTGTAATTTCCATATTTTTTTTTTTGGGCTCAGTGGGATCTATACCGGGAAGATTCGTCAAAATCTTGAACTGTCGAAAAATCACGATTACAATACTTTCCCTATTATAAGGTCGGAGGAGTAATAAAAATTGTAACTACTTTTTCATTTTTATCCATGCCTTTTCCAAATTTTCCTTTATATATTTTCTCAAGACAGCAACCTCAAAACAAGTTGCAAACTAATGATGCAACAATCTACGTTTGGAAAACCTAGAAGTAATAATTAGTGACAGAAGAAAGCTATTCAGTTTTAAAGTATTTCAAAATTATTGTGAAGATGAATCGCACTATAAGAATTGCCTTGACAAAACTGTGTATTAAAAATTTGAAGGACTGTTAGAAAATATACTAATAATTTATAACAAGTATTGAACAGTACCTACTTATCGTTGAAACGTTATTACATACTACGTCTTTCAAATTGCTGGTTGGGAAGAACATGAGAAGAAAAGAAGGTATACTTTTCAAAGACCTAATTGAAGGAGAGCTGAGAAATAGTTTGAAGAAGCAGAGATAGAAACACGGCAAAAATTCAAATCTAAGAAATGCAAGAATAAAACAAGATTTTCAACGAGAAGCGGAAGAAGCCAAATTGCTATGAAATAGGAGCCCTAGTATTCACTAAATATTTAGGCTCTTTTAGAGTTATTGCAGTGAAGCCGCAAGACTGCTTTGATTTAAGGAAACTGAGTACGCATGAAGAACTGCTCTCCAATTCGTCATGATTTTATTATGCTATTTTGTTGCACCTTCGGTTTCAGAACGGCGGCAGCCGAATATAGATTTGACTGACATATCAATCTATAAACACAGATAAACTCGCTGATGTACCTCGTCCTCAAACATAACTATCAGAAACAGACTTACTGAATTTTCAATACAGCGACCGCATGAAAATATAAGCCCTTATAGCAGATTGATTATGAAAAACAACAAAAAACACATTTTGGGAGACAAATGTTCAGCCCCTCCAAAATAAATCAGTATAATACAGTGTATACTCTGCACAATATTAGCAATAATATTACAAATGATTATACCTGTGATACTTTTTACTTACTTGTACTAAGTACAAGGAAGTATTGTGACACCGACAAAATTCACCTATCGAGATTTTGATGGAAATATCCGTTTTGAGCATCCCAGAGTCCATTTTGACTATTTTTGGCTTGATGTCAGTACGTATGTGCGTGCGTTCGTAACTCGCAAATCTCAAAACTGGTTGAACATATAATGTTCACCTCGCATTATGGCTCCAATCGTCTGTACCGGAAGTGCACTTTTCTTAAGACTTTTTTCAAATTTTTTTAATTAATCCAGAATGATCAACCGTAGGATGTTGAAATTCAGTATTTGAACTTGATGTGGTATTAGAATGGTTATCTGCTATTTTTGTATGAATCGGCAAAGCCAGAAGTGCACTTTACTTGAAACTTTTTTTTAAATTTTTTGCATAAATCTAGAATGATCAGCCATAGCATATTGAAATTTAGTGTTTGAACTTGTAGCATTAAAATAGTAGCTTACTATTTTTATATCAATCGGCTGAGCCGGAAGTGCAGTTTATATGTATAACAGACAATCAGAATTTGCCATATAAAACAATCAGTTTAAATGAAATGATAAGGTAGGCAATAATAATTATATTAATTATAATCTGAAGCCTATTGCATTATAAAATACAAGTTAGTACTATTAGTGAAAATGCACGTGAAAACGCTAATAATATTAACTTGTATTTTATTATGCAACAGGCCCCTGGAGTGACAGAGAACTTTATTGAATAAATTTGTGTATATATCATTGATGTACAAGTGAGTCACGTGATGTTTTTTTTTATTGGTCAATTTAATTTACAAGTGGCCAAATCTTGGCCAACCAGCAAATGTGATACATGTTTTATGGCATGCAAGAAGGAATATCACCCATTGGTGTTCCTTCATAATACAAAATTTATAATTACATTATAATATTTAATTAATTTGAACTTAAATCTAAAGGTTTTCTTCTGTTCAGTCTTCTAGTCTCATTTCCATTATCCATGAGATTAACTGCTAGTTCGTTTGGATGGTTACTAAGCCGTTTTTCATACTTTGTGGCAGAGGTTTTGATTTGATCTTTCACGTATTTTATTTTAAGGTCATTATGTAGTGTTTCATTGCTTAAGTACCACGGTGCGTTTGAGATGATGCGAAGTGTTTTGTTTTGTACGCGTTGTATAAGGTTTATGTTTCGCACAGCCCCACAGCTGGATACCATAGGTCCAGATAGGTACTATAATAGCTTTATACAATAGTATCTTGCTTTGTAGCGACAGCTGGGACTTGCGACCAATTAGCCAATACATTTTTTTGATTTTGATATCTAATTGTTTTCTTTTTGCGGATAGATGAGTTCTCCATGACAGATCTTTTTCTAAATAAATCCCCAAATAGGCTACTTTTGTTTTTTCGGGTAAGATTCTATTGTTCAGGGACACTGCCGGACATGTGGTGTGTTTCTTGGTGAAAGTGATGTGCGCTGATTTGGTATCATTTATTTTGATCCTCCATTTATCTGCCCACGTTTGCATGCTATTAAGAGATTTTTGGAGAAGATTAGATGCTTCTGCTGGGTCTTCATGTGATGCGAGCAGCGCAGTATCGTCTGCGTAAGTGGCTGTTATCACATTGTCTTCACTAGGTAGGTCCGAGGTAAACAACTGATATAGCACTGGACCTAGAACGCTTCCTTGCGGAACCCCAGCTTTAATAGGGTAGTATTTGGAGTAGCTACCGCCTTGATTTACCTGAAAAAATCTGTCAGTTAGGTAGGATTTAATGAGCAAGTAAAACTGATGAGGGAGAGTAAGTTTGACTTTGTACAGAAGTCCTATATTCCAGACACGGTCAAAAGCTTGACTAATATCTAAAAAAGCAGCTGTGCAGAGCTTTCGTTCTTCAAAGCTCTCTTCTATTCCTTCAACTACTCTATGTATCTGTTCCAAGGTCGAATGTTGATTTCTAAATCCAAATTGGTGCTTCGGGACTAAGTCGTTTTCTTCAATTAATGGCTTAAGTCGTTTCAGCACTAATTTTTCAAGGAGTTTCGATAGGACAGGAAGTAGGGAAATAGGCCGGTAGGAAGACACTTCATTAGTTGGTTTGCCTGGTTTATGTATCATAATAATCTGGGCGAATTTCCATTGTATTGGAATGTACTGAATTCTGATAATTGCATTAAATATTTGATTTATTGCGATCAAAGCTTTCTTTGGTAGTTGTTTTAGTACGGTGGCGGTTATAAGATCATACCCGGGAGCTTTCCTGTTGTTCACAGACTTCTGTAATTGAGAATGATTTTGTTGGTAGCGATAGTTGTAATGGTGCATCTAAATATGATAAAAGGGCATTTTCTTCTTCCAGCGACGATTGTGACGGATTCGGTTGGAATGTGCTAGCTAAGTGTTCAGCAAACGCTTCTGCTTTATCGTCATCAGATCTGGCCCATGTTCCGTCATTTTTTCGAATTGGGGGAACTGCTAGTATTGGTCTCTTTAGTTTTTTTGTTGATTTCCATAGCGAATAATCGTCATGTGCGTAAGGAGTTAGGTTTCTTATGTAGCTTTGGAATGATTCATTTTTGAGTGTGGACAGAAGAGTTTTTATTTCCTTACTCAGTTTGTTGAGAACATTTTTATCGCTTGGGTGTCTGGTATATTGCCACTTTCTTCTAGCCTTTCTTTTTTCAGAGATCTTGTCTCTTATATATTTTGGGTAATTCATAATTGTGTCGTTTCTCGGTTTCATAATAGGCGTCGATATCCAGGCCGCTTCTTGTATCTGATTAGTCAATTGCTGTACGGCAGAATCAATATCATCTTCAGACCTTAGTGAAATATTGAGATCGACTCTATTGTTAAGAGTTTCTTTGAATAGCTCCCAATTAGTTCTTTTGTTGGAGAGAGTTAGTTTTTGTTCTTTATGAATTATTGTTGAGCTAACTGTAACTATGATTGGGGAGTGATCCGATGACAGGTCGAAACTTTTGTTCATATCGATGAAGTTTGTAGAAATTCCTGAAGTGATGAAAAAGTCTAGAAGATCAGGGATTTTTGTGGGATCTGTGGGCCAGTAAGTGGGTTTACCAGTGCTTATAGGTTTAAAGCCTCTGTCAGCCATTGCAAGTTGAAGTTGTTTGCCTTTAGGGAGTATTCAGACGAGATCCCCACCAGGTATGTTTTGAATTATAGTCCCCCCCTACAACAAATCTGTCCTCATGTTTGAAAGTAGTGTTCACAATCTGATTTTTTTATTGCATGCTTCGGTGGGCAATAGACGGCAGCTACTACTAGTGTACCGTTTGCTTCTTTAATCTTGATGTTGGTTGCTTGCAGGTTCTGTTTCATACTTAGCCATTTCGAGATGTTTTATTTTGTCACTTACTAGTACTGCAGTTCCTCCATGTGCAGTACCGTCAGGGTGGTTTGTGTAGTATGTTCTATACTTGTGTATGTTGAAGTAGCTTCTGTTTGTGAAGTGTGTTTCTGCCACCAATAAAATATCAATTTTTTGTAGCTTGAGGAATGATTCTATCTCCAGTTTGTGTCGTATTAAGCCATTAGCGTTCCATTCTGCTATTCGTAGACTATCCATTACTTAAAATTTTAATTAATGTGGAAAGCATGTTGATCATCATGCTGTTTTGATTCATAAGCTGATTAAACATTATTTCGAATTTATGAAGGAAGTTGGCTAAAGAAATATTTTCGTTGTTAATATTTGCATCGTCTTGAGGATGATTTGCGACTGCCTTAGCATATCTTTGATGGGCATTTGTAGCTCTATATTGTCTGGAGTATTCTGTTTGGCTATCGCGATAATATTTATTTTCTGGGTATTTTGGCTGACTTGCTTTTTCTCTAGTTTTCTGGAGTTCGCGATATACTGAACAGCCTTTATAATTGGCCGGGTGAGATCCTCTACACAGGATACATTTGGCTTGATTATCTTTAGGTTTCTTACAGTCGTTTGTGGAATGATTACCTGCACATTTGACACAGTAGTACGGTTTATTACAATACGTCTTTGTGTGACCATATTCCTGGCATCTCATGCACTGTGGTATTTCTTTCTTTTTTCGTGGCGCCTCTATCAGGATTTTTGTACTCAGTAGTTGCTTTATTTTATTTATATATATATATATATATATATATATATATATATATATATATATATATATATATATATATATATATATATATATATATATATATATATATATATATATATATATATATATATATATCTTTATCTTTATTATTTTCACCTGGTTCCTGGTCGATGAAAAATAAAGACAATGGTTCCTTTGTTCTCCAACTTCTTATGTTTGTTACATTACGAATATTGAAGCCTAATTCTTCTAGAGATACTTTTATATCTTCCGTTTGTACCGAGTGATGTATGTTTTTGACTACCACTCTGTACGGCCTGTCTGTCCTAGTCTGGTAGGTATGGTAAGCAATATTGTTACGCTTCAATAAATAGATAAGTCTCCGATATGCATCCGAGGTGCTAGTGTTGACTTAAATTACATTTTTTGGTAATGCTCTACATATGAATTCCTCTTTCTGAAGAACAGTTTCAATGGCTGTCATCATGTCAGGATAGTTTGCTACATCCTGTATATATATAGGAGGTGGCTTGTGTTCAAGCTTTGGGTTTGCGTCTTGCTGGGAGTTTGTAGTCTCCATTATTTCATTGTCCAGTGGTGCAACGTGATGTTTACGTCAGACTTTTTAGATACCACAACAGTAGTACACATGTGCTAGCGTTAGTTTTTGCACGAATTAACATTTTTTTATTATTCAGTCTAGACATTATTTCATTTGATTATATATATATATATATATATATATATATATATATATATATATATATATATATATATATATATATATATATATTTATATATATATATATAAAAGTAAGTCAATTTTTGATCTCGGGTTCGAATCCCGGCGCTGTACAAAACTTTTTCAAAAAATAATTTACTTTCATTCAACCATCTGGCTTACTACGGATTCGCCAACTGAATTTACATTCAGTATATATAAATATATACATATATATATATATATATATATATATATATATATATATATATATATATATATATATATATATATATATATATATATATATATATATATATATATATATTGTCCGCGCAAGATAACTTGGCAGTCGGAAAGAATGTAATGCGATTCAGTATGCTTACGATGCGCTGTGTCAAACTTAAACTTAAACTTTTGCTTAAGTAACGCACTACGCAAAATAGTGAGTTCTACTTTTACAACCATTTATTGCTAAGCTTGGGGGTTAGGGGGATAGGACAGCAGAGAGAATGCATCATAAATGATCAATGAGGTACATTTGAATCTGTCTGTCCATTGGTGTAGACAATAAAAAAAAAGAGCTATAAAATCTTAAAGCTAATGACAAAAATAAGTACCTATTGATAAGTATAACAGATAAATTAATAGGCTTCATAACATTCCTCTGAACAAGCAGGGCTGGATTTAAGCATGGGCATTCATGGGCAACTGCCCAGGGCGGCAGATATTTGGGGGCGGCAAATTTTTAGGAAAGTATTTGAAATTTCTTGATAATAGTTGTCTCAGGTTTCTAAAAATTCAAACATAGGCAATAAGTGCACAGATCACATTAACAGTCATCTGGACTATATTTGTTGGACAAATGTAAGGGATAAGAGCTTAGGTTTGCATCTAATTTCTAAGAAGGACCTTCTGTTTGCACATTTTTTTAAGTGAATCACTATTTACTGATTGATATATCAAGCTATGGATGCTGTCAAAATATTATTTTGAGTTACTGAGCGTCCAACACTGCGCCCAAATTATTTGTTTAAGTTTTAAATGAACTGAACAGTTTTTCTCGTTACATACAATCGTATGTTCGTGTATTTTTTGGAAGAACAGTGTTTATTGATTGAAAAAGAAAAATATATGAGGTATTAAAATGAACTATGATCCAAAAAAATGGAGCGGCCCTGCATATAAAGAGGGAACGATCGAAAAATTACAAAAAGAACAGTAAGTATTGTAGATAGGTCGCAAATTTGATTCCTTTCTTGAAGAAAAACAAGTTGATAGTAAATAAGTTGATAAAGCAAATAAAAATATTTCTGAAGAACAGAGTAGATACCAAAGCTTTTTCCAATGTTCTTTTTGTGTAAAATTGCAATTTTCAATCAGCTCAAACTGTCGATCTACTACTTCATCTCTGATTTTAATCAAACTTGATGGAAAAATTTGTTTTAGCTTTACATTGTGTGTGAGATGACGATGCTAGGGACTTTATAATTTTGTTCGTAGCACTAGAATAGTGTTTTTGTTTCCAACCGGCGATGCTTTGCACCCAATTAACAGGAGGGCTCTACCCGCTCTAACCAAGCTTGACGTGAAATCTTGAATGACAAGAATGGCAGAACAAATCCATCACGGTACTTAGTGCACCTATTGTCTCGGATTCAAGACTCCACGTCAAGCTTAGTCAAAGCGGGCGAAGTCCGTCCGTTAATTGGTTGCGTAGCATGGCTAGCTTGAAACAAGTGCAAATTTCAGTCCACTATAGAGTCGCTAATATCACACGCATACACACATGCACAATGTATACATGTAAGATCAACCTAGTCTGACCGCGAATATTCATTATTTTTTCTATATTTGTTTTTAAAACAAGTCTTTCTCTTCAAGTTTCATCGAAATCGGAGGTGAAGTAATATATCGACATTTTGACCTTCAACCGATGTATTCTCCACAAGTTGAATATTATTATTACAATTTACAACCGTATACTTCCTAGCGCATAAATTTTGATGTAAGAGATAAACAATAAGTGATTTATAACAATAATAAAAAAACACTTGGTTAAGTTGTAAAATAGATATTATATTAATTACTTTAAGTAATTGATATAATATCTATTTTTATTCAATATGCTCCAACAAGTGCCAACAGCTTACTTACTAAATATTAATAAGTTGAATAAATGAATAATAGGAACATATTTTCGGCTTTGCCAGCTCCAAAATTTTAAATATCAATAAGTAATTTCGCTTATATCGATTTTTGTCAGAAAAAAAATTGGGACTCAAATAAGAATGGCAGGTGGAGGGCGGCAGGTCCACTACTGCCCAGGGGCGGCAAGCAGGGTGAATCCGGCCCTGTGAACAAGTATAGATATAACAGAGATTTGGATTGGATTTTCTAATCACCAATAACAAGTGCAATTTATTATTATTCATGTATTTGTATGTTCTATAAAAATACAAATTTTTTGGGCACGCCTATGGTTTTTGTTTATTTTACTTATATATTTTGTCATGCTATTTTGTTGCAACTCCGGTTTCAACTTTGGCATCGGGGCAGCGACGACCGAATATATAAAACAAATTAATCTATAAGAGCTCTTTTACACACTCGTGTACCTCATCCTCAAACATTAATATTAAATACAAACTTACTGAATTCTCGATACAGTGACTGTATAAAAATAAAAGTCCCAAAAGAAAATTGTTTATTAAAAATATCATAAAACATATTTTAGTGGACAGATGTTCAGCTCCTCCAAAATAAATCAGCATAATACAGTGTATAATCTGCACAATATTAGCGAAAATATTGCAAATAATTATTCCTGAGAAACCTTTCTGGGAGTCATTAACAACAGTAGTCAATTGCGAATGTGCTGCGGTAATTTGTCTCAAAATATGTTGCACTAGCAAATTTTTTTCTTGGAGCCTCTTCCTCTCGAAATCAACTTCTTCATTATCTAATTCTTCCAAAATTTCCGACATTGTATGATAATTGTTAGAACACATTATCAAGTGAAGCATACACACGACGATCATCGTGTTTCGAATCACACAGGGGTATACGAAACAAATTGTATCAATTACTGTTAAATTAACATCAAATAGCAATTCATATATAACGCAAATTATGGCATATAACATGATTGAACAGAAAATGTACCAACATGAGCGGTAATTCTCATTTATGTCTTTATATTTTTTTAAAGTTTCTTCCACAATGCCCAGCTTTTGTAGAACATCTGAGATAATTGATAAATTTAGCATGAAACTAATAATTGATGCTACGGCCATGAATAAAACTAGAATCTCCAGGATTACAACAGAATAGTAGGATATTAAATCATTTTTGTTTAATGTTGTATATTTCACATACTGAGCAACAATTATTATTGAAAATATTGCTGGAACAATTTTTTCTCAAAATCAAGTATTTAGTTATCAAACGACTCATACCTGTGATTGTTAAAAGATGCAGAATTCTCATACCTCTTTTAATAGTATAAGTATCACGATATCTCACAAAACGAAAACATTTAAATCCAAGTATAAAAAGTATGTATTGACCAATGTACATATATTCACCAGCCGATTTAGGATAGTATTTCAAGAGTTTTAGAATATACCGCAATAATTTAATATAAATATTCATTATGAACGATTGCTGTCTCTATTCTGTGGAAAGCTGTACTAAAACTGCGAGCTTAATGGGATCTGTTAAATTGTTATGCTATTGATTTAACTTTAAATATTAAATATTCTACTTTCCTCATTATCATATCTAATACATTAAATTCAATATTTCATTTCAGTCGTAACTAATGGATGGGTCTTCTTTCAATCCAAAGTTGTACATCAATAATTTCATTCTACGAAGTCAAAATAATATGTAGTCTTACGAGACTGTTTGCAAGACGGAATTAGATTTGAAATGTCAATTATTTTTTTCCCAATCCAGCAGAGCCCCAGGCATTTGGCCATCTGGACCAAAAGGGACTTTTAACAATAATAGGCTTGGACGGACGTCGAATTGGGTTCAAAAATAATCAAACTTTAACCTATATACGCTCATTTCTAATTTCTATTAAGCTTATTACAGTCTATCTAAGGTCGCGCATTCACTTCTGCAAAAAATCTGATATGGATAACACATGACTTACTTGTACACCTTTCGACTGAATAATTAACAATAAACACTGTCATTGACATAAGGTAAAATCAATTGAAACTAAAATTTAGATGCTACAATTCATTAGAACGCCGTAGCAGTCTTTAATACTAAATTTTATTATCAAATTAAAAAAGATTGTCAAATAAAGTTCACTTCCGGCTCAATAGATTGCTATGAAAATTTAAAGTTATCATTTGAATGCTACAATTGCTTCAAATACTAAATTTAATGATTCTACAGCTGATCGTTCTGAATTTCAATATCCTACGACTCACCATTTTGAATTTATGCAAAAAAAGTTCCATGTAAAGTGCACTTTTGGTAGAGACAATTGCAACCATAATACGAGGTGCACAAGTAGATCTTAGACCAGACACAAATACAAAATTTCAACATTATATATTTGACGAGTTCTAAGATTTGCGAGTTACGAACGAACGCACATGCAACCAAACATACATACATACATACATACGTACCGACATCAAGCCGGAAATAGTCAAAATAGATTCAGTGATGCTCAAAACCAATATTTCCATCAAAATCTCTAAATATGAATTTTGTCGGTTTCATAATACTTGTGCAAGTAAGTAAGAAGAACCGTAAGTGGCATCTACGTAAACGAACGAAATATTAGGTAGCGTCGACGGATTCGGCTGGATATGGGGGCGGTGTATGGGACATCACAACGAACGGTGTGTACTCTACTATCGACTAGCGCGCCAGCCTCGAATCTTGACGATAAGAAAAATAATTGGTGGAGTAATTTTAAAAACAATATACTTTCTTGCTAAGAGAAGATCTCCTGTGAAATGATACATATTTATTTTTTCTATATTCATTGCATATGACCTAATGTCTGTTCATATGAGACATGCTACAGCACACCTATTCTAATTCATAGAAACAGCTTATAGTACAATCATTTGGTTCTAAAAAAAATAGTTATTTGTGTATCAAGGCCGTGTAGGTTATCTTTTTTGGTCGAATCTGTTGTTTGCGGCCGAAGCGTAGTTGTATGCTGCAATTCAGGAGAAACCAAAAAAGAACTGTAGGCCGAGGTGCACACAACGTTTTTTAGGCGATCATTACGAAATAATTCAAAATCACATCATTTTATCTATTTATTTCTAAAACATTGCAATTGTAAATCTTAGTTGCCGTTGAAATTGTTTTATTTTATTGTCTTCTATCAAGTTGACAATTAACAAAAAATGCGTATTAATTTTTTGAATTGCAAGAACTACAGAGGTTGACGGAAGAATATATGTACTATTTAAGCGAAAACTGTTTCTTAAAGAGTTCATCAAACTGCCCATATAGGTAAATATAAAGTGTTTATAAAATATTTTTTGACAGATCAGTCCCAAAAAGTAATATTTGACAGATCAGTCCCAAAAAGTAAAATTTGACAGATCAGTCCCAAAAAGTGAAACTTCACGGCCGCAAAAGAAGCCATAAAAACACCTTTTTTGTCATGATCGCCTAAAAAAGAATTTACCTGAAAAATATTGACATATGATTCTAAATGTTTTAAATATTAGTATCAGATTGAATTAAACTTTTGTTTTTATGGTCAATTTACAAAGTGCATGACTATCCGTTACTCATTTTTTTAAATCTATTGTTTTGGAGGTAATTTCACCAAGTTTTCAGAGAATTTTTCTTCTATAATTTTGATAAAGATCAAATTAATATTTTATGATACAACACATGACCTTCCGTCAGTCAATAACCAAACAATAAAGACTAAAAGGTCCTTTTGAGCTTGTACGTGCACAAGTTATATTTAAAATAGTCACAACTGCTGTTTCGTATGTTTGCCCAAACTGCTTGATTTCAAGCTAAGTGATTTGCGAAATCTCTGAATTAATAAAAATTCATGGACTGCCAAAAATGCTCTTTGATCGTTAAGACGAGTCTTCAGTTTTCAAAAAGATTAATTTGGTGTAACATATAAAAATAGTAATTACGTGACGTCATTATCTAGTTACAAGTTCTGATGTCGTCTTTCTCTCCTTAACTTTGTCTACTATATTCAAGTCATCCTAATTATCGTCAGATTTTTTTTGTCAGTATCATTTTCTCGGCTATTATTGGTTACTTAGGAAACGGAATTGTAAGTACCTACATATTCAAAATCGGCCTTTATGTTGAAAATAATAGTATATTATGCTACAAGGACCGAACGACTGTCATTCTTGTCCAGGATAAATTTGGCTGCATTCGGTGAAGACGAGGGCAAAGCCCGAGGCAGAGGCGAGGGCGAAGTACGAGGCGAAGGCGAGGGCGAAGCACGAGGCGAAGACGAGGGCAAAGCCCAAGGCGTAGCTCCGAGCAGCCAAATTTGTCCGTGACAATAATGACAGTCGTTCAGTGTCCGTGTTGCATACAGTACTTTTTGTAACAAGTGCACCGAAGAACCCCCATTACTAAATTTTTTAAATAAATTTGGATGTATTGAAACTATCTTATCGATTTGACGAACAGATTTTTGTAAATGCAATCACATTACAGTAAACTAATACAATGAAACATAACTTACATGATTTATTTTATTGATTGATATTTTTCACATTCTCTGTGCTATCCCGTTCACAATAAATGCACATACTATAACGAACACATTCTATAATACAAATTTCTTTCAAATATCAATTTGACATATATCAATGAAATAAAAAAATCCAACGGCATCCTGATCCATGATCTACAATTTCATTTTTACCCAGCAGCGGGAAAAAATATCCATTAATTCCCAGTCAACAGAGAATTAATGAAAATTGTTACCATGGTTTGGAATTGAGAACTTTCGAAGCAGAAGTCAGCTCAGTAATAGGGTACTTTCGGTGTACGTGTTACAAAAAATATTGATTTTAAAATATTTGAAGGTCACTACAGTAATGTAAAAAATTTTTCCTTTAGCTGTGTTTCTGTAGTAAATGTGTGCAATAATAGTATATTGTGCAACAAGTGCAGCAAGTTGTCGATTGCCCCCGAGAGCAAAGTGAATGCACTCATTCGCTTAAGTTGGCAATTGACAACACCGCAGATTACTATTTTTTATTACGAATGCGGGATAATTACTATTTCGCGTTTGTTTTAGTAGCCAAAGAGCCATTTACCACCCGCAAAAACATGTGCACCATCGTTTAACCATCGAATGAAAGTTGACTCCTAAATTATTTTATAGATGTGGTTTTCTTCCAAAACTGAGCTATGACTAGAATTGTGGAGAAAAATGATCTTTACAATTACCCACTGAAATACTGGACTAGGAATCCCCAGAAATACATCAACATGAATGTTCTCAACACCACTGGATTACTGGACACATTGAAAATTATCTTAGCAACAGGGTTTCAGGAATGTATAAGGATCTATTTGACTCATTACCAAAATATCAGGCAGATAGATAACTTTGGTGACAATTTTTAAAATGTGGCAACCGTAGGTTTCGGGTGATTCCGACATAAATTAATCTTCCTTTAAACCATTTCTACAAGACATATGCAACATGTTTTGTTAAAATCAAAATAAATAATGAAAAATACTTTCAATGCACCCCTGCCTTGTTCCCTACTATCCCGTGAATATCATAGTCTTCCACCTATTTCAAGCAAGTTATACTAATTTATTTCTGGGATCCAGTATTTGAGTGGATA
This sequence comes from Dromius quadrimaculatus, assembly GCA_963989225.1. Classification (NCBI taxonomy): domain Eukaryota; kingdom Metazoa; phylum Arthropoda; class Insecta; order Coleoptera; family Carabidae; genus Dromius; species Dromius quadrimaculatus. Next base: position 12,469,278 of record OZ022328.1, read on the forward strand.
CTTGCAAAAATTCTCGGTGCCTGACCGTTATAAAGTCTAGTTTCCTTTGAAATTCGAATAATAGCTAAATAATCTGAAAGAAAACCACATCTATAAAATAATTTAAGAGTCAACTTTCATTCGATGGTTAAACTTTAATTACTTGATGGAAAACATTAGGTTTAATATCTAGAAATCAGTGAAGGAAAGTGCCAGTTTTCCAATTAGCAACACTTTTCTAATTAGCAACCAAAAATAACAAACAAAAACGCACTATGACATGCGCCCGAATGAAGCTTTGACCTAATTAAGAAAAAATTACAGGTTAAACATATAGGAAAACAAAAATTCTCTCGATTTCGCCGGAAACAAATGTAAAGTCGCTTCTTTAGCTGCATCCGGAATTTCACGAGAATCTTTAGCTTCTGACAAATTAATTTTTAATATTTTTTATTCGTTACTATACTTCTATTTAGCAGTTGTCAAATCCATTACTACTCTTCTGCAAGAACATAACGTTGATTAGTATTTCTGTGGAAAATTATTTCTATTCTTGGCGTCTTCCGCTCAAGTTTTTCCATCAAGTATACAAAAAAATAGCATGGTCAACACGTAAGAAAAGCGATATTACTTTGCTCGTGTAAATATTTACACTCGCTAGTAAACTCTCACTCTTCTCTACTTATTAAACAATCTACTATTATTGCAAGCATTGATAACATTATTTATACTTCAGCTTCTTTGTCATCATTAATCAAATTTTAATCAACTTTAGCCTACGTTAATTTTACTTCTGGTCATAAAACTTGGTATTTTGATTGTTGCTATGATGAAAAGTTGGCAAAAACTTTTATGTAAGTATTATAAATCATTAAAGGTCTGCAATGAACGGTCCAAACACTGATCTCTATATAACACTGGGACGGGCCTAGGCCGGTTGAACGACGGTCCTGACGACGGCCATGACAGTGAAATTGAGGTTATGAGACACGATACCGCGGCAAACTCAAAATACTTAATGAAATTCGAAGTAAGATGATGAGATCCTTCTTAATAAACATGAATATGCATGCATTCATTCCATTGGAACACCATGTTTGATGAATGATTGCGTCCAAATTACGAACATGCATCGTCAAATCAAACAACATCTTAAATATCGCGGCCCAACGCCATACTAAACTGTCACAAAACCTCAATTTTTGCCAGCATGGCGGCGCTCAATTGGGAATGCAGCCTAGCGAGCCCAATCCAGTGTTACATAGAGATCAGTGAGTCCAAAGCACCATTTAAATATTATACAATATCTAAGATTAACAATATAGCACGTTCCATATTCAAATGGTATAAACAGGACTGCTATACGCATGGTTAGCTAGATTAAAATTGCAATAACTTTCCAACTATTGGATATTACATGTTAAAACCGCAGTTTTCCAGGGAGTCATATTTTGTTATTATGATATTTAAGGTTGTTTCTTCTGACAAACTTGTTAGTTTGAGGATTAATTTAATTGTTATTATTTAAATTTTTAGCATGGACGTTTCAAATTGTATTTATTTGCAGATAAATAACCATGTTCTTGAGAAATAGTCTTTAAAATATTTAAATTCACATTATTCACTTTTGTCGAAGGAAAACTCATGTTAAACTCAAAAAATTTAATAAATGGAGAAACAGTAAGGAAATTAATAGGTAGTAAATAGGAAAGCGCAAAAGATGTTAAAATGAAACTGATGTAAATAGGAAAGCAGTCTCCAAAAAGATTGATTTTGATCAATACACATATACTGAAATAGTAAATAAAAACGTGAAATAGAAAAAATATAACAAAAGCTTACTGTTTACAAATAACCGATCAAAATAACATTTGCTCAAATGGCGTTTCAAGCCGAATACGTCTTTGAGTAGTTCCTCGTTTTGCCACCAGATGACTACGGCTCAATTTTACTCACGAATAAAGTCCCATTCACAGCCTGAAATTCGGTGAAATTCGTCGAAATTCGAGAATCGTAGTAGCGTTCATAACGCTGAAATTTGGTGCATACAAATTCCACTTTGACCAAACCTTGCAAGCTCCAAACTTTTCTTGTAATTTAGGTTGCGCTCTACAAAAATAATGAAGAAGAGTATGTGCTTTGAATGAACTCTATTTCATTTGACGTTTGATTATTCGTTCACGATTTTCGTTTGTGCTTGGTTTTTATCTTTTTCAAATAAATTATCTAATACCGATAGTATTCCATCTTTCCTCCTATAATTTATATTTCTCCTAATAACAAGAAATTAAATGTAACAATTCTTCTTTAGTTATCATATTTATAATATCAATTTAAATATAAACAAAATACACAAATAACATAAATGGCTGACTCAAGTTTCAAAATTAGGTCTACAGTTGTCGCTAGTCACTAATTTCGGTGTCTAAATTTCAGGCTGTGAACGGACAAATTTCAACAGTTGAAATTTCGTATTTGGAATTTCACCAAATTTCGCGCTGTGAATGCAGCATAAATGTTGTACAATTAGAAATTCCCAATTAGAAAGTTCGTCAAACAGCTTTTGCCTTGAAAAAATATTCATGCTTCCCGTAAAAATATTGTCACAAATATGGAATATCTTAATAAGTTATTAGTTCTTACTAATACTTATTTGAATTTGTTATTTATTTAATAGTTCATTGTTATTATTGTAACGTGCGAGAGTGGAGAGTCTCGTAAAGATGACTTTGCATCGGCGGAACCTTTCGTCCTCTTTGCGTCGCGCCGCGACGCATCACATCACCTCTCCCGATGGAAGCCTCTAGCAATATTCCAGAAGTAGAACATTCGAGAAATGGATATTTTTATATATAAACGCAAGCAAACTAGTGTAGGAGGAATGTAATTGTGACGCTAGAGCAGTGAATATCAAGAAATGAAGTGATCAGTGCATATAAATAGCCCAGCGATTTTGATATTGTGGGACAAGTTTTTAAAATGAATGAGTTGTACTATAACATAGACTATTATTAAATCATAATAAAATTTGTGACAAATTTTTCAAGAATTTTCCGTTTTGTTTTATGAGGTTGGAAATATTTTAGATAAGTTGAAGAATATTGTGATGAATATTCATGCAAAAAGAACTATAATAGGCTGAGGTATCACGAATTGAAGACAAAATTCAACGAAATACCACTTTTTAAAAGTTACTCGTATTTCTTAATACGTTCCTATTGCCTCGATTTTGGTCTGTCTCTATCTGTTCGGCACACATTTTACTATCAGTTTTAAAACAACTTCTCGATTAGAGATTTGATACCTTGAATATAGCACAGAACTGCATGATTTTATTGTCTGTCTGTAATCTTGTAATCGAAATTTTAGCCACTTCTCAGCTAGCTAGCGCATTCAATCTTTCAGGAAAACGCAATTTGCGATGACAATACAATATTCAATTGTTTGTAGCACGCTTTCATTCCTATGAATATAAATATAATAGCACGCAGGACATATCAAGTGCAGGTTGCACGCTTTGTTAGCTTATGGTGACATGGTGACAGTGGGATCAAGGATTCAAGACAGCGCTTGGGCTCTGTACACCTGCCTCTAATAGCCAAACTGATGCATCAAGGAACAAAAATTATATCTTCATATGAAATTTACATTTAATAATAACATAATAATATTCTGACGGCTTTTGAATCTACTTATAGCTTATAGCCCTTAAATACCCTTTATTCATAATTTTAATATTTCATACATATATTTTATCATTTTCAAGTATTTAATGACACACAAACAGCCATGCCTCGGATGAGATTCGAACCAACGACACTAACGGACAGTAAAGAAGGTCACTTGAGCGCGGTCTTAACACGCTGAGCCATCATTGCCGGCTTACAGTATTTACAGTTACAGTTTTTAACATATATTATTCAAAAGAAGCTTTTTAAGCCACTACGTTTTTAAAATGCTCTAAAAACGAGATAAAAAATTTGATACCAGCTACCAGCCCAAAACTGAAAACATCGCATATCTTATTGAATCAAAAGCATGAAAAGTTTCTTTTCAATAATATTTTTTTCATATGTTCTACTCAAGTAAATTTGAGTTTCTACCACAAATTACTTACCTATAATACCTAGATAATAAAAATAGCCCCTCACCTACCTTCGTCAGGTTAGAACTGGTGTCAGAGTTGTTTCAAATAAATGTTGAAAATGTGCCCTGGGAATAAAGTGCGACCAAATATTCGGCTTCGGCCAGAAAAATCACCTTCGGCAATACATTCAGCTTCGGCCAAAAATCAGCCGAAGGTTTCGCCGAAGCCAAAGTTTTCTATCAGCCGCCAAAAACGGACTATCTTAAGCACGTGTCAATGGTTTCAACAGAAGTGTGGCGTAGAAGCGTCCTGTTGGCAGAATTATAACTGAGGCCATAAAAAATCCCTTATCATTGTTCAGGAGCCTTCAGCTTTCACTGGCAACACTTGCTCTCACAGCAGCAATATTGTCTTGATTTCTTGCATTTCATTGTCGCTGTGGTATTATTTTATCATGTAGAGTAAATTCACTTTCATAGTTTCTCACGATTCGATCGGAGGAAAATTATATATTCCAAAATTTTCTCTTTAAGTGCCAATTCACAATGTGCGTAAACGTAAGGAGTACGTAACCGTAAACATAAACATAAAATTGAACTACTGTATTCCATTGGCCGTGTTCACAATGCTCACGTATTTCTGACGTTTACGTATTGACATAAGAGCTACATAATGAAAACGTAAAGTTGAGATAAATTCAACTTTATGTTATGTTTACGTACGAAACAACTAATAGCGCATGCGTCAACTTTAAACACATGTTTTCATCTGACAGCTAACAACACCCTGGATCGAAACATGCTTTAAATATGATTGACATAGAATTATTAATAAAAAAACAACAATTTCTTCCTCGTCTTATTAAGGAGTTTTTGCAAGCTACCGCTAATGAAACGTCAACGCTAACGTCAAAAACGATTTTCTTTGAGCACCGTTACTAGAATTGATAAATAAATTCATTGTTATGTTATTGATGTTTGCTAACCCTTGAAGTTTCTTGTAAGTACACTGTGATTCAAGCTAGCACTATTGAGCGAGCATTTCCCAAAAAAACTGTTTTTTACGTTAGCGTTATCGTATCAATAGCGGAGGCTTGCAAAAACTCCCTATTATTTCTCTCGTTGGCGACTTTTATAACGCAGTTTAAATCTGGTTTCAATAATAATATAACAATCGCAAGATGTTTTTTAGACATACAATAAAACAAAACAAACTAAACGCCAAACTAATAAAAATGAATCCGAAGAAAAACATTAAACACAAAACAGAATCAAAATCAACAAAATATTTGAAAATGACAGTCAGAGAGACCAACACAATATATCAATAACTCTAATTTGTACCAACGTAAAATGAAAAAAACACTTTATTTTGATATTTTACGTTACGACCATTGTGAACATACATAATTTCTTACGTTTATGTTTTTACGTACTTCTTATGTTTACGCACATTGTGAATTGGCACTAAAAGCGAACAAGTTTGGAAAAAAGATCTATTATTCTAAAAGAAGTTTAGAATAAAAAGGAGACGTTCTTAGAGTGTATATTTTAGCACGAGAAATGCTAAATTTTATTTAACACAATTGCTGAGAAATAACATTTCTCTTATGACAAACATGGCCGCCATGATATTTTTAAAACATAATAGCTATTGGACAATTCCTTATATGAATCTTATTGAGTACTCTTATTACTGCTGTCATGCATAATACCAAATAGTTCCGAAATAATTTGCATCGATAATATGGTTTTTAGCCAGTATTATAAAATTTTCTATTAAAGTTGAACATTCGGCTTCGGCTCGAATCTGACCTTCAGTCGGACACTAGCTGGAAAACTTTGTACGCCACATTACATTTTCCTTGTTGCTCAGCGCTTAGAATTTATTTGTGATTGAAGAACGACCAATCAGATTTTAGAAATTGGCCGTGTTATTTCATCAAAATGTGTGTAGGTTAATGTAAATACAACAATAAAAATACAGCAGACTGCTTTATGAAAAATATTTTATTCGTTTTTTTTTAAGCTTTCAAATCCAGTGGTAACAAATACAATAATAATCAAATATATTTTCCAAATTCTGTAAATATTGATGATAACGATACTGAGCCAGACAAAAGTTATTATTACAATATTATATGTTCTTATGTTATATATCTATTCTAAATCAGGCATATCACTAATAATATATTCTATTGGTGAATCATCTTCTTGTTGAATAAAATAGATCGTTTCACCATCATCATTAGTGATTACTTTATCCTCCGATTCATCTTCTGATTCCTCCTCGCTACTTTCATACATCTTTTCACTTGTTGTAGGTAAATCCTTTTTTATTTCTCTTTCATTTTTTCGAGTATGGATCCTCATATGTTTGACCATTTCTCCCCGAACTCTGAACGGTCTTTGACAAATAGGGCACGGGAAAGGCTTTTCCCCAGTGTGTATTCTTTTGTGATCCCTCAATTGGGAGCTCCTTTTAAATCTTTTTTTGCAATATTCGCATTGATATCTGTACTGATCATAAGAAAGATGAGTTAATTTATGTTGGTACAACGTTAGTTTAGTCGCAAAGGCTTTACTGCAAACGGTACACTTATTAACTTTTTCTCCTCTGTGCATTCTGTAATGTTCCTCCAAATAACAGCGATGAGTGAAAGTCTTGTGACATAATACGCAACTAAGATTTTTAGGTTGTCGACATCGTTTGCGACCCGGTACCGTTGTTTTAGGCTCCTCAATGCCATGAACTAAAGCCGCATGACTCAAATATTCTGCTCTATTATCTAAAGTAATATCGCATTTTGGACACTCATAAGGCAGTAATCTTTTATTTGTTCCTATTTGGGAATGACGCGCGCGGTGATGCCTCAAATGATCTCTCCGGTAAAAACCAGCACCACAAATATCACAAACTTCGTTTCGTTCGCGGGAATGTATCTTCATGTGGAGACTAATCGAAAAAACGCTGAGTACTTTGCCGCATACTGTACATACTGTTTGTTTTTTAATGCCCAAATGCTGCCTTCGGTGTTTAGACAACGCACTTATTGTTTTGAAACGTTTGTTACAATTTTCAACCTTACATCCGTATGGTTGATCCCTGTTATGAGTTTGTAAATGGTTTCTCAAGTAAGAAACTTCAAACACTTTACCGCATACGTCACAGAGACAAGTTTTGTGCTTACATCTTTCATGTTTTTTCAATTCATAATCCGAAATGAAACGTTTGTTGCATTTAGGATGAGTACACTGGACATCTTTAGGTTCTTTATGAATATTTTCATGTTTCAATAATTCCGTTTTGTCTTCGAATTCTTGTTGGCAAACAATACAACTATATTTTTCAGGTTCTTCTGTTGTTCCTAACTTGTCATGTTCTTTTAAGTGACCTTTGAGGTTGTTCATATTTTTAAATTCTTCTTCACATTGTTCGCATTTGAATTTCAAATGTTTTTTAATATGTTTTTTATACCGGCTGTAATTCAAGGGCTTAATATTACAGTGTAGACACTGCAGGGGTTCCGCTTTCATATTTTTAGGTTCAATTAAACGGAACAAATATTTCTGACTGCTCAATATAGGATGTAATGTCTTAGTGTGGTGCATTAGCGAAAATTTAGTTACATGATGCGAACTGCACATTAGGCATTCATATCTTTCACGCCGATGATGGTAATTTTTGTCTTTGTTGGTAACAGCAACAAGTTTACATTTTATTTCTTTCCCGGTCACGGGGTGAGAATCTAAAGAATGTTGAAGAATCAATTTTTTAGTACCAAATATTTTCGGACATTGCAAACATTTAAATTTAACACCAGTCTGGGAGTTTTTCAATTTGGGGCGCTTTTCTACGATTTTAGGATCTGCTTCGTATATAGTTCCATCATCAACAGTAACTATTTCATTTTCTTCGTCGATTTTAACTAAAATTACAGGTAAGCCTGTAAATTCCGAATCTAAATGCGTTTCGTTGTAGTGATCCAATGATTCTTTGTAAGTTTCATAAATATTTGGACAACATTTACATTGATATTTGATTTTATACGTTAATAATTCGTCTAATTCTTGTTCCCACCACTTGTGACGTCGACGACCTTCAAAATTATTATTAATGTTATCAGAGGGAATAATCGAATTAACTGCATTTTTGTTAAAACCTGATGTTTTATGATCCACTAAAATAGTTTTTGATATAATAGTGTTATTTGGATGCATGAAACGTGCATGTTCCTGAATATGTCGTGTTGAATTAAATACTTTCGGACAAGACACGCACATATATTTGACTTTAGTAACTTCCGGAACCTCGATTACTTTTGTTAAGATTTTGTCATTGGAAATATTTTTATGATTAATTTGTGTATGTTTTATTATGCCTTCCTCCGTGGGAGTTTCGACGCTACACATCATACATTTATATTTTTTAGCTAATATACTTTTATCTGCATCCTCTTGCATAATATTATTTGTTGATTTGATAATGTTAGAGATCAGTTTGTCTCCTCTAGATTCAGGATGATCATGGAAAGCATGTATCATAATTTTTTCTTTAGTACTGAAAACAGCGTTGCATCTTATACATTTAAATTTGATTTGCTGTTTATTTTTGCTCATAATATTTTCCATATTTTGTGGTATCATATTCCTGGTACTCTTTGCATTATCGTCATCCTCAATGATTTCATCTGGAACTATTTCATCCAAAATTTTATTTGTTTCCTCCAAAACAGTCTCTAAAACATTCAATATATCTTCTGCTTCAACTTCATCAATATCCATATCGTCTTTTGACAAATCAAAGGCGTCATCATCGCTATTGTCACCGATTTCAGCCTCATCGTCAGAAATGTTTATTACTCCGGTCATGTCTTTTGATGTAGAAGGTCTAGTTTCGAATAGATCTCTCAGTTTCTTATCGGCTTCTTTGAATGACTTGATGGTAGCAGAGCAGCTCACTAATTTGTGTGCGCAGGGCATGCAAATTGAATGGGGTAGAGCATCGTTTATTTTTACCTAAAAATAAAAACAACAGAAGTAATAACTAGAAACTATGAGAAATATAAAAAAGGAGCCCGATCTTGCATTAATTACTACATGACATGCTACTATTTGGCAAAATTCTAAGAGCTCTCTGGAATATTCGACGGTTTTCACGTTTAGTGCGGATCGGAAAGATACAACAGAGTTCAAAATATAGCTCAATATGTAAAAAATAAACGTTCTCCAAGTAAATAGAAAAATGTGACAATTTCAATAATTTTCCAAAAACTGTCAAAATTCCTCCAAAAATCATATTCTCGTTGATTGAAAAACTCTTCTGCTCTACAAGACTCGTAAATATATTTTCAATTATACTATGAAATTTCGCGAATTAATTTTACATAATCAATATCGGACTCCTTATTCTTAATGCTAAAGACACTAAAAATTCTTCTAGCATAAATAATACCACCAGCGAATAATATCAAATGTTATTTATATGCATTAAGATGAAACAGTATCAGGGGTGCGATTTTTCAACGTACATTACAACAGATTCAATTTTCAATTAGAAATGAGATTTTTTTGCTCCTCACCTTCTGGACAAAACTATACTATCTCAGAGCATTTTATAATTTTTTTATTCGACTACTAAGAGAAAATTACAATTCTAATCAAATAAGAAATCTGTCGAATTGGACAGTTGTCTTTAGAATAATTTTTTAAAGGAGTAAATCGGATTTGCAAGAAGGGAGATGTGGCAAGGACAAGAGATATGTGGCATAGGTAGGATTTGTAATAATTTAAATCGGTTATTGAATGAATATAGTATAGGTAAATCAAACATATCTAATATACAGGGTGGAATGCGAAATTGGAAACACCTTTTTTCTCGGAAGTTATTATAGATACCAAAAAATTGTTCAAATAAATTTTTTTGTACTTTTAATAAGCTAACTGAATCTGTGTGAATTTGGTGGAAAAAAATAATTCTCGTAAATATTGCCATATTTATACTTTCTTCAAATGGAATCCCTGTATATTATTGCACTAATGAATAGAAAATAATTTTTGCTTCGAAAAAGTTCAAGGGTTTTTACCTGCTAAACTTGATAGTTTTTGAGATATTAACGAAAATATCTAAATGTTGCTTCACAAAATCAAGTGTGCGTTTAGAACTAAATTTTTTGACAGTTGAGTTATTTTGTGTTGTATTTGCGTTAAGAAAAATTGTGTTGTAAACACATCATTGATATTTTTGTGTCAATAATATTACTGTTAAGTATGCGGGGAATTACACAACGTTTATATTTTTTAAATTTAAATATTTTTGCGCGCTCAGACATTTGCACATCATCATGAACGAAATGCATAGTTCAATTACTATTAAAAACAATGTACAAAATAAACAATTTTATTATCATAGTAGAACATAAAGAAGTACGGAATAAATGTTATCGAACTACACAAAATGTTCAAAATTTCCACCGTTTTCTCGGGCACATAAATAAAGTCTTTCCAATAAATTTTGTTTTATATTAACTGTATTCAATTCAACAACAGCTTGTCTTATTCGGTTTTTCAGTTCATCAAGTATAGCAACGGACATTACATAAATTTTGTTTTTTATAGCTCCCCATAGAAAAAAATCTAAAGGCGATAGATCCGGTGATCTTGCGGCCCACGATGTAGGGCCTCTGTTGCCAATCCAGGAATTTGGAAATTGTTGATTCAAATACGCAGTTACATCCAATGAATTATGCAGAGGTGCACCATCTTGCTGGATTATCATTCTGCGTCTAACTGCCAATGGTATATCATCCAAATAATCTTGAAATTCATTTTGCAGAAAATTTAAGTATCTCTGTGATGTCAAAATGCCCTCATAAAAATATGGACCCAAAATAGTGTTGTTTATCATACCGCATCATACGTTAATTGAAAAGCGTATTTGAAATAAATGTTTGACGTGGATTCGTTTCTACTGATTGCCAATAATGTGAATTATGTCTATTTAGTATTCCATTGTTAGAGAAATTTGTTTCATCTGACCATAAAATTGTATCTAAAAAATTAGGCTCTGCAATATTTTCCAGTATTAAGTAATTACAAAATTGTTATCTTCTCACATCATCGCCAGGATGAAGATTATGAATTTTGTAGATTCTATAGGCTTTGTACTTATGCTTTTTCAGAGTCTTAAGAACCTTTGTATGTGTGGTATTTATTTCCAATGCAGCTTCTCTTATTGAATTTTAAGGGTATACATTGAAATATGCCAATACATCAACTTCTAAATTTTCACCCACTATCTCACGTGTTTTGTAATTTCTTGAAACTGACCCAGTCCTACGCAGCTTCCTCTCTAATTTGAACAAATACGAATGGTTTGGATAAAAGCGTTCCGGATACTGTTGTCTATATAATTGCAGAGCTTGTCTCGAATTATTATTTGATAGATAAAAACATTTTATCATATTTAACTTCTCATTGATTGTATAATCTGCCATTATCAACACCAAATAATAATAGTATGTATGCAATACAACTTTTTGTAGCGCAAATACAATACAAAATAACTCAACTGTCAAAAAATTTTGTTCTCAAGGCACACTTGATTTTGAGATCAGCATTTAGATATTTTCGTTAATATCTCAAAAACTATCAAGTTTAGCAGGTATGAACCCTGAAACTTTTTTACAGCAAAAAGTATTTTCTATTTATTAGTGCAATAATATACAGAATATTCCATTTGAAGAAAGTAAAAATATGGTAATATATACGAGAATTAATTTTTTTTTACTAAATTCACACAGATTCAATTAGCTTATTGGAAGATCTAGAAACTTTATTTGAACAATTTTTCGGTATCTATAATAACTTCCGAGAAAAAAGGTGTTTCCAATTTCGCATTCCACCCTGTATATGAATGATACATACTACACAACAAAACTATGAAATAAAAACGACTTTTGACTTTAAATTCTGTATATTTATTTGAAACTTTGACGTTTCGATCCTTTGACCAAGGATCTTCTTCAGAAAACAATGATACAAAATACTTGCCTTGTTTTATTTTGTAGCATTGTTTTCTGAAGAAGATCCTTGGTCAAATGATCGAAACGTCAAAGTTTCAAATAAATATGCAGAATTTAAAGTCAAAAGTCGTTTTTATTGAGTATAATTCTAAAAAATGTATAGATTATTAAAACTATGAAATATTTTTTCTACGGCCGGCAAACAATGTGTAAAGTAGGCGTTTTTCACGTCCTAGTTTTACCACCATTTAAATGCGTAGCAGTTGAATTTCTGTAAATTTATGTTTGTAGCACTTCTCACTAATCCATTTATTTAGATATGTATTGAGTTTGAATGTCAACTTGTGTCCTGGGTTCCCTTGCTTTGTGCTCAATAATTGTCAAAATATGAAAGTTAAAGACTGTAGAAAGAAATCTTGTATGTAATACGAGTATAAACAAGCATTATGACATTCGGCTAACAATTTCAGCGACTCAGCAAGCCTTATTACCCAAAAATTTGGTTTCAAGTCATAATGCTTAGTTTTACACTTTTGTTGCATAATAGTAATTTATGCATCAAGAGTGTAAAATTGAGCATTATGACATAAGGCCAAGTACTTGGTGACGAGACTTGCCGACTCAGTAAAATTGTTGGCCGAATGTCATAATGCTAGCTTACACTTGTATCGCATACACTTTTTTCTACGGCACTCAGCTTCCATATTTTGACAATTTCGATTTAAAAACTCTCGAAAATTACATATTGCACATAAAAGTTAATTGTTGATATAAATATAAAAATTACAAAGTTGTACAATAGACCCCACACTTTCTGCTAGTAATCAGTTGGGATATAGCGCCACTGCAAATGACTCGACATACGTTTACATTTTATTTCAGCGTACACGTATGTTTAACAACATTATTATGATCTAGTAGCTATGACGTCATCAGGACTTTAAATATATTATTCTCGGCTTTATTAAAAATTTTTTGGAAAAAATAAAACATCCGAACGAGCCCATTATTAAACACAACAAGAGAGCCACAAACACAAGGTGACATTCAGATTTCAACAAATATCCAAACAAAAAAATCAATGAGTGATGCTACAAACATAAATTCACAGAAATTAAAATGCTACGCATTTGAATAGTGATAAAACTAAGACACGGAAGTAGTCTTACTTTACGTACTATTTAATCGTAAGTGATGCGTAAAATAAATATTTTTCGTATTTTACTTATTTTGCTGCTTCTTAATAAATAATATAATAATTGTGTTATTCTTTTTGCTGTGATGTTTAATTTTTGCAGTGTACTTTTATATCAGGGTCTTATAACTCAAAAATAATTAGGGCATGTTAAACTAAAAAAAGATCTTTTTTTGTAGGAAAACAATCAAGATGAGATTTTTGTACTTGGCCGAGACTGAATGTCTTTCGAGTTAAATGTAGTCAGCTGAAATATGTGTGTTTACGTTTTTTTAAATAGTTTTTGATATACTAAAATTAAGTGATCTTATTGTGAATGTACCTTGTATCAGAAGTTTCGCAAAGTAATTAGAAACAATAAAACAGGCTTCAATCACCTGTATACCGTTGCGTTTGAAGGAAATTAATTTTCAAAAATTGGGTAAAAAAAATGCTTCTATATTATTTTTTTGTGTTAGCCACTTGGCAGAAAACTTCTCATATTTGTAAAAAGTGTTCATCGGCTGACGTTTTTTAATAATTTTATGAATGCAAATCATTAAAAATATAATTAAAAACCAATGATGGCGAAATAATGTTTCACCTTATTTTTATTCATTTGATTATAATTTTTTTTTATTGGCTTCTTTTTCGATCTTTGTTAATAGATTCGGTTTCATTATACAAGGTGTAACAGAAATAAGTACATTAATTTTAACCAGTGATAGAACCCGTCAAGCATAACAATTTTTCTCGAATTCTCACTTTTTTTTAGCATTTTTTATCTCCTATAATTTAACGTTCAGGTGCATAATTATCGGATCCAGTAGCAGTTACAACGAAACAATTGATTTCGACATATATGAGCTATCAATTCCTTGAAATAAATTTTGGAAAAAATAGTCTAATTATTATTGTCACAAAAGTTAAAGCCTGTCTAGCTCTTCTGTCTGCGATTTCGCAGGATTAGCTCGGCGAATTTATTTGGAATGATTTCCGAATTGTCATTTTTCACTGAAAATTGAATTATTGTGGTTATGCTCATCAATGTTCATGTATTTAATGTCAAAATATTGTGCACCTATACATTATGATGAGAATACTATGAAATATTGAGAAGTTATCACTTATCTGGAATGTGAAACACCAGACGAAATGAATAAAAAACATTAATTTATAAATGAAGCACCTGTGAATTAGTTTTTTTTCATATTATTACAAACTTTACACTCAGGTCGTTTCAATGAAGTATGCCTCGTAAATTGATCTGCTGAACAAATAGAATATTGTATCTTAAATTTTAGAAAATATTTAAAATCAATTATCAAATTCAGTGTGATACATTTGTAGATTATGTTTTCTATTTTTCAAGAATAAGCTCTTACAATTTTTCCGGGAATATTTCCAGTTGAATTATTCAATAAATTAATTATTTTAGAATTGCATTCCATTTAATATTCCACCGTTCACTTTAAAAAAATCGTTGAATGATTTTCTCTTTATGTTTGAGAGCCAACGAAGTAAGTTGAGAGCAGCAGCTACTTCTTGAGTTGATCATAGGTGGCAGCACAATCCGGCCCATATTTTAACTGTATTCAGACCACGCCTATGCAATTCCCTATCTCAACTGTGTTGCAAAAGTGAAGCCAAAAATGTAATATTGTTAGAGAGAGAAAGTAACTGAGAGATAATTTGAGGCGGGCCCATGTTTGTATGGAGTTAAATGGCTAGATTCGGTTTATTTAGTATTTTCATGTAAAAATATATTGTAAAATGGGAAGAAAATGTTTTTTGACAAATTGTGATACTGGGTACATAACATGTAAAGAGAAATTTTCCATTCTTTCTGCACCCAAAGATGATATTTTATTAATTAAGTGGCGAGGATATCATAAAAGAATATTTGTCTGGAGATGTAAATCTGAGAAGAAATTATTTCAAAATTATATTAAAATTAAAGGTCATATCAATGTTTCAAATTATTGAACGTATCTAATTCAAACTTTTACTAAAAAATTCAACTTCAAGAAAACTTTTTATCGGTGAAGAATATAAATATTTCTATTTATGTTTTGAAATCAATAGAGATGTGATAATTGTTTACAAATTCACCGTACAGTATAGTATGGAATTGTTCAATTATGTGACAAATATATTATTACAGATACCGTTCTTCAAATATTTCCGACTAAAAGAAATAGCATGTCCGAGTATTTTTTTCAAATTGCCCGAAATATTTAAGCGTCTCTAAAAAAACAAGGAAATCTCTCATAAAACAGGATGGATCTTTGAAAAAGCCCAAGCAAAAAAGAGAAAGATATTATAATGTAGATAGAATTCATCTTCCATTTATTCGATAGAAATAATTTTTAATTTTTAGTAGAAGACACATAAACGCTAGAAATAAATTTAAATCCAAAGCAAAACTTGGATTCAGAGGACTTGTAAGAATTTTTTCGATTTGAAAATTATATCCATCGAAAAAAAACAAATTTTCGTCAATGAGATGTTGGAGACAAAATACTTGGTTTTCAGAAAGGAATATAAAAATGAACGGAATTTTCCCATAAATATCACGGATGTACGCAATTTAGGAGATTTTTGCCAAGTTTTTTGTTAATATTTTCTTCTGGTATATAAGAAATTGTTTGTGTGTATTTTCTCAATTTTATTACGCCCATTGTAATATAAAATATTCATAAAATTGTTTATGTATCTGTTATTCATAATTAGAAAACTCTTATCCAAAGAAACGTTTATAAAACATGTTTCATAATAATGCACTTTTTCATTGCAGATTTTAATAAATAGAAATGTAATTTTTTTTTTACTTTTGCCTTTCATTTAATAAATAATAAAGTATTTAACGTAATGAAAATATTGAATTCATCTGGCAATTGTTTTTCATTGGAAAAAATTAAAATATGATCTCATTTCTGTATATGAAGCATGCAATGCTGGGCCTGCTCGCTCTATCTCTCTCACGTCTGCCGCATTACATTTTGGGCTTCATGTTTTCCAACTGAGTGTCCGCTCCTCTATTATTCTCCTTCGTGGTCGAAATATAAACACAATTTACGCACATTAAATATGCTGGATTTAAAACAAGCGGGAATAAATTCAATGAATGAAAGAAACAAATATATTCACATACTACCTGAATATATACTTATTTAAATTTACAAACTGCACAAATTTATTCATAGGCGTTTTCGTTTATTCGCTCGGGTTAACCTGAGCAAATTTTATGCGTTCGTAAAGTAATTCGGGTTAACCTGATGCGTTCGTAAATTCACTCGGAGCAACCCGATCAGGTACTCCGAGCAAAATTTTTCGACCCTGGTCATTTGTAGGGTTAGTCAAGATTGCGCGCGAAATTTCAAGTTTTTATGTTTTGTATCACGAGAAACATGGAGTGCTCAGAGGAAGTTGATGCAAATATGTAATTTCTATGAATTATATTCCTTTTTTCATTTTCATTGCCATTTCAAGAATTGGCAAGTCATCTTCGCTTAATTCTTGTACAAAAATATTCATCAAACAAGTACTAATTTCTTGTAGTCAATGTTTCTTTTGTGCTACGTGCATCAAGTAACTTGATTCAAGTTTTTATTACCGTTGATTTTAACCAAACAATTATACGTCAAAAATTGATCTATCCGGTGCGTTCGTAAATGCGTTGAAAAACTGATCGCTCCGAGCAACCTGTGACGTCAGAGCTTGGATCTAACCGATCACTCCGAGCGAATAAACGAAAACGCCTCATGATAATACATGAACGACTGATAGTTGATGCGCTAATGTAGAATTGGTCAATCAGAAGGCTTAAATCGTAGCTTTAAACCATTCTCAACTGTAAAAGACTATGTGACTTTACAGTTACAAAGTAAAGTGATCAAAAATTGAATACAATCGTTGCATTTTTCCAACTACTTACAGATATATTTTTTTTTTTGGCGCCAAATTTCGCTGTTATCGGACTTAATTTAATGTATTCTAATAAATGGAGTATTTTTTTTACCTTGCCAGGTAAGCAGAGTTGCAATAAATCAGAGAAGTTATTTGAAGTGTCAAATAATGAAATCAAGCTTGGAACCGGTAGAAAATTTGCACATAACCTGCAATACTGCTTGAAGACTGCAAGAGGGGGTGGATCTTCTTCTGAAAAAGTAACAAAGTAAAAACAATCACACATCAATTTAAAATACGTACGTATTTCCGGTTGCTTTGCCATTTGCTTATTTAAATCTTCTTCAGGCTTTTGGTGGAAAATAGTGGGAACAGGTTGCACATTTTGTTTAAATACAGATTTCTTCTTATATGTATCATCGAAATAAATATTTTCAAAATGTTCTGAACATAGTGTCGAGCCATACTGGTAAGACTCAATACCTGCATTACGCGCCCATATTTTAGCCCTATAAATTCAAATGTTAATTAATGAAATAAACAAGAGCCATAACCTTACAATTTATCGTCTTCGGGGAATGTGAAAAATGTTAAATCCGAACGATCCAATAATTTGTTACCACAACATTTTGCCACACATTTTATGTACTTTGCATCCATTATTTCATTGAATTACCAACTGTTCTAAATTGTTTATTATTTGAGAAAATTGCCCTCAAAATCAACACTACCACTATGCCATTTTCGTCCTATTTGGCAGTTGGTGGCGTCATTTTGCTGTTCTATGACAAATGTCGCACTTTTGAGGACAAGACGGTCCTTCCTGGACATGGCTATGAAACTAGTTACAGTAATGTAATAATATTATTTTATTTAAAACAACTCGCATTTACTGTTAAACCAAAATTATACGATAAAATTGGTGAACACTTGAATTTAAAAATCTAACATCCCTATTATTCCCCTCAGTGTTCAAGTAAATTAATTTTACCGACTGGTTCATTTAGCTTTGTCGTACTATACTTTTCTCTTGCGCATGCGCTTGTGCATATGTCATGTAGCAAAATTGTGGAAATAGTAATGTCAGTATGTGGAAAAGATTAGTAAGTGTTGTGGTATGGGCAATTCATGATGACATACGTTAAAATATTTGTGATAAGAAGTGCCAAAACCTAATTCTAACATTATGACCGTTACTCAAATGAAAATGTGCGAAATAATAGAGAATGATGAAGTTGATCGAATCCCTTCCAAGGACAGGGCTACATATTGGGATGTTGTGGCCTTAATAATTTCTATTGCTAGTCACATATTTGACATAGGACTAGACTGTAATTTGGCCTACCGATATTATATGGCCAATGAAATATTTTACTTTATCTTCACGCTTGGTTTCATCTTAGTTCCTGCTTTGATAAACACATCTTTCAGCATTCGAATGTACGTTGTTATGATAATCAAAGTTCACTTGTTCATGATTATTTTTTTAGGTATATACAGGATGGTGCGAACAAAATGCGTATTTACCAGTCTTATAAGATTTTAATTATAATTTTAGTCTTTCAACTTGCCCCAGTACTGCGATATATAGATTCACTTAAGTATGCAATAAAATCATTAAAAGCAGAAAAGAGAAAAGACTTTCCAACACAACGAAAATACTATGAAATGATGTTGAAAGAAGATTCTGATGTCGCTCTTCTCAGGGTATTAGAATGTTTTTTAGAAGCTGCTCCGCAACAAATTTTACAAATCACAATTTTACTTATTACGTACGGGAGAGGCATGGACAACACTTTAACTTGTATGTATCGTTTCGAGTTGCTTTTTTTTCGTTCTAAGTCATTTGTTTTTAGTGATTCATCAGGTCCTATCCATTATTAGCTCTTTTGTTAGTATGGCTTGGTCTATGGCGTCTTATCACAGATCAGTAAGATTTGTTCTTGCAACGAAAGGAAATATTTCAAATATGGGAACTGTCATGCAATTTATGTGGCATTTTCTTGTTACAGGTACGTTTTTAATTTAAAAACACTGATAAGAACTCGTATGACAGAAGTCAAACTTCTTCATGAAGTTTAATTATGATTGAGAATATTTCTATAATAATACAGGGTGTAACAAATAAGTGCATTTTATTTAACCAGCAGTAGGAAGCAACATTATTTTTTTAGTAGCTTTTTCTTGCAAACCTTCTAGACATTAAGTAAATAGTTTTTTATTACTCATGCGCTGGTTTTTCCGGGCAGTAAATGGTCTTTGGCTATTCAACTCAATTAATGAATGAGTTATATTTGCATTTCTGCCAATCAGAAGTCTTAAATCGTAGTCTCGTTAGAGCTTTGGACCATTCTTAATTGGTTTAGATTGTTTGCTGTGTTGTTCATAATATACTAAACCATCAATTTATTTTCGATTTTAGTATCTCGGATCCTTTCTATCAGCGTGCTGGCGTCGATATCATCAGTGTGTACCATTATCGGTTTGATTTGTCACTGGTTCGTGATGACTCTATGGTTGTGTATTACCGAGAAAACGAATTTCTGTAATCGTCAAAAGATTTTTGATATTGTATTTTTTGCAATTTTTGGTCTAGTCTATACTTTTACTCATGTAACTATAAGTGATGGTAAAACGAGGTGTAAATACATATTTTTTTACACTGTGTGTTTTCTTGAAAACTCAGTTTCTACTATTGTATGGACGGTCTTCGCACAAAAACAATTGAAAGAGTCGTATTATTATTTACCTATAATTATTTTGAATATAGTTCCGTTTATTATAGGCATTATTTTTATGATAACGTACTATAAAGTTTTTCACCCGAGTACCGGATTGAAAAGTAAAAATAAAGTTGATGCTTCTTTACAAAGTGACAACGATAGTTGAATCATTTTATTCATACAAATGGCTGTTCCAAAATCTCAGTGAGTTATATAATTTATTTATTTATAATATTGCTCGTAGTGTAAGTAGCGCCGTTAATTAAATTATATCAAAAATTTGAGACTATTATGAGGCCTTTATAATAAATACTCATTTTTATAACTTTTCTACTCTAGCAAATTTGTAAATATTTTAAGATTATCTGTTTTTAACAACTATGTAAATAACCTTGTCAATTATTTATAACTACCATTTACTGATACTTATTGCCAAATCTACATTTTTTGGATGTAAATATATACATTAAAAAATATTGTTTTTATATTGTACTTGGTAACCAAGAAAAATAAAATTAATATCTGAAATTACACTGGCATAACCTCAACCTTTCCTATCATATGCCGAGCATTCACGCAACACTAACATTCAAATAAATCATATATCCATTAATTTCGAATTCGATCTATTTGCATATAAACAAAAGTTGAGAGTGAATTATTTATTATAAAAAGTGTGTGATAGGCTTTTGTTTAAGGACCATACAAGAAATGCTATTAGAAGAAATTCCTGTCTAGTCCAACATATAAA
Source organism: Dromius quadrimaculatus (assembly GCA_963989225.1). Classification (NCBI taxonomy): domain Eukaryota; kingdom Metazoa; phylum Arthropoda; class Insecta; order Coleoptera; family Carabidae; genus Dromius; species Dromius quadrimaculatus. Next base: position 12,489,924 of record OZ022328.1, read on the forward strand.
TAACATAAATACTAATTTAGACTAATCTGTAGGATTTTGAATAACAATTAAAATAAATTCTTTATCGGGAGCAACCATAATTTCGTGTTTCTTTGAACGAATTCGAAGGAATGTCAACTCATTAGTTGGATCCAAATCTCGAACTACACTTCGCGCTTTGTCTGACAAGGAGCTGATTAAACCAGCATATTGCACAGTTGTTGTATTATCAAGAGTTGTCTTTATCGGTATACCTACAACAAAAACTATGAACATTTTGTGTATGAGTCACGAATTGATTTCACCTTCTGAATTAACAACGATTGTTCCAACCACACCTTTGTGTGATTGAATTCGTTTCATGGTTTCTTCTACCTCGCTAGACTGAAAATATTGAATAATATAATAACAGAATTTTAAGGGAATTGTTATACTTACCATGATGAACTATTGACCAAACTTTTAGAAATTAATTTTTTTGACAAACGTCAGATACATAAACTTGAAGTGAGCTACAGTACTACATTACATTAAAATCAATTCTCAAGAATATCAATGTCTACTAAGAAGATACCATATTTGTACTTCAGAATAGACAGTGTGCAATATATATGCTTCATATCAGTCATTTTATTATTTAATAGCTGTCATGAAACAATAGCCCATGGATGTATATAAATTGCGGACTGAAAATTGTCGCTTGAAGATGCATTCATAGATGTCACTAGTTTTGATTTTTATACAATTAAGTGCCAATTCACAATGTGCGTAAACATAAGTGCCAATTCACAATGTACGTAAACGTAAGGAGTACGTAACCGTAAACATAAACATAAAGTTGAACTACTGTATTTCAATGCCCGTATTCACAATGCTCTTACGTATTTCTTACGTTTACGTATTGACATAAGAGCTACGTAATGAAAACGTAAAGTTGAGATAAATTCAACTTTTTATTATGTTTACGTACGAAACCACTAATAGCGCATGCGTCAACTTTAAACACATGTTTTAATCTGACTGTTGACAACACCCTGGATCGAAACATGCTTTAAATTTGACTGACATAGAATTATTAATAAAAAAACCAACAATTTCTTCCTCGTCCTAATATTTCTCTCGTTGGCGACTTTTATAACGCAGTTTCAATCTGGTTTCAATAATAGTGAAACAATCGCAAGATCTTTATCAGACATTATAAAATAAAACAAAACAAACTAAACTCCAAATTGTTAAAAGTGAAACATAAGTGAAACCAAAGAAAAACAGTAAACACGAAACAGAATCGAAATCAACAGAATATTTGAAAATGACAGTCATAGAAACCAACACAATACATCAATAACCCTAATTTGTACCAACGTAAAATGAAAAAGACACTTTATTTTAATATTTTACGTTACGACCATTGTGAACATACATCATTTCTTACGTTTATGTTTTAGCGTACTCCTTATGTTTACATGCATTGTGAATTGGTACTAAGAAGTACGTAAAAACATAAACGTAAGAAATTATGTATGTTCACAATGGTCCTAACGTAAAATATCAAAATATAGTATTTTTTTCATTTTACGTTGGTACAAATTGTGTTGGTTTCTCTGACTGTCATTTCCAAATATTCTGTTGATTTCGATTCTGTTCCGTGTTTATTGTTTTTCTTCGGATTCACTTTTATTAGTTTGGAGTTTAGTTTGTGCTGTTTTATTGTATAATGTCTGATAAAGATCTTGCGATTGTTTCACTATTATTGAAACCAGATTGAAACTGCGTCCTCCAGTAACAGCAGAACCAGAGCCCAGCAGCCGTCAAAGAAGTCCTCCAATAGTTGCAGAAGATCAGAACATTAATATCAGCTGTTCCTGTCCCCAGATTCAACTTTAAAGAAGTCAACTGATTAATTTAAGCCCGTCGCTTGCAAAGTTCAAGTAAGTTAATTTATTTTTATATTTTTCGACTTGCAATAATTATTTTGTTGTTTCAGTTGCAGCACGCGAAGAGCCACTACTCTGGTCTAGGTTTTGCTGGGGTTTCCCTAGACCCAAAGGGAGAATTCCCGAAGGGAGGTTCGTCTCTTTCCCCTTAGCAATTGCTTGAGGGAGAACAAGGCTTGCGACGACACAGCAGCATCGAGTACTCAACAAATAAATTTCTAACCTTTGTATCCTTTCCTTATTTCCAAAATAAACTCATTCCCACAAAATTTGCAGCTTTATTTATATCAAAAACCAATTTTTATTGTTTTCAGGTGTAGTTAGGAAAATAAATGTATTGTTAAATAGTTTGCAAAATAAATTAAATTCAATAATAACTTATATTTTTTATTTTTGATGTAAATACAATTTGAATTGTTTTCAGGGTTAATTATAATTTGTTAATTAGTTTGTAAGATAATTTTAAGTCCTGTATATTCAATTTTTGGAGTAAATATGAATCGTATTGTTGAAACTTAAATATATTACAATAAATTTGTATTTTAATTCAAACATCAAGAGTAAAGTTCAAAAATTTTCCGCAAACGGCAGCACCTGTCGATGAGTGCCAACAAAAAAATATTTATTAAATAAAAGATTATTTGTGAGCTTATACGTTCAAAAATATCAATTTCAATCAAAATGAAATATTCAAAATACTTTGAAATAAATAAATATGCCAAATAATCGCTATTTTTCATTATTAATAAAATTTAGTTCTAAAACATGCTAGGTGCTGTCATCTCTGACAAAATGACTGAATTAGTTGTATCATAAAGGATATTGGTGTTGACATAAATATAACCGAATATTATGAGCTTGTTTAATGTTTTATAAATTATTTTTGATCAATATTAGACTCTATATTAAACTCTAAAAAAGATTTATGGTATATAATGATTCAAGAAATATTCTGATAAATACAATACGGGCAAGCTACGCGTCGTTCGCCGGTTTAACTGACAGCTTGCTACGCTTCCACTGAAGAGGTACGGTATTGAATAACTGGTGTTGACTTATTATTATAATATTTTCTTGAAATATAAGTTATTTAAAGGTTAAAACCTGATATTAAAATAAATAATTAATTGATTCATAAACTTACGGTGATTTATTTGAATTATTTTCAGGAATAGCTAGGCTTCGAAATGCCTCTTGTTCATGTAACTTATTTTAAAATTACCAAATAAAACCTTTCCCACGAAATTAATCGTTTTTTATTTATTTTAGAGATATGTTTTTTTTATCAGTAATAAATAAATATTAAAATTCTCATTTGAACAACCACCATAAAAACAATAGTTTATTGTATGAATGATAAAATAAAATCTCCAATAAAACATGAAGTTTTTTTATTGAGCAATAATTGATCCAAAAAAATAGATAATGCAAAATCCTATTAATTTGGAAGCCAGTACCATACTGCAAAATTTATTAGTGCCAATCTGGTAGACAATTAAAAACTAAAGTTAAAAGTTCTGAACAAAAGATTTGATACAAGCAGCCATTTAGCCAAAAATAGATATATTAACTTTTCATGTATTCCAAACGAGCTACGTGGTGCCACCTGTGTAACAAAATGTCAACTAATAGCGGAACTTCAATTATAATAGTTTAGTGTAGTGATTACTCAGAAATGAGTACGACAACTAAAAAAAAGTTTCAAGTAAATTTACATTATTTTCAAAAAATAGATGGGTTACTTCATTTACTATTTTTGATTAATGCCCTCGTTAGGTCACAAATCGTATTTTCATAAATTACCGATTTCTCAGTGAACAAGGACACTAATTAAAAAAAGATACATGCAGTACCCCAAATAATTTTTAAAAATAGTATGTAATTGAGAATTTTTTCCGGTTGTAGTACTCGTTTTCAAGTTTTGGTACCTGCGTATTGCATAGGTTATGTACTAATTACTCGAAAATGAGTACAAGAAGCGAAAAAAAGTTTCAAGTAAAGTCATATTATTTTTGGAAAATAAATAGAGCACTTCAAGTGAAATTTTTTGATTATAGCCCTTATTTAGGAGGAAATCATTAATTTATAAAAGTCTTAGGCCCGGTTGCACAGTCTTTGGTTATTTCTAAACCTAGTTCAATTACCTTAGTAACAATTGTTCCAACAATCATCATCTAGGTAATTAAGCTAAGTTTAGGATAAACCAAAGAGTGTGCAACCGGGCCTTGATGACTTTAGTGTTATAAGGCCCAGTTGTACAATCTAAGCTTATCCAAAGTTTGGTAAAACCAAGTTTAATTCCTATGGCTATAATTATTTCAGCAATTGTAACCATAGAAATTAAACTTGGTTTTACTAAACTTTGGATGAGCTTCAGCTTAGACTGTATAACTGGGCCCAAGTCACAGGAAGAAACTTTTGGATTAGTTGTATTTATTTTTGATCTATATAATTTATTTCAATATCTTTCGAATTTAAGTCCTGGCTGTAATCAATAATTTCTACCCCCCGCAAATTGCTGCTTAATACAAAAACTATTTCTTGTTTAATTGTAATTAAGGGTGACATTATTTTGAAAAATAATTAAGTAGCAATGTCAGAAAATTAAGTAGCAATGCTACAAAATTAAGAAGCAATGCTAGAAAATGAAGTACAAATGCTATAAAATGAAGGCCCGATTGCACAATCTAAGTTTAACCCCAGTTTAGTTGAACTAAGTTTAATTTCTATAGTTACCATTATTTCAGCAATTGTAACCATGGTAAATAAGCTCGGCTCAACTAAGCTATGGATAAACTTAGATTGTACAACCGGCCAAATGCCAAATATTTAAGTTGCAATGTGAATTTTCAAAGCAAAAATATAAGCGGAATATTTTTAAAAAAATTTTTTTGGTGGCCTTCCTACGCTTCCTATTATGATTCACAATCAGAAAACTAGTGTCCAAAGAAACGTTTATAAAACATGTTTCATAATGTAATAATCAATTGCAGGTTTTAATGAATAGAAATGCTAATTTTCTTTTACTTTTGCCTTTCATTTAATGAATAATGTAGTATATAACATAATAAAAATAAGAAATCTATCTGGCAATTGTACTTTATTGAAAATAATTGAAATATGATCCTATTTCTGCATATGAAGCACGCAAAGCTAGGCCCGCTCTCGCTATCTCTCTCACACCTGCCGCATTACATTTTAGGCTTCATATTTTCCAACTGAGTGTCCGCTCCTCTATTATTCTCCTTCGTGGCTCGGAATGTAACAATTGCTGTCAAATAGATCTATTCCATCACCATTGGAACACATTAAGGGTGCGTTTCCAAAACAGCGAGCTGAAGTGATAGTGGCTAAAGTTACTACTACTAGTGAATTTTCAAGTTACTGCCACTAGATGGCTAAGAATTGGTTTGTATCTGAAATATGCAAAAAAAATCTATCTATGGAAACTACCTGGAAACATGTTCACGTGTGATCATATAATTATATGCACGATGGAGTAAATGGTCTTTCACACCTTCAAAAACGCTGGAGTCAATTTTCGCATTAGAATTTCGAATCAAACCGATGGTTTAGTCACCTGTCAGAAAAAGACTAAACTATTTTGGTTTGAGTCTATGGTAAAATCTTCTAAAATGACTCGAATTTATTTCGACAATTTTGGAGAAATTATTGATATAACTAAAAATTTTATCAATTATTTATGAATTATTCTTCATTGCGGAGGGCAATGGACCAATATCATTCAATTTTGGTATGTTTTAATAGGAGAACTGAATTATATTTCTTCAATTGAGAATATTTAGTGTATAAAAAATAGCTATTGCCCTCGGGAAAAAAATATACCTTTCGTTTTCATATACTTTTTCCTCATATAATTTATCATTTGTTAGAAATTGTCGAATTACTTTGCATTAATTTGATTATGCAACACGCAACACATGAACGAAATATATTTTATATTTATGTACTAATAAAACTTAATAGACTCAATTATCACGTCTAAAACAATACGTAATCAATAAAATCACGCCATGGACAAAATGTATTTTTTATCATATTCATTATACTAAATTTAAAAAGTTCAAACTTCGAGCGAATAATTTTCGATGGCGTGAAATTAGTTCCACAGTGGCTACTACACTTACTTGTCTACATGGCATATTTATCTATGCTTTGTATAATGCTGCTAGCTTCTTGATCTATTTTTCAAATTTATGTCATATGTAACTTCAACCTTCTATTTCTATTAGAAAAAATATTTCTTATAGCTCATTAGGATCAAGTAATTCATTTATTTATCTTTTCTATATATGGAAATTAAAAAAAAAGCAACCGCAATCTAGGAACAGCAAATTTATTTAAATTTTCGTAATTTTTATATAGCTCTTTTGAAAATATGGAATCCTCCCTAAATAAAATGGTGAGAAGTATGAATGACTACTATCTTTCATTTATCCTCAGTAAAAAAATGATTACATTGCATTGGATCATGTGTGGGTGCAACTGACTTCAGATGTGTTATACACGCATATAACCTAAAAATGAGTAGAGGAAAAGAGTTGATATCAAAAATAGGTCTTAGAGTAGACGGAAGAAGAGCAAATGAATTACGCAGAATTCGTTGCAAACTAGGAGTATTCACAGAACCTGACGGCAGCGCGTATCTGGAACAAGGATTAACAAAAGTTCTTGCCGCTGTGTATGGTCCTCACCAGGTAAGATAATTGAATTTATGCTTAAATCACACTAAACGAGAGTGTTTAGGTGCGAGGAAACAGATCAAAAGCCCAACATGATTCAGTCGTTGTTAATTGTCAATTCAGTATGGCTGTATTTTCGACCGGTGAACGAAAAAGACGTCCAAGAGGTGACAGAAAATCTACCGAAATGTCAGACCACTTGAAACAAGCACTAATGGCTGCTATTAGAACAGAACTCTATGCTTGGTCGCAAATTGATGTTTATGTGGAAGTATTACATGCTGATGGAGGGATTTACCCCGCTTGCGTTAACGCAGCAACTTTGGCATTAATCGACGCTGGTATACCTTTAAAAGAATACGTTTGCGCTTGCACCGCAAGTTTAGCAAACGGAGATATTCCGTTAGCTGATATCTCCTATCATGAAGAAATAATGGGAGGACCTACTCTTACCGTAGCTGCTTTACCGATATCTGGGAATATTGTTTTGATGGAGATGTCTAGGAGATTCCACCTTGACCATCTTCCAAAAGTTTTGGAACGAGCTTTGCAAGGCTGCAAAGATATTAGGACTATTTTAGATGAGGCTGTTAAAAATCATGTAGCAGAAGTTGGTAGCTCTTCTGGGTGGGCCGTTATAGGAGATAAATCTAATTAGATATTAATATTTTGTAAACGTTTTTTAGAAAATAAAAAAACTTTCTCAGGAATCTTCTGTGAAAAGTTTTCCCGTGGGCACTAGGTATAATATAGCAACACAAAAAGTAATTCATTTTTTTTAAAGTAATGACGGTTTTACAATATTTACATGATACTTAACAAAAAGATTAAAATATAATTAAATCTTATAAAAATAGACTGTTCATGATTTTTCGATTTGAATATCATAAATTAATTGGCGGTAGCGTCTGGATGTCTTTCTAAAATCATTCCTACTCCTTGACCTCCCGCTGCACAAGCGGCAATTAGTCCAAATTGACCATCTTCACGGACCATGCGATTACATGTGTGCATAGCTAACCTTACACCGGTTGCAGCGAATGGATGTCCAATACTGAGAGAACCGCCCCACAAATTAAATTTGTTTATATCTGGAGCACCGATTTTACTAGTACGGTTCATGTAGTTTTGTGCAAACCAATCGCTATCCATCGCTTTAAAATTTGCGATGATTTGACCCTGCAAATTCAATTAATTTAATGTTGATCAAGATAATTAATTTTAAGTCTTACGGCAAAGGCTTCGTGAACTTCCCAAACATCAATGTCCTTTATATCTAATCCAGCTTTTTCTAGTACTTTTGGAGTAGCGTAAGTTGGACCCAACAAAAGCTGATCAATAGGGTCTTGAGATACGTAAACAAAATCACGTAAATAAGCTTTTGGTTTCAAACCAAGTTCTTTTGCTTTGGCTTCAGTCATTATTAAGCAAGCTGAAGCACCATCAGTCTGAAAATAAAACAATCAATTTGTGAGCTACAAACTGCCTTAACATAGTGGTTTTTAATAGATAATAACCGGGATAAAACCCGATTTTAGTTCAAACTTTAGGAATGAAATATTTCGTTCTATCTTGGAAAAGTGGTTTTTAAAAAATATTCTTATTTTAGATTGCAGTACGTGCTAGAAACTGTTCCACCACTGATCATGAATGTCCTACCACTTGGTCATAATTGACGCACCGATAGAATATTTGAGGCCACATTTTGGCAATTACCCTGAGAAAGAAATTTCGGTGGGCAAGTGAAGACCTGAGAGTGCATCTCGTTTTCTAATTATTCTTTAGAAAAGATTTCTACGGAGTTTTGCATTATGAACATAACACAAAAGTGACAATCACTGCATTCAAAAAGGAATGAAAGAGCCTCAATTTCTAATCGATTTTGCAAAAGAATATTAAAGCCAAAATTAGATAGTTCGAGGTTCTTTAACAAGACAAAACGAATAAATTGTCTGCTAGTCCATAATTCAAAAATAAGTTATCATCTTTTTTGATAGTATTTTGTAAGGTAAAATGAGTAAAAAACATACCAAGAAAGAAGCATTGGCAGCAGTAACCGTTCCGTGAGGTTTAACAAAAGCTGGTTTCAATTTTGCCAACTGTTCAGGTGACGATACTCTGATTCCATTATCTCGATCAACTGTTTTGTCAACACCAGATACCTAAAGACAATTTTAATTTGTTTATTAATACAGCAGGAGAAGAGCAGGTTTTTTGACTCGATAAAACGTTTATTGAAACATAAAACTTCTACCTTTCAGTAACACAACAAAAGACAAGAGCTGGCATTGTCACCTTTTGTTCAAGCGCTACTTAAACAAAAATTGGAATAAATGAAGATAGCGCTATAGTCAAAACAATGAAATAAAGAAAAAATGAGCAGCGCTTCTTCAAGATGTGAGAATACGGGTCGACGTTTTAGTTTTTTTACACGTTCCAATAATTGTACAACAGATGAAGATACCCGAGCATGAAGAAACTGGCCCTAAATTATTAACTTTTATATCACATTTTCAACTTACTTTGAAGGGCATCATATCAGTGAAATATCCTTTTTCATGTGCTTGCTGAGCCATAGTATGTGACCTTAAAGCATAATCATCCTGTTCTTTTCGAGAAGCACCAAAACTCGCTGCTAATCTGTCGGCTGAGTGTCCCATAGTTTCCCCAGAAGAGAATTCGGCCACAGCTGGAAGCTAACCAACACATTCATATTTTTAAAATAACATTAAACAGAACTTACCTCAGGCACGAAATAATCAGGTCTTAAAGAAGCCAGTAAGCCCAACCTTTGCTGCACAGATTTAGCTTTATTGGCTTTAAGCATTAAGCTTCTCATTTTTCGACTATGTCTAATTGGTACGTCCGACATAAATTCAACTCCACCGGCAACTATGATGTCATATACTCCACAAGCTATAAGACCTATACCTGAAAGGAAACTAAATTGTTACAACCAAATTGAAAACATAATTTTTACAAACCTGTAGTTATAGCTTGATTTGAGGAAATACACGCCATTGTTACAGTGTGTGCAGGAGTTTTGTCGCTAAATCCCGCTGCAATTGCTGCTTCCCTCCCAATATTTGATGTTTTAACTTCCTGAATTACAGTACCGTAGACTATATAATCAACTATTTCACGAGGAATGCCAGTTTTCTTAACAATCCCTCTATAATGAGAAAAAACATTATCTAGCAAAACCCAAGCCTACAAAATCCTCACAATAATGCGTGACGTGCCAAATCATGGGGCATAAGCTTAGAATAATCGGTCCCAGACATAAGAAACGGTGTTCTGACACCGTCAACGAATACTATATTTTTTCCAGTCTTATCAACAACAGATTTCTTAGCATATAACGCTGATCCCATAGACAATGATCGTATTCCAGCTGCAATACATTTCAATTAATTCTAATAAATCTTTAAATAAGTGAATGAACTTTGGACAGTTATGAGAAATAAATTCAATCACTAATATTTAATCTCTCACCGTATTGATTTTGGCCGAGCCCTAAGGCTAACGGGCTTTTAACAATATTTCTTGCAAAATAGGTGGCCATGATTTTATTATTCAATATAACGATAAAAACTGACTGTCGGTAGACCGATTTCTAGCCGACGTAAACTGACTTATTTAAGCTGCTCTTTGGACCGACCGCAGCGACAGATTATTTGTGTATTGTGTACAGACAGAGTTTGAACTAAGTACTTTCGATCAAGGACAACCACACATAGAAATAAAAAATTTGAACTTCTAATATTCCTTTGGGAGTCATTCTTTTTTAATTATTATTGGAATTTTGAAAATTATCCACTTCTACTGTCATTAGGCGATTTATTGTTTAAAACTATCATTTCCAAATATCTAATTTCTCGGTTATTGAAAACATTTTTTTATGAGATGAAAAAATAGTTCGTACTTTGTACCGAATTAGCCAACAATCAACAAATTTAAATTTTGTAGGTACAAAAGTCAAAATATTATAGACTCTTGCTCTAGCTAATACTATTTATAAAATAAATTCATTCGCTAAAATTATTTAGGATCGAAAATTTAAAAAGAAATTCCGCAGGATTCGTCTCTTTCTCCCAAACCAGCCAATACCTGGAGGGTATCCACAATCTACAATCAATAATTTCAATCTTAAACCACAATTCACAATTTAAGTCCTAATCCACAATTTGAATCCCAATACACAATTTCAATCCCAACCTACAATCCACAATTTTAATCCCAATCCCAATTCACAACCCACTATTTCAATCCCAATCCAAAAACCAAAATCCAAAATCCAAAATCTAAAATCCAAAATCCAAGATCCACAATCCACAATCCTAATCCCAATCCAAAATCCACAACCCCAATCACAATCAAAAATCCATAATCCCAATCCCAATCAAAAATCCACAATGCTAATTCCAATCCCAATCCAAAATCCAGAAACCCAATCCCAATCTCAAATTCTGCAACCCCAATCCCAATCGAAAATCCACAATCCCAATCCCAATCAAAAATCCACAATCCCAATCTCAATCCCAATCCCAATCCAAAATCCAAAATCCAGAAACCCAATCTCAATCCAAAATCCACAATCCCAATTCCAATCTTAAATCCAGAAACCCAATCCCAACCCAAAATCCACAATTCTGATCCAAAATCCACAATTTTAATCCCAATCCAAAATAGAATGGTGAATTATGGATTGTTGATTGTGGATTAGCTCTAATAAAATATTTTGACGAGGAAATTGGTCTTATTTTAAAAAAATTATGTTTGGGGCCCAACTGCCGCCTTCAAGGACATGGCGCCTGGGTGCCGTGCACCCCTTGCACCCTCGCTTGAGACGCCTCTGATCGTATCGTAATGAACCAAAGATTGATAGAAAGCTTATTTAAACCCTTGATCTTTTAACCCTGATAGTACAGGCGGTAAGTTGTATAAAGGGTTCAATGATGCAACGACTTTGAAAGCTTGTATCTCCTGAAATAAAAATCGTAGAATAATGTAATAAACGTTGACTTGAATGTCATGTGTCATGATAATACGCTATGTCAGTAGCGACGAACGCGACTCCATGCGGAAGAAGTTATAAGCTCTTTACTAATACTGACTGGAGCTGTCAAAACAAATATAAAAGAGCATAAAGCCAAACTGAATTTTTGAGGCAATTAAATATGGAAAATCCTTTGAAAAAGTGGAAATCATCGGGACAAGGTTTAAATTGTTGTGTTCCTGAGTTTTTGCACACACAATTGCGCAATGATGAACTGAAATTTTATTTATTTCCGAATCGCGAAGGGGCGTAAGAAACTGTGAGAAAGTTATCTCCTCAGTTTGCTTTCATGCAATAGTACATATTATCAATCCTTGCACTCTTATGATATTTATCCAATTGTGCTGGACGATTCCAAATCATTGGCTGGTCAGTCTTGAAGCAGATACTTATATGCAAACTGCAGCTGCATGTTTGCAGTTGCAACTAATATTAACAACTTTTCGACCTAAATTCACCTGTTTTAATAAATTTTTACAGCATTCATGTAAAAAAACACAGACTTATTAGCAAACTTTAGAAATGAGCAATTAGTGTTTTCAAATTGTATAATATTTGTACAGCATCAATATTAAATTATTAAAAATATATTTCAACAATATTATCATTGATTATAAATTGAAGACAAAATATCATTCATGAATCCTTATTATTGAATTTTCACTTATTTAAATGAATGATGCTTTCGAATAATTCGTTTCTGGCAAGCAATTATTAAATCATCAGGCATGAATAACTCTGATTCCTTACTGAAGAATTCAAAACACACCAACTCAAGAACTTTTTATGATAGTCACACAGATTATTTTCAATTTATAAAAATAACTCGTAAATGTCAGATGAAGCTATGTAAAATCACAGGAAAAATTAATATTGTTTATCGATTCAATATTCAGACAATAATTAAACAGAACATACAAAAAGTACACCCGAACGTACGTATTATTATGTCAAGTAGAAAACTATGTTTACACTTATAATAATTTACACATATCTCGACCAATACATTATACAAATTCGGATTTGTTCCATCACTAAATGTGCCAGGCGTTTCACGCAAAGTAACTCCCGTAATTTTACTTTCTTCTTCATTATTTTTAATTTCTTCTTCGTCGCTGACATGAAAACTTTGTACCAATTTTTTCCCTTTGCTCAAACTTTTGGAGCTAAATATAGATAAATCAACTTCTTGAGACCCGCATTGAAATACTACTGTCATTGTAACAAACTTTCTGCTAATTCTGAGTGCCAGTTTTACAAATTACATGAATACGTCAAAATTTGTTGATTGTCACCATTTTAAATATATTAGTAAATAGATGCCAAGTGTCGCCACCAGGACGGCGCTCGCGCCGCGCACAACGCTACTGACATATATATATATCTCAACCCCTGTCAATATAAGGGGTTAAATATAGCAATAACTTTGAAAGCTAATATCTTCTGAACTAATAATCGAATAATGATGAAATAAACGTTAATAGGAAACTCATTTATTACGATTTATTATAAATCCAATTCAACCCTTAATGTATTACACGTCTTCAATTGCGGTACAAGCACATTTTTTATCTATCTTAATAGTTTTGCATTCATTTTCTAGTAATTATTGATACATGATCTATGAAAGATGCAGGTATTAATAACTCGAAAACGAGTAGGGCAACCGGAAAATAGTATCAAGTTAAATCATACTATTTTTTGAAATTAGTTGGGGTACTTCATATATCTTTTTTTGATTAGTGCACGCGTTCACTCGGAAATTGTTAATTTGTGAAAAGATGATTTCTGACGTAACAAGAGTACTAATCAAAAAGTAGGAAATAAAGTATCCCATTTATTTTTCAGAAATTATGTGAGCTTATTTGAAACTTTTCTTTGGTCGTACTTATTTTTGAGTAAATTAGTTTGTATTTCGCTACACAGGTGGCACCACGGAGCTCATTTTGGATAAATGAAAACTAAATATTTTTTTCTATAGTCACTATAGAATGATACCCATTCCACACGCTGTAGCGTGCGGAATAAGGATCATTTCGCACGGTTAAAAGTTCCTAGGAGAGCCGCGTGGCGTCGCGTAAAAACTGTTCCATTGCTGTCATAATTTCATTTCTCTTTGATTTTCTTATCATTTCTCACCAAAAAAAATATCAATATGAGTAATTTTATAAAAGTTTGATGAATTGGAATGAGATCAATGAAGCAAATTCTTTCTCAAAAAACTGCATATTTTGGTTATAAATATTTCCGCAAACACTTTTGACTGTAGAAAAAATAACATCCGTCACTCGTGCGAATCGATCATTCCATGCTTATATGAATTCTGCCACTCGACTTCGTCTCGTGGGTGAATTATTCGCATTCGCATGGAATGATCTCCTTTCCGCACTTGTATCGGAATATACTATTTTGGCCAAACGGTTCATTTTATCAAAAAATTGTAGGGAACTTTTAATTTTATTTTTTAATGTCTACTAGATTAGCATATTATTTACAGCTGTATTATTTTAAAAATAAATAAAACAAAATTAATGTCTTATTGAAGGATCTATTTTATTATTCATACAATAAATGATTTTTATGATGACTAGCACCCTTTGGGCAAACAAAAATAGGGGTTTTCAATTTTTTAAAAACTTGCATTGCGGGCTGCTCGCCTATTTACTTATATTAAAATTTGAATTTACAAATGTAATAATTGAATATTATTTATTTTTGACTGAAAAAAAAATACTGGTACTGAATACGAAAATTATTTTACGCACAACTGATACAAAATTGTTTGTTTACAACTTAGTTACCATGGTGATAACTTCTACTTTACGCCCGTCGGGCGGTAAAAGAATTTACTGCCCGTTGGGCTGTAAACTAGAGAATTGGCCACCAGTATTATTATTAAAATAAGAAAACTACCAACAGAATTTTGTTGACATATAAACAAAATCAATTGTTTAACACCTGACATGTTTTTTGTTACCATACGCCACCTTATAATTTTGAAGTAATAAATATTTTTGCGTGTTCTCAAAAACTAATTACTTACGGGAAATTCACAAGTAAATTTTATCACAGTTGTGCGTAAAACGTTGTACGTGCCTCGGCCTGAAAGACAATTTACACCCTTGGACGAATTAAGGCCCTCGCTACGCTTCGGACCTCAAACTTTGTCCGCGGGTGTAAACTTAATCTTTCAGCCCTCTATACGTAAATAACTATTACATCCAATTAATGCACAATTATAATTAAATATGACTTGACTTTGAGAAATTTTTCGAAATAAGCTGCCATTAAGCCACAAAAAATTTTTTTTTGAGGATTCCCGTGATGACCCGTAAATCAGGCAAATATTTATCTCTGTAATTAGGGCTTTAATCAAAAAGTGTTTGAAGTAAAGTTATACTATTTTTAGAAAATATTGAGGATTTTTCATTAGAATTTTTTTGATTAAGGCCTTAGTTTGGGAGATACAACGTAGTTTTCAAGAGCAATTCAAACATATTCCTCCTCACTCCTGTTTAAACCTCAACTAAATTGAATTTATTCAACAATTTATCTGCAAGCAAATTTGTTTTTGATTCTCTAGTGGGGATTTTGGAGCAATTTGATTGGCTTGAGACATCAGGGAAGATATTTTGCTAAAGCTTTGTTTTCACTGCAGAATTCAGTGGGAATTACAATAATTTTTTGAAAACAATTAGCTAAAAGAAAAAAAAAACGGTACGTGGAATTCAAAATTAAATAATTTCATACGATTCAAATAATTTATAGTCTATTTCACTTAGAAATGGTTCAAGGCTCATATTAAAAAAATAAAAGCAACAAATGTATTTACACATCATCTGGATAGATACTTTAAGTCTTCAAAGTGCAGATTAGTAATTGATGCGAGTGACAGATAGCCAAATATGATTTTTGTGCTAATATAAAATTAATTCGCATTTCGGCCAATCAGAAGGCTCAAAGCGTAGCCCCATAAGAGTACTTCGACTGTTCCTGATTAGAATAGACTATTGTTTTTTTATTGTGATGAAATTTAATATTTTTGAGCGATCGAAATAAAAAATAATATTCTATTTCGTAGATATATTTTTAGTAACATACATTGTGGGAGATTTTTGAACTCTAGCATGAAATGTATGTATGTTTATGCATTTGTAATGCGCAAATCTCAAAGTCCGTTGAACGTATGATGTTGAAATTTTATATTCGAGACCGTTCTAAGGTCTAGTTATGCATCTCGCATTATGATTGCAATCGTCTGTATTGGAAGTGCACTTTACTTGAAACTTTTTTAAAATTTTTCGCATAAATCTAAAAAGATTGAATGTAGAATATTAGGGTTTGGTATCTGAGACGATATTATCGTCTAGATGCTCATATCCTATTTTCATTGAGATCGACTGATCCAGAAGTGCACTTTACTTGGAAACGATCGGCTGTAAAGTATTTAAATTTAGTATTTCAGTCTGCTGCAGCATCTGGATGCTTACCTACTATTCTCATATCAATCGACTGAACCGGAAATGCACTTCTGTTGAATTATTTTTTTATTTTGCATATAAATTCACAACTATCAGCCGTAGATTCTTGGAAATAAGTATTTAGGAATATTGGATTGATGAGATTTTGTATTTGATTATCGTATTATTATAAGCAAAAAATATATCCAATTATGTACAAGCAAGTCACATGATACCTACGTCAGATTTTTTCCTGTAAAAATGACTTTAGAATTTGGGGGGCTTATATCATATTTATTTCAAAGCCAAGTCAAGTCTTTTATCTCTCAATCCATGAATATAAGAGGTAAAATAATGCAACGAGAAATTGCTCATACAATTATCTGCTCAACACAACAAGATAACTGCACATTTATAAATCAATTCCTAATTGAGAGCTTATATTTCCTGAATAAATCAATAGATCAACCATTAATGGGAATCTTATATCATCTAGTTTATTTTAAAATTAGGTCCAATTCTCTATCATTGAAGTTTACCGGTGTTGGGGGTGAAATAATGCAATGATAAGCCTCTTGAATGTTTAATTAATTTATATTTTGATAACTGCTAACAAGGAATCGAATTCTTCATATTCTGATTCTATAAATCAAAATTTATATAAAAATATATTTGATTGGCAAGTCAACACCAGTTATTTTATTGCATACCTCTTTAGCGGGAGCTTAGCCGGAGTTGTATTTATGTAAATAATCCTTGAATCATCAACTGAATAATAAATATATATCAAATATTCTAATAAGGATTTAATAAAGAGTATAATATTGAATAAAAATAATTTGTAAATTATTAAATAAGCTCGGAGTATTCCTTTTTATTTATGTCAACACCAATATCTTTGAATAAGTAATAGTTTGCTTAGCTTGTTAGAGATGGCAGGACCTAACACATTTTGGAACTGAATTTATTAAATGGCGAAAAATAGTGACTGTTTGCTGTTTGGCATATTTATCCATACCAGAGCTATTTGAATATCCTATTTCAATAGAATTTGATATTTTTGAGCGATTAAAAGGGCAAAAAGAAATTTATTTAAATAATAATTTTTTGGTAGCATTTATTGACAGGTGCTGCCACTTGCAGAAAATCTTTGAACTTTACTCCTGACAGAAAAACAATTTAATTTTCAAAAGATCGACTGAGAAAATGAAAATACGAACTTGATTTCAATAATATATTCAAATCTCAACAATACAAATTGAATTTCCAAATGTATTTACATTAAAAATAAAAAATACAAGTTATTATTGAATTTAATTTATTTTGCAAACTATTTAACAATAAACTACCTACTACTGAAAACAATAAAAATAGGTTTTAGAAATAAATACAACTGTTACTTTTGTGGAAATAAGTTTATTTTGGAAAAAGGAAAGGATACAAAGGTTCGAAGATTTATTGTTGAATACTCGATGCTGCTGTGTTGATGGAAGTCTTGTTCGCAATGCTGTTGCGTTGCTGTAAACCTTGTTCGCCCCCAGGCAATGACTAAGGGGAAAGAGACGAACTCTTCTCCGGGAATTCTCCCTTTGGGCCTAGGAAAACCCCAGCGAAACCTAGACCAGAGAAGTGGCTTCTTCGCTCGCTGCAACTGAAACAACAAAATAATTATTACAAGTCGGAAAATTTATAAGGAAATTGAACTCACTTGAACTTTGCAAGCGGCAGGCAAAATTGATCAGTTGACTTCTTTGAAGTTGAGTTGAATCTGGGCCTGGAACAGCTGCTACTGATGTGTTGATCTTCTGCAATTACTGGAGGACTTCTTGAACGGCTGTTGGGCTCTGGTTCTGCTGCTGCTGGAGGACTTCTTGGAAGATTATTGGGCTCTGCTTCTGCTGCTACTAGAGAACCTCTTGGACGATTGCTGGGCTCTGGTTCTGTTGCTGCTGGAAGACTTCTTGGACGGCTGTTGGGCTTTGGTTCTACTGCTGGAAGACTTCTTGGATGGCTGCTGGACTTTGGTTCTGCTGATGGGCTCTGATTTTGCTGCTGGGTTCTGATTCTGCTGCTGAGTTCTAATTTTGTTGCTGCGCTCTAATTCTGCTGCTGGACTCTAGTTTTGCTGCTGGGCTCTGATCTTACTGCTGGGCTCTTAATCTGCTTCTGAGGTCTGATTCTGCTGCTGGGCTCTGGTTCCGCTGCTGGATGGCCTAAAAACATAAAAAATACAAATAAATTGATAAACTGAAGATAAGAAATTTACATGTTTAGCAGTAGTTAAAAACAATGATATAATGAGTAATATTATGTTACCTAGCTGATGATGCGGTGATGTTATGAAGATCTACGGCCGGCGACCTGAAACAGAAACTTAAAACAAATTTTGGTGAATCATATTCAACAAAAAAAATATTGAAAGTTGATTTTGGCAGCTGGGCTCATTCTCAGCTCCTCCCACGTTATCCATTCCCTCGATGTCCATCCACCTCAACAGCTGGGCTCATCCTCAGCAAATGATCTGAAAAAATACAATTTAATTAGGAATCTGCGAGAAAACAATACAAAATAGCTGTAAGAAAAATTGATTAGAACCTGAAAAGCAAAGTTTATTAGTCAACTTACGTCCTTTTCTTGATTTGTTGGAGGTGGTAATGATGAAATGAAGAAGCTGAAAGGAAACTTTTTTTGATTAGTTGCATACATTCAACATTCGTTCAACATTCAAACATGTTCTGTGTGTTGGTTTGTTTATTGCGCGCCTATTTAATTAATTTTTTGTTCGAAGAGCTAGCTACGCGATGGGTGACTGCTGCCATACTACTTCGCGATTTATTTTAAAAGTGCTCAGATATATTATGCTACTGATATTGTCTCTACTTTACTACCCCAATGAGTGCCTGAGCGCTCAGACACCCAAGCACCGGTGTGCTCGTCGTTTGCAAAAAGAAAAATACGTTGTTTGAATACGTGGCCAATGCATATTCCGAGGCCCGCGATACCGCCTAATTACGCGATATGGTAACCTTAAGTATCGGTCTCAGCTAATGTTGTTTCTTGAACTTAATCAAGGACCCCCGCCAGCTACCATATTTTCCGACTGCCGATAGGTACATATCGAGAGTATGCCGTTACTCCCTAATTAGATCGCTCGTTCGCCCTAGAACTCATTGCAACCCCACGCGGTGGTGTTCATCAGGGGGGGTGCCTCTCGTAGCGGTACCTACGTGTGCACCGATTCCCACGTTGGACCTTTCATTACAGGCCTTTGCAAAAAAACCAAGACATTTTATTTATTTATTACATAATAAAAGCAAAGACTAACATCGCAAATACATGCACCTAACGTACACGCAATGCGGAACAAATTCACCCCAATTTACATATTTAAATACACAAAATTTTGATCTCTACGTTAATAAGCAAAATTCACAACCCCAAATATACCACAAAGCACTGTTAAAATAGATTTTAAACGCAGTTTACGAGAGCAAAGACGACGCAAATGCAGCTTCTACGAAGGCTGCGACAGCAGTGAACGACACGAAACGAAACAGCAAGCTTCAGAAATAAATTATACGAGTTAAGAAGTATACTACGTTTTCTAATGTGTTAAAAAGAGATAGATATGCTAAAAGGAACTAGTATTATCAAAAATCGAACCGAAGTTCTAACGTGTTGCAACCATCAATTAGTACTTGATTGAATTAACTTGCTTCGACGAAGTAATTGAAAAAGAATCTTTAAAATAAAAATTTGAAACTATTGAAATAAAATTATTTGAAATATTGTAAAAGTATTGTAAATACAATAAATTATTATTAATAATAATTGTTTAAACATTATAAAATATAATGAAGCAGAATTTGAAAAAAAAAATTTAAACAGTTTTTTTAGTGCAGAAATATTGCAAAATATTCATTAAATATTATATCAATATTATTATAAACAAATATAAATTGTTATCATTCAAATAACAAATTTAAATATTAATACAGTATATTTCTTCTACGTCACACACCCGACAAGCTGAAACAATCGAAACAATTATCTCTTGATTAAGTTTGGTACTGTTCTTAAATAAAAATACAAAATTTTGAAATTATATTCCAAAAACTCAACGTATTGTGAAAAGTGATTCACAAATTATATTTGAATATTTATTTATCTATATCCAGAGGCGGCTCTAGCATATTTACCGCTGGGATCCAAAGATATATAAATTGCGTCCTCCCTACCTGCCTCTCTTCATCGTACTTTTCTTTTTTATAGATTTCAATCCCAATCCACAATCTACAATTTTAATCGCAATTTTAAAATTATATTTTAAAAACTCAACGTATTGTAAAAAATGATCCACAAATTATATTTGAATATTTATTTAGAGGCAGCTCTAGCCTACTTACTGCCGAGGTGCAAAGATATATAAATTTCGTCTCCCTCTACCGCCCTCTCTTCGGCGTATTTTTTTTTTTATAGATTTCAATCCCAATCCATAATCCACAATTTTAATCGCAATCCACAATCCACAATTTCAATCCCAATCCACAAATTTAATCCCAATTGACAATCCACAATCCTCAATTAGAATCCACAATATCAATCTCAATTCGCAATCCACAATTTTGATCACCATCCACAATTTTAATCTCAATCCACAGTCCACAATCAATAATTTCAATCTCAAACTACAATTCACAATTTTAGTCCTAATCCACAATCCACAAATTCAATCCAGATACACAATTTCAATCCCAACCTCTAATCCACAATCACAATCCCAATCCAAAATACACAATTTTAATCCCAATCCTAATTAACAACTCACAATTTCAATCCTAATCCAAAATCCACAATCCAAAATCCTAATTTTCAATCCAAAATCCACAATCCACAATCCCAATCCCAATCCCAATCCAAAATCCACAATCCCAGTCCCAATCCCAATCCCAGTCCAAAATCCAAAATCCACAATTCTCGATCCAAAATCCACAATTTCAATCCCAGTCCACAATTCACAATCCACAATCCTCAATTAGAATCCACAATATTAATCTGAATCCGCAATCTATAATCTATAATCCACTATTTTCAGTTCCAGCCCACAATCCACAATTTTAATCCCAATCCCAATTAAAAATACACAATCACAATCCCAATCCAAGATACACAGTTTTGATCCCAATCCCAATTCACAACCCACAATTTCAATCCCAATCCAAAATCCAAAATCCAAAATAGACAATCCACAATCCCAATCCAAAATCCAAAATCCAGATACCCAATCTCAATCCAAAATCCACAATCCCAATCCCAATCTAAAATCCACAATTCCCGATTCAAAATCAAAAATTTCAGTCCCATTCCGCAATCCACAAATTTAATCTCAATCCACAATCCACAATTTTCAATTAGAAGCCATAATATCAATCTCAATCCTCAATCCACAATTCACAATCCACGATTTTAATCCCAATCCCAATTCACAACCCACAATTTCAATCCCAATCCAAAATCCACAATCCAAAATCCCAATCCCAATTCACAACCCACAATTTCAATTTCAATCCAAAATCCACAATCCACAATCCCAATCCCAATCCAAAATCCATAGCCCCAATCCCAACTGAAAATCCACAATCCCAATCCCAATCAAAAATCCACAATCCCAATCCCAATCAAAAATCCACAATCCCAATCCCAATCCAAAATCCAAAGTCCAGAAACCCAATCCCAATCCAAAATCCACAATTCCCGGTCCAAAGTCCACAAAATTAATCCCAATCCAAAGTAGAATGGTGGATTATGGATTGTTGATTGTGGATTAGCTCTAATAAAATATTTTGTTGAAGAAATTGGTCTTATTTTTGAAAAGTTATGTTCGGGGCGTAACTGCCGCCTTCAAGGACATGGCGCCGGGATGCCGTGCACCCCTTGCACCCCCGCTTGAGACGCCACTGTTTACAGTTGCAGCCGCAAAGAAGCCACTTCCTCTGGTTTAGGTTTTGCTGAGGTTTCCCTAGACCCAAAAGGAGACTTCTCGGAGGAAGATTTCGTTTCTTTCCCCTAAGTCAAAGCCTGAAGGCGAACAAGGTTTAACATCGACTGTTCCGGAGGTGCACTTTACTTGACACTTTTTTTGAATTTTCCGCATAAATCCAGAATGATCAGCCGTAGGATACTGAAATTCAGTATTTCAGATTGCTGTAGCATTGAAATAGTTATCTTCTATTTTTGTACCAATCGGTTAAGCGGAAGGTGCACTTTATATAACAGACTTTTCGAATTTTCCGCACAAATTCAAAACAATCAGTCGTAGAATATTGAAATTTCGTATTAAGCACATCTATAACATCTACTTGTACACCTCGCATTATGATTGCAATTGTTTGTACCGGAAGTGCATTTTACATCCAAGAAAATTAAACGTAGAATGATAGAATTCAGTATTTAAGACGATAGTACCGTCAAGATGCTCATATCCTATTTTCATTGAGATCAACTGATCCGGAAGAGCATTTTACTTGACAGTCTTTTGGAATTTTTCGCATAATTTCGAAACAATCACCTGTAGAGTATTGAAATTTAGTATTTCAGTCTGCTGTAGCATCCACTATTCTCATAACAGTCGACTGAACCGGAAGTGTACTTCAGTTGATTTTTATTTACTTGTACAAAGTAACAAATAAGTATTGTGAAAACGAAAAAATTCACCTATCGAGATTTTGATGGAAATATCCGTTTTGAGCATCCTTGAATCCACTTTGACTATTTCTGGCTTGATGTCGGAATGTATGTTCGTACGTGCGTGCGTTCGTGCATGCGTACGTGCGTTCGTAACTCGCAAATCTCAAAACTGGTTGAACGTATAATATTGAAATTTTGTATTTAAGACTGATATAGGGTTTAGTTGTGCACCTCGCATTATGATTCCAAGCGTCGGTACCGGAAGTGCACTTTACTTTTCTTTTTCTAATAAATCCAGAATGATCAACCGTAGGATGTTGAAATTCAGTATTTGAACTTGATGTTGTATCAGAATGGTTATTTGCTATTTTTGTAAGAATCGGCCAAGCCAGAAGAGGAGTTTACTTGAAGCTTTTTTTGAATTTTTTGCATAAATCTAGAATGATTAGCCATAGCATATTGAAATTTCGTAGTAAGCACTTCTATAACATCTTATAGTACATCTTGCATTATGATTGCGATCGGCTAAGCCGGAAGTGCATTTTACTTAAGACTTTTTTTTAATTTTCCGCATAAATCCAGAATGATCAGCCGTAGGATACTGGAATTTAGATTTGAAATTGCTGTAGCATTCTAATGGTCATCTTGCATTTTTGTAACAATCGGCTGAGCTGGAAGTGCACTCTATATTACAGACTTTTTGAATTTTCCGCATAAATTCTAACCAATCAGTCGTAGAATATTTAAATTTTATATTAGGCACTTTTATAATATCTAGTTGTACACCTTGCATTATGATTGCTATCGACTGAGCCGGAAGAGCATTTTATTCGAAACATTTTTTGAATTTTCCGCATAAATCCAAAACGATTGAACGTAGATTGTTAGAATCCAGTATTTAAGACGATTATACCGTCTAGATGCTCAAATCATATTTTTATTGAGATCCACCAAGCCGGAAGTGCACTTTACTTGACAGTCTTATGGAATTTTTCGCATAAATTTGAAACGATCAGGTGTAGAATATTGAAATTTTGGTATTTCAGTCTGCTGTAGCATCTGAATGATTGCCTACTATTTTCATAACAATAGATTGAACCGGAAGTGCCCTTCAGTAGGAATTTATTTTTTAATTTTGCGCATAAATTCAGATCTGTTGGTAGTCGTAGAATTTTGGAAATCAGTATTTAGGAATGTTGTAGTATAAGAATAATGGCCTACTGTTTTCGTAGCAACCGACTTGGCCGAAAGTGCATTTTACTTGACAGATTCTTAGAATCTATTGGGTAAATCCAAAACGATTAACTGTAGAACGATGAGATTTTGTGTTTGATTATATATATCCAATGATATATTTGATCAAACAAAAAATCACATCGTATTATATATATATATATATATATATATATCCAATGATGTACAAGTAAGTCATGTGATGTTCATGTCAGATTTTTTTATTTTAGTTTTGTAATCTTTAGATTTTGAAATTCATTACACAAGGCTAATCGTTACTATTTAATTTACTCTTGAAACTCAATTCGGACATCAATTCAACTTTTTGCATTTAGTACGAAACTGTAATAAGTCATGCTTGTACGAAGCAATTAATGTAATTTGGAGTGATGTACGCATTTCTAAATTTATAACTTGATGTCAATTTTTTTAGTGATTGCTGCTGATTTTAAAACAATTTGACCACAACTCATACATTCGTTTCACATCTGTCCTGAGCATTTTGCCAATTTCCTTACTTGAAATTTGTTACGCCTACTCGGAAATTCGAGAGGATAAATTGGCCATATGCTTGTTGTCCATTAGAATCACATATATAAAACTATTGATTGAACTGAAAGAAAAAAAAAATGAAATGAACAAGCTCAATAAGAGAAATGTACTGCATATACATAGTTGAAACCAATCAATTTTTTATATATATATCGGGGAAGTAAAAATGGGCTTAAAACTAATATTTTCAATTTTTTGAGGAGTTTTATGAAAACAGGAGGAATTCTTTATAACAACTAGTTGTTCATTTAAAATATACTCAACAAAATCTGATTTAAAAATGTTCTTATATTTTAAAATCTTTTTTTTTCTGTAGTTTATTAATAGAATTAGTCCGAAGCATTGCACGATAGATTGAAGCTTGCGCAGTTTATATTCCGGAAGGGTTGATTGAAGTTCAAATTTACCCTCAAGGCATATTTATTGTGTCCGTTTTCCTATCCGGTACGAATCAGTTATGTATCTATATTTTGTTTGTGTTGTTATTGCGCTTGTCTGTAAGTACTATTTATAATAAACATTTAATGTATTTCTACAAATTAATTAGAGTTTTATATAAACTTTATTTCTGGCTTAAAATTAAAATTTGTGAAAACTATTTTACTAACGCTGCCAGAACTTTTTCGAGCTAGTACTTTTGACTCAGTTATACACAAAAAAGCTTTCAGTGTTTATCAGTATAAATTAGTATTAATTATGCAGTTTTTATTATTAGTTATCTGCATTTTAACTCAAGCCTGTCCTGCATTCCAATCAGCTCAATATGAATTAATAAATAGCAAAATTGTTAATCATTTACAATCAGTTACTTTGTTGATGGAAATGATATTTAGGGTTACAATCAGGTCATAGACTAACAAATACATACAGTTTTGGTTTAAGTTTATATTTAGCCCTTTGATATCATTTTTTCCGATACATTAAGTAAGGGTTTGCCAGAACTTTGATCATCATCCAAGGTTTCCATTTAATTAATCATTTCACGCGGCTGAACAAGAAAAATTAATTTTAATTCAAAGCAGGGCTCTCCTCAGACTAAGCTCCAGGATATGAAACTTAAGCCGTCGATGGCGGGATTTCTTTATATAACTAGTACCTTTCACGGTAACAAAAGAGACGTAGAATTACTAGCTTTCAGGGCCAGTTATTTGCATTATCTACATGAAAATTTGAATTATAGTTTGCTAATTACTTTCAACGCTACAATAATTTGTGATTCGTTTTTCGAGCCCACATTGTAATTTAAATTTTGGTCGGTAAAATTTAAATTTTGTGAAGGTTGTTTGCGGAGTTCTACGAAACAGGGGAGAAAAATTGTAGTTGAAATATTCTCAAGAATTTATTTTTTCGCTAAAAAGATGCTGCAGCTCAAAAACTATTGATTATATTTTAAATCGTAATATATCACGTGAAGACTGAAGAATTCATTTCACCTATTGGTGTGACGAAATGGGACGCGCTGGCGTTTTGTGATCGTTTCATCGCATGTAAAAACTTTCACGCTGTATTACTTTTGACTCAATTATGCTACATCGCTCGCTATGATTTCAATCGATAGTTCTGAGAATATTTAGCACATTTACTATATAAAACATTAGTTCTGAGTTTTTTAGTTGAAAATGTGTGCAATTAATGTTGTCGGGAGCTACATAGAGTGACAGAGACCACGCGCCCGTACATCTGCTACGGCAACGGAAATTTTTAAAACGCAATACTATGAAATAATTAATAATGAAGCTATATATGTCAGAATAAAATTGTATGAAAGGTCGCAAACCTATCAATAATTTCAATGATGACCTTCAGATTGACTTTTGCGTTTCAATTTCCATTCTATATTTATTTCACTGAAATAAGAATGATTGTCGAGGTTTCTCGCAGAAAGCTCGTAACAATTCATGAACAAAACCGTCTTTACGGTATCGCTGTTATTTGTACGGATCTAGGACGTTTCTGCGCCGCCGATTCGGCGCGACCGTTTCGTCACCGAACAAATTTAACACTGGCCGGTTCGTAACCAGTCAGTTCAAGGTCGCATATGATTGATTAATACTTGAAGTATCAATTTTAGCTCGACGTGTGGAGTCTTGCGTAACATGAAATAGTGATTTTCTTTTCAACCGGTGGTGTTTAGCACCAAAACGAACGGACATGCTCCGCCCGCTCTGACCGAGCTCGACGTGTGGAGTCTTGTGTAACTTGAAATAGTGGTTTTGTTTTCAACCGGCGCTGAACCGATCGGCCTTGAATCGGCTGGCGCTGAACTGGCCGGCGACAAAACGGTCGCGCCGAACTGACGGCGACGAATCGGTGGCGCTGAATGGTCCCATTCTCAGTACGAGTATCATACGAGTCCCAAAATCATATATTTTTTTTGTACGTGTTAAACATAATTTGGCCTGTAGTCAGGACGCGGTTTTAAACCTGGTTCTAAGTCTGGTTTATGCATAACTATGACAACATTTCAAAACAGTGTTATAACCTAATCGATTTTTAAACTTCGTCATGATTATATGTAAGATGGACTCAGGCCTGGGTTTAAAACCGAGTTCTGACTACGGGCCAATATTTTTCCTTCTATCGCACTTTATTATTAAATCCTTGAAAATTGTAGTGATATTTTCTTTCTTTTCTGAATTATATAATCATATGCTTATTTCAGGAGGTTTGAAATGATTATTTACGCATAAGCATGAATAAAATTAATTTGTAATTTCATTTTTAGTTTGAAATAATGAAGAATTAATTCATTAACTATTTTAAATTAAAACATCGCGAATTATATAATGTTTGTACTTGTCCAAAAGAATTATTGCTTTTTGCACAGTTGCCATGGAAACTTGTTTTTTTGCTGTAGTGTAGTGTTACAATACAGCGTCTTATTCAAGCGATAGAAGAAAAATCTTTTGGTTGTCGTTTCTATTGTAGTCTAGTCTGGCTCTGATGATGATCATTTAAATAATCGAAATTGGTCAGTATTTTTATAAAATATGATATAGAACAGTGTGGATGCGACTTTTTTCCTAAGTTTTTTCGAAAACCCGCTTTTCCTGAAATCTGTAGGGACTTAAATTTGTTACAATTTTTATTAGAAATATTTTACTGTATCAATTTAAACAATTAAAGCATTATACAGTAGAAAATTGGATCGTTTTTTACTGACTTTTCGATAAAAATTGCATTTTTATAGTGACTGCAATTTCAAAATAATGCTCGAGGGCATTATTTTGAAAAATAACAAACAAGTTTCCTAGTTACAGCAAGTAACTAGAGTAATTTCTCTGACAGAAATCTCAATGACAGGACATACATTGCTCAAAATTTTGATTGAAATACAAGAAAAATCGGACATTAAACATTGAAGGCACCACGGGAGTTGAAAAGGCAATAATGCCTACGGTCAACGTACACACCTCGGGCCGGAGGCCCTCGGAAAGTACACTGTTGACCTCAGGCATTATTGTCCTTTTAACACCCTTGATAACTTAATTACTATAACGGGTTTCTAATTATTCAATAATCTTCAAATTATTGTGTCCACTAATTAAGGGAGTAACGATTTTTTATGGAGACATCACAAATATAATAATAATAATAATAATAATAATAATAATAATAATAATAATAATGAATTTATTTGCCATCCGGGATTTTCCCGATACAAATAGGAGTTCATAGAAATTTTACCAAATAATACATAATATATACCAAATAAACATATATAAAAAAGTAAATTTACATAATTATACATCCATTATAAATGATCGGATCTTCAAAGCATTACTTATGAAAAAGCACACTTTTTTGGCCTGTTCGATAGATGTAACATCAAGTACAGCATACAGGGAGTTTGTAAGTTCTGATAAATAATAGTTTCTCGGGTTTTTGTAAGCTGGGCAAGAGAAAAAAATATGCTGTAGATCTTCTTGCTCATTAAGACAGCAAATGTTGCAAATATCACATGGATTAATTTTGTTGTAGGTATGATTGGCTGTGATGTAGATACACATTGAATTTGCTGTACGAAGCTGGGCAATAATTCTAGTGAAATTTATATTCAAATTGAGAGTCAAATAAGGGTGTGGACCATTATATATACCAAAGTTTTTATATAACTGACAAAAATTGGAATTCTTTACACTGCTTGTGTCCATTGCTTTCAAAAGTGATTCGTATTTATGTAATATGAACTCGGTATTTTTCTCCAAATATTTCGGGTCTTGTGCTGTCCAAATATCATTGCAGTCTATCATCTCAAAAAGTTGCCTAACTTGAGACATCCAATTATATTTAACGTTATTATTATACGGTGATTTTTCTGATTGAAATAGAGCAGTGTAACACAATTTCGGATATCTATGATTTGGCATTTTCCAAAGCTTCAATAACCATCCAATAACCAATTTCAAGACTTGGTAAGATATCTTCACGATTCCAACTTCAATTCGTATGATATAATTGGGAGTATTTCTATGCAAATAAAGTAGATTCTTAAAAAAACTTATTTGAGCTTTCTCAAGTACATCAAAATATCTTAAGCTCCATATAGCAGAACTGTATAAAAGTGTGCTCATTACGATTGCATCATATAATTTGACGGTGGTCATCCAATTCTTATTTTTTGATCTAACTAATATGTTGCGAACAGTTGCTGTTGCGATATTTGTCCTGGATATTGCGTTTTTTGTCGCTTCCAGAAAAAACGAAGAACTAGAAATAGGAATACCAAGATATATGTACTTATTTGTCAGTTTCAGTAAACTAGAATTGTAATAAAAGTTGGGTAAATTGGAGGTGCCGCCATGATGAAATCTCATTACTTCTGATTTATCCGTATTTACTGTCAAATTTTTCAATTCACAGTATTCGGCCAAGATATTTAATTTCCGCTGCACATCAGTCGGTGAATTGGCAAATATAGCAAGATCGTCTGCGTAAAGTAGAAGTAAAATGTCATCTTTTCCATTAATAACGAGTCCTTCAACTCCTTTCGATCGAAAATAATTTTCAATATCACTGATAAATAAACTAAATAAAATCGGACTCAACGATTCACCCTGTAATACTCCTTCCGTAATTTCGTAATTTTTAGAATAAGATTAATTTTGAAGTCTTACTTTCATGGATGCGTTATCATAAAGATATTTTACGATACGGATGAGCTTAGAGCTTACCCCAAGATTATATAGGTAGTGCCAAAGTAATTTATGCGTGATAGAGTCGAAAGCTCGCTTCAAATCAACGAAAATAGCATAAACTGAATTTTTCCTGCGTTTCAATTGCAATTGCACTACAGCACTCAACACGAAAATGTTGTCCATGCAGCTGCGATTTCTTCTGAAACCAGCTTGACTTTCTGGAAGGGCTGAAGATATATCTGTCCATATTTCGAGTCTCTCGAGAATAATTTGTGTGAAAATTTTCAGCAAACTGTTAAGTATGGCAATACCTCTATAATTAGATGGGTTATGCTTATCACCTTTCTTATGTAGCATGAACATTTCAACATGTATCCACCGGTAAGGAATAGATTCAAATCACATTGAAAAGGAACGTAAGATAGTGCAACCAATTTTCAGGGAGATTTTTGAAAAATTCATTGCTAATTGTATCCAGGCCTGGTGCTTTGCCATCCTTAAATTTGTTGATGGAACGGCAGAACTCATAGCTCGTGATTTCGGGATCCAGAATTTGATTGAATACATCGAAGTAGGTAGTATCGTCAATGATTCGTTCAGTGGATAAGTTGTCGTAAAAATTTTCCCAGACATCTCTATCTAGGATATTAGCATTATTTCTTTCTCTAAATTTATTAATTGTGTTCCAGAACATTTTACTATTATTCACATTACGGAGAGATACTATAATGTTGTTATTATATTCATATTTCTTACTTTTTATTAATGATTTGTAATAGTTTTTTGAGAGTAAATAGCTATTTTTATCGGCCTCGTCAAATCCAGTGGACCTACATAGCCTGAGACCTTTTTTCACAATTTTGTATTGATCTTTGCAATCTTGATCGTACAAGGCTTATTACGATTGTAGTTGGTTGGGATTGAGCGTGCTGCAACGTACATATTAAGGGATGTGCCGGCAGTGATAATAGAATCAATTAGATTTTCGTATAATGCGTCTGGGGATTCAGTGATATTCTGTAAACTTACACTGGACAAGTTTTGCATAGTATTATAATAATTTATTTTCAAGTTGTCATCCCATTTCAGTCTACCTAACTGATCAGCTTGCAGATGAGGGAGCTTTTTTATTATTGGAATGTCTAAAATTAAATTCACTGGAAAATGATCGGAGCAAAATATGTTCTCAGAAACCAACAAATCTTTCATGTATGAAACACTTAGATAGTCACACCAAATTAAATCTATAGTACTGTTTCCATTCGTATTGGCGAAAGTAAATTGTGCGGGATAGTCACTTTGCGTCCTGCCGTTCAAAAGAATGAAGTTATTTTCTTCCATATAATTTGTGAGTATTCGGCCCCTGTTGTTGATAATCTTGTCCTTTGATGAACGTGTTGAATGTAAGTTAGATAGGAATAGAATTTCGGAATCTAGTTCATTCAGATCACCAACTCTACAATTAAAATCTCCCCCTAATATCCAGCAAACGTTATTAAATTTGTTTGATAATTCGTACAATGTTAGATTTAGAAGATCTAAAGCATATTTAATATTGATATTTGAATTAAAGTAAATAAGACCTACAATGGCATTGAAAGACTTATATTGGATATGAATGAATAGCCAGTTTTCACATTTGGCGATACAGTCACAATTTAAAGTAGAATCCACGTAAGTCATAAGACCACCACTCGCACGACCTCTACTCTTATCACGAACTGCGTTTGAGGAAAACATATAAAACTGTGCCATACTGCTTATTGAACATGGTTCACATTCCAACCAAGTTTCACATAAACATATTATATTGCTAGTACTTAGATTATTTATATTATTATTGAAATTATTAAACCCTTGACAGTTCCAAAAAATTAAATTAAGATTATTCTTGACTGACCGTTCGTGCATCATTTTGTTTTCGCAGCTCTCATTGGGGTCGGCTGGTTTTTCGGCATTTTCGTTGCTGACCTCAAAAAAAAAGAATGCATTGTTGATTGCCCAGAAGTTGAAGCATTGGAAGTTGATGGCTTGGAAGCTGACACATTGGACATTGGCATATTAGCTGGAGAAATTTGTTGGAAAGTACCTTTTTTGTTATTTGGAGTAGTATTGACATTTGGAGTTTCCTCGGTATCTCTATAATTCACAATTTGAGAACTTGGAATATCTGACATAGACAGAGATTTTCTCCTTTTCACACTCAAAGTAACCTCTTCGTTTTGTAAATCATTCACAGAATAACATTCACCATTTACCCATAGATTATATCCTTTTATGTATGCTTTGAGATCCTTTTTTCTAGCATCGAATAGAAATTTCTTCAAAACATTCAATTTTCTTCTCTCGTCTTTATTAAGATCTTCTTGAATGTAGATTCTAGTACCTTTTAGCAGTTTTCTTGCACCTAGCAGTTCCTCTTTTCTTCTTTCCGATGATAACGATATAAGAATTGGTCTTTTCGGGCCAGTTTTACCGAGTCTTATACATTTGTCAATCTTCGAAATAGACAAAGATATTTTCAATCTTCCCTTTATAATATCGACTAGAGTAGCTGTACTTTTTTCAACAGAATCGTCATCACCTTCAGCGATGCCATAAATAACTAAATTTTTTGCTTTCATTCTTTTTTCCAGATAAGTGATATTTTTGCTTTGCTCTTGAACAATTTTCTGTAATTCGTTATTTTCTAACTTAAGACCACTAACTTCACTTTCTAAATTTTGGACTCTTTCATTGGTTGCAGTAATTGCAACGAGCCATTCATTTTTAGAATGTCCTATATAAGACTTTGTTTCGTTCTTACATTCTTCTATTAGTTTTGCTAATTTATCAAAATCCATTCTATCAATTTTTCGGAATATTTTTGATAGTATGTGTATATATATTTATTTATTTTTTCATACAGTTGCGAACACTGCTAGCAAATAATAAGAGACGTGCGCGAAAATGTTTAATTAAGTTAAATTATAGATGGTGAGTATTCGAGAACAGGTGACTTACTGTTGATGTTGTTAAGAGGTGGAGCACCAAAACTTTTAATTTAGAACACTTCTAAAACTCTTATTCCAAAGATACACACACTTTTAATCAAAAATCACGGATAATTACAAGTCAAGTTATGATAATACTGTGCAGAGAAAAATAATCGACTCAATTGATCAATGATACCAACTGAACTCAGCGAGAAATTTAAAAAGTCGCATCAATTAATTGCATATTTCAAAGTGAAAGCTGTCATTGTCAAAGAGATAGCTATCATTGTCAAAGTGACAACTATCATTGTCAAAGTGACAGCTGTCATTGTTAAAGTGATAGATGGCAGTTATATTTTAGTCCTTACATAAAATAAATATTTTTGAAAACGACAAGTTCTTTTCTAGATTTTCGATGTCTTTAATTCATTGGAACATACAGCTTCGAAATTTATCGCTGGAAGTGTAATTTAAAGATGGTAACGTGGATTCCACTAATTATTTATTTCTAATATCTACTAAGCTTATATTCTTGAGAGCTTAAAACTGATACCAAACTAGACATCATTAAGAAATAATTGACAATCGTTTGAATATCCTCTTTGACACTTCTACTAGAATTATCTCCACAAGAGCTTTAATTTGATACCAAACACGATAGAGCCAAATAGCTTCTTTTAAAAAACAATTGACGAACGTTTGCATGTGATGTCAAAATATGAGTCACATTATGATTCTCATTATTTCGTTGGTTTAGGAAAATATAACTAATTTTATAAAAATTTAAATTTTGATAATAACAAATGAACCGCTGATAATTTTGTAAAATGTTTATAGTGAATGTTGTGCCAAATCATTCAGGGATTAGTATTAGTTATATCATATTTTATAATAAATACTCTGTATATAAAATAAACGCAAAAAACTGAAGAGTTCCATCTATAATGTTTTGGTACCACTGGTTAAAAAAAGCTCATCTACGAACTTAGGCCTAGCTTTTTGATGAAAAACTTGAATATAAAATTTCAGTCGAAAATTCGTACGCGTTCTCAAGTTATCGTGCTTTCAGACAGACCGACAGTCCAACGAACCGACTTTTTTTTTAAGTTTGGGTTCAGTAAGGGTCTGAAATATGAAAATTCATCAAAATCTCGAACTACCAGAAAATCACGACTACAATACTTTCCCTATTATATTATAGGTCGAAGAAGTAAAATATAGAAATAAATAAACCTTTGATGGTCACCATATGAAGAAGTGATATCTTTTAAATCAATAGTCAAAAAAGACTGAGATTCTGGCTACTGGTTGAGAAGGGTTAGGGGCTCAAGAGATGGCAGCTAAGATTCTTCAACTGTAGTATAATACATGAACTATTGATCAATAGATCAACATGAAAACCATGATGATTTTGATGCTTTTAAATCGGTAGTCAGAAAAAAATTAAGTTGAGGCTATTGATTGAGGAAGGTTAGGGGCTCAAGCTATGACAGCTGAGATTTTTATATTCATGCTAATATATGAGCTATTGATCAATATATCATAATAACAACTGATATTTGTGATGTCTCCATAAAAAAATCGTTATTCCCTTAATTAGTGGCCACAATAATTTGAAGATAATTGAATAATTAGAAACTCGTTATAGTAATTAAGTTATCAAGGGTGTTAAAAGGACAATAATGCCTGAGGTCAACAGTGTACTTTCCAAGGGCCTCTGGCCCGAGGTGTGTACGTTGACAGCGAGAAATTGGCCATGAAATTTATGATCGAGGAAGTACTGTGATAGCTACAACAGATTTTTGTTGGCCCTACATTAAAAATGAATTAATAGTAGTTTATGAAACAAGAGTGTAAAGTTGAGCATTATGTAATGAAGCCAAGTATTTGATGACGAAACTAGCTGAGTCACTAAAATTATTGGCCGAATGTCATAATGCTTGTTTACAACCAAATTGCATGCAAAAATTTTCACTGCTGCACTCAACTTTCATATTTTGACAATTATTAAATACACAACAAGAGAGCCAGAAGCAGAAGGTGACATTCAGAATTAACTAATATCCAAACCAATGGATCAGTGAGAGGTGCTACAAACATGAATTCACAGAGATTTAACTTCTACCGTTTAATTAGTGGTGAAACTGAGACGCGGAAAAGCCTTACTTTACGCACGGCCGTAGAATTGGATTTCTTGTTAGTTTCTTGTGAGTTTCTTCATTAGGAAAAAAAAATACGCAAGACTGCTGATGATGTAAAATAACAAGAAAAATTGACAATAAATAAGTACCAAGCGACAATTGGATTTGAATAAGATAGTGCATTAAATTTTTTGTGAGAAATTGCATTTTAAAAGCATTAACTCTCATTGAAATATTAATAACGAAACGATTCAGTTGAGATTTTATACTTCAAGCCCTTCATTTTTTAACAATGCATATATTGTTTAAATATTAGAGATATAACACAAAATTGCGAATAAAAGTTTTAGCAGATTTGATTTTCCGATGCATTTTCAACGCAGGTTCAGCAGGGAATGAAAAAAATGAGAGCTCAATTGAAAAACCCCTGACAATCTTTAGACAGATTGATTTTTTTACTTCTCTGGACTATTGTCCAGATGTGAGCATACGTGGCAGCCATTTAGCCCTGTTTCCTCATACCCAAATTTTCGTGACGATATTCTGGAATAATTATAAAATTTTTTTGCAGTAAATAAATCTTCTGGAGTTCAAATCAACTTCATAAGAGTTCCAGGAGCAGTTCTGAACAATTCCGGAACAGCTTCTGTCCTGGATTGTGATTACACAGTCCGCCCTGACGATGAAGGGCTTGTAGTAAAATGGTTTTTGAACGGTGGACCCCATCCTGTTTATCAATGGATTCCACCAAAAAAACCTCAAGCTCTTGGGGTTCTTAAAAATAGACTGGATCTTTCTTTCAAGATTAATAATGATCCTAAAATGGCGTACAGGGCTATGAGGATTATAAATCCAACCACTGATATTGCAGGAGACTATAAATGTTTCGTCTCTACTTTCAGCGATGAGGATTTCAGTTCGAAGCATATGATTGTATTTGGTTGGTAATAATTGTGATTTTTGAAATAATATTCTCAAAATTTATTAATTTTCAGAGCCAGAAGAAAAATTAATAATGTATTTAGGAGTTCCAGTAGATGATCAAGTAAATTTTACGTGCATCGCAGAAGGGATTTATCCAGAACCAAAATTAATCATGTATAAGAACACAGAAGACAGTATTACATACGACCCAAAGTACGTAACTAATCTAATTTATAATCATAGATGTTACATTTGGAGTAGATTGTATGAGGTAGCTTGACTCTGGTTCAAAATTAACTCAAAAATAAAAAAAAGTTACTTGCGGACACTTTGGACCATCTACCGATTCAACATTGGGTGCCTGGATATGGTGTCCTTCTTATTACCATTTATTATAAAATAAGTTTCAACCCTCCAATTACATAATTTGAAATTTATTTCTGCCAAAGCACGTATGAAAAGTATGAAATAAATATTGAATTATCTTTATTTTATGTAGAAGCATACTAGATGTAGTCGAATGGACAAAAAGCAGACATCAAAGCGGAAAATACGATTTGTCCATAGTGGTATCAACCCCTGTGAATGAACTTGTCCCTGGTGAAATAATTGATTGCGAACTAAGGATTCCAGGGACGGGCTACGTAAAAAAGAAGAGTTTAATTTATTACCCTCCATTAGAAAGGAATACAAGTAAGTCTTTTGCTTATTATTATATAAAGTTTCTAGCGTACAAAATTTGGGAGAGGATAAAAAAAAATCAGTCAAGTGAGTATGTGATTCGTACGCGAGGAGCTCCAGATACATAATTGATGCATACTTTCTAATTCATTTTTCAAGATTTATTGATTTCGCGAGATCGGTTCAAAATATTATTTATTTATTAATCCAATTTTGAAAATGTTGAAAGCGATCACAATAGCAATGTCCTATCAATTTTGAAGCACTTTTACCAACTGAAATAAAACTTACCATTTCTTACTTCTAAGTCTAAGAAGTGGTGCCCGGTTGACCCACTTGCAAGTCTCGACTGTGACAGGTTGTTTCCCTAGGATCCCATTTTAAAATTGAGTATGTTATACGTTCTCACGCATACTTACTCTTACTTCTTCTTCGTTTACTTTATATGAACCTAATATTGCTCTGAATATTTTTCCTTCAATTATTCTAATATAATTAGATGTCTGCTGCAATAGCTGCTAAAATCTCCTTAAAAATACGTGCAGAAAGCAATTCAGCATAGTCGAGATTTGCAACTGGTGCCATTAGGGCTCCAATGTTTGAAAGTGAGGTGTGAATATTATTCCGGTTAGTTGAAATGAAAGGTACCGGACTATTAATCAAATTTACTAATTTTGGATATTTTTCAGGTGCTTCTATTCTTTCACTGATACACATCGTTCTCGTCATCTCTGTTTGGATAATAATATTCATATGACTGCTTGTTTACAGACGAAATGTCGTAGTGCATGAATAGGAAAACATTATAGTTAGATATATGTAAAAACTATTAGATTTTGTATGTGCTTAATACGTATAATATAATTCATCATACATACTTACTGATGCTTTGTCTCTAAATTAACATAACATACCTCTATCTCTATCGCCAAACGGTACTGTGCTCTTGTACGCATGCCCTTAATCTTTAAGGCTTGCGCATTGTTAGCCAATATAATTTTCAGAAACTCAATCATGCGCACAGCAGGACAAAGCCTCATTGCGATAGAAGTAAATCATTTTGAACTTATTTTTTGGCTTAAATCTTCTATTTAAATACAGGATGTGACTACCAGCGCGCAGTGTTTACTTGAAAGATAGACAGAATGAATGATTGGCTATTGAGAGCCACGGTCTATTTTTCTTATTCTTGTTAAGTCAAGAATTAATATTACGCAAATAACATGTGGTCGGGATCGAATGAATCTTATTAATTTAGTTTCTGTTGCATGTATTTCCGGTCTTCATAAAATTAGTCACGAGCTATTAATTTGTTTTTGGCTGTCACTTATCCTTCTTTCATTCCCCTCCTATGTATGAACGAGGAGTGCTGTGCGAATGTTTCAAATTCAACTTCGTTTATAATCTGATTGCAAAATATTATGTCGTGGATTCTTATAGACTTGAATTACTAAAGTTTGGTGCTCATAGCGGTCACCATAAAATCGTGCTTCTAGTAATCATATTTTCTTGGCCTTCAGTTCAGATTCGGAATTTTATCCTTTGTCACATTTTGGTCGTGCTCGTCAATATTCCTTCCCTCAAAAAGATGCTTCCAGTTTTTGAACCGTTTTTAAGAAATGGCGATACCAGCAACTGGCTAGTGGAATGAAACTTTGTCAGTGGTACACAAATAGTGACCTTTTTAATAAATTGGTTGTAGCCTAGCTCATTTCACTCGCACTTTTAGAAAACATCTCTGTATAGTACCGAATTGCGAAGTACATGCCTGGAGATCGAACTTGAATCTGAGATATCCGAGAAGTAAGTACACTCCTCATGTTGTGCGGAAATCTAGTTTATTTAAGAGCTATAGAACGAATTCAATTAAAGTTGTGTAAATCAATAAATAATTGACCGTCACAAGCACAACCAATATATAAAGAGGGATAAAGCTCCGAAAAAATAACTTGAACAGAGGAGCTGGAAACCCGTTTTTATGGTGAGCGCTATGAGCACGCCACCGTTTTTAAATTTTGAAGTTATTTAGTTTCTTGATGATTCAATGGTTGAATATTAATGAAGCCGAGCGCTTCTTCGTAATTTGAATATTCCTGGCCCATATTTTTGAATCTTGTTCGGTTTATATTAGCGGAATTATTATTGCCCCGCGAATTTTTTTTTGTGTATACAAGGCATTATATTGCATGATAACATATAGTTCCTTACAATTTCATTGGCATTGTTTGACTATTACATTTTATGAGCTAACGTCGTTCACTTAGCTTTTGTTTAATTTTGATTTGTATTAATTTAAGGATAGACTTCACTAATTTTGTAATTCTTGTTAACATTTTTTAATGCTGTTGTATAGAACAATAAACTGGCTTGGTTTATTTTACGTTTAGTTTGTGTCACTGCTTCCAGCTTCTGCTCAGGGATTGGTAGGGACCAAAGCAACAATTTTTGTTATGAAGTCATGGGCCGCGGAAGTAGGGGGCAGAGGGGGCCAAATGCCCCCACCCTAAAATAAAACGGGGGGGGGGGACGCATCTCCTCCAATTTTACTACCTGGTAAAGAAGGTTTCTCTGTGCTTTGATTTTTTTTAAATGAAAAGGAGCTTGTACGTAAGAAAAACTATCGGAGCAGAGCATAAGAATATTTTTTATCACGCTTTTATTAGTTCCACCTGTATGTACAATATATTTGTATGTTTGTTTATAACGGAGTTTTTGAACGCGATTTTTACCCACTTCAAAACTTCGGATTGAGCTGAAACTTCGCATACCTTATCAAGGGACCGATGACAATACATTAATTTGATAAAGTCTTATTATCCTGACCAAGGTCTTCAGGATCAACGATTTTTACCTTAAAATCATAGTCTACTATACCGGCCATTTATAAGACTACAAACTTAGGCTAAATTTACCGACTTCCCGTTTCTTCACATTTATAAGAGGTAAATACAAAACAATTAACTTGGAAACCGAAAAAAGTCAAATAGTTTGAAGAACACGCTTTAATAGTAAACCGAACTTAAGATAAAATTGTATAAAGTCCTTCTTTACTGCACGAGCAGCTCGGTTAAAAATACGAGCGAGGCGAGTGTTTTCGAAAGCTCGATGAGTGCATTAGAGACTTTTTACACGTGTGAAATCGTGCAATAAAAGTGTGCAATATAACTTTTCTTGCTCAGTTTTGCATAAAAGCCTTTTTTTTTACTTTGAGAATGATGTAAAGCACAATCACTTTTCATGCGATCGTCGATGAATAATTTTTATCATAAGGATAAAAAAATTCAACGAGAATGAAGGAAGGGGGTGACGAAAAAAGTTCCTCCCCTCCCTCCCCGTCAGGGAATACTTCCGCGGTCTCTAGCCTCCTTCATCCGACAAGCTAACAGGAAGACTGTATAAGGTAGAAGTTGCAAATTTTTCAATTTTCATCTAGCACTCGAACTTTCGAAAGGTATATTTGTATATTTTCATTATTTCGTTATACGTTGGCTGCGTAGCTCTGGTGGCGGCGCCATTTGCGATAACTACCTGCCCCATATTATCGTAAGACAATTTCTCTAGCAAAAGTGCACGATTTCCTTATTTATTTTGATTTTGAAATAGTTCATTTTGATTCCTTTTTGCACGATTGGGCGTTATCATGTGTTTACCGGTCCTCTGTTTGAGGTGGTATGTTGATTTTACCAGCAAGCTGTGGTTACTATGGTTATGCTGACTTACCGTCCATGGGCAAAGGCGGTAAGTAAAAAATTGTGAATTTTCACAAAAAAATGGAAGAATCATCTAGATGATGAAAGCGCATTTTTGACAGCTCATGAATGCTTGTTACTTCAGAGATTTCGCAAATTACCATCTCTCACAATTACTGAGTTTGAATAAAGCAATTTGGGCAAACTTACGAAACAGCAGCTTCCATTTAGTACTAGTTTCAAGTTGACTATTTGATAGGTACATAATTTATGCATGTACAAACTCAAAAATACCTTTTAATCTTCATTGTTTAGTTATTGACTGACGGGAGGTCAAGTGCTGTACCTTAAAATGATAATTTGATCTTTATCAAAGCTATATAAGAAAAATACACCAAAAGTAAACAAATTTTCATCCAATAATAATAATTCATTCTAATAAGCTTCAAATTCGCGTCAAACAAGTCATTGAATTAATCCCTGACAGATTTGACAACTGTAAATAATAATAGTGACAAACGCGGCGAAAGTTGTAACTAAATTTTTATCTACTTTAATAAATTTTAGTTGCCATATCCCTAATGTCATTGTTTGGCACTGTTTCACTTGAAACAAGTAATTGAATAATTTAATCTTCCACAATCACTGAGCTTGAATTAAAGCAATTTGTGCAAACCTACGAAATAGCAGCTTTCATTTAGTATCAGTTTCAAGTCTGTAAATAGTATAGTTGCTGAGATCTCAGCGTCACGCCAGCCAGCCAGCCAGCCAGCCAGCCAGCCAGCCAAAGTGAATATAATAGCGCTTTTTTCGGAAAAATGCGCTAAAAATATTCATTTATTTATTTTTATTTGCTATTGAATACTCAGAATGAAATGCCAAACTTGATAGCTGGCAGCGAATAAACAATCATCAGTAGTAATTCAATTTGAAAAAAAAAATTCGGACCCATATTTTGGATCTTCCAATCGCCAAGGCTCGGCCTCCAAACTATTATTCTCAATTGGTGAACTATACTTACTGACCTTAATACTTAAATAACTATTTTATTGCAGAATCAATAGTTTTTTTTAAACTGAATACTTCACACTGTTAATTTTTCAATAACAGACAGACCAACCATTAGATATTTGAAATTTAGACATGAGATGGCGTGCGCTTTTCTACACACTTTGTCTATTTTTTTTTTCAGTTAATTCAACTATTCATTATACTAACCTTAACCATAATTGCTGTCTTCTTTTTCTTTAATGGTTTGGCGCCTTATTCTTATTCCTGGAATGTTTCTTCCGTAAAATTCAAACTAGTCGAGTCTTCAATCGAAGCAAGACTTTAAACATCTTGAATGTATAAGTCACAACTTATAGATTTTTACCTATCCCATTATTTGAGAATGAAATTCAATATTTTAACTTCACAACACAAAAGATTGGAATTTTATCACAAATAATTGAGGATAATATTAATAACCAATCAAACTCTCACATTTATGTAATAAAAGGACATACATCACTGCTTAATACAAGAAGATAGATTCTCCTGCACATGTGGTCTTGAAAGCTTGTTTTATATTTGGAATGTTCTATAGTAGAAAATGACAGTCTAGTAAGTGAAGATGTATTGTCAGTTCTTCGCAGATTCATCGGTTTCGAAAACGGAACAGAGAGTTTATATAAAATTTATCATAAAACCAGGAGATCAGCTTCAGATACTTCTTATAACCTCTTAACAACAGCATTTGGTGATAAAATGTGTAAGCTGATTATAGAAATTAAGGTATTAAGGGTGTTAAAAGGACAATAATGCCTGAGGTCAACAGTGTACTTTCCGAGGGCCTCCAGCCTGAGGTGAGTACGTTGACCGTAGGCCTTATCGTCCGTTCAATTCCCGTGGTGCCTTCAATGTTTAATGTCCGACTAATGTACTATTTCAATAAAAAAATTTAGCAATGTATGTCCTGTCATTGTGATTTCTGTCAGAGAAATTACTCTAGTTACTTGCTGTAACTAAGAAACGTGATATTCTTGTTTGTTATTTTTCAAAATAATGCCCTCGGGTATTATTTGCTACGTAATTACCCTGGAATCAGTATTATTATGACAACAATAATAATATTGATTCCAGAGTAATTACGTAACAAATAATACATGAGGACATTGTTTATCAAAATAACGCCCTCAGGAATTATTTTGAAAAATAACAAACAAGAATATCACGTTCCTTAGTTACAGCAAGTAACTAGAGTAATTTCTCAGCAGAAATCACAATGATAGGACATACATTGCTAAAACATTGATCGGATATTAAACATTGAAGGCACCACGGGTGTTGAACGGACGATAATGCCTATGGTCAACACTGTTGGTCAATAGCATTATTGTTCTTTTAACATCCTTGATACCTTAATTACTATTATTTGCTTCAACTAGGAAGGCTTCAACAATGGATTTAAAAGTTTATGATGATTCCTGGTCTAACAGACATTTAACTTTAATAATCAAGGACAACATCGCGAGAATTCGCAAATTAGTGCACTCTGACCATCAACTTACAATAAGAGAAAAGGCTGATGAACTGAATTTAGTTTAGTACAAGTGGAAGTGAAGTTTATTTCGAGATTGTTGCCACACAGGAAGAGCACCGACTTCAAGTGCTCGAAGAACTGCTTAATTGGATCGAAAAAGACCCAGATTTATAATGGGTGCCTGGGAATGACCTAGGAACAAAGCAAAATCATCGCATTGAAAGAATTATTGAGATCGAGAGTGAAGACAATGATGTTGAGTTTGCATTATGAATATGCTCCTAGGCAGTAACAGTAACAGTAACCCAGGAGACCTATTCTAATTGTAGCGACACTTATGCCTTGATAAACATGATGTCATAATGACGTCATGTGACCTTGCTAAGATTATCAACATTTAGTTATTTAAAATTTATAGGTTGGCACAAAATAAATAAGTTGGTAGTATAAGGACGCGTCTTTTATGAATTTCGTTTTCCCGTTACTTAGAAAATTTGCCATTTTCTCATTGTGTTTTGACGATAGTAGTTCTTGTGTGTTGTTTTTGTATTCTTTTGATAAATCTGTCGTTTTTAAGACAATTTCTTCCTTTTTTGTGTGTGTTTCTCTGTTTTATTCAATTTTAGTTAATCTTTTTCATTATTATCGTTGAATTTTTGTTGTTGTTGTTGTTGTTATTGTTCTAACTCTAGTTTTTAATTTTGATATCGTCACGAAACGCCATATCAATCAAAATTTATTAAAATAAACTCAAAGCAATCGTAAAGTATACAAGATAACCTCAATTTCACGCTGAATGTCAAAGTTATCAAGTCGCTTTCTCGGTAGCGACACTAGCAGAGGTGTCGCTAAGCTTATCAACGCCTATACGTCACGGATGACGTATCGCACGAGCTTCTTTTCCCATCCGCTACGTGCGCTAGTGAGTTATCAAGACCTTTTTAAGTTATCAACTTGACAAGTTGAATTAGAATAGGTACCCAGGAATACTATAGAAGTGTCTTTGAGCGTTTGTGCGAGGATGTGCGGAAGAAAACGTCTGTGCTCTGACAAGACAAGAATAGGATTCTTCACTTATAGTGAGCTCTCCTTTACCCTCTGATCTAGCTCCTGACGAAATTTTGCTGAAAAGAAAGCGAATCAACTCTGTATTGCTATTTAGAAATTAGAAGCCGTCTCAAAACTTTCCAATCGCATAAATATTCATCCTTTGTAAAGAATAGAGACTTTTATTTTTATATTTTAATTCTTATGTTACAAATAAATAAGTATTGATAATATCATTGTTCATGTAAAGGTAGCTTCATATCTTCTAGAAGATCATTCCTAGAAGTTTCTACAATCTGTTTGCGCATAGCTACCAACTGTTTCATGTATGCTTTAGGACTATAATGTCTGTAAGTATTTCTTCTATGCACATAATCTTTCCGTGGCAGGCTTCCATAATCAGAAGCCGACTGCGTGGTTTCCAAACTGGAAAATTCATTTGGACAATATTTCCATTCAGTATCACTGGAAAACGGCTGTGGAAATTTGTGTAAATAGTCGAAATCACTGTGAATTTTCTTCCTTTCATCTTCTTTTGATTTATGTTCTGCTAATTTCACACATTGTTCCAATTTGTCACAAGATGACTTGACTATTTGTTCCCATTTGTTATCTACAAGTTGTGAGTCAGCCATTTCTAGGAACGAAGAGGAACCTCCAAAATCAATATTTCTAGAAGAAGTCTGAGATGAGGAGTCGTGGTACGGAAGGTAAGTCTGAACGTAACATTCTTTAGTGTCTATTTCATTTTGTACTTTTTGTCTGATTATTATAGTTCTTCTGTTTCGTAGTTCTTCGGATGTGTCTACTTGATTTGTTACAGAGTTTAGTT
The DNA here is from genome assembly GCA_963989225.1 of Dromius quadrimaculatus. Lineage (NCBI taxonomy): Eukaryota > Metazoa > Arthropoda > Insecta > Coleoptera > Carabidae > Dromius > Dromius quadrimaculatus. Next base: position 12,534,482 of record OZ022328.1, read on the forward strand.
TGTTTAATATGGTTGACGCTTCATCCATGAAGTTTTGTAAAACATGCATCACATTTTTGCGTTTTAATTGAGGAGAAAACCTGACTTTTTTATCATAAACTAAAGAATCTGTGTCGGAATCGTCGGTGGAATACTGAACAATTGGTTGTTGAAGTCGGATTCTAGGCTTAATTTTTTTAGACTCCGCTACAAAACATTTACGTGGCTCGATTGATTGGATAGAAGTAGCGAATTCAGTTTCGGTATTGTTTATTACTGAACAGGTTTCATTAATTTCAACTGTTTTTCTTATCTCGGAAGCACATATAACTGGAATTGTAATTTCATGAGCTTTTTCTGCTACAGGAGGAATTATAGATGATTCAGCTACACAATATTGAGGATTATGTGTTGCAAAATACTCGTTTTGAAAAAATTTATCTTCAACATTACTTTCTTCTTTTTTTATGTCTTCAGTGGTTGTTTTACTTGGTAGCTTCGTGGCATCTAGAGAATTATGATTACTTATTAAATCTGGCGTCGAATAATGCACATTTTGGTGAAGATCTTCCAAGCTATCGTCTGAAATATCTTCTTTTTGTGGATAATTATGGGAAACATGTATATTAACCGATGAAGTATAAATTGGTTGGGCATAGGAATGAATTGTGAGAGGAGGACTGTTCAGATATTTGGTGAATGATACACTTTGATTTTTTGGTAATTCTTCTGTTTGAGAAGAACAAGTTCTAGTTAATTTTATAGATTTATGGTAGTTCTCAACCAGGCAGTTCACACCAATGTTTTGCGTATCTGCCACAGCAGAAACAGTAGCATCTTTAACCTTTAACAAAGCGAGGTTTATATCTTGAACATCGGTGGATTTCTCTTTAAGTCGTATCGTACTTTGATCTTCGGTCTGAGTCTCAGAATGTACTTTACGTTTACTGGCCCGAAGCGCCCTTTGTGTGAGTTCTTGAAGCCTCATTCTTGTAGTACTGCAGAGATTTTGCCTTGGAAAAATAGATGGAATATCCATGGATCGATCTTCTGGTTTCTTCTTATTTTGTTGAGAATAAAGTCGTTGGGTGACCGCTGCAACGACTTCTGATCTTCTATGTACTCTTCTAGTTTGTATGGGGTTCTTTCTCGGAGTAGATTTTCCACTACTTTCTGAAATACTTCCAGAACGTGAAGAATTTTCAATAGGCTTTTCTACTTTTGCAGTTAAACTTTCTTTTTTGATCTGTGGCGAATTCGGTAAAACCTCATGTGAACCAAACTCCTTTCTCAGTTTCCCAATAACCGATTTCGGAAAATCTACGCTCAATGTTCTACTGAGCTGCAGAGGTTTTGGTTTAACTGTACTTGTTATATCTATTACAGGAATAAGTTTATCGGTTTTTATTATATTCAAAGCAGCAGAAGGGAGTTTTGAAATGGATTTCAATTTATTGTCATCGCTTCTGTTTTCTTCTAAATTTGGAGTTGGTTCGATGAGAGTGTCTGAAGATTCCAAATCGTCTGTTTCTGCTTGAGAAAGAATACTTTCTTCGTCTGTTCCTTCAACTAATTCTTCGTTTATTTTTGAAGATTCTGACATTGCTAGACCAGAATCCGGCGATAACAGCTGCCCTGAATTTAAATTCTGAAACAAACAAAACAAAATTATTAAAATTAAGATCACTTACAGAGTACATTATTGACTTTTGAATGAGTCATTATTATTTTCTATTGAATTTCGACTACTATCTATTACTTTTGTTTGCTTGTTTCAATTTATCGACAGCTTTCAACTTTTCTTTCTCAAGTTCGCTTAGTCTGTCATGTAGTCGAGTCACTAGCACCGTAGTCATGTTATCGGCTATTCCTCGACGTCTTGCAGTTCACTTGCCTACCTTATAAATCTTAATTATGTAAAAGAAACGGGCTTTGCCATGACCTGTGTCACTTCTATTTTTTTTTTACATACAAATGTATAGAAATAACAGTTTAGATAATTTTACCTGCAAACTGAGTAACTCTTTGAGTCGTTGTATCTCTGCACGCAATTCTTTGATAAGTTTCTCTTTCGCATCTTCATTAACAACAGGCCTATTTACAATCTGCTTGGCTCTTTGTCCAAATCTTAGTGTGTTCACAGTCTCACTGTAGCAGATGCTAGATGGTGAAATAGCTGTGAAAAAACAATAATTTTTACAAAAAGTCGCGTTATATTATTCGTGGAATTGTTACCATTTTAAAAAGTCCTTTTTGCATGCAGTTTTATGAAAGTGGTGAGTAATTAGTAGTCTGATAATAAGCAGAAACATACTCACTCGCTATCATAACAGTTTTGGAGTTACCGCTCAAGGTTTCTTTCAGAAGCCAAGTTAGGACTGAGTCCCTGTAAGGGACGAAACGTTTACGGGAATTTCTGGACTGCCTTCCAGACTGGTCCGCTAGCAAAAAAAAAAATAAATAAATTTATTATTAAATTAGTTTCTGTTTATACTCTTCAGTACAGTCTCTTATCTGCAGTTTGGTTAGATTGTACTGAGGAGCCCTAACAAGGATGGTGTAAAAACCGATTCTTGAATTTTCAATTCTTTATTATTTTTTCCTAACAACACCATTTTATCACAATTTTAATGGTTGTGCATCAAATTATTGAAAGACTGAATCGAAATTGTTCTAATTATTGATGTAATAAGATAACCCTGTTATTATTCACAAGTTCTTTTGAATTATGCGTGGAACGTAAAGTTAAACTTAAATATGAATGTAGAAACGCAAACACTATTTATGTGTGACAAATGATATATGAAGAGAAAATTAGCTGCACACATGTTTAAGTTTAAAGGCAAATGCCATAGATATATCTGGATGATCTACTCAACTATGTATGCACTAAATCTCTGAATATTTTCATGAAAATAAAATTAAGTGTTCTCAAAATCTTGATATATTTACAAGTGTTTGTAATCATGCGAGCAAAATGTAGCCATTAAAAAAATTACCGAGTGCACAAATGACATTTCCCAGTGCGACGAGGGATCTGTTAATATTAGCTCCCTCTTTTAATCTAGGAGTAGCTCCGTGGTTAGCCCTCTCACTTCCAGCTAGATCCACCAAGTGAAGACGAGTATGTCCTCCGCTAATAGCACAAGAAATCGTAAACACTGAATGACTTCTACTTGAGCAACGGTTCGTGGAAGTTGCTGCAACTCGGCGGTTGCTGTTTCCAGTGCACAAAAACGAAAGCAGTTGTGACGGGGTGGACACTGTATGCTCAGTTAAACCTGCGAAGAAATAGCAATTTGTAATACCTACTGATACACTTACAATCGTTCCATTATGAAGAGAAAGTATGATTGTGATTAATTTTGATTTTAGCCTTAAATATTTGGAAGCAATTATGACAAGGCGGAATTCAGAACGCTGATAAAACTTTAGATTTAACAATAAAAATATTCGAAATTTAAGACCCAATTCCGATTAGTTTGAAGAGCTGAAGCTTATAAATATTGTTTAATCTGTACTATTACTTCAATAAGTTACACATGCGTTTTTTACTTCAAAGTCGACTGGTGTAAAGGGGTTCTAAAACGCTGTCCTTCCTGTCAAACTAAAAAAAAATATAATGACAAAATATTCTTAAGAAAATATTAGAAACCGAACGGATATACTTCTTTACTTGCGTTGCGATTAATTGATTTTAATTTGCGAACTGTATGATATGAATATATGCTAAAATAGGCTGTATATATTCTGCCCAAGATCTATGCAACAGTCGTCATAGCAACTTGTGTTATGCTAGCTCGTAGGCTCTGCTTAGTCCGCCCTAGCAAATTTTGTGCGATTTTTATTAGATTTATTTATTTTATTGGACATTAGACTAGACTTTTGCTTCTGCGCCCCCAGGTACATAAATCACAAGCCGACACTGTCTGACTTCTAGTCCTGTTGAAAATTTGTTAATTATGTTGACATATATATGTTGTGCAACTTGATTAACTGGGCGATATTAATATGGACCGATTATTATGAATAATGACCAAGACTGTCAATCAAATAATTAAATTTATTACTTTGACCGGCCCACATAAATTCGTGTGATTGATTAAGAGAATCAAGGCTTGAGATAGCTTGAATTTATCACTTGGACCGGGCAATATGAATACTTCCCTACTTTTAGCCGGACAATACGATAAATTGGGCGCGCGCGGAGTTAGGTAAATAGGTAATTAAGGAGGGGGTAGTGTCGCGAATCTAGCAAAGATAAATAACTCTAATCTCAATGAAATTCTCGCACAGTCCTACTGATGTTTTTTTTGTACCTTTCACTAAGAATTATGTGAGTTTCATTTCATATGTTAAACAAAAACACTATAGTTTTATATTTTTTTCCCAAGATAGGGTAGTCATTATTCAGATCGACTGGGAAAAGTGATTAGTTTTGCAGTTTTACTTACATTGCCCACTTGATAACGGGCATTATGTATATAGACCGATCATTGTTCATAGTGACCGCACTTCTCAATTTACCCGTAACATATGTTCACAAGTTGATTTTTGTTGATAATGAGATATTAGTTCATGAAGACTACAAACATTTTGAGAATAGAGACATGGAAATTATAGTAACTCCCACCCTCTCCTTAGCGTTTATCCTGAAGATGCTAACTTTATGGCATTGATAAGAGATTCTGTCTTCTGAGGTAGACGCATGTTCATCTTGTTCAGTTTAGAAACTCAGTGATACATTTTTGTACTCCAATTTGGCAAAATTTAATTTAAATTTGTTCTCATTTTTATCCGATTGCATCAGAAGAAGGATAATGTTTTTCGAGTGTTTGTTCATCTATTTCTTTGGCACGCTCTGTAGACTAAGCGGCTCGACATATTTCAACATATGAAGTGTCCTTGGATTCGTAGATTGTGGGAGTGCTATAATACAAGTAATTATAAATGATTGACCGTCATATTTCTTTGGCAGGCTCTGTAGCCTAAACGACTTGATCATGGTGGGGAGCAGATTGGGCACTACCTACCCTACAAAACTCATTGTCCACTCTAGAAATTTAGCTCCATCATCAGACATTCAACTTTACTGCACATTTGAGGAAGGCGCCAAGGAGAACGACAAAAAAAAAGATTTGTTTTTTAAGTCAGCGACATTATTTGTAGAGAGTTAAGCCCGCCGCACACGAGGCAATTTTCCATGCAATTTTGTTCACTTAATTTGCAGCAAGTTTTCTTGCGCACTGGGCCACTTTGAGGTACACTTTGTGTGACACTTATTCTCGCATCACACGATGCAAGCTGCGCCACTCATTCTAACACTAGAACGTAGACTTGGTAGATTTTCACATTACAAGTATGGAGGAGAGCAGGAGCATTTGCTGCAGTTATAGCTTGCGAATTACGAGACAGAAAAAAAAGAAGAAAAAACATTGGTCAAGAAAGTGATTTTTGAGAAGGAATCAAGGCCGCAGAGTTTTCAACATTTTGTTTGACGAGCTAGTAGGTTGTATACCAAACTTGAAAAACCTGGAAATGTCAGGGAATTTAGATAAACTGGAAATGTCATGGAATCGTCAGGGAATTTCCGATATTTGTCTGGAAAAAATACATCATAGGATATTTATGCATTATTATTCATAAAAGTATATTTTCACTCTTTAAGATACTAGGGCCATCTGTGCAAATCTATAAGTCTTCCAGATCTATAAATTCATGAAAAAAAAATTATTAAAGTACATTTACTTTTGTCGATTAATGTAAATTCGTTCATATCAAGTTCGTTGCGATTTTGTTTTCAATTCACAGATTTATAGGGTTCACACAGAATTGCAACATTAATCTGTGATTATATGTAAGCTTGCATCAAACTTTTGTTTTTTACTGTCTGGAATTTTATTGAAAATAACCAGGAAAACCTGGAAGTCAGGGAATTTTCATAAAATTTTTTGGTATACACCCTGAGCTGGGGTACGTAAACATTACCTAATTTCCACTAGCCATAATTTTTACTTATTTGTATCTTAAAACACCACAAAACACAATGTACTAATGAGGCACAGCATTCTGATGCGACATACAACTCAGTGATGTAATCACGTGATTTCGTCGTCTGCTTTGATTGGCTGTGGACAGCAGTCAGTGGCGCAGCAAGTGCGAAAAATAGCACCGAACCTATCTTGAAAAACAAGTCTCGTGGTAAGTCTAGTACCCCGCATCGCACCAAATTTCTTGCATCGGAGCAAGCGTGGCACCCAATGCGGCGCCAAGTGAACAAAATTGCTTGAAAAATTGCATCGTGTGCGGCGAGCTTTAGCTTTTGGGGTATTTATCAATGCATCAATGTCCCATCCAAAATTTGGAGGGTGCAACATGGTTATATCCGCTTTTTCACGCATACATATGAAATTGTGATAAAAATCAATTATATTTCTTCAACAAACATGCTCAGTGATAGAATTTTATTTTCTTCAACACTGTTTTGGAATTTGCATATTCCATAACCAGAAATTATGTTGGAACGAGTTAAATTCCAATAAATCGTTTAGAATGATTTCGTATTCCATTTAGAATAATTTCGACGAATCAAAAAACTTTGTTAGAGAAAGTATAGTCTACAACATGTTTGGAATGGCGTATTCCACACTCGCGAACCGTAATCCTCGCCTTCGGCTCGATTGACAAACTTTTAGAATATAGGCCATTCCAATACTTATTGTAGAATATACTATTTTCTATAATCACTATAGAATGTTACCCATTCCACACGCTGTATCGTGCGGAATAGGGGTCATTCCGCACGCTCAGAAGTTCCTAAGGAAACCGCGTGACGTCGCGAAAAAACTGTTTCATTGCTGTCATGATTTTATTTCGTTTTGATTTTTTTATCATTCCTCTTCAAAAAAGAATCAATATGAGTAATTTTAACAACGTTTGATGAATGGGAATAAGACCAATGAAACAAATTCTTTCTCAAGAAAACGGCATATTATGGTTATAGATATTTCCGCGGACACCTCTGACTGTAGAAAAAATAACATCCGTCACCTGTGCGGATCAATCATTCCATGCTCATGTGAATTCCGCCACTCAACTTTGTCTCGTGGCTGAATTATTCACATTCGCATGGAAATTCCGCACTTGTACCGGAATATACTAATTCTGCACCGTTTTTGCCCATCAGCAAAAAACGCAAATGCGCATAAATCGAAAAATCATATTATACAGTAGGATTCTTGAATACAATGATTTTTCATGCATTTCGGAAAAAACAGTGGAAACAATCGGCATCGTACAATTAATCTTTCTATAGAAAAAGTAATTACAAAATTTTTTTGATAAATTCAATAATTTTCAAAATACTTTGGGTTTTTTTTTGTCAAAAAACGCGATGTATTGCGTGGAAACATGAATATAACCATGATACACCCCTCGAATTTTGGTTGCAGCATTGATACCTTAATTAGTACTTCAATAGTTATTTCTCTGCAAAAAACTTGCTGACTTCTGAAAAAAATTTTTTTCTGAAAATTCCTCAGTAGAATCACTGAACTTTGAACTTTGAAATTGCTTCGTAACTTCCAAAACTTGTCGATTCTTCAAAAAGTTTGTTGGAATTACCGAAATTGAAACCTTGCGGTGGCTGACCAACTGGCCGGCTGCCCTCCCTAGGAAAACATCCTAGCTACGCCAATTGGATTGAAAGATTTTAACACATGAGGTGACGTTAAATTCGTTTTAATTATGGGGATGACATAGGGTATAATACAGGACGATCATGAATGACTGACCGTCACGTGACCTGTCAAAATTCATATAACGATCAAAATAACGTTCTACGGAATTAATATATACATTTGTACATATTTTATTATTTCTACAGGATACAAATAACACAAAAAAAGGTAAATTAATTTTAAGTATCAAAAAAACTCGACTGCTCAGGAAATGAACTGAAAAGATAGGAACAAGTTGGTTTTATAGAGCCCACCATTCAAAATCATCTAATTCCTACATTTTTTGAAGAAATACAGGTCACTGTGATGCGATCTTTAAAAATGTCCGTGAAACAGAATTTAATAAATTGTTAATAATCAAAATCTGATTTCTTAACCAAATTGCATATTCAGGAGTCAGTTTTTACACCATCATCCTCAGTAGGGCGGCATCTGTATACACATGCTTCGTCCTTATTGGGATTCTTCAGTACAATCTAGTAAGCCTCAGATAGTCGGACTTTTAAACCGCATGACTATGAAAATGGAGTTGATACATGGCACAAAAAATATGAATCTGCAACTTTTTGTTACAGTGTTCTGTATTTTTTCAAGCCCGCCACTTCAGTTGCATTATGGTACATGGCACTGCTGCAGATTTATACTTCTGCATGCCATGTATCAAATCCATTTTCATAGCCTTGCGGTTCACTATTTGAGACTGTTTCGTTTGAATGAAATTTTGTTCAAAATGGTGATTGACTGAAGATTTGAGTAACATTTTTTCAAATTTATTCGAAAAAATCTGACGTGGGCATAACGTAACTTACTCGTTTTGGATTTATCCAAAAAATTCAAAAAAATTATCAAGTAAAGGGCGCTTTCGGTCTAGTCGATTGCTTTGGAAACGGTAGGTCATCATTTTTACTTACTTGTACTAAGTTCAATAAAGTATTGTGAAACCAACAAAATTCACCTATCGAGATTTTGATGGAAATATCCGTTTTGAGCATCTCTGAATCCATTTTGACTATTTTTGGCTTGATGTCGGTACATATGTACGTTCGTGCGTTCGTGCATTCGGGCGTTCGTAACTCGCAAATCTCAAAACTGGTTGAACGTATATTATTGAAATTTTGTATTTAAGACTGGTATAGAGTCTAGTTGTGCACCTCGCATTATGGTTCCAATCGTCTGTACCGGAAGTGCACTTTACTTGAAACTTTTCTCGAATTTTTCTGATAAATCCAGAATGATTAACCGTAAGATGTTGAAACTCAGAATTTGAACTTTATCTTGAATCAGAATGGTCATCTGCTATTTTTGTATGAATCGGCCAAGTCAGAAGTGCACTTTACTTGAACTTTTTTAAATTTTTTTCCATAAATCTAGAGTTATGAGCCATAGCATATTGAAATTTAGTGCTTGAACTTGTTGTTGCATCAAAATAGTTATCTACTATTTTTTTATCAATCGGCCAAGCCGGAAGTGCAGTTTATAAGTATAACAGACATTCAGAATTTGCGGTATAAAACAATCAGTTTAATTGAAATGATAAGGTAGGCAATGATTATCTGTTGCCAATTTCTTAATTTTGTTTGACATGTCGAAATATTTTTCCTTAATTTTCATTTCGTAAGCATGACAAAAACGACAAAATTGGATCAGAACATGCTTTTTCATACTAATTTAAACTTAATTTTTATTATGTTGGTCGTGGGTTACACGGTCCAGCTTTAATTTCAGCATTATTGAACTCCCAATATACAAACTTATCAAACCTCTTGAAGGCATGAAAAACAAAATCAGGCACTGAAATCTTCGACTATCTGACGGTCCAAAAGTACAAGGAAATATTGTGAAACCGACAAAATTCACATATCGAGATTTTGATGGATATATCTGTTTTGAGCATCCCTGAATCCATTTTGACTATTTTTGGCTTGATGTCGGTACGTATGTACGTATGTATGTGTGTATGTGCGTAACTCGCAAATCTCAGAATTCGTCAAACGTATAAAGCTGAAATTTTGTATAAAAGACTGGTATAGGATCTAGGATCTTGATGTGCACCTCGCATTATGGTTGCAATCGTCTGTACTGGAAGTGCACTTTACCTGATACTTTTTTTGAATTCTCCGGATAAATCTAGAATGATTAGCCGCCGGATACTGGAATTCAGTATTTGAAATTACTGTAGCATTCAAATGATCATCTCTTATTTTCGTCCCAATCGACTAAGCCGAAAGTGCACTTCATATTACATACTTTTCGAATTTTTCTCATAAATTTAAAATAATCAGTCGCAAAATATTGAGATTTCGTAGTAAGCACTTTTATAGCATCTAGTTGTACACCTTGCATTATGATTGTGATCGGCTAAGCCGGGAGTGCAGTTTACTCGAAATATTTTTTTATTTTCCGCATAAATCCAAAACGATTGAACGTAAAATATTAGAATACAGTATTCAAGATGATAGTACTGTCTAGATGCTCATATCCTATTCTCATTGAGATCGACTGAGTCGAAAGTGCACTATACTTGACGATCTTGGAATTTTGCGCATGCATAAGTTCAGAACTGTTAGCCGTAGAATCCTGGAAATCAGAATTTAGGAATGTTCTGACATAAGAATGATGACTTACTGTTCCCATAGCAACCGACTAGCCGTGGAATGATGTGATGTAGTGTTTGATTATATACCGGGTGTTTCAGACCACCCGTACCACCCAAATATTTCGCGAAATGCTGAACGGATTAATAAAAGAAAAAATACGTGTGGAATTATTTCTAAGATTCTATTGAATAGTACCAAATTCAAGTCCACCCCTTCACCCCATGAGGGTAAAAAAATTTTAAATGGCAACCCCTACTTTTAAATGCAGATTTGGATTCTCAACTGAAAAATATGAAGTCTTTGTCTGAAACTTTTTTTCATGTTCCTGACAAATGGCGCTGTAATCGCAAAGATTAGTTATTTTTTGTAATTACGTCAACGGCTAATACTGAGTAATAAATAAATATTTCAGCCGTACATTGTTTCTAAAATTGCGGCGTAGGAGACGTACTTATAAACAAAATCCGGCAAGACTTCTTGTCAGAAGAGTCAAAGCGTTTGAAAATTTTTATTGTTGTTAGAGTGGTTTATAACAATAGGGAAGCTGCTGACATGTTGCAAATTTTGGGCGAGTGTCGTGGGTTCAGAGCAGCCGCCAGGAAATGGCAAGAACGCTTTCCCGAACGCACTCCACACTCAAAAAATGTGTTTTGAAGCCTAGGTTACTTAGTATTAGCCGTTGAAGTAATTACAAAAAGTAACTAATCTTTGCGATTACAGCGCCATCTGTCAAGAACATAAAAAAAAGTTTCAGACAAAAACTTCATATTTTTTAGATGAGAATCCAAATCTGCATCAAAATGAAGGGGTTGCAATTCGAAATTTGAAAGTTGCACCCACCCTACCCTCAGGGGGTGAGGGGGTGAACTTGAATTTGGTACTATTCAATAGAATCTTTGAAATAATTCCACACGTATTTTTTCTATTATTAATCCGTTCAGTATTTCGCGAAATATTTGGGTGGTACGGGTGGTCTGAAACAGCCGGTATATCCAATGATGTACAAGTCACGTGAAGTCCACGTCAGATTTTCAACTATATATTCTAAAATATACTAGACGGTACTATTGTCTTAAATACTAAATTCTAACATTCTACGTTCAATTATTTTGGATTTATGCGGAAAATTCAAAAAATGTTTCGAGAATAGTGCACTTTCGGTACAGACGATTACAACTATAATGCGAGGTGCATAACTAGACCCTATACCAGTCTTGAATACAAAATTTCAGCATTATACGTTTGACGGGTTTTGAAATTTGCGAGTTACGAACATACGCACATACGTACCGAGATCAAGCCGAAAATAGTCAAAATGGATCCAGGGATGCTCAAAACGGATATGAATTTTATTGGCTACACAATACTTCCTTGTACTTTGTACAAGTAAAAATTGTAATATTTTGAAACTTAAGCTTTGTTTATCATAAATGCAGATTGAAAGTCATATCGGAAAACATTTTGAGAGAATACCAAGCTCGCATTAGATTAAAACGGACAACCATAGACCAAGTTTTCACTCCAAAACAAACCATTACATATAGCTACAAACAAAATCTGCCACTGCAAGTGCTAACCATAGATTTCAAGTTATATGAGTTCGGTGAGAAATTGAATACCACCAAAGTTTAAAGTCCCTAGTAAAAAAATAAGACTCATTTGAATGACATAGACGGGAGCAGAAGAAAACGTAAGAATAGGCGGTCAAATATCAAAGAGCTTTAATATAAAAAAGGTTTAAGATAAGTAGACCTAATGTCACCGATACTATTTAACCTGATACTGAAATGGATCTTGAGGGAAGCGAGGATGTATACAAAAGGGACGGTATACCGGCAAAACATCAGAGCTTAGCGTACGCCGACGACATTGCAATCTTAACAAGAACTAAGAGTGAACTCCAGAAGATTTTTGGAAGATTGATTGAAGCAGCTGTAGAAATAGGCCTTTATATAAACGAATCAAAAACAAAATATATGTGACTAGACGGTCTCCCGTGTGTAAATTCGGTATTTAAAATTAGGACAATTGGTGGCAAAACGTAATCAGGAGTAATTGTTACCAATAAATGCTGAAAAAGGCTTGAAATCAAAACGCGGTTAGCTAAAGGTAATAGATGTGCAGGAGCTTTACAAAACCTATTAAAATCGAGATTTTTTTTGTGATCGGCAAAAATAATTTATAATAATGTAAAAAGACGGTACTTCATGGGACTGAATTGTGGACTTTAAACAAATGTCTGTCCCAGTTTGCAGAATAGATTTTATTATTGATTAAGGTGCAGAATTATATGCTTAAATTCATGTATCCGGAACAAAATTTTCTAGAATAATTAGAACAGGAAATTACGACAGTATGATTTCACATTAAAAGTCCCTTGCTCAAGAAATGCAGTCACGTCACTATCCTGTGGAAAATAGGAGACTTTGATGAAATAATGAGAATTGAAACATTCACAAAATTGTTTCAGTTGTAATAAGCGATTGATACAAAACTTATTTTACGATAATTATTAGATTTACAAATTTTAGCCAATAAGAACTGTTCCGAAATTTCTCCAAAAAAAAGAAGATTTATAAGACTGTAAGGATTTGGCTACTAGATTTTCGGTAATATTACAAAGTTTTTTGCTTACCTTGCACGTAGGGTCCTTTTTTGGGATGTTCTCGGACCTTGAGGGTCTTCCCATTGTTGTTACTATTCAACAAATCTTGAACTCTTTCATTATAAATCTCCAAATAACTGTAACAAACACCATATTTTCAAATCACTCGGAAAAAATATTAATTTTAAATTATTTCATATTATTCGCGTTCGCGTAAAGACATCACAAACCAAACTCCGGAATTTGTTGTCCGGATTGTGCGCTGTTGGGTAATTGGTTGTTTTCCCTACCTCCCTTCACCTTGTGAACTTTATCAAACCCTAAAACTACTCGACAAAGTGTGCGATTTGTCACGCTATATTTTATTTTCTCGACTCCGAAGTGATTCTTTGTTTTCTGTTGCTGACGTAAAGTTTAATCGTTAGAGGATTTAAATGAGAACTTGACGAAGGAACCACAAAAATAAGTTTAGAAATATAGCTGTTGGAATTTAATTAAAAAAGTTATTCATTTTATTTTATAGCTAATTTTGATGGTTGAATTTTACACATCGGAGTATCATACCTGTACCTATTATTCAACAGTTGTATATATACTTTTTTCTCTCACATAAAAACAAACTTTCGTGACAAAAAATATTAAAGAATAAAGTGAAACACTAAAAGAATCGTGCAAAAAATGAGTATCTTATATTCGTCGTAATTTTAGTAATAGAAAAGATTTATAAACTTCATAACATTTATGTGCTTTCCGTGCAAATTTTGCAATATTCAGAACAACAAATTCGCTTTCAATGGACTTATGAAACATAACAGGATTCTATTTTTGCTATACACTTATTGAAATCTATTCGTGCGTAGACTGAAACGGCTCAAATTGATCTACGCTCAAGGTCGAGATGCGAATGTTATCACAAAACATATAACGTTGGTTCTCACATTGTAGGTAATATAAACACGCATGCAACATATGCTCATATATGGAAATGAAATAGTAATTGTGTGAAGTTAAATTTGAAATTTCCAATTGTTTCATGACCTGGAATTTCCTTTCAAACTTTAAACATTTTTCCATTTATTTCAAGGGTGAAACGTTTACTGCACCGCAAAAATCTTTACACGTTGCGGACTACAAGCCAAAGATAGAGTAATTTATAAAATTTAGAATAATGACATTCAAACCATACTTGAAAATCATTACAAATAAAGCCAAACAAGTCAAAGACTTAAAGGTATATACAAGCCAAAATTTTTAGGCAAGGAATGGTGTAACTTTATAAAGTTTCATTCTCGCTCGACAGTATAATAAATTATATAAAATTAAATTCAGTAGCTTGTTTCCATTTTTGTAGACTTCTTGTCTCTAGTAATGATAATTTCATATTTTCTGTTCGCAGTTTGAAATAAACAAATAATCTGTCATCTATTTCTGTCGGTAGAAAACAAAAGCAAACATTTCCTTATTATAAATGTAAATTAATTAAAATTCTTCATACCTGACAGAGGTGCGCATTTCCTTTATTTCGTCTTCCGTTACAGAAGACTGAAAATATTTGAAGATATTTTCGCACAATCTTGGAGTGAGGCCAGGTTCATCCTTCAAAGAAAAAAGGAACATAAATAATACCTAATTAATGGTAAACTCTTGCATGCTTCATGCCTTGTTTAATAATTTAATGACTTCAAACAACTTTATGTATAATTTAATGTGGAAAAAAAATGTACCTGTAAACCCATCATGGTATATGTTTTGCCTGTAGAACTTTGACCGTAAGCGAGAACACAAGCGTTGTAGCGTTTTGACAAAGCATTTGATATTTCTTCTTCTATCATGGAAAATACCTGCATAAAATAAAAATTCAGCATTAGAACAGAAACACTGACAAGAAACATGTATTATTACTTCATCCTGAGTTGAGCTTTCTTCATAACAATAGTCAAAAGCGAATTTTCGCACACGTACTCTACTATCACCAGCATGATGCTTCGGCACCTACAAATGTAATTATGATTGATATTAAGCTGAATGAGTATTTTCTCAATTCCTATTGAACTTACTTTGAAGTTTGTGACAGATACTATTCCATTCTCAATAGCAACTGACTTCTCGGACTTCATTTCATTTTCTCTGTAAAATACAAACAAGACATGACAACTTTTCAACTCAGCAATGTCAAAAAATGTTGTATTTATAAACATGTCCATCTGTCAAATTAAATTAAAGCGTTTCACGCACCACAACTGCAGATTATAATTAGAATTACTTTTTGTAAGTTTTGAAAATTCTAGACGAGCTTACATGCATTCCTTCAGGCTACATTTCTTGAATGAATGAAATTCTCAGCAGGGTTTAAATGGCATTCGAACAATTGTTGGAAGATTTGGTAGTAATATGTTTGATCATTACATACATTTATTCAAAACAAAACTTTTTTATCTTAAATATTATCATGTACCGTACAGATGATGTGTGGATATAAAATTCAATGCATGTGCACTTAATTTACAAATATAATTTGTCTGAATCCATTTTGTTGATAATTGTTTTCATGATAGCAAATATCTAAATCAAATAGCAATTAGAATTTATCATAAAAATATTATAAAAAATCTGACGTGGATATCACGTGACTTACTTGTACATGATTAGATATATATAATCGAACACAAAATCTTATCATTCCACGGCTAATCGTTTTGGATCTATTCAAAAGATTCTAAAAATCTGTCAAGTAAAATGCGCTTTTAGTCTAGTCGGTTGCTATGGAAACAGTAGGTCATCATTCTTATGCTACAACATTCCTAAAAACTGATTTCGAAGATTCTACGGCCAACAGTTCTGAATTTTTCCGCAAAATTAAAAAATAAATTCCAACTGAAATGCACCTTCGGTTCAGTCTATTGCTATGAAATTAGAAGGCAATCATTCAGATGCTCCAGTAGACTGAAATACCAAATTTCAATACTCTTCAGCCGATCGTTTCGAATTTATGCAAAATATCCCAGAAGACCGTCAAGTATAATGCCTTTTCGGCTCAGTCGATCTCAATGAAAATATGATATGAGCATCTAGACGGTACTATCGTTTTGAATACTGAATTCTAATATTCTACGTTCATCGTTTTGTTTCGAGAAAACTGCACTTCCGGTTCAACCGATCGCAATCATAATACAAGGGGTACAACTAGATGTTATAGAAGTGCTTAATACGAAATTTCAATATTCTACGACTGATTGTTTTAAATTTATGAGAAAAACTCGAAAAGTCTGTTATAAGAAGTGCACGTCTGGCTTAGCCGATTAGCATGAAAATAGAAAATAACCATTTGGATGCTGCAGCAATTTTAATTACTGAATTCCAGTATCCTATGGCTAATCATTCTGGTTTTATGCGAAAAATTGAAAAAAAGTTTAATGTAAAGTGCACTTTTGTTACAGATGATTTCAACCATAAAACGAGGTGCACATCAAGACCCTATACCAGTCCTAAATACAAAATTTCAGCATTATACGTTTGACGGGTTTTGAAATTTGCGACATACAAACGTACCGACATTAAGCCAAAAATAATCAAAATGGATTCAGAGATGCTCAAAACTGATATATACATCAAAATATGATAGGTGAATTTTGCCGGTTTCACAATACTTCTTTGTACTTGTACAAGTTAGTAAAAATCTATGAATTATATAAAAAAAATTGAGGAACAAGTAATTCATGATAAGAATTATTTCTGCTTTTTATACTTTTTGGTAAAAAAAAGTAGACTGTATAGCTCGAATGGATATGCATCTATCGCACACAAACATTTGAGACACGACCCAGAAGGGAGAGTACCTTCAAATTATGTTTTCAAAATATCACGGCAGCCATGTTAGAAACAAAAGAAATGTTATTTCTTGAAAGTTGTGTTAAACAAAGTCTAGCATTTCATTATTAGTTCAAGAGCTGGCTGCAAAAAACCCGGCAGATCGAGTAACTGAATGAATTGTTTATCAAACGTTAGTATTCTTATGCCTTGTCCGTATAGTATAGTAAGTTATAGGGTCCTTGGTAGTTGTCAAAATCTACCTGCGCGCAGCATACCTGCACAGCACACCTATACAGATGACAATAGCATGAGACTTGAATGCCTATGTCACACCAAACAGTAACCATGAGTGGCCATGAGTGATT
Source organism: Dromius quadrimaculatus (assembly GCA_963989225.1). Taxonomy (NCBI): domain Eukaryota; kingdom Metazoa; phylum Arthropoda; class Insecta; order Coleoptera; family Carabidae; genus Dromius; species Dromius quadrimaculatus. The sequence continues at coordinate 12,551,577 of OZ022328.1, forward strand.
TCATTCATGAAACAAAAAAACGCACTTTCTCTGATTAAATACATTCCAATAAAAATAATAATCAACCACAACAAACGTCAAACAGAACGACAAAGTGAAATGAGTAGCATATGATGCGCATAAAGCTAGCTGAATCTTTTTTCATGGGTGGTCACTGTTCAAAATTAGAGGATTCGCTATTTTCATGAGTGATGGGTGCGTTCTGTTGTTTCATGAGTGTTCACTCATAGCCACTCATGGTCACTGTTTGGTGTGACATAGGCATAAGGTATAGAAAGTGGTGTGCCAGGTATTTGTAATAGGCATAGACGTGGCACTCTTTTTTTTTTAATACAGAAATGTTGAAACTTTTATTTGATCATTGTCTGAATCTGTTACTTGATAGATCATATAACTAACCAAAAAAAAATTTAAAAAGTGGTGTGCCAAGGCTTAGGAACAGGATTTGACGAGGCACAGTAATAAATCGTTGGACAGTTTATGTCTGCATTTTATAAAAAATTATATTGAGGTGGACAGAATGACAAATGATATGATATTCACTAGTCTGGCATTGATGATCCAACATCACGGAAATTCCACGAATTGCTTTTCATGCAATTGTACGATTATAAAAGAAGGTTAATGTTTGAGCAGAGTCGTCAAAATTTGGTGGCAGTTTTTGAAGATAATTGTGCTCAAAATTCAAGGTTGGCAAGTGGTTCCATATTCCATGAATTTAAACGTGGACAGTGTCACCTGGAAGTTGAACAGATACCTCGAAAGCCTGTATTAGCTGTTAATTATCAAAATATTCGTGCTGCGGAGAAATTGCTGAAGAGAAGTTGGAATGTTACTCATAGAGAAATTAAGAGAAGTGTAGGCATTGTAGATGATATTTCTATATTTGTTGAGCCTCAAACAAAAAACCCTTGAGTGGTATACATTCGTGCTCCGCAAATTTGGGGTATTTAAGGGGGTATATAATATTATACATGTGGTGGATATTGATTCTACAATTATGACCCCTAAACAGTCAGCAGTTTGGGTCTCCAAAAATGAAAATAAGTTCAAGAAATTTGTGCACGAGTAAAGTTTGTACAAGAAAATGATTTGATTATTATAAATAGAAAGTTATATCTGGTAATAGTCAATGTTTGGTCCAGATCAATATTTACTTTCTTTTGATGTATTTTGCTGCAATATTTTTTTTTGTGAAAAAATAAAAAATATAGTTTCGGTTTCATTTCAAGTCTTCATAATTACGAATAGCAGATTCTTTGGACGCTTTTAGCTTCTAACAAAAAGAAGAAAAAAATTTCGACGGCGTCTCTCCATGGAAACATAAACACACGCGACACTCGGCGCCCTCTGCATCTATTTTCTACTTCCTTCGTCTTCTTGTATCTCCGCTGTTATTTTTAAACCTTGTTTCCGCTGCGAGGGGCCGTAAAAACACCAACACAAGCATACAAAAGGCACCTGAGACCGACGTAAGTCAACGAAGAGAACATTAAGTCGATTTATATTTGCTCAACACATAAATTCTTACAGAAAAGCCGTCTACATTAATAACTACATAGAATGAATGAAACGGGGTTCTACGAATAGAAAAATGTTCTTTGTAATTTTTATAATATTTCTATATCGGTTGTTCCTATACCTTAAAGTTGAAATTATTAGAAGAAAATATCAGTGGGAAATTAGCAAATAAATATTTTGGGTGCGAGCATTTCAGGCAGTGAAAACAATGTAGTGAAATAAAAAAATAAATACCTTAAGCGGTCTAACTATTTATAGATTAATCACTTTTTTGCGCACCTGCTACCGCTGTATTTATTGATGAATACCGATTATAAAAATTTCGTCCAATAGATATTTATTGCGGCAACTTCATCAATATCGACGATACTTTATTCATTTAAAATATTCAATTGATTTATAAATTTAGATAAATATTATAAGTTGAACACACGAAGGCTGTTTTAGGCAACATATTTGGTTTCTGGAAGCTCTTTAAGCTTGTACTCCTGCCACCCCGTAAGTCCTAATAAAATCTATTTTTATTTTTTACTAAAATGAGAAATGTTAAATTTAGACGATACTCAAGATTACTCATAATCGGATTCACTTATTCACAATTCATTTAATTGCAAACAATAATGAATATGTGTCTTTTCTTTTGACATCAATGTTCTGTGTGTAATTTTTTATTAAATTAAATTGTTTGTATTTACTATAGAATGATTGCATACAAACCAGATTTACATACCCACATTGCTCTGATGATCGTATTAAAAAGCCTCTGAAATTTTACATCGGCTGAGTATTCATCGGGGAATTTTCTACTACACATGTTTTTTCTAAGATTGGAAAACAAGAAAATTTTATCTTCAACACTGTTTTGGAATCTGCACATTCCAAAACCAAAATTTATGTCGGAACAAGTGACATTCCAACACATCGTTTCGAATTATTCCGTACTCCGTTTAGAATCAAACCATCAACATTTTCAACGAATCAGAGTCTGTTAGTTTGGTTACTATGATTACTTCGTAGCGATTCAGGTATTTCGGTCTTTGCGTTTTACGTTTCATAATTCTGAATGTTCCTCTTGAATTCTTGGTGAATTTATAAAATTTCGTTGAAGAACGTATAGTCCACATCATGTTTGGAATGACGTATTCCAAACTCGCGAACCGTAGTTCGCTCGTATGGGATAAATGTTATTCTATTACTATCTGTAGAATATTCTATTGTGGGTGGTCGACTAGTAGCACTCTCAATTCACGTAAAAAAAGTAGGACTTTGTACCGCTCTTCCTGATCTATACATGATACTTATTGCCTTGTTTAGTTTTGTATCATTGTTTCTGATGAAGATTTTTGGATATAGAGAGACGAAACATCAAAAAATATTAAGAAATATACAGAATTTAAACCAAAAAACCTTCTGATTAACAATCATTTCCTCAAAAAACTCGAAGGTTTGTAATACTTGATGTAACTTATTGGAAATTATAAAAGAATGTACAAAAGTTTGCGCTTGTATATTAATTGAGAATAGCTTCAGATCTTAAACTTTATACCCAGCCTTTTATTGTAGCTAGACTTTAAGAAATTTGATTGTAAATAACAAAATTAAAAATAGAGACAGAAATCGTAATTGTTGTATTAATAAAATTAAGTGTAATCAGTGTCAAAATCAATCAATTGAATGTAAAAGATCATTTCATATGTGATCGTATACGTTGGATAAAATGGACTAAATTTCGAAAAATCTCACTGAAACAAATTACACTTGCAGCATTATTAACTTGGAAATTATTTTGGATTAAAATATTCTCAAAGCATTTAAAATTCACCTATTCTAAACGATCAAGTTGATTTATTCCAATCAGAGTTTTTCAAGTACCTATTAGGAAAAACCATTAATCCTTCCGCACCATAATGTATTACCAATTAGTATATTCTTTTGTAAATCCTGATGATGGTCAAGTGGTCTAGCAAACCGAAAGCAAATAAGTTCTCTAATATAAATTTGGTGAAACGCACAAGTATTATGAGCCTTTGAATTTATTTTGAAAAATATTTCAAGTGCTTACTACCGAGTCTATCAACATTATTAATTTTCTTGTTTTAGCTTCTCTCGCACACTACTTTTGTGAGCTTTTTTTTATTTTGATTGTTATTCGGCTTAGATTTTACGGTCATCCATTATAATATTTTACACCTCCTTCGACCATCGGTGCGTTTTTTTGTTCCTGGGTCAACAAATGTGCTGATGCAAAATGTTATCTAATCTACAATGCCTAAGCCTTGCTGAAATTCGATTACCTCACAGCAATTTTTCCGCAGCACGAGTTTTTTTCAGGTTTCCAAGTAACTGTTCATTTTTCAGGTGGTATCGTCCACGTTCAAATTTATGGGAACACTTGTCAACCAAGGATTTCGAAGGATAATTATCTCCAAAATCTACCACCAAATTTTGATGACTACTCGAAAAATAATTCTTTTTTATAATCGTACAACAACGTGTAGAATGATCAATTCCAGATTTATGAATATAAAAAATTCGTCACTTTGTCAACTTTAATTCAATCATTTTGAAAATGCAATTGTAAACTGTCTATGAATGGATATTTAATGGATATCCTTTTCATGTTTTTCGCTTTCATGGTCTGCTACTCACCATTTTTAGTACAGATCTCGTAATTAATCTAGCTGCACTATTATAATGAAGACAGCAGACCGAAAAATCAAATCGAAGTGAAAAAATAAAATATTTTTCATGGGTGCTTGCTCTCTATAAAGTGACATCTGTGAGTCAAACACTTGTTTCTAACAACTGAAAAAATCTGACGTGGATATCACGTGACTTACTTGTACATCATTGGATATATTTTTTGCATAAAATAATACGATAATAAAACACAAAATTCCATCATTCCACGGCTAATTGTTCTGAATTTATTAAAAAAATTCTAAAATCTGTTAAGTAATGTGCGCTTTCGGCTCAGTCAGTTGCTTTGGAAACAATAGGTCATCATTCTAATGATAAAACATACCTGAATACTGATTTCTAAGATTCTACAGCCGGAAATTCTGAATTTATGCGCAAAATTAAAAAAAAAAATCATCTGAAGTGTCCTTTCGATTCAATCGATTGTTATGAGAATAATGAGCAATTATTCAGATGCTACAGCAGATTGAAATACTGAATTTCAATACCCTCCAGCTGATTGTTTCTAATTTATACGGAAAATTTCAAAAGACTATCAAATAAAATGCACTTCCGGCTCAGTCGATTTCAATGAAAATAGGATATGAGCATCTAGAATTCTAGACGGTACTATAGTCTCAAATACTGAATTCTAATAATCTACGTTCAATCGTTTTGGATTTATGCGGTAAATTCAAAAAATGTTTCAAGTAAAGTGCACTTCCAGTACAGACGATTGCTATCATAATGCGAGGTATATAATGAATTCATGCGGCAAATTCGAAAAGTCTGTTATATAAAGTGCACTTTCGACTCAGCTGATTGGTACAAAAATATAAAATAGCTATTTAGATGCTACAGCAATCTCAAATACTAAATTTCAGTATCTTACGGCTAATATTTCTGGATTTATGCAGCAAATTCAAAAAAAGTTTCAAGTGAAGTGCACTTCCGGTACAGACGATTGCAACAATAATGCGAGGTGCACAACTAGACCCTAGGCCAGTTTTAAATACAAAATTTCAATTTTATACGTTCGACCGGTTCTGAGATTTGCGAGTTACTAACGCGCATAGAATAACATACGTACTGACGTCAAGCCGAATATAGTCAAAATGGATTAAGAGATACTCAATTGCTCAAAACGGATATTTACATAAAAATCTCAAAACATGAATTTTGCCGGTTTCACAATACTTGTACTCTGTACAAGTAAGTAAAAATATGTGTAATAGAAAAAGAGCTACGAAGAATGTTAAAACCAAAAGTAAGTAGGAAGAATAGAAGTTATAGACTAGAAAAAAATAGAATGTATAAGTGGAGTCTATACTTATTTGTAATTTTCAACCAAATTTAATATTGAAATATCATTTTCTTTGATTCGGAGCATAATTGTTGTAGATAGTCTTCTAGAGGTAAGAGACAGGGTTAGTCACATTTTTAGCTTGATACCAGTATTTTGACATTTTTATGTCACTCAAATAATAACAATGGGAAAAGGATTGCTACTACGACAACTATTGACTTAGAAGAATGAATAATAATGCATTAGATTTCAAGCATCGTATTTAGTTGTTACATTTATAAAACACAGGTTCATTTCTAACTAGTAGAGACAGCTTCTTGATATCATTTTAGAGACTTTCGACACATGAATCAACTAGCGGACAATTGGAGAAGTGATTTAATGTCGTCATCATTGAAGATTGTCTTCCAGAAGTGAGAGACAGGAACAAATAAGTTTCTTTACCTTGATATCACTTTTTGACATTTGTATGTCATCAAACAGTAACAATAGCACAATATTCAACTTCTATGATTAATAATAAATAAGGAAAATTATTGCTCATGAATTCAATTTGATTTCAAGCATCGTCTTTACGTATTACCAACATAAATTTATAGATCATATTGCTCGCATTAACATATAAGGCCACATAAATGTAACTATGTCATGACGACATTGACATAGAGATTAAAGCCTGTCTCCAAGCTATTTCTACGAATTAGAAGAATAGGACCCCATATCGTTTGCACCAACATATAATATTCAAGTCCCTATAAATGAAACTATGTCATGACATCATCGAAAAGAGACTGTGACCTCTGTCTCCAAACTGTCTATTGATTACAGAAGGTACAATGATTATATTAGTGCTAAATATTTCAATGTTCAATATAATATCAGTGTCAATTATTATTTTAACAGAATTCCGATGAAGATCAGTGACTAACGCACTTTGGTGTATAGAAATTACAGGTGAGTGCATCATCATGTGCTGGTGAAAATGATGTAATTTATTTTCGTGCTTAGCCATGTAATTATCACAAGACTAGCAAAAAATACGTTCCGGTCCTGCCAGGGAAGTAAAAATATACGAATGTTACAGTAAATTGCTAACAAAAAAAAAGCAATTACTCTTTTGACCATAATGGTTCAGTATACTTTTAGAAATATTTATTTACCAATTTTCAATTTGAAGTCTAGAATTGATATAACACTTATTCACGTGTAAAATTTTGAAAGATAAGAACTATTACTATTGTAATACAGTTTAAAGTTGCATTGCATAAAAATTGCATATTTTGGCATGTGTTTCTATTAAGTTTGTTTTGATGCGCGTAACCTATTTTACAAAATATTTTATTTTTAGATCGACAATATAACATACTTGTATCTGCAAAACTGTAATGGAAAAATAAATTGGAAGGCAATTTATGTGACATTTGAAGACAAAATTATTCGATTGAATAAACTTTTTAGAACATTTATTTTTTTCCAAATAAATAATTCCGTTCATAATCTTTCACAATATCCATCGATCAAGTATGTTTACATGAATTTTGATTTTATTATCCACCTCTGAAGGGTTAGGTTGTTATCAAGCAACGTGCATCCGAAAAGTGTCAAAATTATTTAATGATCTTGTTAGTAATCTGCTATTCAATTCAAGACAGTCATTATTATGTTATTTATTTAATTGCTATTATATGTCTCAATCTATCAAAACATATCAACTCCAATTGTAAATTGAAATGTCAGCCTCCAGTCTCAATTATTTTGAAAATTTAAAAATGTAACTGTACCTTCGCGACATGGGACGCACCCTAACAGCCACTTTTAAGTTACTCATTTCACTTTTAAAATATTTTACTTCGTCAAATGGGCACTTGTTTCGCATCTCATGCTTGTACATGTGACACTGAAGACGCTGAGCGTCCTCTGGAGCCTGCGAAGCATCTGAGAAGTTGGGAGCAGGATTTATTAAAAGAACAAGGCGTCCGCGCTGTAAATAAGACTGATTCACGGTTAAATTAACGGGCCGTTAACCTTAAAACATTGGCAAATGCATGCGGAAAAACAGAAAAACGCGCTACCTGATAAATTGCAATGTAATTGTTATAAGAGACCTAGTGCTAATGTTAGTTTAATGAAGCAAGATATAAAATATGCACAGAGAAGAGGACTATGGAATCTGATCGAAGAATTTTGAATTATAATTACTTTTCTAACTAAACGAGACGACCAAAATCAAAAAAGTTTTGAGTTATGTGAAATTTCAGAAACGTACCACATGCTGCCATCTCTCCGATTTCTCGTCCAACAACCCATAGGTCGATGAAAAATATATCTTATAATTGAAGGTTGAATCAGTAAAAGTTAATTGCAAAAAAAATAAAAGGTCCAAATCAAATAAGTTTAGTCCAATAATTGTTTCAATAAATGCAGTCATTCGATCTTGGAAAATTGAGTAATCTCATATTGGCAAATAAACATAAGCGATACTCTATCTGGTGGCAGAATTTTAAACTAGTGATGTTAGGATAGATTTGGCGGGCTACATATATAATATACATGAGCTTATAATCAAATCAATAAATCATATTCTATATTCGGTTATTTAATTAGTATTCATAAAAAACATATATGAGATAATAATTCTGAATGATTTTAGCAAAAATTCATCGAAAAATATTGTGTAAATTGATTGAAATTTCAAATACAAAAATTTACCATGGAGGATTATGTGAAGTAGTAATGACTGATGAAGCCATAGCCTACGCATTCGCTGTCTGACAGTTGATATAATAAGGTTGTTATTTCGTTTTGTTGTACTTTTTACTTTTAAATTGAAAAAGAAGATAGAATCCAAAGTTTTAGAGTTTTTCAAAATCTTTTCTTTCATGCAGGACATTTCAGATATTGCAACTGGTGAATATTTTTGTCTGGATTCTTTCCTATTTATCCAGGTATACTTTACAAATACAAATTATCTTCAAATAATTGATAGATTTTTTGAAACAACAAACAGTGCAACTAATAAGTTCTAATCTAATGTTTATTTAACAAAATTAAAAGGCATTCTCGAGCCACTTTTCAACACATGGTACACAATAAAAAAAACTGCAGTCATATGCTTGCAACTGTCGCTGTTTTCTGCTTTGCAAGAACAACTCATATTCTCAATCTTCAAGGCATCATATTCATTACAATTCAATTCTCCTTCAATTTCATACGGATTCTCAAGCACTTTTGATGTTTATATGCAAGAGCATGCAAAAATACTCTCTTGTCACTATCATCATTTAATTTTCGACAGAATAATATAATGTCAAGCATTTACTAGCTCTTCACCCTTATTTACACAGCTTGACTGACATTTGCATCAAAATATTCTTGAAGTTTCAATATCATCATCTAGAAATTAAAGGTTAAGTTCAATTTAAAAATATGAATTAAATATAAATAAACAGATGGAATAATTCACTTGCCTGGTACTTACGAACAATATACTTTTAAAAAATATCCATGAAAAAGTAAATCTTTATTTCATATTCACGATTTTTATCTTTAAAAATCGTGAAAAGCCCATTTAAATACATGTAAACTTCAAGTTTATCCTAACTTAGTTAGTTCAAAAATATCCGCTGCGGCGCTGCGATCTTAAATTTATTTGCCAATAGCTTTAAAACATGCTAGATGCTGCCATCTCTCAACTTTCTCTTAGACTAATCTATACGTCGGATAAAAAATTATTTGAAATTGCTGCAAAGAAATTTAGCAGAGTTAATAGTGGCGTTCGTTTTACACGAAATCTCACTGAATCTCACCTCAACTCAAGTCGGTAGCGTTCGATTTGTCATAGCGCAACTGAGATAAAGTGAGAAACTCACTGCCCCCCTTGCCGATGCTACACTCCCAATTTCGCTGACTTGAGTTGAGATTGAACTAAGATTAAGTAGTGGGGATAGAGGGAGATTTGAACAGAAAAGTAATGAATGTTAAAACTTTGCTTCTGACTTCAACTTTTTATTATTGCCAAAGGTACATATTGCACTACAAACTATTATGAAGGAAAAAATAAAGAGTATAAAAAATATTCTACTGGTGAGAGAATAATAACAGTCTAGTACGCATTACATTGAATTTTACTTGTATCCTCCACATTTGCAGTCTCCATTTATAATGTTTTCCTACATTTACTTTTATCAAGTATTCCTCTTAGATAATTTTTGTGTTTACAAACAGCTGATAACTTTCACGACGCTAGAAGTAGCGCGGAAAATTGTGTACCAATAGAATTCAAGCTCTGACAGATCATGTGATCAACTGAGTTAAAACGAGATTGTAGTTCGTTCGTTTTACAAGAGTCAAGAGAACTCTCTCAACTTATCTCACTTATCTCATCTCATTTTGAGATGGAATTTTTTGTAAAACGAACGCTACTAATGTTAATGCCATGAGTTCAATGTTAAGATGCTTGCTACAAATGTGAAAATTGAGGAATAGCTACGAAAAAAGTGACATCTATTAGTCAAGTGCTTGTTAGAATTAAAAAATAATGCAGATTGATAGATACTATAGATATGTGAAACTTTTTTTGAATTTTGATCAAATGATTCTGAATATTTAATTTATAATCTCCAAGTTTTTTTGAGCACATCTCTTAATTTTTATTGCGACAATAATCAAAACAATGGCGAATGTGTTATGCCGCCCTATAAAACCCCACGTATAAAAAAAAATATTGATTTAAGACTCAAATATCTTCTAAATTGATTCAGAGAAGAATCTCATTTTTAATCGACTTCAAAAAAGAAGGAGGTTCTCAATTCGTCGGGTTCTTTTCAGTTTTTTATTGTCATAATATGTTCAGTGATAGTTCTTTATCACGTGAGCCGATTTCAATGATTCTTTTTTTATTAGGAAGTGGAGTGGTTCTATGTTAATTTAAAGGGTGAATTCCATTCCCAAAGGTAAAATAAGGGTGAAAGGATAATTTTGATTCATATATGCTAAGTAATAATGATTTACCACATGGATCGCTTTCGACGATTAACTTTTTATTAGAAAGTAAGTACCTGAGGGGTTGTCCTACATCAATTTAAAGGGGAAATTCTGCTCCTAACGTAGGAATGATATTCTCGCTGATTGAGAGTTTTACTAACTTGTTTGAATAGGCTATACCTCGAGGATGTTTTCCTTCAAATTTTATGCGAAAATTCTACATCCAAGAGTGAAATGATGCTTTTTATTAAATAGGCTGTACATTGAGGTTGGTCCTATTTGATGAGATATGTAATACCGATTTCAAAACAGATAACGATCTAATATTTCAATGATAATAGAGCAAGATCCCAGGCCCGCCAGACCTTACTTATTTTCTGAGAAACAAAATGTGTGGAATAGAGTAGTGTTAGTATGACCTTTGATCATACGCATACTAGCTAGTTTGTGGCGACGGCCAATTAACAGATACGAGGTGCTAGCGGTACGTTAAGGCATTACTCACTTTCCTTAAGGTCTTGAGTGCTGATTTTGAGGTATGTTTCAGAGAATATTGTTGAAAATTGATAATCAACACTGCTAAACATTTTCCATCGGTGGTAATTTCTGCAAGACTCTTTAAAGCTCACAAAGAATAACGTGATCTTGCTTATAATTTCAGTGCTAATTTTTATATATGACACTCAGGGTACAATTTCAATACTTTTTGTTAACAACTAGATAAATCGTAGGGGTAAACATCCCCCAGACACATCTTAAATATCGCTGTGAGTAAAAGCGCGAGGTCACTATTTGTAGGCTTGATAGTAAGTGAAGTATCTATGGGCATCCAACTCTTCCTTGATCTGGTTATTTATAAAAAATCTTGAAATTACTCACTGAGTATTATATATAAAAATTAGGACTCACACTATAAGTAAGATAACGATATTTTTTGCGAGCTTTAAAGCGTTTAGCAGGAATTACTGCCGATGAGAAGTGTCTGGCAGTGTTGATTATCAATGTTCAACAATATTCTCTAGAACATACATAAAAATCAGCACTCAGACTTCAAGAAAAGAGAGTATTGTCTTGATGTACCTATAACACCTCGTATCTATAAATTGGCCGTCGGCTCAAGCTAGTAAATATGTGTATGATCAAAGTACCGACTAACATTATTCTAATCCACAAATTTTGTTTCTCAGAAAATAAGTAAGGTCTGGCAGGTCTGGGATCTTGGACTATAACGCCAGCAGTGACGTTATCTACTCATTTACCAGTGGCGGCCTCTCTTGAGCAATGGTGAGTGAGCAATGGTGAGTGGCGCAGACTAACTAGAGTTTAAAAAAATAGATTTCTATATTTTGAGATGCTATCTATTGTCCAATAGACTAATTACTAACTAAAGTAAAAAAAAAAAGTTATTTTTCGCCAACTGTCAAAAAACATGATATTTTTGTATTGTTATGGATACGCAAAGTTCGTGATTTTTTCACTAGTGAAAAAATGAAACATATTTTTTCACTATTGAAAAAATGAAACACATTCTTTTCCTAGTGAATAAATAAATTCTATTTTTGCACACCTAATCCAATATAATTCAGTTTAGTAATGCTACAAGGATAGAAACAAACAGGTATTCAACAAAAAAGAAATATGAATTTGTACATAAAACTACTTATGTTTGAATATAAAAATTAATTGATGACAGTTGTTTATTTATCAGACAACAATTGCGCATCCTTTTGGTTACAATACCCAGGTGATTGCAAATTAGTTTTATTTTGTAATTTTTTCCTACATTTTACTGAATAAAACAATAATTATTATTGTTGATCTATTATTTTTTGACAGTTGGCGAAAAAATATTGTTTGTATTTCATGGGCGAAGTGATTGTATTTTTTGTTGCGCTTTGAAATTGACATTCTCACGCGCAACAAAAAAAACAATCACTTCACACACTTCACACACTTAAAACAAAAATAACTATTGTTTAACTAGGCAAAAAATGAAAGATTTATTGACACAGCTAGAATTTCATAGACGAGTGGTACCATCTATCATATAGTAGACTAACTATAGTTAGAAAAAAAAAATGGGGTTCTATACTGTAAGTAGTGCAATCAACCGTCCAGTAGACTAACTACTAAGAGAAAAAAAAATTTGTCCAGAATAGTCCTTTCACCAATTTTTGTGACTAATTTACAGTAATTGAGTGATGCAATGGCTTATCTGCATGAATATCCCATTCTTAAATTATAAATTTGGAACTTTGATAAATTATTTGTGATAAGTGACCTTATGTCACGTTTCCTGTTTCACGGGGTTATCAACGATATATTATGTAAAGAAATTTGTACAAATTAGTATTTGCTATTGGAGCGTAAAGATTTAATTTTCTCTCAGTGGTGGGGCATATATTTTAAAATCTCAGTTGAACGAAAAACTATTTTATTATACTTGTGACTGTTGCAAACTTTAAAAAAGCGAAAAAATGGAACGTGAGTATGAGATATTTTATTTAAGTGTAATATGTAATTGCTTTTCTATTACTTTTAGATATGCGTGAGAATATGAATCGGGCTCTTAGAGCCCAAGCTTTTAGCGCCACTCAATTGAGAGTAAGTTAATAGAATTATAATAAATTTCCTATACAAAAATTAAACTCTGTTAATCTTAGGATACGAATTTTGATGAAATCTATTCAGAACCTGCGCCTCCAGAGGCTTTAAGGGTTTACAGAGGCCCAATCAACGGACTAACGGGGATTTTTGACAGCTCAATAGGCGGTATTATTGCTTATTATCGTGAAAAGGTACATATTATTTCACTTTTCAAGAGTTTTCATCTAGTTTATTTTTTATTTATAGGATTTAAATCATCTTTTGCATTTTTTTTTTGAGGGGGCAATAGTATTTTAGTAGTAGAGGTAGTAGTCATAGATATACGGTTTTTTTTTTATATTTATGAGTATTTAGTGTTTTCAAATTCTTAATTATATTATATTTGTAATTTTTTTGAAAAAATAATTTATATATCTATTATTTTCTAGATTTTTACTGAACATTGATAAATTATATACACAGAAGACTGATAAAACACCTCAACACCTCTACAGCTTTCTCGGGAAGAAGAATATCATCCAATATTTCTTTATTCTTATTTATATTGATTCTTCTTTTTGTTTTTGTTGTTGGTGTATCGTTTTGATTAAATTGCTTGCAGGAGGGCTTTGTATTAGTGGATACTTTCTTTTCTTCATATTGTTGTCATTATTTTCTTTCACTTGCTGTAAATAAATAGTTAAAAATATTTCTTACAAAAAAAAAACCCAATGAAATAACTTATCATTTTTTTCATTTTATACATTAAGCTTTTTTTCAACAAACAATACAATAATGGAAAACTAAATGATTTGTATCACTTGGAATGGTAAACTCTTACTGAATTGAATATACATAAATTTTTTCATATATACAAATTTATCATTAAAGAATTTGAAAATTTGTGCACTCAATTATTGTAAATCAATTACAAAAACTAGTAAATAGAATATTCAATTACGTAGCTCATAATATGTAAATCTCTCACAGATATAGAAATTTATTTTTTTAATCTCTGGATAGTCTACTAAACAATAGATGGTACTAGTCACAAATATAAGAATCTATTTTTCTTTGTACTAAGTTCAAGGAAGTATTATGAAACCGACAAAATTCGCCTTTCGAGATTTTGATGCAAATATCCGTTCTGAGCATCCCTGAATCCATTTTGACTATTTTCGGCTTGATGTCGGTACGTATGTTCGTGCGTTCGTTTGAAACTCGCAAATCTCAAAACCGGTTGAACGTATAATGTTGAAATTTTGTATTTAAAACTGGTATAGGGTCTAGTTGTGCACCTCGCATTATGGTAACAAACGTCTGTACCGGAAGTACACTTTACTTGAAATTTTTTTTGAATTTTTCTAATGGATTCAGAATGATCAACCGTAGGATGCTGAAATTCAGTATTTGAACTTGATGTTGTATCAGAATAGTTATCTGCTATTTTTGTATGAATCGGCCAAGCCAGAAGTGCACTTTACTTGAAACTTTTTTTAATTTTTTTGCGTAAATCTAGAATGATCAGCCATAGCATATTGAAATTTAGTGTTTGAACTTGTTGTAGCATCAAAATAGTTATCTACTATTTTTGTACCCATCGGCTGAGCCGGAAGTGCAGTTTGTATGTATAATTCCTGTATTACACGATTCAATTTATTCATGAAGATATTGTTACGTTATTTATTTCAATTTAGGGAGCAAAAGTTACTAAACACTACTATTTATTTTTATGATTTATTATAATAATAAATTAGATAACTATCACTATTTTTAATAACTAATTCTAATTAAAACTCAAGATTATTACACCACACTATAACTTAACTTTAATTATTTATGTCAATGTTGATTTATTTTAAATAACACAATTTATTTCAATCACTAGCAGTCCGTACTATAAGTTCTCTGACAAAATCAATAATGCTTATCGCCGTCAGTCACATATATATACCTCGGGTTTCTCCCCACTACGTTTTTCCCGCAAACGTGCAGGCGTTTCTAGAAAAACGCTAGAAGGTACCAGTAATTTTCCAGAAAACAAATATATTCGCTTCTATTTCTTAATGTAAAATAATTCCACAATAATTCTAAGCACCAGTAAAACTGAAATGACTAATTTATAGACTTAAATTCGCTACAATACTCATGAAGTTGTTGAATTTCTTCGTGAATTTACTGTCAAGTAGAAAAATGTTGGTTAGTTTTTACACACATGAAGATTTCCATCAATTTATTGTGAAGAATTCAATAGTACCAACCTAGATATCAGTTGTCATTTTACTGTCGTTAATTTTTGTATTGTGTTTCTTGCAAGTTTCTGTAGAATTAGAAGTACAATGAAATTAGAATTTTCACAATATCTCTTTAGAATCAAACTTGACCGCAAAAAAGGTTGGAGATAAACAAAGACAATGTTAAATTCAAAGGTTGGCAACGACAAAATGTGGAGAAAAAACCCTAGAATTCCCTAAAAAGTTGTCAAAAAATAAAACACGTTCTAATCCGTCAATAAATACATGAATTTCTTCATGAAGAAAAAATTCACGACGTGTCTCGTATTATACGATGCAATAAATTCAAAATAAAACTTGGTGAATTTATTGTTGAAGAAATTGAATCGTGTAATACAGGCATAAGACATTCAGAATTTGCTGTATAAAACAATCAGTTTAATTGAAATGATAAGGTAGGCAATGATAATCTATTGTCAATTTTTTGATTTTATTTGACATTGTCCTGACTCACGCGTCAATGCGCTTGCGCGTACCTATTCGTTGATGTCTAATCATATATGGACCGGCAAGCAGGCGAGTATGCGTGGCTCCAAAATGAAGGTATGCAACCAGGCACAAATGGAGAGAGGTTGTCTTTTTCTCATGCGGCTCTCAAAATGTTTCCGTTGGGTTCTGCAGTAATGCATTTTTCCCATTAAAAAATTGAATAATGAATTTGAAATATATTATATTATATTGTGAATAGAAAAATATAAGGGAAACATTATTGATTATAAATATAATTGTATATACAGATGGTTTGTCATGAATAGAATTTATTTTACTAATCTCACATATTTAGTATCATTAAACATTATTATTATTTCTCTGCAAATTTAAATTTAATTTGTTGACATAATATTCGCAACGAATATTGAGAAACATTTCACAAACTTGTAAAATATTCTACACAAGTCATCACCTTAAATGTTCACGTAAACTCTCAAGTTAAAAGCAATGCACAACAATAAGTGCCAATTCACAATGTACGTAAACATAAGGAGTACGTAAAAACATAAACGTAAGAAATTATGTATGATCACAATGGTCGTAACGTAAAATATTAAAATAAAGTGTTTTTTTTCATTTTACGTTGGTACAAATTAGGGTTATTGATGTATTGTGTTGGTTTCTCTGACTGTCATTTTCAAATATTCTGTTGATTTCGATTCTGTTTCGTATTTACTGTTTTTCTTTGGTTTCATTTATATTTCACTTTCAACAATTTAGAGTTTAGTTTGTTTTGTTTTATTGTATGATGTCTGATAAAGATCTTGCGATTGTTTCACTATTATTGAAACCAGATTGAAACTGCGTTATAAGAGTCGCCAACGAGAGAAATATTAAGACGAGGAAGAAATTGTTGTTTTTTTTATTAATAATTCTATGTCAATCATATTTAAAGCATGCTTCGATCCAGGGTGTTGTCAACAGTCCGATGAAAACATGTGTTTAAAGTTGACGCATGCGCTGTTAGCTGCTTCGTACGTAAACATAACATAAAGTTGAATTTATCTCAACTTTCGTTTTCATTACGTAGCTCTTATGTCAATACGTAAACGTAAGAAATGCGTAAGAGCATTGTGAACACGGGCATTGAAATACAGTAGTTCAACTTTATGTTTTTGTTTACGGTTACGTACTCCTTACGTTTACGTACATTGTGAATTGGCACTAAGACTTTCAACTTATCAGATCCCGCACGCCTTATATACAGATAGAAAATGATTCTACCCTAGAAAAGTAGTCATTTGATGCCTCTGGTGCCGCTGAGCCTATTTACAGAGCATGCGCAGTTGTCGCGTTAGATAGAGATAGCATGTAAAAATGAACAAGGATAAACTCTCTCCAATGACATTTCGCTGGAGCCAGCCCCTTATGTGTTGGAAGTATACAGCTTTCCAGTCCATTATACATAGAGAGGTCACTGGTTGATGTAAACAGCAGCTCTCAAACAGAGGATTTTCCATTTAAATTCGTACATGTGTGTTGAACGGGAGAAAATTGCATCTAACTTGCACTGCCGTTGAAAAGATCGGAAAAAATTGTTGATTTTTTATTAAAAAAAATCTGCCATGCACATAACTTCACTCACCGCTTTCATTCTCGGTCGACCTTGGTCTTTCCGTTCCAGGAATCTTATTGTGCATGTGTACATACAAAATAACACTTTTCAAGTTAACTCCCGTTTTGGTTTCCGTTGCCGTTTCCGTTCTCGGGCTATTGTGCAGCCGCCCTTACGTGTTCATCATTGCTAGCGCAAATCTCAGAACTTATGGAACGTATAATATTGAAATTTTGTATTCAGACTAGTCGTAGTGCATCTCGCATTATGGTTGCAATCGTCTGTACCGGAAGTGAACTTTACTTAAAACTTTTTTTGAATTTTCCGCATAAATTTAAAATGATTAGCTGTGGGATACTGAAGTTTAGTATTTGAAATTGATGTTGCATTCAAGTAGTTATCTTCTATTTTTGTACCAATCGGCTGAGCCGAAAGTGCACTTTATGTAACAGAGTTTTCGAATTTCCCGCATAAATTCAAAACAATCAGCCGTAGAATATTAAAATTTTGTTTAAGCACTTCTGTAATATCTAGTTGTGCACCTCGCATTATGATTGCAATCCTCTGTACCGGAAGTGCACTTTACTTGAAACTTATTTTGTATTCACGGCATAGATCCAAAAAGATTGACCGTAGAATGTTAGAATTCAGTATTTAAGACGATGGTACCGTTTAAATGCTCCTATTTTATTTTCATTGAGATCGACTGAGCCGGAAGTGCACTTTATTTCTTTACTTGACAGTCTCTTGGAATTTTCCGCATAAATTCGAAACGATCGGCTATAGAGTATTTCTGTCTGCTGAAGCATCTGAATTACTGCCTTTTATTTTCATAACAATAGACTGAGCCGGAAGTGCACTCCAGTTGGAATTTCTTTTTAATTTTGCACATAAATTCAGAACTTTTAGTCGTAGAATTTTGGAATTCAGTATTTAGGAATGTTGTAGCATAAGAATGATGACCTACTGTTTTTATAGCAACCGATTGGGCTGAAAGCGCACTTTACTTGACAGATTTTTAGAATTTTTTGGACAAATCCAAAACGATTAGCAGTGGAACGATGGAATATGCAAAAAAAATCTAGTTGTTATAAGCGTTTGACTCATCGATGTCACTTTTTTGTAGCAACGAATTAAATTCCTCTTGCGATTTTTACTGCCCTAATAACAAATTTTGATTTTTTAGATTTACAGCCTTTTTAACAAAGGACTCGACGAGTAGAATGCGATCATTTACATGACGTCGTTCTAAAAATAGCTTTCTGAAATTCAACAGCAGGCGCATGCGTTCCTTTTCCACAATACCGTTTAACGTTATGCATACAACGATCAATGTGTCTAGAGTTGAATGTTTTTTTATTAATCTAGAATTTCATTATTAAAAATCGCAGTTATTACAAATAAATAATATTTTAAATAATATATCAAAAAATATATATAATATTAATATCTTAGCCAATAAGTAATGATGTGAAAAGATGCACAAAGATTATTTTTTCTTGACAAAAGGAATATTATTCTGCAGGAGATTTATCTCGCATTTATTAATTTTTATAGATTACTCCTTCTGATTTGATTTATCATCTGCCAGAGTTGGCAGTTGTTCACGATAGAATATTATAGCTTGTTTAATAAAATAGGAATACGCTCGTTTCTGGAAATAAATCCTGGAAAACTGATTGCAATTTCAATAGCGCAAGCCTGGGTAAATTTTTTTATAACTAATTTCAATTAATTGCAGTACTTTTCTTTGTACGGCTCTTGGGGCATGACCGTAGACAACAGCTAGGAAGCTGAGCCGATGACAGCAAGACTTTTCACGATGCCAAAAAAGATGCAGATGTATTAGCTTTTTGGCTTTTCTTGGCCCAGCTTTCCACATTATTCACATGGAACTTTGAATTGTAATTTACTTATCACTGTTAACATTACTGTAATTTGTTTATCAACCCTATACCGTAATGCGTTTTGGCGGGAAGATTTCAATAATTGACCGTTGTTGAAATTGGGTTCATACAAGTGATATTTACTCAATTTCAAATCAAATATTTATACATTTTTAATTGCGTAGATGTCCAACTGACGGATTCAGATTGAATGTGAGAAAAATAACATATGTCAAACAATTTAGAGCAATTGATACAAAAACAGTTTTGTTGTCATTCAGCTACGAGTAATTAAAACTTTTGATCATAAATTATGCTATTCTATTAGGTTTGTTATACATGAAGAAATTTTATTTTTATTTTATAGACACAACTGACAACGTGAAATGGCGAAGAAGAAAGAAATTGTAAGTATTTAATATTGACAAATATTTATTTGAAGATGTTCCAATCTGAAAATTGTTGATCTTGTGAGAGATGAAAGGGAAGGGAGAATGATGAATTTAATCTCAACTTTTCAGACATAATTCTCTTTAAAGCTTATTTGTAGCAATAATTCACACTAGTAACGCTATAATGAAAAACGTGGCTGCGTTATTTTGAACAATAGAAAATTATTGAACAACATACGCTTGCGTGACTCTCTTTTATACGTTTTCTGTCCACAGTGTCGCTTAAGGCATTTTTAACGTATAATAATGTATTTAAGGTTACTCCAAAAAGTCTTCTAACTGGTTTTCTGAAAAATATTGACTGGACCGGATATAATCCACACACCAGAACTATATTAAAATATACAATAGGACTCCTAATATTCATTTTAAACTTCATGCTCATAATATTAGCAGTAGTTTATATGATGACAAATGATTATACTGGCTTCGTTATGCTTATGACTGATTCAGTTGTTCTTGCTGGATATTGGCAAGTAAGTTTTTATTTTTTTTCATTGTGATTCATATTAATTTATCGTTTTTCTTAACAGCTTTTTACTAAACTTTGGACTTTGCTATTCCGACAAAAACATTTGCAAGATTTGATCGACATAATCGAGAAGAAATTTTGGTCTTTAGATATCCTTTCACCACCTGATCGACTTGCCATACAGAGTTTATACAATATTACAGATATTGCTATTAAAATTTATAGAATATCATTTTCAGTTGATGCGCTTTGTTTCATTGTAACAGCTTATTTCCGAGGAGACGAAAATCTTATCATAAATATTTGGTTGCCTCAAGGAACTACAAGGTTAACAAATATTATATTAATTTTTATTATTAAAGATAGGAGGATTATTCTGAAAATACTAGCTTTTGTAGGCCTATTTAAATTTTCAAAAACCCAAACTACTGGCTATTTGTTTTGAGGATCCCGCCACTCACTAGTTTCAGGACAGCCCTCGTATAACAAATAAAAAAATATAAGAACTGGAGTTTCTCTCAATAATTCATCTAATTTTTTTTTATTAAGTTCTTGGCTGAGTCGTAATATTATCTACGGAATGCAGGCATTCTACCTTTTCTTCGTTGGACATGTTGGATACTGCGAAGTGGACAGTGTTTTTATCATTCTCTTAGCTTCCGTCATAGGTCAACTCAAAATATTAAAAATAAGGCTATTGGCACTGAATCCGCAAAAGTCTGTCAAAGAAAATATGAAGGAAATAGTTGAATGTATTGAACAACATAATATTCTTTACAAGTAAGTTGTGTTTTCATCTGGACTTAAATGAGATTATTGATAAATAATTCGTGCACGTTGTGATGATAAACAGCTCCACTAATTTTTGTATTGTAATAAATTTTTTTCGTAATTTTCTGACGTCTGTAGAAAAAATGTTGTAGGCAACTCGTGCGCAAAATTTTCTTGATGCTTTCGAATGATTTATGTCTCAGCTGCCGCCTCGACCAAAGTATAATAATTTCGCAATACATAAATAACTATTTTAATAATTTGATGAAAACTTCGTTATTGCGGCCAATCTCCTTATTGTCCAGTCTTATTCTTTTCATTCAAATCACAGCTTGTGATCAACAAAGTTATGGGGCAATGAATATCGAATATAAAGTTCAAGAATTTATACAAGAATTCGCAAAATTTTGTGATTAAATTGTTCTTTTCGCCCATTATTCTTTATAACATAAAATCATATAGCTGCCAATTGCACCTGAAAATTATATAATTATTCACAAGTTCATAACAAAAAACTATCACTTGTTTTGTATAATGAAATAAATATTTTTCAATACAATTGCATTTGATTTCAATTAATCGATAAAATACGACCGAAATCGTGCTGAATATTGTGCTCACAAGTCCACTAAAGATCCGACATTTTGTGCTGCCCTTAACGGTAATTTCTATTGCTAGTAGTCCGATGGTAAACGGCGAGATAGCACAGTAGTATGTTGCTAGCGCCTGGATACTGAAGTCATAGGTTCGGCTTGATCGATTCACTTTCGTTGCCATACCCACTATTTTCAGTTGGTATCTAAGGAACTGAGCAACAATGAAGCTATCTGGCACAGGCTAATTGTTATAATTTGAAGCTGCACGGTTGACTGGCAACGTGATATGTAAAAATTCTGACGTGGATATCACGTGACTCACTTGTACATCATTGGATATATTTTTTGCATACGACAAACAAACAAAAAATCGCATCTTCCCACAGCTAATTGTTTTGGATTTATCCAAAAAAATCTAAAAATCTATTAAGTATGAGTGCACTTTCAACCCAGTTGGTTGCTATGGAAACAATAGGTCACAATTCTTATGCTACAATATTCCTAAATACTGATTTCCAAGATTTCAAGACAAACAGCTCCAAATTTATGCGCGAAGTTAAAAAAAAATTCAATTAAAGTGCACTTTCGGTACGGTCGATTGTTATGAGATTAGTAGACAATCATTCAGATGCTTCAGCAGATTGAAATACTAAATTTCAACCGTTTTGGATTTATGCGGAAAATTCAAAAATTGTTTAGAGTAAAATGCATTTTTGGTACAGACGATTGCAATCATAATGCGAGGTGCACAACTAGATGTTACAAAAGTGCTTAATACAGAATTCCAATATTCTACTACTGATTGTTTTGAATCTATGCGGAAAATTCAAAAAGTCTGTTATATAAAGTGCACTTCCGGTTCAGCCGATTAGTACAAAAATAGAAGGAAATTATTAAGATGCTACAGCAATCTCAAATACTAAATTTCAGTATCCTACTGCTAATCATTCTGGATTTATACGGAAAGTTCAAAAAAAGTTTCAAATAAAGTACACTTCTGGTATAGTACAGGGAAAATTATTTTAGCATGGTTTCAGGAAATCTTCACAATAAGAGGGCTATAAGCAGCTAATAAATTTTCTTTTTTCTGTATATAGTAGAACTTCCAAGAAATTGATATTTCTATATATAAGGGCAAGCAAAAGACGTGTGTTAGAGTAGTGTGTAATGGTGAACTAGAACAGTGAATATCCAACAGTGAAGTTAGCAGTGTATATAAATAGTTAAATATAAATATGTGCGACTTTGTTCAAGTTAGTATTAAGTATTAAATAGTGATTTTTATTTAATCACAAACTATTTCTTCGAGCAATAAACATTACAATACGTACCAACATCAAGCCGAAAATAGCCAAAATGGATTCAGGGATGTTTAAACGTATATTTCCATAAAAATCTCGAAATGTGAATTTTGTCGGTTTGACAATACTTACTTTTACTTCGTACAATTGTTGCAAGTTGGAAAAAAAATTAACAAAAATTATTCATTTTAGATTTTTACTAAATCTCATCTCCTTGAGAGCTTTTGATTCATATCAAACTAGACATCATTTGAATAACTTGTAAAAAACTAATTGACGATCGTATAAATATTCTTTTTGATACTTGTACTAAAATTATTCCCGCAGGAGCTTTAAGTTGGTGCCAAGTACGATAGAATCAAATTATTTATTTTGGAAAAACAATAGACGAACGTTTGCATGTGATGTTCAAATATGAGTAATAATAATTCTAATTTCACATAATGATTCTCATTATGTCTTTGCTCGAGATAAATATAACGATTTTTATAATAATTCAAATTTTAATAACAAATGAACCGCTGATAATTTTGAAAACTTTTATCAGGAGGCCAAGAAACAAAGAACAGAGTATCAACCGCCACTAGTGTACTGTAAAAATAAAGAGGGAGAACTAGTGACAGCAAAGGACAAACTACATGTATGGGAAGAATATTTCAAGGAAGTGCTAAATGAGGGGAGTCTGACTTTGGAAACTACAAATGAAACCGAAACAATCCAACAAGAAGGGAATAGTATAGAGCAAAACCCACCAGACATAAATGAAATTCGAGAAATACTGAACCAGTTGAAAAATAATAAAAGCCCAGGAATAAACGGAATAACATCAGAGATATACAAAAATGCAGGAGACGAAGTAATCCAGTATATTAAGGAAATAATAGAGGATATATGGCGGACTGAACGTATGCCTGTGAGATGGAAGGAAGCACTAATATGCCCAATTTATAAAAAGGGGGACAGACTGAAATGCGAGAATCACAGGGGTATAGCACTATTAGACGTGGCGTACAAAATTTTAGCAGGATGTCTAAAAAATAGAATACAAAAACAAGCGGACAATACCCTAGGAGAATATCAAGCTGGTTTCAGACCGAACAAATCAACTACGGATCAAATATTTGCACTGAAACAAACTATAGCGAATAGTTATGAACACAATCTAAGCCTACAAATGTTGTTTATAGATTTCAAACAAGCATATGACACAATAAATAAACATAAACTGTATGAAACACTCGCAGAACTAGGAATGCCCAAAAAATTGATAAGATTAATTAAGATGACCCATGAAGAGACAAAATGCAGAATCCTGGTGGATGGAGAAACATCAGAGAGCTTCGATGTAAACAGAGGACTGAGGCAAGGAGACGTAGTATCACCCGTCCAGTTCAACTTGGCGCTAGAGTGGGTTATAAGGAAAAGCAGAATCTACACAAAAGGAACCATTTGTCAACTAAAATACCAATGTTTAGCGTTTGCAGACGACATAACGTTAATAGCCAGAACAAAAACAGAACTAAAGGAGGTATTCAAATGTTTAGTCCAAACGGCGGAAGAAATGGGATTAAAAATAAACGAGAATAAAACCAAATACATGGAGATAGAGTCGGATCATCAAGAAACACAAGAAGAGTCTCTTAAAATACAGGTTGGAGGAGGAAAAACCTACGCATTCGAGAAAGTTAAAAACTTTGTTTACTTTGGTGTTACGGTAACAAACAACAATAGCGAAGAGCGGGATATTATAACACGGATAACGAAAGGAAACAGAAGTGCGGGAGCTATGGGGAAACTATCAAAATCAAAAAGTGTGTCAAGAAGTGCAAAAAAGTGGTTGTATAAAACCAATATAAGACCAGTGGTACTGTACGGTAGTGAAATGTGGGTGCTAAACAAGACTATGCAAAATAAACTAGAACTGAGGAAGATTTATGGTGGTAAAAAAGAGGGTGATGTGTGGTTAAGACGAACTAATACCGAGCTTATGTAACTCTATAGTGAACCTGGAATAGTGGAAGTGGCTAAAGCACAAAGGTTACGGTGGCTAGGGCATGTGTTGAGACTACCAGAGGACAGAGTAGTAAAAAAGATGTTAGACGGAGGTGTTGTGAAAAAAAAAAAAAGAAAGGGAAGACCAAAGGAGAGGTGGTATGAGGCGGTGAAAAAGGACTTAGAGACACTAGGGATTTCGAACTTTAAGCGATTAGCACAGGACCGTAAAGAATGGCGAAAAATTGTAACAGAAGCCATGGGCCTATTTGGCATGCAGCGCTAAATTATATATATAGAAGAAAAGCACTTTTCTTCACTAAAGTTTGGTATCACTTGTTGAAAAAAGCTCAAAAACTTGAATATAAAATTTCAGTCGAAAACTCGTACATGTTCTCAAGTGATCGTGCTTTCATACAAAATGACAGGTCGACTTTTCATCAAATCATGTTTTTTGGTTTAGTATTTTAGGGAGTAAATCGTAAAGATTCATCAAATCTCGATCTGTAAAAAAATCGCAATTATATATAGGTAGGGGGAATAAAAATAAAATCCAAATACCAAACTTTGTGTATCAAATTACTTATCAATAGCATTTAGCAACCGCCTTTCTGCGATCCCAAATATTCATCAATATACCGTCATATATTTTCAAGATTTTCACAACTCTTCTTGAAATTCATGTTTCTATTGTTTTCAGTATTTTAAATTCAGTTGAAGATATTTTTTCCACCGAAATGTTACATATGGCGGCTACTATTCTTGGTATGTCTGCTTTGGGAATGTTTGCTGGGAGCGTCGAAAAGAATATGTAAATACCATTTGAGGTAAAATTCATAATTTTTATAGATTAATATTGATTTTAGGGTTCTTATATGGTCAAATATCTGTATCTGTACTGTTATAAATTGCCAATTATTCATCTACTGTTTTTTGGGGCAGTTGATTCAAAATGAGGTGAAGAATAGAATTCTTGAACCCAGTGATTAAATCTTATTTATTTATATTATTCCAGACTTCATCTGTGGCCGAAGCAGCATATCTCAGCAAATGGGAGGAAGTTCCAAGTAAGGCCGTTCGACAGAGCCTTTTATTAATAATTTTACGATCACAAATACCTTTTCAAGTAACTATGGGAGGACTATTTGTATTAAATTTTGAGACATTCACAAATGTGAGTAAAAAGACTAATTGAGACATGTTTGACAAAATAATGATGTTACAGATTTCGAGATTGATGTTTTCCCTCCTAACATTTCTCATGAGTTTTACTACTGATCAATAAATTAGTATAGCAAAATAATTATAAATACTTCATATTGTGGACTTAATTCAACATCAGAGAATATGAATTAAAATGATTTTTTTTTTTTTGGTTTTATATTATGATATTTAAGGGTTGAAAGACAAAAGGTTTTATAATAAACGACATTAAATAGGATTATTATTTCAATTTAAATTGAGGAGTTTTGACTATGTTTTATCAATGCCACCTATACCACAATTTGATTATAATCCTTACTAATATTATAAATGCGAAAGTCACTCTGTCCGTCTGTTACGCTTTCACGCATAAACCACTCAACCGTTTTTGATGAAATTTGGTACAGAGATAAACTAGAGCTTGAAAAGAACATAGGCTACCTTTCATGGCGAGGGGTTCAAATAGGGGATGACAGTATATATGGAGATTAGTCATTTTCGAAGATAAAACCATGAAATTTTGTATTCAGGCATCAGGCACTTGATAATAAGTAAATAAACATTTCTTTGAGCGTTTTTGTGATTTCGACCTGCATGGAGATGAAATAGGAGATGAAAGTTCGTGTTGAAATCCAAGCGCCTGCGCAGCGCGGCATAGTGGGAGAAATATCACTGAATGTGGCTACTTGAACGACCAGTCATGTTAGGGCAGGCGAGTGCGAATATTAAAAATGAATGAGTTGTTTCGTAATCCATAGAAATATTTCGGATAACTGTAAGCTGCCGTATGAGCGAAGCGAGCTCGGTCAATTCCAAGCTGCTATGCGAGCGAAAAGAGCTCAATTAACGGCAAGCTGCCGTGCGAGTGAAACGAGCTCGGTTGACTATAAACTACCGTGCGAGCAAAGTGAGCTCGGTCAACTGAAGAACGTCGTGCGAGCGGAACGAGATTGTTCAACGGTAAAAGATGCCGTGCGAGCGAAGCGTGCTCGGTCAACGTTAAGACGCCGTGCGAGCATTGCAAACTCAGTTAAATGCAAGCAACCGAGCGAGCAAAGCGACGTCGCTCAACAGTGAGTCTCCTATAAGAACAAAGCGAATTTGGTGAACTTGGATTATTCCCAGCACATGCATATTCATTTCATTGTTACATTTTGATTAGGTTCATATTCAAATAGACAAGTTAGGTCGAATATAATAATAATTTCTATATAATCACTTGAATAAGCATGTCATGTGGGATTCATATATTTATTGTATAATCTTTAATAAATTAAAAAAAAAGAAATTATTATAAACTCGAAAGACATTCAGTGGAACTGCAAAGTCTCGGCCAAATCTCCTATTCCGATTGATTTCCTACAAAAGAAAATCTTTTCACAATTTGACATGTCCTTATATATATAAAAGATAGGCTCAAGCACCTTGCAATCTGAATTTATCAATTCTGTGGCGCTACGAAGTACGCCGGGTCAAATAATTACTTCAGGACACATAACCTACATAATATGAAATCACGCCTAATTTTTAGTTTTTATGTTACTGTATTAATTATATTAGTAATTAATGATACTACAATAGCATAGTTTATAAATACGGTAAAGAGGTAACAAAACAAATAAAAGAACTCACAATGGATAGTGAAACTGATTTTGAACAAAATTGGTTAATGCTCAAAACAATTCTAA
The DNA here is from genome assembly GCA_963989225.1 of Dromius quadrimaculatus. Classification (NCBI taxonomy): domain Eukaryota; kingdom Metazoa; phylum Arthropoda; class Insecta; order Coleoptera; family Carabidae; genus Dromius; species Dromius quadrimaculatus. The sequence goes on from OZ022328.1 coordinate 12,579,354, forward strand.
CAAACGTGGCAAGAAAAGTTTGCGAAACTTTCAAAGTAAAAAGTAATAAGAAACAAACACCATGGTGGAACCAAGAAATTGAAGAAGAAATAAAATGCAAAAAGATAATCTGGATGAAGTACCTTAGCAACAGAACTCAGGAAAACTATAACATTTACAAAGAGCAGCGCAAAAAAGTTAAAAATTTAATAAAAATAGAGAAGGAGAAAAGTTGGATCACATTCGGAAATCAAATGGAAGAAAATAGCAAAGTAAACCAAAAACTATTTTACAAAGCAATGAAAACTTTAGGAAAGGGAAAAACAACAGACAATTTTCCAGAAAAAGACAAGACGGGATCCCTGATAACAGAAGAAGACCAAATAATAGAACGATGGATAGAGTACTTCACAAAATTATTAGATATTACAATCGAAGAGAGAAACATAGAACTGCAAACAAGAGGTGAATTGACTGCAACATCTACAGAAGAAATAAGTATTGAAGAAGTAAAAGAAGCCATTCAAATGCAAAAATGTAGAAAATCGCCTGGTCATGACAGAATAACTACAGAAATGCTAAATACATGGGTGATGAAGGTGATATGTTGCTATTAAAATTTTTTAATCAAGTATGGACGAAAGATACAATACCGAAAGACTGGAAAATAGCAGGTATCTTACCGATATATAAAAAAGGAGATATCCGTGATTGTAACAATTATAGAGGAATTTCACTATTAAGTACAGCACTAAAATTATATAAGAGTTCTGGAAAAAAGACTGAGAGTAATAATAGAACCATCCCTAGAAGAAGCTCAAAGCGGATTCAGGAAAGGAAGAAGTGTACAAGATCATATTTTTACCATAAAACAAATAGTCCAGAAAACCTTATTGACTAAAATTAAAGCATGAATGGCCTTCATATATCTGGAAAAAGCATTCGACAGAGTGCAAAGACATAGAATCTGGAACAGTTTAACAAAGAGAGGTGTGAATGGGAAATTAGTATAAGTGCGATCAAAAGTTTATATAAGAAGAATTTGAACTATATTGTTAAAAGAAACCGAAAATCAGAAATATTGTAAACGAAAAATGGCCTTCGCCAAGGAGGAGTTATGAGTCCGGTTCTGTTTACAGTATTCATGGACGATATTATAAAAGAATGCAAGCAAGAAACAACGAAGCTATTAGTAGGATTTCACAGCATAAATAACAGCTTCATAAATAAGAAAGAAATTAGCAGGAAGACAAAATTAACAGTTTACAATACAACATTTAGATCAGTTCTAACATATGGTTGTTGAGTCATGGGTTATACCGAGAAGAACCAGAAGTAAAATCCAGACATTAGAAATGAAATATTTGAGAAGGATCAAAGGAGTAACGAGAATGGACAGAATAAGAAATCAAGATATAAGATCAGAACTTTCAGTGAAACCTATAGTAGAATTTATTGAGCAAAGACAACTGAGCTGGTGGGGACACCTGGTCAGGATGAAGGAAAATAGACCTGTAAAGAGGACTTGGACATCAAGGAATATACCGAAAAGAAGCCGAGGAAGACCGAGAGAGAACTGGGATAACATCATAGACTGCAAAAAATAGGAAACAGTGGGCAAAGTTTGTGCACGAATAAATAATAAAGACTAAAATCCCTACACTTAACGGTAAAAGGAAATTGGACTATGTATATGATACTACAATAGCATAGTTTATAAATACGGTAACTGTGAGACTTACCTGGTGCTCGCTGATGACGGTGTTGGAAAATGCTGGATCACATTGATTTATTCAATCACTGCAGTACTTGCTTTTCACTGATTGATTAAATACTAACTGCTGAATTGTTTTCTGACGAGATTTCACATATAAATTTGTTAATTAAATGAAATTTTTGGGTTAACTTTGGTTAGACTTCGTTTGCCGTATGTATTCAATTTATAGGAAAAATAATGAGTTCGGTTGTAATTATTGCTCAAATAAACTATATCTTAGAGTTGCAGCTGAAATAAATTAATAAAATGAAATACCTCATTCAAATCTCCATAATGTTTTATTTCAATTTTGCATGTAAAATAAATGAAAGCTTCTTTATAATACCAATATTTATTTTTTATTGAAACATCATTTCATTATACATATACGTATGAAGTAAAACATTCAACAAATATCAATAGTTTGTTGCATTTCGTATCCCTTTGGACGAGATCATTGGCCAACGGCCAGTACTAAAAATATTGTCACTTTACAGTGCCGGCTTTGTACAAATCAACATTCAATCCGTTCAGTTCTTACAGAATACTGACATAATTTGAAATTAATTCTCAGGAAGACGTGAATGATTAAATTATATTTGAAAATTGATTTGTAAAACGGGCTGAGTTAATACAGAAATTATTTACTTCATGGTAAAAAAGTTTGTTCTGGGTGCAAATGATGGAACACTTACGTTAAAATTAGTGATTATTAAAAATAACTGGAGATTGATCGACTAGTCAGATATCTAGTTTCTGAGCAGTCTAAAAATCGCATTATTCCTAAAGTATCACTTTTATTTAAGATTATCACATGAAGAAAGTTTCAAAACTAACAATAATTTTTCTATGTTATTAAAGATTATATGATACAGGCAAAAGCTGATTTCAGGCAGAATTTCATGATAAAAATTACCTTTATAATTGGAGCAAAATGGAATGGAAGGATTCTCAGGAAAGAAGTAGATTGAGCCTCGCAAGAGTTGAGGCAAAGAAGGGCTCATATGTTTATATGATGATATCTCGACACAACCAAGCGTTTCAATGTGAATTGATTATTATAATTAGTGTTTCACGCTTGTGTTTTGTTTTTTCTCTTACCAAGGTGCCACAAATAGATAATAAAAAATGATGCAATAATTTCGGAGGCAAATTAACCAGGATTTCAATTCTAATTCGTAGAGACAGCTTCATTTCAGAGACTCTCGACACATGTACCATCTAGAAGACAATTGAAGAAGTTAGACAGTCTTTTAGGAGTAAGAGACAGGGTCAAGTCAGTTTATTTAGCTCGATGTCTGTTTTTGATATTTGTATGTCATCAAATAATAAAAATGGAACAAAATTCAACCACTGATACATTGGAAAAACGAATAACCATGAATTGAATTATATTTCAAGTATCGTCCTTACTTGTTACCAACATAAATTTGTAACTCAAATTGTTTTCATCTACATACAAGATTTAATTTCCTATGAATGTAACTGTTATAATTTTATTAATTTAGAGACTACGATCTGTCTCCCAGCTATCTGTATGAATTAGAATAGGACCCCAGAAGATAGTTTCAAAGTTGGCTTGAAATATTATTATGAGAAATAAAAATATATTTCTCTAACATTGCGTTGGAGTCTGCACATTCCACAATCAAAAATTATGTTGGAACAAGTGACATTCCAACCAGTGACGGATTTACCAGCAGGCTGCCTACGACGGTAGATTTTAGGGGCGGCAAATTTGAAAACCAATTTTTTTTTATCGTCTCACAAAAATAAGAGAAGATTATGCCAGACGGTTTTCTGATATCTTGCAGTAAAAGGTCTAGAAGACTTTTCCTTCTATTGCAATTTCAACTAAATTGTTGGATTGTGAAAATAATCTAGAAACTGACAGCTGTAGAGGTAAGGGTGGCAAAAAAAAAAATTTGCAGTCTATACTTGGAAAATCTGTAAATCTGTCACTGATTCCAATACATCTTTTAGAATTATTCCATGTATCGTTTATGCTGGGGCTACACTTATGTATGATGTCATTAATTAAGGTGTTATTCAATAATGAACACATTGTCAATGACAATATGTCAATTGTCACATAACGCCTTACTTAACGGCATTAGACATTAGTGTGGCCCCTGCATTAGAGTCATACCATTATTATTTTCGACGGATCAGAATATGTTAGATTGGTTACTATGATTACTTCTTTACAATTTAGATATTGATTTTTGGCTTAGCGTTTGACGGTTCAAAATTTTGAATTTTTAGTGGATTTCCAAAATCTTGTTAGAGAAAGTATAGTCTACAACATGTTTGCAATGGCGTATTCCATACTCGTGAACCATAATCCTCGCCTTCGGCTCAGATTACAGACTTTCCGCTCGTTTGGAATAAGTGCTATTCCAATACTTGTTATAGAAAAAAACGTGATTAACTACGAACCGGTCGTAACAGAATATTCAAGCAAATATTTTTTACCCTAACATTAATTTGGTTCAAGCAAAATTAATTTATTATGAGATTGGGCTTTGTTGGTATCAAGATATCGGTAAAATATGATTTTAAGTCAAACTAGTTACAAAATGATTTATAAAAGTTCAGAAAAACGTAACCTTAACCACAAACTGGTCATAACAGTATGTTCAAGCAGTTTATGGTATAGATTATTTCTTTGGGCTGTTGTTCTGCCATCCTTAATCACGAACTGCTGTTAACATTATGCTCCAGTAATTTATGGTGTAGATTGTTTTTTTTATTTTTCATCAATAATTTCAACTCACCTGAGCTTAAGCAAAATTTATTTGGCTTAAAATCGAATTTTTTTGGTAACAAATTTAGGTCAAACCAGTTGCGAAATGATCTATAAAGGACCCAAAATAACATAACCTTAATCATGAACCGGTCATAACAGTGTGTTTGAGGTTTAGATTTTTTTTGCCTTCACTGGTTTGGTGTAGGCAAAGCTAATACCTGAAATCGGTTTTTTCTGTGACAAGATGCTGGCAAAATTCGATTTAAGGTCAAATTTGTCAGAATATTACGCATAATGGATTCAATAAAATGGTACCTTGGCCATGGAGCTGCTTTTGACAATATGTTTAAGCACTTTAGTTTTTCTTTTCTGGACAATCGTTTTAATTAAGCTAGCTCGGCCTAGACAAAGCTAATTTGGCTTGAAATCAAGTTTTGTTAAAAGAAAGATAGCGGTAACATCCGACTTTGGATCAAATTAGTTTTTTATAAGCCAAACTAATGTTGCAATTCTGCAACATAAGTTGGAAAATTATTTATAAAAGTGCCAGAAAAACGGTTATACTGCAGTTCATATTTTTTTTTGGCCAATTTCTTCATCTTCGTCGTTAAGCTATTAACTGAAAATCGGGTTTGGTCAATAAAATATTACCAAAGTTCGGTTATACAGTTCAGCAAATATCTCGTGACGTGTGACGTCAGGATGCGCAGTAGAATCGTAAAATTTTTTAGTGAGGACTTCACTTCGATAGAAAGTACAATCTAGAGCAGAGATATGGAGTTAAAAACGTTGTATGCCTGCCACAATACGATCCAGATTTAAACTCCATCGAATATGAACGATTTTAAAACAGTACGCTATCAAAAAAAGTTACTTTTAAAATAAATGATGTAGAAAAGTTGTGCGAGTATTTTTTCATAAAAAAAAACACGTTAAAAGGAGAATTCCTAAGTTGAGAAGGAAACATTGGAAATAATGTGGATAGATTTATAATTAATGTTGGAAGCGATTCTGGAAGCAGTGATATTAAAAGTAAACTCAGAATTTTCCACAGAAGATGATGTAGTAATAGTACTTTTTTTTTGTCAGAATCAATAATTTAAAGTTTTATTTTGCAAACATCCAATGTTCTTTAAATCTTGTAAATATATTTTCACCCTTATCCAGAGTTTATTATCAACTTATAGATTTATGAATATTTTTGTTGTATTTATACGTTGTTCAATTCTTGCTGATTTTAGAGGATTACGGAATTTTTAATAATATACGGACTAGACTTTTGTCACATATTGTACACACCAAGCATACATTCTATTTTTCTCTCGTCCAGTGCGTTCTTTCTCTGCGCAGTTTTCATCGTCACACGCCACGAGATATTTGTCGGACTGTATATCAAATCAGTTAAGAAATGATTTATAGAAGCAGTTGAATGTTTTTTTCATTCAATTTCTTCACTTGCGCAAGCTTGACCTTGGAAAAATTAGTTTGATCTGAGATTGGATAACAAGCTACTGACAAAACTCGATTTTAAGTCAAACTAATTTTGTCTAGACTTTAGACCAAACTATTAAAATTAGTTGGGTAACAAGATACCGACAAAAATCGATTTTAGGTCAAGCTAATTCTAACTGGACCAAACTAGTTGAAGAAACTGCCCATACTAGTATATTCAAGCGGTTTGTGGTAACAATTTTTTTTTGCCTATCGCTTCAACTTAGCTATCTGGATAAAAAATTATCCATAAAAATATGTGGTCTGATCTGAAATGAAATCGGGTTTTTCTGATACACAAATCTGTTTTGCTCAGGCAATAATAGTCTGACTGGAAGAGTTTGTTCTAAATAAACCTAAATAGTCCTTAAATCGGATTTGACCAGGATATATTTATATGTCAAAAGTAGAAGATACAACTTGCTGACATATTTCTTTTTTGCTTTGTTTATTGACGAATTTATGGCCTTCTTGCGACACTAACAATGTTGGATAATTTTTAGAAGGAAAAATGAAGTTGAACATTTCTTCTTGTGAAAATAACAGTCCTGTCGTCCAGGGTTGCACAAATATCCAAAATATAAACGAACTTATATATAATAAATTTGAAGGCTTATCACAATTACTATATATACAATAAAAAATGTCGCGCACTGCGCTGCGTACGTGCGTTTGCCAAAGAGAGCTCTCATATTACAAATATTTATAAAACTAACAGAATATTTAACCTTAACGTTAAAATCACACGCAATTTGATTAATGCTTCGAAGTTGCAATGTTGCAATCCCGCCCAAAGTGAATATATCTTATAAAACACGTATGAAAATATCTTGACGGGGTGACAACATGGCAACATGGGACGTACAATCGACAACAATGTTTGTATATACTAACCATCACACAAATTTCGGGACTAACAGATGTTCGAAGTTTGGAGATACTGGCCAAGTCGATAAAGAGATATTATGAGCATTGGGATCTAACCCATTCTCGTAAAATGAGAATGGTTCAAGTAAATGTTCTTGATGCACCTTGTTTGTGTGTTTGTATGTTTGGTGAGTGGTCAATAATTGACATGTCAATCGTCTTCTTTTTTCTCGGGTTTCAAGTCCACCATGGCGTGCAGCTCTTCAGGACTGTATCTGTAAAAAAAAAAAAAAAACACAAATTTAAAAACAATAAAAACAACATTTCCAGTACCGGATTATCCATTAGGCACATTAGGCAAGTGCCTAGAGGTTCCAGACTTGAAGAGGTTTTCGAATTATTTCATATATTTTCACTAATTCAGAGGTTTCATTAAATGAAAATAACTAACAGACAGATCGATAATAGATGCTACCAACATGAATTCGTAGATAAACTAAACTGTCATGCGTTTATATAATGATAAGACTAGAAGCGTTGCCTATGGAAGAAAATATTTTACGAAATTTTCTTACCCTAGTAGTGTCTGTAGATCACAGACAAACCGATAGACGTATCGTTTCCCTGCTGTCTTGTGGATAATATTCTTATCATAGTAGTATCTGAGCCCCCTGGACAACTTCTCGTAGTTCATCTTCGGTTTATTTTTCCTAATTCCCCATCTGCGGGCGACTTCATCAGGATCAGTCAGCTTGAACTCCCAACCGTCGCCGGTCCAAGAGATGAATCCTTGGCACGACTTGTCCGTCAGCAACTCTAGCAAAAACTGCCAGAGTTGGATGGGTCCAGACCCCGTGAAACAAGGTCCAGCGGCACCAGGAGTAGGATAATTGCCCAACATACCAGGTCCCAGCATGTGCGGCTTTGTTTCGCCCATGGCAAAGGCAGGGTGTCCGTGGTGAGTATGGGCCAGGGTGTTTAGATCAGTGGGATTTGAGTGGGACCACTGGTCATTTTGAGGATTGGAGGAGCCTCCCGAGGGGACTGTTTGGAAAGGTGGGTCGCTGTAAGGGGAGTACGTGTCGCCGTAGCCGTCGTTGTAACGACCTGAAAATAAAAGCGCATTTAGAACAAAATATTAAACTAATAATAGGATCAAATCCATGTTTTCCGACAGTTAATTATAGAAGAATATTATTCTTTCATATGTAGAATTGTTTATAATCTCACGTTCTTTGGTTGAGAGAGTAATAAATTTTACTGGAGCGTACCTATAAATGAGCTGTTGGATGAAAATGAATCATATTTATTAAACTTATTAAAAGTGGTAGCGTCTACTGCGTTGTCTGCTCGACATGCAGTGAGCTGAACGACCTTCGCTAAATAATATTTCTACACTATATTTTTGAAATAACAAACACACTCAAGTAGTGAGCTAGCACTCACATAGTTCAATCAGAATTCAAAAATTTAATTCAAGAGAACAAATAGGATTATTATATACAGATGTGATTTTGAGTTTTCAAAATTTTAATTGTGTGGAAAAAAAGGAAAACGTTATTGTGTCACCAGTATATTATTTTAACATCTTCCCTTATAGTCAACACTCATAGTTTCAATTGTTTTGAATCTCTGGTTTAATTAAGAATTGATAATTTGTTTTGAAAGAACAGATATAGGATTATTACATTCGTTGTGTTTTCAAATTCTGCACACTATAATTGTGTGGGGGGAAACGATTACGTCATTTTGTCTTTAGTATATTTTTACATCCTTCCTTAGTCACTACCCACAGTTTCAAATTTTTTTGAATCGCTGGCTTAGTCAGAAATTAATTATTTATCTCAAGAGGATAAATGGGATTATTATATTGATATTTGAGTTTTGAACACTTTAATTGTATGGAGAAGAAGAAAAACGTCATTGTCTCTGCAGTATATTATTTGACCACCTTTCCTCAGTCAACACTTATAGTTTCAATTATTTTAAATCGCTGGTTTAGTCAGGAATTGTAAATTTTTCTCAAGAGGACACATATGATCATTATACATTCATTGTCATTTTGAGTTTTGAACATTATAATTGTGCGAGCACTTCATTTTGTCTTAAGTATATCATTTCTACAAACCCCCTTAGTCAGCATCTACAGTTTAAATTTTTTTGAATCGCTAATCTAGTCAGGAATTAATAATTTATTTAAAGAACACAGATAGGATTGTTAAATACATTGTAGATTGTACGATTTTAAGTTTTAAACATTATAATTGTGTGAAGAAAAACAAAGACGCCATTGTGTCTCCGGTATATTATTTCAACATCCTCCCTCAGCCAATATTCACAGTTTCAAATTTTTTCAATCGCTGGTTTAGCCAGGAATTGATTATGTATTTCAAGACAAATCGGTTCATCACATCCATAATAATTTTAAGTTTTGAATACTATAATTGTGTTGGGAAAACGAGCACGTCATTTTGTTTCAAGTATATTATTTCTACACTCCCTTTTATAGTCAGCACTCACAGTTTCAGATTTTTTGAATCGCTGGTTTAGTCAGGAATTAATAATTTATCTCAAGAGGACAAACAGGATAGGATTATTATATCAATGTGAGTTTTAAACACTATAATTGTGCAGAGGGAGACGAGGGCATCATTCTATTTCCAGTATATTGTTTCTACATCCTTTCAGTCAGAACTCACCGTTTCAATTTTTTTGAATCGCTGGTTTAATAATTAGAAAAGAAGATGATGAAAAATAAATAGGTGCATAAAGAATGTAATATTAGAAAAAAGTTGGTAGAAAAAGTACTTATAGGGATGGGTCAGTTACGTTGGATTAGGCATGTAAAACGGATGTCGAATAAAAGATTCTTAAAAAAATATATTTGTGGCAAAGAATGCCAACCTCATTTTATATGTAGGTATCTATCAGGACTCAATGTATTATTATTGTGTACGTTGATGTGTCCTGTTACATTTTACTGTCTTCCTGTTTTCAGGAGAAAACATTTAAGATTTGATTGATAACTATTTACAAATAATTGTTTCCCGTGCCCTGTATCAAAGTATATTTTCTCTAACGATGTTTGTAATTATGAAATTTCGATTTTTACGTAAAAGTGTGAAATCCGCCGGGAGATAGTTTCCGTTTTCCGCGTTACTTGCAAGAAATAACCATGTCCTGTTGTTGTATATTGTTTTAAGAGTTGCAAGATGACCAATATTAAGATAATATATACAGGATGTGTCTCTCATACAATTAAGTAGTTTATTTTCTGAAGAACTTCATAAATCAGAAAATAAACTTTAAGCACGTGTATTTTATAGAAAAAAATGTTAAGAAGAAATTACCTCTAAGGTAGGGTTTGTGTGTGTATCCATGCGGATGGTATTTGGCATCCAATAAGTTGGACCCGGCGTACAATTCAGGCGAACTATCAAAATACGTCGAATTGTTGTGAGGATCCAGTGATTGGTATTCCTGGTCTTCGTGGTGATAATGCATGATCCCAGGAGCGTAATTAACAGGAGGAGGAGGTGGTGGAGTGCCATCTTCAGCGGTCCCAACCCCCAGCTGCTGCATGGCGTCCCCTAGTTGATTATACGAGGGGGCTTCTTCTTTTAAGGGTTGTTGAGGATAAGCGGGACTACGTTGCAGGAGATAAGGAGCATTTTGAGAAACTGATCCAGGACCTGGAGGTGGGGTGGAGTCCTCGCGGAGGTCGTCTGTGGTCGTGGAGCCACAGGCCGGGCTCCGAAGGTGGTTGTAGCCTCCTGCAAAGAAAAACAGATATATTAAGCACCGAATCAATATTTAAGGTGTTGAATATGCAAGTATTACGTTGTACACTCTCCTGATTTCAATTTGATTCTATTGTCTAAGCTCATTTTCAGTTATCTCAATCTCTCCTCCTGATTGGTTATATCAATCCCGCCCACTAAGCGGTGCAGTCTAATTGGGAGGACCTCGAAACCTGCCCCGCCTCCTGCTGTCAGTGGTCCAGCGCCAACTGAATCGCAAGCTGGTAAATCACGTGATCTCTCTTTGTATGAACCGACATTACTATATACATGACGAATGAAGTAGGTACGTATTAAATGCATGACTCATATGAAATTGGTATTACGAGATGGTGAAATAGGTTTATTCATAAATAAAGTAGAATTATGTTTCCTTTAGAAAATTGTTTATATTAAAAAACAAAATATAGTTCTGATAGTTAAAGAATCAAATAATTAATTTCCCCTAATAGGAGTTTTGATGGCCACGGCGGAGTGAGGTGTGCTGTCTTTTCCTTATTGCTGAGCACTTCAGGCGAACATTTTTCCAGTAACTGTCTTTTTTCCAGTCAAGTCAACTTAATTGTACATAACTTTTTAGTTTATTCATGGATCTCTGCTATCTGGTTTGGTTATTGTTGGCTCTTCCCCATATTCATAATACTATACATGTTGGGCTAGTATAGCTCAATGCGTTAGCAGTTCACGAAATCATATAAGGATACGACTTTTCTACGTAGATACGTCACAATTTTTGAAAAAAATTTATGTGCGCCACTATTTTGCAGATTTAACGTTTTAGGGTAAATTTTTTGACAGTCAAATAATGATATGGCAAAAATTAACTGACAATTTTAAATGCAAGTGATCGTGTATGATACTTTCCATAGAAAGATCCAATCCCCAGCTTAGGTTTGATGCTTTATTACTCACATAAGCTACTTTTTCATTGTTTTCTTCGATTATCTCCTATCAGATTATTTATTGTTTATTTTTATAACAGTAAAAACTGAATCTAAACTCTGTTAACATTTATATACGCGCTTAGTAAACCTTTTTAAAAACAATAAGTAACTACGGTCGTGTTCATGAGGGTACAACCGAATAAGCCCTGTCTGATGTGTTTAAATAATTTTCAAGCGATTTTCATCTTTCCTACATATTTTTTTTTGTAATCTGCGAAGAAATATATAGGTGTTTGCTTGAAACCAAGAATTCTATTTACTTAGTAGCAGCGATTAGTGTTTATGGAGGGATTTGAAAGTCATTTCTGAATTAAAGATGGACAAACTATAATTCCATATTTTGACTATATAAGTAGAATTAATTCCTTAGGTACACATAAAATATTTGGCTTGTTCCTAATCCCTCGACCTCAAGTTCGCGCCTATGCCCAGGACGCTATGTTGCTACGCGCAATAGCTTTTAAACAACTGGACTTCGACCCACCCCAATATGAGAAGTTTAGTGCACCCTCGACGAGCTTAGGAAAAATTATGATTTTAATAAAAAATAAACATGAGGCGTCAATAGATTCATTTTAATTGTGGAAGGGCTATACAGAACATAATACAAGTGATCATAAATGATTGACCCTCACATTTCTTTAGCACGCTCTGTAGCCTAAATAACTTGATGAATTTCAAATTTCAACACATGAGATGTGGTTACAGATTCGTTTTAATTGTAGGAGTGACATGAGATATGATACAGGGTAATTAGAAACGATTGACCATCACGTGACCTACCAAAATTTGTATTTACGATCAAAATCACCTTCTACGGAATTAGTACAAACATTTTGTACATATTTTTTTATTCTCCCACGACACAAATAACACTAAAAAAAGACGAATAATAAAATTGACTATGGAAATCTGACGAGGACATCACGTGATACGATAATAATTAAAAAAATCCATCATATTGAATTTATCCAAAAAATTATATAAATCTGATGTGAAATAAAGTGCGCTTTCGGTCAGTCGGTTGCTTTGGAAACAGTAGTTCATCATTCTTATGCTACAACATTCCTAAATACTGATTTCCAAGATTCTACGACTAACTGTTTTTAATTTTTGGGCAAAATAAAAAAAAAAGGTTCAACCGAAGGGCACTTCCGGTTCAGTCGATTGTTGTGAGAATAGTAGGCAATCATTTAGATGCTACAGCGGACTGACATACTAAATTTCAATACTCTACAGCCGACCGTCTCAAATTTATGCGAAGATTTTTAGAAGACTGTTCAGTAAAATGCACTTCCGGCTCATTCGATCTCAATGAAAATAGGATATGATATGAGCACCTAGACGGTACTATCATCTTAAATACTGAATTCTAACATTCTAGGTTCAATCGTTTCGGATTTATGCGGAAAATTTAAAAAATATTCCGAGTAAAATGCATTCCCAGCACAGACGATTGCAAACATATTGCGAGGTGTACAACTAGATGTTATAAAAGTGCTTAATACGAGATTTCAATGTTCTATGACTGATTGTTTTGAATTTATGTGGAAAATTCGAAAAGTCTGTTATATGAAGTGCACATGATTCGAGCTTGGTACCTGTCGAACCATGGACCAACGCTCTACCTACTATTTCTGAGCCATAGACTGCTGTAACAATTTTTTGCTATAACTAAGTTATATCTATAAATCTATCTTAGAGCGTTACGGAGTCAGTGAATCAGTGTTGAGCGTAAATATATGTTGAATATATTAGTCAAAAATACAAGTAAAATCAAAAAATAATAATTAGGATCAATGATTTGATTCCTGATTTAAATCAAACGATTTAAATCAAGCCAACCCTGATTCACGGTTCTCTTGTGGTACAACAACTGTTTTAGTGCCAATAATATAGCATCATTCCACCACTGCGCTAATAAAGTCCTCTCCTGAAAATTGTGTACGCTGGTTGAAGCCACAGGACTAGTTTTTTACATACCATATATTTTTGCGCACTATTTGTTAGGAAAAATTATCAAAATTCAATACATTTTCTGTACATTCAACAAAAAATAATAAAATACTCTACGTTTCAACAGCAGAGTGCTGTTTTTGTAAAGCAAAAAAAAAAATTATTCTTTATCATTTATATTTTTTCCACATGACCAAAGAAGCACCCAATGAAACATAAACATTTGAAATGGGTTCTGAAAACTTTTCCCTTCCACAGATATATTTTTATTAAAAAGTAACAATTTATCTCCAATAATGTTTACTACATTGGTAACACAGAAACAAAAAAGAAAACTGCAACTGGATGACCTTATCATTTGCCTTCTACAACAGGAGTCATATAATTTAAAAGATCAATAAAAGCAAGAGGAGCACACATTCTTTCAATAATGAAATTGTATTATTGACATTGTTTCCAAGAATATGTAGGAATAGTGTTTTTGTTTAAATAAAAATGTTTTGTTGCGACTCCTCTGCAAACTTTTTCATGATCCACAATTTTATAATCAATAAATCAAATTTAGATCAACTTGACTTTTAAAATTTGAATTAAAATGACATTTGACAATTGAGGAACTTATTTTTTCAATTTTTTATTTATGTCAACATTTTTAATTAATAATCATTCATTGCATTATTTTTGCCCTGTATAAATAGAAACCTATCAAGACGGCGATTATATCCTCCTACGTTTCGCAAAAAATAATAAAATTAATTCACTCCATATTTTATAGTTAAAACTATTGTTTTCACTACTAATCGTACAAATAATTACTGCAGGTATATCAATAATAAAAATCACGTTCTAATTTCAGAGTTGTTACGGTAGCTATCACAAAATCATATCATAATACAAAAAAAAAAAAACATGTACAGATACAACATTACTATAGTTTATTTCAAGCTAATGAAAAATTTTTTTGCTTTCCTGTCCTTTATCCAATAGCTGGAACAACGTTTAAAATATACGATAGAATAGTGTATTATATTCCGATACAAGTGCGGAATGATCGATTCGCACGAGTAACGGATGTTATTTTTTCTACAGTCAAAAGTGTTCGCGAAAATATTTATGACTAAAATATGCAGTTTTTTGAGAAAGAATTTGCTTCATTGATCTCATTCCAATTCATCAAACTTTGATAAAAATACTCATATTGATATTCTTTTGGAGAGGAATGATAAGAAAATCAAAGAGAAATTAAATTATGACAGCAATGGAACAGTTTTTTCGCGACGCCACGCGGCTCTCGTAGGAATTTCTAAGCGTGCGGAATGACCCTTATTCCGCACGCTACAGCGTGTGGAATGGGTATCATTCCATAGTGACTGTAGAAAAAAATAAGTGTGTTGCATGTGCGAACATTTTGCTATGTTCCTATGTAATTAAACATAATTCAAAATGAACCTGTATATTGATTTAGATTTGTTAAATTTGTTATTCTTCCTATATTTTATAAAATTGATGTCCGCAGCATGCGCCTACGAATTTATATTATCAGACATCATTTACAAAATGAAATATAAACTTGTTCTGTGCTACTCATCATTCAACATGCAATGATTTTGAGAATTAATATAGTTTTGAATATCTTTACTACTATTCTACCTATTTCGTTCATAAATAAAAACAATTTGAACCAGCAATTAAAGATTTCTTAAATGTAGACATTAATAACTGCACTGCACGCATGGCTAACTCGAATCTCACACGGTGAGCAATTTAAACACGCGCATTGAATCCAATAAAATTAAAACAGATTTCGTATCAGATCATGCACTTGAGGATAAAAAATAAACTGGTTGCACTTGTGTTATAAAGTCATCGGATGAATCTTTTTTATTTTTGCATGTTTTTATTGCATGTAGCAATTAAATAACTATTAATTCGCTAATGAAATGGGACGATAATATCCGAATAAACGACATCAAAACCAGATTTATTTTTTCAGATTTCGCAGATCTAATTATTCCATAATAAATTTTGTTGAAAGCTTTCAAGTAATCCATGTGAAATTTTGTTAAAGAAGAACAGTCAACTCATCAAAACCATTTCGTCAATTTCTTTCGGTAATCCTAAGAGTAAAACAGTTATTTTCTGGGTTGATTCCTCCAATATTCACATACACACACTCACATATCCGTGGTTCTTTTTTGTTTCTCTTGCACAGCGAAGTTCGTTGAATGCAGGTGCTGCTGAGAAACGCACCTGTCCAGGTTCTGGTCGCCACATTCGTAACAGTCATACTATGCCATATTACAGAGTGTGGAACACTTTAGTAGGGCATTTTTAACGTGAATTGTATCAACGAGGTATGAGAAACATTTCTCATCGAAACATGTTCTAACACATTTTTAATTTCGAATTTATGCCATCTCGTAACTTTTTAGATGTTACTTAAAATAATTCATTATCGATTTTACTTAATTACTTTTTCGAGTAAAATAGATCTAGCAACAGCGAATTTAACAGCTGTTTACTGTTGCTGCTAATGTTCAGTGGTCATCAGACTTAGAGGCATTTAATTGATGAAATTATTTATTTCTTATATTTTATATATAATATATAGGTTATGTATGCGAATTTACCCTCACAACAGCTTTGTGTATCAGTGACACTAAAATAGTGGTTTTTGTTTTAAACCGGCGGTGCTTTGTACCCAACTAACGAGCGGTCTTCGCCCGCTCTGATCAAGCTCGATGTGCCAAGCTCTGTGTTTATCAACTGCTAGTACAGTAATTTTTTCTCATCGGACACTCATACGAAACAATGAGGGTAAATTCGCCGCAGTGGAGATTCGACGGTGTGAACTTTCGCCGCAGCGGACATACATCGGAATGGGTATTCGAGAATGCGGACTGCTCCGATTAAGATGAAGTCAAAATTGTAGAGAAGAGAGAATATTGAAATTTGACTACATTTCTTTAATTAGGTATCAATACATTCATTTTTTTATTCATATAGTCTGTCAAAAAAACTGTTTGTGCTTGTACCTCCACGACAGTATTTATGATTATATGACAGATTTAGAGAAAAGAAACGATCAACTTATGTCTATAAGCATAAAAAATACTTCGTGACCAAAGATGTCTTAAGAAACTGTATATGATCTCAATCTCGAGAAATTATGCTGTGGTTGCATACCAAATTTCAAGTAAATATCTTCAATACTGTAGAAGGCATTCAAGTAAACCGATTCCAATCATAATCTGATATGAATCACGATGAAATTATGTCCGTATCGATAACACAAGACACGAATCAAATGTCACAAGTCGGATCATTCATTCGGCAGTCATGTTTTCATAGATGAAGCAGCGCCGGATAGTCTGAATCCAAGAGACTGACTCTGGTTGGGCTTAAAATAGTAATAAGTGAATTGAAAGTACCTACCCTATTATTATATTATATACAGCTTCGAAAGTTCTCAATTCCAAAACATGGAAAAACATATCATGAGTTCTCTGTTGACAGGGAAATAATGATTATTTTCCTGCTGAGGGCTATTATGCGATTTATTGCCGTTGGTATTTTTTCATTTTATTGTTATCTGTCTAGTTCACATGCATTTGTAAAAAAAATGTCTGATGTTGAAAACGTGATAGTACAAAAACTGTATCAATAAAAAAAGTCATGTGAATTATGTTTTGTAGTATCTTGCTATAAATGTGATCGCAATTGCAAAAAATTTTTGCAAAATCAATAAAATAGTTCAAAGACATTCAAATTAATTGAAATAAATTCAGTAATAGGATCCTTCGGTGCACTTGTCACAAAAAGTAAAAGTATTGTAAGCAATACGGACACTGAAAGACCGTCATTATTGACACGGATGAAGCTGGCTGCCCGAAGCTATGCCTTGAACTTGGTATAAACCATTTTATTCTCAAAGCAATCTCTTTTTAGGCTTATACATTTCATCCAACGCTGCTTCAGTTGGTTGATCCTATGCGAATAATAGGATCGGCCCAGCTCCGCAAAATAGGCATTCGTTTCCACTGTAGCAAAGTAATTTTTTCATATTGAAGAAATATAAGGATATCAAATATGGAAAGCTAGAAGGATGCGGAATGAATTGAAATGCTGAGGGCCAGTTTCACCAGCATCAGTTAAATTTATCTGCAGGTTATTTTGAGTAAGTAACGAAGATAACAATTGTATTAACAATGATTTTTGTGTAAAATAACTTTGCTATGTGAAGCAGAAAACTACTAACTGCGAAATAACGAGTTCGGGTGAACATCATCCGAACGAAATTGTGCGAATACCCGTCGTTTATTGTTGCAGTATTTGCCAGGTATTCGTAAAGACAATATGGCGCTGGTGTTCGGGAGATATTTGTGTGATAATTCTGATGCATTTATAGCATTGGATTAGAATTATTACTTTTGATACTTCGACGTTGTTGCGGCCGGTGAAGGGAATGTTTATTGCCTTCGTTAATTAGGAAAAAAAGAAAGAGTGCTTGGCTTTCATATTTTGGATCAACTTATCGACAAAAAACATTAAATAAACAATGTTCCAATAACTAACCGAGGTTGTTTGGGAAACAAGGGCAAGTAAACAAATCAGTTGCAACCGGTAACTCAAAATCGTAACACACTTATTGGAAGTGTGATTTAGTCAATTGAATATAATCAAGTTCTATTCGACCAGCTCACAAGACAACACGTAATTCTAGATGTTGATCTATATTCTTTCCACTAGTGGAAGGGTATAATATTTCGGTGAACCAAGTTGGGTTCACTGAATCTAACAATCTATCGTAAAGTTAGAACTGATAAATCAAGAATGAAGTTTTGGCATCAACGAGGCAAATTTTATGGTGAATGGTTTAGTCCCTTTGGAAGAAAGAAATACCTCGAAATTCTCCGTTGTATGGTTGGCTCTTTTAGTTAGCATCTTATCAAGAACATGGTCGAAATCACGAGTTAACGAAGTAGATAAACTATTTTCTTTGCCATAGCCAAATATCTTCCTCTAGAATAATATATCCAAAAGGATATTCGCTCCATTTTGAATATTTTAGTCTTGATCATAAAAAGTAATAATTCGTAAAAAATACAGTCCACTAAATTTGACTTCTTTATCAAAAGCCACACTCGACGAATATCACTTAGAGAATACACATTTAAAAAAAAAAAATTTTAAGCTTGAATACAACAATTTTTTGGAGACGATTTCAGCAGAAGAATGGTTAGCTGTTATATTACGGTGTGATTGAAAAATCACTCTATCTATTTTTTGATTTGGCTTTGCAATGTATGATTCGCACTAATTCGCAAGTAAAATTCCAACAAAACGGGATCGGTTCACTTTTCGCAGCAATACGCACGAACACTGACGAACAATATGGGCGACTCCTCTCTAAATCACACATTTTTGGATCATTCGTGCGAATTCGGACGAATTTGATTTCACAATTTTATCAAATTTGCGGCCACAATTGAGCTGGTGCGGGGTCGTGATGAGGAAGAACTTTTTTGTGGGTTACTTGGAGACGTTCTTCTTGCAATTATTTTCAAGCATCTAGTCGACGAAGATTATTTCTGGCGAATCCCAAAAGGTAATCGCCATTACCTTTATAACTTTTTTGGTGCACTAACTAATCATTGTTTGGACTATTCTTTTGTTTCAGGAGTGTTTTGTTAACAGTGACGTAACGATATCTAAAGTTCTGAAGTTTCTGCTGAAACAGCTGCATATCGTCCTTGCAACATATCATATTCAGACTTTCGCAAGATGTTTTCGTGCATATCTTGACTTGGCCATTCGAAAAACTTATGCCATTCGTTTTTACGAGATACTTATGATATCAACTTTCATATGGCCAAACGGCAGAAACGAGAAAAACGTGAAAAATTGATATATTTTTTAGCATAATCGAGCCCTCATTTCAAACCCTTGGCCAAGTGGATCACTTCTGCCTATCGTTTTTCGCTGACTCTTTTTTCCTTAAATTTCATCTCGTAAGCATGGCAGAAACGAGAAAACTGGATCAAAACAGGATTTTTCATGAAAATTTAAAATTAATTATTATTATGTTGGCCACACGGTCCAGCTTTAATTTTGGCATTATTATACTCTAAATATACATACTTATCAAAACTCTTGAAGGCAGAGAAAACAAAATGGGGCACTCAAATCTACGACTATCTGACGGTCTAACAGTAATAGTAAATTTATCAGTCACAAGATCATAAATTTTATCAATGATTTTTATAGTAGTTGCCTCAATAAGACGTCCAAAACGTTTTTCAAAGCACTTATAAACCGTTCTAACTAAAGATGCAGATTCATCGTTATATTTATCAAGCTTCTTTTTAGTTTCACTTGATAAGCACGATTCAAACAAATGCCAAACTTAGATTATTCCCAAAAGATGCTACTGAATAAAAATGACAGAAAGGAGCAAATTTCTACCATGATTGTGATTTTGTTATGCTATTTTATGTACAATGTGAGAAATACGTATCTAAAAGCTTCTTTATGAATATGTCGAAGTACTCACTTTGTTTTGACTCAAGAACTATTACAGTGAGAAATTCAGTAATTTATTTTAAACAGCTGAAAGTGCAGATGTTGAATGCATTCAACCATTTATACCTTTCGAGCTCATCCCCTTAATTTGTATAGTTTCTTAAGGGGACGGTTATTTATTCGTTAGACAAAATTACTACAGACGATAGAAGCTTCAGAAACCGTAAATATATAATTTTGAAATTGTATCGCATGGTGGATTTCTTAGATGATTACATTCGATAACTTTAAAACCAATATAATATTAATAAGTAAGACATTAAATGAATGTACGAGAATGGATCTTTCATTGATAAAGATTAAAATAAGAAGATGCGAGTGTATATATATGAAAATAAGGATAACAAGTGTATTCATATCGCCGAAAAGAAATGCTAGAGAGTGAATTTTCTTTTTGGGCACGCGACTCGCTTTCAACAGGTGTCTTAAGAGTTCAGGTGCTGTTGGTCACCACAGCAGAAGGCAGACGTTCGCGTCAGCTGTGGCCCGTGGCCTGCGTCCTTAACTACCCCCGTTCAGTACCCTCTGAAGCATATGCCGAACAGAACACTAAACCTAGAGGTGATTTTAGTGGAGAAAGATGATCAAGCGGGAAACCTCAAAGGCAAAAATTAGGGGAGAAAGCAGGGGAAAATAGAAAGATAATGACAAAAAGATGACATATTTAATAACTAAATTTTCCTACTTTGATGGAGAATCTATTCAATTTTATATTATCAAAGGCAATATTAACAATGTTTACGCAACTCCACTTCATCACATGACATTTGAATAATAATTTTTGTGACTCGAAATGTTTGACTTTATATCAATGCATAAATTTACACATTATCGTTTGACAAACAGTTATATCGAAGTGGGGGAGGGGAGATAATATAAATTACGAAAAAGTTAAGTCCACCTATATGTAATTAATATTTGTGTAACTTGTCTTCTTACAAATAACCAAATCCTGAATTTAAATATGGTTGCATATTGAAACTCTGTTGCAACCAATCATTTTAACGCTAGATTCATTGTGAAAATATATCATTTTATACCTATGTTGTTATACAATGTATGATGTTATACAATGTACTGCCCTCTATATTCAATGTATTATTATCTTGTCATTTGTTAACGTAACTCATTTGCTTTCATCACAATTGAAATTTTCTTTTTCAAATTTAAAATTTAGTGAATTTTAATATCGGAGTTATGATCTACATTTTTTTTTCGTTATTTTATTGTGTTCATATAGTTGAAAGAATTATAATTAACGTTAAAGTGCACGTGCTTATCGAATTTAAACGGCTCAATTAAAATTCTGAAACGTAAATTAATTCAAATGGACTAGACACAATTACAGAGAATTTCTTCTTATTAACTTTTCGCATGAGAAATATTATTATTTAGATCCTTGCAGTCAGACATTTCAAATTGCTTTAAAGTTTTCTGGATGCTTTTGGCAAGGTTTATTTGTTCAAATTACTCCACATCTAATAGTAGTTCTCAATTCGTCGATGACATTGAGTGCGCTGTGCTTCATTACAGCACAGATATCAACTCTAACTGTGATGACATTTTTATAAATAAACGATGGAACATAATTGAGGTTGAGATCTCGAGTATTTGTCTTTTTAGTCACTAAGATTGTCCTACAGTGACACCTGTAGCAAATTATTTCCTTTTTTTATATATTTATTAGATTATAATTCCAGTTTTACTTTTATATGAAAACATTCCAAACTGAATTGAGGTTCTCTGAATATTATCGGCAAAGATTATACCTTACCCGTATTTCTTCATATTGATTGTAATCAGTCTAGCATTAATAATTGGTAATTTGAACTTATTCTGATTTATAATTCGTCGAAGACTCTACTGTGCTTTTATGAGCTAAGACATAAACTGTTAGAAATCAAAACCGGATTGTTTTACAAAATTGCAAATTCAAGAATTGGTTTTTACACCATCGTCCTGAATAGGGTAGCAACTGTAGATACGTGTTCGTCCTTATTAGGACTTTTCAGTACAGTATAGCAAGTCTTAAATATACTGTACTGAAGGACGAAACACGTGTCTACAGTTACGATGGTGTAAAAACCGACACCTGAATTTGTAATTTTGTAAAATAATCAGGTTCTGTTTCACGGACAGTATTCAAAGGTCATTTTACAGTGTCCTGTATTTCTTCACAGACTTTTATAAATAAACGATTGATGATGTTAAGGTTGAGATCTCAAATATTTGTGTTTTAAGTTGGCAACAGTGGCTCACAATGACAGCTATCAGAGAATAATTTTATTTTTGTATATTTGTTATAGGTACATTATTCTTTCAGTCTGAAATTTACATTATGATATTTCAAATTGTTTTAAGGCTCTCTGGATGGTTTTGGCAAAGTTTATTTGTTTGAATTATTTGCTTTTCGATTGCGTCTAACAGTCCAGCTTCATTATTGGATAATTTGAACTAATTACAATTTCTAATTCGTCGATGACATTGTAACCGCTGTACCTTAATTTGCACAGACAAAAACCAACTATGATGACATTTAGAAAAATAAGCGATTGAGAATCTGAGTTTTTGAGTGCTTAATTGTAAAAAGTGTTTAACAGAGACAGCTGTCGGTAAATTTTTTTTTGTAACACGTACACCGAAAGTAACCTGTTATTGAGCTGACTTCTGCTTCGAAAGTTCTCAATTTCAAACCATGGTAACTATTTTCATTAATTTTTTGTTGACTGGGAATAATTGGATATTTTTGTCCGCTGGGTAAAAATGAAATTGTAGATCATGGATCATGATGCCGTTGGATTTTTTTATTTCATTGATATATGTCAAATTGATATTTAAAAGAAATTTGTATTATAGAATGTGTTTGTTATAGTATGTGCATTTTTTTGTGAACGGGATAGCACAGAAAATGTGAAAAATATCAATCAATAAAATAAATCATGTAAGTTATGTTTCATTGTATTAGTTTACTGTAATGTGATTGCATTTGCAAAAATCTGTTTGTCAAATCGATAAGATAGTTTCAATACATCCAAATTTATTTAAAAAGCGTAGTTATGGGGGTACTTCGGTGCACTTGTTACAAAAAGTATCGTATGCAACACGGACACTGAACGACTGTCATTATTGTCACGGACAAATCTGGCTGCACGCCTTGGGCTTTGCCCTAGTCTTCACCGAATGAAACCAAATTTATCCTGAACAAAAATGACAGTCGTTCGATCCTTGTAGCATAATATACTTATGCATGACTTATCGAATTGTTAAGAGATTTTCTCGATGTTTTTTACAAAGTTTATCTGCTTGAATTATTTGATCATATACCACAGTTCAATTGCCAAAATTGCTTTGCAGTGGCAGCTGTCAGAAAATAATTATATATGTTTTTATATATTTATCACATTGAATATTGTTTAAAATACAACTATTGAATCTAAAATATGTTCGACTCGAATAAAATGGCTAATTTCATTTGGTTAGATGAGGCGAGCTTCTCAATAAAACAATATCACCATGTTTCACGAGAATTATCGACTACTCTACTCCTACGTAAAAGATGCCATTTAAAACAAAACAAAATCAAGATTTGAAAACAAGGTGCACAATAATTCACCTTCTCTACGGCAATGTCATATTTTCTACAGCAACTGAAATGCCAAATAAATAAATGCGCTACATTTCTGTGAGTTTTGAATTTTATTTTTGTTTGCTCGTGGAATTTTCCTTCTCTGATACTTAGTGATTGAAAAATACGTACTTGAATATATTTTTGTGAAGATTTTAATTGTAATCGAATAAGGGCCGGTTTCACCAACATCTGGTAAATTTATTCTGAGTTATTTTATCCGAAAATCATTGCCATAGTTACTAACTCAATATAAGTTCCAGATAAATTTAACTGACGTTGATGGAAGTGGCACTTAGTGATAGTAATGAAAATGGTAGTTAGGGGCTCTAAAGAAGACAACTGATAATAATACTTCGCACATAGGTGTATACACAACGTACGCTCAGGGTGTCAATTAAATTCAGTGAGCCAGTGGCGAAACAAGCGAGAGACTGTTGGACAGTACAATAACAAATAGATGAAAATGTGGAAAAAAGATTTGTTACCAAACTGTTTTCAATATCATAACGCACTTATGTGATAGCAAAGTATTTTTTATAATCGCATTTTAATTATATAACACAGAATTCTATTTTTTAGGTTACTTTTCAGGTATTCTTCCAAAATTTTGAAACACATTTACCAAGAATTCTCCAACCGTATCGCTCATACGAAACGAAACATTACAAAAGTAAAAACCTACATTTGTGTTAAAGAGCACGATAGAAAGTAAAAATACAACATAAAGCAACGATTACATAACGGCGCTAGAAACATCATGCATGGCGTCTGATTCACGTAATGTTTTCAGCGAAAAACGTAATAATAATAAGTCAAAGCGAGAAAAAAGAGAAGATATAAAACGATTTGGGTTTGAAAAATGGTTTTCTCAGTATTTTATGTTGTACTTTTATCACTCAGACATTAAATTATAATTCAACTAATTGAAATTATATGTTTAGAGAATTATTTTATTAGAAAAGAGGTAAAGATGTGTTTAACAACATACATGAAATATTGATTTCCGTGTTTTACAGATCAAAGTTTATTGCAGAAAAATTATTTCACAAATGATTAGACAAGAAAAAAATATTGAAAATTAAGAGTTCTAGTCCCGAAAACTTGTTCATCAACTAAACTAGCTTCATAATATGATGTAAAAAAGTGGAATCCAGAGCGCTAATAAACATTCAAAATTTATTGATAATAAATATTCGAATTTAAGACCAAACCCCAATTAATAAGAGAAGATTTTAACAAAACTTGCATAAATTATCCACACATGCGTCTCTGACTTCTAATCATGTAAAAGTTTGTTATTCAAGTTCACATCTCTCAACTCGGTTTCATTGAGTTATAAATAGTAACGAAAATTTTTAAGGTTAGAAACATGGGGATGATAGCATTCGTACCCTCTCCATAGCGTATATTCCTGAAGATGCTAACATTACTTTATCGATGAGGGACTCTATCGCAAAATACTAGAAGCGCTCCCTAGTTATCCCACAATTAACCAGAAACCAGTTGAATTCAGAGAGCCAGTGGCGCAATGAGTGAAAATAAATATTAAAAAGTTTTTAGCGCATTCTTGCAAAAAAAAAAAACGCTGTTATATTCACTTTGGCTGTCTGACTGGCTGGCGTTAGGTACGCTGAGTTCTCTGCAACTACAGCACTTACAGACTTGAAACTAGTATTAAATGAAAGCTGCTGTTTCGTAGGCTAGCACAAACTGCTTGATTTTTTCATTGTTACACCCAGTTTTGAGTAAAAAATCAAATAAAATTTAAAAGGTAATTAGGTACTGCAGAACTATACATATAATTGAAATCTAAAAATTGCTGCACAGACTGAGCAATCAGTAATTAAATTTTATGCCTTAAATTTCGAACTGATATGGGCTAGTACCCATTTTAGGCTGGGAACTATTTATCTCAATATTTCGTGAGTTACAAAAGATATTGACATGCGGTTTTCGATGTTAGTATCGGAACGAATTGGACTTTTGTTTTTATGTTCAATTTAGGCCATTATATGACCACCCGTTACTCATTTTCTAAGTTATTCTGGAGGAAATTGCAGTCAATAACCAAACAATAAAGATTAAAAGGTCCTTTGAGTTTGTACGTGCACAAGTTATGTACAAAATAGTCGCAGCTTGAAGCTGGTACTAAATGAAAGCTACTGTTTCGTGGGTTTGCTCAAACTGTTTGAATTTATCCTCAGTGATTGTGGGGGATGGTAATTTGCCAAAAATGCGCTTTGATCATCAAGATGATTCTTTAATTTTTCAGTTTAATTATTGGTCTAATGTTGAGTGTTGATATTCTTTGATTTTAATAAATAAACTCTAATTTTGATTATTTCGAATCTAATAGATATGTTCTTGAAGATTATTAATAACGCAACAATCAATATGGTTAATTAATATTGCTGATAAAATTGATAAGAAATAAAGTTTTCTAGAAATCAATAATAAAATTGGAAATGTCAATGTTTGATAGTCCGAACTTGTTATTAAAATTCCGAAAACCACTGACTTATTGTTTATTTTGTATGTAATAATCTACCGACGGTAATTCCACGATAAAACAGAATTCGACATAAAATAAATGATTCGAAATATTCTTCATTCTTTCCAATTATTGGAGTTAAACTTATTTTGAAATTCAAAACATTTGAATAGGTGTCAATGTATGGCAACACCACACCGGAAGTTATAACTGGCGACTTCCTATGCTCTAATTCCACAAGAAACTTTTAGGTGAGATCCTGTCCTTCATAATAAATTATACAAACATAAAAAAGCGTTTTTAGAAAACAAAAAATATATTTTCTATTTTATTGCGAGATATTGTAGGGAATCAAGATGCGCGCGCATGCTCAACCTCACAACTTAAAATAATTTTAGTCAGTTGATTTTGGAAAGGAGCAACCCGCACAAAAAATAAGTTATATTCTGTGGAACGAACATTTTTTATTTATTGTACAAAGTTTCAATTTTTGGAACTAATAACTATGTGAACATAATAACAATAATAGCAGAAATGGAGCACAATTTTTAATTAATAGATTTCTAGATTCTAAGACAATTGCCCAAATGATGATTTCTTGTTTGACAGAAATTAATTAATTTTCCATAACTTTTTCGCTTTTTTAATGGAACAGTACGTAATCTTGTACAAAAAGGGACAGCCATAGTACAAGCAAATGAAAATTTAATCATTTTTGAGTATACATTATCATAAATTTTATGTGAAATAATTAATAATCTAATAGTTAATATAATACTGAATTCATATAGCCTCGTATTATCATCTAACAAATTTATAGTCTGCTATTTTGTGTATATACTATATATGCTATATTTCTTTGCTTTTCACATCTCATTTCAAAATTTTGATGTATAAATTATTTCAAATAACAATTTCATCAATATACTACATTATTTTTAATAAATAAAATTACCATCATCGTAAAATGACTTGAAAGTAAGTAGTTTGATCATGATACTATTATATATCAAGATCAAATATCTTCTCACTATTGTTCAACAAATTACTAACAAATAAACTTCAATATTATTAATTCAAACTTTGGTATGTTATGCACAAATATCCAATGTACATTTTAAGCAGAATTTTACTGAAATCCGCATAATATTATCGAAGTTGCGCGCTTTTAAAGTCAACTGATTAAGTATGAGCCTTAGTAAATCTACATGAATAGTAACTTTGCTCATGTACGCGGTTGGTAGAAATAAATACTTTATTCAAATTTCATTACTGATTATACATCAAATAACATAGAAAAGCTGTTTAAAAGACTTTATGGACTTATCACATTTGGGAAAAAGTATCTCATTTGACTTTAATTTTAATTCAATGAAATTGATAGAAAATATATTAGAATATTCTGATGCGAAATAAGGGAAAAGGAGCTGCGAAGCCGCTCGCCCATTTCATTCCAAATTTTCTTCCAATTGCAGAGGCTATTAAGAATCAATTAAAATTTACCTGTAGGTACAACAGTGCATGTTGTATGGGCTGTACTATTTACATCCAAGTTAGTGTAAGTGGTAATGGGACAATCCCCGTAGAACTGTTCATTAGTATTAACAATATCGAGCACTTGAAGCACCATGGTGCCTCTGTGGGATTCCGTGTTGGCAGATACCCCCACTAATCACTAAGTCACCCTGGCAGCTCACGCGGTAGCACACAATGCAAGAGGAACTTTCGTGCACACTTGGAAGTACTGAACGATCTGAACTGACAGAGAACCAAAGAACCAGATCCGTGAATGCGGTGGAATAGTGGGGGAAATAGAGGGGGGATACAGGTGAGGATGACCACCACTCCAAGAGAGAAGAGGATGAAGATGGTAATGAGGAGGATTTTGAAACGAAGATTGATATTAGGCACAATTCAATGTAGCAAACCATGCACGACATTCAGTCAATCTCAAAATTTAACGCAGAGTTGGTCCCAAATAATAGCAAAATTACGATATAAAATTTTATATAAAAAAAATGTCAGAAAAATCAAGAGGAGGCAGGTTTCGAAGTCATTTGCAGTTGCTAGCTTGAAAGAAATTCCAGCCAGATTGACTTGCTACTTTGAGCTTGACTTTTGATTAGAATAGTTTCGGGGTGACTATATGAGTATAAGTCACGCTGAACGTTCTGGTTGTCCAATTTAGGCAATTACTCTGGAAGTCATTCATAAAATCCATGATCTGAGATTACTAGTTCTTTGAGCTAATATTTGAACATGATTGCGCAACGAAATCATGTGACTTGATCCAAAAAATTGTTAGTAGCTGTTTCAGAAGGATCAACAGGATTTTAGGTATCATTTTGTCACTGTTTTAATCAAAGAACAGTCTAAACAGTCAGTTGCCAGCATCGTCGATTATTTGAGAAAGGTTGAAAATCGAGTTGCGAGAAAAACGTCCACAATTGTCTCATATTCCTCATAATTCGCAGGTTTGTGCCTTTGCTATTTGGACTTAAAATTATTTATCCTATTGTCAATTTTCAATTTTGTATGCTTAATAGAAGACTACTTTTGGAAGTAATAATTTCTGTTAAGAGTATTATTGATGAAGAATGATTCATTTGGCAATTGCTGCCCGTTAAATTAAAGTTCTGTTACCATTACACTCCTACTGATTCAATTATTCAATGACATTTCAATCATTACAATTCTCAAGAGGGCAAACAAGTCTTACTCAACTGTGAAATTAAATAAGGGTAAATTTGTACACATAAACTTTACTTATGCTAACAGATTTGTTAAAAAACGGACAGTGAATAAAAAAATATATAATTCGAAGAAAAATAGTGATTGTGTTTATATCAGGAATCCATGTTAAGGTACCCAATTTGGATGTTTTGTATACCTTACTAGATTTTAGGTGGACAATATGTCCCGCCGTGTGCAGGTAACCAAATCACGTCCCCTCTTCGACGCCACTGATATCAAGTTCCCTTCCGGCCGGAAACGGCACAATGGGCATTCAATGCACGATTGAGCAGCAGCCAAAAAGAGTAGGGTTCGAATCCACCCTCTAACGCGAGATTCTTAAAGATGCTTGAGGATCACTCTTTGACATTCTCGTTCAAAATAACTCGTAATACTAGAAGGAGGTTTCGGAGTCCTGAATTGTTTGTAGCACGCGCTCAAGACTGCACTTCTATTGAAAATGCAGTGATTGAAAAGATCAAGAAGGTTTCTCAATTTACGTTTCACCTATTTTTTTTTAGGTTGGATATTACGTATTTGAAATGTTTTAAAGGAAAAACTTTGAGCCTTGAGTTAAAAAGTTTTGCCATATCCTTTTCCTGTTTCATAATGCTTTACAAATTAAAATATTAACAGCGAATTACTTATAATTAATTAAGGTAGTGTAAGGAAAAACAATAAGACCAAATATTTTTTGTAAGTTCATAAAAATGACGATTTTGATAATTAACCAATTGAAAAAAAAATTAGATTATCATAATAGGCGAAAATAATGAGCTGTAATGGGTCTCTAATATCAATTCGATATGATTTTTTGATCCAATTACTTCCAGAAAGAAGATACAATTATCCCTTTCTTCTTCCTTTAAAAATCAAATTCTTGCGATGATTTTATCGTGAAGAACAAGGCAAATGATATCATCGACATATTAATTGGTGGTTCAGAATTTCCAATTATTTCAACAAAAACTTTGGCTAAAAGCCAGATAATTAAAGTTTTCCATTTTCAAATAACCTAATAAAAGTACATAGCTACCAAATTCATTTACCTACAATCAATTTGTCTTTGATTCTAGGGACGATAAATCACTGAACAAGACTGCCAAAGCAGAATCTTTATTGAATTATTTTTACAAAGCAGTATGCAAACACAGGAAAATAATAGATAATTAAATTGCTATATCACTTTGCGCTCGAAATTTTCTGTGTATACTGTACAAAAAATTGAATCAAATAATAAGTTAGTCGCAATTGGAACATTACCCACGTGACAAATAAATAAACATTTCTAGGTTCCGTTATTGGTTCAAATTTAGAAAAGTAAATCTCAAATACAGCAAATATTATGGTCACTATGGAACTACTTGACTTATAGAGCAAGATCTCAGACCTTCCAGACGTTACTTATTTTCTGAGAAATAAAATGTGTGGAATAGAGTAGTATTAGTATGTACTTTGATCATATACATACTTGCTAGCTTGGGCCGCCGACCAATTTACAGATACCAGATGCTATAGGAACGATAAAATATTACTTAATTTTCTTAAAGTCTGTGTGCTGATTTTCAAGAAAATATTGTAGAAAACTGATAATCAACACTCCCAGACACTTTCCATTGGCGGTAATTTCTGCTAAACGCTTTAAAGTTCGCAAAAAATAACGTAAGTCCTAATTTTTGAATATGATACTTGGACAACAATTTCTATACTTTTTGTGAACAGTCAGATCAATCATGGGGGCCAAATATCCTCCAGACAAAATAAAAAAGTTGCTGTGAGTACAAATGACCTCGCGCTTATACTCACAGCAACATTTAAAATTTGTCTGGAGGATGTTTGGCCCCTACAATTGGTCTGAATCCTCACAAAAGGTATTAAAACTATTCCCTGAATATCATATAAAAATTAGGACTTAGACTATAAGTAAGATTACGTTATTTTTTGCGAGTTTTAAAGCGTCTAGCAGGAATCACCTCCGATGGAAACTGTCTGACAGTGTTGATTATCAATTTTTAACAATATTCTCTAGAACATCAGTATCCAGACGTCAAGAAAAGTGAGTAATGTTTTAACGTACCTCTAGCACCTAGTATCTGTAAATTGGCCATCGGCCCAAGCTAGCAAGTATGCGTACAATCAAAGTACAACTAACACTACTCTATTCCACACATTTTGTTTCTCATAAAATAAGTAATGTCTGGCGGGCCTGGGATCTTGAACTGTTACAACATATTGTTGCGATATGAAACGACAGCTGAGTGTAAAATTAAAATTTGTAAACTGTAAAGCTCGCTACGCAAGGCAGAGCACTTTATCTCCGTACATAGTTCTTATATAAAGCTCAAATTTGTGTTAAGACAACTAATTCAACACTGTATTAGAAATTTCATAGGTCTACATGCAGAAGTTTTCAAGATACAATCTTTCAAATATTATATCATTGACTAACGAATTATCAAAATCTTTGGATACTTCCCATGAAGTAAGAGCATTGAAACTTGGAACATGGCGATTAAAATAATGTTTGGCTTTGATTCTGATACTCAACAAACCTATTTATGCAATTATTTTTCTAAAGATCGATCAAAATCGAATTTATTATGCATTCAATATTCTTCTAGTAGGATACTAAGAAACTTGCAATAATGCAATAATGGAGAAACTAAGTAATAAGGATAGCAATTCAAGTGGTATCCATGGCGGTGATAAGGTTGATGTAATAGTAAGTGGTGAAGTCTTGCAATTCAAGAGGTACGGATAGTAATTTTAGTGGTTTTTTGGTACCACTTGCACTTGTAAAACAAATGAGATGTCAAACGTTAAACTTACAAGGTTGGGAAATATATTTCATTTGTATAAAATTTTGATACGACAAATACTTTTTGAACCAATAATTTATTGTATTTCGCGATAATAATTGGATCCTCAAACCTACGAGTGAGTTTAGTTATTAGTTCAAATCTTACATTATGGACGAATAGTTGCGTAGTTAAAGTTACCAAAAAAAAATTACAATCTAGGATTCATAGGCAAATCCCGGACATTCCTATTCTATCCCTGGTCGCAGCCAAAAATGCGCAAATGATCGTAAGGAACTGCGAAAATGATACCGTCGACGTATTAATGTATCAATTGCAATATCTTCCCGTTGCTTTAGAAATTATACTAATTTTGATTGAAAAATGTAGCAAAAATTCAGATAATTTAAGTTCTCTATTCTCAAATAACCTAATAAAAGTACTCTGAATCAAATTAATTTACTTATAATCAATTGGTCTGATAATGGAGATGATGAATTATTGAACAAGAATGTTGCGCATTTAGGGTTGCTAAAACAAGAAAAGAAACCAACTAAGATTTTTTCAATGTTCAGTATTGGAAAGGAGCAGGGAGTTTTTTTTTGCAAAATAGCAAGTTTTTCCTGGGTTCGAAAAGCAGACTTCTGGAAGTTTTCTAAATCTAGTTGTATTGTGATTCAATCGTGCTTTCACACTACTTATTTGTGTGGATGATGCCTTATCTCTTTCAGAAGGATCTAAGACGTGTAGAATCATTAATCGAAGAGGACAATCAACTTATGCGGCAATACAGCATCAACTCAATATTAAATCATCAGCAATCATTTTATTGTAACACAAATCGATACATGAATCAATAGTGTTCTATTCTTATGATTAAGTAATCGATGAAAAACAGAATCATCAAAATTGATAGAGTTCTGCAACCTGTGTCGTGTCTCATACGAACAGACTAAAGGATGGAGGCACATGTCATTTAATTTAATTGTGCCTCCGCACTCTATTTGCATCGTTGGTGCGTTGTTTCTTTTGGGAGAAATTATTGAGTGTGGAATCATTAATCGAAGGGAATACATAAACAACATGAAAAAAATCATACATCACTTATATTTAAATAATATTAGCGGTCGATTTGTGCCAATCAGCATTCAATTTTTCAAAAAAGAATATTTTGCTTTGTCAAAAACTATGACACGTGGCGACACTTACATATCCTTTTTCGACGTACCCAAATTTTGATAAAATCAAGAAGCAACGTCTTATGAAAGGAGTAAAAGAAGTATCCGATGACACAATGTCCGACATAAGCTAGTTAGGAACAATTAAATTGTAATATCTGCCTTACCACTGCTATTTTAAAATTGTTGCAAAGTTAAATTATTCTGTTGAATGCAGTGGGATTGAATAAGTTAAAGGCAGCTACTGCTAAATGGTGTACTGAAAAATGTTTGCTTGAAGTGTTCGTAGAGTTCCAATGCGGATGAGACAACTTTTCGGTTTTTAGCTTTCTTTTATCTGATATTGTAATATGCTACGGAATTTTTCTAAACTCGCTACGAATGGTGCCCTCAAAATTAATAAATGAGAAAATTATTGACGCATAAAATTGCAAACTCAAAAAGAGGTCATCAGATATACAAATGAATGTAATAGAGAGGTGAAATCAAATAATTAATGATTTTGACTGACCTTAAAAAATGAAAAATTATATTTTGAAATGTTTCAATGTTTTATTACAATCTTTGAGGTAACTATTACTTCGATTAATTAAATTAACGAAAAATCAATCAATGCTAATTGTAAAAAATTATAAAGGAAGTGCCATAAATCACAGCGCGGATTTCATTAATTAAAAATTATTATTCAACAGGGAATAATCAGACGTGAGAAAATTATTAATTGGTTTATGCCACTACAGACATAGTCTGGGATGGATTTTAAATATGCTGATTGTTGGACAGAGGTAAGAGGAGTACGATTGACCGGAAATGAAGCAGGAACGAATAAGAAATTTCAGAATTGGACATGGCCAGTCACAAGAACGACACATTGGCTGTTTCTACCCGATCCGGCTAAACTTGGCTCTCCCAAGACCGAGAAGCGTGACGCATGACAGGCGAAACTCATTCACTCTCCAGAAAAAATTGTACTTTACAAATATATAATGAATTTCCAATATTATAATCTAAATACTACTGACAGAGGTATGATAACAACATTAATAATCATGAATAAGAATTCAACCATTTGAAAAATCATAATAAAAAGCAATAGGGTTCTATGCTGCTTGAAATTTTGCGACCTGCACCGTGTTCCAAGCGAACATTCCAAAAAATTGAAATGCATAATTTTCAAATGGCAAATTCAGGTCGTATTTGATATTCAAAGGAATTGGAAAATTGAAAAAAATTTAGAAAAGAAAGTCATATCTATTCATAAATATAGATATTATAAGCAACTGTTAACTTTTAAGTGGGTCCCAACTCGCAATCCATATTAAATATTTCGATAATATCCCCTCCTTTACAACATCTAAACGTTATTAGCTTCCCAGTCAATTTTCTAATTTCCGGCCTCACATACAACACCTAAATTTTAATTATAAGTACACTTATCAACATAGCTTAGCTTATAATTTTAATGCATCTAGTTTTACTTAACGAGCTAAATTGAATTCACTATTTCGTCAGTTAAATTTAGTAGACTACATTATGTTGGTATTGTTTAAATTAACCTTACATTCTTTGGGAGAAACTCCCACGATTCAACAACAGGGAATTTGATTGTTGCTAATTTTTTAATAAAAATTTCATTAACATAGTCCTGTCATCATATTTTTAATTTTTATATGAAATATTAGCCATTACTCGCTGCTTCGCCTTCGTGATATTCTAACGCAAATGACAATTCAGAAACAATAAATGCAACCTCGAAATAAAAATAAACTCCAACCCACCGCGATAATCATAATTTATCTCAAAAATATTCCAAATCCCAACTAAAACCGTCAACCACATTTATACTCAAACCGGAAACCATGCAAATGGCGATAGGAGCGCGGTTCTCAACGACTAATTAACGTCACACTTAATCGCGACTAATCGTCACTGGTCATTCGCTGGACAGAGATAACTAACAAGATAACACTTCAGATAATGTTAGTTCTGGACCATGAGATACGAGAGGCATCTCTTGACTGGAAAGATAAATGGTGACAAATAAAGGAATGGTTTGTTTTGTTAGGCGTTGTCTAGTTGATGCTGTGTTAACAAAACACTGTCGTGTCTTATCTCTTATTAACAGACAACCCTTAAGTCAAATTCTTTCACTAGTATTATCTTATATTATTACTGCGAGTAACATAGGCTATAATAGACAAATTTACAAGAAGTTTTTCTTTGTTCGAGCACGGTTCATTCGATTGGGTTGAAAGTTACTACAGTTGTTTTTCACGAGGGTTCTTATTATAGTATAATTAACATATATAAAATGGCACAAGAGCCGTATATTCGTTCGCGCATTGTTCATCCGATTGAGTTGAAATTTACTATAGTTGTTACTGGCTCTTTCACAAAAGTTCTTATTATTGTACCTTCAAGATACATCAAGTGGCACACGAGCTGTATTTGTTTGTTCGAGCATCGTTCATTTGATTGGATTGAAGTTTTCTATAGTTGTTGCTGGCGCTCACGTGAAAGTTTCTGACAGTATCTTTCATCTATTCCAATACCATAAAGACAAAAGATTCTTTTTTTTGTTTGTAATGAATAAACTCAAAAACTATTGAACCGATTTTGAAAATTCTTTCACCAGTAGAGTCCTATATTACCACCAAGAAACATAGGCTTTGATTTACTTTCAAAAGAAGCGAAAGCTTAATGTAACCCAAAATGTAAAAGAATGACCAATAAAATTCCTTACATTATGTGCATATATATATTCTTAGAGAACTTCGGTTATGCTAGAGCCATTTGAGGGTGCTTTTTACTAGTGCTGTTAAAAACCGGAATAAAATGGAACCGGTTCCACGGTTCCAAAACTAACCGGGTACCCGGGTACCCGGTTATCGAGTCCAAATTCGATTCCGATTCGAATCTCGATTCCGGTCCGAATCTCGATTCCGGTTCGAATCTCGATTCCGGTTCGAATCTCGATTCCGGTCCGAATCTCGATTCCGGTTCGAGTCTCTATTTCGGTTCGAATCTCGATTTTGATCCGAATCTCGATTCCGGTCCGAATCTGGGTTCCGATTCGAATCTCGATTCCGGTTCTTAATACCGAAAACCTTTCTTGGCAAATATCATTTCTCTACTGCGTTTAAGTTACAAATACCTTCTGGGCTTTTAGTTGAGCGTTTTATTTTATTATACTGACTCGTCCCAGAACAAACAGAACATTTAGAATTTTTAAGAATTATATTTTGTACATTACAATTGCCACACATAACTACGTTTACTTATTTCTACTTTACTCCTATCGGTGACACTGCAGACTTTGAAACATGAATGAACGTAAAGTTCTGAACATCAAAGAGGATTGCAAATTATCCCGAATATCAAATATTACTATTTTCTAAGAGATCCTATCTTTCTATTAGTTTATTGAGCAAAACAATTACATTGAAATGAACTGAAAGAGGCTAAAAATGGTAGTATGCCATCTGCTCATAATCCGGCCATAAAATTAATCTTACCCAAAACTAGAAATAGCAAGCGGCATCATGGGTAGTCTTTGATACTAAAACTACCTGATTTTGTCAATACACTCAATTATCATTGTCATAATATCTCTAAATTTTCATCACACTTTGTCGTCGATTGTCGATTATAAAATTAAATAACTACATTATACACTATATATTTTTGTTTAAGATGTTGAAATATTTCACACATACTGAATACTGATAGTTCATATGTTCAATGACTGATTCGAAAGGCTAAAATTAGTCTTCATAACATAAAACCAGTATAGGTGACGCAAATTAATTATATGTGAAAAAAAAAGAAAAAATGCCTTTTTTCGGTTCGTTTCGAATCTACTAATTCGAAACAGTGCATCGGTTAGGTACAGAACACATTATTTTTCAATGGATACTGAAAATAACTGTCTAAAATCGGAATTTCTCTTCTCGGTTCTGGGATCGAGTCGAAGTGAACTGGGAATCGAAAACAGAATCGGAAACCGATTCTGGAATTGGAGCTGAAAACCGATTCTGGAATCGAAGGAATCGGAATCGAAGGAATCGGAATCGAAAACCGATTCTGGAATCGGAATCGAAGACCGGTTCTGGAATCGGAACCGGACTCGGAACCGAGAACCGGTTAGTTGCATATTTAAATAACCGGGTACCCGGTTCTTACAAAAACCGGTATCGAATAGTACCGATACCGGTTCCCACCACTACTTTTTACCCTCTTGAACCCTAGTGAAGACATCTTTTCTCCACCCTTAAGACATACAAACACATGTGCCAAGTGGTGGCAAGCAGTTGTGCATCGCACGTGTGCAACGATCACCCCCTGTTTCATGTACACTGGGTTGTGTAGTGTCACATAACGCCGCTGTAGCGCTGCGCACGGGTTTCCGCCATTTCCGGTCGACCATTCAACGACCCAGCGTTATTCATTCATGGAATATACACGCCCAAAAGATGCACAAGATCATATTACAAAAGAGGATAATCATTAAAAAAGTATACAAAATAACTGAACGTTCAATAATTTGGCTTAAAAATTAAGACTAGAATTATGGAAAAAGAAAGTTAAGGGATATCTTTATTATATCCTTTTCCATCATGTCTATATTTTTATGATAACTTTCCTAGTCACAGAGTGCGGCATGTCACAGAATACTGTTACGGACAGCTCGCACGCGCTGACTTGTCTATATATGTTCTTTCTCTAACGCATGGCGCAAATATATATGAGAGTAAATCAAGAAGAAAGTAGTAAAATATAGAGGAAATTAGAGAAAAATAGTAGCCTGAATCCATCCTAAAACGGATCCGCATCAAATGGTCATTGATGCGTTCAATATTTTTCAAAGAAAATTTATAATTCATCGTATCTGCAAGAATTTGATAGTTTTTGGATGCGTTAAACCTTTTCGCCCCAAAGAACTCCTACGCCATTGAGGCTACTATCTTCATCCCTGAGAGTTCTTCCTCGTCATCCTTCTCTTATTATAAAGAATAATCATATTTGCCCTGTCTTTGCATAGTTCTATCTTTCCTTTTCATCATAGACAGACAAAAATCTTATTGAAATGGTCAAGTTACGTTAATAAGGTTAGAGCATTTATGGTTGTCTCTTCCTCACATAATTACGACGAATCTTCAGTCTCGCCTTCCGAATAAAGATTAAATCGGAAATCACTCATTATAGGGGTATGAATCTTTTTTTTTTTCGTTTAATTAGATAGTTTGTTTTAATCTTTCCCAAATTAGAGTATACATACATATTTTTTTTAGGCTCTGGAACCTGGATAAATCTAAGCAACATCTGCGATTTAACTGTGTTCCTCACTCTTTTATTTGCTTTGTAGTGCGTAATTACCTCTGGAAGATTCAGAGTGAAGAATTATTAAGCTCTGGTGAATTATTTGTTGAGATCACGACTTATGTAGTTAGTGAGTGAGCATAACTAAATAGCGCTCAGTAAGTATAGTGCAGTTGATGAATCTTCATTTCTTGATCAAATTAGAATAACTTCTTTGACACTGCAATTAGCGACCGCGGGCCTGAACAGCAATTTGCATTCTAGGGTCAAGAGAACCATTATATTTCAACCGAATTTAAGCTAATTTGTGAAAGATTGAGACAAACTCTCTAATTAATCAAAGAAAGAAGATTTATATCCCGAATGAATCTTTATTCGGAAGGTGAGAAGGGATGAAGATAGTAGCTTCAATGGCTTAAGAGTTCCATGGAACGGAAAAGTTTGACGCATCCAAAAACTATTGAATTCTTGCAGATATGATGAACTATAAATTTTTATTTGAAAACTATTGAACGCACCAATTACCATTCGATGAGAGTTCGTTTTAGGATGGATTCAAGATACTATTTTTTCTAAATTTCATTCATATTTTATTACTTTCTTCTTGATTTACTTTCATACTTATTTGCGCCATGCGTTAGAAAGAGAACATGATATAGACAAGTCAGCGCGTAGCGCTGTACGCCTTGTCTGTAACAGTTATCTGTAACATGTCGCACTGTTCAATTCATCAAATTTTAACGAAATCAAATTTTAATAGTGCATTCTTACAATTTTTCACTCAACATTTGAATTTATAACTTCTACAGAATATTTTTTTATTTGATTCATCGAAGACTTTTTTGTAAATTTCAATTATGACTAAGAACAAAAGCGCTTTTTAATTCCACAAAAAGATATCAAAATCAAGAATAATGAGTTTCAATGTAAATAATTAAAGTCCCGATTATCAGCCGGTCTCATACGTAGTTTTGAACAAAGAATTTAAAAATTAAACTATTACAAAATCTGCGTATTAGTTGCGACAAATAGTGGATTTTATTGTATTTATTTGGTAACCAAATGTCAAGATTACAGCTAATTTAATTTTGGTGTTCAGTCATTTTCGGATTAACCTACAAGTTTATCAACTTCCAATTCGTTTGTAGGAATTCAAATGATCCGCAGACTTAACAGCTATTTTTTTAGATTTCAATTCAAAAATATATGATGTTAAGGGGGGGGTGGCCCCTTCATCACTTGGTCAGCTCAACATTAGATTCAAGAATTAGTTTTTTCTTAAAAATTGACTTCTAAAATCAAAATATACAACCAAAGTAATGGAGTTATGGAGTCTTTGAGACATCCTACAAACAATAATTTTAATCTTGCATGCCTAAATGATCATTTCCGGCGAATGAACGGTCCGAATCTTTACGCGTTGTTCGTGACTTCAGCTCGAGACGCGCAAAGGATTACATAAATCACATCTTAAATAGGAAGATTCAGGACTAGTTTAACAATTTGGAAAACATAGTTCAGGTTCCTAGTTTAATATTTAATGAATTTATTATATAATTTATTGCGCGTATGGATGGAAGCAAACACGTAAATTCTACACTCTTTGAGTCTTCCAAAAAGACACAAATAAAGAATATGGAATACCGTTGAATCACGGTGCAGCCCAGATTAAGCCAACATTCAAACTTCACAACTTGTTGCACAGGAGTACAACTCTAAAATAAATGGTTGTAGTGTAGATGAATAACTTGATTCCTCTTTTATGAAAGAAACAGCCCATGATTGCACAGAGTCAAGTTTATCAATTAACCACCCAGAACAAACATCGCAATTGAAGTAAGAAGCAAAAAAGTGGACACTTCTCGGCTCGGTCACCCATAACCAACAGGCTGGAAATTAACATACAGAGTTGGTTTCCGTGTGAGTCAAGGTGTAAATCACAATCTGCGCTTCAAAGCGAATGCTTGTTAATATTCCCATGCGTGAAACATAGATCGCTAATGAAAAACGAAAAAGTCTATGCTATACTCTGATGTTTCGAATAAGAGCAAATGGTATTTGTTTTACCTCTAGTTCTCGTCTAATGAACTAAGTTGGTGATCTGTTTTCCAGTTTCTTGAATTTGTCTTCACAAGGAAGTAAATTCGAAATTTCAAACAAATATGCTAGCTACATCAATCTTATAAATTGGAAAATATTTGTTTAGAATTCTTGCCCAGGAAAATGTTTACGATAAGTGTTGATAAAATTGCAATATTACAGTTTCAAAATAAAAGTAACCAATTAAAAAAAAATTATTTGATTATCTGTTTTCTTTGAAAGCTCAAGATCTCTTGAAAACAAAACGGAATATACAACAACCCATTTTACAATAGAATAATAGGAAATCTTAGGAGAAATGATCCTGTGATTCTATCAATGTCAGGATTCGTCAGGCCTTAGAACTACCCTTAAAGGGGTTGCATTATTCTTAAGCAAATGTGGGTTAAGAGTGTACTTAAAGTATAATGTCGGATAAGTGCTGATCACATTTTAATCTGTACCACTTAGAATTCAACCAATTGATATACAAATGTGGTTGAGATAATGTTTACTGTGGGATTTAAGATAAATGAATGTAGTAAATATACACGACATTATGTCAATCACTATACTTAAAGAAATGTTAGTCACAATACGATTCAATCTTTCGATCATCATCAGGTGAACTGCGGATTTGAAGATTAAGGGTTTTATATCGATTATGTGGAAGATGTAATGGTTCGAATATTATTTTGGATTAGCTATTCATTGGTTTGTTTATTCTTTTTAAAAGTTTACAGTTTTCCGCTACTACTAGTACTTTCACTTTGTTGTTTATTTATTGACATAATATCTTCAATTTTACCCGCTTAATGTTGACAGTTATTATTATTTTTGATTCTTGAGTTTAGTTTGTTTTTCAAATCATCTTCGGTTTTGTCAGTTGTTCTTTGTTTTAGATTTATAAAAATTTTTGTTTTTGCATTTTGTTTCCCTACCAATGTATTCTCTAATTATTTTTTTGGGCAAGTTTATTTTTATTATTAGGTTTGTATATGAATTTGAGCCTTTTATTATTCAATTCTTTACTGGGCATGTTTATTTCTATTATTAGTTTTGTGTTTAATTTGCTTATGGAATTCATTGACTGTATTATAAGGATATCCGTTGTTAGACGCGATTTGATAAATGGTTTTCAACTCTTGTTTGTCATTTTCTTTACTTTTAAGAGTACAGTTTCAAGTCGGTATAATAAGTTTCTAAATATTGCCATTACTTGTTTGAGTGTGTTTACGATACATATGTGATTTTTA
Source organism: Dromius quadrimaculatus (assembly GCA_963989225.1). Taxonomy (NCBI): domain Eukaryota; kingdom Metazoa; phylum Arthropoda; class Insecta; order Coleoptera; family Carabidae; genus Dromius; species Dromius quadrimaculatus. Next base: position 12,620,960 of record OZ022328.1, read on the forward strand.
TACTTTTTAACTTTTGTTTGTCATTTTCTTTGTTTAAAGGTACGGTTTCAAGTATAATAGCTCCCGATCCCGAGTATCGTTCATGTAATTTAGGGTGCTATGCAAATCATAAATTAATATTATAGATGTTAATTTTATTTAATATTTGTTAAGTCATGATTGTCATTTATAATGGGTTGTATGCAATGGCGATTACTATTTATTTTTATTGAACTGGATCAACTATCTAAAGTATTCTATTATAAAATTCAATTAAGTTGAGAATTGTGGAGAGCCATACATCTTTTCTTGCAATAGAGTGAAATAGTTCTTAGTTGTTGACAGTTTGAAGAACGATAACAAGAAACGTTCGTTATAAACTTGCAGATATAGATAAATAAAGCTTGCGCTAATTGACGATTTGGCGCTGTGTAATAAACGAGTATACGCCGTGCAGAAGCCTCAGCTCGGCTACCTCGTATGCTAATACGAATTTAATTTGAATTATGAATAACACCGGGACGCTCATACACAGGTGTGCACGGTAAAGCGAGGAGAATACTTTTGCATAAATTACATACTCTTATCTGAGAGACGCGAAAAACATTCGTTTAGAATAGAACAATTACGAAGATCGATGCGCTAACGAGACGGAAAAATTGTGTTGAAAACTGAATTGAATACGAGTCGTGTAAGTCTTGAAATATTGCTGCAATAAGGGTTCATTTGCCTGCTTATAAATCTGAAATATTGCTTTTTATTGCACAGATAGCATACTCCACTTTATCTGGCTTGACTCGATGGGGAACCTAGCAACAAGTCCATATTTCAAAGATATTTTCTATGAAATATTTTATCGAATATATATATATATATATATATATATATATATATATATATATATATATATATATATATATATATATATATATATATATATATATATATATATATATATATATATAGGTATATAAATAAATAAATATATTATGTAGATACAGATGTTACAATGAAATAATTTCGATTGAATAAATTAATACAGATGATACCATTTATTTGGAAAGCAGAGAAATAAATATAAATTGAAATTTGTGCAAGTCAACATCGCAACTTCATCACGTAGATATGTGACTCATATAATATAAATAAAGATAATAAAGTTTAAATATTTGTCTACGCAAAAAGAGTTGATATATGATAATTACAAAATTAACAATCTGGAACATTTCTGAGAACTGCTAGTATAAAATGAAATACTTTATAGCTCTTCTAACATCAGAATATTGTACAGTGAACTGCTATAATATGCCTATACTTAGTGATGAAGCTACCAAAAAAATACTACCACATACATAGCCAATATTTGGGAAAAGAGAATTTGGAAATCACAAATTTCGACGATTTGCGACTATGGTCAATAAAATTCTGGTCCTGGTGCTCAACAAGAGTATTGATTTCATCAGTGACCATAAAGTCGCTATGCAGTACATAGCGATAATGAACATAGTTGTTAAAATAGGCGAACAAAATCATTGGTCCAAGTAATAATAGGACTCTGGGCGAGTTCATGTCCTACAGACCAATAATTTTTCTTCGGATACATTTTTTATTTCAGATTTTTACTCTCACATAAATTGGAGAGTCGTTTAGGTATTCCCATAATTATCCAGTAGCGATAACGAGATAATTGCTTCTAACAAACGTGAGTTGTCAACTCATACAAACAAATTTTGATACATAAATCGATTAATTACTATTATAAAAGTAAAATATTGTGAAATCTCTGTCTTTACGAATATCTAGCTTACAGACATTGTATACGGACTTCTGGTGAAGTTTAGAAAAACGCTGTCTTACCTAGCCCAGCGAATCTACTTAAAGTACTTTCCAAACTGTCATCTTCTACATATGAAATAATTGTGGTCAACGTATTTAATGTTAAAATCTTGTTTATTTATTAGTCTGTGAGACAGGGCATAAATTTTTTGTTGATTACCGCTCACTTGAAACTTTGTGGGTGGCTTTATTGTGATGAGTCCGAAAACTTTTTCATTTGGCAAAATTTTAGATTTGGGGGCGTTTGTCAGCAAGGGCTGATTAATTTAAAAAATATTACCATCTTATTGATCGTTACACTAATAGAAAGATTTTTTGATCATAAAATGAAAAAAAATATTGTCCAACATTAATATTGGAGCTAGCGGTGAGTAAGTAAGTTCCAACATACTTACCAAATCTAGAATTTTGCCAAATAAAAAAGTTGTCGAATTCATCACAATGAAGCCACTCACAAAGTTTCAAGTGAGCGGTAATCAACGAAAAATTTATACGCTGTCTCACGGACTATATACATAATGATGAAAATATAGCAAGATATTCAAAATTTATTGCTTTTCTGAGTTATAGATGACTATCAAATGAATTACAGCACTAAATAATAGTTTTCTTTCGATGAAGGTCAATGTATAAATAAATTCATGAGTTTTGTGCCATACTTATTACAAATTCAAGTCGTTTTAGAAATGTATGCTGTACATTTTATGAAATCACTTGATTCCGTAGATATTGCTTGTTTTGCGCTTTTTTTGAAAAATACTAGATTTAATAACGTCAATGAACTATTTGAAGGAAAAAAAATTAAATTTGTCACGCTTTATCAATACCTCCTTGTGCAGCTAAATTACAAACGAAATAATAATCTTTCGAAAAAAAAACTTCTGTTTATTGCCTATTATTATGATAGATATAGTAATTTTAAACATCTTTATACTTTTCATTCATAATTTCAATAAAATCGGTTCACGGTATCCAAAGTGACGTCGCAGCTGCTAGAATTGTGTATAGTAACACAAAGCGAATATGCACAATCTTTTATAAATGTTATATATCTATTCTGGTGTTTAAATTTATTTTAAAGTATATTTGGATGTCAGGATGTACAAGAGAAATATTTCATTATGCCTGATAAAATTATTCAAAACATGTAATATTCGTGCTTGGACGGACTATATATGTGAAAGACCGTGCGCATAAAGTGCGCGCATCACGTGTTCAGATATACTCTGATTGGCAGTCAGGTAACTGGCAATTGACGTCATCACAAAATTTGAAATATAATGAAATTTTGAAAAAATTATATTTCAGAAACTACAGAGTTTTGGTGAGTTTAACAAACTTTGAAAGTATAATTTGAATCAAAAAAAAAAGTGAAAAACTTTATTCTCACAGATCTATGTATATCACAAGATTATGGAGTCACGCTCCCAAAAAAATCCGACTTCTTTAGTACCAGAAGATTTCGGATATAAGGAAATAAACTCCAAATACCATTTCCAATTATTCTATGGGTTTTATAGACACTATCTAACAGTGGAGTGCGGTGACTTTCTGTGATAGGTGTGCACAGTCGGTGGTGAGGAAGGGGATATATACATGGCAACAATACTGCTTATTTTTCTCGCAGCAACCAGCAATCCATTTAAATTTTTCATATATTTTAATTTGGAAATGTCGCACGGACTGCTGGTCTTTAATTTTGATATTTTGAGTGATTTTTATGTCTGTTGTTTTCATAATTTCATTTTTCGTGTCGACAGCACGACGTGAAAAAGGATTTTCCAGTAGATCACAAATGATAAGATTCATTTTCAGTTGTCATTCTACAAATGATAATTTTAGGAAAAGAAATAATTCAAGAAACGGATAAAATAAGTGTTTACCTAATATTGTTGTCTTAAATAACAAATAACAATATTTCAACTATTTTAAAACAAACTTATAGAAGGCGTTTGAAAAAGAGCACAGCTAAACGTTGAATATTCAGCTCCAGGTGCAGAAAATCTGCCTGCACCCAGCGAGAGAGAACGAGCAATAGGAGATCGCTAATTTCGGTATGCTTTTTCTCTGTCAGACTCGATTCCTTCACTTTCCTAATACTGACTATGCCAAACAGACCTCGCTCGCCGTGCAGGCGAGAAATTTGCACCTCAAGCGTCGACATTCGTTTCAAATATATAGCAGAGTGGCCCGCGAGGCGCGCCCGTATTTCTGGTTGCATAAATAGATAAAATACGCTCTTTCTCTGATTTTATAATGAAAATTTGTGAAACAAAATGAAGTATTCAATAAACCATTATATAAATTTTATTCACGAAATTTTTAATATTTTATAGGGTGTGCAGTGCACACGCTTTCAGTCCTGTGTTAAAATATCCATTTTTAATGTCGCTTTTTAATAGATATCAAAGAAATCAAATCTGAGGAGGATATCGATTGCGAAAGCGAAGAAAATATGCAGCACGATGAGTCCGATGTAAACAGCGGAATAGAATGTTTCCAATTTTTCATATAATTTATTTTTTTATTAAAAAAATTATTCAAATGTTGAACATATCTTCTAGAGCACTCCTTATTATATATGTATAACATAAAAATGGTTTTAACATCATTGACATGTTATAATTAACAAAATAATATAAAGTATATAATAATGTATCGTACAGAACAAATTTGTTTATACCGCGTCTGCCTTGATGTTATCTTCCGTTTCTCCCTCTGCTATTTAACACATAGCTTCATTGATAGTTATGCAATTATCACCAATAATTTTCAAAAATGAGACGTATAATTTTTTTTCTCATAAAATTTATTGTTTTTGATCATCCATCTTTGCCTTAATCGTCCTAAGCGCGCAGACAGACTGGTCATACCTTGCATTTTCATGTAGCCAGCTCTGCGTCTATATAAAATTTTTCTTCAATGATGACGACATTGAATCACTTCTCCAATCGTCCATTAGATGGTACATGTGTCAAGAGTCTTTAAAATGACATCAAGAAACTGTTTTTACGTATTAGAACTGAACCCATTTTCACTAGATTTATCATCTTGAAAAAAAATTTCATTTCATTACTAAGCAATAAATATGATAAATATAGATTTTCAATAAATGCTTTAGTAATAGGAGAGATTTTTTGGTGAAGTTCGAGAAATTAACATCTCTAGACGACGCGAAACAACACATTACAAATTTTAAACATATGCGCGGGTAATGAAATTTGTGACAAAATATTGCCGAATTTTAACTCAATACATATCTTGAAAGTTTATAAGGAAAACTTATTTAAGCATAGTATTTATCTTAATGTATTTTATAGTTGGTTGAATTGTTGTATGATAGGCAATAGAAAAAAAAAATTTTTTTTGGAACAAATGAGTGAAGATAATATTGCAATATCTTCTGTGTGCCAAGAATTACCATAAAGTTGAATTATTATCTTGTTATTTCATATTGAATGAAATGCATCAATTTCCGCAGGTTATAAAAAGATCTCCAACTAATAATGCCTCATTAGGCGTATTAAATATGAAAATCAGCACCAACAAACGGACGAACATCCTCTGAAGCAGTTTTTCTAACAGGAAATCGAATCGCCGTTTCCTCAGCGAAACTAGATTGACCGAATGCTAATTACATGAAATAGGTTTTTCTGTTGTTTTGTTTTGGACAAACCTATGAACGGATGGCGGATCGACGGACGTACGATCAAACGGATATGGCGGAGAAAGACGCAGTTAGAAGTTTCTCGGAAGATGATGGGATGTTGTACTTCTAAGTGGGTTTGAAAAACTTGATTTAATTTTCAATATCCGTTATAGCAGATGATACTGTTAGTTTCTTAATGGACTGTTATTAACTTTAGACAAGGTACTACCGAGCTTCTGCATATAAAAGAACAAGCTTGATATTGCTTCTACCTGAAGTGAATTTAAAATTAAATACAGTTTATCGTTATTTCTGTGGCGTACTTTCCACAAGAACTGAGGATATCCATGTTTTGGCGACAGATAAGCGCTTCCCACGGCTAAGGAAATATCAATTAATCTACTAATGTACACTAAAATAGTGTAGCTATACCCGTGTGGGTGAAAGTAGAGTATGTATCTCTGTACCCTAATAGAAGGTGAACAAATTGAGATGAAGAACAAACGTTTCAAAAAGGATATTAGGTAAGTGCGAGCTAAAATCTTTCCGAGGAAATAAAAAAAAGACAATGTCAAATTCAAATTTTGAAATAAGTTTTTGGATAATTGATAGAAAAAAAGTGGTCTGATAAGATCATAATACAGAGCAAATTATATAAAATCGAAAAACGTCAATAATTAATAATGACGAATGTCAATTAAAATTTAAAATGACCATTATAATATTTCCTGCCATTAATAATTTACCCTATTTCTCCATAAAACAAAACAGACATGTTGAATAATATTATTGTCTTCCTGTATTTTACAGTTTTCTAGCTTAATTATAGTAATTAATACATCAAAAAACATTCAATTACAACAGAATATTGTCCAATAAACAATAAAAAAACCAATATTGAATTTGATTACCTATATTTAGGAATCAGAATAAATACAAATTTAATGACAGGAAAGACATATCCTTGCTAAGATTTTCGGAAAATATCTTTATTCAATAACCTACTATGACCAACTTTATTTAAACGTACTATTTCAGAAGAATAGATGAAAATACGTGCATATTTTTGAATAAAGATAAATATTGCTTAATTTTTCTGGACACTTTTTATCTTATGATCAAAGACACTTAACTTTATAAAAATATTTTGATATCCCACTTTTTATATTCATAACGGCTGAATTCTGGGATCTAAAAATATAACATTCTAATTATGAATCAATAACACATCAAGTATAATTTGTAATTATTGAGGTCTTCAAGAATTTTATTTACTATATTTGTAGGAACTTCGAATATGATACCATTACCGCACTTTTCGTTAAATTTGACGCAACTATAAAACATGTCATCACGGTCAGGTATTTTGAACGATCTGAGGCACATGATTCTGCACTGAATAATAAAAAATCGCAAAAAATTACAATACCTTTATAAATCATAATCATTCTCCTGAATAATCTGTCTCTCTTCCATAAACTCCAAAATTCAAACTAAAATCACGAAACTTATTAAACGCACGTTTCATATCTACTTCTTCAGCATCCGATGAACTCGTCTCTTCGTCCTGACACAAACTAACATCAATACGGAGTCTCCTTCCTCTGGAAGTGAAACTTCCTCGCGTGTGCACTAGGTTAGTGTGTGTTTGTTAATATTGTTGTAAACGAACCGTGGAAGCAGAATTGCAAAGAATTGCAAAATGCATAAAACTTTTACTAGTGTGTTTTGATACTTGATGATAATGCTAGTTTTGTAATCAAATATGGTTACAGAATGGAAGATATGAGTGTATTAATAAATTTTTTGATATTTTGTGGTGATAAAAGTAAGGTGAACCGCAGATACTTGCGAGAACTATAAAATTTGGAAATCCGTTACAGTTACAAAGTAATTAAAACAACTTTATATTTTATTTCATGGAAAGAAGAGATCTTACTCTAAAAAATGATACAATTTCTGAACTGTATTAATACATTGTATGACCTAAATTTGCCTTTGACAGGAATGAAATACATCTTTATCCATTGGGTTGTACGTATGTGACAACCTACTGGTCGCAAATCTTCACTAATTTTTTATCAATTGATTAAGTATTAGAACAGAGCCATAATATTTTTTTGATAATTTGTCGTCTAGTTCAATTTTTATAAGCAATTTTATACAAAACTTCCATTTTCGTCCTTTGGTCTGTTCGTAGAGACACGGTATAGGTCACTATCCTGATCCGATTTTGGTGTTTCTTTAATCTATTGATTAACTAACTATCAGTTTTGAACTTTTTGAATTTTCATGATGATTTGTCAAATAGTTTAATTTTCATAAATAATTTTTGACTGTATGGCTGTTCGTTGTGACCAATTAATTTAAACTTATCAACGATCATTGATCCTTTTTTGTATGAATTATCAGTTTTGGCAGGACTTATCATTCCAACAAATTTGACAAAATCCTTTTAAATCATACTTGTTATACTTGTATGACGAACTCACTTACCTTAAATATCCGAAATTGGTACATAATGCATTTACACCCAAACGGCTGTATATATGACTTTTGATGCTGATAATGATAACATCAAACTAATAAAACGTCGAAATTGTGAATAGAGATAAGAAATTATTATTAACTACTGCCCGCTTATAGATGTACTTTTTTTTTATCAATCAAAAACTGTATAATAAATCACTGCAACGCCCAGAATAACCGCGAGCATAGCCTGCGATAGCCCTGGGCTTTCAATATTTTCTATTGTTTCTTTTTAGGGTTGATCAATCCAATTGGTTTTATTTTTAAAATATGATAATTGACTACAGCACCAAAAAAAAAAACGCGTGCACCACCCGCGGTAATTTTTTGGGATCAATGAAAAAAAGTAATAGAAAATCACTGCACCGCTAAGGCAACCGGTATTCCTGTGGTATAAATATTTTTTGCTCTTTTATCTTGGAGTCAACCGATCAAATCAACTTCCTCATAAAAATATAATAACAGTCGCACAGAATACGATTTTCCAAACAAATGTATTGGAATATCTTTCAAATGACATTTCAAAAAATCTCTTATTAGTAGTTCTCTATGTCATTATAGGGTTGCAGCTTCAAAATTTTTATGTGCTGTCTTCCAAATAATAATTATTTGGATGAACTACATAGAGACATAAAAAATGGAAGAATCATCTAGATGATGGAAGCGCATTTTTGACAGCTCATGAATGCTTGTTACTTCAGAGATTTCGCAAATTACCATCTCTTACAATTACTGAGCTTGAAATCAAGCAGTTTGGGCAAACTTACGAAACAGCAGCTTCCATTTAGTACTAGTTTCAAGTTGACTATTTGATAGGTTCATAATTTATACATGTACAAACTCAAAAATACCTTTTAATCTTCATTGTTTAGTTATTGACTGACAGGAGGTCAAGTGCTGTAGCTTAAAATGATAATTTGATCTTTATCAAAGCTATATAGAAAAAAATACACCAAAAGTGAACAAATTTTCATCCAATAATAATAATTCATTCTAATAAGCTTCAAATTCGCGTCAAACAAGTCATTGAATGAATCCCGGACAGATTTGACAACTGTACATAATAATAGTGACACCCGCGGCGAAAGTTGTAACTAAATTTTTATCTACTTTAATAAATTTTAGTTGCCATATCCCTAATGTCATAGATATCTATGGACATTGTTTCACTTGAAACAAGTAATTGAATAATTCAATTTTCCACAATCACTGAGCTTGAATTAAAGCAATTTGTGCAAGCCTACGAAACAGCAGCTTTTATTTAGTACCAGTTTCAAGTCTGTAAATAGTATAGTTGCTGAGATCTCAGCGTCACGCCAGCCAGCCAGCCAGCCAGCCAGCCAGCCAAAGTGAATATAATAGCGCTTTTTTCGGAAAAATGCGCTAAAAATGATCTATGGATTCTGTAAGCGACACATTAAGAAATTAATCGAGAGAAATATTAATACTGCAGCGCAAATCGTTCTTTGATGATACTATGCCAAGAACTTTCACGCAAGTGTTCAAATTTTCAACCCAATCGCATGAACGATGCGCGGATAAACAGCCATCCGATACGATTCGCACGTCACTTATACTATGTCAGAAATTTTTATAAAAGTACCAAGCCAAATGTAGAGAGTTTCAATTCAATCAACTTAGCCATTTTGGAGATTAGCCCAGACAAACAAACAGACAAACGCGTATTTCGGTTTTGGTGTTTTTCAAATAACCATTTGAGATTAACAAAAATTCTTTGTTTCGAAATAACAGACACACATTTCAATTTTATTTATATTTATAGATAATTATATTCATATCTTCTCCTATCCCTGAAATTTTCATTGAAATTTGTTGAGCCGTTTCGAAGCCTATTCGAGCCAAACTTTCATACAAACAGACAGATAAAGACTCTAAAAGCTGTCATTTATGATTAGGCATCATTTAAATAACAGTTTTTTCTTGAATTTTTGTATTTATTCTGAAATCACAGACAGACATTTCAATTTTATTCATCTGTATAGATTTTGTTGATTATATTATGGAGTAGTTAAGATATCAAGAGTGTTAAAAGGACAATAATGCCTGAGGTGAACAGTATACTTTCCGAGGGCTTCCGGCCCAAGACGTGCAGGGTGACCGTAGGCATTATCGTCCGTTCAACTCCCGTGGTGCCTTCAATGTTTAATGTCTGACTAATTCTATATCAATCAAAATTTTCAGCAATGTATGTCCTGTCATTGTGATTTCTGTCACAGAAATTACTCTAGTTACTAGCTGTAACTCAGGAACGTGATATTATTGTTTGTCATTTCTTAAAATAATGCCCTTGAGCATTATTATTATGACAACAATAATAAACTAGTCCGATATTAAATGGGTAATAAAAACATTCAAGATTTTGAATTGATTTATCATTAAAATCAAGAATGTTGTACGATAGAGTAAGAGCCTTTGTCACGGTTTCATTCTACAGGTTCGATTTTTCGAATAAATCTTCATGGAACGTTGTAATAAGTGGAGAAAAACTACAACACCCAAATATTCCAATTTATAATTTTTCAATTAGAGGTAATCAGCAAGGATCCACGAAGTAGAAAAAAAGACAAATTTTCGCTACATTTTTCGACAAATTTAATAAACTATCATCAGGCCGAAAGACTACTCTGTAAATTGATATTCTATTTATATTATTTATAATATTTGACCTCTAATTTTATTGGAATGTTCCTAGCATAACAGAATGTCACATTTGTGATATTTCTTTGTGAATTTATTCATGAGTCAGATAGACTTTATGCTCTGCTTTATGCACTAGATGGTGTTGTACGTAGATTCTACCTATGCAGGATAGATGGCGTTGCATATAGTGTCTACCTCTGCCTACCATTCTTCCTTGTGAGATTATACACTTGCAGCTCCAAACCCTGACTACCTTGGGCTTTGGCTATACTGTACTGATGAGTCCTAATAAGGACGAAACACGTGTATACAGTTGCTCCCCTATCTAAGATGATGGACTGTGTCCGACTCTTAAATTTGTAGTTTTCATGGAACATTTATATTATTTATAATATTTGATCTCTAATTTTAGTAGAATGTTTCTAGCATAACAGAATGTCACATTTGTGATATTTCTTTGTGAATCTATTTTACAACTTGTGTGGAAAATAAAATTTTAATTTTTGTTGTAGTCTCTCGACCTGATGATGGCAATTACATTGCCGCAAACGAAAGTTATGAATGATAAAGCAAAGTTTGAGACTTCATGACTACATCCTGATCACGTTTAAGGCTTCCCGTCCATTGGGAGCAGAAAGCTGCAAACTTAGGAAAGACGAATTCGGGCGAACGCGTGCCCATCGTCTATTGCTGCAATATTTGTTCGGTATTCGTACAGACGATATGGCGCTGGCCTGGTACTCTGAGAAGATTTGAGTGACGAAGAATTTTATAGCTTTGAAACTATTACTTTTGATACTTTGACGTATATAAACACAGAAAAGACACATTTTGTTACATCTTTGAAAAAAAAAATTCTGAGCTTGAAAAATTCAGCTATTTTCTAGGAGGAATTTCACCACAAGACTGTTACATAACTGCAAATGTGATTGAAATTTTTTTTTAATGATTTTGCACTATGTGATTTGCACTAGTTCGCATATAAATTACTAACAAAATGGGATTGGTTCGCACTTCGCAGCAATATGCACGAACACTGACGAACGATAAGAGTCTAGTCGTCTAGTGTATGCGAATTCGCAACTCCCCTTGGCTTTCCGCTTTCAATGGACGAGAAGCCTAATAGAAAATACTTTACTTGGTACAACATGTCAATCTTAATTATTCGTTTAAATTCAAATTATAATGTTGAATTATTGAATAGGAGAAATTCATATACGAACTTGGAAAAAATATTGAGAGATGAGAGAACCTTATTCTCAAGGTACTATAAACATGAAGGACAGATTTTACGCAGAGTAGATACTCTTATCCGCTTCACGCAACAACCTCAGATCATCTGTGCGAGAGGATAGAGAAGTTATTGTAAGGTATTAATAATGTAGCTACATCCGTGAATACCAGCACTAAATTTGGGTTCAAGTTTTTGCTCTGAGGTAGTTTCATCCCTTATTGCAAAAAAATGCATCGTGCCATACACAGTGCATTTTGCTTTGCATTAAAATGCTGCAAAATCTAAAGCAGAGGCTAGAAAGCAGAATAGAAATCAAGAAAGTAACCTAAGATAGACTAAGACATCTTTGAAGAAGAGATCCTGAATATGGCACCAGCACAGCACAAAAATATTGAATAAGTAAGATTGAGATATCAAATGATCCTAGGTGCATTGAATACTACATTTTGCTCTTCATTTTATTGCTGCATTTCGATGCGAAGAAAAATGCATCGTGTCATAGATAAAATCAGACTTCAATGCACAAGATGTTGTGCATTTTTATACGCATCAAAATGAAGCATTAAAATGCAAACCAAAATGCATATCATTTAAATGGTACTAAGTCTGAATTCAAATTAAGTAATCATTGAAAAAAGTCTAATCGTATTAAAATACAACTTGGATCTTGTTCCTTCAAACCTAAATTCTAACTGGGTTAAGTACTAACACTGCTTCATCTAATCTCAAGCGCCAGTTCTCTACATCTATTTGTCTATGTGGAGATGACACACAGCATCTTGTCTCATTCTGTGACCGGAAGTGAGTGCTTACGGCTCAAATTAACTGTTAAAGAGTCAGGGAGACGAATTCCAATGCGCCGTGCGCACCACGTTCTACACCGGATGTTCAGGCACACGCACATCACACGAACGTACACTTTGTTTTTTATAAAAGAGTAGGAGTACTCATTGTACACTTCATATATTTTATTATATTTGGTTCGTTTGATCAAGACTGAGCCGCTGAAGTTTAAATTGCAGAGAAGAGTTCTTTTATCATTAGTTGCATTTAAGTAGACAACTTAGTTATTTTCATGAGTATATTTGATTTTGTAGGCTAGCTCGTTACGCTCGCACTTAAAGAAACATCCCTGAATGGTACAGAAATTGAGCCCAAGATTATCGGAAACGCCTCATGGCATAAATATTGAGATTATTTGTTTGTGCCTTTAATGCGTTTATGTAAAACAATGGAATTGGTTCAATTAACGTAATAAATCCAAGAAATATAAAGCTCTATCCATCATCATTTAACAAAAAAAAAAATTATGATATACGAGTGGCCGCGACCACAATAAAATTAACAATGCAGGCATAAAATTCCTGCTAAGAGAGAATTCATTAAAAAGCGACTATTGTCCAACTTATCCTCTTATCGTCCGCAGTGAGACGCAACCAAATCCAAGATGGCGCATCAGGGTCGACACTAGCGCTGCACCCACGAGTACGGGAGCCACACAAAGTTCAAAAGGCGAGACAACTGAACCACAACCGAGCATCAGACCGCAACGTCGACCATCACGCAAACCAAACGAGCATTTTTACCAGCTCTATCAATGTAATATACGAACACCGTTACATTGTTGGTACATCTTCAACAATTGCAATATTTTTTCTTTCAAAGGAGCAACATATTAACCTAAATTGTGTAATGCAGCCAACTTTCGGAACAGAGAAGCGTGACGAATGGCGGATGGTTTTAATTGTGCCGACACTGTTTCGAAAACGCAAGTTCTACACCCGATTATAATGAACTTGATAACAATCTTTAAATGGAAATTATGAAAAATTATTTTTATACCTGCTTGAATCTCCTACGGACATGATTCAATAATATTATAGTCATTTAATTTTAGTTGCGAAAACCTCAAAAATAACAGTTTTAGGAGTTGTCGAAATCGAGTTTGCGGCCTAAAATGCCTTTCAATAAAGTATCAACAACTCGAAAATATTTTCTGACTTTCAGGTAATTCAAGAATAGCATTTAATTTATTTCCTACCTTCGTGCATGAAATTGCTAGCGTTGGAGACCGGAACTGGTGGTGGCGGTGGAGGTACTGACGCAGGCGTTGGAGGTGGTGCCGGCGTCGAAGTTTGCTGGGGTTTATGCTCATCCACGAGCGGCGGTTGTGGGTAAGCACCCAAAAAATCGCCCAAATCAGGTACGCACATTGACTCGTAAAGGTTTGGAGATACGTTCTCTAAGGCACTACGTTCTTTTTCTACGTCTACAGAAAAAAAAAAAAATAGAATGTAAATTTTTCATACTTCACAACGCAAATATATGTAATTCTAAAAATTCTCGAAGATTGGAATTGATAATTATATAGGCAGGTGTAATATTTGAACTTGAGCGTGCATTGCGTTTATGAAGAACCACAATAACAATCAAGAGTTAGTCCAGTCAATGGATAGTCTTCTTATAGTCGGATAGAGTTAGCGCAAATACAAGCTAAAATAAAAAATATTGACAACTAGATTTTTTTTTCATTTGTTAGTTTATAACGTGGCAAACAACATATCCCATTTGTACGCGGCTACTCAGAAAAATTGTCAAAAAAAACTATGCATTTGACGGAAAAATATGTGCAATGAAAAGCAAAATCAAATAAGTTTTCTTGAACCCCGATCGATTCAGTAGCTTCTGAGTAAATTGTTAGAAATCGTCATTTTCGACCATTTTTTCGAAAATTCATAACTCGTGTTTCATTTGAAATTCAGACTTAAAGTTTTAATAGATTATGGGATCTACAGCTTCCAATATACGCAATAAATTTCAGAAAGATCGGCTGTAAACTTTTTGAAAAATGTTAAAATAACCAAAAAAAGGCCATTCCGAAAAACGGCCATAAAAAATTTGCTAACCAACGTAGACCAATTTTACAGAATGCCTTTCCTTTGTCAAAAGTTATTCTACAACGTATGCAAATGGCCTTCTTTTTAAGCAAGTGAAGTATAAAAAAAATCATGGTGTAGATGATTAAAATCATTTGATTTCAATCATGATTGAAATCAAGATTTTAATCAGATGATTTTTTCAAAAAAATCATTTATTTTAATCAAGAACAAAATATTTTTTTTAAGACCACAGTGGAAAATGAACTAGAACACTTATCATAAGAGAATTAGAAATAGGAAATATACATATTTAATCGAAAATAAAAAATTATGCTAGAAAATAAAAAATAAATTGAATTATGGTATGAAAGATTCTAACTTAGAATTGGAAATAAACCAATAATTGTATGAATTTACTATGTGAGTTTTTCAAACATGCTTCGACCTGAAATCCCTGGAACACTTGACGTATTTTTCATGTCAATTTATAATTAAATTAGTATTAGAGGCACTTATACAACGAAATGTTTTATATAATTACTAAAAGTATTGAAAATACTATCTGATTAGTACTTTAAAAGTCAAAACTATGAAGAAAAAAGAAAAAAATCCACTGCAAAAATCGCATTTCACCAATACAAGGAATATTTTCGGTAATTTTTTGTGAAAAGTAATGTATTACTTATATTTAATATACAATTGTAAGTCAAATAAGCGTGGATAAAGCATGATGAATTACGAAAAAACAGTATTATTGTCACGTGTCTTTCATTTGTGATAGTGACCGCTTAGGTAAGGGGTAGGAAGAAAGGAGAACGGCAACCAGCAGCAATAGTAGAGGCTGCTTTGGTGTGGACGAGAGAGAGAAGAGAGCTGGCGAGCAGCAGCAGCAATCGAGGCTGTTTGATGGGGGAAGAGTTGGTGTCGTTCGAAAATCTGTCAGTTTTCGTGATTTCACTGCTCATACGAAGAATCATGACATCGCGATAGAAACTTCAAAAGCCGCACTTCTGCGCTCTGGCAGGCGGCCAGTAGTAGGAGGGTGCTACACTCGGGAGGTCATGTCCAATTCGCATGGACCGGCTCCGTACATCCTGACCGTTGGGAATGTTGAAATGATCAATGTACAATAACCCACTAACGATACATGAAGCCTTTTCCATAATTGTTTTATTTAAAAATGGTTATCGCAGAAGTGGGGTTTTTTGCGATCGATTTTTTTCATACTTGCACTCGCTCGAAAGGAACGCCATTTGAGTACGTTGTAAAAGTGGTCTACGTTGGCTAACAACTTATTCATAGTCGTTTTTCGAAAGAGCCTCTTCTTAGTTTTTTCAACATTTTTCGAGAAGATTACAGTCGACCTTTCTGAAATTTAGTGCAAATATTGGAAGCTACTGAAGCTACTGCCAAAATTTCAACTCTTAATATTGCATACAACGCAAGTTATGAGTTTCCGAAAAAATGTTCAAAAATGACGGTTTTTCTTGCAATCTATCTGAAACTTACTGGATTTATCAGGGTTCAAGAGGACTCGTTTGATTCGTCTTTTTACTGCGCATTTTTTTTATCAGAACACTCTTTTCCGTCAGATGAATGGGTTTTTTCGTAAAACGCAGAAAACCGTCTTTAGCAGTTTTTGACGATTTTTTTGACAGCCTGCCTGACAACGTAGCCGCATACAAATGAAATATGTTATTTGCCACGTTATAAGCTACCAAATAATAGTTATTTATACAACAAGTGAATTAAACCACTGTTTATTTGCGAGAAGAAAGTTCAAAATCACGAGCGCGTTAAGCGCGAGTGGTTCTTCGAGCAAATAAAGAGGTTTAATTCACGTGTTTGTATACATAATTTTATTTAATTTTGCGTAAATTTCTGCAACATGAAACTGAGGGACAGAATTCAAAAAAATTAAATTGCAGTTGCAAGGGAGCTTCGTTGATATCGCGACGAGTATTTGTTGTTCAAACAGTCTGTCAGTTTTGTGAATTTTTAATTGAAGCGTTATAATTGTGAAAAGTATTGTCTGAAATGATGGAAGAAAGTGATTAAAACAGTGTTCTCGTCCCCGATACCATTTTGAACGAAACAGCCGCAGCATTTGGGAAAATTATTCTTCAAAAATCGAAATCTTTTTATGGAAAGGAATTCCAACAGTGATTTAAATTTTTTTTTATACAAACACTATTAAAAGTACGACTTTTAATGGTTGCTTAGCGTATTAAAAATAACAATTTATGACATTTTTATCACTTTTAACACGTTACCATTGGCGACGTGTTAAAAGTGATTTACTTTTAATACGTTACCATTGGCGACGTGTTAAAAGTGATTCACTTTGAACATTAATATATAATGTTTGCTTAATCTTGATTGTTCTTTATTTTCAACATAGTTTTTACATACAGAGTAATTCAACCATAGCGTTGATGATTTCCACAGCTTGAATTCCTCCTCAAAGTACGCCAAAAAAGCAGTCTCATAGTATTTACTAGAAACATTTTTACCTTCGCACCATTTCAAAAAACGTCCGCATGCGATCTCGTACTGTTGCATCGACTTCGAAGGTAATAAGATAATGAACAGTTCTAGTAGCTGTTCCGTCAATTTCAGCTGGAATTAATTTATTTTGTTGACTATCCATTTCATTCAAAATATCTGTCAAACTGTGTAAATAACAACAAAACATTGGTTGCTATCAAGGAGTACGTGGTTGCTATATAAATGACAGTTCATCTAATATGTCATAATTTGTAGAAATTTTTAACAATTCCTCATTATTATCACTAACAATAGTGTTTGTATAAAAATAGTGTATGACATACGTGTTAAAAGTGATTTTATTTTGTTCCAAAGGTTACGCCACTCCGCTGCGCGTCGTGTCCTAAACTTCCTTTGTCACAAAATAAAATGACACTTTTAACACTTATATCATAAATAACTATTATCTAATTCCGTTTTGAAAAGTCAAATTTTACATCAATTTCTGACGTTATGAAACGTCCCATTTTTCATAACTGTCCTGCAACAGTTGTGTAAAGTAGTTACGTAATGACTTTACATAACTGGCCATGTTTCAGAGCTAATCAATTATACTTATCTGCGTACAATTAAAAAAATGATTTATTATTTACAAAATGCAGCATTGGCAGAGTCTTTAATATCAAAGGGTACTATAGCACTCAGGATATCACTGCTTGAGTACATTCTTAAAAAATTTTGACGTTTTGTGAAAATTCGATATTTGTTTCTTTCAGTGCACTTTTGTTTCTGTAGTAAAAATAGATGGTCATGAATCACAGTCATCTGAATTTTGTGATGTAACGTGAGAGATGTTCTCATTCAAAAATATAGATAAAATTATTCTGACGGAATTAGATAAAATTTTGTACAGAATACGTTATGAAAAGTCATATTGTTTGACTCACGTAATTTGCAAAACTCGCTACGCTCGTTTTGGCAAATATTACGTTTCGTCAAACAATATGGCACTTTTCATAACTAATTATGTAAATAACTATTAAATCACTAATAATTCATTTTAATTTACTAGTGAATAAAGATTTACTTATGACTGTTGCTATGGATTTAATAATGTAGCTTTAAAACGTCAAAATTGAATAAAAAATAAAAAATTCGAATCATCAAAAGGTGTTTTTCCATCTCGTCACTTACAGAGGTTCATCCTTAACTCTGAAACATAGTCTCCTCGAGGAGAGTGTGTGCATTCAGTTTTTTTGCTTTCCTTAATTTCTCTTTGATTCTGCTTTAAAAATGTATCAGAACAAATCTATAGGAAATTAACTTTTTTTTTTATTTTTATTCACAGTATTTTGTTGTATTTCAATTATTCAAACAATTATAGCACTAAACAATAAATTATAAAAGCTTGATTGGGTCGTTTATTATTGATTCTTCGTTGAAAATTTTCAAGTCATTTAATTTGTATAATCTTCAACTATCAATTTGAATTGTTTGTTGTCCCATTCTAATTGTTAATTAGGCGTACACAGCGCCGCAAACGCAGGTATTGTTCAATGTGTGGTGCATTATATGAGCAACCTTAAAATTGACTTTTGCCGACTGAGCAGCTTGAAAGAAAATTGGAATGAATAAAGATATAGCCATAGAGGAAACAATAGAATGGAATAAGATAGTGCATCGAATTTTTGAAGGAAGCGCTTCTTTGGAACTTGTTAATAGAGTCTGTTGAAATGATCAACCTACCAAGAAAAGCAGTTGAACAAAACTATTCAGAAAGATAATAAATACCTGTGCACGCCTTTTAACTAATTAGAATTAAATAATTGATAAGTACATAAAATTGTGTGGAATTGCGCTAAAAAAGGAAGGACAATATAAAATGACCCAATTGGGCTTTACAGTTCAGCCCCTTTTCTTTCCACTTTATAATGCTATAATTATTTAAATTCAACCCTTTCTCAAGATGGCGAAATACGTACACACCTTTCGATGTAAAAAAATGTGCTTCGTAGCTAGGGGTGCTCCCTAAGTTATTACATTTGAAACTGCCTTTTTTTCACCTTCATTGCCTGAACTATTATACAACAAGAACTTTGAGATTAACTGAATATACAGTGATGACGAAATGTTATTACTTATCAAGCGGATATTTTGAACAATTCGATAATACGAAATTTAAATCAGTGCACTACAATACAATGTTAAACATATAGTTTAATCTCTAGTTCCTAATTTATGAGAAAATTTGGGGAAAGAGTGTAGCATGTGATAACTAGAGATAAATTCACACGTACAAAATTTCTACTGTGACTTATAGCTGCCGTATGGTGCACATGGATATTTTTAGCAGTGTTATGAGCATTTCAATTAACGGGCGCTTTGTGAAGTGAGCAATGACTAGTACAGCTATTTTAAAGATTTTAAAGGAAATACGTAAGATTTGAGGCAATAAATGTAGGTCAGCAAGCGCAAATTAAGTTGAAACATTCTTCCTCCGATTTTATAATACGGTATTTTGGTACTACTAAAAGTAATAATATTCAAATACAATATAACAGGAGTAGAAAAAAAGGCAAATAATGTCAAAGATTTGTACTTACCTTTTTGAAGGATTTCGAGGTGTTCCCAAAGGATGTCGCCCAAAAATGGCGGTGCTCTTGCTAAGAAAGCATCTTTGCCCATGGCACAGATGTCTTTACCCCTCATATGAAATTGTTGAAGGGCATGACTGCTACCTTCTAGGGAGAATTCTCGGATGGCCCACTGAAGCCAATGCGCCACGTGCATTTCTGTCCATTGACGCGGATCTGAAAATAAGGAAGGATTATAGTGATGATTTAGGCGAAGGCAGAAGTGAGAGAAAGCATTCTGCCCTTTTTACACACAAACATTTAAATTTTTTTACTGTTTTAGTTTTAATTAGACTAACACTAATTCACATTGAAATAACTTCAATTGATATTTACTTTTTTGAGGCTGATCTGGCACAAAGACTAAGTTTATGATAATTTGTACAAAAATTCTTGAAGTGGTGTTTCACCACACTATGTAAGAAAAAAGAAATCTGATCGCTGAGAGTCAAGAGAACTATCTAAAGCTGAGTGAAAATGCGCAAGTTCTTATGGAAACATGGAAAATTAAAAAAAAAGACTTATTCAGTTTAGTTATCTTCTTTCGTTTTTTAAAAGCTCATTGCCTGACGTATTCATTGACTTTGGAAATCCGAAGAGAAATTCATAGAACGTTGTATTCAACGTGTGACTTAAATTGATTCTGTTTAGATTCAAAACACATCTTCTATTAGTAGTTTCATTATATATTCTGTTTGTTTTTTTTCAACAAAAATATCCTTCGTGTCCTGCTTTCCAAAATTTTAGATGAGATGGCAGCTCTAGCCTGTAATAGGGTTTATTCCAATAAACAATAATCTAATAATCGTTGGTGGATTTGATCGATTGAGATCATATTTCCACAATATATTTTTATCGAAATGATCATTCATAGTTATCCGAAAAGTGCCGTTGTAGTCAAATTATTTCATATTATAGATATCATGTCATAAGAGTGAACGAGAGAACTATGGAGCATCTTGAGATGAAAACTGCTGAGTATGGAACGGAGCTATAGCAAGATAGAGATAGAGAAAGCGAGGTGGGATTGGGATGGTACGCACACATGCAGAATTGATTCAAAAACAGATAATATATCAATTTTTCACAAAAATAAATATTGGAGTTAGACTAAAAAGTAGGAAAACATTGCACAGGCATGTTTGTCGATCGTACGAGCAAAGCGAAGTGTGTGAGTATTGTAATAGTGACCGAGAAGAGAAAAAACACGCTGCGAACGTACGAGCGAAGCAAAATGTAAAAGCTTTGAATAAATCATAGTTTTTCACAAAAATAAATAAGAGAGCTACGAATAAAGAGCAGGATAACATAATTAAGATTATGGGGAAGAGAATATGCCGTAGACATGGTTGTTGAACGCACAAGCGAAGTAGAGTGCGTGAGTCTTGTAACAATCACCGAGAAAAGGAAGAACATGTCGAACAGGCCGTCTTGCTGGGTAGCGTAATCACGGGATAAGATCTGTGAAGGTCGGTATGGCTTATATCAATAAAATATAATAAGAATTGCTAATAATTTTTTCAGTTATAGAAAAAAATATCAAAATCAAAGAAAATAATTAGTATAAAACTATATTATTCCCAATTTAGTACTGTTATTCTCTATAAATAGTTTAAATAAAAATTTGTGCACTTATAGTTGCTGTATTTATGGATGGATTTCTATGAACTTTTAATTTGATGAATGATAAATATTCATTGTCCATTTTTCCATTATTTAAAGCTTTTAATTCTACTTATGAATGTATCAGCTGATTGGTTTATTGTATCGAGATAATATAATGGTGCACTGCATTTTGAATCCCCTGTTAAATCATTTGTGGCACATGCAAAACTGTTTCAAATTATATGTTCATTTCACATATCAATAAAATAAAATCTTTAATAGCAATTAACACTGATACTCTGACATCTAAATTGTATCACATCCTGATTTCACAAAAGCATGTTCAAATCTAATGTTAGCTGTAGTCTAGTCCAATAAAGGACGGTCTAAGGACTCTTATGAGACTGCGGTTTAAGCCTCATGATTGGCCGAAGTATAAAAACAATTCACTCATATTAAGTGATGGATTTAAAACAAACTGTCTAGAAATATCTGATAAATAAAAGCAGCAAATAGATCCACATATCATCTGATAGATTTCGTGATTTCAAACATCTTTATGCAGTAAAAAATTGATTACGAAACACTTTTCATTCATAATTTTGATGAAAATAATTCGCGGTATCCAATGTGACGTCACAGCTGCTAGAATTATGTACAGTAACACCAAGCGAATATGAACAATCTTTTATAAATTTTATATATCTATTTTGGTACCTTGATTGATTTTAAAAGGTATTTGGACGTCAAAGTAGGATGTACAAAATAAATATTCCATTCTACCTAATGAAATGAGACTAAAATTATTCAAAACATGTAATATCCGTGCTTGGACGGGCTATAGATATATGTGAAAGACTGTGCGCACAAAACGCGCGCATGACGTGTTCAAATATAGGCAACTCTGATTGGCAGTTAGGTAACTGGCAATTGAAACGTCATCACAAAATTTGAAATATTATGAAATTTTCAAAAAATTATATTTGGCTACTATAGAGTTTTAAATCCAACTTTCAAAAAAAAAAAAAAAATAAAAAAAAACAGTGAAAGATCCCATTGACAATAGTAATTTTTATGTTGATGTCAAATTGGTTCACATATGGTTCAGTTAAATATCGTAGTTCCATATGTCCTTGTACCATTCTTAGCTAAAATAGCCTGTAGTATTCTTGTGATATTAAAAAATTGTTAAATTTTTCCTATTTTTCATAAAAATTACTTGTCGTTGATACGTTACAAGAATGCTTAAATTTATTTGATAATATTCCATTGACTTAGTTGATTTTACCGAAAGTCTATTCCAGTTAAGAGCGGTTCAGGCGTTGTTATGAAACTACGATTTCTGTCTTTTGATTGGCTGTAATATGAACCAATTTTATATTAGCGCAAACATCATACTTGAACCTTGCATCAACTGTCAGTCGTTTATTCAATCATAATAAATGAATTTGTGCATTTCGGAGATTTGAATTTGCATTTAATTTGTGTGTTGATCTAATTTTTGAATTTATTTTCAGAAAGCTTATTTAAAATTTCGCATTTAATGCGAGTGAATCGTGTTTACACTTCGGCTAATCAGAAGAGCCCTTGGATCGTTCTTAACCGGACAATAGACCCTAATTCCACACTATACATTTTTGAGAAAGTTCTATCAGTGTCATTCAATGGAATTTGAGTTTCCAAATTGAGATCAATAAAATGTGTATATCCATTCAGCAATATTTTTCTTTACACTTGGAATAAGATTTGCAAATTCAAATAAGATACCTACTAAAGATTCTGATACTTTTGGATGTCTCTTCTATAATCCCCGATATTCTGAAATCACATATG
This sequence comes from Dromius quadrimaculatus, assembly GCA_963989225.1. Taxonomy (NCBI): domain Eukaryota; kingdom Metazoa; phylum Arthropoda; class Insecta; order Coleoptera; family Carabidae; genus Dromius; species Dromius quadrimaculatus. The sequence goes on from OZ022328.1 coordinate 12,644,285, forward strand.
CATGAAAAATATTAACAGGTTTATCCTGAATAATTGATAGCTCGACCATAAGGACAATTATATACCTTTTTCTATGTTTTTAGCAAAATTTATATTGTCATGCAAGATTTAATCGCAAGTATTCTTTTAAAAATAGATCTTTTTTGAAATGTCAATTTGAATATCAAATGGATTTGTATGATCCAGAAAATCTATTGGAGGTTGTAAAATACTTTATATTCTTCGAAAATTCCTTATCTTGTGATGTTTTAAACAGATATGATATTTGAACGAACCATCCATTGAAAGCTATTCCTCCCTACTCAAAATACTATTGTGCAACAAGTGTGGCAAGTTGTTGATTGCCCATAAGAGCGAAGTTGAGTGCACTTACTGTGGGCAATTGACAACACCACACGAGTTGTAGATATGTACTAAAATGCGGGATAAGTACTATTTTGCGCTTGTTTTTTTGGGCGGTAAATAGTCTTTGTGCGACAAGTAAATTTTTCGCACGCCAAAGCCAAAGAGCCATTCACCGCCCAAACAAACGTGCGTAAAATAATGATAAAACAAATATTAGACAACAGAAAGCAGCAAATTTCAACTGTGTCTATAATAACAATTTGTTAAATATTCAAAATAACGAGTGAACAAATGATTTAACATGTCAAATTTAACGAAAACTGAGCAACGAATTCTATGGTCAAAGTAGGCTATTATGAATACAGTCTCATGATGCGATTTTGCATCATTGCCGAAGACACTTTTAGTCTATTTGATTTGAATAATCCTAATAATCCGAAAGATAAAAAATATAATGTGCTTTATTTTCGCGAAAATTAAACCAAGGTTCATTTTTCGCAATGAAAAGAAATTCTTCATAGCTCTAGCGGCACTGGAATGCAATTTTTCATACTTGATACGCATTTTCCGTGCGAGTGAGCGAGGTTCATAGCGAGTGTGTGTCCCCTTGCTTCACCTGCTGTTCATATCTGGCACAAATCGTATTGTCCTCATGTGTAATTACAGATTTTTACTTTGATAGCGCTGGCCTGCCGCGGTCCACTGCTCACCTATTGTATTAATACGCGTTACTCGACCTGATGCACTACGGCTATGCTCTTTTCAGTTTTTCAACGCGCTATACTATTTCACTTTTTTAATTTGCGCATTGAAGGTTACCATTCGCGACTTCGAATTTTTCTACAATGTAAAATTTCATTTAAAATGAGTCCTATTGTAGTTGCATATTCTCCAAAATATTAGAACACATTTTGGGCTTATGCTTGGTATTCCATCTATTTAGGAGAAACTATAAACATATTAAAGACAATGGTGTATAAAGTGAGATTTGTATTCGAAGCAAACAAAAATGTAGTCGGTGTCTTTGTACTGATTGACTCTTTGTCAACACTTCAATAGTGAGAACTAACATTTTCTGTTTAAAGAATCAATATTAACAACTCAAATAAGTCACACACGCCCGCATAAGATGTTACCATTGCTTTTGTTCCATTAAAGATGTTTGTGAGTTTGTTCAGTGTCTCAGATTTTCGCCAATTCGTTGGAAACTTGCATCATAAGAGAAAACTTGATGTCTATATATCTGGGAATTTCCATTTAACTTGGTTTTATGAATGACAACACTTTTTAAAGAAATTCGATGCTACAATACTGCATTTACAAATCTAATATCTAATAATTTACCATTTAATTTCGTTTGAAATAAGGAAACAGTTTTCTACGAAGGAAGTTCCAAAGTTATCGAAATATTAAATATTATTTTACATCAAGTAATTGAATCTTTAGAAGTAAATATGCACTTTGCTAAATATTGCAGTTCTTGCAACGAAGGGATTTGCGCCGCATTGAATCTTATGCCGGAAATAGAAAACCAGATTATTTCCTGATCGTGTTTCGTGATCGTCTTCCTGAAGAACTGCCGATGAAACCTAATTGATTCAAATAACATTTCGTCATAAAACTACCGTTTTTTTAAACGAAATAAAATCTACGATTTTAGAATCCTAATTGACAAGAACAAATAGAGACAATAAATATTTTTCGGACCAAAATTCAAGTTCTGGAATCTAGTAGAGGTCAACAACTCCCAATTATTTACAAACACCTGCAGATACTCATTAGTTCTATTTTTTCACAAATTGGCAACAGGAATTTGACAAGTTTCTCATATGATACCTGAAACGTGTTATATAATTGCGTTTTTTATACGTACTTACTCAAAATTACATAGCGTACAAAAAATCATTCGTGTGTTGTTTTCACTTTTATAAATGTTATGAACATGAGGTAATATGAAAGACATATTTAATCTTTTCTGAAGCAACACATATTTTCATTTTGCAAAATAAATAACTCAAGCCAAGACAATAAAATCTGGAGGACAGTAATTTTTAGAATTGTTTATTTGAATGAGAAACAATAGTCTGTAATACGATTATGATAATATCTTGAACTATAGGTACAATAATACAATATTTGAAATTCATATTCATTCATTGAAGATATGAGAGCCCGAAGTGTGAGGCCCCTGTATTTAAATTTCTTCATGAAAGTATTCCCAGAGATAAATTTTTCTAGTTTCTACTTGGACATAATTATGAGATGGTAAAAATATTGCATTTGAGATCAAATGAAACCGGTAACGTTTAATTACGAGAATAACAAAGAAGATAACATACTCCTCACATTTGTCAGATTCGTAATGAAACACTGCATAAAGTATTAGACTAAGCGCCACTGTTGTTTTTTGATTATACATAAAATGGATAATAATGACTATTCCATTCGTAGTATTTATAACAAGGTTAACAATGCTGAATCGCCATAGAAACGGTGCATATCAGTGGGTATTTGGACGTGTAGAAATACCATCGGGTATTACACTAGTGGTCAGAGTGAGTATTTTACTCAAAGATGTGGATACCTCCAATTTATGCTTTCTTCGTATTTAATGGAATATTTTTCTAAATATCTTCATCAATTTTATCTTCTGATCTATTACCAAACCTTTCTGAACTAGATTCCATATCAATATATTTCTCTATTATTCGTCAAAGAAAATGCAAGAATTTTGAATTTTTCAGTTTGACAGAAGTTTGTTTACTCGTTCCTATGAAAATTACGTGAGTTGTTACTAGATTCATAGAAAACTAATTTGAAAAAATGGTTTGATTCCTGGAATAGTCCTCCATATACTATTTGTAGTTAAAGTATTATAGACTATTTTTGTGGTGCAATCACTCATGTTTATTGTGCTTGTGAATACCACTCGTGTTGCACACTCGTGGTATTCAAACGCAAGCACAATAAACATTCGTGATAGCACCACAAAAATAATCGATAATACTTCAACTACTTATGGTATAATAAATGATGATTCCACTCCAATATAAAGTAAGCCATAAGAAAAAAACAATTTTATCGTTTTGACAGCAGATAAAAAGGAATGTAACTTTTTGCAAGTGATACCATTCTTCTAGCAACCAAATCAAAACACTCACTATATTTATGTCATTTGCATAATTTGTCCATGCTTAAACTGCAAAATAAACAGAATTTGGAATACTTCCGAAGAAAATATAAAAGAAAATATTAGGTAAACTGTGTCTATAAATACAAAAAACAATAAATCATGTATCTGAAGACAATTCATCGTATTTTGTAGAAACCAGAATTATGTATCAGAAAGAGGTACAACGGTATGTCAAATTTCAAATATTTTACTAGATTGAACTTGAAGTATGCGAAGAATTGATGAAGAAAATTATAAAGAATACGTAGTGGAATATGTCAAATGAAATGATGTATGATGATTGTACTCTCAATAATTGCACATTTAAATAAACTTTTTCATAAATAAAATGTCGTTAAATTATCTCGCCCAATTACACTCTAGCATTTTATTTTTCTTGGGATAAATTTCAGTTTGACAACTCACCTCAACCTGACAGCAATTTGACTCGAAAACTGTTCAGAAAATAAAATCACTCCACCTACGGTATCGTGATTTTATTAGAACGGTTTTCTTGTCAAATTGCTAGGTAACAAGGTTTCGTTAAAACAGAAATTTATCCAGCAAAATAAAAAACTCTTGTGTAATTAGTGCTGATAAATTTATTGATAATAAGTTCTTATTTGTATATCCCTTTATATTGAATTCGTATCACTTTATACAATTGTGATAACCAATTTCTCTTTGTCCAACTGTCTTCGCTTTGCCCCAAGTTGTGCATTTGTGCACTGTTTTGTTAGAATAGTATACTCCGATACAAGTGCGGAATGGAGATCATTGCAATCATAATGCAAGGTGTACAACTAGATATTATAAAAGTGCCTAATACAGAATTTAAATATTCTACGACTGATTGTTTAGAATTCATGCGGAAAATTCAAAAAGTCTGTCATATAAAGTGCACTTCCGGCTCAGCCGATTGTTACAAAAATAGAAGATGACCATTTAGATGCTACAGCAATTTCAAATGCTGAATTTCAGTATTCTACGGCTGATTATTCTGGATTTATGCGGAAAATTAAAAAAAAATCTAAAGTAAAGTGCACTGCCGGCTTAGCCGATCGCAATCATAATGCAAGATGTACAATAAGATGTTATAGAAGTGCTTAATATGAAATTTCAATATGCTATGGCTGATCATTCTAGATTTATGCAAAAAATTCAAAAAAAGTTTCAAGTAAAGTGCACTTCTGGCTTGGCCGATTCATAAAAAAATAGCAGATGACCATTCTGATACAACATCAAGTTCAAATACTGAATTTCAACATCCTACAGCTGATCATTCTGGATTTATGCAAAAAATTCGAAAAAAGTTGCAAGTAAAGTGCACTTCCGGTACAGACGATTGGAACCATAATGCGAGATGCACAACTAGACTCTATACCAGTCTTAAATACAAAATTTCAGCATTATACGTTCAACCAGTTTTGAGATTTACGAGTTACGCACGCACGCACGAACGCACATACGAACATACGTACCGACATCAAGCCAAAAATAGTCAAAATGGATTCAGGGATGCTCAAAACGGATATTTCCATCAAAATCTCGATAGGTGAATTTTGTCGGTTTCACAATACTTGCTTGTTACTTTGTACAAGTAAGTAAAAATTTGACTACCTATATACAATAAAGAAGAAATTATGCAAGTTATCAAGCAAATTGAAAGCCAACTGAATATAATTATGAATTTGATACTAGTGCCGTGTATGGTTTGTTACGTTAAATACATTGAATTTTGTATGAGATGGAGTTTTACTTCGAACAAGGGAATGATAAAATTAAACATTGGAGCATGTGCAGATATAATATAAAATAAATACTTGCGAATGGATAATGGAAGGAAGATATTTTTTTCGATTAATCAAATAGACATCCACTGATAATTCCGGTATGAATTTTATAAAATATAGTACAATTTTATTGCATTGAAATCACTGTCAATGAACTTGTTATGTTCTCATAAAATTAGAATTAGTTTTGCCCAACTATAGACAGTTTATCAAATCCATCTAAGAAACAACATCACATTCCGAAATACTATTTTACAACTAATTAACTAACGAGCGGTAAGATCGGATCGGTGCATAAAGCAAGAATCTTAAACGAATCCAGTAGCCAGTACATATGCAAATAAGGAATAACCACGGGAAGATGAGTTTCTCGTAAACGCGAGGACAGAATGCAAATTAACACCAGAAACACGTGCTTTGCAAATTTGGCAAGAAGATTCGTTGAATCGGTGACAATGAATATTATATTTGAATTGGAAACAGTGGTAGTCAAACAAGGAATCATGAAGCATTTTGACTTTACAAATAATCTAATAAATTGATTGGTGATAGTTGCCACCAGCATGAATTAAAAATCAAATTCAGGTCACAAAATCTGAGTACCTACCAAAAGTTTAAATGGTAGTAGAACTGGGCTGCGTCTATAAATGAGGTTTCAATTATTTCCCCGATTGATTAAAATTTCTAAACACTCTTTTGGGTGGGGTTTAGATCTGGTGGGGAAATTGGTACGGTATGACTGAGTTCAACTCCTCTCATTCGCTATTGAGAATCAACAATGTGTGACGTTACAGCATCCGCTTTGCTAATCTTTCATCTCTTTCTGCGCGATTGTCAAATGCCCAGGGCTATACCCCTTGTTGATTTTCACCTGTGTCACCAAATCCCCTCCATTGTGAAATGACGTGTTTATTACATTTTTAATTTTTTGATGTTCTGTTGACCTGTCAGACCTCAGCGGAAATATACTAAAATTAATGGTTTGGAATTAGAACATCACAATGACGACAATGCTGACGCCATTTGCTTGGATGGAAAAGTAAACTAATGAATAATAAATTCATAAAGATGTTGACCTAAAAGAATCAAAGTGTTTTAATACAGGATGAATATAAAGTTAACGTGTAAACAGGACTTGAATCATGATTAGATACATTTGTTTTAACCCCCAATATAACACTAGAATAAAATAAAATTTATGCATTAAAAATGTGACACTTCGAATGTGGAGGAATTCCTTTAAAAAATTAGAGACATGACCGATTGTTTTTCTCTTGTCTATTGTTTCGCAGTCTAGTGCGCTGATAACGCATCACAATCTCGCGAATCAGACTGGAACTTTATTGGTGTACCTTCAAAACAAACGAATGGAGATAGCCGTCGGTCAGCGGAACAATTGAAAATTGATTTACAGATTGTTGAAAAACAATTGAACAACTCAGATACAATAGATTTTTGAGTGTTAACGTTCCAACAGGTGAGAGCTATAATGAGTTTTTATACGGTGGATGGATAGGTGAAATTTTTTACCTTTGGTGATGTTGAGTCGGATCTGTTCTTTCTCCCAGGATGCGAAGGACGCTTGCAGCGCCTCCGTCATCTTTTTGTTGGTGCCCGGCGTCAGAGGCGGCACCTGCGTCGGTATATCTAGAAAAAAAGATTCTGCTTGAAATTTACCCTTCAAAATTTTCATTTGAAATGTTGCATTTTTAATACACATGATTTTGGTTCTTTTCTTGATCGATTTTGGTGAATCTTTTTTTTTTTTGCTGATTGGTCAACTGTCAATATATAACCAAATTGATTTTCATTATTCAACATGGAATGCGAAATGTACACTTCTGGTTTTACCAAAAATAATGCTTATTTCAAGCATCCCTTGGAAATATAATTAATGTAGTTAAAACGAAGGATTATTGCGTGATATTAAAACAATTTGGGAACAACATATTGAGCAATAAGCTTCATATAATTATCCGAAAATGCTATACTTCAAATATCATTGGACAAAAGCTAGTAATAAAAAAAAAACAAAAATATCAATGAAAATAGTTACATCAGCTTTATAATAATACCTGTAATAACTCCAGCTAATACGCTATATCAACTCATTTCAAAATTATTGCAGAATAATAATCTTACACAATATTCATATACCTGCTTCTGAGTCACGTCAAAATTATTCTGCAAATTTTCAATCCGGTCAATAATCACCTGGGACTCTGAAGATCTACTTATTTAATACCGCAATACTATTCATTACATCAAGTAGTAATTATGTAGTATTATCTTTTTGCAATTATACCATTACATGGCTGAAGTATAATACGAACCAAATCACAAATCTCGAACCAAAAAGAGCAAAAACTACGAAGTAAGATAATGTTCTTGAAGACTATAAGGTTGCTTTGTGCTACTGGAAATTATCTACGAAGAGAATTTTATTTTTTAACGGTACTTGATTGCTACAAGATTTTTAATAGGTATAATAGGATTTAGTAGAATTTGTAGTTGATAAGAAACTTATTCTCGGTACATGAATGAATCAATGACGCCGTACTGACTGAACGAATATGGTTTTACATTCCAAGTAATGTGACTTGAATATCAATTGATAAAGTAAATATCATTCATGCAAACAGCGATTTTCAACTCTAATCTTCGAAGTGATACAAAACACTGTGGATTTACGGTTACTAGAAGCTAGAATTGGAAATACGGTCACAGCATACTTCCATCCTCTAGTTTAAGGGTTAGGGGGTAAAAGTTTCAAGCTTTGGATTTTTTTGTTGTTTGTGTACTAATACTAGCTCACATACCAAATTTCAGCTTTTTAGGACTACAGGAAGTACCCTAAGAATTTTTAAGAACATCAGTGAGTGAGTTAGTGAGGATATCGGAGTTTTTTAGATATCAATAAAATCTAAAGTATAAAAGCTATGCAATTGAAACTTCATATGTTTAATAAATCCACTATTGGCATCATATCCCAAAAATTTTGTTTATCTGGTATCATCCAAACCCAAGCTATGAGGGTTCAAAAAAAAGTTCGAGAAAAGGTAGATAGGACCTTCGCTTGGCTTGTCTTGGCAAGGTCACTTTCGTGCCCCCAGATTTACGATATAAGAGTTGGAAGAAAAATTTACACAATTTTCTATCAAACTTTCAATACCATCAACAACTACTAAATTTTTATCGATATTTGAAAACGTCAAATTTGATTCTGCGGAGCAAATTTTGTGAATATTACTGTCAGTAAGTACATTTATACCGATTTCGCATAACATTTGGAGATCTCGCCAAGGATTGTCCTCCATATTATTATCCTTAATCGGTGAATTGTACTTACTAACCTTAATAGTCGAAAGACTGAAAAATCATTAAATGTATGCGATATGTCGACGACATCCTATGTATAACAGTTTTCAATTACCTCCACGAAATACTTGATGACATTATCAACAACAGCAATGTGAAATTAACTTCAGAAGAAGAGTCAGATCATTCAATTAATTACCAGGACCGGAACATCTCAAAATCGTCTAATAAAATTACATTTGTACTTGCTGATCTCAAAACTAGAATAACTAAAAAAAAAAACATTAAATGGATGCGATACGTCGACGACATTTTATATATAACAGATTATGAACATTCGCAAATGAAGTTATCAAGCAGAAAAGTTAGACCACTAGATTAATTACCAAGACTAAATCATCTCAAAATCGTCCAATAAAATCACATTTAATATGTCATGAACCCATTCACGTTCATAATGATACACAGAAATACGAAAACTCCCAAACAATATCAACATGCTTGAACCATATCCGTTAATAAATATAATTTTGAACAAGAGTTGAAAAACATTTGCCAAATCGCGACTAGCAAAGAATATTTCAATGAAAGAGTAATAAACAGAATAAAATAAAAGTCGATAGTAGAAATAAACCTATACATAAAAAATATCCCGATAATAAAATTTGGAATCAAATCACGTATAGCAGAAAAACACATTCCATAACCTAATCAATTGAAAATCAGAATATAAAAATAGCCTACAAAACCGAGAATTACAGGAATAATAAGGTGAGCCCAAATATCAGAAATAAAAATAAAAACAATAAAAGTATAGAATTTGAAAAACAAACATGCTCAACTTATGGACTAAATTATATCGGACAACCTGGACATTTATTCACTTTTTTGACCACAAATACTTGAAGAGTAAAATTGAACAAACATATTTTTATGTAAGCAACATAGCAGAAGTAATTGACTAGACATAACAGAAAACATGAGGATTTGAAAAAATTAATAATCAAACCGATAATGATGATGATGAATAATAAGAGTCTCAAGATAAAGTTTATATACAAAAATAATGAGAACCCTTTAACCTTAAGAAGACTAGAAACGTATTTCGAGAACTGAGTCATCATCAGTAGCTAATTAGGTGGAATACATCAGCAGCAGGCTGCAGTTTTCCTCTAGAGATATTCTCTCCACCACGTAGGCTACAAATTACTCATGCTCTCTGCCAGAGGTGATGTGAGAGCGTATCTTCAGTAGTAGTCCTCAGCCTACGTGGTGGAGAGTATATTTTTAGAGGAAAACTGCAGCCTGCTATTGATGTGTACCATATATATATATATATATATTTAGCCAGTTTTATGTGCTTAGTTTCTTAAAGTTGTTTAAGGCTAAAGGTTTTCTATTATTTTAGTATCTATGTTAGGCTCAAAGAATGAATACGCTCATTGAGCGAAAAAAATAGTCCACAGCGTGTTATGGCTTCCCTAAATCATCCATAACACGTTGTTCATTACATGACACTTCAAAAAACAGTTAAAATGCGTTGTGACTCGAGAAGACCACATAACGAAATTCGTGTCCTGGATCTCGTGATATTAGAGGTTATTAAGAGAAGCCATAACGCGTTCGGAACGCTAGTATCTTGTCAACATTGCAAACAACAGTTGGATGTGTGTTACACGAATTTCGTTGTGGTCTTTTAGAGTTCAAAACGTACTTTGACCGTTTTCTGAAGTATCATAACACGAACAACAAGTGTTGTGGATAACTTGGAGAAACCACATCGCGTTGGAAATTATTTTTCTATTCAATGAGCGTATTCGTTTTTTGAGCCCAACATGTACATCGATAATGGACGTACAAATCAACAGTCAATAGAAAATAATCTTCCAACCGTTGAAGCTCCATCTTGACCAACTCATCTCATCGGTATAAAACGTTTGACATTTAATTCTTCAGTTTACCTGATGATGTTCGAACGACCGATAAGTGTGTGGTCAACATTGTGTTGATATTGTCGGTATGGTTTGCTATATTGAGCTGTATCAATTTCGGTCTCAAACTCCATTGAAGATTATCTCCACCATTGAAGAGTTTAAAAAGGATATGATTTTATATAATAATTATTGATGTTATTATTAACGTGTGAAGTGTATTGCTTCAATTATTTATTTTGGTTTTGCGGCACCTCACTGCGATGCTTAATTGCTTACTGACTTGCAACTAGGGTTGAAAATTCATTCACAGAAGGGTGGAAGAAATTCTGGTCTTTGGTCTCAACCTACCTAATAATTTAGAATACATACAACATACAGATAAAGGAATGTCACAATATAATTCATAAATTAATACAAAAATAAATGGGAATGTCATATTTTTTGTCAAAATACAGACTTCCTTGCAGTTACGTCGTAATTATATACCGCTACGAAAGTAGAGATGCACTAATCGAGAACTTCCTTTCAAAACGCGTGGACTTGGACTCCCGCTCGATGTTAATGTTTTGTACCAACTAGAATACAGAAATACATTTTTGTACATACCGATAAAAAGTGCCAAATTTTACATTGACCCCATTTATTTTGAATGTCGTCTGTATTGAATACGCTGTTGTTATTGCCTAATGCATACTATGTTGCCTATGTTCAGGCGTAAGAAATAACTTCTATCCTATCACGTATTGCTTTTCTTATCTTTTTCACTTATCTTAAGTTCACTCGTTTGTAATGATAGCTAATAATCAGTGTTATACCGATTCTAACCAGAGCACTGTACAGTCTACTTGATTGGTGGAACACTGCCGCGGCTATCGTGGATGAACACTCACACACAATATGACTTCGGAGACCTTAAAACAGATTTAACCACCGTTTTAATAAAACCCAAATAAGAAAAATTCAATAATTTGGAATCTTCAGCAACTTCAAGTTGGGATGAGAATGATTCGCTATAAATATTGAATAACTCATCGTCAACTCTTTAACTCTTGAAGATTTTTGAGTAGTACTTCTGCAGGTGCTTTTTCCCTCTAATATTTTTGATTCTTGCTGGCAAGATGTCACAGTGCAGCTGCACAGCGGCGCACGTGTTCTGGGGGCAATGGGCATTGCCGGGGCTCGCACCTGCTACCCAGCGGTCAGTCGCCGTATGTGGGTTAAATGATCCTTCGAGGGGTAATGACACTGACTTTATTAAGACGCGAAGTTTATGTCGAAAAGGGCAATAAAGGCGTGATGGGACATTTTCAAGGGAGGAGCAGCGCAATCATTAATAATTGTCTGAGATCATACGACATTTATGCATACATAGCAATGACAGAACAAGTAGACCATTATAACAGTCAAACTAGCACCTTTTGGAACAGAAATATGATTTTTGTATCAAGTGATGTCTTAAGAAAAATTGTCTATCTCGAATATAAGGAGGGTGATGCGCATTTCAATTTATTGTACAGATAATATTTGGAAGTGAAGCTTTTGACTATATTGTGGATAAAGTATAGAATTCGAATATTATTATGACAAAAATTAGAGTTTTTCATTACATAGTTCACGTAATAGGCCCTCAAATAATGTGAGGAGAAATATAATTCCCATTCGATATTTTATTATCTCACAGAAAATTTCGGCCAACAATATATATTCGTTATAAAGTCTTTCTTTCTATTATTATGATAGATTTAATAATTTTAACCATCTTCATACCAAAAATTTTTTATTTCGTGACACTTTTCATTCATAATTTTGATAAAAACAATTAGCGGTATCCAAAGTGACGTCACAACTGTTAAAATTGTGTATAGTAACACCAAGCGAATATGAACAATCTTTTATAAATGTTATATATTTATTTTGGTACCTTAATTCATTTAAAAATACATTTGGACGTCAAAGAAGGATATACAAAAGAAATATTCCCTTCTGCCTAATACTAAAATTATTCAAAACATGTAATATTCGTGCTTGGACGGGCTATAGAAATATGTGAAAGATCGTGCGCATAAAGCGCGCACATAACGTGTTCAAATGTAGGCAACTGATTGGCAGTTGGGCAACTAGCAATTGATACGTCATCACAGAATTTGAAATATGATGAAATTTTCAAAAAATTATATTGAGGGAACTACAGAGTTTTGATGAGTTTGACAAACTTTAAAGTTATTATTATAATAGGTATTATGAGGAATGTTGTAACTTTTAAATGATAGTCAAATTACGACTGACTATATTTTTTACATCCAGAGAGGTCAGATAACACAACCTGATTATGATTCCCATTCGATATATCATTTCATGCAAGCAATCCTAGTTGATTGACCGTGGCACCTCATACTGATTTGCTGATAGTAACTACGATTGAAGGATCATCTTGACCTAAAAATTTGAATAAATGACAGTTCAATTTAAAAAAAGATCAATAATTCATTTATTCCTCACCAGGGGCCACACTAACGTCTAATGCCGTTGAGTGATGATTAATATATTGTCACTGATAATTGTTGTTTAATGCTTTCATTTATAACATTAGACGTTAGTGTGGCCCCAGCATAACAGCATGATATGAGCAAAATATGTATCAACAAGTTTCAGTAATCAAAACTGAATGAAAAATTTACAAATGTATTGTATTAATTTTATTCAAATGAATATAATTTTCATCATGTAACGCACTTTTACAAGTCACGCGACGGTCAATCATTTATGATCATTCTGTATGTGCTATCAAAAGATGTAAAAACTTTTATATGAGATAGGTATTCCTGGAGAAAATCAAGCAGTTATTTGAAGATATATGATTGTTTGTTTCACTCTGATAGTGAATCTATAATTTTCCAATAAATATTGTCGCGTTAATTAACGGGAACATCTTGTAATAATAGATAGAAGTTTTGTTCCGACCTTATCTCCTTGTTTATGTTCTACACATCACAAACATTATTTAAATACAATTGCAAACTGCAATTAAAATATGCTACTTTTAATTAAAACCTAATTATGGAGTATGTATTCAAGTCATAAATAAGCTGTTGATTACTATATTTTAAAACATATCAAATTAAGATGTCCATGTTAATATCATCCTAATTTAGTCATTATTTTATCTCAAATTTATGTTATTATTCTTGCAAGGTGTCTATCCACAATAATCATTTTACTAATGTGATTCTAGAGCTAGATATAGTTTTACAAATGCACGTCTATGATGAGAGGGGTACTCTGAAAATAAAGTTGGCAGCGACAGGTATTTCTGCAACAGCATATGTTGTTAAAACAACATCTGATGGCGCGATGATGGTGTATGTTGTTCGCAGGTGATTGTAATCAACAAAATTGAACAGTTTATTTGTTGCCTTTAACCGGAATTATGATTCGACATATTTTTAATGAACCTAAATTATTGATAAGTTTTCTGTAGACTATATATAATTCATCAATAGATAGATCAATCAGATGGCTCAATTCATCCAAGTTGTGTGGATTATTTTGATAAATATTTTAATTTTTGCGGTGGATCGCTATATGAAACCATTGTTGTCGCACTGATACTGTAATCGTTTTTTGCTGACATTCAGATGTGGTGAAACATAAAAAAAACATATTTACAAATAAAAATCACTTTCATGATAGCTCATCAATACAGTAACTACCATTTATGTGAATAGCGTAAGTATATGGCCTCCCAAGACCCCAAACTCTTCGATCCCCCGTTATTGGCAATATGCAAACTAAGTACACTAACTTATAAATCAAATAGCAACTCTGTGAAGTATGAAGGCCAAAAACGACATAAATGCATTAATAACACAATGTCCAACACTTGATATTGGCATCTTCACATTTGCAAACGTGACGCACGGGTCACTATTGTTTTCTGTAGACTTCCAGGCATGCCAACGTACCTTCAGAATTCTAATGTACCCTCGATTATTTTTTAGCACGCGCGAAAATTTATGTTCGGAACTCATCGATTTTATTATTCAAATTATTCTTTGTTCTGAAACATTTATTGAAAGTGAGGTATAAATGTTGCAGTACCCTCATAGTGTAAAAATAGTAATCTGAGAATTTTAAAAGTAAAATTTTATCGCTTTATTAATAGTAACATATGGCCTACCCTTGAAGTTATTGAAGGTGGATGAACTATAGCAGACTAACACTCAAAAAGTTATCGGTGTATTTGAAACCTTCACGTGTGCACCAAAAATGTATCGTAGATATTGCTCAACAGAAATTGAAGTTATCTGTTGAGCAACCAGGTCCAGTTAAGTCAAATGTATTCGATAATTTCAAACTGTAGATTTGCGTTCGTATCATATTTGGTTTATTGAACCTAATTAATGTTTATTTAGTGATTAATCAAATTCAAATCACTGTTCATTCGATTTCAGGTCATTCTATCCCAGGTAGATGAAATAAATAATTGCGAGAGATCAAACTCAAGTCATCGTTAATTTGATAAAGAATGATCAAACTCTATTCGCTGTTGGACGGTAATGGCCAGTTACACTGGAGTCCCTTAAACTTTAGGTGTCGCTTAATTGAACAGGCTACTGCTTTTTTAATAAAAAACTGCAGTCGCTTTCAAAGCGTACGCTTTTAGGCTATTTATATGCCTACGTCAGTTATCGCTTTTAAAACGATTGCTTCAAACCAGTCGTTTTCGAAAGCAGCGTCTGTTGCTTTCAAAAGGTCATTGTTTCACGTTTGAAAGTAAGATTATTGGAAATTTGCTTTATTGAACTTTTGTAGTGTGGATGAATTTATAGTATTTCAAACAGATAATCGCGCGCGCACACTCGAAGCATGAACTTTGAAAGCGACTGCAAGTTACAAAATCAGTATTTAGTATCATATCGAAAATCAAAATTCGAATATGACATAAGCATTGTCACTATTCTGATTCGATATTTCTTGTTTAAGTGAAGCTTGAACTTTAAACTAGAATGGTGGAACTGACCATAAAAGATTTGTATTTTTGCGTCTCACATAAAACATCTATAGTTTTGTCACTCAAATAGTCCTACCTTTTTCACTATTCCAACACAACAACACAACCACAGAAATGTTCTAGAAACGGCAAGGCAAAAAAGGCGCCCAAAATATCAACTGTCAGTTCAGCAATACTTATGCCTGGTTCCATGACCGTGATTTAAATTAAGCTAGGTTAAAGTATCAAATAGTTAGCCAATAAACTATGCCTCGATTTATTTCATTAATTTATTTAACCAATGATGACACAAATAAATCAAGAAACTGATATTTTCGCCAAGAAAATAACCTATTAACTCTCGATTCTGGAACCTGACATTAGTTGTCACACATTTTATTGGAAAACTGTAATTTGTCAATACACGATGAGATCACATACGAGAGGTGCTTGAGAAGTAATCGACTGAGGTATCAGTATCCAATTTATATTGTTTCTTGTGAATCAACCTTCAAACAATCAAACTACACATGATTACCGTCAAATTTTTAACCAGCTGCACTGCTTACTTTATGATTGACACTTATTAAAAGTGAGCAGCTTTTGAATTCTCGCAAAAATAAATAAGATCGAATATCATCCAGTCATTGTATACTTGTTTTTGAAAAGAAAAACGAACGATGAGATCAATACCAAGTTGAAAAAATTCCATAAGGACTCTGTACCTTCGATTCCAACAATTGAATTTTGTACAGCCGAGCTTGATAATGAACATTTGGGCTCTTTGAAAGAGGTTGTTACCATGCCAAAAATAGTCTACAAGATTCACGGAATGATAATCGACGATCAGCAAGCCATTGAGTGCGAGGTAACTGAGGTTGTGGGTATCTCAACCAAATTTGGCATGAAGTATGAGGATGCTCTCTGCCAATTTTTTTTTGCTTATCTAACAATTTTAGAGAATTTTTGGGCATGTTCAACCGTGATAAGGACTTTTGCGCGTTTTCGTAACTACAGACCAAGGGTTTCCAAAATTTTCAGCCTAAGCCCGCTGCACACGAAGCAATTTTCCAAGCAATTTTGTTCACTTAATTTGCAGCAAGTTTTCTTACACTGTGGGCCACTTTGAGCTGCGCTTGGTGTGAGACTTATTTTCGCAGCACACGATGCAAGCTGCGCCACTCATTCTGACTCTAGAACGTAGACTTGATAGACTTGCTTATCACAAATAATATGGATGTTGCTGGAAACAATCATCGAAGGAGAGCAGGAGCATTTGCTGCAGAAAGCTTACAAATTAATCAAAATTACGAGACAGAAAAAAAAATAAAAAAACTTTGTCAAGAACGTGGATTTTGAGGAGGAATCGAGGCCGCGGAGTTCTCAACATGTTGTTTGACAATCTTATCGCATACAGATTTCACTTTTTTTCCAGTAGCCATAATTTTCATTGATTTTGTACCTCAAAACACCACGAAACACAATGCAGCGCAGCGTGCTGATGCGACATACAACTCAGTGATGTAGTCACGTGATTTCGTCCCCCGTTCTGATTGGCTGCAGACAGCAGCTAGCGGCGGAACAAGTGCGAAAAATAGCACCGGATCTATCAAACAAGTCTCGTGGCAAGTCTAGCAACCAGCTGCGGACCAAGTTTCTAGCATCGAAGCAAGCGTGGCAGCCAGCGCGACTCCAAGTGAACAAAATTGCAGTGTGCGGCGGGCTCAAGTCACAAGCGACAATATCTCAATTGGTCGTTGAATGAAAACTTCTAAGCATTATTTCGTGTCATTTACTTTACACTGTTTACAATGTTATCAGAATAAACTATATTGAGCCAGATACCGTGCTTTTGGGAGTCGGATTTTCGGGCTGGATTTGGCCCACGGGCCATAGTTTGGAGATCCCTATTATCAACGAAACATGGAACCATCACAGCATATTAGAAAACAAAGGACAGTCAGAACAGTGACTTACTTATAGTGAATCGAAGCCGATGAGCCTGTCTACCAAGAAGGTTAAGACAATAGTTTTTTCGCATCGCCTATCTGGAAAACAGGGTAAAACAAACACGGGCGTATATTATGCAACCGATTCGACGCCGATCTGGAGTAAAAGGGACCGCATTTAGAGAAAAAAAAAGTGCTCTTCTATCGAGCACCCAAAGTTTCATGAATTGCGCTACGAATTAGAATAATTAGATTCTTATTCACCATATTCTACAGATGTTGTTCTTTCTGACTTATTTGATTCGAAATTCAGAGAAATGATGCGGTGGTAAGAGATTTGGGTCGAATAAGGACATCGTTGCTAAAAGTGAATCCTATTTTGAAAGCTTGGTGAAAACATATTATTCAGAGCTCATCGAAAAAGTGAAGAATTATTGGACGAAATGTATAAGGCTAAAAGAAGACTATATTGGAGAATAAATTAAGTTTCATAGAAAAGGTGGTGTTCTCTTGTCTTGACCAATTACTGCACAACCGCTCCTCGGAAGTACATATGAGTTAATTGGAATAGATCCTCTCAAAGAACTATTCTTGTTGTAAATGCGGTCCTCCCAAGCCTCAGCAAAGCCTTAAAATTCAGACAAGAAGTCCGAAATATAATTACTATCGTTTTCTGTCTATTCAATTCTTTTCTTCAGAATCGGTTGTTCTCTGGTTGCTTATGGTCGACACGTATATAATCCAATCATCTTTTAGAACATGGCCCGCGTGATGCTGAAGACAGAGATTAATTTTCACTGAATCAGAAAATAGCAGATCCATGGTATCCAAGTCTTTCATCACGAAATTTATAATAAAGTTACAAACTGAAAACATTATTTAATCTGTATCATATAGTTAATACTGCTGTATTGTATACTCGTATTATATTTAAAGCAAGAACGTCTTGCAAAAACTCTTCTATATATATATATATATATATATATATATATATATATATATATATATCCCGATAAATCTTGATCTCAAGATTCAAAGACTAAAAATGATGAATTAATTCTGCTACCTCATACTTCTCGTCATCAACAGAACATTTAATAAAGAAGACAGTTCATTAAATGATAATTCAACAAGATGATTGAATAATAAGGGGTTTAGCTACAAGCACAATTAATTTCTCGAACATATAAGATTATTTGACATCTCAAAGCCAGGCATCGTCGTAGTAGCAAGCCAGTCGCTTGGATGCTACACAATTGATAATTACATTAGAGTTACAGACATCAGTACAATAAAGAGACGTATATATAAAGAAGAACAGATGTCTGTATATTAGTGTTAATTGTCGTGTTAGTAAGCCGAGATTTTGACCCAAGAAGATCAAATAAAATGAAGAGAAACTCTAATTGATGTAATTGATTTGACAAAAATGATTTAACAATCTCTAATTCTTGATACAAATACATAAATGGTTTAGTTTTCGTAAATAACTGAAATATAATAATTTTATGCAACAAGAGTGCAAAGTTGAGCACACAGCAAAGGAATCTCAGCCAGAAAGATATTAAAATTCAACAAATTACTGAACAAATGGATCAGTGTGAGGTGCCACAAACATGAATTCACAAAAAAAAACAATTTCGGTTGGAAAGTGTTCACCGGTGGTAAAGGTGGAACATGAAAAACGTTCATTTTACATACTAAAATGTCATGTCACCAAGATGAATAGAAAAAAAAGATAAAATATACATTTTGGTTTATCAAACGATTGGTTTACATTCATATCATAAGATTGATCTTTTGTATTGGGTTTGATCAAAATGACATAGAATTCAAGTTTGTCGTCAGACGATTATTTGTTAGATGAAGCAGTGGGGAAATTTAACCTTCCAGTTCCTGTTATAAAATAATATTTAAATTTTGATAACACGTACAAATAAAGATAAGATATCTTGAGGAAATATCCGACGCGGTTTACAAAATATTGAACTCTACATTCAGAAATTTTGCTTTTGAAATTGTTCTTATTAACAATTAACATTTGCTTTTTTCAACATTCTTTTCTAAATGTAGAATGCCATGTCATATTATTATAAGAATATAATAGACAGGTGATGTCATTAAAACATTACTGTAATATGAAACTCATTGTATGTCGGGTGAATTACCTACTGAAAATATATATGTTGTGATAATTTTCTTGTATTTACAAACGGCCTCAGGACAAGAATAATCAACTTGTTACCAACTATATCATTTATTGTAAACAATAGATATAAAAGATGAAGAAATTAGTTGGAGCTTTGGTGTACGATTATGTTCATATATATCTATATCTATTTCATTTGCTATTTGATATAATATAATAAATTCGGGATCGTTCCAATCTGACGTTCCTGGAAGTAAAAAATACAATCAGTCGAAATAAAATATTCATTTATTTTCAAAGAACAATTTATTTCTTTGAAACGTATATCATATGAAAGCTATAAAAAAATAATAGCATTATATTATCGCGAATACATACTGTATTAAATATAAAAATATTATCAAAAGAAGCTGTTCCGAATGCACTCTTGGGTAGAAACTAATTTTGTTACCAACTACCAGCAAAAATTAAATTGTGGTATATGCCAAGTTTATGATGATGAGCCCCACGTTATTAGTTTTAGGCTGATAGCTAGTATAAAAATTTTGATTTATTTTTTAGTGCATTTGAAATTACATTTCAATAAAATCTTTTGTACTTTTCAGTTATCTGAATTTATATTATACGCGGACGATCTGAAAATATTACATCTATATCAGATTGTGAGGAAATTAAAATCGATTTAAACAGTAAACATAGTTAACTTGACACCCAGAAATGCAAAATTATGTCATAAGCTCAAAATTCAAATAAATAATCCTTATCATATAGTGATATTTCAAAAAAATTTATGAACAAATATTAATAACATCCCCTGTCATTGCCCAAGAATCATATTAATTCAACATTTCTAAGAAAATAGAAATCAAACATCTTTCAGTTTGGTCCCTGATATTTTTCTTTCTTATTTAGTTCTGGTCGATTTGAGCCACGCGTTGTGGTTAAGCACCGGTTACATTTTTAAACAGCGGTCACTCGAAGAGCATAGCAGAAGCTGCACACGAAGTAATACTGCAAATTAAAATAAAAAAAACTGCTATTTAATTAGAATCACTACAGAAGTGATTTATAGATGGAGAACAAGTCACGATTCTGATAAAAATATGAATAAGTGAGAAGTAAGATCAAAACTGTAGATTGTAGAAAGGAGGAGCAAACTTCATTAGGACAAAAAAATTTATTGGAAAATCCTAACACCAATTATAACTATAAGTAGTTATAGTTATGAAATAAGACGTTTTTTCTATGCGGGTGAAATTGCAAAAGTTCAAAAAACGATTTTCCGTGCGGGTAATTATCAATGCATGAAAAAGTTAAGTTTAAAAAACACATGTTTTCTGCTGTGGTCCATTTTTCAAGACAGAGACAAAATTTTAAAGATTTATGGCCAGTTGCTCAAATTTCAATTGTCGCTTAATTGAACAATATCGCACCAAGACTCAAAAGTCGAATGTAACATGAGCGTTGCTATTATTAGCCCGAAACGATAGTTTTTGTTTAAATGAAACCTAAAATTTGAGCTAGAGCGGTGCAACTGGCCATGAATGTCTACAACAGAGTACTTGCGCGTATATTAATGTACAGTTGTGAATACTGGGCATAAACGGACTGTTGTGAAAAAGAGATTTTTGCACACTTCTTGGATACTAGAATTAGTCCAGGTAATGAATGAATGTGGATGGAAAGGTCGAAAGCAGAAAGTTTAACTCTGAAAACTTTGTTTGGACTAGTTAGAAGATAAACATACTAAAAGTCCCCACCCCTCGGAGGTAAGCCCTAGGATAGAGGGCACAAAGAAGGTCCCGTTTTTTGGTTTACATCTCGAAACCGATGCGTCAGAGGAGATTTTGTTGTTATGCATTATGGAAGCTGATAAAATTCTCTAAAACTTTGGTCTCATACAATTTTTACCTATTTCTAATCGTTATGAGCTCCGAAAAACGGTCGATTTTCAGAAATGTGTCTCTACGTTTTTACTTACTTGTACAAATATTAACTGTTTCTAATGGAGCTCATATCTAGATAACGATGAGGAATAGGTAAAAAGTGTATGGAACCAAAGTTGTAGAGAATCTCATCAGCTTCCATAATGCATAATAGCAAAATTTCATCTGACGCATCGTTTTCGAGATGTAAACAAAAGACCAAAAAACGGGACCTTCTCCGTGCCCTCCCTCTTAGGGCTTCGTCCGAGGGGTGGGGACTTTTAGTATGTTTATCTCTTAACTAGTCCAAACAAAGTTCCACAGTTGAATTTTCTGCTTTCGACTTTTTTATCCACATTCATAAATAGTGAGAAATAAATTGGTGTACAAAAAATGTGACCTTAAAGAAAGAGTGGACATATCGAAACAAAAATGTCAAATCATGATAAAATTATATGACAGTGGAATTGAAGGTGGAAGATTGAGTTGATTGAATTGTTGCGTGAGACGAAGTTTCCGAGTTAGAAGAATGAATGAGTTCGCACAGATAGAATTATGAATGCAGATGGAGGGCTGCAACAATGAAGTACTAGTTATTGTTTATTTATGTATGATAGTGCATGCTGGTCGAGACTACAGAAGCATTAAGAATAAGTGACTGCTGTGGAAATTATAATTTATTGGTAACTGCCAACTGCACCAGATCAGGTATAAATTTCTTATTACATCAATTTATTAAACCCAGGTGAAAATCAAAATGACCAACTATACCAAAGGATTAATTCCAAGTAAACGCAGAATATGTACCTCTAGAGCTTTCCCTTAATCTGAATTCTAAACTACAAAACAATAAAAATTTGACTAACTTTTTTTTTTGATAGAGTATCTACTATCATGTTGTATTCTCTATATCAATATGTTATTAGTTTGATTCATTTTTCATTATTGATAAGCTGAATATAATATAATATGAACCTCGATGTTTTATTTTAGTTTGGTTTTTTGTTGAGCTATATTTTTACTCTTGTTCCATGAATAAAGTACCTCATGTTTTGTCTTCATATTGTTGTATTTAATGATACATAGGTGAGCATATGATGCGGCTGATTTGTTCTTTTATTGAATAAAATTAAAATGATATCTAAATATTATTGAAATTCAATACAGTTTCTTCTAGAGCTCTTGTATTAGCCATATAAATACCTGCATGACGGTCAAGTGTAGAGGATTTCGTTTGGCGCAAATGGAAATATTTTTGGGCAGGATTAAATTTATGATAGGATTAAGAGCTTTTCAATGGCTCAGACGGCATACAACCAAATTTTTGCGTACTTTACAAGAGATTGACTACAGAATTTCAGACGATTGTTATCTCGGAAAGGAGGTAGTTGGAAAATCGGATTTGGGTACGGGAAATGACTTCCAAGTTAAAGATTTTTAATTAAAATAGATGTTGGAGGAATTGAAGGTAGTGTAGTCGAATGGATTTGATGTTTAGTTTATTGCGTGAAAAGAAGTTTCTTAATGGAAAATCTAAACAAATTTATCGGAACAGGATTCTAGATGTAAATGAAGCAGAAGAAGTATGCATAGATTAAAACGCCTGGCAAGAATCACTGCTGATTGAAAATCGAATGATAGCCATGTTGTATTGTTTCATGGTTGCAAGGTTAAGTATTTATAACGAAGTAGTGGTGCCTGCTTAATGATGTATGATACTGAATGCTGGGCCAAGCTACAGAAACATAACCGAGAAAGAATTGCTGCGGAATTATATTTCTGCATGGTTTTTGTAGATGTACAACAAGAGATCAAAAGCGGAATGTATAACGAATGTAATATTGGGAAAATAGTGGCTAAAAGAGTAGTTTTGATTATGTGAAAAAAGCATGGAATTATAGGCCTTCAATAGAATTGAGAGGATGTTCGGTGGGTTGTCTTATGGATTCTACAAATGGGATTATGAATGTAGATGAAGCAAAAGATGTGAGCTTGGATGAGAAACTGAATGAGGATCATGCTTTATTGTTTAGAATATACAAGATGGAATATTTATAACGAAGTACTTGATCCCGCTCCTTGATTTATGGCTCTGAATGCTGCACGGTCGTATACACAGGTCTGGAAACTCGAGGCTATTTCTTATATGAGAAGTGAGTCCGCTAAGTGTCGACTGTCGCGTAGTACCAAAAATCGTCACGGGTAGCGCATGAGTCGAAGGATGTTCTCCAGCGACTGTCATTGTGTATTATGTAACATTTGAGTAGAAGATTGCACTGAAAATATGCGGTTATTATTAACCGGAATCCTTTTTTGGTGGGATTTGAAATTTAAACGATTTAGCGCTCAATCGTGTCAACATACATACACCCATGCGCCACCTAGTAGCGGAGAGGGTAACTACGAATCTGACGACACATAAGAGATTCAAGTAGGACGATAGTTTCCAGACCGTGGAACACTAAGCGAGATAACAAAATAGACTAGGGGTTCGTAACAGAAAAATTGGTGCGATTTGTTCCCGTCTGCCAATCTGATTATTAGTAGCTTTTTGATTTTTAAGTTGAATGAGGCCATTCCCAAGTTTTCCACGTCGATACTTCATATAAAAATTTTATTTGAAAATTAATACATTTAATTATCAATAGCAGACATGGAACAAAAAAATGATACAACTTTGACAAAACGCCCACGCACAAGTAGAGGCAAAAAATGTCTGCCACATTTTTGTTCTCAACTTTTGCAATAAAAATAATTCTATGATGTGTTGGCAAACAGGAATCAATTGTTCTTTGAGCCAAATTTTCTTCGCATTTTGCCACGCATTGTGCAAGGCTTGGTGTTTGCGGAATAAGAAGTTGTTCAAGTACTGCTGATTCCCTTACTATTTCCAAATAAAGTGAAGTATCCACGTGGAAAACTTGGAAATGGCCTCAATCAACTAAAAAATCGAAAAGTTAATAGGCAAACGGTAACAAATCGCGCCAGTTTTTCTGTTACGAGCCCCTAGTCTAAAAGCATAGCCGGGGAAGAGTTGCTAAGGAATGAAATTTTCGCATGGTGTTTGTGAATATATAAAAAGATATCGAATGCGGAATGTATATTGAATGAAATAGAGTATAGGATTTGTTCATTTCTACCATTCAGGTGATAGCTCCGCCCTCTCATGGGACTTGTATATTGTATATAGATATGTATAAATAGAACTGAAATTTCTTGTAACTTTATACTTCTGATGATGGCATAACAGCCGAAATTGCAATAAAGTATCAAACTTTTATAAAAATTGTGAAACTTTAGCGAGTGTTTTCTTTTGAATCCTATTTCATTATGTTTCACCGAGAGCCTACAGCATCTTCCATTGAATTTAGAAATAGAGTATGTTAGGTTATGTGGAACAAATTTAGAATTAATAATCTTCAATAAAAATATATGTTGATGGATATTGAGGTAAAAAACCGAGAGAATACTCGGTGTATCATCAGATGGATATGATGGTTGGTTTGTTGCGTGGGAAGAAATGTCCAAGTGAGAAGAATAAACAAGCTTGTTCGAATAGGGCTGTGGATGTAAATACTGCAAGAGAGATGTGCTTGAATAGGGGTACCTGTTGAATGCTGATTGTTCAAGGGATGCGAGATTAGATATTTATAACGGAATAATTGTGCCTAAACTTGATGTCGCTTACTTAATTATCTACTCCCATTTTTTACAGACAAATCTGACTTCTTGCTGAATTCCAGGAAAGGGCCAGAGCCCTTATCTCCTTCTTGTGGACACTTGTGGTTTGGGTATGTGAAACGAGTGTTCAATGAAAGGTTTTTAATAGAAATATATTTTGGTGAAATTAAAGATAGAAGACTGAGTGTATGTTCAGTGTGTAGTCGAATAGATATGATTGAAAAGAATGTAGATAAAGTAAAATTACCATTCATTTCACAAATTATTCACAATTATCATTAAAAGTACAGACCAAATCCATAGAAATTCTTTTGAACCAATAAGTTAAAAGTGCCTATGATATGACAGTTCAACTGTTTTATATTCATGATATTCCATTTCAGTACAGCATTATAATATTTATAAACAGAAGTTCAAGTGAACTCCTATTGTCTTTTAAAATTATAGTTTTATGTCATGCACGTTGAAAATTCCTCTAGGTGACTTGAGCAACAATAAAAATAGCTGATAATAATTAATAACGTCTATATAATAATCTACCCGCATAAAATGTGCAAACAAAAAATGATATTTGACGCAAGGTGTCCCAGCCAAGAAAATATTCGCAAATTGAAAGATGATGCTTCGAAAAGTTAGCTTATGAGTATTTTCCGCTCAAGTTTTTTAATATATAGGGGATGGTGCAATTAATCTTTGCAGTGTAATACCTTCATCTTCGTAATGATGAAATACTAAATTATTGTTGAAATATTATTACTTTTTAATAAGTTAGTCAAAATAGTCCACTTTAATAGATATGTCAAAAGTGACAGCTTCTGTATACATTTCGATTTGTTTCACGGCTTATTTCCCGCGCTTTAAATGCTTTGACAGCAGATTCATCATATCTTTATTTCTTGTAACCGAAAACCGGTGTAACATGGCATCAAAATTCATGTAAGATGTAACTTGTAAACAGGTAGAGGCGTATAAGATGTGGATCTCACGGCCACTGGACACTATTAAGAAAAACTATAAAATGAATAACAATAATTCTTTGCATCGATATGCAGACTGGTCTTCCCACAAAATTCATATCCTTTCAAATATTTTCTCAGTTTTAGATTTTGATAATAGTCCAATTGTAGTAAATCAGGACGATCGATCATTTCAAAGCCTGATTAGATAATTTAAGCAAAGTAATATATAGGACACTATGAAGCAGATTTTTTTATTTTAGCCGATACCAACGCCACTTGTACGTCATCAGATTCGAAATTGATCAACGCAAAATTGATATAATAATAAACTATGTTCAGATGACTTGGTTTTTCTTAATTATAAACGTGAAACATACCGTTAATAATTGCACGGGATGATGCGGTTGGAACATGGAGCACTTGGTGAAACATGATTGAATAATAGAATGAATTAAAACTTTAGATGTTTCATAAATTGTTTATTAAAACGATGAATTCATTTATATGTGTAACTCCGCCTTCTTGATATTGTAACGTGCGAAGGTATTATAATTTGTAAAAATAAAAGAGGCCCTGAATCCGACTCTGCCTGGGCGGAATCTTTCATCCCTTTGCGTCGTGCCGCTCTACACATACAAGTAGCTTGCTGGAATGACGTAGAAATGTTTAGTAGTGAACATCCGAATATGTACAGGGGCGAGCGGCCTGACCAAGGGAATAGTGGATATCCAGAGCATGCTCAGCCAAGTGCGAAGTGTAATAAATAAATAAATTGTTGTAAATAAATATTAGTGGCTTTGTAGTTGAAGTTTAATAGTCGTAAGTGAAAAATGAATTGTATAGTGCTTGTTTTGATGTTGCATCAAAGAGTAAAATATTTCTTTTCTTTTCATTCATTGAATAACGACTTCCATTTCAACAATAAACCTGAAGATAATCGTAAGGTCAAAATAAGTTCATCATTCTAATAAAAAATTTGTGAAACAATCAAATGTTTCAATTCATTCACCGTAATTTTTATATTTTTGGAGTGTTGAATTTATAGATTTGCCTTTCGTATGCATCAAGCATTATTCATTACTAAAGACTATTAAAAAGTAATTAGCTTGGACAACAGAACACAATTTTTTTTGGCAAAACTCAATTAATTTCTCGACATATTCACTTTTCCATTCTGTGCACTTTGTACAACAGTTCGCTAGTTTTTCGATGCCTTCCGAACAATAAAATTTCTCCAAGCTCTTAGAATATTCGTTTATTCAAGCAATAACCTCATTCAGATTGAAATTCTTACAATCGAGGCATTTGTTTATGTTTGGCAATATATTATAGTCGGAAGACGCCAAATCTGAAGAATATGGTGGATGAGGAGCTAATTCGTAGTGCAGTTTATAGAGTTTTTCGCACTTGGGTTCCATTGCATTGTCCTTATCAAATGGCATTTTTTTCCTCAGCCAAATGCTGTCGGCTTAATTCAGTGTCGAATCAGTTCAATATCTCAGTGATCATTTTGCCTTTTTCAGATATACTAGGAGCTCATAACAGACTGATAATCTGAGTATTAGAAGCTTCTTGATTTTTTAGTTGATTGAGGCCATTCCAAAGTTTTCCACGTGGATATTCTTCATACAGAGACTTTATTTGAAAATTTATAGATTCAATTGTCAATGGCAGACGGGGATTAATTATGGTTCTATGGAACAAAAAATTGATAAAACTTTGACGAAACGCTTACGCAGTAGTATAGGCAAAAAATGACTGCTGCTTTATTATTTTATGATGCGTTGGTAGACAAGAAACAATTGTTCTTTGAGCTCAATTTTTTTTCGCACTTTGACACTCAATATGCGGTTTTTGGTATTTGCGAGATAAGAAATTGTTCAAAGACTGCTGACTCTCTTACAATTTCCAGATAAAATGGAGTATCCATGTGGAAAACTTAGAAATGGTCTCAATCAACTAAAAAATCAAAAAGTAACTGATATTCAAATTGACAGACGGGAACAAATTGCGCCAGTTTTTCTGTCTAATAGTCGATGTGAGTGCTACCCAAGTGCTCTGGTCATGATCTTCTTTGTCATCGCTTCGTCGGGAGCAGTCCACAGTTTTGACCGAATTTTGGTTTCTGGTGTGGTTGTTCTGAATTCATGTTCCGTTCACGGTTACGAAACAGCGCAAAAAGTCTTTCTTATCGCGGTTGATCATCATCAAATACACTTTTGAAATGTTTATCGTCCTTTGAGAGAAAGTGTGGCACCAAGCTGTCAAAGAGCTTCTTCATTTTCAAATATTCATGCAAAATATTGAGTACCCATTCGATTGAGATACTCGCAGCCTTAGCTATCTCGCACGCAATCACTCTATTTTATCCTACCAACCATTTCTAGCGTGGTGATCTGTTTTGGACGACCTGGATGCTCATCATCAAAAATGCTTTTACAAATGGTTCAAATGTAACTTAACAATGTTCAATTGTTTAAGTTGTTGAAAAACTATTAACTGCATGATATCCGATTCAATTGATTTTTGTTAAAATGCAAAAGTTGTTCCATTCCAATGCCTGTCAAACACAAACCAAATGACGTAGGTAGTTAAAAACTTTGTAGAAGTAATTTGAAGGCTAGGAGTTATGGAAAACAACATTAATTGAATATTGGTGGGCCGTTTCTTACCTCATCCGATTACTTTATATTTAATCCTCCCATATTGACAATTAGAATTATATTTACTTCCTTTTTGAATTCGCGGGTATCAAATTAAATGCACTATAATAAAACGTGGAACACTATATGTCGCTAAGCTACTGTCAATATTTCCAGGCGTCTTTTCCTCCTGGTAAGCTTCTGAATTACTCACAATGGCTGGTTGAAAACTTTGCAATAGTCATTTGAAGGTTGAGATTTACAGAAAAAGAATCAATTTGATACCAAACATTCCACTGGACACGTAATAAGTCGATGTCTGACTTTACTTATCTCCTCAAACAGGCGTTGCGAGAGGAATCGTCAATAGGGAATATGCATGAAATTTAAATTTGGTTCAAATATTCTTTTTTCGAATTTATATTGGCCAGACTTTTGTATCAAACCATTACTTTGGTATTTAATATCTTTTCAATTGCTTTAAATTGATAAATAAAAATGCAAATTGAGCGCGGTAAATTCAAAGTTCCAAAACGCAACACCATTGGTTAAAACGAAATGTGACGTCAAATACTATGCCAACTGTGCACTGCTTACATTTGTATGGCATTACAGGCTTTTGATTAGAAAACATAGTAATAACGTATGTGTTGTAAATTCATTTATTGTTTAAGTGTAATTTTAGCATCCTAGTGAGATTATATATCATTTAAGACAAAGTGGTTTTGTAAAAGCACAATCGGATAATCTGCCAAGAATAGATCCATTCATTATGTCCACTTATTTTCTTTCAATCCAAATTTTACGTCCGCTAAAGTAAAAAGAGTGAAAACTGCAAAGTAATTATTCAATAATAACACATTACACATAACCTATAATTTTAAAACGAGCAAATTGTTAAACGAAGCCGCATACATACACTGTATTTTATTGCTAAAACTAATCACATATAATGTTATTCATGATCTGTCAAATTTATTATGATACTTCATCTCTTCTGATAACCTTTCATAATTTCTTACGTATTTTAAAACCTGTCTGGGTTGGTAAAAAGATCTTACCAGATACATTTCTGATAGTATTTTGCATTCAGGCACAATGCAGTACTTATAAATTGACTTTGAGCATTTCTAATTCTGAAATAAGCTGAGAACAAAAGCACCTGTAATAAACAATGGACTGTAATGTCACTGGACATATTATTTGACGTCATCAATATAGCGCGCGAAAATGGCGGCGTTTAAACAGCTCAAAATTATTCTCAATTTTGAATATTTTTTTAAACTTGATTACAGTACTTTTAAACATAACTTATATTTTTTAATATGTTTTAACGATGTAATCAGTGAACTAAAAATATTAAATAAATTCATGAATATTCCCTATTACATATATATCTCTCACGATTGTTATTCCTATCGCGCACGTTGGACTAAAATACAAACAATTCTTCACCTGATGACGCTCTGCTGTATGAAGACACAATACCAGCATTGGTGCATAGAAAGACTCCTCTGTGGAGTCCTGTACTACTTGTATGGCCTAATTTAATTGTACTATAGCGTTCTGGCCCGCCACATAATCTCCCCTAAGTCATTGCTCTAAGGTTCAATCTTTCAAAAACATTTCATGTACTGAGTGACTGAAAATTTTTGTCTGTAAAGGAAGCTTTGTGTACGTTGGCATTTGTTTTTGCTAATTGGAAGTAACCTAGGCCAATTGTTCACCAATATATTCTCGTATTTTAATCAAGATGTTTTCCAACAATCCGAGACTAGAGTTTTCAATGACAATAATTGAAAGTCCGGTCAGGAGCGAAAAACCAAAAAAACTCAACTAAATGATATTCTATCAATTTTATTTTCAACTAGACCTTGCCCGCGACTTTGTGTGGCTCACCATAATCAGAGTAAATAATCGTGAAGAATGAACGGTGATTTATTCCTGGAATAATTAGCAATAAAGGGAGCAACTGGATGATGTAACAAAACCACACATGATCAGGTATCCCTCCTCCCTCAAGCTTAAGATACGCGCATACGTTGCCCCAGTTACGCTGAAACTGCAGCTGTGGGAATACGCTCTAAGGCTGATGCAAACACGGAGCGAGTTATATACGATTTCATCTATTTTTTTTCCAGGATAAAAATTATATCAAGTTATTATTCAGGATATAAGCTAATTCTATGGTAAGTTTTATTGTAATCCATCAAGTACTTTTCACGTGATGCGTGCACAAAATGAAAATTATCTACAGATTTATTATGTAATAGGTTACATTGCAAAAATCTAAGCAATATATAATTTTGGCTCTCTCGAAGTTCGATCAAAGCTGTAAAAATCCGGTCAATAATTCTAGCAGCAGCCTCTCTCCCAAAAGTGCTTGAATATCTACGCCAATCTGTCTCCGTTCGAATAGCACTGTTCGCGAGTATTTCTTAATAAACTAGCAACAAGACTATTACCTTAAAATTTGTAAGCTTGGAGTTTGTATCTTATCAATCAAGTGCATCATTTATTGATTACACCTATGTAAGTTGTATTCATGACGATCTAACATTTTTCTATGTCAAGAGTCAGGATTGTAAGACAGAAAAATATGCGTAGTTCTGAATAAAATTAATGAATGAACAGATATATCTGCAATGAAAGTCATTTTCAAAATGGATATCTAAGAGTGAAGCGTAAAATTTGAAATGCGAACAAGCGGAGCATAAAATAAATTTCATTGGAAAAGCTTGAGCGAAGACATCAATGAGAACGCAAATAAAAATCGGATTCAATACAATATACTTACAAATATCAAGAGCACAACATATAAATAAATGAATAAATAGATGAGACAAGTTTTGTGATGTTCATTGTAGAATCAGTCATTCCATGTTTCGATGATTTAATTAGTTCGCCGATAAAAAAAAAAAGTGTGTAGTAGTTCACGATATTTCTATAATACTTTGTGCCACAATGTTACGAACATATTCGACCCTCAAGTTCATAACATAGACTAATTCAAAATAAATTCCACTTTAATAACTAGATTTTTTGTTAACAAACTCAGATAATAGTTCCAATATACTTATCATGTTATTCCGTTGTCCCACGAGTCCAAGTCATCTCCCAGATGCAGTAATGCAATCAGGGTTAGTTTAAACACAATATACTCAAGTTTGGAGTGTGCTTAGCTTCACACTTGATGCCCGTATGTGAGTTAGCGAACATTGAAGCATTACATACAACAAATGTTCTTAATTATAACGCAGAATGGCCCAACAAACTCTCGGCCTCCAACTCATCCGTCTGTCGAAAGATACGCAAGTTAAAATAGATGTGATGTCTATGTTTAATGGACAATCTTTCTAAATGGCTCTATGCATACAACAGGATGTTAAAAAACTTTGTCGAATTACAACACAAATTATTAATTAAAAATTGGTGTAAAGGAAATTGGCAATTATACATTATTTATGGATTGATCTGCATAATTTGAGTGCGCACGTACCAATTTTTGAATAATAATATCCTGTGGAAAATAAGAAATAAAAATCTGCAAGATTTGAATAATAAAAAATGAGAACAGTCGCAAAATCAAAAAGTTGCAAATGATGAAGAAAACCATCACAAATCTCAAAACCATTTCATGCTGACCCATTTCTGTGACCATTAAACGCAATTCGTTTTATTTTCTCTTATATACAGGTCATGATTACACTAGGCCAAATTTAAGCGCAGGTGCTGTCTCAACCGAATACGGCTTCTTCGCTCCGCTCAACTCAAGAACGGAAATCAGCGACCGTTGAGCAACGGACCCTAAACAAGACTCACTTGCATTGCTCATTGCTCTGCTTACTTTTCCTTTCGAAGATACCAAATAAATTCACTGTGTAGAAAAATAAGTAGAGCGTTTTCAACGAAAGCATAACTTTAAGAATCCGCAAGAAATTAGATTATTTTCAACAATAAATTCAGCAATGTTGTTGACCTATTTTGACATGGATTCCACAAAAAAAAGGCTTTTTTGGAATCTTCAAAGTCAGTCATTGCTAGCAAAATTATTACTACCTTTAAGAATCCAATAAGTTTTAATGTTATATTAATAATAGTAGTATATTACTAAAAGAAAAAAAGAAAATAAAGGGTCAACGAAAAAAACATACATCACAACCTAATCACAGAAAACAGCTGATCACGGGAATGATGTGAGATATAATTCACATATCTTGTTGTAGCTGCTGGTTTTTTAGACCATTTTACGAATAAATAGCACATTATCAGAAGGTTTCGAGCTCCTACAAGTTGTATATTAGAAACTTCAAGAATGTTATTTATTTTGTTTGCAGGTACTGCGGTTATAATGTCATCAACGTAGTTTTTGATAAACGTAATTAAAAAATGTTCAATAAGATATCCACTACAGTGCTTGATTCTGAAAACATTGTACACTCAAAGTGTTGATGGTAGAATGTCCTATCATAACGAAATGAATTATTGTTGTACCCGGTTGTACCAGAATTAGAATGCCATATTTATTACTTGAAATATATCACTTAGACATCATATTCAGAAGCATATTTGAATGTGGATTGTTACTAACTAAAACTTCAAGAATATAATCTTTATTCGCAGGTACTGTCGTTATAATATCATCAATGTATTTTTCGATAAACGGAATTTGAAATCTTGGAAGGAATGCACAATATTTAAGTAAGATATCCATTATTAGTTGAGCTATTGTAGGGCTTAGATTGGAGTACATGGTAGACCTAGACAATCAAAACTGTTTATAGCTTTACAATGTCTTATTATAATGAAATAAAATATTTTTGAACCACAACTTAGACAGTTTCACAGAATATTTCTTTAGAATCTTCATGTTCAACTTTGGAAGTGAATTATAATAAACTAGGAGTCCGTAACAGAAAAACTGGCGCGAGTTGTCTCCGTATGCCAATTTGAGTATTAGTAACTTTTTGATTTTTCAGTCGATTGAGGCCATTTTCAAGTTTTCCGTGTGGATATTTCACTTTATTTGGAAATTGTAAGAGAATTATCGGTCTTTGAACAATTTCTTATTTCTCAAAACCCAAGTAGCGCACATTGCGTGCTGAAATGCGAAAAAAAATTGTGAAGAACAATTGATTCCTGTCTGCCAACGTATCATATAGAGTTATTTTTATTGCAAAAGTTGAAAACAAAAACGCGACAATTATTTTATGCATATACAAGTGCGTAGACGTTTCGTCAAAGTTGTATGCATTTTTTATTTCACAGAACAATTAGTTGCCGTATGCCATTGACAATTAGGTGTATAAATTTCCGAATTAAGTTTTTATACGAAGTATCTACGTGAAAACTTGGGAATGGCCTCAATCAACTGAAAAATCAAAAAGCTACTAATACTCAAATTGGCAGACGGAAACAAATCGCGCCAGTTTTTCTGTTACGAGCCAGTAATCTATAAATGAGGATTGACAAAATTATTTACTTCATTTGCAGGTACTACGCTTATGATACCGTCATCATATTTTTGATATACTAATGCCCGTACTTATAGTCAATTCTTTGCTCGATCTCAGGCTTGAGAATTGCTCAAGTATGCGAATATTACCAATAGTCGTTACTTGGCTACGGAGTGATACTTCGCTTCGGCTTTACTTGAGTCTACTGCAAAGCTACTTTGAATCGTGCTCTAGTATTTTTGACATTTGTACTTCCAACATGGATATACGTCATAGAGGTATACATACTTACTGAAACTTACCTTTCCAATTAAAATATTCAAAAATAGATCAAATTCAGTAGACAAACTAGAAATATTTCGCAAATACTGTCATGAACGTCAAGTAATATTCAAGAACAAGATTGAATTTCGATAATAAGTACGGGTACAATGTTGAAGCTAGATAGTTGAGCTACTATAGAACCAAAATTAGAGCTCATGGCACACTTAAACCGTTGATGGAACGATGTCTCATAGAAACAAAATAAAATACTTGTTAACCACAAATGTCATAGATCCATACGTTCCACTAGATGACAGCAACGCTCACGCTCACGACCGCGGTTTTTGCTGTTCCACTTGACTCATGTTTGATGTGGCTGGTGCTTCAAGTGGAACGATGCACTGTCTGTTAAATGTCAAATAAACTGTCAATTTGTGGTTAGGCTCGAAAAGTAGATCAATAATAAGATTAAACCAACCTGTAGCAAAAAGGATATACGAATGGAATGAATCCAATATACCTGTGTAAATTAATCGCTCTTAAATAATAAACAAGGATAATGAGAGACCATAAACTTATCTGTCATATTGACAAATGGAAAATCTTGAATCAATTGACATAATTTGAAATCTAAAGTACAAATTGGAAAGACATCAACTTCTTGGTGATTTCTGCAAAAATGAATGCAACGACCGCTTCGACCCATCTTTCAATAGCTGCCGTTATGGGCTTGAAGTGGTCGCGATCAATGACTTCATCTATGACGTATTTATCATGAACGTCAAGACCGCGATCGTCTTGTGGAAC
Organism: Dromius quadrimaculatus; assembly: GCA_963989225.1. Classification (NCBI taxonomy): domain Eukaryota; kingdom Metazoa; phylum Arthropoda; class Insecta; order Coleoptera; family Carabidae; genus Dromius; species Dromius quadrimaculatus. Next base: position 12,679,669 of record OZ022328.1, read on the forward strand.
GATTATTGAGGCGACATGAGCGTTGTGGTCGTCTAATGGAACGTACCCATTGTTTCAGAATGTCAGTTCCAACACTTACAATATTCTAATTGATATTGATGCATATTTGTGAATGAAGGAGTATCATCTGGGTTCAATTTCGGTAATAAATTGTATCTATTTAAAACTTTAAAAATATCACCGATTTCGTTGGCAGGTACTACGGTTAGTATTTTTGTTAAACTAAATTGAAACTTAAAGCAGAGACACAATGTTCAAATAAGATATCCATTATTAGATTGGAGCTTATGACACAACCAGACTTCTGATGGTACAATGACCCATTATAATAACATAAAATATTCTTAAAGCAGAATTTAGTCAACGTCATGAAATCTTTTTTGGGATGTCAGTTTTACTGAATATCATCTATGTACTCTGTTTGTAGGTACTGGCATTATAATGTCCTCAACATATTTTTCGAATAAAGGAATTCGAATACTCAAAAGGGGGACCAATGTTTTGAAAGATATATCTAATACTAGATTAGCTAAAGGTTCAATTCACGCCTATGGCACACCCAAACTCTTGATGGTAAAATGTCTTATAAGAGATATCCGCGTCATCAAGTCTTATTTTGGAATGTCAATTCTATTAATTACGATATACCAAATAGTATTAACGACGATGATTGTCATGGAATAAATAGAGAAATAAAGTTCGAGCTTGAGGGTGGTAATGAATGAAACAAATTCTTTATTTTTCAAGCTTCGAAAAAACCCAGCTAAAAGTGGTACGATCTAGTCCCGAAGATAGTGGGGCGAATCGGATACTGTCGTGCCTTGTGTTAATTTGTCTGGTGGTATTGTCAAACAATTTTCTGTGTGTGTGGTTATGGGATCCAAGCTAATATTGTATTTAAAACGTCGGCGTCGCTGTGTTATTGATGTAAATAAATGTTGTGAATAATTATTCACTTTTGAAATACAACAAAATTTGTCGATTCTTAAGGAAGGCCCAACATAGGAAATGTATATTATGAAAAATATAACCTAAACTTTATCTGGTTGATTCATCATTCACAATGTTAAAGCTACTCTATTTCAATCCTAATTCCTAGCTTTTCCTATTTTTCGTTCTTGAAATCTTGAAAACTATCTATAATCGCATTTTTATAGTTACATGTACATTTTCTTATTAACTTCTTTATAAGTTCTTTTATAGTACACTTTCAAAAGAGAACAAAGTTTCTTGTAGGAGCATAAGAATCTAATACAAGACAAAAACATCAAAGTGAAAAGAATACCTAAACTTCAACATCATAGAATGAATGAACAACTTTGTCGTAATTGAGATGATCTTGTGAAAAACTGTTCATAGCTTTACAATTCAATATCAATTGCTCTCATATTGTCAAATATATATAATACGATTGAGAAACCCCAAGAAAGTGAAATAGCCTAAAGGATAAGAAATAATCAAAAACACATTGTAAACCGCGATAAAGCATAGATAACCGTCAATAAAAAAGATCCCTTCAAGTTCCAAGAAGTAAAAAGTAAACAAAACGGGTCACGAGTTTCGTAGAATGGTACAGTAAACAAACCAAAATTAAACTAAAATCCAAGAAAATCCTTACCTTTTTGTCTACTGAATGCTTTCATTGTTTTTATTCCCATCCCGGCAAAGCGTTTCAAAGAGTTTATGTACATTAAGACTAGCAAGGCACACACAAACACACATACACTTACTTTATTTCATATAAATATAATAAATTAAATATATCACTTTTCAAAATATGTTATAAATGTCACTTTAGTTGCACTTAAATTGAAGAATGTCACTTGGAGGTCCCACATTTTGAGGAAAATAATATTGATAGTCTTAAGTTGGTCCATAAACATAACGACAACACATGGTATCCATTTTGAAACTTTTTCACTGCTCTTGTGTAAGGTTCGTCGCGTGGTTTTGTGGAAACTTGGTACTCTGGTACGCACCTGTGTATTCGGTCACCATTGAATGAACTGTGTGTTGTAGAGCGAAGCTTGAGCTGTGTATCCCCACCCTTAAAAGAGTCTTGCTGCCGCCGACAGCCACCAGTTTATGAATGAAAAGTCTCAAACGAGGTCCCACACATTTGAACATACGGCGTGAGAACCAAAATGACCTGATCACGACCAGTTTTGTTTCCCGTCCACCACCAAAAGATTGAGATTATGAATGATTTGACAAATTGCAAAAGAGATAGTCTCATTCGCAATATTTATCTGTGAATAGAAGCTGAAAAGCTACCACTATAATTCTCATCAAACCTATTATACTAAGAGCCCTCAGTCGTAAATTGGATATTCTTCCATCATTTTTTGAACTCCAGCTGTCAAGAAATACGTAGCTCATCCTCATAGCTCCGATATTATACAGCTTCTTTAGTGCTATGAGCAGACAGTCATCATTCTGGAACCACATATTCTTTTGGTTTCAGAAATTTCTGGCCCTACAACATTCACTAACAAATTCAAAAATGGTTATGAATTTGGGTCGAGCTCCGATTTCAATGAAACATGGTTAAAAGATATGTTTTAGCTTTACAAATATAAGGAATATAATAACTATTGGCGATCAGACTCGGTTGACATTGAAAGTCGTATTTATTAATTTATATCAATATAACATGTATATATTGTGCATGTGTGTGTATGTGATATTAAGCTTCCTGGTGAAATAAAATTTTGTCAGTGGAACTAAAACAGTGATTTTTATTATCGACCGGCGGTGCTTTGCCCAAGATCGATATGGAATCTTGAGTCCGAGATAATGACGGAGGGTGCACCTCACGTTGTGTTTGATCTGCCACCATTGTCTTGGGCTCAAAGTTTCACGTCCACTTTGGTCAGAGCAGACGAAGCCCTCCTGCTAGTTGAGTGCGCACACACCGCGCAATGTATACACTTACAAATTATATAAATGAATTTGAGTGAGTAAAAAAGTCTTGGGAATTCAGTCAATATTTCTGTTTTAATTTCTTATCTACTTTACAGCTTCGGCTGTACCTCAGCCATCTTCAGAAGCGAAAAGAACTTTATTGTGAAAAATTAAAAATAAACATTGAAATGTGATATCGAGTTTGATAAAATAGCGGAATTTTTTTTTTTCCATTTGTCAAATGCCACAACCTACATCTGTGGAAGTCGTTGACTAATTCACTCATTCAGTCAGCTTTATCAATTTTATCTAATATACATTAATAAATACGATTTTAAGGGTAAATCAAGTCAGACCGCCAAAATTTATTGATTTATTTTAATATTTTTGATGCTTAAAAAAAATTTCATAAGTTTGATCGAAATCGGAGGTGAAGTAGTACATCGACAGTTTGTCCTGAGTTTATTCATTGAGAGAAAGATGGACTAATGATTTGAACTAAAATTTCTCCCAATACATTAACAGACTAACGATATTGTGTCCTCGATTCTCAATTAGAATGAGGATTATTTTTGAGTCAGTAATTCCTCAATTATAATTTGATTTATTCATTACTATTTTAAAATTTGAGAGAAATGTTTCCAGGTTTTTTGAGAATTGATCTATATCAATAAAAGCGAAATACCACTCACTGATTCAACACGAAATCTCAAAAACTGCTGAACCGATTAAGTTGAAATTTGGCAGGTGAGTGTGAGTACTTGGGTACTTGAGTAGCATGTGGGGAGTAGACGTCAGCTAAGAAAGGATTTTGCAACAGGGTCGAATTAAAGGGACGTTTATATGAATGTTCTATGGTTTGCTGGTAGAGGCATGAAATTCAGGAGTTAGGTAGACAACGTGGAAAAAATGAATGTATAGCAATATTATTTTTTCGACAGAGCTGGATTAAAGTGGTTCAGGGAGGGATCAAACTATATCTGGTAGTTCCTCTGTTTTTGATGTCAGGGACTTGAATTATATCAATTTCATTCATAATTTCAATTTTCTCAATGCCAATGATGAATACCATAGTTTCTATAACAGGGATGGACTAAGGTTATCAAAAAAATATCGAAAGATACGAATTATGCTAAAAATTCGCTGGTAAATAATTTGTGCGGAGCAAAAGTCATTGGAGAATGGATTTTGCAACAGGGCCGTATTGAGCGGATATAAAAAATGATTGCAGTTCGAGATCTTTGCTGTTGGAGGCACAAAATTTGATATTCAGGTAGACAATGTGAGAAAAATATATACCGTATCATTATTTTTAGAAAGAGATCGATCAAGGTGATCTAAAAAAAATGAAATTTCTGTGAGAGTCTTTTTGTTTCTGATGTCAGAGACTTGAATTAAATCAGTTTTCTTCAAAAGTCCAACGAATACTGTAATATGATTTTGAAAATATTTCGGAAAAATAATGGTAGGAGGAATGACAGCCCTTAAAACGTGAAAGAAGTTTTTTATTGTTGAAGAGGATCACTTTGAAAATTGAATATCTAAATAAATTTGAACTTTCAAGACAAAAATGTGGTTGAGATGATATTGTAGCCAATATTGTGTTGTGTATATAGGTACTGTGGTTTAATTAGAGTCGTGTATGGTTTGTAGCATTGTATTAGGTTTTGTATTAATTTTTGTCTTAAATCCTACATTATTCAGTGACAAGTTCATAAAAAGTGCGATATATATTAATTGTGAATATATTTAAAATGAAATACATAAAAAATATGAACATATCTTATTTAAAATAATCATAGCTTTACCTTTAAACGAACTAATGGATCCTATTGTTCAAATAAAAGAATATGTGCAATTCATTCAGTAAAAAGAATTAAAGACCAAAAGTAATTCCCGAATGAATTCTAAAAACACAAGTACAACTTGAGAATTTTACAAGCAAATATTCATGAAACTTTTATTGCTCTTTTCTGCTTAAGGATTCATTACAACTATTCCATTGTTGCTTACTATTCAGAAGAGCTTCGTAGTAAAATTATTGAATGACAGAACAGATACCTGTACCTGTCAGAAGGGTTTTTGCTACCTAAAAGGACAGTTACTTTCCAAGAAGGGTACGAGATTTTGGGGAAGATTTGGGAGATTCCAGACATAGCAAAACAGATGAATGAGCAACTAAATTCACACCTGAATGAAGAATGAAATAGACAAAACAGATTTTTGTCTTATTTAAGTAATTGCTTCAGATAGGATCATAGAACTGTTGAATAAAATAAATCTGTATCTATTTTATTATATACAATAAGTTTTGCAAGTCTCTCGCATCTTCATATCAGCATGGAACTCTTGTGTATTTATTTTCCTCGCGGTATGAAGATCAAGCAGGAGCTCCAATAATTATTACCAAAGTCGTTCTCTTCCATCCACCTGTGGCAATTGAACTACGCTTCATCGAAACCGGTTTCTTTGTCTATTAATATACTTAATTTTTTCTTCAGTATCCACTCCACATACTCTCATTTTGAACTTATTTCCATCTTGCTTCCAGAATTATGAGCCCAATCTTGTCATTACGTTCATAAAAGTGACGTGACACATTAATATTAATGCTTCTTAATAACGTACAAAAAGTCCAAGTGCTGATAGAAACTTAATGCACTCTTTACTTTCATTTTATTGTTTGTTGAGTTTTTATTCCGTTTAATTGTTTAAATACGTGTGATCAACATGGTTTATTATCAACTTTTTGCTCGGTGTTTATATTTACGATGTGTTTGCTTACACTAGTAGCATTCATGTTTTTGTTCACGACGATTAAGGCTTTCATTTGTTCAGGGTGATGGATAAACCTTTGAATGAAATGTCCAGTTAATGATGTTCACATTTATATATGAGACCGGTTGCAATTTAATGTTAATAGTTTGAATAATTAGCTTTATTATTTCGAGATCGATTACCCCAATTCGATCCCAAACTACATCAGTAATCCATATTACCATATTTAAAATAGTGTCACCACCTTTTGGAACAGCTCTAATTGACATCTCTTAATGTATTCTGCATACGCCTTATAAAGTCTGAATTATAACACTTCCTAATTGCTTTGCTGGTGTAGATAAAATCACCAATATTAATACACACATAATTTCCTTTTAGCTTCTACATAAATTTGCCTTTCACAAGAGAACAAGCTCAACACAATCAAGATTGCAAAATATCTCAAATAAATGTTCTCGACTGATCGTTGCTGTATGAACATCCGATGAACAAATACAAAATTGATACGTTCCATTAAGAACAACACATTTTGATAAAGTTCAGCTTAACAAAATAAAATTACTTTACAACATCTGTGGATGTTTTCATTGACGTAACAAATTGAAACATCGATAAAGACAAAGACAATGTTTATCGAGAGTTGAATCAATGATATACTGGCGTCTTTATTTTCAGTCAATAAAAAAGAATTCTACCCGAGTGAGATCGAAATGTGGCTCCAAAAATATTCAAACGACGGTAACTCTGCAGGAGGGATATTTGTTCGGACTACATGCATCAAATATTGAATTTTTCACTCCGTTATTTTTGAGAAAATTAATATTGAAGCAGATTTCTAAGACACTGTGTTTAATGGAAGAATACTAGAAGTGATTGAAAAGGAACAAAAAATTTATATACTTTCTCCAACAAGATTTTGAAAATCCACCAAGAATTCAGATGAAAGTTCGAAATGGCAAACGCAAAGCCAGAATGAATATTTGAATTTTTAAGACGACAAGACGTATTCATAGTTACCAAACTAACAGCTTCTGATTAATCGAAAATGATGATGGAATGATTCTAAACGATATTCGAAATAATTCTTAACGATATGTTGGAATGTCACTTGTTCCAACATAGTTTTTAGTCTCCACATTCCAAAGCAGTGTCAGAGAAAAATGTTTATCTACGACCATTATCGTAATATCGACACTCTAATATGAATTTTAAATACGAAATAATCCAATTCTAGAATACTATGTAAAAATATCAATTCCAACACAAGTATTGGAATCAGCACAACTATAGAGATATCTCCTATCTATTTATGGTATTGATAAAATACTAAAAATGCTACCTTATTGATTCATTCTTATTCTAATAACTGGTGTAGTTATCCTAATTTAATTTGAAACAAAAAATATACCTAAAATACAGAAAATTTAATTTTTTAATCAAAGTAGGCATCTGCGACAAATTTCAGATGGTTAATAAGGACTGTAATACTGAGGTTACGTCATTGTTGACTTGTGTTGTACTTTATATTTGGAATTTTTGGACTGCATCATTAATTATATTTAGTGAGAATGTCAAATCAACTTACAAGTTCAGGAATTTTGTTATTCCGTTATATGTTGTTGCCGAATCTACAGTCGTAGAGAAAATATTGTCTGAAACATGTTTGGAATGGCTATTCAGCACTCGTGAATCCATCACACTCACCTACGGCTCTTGTTTCAAACTTTTTCACTTGTATTGAATATGCCTAATTCAAAACATGTTACAGAATACGCTATTTTAAAATGACTTAAAAAATCCATTGTTTTCAACACATTGTTTACACAGGCCTATTGGATTCATTATATTTATTAATATTTTTTGCTACAGGTTAGTTTTATCTTATATTGGTTTACTTTTTGATCTTAACCACGAATTGTCAGTTTATTTGGCATTTGACGGACACTCGCATCGTTCCATTTGAAGCACCAACCAGAGCAGTCATATGTAAGTGGAACGGTAAAAACTGTGGTCATGGGCAAATCGTTGCGGTCGCCTAGAGGAATGTACTCTAAGAAAACTACATAAATTGCATCAGTCAAGTGTTTCAAAGTATAAGTGAAAGAGAACGCGCATTTTTAACGAATAATCAGTTTCGCATTAGATGAATACTGCAACAATGCTTCAACCTCAATCACTACTTTTGTAATACTGGATATAAAAATTTATACAAATTTTGTACTAGTATATAAAATGACAGTAATAAAATTTTGCAGACTGACTTATCAAAGTATCATAAAATCTATGATGTTCATATTGTCGAGCAACAAACAATATTATTTGTAATGTTTATATTGATTAAGCTTGTTTATATATTTCTTCAAGTTATAATTTCATGTTCAGGGAAGGACAAGATAATAAAACCATTTCATGATAGTATTGACAGTTAAATGCCAGTTATTTTTATGGCAAAATTTCTTGGCCTTTAGTAGCTTCGTTTTACTTCTGCACATTAGCATTGGTAATTCCATCTTAACATCCCTCCTACCTATAAGACATCTAACATCCTTAACTAGTATATAAATTGAGTATTTCCATTCCATGTTAATTGTTTGTAACAGATTATAATGAAAATCGATGAGATTCTATTGTTATGTAGATTAATCGATATTTAGAAAAAAACAAAATCGATTAAGATTTGCGATCTGTAGCTGTAGCGTGTTCTCATACGTACACATCATTCATTTTTCAATCGTAAAGAACAAACATATTTCGGAAATAATTATTTTTCCAAATAGTTATATTAGAGTATATTGCTTTCTTTGGATAGAGTGAGAAAATTAAATGGTAAGGGTAGCAATTCAAATTACACGGGAAGCAATTAGAATAGTATCCCTAACAACTTGAAGTGGTAGGGTCGATGTGATGGTAAGTGGTGAAGTCTTACAATTGAAATGGTAAAATCTGACCATATAAGTGGTAACCACTACTAATTGCAAGCAAAAATAAATAAGACGTCAAACGTCAGTTTTGGAATCTTTATTGAACAATATTCGTTGGTATAAAATTTGAATACAAAAAAATATTTTCAAACTAATATACCAGAATTGTTATTTTTTATGTTCATAAGATCTACTTTCTTAAAAACATGTAGCGATCGACTTACAATTTCAACTTTTACCACTTATGTGGTATGATTTTACCACACTGTGGTATGATTTTACCACTTATACTTTTAAACACTTGAATCATGCAATTTATGTAGTTTTCTTAGAGTACATTCTATTAGGCGACTGCAACGATTTGTCCACGACCGCAGTTCTTGCCGTTCCATTAACATATGACTGCTCGGATTGATGCTTCAATTGGAACGGTGGGAATGTCAGTCAAATGTAACATAAACTAACAATTCGTGGTTAAAATCGAAAAGTAAATCAATAATAGAATAAAACTAACCTGTAGCAAAAAATAAATAAATGAATGTATGGGTCCAATAAATAGATAATAGATAATTCAACATAATTTGGAATCAAAAGTACAAATTGGAAAGACACCTTTTGAATTAATTCAAATTACTTTGTGATTTTTGCAAAAATGAAGGTAACGACCGCTTCAGCCTACCTTTCAATCGCGGGCATTGTGAACTTGAAGCGGTCGCTATTAAAGACGTCATCTATGGCGTATTTATGCACGACGCAAAGACCGCGATTGTCTTATGGAACGATTATTGAAGCGACATAAGCGTTGCGGTCGCCTTGTGGAACGTACCTTTAGTGTACAATTTACAGTTGAAATTTGAACGAAGGAGAAATTTTGTTCCGCACGAAAATGGGGCAGCTAGGCTTTCCACGGTTGTCTAGAGGCTTCATTCAAGTTTTTAAAATACAAATCAGTATCTAGAATGGCTAATCATAACATAAATAAGAAATTCTAGAAAATATGTTGAACACAGGGTCGAACTTGTGTAGCAAGTGTTAAAGTCAAAGCCTTTGCCTACTATGCCACGCTATCACTAATTGCAAAACGTGATCTTAGCTAGCATATTACGTGTTTAGATTGTCATTTAACAGCCACATAATTACAAAAATTAAGTTTTTTTGGAAAATTGTTTGTAGCAATTGATTATCCAACAAATCATCAAGAAAATCAATTGGACTTTACTGTGATAGTTGTCCAATAAGTAGAAAAAAAACACCAGAATCGGTCAAAATAGATCAAGAACAAAATTAGGTCATAATAAATATTTGTAAAAATCAAAATTGGAGGATGATCTTCTCTTGCCTTGAAGATCTAAGAAATTAATTACTTTCGAAATTACTTCCATCGCCAAACCTCAATACTGGCCTGTTAATCGATTATAAAATACGTACTCAGCAATACAATATTTTTGGGTAAACAATATTTGGAGGAAGGAAAATTAGTATTAAGAAGAATTAACATGGGAATTATGGAACTGTTTCGAGAAGAAAAAGAAATAAAAAATGTTTTCAGGGGAGGTATGAATAAAACAAAGAAAAGAGGTCGACTACAAGGATAGTGGTTTAATGCAGTGCAAAATTTGCGATGATATAAAGTATGTGAATAGGAATGGAACGCTGCTCAGCACCAAAAAAGTATTCAGCTGGAGTACAAGGCTGTGAAATGCAATTAAGCTTGTTGGATAAAAGACAGTTACTGCAATACACTGAGAAATGATTGCCTGAAATCTGAAATGCTCGGTACAGTTCCAGGAAAAAAGTTATTAAATTTTCATCTTAAAAAAAGTTATGGTGATGTGATTCGTTATTATTTTGAAAATGTGCCGTGAGAATAGTAGTAGGAAGATTTTAAGAATTGATGTTCAAGATAGCTACTTCGGAAATATTAAAAATAAATTCTTGAAAAATATAAATCATGTTTCTTATTCTCATCATTCATACTTATAGGATGACCTTCGTTTCAAGGTTGATTCTCTATCTTACAAGAAGGGCAAATTTCGTAAAAAATGTCTTTTACGAAGAAAAGAATGAGATTTGCGTTCTCTGATCAAATTGCATATCGTCAGGTGTCCATCTCCCTTAGAAATTTTCTCCAAACCAGCAAAACTCATCCTATATCATTATCTATTTCTTTATCTCGTCGCCGACAGGTACCCGCAATCATACGTCACAGGGGCATCATTGTATTTCACTAGGCCAGTCGTCTATTTTAAGGGTAGCGATGCAAACATATCCCCACAGACCGGAAAGAGCGAGAACGAAGACTTTAGAGAGAGATATGTTAGAGAGTGTTGTAGAGAGAGAGTGAGACCACCGGAAGTGCGTGAGGTACCTCGAATGAGGCTAGCTGTCACCATGCGCTTCTGTGTATAGTGTGTTGTAATCGTATGTTGCGTCTCGTCGTTTCTTCTTTGCAGGCAGGTCACGTAGTGAGCTGTGTTCTTCTGTGGCGTATGATGGAACATATACCTGCCCCCTACACGACGTGAAGCTTGTTAGGTTGTTATAGGGTTGTAAGATCGGGTAATTAAATGGAAATAAAGATACAGAATCATTCTGAGGAGTGCATCTGTTGAAGTTGTTTGGTACTGTCATAAAAAGCTTTATTTAATGATGAATCTTAGGCATATGAAACGTTTCTTGCTATTCCAAAGATGGACGATATCAATTTGAATATTTTATATTTCACCATTCAAATATTGGTACACTTGTCGCAATAATTAACATCAAATATTTGTGTGTATGATTTTTTAGTATGAGTCGTGACGTCATAAAAGTCTTCGGTTTTGAAGATATTTCGATAACAAAAATTCTTCTAAAGTTGGTGAAGGTTTATAAGAAATCTTCTTCTCTATTTTCAGCAATAAAAAAAAAATGGGTAACCCAATTTTAAAGTGGTCGTATAACCTTTGAAGGTGATCTACATGGAGGGCGACTATAATGTGCAACCACAGATAAAAACATCCGAGGACGATTGACGATTGAAGTAAATGAGATAGCTGAGGTCGTAGGCATATTCGAAGAATATGTGTGATATATTCTGTACGTAGAATTAGATATGAGGAAGCTCTGTGCGAAATGGGTGCCGCATTTGATGTTAATTAAAAAACATATTTTCTACTATGTCAAATAGGATCTAACTGCTTATAAGTATGCGCTGATCGATCTTGATAGATACTTTTTTGACATTTGTACTCAAATTTATATTTCTATGTGGAAATGGATGAATATTGTGAAATAATTATCATGGTTTTGAATTATCTTTTACAAGATGATTCTTCAAGTGAAAAAGATACAATTATAAATATTATAGCGAATTTAAGTCTATAAATTAGTCATTTCGGCTTTACTGTTGCTTACAATTATTGTGGAATTATTTTACATCAAGAAATAGAAGCGAATATATTTGTTTCCCAGAAAATTGCTGGTACCTTCTACCGTTTTCTAGAAAAGCCTGGACGTTTGCGGGAACAATGTAGTGGGGAGAGACCGACGGTGTATATTTGCTGACTAAGCGAGGAGCAGTAATGATTTTTTAGCACAGTGACCTTATAATGTGGATTGCTAGTGATTGAAATAAATTGTGTTATTTAAAATAAATCAATATTGACATGAATAATTAAAGTTAAGTTATAGTGTAGTGTAATAATCGTTAGTTTGAATTAGAATTATTTATTAAAAATAGTGTTAGTTATCTAATTTATTATTTTAATAAATCATAAAAATAAATAGTAGTGTTTAGCAACTTTTGCTTCCTGAATTAAAATAAATAACGTTACAATATGTTACAAAGAAGAAAGAAAGTAAGAAAACACAGTGTATACTATTGTTGTGCTATTTGTAATTCAGATAATGTATTTATTTGTTCCATTATGCTGCAAATTTCACACAAAAAACTAATTTTGGTTTGGTTTGGTAGTATTTGATTTGTGTTTCACTCTGATAATCCTAGCACTGTGTAGAACGGACCCATAGAATTGAAGTTCGCGCGTATTATTGTTACACATCTGCGAGCAGGGTTAAAAAATGTTGATCGGATCGGTCGGTAAAAGTGGTCGGAGTAATTTACGAACAGATCGGACACATCTGACTTGATTAACTTACGCTTACGACTACATCGGATTAGTCCGATCTAATAAACGAAAACATCTATTACTATCAACTTGGTGAAATATAGTAAAATAAGAAAAAGGAGGCCTCAAGAGATGCAGACCTCATAGAGAAATAAGAACCCTCATAAGCACCCTCAAATAAATTTCAAAAATACTTCTATTACATACGAAAATACAATCAAATTCTGGGCATAATACTAGACCATGAATTAACCTTGATTGCACACCTAATCAATCTTAAAAGAGAATGCTACCAAACTCTAAATCTACTGAAAATATTTGGAAATACCCAATGGGGGCACAAAAAGAAGAATTGCTAATTGCATACAAGACCTTGATAAAACCCAATATCAATTACAACAGCACTGCCTACCAAACTTCACACCCAAGAAATCTAAAAATATTTGATCCCATACATAACGCAGCAATACGCATAGCCTCTGGAACCTATAGAACAAGTCTCATTGCAAGTATCCTCTATGAAACAGGTAAACCCTCCCTACATTTGCGTCATTAACAACTTATGGCATCATACATCACAAAAATAGCTAGTCAACCGATAAATCCAAACTTCAATCACTTTTTCAAAATAAAAGGAGACAGAACCATTGTTCTGAATGATAGACCTCTCTTAAAAAAATCTCCAAGCTATCAACAAACTTAATAATTTCGCAGCTTCCAAAATCCAGTACACCCATAGAGCTCTACCACAGCAGATTCAAAGCGAACATCCAGATCCAGAACACCAAGTTATATATACAGTTGGTTCGCAACAAGTTCGAAAGGCCGGAGCCAACGTAGTTACGAAAGCAACCAGACAACACAACCAATATAAAAGCTGAAGCATTCGCAGTCCAAAAAGCCATAGAATATGTGATGCAAAAACTATATAATAAATACATCATATGTACAGACTCTCTGAGCATCCAAAATCCGCACAACTACAAAAAAACATGACCATCACAACAAACCGAAGCAAAGTACCTAATAATAATGGATTCCGTCCCACATAGGGATAAAAGCAAAAAGCAGACGCAGCAGCAAAAAAAAGCAATAACTATGGACATCCAGGCGGAGGACATAAAACAGAAAATCAAATACAACCTTAAAGAAGAGTCGACGGATCAGTGGGAAAGAACTATAAACAACAAACTACGACAAGTAGAAGAAGACCCATCGAACTTATCAACGCACGACAACCGAAAACATCAAATAATTATAAGCAGACTACGGAAAAGTCACACCCGCTACACCCATGAGCAACTCAAAGCCAAACCAATGCGATATCTGCGGCACACTCAACACAGTGCAATAAAAATACAATCTACTAAACACACTACCACAAATACTAGCCAATGACAACACATATCCCAATCAAATGTTTAACAGACATAAACTTGATAAATAAAATATAATGTGAAATAAATCTCCACACTATTCATTTACAAACATGTAACACAATAAATTGTACCAGGATGTTGATGATCAGAGCTATCGAAACACCCGCAGAAATAAATAAATTCCAGGATCCGTAAGTAGGAACCCCCTTCAAGGCAAGGTTACTTCATGGCAGATAGCGAACAACAGTTGTTGTATTTAAAATGTATCTTGGTTATTAGCAAATTTTTTTTTACATGTTCACTTACTTATACCTAAAGCCTATCTACTTTTCAAGGTGTAAAGCTGGTATTTGTTACTTTCCTTGTTCATTCTGTTTCTCTTTCTTTTGGTATCCACTTCTATGCCTCCTTCCATTTTTCTCTTATTTTGCTTAAGTGGCTTGCTTCTTCCCATTTACATCTCCTCTTTTTCAGTGCTTTCATCACTACTTCTTTCCATATTTTCCTGGGTTTTCCTCTCTGTTTTGTTTTTGATGTTCTTGCTTCGTACACTTTTCTTGCTATACTTTCTTCTCCCATTCTTTGTATAAGTTCTCAACATCTTAAATGTCTCTCCTCTATTATGTTTTCTATCGGTTTTACATTCAGTGTCTCTCTATATTCCTTGTTTCTTATCCTGTCCAAGACTGTTTTCCATTCAATTTTTCTCAGGAATCTCATTTCTGTGCTGCTTAATTTACTGCGTTGTCTTTCTGTTGTTGTCCAGGTCTCTGATCCTTATGTCAGGATAGGCACAGCTACTTTTTTGTATATTTGTGTTTTGCTTTCCTTTGGTATTTCTTTATTTGTTTGTGTGGTGCTCTTCAACAAGTTAAATAGTCTACCTGTGGCTCCTATTCATTCCCTTATTTTTAGCGAATTTTTTGGAAAAAGCGCTATTATATTCACTTTGGCTGTCTGGCTGGCTGGCGTGACGCTGAGTTCTCAGCAACTATACTAATTACAGACTTGAAACTGGTACTAAATAAAAGCTACTGTTTCGTAGGTTTGCAAAAATTGCTTTAATTCAAGCTCAGTGATTGTGGAAGATTCAATTATTCAGTTACTTGTTTCAAGTGAAACAATGCCAATAGACATATATGACATTAGGGATATGGCAACTAAAATTTATTGAAGTAGATAAAAATTAAGTTACAACTTTAGCCGCGGGTGTAACTATTATTATGTACAGTTGTCAAATCTGTCCGGGATTCATTCGTTACTTTTTTGACGCGAATTTGAAGCTTATTAGAAAGAATTATTATTATTGGTTGAAAATTTGGTGTATTTTTTTTATATAGCTTTGATAAAGATCAAATTATCATTTTAAGGTACAGTACTTGATATTCCGTCAGTCAATAACTAAGCAATGAAGATTGAAAGGTATTTTTGAGTTTGTACATGCATAAATTATGTACCTATCAAATAGTCAACTTGAAACTAGTACTAAATGGAAGTTGCTGTTTCGTAAGTTCGCCCAAACTGCTTGATTTCAAGCTAAGTAATTGTGAGAGATGGTAATTTGCAAAATCTTTGAAGTAACAAGCATTCATGAGCTGTCAAAAATGCGCTTTCATCATCTAGATGATTCTTCCAATTTTTCATCTAGTTTTTCGTCATAGGTCAGAATTGTTTGCAGATATTGGAACTTCTTAACTTGTTCTAGAGCTTCTCCTTCTATCTTGATTGTGTGATATTTCTTGTTTCTGCTCATGACCATCGACTTGGTTTTATTGCGGTTTATCTTCATGTCTATTTTTACTAGGTGTCTTCTAAACAATTTTAAATTCATGTTTAGTGTGTCTTCTTATTTTCCTATTACTATCATGTTGTCTGTATAACATATCTCTGTTATTTTTACGTGTTCCATTCACCACTTTCCTATTACGTACTCTTTCGATTATTTTTTTGCTTCTTTTATTGCTTTGTCGATCACTAGTGTGAAGAGTAACGCGCTTAATATACCGCGTTGCCTAACGCATTTTGTAGTTTCGAACATGTCTAATATTTCATTCTATGTTCTTATGTAGCTTTTTGGTCTTCATTATAAGCTTTGTATACCTTTTATTATCTACTTCTCTTTCTCCTTGTGTTCCATATGTCTTTCCTATCTTTTCTGTCGAAGGCCTTTTCTAAGTCTATGGAACACAGGTTTACCTTGTCTTATTGTTTGTTTTCTCGTTCACTTGTCTCATTATACTCATTGCATCGTCAACTCCTCTGCTAAGTCTTAAGCCTTATTGGTTATCTTCTAGCGATTTTTCTACTTGAATCCTTAGTTTCTTCTCTAATATTCTTACTAACACTTTGGCTGCTGTACATATTTAGGAATGTTATTCCTCGTTAATTTTGGCAATACTTTATGTCACCTTTCTGTTTATATATGGGGCATATTATACCTATGTCAGTCTTCTGGTGCAATTTCTGTGCTTACTACTTTATTGCATATTTCCTTCAACCTTTCTAGCGCTGTATCTGTTGCTGTTTTAAGCATTTCTGCTGTAATCTAATCATGTCCTGGGGCTTAATCTACTTTGGTTTTCTTTAGTGCTTCTTTTATCTCATCTAATTTTATTTCCTCCTTTTGCTTGAGCTTTTTCTCCTGTGATATGAATTTTCTTTTTTCCTCTATATCTTTTTTTCATTTATCTCTCCTCCTTCTAATAGCTTTTTAAAGTATTGTTTCCACGTTTCCATTATCTCTTCCTTTTTTTGTATCTTTTCTTTTCTAGCTTTCGTTATCATCCCGAAGTATATTCTTCTAGTTCTTTTTTGTCTCTATTATTATATTCTTTGCCTTTGTTTTCCTCTTTATAGATTTCATAATCCTTTTTAATTTCTCGTATTTATATATCTTTTCCATTTCTCTTTCTTTTGCTTCTTTTACTAATTTAATTTGCAAATTGGAAAACAGATTGCTAGGCGAAAAAACTTTCCACCTTGCCCTTGTATTCATATACATTTAAAAATGGTCTATTAGGATGTATGAGCGAGGGCGTGGAGGAATAGTGAATTTTGATGGGTAGAGATAGACTTGAACGTTTGCGGGGTGAAGTGGAGGAATTAATCACGTGATCTGTATTAGCTTGGCAATGCAGCAAAAAGCCACGTACTTGCCAACTTACTATAGCAGTGCAACGTTGCCGTGTCAATTCATTGCGAGTAAAAATTTACTTAGTCAAGTAATTTGAATTTCATTTCAATTTCTCTTTTTAGGATGAACGGATACATACCGTTTTTAAAATATTGACGGGACACTGCGATATTCGCCTTGATTATTTATAGTTTTTTTTTTTTTTATTCTACGCAAACTTGAACATACTGATATCCATTTATTCATGAGCTCAATTACCTATTTCTCTATAAGAGCAATGTATATTTTTCGTCAATTTCCAACAATTTATTACTTCAAAATATGAACGGTGACCTACCCTGAAATTTCAACAGTAAATTCTTTGAATAGAAAACTAATAATACTCTATTTTATGAGTGGATCAAGTCACCTAAAGATGGCAGTAATAATAAGAGCAAAAAATTAACCACCGACTTCAATTAACAATAATATTGTTCGCATACATATTTTGTTAGACAAAAATCAAATAATTTCGTTTCATATGAGATTGCTGCAAGAATAAGCAATTCATTCAGAACTGTCGAAACATGCCACCCATTGGGCACTTGAAGCGTTGAGCAAAATTCAAAGTCCAAAGAGTGGACACTGCGGAATTCACATTCAACAAGATCTGGAAAGATCTTGAAACAAATTATCATGAATGGATGAAATTGGACTTATTTGAAAGTTATGACCACTCTCTACTGGGATAGTGAAGGATTAGTCCTGATTGAGTGTTTGAAAGATCGAACGACGATCTCAGCTTTAGTATCATGAGGTGTATCAAATTGCCGTAATACATAAAGAAGACCAGGTAAACTTCGCAAAGAAGTTCTTGTCCTCCATATGTTGCTGCATATTCTGCTCGACAAACAAGAAAAATTTTGTATCACCTCGTCCTCATAACCCAGACCTGGCCTCGTCTGATTATTTTCATTCCCAAAATTCAAATCAGACTTGAAGGAAAAACGGCAGAGGGCCTTAAATGAAGCAAAAGGTGAGAAGGTTAGAACATCGGCTGGGGAAATGTTTGGACATTGAGGACGATTATGAGGAAATTTTTCTTTGAACTTTTTCCAACATTCGCATTTAATTCATGTTCAAATCTTTTTTCTCCTGAAGAGCTTTCACTATACGTACATGAGTATTTGGGAATTTATTATCTTCTTTGTGTGAAGAGCCAGCTACCAATCTTCAAGTTTCACAGACTAGCACCAATACTTTATTACACTTAATTAGTACTTATTCGTGTACTGCTTCTGCTCGGAAAGACCTCCCACTGTTTAATCCAAGAGTCACGTCTTAAGACAGAACACTATCCATCTTTATCTCTCACCAGAAAACTCCATGTGTTCAAGAAAGGTAGATGAAGAATAGCGAGGTCAAACTGACACATCGGATAACATTACAACTTATTGAAATAAAATTAATTAAAAATGTATAAGAGAAGAGAATATTTTTGAAAAGGATTCAGTGACAGTAGCCAAAGTAGATTTTTAATTGGTGTTTTCATATTAATTTAATATGGATAAAGTATGGAACGACAGGCAACTAAGAGTAGTAAATTAATTTGATAAAATGTTTATTCGCTTTTAGTTTTTATTTTACACTACAGGTAAAAAAAACGTAAGGTGAATAAACTCAATAAAATATTTTGGGTAACAAAAAATTGAGAATATTAGTTATACTTCAACTGCAAATTAGAATGAATATTAAATGCGTTAAATATCAGTTTGGAGGTATGGCGTACCAAATACAATCCACTAATTTCTTCAATTTCTGACTCGGTGTTCACGCTCGTGAAGAAACTATTAAAAAAAATTCAAATCATTCGAAAGGAAGGTGTTTTCATCCAGAAAGACTTTATATGTACATCAATAAAAGTTTTCTCTTATTAAACAGATATATGAATTCTAAAATTCGGTATGCAGTTGTTGTTTATCATTAAATTCTTTTGCTTTTTTTCGGCGGTTTTTCTCTCTGAAGGCTCTCCGTCGGTGTCATTTCCACTACATGTGTAATTCTTTAACTTTTTGGGATCCCATGTAATTTTAGATGTTTCCCTGAGTTTGTTATTTGGTGTGGAATGTTCGTCAATTTACTAAAAAACTGTGAAGGGAACATTTAGTTATTCATGGAAAATAAATTGAAGGTATTTGTAGAGTTAATGGAACTAATTTACTTGGTTATTTTGAGCACCTTTGCTAAATATTTGAAATTCTTACTTTTAAACCAAATCTCACATAACTAGTTTTTGGAGAATAAACTGAATATTAGTTATGATCACACATCGCATCTTAGCTCTAACACCCTATAAACGCATGACAGTAATCTAAATTTTGGTAGCAGTGGGCACAATATCTGTCAACCATCCATTCGTAAAGTCCAGATGCCAATTTGTATTATCTTTGGTAAATGTGGAAAAGTATGTTGAAAAGCATTTGGTATAAACTATTAATTGAATAATTAATGGAAAACTAGACCGCCAGTTTTGTGAATTTTTCAGAATTAGACAAAACACTTATTAGCAAAACGAATCTGAGAATCTGATTCATCACATCTAAATCATACTCATTGTTGGCATGTCAAACAATACATGTGTTAGTAACATGCTCATCTTTTGTTCTCATTGCGTCACGAAGTGACGTCAGTGTTTAATTACTGTCTTGTGTCTATATGTATTTATTTTGAAACTATCACTCATGACATCTTGTTCGAGAAATCATTCTTTTATGGTATACGTGGTAATGCCTTTTGGTTGTTGGGATCTTGTTTTGCCTCGATAGATTGGTATCAAATTATTAGGATGGGACAAAGATAACAACTAATTTGTTTTTTTTTAGTTACAGTAAAAATATCGTTCAAGATGATGAAAAAAAAATCCTGGTAAAGTTTGAGCTTTTAATTCATTTGGGAATTCAGTCAAAAGTTTTATTGTTCTATCCTACTCTACAGTTTCGGTCCCACCTGGACCATCTTCAGCAGTGAATAGAATTAATGTTTGTGTGAGTCAACATCTGTGTGTGACAATAAATTACGTAAAGTTCGATGTGATAAAAATAAGGAAAACAATCATGTTTTCAGTCAAAGAAATTTAAAAATTATTCAAAAAGTTATGCTTGGCTTCTAGTCTTGGGCTTTCATAACGGTCAGTTGCTGCCAAGCATTATTAGTGATTTTTGATCCCCCATTCAAATAACACAGGAAAAAAATATTTGGTATTTTATTGCAATCTAATGAATTAGCGTGATGTAAAAATCAATACATATTCTTGTAGGAAATTGAACAATCGCTAAGAAAAGTCTGACATGATTTTTCGCTAAGACGACTTGTTTAAAAATTTTTCATGGTTGAAGTTCAACTTCAAATGGCATATAGTAAGTGATCCACCATTTCGCAAACTTTATTACAATATAATGGCTTGAAAACATGAAACATCATATTCCATGAAGTTTCTCGTTTTTATTTCACGAATCTATTTTGCAGGATTGAAATAAACGGCGATTCCCAACTCGGCACATTTACAGGTAGTCTCTGCTAATGGGCACACCTCAACTCGGCACATTTAATCTCCCGATGGGACATCAGTCAAGGGTTGGTGGTAATCCTTATGACCAACTCGGCACATCTTAAATTGTTTGCAGAAAAACCCATCCCTATTATCACTTGAACACCTAAGAAATATATAAATTTAATTTTTTTGTTTAGTAGCTATCTATTATCAATCCAACAGTTCAATCAACAACATCAAAGAAATCAGTTCGCCAACTATAGCTAGCCAACGTGAAAAAATACTATTGATTCTAGAACAACATAAATTCAGTAAATCAAATCGAAAATTTTTATCTGGTGAAGTTATCATTTTTATTGTATGATGCAACCTACTTATTTTTTGATTTTGTATTATTGTATGTTTACAAAAAATAAACTAATTTTTCCATATTATGAGCGAGTCCAGAGATCGAGTGATAACGATAAAAAGGTTAATCCACGATCACGCTAAAATTATTATTTTCATTGTATGATGCAGCCTACTTATTTTCTGATTTTGTATTATTGTATGTCAAATTTTGTATGATTATAATAAAGAAACTATAAAATTGATTTTATTTTATTTGAAAACATTAGAATGCCCAGACTACCTGCAAGTGTGCCGAGTTGGGTATCATTGCAGGTACCTGAGATATTCGTATGTGCCGAGTTGGGGAGTCATTAGCAGAGACTACCTATAAATGTGCCGAGTTGGGAATCGCCGCTGCTAATGACTCCCCAACTCGGCACATACGAGTATCTCAGGTACCTGCAATGATACCCAACTCGGCACACTTGCAGGTAGTCTGGACATTCCAATGTTTTGAAATAAAATAAAATCTATTTTATAGTTTCTTTTTTGTAAACATACAATAATACAAAATCAAAAAATAAGTAGGTTGCATCATACAATAAAAATGATAATTTCAGCGTGATCGTGAATTCATCTTTTTGTCGTTATTACTCGATCTCTGGACTCATGGAAAAATGCCTTGCACTTTCGATTAACACACCGCTACCTCACTTCACCAGATAAAAATTTTCGATTTGATTTCCTGAATTTATGTTGTTCTACAATCAATAGTGTTTTTCCACGTTGGCTAGCTATAGTTGGCGAATTGATTTCTTTGATGTTGTTGATTGAACTATTAGGTTGATAATAGATAGTTACTAAACAAAAATTTTAATTTATATTTTTCTTAGGTGTTAAGCCGATAATAGGGATGGGTTTTTCTGCAAACACTTGTTTAAGATGTGCCGAGTTGGTCATAAGGATTACCACCAACCCTTGACTGATGACCCATCGGGAGATTAAATGTGCCGAGTTGGGGTGTGCCCGAAATAAAAAGCATTGAAAAGGAATTCAAATGAATTTTTGGGAAATTTTGAAAAGATTTTTGATTTTATTATTTCGAGCACTTTTTAATTTGTTATTCAAAACCAAGTTCTAAAAATTTTTTCTTTGGCTAGTATCACTGTGGTTGTTGTTTTGTGTGTCACCTTTCTTGCATTATTTATATGTAAATTGTGGGTCATCATCATCATATACCATTTTAGGTTGAACTTTAACCTTGAATAATTTTTAAACGAGTCGACTTAGCGAAAAATCATGTCAGACTTTTCTTAGCGATTGTTCAATTTCCTACAAGAATATGTATTGATTTCTACAACACGCTAATTCATTAGATTGCAATAAAATACCAAATATTTTTTTTCCTGTGTTATTTGAATAGGAAATCAAAAATCACTAATAATGCTTGGCAGCAACTGACCGTTGAATATATACTATATTTTCTTTGTTTGGAAGCCACTATTTCTATCGTGATGAAATTATTATGAAACCAACTACGAATACAGCTCAATAAAATACAGTTTAAACTGTCAAAATCGGGTCAAGTGGGCCGGTTCGGGTCGGGTCAGATCGGATTGTATTGGGTAGGGCCGGTTTAGGTTGGGTTGGATCGGGTCGGGTCGGATCATTTCGGGTCGGGTTAATACGGGTTGACTCATTTCGGGTTGGGCTTCGGGCGGGTTGGACTAACTTAGGGCGAGTATCGGACGGGTAGGATAAA
This sequence comes from Dromius quadrimaculatus, assembly GCA_963989225.1. Taxonomy (NCBI): domain Eukaryota; kingdom Metazoa; phylum Arthropoda; class Insecta; order Coleoptera; family Carabidae; genus Dromius; species Dromius quadrimaculatus. The sequence goes on from OZ022328.1 coordinate 12,702,517, forward strand.
GACTTGACGGATTTCGGGCAGGCCGGATCATCAAATTGTTCCAAACTCGCAGCTCTACATTAAATATCCAGCTAAATTTTATAGTATGCGCTTCTATGCTATCAAAAATCAATTTCTTCACAACGTCACATGCACTATTTTCTCTGGATATCCAAACAAATGTAAAAAAATGTAGTACTTGAAAATTTTACATCCAAAACTCTATCTGAAAAATTAAAATGAATCTGAAGGTATTCTAGAAAATTCATACGTACAAAATTTACTAATAAAACTATTATTTTGTGTATAAAATGAAACAGTAAACACAGAAAATCGTAATCAACTCATGACTTGGTCGGAAACTCCATATATAAAGCACGCATCAATTCCGCGTAACCAGAATTTGACACAAAAAATATTACAGGTTCTGAAAGATAATATCAAAACTTCTACCAAAAGTTTGATCCATAACATGCATTGCCAAATTATTTAGATAGGTCATACATTATTTGATCCAAACATCCCACAGAAATAACAATAAATTTAAACCAGATTTCATAGTTTTATGAATCCATCAAAAACAAACAAAGCTCACCATTAACTATAATAATGTCAACATACTGGATGATGAGAGAAACGATTTACAGATCTTTCTTTGAGATGGTACACATACAGAATAATAATAAAATTTAAATTTTATTTTTACCGAAACTTTAATCAATACAAGTATTAAAAATGAAAACCAAATAAACTTTTAACTGCGTTCAAATTATTTACTGAATAATTTTGGTCAAGAATGGTGATTTAATCTTACCATTGAAAACTAATAAATAATATAAAGTTTAAAAATTATAGAATTCGATTACGCTAAAGCTGAAAACAAGCATAAAATATTATAGAGGAAAGTGAAAACCCTAATTCAATAACATCGAATTTAGATTAAAAATGAAACATCCTCGCAAATGAAGAGATGTCTTCGACTAAAACTATTTTCAATCCAAGACTTTTTTGAGTTGTTTTCAGTTTGGGCGTAGTTGGGTTCAGATTCTGTGCTGTTATTTCAGTATACTCAGAATTTTCATGTCAATGCCTTGTATATGCAATATTCAAGAACTGATGGAATTGTCTATTTCTTCCACGTTATTATTTTTTACTTTTTGATTTTTCCAATGTTTTGACCGCCTCAAAATTTTTTGACTTTGAACCAGGGCTACCTGACTAAGTGTTCTATTGTCAATAAAATATATTGACAGCTTAGAGGAAACCTTCGCGAGTACCCTATACCAAACGAAATGACGTATGAGCAATTCAGTCGACCGCGGCATGCTGTAATATCAATGTCGAATTCCGTATTTGCCGAAAACATTGCTATGATTCAAAAAGTATACTGCAATGAATCTATGACCCTGAGACAGATGTCTAGACCTTCTCAGTAGAAGACAATCGAATAACAACGAACCGAAGAAGCGCGTCCGAATAAAAGCAACAGTTAGGCAATGTTTACAATTTTTTTGATTCAGAGTGTATTTTTATCAAGAAAATGCGTCGAAATATCGAGCTGTGATCAAGGAGTTCTACTTCGAAGTTCTGAAGAGATTACGTAACGTGGTAGGAAGAAAACGGCATAATTTGAGGAAATGGAAGAATGCGATGAAGTAGCAGTTAGCTTAGCGATTGGGCGAAATGTATTCAATTTTAGAGCTAATAAATCATTATTATTATCAGTATTATTATTAATGTAGTCACTTGTTTCTATTTTCTCTTGAAATTTTTTTTTTTTTATTTTCTTTCTATCAATTTAGCAACAAATTGTTACTAGCAGGAAACGTAAGTCAAATATTTCAGTTAAAGGGAAAACAACAATAGTATATTAAAATTTTATACGCTAACATGTCTTTATGTCTTAAGTAGCTACTTCTACGTCACACCGGAAGTTGTACATCACTTGGCAAGGTTCTGGGGCTGTTGGACCTCCCCTTACCCGCCCGAAGGGATTTTACTATATAGTTCCCAGTTCAAGTGGTGCTCTTCAAGCATTTAAACATTTGGTTTGATTATATTTGGGTCAACTTCAAAACCAGTAGCAGAAGATGAATCTGAAGATGAATTGATGATGATAACAGGGTTGATAAACTATGTTATAAAATTTATATGAAGAGATACAGACGATGAAATGTAAAAAAAAAGTGGAGAAGGTTTATAATTAAAGAACAAGATTACCTACAAGTTAATGTTTAAAATGTTGATGATTGCTATTAATTAATTCTGATTTTGTGTAAAATGAGTTCTAATAGGTATGAAGTACGACCGATATTTAAAACTGCTAATGTAATTTCTCGCATAATTTGTATGAAATGAATGTTGTAATGAGCATAAATATACTTTAAAAAGGCACAGACAGCTACAGAGTGAAAAAAATTGGAAAGAATGGGGCATACACACATTACGACAAAGTTAAAACAACTAAGAACAAATGTTTATGTTTGTCAAACAGATAATTCTATTCATTCGGTGTTTACAGTTGGGAATGTTCGCTTTAACGCGTTTTTTACATCTCTGTTCATTCATCTTTCTGTCTTCTTCACATTTTGGGAGGAAATTGTGAGAGATGAAGCGCAAAAAGGGGAAACACTGATGATATTTACCTATTTAAAAGTATTTGTTTTCAAAGTTTTCCAGTTTTTAAATAGTTCTCCTAAATGAGGTGACGCACGACTAGTTCGGGGACATTAAATACAGTTTTTTCTTATTTCCAAGAAAAAGGACTAAATGATCCAATAGAACATATTTCACAAAAACTACAGTAATGATTGCGATTGGTGATCATAGCGATTAAAAAGATATTGGGCCATGAGTGTATGTTTGAGGTATCAAACATCAAATACCTGTCATTCTTATTATAAAAAATTGGTCCGCTCGAGCGTTTAAGGCAGCATTAGTTCTGGAACGGGCAATACTTTTACAAGAGACACGGTGTATTTGTGCATAAAATAGCGTGTCCGCATTAGTATTGTCTGTTGTTCACGTGCCTTCATCTTTGGTTAGCGGGTCGCTTCCTTCTCACACCAAATCTCCTTCAAGACTTAATCAAATAGACAAGAAGTTGCAAAAGTTCAATGGATTTTCAAATGCATTCAATCGGAAAATTATGTTTACTAACGTAACAAGAATACGTTGAAACAATGGTCACGTACAATGAATTGTACTTACTTTCGAATTTAAAAAGTTTTTTTCACAATTGAATAAAAAAAAAATATGAAATGAAGATTCAGAGATTTTACAGCTGAAGAATAATATAATTGTGTATCGAGGATGGCATCCAATAAATTTTCAATAATCAATACAAAGATATGTGTCCTGGTCACACGTACTTTCCTTCTCTATTAAATTTTTGCTATCTTGCTCCATCTTTATGTTTTAGAATCCTATAAGATTTAATAGACTGGTTATTTAAACTTGACAGTTTTGTCTAACAAGAATCTGAGTATGTAAATTCAATGTAAAATCCAAAGTGCAGTTTTTCACTTAATCTGCATTGAATGGTTTGCTGGGATTGCTTGCTTATATGTATATCTATGTGGCTACTTCAACAACACTATTTTATACGTTGAAGTGTTGTTACACTGGTTAAATTGTTTAGTTCAATTCCACATATGTTCAATGATAATGTTAATACGTTCACATAAAACCTGATGCTGAGGTTTAGAAAAATAATTTTCCATAATCAACAATCTAAATATATTTATAACAATAGTCGATTCCAAAAATCCTCCAGTGCCCGTGTAAAAATAACACAAAAGTTTCTTTCGTAATAGAATCATACTTTTTATTAATTCGTCAATAACTAATGTAGTTGAGATAATACAAAGCACAATTCAAGTAGGAACCCATACACGACAGTAAGTCAATCATTATACTCAACATAATGTTGGTCACAACACGTTTCGATCTTTCGATTGTCAACTTTGTACAAGTAAGTAGAAATGCAAAATTCGAGAAAATTTCCTAGCAATTATGCAAAGATTTTGACTGATATCAATACATTAATAAAAATATAAATTTCAAGTCGTTTATAGAGAAGTTCCTTTCATATGTAAATGTGAATGTCCCATATCTATATGGAGAGCACGCAATTTTGTGACTAGTTTAATAATTCGTTTTTCGTACCGTAATTACTGCTACATAGGTTGCGGGGAAAAGGGTAATCTTCGGACCGGATGTGTTACATTACGAGAGGACCAAATCACAAGGTCAGTAAAAAGAGATGGAAATTTTTATTATAAATGTCAGAAAAGTCTAAAATAAAATATTTATTATTCGGTCTCGTAATAGACTGTGCATCATCAAGAGATTAAAAAAATAATTATAGATAATATGCAAGTGGTTTAATCGAACAATATTTATAGACTAAAACTGCAAATCTTGAAAATAAGATCGTATAAATGACATATATAATCGTCCGGTATGTCATACTTTAAAACGCTAGTTACATTTGTTTTTACACAACGAGTAACTTGATTTTTACTCATACAATGTTGTTAAGTTCAGTTACAGTGCGTAAAAAATTCGGAAAATACTGGCTTTTTGGAAACATTCAAATATTTAAATAAAATAAAGAAATATTTATTATTTTCGTTTCTCGTTGTAACTTTGACTGCTGTCACTCTGTCAGTGTGAAACTATTGCCAGCATCAAGTGACTTCAACAAAATTCCTCTAGACCTTAACCTTAAAATCAACATATTCTATTAGGAAATGTTCTTCATTTAAATATACATATTGTCTACCAGAAAATTTAATACAAATATCGTACGCTGAATATTTGACAGCGCTCTAGCTAATAAGAAACTCCCGCTTCGCGGTCGTTTCTCAAACAAAGCTGTAAAATAGTACTTCGACACACTCGACTGTAAATAACTACTTCATTACATTACTTTCACAATTTATGCATTTGAACTTTGTATTACTTTACAACCATTGAATTCCGTAGATGTAGGGATTGCGGTTTCTTCATTAATATGAGTTAATTGGCCAAATATGGAGATAAGTCAGCACGAGACAGAAGTACTAACAATGGGATGAATCAACGGTTGCGGAGCACAGGACACACAACAGAACTTGATAAGACCAAGTGCTGGTGAGAGAAAAGATTCTGATCTAGGTTGTACAGATAGGCCATAGAAATCCAGAAAAATACAGGCAACTACAACCGAGATGAAGGACTAAATCTAACGAGATTTGGAAATGTGTCATCCGTTAATACCATACACCGAAACCATGTGGACCAATAAACACAGGACATATTAGAGACCCAGTTTAGGATAAATTAAAAAAAAAAACAAAACCTGATAGTTTCACAAAATTACAAATTCAGGAATCGGTTTTCACACCATCGTCCTGAATAGGACAACAACTGTAGACACGTATTTCGTCTTTCGAACTTGTAGCCGCGAAGCTATGAAAAGTGGGTTGATACACGGCATGCAGAGAAATAGATCTGCAGCAGTGTCATCTGCCATAATAACTGAATAGCTTCGCGGCCACAAATCCGACTATCTGCGGTTTGCTATACTGTACTGAAGAGTCCTAATAAGGATGAAACATGTGTCTACAGTTGCTGCTCTATTCAGGACAATGGTGTGAAAATCGACTCCTGAATTTGTCATTTTGTAAAACTATCAGGTTTTGATTCTAACAATTTATCAAATTCTGTTTCACGAACAAATTTCAAAGGACACTTTACAGTGTTCTACAATTCTTCTAACACAGTTTTAGAGTGACGTCTGGAGGAGAAGTGGCAGAAACAGCGTCGACTTCAATTTACATTAATATATTTGCTCTTGTACGAGTCCTGTTAGACAAATATAGATTGGTTTCGGTAGATGAAGTTGCTGAAAGAATTGGCGTTTCGTACGGATTAGTCCAATCATTTATATATGTTTGTTTAGAGTTGTCGAAGCTTTTCGCTCATTGAGTCTCTAAAGCCTTGTGGGAGGATCAGAAAAATTGAAGAGTGAATGCTGAGTAGCCATTTTGATCAAAATTCAATCATACCCCGAAATTATTTATCACAAAATCGTAACCAGGGACAAACCTGGATTCAATCCAGATAATGGTTACCATAAGTTAGAAATGTTTTTTCAGCTTGAGTCCTTAGTAACTGTATTTGAGGACAGGGCTTTATAAAAACCCATAGTTTATAAGTGAATTAAGTCATCTTAAGATTATAGGAATAGAGACGATCACCGAAGATAAATATGTTGAAAGATGGATCATCTAAATCTATTTCAATTAACCGTTTAGAGTTATCCAAGCTCTTCGCCTGTTGAATACTTAAAGCGTTGTGTGAACATAAACTTCAAAGGCTTGCAAAAATCAGGAAGACCTCAGAGATGTTTATCACCGGATCGTAGCTAGGAATGAAAGCTGGATAATTCTGGAAGCAAATTACAGTCCAAGGACAAATGGTTATCACTAGGACCATCAGAACCTGAACAATTGAAAATGGACTGCACTGTAGGAAGAACGTCGACCTTAATTAACAGTATCATTGCTCTCGTACATATCCTGCTAGGTGAGAATAGAATAGTTTCTGTACATAAAGTTGCTAAGAGAGCTGGAATTTCATACGGATCAGTTCAATATATTTTAACTTGGAATTGTGAAGTTCATGAACACCAAAGAATGGACGTTATAGTACTCATTTTCAACAAGATCCAGAAAGACTTCGAAAGTATACATCGCCAGATCGTAACCAGAAATGAAACCTGGATTTGAAAGCAGGATCCTGAAAGCAAAATGCGGTCCAAAAAATGATAACCGCGATGATCATCAGGACCTAAAGATTGAACATAAACCGCTCTGTTAAAAAAGTTTTGACCCCCATATTCTCCTCGAATCTTTGATAACTGTTTGTGGATATGGATAATTCAAAGAAGGCCGCAGTTATATAGATAGCGATACAAGTAAACTGGCCACGAGATACTCATAATCCTCCTGCAGTAGCCACCGTCGTGGCAAATATTCTGATGTAAACTGGGCGCTAATCCTTCAAAAGATTGTAAAGGTCTCGTTCCCAATTTACAAAATATTTGTTTTGGTGCGAAGCACCGCCGGTTGAAAACAAAACCACTGTTACAAGTTACGCAAGATTCCACGTCGAACTTGATCAGAGCAGGCGGAGCCGGATGGTACGTTTTGATGTGAAGTATCACCGATTGAACACAGAACCACTGTTTCAAATTTCACAAGATTCTACGTCGAGCTTGGTCCCATCATAGATTGTCGTGCCCAGTTTGTGGGTACAGATTACAGATACCTGGAAAACATGCCCAATTTGTATGCGCCCAAAGATGGTAATGATTGTGTAAGAGACGATCACTTAAAAAGAAGACCGTAGATCTTAATTAACAATGATATCATTGTTCGTATACGGACTCTTGTTCGACGAAAATAGAATAGTACATAAAGTTGCTGAAACAGTTGGCATTTTATATGGAAAAAATCTATATTAACTGGCCGTTGAGAATTGCCGAAGCTCTTTGCCCCTTGGGTGCATAAAACATTGTGTGAACATCCAAAAGTGGATACCACAATGGTAGCAATCTTCAACAATTCTTGGAGGATCATCAAGACCTAAAAAAAAGAAATAGGCCGCTTTGTTACGAATATTATGGCTACCGTTTTATAGGATAGTGATGATGTCGTTTTGACTTTCTGGAAGGACAGAAGATGGTCACAGCTTTATATTATGAGGGACTACTTAAAAATTCAAGAAGAGCTTTATGAAATTTTTTTACACCATGATATGCTCCTGCACATTTCGTTCTAGGAACAAGAGAAACTTTGTGTCATCCCCCTCGTCTAAATCTGCTTTCGTCTGATTATTTCTTATTTCTGAATTAGAATCAGATTCAAAAAGTGGTAAGCCACAAGCGTTCTAAAAAAGAGGTTCGAAAACAAGGATACCTCTTTCTACAGAAAAATTGGACATATGGAAGCACCGTCTTGGGTAATGGAAGAATTATGAAATAATAATATAAAATCAATAGGAAAGGAGAAACGGTCGATTAAAAATTTCATCATTATACTACCATAAAAAGATATAATGTTGGAGTATATGGCTACTACAATCTATTCTTTTAATATTTATCGTCAATATCTCCAGGACGTCTTTTTTAGATATCTATATTCAAACATTCAATCCATTAACATATTCAATATTCTAATGTTATGATAAGCAATAGTGTATATTTCGATTACCAGTTAAAATTTATATATCAACTAATTTCCATAACTGCTTTTGGAGTGTGTATCTCACCAGAATCTATTAACAGCGGAGTTTTCGAAAAGAGATAGAAATAAAGAATAGAAACATGCTTGAGGAAGCTAAGAAGAATGTGGTTGTTCATATATACAACTTAATTCACACCTAGAAAATAATTGTTATTATTTATAGTAGGTACGAGATAGCTGACTTCTTAGATTTAACTTATGTTATACCGAAATTTGTATAAAGTAAGTGCTATTCATATAAATTTATTGCTATCAGAATGTATTTCATCATCATCCTGATTTATGTGTGAAAGCGTTGTTTGTGGGTGATGTAGATATAAACAAAGCGATTTAGAGATGTTTCTGGACAAGTTGGGGTCACATAACACGGACACCGGAACCACGCTCTGCTAGTTCCGGTTAATGTAGTCGCTGGAGCCGACGGACAGACAGGGAGACGGTCAAAGGTAGCACCCAACAGAGGCGGACAATACAAAAAGAGAAAGGAGAAATTTTAAGAACTATACCAGTATTCATCTTTCTTCTTATTGATGTTATTTTTTTGTTGAATTATTGTTTCAATTTGCAATATTTTGTTTCATTTATTCATCTCATTTATAATGAAGTATAACAAAAAGCAGTGATTCGGTAATTACTACTTACCAGTTAATTACCATCCAACAGTGCAAAAAAATATATTCGTATGCTATAAATTTATTAATTTCCTCTTGGAAAATAATATTTCTTTAGTCAATTAGAATATGCAGAAAATCAATTTAGCATGAAATATGAATTTATTAATTAAACAAATTATGTTATTTCGTGTGATTCCTCATTTAGTTTACTAAATATTTATTACACTGTAAAGAGTTTACATCCTCTGATGAGAGATTTCATTTACTTTATTACTCATTCATGCCCGCCACTGTTTATAGGTGCGTGAATGATCTCTGGAATATTTAGTTATCCTCTTATGTCCCTTTCCAACAATTTTGTTACGTCCCTGTCGACATGCACCTATGGCTTCAAAACGTCACTTGTTTCAGTCTGGGTTTCTTTCCAGTTAATTACGGTGACTCGCCGAGAGTTTTGATTAATATTTATGAAGTTTTAAGGGAAATTAAGCGTGTTAAAATTGTCTAAATTGGAAGCCGAGGTTTGTAGAAAGACATTCATTGTTAGATTATGTTAGTTACAAGTTTTACGTAGCTGACATTAATGGCATCATTATCCCTAAAAGTTTTTGGAAGATTGTAATCTAACCGTCTTGCGATTTACCTATGTTCTGCACTCTTTATTTGCATTGCTAGCGCATGATATGATTCAAGAGGATTCGAAATGTATATAATAATAAATGTTTGAATTTACAGTTGAAAAAAGGCGTGCAGCGCTCTGATATTACCAACAAAGAACAATACAATTATAAATTAATATGTTATTATAGCATCAATATATTATTTCTGAAAATGGTATGAGCATTGCCACCCATATTAATAAAGGTTGATGACATCAAACAAAACAATAAAATTAACCTCCAAAAAGGGAAGTACAACCTTGGCAGATTGAAAACCTCGTGGAAAACTTCGTAGAAGGAAGTACAAATCAAAAACGCGTAAAATAAAATAAAAATCATAATTATCTCATTTTAACATGGAAATAATAAATTTGTAATCGCCGGTAGTTTTAAAACAACGCATTATATGTGCAAGTAGGTATAACTTGAGATTTAATAACCCTGTTAATGAACTAAACATATAAAAATTCAACTGAAAACAGGTATTTTAAATTTATGCCTGGGAATGCTGATAACATACGATTAATTTGAGTCAATAATTTTATGTTTACATCGCTTTAAATATGTCGTTTCTCAATTTAATAATATAATTTTAATAAAAGTTTTGAAGTACAAATCATATATGAATAGAAAATATCAATTAATAATTTTTATGGGTTGTCTGCATATTCTTCTGCCATTTCGCAGGCCTGCATATATAAAAATTTTGCTTTATGAAAATTAGCGTCTATCATTGGTAGTTTCTGGAAAACTATAAATGATATATGCTATATCTTTATAACATTAGGTAGCTTAAGACCTTAACTAAATGCTTCTATAATAATTTTCACTAAATGTCATAACTGGGTTTCATGCATGCGACGTGATAAAACATAAAAATTGGCACGGTTTATTCACTGTGCTGCGAAGACTGATTTAAGACGTTTTGGTAATGTTTTCAATACATTGTAAAATACAAAAATGTTTAAAACACCCGCGGTCGTGTCTATAACACAATTAATTCCTTTTTTTCTCTTACTTTTTCTTTCAAGATTTTACATACGGAAAATTTCTGGACCAACATAAAAAGAACAAGCAGACCTCAAACACAAAAATTGATTACTCAATGTAATCTTCTCCCAGCTATACATAATTTTATGTTTTGATCAGCAAATTAATCCATATTCTATAATATTTTGTCTATCTTTATCCTGCGTTCTGACCGTATAAAAACAAAAAGCATTTCGAAAATGGTAATAGACTTCTTGCTTGATAAGATAGTTTTGAGATTGAATATTTTCAAAGACAATTTTTTTAGACTTCAAAATTTATTTTTAATAAAAGTAAATAATCTATTTGCAAGAAACCGATCAATCAGAACTAATTTTATTACAGAGGTTAATCATTCCCTTAAGAAATCATGTATAGGTTATCGTTTTCTGTTTTTTGAAATTTGCAAAATGAAGAAGATACTTATATTAAAAGTGGCATATCTCAGCCAACTTTTGTGCTAAAAAGTAGATTAAAACACCAAAAGGTGCAGAAAAATGCTGGCCACAATTCTTGTATAGAATTTTTTTTCATGTGTAGTTTTCAAGTTATTTGAGAAAAACTGATTTTTTGAGGTTAATTCTCCATTTTTCATATCTCCCCAACATTCCATGAAACAGCAAACTATGATATATTATTATACATCCCACAACTATCTATACCCAAATTTTCATCGAGTCAGAAAAATATTGGAGCTCATTCTTATTACTGGATGTGTCTCCGGAATTTTATTGCAAACAATATCTAAAAATACACCGTAACGTGTCAAGCCAAGTTTAAGCCATCCAATGTTATATTTCACGAACCATTTACTTCCATTTTTGATCCCTCGATAACTCAAAATCTATTCGACATAAACACCTGAAATTTGGTTTATTTATTAACTCTTTGGAATAAATGGAGCCTCAAATTTCATGAATAAAGTCCGAACGATTATTGAAGTATTAATTTCTGAAAATCGACATTTTTATCACTATCTGACTGACATATAGATCAAAAACCTAACCCACTTCCAGATGACCAAGAAAGTTGAAAGGTGTCAAGCTGGGTAATTGGGTGTATGTAAAGTAAAAAATCTGAAAACTGAATTTTTACGATTTGAAATATTTTCCAGGCTTGACTTCGACGCAAAAGTATAGAATAGAAACAATGAAGTATTTTAATTCATTCTATTATTCAACCATGCTACACCAAGTGCCAACCACTTCATCTGTTGGAATTATTAATTTCCCAGATTATTTTTGGATGATGAATTATAATAATTTCTCCACAAAGAGTTATGATATCTCATATAAAATACAAATATGAGAATGGGAGCTAAGTTCAATATTAAGAATATGCGTGAACAAAAGAACTGAGACCTAAATGGGTGCCAAGCTCTGTAGATAATTCTGAAATTCAGTTATAAGAACATACAAGATTCTAAAATAAATTCAAAACACAATTTCTTTTTTTTCTGCTACAATAATATTTGGTATTAAAAAATATAAATTCCTCAATTTGAACAGTCAAATTATTCATAAAGAGCATATAACTTAGGCTAAATTAAAGCTCAAGTTTTGACCTGCCTAGTTTCTACCAGCAGAGATATTAATCGAGAGAAATATTTTCACTGCAACGCGAATCATACTTGAATAGTACTATGTCAGGAGATTCCACACAAGCGCCGACAACAATTACTGTTTAAAGTCTTTACTCAATTAGATGAACGATGCGCAAGTGCCAACAACTGCGTAATGTTTCAACTCAATCGAATGGACTATATACTGTCATAAATTTTTACGTGAGTGCGTCAGCAGCAGTTGTATAGAGCTTCAAGTCAATCGAATGAACGATGCGCGAACTATTAAATACGACTTGTCCACCACTTATTATATGTTGATAGTTCCATGTCACAAAATGTTCGCAATATCAATTGATTCTGCCATTTCGGAAATTAGTCTGGACTAAAACTTAAAAAAACGTTTTTGGATATTTTAATACTTCGCAATAAACATTATAATATGAGATTGAGAAAAAATCCTCATTGTGGAATCACAGACAGATACCTCAATTCTATTTATATGTATAGATAATTATCTGTTTTATAAAAATTAGGACGACAAAACATTGTACGACACACGAGTAAAAAGTCTTTAATGTATTCACTGAGCTTTGGAAACCACTTACTTCTCTTGTATTTTTAACCAAGCCTCTCGCACATCTATCTGTATATTGAATTTCAATTGAAGACTTTGAGAATAAATTGAAATTTGGCATTAGTAGAAAAAACTATTCAACTAATTCAACTATTCCCAATGATTCAAATCATTCGTGGAGCATTAAATAACTGCACTCCTTACTTTTATTGGCAGATAACCTCAAATTCCCATGGATTACCAAGCTTATAAGAAAGAGCTTTCTACAATTTACCAGAAAGCCTCAAATAATGGTTATAACAGCAGTTTAATATTGAAATTGATCAATAAGGAAAAAACAGGAGATAATTCTAAAAAACTTTTTTTTACAGACGTCAAAAAATGATGACATTTGTACATCAATTAGTATGCGAAATCCGAAATGTTGCGTTGAGATTGTTCATCATGACAACATGCACAGAGTATTTCGCGGACTTATTTTACCCTGACAACGTGCAAGAAATATTTTGTGCACGTTGGCATGATAAACAGCTCCACAAATTTTTGTATTTCAATATGATTTTGATAATTTTTTGACGTCTGTAAAGTGAATGTTGTATGCAACTCGTGCACGAAATTTTTTTAGTGCTTTCATTCTTTAGCTTCAAAGTATAATTTCGCGCATTAGATATATAAATAACTATTATCCTCAGTCTAATTCTTGAAATGATACATTAGTTTACAGGAGACTCAATTATATAAAAGGAATCAGTACAGCGAATGGATTGGGGATTTTGTATAAACGTCAATATTTTTATAACAATTACACTTTGAAGAAATTATTGACAAACGATAAATTGGGCTCTAACGACGTTTTGGCAAATTCTGGTATTCACAAGATTAGGTGTTATGGTGTATTTCAAGATATTTGCAAACACCTGCTTCGACTTACGCAGTAGGTGGTTTCTTAAATAGGCTTGAGAGGTGAAAGAACAAGGTTGTAACAAAATATTTGAAATTTGGTACATAGAAAATTTGTGTTGAATTTTATCTTTCGTTTAAATTTCGGAAAATACAGAACAGAGAAAATAAAATAAAAAGTCATCAACATATATTCAATAGAACTCACACAAAATTATAGTAGTAGTGTAGTACTACAATCGTGAATAATAAGAATATTTTAATCTAATCCTCCCCTGACTCATAGAAATATTACTACCCTGCTGATTTCCGGTTTGTCCCTCATTACGAAGGCAGGTATGTTTGCAAATATCCTGAAACAAACTATACGTCTCTGATTCTACTTTCATAGGACAAACTGGACGAAGTTTAAATATCAGCTTTAAAGAATATCTCAACTGTTTTACAGATTACTAACTTGATTCGAATGTAGCGGAACATCTGTTTGATAACAATCATAATTGTACTAATGATAATCTGTCTGTTAGTCGTCGGGGAGCCGGCCGCACTTTATGTTCCCTGATCGGACTTAGACCAAATTATATATTAACCGATCGGAAATATAATGGTCAATAGAGTGCCAGACTTCATTAATCTAGGATCCTATCCTAAGTGTCAAAAAAAGGCTACTTCCAGTCCATTTTTATCGAGGTCAACTTCCCTGAGAGAACTTATGATTGAAACTAGTGCTAATAGATAGCGAAGGTCAAATACTTTAGGAAAAAACAAGGTGCCACCCCTAAATGTGACCCATTTTCATATCCAACTTCCCTTAAAATTGTTTTTTTTTTTCCCGGGCATCCTGAATTTGTATCAAAGTACGTGACCTCCGCTATCGATTGATACTAGTGTCAAGTCAACCTCGAAAAATTGATCGGAAATGACTTTTTTTTGACACTCAGTGCAGGATTATGGATTTATAATGTCTGGCATTGACTACTATATTCCCGATCGATTTATGTATAATTTGGCCGTAAGTTCAATCAGGGAAGATAAGGAACAGCCAGCTACTATCGGGGAAGAATAGGGCCTTCATTTACATTCCTCAAGTCGTACGAAATTGAAAAAGGTTTGTCCCAAGAATTGAGTTTAATGAAAAAACAATTAGATAATCTATTTTTCTTTTTACTTACTTGTACTAAATACAAGGAAGTATTGTGAAACCGACAAAATTCACCTATCGAGATTTTGATGGAAATATTTGTTTTGAGCATCCCTGAATCCATTTTGACTATTTTTACGCATTTTACTTGACAGATTTTTAGAATTTTTTGGATAATTCAAAAACAATTAGCCGTGGAATGATGAGATTTTCTGTTTAATTATATATCCAATGATGTACAAGTAAGTCACGTGATGTCCAAGTCAGTTTTTTTGTTTGTGTAAGTGTAATGAAGGTGTTTTCTAAATTTGATTGGGTTGCTTCTAAATGAGTGGTTAATTCTGTGTTCTTCTGATGATGGCGTAACTATTGAAATTTCAATGAAGATTATTTTGTCATATTTTGTGAAAGAAATACCGAGTATCTATTCTAGTATTTTTTTCTTTATTACGTCCGTAAATTACGCGTCCGTCTCTGACTTCTAACCCTACTGAAGGTTCGTTATTTGTATTCAATCGGTTTTCATTTGAATAATAAGCATTTTGTGGGTAAAGATAAGGAGATAATGGCAATGCCTTCCCTTCCTCCAGCGACTATTCTAAAAGTTGCTAACTTCATCATATGATGGAATTCTGTCTATTGATCTAGACGCTATCAGTTCTGATCACTCTACAAGTTATGAATTTTTATCAAATCCTATATCCGTTTTATTTATGAATTATTATGATGAGTATCCTGCCTTTTATGTCTCCAGAGCAAACGGTGATGTGTTTACTATTTGCTGCTGCTTTTATTTTCTGTGATATTAGTCAACCCCATTAACTGACAAGACAAATTTCGTCCCCAAAATTCGTGTTACAGTTTCTTAGACTGCGGTAAGCCAGTATGTGTGTCCTCTCCGTCCATGTTTCATCTGTTTCTGAGACATAATGAAGATCCAAAAATTTGTATGAATCCTCTGAAATTCTTTTCTTGAATTTAATTCTTTTTGGGCTGCAATTTTTATTATAGAATGTAACATTTCAAAATGAGTACATCCCTTTCTCTTCTTGAGATGGACTAGCCACTTTTCACCCTCAAGTCATTAAGTCCTAATGAATTTCGAATTAGATCAGGGGTTGGTGTGCCTAAAGGCACGTTTACACCAACTTCAGTTAATTACGTCTTTGGCACACACGACTAATCCGTCTCTTCTTTATCTTAGCCCTTTCATCTTCGCACGCAACTCTGGCAAGGTAATTGTACATTTGTTTACATTACTTCTCATCCGAGATTTTGAGCTCACACGGATTGCCACTGGAATACCAATTTTAAACAATGTTTCATTCATTTTGTATATATGTATGTATATAGAGGGGAATTTCTGTAAGATAGGTCATGTGATGTCCCTAAAATTGTTTTTCTTTCAAAACCCTTCTATTTCAATATGCAAAATTGATGACGTGACTGTACATAACGACAAGCTAGCCTCATTGTTATTGTATTTACATGCAATGGCCATTATAAAACAGACAGCTAGTGGCATGTGGGGGCAGCGGTGCGTGAAGACACTTTGCCCCCTGGGCCCCCCTTAGAATGACTTCACTGCGCTGACCCCAAAGAAGAGAAAAATTCGTTTCTTTCAAAAGGGTAGGAAAGGATTTAATTAACTGTCCTGGAATCTAATCAATAAGAGATTTTCCTTTTTGTTGCGTAGTTCTTTTGTTCATTTCCGATGTCTCTTAAATCTTTTTGTTCTAGAATTTGCATGATTCATTTGATGAAAATAATGTATTACGCTATTCTAAGAATAATTACAGATTATTCAATGAGTTCAACTACAATGACAATTGAATCAAAATATACTAGTGATGCCGATGGTGCGATTTTTGTGCTTGTACTACACGACATGAATTCAATTAGATAATTCATCGTCTAACTCGGTCAAAACGAATCGTCTGATAATTCAGCAATCAATCTAAATCATTGCAGTTAATCCCGTCCTTGAGCCTTCAAAGATGGCGTCGGAGCACTAGCGTCAACCATCGGCAGCGGCGTGAGACCGAATCAAACTGATTTCCCACATAAGATAACGAGCCATTGTCTTGCAAACGCCAGACAATTGCATACCGGGACACTGTCGTTTTTCTGTTTCCACAAATCCTCTTTCTTTCTCTAACTCATGGTGTAATTTCACATCATGGTCAACAGAACAAACACTTGGGTTTATTAGCGGCAATTTGAATAACAAGGGCTGCGAGGCGCTTGCAAGACAGATTTTGTTTTGAAGATTTGTATCGAGTTAATTCGCAAAATAAAATCGTTGGATGTGTTGTCATGGTTGTCTGACGACGGGACGAGTGAAAAATGACCTGTTATTTTTTTGCGGCGTGAGTGATATCATATTGTTTCTCAAATGGATTTTTGATCATTTCTTCGAATGTTATTATATCGTTAACTTACACCCACAACAAAACAAAAGATTAAATTTCATCTCGACTACTTTTTTTTGGCAAATTGTTAGTTGCCCCATCTGAACAAGAAAAATTAACAACAAAAAACTTCATACAATAATTTCAAATGAAACCTTTTACTTATTAATGGGAACATTAAATTGAAATTACTATTTTTTCGACGTAGCAGATACAAGAATTGAATAAAAAGAGCTTTGAAATTGTTTTTGTGCTAATAGGTGCCGACGGCGTACAGCACGAGCCATGCGAGCAGAGGCGTAGCCACCCGGAACAAAAGTGATGATGTCACCCGGGCAATAAACCAAGAAAAATTAAACAGTAATACATTGAGATCAAAATGAGACGAAGATTTCGGTAGTCATAGTAAGCTGGAAGAAACATCGTCCCATCTTCTCTCCTCATTATAAGATACTATCTCTGACTTCCCAAAAATACCCATCTCTCCCCTAATTTGTCCTAAACTCATTTCCGAATGTTTCTCCATCACATGTTAATTTTCGAAATACCAACAACCAAGTGTCCGTCAGTCCTAGTCTTCGTGTATATGTTTGTGTGGGAACTCGGGACATCTAGCCACCTGTGGGTCGAGTTTCCCACGATTGTGGGCGCCCTGCTACTCTAGCGACACCTGCGCAGTTAAGCAGGGACACGCTTCGCAGCGTCGCATGAGTGGAAGGACAATTGACGAGTACGATTGAATTTTCCCGCCAAAAACAATTATTGGATAATATTGTTGAATATCAAGGAATAATCAAGAAATTCAGTCAATTTATTTATTTTTTCGCTTTCCTAACTCGAACATTTCGGCTACAGCTTGGCTATCTTCAAGAGCGAAAAGAATTGAAGAATTTGAACATGAAACATGAATTTAAAAGTCTGATTTATAAAAAATGAAAAAAAGCAATTTTCATTTAGTCATATGCTACAACCGACTATTATGGATTTCTTTATGATCTTTATTTTGATTGTTATATTTTTGACGTCGGAATTGTCTGTTAATTCACGGTCTATTTAAGTGAAATAATTGTATGTACATAGTAAATAACCTAAACAGTTGGTATAAGAGCGCGCACCTGTTGTGAACACTCTTATTTTTCTCAGCGAAATGAACAAGGCCGCTGTCATGCGTGCATTGTTCCCAACATATTTTGTTATCATAAATGACAAAACAGTATAATAACACTTTTAATTTAGCAAAGAAAAAAATAAGAACAAACGTTACCTTTGGATGTGAATTCCCACCGGATATTGAAAATCATACAATAGGTGTTTGACTTACCTAGAAACAAAAATAATTCATTAAAATACAATTACGTTGATTTGGTCACGTCAAATAAATGTCAAATGAAATATTTTCAGGGAAAATATAATAAAATTAAAGGTGGAAGATTGTGTGGGCGTCCTATGTGGTTGAATGAATGTGCTTGAGTCTGGAATATTCGAGATAAACTCTAATAACCTCTTGAAATGAGGTAGAACCACTGATCTCTAATATAACTTTGGATTGGATTTAGGCCGCTGGAATGCGGCCCCAATTGAGCGTCGCCATCTTGGCAAAAACTGAGGTTCTGTGTCAATTGATGACAGTTCAGTATGGTGTTGGGACGCAATTTTATACTGAATAAATTTTGTTTATTTATTTAAATGTAGATATATTAATACATAATATTGTTATTGTTTTATTTTATTAGAAAAACTCAACTGAAAAAGTTTGAAGATATAACTTATTCCTATTTTCAGTGAAGTATTACTTTTTACAGGTTTTATGGAAAACTAGAAGGATATATCAATTCATTATGTTAAAGTAATCAAACGATTTGATTTTCAATTTTAGATTAAATTGAAAATATGAATAATAAAATCATATTGTTGGGCAATGTTACAAAGTTATGATAACAAATTTAATATAAAATATCTTGCTCACAAAATTAATCGCTGGACTGCAAATTTGTGCTTACTCACGAACAATAAAATCTTGATTATTAAATGTATTATTATTCTCCTATCATGTGTAGTAGATATTTAAAAATATTAGTTTTGAATAGGCAATATTATAGCAGAAATGCACTTCATTTATTCATATAGGTAAATTCATAGTTTTAAATTTTAGGTAACAAAAATTTATAAAACTATTGAACGGATGAAATAATACTTAGCTACAATGTTTAAAAAATAGTTAAAACACTGACACTAAAAAGTTCACAAATATTTTTAACTATTAATAAATATTTCAACTATTATAACAATTTTTAACTTTTGTTTATTATTAATGTATGTATTTTAATATATATTGAGAATGATTTCTTCATCTTACTTGCATTATATTTTGAATTTTATCGAGTGTCTTCTATAAGTGCTTTGAATTTGCCGCCGAATAGTGACACAAAACCTCAGTTTTACTGTCAAGGCCGCCGTTCAACCGGGGCCGCTTTCAGATGCCAGAAAACGGTCTAAACCCAATCCAGTATATTAGAGATCAGTGGGTAGAACACTTCCAGGCCTCCGCAGGTAAACAAAGGTCTATATGAGGGACCACGTCGTTCAGTCGGAGTGCAAACACTTTTATGCAATATATGAACTTTTATTTCTAATTATTTTAAAATAAAAGTGTTGGTGTTTTATTGGGATCCCTGAGATTATTACAATATTAACCACGTTTCTTATTCTCAATGATTATAGCAGATTATCGTGCAAGCAGCCCCATGTTGTGACTGAAAAACTGATTCTTGTAATCCTGAAATTATTATAAACTAGCTTCGCCCGCATATAAATGTACTTTTTGAAATCTATGCAAAAAAATATAATAACGTTTTGACCGTTAACCAAGCTTGTTTTGCCTGCATGTTAGCTTACAGTTAACCGAGCTCGCTTTCAGTGAAAAATATAATAATGTCAATGTTGATCGAGCTCGTTTCGTTCGCACGGCAGCTTGCAGTTAACCGAGCTCGCTTCGATCGCTCGCACGGCAGCCTACCGTTAATCAAGTTCGTTTCGATAGTACGGCAGCTCACAGTTGATCGAGCTCGTTTTGGTCGCACAGCGACCTGCTGTTAAGATACCTAATGTATTAAAGAAATCATATATGAACACTATTTGCGTATAAGTACCCAACGAATGATCGAAACTATTTTATTTATATATTAAATGATTAAATTTTAAAAAATTCGAGTGTGAATTCATACGCGGTAGAAGTAAAACTTTATATTCTGACTTTAGAAAGCCTGTAATCTGAGGATGCAGTGAGCACCGTGTGCTATAGTCTCTTTTTCGTACATTTTTCGTTCCATAAACGTCCCTAATAAAGTTTCACTTTAAAATTAAATGTCCTATAATAATCAATAAAATGTTCTAAATATGTGTACAAAATTTCAAGATGATCGGTCGAGTAGTTTACGCGTGAAAGTGTAATAAACAAACAAGTAAACAAACAAACGAACTCATATTCATTTATAATATTAGTAAGGATTAAGATTGATGAAATTTCGGGATATTCAGACCATCCAATAAATTAGTATGTATGCATTATTTTAAATATTATCCCAAAGTTTCACACTTAGAGAATAAAATTCGTTAATTGAAAAATCTACTGTGGCCATTACAGTACTTCCACGATCATAAATTTCATGGTCTGTTTCATCACTGTTTCAAAAATTAAGAAAGTCGCATCAATTAATTGCATATTTCAAAGTGAAAGCTGTCATTGTCAAAGTGATAGCTGTCATTGTTAAAGTGACAGACGTCGGTTATTTTTCAGTCCTTATATAAAATAAGTATTTTTGGAAATAAGTCTTTTTCTGGATTTTCGGGGTCTTTAATTCATTGGAACATACAGTTTCGACATTTGATCGCCGGAAGTGTTATTTGGAGAAGGTAACGTGGATTCCAAAATTCGATCTTTTATTTTTGATATCTACTAAGCTTATCTGCCCGAAAGCTTAAAATTGATACCAAGCTAGACATCATTTAAATGATTCATGAAAGAAATAATTGACAATCAATTAAATATCTTTTTTGACACTTCTACTTGATTTATTTTCACAAGAGCTTTGATTTGATAGAGCCAAATTTTTCATTTTGGAAAAACAATTGACGAACGTTTCCATGTGATGTTAAAATATGAGTGATGATAATTTTAACTCCACATTATGATTCTCAATATTTCTTTGGTTCAGAAAGATATATTGAATTTTACAACGATTTGAATTTTGATAATTACAAATGAACCGCTGATAATTTTGAGGAATGTTTCTGGTGAATGTTGTGCCAAATCATTCAAGGATCAGTTTCAGTTATTTCATATATAATGATAAATACCTACTATCGTTAATACCGCAAAGAACTGAAAAGTCCTCTGTACCACTGGTTTAAAAAAGCTCATTTCTAAATTCAAGCAGCTTCTTAATAAAAAAATAAAAAACTCAAATATATAATTTCAATCGAAAATTCGTATACGTTCTCAAGTTATCGTGCTTCCAGACATACCGACTTTTTTAAATCATATTTTTCGGGTTCAGTAGGGTCTAAAACGTGAAGATCCATCAAAATCTCGAACTGTCAAAAAATCACGATTACAATACTTCCCCTATTATATTATAAGTCGGGAAAGTAAAAAGGGCCAAAAAATGTTTTTGAATAGATAAATTATACACGAATTCATTGAAATGAGCAACACAGATATGTGTATCAATGCAAGAATTCCAAATTAAATTTAACTGAAAATTCAAATATTCATAAAAACAAAACTTTCATGAGAATGCTTCCAAAACCTCGAAAATTATCATATGAAATGATTTCGTCGAAAAATCAAACAAAATTATGCAGAAATCCAAATTGAAAATAGATAAGAATCGCCGTAAACAAAACAGTATAAAACAAAAGTCTGTAACAAAGTAACATTTACATAGATTGCTCAAAATGACAGTAAATCAAATGGCAGAAGGTTAAAGAGGGCACATGAACATCAGCCGAAGAATTAGCATTTTAAAGTGATCGAAAGACAACGTGGTGCTAATGGTTATTTGCATACAAATGTTTAGACTTTGAAATTGTAATGTATAGAGAAGTACAAAGGAATATTCCAATTAATAAGAAATTTCTGATAGAAAAAACTGAAAACACAACAACTTCACATTTGATATACGATTTGGAAGGACATTGACGGAATTTGTTAAGAGTATGAATAAGAAGCTTAAAAATCTTGTCGGTGATATTTGAACATTCCAAATAATGTTTAAATACTGATAGGACTTTCAAGTTTTTTATTTAGATTTCTTTGATAAAATTCTCTTACTTATATCCCCATTAATATTGTCACAAATGTGAAATATTTTAAGTAATTAGTTCACATTATTATTCATTCAAATTCGCTATTTACTTAATATTTTGTTGTATTGTAATCCTGTAATTGTAATTGTCGGACGTGATTGACAGCCAATGGTTGCTAGATGTTTGGTGGTTGTCAGGCATTTGAATGCTGGTTCATTGTTGTTCAACTATCAGACATTTGAATGTAGGTCCATTGTTGGAGTAGGATATATAAGGCACGCGAGTTAGCAAGAGAGTCAGTCATCCAATAAGAGTAACTGTGAGCGATTTCGTCATTGTGAGGTTTGTAAAATAAATATTTACACTGTAACCTATGTAAATGAATTATTCACAATGAAATTTGTGACAATTTAGGACAGATATTTGTGCCACTAGCGGTGATAATAGTAAAAAACACTATGGCTTTGTATGTGTGTATGTTTGTGTGCAATATGAGCAGGATATTTCTGCACACATACATACTCGATGATGTCTCGTAAGATCACCAACAAGACTTACGTTCCAATGATTTTACATTCGAAAATGCTTATAGTCCAAGAGACCGCTCAGAAATGCTACCTTGAATCGTTAGACGATTCTTACGTATTCTAAACGATTCGTCGTAGAAACATTTAAAGTCAACTGTGCCATTTTTAATTCTGCCAGAAATAATTTATATTAATTATTCATTTTGGAAATTGAACGCACAAGCAACCATTTCATCTTAGATACTTGGAAATTACACTGGAACGTGTATTTTCATAAGTAAAACCAGGAAAACTCATGATGCCAAGTTCCAATTTGCCACAATCCCTGGCACCGTGGCTTCAAAGGGATTGGAAATATCGCTGAGGTACCTTTTTCCATTAGACGAAAATTGTAGCCAGAGACCTAACGAATTCAAAGAATCAACGATGCGACTCTCATGTTGCCAGAAGTCCTCGGCACCGTGGATCCGATCCAGTTGTATTTACATTCAGACTTGCAGAATCGGACTGTCAGCGTCACGGATCAGAACGTCTAAACATTCTTTGCGAGAATGATGGACGTCCCGTTGCTGTTAATGTCATTTAAAAGCAATTGGAAAATATCTGGACGTGCCTTGATGTTACGTTGACGTTCCGTTGTAAATCGATTTTCGTTTTTCTGCTGTCACAGAATTAGTAACAAATTATTTCTAAGCTTCGACGCATTGCATCCATCCAAATTTGGATAAAATGCCTATTTCCTGTGCCACGGCAGTGATAAGAAAACTATTCCATTAATAAATGTATGCAAATTTAAATTAGATTGAAAATAGGCCCACGCGAGCGCCGATTTGATTCTGGCAACATGAGAATCGGCACCGTTGGATTTTTGAATTCGTCAGGTCTCTGGCTACAATGTTTGTATAGGACTTCTTCGTCTAATAGAAAAAAGTATCTCATCGATATTTCCAACCTCTTTGAGGTCTAGAACATTTCGAGAAACGGACATCTGTATATATATTGTAACGTGCGAGAGTCTGGAGGCTCGTAAAAGTAACCTTGATGTGCGGAACCTTTCGTCCTAGTTGTTTCGCGCCGTACCGCGCCGCATCGCCCAGCTCGATGAAAGCCTCTAGCAATATTCCAGAAATGTGGTAGAACATTCGAAAGATTGATATTTTCTATATATAAACGCAAGCAAACGATTTGAGAGTAGTGTAATGGTAAATCTAAAGCAGTGAATATCAAACAGTGAAGTGGTCAGTGGATATAAATAGTTAAATAAAAATATCTGCGACTTTGTTTAAGTTAGTATTAAGTGATAAATAAATAATATAGTGTTGTTAGTGATATTCAGAAGAATAAAACTTTTATGTCATTTTAAATTATTAAATAGTGATTTTCATTTTAATTATAAGCAATTTCGGAGTAATAAACATTACAATATTTATGAGCAAACGACCTGACTGAGGGAACAGTGAACAGTAAAACAGTGAAATGGTGAATTTCCAGTGAGTGATCAGTGTAATAAATAAATAAATAGTTAAAAATAAATATATGCGGCTTTGTTCAATACAGTAGTAAGTGAGAGATAAATTATATAGTGTTTTTTCAGTGTAATACTTCGAAGAATAAAACTTTTATTTCATTTTCATTTATTAAATAGTGATTTTTACTTAATTATAAACAATTCTTTTTTAAAGCAAAACACATTACAATTATAAGTTCTCGTGGAACTATCAACCCGGCTTCAGACAAAAATGGAAAAAAGTGGAAGAAATGAAGTACTGACCAGAAATCTCCACGCGGAAATCCCCACGCAGACATACACAGTGATATCGTTTTGTAGAGGCATCAACGAGACATACGTTCTGATTGTTTCACGCTCAAAAATGATCAGAGGTGTACTAAATTCTTTCTCACATTCTCTATTAAATACTGAAAACTTCCGCAGAGAACATCATCGGGACGAGAGACAGATACGGACGGAACAACATTGTGAAAAAAGCACATATACATCTTCGATATAATCATACATAATCACACAAATTACTATACACACAATCACTGAGCTTAATATCAAGCAGTTTGAGCAGAACTGCGAAACAGCAGATTTCATTTAGTACCAGTTTCAAGATGTGACTATTCTATACATAACTTGTGCACGTACAAACTCCAAAGGACCTTTTAGTCTTCATTGTTTAGTAACTAACTGACGAGAGGTCATATGCTATACCTTAAAAAAATAATTTGATCTTTATCAATGTTATTTAGGGAATAATTCCTGAAAACTGGGTGCAATTACCTCCAATACTATAGATTTAAGAAAATGAGTAACAGGTGGTCATGTACTGGCCTAAATTGAACATAAAAATAAAATTTCAACTCATTCTGATACCAACACCGAAAACCGCATGTCAATATCTTGTTTCCCCCGCGAGATATTGAGATTAATAGTTTCTACCCTAAAATGGGTACTTATTTATATCAGTTCCTAATTTAGGGCCTAAAATTTAATTACTGACATGTCGCTTATTCTGTGCAGCAATTTTCAGATTTGAATTATGCATAATTCAGCAGTAATCGCCTTTTGAATTTTTATTTAATTTTTTTACTCAAAACTGGATGTATGAATAAAAAGATCAAGCAGTTTGAGCAAACCTACAAAATAGCAGCTTTCATTCAGAATCGGTTTCAAGTCTGTAAGTGCTGTAGTTGCTGAGAACTCAGCGTTACGCCAACCAGCCAACCAGCCAGCAAGACAGATAGCCAAAGTGCATATAATGCGTTAAAAATAGTCTATGGGGAATATTTTGAGACAGCTTTATATTTATATATAAATGAGGCTTCTCGTCTATTGGAAGCAGAAAGCCGCAAACTACGAAATGATTTTGGGCGAACGTCATTCGGATGAAATCGTGCGATTACTCATCGTCCATTGCTACAGTATTTGCCCAGTATTCACACAGATGATATGGCGCTGGAACTCGAAAAAGATTTGTGTGATGTAGTGTAGTTCGGGCATAAAGTGAGCTCACGTCAAAATAGCTTCACAAAATGAAAGTCACACTCAAATGATGTGTAAAAGTCAGAGGTCTTGTGGAAGAAGTATCTCTCAAATAATGAAAGCCCATAATTCTATAATGTAACACACATTGCTGTATAGTACAATCTGTCGCACAATTTCAAAGCACTCACTGTTTATATACACCTGAGTAACTCAGGTTGTATACTCGTTAACGAATCTTCTAAAATAGTTTTATATTTTCACACGAACAAGAGAAATTAATTTTCCGAAACCCATGTAATTTAGGGTGTTATTTATGAGGGATGGTTAATCATCCCTAAAATAAAAACATGTAGTAAAGACAATTTGGAATTGGTGCGTTTTTACACGATAAGCCTCATTAAACACGTGTACAGGGGGTGAACGTGGGAAGAAGAAATTTCAGTTGATTCATTCCAATCTTATTGATAAAATTAATAATTTTTTTGTTGAACTTTTGTTGCCAAAATGTGTTTTTCGCGCAGAGAAAAATCAAAGGAGATGTTCAAAAAATGTGATGATGAGGTATTCATTTGTATTTGTATGTACAGCAGGTACTTAACGGTGCGTGAACAATGCGTAAGCGAGACTTTCTAGCGCTCAGTTTTAGCATTATTTAAAGGTGCAGCAGCTAAATTTCTGTGAATTATTGTTTGTTGCACCTCTTACTGATTCATTTGTTTGGATATTTGTCAAGTCTGAATGTCACCTTGTGCTTTTAGCTGTCTTGCTGTGTGCTAAATAATAATTGTCAAAATCTGGAACT
The DNA here is from genome assembly GCA_963989225.1 of Dromius quadrimaculatus. Taxonomy (NCBI): domain Eukaryota; kingdom Metazoa; phylum Arthropoda; class Insecta; order Coleoptera; family Carabidae; genus Dromius; species Dromius quadrimaculatus. The sequence goes on from OZ022328.1 coordinate 12,729,307, forward strand.
TGAGTGCCGTAGAAAAAAATCTACAATTCAACGAACTGGTTTCCATAATTTTTCAATAGCTATGGGACATCCAATTTAAAAAGCATCTTTATTCCATAAAAATTAAAGTCTATAGTTAGAATATCAAAATGACATCATGTGAGGGAAGGATAATACCAAACCCAGACAAAGAAATCAGTAAATAAACAAAACATACCTCGTCAGAGCGAGAAGGATAAGATAAAACATACACAGGACATCCCTTGATAACAAATAAATCCGTCACTTCACAGATGCCAGCACCATCACTCTGACTTTCTCAAAAATAATCAAATTCAAAATTAAAAATCAATCATCATCCTTTGTGCACAAATAACTGCGGATTGAAAAATTGTCGATTAAAATGGCGAAAAGACGAAAAATAACCGACCAATCAAATGGCGGGGATTTATCTGCATGAGTTGAATGTTATCAACAGAACAGGAAGGATGTGGCGAGAGTTTTTCGTATGTTTGTTACAGTTTACTTGAGGATTAACTTTACTTTGATTTGGTTCACCGCTAATACGTTAATTAAGTATATTTTTCCTTTGATTTAAGATCAGTTCAATCTTTTTAGATATCTAATTTTACATCTCTGTCTAATAAGTGCAAATTCGGCCCAGCCTAAAAGAAGTACTTTTCATTTTTGCCAGAATTTTATAAGTCATCTATTGGAATCATTGTAGTTTTCAAATTAGGAAGTGGTGAAACATTTTTTGTCTCACTTGTAGACATATATTACATTTTGGGCGCCGCTGGCAGGAAACTACGGAGCAGATTTATCAAGCTGGCCGCGGATATTAATACTATTATATATTTTCTTTTCTAGTTTAACGGTTTTATGCCGTGGCCTGCGGGCATTATACACAAACACACAACACACATTTACTCACTGTCATATTTCAACACAACGTCCGCTGTGCTCTCTTGTCCCCACTGAATGCGACGCCCATGGGGAAACTGTGTTAGCACTGTAGATTTTATAAATATTAATGACAGTTGCACTACAAAAACTTTGAATGAATTCTATGATAAAATAAAGGTGACTTAATGGCCGGAAATAATGTAATTTTACACAATGTTATGCAATTTTTGAATGATAATTCTTCACTAAATATTAATATTAATGCCTGATCAACAGGTTTTTCATGAAATAAATAATTTCCTCTGAGAAAGTGATCCAGTTGTTATTATCTTCTTGGAAAAATTATAAACTTGAATAACGTGATTTTTATATTGCTCCTGATTTAAATCAAAAATCATCAGCTTGGTGTTCTATTTGCTCAACAAATTACATTCAAACTCCTGATAATTTGTTCATCCTTTCTTCGTCGCTCCATTTAGTGATAAGTCATCAGTGATAATGCAGTGATAACAGGTGTGGTACTCCCCTTTTTAGGTTTTAATTATTGAGTCGCGTTTCTTATTTGACAGGGAGGAAATTGCATTTAACCCTAGATAAAATCTTTGGTAAATAAATCGCGTCTGAAAGACTGCTACTATATATGAAAAAGGTTACACTAGAGTAAATATTAATTAAACTATGTGATAAGGCAGATTAGTCCATGTTTTATTGTAATAAATCTAATTTAAATTATTTACAAAAAATAGAATACGCTAGCTGCGTATCTCCAGTGGCGACATTTTCTATGAGAAAATATTGGTGTTCAGTATGAACTGATATGTGATTTACAATGAAAAAATTTGTAAATTGTAAGAAGGATGACGTGAGTTGTGATCACCGGGACTCCAATTTGTAATATAAAATGATCTCATCAAAAAAAGGCGCAAATAAAAATTTTTTAGAATCCTATTGACTTATGTTTGCTTTTTTATGAAAGTTTTGCCGTTATTTTAATAAGCTCTAATGGTACTCAATTCACACCTCAATCAAGTCAGCAGTTACGCATTTAACAAGTGAAAAAGCGAACTCCTATTGCGTAGCGAATGAAGAATGACATAATTATCTAATGCAATTTTGCAACATATAATTTACAGCAGAGAATTAGAGAATCGTAACTATTCTACAGCACTTAGATGTAATTTCGTTTTACTTTGATCGCTGGTTGTTGGTTTTTTTTTCCTGGACTACTTGCTGTCTAATTAAAATGATGTATCTAGTAGACATTTCAAATAGGAATGAGAAACAACAAAAAAATTGTATTTATAAATGAAATACTATATAGCGCATTTTCATTACGCAGATCAGGCAGATTTTAATTAAAATTGAAAGCGGTGGACACAATACCCTTCCCCAAATCATGTGTATACGCGTGTCGACTGTCGGTCACTGTATAAGCACTGTAGATAGCCGAAAATTAACGAAGACATTTCGGTCATTTGTGAATTATTTCACTGTTATGTACATCCTATCACTCTTCACTCCTCTGCATGAGCCATAATTGACCATTATAGTAATTAGGATATCAAGGGTGTTAAAAGGACAATAATGCCTGAAGTGAACGGTGTACTTTCCGAGGGCCTCTGGCCCGAGGCGTGTACGTTGACCGTAGGTATTATCGTCCGTTCAACTCCCGTGGTGCCTTCAATGTTTAATGTTCGACTAATGTACTATTTCAATCAAAATTTTTAGCAATGTATGTCCGGTCATTGTGATTTCTGTCAGAGAAAATGCTCTAGTTACTTTCTGTAACTGGGGAACATGATATTCTTGTCTGCTATTTTCCAAAATAATGCCGTCGGGCATTATTTATTACGTAATTACCCTAGAATTGATATTATTATGACAACAATAATAAACTAGTCGGACATTAAATTAATAATTGCCATGAAATCAATCAAGAAAATTATTTCTCTTTTCCTGGTTGCCAGCTAGTTTTTAATAAACTACCGAATTGCAGAAGGAAAAACGAAGACGCCACACATCAAAGTGGGAACAATTAATAGTGCTTTTGCGAAAATGCGCTGAAAAATTGATACAAGGAATCGAAGCTCAATAAAAATCAACTTGTTGAAATATACAAGTACTGTTTCTTCAATAAAACTTCCTCCATCATAAATGGAATGGAATTTCAAGATTACTGGGACTGACCTCTTTCTGTGTGGATCAGCATTCGTCCTGATTTAAGATTAGGAAACGCAGACCAGAAACGACTGACAGTCAGAGCAATCAAGTTAATTTTTAATCATTTTAAACTACTTGCATTAAACTTTGATCTATCATTAATATCCAGAAACAAAGGAACTGTCGAAAAAGGGAAAATTCGATCCAAGTTGTTTCGCACCCAAAGATCAGCAGGAAAAATTCTTACCTACTTCTATTTTCTAAATCAAATATTACATATAGTGCAAAACAGTGACCTGTTTCTGAGTCGACCCGAGTGTCTGTCCAAAGTCAGATATCAAAAAATGGATTCCCAAATGTCTGAACGCCGATCAAAAACTACCTACTGAGATTCAGAGGATTCAAGTTGATTTGCAGTTGCTTTGAACTACTATACTGTGCAAATTAATTGGGACAAAGTAAAAAAAATCGTTTCCTTCACCCCACACTTTTCAGTATGACGCACATCCTTCTCCCATAAGATATGATCTTCTGCAGACACACTGGCACTTATTCCACCAGGCAAGTGTAAATGTTCTCGAATTCATCACCGTGCAAAAACACACCTGAACAGTATGACCCAAACGTAGCGTCACAATATTCCACAAACCTTTAATGGGATCCAAGTCAGTTGAATTTCCAGGCCAATCGAGCACCCTGATTCTATCCTCCAGCACGAAAGCCTTTATGTGACACGGGACCAAGTCGCGCTGAAGTGTCCCGTCGAAGAGTTTGCCCTCTTCGCTTGTATGCGCCAACACTGAAGCATTCTTCAAATCTTCGAAAGCTTCTTGACTCTCACCGTTCCACTCTAATTTTCGATTATTTTCTGTTAAAGCAAACAACAGTTTGGCAATCAATGAGAAGTTCTTATCAAATCGGCGATAATAACTGGCCAAACCCAGAAAGCTTCTCAGTTCGTGGATGTTGCTTGGGATCTTCCAAGCTTTCACAGCTTCAATTTTCTCTGGATCTGTCTGTATTCCATCGTTGGACAACACATGTCCCAGATATTTGACTGTCTTCTGGAACAAGTGACATTTTTTCGGCTTTAATTTCAGGTTGGCTTCTTTCAACCGGTCGAACACCTGTCTCAGTCGAGTCATTTCTTCTTCAAAATTTCTCCCATGAATTATCACATCATCCAGGTAGACAAGTGCAGTTTTCCATGACAACCCCTGAAGCACTCTGCCATCAATCTCTCAAACGTACTTGGAGCATTGCAGAATCCAAAAGGCATGACTGTAAATTGCCATAGACCCGCACAGGACGTGAATGCTGTCTTTTCTTCATCCTTCTCGTTCATTTCAACTTGCCAGTATCCACTCTGCAAGTCCAAGGTAGAAAACCATTTTGAATTTCCAACAGCATCGAGGGTGTCATCGATCCTTGGCAGGGGATATGAGTCTTTCTTTGTCACCTCATTCAATTTCCAGTAATCCACACAAAACCGAGTAGAACCATCTTTTTTCTTCACCAAGACAATCGGACTTGTTGATGGTTCAAGCCATCGCGTCGAAGCCTCGCATGAATAAAATGATCCCACGGCGCAATATTCCGATTTATTCAGTCGAATTCGTCATGCCTTGATCAGGAACCAAGCTTCTAGCGCCGTTCAGCGGATGTTCTACATCAAAATATTATGCCGCAGGATCGTTGCACATGCGAACTTTCGACTGGACATCCTAATACGAACGGGTCCCTGGTTACAAGTCAAAACTATACTGGAAAACCAAATTATAAAGTTCCTGATTGGCCCAGGAATTCGCCCAACCTAAATCCCATCGAGAACGTGTGAAATATTGTGACAAAGCGGCCGGGCAAGACGAATTGTACGACAGAAAACGCATGACAGACTTTGCTACTCGAATGCATTTATACGATGATGAACTCAAGAAAATATACACCAATCCAGCGGAGGCGACACCAAAACGTCTGCCAAGGGAAGACACAGGTCATACTGAAAAATGTAGTTCAGATCTATAGAGCCTACAAAAGCACAGTCCTTTGAAAAAAGCACTTCTTCTTATCCTATTCCAACCAATTTGCACAGTATAGTATTTAGATGGAACCTCAATGCATTGTAAAGATTCATAAACAAAACAATTTTCGAAACTGGCTATCTCGACTCAAGATGTTCTGCATACAAAAATCAGGTTAAAGATTGGAATATTTCTTGCAGACCACTCAAAACAGAGCAAAACGTTGATCTGTATCTGTATCGACCACATAAATAAATGAATTCCAAAATATACAGACCAAAAACAGATTGATTTCTAGTCGTTTAATTTTTTTGGATGGAACTGAGATTCAGATACAGACAGATTGTCGAAAGAGTGGGAACATGCTAACTTATCTCAGCCCAAGGTGTTTTGCGTACCGAATCAGCAAGAAAAGTTCGTACTCCAGTTTTTTTAAGTCAAAGAATATGGTACTTCTTATAGATTCTGAAACGATTAAGATGAAACTTAAATTCGCCTCACACGACGCTTGTTTCATTGCTGGTTTTCCTGCATAGAGTTGTGCTGGCTGTAGTGCTTGTTTCTATGATAGAAAATGAAAGTCACTGCTGGTTTCGGTACATGGTTACTAGCTGGATTCCGTGATAGGACGTCTGATATTTTGGGAGTACCGGAGTTCCTCCAGTTTTACCTATTTTAATCCTCGATCGTAAGATTGGAAGGATAATCTCATAGCTGAGTTCCTCCACCTTCACTTTTAATCCTAATACCACTTGTGTTTTGTTTGCTACCTGTTAAAAAGCTCTCACAAAAAAATGTATGAAACTTAATTTGGATTTCGATCCACAGCAAATAGTTATTGATTTTGAAAGTGCAATAATTCATGATGCTGTTCGCAATGTATGACTGAGTGTTAAAATCACTTAGGGCAAGCTTGGCTCCGGAAAATTTAAACATTAGGTTTAAGTCAAGTGTATAAAGATCATAATTCTTTGGCAGCCAATATTTAAAACAATTTTTTGGTATCCAGTTTTTGAGTCCAGAGAAAGTAGGCGATTTCTTCGTATCAGAAATATTTGGCAATGTTCCTTTGCTGATGGCTCTATGTACAGAGCAACAAACTTCTATGAAATGTTTCGTAAACAAAATACGTTGTAAATAAAATATCCCTGTACAGAATGGTATTTGTATGATGCGTTATCATTCATGACCTGAACATCCCTGCGGTTATCGGTGGTGGAGCAACTCAGCTATGAGATTATTGGCAGCTTAAATTACCGTTGGCGGCAGCACTGTGTTTACAAAATGGCGGATCAAAAGTGGTTAACGACAAGTTTGTGGTCTGTTTACAATGTAAATACATTAATATTCACCAAAGAAATATTCATATTTCATTAAATGGTTTAATTCAATTCCAATTGTGCGGGAAAATATTGACTTTCTTCTCTTATAATATATAGTTTTTTCTTTTAAAATCATTTTATTTATATACGGTTTTAAGTTGTAACTGGAAGACTGCGTGAGGCTATAAAATTCATAGCTTCAAAGAAAATAATATTACGAGAAAGTGTTTACGACATTTTTGTATTGTACATTCCAGCTTTCAGCTTTTTTTGTACGAATTTTTCTAATCTACACAGCTCGTTTATCAACTAATTCGTAGTTCCCTACTTTATTTACTACAGGCATTTTTCCCCTTTTTAGGAAAATTATGAAAACACAAATGCACATTTCGATTAAATTTGGAATGACATCCATAGACACAACAATTTATATCACCAATTCTTCGATTAAATTCCATATTCTGGAGAGTATAGTCTTGAGAAAGAACAATTTTGAGGTTATATAATTAAACAATAAAGTCGAAAGCCTTATATTTTTCACTGAATTAACTAGAACAAATCCATTAAGAACTATTGTAATATAAAATTTAATATAAAAAATCTCAAAAAAGTCACTAAATATTGCTAACAAAACCAGTAACATAACATACGATTATATGGAAATTAAGATTGAATCCACTTCACAATATAGTTCCGCTTATAACCGCTTGGTGGCTACGGGTTAATTTTAGTTACCAAGAGCTACCTGAGGTCTGGTGGAGCAACTCTGCTATGCCCGATATTTTTCATGCTTGTTTGCCTGATGGATTCGAACGGTGGCCAATAGAAAGCTAGCTTCTAGTCACGTGAGTATAAAAAGTGATGTTGATATTCTATTTTAGGAAAATACACATTACATTACATACAAAAACATTTGCTCTTCGTTATTTCTCAAGACTTCTGGAAACATGTAGAATTGACATCTGCTGGTTTTATTTGAAATTTGACAGCTACACTTCATTCTGAATAATTTCACCATACTTTGTGTGTTCCAATGATTTGAACAATGAAAACGTATGGGATGAGTCTGCTGAAAGAGCAATTGAGGGTTTTTGAACCCAAGATGCTAAATTTTGAAGTTATCATTTGAATATCATAATCAAGAGATGTGGATATCAAAAAATACGGCGATTTTCTCGGTTTGTGTGTTATATCCCACATTTTGTATATTATTTATTTCTGTGCAAAAACCACAGCCAACTTCATGAGCATTCCGATTGTCGACGCTCGTGATAATCATTCGTCGCTAACGAGAATTTTCTGCTAAATCGTCTACATTTTTCTTGACATTTGAACGATAATTTCTGGCGCCGTACGCGTATCGAAAAGATCTGTTAATCCAACACCTATCACAAGGTCCAGCGGCGCAGCCAGCTAGGAACGCATCAGCGTAACCAAGCAAACAATCCAGCAGCGAAAAAAGCGTCGTGTGACGCAGGCTCAAGATACAGAAATAAAGCATCCAGCGAAAAATTGGATTTATGATGGCTCATCTCGGCCCAAAATGTTTTGCATACAGAAATGAGCAGGAAAAGTTCTTGGTCCTTTTTTTTTGGATCAAAGAACAAGCATTTCTTATAAATCACTCAAAACAGAGTAAAACAGTGATCTGTTTCTGTGTTGACCCCAACGTCCATTTTGATCTGGAATGAATTCCTGACTGTCTGAACGCCGACCAGAAATGACTAAGAATCAGAAGTAAGGTACTTCCTTTGGAATATAATGTTCTTCATTATTAATTGAAGTTTTCAAAAATATTACGTAAAAAGTCAAGGTCAACTGTCTAAAAGGTTGTTGTTTTTGCAAGAGGATTGTTCATTGATCACGTCCCATATCTGACTTAACGCTGGATACACTTCAAAATAGCATTCAGTATCAGTGTGGAAGAAATAACAACATCCTAATTACTGCAAAAGTTTTTGCTAATACATCGTTTTTCCTCCAAAGGAAGTTTCAATTACATCTGATATATGCATTCCGCTTATTTCATTCCACCTATTCCTTATAATATTGCCTCGTTCTTCTGTCTATTTTTAGTCATATCTAGTCGTCTATTCAGTCAGCTGTCTTACTCAATATACTCTCCCACTAATCTTGATAGTGTGCACCGATCGTCACATGTCTTCGTGATCGTAAAAGCTGGTCCGGATGAAACAATCTTGCTTTTGTTGTAAATTTGTTGGATTGTTTTTATGTCATCCAATGAGAATTGAGTACTTCCCGTTGTTTGAGGAATAATAAATAACTTTTTAGGCAAAGGAAGCGATGATTGAGTAACGGAGATCTCAAATGATTTTTTGCATCGATTGTATCGAAATTAAAATTAATTTGATACATGGATAATTTCAACAAAGTATTAATATATATCATCATAAATTTGTCCTAATTATTGCAAAATTTGTAACGTAAATGTTTGTTATAAATTAGTTTTCTATATGATTTTATGACCAAATCCAATGGAGTCCAAAGCGTCCTAGTTAATAATTGATATTATTAATAGTTATCGTTTGTCTTGAATCAATAATAGCCTTGGAAAATTAGTTACAAAAAACCTAATTAATCTATGAATAAATCAAAAGCAATTCAGCACACATAGGTGCCAGTAGCTTTGATCCAGAACAAAAGAATCATAAATAATTGCTATTTCACATAGTTAAAAGTAAAATAATAATAATACTCGCCGGGACTTTCTAAAATATCGAAGCTACAGTTAGTAGAGTAGGGCTGTAAGCTCATGATGAGCAATAATTTATACTAATTCAGTAATCGAAAGAAATATGAATATTCATTGATCGGGTGTACAAATCTTGTTAGATTAATGTATATATTTACCTAACTCTAATTTTATGCTATTTAGATATTCCTACTACATTTTATACTAACCACAACTTGACATAACAATTTAAAATGAATCATAAACAGTTTTTGTAGATCCTACTATAATCCGGTTTAAGAAAAAAATCCGTATATTATATAATTTAATAATTGTCTATATAGTAAATTAGTCACGTAATAAATGTACTACCATATGAATCACATCTTGCACCGCCTTGAGCTGAACTGCAATAATATATAAGTAAAATATTTGTTTATTGACATTTATAAATAGAACAAGAACGACTAAATGTTCAAGAGTCATAATTAAATATGAAAGGAAAAGTATACGGTGAAGAAAATGCCCTCTTAATTGATTCAATATCAAGAATAGCATTTATATTCAATCATTCTTGCAACTGTCTGGAGTACCCCGGGGACCCATATTAGAATCATTGCATTTTTGTTTTATTTATCACACACACGTTCTTCATGCTGATGATTTGGAGCTCAACTGTAATATTTCTCCCATCATGCAATTTATAATTGGTACAACTGATCAGCATAAACAAATCTATCATGATCTATTCAACTTGAATGCAATAACCAAATTCACTTTCACTAAATAGTCCTGACATTAACATCGAATTCCAAATTGACATTATGAAGTTTCTATTTAATTCAAGTAACACCTGAGATTAATTCTAGTAAGACCATTTCTTGAAAATGGTTCCCTAAATCATAACTTTTTCAAAACATTTTTATTATGCCAACTTAAATAAGCTGATGATGGTGACCGATTTAGGCACCAAAATGTCCTGAATTTTAATTAAATATACCATGCATTCAGCATGACTTCTTTCACCATTACTTTCCTTGTAAAAACTATAATAATAGAATTACTCACAACAATTGAAATCAAATTTACTAGAGATAGCATGACTTTGCAACTTATATTGAGAAATAAACAGAAGCATGATTATTACAAAGTTTGACATCCCTCATCTGGATAGACAATAAGCCTCAATAAATTCAAAAATTAGAAAGCCTTCTTTCTATCAGATTCCAATTCAACAACAATATTAACTAAGAAAGCAAATATTCGATTCGGGAAGTTGTATCATAGATACATGACTTTTTCACCGGAAATGTGTTGACTTTTTGCAACAGAACAAAAAACTCAATAATAATTTGCATATTTACGCTATTAATTACTAAACCAGCTTGTTTATTATTCTATTCGTTAGTTTCTATTTGCAAAAAAAAATGTAATAAAAAACAAATTTTTATTTTATCTTTCATACATACTGTGGACATTTATTATAAATATATTTTATGTTATGGCCAATTAGGAATAAAAAGTAGTCAAATTTAGAATCATTTTGAGAAATTATTAAATTCCTGAATTCACATAAAGATTTGGATTAATCAAATTTGTGTGAAACGAACTTGAACCTGAAACGTGAGAAATATATACCGAGTCTGGGAAGTGGTCAAGTATTAAGCATTTTCTTTTAAATGCAAAATGCAAGGTGTTGAACGGTACTGTGAGGAATACTGAGAAAACTAAAAATGAACAATTTAGGTTGTTAAGAAGAGGAGTACGGGTAAGACGGGGAACCCTGCACTATGCTGAATACCAGAGCCGGAACTAGGGTATTGGCCGCCCGTGGCGAATCATAAAATTGCGCCCCTATTTTTGTATAGAGTATTATTATGAATATGAGGCAAAAAAGATATAATACGAAAAAATGAATCAAAAATCGATCTCATAATACAAAAAAAAACTGCTGTGGCCACACGGTACTTCCCGACCATAAAGTCCCTGCCCAGTTTCATCACTGTTTCAGAAATTTGGGGTGTCGCATCAATTAATTGCATATTTCAAAGTGGCATCTGACATTGTCAAAGTGACATCTGTCATTGTCAAAGTGACAGCTGTCATTGTCAAAGAGATAACTGTCAATGTTAAAGTGACAGATGGCAGTTATATTTTAGTCCTATTTAAAATAAGTATTCTTGAAAATAAATAGTCCTTTTCAAGATTTTCGGAGTCTTCAGTTCATTGGAACATACATGCAGTTTTGACATTTGATCGCCGGAAGTATAATTTAAAGATGGTAACGTGAATTCCACTAATTTTATCTTCCCGAGAGCTTTAAATTGATATCAAACTAGATATCATTTGAATAATTTGTAGAAGAAACAATTGATGATCGTTTAAATATCCTCTTTAAAACTTCCACTACAATTACATATCTCCGCAAGAGCTTTAATTTGATACCAAACACGATAGAGCTAAATTACCTAATTTAAAGGAACAATTGACGAACGTTTGCATGTGATGTCCGAATATGAGTGATAATAATTCTTATTTCACATTATGATTCTCATTATTTATTTGCTTCAGAAAAACAACGAATTTCATAAAAATTTGAATTTTAATAATGATAAATGGACCGCTGATAATTTCGAAAAATGTTCCGGGTAAATGTTGTGCCAAATTATTCGAGCATCAATTCTAGTCATTTTATATCCTATGATAAATACTATCATTTCTAAAATAAACGCAAAAAATTAAAAGGTTCCGTCAATAAAGTTTTGGTACCACTGGTTGAAAAAAACTCATCTACGAACTTGATCTTAGCTTTTTGATGAAAAACTTGAATATGAAATTTTGTTCGAAAATTCGTACGCGTTCTCAAGTTATCGTGCTTCCACACAGACGAACCGACAGACAGACCCACTTTTTTCAAGGTTTGTCTTTTGGGTTCAGTAGAGTCTAAAACCAGAATTAATTGATTTTGAACAATAGATGAAAAGTTAAAAGATAAAAATATATTCTTCTTCAACAAATCAAGCGTCGCGGGTGGCTCGGCATTCCTAACAAAATGCACTAAATGCAGAAGCTAGACTATTTGCTGATAGAGCAGTGTACATCTCCAATAACTAATTAACACATGTAAAGTTTTATAGTTGACCTTAAGATGAGATGGGTAGCAGGTAATATAACGGTATAAACTTTCTCAACCAAAACCCGTCATAAAATATTTCTTAAATTTGAATTTAAATGATTTGTTTAATGCAGTTCATAGGGTTTTGCGCCCCCTAGAAGTCTGCGCCCATGGCAGAGGCCACCTTCGCCACGCCCTAGTTCCGGCTCTGCTGAACACATAGGATAGAGCATTTACTGCCAACTTCAAATAAACATAATTTCAATGATAAAACCAATGAAGATGTTTGTCTTTGGTTGAAAATAAATGATTTTGGATAGTTTGGTTCTTAATTATATTCTTTCAAAGAGCTTTCATCGGCTGGAATATAGATTTTTTATATTTTGACAAAGCTACAATAGTATGTGTAGAGTGTGCAACGCTGTAGATTTTCGGTAGTATTTTCGACATTTAACGTTTAGTAGTGGTACTGGGTTTCATAATCAAATAAACTTATTGATGATAAATCTCCCTCAATAGAAGAATATCGATAGAAGAATAAATGGGTTACTGACTCAGTTTACCGTCAAGTCGAGGAAGTGATAATAGTTATTTAAGTATTAAGGTCAGTAAGAACATTTTACCGATTGAGAGTAATAGTTTGGCGCCTGAGCCTTGGCGGGGTTTCCAAATATTATACGAAATCGGTACTGTACTTATTGACCGTGATGCTTACAATTTTTTTTGCACGATTGGAAGATGTACCGAAAATATGGTTCCTAATTTTCTTTTTCAGATTGAGTTACTACTGATGATTGTTCATTCGCTGTCAGCTGTCAAGTTTGACATTTTATTGTGAATATTCAATTACAAATAAAGATAAATGAATGAATATTTTTTGTGAAAATCCATAATTTTTTACTTACCGCCTTTGCCCATGGGCGGTAAGTCAGCATAACTATAGTAACCACAGTTTGCCGATAAAATCAACATACCACCTCAAATAGAGGGCCGGTGAAAAAATTTGAAAACGCCCAATCGTGCCAAAAAAATTTTGTTCAATCCAATCGCGCACACTCTTCCTATTTTATCTCATGTGACAACGTTGCCAGGCGTATAATGACTTGAAAAATCTTAGTATCTCTTATACAATTTTTTTGGATAAAGATTCAATTTTCTCAGAGACTATGAACAAGACTTTTTTTAAATTTAGTACACTTCTTCATAAAACTTTCTTAGATATTTTGGCGATTTTTGTAATGCTGCCATTTCAGATAGTCAAGATAATGACGTATAAATCACTGTGAAAGCAGTCACGTGCATTCAACGCAATGTAATAACATGTCACTGAACTTTGACAATTTTCATCTCGATAACTAAAAACAAGGTTGAGTTCAAACTTCGCCAGAATTTTCTACATTATGCAAATAATATAGTGTAAAAATTACAAAAATTTCTCATATACTCTGATTTCGTTCCCAACAACCTTAAATTGTCACAAGTGATTATAATTTTGTCATCGGTAATATATTGATAAAAATCCGCTGTGGCCACACATAAATTTCATGTGCAGTTTCATCGCAGTTTCAGAAATTTAGAGTGTCGCATCAATTGATTGCATTTTTCAAAGCGAAAGCTGTCATTTTCAAAGTAACAGCTGTCATTGTCAAAGTAACAGCTGTCATTGTCAAAGTAACAGATGTCATTGTTAAAGTGACCGATGGCGGGTTGATTATTTTTTAGTCCTTACATAAAATAAGAATTTTTGAGAATAAAGAGTCCTTTTCTAGATTTTTGAGGTCTTTAATACATTGGAACATACAGTTTCGACATTTGATCACCGGAAGTGTAATTTGAAGATGAAAAAACTACTTAATTATTTATTTTTGATGTCACCAAGCTTATCTTCCCGAGAGCTTGAAATTGATTCCATCACTTGACATCATTTGAATGATTTGTGAAAGAAACAATTGACAATCGTTTAAATGTCCTCTTTGACACTGCTACAAGAATTATTTCCACAACAGCAATAATTTGATAGCAAACACGATAAAGCCAAATAACTTATTTGAAATAAACAATTGACGAATGTTTGCATGTGATGTCAAAATATGAGTGATACTAATTCCACATTTTAATTCTCATTATTTTTTTCGTTCAAAAAAATATAACGAATTTTATAATTCAAATTTTGATAATAACAAATGAACCGCTGATAATTTTGAAAAATGTTTCGTGTGAATGTTGTGCCAAATCATTCAAGGACTAGTTTCAGTTATTTCTTATTTTGTGATAAATACTACCGTTTATAAAATAAAAGCAAAAAACTGAAAAGTTTCATCAATAAAGTTTTGGTACCACTGATTGAAAAGAGCTCATCTACAAAATTGAATCGAGCTTTTTAATGAAAAACTTAAATATAAAATTTCAGTCGAAAATTTGTACGCATTCTCAAGTTGTGCTTCCAGACAAACCGATTTTTTAAAAATTGTTTTTCGAGTTCAGTAGTGTCTAGAACGTGAAGATTTATCAAAATCTCGAACTGTCAGAGAATTACGACCATTTTTCCTATTATATTATAGGTCGAGGATGTAAAAAATATCAATCTCATACATTTTTTCGTGAATAAAATTTCTCACGATTTTTTTTTCGTACGTTTAATTTTTACTGATTTTTTTTCGTCCGTTTGATATCCTACAGATTTTCGTGTTTCTCATATTTTTCACTTCAATTGGAAATGAGCTATATTTAGATTAATACCTGTATTACACGATTCAATCTATTCATAAAGATATTCATGAAGTCGTCCTTGAATTTCTTCGTGAATTTATTGTCAAGCAGAAAAATGTTGGTTCGTTTTTACACACGTGAAGATTTCCATCAATTTATTGTGAAGAATTTAATAGTACCAACTTTTGGTTTCTTGCAAGTTTCTGTAGAATTAGAAGTAAAATGAAATTAGAATTTTCACAGTATCTCTTTAGAATCAAACAAACTTTAGCGCAAAAAAGGTTGCAAGTAAACAAAGACAATGTCAAATTCAAAGGCTGGCAACGACAAAATGTGGAGAAAAAACCCTAGAAATCCCTAGAAAAGTTGTCGAAAAATAGAACACGTTCTAATTCGTCAATAAATTCATGAATTTCTTAATGAAGAAAAATTCACGACGTGTCTCGTATTACACGATCCAATAAATTCAAAATAATTTATTGATGAAGAAATTGAATCGCGTAATACAGGCATAAGATGCATGAATCATTTCTCCAGAAAAGGGAAAGTCGATTGGATCAGTTAACCCCAAAATAAAACAACAAGAAATATCGATAGCACAGGACCATCGCGGTTCTGCCGGTGGATTACCAGGCTGCTGAGGTCAATTATTATATTTATTAAAATAAAACAAAAAAAAATATTGATAGCACCGGGCTGCAGTGGACGAATCCCGCGGTTTGCTCGGGTGTTGCTGTCAATTATCATATTTTTAGGAGAAAGCTAATTGATCCAATTATATATTATTATTATCATACAGATGTACTTTTCAAAATCAATGAAAAAAAATTTACTGAAGAACCTGGGAAAACCGCGGGATGGCCACGGTAGTCCTATGCTATCAATATTTTTTCTTCTATTTTAGAGTTAACCGATCCGGTACATGAATATGGACTCTAATAAATACAAACAATCAATTTTGCTTTTGCTTTGTAATAATTCAGCTAAGGATATAACTGATTGATATATTCTGCAGGATTCGATAGACCGTTGGTCAAAAAGCTCAGACAAGCTGTTGTTATCTGAACCTCGTTTTGGATAAATATTATCACATCTAATCTGTGCGCCAGGTATTTTAGAAATCGTTTCTGTACATTCTCAACCTTATCTGCATGACGTTCATAAATTGAAGACCAAATCAGTGCTTCATATTCTAATTTTGATCTGACGAAACTTTTGTACAATATTTTCATTATTTCTATATTACTAAATTGTTTGCAATTTCCAGATAGGAATTCAAGGAGTTTAAGTGCTGCATTAACCATTTCGGTTACTTCCATTACAAAAGCCATTCATAAATCTTTGATGAAAGTTAAAGATAAAGATGCAAATACATTCTCTAATATTTTGAATTTGCTGCCTTCTTTGATTTATAACTGCAAGTCGTATCGGTTACCACTTATGTGTTAAGATTTTACCACTTAAATTGCAAGACTGTACTACTTACCATTAATTCAACCTTAAAATATCAAGTAGTTAGGGATACCACTAAAACTGCCATCATTACCACTTCAATTGCTTATGTAGCAATTGAAGTGGGACCATTTAGTTTTCGTTAATGACGAAGGAAAAAAAGAGAGCATGAATCACACTAGTCACTTAAAGCAATGCAAAGCAACTTTTTTTCTTGTTCCATTCTCGTGTATCGTCTTACATCGAGTTCTTTGTATTTATCACATATATATATATATATATATATATATATATATATATATATATATATATATATATATATATATATATATATATATATATATATATATATATATATATATATATATATATATATATATATATATATATATATATATATATATATATATATATATATATATATATATATATATATATATGTATATATATATATGTTCATTTCAATGTTAATTAGGACTAGAAGAACTAAAGCGACAGTTTGCAATAATTCAGTAAGAAATTATTTTCACTTCGTGTTCCTACGTCAATGTTCTAAAATAAGATGATACTATCCAGTATGCTTGCTTACCTTCTTCTGCGGCTAACCTGACGACTATTTTTAGTCACATAATTTATGTATCAATTTAATGATCATTTTATTTATTTGGTATGTTTTTATACGATAATGCAAGAAGTTTTCTGATTTATCTTGAAGAAATCTCTTTGAATTCTCACACTATATGAAATTTAGGCTTTCTTACCGGTTGTTGAGCTTTTTACGTTAAGCAAGATATCTTTTTATCTATTGTATGCTACATAAGATCCAAAAGGGTATAACAAAAATGAAGAAAGGTCTGACAAAATTAGATGTTCGTTATAATATTACATGGTTCGTCTCAGTGTTATCACAAAAAGCTTGAAAAATTGAAATGCTCTTTCTTTACCATCTCTTATATAATAAATAATAAAAAGTGTGAAATCAGACTAAATCACAGAATCACCTCCACCATATTGTCGACAGTTGTGTCTTATATTTGTTCTGTACCACGAATTATCGCACTCGTTTTCTTACAGATCTTTTTTGTTCATGTACTTCAAAAAGTCATATTTTTTTTTCAATCTTCTTAAATAAGTACGACATTAAAATTTGAAATCTTATAATCGAAAACGTATAGCCTCAAAAAATAAACTTCCTCAGATGATCTCCATTCTCCAATAAAATTTCCTGCACAATTATACGAATCTACTCCAGCATCTTATTAGGAACATTAATTCTGTCCCTCCCGCACGGCTTACTCTTGCTGCAGAGAAAGATAGAGCTAGTGCCTCTGGGCATCTTGGCGTGCGAGCATTTTCCCACGGAGTATGAATGGATAGTGAGTGACCAACAAGCAACAAGACTTCACTCTTGCTCCCAAGTAGCGGTAGCGTTGAGGTCACTCACCAAGAGTAGCACCTTGGACCGACAGAGAGAGATCAGTGCTGGGTGCCCACGAAGCCACGCGAAATGGAAGATGATAGAGTACTGCGATGCTTATAATTACCATTGTCAAAGATTGAATTGATGCCGTGATAATATTTAGATATGCTTGGATTTGCATTTGAATATGATTATTGACTAACGCGCCATTCTCAAGTTTGGACGATAGAAGTCATTATAACTAGGATAATTTTAATATAGCTCTCTGTAAAGGTGAAATTATAACTTTTTCAATATTTATTATGACTTAAGTCTACTCATATGAGACACGTTATAGGTTGCAATTCTTGACCAATTACAGTGACTTTTTTTGTATCAATTACTCAACTATCAGAGTAGTACTCTATCATATTTCATTGTGGATTTCTGATTCTATAAATAATTTTCTACAATATAATGATTTGGCGCAGTCGGTATCGCATATAACAAAACACCACCGTTCCTACAGTAAACTTTTTATTCTGTGTGTATTGTTTGAAATTATCCCTTTTTCATCTTAGTATAATTTCCAGCTGTGAAAATATTTTGAAAGTATTGATAATTGATTGTCATGTTATAATCTTAAGCTTGTTACAAATTCCTTTGGGACATACAAGTACAAACTTAATGGTCCGGAAAAAATATTTTTGTTTTAAGCTATTATTTAACGATGAAAAACAAGAATCTGGTCATTATTTAGAGCTCCACTAGTCATAAATTTAAAACAAGCTCATCAACGTAACACCGTCTTTTAGTACTGTAGTATTTCTATCCACATATTCCCACATCATTCTCATGTTAGAAGAGAAGTGAAGCGAATGAAACGTTTATAAACAACCAAAACAAAAGCAAAATCATCGGAAATCATTTAATTGAAAACTAATGAACTCTTACAAAAATAATTAAAGTTCTGCGCGCATTTATAATAGAGAATATTACATAAACCCAAGAGTAGTTGTTAAGCACAGGAAGTCACTGCAAAGAAACAATAAAAAGAAAAAGATGTAACCTAGTTCTGCGGGATGTGGGCGGAAGACTGCTCAATTTATGTAAATCCACCACTACAACTTATTAAAACGGTTTAGATATTTTTGACGACTTTTCTTTAATAGTTGCTTCGCACGTTGTTAGCTGGCGACGGTGGAATGATACAAAAAAATATATATATAGTCGTGAAATGGACTTCCGCTATGATCGTGACGTTGATATAATTGTAATTTGGGTTGTAACTCTCCGCGAGATTTTATCAAGAATATAAAGTTTATCTTTATTCCAAATTAAGAGTTTAATGCTAGTTTGCGAATAAGGAAATAGATAATTCGTAATATTGATGACGAATTCCACAGATTTATTCTTCTTTTCGAGTTATGTTTTATTTATCATTTCAAAATAGTTTACTGCTGGAATTAAAAATTTCAACTAGTCTTTGCCAGAAAGCAAAATTTTTCGAATTGGCATGAAGAGAGCTTTTGAAGTTAGACTAGCACATAATGATTTAATTGTGTTAGACACTCCTTATTTGCGCCATGAGTTCAAAAAGTGTAGAATTATTGAGCTCTATGAAATATACGTTGGAGTCACGATTCAAGTGATTAGTGGGTGATTTGGTGACGATTTCACGAGTTTAGTTTCAGTTGGAATGATTCAAAAGTAATTCCCTCTTTTTTCAAAACAGTGGTACCAACATTTCATTGATGGAGCTTTTTAGTTTCTTGCGTTTAGTCTACATATAAACGATAATATTTATCATAAAAAATAAAGAACTGAAATTGATCCCTGTATAATTTGAAACAACATTTACCGGAAAAAAATTTCAAAATTATTAGCGTTCATTTGTTATTATTGAAATTTGAATTATTATAAAATTCGTTGTCTTTCGGAAGCATGCGAAGATATTAAATAATAAAAATAATAATGTGAAATTAGAATTAATATTACTCATATTTGGACATCACATGCAAACGTTCGTCAATTGTTTTTCTCTATGAATAAGTAATTTGGTTATATCATGTTTAGTGATTCTTGTAAGTCATGGATATTTAAACGATTGTCAATTGTTTTTCCTCAAAAAGTTATTCAAATGATGTCTTATATCAATTTAAGACTCTCGGAGAGATAGGCTTAGTAGAAAACTGGGATAAATAATTTTTCCAATTGTTAGGAACTCATTTTTTTCAAATTTAAGCAGGTTTTGCCAAGTTTGAGATAATCTGAAGTAACTGAGCAAAAAAACTAATGGTCATTATAAAATAAAATAGTAATTGTATATAACTATCATCTGTCACTTTGACAAAGACAGCTGTCATTTTAAAATTTGCAATAAATTGATACGACAATCTAAATTTATTGCGCAAGAATAAAACTGGTTAAAAATTTTATAGTCGGTGCTCACAGCAGATTTTTTGCTCTATCAAATTGTTGTTATTGTTCCGTCTAACAAAGTGTTAGCGAATGTTGATTTATTCAGTTGTTTCTGAGTGAACTTCAACCTATTTGCCATTCTGAAAAACTAATTCATAATTTATTGATACTTGAATCCAAAAATTTTGGTCAAACACGAATTTCGTTCCTCTTTCCATCCCCTTTGTAAGCATATTACATGCACGAAGGAATGTGAGATTTGGCATACTTGAAGTTTATATGGAGAAGGTGCGCAGAAAGCAAAAATTAAATATAGGGTGTTCCATTTTAATATTAATATGTGAAGAGAAAACTTTCCATCCCCTTTTAGAGCATTAGCATGCTGCACGGAGAAATGTTAGATTTGGCATACTTAAAGTTTATATGGATTAGGTGTGCTGTGATGAAACTTATATACATGTTGTCCTATTTAAGTAATATATTAATACGTGGAAAAATAACTTTGTACCCCTTTTAAATCATATTGAGTGAGATTTGACATAGATACTTGAAGTTTTAATCTATATGTAATATATGAAGAGCAAATTTTGTATCCTTTTCAAGTATATTGCGCGCACAAAGGAATGTGAGAATTGGCATACTTGAAGTTTATATGAAGAAGGAGTGCAGAAAGCTTGAATTATATACAGGATCTCCTATTTTAGGTCTACGTGGAGAGAAAACTTTGTAACGCACGCATGAAGGAATGTGAGATTTGGCATATTTAAAGTTTATATAAAGAATAAATGCAGAAAGCTAAAATGATATACAGGCTGTCCCATTTCAAATTAACTTAGCAATATATTTAATTACGGTCGAATTTCGACCACTGGGCGATCACTAGTATTGTTGTACAAGTACACACACACAAAATTCAATTTACTCAAGATAGGTAGTCAATATTACACTCATTCAAATTCACATCATAAGTCATTCTATTCAAAGATATTATTGTAACGTGCGAGAGTGTGAAGGCTCGTAGAGGTAACCTTGCATGGGCGGAGCATTTCGCTCTCTCAAATCACTCCGCCCGATGAAAGCCTCTAGCAATATTCCAGAAATGTGGTAGAACATTCGAGAAATGGATATTTCTATAATAAACGCAAGCAAACGATTTGAGAGTAGTGAAATGGTGAATCTAGAACAGTGAATATCAAACAGTGAAGTGAACGGTGTATATAAATAGTTAAATATAAATATCTGCGACTTTGTTCAAGTTAGTAGTAAGTGATAAATAAATAATATAGTGTTGTTAGTGACATCCAGAAGAACAAAACTTTTATTTTATTTTAAATTATTAAATAGTGACTCTTATTTAATTATAAACTATTTCTTCAAGCAATAAACATTACATTATAATCAAAATTTCCACAGTTCCAGTTCCAATAAGTAGTTTTGGCTATAAATGGGGTCTTCTTTTTTGTTACCTCCCAAAGTAGCACCTGACATATTTTTCAAGGTGTGGTTTTATTGTTTTCTTTATTTGGTGGAGTACAACCAAATGGTACTCGATAAGTTCCCAAGTGCAATTGATGAATATTAGAATCACTCTATTTTACTGCAGTTTGCATAGTAGACACGATATAATTGTAACAGGTGACAAATATTCTATAAAACCATATTGGGACTCATCAGTATAATCTAGCAAATTATCTTCCATCAAAAGCCAACAGCTCTCAATTCTATTATTAATAGCATCCGTTCACAATTAATTATCTTTCTTTATCTGATACCTTGTAGTTTTTGTTTCCTCCGTTCATTTGTTTATTTGTGATATTGAGTGATCTAGCGCGCGGTTCTTAATTCCGTCAAAGCGTTGTTCAGATGTTTTATGATAGTGGGAGAAGGAAATGTGTAATACAGAGTCGCCATTACATAATTCATTGATGGTTGCCATCAGATAATTTTATTGGGATTGTATAGCACATAAGATGAAGAGGTATTTTAACAGCTTCTTGATAAAAACAAGATACACTTGTAGTAGGTGCAATAAATGAGTATTAGGAAGCGGGAACTGAAAAATGTTTTATGAGGTTATAATCATAAAGCTATAAGAGTCACCTTTCTAGAAATTATTATCAATTTGTAGAATTTGTTGCTTTTCCTTCCATCACAGCATCCACAAGGAGCACCTCGCACCTCGCAAGAGGCTATTTCCTCAGAGCAATTGAGAGGCAAAGAGAGTTTCACTCCATGAATGAAGCTCAGGTCGCGTGGCCGCATGTGACGTCATGGAACCTGTTGCACCTGATGATGGTGCGGGGTTAGGGGTGAGGGCGCCACTGCGGCACCGACTACAGTGGCGTCACATCCGATATGAATATAACGCAATACTGATCAAGAAGTTTGAGTCGTTGATGCTTAATCTCCTTCTGGAGTATTCAAGAAATTTAGAATCATACAGCTCTATTGATTATTTGTTTGTCACGACTTGCTTGCAGTTCATCTTGGAAATCTTTTTCAGCAGCACTGAAGTACCTCGACGACTCCACAGCCTACCAAATTCATCAGAGCCAAACAGCTCAGTACATGAAACGTGTTTTTTCATCATCAAATTGTTTTTGTTGTTGACTAATACCCGATTGCAGAAACGTTCATCAAATTCAAATATCTTCCAAAATAAACAATATAAAATCGAATTATTGACATACATATCAATACATTCAATAATATATTCGATTGAATATTGTTTATTTTGATGGATGAAGTATGTTTCGTAAGATATCTTGCCTACGTCACTGCAGCAGCCCAACTTATGTTTCTCGGGGCGATGCGAGCGAACACGGAACAAGATCAAGTGAACAGCTGAAGACCTCAAGAACTGGAGAACAAGAAGTGGAAGCGTGTTGTGATCTACGAGGCTGATGGTCAAGACTTAGTTCACACGCTTGAGAACGACCAGCGGGCAAATAGAGCCGCGAGCTGATAGATACATCACAACGCACCCACGCAATACAAGCCTCATTTGTAAGATTTTAATCTCTGTATGTCTTGTAAGGAAGTATTGGGGAGAATGAACATGCTTTATCTATAGAACTATGAGATATATTCGGTATCAAACAAAAAAACAATATAATTCTATAGGTTATTGAACGTAGGTGAATCAACAAGATCACATTTTTTTCTAACGTTAGGTGTCAATAATTTCTCTTCTGGTCCTCCATTACCAATTTATGAAACGTAACTGCAACAGTTCATGCACAAGGTGCTCATAATTTTTCTGATTATTTACAGCGTAATGAATGTAATTCTAATAATAATGTTCAGTGCTTTGATGGTATAATCTGACCACACGCAAACATAAATTATTGTCAATAAAATTCGCTTCTCTGAACGCAGCTAACAATAAAATGCATTTAACATACATAGCGAAAATAGACCAAAGTATAAAACCGCATCATTTGTCACAAGAAACGAATTATAATAAACGACCAATGCTTTGTGAATTATATTCTGACTCATTCAACAAGAAATCAAGTAAATATAGCAGAAAGAATACACACCTTTACTTCATTAACAAGTCAACAAATAACACGGAAACAAATTGTTATGAAACGAATCGATTTCATGGTCAACCCCGACAGATTTCAAATTCAAATTTGGAAGATGCTGAAAAACCAATACAATCAGGTATTGGATTACATCATTTGATTTTAGAAAAACAGGCACAGGTCTTTTATTCTATTTCAGAATACGCGTATTATCTTAATACTAAAAACAATTCTTGAGAGCGCGTAGCTGTAAATCGTTCAAAGGTTCATGGTGTTCCCTAACTCAACGTGAAATAAGTGCTCCCTAACTCAACAGGGGTTCAGTGCTCCTTTACTCAACGTAGAATCAAGAGAACCGGAGGAGTATGCCAGCAACGAAGAAGCTGCAATTGAGACGTCATTTCTATCCCTCAATGCGTCAGCGAGCACTAACTACTGATAAATCCCCCCCCGTTGAATCTCAACACAGGGTAAATACACGAGGGAGCGCTATAAATATTTACAAGTAACTGGATTTTGCTTTATTATTACCTAATTTGTTTTACTGGTTTGCATATCTGTATACTCTAGTTTACTTTGAGAAAAACATACACAGATCTTTTATTTTGTTTCAAAATCGATGTATCATCTTGATTCTAGAGGATTATGAATCCAACCAAAAACAACTCTTGTAAATTGTAATAAGGTTACTGGATTGCCCTGACTTAACTTTAGTGATGGACAGGACCGAAACCGAAATGAGACTAGATGGTAACGGTATCGGTATCAATTTTGAAATATTTGTCTCGATATCGGTTTTAAAGTCTCTAGAGTATCGAAACTTTGAGTGATACTCAATCTGACTGTTTTCTGGTAATCAGTCCACTCTGATATACTTATTTTTGATGACGTCACACGGTCACAGTGCACAAAATCTCAGCCGACTGAATTCCCAAAATATATGTGATTAAATTTTGTACCCTCACAAGTTTGTAATCAAGAGAGAATACTCTAAAATATTATACAAACTAGGGGCTCAAGAGGTGAAAAACAGAGTAAAAGTATGTAAGTAGGAACTCAAAAAATGAACTTTATTATAAGCAAATAGAATAAAACAACTTAAAAAAAATTGGCGGCTTTATGACTGAATAAAAATAAGTCATCTGGAGGCTTCGTCTGACAGCCAATTTTTTTTTCTACTAAATTTCCGAGACTTTCGAGATCAAGATCCATATAGGCTACGTGCATGAAGTCTACTAGCGCCTCTAGCGGGCAATGGAGAACGATTGAACTCCCATTTTATCATTGTTTCATACCTATAATTTTTTAAATGTACTAATATTATTCAATTCAGATATGTGCGTATAACATAACTTGCATAGCATAAAAGGTACGTTGAAATTATTTATTTTGGGTATTCTTTTCTTCAACTATTAGAGAAAACGTCTTAATTCGTCCAAATTGACAGGATAACCTCAAATTATGACGCCGATGATCTTGCGGATCGGATTTGTATGTATCAAACACTGTATCCCTTTTACCGAAGAAGCATTGAAAAAAAGCGTGAAATTAGTTTTGCCATATTAAACATGTTGAAGAATATGCTGCTGACAATATTAACAACAAAATTATAAATTAGAGATAGAGGTAAATTCATTATTTCAAAATCTATGAAGTATTTATCTAATTCCACAATTGAATTTCGAACATCTTTGTTATATAGATTAATAGTGTGAGACAGATGATACTTTTTTACCGCTAAGATCCAATTCACTCGTTTTTTTATGTTATAACTGCGTACATGAAATCTTTGAAATTAAATTCCACTTGAATCATTCTTAACACAACAGCTTGAAACAGAACAAGTGTTTTCCTAAGTTTTATATGCAATTATTTTGACTTTTAAACTACAATGCTCGATAACGTATTCTGAGAAATGGAGTTCGATGCTTACAATGGTGCTCACCATGAGCGCTTGCATCGATATTTGTTCAAACTCCGCTCCCTTGTACACAGCCTATAGTTTTGGTCTCGAAGCACTTGGTGTCAGTCACAGTCTTGATTTTAAAAAGCTAGTATCGGCATTGGTGTTAGTCTTGAAATCGAAGCTGATACCAAGAATTTTACATCACTACGTACTCAATGTGGGATCACAAGCAACAGAGGAATACATCAATAATTGGTGCTTCCTGGCGAAACGCGAAAACTTGTGACAGGCGCTAGTTCTATCCCTCGAAGCGCCAGGAAGCGCCGACTATCAACAGTACTGACGTAGATACTTCCCAGTTGCGTCCCAATACAGAATAAATACGTCAGAAAGCGCTATTAATACTAACAATTAACAGGACTTGTAGTAGGAGAGCTGGCAACGTATTTACTTTTATTATTTCAGCAGTAATAAGAATGAGAAACACTAGACAGGGAATGGAAGATCTGGCAACTCGACACTGGGGGTATAGTGACCCCTAAGCATTAAAGGGGGTGAGAAAAAGAAAGAATTTTATACACATAAAAATTATTGCAAGACCAAGTTCTTGGAACCTAATGGTTGTCAGACCACCATTTATGTGATTTCTTCTTTATCTTGTCAGCCGTGAAATCGGCTTTGTGCCTGATAGATGGTGTTGTCTGTAGTTTTTGCTGTAGCGCACCTTTTATCGTAATGAGTTTATACACTCTTGGGATCCAAGTCATGACATCTTAGGCTTGGCTGTACTGTACTGAGGAGTCCTAATAAGGACGAAACATATGTCTACAGTTGCATCCCCGATCTAAGATGATGGTGGCTTCAGCCCCGACTCTTAGATTCGAATTTTCTATGGAAAACAATTCTTTTTTAGAATTATTCATTTTTTGAATGTTCCATAGCACAAGCACCTCACATATTTCACAGTTTTTGTGTGAAATTTTTATTTATGTGATTTCTTCTTCACCATAAAGTTGCTTGTGAAAAAGGTTGCATTTTAGTCATTCCAGCAGTTCTGAGTTTTCTATATATTGAATTTGGAAGGATTTCATATACATGAAAAATATTGCCATATTAAATTATAGTGATCTAATGGTTGCCAGATCGCTATAAAAAGAATTTAATTTTGATTATTTCAGCAAAGCTGGATTTCTAGTATAATTGTCAATACATCTAGAGGATGAATAATTATTCCCAAAGAAAAACAAAAGTTTGGAACCGAACACCTTTACGGATCACACAGTTTCATTAAGTGCGAGCAGGTTAACCTTTTGCAGAAAGGATGCCTATTCAGAATGTTATTTATCATGGAATAGCTTCAACTTTTTTTACAAATACATGAATTTTTCTCTTCTAAAGTATTCTTCAACAATTGTAATTTTTTCATTTTGAGCTCAAAATAATTGTTCAATGTTGTTAATTTGGAAGGTGATTTCATGGAAAATAAATTGTTAGAAAATAATCGATCTCAGAAATTCTTATTTTGTTTTATTATATGAATATTGGAAAAATAACAACATATTCTTCAGTTATCATCATCATCCGCACCGTTCTCATTCTCATTTTCTTCTTCATCTTCATTAAGATCAGCATAATTTTAATACAAAATAATTGCTATCTATGGAACTTTTTCTATTCAACTTCATGGTGATCTTGTAACCATCAGATCCCGAGAATTTTATTTGGCAATATTTTCTATGTGCATGAAATCTTCTTAAATTGGATCATAAAAAGATTCAGCTCTGCTGAAATGACCAAAATTAAACTTTTTATCATACATTTTCATGATAGTCTGGCAACCATTAGGTCCCGAGAATTTGGTCTGGCAATAATTTTCAGGTGAATGAAATCCGTTCGAATTTAACATATCTAAAATCCTAAGCTGCTGGAATATATAAACTTCTACTTTTTCTCCACCCCCTTCGATGCTTAGGGATCATCAAATCTCCCAGTGTCTGAGTGCCAGACTTTCCATTCTCTGTCTAGTGTGTCAAGAAACACCTGTGTACTCATTCTTATGATTGTTGAAATAAACAAAATAATGATGCCAGCTCCTAGTATATGGGCTTTATCAAATCCCATACCTTTCTACCGAAACGCGAACACGGAGATTGGCCGTATTTCAGAAAAAATTGTTTTTGTAGATTGCTTGCACATTTTCATTTGGACCCAGTTATTCAACCCTGCCGGTATAGAAGTTGAATGATGAAATGAAAACCTGTCACAATTTCAAAGCACATATCTCCCAAATTAGAATGATCTATCGAAGGCTTATAAAAAGCTTATGTAGTGCATTTATTATAAAACCAATTCCATTCCTGCATCATTCAACCTTCAAATATAGTAACATGAAATATTGTTTGGATCTCCTAAAATGATAACTGTAGGATAATTAATCAAATACTAGTAGGAAGTTCATGAAGTGTCTTTTATTATAAAACCAGATTCAACCCTCCATCTTTTAATCCTGGTGGCATGAAGGGTAGAATAATATGATAATAAGTTCATATATGCTTGTGTATTAATTGTAGAATGATGAATCGAACAATGTTAGTACCATTTATCACAAAACCAATGTCAACCCTTGATATCTTCCATCTTACTAACACTACGTACAACTCCTGAAATATTGGTTACCATATTAACTGAATTCAATTCATCTCCCATTTTGAAGAGCTTGAAGCAAACAATCACTTTTTCCTCGTTATTTGTACATAAAATCCAATCTATATAAGAAATTTCACTTTTAGCATTACGGAAAGTACCCCTAAAGTTCTGATGATCGAGGAATGAGTGACAAGATCGAGAAACTTCACTTATCAGCAAATCCTTAAGTAGTAGGACTTTAAGAATAAGGTACATTCAATGAGCTTGATGTCTTCATCGTGTCCTGAAAATTTAAGACCTGAAGCTATACGAGGGTTCAAAAATACGGAGGAAGGTGGACAGTGCTAGATTTGGTGGAGGTACGGTAGTGGACAATTTCGGCAATTTTTGAAGGCCCTGACTACATTAACTCCGGTGATAGAAAATGGGATTAGAATTCTTGTTGATCATGCGTCCGAAAATAATTGCCTATTAACGCAATCGCTATTTTTATTTCAGATTTGAATGCTTTTGACCTGAAGAAACACATAGGTATAACCCGAGTTTAATAGAAAAAATTAATAATGAATGTATTCAATAGAAATATCAATTCAGTTTAAAAACTCTTAAATGTAGGTACTTATCTGAGTACATATAATCCCTTGCTATTAAACATATATTTTTTGCTTCTTAGCCATCTCATTACTGCCACCTTACAAACGCAAAATCCTCCAAAACAACATCCGGTGATTGTACAATGCGTCAATTATACCCGTATAAATTGGCTACACTGTATATACTTTACACAAAAATAAATAAAATAAAAGACTAACATCAAGAAAATTGACATTCAATACAGACGTAAACGAGGTAAATAAGACATTTGATTTGAAGGGCAACAAAACACAAAAATTGTCTTGACAAAATAAAGAGGTGGCTTGGGATGAATATATGGTCTATCAATTAATATGCAAAAACTTATTTGAATTGTAATCAAATTAAATAATAAGAAGAAATAACGTTGAAATAGTAAGTACCCCGTGATTTTTTCCCCTTCAATAAATTCTTATTTATGATTGCAGTGCTATTTTAGGCTTATATAGTTCATCCAACATTGTCCCACTTCTGAATAATATAATTGGTTCAACCCCGCCAAATAAACTTTTGTTTCCACAATCACATTCTCGTTTTACAGTCGTTAACCATTTTTTAAGATTTAAGAATAGATAGTAGTCCAAAGGAGCCTTTGGACAATCAATTTTGCAACCACAATTCCAGAGGAGTGGAAAATGACTTTTAGGGATCAATTGTAATCGCACCTAATAGTTGGGAATGCTGGCTACATTAGACAGACACAAGAAAAATGAGCATTGGATTATTTGTTGTTAAATTTGATTTTATAAATAGGAAATCAATTATTTTGGTGTAAATATCCCAATGTACGCCCGTAAAATTTACAAATTAACAAAGGTTGTGTCGAATCAGTAACGGTACACCCGACCTGATAATTATAATATTACAAAACCTCGGTAAAAAATTAATTGATCAGCGATTTCTACATCCTGTACTAAACTGTATGGAGGGGATGAATGAACGGCACATGTGGGGCATGCAGCGGGGGCCATTCTAACTATAGAACTGTGTCGACGCAGAAAAAATCAAATAAGTAAAGCAAAACTTGGTTCATTCACATTCTCTGTTGTTTTATGAATGTAGAAATGAAAGTTGGGCCAGAATGAAATAAACGAGAACGATAAATCTTTTCTTTCCTCCTCCCTCTTCTAGTTTTTAATAACTACTCACTGAGGAAGTACTTTGAGTGTAATTATTAATTCTACGGGTATTATGCTTTATTTATTATTTGTTTATTCATTCCAGACTTTGTACCTTTAGGTTAATGTCTTAATGGGAAAATACAACATTATAAATAAATTACAGTCTTCCTCAGGGATACCAACATTACCAACCAGTAATTTTCTAGAACTAACTTATGAAGGCATTTTGTAACGCTGTGTTAAAAATGTCTCAAGATGAGTTAGTTTTATTGTAGGATATATTTCACAGGAAGCTTAAAACCAGGCTTGGTTTCTACTGTAACTGATTATCAAACGTTTCCAATTGGTTTTTTTCATTGAAGAAATTTTAAGCGTGGTTTAATCCATTTGTAACGCATTCCAAAAGTATGACAACTGATAATTCAATAACTCAATTGTTTTTCGGCTAAGTTGAACGAACCAGAAAAATTGATGTTTTACAATTAGAAAATGATCAAATAATAGCTCTATTTATAGAAAAAAAAAAAATTAAAGTGCCTGTGATTTCACAATAAAGACTTTTTTCTCAATCTCATATAGCTATTTGGAGAATACCAAAACTCAAAATTGTTTGTCTGGGCTAATCTCCAAAACGGCTGAATCAATTGGGTTGAAACTTTCTACACTTATTGCTAGTTCTTGTACAATTGTTGCTGGCACTAGCATAAAGATGCACGAGTCGTGATTGTTCATTTTTTTATCGTTTCTCCGATTTAGATGATACTTTGTAAGGTTGTTGGCAATTGCGTGAAAGTTTCTGACACAGTAATATTGATGTACAACAGGAAGCGCGCGAGTCGCATCAGATAATTGTTCGTTCGCACATCGTTCATCTGATTGAATTGAAACTTGGACCAGTTGTTTTTTAAAAGCCCATGATATAGTGCTATCAAAAAACGGTTCCCGCTGCAGCCTAAATATTTCTCCTTATTAATTTCTACGAAAAAAAAATACACTATTATATTCACTTTGTTCTCTGGCTGGCTGAGTTATCAGCAACTACAGCACTTACAGACTTGCAACTTGTACTAAATGAAAGCTGCTGTTTCGTAGGTTTGCACAAACTGTTTGATTTTCTTATTCATACACCCAGTTTTGGATAAAAAATTAAATGAAAATTCAAAATGTAATTACTGCTGAACTATGAATAATTAAAATCTAAAAATTGTTGCACAGAATGAGCAGCATGTCAATAATTGAATTCTATATCTTAAATTTCGAATTGATATCAGATAGTATACATTTTATTGAAACTATTTATCTCAATATCTCGCGAGTTACACTAGATATTGACATGCGGTTTTCGATGTTAGAATCAGAATGAGTTGAACTTTTGTTTTTATGTTCAGTTCAGACCAGTACATGATCACCCGCTACTCATTTTCTTAAATCTGTAGTTTTGGAAGAAATTGTACCAAATTTTCAGGAAATCTTTTTTTATGTAACTTTGATAATGATCCATTTATTATTTTAAGGTACAAATTTTGAGTTTTATTTCTTATAAAGTCAATTAAACCGGATAACCCTAGAATGACGTTACAAGAAATCAATAGCAAACCTCGTTTTTCCCGTGAGTGCTGCTTAATTTTTTTGTTAATTGATTTCGGAATATTACTGCAGACGAAGCCTGCGGTTTATGAGGCTGAAGTCAAATATTAATTATTTTCTCACTGATTTCAAAAAGTTGCCACAGGTGGAACATACGGTTTTCCCGGTTGTTGCAGTCAATTTTTGTTTTCATTGATCTCGAAAAATTATCGGTTTGTCCGATTGCTGTAATCAATTATATTTTGAAGAGAAAGTTAATTGGATTGATTGACCATAAAATAAAACAACAAGAAATATGGGCAGAATGGGGCTACCGCGGGTGGTGTCTGCTGTTTCTTCAGATGCTGCAGTCAATTATTATTATATTTTCATTAATTTATGCGATCGAAGCTCCAGGTAACAGTTAGTCGTTTCATAAAGTAAGAAATAAATTTAGTGCATTTCATTCACAATGTTGGCGACAATTTATAATTGGTATAGCCTACAAATATAACTTTGATGAGTGGAGTATACGCTAGCTGTGTAGCTTTAGTGGCGACGCCACATAGGCTTTCTATATGAACTTGTAATGTTAATTTGTGTGAGAACTGATGTGTCATTTCGATCGGATGGTATTAGTTTATTGACAAGTTTCGTTACATAAAATGCTATAAAAAAGGAATTAGTAGTGTTGAACGTAGTATCGTTGGATATTATAATAAATTTCTTATCCTGGGAGCAAATGCATTAAAAGCAGTGAACCATTGCATTGCTATATAATAGGGGAAGTATTATAATCGTCATTTTTTTAAAGTTCACGTTTCAGAACCTAATTTTAAGAAAAGTTGGTCTGTCTGTCGGTCTGTTTAAAAGCACGATAACGTGAGAACACATACGAATTTTCGAGTGGAATTTTATATTCAAGTTTTTTATTAAAAAGCTAGGTTTAAGTTCGTTGATGAGCTCTTTTTCAATCAGTGCTACCAAAAATTTACTGATGGAACTCTTTAATTTTTTGCATTTATTTTAAAAACGGTAATATTTATCATAAAATATAAAATAACTGATATTGATTCTTGATTAATTTAGAACAACATTCACCCAAAATATTTTCTAAAATTATTAGCGGCTCATTTGTTATTATTGAAATTTGAATTATAATAAAATTAGTTATATTTCTCTGAAGCAAAGAAATAATGAGAATCATAATGTGAAATTATATAATTATTACTCATATTTGGATATCACATGCAAACATTCGTTGTATGATATCAAATTAAAGCTCCTGCGAGAATAATTCTAGTATAAGTTCCAAAAAGGATATAAACGATTGGAAATTGTTTTTTTTACAAGTTATTTAAATGATGTCTAGTTTGGTATAAATTTAAAGCTCTCGGAGAGACAAGCTTGGTAAAAATATAAAGTAAATAATCAATTACATTTTGAAATTACACTCTCGGCAATTAAATGTCAGAACTGTATGTTCTAACGAATAAAAACATAAGAAATCTGGAAAAACAGTGTTCATTTTAAAAAATATTTACTTTTATGTAAGGCTTTAAATACAACCGTAATTTGTCACTTCAACAATGACAGCTGTCACTTTGAGAACAATAGCTGTCACTTTAACAATGACAGCTGTCACTTTGACAATAACAGCTGTCACTTTGACAATGACAGCTGTCACTTTGACAACGACAGCCGTCACTTTGGAATATGCAATTAATTGATGCGAAACACTACATTCATAAGACAGCGATGAAACTGGCTATGAAATTTAAGGTATTATTTATTTGTGATTATGGACATACGGCACCCTATTAATCAAAATAGCAGCATTTTCTCAAAACAAGCTGCCAATGAAGCTTCCAACTTTTTCTTTCATTACACTGTGATATGTATGATGTAGCTGAAGTGCGTCGCTTAATTACCATTTATACAAGTGGAAAAATATTTTGCTACCATCGTAGTCATGTCAATCATTCATTTGAAACTTAAAAAATATCTGTACTTTGGCAATACATTGAAATCTTTGCTTATCTCGATAATACTATTTTTGCATATGTTGTAAGATGAGATAAATTTGTCTCTGAGATAAACAAATTGATCTATTGATCATATTTATATCTCACTGCCAAATATAGTTATTTTTGTATTAAGTGTGCGAAGTGATTGTTTTTTTTGTTGCGCGTGAGAATGTCAATTTTAACCGAGACCGCAAGGTCGAGGTAACAAATTCATTCGGAAGCGCAACAAAATACAACCACTTCGCACACAAAATACAACCAATATTTTTTCGCCAAATGTCAAAAAATAATAGATCAACAATAATTATTGTTTTATTCAGTAAAATGTAGGAAAAAAAGTATAAACTATAGTTAATTTGCAGTCACCTGGGTATTGTCACCAAAACTATGCGCAATTGTTGTTTGATAAATAAAGAATTGTCAACAATTAATTTTTATATATAAAAATAAGTAGTTTTGTGTACAAATTCATATTTCTTTTTTGTTAAATACCTGTTTGTTTCTATCCTTGTAGCATTACTTAACTGAATTATATTAGATTAGGTGTGCAAAAGTAGAATTTATTTTTTCACTAGTGAAAAAATATGTTCATGTTTTCACTAGTGAAAAAATCACGAACTTTGCGTATCCATAACAATACAAAAATATCATGTTTTTTTGACAGTTGGCGAAAAAATTAATTTTTATTTATGATTTGACGTATTTTTCCAGTTGGTGAATTTCTTAAAAATTAAATTGTCTGCACAAGTTCATTGCACTTTCAAAGGAAACAGCTGAAGAAAACAGTCAAAATATGTTGTGCCATCTATGAGCGGCGATTAAACTAACTGTTATTCTCAAACATTGAGATAAAATCTGAACAATTAATTTGAAGAAAGCGGTGGAATAATGGAATATTGAATGGAATTCAATTCTAAAATAATGAATTTTATGAATAATTTAAATTAAAATATCGCTATAATTCTAAAAGCTTATATTCTTATGGAACATAAATTATAATTTAAAATAAATTTACTCTGAACAAATTAAATTAGGTGAGTTAATTAATTTTTTTTTTTCTGAAATATTAGATTTGATGTTTTATTTGTTTAGCAGATCAATTAAAACAACCCGAGAGTGAAGTTTGTGATAATATGAGAAAAATGATTACACATGCACTCTCCTATGTATGAGTGGACAAGATTTTGACATGGAATACGTTAACATAGCCACTGTAAATTTGTAGTAAAAAATGACAGTTCGGAAAACGTTGCAAACATATTCGCTGTGTTAATTGCAGTGTTTTTCTAAACTTCATCATATAGCTACATGTTTGCGAAATCGCTATTAGCAGAGATTGACATTTTTACAGGTTTAAACTTTTGTGATAATTTTTAATCTATCTTTTTTCCAGAATTTATTTGAAGGAGTATGTTAAAATCAATTTTTCATTGTTACTGCTACTGGATCAAATGATTATAGAAGCACCTGATTGACTTGTCAAATTGAATGGGGTAAAAATACTAAAAAAAATTGAGACAGCAACTGACAAAAGATTAGAGTATCAACTTGAGATTAGATTTAAAAATAGGTCATATTTTTAGGACTGTCGGCGCTTTTTAGTCTGTATAAGAATAGGTACGGTGTTTCCAGGATGTATAGCAATATAAATAACTATTATTACCGTGAAATTATAAGTTTGAAAGGAAATATATAACATCTAAGGAACAGAATCATTGATTTACATTGTGCACTGTGAAAACTATAATACAGTAACAATATTCTTGAAGCTGGACATCCCGTGTCGTTGACATAAGGTGACACGACTTATCAATATGATAATTACCCCGTAATCATTAAAACTAATTAATTCTTTCCTGTACGACCGGCTTCCTACACTTTACGATCAGTAACTTATGTTGATGCAGCTTCCGCGCGCTGCTTTGACTCAACTCAAGCATTTGACTTTCATTTTGATACGATCAAT
Organism: Dromius quadrimaculatus; assembly: GCA_963989225.1. NCBI lineage: Eukaryota > Metazoa > Arthropoda > Insecta > Coleoptera > Carabidae > Dromius > Dromius quadrimaculatus. The sequence goes on from OZ022328.1 coordinate 12,764,878, forward strand.
TAATCTCGCAGAGAAATGATTTTTTTCGGGTTGTTATGAATGAAAAGTAGTACAACTAAAGTTGTGAATGAACGGTGAAAGATAGTAGAAACTATGAATGGAGCAGGACGCTTATGTACAATTTCCTGTGTTTATATAAATGAATTGGAATGCTGTCTCCGCTACGATTCTTGAATTTATTATACTATTAAATTGTATGGGATTTGCCATGTAAACACACACTTGGATATATTTATGGTAATAATTTTACTCGATTTCGCTAGTATGTTTGCCATCTGTACTTTTTTAACCGATAATTTTTCGATGAATATATCAAAGACAATGGTGGTTTCTTGGTTAAAAAGCCAGCAGGCAGCTTACTTTTAAATATGTAGCGCATGCGTTATCACATTCATAACTTGCCAAATCAAAAATACCACGTGTTCTAGTATAGCAAATGTACATATTTCAAATTGAAGAAACGAGATAGTGAAAATAAATAGCGCAAATTTAAAGAGTCTAGGAAGTTAAAAATATAGTAATGATTAAAATTATTAATTTATTACTGCTCTATTTGAATTGAGATTCAAGCTAATACAAATGTACGCTATACCATAATAGAGCTAATCAATCAAAACTGAATAAGTCTTTTTTCTTCACTTAATTTGTTACTTTAGAAAAGGATCGTCATATTTCATTCATTTCTGACAACCTAACGGTTACTTCTAATTCAGAGCACCACTGATGATACAGAATTAACAAAATCATAAATAACAAATGATGAACAAAAAATTGAGCAAGAAATGATATATAAAGATCTTATGAATGTCAGTGATTACTTAATTTTATAATAATTAAATTTTTGTGTCAAGAGTGAATTTTTCATTGCTTGTAGCTGGACGCCCGCGCTCAATTTTGGTCCCAAACATTTGCTGGTGGTGTTTATCACTTGTTTCCGCCGCCCACTATTTATTCACGAACGCATCTAGATGACATATTAATTCTGAGTACTTATATTTTTCTGGAAAATGAGATATTTTAAAACTGACGCCACTCTTGATAAATGAACTGACACAAAATGTAACGAACACTTCATAAAAATATCTTGAATTTTTATATTTTAATTTGACGTTTTCTTGTATAATTAATTATTTGTGAATTTGATGGAACTAACAACTGGATTCTTTTTATTATTGAAAGTAGATTTAATCTAACTGCACTACGATTTAACTGTGTTCCACACTCCTTATTTGCGTCGTAGTGCATTATCTCCTATCCGATTATTCAGAAAATGTAGTCATCAAACTCTGTGGATTACTGGTCAAAGTCACGACTCACGTGGTTAGTAAATGGGATTCATCTAGTTTGTCCGACGATTCCAGAAATTTGTCTTCCGTTGGGAGATTTATAATTTTTTTTTGGTGGTTCAGCTATTATTCTGTCAGGGTGTGGTTTTGCTATTTTCTATCTACCCCCAATATTGTTTTGTGTGAATGTACGTTGAGAAGAAATGATTGTATTAGCGGTTTAACAAACATTGAGCATGATACGTCGAGCTTGGCCAGAGCGGGCGAAGCAAAAAAAGCAAAAATCACTGTTTCAGTTCCACCGACACACAAAGCAGTGGGTATCCGACGGTGTGGACTTTCGCCGCAGCGGACATTCGTCGGCATGTGTATTCGACGGTGTGGTGCGCACTCCCAGTCTTGGTAGCAGCGCTGGAAGACCTCAACTGGTAGGGCCTTCAACTTACGTCAAAAAAGTTGGCACCCCCACTTTGCGCAAAATTTAAAAAAAATAGCCTATAATTTAGGACTAATTAAGGACTAATTTGTACCCAAAAAATTAGAATTTGGCCATAAAATCAATTTGAGAAGTAGGGGTGCCAACTTGAACAAAAGCTGGCAACCTCACATTGGCCAATCAAAAAAATTCAGCTAAATAGAAAGAACTAATTCAGGACTAATTTGTACCCAACAGGATTTTTTGAAAAAAAAAATTTTTTTATAACAAATTGATTTTTTTTGCAATTGCGCTACGTGAAATTCGGAACAAGATTTAAAAAATGATTTCAGGACGGAAGAAAGTTTGGAAATCTAAATTTCAAAGTCAAGACTGATTAGTAATTACAAAATTTTCCCCGTAAAAAAATTATTTATGCTGAAAATCAATTGTTTTGAAATTGCACTTCGCGGAATTCATGTCATTATAGCCAAATAATTTGAGAGTAGGGAAAACTTGGAAAACTTGTTTTGGAATTAAGGACTAATTTGTACCCAAGTAGATTTTGTTATAAACAAATTATTTTTGCTGGAAATCAATTATTCTCGAATTGCGCTGCGCAAAGTTGAAAGCAATTTTACGCAAACTATTTGAGAAGAGAGGATACTTGAGAAAACTCAAATGAATAATTTGTTTATGACAGAATCTTTGTGGGTACAAATTAGTCCTTAATCAATATTTAAGTTTTCTCAAGTCTCCTTCCTTCTCAAATAGTTTGCATAAAATTGCTTTCAACGTTGCGCAGCGCAATTCGAAAAAAACTGATTTCCAGCAAAAATAATTAGTTTATAACAAAATCTACGTGGCTACAAATTAGTCCTTAATTCATATTTGAGTTTTCTCAAGTCTCGTTTCTTCTCAAATGGTTTGCCTAAAATTACTTTCAATTTTGCGCAGCGCAATTCGAAAATAACTGATTTTGAACATGAATAATTTGTTCATGGTAAAATCTTTGTGGGTAAAAATTAGTCCTTAATTCATATTTGAGTTTTCTCAAGTCTCGTTTCTTCTCAAATAGTTTGCCTAAAATTGCTTTCAACTTTGCGCAGCGCAATTCGAAAATAGCTGATTTTCAACATGAATAATTTGTTTATGACAAAACCTTTGTGGGTACAAATTAGTCCTCAATTCATATTTGCGTTTTCTCAAGTCTCGTTTCTTCTCAAATAGTTTGCCTAAAATTGCTTTCAACTTTGCGCAGCGCATTTCGAAAATAATTGATTTCCAGCAAAAATAATTTGTTTATAACAAAATCTACGTGGGTACAAATTAATCCTTAATTCCAAATCAAATTTTTCAAGTTTCCCCTACTCTCAAATTATTTAGTTATAATGGAATGAATTCCGCGCAGCACAATTTCAAAATAACTAGTTTTTAGCACAAATAATTTTTCTACAGGAAAAATTTTGTAATTACTAATCAGTCTTGACTTTGAAATTTAGATTTCCAAACTTTCTCCCGTCCTGAAATCATTTTTTAAATCTTGTTCCGAATTTCACGTAGCGCAATTGCAAAAAAATCAATTTGTTATAAAAATATTTTTTTTTCAAAAAATCCTGTTGGGTACAAATTAGTCCTCAATTTTTCTATTTAGCTGAATTTTTTTGATTGGCCAATGTGGGGATGCCAGCTTTTGCTCAAGTTGGCACCTTCACTTTTCAAATTGATTTTATGGCCAAAGTACGTGGGTATAAATTCTAATTTTTTGAGTACAAATTAGTCCTTAATTATAGGCTACTTTTTTTTTATTTTGCGCCAAGTGGGGGTACTAACTTTTTTCTTTTTTGACGTCTTCAACTTATCAGTCATATTATTTTGAATGTTCCCCAGAGTTACTAAATGATGTCCTTTCAAGACATTGTTCAATTTCGGGAGAAGAAAAAGTCACAGGGACTCAGATCAGGTGAATAAGAGGCTGGGGAAGAACAGGAATGCCAAAATTTGTTGTACAGTGAAAGTGCTCAAGTTAAACTGATTATCCATCATCTTAATTGTTAAACGACGGTCTAATCTCACAAGATCTCTCAAATATTTGACGATTTCGTCTGTTTTCGAAGTTGAAGGTCTGTCTTGGCGAGGTTCATCTTCAACGTTTTCTCGGCCTTCCAAAAATGATTTGTGCGAGCGAAAAAATTGTGCTCTTGATAAGGAGTGTTCCCCGTAGGCCTGTTTCAACTTTTCAAAAGTCATACTCGCAGATTCTTTAGATTTAACACAAAACTTGATGGCCTTACGTTACTCTAAATTCCGCTGTTTCATGTTTGTAACACAACAAAAAAACAACTGAACTGATCGCGCTCTCAAACATCACGTGATGGCTGTACGGAACTGACATTTGGAGGAGATGAACACACCTATTGAAACAAACAGAACAACACAACATTGCCAGATCGCTCGCAGAGTTGTCAATCTCATTACTTTTCTCACATACCTCGTATAGGCTACGTGCATGAAGACTACTAGCGCCTCTAGCGGGCAATGGAGAACGATTGAACTCCCATTTTATCATTGTTTCATACCAATAATTTTTTAAATGTACTAATATTATTTAATTCAGATGTGTGCGTATAATATAACTTGCACAGCATAAAAGGTACGTTGAAATTATCTATTTTGAGAATTTTTTTCTTTAATTATAACATACTTATTAGAGAAAACGTCTTAATTCGTCCAAATTGACAGGATAACCTCAAATTATGATGCCGATGATCTTGCGGATCGGGTTTGTATGTATCAAACACTGTATTCCTTTTACCGAGGAAGCATTGAAGAAAAGCGTGATATTAGATTTGCCATACTAAACATGTTGAAGAATATGTTGCTGACAATATTGACAACAAAATTATTGCGAAGTGCATCCGACAAACTTCTATCACTGCAATACTTTACAAATAAGAGATAAAGGTAAATTCATGAATCCCAAATCGATGATTAATTTTTCTAATTTCACAATTGAATTACAAACATCTTTGTTATATAGATTAATAATGAAAGACAGATAATACTCTATTTACCGCTTTGATCCACTTCACTCGTTTTTTTATGTTATAACTGGGTACATGTAATCTAAGAAACTATATTTCACTTGAATCATCCTCAACACAACAGCCTGAAACAGAACAAGCGTTTTCCTATGTTTTATATGCAATTATTTTCATTTTTAAAATACAATACTCAATGACAGCTCAATGACGTATTCTGAGAAATGGAGCTCAATGCTTACAATGGTGCTCATCATGAGCGCTCGCATCGATATTTGTTCGAACTCCGTCCCCTTGCACATAGCCTAATAATGAATGTGAAAAACAATTTGGCTAAAACATTGATATTCAAAAAAAAATTACTCTTTTATCTCTTTGTTGGCAGCAAGTGACATGTAAAAATTAAAAATGGAGGATCTTTAATTAGGGCTACGATAAAATTAGCGTCCTTTGCAATATGTCCATAATTAAAAGCTGATTCGATTAAGATAAGACTATGTTTTATAATTTATCAGATCTTTTTCGCTGGTAAAAATTCACTTCATATCTTACTTGGTATACAATATTTTTGTAGTATCTCTACTGCATTCATATTATAAGTCCAGGCTATCGGGAATATAGTAGTCAATAGGATGTCAGACTCTATAAATCCAAGATCCTGTCCTAAGTGTCGAAAAGAAGGCTATTTCCGATCAATTTTTTTGGAGTTGCCTTGAAAGTAGTATCAGTCGATAGCGGAGATTAAGTAATTTGAGACAAATCCAGAATGATACCCCTGTTTTGTCCAGGACAGAAAAAAAAAACAAGAATCGTAAAGGAAGTTGAATATGAAAAAGGGCTACACTTAGGAGTGGCCGTCGCCCTCCCGGGCAGTATTTGACGTTCGCTAGTTTCAATCATAAGTTCTATCAGGGAAGGTGACTCCGACAAAAATGGACCGATAGCAGCGCTTTTTCGACACTTAGAATAGGATTTTAGATTTATAAAGTTTGACACCCTATTAATCACTATATTTCCGATCGATTCATATAAATTTTGGCCGTAAGTCCAATCAGAGAGCATAAGGTGTGGATGGTTCTCCGACTATATAATATTGAGACTTTAATTCTTAAGATATGAAACCTAACCTCAACCTCAAATTACATTTTTAATAGGTTTCAAAATAACAAAAGATTTGTACTAAATTTTTTGCTTGAAGCTTGTCTGCTCATTGCTTCACTTTCTAAAAAATATTAGCGCTTTGTGAAATTTTGTCTTATATGAGAGTTTCGAGGTCTATAAATCTTGTTATGTCTCTATATGGCGATTCCAAGGCAACTAAATATGTTACGGTAAGGGCGTTCGAATGCAACAGTTGGCGATAGTAGTGAGTACGGCACGCTTAAGCCCGCCGCACACGAGGCAATTTTCTATGCAATTTTGTTCACTTGGCGCCGCACTGAGTGCCACGCTTGCTCCGTTGCAAGAAATTTGGTGCGATGCTGGGTACTAGACTTACCACGAGACTTGTTTTACAAGATAGGTTCGGTGCTATTTTTCACACTTGCTGCGCCGCTGGCTGCTATCCACAGCCAATCAGAACGGACAACTATATCACGTGACTACATCACTGACTTGTTTATCGCATCAGCACGCTGTGTCGCACTAGTGCATTGTGTTTTGTTGTATTTTGACATACAAAATCGCAACGAACTTAATATCATGAACGAATTTACATTAATCGACAAAAGTAAATGTACTTTAATAATTTTTTTTTTCATGAATTTATAGATCTGGAAGACTTATAGATTTGCACAGATGGCCCTAGTATCTTAAAGAGTGAAAATATACTTTTATGAGTAATAATACATAAATATCCTATGATGTATTTTTTCCAGACAAATATCAGAAATTCCCTGACGATTCCATGATATTTCCAGTTTATCTAAATTCCCTGACATTTCCAGGTTTTTTACGTTTGGTATTCACCCTACTAGCTCGTCAAACAAAATGTTGAAAACTCCGCGGCCTTGATTCCTTCTCAAAAGTCACTCTCTTGACCAAAGTTTTTTCTTCTTTTTTTTTCTGTCTCGTAATTCGCAAGCTATAACTGCAGCAAATGCTCCTGCTCTTCTCCGACGATTAGTTTTGGCAACATCCATACTTGTAATATGAAAATCTACCAAGTCTACGTTCTAGTGTTAGAATGAGTGGCGCAGCTTGCATCGTGTGATGCGAGAATAAGTGTCACACTAAGTGTACCTCAAAGTGGCCCAGTGCGCAAGAAAACTTGCTGCAAATTAAGTGAACAAAATTGCATGGAAAATTGCCTCGTGTGCGGCGGGCTTTAGACAGGCTTTCTACGGTAATTGGATTGATCCTACAGTACAAGCCAAGAGAAGATGTTGTGGGGTATAGAGAAAGACTAGCTTTGACGCTCTGATTCTTGGAATCATATGACATTCTGTCTGATATTGATAAAATTTTTGTTTATTGACACTCTGAGAATCGTTGGTTGTTGGTGGGGAAAGAAATCAACAGTACACAACCTTACTGGTACACAATGCCCGTGATTCATATTTCATAACAACAAAACCAAAACACAATCAATTGATATTGTAACGAATTTAAATCTATAAATTAATCATTTCGGCTTTACTGGTGCTTAGAGTTATTGTGGAAATATTTTACATCAAGAAATAGAAGCGAATATATTTGTTTCCTAGAAAATTGCTGGTGTATTCTAGCGACCCACGGTATATATCAGTGGCTGGCTCAACGAGGATTATTATTGATTTTGGCTCAGAGACCTTATAATATGGACTGCTAGTGGTTGAAATAAATTGTGTTATTTAAAATTAATCAATATTGACATAAATAATTGAAATTAAGTTATAGTGTAGTGTAATAGTCTTTAGTTTAAATTAGAATTATATATTAGAAATAGTGTTAGTTATCTAATTAATTATTTTAATAAATCATAAGAATAAATAGTAGTGTTTAGTAACTTTTGCTCCCTAAATAAAAATAAATAACGTTATAATATCAAAGTCAGACACTACGTCATCTGTTTCTAAGAGTCAGCGCATCAAAGGCTAATTTTCCCTCATTCCAATATGCCAGGGATTCCTTATATCCTCTTGACCTGTACTCTAGGATAATTCGATCTACTGGAAGATGGTGACAGTTGAAGCTCTCCGATTGTATATCGCATGCCTCTATGAAGGTTGATAATTTACACCAAAATAAAAAAGATTAAAAAATTATCAATGTGATGGATGCACCCTTTCCGGTCATAGAACAAACTTCAATTATATTTTTAAAAGAAAAATGAGTTTTCACGTGATTATTTCACTCATGTCAATTATACTGACAAATTTTGCATAGTTACAGTGACAATTATAGTCACAAATCGCTTGCCAATGGGAATTTACCTCTGTAAATTCACAAGACAATTTTATCGCGATAAATTGCCTTTGCCATGGTACACAGCTTCAATATAAACAATCAGTTTTCGAAGATAACAAAATTTATTGTTTTGGATAAGATAAAAGGATACCTATATGTAAACAATTTAGTGCATTATGCTTTCGCAATAAAAAAAGATTAATAGTTGCAACCAACATCATTTATAATTATATTAACAATTTCATTCGAGAAATATTCTCCACAAATACCACTCGCGACTTAAATTGTTTACCTTTAAGCAACATCCTTCGAGTCATCTGCTCAGTTTAAATGTCTCGAGCTACGTTCTCATGATTTATTCCGACAGATGACTCTCACGATGTTCATAGGTAAACAATACTTTTAAGAAAAATTTATCGTATATAATATCACAAGGGACTGTAATTTTATCAATAAATTTTTCTTGAAAACATTGATTACGTAGCAACATCGTGAGAGTCATCTGTCCGATTAAATCACGAGAGCGTAGCTCGAGGGATTTCATCTGAGCAGATGACTCGAAGGATGTTGCTTAAAGGAAATCAATGTTTGAAAGAAAAATTTATGATAAAATTAAAGTCGCGAGTGGTATTTGTGGAGAATATTTCTCGAATGAAATTGCTACTATAAGTATCTATTAAATAATGTTAGTTGCAGCTACTAACCTTTTTTATTGAAAAATGCACTAAATTGCCTCCATATACTCTTGTATTTTTCAACTTTTTGTTTTCAATTTCATTATTTTCGGCGAAAAATGCATTTCCAATACGATTAAATTTTGACATTTCCGAGAACTGATTGTTTGTTTATATTTAGAACTGTGTATTGTTTCTCCATGATAAAGGCAATTTATCGCAATTAATCGCTTGCCAACGGGAATTTACCGAGGTAAAGGGAATTTTCAGAGGTAAATTCCCGTTGGCAAGGAATTTATTATTATAATTGTCATTGTAACTATGCAAAATTTGTCAGTATAATTGACATGAGTGAAATAATCGATAAAATTACAGTCCCTGATATTTTTGAAACTTTGCGTTTGTCACATGAAATAGTTGACAGTGATTCAAAGTCTGGTACTAAAAGGCATGCAATTCGCAACAGTCCAAAGGCCAAAATGCTTGAACGGTCCTGTGAACTTGTAATAAAAAAATATATATAAGATTCCGTGTTTTCAAATTGCATGCCAATAAAAAGAATAGAAGCTCCAACAATAAAACCATTGTGCAAAAATTAGCATGCATCTCTCGATGACACAAAAATGGCAAAGTATATAACAATAGAAATCCCAGCTATTTGGTTCTACATTTGTGCAAGATTTTCTAAAATTTCTCACCCTTGTGCCAACGAGGGAAGTATACCAATATTTTCACAAGGGTTTTGTGGCTGATACTACCATTCTTTTCAATGGCATGTAATACAGTTCATACGACCGTTCGAGCTTTTTGGGCTGTTGCGAATTACATGCCTTCGGTACAAGGCTTTGAATCACTTGAGTTTCCCTTATAACCGAAAAGCGTGCAACTTTCAATAACCTTTTTATCTTTTTTATCAACGGGTCTATTCAAGCCTTAAAAAGGCATGCGGTATAAAATCGGAGAACCCCACCTGTCACTAACTCCCAGTGTATTACCAAGTCTGTCCTGATGTGCCGTACTGACGTTGGCCAGAGAAATCATTGGTAGTCTTGCCTTGGGCACTTAGAAACATGAACTACATTCATGGTACCGCTGGAGAAGAGCTTAAGATGAATAGTCAACAAGGTCAATAATTCTTGAATTCTCCCCACGAGAAACAAAATCGTGAAGTCGTCAAAAAATCTAACCGGGTGAATCGTGGTTCCAACAAATAATCCACACAGATTGATGCTTCTGCACTCTTTACATCACGCGATAACGAGGCAAATAAGGAGTGTAGAACACAATTAGATCACATTTCTACAAGATTTTACAATTACTGAAATAATTTTGTTTCGTTACAAGCAAGAGACAGTGAAAATAAATACGGTGACAGTGCACATAAATATTAGTCAAATGTTGAACCCAATGAATGTCGCAGTAATATTATTATTTAAATCTTTAATGCTACGTTGTTTAAATAAGCTTACAAATTGAATGTTTCTTCGGCGATACAGATAATTCAGTAACTTCTAACAAATGCAAATTAACGGGCATAATCAACCAAATAATTAAAAGTTTAAAAAGGCAGAAAATGTTTACCTAATTAATGAATAATTAAAGTGCACTGCACAAGTCAGAATAATTGCTAGCCTGCAAACTAGACGAGATAAACAAAATTATCAAGTTTAATTGCAGCGCACAATAATTCTATTTAAGTCAGGAGATAATTCATAATTGCCTGTGTAAATTTGTGTTCGGATTAATTATAAAAATGTACGCGATAATTATTATCGGTAGTAGAAGCAGAGACGCAAACCTATTGTGGTGCTCTACGATACCGACACGCACAAAAGCACGCACTGAATAGTTCGATAGTTTGTCGTTACGCGTGTCACGGCAGCACTGAACGAAAAGAGATATAGGTGATTTGTTAGTTGCACAGCAACGAAGTAACTCTGGTTGCGGCGATCTAATTTAAACCAGTGTATTGTATATTAAAAATACACAAATAGATCTTTCGATCCAACATTCTAATTATTCCAGTATGCAGGGAGGGACTACTATTATTATTGTTCCAGTATTTTCTCTGTATTATCCTGAAGAACCATGCAAATGATACCATCGACGTTTTTCGAAAAAGCCACTTCAAAATAATCATAAGAATTGAATCATACGACAAAATATTCATAATGAAAATTGATAGGAAAGGAATTTTTTTTCGGAACTCGTTCTGAATGAATACGTTCCATCGGGTATAAGTTCTGTATTAAAAATAATAAGAAACATAACATTTCAACAGTAAAGTGCTGACTTTTTCAAGTGAAAAAGTGTCTCATCAATTAATTGCATATTTCAAAGTGACAGCTGCCATTACCAAAGTGATAGCTGAAAGTTATAGGAAATTACCATTTTATTATAGTGTCACAAACTTTTGGGGGAATTTCAAATTGCCAACCCAATTCTTGTCGTTCAATTGTGTCCCTCGTTTTAAATATATTTTTACGGACTTTTTTTTTGTCAGTCGTTCGCCCACTTCCTGTATGAATTTGTTCTAATTCTAGTGGATTCAGCACTTCTCATTTTTGTAATGTGTATTTCTTTAGGTGAGAGTTAGAAATGTTTTATTTTATATTCAATAACAAATGTCTTGTTTTTATTAGCTGATAAGTGCATTTCACACCCAAAACCTTCAAAAGTATGTAATAATAAATATTAACTTCAATATATGGGATTACTAACGGCCTAAAACTCTTTTCATCATCATTCTTTGGATTCTTTGAAGATTTCGATATTCAATTTAACAATGGACATAAGTTTTATTTCCAATTACTTTAGTTGATCCCAAACTTGGTATAATCTGGTCAAGTTGCAAAAACACGATCAAAAATCGAAAATATTATACAGGGTGTAACAGAAATAGGTGCATTAATTTTAATCTGTTATGCAATTTGTCAAGCATAACAATTTTTCTTAAACTTTTTCCTTTTTCCGTAAATCCTCTGGATATAGAGTAAAAATTCATCAAAGTTTTGTCAAAAATTTCATAGTGCGCCTATGGTTCAAACTGAATGTTTCTGATTTGTTGGAAGAATGACAGCTGTCGATTGAAAGGGGTATTTTGCAACTTTGAGCCATCATAGTCTTGCCAATCATTCATTTGGAACTGAAAGAATATTAGTATTTTGGTAATACATTGATATTTGCTCACCTCGACAATTCTATTTTTGCATATGTTGGAAGAAAGACCAAATTTGTATCTGTGATCAACAATTTGGTCTTTTAGTCGTATTTATATGTCATTTTTAAGAAATTTGATTTTTATTTACGGATTTCACGTATATTTTCGGATAATACATTTCTTAAACATAAGATTGTCTGCAAAAGTTCATTGCACTTGAATCAGCTGATTTGAATTGTCTGAAACTATGTCAGACGTGTCAGACTGTGCTGCCACCTACGAGTGGTTCAAAAAGTAGTTGCTGTTCCCAACTGACTTCGTCAAAAACAGATCAGAAACATAGAGAGAAAATCATTCAAAGATTTATTTGAAGAAAACGATGGAATATTAAATGGAATGCAATTCTAAATTAATTATTTCACTGAATAATTCAAATGAAATATTGCTACATGAAATTTTGAAGATTCTATTCTTGAAGAACAGAAAATATAACCTATAAATGTATCAAACTGAATTTGGTAATTGATTTTAAATATTTTCTGAAATATATGATACTGTGACGTGCGGGAGTGAGAGGGGAGCTCGTGAATACGACGCAGTATGGGGAGGGGCTTCTTGTCGCCTCTTACGCCGCGCCACGTCGCAGCGCATCACCCCTCCCAATGGAAGCCTCTATCGATTCCTGGAAATGGAAAGAGTCGCGAAATGGAAAATTCGAGAAGGACGGTGTTTCGCTATATAAGGCCAAGCCAACGACGTGTAGTACAGGACAGTAATAAGAATAGTAGTGTGAAAATAAATAATGAACAGTGACAAGTGAAGTAGACAGTGGATATAAATAGTGAAATATAAATATCTGTGACCTTGTTTAAATTAGAATTAAGTGATTAATATATAAATATAGTGTTATTAGTGACATAAGAAGAATAAAACTTTTATTTCATTTAGATTATTAAATAGTGACTTTTATTTATTTACAGAATGATTAACCAAGCAATAAACATTACAATACAATATTTTATTCATTCAGCAGATCAATTCACGGGGCATACTTTATTGAAACGACCTGAGTGTAAAGTTTGTAATAATATGAGAAAAAATAGAACACAAATGCTTTATTTATAAATTAATGTATTTCATTCATCTCATCTGCTGTTTTACGTTTCAGATAAACGTTAAGCTTCAAATATCCCATGGTATTCTCATCATAATACAGAGTGATCAAAAATGATTGTCCGTGCCGCCTTGTTCTGATTTTTTCTTTGCCGCCTGCTTGAGATAGTGAGCTTCAAGTAACAGATGACAGATCCTGCGAAAACACTATTTTAACCTAATAATTTGGTAGAATAATAATAAATTCTCAATAATCAGTCAATAATACAGCTATTTACTTACTTTTTTGTTCATTGAATCAAATTATGGATAAATCCGTCATAAAATATGCAAAATATACGCCATTGTGTTCTTGAAATGTCGGTAATGTAGTTTTCAAAATAAATAAATTTATACTAACTTTATTCCATGAAGATAGTTTTGATCATAATGCGAACTTTTGCCTGTCACTTGTCAGACAATCATTATTGATCACTCTGTATATGAGTGCATAATATTTTGACATTATACATTAGCATAACCACAATAATTCAAATGACAATTCGGAGATCGTTTCAAATAAATTCGCTAAGCTAATCTTAAACTGCCCGTGGAATCGTATACAGAATTAATAATTTATAATCGGTTTCATTCCAGAATTTATTTGAAGGCATTGATAACTCACATATGTCAGAATCAATTATTGTTCTATTACAACTGCTACTGAATCCGATAACTATGCACCTGAACGACTCGGTAAATTATAGGGGATAAAAAATGCTAAAAAAAGATGAGAATTCGGGAATAAGTAACTAGGAAAAATTGTCAGGCTTGACGAGAACTATCACTGGTTAAAATTAATGTACTTATTTCTGTTACACCCTGTATATTTGATAAGCTTACACACTGGACATCAATCAAATTACTAGTAAAAAAAAAAAAAATTGACGAACGTTTGCATGTGATGTCCAAATATGAGTAATAATAATTCAAATTTCAAATAATGATTCCAACTATTTATTCTTTACGCATCAGAAAAATAAGTAATTTTATAATAATTCTAATTTCAATAATAACAAATGAACCGCTAATAATTTTGAGAAATTTTCCAGGTAAATGTTGTTCCAAATGATTCAAGGATCAATTTCATTATTTTGTATTTTATATTGGTATGCCCTCTTTCTCATCGTAAGGAATCATGCAATGATATCGTCGACATATTTTCAAAAAGCCTATATTTTTGTGACAATCTATAAATAAACCGTTAGTTTTTTCGTATCTCTATCTTTTAAGCATCTGACTAGAAGACAATGTTCTCCCTTCTTGTTTACATCTTGCCAGGACAACTTTTTATACTGTCGTGTGTCCCGAAACTAGTCGATGTAACTCGATCTTTTCCGAGGGTCCTGTCATCACATCTACAAATTATGGTGGCATCAAGATCTCACGCTGTTCTATATAAGAGAACCGCGCATATATTAAAATCGAGTGACCCATGAATTAATTAATCGACAGTTTTTTTATTTCGTTTTTTGTTCCTTTTTTTTGCTCGCAAATGACCACTGAATACCGTGAGAAAATTTTACTTTATTTTAATAATGGGACCTGTTTGCAGGCGCCGGGTGCTTCATTTACAATTTTTTTAATTATTTCGTGAGAATTTTTGCTCATTTCTTCCATGAGTCAAACAAACTTTTTTCTGCGACCATGTGAAAAGTGAGCCTTGAGTGAGTACTTGAATAACGCGACCGATAGAATCAGAGTTTCGAAAAAGGGACACTGTTGATTGTTATTTGCAATAGCGCAAGCTTATTTTTTTGTTTTAATAATCAGAAACTCCAACTAAATTTACAAGCCTTCTCTCAAATGATTGCTACTATATGTAGCGCAAATCAAGACTCCCTTGTTGAAGCTGTAATTCTGTAATTCACTTTTCAACTTTAAACTTCAGTTTGTATTCTGGCGGCAAGAAAGATATTAACGCATAAACATGCAAACTCACATACTTTTTAAACTACATTTACTTTTCAACTCTAGACTTCAATTTGCATAAAGGCGGGAAAACTTGAATTATTTAACGGTTACTTTGTGGAAGTACTATTTCACTATTATTTGCTTTGAAGATTGTAGTGAGACTAATAGTATTGGATCCTACGAATACGTAACTCTGAGTCTGCATGTCTTATACCCATTTATTTTTATTTACACTTATCTGAAATGTTCGGCGCAGGAAGCATTTTTCTTTATTTAATTGGTTAAAAATTCAAGACTGGTAGCCTTGTTATCTGTCCACACTCTTTGAAAATGTCGTCGAGACTTTAATAGCTTTTTTTCTTCCAATATCGTTCAATATGATTATTGAAGGTCCTAAATAATTATAATGCTCACCCTCTGCAGCCAAATGAAGACAGTTTTTTGGTAATGTGAAATTTATTCAACCAAAATACCCACATTTAGATAAAATTAATTTTAGGATTCATGTTACTGGAAGGTATGTTAATTTAAAATTGGGGTTATTTGCTGGAATATCTGTTATTGTTATGGGACTGGGTAATTTTTCTGATAGAAATGTGAAATATTGAATGATCTCGAAACGATTTTAAAACCGTTTTAGTTATTGGGTTGAAGAACCTATCATCGCCAATAAAAGTATATTTAAAATATTCCAAGCATCTAAAGAAACTTAACGCAGAGTAAGATTCTTTCTACATACTAATGAATATACACACTTATATTCTTTGCACGTGTGTAAGAATAAACAGGGAGAAATGGTGCGTGTGGGTGTATTTAAATACAGCTTGGTGCAGTAAACGTCACGGTTGTAACATGACGTCACTTCCTTTATGATTTACATGCTACTGTAGAGCATATTCAAAGGAATGACGTTAAGTTGAAAATGTACAAAATGAAACCGAATTACACACATCTGAGTGATTAAATTGGACGATTTGACAAATCATTATAAAAACCAATAGAATTTTATCCGGATGAAAAAAAATTGTCAAAATTGATCAAGATTTGCGATTTGCAGCATGGCTATTCATACAGACCAACAGACGGAGATGCAAGTCATCTTCTAAACGCAAATTCAGGTCGTAATAAATATTCAAGACTATTCCGTTCGTAGTATTTATGACAAGGTTAACAATGCTAAATCGCCATAGATACGGTGCATATCTAGGTATTTGAATGCGTAGAAATACCATCGGGTATTTCACTAGTGGTCAAAGTGAGTATTTTACTCAAAGATGTGGATGCCTCAAATTTGTAGTCTCGTACTTTCTTCGTATTTAATGGAATATTTTCCTGAATATTTTCATCAATTTCATCTTTTGATGTATCACCCAACCTTTTTAAACTAGTTTCCATAACGGAACGCAATTTATTTCTTTATTATTCGTCAAAGAAAATGCAAGAAATTCTAATTTTTCTATTTGACAGAAAATTACGTGACTTGTTACTTGATTCATAGAAAACTAATTTAAAAAATGGTTTGACTTCTGGAATAATCCTCCATATACCATTTGTAGTTAAAGTATTATAGACTATTTTTGTGGTGCAATCACTCATGTTTATTGTGCTTGTGAATACCACTCGTGCTGCACACTCGTAGTATTCAACAATAAATATTCGTGATAGCACCACAAAAATAATCGATAATACTTCAACTACTTATGGTATAATAACTGAGTATACAAAATGGTACCGTTTTAAAAGAAGATCTTATCCTTCCTAAAAGCTATATTGAAATTACCGAAACATAATGTAGCTGCCAGTTCTTTTTGGTCCAACTTTCTAATGACTCTAGTATTCAGAAAAGGAATACTATGGCTGTTAACTCGCTAATTATTAGAAATGGAATCTTCACGATGACGCAGTTATAGTGAGTGTTTTCTTTTTATTATTCGTAAGGAACTGCGCCATGATACCGTCAATGTATTTTTTGGTTTAGGTCATATTGGATGTTAGAAAAAATTAGAAATGGTTAAAGAATTGTATGGGTTCATAAAGTCATATCCATTTTAAATCTTAGATTATGAGTATAACAGTCATTACATATAAAAGGAAAAATCAAGATTGCTTCTATCAAAAATTAAAATTAACTGGAGCGAGTAGAATTTGAGAAAAGATTATTAATTATTATTATTAAAAGTTCACTAGAAGAGTATACGCATGAAAATATCACAAATAAACTTGTACAGCTTAGTAAAAATCGTATTCAGTGTCCAACCGAACATTCGGCTCCGACCAAAAACCAGCCGAAGTCGAAGTTTTATATCAGCCGCCGAAAACGAACGTTCTTGTAAGAACGTGACAATGGTTGCAACAGAAGAGTGGTACAGAAACGTCCTGTTGGAAGAATATACCATTCAAATCCATTTATTATAATGGCCACAAAAATTCCCTTATCATTGTTTGATAACTTTCAGTTTCACTGGCAACACTGGCTCTCACAGCAGCGATGCGGCTTGATTCCTTGCCTTTCGTCGTTGCTGTAGTATCATTTTATCATGCAGAATAAATTCATTTCCATAATTTTTTCACAATTCGGTCGTAGGAAGATTATCTCTCTTAAAATTTGTGCTTAATGAGCGAACGACAAAAGATTTATTATTTCAAAAGAAGTTTTGAATAATAAGGAGACTTTTTGGATCGTATATTTCATCACGATAAAATGCTAGATTTTGTTTAGCACAATTGTTGAGAGATAACATTTCTACCTTGATATTTTGAAAACATATAAAAGCTATTAGGAAATCGTTTGAATGAATCTTATTAAGTACCTTACTACTATCATGCATAATACCAAATAGTTCCTACACAATTTGCATCGGTCATATGGTTTTTAGCAAGTATTACAAAATTTTCTATCTAAGTTAAACGTTCGGTTTCATCTCTGGCTTCGGCCAAAAGTTGCAGCTAGAAACAAACAATTGACTTCAACTTCAACCAAAATCTGACCTTCGGTCGGGCACTGCTCATATTACATTATGTAGTGATTAGAAATGTAATAAACTAAAGTTTCTTGTAATTATTTTTAACTTGATACATGAACAAAGTGAATTTTTTTTTTTTTTTAAGAACCCAGAAGTGGTCTGTGCTTTAAAAAAACTCAGTGGGCTGGGCGTTACCTTTATTTGAAGAAACCATATTTAAAAATATTGACGTTAGCTCATTATTCATATGTACCAACCGTTTTACACTTATTCTTGATATTAATAACTTCTACTTTATATGGAGTCCTAAATTGGAGCTAAAGTTGCTTTATTAACGAAATAAACTTCAATTGTAATGCGTTATTTTGAAATATTTTGAATGCTGTATTAAAACTCAGTGGTGTGACAATATTTTTAATGTATACAGAATCTTTTCGAATTTAATTTATTTGAAAGCTATAACTGCTACAATCCTAACTATCCTAACTAATATATAAATGCGAATGTGTTCGTTTGTTTGTTTGTTATGCTTTCACGCGTAAACTACTTAATGGATCATCTTGAAATTTTGTATGTATATTAAGGACATTCAATTGGTTAATATAGGATATTTAATTTTTAAGTTAAACTTTATTTAAGACGTTTATGAAACGAAAAAGTTTATGAAAATGAGACTACAGCACATCGACCGTCACAGTGCTCACTACATCTTCAGATTGCACGCGTTCTTAAACCATGCAAGCAAAATGAGCTCAGTCAACTGTAAGCTGCCGTGCTAGCGAAACGAGCTTGATTTACAGTAGGCTGTCGTAGTAGGCGAGCAAAGCGAGCTCGATCAACGTTAAGACATAATTTTTTTTTTTTTCACAGAAAGCGAGCTCGGTTACTGTAAGCTGACATGCAAGCGAAACAAGCTTGGTCAACGGTAGGTCGCCGTGCGAGCATCGCGAGCTCGGTTGACGTTACAGCACTAGATAGTCATAGCAGACTCGTCCGCCATCTTGGAGCCCACTGACAAGTCTGTGAAACGTTTAATATCCTTATTTTATGATTTTGTGTGAATTATGTAGATTTCTAGATGAATAATAACAAGATTAAAATAGCAGGCAGTTGTGCATCTTGTTCTTTAAGAAATGTATCTGCTTGCATTAATTTTCTGCACAAAATCTGTAAATGTTTAGTATTCAAATTATGAAGTTAAAGTAGGTAGTATGGTGATTTAAACAAATAGGTACCTAGGTAAGTACTAAAATATTTGCTTTGGTCAAAGCAGGTTGAATAATAAATAAAAATAAGCAACAAAAAATAGGGTTTTTTTATAAGATATCAGTCAAGGTAATCATAGAAAATACAATAAAAATTCAAAAAACAGTTCAAATCAAATGAAACATAATAACAAGCTTCTTGTATTTGTTTAGTTAGCTCATTTGGAATTGTAGCTGGTGGTTTCATTTTTGTTTGAAATTTCAAAATTCCTAATCCTCAAACCTCTCACAACAGTGTAGTGCTCCAACAAATAATTTGCAATACTGCAAAACTCCGGAAAATCATGACAATTTAGTAGCAAATCATTAAGAATATTACTGAAGGACAAAGATTCTTACAATAATGCTGACATTTACTCTGAACAATGCATTTATATTCCGACAATCGAACAGTTAAACTCGAAATTCAAATTGAGGTTAAGTAGCTCGGAATATATTTCTCCACATTCAAATGATGTATTGAGAAATAAAAATTACTCATCTGTAGAATCAGAACCTGTATCTTGAATGAATAATACAATTGGGCCCAGAACAGTCCGTCATTTGAAATTATTTTATTAAATTATATTAAAGTTCACACATCGGTAAACGGCAAACAACTGACAGTGGGCTCCAAAATGGCGGACGAGTCTGCTGTGCTTTATCTAGTGCTATAGTTGACGTTAAGACGTTATTATATTTTTTTGCATAGATTTCAAAAAGTACATTTATATGCGGGCGGAGCCGCGGGTAACTGCTAGTAAGTATATAATTTCATAAATTTTTTCACCCTTTCTAATAGTTAAGTAGCACTAAGCCCACCAGTGTTGAGGTATCAGATCTTCCATTCCCTGTTCAATATGGTAAGATTTGTCTACTCATTCTTATGACTGCTGGAATAACTTCATTAAAATACGTCACTAACTCTTCCTTATTTTATAGAATTTCATGATAAATTTGGAAAAATATTTGAAATCGATTTTTACATACACGACCAAATGAAAGAGATAAGTATTTTGAATCTCCTATGATTTTCCACATCTTGAAATCGCCTCTAATGTAGCAAAGTAAAATAAGTATAACATCTCTTTTGTGTTCGCATGAACCGATTTCAAGGTGTCGTGAATCATAGAAGATTAAAAAATGGAAGAATCATCTAGATGATGAAAGCGCATTTTTGACAGCTCATGAATGCTTGTTACTCCAGAGATTCCTCAAATTACCATCTCTCACAGTTACTGAGCTTGCAATCAAGCAGTTTTGGCAAACTTACGAAACAGCAGCTTCCATTTAGTACTAGTTTCAAGTTGACAGTTTGATAGGTACATAATTTATGCATGTACAAACTCAAAAATACCTTTTATTCTTCATTGTTTAGTTATTGACTGACAGGAGGTCAAGTGCTGTACCTTAAAATTAAAATTTGCTCTTTAACAAAGCTCTATTGAAAAAATACACCAAAATTAAACAAATGCTCAACCAATAATAGTGATTCATTCTAATAAGCTTCAAATTTGCGTCAAACAAGTCATTGAATGAATCTTGGACAGATTTGACAACTGTACATAATAATAGTGACACCCCCGGCTAAAGTTGTAACTAAATTTTTATCTACTTTAATAAATTTCAGTTGCCATATCCCTAATGTCATATATATCCATGGGCATTGTTTCACTTGGAACAATTAATTGAATAATTTAATCTTCCACAATCACTCAGCTTGAATTAAAGCAATTTGTGCAAACCTACGAAACAGCAGCTTTTATTTAGTACCAGTTTCAAGTCTGTAAGTAGTATAGTTGCTGAGATCTCAGCGTCACGCCAGCCAGCCAGCCAGCCAGCCAGCCAGCCAAAGTGAATATAATAGCGCTTTTTTCGGAAAAATGCGCTAAAAATACGTATCTCTTAATTTTTGGTGAAGTATTTTGAAGTCGATTTCAATTTTTTTATAAAAGATTCTATTTTAATTTTTTTTTTTTTGTTGGCGGAGGACACTAGGAACACTGCAAATCTGCAACACATGGTTGGACTCTGAGGGTCCTATTTTTTTATAGAGTCCAATACGAAATTCAAACTCCTATTTTTCCAGCCTGATCTCATTCTTAGATGTAAAATTTTTGCTCCTTTAAATAGGAGCACCCTCGAAATATAGCCTGTTCAATTAAAAATAAATTATCATTTCTTTCTTATTCCACCTTAAGGGATGCAATTTTTCCTTTAAATGGAACCATCCTTGAGGTAAAGTTCATCCAATAAAACCATAATCATCGAAATCGGTTCACAATCAGCAAATATATTGCATAGCATGCACACAAAAATCATCATTCAATTCTTAGGGGTAAAATTTTCCCTTCAAATTTATATGGTATCATCCTTAGAGTACCCCCTTTCTAATAAAAAAAAGAATAATTGGAATCAGTTCATGTGATAAGGAATCATTGCTGAACATACAGGAAAAAATTATAATTCTCTTCCTTTTTGAAATCGGTTAAAAAATCAATAGGCAATTTAATTTCTAACCTCTCCCAGCATATTATTATAACTTATAGAGCCGATTTTTAATGCATCTTTCATAATTCAAACATCAAAACGAAAAAAATGCATATTCTCATAGAAAATGCTTACGTTGTAACAGAGTAAGTGAAATTACATATAATGAAAATGAAACCAGTGTTACGCGTTCTTCACAATGTCTACGACGGTATGACCTTGGTCTGGTTTCACGAACTAATAAACCTGAGACTCTTTTCCATTGCGTAATAAGGAGAAATTTCACACTTTTTATTAGACTGCATTAATGATAATAAAATTATTATTACAATGACACATGCGGAAAAAAAAAATGTTCCACAAGATCTCGCGAAATACAAGTCTGATTGGGTAATCGAAAAATACGTGTGGAATATTTTTCAAGTTACATAGTACTTCTCACTCGCATGTTTTCCCAATTTATTAATACCCTGTACATGATTTAAAATTTTATATCGTGTATCAATTTCGTATACCACAAGGGATTGTATTTTAACAATAAATTTTTCTTGAAACATTGTTTACCTAGCAATATTGTGAGTTTTCACGAGAGCGTAACTCGAGGGATTAGATCTGAGCAGATGACTAGAAGGATGTTGCTCAAACGTAAACAATGTTTGAAAGAAAAATTTATGACAAAATTAAAGTTGATATTGGTTGACTGCTTGTGAAATTACCGATAATATTTATATAGCTACCAAATTTGTTGGCTTCTAATACTAGTCCAAAACAGTCTATTATGGACGTATTCTCAAGAAACTGTTCTAAAAGCTGAATATAAGTTAATTACTCTAATTTCAATTGCTCCTATCGTCGAAATTCATTTAATCAGTAAAATTTTTATTAATATCCTATTAGAAACATCTTTTGGCGATGTTGTGGTCAACCACAGTTTGGTTATGGTTTTCACCTTAAGGTCTTCTGTTCTTAAGATTATAAATATCCCATTACGTCCATGGGAATTTTCAGTAACACTACAATTTTGGGCGTACATTAATTATCCTTTTATAGTACATGTTTGCTTCATCATTGAATATTTGTATTTTCCCACCAATGACTCGTAAATTGATAAAAAATAATGAAATAAATAACACTGTAAAGGAAGTGTCCATCTATTTCACAATTATAAATTCTTATAAATTTTCTCATCAATTTCTGAGACAGGAAGCAAACTGGTTGGGCATCCTGTATCACCTCACCAGAAAAACAAAACATATAAAACAAGTGAAAGGTTGTGATCGCCTACACTAACCTGATCCTAAGATCACTTAATTACAATCCACACATCCTGTCGCTGCCACGGAAGCCATTATGCACGTTTTTTTTTTCTAGCTTACAACTTACACAGTTAGTAGAAGTTATGAATGAACGAGAAGTTGTGAATGAACGTTGAGTGAAATGCGTGGGTTGTGGCGGAGAGAGAGAAAAGATTTATTTAGTTTATTTGCAAATGTTGGAATGTGGATTTCTAACTGTTGTGAGATGTATTTGCAGTAAAAAGGGACTTACTTCATATAATTACTTCATGAAAGGCAAATCGCCTCAGGAAACTAAAGAAACTTTCAATAAACATTATGGCGAAGTATTTCACTTTTTTCCAAAACTGTCCAGAGAAGTTCGATTTTTCACAAAATTGTACATAAGTGTCTATATACATCATCCAAGAGGTCGTGAGTTGCATCAATCAAAAGTTTGCATACAGCGGCGCCCAATAACGTTATTGCCAATGTAGCTCGAGCCAGCACCCGCCGTGCATATTTGTAGAGCAAGTTGTCTACCGAGTAGGGTGTAAGGATAGCTAATAGCTGATCAAAAGCAGCTGTTTCAGCGGAAACACAAGACTTTAGGCATACACCACACACGCTTTAGATCAAAAAACAGTTGAAATAATGGGATGCCAACGGAGGGTCGGCACCCAAAAAGCCAGGAAAATTAAGGAGACTTGTCTTTTGAGATTCGCAAAAAATAACTATCAATATTATTGAAGCACTTATGTAATTGTCTATATTTTATTGATATAAAGGTATATATGGCGCACTGTACAGTAACAACTCCCTCGTGTGAACGCGTCAATGAAACAATTGAATAAACTTCAACATCCTCATTAAAATATGCACCGTTCGTCCTCGCTCCTGTCCTCTAATGTCCTACTAAATATTAAATGCAATGCTGCATTCATCTACACGTGACAATACACGTCATTTTATGCACCTAATCTTATCACATAACATACTATGTGGGTGACATTCATAAAACGAGGATAATTAAAAGGAACGGTGCAATTCATGTGCGATTATGGTAATATTATGATAATTGAACTCGATTAGTTCTCTAATAGTAGTCACTTGGTGGTTTCATTGCCTAATAATTTTATAGCAGTTTTAATTCAGATATTTTTGATATTTCGATTCAAAATGGATCGAATATGAAATATTGAAAAGGAATAACTGAGATTTTTCGTTGGGCTGCAGAAAGGAAAAAAAGTGACTACTGGAACGAGTAGATCATCAAATTTAACCCCAGAAAACCTCATGTGAATTTATTTTAGTTCAAATACCCGACGAGTTATAGGTGGTTGAAAATGTTGATTTTCAAACAAAAATTTTTTGAGAGTCTTGAGCAAATTACACAAATTATGAAGAAAGTTTGTTGAAACAAAATAATTTGCTTATAAAATAACAAAAATAATCAACGGTAATATATCGATAGAGAGGTGTATTATCGATATACCGAAGAATTTCACGAATATACTTTTAGTCTTTTGGGGAATTTTTTACGAGACAAATTTGGGGATTTATAATCTGATAATACCCGAGAGCTTTAGCTCGAGGGATATTATCGTTGATTATAAATCTCCAAATTTGCCGAGTAAAAAATTATCCAAGACAAAAAGTATTTGAGTTAAATTCAAGGTATATGCGATAATATACCGAATCTTGAGGTGTATTTGCAAGGATTATTTCACAAACCATAAAATTTATTGATTGTTATATTTTTTATTATTTTTTAAAAAGCTACTGTGGTATATCGAGTTAGGAGAAAATATTATCGCGATATACCACGTTACCATGCAAAATCACTTGATTTCATTGGTTGTTGCTAAGGTGTGTGATATAATCGTATATAATACAATGAGGAACTGTAATTTTATCAATAAAATTTTCTTAAAAACATTGTTTTCGTATCAACATCGTGAGAGTCATCTGTCCGATTAAATCACGAGAGCGTACCTCGGGGATTTTATCTGAGCAAATGCTTTAAAGGATGTTGCTTAAAGGTAAACAATGTTTTGAAGAAAAATTATTTGAAACACAACGTTTCGACAGCTGCTTTTTCAAGTATAAAAAATATATAATAAATAAATAAACAAAATTGTCAAGACAACAAAAGTACAAATAGGAGATAAAAATAAAGGTCTAAATAGGGAATTGTCTTGATTGATCTTGCTTCTTTCAAATATCTTTATTTGAAAATTTTCTGCCACATTTATCATTTGTGTGCGTTTTTTGCATTATGTGAGTATAAAAATGCATGATTATCAAAACGCTGAACTTCTTGAAAAGCTTTTGGTTTTTGGAGAGGCAAGGCTTAATGCACATAAGCTCGTAGAATTTATCGGAGAAGATATCCAAATCGTCGCCAACCAAGTTGCCGCATGTTTAGAAGAATATGTAGGCGTCTGTCAGAGACTGAAAGTTTTCACCCAACAATTGGTGGGAATTTCAATAGATTAAGTCAAATCCCTGCATTTGAAGAAGCTGTTCTTAATATTATTGAAGATAAGCCATCGGTAAGCACAAGAGTAATAGCAAATAGATTGAATGTAAATCAAGTGACAGTTTGGCAAGTTCTGAAGGAAAAAATCTGACGTGAACATCACGTAACTTACTTGTACATCATTAAATATATATTTATATTAAGATCTCATATCTCATCGTTCCACCAGTTAATCGTTTAAGAGATTCTAAAAATCTGTCAAGTAAAATGCGCTTTCAGCCAAGTCGATTGCTATGGAAACAAAAGGCCATTATTCTTATACTACAACATTCCTAAATACTGATTTCCAAAATTCTACGACACCCAACAGATCTGAATTTATGCGCAAAACTAAAAGATGAATTCCTACTGAAGGGCACTTCAGGTTCAGTCTATTGTTATGAAAATTGTAGGCAATCATTCAGATGCTACAGCAGACTGAAATACCAAATTTCAATATTCTACACCTGATTTCGAATTTATGCGAAAAATTTCAAAAAACTGTCAAGTAACGTGCACTTCCGGCTCGATGGATCTCAATAAAATAGGATATGAGCATATAGACGATATAATCGTCCTAAATATTGAATTCTAACAATCTACGTTCAATCGCTTTGGATTTATGCGGAAAATTCAATAAATGTTTCGAATAAAGTGCTCTTCCGGCTTAGTCGATAGCAATCATAATGCAAGGTGTACAACTAGATATTATAAAAGTGCCTAATACAAAATTTAAATATTCTACGACTGATTATTAAAAAATTTATGCGGAAAATTCAAAAAGTCTGTCATATAAAGTGCACTTCCGGTTCAGCCGATTGTTACAAAAATAGAAGATGACTATTTAGATGCTACAGCAATTTCAAATGCTGAATTCCTGTATCCTATGGCTGATAATTCTGAATTTATGCGGAAAATTGAAAAAAGTTTCAAGTGAAGTGCACTTCCGGTTTAGCCGATCGCAATCATAATGCAAGATGTACAATAAGATGTTATAGAAATTCTTTATACAAAATTTCAATATGCTATGGCGGATCATTCTATATTTATGCAAAAAATTCAAAAAAAAGTTTCAAGTAAAGTGCACTTCTAGCCTGGTCGATTCTTACAAAAATAGCAGATAACCATTCTGATACAACATCAAGTTCAAATACTGAATTTCAATATCCTACGGTTGATCATTCTGGATTTATTAGAAAAATTCGAAAAATGTTTAAAGTAAAGTGCACTCCGGTACAGAAGATTGGAACCATAATGCGAGGTGCACAACTAGACCCTATATCAGTCTTAAATGCAAATTTTCAACATTATACGTTCAACCAGTTTTGAGATTTGCGAGTTACGCACGCACGTACGAACGCACACACGCACGAACATACGTACCGACATCAAGCCAAAAATAGTCAAAATTGATTTAGGGATGCTTATAACGGATATATCCATCAAAATCTCGATATGTGAATTTTGTCGGTTTCACAATACTTCCTTGTATGTACTTTGTACAAGTAAGTAAAAAGTCACCATCCATTAGCTGGACAAAAAGTGCAAGCTTTGGAACCTGAAGTCTTTCAGTCAGGATTGTTGTTTTGAAAAATTTATTTTATTCACAGACGAAGCTTGTTTCACAAGGGATGGTATATTTAATTCTCGCATTAATTACCTATGGTGTGATGAAAGTTTCCACGCAACATTTTTTCGTGCGCATCAACGATGTTCTTCAGTAAATTTATGGGCTGAAATCTACATTCTCCCAAACCGATTGAATGTTAAAAATTATTCTACTTTCTTAAATAATATTCTGCAAGAGTTTTTTGGTGATTTACAACATGATGAAGCACCGACTCTTACAATCCGAGATGTCAGCAATATTAAGTAGAGAATATAAGAAAAAGTGGATTGGAAGAGGAGGTCCTGTTGTGTGGCCAGCCCGTACTCTCGACCTAGCTCCCTTAGATTTTTTTTCTAGGGTCAGATGAAGACCTCTGTACATGAGACACCAGTAAACACAGAATTAGCACTGGTGGCTAAAATAGCAGCTGCAGCAGAGCAGAAGATATAAAAGACAAGCAGGCAGCTTTTGCAAGAGTCTCTTCTAATATTAAAACACGCTTGCGTTGGTGCGAATGGTGGCCATTTTGAAAATCATTTCAGTTTCTCACTTATTGCTCCATTGTTTGTTCATGGTTTAATTTTTCTTGTTTTTTTGTTTGTTTCTTGTTCTTCTTGTTTAATAGCAGCAACTCTACTTTGTTTTAAATTATTGTTGCAGTGCGTTAAAATTTATTTTGTAATTTAATTTGAATAATAGCTATTTATGTAATTAGCATATAATATAGAACTTTATTGGACGAGCCGCTGTGGACGAGCGAGCAACGCGAGCGAGTCTAATAAGGAAGGCGAGTCTATAAAGTTTGTTTATGTACGAATTACATGCAAAGCTTTATGTTCGACTGCTCTAAAGACGCAGGATATCTACTAAAAATATTTCCTAATTTCCCTATACAAAAATTCATTAAGTATAACTTGGTGTGCTTTGCTAGTGTTGCTATTGTTATAATTGTATTTTACTGTTTATTTGTAGATGTCAAAAAAATCAAATACAATATAATAGAAAAAATTGATACTTCAGAAAGTGTAGAAGAAAAGATTAAATACGATAGAAAAGGAGAAATGGATACTTCAGAAAGCGTAGAAGTGTTGGCAGAAAATGCCAAAGATTCACAAATATTGGGAGAAAAATGTTTTTGTAACAAGAAGAATTCATATTTGGGTCTGAATATTCGTGACAATAACAATTGAGTTATGAGTATTCATTACCATAATAAATAATATGTTGATTTAATTGTTCGAATTTATTTCATATTAAATAAAAAATCTATTTTTTTGACAGTGACAGTTTCGTCCAATAAAATAAAGTAAAAGTCTTAGTCCAATAAAGTGGCACATTATGGGCACTGAATGCAACCATAAATTACATGAATATGATGCAGTCAAACATAAAAACTTTTTTTGGACAGATCGAAAAAAATGTTCCCCACAAATTTTATTAATAGAGAGTTTTTTGAGGATCTTGTAAATGTTTGATGTTCAAAAATCGATAGAGTGGATTTCAGAATATCTTGTTTTGAAATTTTTGTTGGGTCCCTATTTTGTTATTTGATAAAATAGATAATAATTGTTAATACAAATATTTTAGACTTTTAGAGAACCGAAAGCAAATGCTGAAAGCTTTTATATGTTTTTAATATTCCTCAGAATAAGGAAAACAAAAAAAAAGCCCAATAACTAAGAACTGGGGCTATCACATCAAAAATTTCAATTGGGAAAAATTTTTTGTTTCAATGTGTTCTAACTGCCATTTTCGAGTGTTACAACTAAGTATTACCATCCTGTATAAATAAATAATAATAAATAATTCTCAACAAGTTTTCAATCTCTAAGGGATGAAAACACATCTATTCCTTTCTAATATTTGAAATTAATACCTTCAAGTTCAGGAATCCGTAAAACAAAACAATAATTACAAGGCGCTTTAGAACTAGATGAAAATTTGGTTAATTTTTGACATCAAGTGACTGTACTATAAGTACGGAAGCAAATTATAATTATCTTACGTCATCGTGTTATTGTGTTGCCGTTCTGGGGAAATAGGTCAGATTGAAGTAGTTTTTTTTTCAAATAGTATCTGTCGTAGACAGTAGGAATAAAAATTATTTTTTGTATACTTGATGGAAAACATCTGATTTAATATGTAGAAATCAGTAAAGCAAAGTACCAGTTTTCCAATTAGCAATACTTTTCTAATTAGCAACAAAAAATAACATACAAAAAACGCACTATGACACGCGCCCAAATGACAGCTTTGACCTAATTATGAAAAAATTATAGGTTAAACATATAAGAAAACAAAAATTCTCTCGATTTCACCGGAAACAAATGTAAAGCCGCTTCTTTAGCTGCATCCAGAATTTTGCGAGAATCCTTAGCTTCTGACGTTTTTGACAAATTAATTTTTAATATTGTTTATTTGTTACGATGCTTTTGCTTGGCAGTTGTCAAAACCGTTACTACGTTTTTGCAAGAACACAGTCTTGATTGGTATTTCTGTAGAAAATTATTTCTATTCTTTGTGTCTTGCACTCAAGTTTTTACATCAAGTATACAAAACAAAAAGCATATTTAACACGTAAGAAATGCGATATTACTTTGCTCGTGTAAATTTAATTCACTCGCTCGTGAATTAAAACATTTGCACTCGCTAGTAAACTCTCACTTTTTTCTACTTATCAAACAATTTTGTAAGTTAAATTCACAATAAAATTGCAAATGATAGAATGAATCTTTTGGAGAACGAGAACGACTGTCTGTCAAGTCAAATCAGTTGCCACTAACATATAAGATTTAAAATTTTATACTGGTTCAGTGAAACAATTTTAAAAATCGGAATTCCACATTCAAAACATTTATAATCGATGTTAAAAATATAACATAAACACATCATTATTTAAAAACTCACAAGTACATGTATCAAAATTATATTATTGTAAGAAATTAAGAATTTTGACTTACCAAGAGATGACTCTGGATCGCTGAGGTCGCTGATGGACGGGACTTTTTGAATAGTACTGAGTGATCTGGGACACATATCGTCTGCATCATCCAGAAGTTCCTGTTTAAGGGTAGCAAGTGCATTATGCTCTGCTTCTTCACACTGTAACAGAAACAAACATAAAAATGATACCAAGATGATGCGATGAAATTACAGCACATAATTACAACAATTAATCATGCAATAATCAATTGTTTATAAAAATTAAACAATAATTAACTGAATAACAGGAAAAATAATGACCAAAATCTGTCAAGAATTGCGATTTGTAACGTGTCTCATACGAACACACCAAAAGGTGACGACCATATAATAATTAAATAAATATAAAAATTTAACTATACGACAAATAATGATAGAAATCTAAATATCTAAACAATTGATAAAAAAAGAAACACCCAAAACGGCCAAAAATTATGACCTGTACTGTGTCCCATACAGACTAATGAACGGAGATGCATCTTATTTTTCAAGGGTAAATTTAGATCATGATTGAAATTACGAAAAATTGAAAGTTGACTGCTTGTGAATTTTAGAATTATAATTTATAATTCGTATCCAGAGAAGGAACACTTTTGTCTTTTTTTTCTTCAATAAAAAATTAAATATTTTGATTGTGTGGTGAGTGTTCCACCATTCCCCCTTCATTATCGTAAGGAACCGCACACATGCTATCGTCAACGTATTTCGAGTTTTCATAAATACGATCATAACGTTTATTCAATTGTTTCACTAGGCTTGCTTCTCAAATCCTCTCAACTAAAAATCTTACATTTCGTAAATTCAGCATAATTTTTTTCTTATTCATTATTCGCATTTTGGAGCTACATTTTTGGTTACAAAGTGCAGTACCCCCCACTAAACACATAATTATTACAGACACTCATCACGATTCAACACCTCAACCATTAATGCCGCTTCATTGAAAATTTCGAAAAAAATAAACAGGAAGAAGAATCAAAAACATAATATAATTAGTATCAATTCTAAGACGTTTAATTCCTATAATTGATAATTTACAAAACATTCAGAAATTCAGTTGACATTATCGCTGAAATATAATTCGACGAGCACGTACAAATACTAATATTAGAAAAGAAGAAAACAATTGAGTCACGTGGCAAAACAATCGTTAAAGAAAATAATACCAGATGTGTTTTCTATTCAGTGAACTATAAGAAATCTCGTAACAATCTGATATTTCCAATTATTGTTGCTTTACGTTTGGCACAAACAAGCAAAACAACAACGTAGGATTCAAATGTTTTTAATGAAACATTATTGATTTTGAAGAATGTCAACCTTTTTGTACCACTGTGACGTATTCTCATTGATAAAAACAGTTAAAGCAACAAGTAGGTAAACGTGAACAATATGACATGAAAACAAATGATGTCATATTGTTTAGTTTACGCATCGTTTGCCATGTTATTGACCCAGGATCGAGCCTGTGTCGCAAATTGAAAGTCAGAATCTTTGCCCATTGCGCCGAGCCCTCAGCAGTATGTTATTTTGTATAATATATAATTTGCATTTTTTATAATCATCAACCAAGAAAAATTAAATTTAATAGAAAACTTTAAAAAAAAATTGAATTATTCAACAAACCATTCTTCTCTGATAGCCATTCGACCGAAATGTCTAAAAGATAAAAGGACGGAGATGCATTTTTTCTCAAAGGCTTTAGTTCGTAATTAATAATAAAAGAAAATTATTTGAAGGAAGATTCCTCTGTCCATAAATAATTGCTAATGTATTATCATGAATCCTTTTAAGAGATATATAATTTAAGTCAACTGATATTTTCCTCACCGTCTGGTGCTGCCATCGAGCGCCAAACCGCTGAACTACTTAATCAACGTAACCTTTGTCTCTTTTCAAACTTAAACATGAATGAATCTCCCGCCACAAAGAATGAATGAAAGTAGCTTACGCAAGCACAATATGAAAGAGTGTGTTAGTATGTGTAAACATATGCACAAGTAATAAATGCTGGCTAGCTAAGTCACAGACTTGACTCTTACATTTGATTGGACTAAAGTACAGACTTTGTTTTAATTGTAACAAGCTGTTTACGTTCCGTCTCAGACTATTTTTTCTAGTTGCGTAACCTTATACCGTATTAAAGATTGTGAAGATTAAGATTATTTTCTGAGATAATGTTACAAATTATCAAGAATTCAGGGTGCAATGACTTTTCATTCTTTTGGTATTAAATCTTCAATTTTTGAAAGCTAACAAATAAACAGTATTCTGATTACAGACGCTATAAACAGATCTCATATGTTTCTCACTTAGGCAATATATTAAAATTCTATTTCGCTGGAGAATAGATACAACCGTGTGCACATTTTAAGAATGCCTTTGTCTATACAGCGTGTTCATATTCACAGTAGAACATCAAACATATGATTTTTTAAATGGAATATTCTATATTATATTATTACATTTTTGGAAAGCCACTTTAATGCTAATGAAATTGGTATATGTATAGGTACAATTGTATTAATTTATATTGAATCATTCTCCCAGTAGAGAGAATTAATCGCATAAAAATGGTCCAATTCAGACGCTTGTATTGACCAAACTATTTGAGATATTACTATCGAGTTTTCACAGAAGAATAGTATTTTTTGAGCAGATTTCATAAATAGAACTGAACCCAGAAAACATTATTTAAAAAAATGTCGGTCTGTCGGTCTGTGTGGAAGGAAGCACAATAACTTAAGAACGCGAACGAATTTTCAAATAATATTTCATATTTAAGTTTTTCATCAAAAAATTAGGTTCAAGTTCGTAGATGAGACTTTTTCAACTAGTGGTACCAAAGCTTCATTAATGGAGTTTTTCATTTATTTTATAAACTGTAGTATTTATTATAAAATATGAAATAACTAAAATTGATCCCCCAATAATTTGGCACAAAAATTTGCCTGAAGCATTTTTCGGAATTATCAGCGGTTCATTTGTTATTATTAATATTTGAATTATTTTAAAATTCGTTATATTTTTCTGAAATAAAGAAATAATAAGAATCATGATGTGAAATTGGAATTATTATAATTCATATTTGGCCATCACACGCAAACGTTCGTCAATTGTTTTTTTAAAATAAGTAAATTGGTCTATCGTGTTTGGTATCAAATTGAAGATGAAAATATATACTATTTCACTGGAAATTTGATGGGAGGGAGAACTTCTGGAATGTAGTCAATGGAAATTTATTTTTATTTTTCTACTTCAACTAGTTTCGACACCACGTGTCATCCTCAGAAAATGAGATTTTTGTTTTTTTGTTTTTTGTTCTAAGTAAAATTCAGCTTAATCATTAATCAATATTAAAATATAAAAAAGTGTATGTGGATAATATTCCACATGGAGTTATAGTGTAAAAAAACTTAACATTTGTAAACATGAATTATTATTTTTTTTTTATATAGTCAAAGTTAAAATAAACTATAAAATGTCTCCTGTTTAAGGAAAACCTAAATTTCCATTGACTGCATTCTAGAAGTTTTCCTTCCCATCAAATTAAAAATCTTGCGGAGATAATTCTAGTAGAAGTGTCAAAGAGGATATTTAAACGATTGTCAATTGTTTCTTTTACAAATTATTCAAATTATGTCTAGCTTGGTATCAATTTGAAGCTCTTGGGGATATAAGCTTAGTAAAGTTTGAAAATAGATAATTAGCGGAATCCACGTTACCATCTTTCAATTACACTTCCGGCGATCAAATGTCAAAACTGTATGTTCCAATGAACTGAAGATTCCGAAAATTCAGAAAAGTACTCTTTATTTACAGAAAAACTTATTTTATGTAAGGACTAAAATATAAACGCCACCTGTCACTTTGAGATTTACAGTTGTCATTTTGACAATGACAGCTGTCACTTTGCTCACAGCTGTCACTTTAAAAAATACAATTAATTGATGCGATACTCTAAATTTCTGAAACAGTGATAAAACTGGCCAGGAAATTTATGGCAGAGTTAATACTCTCTTGAATTTAAAAAAAATTATCAGCATAGTATTTTTGCTTTGCAGATTGCAAACACATCAGAGTACTATTAATAACACTTTGTTCAAATATCTCTGAACATCTCTGAGTTCTCTTCAATTCAATTCTTCTGGTCAATTCATATTTAATTTCTCACTTTCTTCAAGGGAATGAACATCAACAAAATAAATGGTTTGCTCTAAAAATTAACAAACTGTTTTGAAAACAACAGTATTAGGATCAGTGACCTCCTAAATACTTTGAAGCTGATTTCTCTAAGCGCTACCAACTTGACAATTTCGTTCTGCAGGTTGCAGGAGCATCAGAGTTATGGGGGATAATACAAAGAGTACTTAAAAATTACACTAGTAATTCTTGCTTGTTTACCCATGCTGAATACGAGTTGATAAGTAAAAGTGATTTATTAGTTTGAGTTTTCACGATACCTGGTATCTTCAAATCTTAACAATTCCAACACCCTTGAACTTGATAATGTTAAAAACGACCCTTCAGTTGACTCACAAAATGTATTACTTCCATGCACCATTGCATATAAAACTAGGGCTGATGAAAAATTTCGTAAAAGCAATGAACCAAAATAAAGCTGATTTTAAATATATTTGTCAAAAATTTTCAAGATTAAGGGTAGGTGATCAAAGAAGGTTATTCGTTGGTCCTCAGATAATAAATTCATTTGAAGATGATTAACTTTGACTCTCTTCTAGAAAATAAAGGAAAAAAAGCCTGGGACGATTTTCACCTTGTGGTAAAAAACTTCTTGGGACATAAGAGTAACAACTAGGGCGTGGCGGAGGTAGCCCCTGTCACGGGCGCAGACTCCTAGGGGGCGCAAAATTCTATGAGCCGCATTAAACAAATCTTTCAAATTCAAATTTAAGAAATGTTTTATGACGAGATTTGGGTGAGAAAGCTCATACCGTTATACTACCTGCTACCCATCTCATACACTGCTCTGTTAGCAAATAGTCAAGCTTCTGCATTTCGTGCATTGCGTTAGGAGTGCCGAGCCAGCCGCTACACTTGATTTGTTAAAGAAGAATATATTTTTAGCTTCTAATTTTTCATCTATTGTTCAGAATAAATTAATTCTGGTTTAGACCCCACTGAACCCAAAAGATATAGTTTTAAAAAAAGTCGGTCTGTCTGTCGTTCGTCTGTGTGAAAGCACAATAACTTGAGAACGCATACAAATTTCCGAATGAAATTTCATATCCAAGTTTTTCATCAAAAAACTAGGTTCAAGTTCGTAGATAAGTTTTTTTCAACCAAAACTTCATTGACGGAACTTTTAGATTTTTTGCGTTTATTTTAGGAACGGTAGTATTTACCATAGAATATAAAATGACTAGAATTGATCTTCGAATAATTTGGCACTACATTATTCCTTTGAATTATCAGCGGTTCATTTGTCATTATTAAAATTTGAATCTTCATGCATTTCGATGTTTTTCTGAAGCAAAGAAATAATGAGAATCATAATATGAAATTAGAATTATTATCACTCATATTCGGACATCACATGCAAACGTTTGTGGATTGTTCTTTTAAATTAAGTAATTTAACTCTATCGTGTTCAGTATGAAATTAAAGCTCTTGCGAAGATATGTAATTGTAGTGGAAGTGTCAAAGAGGATATTTAAACGATCATCAATTGTTTCTTTTACAAATTATTAAAATAATATCTAGTTTGGTATCAATTTAAAGCTCTCGGGAAAATAAAATTAGTAGATATCAAGAATGAGTGTAAATTAGTGGAATCCACGCTATCATCTTTAAATTACACTTTCGACGATCAAATGTCAAAACTGTATGTTCCAATAAACTGAAGACTTCGAAAATCTAGAAAAAGACTATTTATTTCCAAGAATACTTATTTTATGTGGGACTGAAATATAACTGTCATCTGTCACTTTAACATTGTCAGTTATTCCTTTGACAATGACAGCTATCACTTTGACAATGACAGATGTCACTTTGAAAATGGCAGCTGCCACTTTGAAATAAGCAATTAATTGATGCGGCACTCTAAATTTCTGAAATAGAGATGAAACTGGCCAGGAAATTTATGGTCGAGGAAGTACTGTGTGGAAACAGCAGATTTTTTTGTATTATGACATCGATTTTTGATTTATATATAGATATTAAGATATTAGTAATATTTAATGAACCTGATTGATTATAATTTGTTTTTTATTATGTCATCATTTAGTTTGAAGAATTTATATATTTTTTTGTATTATATCTTTTTTGCCTCATATTCATAAAAATAGGGGCGCAATTTTATTATTCGCCACGGGCGGCCAATACCCTAGTTCCGGCTCTGCTGAACTTATCAAAAATATGTTATCATTATACCAAAAACTGGGTTGTAACATGTCCTTGAATAATTATTTTTGTATTAAGTGTGCGAAGTGATTGTTTTTTTTTGTTGCGCGTGAGAATGTCAATTTTAACCGAGACCGTAAGGTCGAGGTAATAAATTCATTCGAAGGCGCAACAGAATACAATCACTTCGCACACGAAATACAAACAATATTTTTTCGCCAAATGTCAAAAAAAAATAGATCAACAATAATTATTGTTTTATTCAGTGAATTGTAGGACTAAAGTACAAACTATAATTAATTTGCAGTCACCTGGGTATTGTCACCAAAAGTATGCGCAATTGTTGTTTGATAAATCAAGAACTGTCAACAATTAATTTTTATTTTCAAAACTAAGTAGTTTTGTGTACAAATTCATATTTCTTTTTTGTTAAATACTTGTTTGTTTCTATCCTTATAGCATTACTAAACTGATTTATATTAGATTAGGTGTGCAAAAATATGTTTCATTTTTTTACTAGTGAAAAAATCACTAACTTTGCGTATCCATAACAATACAAAAATATCATGTTTTTTTGACAGTTGGTGAAAAAATATATTCTACTTTTGCACACCTAATCTAATATAATTCAGTTCGGTAATGCTACAAGGATAGAAACAAATAGGTATTTAACAAAAAAGAAATATGAATTTGTACACAAAACTACTTATTTTTGAATATAAAAATTAATTGTTGACAGTTCTTTATTTATCAAACAACAATTGCGCATTTTTTTGGTTACAATACCCAGGTGACTGCAAATTAATTATAGTTTGTACTTTTTTCCTACATTTTACTGAATAAAATAATAATTATTGTTGATCTATTATTTTTTGACATTTGGCGAAAAAATATTGTTTGTATTTCGTATGCGAATTGATTGTATTTTATTGCGCTTTCGAATGAATTTGTTACCTCGACCTTACGGTCTCGGTTAAAATTGACATTCTCACGCGCAACAAAAAAAACAATCACTTCGCACACTTAATACAAAAATAACTATTTTTACATTCTTATTTGATTTTTTTCCTGGCAATTGTAGGACTTGTAGCTATGAACATGGGGAGCGCTTCCATCAGGACATCGCAAATATGAAAAAACGATATCAGGGCAAATGAAACGTTTCAATGTTGGCAGATTATTGCTGGAATGTTTGTCGAGATGTTACAGAAGCAAAATTAAAGAGAGCAGCAAAGAAACTTAATGTATAAAAGAATAGTATGATTTATGTTAATTTTTGCAAAAAACTTACGTGAAGAATACTATTTTAAAGTAAAAATTTGTAGGCTAGTGTCATCTGGATAATTTTTAAGCACGAATGTTATTTTGAGAGAATATTTTTCGATTGTTTAATTTCAATTCAAATTCTTGCAGAAATTGGAGTTGCTACTGACTTTTACTTTTCTAACTCACAATTTGAAAAAAAAGGACTCCGGGATAGAAGTCCTGAGTCCTGACTATCCTAGGCTTGTCAATACTGAAGTGTCCTTATACGAACGAAACATCCCCGATCTAAGATAATGCTGGCTAAAGCCCCGAAACTTAGATTTGAAATTTCTATGGAATCAATTTAATTTTTATTAAATGTTTCATAGCACAACACAAATTTCACAAAAAAAATGTAATTTCCTTTTTTTTAAAAAAAAAAAAAACAGGTTTTACTTATTTGTGTTGTCAAAATAGTTGTTAGGTGGAAATTTCACGTTGTCCAGATAACGTAGAATTTCGGCTGTAATTTTTTTATAATTTCACTTCTCTCATGGAAAAAATTTATACATGAATGGAATATTTTGTATTATTTAAGTATCTCCAAATCTCTTATAATTTTTTCCATCGTTTGAACTCGAAATTATTCTCAAATTTTACGATCATAAGCTTCAATTTTCTGTTTCTTTCCGAAGTCATTAGATTGCTGTTTTGTAAATTATAGCTGTGGATCAATGAGCTCCTAAATTTTTCGAAGCTCGTTTTTCTAAAGGCGCTTCAACAATGGCTATATGCGATATGAATTTTTTTTAATTGTATTAGAAAGTTCATTTCCGAAATTATTTTTCGTAAAACACACGATTTCACATCAGAAATAGCTATGTATATCATTTGTTCAAATTCATAAGATTTTTCCAAATCTTCCCCTTTTTTGAAACTTATTATCTTCAATCTCATCAGTATAAGCACCAATTTTACACTTGTAGGGTTAATGATCTCGTAGCCTAGGTTTCCTAAAACGCTACCAGCTCAACAATTTTACTCTGCTGGTTGCTGTTGCACAAGATAACATCTGTTACTGTAGCTTTAGAAGGTCCATTTTAATTTTAATTACAAAATACTTTTGCAATATTCATTTCAAATAACATTTCTATTGAACTACAAATACTTGGAGATGTCGGAAATTGAGGTTCAGGGTACTTTTGGGACATCTAAGCACAATTACAATAATTACATAATGGTTTTGCTTTTTCGTTCATAGAAGTGCAATCCTAAAAATTAGATTTTGTTCATAATTTTTACAAATTTTCCCCAATGCCATCTTCCAAAAATACAATGCAGTGTCAGTCATCCTTACACGTCCGACATCCGGTAGCTGACAAGCCTTGCATTATGAATACAAATAAAATAATAACATTAAACTGCACTACCATCTTGTAAAGTTTCGATAGATAAACACAGAACAGATGTGAACAACTTGTAATCTGAAGGATAGGAACACTTATCAGTTTTTAGAATTGTATCAGAGTTCTTTTGTTGGTTTTAAATAGCACATACAAATACATTTTGCAATATGAAAAGCATGTTTGGAGATATGATTGTCTAGGAACAAGTCACATACGATTATTACTTTTCTCCGAATGCAAACTGATATTGACAAAAAAAAACAATTCAGATCCCTAAATCAAAATATAGATAAAAAACAAGTTTGAATGAAATATCTAGAATCTTTGAAATGTTTTAGCTCGATTTGTCGAACTTTAAAAACTGTTGTCATTTTCTACATTTTTTGAAACACGCAACTAATTGTGCACCCCGCACCACGGTGTTTATTCTATTATCGACCAATTTTACGGCAGAAATGGATATAACTTCAGTAATTCCACAAGTAAACAGTCTCCAATATATATTTTTTCTAAATAGATCTTCCTCTCTGAACAATGATACCATTTCTAATTTTTTTCAAATATTTATTGAGAACTTTTGCCTTTTAAAAATGACATGCATTAGTGATGTAACGAATGTTCGCATTCTTCTTAACGTTCGCATTCGCATTA
The DNA here is from genome assembly GCA_963989225.1 of Dromius quadrimaculatus. Classification (NCBI taxonomy): domain Eukaryota; kingdom Metazoa; phylum Arthropoda; class Insecta; order Coleoptera; family Carabidae; genus Dromius; species Dromius quadrimaculatus. The sequence continues at coordinate 12,804,655 of OZ022328.1, forward strand.
GCATTCGCATTTGCAAAATTCCTGCGAATATTTAACGAATATGAACATCAGGAAAAATACAGCCTTCATTTTTATACTTGATATTAAAAATTATAAATGATCAGCTTCTCATTATTAATAGAATAAAAATTATGAAATATCATTGTTATTTATGTATCTAGTGCGCGAAATTATACTTTGATGCTTGTGAATAGGAGATTTTTATCAAGGCGGTAGTCGAGAAACAAGTCATTCGGAAGCACCAAAGAAATTTGACGCACTAGTTGCATACAATATTTTTTCAGACGTCAAAAAATGAATCATTAAAATCATAATCCAATACAAAAATTAGTGCTCGAAATATTTTGTTCACGTTTTCACGATAAACAACTCCAATGCGACATTTTGCATATTTATATTGAAATACAAATGTCATTATTTTTGAACGTCCGTAGGAAAGATATATAATATATACAAGCAAACAAAACCTTATTCCTCTCTCAAACTTCTATCATTTATGAATCTTCAGATAAATCTGATTTTAATTAAAATATAAAATAATCATCACTGAATATTCGCATTAGCATTCGCAAATATTGATGTCAGATATTCGCATTCGTATTCGCATACGCGAATGCTTGAAAATTAATATTCGTTACATCACTAACATGCAAATTCTTCTTCAATTCTGTTCGCTTGAGGACATGCTACGGATCTCAATAATCTACTGATTTTAGTGATTCTGTCGGTTGGTTAACTATCAGAGTAGAACCCTATTGATTATTATTACAACTCGAGTCTGGGAAGAGATATTCTTTCTACTTAATTTAATGATTTCGAAAAATTTATATATAAAGTTTTACTTTTTTGTTTGTTGCTATGATTTTTGAGGTTTTTCCATAATGATTCATTAAATAATTTCATTTCAGAAAATAAGTGATTACTACAGGATTATTAGTTATAATTAACTAATGTGAACCTAGTACTCATCACTTATAAATAGGACATATTTTTTTATAGTGGTGTAGGACCTATATCTTTAAAATAAATAATTATGAATCACGCCTCTTACCTGCTACGGGTGTGGTAGACACTTATATAATATTTCTTTAAGCAAATATGTTTCAGATAAAAATAGTGAAGTTGCACTCATGAAAGTTTTTAAAAAATTATATACTACTCAGTAATAAATAACTGATAAATGCTATCTACTCAAATTCGCTTTTTATCAGCCTATTTGTAATAACATTTAATATAAAGTTATCTTTAATTAATTAGTTAGGCACAAAGAAGAATGGAATCACAATTTGTGTTTCATTATAAGTGATAAATGTTGAAGATATCAATGTGAAATATTATACTGATAATTCAAAACTTAATAATTAATTTCCGAAGAGACTATATTGCATTATTGTTATTAACTTCAATTTTCTCGTAGAATATCCTTCGATTGATCGGAGTCAAGTTGTTAATGTTTGGACAGACTCCATCTATCTAATAATCGTTAACGGCTTATTGCAGTCACACACTGGCCAAAACTACAAGCCTGAGGTGCACCAGGACCGTAACAAAAAAATTGAGTTAGAATTCGATATATTTCATGTCTTCAATATGTACGTAGACTATATTTTTAATATAATTTTGCATTATCAGGTTTCTAAAACCACCCAAGAGGTACTGATTGCAGACCGTTAGCATTTCTTAATTTCTTTAGACAGATCGATCGAGTAGTTTTCAAAATAACTTGGGCTCTAAATGAAAATTTCAACTGAGAAAAGAGAAGAATACTGTCATTTTCGGGTGTTACAACAAAAAAATAATAATATATAAACAGTAACATTCATTCATATTCTGTCATATTGAGTTCGTTTCACATTCCAACAAACATTGCACAATATTTAAAATAAATCTTAAATAAATAATGAATACTTTTTGTTGATAACGAATTCACTACTGCAAAAATACGATTTCCTAAATATTTCTGTGATAGATACATTAGTTATAAACACGGATCTAGCGAATAACGGCTTAACCGAGCCAAAAGAACGTGATTGACAGATTGAGAGACAAGTTCTGTTACCGTTGGCACGGCTTCATAAAAGAAAGACTTGTTTAATGTGTATTGCATGACTCATTGCAAGCGGGATTCTGATTTTGCACTCAGAAGAAAAACAATGTAATTTAAGGATCGAGTCATCCTTCTTTTACTATTTTTAAAAATTATTTGTATGTTGCTGCTATTCGAATTTGTCTTTGTAGATTAACTTGCCTATAGAATAATAACCAAATCATCCGATTGAAGTAGTTGCTATTGATAATGCTCATTGTTTATTGGTCAATCAAATTAATATAAATTTTAAGAGTTCTGTTTTATGAAAGTAAGAACAGTGAGAGTGCTTGCAATATTTGTCCAAAATCTTTCTTGATTCTTTCACACTGTATTTACCTAGCTATCATCGTTATGAACTATTTATTATTATTTTAATAATAAATCATGAAGATAAGTGAATTTAATCGTGTTACAAAACTATACGTTACTTTGATAAAACAAGGAAAATTTTTAATTATTTTGCAAAATTATGTTCCTATTCTGAGTACCTGTTACCATAAACAAAATTGACATTGACAAGCTGACTAAATAAAACATAATGCATTATATGTGCATGTCTGTATCATGTTCCACACATGTCATTTACAAAAAAAGTCTTAAAGTCAATAAACTAAGACGGGATCCCAACATAAATGATGTCATACTAGACAATTAACATTGATGTTGAGAAATTAACAACGAAGATGAAAGTTATTAAGATTCTATTCAAGAAGAATGTTGAGAAATTAATGCAGCATTTGTACGAAAAAATTGAAGTGAAATTCATTCAGCATTTGAATATTTTTATTTAGATATTTATTGTTCTATACAATCATATTTTTGATAGTTTTATGACATGTCACCATCATTAAAGTTATATATTCGTTTGATAACAAATCCAACAAATTTAATTTTAGAATAATAAATTTAGTGCTTTCGCTTCACAATGTTGGCCACAATTTCTAATCAGCATAAGCTACGAATTTTTATGTATAGTTTGAACAGACTTCATCTACCTAATAATCGTTAAAGATTTATTACAATCATACAAAGCCCAAAACTGCAAAAGATTATCCTGCAGATAAGAAATTAAGTCGAGCAGTTTAGTATGAACCATATTTATATATATTTTACCTTCAGTGTTCCATTTGTAGATCAAAAGTTCTTCGAAGCTTATTACCAGGGTTGTATTTAAAATTTAAATGCCTCAATCTTTTATAAAAAGATCTCTTAGAAAAATTATTCATTCTCTTGTACCTAATTTTGTATATTTAGATAATAGATGGTATGACACACATGATGTTGTTAAGAAACGATGGGTTGATGATAAAGGTAAATGTTCGCTGAATGCATCAGCTTACCGCCTTATTATTGTATATTTGATCCTATTGAGCTAACTCGGAATGAATTAAAAAACTAAACTCCAATGTCGTTGAATTAATCAAACAAGAAATTGAATATTGGACAACGACAAAGGAATAACTGCATTCAACATGTGATAAAAATAGAAAATAAATTTGTATCACTTTACAAAGTCGTGCAACCACTAATTATAACTTTCAGTGATTCTAGTGTGTCCAATATTAATCCTGAGGATGAGGAGATAGACGAAGACGAGTAAATGTTCGAATAAATCTTTTTTTTTTTTAAATGACATATGGTTCATGGGCTTTTTGGGGAAATCACCACTATAAACAAAAGGTTAACGGTCTGCAATCAGTACCTCTTGGGTGGTCATGGAAATCTGATAATGCAACATTTTAGTAAAAACATATTGAAGTCATGAAATATATCGAATTCAGACTCAAATTTTTTGTTACGCCCCTGGTGCACCTCAGGTTTGTGATTCTGGCTATTGAGTGACTGCCAAGGTGACTGCAATAAAACCCTAATAAACCATTAACGATTATTAGGTAGATAAAGTCTGTCCAAACTATACATTTTATTTGTAAGAGAAATCAATCCAATTCAATCGAATATTAAAAAACTACATAAAATATTAGTTTTGTTGCCAGTAACTGCATTTTGACCTTGAATTTCACATAATTTTTATTTTTCCGATAGATAGTGATTCAAAAAGCACTGGAAATAAATTGACTAGGCTAGGTTAGGTAGCGATTGTTTGAACTTAAACATTAGCCTATACACATACACAATGTCTGTGAACTCGCAATACATAAAAGTTAACATAATTACAGTTTTCATCTTTTATAATAAAAAATTATTAATAGATTTACTTGAAAGAGTAGACTACTGAAGTTTGTTAAAATAAATTAATTCATTCGTATAGTATCTGGATTGGAAAATTATGGAATATGCATGAAATAAGTTTAAGAATGTATGCACGAAATATAGTGTAACGTGCGAAAGTGTCCTAATTCGTAAAAATAAAATAAGCCCTGAATCCGGCCCTGTATGGGGCGAGGCCTTTCGTCTTTTTGTATCGCACCGAACCACATCTCTCCGTTGTCGAAAATCCTAGTAACGTGCTCTCAACTGATCTAGAACATTTACAGAAACTGACATCTGTATATACAGGGTGTAACAGCTAAACGAGCTACCTCGAATAGCTTCTATATTATTGAAGATACAATAAAATACCATAGAACAATCTCATGCAGGACCAAGGGGGACACCTAATTATGGAAAAAAAAAATTTTTTCACCAGTGGTTCTCAAGTTACAACACGAAGTTATATTTTTTTGAAAGAGATGATATATATTTTTCAGTCCCTTTCGATAGAATATTTTTTTCTAAATTCAACCATGTATTTATTTTATACTCTTACATGAAGAAAATATTAAGAAAATGCGAATGAAACGAGTACATGGTTGAATTCAGAAAAAAAGCTCCTTAAAATGGGCCTAAAAATATATAGCATCCCATTTGAAAAAATGTAACTTTGTGTTGTAGCTGGAGAACTACTGGTTCAAAAAAATTACTTTCTTCCATTGGGTGTTCTCCTTGGTCCTGCATGAGATTGTTTTATAATATTTTATTGTATCTTCAATAACATTGAAATTATTTTAGGTAGCTCATTTCGCTGTTACATCCTGTATATGAGCAAACGACCTGACTGAGGGATATTGAACAATAAAACAGTGAAATAGTGAATACTCAGTGAGTGATCAGTATAATAAATAAATAAGTTGTTAGAAAATAAATATCTGTGACTGTTGTTGAAGTTTTAATAGCAGTAAGTGAGAAATAAATTGTATAGTTTTTGCTTGGAAATACTTCGAAGAATAAAATTTCATTTTCTTTTCATCCATTAAATAACTATTTTTATTTAATTATAAACAATTAATTTTGAAGCAATAAACATTACAATAAGAAAGTACGGAGCAGTACTGGGAAAATATGAGAAAGAATAGGAAAAGTCAAAAGTTATCTGTTTCTATAACTTTGAGGCCCGGTTTCACCAAAGTCAGTTAAATTTACCTAGAGGTTATTTTGAGTTAGTAACTGTAGTTACAATTATATCAACAACAGATTTCGTATAGAATAACCTCTGGATAAATTTAACTAGTTCTGGTGAAACTGGCCCTAAATGTGCAATAATAATTCAAATATAAACTAATTATCTCTAGAAAGGATTATTTATACATAAAGATGATTACTTAAAGTCTTCAATTTGTTTTGAGATAAAATTTGAAAAATTAATAAAATAAATAAAGTGACAAATGCAGAAAAATCTCTTTGATTTCAGTCATAAAATATTTATTGATCAAGTTTCAGCTCCTCTTGAGCCCTCCTCAGGAGTTGGATGAATACATTTTTGGCAAAAAAAAAATAAAAAATACATCGCTAACATAATGTTGAATAATAAAATATAATAGAATGCGATGTATTTTCAATTTTTTCTTGTCTAAATTGTATTCATCCAACTCCTGAGAAGGGATTCAATACTCAAATGGAGCCGGAAGTGGTAGACTGGCTTGATCCATAATTATTTTGTTACTGAAACCAAAGAGATTTCTCTGCATTTGTCACTATATTCTACACTCTACAGCCAAGAGACATATACAGGTAGTGCAGCGAAACACGAAACATGGGAGTTTAACATGGGATTTTCAAATTGTGCGGATGTAGGCTCTCCTGTATATTTTATATCAAAAGTGCAAGAATGGAAAATTATTCAAAATAAATTCCCAGTTATGAAAAGTCTCTATTTAATGCAGTAGAAAATCTGCAGCATTAGATATTTAGAAAATAAAATATGACATTTTCGTCAAAAATCAGATAGTCATGGAAATAAAAAACGAATAGAATAAGCTTTCATTCTGACAAATCAATTCCGTGTTATTATTGTTAATTTTTTTTAGATGCTACAGAAATCTTCCTGTTTTGAATGAAGATTTTTCATGAGTTAAAATTTATTTTGGGAAACTTTTCATTATTGTAAATTGTTGTAATCAAGGAGTACTGTTGCAATAACACGAAATTGAACTTTTTTTATTCCCATGGCTATCTGATTTTTGACGAAAATGCCATATATTATTTCCCAAATATCTAATGCTACAGATATTCTACTGCATTAAATGAAGACTTTCCATGAGTAAAAATTTATTTTAAACAACTTTTCATTCTTGTACTTTTGCTATAACATACAGAAGAGCCAATATCCGCACATTTTAAAAATCCTATGTTGGACTCCTAAGTTCCGCGTTTCGTTGCACACCCTGTATATTTCTCAAAATAAATAAAGATTATGATTAATCGAAAAAGATCAATTGTTAATTTTTTCTTTCAATTCATGATTTCTTCCAACCCTGCGCAGAAATTTCGAGTTATCCATTTTTTTTCTTGGATATGTTAATTCTACCCGACTACAAAGAGGAAATATAGAAACGGAGGAATACAGACAAAATAACGGAAAAGTTTGAGGATATTAGAAATATCTCCAATATCTGATCTCCCAATTCCCCCAGTTTCTCAGAATACTAGCAATTTCGTCAAAACAACTTGGAATTATCTTATCTTATCTGTCTCGAAAATAATCATACCAACAATAAAATTTTCATTAAATTAATCCAGTTTTTCGAATCTCTGAAACATTTAATTCAGGCAAATGTGGTCGATAGCTGAGCAAATTAAGCACACATCTAGTAATCTATACTTGAACTAATGCAAATATTTAGTTGGACATCGTTGATTCTTCGAACTTATACAAATAAAACTAAAAGGTTAAAAAAATTTTTTAATCAAAGCTATGGCTGAAGTCACATAAAAATTGGAAGTAAAAATGTTTAGCTCCACATTGACAATGACAAATGTAAAGCAGACACCTGAATACCATCTGAATATTATATAATCACTACAATATATCAATTTCTCACGACGTTTATTTAACGTCTCCCGACACTTTTATTAAATCCTTTGATGTTTCCGCTTAGAAATAACGTTATATCTAGAAAAACTACCACCAGAAATAAATTTGGAGATGAAAAAAATTAGCTTTTTTTCTTTTCTCCGAAGCCCTGAGGAGTTTTGATATAATTACACATACTTCCGGTAGCATAGGTGGCGACACTGAGATGTTTAGCTTCCGGTGAGTGCACTGAAGTGGAGAAGAATAGCATGATGATTGGTAGACATGGTAATTAAAGTGAATCACTGTGAAAATGGATAGGTGAATCAACAAAAGCAGAAGAGAAAAATGGTGGAGGCTCCAAGCAATATATTGAACAAATTCACTCTTATTGGACAACAGGATGTTTTATTGTTAAGAAACACTTTATTAATAGGATTTTTTAATCAATTCACTTTTGGAATGGCCCCAGCGACGTGCTGGCTTCAAATCGTGCTGAACAATATGCTATTATCGCTACGGAAATAACGTGAATTACAGAGCATAATCAACTTATCGCACATCTAAAAAATCTTAATATGAGTCAACCGAAAATCATTGACCATAACCTCGTCTTTTGGAAGGTGACCATCAAGCATAACTTCCAATGCAGCACTTTGCACATCATGAACTCTTTGTAACCGTCACTATCAAAGGGCAGGATACACCGGAAGGATTTGATTCCTCGTGACGTCACAGGAAGTGCGCTCGTTATCCACTCTCACCGAGGGAAGAGTTAGAGCAATGAATGATGGGGAATAAATACTAGGGGAATTATGATGGTACTTCGAATGACACGTACGAGAAAGTTTCAGTCTTCTCGTTTTTCAAATTTATTTACTTATTCATTTTTCTATATCTTGTATACACTTATAATTATAATTTGATTAACAAAGGAATATTGATAATTTCTAGTATAAAACGATCAAGCAGATCTCAAAAACAAACTTTTGGAATAATTTACTGTTTGAGAACGTGTTTTTAACAACACTTATTACAATTTTCATTTGAATGAAATAAATGTCTTTTCAAATATTCTTTCCAATTTTGGGAATAGATAATAATTCGACGAAACTAAATCAGAGGAATATGGTGTAATTCGTCAATTTTTTGCCAAGCTAACAAATTTTCTTTAGTGTTTCTCTTCTCCAAAAAAAAAATTGCAAACTTAAGTAAATAAGATAAAATTGATGAAGCTGACTGGATGAGTGAATTTGAGTAAGTAAAAGATTTTGGGAGTTCAGTCAATATTTATGTTTTAATTTCTTTCCTATTTTACAGTTTCGTCTGTACCTCAGCCATCTTCAGAAGCGAAAAAAATTATATTGTGTAAAATTAAAATTGTACATTTATGTGTGATATATTAAGCTCGATATCACACATAAATGTGCAATTTTAATTTTACACAATATAATTCTTTTTGCTTCTGAAGATGGCTGAGGTACAGCCGAAACTGTAAAGTAGGAAAGAAATCAAAACATAAATATTGACTGAATTCTCAAAATTTTTTACTTACTCAAATTAAGTAAATAACTCGGTAAATAATGAAGAATAATATTCTTCAGTCACTGTTTTTCTATTAGAGCAAGATCCCAGGCCCGCCAGACGTTACTTATTTTCTGAGAAACAAAATGTGTGGAATAGAGTAGTGTTAGTATGTACTTTGATCATACGCATACTTGCTAGTTTGTGCCGACGGCCAATTTACAGATACGAAGTGCTAGAGGTACGTTAAGACATTACTCACCTCTCTTAAAGTCTTGAGTGCTGATTTTTATGTATGTTCCAGAGAATATTGTTAAAAATTGATAATCAACACTGCTAGATACTTTTCATCGGTGATAATTTCTGCTAGACTCTTCAAAGCTGGCAAAGAATTACGTAATCTTGCTTATAGTCTAAGTGCTTATTCTCAGGAAGCAATGTCAATACTTTTTGGTAACAGTCAGATCACTCGTAGGGCTAAACATCCTCCAGACACAATTAAAATATCGCTTTGAGTAAAAGTGCGAGGTCAGTATTTGTAGGCTTGATAGTAAGCGAAGTATCTATGGGCATCCAACTCTTCCTTGGTCTGGCTGTTTACAAAAAATATTGAAATCGCTCTCTGAGTATCATATATAAAATTAGGATTCAGACAATAAGTAAGACTACGTTATTTTTTTGCGAGCTTTGAAGCGATTAGCAGGAATTACTGCCGATGGAAAGTGTCGGGCAGTGTTGATAATCAATTTTCTACAATATTCTCTAGAACACACATAAAAATCAGCACTCAGGCATTAAGAAAAGTGAATAATGTCTTAACATACCTATAGCACCTCGTATCTATAAATTGGCCGTCGTTACAAACTAGCAGATATGCATATGATCAAAGTACCGACTAGTACTACCCTAATCAACAAATTTTGTTTTTCAGAAAATAAGTAACGTCTGGCGGGTCTGGGATCTTGGACTATATGGAGGCAGTCTATGAGAAATAACCCGTTTTTGATCAAAAAAAGAACTTTTTCAAGAAAAATTCATCAACGGTTAAATTGGTGAAGAAGTTTGGTTTACAAAGCAAGGAAATTCCAAAAAAGTATAACGAAGTATGAGATGAATTATAAAGAAGTAGAGAAGACGTTCAAAGAAATACAGAAGGAATTAAGGAAAAATATGGCAAAATATATGATTATATAAGAAAGTTCGGAAGAGAATAGGGCAAATAATGGCAAGTATGAAAATAAGAAGTATGAAAAAGTACGGAGAATCACAAGGGAAATATGGAAAACTATGAGGGACTAGGAGAAAATAAAAAGGAGTATGAGAGAAGTTCAAAGTTGCATGGAAAGGGTTCAGAAAAATACGGAAAAAGTATGAGATAGTATAGTAAAATACGAAAAAATACAGGGAGAATATAGGGAAGTGAGAAGTACGAGAAAGTATGAAGGAAGTGCAAGAGATGTAAAATATAGAGTAAGTATAGAAGTTCTGAGAAAGTACAGAAAAATACGAACAAATATTCGGGCAGTATAGAGAAGTACAGAGAAATATTGATAAAGTATGTGACAGTATTCAGAAATAAGAAAAAGTAGAAGAAAAAATGGAAGAATCATCTAGATGATGAAAGCGCATTTTTGACAGCTCATGAATGCTTGTTACTTCCGAGATTTCTCAAATTACCATCTCTCACAATTACTGAGCTTGAAATCAAGCAGTTTGGGCAAACTTACGAAACGGCATCTTCCATTTAGTACTAGTTTCAAGTTGACTATTTGATAGATACATAATTTATGCATGTACAAACTCAAAAATACCTTTTAATCTTCATTGTTTAGTTATTGACTGACGGGAGGTCAAGTGCTGTACCTTAAAATGATAATTTGATCTTTATAAAAGCTATATAAAAAAAATACAGCAAAAGTAAACAAATTTTCATCAAATAATAATAATTCATTCTAATAAGCTTCAAATTCGCGTCAAACAAGTCATTGAATGAATCCCGGACAGATTTGACAACCGTACATAATAGTGACTCCCGCGGCGAAAGTTGTAACTAAATTTTCATCTACTTTAATAAATTTTGGCTGCCATATCCCTAATGTCATATATATCTATGGGCATTGTTTCACTTGAAACAAGTAATTAAACAATTCAATCTTTCACAATCACTGAGCTTGAATTAAAGCAATTTGTGCAAACCTACGAAACAGCAGCTTTTATTTAGTACCAGTTTCAAGTCTGTAAATAGTATAGTTGCTGAGAACTCAGCGTCACGCCAGCCAGCCAGCCAGACAGCCAAAGTAAATATAATAGGCTCTTTGCGAATAGACTGCAGCGCCAGTAGTGGTTAAATTTGACAATACTAGCAGGTAAACAAAACGTTATCATCGCACATGATATTAGAATATATGTACAAAATTTAGATTATAAAGCAATTTATAAGTAAATTTAACATGGAAATTGGAATACCACATGTTGGTTATACAAATTGTTGCGTTCCAAATTATACAACAGTTACGGAAACACAAAAAAACCGAAAACATTTCTACAAGTTTTCATCAAGAGAACATGAAATAGAAATAGGAAAAAATGAATTTAGGCTATTAAACGAGCGAAGAAAGTGAAAATTAGTCAATAATAATTATAGAATATGTATCAAATATAGGAATATTACTTGATGAAACTAGAAAATTTTTGAAAAAAGTTAGGTTAAACCATTGTATGCTATAGCAATTTTGTAGATATTATTTTTATGTATCGGATAAGTTAAAATGCATGCAAAATATCTCGCGTTTCACCAATCTAAGGCAATGTGAAAAAATATACTTTCATATGACATGTTTTGATTCGTTTGACAGACATTTAGCAGCCTATTATTAATTACTTAAAAATAACATATCTTACTTCGATAAAAACTTTATACGAACCAGAATTATTCGACTTTTGCTCTACAACATGCGCGGATATCAAACTCTTATCCAAAAACAGTCTTTCTTCAACATTAAACACATGCTTATTCTCTTGGACTAATTTTCCTTTTTCTAATATTGTACTCCGGATACAACCAAGTTATATAAATTGAAATCCTGTACCTATCATAACTCCATTAGCCATCATTCAATTGTGTTTTTAATCTTATTGCAAGCTTCAATATGAAGTTTTTAGCTTTTATTTACTTATTCCACGTAATGACAATTCAAATATTTTCCTGCAGCTACTTTCAAAATTAAACACCCTGAGCGCTAGTGTCGCTTCCCAATGTTTGAGCAAAGAGCCTAAAGCGCATTTTTTCAAAAAATGCGCTAAAAATGGCAGAAGTTCACGTAAGTATAGAGGTTGCATGGAAAGAGTTCAGAGAAATACGAGAGAAATGAAAAAGTATGAAGAAATACAGGGAGAATATGAGGAAGTGAGGAGAAGTACGAGGAAATATGAAAAAAGTACGAAAGATGTAAAGTACGGAGAAATACTCGGGAAGTATAGAGAAGTACAAAGAAGTATTGATGACGTATGTTAAAGTATTCAAGAGAAGCAGAAGTTCACATACGTATAGAAAAAGTATAGGAAAGTGCAGATAAATACAGAGGAAATATGGGGGAGTATAAGAAAGTATACGAAAATATGGAAAAGTGCAATTAGAGTACGGAAAAGTTTGAAGAAACTAAAAAAATAGAAAGTTTGAGAAAGCAAGAAAAATAAAAAGAAATAAGGAGGAAGTTCAAGCCAGTATAGGAAAGTACGGCGAATTATAATAGTATGAAGGAAACAAAAGAGAGTACGAGGAAGTACGGCGAGGGTATATAAAGAAATATGAGAGAGTATAGAAACATACGGAGAGATATAGGACTGATGCTTCTCGGGATACGGTGTGGCTTGAACCGTCAAACTCAGCCGTATATGGCCAATCTTATGTGCATGTGCAATAAGGCAGTAATAGGCTAAGATCTCAGATCTCAGGTCCGCCAGACGTTACATATTTTCTGAAAAACAAAATTTGTGGAATAGTGTAGTGTTAGTATGTACTTTGATGTTACGCATACTTGCTAGTTTGTGCCAACGGCCAATTTATAGATACGAGTTGCTATAGGTATGTTAAGACATTACTCACTTTTCTTAAAGTCTGAGTGCTCGCAAAAAGATAACGTAATCTTACTTATTATCTGCGTCCTAATCTTCATATATGATACTCAGGGAGTAATTTCAATACTTTTTGTAAACAGCCAGACCAAGGAAGAGCTTACTATCAAGCCTACAAATAGTGACCTCGCGCTTTAACTCACAGCGATATTTTAATAGTGTCTGAAGGATTTTTAGCTCTACGATTGATCTGGCTGTTAACAAAAAGTATTGAAATTGTACCCTGAGTATCATATATGAAAATTAGCACTCAGACTATAAGCAAGTTTACGTTATTCTTTGCGAGCTTTGAAGAGTCTAGCAGAAATCACTACCGACGAAAAGTAGCAGTGTTAATTATCAATTTTTAACAATATTCTTTAAAACATACATAAAAATTAGCACTCAAGACTTTAAGAAAAGTGAGTAATATCTTAACGTACCTCTAGCACCTCGTATCTGTAAATTGGCCGTCGGCACAAACTAGTAAGAATACTATAGTAACACTTCTCTATTCCACACATTTTGATTCTCAGAAAATAAGTAACGTCTGGCGGACCTGGGATCTTGTTCTATATAATTCAAAGTTCTTAGTGACGTATATAAAGTATATAATGACAAAGCGACAAAGCGTAAGGTTTGCAAGCCAATTCATGAATTAGAATCAATTCGGTTCGAAGGATCAAATTATGTCTCGTAAGAAAGAATCTATTTATTTAACTAAGATCAACAAAATATACAATTGGCTGAATGTCGATGAACTTAATAACTTTGACTGACTGATGGTCAATTGACAGCATTGACTAATGGTCAATGGACGAGTGTATATTGACTGCTGGTCAACTAACAACTGTCTGTAGATGACTAAAATAACGAGGGTCAACATGTTGAAATACTTTAGAAGGGGATTAAAATAAATGTTGATTGGTTGTTCACAACGGTGATGTTGTCAGCCTTAACGGGGTAAATGAAAAAGAAGTAGAACAAAATATGGAAGAAATTAAAGAATGTATAGGAAAGTACGGAGAAGTATGAGGAATAATATCGAAGTATAAAAAGTACAATGGAAGTAAAGAAGAAACTAAAGAAGTATAGAAAATTATAGAGCAGTACAGGGAAAGTATATCAACAAGGGTAGTTTGGCATTTTCTGTGCGAATTAATGTGAAGACTGACGAATTATGATAATATATCATTTATTGTAAAAAAATATATATATAATACTAATTTATATATCTTTTATTATTATTTAACAGGGGATGTGTCCTCCTCTCGCTTTTATAACGGCTTCAACTCGTTTCGGCATGGAATTTATCAATTTTTTGCAGTTTTCCTTGATTTTCTCATCCCGGTACCACATCTGAATTATAGATTCGACCATCTTGATTCTTGTCGAACAATCCTTTTTCAACAATCTGGCCTTGCAGATAGACCTCAAGTTGTCAATAGGATTTAGATCTGGTGAGTTCCCAGGCCAATCAAGAAGAGTGACCTTCCTGTTCTTGAAATATTTCACCATCTTCTTGGAAACATGACATGGTGCTCTCTTCAATTCTATGGGCAAACATGTTTCTAGCATCTCTTTATATTTTTCACTATTCATCATGCCCTCGATGGGTATGAGTTTTCCTGTTCCCATATATGAAAAACAACTCCAAAACATCTTTTTGACAGGATGTTTAACAGTTTGATCCAAATGTTTCACTGCCAACTTTTCATCCGCACCTTTCCGTACGAACTTTGATCGGTACCCCTGCATCAGAAAGTGTGTCTCATCGGAGAACAAGACATTTCTCCAATGTTCTTCTGTCCAATGAGCATATTTTTTGGCCCAAGTCAGCCTTTTCTCCATCATAATCTTTGTCAGGAGTTGTTTCTTTTGAGGTCTCACTGCTTTTCTTCCTCCCTCTAGAAGGCGCCTACGGACTGTAGAATCGTGAATACTCACTCCTGCCTTTTCCAAGTCTTGCTGAAGATCGTAGCTTGTCTTTCTGGGATTTAATTTGCTATTTCTCAGAAGAAACGCCTCATCTCGAGGAGTTGTCTTTCTTTTTCTCCCACATTTCCCCTTGTGCTGAACTTCGACAGATCCAGTTTCCCTTTTCTGTTTAATAATCTTGTTTACAGCCCCCAAGCTAACGCAACACTCACTAGCAATGTTTCTCTGCGTCATGGATGTGTACTCACTAAGGGTAATGATTCTTTCTCTTTTCCTAGGCGTTATATCCATAATGCCGGAAAACACGAAAATTTTATAAAAATTTATAGTTTCTTCCGAAACCAGAAAACACATGTATATTTTGATGAGAATAATTTGTTGAATGAATTAAATTGACAAAAACTTAATGGAGGATGATGGGCTAAGTGATCTGGCAGGTGACAACTGTCAAAAGTACTTCAGCAGAATTGCAATCTCAAAAGATTATAGGAATTAATGTTCACATAAATTCGCACAATACTGTAGTGTAACCATAATGCTATTATATTATTAAGTAAACATCTTCAGATGGCGCTGTGCCAAGATTCAGACTTGTATATTCAATAGATTTGTTGTAGCAGTGACGATAAGTAAATGATTTTTGTCTGTCTTATGAAATGGATAAAACTGAAGTTCGTTCTGAAAGGCTTAAGACCAACAGAAGATTAAAAATTAGTTGGATTCTTTATTAGAAGAATCTGCTCCTTCATTTTCGACGGTTAAAAGTGAGCGGATGAATTCAAATATGACGTTATGTCAATCCAGGTGACTGACGAAATCGTCGCGAGAATCCACAATTCCATACCAGACAATCGTCGACTGAAGGTTCGAGAAATTGCTGTATAACTATAAACATCTCGAAGGACGGCATCCACCATATTTCACGTGATGTTTTGGGTATGTGAATGCTAACTGCCTGCTGGGTGCCACGTCTATTAACAATCAATCAAAAACGCATATGTTCAAACAATTCTCAAGAGTGTCTACACTTATTTGAACGCATTTCCACTGAGTTTCTTCGACGTTTCATCACTGTAGATGAATTGCTAAACGCCAGAGATAGAACAGCTGTCTAAACAATGAATTGGAGTAGAGAAAAGTGTGCTTAAAAAGCAAGAACAGTTACATCTGCTGGAAAAGTCATGACAACTGTTTTCTGGGATTCTTATGGCTTAGTGCTCATGGACTGCTCAGAAAAAGGCAGAGCTACCACCGGGGCCAACTATTCTTTATTACTGTACGAATTGAATGATGTAATCAAAGTTAAATCTTGCAAAAAATGTGATATCTCACCATAATAATGCACCTATGCACAAGTCTCGCCTTGTTGCGGCAAAACTCGAGGAAATTCGTATCAAGTGCTTCCACATCCACCGTATTCGAAAAATTTTGTTTCTAATGATTTTTTCCCTTCCCCAACTTGAAGGAATGGCTAGGGAGGCGAAGATTCACTTCGAATAAAGAGGTCGAAGCTGAGACAAACACTCATTTCACAGACTTAATCGCACCTTATTATTCTGATGGTATTAGAAAGTTGGAAGTTGAAAAATTGTCTGGAAATCTTGCGTTTTCATTACCAGGCCGAGAACTTTTCGAACTACTCTCATAAGTACTAGGAAGTATGGTAGTAGTAAAGAAAAATATAAGGGAACGTTAAAAGAAATATGGGAAGATAAGGAATTGTATAAAAAATATGAACAAAGTTCAAGAAAGTATAGGAAAGTACGAAGAAGTACGGGAAGTATATAAAAGTACAGGGGAAGTATACGAAAGAAGTAGGAAGTACAAAGAATTATGGGACAAATAAAAGTAAGTTGGGAATGATAATAGAAAATTACGGGAAAGTATGAGGAAGTATAATAAAACACAGAGTAGTATGAGGGAAATCTTGTATAGCAAAATATGAAAAAGTGCAAGACCATATAGAGAAAGAGAGCATTAAGAAAGTATGGGCATAATATGTGACAATTTTGAAATAGCAAATCTTATCCAGTTGATTATGAATTATTTGATACTTGATATATGAAAAAATACATAATAATAATCATGATTCAAATAATGTATCTAATTTATTTACAAACGAGTCTAAAAGTGGACGTAATATTTTAAAATTATAAATGTTGCGACTGTGAAGTATGACAAAATATAGTATGAAAGAAGTACGAGAAGTATATGGAAAGTGAAAAGAATAAGAAAAAATACAAGGGATGTTTTAAAAAATTCCATATCAAGGAAGTTTGGTATACAAAAATGTCCCTCGTGATTCACCCCTCGATTTTCATGTACAAACCTCGAATCACAAGCTTTACTTTATTCCAGAATTCTCAGATGACTTGCTTGAAAACATAAAAATATTATAAGGTATTGTATAATTGAAATGATCGTAACAAAACAATCAGAGTTCGAATAACTTTCAGTCAAGCTTCTGATAGTTGATTATTTATTTATTCTGTTAGTAGAAATATCTCGCTATATTTTGCCATAATTTCATATCGGTCTCCCTGCGTGTGTTGAAATACGTTCATGTTTTATTATTTTATTTCAGCACGTTGTATATCATCTGAATCAAAGTAAAACGAGTTATATTCTATAGTTGGTGTACAGCAGCCACGGCAGCGCTCCTATTTTTGTTTTATTTATTGGAAAACAAGTTGTTCGAGATCGGAATGACCGTATAAAAACAAAACTTGGTACACTTGACTTCAACTTATAATTTACGGACTAGTAAATTGTGCAATAAAATATTGAAGAAGTTATTCTGGAAAGAGAACTAGAAAAAGGCACTTTTAACTGTTTTGATAATTATTTAGCTATTTCAACAAGGAAAGTATATACAAGAAGTGAGAAGTAAATGAATAGATGATATAGGAAGTGTTTTTAAGCAAAATTATTGACGTGGGTAAAGCAAAAATAGTATATTGTGTGGCTAGGGACGAAACAACACGATTTCAGCTGAGGGTGAGCGTTGCTTGCCCGAGCGAAGCGAGGGCCGGCATCACCCTCGGCTGAAATCGTGTTTTGTCCCGTGCCACACACTGTATTTTTCATAATACCTGCATTGAAACTTTCCACATTACAAATTTGTCATAACAAAGTAAATATTTTTCTTTTGATTTTGCAGGTAACAAGTTGAGAGTAGTTGCTTGTGCTTTATCAATAAGATGATGTGGTGTACTTAAAATTGTCGTATTAATACTTTTTCTCTTGAAACTAATCATCTTTTTAATTTAATTTACAGTTCCGAATACAACAACTGTCAAATTAACTAAGGTTATATGATTTTCATTTAGAGATTGACAATGAACAAATGCGACTCTGCCAGGGATAAAACGATGTAAAAAATTGATTCAGCGGACAGAAACAAGCTTGTTTCTCCCCTCGGGCAGAAACAAGCCTGTTCCTGCCCGGCTACACTCGCATTTGTCTGCAATTGTCTTGTTTCGACTGACAAAACAGGCGTTGAAACGCGTTGTTTCAATGCAGGTATTATGAAAAATATATTACGTACAGCTCATTTTATTCTAAATGATTTTCATGCGACTTGAAAAATGCTTACATTTTTTTTTTAATATAGCGTCTTTTTCGCCGTTTTATCTGTTATTACTGAAGTGAATACAAAGGACAAAATATTAAAAGGTGGCTTTCATACGTGATTCAAACTTACCTTAGCATGTATGCGTTTGAAAGTGACCCGCCTTTTATTCATTTTTGGCGGGGTGGAACCATAAAAATCTTCGTCCTGAAGATCGTAATCATAAGGTTCGAACGACTCCAACTCCATGTCTACAAAAAAAATAAAAAATGGATTATCTAGTTACAAATGATTGTGCTAAAAATAAATCCTTTTCAATAGTGCAATTCTAACTGCATTTCTGCTCTTTCGGGTACATTGATGAAAGAAACTTGGTGATGAAATATTGGGAGAGTGAGGGGTAAAGTAACTTGATATCTTGAGCAACAGGTGGCTCACATGAACACCCAAGAACTGAGGAGATCAGTTCCCACAATGGAACAGAATATTTCGTATAGAACATCGCATCCCTCACAGATGAAAGGAAAAACGAAAACATGAGGAATTCATTAAAAAGAAGAAACAAATCAAAACAGATAAGACAAATTAATGACTTTACAGTTTGAAATTGTGAAGGTACAATGTATCATAAATTGATCTCATGAGTCTGTAATTATAAATAAATATGTCATCTCCTCAAATGAATTTGGCATAAATTTCATTCTCCCAGCAATCAAATTTGGCATACATCTCTATTCAAATACATCTCTTTCGCAACATTCATATTCCTAGCTCATAATCAAAGATTTCTTTAAAATAAAGTTTAAAGAGAAAATATTTATATGGAACCAATTATTTGCTCTCAAATTAAATAATCAGTTCGACAGCTTCATAGAACTACAACAGCAACATTTTCATCGTAAAATTTTGTATACCCTATAGGTTATGTGCAAGGGGGCGGAGTTTGAACAAATATCGATGCGAGCGCTCACTGTGAGCACCATTGTAACCATTGAACTCCATTTCTCAGAATACGTCAATGAGCTGTCATTGAGCATTGTAGTTTAAAAGTGAAAATAATTGCATATAAAACATGGGGAAACGTTTGTTTTGTTTCAGGCTGTTGTGTTAAGGATGATTCAAGTGAAATATAGTTTCATAGATTTCATGTACGCAGCTATAACATGAAAAAAACGAGTGAAGTGAATCAAAGCGGTAAATAGAGTATTGTCTGTCTTTCATTATTAATCTATATAACAAATATGTTTGTAATTCAGTTGTGAAATTAGAAATATTCATCATCAATTTGGGATTCATGAATCTACCTCTATCTCTAATTTGCAAGATGTTTCAGTGATAGAAGTTTGTCAGATGCACTTCTCAATAATTTTGTTGTTAATATTGTCAGCAGCATATTCTTTAACATGTTTAATATGGCAAAACTAATTTCACGCTTTTCTTCAATGCTTTCTCGGTAAGAAGGATACAGTGTTTGATAAATACAAACCCGATCTGCAAGATCATCGACGTCATAATTTGAGGTTATTCTGTCAATTTGGACGAATTAAGACGTTTTCTCTATAATAGGTACGTTATCATTGAAGAAAAAAATACTCAAAATAAATAATTTCAACGTACCTTTTATGCTATGCAATTTATATTAAACGCACACAGCTGAATTAAATAATATTAGTACATTTAAAAAATTATACGTATGAAACAATGATAAAATGGAGTTCAATCGTTCTTTATTGCCCGCTAGAGGCGCTAGTAGACTTCAGGCACGTAGCCTATAAATACTTATATACTAGGAGCCTCGTGTCAGTGTGGAATTGGCACAACCAATGAAAATATGTTTTTTAATGAAATTCAGCCAGTTTTTAGACAATCTATTGGAATTATTTTTTCTGTTCACCTAGAGACTGTTCATTCACTTTTCACTTATTTACCGATATTTTAGAATAAGTTCCTAATATGGCCAAATACAGAAAACTGATGAAAATTTAATAGAAAATTTATTTGCGTTAAATCGCCTCCAATCGACTATTCGCCACCTTGATACGTTCAACTGATGTTTAGCAATCATCAATCATCTGGAGTAGAATTGCTTGTAATTTTCTAGAGACGAACACGTAACTCTGAAACTTTTCGTGTGCACTGTGGTCCAACCTTATTTTTTATTATACACTAAACAATACAAGGTTTTAATCGGCAAAAGACTGAATATGAATATGAATGAAGTTTCGTTTTTCAACAATCAATCTTCCACGATTCCAGCCGTATAACAAGCAACATCATCTTCTCCAGAAGTACATTTGATATTTTTCGAACGTATCTATTGAATTTATAGCTTTAAATCCTTTTGAAGCACGTTAATGTATTTCATCTTCTCAAGGTCGATTCATATTATACGGAACGTCAACGTAACGTCACGACACAGAAACGTCATGTCAAAATATTTTCCAATTGTTTTTAAATGGTTACATTCACATTAACAGCAACGTAACGGAACCTCAACGGTGACGTCCAGCATTCTCGCAAAGAATGTTTTGAAGTTCTGATCCATGACGCCTATTCTTGCTTCTTTCTACCTCTTTTTCATTCGGAAAGGGTGCAATCATAGCAAGTTTTATCCGATTTAACACTGGCATTTTTGTAAGAAAATATATTCGACAAATTACATCCTTCCGCACACCATCACATGTCGGTGATATCTGGCAAATTTTACGTGACGTTCCCGTGCCGTGACGTTACGTTGACGTTTCGTTGACTTTTCTTATAATGTGAATCGACCTTTAAGCGTAGCGTGGAAAGGGCGAAAATTACATCATAATTGCACAGTAACTATTTTGAACATCTGATTGCATATAATTTCAATTATTACCGAATTTTAATTATAATTCCACTATTTGTATGAGCTTTCAGTGCAGAATTGCGTTGTTTTTTTAAACCTAGCACTTTGCATCGATGTTTGTATACTGTGAGATAATTTTAACAATGCATCTCAAACAGAAGGTCTTTCTACTGTACTGCGCGAAATTAGTAGTTAGTAGTTAGTGTTAGTAGTTATGGTTAGTGGTTAGTGTTTATACTTTGAGTTCTAAAAACAGCGTTTATAATGCTCCAAATTAATACCTTACAATTATAGTTTCTTTCGTTAATAAAGTGTACTCTGGCTTTATAGAAAATTCTTCAGATGTTTAGAAGTCAGAATAAAATGTTTAGAACAAGAAAGTAATTAACTAACCTCAGTTTCACTATTAATTTAGTTCTTTCAAATGATCAACATAAGTAAGTAATATATTTTTTATTTGATGTGGATCCATTTCGTATACAGATCTCATAGCAAAAATAGATAGAACTCAAATGTCAAATAAATTAAAAGAAAATATGTCCATCCCATTTTCTCTCTCTTCTGATTGGTCGAGCCACTAACTACAAACCAAAAAGTTTGGAGCTTGCAAAATCTTGCGCTAACCACGATAGCATAGAGCAACGCTGGACTAATTTTGTTGTTGAAAACGCTAACACACAATTTTACATGTCAAACATTTAGCACTAACCATAACTACTAGTTCTGTGCTGTAAACGGAGCTAAACATTAACCTCTAACCATAACTACTAACACTAACTACTAATTTCGAATTGTGAATGAGGCTTTTAAGTTCTAAAAACAGCGTTCACAATACTCCAAATTAACGCCTTATTATTTTAGCTTCCGTTGATAAAATGTACTTTAGCTCCAATCAAATTTGCGCTAACCACAATGGACTAATTTCGTTGTTGTGAACGCTAACACTAATGCAGGGGCCACACTAATGTCTAATGCCGTTAAGTAAGGCGTTATATGACAATTGACATATTGTCATTGACAATGTGTTAATTATTGAATAACGCATCAATTAATGGCATTATACGTAAGTGTGGCCCCAGCATAACTGTCAAACATCTAGCACTAACCATAACTACTGACACTAACTACTAATTTCGTGCTGTGAACGGGGCTAAAGTATGAACACTAACCACTAACCATAACTACTGACACTAAATACTAATTTCGTATTGTGAATGAGGCTTCAGTACGTGTTTTCCAGATATAAAGCGGGCGAAATCCTTCGAGTTCTCTATAAGAAAAGTATACTCCTCTGAAATCGGAGCCTTGAGTCCGAGCTCAAAGTGCTCTGCCTCCCTCAAGGTGCTTGCTACAAGAAAACGGACAATCAAGAGATTTTAATAAAATTTGGATATGTTGTAGTTCAAGTGTTAATACATAGCATATCAAAAAATTAGAATCTCGTCTATATTAGATTGGAAGATATTTGAATACTAATTCTTTATTTTTTCTTCTTTTACATGGGATCTTATGGGACGGCATGAAATATTTGTCACTGTTCTCGCTATCATCACGATAAAGTGCAAAAGGCATGAAAAAAGACCTAACAGAGTATAAATTGAATATTCATTTATTATACCATAAGTAGTTTAAGTACAGAGTGATCAATAATGATTGTCTGACAGATGACAGGCAAAAGTTCGCATTATGATCAAAACTATCTCCATGGAATAAAGTTAGTATAAATTTATCTATTTTGAAAACTACGTTACCGACATTTCAAGAACACAATGGCGTATATTTTGCATATTTTATGACGGATTCATCCATAATCTGATTCAATAAACAAAAAAGTAAGTAAATAGCTGTATTATTGACTGATTATTGACATTTTTTTATTATTTTAACAAATTATTAGGTTAGAATAGTGTTTTCAGAGGAGCTGTCATCTGTCACTTGAATGTCACCATCTCAAGCAGGCGGCAAAAAAAAAATCAGAACAAAGCGGCACGGACAATCATTTTTGATCACTTTGTATTATCGATTATTTTTGTGGTGCTATCACGAATGTTTATTGTGCTTGCGTTTGAATACCACGAGTGTGCAGCACGAGTGGTATTCACAAGCACAATAAACATGAGTGATTGCACCACAAAAATAGTCTACAATACTTTAACTACAAATGGTATATGGAGGACTATTCCCGGAGTCAAACCATTTTTTCAAATTAGTTTTCTATGAATCTAGTAACATGTCACGCAATTTTCATAGGAACGAGTAAACAAACTTCTGTCAAACTGAAAAATTAGAATTTCTTGTATTTTCTTTGACGAATAATAAAGAAATAAATTGCGTTTTGATATAGAAACTAGCTCAAAAAGGTTTGGTGATAGATCAGAAGATGAAATTGATGAAGATATTCAGAAAAATATTCCATCAAATACGAAGAAAGCACAAATTGGAGGTACCCACATCTTTGAGTGAAATACTCACTCTGACCACTAGTGTAATACCCGATGGTATTTCTACACGTTCAAATACTCACTGATATGCACCGTTTCTATGGCGATTTAGCATTGTTAACCTTGTTATAAGTACTACGAATGCAATAGTCATATATAATATCATAAGTGGTTGAATTTTACCGGAAAATTTTTTAGATTGTTACGAGAGCTTGTTGCTTAGCAATTTATTGAGTGATTTTTGATCAATATCACGAAATAAATTGGTAGCAAGCTCTCGTAACAATCTAAAAATTTTGCCAGGTTAAATTTAATCACGAATGGTATTCGGAAGATTATTTTTCCCATCCAAATTCATCAATAGATTCCAGAGACTCGACTCCGAATCTGCTCATTTTCACATTAAATCTGTCTGTCAGTTTGACAGATGCTGAATCAACGCAGCTGAATGTTCTTTGTTTTGTATATATAACCAACAGACAAAATTTCCAAAAAATTTCCACTTGAAAACCGTGTAGGTTGTACCACGTGACGATGGTAAAAATAATCACAATAATTTGATCAAAATTTTAAGAAAAGTTTCAGATTAGTAAAAAAGATAGTGTAGGATCGTAAAGGTGACCTTGCATGGGTGGAGCCTTTCGTCCTCGTTGCGTCGCGCCGCACCGCATCACATCCCTTCGCCCGATGAAAACCTTCAGCAATATTCCAGAAATGTGGTAGAACATTCGAGAAATGGATATTTCTATATATTCGCAAGCAAACGATTTGAGAGTAGTGTAATGGTGAATCTAGAGCAGTGAATATCAAACAGTGAAATGATCAGTGTATATAAATAGTTAAAAATAAATATCTGCGGCTTTGTTCAAGTTAGTATTAAGTGATAAATAATAATATAGTGTTGTTAGTGACATCCAGAAGAATAAAACTTTTATTTCATTTTAAATTATTAGATAGTGACTTTTATTTAATTATAAACTATTTCTTTAAGCAATAAACATTACAATATTTTAATATTAAATTCAGCTGACGACAAAAAAATCTATGTAGTTCTAGACTACAGCTTGGCCCTTCATTCTCCATTTCTATCTAGTCTCAACATTGTTCATAGCTCCGTCTCTCTTACACATAATTTATCTACATTACCGATCTACATTTTTTTTTTACTTGTTACAAGCATTTGACTCATAGATGTCACTTTTTTGTAGCAAGCACCTTAAGATGGCGCTACCTTCACTGTTAAAACTTTTCCTCTAACGAAAATACATTCTCGTCGTTCTTTCTGTATATCATTGACGTAGTAGCTTTTTAGTAATTTTAGGGTTGTCTTTATTTTGATTCTACAATAGTCCATTTTAATTAGTTGTATTCACAACTTCGTTCGCGTAAAAATCAGATTATGCATGATTTAGTAATGTCGCAGCAAAGTTCTTTCGGCTCCCTTGTCTATTTTAGGGCTAGACAATGAATACACACCTGAATCATTTTAGTGATATCAGTAGATTCAGAATAATCAATTATATTAATATTAATAGTTTAATGTCTGTAAGACGGAAAATACACAGTAGACAATGTCAAACAAATGAATTAGAGATGTAATCTAAATATTCATTTATACTGTAAAAACTGTTGCTTACAAGAAAACAAGAAATTGTTTCAGGTCCAATTTCAATTCTTTTAAATTGTTTATACTTTTAATTTGGCTTGGCAGAGAATTATAAATTTTGATTTTAAATTTTATAGGAGTATAAGAAAATCCACTTTTATTTTTATTGGTTCACATATGAATTTTAGGTCTCGGCTTAGTCTTCAGGCATGCGGGACTTGACGTTCTCGAGTGATAACTAACCTAACCTCACGATCTTCGTCTTTTTCGTGTAATCGAACTTGCATCATTCTCTAGGCCTTTCTGGACTTATTAAAAAGATTTGATATTTTTCTAGAGGGTATATTCATAAAACAGAGCTACAAATTAACAGGTCGCTCGCGCAAATGATGCGGATCCGATTAGAAACTATTTCCCCTTGCCAGCACATACGTTATATCGTTCTCAATCAGAGTTACGCTGACACTACAGCGATGGGGATACGCTCTGGCGCAGACACGAGGCAAGACACTTTAAAATTGATATATATATTTTTTATTTGTCAACCGATTCAAACTAAACAAACATTGAGTCTTAGCCCAAGCTTATCTTAATATTAATACATTAGTGAAAACCACATTCAAATTGGTTCAGTCATTGTGGATATTATCGTGCAGAAATGCACAGATTTTATTATTTATATTTTTGAAACTGAATACTTCGCGCTACTTATTTTACAATGAGGAACAGACCAATACTTGTTTGAAATTTTGATGTAAGATGGCGCCTGCTTCACAAATGTCATATGCAGTTAGCGGTTTTTGTCTTAAATTATTAGGAGAGCTGGAAATTAGATAGAACTAAGTCATATAATTCACATGTGTGTAAACGATAATTTCAATAGATTCTAAATTCCTTTTGAGAAAAATTAGTGTGTAGGTGGATAATCATGATTGTTGACTTGTGAGAAAGTTTTCGAGTGAAGAACCTCCTAGTTGAATGGTCCACAGTTCAGGGCCTCATTTTTATCTTTAAAATATAATTTTCAATAAGAGTCATAAGTACAAACTATAAATACCTCCGTCTAAAAAGAACATCTTTTCTCAAATGAAAGCTTTAACAACAAATTGTTCACTTCACTATTTTTCAGCACAGCGCAAAATAAACAAAACCAAAACACCTATTTATAAACGTATAAACACACACTGCTTGCATTACTCCAGAACACTTTTAAACAAAAGACTGCTGCTGAAATCTCACGCAATTTTCCAGTAAACACCAGCAAAATTGTTTGTTATCTTGCTAAGATAAGCAGATACTCAAGCTATAAAATATGAATCCCGTATTATGAGATAAAATAGATATGACGTACAATAAATTGTAAGGCCATTTTTTATAACATTATACTAATTTATAAACGATTATTTCGGAGAATTCATATTAATCAACTCAATCATCGTGTATTTGTGAGGCTCACCTAACGTATTTTCGATTCTGTTCCTTCCGATTAATTTGTAATTAATATTTAGATCAAATAAAGTACGCTACACCAATGGCCCTAAAAATGTTCACTTCAGGTAAACTACCCTTAATTTTGCGAATTCAAAAGCGTAGATAAAAATCTCCCAAGTATATCTATTACAAATTATCATAAAGTATCCTTTTTGGTGAGTATTCCTAATTCAATAACTTTACGACAGTTGTAAAAGTCAGACAATATGCCGTTATGGCGTCAGTGACAAATGCCTGTCACGAAGATCTGTCTCTTCTCTTGTAGCATTCACCCCAATAGGATTCCGAAATGTGTTCTGTTTCGATTACGATAGCGTCAAGATGCTGACAGAAAACAAAAGAATTGATTTTTAGTGCAAGCTATTGAGTTGTTGTATAAACAATTTTTTATCGTATTTTGCAAGTAATGAATTAATGAATGGTACATTTACCGGTGCACTATTAATTTTTAATTCGATTTTATGGACTATAAATGATTGATCCAGTCAGGGACATTTCGAAATACGTTGCACAAAAAGTATCAATGAAAATAAATGTACGTGAACAATACTTTCATTTTATGGACAAAATCAAGGAGACACTGACGAAAGTGTTACATTTTACAATCTCATTGATTTAAATATACAAAAATAATAAAGGAAACAAAAATATTCAATTTACAATTGAAAAAGAATGAGACAAGAGAGTGTCTTTCCTGGATACTTCAGTTATTAATTAGAACATTATTAGATCTAAGAATAATTTGGAATTGGTTTCAGAAATCAACAAATTTTGTTTGATTCTTCACAAATCCGGTAATTTTAAAAGCAATCATCTTTTAACATAATGTTATAGAAAAATGAGATCTTCCTCTGAAAAACGATATCATTTTTATTTTCTTAAATATTTTTATTGACCTAAATTTGCCTTTTAAAAATACCATGCATCTCTTTTTATTAGTCTCTACGTATGAGGACCCACTACAGGTTACAATGCTCGACCGATTTTGGAGATTCTTTTTTTTGTCTATTAATTAGCAATCGGAATAAAACCCTATTGAATTTCACTATTATCTATCAAATAGTTAAGTTCAAGCAATACGATTTCAAATAATAACAATATTCAGGTAGGAAAATAAAATGATTGTGCAACTATTGTACATTTATATGATTTTGTGTGCTCTGTTATCAACAAGCGTATCAGCCTCGAGTTCTAACGATGGAAGTAACAATTATTATGCCCTAATTCTACAAATTTGTTGATGGTATCATGTACGCACGGTTCCTTATGATAATAGAAAAATAAACTCATTATATTCAACAGCATCAACGAAATTACTCAATTTATACTTGAAGAATGAAAATAGTGATCACTTTCTGAAAACTTGCGTAAATGGAACGTAAGATTAAAAAGTGATTTTGAACAGGCATCAGAGATCAATCAACCCAGTTAATACATAATAACCAAGTAAATATAATCAACTTTTATTATACCTAGCGTTTTGGAAAGATGAGAACTTCTTTTAAAATGTATGCCAATTTTTTCATATTCTTAAATTTGCCTTTAAAAAATTACATGCATCTCTTTCCATTGGTCTGTACGTATAAGGAAACGGTACAGTCAATAATTTTCAACCAAATTTGATGTCCATTTCTCCTATCAAATAGTACCCAGTTGTTTTTTTTATAATAATTCAACAAATGGCTCAATTTTTATAAGCAATTCATTATTGTATCATTATTTTTTACAATTATCTAATGTTAATTTATCGCATCATTCGGTAATATATGAATGTGATACAAAGAGCATGCATTATTCGTTTTACCAACGTTTTCATTATGGTTTTTTTAAAGATCAACTAATAACTTGAATGGACTACTCATCAATCGTAAAATAGTGATGTTTGAAGACATTATGCTTCCCGTAAAATTGAATGAAGATTACAAGAGGATAAACTTTCAATAATGATACCAGGCTGGAAAACTTATTGGATAAAATGATTGAAGCTGACTGGATAAGTGAATTTGAGTAAAACAATGTTGGGAATTCAGTTAATTATTTAGTAATATTTCTTTCCTACTTTACAGTTTCGGCTGCATCTGAGCTATCTTCAGAAGCTCTACATTTTGATTATTTTATTACTGATTTTGAGTATTATGGACGTCAGAAATACTTACAAAAGAATTATTTTGTGTAAAATTAAATGTGTACATTCATCTGTGGAAGACGCTGACTAAATGCGCGTTAAAAATTGTGCGTGCACGCATTGCCAAAAAATTACAAATTGGCGCAGGTAGAAATAAGTCAGTTGTGGTGTCAAAGAATTAAAATTGAAATTAAATCTAAGCTCATGCATCACGCAAGGTGTCAAAAGTATAAACAAAAATCAGCAAAAGTAACGTAATTTTTTACTGTTTCGTTTATGTTCATCAAGCCTTGTTTTTAAATATTTTCTAGTTTCTCTTGTGTATTGTACCTCAAAGTCAAAGATATTCAAAAACAAAGCTTGATGAACATAAACGTAACGCTAAAAATACTCCGAAATATGCTCTAGTCACTCATTGCATAGATTCAGAACATACTTTCAATTTTGGTGAAACTAGCATTATCCATAATGAAGTCAACTTAAACGAAAGATTTACATTAAAAATGTTGTATATAAAACAAGACAAAATATGAATGAAAAGGCAGATACTATAGCGCGTAGCACTATATTCAACAATATTCTTCAAGATCCACGTTACCTTTGCTGACTTTTGTTTATATTTTTGACACCTTACTTAGATTTAATTTTAAATTTAATTGTTTAACACCACAACTGACTTATTTCTACCTGTGCTAATTTGTAATTTTTTGGCAATGCGTACACGCACGATTTTTAACACGCATTTAGTCAGCGTCTTCCTCAGGTGTCGGTTGTGGCATCTGACAAATGAAAACTTTTTTTTTCCGTTATTTTATTATGTTAGCATCACACATGAATGTACACATTTAATTCTACACAAAATAATTTTTTTGTTAATATTTCCGATATCATAATACATATAATCAGTAATAATAGTATATTATGCTACAAGGACCGAACGACTGTCATTCTTGTGCAGGATAAATTTGGCTGCATTCGGTGAAGACGAGGGCAAAGCCCGAGGCAGAGGCGAGGGCGAAGTACGAGGCGAAGGCGATGGCGAAGTACGAGGCGAAGGCGAGGGCGAAGCACGAGGCGAAGACGAGGGCAAAGCCCAAGGCGTAGCTCCGTGCAACCAAATTTGTCCGTGAAAATAATGACAGTCGTTCAGTGTCCGTGTTGCATACAGTACTTTTTGTAACAAGTGCACCGAAGAACCCCCATTACTAAATTTTTTAAATAAATTTGGATGTATATCTTATCGATTTGACGAACAGATTTTTGCAAATGCAATCACATTACAGTAAACTAATACAATGAAACATAACTTACATGATTTATTTTATTGATTGATATTTTTCACATTCTCTGTGCTATCCCGTTCACAATAAATGCACATACTATAAAGAACACATTCTCTAATACAAATTTCTTTCAAATATCAATTTTACATGATTATATCAATGAAATAAAAAAATCAAACGGCATCCATGATACATGATCTACAATTTAATTTTTACCCAGCGGATATTTATAGCCATTAATTCCCAATCAACAGAGAATTAATGAAAATTGTTACCATGATTTGGAATTGAGAACTCTCGAAACAGAAGTCAGCTCAGTAATAGGGTACTTTCGGTGTACGTGTTACAAAAAATAATTAAAATTGTAGCGCTTCTGAAGATGGTTCAGGTGCAATCGAAACTGTAAAGTAATTGACTGAATTCACAACATTGTTTTACTCAAATTAACTCATCTTCGAGTCTACACCAGGAAAAGATTATGCTGCACATGAAATGATCCCAAAAAAATCGACGAAATGGGCTAAAACGTATAAGCAGAGAAACTGTGGTTAATCCATACGAACGTGCTTTTCACTTTCTGATCTGCAACATATTCAGATCGATCCACGAATCAATCTTTAATCATGAACGATTCTGATCTGTCTGATAAAATAAGCAATGTTTAATCCTGATCGAACCAATTGAATGATTGATCCTTGATCCTGACCGAT
Source organism: Dromius quadrimaculatus (assembly GCA_963989225.1). Lineage (NCBI taxonomy): Eukaryota > Metazoa > Arthropoda > Insecta > Coleoptera > Carabidae > Dromius > Dromius quadrimaculatus. Next base: position 12,835,669 of record OZ022328.1, read on the forward strand.
TCAGATTGCTTCGATCCATCTTTGATTGTAAACGATTTTGATCACTTCAATCGGATGGTTCTTGAAAATGTTGATGCTGCATATGATTCTAAAGCCTATCTTAAGTTTGTCTATTTTTCCGTCAATTTTAAGTACATCCTCAAGTTCTAGAAGTAGAACTTAAAATGAACCTTTACATTTTTGTCAATTTTAAGAACTTACTTAGCAGCTTAGTAAGCTGCAATTAGAACAAGTTCTATTTTTCCTACAGTTTTTTAGGGTTTTTCAGTGATTTTTGTGGAAACTGTGGTAGTGCCAACTGAAAAATGAACTGTCAGATTATGAGTAGAATTTTTATAAATAATGTAAGGTTAAATTATATTTATAAAATTGTGTTATTGTTTATCTAAAACAGGGGTGGGGAACCTCCGGCCTGCGGGCCGCATACGGCCCGCGAAGTCACTTGATCTGGCCCACGAGCAGGGTTGCCACCTCGTGGGAATTTTCATATTTTCGGAAATTTCAAACCACATCATCAATATCAGCTATTATCACACGACCATTATTATTTGTGTGGCCCGCGAATGATGTTATAAATTTCCAAATGGCCCTTGGCAGAAAATAGGTTCCCCACCCCTGATCTAAAACCTGAACATAACGATAATAATATGAAGTATGTTTGATCTCTGTGAAGTTTGAAGATGGAAAGCGACGCGTTCGTATATATGTGTATGTTGGTAACAGTTTTAGGATTATCTAATTCCACAGCTTGAATTGAAGATGAAATTAACAAGTGTAAATGGTTTGTATATTTTGTAGACTTTGTACAATTTATTGAACAATTTCAAGTACTTTACTTAAAACTGATGGAGAAATTGACAAATGTAAAATAAGCTTGAAAGATCGGCGAAATGGATTGAAAAGTGTAGCAAAAAAACTGTGTTGTTCCATTCTGATCTATGATCTATTCAAATCGATCCAATAGAATAATCGATCTTGAATCCTGAACAAATTTGATCGATTTTATAAAATAAGCGATCTTTAATCCAGATCGATCCAAATTAATGATTGATCCTTGATTCTGACCGATCCAATTGAATGATTGATCCTTGATTCTGATCGATTCTGATTGCTCCGATCGGAAGATCGATCCTTATTCTCAAAAGTGCATGTCACTGATCCCAAAGTCGTTGAAGTTAGTCACCTACTTGATGTATTTAGGAGCCCAAATGTTTACTTAGTCTAAATAATTGTTTGCATCATATTTATCCAAAAACGTGACCGATTATATTGATCTATGAATCAATAGATTGAGCCAACGATTAAATCAAACAAAAAAACCAGTCTATTGAACGATCAGATCCATCAAATAATCGTTCATTGACTAACATAATTTTGATCGTTCTGATCTATAATTTTTGCAGCCCTAGTACTATAGGTAAATTTTTTTCGACAATTTTTAGTAAAATCCTGGGTCAAATATTAAATTCACTTGATTCAAAAAAAGCTTTGAATAGAGGTAGTATTCGAAATAACAATACGTACCCTTTCATAATAGAAAGTAATGTATTTTGTCCTTAATTTCGTACCTGTTTCATTTTTATCACCCCCTTTCTAAATCCCTTCTCACACATGCTCCTCCTATCTTGTTGTTTGAGTATCCCTGACATAGAATTTTGATTTGCTTGCCAGCTGCGTGCGTAACAAGATACACAAGGCGCTGGCAATGTTGCCATGAATCTTAAGATGCAATACACTGTTGCAAGTCGCATCGCCTGTTGCTTTGGAGTAGTTCACCACCCCGATTAGCACATGTTAAGACTGCAACCCTTAGAAAGTTTAACCAGGGGCGTAGAGAGAATGGAGAATTAGAAGAAGCATGTCGATGAACTTGAGAACTATTAAGAAATTTGTCAGGTAGCAAATCATTTCCTTGAATAATTTTTGAGTCAATATAATAAGAATTTGTTTTTATACTTGCATTTTAAATAACATTCTGTCAAATATAATTTACACTTCCAAAATTGATCCGATTAATTGATCCCAATCGATCCGACTCAATATTTTATAATTGATCCTGATCTACTTTAATCAATTCCTAATTATGAATGATTCTGGTATCGATCCTTGATCCAAATCGATTCTGATAGATTCGATAGAATAATCGATTTTATTCTAATGCTCTCATTGATCGTATCAATAAAAAAAGACTGATGGAAGTTCTCATTTGTACAAATCGTTGATCGTTGAGCGATTTATGTTGATGTACTTTAAAACCGATCAATTAAAAAGTCAAATCGATCGAACGGATCTCTCAATAAATGATCTGGTCAATATATTAATCAGATCAAATATATTTGAATCAATCGAATAATCTGATCCATCTAACGACCAAATCGATCAGAACTAAACGAGTAGATTAAATTAACACAGATCGATAGAACGATTTACCCAATTGAATAATGGATAGTTAAATGAAACGCTCAATCAAATGATCTGATCAATCAAACGATTAGATTGATCAGACGAACAGATCAATCAAACGATCTATTCAATCAAAAAATTAGAATAATTAAATGGATTGTTTATTGAATCTGATCGTTAATTAAATGATGATGTTGATCCTTCAAAAAACCCTTATGAGACGCTCCGGTCTTGAAGTGCAGGTGCTTCAGAAACCTATATGGTTCCCACCACAACAGTTGACCGTATTTCAACTGTTTCTTGCAAGTGCAGAAAAAACTACCCTAAGAAACAAGGCCGAAAATACACATGGGCAATAAACGTAAATATATTCACTTTTTTATAGCTTTCAAAACAACTAAACGAAATAAGAATGTTTGAAAATCATAATTTTATTGCAAATAAATGTAAAATATGTATCAGAATATGATACTTTCCATAAAATTGATTGTGAAATCGCACAATTAAAATCTATATATTAATACGTCAAGAGAAAACTTTCAACCCTTTTTTCAGCATATTGCATGCACGGAGGAATATGAAATTTGACATACTCAAAGTATATATGGAGAAGATGTGCAGAAAGCGAAAATTATATGTCCCATTGTAATCTATATATTAATACGTTAAGAGAAAGCTTTGTACCCCTTTTAAAGCATATTGCGTGCACGAAGGAATGTGAGATTTGAAATTTATAGTTTATATGAAGGAGTGTAAAAAGCTAAAATTATATACAAGGTGTCCCATTTTAATTTTACGTGAAGAGAAAACTTTGTACTGTTCACATGATGGAATGTGAGATTTGTCATACTTCAAGTTTATATGCAGGAGTGCAGAAAGCTAGAAGTATATACAGAGTGTTCTATTTTAATGCTAGATGAAAAGAAAACTTTGCACCGCGCGCACGAAGGTATGTGGGATATGACATACTTGAAGTTCATCTGGAAAAGAAGTGCTGGGAGCTAAAATCATATAAAGGATGTTCTATTTCAATTTTACGTGAAGAGAAAACTTTGTATCGTACGCATGAGAGAATATGAGATTTGACAAACTTGAAGTTCATGTGGAGAAGGAGTGCATAAAGCTTTAATTATATACAGGATGTTAAATTCTAATTTACCGTTGAATGCGAAATATATCAAGAAATATTTACCGAATGGGAAAATGGCTGAAAAAAAAACTTGATGATTTCTTCCCCTTCCGAGCGTTGAGGAAAGAAAGTCACTTTAAAATCTTGAATGAGAACTACTACTCTTAATTTTAGATTCGGATGGAGCGTCGAATACCAAGTTAATTTTACCTGGAACCCCTGGGAATGGAAGGATTTAAATTCAGTAACGTTCAAATTCAGCAATATTCACGGTCGAATTTTGACCACTGGGCTACTTTAATATGGTACCAGTTCATGTATAGTTCACATGGCGTATGTGGTTCTGTTTATGGCATAAAATTGGCCAAGTTCCGAGAAAAATACTGGAAAAGTGACTTTTCAGGAATATATTTTTTGAGGTTTGATCAAAAATCTATACAGAAATTTCTGGTAGCATTTTGAGCGATATACGAAGATTTAAATATTTTTTAATTTCATGTAAACGTAACCCCAAAAACGCAAAATTCATTGAAAACAGCAAACTAATATTGACTATTTTTCAACCCTTCGAGAGAAGCAATATTTTCAGCTTGTTTTTTGCTAATAACTTTTGAAAGGTAGCTCTGAGCGAAAAATGTTTGAGATAAATGTTGTAGGACTTTTAATTCCCTATAAACTAGTTCTTTCAACAACTTTAACCGTTTAAAATTGGCCAAGTTCCGAGAGAAATATAGATAAGTGATTTTTCTGGCGTACATATTTTTTTTAATTTTAATAAAAAATCTGTACAGGACTTTTTGTAGCATTTTGGGCGACAAATACGAAGATTTATACATTTTTTAGACATAACCCCAAAAACTCTTTTTTCATCGAAAATAGCAATTTTCCAATGTTGTTATAGATATTAAGCATTATTCAAAATATGTGTAAGAAAAAATAAGTCCATCATCTATTTTGGATCCAATTATCCGTGTTTTGGTTTTTTGCGCCTTCGGCCCTTCAAAGAAAACATTTTTTTATCTGGTTTTTGGCCAATAACTTTAAGAGAGCACTTTTTAACAAAAAATATTAGAATAAAAGTTGTAGGACTTTTAATTTTCTATAAACAAGGGTGTAAAAATCATGATCTAAAAAAAATCACGATTTTTATTAAAAATTATTTAGATAGTATTTTCAATACTTTTAGTAATTATTTGAACCGTTTCGTTGCATAACTGCCTCAAATATTAATTTAATTTTAAATTGACATGGAAAATGCGTCAAGTGTTTTAGGGATTTTTTTGAAAAAATCACTTGATTAAAATCTTGATTCCTTACAAGTCTCATCAAAAAACTGTATTAGACTATTTTGTAGCATTTTCAACGGCAAATACTGAATAGTTATTTGTTCAACAAGTACCAAAAATGCTAGATTTTGGGATGAGTAAGAAAGTTTGCTGTATTCCGCTTTGCGTCGCACGAGCCCCAAAATCGTATTTTTGTGCGTATTAAATATTTTGTTTTCTATGGCATTTTATTATAAATAATTATTTTACGCATGGACATGAATAAAATTGATTTGTAATACCATTTTTAATTTAAAATAATTGAAGAATTACCTAAGTAAGTACCTGTTTTAGAACTGAAACATTGTACTAACCTCAAATTATTCAAGTAACAAGTGTCAAAGCTAAACTAAAATTCCATGTTTCTATTTCTAATAATAAATTAATTGCTACAAAGAAAAACAAAAAAATTATAACTTTATTTATTTAATTGATTTCTGGTATTCAAACTAAACTGTGTATTATGTTTGTCAATGGTAAAGAGCTATAACCTGCAAATGTCAGAAAACTGAGATAGCCAGTTCCATTAAAATGACTGACGTATCAAATTATTAGTTGATTAAATATAAATCTTTAGATTGACTAGTAGTTAGAAGATACGAACTATGTAACGTGATTTACTTCTTGTACTTGTTCAAAGCATAGATGCTTTCTGTACAGTTGCCATGGCAACTTGTTGAAATACCAAAATGGACTACTTTTGCCTGTAGTGAAGTGTTGCAATATGGCGTTTTATTCAAGCGATAAAATAAAAAATATTTTACTTTCAATTTTATGAAAACATGACCCCAAAAACTCAATTTTAATAGAAAATACGAGAATAGCAATTTTTCAATATTTTTTATGAATTGTAAACAATATTTGTAACATGTTTTAGAATTGATGTCTTGTCATTTGATTATTTTAGCGCCTGTCTGCGACCAAAATGCTTCAACTTAAAGTTGTATGAATTTCAAATCCCTATAACCAAGTTTTTTCAGCATGTTTCGAGACAGATATAGGAAAAGTGATTTTTTTGAAATAAATCAGTTCCTTCAAGTTCTAACCAACAGACTATGCTACTATGCTACAAATACGAAGGTAGATATTTTTTTTTTAATTTCATGTAAAAATTACTTCAAAAACTCAATTTTCATTGAAAACAGTAAAAGTATTTAGATCCCTGTCCTGCCAAACTAGTTCAGATTCAGACGATTATAATGAATAGAACGAAAAAAAAATAAAATAATGAGAATTCCATGTATGTCACTCCTATATTTACAATAAAATATTCGCCCAATAAGAGATAAATCTTACATCACGGAGATCCAATTTGAATATCTAAGCAGTCTACATTAATATTAAACCGTTTTATTGAAAAGTCTGCGCATACCCTTGACTTCGAAAGTGAAACAAAATTTATTCCTTTTTTAAGTCTGCATCAAAGTGAACTTGATTCTGTTTAATGGGTCTGTCTGTTTATATTATGTAGTCATCGAACATGAGAATAAAACATCATTGAAGAATGTAATAATTAATTAATTATCATGTTGTATGCAAATTATTCAAGACATCAAATGGCGGGGAACTTAGTTTTGAAAAATAGCAGTAATTGTTTCAAGATTAATTTAGCTTTTGTTTGTGGTTGCTAGCGCCAGCCATAGCCTATATCAAGTACTTACATATTCCTATTTATCTCTCGATTTTAATTATTATTTGTCCCTCCCCCGCCGTCATAAGAAATCGCGACAATTATCTTTTATTCTTCACTAAAAAATACCGCAGTTGAATGTTTTTGATTTTGTTTTCATACGAAAATATCTTTAAACGTTTTAGAATCATGCGCCAAGTGTGTTAGAATATTTATAGATCTAAAAACATAAAATTAATCATAGCAGATAACCGAATAGTTAAGTTATACAAATAAATCATAAATCATGTTCAAATAACCCTAATAAATTTTGTATATAAGTTAAAATTTTAACATACCGTATAATAAACTAAAATTATATTATTATTCATAAAAGAAATATATAAGAATAATGGAATCAAGATTTTGCAAATTTTGATAATAACAGGTGCACAAAAATATTTCTGGTTAATTCCCGCAACAGAAATCTAAATATAATCACAAGTAAACTTGTGCACTATTTTTTTGGGATATCTGTCAACAATTGTCTCAATAATCATTTCTCGCCTTTTAAAAAACATTTTTGAAAAAAACGTACCGTTCTATGGAAAGCTGCTAGTTTTAGGGACACTTTATGATTGTTTCAATAATTTTCGGCACGGTTTTCACTTAGAAAAAACTTTATAAACTTGGAGAAAACTTGCACACTGCACTCACTACACAAAGATACCCACACACAGAAAACATACAGACAAGAATGAATGAACTTCGTTGTAGTGGGGGGGCAGTTATTCTGATTGGAGAGCACTTTAAATTTTGAAGCATTTGCCTTCATAGAATATTGCAAAAAACTTGCCGCCCGTTGATAAACACATTTATCAAAAAGATAACTAATATTTTTAAAATTGCGATGAATTGGAATTAATATTTCTTTTAATAGTATTTCTGTAAATGGTGTTTGAAATTGTTACATAAATTACAGATAATTTCACGTACTGAACTGATCCGCGACTACCCTGAAAAAAATAAGTACAAAATAAAGTGAAAAAGATAAATGTGGTGTACGGTTCGTGTCTGTTGTTTTCATTACAGATTTAAACTACTTCCAGGACCACTTCTTTATTTTTGTTTTTATGCAAGATCAGTTAAGAATCAATTTGAACCAGCATTAAAATACCGGCTGAATAGAAAAAGTAGCATATCATTTATTCAGATTTAAAATAATGCGAAATTTTTAGTGTTTTTGTTCGAGGATAAATAAGTATTAGTGGTAGTTGACCACGGCGGCTGTAAATTATCGTTGTTCCGCAGCTGATTCGGATTCACTATTTTAAGGTTATGTTGTGTTTTCAAATTACAAAAGTCAAACGAAATAAGTTCAAATATTAAAATTATATTATTTTTATTATATAACTACTGCAATAAGTGAAAATGATGGATAATTTGAAATCGGGTCAAGAAAATTCAAGAAAACAGGTACATAACCTCTACATTTGTCAAATTACATTTTTAAATATATTTTTTGTTTAGTTGGGCTTCATTGCTTTCAATCATAGAAAATATCCAGTTTATGAGGGTTTAAATATTATTGGAAGAGATCCCAAAGCTACAATCAGAGTGAAAGATTTGGTACTTCAAATTACGTTAGTAGGTGAAATCTAATGTTAATAAGTTTTTTTTACAGACTTTTAGTAAACAACATGCTGTTATAAGTATAGTAAATGAAACTACTCATTTGATAAGCGATTTTGGATCCTCAAATGGAACGGAAATAGAAGGCAAGAAATTGGTACCATTAAAATTTTATGAATTGAAAGATTTGGAAGCAATCTCTTTTGGTGATATTATTGGGATGTACCACACGGTAAAATCAATATTTATTATGATTTCAGTCAGATTCCAGAATTAAATTTTTTGTTTTACAGGGTACAAACTCATATTTTGATACAGGAAGTGAAGCAAATGCAACGCAGTCACAAGCATATGATGCTTCAGCGAATACACAAATTTTAACGCAAAATTTACATGACTTACCCACCCAAGATATTGTTTGTAATACAAAAAAGCGAATAATACACGAAGCTGAAACACAACCAATTGTTACAACAAAAGATTGTGGAACAAATATAATATGTGGAGAAACGGAGAATTTCAGTATGATAGGAATGAATGATGATTTATTCGCTAATGAGACTTTTAGAGCATCTTTGCAAAGCAGCAGATACAGTGAAGTTGTGGACGAAACTTTACCAACTAAAATAAGTAATAGTATGGTAGATGATGACGACATTATATTAAGTACCCAAGATAATGCCAAAATTGACCAACAAACTTTGGAATTTTGTAAGAATACGGAATCTCAACAAAAATCTACAAAGAAAGATGATGATGATTCTGCTACAGATATTGAAGATGAAGAGGAGCTGAAGAAAAAAATACATGAGAAATTGACGCAGTTGAACGAATCTGATTCAGATACAGATGTAGACGAAGAGTTACTAAAACAAAAGGTGCAAGAGCCATTGAACGACGTTTCTGATACAGAAGAAAATGAAATTACAAGCGATTATGCAAACATTGAAACGAGAAAAGATGACACAACTGACGAAGAAGAGGAATTAGATTTACTTGATACACCAAATCAGAAAATTGATGATGAAAACGACGATGCGTTACTTTTAGTACCAACACAATTACTTGAGAACAAAAAACAAGCAGTGGAAGAAGATGTTGAATTACTTGCTCCAACACAACTACTTCAGAGTACCGAAAGTAAAGTTGAGAAGCAAATATTTGACAAAAAGATACAAGAAATCAATGGTGATGACGATGCTGAAGCTCCCACACAATTGATTATCAACAAAAATATTGAGCAAGAAAATCCTCCTACTCAAATTGCGAAACAAAATACTCTTAAAAAATCAATTTTGAGTACAAAACATGAAGATATTGATAATGATGATTTACCTCCTACTCAAATATTACAGGAACAACCTGCAAATGATTCGATTTTTTCTGCTCCTACTCAAACATTGGAGCAAAATAAGAAAATAAATACGAACATAAAGCGTAAAGACATAATTAACGATGATAATGATGATTTACCCCCTACACAACTTTTGCAATCTAAAAGTGATTCAATTTTCTCTGCTCCGACTCAAATTTTGGATCAAAATACTGAATCAGCTGTGAGCATAAAGCGTAATAACATTAATAATGATGATTATGAAGATTTACCTCCTACACAACTTTTACAATCAAAAGATGATTCAATTTTCTCAGCTCCAACTCAAATTTTAGATCAAAGTAATAAATCAATTGTAAGCACAAAAAATGAAATTAATGATGATGATTTGGCTCCTACACAACTTTTACAACCTAGAAATGATCCAAATTTCTCTGCTCCGATACAAATTTTGGAACAAAATCGTAAGAAATCAATTTTGAGTACAGACCCATTTTCTCCCCCAAAAAGACCATTAATCTTACAGAAAACTTCGAAAAATAAGGGAAAAAAGAGCGTTAATTTCTCCGAAGATATCCACAATGTAGAAGAAAAAGACAAGCAAAATATTTTCGATGCTCCCACTCAGCTATTAAATGAAAAAAATGATATATTTGACGCCGAAACGCAAATTGCAGGGGACAAAAATATTCATGACGCTCCAACACAATTATTAGAAGCCAATACTCAAGAATCCAGTGGAAATGATTCCCTAAATTTATTCTTAAGCGAAACAGAAGACGAATCGGATAGTAAAATAATTTTGAAGCAAAAAAATACGGAACCAGAAACTCAAATGGAAGTAGATTTCGCTTTAGAAACCCAAAAACTATACGTAGAATCAAAAACATCAAGACCTGATAATCCTATAGGGCATATGTTTGATGAAGAACCCACGCAACTGACGGAAGATATAACCGATAAAAAAAAGAAACATGATATTGAATCTTCTCGTAAATTGTTAGTGAAGCTTCACGATGTAAACGAAGTTTCTAGAAGCGAAACTAAAAATGTTATAAATGATGAAAGTGATTTCAAAGCTGTAAATAAAAGAGGTCGCTCTAAAAAACAAAGCAATAACGATAAAATACCAATTGTTACTAAAAAGAACACAACAGAAAAAGAAATAGATGTGCCAGATGTTGAAACAAAAGGAAAAGAAATTAATTTAAAACATAATAAAAAAGAAAATAAAAGAGAAACAGATTTAAAACAAGTTGAAAGTAAAGTGGAATCAAGTAAAACAGAAAGCAAAATTAAGAAAAAACAAGAAACGCCAGAAGCGAAAAAAGATAAATCACATAATACAAGAGGAGCCAGAATAAGTTATCAGCTGTTGAACGAAGGAAAAATTGAAAATAAAAAAACTAAAAAAGATGTACAGAACAAAACAGACAGTGAAGATAAAAAAACTACCCCGAGAAAAGTAGAAGATACAACTAAGAAAGCTGTACAGAAAAAAGCAGAGCATACAGATAAAAAAGAACCATTAGACGTTAAGAAAACTACAAAAACTTATGAAAGAAGATTAACAAAAGAAAAACATATACCGAAAAAAGAAATTATCAAACAAACAGCAAATGATAATTCTTCTGATTTTGACGATTTTGTAAACAGAGTAACAAGGTCTAAAAGAGCTCATAGTGTTGCTGAAACTCCAACTCCAAAGAAGAAAATTAAGAAAATTGAAATTGAAGATTCTGAAGAATCTGATGATAGTTTAACGCCAACAAAGAAAAAGGTCTCAAAATTGGAATATACACAAGAAGATTCCGAAGTTTCCAATCATTCAGCAGTTGTAAAACGAAAGATGAAAAGAGGCTTGAAAATTGAAGATTACTCTTCAGACGAAAATACAAACAAAACTCCTAGCATTTGTTTGAGCACCCCAAATTCAAAAAGAAGAAAATACGAACCTTTGAACGTAACTCTTAATGTAATTAGGCCAAAATATTTTTTTTTCCAGATTAATAATTATATTTTCCAGAATTCGGGTGATACAACAAAACATAAAATTGTTTTCACTATGATAAATGATACAACCAGCTTCGAAAACTCCATCAAAAAATTAGGTACATTCATTTCAGCAAAATCGGAATTAAATTCAAAAATATTATTGTTTTAGGAGGAACCATAATAGACAATATCGAATCGTGCACAGTTTTGATAACCAACAAAATAAGCAGGTCTTTAAAATTTTTGGAAGCTGTTGCTTTAGCAAAGCCTATTGTGAGCCCAAAATGGATCCAGGATTGTGCCAAGAAAAATTGTTATTTAGGTATGATATCTTCGTATAAAATATTTAAAAAAATACAAATCATTGAAAATAATCGCTTAGGCAAGAAAACAACACAATTATTTTCTTAGAATAGTACATTTTAGCCTTAAACTTTTCATCCAACGGTTTCCCAATTTTTCGACCGAAATTTCTTACCACCAAACTATTTTCTCAAATTTTGAAATTAGTAGTAGTCGGGAAGTCCTAAATGTGGAGGATACGATGGATGAGGAACCAATTTGTAACGTAATCATGAAGTTTTGCGCACTTGTGTGCAGGTTTATTGTCCTGGTGGAAGAGTACTATTTCTCTGCACTACATCTCTGCATCACTTTGGGAAACCCTTAATTTTTCTCCCTAACAGTAATGTCAAAAGTTTTTAAAAATAATACAAAGTTCCCTGAACCAAAAATCGATTATCAATATAATAAAATTTATCAGATTGTAAACAATATAAGCTGATCAGCTGTCAGATGTTATAATGTAAAATACACCACCAGATGTCATACAGGTTTTTTCCAATAAGTTCTGGACTGGTTCTGAATTGGTTTCAGATTTGACTCATTCACATGTGCTTCGAATTGCTTCGAATGAATCATTTTTGAACTGAGTCGAACGTGACACGTATAGGAACGAATTTCTGACAATTTTTGACTATTAACTGTCAAACGAAAAATTCTAGGTCAAGATTATTTTGAGTTTCAATAAACATAGAAAAAACAATTTTTATGTGGCACCAATCGATTGCTCTTATTCCGGGAAACTCATTTCATTCAAATATTCAATTTCTATTTTCTCTTCATCTATTGGTTAGGTTATAATTTGGGAAGATATTGCTCGGAAAAATAGTAACTCTATTATTAATGCATTGCAGCGAATTTATTGTCATATTAAACCTGTTAGCAACTTGCTGTCTGATGGCTACAGAACTATAAAAATGTTCAAATCTGCAATCAGGATTGTGAGATATATTATAATTGAATTAATAAAGAAAAAATTTCATGACTCAGAGTGGAGAATTTTCCATATTGTCCAAAGTGTTGTTAATATCGATCACTTCTCTCAAGTTTCCGTACTATACATGTTTGAAAACATGTCAGGTTGGTAAAGAGGAACTGTTTCTTCAAAAAACACAAAATAAAATTTCAAATCAGCGTATCAAATCAAAATGTTCATTTTCTTATAGTTCTACATAACTAGACGCCTATTGCGTATCCTCAGTGGCTCCGCTCTATCAATAAATTTTACATTTACGAGGTGTGCAGTCAAAAACGTCATTTTTGTATGTCATATTATTCGATAATCATGATTATAAATCATTCATTTAGAAGTTGTGTTGTTGGATGTACTAATACTAAGGCAAAAAGCCCAGAACTGATTTTTATAGTTCTCCGGGAAGAGATTATGAAGCGAAACAAAGAGAAATGTGGATAACAACAGTTAAACGTGTGTGATTTTATGCAATAATCTATAAAAATGTGTTAGATATCATTTAATCCACAGTATCAACCATCTTTGAGAGAAATTAAATATCATAATCCTTTACTGAAAGCACCAAATTTTTGCTTAGTATTTTCCCCTCTCAAAATTCAAGAATTGTTTTAAAGATAAACAAGATGAGAAAATCTCTTTTCCCCAAGAATTTCGCTCAAATTTTGTACGTATATAACATATAAATCTAACTGTAATTGATTACCTTTGGATGAGTCACATAAACAATAAAAAATAATAATAACTATGGTTGATTTGCTTCTTTTAGAATATTTTTGTCTACAAATGTTGTCATAAATTGAATGCAATATTATTATTAGGAATAGAGATGGTAGGTCATGGATTTCATTTTGATTTTAAAGCAGATTGACATATTTCAAAACATTGACAGGTGACTTCTCACCTTGAAGTTGTGATTTTTGAATAATATGCGGCGCTTTCTTCGAAATTTGAAGATACGCAACAGGCCTATACAACTTTTATTTGTAATTTGATGTGCTTCCACAAGCAAATCAAATTCATCATCAGTAGAATTCATATTCAGCACTCAAATCACTCATTTGGATTTGAGATTAGCTTGACTAATAATCCAAATCCACGTTAGAAGCTTGTTGGAACGCTTATTTCGAAATGCGCATGCGTTGGAATGTTACAGACTGATTTTTGTACTTGTAGGAATATACCAAATTGTCATCAAATTAATATGACAAGAATGTAATTAAACTTTTCCAATTTCTAAACAAAAAAATAAGCTTTTAAAAGAACCCCGGGGCAGTTTTTTTACACCTAAACTTATAGAAAAGGCCTTTAAGTTGGCAGCAATACTCTTCATAATTTAGGCCTATTATCGTTTTATCCTTTTCCAAGTAATTGATAGGTAGGATTGCCAGATCTACTATTTTCAATAGAGGAAAGTGTATACAGTGTGTCCCAAATAGAGTAGGGTAGCATGGGTATCTTTCTTATTATTAAAGACAGAGATTTGGTTAAATGGGTATTGTACAATTTTACGGGCTGATTAGATGCAGTCAAAAAATAATTCGAATTCGGAATAATTTACAAATTATTCCAAAAAAAACTAATAAAAGAAATGAGAAGAGTTTCAGATGAAATTTATCTACTTTGATTAGGCAAACTTGAAAATGATGTCAAAATAAAATTCAAGTTGGCGGTTCCCGAAATGGCGCCATATTGAATTTTAACATTATTGAATAGAATTTTTTTCTCTCTTCTGCCATGTATAACAATTTATACCTGGATGGAAAACTATTAGAAATAATAATAAATATAAATCAAGTAGCCATGAATAATTAAAAATGCGTGTGAAATTTATTCTGAAAGCAAATGAAATTGCAATTGTGCTTTTTTAAAATTCTTGATGTTTAAGATTTAGACACGTCAACTTGAGTTTTAATTTTTCGAGTCGAAATTTTCGGATCAACTTCCACACAAGCTAAAGTTAATTCGTCTGCTTCAGAGACCAAATTCATGTCTCAATTGGGTTTTTTAAAACATCTATATTGCTGTTTATATGAGTCTAATCTTGCAAACACTTAAAAGTCTGGTTGTCTATATTCTGGAAAGTTTGTCGCATATATTTCAGCAGCAAGGCGGAAATTTTTGTGACATTGAAAGCAAGCAGAAAACATATCATAATGTTCAAATGTTAGAAAAGACGCCATTCGTAATAATTTAAAAGATAATTTCAACAATTTCATCACTTAAATACAATACATAAATATAAATTATTAAAACAATCATTAAACTAATACAACATGAGAGTTTTATAGCTACTTGATTTAAAATTAAAATAATCATTATTTCCAATAATGTTAAATCCAAGCATAAGTTGTTATAAATGGCTGAAAAAAAAAATCATTCCAATAATACAATAAATATGGCGTCTTCTTAAAATTTCTATTCAAAAATTTATATTTACAGAGAAATTTGAGTTTTAGAAATCAGTGATTTTAAGTTTTTTGAAATAATTTGTAAATCATTCCGAATGTAAATTATTTTTCGACGGCATCTAAATCGGCCAACAAAATTGCACAACATTGCCCATTCAACAAAATCTCTATCTTTAATAATGTCACATTATGTGAAATATTTTAAGTCATTAGTTCACATTATTATTCTTTTGAATTCGCTATTTAATCAATAATTTATTGTAATTGTAATCCTAGTTAGCATTGACAAACAATCTAGTCGGTGTTCAATTGTCGGACGTGATTGACACCCTATGGTTACTAGATGTTCGATGTTTGTCAGGCATTTGAATACTGGTTCATTGTTGTTTAACTGTCAGACATTTGAATGTAGGTCCTTTGTTGGAGTAGGGTATATAAGGCACGCGAGCTAGCGAGAGAGGGATCATTCAATAAGTGTAATTGTGAGCGTTTTCGTCATTGTGAACGTTTGAAAAATAAATATTTATACTGCAACCTGTGATAATAAATTATTCACAATAAAATTTGTGACAATAATAAGAAAGATACCCATGTTATCCTACACTATTTGGGACACACGTAGCAAGATCTACTATATTTTCAATTTTTGTGTATTTTTGCATTTTTGCTGGCACTGTAGCTTCTCATCAAAAGTGAGTTATTCAACACAATCAATTTGAATAAAAATTAATTCTATAGAGAATATCAAACTTTTAGATTTCGAACCGTGAAAAATATATTTAAGAAACTTTTGTTTTCTCTAGATTTTTTAAATTCATACAATTTCCAATAGGTCTCACAATTCCAATTTTATTTAGTGCCATTGTCTATTTTATTTCAAATTATTTTATTCTTAAAATTGTGAGGCTAAAAATTTATATCATTATTAAAAATTTAGGGCTCCATTATTGATTCTACAAAACTGTTATATTTTTTCAAATCTATCTACTATTTTGGATTTTATAAATTTGGCAACCCTATCGATAGGAATGATACCGTGTCATCCCAAAAAACTGTCGCCATGCCACGACTTCGATTTGCCAAGAACAGTCCACTGTTTTGATTGTTCCTTGGTCTGTGGTGTGTTGTGATTTCACGAAAACAGTATGTTTTATTGGAAATATACATTTTTTTTTACTTGAAAGAGGCAGCACTTTGCTGATGAAATGTTGTGTTCTTTACTATTTTTATACAGAACTTATTCCCAATAAAATACTTATTAAAAATAAGTTCTAAAAAGTTTTGTTCTTTATTAAAACTCAATTTAATTTTTCTCTTTAGATCCATGGAACTATCTGCTAGAAGACACCGACTCCGAAATGAAATTAGATGTTTCCTTAAAGGAATCTTTAAAAAGATCAGCAGAAAAAAAGTTACTCAACGACGTAACAGTCCTGATAGCTGCTCAAAAAAATCATGACGTTTTGAAAGGTAATTTTTGATCCTTGCAGTTCAATACGTATTAATTTTTCTTTTCAGAATTAGTGCAAGCATCGGGAGGTAAAATTATTCAACGTGCTCCGGGAAAAAATGTAAAAGCAATCGTTGTTAGTTATGAAGAAGAAAAATCAAAATATAGTAGATATTTGAAACAGAAAAATTTAATCGTTGTTGCAGCTGAAGCCATATTTTCAGGTGTTTTAAGACAAGAATTAAATTGGGATAAACATTTGTTGTCATAATTTGTAAAACAAATTAAATAAAATTTATTTTATTTTTATATCTATTATTTGTACTGTTTAGATTAATAAATAAAATTATATACTTAAATAAAGTTGTGCGCATATGTCATTTTTGTCCCACATTTGTTACTACGGTTACAAAGCAACAGTTCCAATACAAACAACAAACATGCCACCAACTGAGGTAATAATTGTAATCTTAAAATCCAGAATTTCAGCTTAAAATTTGTTTTTAGGATATTCCAACAGATGTTAGCTCAAATACAATAATATTTAACACATCTAAAAATGAATTATTTAGAATTACAGACAATTATAAAGTGCTGCATCGGAAGTTGAAAGTATACTGGAAGGTTATTACGTAAGTATTTATAAAAAATGAGCCCTATTATGTAATTGCACTAATTCATTTTTACTTTAAAATAATCAAAAACCAGCACTCAAAATTCCTAATTTATCTAAAATAATTTTCGTATATTTATTGTAGGATTAAAGAGGAAATAACTTTCAATTTAATCAAAGGATGTGCAGCAGTTATATTTCCTGGATCAAGAAATCCTTTTACAATAGCAGAGTTAGATGCCCTGCAAAATTATTTAGACGATGGAGGCAGTATTTTTGTTTTACTAGCAGAAGGGAATTTAGTATCTCAATGCAATATCAACATATTTTTGGAAAAATATGGAATAGTTCCCAATTCAGGTAAAAAAAAGATTTTATTGTCTCCAAATAAAGTGTAATCTTCTAAAAAACAAACGAATTATCTACCTCGACGCGTTTCAAGCGTTACGTCATTAGTTCAACAAACCCTGGTCGGTAGAAGCAGATGTTTAGGACTGCAGTACAACCAGTTGGAATCTTACACAATTTCGTTGCATTCTGTTGGGGCCCTATGTTTAAAATATTATTAAACTTTCAGATTGTGTAGTCCGTGCCCATTACTACAAATATTTCCACCCAAAAGAGTGCTTTATTAACGACAGTGAGGTGAACAGAATTTTATTAGATGAAAAGAAAGAAATGCAATTTGTTTACCCCTATGGATCAACTTTGAATGTTACTCGACCATCTGTAGTCGGTTTTACGAGTGGTATTACAACTTTTCCACTAGATCGACCTTTAGCTGCTTTGTATTATCACCAAAATTCTGGTAACGCAACAAATTAATAAAAAATTACATGAAATTTGATTTTTAATTCGTTTCAGGTGGAAAAATTGCTGTAGTCGGTTCAGGACAGATGTTTTCCGATAAATATATCGATAAAGAAAACAATGATAAATTGAGGGAGATGTTTATCAATTTTTTGACTTCAAACGAAAAAATCAAGTTGAATCCTTCGGAGCATGATGATATTGATGTACGAGTTATTATTAATTTTGAGTTTAAATACATATTTAATATATTTTAGGCTTGGGAGTATCACATGGTTCCCGATGTGGCATTTTTGGCAGAAAGACCTAAAGCTTGTCTTACTGATTCAGTTGGAAATTCAGTTCCGATTGATTACACCAAACTTTTTGATGCTAAACTATTTTCAATTAATACTGATATAGGTAACAATACGATAATTGAAAAACCCCCAATAAATTAATTGCTGCTTTGTTTCAGTCCCACAAGTATTGAAATTATACGATAAATTGGATGTGAAACATGCACCTTTGAAATTAATTAGCCCTCAATTTGAAGCGCCTTTACCCGCACTGCAGGCAGCGGTAAATATCAATTTCTACCATTAGCAATATCAAATACTTTTTGCCAGCACTGTCCTACCGTAACTCCCTTAAAACGCAGCAGCAATTTAAAAAATATATATTTGTAGGTGTTTCCACCATCATTTCGCGATTTGCCGCCTCCACCCCTGGAATTATTTGACTTGGACGATGCATTCAGCTCAGAATTCAGTCGTCTGGCTCAATTTACTAACAAATATCTGATGACTGGCCCTGGAATTCGTGAAAACGAAACTGAACTTGAATTTTATATTCAAGAGTGCTCCAAAATCGTGAATTTGGAGGGCGAATTCAATAACGCTAAGGAGATTTTGTATTCAGTTGGTGTCAAATGCGCCCAATTTAAAAATATTGATACTATTAAATAAATATTTTGTAAGATTTCTTGAAGATACATTTTATTTAGTTGACGTTGAATAAATTATTAAATTGTTATATTTGTTTACATGAATAAAAATAGATAATAAAATAATTCTGTACAAATTTATTTTATAGATATCATCATTTAATGAGAACTTGCATTTTCAATTCACAATAATTATTGTTCGTTAGTAATTTGCCATTCAATATTGCTAAAAAGTGACAAAACTACTTTTCAATGGAACAGGTGAAAATATTTTTGTATATATTGTAACGAATTTTAGTCTATAAATTAGTCATTCCGGCTTTACTGGTGCTTAGAATTTTTTTGGAAATATCTTCCATCAAGGAACTGAAGCGAATATATTGTTTTCTAGAAAATTGCTGGTACCTTCTAGCGCTTTCTAGAAAAGCCTGGACGTTTGCGGGAAAAACGTAGTGGGGAGGGACCCACGGTATATATCAGTGGCTGATTCAACGAGAAGAATTATTGATTTTGGATCAGAGACCTTATAATATGGACTGCTAGTGGTTGAAATAAATTGTGTTATTTAAAATAAATCAATATTGACATAAATAATTAAAGTTAAGCTTTAATGTAGTGTAATAATCTTTAGTTTAAATTAGAATTATTTATTAGAAATAGTGTTGGTTATGTAATTTATTATTTTAATAAATTATAAAAATAAATAGTAGTTTGGATAAAATGGTTGACGCTGACTGGATATGTAAATAATGTAAGATATATATTCTTGGGATTTCAGTCAATATTTTAATTTTATTTCTTTTCTGCTCTACAGTTTCGGCTGCACCTCAGCCATCCTCAAAAGCGAAATGAATTATTGTTTAAAAAATTGAAGTTATACATATGTTAAAACTGTTATTAATATTAATAAGCGGAAAAAAGAGAAATTTTCTCTTGTCCTTTGCCACACCCGACATCTATGGAAGGCGTTGGCTAACAGTTAGCCAACGCCTTCCATAGATGTCGGGTGTGGCAAAGGACAAGAGAAAATTTCTCTTTTTTCCGCTTATTAATATTAATAACAGTTTTAACATATGTATAACTTCAATTTTTTAAACAATAATTCATTTCGCTTTTGAGGATGGCTGAGGTGCAGCCGAAACTGTAGAGCAGAAAAGAAATAAAATTAAAATATTGACTGAAATCCCAAGAATATATATCTTACATTATAAATAGTAGTGTTTAGCACGGTACAAGACATAGTAGGTAACCTAACTCGCCCCGAAAATGCGTCCGCTGAGATGGTTATAGTTCGCGCTGTCGCCGCTAGAGACGCCTACATCAGTAAGGCCTGTTTTACAACAGTGTTTAATGTATAATTACACTAAACTTACAAAATTTTACGAAATCATTTGTATATTGAAGTTAACCGTATATGTAATGTTTACAGCATATATTTTACTTTAATTAAAAATTGATATACTTGTTAAATTAGTGTTGCATTGAGTAATATTTAATATTTAATTATTACCTATGCAAGAAACTCAGTTGGATAAACTCCGAGATGCCATGCGTTTAACAATAATTGAGAAATATTTGAACAATACATTAACAATGTATTTAATCTTCAAGAATACATATAGATGATATGTTTTCAATTACAAGAAAATTGTTCGAACTTACAATAAAGGAAACATGAAAACATAAGTTAAACAAAAATTAGATTCAGTTCAAAATATTATATTTCTATATTATACATAATGTTTCACAACGTAATAGTTTTTTCTGTATTAAGGGCACTTATATTTATTTTTAACAAATACACGTTATTTTAAATTATCTTATACTTAATTCATTAACATTATCAAAATTTAGATTTCATTTGAATGACTTGATACAAATTTACTTTGTGAGTAAATTTGAATGAGAATTAAATTCATTTATGAAACTGGACCTAGTTTAATAGTTATTTATACGAGTGAATTAAACCACTGTTTATTTGCGAGAAGAAAGTTCAAAATCACGAGCGCGTTCAGCGCGAGTGCTTTAATTCTTTGAGCAAATAAAGAAGCTTAATTCACGTATTTGTATACATAATTTTATTCAATTGCTTTGTCCCAAATTTCTATCATGTCAAGTGGAGCTCTAAAAACACTATATTTTATCTTACAACTCTCATATCCAGAATTACAATTCGGGACAAAACATTTTCCAGGCATTTTAATTGAATGTTCATTTGTCACACGGCTATCACTTTATTAAATTATTATTTATTTACTATAATCTGACTGTATTCAACGACACAAACACTAAAATCAAACGCTTTTCAATTGGCAACTAGGCCCTACATATCCGCCATCTTGAAACATTTCCTCTCACCTCTCACGTCCACATGCTTGACACAGTCAGCGGACACATTTATAGTAGACCGGCAATGAGAGTTGTGGGGGCCTGCTAAACACACAGGCCCCCACAACTCTCATTGCCGGTGTACTATAAATGTGTCCGCTGACTGCGTCAAGCATGTGGACGTGAGAGGTGAGAGGAAATGTTTCAAGATGGCGGATATGTAGGGCCTAGTTGCCAATTGAAAAGCTTTTGATTTTAGTGTTTGTGTCGTTGAATACAGTCAGATTATAGTAAATAAATAATAATTTAATAAAGTGATAGCCGTGTGACAAATGAACATTCAATTAAAATGCCTGGAAAATGTTTTGTCCCGAATTGTAATTCTGGATATGAGAGTTGTAAGATAAAATATAGTGTTTTTAGAGCTCCACTTGACATGATAGAAATTTGGGACAAAGCAATTGAATAAAATTATGTATACAAATACGTGAATTAAGCTTCTTTATTTGCTCAAAGAATTAAAGCACTCGCGCTGAACGCGCTCGTGATTTTGAACTTTCTTCTCGCAAATAAACAGTGGTTTAATTCACTCGTATAAATAACTATTAAACTAGGTCCAGTTTCATAAATGAATTTAATTCTCATTCAAATTTACTCACAAAGTAAATTTGTATCAAGTCATTCAAATGAAATCTAAATTTTGATAATGTTAATGAATTAAGTATAAGATAATTTAAAATAACGTGTATTTGTTAAAAATAAATATAAGTGCCCTTAATACAGAAAAAACTATTACGTTGTGAAACATTATGTATAATATAGAAATATAATATTTTGAACTGAATCTAATTTTTGTTTAACTTATGTTTTCATGTTTCCTTTATTGTAAGTTCGAACAATTTTCTTGTAATTGAAAACATATCATCTATATGTATTCTTGAAGATTAAATACATTGTTAATGTATTGTTCAAATATTTCTCAATTATTGTTAAACGCATGGCATCTCGGAGTTTATCCAACTGAGTTTCTTGCATAGGTAATAATTAAATATTAAATATTACTCAATGCAACACTAATTTAACAAGTATATCAATTTTTAATTAAAGTAAAATATATGCTGTAAACATTACATATACGGTTAACTTCAATATACAAATGATTTCGTAAAATTTTGTAAGTTTAGTGTAATTATACATTAAACACTGTTGTAAAACAGGCCTTACTGATGTAGGCGTCTCTAGCGGCGACAGCGCGAACTATAACCATCTCAGCGGACGCATTTTCGGGGCGAGTTAGGTTACCTACTATGTCTTGTACCGTGGTGTTTAGTAACTTAATTTAGTTCAAAAACGTGCTAGATGCTGCCATCTCTGACTAACTAATTAAACTAGTGCCTATTCAAAGATTTGTTGATTGTTGACGTACAAGCTTTTATACTTATTTTTAATCAAAATATTCTCTTTATCAAATTATAATAATATAAATATTAGTTAAAATTATTATCTAAGTAGTGACTCAAGATTTATTCTGATAAACACAATGCCGGCAAGCGACGCGTCGATCGCCGGTTCGTTAAATCTGACAGCTCCCTGTAAAAAGGTATGAAATAAAATAACTGTTATTGACTTGCTACCAAATATATTTTAATATAAATTTTGATCCATAAAATCAGAATATGCAAAAATTAATTCAAATTTGCCAACAGTTTCCCAAATAAAAGTCCCTTACTACAAATTGATTTAAAAATTTGCGGGTTTGAAAGATTGAGGACTGAATTTAATTTTAAAACAAATAACATAATATAGACTTTATATTAAAGGTTAATTGATAAATCTAAAATCATTTATTCACGGCTATCTGTTGAGCAGTTATATTGTATGACCAGATTACTTGTTAGTTCACGATAATCAAAGAGATGGCAGCATGTACCTCGTTTTGAGAAATTCTAAAGTAATTTTATTTTCTTGTGAAAGGCAATTTATTTTGGAAATACTTAATTATAATTGTATATCGATTGAGCATAAAATAAATTTTGTATTTAGTATCAGCCCAATAAGGGCGTTAAAAATATTATGACTTTTCGTTTCCTGCACTCATTTTCGAGTAATTGGTTCATAATCTATGAAATAGTTTCAAGTTAAGTCATACTATTTTTGAAAATTAGTTAGGGTACTTCATGTATCTTTTTTTGATTAGTGCCCGCCTTCACTTGGAATTATTAATTTGTGAAAAGATGATTTCTGACGTAACAAGGGTACTAATCAAAAAATAGGAAATAAAGCGCCCCATTTATTTTTTGAAAATAATGTGAGTTTACTTGAAATTTTTTTTTGGTTGTCGTACTCATTTTTGAGTAAACTGTTATTGGCAAATAAACATAAGCGATACTCTATCTGGTGGCGGAATTTCAAACTGGTGATGTTAGGATAGATTTGGCGGGCTACATATATAATATACATGAGCTTATAATCAAATCAATAAATCATATTCTATATTCGGTTATTTAATTAGTATTCATAAAAAACATATATGAGATAATAATTCTGAATGATTTTAGCAAAAATTCATCAAAAAATATTGTGTAAATTGATTGAAATTTCAAATACAAAAATTTACCATGGAGGATTATGTGTAGTAGTAATGACTGATGAAGCCATAGCCTACGCATTCGCTTTCTGACAGTTGATATAATAAGGTTGTTATTTCGTTTTGTTGTACTTTTTACTTTTAAATTGAAAAAGAAGATAGAATCCAAAGTTTTAGAGTTTTTCAAAATCTTTTCTTTCATGCAGGACATTTCAGATATTGCAACTGGTGAATATTTTTGTCTGGATTCTTTCCTATTTATCCAGGTATACTTTACAAATACAAATTATCTTCAAATAATTGATAGATTTTTTGAAACAACAAACAGTGCAACTAATAAGTACTAATCTAATGTTTATTTAACAAAATTAAAAGGCATACTCGAGCCATTTCAACTTTTCAACACATGGTACACAATAAAAAAAACTGCAGTCATAAGCTTGCAACTGTCGCTGTTTTCTACTTTGCTAGAGCAACTCATATTCTCAATCTTCAAGGCATCATATTCATTACAATTCAATTCTCCTTCAATTTCATACGGATTCTCAAGCACTTTTGATGTTTATATGCAAGAGCATGCAAAAATACTCTCTTGTCACTGTCATCATTTAATTTTCGACAGAATAATATAATGTCAAGCATTTACTAGCTCTTCACCCTCATTTACACTGCGTGACTGACATTTGCATCAAAATATTCTTGAAGTTTCAATATCATCATCTAGAAATTAAAGGTTAAGTTCAATTTAAAAATATGAATTAAATATAAATAAACAGATGGAATAATTCACTTGCCTGGTACTTACGAACAATATACTTTTAAAAAATATCCATGAAAAAGTAAATCTTTATTTCATATTCACGATTTTTATCTTTAAAAATCGTAAAAATCCCATTTAAATACATGTAAACTTCAAGTTTATCCTAACTTAGTTAGTTCAAAAATATCCGCTGAGGCGCTGCGATCTTAAATTTATTTGCCATGTTATTAGTTTACATTTTGCTACACAGGTGGCATTACGTAGCTCATTATGAATAATGAAAACTAAATATATTTTTCATAATACCTGCATTGAAACAACGCGTTTCAACGCCTGTTTTGTCAGTCGAAACAAGACAATTGCAGACAAATGCGAGTGTAGCCGGGCAGGAACAGGCTTGTTTCTGCCCGAGGGGAGAAACAAGCTTGTTTCTGCCCGCTGAATTAATTTTTTACATCGTTTTATCCCTGGCAGAGTCGCATTTGTTCATTGTCAATCTCTAAATGAAAATCACATAACCTTAGTTAATTTGACAGTTGTTGTATTCGGAACTGTAAATTAAATTAAAAAGACGATTAGTTTCAAGAAAAAAAATTTAATACAACAATTTTAAGTACACCACAACATCTTATTAATGAAGCACAAGCAGCTACTCTCGACTTGTTACCTGCAAAATCAAAAGAAAAATATATACTTTGTTATGACAAATTTGTTATGTGGAAAGTTTCAATGCAGGTATTATGAAAAATACAGTGTGTGGCACGGGACAAAACACGATTTCAGCCGAGGGTGATGCCGGCCCTCGCTTCGCTCGGGCAAGCAACGCTCGCCCTCAGCTGAAATCGTCTTGTTTCGTCCCTAGCCACACAATATACTATTTTTGGCCAAACGGCTGATTCTATCAATAAAAATTGTGAAGTACTTTTAATTTTATTTTTTAATGTCTACCAGATTAGCATTTTATTTTTTGGCTGTACTACATTTATGATTTATCTTGAAGATAAATAAAATAAAATTAATGTTTTATTGAAGGATTTATTTTATTATTCATACAAAAATGATTCTTATAATGACTAGTACTCTTTGGGCAAACGAAAAAAAGGTTTTCAATTTTTCAAAAAATCGCATTGCGGGTTGCCCGCCTATTTACTTATATTTAAATTTGAATTGACAAATGTAATAATTAAATACTATTTATTTTTGACTGAAAAAAAAATACAGGTTTTCAAAATAAATAAAATACTTTTAATTTTGTGGGAAAGGTTTTATTTGGTAATTTTAAAATGAGTTACAGAACAAGGACCATTTTAAGCCTAACTACCCCTGGGCCCCTATTCTATAACTTTTATCACCGGTGATACGCAAACAGGGTGATATATTTTGGGCTGCCGTCTTGCGGCGCTTCTGCCGAACTATGGCTATGTGACGTCATACTTAGTGAAATTGTATCACCTCGTATCACCCAGCCAAGAGGTGGTGGTAGAAACTTATCACCGGTGATACTTTGACGTTTGAGGTTATGATGTTTCATATTGTATTTTTAAATGGATCTGATTTTTAGTTGTGGGCTAAAGTACACAAAATTCTTGTGCATAAACCCACCATGAAATGAAAATACATAATAATTTGAAACAAATATTAATTTGAAATCTTACTCACGTTAAAAATGTAGTAGATTAAATTTTAATAACTGTAATATTCAATATTATGCAGTCAGATTTTAATTCTCATTGATAAATGCTGTAAAATATGAATAATTATTAAATCTAACAAATTTCCAAACTATAGTGTACCAACATAAATAAATATAACCAGAAACTTAAGAAAGTGAAAATTACTAGACGAGTACCTTGAGATGCTTCAACGGTGGAAGGGCATATGACGTCATTAATATATCACCCCAAGAGGGTGATAAGTCGTGAAAAGTTATAGAATAGGTACCCTGTAAACAATAAAAATAGGTTTTAGAAATAAATACAACTGTAAATTTTGTGGAAATGATTTTATTTTGGGAATTAGGAAAGGGTACAAAGGTTCGAAGAATAATTGTTGATTACTCGATGCTGTTGTCTTGTTGGAAGTCTTGTCCGCGATGCTGTTGCGTTGCTGTAAGCCTTGTTCGCCCCCAGGCAATGATTAAGGGGAAAGAGACGAACTCTGCTCCGGGAATTCTCCCTTTGGGCCTAGGAAAACCCCAGCGAAACCTAGACCAGAGAAGTGGCTTCTTCGCTCGCTGCAACTGAAACAACAAAATAATTATTACAAGTCGGAAAATTCAAAAAGAAATTGAACTCACTTGAACTTTGCAAGCGACGGGCTAAATTAATCAGTTGACTTCTTTGAAGTTGAGTTGAATCTGGGCCTGGAACAGCAGCTACTGATGTGTTGATCTTCTGCAGTTAATGGAGGACTTCTTGAACGGCTGCTGGGCTCTGGTTCTGCTGCTGCTGGAGGACTTCTTGTAAGGTTATGGAGCTCTGCTTCTGTTGCTACTGGAGAACCTCTTGGACGACTGCTGGGCTCTGGTTCTGTTGCTGCTGGAAGACTTCTTGGACAGCTGTTGGGCTTTGGTTCTACTGCTAGAAGACTTCTTGGATGGCTACTGGACTTTGGTTCTGCTGCTGGGCTCTGATTTTGCTGCTGGGTTCTGATTCTGCTGCTGAGTTCTAATTCTGTTGCTGCGCTCTAATTCTGCTGCTGGACTCTAGTTCTGCTGCTGGGCTCTGATCTTACTGCTGGGCTCTGGTTCCGCTACTGGATGGCCTAAAAACTTTAAAAAAATACAAATAAATTAATAAATTGATGATAAGTAATTTACGTGTTTAGCAGCAGTTAAAAACAGTTATATAATAAGTAATATTATATTACCTAGCTGATGATGCGGTGATGTTATGAAGATCTACGGCCGGCGACCTGAAACAGAAACTTAAAACAAATTTTGGTGAATCATATTCAACAAAATAAATATTGAGAGTTGATTTTTGCAGCTGGGCTCATCCTCCGCTCCTCCCACGTTGTCCATTCCCTCGATGTCCATCCACCTCAACAGCTGGGCTCGTCCTCTGCAAATGATCTGAAAAAATACAATTTAATTAGGAATCTGCGAGAAAACAATACAAAATAGCTGTAAGAAAAATGAATTAGAACCTGAAAAGCAAAGTTTATTAGTCAACTTACGTAATTTTCTTGATTTTTTGGAGGTGGTAATGATGAAATGAAGAAGCTAAAAGGAAACTTTTTTTGATTAGTTGCATACATTCAACATTCGTTCAACATTCAAACGTGTTCTGTGTGTTGGTTGGTTGGTTGTTGCGCGCCTATTTATTTAATTTTTTGTTCGAAGAGCTAGCTACGCGATGGGTGACTGCTGCCATACTACTTCACGATTTATTTTAAAAGTGCTCAGATATATTATGCTACTGTTTGACTCTACTTTACTACCCCAATGAGTGCCTGAGCGCTCAGACACCCATAGCACCGGTGTGCCCGTCGTTTGCAAAAAAAAAATACGTTGTTTTAATACGTGGCCAATGCATATTCCGAGGCCCGCGATACCGCCTAATTACGCGATATGGTAACCTTAAGTATCGGTCTCAGCTAATGTTGTTTCTTGAACTCAATCAAGGACCCCCGCCAGCTACCATATTTTCCGACTTCCGATAGGTACATATCGAGAGTATGCCGTTACTCCCCAATTAATTCGCTCGTTCGCCCTAGAACTCATTGCAAATCCACGCGGTGGTGTTCACCAGGGGGGGTGCCTCTCGTAGCGGTACCTACGTGTGCACCGATTCCCACGTTGGACCTTTCATCACAGGCCTTTGCAAAAAAACCAAGACATTTTATTTATTTATTACATAATAAAAGCAAAGACTAACATCGCAAATTACATGTACCTAACGCACATGCAATTGCGGAACCAAAATCCCAATTTACATATTTAAATACACAAAATTTTGATCTCTACGTTAATAAGCAAAATTCACAACCCCAAATATACCACAGAGCACTGTTAAAATAGTTCTTATACGCAGTTTATGAGAGCAAAGACGACGCAAATGTAGCTTCTACGAAAGCCAGGACAGCAGTGAACCACCCGAAACGAAACAACAAGCTTCAAATATAAATTATACGAGTTAAGAAGTATACAACGTTTTCTAATGTGTTAGAAAGAGATAGATATGCTAAAAGGAACTAGTATTATCAAAAATCAAACAGAAGTTCTAACGTGTTGCAACCATCAATTAGTACTTGATTGAATTAACTTGCTTCGACGAAATAATTGAAAAAGAATCTTTAAAATAAGAATTTAAAAATACTCAAATAAAATAATTTGAAATGTTGTAAAATTGTTGTAAATACAATAAATTATTATTAATAATAATTGTTTAAACATTATAAAAAATAATAAAACAGAATTTGGAAAACAAAAATTTAAGCAGTTTTTTTTAGTGCAGAAATATTGCTTAATAATCATTAAATATTATATTAATTTTATTATGAACAAATATAAATTGTTATTATTAAAATATCAATACAGTATAGCTACAATGAGTTAAAAAGAGATAGAAATACTTCTTCTACGTCACACACCAGACAAGCTGAAACAATCGAAATAATTATCTCTGAGTTTGGTACTGCATTTTAATAATTTCAAAATTATATTTCAAAAACTCAACGTATTGTAAAAAATGATTCACAAATTATATTTGAATATTTATTTATTTATATCCAGGGGCGGCTCTAGCCTACTTACCGCCGGGGTGCAAAAATATATAAATTGCGCCTCCCTCTATCTCCCTTTCTTCATCGTACTTTTCTTTTTATAGATTTCAATCCTAATCCACAATTTGAATCCCAATCCACAATTTTTTTCCAATCCACAATTTTAATTCCAATCCACAATATCAATCTTAATCCACAATCCACAAACTTAATCCCAATTCACAGTCTACAATCCTCAATAAGAATTCACTATATCAATCTCAATCCGCAATCCACAATTTTGATCCCAATCCACAATCCACAATTTCAATCGCAATCCACAATCCACAATCAATAATCTCAATCTCAAACCACAATTCACAATTTTAGTCCTAATCCACAACCCATAAATTCAATCCCAATACACAGTTTCAATCCCAACCCACAATCCACAATTTTAATCCTAATCCCAATTAAAAATACACAATCAAAATCCCAATCCAAAATATACAATTTTGATCCCAATCCCAATTCATAACCCACAATTTCAATCCCAATCCAAAATCCACAATCCCAATCTTAATCTCAATCCAAAATCCAGAGACCCAATTCCAATCTAGAATCCACAATCCCAATCCCAATCCAAAATCCACAATTCTTGATCATAAATCCACAATTTCAATCCCAATCCGCAATCCACAAATTTGATCCCAATTCACAATCCTTGATTAGAATCCACAATATCAATCTCAATCCGCAATCTACAATTCGTAATCCACAATTTTGATCCCAATCCACAATCCACAATTTTAATCCCAATCCCAATTCACAGCCCAGAATTTCAATCTCAATCCAAAATCCACAATCCACAATCCCAATCCCAATCCAAAATCCACAACATCAATCCCAATCGAAAATCCACAATCCCATTCCCAATCAAAAATCCACAATTCCAATCCCAATCCCAATCCAAAATCCACAACTCCCGATTCAAAATCCATAATATTATTCCCAATCCAAAATAGAATGGTGGATTATGGATTGTTGATCGTGAATTAGCTCTAATAAAATATTTTGTTGAAGAAATTAGTCTTATTTAAAAAAAAATATGTTCGGGGCCCAACTGCCGCCTGCAAGGACATGATATCGGGGTGCCCCGCTTGAGACGCCTCTGCTGTTGTAATGTAAACCTTGTTCGCCTCCTAGCAATGATTGAGGCGAAATCTTTTTCAGAGAATTCTCCCTTTGGGCCTTGGGAAACCCCAGCAAAACCTAGACCAGAGGAAGTGACTTCTTCGCGGCTGCAACTGTAACAAAAAGAGACAATACATTAGAATTAGCAATAAATATTAATTTGAATTGAAAAAATATTATTAAACCTAATCAATGATTCTTACTTAGGCTCTGCAAACTGCGGGGTGATCCAATCGAAGTTTTTGGATCATCTTGAGCTTCTTTTACCATGACTGCCTCTGAAGTTGCAGGTATCACGCTGGATGAGCTCTGCTACTCGTTCAGTTTGAATGCGCATGAATAAAAAAAATCTTCTGTGGCCATCACAGTACTTCCCCGACCATGAATTTCATGACTAGTTTCTTCACTATTTTATAAAGAATTATCAATAATTGCATATTTCATTATGATCTCATTATTTCTTCATTTGAGAGTACAGAGAGATTTTATAATAATTTAAATTTAAATAATAACAAATGCACTGCTAATAATTTTTTTAAATGCTTTAGATGGTAACGTGAAATTCAATGATTATTTATTTCAGATTTCTACCAAGCGTATCTTTCCGATAGCTTTAAATTGATACCAAACTAGACATCATTTGAATAACTTATAAAAAAAAACGATTGACAATCGTTTAAATATTTTCTTCGATATTTCTACTAGAATTATTCTGGCAGGAGCTTCAATTTGATACCAAACACGATAAAACCAAATTACTTATTCTGATAAAACAACTGACGAACTTTTGCATGTGATGTGCAAATATGAGTAATAATAATTCTAATTTCTCTTTATGATTCTCATTAATTTCTTTCTCCAAAAAAATTTAATGAGTTTCAACATTCAAATTTCAGTGATTACAAATGAATCGCTAATAATTTTTAAAAATGTTTCAGGTAATTGTTATGCCAAATCATTCAAGGATCAATTTTGTTATTTATTGAAAGATTGTATATTAAAAATCAAAATTATAAGACTATTAGTAATATTTAAATGCATCCGATATTAAATATCTAAAATTAATTTAAATATTGTTTCTGCATGATTCAAATGAAAATATAAGTGGTATCATTGATTTTATAATATTATAAAATCAATGGTGGTATGATGAATTAATTTTATCTGTTGGTTCATAAGTTGTTTTAAAAATGGGTGACGCGAAAGGATTAAGCAATAATGAATCAGTGGACAGTACTAACATAAATGGAGATACGGGACAAAATGCAAGACTAGCAAAGTATGTTTATGCCGAACATTTTCCTCAAAGGCGGCTTGCTAGACATAGTATGTTTTTGAGCAATTTTCATAATAATCATCATGAATCCGAAGTCTATGTGATACACTTATTTTACATATCAGTATCTTTGAAACATAATCAAATATCACTAATTGTGAATTGGTTTCATTGAAAGTAATTAAATTTTGTTTGTTGATTTCAATAGAATTATATAATTCAGGTTATTATCTACTTGTATTGTTAGCACTCAATAGCATTTTTTGAAAAATTCCTCTTTATTCGTAATCAGCATATTAAATAGCATATATCCTTAACGTATGTATCCGAAATTGTGAAACACCCTGTATATAGGGAAATATTATTATAAATTACGAAATTGGAAATCAATACTGTATTCATAGCAAAGTAATAATGAACAATTGTAAATTTAAAACACAAGTTTCAAATAATTGATTATACTTTAATTATTCATTCCTGTGAAACAATGTTGAAATATATTTAGAGTAAATATAATACAATACAATTTTTTGAAAAATGGTTTATTTAGAAATTTTGAACAAATTGCACTTGAAAGCCTAGATCTCGATTCCTGACAATGACGTTTGGGAAAGAGACGAATCTTCCTCTGGGAATTCTTCCTCAACGTCTAGGATAAAATATAGACAAGTTGCTATAAAATTTTTACTGCACAACTTTAATGCGTGATTTCAGTGAGAGTTCATCAGTTCCAATTATTATCAGAATTTTAAACATCTGGTGGGTATTTTGAGACTTACTTAGTGGATTGGTAAAAGAGGACCTCTAGTCAACAAGTCCAAAACCGTGTTAATTCTTGCTACTGAGAATTAAAATACGTGCGATAGCTCGTTGAGGTCGTTATGAAGTTTGGAAAAATGTGCAAAAATTTTAAGCTCGCACATAAACAATTGCAAAAGTTATAGACAACTGAAGATGCCAAAGAAAAGGGGTCTACTTTTTTGAAAATTACTAAAAAACTATTAGTGCTTGAGGAATTTTACAAACAGATTCATAAATAGGAGGAAATTTTCAAGAAAAAATGTTGATTCCTGGAACTTGATCTCCATTGTTAATACTATTTATTTGATGTTGAAAATAGTGCTCCGAGCGGTGAGTGCGGTGCCGTTATACAGTCGAAATTTTTTGTGGAATCGTTATTAAGCTATGCTATTTTTGAGTGATGATTTTTTTTCAAGCTCTCATTTACATTTTAAGTTCGATAATTATTAAGGCTGGTTCATGATGGATTTAATTTAGGAATTTACATTTAGAAATTTAGATTCATAGTCTTAGAATCTCATTCTCGTTCATTTTTAGAAATATAACCTAAAATTGACTTTTCGAGTAGCCATTTTACATTGCCAAAATTGTTTTATTTGCACAAATGATTGAATTTCGGTTTGATCTATTACTTTTATCATATAAATATGGGTGCTCTTCCACCATATTCATGATTTAAATATCTTTTCTGTGTCAGTTGTCAATTTGGAATTTTTGACATGTCAACGAATGTCCACGGTTGGCTGGATTTAAAATTGATTATTTCACTCATGTCAATTATACTGACAAATTTTGCATAGTTACAATGACAATTATAATAATAAATTCCTTGCCAACGGGAATTTATCGCGATAAATTCCCGTTACCTTGGTAAATTCCCGTTAGCAAGCGATTCATCGCGATAAATTGCGTTTTTCATGCAGAAACAATACACAGTTCTAATATGAACAAACAATCAACTCTCGAAAATGTCAAAATTTAATCGTTTTGGAAATGCATTTTTCGCCGAATGTAATGACATTGAAAACAAAAAGTCTAAAAATACAAGAATATATGAAGACAATTTAGTGCATTTTTCAATAAAAAAGGTTAGTAGTTGCAACTAACATTATTTAATAGGTACTTATAGTAGCAATTTCATTCGAGAAATATTCTCCACAAATACCACTCGCGACTTCAATTTTATCATAAATTTTTCTTTCAAACATTGATTACCTTTGAGCAACATCCTTCGAGTCATCTGCTCAGATGAAATCCTTCGAGCTACGCTCTCGTGATTTAATCGGACAGATGACTCTCACGATGTTGCTAGGTAATCAATGTTTTCAAGAAAAATTTATTGATAAAATTACAGTCCCTTGTGATATTATATACGAGAAAATCTAAATTTGTAAACTAAATCCATCATAAACCAGCCACTAAATAAAAAGTCTTCAAATTATTTCGCTTCGTGCAGACCTATCGTAACTATACTAAATGAAGTTATCAGCACGCGGTATTTTCAATTGTTATCATTTATTAGTTATGAGTAATTTAAGCAACAAAATAATTAAAAAAGGCAAAGAAGAGATGACAATTTCTTTTTTAATAAAATTTGATTGTTGTCACTGTTTTTAGATAGTAAACAGCAATAATATAATCATTGATTTTAGTTTTCTCAGCTGTTTGTTTATTTAATAAACAATGTCATGAACAACTATACAGAATATTTATATTTTTTTATTAAGCGAAGAAAAATTTTTCATAGTTGTTTATAGCAAATTGTTTATCCAGAAAACAATTAGAATATGAATAAAATCTTATTCTGTAGAGAATCTGAAATTATGAATTTTAAAATAAATTTTTTTTGTCAATATATGATTTAAATAATATAAAAATGAAAAACTAGTTTTTAAACAATTGAAAAAAAAAATTACAGATTTTTTTTCTTCTCAATTCATAATTTTGCTTAACAAGCTTTATGACAAAAATGTGTGAAATCCATTTGTTTGGAAAAAAATTTCAAATCTATGATTATGTTATGGCTGTTTACTATCTGAAACCAGTAACAGCAATCAAATTTCATGAAAAACAAATATGTTACCCCTTTCTATACTTGCATCTTAAATATGTATTAAGTTATATTTAAACATTCATGTGCAATATTTTTCCGTCCCAACAAGTCTACGGGATGCTGTTATGGGATACAATCCTCTTATTTGCAGCTACCAACTAGATGAACGAGTTCTGCAACACAGTGGCCCGTTCTCTTCGTTCAGCCGTTCAGTTGCCGGGCTGTAATCTGGAGCCGGTGCTATTTAATTGACATGAGAACTTATCTCACAGCTCTGCAAGTAACGGTAAATGTTCTTGAAGCTGGACGGTGAGTGGATACCAGAAAGAAAGAATTGTGAGAGAATAAAAAAGAATGGATATGGAAGCTGAAAATAAGAGAAATTATTTTCAATTTTTATCTCCTGATGTTTCAGTTTTAACTTTTCATAATAGTCCAAAAATAATTTCTACTACACTTTAAAATTATTAATTATTTCACTGATTTATCCTAGACGCAGATCAACCCTTTACTCTTAAAATGGGGTAAGGGTGAGTGTCAAACAAAAGGGTTTATAACTGACCACTGGTCATCTCTCCCAGCTTCCCGCAACCTTTGACCGCGTAACCCTTTCGAGATTCAGCAGCATCCGAAACCTGTCTGGATCAAAATTAATTTATCTTAACGTCGAGAGAAGATAAGGGTGAAAATTCTCTGAATATACTAATGTAATCTGTTTGATAATGCAACCGTCGTTCCCACAATTTCTTATGACTTTGATAACGGCTCTAGGAGGAATATCTTCTTGGAACATGAATGAACGAATAATTATTGTAACGTATTTACTACGTCATATCTACAGATGCATACCTCGTGTTTTTATTTACATACATACCTAAATGATGGGATATGTCAATTTTTAATTAATAATCACACCAAATTGTTCATAAATACTATTATTCAATAGATTATCTTGAAAATCGATTAAGAAAAAATCACTAAAACCGGAAAAAACCGTGATTTATTAAATTTTTGCGGACGGAAATGCATATAATTTTTCAAAAGCAAAAAATCATAATAGATACTTCAAATACTTCAAGAGGAAAATACTCCTTCCAAAAAGCTATAATAGTTAATTGCTTGTAAATTTATACCGCCGTGATAATAGCTACAAAATAAAATACCTATCAAAAACTAATAAATGAATATTTTAAATTCATAAATAAAATCAAAACAAGAATTGTAAGGTCCGGATATGAGCTCAAGCCTTTGCTGATTGGGCCAACCAATCCAAAAAAACCAATACGTTATCCTAATTATTATTTAACTTGTTCTTGTGTCTTTCATAGTCACCAATCTCTAAAAAAAAGAGTTTTCATTAAAAAATTGGGACTATTCAACAAATGATCAAGAAAATCAATAGAATTTTGTTCTGATATTTGGAATCTGCATAAATTTGCGAACTGTAGTACGTTTCTATACATACAGACAGAGCATCGGACGAAGATGCATGTCATTTTTCAAGATCTAATTTTGATCAAAATAAATATTTCAAAACTAAAAAATGTCAACATTTTCTGTAAGAATATCTAATATGCCCAAAAAATTGTATTAAAAATTGATTGTATAAGTTATATGTTATAATGTATCGGCCAGAGTTTGTTGGTTCCCGGCGGTACCAACCTAAAATGATCTTTTGATCCAACATTCCAAGTATTAAATATCCAAAAAGAAAATTTTATTATATCTTTTTTCTTTAATTATAAATTAAATATTCGATGCTGTTAAATATGTTTCCTCTTTGTTATCGTAAGGAGTTGCGCAAATAATATCGTCGACGTATTTCCAAAAAGCTGTGATAAAAGTTGATTTACTATGAAATCATCTGAATTATATAGAAATAATAAATTAGAGATTTTTTTTGGCTTGAATTCTGTATATTTCATTTATTTTTGACGTTTCGACTCTTTATTCAAGAGTCTTCATCAGAAAAACAATCACACAAATACAAGCAAAGAAAGCATCTGGATAATTAAAAAAATACATAAGAGTAGATGTGAAAACGTGGTTTCCACATTTAGTGCACAAAGAACATAATTTTCACTGGCTCACCCAAGATTTGAAGAAAAACCACGTGAAAAAGTCTCAAACAGACAAATTAAAAATATGAGTATTGTCAATTATTATCACTGTGAAAAAAAATTAATATAAGACACAGGGACGATGTCCCGCTTTTGCAGGCGCACCAAATTCCCACATCCAAACATGTCATAATTTTTTTTTCACCTAAAGAACTGAATTTTGATAATGTATATGAACGTAGCAATAATAATAATGATGATTGTCAAGATTCTCATTATTAATTCCTCTGTTTGAGGTTGTTTCATGTGATTTTTCTCAGATCTTAGGTGGATGCTAGAGAAATTATGTTCTTTCTGCACTGAATGTGGATCCCACGTTTTCACATCTAGTCTTCTGTATATTTTTAATTATTCAGATACTTGCCTTGTTTACTTTTGTATCACTGTTTTTTTTTTATGAAGATTCTTGGTTAGAGAACCGAACCGACAAAAATAAATAAAACATACGGAATTTAAGCCAAAAAAAAAACCATTTAATTCAATAAATATACAATTAAAAACTAATAGGGAAATTTTTAAATTCATAAAATAAAATTTACAAAGGAATCTGAGGATACGGGCGCGAGCTCAAGTCAAGCATCTTGTAGGGCGTAATCTTTGCAGACTTCACTATGCCATCATATATAGTAATACGCAACCGCAAATAGTGTACAACTTGCACTTGTAAGTATCTAAATCATTCACCGAATACGTAAAAAAAGGAATTCTTATAAAACATTGTCTATAAAAATCAAACTGTTCAACAAATCAATAAGATTTTACTATAGTAGCTAAATAATCGATAAAAAATAAATCATTCAAATTGGTCGAGATTCAAGACTTGTAACGTGTCCTCATACGTACAAACTAACTGACGGAGATGCATGCCATTTTTCAAAAGCTTCAGGTCATAAAATATATTTTTTTTTGCCGATTGACTTTAAAAGTACGACTTTATTGACAGTTTAAAAATGCATAGCAACATAATTTGATGGTGATAACATTTTTCAAAAATATTGAAATTAATCATAAAATTAATCAAATTTAAACAATCGGAAAAAAATTATGTGTTCAACACGACAAAAAATGAGGATCTACTGCCTCGCCTAGATTCATAGACTCGGCTACGCCTCGTATTCGAAACTCTAGCCGCATCAATAAATCTTCAATTTTTTTGCCTAGTTAAACAAATAACTATTTTGCCGATTGACTTTAAAAGTATGACTTTATTGAGATTGAAAGTTAACAGTCTATATTCATATTGTGGCACAGCTGCGTTCGAAATAAGCAACTAATAAACGGAAAAACTATAATCGTGGCTGCCGCCCTCCCGGACAGGGTGGAAGGCAGCACTTCGGTATTCTCGTGTTCAGGAAGCCTCAAGCTACAATTAGAAAAAATGATCGTACATTCGATGAGAGAAGTATAGCTGCGTTCGAATTTTAAGGGTGGATGCCGCCCTCCTGGACAGGACAGGGGTAACAACTTGTTTTTTTCTTAAAGTACTTGACATTCGCTATCGATTTCAATAGTAAGTTTAATCAGGAAAGCTGCGTCGAAAAACAAGATCAGAATTGGCCTTTTTTTCGACACTTAGGAGTAGGACAGGATCCTGTATTTATAAAGTCTGACATTCTATTGACCACTAAATACACGATCGATTCATATACAATTTGGCCGTAAGTCTGATCAGGAAACATAAGGTGCGGTCGGCTTCTGGACTAATAGTATTTACACACAATGACACAACCATCTAATCCTATTTTGCAGACCACTTTTTAATTTACTTACAATTTCATTAAAATCATTTTCATCCAAATACACCACCGTATATAATCAGCAGATAAATGGAATTGATAGTTTTCGAAGATCTGAACAAGAATAGGAGTGGTCCCAATATATTATCTTGTGGTATATCATATTTTATTTCATTCAATTCGGAGTCAGTATTGTCACATTTAAATTTTTGATTTCTGTCAGTTACATAACTCTTAAATCACTTTAACTTTACACCTTTAATCCGTATATTTTTAATTTATTCAATTACATAATTAGGGTTGAAAAAAAATCCGATTTTAAAAGAGATTCAAAAATCGATTTATTTGATTTAAATCAGAAAAATCTGATTTAAATCACACTTTTTTTTCATTTAAGCAAATGATTTCGATCTTTATTTTAATAACTAGTATGCAAAATTTATTCATTTGTATACAAATTATTATTCACGTTTGGTCTAATCCACTCAAAACTGAGAGACCAGTTGGAGATAGAGAGAGCGGCCAAACTAACTTATCTACATAAAAAGTTGAACTAAATTATAACTTGATGATAATTATATTTATTTCATTTTATTTTATGTGAATCTGATAGTAATTTGAATAAAAATTTTGTTTGATTTAAATCATGATTTTTCACTTGATTTAAATTAATTGATTTAAATCATGACAACTCCAAACATAATCCTACTAAGTGTCTCAGGAGCTCGTTTATTAATTATTTCGATTGTTGAAATTTAGTTATCAATTTTGTCACATCTATATTTTTTTAGAATATAAAAAATTCGGAAAAAACAAATAATTCAATAAGAATGATGAAATTTTACATTTCGAAATGATCAAACTACCTTTTGCTCAAAAATTCATTTTTTACTAATATATGATTTTTTCTCAACTTTTATAAAGTTGGTAGATTATCGGAATAAAGTGAAATGGCGAAGCATTTTTTTAAAGGTTGGAATAGTTTACTTGGAAGTTTGACAGTTTTAAAAAAGTGGAGGGAGTTGAAGACTTCAATTTGTTGCCAATAGGTGTGTACCCGCTTGAAAGAGCTACAAAAATTAAAAAATACCGCTTGGTTATGTTGGAGCTTAGCGCAATCGGATCTCAGACTGTAATGAGTCTGTCAAACCCAAGCATTTTGTGTGACCCCAACAATTTGATCGCTAAAATGTCTAACCGCTTCAAACCTTTGCAAACTTTTTTGTACTCTGACCTCCATTGAATAGAATGCTATTTATTTAATGATTGATCTGTATGCGTGTACAAGATAAATTTACAATGACGTTACTGTTTTTAAAATTCACACTTCTAAAAAAAAACTACATCTTTCTATTTTTCATGCAATAAAAAATCGTTCAATAATTATATTCGTTTCTGCTGTCAAACTTGTACGCTGAGTGTTATGCCTGCATGTGGTGCGGCGCCCGGCACGTAGCTTCACGTTCGCGTAGCGTTAACAATAAACCAGCTAGATGCTCGACGTCGTGGCGTCGCAGTTGTGGAATGGTCGGAGCTGATATGGAAGTTGAACGCTAGACAGAACAAAGGCGTTGGGAGACGCTGGTGCTAATTATCTGTAGCAGAAACATGAACACGTTAAAATGTTGCAGTTCTTTTTTGTTAAGATCATATTATGTCCAGTTTTATAAAGTTGGCTGAATTTACTTTTTTTAATGACAGGCGATTATTTAACAGCCAGTGATTGGAATTTTACTCTAGGAATAAAATTAACTGGATAGAATATCCTACAAAATGATTTGACAGTTTTCTAGCAGCATCGAGTTTTAACTGTGCTCTACACTACTTATTTACGTCATTAGTTTGTAATCCTCTTTCGAAGAATTCAAGAAGCACAGCTTTGTGAATTATATGTTGGAATAACGATTCACGTGGTTTGTTGACAAGTCCACGAGTTTATATCCTGTTGGGAGAGTTCGAAAACCGTTTCCCTTGCTAGCTGTTGTTAATCTTAAGAGGATAACTTCAGCTGTACTGTGGGTGCAGCCTTGGACCCATCGACGACTTCCCTAATCATCGTTCCCATAGCCACCCAGATTCATGAACACTGAACTTTTTGTTGATATTGTTCTTCCGTTTCATCGTTCAAGTGTTTGCCGCTAAGTTCGAGCGCGTCAGCCCGTACCTTCTAAATACACATAATAAAAAACTTATCAGACGGGCATTTGCTGTGATGTAGCTTGTTTGCTATCTATCATTCTGATATTTAACGTGTATATAGAGAGTGAGGACTGTCGTTGCTACGCACGAACCTAGTGGCGATTGCCTGAACAGCGTAGTCAACTGCAACGTTTTTTGAAGGTAAGTCGGAATACTATTAGGCGTCGTTTCATCAGACCATTGCCAAGACTATACGATCGATTTTCATGATTTAAACGATTTTCTTCGATTTGGTCTTCAATTCAATCTTAATATTATTTCATTGATTTCAAAATGTACATCTATGTATATGCAGACGAAGTCGCAAATGATCTTCTTTCTTATGTATGGTCAATAGTCGTCGTTTTGTTTTTATCATTGGAACGGAACGAGGTTAAATATATCGTGTGCACGTAACAGGAAAAAAGGAACAATTTTTTGCAGGGTGCCATTTATGGGAGTGATACTTGCAAATAGGAACTGAGATATTTGCATTTAAAAATCTCCGCTAGGTATTAATACATATTGAAAAATGGACTTCAATTAGCAACAAAAAATAACTTCTTTGATCAACTAATCACAGTCTGCCATTTTTTGAACGTAAGGCAAATTTCCCGATTCGACTGAAAGTTTATTGTCAGATGGTCTACATGAGTCCTAGAGTAAAGCATGTTCTGGTAAACTTGTAAATTTATTGCGTAACCCGGAACAATTCTTTATGAATGAACAAATAATCTTGCAAACTTACCTTACGTTAAAAAAAATGGCAGACCGTGAAAAATTGTTCAAAGAATCTATTTTTGTAGCTATTTAAAATCCATTTGTAATCGTGATCATTTGACAGCTCGAGATTTTGATGAATCTTCACGTTTTAGGTTCTACTGAGCTCGAAAAAGATAGTTTTAAAGTCGGTCTGTCGTCTGGAAACACTATAACTTGAAAACGCGTGCGAATTTTTTTGTTCAAGTTTTCCATCAAAAAGCTTGATTCAAATAAATATGTTTTATTGGGTACATAAGTTCTGTATAAACTAATAAGAAACACAACGTTTCGACAGCAAAGTGCTGCCTTTTTCAAGTGAAAAGAAATATGAGAATAAATAAACAAAATTGTCAAGACAACAAAAATAAAAATAGTAACTAGAATAGTTAAAATATATTAGCTCCTAGGATGGTAGAGCTCTGCCTGTGGTTGATGAAACAATATCCACAGGTCTTCAGGAGATAATAATGAAGGTCTAAATAGGGAAATTGTCAATTCCTTGTGGTTCTAGGTCAATCTGATTCTACTCTTTTTGGTTTGGCGCATAACTGAACCATCCACAGATCTTCAGGAGGTGGTGATGAAGTAACTCTTGAAAGTAGATTCGTAGATAAAAATCATTTGTAATTATGAACAAATGATTGGCTGCCATGATCGATTAAGTTCATATCCAGTATTCAAATTCAAATTATTCGGTGATTTTTTTATTTCAATTGCTTCTCTTATAAGCCTCTTGAACCAATTGTTCTCCTTAGCCAGAAGCTTCGTATTCTTGAAGTCAATGCCATGTAATTCTTGGATAGCATACTCAGCCACTGCAGATTTTTCTGGATGGTTCAATCTTATATGACCAGAATGCTCTTTCAATCTTGTTTCTACAGTCCTCTTGGTTTGTCCAATATATGCTTTGCCACACTGACAAGGAATCTTGTATATACCTGGATACTGTAGAGGAAATCTGTCTTTAACATTACCCGGTTCCATGCCGTATCATAGACACTTCATTTTCGCAATTTCCAAATACCGAATAATTTGAATTTGAGTACTGGATATGAACTTAATCGATCATGGCTACCAATCATTTGTTCATAATTACGAATGATTTTTATCTACGAATCTACTTGTAAGAGTTACTTCATCACCACCTCCTGAAGATCTGTGGATGGTTCAGTTATGCGCCAAACCAAAAAGAGTAGAGCCAGATTGACCTAGAACCACAAGGAGTTGACAATTTCCCTATTTTGACCTTCATTATTATATCCTGAAGACCTGTGGATATTGAATCATCAACCACAGGCAGAGCTTTACGATCCTAGAAGCTAATATATTTTAAACTAATCTAGTTACTATTCGTATTTTTATTTTTGTTGTCTTGACAATTTTGTTTATTTATTCTCATATTTCTTTTTTCTTGAAAAAAGCAGCACTTTGCTGTCGACACGTTCACGTTGTGTTTCTAATTGATTTATACAAAACGGTATATTTATTATAAACGGTAGTATTTATCATAGAATATAAAAAATATAAAATTAATTCTTGAACGATTTGGCACAGCATTCACACGGAACATTTTTCAAAATTATCATCGGTTCATTTGTTATTACCAAAATTGAAAATATTATAAATTCCGTTATATTTTTCTGAAACAGAAAAATAATGAGAATCATAATATGAAATTAGGATTATTATCACTCATATTTCGACATCTCATGCAAACGCTCGTCAATTATTTTTTAAAAATAAGTAATTTGGCTCTATCGTGTTTGATATCAAATTAAAGCTCTTGTGAAGATAATTCTAATGGAAGTGTCAAAGAGATTATTCAAACGATTGTCGATTGTTTCTTTCACAAATCATTTAAATGATGTCTAGTTTGGTATCTATTTTAAGCTCTCGGGGAGATAAGCTCAGTAAATATCAAAAATAAATAATTAGTGGAATCCACGTTACCTTCTTCAAATCACACTTCCGGCGATCAAATTCCAAAATTGTATGTTTCAATGAATTAAAGACCCCGAAAATTTAGAAAAGGACTCTTCATTTTCAAAAATACTTATTTTATGTAAGGACTAATGTATAACCGCCCTCTGTCACTTTACCAATGACAAACTGGCCATGAAATTTATTGTTGGGGAAGTACTGTGTGG
Organism: Dromius quadrimaculatus; assembly: GCA_963989225.1. NCBI lineage: Eukaryota > Metazoa > Arthropoda > Insecta > Coleoptera > Carabidae > Dromius > Dromius quadrimaculatus. The sequence goes on from OZ022328.1 coordinate 12,879,262, forward strand.
CCACAGCAGATTTTTCGATATGCACCAAGCGGGGATTTCCAAACAAAAATATCTTGAGCTTGCAGCCGCTCTATAAGATTAGAACTAGAAAATCATTAGCTAGAACAAATCTAGTCTTGGAATCCATCAAAAGAACTGCGAGCAAAGAGTTTGAGGATCTATCTCCAGAAGTTCACCGTAGTCGAAACACTGAAGTATTCGTAAAGAATTGTAAGAAGTCCTACTTAAGTAAAGTTTAGTTCAGCAGAAAATATTTTCCCTTTTCCCACTCATGCATGCGCAAACGTTGAATCGTTCCTACAGCTACGCTGACACTGCAGCGATGGGGATACGAAGCGAGCTATGATTTTGATTATTTTAGGAGCCCTTTTATTTTCTGACATAGAAAGAACCCCCAGCGAAGCGAGGGCATATTGCTGTTACTATTATTTCTCTCCAAGCAAGGAAATAATAATAATAATTTCACTTGCTATGAATTGAGAGCTTTCAAGGCTAGAAACAGTTCGATAATGGGATACTTCAGTGCATGGGTTTAAAAATATATATTCTATAAAAAAATATCACAATTAAAAATAATTTTCATATATATTATGGATTTTTCTTGAAGTATTAAATAACAATAATTTAATTGCAGATAATGACGTTAGCATAACATGCATATCAGTAATCTTATTCAATAACTGTTTCGTCAGTCTCGTTTCATCGTTCTAAGTGAATAGTTGTGTTTTATTGCAGTGTTAGTGCCAAATATTATAATGATATTCACGGTGAGTTATCCATGGTTGACTATTCTAAATGTCGTTTGAGTATTGCTATTGTTGTTATTGAGAATGATGTTGAGTATTGAGCGATTGAGTTGATGTGTTGCTATCCCTTTATTCTTTGTTATGGAGCGCTCCTATAACTCACTACGGTGAGGGAACGATCAGCTAAGTTGCTCCCAACGATGCACTGGTATAATTCCAGGGCCAGCGGTGCCCTCCTGCCATCTTTAGTGTTTTATCAGGAGGTGCCCAGCGATGGAGTGTTCCTAGAACTCACTACGGTGAGGGAACGATCAGCTAACTCCCAACGATGCACTGGTGTAATTCCAGGGCCAGCGGTGCCCTCCTGCCATCTTTAGTGTTTTATCAGGAGGTGCCCAGCGATGGAGTGTTCCTAGAACTCACTACGGTGAGGGAACGATCAGCTAACTCCCAACGATGCACTGGTGTAATTCCAGGGCCAGCGGTGCCCTCCTGCCATCTTTAGTGTTTAATCAGAAGGTGCCCAGCGTTTTGGTTGCATATCTTTGAGTGAGCAGGCGAAGACTGAGTTTCAACTTGGCTTCAACTCTTTCTCCTATGTCCTCGCAGATCACTTCACGAAAGTTTGCAAGTGTCGCAGATTCACGCTTAGCGTGGAACGGAGCCCAGTTCCACATAAATGCCTGCGGGCAACGTGGAGTGAGGTGTTTTTCCTCTTTTAAAGTTGTACCTTATACCAACTCCTGTTTTCTGAGGGTCGCTTGCGAGAATGATTATATTTGTGTTCTTTATTTCAGTCATGGATCCTTACTGAGTATGATTTAGTCATATCTCTGTTTTCTTTTACCGACTTCCTGAACTTCGGACATCTTGATTTGGAGACTCTATGATCTACATATTATTTAATGTATTAGTTAACAGAATTATTATTATGCAACAATATGTATGTATTCTACGTCTTTTGTGAATAAAGCTTATTTGATTCAACTAAACTGGAGTTCTTAACATATAATTGAAGTATTAACTATCATGGCGTGAGCGAATCCGGAACACCGCTCATCCTCTCTTATACCATGATAAATATTACAGTCTGATTTGAAAACGCTTCGTTTTTGTTTATTCCTGTCTCTAATTTCAGGGCTAATACTATTACATTGTAATTGCGTGAATTTCTGCAGCTATGAAGCAATCAAAATAAATTTTGTTCATCAATTCGGATATAGAATCTTGTGCTTTTTAAACTTTGTTTGAAACAAATTTGTCTAAAATTATTAGATAAGCAATAAGCACGCAAAAACTGTTAGTGCTCATGTTTCCATTTACGTGTTTTACAATCGGTATATACATATACGTAGAAGGTGATTTATTTAGAGGTACTTTTTTCTTAATGGATTTTTCGACCGATGATGCGTGAATCATGACAACTTGCCATTGTATTTTTGTTCAGTATTGTTTAACATTCATGTACAGACTTAGCTTGACACAATTTTTACAAATCATTTAGCTGTATTACGAAAATCAGTGTTCTACGAGAAATGTGTTTCGTGTACTAAGAGTCCACATAATTCGGCCTACCGAACGCCCAATTTGCTATACCATCGAAAAGTCTGAAGCCCAATTTTCATTATTAGATAATATGCGAGCCAATAGACCACATTCAGCTCGTGCTGAACAAAATATAGCGGCGGTAGCTGAGAATAGCCCGGCTAGAACGTAACTGTCGATGACGTCCATATTGCGCCATGATAACGGACTATTTGCCGCCTGAAATTTAAGCCCATGATCTTGAATACATTTGGTACCAACAAGACGGTGCTATTTGCCCCGCAGCCCGTGAAACCATGGCTTTATTGCGAGAACAATTCGATGAACAGTTAATTTCACTTTACGGACTGGTGGATTGGCCGCCTAGATCTTGTGATATCACATCTCCATACTTTTCCTTTGAGACATTCAAAGTCCAAAGTGTACATGAATAAGCCCGTTACGATTGAGGAATTGGAAGTAAGCATCACTCGCGTTATTCGCCAAATACCACTCGAATACCGTCATCGAAAATAAATGTAGAGATTGACTCTTTCATTCGATGATACAAAAAACCCGATAAAATTGATTTTTAGATAATTTTTTTTAATTTTGAAAAAATTGTTGTTGGATGGATTCGAATTTCGTCATTTTTATGCACATTATATAAGCGCCGATCAAATGCCCTCATAGGTACCTACTACTATAAAAAAACTAATGCATAATAGAATATGTGTGTAAATAATAAACCATGTTAATTACAATATGAAAATTTTTGGTTGAATACCTTTTCAGTGATTTGTGTTGTAGCTAATAGCTATTGTTGGCAACTTTTTTAGGTCGAACCGAATAAGAATTTTAAAAACAAATGAATATCAATCGATCTCTGTCTGTATGCACATCCCGCAAACACATCATTAATGCTTTCATCCACGCTCAAAATGCTAAAATTTTTCTCCCCATAAACATGATGGTATTTCGCATCTCTGTCCAACTCCCAGTTGCATGTATCTCTGTTTAGAAGCATTGTGTGCTTTGCAGCATCAGTAACAGTAGCACAACACACAAATACATACAATCGCAAAGGCCCGGACAGCAACAGAGCCGTACAACAGCAGAACGCCCGTCAAAATTAAACACGGCCACAAATCAAACACTGATTTAATATTTATCACATGCACTGCGTTCGGTAAATGCGAAATACAGAAATTCTCTCTATATTGATGGACCAAGTTGAGGATTTGCAGCAGCGCGGTTAGTTTTGACGAAAAGTTAACACTTCTCTATTTTTGTTGGGGAATAAATTTAGCTGAATTTGGAATGTAATAAGTTTTGCTTCGTGAATCATTTGTACATTGTGAATACAAGGATTGTAGCTTTTGGCCACTGCAATATTTTTTGTCGAAAAAATATCAGCACAAGTTGGTGCTATGGACTTCTCTATTGAAAGAGTACCTATATAATAATTTGCACCATCATTTGAACATGAAAAAGCTGTCCCCAAAATGAGTTCTACCGAAAATAGACACCTGACTCTCGCAGGCACGATTCTTTCAAGCCTGTTGTTATTGAATAGCCTAATTTTTCAAGTGAGAAATTAAGGTCCGATTAAACCTGGCCCTCATAATTTTGAAGGGAAGTAGTTCAAAAACGGGTGACAAAAAATGTGCCTCCATCAAGCCTTAATTGAAAAATGCAGAAAAAAATATATCTCGACAATCATGCCTTAGGCTGCCAAAAGTTTGATCTATAGTCCCTTCGAGCCAAAAATGGTCAAGCAGTGCTCTAAATTCAAGGACGGTTTGCAGTCCAATGCCGCTCCGAAAATGTTGAGGCTTGGTCATATCGCATAAGTTCCTCTAATAGAGATGCTCAACTTTGTAAATTGAGCCATAGACTACCTTAGACTGCCATTTGTCTAATAATTGTATGCTACAACACTGCATGGGTCAAGTACATCAGACCAATATTATTTCCTTTTAAACTCGTTGTTATTAAAATGCCCAATTTTCGAAGTGAGAAACTGAGACCCGATTAAACCTGGTCCTCATAATTTTAAAAGGAAGCAGTTCAAGAGCGGGGACCTCCATCAAGCCTTAAGTGAAAAATGCAAAGCAAATGTTATTTCAAGAATTATGCTTCAAGGCTCCCAAAAGTTTGATCCACTACGTTGGCAACCCTATCTTTGGTCCATTCGAACCAAATCTGGTCCAGCAGTGCTCTAATTTCAAGGACAGTTTGCAGTCGAACACCGCTCCGAAAATGTTGAGATTCGGTCTGGGCCGGATCACATAATCTTACGGTTTTGTACTTCAGCAAACTACAGTCATTTTGTCGATGATCTCCTATTGCACAAGTTCCTTTCATAAAGATGCAAAATTCCTTATATTGAGCCATAGACTGCCTTAGACTACCATAATGTCTGATAATTGAAGCAATATGTGTTACAACACTGCATGGTTGGGGACTATTTGGTCCATGGGCCAAGTACATCAAACCAATATTATTCTCTTGACGACGGGTTCCAAGTTGACTAATCTGAGTTCGTATCTTCCGAGAAGCTGAATATTTAGGAGCTGCAAAATAGTCGGGCTTGCAAGGACCAGACTTTGAATTTTGGCCCGTGCAGATCACCTACATATAGGCCTACCGTGCATTCACTTCCAGTCTGCAAGGGCTCAAAATCAGTGCATCCGAGTCCATAAGCATATATGGGCTCGAACATTCAAAGCGGACTAAGTAAAAAGATCCGTATGTTGATTAACCTATAGCTGGGATTGCCACCTCTCTCGGAAGTCCTGGATTCTCCAGGCAAATGGGCATTAGATTATAAAAGTCGCCCGGCTCCAGTAAAATCTCTCGGATTTGTGCAAACTATTGTCGCACCCTGATTTTGACTCTAAGACCTAGAAAAGTTTGTGCTTGGGCCATTCTCACCTATGCATATGCATATGGATGAAATCCATGTCAAATCTTAAATGTACCAATTTGATATCAAATAAAAAATATTTAAATGTTACACATTGTTATTTCACCTTAAGATATGGCCATGGAAAAAAAAGCAATTCAAGGGCAGAGAGAAAAATGTGCTCCCCCCAAGCCTTAATAAAAAATGCAAAAAAACTCCTTCTGGCAATCATGCTTCAAGGCTCCCTGAAGCTTTATCTACTACGTTGGAAACCTTACCTGCGGCCCATTCGAGCTAAATCTGGCCAAGTTAGTGCTTTAATTTCAAGGTCGGTTCGCAGTTATCTTAGCTGAATCCACAAAGCTTGAAGCATCGTTTCGTCACCGAAGACGAAACTTTAATACACCTCTACATGCGTAGGAACAAAGAACAGTCCAAATAAATGACCATCGGAGAATCAAAGACCTTCTGGGGCCTATTGCATAATGAAATACAAGTTAATACTATTAGTGAAAATGCACGTAAAAACGCTAATAATATTAACTTGTATTTTATTATGCAACAGGCCCCTGGAATTCGTTGACTATTTGGGAAAAAATGCTTGAAAATCAAGTTGCAAGAAAAAAGTCCTTTTTCATCAAGACAACATATTAGCTCACTCGTTTGGAGTTGTGGTCGAGAAATTGATGGAATTAGGCTTCTAATTTGTTCCGCATTTGGTTTCAAGGACGGTTTCCAGCTATCTTAGCTGAATCCACAGAGCTTAAAGCATCGTTTCGTCACCGGAGACGAAGCTTTGGTACACTTCTACATGCCTGGGAACAAAGAACAGTCCAAATAAATGACCATCAGAGAATCAAAGACCTTCTGGAACTCGTTGACTATTTGGAAAAGAATGCTTGAAAATCAAGTTGCAAGAAAAAATTCCTTTTTCATCAAGACAATATATTAGCTCACTCATCTGGAGTTGTGGTCGGGAAATTGATGGAGTTGGGGCTACAATTTGTTCCGCGTTTAGTTTCAAGAACGTTCTGCAGCTATCTTAGCTAAATCCACAGAGCTTGAAGCATCGTTTAGTCACTGAAGACGAAACTTTGGTGCACCTCTACATGCCTGGGAACAAAGAATAGTCTAAATAAATGACCAGCGGAAAATCAAAGACTTTCTGGAATTCGTTGACTATTTAGAAAAGAATGCTTGAAAATCGAGTTGCAGAAAATGTCCTGTTTCATCAAAACAACTTACCAGCTCACTTGTTTGGAATTGTGGTCGGGAAATTGATGAAGTTAGGATTCCAATTGGTTTTGCTTTGCATCCTTCCTACTGTCCAGATTTGAGTCCCTCAGATTTTAACCTGTCTTCCAATATGAGTAAATGGTTTTGATTGCAAAAACGAATGCCTGGTATAAGGTATTTGCAAATTGGAACAGGCTTAGAGAAAGAGTATAAGCCTAAAAGTAGGCAGTTCCAAAATAATATATGTTTAGACCTCACACTGTTTTTAATTGGGTCTTAATCTGATAAGAATATATGTGTTGATTAAGACCCCTCCCCGAAATTGGAGGTCCTAGGCACACGTCTAATATGCCTAATGGATAATAAGTGCATCATGGATTCATCAAGCTGTCCCGCGGTCCCGTTCCTGTCGTATCGCAGCTCACGTTGCTCTCGTTTGTCCCACAGCACTCCCCTCATTGTCCCACTTCCCCCCGCTCTGACATCGCGATCGGCCCGCAACGCGAAGTACAGAGAATGCCGGCCGCCAGTACGGGACGACCCGTTGCTAGTGTTGGAAGTAGTTGAAGCTTTTGGGAGAATTTGGATCGCGCGAGGCGCTAAGTTCAAAGTTTGATATTTGTGACGTCTAGTGGTGACATTGTGACGAAGTGGGAATTGTGTTGATTGGATTGGACAATTTAACAAGTTTGTATATTGTTTTCAATATTTTGTAATTGCAAATATTTTAATATTAATGAACCTCACTTCCAGTTACTATTTATAATAAAGTTTGTGGATGACATCGAATTTAACGAGTTTGTATGATATTCTGTAATCACAACTATTTCAATTTAATAAACTCTATTGAAATCAGGGTGTAGATATGCAATAAATTTTAACAATCAATATGATCACTCTAATATTCATAGTACTTGTGATTATGATGGATTATTTCTATTGATTCAATGGAAATCACAAAAATAAGTAGTTTGAATTAAAAACTGCTCGATTATTTGTGATAAAATAAACAAAATTGCAGTACTCAAGAGTGCGACGAAATTTCTTTGTAGGAAAAAGCAAAAATTACAATTTCATTATTTTGTGTATTTACTTCCATTTATTATTAATTTAATCATGCATTCATATTGTTTACATAGTCTTGAGCTCTTAAAAAACCAGAAAGGAAGGTAGAAAATGGAGAAGGTCTTTTGTTTTGGTTTTCCGCTTATATCTCAAAAACGGTCGGACGTAGCGCTCAAAGTATCATATGCAAAATTATAGAACAATAAATTTCTCACAAAAACGTCTCTATTTATTTTATTTGTATCTATGATAGTTCAGGAGTTATTTACATATTAAAAAACAATTTTTAATGGAATAATATGGTATTGTCTCATATATCTCAGAATTTGCACAAAATTTTTAAATTGGCCGAACTTCTGGTTAATTGAAGATAGTATATTGCATATACTATGTATACTAATTTTATAGAAAATTTAGAGCTATACAACCTAGTACGTCTTTCTCAAATGACAACAAATATAAAACAAAATGTTTACAAAAATATATGAGGTATACTGTAACAGATAGGGGAAAAATTAATGAGAACATTCTTGTAGAAAAATTAATTCTCTTTAATTTTGTATATCATTATTATGACGCTGCATCCAACTGTTTTTGAGATATAAGCGAAAAACCAAAGATCGAAATCTCCTCTGACCTTATCCTGCCTTGCCAATTCTACTAGATTTAGAGATCTTCCAGTATCAATTGATTTATGCCTACAACTATTGTATTGACTGAACTAAGTTTTTTAACTGCACTAAAATATTTTCTGGTGTCATATCAAGTATGTATTTATGCTATAATGAGCTCTATTAGTCAACAAACTTTAATAACATGAAAGAATACACATGATTGTTATCTATCAACCAAAATATTTTAAATGGGTGTAAGAGGAGATTTTTATTGATAATTGTTTATTGAGTCAACTCAATTGGAATAGAGTACAAATAAAAATTCCTGCAATATATTCTGGAGGAAATAAGTTATTCATATTTCAGATATGATATTTGCATACTAATTATAGATTAAGTCACTGTTCATGACAGATTTATTATAGCATTTGATTATATTAATCTACATGCATTGTCTGAGCAAATATCATTACATGTTTATTATAATTACATTAAAATGGAGATATGTGCTTCAGTTTGAGTTTAGTACCAAATATCCATATACAAACTATATCTTTGCTTTAAGATAGCAGCATCCTCGTTTCTGACAATTCTTTTTCGAAGAAATTAATTTCGTCATTTCCCTTTTATAATATTATTGCTCTATATTTGCATATATTGCTAAAATTATTGAAATCATTTTATTTATGGATCTGCGGGTGTCAAATCAAAACCTTTACAGAATGATTACATGACCTCATTTCTGACAATATAGATATTTCGACAAATTATCTACAACAACAGGGCAATAAGAAATGAAGAACTATGGAACATATGTGATATGGAATCAATTAAAAAAACAATCAAAAAGAGAAAATGAAACTGGATTGGATATACTCTCAGGAAGACAAGTACGATATCATGAGGGAGGCAAGGCAAGAAAGAAGAACGTACAGACCAATAAACACATGGCAAAAGCAAATGCATGAAGAACATGAACAATGTAAAAAAATATGGCACGAGATGAAAGAAGAGGCAAAAGATAAAGTTAAATGAAAAAAATGGTAGAAATGATAATAACAAAAACAAAATGAGGCTGGCATCCTCAATAAAAATTGCTTTAAATCATCCTTGAAATCACCTAATGATGCCCTATGCTCCACGAGGAGCGAAAAGGATAATAATAATAATAATAAATCACTGATAAATAATAATATATACTACGCCAGATGTATCTCTCCTATAATCTCTTGATCAATTTTCTCTACGATGTACATATATGCGAGATATATTTTAAATTTTATTATGACATTTTGTGATACTTGTTATCTCAAACATCTTCATCCTTATAAATAAATATGTTTTATTGGGATATCAGCTCTGTACATTAATTAGAAACACAACGTTTCGACAGCAAAGTGCTACTTTTTTCAAGTGTAGAGAAATATAAAAATAAATAAACAAAACTGTCAAGATAACAAAAAATAAAAGTACAAATAGTAACTAGATTAGTATAAAATATATTAACTTCTAGGATCGTAGAGCTCTGCCTGTGGTTGATGATTCAATATCTATAGGTCTTCATGAGATAATAATGAAGGTCTAAATAGGGAAATTGTCAACTTCTTGTGGTTCTAGGTTAATCTGGCTCTACTCTTTTTGGTTTGGCGCATAACTGAACCATCCACAGATCTTCAGGAGGTGGTGATGAAGTAACTCTTTCAAGTTATTTGTATCTACGAATCCATTTGCAAGAGTTACTTCATCACCATATCCTGAAGATCTGTGGATGGTTCAGTTATACGCTAAACCAAAAAGAGTACAGCCAGATTAACCTAGAATCACAAGGAGTTGACAATTTCCCTATTTAGACCTTCATTATTATCTCCTGAAAACCTATGGATATCAATCATCAACCACAGGCAGAGATCTACGATCCTAGGAGTTAATATATTTTAAACTAATCTAGTTACTATTTGTACTTTTATTTTTTGTTGTCTTGACAATTTTGTTTATTTATTTTCATATTTCTTTACACTTGAAAAAGGCAGCACTTTGCTGCCGGAACGTTGTGTTTCTAATTGATGTGCAGAACTGATATCCCAATAAAACGTATTTATTTATAAAATGAGTTCTGAAAAGTTTTTTTTCCTTCATCTTTATCCTTAGTGCTCCGATGAAAAGTGTAGAATACACTGAAAATTTTTATTATGGAAAACAGTGCATTTTCATGACGTAATTGGTTTGACTTACATATGTTAAGATACCTGATTCCTTTGTTACAATTTTCATGGCAAAGAATTATTTTCTTTAATTTCAATTGTAATGGTAATATTAGGTCGTAGTTGTTGTGAGTTTCTAGCAAATATTGTACAACGATGTCATCAAAAGACTTCTTAAAAAAATTGTAACTGAAAATCGAAAATTCCAATTATGTACTTACAGAGCATTTTTTTTGCATATTAAGCAATATTTTGAGCTGTAAACAGAGGAAAAATGTGAACATTTCTAAAGTTGCCAAAAAAATTGAGAGTGTACGAGAACAAAATAGAAAAAAATTATATCTGCGTTGTATCGCATTTTTCGACTATCTACTGCCATTGTACATCTCAACTCAGTGTCAACGTGACAACTGATATATAGCAGTCATCTATATACATAGAAATTGAAGTGACTGTCTGTGATTCCAAAATATATGCAAAAACTTAAGTGAGAACTGCTATTCAAATGATGCCCAATCATAAATGACCGTTTTTAGAATTTTTGTCCCTCTTTCTGTCTGAAAGTTTGTCTCGAATAGGCTCCAAAACAGCTCAACATATCCAAATGACAATATCAGAGATTGAAACAGGAATTCTAATTTAAATTTTCGTGTTTGTTCCATTTTGATATCTTGCAGGATTCAGAAGATATGATATAAAATATTATATAATGAATGTAAATATTTGAGAAGCTATTGCTATTACTGCCATCCAGTGGATATCATGACCGACAAACCGCGTCAAAGCCCGCTTGAGTAAAAAATTCCCAGGAACTGACAAAATAAAACAACAAAAAATATTGGTAATATGGGATGGAGCCCACTGTTTGCCCGGGTACTGCAGTCAATTATCATTCATAATACCATAAGTAGTTGAAGTATTATCGATTATTTTTGTGGTACTATCACGAATGTTTATTGTGCTTATGAATACCACTCGTGCTGCACACTCGTGGTATTCATAAGCACAATAAACATGAGTGATTGCACCACAAAAATAGTCTACAATACTTCAACTACAAATGGTATATGGAGGACTATTCCAGGAGTCAAATTATTTTTTCAAAATAGCTTCCTATGAATCAAGTGACAAGTCACGTAATTTTCTTAGGAACGAGTAAACAAACTTCTGTCAAATTTAAAAATTAAAATTTCTTCCATTTTTTTAACGAATCAGAGAAATAAATTGCGTTCTGTTATGGAAACTAGTTCAAAAAGGTCTGGTAATAAATCAGAAGATGAAATTGATGAAGATACTCAGAAAAATATTCTATTTAATTCGAAGAAAGCACGAGATTACAAATTGGAGGTATCCACATCTTTGAATAAAATACTCACTTTGACCACTAGTGTAATACCCGATGGTATTTCTATGCGTTCAATTACTGAGCTGACTTCTCCTTCGAAAGTTCTCAATGCCAAATCATAGTAACAATTTTCATTAATTCTCTGTTGACTGGGAATTAATGGATATTTTTGTCCGCTGGGTAAAAATGAAATTGTAGATCATGGATCATGGATTCTGTTGGATTTTGATCTATTGATTTATATATGTCAAATTGATATTCGACATGAATTTGTATCATAGAATGTGTTCGTTATAGTAAGTGCATTTATTGTGAACGGAATAGCACAGAAAATGTGGAAAATATCAATCAATAAAATAAATCATGTAAGGTATGTTTCATTGTATTAGTTTATTGTAATGTGATTGCATTTGCAAAAATCTGTTTGTCTTCGCCTCGTGCTTCGCCCTCGCCTTCGCCTCGTACATCGCCCTCGCCTCTACCTCGGGCTTTGCCCTCGTCTTCACCGAATACAGCCAAATTTATCCTGGACAAAAATGACAGTCGTTCGGTCCTTGTAGCATAATATACTATTTCATCTATTTTAAAAAGTACTTCGAAGCCCTGGATAAATGCTATCGGAAATAAAATTGAAGTATCTTTGATTTCTAAATAAAGACTTTTTGTCAATCTTTGTTCATATCAAAATAATAAAACCAGAAAACGTGTTTTCAAATTTTTGTCTATTTGTCTGTCTGTCTGCCTATTTGTTTGTCCAGGCTAATCTCCGAAACGCCTAAATCAATTGAGCTGAATCGAGTTGTAAAATAAAATTTTCTGACATACTTAATATGATCAGCGTATAATAAGCGGTGTGCGAGTCGCATTCGTTTGTTCACGCATCGTTATTTCGATTGCGTTGAAACTACACGTACATCTGTTAACGGCATTTGCTTAAAGATTTCTGATATTTTTCATCTATACGTGGAATAAGTGGCACATGATTTTTATTATTTTATATTTTTGTTGGTACTTGCGTGAAATTTTCTGACTAGTAGTATTACCGTACAATAGGAGGCGTGCTTGTCGTAGCAAAAAGCTGTGCGCGCATCGTTTATCCAACTGAGTTAAAACTTTGAACAGTTGTTGTTCACGCTTGTGTGAAAGTTCCTAACACAGTACCATTGAAATAAAACTCACACTGCAGTGTGAATATTTCTGCTAATTAATATTCCTATAAGTGGTACAGAAAATGCATAGTACTTTTTTTGGCTTTTATCTGAAAACCTATTCTGTGAAAGACAACGCACAGACCGAACCGCTGAAGCTAAAACTCCGAAATTTTGACACTGCATTTCCAGAGAACTACTGATAAAGAATTTTTTTAAATAACATCCCCAAGAGAGACACCTCAATACGTGTATGCGTATGACAAGCGCCGTCATCTTTTTGAAAGATATATTTGATATTATTCAAACGCATCTTTCCAGTTTGTAGTTTAAAAACCTTCTAAAGGATGTTAATGTGTTTATAATTGTCTTTTTATTGTCTACGAAGGAAAACTAGCCATCTCCTCTAGTTGACAACGTTCTTCTGACAGTAATTAGTATGACAGATTTCTGTTCGAGTTCTTGAATGTCACCAACAGAAATTTCAAATATCAACTGCGTCACTTCTTAGTATAGAACTTCGTCACTTCATACGCAATTTAGCGTTGATAGCGTTGATGATAACCAGTGATGATTTGAGGATCCAAGTCAACTAGAGGAGACGGAAAGTTACATTTGTAGATGTATCAAAAACATTGATAGATACATTAACACTCTTTAAATGGATTCAAAGCCACAAACTGAATAGGTTTAAATGATATCAAATGTATCTTCCAACAAGATGAGGCCGTTTCTCATACGGTTGGAATCGTGAAAGATTAGAAGTTGGAAAACCTTTTGAAATGGACGTCTAGTGGTGGTAGTTCAGTTCCCTTGCCGAACGAGACCTTATAGCATATCATGAAGATAAAACTCCAATCACAGTCTGCAAGAAATGTACAGAGAGTTATATGCTCGTCTCCTAAAAATTTGCAGTAATTTTATCCCAGATGATTGCTAAATATTAGTTGACATTACGATGCATGAAGGCGGTAAATAGTTCAAAAGGCAGCGTATCGCATAAATAATTTTCTGTATTTTGACAATTTTCCGCTATTTGTTAATCAAAATATTACTCTGTTTATAAAAAAAGTTCAATCGTTCTCTATAAATAGATAAAGAAATGTGTTAATTCCAATAAATTTATTTATTCAAATATTTCTGAAATATCCAGAATTTTACTCTTCACAATGAAATGAGAGAGTATCAATTAATAATGATAAGAGTTTGTTAGTCTGTTAATATTAGTAATTAAAAAAATGTATTTTTCTGTACAGGTTGTAAGCAGAGACAACATCAATTTGTACACAAGTCACAGTGCAGAAACAATCAGAACTAAGTGCTGTGAGGCGCAGTCTTAATTTTTAAATCAACAGGTGTCAGCAAGGACTGAAAAACTTATCAAATTATTGAAACTTGTATGTGCGGTGTAAGACATTCCTTAACTTCATCTAATTTCAAGTGTTTGTGAATTTGTGATGTGCTATTAATCTTGCGGAATAAAAATGGCAACTGCAATGTTAAATGACCGAGGTCTCCGCCGAAAGATGTCAGAAGAAACCCGCTCCCGCGGAACAAAACGAAAGCCTTCTGCCCGGAATAACAATAACAATAATAACAACATAAAGCGTCAACGTACGTCATCTATTGATCCTAAGTCTGATATGTTGTCAATTTATCAACCCTGGGTCATCCAAACTTACGGCGATTTGGCGAAGACTAAAACTATTACGATAAAGAAATACGCGAGAATTTTGCGCACGCTTCGTGGAGAGGAAGTTGTGAGCGCAGACAATAGCAAGTTCCGGTTTTGGGTGAAAGCGAAAGGGTTTCATGTGGGTAGGCCTGCAGGATATGACGCCAAGCCTGCGGATGCCATCATCGGAAGGTACAGTGTTTGTGACGCTGATACAGGAATTCCAAGTCTGGGAGATAAGTTCACAGGAAGTGCCAAGGATCCGCCATTGTACGTGCCCAATGCTCCATTCAAGGTAAGAAAAAAATAAATTATACTTAATAATTATCAGAAGTTTGACGTAGGATTTTGCATTTGGGCAGAAAAACAAGACTTTTTTTTCTAGCAATATACCGATTGATTATGGTTATATGCAGTAGACTTTTAGGAAATGTTCTCTTTTATTGATGGATGATCGGACTTATTCTTTATTGTATCAGGAGAAATTTAATGACAGTGTTAATAATTTGTCGTTGTCAAATATGTCGGTATCAAACAGCAATGTCTAATATGTTTGTGCCTATCATCATTTTGACTGAAGTTGGATTAGATGAGCTGACATTTCCGTACAGTTTGAGTACAAATGACATGATACATATATTTTATTCACATTGAATAGATATCGTATATCGCGCGATTAGCGCTCCAGCCCCGAGTTTCCGATAAAAGTGATTATGGATAATTCCATCAGCAATCAACTTCTAATATAACTTTTTGAGAAGATGAGGCTTTCCTCCCAATAATGATACTATATTCATTTTATTTTATTTTATTTTCAAATATAATAAACTTGCCTTGGAAAAATGACATTCATCTATGTCCTTTGGTCGGTAGGTATGAGACACGCTTCGCATCGCAATTTTTTACTGATTTTGGTTATTCTTCATTATGTCGGTTAAAGAACTACCAGAATAGAACTCTATTGATTTTCATGACGATTTGCTCCACAGTTTAGATTTTATAACCAATTTTCTCCGAATACTTTCTATTATCACGAACTGTCAAATAGCAATAAGCAATGGATAAACCACCACGCTGAAAGATCGGGTTCAGGCCTGGGATGAGTATTTATTTTTATTCAATTTCAAGATTTTAAAATATTCATTTATCTTTTAAGGCCATATGACACGATGCATAATTTCTCTCAAAATTATGTAGTTACATTTTTGTGTTTCAAAATACCTTAAAAAAAATGTTCAAAAAATTGTACAAAAAAAATGTAGGACTCGCTCTATATTCTTACAACTTTTTCTTCAAAATGTGCGCAATACGAATGCGCATTGGCATGAATAAAAATTCTCATCTGTTTGACATTTTATGCCCAAATATGAATTGTTGTTGTGAGAGTTATGATTATTTTAGAAATATCGTGCTCCAGAGATGAAATCATAATTTTAATTGAGGAATTTCATTTAATCTATTTTGATATTTTTATTCAATCTGACAGTTGTCACGTGAAATAGCTTGTGCACAGATTGAACATTAAAAATGTGCGCAATATGAATGCGTACTAGCATAAATATTTATTCTAGTCTGCGAAGGAGAATAATAGACGAGCGGACACTCAGTTGGAAAACGTGAAGCCTAAAATGTATTTCGGCAGCTGTGAAAGAGACAGCGAGAGCGGGCCCAGCTTTGCGTGCGTCATATGCAGAAATAAGATTATATTTCAATTATTTTCAACAAGATACAATGGCCAGATAGATTTCTTATTTTCATTACCTTATATACTACATTATTTATCAAATGAAAGGCAAAAGTAAGAGAAAATTAGCATTTATATTCATTAAAACCTGCAATGAATTAGTACATTATGATGAAACGTGTTCTACAAACGTTTCTTTGGACGAATTTTCTGATTATGAATTATAATAGGCACATAAATAATTTGCTGAATATTTTATATTACATTGGGCGTGATAAAATTGATAAAACACACAAAAACAATTTCTTATTCACTAGAAGAAAGGTAGAAATAGAAAATGCTGCTCTGCAAAAATTTTTTGTTTGTTGAACATGAACGAAAAATTTAACAAAATTATAATATACATCTACGATCTTACAAAAAATAACAGTTTCTGACATAATTTCTGGTGTATAAAAAGTTATTAAATCAAACTGCGCATTAAAAGTTTTATTACTTGACTCTAATCTATCAGTAAATATTTTAAACATAGTTTTTACTACTCATGTAGGATAAGTACAATTTTGCACATATTTCTCCGGGTGGTAAATGGTTCTTTGGCTATTGCGTGCGCCAAGTATAATTTACCACCCGGAAAAAACAAGCGCAAATAATATTTACTCGCATTCATAATAAAAAATAGTATCTTCAACTCGTGCGGTGTTATCAGTTGCCAACTTGAGCTCTCGTGGGCAATCGAGAATTTATTGCACCTGTTGCACAATATACTATTGTTAATTTTAATTTTTCGAAAGTCGCACAGGAGAAATAAAAAAAGTAGTCTAATATGCCACAGGGCTAACAAGAACACTTGCTTCACTCACTTTTGACAATTGTATTCTCAATAACTTTTATATATTGATGAAAAGTGAAGTAATTGATGTTGCAATTCTGTGTAAATCTATAAGTTTTATGAATTAATAAATTTATAGACAAGAAGTTTCCTCGAAGTTGAATTTTTCACTAAAAGTCATGGTTAGATATTTTAAATAACTTGAAACATTGATATAACCTTTCAATTTCTAACATAGAATTGTTAGTAGATCTGCTATTATATTTTGAAATAATTTCTACTCCCTTTTACATCTCTAGACGACCATTCTTTTATCATATCCTTCTCTCTGAAATGTTTTTCACAAACGTAATCTGTAATTTCCAATGTTCTATTCTGTCATGTTATGTTCTTGCACCACTTATTTAATAAAATATCATTTTTGGGTACAGAAAAAAGACAATATTTCTCTTTTAAAGTTCTGTACATACTATTACTATTTGGCACAAAACATTTTCTTCTTATTTTACAATATATTTCCACATGAAAATACTAAATAGAGCAAAACTCGCCATTTACTCCCATGCAAACATGGGCCCGCCTGTACCTATCTCGCAGTTACCTTCTCTCCCTAACAATATTACATTTTTGGCTTCATTTTTGCAACACAGTTAAGATAAGGAATTGCATAGGCTGTTTGACAGTTACTTTTTGTGTACATTGTTGGTTTGAGATAATTATTATTTTCAACAATTATGATTATCGACGATATCAATTGTAATTTAAATTTATGCTCCACAAGTCTTCTTTCATCCATCTTAATAATTTTGTTCAATCTGACAGTTGTCACGTGAAGTAGCATGTGCGCAGATGCGTGAACAGATTAATGTACAAAATTTTGTAGTCATAGAGGCCTTCAAAATAATGTTCAAAAAATTGGAAAAATTTTTGATACAAATTTTGTTCAAAATTATGTTAATAATTTTGAGAGAAATTATGCATCGTGTCATACGGCCTTAAGATATATAAATAAGAGAGACGGGGCTTGCACTTTTCATTTAAATAACGATTTTTCCTGTATTTGTTCTTTCCCGCATCGTTCATCCGATTGTGTTGAAACTTACTGTAGTTGTTGTTGGCACTTTTGTGAAGATTTTTATTATAGTGTCATCAACATATATTAAGTGGCCCACGAGCCGTATTTCTTTATTCGCGTATCGTTTATAGCCGGACAAGCCCAAAGAGTCCCATCAAGTAAGTTCATTAATCGTAAGATTCAATATCGGCTAAGATGGGGATCTAGCGCAAACAGTGCTGGCGGTATCTATTCTTGATACTTTTAAATTTATTAAAGAGTTCTTCATTTATTCAATAAGCATACGGAATGTATATTAGTGTTTAAAATTAAACACATGAAGAAAAGGAAGTGATGAATTCTGTTATTCTTAATCTCCCCGTGACTTAAACCCTATTGATTAACTTAGCAAAATGTACTAAATGCGTTCATGGGAGTAAATATACTGAATAGTTTCACGCAGACATACGTTTTTACTGGTACAAGGCGGTAGATAGGACTTAAAGAAGACATCAGCAATAAAGTATGTCGGAACTTAGGTAGACAAACGCCATGTAACGAATGTTCCTTTCATACCATTAGTAGAAGGGAGATAGATATTGTTAGTTAAGGCTATTTCTACCTCTAGAACAAAGATTTTCAAGAGAAAGGTGACAGGTTACGCCTGTTCGAGTATATTTGATTTAATTGAAACTTACTGTAGTTGTTTTTGGCACTTTTGTGAAGGTCCTTATCATAGTACCATCAACATAAATTAAGAGGCGCACACACCGTATCTGTCTGTTCGCGCATCCGATTGAATTGGAAATTTGTATGCTTGTTGTTTGCACTTGCATGAAGGTTTTGACATAGTACTAATAACGTGGAATAGGTAGCGCACAAGCAGTATTTGTCCGTTCGAGCATCGTTCATCCGATTGAATTGAACTTTCTATGGTTGTTGCCGACGCTTGTGTGAAAGTTTTTGACAGTATCATCTATCTATACCAATATTATAAAGAGAAAATATTTATATTTCTTAAATAATGTAGCTCAAAATGTAAATAGTGACCAATAAAATTACTTACATTGCGTGCGCTGCAATATAATCTTTCATCTCCCGTAATTTATTTCATGAAATACTTATGACGCTATCTATACATAGATCTACGCACTAATCAATAAATTTTGACAGCTGAGGCTATGTTTTAATTATCAAGCATCAAATGTGGCATTATTCTTACTGTTTATCTTATACTATGCTCTAAAAATTCAAACAAAAATGTTGAATATTAATAAATGTCCATCCGTGCGAATCCGACACCGGCACGGGCTGCTAGTCAATGGAATGGGTTGGAAAAATGAATAATCAAGCATTGAATTTGATTTAAAGCCACTTACATAAATTTGTTGGTAATTTTGATTCCAATAATATTCAAGTTCCTATAAATGTAACTATACCAAGACGTCATTAACAAAGAGACTGTGACTTATCTCCAAGCTGTTTCTACAAATCAGAATAGGACCTATTGAGAGACATGTCACAAATGAATATAGCAAAGGGTGTATCAATCAAAATAAAATCAAAAGACGCTAATACTTTCCGATAGCCCCTCTTGAGAGCTCGAGGTGAGATTATTTACGTGGCTGATAGCTATTCACGATAGCATGAGTCTTGATTAATTAGGAAAACTGAAAAAAACGGATCTAGAGATTGATTTTAATTTGGGTGAACTCCACTGCTAACAAAAAGTAACGTTCTGGTGGTTAGCCATCGAGAGAACGTGTCAAAGTTTCATAATAATTATAATAATAATAATATTGTCATAAATATGAACTATTTGTAGTGATTAGGTCACATAATTATTTATTTGGATTCGCTGTAACTGTAATCTTAGTTAGTATTGACAGAGTCGATGTTCAATTGTCAGACATGATTGACAGGCTATGTTCACTAGATGTTCGGTGGTTACCAGGCAACAACTGTTAGACAATTGAATGTTGGCCCATTGTCGGCTTAGGTATATAAGAGCGCATGCTAGGAGAGAAATTCAGTCAGTGATTCAATACAAGTGACAGTCAGTGATATTGTGAACATACGAGTATATAAAATAAATACTGGCACTGTAACCTGTGTTAAAAAGTTATTTACATTAAAATTTGTAACAGTATACTATATTTCCCAATAGATATCCATTTGCAAGAAAGACAATACATAATTTATAGAATCAGTAACGCTAGGGAACTTTTCTGTCATATCTCCTGGATTTACCTTGCTTTGATAGCTATTCTAAATAGCACGAACAGTGGCGTAGCTAGAAATATTGGGCCCTCTCGCAAACATGGTCGGAAAGGCCACACACTGTCCATAATAATTGAGAATAAAAATAAAAATTAACAGAAAATAAAATATACATTACTTCAAAACGTACGAGTTAGATTACTACAAATAATATATCAAGAGTATAATTTCTTGTACCCATTAATTAGAATCCTTTTTGATTCCTTACAAATAATTCTCCAAATCTTTTACGTCCATTTTTTTAGCTTTTCAATGCTCAATGGCTAATAAAGCAAGTTGATGTGAGTTACTTTGACTCAATATATTCCTTTCATAATTTTTAATTATTTTCAACTGAATGTTTTTTTGACAGTAGCTGTTGTTATCGGCAATGTTAGAAACAACGTTATTGCAGTGTATACCTCAGAAAACTCGCTTTCCAAGCAACCATATTTTTCTCAAACTAATTTTAAGAAGACCCCCTAAACTCGTGGGCTCTACCGCATTGCTGTCCTTTGCTATGCAGTAGCTACGCCACTGAGCATGAAGCCGGCCGAAGTTCATGAGGCAGTGCACTGCACAATGCCATCTTAGTCAAAGAAATCAAATCTCTTTTGAGGTGCCATTATTTTCTCGTTGAACAAAAGTGCGCAAAGAGGTTGTTTGTTCCGACGTTTCTGGATCTAGTTGCTAGTGCTGCCAGATCTGTTTTTCCAAATATCGTGACTTTGATTGAAAAAGCGGAACTGCGACGGAAAAATTGGGACATTGAAAATAATGCACTGTAATTGCTACAATTCTTTGACCAAAATCACAGATTGTAATAAGATCAATTGAATCTTAAGATCTACTACTGTTACTTACTACTGCAATACTACTTATACTATCAATAAAATGAGCGCTACTTCAGCAAAAATCTATGTGCATGTGTGTGTGCGATACTAGCAACTCCCGAGTGAAATGAAATTTTGTCAGTGGTTATAAACCAGTGGTTTTTGTTTTCAACCAGCGGGGCTTCGCACTAATTTACGGGCTGGCTTCGCCTGCTTTGACCAAGCTCGACGTGAAATCTTGATACCGAGATAATGATCAAGGGTCTTGTTAAGTTTGAGCTGTCGTCATTTTTTCAGACTTGAGATTCCACATCGAGCTTTGTCAGAGTAGGCGAAGTTCGTCAGTTAGTTGGGTGCGAAGCACCGCCGGTTGAAAACAAAAATACTATTTTAGTGTCACTGACAAAATTTCATTTCACTAGTAAGTTGCTGTATCGCTGTATATCATCATACACACACTACGTAATGTATACATTTACAAAAAATAGGGTTTTCAAGGTCAACCGAGTCTTAACGCCAATAGTTAATGACGTCTTTTTGAGTAGCGTTTCCACTCTTTACCAATACTTTTAATTTTTGAAAGCCAGTCAAACAAATTATTTTTTTTTTTACTGTATTCTGACACAAAAAGTAATAATTAATAATAAATTTTATTTCTTATTGAAAATGTCTACTAAAGTTTCCTGGCTTTTATGTCTTTGAGATCATTTTGGGGTATCTGAGGCGTCTTAGGGCGCCAAGGCGTCGTGTAAACTCAACAGCGACGTTTTATTCATTTACGTGCGGCGGCAGCGTCGGTTCCGCCTTTCCCCGCTTCATACCGTCCCGTTTTACACCTAGCCCAGTAGAGTACACACTATGTATGCCTATCTTTGTCGAAAAGGGCCTTTCTCCCTCACCAGGAAGCTGATGAAGAATAGTCTGTGTAGAGAAAACGTGCAATTATTTCAGTGACCATGTTGAGTTGAATTTTGAGGCAGAACTGATGGTTAACATAAAAAACTACTTTCTCTAACGCTGTTTTAGAATCTGCACATTCCACAACAAAAAATTATGTTGGGATGAGTGATACTCAAATGCAACGTTCAAATTCATTCCGTATACTGTTTAGAATCATACCATCATCATTTTCGATGAATCAGAATGTGTTCAAATCGAACTGGCATATGCTTTACGAGAGATGAAATAATGAATCAACAGCAACTGAAATAAAGTGATTCTTAACCGAATATCTACTTTGTAAACTTCGAATAGTTCAAAAGTACTTTATATAATGGAATCGAGGTCACTTCCTTGTATGTATTGACAAAGGTTTGCAAAAACTCTGTAAATTCTTGTTTTTCTAAGATGGAGAAGGATATAAAAATCAGCCTCCTGGTAGTTTTACTGTAGGCGTGTGAGCGCTTCGATTATCAGAGTTGACGCGGGGTGTTACGGAGGTGGATAGACGAGCATATCCAGCGAAGCGTGCTCTATGTATTTGTGAGCTCCATATGTGCGTAATACATTCACAACACCAAACATACGCACTTTAAACTAAAACCGGACGCCTGCATTTCAACTTTTAAATAGCGCAACCTTTTTTAATTTTTGCCGGAATATTTTATGAATTTGAAATTGCGAAATTTGGTGGATGCGCACTGTTTAATTGTAGTAGATTTTATGAATAGGACATCATGAAGTGTGATTTGGTAGTTAAATTGATTTTGTCAAGAAGTGTTGTACATTTGTTGTTTCGGCCTGCAGACTCAGGCTCAGCTATAATATAATTACAATTGTGATACAGAAAGAACAGTTATTATTGAATTATTGTGCTAGTAGACTTGTCCGTACCTATTTTCTCTATATAATAATTATTTTGAGTCTTTGCTTTCTCCTCTTCTTTGACCTCAAAAACATATTTTATTTGGATGTTCGACATTTCCCGCAGTCGATGAAGCTATATCCCATTGAGTGAATAAAAGAAAGAGAGCATACATTCTACTTTCCTCTTTCATCGCTCGTCTACAGCCCAATGCGTTCTGTCGGTATTTTTACAGGTGGAAAATATGGCCCTGTTCTATCACAGCGCGTCGATGTCGTGTCGACATATTGCTGGCAACGTGACATTTTTCTTCATTACACGTTGATCAGACAACCGGAGTTTATATTTTACCTGGATTTATGTACCATATTGATTATCCAGGAAAATATATACATGGGTATCACGCTATGTTGAGAGATATAATAAATGGGTTAATGACAGATGTTACTAATATTTATTTATGCTAGTTTCGCTGAGATACGTAAACAAAATAGAATGCGAAATATGTAAATTTTATTTTGCGATGCGTAAGCCACCAAGTTTAGGGGTTATGAAGAGAAACCGATTTAGAATAAGATCCTGATACAACATAAAAGGTAAAACGAGAAGGTCAAGAAAAAAAAATTTACCCAAGTGATAGCCTGAACTTTGTTCGTTACGTTTCACACTAAACTTTTTCCTGTACTTATCTTTAAAGTGGGATCGACTGCGCCAAACTCTCGCCGACAGATCATACGGATAATTATTTTCCATATTTGGGGTTGACTGGCCTCCATTATACAAAAGCCGGATTCGACGCTGTATCAGGCCGGACATTATGCCCTAAAAGCCTGATATAACTTCTTAAAAAGCCAAACGTACCTTTTTAGAGATAGACATCACTTTTATAGAAAAAAAAACTCGATATAGTTCGTATTAAAGTTATTTATTATCGTTGCTTAAGACTAAATCACAGTTTTGCTGCTAAATTAACTACAACAATTTAACAATAACTCCTATATTTTTCATTTCTATGGTTTAGTCTTTTGTATTTATAGATTATATGTAGATGAATTAAAATTGTTTAGTCTAAAAGCCGGACAGGCCGGACACGTAAATATTTGGCCGAACACTACTGTAAAAAGCCAAACTTGTCCGGCTAAAGTCGAACGCCTGCTAATGATAGCGGTTATCTTGATCCTGAAATGGACATGAGAGAATAGTAACGTTCCTACTGATATTCGAGACACATCTATTGAAGAAAACCCGTTCCGTCTTTTAACACTGTCTTACTGGCTACCAGTGTGCTGCCGTATACAACTTTTCAGGATACACACCTGTGGTGGAACTACAACGACTTGACATTGACATCGACTTGATTTTTACTGTCAATGTGCCACACAAATTGGACATGTTTCCAGTTAATATTTGTGATAGGGACATGATATGGACTAGGTCAGGTTATCCTTGTATCAAAATAAGATCTATGATAAATATTAACTGGACACATGTTCAATTTGCATGCCAAATTGACAGTAGAAATCAAGTCAATGTCTATGTCAAGTCGTTGTGGTTCCAGCTCTGATTTGGACCCGCAAGTGAAGGTGGAATGTATATCCTACTAGTTGTACAGGCCAATGTTACACAGCTAACTTGCCGAAATGCTTAGCACCCTTAAGCAGCATTTGCTGAAAACAAAGATCCCCACCTTCATGCACCTGTAAAACGGCTTGCTTCTTATAATGGACGATCAGATCTGGTTGGTCCTCGGATAGTATCGGAAAAAACCTCTAGTACGAGTTTCTCAACAGAAGATTGCTATGTTATTAAGGTCTTACCACCCAGGCATAAGTATCGCTATCTTTGGATTCCGCCAAACGCTAGCTTGAGCTGAGAAAGCTTTTCGGAGAGGATAAAACCAATATTTCGACATCTCTCCTAGCATTTATATTCATACGTACCAATCCTCATCACACATCCAAGCATCCAGTCATATTTCCTTCCTAATGATGATTTCCGGTGCCTTCCTGTGCTCTCTAGTACTCCGTCCAACACCATACATATCCTATTTAAGTCTAATACCCCGGTACAAAACATGGAACCAAGTTTCAATCCCTTATCCACATGAACACATCATTTTTCGCTAAGCCCCTCCTGTTACAAATTAATGCATTCAAATTATTAGGACCTGAAAGGCCTTCAACTTCCTCGTGCAGGACAAGATTATAAGCAGACATGTCTGCGCCATCGTCTAGCCTTATGCTATCACGCTTTTTGTTTCGCCTTGAGAAACCACAGAAGTTCACCTATTAAAGCTTGCATAGTCTCGGTAGGAGAATAGAAATGGTTCGACATTTACGCAGACATGCGAATAGTGCTACACGTCCACAACGAGTAACCAACTCTAGTACTGTAGTAAACCTTAACAAAACTTTGGTAGCGATCCCTAGCTACAATGAAGAAGAGATGGTTATATTTTGGCCGAAAAATGAAATTTCATCAAGTGCACTATACCTACTGAGTGCCTGGAAAACTAAAAAAAAGCTCATCCACACACAGAAAAATAATGTAAGTTTGACTTTGGATGATAACAAAATAAGAAGTACTATTTATGGTGAAAGCAACTTCTGCAATTTTAATACTGTTAAAATCTTAAATATAATATCCTTGGAAAAGTAGTTGCGAATATACTCGTGTATGAATCAAATTTCGGTTACATGGTATCAAAAACTGCAACCACGGTATGTACCTTTTCCTATTTCCAAGGTGGCAGTAGGAAATTAAAAAAGGTAATGTTTCTTCACTATTTGGTAGCAAAAACTTAATGTACTGCTGATTGACACTAAATTTAAGTATTGGAATATCCTACCTTGAAAGTGAAGACCCAGGCTAGCTACTAATAAGAGCACCAGAAATATTCTACCTGAAAAATAGGAAATGGGCGCCACTCCCAGGAAATGATCAAAGGAGAAAAAGGTACTATTCTGGGAGACAATAGCGACAGCAAAAAAATAAATAAATGAAGCATAGACGTCGAAATCAATTATAAACAAAATTATGATTAATTTGAAGCAAATAAATCCAAAAATTATAATTAAAAAAATTTGGTAACTTACGAAAATGGTTAAAGCTATAATACAAAAAAAATCTCACTGCAACAGCCAAAAGGAAACTGGAGAGCACGTCACATTCAAAATTACGTTACAAAAACTAGCTAAATATCCTCTTCAGGCGGAATTCAAGACTAGTATTGGCAGAGAAGATAGATGACGGATTGTTAGCCACAAAAACAACATCAGACAAGAACGTTCCCTGAATTAAGTAAAATTGATCTTGCGTCTTATAGGGCTTTGATAAATACCCAACGGTCCTTGAAGGTGTTAAGGTTGGCCGTGCGCCTGGTAGTCAGCTTCGGGAGATATTAATGTTCTTCTTAATTTCGTAGACGTGTTGATGTTTTTCTTAACTTGAAGTTGGCCAAAAACTAGTCTCAAGTGGCCACGGGTTCCTAAGATCCCTAGCAGTTTACACTGAAAACAAACAACCCAACCAGTAGCCAATTCAACTGAAACAGGAGGTTCCTATAAAAAATTGGAGAGCTCTCTTCAAACGTGAAGCGATTAACTTGAATAAATAAATTTAGATTTAAATTGAAAAACGAATAAACTGTAAATTTAGTAAGAGTTAAATAAAATAATCAATAAGTTAATTATTTGTCTGATTTTAAATAGTGCACTAAAAATTTACAAAGTAAAAAAAAACAATGCTGAGCATTAAAGAGAAGAAAAACAAAGAAAATACAAAGTCTAGCAGGACAAGAATAAGGATTTATTTGCGACGAGTCGATAAATTTACGAACGTGGTTCGTTACTAAAAATTGGATCAATCTTCATAAACTCGTAGGATTTTCCAGCTTAAAAACGGGAACTAAAGCCCACAACAAAATATTTCAAGCTTTGGAAACCAAAAACTACACAAACAACGTAAAAAACTAAACTACGATTTGTTGAATGACAAATCCGCAACGCGTTGGATCCAAAATATAGTTAAATTTTGTATTATCAGCCACTTCCACTAATCATTCATACATCAAACATACTTAGGTGAGGAAAGGTGAAGGGAGGAACGAAGATAGCCACAAATCTCGTAGGTTTTATTACTTCGAGTGTACATATAAAATTAAAAAAAAAAAAATTTGGAACAAAAATAATAATTTAGTATAAAAGTTTCAAGGTTGTAAAAATGTTTTGAGCACAAAAAACTAACTAAGAATCAGGGATGAAAGAGATAAATTTGGAAAACAAAAGGTTAACCACGCTGGTCGCCTCAAACGAAATCACTAGCAAAAATAATACTAAATTTCGAATAATGTAAATAAAAGTAATAAACAAAATACTGACAAAACCCTAACACTGATTTTAATGAAATAAAATAATCACAAAATTTAGAACAACTAGAAAAATTACAAGACTGCTCAAAAAACAACCCGTCTGCAACAACGGCTCAGGCACGAAAGAGAGAGAACCAGACGCGCATGCTCCCCAAATTAGCGCTCTTCAATCAAGTGTCATTAGCACGTACTATTTAACAAAATTAGTGCAAATACGTCATACAGATGGCGACATAGGTATGCAATAAGATAAAAATTGTACAAAAATGACGTGAGACGAAATTTTTGTAACACGGTACTACTGAATTTATACCGTCAGCAGCGTTGTAGTTAGTCATTGGCGTCCAGGACGAGATTCCCATATTGCGCTCTTGAATGTTGAATATATTTATTAAAATGCTCATTATTACTTATTACGATTGCGCTTCTCTGGGGCTTGCGCCCCTGGCACGCGCCACTGTTGCTGGGCCCTAGCTACGACTCTGACCGCCAGCAAGGGAAATAACATTGGTCGGTATTCTCACTTTTTGTTCAAGCGTTACTTAAACAAAACTTGGAATTAATTAAGATAGCAATATAGTAAAAATAATAGAATGAAGAACGACACAGCATCGAATTTTAAGAAAAAGCGCTTCTTCAAGAGGTGAGAATGCAGTTGTAGAATCTTCCTAACAGAAAATAAATTCGTGGAACTGCCTTCAAACGGTACGAATTATACTCACTAACCTCTTAAGTCGTGACTTCAACAAATAAGCCACACTGATGCGTAATGATTTTACACTCTTCAATTCCTCCTAATGGAGATTGAGCAATAATGATGCAAATTAGGAGTTTGGAACATTTTTAAATCACGATACGGCTAGATTAAGTCAATCGCGAAAGATTTCATATGATGTCATACACATTTGTAAGATTATGTGCTACCATCCTTCATATTGTATAATTTCCAGTTTGGAGTTATCAGGTTATCACACTTCCGGTCAATTTTAGGAGGAGAAGGAGGGTCAGCACATATTACATCCACGTGCCTGTCATCCTTAACTGACTGGCACAAATTTTAATTCGTTCGCTACCAGAAATGGCACGTTTTTTTAATACTACAGTTTTTGGAGCATCTATGAGATGTGAAAAGTTTTAAGGCTGATATCGCCACTTTTCAATACAAGGAGATAGGTTTCTCTGCGCATGTGGAATATTCCAAAAGTATCACCGCGGAATGTTTGTTCAGTAGAGAGTGACAGTCTGGTAAGGAAATACGTGTTTTCGGTACTCGACAAACTTATTTATTTTGAATATGAATGAAGAACGGAACAGAGGATTTGTGTAAAATTTTATTTTAGAACTGAAAAATCAGTTTCTTAGACTGATAAGCTCTTGAAAACAGCGTTCGAGGATAAATATCTGAGCCAATCAAATGTTTTGATCAGGATCAATATATTTAAAAACAGCCGCGAATCAGTCGATAAGGATCTTCGGTCTTGCATACCTACAACTTCCATAACCAAAATTTGCGATTTAGTGCGCTCTGGTCATGGACTTATAATTTATAAAAACGGTTCATCAACTGAATTTGAGTGTTCCGCAATTTGGTCGATTTCATTTGAAGATTTGAACATGCGTTGAGTGTCCGCGAAATGTTGCCAGACAAGCAGGAAAAACATCTATTTCTCCAAGTTCCAAGAACAGATTTGTTAAATGAAATGATTATAGGCGAAAAATCGCAAGTTTGTGGATGACTCAGAAAGCACGCCAAAGTAGATAGAATTTGAAAAAATTTCAATTTTTCCAATTTTATACGGTGATTGTACATCGTGAATATGCTTCTAGAAGGCAGTCAATCAGAAATTAGAAGTATCCTTGAGCATTTGCGCGACAAACATAGGCCTGCATTCGGGGGCCCATCCATTGTCAAACAAATTGCGCAACGTCGCGTTGCATAAATGCGTCATCCATACACTTTGCTAAATTTTGTTCAAACTTTAGTTACAAGTTGAGAATTGTAGGACAAGCAAGTATCACATGTGCCTTAGATGATGACGATGCTGCCAGAAAATGAAAAAGAAAGCAGAGAATTTGGATGATAGAATGGCTAATAACCATTTCACGATCAGCTCCAGGCTTAATTTCTTTTGATTTTTCTGACAACTCAACGTCAGCAGCAGCTTTCAGGTTCATGTCGCCTCTCACTTTCTTATACTTCAGGTAAATCACTGTATATTTCAAAAAATTTTCTATTCTGAATAGTCTTTATGGTCGCAAATAACCTTCCACCAAGAAAACCAGCCGATAATTGAAAAATATTGCGCAACGGCGCGCAACATGCACATACAGAACACAACGCATTGCGCAAACGTTCTTGTTGTACAAAGTATTTCAAACATGTTTGAAATTAGTCAAACACTTTTGTGCAAAGCATCAAACGCTGCTATACATTGGCAAATTATTGCGCAACAGCATGTGTTGCGCAATTTGTTTGACAATGTATGGGTCCCTGGCGAGACAAGATTAGGATTCTTCAACACGATAACGCAAGGGCTCAGATTATTTTTGGCGAAATTAAACATTCCTGAGCCTTCACAACTTCTCTATTTTTCTCACATAGCCACTGTCAACTTGTAGTCTGTTCAGTCAGTAAGCAATGAAAAAGCTACCAATGTGAAAAAAAAAGTCTGTATGTTCTATCAGGGAAAATTTTTCGCAGTCGGTTCTCAGATTATCAACATTTCAGCCAATACAAGCTGAATAATAGCATATCAGTTCCCTGCATACTCATATTAATTATTTAAATGTATTCATAACTGTGAAGGTTTATATTTAAGTAGTTCCAATCTGAACACACAAATATTCAATAATAATAATTTTATTGAATGTATAAATCAATGTATGTCATCCTCTTATATCCCAGCGGTATTAGTGTGATCAAGTTCGAACAAAGATTTTTCGGAACTGACGTTAACTTGTTCGTTATTCAGTCAGTTGCATCTGGTACCTTTGAACTGTTCGGAGTGTTTCTCTTTTAGTTCATCTCAATATTAATGCAGTGTAATAAGTGTATGATTTACTTCACTTTCCGCAAACAACATCTTGATAATTTTTGGCAGTAATCCTGGAATGCACGGTACAATTTGCTGTGGAAATATGGTAAGCTACAATTCAAATATTCATAGTCTTCAAAGTAATTTCATTAGAGCAAATAAATACTCTCTTCCCATTTAGAGAATATCCGGTATCAGATTCGTATATGAAATTCATGTACAATCAAACTGACAACCTTTTGTTAATAGTAACACCCGAATTACACCGCACCTATACGTCAACAAGCTGTTGTAGATATTTACATAGGCGGGTTTCTCTCTTGAACAATCAGTAAATACTAATTAATTCTCGTGATAATCTAATGCAGTACTAAGGATTAGTTGTAACGCAGAAGGGGTTCAGAATAGAGTCGTACATCTGACACTAAATCAGACTGTAATGCGGAACCCTCAGAGAAGACACAATTAGGATACAAGGAAGCTACCGTAAAGCACCTGTACTCTATATGTTATAAAATAAAATAAGAGTTTATAGCAAGCAAATAGTCTACAACTATCAAAATATGTAAAACTTCATGCAAAAAAAAAGGCATTTCTGCGGTAGGAATATAGATATTTCGAAGATATGATCCACGGGTATGTCCTAGAAAATTCAGGTATTAGAAATACTGATATTCGGCATTAAAGCAAGTATTTTGGAGATAATCTACAAGAATACAGGTATTTTTATTTTTAGTTACTGTAAGTATTGTGAAACCGACAAAATTTACCTATCGAGATTTTGATGGAAATATCCATTTTGAGCATCCCTGAATCCATTTTGACTATTTTCGGCTTGATGTAGGTACGTGTGTACATCCGTGCGTTCGTAACTCGCAAATCTCAAAGCTGGTTGAACGTATAATGTTGAAATTTTGTATTTAAGACTGGTATAGGGTCTAGTTGTGCACCTCGCATTATGGTTCCAATCGTCTGTACCGGAAGTGCACTTTACTTGAAACTTTTTTCGAAGTTTTTTAATAAATCCAGAATGATCAACCGTAGGATGTTGAAATTCAGTATTTGAACTTGATATTGTATCAGAATGGTTATCTGCTATTGTTGTATGAATCGGCCAAGCCAGAAGTGCACTTCACTTGAAACTTTTTTTATTTTTTTTCCATAAATCTAGAATGTTTAGCCATAGCATATTGAAATTCAGTGTTTTAACTTGTTGTAGCGTCAAAATAGTTATCTACTATTTTTATGAGTATAACAGACATTCAGAATTTGCGGTATAAAAAAATCAGTTTGATTGAAATGATAAGGTAGGCAATGATAATCTGTTGTCAATTTTTAGCGCATTTTTCCGAAAAAAGCGCTATTATATTCACTTTGGCTGTCTGGCTGGCTGGCTGGCTGGCTGGCTGGCTGGCTGGCGTGACGCTGAGTTTTCAGCAACTATACTATTTACAGATTTGAAACTGGTATTAAATAAAAGCTACTGTTTCGTAGGTTTGCACAAATTGCTTTAATTCAAGCTCAGTGATTGTGGAAGATTAAATTATTCAATTACTTGTTTCAAGTGGAACAATGCCCATGGATATATATGACATTAGGGATATGGCAACTAAAATTTATTAGAGTAGATAAAAATGTAGTTACAACATTAGCCGGGAGTGTCACTATTATTATGTACAGTTGTCAAATCTGTTCGAGATTTATTCAATGACTTGTTTGACGCAAATTTGAAGCTTATTAGAATGAATCACTATTATTGGTTGGAAATTTGTTTAATTTTGGTGTAGTTTTTTATATAGCTTTGATAAAGAGCAAATTTTAATTTTAAAATATAGCACTTGACCTCCTGTCAGTCAATAACTAAACAATGAAGAATAAAAGGTATTTTTGAGTTTGTACATGCATAAATTATGTACCTATCAAACTGTCAACTTGAAACTAGTACTAAATGGAAGCTGCTGTTCCGTAAGTTTGCCCAAACTGCTTGGTTTCAAGCTCAGTAACTGTGAGAGATGGTAATTTGCGAAATCTCTGAAGTAACAAGCATTCATGAGCTGTCAAAAATGCGCTTTCATCATCTAGATGATTCCTCCATTTTTTGATTTTGTTTGACATTTTACATATCAAAATATTATTAAAATTATATTAATTATAATCTGGAGGGACAGAAAACTTTATTGAATTTTGTGTATATATCAAATGATGTATAAGTAAATCACGTGATGTTCACGTAAGATTTTTTTGGTTATGTCAGTGAGAAAATGTTTTGAATCCGAATATGAAAATAATTCTGCAAGAAGACCAAATACAATATTAATTCTTATGTATCATAAATATCTACTCTCTTTAATCTTTGTTCTATATTTTGTAAATTAAACTACTACTTTCTATCTAATATTTCATAAGAAATTTCGAATATCAATATTTATATTGTAAAACTTCAATAATAAACTACTCAAACGTCAACAAACTGATTGATGGAAAGAAGAGGTAACCCCAACCAATTAATTAGCAAAAAATGTGTAGTCTACTGCAAAACTGGACAACAGTAGTGATAGTTACGTCATGAATGGCGGTTGTTGAAAAGTACATTTTTATTTCAATATTCCGAGCTAAACACTCAACAAAAGATGATAATTTTTATTTATTTGTACAAAGTAAAAGTAAGTAGGTGTTGTGAAACCGACAAAATTCACATATGGAAATATAAATGGCATTTTCGGCTTTATGTCGATATATATGTGCGTATGTGGTTTGCAGCTCGCAAATATCAAAACCCGTCGAACGTATAATGTTGAAATTTTGTATTTAAGGCTGGTCGAGGATCTAGTTGTGCATCTTGCATTATGACTGCAATCGTCTGTACCGGAAGTGCACTTTACTTTGAACTTTTTTTGAATTTTCCGCATAAATCCAGAATGATCAGCCGTAGGATACTGAAATTCAGTATTTGAAATTGCTGTAGCATCTTAATGGCTACCTTTTATTGTTGTACCAATAGGCTGAGCCGGAAGTGCACTTTATATAACAGACTTTTCATATTTTCTGCATAAATTCAAAACAATCAGTAGTAGAATATTGGAATTTTGTACTGAGCACTTTTGTAACAACTAGTTGTGCACATCGTATTATGATTGCAATCGTCTATACCGGAAGTGCACTTTACTCGGAACATTATTTTTAATTTTCCGCATACATCCAAAACGATTGAACCTAGAATGTTAGAATTCAGAATTTTAGACGACTGTACCATCTATATGCTCATTTCCTATTCTCATTTGAAATCGACTGAGTCGGCAGTGCTTTATTTGACAGACTTCTGGAATTTTTCGCATAAACTATTGACTGTAAAGTATTGAAATTGCAGTCTGCTGTAAGAAGCATCTGAATGATTGCCCACTATTATCATAGCAATAGACTAAACCGGAAGTGCACTTCAGTTGAGTTTTGTTTTCTAATTTTGCGTATAAATTTAGAACTGTTAGCCGTAGAATCTTAGAAATCAGTATTTAGGAATGTTGTAGTATAAGAATGATGACCTACTGTTTTCATAGCAACCGACTGGGCCGAAAACGCTCTTTATTTGACAGTTTTTTGGAATTATTTGCATAAATCCCAAACGATTAGCCGTGGAACGATGGAATCGCATAATTATATGCAAAAAGTATATCCAATTATGTACAAGTAACTCACGTGATGTCCACGTCAGATTTTTATATTTATATAAACAATTAACAGCTAACTTTTATGTGCAATATGTCATTTGCAAAAGTTTACAAATCAAACAATGGAAATACAGGTATTCCAGAAATATTCCGTAGGAAATACGTGCATGGTGTCCACGGATATTCTCTAGGAAATGCACGTATCAGGAAATTCATATATTCTACTGGAAATACGTGTCTTTCTGGGATATTCCACTGAGAATAGAGATATTATAGAGGAATACAAGTATTCCTCAAAAAATATGTATAAATGTTTCGCGGGTATTTCCTAGGAAGTTCAAGTATTAAAAAGTACATATATTTTACAGTACTCCTAATAAAGAACATTTCTGTGGTATTTCGATTAGACTATAGATATTCCTCACGGGTATGCCCTAGGAAGTACAGATATTAAAAAGTACACAAGAAATTTGAGTAGGTATTTTGAAGATATTGCACAGGAAGTACAGAAATACAGGTATTTCATAGAAAATATAGATATTCGACAGGATTTGTCAGAATGCCTGAAATGCTCAGACAGATACACGCATTTCTTGGACATTACCGGACATTACAGAAGAAATACAAGGGTTTTAGAGATATTCCGCAGGAAATATGTGTCTGTTATTGACAAGTATTTCCTTTAAACTTGAGAAATCAGATAATAAATATTGGGAAGTATAGATATTCCACAGAAAATGCTGGTAATCCACAGGACATGAGTATTCATGTGGGGCTCTCAAAAGGAGTACAGGTATTACAGAGGTATTTCGCAGGAAATACGTACATTTAATCCTCGAAAGTGCAGTTATTGGAAATGCAGGTACTACTGAAATATTTCACAGGAAGTACAGGCATTCTAGAGCTAAATAGGTATCCAAAAAAATGCAGATATTCTTGAAAAATTTCGCAGGAAATACAGACATATGGTAGACGAAATACAGGTATTCTACAGAAGATTCCTGGTGTTTCGTAAAGGACAAACAGGTACATGTTATCAACGGGTATTCCGTAGGAAGTGCAAGTATATATCAGAAAGTATGAATATTCCATAGAAAATACAGATACTTCTGAGGCTTATCGGAGGGATACATGAATTCTAGAGAAAACACAGGTATTCCACAATTAATATATATATTTCCGAGCTATTTCCAAGAAAATACAGGTATTCCAGAGTTACTCCATGGGGAATACAAGTGTTTCTGGTGTAGTCCAAAAGGAGTACAAGTATATCGTAGGGAATTCGTACACGTAATCCATGGATATTCTTTGGGAAGTACTAATGTCCAGTATTGACAGGTGCGGGAGGGCTCTGGGGCATCGTCCTCTCTGTCAAATTTGAATTACTTCCGTTGCGATCAATTTAATTCAACATGCGAACTGTATGACATGAAGATACGCTGGAATAGGCGCTACATATACCGCCCAAGATCATTACAGCAGTACAATTTTTATTAGTTGTTTCACTCTTTCAATGGACATTAGACTATACTTTCATCCCTGTGCTCTCCCAGGTACATAAGTTACGAGTCGTCACTGAAAATATCTATTACGAAATGATATAATATCAAAAATCTGTCACACTTTTATTGACTTTATTGTAAAAGGTTTCAGGTTGAAGAATAACGCTTTTTGTTTTTTGTTTTATATCGACTATCCTAATTGGTCTTCACGCAATTTTTAGCGCATTTTTCCGAAAAAAGCGCTATTATATTCACTTTGGCTGTCTGGCTGGCTGGCTGGCTGGCTGGCTGGCTGGCGTGACGCTGAGATCTCAGCAACTATACTATTTACAGACTTGAAACTGGTACTAAATAAAAGCTGCTGTTTCGTAGGCTTGCACAAATTGCTTTTATTCAAGCTCAGTGATTGTGGAAAATTGAATTATTCAATTACTTGTTTCAAGTGAAACAATGTCCATAGATATCTATGACATTAGGGATATGGCAACTAAAATTTATCGAAGTAGATAAAAATTTAGTTACAACTTTCGCCGCGTGTGTCACTATTATTATTTACAGTTGTCAAATCTGTCCGGGATTCATTCAATGACTTGTTTGACGCGAATTTGAAGCTTATTAGAATGAATTATTATTATTGGATGAAAATTTGTTCACTTTTGGTGTATTTTTTTTATATAGCTTTGATAAAGATCAAATTATCATTTTAAGCTACAGCACTTGACCTCCTGTCAGTCAATAACTGAACAATGAAGATTAAAAGGTATTTTTGAGTTTGTACATGTATAAATTATGTACCTATTAAATAGTCAACTTGAAACTAGTACTAAATGGAAGCTGCTGTTTCGTAAGTTTGCCCAAACTGCTTGATTTCAAGCTCAGTAATTGTAAGAGATGGTAATTTGCGAAATCTCTGAAATAACAAGCATTCATGAGCTGTCAAAAATGCGCTTCCATCATCTAGATGATTCTTCCATTTTTTTGAAAATAGTAGTTATTCAGTATCATAAATGAGTTTTCATGAATGTTTACTTTTAAATTGGGAAAACATTAATGAAATGAATATGAACCTTCCACGTGCGTATATCAACTTTCAGAGAAGCTTTGTTTTATTTCAATCAATAAAAAAATCGCTTTTCTAGCTCCTGCAATCAGCAGTTAATTCTCTTTCTCGATTTACTGGCTTGTTGACTTATTACAAGGGATAAAAATAATGTTTGGTCAGTATAGTACGTCTTTTGGTGGCAGTTGATGTTTTGCTTCCTCGTTTGAGGCTCGTCCAACCTATCATATTACAACCAACGTCATCACTAACCAATAAGAGTAATTAGATTAGCAGGATATGAGGTGTCATAGTTAACTTGATTATTTATTGCGATCTCCTCTTGTAGGGAGAGAGAAAGAGAGAGGGGTAGTTCTTTCGATCTATTTTGCCGCTCCTATGAATCTATTGCATTATAACTGAAATCAAATTGTAGCAAAACTGTGCTCAAATCTACTCGTGGTAATTCTTTCTCTTGAATAAATACGCGAATTTTTTGTTCCCAACGTTATGCCGGGTTATTCTTTTCCTCATCTCTCTTGTATTTAACTTGTATTAGAAATCCTTCGTAAGCTGGCTTAATCTAGCCGTATAGCGCTTCACTTGTGTTCCACTTTTCTTATTTGCATCGCAGTGCTTAATTTCTTTTTGGAAGATTCAAAGAGTGTATAATTATTAAGCTTTGTGAGATGTTGGTCTTGGAGTCACGTGTGATTTGTTCCGGTTTGTGTAGGATTTGAATCATGACACGTGCCCTTGACTTTGACCACTGGCGATTTCAGTGCTCGAAATGTTGCGAACTAATTTTCCAATTTATCTTTTCAAAGTTTAGAAAAGTAGCCACCGATTTGATGTATTTTGATTTAGTTCTTTGAACACAACCAAATTTATCTACCCTTCTCAAGTGACGAATCTCTTACCGTGCGTGAGATGTCACTTACAGTAGAAAACAAATATTTTAGAGGGTGTATCGGCCGTTTCGCAACTTTTCAAAATCACTGAGTCGATTGTAGAGCTGAGTTGCCGAGGCGGTATCGGCGTCAAGGCTGTACGCAGCGTGAACAAGTGAAGAGTGTTGCTGTCAGGGTGAAGGGCGAAGGGAAAAGACGCCGACGCTATCTCGAGCGACGACGGCGGCAGGTTGTCATGCTGACACCGCCCGACAACCCAGACAAGGCTTCAGAGAAATTTGTATTATTTACAAGAAATGTGAACTGCTTATTCGATCATTTTTGGTGTTTCGTTTTAGTCTTTTGCAAAAGAACACTTTTTTTTTAGTAATTGACTTAATCTAGGCCGCATCGCATTTGACTGTATTCTATAATTTGCGTCGTAGTTCGCAATCTCCGTTTGGAGTACAGAATTATCAAACTATGTGGATTATTTGTCGAAGTTACGTGTCACGTGGATAGTGAGTGAGATTCGTGGAGTAATTAGCTGCTTCAAGAATTTCTGGAATACGATTCTGTTCTTTGGCGATAACAGTCAGTAACCGTATTCCGTTGCTCGCTTCGGAGTTACAGAGCTCCGGTGTTAGTCCGGGTGCGTTCAACGTTTCTGTGTGTTCGAATTACAATCATATATAACCATTCAGCGTAGTACGGCGGGTTGTCGCTAAAAGCGCTCGCATCTGCCGACTCAAATGCCACCAATGCGTGCACATGACTAGTTAAGAACCCCCTACCCTAGAGAAATTATTATTCCAACACCATGAAGTGAAATTCCGGAGAAATAACGGTTTAGGCTCCATTTGCTGGAATTGGAAAGATCAACAAATGCTGTCACCAATTATTAAAAATTCTCTTTATTTTGCGGTATTTGAAAATCAATAACAGTACAATTATTGACGTTTAATCTATTGAATTGTGATTACTTTACAAACTACCTGCCGTGTATATAGGAGATTACACCGCCTGAGGTGTTTGTTTTTTGTATTGTAGGAATATCTTAATTTTTGAAAAAGGTCTTACGTAGAACTAAATGCACCGGACTGACGATTTTGACATCCAACTCGGCTTTGGTTCTTCAAATTAATATTATAGACCTTTGGATGCATAATTATTACGTTTTTATCGCTACGTAGCGCTGAGCTGAAGGTCGGTGTCTCAGGCGCTATTTTCTCATTATGTTCAGCTTCTTTAAAATATCTAAAAAACTGGATAGATTATTGAGAACGGCTGGATTTTTTGGGTTTATAACGCTAGCATATTTTTCTGAGGCGGACAACAGATTGTCCCAAGTGAACAATCAGCGCTCATATTTATCGTGTTATTCAAATCTTTGATAGTAATCCAATTCTGCAAAATAATTCTAACACTATTTATATAACCTTTGTAGATTTATATATTATGCAAAAATTATAAAATAGTTAACATATAAATATAAATCAGCTTATCACATTTGATTTTTGATATAGGCTGTATACAATCGTCAGG
Source organism: Dromius quadrimaculatus (assembly GCA_963989225.1). Taxonomy (NCBI): domain Eukaryota; kingdom Metazoa; phylum Arthropoda; class Insecta; order Coleoptera; family Carabidae; genus Dromius; species Dromius quadrimaculatus. Next base: position 12,918,235 of record OZ022328.1, read on the forward strand.
TGTCACTATACTGTGTTTGAGAACGATTGACAGTAATAAATCAATATGTCAAAGACATTCCAGTGGCGCGCTAATAATTGTTTGCTCAGGGATAGTCGAAAGGACTGAGTTTCGATATAGATCAATCGTTTCATCACGTAGCTGTTTTCTGAGTTTAGCTAAAGTAATCTCTCAAATAATAAAAATGTAGCTACATTGATATTATTCGGAGTTTAGTAAGCTTCCATAATTATTAGAAGGGAAAGATAAATAAAATGAATATAAATTTTGATAAAGAACTTTCATTTTTACTTATCCGACCTATATAATTGAAGTATTGTAGGTAATCGTGATTTTTTGACCGTTCGAAATTTTGATGACTCTACACGTTTCAGACCCTACTGAACCCAAAAAACATGATTTTGAAAAAAGTCGATCTGTCGCTCGCGTTGAACATCCCTGTATCCATTTTGACTATTTTCGGCTTGATGTCGGTACGTATGTTCGTGTGTTCGTGCGTTCGTTCGTTCGTGCGTCACAAATCTCAAAACTGGTTGAACATATAATGTTGAAATTTTGTATTTAAGACTGGTATAGGGTCTAGTTTTGCACCTCGCATTATGGTTCCGATCATCTGTACCGGAAGTGCACTTTACTTAAAACTTTTTTCGAATTTTTCTAATAAATCCAGAATGATCAACCATAGGATGTTGAAATTCAGTATTTGAACTTTATGTTCTATCAGAATGGTTATCTGCTATTTTTTTATGAATCGGCCAAGCCAGAAGTGTATTTTTCCGCTTAAACCCAGAATGATTAGCCATAGCATATTGGAATTTAGTGTTTAAACTTGTTGCAGCATCTAAATAGTTATGTATTATTTTTGTATCAACCGGCTGAGCCGGAAGTGCAGTTTATATGTATAACAGATATTCAGAATTTGCCGTATAAAACAATCAGTTTAATTGAAATGATAAGGTAGGCAATGATAATCTGTTGTCAATTTTTTTGATTTTGCTTGACATTGTACATGTCAAAATATTATTAAAATTATATTAATTATAATCTGAAGTTACAGAAAACTTTATTGAATAAATTTGTGTGTATATCAAATGATGTACAAGTTATTCACGTGATATGTACGTCAGATTTTTGATTTAAATTTCATATTTAAAGCCCGTATGACACGCTCAATTTTTTCGTACATTTTTCAGTTCAATGTTTTGTTTGTGAAAAAATTGACTGTTGCAAACAGGTTAAAATGTTCAATGATTTACTCAATTTTTCGTTCAATGAAATAATAGAACTCGCCTTATTTTGTTCAATGTTTTCGTCAATTAATTGCGCAGATAGTATGCGCACTATATTGCAATGCGCTGTCAATAGTAGCCAGAGATAGAAAATACATTCGTATCATTTAAAACAAAATCAGTACAAAAAAAAAAAACAAAAATAGAGCAGAAGCCGGCCACGACATAGAGAAGTGAACGATGGTATTTTAACAATGTTGAATGAAGAATTGTGAAAATAAATTCGTTCAGAAATTATCTAAGATTGCTGAATTAATGTTTACAGAATGTTTCGTAAATTTTTCATAATTAAATTGGTAGCTGCAACTGCGAGAATTAGAGCCTGGATATTAATTTCCTCCACATAACCCATTTTTGAAATTAAATGTTTGACAGCTACAGCTTGTCGGTATGATTCTCAGAAAATAAAAATAAAGTACGCATGCGCATGCAACAAAAAATTGAGATACGTTGCATACAGGATTTCTTGCTTTCAATGATTTAGTTCATAAAAGAGTACAAAAAAATTGATCACAAAACATTGACATGAAAATTGTACGAAAATATTGAGCGTGTCATACGAGCTTAAGTTGCGGCAATATTTCTAATAGCAGTGTCATAGAGGATATTTAAAATTGTCATTTGTTTTTTTTATGAACTATTTAAATGATGTCTAGTTTGGTATCAATTTGAAGCTCTCGGGGAGATAAGTCCTTCTTTTATTTCCAATTTAAGGGATTTTGATTATTAGGTAATTCAATCCCGATAAGATGAAAATAATTGCCGAATTCCACATTAGCATCTAAAACATTTTTCAAAATCATCGGCTGTTCATTTGTTATTATTAGAATTTGAATTATCATAAAATTCGTTATTTTTTCCTGAAGCATGCGGAGAAAAGAAATAGGTGATGAAAATCATAATGTGAAATTAGAATTATTATTACTCATATTTGGATGTCACATGAAAAGTTCGTCAATTGTTATTTCAAAATAGATAATTTGATTCTATCGTTTTTGGTACCAAATTAAAGCTCCTGCGGAAATAACTCGAGTAGAAGTGTCAAAGAGGATATTCAAGCGATCGTCAATTGTTTTTTATAAGTTATTTCAATGATGTCTAGTTTGGTATCAATTTAAAACTCTCGGGGAGATAAGTTCTTCTTTTATTTCCAATTTAAGAGATTTTGATTATTAGGTAATTCCATCCAGGTAAGATGAGAATAATTGCTGAATTCCACATTAGCATCTAAAACATTTTTCAAAATCATCAGCTGTTATTGCATCATTTGTTATTATTAGAATTTGAATTATCATAAAATTCGTTATTTTTTCCTGAAGCATGCGGAGAGAAGAAATAGATGATGAAAATCATAATGTGAAATTAGAATTATTATTACTCATATTTGGATGTTACATGGAAACGTTCGTCAATTGTTATTTCAAAATAGGTAATTTGATTCTATCGTTTTTGGTACCAAATTAAAGCTCCTGCGGAAATAACTCGAGTAGAAGTGTCAAAGAGGATATTTAAGCGATCGTCAATTGTTTTTTATAAGTTATTTAAATGATGTCTAGTTTGGTATCAATTTTAAATACTACCCTCCCATGTTGGAATACTTGGAAACTAAAAAGCGGATAAAGCAGCAAAATAGCTATCGAAAACGATATTAAAACCATACCTATCGAGGCTACGGACATTTTTTCAAGCATCAAGAACAAGATAAATGAAAAATGGAATCAGAGATAAGAATCCCTGAACGCAAATAAATTACAGAAGATACAAGGAATGATACAACCGTGGAAACAAATTAATAATACAACCAGAAGAAGAAGAGATCAAGTGGCTCTTACCAGACTGACAATAGGTCACTCAAAACTAAGACACGAAACATATTACAAAAGACTAGTCCAAAAACCTGTATGGACTGTGCTACACAACTATCTATAGAACACATATTAATTCGATGTGAAAAATACGAACAAAATAAAAGGCAATACCAAATCCCAAACACGATAAAAGAAGCCCTAACAACGACCAACTTCTTATCTGCTATAAAATACATTCAAGATATAATAACATCTAGATAATTTGTTAACCTATGTGATGATCTAAAACAAGCGCTGAACTCTACATTATCATCTAAAACATTTTTCCAAATTATTAGCATTTCATTTGTTATTATTATTATCTTTTTAAATCCTTTAATACCCTTACGGGTTTTTGCCATTCTCTTTGCCTCTTGGATGCTGATGTTGTTCCTTCTCAATATTTCTTCCACTATATCGGTACATCCTGCCATGTTTTGGCTGGTCTTCATCTTCTTTTTTCCTTCACTATTTTGGAGTTCCGTACTTGTTTGGTTTGTAGAGTTTCCGGCATTCTTATTAGGTGATCGTACCATGCAGCTTGTCTCTTTTCAATGGTGGTTTGTATATTTTTGATTTGTAGACTAGCTCTTACATGTTCATTTCTGATTTAGTCCATCCTTGTAACCCCTTCTACTCTTCTTGTATTTTACTCTTAAGTCTATTATTCATCTTCCATGACTTACTTCCATATATTAATGTTAGTCTATACATTGTTTTGTAAAGTGTCATCTTAGTTCCCTTGGATTTCTTCTTCAGTTCCTACTCTATTATGTATAACAGCTCCAAGGTATGTGAATGTGTCCACTTGTTCTATCTCTTTTTATTTTTTATTATTTTAAAATTCATTATGTTTTTCTGAAGCATGCGAAGGGAAGAAATGTGTAATGAAAATCCTAATGTGAAATTAAAATTATTATTACTCATATATGGATATCACATGCAAACGTTCGTCAATTTTTCTTTTTAATATGTAATTTGGTTCTACCGTGTTTGATATTAAATTAAAGCTCCTGGAAAAAAAATTGTAGTAAAAATGTCAAAAATTATATTTAAACGATTGTCAATGTTTTTTTTTTTTTTGAGAATTCATTTGAATGATGTATAGTTTAATTACTATTTAAGACAGTAGAAATCTGAAATAAATAATTTTTCCGATTTTCAATTGTTTTTCTCAAGCCAACTAAAGTTACTGGACATAAAATTTATGGCAATTTTAAAATAAAATAGTAATTTCATGTAACCGCCATCTGTCACTTTGACAATGACAGTTATCACTTTGACAATGATAATTGTCACTTTGAAACATGCAATTGATTGACATGACACTCTAAATTTATAAATTAGTAATGGAACTATGAGTATTCATAGCTTGATGCAAATATGCTGGCTTTGTAATCCGTAGGTCGCGGGATCGAATTCCATCTACGGACAAAAAATTCAGTAGGATTTTCATTACAATATTGTAGTGTACTCTCCACAAAAACTAATAGTACCCGTAGCTTGACGACTGGTAACCGCACTCTACGGCTGAAGAAATATCAATCAATCCACCGAGTGCACTATATGAGTGCCTGCCACACCCGTAGCGGGTAAAAGGCGTGATTATTATTATTATTATTTTGTAATAAAATTAGCCACATAATTCATTTCTATACTTGGTTAGAAGTTCAATATTAACAGCAAGAGATCTCGAAAACACGCAGCTAACTGAGACACCTAATACTAGGAAAAATTATATTTTACAAAATTTTGCCGGGGACTAAAATAATTTTACAGGGAAAACTTAATTTGCAGGACTGTGAAATGGCCCTGACACACTTGTCGACAACTGATACATAAATAAACAAAAATAACGACTATAGATGAATAACAACAGGTACTTTACATAACGGCAGCAGAACAACTTCGTAACAGCTTATACCTATTTGCATTCATTTATCTGTTTCGAAATAGCAGTTCAGTTTCGAGACTGCCGAATATTTTTTGGTTGTTATTATTTGTGTGTTTAAAGAGCAAAAGGGTGTGAACAAAATGACGATAACGTTTATTGAGTTTTTAGCAACGCCCGACGCAGATGTAAAGTTGTATTGCACGTTTCGTTTTATGGGTGTGGTAGTTTTGCAAGCACTGGAATAGTTCGGAGCTTCAGGTCCAAGTTATTTATGTTCTCAGTGGCGTACATGCACCTGGCGCCTGCATAGGAACATAGACAGTAACACCCAAACTTTTATTTGAGATAACGAAATAATAAATACAATAAATAAGCTACAATAATTGAAACAGAGATAAAACCAACAAATTAATATAATCACGATTATTGTAGTTTCTGAGGATGGCCCTGATTGGTTCGAACCTGTTTTTCTCTAGTACATATATATTTTCCCTTAAATTTGCTTTATTGGTTTGCGAACAGTTTGAGAATCACCACCGGGTTGACTGTAGCGCGCAAGTTGTGCGGTTGTGTTGCGGTCGGAGCCGAATGATAAACAAACTTCCTGTACTGCTCCGGTTCCGACGTCCGCGCTGCGAACGAAGGCTTTTTATACCGCTTCGTCTCTCTACTCTCTTTCTATTTTCTCTCCTTTTCCTTCTCGTGGTCTCTCATTACTGAATGCAATATCCAATTACGAAAGTGGTGGAGGCGCCTACCTACACTGCGGCCTATTTCAGAACAGGATTTGTTCGTTTGCGTTTCTTGACATCACGGTGATGAATTCATTTTTAAATGTTTTGAGGATACTTTTTGATGATACAGTATCTCCCCTGTGGAGTATTTGAGCTTTGTCGGCTGTAATCAAAACCGCAGAGAGAAAATATTCTAAATACGAACGCGTTGAATATATTTCTCCCCTAAAACAGAAGTCAGGTTGAAGATTGAAGTTCTTTTCCATTTCGCAATATGATTGAAAATATATGACAATTTAGCAGGGATGTAGTGGATTCACAATAGAATTTATTTTGGAGAAACTAGCAATAAATCGAAGTATCTAAAAGAAGCGTGGATTTCTAGGGAACAATTTATTATTTTTCACAGTGGGGCTTCGCGGCTGCGGTAATTCCTCGAGGGGCTGACCCAAATCCGAATTGAGCGTTAAATTGGCGGCAGCCGACGACAACGACAGGTTTCACTCGCCAACTCTGCTTACACACGAGCAAATGTCGGAAAATTATCGATTGTGGTCTACTGAGCAGTAATAACACAATTCAAGACGAGAAACCAAACGAATGTGAGCAAAAACTGCACGGCATATCTTTCTAACGTATTCAGTTTGGTTAAGTCAGAAAATCGAATTACACACTAGACTACAACATTTAGCACTTGTATTCATTGAGCCACCTGCTATAAAGCGTTGAATATATAGCTGTTTGTTTGCGTTATGAAAATTACTTTGTCTATCATCTATTGTTTCTTTTTAGTTTAGAGATAGAAGAAACAAGTAGAGATTTAAATGACTATTGTTTTTTGAAGTATGCTCTACAAACGTTAATGCATTTTTTCAATCGCTTGAACCAAATTTGGAAGCAGTTATTTCACTCGTTTGCTGGTACTGACAAAATTGCATTTGTAAAGGCGTCGACTGCTTCTTCAGGCAGCTGAATCGTTTGACCACGCAGTCCGTTTTTGGTTTTTGGAAAAGTATAGAAATTTTTGAGACTTAGGTCGGAACTGTAAAAATGGTTCAACAATGGAGTCTTCCTGAAAAATATTAATACAACTTGTGTCTCAACGTAAGATTTATAACCTGTAATTGAACATCCTGTAGAGTAGGCCTTTTTTTCTATTATGTTATGTCGACAAACAACATACAAAATAGTAAAATTTTCAAATTTTGTTATGTGACCGACGAAACGTTGTTATTGTCCAAGCGCCGCTGTGACGTCATCACGCATGTTGGCGATCAGAAATTAATGCATAAGAGATAGGAACCGTGGATTAATTCAACTTAGAATAGAATCAGACACAAAATGAGTTCTGATGGATTCGTGAAAGAACAGTCAGATGATTTGCCAGGATTTCACGAATTAATAATTGCCGACTTTTTCTCGAAAAGTTTTTTTCAAACGTCTTAGTGAATATCTAATGTTAACCTATAAAAATTTGACTCTGTCACGTCAAAGACATTAATAATAATTCAGTGTTTATTTAGTGGAATTTGGAGAATGCCATTATGATTGTGTAAATTTACATTTGTGTCGTGTTACAAGAAACTAATCTAATATTTCAAATGCATACAAAATAATGAATAACAATGCATCTTGATGGATGTTAAGTTCGTTTCCTGTTACTTGCTTTGAGAGTTCCATGTAGTTAAACGTTTTCTTATAGTCTCACAGTACTTTGAAAACGTGATAACTACTTGAAAGGTATTTTGTTTTGGACTGTTTTAAGGTTATCGTATGAATTCCAATGACAGCCAATTATTTAAATCGATTCTTTTCAAAAATGTATGTAAAATATGTACTCACAGCGAAATACTCGCATCACATCGGATTTGTTGTTACCTCTTTTTTCGTATCTCTCTTGTTGAGACATAAACAACTTATTTGGTTCGCGACGACTGTTGCTACCACACGCAGGTGCAATACAAAATCAATGTGCCGTCTTTTTTTACTTAGAACAGAAGTCTTCTTCTGCATACTATTGAAAATGATGCTACAGCTGAGCGCCAACGTGCGTATTGACGTCATAGCAACATGGCGGTATGTGCTCAGAGTTTATTTTCGAGATTTTTGGAAAATTCGATGTTTTGCTGCTCTAAAAATTCAATAGTCCCGCAAGCAGTGTGTGAACTTGAATTGTCTTGGTAGAGAATGACTCGTTTAGGGTTGGTTTCTTGAAGCTCAGCAATTATTTCCGACAAACAAATGGTTGTATACCAATCGGCAGTAAAAGTTCTTTGATCTTGCATCTGCTTTCGAGACAAATACCGCGATCATCTTTTTGGACCCACCTCAAGAATGGACTACTTTTTTTCACCTTGGAATACACAAATAGACGGCGGGTGTTAATTTTTGGATTTATGTGGGTGAATCTACGATTCATCACCAACGACGATGCCGTAGACGTTTTTAAAATTGCCCGCTTTTAATCGGCCAAGAGTTTTCTGACATCAATTGACCCTAGCTTCTTTTTGTTCTTCCAATGCTTTTTGGTCAACAGTTGAGGTGTCCATATGAATTTCCTGAAATACAACTCTGTAGTTGTACGATCTGTGTTTATGTCATATACTCACCGTGAATGTATCCAACCGTTGTTCTGTAAGATACTTTGTATATTTTGTTCCTGATTTTGTTTACCGTGACTTTAACTTTGACTTAACAAATAAATATTTGACGTTTGATGTTTTTGATCCTGTCGACAAATGACTAAACTACCAACGTAAACAATTGATTTTAGTGTAATATTATTTCAATGTTTCAAATGTATTATAACCGTTGTAAAGATGTATCAAAGCTGAAAATTTGTGTAAAGGAATTAGTACTTTTGATATTTCTTTGTTTTTGAAATACTTCTTCTTCATCTCACTCTGAGAGAGCTAATTTGGAATTAATTTGAAAATCACAAGTTAAGTAAGTTCTCATTGAATTCTGAGTATATAAAGGATCTTGTAGCCGACTTAAGAGACTTCTCTTGAAAGTTGGTTCTTCGAGCAATCTTCTATAGTATTATACTGTTTACCGTTCGACGTCCGTTCGAAATTTTGTGCGTCCGATCAGTTTAAGACAAGCAAATTGTAAATCTGATTGTTTTTTTATAAGTCCGTAAAAGGAACTTAGTTTATATTTTCCAATGTTTTGCTATATTTGAACTTAGAATATTTTTGCTGTCTTTGAACTTGAAATAGTTTTGCAAAGTTTAGCTTGGAGTCATTCTGTTTTATTTTTTGCCGTCCGCTCTGCGAACGTTGGATTAACTTAACGTAGAGTCACTGCTGGAGAAGACTTTATTGATTTCACAGTGTTAGATTGTTTTACCGTAGAATCACCGCTGGAGAGGTCCTTGTTGGCTGCACAATGTTGAACAAGTTTAACATAGATTCACCGCTGGAGAAGTCTTTGTTGATTTCACTGTGTTACATTAATTTACGTAGAATAACCGCTGAAGAGCTCCTTGTTAGTTTCACAGTGTTAGAAACATTTAACATAGAATCACTGCTAGAGAGGTCAATTGGTGGCTTCACAGCATTGAAACAGTCTAATGTAGAGTCACTGCTTGGAAATCAATTTGCTTTCACAAGCATAGAACGAGTTTTAAAATTGATCCACCGTTCGGGAAATCACTGTACGATTTCGCGAGCGAGTGTCTATTGTCTTCGTCAGCCTTTAGCCAAGTTATCTCCTGCAATATATGTGTATACTCACCAGCTCCATTTTTTTGAGTGCAAATAAATCTCATAGTGTCACTTACCTCCTGAATATTATTCTTTTGATCATCCTGACCCTTTCCTCAGAGTTACTCAGCCGTCCGACTCTAGAAACTGTGCCACCAACCGCATTGACACCCTAGTATACCGTCTGCAGTTTCGACAGCGACGCCAAAGTCAACAATTGAATTAAGGTCTTAAAATCCTTAATGTTTCCTTAATCTCGCGATATATCACATGTCGATGTTCGTTAATGAGCTTGCACACGGCATCGACGTTTACCTGAGTGTCTGCTGTTTTTGGGAGTCCTTGGCTCGTCGCTATTATCGACTGATGTGGTACTTAATTTTTAGAAACAGAAACCAACTCGGCGAAACATTCTTGTTGAATGATAATAATTGGTTCATGCAATATCTTCTTAACTTGATTCATTTCTGAGTATTTTAAGAAACAGGATAATATGAATTAGCTTGGATCAAATAATTTCGTAGAAAAGTAAAAAGTACCACCCTCTGCGTGAAGCTATAAATTCAAACTTGGGGAAAATAATGAAATAAGGCATTAATCCAGACTAGACCAAGCGTGAAATGAAGCAGTGTTTAGTTAGGTATATACATCTCAGAACAGCCATAAAGCCGAGATCAGTTCTACTCACTTTTCCAGCGGAATATTAAGTGATCCTACATAATGCAGCGCAGGCAAAGCTGCCAGTAGTCGGTTCAGCATTCCGTGCATGTGCACCGAAAAGGGAAGTGCAAATCTCGATCAGCGGGTAAATATCGATGGATTTGTATTGGCCGAGCGTCGAAGACGTGGAACTTGGAAGTTCTGATGGCTTTCACAACTTTCCGTCGTAATTTTTACTCGTAAACCTTACGACGAGTTGATACGTTTGAAGAGATAAAGATGTATCACACTTTAGAGCAGCTCGGAGTTGGAAAAACAGTTCTTTACACTCAAATTTGGAAATTTTCAAGCATTTGCCTATGAATATAAACGTTTCTCACATTTATATTCTTAAAGGGATATCGATACATTTCTTTTAAATATTTAATTTGATATTTCTCTGCAGCACTTCTTTTATTTGTTCGTAAAAAAGAGAGTTTGCATCATTAATGTGTAAACTCGTTTCGGAACATTCAAAGAATGTTACCTAAATTATGCATAAAAACTTTGTTTCAACTGTAATTGCAGCTATTATAGTTTTCGAGCTGACAAGTGAAATTGGGATGCATGGTATTGTATCGTTGCCACCATATTATCATACTCAGGTATACAGTAGTCCTTAGATACTTCCCTTTCCTTTTTTTTTCGATTCTATATGTACAAAAGGCCACCTTTCTTAGGTAAATTCACCTGTTAAGGGTTAAAGGTGCCACAGGTGCTGCGTCCCACGCACTTTAGGGTAGATTTTCCGCATACCTGCTGCGACAGGCTCGAGATTACATAATGGTAATACCCCTAAATCCAGTATTATAGGGGATAAGATTCGGTCAACAAATTCTTGATTTAGGAGAAAGATTAGTAAACTGTATTCATTTTATCTGCAGAAGAAACTCCAGAATTTTAAAGGTTAATAAATAGAATAAGAAGAATACTTTTCAAAATTTGTTTGTATAATCTCAAAGTTCATATTGTGCCATTTTATGACACTTAGTTTTCAGACAAAGATTTATAGCTGATTTTTAAAATTGTTGCAATTTCTTGGCGTGTAACCTTTAGTTCATCAACGTTTATTTGCCGTTTTGTCGACTTAATTCGATTGGATGAACACTAGATGCACAAAACTGTGCTCAGGTGACTTCTTTGTTAATTAGCACAAAGAGATTCTCAAGTTTGGTAAATTGGAGTTAGATTACAAGGTTGCTTGATGTCATTTTTAGCGCATTTTTACAAAAAAAAAAGTACGCTATTGTATTCACTTTGGCTGTCTGGCCAGCTGGCAGGCTGTCTGGCTTGTTGGCGTGACGCTGAGCTCTCAGCAACTACAGCACTTACAGGCTTGAAACTGGTACTAAATAAAAGCTGCTGTTTCATAGGATTTCACAAACTGTTTGATTTTAAGTTCAGTGATTGTGGAAGATAGTAATTTGCGAGGTACATTCAATGACTTGTTTCATGCGAATTTATATCTTACAGTGCTTATAGATATATATGACATTAGGGACATGGCAATTGAAGTTTATTAAAATGGATTAAAATTTATTTATAACTTTAGCCGTACGTGTCACCACAATTATGCACTGTTGTTGTTCAGTCTGTTCGGGATACATTCAATGATTTGTTTGATGCGCATTTGATCATCATGACAATAAATAAAAATAATTATTAATATCTAAATATGAAAGTATGCATTGGAAATCACTGAACTTTTGATGTACTTTCTTGTTTCCAAGCCGAGCAGTCAGCTTACTTCCTCGTAAAATGAACAGTTACAGTCCCCTTGTCTTAAAGTTGAAATTTTGTGTTTAAAATCTGAGATAAAAACTAAGAGTAATCCGCTAAAATGCGCTTTGATCATTAGGATGATTCTTTAATATTTTAGAATTGTTTTCTAATGTTATCTGGAGGTCAAGAACTAATGATGATGTTAATGCCAAAATACCAACTGAGTCAACATCTTTCAAATAATATATGTATCCTATTAAAGAATCAAGTCATGTTCTTATGCTAGTAAACCCATTAGTACAAAAATTGATTTTTGTACACTCTAAAGACGAAATTAGCTTTCCACTGAATAAAGTGTTGTCAGGAACTATACGTAAAATACCTCAAAAAAAGTTATAAAACAGGATTAATAAGAAAAAAAAAATAGTATGTATGAGGCTACACAAGGCTGCACTTGAACTTATGTAAATTTGTAAGACGTTATTTTTAGCGCATTTTTCCGAAAAAAGCGCTATTATATTCACTTTGGCTGTCTGGCTGGCTGGCTGGCTGGCTGGCTGGCGTGAGGCTGAGATCTCAGCAACTATACTATTTACAGACTTGAAACTGGTACTAAATAAAAGTTGCTGTTTCGTAGGCTTGCACAAATTGCTTTAATTCAAGCTCAGTGATTGTGGAAAATTGAATTATTCAATTACTTGTTTCAAGTGGAACAATGTCCATAGATATCTATGACATTAGGGATATGGCAACTAAAATTTATTAAAGTAGATAAAAATTTAGTTTCAACTTTCGCCGCGGGTGTCACTATTATCATGTACAGTTGTCAAATCTGTCCGGGATTCATTCAATGACTTGTTTGACGCGAATTTGAAGCTTATTAGAATGAATTATTATTATTGGATGAAAATTTGTTCACTTTTGGTGTATTTTTTTTTATACAGCTTTGATAAAGATCAAATTATCATTTTAAGCTACAGCACTTGACCTCCTGTCAGTCAATAACTAAACAATGAAGATTAAAAGGTATTTTTGAGTTTGTACATGTATAAATTATGTACCTATTAAATAGTCAACTTGAAACTAGTACTAAATGGAAGCTGCTGTTTTGTAAGTTTGCCCAAACTGCTTGATTTCAAGCTCAGTAATTGTAAGAGATGGTAATTTGCGAAATCTCTGAAGTAACAAGCATTCATGAGCTGTCAAAAATGCGCTTCCATCATCTAGATGATTCTTCCATTTTTTCTCTAAGTTCGTGCAACAGAAAGCATGCAATACATCGTTTGCACGAGGAATCAATACTTGTAAAACTTTTAGCCAATCAGTAGGCTTAAATTATAGTACTGTGCTGAGCTGAGAACTGTTCTTGAAGTGAATAGACTAGTGTAATGACGTTTTAGCATCTGATGTTTTGTGAATAACTGCACTATTACACATATTTTTCTTCATCTGCGGCCATTCTCGTGTAATGTAATGTAATTTCTTAAAAAATCTAAATTTAGAAGTGCTTCACAAAAATTCAAATCTAATAACATCAAGGATGGAGTTGGATGCCTGCTACGGGATGATAGAAGAAAAGATACAAACGCTAGCAGAACACAACTATCAAGCATTCAGAAATAACATTTTTGTTGAAAAAATCAGCATGGTACTGTATTCAACAATCAATACTTTTACTAAAAAAATATGAAAGACAAATAAGTATTTTCCACACGAATAAGTAAATTGTAGATATTTTAAATAAAATAAAAGAAATATGATAGTGTCAATCGTTAGCCGTTACGAACACTGAGGAGTAGAAAAACATAAGCTGCTCACGCTCTTCACCGTTTTCCCCACCACCTATTCAATTATTCCTCTTCCAAAGCGATCGGAATTTTCGTAACACAAAAAAATTGCAGGCCCCTCAGCAAAAAGTTTATTTTGAAAAATATTATATATATTAAAGATGTGTTGTTACAGTCAAAATTAAATTATCAGAAAGATTAATTTAAAAAAGTGCATCTTATTTTATATTGTTTATTCATATTTCACAATGAACTAATGGTTCAAAAAAATGTATCTGGTTCTTAATTATTTCTTCAAATCACTTTCTGATTCAGTTTCAATGTGTAGAATGTTTTAGCCTACCGAAATCCTCAGTTTCTAACTGATGAAGTGTCAGCCGTTTGTTTATATATTTAGTTCCACGTATGTACAGCCGCAGCATTCTTATTAGCAGCACTTACTACCTTAAAATTTGTCTAATGGTATTCTTTTGAATCTAAATAAAATTTGATATTGGACACTGTATCTTGTTCTGTTGATGCATTATTAGATCTAGTAATTTATGATGTTCGGATACTTGATTTCATAAAGTCTGGGGACATTTAATCTGGCTGTCCAGTTCTAAACTTGGTTTGGGACGGATGTATCATATTGCAATATTAATCAAGGAAAGGGCTTGGAACTTTTCTATCACATGGCATTACGTGAAGATGTTGATTATAACAGAAAGTCTGATGTTCTGTGTTCCGTATTCAAAAATTATTTATCGATTGTGTCGAAAGTTTATAATTTAACTCAGGATAAATTTGGCTACAGTTTATTATTTGTAGGGATTTGTTAGGAGACTTTCCTAGGAGATATTTGACTCTCTCTTGGAATTCTCTATGAGACATTTTTCTCAATATGCAAAAAGCCGCATTTCATCTCAAGTATGAACTTTTATAGATTTTTTATCTCGCTTTTCTTGTAAATAAAGAATTGAACATCATTCCGCAACTACTAATGAACTTAAACTCTCGGTCATTTCATGGGATGATACTTTATTTTTACTTTAGACTATACTTGAATAACTAAAGTTATATCCATTATCAAATATTTGTACTATTAACTGACGCTAAAATAGTCATTAACACTACTCTTATTTTGTTACTCAAACAATAATACTGTCATCCATTTATTTCCACGGCTTCTTATTTATTATCAATTGTATATTTATTTTGTCTAGTTCACTTTTGCAAGCTCCGTAATCGACCTACAAGTCACTATTACTTCTATGCGCTCCGACTATTACTCCAATTTTCACTACTTTATTGTCCAATTCGACTTAGTTCCCGGATTATCTACGGCTACTTCGAGAAATTTTCATTCAGTCTGGCTTCACTACATTTTTGACACATATCAGTTAGTTGCGTTAGCCAGACAATAACTCTATTGTGTATGTCACCCGTTTAACCGGCGTGTAACTCTGCAGGAGCACTAAAATTCTTTTCTGGTTCTATTACGAATATTTTCTCACGTTTTTGACACGTGATTAAAGTACTTTTCGTTGGAAGCCTTCAATTAGGGGTTTGAAACCATCTGCAACGGTAATTCGGCTTTACTGTGTGTTCCGAGCCCGCGCTGTACGGATGTTATTATATTTGAAGAGCGAACCAGACGCTCCAGATTTGGAAGATGCTGTAATTTATCCGCCAATCGATTCAATCAACAGAAACTTGCCGATATACCATTCTTATTATTTTATTACCCTATTTTCACTCCCTCAAATTCATACTGCCTTTCATTTTATCCTGAGTTTGACTTGAGCGTACTCAAGTGAATGTAACATCAAAACATAAATGAAATGCAAGTATAGCGTGTTGTCTGACACGTCAATAATTTCTCAGGCGATGCCTACCTGTGCAGAGAAATGTGTGAAAGCGTCTTGCGAAGCATATAATAGAAATTAACGTGAACGAGTAGGGTTCGTTATACTTGAAAGCAGAACTTAAACAAGTATATACAAGCAGACGTTCAAACAGTGATGGATCTGAAGTAGATTGTGCATGAGTGAGCTTTTCGCTAATACACACGAAATCGAAAGTGCTCCGTACGAAGCACACCTTCCACATACTATCTCTTTGTTGAATATATTGCTTGAAATAAACAAGAGAATAATGTAGAACCTCAATAGAGGAATGTTAAAGGTAATGATTCTGTGATGTATGTACCTTGAAACGGATATATCCGTTGTTTTTAGTAAACAAATATCATATTCTATGATTGGTGATGAGGATAAGAGAAATGAGGGTATAAAAAATAGCTTTCCCTTCTCGGTGTGTTCATTCTACTATCATGACAACATTTGAACCTATTTCATTGTCAATTGCATCTTGATATTGTTCGCATGAGCTTTCCGAGTTCTAGGACCACTTTTATGGAATATGGAGATGATAATAGCAATATGAGCATTACCATGAAGATACATATGAATGCCACCACATTCTGGTTTTGCTTTAGCATATAATTGTTTAATTAATGTACATGAAACTATTACTGTATTCTTACTGAGTGTAAAATAGCCTTTCCTTGTTTTGGTGGTGGCGTGGGAATTTCATTTAATTTAACTGAAAGGGCTAAGCGTGAAAGGTTCGGTTTTTAGGGTCTGCCATTTGGGCATTGTAACGCATTCGTAGTTAAAAGAGAACCAGCCAGTTCACTGGACTTTCGGCATTGGAATTTTACAATTGCCCCAATAGCACCCGATATACTGAGTAGAGAATAGAATATTTGACTGGAATTTAATCACCAGTTCAATCTATATATATATATCACTTTTTTCATTTATATTTTGATAAAAGTTACTTGGTGACGAAAGGGACATCTGATAATAACGTCCTCTTGACCGGTTTCTATAGGTTTTTGCATGGTCATTTTATTCTACTGGAAATTTTTATCAAATTTTTGAATTCTTCGTATCCTGTAAAAAATCGTCGGCATTATTGTTGTTCAATGTGTACAGCGTGGAGGATGCGCGATTAGAATTTGCACATCATCTGGCCTTGAGAAAGGCCGATAGTGATTGAGTATGCGTGGATTGTTTCACAATAAATTCTTCAAGACATCTACTTTGTTGCATGCACATCCTGCTTAAAAATCTATTGCATATCACAGAAAATAAATGTCTTAGTAGAAAAATTCTAAGATAAAAAAGATATAATTCTTCTTGAGGTATAAAATGACATTAAAAAACTCTATTTCATTTGAAAATCGGTTCAATATCAAGAAGAGATCATCATCAGATGTTCCGCTCGAAACAAAAAAGAAAAAAAATTGAAGGGTGATACTTTAATTTAGTACACGTCTCATGGCTGAATTATTCACATTCGCATGGAATTGTTGATCCGCACGAGTGACGGATATTTTTTCTACAGTCATAGGTGTCCGCGGAAACATTTATGACCAAAATATGCCGCCACCCCATCAAACATTGATAAAATTACTCATATTGCTTCCATTTTGAAAAAGAATGATGGGAAAAACAAAAAGAAATAAAATTATTACAGTAATGAAACAGTTTTTTCGCGACGCCACGCGGCTGTCTTGGGAACTTCTGAGCGTGCGGAATTGGTATCATTCTATAGTGACTGTAATGTTAGTTCTAGCGGCAACAAAATTGATTAACATTAATATCAACCCGTGTCATTCAATGGTTGAAGTTTGAATACGATTCAAAGTGTGTTATTGGCATATACTAGATTCGATAATTTAGAGTAGGGGTCTCCAAACTGTTAATCTCAAGGGCACTGACTTTCCCATTGCGTCCCAAGGAATAAGGCTTTAATTGGTTGTTGAATGAGGCTGTCTGATTATTTTGTATTATGTACTTCTATTGTAAATTAGAATAAACTATTGCGGGCCTGATTGCTAGTGCTCGCGAGACGAAATTGGCTTGTGGGTCGTAGTTTGGAGCATCGATGATTTTCACTCTTTCTACATCAAAATATATTTTTACAGTTATTTGAGTATTAAGTTTACCGATTGAGAATAATAGTTTGGAAGTCGAGCCAAAATATGGATCCTAATTTACTTTCTCAAATTGAGTTACTATTGCTGATTGCTTATACGCTGTCAGCTGTCAAGTTTGACATTTTATTGTGAATATTCAATTACAAATAAAGATACATAAATGAATATTTTTTGTGAAAATCCACAATTTTTCCCTTATCGCCTTTGCCCATGGGCGATAAGTCAACATAACCATAATAATTACAGTTTGCTGATAACATCAACATACCCCCTCGAATAGAGGGCCGGTAAAAACATGAAAACGTTCAATCGTGCGAAATAGTTATTTAAGTATTAAGGTCAGTAAGTACAGTTTACCGATTGAGAATAATAGTTTGGAGGCCGAGCCTTGGCCATGGGCAGTAAGTCAGCATAACCATAGTAACCACAGTTTGCTGGTAAAATCAACATACCACCTCAAATAGAGGGCCGGTAAACACATGAAAACGCCCAATCGTGCAAAAAACTATTTTTAGGGATGCTTGATTCAGATCATGACTCAAAACAAGTTCTTGACCTCATATTTATGTTTAGAGACTCCAAGAACCTTAAGAGTAACTAAGAATTAGAATATTTATTGAACACTAACTATTGACAGTAAATTTTGTAATTTTGACCGCTATCATGATCCATAACACATATAGATCTAACCAGTAGTTCAACCAGAAAAACAAATTTTATAGGAAGCTGAAAAGTTTTTTTCAAATTTACGTGTATTTCTTTGTTTTTTTTTGAGGTACGAGAGGGCGTGAAAAGCAATAAAATAATAAATTAATATGACTTAATAATTGATTGTTTTTATTTGTTCTAATATCTTAAGATATATTTACGCTCATCACTGACTCACTGACTCACTGACTGTGTAACGCTCTAAGATAGATATATAGATATAAGTCAGTTACAACAACAAATTATTACAGCAGCTTATGGCTCAGAGGTAGAGCGTTTCTCTATGGTTCCACAGATCAAATCGCGTTCGGAAGAAGTCAAAATTTTCAGTTTTTTTTTTTTTAACATAGATAACCATTTCATCAATATAACTTATCCAAGGCATTATCATTTACATTTAAGGTATTTTATGTTAGTTTTTATGTGCTAAACATATCTTCTATTTGACTGACGACACATCTCTTTTCAACGGGCTCCTCAGTTTATAATATTGAATTGTTTTGCATTTAGAATTTATCAAATTGTACTTTTTTGCCTTCATTTCGGCGAATTCAGTAATCAATTCATCAAAGTCAATACTTTGAGCAATATTATGTACTCAATTGATATTATTATTAGTTAGTGGATAGTTTCTCTTGAGCTAGAGTTGATCTTAAGTATTCTTCAATCAACTTTAATTTGCTGAAGCTTTTTTCACACGAAGCAGTCGAAATGGGAAGAGTCAGAAATATTCGTGGGGCAACCAATCAGACCTAGAACTCAAAATTTAAAATTTTTTGTTGTATAACGGAGTTATAAAAATTCAAATCTTCCTCATCTTGCCTTGACAGATCTGCTACCGCCTGTTGCAAATCTGTAATTGTCATGTATAATTTTCATTTGTTCATTTCGCTAGTTTGTTTCAGTCAGAAGAACATTAAAAACGTTGTTCATTTGCATTTTAAACAAATCTTCAGAATTCACACTGTTTTCTTCTTTAATTCGCCTATAACGTCGATGAGAAAATTTAATATCCATATTCATTGTTAAAGCACCTATACAAAAATTTGTTCAAAACATTGAATTATGTCGACGCTCTTTCCAAATCTGAAATAAAACAAAGTGGTTCCCATTAAAGATTTTAGAGTGATTCCTTTCCTTATTATCAGTAAAAGTGAAGTATTTGTATCATAAGATATTCAAGAAATAAAATTTGACATTTCCGTCAAAAATCAGGTAGCCATGGGAATAAAAACCGAATGAAACAACTCTTATTCTGACAGTTCAATTCCATGTTATAACAAAAATTATTAATAATGATGAAAATTTGTTCAAAATCAGTTTTTACTTATGAAAAGTCTTCATTTAATGCAGAAGAATATCTGTAACATTTAAAAAAAAATAATAATAATATCACGGAATTAAACTGTCAGAATGAAAGTTTGTTCCATTCGTTTTTTATTCCCATGGCTATCTGATTTTTGACGAAAATGTCGTATTTTATTCTCTAAATATCTGATGCTACAGATATTCTACAGCATTAAATAAAGATTTTTTATGAGTGAAAATTCATTTTAAACAACTTTTTATTTTTGTAATTTTGCTCTAAAATATACAAGAGAGCCAATATCCTCACAATTTGAAAATCAAATGTTAAACTCTTATGTTTCGCGTTTCGTTGCACACCCTGTATAGATTCGTACAACTATTTTCGGGCAGTTTCCCAAGAGGTTATGGAGAGATGCATGTTTTTTTTTTTTGTATAATGTGAATTTTCCAATCTTTCCGGAGCCTTAAGTGATAAATGAATGAATTAGAGGCTATAGCAAATAAATTTTGAGCTGCACATTTTCTCAAGTGTGCTGGCGAACCATATTATACTTTTTTTCAAGATTGAGGGAGCCACTGAACATCTTGTCATCTTTCTCAAGTGATTTTTTGACAATCATACAAAAAGAAAATTAGTGATCATCACATTCTCACTCAGGCATAAGTCCTCTTTGCACATCATATTTTCAAAAATCAATTTGGTTCGCTCATGATGGATTAAAATTGAAGAAAATTGGTTTATTCGCTTTGCCTTTGAATAATAGCAAGAAAGTAACAATGAAATATCAACAATTTATCATGGAGAAGAATATATACGAAGGAAGCAACATACTAGAAAGAGTAGTGAAAGGAATAGATTCAAAAAATTAATCGAAAAATAGACCTTTTTGGAATAGAATGAACGTAAAAGTGCGCAAAGTAACATGATATTTAGAAATGAATAAAATGCAATAGAAGATAACTAGATGGGGAACTCTATTATCAACGTGATAAAACAAAAGCGGATATTATAGGAAATACAAAAACATAGAAGAAGTAGAACAACCACAACGGGGTACCATAAACCAAAGACAGCTAGAATTGTGGAAACATGTGTGGAAAGAATAGACAACAATCTACTTCGAAGTCCGGATATAAAAAATAAAGTAAAAGACAGATCTTGGTAGATCGGAGAAAAAATAAGACAACACTATAAAGAAAATAGACAGCAAAGGAAAGATTTTGGAATCACCTGATGATGATCGAAAGATCGAAGCGAGTTGGGGTGAGCATTATGTTGTGTATTGTGATTTACTTAGTGTTATGTATGATTTGCGTCAATATTACATTACATAAAACATTATCAGTCATATTATTGAAATTCGTAAGACATACAATTTTCACATGATTAATGTAGAATTATCACATTTCATAGATATATCAATATGAGCCGCGAGGTGTGCACTTTTGGTTTTCCCATCGACTATTTTGTTTCTGTTCAGTTATTACAACTACAAATCACGCTGTTTGAAAGCTGCGAGCGGCAGATTAGAATTTGACGGGTAAATTCTGAAATTATCGAAGAAAGCGTTTGGAAAATGAGTAGGGCGTATCACGTCTTGCTGCAGGTGAAGAAAGAAAATTAATGAAAATCGTGAGTAAGGCAGGGAGGGATGTTGAGACAGCAGCAGCGAGTGAACGCATTTACAACATGATCCTCGTCGTATCTGATGAAGCGTGCAAATGTAGCTCCTTCATTTTGCTGGAACACTCACGCCCTTGTTACTGAACTAGAATCTAGAAACGTTCATTCTGTTTAACGAGCATCCTTGTCTTATGCCTGCCTGCTACGTAAGTAATGTTTTATATTTTAATTAATATTCAAAAAGGAGTTGAATGCTTTCACCATACCACCCACGACTCGTAATTTTATTAAATAATATGATGGTATGGAGTAATATAACAAGAAAAGATTAAAAGGAGCGACATTTCGAGCGTCTTCACTTTTGGATTAATTTTGTTGGTGCGTTACAGCACTAGCAAAGTAAAAACCTCTGCTTATACAGTGCATCAGATGATGGTCTGCAGGGATTCTTCCCGAAATATCTAACTGATCTAAATATAAAAGAAAAGACTTAGTCGAATTTTTCTTTATTGTCTTCCAGTTTAGTCTTGCTTCATTTGGCTAGGAAGGCTCTGATACCGTCAGAAAAAAAAATCGGATCCTTCTCGAACAAAAATTGAGAAACGCATACTTCATTTCATCAGCTGGATTTTTTTTTTGGTAGGTGCTTCTTCAATACTCGGAATGAATAAAAGTTGTTGCTGGCAAGGTCTGGGCTGTAAACTGTAATTGGTTAAGCTCCTGGAACCCATTGTCGTGGAGCAGCAGCATCCCATCGCTGAGCTCTCCCTCAGGATTGCTGTCTTTAAATTTTTCAAAACCCTAGCATTTGAGGAAGATAAATTGATCAAAAGCACACCTTCTATATCCCAGAAATATATGATCATCACCTCCCTGGCGGACGACTCTTGTTCGGTCTCCGGATGCCAGTGGTGAATCCATGTTTCATCACTGCCTTCATTGAGCAGATCCAAATTTTTCGTCGAAGTCAGAACACGGCCTTGTTCTACAAAGGTGTCAGCATTGGTATTCATCTTGCACTTAGCTCAGACATCATCAAATGTTCATACAGAATTCTCAGGACTGATGCTTCTGAAATGCCACATTCTGTAGCTCATTGAGAAACTTTGTTAAAGAACAAGCTTCTCCACTTTCGTGGCTGCTTCCACCGGTCTTTCACTGCGCGGATAATTTTCAATGGATGTATGACCTCATTTGAATTGTTTAACCCAATATTATATAACGTAATAGGATTCATTTCCTTCCCTCACTAAAAATTCTATTCAAACTTAAATTTTCCATTTTATTCTAACTAGCCTCTTTTAACGTGCCATCACTAAAACGAGTGATGAGCGACTGAACCAAGGACTAGTTACCTGACACGTACGGACATGTCAGTGGCTCCTCTAGTTGTAGTCCAGTCAAGTTAGCCTTAAAAATAGGGGTACCCTTGCATAAATACCCAAGAAGCTGAAAATCGACATGAACGTTAGAAATACAATTATAATGAGTAGTAAAAAGTTCCCATCGATCCCATGTGTGCAAAAAATTTTATACGAGGTCAAAGTTCACAAAAATGGGTTTTCCGGGTTTTTAAGTGAAACGGTTGATTTTATGATAAAAGTAGTTGAGATGAGAATTGTAGATCTTTCAATTCTCTACAAAAATAGTTTCCACCCCTTTTTTTCTAAGACTCGCCATTTCTGAGAAAAAGCCATTCTAGAGTTATATTCTTAATAATATGCATGGCTACGCTGCCTATGTACATTATGGACGTATAATATAGATCAAACTGTTGATCCGCGTAACTAGTACTCGTACATTGATATTGAATGATAATTCTGAGAATATGAAATGAAAAGACACCCAATCCCACATTTTATGTGACCATGTGGCCTTAAGCAGCATCTGTCTGCTGTTCAATTGTCAATGTAGCAGTGCCCGTCTATTACTTACTTTAAATTACTTGCATAGATAAATTACGTTACGTATCTTTTGCAAAACATACACGTAATAAAAAACGTGTTCAATTAGCTTGTTTTCCTCCAACCTCGGCTACTGCTCATCAACATTTTTATCAAGTATATTAGCAGCTCCAAGTGTGGCTTGGAAATCAACTGGACCTAAAAGAGTGGGGTTGGAAGCTAATAAATAATATATTGGAATCAATCCACACTTTACTTCCACCTGCACCAGAAAAGCTTCTTAATACTATCTTTTATAACTGCAGAAAGGGGAGTAATTCGAAATTCGGCTGCAAAAAAGTAAACTGACTTTGTTCACCAGCATGCACCAGCTGTCAAAGCCAGTCGTGTTCAAATACTAAATCTTCAACAGAAGATAATCGTTACATCAACGAAAAAACAACTGTTGAATCGCTATTTGAACAATTTACGTCAACTCAGGAAGATGAAGATGAAGAAGAAGTTGAATAAGAAGACCTAATATTATATTAAACTTCAATAAGAAGACCGTAAAGTAGGCCTTCCGGAAAAACCACATTGAAAAATACGCGCAAAGTACACTTACTCATAGGTGGCGTGAAAACGTGTGCATATATGGAGAATATAACTTAAGAATGGCTTTTCTCAGAAATGGTAGATCTTAGGAAAAAAAAAGTGGGGACCATTTTTGTAGAGAATTGAAAGATCGACAATTTGTGTTCAGGCTATTTATATCATAAAACTGATCATTTAGCTAAAAAATTCAAAAAACCCATTTTTGCGAACTTTGACTTCGCATAAAATTTTTTGCACACACAGGATCGTTGGGGACCTTTCACAATTTCATTATAATGGTATGCTTGACGTTTATGTCAATTTTCAGCTTCTTGGGAATTTATGCAAGGGTGAATGTCTATTCTGACTGGACTATTGGTTGAACCACGTATTAAGCATCCCTATTATTAAGACAGAAAACTTTTGAATCTCCCCTCGTATCTTAGTTTTCACATTGTTTGCTGTGAGTACCAAGTCCTAGAAAAAATATATAAAGTGTTGATACACACAATGTTTTTTGAAGAAAAAGTGAAGCTATCCGTGAAAATGAGGTTTTATTCGTAAATTAATTTCAGAGCATGATGTTCTATTAAAAGATTTAAAGAAATTCGAGCAAGTCCACCTCATTTTCCTCATTCATCCAATATCTCCAGTCCTTAAAATCCAAAGTGATCGACAGAAAAAAAAACAACTTAATCCTCTGGCGATAATATTCTTTAGCAGCGCTATTCAATTGCGTTAATTACAGCGGATATAATGGCATACATAAATACGGTAGGCAAGTTAGTATTAGTAGCATTTATCTACGCGGCGTCGAGAACATCCTTTGTCCCGAAATGCCACTCCAACCAGGGATGGATTGAGATAAATTGAAGCTTGCAGAAAGCAGAATCGACCTGGGAATACTGCTTCATATTTCTGGGAGGAGTTTTCGCTGAAGAGAGACGTTTCATGCTTTTTAAGCTACTCTTTAAAGAAGAGAACGCTCATGGATGATTGAACGATCTTTGAACAATATTCTCTCCTGAAATGTTGGAGCTGGGCTAATAAACTATTGCCATGCATTCACGTTTTGTTGCTCCAAGTATATATTGTGGCCGTATTATTCATATTCTGGCCGTAGAACAATGTAAAGAGACCTATTCAACATATTGTACTCAAATGAGAAACATTTTAGTTTCTTATTTTTATTGAATTCTAGTTTATAATAAAAGCCTGTTATTTGAGGCCAAGAACTTCAGATGACGCTAAACGTTGCACCAGTATTAGGAGAGCCGACTGCGCCAAGCGTTTCCTCACATGACACAACATTTTTTCCAATATTGGCAGCTTTTACATTCTTTTGGATGGGACAAATTGTTGTGTGTCAAGCACATTGATAAAAATGTATTGCTACCTCTTATCTTGACAGGTGAGTTGAGCTATGATAATCTATAACTGAGTTTCTAGGGTGAACGTTTTGTCGTCTATTCGTGTCTGAATCAGCAGACATAATTCCCCATCAATAAGATGAAGTTGGCATTTTCGGGAATAGACACTGTATAGAGGGTTGAAATTCTTATGACTTCCATATTTCTACCCTAAAAATGCAAGGAACTTATTTATAATCTATGAAAACTGGGTTAAGAAATATGAACTTAAATAGCAACATTTAATAGGATTAGAAGTCAGATACGCATGTGTAATTCACTGAGGTAATAGTGCAGCTTATGCAAAATTTATAAACTATATCCTTTCCAACTAATTTGTGTTTCGTCTTAACCTCTTAATATTTATTATCTATAAATTCGGAAGGCCACATTATCATAAGTATATCGTTATTGTGATAAGATAGTCCGTACAAGCGATGAATGACGAGTGAATCTTGAAAAATGAAGACTTGACCGGTCATTGAATACTAACCTCTGGCAGTCCTATTTGCAATGCATAAACCACCAAATTTAGAGGTGACTGTAAAAAAACTAGTTTTCTTCTGTCTTCATACAAATCCAATTAACGCGGTGTTAATTAACATTTGATGTGTTCCGCTTGTCTCATCAGTTTAACGGATCCAACAACGGTGTTTCTTCACCTAAAAACTGTAGTGGCAGATGCCATGATGCATTGCCCACAGCTGTGCCTATTATTTTCTAATTGTTGCCTTGTTCGGCGTTTGGCAACCGTTGTATTGATTGATTGACGAATGATTGTGAAGTAAAGTTGCGTTGAGAATTAACGATTTGGTGATTTCATGTTACATGAAAGTTTTACTGGGACGGAACGACCTAATTACACCTCAGGGAGAAGAGACACAAACAACGTGTGTTTATAATTGTTGGAATAGTTTATACACAGATTTATTTTATGAGTACCACTACTCAACAGCTGACTGAATCTAATGCAAAAAGATAATTATGAGATTATTTGATGTTTTTTTTTTGTTTCATATTGGGATCTCACTTGTGTACAAATAAAACTAGAGAATGTAGTAGACACAATAATGCATTCATCGATTATTTCAAAGTTCTTCACCTAATGATGTCAACTAAAGCGGGAGCTCTTTTTCTGAGACATGGTTAAAAATCAGAAATACATGTGTAACTTATGAAAGTAATAATGTAGATTAGGCAAAATGTATGAATTTTACTTTTTCTAATTTAATGGGGTTTGAATAAATTTAGAAAGATGTATCATCAGTTTGTTTGTGTGATTTAATATATCATAAGATAATTCGTGGAAACAATAAATGACGAGTAGATTTGACAAATGGTATGTGTAGTGAGCGTGTGAACTCGATCCTATATTTACCAATCAGGAAGAGATATTGTAGCTCCGCGAATAAAGACAAAAAGAAGGTCAAGCTTTTGAAAAAATCTCGGAAAGCTTCCTTTTGTGGTTTTAAACAACATTCCAAATATCCCCGCCGATGCATGCGCCGTCAAAAATGTTATGGGATTAAAGGTCAAGATAAATGTTTTTTCGCAAAAATCTTGCTAACGATAACTTTTATCGAAAAAATAAAAGTGATCAAATTTGTAGCTCAAGCCTACAAGAAACATATCAGTACTTTTTTTCGTAACACAAATAGTTTTCGAGAAAATCTGATAAAAAAAATTCTGATGTTTATTTCTCTTATAATACATGCACTACTTTCCACACCATTTTTGAGGTAGACTACAAAATGCGTTTTTTCAAATAGTGTCCTCACGTTTAGTTTTGTTTGAAAAAATTTGTTTATTGAAGAAAATAATTGAATTATAAATAATTTTTTATCAGCAAAATGATTTTTGATAAAATTATTGGTTATTTATGTATCTAGTGCGCGAAATTATACTTCGTTGTTTGAGAATGCAAGTTTTTTATCGAGGCGATAGCCGAGACACAAATCATTCGAAAGTTCCAAAGAAATTTCGTGCACAAGTTGCATACAACATTCTTTCCACATACGTCAAAAAATTATGAAAAAATATTGAAATCATATTAAAATCATATTAAAATATAAATTATTTTCATTTATATTCCAAAAAATAGTATATTATGCTACAAGGACCGAATGACTGTCATTTTTGTCCGGAATAAATTTGGCTGCATTCAGTGAAGACAAGGGCAAAGCCCGAGGCAAAGGCGATGGCGAAGCACGAGGCGAAGACGAGGGCAAAGCTCAAGGCGTAGCTCCGTCTTAGATCATAAATAATATCTAGATGGAAGGAGTCCTATATCACACAATACATTCTTGCGAACGGTTATGGCAGAGAGAGAGGAAAATATAGGTTACGTGGGAGGGACAAGGAAATAAAATATGATGAAAGTAAAATGAAGCGAAACGAACTGCGCATGTCTATCGAATTTCATCTGTCATTTATAAAAGTAATGTTAAGAAGATGTACTTTGCAAATAGAAAATGGCGAATGAATATGAATATTTTTTACAGAAATAAGAACTTATTACATGAAGTGTTTTTCATTTTGCGGGCTTGACAAACCGAAATTTGATTATTGTCACGCTTGCGCAGTTCATTTCTCCAGCTTACTTACAATATATCTTCCATCTCTTTCCGTCGTAACCGTTCGCAGTTTCTTCCATCTAGATATTATTTATGATCTAAGAGCTCCGTGCAGCCAAATTTATCCGTGTCAATAATGACAGTCGTTCAACGTCCGTGTTGCATACGATACTTTTTGTAACAAGTGCACCGAAGTACCCCAATTATCAAGCTTATCTTATCGATTTGACAAACAGATTTTTGCAAATGCAATCACATTACAGTAAACTAATACAATGAAGCTTAACTTACATGATTCATTTCATTGATTGATATTTTTCACATTTTCTGTGCTTTCCCGTTCACAATAAATGCACTTACTATAACGAACACATTCTATAATACAAATTTTTTTCAAATATCAATTTCACATATATCAATGAAATTAAAAATTCCAACGCATCCATGATCCATGATCTACAATTCAATTTTTACCCAGCGGACAAAAATATCCATTTATTCCCAGTCAACAGAGAATTAATGGAAATTGTTACCATGGTTTGGAATTGAGAACTTTCGAAGCAGAAGTCAGATCAGTAATAGGGTAATAATAATAATTTCTCCAACACTGTTTTGGAATTTGCATATTCCATAACCAAAAATTATGTTGGAACGAATGACATTCCAAAAAATCGTTCAGAATGATTCCGTATGCCGTTTAGAATGATTCTGTAAGCCTTTAGAATCATTTCGACGAATCAGAAGCTGTTAGTTTGGCTACTACCATGGTTACTTCCTAACAATTCAAGTATTCATATATTGGTGAGTTTCCAAAACCTTGTTAGAGAAAGTATAGTCTACAATATGTTAGGAATGGCGTATTCTACACTCGCGAGCCTTTGGCTCGGTTTACAAACTTCGCTCGTTCAGAATATAGGCCATTCCAATAATTATTGTAGAATATACTATTCCAGAACGGTATTTTTATAGACACAAAAAAAACTTGCTCTCTTGTGAAAGGCTAGAATGAAATTCTCCATTAATAAACGCGGTTTTCACCGAAAAAATAATTAATAAAGAAACATTACAAATCACCCCACAATGTTATTGTATATTGTACTTAATGCCAAAGTATCAATTTCTTCTTTGACATAACTTGTATCCTGTTTTATGTATAGCATCTTAAGCGTGAGCCTTTTGTTAAGGGTAGTTTCATTGTGAAGGATACAGGCAGTTTTTACTTATTACAAGTACAAGGAAGTATTGTAAAACCGACAAAATTCACATATCGAGATTTTGATGGATATATCCGTTTTGAGCATCCCTGAATTCATTTTGACTATTTTTGGCTTGAGGTCGGTACGTATATTCGTGCGTGCGTTCGTGCTTACGTAACTCGCAAATCTCAAAACTGGTTAAATGTATAATGTTGACGTGCACTTTACTTGCAACATTTTTCGAATAAATTCAGAATGATCAACCGTAGGATGTTGAAATTCAGTATTTGAACTTGATGTATCAGAATGGTTATCTGCTATTTTTGTAAGAATCGGCCAGGCCAGAAATGCACTTTACTTGAAACTTTTTTTGAATTTTTTGCAAAAATTTCGTATAAAGAATAAATCGAAAAGTTGAAAAGTTGTTTCAAAAAACATACGTTTAATTTGGAATCTTTAGGCTATCGATTTCGGATAATCATCCATCTTCAGGCCTTGGCTAAAAAATACATTAAAATTACAGATTTTGAAAATTTTAAATAATGTTTTATATAAAGTTTTATAATTAAATTTAAGATTAGACTAATCGAGTTATTTAATTAATATTGAAAAATCATATTTTTTATTTGACAGTTGAAGATCAGAAATCAGAACACGTGTTGAAAAAATATTTGTGAGGTTAAGAATTTAAATATAAGTATAGATAAAGAGAAGTAGGTGCATGCAATATTCGAAAACAATGAATAGGTTACCGTCAAAAGTTTTAGAAGCAGCTAAGGCCCAGTTGTACAGTCTAAGTTTATCCAAAGTTTAGTAAAACCAAGTTTAATTTCTATGGTTACAATTATTTCAGCAATTGTAACCATAGAAATTAAACTTGGTTTTACTAAACTTTGGATAAGCTTAGACTGTACAACTGGGCCTAAGTTGGTAAAAAAGTCATGATTTTGTTCAAATTTAATAACATTTTGTTGTGAAACATTTTAACGTGTGTTTCAGTCAAGTGTGCGAATTACATTGAATTATGGGTGGAGTATTGTTTCCGGATTTGTATCATGTGTGGTGTCGGGAGAATGGCGGTAATAATTTGAAAATATGATTTTCGGGGAAAACAGTTTGCTCGTTCAATATATGTTGTTCTTCATTATTTTGAAGGTGTTTTAAAATTTCTAGTTTTTCTAAAAGAATGAGTTTTTTATAATTATCTTCTTTGTGTAGTAATTTACTGTTGTCAATTGTATATGTATATATATATATATATATATATATATATATATATATATATATATATATATATATATATATATATATATATATATATATATATATATATTCAATGATGTACAAGTAAGTCACGTGATGTTCACGTCAGATTTTTTTGCTTGTTCCTGTTTTGCAAAATGGTGTTATGCGTGTACGCGCATTCTTGATCATGTCACTTGGTATTATGTGTCCATAGCTATCGGCTGCTGCAATTTAAAAGTTTAAAAATAATTTTTCTTTCATAAACAAAAGAAAGATTTAGGTTCTTTGTTTTTCTAATTATTATCAGTAGGTAATTATAAAATGAGGATGTTTGTCCTCAGAAATACATGTGTACAATTCGTTTAAAATGTAAAATCTTCTGTTAGTACAATTATTATTTTTTGTTGATAGTTTCAAGTATAATTCAAAATTATGTTAATATGTAGCACTCCTGAAGATGATCCAGGTGGAGTTGAAACTAGGGAGAGAAAGAAATTAAATTTTTTTGACTAAATTCTCTCATCTCTATTTTTTATCATGTAAGTTTTGATAGAATAATCCAATAAGACAATATGAAATTATGATATGAAGGTATCCCAAAATTCACACAAGAATTATTATTGGCCATTACGCATTCTTATCAAAATTCTCCAAGACTGTTTTGCATAAATGTGACTGAATTTCGTTGATCCAGCGTTCAATTTATTTCTTCAAACCATGGGTAGTCGTAGGCTTGTTGGCATAAGCCTTAGACTTGAAAAAGCCAAACAAAAAAGTTGTACGGCGTTAAATCGCATTATCTGAGCGATCAGTTCTGATCACCAAAACTGTAAATTACACGACCAGGAAGTAACTCAAGCACTAATTGGTTTTTCGGGCTATATGGCATGTAGGCACAAGATATTTCGTAACATTTTTGTTATTACATGTACATCAGGAATTAAATATTTGTAGCATGGAAGTAAATATGTTTTTATCCACAAAAAAGTCTAGTCTTTGGAGACTGAGTTGAAAGATATAGGTATATAACTAAAATAAAAAACCTTTAGCAGGGTTAGGAATCAGAAATACATGTGTAACTAATGGAAGTGATAGTGCAGTAGTTAAGTCTCCACATGATGCAAAATTCAACCGTATATTCTTTCAGTCATGAAATCTGTACATATTGAATCAGCCTGTATAAATAACATCCTGTAATTTCCCAGTGAAGTTCGTATTCTTTATCTTATTTCATTTCCGAGTTACATATCTGAAAATAGTTGTCAGTATCGGTGGCAAATACGTTCTGTTTGGCGAATAGTATGTATGTAGTGTGTGTGAACACGCCACGCGGCCCATATCGGGGTCGGGGTCGGAGTCGCAGCCACAGCCGGGGGCGGAGGCCTGGCCTCGCCAGTCGAGCCTGGTGGTCTCGACCAACGTCCCATGGCGTGAGCGCGGTACAGGCTTTGAACAGCTCCTACGTTTATAGGATGAGATACGAACGAGCTTTTATATATTGCTTACCAGAAATGATACCTAACGATGTCAAGGATTTAAATCTAATGCC
This sequence comes from Dromius quadrimaculatus, assembly GCA_963989225.1. Lineage (NCBI taxonomy): Eukaryota > Metazoa > Arthropoda > Insecta > Coleoptera > Carabidae > Dromius > Dromius quadrimaculatus. The sequence continues at coordinate 12,949,991 of OZ022328.1, forward strand.
GGTTTTACACATATTCTGCAGAAATAAGTATTTTTCCGTGAAAGAAGAACTTTGCAGATATATAATTCTGCCTAATAAAATCAATGTAATTGCTTGTAATTTTTCTTGCTACCGAATACATAAGCTTTTCCTCTATTATATTCTTTGAAACCGTGTTGAAAAGTTATAAATCACTAGGTATTTGTGTGTATATTTCCTCTTTGTTAGAAGTCGCCGGGAGAGCATCATGTAACCGTTTCTCGTTGGCACGCTCACCGACAGCCGTCTAGCTGGAAGCTTTCACAGATTACGAGGGAAGCCACGCTGTGTGCTCTCCATATCAGCGATCCCTGCCGCTTCGTGCTTCGTCCTTCACCCTTCCTATGTTCCAAGCCGTCGTTACGCCGTTCCGAGCTTTAGGCTCCGAGCGCGCTCTCATTCATGAAATGACGCGAGATCACGTCGCGAGAGAATTTCTTTCATTGGGAGAGGACGTCGCACTAGATGTTCTTTGTTTTCGGTTTATGCTTACGCTTACATCGGATACAATATTCCATAACTACTGTAATGTGCCACATTTTGTACAAAATTTATTGTTACTTCTAAACATCTCGCAATGGCCAATTGAAGTTTTCAATTGTCCGCTCCTTGATAAAGGACTTATCCAGTCAACATTTCCCAAATTTAAATCCTATATTAGGAACTTTCCTTGTCATAAGGAAATCATAGTTAGTATGGTCTTTATTATTCATTTTATTTGTTAATAACATTGTATTTGAAAAATATAGATTCTCGAGGTTAGTGCGTTTGATTCGTTCCGTTGTTAGTTTTTCTCATGTTGAGAGGGTTCAAGGTATATTTTCTTTCCTGGAAGTTCATCTTGAAAGGATCGTTTTTCGAACAAACCAGATCTTACCCTTTCTCATTGTAGCAAGCGGCTGCTGTCCTGACTTCCAGTGAGAGCGTTTATTTTCTCGTACCTATTTAAGTGCCAAGAGAACCGCTATGATCTGCATAGCGGACCCGTTATAAATTCTCAGAATCTTATTTTTTTTTGCTCCTTGGAGACTATGTCTGCTAGCAGTGACATATTACATGTTTAGAGGTTGAATCCTTCCCACCACAACCTTTTCATAGTGATTCCGGAATAGATCCAATTGTATGAAGGTGTTCTGTTTACTCAGAAGTATGAAGACTATCTGTCCTTTTCTTGGATAGTTAATCTAGGAAGTCTTGCTTGTCTCTGATTTAGTTTTGTGCCATCATTGTAACAATGTTCTAATTATCTGTGGGAATCTTTACGTTGGTTATGATTCCTGTATTAATCTGATGTCTATACCTAATTATTAGGAGTAAAATATCTGTTATTCTGAAAATGATTCATCCAAAAAGAGTTTCATTTTTTGTTCACTTCTCTGCCGGAAGTCCTGTTAATTGGAAAAAGCTCAGAATTTACTTCAGATTCAATTCTTTTTGAATCTCGGAGTGTAGTTGTTCTGGTCCTGCTAACAATGAATGCTTCGCATTGACTTATTGAGTGTTCTTTCCATAACTTCCGCATAGTAGTTCCTGATTCAGTCTCGTTGTATGTAGATGCTCTGCCTACTTATCAGGAGTACGGAATTCGCCCTGTTCTTGGATGACTCATCCAGGAAGATCCTAGCTTGTCTCTGATCAGACGAATGTGCCCTACAGATAATGTGCCATCGCTGTAGCAATGCTTTAATTTCCTGTCCGATTCTTCCCATTGAAATACTGCAAGAAGATTCTGGACAAAAAGGTGGTAAATCTGTCTCTTCTTTAGCTTCTTCATATGAGTCCTATTATCAATCTGACGTTCTGTCTACTCACAAGGATAGTTCGAATAGTTCTTGGCTTGTGCAAAGTATATAAGACTTGTGTGTTCAGTAGATTTGTTTTCTGTCTTATAAAATGGATATAATTGAAGCTCGAACTGTAATTGAATACTTTGTTTTATAAGGCTTAAGACCGACAGAGATAAAAAATAAGTTAGATTCTACAGTAAAGAATCTGCTTCTTCATTTTCGACGATTGAAAAGTGAGCGGCTGAATTTGAACGTGGTCGTTCAATGATGATCCGTGCAATGTCCAAAATCATTCGTGACCGACAAAATCGTTGCAAAAATCCATAATACCATACTGGACGATCGTCGACTGCAGGTTCCAGAAATTGCTTAAATTGAAAACATCTCTTCATCTCTACCACATTTTACGTGATGTTTTGGGTAGATATGTGGAAGCTGACTGCTAACTTGTTCAAAATTTCATTTTGTAAATGAATCTTGGATTCATCACTATACGCTAGAGACAAAGCAACAATCCAAACAATGGATTGAAGTAGGGAAAAGTGCGCATAAGAAAGTCAAAATACGTAGTTCCATCTGCTGGAAAAGTCTTCCGAGATTCTCATGGTGCAATGCTCATAGACTATACTTTGGCGTCCAGCGATTCTTATCTTTCCATCAACTTGAACAAATGGCTTGGGAGCGAAGATTCACTTTGCTCATTCTGCAGACTTGGTCGCATCTTATTCTAATGTTATTAAAAAGTTAGAACATCGTTGGACTAAATGTATTGAGCTGCAAGAATATTATATAGAAAAATAAAAAAAAATGTCCGGAAATCTTGCATTTTCTTCATCAGGCCAATAACTTTTCCAACTACTCTTGTAGTAGGAGTTAATATCTGTCATTCTCTTGGATGGTTTATCCAGAAAAAGCTTTACTTGTCTCTAAAGTGGTATTGGAATTTCTTATACTGCATAGTTTTGTACTATTCTACCTCCTATATACATTTTTGTGACCGAAATCATGTCTGATGAAGTCCAGATTTTTCTTTTTTAGGTGTCTAAGTGCAGTATATTTGGTTCTGGGTGACTATATCTACTGACAATAAATGTTTATGGGTTTTATCTCCTTCTTCCATACGTCCGCATATAGCATATATGCATTATGGACGCTTGGCACATTAATTAAGGAAAGAAACATATTTAGTTTGTATTTGATAAAAATTAAAAAAAAAAAAACTAAATGTTGAATTATGCTCAGATATCCAAGTTTCTAACCTAAACAAATCAAAAACTTCTGTTCGCGTCTGAATCGGTAGACAGAATCCTTAGGCCCAGTTGTACAGTCTAAGCTTATCCGAAGTTTAGTAAAACCAAGTTTAATTTCGGATAAGCTTAGACTGTACAACTGAGCCTTAGTCGATGAATGAAGGTAGTGTCTTCAAAAAAAGTTATCGAGAAGAGAGTAGGAGCTGTATTTCTGCCCTCAAGAAACACATAGTCGTCATGAAGCTACTATGTTAACATATTATGTACATAAAAGTCTAGTCTTTGGAAAATGAGTTGAAAAATATGGATACGTCAATTTAAATGACTATGTAATTAAATAAACAAGGACAAAATAACTGAGGAACTGCACTTGAGCCTGAGACATCCGAGAAGGGTGCACTGAATTCTTCAGTCTATGAACAGGTATTCATAAGTTTCTAGATCGGGAAATAAGGATTAAAAAAAAGATCAAACTTCGAGAAAATTCCAGAAATGCTGGATTTTTGCATGAAGTTTTCTTATGTGGTTTGAAAGAATATCCCAAATATCTCTGCCGATGCTTTGGCCGCTAAAAATGTTGAATGGAGTTAAAGGTCAAGATAAACGGTTTTTCGCAAAAATCACGCTAACGGTAAGTTTGATCGAAAATATAGTGGTTATATAATTTGTAGCTTAAGAAATTGCCTACAAAAAATATATGTATATTTTTTTTCGTAAGATTAATGGATTTTGGGAAAATCCGATTCAAATAGTTCTGACATTTATTTCTCTCATGATACGTATTACGTGCACTCCTTTCTACACCACTTTTGAGATAGAGTACAAGATGCGCTTTTTTTTAAGTGATTTTCTCACAAAGTATTAATTATTTATTATTAGCAAAATTACAAGGTATTTATAAAAAACATGTAATTAGTTAGTTTTGTTTCTATATCATAAAAATTTTTTAGCACATTTTTTAGAAAAAAGCGCTATTGTATTCACTCTGGCTGTCTGGCTGGCTGGCTGGCTGGCATGCCGCCGAGCTCTCAGCAACTATACTATTTACAGACTTGAAACTGGTACTAAATAAAAGCTGCTGTTTCGTAGGCTTGCACAAATTGCTTTAATTCAAGCTCAGTGATTGTGGAAGATTAAATTATTCAATTACTTGTTCAAGTGGAACAATACCCATAGACATATATGACATTAGGGATATGGCAACTAAAATTTATTGAAGTAGATAAAAATTTAGTTACAACTTTAGCCGCGGGTGTCAGTATTATTATGTACAGTTGTCAAATCTGTCCGGGATTCATTCAATGACTTGTTTGACGCGAATTTGAAGCTTATTAGAATGCGAATTATTATTATTGGATAAAATTTGTTTACTTTTAGTGTATCTTTTTTTATATAGCATTGATAAAGATCAAATTATCATTTTGAGGTACAGCACTTGACCTCCTATCAGTCAATAACTAAACAATGAAGATTAAAAGATATTTTTGAGTTTGTACATGCATAAATTATGTACCTATCAGATAGTCAACTTGAAACTAGTACCAAATGGAAGCTGCTGTTTCGTAAGTTTGCCCAAGCTGATTGATTTCAAGCTCAGTAATTGTGAGAGATGGTAATTTGCGAAATCTCTGAAGTAACAAGCATTCATGAGCTGTCAAAAATGCGCTTTCATCATCTAGATGATTCTTCCATTTTTTCATAATATCTGTATTGAAACAACGCGTTTCAATGTCTGTTTTGTAAGTCGAAACAAGACAATTTCAGATAAATGCGAGTGTATCCGGGCAGAAATAAGCCAGTTTCTGCCCTAGAGGAGAAACAAGCTTGTTTCTGCCCGCTGAATTTGTTTCTTACATCGTTTTATCACTGGCAGAGTTGCATTTGCTCATTGTCAACCTCTAAATGAAAATCATAAAACCTCAGTTGATTTGACAGTTGTTGTTTTCGTAACTGTAAATCAAATTAAAAAGACGACTAATTTCAAGAAGAAAAGTATTAATACGATAATTTCAAGTACACCACAATATCTTTTTTATAAAGCACAAGCAGCTACTCTCGACTTAACCTCAGCTGAAATCGTCTTGTTTCGTCCCTAGCCACACAATATACTATTTTTCCAATTTTAATAACAAAATTTACTATAGAACAGTTGAATGATTCATTCTTGATTATTATGGTTTTTCTTCTGACTCCAGTTCAATTACAATGTTCAACTCTTCATCATCTTCTTCTTCCGTCTCCTGTATTTCCATAGTTTCAATCAAGAAACATGATGGATCTACATCTTCAGTAGGCTGGTCATTATTATCAAACGGATCAGGTGATACATTCAAATAACCCTTACCATGACAATTACTGCAAACTGTTGAGCAGTATAACCTAACTTTTCTGCAACCACAGTTCAATACATCTCTTGGTGCAATTACGAAAAATAGAGCTGAGTAGACTATCAAGAGCGAGTGAAAGAAGAGTTTTAACTGGCTTCAAAATTTGATCTTGCAACGTCCATCCCTCGTCTATAGGGTCAAGCTTGTTACCAAGTCATATTTGCACTTGTTAGTAGACACGATATTAATGTTGCCAAGCAGTACCAGATGTTGGCGAAAGAGAAGATAGTTCTACAGGTTTTTTTAAGCTGTGCTAATTTCGCAAACGTTAAATATCTGTGATTATCAATGGAGACACAGATACCGTTAAGAAGTGCATACTGTACGTTACAACTTTTTGAATCGAATTTTCTCAAAAACCATTAGTCTTACGAAAAAAAATAGGGATATGTTTTTTGTAGGTAATTTCCTAAGCTACAAATTTAATGATCACTTTTTTTTCGATAAAAGTTGACGGTAGCGAAATTTTTGCCGTTTATCATGATCATAAACATTTCTAGCGGCGCACAGTGTGGGAAAATAAAAATATAATGGGATTTAATTTTAAATGTCAACTTCTACCGATTCGTGAACCGATTATATCTATGTGTGGTTGGAAAACAGCTTATAGTATTTGCATACTAGGAAAAAAATGAGGTATCTTAGAAAAAAAGTAGAAATTGAAAAATACTGACATGAATTTGATCGTTTGATTTACACTTGACGTGGCGAGAATTCGCGTAAAGTGTTAACCCGATTACTGAGAGATTTTACCTACAACATTGATTTATCTCCTATTTATTGTAGATCTTGTATTTTACCAAGGTAAATACAGGAATATTTAATCAAACTGATAATGATAAGTGTGTAAAAAATCATCTATTGAATCAGAAGACAAAATAAACATTTTTAATAAGAAGTTATGGATGTAATTGTGCTAAAGTTTAGTTATTCCGCATTATTTCAATGGTAAAGCATATACATATTATAGCATCGAGTTTTTGCTTTCAGATAAAGTTACAATCTCTTGCGCATTTTCGCGATATTCATACATTTTCTTCAATTTTCAAAATGGTGTTCGAAATTACGAGAAAACTGATATTTGGATTTCTAACGGAAAAAATAAGTACTTTGAGGCCATTTTTTGCTTTTTTTTAAAACAAATACCAATTTATCTAGTTTTCTGAAGCTGCGAAAAAAGAAATTAAAGCTTTATGAAAGACCTTGTGTTTCAAATTGGAGCAAAAATGGATTGCAAGTTGTCGACATCGCGAACGTTTTTTAAACAAGAACGTAGACTGGTTGAAGGTTGATATAAATTTGCCACATACTGTCGCACAAGAAAGCTCATCTTATTCTTATTCTATTAAATCAGGTAATTTGCGAAAGAGAAATGCCAAATGTTGTGATAGAACTAAAAAGCAAAAAATTCGAGGTTTTTTGGAATCGACTAGCCCTGAAGAAATCTTCGCAAAGCGGGTAAAAGAGACTCTGCTGCTATCACATATGAATTGTCAATTAGTTCATCGAAAAGAGCTCGTGAAAGGATGATCAGTGATCCGGTGTCTTTATCTGCAGATGAAGCATTAGGTATGAGTATAGATGCCAATTTATCAACTCACCAATATGAAATAATATACGCCAGAGTGTTAATAAATTATCTAAAAATCTATTACCGTCATATGATCAGATAAAAGATGCCAAGAAACAATGCTATCCATAGAGAAAAACTGTAACAGAGTCATCTGCTGGATGTTATTTACAATCGCTAGTTGATCATAGCATCAGGCGTCTATACTTAGTCCAGAAAGAGGTTTCAAGTTCTATCGATTAGTTGAAAACAGGTTTGAAGGAACTTTCATTGTTTATTGAATGGGGCTGTGATGAAAATCTATTCAGTACTTCCATGGTACCTATCCAAATGAGCTAAAATGCAGGGGGAGAGCAAATAATAATATGGTAGATTAAGCATTACCCTCCATATCCATTTCCAAGGAGCCAATTTTGTAAGAAATTGTTGAAACGGAAATTGATTATTTTAAAAGTATTTTTCATTGTTATTTTCTTAATAGAACTGATTTCATCACTCTGTGTCCATTTATTTCATCATTTTGACACAAATTGTAACTATTCATCAGCAGAATATTTATTTAGTATCACTGGGAATTAAATCCCTCTGGATTTTGATTTTCCTACACTGTGCGGCGCATGCATCGGCGGGGATATTTGGGATGTTGTTGAGAACCACAAAAGAAAGTTTCATGCAAAAATGCAACTTTTTTTTCTCCTCTATGCAATGTCTTTATTCCCCGTATTATACAATGGTTGTATCGAATTGCGCTGCGCGCAACTGTGAGACTGAACATGAGCCCAAGACAACCTAGAAGGGTGCACTAAAGTCCTCATGTTGGGCCGAAATCTTCTATGAATAAGTGGTCATGTGTAACAAGGCTTACTTCCACATACACTCTACTTTTGACACCGCAATATGTAGATACTTAATATTCGCTCTTTTAAATACAACAAACTCCATTTCACGCCATATTTGCAGCTCGCAGTTGTAAGTTTTTTTGTGACTAATAAGTCAATCAGTTGTTTTTCTGCCAATAAGTCATAAAAGAATTTTAAATTAGTAAATTTATATATTTAAGAATATTTTACAAATAAAGAAAAAATTATTCAGTCAAGAATATTTTATCTTCAGTCATTTTATTCACGGTTTATGTGTACGGTTATTTTATCCACGATTATTCTGTCCACAATTACACATTTTGTTGCGGCTATTTCATCACGATTATTCTGTTTGTGGTTATTTGAGCGTGATAACAATTTGAGTAACAAACCTTTAACAGGGCTAGAAGTCAGAGATGCGCGTGTAACTCATGGAAGTGTTTTTTTACAACTTTTTGGAGTTTGATTTCAATATTTCACTAAATTTTAAATGTCTTAAAGCATCCTGAATTCCATCTTGCACACTATTTATTTCACAGCAATTAATTATGAGTTCTATTTCCTGTTAATTCTGACGTCCTGCTTATTCATTAGGAATAGGCATTAGGCTATCTGCCTTTCTCTTGGATGGGCTTGTTTCTATTTTGGTGATTGTGCCCTTATTGTAACAATGTCTCTATTCGCTTTTTGTCCCTTTCTATTGAAATTTAGTGACCAAGTTCTTTTTTAACTAGGTAGCTAGATACCCGATTGTCCTTACTCTTAAAGTACTAAGGTATTCGTAGTGTTTCATCAAGACAAGAAATCTTGTCTTGATGACCATTTCTTGTCTTGTCTTGATTTTCAAGACAAGAAAATAAAAATTTCTTGTCTTGCCTATTTCTTGACGACGCATTTCTTGTCTTGTTTCAAGAATTCTTGATATTTCTTGATCTTGATATTCAGGGGGAGTCCCCTTTTTCTATTGTTTTATCCAATCCGAACACTCAGTTCAGCGTTAGTGTCTACCCTTTATCCTCCCTGTCAGTTATGTTATGAATCGATTCTAGCAACGTTTTCATAGATTGCCACCAATAGAAATAAATGAAAAATCTGTCATTCCCTTGTTTTAATCAGTATTTGCAATTATTATTGTTATGTGATATAGCATTGTTTCTAAGAATTAGAGTATTGGGGATTTTACCTATACATTTTTCTTCTACATAAACGATTTAATCACTGGAAACTGGCGACTTATGCTTTCGATATGTATCAAATATTTGTTTTGAAAATCATAGTTACCGATACTTTCCACTTCTCCGACCCATATATGATAGGGAAAGTATTGAAATTGTGATTTTTTGATAGTTCGAGATTCTGATGAATTTTCCCATTTTAGACCCTACTGAACCCAAAAACAGGTTTAAATGAAATCGGTCGGTCTGTCTGTCTGAGAGTATAATAATTTGAGAACCCGTATTGAAAAGCTAAGTTTAAATTTGTAAATGAGCTTTTTCCACTAGAAAATCTAGAAAAAGACTCTTCATTCTCAAAAATATTTATATTGTAAGGACTAAAATATAGCCGCCATCTGTCACCATGACAATGACAGCTGTCATTTTGACAATGACAGCTGCCACTTCGACAATGACAGCTGTCATTTTGAAAATAACGTTTTCACTTTGACAATGACGCTGTCATTTTGAACTGTCAGTTTGACAATGACAATTGAAAGTTGGTATGATACTTCCTAATTCATGAAACAGTGATGAAACTGGCCATGAAAATGTGATGACCACAGCAGATTTCCATATTTCAATAATAGATTAATAAATACGCAGATTTGAAAAATTAATTGTCAAGATATCAAGATTTCTTGACAAGAAGTCTTGATTCTTGATAGTACTTTCTTGTCTTGTCTTGGAAAATAAAAAACACTTCTTGTCTTGGTCTTGTCTTGATTTCAAGACAAGATCAAGACAAGATCAAGACTATTTCTTGATTCTTGTGAAACACTAGGTATTCGTGTCAACTTGATTTTATTTCTCGTTCTTAGAGCATTGAGTTGTGAATGCATGTTTTCTTGTCCTGATTCCATTTTATAAATGACCATGTCGTCTATTTATTTGTTCCCAATCATTTACAGCAGTATTATCCGATATTTTTGGTACAATTGTTAAACTCGTGTAATATTTGTATAAATAAGGAAATTATGAGAATTATATTATGCAAGCGCGGTATCAGTAGTTTAGTTTTCAATTACAATTCATAATTGTAAAATTCATCTCCCGTCTGCACTGACAATCCACATCTCGCGTCGACAGCTGCTGTTGTTGGCTGACTCTCTTCTCATTACGCCAGCTACGATGTTCGCTTGTTATCATGCTGGATGTCGCCCATGGGTAATTGTTTAATGACTTGTCCGTGGTAGAAATAGGCCAAGAGATTCGACACCACGACACCTCGCAGCTTACAAACTCTCAACTTTGTCTCACAACTTGCCTCTTGCCGCCAAGTTTTTACACGAAGACTTACACCACTAATTCCACTCGTCACGCCTCTAGATGTTATTTTAGAACATGAAGATTTTACGCTTTTCCCTGATTTTAACTCGTTTCAGAAGATGAAAACGTAGCATAATAATTGATCGTTTACCCATTTTCGGCGAGTTCTCATTCCGTTATCGATCGAAAAAGCTTCACATTTTCTGATAAATTTTAACATTTGAATGAGCACAAAAGACCTTTCATACTGCTTTGGGAATTACAGTGTCATACAAATTTAGAAACCTCCAGGTAATATCTCATGTACGAGTAATTTGAAAGCACAAGTTGTTACAAAATTTCGCCTGACGTCTTTTTTTGTACAATTGTTTTCCTAGTGCATACTCATGTCGCCATCTATGTAGCAGATTCGCACTTATTTGTAAATAGTACGTTCATATGACACGGGATTAAAGCGCTCTCTTTGGGAGTCGACGCGTCTGCTTTTTCCTCGGTCTCTTGCTTCCGAGCTGTTGTTGCAGACGTTTGTTTTTGAGTAGTCTTGTGATTTTTCTTGTTATTCTAAATTTGGTGATTATTTTATTTAATTAAAATCAGTGTTACGATTTTGTAAGTATTTCGTTTATTATTTTGTTCACGTATTCCAAATTTAGTATTATTTTTCTAGTGATTTCGTTTGAGGCGACCCGCGTGGTTAACCTTTTGTTTTCCAAATTTATTTCTTTCATCCTTAATTATTTGTTAGTTTTTTGTGTTCAGCACCTTTTTACTACCTTGAAACTTTTATACCAAATTGATATTTTTGTTCTAAATTTATTTTTTTTCTAAATTTTACAATAGCGTATGCAATAGCCGTTCCGGTCGTAGGAGCTGGTCTTCTCCTCTTTAGGAGGTTATTATTGTTTGTTGTCCTTCCTCGGGAAGATTCGTTTAACTATTTCTGATGTTTTGTATTCAGATTAGTTCTGATAATTATTACTATTGATAGTGTTTCGTACACATGTCTAGTTGCTACCTGCCCTAGTTTACCATAATTTTCCGTCTACAAGAGTAGACATTCCTTCTTTGTAATTTACCGGTTTTTTTGTATTTCTGTTTTAAATTTTTTTTACTACCAAACGCGATCAGGCGGATATCGATTCGGTGATACGCGAATTTTTTTATATATACACTCGAAGTAATAAAACCTACGAGATTTGTGGCTATCTTCGTTCCTCCCTTTACCTTTCCTCACCTAAGTATGTGTGCTGTATGAATGATTAGTGAAAGTGGTTGATAATATATAATTTAACTATATTTTGGATCCAACGCGTTGCGGATTTGTCATTCAACAACTCGTAGTTTAGTTTCTTACTTTGTTTTTGTAGTTTTTTTGTTTCCAAAGCTTAAAATATTTTGTTGTGGGCTTTAGTTCCCGTTTTTAAGCTGGAAAATCCTACGAGTTTGTGAAGATTGATCCAATTTTTTTTAGTAACGAACCACGTTCGTAAATTTATCGACTCGACGCTAATAAATCCTTTTTCTTGTCCTGCTAGACTTTGTATTTTCTGTGTTTTTCTTCTCTTTAATGCTCAGCGTAGTTTTTTTACTTTGTAAATTTTTAGTGCACTATTTAAAATCAGCCAAATAAATAACTTACTGATTATTTTATTTAACCTTTACTTAAATTTAGCGTCAATCAGCAGTACATTAAGTTTTTGCCACCAAATAGTGAAGAAACATTACCTTTTTTAATTTCCTACTGCCACCTTGGAAATAGGAAAAGGTACACTGGCGCCCAACGTGGGGCCATTAACTTTGTTCAGCCTTGAATTTTGTTGCAATTCAAATAAATACTTTTTTGCTTCTCCAATTGGTTGCACAAACTTTGACATCGAAAAGAAAACTGGAAATATTCATCCTGAAATCCTTCTACTCTTTTCTTTCTATCATTACTATTTTTCCTCTAGCATATGCAAGATACCTCTACAACTCCTTTTTGTGCAATTACTAATCAAATAAACTTTTCTGAGGTACATACCAAGATGAAGCCCGAATGCATCGAATACCTTACAGAGGATGAGTTGCTATATGAACTAGGAAACCGAGGTGTTGAAATCAATAATTTGTCGGTGGATTTAAAACCTATATTGAGAGGATTGCTGCAAGTTGAAGGAATAAATGGGAATCCATCTCCTATACCACACAATTATATACCAGCCACTGAAAACGCGACATGTCAACAGAAGCTACTGGATTTACGTGGTAAGATAGCCCAAATCAATAATGATAATTCTCGTGCTATTTCGTTGCGATTAGATTACCTTTACAATCGCGTTTTACGTTTAAATTCAGTTCAACCTTGTCCAAACCTATTAGCTCTTATAGCTGATTTGCGAACACAGCTCGACAACTTTTCGCGATTACAAGCTCCTTTGGCTGAAGCCGATCTTATTTCTTTCAATAATCAATACGTATCCTTACCAAATTCTACTCCACCGACCCCAGTAGAACATCAAACTTTGATTGACACCCCAAATTATTCTTCTTACGGTTTTTCACAACCTTTAAATGCACCATCACAACATCTATCTCTACGACAACCTATTTTTAATTTGACTGTTCCATCTCCAGTCGTTTCACCGTTAACAAATAATTTACAACCTACTTATTCTTCAGTTCCTGACGTCTATAAATGGAATTTAAAATTCGATGGTACCGGCAGTGTCAACTCTTTTTTAGAACGTGTAACTGAACTAGCTACTTCTCGAGGTGTTTCTTTAGCTAATTTACCTAAACATGCTAGCGAACTATTTACTGGACCTGCTTTAATTTGGTTTCGTGCAATTCGAGATGATATTCAATCATGGGATGATTTATGTTATCGCTTAAGACAAGCTTTTCTTCCATCAGATTATGAATTCGAACTTTGGCAAGAAATACAATCTCGTACTCAGGGTATTGATGAAAAAACCGAACTTTTTGTTGCTGTTTTGAAATCGTTGTGTAGCCGCTTACAAATTAAACCAGATGCAAAATCTTTTCTAACTTTGGTTTTACGAAATTTACAACCTCGCTTTCAGCAGGATATCGCCGTTTTGCAATCTCCTACCATCGAACATCTTATTAGTGTTTGTAAACTCAAAGAAAACACAGATCATAGGGTTGAAAAGTTTAAACCACCACCTTCTCGTACAAATAAATTACTAGAGCCCGAGTTAGCTTACCAACGTTCCGTTGCATCTTCTTCTCGTGTGAATACTGTGCACACGACACCTTCTAAAAATCAAAATACTCGTAAGTGTTTTAATTGTGGTGATCCAAATCATTTAGCGCCTCAATGCCCAAAGCCTCATAATAAGCATTGTTATAGTTGCGGTTATAAAAATGTCACTCGTTTTACATGCCCACATTGTTCAAAAAACGAATAGGATCGCGTTGTTTCAGTCGCCGACGCACACGATCTTTTATTAAGACTGACCGTTCAGCTTGGAATGACTGGCTGGAAACTGTAGCTAAATTCTGTAAAAGTCCTATCATTTCGCCTATTATTCATCATCCTAATTTAGACTCGCGACCTTTTGTTAAAATTCTTTTCGGAAAAACTCCTGTTGTCGCTCTATTAGATTCGGGTGCTAACGTTTCTGTACTAGGAAATAAAGGCATTTCTTTACTTTCTGCTAATAATATACCCCTTTTACCTTCTGAAGAACCTACTGTAACTACTGCCGATGGTGCTTCTCAACAAGTCAATGGAAAAGTTACCGTTCCTATCACTGCAGATTCAGTCACTCATTATATAAACTTTTTAATAGTTCCTGCTCTTGAACAATCTGTCATATTAGGTACCGATTTCTGGCAAACTTTCAATATTCATGTCAATTTCAAAGATAATTTATGGAATTCTAGGCCGACTATTAATGCTTTTAGTTCACTACATGATTCTACCGAATTAACTACTTCTCAAACTGCTGCTCTACAAGTAGTCATAGATTCTTTCAAAGAACTTGGCTCAAAACCTCTTGGACGCACTCAGTGTCTTACGTATTCAATTGATACTGGCGATGCCACTCCTATTAAACAACGATATCATTCTGTCTCTCCAGCTATGTTGTCCATCTTGCATCAAGAATTAGATAAAATGCTTGCACTCGGTGTAGTACGTCCTTCAAAAAGTGCTTGGTCGTCCCCCGTTCTAATCGTGAAGAAAAAATCCGGAGAGCCCCGTTTTTGTTTTGATGGCCGTAAACTTAATTCAGTTACCAAAAAGGATGCTTATCCTTTACCTTTAGTCAATGACATCTTGGATCGATTACGCGATGCTAACTATTTGTCTTCAATTGATTTAAAAAGCGCTTTCTGGCAAATTCCACTTGATGACGCTTCTTGTGAAAAAACCGCCTTCACCGTGCCAAATCGAGGTTTATTTGAGTTCACGCGAACCGCTTTCGGTCTTACAAATGCTCCTCAAGCCTTGCAACGATTAATGGATGCCGTTCTTGGTCCACTTTTACATAAGTCTGTTTTCGTTTATTTGGACGACATTATAATTTGTACTTCCACCTTCGAAGAACACTTGTCAGTACTTTTTGACATTCTTAATCGACTTAAAAATGCAGGTCTTACTATCAACTTTGGAAAATGTGAATTTTGTAAACCCTCTTTAAATTATCTTGGCTTCGTAGTTGACAAACAAGGATTACGTACCGACCCAGACAAGGTTGCCGCCATTAATAACTACCCTTTACCACGAACAGTTACGGAAATTAAACGATTTTTAGGTTTAGCTTCCTGGTATCGGCGTTTTGTACCTCAATTTTCATGTCTTTCAGCCCCTATCACTGCTTTAACTAAAGGAAAACGCAAATCTAATATTGTTACTTGGGATCAAGAAGCTCTTCAAGCTTTTGATAAATTAAAATCTTCACTCACTTCTTCACCTGTTTTGGCTAGTCCAGATTTTACAAAACCATTTACCATTCAAACAGATGCTTCAAATTACGGCATAGCCGCTGTATTATCTCAAGATTCCTCTGGCGAAGAACATGCCATTGCTTATGCAAGTCGTACTCTTACGCGCACTGAACGTAATTACTCAGTTACTGAACGCGAATGTTTAGCCGTTCTTTTCGCTATTACCAAATTTCGTCCTTATGTCGAAGGTACTTCTTTTACTGTTATTACTGACCATCATTCACTATTATGGCTTATGAGAATGCAGGATCCCACAGGTAAACTTGCTCGTTGGGCTGTTAAGCTTCAACAGTTTGATTTTCAACTTTTGCATAGACCTGGAAAACTAAATACTGTCCCAGATGCTCTTTCACGTGCCCCATTAACAATTTCAACTTTATTTGTACCAGCCGATAACTCAGATCCATGGTATATAAATCTTCGTACTTCAATTCTTGCTTCTCCTTCTGATTATCCAGGATGGCGTGTAGAGGACCAGACAATTTATAAACTTGTTCCGCAGAACCGTGCTGTTAATTTATCTCCATGGAAAATAGTCGTTCCCTCAGATCTAAGGGATGAAATTCTCAAAGAAGCTCACTCTGCTACTACTTCTGGTCATTTTGGCGTATTTAAAACCCTTCGTCGTCTTTCCGAAACATACTATTGGCCCGGTATGAGACATTCCGTACACCGATTTGTAACGCAATGTAAAATTTGTTTATCTCAAAAACCTTCTCAATTACCTTCTTTAGGCCATATGGGAGAGCCTAAGAAAATTAACTATCCTTGGCAGGCCATCGCCATTGATTTAATGGGTCCTTTTCCTCGATCATCACATGGGAATATGCATTTATTAGTAGTATCAGATTGGTTTTCAAAATTTCCTTTATTATTTCCACTTCGTCAAGCTACTTCTAAAAGTATTACTACTATTCTAGAACGTGATGTCTTTCTTCTCTTTGGAGTCCCTCAAATTGTAATTTGTGATAATGGTACTCAGTTCAATTGTGACGAGTTTCGTCGTTTGCTGAAAAAATATCAAGTTCCAAAACTTTGGTACAATGCTAAATACCACCCGCAAGTAAATTTTGTAGAACGCACTAATAGAATCATTAAAACCGCTATTCGATCCTTTATTAAAGACAACCACCGCGCTTGGGATGTGAATTTACCCCAAATTGGTCAAGCAATACGTACTTCTGTTCACGAAGTTACTGGTTTTACTCCAGCATATCTTAACTTTGGCCGTCACGTACCCTTATCCGGAACTTTTTACTCCACTCCACCTGATACCATTTTATCTGATACTCCAGCTACTTATGCTAATTCATTTAAAGAATTGCATACTAATTTCCAACTAGTTCAGAAGAAAATTATATCTTCATATGACCGCTCCGCTAAACGTTATAACCTTCGTAGACGTTCTTTAGAATTCTTTGTAGGTGATTCAGTTTGGAAACGTAATTACGTACTTTCTGATGCTACCAAACATTTCTCTGCCTCTTTAGCTCCTAAATACATTCCTTGTGTAATACACAAGAAAATTTCTAAATTAGTTTATCAACTTCACGACCTAAATGGCCGCGACTTAGGACGTTGGCACATAAAAGACCTAAAGCCTCATCCTTCTGATGATGATAATTCTTCAAATCAATAGTTTTGTTACAAAATATTTTACATTTTCTTAAAATTCTTTTTACACATATTTCGTTACGTCCCAAATCGACCCCTACTTATAATTTGCTACCTCCTATTTCGTCCCTATTCTTAGAAATTTTTCTTTTCAAGAAAAATTCCTTTTTCGTGGAGGGGCAGTGTTACAAAATTTCGCCTGACGTCTTTTTTTGTACAATTGTTTTCCTAGTGCATACTCATGTCGCCATCTATGTAGCAGATTCGCACTTATTTGTAAATAGTACGTTCATATGACACGGGATTAAAGCGCTCTCTTTGGGAGTCGACGCGTCTGCTTTTTCCTCGGTCTCTTGCTTCCGAGCTGTTGTTGCAGACGTTTGTTTTTGAGTAGTCTTGTGATTTTTCTTGTTATTCTAAATTTGGTGATTATTTTATTTAATTAAAATCAGTGTTACGATTTTGTAAGTATTTCGTTTATTATTTTGTTTACGTATTCCAAATTTAGTATTATTTTTCTAGTGATTTCGTTTGAGGCGACCCGCGTGGTTAACCTTTTGTTTTCCAAATTTATTTCTTTCATCCTTAATTATTTGTTAGTTTTTTGTGTTCAGCACCTTTTTACTACCTTGAAACTTTTATACCAAATTGATATTTTTGTTCTAAATTTATTTTTTTTCTAAATTTTACAATAGCGTATGCAATAGCCGTTCCGGTCGTAGGAGCTGGTCTTCTCCTCTTTAGGAGGTTATTATTGTTTGTTGTCCTTCCTCGGGAAGATTCGTTTAACTATTTCTGATGTTTTGTATTCAGATTAGTTCTGATAATTATTACTATTGATAGTGTTTCGTACACATGTCTAGTTGCTACCTGCCCTAGTTTACCATAATTTTCCGTCTACAAGAGTAGACATTCCTTCTTTGTAATTTACCGGTTTTTTTGTATTTCTGTTTTAAATTTTTTTTACTACCAAACGCGATCAGGCGGATATCGATTCGGTGATACGCGAATTTTTTTATATATACACTCGAAGTAATAAAACCTACGAGATTTGTGGCTATCTTCGTTCCTCCCTTTACCTTTCCTCACCTAAGTATGTGTGCTGTATGAATGATTAGTGAAAGTGGTTGATAATATATAATTTAACTATATTTTGGATCCAACGCGTTGCGGATTTGTCATTCAACAACTCGTAGTTTAGTTTCTTACTTTGTTTTTGTAGTTTTTTTGTTTCCAAAGCTTAAAATATTTTGTTGTGGGCTTTAGTTCCCGTTTTTAAGCTGGAAAATCCTACGAGTTTGTGAAGATTGATCCAATTTTTTTTAGTAACGAACCACGTTCGTAAATTTATCGACTCGACGCTAATAAATCCTTTTTCTTGTCCTGCTAGACTTTGTATTTTCTGTGTTTTTCTTCTCTTTAATGCTCAGCGTAGTTTTTTTACTTTGTAAATTTTTAGTGCACTATTTAAAATCAGCCAAATAAATAACTTACTGATTATTTTATTTAACCTTTACTTAAATTTAGCGTCAATCAGCAGTACATTAAGTTTTTGCCACCAAATAGTGAAGAAACATTACCTTTTTTAATTTCCTACTGCCACCTTGGAAATAGGAAAAGGTACAAAGTTCAACCACCTAGCGAGCACCAAGAACTGTAATATATTGTAATGCGATGCATCCAATTTGCGCATATCTTGGTGGTAAATTATCCACACACGGGACATGGCAAATGGACAGAATATCAGATAGAGGACCAGGGTACCATATGGCACTGTTTGTAGGGCAATTTAGCGCTATGACGATTAGTCTTAGTGCGGAATGTGGATAACCGAATCGATCCCTTATCAAAAACGGTGACACATTGCTTTCTATCTCCCTCTCTATCTGACTAATAAGGAAAGAGAGATACATTTCTGCCAAATTGCATGGAAAATTGCTGTTGAATATCACCATCAAATGCACAGAGTTATAATTCTTATATTCTGAAATATATTAATATCAACTTCAAACTTTTCATTGATCCTTGCAAATTAGTTTAGAATAGAGGACACTAAAATCATATAATTAATATGTAGTTTATTTGTTGGAATACCAATATAAATACGAATTATGAACTAAACAAATAGTAAAGTTAAAGTTTTACGCGGTAGGCAAAACTTCTGCTGGAATTAATTAGTAAATAGTTAACTGATAGGCCGTTTGAAGTTCCTGGCGCCGTAATAAATGAAGTGCAAGACGCTTCATCATCATTTTATGTAGCGTCATTATAAGCGATTGGTGTCTCGTCCGATTAATTTTCCTTGTAATATTCATTCGTTCACCACATTTGCTTGATGACGTTGAAGATTAAACGAATTCCTACCGACAGCTACCTTTATGTTTATATGCTTGCTATTTTATTAAGGCCTTTATTCAGCATTAATGATCGATTATAAATTGCGCTTTTGTGCTAGCATATATAATCACTATTTATTTTGTTGCTGAATTAAATATTTTAACGGATGAATAATTTGATATTATGAAGAACATTTATACTCTTTGCTAAGAAATCTTAAATATAACTTTTTATGGTAGATTATGGATTGAGTTTTACCAAAACAGTTCATGTCTTGGGCCAAAATCATTCAAGAAATTTCAGTTCGAAAAAGCTGTATTTTCCCCATAGAATACGAGGGCTGCCTTTTTAGTTTTGCATACAGAAATAGAAGAAGACAGTATATAGATTTTAGTTGAACCAAATTGGGAGACAGTTACTTCATTCTTTTGCTGGTACTGTCAAAATTGCATTTATGAAGACATCGACTACTTCTCGGGACTGTAAGGAGACTGATCCAACAATTCGACGTTTTGTTGCTTTAAAAATTCAATAGTCTTGCAAGCTGTGTGCGAATTTGTATTGTCTTGGTCTTGGTGGAGGATGATTCGTCAGGGTTGGTTTTCTGAAGCTCAGCAATTAATTTCGGCTAACAAAAGGTTGTCTAATCGGCAGTAACAGTTCTTTGATCTTGCAGAGGAATTATTGTTGATATATGACCTGATGCTTTTGGGAAAATGTCGTGACCATTTTTAGGACACACTTCTAGAACGAATGACTTATGTCAGATTTTCTTCAAATTGAAACACCTAAACATGACTGGCGTTTATTATCGGGTTTATATGAGTAAATCCACGATTCATCACCATTGTCGATGCTTTAAACGTTTTTAGAGTTGCATGCCTTGAAAATCTTGAGAAACAAGGTAAATTGTTGACTGTTTACTTGTGACTAAAGTGCTGACAGTCAGCGCAAAATTGGAATAAAATTTTAAATGGATAAACTATCACATACATGCATACCGATTGATTGAATGTTATATTTATATATTAGAATAACCATATGCAAAATGGCAAACAAAAACTTCATGGCTGAAACCACGGCAGACAGATATTTAAAGTGCACTTGTGCTACAGCGTTTATACCTAAACACAGAGCACATTTTTATTCTTAATGATTTCATTCTTTTTATGTTCACCAAATAAAAATGATATCTAGAAATGACGTTTGATAAGTTTGACGCGGTACCTCATAGATGTGAAATTTTTCTTTTGTAAATGTCAATTTGGAGACAGTAGTTGGTAATTAAGGAAACGGTATTGTAAATGGCATTGCTTTCGTCAAAATTGACAGAAAATTTCCTGGCAATTTGAATTAAAATATCAAGTTTAAAATGTCCAAGAGCCACGGATTCGCGCTGGCAGACAAGACGATTCGAACTTGGCTGCACAAAAAAATACTTTTTACTAAAGGAATTAGCCATGTAACAATAACAAGGTTTCTTATGTAACCAGCTCTCCGTCTATTACTCAATTTTCTTGAAGTCTGGGTGCTGATTTTTGAAAATATTGTCAAAAATTGATAATAAACACTGCCAGACACTTTCCACCAGTGGTAGTTTCTGGTAGACATTTCAAAGCTCGCAAGAATAACATAATCTTACGTATAGCCTGAGTCCTAATTTTTATATATATAATATTCAGGGAACAATTCCAATACATTTTGTAAACAGCCAGACTAATCGTAGAGGCTAAACATTCCCCAGACACAATCAAAATATAGCTGTGAGAAGAGGGCGAGGTCATTTTGAAATTGTTCTTTGAGTATCATATATAGAAATTAGGACTCTTTACTTTTTTGCGGGCTTTAAAGTGACTAGCAGGAATTACTATCGACGGGAAGTGTCTGGCAGTGCTGATTATCAATTTTCAACAATATTCTCTAAAATATACATAAAAATCAGCACTTAGGCTTTAAGAAAAGTGAGTAATGTCTTAACGTGCCTCTAGCACCTGTATTTCTGTGCCCTTTTTTCTCTGGAAAAAATTCGAAGAGTATAGTAGCTTTTTTTGGAATAACTGAACATTCTTTGATATACCTGTACTTCCTAGGGAATACCTGTGCTTTCAAAGGAGAACGCGTGAAATAGATGTATGTATCTCCTAAACCTTTCAAAATACCTTTATTTATTTGAGAATATACTGGAATACCTATTGGAGAAAGAGCCCAGATCCGCCAGACATTACTCATTTTCTGAGAAATAAAATGTGTGGAATAGAGTAATATTAGTATGTAATTTGATCGTATGCATATTTGCCAGCTTGAGCCGCCGGCCAATTTAAGATTCGAGGTACTAGAGGAAGATGTTTGGCCCCTACGATTAGTCTAGCTGTTTACAAAAAATGTTGAAATTATTCTCCGAGTACCATATATAAAAATTAGGATTGAGTTATTTTTCTGCGAGCTTTAAAGCGTCCAGCAGGAATTACCGCCGATTGAAAGTGCATAGCAGTGTTGATTATCAATTTTTAATAATATTCTCTAAAACAAATTAGCAATCAGATTTTAAGAAATGTTTTTACATACCTCTTGCACCTCGTATCTGTAAATTGGCAAATGGCTCAAGCTAGCAAGTATGCATACGATCGAAGTATATACTAACACTATATTCTATTCTACTCATTTTGTTACTCATAAAATAAGTAACGTCTGGCGGGCCTGGGATCTTGAACTGTCTATTTCCTAGAGAATAAGCCTGGATATCATGTTAGTGATGGACAAGACCTAGACCGAGACGAGATTCAAATTGTATCGGTATCAGTCTTGCTCTCCTTTTTGAAATGATGATCTTGATATTGATCTCGATATTGATTATAAAATCTTAGTTTCGGTCCCAGTATTTGTTTCAAAATCTTGGTCTCTGTTTCGAAAGTCTTGAACCTTGAAGAACATTCAATCTGATTGATTTCTGGTTACCAGTCCACACAGTTACATTTATAGAAGATATGTATAAGGTTTCCAAAAAAACTTGAAAAAGTCTCGTCCATATTGTTCTATATTTACTTGTAGAAAAACATAATTATCTCTAGAGCCGATCGAGACTACAATAAAACGTTTACAAAAATTTTGAATACAATAATATGCACAAAAAGTTCATTAAGTGAATTAAAAATTAAATCAAATGAATTGAAATGAAATACAATAAACTATTCTTATACAACTGCTATTTTTCAAATTTAATTGGTCATTGTAATTGAGAGCTGAACATCTTGAAATCGATCTTCTTATTACTAAGCTTGCTAGAATATCAAGTGCTTTGCCGTTGGTTTTTTTTGTGTATTGTTATCAATGTTGAAATCATGTCCCGTATCTAACATACGTGCCGCAAAACTAGATTGGTTGTGTTGCATTGTTTTTAATACATCACACATGCTTCTTTATCCTAGTGGTCATCTGTCTCTCTGTTTTACCGACATAATTACAGCCACAAAAACAGTTTAGCTGGTGAGCTCCAGATTTCTCTAGCTTTGGCATTTTGTAAATTTTTAAGCAAAGTTCTCTACCTATACATGTCATTGATTTGAATACAAGGTCATTGTTATATTTTTAATGATGTCACACAGTCAGTGTACTCTCACAAGTTAGGAATCAAGTAGAAATACTTTAGAATATTATGCTGTCTAATTTATTATTTTAGTCCGTGAGACAGGGCATAAATTTTTCGTTGATTACCGCTCACTTGAAACTTCGTGAGTGACTTCATTGTGATGAGTCCGACAGCGTTCACATTTGAAGAAATTCTTGATTTGGGGGCGTTTTTCAGCGAGAGCTAATTGAACATGTCAATTTCATGAAGTCTTGAAAATGTATTACCGTCATATTGATGTTTACACTAATCGAAAGATTTTTTGATTATAAAATTAAAAATGATATTGTCCGACATGAATATTGGGGGCCAGTGGTGAGTCCGACAAGCCGCACTTGTCAAAAGTACGTTGGTATGAAAACGGATTACCGCTAGTCTAAGACTTTGGGACGTGTTGAATTATTTTTTTTCTAAGATTTGGTCATTTTGTCCGACAAATTTTCGGGGGCGTTTTCTCAGTCCGACACTGAAAACGTGTCAGGATTATAACAGTTCCTTCATCAATGACCGCTCATCTCTATGTTTTTTATTTTCCATTCAAATAGTGTCTAGAACATTACGGTATACTTGTCCGACAATTTAAGTGGGGCAATACTTCAGAAAATCAAAAATATGTTGTATGAATGCGGCTGCGTTCATAGTCATATACAGATATGAAATGCATATCAAGTCAGTATGATTATTGATTATACATAATTAAAAAAAGGCTTGTCCACCAATATATTAATATTATTTTGAAATCAAATGTGTGATATTAAGTCAGTATACTGTGATAATCACTTCAAATATCATTCAAATTTACCTTAAACTGTGATATCTACATATTAATACGTCAAGAGCCAACTTTCGACCTCTTTTTAAGCATATTGCATGCACGGAGCAATGTGAGATTTGGCATACTCAAAATTTATATGGAGAAGATGTGCAGAAAGCGAAAATTATATATAGGTGTTCCATTTTAATCTATATATTAATACGTGAAGAGGAAGCTTTGTATCCCTTTTCAAGCATATTGAACGCACGAAAAAATTTGATATTTGGCATACTTGAAGTTTATATGATCGAGTGCAGAAAGCTGAAAATACATACAGGTGTCCCATTTTAATTTTACGACGTGAAGAGAAAACATTGTACCGCGCACACGACGTGATGTGAAACTTGGCTTATTTGAAGTCTATGTGGAGAATGTGAGATATGGCATATTTGAAGTATATCTGGAGAAATATGCACCGAATGGGAGAATGGCTGAAGAAAAATTTCAAAGATTTCTCTTCCTTTCCTATAGTCGGGGAAGAAAGTCACTTTGAAATATTGAATGGGAACCACTGATCCTAATTTTAGATTCGAATGGAGCATCGAATACCAATTTAATTCTTCTAGGAACTCCCAGAGATGGAAGATTGAAGGGAGTAACGTTCCAACTTAGCGACATAATAATATATTTCTTTTTCTGTTTTCTACTTTACTTTTTTTCAATTATTTTGTTAATGAATTATTCATTACTAGCTTATAAAGAACGTCCATTACTTATCTCTTGATATTAAATACGTCAAAAACTGAGTCATATATGTGCGAGCGTTTTCTTGTCGGACTGACGATAAGAACCAATATTTCTGTCGGACAATATGTTTTTTGGACAGATAATATGTATTCAAATTATGACTGTTTTGGTCCGACAAGCGGTCATTGATAAAGGAACTGTTATAATCCTGACACGTTTTCAGTGTCGGACTGAGAAAACGCCCCCGAAAATTTGTCGGACAAAATTACCAAATTTTAGAAAAAAAATAATTGAACACGTCCTCCAAGTCTCAGACTAGCGGTAATCCGTTTTCATACCAACGTACTTTTGACAAGTGCGGCTTGTCGGACTCCCCACTGGCCCCCAATATTTATGTCGAACAATATTATTTTTCATTTTATAATCAAAAAATATTTCGATTAGTGTAAACATCAATATGACGGTAATACATTTTCAAGACCTCATAAAATTGACATGTTCAATTAGCTCTCGCTGAAAAACGCCCCCAAATCAAGAATTTCTTCAAATGTGAAAGCTACGGACTCATCACAATGAAGTCACTCACGAAGTTTCAAGTGAGCGGTAATCAACGAAAAATTTATGCCCTGTCTCACGGACTATTTATAAGAAAAGACCTCGGTATCACACTATCCTCGATATCGTCTCGGTCTCGAAGCACTTGATATTGATATCGATACCGATAGTAAGAGCAATACCGAGACTTTCGAGACTCCTCTTAGTATTAATTTGTATTCAGTATTTTTCAAGGATGTCGATTTGCTGTTTTTTTTTTTTAATCTAAGTTCTGTGAATACACGAAAACTGATAATCAAAGGGTAGTTAACTTTCAGTTTCAATTCCGTTCATAAGTTGGAGAATTTAGCAGAATACCGGTAAAAGATTTCAGATTGGTTTGGGAGGAGAAGGAGCTTGTGTAACAATTCATCAGGCATGAGTCTGGAAGCACGTACAATTATATCACAAAGTAGAAACGTGAGCTTCAACCGTGAGCTTTAAGCACTAACAGGTAGAGATGCTAGTAGAGGTATATAACATCGATCTGCGACGCCCGCAGCCATTTCATTAGCATCAGCTTCGGTGGATGATGCGCGTCTTACGACAGAACACTGTTCACCCCAGCAAACTGACTCACCCCTGCTGCTGTCTTGCCTCTTTCCACTCTTTTTGCAGAAATGGATTTGAAGCATTTCCTGCAACAAAGGATTCTCAATTCGGCAGTTACTCTTTTTACATTGCTTGTTTACATAGAGAATCTCACCAAGATGGTTGTATCTATTTCATGTCACTACACTTTGTCGGATGTTTCTCCATTTCACGACAGAATATATTAATTAATTACTTCCAGAACGAAAATTATAAATGAAGATTAATCCAAACAGAAAAGTTGAATAATGATTAACTGAATTGGGTAAATACAGTTGAATCACTTATAGAAAGAAGGAAAGCCAGGAGATCGGGGAATCATATAAAATCAGAGCACGATTCTAAAATAAGGCATTAAATTATCTAAACCATTAAATTATGATAATGGAGCATGAGAACCACAAATGGTTGCTGATGAAGCACTGTGATACATGGGGCTATCAATCAGCTCTATCACAAATCAGAGATAATTCAAGCAATCCGTTCGTTATAAATGAGTTACAATTAATGTCACCATCTTATTTGTTCAAACCTCTTTTTTGAATTAGAAAATTCGATTTTCCCGATTGTTACATTGTACGAATTCAGCACTATATTAGAGTTCACGCTTTAAAAGTAGAAAAAATAGTTTTTCCAAAAGCTGACTAGTCCTCCTCTGCTTATTGACCATCTCACAGCTCTGAGTGTCTGTTCCAGTCATTCCAGTGTTTCTGTGGGTATACAGACCACAGTATATTTGTCAGGGCGTTCTATGGTCGTTCCAGTTAGCACCAACCGAAATGCCGGAACGGCACTAGTAGACTTACCGCTTTGCCGCAGATGTGAGAAGAGAGTTAATTATTAATTTGGTTTCAAGAACGTTTGCCCAAATGACTACAGAATTTAATAACGGATAGAATTAAACACAAGATGATATATCTCGGGGATGATAGTTATTCTAGATTTGGCATAAGTTGTTAAAAGTGTAGAAGCATACTTCTTGGAATACATATCTGACATTTATTTCATCCTATTATGTATCCAATTTCATGTGCTGCATAAAAATGAATACTTGGGAGCAAAAGCTGCACTTCTATTTTTCTTGGGAGGTACATAGCGTTCGCGCAATAGATACGTGATATTTTTCACTAAATAAGACTTGAATATGAATATTAAAATTACTTTTCATTAATTTTTATCTGTATAGAACAGAATATTTTGGAATAACTGCAAATTTTTGTCCATAAATCAGGATGTAGATGATCAAAATTATTTGATTTAAATCATGATTTGAATCAAGATTCTAATCAAGTGATTTTTTCCAATAATAATTGTGATTTCTGTTTTTTTTTATATTATGTTTGGAATGAAATGGAACAATTGTAAGTTATAAAAATCGTTGCTGGATTAGTATAGAAAAAAAATTGCGTGTAGCACCAAATACACTCTCTTTTATCTTTAGTAAGAATGTATAATAGATTTTTGTTTCATTTTATATAATACTGGCTGTCACCTGTGGTTCCGCCTGCATTTAGAAGTACTTTTTGAAATCAATAAAGAAAAAAAAATTTGCAGCAGCCGGGCTGACCGCGGGTTCTGTCTGCGTTGAACCTTGTGCTTTTGATATTTTGTTGTTGTTTTATTTGAGGATTACTCAATCTAATTAACTTTATCTTAAATATATGATGATTGACTACAGCATAAAAAAAAAAAAATATAGCAGCGACATCTTTACATCTTTAGGGATGGAATATCAAAAAATCCAAAATATGAAGACAAAGAAAAAAGAGCTATGCATTTTCTGAACCACTGATTGAAATATCAATTGAGAGAAATATTTACACTTCAGCTCAAGTCATACTTTGATGGTACCATGTCAGGAAAGTTCACGCGAGTGCCAACAACAACTATTTAAAGTTTCAACTCAATCGGATGAACGATACGCGAACGAAAAATACGTCCCGTGGACCATTTATTGAAGGTTAACAATAATCAGTCAGAAATCTTAACGCAAGCGTCGTCAATAACTGCACAAAATTCCAACTCAATCGGATGAACCGTTCACGAACGAATAAATACGATTTATGCGTCACTTATTGTACGTTGATGATACTATGCCAAAAATCTTTCTGCAAGTATCAACAATAACTATAGGAAGTTTAAACTCAATCGATCCAGCCTTTTCGGAGATTAGCTCGGACAAATTCAAAAAACGTGTGTTTGGGTTATGATATTCTGCAAATGACCAAAAAATTCTTATTGCGGATTCAAGAATGCCTCTATTTTCTGTAAAATATCTTAATTTTCTAATACCTGTACTACCTAGGATCACATGCACGTATTTTCTGAGTGTGGATATCGTAATATAGGAATTCAGTCAAGAGTTTTAATTTTTCTTCCTATTACAGTTTTGGTCTCACTTGAGCCATCCTCAGGATTGAGAAGAAGAACATATACTGTTCAATTTTAAGGACACAAATTCTTTTCACTCTTGAAGATGGTCCAGGAGAGACCGAAACTTTAGAGTAGAATGAAAAATTAACCTACTGACTGAAGTCCTATATATATTATTGAATGCTAGCTTTGATTACCGGAAAATGGCCGTCTGAATTATCGAGTTTTTATTGCTACGAAAATTACCACAAGTTGAAAATGAGTGCTAATTTTCAAGTAGCAATAAAAACGAAGCAATCCAGGCGGCAAATTTCCGTAGGAAATCAAAGCTACCACGAAATAGAAACATTTAATTATGTTTCAGGGTTGTCAAAAACCCAGGGATTTTCAAGATATGTCCAACCCACTGGGCAGAAATGGGTTGAGTTTTTTCAAAATAAAAATTCATTACATTTTTCATGAAATACAGGTTGAAAATAGTCACAAGAAACACTAGTTTATTACATTTACCATTACAATACGATGTAATACGATTTTTACTAAAATGTACAAGTTTATTCGTGATATTTTCATGCGAATACTCTTCTAGTGAACTTAACCAGTTCACCGTGCCGCTTGTGTTTTGATTTTTGGATGAACATACTATCAAGTTTGTAACTGAGTTTCAAATATGATAGTCATCATGCTGAAAATAGAGGGATTTGGAAGAAATTCTTCAATGAATCCTTCAACATGCCTAAATTTTTATAATAACTGGGTTTTTTCACGGGTTTTTTCAAGTGGGTTTTTTCGGATTGGGTGTTTTTATGAAAACCCTGCTTTGTTTTGACTGACAGATATTTTTTAATAAATCAAGGAGATATTCCAATATTCCAATAATTGTAACTAAGAAACTAAGGGAACAAAATAAAACCTAAATAAACAATGCTATCAAAAATTAGAAAACATGAAAGATTAGAAAAAGGAACTGTCATTAAATCCTCGTTTTATCAATAAATCGAATGATTACATTGATGAAGCAATTGAAGGTGCAACTTCTGAAAATACCGTTCTAAAGTGTTTTATACTATATCAACGGAAAAATTGCGGTAGCATTGGAAGACTAGGCACATTTCAAAAAAACGGAGATGAAAGCAATTTGGAATAGCACAGCAAAGCAACTAGAAAAGTAGTATTATCGCGAACTTGAAATTAGACTGAACATATTCAATAGTATTGAGCTTCTGGGTGCCAGAAAAGCTTGAGACACTGAACGAAGGGAACTTCCGACCAATTTAGACAAAAGAAAATGCAACGCCGCTCCATTAACAGACGGTAAATATGAGACAGTTAAAAACCCGTACAATAAAGATTAATCTGCGGGTCTTCAGAAGAAAATTTTCTTCATAGTAACTTAAGAATTTTGTTGGCGAGGTGAAGAGGGATTGTTTTTCCGAGTACATTACTTTAAAGAAGAAATGGATGATAAAGAAAATCTACTGATCGATTGGAAAATAATCCTTTATTCAGCAAGACTCAATAAGGTGGCGCTAAGGAACTGACATCTAATAACCCAAATCTATGTCCCATGGGACGACCGATGGGTTGTTTTTGGCACCCAATCTATGATACTACAAAGGAGCGCTATAAAAATTATCCGGTGAGTGCAAATTAATAGTCAGAATGAATTGAGAATGCAGCTGAAACAATTGGCTCCAGTTCGAAGGCCAACAGAATCTCAAATCAAAGAGATGTAGGTGAAATTCAATCTACCAAAATCAACGGACACTACACTGTAACATCTATTAAGCTATATACGTAGCTTGACTGTGAGCATCGCATAAAAATTGTTGATAAATTATGAAAAATAACAAAATATGAAAAAAAGAAAATATAAAAAAAATTATATTTGGCTGATAAGCTGTTATTGGCCTTGTCGTCAGGAGTAAGAGGTTGGTCAGATGTTGGGGCGTAGTTAGGCCGAATCTTCCAGAATGTCATATGAGTTTGAGCCACAATGCTCCGTTAGTTGTCATCAGAGAGTCACAAACATCAATTCCCCGCCATCGGGGTATTTCAGGTTTAGTTTAGGTAACTAGAACGGATATAAAAATGATACACCTGCCTCAGAGGTTGGATAGTATATCTGGTTAACAGATTGGCTGTTGAGTTCACCGAATAGATAGCTACCAGTACTATATTAAACATCGATGCCCGCGACACATGCGAGCTGGTCGATTTACCCTCTCTTGCAACCACACCGTTGCCCGGTGGTACTAGCTCCCAGATAGCTAAGTCACTAGCACTGTTTATCTCACGTTGGACGACACCTACTGATGGCTATTAGTCCCGTAATGCCGTATCAATGCCTGCGACACACGCAGATTGGTTGATTTACTCACTCTTGGAACAACATCGTTGTCGCAATAACACCCAGTATATGCATTTGGCAACAATCACCGCCGTCACTTGGTCAAGGTGTGAGCACCGATGGCATTGGTATCCAAGGTAGCTAAGGATACTAACACTTCAAAGGAAAATTATGAACGCTGATGATTTCCGGAAATCAACACGATGACGAATTCTGGAAATCAAAATTTGATTGGAGATACTTTAAAAATGATGAATTGCAATCGGTCAAAAAATGTAAAATTCGATTTTCTTTTAAATACTTTGATTCTCCCGAAATGCCCGTATCTCTTATGGTTTATTGTAAGAATACCTGTATTTTCTGTCCTTGGAATGACTCGTTGATCAAATTTCTTGCTTAATACCGACCTCCTGGAATATTTAGGAATACCTGTACCAAGATATATCTGTTTTTACTGTGGAAACTTCAGGAATACTTGTATATCCTGTGAAATTCATCAGTGGTTACCTTCTAAAAAAAAAAAAAAAAACATAGGAAAACTTCTCTTTGAAGAAACAAAATCTCTTCTGACTAATTTGAACGTAAATGTCAACTTTTTATATTATCCTTAGAAAGTGTATTAAGATAAAGCCATCAGAAATGTGATCATTTCCCCTTTCTTCTCCAATCCAAGTCGTTCGTTCCTGTTTTCGATTTGCGTTAGTGTTCGTGACGTATGCGGGAACACTTGTTCACGTTGATCTGGCGGCTGCTGACAAGCCGACCTATGCTCAAGTATCCAAGCGAGAAAAGCTCGCTTCTCTCTCTTTAGAGAGAGAGAACATGGAGAGCACAGTTGACGGTCGTTTCCGCCTCCGCCGCCACCTACTCCGTGTTATCACGACGCCCCCGGAGGCTGATCCGGTTGCAGACCGGAGACCCAAAGCGAGAAGGTTCCAGCGCGATAGAATGACAGCCAGCGATAGGAATGTAGTATTGTCCTGTAAGAGAAGGCACTTGAATATTTCCTGTCTTTGATATAGCTTTGTTATAATTTGAGTCCCAGTATTCGTTTTATACATCTAACATATTTTTGTTTGTTTCAGGTATGCAATACTTCATTCTTTCCTGATATAAATTGGAGAAAGGTGGAATGGTATGTTGAACAATTATTTCAAAATATTTTCTGTTTATCCTTCAGATCTCAGGTTTATAATGTAGACATTGTTATTATTTTATCCTTAATTAATGGATATTTGATCTTTGAGTCCTCCAAAAGAAGATTATATACTAATGACACAAATAAGGAATGTATAATACGGTTAAATCGCGGTGCGGCTAGATCAAACTAACTTTCATAAAATAAAATAAAAATAAATAATCCAGGATCACTTTGTATTCCCTCTCTGGAGCCCTAATTAATAAAACCCTGTAAGATTGTGTATTTATATTAAGAATTTGAAGCTCAATTTCGTATCATCCGCAAGACTGGGGCTGTTATAAAAACAATTAAATCCCGCCCTCACCACCAGAGGGCTAATTTGTACTTACGGTTATTAACATTTCATTTTAAAATCAGAGCTGAAATTCCCTGCTTCACAGATTATCATTTACCCAATTACCGTGAATGTCCGGACGCAGATTGCAACCTTGACTTGGTAGAGCTTTTTTCACGATTTGCACTTGAAAATTAGGGGCAAATTACGTGTAACGAGTGCGCCTAAATGATTATATTCTCTGGAAATGAGTGAACATCGTGGTGCTTCGTGCTTCCTTCTGAAGTCCGCGCCAGATTATAGTTGTGTTAATGGCTGTTGGAAAAATATTCACTTGGCCCACGAGATGTTCAGAAGTCTTACAAGCATACAGTATGTTCCCGCATTAAGTTTAATGGAATTAGAATTCACTGAATATTTTTATGGGGTAGGAAGGATAACAGGATTTTTGTAGGATATAGGTAGGCTATGTGCTTTTGATTATTGTGTATTACTCATGTATTCATGTGAAATGAATGAAATAATATATTATTAATTTTATCTGATCTGTGTCTGTTCAAACAAAACAAATATGTGAAGAGTAATTTGTATGAATACCCTAGTTATCACTTTTTGTATAGGTGACAACATAATAATATATTCTGTCGATTTTGAAATGAAAGATAAAATAACAAAATTAATTAAAATAAGTCTATTATGGACACATTATAATCCGATGTATTCATACTATTGTGCAGTGAACATATTGCGTACATCAGTTTTCCAAACGACCATTTTTTATTGGGATACTTTTCCATCGCGCTTTCCCGATACTCTTTTTTTAATTCGCGGACAATTAAAAATCAATTGGCTCGATTCGTACGGATACGACACATGAGTGGTGAAATTAATGAGGCAAAGCGGAACGACTTTTATGAAAAAAAAATCCAATAATTTAAAACGGGTTAGCCGGCTTGTTGCGCGTAGATTTACGCCCGTTTTTACAAATGTGTATAAATAAAGTCAGTTGAATTTTACGTTTTATTGGGGTGTTTCCGTATTTTTTTACATTTTTTTCCAAAGCTGGGTTTGTTCACAATTATTTTTGAATTAACTATACGGCTGTGAAATCCCTTTAATAAATTAGATTAGGATATAAAATATACCGCGAACATTTCGATCAATGGCTTTTTAATGACTTGAATAAATATTCATTCAGCATAGATGTGTGGAAAAACAATGCATAGTATGACTCGCAAATTGGAAAAGAATATCAGTAGCATGAGGGACACTGTTAAATAAAGAAAATTTGAAAATATAATAGCCATCGCTTGTATGCGTGATATGATATTGTATTTTATCATATGAATGATTTAAAATTGCATAATAAGACGGAAAGAAAAGGCAGTCACTCTGTGAAGAGAAAGAGGGGAAAGCAATGTAGAAAAAGTTGATAATTTTAGAACAAAACTAACGAAACAAAGAGGTACAAAATAGAAGTAGGGTAGGAGGAAGTATAATCAACCAGACATAGAGTTTTTAGGATGAGGAAGAATAATAAAGACGACAGCAAACAAAGAAACATCAAGTGAAGAAATTGTAGGAATAAT
The DNA here is from genome assembly GCA_963989225.1 of Dromius quadrimaculatus. Lineage (NCBI taxonomy): Eukaryota > Metazoa > Arthropoda > Insecta > Coleoptera > Carabidae > Dromius > Dromius quadrimaculatus. The sequence continues at coordinate 12,983,348 of OZ022328.1, forward strand.
AAGAAATTTGAAGAATAAAAAAAGTCGTGCCGCAAACGAAGTGATTGTAGAGGCATATAAACTACAACCAGAAATAATAAAATACTTGTGGGGAAATGTTGAAATGCCTGATAGTTGGAAGAAGTCCTTGATTTATCCTCTAGTAAAGAAAGTTGACAAATCTTGTATGAAGTGTTGGCAACCTGTTCAAAAAAACAGATTGAAGGAGGTAATTGAAGAAAACTTGAGTGTTCACTATAAAGCAAATATTGGAGAATCAGTTATAAGCATTTTTTGGCTGCTCATATATAGTTTGTTCGGAAAAATAATTATTAATATTAAATACAGTTACTGTTACTATAATAGGCAATAATTAAATACTTACCTGTTCTTCCACCGTCATAAATCAAACTTACATTAGCTTAAATCTTCAATAAGGACTATAACGATATACTTCTGTACAAACTATAACAGTAACTTTATTAAAAAACAAATCAAGGATGTAAAAGACAAAACTAGAATCGGATCACAAATATTTTGACTAATAATACTGCGCCATTCAATAAATAAGAAATCTGAGGCGGACACCACATGACTTACTTGTTGTTAATTGACAGTTGACACTGACATTGATATGAGGAAAATCGATTGCGACAAAAATTTGAGATAATCATTTATATGTTATAATTCATTAAAACGCTGTAGCAGTCTCAGATACTGAATTTTATCATTATACGGCCAATAGTTTCGAATTTATTAGAAAAATTTGAAAGGACTGTCAAATTAAGTCTACTTCCGGCTCAGCAGATTGATATGAAAATATAAAGTTATCATTTGAATGCTACAATTGCTTTTAATATCAAATTTCATGATTCTACAACTATCTAACCGTTCTGGATTTATGCGAAAGAATAGAAAAATTGTTTAGTAAATTGCACTTCCGGTTCAGCCGACCAAAATCAAAATGCGAGATGTACAACTATGTCAATGCTAGTGTCAATGGTCAATTATTCAGTCAAAAGGTGTACAAGTGAGTCATGTGGTATCCACATCAGATTATTATTGTACAACTACTGAAAGTAGAGATGATTTTTAATTAGATATTCTTGAATCTCGGCCTTAGTTTGTCGCGAATAGTAACTAGCGGTATCTATTACAATAACACTGTTATTTGGCCAATTTGGCTGGAAGCTATTTCGGAGCCAGTTATCGAAAATATCAGCGGACAAATTGCGCACCTTTTATCCATCCTTGATCACTTCCAGCATGAAGCATAATAATTCGTTTCTCTTGTACTGGTAGAAGATTGATACTACAATAGTTTGATCCGTCGGTCCAACTCTTTAATATTGTGTCATGGGTATCATGAAGTTTCATTCAAATATATTATAAGACAATTTTCAGCAGGATATTTTTTAATATCAATTGAATGTTTTAAACGTTATTCACCAAATATTCTCTTTCTTAAAGTTTATTGTTTATTAATTTTTTAAATCTAAAATCGATATTTCGGTTATATTTTCTGGTGCAATACACGTATAAACATGTTTTCCCTAGATACATCGTATATATTTCCCGTTAAATAAGAAGAGTTCACTACTCTTGAATTAGCCGCGTCCTGTTTCTTCTTTCTTGATCTGTGAGCACTTATCATATCATTATTAGATGGAACTTTCGTCATTTCAGATGTTTCGACAAATACCCGATTTTCACTTTCACTATTTTTTTGAATACTCATAAACATTTGCAACTATTTTTTTCGCTTCTTGCGGCAAATGAGTCCGTTTGCGATGTTAAATACTTTCTTCATCGGGTAAAATGGCATCTTCAAATGGTCGTCACACTATAAATATTTAGGAAATTCAGTGGTCAATAGGATACCAGACTTTATAAATGCAGGCTCCTGTCCTTAGTATCGAATAAAAGGCCAATTTTGGTCAAGTTTTTCGACGCAATTTTCCTGATAGAGTTTACGATTAAAACTAGTATTAATCGAAGATTCTGTCCAGGAGGACGGCAGCCAACCCTAAGTGTAATCTATTTTTGTATTGAATTTCCCTGATCGATAATTATTTGTTTCAAATTGAAGCTTAAATCTTCCTGACCACGAAAAAACTAAGGTACCGCCTCGTTACGGGTCCGGAAGGGCGGCAGTCTCACTTAAAATTCTTAGATTTTCAGGTCTCAATTTCTAACAGCTGTACTTCTTCCTTCCCTAATTGAACTTACAATTTTGTTTCAATTTCATGCTGGAACCTTCCTGAACACGGAAAATCCGGGGTACATTTAATGAGAGAAGTACAGCTGCGTTCAAAATTGGGACCTTGAGAGCGTAGGAGGCAGCACTTCGGTATTCTCATGTTCAGAAAGGCTAAAGCTATAATTAGAAAAAAGAATCGTAAATTCGATGAGAGAAGTACAGCTGCGCTCAAAATCGGAACCTGAAAATCAAATGATCTTAAGTTTGCCTGCTGCCCTCCTGGACATATAGAGAGGCGGCACCTTGATTTGTTTGTGGTCAGGAAGGTTCAAGCTTAAATTTGAGGAAAATAATTATTGTAAACTCGATCAGGGGAGTTCCACGTAGGGGTGGCTGCCACCCTTCTGGACAGGACAGGAAATTGCACCCTGGTTTTTTACTACTTGACCGCTACCGATTGGTACTAGTTCCAATCGTCAGTTCTATCAGGAAATTGCAAATTTTTCTAATCCTGGTCCTACCGTTAAGTAGTACTACTCCGTACTCCACTGCTGTGCGAGGTTTACCCCAACTTAGTAAGTTAAAGCCATAACGATATATGGTGTTTGTTGCTTGTAAGTAGGTATATGACACTGTTAATAAGGATAAATTATACAAGATAATGAATGCTGCTAAGAAATCCAAAAAGCTCATAAAATTAGTTAAAATAATGCAGTCGAATACCAAGTATGAAGTATTGATGGTTCGATATCATATAGTTTCACAGTAACAAAAAAATTAAGACGAGATCATCTGTCATCAATTTGTGTTTAACTTAGTTTTGGAGTCGGTTTTCAGAAAAAGCGCGTTATATATAGATAAGAAACAATATACTGTCACAGTCATCAATTCTTTGCGTACGCTAATAATATTGAAATTATTTCGAGGACAAAAATAGTTATTCATCTATCTAGTGCTTGAGAATAAAAGATTTTTATCGATGTGGCAGCCGAGATACAAATCATTCGAAAACCCCAAATAAATTTCGTGCACGAGTTGCATATAAATTTTTTTTCTACAGACGTCAAAAAATTATTTGAAAAATATCAAAATCATATTAAAATACAAAAATTAGTGCCCGTTGTCATAATAAACAACTTCAATGCGACACTTCGCATACTAATATTAATGTACAAATGTCATCATTTTTTGACGTCTGTAGAAAAATAATTATTAATGGCCAGTTGCACCGCTGTCCCTTATTGAACAATATCGTATCAAGACTCGAATGTCAAATGTGACATTAACATATTGCTGTCATTATTCCGATTCGATATTTTTTGTTCAAGTAAAACCTTGAATTTAAACTAGAGCGATGCAACTGACCATAAGTCTTTTGAAAAATTTGAAAAACTGACAAAATTATTGCTTTGGTAGTTGTTGACAAGAAAGAAAAACTGAATATTTAATACCAAGAGGTGGTCGCAACATTATAGGGTCGTATTTAGGAATTGAAAGAGAACAAAAATGGCATTTTGAAAACGTAGAAAAATTTTATCATTCACGTGTATTTCTAACCAACACAAATAAGGATGAAAATGAAGTAGATGTGCGGTTAGCGAAGATTTTGGAGGAATAAAGACTGAGAGATGATTTGGAACAGGCCCCGAAAACATTTTTTGGCCTTGAATCAAAATCAACTATAGTGTGACGACTATTGAGAAAATATTCCGGATCAATGTTATTTTTCCTTCTTTAGTGAAAACAAAATACATTTTATGAAGAAAATAATTAAACCACAACAGAATTGATAGAATAACACGTTCGCCTGCTCTTTCAGTAATAATAAGATTCGTTAAAACAACGCTGTATTCCTCCTATGTTCGTTATTGCAACAGTAAGCAAATCGAAATGTTGATCTTATTATCAATTTTTTCTCAGTGTTCGTACGATATTTTGTTTTGAAATTAATGAATAATATAATAAATCTGTAGAGAATTTTCGTTTTGTGCACACATCACGCGGAAAGTTCTTGATTGATTTTGATTAAACTTGACATAATGATAGCTCATATTGTTATTATTTATTTTATTAAGTGACAATAATTTTCGAAGCTTAGTAGCTTGATGAGCTCAAGAAACCCAATTAGAATTCCAATTAATACAATATGAATCACAATTAGATGTCAATATAAATGAACAGTTAAAGAGTTGGAGATATGAAAAATACATGTCAACTGGAAAGTACTCTCAAATTTGACTGGAAAATAGATTTCTTAGGGTTTGTAATGTGAGGACTTTATAGTTGTTATATTTGGAGCCAAAATTAGCTCAGGATGATATAAGGTGCATGATATGAGAGAATCTTTTGTTTAAAAGTTGTAAATAATGTTTGATGACCCCGAACTTACATTGTTTACATTGTTTACATTTTGATATGTATGTATTGTATTGTATATACTTATGGAAGACACTTCGAACTGCAACAGGACAAGCAATAAATCCATAAAAAAAAATTATGAATCTATAACAGATTTATGTACTCCTATAATTATCGTATATAATATCACAAGGGACTGTAATTTTATCAATAAATTTTTCTTGAAAACATTAATTACCTAGCAACATCGTGAGAGTCATCTGTCCGATTAAATCACGAGAGTGTAGCTCGAGGGATTTCATCTGAGCAGATGACTCGAAGGATGTTGCTTAAAGGTAATCAATGTTTGAAAGAAAAATTTATGACAAAATTAAAGTCGCGAGTGGTATTTATGGAGAATATTTCTCAAATGAAATTGCTACTATAAGTACTTATTAAATAATGTTAATTGCAACTACTAACCTTCTTTATTGAAAAATGCACTAAATTGTCTCCATATACTTTTGTATTTTTAGACTTTTTGTTGTCAATTTCATTACTTTCGGTGAAAAATGCATTTCCAAAACGATTAAATTTTGACATTTCCGAGAACTGATTGTTTGTTTATATTAGAACTGTGTATTGTTTCTCCATTTACCGAGATAAATTCCCGTTGGCAAGGAATTTATTATTTTAATTGTCATTGTAATTATGCAAAATTTGTCAGTATAATTGACATGAGTGAAATAATCTACTCAATTCACTAAGTGGACTCTAGTAGTGCTATTAGTTAGACTCTTGTTCAAAGGGAGCTCAGCCCAGATGCATAGTGCTGTTAGGTATGATAATAAAGTCTGCAATTCCGACAAAAAGAAACACGCATGAAAAAATCTTCGCCCTCAAACTGTCCCCAAGCCATACAACGTGTTGAAAATCGCAGCTATTCCCTCGGGAGAAACCCGGCGCGTTGGCGCTCCCGCTGGGATATCAAGAACTCCCGGATACAACGACAATGGAATGGGGAACTGTGAGACACGGGATAGCGAGGATTGGCACCCTTTGTAATTATCTTGATGCCAATCTGTAGCATGTTTATATGTATGCATGTAGATAATGAAAAATATTTTCGCGGAGAAATTTGAATTGAAAAATGAAGCGGTATTATCGTCTTTGCAGGAAACCGTCTCGTTTAAATCTTTTGCACACTCCTTATTCGCGTCGTGGGGTATAATCTCTTCTTGGGGATTCATAGAGTGTAGTCATTGATGCTCTATGGATTATTTGTGACATTTTTAATTATGTGGTTGATTAGCGTGATTTGTTCCATTTGTTGGAGATCCCGCAAATGTCTTCTATTGAGACGATGTAAAGATTATTTTTCGTGTTGATAGAAATGTCTACTTATAATAAACAGTTATACAATGTGTAAATAAAAAAAAGTCAGAAATTCAGATAAATCAATATTCGATTGTAGATCTTATTTTATTCTGTAAGACGTTTTAAAAATGAATGATGTAAGGCAGATACTACATCTCTATTAGTACGATGGAGCGCTATTCATGCAAGAATTTGTTTAAGCTATTCAAAAAATGAAGAGCATAAGAAAGGGAAGATTGAAAATGTTGATGTTCTCTCCGCTATCACATTACGGTCGGGTAGAAGCTTCAGAGGCAACGGTGTGTGCAAAATCCGTGTTTTTCTTATCAACCGCAGACGGTTTTATATTGTGGACTTGCGGAAAAGAAGGAGGCGCTCTAAGAATAGCGAATTATACTTCATTTATTATTCAACTAAATTTCCTATTCTACTCAAAATTTTTATTCATTATCATACAATTTTTTTCATATGCCATTAGTACGATTGCAGTGAATACACCAAAAAACCTCATTGCAAAAGTTGTTAAGTATTGCAACGAGAAAACTACTCTCAGTAGTAGTTAATCACCATGATATTCTTAATATTCTGGAGCTCAAGTTCTAATTCGTAGAGACTCTTGACACATATAACTTAGCGGACAATTAGAGAAGTGATTCAATAACGTTATCGTTGAAGACTGTCTTCTACAAATAAGAGACAGAGTCAGTTCAGTTTTTAACACTTGCATATAATCAAATAATAATAGTAGAACAAAAATAATTAATAATGATTTCAAAAATTTAATAATCATGAATTGAATTTGATTTCAATCACCGTCCTTAACTGCTACCAACATAAATTTGTAAATCATTTCGTTTGTACCACCATATAATATTCAAGTCTCTATAAATGTAGCTATTATAATGTAGAACCTGTCTTTAAGAATTGAAATAGGACCCCTGATTGTTCGATATGGTATAGAGTGAGCCGCATATTTAATAATGTGCTTGAGCTACGCCACGATTTTTATTTGTCTGCACTTATTGTTATTATGTAAGCGTGGGGTGTGCTGTTCACAACTATTATAAATTCCCAAAAATGTTCGCTCCAACCAATTAAGAAATGATAAACGACTTTCAACATACCAATCAGCTATCGGAATTTTTTATCCGTAATGATTCTTAAATTTCTGATATGAAATTAGATTGATCTTTATCATGGTAGCTGAGCGCACAAAGATTAGTTTTCAGGAAGACTTGGTTTGAAGCTGGTTCGTAAGAAATGTTATAATGAAGTTCTTAATGAGAAGACCTATCAACGTCAAAAAACTAGGTTAAAATTCCGATTATTTACTTCAGTCTAGCAAATCCGTTCCATCATCGGTGTCCGTTTTCTATCCACCGTTCAACAAAAACGGCCCTTGAAAGGTAAATAATGACATAGCGAGGCGACAACATCCTAACATCCAAGCATTCAATCTTTGGACATCTCGAAACAAAAACTGTACACATCTCAAGGAACAGCTTTGTTCCAAAAAAGTTGAAATCTGTGTAGTCGTATGTAGGTGAAAGAGACTGCGTTTCAGCCAATTTTTCGAAATAGTTTTGTCTTTTGACGTGTAAATGTTTTATCTTATTTCTTCCTAAGAGTTGTTGTTTTCAGTCTTTTGTAACAGAGCATTTTTTTCTTGACTCCTAAAATTAGAGTCTTCAATGTAAACTTGAGCTAGTCGAATTAGGATTTAATTATATTCCACACCTTATTTTCATCGTATTGCATGGATTCCTTTTGGAAAATTCAAATAGCTAGAATCACTAAACTCTGTGGATTATTTCTCAGGTCGTTTCACTGCATTAAATGCTGCATTTCGATGCAAAAAAATGTACCGTGTCATATATAATATCATTCCACTTGCTCTAGACCTCATCACTCAACAATCGCCTGTAAACTTTAGTTGTTTACGCATCGCAAACGATAATTCATGCATTTTCCTTCAATTTATTTACAATTTCCTGTCTTGCTTGAAGTGAGTATATAATTTTTTATATTTCAAGACTTTTTATTCCTCAATAAAAAGTCTTTCACATTTTAAACAACAGAGAAAGGAAACGTCCGGAAAAAGAGCTGTGTGTAACAAGCGATAAGTTGCCACGATCCCATTTCGATGTATGAAAGTGAAGCAGGTGGAAATAGGACTCGTTATTCCTCGCAGTGCGACGGTGGCGCCTCAACGACCGTGTGATAATCTAATCGCAACGTTCGGCGGCGCAAACGTTAACTAATGACGTCGTGCGACTAATGCTTACGGCAGCCGGCTTTACATCTCTGTGTGAATATCCATTTCTTGATTATTATTATTTATTTGCATAAGGTGATAGATCGATCATAATTTTATCTTCAAATATAGATAATCAGCTACATAACTTTTGTAAATTGACTCCAATATCTTACTTCTACAGCCTGAAAAAGAAAACGTAAGTCTCAGCTTCAACTTCTTAATTCGAAGTGAATCTCGGTCCCCTAGTCTTTTCTTCAAATTGGGGAAAAGAAGAAAACTGCTGGGAGTCAAATCTGGCGAATACGTGGCATGTGAAAGCGTCTGGACTTGAAGCTCTTTGAGTTTTGCTGCATTATCGTGATGAAATGACCTTGTTTTTTACCAAATAGGATCGTTCACTTTTAATTGCATCATTCAATTTGTCCAGTTAGTAATCTATGAGCACTACACCGTTGCAATGACTTTTCCAAGCAGATGGAACTGTTTTGGCTCTTTAGGCGCACTATCCTTGCTCTAATCTTTTGTTTGGACTGCTGCTTTGTCTGTGACGTGTAGTGATGAATCTAAAAGTCATCTACATTGACTAAATGTCGAAGAAACTCAATGGGGTTGCGTTTAAATAAGTCTAGATACTTTTGAGAAATGTTCAAATGCGTTTTTGATCGACGAAGCACCCAGCTCCCTCATACGCAAAACATCACATAAAATGTGGTAGACGTGGACTATCGAGATGTCTACAGCCTCAGAAATTTCTCGAACCTTCAGTCGACGATTGTCTAGTATAGAACTCTGCATTTTATTGACAATTCTATTGATTGCGACGGCTTTGGGACATCTCATACGTTATTTATTCTGGACTGACGTACGGCCAGGTTTGAATTCAGTCGCCTACTTTTTAGTCGGCGAAAATTAAGGAGCAGATTCTTTTGATGCCGAATCTTACTCATTTTTTATCTCTGTCGGCCTTAAGCCTCCTAAAACGAAGTACTTAATCACAGCACGAATCTCAATTTTATCCATTTCATAATATGCATAAGAACGACAAAAATAGTTTGCTTATCGTCATTGCTATAATAAATCTACTAAACACACAAGTCTGAAACTTACTACAGTACCATCCTAAAGCTTCTATTCAATTAATATAATAGCATTATGGTCATACTAGCGACATCTATGCTTCCGGGCAAGAAATTTTCGAACTACCCTCGAAAATGGTATTTAACCAAGATTGATTGCTCACGAATTATAGGAGGATTGTGATTTCTATTTGATATTTTGATAAGGGCTCTTAAGGCTTCTAGTCGGAATGTGGGCAATTGCTACAATTGGAATGATGTATGTTTGTTAGTCCAGCCAGTGGCCGGCAGACTGTACATATTTCAGTAGAGCTTAAATTTTCACCAGTCACTCTCTCAGGTATAGAAATTACAGCAATTTCAAATTTATTTCAGTGAAGCTGCCATTTTGATATCATAAAATATGCTATCAATGTAATCGAAAAATAAAAATGACAGACGATTATGGCGATTCTAAGATCGTGGCAGAAAACCAAACGTCTTTTCACTTCCTCGACTTTTATAGAAGTGGAAGTATTGTCATCGTGATTTTTTGACAGTTCAAGATTCTGATGAATTTTCACGTTTTGAACCCTAATGAACCCAACAATACATAATTTTAAATAAAGCCGATCTGTCTGGAAGCACTATAGCTTGAGAACGTACAAGAATTTTTGACTGAAAACTTATAAATAGATTTTCCATCTAAGTTAGATTCAAATTAGTGGATGAGCTTTTTCAACTTTATTGATGGAACTTTATAGTTTGAAACATTTTTCAAAATTATCAGCGGTTTTGAATTTTTTTTTTGACACTCTCAAACTTTTTTGCCACGACCTCAGAACCGCCACAATCGTCTGCCATTTTCATTTTTCGATTATAATAATAGCATATTTGACTATATCAAAATGGCAGCTTTACTGAAATACATTTAAAATTGCTGTAATTTCTGTCCCTGTGACATCTGAGTAATGCCATCGCCGCCGAGTTTAGCTAGTTTCCATCTCATATATAGTAGGTATAAGAGTGACTGATGAAAATTTAGGCTTTACTGAATTATGTACAGTCTGTCGGCCACTGGATACTATTCATAATACTTGGCCATCATGCATATTGATCATTATAATTGGACTATCTGATAATTTTTTACTTGTTTATGACAAATTATTACATTGCCCAATCATTATAAATACTGGACACAATAATTCATAGCAATTTGAAAATTTGCGTATGCAGTGATGACAAAAGCCACTGTTTATAAAACATTTAATATGGCACGTCGAGCTCGGTCAAAGCGGGTGAAGCCCGCACATTAGTTGGGTGCGAATCACTGCTGGCTGAAAACAAAAAAATGGAAGAATCATCTAGATGATGAAAGCGCATTTTTGATAGCTCATGAATGCTTGTTACTTCAGAGATTTCGCAAATTACCATCTCTCACAATTACAGAGCTTGAAATTGAGCAGTTTGGGCAAACTTACGAAACAGCAGCTTCCATTTAGTACTAGTTTCAAGTTGACTATTTGATAGGTACATAATTTATGCATGTACAAACTCAAAAATAACTTTTAATCTTCATTGTTTAATTATTGACTGACGGGAGGTCAAGTGCTGTACCTTAAAATGATAATTTGATCTTTATCAAAGCTTTATAAAAAAAAAAATACACCAAAAGCAAACAAATTTTATAATAATAATTCATTCTAATAAGCTTCAAATTCGCGTCAAACAAGTCATTGAATGAATCTCGGACAGATTTGACAACTGTACATAATAATAGCGACAGCCACGGCGAAAGTTGTAACTAAATTTTTATCTACTTTAATAAATTTTAGTTGCCATATCCCTAATGTCATATATCTATGGGCATTATTTCACTTGAAACAAGTAATTGAATAATTTAATCTTCCAGAATTACTGAGCTTGAATTAAAGCAATTTGTGCAAACCTACGAAACAGCAGCTTTTATTTAGTACCAGTTTCAAGTCTGTAAATAGTATAGTTGCTGAGAGCTCAGCGTCACGCCAGTCAGCCAGCCAGCCAGACAGCCAAAGTGAATATAATAGCGCTTTTTTCCAAAAAATGCGCTAAAAATGTTGTTTCCTAAGTGTTACTTATAGAATATTTTCTTTTTGCCCACTCGATTTGCAGCATTATATATAATGCCCGGGCAATGTAACATTTTCTATATAATTTATCATTTTGTCATAGCCTTTTGGGCACTTTTTAAATTACCTGGGCATTATAATTAATGCCCAATTATTTACATTGATCGTAACACTAATATGGTGAGCAATGTATAAATGTACTAGATTACGAATGATTTGAAATGAAGAATAGTGCGGCATGAAAAATTAGCTTGATTTTGACTAAAATATGGATTCAAAAAAAAAATGCTTAGTAGTGTTATAAGAAACAAGGAATCATAAGATATAATTTTGTCGCTGGTCAGCTTGCGTTCCAATTTATTGTCACTAAAGTGGCATTTTCTGTAATCATTAATGCAATTTTCCGATATCATTCTGCAACGTATTTTAGTTCGTGTTGTTGCATTATTAATGCCGCTTGGCTCGTAGCTTGATGGTTCAAATGTCAGGAGGCGCACAGGACTATCACGTAACAATAGGGCGCGTTACAGCGAAGGCGCTAGTAACAAATCGAAGAGCTGCGCAGAAAAACTGTCCCATCCAGACAGATGTCATGAAACGGTAATTTGATACTTGAGTGGATGATAGGGAACGTGTACATTGCGCTAAAATAAGGGGTGGAAGATGCCTTTTAATTAAGTCAAACTGATGATTGTTATCTGATATGCTTCGCACATGTTCGTTATGTAAGTAAGTGTTTTCATTATTCTTAGTTTGGTAGTGAAATTGGATAATTGCTGTATAAATTTGTTCTGATATCATAGCACACATACTACTACTTCCTGAATGTAATACATTGAGCTACCAGTAAAATTCACTTACATAGAATACATTCGATAAAATCAACAAGAATATTCTCGAGACTGAATTGTCAACACAGTGGCATTACACAGATAGTATTCGCTGAAAAATAAGAATAAAAGATAAGGCCTCACTTTAAGAAGTAATGTTTTGAGAAAGACGTTTTTATTTTACTAAAAATAATGAGGAAAAATTGTTTAATCTAAAATTTACCAAAATTTCGTAAATTATTCGTAACATATCGACACAAGTTACACTTTAAGACCATAAAATCCCTTTGATGTAACTCACTTGTTTGTTTTGAAAACGTCAACAACATATTCGATATGGTCCACTTTATCCTCTGTGTTCAGTGCTCGATTGGATTATCGGCTCAGTGAAATTTTGATTGGCGCTTTAATGGAACAGGCATGATGTTCTCAACATTTTGATGGTATATAGAAACTGATTCTATGTGAATCTGTTATGCACTATCATTTAAGATCATTTAACAGAATTACCATTGAACGTAACGATAAAATTTAATACGTTTATTCTCAGAATATGGAAGATATTGAACGTAATTATTTGGCATTGGATACAAACTTGAACGCAAAGTCAAAAGTTCAGCAATGTAAATTTAATATCGTCTTTTCAAAGTTTTGTCTTCTCGTCAATACATCCACGGTGTTTATGGTCTCTACCACAAGATGTTTGCTGTAATTAGATTTTAACGAGACTGCGTACAACGTACATCGCCCTTTCCCAGCTCTTTGCCTTTCTGCAAAGAAACAAGCAAATTAAAACGTACTTCTGATAAATATTCCGCTTAAAATAAAGAAAAATGATGAGGCTGTTTCGTATAATTATACCGACCTTAATGATCCATCTTAGCTACTGACTCTGCATCAGATTAATAGGTTACTGAGATGGTTTCTTATTATACTCATTACTTGAGTGTTTTTATATTGTAAACTGATCTTTAATGCCATTGATGTATTCGTATAGGAAAATACAGGGGAAGTATCTATCCACGTGAGGAATCCAATTCTGATGAAATTATTTATAGTATATAATGATTACTGTAATTACTCCCGTGCTCGAATTAGTTGCACATCATGTTGATCTAAACGACCTCCGACATACAAGTCATAGATGTGTCGATCGATAGTCGATTTCCGGTGGAAGTCAAGAACTTGCGAGTTGTAACGCTCACCCTTGTCATTTCGGCCATCAGAGCACATTTCACTCTTCCTTCTAGTTTTCATACCTTGCGTCTCTCTCTGTTAGTCGTGGATTGTAGCTACCTATGCGGGCTTTCACGAAGAAAGAAGCTCCAAAACTTTTCTACCAGAGAAACAATATTAAAATTATATCCACATGCTAAGATGTACCAAATGTCTTTGATTTAACTTGGCTTACGCTTACTGAGATCTAAAAAATCGGTGACAATAAATAGGATCTCAAAGTTTTGTTCAAGTACGAGAGCTGGATATAAACATTGCTATTTTTAAATAATTATGCCAATTGTACCTCAAATTCCTTATAGTATAAATGTCAGTTTTTATATATTTTATATGGAATAATACTAGAAGTCATCTCGTCCAATGACAGACGTTTTGTACGGTTCCAACCCACTATCAGACACCCTTGAAGTATAATAAATTGTAATAATACTGTCTGAAGCTGATTTTTATATATGTTGCTTGAGGAACCATCGTAAGTTGTTTTCTCAGGTACATTGAAAGTCTGTCGAAACTGCGAGCCCGAGGGATACGCATGCAATCGGGTGCGAGTGAGATAGTGCGTTCGGTCTACTGCGACCTTTCATTACGCATCATCTGCCGTTTATTCTGTATTGTGTGCTACTTTCAATGTGTCTGGCAAGGTATAAAAAACCATCGAAACTGTCTGACAACTGAGACAACATCTTTTGATAGTTCCTCAAGTAACTGTGACGGATCCTTGTGTTTTTTTTTCAAAGCTTCACTCCAATTACACATCCTAGAGCCTTCAGCTTGTTGACTTTACCATAGAATCACTGCTAGAGAGGTCATTGGTGGCTTCACAGCATTGAAACAGTTTAACATAGAGTCACTACTGTAACGATACCCTCGCTGATGGCGTGGTTGTTATTTTTGGCGTCGCTGTTGAAAACTGCTTACGGTGTGCTCGGGCGCCAATACGGTCGGTGACGCAGTTTCTACGGCGGACGGCTGGATAGCTCAGACGGGAAGGGTTAGGGTTGTCAGAAAATATTATCAAGAGGTAGGTGTCACAATGAGATTTATTACACAAAATGATGACGATGAACATAGAACATTATTTGACAGAACACTTGCACGGAGATACTTCGGCTGACGGTGACGGAACGGCTGAACATGACCCTCGACACCAGCGGTCGCAGTACGGACCCAGGCGGCCGCAGATTACGAGAAACTTTCTATGCGGGTGGAACCAAACTTGCTCCCTCGCAGTGATTCTACGTTAAGGCGGTTCGATACTGTGAAGTCACCAGGTGACTCCTCCAGCAGTGCTTCTACGTTAAATCACTCAAACGCTTCGAAATCACGACGACTTCTTCAGCGGTGCTTCTACGTTAAATAATCAAACGCTTCGAAATCACGAAGACTTCTTCAGCGGTGTTTCTACGTTGAATAATCAAACGCTTCGAAATCACGAAGACTTCTTCAGCAGTGCTTCTATGTTAAATAATCAAACGCTTCGAAATCACGGAGACTTCTTCAGCGGTGCTTCTACGGTAAATTATTCGGAAAATATTCTAAGTTCAAAAACAGCAAAAATATTCTAAGTTCAAAACAGCAAAAATATTCAGAGTTCAAAACAGCAAAAATATTTTAAGTTCCTTTTACGGACTTATGAAAAAACAAAACAAACTCACAAATTGTGTCAGACAGTTGTGCTAACGGACTTAGCACGAAAACTTCACTTGGACGGTACACACTCTGAAGATGACGCTCGGAATCGGAACTGGTAGCGTACTTGGAACGGCTGCTCAGAACACTTGACTTACAAAGACGTGACTTAAGTCGGCCAGAAGGCCTTATTTATACCCATATTTTAATGAAACCTTACTTAACATGGTTTTAAATTAAATCCATATTAGCGCTAGCAATAATATAAAGAAGACATACAGAAAAAAGAAGAAGTAATTTTACAAATACAAATTTCATTACAATAATACATTTCTTATTACTTTCCTGTCGGATACATCCTTTCCTGATTCTATTTTCTTAGTATTAAAATTTTCCTAAATACTTTCCAATCGGTCGATAATATAGTTTATGTCGGTAAGTTGGAACTGTCAAATGTCAGGTGTTTTTATATGTGTCTTGTCAGAGGTCATGAACATAACATCAAAAAATATACAATATACAACATATTTACGGGACAACGGTGGATTACATTCAGACTTTATTACGGTAAGACACAAGACATAAATACAGATCATACGATCTCAATTTCTTCTAATTTCAGGTATTTTTAAAACCTAACCTTATTCGTCCACATGTGAAATATATGAAACGTATTTAAAACAGTTGAAGACCGATGAACTGACGGTAAGCGGCGTTGTACGTTGAAGCAGAGTTACTGAATTTAAAGTTTACAGGGTGCGCAAGAAGTGAATAAAATTGTGATGGACTAAAAAATTATTGACGGTACCAGAAGGCTCTGGGATGTGCAACAGTGACGGATTTTGGGTCCTAATTCGTCACACTACTTGGAAATCAGTTTGGTTTCAAAGTTAATTCACCGTTTGGAAAATCGCTGCCCGATTCCGTGAATGTCGATTATCTTGGGCAGTCACCGCATCGTCATCGCCAGTCTTCAGCCAGTCTATCTCCGTACCAATTTCTGCAATATAAGTGTATGCTCACCAGCTCCAATTTTTTGAGTGTAAATAAATCTCGTGAATATTATTCTTGTGACAACCCTGACCCTTTCTTTCAAGCTACCAAGCCGTCCGTCTATAGAAACTGCGTCACCGACCGCATTAGCATTAGCGTCCGAGTATACCATAATCACAATTTATTATAGTTTGAAAGTGTCTGACAGAGGGTTGGAACCTTACAAAGCGTCTGATGTTGGACGGCGAGACTACTAATATTATTCCAAATAAAATATATAAAAACTGAGTTTTATTATATAAGGAATTTGAGGAGCAATTTTATACACCTTTGCTACCTGCTACCTGTCAAAGCCACCATCATCTAAATTTCATAGTGAATTGGGGACATACAGAGAAAGTTTCAGCTTTTATAAAATAAGGAAAGTCTGATCGTCCCTAGCTCCTGATCTATTATATACTTTATATGTATGAAATCGACGCATATAAATAAGTACCTATATGAGATTTCGAACCACAACTTGGTCGAAAATCTTGATCATATGAGTGAGTTATTTTGTGCCATCCTTCTAAACTTGCTGTGAAAATAAGTTTCTGAATTAAGTTTGTTGAAGAGATGGCCAAACCTAAATTAGGAGACAAATTCTTCATCGATAAGATAATGTTAAGATTCTACAAAATAAACGCTGGAGAGAGGATCAAGGCTGCTATCATTTGTATATCTGTACTCTCAAACTAATATTAAGAATATTATCATCCACCAGAAAGTCTAGACCATGAAGACCTTCGACAAAATTAGAAGACAGAGACGTATATGCATTTCATGAAACAAAATCTGTAGGTCTTATCGTTTCCAACTAATTAGGGCTCCGAATATTTATCATCAGTAAATTATTGCTCTGAATTCCACCGATTCTTATGAAGCTTTGCACACACATTGAGTCCCTGAGACAATACAATATTATGATAATTTCATCTTGGTAATGAGGGTCTAATAATGGAGTCAGGAGGTGAACAGTAGAACTCTTCAATGGTTAGTAATAACCCATACGAGTTTGAACTTATTTGGTTTGTTTTGACAAGTGTGCCACGAAATACACTTGGTGACGAGGATCTGATGATGGAGTCAAGAGGTGGATAGTGGAACTCTTCAACGGTTACTGGTAACCTCTTCGAGAAAGGCTATGTACTGCGAAAAATTGTTGGGTAAGAACCCGTGCAAACAAAGATGCAATGAAAGAATCTGAGAAGATGAGAAGTTTACGTAATGATTTAGCCAAAAATCAAACTAAAAACTAAAAAATAAAAATGGATAGGAAAAGTTGAATGATTTTATTTCAAATAATCAGCTGTATTAAAAACTAGAAAACAATTAGAACACAAACTGGACCTTCTTGAGATTCTGACGTCTGGTAAGAAATCGTCGAGTCGCTGCATCAGCGGAATAAGTGATAATCTAGGACTTTTAACAGACTAAAATAGAAACGGGGTTGTATAAAAACCTGTATAATTAAATAAGGACGACACGAGAAGATAGCATTGCTAGTAATACACGATTTCTCACCAGACGTCAGAATCTGGTCCAGGTTTGTGTCCTGATTATTTTCTAGTTTTTGGTTCAGCTGATGATTTGAAATACAACCATTTATTTTATTCCCTTTAAACGTCAGATAAATTTTGTGAGCTTGTCGCCTTTTTATGCTCCACAATACGATCATCATTTTATTTTCACTTCTCTTTGGTTACACAAACCGATTACGAGACTTTACCTCAAAATTTGCTTAGCTCTATGGCGCCTACAGCCTGAATTCATCTGGTATATTGCACCAACTTTAATTGTCGTATATATTAACAACCAGCATTAATAAATCAGAAGTTTGGTCAAGTGCAGTCGTACAAGTTGTGTAGAATCCACGAACAGTGGTTCAATAAGTTATTCGTGTAAGTGAGACAGAAAACTAAATCGATCATCCTACTCGACAGAGTATTGTGCCGTCCCACAAGTCTGGTACTGCTGCTGTATTTCGCGTAGTTCGCCTTTCCGCCACCGCTGCCTCGCTCTCGTCGATCAAAGATAAAGCGCTTTGGGAAACGCTCTGCCGAACGCCGAACGTTCCTCTGAGCTCCGCAAGTTCCTCTTCTCTTTTACTCCAGCGACCTCCAAGCGAGGCTCTATAACTTCTCTCCGCATGTTCCATTAGCATGCCGGCGTCGACCTTGTGTTTACCGCCACTCTGAACGGGCTGTACCGTTATACGCTACACCAACTAAAAAGGTGCCAGTAAGAGTTAAAAACTCCATTGTTTGTACAAACGAATACAATTTGTTCTTATTTACATTTTAATTAGTCCGCATCAAAATTTGTTGATTGGTTGATGTCCTTCAAAATCACAAACATACGCATTTAGCTTAGAACATTGTTCATCCATTCATACAAACATGCACGGTGGGTGTGGTCCTGAATTACATTGTCGATGACATCCTCAGTCATTGCTGAAAGCAAACTTTCGATTTCTAATATTGCTTTTTTTATAAATGCGATTGTTGAATTTGGCTCGATAAATTTTTCATTCCAAATTATTATCCTTATGTTTGCTTCATTAAACAATACAAAATAACAATGAGAATGAGGAATACTATTCACGGTCCCTAAATTTGCTGCCCCTGAAATCTGCCGCTCTAAGCTCAAGCCTACTCAGCCTGCTGATAGATCCACCCTTGAATCTTTGGACTCCAAAACTGTGGCCATCGAGAGGGTCACTAGTTATTGGTAATCTAAATGTGATAAATCCACATTTAGTGAATCGAGATCGAATTATATCGCCACCGCTTCATAATAAACTCGACATTATGTGACAATCTATTAAGGCCCTCAACAAAGATGGTCAATGTTCTGCTTACCTATCAAATCTACTGAGCTAAGTGCAGACAAATTGAAAGTAGATATTCTCGATGGTCCACAGATTAGACGGTTGATCAAAAATCCAAATTTTCTTAAGCACATAAATGAGCTCGAAAAGAGTACATTGAAATTATTTGTTTTCAAAATCCCAAAAGTCAGAAAACTATTTACAATTGGTACGAGACATGTTGTAAAAATTTGAGAGATTTTGAGTGTAACATGAACATTACAGTTCATTATTTATATTCTAATTTGGATCGACTGATTTCACCAAGATATGAGTTATGGAAGAACTATACCAAGAATGATTTAACGATGGCATATTATTGCCGAAAACTTTGTTAGGACCTCGAGCAAACTTCTTATTCCAGAAAGGACTATAAGAGATAATATTGTATGGGTTCAAATCAACTAAAGTGTGTGAAAATATATATTTTCGTGAGAATTAATAGCCTGTATGTGATTCAAAAACAAGAGCTGCTAGAAAGAAACCAGTGCTAGCTTCGTAATCAGCACCCTCAATTGAACCAAAAACGATCAACAGAAGTCTGAAAAATTCTTCTGTGTTGACCAGTGTAATTTATTACAAAACCACGAGGTTGAGCAACATACATAGACTATACAAATTGAAAAAATAAATAAAAATAGACTATACAAATTGAAAAAGAAAAAAAAAAGAGATAGAATAATTTTCGTTAGACTTCTCGTTCATTGGAAACAAAAAATTACGAAAATCTGCGATGTCGAGCTCATCCGGATTCTCATGAACGATCCAAACGTGTGGTTTAGAGGGAAGTCGCGTCCACTTGGCTCGTATGATCGTGCGTATAGCTGTGAAGTGCGAATCGATCCCATTCTGTTGGGATTTTACTTGCGAATTATTGTGAATCACTGAGTACAAAACCAAAAGAAAGATGGATAGAGTGATTTTCAGATATTCACCATAATGTAAGCAGATTGCTGTTCTGGTGAAATCTTCGCTGAAAAATTGTTTCTCAAGTTTAGAACTCATTTTCTCAAGAATGTAGAAGAATGTGTCTTTTCTCATTCAAAACTAGAAAAATGGTGGTTATCGTCGATATGTAGATCTTGGCACGAATGGGAAGATTTATCAAACTCCTTTTCTTCAGCATAAATACGATTAACCTACATTTCCTATTTTCTCCAATATAGTCTGTGTGATATACGTTGAAGGATCGAAGGTGATGATTTCAATGCTATCATGATAAATCATTTTCAATTGTCGATGCCATATCGTCTGGCGAATTTTGGGTGAATACTGCAACAATGGACGATGACCATTCGCACGATTTCGAACGAATAACGTTCGCTGGATCTCGTCATTCCACAGTTTGCAGCTTTCTGCTTCCAATGGACGGAAAGCCTTATCATTCATTATATCATTTATTTCTGTGATATCCAGAATCAGATTTAATGGTATAAAGACCCTTAGGCAACAAATAGGTGAAGGCTCCTAACCATTCTTGAACCAAAATAAAATAGAAATTTTCACGTTGCTTAAATAATTTACTAAGAAATAAAAAGATCAAGCAACATTCATAGTCTATGTGAATTAGAAGAAATGAAAAGAAAAATTCATTTCTGTTGGACGAGCGGTATTTTGCGACCTTTTTTTCGACGAAAAATCATCAATGATTTCGATGAAATCCAGCTGTCGAAGTAAATCACTCTTCATACCTTAGTCGTTTAGTAACGATTCCGAATTTAGGAATATTACCCAAAAATTTGTATTGTGGAGATCCCTCTTTTATGGAGATCTCTCTCCTGTGAATGCCGCTAGGCTCCGGACGCATCCGAACTTCTTCACGAAGCCTAAAGTAACTATAATCCTATATTAGAATTCCTCCACAACATCTCTTCCAAGGGATTACGGACGCATCCAAATTCCTCCACGAAGCCTCAGATAACTATACTCCAAGCTCACTAGTAAAATGAAGCTTTTTCAGTGGCAATATACAGTGATTTTGTTTTCAAACGGCGGTGCTTCGCACCTAAACGAACGAGCGGGCTTTGCCCACTCTGACCGAGCTTGCCGTGTGGAATCTAGCGTGTGCTAAACATCTCCTATTAGGTCAAAAAAAGTCTTGAATTTTTCCCTTATATTTGTTTGTTTGAGAGCTACTGCTAATCCTGCTAACAGCTGCAAAGGTGAAGGTGGAGGAATTCGACTATGAGATTATCGTCGAGGATTAAACCAGGTAAAAGTGGAGAAACTCGGACGCGCCATGGGCTTCTCTGAATCCGGCTCTGGTTGTACCGAATTGAACGATATATTCCATTACATATTAACTGTCAATTATGTCAAGGTCCGTCTTCTAGAGATCACTCCCAACCTGATGCAACCCTTAGGCCAGCAAGACAACGAAACAGCCGAGTTCAACTATTGGTTTGCTCATGTTATTCCAATTATTATGGTCATTTGGCCAAACAATTATATATTCATCCCCATTTTGTTACATTAGTACAATATTAATTTGATTATTCATTGCTCAGTGAAAATCTGTTGGCTTTGTAATCTGGAGGTCGTGGAGTCTTATCCCACCGACGGACAAAAAGTCAGTAAGATTTTTACTTAATTATAATATACTCTGTAGCGTACTCTCCACAAAAACTGAAATTACCCGTAACTTGATAGCTGGTAACCACACCTCAATTTACCAATTGCACCATAATTGTCTGCCACACTCGTATAGGGTAAAAAGCGTGTATTTCTTTTTAATATATTTTGCTTGAGTTCCGAAACCTCAGAAACTTGAAGTTAAGGAAATTCTATCATTCACAGTTTCACTGTAAATAGTTCAGATAAATTTCAAATTTATTTGGAAGTCACTTGGCTGGAAGATTTCACCACTCGATCTACCACTGTTTTGATTTTTCAAGTTGTGATACTTTTCAACAATTTAAGTAGAAGAAGCCGTAACTAGGTTGCTGACATATCTTGACAACCTGAATGAAGTACTGCGATCGATCACAGCGACTCTCCCTTCATTCAGTGGTAAATATACACAACCTATGAGAAACGCGAAATACAATTTAGTGAAGTTGGAAATGCCGAGTATATTTTCTAATCAACCGAATCCACCTATTTGAAATTATTATAATTATAACAATAGGCAGCTTGTATATTCTGTTTCAGTTGCTCTAAATTATTATATTAGTAAAGTAGTTTTGGTTGTTAGAATTTTCCTACTGATTCTGGAAGTAATTCTACTTTACTCCGCAAAATATCTCGTTAAAGTCAAGAAACTAGTTGATGCTACATTACCGTAGCAAACAGGTACCGCTTAATGATTTTTAGATGCACTATATTATTTTTAGCCACGCAACGAAGTGAATAGAACATATTCCATTACATTCTCTTGGCAACTCGTAGCGGGAGAATGGCCCATAAACGGTGCCTGGCAGCAGACCGAGAATCGGCAATAATAGTCCAAGCGGCGACTCGAGTCACTATACTGCGTCGAACGTCGTAAATCCCGTAACGAGAGCGTGTTGCTCCCGCCTAATAACGCGAGGTCGAACTTGAGCTTTGTTAGAGGCATTGGTGGCGGTTGTATGGTGTTTCCGGCGCTCGGTTCACTTCCGCCGCGGCCACGCCACACCGCGCCTTATTACCGGATGATTTAAGGCGCGCGCGCCCAAAGAGATTAGCGCTGTGATTGATGTGCTTAAGAGATAATGGATCTACTTCTTGTGCACTATGTACATGCGAGCATAGCTCCAACAAAAAACAACCAACCGCCACCCACAAGTGTTTATTGTACTCATAACCGAAACAGAATAATCATGGAGCTCTCTTCACATATTGAGGAAACACAGTTCCATAAAGCTTTTTTTGCATTAGATGTTACATTTATCTATACGAGTAATCATAATTTTCTATCTGATTTTATAGTCTAAATTTTTTATGGAAGAACTTTGAATACACACAACTAAAAACGTTACTTGTAATAAATTTTGATAGCGATAATCAGAGAGACACAAAATCTGTACAACTTTGATTAAGAAAAATTAATTGGAAATGGAAGATTGAATTTCTGGAACCTTTCACCCTATTATTCCCTAGAATTAATAAAAGAATACACCCCAAAGGATATATTCAAGTAATTGAAATTCTATTAGTTCAATATCTCTCCTAAATGAATCTTGAAAGCTCTTCTTTCGCGTATTACTCTCCAGTTTATTTTCTCTTTTGCAATGAACTTCCTGCTTTAAGACAACTACCTACACAAGAAGAGAAGAGCGGGCAATACTTGGAAGTGTGACACAGCGTCACTGCGACAGAAATTGGAAGCGTATACATGCTACCTTTCAATTTATCAACTTTTGACAGCGAGAGAAACTTTTCCCTGTCGAAGCGGTAGCTCGCGTTTTCCTTCCGCACGGCGGAAAACAGCGAACAGCAAAGAAAAACGCAGGAGGAAAAACGAAATAAGTTGATAGAGAAGGCATATAGAATATGTTGCTGCAAATATTGTTTTAATGATTTCTGTTCTTGCAGCAGAAACTACAAAACTTGGAGACAATGGTCGCAAGTTCAAAATTAATTTTGTATGCTAACTTGGAATCAAGTTGTGTGAAATATTGCACGACATTACCATTTTCCGCCCGTAAGTAAAGGAAGGATGTGACGAACCACCTTATTCTTTTCATTTTTTTCCCAATTCCTAAAGCCTAAGCTAGAAACAATAACTTCCAGGATTGAGCGTCACTTGATATTTAATATGTATTTCTGGAACCAGAACTGACAATGAAAATATGCAAGTCACAAAAAATGGGAATCGTTTAATCAACATGAAGTGTGATTCACAACTCTCGCTGCCAACTTTTTGCTGTGCAGAGCCCTCATTAACAAATAGGCAGTTTGTGCAAGGGACCGCTGCCCTGTATGTCTACCCCAACATTGTCATCGCTCGACACACGACCTGTTGTTTTAAAACACAAATGAATTCCAGTTGTGAGATAATTATATTCCGCATATTTCTTTTTTTATTTTTGAAACTACACACATAAAAGTGCGTGTGCTCCCAGCATGTAATCTAATTTTGATCAAGCGCCTCCAAACGGAACGGTTCGAAAATTACATTATGAAAGTTGTAGCAAAAAACTGACGAGTTGTATATCGATAAGGGTCTCTACAAAAATGCATGAGCTGAGCTGAACTAATTGAATTAATTTTTGCCAACGTTTTTCCGGGCTGGACTATAACAACAATTCGATAGTAATAAGTCAGTGGATAAGCGATAAACAATGGAAAGCTGCGAAGTCGAGTTCGACCGAATCCGCACGAACTATCCAAACATGTGGATTAGAGGAGAATCGCGTCTTCTAGCTCACCGATTGTCAGTGTTCGTGCGAACAGTTGCGAAGTGCAAATTTATCTAACTCTATTGGGATTTTACTGCAAATTAGTGCAAATCGCACAATGTAAAACAAAAAGACGACAGATACCGTAATATAACAGCTAGCAAATCTTTTGGTGAAATCGTCTCTGAAAAATTGTTGAATTTTTCGAGTCTATAAAAAATATTGTCATGAATGTACCAAATGCCTTTTCGCATTCGAGAATAGGAAAATTGGTAGTTACCGTCGATTTGTAGATCTCGCAGCAAATGAGAAAATTAATCTAATTCCTTTCTTTTAGCATGATATACGTCGAATAATTATTGAAGATGAAAACTTATCGTGTGTATTTATCCGGAAAAATACTGCTGCAATGGACGATGAGTATTAGCACAATTTCGTACGAACGGCGTTCGCCCGAATGCATCATTTCACAGTCTGCACATTTCGTTCCCAATGGACGGGCAGCATAAGCATAAACTGCAACCACGGTACCCTTTGAAATGGACTGTCAGCAAGGGATATATTTCCTAAATCCCTCAACAGAAAAATTACCACGTGAGTGTGACTCTAACTAATAATCCACAGCGCTTAGTGATTCTTTAAATCTTCCAAAAAGAGATTACGCACTGTGACGCAAACAGGAACTGGGGAACACAGTAGAATCGCTATGTGGCCTATATTCAACCAGCTTCCGAATTTTACTTCTTTGGAGCTCGGAAAAATGGAGCATGGATTCCTGCTAAGACGAAAATAATGTATTTTTAATAACCTAAGGATGTAGATTTATACTCCTATACTAGAAATTTTTATTAAAAGACTTCACGTCATAAGTTGGGGAAAAACCTAGTGAAATCAAAAAAACCTAATGGTACCTATATTTAAGTGGCGAATTAAAATAGTTAAATGCAAGGAAACACAAATTCTATTATAATATTCATTGATTATTCTATCTACTTTTGTTTTATGTTTTATAAATAATTATAGTGGGCCGAATTCAGTTCTCTTTATTATCTAAAGAAGCTTCACTAATTTCCATGAAAACCTCCTCTACGTTTTCGAATTTTGCAACGAACAGAACCTCTACAGGCTAGACTTTCATCGTAACACGTCGAATAAACGGATAGCGAACGGAACTGGTTCATGCGCCAAGGACGTGGTAACGTCTGGTGGAGTTTCTAGAAACCCACTGGAAATATCTGGGAGTTTCGAGAAACCTTAGTCGAGGATATATAAACTCGTGATTAGGTCGAGCGGTGGAATAATTGTTACAGGAGCGGATACGGGGCGCAAAAGATTGAAAATAAAAAGGTAAACTAATCGAAATAAATAAGAAACAGTGAATATAAAACAGTACGATCGTATAAATAATGAATTAGTGAAGTGTAAGTGTCTTGTTTAGCGTCGGTTAATAGGTAGAAGTATTTATTGGTGGATATTTTTAGCTATATTATTGTAGCTTTAAGTAGAAATGAATTTGTTTAGCCTACGAACAAGATAAATTTTGTTACAGTACATTTATTTTATCAATGATAAATTAATAAAGCTCCTTTAAGTATTGACGAGAGCTGAATTCGGCCCATTGTATTTATAATAATTTCACTTTGTGGAGAAAATGTAGTGGAATTATTTACACACAGGCTGGCTACAGTTGCAGCCATTTTAAGTTTATACTGTGATTATTTCACTCATGTCAATTATACTGACAAATTTTGCATAGTTACAATGACAATTATAATAATAAATTCCTTGCCAACGAGAATTTACCTCGGTAAATTCCCGTTGGCAAGCGATTTATCGCGATAAATTGTCTTTGTCATGGAGAAACAATACACAGTTCTAATATAAACAAACAATCAATTCTCGGAAATGTCAAAATTTAATCGTTTTGGAAATGCATTTTCCGCCGAAAGTAATGAAATTGAAAACAAAAAGTCTAAAAATACAAGAGTATATGGAGGCAATTTAGTGCATTTTTCAATAAAAAAGGTTAGTAATTACAACTAATATTATTTAATAGGTACTTATAGTAACAATTTCTTTCGAGAAATATTCTCCACAAATATCTCTCGCGAATTTAATTTTATCATAAATTTTTCTTTCAAACATTGATTACCTTTAAGCAACATCCTTCGAGTCATCTGCTCAAATGAAATCGGACAGATGACTCTCACGATGTTGCTAGGTAATCAATGTTTTCAAGAAAAATTTATTGATAAAATTACAGGTCCTTGTGATATTATATACGATAAACGAGTTGTCAAGTTCTGATATTGCTTTTATTTTGCTTTCTGAAATGATATAAATATATTATGTAAACATAACAGCAAGTGACGTCATGAGTTTAGTAACATTATTTGATGACGTGAAACTATCTGTTAAAAATTTATTGTATAGTCAGTAATTTTCGGATGAATCTCAAATCGGGAGAATGGACAGGAAATTCGCCACAATTTTCAGTACAAGAGAATTGAGAAAATAGTTATTTGTAATCGAGTGCTTTGAAGCAGTATACTTTACAGCGCGATGCTTTTGTATAAAAGAGATTTTCTTATTGACTAGAGCGCAGTTAAATACTTAACATACATGGTTTGTGTAGAGTTTTTTGGCAGATGAAATATATTCCAATAAGTGAATGAAAAAGTTTCTTCAGTTGTCAGCTTCATATTTTGACATTCTGAATTGCTTCAGATAGGTTGAGTGAATTGTTTGTTTTAATTTCTTGCTCTTATCTTCATTTCTTCATATTGATTGCATTTTGCTCTAATGATTGATCATTTTAATTATTTATTTGCAATCCCTTGGTGATCCTTATGATTGTATTAGGTGTTAACTTCAACTGTTATGTCATTCGGCATTCTTACAAATAAACGATTGACAAACTTAGAGATTATGATCTGAAGAATTTGAGTTTTAGTTGTCAAAATTGCCTGTAACAGCTGTCAGAAGGCAACGAAAAATATCAATAAATTCTCTGTCAGTATATTTATCACATAAATATTGTGTGAAGTGACGTTTCTTTATAAATTTCTGTATTTTGTGTATAATAAGCTGTCACCCGCGGATATACCCGTAAATAGATGCACGAATAAAAAAAATATAACTGCAGCATCTGGGCCAACCGCAGGCACAACATGCGTTAGCCCTGTTCTTCCGATATTTTTGTTTTATCTCAGAGTTGATCAATAATTGAAATTTTTGAATCAATAAAAAATATAATAATTCACTGCATCACCCAAGCAAGCCGCGAGCTGTACCCGCGGCAACTTTTTGAAATCAATGAAAAAATAATAATAATAAAAAACTGACTGCAGCACTAGAACAAACTGCAAGCTTTGCCTGTTTTATTTCACGGTTAACCGTCTAATGATTTTCTCGCATAAAAACATATGACAAAAGTCGCAGAAAACACGATTTTCCACACAAACGTATTGGAGTGTCCCAATTTACTCCCATAGGGATGGAATTTCAAAAAATCATAATAATAATAATAATATATTTGTATCAAAAGCGTACATACATTTATTACAAAGGAATTGGCAACAGCATTGAATTACTTTATGGAAATAATAATGATAAGTTGATTCATAATAATAATAAAATTACATATTTAATATGAATGCTCGAAGTTTTAGTGCAGATCTTGTTCTAAAAGGTTGCAAAGCGAGCATGTGTCGTTTGCATCGAAAGAGTGGGACACACCGTCCGCGAAAATATTAAATTTTTTGTTGTTTGAAATACGAAATTGAGAGATTAATTTCATTACATTGTAAGGAGCATCAGCCAACAGGTATTCCTATCCCATTTAGTATCATTTACTCTGCGCAAGTCGTCTTCTAGGTAAATATTAGAGTATGTACCAATTAGATTATTTGTCTCTCGCTTAATCGTCAAAATATCATTTTTTAGTGATCTCTATGTCATAATAGGAATGCAGTGTCAAACCTCCAACGCTTTATGTCCAGCGGTTTGGTCTGTGTGTTATCTCTCGAATAATAAATATTCAGATAAATAAATGTAGAACTAAATAAAAAATGTATATTTTTTTTCTAAACCACTAATTGAGATATTAATTAAGAGAAATATTTCTATTACAGTGCGAGTCGTACTTTGATGTTACCATATCAGGAACTTTCATGTAGACGCCAATAACAACTGATTGAAGTTTCAACTTAATCGGATGAACGATGCACTAACGAAAATTTATTTGATACGACCTGCGCGCCACCTTTTGCACGTTAATATCACTATGTTAACAACTGTATAAAGTTTTAGCTCAATCGGATGAACGATACATGAACGAACAAATACGACGTGTGTGTTACTAGTACCCTAGTACGTTAATAGCACTAAGTCAAAAAGTACCAACAATAACTGTAGAAAGTATGAACTGAATCAATTCAGCCGTTTTAGACATTAGTCCAAACAAACAAACAGATAGACAGATGAACAAAAATTCAGAAATTGGGTGTCATAAAGTGTACTTTATCTACGACTGTGCGTTAATAGGTGATTCGCCCATTAATTTGCGTGTCATTATGAATTTTTGTAAGAGAAATAATAAAAATAGAAATTCTATCAAATTTTAAGTTTCTTTTATTATAAATAACTATTAATACACACACATAGATTTATGTTTTATAAACATTCACGACAAGATTTTTACGATTAGATATGTTTATTTTCTTTATAACTTTGACAGCTGTCAAACAAACAAATAGTTGCCATAACAATGAATAAAATGCTACTTGATCAAGCTATAAATTTTACACTAAATGTTTTTCGAATGTCAAACATCAAATAAAAAAATCTAATTCAGCAGCAATTGAGGCTGTCGTAGATAAAATATTGAATGATACACGTTTGATACAGCTAGTGTAATGAAACTTGAGTGATAAAAACACTCGGCTCATCGCCTCGTGATTTAACATCACACACGTTACATTACAACGGCTATATCAAACTTGTATCATTAATATCTATTATGAAACTCGTTTGGGTATCGTAAAGTGCCTCTTTATAGAACCCAAATCCAATTTTCATTAGGTTGGTAGCTACGTTGTTAGATAACCTGTCATTTTGATATGTCAAAATACAATATTTTTTTGATTTACAGAAATTATTCATCTGTCAAGTCTCAGTGTTACCAAATGTGAAATAGAAAAATAAATATTCTTTATCGATGTTTTTAAAATATAAAATTTATCATTTTTTGACATAAATGAAGCCAAATAGAAAAAATTGTATAAAGTACACGTTTTAAGACATTTTAGCTTACTTGTTCATCAACAACAAGAACGCGTGCCCTAAAATCATGTCTTATGAAATTTATATCTTAATATGCTATTATCGCCCACTTTGCCATAAGATCCGCTGAGCACAAATTGAATTTTGATTTTTTAAGCTGATTAATAATCAATTTGCGCAAAATAGTGTATTTAAGTGAGGGAAGGATGTGACGAATCATCTTATTTTTCAGTCTAGCTTGACTTCAAATAAATTCCATTCAGGGCTAGGTCAGCGAATGGACATTATTAGTTAGGACCGGAAGCACTGGGCTCATATTCTATAAATAAACCATAATTATGATGCAATTCCCACTTTGACCCAGGAATCTGCTGAAATCTGTATTTCAGAAAACATGATGAAGATAAGAAAAAATATTTTCAAACCGTTTGAGAAGCTTTGTATTCATCGGCCTTGTTTACATATGTGCTTTACGCTTTCAATGAAAATTCTCTTACCTTCAGCGCCGCTGATGTTTTGTAAACATATTCCCCTTCTCCGGCGTTACTTTTCCGAGACTTCAGTATTTCACTATCAATACTTCAGTAACACCTGGGAAATTCACTACCTAATTGAAGCTACACAATATTTCATGTGTAAAAATGCAGTTTGTTCGATATCAATGTTGGCTTGTGACAAATAATAACAAATGCTGTTTTTTGTATGTAATCCTCTTGGGCTTTGGACAAGTGTAAATACAATTTGGTGGGTAATTCCTCCGATGGTATATTTCATCAGATGTGGATGCTGGATGCAGAGGTGACATCAGTTAGGCTTAGTGCTCGTGCCAGAGGTGGGGTACACCTGTCCTCGTAGTAATTGATGACTTGGACATGAGGTGCACTGTTATGGGTTTGACATACGCCTCTACGCACAAGTACCACATACCTAACACATTGTCATTCTCAAAAAGTGACTCTAATTATGACTGTCGTTAAAAATACGAATTATAACAAATTACCATTCATTAAGAATAAAAAATTTTGTTTATTAACATATCAGCAGTTTGGAAATGTGTCAAGTCTTGCAAATTTAACATTTTTTGTTGGGTTAGCTCTGTTACCTGGAAGGGTTTCAAAGTTCAAATCTAGATATTCAAATCACGATATATAGGTTCTCGAAAGGCACTGTCAACTTCTTATTAGATCCAGTATAGGAGTCTTCAACTTTATCTATAGCTCATCTGAATACAATATAACTTACCTGAGTTACCTGACACTCCCGAGAGCTGGAACCATTTATTTCACAGTCTTTTTTGTACATATAATAAATTCACTCTGCAAATATGAACAGTAAACTGTCAAGAGACCTACATCGCCATCTTCCGAGTTTTACGAGCAATTGTTAGACTATCGTGCTTCTACGTTTATTTTTATCCGGTCCAGTGAAACTAAATCCAGTTGCCGTTTGTATCTAATCTTGATAGATTAAACCAATTAAATCAAAGTTAGAAAGATTAATTTGAAATTCAAAAGTTTATGCTGTCGTCATTTTCGTTTTGTTATTTTGTCTGTCTATTTTTGTACGTTGTTTTAGGAATAATAGAAACCAGAAGAATATTAAATCAAGAGCGCCTAATCATCTTCACTGATCCAGCCAGTCGTTGGTTATTTTTATAGGAGCTGCAAAGATGAGATTATCACCCGACCATCGGCTTGAAGGAAAAAAAGTTGCATACTCCGTCACCACAAGTTTTATCCCATAACTCCTCCTGGTAGAGTAATATTTTGGAAGGAAACCAATAGATGTCTCTTGGAAATTCTCATCTCTGCTGTTTAATTAAAAGTCATTCATAAAGCTCCATGCAAATGATGTCGAATATAATACCCACATTAGTCGTTGCTTGCTAAGAAAACTTAGTTCGGAATTTGCTTTGGAAGTAAAACCTCCAAAGACGATTATCTTGCGGCGTATAATCTGCCGCTGTACATGTTTGACTGCGGTTGGATGTGCGCCATCAAGAAGAGAGGAGACATCGTGCATTATTAAATGCGATGGCGCGACTTGTCCCCAAATTGGCCGCGCCTGAGTGCTTCTGAAAGTCGAAACCACATGTGGCTGATGTGTAAACACGAGGGTGACTCCTACACTCGACCAGAGCGTAGAGTCAATGGCCCCTGATGACCACCAACTTACCAGCTAGCACCTTCTTTGCATTTTTATTTTTCATTGTTTTTTGGAATCTCTAAAATATAGAAAACAAAAGAAAAGTACAGGCAAGAATAAAAACAGTAATATTATAAAATTAATCAAAATTTCAATAACAGTATCACCAACTTTTATTTATGTTGCAGTTATTTGACAAGCACATCTTCATTTAATATTTATGGTTTTTGATGTTGACGAATGTCCAACACTATGTAACCAGATCGTACCTCGTTTGTTCTAATTCTCATTATCATACTCCTTATTCTATTCTACAAAATGGGCATTATAAATAAAATCGCAGAAGTTCACATCAACAATGAGTATTGTCCTCGTTAAGCAATACCTCTAAATTGTATGATATTCAGTTGAGTGCCTTGGTGTCTCGATGTCCCCAGTACAAGCAATTATAGCGTTGAAAGCACGAAAAACTTTTCTCGAGTCACGTTATACAATTTCCCGATTTAGCAGCGACCAGAACGTCGAATACGTTTTTGTTGTTGGGAAAAGTTCTCATCGCCATGTGCACTCAACACGTAACTGGCGATTGTAGTCACGTGCAGGGAGCGAGATTCAAAACAACTTACATGATTCACACAACGCTAACAATTTGCATACTGTACATTGATCCATAATGGATTTCACTTACGAATAGACAAATCATACGAATTCATAGGAAGAACTTAAATGACATGACTTCAATGCGAACTTTTATAGTCACGCGATAGTCTACACAACTAGGTCGGAATGAATATGACTAGGAATTATTTAGTGGATGTTTATCAATACTAAATTATCGTTTCAATGTATTTGTATGTATATTTTTTATATCCCTCTCGTACGATCGTGCTTTTTAACGTACTTACAAATGTTAAAAGGGGTCGCGATGATAAGGGGATAATAATAATCGATAATAAATATAATAAAATATAAGTAGAAAATATAAAAAAATCTTATGTTTGGATAATGAGCTATTGATGGCCTTGCCGTCTCAAGAAAGAGGCTGGTCAGATGATGAGCCACAATATTCTATTGTACATTCATCAATTCCCCGCCACCAGAGCATTTCAGGTTTAGTTTAAGTAACTAGAACGGATATAAAAATTATCCACCTGCCTCAGAAGTTGAATAGATAGCTACCAGTACTATAGTGACCATAGATGTCCGCGCCACACACGAATTAGTCGATTTATCCACTCTTGGAACAATCCCGTTGCCCGTAATAACACAAAGTATATGCGGTTAGCATACACATATTCCCGCGCAACATCGACAGAATACAAGCTTCCAGATATCTAAGTCACTAGCACTGTTTGTCTCATGTTGGATGACACCTACTGATGTCTATCAGTTCCGTAATGACGTACCGATTCCTGCGACACACATAAGTTGGTTGATTTATCCACTCTTGGAGCATCCCTGTTGTCGCAATAAAACAAACTACATCATGCGGTTGGCAGCAATCATGATCACGGTGTAAGCACCGATGGCATTGGTACCCCAGGTAGCTAAGGATACCAACACTTCAAAGGAAAGGGATCATACCCCACGCACACTTAGTGTGGCATCACCACATGTGACGCTAAGCATACCAAGCTCATAAAATTCAATGGAAGACAAACTCACCAATTAATAGAAGTTCTCAGCTACTTTACCACACTGAATTGAATAATATGATAACTAATTGAGCCCAGATAATTGAAGTAAACAAAGGACCACACAGATAAACTGAACGCTTCCTATTAGGTTTGACCTTGGAAGCGATTAGGGTTGTTTACTCGAAACTAGGCTTTATGTATACTACGGTTTTTGAATCATATTGGTGTAGCAGGGTGTGTCGAGAATCTGTTTTCACTCTGAGGATAAAGAAATGAGGCAGGCCAAATGGGGAACTCTTAACTTATGCATATTTCTTCAAAAAGCAGAAGAATATTTGTAAATTATTGTATTTAAAAATTTTCGTAGCGTAAATGTTAACGAATCTTCCAAGTGATATGCTTTGGACCTTATTCACAACACAAAATTAATATATAATGTTAATAGTTATTGTGCTAGATGTTTGATTTGCGGTATTGTGTGCTCCCTTTCACAGCAAAATTAGTCCATAACTCTATCATGCGCTAACTGTGGTTTTTCATAAAGTGAAGCCAAATCACACTTTATATCGAATATTTAATTTTAATGTGTTTATTTGGAGCATTGTTAATTCGGTTTTTAGACTCAAAGTATAAACATTAACTACTACCACGAAATAAAAACATTCAGTTGGAGAAAATTGCCTCTTGGATGTAATGCTGCAGGTGTGAGAGAGATAGCTAGAGTAGGCCCAGCTACTTGAGATGTTTGATCAATAAAATATAAATTTCAGATAGATATTATATTTGCATTGAGTAGAATACTTCATAATTTATTGAAAAATCTGCTGTGGCCACCACAGTTCCTCCCCGACCATAAATTTAATGGCTAATTTCATCACTATTTCAGAAATTTAGAGTGTCGCATCAATTAATTGCATATATCAATGTGAAAGCTGTCATTTTCAAAGTAGCAGATGAAGAGTCTTTTTCTAGATTTTCGGGGTCTTCAATTCATTGGAACATACAGTTTCGTCATTTGATCGCCGGAAGTGTAATTCAAAGATGTCAACGTGGTTCCCACTGTTTATTTATTTTTAATATGTACTAAGCTTATCTCCCCGAGAGCTTAAAATTGATACCAAACTAGACATCATTCAAATAATTTGTGAAAGAAACAATTGACAGTCGTTCAAATATCCTCTTTGATATTTCTACTAGAAATATCCTCGCAAGAGCTTTAATTTTATACAAAACACTATAGAGCCAAATTACTTATTAAAAAAATAATTGATGAACGTTTGCATGTGATGTTCTAATATGAGTGATAATAAATTCTAATTTCACATCACGATTTTCATTATTTCTTTGCTTCATAAATATTGTATAAAGAATTTTACAATAATTCAGACTTCAATAATAACAAATAAACCGCAGATAATTTTGTAAAATGTTTCAGATCAATGTTTTTCCAAATTATTTGAAGATCAATTTCAGTTATTCAATATTTGAGGATGAATACTACTGGCGTTTATAAAATAAATGAAGAAAACTAAATAGTTGTATAAATAAAGTTTTGATACCACTGGTTGAAAAAAAACTCATTTACGAACTTAAACCTAGCCTTTTGATGAAAAACTGAAATATAAACTTCCAGTCGAAAATTCGTACGCGTTCTCAAGTTATCGTGTTTCCGGACAGACCGGCCGACAGACCGACTTTTTTCAAAATAACGTTTTTTGGGTTCAGTAGGGCCTATCACGTGTAGACCCATCAAAATCTCGAACTGTCAAAAATTCACGATAACAATGCAATAAGAGAATGTTTGTACCCTCAAATATTTTTTTGTCACTAAATCCAGCAATGAAATAGTAAATTGTTGAAAGTTGGAAGGTTTCAGGATCAACTAAAAACATTTTCTATAGAATGATCCTTTATTTCATGATGTAGGTGAACGTTTCGAGCGGTTAATAATCGTACATAATCAGCTGTTCCACGAGATTTTAAATGTTTGCACTGATCACAATAGTAAGGTAGTAATGCTGTTTTACCTTGTTTCATTTTAAATTATTTGTATTTAATATAGCTGATGATGGATGATAATTAATCATTCGAAACGTCAACTTGAATCGTTATGTAGTCCAAAATAATTTTCCGAACCAGCTTAATACGTGAGTTAAGACGTTTCGGATGATAATGCATCCAAGTCTCTCATCTGATTTTGCTCTACCATATTCAGAAGTCTGGTACCTGAAGATAATGTTTTCAATGTTCTTCAAACTGAGACTAATCGCAGTAGGATTTTCCTCACAAAGAACAAAACGAGTTCTCTTGCACCTCTGATGGTCTACATGTCATACTGATACTAACTAAATATATAATAATATAATACAGACATGAAGTTATATTCTAGGCATATCAGATGCTCAGATTTCAATTACTAAGTATTACATGGTACTTAGATGGTATATATTTTAGCTGCACAATTATTGTCGATCATATGCAATGATGCTGATGAAATTTCATAGCGAAATGGTTCGCTTTCAGGATGGAATTCGTAATCAGCGGATCAGATTCGTAATGAGATGAATATATTCCATGTTCTCCATGTATGTTGTAACTATAAAAAGAAAAGAGAAACCTTATCCAATGTAATGTAGGTAGTATTTGTGTGTGGAGGTAATATTCCAGCTCTGGCGCATTGCTAAACGGCCGAGCAGATACGGTTTCCGCTGCTCGCTTCTCTCTCTTGCTCCAATTACACCACCCGGCACGTGTACATTCCCTTTGAGCTCTGAACCACCGCATTCGAGTTCTCCATCTCTCTCGCACTCATTCTGCTGTGTTTCTCACTTAACGCACTACGTTAAACACTGTCACTCGCTTGTATCTTTTGGAAGCGCTCTGTTCGCACTACGCCTCTTTGTTCCTGCCACTTGTTTTTGGCTAGACTCTTTTGTGCATTGGGACAATCAGAACACCTGATGTATATCGTAAATATTCTTACGACCGGAGGGTAGAAGTCAGCGTAACGTCGTCATATCTGTCAGGTTCATTAATATTTCATAGTCCGCCTCTGGATGAATATTCGGGCTGATGAAAAATTGTAAGCGTCAGCCTGAGCGGGTGGTAATCCACGTCGCTTAGATAAATGAGCCAAATGAAACGACATTAAAAATACATATACCAAATCACGTACCCTTACCATTAAGAGAAGGATAAGTTATATTTAAATTTGTATCTGCAACCCTTTGCTTTTTATTTTAGTCACAGAAACTGAATAATTCAACTTTTGATCTCTGCAAACTGTACTTGACCACATCAATTTACAAACTTCGCTGCTATGTTTTACAAATTGGCATGTGTTTGAAGTTTGTATAAAACAGAATATGAGTATTCGAAGGCTAACGATCCCAAAGTAGCCTAATTAAGCAGTTTCTCAACGTAATTACGGCGAATCTTTCATCCCTTTTTTAGATTTAAGATACATTTGGGAATTACTCACTCGGAGTATAGATCTTATTTTATCATACTTCAGGAAAATCAAGTAGCCTGCGTTTATTGCAAACATCACAGTACTGATAGCTACTCTTGTGTGATTCGTGAAGGACCTAGTTAGGGAGAGCGTTTCCAAAGACGAATTGACTAACAGTCGATCCCGATCTTTGTTTTTCAGCTCGCACATCCTGCGCTCGGGTCTCATAAGCTACCGACTAACAGTTGCTGCTCACCTCTACTCCACTCCAGGTGTTAAGCTGAGTATTGTGCGACATCCACACTCGTACGGTTTTTTTTAAAAGCATATTTCAATTTTAAATAGGAACTAGCTAGCTCCAAAACTGAGTCAACAGAAAACTATTAGCAGTACTTCCGGCTTTTGAGCTATGAACTGAAGAACAAGAAGAGCGAAATAGTTCGCCATGGAGCTACGAACTATTGAGCGGTAAACTAAATGCCCAAAACTACTGATAGTCAAGTTGTGGCAGGCAACGATGTTGTCCCATATGTTAGTTGAAGCAACCAATTGGCATGTGTCGTGGGTATCTATGTTCACTATTGTACTGATAACCCTTTTTTCAGTGAACTAAGTTGCCTATCTGTTAGCCAGATATCTTATATAACCCAGAAAAAGGTATATTAATTTATAGCCGATCTAGTTCACCTAAACAGAATTCAAAACGATCCGTTGGTGAGGAATAACTGTGTGCGACTCTCTAATGATAACTCACTGAACATTGTGGGCTCACTAGAAGTATAATCTACTTTCCTTGTATAACGTTATTGAAATAGAAAAATATTTTTGTTTTGCTAGAGCTTCGAAGCCTAATTCAGTCGCAAGGTGAGTTAACTGTGTCCTGCACTCCTTATCTTCATCGTTGATTTTTCTGAGGAATTGAAGAAGTGTAAAGTCATTAGGCTCTGTTTATTACTTGTTGGAGTCACGACTCATATGGTTAGTAAGTATGATTCCACAAGTTTTCTTCTGTTTGGAGGATTAAAAGTTATATTCCTCCTTTGAGAGGATGATCTTATGTTTCTTGATCGGACTTACGACCAAATTATATTATATGTATCGACTTGGAATATAGTGGTGAAAAATCCAGTCCTTAGTATCGAAATAAAGGCTACTTCCGGTCAACTTTTCCCTGATAGAACTAACGATTGTAACTAGCACCAATCGATAGCGAAGTTGATGTAATCTAAGAAAAATCAGGATGCCACTTCCTGCCCTGTCCGGAAAGTAGCTACCTCTAAGAATAACCCATTTTCTTATCCATCTTCTCTGATCGAACTTACGATTGTGGCTTTTTTTCCTGAACCAAACAGGACAGGAGATGGTACCCTGGTATTGTCTTGAAGTACTTGACTTCCGCTATCGATTGATACTATTTTCAATCGTAAGTTCTAACAAGGAAGTTAATCCTGAAAGAATGGCCTTCTTTTCGACATTTAGGACATGATATTGGATTTATATAGTCTGGCTGCCTATTTACTAAGGTAAGGTGCGTTCGGCTTCTGGACTATTAACGGCTCTGTGGTTGCAGTTCCTGATTATCAAAAATTCCTTTGTCAATCCTCAGCAGCTACCCAGATTCATCAGCCGCAAACAACCAAGCGTTTGAGACGCGTTTTTTTTTTTTTGTTACATTGTTGTTGCTGTTCCACCCGACAAGTTGTTTCTTTATGAACTTCAAGTCACATGATATAAATTTTGAGACTACCTGTTTCTACTTATGTATCATTTTTATTGTAGTTACATTGCTGATTCATAATTACCATCATTTCATGATATAACTAAAAATTTGATAATGTTACGTTACGAGATTGCATTGATCTTAGTTGCTAGGGCTTTTAAAGTTGTGGCACTTTTGGTGGCATGATTAACTAAGTTAATCAATTTCGCTACCGTCAGATGTCTGTGGCTACCAGTATGCTTGCCAGGCGCTTCCTCCTCAGAACCACTGGTAAGCTGGGATACTATCCATATCCTATTGGCTCTCCATTGTCAGTACCAAAACTGATTTATTACGCAGCTCACCCGCAGAAGCAACTTAGCCCTTCTGGCAGATTGACTCTGTAACCTTTGCCCCTGAAAGTCTAGCACCAACCGGGAAGACCATCTTGGCAGGTGGGGGCTCCTCCCTCAATACTCATGTACACGTTTAGCTGCCTCTTCACTACTAACGAAGTTATCTCGACGGAGTACTTGTCGAAGTTGATCGCAGTCTTCGCGAGGACCTTAGTCGCTGTGAGTGATACTGCGCGAAATCCTTTGACTCATATATATGCTTTGATTCAGGCGCAAAAAACCGACAGCGAACGGAAGTCACCCGAGTTGGAGTGAAGTTGTACGAAACGAACCGAAATACCCCTCTACACTATTCACCTCGCCCAGCTTCGATTAACTTCGCGAATAGTGTAGACTGTAGAGGACGCTTTTGACGAGTCGCCGGCGAGTAAGTTATTATTCTACCACACATCAACTACCAAACGGTTTGCACCCGGTGCCCTCAGCTGAGGGATTGGGTTGCAAGGTCCAAAGGCTTGGGCTAGATGAGTGGTCTACCATCTATATGGCAATATAGCCAGAGAGTAGAAATTTCTGCCTACATCTCCTCGTGTTACCTTGACGAGTAACCGGTCGAGCATTTTACTCTACCACACATGTATGCTGTTGGTTTACCCGTTTCTCTCGGTTGTGGGAGTGGATGGCAAAGTTCACAGCTTTAAGAGAAAGAAGCGTGTGGTCTACCCATCTACCCGGTTTGATATACAAGCAGGGGTGGAGATCCTGTCAAAATGTCTCTTCGTGTTACCGTTTGACGGGTAGCTGGCGAGTGTGGCCATGAAGCGGCACTC
This sequence comes from Dromius quadrimaculatus, assembly GCA_963989225.1. Lineage (NCBI taxonomy): Eukaryota > Metazoa > Arthropoda > Insecta > Coleoptera > Carabidae > Dromius > Dromius quadrimaculatus. Next base: position 13,022,979 of record OZ022328.1, read on the forward strand.
TACACATCCGTTTCCTGTAGTTTGCGCTCTTTACCCTCATTTGAATGCCTTCGGTTGAAGGATTGAGTAGATTACGTATGAACGACTGCCTGATCATCCACCAGCCATCCATTAAGGCCAAAGAAAACTTCTCTGCCTTTATCTACTCGTGTAATCGTTTGACGAGTCACCAGCGATTATTGCGGATCCTACCACACATCGGTATAGAGGCTTGCGCCCTTTACTTTCACGAAAAGACTAAGAGATTGGATTGCAAGGACCACAGCTTTATGAGTGAGCGTCTTGTGGTCTGCCACAGGACGCTGCCTGTTCGCCATTCCGCTCGTTCGGATAGAAGCAGGAACGGATTTCTTGTTGATTTTGTTTATATCATCGTTAAAGTAGCTAAAGCCCACCGCGCACGAAGCAATTTTCCAAGCAATTTTGTTCACTCAATTTGCAACAAGTTTTCTTGCGCTCTGGGGCACTTTGAGCTGCACTTGGTGTAAGACTTATTTTCTCAGCACACGATGCAACAAATATTAATGTTGCCGGAAATAATCGTCGGAGAAGAGCAGGAGCATTTACTGCAGTTAAAGCTTGCGAATTAATTAGAATTACAAATTTTTTTCACTCCTGAAAATGGTCCAGGTGGGATCCAAACTGTAGAGTAAGAACAAATATCAAAACCTTCGACTGAATGCCCAAAATTCAATATCTACTTCATTAAATAAGGCTATGAGTACTTGTACTTTCTCTATTTCGTTACGCTACGCTTTTATACCCTAAATTATAGTTTATCTCGAAGAAGAATGCTTTTTTGCTCTAATAAAATATTTTGAGCTCAAAAATGAAAGGTAATTTCCGTACTCTTTATTATATATTCTTTCCAATTCACCGGACTAAGTTTATACAAAATAAAGAAAAATGTTTCGCTACGAGGACAATCCAAATGTTGCATTTTGCTTGTATTGCAGTCTGCTCCAAGTTTCATTTTGTAGGACATTTAAGACAGGCGGTCTCTGTTTTTCCGGCATTGATGCTGCATTATATAGCTAGATATTTTTATATTTCTATTTAAATTCTGTAATAGGAACTCGCATGAAAAGTAATCCACCTTTATACGTTTTAAATAAATGTCATTTCTATTCGTAGGGTATAATTAATTCCAGTTAAAACCGAAAAGGGTTTCTGGTATTCAACGGAAAATTTACTTTCAAATATTGTAAAGAATGTAAAATTTCAATTACATGGGCAAAAAAGGAATTTCACCACGAAATACGAAGTAAAACGCTTGAGCGATGTGGACAGATTTTATTTTATTAATGGTGCCACAGTTTACTTTAACTATTATATGCCAGCCATATTTTTCTTGTGAATAATTTTGCTTGCTTTAAATTTTCTATAGCTTCCATAATGTAGAAGTTAATCGATCTGCCTCATTTTGCTGCCACATCCTGTATAGTTTCATTTTTTTCGATTGAAACGTTGCGTTAGTAGAATATATTCGAGCTGTGAGTGCAGCATATATTTTATTATTTTATCGCTGTAGACCATTACGGTACAATGTGATTAAATATAAATTTTCATGAAATAACAAAGGTTAAAATAATTTCAGCGACGCAGACTGATTAAACATTGCTTGACATTCTCGCCTATTTAATTGGTTGTGCATTTTATTACGCATCAGCTCACACAAAAATAAATTCTGATGATAATGAGCAAACATATTTATTCTCGCTGTTACTGAACAAATACTGCGATAAATGCAAACTCGAGTAAACTATCTTTATGGTGTACCATATTTTGAGTGAAACAACCGACTCGCGTTTATCGTGAACAATGTCAGGCCCCGCGCCTCGCGTCCATTGAGAGCAGAAAGCTGTAAACTACGAAATCGTGCGAATGCCCCTCGTCCATTGCTGCAGTATTTGCCCGGTATTCGCACAGATAATATGGCGCTGGCACTCGGGAAATATTCATGTGATGATACTGATGAAAAGTTTACAGCATTGGAATTATTAGCCCTTGATATTTCAAGGTATGTCATTCAGAGAAAAGGCGTATTTTACAAGTAAAATCTCAACAAATTGAGATTGATTTGCACCTCGCAACAATATGCACGAACACTGACGAAGGAAACGGGCCTAGTGAACGCGACTCCCTTCTAAACCACATATTTGGATTACGTCTTTTACCTGATAAAATGGGTAGACATTATTTTGATGTACATTGATTGATTGTATTTCCTAAGCTGTGGAGTGTAGTCTAGCCACGATTACTCCTAGTTTTTGCGGCAAGTATGCCACAAAGTAAATCATGAATCAGTGAAAATATTGATGAGTTTTTGTCCGAAGCTGGAATCGACGCCGAAACCTTCGAGCCAACATACGCGTACATACCAACTTAAAGCATATAAAAAATAATTTAATATTTTCCTAAAACCTAGTTCATGAGGTGAAGTTGTATTACATACATTGAGAGTAAGTATTTTCGGTGTCAGGTCATATTTGGAGCTTGTAGGCGGACCGTGGATACGCTAATAAAACTTTTACAGCCTCGTGTGAACCGTGATTTAGATTTATCACGTCGGTAGTAGAGAAACAGGAAAACAAGCCCAGGGAAACGGCTCAGTGCTTAGACTTAGACTTGTTTGACGTTAAACAGTCGCCGGTCACGCTACAAACCCAACTACAGGCTATATACGACAGCAGGAACGTGACGGATCGTGGGCATGTAACACGCAAACCACCAACATTGGATATACTACTGAGTTTGTTTAGATTGTAATGTCAATGCTCAGAACAATGGTAACTAAAATATGTAATACACAGTTGAATATCTATTTTAACTAATGTTCCTGTTGAACAGTTTGTTTTCAATTGGATATATTCGAAAGGATTTCGAGTTTTATTGGCACAAGCCTAATGATATTTAGAAAATTGGAAGCAATAATTACGATATATTCATGTGAAATATGTGACTTCATTGAATGGAATATACGATGTATACTTGAGTCCGTTATCGTCCTCTTTATCTGCTATATGTACGCGGTATGATGTCAGTAAAAAAGAGCTCTTCTTTCAGCGTTCATGAGCTTGGAAGCAATCCAAACGCGTTAAGCTAAAATACGCGACAGTTTGCAACAACGGCACAGGCAGCGGTCAACGATCAAAGTGGGAGTTGTGAACTCTATACAAGCGCACACATGTGCACTCATCCCACATACATGCACTCTAGAAGCATCCATGCAAACAAAACGACCTAAATCTTAGAATACCATCCTTCGCTATATCTTCATTGACGCCTGGTTCTTGCGAGCACATGAACACTGCTTTATTATATTTATGTAATTCACAGTTGCAAGTGCATAATTAAGGCAAGTTGCAATTACTGTCATACTATATTCGCACATCTGAAGAACTTTGTAGCACAGATTGATTTTTATTTTATTGAGTTTTGAATCAATATTAGCCAGTCAGATGGAATTTTGCAGCGCTGTACCTTTTATGTCGGACATTACCGAAAAAATATTTTTGTTTAGACTGTTTAGAGCATAGGCTCCCAAACTTTTTTTCTCGTAGACCACTTTCAAATTTTCATTTGTTCCAATGAATCCCAAATTCCTTTTTGTGGATCCCCACTTACAGCTTTTGAACTCTCAATTTTATTTCCCGCCAATGTAGATCCCCGTCGGGTTCCTTGTGGATCCCAGAGGATGACTTTTTCTCTGTAATACATACATATTTTCTACTTACATTCTTTTATCTACCTCTAACAATATGACTTGTCACAAATTGATAGGGCAAATAGATTGAGGTGGTTATTTTCATGTTTTAAATCTTTCAAAATATCTAGTAACACAATTTTACATATAAACACTTATTAGACTGGATTACAGCCTAACATTAGGAGTTCAGTGCACCCTTCTCGGCTGTCTCGGACTCAAGATCGGTCCTATACGCGCAGCAAAATTCAATAATAATGAGGGATGCTTTCCGAAAACACGAGCATAGTGAGTTAGCCTATAATCAATGTTACATTCTAACACGTTTTTATTGACTTGATTTCAGTGATTTTAAGGTCATGACCCTGATCTCTACATGTCATTATTTTCTCCATTATCCTCATGTCTAGTATAAACTTTTCCCAAAATTTCATCAATTTCACCTCTCATCGACAGCATTACCGATAATAATTATGAGTTTGTTCTGCAAAAAATTTGATAATGCATTTTCATGAGTATTTAGCGCACTCGGTTTAGCATCGGAACACTTTATGTCCTAGGTGCCTTTTATGTCAACGGTGCCGAATTCTTGTGCGCCCCAATAAAAGTATTTATCAATATTAAAAGTTCTATTAGATTTGCACATATTTGATTTCGTCCCAATATGAAAAGATTAGTTCACCTGTCTCGGTTGTCTCGGGCTTGAGCTCAGTACCATAGACGCACGCGGCGCAATTTGGTACTATTCAGGAATATTTTCAAATGTTAGCTAGCTAACCTATTAACATACCAGTGATCTGTCATCCGAATCCAACAATAATAACTGATAAATACAAATATGATTCTAGATCAATGATTTCGTTACCTAGAACTCATGAGTAGACATTAACAGTGTGCTCGATTCTAAAATATAATGTAGATTGTTTTGTGACCCGGACCGATAATCATGACCGTTTGACTCTTGGTTAATAAGTTTTTATCTGTAAATAAAATTTCACTGAAAATGCTCTATTATAATTTTATCCTTCGTAGTCTAGTCAGCAAGTTAAAAAACGTGTCAATTCTTGCTACTGCGAATTAGTATACATGCGACAACTCGTTGAAATAATTATAACTACTAAAAAAATGTGCAAGAATTTCAAACTCGCACATAAACAATTGCAAAAGTTATAAACAAATAAAAATTCAAAAGAAACGGAGTCTACTTTTTTGAATATTTTTCGAAAACTTTTCGTGTTCCAGGAATTTGACAAACAGATTCTTAAAGAGAAGAAAATTTCCAAGAAAAAATGTTGAGTTCCGGAACTTGATTCCATTTGTTGATATTCTTTATTTGATATTGAAAATAGGGCTCCGCGCGGTGAGCGCAGTGCTGTTACGCTGATTTGAAACCGGCCGCTAATTACAAAAACTGAACAGCTGAAGAAGGTAAAATCAATAATTATGGGTTAGCTGTTAACTATCTAAAAACAGTGACAATAATCAAATTTTATTAAAAAAAAAATATGTGACCTCTTAATGATCTATACATATTTTCAGAATTATATCATAATAAATAGACTTTTTTGGTTTTAATTCTGTATATTTAATTTTATTTTTGACGTTTCGACTTTCTAACCGAAAATCTTCATCAGAAAAAATGATACAAAAATAAACAAGGCAAGAAGGTATCTAGATAATTAGAAATTAAAAATTGAAAATATACAGATAACTAGATGTGAATACGTGGATTCCACATTTAGTGCAAAAAGAACAAAATTCCTCTGGCATTTACCCAAAGTCTGAGGAAAAACCACGTAAAAAACCTCAACAGAGGAATCAACGATATGAGTCTTGACAATTATTGAAGAGAAAAAGATTTAATTGATATAACACATTAGGACGATGTCCCGTTTCTGCAACGCACACAGTTCCAAGGTCCAAACATGTCATAAAATTTTTTTTAAACAGAAAGACTGAATTTCAATGATCTACATCTACATGAATATAACAAAAACAAGTGTCAAGACAAATATTTCACAAATCAGGAATAACTATTACAAATCAATAAAATAATATGAGTCTTGACAATTATTATAGTCAAAAATGAATGAATTAATATAACATACAAGGACGATGTCCCGTTCTTGCGGACGCACACAGTTCCAAAGTCCAAACATGTCATAAAAATTTTTTTACAAAATGAGTTTCAATTATATACATGAACGTAATAAAAATAAAAATAATAATCAAGACAAATATTTTACAAATTATGTATGTCTATTATTGATTATTAGAAGCCAAACATTGTCAAGACTCATATTATTTTATTAATTTGTAATAGTTATTCCTGATTTGTGAAATATTTGTCTTGACACTTGTTTTTGTTATATTCATGTAGATGTAGATCATTAAAATTCAGTCTTTCTGTTTAAAAAAATTTTTATGACATGTTTGGACCTTGGAACTGTGTGCGTTGCAGAAACGGGACATCTTTTTCTCTTCAATAATTGTCAAGACTCATACCGTTGATTCCTCTGTTGAGGTTTTTTACGTGGTTTTTCCTCAGACTTTGGGTAAATGCCAGAGGAATTTTGTTCTTTTTGCACTAAATGTGGAATCCACGTATTCACATCTAGTTATCTGTATATTTACAATTTTTAATTTCTAATTATCTAGATACCTTCTTGCCTTGTTTATTTTTGTATCATTTTTTCTGGTGAAGATTTTCGGTTAGAAAGTCGAAACGTCAAAAATAAAATTAAATATACAGAATTAAAACCAAAAAAGTCTATTTATTATGTGACCTCTTTTTTGCCATTTAAAATTATTCATAACTAATAGATAATGTATATTTAACTCTCCAGACCTTGCATGCCCATGGCTTTTTGGACCACTTCCCTCCATTGGTCCCTGTTTACTGCTTTGCCTTCCCATCTTTTGATCTACATTGTTTTTAAGTCTTTTTTCACGGCATCAATCCATCTCCCTCTGGGTCTGCCTCTTCTTTTTTTGCCACCAATCCCACTTTTGAAAATATTTCCACTGTTCTAGATTCTTCCATTCTTACTATATGCCCTAACCATTTCAGTCTTTGCAATATAATAATAGCAAATAAAAATACATGCTGATAACTTAATTTAGTACAATTACCAAAAGATCTACACGAAGCGGAACAATTTTAAGATCTTTTGTTTAACAATTATCGAACTTAAAATGTGAATGGAAGTTTAATAAAAATCATTACTGAACAAAAGCTTCATTTAATAACAGATGCACAAAAAAAATTTTTCGGCAGAATTTTCTTTTTCCAGTTGTCTATATGACACAGTAATTCATTCAATTTTTAGAATTAATATTTAATACATGTAAAATTAGTTTTCATAATTACTGGCCGGTTTCAAGGCAGCGTAACGGCACCGCGCACACCTCGCGGTGCCCTATTTTCAACATCAAATAAAAAGTATTAACAATAGAGGTCAAGTTTCGGGAGTCGACACTTTTTTGGTGGAAATTTCTTCCTTTTCAAGAATCTGTTTGTAAAACTCCTCTAGCACCAACAGTTTTCGAGTAGTTTCCAAAAAAGTAGATCCCTTTTCTTTGGAATCTTCAATTGTTTATAGCTGAAATTTTTTTGGACGTCATAACAAGTTCAACGAGCTATCGCACATATTTTAATTCGTAGTAGTAAGAATTAACACGTTTCTTAACTTGATGACTAGACTACCGTCATTATTTCACAGAATGATGCACGCAATTTAGGATCTTGTTCCAAAATATTTTGAAATTTCATGTTATCTGAGAATTCTATGCATTGTCATCAACAGCTCTATCGAAGCAAAAATATTTTATCTATTGTAATTAAATATGAAGCATTCGAAATTAATTTCATTGATTGATTCTTGATTCATTGCTTCACAACAGTTATTTGAAACATTTTTATCTGAAATAATTAGGAAAGCAATACATACAGAAAAACTAATATGTCCTGTGAAACGCCTGTTTCTCTTTTCGTATTACAGCCGATAAATTAGTCAGAGTTTTCAGCTTTAACTCCATCCTAAGTTCTTTTAAAATCATTGTACTTCAGTTTTAGGGTCATTTTAGATCATTTTTCGACTCCTGTTGATTCAAAATTCATTCAAAACCACCCACAAAGAGTATAAATCATCTTTCCCTATTTAATTTTTATTTTTGTTGGAAATTTCCACTCTAGTCTTCCGCAAATAGCAAAATTTTTCCGTGGTTCGTGAAATGATAGCTTAGAAGTTGGCTTAATCCAGCCGCATTATGATTTAACTGTATTCTACACATTTTATTTACGTCGTTAGTGCGTAATATCTTCTTAGAGAATTGAAAAAGTGCAGAATTATCAAGCACTATAGATTTTCATAAGCGGATCCACTTCAATGGCTGCAATTCTCATGTTCAAGACTATCGATGACTTTTCTGACCATCTTCCTCACAGCCACCCAAATCAAATAGGCGATTCATTGGTGGTTATTTCATCGGCAATATCATTTTGAGAAATTCGAATTCTTTAGATTATGACTTGAGTTTCACTGGATCCGAATGACAATGTGAAAGCGATAAAGGCACCAACTTGGAACAGCAAAATAAGTATTAATCCGCTCTTGTACAAGAAATGCTTATATTTATTATTTTTATTTATATATACCAAAATTATGTTAATAATATCACTCCTGAAGATGACCCAGGTGGGATCAAAACTGTAAAGGAAAATAAATCAATTTTTTTTTTTGACTGAATTCCCATATCTAAATTTTTCATCATTCAACTTACCAATCAGCTTCATCCAACACATCCATGCCTATATTTGTTTGACGGCCATACCAAACTAATAGCAAGGTCAGTCTGTGTTGTGTGTTTAGCCGAACACTAAGCCCCATGCTTCACGCTTGGTCAACTACAATTCAAGCAGCGATTGATCGCCTCCCCTTGTCGCATCACATTATTGTACATTGTCCCGCCTGCAACTCCAGCCACAATAGATTAGATGCGAGGATGACCAATTTGAAGTTTTGGAAAACGCAAAAGTTTGTAGATGATATTGTCAACGCTGATCACGATGTTCAAGTTCCGCAATCAAAAACAAAAGACTGTGAAACAATAGGCGACGCTGGTGGCTGGCGTCAAGCGCGGAAACGCTTTGCTGAGTTCGTTTTCTATGGCACGGAACACGCAAATCGGGCTGTCCGCCTCAAGCTTGCTCGCTCAAAGGATTTCAGCCAAATCTTCGCTTTTATTTGTTCTACTCGGCGCCCAAAGCAAATGTTATTTATATTTCATAGACGCACTTGTTTGCTCAAATTCACAAGGGTATGGAACGGACAGAACTTCAAACGATATAACCATTTTCAATATAGTGCCTCATTTTTTTGTATTCAAATAAGTGAATGAGCTCATTTGTATATTTGGATAACAGGCGTGGATCTTGGTTTGTTAATATTTTCATTGAACAATTATAGTAATTGGTCAGTATTGTTAAGGACAGATATCCTGGTGACAATGCGATTCCCTCACGTGAAATTAATAGCATGGTCGAACAAAGGCGCCATACACTCCACGGGATGCATGTCGAGTGCGTCATCCACTAATCCCTTCATGACCAACGTACTGGCACTCTGACAACTCAGCGGAGAATTTGAAGACATGCATTACTTTTATCTTTTGATCTATCCTCCCATATCATGTAGTTTGTTCCTTTTACATATTTAGTATATTGAATTGTTATACCCTAAATCAGACATGACAAAGAATTCAAAAGCTCTTGTTCGATGAGAGCTGAGGTATATTGTAAACATTCTGAAAATTAAATATGTTTAACAGATTAATAACGGAGCTATATATTTATTCATTTGATCTTGAATGTAATCAGTAAAAAAAAAAAAACTTATCTTGTGCGCTTGCGCGCATGTCGTATCCTTGTAAGCAATAGCTCTCAATGAAGATTATTCTATATGAATGAACGGCCCAACAAGAAGTTTTTAATGCATCCTTCTCGATTGTCTTAAGCTCAAATTCGATCCCACAGGAGCGCGCTGCAGAATTCGGTACTATCCGCTTACCTAGCAATCTTTGTCGAAGAAAAAAAAAAACTATTCAAGTGCCACTGATGACATTCCATTAGCTAGTGTTACCATCTCTTAGCTGTTAATCTGACTTAGTTTTTTTAGCGACTAGCGTATGGCAAGGGGGCGATCCTGTGACTTTTGCTACAGCCAATTCCTGTCTCGGTAACAAAGTGACAGTTATTTGTTTACTTTCAGTTCGTTGCTGAAAGTTGAACGTTTGGCTCATAGTTTCAGTGTCTATTAGCTGGATATTTTGTAAAAGAATGAATTCCTTTTATTCCGAAAGTTTGCCTGGTGATATGAAACAGGCAGGAGGAATAGTCCATAACTTTTGATGGACAGAATATCACACTTACGATAAAACACTAATAAATACCAACAGTACAAAAATCAAGCAAACAAACAAAGAAATAAACAACGCTTACGAAATGTCACCTTACCGAAACAGGGATTGGCTGGAGTAAAACGTCATGTGATCGCCCGCAACCCATACAGTTGACATTGTTCAAGATTACGACATCCATACATAGACAGATCCTTCAAAAGTGCTGACACAAATTTTCATTCATCTGAGTCAAGCAGAGTAAGTTCAGCTGCTTATTTTGGGCGTCAAGGTCGTAGTTGTTCCGTTATGTCGGCTATTGAGCAGCAGTTGGTCCTCAAATTTTCCACTGCGAAAGGTTTATCTTCCAACCAAATTCATCCGCGTTTGTTAAACATATATGACACATCTTCGTTTGAAATTTCAACGGTAAAAAAGTGGGCTCAGCTCTTTCGGCTGAGGAGAGATCGTTGAAGATGAAATAAAGGACGGCGTTGAAAGGTCAAATAATAAATTCCAAAAATAATCAAGGTTTCAGAGACAAGTGTTTGGAGAATTATTCATGTCTAAAGTCTCAGCAAGGTGAGTGCTTCGCAATCTTTCGGCGGTGCAAAAACAAAAACGTCTGCGGATGTGTACTGACTTTCTAATTTTGTGTGGCGATGCTCCTCAAAACATTCAATGATTCAGAAAGCAAATTGGACCAGGAGAGGCGGCCCCAAGAAAGTTCTAGTTGCAACCTTCAGCTGGGAAAGTGATGGCCACGATCTTTTGTAACCGGAAAGGTATTCTTCTCATTGATTATTTGGAAAGAGGTTCCACTGTCAACGATGAATAATACGCTATCGTTTTGAAAAAATTACGGGCTGATATTGCCAGTAAAAGACTGCTTATCAAAGACACTGCACGTTCGCATTCATAGAAAAAGGGATAGCTGCTGTGCTCGAGTGTAGTTTTGAAAAGTCCGAGCTTGGCTCCGAGTAATTATTTTCTTTTTCCAAATTTGAAAAAAGAACTGAGAGGAAGACACTTTTCAAACATTGAAAACCTCAAGCTGACAGTTTATCATTTTGACAACAAGTCGGAAGATTATTTTTTTAAGCGAATTCAGAAGCTGGTAACTCGTTGCCGTCGTATCTCTACGTGAAGTGTTGCGATTTCTGAGGTATAGTTCATAGTTTATTCCTTTTAAGATATTCTGTCTTCACCTTGCTGAGACTCCCGCTTCTCAGAGGTTAAACATATCAAGGCAAAATTAAATGTGCGAAACCAATTCGCGCTTAAGGCTACGTAATGTGATTAGGGTTTTGAATAGAAGAACAACAACTTAAAATACGTGTAAATTTGTAGTCATTTGTCGCATGGCGCGTATGAAAGATTCAAAATATGTATTTATAACTTCAGGAATATACAAAGCATCAAAAAGTGTGTGTGTGGTGAAGCTGTGCTCTCGTTGGCAAGGTTTAACAAAGCACCCTACGCTGTCTCCACATTCAATTGTTATGATGTTTCCTTTGTGCCGTCCTTATCAACATGAAACCGAGTTCAGGCTTTTCTTGTGGACTATTGGAACGTATAGGCGCATCAATGGTTTTAATCAAATTTGTACTTCCTCTGCAAATACCGGATAGATATTTTTTGCTAGCAACAGTTAAAATATAATTATAGTGGTGCTTTTGTTGGTTGTATTCTTCGTGCATGCGACAGAGCAGTTGAGCCACGGTAGCTCCGTAGCCGTGATGACTGATTGATACGGCTGCTCTGCCACTAATGGTCTCCTGCTCTTTCCCCACGTCCTTTGCCTTGCCAAGCTAGAACGAGCATGGAATTCATTAGCTTCCCGCTGCTGTGCTGCTGCTGCCGTGCGGAAACTCTCGACCAGTTTTTAGCCTACTTCGATACGCGCAAATCTTCGCTCTTCGGTCGCCGATGCGAGACCGTCCGCTAACGAGGCGACAAAATTAATCTTTGGAATTCAACGTTGATCCTGCTTCACCCAAGCTAATAATGGAGATGGAAACTTCTACTCGGGAAACCACCACACTTTTACAGAAGAATATATCATTTATCCATTGTAGTTTTGTTTGGATTGATGAGAAATCGGAATATGTTAGTAGGAGGAAATTTAGTATAGTGCGACCCTGTTTGAGGATCATTTGAGTGCACGACAGCGGAGCCTCGAACCGGAGTGTCGGGTGTCGGGTCGTCGGGCGTGGTGCGGGAGTGAACAACGAACAGCCTAGCGAAGCGCGTTAGCGTTGCTCAGTGCTCGCTTCGCTCTACATTACATATCAGAATTAATTATCGTCGCCTGGCGTGCTTGGCGCTGTTCTGTAGTAGGGTGAATACTGGTGGTTCTCTCTCTCTCGGTTCCGCTCCAGCCCAGCAAAGGTAATTAGTCAGCCACGCATATTTTCGAGGAACAAGTCTTTTGTCTTTTTTCCGACCATTGGGACCGTGTTGTTATTAATTTTTCTGCTGTGCTCCATATGTACTTGTGACAAATCGTGGCGTTCCTTTGTTAAGAATAAAACTTGGCAATTACCGTGGGAGGCTGATCATGTACGATGTAGTTCACCTGGTTATTCTGTTCGCTTACACTGGCTCCCCCTTAATTACGCCTCGGCGCCGGGTCTCGCACTAGCAGCAGGCTCGACGGGAAATGAGATCGCACTAATGCGATTAGTCCCCAACTCTCGCGCACGTTCGGTCGCATTTGTTAGATACTATCCGGTAGCACCTGCGGCCCGCCAGCACCTTATCTGCATAGAGAACATCACGCACCCCCAAGACAAATGCCTAGCTCTTCGCTTATTATGTTTGGTGGCGCGGGATACTCTGTCGGATTGATTGCTCGTCTTACATCACCTGCATTGTTCCCCTCTAGAACGCTAACACCATGCTCACCTCGTTATTCTCAAGCTCTAACGTTAAATATTCTTCATGAAACATTGCAAGTAGGTATATTAATATAATATAGTTTAGTTTCATCCTCTTTGACCCTCGTAGTGTTGAAGAGTCTTTCCTAATTGTCAATTAGTTTTGCCCGAACTGGCCTAATAATTTTCTCTACTTATAATTCCTCTTCGAATCTGACTACTTATAATTTTTGTTTGTAAATAACTGTAATGTTTATTCCTTGGAAATTACTTATAATTAAAATAAAAGTCACTATTAAATAATTTGAAATGAAATAAAAGTTTTATTCTTCTGGATATCACTAACAACACTATATTATTTATTTATCACTTAATACTAGCTTAAACAAAGCCGCAGATATTTATATTCAACTATTTATATACACTGTTCACTTCACTGTTCTAGATTCACCATTACACTGTTCTCAAATCGTTTGCTTGCGTTTATATATAGAAATATTCATTTCTCGAATGTTCTACCACATTTCTGGAATATTGCTAGAGGCTTCCATCGGGCGGAGTGATGTGATGCGGTGCGGCGCGGCGCAACGAGGATGAAAAGCTCCGCCCAGGCAAGGTCACTTTCACACTCTCGCACGTTACATAACATTTGATGTAATCATCAGAAACCCACACCTGCTCCAATATTTTAGTAGTTTTAGTCAATGTGTTGAGCAAACTAAAGATCTTGTTATTAATCATTTCGTCTTGATTCCTCATTGAATCGATAACGAAAATATTTCACCACGACTTTTTCTATTCTGTGTAAAAACTGAAATAGAAGTGTTTAATGCTAAACACTTGCGAATAGGAAATTGAAGGACAGGCTGCTTTGAAATTAACAAAATGAAAAGCTAAATGAGATAAGGAAAGTTGCAAAGACAAAATTCCACCCAAACCACATAGAAATGTGAATGATGCTGTTCTTATAAGAATTGGTGTATCAGTTCATTTCGTCTAAATTGAGGTCGTGGGGTTCTATATGATACGATAAGAGAAATATTCCAAAATTACAGAAGCGTACGCTATCATTACACCATCAGTAATTTCTCAGTTCGGATTTTCTTAATATTTATTTTATGGCTATTACTTTTGGTGATTTTTACTTATTTGTACAAAGTATAAGTATTGTGAAACCGACAAAATTCACATTTCGAGATTTTGATGGAAATATCCGTTTTAAGCAGCCCTTAATCCATTTCGACTATTTTCGGCTTGACGTCGGTATGTATGTATGTGTGTATGTGCGTTCGTAACTCACAAATCTCAAAATTCGTCGAACGTTTAATGTTGAAATTGCTGTAGCATCTGAATGGTTATCTTTTATTTTTGTACCAATCGACTGAGCCGGAAGTGCACTTTATATAACAGACTTTTCGAATTTTTCGCATAAATTCAAAACAATCAGTCTTACAATATTGAAATTTCGTATTAAGCTGTTCTATAACATCTAGTTGAACACTTCGCATTATGATTGCAATCGTCTGTACCGGAGTGCACTTTACTCGAAATATTTTTTGAATTATCCGCGTAAATCCGAAATGATTGAACGAAGAATGTTAGAATTCAGTATTTAAGACTAAAATACCATCTAAAAGCTCATATCCTATTTTCATTGAGATCGACTCAGGAGATTTTCAAGTATTACGTAACGCAATTTGGGAGGAGGGGAGTCTTGTATAACGTTACGATGCTATACAGGGACGTGAGGGAATCAAAATCTTCCAAGTTGGCGACCCTTTCCGTTTATACTTTTGATTTCGAATCACTTTTATCAGTGTCTGCATTCAAACCCTTAATGATGATATAATCGAACACCGGGAAGCCAGCGATCATCATCTTTGTAGATGGTGGGCCGGACGAAAACTTGTGTTATCAGAAAGTCAAGAATTTTGCCATTCAACACTTCAAAAAATACAACCTGGACGCCCTGTTCATCGCAACTAATGCTCCTGGGCGGAGCGCATTCAACCGAGCTTAGCGACGCAAGGTTCCTGTAACTAAACGACTGTCAGGCGTCATCCTGCCGCATGAACATTTTGGTTCTCACCTCAACAACAAAGGAATTACTGTTGACTATGGTTTGGAAACGCAATTGACAGCTACGACGTTTCGGCGGAATATAGGAGGCCTGAAGATAGCTTGCAGCATCCAGCAGAATCTAATCTGGCGTGGTCCGTGAATCGCAATATTTCTTGCTGGTAATTAAATGAGCGGACGAATCCTACTGTTCTCGCTCGAGGAGTGCATTGAAATCTGTCTGCAGATACTTTCTTGTCGCCATCTTTCCCAATCCTTCAATGCAATTTTTTACCTTGTGAGGTTGTCTGATGATCTGTCGCCTCCTCTATAAAGGTTTAAGCAGATGCCTTACGATTTCTTTCACCCATCAGTACAATTCGACCTCAAGAACAGAGTATGTGCAATATGTGGGATCTATTTCAAATTTCACATCCTACAAGAGTGTCCAAATGCACAGTCTTCACGTGCATGGCAAGACTTCCCAAGACCATCGTGAAAGTAAAGTATGGTCACAGCGATTTGCTGCCAGAAGGGCAAATGAGCTTCTCTGCATTGTGCGCCGCTGTGAAACATCGTCTGAGGATGCTGATTGGCTCGACGAAGACGAAGTTGATGCAAGTGGTTTAATAATTCTGGATCCCTCTTTGTTCGCTCTCCGAATGCTAGAAATGAAAGAGTCTGAGTGGCTGGCAAACCCGTGGACAGAGGAGCAGTAACTCCAATTTTTTTTAAAAACCATCCTATCTAAATTATGGCTGATTTTATTTTGGATTTGTTGAGAATACGATTTTATTTTGACTAGAATGTTCTACCTTAGTTAGGTTTCCATTTCTTATTGCATTGCCAAAGGTTAAAATAAATTTTATTAGTGGAAATAGCTAAAATAGGAGAAAGCATGAGAAGAACAATGGTGGATGGAGCCAAAAATATATGTACGGACAGGACCAAGTCAGGATAACAACATAATTAAATACAAAATTTATTATTAATTATTATTATTGTATATTTATTATTACCGCAAACGCACTTGAAACAATAACAAAGGTACTTTAGTAACTTTTCGGTACTTTGTGCAACATAATTGTGACTTTTAGGTGAAAATGGTCACTTGGGTGCTACGTAACGTTTTGTAAGATAAATCCTAAACGATCAACTGTGGAACGATGGGAGTTTGTGTTTGATTATCGTATTATTATATCCAAAAATAATATTCAATGATCTACAAGTTTGTAAATTTAGAATTCTTACATCACTTAAATATATTAATTAGAGGCTTGAGGATGTACACTTTTTATTCTACCTCGATCTACTCATATGAAAACATAAGATTGTTATATCTTGTGGGCTTCACTATTACGTCTTACTGTTGTTGCGTGCTCATTTCCTGATAAATAATTTAAACTGTATGACGGTTCGGTTCCAGATCGATCCCGACGCTGTTAGCGGATGATGTCCTTATTTCTGTATCTATCAGCCATCATAAAGTGTCGAAATTTGAAATGTATCAAATGAAATTCATCTTTTTTTTTAGGGTATACATATATAAATATATATATGGATAGATACTGCACTGAACTTACTTGTGAATAGATTTCCCAACTTAATCTAGAAGCATCACACTCCTCTCTTTTTTAAGTATCGGATTCCGTTTCTTTGCCATAAAGTTTCGAAGTTACAGTGGATCGTTAAATTTAATACATCTTTCTGCTCTGTTGGCGCTCGCTACTTAAATTATTACGGCGAAATATTCCCCTATAGCCTATCCAGGAACATGACAATGCGAATTCAGATTAAGCAGGGTGATCACGAATTATAAGTGGGTACTTAACAGAAAGATTTTACAAATCGATATGTCAAAAACATTCAACACCAGTTGGGACGCTAGTGTTGGATAAGTTACCATACGATTTGAAAATGAAAGAGACACCTGAAAACGCTGATGTTTTCAAGATTTCACTAGAAAAGGCTTTCAAAATTATCACGTAGTTATCAATGACAGTATTCGTCAAATAGTAGTAGGTAAAAGTCAGAACGAACTCCCCAGATAGTGCTATCAATTTCATTGAAACTAATGTAATTCCATATGTTGATATTATTGAATGTAATTATCACTATGAAATCATTGATCAATTGAGCATGCTGTTAAAATATCGATCCAAATTAATAAGCTTCGTTATGATAAATGCATCTATATTCAAACAGTTGTAGATAATGTAATATATTGTATTCGTTACGATATATTTACTTGTGTTACCTAAAAACATCACCAAAGTTATCTACAATAATACATTTACATAATATTTACACTTCATACTTCATAAATTCCAATACTTGATGTCAACAAACTTGTCTTGTGAAGCTAAAAAAAATGTAAATCCACTACTTGAATTATGTATTAATAATTTTTAGTAAAATAATCCTTAAAAGCAGATGTATATAATAAAATTCGTTGTACTAATAGTTGTCTTTGTTTTAGGTGAGTTTCTACATTATTTTCCAAATATCAAAAAGGTATGTGAAGCTTTTTAATTTGAGTACCGTGATTCAGAACCACCCAAGCAATTAAAATACTCTCAATCCAAGCACACTCAGAGTTTGATAGAACTAATTTTAAGCTTCCTTATATTTTCATTCGCCATTTGTTGTCCTATCTAAATAACCTCTATAATAAGAGATCAAGTCGTGGCTTTTGAGTCAGCAATGAACTGTGGCAAAATAATCACATTGGGATTGTTCCGTCTGTTGCTTGGTGAGTTATATCATTCTCTCAGGTCGATTTTTGGGTTTTTCAGGCGGGAAAACGAGCGAAATGAATTGCCGGGTTGGTTTTTACCCCGCAGTTGCTGTAATGCGAACGTTAGCAGATCATCTGGTGAAAGATACCAGGAAGAAGACTCATAGGATTAGCGCCATTATGCCTTTTAATCTCTTCATTAGTGTGTATTCTCTCGCTGTTCTACAGATACTTGCATATGTCCTTATTCGGCAAACTTGATCACCAATAAAACTCATCTTGTAACGTTCAACACAATTTTTTCCTTCATTCAATTGTTTCTAATTTTTACTATTCATCACAAAGTGAATAGAAAAGTATGGTTTTAGTTCGTGATGTGACTATCAAAAATTAAGGTAATTTATTTCTGAAAGCACCAAAGTTCATGGAAGGACTGTACGGAAAGATGTCTATCTGTCTGCCTAATTGTCAGTCTGTATTAGATTTACGTGGATTGATCACAGAAACGGCTGAGCGGTCTAGAATTTTCTTTCAACCTCGAGTTACGTACATAAAGGATATAGACTGCCGGTTTGACCGGAAAAGTCTAGAAATCAGATGTTTTTCTTGAGATTTCATATATCTAGGAGTCAACCTGTTATGGAAGTTTTTATGGTATTCATATGCAAATATGCATTTATTATGCATGTGCTTGTACTTGACCGATAAAAACCATGGCTGGTACCACGAGCTCTGTTTTTGGCGCTACTAAGCGCGTTGTGTCAAGATGTGTTTTAACGCAATTAGAATTTTCCCACATACTTTAGAAAATAATCTTCAGATACAAATTACGGAAAACACATATTTCTACAAAATTTATCTGAATATTTTTCTTTAAAATAGCTTGAAATATTTATATTACCTTGAAACTCTTCTTAAAATAACACTGCTAGTATAGCCAAAAACAGAGCTTGTGGTACCAGCTCATATTTCATAACTCATGAGATTTCTCTTGTGCCCATAGACATGTTTCCATGGTTCTAGTTTTGTTTCTCGAATAGATGCTGTTTCATTGATGAATTTTTACGAGTTGAGAATTGCTTCAGGCATTTTTCAATGAAATCCGTATTCCAAAATTTAGGTAGTTTTTATAGTATGTATATACATAAATCTATTTGTTTGTCCTTATAGAGTATCATCATTGTGATAGAGCAAGATCCCAGGCCCGCCAGACCTTACTTATTTTCTGAGAAACAAAATGTGTGGAATAGAGTAGTGTTAGTATGTACTTTGATCATACGCATACTAGCTAGTTTGTGGCGACGGCCAATTTACAGATACGAGGTGCTAGCGGTACGTTAAGACATTACTCACTTTTCTTAAGGTCTTGAGTGCTGATTTTGAGGTAAGTGCCAGAGAATATTGTTAAAAATTGATAATCAATACTGCTAGACCCTTTCCATCGGTGGTAATTTCTGCAAGACTCATCAAAGCTCACAAAGAATAACGTGATCTTGCTTATAGTTTGAATGCTAATTTTTATATATGACACTCAGGGTACAATTTCAATATTTTTTGTTAACAGCTAGATTAATCGTAGGGCTAAACATCTTTCAGACACATCTAAAATATCGCTGTGAGTAAAAGCGCGAGGTCACTACTTGTAGGCTTGATAGTAAGTAAAGTATCTATGGGCATCCAACTCTTCCTTGGTCTGGCTATTTATAAAAAGTCTTGAAATTGCTCACTGAGTATTATATATAAAAATTAGAACCCAGGCTGTAAGTAAGATAATGATATTTTTTGCGAGCTTTTAATCGTTCAGCAGGAATTACTGCCGATGAGAAGTGTCTGGCAGTGTTGATCATCAATTATCAACAATATTCTCTAGAACATAAATAAAAATCAGCACTCAGATTTCAAGAAAAGTGAGTATTGTCTTGATGTACATATAACACCTCGTATCTATAAATTGGCCGTCGGCACAAACTAGTAAATTCTGTTTATGATCAAAGTACCGACTAACACTATTCTAATCCACAAATTTTGTTTCTCAGAAAATAAGTAAGGTCTGGCGGGTCTGGGATCTTGGATTATGACTTATTATTCGTACGAGGGTAGTTCAAAAAGTTTTCAGCCAGAAGCATAAATGACGCTAGTGGCACTAAACGGGCGGCTGAATTTAAACGTGACCGTGAGTCAATCTAGGATGATGAATGTACGGAAAGCTCGAGGAATTGCTGAGGCTGTAAATATCTTGATAGACCGCATTTTCCACAATTTACGTGATGTCTTGTGTATGTGAATGTTGACTGCGCTTTGATTGCCGCAGTCGATCAAAAACGCATTTGTTTGAACATTCCTGAAGTGTCTAGGGGGACGGATTCATATATGGGTTATTTGGACTGCAACTAAGGACCTCGGGAATAATATTGTCCTCCAGTCCCTACTAAAAACAATAAAGAATACTGCAAATTGAAAAAAAATCTAAATTGCAATTAGTTTGATTAATTGAGTAGGCCCTCAAGAAGTGCTAGCCCAGGGCCCCACAAACTTACGGTCCGCTTCTAAATGGCTATATTTATTTAAATGAAATCCCACTGAGTTTCTAAATGTAGATGAATCTTGGACCCATCACTGCATACTAGAGACAAAGTAGCAGTCCAATCAATGGACTGGGGCAGGGGAAAGTGCGCCTAAAAAACAAAAATAGTTTCATCTGCCGGAAAAGTCAGAGACTACTTAAGAAAAGGCAGAACTGTCACTGGGACCGACTACTCTTCATTAATGGACGAATTGAATGATGCGATAAGAGTTGCCCATCTGACAAAAATAAGTTGCTATTTCAACATGATGATGCACCTGCGCACAAGTTTCGCGTGTTTGTCGCAAGACTCGAGAAACTTCAATTTTAAGTGCTTCCACATACCTCGTATTCTCTCGAATCAGCTCTCAGCGATTTTTTTTCTTTTTCCAGTTGCGACGAACCCTTATCTTGCAGATCTTATGATTCTGATGGTATTAAAAAGTTAGAACATCGTTGGACTAAATTGTTCCAAAATCTGGACTTTTCCTAATTAGGCCAAGAACTTTTCGAATTACCCTCGTAATTTTAAGGCTCATTTTGGTTTTGATGCTTATCCACACATATTTTACTGAAAGCCTCTCATTGACTTATGATATTTTATATTTTGTTACATGAGAGTATCACACTATCATACGTGGCGAAAAGTCCAGACCAACGTTACTTATTCAAGTTTTAGTGTAATAGTCCATAGTCCAGGAACCGACCGCACTTTATGTTCGCTTACAGCCAAATTGTATATGACTCGATCAAATATCAAGTGGTCAATAGGATGCCAAATTTTACAAATGCAGAATCCTGTCCTAAGGGTCGAAAAAGAGGCCAAATTTTTTGACGCAATTTCCCTGTTGGAACTTACGAGTCGAACTAGTACCAATCGATAGCGAAGGTCAAGTACTTTGAGTAAAAACCAGGGTGCCACTCACTGTCCTGTCCAGGAGGGCGGCAGCAACCTCTAAGTGTAACTCATTTTTGTATTGAATTTTCCAGATCAAACTTACGATAATTATCTTCCTCAAATTGAAACTCGAATCTTCCTGATCTCTCTACCTGCCCGGGAGGGCGGCAGCCACACTTGAAATTATTCAATTTTCAGGTCCCTATTTCGAAGGCAGCTGTACTTCTCTCATCGAATGTGCGATAATTTTTTCTAATTGTAACCTGAGTCTTCCTGGACACTAGAATACCGAAGTTCTGCCTCCCCCCCTACCCGGGAAGGCGGCAGCTACTCTCAAAGTCTATCCGATTTGCAGGTCTCAAATTCGAACGCAGCTGTACTTTTCTTATCAAATTTTTTATAAGTTGTAGCTCGGATCTTTTTGAACACGAAAAAACCGAAGTGCTGCCTCTCACCCTATTTGGGAGAGCGGCAGTCACCCCTAAGTGTAACTCGACTTTCCTAAATGATATTTTGATTTTTAGCAATTTGGAGCCTAAACTTCCCTGAACACGGATAAACCGAGGTACATTCGATAGGCTCTAAAAAGAGACAGAATGAATGTTTGACTGTTGATAACTAATGGTTTTTAATAGATAGGCCAAAATAACATCCGTCTTTATAATTCTAGGACCAAACTACGGTCTTTCTCTTTTATTTTGACAAATCAAGAGCTTAAATTGCGCGGATATAGCTTGGCCGCGTCCAGTATGTGAAGCGGTGGTCTCAGTCGATAGTTCTAATCGTATTCAACATATTTACTGTATGAAACATAACTTCTGGGGCTCTATTTTGATTCGTGAAGACAGTTTTCAAAATTATTCTTGAGATTCTGAAAACCTTGTGGATAACTTCAGAAGTAACTTAATGTTGTTGAAGACAGTCATTCAAAAGTAAGAGTTAGTGTTTTTAGCGTGATGCCAGTTCTTCTTACATGTATGTCCAATATGTCACTCAAATAATAACAACTAAAGAGTATGCATTCACTATGATTGATGCCGAATTAGAAAAATTGAAACGTCGTTCTTTCTTGTTACCAACATAAATTTGTAGATCATCATTAAAGAGACTGCGACCTATCTTCAAGCTGTCTCTACCAATTAGAATAGATATCCTAAGCTATTCTAGTGAAAGTGTATAAATTGAAAATAACGAATTTCCAACTTAATGCTGGGTAATATTTGTAGAAAAATCAAGACGAAATACATGAATCGTATTCGTATACGGTCGGGAAGAACAGTACCATTCAACGTACTCCTTATGAAAGTATTAGACAATATCGGGATAAAGCCAGTGGCTCAGTCCATTAGCGATTTTTTTAATGCATGTTTGTGATGTATGAATCCAGGAAACCTTGAAGTATTCAAATCACACATGGGCATTATTGGCTTACCACCTGTATGTCTTAAAAAGTAACTCTGATAGCATAAGATATCTCTCTATGTTCGCTTGTTCGTGATCTGAGTTCATCACAAGATTGAGATTTCGAATCTACTAAGATAATTCGGTAATGGAATAGATAAACATGTAGTTTGGCTCTACTAGGACTGTCGTGCCGCAGAAAAAGAAAAAGAAAATATTGGGAACGGAAAAAAGCCTCTGTGGCGTCAGCCACGTGTCAGTACATCTGCCACGGCAGTGGCTGCAAGTAGATGATGAAATTGCTTAATATCTATCAATATCCTAATATCTATTCTGAGTAAAAATAAATGTGAAGGACAAACTATTGAGGGCCTTCAAGTATCTGTGTTAGTTACCAATATGTCACTTAATAAGAACGATTATTACATTTGTTGAACACGGCTGCATCCAAACGCCTCTGTGCAACATGTGCATATTCACTAGGTTTTTATTTTTAATCATGTTTTATTTTTTTACATCCATGTAGCACATCACATTCCAGTTTCACGTTGTCCACTGCATTCCTGATGTTCGCGCCGCGCTGAAAAATATAAATAATGGGTTGCCTGTTAACCCGCCAGCCTGCTGGCTTGCTCGTTCCACTCGGCGTATGAGGTAGTGGATGTGTGTGTTTATATCGTTCAGACATGGATTCAGATTTTTTCAGAACTTGGTATATAAAACGTTTTCATTATTATTCTTTCTGGTTATATTTCACATTACATTACATTGCTCTGCACAGATCGGCATTTTAAAAAGGCGACACATGTTTAATATTCGAATACAGTCTTATTGGTGATCCAATTCTCTTTGTACATACGTCTATTTCCGGTCTGCCACTGGTATACCTCTATAAACAAGTCAGCCCACTCCAATTTAGTTAGGAGATACATTTTTAGTGCCGTCTAAGATGAATTTTTGATGTTACCGATTCGAAAATAACAGCGTCATCTTGAATTTATCCATTTATCACAAATATTATCTCGCGTCAAACAGATAATTCACAATTCTGAGATGAATAATAGGAAATCGAATGAATTTAATAGGATATTATTATTTGACAGCCGATATCTGAACATATCTGTTAATTAGTAATTTTCATTACGCTTCAAATATTAATCATGGTCCATTTACGGTCTAAAATTTAGCAGTACAATTCTGCAGTTTGGAAAGAGATGATTACGAGCGAGCGAAATGGAAATAAAAATGCGAAGTAAATACGAGCGTGAACCCACGCAAACACTCGTGCACATTTCACGTATCGTCGCATTTACGAGAGAATGTAACGCATGCAGTTACGCAAGTTCCGGTCGCCTATGGCGTATAACGCCCATTTAACCCTTCAGCCGTGTGGTGGAAAAAAGTTGCAGGAACTGTGTGGTGGGGTATGACATACCCCAGCAATAATAACAAGATAAATATACAAATTTACAGTTTTATACTTGATTTTTCTGATGATTCTCTTCACTTGGTATATATTAAACACAACAAAACATATATAATCTTCTCGACGAGTAGAAACAATAAATGGTAAAGAAAATTGCCAATGTCCATAATTGACCGTTTTCAAAAAATATATTTCATTCATCCTCATCTTACAACTTGAATGTAAGATGGAAACTAACTCATCCTGTATGAAATAAATACTTAACTATCGATAGAAGAATAGAGAAATTTTGATACAAAAATATTGTAACACAAAAAAGTTATGAACTCTCAATTCTACATCAATTTGAGCATGAAAAAATGGCATGTTTTAAACAAATAGCCTTATTACATTTGTTGCAAACATAAAGGCCCGTAGTCAGAACGCGGTTTCAAACTCAGGCCTGAGTCTATCTTATATATAACCATGACGACGTAACACTGTTTTGACATTTTGTCATGGTTATGCATAAACCAGACGTAAAACCGGGTTTAAGACTGCCTCCTGACTACGGGCCAAAATGTCTTACGATCTTTCGTTCTAGTACAAATGTTACACCTTTTCGAAGTACTCAAACGATTAGACGGTCTTCCTAGAGGTATATTTGCTCAACTATGATCTAAACTTATACCACATTAATTTGTTACACTAACTGTGTGGTGGGGTATGAGATACTCCGAACAACTTTGAAACGCTATAACTCGATAACAGCAGAAGATATAATGACGAACCTACCACTAAAATATTATGTAACGCAAGAAAGACAGCTACTGACCTCTTTGAGACAGTAATCCACCAGATAATAATGAGACGAACATGAGTAGCATCTATGGGGTATGACATACCCCACCACACGGCTGAAGGGTTAACGCACCCTCAATCAGGACTAGACTTAGCGTTTGTGTTTGTATCACAATGGGTTAGAGTTTTGTCACTTGCATACTCTCTCAAGTTCATACTTTTGTTTTGAATTGGCCTTGTTGAAATTGAATAACATATGACGGAAACAATGACCAGTATATGTTTTCAACTGGTTGTGCTGCACAACGATTATTTCTATGTCAAGAAAAATCTCCGGATTTTCAGTCCGGCCCTAATTCTTCCTCCTCTTGGGTTCACCAGTCTTACTTAAGAACTTCCACAAGTATAACACACCTTTATATTTTTATATATTAATAATAACCTGGTTTTAGGCAATCAAAATGGATTTCAAAATGTGAGCGACTTCCGTCCCTTGAGCCACAAATCCTATAGTTGGATCACGTTGTTAATCTTTTATTATTCTGATTATAACTATTAGATAGCAAAATCCACAAATTACTACTTGAGTACATAGACATAAACAAAATATAACGTGCAGTACTATTTCGTTTTTATTCGACTGATAGGTATGCTTTTATCCTTCTTATTTTATTTTTCTACCAACGTCCTTTTCGTAGTCGGTCGCATTCAATTACCAATTGAAAAATTCAAAACTGGAGTTTAGCAACGGCGACTGAACGTTCATCGACCGTGCAATGAAACTTCAACAACCGATAGGCGATAAAGCTTCATGTGTATGAGAACATTGAACATAAAGACCCTACGAGAGTATTCCAAGAGCACACGACATGGGGGAAGGTTATTTTGAAACGAAAGAAATATTTTATTATGAAAATGTTTTACTTTTTAAATTTGTTTTCGAATGGTAACACTTATTTATTATGAACAATATTTTCGAAACCAATAACATTTCCATTAGAGAACCAAATATTTTGCTGTATTATTGGATATTTATCGCATTTAATTTTTTTACTGATTCTGACGATATGTTTTTCCAACAAATCCATTAACAATTTGAAGTTGTATAATATTCGAATGAAATACTCGATTGCAATTTTTGACGTGTGTGTGCTCGTACCAGCAACGGCCTAAAATAATGCATGGTTAACACAACTCTGGACACTGAGACCGACTACGGCCCATAGTAGAGCTGATTTAGAAACCGTTGTGACCCAAATTCTCTGTTATATGGCACCAGTTGTATCATACGATTGTAATATCTTACATTATATCCTAATTTTGGCTTCCTATGAATATTTCTGCAGTCCACAATAACCGATACAGTTTGAGATAGTTTTCTATAAAAGTGTTGTATCATCCTCGAGTACGAAACTTGAAAATATTTGTTGATTTTATTCACCGTATTCATCAAACCTCGTACATGTATTTGAAAATGTTTGGACGCAGACAACAAATGTCAGTGTAGGTTGGCTGAGCGCTTTAGTCTGGCATTGTAGTAACGAGCAGAGGTTCGGGAGGGTGAAAATACGGGCGATCACGAACACTGGCACATGCAATATCCACATCCAACGATGGGGCGACGCGACCCGATTCATGAGCGATTCCACGCAGAGTAGAGAGTCGTAGTATAAACTCGTGGAGCGTAGACAATGGCACCGCCTGACGCTATCTCTTTCCTGAGCGCTGAACGCTGAACACAGAACGGGCAATGCTCGAAGCGAAGCGTTCAGAATCGGACGGAACTCATCAGACGCCCGATAAGAGCGGAGCAAAGCTTCCACGACTCGAACGCCTGCCACCAGACAAGGTTATATATTCTATACGTCACCAGATCGTTCTCTCTCTGTGCTTATGCCACGTTCTCTTGCTTTTCCTTCATATTTTAGTAACGTACGTTTGCCACTGTAATTATTGAACATGATACTTTTTTCTGGCGTAATTCGAAAATGATACATTCTATAAATGCTTGAAGAATGTTATGCTTCTGCAATTGCACTCGGCATTCATTTCCAATTAAATCAGGTGCAAGTACTTATTTATGAACATTCTTGTTACATTCAAACATATTGTCACAAATTTCATTCAGAATAATTTTTTAACACAGGTTGCAGCGTAAATCTTCACTTTGCAAACTCGTATTTCCACAATATCGCTTAAAGTTACTCTTACTGAATCTCTGAATGACTGAATTCCTCTCCTAGCTAACGCTCTTATATACCTAAGCCGACAATGGTCCAACATTCAATTGTATAACAGTTGATGCCTAGCAACCACCGAACATCTAGTAACCGTAGGCTGTCAATCATGCCCGACAATTGAACATCGATTTGGTCAGTGCTAACTAGGTTTACAGTTACAATAAATTATTATTGGCTAAATAGTGAATTCAAATGAATATTTAAGTGAGCTAATTATTTGAAATATTTTACATTTGTGACAATATATTACATCAGATCACTATAATCACTGCGACCTATTGGATCTTTTGTGATACACACCTTCCTTATTTCATGTCTAGGATTTTTATAAGTCCCAATATTGCTCCAAAAATCACTTTCTTTCACTTCGTTTATTGTAATGTTTGTCTTGCCAAGGTACTTCATTCAGCACAACTGTAGCCGGTAGCCGGACAGTTCCACAAAATGTGTTCAGAAGTTTTCTCATCTTGAGATAAACAACCGATAGTGGCTGAAATAAAAACAATTCTGGGCTGGTACCACATCGAGTCGACATTGACAGATTCCGATATTGTCTTCAACTCCCAATCCTTGTCATCAGTATCTAGAACTTATTTTCATAGAAGGATACCCTGACCTAATCCCTGTCATGTCCCTATGATAAATATTAACTGGAAATATGTCCAACTTGCACGGCAAATTGACAGTAAAAATCAAGTCAATGTCAATGTCAAGTCGTTGTAGTTCCAGCGCAGGACTCTGAGATACCCTTTTATGGGATCTAATAGCTCTTAAACGCTAGTAGGCGAAGATTTGATGAGTCTTTTCGCTTGTTCATCACCTTTTGTGTTAGACCAGTAGAATATTTGAGCTGAATCCCCCTATACTTTCATTACCTTTATCAGGTGGTTTTTTAAGAGTCGACATGAAATTTCGGATTTATGAGGTCGGTTAGAGAAGTATCCGTCTTTATTTTTTATTCCCAAAACTTGATGGATTCCAATGAAGCGCGCCAGCATAAGCCAATCCTAAACCTACGTGCGCATGCGTAAATTTTTTCACGCCTGGAGCTTGCGTCAATTATTGTCAAGCAGTGTTCAAGTGACGTAATATGTAGTGCTCTCGTCGGTTTTTCAATGCAAGTAAAATGACGAAGCGACTGGATGACAGTCAGATGGAAACCATTCGAAAGATTCAGACAGCTTTTGGTGACAGATCAAGGAGTGGTACTACCGATTCAAAGACGGTCGCACATCGGTGGAAAGCGAGTCCCACTCTGGTCGGTCATCAACATGTTGAAGTGAACGCTGTGGTGATGCAGGAATATCATGAGACTATCCGAAAAATTGCGGAAGAGGTGAATATCAGCATTTTTTCGACGCATTCCATTGTGATCGAAGATTTGGCCATGAAGAGAGTGGCAGCTAAATTTGTGCCAAAGGGACAGCAGAGCAAAAGCAACTTCGGATTGAGGTCTCACAGGACCTGCTGGACTCCATTAAAAGTGACTTCGACTTCATGAAAGCCATAATCACTGATGACGAGTCCTGGGTGTACGGGTACGACCAGGAAACCAAATCCTTGTCGTCACAGTGGAAGCATTCCTCGTCCCCAAGACCGAAAAATGCCCGCCAACGCAAAAATGTTAAAGTGATGCTGATTACTTTCTTTGATTTACGCAAAATGATACACCACGAGCACAAACCACAGAATCAAACAATCACCAAAGAGTACTATAAGGATGTCCTACATCGCCCACGTGATGCTGTGCGATGCAAGCGACCGTAGTTGTAGGCATCAGGAAATTGGCGACTCCATCACGGCAATGCTCTTTCCTCTCCTGATATGGCCTCTTACGACTTTTGGCTGTTTCCCAAAGTCAAAAGGCCATTGAAAGGAACGCGATTTCAGACAAGAAAGAACATTATGGTTGCAACGACAGCCGAGCTCAAGTCCATTTCGAAAGAGGCTTTTTCGAAATGCTTCTAACAATGGCGGTACCGCTGGGAGAAGTGTGTGGAGTCCCAACGCTTTAGATGTGCCCGTTTTCCTTCACCAGTTAAAGATCGGATACTATTCTGACATACCTCGTATGGTTAGCTTAGCTCTCTTTCTAGTAAGCTCATTCGCTTTTCCATTGCCTTCAATTCCTTCGTGCCCTGACACTCTCCAAAATGTGACGTGCTTAGATTTCCAGTTGCAATGTCAAACTAGCTAAATTTCCAGGCATAAGAGCTTATTGCTTTTAGGGTAGCTTGACTGTCTTAATTGATTGTTATCTCTTTACAATCTTTCATCAGCTTGGAGAATTATTGCACTGGTTTCTAGGAATTTCCGTATTCGACATCCTGGTCCAAATACATCTACATTCTATATCAACCTCTACACTATCTTCTTTAAACTATTCGTATATCAGGACAGAAAACCTCTCTTGAAGCTAGATACTCTTGATGTCCATAGTAGGCGTATTTGCCATATTTTGTCATGAACTCATATTTTAAAATGGCCAGTTGATTTAGTTGGATCCGAGTTGGATCTCTTCAAGAATCTCTCAAGTGACCTGTGGGGTTTCCAGATTCTAATAGTCTAGCTCTGCTGAGCGAAAGGGCGCTGTTCATCGCCTCTCTTTTCATCAGCATATGTAAAGGCGTTATGTCCAACAGTGTTTTCATTACAGCCGTGGAGCAGGTGTTTGTTGCTCCTGCAATACAAAGGCAGGCTATACGTTGCAATTTCTACAACTGAACCTGTGATATAGTTTATTATACTTTCGGCGATCAGATTAATGATGTATTTGTAATCGAGGGTCTAATTATGGTATTATATGTCCAGTACTTTTATCTTGGATTCAGTCTTATTAAGAAGTCGGCTGAACGAGTTAAGAGTCACTGTAGACTTCTATTCTAGACTTTTATTTTAGTACAATCCTAAATACTTAACTTATTTGAGAAATCTTATAGTAATTCCATTCAATATGGGAACTCTTAGTGACAGCTTTGTTCTTTATGTAAATGAGAGCAGAATTGTTTTATTAGGACTAACATTAAGACCATGTTCCTTAGCCCAGCAATAAACTAGGTTTAGGACATTTTGCACGATATCAAATATATAAAAGTCATATTTCCTCTTATCAGTAGGTTATCTGCATAATTTTTAGAAACCTCTAGTGGTCGAGATTCTTATTGAGTCCCGCAAGGCTTCCACTTTTTCAATTAATTATTTATGGATGAGCCAAGAGTTATTTCTTTGGGCGTAAAAGATTTTAAAATTTTAGTATCATTGTAATTGATTTGATTTGCTTCAAAGCTCCAGACAGACATATTCCGACTAGTATCGCGTTTCCTACTCTTTCTTTGATCCGATCATACTGCACTCTACAGTTTATTATAATAATAAACTAAACACGTAATGTTTTCTCAGAAAACTTCAGTAGGTGCTCCACAATGTACTTATATTAAAAGTGAAGTTCACGGTGGCGCCTCCACCAGAAATGTACATCGTACCTCAACACAACAGAGAATTAGTTCTCGCCAACCACTAACAACTGGTAATGAGTAAACTAAATTATCAGAGCGAGCTACATCACAACTTACAACTTCAACGTTCAACTATCTGCTGTCTGGCTTCCTTCACTCAACCTATTCAACTCCTCTAATAACACAAACTTATTCTTTCAAAATTCCATCTTGTTAATTAAAACACGAATATCTAAACAAAGATTTAGAGACTAGGTTTAATTGTAGGAGAGATTAAAGAGAATATGGAAAATAAGGAAGAAGGATAGAGAGAAGGAGACAGTGATTAACATCTTGGCAACAAGTTGTTAATAAATCAGGGGAGAATTTCATCAAGACGACCCCAGTCGCCAAGTCTCAGTGATAACAGCAAAGTACCTTCAATAATTCAGTGGACACGTAAAGTGTAAGAGGTGAACCAGAATCTTACCACATGTTATAATCATGTCCACAATTACTATACGTAATACGAGGCCAGTACGTAATTCTCAGTTAATGGCAGAACTTGGAATGCGAAAGACGACTGACAAGCAGCAAAGAAGCAAAAGAAAAGAAGTAGCGAAGCACTCCGCTTGTCTCTTGCGCCCGTCCCGCGTTCTCTTTTTATTTGACGTGGAGGTAATGTAATAATAAAAGTCTCCGGGCCGCCGGGAGCCAGGCAGAGCGACTTCTACTCGCTCGCTTCGCCTAATGAAATAAAGGCATTTTTAGTCGAACGACGACAGTCGCCAAGGTGCTCGATTTCCTCACGGTATTTATTACAGCGTTCTAACTTCAATGACTGCCTGTCTTAAAACATTCACATTAGACAAAATTATTTCTGGTGGTGATTCGACAAAATAGGATAGCTGAAAAACGCATTACATTATTACACACGATATGTGATATGTTAACAAAGCTTGCATTATACGTTCGTATAACGCACGCTGTTTGTTGACCGGTCAAATTTTGTGACATTAATAATACAATGGTGGTTTTTGCCCCGCTTTCCACATACAATGGTAAATATTTGCTCTATAAGCAGCAATCAAACTTATCATATGTAATGAGCATCATAAATATAGTTTCCAAAATAGTGACCGAGAGTTTTATGATAGTGCTGCGATAAAAAGTTGAAGCGCAGCGCCGTTAATCAAGACAAGTGACAAATATATTTTGTATATTTATGATGTGTGAATATTTATACCAGCGGCGGTAGAGTAGAGTAAATTGAGATTATGTAACACTTCGACCCATCTATCTACTTACTACAATAGTAGATAGGATCCAACTTAGGAATGAGTTTGAAGGAGAGGGAACTTTACGCTATGTTGGCAACAGCTTACACAAATTATAACTGTGTTAACCTTGCAAAGACAAATATAATGTTTCATTTTCTGTTTTACAATCCTTACATTTGCATTCATTGACTAATGTTGATGTGTACACATCAAAGCGCGAGTGCACAGCGCTCACTAGATTACTTTGACTTATCCTATTTCAAATGCATTTGGAATGATTCTGTACTTGTTTTGAAGAAATGTAATGTTAATTATTTTAGTGTAAGTGTAACACTATAATTATTGAAGATAGAGAGTTGAAATAGGCTATGGAGAACGAAAGTAATAACACCATTAAATAAAGCTGAGTGAATCAAATTTATATAAAATGTATGTAGTATCTTTTTTGACACAGTATTTCTATGATATACTTCGAATTATAATAGTTATTTATGTATCTAGTGCGCAAAATTATACTTTGGTGCTTGAGAATGAAAATTTTTTATCGAGGCGGGAGCCGAGACACAATTTATTCGAAAGCACCAAAGAAATTTTGTGCACGAGTTGCATACAAAATTTTTCTACAGTCATCAAAAAACTATTAAAAAAAAAATATTAATATCATATTGAAATACAAAAATTAGTAGAACTCGTTTTCTTGATAACGTGCACGAAATACAAGATAAAATTAGTGAACGAAATACTTCGTGCCCGTTGTCATGATAAACAACTCCAATGTGACATTTCGCATACTAATATTGATGTACAAATGTCATCATTTTTTGGCGTCTGTAGAAAAATATTGTTTTAGCTCTTACAATTAGTTTTGTTCTCTTCTAAAATTTAGTGAAATCATATCTTATGTAAACCTATAAAGGATGCTTTTGTAAATTCTACTTTGAAGTATAATCGGTTAAATTCGAGAACTGATTGAATTGCATGTTTATTACAAGGACTTTTGAAGTGTTTGCATCTTGAACAGCTTGAATGAAGTTTTCAAAATCGTACACTTTCTCGTATTTCTTCAGAGACAGTTCAAATTGGTGATTTAAAGAGTCGGCAGCTGTAAATATATGGTTCACAGTATTTACTTGAAAGCTCGTGAATTCAAATCTTCAAGCGGTTGATGATATATTCATATGAAAAATCTTGTTATGTCTAGATAGCACTACTATTTTGGAGTATGCTGTGAATAAATATGTGTGCTACTAAATGTTTCCATCAATATCAGTTCACATCGCATACTTCAAATCCTTATTCATTCTACACTGAATAAATGAAATAAATACTGCAGAATTTTTGGTGATTCTAAATTACTAACTGTAAAATCAACTATTATAAAATGCGCAGGTAGAATAAATCACCTGTACGTCTTAAATGTGAACCTGGCAATCCTACGAGATCTGAAACCGCCGCATTGATTGAGGTTTCGAGTCTGCCAGGATCCGATAACGAAAGGAATACATAGGCACTTGAGGCCTTGTCTTTACTAGGGACGTCGTGCCACAAATTTATTTATTTGAAATACACTACCCAACTGGAAATACCAATAATGGGGTAGGAAATTGAAACAGAAATGAAATATAAGAAAAAAAAATGTTAAATCAAGCAAATTACACTAAATAGAAATACAGATCAGTGGTAATCAGCAAGTGTGTTAACACTTAGGCAAAAAAATTTATATAAACTGAAAAATAAATCTACTCTTTTATCAATTTTATTGAGAAACTTACACATTTTTACTATAGGAGATTGCAGGAGTATATTCGTATGAGCTAGAGGTAAATAGAAAGTGTAGCATAGTCTTGTCCGAATGGAGGGAATAGAGAAATTCAAAATTTGTTAACAGGAACGATCATCTACCATGTGATGTACTAGTTTGTATAAATAAATAACTGAGCTGATATTTCGTCTAGCATGGAATGACTGGAACTTGAAAATATTCAATAGCAAGTCATACGACACTCTGTGATCAGGATAAGTTCCCATCATTTTATAATAAATGTATCTCAAAAATTTTCTTTGTACGGATTCTATTAAGTTGTTATGAACGTCATAAATAGGATTCCAAATGAAAGAGCAATATTCAAGCTTAGATCTAACAAGGCTGTAATAAAGAGTGAATATTGCCTGAATATTCAATATTCTGAAATTGCTGTGTATTACGAATTATAAATCCCAACATTTTTAGAGCTGATGATGTTACGTGCTGTACATGTTCAATGAATGTCAGTTTGACATCAAGAATAACACCAAGATTTCGTAATGAGTAACACTCTATTATAATTTCATTGGAAATTGTATAATTGAAATTCAACTCTGATTTTTTGCGACTGAATGATACCACTTTGCATTTACTAATATTTAGAACAAGTTTATTGTCTGAACACCATTTGGCTTAGCGATTAAGATCGTTTTGAAATGCTATACAATCTTCCAAAGTGAAAATAGCACAAAATATCTTCAAATCGTCTGCAAACAATAAGAAATTACTCTCTAGAATCAGTGATACGTCATAAATGAAAAGAAGAAATAACAAAGGTCCCAAAATGGAGCCTTGGGGAACTCCAGATGAAATATTGAAACTAGAAGAGTTGTGACCAAGAAAGTGTACAGAAAAAGTTCTATTTTTAAGATATGATAGTAATAAAGAAATTAAATCATTAGACAAGGAATATGATTTAAGCTTGTGAAGAAGGATATTGGTATCAATTTGATAGAAAGCTTTAGTAAAATCATTGAATATAGCATCAACCTGCACATTATCATCTAGAGATGAAGAGACAAAATGGGTGAAAGAGCATAAATTGGTTACAGTTGATCTTTTAGCCAATAAACCATGCTGATTAGGGCATATTTGCTCTTCGATTTGAGTGTTTTCGTACAGAAGTCCTCCAAAAACTTTGTTGAAATTGGACAATATTGCAATTGGGCGATAATTTTCGATGTTATTAGTATCTCCAGCCTTATGTATTGGCACCACACGAGCACGTTTCCGAATGAAGATTATGAATAAATCACGTGATTTTATATACATATTAAGCTCAAAAGTCCTACCCGTCCATATAAGTATGAATGTATCTTTGATTAATAATATTGAAAGTTAGGAGAAAAATAAAGTCTTGTATCACGCTGTTCAAATTTTTTTATTTTTTGTTGACCGGTTTCGACTACTGAGTAGCCATCTTCAGAACCGGGAGACTATAACAAGAAGATACATGAAAACTGAAAATTCTAATTTGGAACAAATACAAATGTAATTTAATGATCATACTCACACTATATAACTACAGGATTCAAGTTTCAACGTAGATAGATGGTTAAACGTATAACTTGTATGAATAAAATAAAATATATAAATTAATTTGTAGAAAATAGAAGTGTATATCGTAAAAAATTCTTGAAATAATCAAAATATGTCAATGAAAAACAAATTGACAAAATTTTTTGGAAAGTAAAAACTAGATTGAAATACTGTGTAATTTTGATGTTGTTAAATTTGTCTGATCATTCAGACATAAATATTTATTATTTTTAATGAATCTTTTGATTACCAAAACCTCCAAAAAGTCTAAAGTTGAACCATATTTATGTATATGTAAAATTTCGAAATCTTTAGTAATATTAAAATCATGTCCTGTATCAAGTAAATGTTCTGCGAAACTTGAATTTCCGCACGCGAGTCGTAGACAGCGTTCGTGTTCT
The DNA here is from genome assembly GCA_963989225.1 of Dromius quadrimaculatus. Lineage (NCBI taxonomy): Eukaryota > Metazoa > Arthropoda > Insecta > Coleoptera > Carabidae > Dromius > Dromius quadrimaculatus. The sequence goes on from OZ022328.1 coordinate 13,058,521, forward strand.
TTAAACCTAGTTATGAATTTCCTCCCTGTCTGACCAATTTAAGCTGCGTTACAGCTAGCACAGTTTAATTTATAAACCCCAGACTTATGTGTCAAAATTTGAGTATCAATTTTCTTGCAAAGTTCCCTTTTTCAGTAGTCGAAACCGGTCAACAAAAAATAAAAAATACAAGATACAAGACTTTATTTTTCTTCTAACTTTCAATATTATTAATATCACACTAGGGTTAAATCATTCTTATTGTGATTAATAATATAACAGGCAATATAATGTAGCAAATAAGAGAACTTGGTTTAGTTATCAAAGCTCACACTAAGATAGAACAAGCTAACAGTAGAATGTGTGAATATACATTTATAAATAAAACATATTTAGTGACTCAAGCTCTGAATTGAGATAGAACATATTATAAGCTTTATAAGTTCATAAATCCTGAAATTTGGGGAAACCTAGATTATGCAGATAGTATATTTTGTTTTAGAAGACTATTATGAGCTGTAGTCGTTACTCAGAACTAATAAGGCATACATCTCTTTCTCAATAATCTAAATATCACATACTTTTTATGGAATATAGGTACGGTGGCCATACGTCTTTTATTACATTGCCTTGTTCTCAAACATTATTTATTCTCAAAAATAGGTATTTTGTCCTTTATTTTGTGAAGTTCGACGCAAAAAACTTTGTTGCTAGTGGTTGAGCAATGAAAAAATGGAAACTAAAGAGTGTAGAAAGTGAATATTATATAGAGGATGTCGCATTTCAATTTTACATGAGGAGAAAACTTTGTACACAAAGGAATGTGAGATTTGGCATCCTTGAAGTTTATATAGAGAAGGCATGCAGAAAGCGGAAATAATCTACATGTGTGCCATTTCAATTTTACGTGAAGAAAAAATTTTGTATTGCGCGCACGAAGAAATGTTAGATTTGGCTCACTTGAAGTGTATTTAGAGAAGAGCAGGAAGCTAAAATTATATACAGGTGTCCTATTTTAATTTCACGCGAAGAGAAATCCTCATATCGCGCACGACGAAATGTGAGATTTTGCATACTTGAAGTGCAGAAATCTGAAACTATATACAGAATGTTCTATTTTGCGTTTACGTGTGGAGAAAACATTGTAACGCGCGCACGAAGTATTGTGAGATTTTGCACACTTGAAGTTTATATGGCAAAATAATGCAGAAAGCTTAAATTATATACAGGATGTCCGATTTTGGGTTTACGTGAAGAGAAGTTTTGTAACTCGCATAAAAAAGAATATGAGATTTGGAATACTTGAAGTTTAAATGGAGCTAAAATTATATATAGGTTATCCCATTTGAATTTTACGTGAGGAGAAAACTTTATATCGTGCGCACGAAGGAATGTGAGATTTGGAATACTTAAAGTTCTAATGAAGAAGGAGTGCAGGAGGCTAAAATTATATACGGGGTGTCCCATTTTAATTTTACGTGAGGAGAAAACTTTGTTTCGTGCGCCCGAAGGAATGAGAGATTTTGCATACTTGAAATTTTAATGAAGGAGTGTAGGAAGCTTATGTTATGTACCGGATTTGGAGTACTTGAAGTTCAAATGAAGAAGAAGTACAGGAGGCTAAAATTATATACGGGGTGTCCCATTTCAATTTTACGTGAGGAGAAAACTTTGTATCGTGCGTCCGAAGGAATGAGAGATTTTGCACGCTTGAAGTTTAAATGGACGAGTCCAGATAGCTGAAATCATATACAGAATGCTCATTTTGCGTAAAGTAGAAACTTTGTTGCGCGCACATATAAATGTAAGATTTGGCATACTGGAAGTTCATATCATATTTTAACTCTATGTGAAGAGAAAACTTTGTAACGCGTGCCCGAAAGTATGTGAGGTTTGGCATACTTGAAGTTTATATTGAGGAGTGCAGAAACTTGAAATTATATACAACGTGCCTCATTTCAATTTTACCTGAAGAGAAAACTTTGTACCGCGTTCACGGAGGAATGTAAGATTTAACATACTTGAAGTTCATATGAAGAAGGAGTGCAGAAATGTAAAAATATATACAAGTGTCCCATTTGAATTTATCGCCGAAATCAATATAATTTTTTGCTGGAATATATAGAGAAATATGCACCGAATGAAGAAATGATTTAAGTAAAAGTTAAATGATTTTCCCTTCCTCCGATGGCTGGGCAATCCCTCTAAAATCTTGGATGGAAACCCCATTTTTTATTTCAGATTTGGATAGAGCGTCGAATACCAAGTTAATTTCACATGAGACCTCAAGGATAGAGGGTTAAATTCAATAACGTTCGAATTTGACAATATAATGAATTACGGTCGAATTTCGACTATTAGGCGAAAACTAGTTTGAATAAATATATGTTCCATATTTTATGCAGCAGATGAATTTATGCATGCTTCATGAATTTTAACATTCAACGTTCTTTTGACCTTTGTTTTGATGTATTTGTGTATCAATTCTTGGAATTCCTTTCCTTCATGCTTAGTTTAAAAAGTAACCTTACCATTATCCTTTTTTTGACTATTGTTTCGGCTGTTTGTGTAAAGGATGCTTTCCCTGAAGTATCATTCTATTTCTTTATTTAGTTTGCGACTTAACTGTTTTCTAAACTCCTTATTTGTGTCGTTGTGCATAGTCCCTCCTCGTAGAATTCAAAGAGTGAATTATCATTTAACTCTGTGATTATTTGTTGGAGTCCGACTTCCGTGATTAGTTTCTTCGAATATATATGATTTGATCCATTTGTTAGCAATTTAATGAATTTATTGTCAGCTAAGAGGATTCAAAAGCTACTTTTCCTACTGACGGTTTATCTTTTTTAAGCAGCGGTATCAAGGCTGGACTTTCGATTGAAGAAAAAGAGTTTTGTTTACATATTGACTGCACATTCTGGGGCGAGTGTTATACTGCTAAGTACAAATGGCTGTCATAAATTGATAACAAAATATTTGAGTTGATTTCAAGAATAATTCCTAGCTATCAACAACTCAAGCTATCTTCGTACTCAACATATAGATAGAGTTGAAACTCTATACCTTGCTAATTACTTGGGGAGTGGGTATAATTCATTTCTCAGCTATTAATATTAGGATATCCGTTTGGTTCTTCGCGCTTATCAAAGGCTCATTATGACTTGCTCACCGAATTATCTTACCGCCTCGCCTGAGGCCCGTTAGCTTGTTTGCTCCACTTTAATGCTTGTTGTCTTGCGGTGTGCGGTCGCCACGTACCTCCTTTTAGCTCTTTTTAGCTCTTAAGCTATTAGCAAGTTTCCCGCGTCGTGCTCATGAATTTTGCATTGCCACAAATATGCTTTGCGCGATAATTTTGAATAGATTATTTTGCAGAACAATATTCGTGCAGTTTTACCTGGTTAAACACGTTTTTTATCTGTATAAAAAAGAAAAATCAATATGAGACGGAGAGATAGGGATATTTATCGTAAATTAACAGCGACACCAATGTTGGTGGCAGCGATAGCTACCGTATCGCTCGTGGTAAATTGTGACCAAAAAAAGTACTTGTAATTGGTCGATGCGAGCACTGTTCAATTATCGAACGCGATGCACTTTCTATAACTGTATTTCAAGATGTACATTTAAACATTTCGCGAAGTCATTAAAATGATGTTTTCCTATTGCTTCAAATATTCCATACTTGCTGCTATATTTGGCATATTCGCAATATTTATACTGTTCAATTAATTTTAAATTTGCGTAAAACCATATATTATCAACATCAAAATTCCATTTATATACAAAATGAATGCTTGAAACAAACTAAAATTTTAAACAATACCCATTTAGCTTGCATAGCAAAACAGCAATAATTAATTATGGTGCACCACTGTTGTGGAATGGAAAAGGGAGAAATAATATTCACATCCGAACTAAAACTTTCCAATTTTGAATAAGGGAATGAATTCACAACATTACAAATAATTCTATTCTTTAATACATTATTTATTTAAATTTATTAGGTTGGTAAAACAGGTACCATAGATTTATCATTGTTCACATATACAAATATACAGATAAAGATAAATACTGTAATACTTAATTAGAATCATATTTAACCGGCACATGCCATTTGAGTAATAAACGAGAAACCAACAGCAAGAGATCTCGAAAACACGTAGGTGGCTGGAGCGCCGTGATTTTGATCAGAAAATTAGTTTCATATAGTACCCGTTTGAAGACACCCCGAGGAAAACTGTACCCCAATCCGTGTAAATTGAGATTACTAAATTTATAGGACCGTGTAATGACAGCTGATACGATAATAAACAAAAATAAAGACTAGATGAATGTCAACAGGTAATCTAGTATAAATGTTCAGCGCACGCTAGATTTCACATGTCAAAGCGGGCGAAGCCCGCCCGTTTGATTTGGTGCGGAGCACCGCCGATTTAAAACAAAATCATTGTTTCAAGCTACGCGAGATTCCACATGTCGAGCTCGGTCAGAGCATGCGAAGCTCACCCGTTTATTTTGGCGGAAGTACCGCTGATTGAAAACAGACCCACTGTTTTAGTGCCACTAACAAAGCTTCATTTTTTAAGGAGCTTTGAATATAGCTACCTGAGGCTCGTTAAAACGTTCGGATGCGTCAAGATATACTTCTTGAAATCAATGAAAAAAAATTGACCATTATTGTGCATGCGGTAGCCCTATACTATCAATGTTACCCACAGCTTTGATCGTACAAGGATGTACTTTTTTGAATCAACGAGAAAAATATATAATTGGCTACAGTACCCAAACAAACCGCGGCACCCCTGTACTATTGAAATTATTTGTTGTTAAGTTTGGAGTTGACAGATTCATTGAATTCTTTTATTTTATTGTGTTTGTATCGAAATTTAAGATGAAGTTTATTATCAATTGCAATAGGAAATACGAAAGTTCGTGAAAAAATTTAACGCACGAACATCACTTATTACTTATTGCGGACGACAAAATTATAGTTTGAAATAGTTCAGTCGACCGTGGCACGCTTATTTTACAATCAGTCAGCGTATTGAACAAGGAGTGCATGTAGCCGAAAATTGTCATGATTCAAAAACTGTAAGGCAATGAATGTATAACACTGAGGTAAAAGCTCAGATCCTTTATTGGAAGGCCTGAAGAATAACGAGCCAAGGAAGTGCCGGAATCAAAGCTGCATTAGGACAATGCTTATTGTTCTATTTGATCCATACTGTTTTCTTAACAAGAACAAAGAGTGTTATTTCACAGTTCTGAGGCAATTACGTAACGTAATTATAAAAAATAGACCCTAATTATTCGATTTTTCATCGCGACAAAACACCTATCTATTCAATCCAATTTGTTGGGTAACTTCTGATCTGATACGAAATTTTGTTTTTTATCATAAATTTGCTTCAAAAAATCAGAGTGAACAAAATGTGTTACTTCGAAGTTCTGGAGCGATACACTGGTCAGCAATTTACGACTTTATGAAATTTTCCAAAAATATTGGTGTCAATTTCAATGTATTTTGATGTGGTGATTCCATATATCATACTAAATCTTCCTTGGCAGCTCTAGTTTTTGAGATATTTAAATTCTTCACATTCATTTACATTTAGGTAGTGGATTTTTTTTTCCAGTTTTACCTAGCACATATGTTAATTTTATAGTGAATATTACAATGACTACGGAAAGGAGACCTTGTACGAACGATATAGACAGTTTTTATTCTATTTGTGGTGAATATACCTTAATACAGTATCGTATATATATTACAAATAAAAAGAACCTTTGGACTCCAAGAATGCGGCCATCGAGAGAGTCACTAGTTATTGGTAATCAAAATGTGATGAATCCACATTCAATGAATCGAGATCGAATTATATTACCACCGCTTCATAATAAGCTCGGCATTGGGAAACAATTTATTTAGGCCCTTAACTAAAGATGGTGAATATTCTGCTTACCTATCAAATCTCCTGAGCTAAGTGCAGATAAATTGAAAGTAGGTATTCTCGATGGTCCACAAATTATCAAAAATCCAAAATTTTGTTGAGCACATAAATGAGCTCGGAAAGAGGACATGGAAATAATTCGTCTTTAAAATCTAAAAAGTCAGAAAACTATTTACAATTGGTACAGAACATGTTGTCAAATCTTAGAGATTTTGGGTGTAACAAGAACATTGAAGTTCATCATTCACATTCTCATTTGGATCGATTTCCTAAAACTCTTGGCGATTTTAGTGAGAAGCAGGATGAAAGATTGCATCAAGATACGAGTTATGGAAGAACGATACCAAGGATGATAGGACACTTATATGATGTTATATTATTGCTGGAATCTTTGTCGGGACCTTGAGCAAGCTCCTTATTCCAGAAAGTCCTATAAAAGACAATATTGTATGAGGTCAAATCAATTTAAGTGTGTAAAAATATACATTTTCGTAAGAATTTATAGCCTGGATGTAATTCAAAAACAAGAGCTGCTAGAAAAAAACTAGTGCTAGTTTCGTAATCAGCACCCTAAATTTAACCAAAAACGATCAACAGAATCCTGGAAAATTTTTCTGTGTTGACCAGTGAATGTAATGCAGTGAGAAGTGTTACGTGCCAATTTGATATTTTAGTTTTCAATTCTATAGCTTCATTCATTTTTCAAATCTTTAGTTCCGTTTCTTTCCTCTTTTTAGCGCATTTTTCCGAAAAAAGCGCTATTATATTCACTTTGGCTGACTGGCTGGCTGGCTGGCTGGCTGGCGTGACGCTGAGATCTCAGCAACTATACTATTTACAGACTTGAAACTGGTACTAAATAAAAGCTGCTGTTTCGTAGGCTTGCACAAATTGCTTTAATTCAAGCTCAGTGATTGTGGAAAATTGAATTATTCAATTACTTGTTTCAAGTGAAACAATGTCCATAGATATCTATGACATTAGGGATATGGCAACTAAAATTTATTAAAGTAGATAAAAATTTAGTTACAACTTTCGCCGCGGGTGTCACTATTATTATGTCCAGTTGTCAAATCGGTCCGGGATTCATTCAATAACTTGTTTGACGCGAATTTGAAACTTATTAGAATGAATTATTATTATTGGATGGAAATTTGTTCACTTTTGGTGTGTTTTTTTTATATAGCTTTGATAAAGATCAAATTATCATTTTAAGCTACAGCACTTGACCTCCTGTCAGTCAATAACTAAACAATGGAAATTAAAAGGTATTTTTGAGTTTGTACATGCATAAATTATGTACCTATCAAATAGTCTACTTGAAGCTAGTACTAAATAGAAGCTGCTGTTTCGTTAGTTTACCCAAACTGCTTGATTTCAAGCTCAGTTATTGTGGGAGATGGAAATTTGCGGAATCTCTAAAGTAACAAGCATTCATGAGCTGTCAAAAATGCGCTTTCATCATTTAGATGATTCTTCCATTTTTTAAGCTCAGTTTTTTGGTTATATTAGAAGCATGTTTATTGTTTACTGTTATTAATTAATTTCAGTTCAGGATTTTTGTTTTAAATTGTCGTTGCGACAATGCGCGCGCTGCAGGCAGTGACGTTACGTTTTTTTTTTTGAATCTTAGTACTGGGGCGTCCGCTAGGTTTTTTTTTTAATAAAAAACGGTCTATTTTCAATTTAGTCAAACCGACCGGATTAGACTTAATTGAAGGGAGTCAGCCTTAAGTCCTTGTATAGGACGGACGTTAAATTTATTTTATTTACTTTTTTTCACCACCACAATTTTGGGGTTAATTCCAAAGTCTTTTTTTTGCGTGTGCAAGTCCAAGTTGGGGATTCGTTTGGAATAAGCTGTGCTTCAGCCGAATATTTGGGGCAATTTGGCCATTTGTTTTGTTCGGCGGAGCAGCCCACGTATTGGGGATTATTTAAAATTGTGAGTGGTCGTTTTACTTGCAATATCTACGATATACAACGTCGTTCGTACCAAGGCACATACTGTGGGAGTACCTCACTTCCACCCTGGCTTTCCTAACCATCCGGGATCCAGCCAATTAGATCCGAGGCCGAGATCCAGACGCCAGACGAGTCAGTAAGGATTTCCAGTGACATCGCCAGCTAAGTGGTTCAGTTTTTTTTATGTTCAGACTTTTCTTTGCTGATGCTAATTTAATCATTAGACACCTCGTGGCTTCACCACGACTTTTGTTTACTTTTACGTATAGCTATGCTGCGGTAGGCATTCGTTGTCGCCTTTCTTTTTTTATGCTTTTTTGGTTACGTTATAAACGCTACGTCCGATTGTAAACCAGGTCGATCGATCTGGGGCCTGATTTTCATTATTTTGTACTTTAGCTGGAGTAGATTTATAGACGTATTTGTTCAGTTGAGACTTGTTGAAGTCTGCGCAGGGACGCGAATCGTCGCCATTTTGTTTGCATTAACTTATTGAACTTTTGTCATTTTTCCATATATTCTTTATTTTATATTTGAATTTTGAGTTTTATTCTCCCTCTTCGAAAGCAAATCGTTAATCCTGATGATCCTGATCAGGATAATGGGACAAACTTGAAAAATTATTGTATTGTCATCGATTCTTGAGAAGTGTGTAAAGTTTCAATTTAATCTGACGTTTTGAAGTGGGTGAAAATCACGTTCAAAGATTCCGTTACATAGATACAGGTAAAGCTGATATAAGCGTGTTAAAAATCATCATAATTATAAATTATGAATAATTCACAATCAGTTATTAACTAACAAAATACTTTTTTAATGCAATTTTAAAAATTTCATCGAGAAAAAAGATTCATTGATGCAGGAAGCTATTTCCATCCACGAAAAACTCACGGTCACACTTTTTTGATTAGATACTGAAAAAACTTACGAAGATCTCAAGGATCGTGCACACATTTCGAGTTTGAACTGTACAGTTCACATCTGCGCAGTTTATAGAATGGTTTTTTTGATAAAAAAATTTTGATCTGCATACAGGCCGCGGTCACCTCAAGGCTTTCACCACACATATATGGATAAATCTGCGGATGAACTGCGCAGTCCAAACCTTTAGGTTCATCCGTACGTGTATGAAGGCCTTTGAATACTGAAATTTTCTGTCATATATGCGATCTTGTCATAATCTGTCACGAGAATTATATCTCTAGTAAGTTGTGAGAGGCTCTCACTGAGAGCTATGAAAACTCGAGATGCATAATTTTAGCGACAAAACACAAAAAAGTAGGTATTTGAGAGAAGTGAAAATATTGAAAAAAATAGTTTTTTTAATACTTGAACCATGTGTCTAAATAGAGAATACTTACTCCAAGAACATTTTTGTAGATCCTTTTTCTTGTAAACAGTGGTAAAGTTACTTTTTTTTCAGGAAAAGCATTTGTTGACGCTGGTACAAAGCTTTTAACTCACATATGCTCTGGAAGTAAGAATTTTCAGTTTAGTCTTGCATATTTGGTCTTGGTGTTGGTCTTGTTCTTGTTAATTCCGTCTTTGTCTTGGTCTTGCATATTCGGTCTTGGTATTGGTCTTGTTCTTGTCCATTCAGTCCTGGTCTTGGTCTTGCTAGTACAAGGATAGTCCTGGTCTTGCTTTTTTGCAAGATCAAGACCGAGACTGCAAGACCAAGACCAATTTTGCTCATCACTACTGCGTCAGATTTCATAGAAATTTCAATTGATTTGGACCATTCTCTAAATAGAAAAATTCTTCAAAAGTGGAAAGATTTGAAGACCCAGAGAACAAAGCAGCTGTTAGCAATTTTGAAAGTAAAAGGATTGCTGGAAGAAGATTGTGATTGCCAAAGGGATACATTTCTACGAAAACGACGACGTTAACCAAAATTGACTTTACCTCCTGCTACGTTTAAAGTCGTATAATATAATAAAGAATTGACATTGATATTGACTTAATATTTATAGTTGATTTACCATGGAAGTTGAACATCTTGTCGATTGGGACTTGACAAAGACCAAATCAGGTTATCCTTTCATAAAAATAAGATCCAGATCAAGATGACAAGGATTGAGAACTCAAGGCGAGATGGGATTTTTTCAATGACGATTTGATTTGATACCAGCACTGGACTGATCTCTTATATCTAGGCGGTAGAGAAGTTTAAAAAAATCGTCATTTTGAGGCGTCCGCCACATTAAATTCATGATTTCGTCTCAAAGCCAGTATCGAATTGTCATTTGACATACACATGTATGCAAAACTGCGCTAGCTTGCCAAAAAGTGCCCAAAATATCCATCACAAAATTTTATCCAGAATACAGAGAAAATTAATAGAATCAGACGCGTTGAAATTTGGGAGGCGTCCCGTCTCTGCGGTTTGATAACAATAATAAATTCATTTAACGTGGTGTTTATAATTCCAAGAACATGAAGTCTGTTTTCGTATTATTATGCAGAGGCGGCTTCAACTTCTCTGGTTTTAATGACCAATGTAAGAACAGTTGGCCGCCGTGTTGGGAACATGCGGGCAGAAGTAGATATGTGATTACTGTGCCAATTAGAAACGACTGCCGCTTGCGATTCGCCGAGACTGAATTGCCAGACATTCACAAAGATATTAGTGACCATTTCCTTGAAACGGGAAGCTCACTGTTTGCCAGAGCATTATTTCGTAAGATTGTAAAGATAAATTTTGTATAGAATAATTTCTTTATTATGTACTACAGACTACAATTCAATTCAATTTCCAATTCAAAATTGTTGTGAATGTGTTTCGGCCTTATTGAAATATTTATTAGGGTATCCAGTTTAAAATCATATCAACCACAAAAACTCGTAACAATGATGTAATATGTGTGTCGGGAGTGAGTCTCTGTTAAAAGTCATTAGCACGTGAAAAATCGGCGTGTTCATTGAAAAGTATCGTTCACCAAATGGAACGAATTAAAATATTGAAAACCGCAGCGCCTCAGTGTTCGTGTACATCGTGCATATTCATCGGTTCTCGTTGGCAAGCGATGAATTTGCGGATATGCCCCAGGAATTGAATACTACAGCCGCTCGTATAGCATGATCGCAGGGCTAGCAGGGGTTGTATGTGGGTCAGACCATTACATTCCAAAACTCAGCCGCCTCATGTGATGTTGTGTTGTTCGTTCGACTGGATGGAAAATATACGAAGGTACCTCATATAAAACAGCTGTTTTCCAAACACCTACATGTGTTCTGTGACCACTGACCGAATCATCAGCACGTCTTGCAAACAACACTGTACTTGGACCGCTCAATAGTCATATAGTATGAACACGTGACCGCCAAGAACATACCAATGATGATGTTAAAATCTAATTTACGATGCAAGGGACAACACAAACACAAAGGAATCTCAAATGCCGACTACGAAATGCATCTATCTAAGCTAGAGATATTACATGAAATGGAATCTTCCACTTTTAAAAAAAAAAAAAAGTTCGGATTGTAACGATAATAAAAATTTTGTCGAACTCATCAAAACTCTATAGTTTCTCAAAGGTCTCAGCAAATCACGTCGGTTTTCATCATGAATCATGAGGAGTGACAAATGTAGCACATTTCCATTGAGGAGTTATTTCTCATGTAAATGAAGTCATTTGGAAGTGGCCTGATATTTTTGCTCAGTCAAATACAGTAGAAATAGATTTCCGATAAAACAACTGAATTATAATACAAATCTGTGTCGTCGTCGTCCAATCAGAAATCCAAAAGGATAATACTGCTGAAGCGGAAAACTCCACACTCCACACATAGCGCAAAGGAACAGAAAGGCCAAAGTTATGCTCACGGCGGAATCTTTCGGACGCAGATGCGTGCCGGTAAATGGGAAATGCAAAAACGCGCCGCCGAAATGGAATTTATTTATTATAATGCGGGCGGCGCCGCCAGCACATCCGGCGAGATATAGTTCTTGTTTAGGGCCGCGTAAAGCGCTGCGATCTGCGCTAAATTAAGTGTTCGGGGAGTTTTCGTCTTTTTCTCACTTTTGCTGCAACCTCATCCCACTTCAAGTTCTTATTTCTATAGTTTTCTACTTTGTAGTTTTTTCTCATTCTCAATTTCTTTCTTTGTTCCTCAACCGTTTGCGAAGGATAATTAAATTAGTGAAGATGAACGGGGATTATTAATAATTGGGCAGGTACAGATTGACAAAGGCTGGTCAAAAGAAGATAGGATTTCTGACTCTTCAAAATAAGTCCGGTCTTTGGTCTTTAAAAACAATTGATTACTGCTTTGATAGTAATATTCGATTCAATCCATGCAGTTGACACATTATGTATCTTTTACTTTACTTGGTCACTATCACCAATAGCAATATCATCCGGAATATTACAAGCCTTCCCAAATAACTAATTCATGTATAAACAACCATGAATGCTAATATAACAAAAATTTTATATTTTTGGTTACGCACTGCATCTATTGCAGTTCTCCATAATACCATCAACATTTTCCAAGTGCAATACTTCCCCTTATACATTACATCCATGTTTGAACAACAACAAAGATATTCCCCAATGCTCGTACGACGAAATTTTAATATTTTAGTATTCCACAATACTGTAATGTTTATTGCTTCGCAATTGCTTATAATTAAAATAAAAGTCACTATTTGATGATTGAAAATGAAATAAAGATTTTGTTCTTCTGAATATCATCAACAACACTATATTATTTATCTATCACTTAATACTAGCTTAAACAAAGTCGCAGATATTTATATTTAACTATTTATATCCACTGATCACTTCACTGTTTGATATTCACTGCTCTAGCTTCACCATTACACTCTACCTTCTACACTGTCGTTTGCTTGCCTTTATATTAGAAATATCCATCTCTCGAATGTTCTACCACATTTCTGGAATATTGCTAGAGGCTTCCATCGGAAGGGGCTATGTGATGCAGTGCGGTGCGACGTAACGAGGACGAAAGGCTCCGCCCATGCAAGGTCACCTTTACGAGCTTCCACACTCTCGCACGTTACAATTCCATCAAAATTTTTTAAGTATAATACTATCAACATGAATATCATTTAGAGTGCCGGTACTCCAATACAAGAATGCAGTCAAAGAGTTTGATTTCTCTTAGTTTTTGACCTCCACAACAATCAGCTGCCAAATTATCATATTTTTTGACTATTTATTAAAATAAGCTTAATATGTTCTTGAAGTATTACACAGCTCAATACAAAATCTGTGCTTGAGATATAGATATGCAATGACGATAGATTTGGTAGCTCACAACCAAAAAAAAAGTTATGCTTCTGAAAAAGTTTGCATTTGTATATTCAGGAAAATCTATAATTTGAATCTGATCTATTGAAAATTCAAATTAAATATATTCGTATGTTCTTTCTATTACTTTCAACTGCAATATTAGTATGCAAAATATTTGAGAAATCGGAAAATTGGTCATTTTTTATTCTTTCTATATCCCAGATAGCAATAACGTCCTGAGAATATTCTCTAGTTGTCCTGTGAATGCCCTGGATATTCGAAATATTCATGGTATATTCCAACAGCCTATAAATTTTCTGGAAATATCCTATTTTGCTTATTCTTGGAATATTCATAATTAATATACATAGCATATTCCTATATACTATGGATCATCTGAGAATAGTCTATCTAAATTATTCCTAGAATATTTGATACAAATATTCAAAGATTATCACATTTTGTACATTCTTAGTAGAATATATGATAGATATTCATGTTATATTCAATTTTGCTCAGCTTTATAAACTTTATTCATAACTGAAAACGATTGTTGGTGGTGAGGCCAATGGAGACATTCATGATTGTGTTATAACAGGTTAGGATGAAAGAGATGAACGACTTCAATTGTAACCAAAACAAGAATCTAGATTTCAACAAACCCAATATAAAAATATATCTCAATTATCGTAAAATTTCATAAGAAAAATTATATCTAACTTTTATTTCCGTACTTTACGTACATTTCTCGTCGGAGAAAAAGAAAATTAATGGAATGAATTTAACATTTTTGTCTAGTGAATTATTGGGAGCATATAAAAATACTCAAAATTTTTTTTCATGCTCCCAATGTCTAGACTTTAATTTTTTTATTTTTGCAAAAGCTTAATTTCCTTATTCAAAATAATTTAAGACAGGAAAATTTCACATCTATCTAATTTAAATATGCATGTATTTTATTACTTGATCATTGGAATATGGCTTAAATAATTAATTGAATATTAGCCTAAATCCGACCTAAATCATTGACACATAAAATTTTCAAATGGATCAGAGTAGTTTGAGACATGACTAAATGGAAATATTTTGAAAATGCGAATCAAAAGAGGCTCGTAGCAATTTAGAAATATTTTTTTTTAGGTTTGGAAATTTTCCGTGACGTCCAAAGGTCTATTGTCACTCAAACGGTAGTCTTATTCATCATCATACATTTTGAGAATATTGACGTAAAGTGAAATAGGTGGCGTAATTATTTTTAATATTTCTAATTAAATCCCGAGCTAGATAAATTATTAATTTAACAAATTTACTTGTCAAAATCACTCTTCTTTCGACCAAACAATACTCAGTAGTTTGAAACTAGTTTTTTCTTTGCGCATGCCGGTGAAATTTGGAGGTCTGTCAAAATGTTTCTAAATGGCATTCGATAAATAGAAATGATATATATGTCAACTTGTCCCATACATTACCATTGATTTATAAGTACATCAAATTATAACGCAACATATTTTTTCCATGAATAAGATCAATTTTTTTATGAATTTGTACAGCTATGGAGCCCATTGTTTGAAAAAAATGATAGACTTTTGGACGTCATCATGACGTCATATAAGTATTAAATCGACCTTTCATTAGAACAAAGCAATATTCAATATATTTTTATTACTTATATCTAATTTTTATCCAATATTTTCATATTTTCATGGAAGTTTATCAAATTTTGATAGTAGTGGAGTATCTCATTCACGCAGTAGAAGAAAATAAATGAATAATGATAAATGAATGCATAAAATTTTCAGACACTACATTCATGACGTGATATTATAAAATGTTTTGGTATGTATGGAATATTTTTGTTAAATCTTGACCTGTAGAAGATGCACAAAGTTATTACAATGCTCTGCCGATTTTAGTGAAAGTTTTACCGTTGAGTTGTAAAGATGTGAGTCACCGTTTCGTATTTATCGCAGCCACATGGTATCGGATATTTCTTCGTTTGTGTGAGGATTGGTTCTGAAAAATGTAAGTATTCTATTTTATTTTCATTTTGGCTATTGATTGAACCAACAAATAAAGATTTCTTGAATGAACATTAATATTATTGTTTCTTTCTCTTGAATGAATATTCATTTATTTCACGTGGTATTTGTATGAAACCCTGTAAACATACTTAATGAATGTGTTTCCAGGTATCCGATGGCTCAAATTAAAGAGGAAAATGTGGACAAATTAATAAGAAGAGTGATGACAAGAATTCTTGCGGATGAATTAGCCACTGGATATAGTTGGCGGGACTATAAAGAGAACAAAAAATTCAAATTGACTACTGCAATTATTGGTAAAGCATTGTTTTATAATAATTAATATTATCTGTTTCAAATGATTTATCATCTAGGAATCTGCCAAGAAGAACCATACCGCCAAAAATGTCACAGGGAAATAAATTGAATTAAAAATTGCCAAACGGCTAAGCAGGCTCCTGAACATATGAAAATTAAAAGTCAATAGATTATATAATGTATATCTACATTTGTATTTTGTTGTTATCGCAAATATGGTTTTATTTTTTTCATATCATATATATTTCTTCAACTTTGGAAGTTAAGTGTAATACGCAATGTATTTTTACATTTTTGTGAGTTTTATGAGTGTGATTTTTTTTCTCAATTGTACTTATATAAGAATAAATATTTCCTAATAATTGAATTTCTTGTCACAGATATGATTTTATTTCCCAAAAAAATACAGCTTCAATATGGTCATAAACCAGCCCAGAATATTCCAGGAATATGATTTCAATTATCCCTATAATATTCTTAGCATATATTGAACATTTACTTCATAGAGATTCATAGATTATTCCAGGAATATAACATTATATATCCATAGCATATTTCAGGATGATTCCTGGGATATTTATAGGATATGCAATATCGGGACATGGGAATATTCTATCAATATCCCACAAATATATACCGATAAACATAGGATATTCCAACAATAGCTGAATATTCGGAAGAAATATTCTCTGCTTATTCTTGGAATATTTCTTTGCTATCTGGGATGTTCATGAGTACTTGCTCAGATTATTATTTTATTTATTTATTAGTATTTCTTCATGTTGTTTTCTAATTTCTATATGAAAACATGTGGCGTATGAATTTTCAAAGACATGCTGCACACTATGACCTTGAAGTTCGTTATGAGGTCACAAGCTTCTAGTGGTTTTCAGCTCTGTTATCTTCTGAAGTCACACTGCTTTGGAACTGTACTAAGCTTTTTTTGAACATTAGTGAGCTATTTTGGAAATCTTTCATTGCTGAGTTTTTTTTCAATTTGTGGACAAACAAAAATTCTTGCTTCAAGTTTGACTATTGACAACTTTAGAAAATATTTCTGAAAACTTTGAAAGCTTAAGATTTCTCATGCTTCCACAAATTATACTATCATTTATCATACCATAAGTAGTTGAAGTATTATCGATTATTTTTGTCGTGCTATCACGAATGTTTATTGTACTTGCGTTTGAATACCACGAGTGTGCAGCCCGAGTGGTATTCACAAGCACAATAAACATGAGTGATTGCACCACAAAAATAGTCTGTAATACTTTAACTACAAATGGTATATGGAGGACTATTCCAGGATCAAACCATTTTTTCAAATGAATTTTCTATGAATCTAGTAACAAGTCACGTTATTTTCATAGGAACGAGTTGAAGTAAACAAACTTCTGTCAAACTGAAAAATTAGAATTTTTTGCATTTCCTTTGACGAATAATAGGCTCTTTGCGCAAACGTTGGAGAGCGACACTAGCGCTCGGAGTGTTTAATTTTGAAAGTAGCTGCAGGAAAAAATTTGAATTGTCATTACGTGGAATAAGTGAATAAAAGCTAAAAAGTTTATATTGAAGCTTGAAATAAGTTTAAAAACACAAGTGAATGATGACTAATGGAGTTATAATAGGAACAGGATTCCAATTCATATAACCTGGTTGTATCCGGAGTACAATATTAGAAAGAGGAAAATTAGTGCAAGAAGTAAGCATGTGTTTAATGCTGAAGAAGAACTGTCTTTGGATAAGAGTTTGATTTCCGCGCTTGTTGTAGAGCAAATGTCGAGTAATTCTTGTCCATTTAAAGTTTTTATCGAAGTAAGATATGTTATTTTGAAGTAATTAATTATAGGCTGCTATATGTCTGTCAAACGAATCAAAACATGTCACATGAAAGTATATTTTTTCACATTGCCTTAGGTTGATGAAACGCGAGATATTTTGCATGAATTTCCAAAAACTTATCGGATACATAAAAATAATACATACAAAATTGCTATAGCTTACAATGGTTTAACCTAACTTCTTAAATAAATTTTCTAGTTTCATCAAGTAATTTCTACATTTAATACATATTCTATAATTATTATTGACTTCTTTTTACTTTTTTTTACTCGTTTAATAGCCTGAATCCATTTTTTCCCATTCCTATTTCATGTTCTCTGGATGGAAACTTGTAGAAATGTTTATGTTTTTTTGTATTTCCGTAACTGTTCTACAGTTTGAAACGCAACAATTTGTATAACCAACACGTAATATTTCAATTTACTGTTAAACTGGCTTATAAATTGCTTTATAATTTAAATTTGGTACATATATTCTGAAATCATGTACAATGATAACGTTTTGTTTTCCTTCTAGTACTGTCAAAATTAACCACTACTGGCGCTGCAATCTATTCGCAAAGAGCCTATAGAGAAATAAATTGCGTCTTCATATGGAAACTAGTTCAAAAAGATTTGGTGATAGGTCAGAAGATGAAATTGATGAAGATATTCAGAAAAATATTCCATTAAATACGAAGAAAGCACAAATTGGAGGTATCCACATCTTTGAGTGAAATACTCACTTTGACCATTAGTGTAATGCCCGATGGTATACACCGTTTCTATGGCGATTTAGCATTGTTAACCTTGTTATAAATACTACGAATGGAATAGTCATATCTAACTTGATATGTAGAGGCGGCCTTAAAAACTCTTTAAGGTTCGGCAATTGCTTCACATTCAACATTTTGTTTCCCTGCTGAAATATCCTCCTTTTCGGCCATGATCGTTAATCATAGTGCTGAAAATTGACTCTACTATCCCATAAGAAAAAGATATCATGAATATCTCGTATATCCACTCTGTAGTTTATTCAAGAAACTCATTATTCAATTTCCAATGAGAAGCTTCTTACACTCCTGAATTTTAAAGCTTTTAGTAAAATCACTACCAGCACCACAAAAGCAAACTTTAAGGAAAACTTACGTATTTTTTGATAGTTTCCATGCATGACAAATAAAAAAAATCATGGGATAAATCAAGGTACAAAAACTATTTTTTTTTGTGAAGTGTTAATGAACACATATTGCTCGATTTCAAACACAAATTCCTTTCCCTCCTGAGGATAGACCAGGTGGGACCAAAGCTAACAGCAGAAAGAAAAATTGAACTCATTGATTGAATTCCCATATTTCAATACCTGCATTCAAAGTAGGTACTATTATCCATTTTTATCTTTTAGAATATTTAAAGCTCCCCTCAACAATATACCCATGTATAAAGAACATCAAAAGCACTACACAATGCTCGTACGACTAGGTTTGAATATTTTTTTATACACTTGGAAAAAAAACGCACCAAAAATACCGATTTTTCAAACCGCCATAACTCGGATGATTTTAATAAAAAATGTATGAATCTTTAAGTTTTGGAAAATTTGAAGTTTTCTCTTTCAGGACATACAACTCTGAAAAAAAATGTTCTCGATGTCAAAAAATGTTAAACTTTGACAACTTGTACCGGGTGCAAAACCAAGTCGTAGACTCAGCTCAGGACCAATGAAATGAAGTTCATTTATTTTTCTTCAATCTGCACGAAAAATCGAGTGTCGCAGACGATTTGGTGCAAAGTTATAAATTAAACAAAAAAAATACAACGTGCGCTTTTTCTTATCATAACTTATTTTGCACGGAAATTGATGAATTTCTGAATTTTGAAAATCTTGAAGCTTTCTCTTCAATTGTATGCAAATTAATGTGTAGTCAAACCAAATTCATCCCCTGGCACCCGCCAAAGTGTGTGTTGCGATATTGTTGTGTTATATGTTGTAAATGTTTGATTTTAAATTCTGTATATTTATTTGAAACTTTGACGTTTCGATCCTTTGACCAAGGATCTTCTTCAGAAAACAAAATCTAGATTCTACAAGTGCAATACTTCCACCAATATAAATATCGTTTGAAACAAACATTCAAAGCCTTTTTTTATACACTCGGCAAACCCATCCATATATCAAGAATCACGATAACATTTCACAATAGTCATACAACAAAATTTTAACATTTTTTGATAAGTATATTGTATCTATTTTAGTACCCCACAGTATCATCAGTTCCAAGAGCTGTACTTCCACCAATATGAAGATCACCTGACATATTCAAAACCTTTTGTCATAATAATAATAATAATAATGTTTTTTAATGCCCAACAGATAAACCAATTACAGGACACACAATAAACAAGAAATCAATTGAATATATTATATGTAAATATAAACAAAAAAAAAAGACAAAAAAAAATCTTTTTTATATATGCATATATATATATATATATATATATATATATATATATATATATATATATATATATATATATATATATATATATATATATATATATATATATATATATATATATATGCATATATATAGATGGCTAAAATGGCAGAAAATTATTTGCAAATGCAATTTGTTTCAAAATCTTAGTTTCAGAAATAATTTCTTCATTACTTAAACCATAAGTGAGCATTCGATGAATATGTGATTGGAATATTGCAGATTTATGTTTTGCATAATGATTGGAGTCATTATTAATCGAATCCATCGTTTGTGTCGGTTTTCTGAAAATTTTAAATGATAAGTGGTTATTTGAACGCGTAATCTTAATCGTAATCCACCCTGACATTATAGATAAGCTTATTAGCAGAAAACGTTACAAACTGCAACTGAAAGAAGCATATTCTCAAAATTTAGTTATTGAGAAAGATTTTTTCACATTTTCCCTGCCCTTCCTAGGAAGCATATCTCACAGAGTCAGAAATTTCTTCAAAAATTATAACATAAAAATAGTTTTCAAACCATTGAGTAATTTTAAAAGAGAACTTTGCAAGAAAATTATGGTACTCAAATTTTGACACATAAGTCTGGGGTTTATAAATTAAACTGTGCTAGCTGTAACGCAGCTTACATTGGTCAGACAGGGAGGAAATTCATAACTAGGTTTAAAGAACATGAACGCTGTCTACGACTCGCGTGCGGAAATTCAAGTTTCGCAGAATATTTACTTGATACAGTACATGATTTTAATATTACTAGAGATTTCAAAATTTTACATATACATGAATATGGTTCAACTTTAGACTTTTTGGAGATTTTGGAAATCAAAAGATTCATTAAAAATAATAAATTTTTATGTCTGAATGATCAAACAAATTTAACAACATCAAAATGACACAGTGTTTTAATCTAATTTTTACTTCTCAAAAATTTTGTCAATTTGTTTTTCATTGACATATTTTGATTATTTCAAGAATTTTTTACGGTATACACTTCTATTTTCTGCAAATTCATTTATATTTTATTTTATTTATTCAAGTTATACGTTTAACCATTTATCTTCGTTGAAATTTTGAACCATATTTTGAATCCTGTAGTTTATATAGTGTGAGTATGATCCTTAAATTACATTTGTGTTTGTTCCAAATTAGAATTTTAAGTTTTCATGTATCTTCTTGTTATAGTCTCCCGGTTCTGAAGATAGCTACTCAGTAGTCGAAACCGGTCAACAAAAATTTAAAAAAAATTTGAACAGTGTGATACAAGACTTTAATTCTCTTTTAACTTTCAATATTATTCATATCACACTAGGGTTAAATCATTTTCATCAGAATATTTAAAGATGCTCATAAAGATATATATTTTATTCGAATGTACTGTGTATATTCTAGTGCTCCAAAATACCTTCAGCATTCTCCAAGTGAATTGTCATAAGTCATCTAAAGCCTTTCAATAGCACATCCGCTTACAAACACTACGAAGAGATTGCAAAACGCTCATACGACCAAATTTAAATATTTTTTAATAAGTACTGTACTTATGTTAGTATTCAACAGTATCATCATTTTTCAAGTGCTATATGAATATCATCCAAATTCATTTTCAGAAACACATCCATATATAAATAATAATGAAGATTCACATTGCTCACACACTACATTCATTTGTTTTTTGATACATATTGTATCTATCCTAAAACTCTATTTGGTATGAGAGATGGTCTGGAAAGAACATCTTCTAAAAATTACTCTGTACATTATTACTGATAAATAAGAGTGGTTCTAGTTCGTTCCTAAATAATTGATGTTATTTATCCACTGCCTGCGCACCCATTTGAATTATTTCTAATTTCGTCATGAAAAATTCACAGCAAGCAGTAGATTATCAGAGTTGTATGATATTTTCCGTTGACTGGAGTGAGCTAATTGCACTCCTGGTCCTTCGAGCCGGGCGACAATTATCACGGCGTAATCCCCTGGGCGATAACATCAACAAGCGAAGCAAAGCGGCCATCCGTGCACGCTATCACTCGGCTTATGAACTAGCGATGAATGACGGGATTCCAAAGGATTTGCAGACATGTCTCTCAGTCTCTCTATTCTCCTCTGTTTCCTTTTGTTTATAGTTCAAGTAGATCTGCTTTGAACTGTTTCAAACTACATACGCATTGTATTTTACCGGTTCTGGGAGGATATAATCAAAAAACTCAAATAGTAGATAAAACAGAAAATGAAGAACTAGAGTTTTTGCATATGAATTCTGTTGTTCTGTTTTCGACCTAACAAAAGATATTTAGTATTATTTGTATTTTACAAATACATACAGTATCTAGTAAATCTTGTCATAGCCCGCCGTATCTATATTAGTTGATTCAAATTGCATTTTGATATTTTGCCAAAGTGAAGAGAAATAATCGCCTAATGGTTTATTAAGAAAGTTTAATCAACAAGAAACTTCTCATAATCATAAAATATAGACTTCAACGCACAATAAACCCCAGATGAAAGACTGTGGTATTAAGATTGAATTCAAGTTAGTGAACATCAAATATCAATAAAATTCATAAATAATTCAATTTTGAAATAACTTACTCGTAGTTTGGGAATATTCAATATATTATGTTGGAAGTTCGCTACAGTGAAAACATCCATCTTTGCAATAAAGGTGCAGTGAAAGTCCGTACATATATATTGTCACTACTATCAGCATCTCCAACAAAGCTCGCAGCGTTCCTGCAAGCATCACGTAGTGCTCATTAATATTTTAACAGTACGAACGACGAGCGAATGCAACGTACCGGCTAATCTAACGAGCCCGACACCGACTATCAGTGTGAGAGGGATGCGGCAGAACAAACAAAGAAGTAAATACGAGGCCACACGCGGCTAGCGGCTTGTACAAGGCGCATGCAGGACACTGCCTTATTCGATCAATCTACATGATATCAACTTCATGCTTCGGTGGCGATTGTAGTTTTTTCCTTACAAAAACGAGGAGGGATAAAAAATTGTGCTGGTAGCAACCACCTCTGGAATACTGCTACTGAGTAACCTTATTTTTATGTAACAAATATTATTTATCTGCAATATGAGGGTGCTTTGAAAATGTCACATCGATGTTAGGTTGAATTGGTGTTGATGGATTACTCCATGAAAGACATATCACCTCAAGAAACTAACGGCAACTTGATGCAACATTTTGATGAATCTGCATCTTCGATTAGATCAGTCTAAAAATGGTTTCATGATTTTTGAATTGGCCATGAGAGCACAATATACATTCTTCCAGTCAGGTGAAAGAGGTGGTAGAGGTAATTTTTCCCTTAGGTAGGCTTTCAGAAAAGGTTTTTCTGAAAGCTCATAACTGTTCTCTTCAAAATGGACTAGGCACATTGTATACTCATAATGTGCGCTCTTTCTAGTAACAGTTGCCACTAAAAAGCTCTGTAAGGTTAATGAAACTCTTATTAGGATTCACGTAAACATGTAATCCAAGCTCTTGGTCTCAGCGGAACAAAGAATCCGTAACTACACATACGTGAAACATAAAACTTGTAGAAAACATCCAGTGAGCTACAGAGCTAGTTGTCGGATCTGATTACTGCTCTTTGAAACGGTAAAACGAACCGACATTGATCACACCAGCGCCTGGCCAAGTGCTAATCTCTACCAAAGATGCAAAAGTTACCCTGGAACATGTGTAATACCAACTAAGGTAATTAAAATCAGAGATAGTAATATGTACATCATTTTAATTTTGAAGATGTGCTATTATTTGGTTTGTGCACTGAAATTGGAGTGATAATTTTGTTGTCATCATAGGACAGAAATGACGGTTACATGATGAAAACTGGCACTAAGGTACGATAGGATATCGATATTTTTCTGGCCTTCATAAATGAAGACAACAATAAAACGTTTCACCTATTACTGAATGTATAGCATTCACAGATCATGATAATTGAAAGTGGTCTTGGTCAAATATTCACCAGGCTACGCAATTGTAAGTTTTGATGTAGCAGATATGTATGTATTGTATATGGAACATAAAATTTCAAGCAACTCATTCAATCGAATTTACAATAATTATAGAATCTACAACCTGAGTAGTGAGTATTAGGAAATCATCCTGAAAAAGGCTTTTCATGCTAAATTGTGTCAGTGCAGATAGGGTGTATGCTTTGCATCATCATCGGCTCAACTATCCAAATAGGATATGCGCCTCCCTAATCAATCTCCTCCAACTTTCTCTGTTCAGTGCTAATTGACTATAATTGGCTATTCCTGCTTCATTGAGATCCCTTTCAACATTATCCTTCCACTTCGTTCTCGGTCTATCTCTTGGTCTTTTCAGCATTGGTCTACAACTATATATAAGGTGGGGTAGTCTATCATCTTTCATTCTTAGTTGGTGACCAAACTACCTTGGTCTCTGTAACTTGATGAATGTTACTCCTCCGTTGCACATCTTCTCTTACTGCTCCAAATATCTTCCTCAGGATTTTTCTTTCAAAGCATTGGAGGTGTATATTTCCTGTTGGTTGAGAGTCCAGGTTTCAGCTCCATATGTTACTACTGATCTTATTATGGTTTTGTAGATTCTCAGTTTAATTGACCTGGGAATGTTTTTGTTAGCTAGAATGTTTGCAACCTGAAAGTACGTTTTGTTTCCTTGCATAATTCTTCTACTGACTTTTTGGCAGATCTCGTTCTTTCCGTTAAAACTTGATCTCAGATTAATGTATCTACTACCTCGATACAATAGTCTTGTACATTGTAAGTTGTCCCCAAGTTCATAGAGCTACGAGCTATTTGCAACATATTTGTCTTGTTTTCATTTATTCTTTATCGCAGATCCTGTAGTCTTCTACTTAATATTACAATGTGATCTGCAAAAGCAAGGACTACATGCGATTTGCTCATCACTGCTTCACTCAGGTTGACATCTGCTTTCCGTAGTATACTTTCTAGGGCTACATTGAAGAGCCAGGGTGCCAACGTGTCACCCTGTTTCATACCTATATTCGAGCTGAAGGTAGTTGAATTTCATTTCTCGTTTTGACTGATATTTTCTGATTTTCTGTCATGGCTTTCGTGAATGTTATCGATGTTTCTGGTAAACCTAGTTGCCTCGTTTCTTCCCATAATTTTGCTCTATTTACTGTGTCGTATAAAAAGACAGAACAATTTTGTGTCATATTCCCTGCACTTTTCTGCTGTTTGACTCAAATAGAGTATATTATCGGTCATCGATCTTTGCTCTTTGAAACCATTTTGATAGTCCCCTATTAGGTCATTGCAGTGCTCTTTAAATTTCCTATATAGCAACGTTGCGATGATTTTGTGTATAGTATTCAGCAATGCGATTCCTATGCATTCAGCAATTATGATATTCTAGACAGTGCGTTTGCTCGTTAGTGGTATAAGTACGTTATAGTAGAGAAAGAGAGAGAGAGAGAGAGAGAGAGAGAGAGAGGGGAATGTAGTTGACGATAATCTGTTAATAGTTGGGGTGATAAGCGAAGTGAGATTCTTAGCGCATTTTTTGGAAAAAAGCGCTATTATATTCCCTTGGGCTGTCTGGCTGTCTGGCTGGCTGGCGTGACGCTGAGTTCTCAGCAATCATACTATTTTCAGACTTGAAACTGGTACTAAATAAAAGCTGCTATTTCGTAGGTTTGCACAAATTGCTTTAATTCAAGCTCAGTGATTGTGGAAGATTAAATTATTCAATTACTTGTTTCAAGTGAAACAATGCCCATAGATATATATGACATTAGGGATATGGCAACTAAAATTTATTAAAGTAGATAAAATTTAGTTACAACTTTCGCCGCGGGTGTCACTATTATTATGTACTCTTGTCAAATCTGTCCGGGATTCATTCAATGACTTGTTTGACGCGAATTTGAAGCTTATTCGAATGAATTATTATTATTGGATGAAAATTTGTTTACTTTTGGTGTATTTTTTATATAAAGCTTTGATAAAGATCAAATTATTATTTTAAGGTACAGCACTTGACCTCCCGTCAGTCAATAACTAAACAATGAAGATTAAAAGATATTTTTGAGTTTGTACATGCATAAATTATGAATCTATCAAATAGTCAACTTGAAACTAGTACTAAATGGAAGCTGCTGTTTCGTAAATTTGACTGCTAGATTTCAAGCTCAGTAATTGTGAGAGATGGTAATTTGCGAAATCTCTGAAGTAACAAGCATTCATGAGCTGTCAAAAATGCGCTTTCATCATCAAAATGATTCTTCAATTTTTTCATCTTCTTAGTTTTAATATTCATCATTGAAGAGAACGTTGGTTCACATAAGTAGAAAGTAGCAAACGGCACTGGTTATTCCAAAGCTTTCCTTACCAACTCTGAATATCCTTCCTTTATTTTCTCATCCAGAAGATATTCTGCCATTGGCAGCAAATTGTATAAGATTCTGTTTCATTTTTGTGGTCAAATCAGCCAGTTGTACTGACGTATCCAAACAAGAAGTTAGTATCTTTCTATGCTCATTGTCAGCTTCAGAGTTCAGTTCTGGAGAGTAGCTCAATAGATTCTCTTCCAAATTATGCAAGCTCTGTATCATGCAAAGAATTTTAGAGCTTACTACCAACGAATGCTTCATTGCAATCTCTTTGACGATCTTCTGAATGCAAGAAAAATATTCATACATAATTTTCTATAAACTTTTGTGTGAATCCAAATAATTTTATTCTTGGCCTTTAAAAAGTTCTTTCTTGTATATGGAAGGTAGGTATTGAGTAAATGATGTACACTTTGTTGAAATGTTTTTTATTTCAAGTTACGTGATGCACCACGTAACTTAAATAAAAAACATTTCAACAAAGTGTACATCATTTACTCAATACCTACCTTCCATTTATAAAGATGTATACTCAACTGGAGAACTTCATACAGAAAATTCTTTCTTGTACTTGAAAAGTCTTAGTTAAAATATTCAGATTTTGATGAAAAACCCATGTCTTCGTGAATGATTCAATGGAGTTCACATTAAATACTTCATCTTTGAAATCACTGATATTGTTTTATTAAGATCTTAGGGAGTCACCAGAATTTTTTTTACCTGTAAACGGGTTGCATATTCAAAAAGGTTGAAGAACGCTGATCTGCAGTAAAAAAACATCAAAGAATCTAAGTGGAATTGCGTTTAGATAAGTCTAGATACTCTTGAGAACTGTTCAAACGTATGTGCTTTTGAGCGACTGTTGAAAGACATAGCACCCAACGAGCAGTCAACTTCGGCATACCCAAAACATCACGTAAAATGTGATGAACGCGGTCTATCGAAATGTTTACAGTCTTAGCAATTTCTCGAACCTTCAGTCGATAATCATCTAGGATTAAATTGTGAATTTTGGCGAAAATTTCGTTCGTCACGACGATTTTTGTGCGTCCCATGCGCTCGTCATCCTGGATTGAGGTACGGCCACGTTTAAATTAACCTTCGAAAATGAAGAAGCAGATTCTCTTAATGTGAAATTTAACTAATTTTCTATCTCTGTCTGTATTGTCTTAAGCCTTTCAAAACCAAGAACTTGATCACAGCACGAACTTCACACAGAGAGAAAAATGTTGTTGTAAATACCAAAAGAAAATAAAGATAATATATATTTAAAATAAAACTATGAGATGATAAATATAAATATATTTGTATTTTAAACTTGAAATACCATATAATACACATTTTAATAGGTTTTTAATTTTTGAAATACATTGAGCATTGTGCATTATTAGCTAGAAGAAATGACAATTCTGCATTGACAAAATCCCACCATTACTTATTATTATTATTATCTTGTGAGTCCATAAACTGATTGCTCACCAAAAATTACTCTCGTCTCACTCCAATCATCACCTTCATGTTCTGGCAATGGATTAATGCTTACACCAGTTGTGCTCTTGGGCAATTTACCTGCATCACTGAAAGTAGGCATAAGTAACAAGTGAAGTACGGCGTTGATAAACATAACAGCATATATACATAGCTAAGCACGTTGCTCGACCCCGCCTATATAAATTCAAATTGTGCAGCGGTACCGGCTTCTACCATACTCACACAGTCACACACCCATGCACAAACACATATGGCAGAAGATCGATGGTGTCTCCGGCCCATGGTGCTAAGTACAGCAACGTGAACCAACCGATAATTTAGTTAGCATGCCTTGTATATTTGAACGTCAGAGGGCACAGTGCATAGATAGTATCAACTTCAAAAGCTGTTCAACTTGCGAAGTTTACGTACACATATTTTTGGAGGGAGCAAGCTCTATTTCTACTATTTTGGAAGCGTTATTTTAAGGAGAGTTTTAAGACATTAAAAATGTTCGGAATCATTTATACGAAAATATTTCAAACGAATATTGTAGACACTCTGTTACTTTTGTACCTACAGCGTTTTCTTTAAAGTAATTTCAATAATTTCGGGAATTTCTATTGTCTACAAATATTTTTTAAAAGGCATTCTTGAAACAGTCAAAAACGGAGCTCGTGTATAGTCGCTTAAAACAATTTAGTATAGTAACTAACATAAAAGTATATCTATATATCGTATATAAAATTAGAGACAGCAGTATTTTCTCAGTGGCAATAAAAAACGGATTGCGAATGAAATAAAATCCGCTAGCACCTCGGTAAAACAAAACCAAAAAGTTGTTGAGTCTCTGGTTGGGGTCGCTGTGGATGGGTGCGGTAACGTGTAGCATGGTACAGCAGGCTGTACGTGACGCGGCTGTGAGATACAGAGCTTTTGTCGTACCGCTATCACAAACAAGCGGCAAACTCAACTATGACATCCACGAAAAAATACACCAGCCGCAATCATTCTTCCCCAGCCGTAATTACTTAATTAGTAAGCAGTAACGGTATTGATTAATTCGCGGAAATTAAGAAACTTCGACTTTACAATTCCTTTTTAACGCCACTTTATAGACAACACAATGCTGGTGGGAGACGCGGCCATTTAATGAACTTTATTATCTTTCGTGGGGCATTTCGTAATTACATAAATTCAATGCCACGTATCTTTGTTCCTTTTCGCGGAAATTTATGACTTTAAAACAGCCTAAACCATAAATCAATCCGACAAAATAATAATAAACAAATCACACTCATTAGTCATGTGGGTCGTGACTTAACAAATAATAAGAAGAGCTTGTTGATTCTAAATTCTTTGAATCCTCCAAAAGGAGATTACACACTAATGATTAAATAAAGAGTATGAAATACTGTTAAATCCCGATGCGGTCTAGATTAGAATTGTACGAGCATCAAAGCAATGTAAAGATCAAAAGCCGAATTTTTGGTATGCTATCAGCCCATAGTATAATTGTATGTGTAATAATTATTTTTTTGAATGGATCTTTAACATCTAGTCAATAGAGAATCCCATGTAAAACGCACAACTGCAACAAAGATACAAAACACTGTAATTCATATCAACCAATTCTTATAAATTATGGAAAGTTTATAATAAAAAAGTGCAGTTGTGTATATACTTTTATCTAAACATTAGAAAATTCACGAAAATACATGTTAGCCATACTTGATAATAAATGACATGTCCCACTCGTGGAAGTTTGGCAACGTCGAATGTAGTCTGGTCGGGACGGATCAAGATTTTTCGGGGCCTGCGGTTTGAATTGCAATAAAGAATCCATTTTTTGTTCAGCTGAGAATTTGTGAATTTGGGCTTCAAATTAATTAGGAATAAGTTTTAAATCAGAGTTGAAATATATCCATTTATGAATTAGTGTTCGATGACAAACATTATATATTCAAAAATCTGCTGTGGCCAGCACAGTATTTCCCCGACCATGAATCATTTGGTAGTCTCATAAATTTAGAGTATTGTAACAATTAATTGCATATTTCAAAGTGACAGCTTTCATTATCAAAATGACAGATGGCTGTTATATGAAATTACTATTTTATTTTACAATAGCCATAAGTTTTCTGTACAATTGCCTAAATTGATCCGAAACTTGCCATAATCTGGTCAAGTTGTAAACAAAAAATTAACAATCGAAAAAATTAATATTTTTTTCACTTTTATTTGTTGATGAAAGCAAAGCTACCAATTTGAATGCAATTTTTTCAAGATTTTTATGGCTCTTGAAGCGATACATACAATTAAGGAAATGACCAATCAGTACATAGTATTAGAAGTAGGCGAAGTTGAAAACTATATGTTATGAAAACTACCAACAGATTTGAATTTATGCGCAAAATTAAAAAATAAATTCCTACTGAAAGGCACTTCTGGTTCAGTCTATTGTTATGAAAATAGTAGGAAATCATTCAGATGCTACAGCAGACTGAAATACCAAATTTCAATATTCTACACCTGATCGTTTCGAATTTATGCGAAAAATTCCAAAATACTGTCAAGTAAAGTGCATTTCCGGCTTGGTGGATCTCAATAAAAATAGGATATGGGCATCTAAACGGTATAATCGTCCTAAATACTGAATTCTAAAAATCTGCATTCAATCGTTTTGGATTTATGCGAAAAATTCAAAAAATGTTTCGAATAAAGTGCTCTTCCGGTTTAGTCGATAACAATCATAATGCAGGGTGTACAACTAGATATTATAAAAGTGCCTAATACAAAATTTAAATATTCTACGACTGATTGTTTACAATTTATGCGGAAAATTGGAAAAGTCTGTCATATAAAGTGCACTTCCGGCTCAGCCGATTGTTACAGAAATAGAAGATGACCATTGAGATGCTACAGCAATTTCAAATGCTAAATTCCAGTATCCTACGGCTGATCATACTGGATTTATGCGTAAAATTAAAAAAAAGTCTTAAGTAAAGTGCACTTCCGGTGTAGCCGATCGCAGTCATAGTGCAAGATGTACAATAAGATGTTATAAAAGTTCTTTATACGAAATTTGAATATGCTATGGCGGATCATTCTGTATTTATTTAAAAAATTCAAAAAAAGTCTCAACTAAAGTGCACTTCTGGCCTGGTCGATTCTCACAAAAATAGCAGATAACCATTCTGACACAACATCAAGTTCAAATACTGAATTTCAACATCCTACGATTGATCATTCTGGATTTATTAGAAAAATTCGAAAAAAATTTTAAGTAAAGTGCACAGGCGGTACAGACGATTGGAACCATAATGCGAGGTGCACAACTAGACCCTATACCAGTCTTAAATACAAAATTTCAACATTATACGTTCAACCAGTTTTGAGATTTGTGAGTTTCGCATGAACGCACGTACGTACGCACGCACGGACATACGTACCGACATTAAGCCAAAAACAGTCAAAATGGACTCAGGGATGCTCAAAACGAATATTTTCATCAAAATCTCGATGGGTGAATTTTATCGGTTTCACAATATTTACTTGTTATTTTGTACAAGTAAGTAAAAAGTGCAGTTGTGTAGATATTTTCATCCACTTGTGGAAGTTTGGCAACGTCGAATGGAGTCTGGTCAGGGACGGATCAAGATTTTTCGGGGCCTACGGTTCTAATTTCAATAAGAAATCATCTTTTTGTTGAGCTGAGAATCTATGAATTTGGGCTTCAAATTCATTAGGAATAAGTTCAATATCAGAGTTGAAATATATCCATTTATGAAATAG
Source organism: Dromius quadrimaculatus (assembly GCA_963989225.1). Lineage (NCBI taxonomy): Eukaryota > Metazoa > Arthropoda > Insecta > Coleoptera > Carabidae > Dromius > Dromius quadrimaculatus. The sequence continues at coordinate 13,089,975 of OZ022328.1, forward strand.
TGTTCGATGACAAACATGGCTAGCATAGTACTGCCCCGACCATGAATCATATGGCTAGTTTTATAAATTTAGAGTATTGTAACAATTAATTGCATATTTCAAAGTAACAGCTTTCATTATCAAAATGACAGATGGCTGTTATATGAAATTACTATTTTACTTTACAATAGCCGTAAGTTTTCTGTGTAATTGCTTAAGTTGGTCCGAAACTTGGCATAATTTGATCAATTTGTAAACAATCAATTAACAATCGAAAAAATCAATGATCTTGATGGTCAAACCGCATTTTTGGCAATTCATAAATATGTTTTGTACTAATTTCTTAAACTTAATTAATCTTAGGTGATATCACAGATTTCCGACACAAAATTTTAACTCAAAACCAATGGGACTGCAACTGTTTATTTTTGGAGGAGAATGACCGCATGATACTTTGCAAATTTATTTGAAAATAAAAAATTGTTGATATTGAACGTTTGAGGTCTTATTATGAATAAACTTGCAAGATAGTTTTATCGGAATATAATATGATGATAATTGAGATGAGGGAATTGAATCGAAATTCATTTTCCTCTCTACAGTTTTGTTGACCCTAATAGAGCTAGATCCCAGACCCGCCAGACGTTACTTATTTTCTGAGAAACAAAATATGTGGAATAGAGTAGTGTTAGTATGTACTTTGATCATAATTAGGACTCAAACTATAAGTAAGATTACGTTATTTTTTTGCGAGTTTCTGAGCATTTACCCGGAATTACTGCCGTTGGAAAGTATCCGGTAGTGTTGATTATCAATTTTCAACAATATTCTCTAGAACATACATAAAAATTAGCACTAAGACTTTGAGAAAAGTGAGTAATGTCTTAACGTACCTATAGCACCTCGTATCTTTAAATTGGCCGTCGGCACAAACTAGCAAATATGCGTATAATCAAAGTACCGACTAACACTACTCTAATCCACAAATTTTGTTTCTCAGAAAATAAGTAAGATCTGGCGGATCTGGGATCTTAGACTATAACTGGGTCATCTTCAGCAGTGATTCTTCGACACAGTTGGGATCGAAACCAGTCAGCTCCATCTAACACATCCAGAAAATTATATGTATCAAAGCTGGCACGGGCTCTTTTATCCAGTTTGGTAGACTTCAATTCTTAACAATCACAAATAAATTATAAATTCAGAAAGTTCAATGTCATCGGCAAAGATTTCATCCCTTCGGTTGTTTACTTTATTCATACTGAAATTGATTTCGTAAATTACTATCTTCCACAATCATTCAGCTTAAAATCAAGCAATTTGAGCAAACTTACGAAACAGCAGCTTTCATTTGGTACCAGTATCAAGTCTGTAAGTGCTGTAGTTGCCGAGAACTCGCGTCACGCCAGCCAGTCAGACAGCCAAAGTTTTTTTGCAAAAAATACGCTATTATATGCACTTTGGCTGGTTGATTGGCTGGCTGGCTGTCTGACTAGTTGGCGTGACGCTGAGTTCTCAGCAACTACAGCACTTACAGACTTAAAACTGGTACTTTATGAAAGCTGCTGTTTTGTAGGCTTGCACAAACTGCTTGATTTTTTATTCATATTCTCACTTTTACTCTCACATAATTAAAATCTGAAAGTTGCTGCACAGAACGAGCGACATGTCAGTAATTAAATTATAGATCCAAAATTTTGAACTGATATGAATAAGTACCCATTTTAGGGTAGAAACTATTTATCAAGATATTGACATTCGGTTCTCGGTGTTAATATCAGAATGAATTAAACCTTTGTTTATATGACAATTTAGGTCAGTACAGGACCACCCGTCACTTATTCTCCTAAATCTATAGTTTTGGAGGTAATTGCACCCAATTTTCAGAGATTCTCTTTTAAAAATCTTTGATAAAGATCATATTATTAATTTAGGGTATAGCATATGACCTCCCGTCAATCAATTACAAAACAATAAAGACTAAAAGGATAATTTGGGTTTGTACGTGCACAAATTATGTATAGAATAGTCACAACTTGAAACTAGTACTGAATGAAAGTTGCTGTTTCGCTGGTTTACCGGAACTGCTTGATTTTAAACTCAGTGATTAAGAGGGATAGTAATTTGTGAAATCTCTGAACTAGCAAACATTCATGAGCTGCAAAAAATGCGCTTTGATCATCAAGATGATTCTTTAATTTTTTATGTACTCAAAATCATTTATTTTGAATTTCTACCAAGTTTATCACTCCCGAGAGCTCTGAATTGATATCAAACTAGACATCATTTAAATATCTTTTGGAAAAACAGTTGACAATTGTTCATATCATTTTAAAAAATTTCACTAAAATTATGAATTATATACGCAAAAGCTTCAATTTAATACCAAACACGATAGAACCAAATTACTTATTATAAAAGAACAATTGACGAACGTCTGTATGTGATGTCCAAATATGAGTAGTAATTATTCTAATTTCACATTATGATTTTCATATATTTTTCTTCGCATGTTCCAGAAAAATGTAATGAATTTTACATTAATTTAAATTTTAATTATAACAAATGAACCGCTAAGGAATAATATTAAAAAATGTTCCATCAATAACGTTTTGGTACCTTATGTTAAGAAAAGTTCATTCACCAAAATAAAACTAGCTTCTTAATAAGTAGCTCAAATAAAAAAATTCAGTCGAAACTTTGTACGCGTCCTCAACTTACGCTCTCAGACATACCGACTTGTTTTCAAGATGTTTTTTGAGCTCAGTAGGATTTAAATCGTGAAAATTTGTCAAAAATTCACGATCACAATACTTACTCTATTATATATAGGCCTGGAATGTAAAAAGAACATAAGTATTGAGAAATATTACTTACAAAACTTATTATCACACCAAATTTTATAGTGAAATAAAATAAATATGCCATCAAACATTCATATTCCAGACAATGGATTTAAAATGGAAACTTGATGGTACAAAGATCTACCCCTGCATGTGATCGACACTGTGCACATAGCACAGTTATTGCGCTGATGCAAGATAATTCCACGCGAAAAAATACTCCATTCAAATGACATTTATTATTGTTAGCAAATTAATAATGTAATAAATCCAATTATTAGTGATCTTTAAGTGACATCTAAATTCTAAATATTAATTTATAGGTCCAAACTTTTTATTTTAATGTAAAAAAAAAAGGAAACTAAATTTTATCATAACTTATAGGATGCAATACCAATATCCAAAAATCTTCATCCTGAGTAATTATTATTTTTTTTTGCTCATATCTAGACATTCTAGGGGTGTAGGAATATCTCTATTCTAAGCTGCCGGTAGAAAATCATTGTAATCCCATAAAAATATACGAATTTCTGATATTTCGTCCCCTGCGTGTGTTCGTTTTAGTATCACTGCTCTCCGGGCATCATTTGTGTGCACCTCCACCACAAGTTCGACAGCCCATACTGCCATACTAGAACCGTGAGCGCCGCGTGATCACGTTCACGGGTAGCGAGCATGCGCGTGATCACGCTGGGCTATGCGGTCCCGCACATCCGTTCCATGCAACCCACTCCATCGGGCTGTTCGCGCCGCCGCCGTCCACTTAATAATGTGATATCCATCCGTGCCGTAGCCGGACGCCCGTGTTCGGGCCGTGTTACGCGCAGGACCGTATTTACAACAGATTTTATATTCGCCGCAACCAACAAATTTACTACTGTAATAAAGGATAACGCTATATTTGAGAGCTGGATCGTCATGCTATTAACTCAGTTGAACTTTGCTGAAAACAAATGAATGTAGCGTATTTCGCTGTATTGTTATATTATTATTGTTTTTGTATTCGTGTTGATCACACGATGCTATTAGCTTAGTAACTAATGACCAACTTTGAATATTATGTTGATTATATATCCAAACCCTTTATCCTCCACCAAGTCTTGCTGCTCCCACCCTTATAACAGTATGGTTGTTATTCCAAATTTGTTTTACCTGTGATAAATTCTCATGAATATTTTTTGTATTCTTTAAAATTGGTGGAATTTGTCGCATAGGTCCGTCCCTGCGCGATGATATCATGAGTTCCAGGCCCAGAGCTTTATCAGGCGACGTTCGTAGCACGAAAGAACGACGTGGCTTTTTTACAAGCGCTGCGAGCAACGATGTGATGCGTGCTCGAGATGGGGATAGGGCCCTGATGTGCTCGCGCTCATTTGTTTTTTCCCTACAGCGCTCCGTCCGTCAGAAGCACTCGCCCTTTCTTCCGCTTCAGACAACACCAGCATTGCGTTGCGTTGTGTACTTGTGTTGCGTTGTTTTGGGCTCTCGACACCCGGTCCTTGCCTGCAATTAGCGGAACATGCGGACTTTATATTTCGCTTAATAAAGCACGATATGCCGTGGAAATTATACACAAAAAATCATTAACACTTCCCGGTGAAGACATTTACTCTTTAAATGTTGCCAAGCGTTTGTAATCTATTCGGTCATTGAGTGCAAATGTTACGCAGGCTGTTCCTAAAAACTGGCACAAGTTATTACAGATGTTAAAAACTTGATAAAACTCTAAATGATGTAACATTCGAATGTCAAAGTCAGTTTTTGTCAAAACAACTTGCTTGTCAAAATATAGTTCAAGAGTCAATATCTCAAGATTATAACCGGTCAAAAAATTAGTATTGATTCGTCCTGTTTGGAGGATTATGAAATAGTATCCATTTCAATAACATGTATCCCAATTCTCTCTTAACCTCTCTTTGTTTCTGTATGTTAAAGATCGAAATTCATTAGTTTCACACAAAGGCATATTTCTGGAGAAGAAAAATTGTAATAAGCATTTTGGAGGGTGAATACATAGATGCTTGCTACAAATATTTGGCGGACAACGGTTCTATTGTTCCTAGGGTGATTTAGGTTTATGAACGGCTGGATATCTACAAAATCGAATCTTGTTTCCAAATTCATGTTGAACAATACCCGCCCTGTAATTTTCTTACTATTAGATCTGCTTATTGATCACCAACGAATTACATTACGAATATGCGTAGCGTAAAGCGTAGCTTTTATTGTAGATTTGTCGTACATATGAGACTAACTATACGTCAAGCTTGTGATAGCATCTATACAAAAAAATTGCTACTCATTCAGCTCCCTTCTTTATAACAGTGTGGCTATTCTATTTCGTGTAGACAGCATCACAGTCTCTTTCAACCAGTTGTAGAAACCGTGGGTAGTACATCGCGGTGTTGACGCACATGTAGCTCAGTTCCCGGTAGGGCACCAACATGACGGATTCTGTGCGTTGCTTGTCAGCAGGGTGATGAACGCGTCGTGCGCGTCACCAGAGACGTACCCAAAACATTCATACGTTGACACACACTTCAAACCTCGAAATTTAATCCCAAGTTTGATATGTGTAATCAACAGGGAACAGCATACGCATACGTAGAAATGGTTTTCACCGACAAAATCCCTGTTCGAGCCCCCTTTGTGACGCCAAAACTTGCTGAGCTGACAATTGTATCTCAAGCTTCCCGAGGAAGCTTGGAACGGCTGGGTAGTTCTGTTCGGTTAATTATGTAGTATTCCGGCAGGCACTGGATTTCTTCTTGTTTGAGCCTGCCCGACTGGATCTCCGATTTCATACCGCATGCCTTTTTGAAGGTTGAAAATGTATTCCTTGATGAAAAATGTAAAAAGGTTATTGATGGATGCACGCTTTCCGGTCATAGAGCAAACTTTAATTATATTTTCTCTGTGACTACGTTTTTGCATGCCTTTATAACTTGAAATAGTTGGCAGTAACCTCCTATTGAAAGACATGCAATTCGCAACAGCCCAAAAGGCTCGGAAGGTCGCGTGAATTTCGAATTACTACGCGTAATTCTGAGTTAAATAGTAGAACTACTGTACTAACTAAACAGTTTTAGTGAAAGATTCAATTGTGATAAAATCCTGAAAATATCATGTGAATATTGCAACCAAAACGACATAAACAAAGATTGAATGACCAAGCTTTATTCCAATAGCGCCTGTACAGAATACAATACCTAACATGATCATACGTCCCGTTTTGAACGGGACTGTTCCTATTTTTGATTATCTGTCCCGGTGTCGCCAAGGAAAGCTTCATGACACAGAATTGTCTCGTTTATTGTTGAAGATCAACAATAGACCATTTTTAATTGAATTTAATGCACTGATATCAAATTTATTATTCACAGTGCTGTATATATGAATGTGATAAAGAACGTTGCATTTTGTCATTTGAGTGCGAGAAAGAGGATGGGGTCCGTTATAATTTAGGCGCTGAATCCCTTTTTTGTATGATTTTGACTTCGGTGGAAGAAGAAAGTTTTTCCAATGTATATTCATCCGCCTAATCCGAATATCGTATTTCTTGTTCCGAAAACTCGACGATTTAATTTATTAAAGGCAATTGTTTAAAAAATATGTGGGAAAATACTTTTTCTCAAATGTTTTGTATAATTTTAATACGAAAATTTATGTTATGGAATTCGGCTTAATCAAATAACCTTTGAGTATTTTTTTTTAAATCGAAAAAACTCGTTTTCTTTCTCTTTAATCAAAATTGCAAAGGTATTTCTATCAATTAAATCATTTTTTTACTGTCTTAAGTACGTGAATTTCCTGAATAGATTGATTTCAACCAATTTTCAAAATGATATATTGAAAATATAAAAGATAATGATTATTTGATCTATTTTATTTCAATTGACTCTAGTCGTCCCTAATTCGGACAATGTCACGTTTAAAACGAGTAAAAATAAAAATAGTCATGTTAGTAATACCTAGCATAAGTATTTCAGGCACTACTTAATTGCTCAAAATTATTCGATATGAAGATTTCAGATTTTGTATGATGCTCATGAGAAAAGTATTATAAAATATTCAACCTGCTGATAAATTAGTTCAGACACACGAAGCTATTTTAAAGGACTGTTATTGCCTAAATCTTGGTTATAGATTCCCTTACTGATTTTAATATTTCTATAGATGACATTCCCAGAATAAGACAAAGAAAGAGAAACACAAATGCTTAAGAATATGATCAGAAAATGTGGACTAGAATGCTAAATTTTCTTGAAACAATGCAAGTTATGAATATCAACATTTTAATATTCGACAATGTTGTTATTAACATTAAAAATGAAAAGAATTAAGAAATAAAAATAAATTAAGAACTCCGAAGAACTACCAAAAGAACATACAATTTTGAAAAAAAGAACAACTACGATAATGTGTCTTGAAAGTAGAATCAATTTGACTTTTATGCAATAACAGTTCATGAAGCACCCATAAATTTTGTTGTCCTTTTTACTTATTTGTACAAAGTACACGGAAATATTGTGAAACCGACAAAATTCACATTTCGAGATTTGGATTAAAATATCCGTTTTGAGCATCCCTGAATCCATTTTGACTATTTTCGGTTTGATGTCGATACATATGTGCGTACGTATCTGCGTACATATATTCGTAACTCGCAAATCTCAAGACCCGTCGAACGTAAAATGCTGAAATTTTGTATTTAAGACTGGTATAGGGTCTTGATGTGTACTTCGTATTATGGTTGCAATCGTCTGTACCGGAAGTGCACTTTATTTGAAACATTTTTTGAATTTTTCGCATAAATCCAGAATTATAAGCCGTAGGATACCGAAATCTAGTATTTGAGATTGCAGTAATATCTTAATGGCTATCTTTTATTTTTGTATCAATCAGCTGTGCCGGAAGTGCACTTTATATAACAGACTTTTCGAATTTTCCCGCATAAATTTAAAACAATCAGTCGTAGAATATTGAAATTATATGCAAAAAATATATCCAATGATGTGTAAGTAAGTGTCATAACGTCCACCTCAGATTTTTTGTATCTCTTAACAGCATCCTTTTCGAGAGTTTGGTCCAATTTCAATAATTTCCTATTAAGTTATTGAAATAATAGAGAATTTAAATTATCTGACTTTTCCAGTAATTTGAAATTCATGTTACTGAGATTTTTTATCTGCAACTAGTCAATAATGCTAGGAAAACTCATTACAAAAGATTTCTTGCTTGATGATTCAAGTCGATTTCATTAGACGCCAAGTTTCCAAAATAGTCAGCTTTGAGGCACAAAAACACAAATCTTGTTACGGCCATGCTTGCAAGAAGAAAATATTCTTTACAATTATTCTGGGCTCGAATTGTATGTATATTAACCAATTTAGCTTCTTTTATCTTATATTCTTGCCCACCGTCAATCTTTCGATTTTCTCGTATAACCCAGAGTCATCAATTATAACGACAATAAAAAAAAAGTGTGTGTGAACTGAAACTTCAGCACTGAATATGGAGACGATTTTTACTCTCTTTGTTTGTGCAACAGAAGGCATGCAATACATCGTTTGTTTGAAGCATCAATGCTTGTTAAACTCTCAGTCAATCACAAGGCTCAAATTATATGCTGATATTCTTGATGTGAGGTCACAAAATTTTCAACCTCTAATATTTCGTTAATAATTTTACTATACATATTTTTCTTCACTTGCGGTTATTTTTCCAAACATATAATTTGTCAAAAAGGAGGATGATGATTGTCTTTTACGGAGTGATGAAGAAAAAAATATAACGGATTCCAGCTGAATGCAACTATTGAGCATTCTAAAATTCTCGTTAAAAAAAGTAGCATATAACTGCAATCAACAACAATCAATACTTCCATAAAACAGAGTTTTGTTAATATTCTTTGCTCTTACTATAAAAAATTAATGGTGCCTTTAAAGTTGATTGCACAACTCAATAACCCTTTTCCACATCAATAAATAAATTATAGATACTTCAAATAAAACAAAAGAAATATGGTAGCCGTTACGAAAACTGTGGGGTACACACAAGCCGCTGACGGCGCTGACACACTCTCCTCTACCACGTATCTAACTCTCCCCCTTAACGGTCGAAATTTTCGTAACTCTTAAAAATTATAAGCCTCTCAGCAAAGTAGTTTCACTTAAAAAATACATTTCAAGAATATCAAATGATATCCGCATAATTCTGGCATCAAAAATCTAATCGGTCTCAACTTTGACTACAATAATTGGTTTTACGCATCCTAGGATTAAAAAAAATGATTATGTTCAATTTTCAAGAAATGAATTAAGAGTGACTGGACTGAATATTTGCGATTGACCTTAATCGCAAAATGATTGGAATTTGGAGTAAAAATACTGAACACATCTGACTGACGGTCACCGGATTCTACGGTACTACTCTGAGACACGGCGACTACTGAAATCGACTACGGCCCACAGTAGAGCTGAATTTATTAGACCGCCGCGGCCCGAACTCTGTCAAAATGGGATATTTAAACTTTTCATATCGAGAAATTCAGATATCCGTTTCATGTACAAAAAAAATTTTTGGTCTGAAAATAGATTCTGAAGAAAATTTGTAAAATTGAATGTGAATTCGAATCAACTCGTTATTAGAGACGGTTTATACTTTTTGTTTCAGGCCTATTTATTCGTTTGTTTATTTTACGCATGTGTTCATAACAATAAATACAAAACATGGGAGCCTCAAATATTTGCGAAAATTAAATGACGGGTACAATAATAAAACATTATGTCATTCTGAATTATGCCCTTGAATGAGCAAAATATTATTCTCATACTAAAACAGAGGAAGAACTTTTGGGTGTATTTACTTTAATCATTGTATATTTACTGAAGGGTTTCAGCACTGGGAGAGGAGATTTTTAATCAGTAATTTAATCAGGATTCATTACGAACAAAAAATATACTAGGTACATATTTTTTCGAGCTTTATTTAAACTCCATCAATAATTTATTAGACATTTGTGGCTGTAAAATTTAAAAGAAGAAAAATTGTCGGGGTATCTGAAAAAAAAAGAAAACGTGATTGATAAATCAACGTTATGCGACCCATTTGCGGCAGCTACGCTCAGCCGGTGTCCTCGCCAATGTTGCACAGAAGAACGCACGGTTCAATACACTCTGCCGCCAGGCGCAAACTGATAACTAAAGAGACTCGGAGCCTGGCAAACAAGAATGTGTAGACTTCCATACTGTAATACTCCTTTAATTGAGAATGATAAAAAATCACAATCAATCATCGACTTTGCTAGCAGATGTATCCAAAACATATAGTGACACAAGAAAAAGCGCTTCTGCCGCGAATATTATGTGCTTCTCTATTTCATTTCGCACATCATGAATAATAAAAACATGAGATTTAAGTTGGAGTGGAGTCATGAATATGTTTATTAGTTGGTTAAAAAATATTTCCCATATTTCAACCATCAAGAAAAATAATACAGAATCGCTAGAATCGATCGCAGTATTTCGCCCAGGTTATCAAAATATTATCACGGCTTTTTCTACTAAAATTATTGATAAGAGACACAATTCAATAAGAGAAAATGTATCTTAACCATCTATAACAAAACTAAGAACGCTAGTATTTCCTATAACCTGCTGTTTTCTGAAGTTTCAGAACTTCAAGTAAATAATGACATGATTACGTCCAACAAAACTAGATGCGGACGAAATACACACAATTTGATCTCGAAGAAGCTTTAAAGTCAGTTTAGGTTCTCAGGTGATGAGTCACGTCCATGATCGAGGATAAAATGGTTCAATTTGAGCCCTCGAATAGCTTTCAGAGCTACAGAATTGAACAGTGATGGGAATAATCCATGAGTAAAAGACTACCTAGGTAAAAATATTGTAACAAACAATAGAAGATGTCGAAGTTTAAGCTATTGATACAGATATTAAAAGGTGGATCACCGCGATTTTCTATTTTTTGTTTGAATGACATATGAATAGTATGTTTCACAACAAGTATTGGAATGAACATTTTATGGGCTATACTTTCTCTTACTAGATTATGGAAAAAGTACCCAATATTTCAGAAGAAATTTCTAAAACTATGAATCGTTCAGCACGAAGTCAGAAATTAATACCTAAATTGTTAGGGAGTAACAAAAGCACCAAACTAACCGATTTTTATTTGTGGAAAATGATTATTGAATGATTCTAAACGGCATACGGAATTATTCTGAACGATGTGTTGGAATGTCACATATTCCAACATAATTTTTGATTATGGAATAAGCAAATTCCAAAACATTGTTAGAGAAAAGTATATTCTACAACAAGTATTGGAATGGCCCTTATTCAAAAGGAGCGAAAATTTTGTAATCCGAGCCAAAGGCGAGGACTATGGATCGCGAGTGTGGAATACACCATTCCAAACATGTTGTGACTATACATTCTCCAACAAGATTTTGAATACTCATCAATAATTCATAAGAAACTTTTAAAATTATGAAACGTGAAACGCAAGGCCGGAAATGAATACCGGAGTAGTTAGGATGTAATCATGATAACTGAACTTACAGCCTCTGATTCATCGAAAATAATGATTGAATGATTCTAAACGGCATATAGAATTATTCTAAACGACATGTTGGAATGTCACTTGTTCCAACAATTTTTGATTATGGAATATGCAAATTCCAAAATAGTGTTGGAGAAAAGTCAAAAACCTCTAAATTTATTGCGAATCTAACTTCCAATGTAACACGCCGGTTAAACAGGTGGCAAACGCAACTAAGTCATGCGCCAAGGACGTAGTGACGTCTGATGGAGTTTCTGGAAATCTTAGAACTTTCTAGGAGCTTCAAGAATCTCTAAGCGGGGATATAAAAACCTGAACTTGGTTGAGCCAAAGGATTATTGTAGTCCAAATACGGAGCGAATTTACAGTTGAGATAAATAGGAAGCAGTGAAAATAAATAGCATATCTTGTTACTGTGTAAATAATAAATAATTGTAGTCATAATGTCTATTTTAGCGTTGATCATTAGTAGAAGTATTTATTAGTGGATATCTTTAGCTATAATATTGCAGCCACGTGAAAATAAATTTAATTGACCCACGAACGAGTTACAATACATAATAATTGACTGCAGCACCCAGGCAGATCGCGAACTTCGTTCGCAGTAGCTTTTTAAAATGATGAAAAAGAAATAATAAGAATTGACTGCAGCATAGAGGCAAACTGCGAACTTTGTAGAGATATTTTTTGTTGTTTTGTTCTAGGGCTAATCGATCCAATTGTCTGCAGCATAAAAATATGATAATAGTCGCAGAGAATACGATTTTCTACATAAACGTATTAGAGTGTCCTAATTCACCTCTTCAGGAAATTCCAAAATATCTTTTATTAGTGGTTCTATATGTCATCATAGAAATCCATTGACCAAATTTCAATCCTCTAGTTCCAGCGTTTTGGTCTGTGCATTGAATAAAAAGAATTCAGAAAAACGAATTCAGAACTTCATGAACAATACGCGAACTAACAAATACGACTTGTACGTCAGATTTTTGACATAGTATCATCAACAATACGTCAGAAATCTTTGCACAAGTGCCAATAACAATTGTACAAAGTTACAACTCAATTGGATGAACGATGCGCGAACAAATAAATACGATCCTTGCGTCACTTATTGTACGCTGATAATACTATATCAAAAATTCTCAAGCACAAGTGCCATCAACAAATGTATATAGTTTCAAAACAATCGGATGAACGATGCGTGAACAAACGAATAAGACTTGTGCGCTGATTATACGATGATAATGCTAAGTAAAAAAAAAAATTACGTAAGTACCAACAACAACTGCAGAAAGTCTTAACTCAATCGATTCAACCGTTTCGGTTCAGATATTAGTCCGGGCAAACAGACAGACAGACAGACAGACAGACAGATAGACAAAAATGGATGTTTTAGTTTTTTGATTGTGAAATCACAGATAGACTCTTCAATTTTATTTATTTGTATAATTGTATGTTTAATTCTCAACAATTTGTTCTGATAGCAATGATTAAATAAACTCAAACTGATTAGAATTTGTTAAATTAAATAAATTTACTCTGGAAGTGAATCTACTTTTTTCTTTTATACGATCGACCATGAGAGATATTCTTCCTATTGTAATGTTTATTGCTTCGAAATTGCTTATAATTAAAACAAAAATCACTATTAATGATCTATACATATTTTCAGAATTATATCATAATAAATAGACTTTTTTGGTTTTAATTCTGTATATTTAATTAAATATACAGAATTAAAACCCAAAAAGTCTATTTAAAAATCACTATTTATTAATTTAAAATGAAATAAAAGTTTTATTCTTCTGAATATCACTAACAACATTATATTATTTATTTATCACCTAATACTAACTTAAACAAAGTCGCAGATATTTATATTGACCTATTTGTATCCACTGATCACTTCACTGTTTGATATTCACTGCTCTAGCTTCACCATTACACTACTCTCAAATCGTTTGCTTGCGTTTATATATAGAAATGTCCATTTCTCGAATGTTCTACCACATTTCTGGAATATTGCTAGAGGCTTCCATCGGAAGGGGTGATGTGATGCGGCGCGACGCGACGCAACGAGGTGGAAAGGGTCCGCCCATGCAAGGTCACCTTTACGAGCCTCCACACTCTCGCACGTTACACTATATTATTCAAATGGGAAATAGAGAATTGCGGAGCTCCCAGGGCCGGATTTAAGGATGGGTAGAGTGGGCTGCAGCCCAGATGCCTTCACCAGGAGGGGTTTTCCACCAAGAACAGATAAAATATGAGCTCGTGCAATTCCCAGAATTTTATAAACAATACGCAGTAGACGAAAAAAAATGTTTTAGTGGAGAACATATTATTTACACCTTGATTGTGGAAAAACAATTGCAGGATGCTTTTCCCAATGTAGAAATGATTTTGGAAACGTACCGTGTTTTGATGATTACTAAGGTTCGTTGGTATGTTGCGTGTGAAAAAACTTTCTAATGGGAAGAATATGAATAAGCAATAAAAATGTGTTTGGCGGTAAGGATGAATATCTTATATTTGATTTTGTGACGTTTGCAGAAAGTTCATAATTAAAATCTTCAGTCAAGCCAAGCTGTGCTTGAGTTGTATTTGAGGCCGACAAAAGACAATCACAAAGCAAATAACAAAAAAATTGTCGATGTTCAAATGAATCCCTGGGAAGTTTCTCAAATGCAATATGCAAAATTTCTGCTGTAATCTAAACATGCATCAAATCTAATAAAAATTCTATACATTAAGAGCACGTAAGAGATGAAAGCGAAATTCAGAGAAGTGAATTACGTGTTTGAAATCTATCATGAGAGTATGTTGAGTTGGCTTCTGGAAGTATACATAGCTACGGAGTTCGTCTCAGAAGTTCGCCTGCTATGCTCGAACACAAGTCAAACATCAAGCGTAGCGGACAGCATAACATAGCGAGGTAGAGCGTAGCAGCAGACGGAATCTTCTTATTATATTGAGTTTCTCTATCCTCTCAGTTGTGTATGTTTGTTTGTAAGGCTGCTTTTCACCGTGGATGGAGATCGAAACGAGAGACGAACAACTGCAGAACTTATTGTTCATGACAATTTTGACGTAAGAAATACTTCTTCCTCGAAGCAGGTACAGGGACTAAGTGAATAAAAGTTGAGCCAATGTAATACAATCAAAATATGGAAATAAGGAAATCCAAATATTTTTCAAGCCTCAAAAAATGTATGAATTAGTTTGGAAGCTTTTCGATGCAAATTCAGATACCATCAGAGTTCAAATAGTTGAACAGTTTAGCTTAGCGAAACCTATGTATAAAATAGCAGCTCGTTAGTTTGTAAAGCTTTGAATGTTCGAGCATCGGCCAAACCGAACTCTGTGGGTCGTTTATCAATGCGAGCGTACGGGACAAGGACAAATTGTGAGCTCTCGGTGCGACATGGCGCCCAAGCCGAGCCCTGCCGGGTAATCTGCATGTAGGCAACGCAGACCACCGCACAACATAAATCAGATTACTGGCAATCCGCGCGATCTGATCTGCCCGGAGTTCTATCGAAATGTATGCGCATACAGCATCCGCTATCCGAGAATCCGAGAGCGTGAGGCGTAACCAGGAATTATTAGGGGAGTTACTGCTGCCTTCAAGATATTCGTCACTAACTTTCACAAGAATATATTTCTAAAAATAACAGAGATGGACGAACAAAGATCAACTTCTGAGCCTGAAGATAAGCCTTGTAGCAAATCATAAAGTCTAGTTACTTGAAAAACACATATTTTCTTTCATTTGACTTTTCGAATTCGAGAGTTACAAGATCTGTCTGTTATATATACATATATATGCATTCATCTCATCTTTGTATTCAGATATTTGGCAATGGACGACCTCTGCGGATCGTGACAGACTAGTCCTCAAATTTATACGTCTCCCAAAAGTGTGGTTATCTCATTGGCTACCTCTGCAACTACGTCAAAGATGGAATCGAAAATCAATATGGACACTTCTAAAAAACTGTGAAATCACAACGAGAAGATATTTTATTCAGCGGAAACTTCGCTACGTTCTTGGCTAGAAAGTTTTTCTTCCGTAACTTCCGACGTTCATAATGTATTATTTTGATACCGGATGGATTAGCTATTTTTCCGCCCTGTTCGCTTAAAATACCGCTTCATTTTTTGCTGCAACGTCATCCACATTTAAATTAGTTGAACCTAAAGTTCATCCAGTTGGGCGCGGCACAGAATTTCTTCCGTGTATTAGACTTCAATTTCAACTTGTGCATTGAAAATTAGTGGCATGAACATTTGATGCATGGAGTGATCATAAAATGAATCTTACCAATGATTAAAATTAAATTCGAGCCCTTGCCGTTACAACTGTTCACCCCCACATCAAACTGCGTGTTGCATTTTCCATGGCAACAGCGACTCCGAGTGTCGGGACGCATTTCTAACATCGTTCCCGAAACTAAATAACACATCAGCGTCGAGGCGACCGCCGGGGGCCCAAGAGCGGAGGATGAGACGAGACGTAGTGCCACAGAATGCCAAGTTGAATTCCAGGCGTGTGGAAAACAGCTTCGTGATTTCATTTTCGACGAGCTAAAAGCTAAGCTCCACGAGATGTACGAATACGAATACTTGTAAGATGCGGTTGGTAAAAACGGTAGTGGAATAGATGCTCGTTATGTTAGTATTCTCATTATTATGCTAAACCTGTTTCAAGTTTCAAGTTTGTCAATATTTTCGTTACATTATATTGACTTGTATTTCCAAGGGTTTATTGGTAACTCATATATTATACCAGAAAATTTCACTCTTATTTGCCAACATTTCAGTTGCAAGCGGGACAACCAAAGCCGCACGACTCTTTACGAGAATCTTTCATTACACATAATAAAATCAATAATACTTCTATACTCACTTATATTCTCCCATCTATTCATACGAACTGATTAATGTTCAAATAATGAACTAGAAATCAAGAAATTTCCTTCCGTTTCCATTCACTCGACTATCACCAAACCAACCCATTCCTTTTTGCATCTATCCAGTTGTTTAAATCGCCACAAACAATAAAAAATTATTTTTTCCAACATCTCTTTCGAATCTATTTGAGCCACAAACTGATACGAAAATTCTAAAAAGGCCTCAACCAAAATTCCCACTTCCTGTCTTGCACGCTCATTTATTTTTACTCCCGATCACCAACAATTTATTTCTTCTTCACAAAAATCATCCCTCTTCGCTTCACAGTAATTGTGTATATCCAAATGATACCCATGTGAAAATTGGTGGCAGCGTAGACAACTGTGGCTATTTTCCAAACCAGAATTTGTATAATGATGATGCATGATTTATCGACGTGTGCGAGTAACACGGGATCGATATTAACAAAGGTTGTTGGTCGTGAGCTCTCCACATATCATGAGTCTGTCAGGTCATATATACAAATGTGTTCGTGTGCGTCCGTGAGGCGGAAACACGGCTTTGATTCCTTTAGCAACGCGGTCACAAGTAATGTCGAAACATGCAACAGGTGCTCTGTCCCAGGCCAGTTTAAAACGACGGAATCGCAGCCCACGCCAAGCATTCGTTCTCGTCGCTTTTCCCTCTGTTTCTCTCCTCTCTTTCCGGCCATACATATGTACACACACTAACACTAAAGCGAAGTAGAGAGGTTAGACTCTCAACTGTCTGTCTCGCATTTCGCTTCGCTTGTTCATTACGTGTGCGCGATGTTCGCATGTTCTAGTTCCCCTGAGGTTATTATATGCCAACGTTTCGTGTGCTCGGTACCGTTTCTCAATCATACGATTGCTCTCATTTTACTCAGCAGCGCTCTCTAGTCGTCGAAATGATTTGCTAAATAAATACATACCACTTGACTATTTTGCTAGACTTGATGTCTTACTTATTATTTTAAATGAACACTTGTAGCAGGTCACAAACAATATATTCAACACTGATTGAAAGTTATTGCTGCAGAATTCCTCAAAACAACTTAAACGGAAGTTTCTATCCACATAAGTTTTTGTTCAACATCATTATTACTCTCGTTCTAGTCAAAATAATAAGTCACCCTGACAAATTTGACATTGAAATATTGACCCCAACGAGAAAATTCTTCTGGACCTGTTACTTGTACTCAGTCACTATTCACTAATTTGATATTCACGGTGTTCAATGTGACGTCACAACTGCAGAAATTTGTAAAGTTGCAGCAAGAGCGTATGAACATATTAAAAAATGAAGACGTTTCTGCTTTATCAAGCAAGGCGATTATTTTAATCCGAATTCCGTACTAGGCTGATTTCTTCACAAAGAACAAATTACTAAACCCCAAATTGTACTGTCATCATTATCAATAATCATAAAATTACGCGGCACACATTTATCACTCACACGGCCCAGTCGCAGTTTCTTGATACAAATATTATATTATTACAGTTACAATCTAGTATAGTTGCTACAATATTTTATTATATACAGAGTGATCAAAAATGATTGTCCGTGCCGCCTTGTTCTGATTTTTTCTTTACCGTCTGTTTGAGATAGTGAGCTTCAAGTGACAGATGACAGTTCTTCTGAAAACACTATTCTAACCTAAAAATTTTCTAGAATAATAATAAATCTCCAATAATACAGCTATTTACTTACTTCCTTGTTTTTTTGAATCAGATTATGGATAAATCCGTCATAAAATATGCAAAATAAACGTCACTGTGTATTTGAAATGTCGGTAACGTAGTTATCGAAATAAATAAATTTATACTAACTTTATTCCATGAAGTTAGTTTTGATCATAATGCGAACTTTTGCTAGTCACGTGACAGACAATCTTTATTGATCACTCTGTATTTATTTTTGTGCTCAATACGTTTGTTGTAATTGAATGTATAAAATGGTTATTCTGTTCAATCAATTATTATAAAAAAGCAAGTGATATTTTAGCTTGAACGAGCTATACCATAAATGCGATAGCGCGTGCATAACTTGCAAAAACTGCATTCGATCACACAAATTGTTTATTGTTAAAATAAAAGTCACTAATTAATGAATAAAAAGAAAATAAAAGTTTTATTCTTTGATGTATCACTAAAACAAACACTATACAATTCATTTCTCACTTACTATTCTCAAACTTCAACTACAAAGCCACTAAAATTCATTTAGAACAACTTATCTATTTATTACATAGCTGATCACGCTCTGAATATTCATTCATCCTTATATTCACTGTTCCTCTTCAGTCAGGTTGTTCGCCTTTATATATCCAGATGTCCATACATCTAGAAATTTCTACATCATTCTAGTCAGCGAATCTCGCTTGATTAGAGCGGCGACGCAAAGAGATAAAAGGCTCCGCCCAGACAACAGAGTCGGATCCAGGGCCTATTTTATTTTACGAATTTTGACACTTTCGTACGTTACAATATATTAAAAAACTATTAAGTTTTGGGAAGGTCAACAAACTTTCAAATTATTACTTTAAATCAAAGTTTCCAGAAAAAAATTGAAGAAAAATTGTGGCAGATCTCATTGACGGATATACATTCATCCAATCAAATAAATTATTAATTTAATACTTACTGCATATATGTAATCTTTCACCATAATCATAAACAGTAATGTTGGCAAATTTAACAATACAAGTCGACCAGTTTCGGTTTTGAAGAGAGCCATCTTCAGGACCAGAGAAAAAGCAAAATTTGGAACAAACTGAAACATAGTTTATACTTTGAAAAAATTGTATATGATCAATTGATGGTTGACGTTGATCAATTTTTAAACAAGAAACTGTTTTAGTTAACTCTAAATTTTGCTTTTTCTCTTGTTCTGAAGATGGCTCCCTAAAGAACCGAAACCGGTCGACTTTTAATGTCAGATAAAACGCGAAGAAAATGACTACTCCTGGAGATTTTTGATTCTCCAATATCAGTATCCGAACATATATAATCTTCTCTTAGAAGAATGCAGCAACTTTACTCATATTTTAGGAGCTCACATAAACCGTCGAGACAATAAGTCGAAAAAATTTTTTTCTCCACATCACAATCTTCCGTTGAACTCTTTTCAATGTGCAGCTAGGCTATTTCTATAATAAATCCAGTACAACATAAATTTTGGTAATATTCAGGGTCTTTTTGAAAGCGCGAACGTAGCGAGTTAATTACAACCATTGTCACACATGAACACCTCTTTACAGAATGCATTTCGGCCCAACATGAGTGAATTCAAGGTTATACGAGCCTGGCCTCCCACTTGTCATTAATTTTCTCACTTTGAGTCTAATTATTAATCCGTTTGGTATTACGGTTCATCCTCAGGTAGCAGGGTTTAAGATATATAACAAAATCTCACAGCTCCTCCACCCATTTTTGTGGTATTTAAGAAACTCCAAGTTTGTTCTCTTAAGTTAGCTATCTCCTTCATGACAGTTCAGTAAAATTATTTCAAATATTTATGTTAAGAATTAAAATGAAGTGAAGCACGTTAGATCAAAACTTTATTGTAGTAGGTCATCGAAAGTGAAATTGTTTGAAACTAATAAAACGATCAATGCTTCTTCTCAGCTTCGTACGTGCTCCACTCTGGTGGCAGCGGTACATACAAGTCCCACTTAGTTCACGTATTCCACCTAGCGGCGAGCTTCCAAAGCTATGAGTTCACCCCACTGCCGCAATATGGCAACTGGCGCTTTCTGTGGTTCAGTTATTCGCCGTCACGTGTCGTGTCCAGCAAATAAAGTTTAAAATGCTTATTTCACTGCGAATATATTTATCTATTCTGTAAATTCCTGCGAACTGCGAGAGAAGAGAAATCTATATGTGCATGTAGTTGTGTAAGTGGGGACCTGTTGATCTCGCGTTTAAAAACCACGTGTTGATTTTGTTTTAAAAGCAAGTGTCGACTGTCTCGCGATTGTAGTGGAACGCCAATACCCCTCCACCGCGTTAATGAATATTTATATGCCAGTCTATGAGCATTTGCGACTACTTACCACGGAAAGACGTTATTGAATTTCAACTTTTAACTTTTTAATCATATTCAATATTTATGAAGTTTGACAATTTAAATAAGCTTCGTAGGTATGACAAAAGCGGGTAGATGATTTTTAAGGGTTGATTATTGAGTTATTGACCCATCTTTAATGCATGAATATTTCGAATAATTTATAAATTGAGCTTGTAAGGGAAGAGATAAATTGAATTCAATAGTCAATGCGTCATAATCTCTGTCATTATTTTACAAACCAAAACTCCCACTTCCCGCCTTGCACACTTATTTATTCCTACGCCCGACCATTGTGGTCCTATCTCCTCCCCACAATGATTTTTCTTATTCCTTTGCGTAATTCTGCCATGCATCGCTACTTATCTAGAGTCAAAATATTAATTGACGAAAATGGTTGCTGTTTCTGATTGGTATTTTGAATGTATTAAATTATGCAAATTTATTCAATACTAATTCTTTCCACTCTACAGTTTCGGTTCCACTTTGATCATCTTCAGGAGTGAAAAGAATTTGTGAGTTCACATAATGCTATTCAATTGTGAACTCACAAATTCTTTTCAGTTTTCACTGCTGAAGATGGTCCAGGTGAGACTGAAACTGTAGGGTAGAAAGAAATATTAAATAAATTTGACTGAATCCTCATAATTTATCTATTAGACATTGACAACATTGTCAACAACAAATTATTGTCGTGTATGGTTTGCTATATTGAATTATGCCTTTATGTAGGATGTGTATTCAAACAATAAAATAGATGAATGAATTTGCTTTCTCAATATCAAGTTATATTCCTTTTAGCCTTGATATTTATCAAAGTGAGATGTGTTTGTTATTTGAGTGAAAATTCGGTGTTTATTTTGAGTGTGATGTGGGCAAATCCATCTGGTGTAGTTTCGATCTTGCGAAGTGGTTTTGGTGTGGGTACGGCAGTGAATCTGCGGTCAGAGGCACATTGTGTGTGCGTCGCTCTCTCGCGTTTAGTAAACTTCTGAAAACCGGACCGGTTGCCGAGCAACGCAGCACTCGGCATCGCATGTTTTTGCGGACGCTTGACCGAGCTGCAGAAGATTAAAAATAACCCGGGTGCTGGAGGGTCTGCCGCTGTCCGCTGAACGTTGAACTATGATTGCTAGGGGCAGGCCGCCATGTTGCCTCTGCTTTGCCCAGCTCACTCGCTACCACACCAGCGGGAGGTGGGGTGACGTCCACGTGAGACACGAGAAATTGTTCAAGAGGATATTTCTGGAACCACACATGGCCTACCAGGACCGAACTCAGCATCCACAACGTTTTCTCCTTTAAACATAATTTGTTTTCCATGATCTGTTAGATCTTATTCTCAATAATTACAGCGTTATCGTCGGTTATCGTATTACAAAAAATAACATTTGTAGTATTCATTTCTGAAACAAATCTTCTTAATGCAGCCTTCGGAATGAAATCAGCATAGGAAAATTGAACGTCATGGCAGCACAGGCCCATACTTATACTCTCATTGGCTGCATAGATAAACGTATCAATATTGAATGCGCGCTTGCGCTCTGTGAGAGGATGGATTGCATTCGTATGCCCTGCGGTGAACACGTACACTAACGTGATACTTTATTTGATTTGCAAGTTGTATTATCATGTCAATATATTCAAAATAATTCAAAAACTTATTTATATTCGAAGTGAAAATATTTTTTTGCATATTTAATGTGATATTTTTAATTTATATTTAATGTTTTGTTTTATCTGAGAAGGAGAGTGATTTCATCATTATTTATTTATATCTTCAATTAAAAAAAAGTATAAGAGGCTTCTGTATATTTTTGATCATCTAGATACTTACTTTGTTTATTTTTTATCATTTTTCTGTTGAAGACTCTTGGATAGAGGATAGAGAGTCGAAACTTCAAAAATAAATAGAATATGCAGAATTTAAATCCAGAAAATCTGATGACTTGTACAACTTTTGACTGAGTTGACACTGACATTAGGCAAAATCGATTAAAACCAAAGTTTGATGTTATCATTAAGACACTACAATAGTCCTGAATACAAAATTGCAACATTTTACAGACAATCGATTTTTATTTATGAAGAAAATTCAAAAAACCCTTTAAGAGAAGTGTTTTTTCCATTTAGATGATACAGCAGTTTTAAATAGTAAATAGATACTGAATTACAATATCCTACGGCTAACCATATTAGATTCATGCGAAAAAATAGAAAAAAATTCCAAGTAAAATGCACTTCCAGTACAGACGATTGCAACCATAATGCGAGGTGCACAACTACATCTTAAACACAAAATTTCAACATTAAGTTCGACGGGCTTCGTGATTTGCGAGTTCCACATATATTTATATACCAACATTAGCCGATAATAGTCAGAATGGATTCAGAGATGCCTAAAACGAATATTTCCATCAAAATCTCGAAATGTTAATTTTGACTTTTGGCGGTTTCACAATAATCCTGTGTACAATTAAGTAAAAACCTTCCAATTATTAGAAGCTTCGTTTCTGCCGGGTGTCAGCTCACCGAAATGCCCGTTGTTTTTTTTTTTTCAAATGAGCTTCAGAAAACATCACAATAATCATTTTTATGCACGTGAGTATAAAAGTGACGTAAAGTCCAAGAAGTACGACAGTGGCGCCGCCAAAACACCGGAATATTTCAGGACTCGTGAATTTGTTGACAGTTTAATTGATAAACAATGTTTTGATAATTTCTATTGAAGTCAATTAAGAGATTCAAAGAAATGTGTGAAATTGTCAATATTCAATTGCAATTAATAATATTTATGAATTGAACAAATGGATAACATAATAGGAACAGAATTTGAAGCATGAAACTGTCATTTAAAGTGGACATTCACTCATTTACATGATAAATGGAAACACGCGAAATAATTATTTTTGTCTACAGGACGCGAAATACTTTGATCCAGGATGCAAAATATTTCGTATTCTGCAATGAAATGAACTATTTGTTGTTATCACAGAAACACTAAAAGTCAGATTGACTGATTCGAAATGTCAAAAATTTTCCTTCACATTTTTATTGATTATGAGACATGTTTTCCAAAAAAACTTTGATTGATACTCGATTGCAAGATTCTTTTACATTCTTGAACAATTTTTTGGTCGCTACGCTCACAAAATATCTTTTATGGCATTTCGCAATCTAGAATCAGAAATAACTATTTCAATCTTAAACTGTGATTAAAGGAAATAAATTAGTTTTAGCACAACATGTGAGAAATGTTGAAGAACTGAGAATATACGGTCAAAGTTATTTAATACCAATACGTAGCTTGGATTCGCTTACTTGTCAGACTTTTTGCTTCGAATACAATGAGCCTACATATTGTGTCATGGGGTTTTGGGATTCATGGCGAATTTTCGACAATGAAATAATTTCAAAAATAGTCATTATTACTTATAATATCATAAAAATTAAATTAGTTCAGTGAAATCTTGATATAAGATTATGTCACTTTATTTTTTTAGCAACTATCCATTTATTTCTATGCTCTAATTTATAGGCCGATTTTGGAAAAGTTTAAAATTCATACAAACTATTTGTCCATTATTTGTGTAATTCGCAACACAACAAGCATTGTGGCCGATTTCCTTCTTGAGCTCAAACAGCGAATTTTATGTGACATTATATTGAAGTAACAGTCCCGAAATATTTCACATTTCTGCCACATCATGCGCTGCGATCGATTTGTCTGTCCCTACCATGCACTTCACACATAGCCAATAAGTACTGTGGAACTGCAGCACCTCCTATTCACACTTGATATTATTGATAACATTCACAAATCCTTATTTCTCCAATTCTTTTTCTATACTTGTGCAATATATAAACCGAAACCTTAATGTCAGTAGCTATGTCCCAGTTTTTGGAAAAGATGTGGCATAGGAAGCTGTACGCGAGGGAGAGAAGACACTGTCGCTCCCGAAGTGCCGGCTCTGGTACATGTTTGTTTACTGTGACACAATTCCAGAGCAGACAAATTTTCAGGAACAGCACCCCCACTAATTTTAGCTACAGGCCGTCACTGCGAAGGAGCCTTGGCATCAAATTCATTGTATCCATTTATTGAAGGAACAGCTTTGAGATTATACACTTCTCAAAGTCTTCCAATTGAGAATTGAAACAGTAATCTCAATTTCTTATTGATTGAGAAGAAACAAATTTGTAATAATAAAATAGTATTTGAAAACTAGCGTTTCGTGTTGCTTCGCGGGTCTAAGCCACAGCTCACTTAATTTTCCTGTTATATCTTGACGATCATTACATGCGCACTTTGTTTCGCTTGTGCATCAAGTTTTGTATCTTTCTATTCCTATTGAATTAAGCAGTGATTTCTTTCATATTTTTAATAGCATCTAATCCTATTTTCATGAATATATTAAAATATTGACTTACGTAAAACATAAAATCATTTTGCAATACTCAATAACACATTTATGTACTCCTCTTTTATCAAATAAATTGTTAAAAATTGAAATCTGAATGTTTCACAAAATTATAAATTCAGGAGTCCAAGTTTACACCATCATTCTGAATAGGGCGGCAACTGTAGACACGTGTTTCGTCCTTATTGCGACTGTTCCGTACAGTCTTGCAAGCCTCAGTTAGACGGACTTGTGAACCGCAAGGCTTTCAAAATGAAGTTGACACATGGTACGCAGAATGGGAGGTTTGAAGAAATACAGGACAAAATAATTTGATAAATTGTTAAAAATCAAAACCTGATTGTTTCACAAAATAAGAAATTTAGGAATCGGCTTTTACGCCATCATTCTTAATACGGTGGCAACTGTAAACACGTGTTTCGTCCTATTCAATAAAAAATTGATTAGTATCTTTCTTTAACTGATCTATCAAACGTTACATTTATCCATTATTCAACTTTGATATTCGCTTATTGTTAAGACGAAAACCTGGATAATATTTCCTATTATTATTGACAGATATTTATTTTCACGTGGTGAAACACGTGCTTTATCACTTATTAAATTACACCTTCGTAACTTCCAAACAACATGATAATTTAGACTTGTTTCCTAATGAAAGTAAATGATTAGCATCTACTTATGGCATGGAAATTAGGTCAGATTAACATCTAATCAAATTAAGCAAATTGATGAAACAAAATATGACTAGTAAACATTTTTTTTTTTTTTTGAACAAATTAGAACCGTCCTTTATTCACTGCAGCTAACGGCCGCTACCCTAACCGCTAGTAGAAGCATTACTATTTTAATTCATTAATTTAGTTGACAGTACCGGATTTTTGAGTAAAACAGTAATCAAATAAAAAGGAATGTAGCATAACCCTATTAAAGACTACATGGCTAGAAAACGACATATGGTGTATACATATAAGAATTTAATTAGAAAAATGAAGAAGTTGAAGATAATAAAGAATCTTCGCGACAGAAGGAACATGGTGCAATGCAATCTTAAATCAAAGTCACGGGTTGCAGTTTCGAAGTTACACGGTATGCGTGCAACAATAAAACGCGCATTAATATTAATTAAGATGGTTAATCATACACCAGGGAATTGTGAATTTTCGTCACGGACTGCAAGTGCTGTAATTGGCCACAAGTTGACGAATACCTGCACAAAGAAAAATAATTTTTTCCATTTTCTTTGGATAAATCAAAACCCGTGAATATTCAACATGCATCTGGTGAAAAAAAGAGCAAGTCGCTGCTTATTATAGAGACTGTTTAATAATTCAGAAGCTAATTTAGATAATAATACATTATTACCTGCCGAAATGTTACAATTTGTGAGATTATATGTTATCTAATGCTGTAATGATTTTAATGGACTAGAAGATCAATGAATAATATTACTCATCGTCACATATTCGTAAATTATAAATTAGGCAAATTTGATACAGTATATAGCGATTGAAATTCGACTAATAAAGACAGTTTTTCTCAAGTACTGGAGAAATTGTAGATATAAAAAGAGAATAAAGTCATGTGAACATTTGTTCAATATTAAGTGAAATTGGATGTATACAGTGATGAGAAATTTTATTCGACTGTGAAAAATTATATATACTTGCATGAATAAAAATAGGCTCAGTGTGTCAAGAGATTGCAAGAAATCAATCTTCAGGACGTGTAGACCAAAGGATTCATCAAAAGTGTCTTTGTGTATCAATCTTCAATATTATTAAAGTTATGTAGGAAACATTAATATTTCGATCAACCAATTCCAACCATAATCTTATATCGTTGTATCACAATGAAATTATAATCTGTATACCAAATTTCAACCGAAAGGTCCAAGTTAACTGTTGGAATAAGTTCTATTATTGACATTATCGTTTGTCTGCGATTGCAAGGGGAGGATTGGCATTTAGGGAATAAATCAAAAAGCAATTTTTTTCAGAACCTTGAAGATTTTTATTAATCTGAATATTCAATTTTTGGTAAACATGAAATCTTGGGTATGTGATATAGTTCGTTACAGAATGAGAGAGAGTAATAAATTTTAATTTGCAAGAGTAGTATTTGATTTTTGTCAGCTATGCGGCAAATAATTGCACAAGATAAATAATATATAACTTTACTAGAATAGACTGCCGCACGCTTTATACTTGGAACGAAACTTCCTGAACAATAGAAACAGTGCCATAGAAGTTCCGATAATCTCTTTTGGATTGTTATATAGACGTAGATAGGATTTATCTATCCTAGTTTGGTAACTTACTAAATTCGGATCATATTCTGCTACCAACATCTCAATAATCGTTTAACTAACTTTACTTGAGCTCGGAAAATTGACTGAGAACAAAAACATTTGATGTACCAAATCTTTTCAACTATCCCTCCCTGAACAAACAATTATTTGCGCACCACTGGAATGTCTTTTCACTATCTCTCATTCTGAATTGAACTAAAGCTCAAATATGGGTATGTGTTCAACTTGCGTGCGAAAACAGTATCGATAGATACTAGATTTTAATCAACTGAAGCATGACCACCATTTGAATTTCTCGATTAAAAATAAAATAGAATACTGAAAACGAAATTTGGCTTAATGATCGATACAATATTTGTAAGATATAAAATTGTTTTCTTGTCTAATCTACTTCTGAAGTACAGCAGTTATGATCCTATTTACATGATATTTAATAAATATCAGTTACTCAGTAATCGAATATGTATTTCAATTCTTATACTTATTTCAATTATTGAAATAAATATTGACAAACTTCACTGAAGAACACAATTATAAATTCACATATTTATACGTTATGATTGCTAATGTCTTCCAATCGCTCAAGCACACACTCGAGGGGCGCATACGAATCGGGCACAACCTGCGATAATCCCCTTCAGTGCACAGGTATAAATTATAAATGGGACCAAACTCGACGTTGAATCTTGCGTAACTTGAAACAGTACTTTTGTTTTCAACCGACGGTGCTTCGCACCAAAACTAATGAGTGGGTTTCGCCCGCTTTGAACAAGCTCGACGTGGAATCTTGCATAACTTATAACAGTGGTTTTGTTTTCAACCGGCGGTTGACAAATATTTTGTAAATTGGGAACAAGATTCTTATAATATTTTGAAGGATTAGCGCTCAACTTACATAGCTGGAGACCTGCCTCGACTGACTTTCGAGTTTGACTCAAGCAAGCCCCAGCAATTGTCACTAGTATTACACCGAATAGTGCAAGTACTATACAATTTTCAATTTATTTTTCCCCGGGATAAATGTTTACAACAGTTAGTGGAGGAATTGTGAGATAATTCTTGTCATTTTATTGTCAAGACTAATATATTGATGAACGGATGCAGATGCAGTATTGAGCTGATAGCTTTCCAAAGTCTGCGAACAGTTGATCTGAAAACATTGTGTACTTAATACAAGCCCATCGAGATTTTAAAAAGGTTTAGTAACCTTGGGCACTTATTGCATTTTCTATTCGAAGATGCATTTTTGCGACAAAATATTCTTGTACATCATTCCTCGCGATGATAAACCATAAATAAAAAATCACCTAGAACCTATTGCCGTACAGAAATAATGAAACTGGAAGCAAGCAGAATTTTTGTTTTCCTCAATTTTTTTCCAAAATTTAGGTGATTTGATACTGTTGGTACAGGGATGAAAAAAAACCCCGGGCGCAATTCCTAACACCAGACCCGTAGATTAGGTCAGCTGAGCATTTTTCCTTTGATCTCTATGTACCAGTTGAGTCCAATTTATCACTCCAATCTTTCAATCTCAAATAGATGTTTCTTCCCTATGTAAATGCCAAAAATTAGGAGTTAAAATAATAAAAAAGCCAGCAGAATTTATCTCTTCTCAAATTTTCTCGAAAATATTGATGTCTTAATACTGTACGGCATTTGCACAATTCGATTTTTATGCTTGCATAGGTTTATTATTCAGTGATGCCGTACATATTTATTGGTACAGAGGTGAGAAATTTCGGATGCATCCCTTTACTTTTAACTAATATAGTGATGGTGATTTGAACCAACATCAAATTCATTAGTCTTAATGCTATTTCATGTAACAATGACATTTTTTGTCATGTCGTACATTTTTCATGGAATTTATTTTCCTCTGAAAAAAGCAATTATACTATGAAGAACACAATCAATAGGAAACAAATGTCTTTCAAAAAATCTTACGTGAACATCACGTGACTTACTTGTACATCATTGGATATATATATATATATATATATATATATATATATATATATATATATATATATATATATATATATATATATATATATATATATATATATATATATATATATATATAATCAAACACAAAATCTCATCGTTCCACAGTTCATCGCTTTGGATTTACCCAAGAGATTCTAAGAATCTGTCAAGTGAAATGCGCATTCAGCCAAGTCGGTTGCTATGGAAACAGTAGGCCATTATTCTTATACTACAACATTCCTTAATACTGATTTCCAAAATTCTACGACTACCAACAGATCTGAATTTATGCGCAAAATTAAAAAATTGATTTCTACTGAAGGGCACTTCCGGTTCAGTCTATTGTTATGAAAATAGTAGGCAATCATTCAGATGCTACAGCAGACTGAAATACCCAATTTCAATATTCTACACCTGATCGTTTCGAATTTACGCGAAAAATTCCAAAAGACTGTCAAGTAAAGTGCACTTCCGGCTCGGTGGATCTCAATAAAAATAGGATATGAGCATCTAGACGGTATAATCGTCCTAAATACTGAATTCTAACAATCTACGTTTAATCGTTTTGGATTTATACGGAAAATTCAAAAAATGTTTCGAATAAAGTGCTCGTCCGGCTTAGTCGATAGCAATCATAATGCAGGGTGTACAACTGGATATTATAAAAGTACCTAATACAATATTTTAATATTCTACGATGGATTGTTTAGAATATATGCGTAAAATTCAAGAAGTCTGTCATATAAAGTGCACTGCCGGCTCAGCCGATTGTTACAAAAATAGAAGATGACCATTAAGATGCTACAGCAATTCCAAATGCTAAATTCCAGTTTCCTACGGCTGATCATTCTGGATTTATGCGGAAAATTAAACAAAAGTTTTAAGTAAAGTGCACTTTCGGTGTAGCCGATCGCAATCATGATGCAAGATGTACAATAAGATGTTATAGAAGTTCTTTATACGAAATTTCAATATGCTATGGCGGATCATTCTATATTCATGCAAAAAATTCAAAAAAAGTCTCAAGTAAAGTGCACTTCTGGCTTGGCCGATTCTTACAAAAATAGCAGCTATCCAATCTGATACAACATCAAGTTCAAATATTGAATTTCAACATTCTACGGTTGATCATTCTGGATTTATTAGAAAATTTCGAAAAAAGTTTCAAGTAAAGTGCACTTCCGATACAGACGCTTAGAAACATAATGCGAGGTGCACAACTAGATCCTATACCAGTCTTAAATACAAAATTTCAACATTATACGTTCAACCAGTTTTGAAATTTGCGAGTTACGCACGCACGAACGCACGCATGAACGCACGAACATACGTATCGACATCAAGCCAAAAATAGTTAAAATGGATTCAGGGATGCTCAAAATCCATCAAAATCTCGATAGGTGAATTTTGTCGGTTTACTTAGTACAAGTAATTAATAATATATAACTACATCAGGTCAAAAGGAATTTATGTTCTATCACCAAAAAATAGTTTCCAGCCCCAAATGTACGTAATTTCTTATTTATATTTATATGAACCATGATTTTTAGACGGCACAATTACCATGTCGGATAGTATTTTTCAATCGGTGCTGTACATTTTCAAATGATTTTGCACCCTATACGGGTCTTGTACAAGGAGCTGCGCCCGGGGTTTCTCACCCCTGTACCAATAAATATATACGGCATTGCTAGATAATAAGTCAGTGTGGACATAGAAATCGAATTGTGCTAATTTAAGGAAAAGTAAAAATTCTACTGGCTTCCGGTCTCATTATTTTTGTATGGCAATAGATGATTATTGTTTTATGGTCATCATCGCGAGGAATACCGTACAAAAATATTTTGTCGGCAAAGCACATCTTTGGATGGAAAATTTAATTTACCTGTGTATTCATCTAACGGTTTTCGATCTTTGGGCTCTCCAAGTTCAATTGTAGCCCTAGTAGTTTTATCAATATTTGGAATGTAAAAATAATATTCTTTAGAATTTGCCAGCTCAGATTTTATGTCGATCAGGTATATTGGAGGGTTCAATTGAATAGAAAGCAGCTTCTGATCCACAGTTTTGTTCCAAAGATATAAAAGTTATTGAGGTGCTTACGGTTATATGCAACATACGAACGCTCAAGGGAAGCAAAGTGTAGGAAGGATGGCTGAGACTTTAAATTGTAATCAAATAGATATCGTCAAAAAAGTGTTCTTGTTAGAAAAGCGATTTTGCTATTTCATTGTGAAGGCACGGGACTTCAAATATCAAAAATAAAATACTTTTAGAGTTAATACAGAGTTGAAAACAGACCTAAAAGTGACAGGACGTCAATGCTTCACAAATGGTTACTTTTTTGCATTACATTTTGTGTTGTAAATGTTAGGACGCAGAACAAGAGAAAAGGGAGTGGAATTAATGTAGGTAATGCAGATCGATAAGAGAATCATAAAAATATGGATGAAAATAAAGATAATAATTATAAATAGCCATTAGTGCAGGTTTTTAAAAACAGAGTACTTTCATAGAACGCGCTTGGGCAGTTTTTAATATCGTTAATCTAATGGATTAACACTGGGCACAAGCGAAGGTACGGCAAACAGGCCATCCCGTCCAGGATATAACACAGGATACGAGCAGAGTTCTTAGACTCCTTCGGGATCGGAGGGACGCAGCTCGAAGCATAGAAGCGTTCGTTCGTCCGAAAAAAAAGAAGGCAACGAGAGGAAACTATGAAATACAGAAAAATAGGGTTCAGCGCGGTAAAAACAGCGCGTCGGCTCCCAGCTCCCGGCCCCAAAAGCAACGGAAAAAGTATTAAAAGAAGGATCTCAGCTCGGATCCGCAGTCCTTAGCACAGATGCACGAAAACTATAGAGCGGCACATAACAACCACCTCTATATTCACCTACCTTAATATACTCGTTTAATGTTGTTTTGTTTCCTTCTATTTTTATTGAGCAGCAATTCTCAATTATGCAATTGAGTTAGGAGCTGGATTTCATGCTTGCTCAAGAAAACCGAAACTATTCAACAAAAAATACGTCTTCCACCAAGTAAATCACAGTTACTGATCACGTGATACGTGACCTTAACAAATGATCCATAGAGCTTAAATGATTCTACATTCTTTAAAATAATTTTCTAAAGGAAATTACGCACTAGGGTATGTGAATAAGAACAGAAGAATCGCAATGCGGCTACCTTAAGCCAATTTCCAAAGCTCACAACAAACAATGTGTAAATAATTTTGACCGTAAAGAAACATGTGCTTAAAACTACGTGATTATCTTTAATTTCTATGTGATTGGTGCAGTTAAGTTCGTTTGCTTGTAGACAGCGTTCATGTGCAAACATGCGAGTAAAGTTACGCATCCCGTTCAAAAATACGTCTTATGTGCATGATGTGTACCGCATTCGGAAGTTACAGTATAGAACGCGAAATACTGAAACGAAATTCTTCCACGAAAAACATGACATCGCAGGAGACCTTGCGGAATTCTATTCATTTTTCTTGTGCAGTAATTCTTAGTTATGCAATTGAGTTGAGAATTAGATTTCATACTCGCTTTAAGATGTGTATATTCTATGGATTGCACTTATTGGTGGCTACTTTATGCCTTAATCTTGACATCCCCAAGACATTGGATGAAGAATTTCGCGTATGATTTCTTCATCAGATATTTTGTGCTTATATCTTACCAACTCTTCCGAAGGCAATACCTCACCCTATTTGTGAGGTATGAGGCACACAACAGGGACTTTCTAGTGAGGCAAATGAATGAGGCACCCTTATTCCTTGCCTGAGGCATCGTGAAACACGAATCTCCCTCCCTCACTTTCTCAACGTTCGTTTGTTTGTCAGCCCAAGCCACCCCAGCAATTATTACGGGGAAGGGCGATCATTGTCATTTTATATTGGAAGAGGGGTGCGTTACGTATAGTGTAGTATGTGTTCACCCTCACTCCCTGAGATATATGAAAACGGGAGCGCATTCGGGATATTTAATTGGAAGTTTCAGCGATGATGCGAGAGATGGCAGGATGAGAGGAGCTATCATAAAGTCATTTGTTGGATGTTTGTTAGTTATGTGAAAATTTGATTAGGTGATTCATGAACACTCTTACACTCTTACATAAAGCTTGATCTATCAAGCAAATTCACAGTTATCTATCCATTGATCTTCGGCTGTCTTATAATGAATGTGAGCCTCTAACGAAAGTTAGGAGAGGAATCTTAAAGTTGTTGACCGGATACCTCTTAATTACCGTAATCATATTTGACGAATTTTATATTGAGATTCATTTGGTAGCTATTTGATTTCATCTGAATAGATTTTGTTTCATATTCCGAGAAAATGAACAAAACAAAACAACACAAGTGAAAATGTACATTAAAGAAAATTAGTTTGGATAACAAAGCACTTCAATTAGTTTTATTATTGCATTCGTCATAAAGCATACAGCTGTTAATACATCAAGAGCAATAATAATCTTTATTGGAGAGGGTTGTTCAGAATCGATAATGTACCACTTTCACATTTTAAAATGCGGGTTAGGGCTGTGTTTACTATTTAAACACAAGCCACCCGTCCGCACTTTTTACACAGGGGTGAAAAGTTAATCGAATTATTCACTCAATTAACTAAATGAATAAAAATTATTCCACAATAGGGCTCGAAATTTATTGCCGCGATTAAGAAGTGTGAAACTTTTTGTTCGCTTCATTTCGAATGGAATGGAATGGAATTTTAACTTTATTATTCCATTTCTATCATTTATAAGTCTTGGTTTAATATAATTCATATTTATTGTTTATTATATTTGATGAAATTTTATTACCTTAATTCACTCTTTTTGGAGGAAAAATTACTGCCTACCATGAATGATTCGAAGTAATTCAATTCACATAATTGTTGATATACATCAGCACCACCCTATATAAGATAAAATTTGCTTTATGGAGGTTAAAGTTCACAGAGCGCAATCACTAACCACTTCTATAAATAATCCAAAAAGCCTAATGATCTTCTACCGTTTGAATCCTCCATAAAAAAATTAAACACTGCAACGTGAGTGAGGAGTGTGGAACGCAATCAAATTGCATAACGGTAGGCTTAAGCCAACTTCCAAAATAAACGTGCTTTCTTGTGGAAAATCTGCTGTCACAATCATATGACTTGCTGTCTAATGAATTTAGAGGATCGTATCAATTAATTGCATATTTCAAAGTCACAGCTAACATTGTTGAAGTGACAGATGACGGTTAAACGAAATAACTATTTTATTTTACAATGGCCGTAGGCTTTATGTCCAGTTGCTTTAGTTGATTTCAAACTTGACATAATCTGGTTGAATTGTAAAAAACAATTGACAATCGAAAAAATTATTCATTTCAGATTTTTACTAAGCTCATCTCCACGAGAGTTTCAAATCATATCTGAATTTATGCGCAAAATTACAAAATAAATTCCTACTGAAGGGCACTTCCGGCTCAGTCTATTGTTATGAAAATAGTAGGCAATCATTTAGATGCTACAGCAGACTGAAATACCAAATTTCAATATTCTACACCTGATCGTTTCGAATTTATGCGAAAAATTCCAAAAGACTGTCAAGTAAAGTGCACTTCCGGCTCGGTGGATCTCAATGAAAATAGGATATGAGCATCTAGACGGTATAATCGTCCTAAATACTGAATTCTAACAATCTATGTTCAATCGTTTTGGATTTACGCGGAAAATTAAAAAAATGTTTCGAATAAAATGCTCTTCCGGTTTAGTCGATAGCAATCATAATGCAGGGTGTACAACTAGATATTATAAAAAG
Organism: Dromius quadrimaculatus; assembly: GCA_963989225.1. Taxonomy (NCBI): domain Eukaryota; kingdom Metazoa; phylum Arthropoda; class Insecta; order Coleoptera; family Carabidae; genus Dromius; species Dromius quadrimaculatus. The sequence goes on from OZ022328.1 coordinate 13,124,924, forward strand.
GCCTAATACAAAATATAAATATTCTACGACTGATTGTTTAGAATTTATGCAGAAAATTCAAAAAATCTGTCATATAAAGTGCACTTCCGGTTCAGCCGATCGCAATCATAATGCAATAAAATGTTATAGAAGTTCTTTATACAAAATTTTAATATGCTATGGCGGATCATTCTATATTTATGCAAAAAATTCAAAAAAAGTTTTGAGTAAAGTGCACTTCTGGCCTGGCCGATTCTTACAAAAATAGCAGATAACCATTCAGATACAACATCAAGTTCAAATACTGAATTTCAACATCCTACGGTTGATCATTCTGGATTTATTAGAGAAATTCAAAAAAGTTTCAAGTAAAGTGCACTTCTGGTACAGACGATTGGAACCATAATGCGAGATGCACAACTAGACCCTATACCAGTCTTAAATACAAAATTTCAACATTATACGTTCAACCAGTTTTGAGATTTGCGAGTTACGCACGCACACACGAACGCACGCACGCACGTACGAACGCACGAACATACGTACCGACATCAAGCCAAAAACAGTCAAAATGGATTCAGGGATGCTCGAATGGTGAATTTTGTCGGTTTCACAATACTTACTTGTTACTTTGTACAAGTAAGTAAAAACAAGGGAGTTTAGTTTTTCGCAAAAATCTCAAAAACTATCGCAGATATCGAAAATCAGAAAGAAAAATCTTAAAGAGCAAAAAATTTCCTAAAAAAAAAGTCCATCTCCTGGAGCTCCATCACCAATATTTATAATTATAAATTGCAGATTAAAATAGAACTAATAATCGCTCAGTAAAACGAAATAATTTTTAATAAATTGCTTTTGGTTATAAATTCTGTATATTTTATTAGAAACTTTGACGTTTCGATCCTATGACCAAGGATCCTCTTCAGGTATCAATGATACATAAATAAAACAAGGCAAGTTACTTTATTAAAAATTATTTCGTTTCACTGAGCGCGCGTGAGAGCAACTTTACCCGTTTTTGGTCGTATTTTCATCTGCAAATTAAAATTATAAATATTGGTGATAGAATTTCGAGAAAGGAATTTTTCTTAGGATATTTCCTGTTCTTTAAGACTCTTTTTTCTGATTTTCGATATCTGCAATAGATTTTGAGATATTTTCGAAAAACAAAATCCCCTCTTTTTTTTAAAAATTAATTGTTTATAACTTTTGCAATTTTTTTATGCGGGATTTCAACATTTTTCAAAAACTTTATAGATAAAATTACAAATCGGATGACACCTTGGTCATAATTTTCTGAAAGGGCAAAGTGAAATTTCATGAAACGACACATGTAAACTAGACTTAATAACTTGTAAAAAAGAACAATTGACAATCGTTTAAATATCATTTTTAACACTTCTACTAGAATTATCCCCACAAGAGCTTTAATTTGATACATAGAGCCAAATTACTTATTTAAAAAAAAAAATTACGAGCGTTTGCATGTGATGTCTAAATATAAGTGATAATAATTATTTTAGTTTCATATTATGATTCTGATTCTCATTATTCCTTTGCTTCAGAAGAATATAATTAAATTTATAATAATCCAAATTTGAATAATAACGAATGAACCGTTGATAATTTTAAAAAATGTCTTAGGTATATGCTGTGTCAAATTATTTAAGGATCAATTTTATTTATTTAATGTCTTATACTACCCTTAATAAAATAAACTAAAAAGTTTCATCAATAAAGTTTTAGTACCACTGATTGAAGGAAGCTTATTTACGAACTTAAACCTAGCTTTTTAATTAAAAAATTTGAATATAAAACTTCAGTCGAAAATTCGTACGCGTTTTCAAGCTATTAAATTATGCTTCTTGGGTTCAGTAGGGTCTAAAATGTGAAGATCCACCAAAATCTCGAACTGTCAAAAATCACGATTACAATATTTCCCCTATTATAAAGGTCGGGGAAGTATAAATTGAAATGAAACTCTCTAACAAAGAACAAGGCTTCCGTCCAAGACAAAAATAACGTTCTCTTTTTCAATAGTGTTAAACAAAGAAAAGTAATATTATCTGAAGGACGATACACACTTCATAATTATTCCGATAGGGTCTTCAAATAAAATTAGGGATCATATCATAAATATTATTCCGTTGGTCTGTAACATTTACTTATTCATCTACAAATATTCAAAAAATGTAGCATTGTACAAACATTTAGATAAAAAATACATTAACAAATTCCAGAAGCTTTTTTCCCGATAAAACAAAACATCCACATAATAAGATAACTTATCAAGTGGAACATTTAACAAACGCCAATTCTGCGTGTTGTTTTTTAACCGAGCATAGCAAATTAGCAACCAGCTCAACAATTAGCATGTAAAAATCAACGCATAGGTTAATTATCAAACATAATTAGTTTGCTACTGTGCGAATTAGCACACAATTACGAAGTTCACTTGACGGGATTCCTGAAAGTTCTTTTTTATGAGTGCGTTGCTCTGCTCGCCCATAAACGAATAAAAAGTCTGCGAAGGCAAGACAACGAGGAAAAAGAGAGAGAAAGACGAAAGTAAGAAGAGCAAGGAAGAGAAAGACGAAGAATTGAAGTAAGTTCCTTTCTCGTTTGATGTTAGATAGACGTGTAACAGCGTTGACAGCGACTTGTCTGCCTGGAAGCAGCTGAAGAACAACTTTTGAGGATGAGGAGACGTAGGGTGGCTACAATCTCTTATTCCTGTTATGTAACCCTTTTTTCCACAACCCTAATTAAATGGCGCTAACTAACATTTTTAAACACATGAAGTCGGCACAATTCTGTTAAGTACATTTCTTCCAGCACAGTTATTCAGTTTATTCCTGCTGTCTCAATCTGCATCTGTTAAAGAAGTCCATCTTCACCTTCAACATGGAAAACCGAGTGTCAAAAGACTGAAGTGACGTCATATCAATGCAGGCACCTCCATACGGCCACGTATACCTATATTCTCCTGGTTGCGTGCTTAAACGAGTTGATACTGTCCATGCGCTCTCTTATAGAGTAGACTGCATTCGTATGCCGTACAGTAAACACGTGCCAAACCGTTATATTTTATTCAATTTGCAGACTATATTATCGTTTTGACTATATCTTGATAATAGAAATTAATTAATATTTAAAATATATTTTTTCATTAAATATAAATATTATCTTTTTATTTATTAGTTCAATATCTAAAATTTATTCAATGTTTTGTTTCATTTAGGGGAGAGAAATGTTTCTATTATAGATTTATATAGAAAAGAGTAATAAGTTTCTCTTCTGTCGTGTGCCCACTCATCAATACTCCCTTTTCTATTCTTTTTATAGGAGTTTGTTTTTCATTCAATCTATGTTTGTACTTTTGAAAAATGTCCTCAAAGGAAAAAAATTGGTGCTATTTTTATTCCTATCGAATTATCGATCAAAATTTAGGAGAAAGCTTCATTTTCAGATTATTATCCGCGGCTTTTTTTCGAATACCATTCGTGTTCTTAAAAAGTACAACAAATGTGAACAATTCTGCTGTTCCATAAAAGAATCCTGATTAGTACCACACAGAAATGTATCACGAAAAAATATCGAACAAGCGAGAGGTTCGGAAATTTTCTACAAGGGTCCAGTATCCAGTATGTGTGGTAGCGGCAGAGGCAGGATTCACTCCCTCGCAAGGCCCGAGGGCTCTTGCGTTGCCGCTGTTCCTCTTCTCTTTGTGAGGACGAGGAGTTTCAGGTCCGCCCGACCGTCCTCATTCCAAATCCTCTTCACCTCGCCTACCCTTTTCACTGAGCAGGGACGGGTCGTAGAAATTCTGAATTTTCTCAACTGCTTCTTCTTCTTGGAGCGTAGTAATTATAAGCGAAAATTTAACAACTGCAAAGCGTCATACGGGCCTATTATTTCAAGTTCATTTTAATCCATAGATTACTTAAACAGAGTTTGATTACAATAGTAACAATTATTTTTATAATCGTTGCTACAAAAATTATTCTACAGTTTTCGTACTGCGAACAATAAAATACTAAGCCTAAATTGTGACAATATCATAAAATTGATAAAGCTTCTCCAACTAATGACGGCGTAAAAAAATCTAAAATAACGATTTTTATTTGAAAAATCTGACGTGAACATTACGTGACTTACTTGTACATCATTGGATATGTATAATACGATGTGATTTTGTGTTTGATCGTATATATCATTGGATATGTATAATCAAACACAAAATCTCATCGTTCCACAGTTAACCGTTTTGGATTTACTCAAGAGTTTCTAAAAATCTGTCAAGTAAAATGCGCTTTCAGTCAAGTCGGCTGCTATGGAAACAGTAGGCCATTATTCTTATACTACAACATTCCTAAATACTGACTTCCAAAATTCTACGACTACCAACAGATCTGATTTTATGCGCAAAATTAAAAAATAAATTCCTACTGAAGGGCACTTCCGGTTCAGTCTATTGTTATGAGAATAATAGGCAATCATTTAGATGCTACAGCAGACTGAAATACCAAATTTCAATATTCTTCACCTGATCGTTTCGAATTTATGCGAAAAATTCCAAAAGACTGTCAAGTAAAATGAACTTCCGGCTCGGTGGATCTCAATAAAAATAGGATATGAGCATCTAGATGGTATAATCGTCCTAAATACTGAATTCAAACAATCTACGTTCAATAGTTTTGGATTTATGCGGAAAATTCAAAAAATGTTTTGAATAAAGTGCTCTTCCGGCTTAGTCGATAGCAATCATAATGCAAGGTGTACAACTAAATATTATGAAAGTGCCTAATACAAAATTTAAATATTCTACGACTGATTGCTTAGAATTTATGCGGAAAATTCAAAAAGTCTCTCATATAAAGTGCACTTCCGGCTCAGCCGATTGTTACAACAATAGAAGATGACCATTAAGATGCTACAGCAATTTCTAATGCTAAATTCCAGTATCCTACGGCTGATCATTCTGGATTTTTGCGGAAAATTAAAAAAAGTCTTTCGTAAAGTGCACTTCCGGCTCAGCCGATCGCAATCATAATGCAAGATGTACAATAAGATGTTATAGAAGTGCTCAATATGAAATTTCAATATGCTTTGGTTAATCATTCTAGATTTATGCAAAAAATTCAAAAAAAGTTTCAAGTAAAGTGCACTTCTGGCTTTGCCGATTCATACAAAAATAGCAAATGACCATTCTGATACAACATCAAGTTCAAATACTAAATTTCAACATCCTACGGTAGATCATTCTGGATTTATTAGAAAAATTAAAAAAAATTTCAAGTAAAGTGCACTTCCGGTACAGACGATTGGAACCATAATGCGAGGTACACAACTAGACCCTATACTAGTCTTAAATACAAAATTTCAACATCATGCGTTCAACCAGTTTTGAGATTTGCGAGTTACGCACGCACGAACGGACGCAATTACGAACGCACGAACATACGTAATTACGAACGCACGAACATACGTACTGACATCAAGCCAAAAATAGTTAGAATGGATTCAGGGATGCTCAAAACGGATATTTCCATCAAAATCTCGATAGGTGAATTTTGTCGATTTCACAATACTTACTTGTTACTTTGTACAAGTAAGTAAAAATCATGATTTTTTTGATTTTATTTCTTTATCTTTAGTTTTGACTTTTTAAGTACTATTTAGATAGTATTTTCAATACTTTTAGTTAATATTTAAACCGTTTCGTTGCATAACTGCCTCAAATACTGATTTAATTTTAAATTGTCGAAGAAAATGCATCAAGTTTTCAGGTCGAAGCATGTTTGAAAAGCTCACACAGTTTCTTTATAAAATTATTCTCAATTCTAAGGGCCAGTTCCACCAACGCTACTCAAATTTATCCAAAGGTTATTTCATACGAAAGGTATTGTTGATACAATTGTAACCATAGTTACTGACTCAAAATAACCCCTTGATAAAACCGGACCTAAGTTGAAATTTTGACGTGACATCTTATAATTCGATGGAGCCGGCTGCACGCACGAAAAAACATGACTCATGCGGCGTTATCTTGCTCTGAGGCGTTCCATTTAAGGCTTGAAGTGCAAGCATGAGCGCGGAACGAGCGACAAAGAGGCACAATCGGCCTCCGCGTTCGGCAACGTTCGACATCTGTCTCTCTCCTACTTGAGTGAGCGATGCGTCCGCGTGGACAGCTGCTATACAATAATACATACTTGTAAAAACTATGAATATTGTAAAAAAAAAATTTACATAATTGTATTTATGCGTACAAATAAATGTAACTTGATCAATTCAATTGTGATTTCCATTTACCTCCTTCTCTATATATCCATACAAAATATCTATCAAACAAATAAAATTTAAATTTTCATTCGAAAAATGCAACCATTCCATCAGTATTTTCTTATGACGTTGTCACGTTCAACTATCGTCAGTAAACCGACTTTACAGACAACCGAAGGAAAATATTCTTTTTTATTAAAATCAATGACTTTTTGAAAAAAAAAATCACTTGATTAAAATCTTGATTTATATCAGGATTTAAATCAAATGATTTTAACCATCTACACTCTGGCTAATGAAGGGCACTGAATTCAGCCCAATGTAACTTACATCATTTTGCTTGTGATTAACAATCAATATTGGGAATCTGGCGTGACATTATGAGTTAATACTAAGCATAAAGTGGAGGTTCACTTTTTGTACCAATTGATAGCACAAACTCAGCACAAACCTAGCACTAACTATCCAGTAAGTTTTTTTGTCAATTCCAGGTATATATGCATAGAGTATAGAGTATGGACGTTCATAAAAGTATGTATTATCAGGATGGATGTTATTTTCCCCATCAAATGCTTCTGTTGAAATATAAACACAATGGCTTTATATCCATTGTTTACAAGTCTCTAATCTTTGAATACGTAATGAGTCATTCTTGTTTTCAATTAAGACGTAAAATACTAAGTATTTACTGAACTTGACCTTTATTCTGTTTACTGTTTATTTATTATTGATACTAAAGGTAATTATGGATTTGTTATTGAGAGGTAATTGGTTATTTGGCAAAGTAAATCAATTCATCTGTAAATAGAATAGTAATATCAATTTTGCCAACTGTGATAAAATAAAAAATCTAATGTGGACATCACATGACTTGTATACTTTTTGACTGAATAAATGATAGTTGACACTGACATTGACATAAAGCAAAATCAATTGCAACCAAAATTTGAGGTGATCATTTAGATGTTACAATTCAATAGCAGGCTCAAATAATGAATTTTATCATTCTGTCGCCAATCGTTTCAAATTTGAACGAAAAATTAGAAAAGCGTATTGAAGAAAATTTATTTCCTGCTCAGTAGATTGCTATGAAAATATTATGTTATCATTTGAATGCTTCAATTGTTTAAAATACTTAATTTCATGATTCTACAGTTCTGAATTTATGCGAAAAGTCGAAAAACTGCAGTTCTGGTTCAGCCGATCGCAATCATAATGCGTGGTGTACAACTAGATATCATAGAAGTGCTTAATACAAAATTTCAATATTCCACGGCTGATTGTTTTGAATTCATGCTCAAAATTCGGTAATATTGTTGTATAAAATTTTTATTCCAATTATGGATTCAATAATCATAATGACTGTCTTTTCTTTCGTTATGATTTCGTGTAGTGGAAATAATTGGAGAAATGTGAGACTCCGGCCCTGTGTAACCCCACACCAACAGTGTTCTAGAGGCGGTAGTGTTGGCGGCGTTTCTCGTCCGTTGCTTGACTGGAGCTTTGCCGAATCATCCCCATCCCCGGACGCGGACCCTCCGGACTGAACCTACGGCTCCGGTCGCCCGCCGCCAACGCCACCGCTTTAATGCCGCACCCTCATCACAACCACACGGAACACACCACACATATCCAACTGAAAAAGTTTCTACAAAAAAAGCGTTTGGAAACGATGTTTCTTTTCTTCTCCACTGCTTGTTTTTGTATTGTTTTAGCTGCAGATAGCGCTTGCTTTTTCAATTCTTTAATTAGAAAAACTTGGCGTTTCAATATACTTCTATATGTGCTTATTCTACGCTTAAATTTTTTTCACTCTTTCTTTTTATATTATTACTATTTCGGATAATGTAGTACAGAAGATCAATTTGTACGTTTCTAAACTACACCCTCTTGGAAACAGTTGATCCCATTATACTCTCATTGTATATATATATATATAATCTGTATTGTTAAAGACATATTTGTTGTTTCGAATAATGATTAATGATGGTTTCTTTCCAGAATGCAAATGGCGAGCCAGTGTACCGCAAAGTGGCAGTAGTGGAGAACTTTTTCGATATCATCTATAATGTTCATGTCGAACTAGAAGGCAGACCAGGAAAGCACGCTGGACAAAAAAGAACATACAGAACCGTAAGTAAACTTACTAATTTTTCCGTAAGATCGCTAAATTAATTAGTTAATACAACGTAAACTGTTAGAAGTTTTAAAGTGTTAGTTTTTCTAGGTTGTTTTTTCTCATTTATTATTCCTCTAACGTTCTGGATCAAGATACGTGTCTTGGAGTAGGTTGATGATACATTGTACTTCGTTTTTAACTAATTACTTAATTACTCACTTGTTGCAAGATACTAGGATGCTGTTTTTTGTTCCTTTTTTTTAAACCTATTTAATATAAAATATAAGGTGCGATCAATAAATGCGCAGGATGTTGCTTTAGTTTTAGTATTTATTAGCCGACATTTTGTCGTCAGCCTGACAAATTTCAAATCGATCAGTGCACATTTTTATGATGGGTCTACTAAACGAACTATAGCAATTATTTTGGCCCTTAAATAGACATAAGAAAATAAATCGCTCCCACCGTCGCTCGGCTAGTTGCGGTAAGAAAAAGTCTATTTTTATTGCTCAAGGAATAAGATGCATCAACTGCACTTTATCAATTGAGCACTACTTGATTTTGCCCAAAAAACCAAAGAAAGCAGTTGATCAAATCCCTGAAAATAATGGCAGGTACAAATTTGGGTGATAACAAAATAAGAAGCACCATTTATAAAGGTATTGGTATTTAAATACAATGGCAAGTGATGTGAATAGTTGTCAACTAGATACAGACTGAAATAATAATAATAATAAATTCGTCGATTACCTTACAACCTAATTTTGAAGGTATAAAAAATAACTGTGAATAAAACAGATGTCAATAAAACAACTAAAACAAAAGTTTCCATTTCACCTGTTGTGGTTTCTAGTGTAGATACTGTTATTATGGTATCCTGCTGTTGTTTGAACTGTAGTAAAAAATCGGCCAAGTGCATGTCAGACCACGTATAAAGGACGGTTTTGTGGTAGGAAACATTTTTTTTTTTCTAAAGAAACTGTGGAAAACAAATTTATTTCTGCAGTAGCTAAGCTCAAAAAAATAGCATGTAACCAGAATTATCCCATATCACAAAAACTACAAGACATAACATATTGAAACTAATTTTCGTTGAAACTGTTACTCAAGATCTATCATCTAATTTTTGCAGAATTTTTCGCCACATCATTTTGAAAAGTTAGATGGGGAAACACTCTTTTTATAAGTTTACAAGTGCATATCGCGCTTACTATTGACTCAAATAGAAAAGTCATTTATTCTAATTTTTTAAGACCTATACGACACCGTACACGACTATGAACATTCAAATATTTTTTTTCATCTCTCAGTTACTTGTGTTTTGTACTATTCCTAATTGTTTTTTTCGTAATTTTACTACTTGTATTGTCGTATTGGCAGGGTGCGAAGTATATGGCGGGGATAACAAAATCGACTACAGCGTGAGTAGTGGACAAAACAATCATTATTACGAGCTCTTTCAATAAACTATTACTCACTTTTACTAGTTTTTATATAATTTTCTTTCTGAAATTTTGAAACTTATCTTTCTTATTATACTGTTCTTACTTTCATCCTTTGCAAAATAATATATAAATCATGCTTGAATATTTATTTATGTATCTAGTGTGCGAAATTACACTTTGGTGTTTGAAAATGACAGATTTTTGTTGAGGCGGTAGCCGAGACACAAATCATTCGAAAACTCCAAAAAAAAATCCGTGCACGAGTTGCATACAACATCTTTCTACAGACGCCAAAAAATTATAAAAAAAAAAATCAAAATTATATTAAAATACAAAAATTAGGGAAGTTCCTTCTCTTGACAATGAGCACGAAGTATTCGAAAATGCAAAAGAATTTCGCAATCATGTATCAAACAACGTTTTTCCGAAAACCACGTCTTAAAATTAATAAAAATGTAAAAAGAAGATTTTGACATTTCGTATCAATCAATGGCACTTTTAATGTTGCTATGATACCAATACAGTTTATCTAAATATTTCGCATACTGGCTGCGAAATACTTCGCATCTTGGCTGCGAAGTATTCCGCGTCCTGTCAACAAAACAATCATTTCGCATGTTACTAGTTGCCTTTCAAATGTTCACTTTTAATGACAGTTTTCGAGAAAATATATTTTATACCTACTTTTTTCCCCATTTTTACATAACAATAGTAGTTCTTTTTATCGCTCTTCAATAACTTTCAACATTTACTGGATTCTCAACTCTTTATTTAAATTTATATTCACAATGATCAGTAATGTTACATACTAACAAGTCTGGAGAAAAGTGCGTTTTAGAGGGCATTGCCATCACGCACTCAGCCAATAGTGATTCATAGAAAACACCTTCCTCCCAAATTTGTAGTGCCAATAGTCTCCAAGTAAAATGGATATGACATACGGACTGACGGACAAAACGATATTGTGAGGTTATTTAATTGATTATGTCAAATTTTAGTAAAAAAAAAAATGAATGTTGATCCTTAATAAAAAAAAAACGGCCTGTCCCGTATTTTAACCTCGAAACCCGTATTTTCAATGCAGTTGTCCCGTACCACTTGCACGCTAGCATCGGTCACTTCATTTATTATAATTGATACGGCAGCTTGGCTCAAATAGTTCATTCTACTTTGTCCAATAACTCTTTGGTAACTACCATTAGCAAAGAAATTCAATGTACATAATACTTAGGTGAAAACAATAATAATAATCAGGATAATAGTAATAAACACAAATCACCAATCTATGAGTCTAAATACGTACCCTTATTTCCACAGAAACGTATGTTCTTCGACTTCCTTCTCTCATATTCCCTCTGATTTCCTGTATAAACGCTCTTGCCGCATCTTTATTCAGCCTGAAATATTCCTCTAAATAAATGAATTACGCTAATATTTGAGAATGAAACTAACCGAAATGAGTTTATAAATGCTTCATCACTCAATTTAAAAGGATTCATTGCATCTCTAATTCTCCTTCGTTCAATTCTCTCATTTTCTCGACGTAGGTGTCTATGAATTATATGAAATAATATTGCAGTATGAGCCATTGCTGTCTTCAAATAAGAAAATACAATTAATATATAAAACTTCAATTGTATTAAATAAATTTTATATTTACTTACTATTCAAGATGTGTCATCTGCTTTAACTGCACACAAATGTCGAATCAATGCTCGAATAGCTTATTCGACTGGTAGATAGCAGTCGAATATCTTATTTCGTTTGAATAGAACATACATGGCTGCAAGAAAGGGTGGGAGAAACGTATTCCAACAGATTTGTATTCTACTATCGCTTTCTACCATACAAAATAGTGGCCCAGGTCACCCTACCGCCAGACGTCACTTATTTTCTGAGTAACTAAATGTGTTGAATAGAGGAGTGTTAGTATGTACTTTGATCGTAAGCATACTTGCTAGCTTGGGCCGTCGGTCAATCTACAAATACCAGGTGCTAGAGATACGTTAAAACATTACTCACTTTTCTCAAAGTCTAAGTGCTGATTTTTATGTATGTTTAATTCATGATCAACACTGCCAGATATTTCCCATCGGTGATAATTCCTGCTAGACGCTTTAAAGCTCAGAGAAAAACAACGTAATCTTACTTATATTCTGGGTCCTAATTTTTACATTATGATACTCAGGCAACAATTTCAATACTTTTTGTAAACAACCAGATCAATCGTAGGAGTCAAACATCCTTCAGCCAAAATTAAAGTGTCCCTGGAAGTACAAATAATGAATGATTTCGCGTTCGCGCTCATACTCACTGCAACATCTAAATTTGGTCTGGAGGATATTTGGTCCCTACGACCCTACGATTGGTTTGACTGTTCACGAAAGTATTGAAAATATTCACTGAGTATCATATATGAAAACTAGGACTCAGAGTATAAATAAGATTACGTTATCCTTCTGCGAGCTTCAGAGGGTCTAGCAGGAATTATTGCCGATGGAAAGTATCTGGCAGTGTTGATCATAATTTTTAACAATATTCTCCAAAACATACAAAATGAATAATGTTTTAACGTACCTCTAGCACCTGCTATCTGTAAATTGGCCGACAGCCCTAGCTAGCAAGTATGCATACGATCTAAGTGCATACTAACACTACTCTATGCCATACATTTTGTTTCTTAGAAAATAAGTAATGTCTGGCGGGTCTGGGATTTTGCTCTATTAGTTTTGCTCCACAAAAATCAAAAAATAATCGATCCAAATTTTGGATAAAAATTACATGTGTGAATTTAGATAGTGACAGAATGAAAGACGTCAAATATTTCAGAAATAACTCATGCTAAAATTTGGATCATAATATTCTTCAAGAGATATATTCAAATAGAATGACATTCGATATGGTTAGTTTGAATATTTTAATGTGTCTAATATTGACATTCTTAAAATGATAAAATTAAGAATCAAGGATGATTTTGGTAACTGTGGCCAGGTTCGATGAATCAAACCAACAGTAAAAGGAAGTCACTTCAATTTAATTGATCTTTCATTGATTGTTTCATTTATCAAACTTGGCCACAGTCACCGAATGCATCGTTAATTTTGAATTTTATCTTACCACAAGTCGGTACGGCTACCCTTCGCATTCCTAAAAATACTGTCACAAATTTTATTGTAAATGATTTTTTAACACAGGTTACAGTGTGAATATTTACTTTCTAAACACGTATGAACATAATTTCGCTCACAGTTACTGGTATAGAATCACTGACTGAATGAATTCCTTTCCTAACTCGCGTTCTTATATACCTAAGCCGACAATGGACCAACATTCAATTGTCTCACAGTTGTTGCCTGGCGACCACCGAACATCTAGTGACAATAGCCTGTCAATCATGTCCGACAATTGAACATCGACCTTGTCAATACTAACTAGAATTACAGTCACAGCGAATTCAAATAAATAATTATGTGACCTAATTACTACAAATATTTCATATTTGTGACAATATTAATAAATATTGCTGTGATGAATAAATCTAAAAGAACTAGAACATCGAGTATTTATTATTGAATATCAGCAGCTAGATGATATGTAGCCACGCTTATGCAATTCTGTGTTGTGAAAGTGTCGCTTAAGCTGTAATATTGTTAGAGAGAGAAGGTAACTGAGATAGCTAGATTAGGCCCATGTTTATATGGGGATAAATGGCAAGTTTCGCTCTATTTGGTATTTTTATCTTGAAAAATATCGAATGCTTTGTGCCTAATTGCAATGGTGGACTCAGAGCAAACAAAGAGAAACATTTGTTTTTTTCTGTACCCAAAGACGGTATTTTATTAAATAAGTGGCGCAAGATCATACCACGGCAAGACAAAATACTAGAAAAAATTGATTCCATTAGTTGGAAACATTTTACAGAGGGAGATATTATTAAATAATGGTATCTGGAGATGTAACAGTGAGTAGAAATTATTTTAAAACTATAATAGCAGATTTACTGACAAATCTATGAAGTCCGTATTACACGGAACATAATTTAATACTGAAATATAGGTACTCATAAATTTGTATGAAATTTATTTATCGTATCATACAAGAAAAGTTCACAGAAAATTATGTACAGAATTTGATACAGAAATATTTAGAACATGCTCTATTTTCTTGCAGAATTTTATATCAAAATTGTGCACGAGAGCCGCAAGTGACATTGCAGTTGAGTTCAGTTTGAGATTATAAATTATAACTTGGTAGAGTTTGCATCACTATAGAAATGTCTTGATCACACGAACAAGTCGTCGAATCTATAAACTCTTACAAATATTACCCTTGTTTGTATGCAGTTAAAAGCAAAAACTACAAGAATAAATATGCAAAATTATCTGCATTGACAGAAATTGAGACCAAATTGAAAGTACTGCGACCAAAAACCAACATCACAGAGATGAAAGCTAAATTCAATGCTCTACGGGGACATTTTTTGAATGAACATAATAAATAAATGAATAATTTCAAAAGTGGTGCTGGTTAAATGATTCTTACTCTTAATTTTTTCTAAATTATTATTAATGCTGCAGCAGACAATAATAAAATTTGTTCGAATATCTGATTTTATTCGTAATTTACGGATTTATGAATTTATAAGACTTATAGATCTACGCAGTATTGCAGCAATGATTTCTTCACTGTTCAGTTATTGAGAATAATGGTAAAAAGTAAACTACATACACCAACATAAGTGATTATTATCATTTAAGTCATCTACGACCTCAGTTCAAAATTTATATGCAAAAATTTCGAAAACAGTCAGCTTGTGGCTATAAGAACAATGGCTAGGAAAATCATTGATGTTCTTGGGAGCCATGAAAAATCAGGAATAACCCTGGTACTGCCAAGAATGATTCCATTAAAATAAAACCTCCAGCAACCAAAATAACTTTCAATCCTTCCAACAGAAAATAAACATGTTGGATCGCCAACAAATGGAAAAAATCACATCACAAACCACGTGAGTTGAGACTCCAACAAATAATCCACAGAGCTTGAAAATTCCACCCTGTTTGGAACCTCAGAAAGGTGATATGACGCAAATAAGAAACTCGTCAACTTGTAAAATTATCTTCTTACGGTCCTTGAAAAATGTGTTTACTTGAAACGAAATTCTTCAATAAAGAACACGATTTCCGCCAAGGATAAAAATTATGCCATCCATTTCAATAACCTAAAACAAAAGAAGATTTATACACCTATAGTAAGTAGATCGGATGAGGTACAGAATATTTGCTGTAATTACGCGAAGAAAATAGATAACAGTACGTGATTTAGGATAATCTTAGGAACATCACCTGGAGGGCGATATATTCACAATTTCAATACACAGTTTGAATGCTTCAAAAGGACTATCAACGCAAATGCGATGCGGCCTTCATTAAACCAACATCATATTATTTTTTTACATGAGCCCAGAGAAAACTTGCTCTCTTGTCATTGTAGCCATGAAGTTTGCTAACCAATAGAAATATCATATATTTTTGATGAATCGAAGTCTAAAAGCTCAATTCAAGAACACATAATTAATAATAAACTGTTTTAAGAGTAAGACAGTATTAGATAATTCCATAGTAAGAAGTTCTAGTGTGTTGGCCATGGGGGATTTTTAACCATGACACATTTGGAATAATTAGTGTTGGCTGCATTCTCCGTTCTCGTTCAGTTCAATAGCATTCCTCCATGCACTTCGTTCGCGTTGTGCATTGGCTTGGAGCCAAACTGCACGCAGAGGAAAGTAGAGATAGATTCGAACACTGCGAGCAACGAGCGCGCATTTCATGAAACATGTTATTCAGTTGTAAAATTTGATTTTACGGTTGCGGCAATGAAAATAACAGCGTCGTTCTATGCGCGGTTGCGGTATACACTGATTTATTTAAAGGGCGAGATGACGGAATCGGAAAATGCCACAGGAATTCTACCAACTGAAAAGCCAGACAAACAAGGAGAAGAATACTTTACAATAAAATATAATTGATGAAAGCACATGTACAATTGTTAAGCACACAAAATATTGATGAATATAACTGGAACGCTAACTTCCAGTCCAGATCGATTCAATCTTTCGAGCAATTACCGGAAATTAGTTATAACTCAAAAAATATCGATTGAGAAACCTCCATAAATTAACTTGAACCAAGGAAAGCCGAGCATTAATCTTTTGAAATATATTCTTTCAAGAACCAATTTGATAATTTATTCCGAATAGCAGGATTGTTTCAATGTTAGGCATTTATTTCAGTAATCACATCCTTGATTGAGTGAAATCTTTTTTCCGCCAGCCATTTTTACTTCCCCGACTTTATTTAATATTGTAAACGTGATTCTTTGACAGTTCGAGATTTTAATTAATCTTCACGATTAACTAAACCCAAAAATCATAATTTTAAGAAAAGTCTGGAAGTACGATAATTTGAAAACGCGTACAAATTTTTGACTGAAATTTCATATTTAAGCTTTTAATCAAAAAGTCAGTTTCAAGTTCGTGAATGAGCTTTTTTCAATTGGTAGCATCAACATTTTAGTGATGAAACTTTTTAGTTTCTTGCGTTTATTTTTAGACGGTACTACTCATCATAAAATATAAAATAACTGAAATTAGACATCTCATGCAAATGTTCGTCAATTTTTTTCTGAATAATTGATATGGTCCTATCATGTTTGGCATCAAATTAAAGCTCCTGCTAAAATAATTTTAGTAAAGAGTCAAAAATTATATTTAAATGATTTTCAATTTTTCTTCACAAGTTATTCGAATGATGTTCAGTTTGATATCAATTTAAAGCTCTCAGGGAGATAAGCTCAGTGGAAATCTGAGATAAAATATATTTTAATTGTAAATTATTCTTTTTTTCACCACCTGATTAGGCCAAGTTTGGGATCAAAAAACAGCTATCACTTTGAAATATGCAATTAATTGAAACGACACTCCAAATTTATGAAATAGCAATAAAACAGGCCATAAAATTCATGATCGGAGAGTTACTGATATTTTCATACTAGGAACAAGTAATAGAGTTGGCCAGTTGTACCACTGACTCTTAAATTTTAAGTGTCACTTAACTTAACAATATCATATCAAAAGTCAAATAAACATTGATGTCATTATTTCTATTCAATATTTTTTTGTTCAAGTGAAGCTTAAAATTTAAGCCAAAGTGGTGAAACTAGCCAATAGAGAGCTAAATCTAACTTCATAAATTCCGCAATCACAACTTTAGATGAGTGAATTAATGCGTTGTCTTGATGGAAAAGGATTTTTTTTGTGAACCAATCGTAGACGTTCTTCTTACTCAGTTCCAATATCGATGCATAATATATTGTCACAAATTTTAATGTAATTAATTTATAATCACAGGTTGTAGTACAAATATTCACTTCATACACTTGTATGATCACTTTATCGTTCACAGTTACTTATACTGAATCACTGAATGATTGACTTTCTCTCCTAGCTCACGTTCTTATATACCCAAGCCGACAATGGGTCAACATTCAATTGTCTAACAGTTGTTGCCTGGCAACCACCGAATATCTAGTGACCATAGCCTGTCAATCATGTCCGACAATTGAACATCGACCTTGTCTATACTAACTAGGATTACAGTTACAACGAATTCAAATAAATAATTATGTGAACTAATTACTACAAATATTTCATATTTGTGACAATATACTTGTAATAGCTCTACCGTTTTCCAAAATAGTCGACGAGAATTATTGGTCAAATCCTTGAATCACAATGAAATTATGTCTATACAAATAAAAACAACACACACATAACAGGTTATGTGAAAAACAAACCCCGACCAAAATAACCCCGTCAAATGAGGCCCAACAAAATGGTCCCGCAACAAAAAAAACTACAACTAATGTTATACTAAAAAAAATTAAACCCTTGAATGACTTTGAAATCAATGTTTCTGTTTTTGAATCTATTTATGAAATATATGGCAGCGTGTGTGTTTTTTTTTTTAGTTAGTATAGCAATAGTTGTAGTTTTGCTCGCTGCGCTCGCGGCTTTGAAAAACATCCCTGAATATTTTCGCAATTGCGCTGCGCGCGCCTGTGGGACTACACTTGAAAGGAAACACCTCGAAGGGTGAATTAAACTTCTCAATGATAGGGTGAAATCCGATATATTAAAAAATAACTTCCAACCTGTTTAGAGACTCTTATAATATCTTTTTATGGACAATAATAGGCTATTTTGTTGGAGATATTTTGTCCGGAGCTATTTTGGTACGAGTTATTTTATGTCGTCACTTTGAATACCGCAGATTGTTTTCATCGAAATTATGAGTGTATTGTCTCGTATTGACATTTTTTTGTACCAAGATGTTGAAAGTTGTCAAATCCATTATAATAATAGTATTTTTATTTTATTTCCATCTATTCAAATCTCTCCCTTTCGGGTGTCGAGTTTGTTCTTTAATTTATACTTTGAATTAATTATTTCATTATTTTTTTTTGCTTCGTTAGTGTTGATGCCATTTCTTTTCAATATTTCTTCTATATAACTTTCCTCTTTTTTCTTTGTACTCTTGCATTCCACACCTGTTTGGTTTGTCTATTTTCAGGAATTTTTATTAGATGTCCGTACCATGCTAGTTATCTTCTATCTATTGTAATTTATATACTTTCAGTCTTATTTCTTCGTTTCTTATCTTGTCTTTTCTTCGTACATCTTCTATCCTTCTCAGAAATCTCATCTCAGTCGCCTGTTTTCACTGTTACTTCTTTGATCCAGAACCTAAGTTTCATTTTCGTATATTAAGGTTGGTTTGTATATGGTTTTATATATAGCCATTTTTGTGGTATTGGATACTTCTTTGTTATTTAAAATTACTGTGTTCATAGCATGATAGTTTCTATTCGCCGGCCGGATTCTTTTATTTATTTCAGGCTCCATACTTCCTTTATTATTTATTGTCGCTCCTATATGTGAACGTTACTTGCTCAATTTCTTTTCCATTTAGTGTTAGACTGGTTGTTATATTTTCTTTGGTTATTACCATGTTATATTTGTACTGTTCTTCGTTCTTTAAATTTAAGTTGTGCTGCATATCTTCTTCACTTTTGGCGAAAATTGCCAGGTTATCTGCAAATGCTCATTCTGCAAACGTAGTTCTTTCTAATTTATAATGCCTATTTCAGTTGCCTTTGTTTTGTTTTTTATATTCTTCATGATATTGTCTTGGTATATAATAAACAATATCGAACTCAAGGCTCACCTCTGTCTTAATTTTTGGGTGATCGTGAATTCGGCATGATAATAGTAAATAAATACAACTTTTTTTTTAAGAACTATTCCAAGATAGTCGTTTCCAGGTTTATACACTTCATCCAACGCTGCTACAGTTTGTTCACCCCTACCAAATAATAGCATTAGTTTATTCGCGCAAAATAGGAACTCATTTTCGCAATCATATCCTCATTTTAATTTCTAATATTGCGGATAAGAGAGTCGTTTGAAGGAGTCAAATCTGTGAATTATGGGGGATGTAGGACGTAACCACAACTTTAAGGGAGTGAGCTCAGGCATTTTCGTGATAGGGAAAGACTTTTTGTGAACTGGTCTTTTTTTTGCAAATATGTTTTCATGCAATTATATAAATAATGTGCATCCTCTCCCAAATAATCGAGAAGAATTAGTCTGGGAAATTTCAAAAGACTGTCACCATAACTTTTTCCGCTAGCAGCCTATTATTTGGACTGTATTCATGTTCGTTCATAGTGACGAAACGGTGCTCAAAGTCCCGAAGACTCCACTGAAATAGTTGCTTGCAAACCTTTCACGAAACTCATCACAACTGTGGGCAATCGATGGATCCATCTTGTAGTTTGACAAATGACAAGTATCTGATCTTCGATCTCATTGTTATACAGCAGACTTGCTTATTAGTTAAATAGTGGATCAGTTAATTTAGTCCTTTGAAATATTGTCTATTTCGTATCCTCCGGCCTTATTCGTTGAATGCTACTCTGTGTACAGCAAAACAATGTTCCTTTTTCATTCGCATAATAACAGCAATACAAATTAGATGGATGAAAGTGACTGACCATTTCCACGTGGATAGTTCCAAAATAATATGATTCTTATTACTATGAACATAAACAGACAAAACGTACTGAGAGAAGACGAACAAAGAGATAAAAGCGAGACGAAGAGACAGGAGCATGGTGCGCCCCAGACAAAGGAATTCCGTGTTCGAGTAAAAGGAGTGAAGTTTCCGAGTGAATAATCACATTTCCATATCACACCGGAGTACAAACAGCTTGAAATATTGACAATCAACAGGTGCTTGAACAGCACACTGCGAATGCGCGGATGTTACGTCATCACAAACGAATCTGAATCGCAAAACGTGCTCTACGAGACGCCGAATCTATTCAACTGAGATTTTGTGAATTATTGTATGGATTTCACATTCCATATTCACATTATTCTGGAGATATACAGGTTGATTCAAAAAGTGTACGACATGAATTCTTTATAATGGAGAAGCTTAAGCAAACACATTTGAACAAATAGAGAATAAAATGAGATTAGAACCAAATAATTTATAGTAGAAAACTATTCAGCGTTGATAAATCTGGCTCGCTGTAAAAATATTTGATCGAGTCAGACATTAATTAGGTCATAAGTTTCCGAAGCTGATTTCTCGATTTGGATCAAAGTTTGAAACAAACTTTTTATTCCGTTTCATCATCCGTTTTCGAAATCCATCAATTCGTCGGGAGCCTTCATTCAGGAGACTGTCACTTGCTACTGATCTAACATTCCGCGTTGATTTTCTAGAACAATTTAAGTACATAACAAGCTTTCAATTTTACATGCGCAGGAAGATATATCTCCTTGTATTAAGCAGTGGTAATTCCTGCCTAAAGACTTTTTAAGACATCCATGTAAGTGATTGCAAAATTCATTAGATTATTGGATGTATACATTTGTGATGTTTGGTTTATTTTTCAGACAAGAGCAGTCTTGTAAGAATTGTGCAACCGGTTGTTATTTTCATAACTTTGTTGTAGAATGTAGATTTCTATCTAAGGTGTAACATACCCTGGGTACATGTGTGATATAATATGATATGATGTCTCTGACATTGTAGAACGTAACTTAATCCAGCACACATATCTGATCTCTTTGACAATAGCAGTACCGGACTAAACATAATTCCTGTTCCAGATAACTGAGACGTACGCATTCCTGCCTCGTGAAGCTGTAACACGATTTTTATTGGGCTGCACGGAATGTCAGCGACGCCCGAGGTCGCCCAGTCCTGCTACTGCAGCGCTGCCACCAAGTTTGCCTAATCCCAGCCCGAGCCCGACGTTACCGTTGCCCCCAGCAGCTGCCCCAAGGGCTTTGACGGATCGTGGACCTGCAGCGCCTCCTCCAACTCCATCACTTCCGGCAGCGCAGCCTCCAATTGTCATACATGTCCATCAGCATCAAAGTTGGTAAGTTGATTATTAAAACGTAACTTAATCAGAAATAATACAATCCGTATTTTTTTATTTTGCAGTTCTGAGCAGCACAATACAACTTCGTTGAATATATCCCAAACTCAAACTAAACTAGACATTCCTTTACGGACTAGCACTCCTACTCTCTCTGAACCAAGCACTCCTCAGATTAAAACGCCAGAATCTGAAACTAAAAGGTCTTCCAATCCTTTGGATGTCTGCAACCTCACTTCAAGAAATACTCCTCCACCTCAATCCCCTACGACACCAATTCCCGCCAAGATTTGCACACCTCCTAAGAAAAGACACTTGAATAATCATGCAGAGCGTCCGAAATTGTGGTCGCCGGTGGAAAGCATCGCCAACGAGCAGAAGGAAATGAAAAGAAGTTTCTTGGATGGGGAAATAGATTACAGCTTGCCGATTACCACAACGTACTTGAAGTACATGAGAAGTCTAGGATGTACGGATGAGGATGCTTTGCAGTTGGAGAAAACTGTGAGTGATTTGTTACCATTTTATTATAATTACATTGAGTTCATTAAGTACACACTATATTGCAATTATTTCAATTATTATATGATGAATCGTTAATTGTACACAATTCCACAATAAACACACACCATTTTTTATCATTCATGTCTTTCATTTTATTGTTATTTATGTATATACTGAGGCATCCCTGTCTGGGCGCCATTTTTTGACGGTAAGTGCCGTTGTGCAGACAACTTGTATCCTGCACACTATTTTTTTATGGTTCTCTTCAGCAGCTTGAAGTACAACTTTGAGACACGACGACTACTTAGACCGATTATGGTCCACGTAAAGCTAAGTTTGGAAACCGTTGCGGCTTGAACACTCTAACTGTGTTGAAATGATTTTTTTATTTTTTTTATCCGATAATTAATTGATTGAGATCAAATTGTAACGAAACTCAACTCATTTGAGGGTTCAATAAATTTATTTCCACTGAAAGCTGCAATTATATAACTACTTATAAATAATCGACGCTCAACTAGGCACTGTTACTATACTCATTTATTATTCACACAGTAACACTATCTGAAATTTATTTTCACTGCTTCTTATTTATTTGAATTTTACTCGCTTAGTATCTGAACTACAATAATCCCTTAGCTCGTTTTTTTTTTTGGGTTTTTACATCCCCGCCTCGAGTTTCTCGAAGCCTCTAGAAAATTCTAGTGGGTCTCCAGTAATTCCACCAGATGTCACTACGTCCTTGCAGTATATTATTCAGTTGCGTTTGCCCCTCGTTTATGCGGCGTCTTGAGATGGAAGTCTAACCTGCAGGAATTCTGTTCGTTACAATACTTTTAATCTAACCTAATAATTGCAAAAAACGTGGAATGAAAAATAATTCACTTTGCCTGTGATTTTATCTTTCACAAGACTGCATTAATCTTAAATCAGGTTGCTTGATATACGAAAGAAAATAGAAAAGAGATCACTTTATCACAATATTCATCATGTTAAGGGTTGCCACCCGTCTTCATTTTCCTGAAAATTGTTATTTTTTCAAGGATTTCAGATTTTTGAATATTCCAATTCCCAGTTTCATAGTTAGGATAGGTACTCAATTTATTTATACTTTAAGTGTAAGCGATCCCACAAAATATCGAGAAATTCAAAATTTGAAAGCTATCTGTCTCCCACTTTACACGATCATATCTTTACGTACAATTTTACATGTAATATTTGACAATTCATAGCTGCATTTTATTTTTACTTAATCCTAAAGCCTATCTACCTTTTCAGGTGTAAGGCTGGTGGTTTCTACTGTTCTTGTTCATTCTTCTTCTTCTATTGGTATCCGCTTCCAGATCTCCTTCCATTTTTCTCTCTTTTTGCTTAAGTGGCCTGCTTCCTCCCATTTACAGACCCTCTTTTTCAGTGCTTTCTCCACTTCTTCTTTCCATGTTTTTCTGGGTCTTCCTCTCTGTTTTGTTTTTGTTGTTCTTGCTTCGTACACTTTTTTTGTCGTTCTATCCTCTTCCATTCTTTGTATATGTCCCCACCATCTTAATTGTCCCTCTTCTATTATGTTTTCTATCGGTTTTACATTCAGTGTCTCTCTATATACCTTGTTTCTTATCTTGTCCAAAACTGTTTTCCCTTCTATTTTTGTCAGGAATCTCATCTCTGTACTGTTCAATTCACTACGTTGTCTTTCTGTTGTTGTCCAGGTTTCGGATCCGTAGGACAGGATAGGCACAGCTACTTTTTTTGTATATTTGTGCTTTGGTTTCCTTCGGTATTTCTTTATTTGTTAGTATAGTATTCTTCAAAGCGTTAAAAAGTCTACCTGTGGCTCCTGTTCTTTCGTTTATTTCATCATCTAGTTTCCCGTCATAAGTCAGTATTATTCCTAGGTATTTAAACTTCTTGACTTGTTCTAAAGTTTCTCCTTCTAACTTAATTGTGTGTTTTTCCTCGTTTCTGCTTATGATCATCGATTTGGTTTTATTGGGGTTAATCTTCATGTTGATTTTTTCGAGATGTCTTCTAAATATTTCTAAGTTCTTGTTTAGTGTGTCTTCGTCTTTTCCTATTATTATCATGTCATCTGCATAACATGTCTCTATTATTTTTACGTTTTCCATTTTCCACTTTCCTATTATGTATTCTTTCGCTTCCTTTCTTGCTTCTTTTATTGCTTTGTCAATCACTAGTGTAAAGAGTAACGGACTTATATGCAGCCTTGTCTTACTCCTTTTGTAGTTTCGAACATGTCTGATGTTTCTTTCTTTGTTCTTACACAATTTTTGGTCTTTTTGTATAAACTTTGTATACCCATTATTATGTTAATATCTACTTCTCTTTCTCGTAGCGTGTTCCATATGTCTTCTCTATCCACTCTGTCGAACGCCTTCTCTAGATCTATGAAGCACAGATGCACCTTGTCTCCTTGTTTTATTGTTTTCTCACTCACTTGCCTCATTGTACTTATTGCGTCATTAACTCCTCTGTTTGGTCTGAAGCCAAATTGGTTATCTTCTAGGGATTTTTCTACTTGGGTCCTTAGTTTCTTCTCCAGGATTCTTGCAAACAATTTCGCCGCTGTACTTAAGAGTGTTATTCCTCGGTAGTTTTGGCATTCTTTTATGTCACCTTTCTGTTTATATATGGGGCATATAATACATATTTGCCAGTCCTCCGGTGCAATTTCTGAACTAATTACTTTATTGTAAATTTCCTTCAACCTTTCGCTGCACTTTATGTGACCAAATATTCTCAGAATATTTGATAACATGACAGCGACAGCTAACATACATATGTGTGGTGGCAATACTTTAGACTTGGAGCAACGAACAACTTCACTTGTATTGTTGTTCCGTGTAAATTTATTCAACATTATCAATTTTATTATTTTCACATCTTTCATAATAATTTTTAACATAAACAAGAAAGATCCTAACATTGGCACATAGCACACTGACAGCTGCTTGAACCATAATAAGAATGAAGTTAAATGCTAAACGTGATTCACTCAAGCCAGCAACCACAGACTTCAAAGTCCCTAGATATCACCAAAATTTGATGAAAATGGCCTTGAAGAATGTGAACAGGCTATATTCCAACTATGTTTACAACTTCTGTAAATTTCTGTCACTTTACACGATCAAATATCATTGAACAAGAAGATTACATGTATATTTATAACCGTGTAAAGTGGGCATCTGTCATAACTTAGATGAAGAGGCTCCGTTTTTTTGTACAAAATACAAATAATATAAGATCACCTATTGCTATTTATTAAG
Organism: Dromius quadrimaculatus; assembly: GCA_963989225.1. NCBI lineage: Eukaryota > Metazoa > Arthropoda > Insecta > Coleoptera > Carabidae > Dromius > Dromius quadrimaculatus. The sequence continues at coordinate 13,150,054 of OZ022328.1, forward strand.
AGCCTATAGTTTTGTTTGATCACAAATCAGTTGCTTCGAAATGAGTCAAAGCCACTTCAGGACCTTACAAATTCAATAGTGAGTTCTGTTCCCTGAAAAGTGTTGTAAAGTAAATATTATTTTCATATCACTGTATCTTATTTACCTGCATGATTTCGGAATCTCCTGCTGCTGTTTTGCCTGTTTATTTCTTGAAAGGTACGAATCAATCCCGTGTAAAATCCAACGATTATTCTACACAAGTATTAGAATATTTAACTTTATCTGTGGGCCTACTGCGTTATAGCTTGTCCATCTTTCATTTGAAAGAATGACTTTTAAATCCCTCCATAAATACTAATCGCTGCTACTGTAAAGAACTCTTGGTTTCAAGCAAATATATGATTTTCGCAGATTATAAAAAATATGAAAGAAAGAAGAAACTTGGTTGAAAATTATTTAAATCTAAACATGGATTATTTTGTTGTATCCTCATGAACACGACCGTAGTTACTCAGTAAAACGTATTACAGGACAGTATATAATTTTCATTTTTCTATCTGTACTTTGAAGAAGTTTTACCTAATATCGGTGAGGTTTCCAGTTAATTGATGTCGAGAGTAGTAATCGCTTTTAATCATTGCTAATTACTGAGATTATCCGTTATGAAGAAAACGAAATGTGGGAATTCAGTCAAGAGTTTTATTTTAATCTATTCTACAGTTTCGGTCCCACCTGGACCATCTTCAGGAAGTGAATAAAATTAATGTGTGTATGTGTTGACATCTGTGTGTAATAATAAGTTAAATAAAAGTCGGAGTAATATTTTATTTAACTTATTATTACACACAGATGTCAACACATACACACATTAATTTTATTCACTCCTGAAGATGGTCCAGGTGGGACCAAAACTATAGAGTAGATTAAAATAAAACTCTTGACTGAACTCCCACATTTCGTTTTCTTCATATCATCTAACAGTCAGCATTATCTACTACTAGAAAAAAAAAAGTTTTATTTCAATTTAGATTATCCAGTGCAGCAGTATACATGCTAGCTTTACTTTCTTATTTTGTGGTTTTTGTTCTACGTTCGAAGATAAAATGTTCAGGCCGTGGTTAGATGCAAGTGTTTGTGAAGAAGAGGAACAAGAAAACAGTGACAGTGAGTATGGAATATTGAATGTTTCGAAACCTATACTCTCTGGCCTCTGCAAGTACTTCTCCTTGTGATTCCTTTCGTTCACATCTTCCACGAGCACGGTCAACAAATTGTTATTAATATGTATAACATATTAAAATCTTAGATTGGACACGTTGCAGAATTAAAAAGAATCACATATTTGATTAATGTACGAGCACAGTAAAAAGGGTTAATGGGCTGACAGTAGTACCTAACTCACGGGTGGTCATGAAAACCTAATAATTAATTATATACTTATTTTATTGAAAAATAATGTGCATTATTTCTGCCAATATTTTCTGTTGCACAGTTCAGTATTGTACATGCGTTATTAAGCTAAGATTACAAGAACAAGATGAGTACTTTACTGAGTGATTACGGTCGTGTTTATGAGGGTAATCCCTGTCTGTATTTGAATAATTTTCAAGCAATTTTCATCTTTCCTACATATTCTTTGTAATCTGCGAAGAGCATATATTTTCTTGAAACCAAGAATTCTATACAGTAGCAGCGACTAATGTTTATGGCGATATTTAAAAGTCATTTTTTCAAATGAAAGATGGATAAACTATACAATATAACTTACCTGACATCATTAACGTAGCTAGAAAAGAGGCAAAGAGGGCAATACCCACCCTACGAAACTCATTGCCCACCATAGAAATCGTGACTTTCAACTTTACTGCAGATTTGAGGAAGACACCACTTTTAGTCCAGAAGAATAAGCAAAAAATATTTGCATTTAGAAGTGAACAAGATTATTCGCAGACAGTTAATTTTTCGGGAACTAATGAATGTATTGTAACGTTATTTATTCTGATTTAGGGAGCAAAAGTTACTAAATACTACTATTTATTTTTATGATTTATTAAAATAATAAATTAGATAACTAGCACTATTCCTAATAAATAATTCTAATTTAAACTAAAGATTATTACACTACACTATAAATTAACTTTAATTATTTATGTCAATATTGACTTATTTCAAATAACACAATTAATTTCAACCACTAGCAGTCCATATTATAAGTTCTCTGAGCCAAAATCAATCATACTCCTTGTTGAGTCGGCGAATATATGCCGTGGATCTCTCCCCACTATGTTTCTCCCGCAAGCGTCCAGACTTTTCTAGAAAACGCTAGAAGGTATACCAGCAATTTTCTAGAAAACAAATATATTCGCTTCTATTTCTTGATGTAACATATTTCCACAATAATTCTAAGCACCAGTAAAGCCGAAATGACTAATTTATAGACTTAAATTCGTTACAGTATTATTATTCCATTCAAAATTTGGAGGGTGCATCATAGTTATATCCGCATTTCATGCAAGTTTTCGCGTTTTCGAGCAGATAGTTGAAAATATCTTTGGAGCTGGATATTTTATCAGAAAAATTCACATAAAAAAAAGCTATGTAATTGAATTTTCTACGAAATGATTCATTCTACGATGTCGATTCTCCGCAATTAATGAAAAATCATTATATCCAAACATAAAAATCTATCAAAAATCAATAATGTTTCAAGAAAGATGGTCGGTATTCTCACCTCTTAAAATTGAAGTAAATGAAGATAGTGCCATAGTGAAAACAATAAAAAATAAAATAGAAAAGATAAAGCATCGAATTTTGGGAAGAAGCGCCTCTTCAAGAGGTGAAAATAAAAAATAAATTTTATTAACAAACATGTTCAGTGATAACATTTACTATGAGGACCTTTCTTTAAAATATAATTTTCTGCACCGTTTTTTCCCATCAGCGATTAACGCAAATAATGATTTTTCATTAATTGCGGAAAAACCGTGAGGAAAATCAGTATCGTACAATTGATTGTTTTGTAGGAAATTTGATTGCGAAACTTTTTTCTATATACATTTTTTTGATAAAATCAATAGTTCTCGAGATATTTGAAATTGGGAGAAAAACGCTATAAATAAGTGATAACGTGAATATAACCGTGATACATCTCTCAAATTTTGGTCGGGTCTTTAATACCTCAATTTATTTGCAGAAAATCTTGCTGAACTCCGAAAAAGCCTCTTTTTTCTGCTAATTCCTAATTAATTTACTTCGTTGGCCGATTCTACTAAATAGTTTGCTAGAAGTACCAAATTTGAAACCTTGTGGTGGCTGATCAGCTAGCCGGCTGTCCCTCCCTAGGAAAACTAACTAGCTATGCCAATGCCTGACATTCAATTAAATCAAAAGAGCTTTCCTATTTCCTTTGTTCTCCAGTCGTTTAGATATTTTTATTTACAGGATAGTGTCCAAGGCACCGACCATCAGCTCCCCTAAAAAAATACCTAAAGTCACATAACAAACAAATTTTCTCTGATTTTGATCATTTCTTTGTACGTGAAAATTTTCGGAGTTTTCTAGGTCTCAACATCTTGCTATGGCAACCCTAATCATATTGTCCTTTGACGTGAATACTTCTTCAAATATGCTTCTGTACTTGGAAGGAGCATAACAGACAATATGGAACACAATTTCGTGTGACACTTCAAAAACATACCGCGTAATAACTGTAGAACTGAAGAATTCATTCCAGCTAGTGATGACTGTAAATTCACATGTGGAATGAGTTCAAATATTAAATGGGAACCACTATTTTTTTCAGTTGCTGCCTTTTTCAGGACGATAGTGTGAAAACCGACTCCTGAATTTGTATTTTTGTGAAACTTATCAGGTTTTGATTTTTAACAATTTATAAGATTTTGTGTTTGATTATTGTATTATTATATGCAAAAAATATATTCCATGATGTACAAGTAAGCCATGTGATGTCCACGTAAGATTTTTTTCCGTTGAAGGATTGGTTTGCGGTCATTACTCGTGATGAGTATATTTAAGAAATAGGAACACCTAAAGACATCGCTGTAAGCATTTCTAACATCAATATTGTGCAAATAGAAATATCCAGGCGTCATGTATTGAATCTAGATAAGAAAATCCTGAAAATGACGAGTGAAGCTCCTCATTTTTAATGTGTAAACAATAATTTTTTATTTTGTTTAAATGTAAATTCATGCTCGGTTTAATATTACTTATTGGTAGTTATGCTGATAGGAGAACATCAGAAATTAATTTGTACGAATGTAAGCGTGTAATCCATAACTGCACATGCTATAATTAAAAGCAAATCATTGCCGACTTGCTTCTACATATTTTATGTTAGGAATCAATATTTAATGCGTTTTAAATTGACGATTTACAATTCCAATTGCAATAATCAATTCAGTAATAAAATAAGTGCGGCGATTATAAAAATAGAACAGTTTGCTCTAACTGAAACAGCATCACAAGCTGGTCGATAGCGGTTTTTGCAAATAGTGTGGCTATAGATCAACCTTGTTGCTTTTGAAATAAATTCAAGGTGGAAAAAATCTAAACGTTCACCGCGATCTTTTTCAGTCGGGCCTTCTACTTCTTGCAACCGGTTTCCCGTCATAAAACTGCAACTGTTCTTTCTTCGAGGAGACAGGAGTCTTAACATGAGTTGAGACTTCCACATGAGACTCTTATGAAGTACCCAACATTTATTTTCCACATTCAATTGAAGAGGATATTGATAAGTTTGAAGTGTGATTGGAAAGTCTTGAAACTAGGCTTGAAATTTAAAAATGGCTATATGCGATAAATTTTCCTCAATCAACGATCTTTTCACTTCTGAAAGCATTCCTAGAAATTTTCTTTCTCAATATCTTCAGCAAAATTTTCGATCTAAGAAATAGATCGAAGCGGCAGAAGAATAGGATGATTGCGGAAGCACAAAAATTTGGAAAGTGGTCAAAAATTCAAACCAACGATTCGTCACCTACAATAAATCTTTTTAACAAATCTGAGTCATTTTCAACCCGATTACAAAGTTCTTGTTTTGAAGTTTGTGTTCTAACAACAATTTTAGAATGTTCAAATCTCCATTTAAAATTAACAGAAGCGCGTGAAAACTGCGATTCAATTTTTTAGCTATTACTCTAGTTGTAATTCGACGATCAGTGCGCACTCGATTGCGAATTTTATCGATGCTTTCGTTGGTTATTGAAGTTGAAAGACTGCTCTACCGGCAATCATAGTCGGCTGATTCGCGACCATTTTTGAATATATTGGACCAGATAACAGTATTCATCAATAAATTAGCCGATAACAGAAAACATGTCTTTACTTACTAGACTTTCAATCCGTGGTGATATTTTTAGAACATTTCAAGAACCAAACAGCTCCCATCTTCATATGCGCAGGAAATTCATCCCCTTGCATCGAGCAGCAACGACTCCTGCTTAAAATTTTTCAGTTGTACCTGATATATACAGAGTGATCAAAAATGATTGTCCGTGCCGCCTTGTTCTGATTTTTTCTTTGCCGCCTGCTTGAGATAGTGAGCTTCAAGTGACAGATGACAGTTCCTCTGAAAACACTATTCTAACCTAATAATTTGGTAGAATAATAATAAATTTTCAATAATCATTCAATAATACAGCTATTTACTTACTTCCTTGTTTTTTGAATCAGATTATGGATAAATCCGTCATAAAATATGCAAAATATTCGCCACTGTCTTCTTAAAATGTCGGTAACGTAGTTATCAAAATAAATAAATTTATACTAACTTTATTCCATGAAGATAGTTTTGATCATAATGCGAACTTTTGCCAGTCACGTGACAGACAATCATTATTGATCATTCTGTACAAGCTGATCGTTTTAAGTAGTAAACAATAGCCATCTCGGAAACTATAAGATAAACATAGTTGATTAAATTTGAAGACAATTTCTATATCAAGAGACTATTTAAATGAACAAAAGTTTTTCCACCAGTAGCTCTCAAAATAAGGGACCCATTTTTTTAAAATTTTAAATGGCAACGTATAATTAATAGGTAGCGATTTTTTCCTGATTTCAACGATATAACATATACATACCTTTATTGAACGATTTTTCAAACAAGGACCGAACGACCATCATTATTGTACAGGATGAAGCTGGCTGCAAAAGCCCAAGACGTAGTCTCGTGCAGTTAACTTCACCCGTGACAATAAAGACGATCGTTCAGTGTCCCTGTTGCATACGATACTTTTTGTAGCAGGTGCACCGAAGTACCCTATTTCTGAGGTGTTTAAATGAATTTAGATGTATTGAAACTATCTCATCAATTTTACAAATAAATTTTTGCAATTGCGATTACATTCACAGTAAACTAATACTATAAAGCATAGCTTACCTGACTTATTTTAATAATTGATATTTTTCACAATTTCTGTGATATCACGTTTATAGCAAATGCAAACTTTATAACAAACACATCTCATGATACAGATTTTTTCAAATGTCGATTTGATATTATAACAATGAGATTTAAAAATACCAACGGCATCTATAATTCACAATTATCATTTTTTCGCTCTCCGTAGGGGATTAATACCCATTAAATCCTGCTGACAGGGAATTATTGATTATTATCTCCATGGTTTGAAATTGAGAACTTTCGAGTAATCATTACTGGAGTTCTGAAAATCCAATATTGCTTAGTGGAACAAATTCTCAACGAAAATTTAGTGTTAATGTTTAGTGCTGTATGTCAAACAATATAATATTTTTTTCATATGTATGAAGATACATTAACGTTATAACGTTATTTACAGTTTTTAGGATACGTTTTGTGAAATATTTTGGTTAATTTACCCCTAAACCTTGTGAGCGAAATTCATTGCCATCAAGACGGAGCACCTGCACAATTGTAGCCAGGTTACAGAATATCTTAACGAAAAGTTGGTGAGAAATGAGTGGGTACAAATAGTCCTATTTCATGGCCTGCAAGGTCTACGGATTTACTTTCAGTTATAAGGATATTTAAAAGATGAAGTTTACAAAAATATTCGGGGGTAATACCACTATCTGATTAATTTTTAAGCATGAATGGTATTTAGGGGGAATATTTCTCGAATGTCATGAAATAAAATTCGAATTCATTGAAATGACATAAACTGCCTCCAAATACTGTTTTAGGATTTTTCTGCATTTATTGATTCAGCTCTCATTATATTTTCGTCGATTTTGTCTTCTTCAATTGTACCAAACCGATTCATTTTGACGACGTTTGACAAATACTTAGAAAAAATTGGAATTGCTACTGACTGACATTTCTAATTCACAATCAAACAAAACGTGCTTTATTTGTTTGTGTTGTCAAAATGGTTTGTTATTGGAAATTTCGCGTTGCCTCGACAACGTGAAACTTCCACCGTAATCTCTTGATAATTTCACTTGTCTTATGGAATAATTTACATGAATTAAAAAATTGTATTAAATCTTTTTCTAATAACGTTGGCGGAAGAACACTTCAATTAGTGAGAAGTAATTTATATTCTAGATTTATATATAAGTTATCGAACTTTTCATAATAATTTAGTTTATTTTTCTTATTTATTTTATAAATATTCTGCACATGACGCTTGTCATTTTATTAGTTTTACTTTTATGCTAAATTGAAAAGAGAATAAAATAATTTGTTTTCCCACGGCAACCTTTGTGTAAACATATATATATATATTTAATTTTCTATCTTTATTTAAATTGATGTCAAGAAAAGTATCTCTATTGATTGACATAATAAAAAATTTATGCTGCCATTTAAAATAAAAAAGTTGGGTCCCATATTTTGAGAGCCACTGGTGGAACAAAAATTCGAATATCTATTTAAAATACAGAAATACTATTCAAAACAAGATTGAATCTTATTTGAATGAACTTGAAGACAAAATTTCTTTTTAATTAATAATTTTAAATTATATCATGCAAGTCTTTAGTTGTTCACTGGCTTTAAACGAGTTAGTATCTCGAGCAATCCAAATGCAGACATTTATCAATTTATAGTGGTAAACATGGAACAATATATTGAATTTTGTAGTGTTATATGTGAATATGTGGTAAATATAGTGACCAAATTTTGTCGGGAAAACAGCCTGTAAGGTAATAAAACAATTACAATAATTAGAATAGAATATTGTTAATATTGCCCATGAATCAATCATAATTATGTAGCTCTACTTATTGATAAAATAATAATAAAAATATTATTTTTATACTCAGCAAATTACTAATTACACAAGTAATCACGATAATTATTAAAAAAATTCAGACTGTTTGAACTCTTTTACATTTTTGCAAGCTATAGATTATTTGGTAGACTATTGTACATTCTTATTCCTTCTTTGAATATAGATTCAAAGCCATTTTCTACAAATAGTATCATAACTACAAATATTACAGCTTCTAGTACCTAACTATAAAATAAGGAGGTAACAGCTTGTTATCAAGTTCAAATATAAATATTAACACTCCAATATTTATAATATAATATACAGAGTGGTACCTTGTACAATATTAAAAATCCTTGAAAAATTGAAACTTTACTCATCAAGCGATAAATAAAAGTAGTGAAATATGACTTCTAGTGTACTTGCGATATTATTAATTGGAAAACATTTGGAAATGTATATTATACTAGCTGACCCGGCGTACTTCGTAACGCCACAGAATTGATAAATTCAGATTGCAAGATACTTGAGCCTATCTTCTATATCAGGACCATATAACCCGAAAATGATAAGGAATTAAGGACATGTCAAACTGTGGAAAGATCTTCTTTAGTGAGAAATCAATCGAAATGGGAGATTTTGTATTTGGCCGAGACTTTGCATTTCCACTGAATGTCTTTCGAGTTTATATTACTTTTTTTGTTCATTAATTTATTAAGGAGAGTATATATTAAATATATGAATTTTACACGACATTATACAGGAGTAATTATTATATTGGTCATAACGTGTCTATTCGAATATAGACCTAACCAAAATGTAACAATGAAATGAATATGCATATGCTGGGAATAAACCAAGTTTACCAAACTCGCTTCGTTCTTATGGCGGTTTACTGTTGAGCGACGTCGCTTCGTTCGCACGGCTGCTTGCCTTTAATTGAGTTTGCAACGCTTGCACGACGTCTTAACGTTGACCGAACACGCTTCGCTCGCACGGCATCTTACCGTTGACCAATCTCGTTCCGCTCGCACGACGTTCTACAGTTGACCAAGCTCACTTCGCTCGCACGGTAGCTTATAGTCCACCGAGCTCGTTTCACTCGCACGGCAGCTTGCCGTTAACTGAGCTCTTTTCGCTCGCGCAGCAGCTTGGCATTGACCGAGCTCGCTTCGCTCACACGACAGCTTACAGTTATCCGAGCTTGTTTTGCTCGCACAGCGGTCTACTGTTGACCAAACTCGATTTGCTCGTACGATAGTTTACTTTTGATCGAGCTTGCTTCGCTGGCACCGCAGCTTACCATTAACCGAGTTCGCATCTCTTGTAAGTCGTTTTAACGTTGACGGGGCTTGCTTCGCTTGCATGGCGACCTATTTTTGACTAAGCTCGTTTCGCTTGCATGGCGAAAAAAAGCAGCCAATGGGACCTGAAATTTACAACTGATATCAATCTAATTTTCGATATAAACTTTGATGAAGTAATGAATTATAGTTAATTATTTGAGTCATTAATAATATACACTCTTCCCATCAAAGCAGAAAAAGTCATTAAAAAAAAATAGCATATTTATATATAGATTTTTTGTGCCACGAACCGTCTCGTACGTCTCCAGATCACTCTATTAAAGTTTCACCACAATCTGATCAATGGTTTCGGAACGCATAAGGTACAAACATACAAACATTGATTTTTATTTATATAGATTGACTCCAATGTTACTTTCTACTATGCAACGCCGTTACATTTACGTTTAATGACTTCCAAACAACATCTCAAAGATATTTGTATTCCAAAAAACGCTTCAAATTTACAATAGCACTTTCCTAGTAATTCGGACAATTTTCAAGAGGGGGCGATACCAGTGACGTACTAGTGACATGATATTTATCAGTGACGCTAAAACAGTGTTTTTTTTATGGTAATGATTGTAAGATTAGCTTGTAACGCATGCACTTTGGAAACATATCCCTAAATATAACTGAATTGCGCTGCGCGCGTCTGTGAAATCGAATTTGAGCCCGAGACAATCGTGAAGGATGCATTAAACACGTCATGCTGTGGTATGTACGTGAAGTCGAGAATATTATTATGAATACCAAACACACATATCACATACGCTCTCTGTATTTTGAATATTGACTACTTTTCACATACAGACACTTAATTATGAATACGGAGCACAAATCTTACGTGCAATCATTTTATTATGGATACTGAACACTCATATTACATTATTGTGAATAATCGAATTGATCGTATAACTAATTTGATGCTTATAAGCTGTAATTACAAACGCACTTTCTAGTTTGACCTAGGCGAGCCCCGAGCAAGTACTACAAGATTGTTATGTCTTATACAAAACTATATTCACTTACAAAACGGATACATATTAGCAATTAAATGTCACATATATAAACACCGAGTATCCACTTAACAATGACCAAGTTGGATTCTTAATTTGTTTCTTTTTCTATCTATTGAAAATAAAAATGTAGGAATGATAAATGTTTTTCTTTCAACAAAATTTTATGATTTATGAATAATTGGGTTTTCGACTTTTTTTTTATAAGAAGAAACAATACATGAACATCTTATCTAATACAATGAATGTAATCAGATAATTCATGCTATGATTCATAAACTTAGAATTTGATGTTTAGAAATCAAAGTCTGTAGAAACCTCAGAAGTGCTTGGTGGCGCTGATTAAGAGTGCGTGCAGCGGGTGAACGGCCCTCACGTCCTCTGCCTCTTTCCTGCTCACCCCTCGTCCTCAATCACAGCCAAGCCCTTGCTTCTAGTACAGTCCAAAGAACAACACCATAAACTCAAAGAGTTCATACCATGAGTACAACATACATACAAGACTATACACATACGTGGGGTTTCGCAGAAAGAAGACACTGGACATAAAGAAGCAAAAATAGAAAACTATTCCCTTCTTACATTTCGCGTCATCTTATTACATACTAAGCCTAAGCAAAACAGAGGAAATTAAATACTCTGTTTCTTTGCGTATTTTGAAAGATAGGATAACGTAAATGTATTTGATATCGTAAAAGGTTTCTTTTGGGATGATAAATCATCTGCTGTACAACAAACAGCAAGATAGCTATAATTTCGAAAAAACACAGAAAATATTCAACGGTTCGGTAACGACGATGAATTGGTTACAATTATTGAATTTATGTTGCAGTTTTTATACCACTCATAATTTCTTAAGTATTGTATTCCCGTCAAATTAGTAGACGATAAAAATACATTATTTAAGCTTGTCTTTGGATTCGCTGGACAGTCACTATAACCTACCTTTGTAATCTAGTAATGTATGTGTTTGTTATTTATTTAATTCTTGATTATTCTTAGCAGAAATTTATAATTCAATCGTTGCCATCGGTGCGGTACTTTACATTACGTTTGTACGTTCATTTAGTTGTCGCTTGTAGCTAATCTCAAAATGATTAACGTTTCACGTGCTCGGGTTGAACCGCTGAACCTCAATGTAAGTTTAACAAGACTAACGTGATTAACAATCGATTGTTATTTATAGCAACCGAAGAATTTACAGCCTTCAGTAGCGTTCAAACAATACTTGAACTTTATTTTATTTGTTTTATTATTTATGACTTACGTTAATTGAAGTTCTTATGATTTAAACACAAATTGAGGGCAAATACAATAACGATCAAAATTTCGAGATGAATTCAAAACGTGATCAAAATATGGAATGATTTCAATGAAATATGAGAGTTACTACGCTTGTAATGTTTAGGCATCCGACTAAACATCACGCATGTATCACCTAATTATTATATAACAACAAATTATGATGATAATTTCGTAATCAATAACACCATTAAGTGCATGGAGGCGTGTTTATGGAAGAAGCACTCTTGTTCGTTACTTTACCCTGTTACTTGATCCAAGAAGGCTGGAGGCAGCAGGAGACAATAAGCACCCTCCCTGCTAACTTAATTGCTTTTGCTTACTTTCCACAAGGCTCTGGACATTTGAGCCGAGCTCTGGATAGACGATGAGGGACAGGGGACATTCTGACGCCAACCGAGTAGATTGATTAGTGCAGAGAGAGACACTCAGACATGGGCAGCTCTTATCAAAGAGATTTTTAGATGAAAATGGCATATTTGGACATCACAGCCACAAGGAGGAATAACAAAATTATATTTTTCTACAAGCATAAGCACAATTAGTACTTCAATAAATCATGATTTCAATGAGACGAAATCAGCCAAAAAGAATTAAAATTTCATTTAAAATCTGTGGAAATAACTTAATGAAGGTAATACATCGTTAATGATGTGAAATATTCGCATCGGAATGTAAAATAAAACGAGAAGGATTCCAATTTTCTATCGTACATATTAATTTCCTGCTCGAGGGATCGGTGCGGGTTTGGTATCCTGATCCCTGGAACCTCTCCTGAACCCTGGCACCTCTTCATCCCTGGGATTCGGTCACCCGGCATCCCCACCCTTTTCATTTATCTAAAAGTTCGTCCTTGGCTCGGACCCAAGATGGCCGCCCAAAAAGCTTTATAAAACGTGGTGGTGGCGGCAGAGTATCTCTCATGCGTGACGTCCCGTCTTCTCGAAAGCTCGTTATCAGATCCGGTGACCTACGTTCAATGTTCGCTGGATTCCTTCACGTCCCTACGATGTCCCGCACCCTTCACCGACACCGACAACATATTACAGCTCATTTCTCTAATCCGTCAAGGCTTTCGTCTCACTGACGCTGCCCTAAAATTTTTTTAATTCGCGTCTTTCTGTGCAAAGTGATTATTTTGGACGTAGGGTATGTAGGTTATGGATAAAGAAAAGACTACGTTACATTTAATAAAGATAAAATTCAATTTTTTTTGTATCTTTTTTATTCCAATAAATATTGTCACAAATTTTATTGTGAGAAATTTATTAAAACAGGATACAGTGTAAATAATTATTTTACAAACTCGTATGATCACAATTTCACTCACAGTTACTCGTATTGAAATCACTGAATCACTTATATACCTGAGCCGACAATGGGCCAACATTCAATTGTCTAACATTTGATGTCTGACAACCACCGAAAATCTAGTAACCGTAGGCTGTCAATCATGTCCGACAATTAAACATCGATTTGGTCAATGCTAACTAGGTTTACAGTTACAGCGAATTCAAATAAATAATTATGTGAGCCAATTATTTGAGATATTTCACATTTGTGATAATATATACTAAACAATAGAAAACTACTTTACGTTTATTCTATAACAAGTCAATAGATATTCAACGCGGCAGGTCGGTTATGTCGAAATTCGCGATAATTTGGAAACTAAACATTACTATTATGAACATATTTTCTTGTATCTTTTTTTAGAAATAATAGAAGATTGCCTGAAAAACTGAATTATTTTGATTAATTGATCAATCTATATCTGTAAAAGCGGAATACCACTCACTGATTCAACACAAAATCTCGAAAACTGCCTAACTGATTGAGCTGAAATTTAGCAGGTGGGTAGTATATCGGAAGTAGATGTCAGTTAAGAAAGAATTTTGAAACAGGGCCGAATTAAGAAGGGTTTATATAAAAGTTCTATATTTTTGTTGGTAGGGGTATGAAGTTTAGGAGTTAGGTAAACAATGTGGAAAGAATAAATACGGAAATATAATTTCGATAGGGTTGGATTGAGGTGGTACAGAGAGGACTAAATTTTACTCTGAGAGCTCTATTTTCGCGGTCAGGAGGTCAATTAATTTTCTTCATAAGTTCAGTGTTTTAATGTCGATGTCTGGATAAATATTACGATATGGATTGAGGATATTGAAAAGCACGATCAAGAATTTTGCGACAGGGCCAGATTAAGGGGTAATAAAGGTGATTGCAAGTTCATATTAAAGTTTCATTTGTTTGCTGTAATAGGCATGAAATTTGATATCCAGGTGGACAACGGGAAAAAATATATACTGTAATATTATTTATTTGACAGGGATGGATTAAGATAATCCAAAGAGGAATAGAACTATTTGTAGGATTCCTTCTGTTTTTGATGACATGTACTTGAATTATAAATATTTTCTTCGAAAGTTCGAAAATAATGTCAATGTTATTGTCATACTGTACTATGATTTTCACAACAGGGGTGGATTAAGGTAACCAACGAAGTATTGAAAAATACGAATTACCCTAAAACTTCGTAGGTGAGTAGTTTATGGGGAGTAAAGGTCAGTTGAGAAAGTATTTTACGACAGAGTCGAATCAAGTAGCCCGAACACGATTTAAAGTTTATAAGAAAGTTTTATGTTTTTGCTGTTAGAGTCATGACATTTAGTATTTGGTTCAACAATGTTGACACCGTAGCTTAAACAAAAAAATTAAATCGATGTGTATGTCTGAGATTTAGCAATAAGGACTTTTCCTCAATCTTATATGGTTATTTGCAAGATTACATAACTCAATCACACATTTTTTGAATCTTTGTCTGTCTGTCTATTTGTTTGTCCATCCTGATTTTCGAAGTAGTTATATAGATTGAGCTGAAATCTCCTATAGTTGTTTTTGATGCTTGCGAACAAATTTATGATATAGTTATATCAATGTACGGTAAATGGCGCACGTTTCGTAATTGATCGTGCGTGCATCGCTCGTCCGATTGCGTTGAAACTTTGTACAGATATTGCTGGCACTTACGTCAAGATTTTTGGCATAGTATTATCAATGTACAATAGGTCTCTAGCATGAAACCATCAACATATAATAAGTAATGCACGAGTTGTATTTGTTTGTTCGCGTATTGTCCATCCGACTGAGTTAATACTTGATTAAGAAATAATTTCAAATATACAAAGCACATTGTACAATCAGGTGCAGCACCCGATCGGACAATAGCAGCAGTCAATTATCATTTATTGTTTTTATTGATTTCAAAAAGTCCATCTTTATGTGGGTGAAAACGCGGGTAACAACTATTTCTTGAAAAAAAGATAGCTTTTAAATAAAAAACAGTACCACCCTGTGCAAATAGAAATATAAATCATCTGCGACCCTCAATTACACCTGTATCTTATTATTTTTTTTTTATTCAATGGATATGTTTCGAGGATGTAAAAAAACTGTGGAGTTTTCCATGAAACTATTGTTCCATTTTCAGCTAAATTTTCGAAGTATTCTGCACGAACGTAGATACATTTTTGCTTTTTCTTGTACTTATTTCGGGAGCAGTTATTCCACTCGTTTGCTGATACTGACAAAATTGCATTTATGAAGGCATCGACTGTTTCTTCGGGCATTTTTGATTTTTGGAAAAGTAAAACTCGTTGGGACTTAGGTCGGGACTGTAAGAAGGATGGTTCAACTATTCCACGTTTTGCTGCTCTAAAAATTTAATAATCTTGCGAGCTGTGTGCGAACTTGCATTGTCTTGGTGGAGGATGATTCGTCGTTCAGGATTAGTTTTTCGAAGCTCAGCAATTACTTCCGGCAAACAAATGGTTGTATACCAATCGACAGTAACAGTTCTTCGTTCTTGCAGAAGAATTGTTGCTATATGAACTGCTTTTGAAACAAATGTCGCGACCATCTTTTTGGACACACTTCGAAAATGGATGACTTTTGTCGGATTTTCTTCACCTTGAAACATCCAAACAGACGATTTTCGTTTATTTTTAGGTTTGTATGAGTAAATGTACACGTTTTTAGAGTTGCCTTCATCTGTTTTTCGGTCAACAGATAAGACATCGTACGGGAAATTAATTTTTTTTACACGCAATTCTTCATAGAAAATTTTTTTAATTGAGGTCTTTGAAAAACTCGCTTTATGTCACATGTCGATCTTCGTTGATGAGCTTGCGCACGGCATAGACGTTTTTTTGAGTGACTGTCGTTTTTGGAGAACCTTTCCTTGGCTCGTTGCTAAGACTTATCCGTCCACGTTTGAATTCTTCATATCACCGTGAAACTGTCGACTGATGTGGTACTTCATTACCGAAAACAGGAACCAATTCGGCGAGACATTCTTGTAGAGATAATTTTCTTCGAAAGTTGTAAAAAATTATTTCGCGAAAACTTCCTAGGGTTAAAAACATATTTCTGATAGCTTGTGAACTTTGAAAACTAGTTACAGCTAAAATATACATATCGTACTGGAACTTTGGATTTAAAGTCGGATTGAATTAACATACCTATCCAAGAAAAAAATTTATAACTTGCGTTGAATTTGTTATTAAGACTTGAAATTTTGTCAGAGTGTGGATTTAGTAGCTGCCACATACACATCAAATTTCAAGAAGATAGACAGTGATCTTTCCGAGAAATATTTAAAAAATCCAAAAAAGACTCTCCCGGAAAACGGCCATAAAAAAGTTATTAGCCAACATAGACAACTTTTATAAGAAGCTTTTCATTTGTCAAGAGTTACTCTACAATGCACTTAAATGGCGTTCCTATTGAGCTAGTGTAAGTATGAAAAAATCGATTGCAAAAAGCCGCGATAACGATTTTTTAAATATCAAGAATTATGGAAAAGGTTTCATGAATCAACAACATTTCCAACGGTCAGAATGTACGGAGCTGGTCCACGTGAATTGGGCGAGTCCTCCCGAGCGTAGCGACCTCCTACCATTGACCGCCGGCCAGAGTGCAGAAGTGCGGTTTTTGAAGCAAAGGTTCTATCACGGCGTTATGATTCTCCGCATGAGCAGTGAAATGATGAAAACTGACAAATTCTCGAACGACATCGACTTTCCTTCCACCAAATAGCCTCGATTGCTGTTGCTGCTCTCCAGCTTTCTTCTCTCTTTCGCCTCCACCCAAGCGGCTTCTGCTTCTACTATTGCTGCTGGCTGCCGTTCTACTTTCTCTCTACCCTTTACCTAAGCGGCTACAACTACAAGTGAATGATGCGTGGTAATAATATTGCTCTTTCGTAATTCATCCTAACATATTCCGAACTTTAATCTATTTTATATTTTTACATAATTTTTCATTAACGAAGAACATTTTTTGTTTTATTCACGCTTATTTGACTTACAATTGTGTATTAAATATAAGTAATACATTGCTTTTTACAAAAAATTGCGGCAAATATTCTTTCTATTGATGAAATGTGATTTTTGCAATCGATTTTTTCATATTTTAAATGTTGAGAAGGATCCAAAATAATTCAATGTTAGGAGAAGTAGGCTTTCAGGAATCCATTGAGATGTGAACTGACGAACGACTGTCGTTCGTCAGTTCACGATCCATGAACATGGCTTCGTTCTTGGGGGATTTGGCATAGTTCAATTCCTAAATTTCTTCTATTACAATTTTTGTGAACTTATAACATTTATGTTATTTTGATTTAAGTAATTAAACAAAACTTGACTATGTATACTTGCTGATGATGAGTACTTGTTACTCGAAACGTCCAATGTGAAATAAATATTATCGACATCTCAATGGATTCCTGAAGGCCTACTTTTCCTAATATGAGATTTTTTTATACTTACACTCGCTCAAAAAAATCGCCATTTGAATACGTTGTAGAGTAACTCTTGACAAAAGAAATTCAATCTGTAAAATTAGTCTATGTTGGCTTACAACTTTTTTATGGCCGTTTTTCGAAAAGGCCTTTTTTTGGTATTTTCCAAAAAGTTTATAGCCGATCTTTCTGAAATTTGTTGCGTATGTTGGAAGCTATAAATGCTATATTATATCAAAATTTTAAGTATCAATTTTAAACAGAACACGAGTTATGAATTTTCAAATAAATGACCAAAAATTACGATTTTTTGCAATTTACTCAGAAGCTACTGAATCGATCGGGGCTCAAAAAAGCTTATTTGGTTTCGCTTTTTATTGTACACTTTTTTACCAGAACATATTTTTCCGTCCGATGCATAGTTTTCTTGTAAAACGTAAAAAAACCGTTTTTGGCAGTTTTTGACACTTTTTTTGACAGCCTTCCTGACAACATAGTCGCGTACGAATGGAATATGTTATTTGCCACGTTATAAACTAGCAAATGAAGAAAAAATATTCCAAGTTATCAATTTTCTTGATTTTAACTTGTATTTGCGCTAGTCCATCCGACTATTAGCTCAACTAAATATGGAGATTGATTTCTTTGTTTTTACATTTGATTGGTAGTGCCATCTGTGAGCCAATATGCAAAATTAAATTGACAGCCCTCCTATTATTAAACAGAGTAGTTGGTTTCGACTGTCCAGCTTATATTTCTTGAAATACTGAAGATAAAAAAAAATTACTGAGAATATTTTTGAACATAAAATTTACAAGTTGATGTATTTTATTTTTCCATAATCCACCTATTGAATACCTACATTTTGGCATTAATCTTTCCCTAATTACTTATAATTAAATCTCACAGAACATTTGGGCGGGACAAGACTCTTTTTATCAATAATTCCATTATTTGCTGTTTGAGATTGAGTTTTTCAGTTTTTGAATGATTTGACAAAAAAAAATGCCCAAAATGAAAGAAATTCTCCAAAAGTATTATTTTTTTTTCTACATTATTCAAAATTTATATGGTTCCAAATATCACGATGAGGGTGCAAAATCGTTTACATCACTCTGCCCTTTCGAAATGTCATGATGGCACACCCTCACTACCCTAATATGATATTTCTTTATTCCGCTCCCTTCTCGAAAAATGTGGTATGGTAATGGAAAACTCGTTCAAATGTGGGAAGTAGTATCATTTATTTGATGGTGTTGTTTTCTTTCAGAACGATTATTTTATTTTTATGAATGTCCTGGTACGGTTTATTATCTATATAAAGCAATTACATAAATTGATATTTCGGTTGTAGAATTTTGTGATGTTTTTTATAGGTTTATTATCTAGTACTGTTCCAAAAAAATGATACTTCACACTTCATTCGTTAAATCTATTACAAATTTGAAAAGTATCAAAGATTATGTCAAGTTCTTAGAATTTTCTAACAACCAATTCATATTATTATCAAGAACACTTTCAGAAACAAAAGAACATTTACTTTTACGATTTCTCCGTAAGTTGCCGACAGCCTTATGGACTGTACATCGCGACATAATTACGAGCAGTTACACAAAAATAATTTACGGCTGTGCACCCGCCTTATTAAAATAGATCCCAGACATGGAGAGCTTCACGATGCTCTCTGGGGACTGTGGACAGAACTAGTGTCACTGCAAAAACCATCCCAGTCACGCTGGAGGAGAGCATGAAACGGAGGTACAGCCAAAGAGAAATTTCAAGTTAATGCTCATATGATAACAAAGAAACGAAACATTGAGAATTTTCGGAAAAATAATACTTTTGCACTGATTTATTTCTTACATTATTAATAAACTAATTAGCTGCAGTCAATGTAGAACATGGAAAAGGGAATATGTATTTCTTTCATATTTAATTCAATCATCCGGCTGTATCATCGTAATCGTAAGACATGAATTTTAGCGCATTTTTGCAAAAAAAAAAATGCTTTTATATTTATTTTGGCTATCTGGGTGGCTGACGTGACGCTGAGCTCTCAGCAACTACAGCACTTAGACTTTAAACTGGTACTCAATGAAAGCTGCGATTTCGTAGGCTTGCACAAACTGGTTGATTTTTTCATTCATTCACCCAGTTTGGGTAAGAAATTAAATAAAAATTCAAAAGGTAATTACTGCTGAACTATGCATAGTTAGAATCTGAAAGTTGCTGCTCACAATGAGCGACATGTCAGTAATTAAATTTTATACCTTAAATCTCGAAAAGATTTGGTTTAACACCCATTTTAGGGTAGGGACTATTTATCTTAATATCCCGCGAGTTACACAAGATATCGACATGCGGTTTTCGATGTTAGAATCAGAATGAGTTGAACTTTTGTTTTTATGATCAATTCAGGCCAGTACATGACCACTTGTTATTCATTTTCTTAAATCTGTAATTTTGGAGGTAATTACACCAAATTTCCAGGGATTTTTTTTATATAACTTTGTTCAAATTATTATTTTAGAGTATAGCACATGACCTTCCGACAGTCAATTACAAAACAATGAAGCTTGAAACTGGTACTGAATGAAAGCTGCTGTTTCGTAGGTTTGCCCAAACTGCTTGAATTAAGCATAGTGATTGTGGGAGATAGTAATTTGCCTGAACTAACAAGTATCCATAAACTGCCAAAAATGCGCTTTGATCATCAAGATGATTCTTTGATTTTTTTGTTTTAGAGGTATGATTCTAAATGCCACGAGTTTATGTTGTTTGAGACGTTCGCATTTACGTTACATATTATATGTTATTTCGGTATATGATTTGAAAAAAACTAATCCAGGGATTAATTTTGTCTAATTCTCTCTCTAAAATAAATTTTATTTTGCTTTTATAGTCGTTTATTTCTTCTAATATGTTCTGTTCTTATTGTTTATTTCGGATATTATTATCTAAAAGCTACGAAATAAATATTTATTCATTGTGTGATTGTGAGAAATATCACCAAATTATTTGGTATTTCAATTCATTATTGAATATCACACACCCCTGTTTTTATTGGACAGGGTAATACAATTACCCTGCAATGAAATGTTCGTATTGTGAATGCGTCAATATCCATTTTACATTTTAATGGAGTGAATTCAATTAATATTTGTCAACTTGTCAAAAATAGGTATTCAACAACCAAAATTAAATCAAAAACGGATTCCACTATGAAGCTAGAGAATTCTGATCGTTAAAACGTTGAGATGTAAGACGATTAAAAAATCCTGATGAAAAATTCACATTGTTATTCTGTGATCGTGGATCGCGGCATTGCAAGAAGTTGCAAAGCAGCCGGCGGCCCGTACTAAAAAGCAATCCAATGATGGCGTCTGCATCTTGCACAAGAAACACCATAGCGCCATTTTATAACAGCGGGGAACTGACACGAGGAGAACTGGTCTTTGTACAACGCAATCACGATCAAGAAAATATTTTTAGTTTTACAAGCCCAAAATGAACATATTTCTCCTATTTTATCTATAACTTTAGATCACTCTGCAAATCATTGCTTCAAAGTTATCAACCACAATATCAAACAAGTGATAGTTTCTAAATTTTTATCACTTACTCATTTATGATATACTTTCCTATTCTATGAAAGTTTTCCACATTTTTATTACCAGTATGAAGAAAAGTATATCTTCTGATGAAAAAGCTCGATGGAATAAATGGCAAACAACGTGGGGAATTCAGTAGCGGATAACGTTTTAGTTATTTTAAGTTCGTGGATATTTTTCGTGCTTGGCAAGGCAACGGTTAGAACTTAAAACACGTCGTAGTCTCATTAGTTTTTAGACGCGTCGTGGCTTCGCTTGCAAACGCGAGTGCAGCGTAACGACCGCGACCGAGACGTTCTATTATGTTGAGTCTTTACTATCGCCTCTAGTGTAATGCACTAGCTGAACTATACGCGGTTATGGAGAACACCGACTTGCTTTTTATTTTAATATAAATTACTTATTATATTAAAAAGAAAATGGCTCCTGCGGAATAATAATTATATTTTTGCGCTGTTCTTCTTTTCTTCGATTATCATTATTCGAAAAATTTTGATTATCTTGCACCTATTTTAGGCACAAACTAATTCTGCTGCTCTTCCAAGAATAACTTTTTTTGGTCTGTAAGTCCATATCACTCATCTCATATTTACATATTTATCTACTTAATTATGAATTATGGCGAAAAAATAGAGTTAAACTATGTGATAAATTATTAAGAGAATCAACTGGATCGATAGAGAAAAAAAACACTAAAATTGGTCAAGAATTACGACTTATATTATAACAAATAATCGTGCAATAATTTGTTGCTAATTTTAATTGAACTATACATGACTAATCATTATGAGAAACGATAAGGGTCCGTCGTGATATTTCACTAATCGATAGAGAGAAGAAAATCTGAAATTAATCGAGAATTAGGACTTGTAGTGTGTCTCTTATGAATAGATCAGGGGGCAGGCTTATTGAAACTGAACTATATGATCAATCATTATGACATTCATAATATTTAGCCAATCGAAAAGAAGTAGGATGGCTGAAATCGATCAAAAATTGCGACCTGTAGTGTGTATCATACGAACAGACCAAAGGACGGAGATGCATCTTAATTATGACAATTTTGATTAATTACAGCAATTCACCTATATTACAAAGCATTATGAGAATTGATAGAATTCTGTTCTAATATTCAACCAATCTATAAAAAGAAGAATAACTGGTAGACTAAGAGCTGATGACAGGGGGAGGGGATTCTCCGATTCTATACTATCTAAAGGTTATTGACCGTAACATCCTTCCCGGTCATAGTTCAAATTTTTTGAAGAAGTGCTATTTTGCCGATACTACATTTTGCATGCCTTTGTGACGTAGTAGCCTAGTACTGAAAGGCATGCAACTCGCAACAACCCAAAAGGCTCAAACCGTCGCGTGAACTTGTAAAGAAAAAATATAAAATTTCGTGGTTTCAAATGCATGTCAATGAGAAAAATAGAGGTTCCAGTAATAAAATCCTTGTGAAATAATTGGCATATGCACCCTTCGTTGGCATAAGAGTGATCACGGCCAATTGGTTTTACATATATCCTCACAATGATATCTAATAATCAGCATGGTTTTTGATATTTGATAAGTTGGATCATTTGACTTGTCCTCTTCATTCATCAACTTAATTGCTTCATAGTTCTATGAAATTTGTCAGTATCATTGGGTATAAATCTAAAAACTTCATACAGAAATCTGGAGTCCCTCAGGTATTTGTTTTGGGGCCCTTATTGTTCAATATTATTATCAATATTATCAATGATATAACTGAAATCATTAACGTTGAACATTTGTTGTACGCTGATAACCTGAAGCTGTTTCCAATATAACCTATATCACTGACTGCGAAAAGTTACAATCTTGTCTCGATAGGATACATGAATGGTGTATTACAAACAAACTTCATCTTAACATTTCGAAATGCAATATTATGACTTTCATCAAAAAACATAGTCCTATTGTTTGTGAGTAGTATAAATAACTCACCTTTCAACATGCTCGTGATTTGTACCGACCTTGGCGTAATATTCGACTCCTCTTTATCATTTGCCAACCATATTTCTTGAGGTACACACATCAATTCCTCGTCATCGGGGCATTCCATGTTTAGTTTAGTAACTAGAATAAATATGATACATCTGCCTCAGAGGTTGGATAGGATATCTGGCTAACAAATAGGTTATTGAGTTCACCTAATAGATAGTGAACCCGCAACACACGCGAGTTGTTCGATTTACCCACTCTTGGAATAACCCCGTTGCTCGCAATAACACACAGTGCATGTGGTTGGTATACACATATTCTCGCGCAACATGGATAAAATAATGTAGCACCGGTGGTACTAACTCCCAGATAGTTAAGTCACCAGCACTGTTTATTTCACGTTGGACAATACCTACGAATAGCTATCAGTATCGTAATGCTGTTTCGATGCCTGCGACACACGCAAGTTGGTTGATCTACCCACTCTTGGAACAACACCGTTGCCGCAATAACACACAGTTGCTGTTGGCAACAATCACTGCCGTCAAACGGTCAAGGTGTGAGCACCGATGGCATTGGTACTCCAGGTAGCTAAAGATACCAACACTTCAAAGGAAAATTTAGCGTGGCGTCACCACATGTAATGTAACGCTAAACATACTAAAGTCATAAGACCAAATAACAGCCAAACTCACCAATTGATAGAAGCTCTCAGCTACTTCACAACGCTGAATTCAATAATATGATTGCTAATTAATCTCAGAAAATTAAAGTGAACAATGCAAGACACAGATAAACTGAACGCTCAAAGTTTGAATTTAAGTGACGCAAATGTGTGCAGTACACGCTACCTGTATGGCTTGACCTTGGAAGTGATTAGGGTTGTTTACTCAAAACTAGGTTTTATGTATACTACAGTTTTTGGGTCATATTGGTATAGCAGGGTGTGTCGAAAATCTGTAAGCATTCCGAAGACAAAAAAAATTGAAGAATCATCTTGATGATGAAAGCGTATTTTTGACAGCTCATGAATGCTTGTTACTTTAGAAATTTCGCATGTTACCATCTCCCACAATCACTGAGCTTGAAATCAAACAGTTTACGCAAACCTACGAAACAGCAACTTTAATTTAGTACCAGTTTCAAGTTGACTATTTGATAGATACATGATACATAATTTGTGCACGTACAAACTCAAAAATACCTTTCGTCCTTTATTGTTTAGTTATTGACTGACGGGAGATCATGTGCTGTACCTCAAAATAATAATTTGATCTTCATCAAAGCTATATATAAAAACAATCCCTGAAAATTACCTCCAAAGCTACAGATTCAAGAAAATAAGTAACGGGTGGTCATGTACTGGCCTAAATTGATCGTAAAAACAAAAGTCGAACTCATTCTGATACTAATAACATCGGAAACCGCTTGTAAATATCTTGTGTAACTCGCGAGATATTGAAATAAATAGTTTCTACCCAATTTCGGGTATAAAATTCAATTACTGATATGTTGCTCATTCTGTGCAGCAATTCTCAGATTCCAACTATGCATAGTTCAGCAGTAATTACCTTTTCAATTTTTACCCAAAACTTGGTGTATGAATAAGAAAATCTAGCAGTTTGTACAAACCTACAAATCAGCATCTTTCATTTAGTACCTGTTTAAAGTCTGTAAGTGCTGTAGTTGCTGAGATCTCAGCGTCACGACAGCCAGCCAGCCAGCCAGCCAGCCAGCCGGCCAGCCAGACAGCCAAAGTGCATATAATAGCGTATTTTTTTGTAAAAATGCGCTAAAAATGGGTCAGACCATATAGTGAATTTTCAATTAATGAATATTTATTTTGAAATCAGAAAAATATTTGTAAATTATTGTATTTGAAAATTGTCGTAACAGTAGTTACCCGCAAAGAAGTGTTCCACAAGTAACACTGCTCCAGTCTTTCAATCTTCACTTTCTACATGCATTGTAAAAAAATATTGCTTATTTTATTGACTGCTACTTCATATTGCACAAGTTGAATTTTTTAGGCCCTAGGATTTCATCACGGCGTAACAAGCATAATGCTCGTACTAATACCCTATCAAAATCTCCGCTGTATCACATGATTTCGTCTCATCATAAAATTCAACAGGACGTCGATATATTTAACTGCAATTTAAATGATATAAAAACTGCATTGAATTGTTTTAAAAATACTTTTCTCTTCACCTTAGAATTGGGTTCTGGACTATTAGGTACGTATAAATAATAATAATAATTAAAATAATAATAATATGTGCAAGATTTTCCTAAAATCACCCACCTTTGTGCCAAGGAGGGATGCATGCCAATTTTTCACAAAGATTTTATGCCTTTTGATCTGTTGCGAATTACATGCCATTTCAGTACGAGGCTTCATTTTACGTTACAAAGGCATGCAAAATACTGTCACGAAAAAAATATTTTTTTTTTAATATTTAATTGGAATTAGCACTATGATTGGGAAGAGTGCATCGGTCAATAATCTTTTTATTTTTCTTATCGAAGGATATATTTTCAACTCTCAAAAAAAGCATACGATACAAAATCAGTGAGCCCCAACTATCACCATCTCCCAGTCCATCATGAAGATGAATAGAATTCTATCCTGATATTTGATCAATCGATAGAAAGAAGAATCACTAAAATCGGCTCAAAATTACGTCGTGCAGTGAGTTACATACGAACAGACCAAAGGACGAAGGTGGATTTTAATTATGACGAATAAACATGCAATAATTAATTGTACGGCAAATAATGAGAATCAATTGGGCTCTATCCTTTCATCCAGACAATTGATGGAAAAGAGAATCACTAGCATTTGTTAAGAATTTCCACGTATTACGACAGACTAATGACGGAAATGCATGTTAATTTGACGAATATCATATTTGAATTATAAGAATTAAACTGCATGATAAATCATTGTATGAATTTAAACGGTGGGAAGGAAAATATTTGAAATCGGTCAAGAATAACGATTGTCATGATGATCAATAAGGCTTATTAATATTTAGCCAACTGATAAGAAAAGAGGTACTCAAATTGCTCAAGAATTACGACCTGTCTCATGCCACCAAAGGACGGAGATGCGTGATAATTATGACGAATTATCATTTAAAAATCATTTGCCCATCAAATCATTATTAGAATCAATAGCTTTCTATTCTGATAAATAACCGATTGACAGGAAGGAGAATCACTAAATTCAGTCAAGAATAAAGACCGGTAGTGAGT
This sequence comes from Dromius quadrimaculatus, assembly GCA_963989225.1. NCBI lineage: Eukaryota > Metazoa > Arthropoda > Insecta > Coleoptera > Carabidae > Dromius > Dromius quadrimaculatus. Next base: position 13,176,559 of record OZ022328.1, read on the forward strand.
CCCATACGAACAGCTGAAAGAAGGGGGTTGCCTGTCATTTTCCAAAAGCAAATTCAGGACATGATGAATATTCGAAGAATTAAGTCAAAATTGGTATCAAATATTTTTTGCTTACCGAAATTATTCGATTTATAATCGGCTCACCTTCCCTTACCTGCATATATAATAAGTATTTTTAGTTCAGTGAGTAAGAAAGAATTTAGAAAAATTTCAAGAAAAGTTACTCAATCGGATTCAAAGCTGTGTTGCAAATATGCAAGCCAGAGCCTTAGCCTATTGCGTCACTTTGTCGCTACATATCATCTGCGCCTATATTTTACATCCATTCATCACAAAATTTTCGGGTTCTCTTGAAAATTGTTAATAAAGTCATGATGAAAATCAATCACTGATTATTTATTTTGGGTATCTACTAAGCCTATCTCCCCGAGTAAATTGATACCAAACTAGATATCATATAAATAATTTGTAAAAGAAACAATTGACAATTGTTCAAATATCTTTTCTATCACTTCTACTAGAATTAACCCAGCAAGAGCTTCAATTTGATACCAAACATTTATTTCTTTGCTTTAAAAAAATGTAACAAATTTTATGATAATTCGAATTTTAATAATGACAAATGAGCTGCTGATAATTTTGGAAAATGTTTTAGGTGAATGTTGTGCCAAATTATTCGAGGATTAATTTTAATCATCTCATATTTTATGAAGAACACTATCGTTTATAAAATAAATACAAAAAACTAAAAAGCTCCATCAATAAAATTTTGGTACTACTGGTTGAAAGAAGCTCATCTACGAGCTTGAACCTAACTTTTTGATAAAAAACTCAAATATAAAATTTCAGTCGAGAATTCGTATGACAGACCGACTTTTCTTAAAACTATGTTTTTTTTAGTTCAGTAGGGTCTAAATCGTGAAGATCCATCAAAATCTCGAACTGTCAAAAAATAACGATTCCAATACTTTCCTTATTATATACGTCGGGTAACTAAAAATCACAAAAAACGGTTAAGAGTTACGACTTATAGTGTGTCTGTTACAAACAGACCAAAGGACAGAAATGCATTCAATATTTCAAAGGCAAATAGCTACCCAATTTATCTTTTACTATCTAAAATCTAGAGTAATTAATTTTTATCCGGTATTGTTCACCCACTACGAAGTATCAATGCAGAATTCAATTTTATTATATTTTAACGTGTGAGAGTGTGGAGGTTCGTGGAAGTGACCTTGTATGGGCGGAGTCTTTCGTCCTCGTTTCGCGCCGTACCGCACCACATCATCCCGCTCGATGGAAGCCTGTAGCAATATTCCAGAAATGTGATAGAACATTCGAGAAATGGATATTTCTATATATAAACGCAAGCAAACGATCTGAAGAGTAGTGTAATGGTGAATCTAGAGCAGTGAATATCAAACAGTGAAGTGATCCGTGTATATAAATAGTTAAATATGAATATCTGTGACCTTGTTCAAAATAGTAGTAGATAATAAATAAATAATATAGTGTTTGTTAGTGATATCCGGAAGAATAAAACTTATTTTATTTTCAATTATTAAATATTGACTTTTATTTTAATTATAAACAATTTCCAAGCAATAAACATTACAATATATTAAATATTTCATGTTTCTCCATCTAAAATTAGCAGCATTGTCTTTCTGCTCTCTCTTCATTTATTGACAATCAACAGGTCGGTGTAGAGAAGCGAATTAAATCGGAAGATAACGAGTCCTAATTAGAGAATACAACAATTACGTTACGTTAACGAATCGTTAGAAATTCAGAGACAACGGAACATCGAGAATCGATGAAAAATTTGACACTAATATGAAACAGCCTCCAATTATCTTTTAAAGCAAATTAATTCATAGGATTTGAAGGATAGCTGGATATGTAATTCTATCGAAAGAGGAAAAAGGAAAATTACGTTAATTTTTAAGAAATCTGAAGAGCGGAATTAGGTTCTTCAATTATTCTTAAAACATGATGTTCTCCAATTGTCGTATTACCTTACGTGTTCCCAAAGAGATTATGTGCTTGTTAAATTGGAAAAGTAGTAATTTATTTTGGCTAGCACTGTCCCATTGTAACTTCCGAGTATTTGGCTTACTTTACTCATCCCTACAGAGTCTCAGATTCTAGTTGGCTGTTAAAAAAAAATATATCAACTTAAGCAGTTATATGACAACTTGATGAAAATTATATCAATTCTTTGTTATTAATTTTCAATCACCTGTTACTGGCTACTATCAAAAATGTCAGAGTAAGTTAGAGTGGCATAAATACAACATGAATGAAAGAACATAGCTTTTATGTCGTTTCGATGACGTCACAGCTTTTGTTCGGCTGTTTGGTTAAAAGTTTTATGCGTTTTATTCTCGATACCACATGAACTTATCACTCCATTTGACAGTTGTCCGCTAAATGACACCGCTCCAACTCCACTCAAGTTCCTGCATTTGTTATGAAAACTCACTGCTTTTAGTTTGGTTCGTTTCAACCAACTTTTTCAATTGTTGAAGGGAGTGAATGTTTGATAACTGGATATTTCCCGCTGTGTGCATCCGTTCGCGGCGACATCCATACTACCACTTTGCTTCAAAATTCATTAATTATCTACCTCTATAGTATAAGTCCAGTAGTCCATGTTGTTCTTGAATACAATTCGTTTATTAACTCATAGACATTATTAGGTACATTGGAAAAATTCGATGTTTATTCAATTATGTATCAAAATAACCTTCACCATATTTTGAATAGGGCGGGTATCACTACTACAAGGGCCGCAAACAAATGGAAATTCAATTACCACCTTTTGTAATTTTCCTAAAAAATGTATTTTAGTTCACTTCTCTAAGATCATCTCCTTTTTAAGAGTTATTACGACAAATCGTCTGTCCTTCTTCCGATCTACTTTTAGGGGTATTAATCTTCTTTATTTTACGTTGTTGAAATATGCAGGGTCATTTTTATCTTTTATAGAAGACGTGTTTTTTGTTAGGAGGTCAATTTTCGACTTTCGCAAGAGATCAAATTTTATTTCATGTTTGGAAGTTGGTTAAATCAAGGTCGCATCGCGATTGAACTTCTGGAAGATTCAAATAATGTATAGTCATTGAGCTCTGTAGATTTTTTGTTGAAGTCACAACACTCGTGGTGATTTTTTACGTTTGTTGGCGATTCGAATTTGTCTCCTGTTGGGAGATCTCAAAAATTATTTTGCTGGTGGTTCATTTTACGGGAATCTTCTTCAGAAGTGCTTAAAACGTATTGTTCACTAGCAAATTGTTTTTGTAGGCTGGACTTATTATTATAACTAAAAACTAGTTCATTTTGACATAAATAGTACAATTCCACTACCGTAACAATTACAACAGTTTTAAATTGAGCTTTGTTTTGAAAGGAAGGATTGGTTGGTTAAAACCAGAGGAAAAACAATGTGATAATGACAATAGTCGAAAATTTCGTTGAAAACTTCTCTTCCAAGGGATAGAGTTTGAATTCCCTTTAAGGGCAGGGTTGTTCGGGTCTGCGATAAGCCTATCCGTCCACCCGTTTCCATCACAAGCCGGACACTGTGTGGGTCTGACAAAACCCTTCATATCCTACACAAAGTTATTCCGTGAAAGGTCTGTGCTATCTGCCACCCTTCCAACGCTTGGGTCCAGGGTGCGGTTGACAAGGGGTAGGGGTTGAACATCAGCCAGGACTGTACTTCACTCAGAATATTCAAAATATTGTTGTTTGTATGTGGTTATACAATTTATTGATTCAGAATTGGTATATTCAGCAAAATAATAGTATAAAAAGTGGGAAATTGTGAAAAAAGTTTATCTCACAAAAAGTTTGATAAATATACGATGCTAAACCCTCAACCGTCAGCGTCGAGAACAAGAAAAGTCATAGCATAAAAACTTTAGTGAAGTGTCAAAACAAACACTGGCAAAATTCTGAGGCTCAGGATGTTCAATTTTTTTGTGTATTTCATATAAGGTAGAGGGCGTCGTTTAGTTCCGTGGCGCCGAGCTCAGACGAAGCAAAAAGACGATCGCCTACTCCACCCCCATTCCAGGAGCGGGCGTTCGATCCCGGAATTGAAGCTTGGCGAATTTCTTTGTTCTTGTGTTGCCTCGGGAAAGAAATGAATGTCTCCCGAGCTGCTATTGCAGTTATCATCCAATTTAGTTTGTAAGATTTTGTGGTTCTCTGTTCGCCTTTCGCGGTCTGGCTGACTCATTTCGCTTCGCCGATTCCTTACTCGCTTTCCTATATTTTTCCACATTTCTAATTAAAATTACGCACAAGATATTTTCGCGTTGAAACGTATTTGTTTGCACACATACATACTTACTTACAATTCACAGTAATCATAAATTCGTGAATTATTGCTCGGGTAGCAGCCGCTACCTGCTGTCAAGAATGGACAGTTCTAATTTGATCAAGAAAAAAACTTAAGCAAATCCAGAAATAAGTGTTTGTTACGAATTTGGGTTATAACAAAGTGAAAGACACCATTTATAACAATAAAAAGTCAGTGGAATCTCAATACTGTTCCATCATATCCTTGAAGAAATTCATCCAAGTAGAATGACTTGGAATGGTGTGGATCGTTTACATAGGTTCATCTATGTAATATTGACTATCTTTAATACAAAAAATATTGTATGTGTACAACACAAGAAATAATAAATATTGCTGTAATTAATATAATTAAAAGAAATTAATAATCAGGTATGTACAATTTGTTGCTAAATATCAGCTGCCCGTTGACATGTAGACGATGTGGCAGCGCAGGCGCAGAATGGAGCGGGACCTGACGGACTAAATTCGGGCTAGAACAAACAAAATACAGCCAAAAAAAAATGTATTGTTGAGTGGACGCACGACAGGAACGAAGCTTATTACAGTTTTGTATATAAATGTGTAATTTCTCAATATTTTTCTTCCCACAGATAAAACAAAAAAACAAATAAATTCAAAATATCAAACAAATAGACAAGAATATTCATTAGGTGGCCAAATTAATAGGGACAGTTTATAAATTTTTATACTTTCTAGTTTTACTGACTTTTTATTGGTTCTAGGTTTTGTTGATCTTTTTTATATAACAAAGTATTCTATTTTAATTTAAATATTAAAACAATGAATCACGAACGAAGAATATTAATTTTTGCAAAAAAAAAACTATGCGAATTGAGAAAAACAAATTTAACCATCATAATATGTGCATGGCAAGAGATCAAATATCAGCAGTAAACTTGAACTTATTTCTATTTGGGCGTTTCAGCATCGAAACGGCCCACTTTCATCAACTTATGTAGAAGTTAAAATATTATTACCTACATTCTTAGTAAAATTTTAAGTTAACCTTTAAAAATCATTACAATTTAGATTTTAGAACTATGAAAAAAGTAAACTGAACAATATAAAGCTTCAGCATTTTTTGATGTTGCTACTCATTGAAAATAGTCCAGACAAAATAGACATACCAGTTTGCAAAAACTCCCAACAAGCTGTATTTTTGTATAGGTTCTAAATACGTCATTACAAATGATATGTCAAAAGTGCCCACCGATCCCGCTTGTGCGTTGTTTTTTATCCGATGTCAAAGGTCACAAATTTTAATTTTTTGCGTATATCTCTGAAACGGTGAGAGCTACTGAAAATGGACAAAATAAAGTTTGTAGATCGTGAAATTCTCTATAAAAAATGTATAATTACTTTTTTCCTACGAAGCACCGGTCTCAAGTTATCGCGATTTCAGACTGTAGGTATGCGAACATTTTCGCGCGCTTTTTTTTCAACAAGATTTTCTCCGTAGGATTGCTCCACGATATATTTCGACCCAGGAAATTTAAAGGAAAAATATTTTATTAATGTAATGAAAATTGTAGCAGCAAGAAAATTTCATTATTCATCATCAAATTCTACATAAACACTTGTTTCTTACTCTTCGCCCTCTTTCGAAAGAATCTTCGTCTGTTGCATTTGATTTAGCATTAGTGCAAGAGGGCCTTGATAATTGACACAGACTGGTGAATAAAATAATCCAACTTTTCTGCACCCACAATTGTTTGTGCAACCTTCCTTGAAATTACAAACTACTGTATTCAGCAATTTCTTTGGAAAGGTGGAAGTAAAGCCTAGATTGGATCCAAACTATTATTCATCAATTTCCAGTCCCAATCTTCAGGAGTCAGTGCTTTGCCCAGCCCCACTTGCATTTGGTAAGACACACCAAAAATATTTTTTATAAGCAAAAGCAGATGTTGGAGGCAGTCAAGATAACTACACTCTTTTATTTTATCTTCAGTCAAAGATTCACTGCAAATGAATCAAAATTCTGACATTTTTATAAAATTTTGTGACGACATAATTTAGAATGAAAATGTCATCTACAAACACGTCTGTTTACTTCGAAAAAATGTTTAAAACTGACTGGACTGTTGATGCTACTCAAGGTCAACCGACTAATGGAATTAGAGACGGTCGTTGTATCACTTAACCGCATATTTTCAGTATAGTTTTTGAGTGCATGAGTCACAAAAATCAATATCCCAATATTTTTTTCTTCATATGAGTGCATATTAGTATTTTCTAAGTTTGAAATCGCGATAACTCGAGAATAGTGCTTTGTAGGGAAAAAAGTTTTACTTTTTCTTGTAGGAAATTTTAAGTTCTATAAATTTTCTCTCACCCATTTTTCCGGAGATTTAGCAAATCGACTCTTGTTGACTCAATGATGCGTCGAGATAAAAAACAAACCAACAAAATCCGTTCAAGTACAAATGAGTTGAAATCATCACTTGGGATATCAATTATTTATGAATCGATGCTATCTACTGCCGATTAATATACATGGGCAATGTGAATACAATGAGAATAATACCCAAATGGATTCCGCATTTGCTCTCAGTCGACAATGAACATAACCGTCTGATAATTTCGAATGTGGCGATGCCCAACCGGGTAAGGAGGAATTTTTGTGCCATTTCGTAGCCCTGGACCAGGGATCATTCATATATATATGAATGATCCCTACCTGGACGAAGCATGGATCCATCAGAGATCAAGGAACACTCGAAATAGTAGACTACTCTTGACTAATCAAAACCGGAGGAAGTTAAGGTGGTTCTTAGTGTATCACAAGAGTCTTGCATTTTTCTTGCTCTTGTCTTGTCTTGCGCAAGAAATGCAAGACAAAAAATGTCTCAATTTCTTGTCCTGCATTGCAAGACAAGAACAAGAATTGGATTTTGCAAGAAGATGCAAGACTTTGCAAGAATTGGAAGACTTTCTTGCCTCTCTTGCATTCTTGCCAGAACTGCGTATCCAATGAGTCCGATTTCAGAGTTATGAGAGAAAAATGAGTATCGCGTCATTAGTGATGAATAGGTGGATCAACTAGAACAAGTCTAAAGTAATATTTTCTTGAAGAAACGTACTTATTAAAAACAGCATATGGAATATTTATTTTTTTAGAAGTACATGAGTAGGAATGTAAGATATAAAATATAAATTTTCTCTACAAAAACATTTCCTTAAATAAAAAAGACTTCTATAGATTGATAGAATGAAGAAATGAAAACGTGCATTATTCTCTCTAAAACTTCGACCAAGAGTTCACGGATAGAAGATTAAGATTCAAACGGTTTCTGTGCTTTCTTATCACTAAAATCGCCTTGAAGAAAAGTGGTTCTGATGGCACAAATGTAGCGATAATATTCAAAAAATCTCCAGCCATTTTAGACAGATTAAGAAATATAGAAGTATGAGCTGGCCACCAAGCCAAAATGTTAGTGTCTTCGCTTACTGGAAGAGAATATTGATTTAGTTCTACTCTTCATTTTTTTATCTATGCCTTGCAACGACGTCGAAGTAGATATGTCAAGCTCATTTTGGATGAATATCTGAGCGAAGTCAATATATCAAAGTTTTGTTACAGTGTTTTATCATCTGGTCAATTGATGTTCTATTTTGTGTATCTAGTTCAAATGCTCATTACTCTAATTCATCCAAAAGAATATGAGTACCCAATACAATCATGGACCTACGAGTTAACTTGGTAAATCCCCGCAAAAGCAAGAACTGTGCAAGAGTCTTGCACAAAAAGCAAGAAATCTAGTAGCGCCATCTATTTGAAATATAATATACTAAATAAAATATGCAAGACAAGAAATGTGCAAGAGGCTTGCAAGGCAAGACAAAAAATCGGCACACAAGAATTGAGACAAGATCTCGATACATTTCTTGTCTTGCACTGCAAGACAAGAGCAAGAAACTGCTGAGCAAGACAAGAATTCTTGTCTTATGAAACACTAGTGGTTCTGTCGGCCAACCAGGATTTTGTCCTCTCACCTCTCCGATTATTATTTATTACAGATTTGGGACAAATGAGAACAAATTAAATTGAATACCAACACTTTTTCTGGTGACAACAATAATTTAATATTGAAATAGTTATTTTTGTATTAAGTGTGCGAAGTGATTGTTTTTTTTTGTTGCGCGTGCGAACATCAATTTTAACCGAGACCGTAAGGTCGAGATAACAAATTCATTCGAAAACGCAACAAAATACAATCACTCCGCACACGAAATACAAACAATATTTTTTCGCCAAATGTCAAAAAATAATAGGTCAACAATAATTATTGTTTTATTCAGTTAAATGTAGGAAAAAAGAACAAACTATGATTAATTTGCAGTCACCTGGGTATTGTAACCAAAAGTGTGCGCAATTGTTGTTTGATAAATAAAGAACTGTCAACAATTAATTTTTATATCAAAAAATAAGTAGTTTTGTGTACAAATTCATATTTCTTTTTTGTTAAATACCTGTTTATTTCTATCCTTGTAGCATTACTAAACTGATTTATATTAGATTAGGTGTGCAAAAATTGAATTCATTTTTTTACTAGTGAAAAAATCACGAACTTTGCGTATCCATAACAATACAAAAATATCATGTTTTTTTGACAGTTGGCGAAAAAATACATTCTGAGCACTCGGCTATTCAGTGATAATGAATCTAGATAATTATGAGAATGATGTCCCGGGAAATCGCCGGTGGTCTAGTTACGTAGATCCAGGAACTGCAGTTACGATACCACTGAAGAAGATTCCACAGGACGAACAGTCAGCAAGAGAAATAAATTTTGATTCGTCTCAAATCTCATCAGGAGATAAACTGATAGGATTGTCATCGTCAACAAACGGAACGGAACAAATTTAGTAATCTCGTGAGTCGTGCCTCCAACAAAAAAATCATAGAACCTAATAATATTACACTTTTTAATCATATAAAAAACGATTACGCACTACGACACACACAATCGCGATGAAGCTTAGATCGAGCTAAATGCCAAAAACTCATTTTTGAAAGCTATTCAGTTTAAAAAAAAAAAATCACGTCAGTTTTGATCATATAAGTAGTGGGACATGCTTTATATGTTTCCAATTTTTAAATAGTCATTTCTTTTGTATAAATATTCATATTCAGTATTGTTCCGCTTGTATAATTTCCTCTTTCACCATTATACAATTTAGCAGTTCGGTGCGCTTTTGTACGTATAATTATTCTCCCTTCAATAATGATTCTACCGCGTAAGTCAAATCCTATTCATTAATTTCACATTAACTGTTTAAATGCGACAAAACAGGGAGTGGAAAAAAACACAACAACTTTCAATTAATTTTAAACCAAGTATTAAACCCTCATTTCTTAATTAAATTAATTACGGTAATATAATGATTTTTATCCCTAAAATACGAGTATTATTCATATAGAATACTCTAAATATTAAACTTTGAGAATCAATATGGTATATTATTATATATAGGCCGGTTATTCAATCCTCAAGCATTAACCAGTAACGGATTATCCATTAGGCAGACTAGGCATGTGCCTAGGGTCTCTACTTCAGAGATCTCAATCCGATATGTATCCTATTAATTATATAATCCACAATGATCTGACGGACGGACAGACATTATAGCTACAACAAAAAAGTTCTTTTCAAGACTTATGTTTTGTAATATTGACAACAGACGTTTTGTTTTCAAGAGTATTGTATTTTTTTATTTTTTTGAGAGTTCTAACGTAACCATAAATTTGGTGCCTTGTTTACGCCCGTCCTTCTCAAACATTTCATACATTTTCTTCTGCTTAAGGTCCTTGTCCTTATTGAATACTGTACTTAGGGGCTTCGAAGTGTTTAAATCCGGCCTGTCACGAATAGCCTATAATGTTTGCAAAACTGATTTCTGAAGAGGGCACCCTGAACGACGTCATAATACGGATTTATTCTCGAACAGATATATGATTTGTTTTACTGGCTCAATATTTTTATATTTAATCTATTTCTAGTTATCCTTCCGAATGAAATATTGCACGTCTCTCGCGATAAAATTTATTGATGGGCAGATCTCGTACATATTTTTATGTAAGCGAAATAAAAACCGTATCCTTGTTTCTTTTTAGTTACCGTCTGAATTTTTTTATGAGCAGGGCTTTAAATCTTTGTGGGCGTCAAAGTTTTTACTGTTTTCATGTTTGTGTTTTTTTGCAAACTCCGCAAAAAAGAATTTTACGTTTGCGTTGTTTTCCACTCTACATTTTGCTCGTATGGGTGTGGGCTGCTCCCACTTGGACAAAATATATTTATCACAATTTTAATCACAGCGTAAATAAATTCCACGATTTTTGCGAATGAAATGGACAAAAAATACCCAATTTGAATAAAGAATAGAGGATAGTGTATATTTAGTTTTTAATGTTCAAGCACCCTTTTTAGCTACAATTTAGAGCTAGTATAAAGAATTTGAACAAAAGAAGTTCTGTTTAACACCAAAATGGAGCAAGGAGACGATCTACTACGGTTACTGGAAAATAAAATAACTTGTGTGGTAAAAAAGCGTGTAAGGATTTGTCGGGAACCGTCAAACAAGTAGCGGACACTAATTCTTTTTAAAAATTGTGACTGGTGACGAAACCTAAATATTATTTCCCATGAAGAAGTAGCGAACCTTGAAAAAATATCTTATGCATTTTTAACGGATTTGTTATACAGAGAGCAGCTCCTAATATTGTTCAGGGTAGCAGCCGCTAGCTGCAGTGAGGAAGAATTAATTCTGATTTGGTCAAGAAACAAAGATTAATCAACTGGTCCGACTCCAGAAAACCTAGAACAGAACTAAAACAAACTCTGAAGGTGCGAGGCTTGGTGGTAACAAAATAACCATTTGTCACAAAAATAATTAGGTGAAACTATTTAAATTTTGATTAGAATATCATAGAAGATGTGCTAAGAACATTTAAATCAGTGTGACATTGACTATCTTGAATAAATTAAGCAGTACAAAGAGTAAATAAAATAGTGGTATGATAAATGTAACTACAAAAAACCTGATACTCTGGCATGTACAATTTATTATTGAAATCAGCTACTAGCTGGCAGGTGAAAAACGCGAGAGCGCAGGCGCGGAATTGGAGGCACGCAACTGCAAGATGTACCTTAGGCAAGGCGCGCACCGAAGTGGCAAGTAAGTGGTGTGGTGGTTAAGTGGTGACCAAGTAGTAAGTGGAATTTTTTAAACCTTTGTAAACAAATGCAATAGCGCGCAATAAGGTGGAGTGACGATGGCCTGGCACTTCACGAGTGACTTGGTTCCAGATAGGCATCACTAGTCTCCGACAAATTTAATTCTCGAGTGGCAGATGCCATACCCCGCCATTCACATTCACAGAAATGTTGTAATGATAGGTAGAGACAATGACAAACTTACAAAAGTAAGGAACATTCGTGAATTTTGTGAAACAGCGTGTCTATGTCTATGACAACACAAAAAACGATTATCATATAAAACAGATACAGGAGCGAGCCTGGACAAAAATTTTTCACTGTCGAGATAAAAATCATTCTTATTTACGTTATAAATTTCGTACATTCTATTTTTCCGCCACAGGAATGCAGTATACTACTCCGGTGCGCATAAAGTCATTTCGATACCATTCCACTGCCACGCTATGTTTAAATTTATTTCTTGCCACCTGCCACTCTAAAACTACGCCACCACCACACCACATACTCGCCAGTTCGATGCTCGCCTTTCCATCAGAATTCGCACGAACGATCAAAACGTGTGGTTTAGAGGGAAGCCGCGTCCTCTGGACCCGTATCGTTTATCAATGCTCGTGCATACAGTTGCGAAGTAACAGTCGATCCCATTCTGTTGGGATTTTACTTGCGAATAAAACAAAGAATAGATAGTGATTTTCCAATCACATTTACTGTAATATAACAGCAAATCATTCTTCTGGTGATATCATCGCTTGAAAGACGCTGAATTTCTCAAGTTTAGAAGAGAATTTCTCAAAGATGTAGAAAAATGTGACTTTTCTATTTCAAAAATAGGAGAAATGATGGTCATCGTCAATATGTAGATCTCGCCACAGATGAGAAAATTCAGCAACCTCATTTCTGTTAGTAATTTCCTAGTAGTCTGTGTGATACGTCGGAGTATCAAAAGGGATAATTCCAATGCTTTAACGGTCTTCATCAGAGTCATTACAAATATCATTTCCGATTGCCAATGCCATATCTGTTCAAATTCTGGGTAAATGCTGCTGCAATGGATGATGGACATTATTCGCACGACTTCGTACGAATGGCATTCACCCGAATTCGTCATTTCGCTCCCAATGGACCGTTTACTCGAGTGACAGAATTCGCTCTTGGTTGAACGACAACTTGAACAAAAATTACTGTCCAAACTCCAAAAAATAACTAAATGAACGCTTACTTAACGACACATAAAAAACAATATTAACAAGATCCGTTTCCGCTACTGCCCAGCATATGTGAGTCAAAATGAATTTATCCAGACTAGTGATCGCCCAGTAGTCGAAATTCGACCGTGAATCATTATTTTGCAAAGTTTGAACGTTATTGACTTTAATCTTCCATTCTCAGGTGTTCCAGGTAAAATCAATTTGGTATTCGACGCTCCATTCAAACCTCGGCAGGGAAAAGAAATCATTACGTTTTTCTTCAGCCATTTTTCTATCCGATGCATATTTTTCGATATATTCCTGCAAAATATAATAACGCCTTCAGCGATAGCTAAGAATTAAACACCCTGTATATAATTAAAGCTTTCTGCACTCCTTCTCCACATAAATTTCAAGTATGTCAAATCTCACATTCCTTCACGCGCACGATACAAAGCTTTCTCTCCACGCAAAATTGAAAATAGAACAACCTGTATATAATTTTAGCTCTCAGCACTCTTTTTTCATATGAACTTCAAGTCTGCCGAATCTCACATTCCTTCGTAGGCGTTATGAAGCTTTTTTTTAAATCAAAAAAGGACAGCCTGTATATAATTTCAGCACTCTGCACTCCTTCTCTGGAAAGTATGTCATATCTCACATTTCTTGGTGTACACGGTACAAAGTTTTTTTTTCACGTATAATTAGAATAGGACACTGTATATACTTCTAGCTTTCTGCACTCTTTTTCCATATAAACTTCAAGTAAACACAAAATCCCATGTTAATCTACAGTTAATCGTTTTGGATTTACCCAAAAGATTCTAAGAATCTGTCAAGTGAAATGCGCTTTCAGCCAAATCGGTTGCTATGGAAACAGTAGGCCATTATTCTTATACTACAATATTCTTAAATACTGATTTCCAAAATTCTACGACTACCAGCAGATCTGAATTTATGCACAAAATTAAAAAATAAATTCCTACTGAAGTGCACTTCCGGTTCAGTCTATTGTTATGAAAATAGTAGGCAATCATTCAGATGCTACAGCAGACTAAAATACCAAAATTTCAATATTCTATATCTGATCGTTTCGAATTTTTGCGAAAAATTCCAAAAGACTGTCAAGTAAAGTGCACTTCCGGCTCAGCTGATTGGTACAAAAATAGAAGACCATTTAGATGCTACAGCAATTTCAAATGCTGAATTCCAGTATCCTATGGGTGATCATTCTGAATTTATACGAAAAATTGAAAAAAAGTTTCAACTTAAGTGCACTTTCGGTTTAGCCGATCGCAATCATAATGCAAGATGTACAATAAGATGTTAAAGAAGTTCTTCATACGAAATTTCAATATGCTATGGCGAATCATTCTATATTTATGCAAAAAATTCAAAAAAAGTTTCAAGTAAAGTGCACTTCTGGCTTGACCGATTCATACAAAAATAGCAGATGACCATTCTGATACAACATCAAGTTCAAATACTGAATTTCACTGTCCTACAGTTGATCGTTCTGGATTAATTAGACAAATTCGAAAAAAGTTTGAAGTAAAGCGCACTTCCAGTACAGACGATTGGATCCATGATGCGAGGTGCACAACTAGACCCTATACCAGTCTTAAATACAGAATTTCAACATTATATATTCAACCAGTTTTGAGATTAGCGAGTTACGTACGCACGCATGAACGCACGTACGAACGCACGAACATACGTACCGACATCAAGTCAAAAATAGTCAAAATGGATTCAGGGATGCTCAAAACGGATATTTCCATCAAAATCTTGATGGGTGAATTTTGTCGGTTTCACAATACTTACTTGTTACTTTGTACAAGTAAGTAAAAAGGACAGCCTGTATATAATTTCAGTATTCTGGACTTGTTCTCTAGAAAGTATGCCATATCTCACATTTCTTGGTGTACGCGGTACAAAGTTTTCTCTTCACAACGAATTAGAATAGGACACTTGGGGCCTATTGCATAATAAAATACAAGTTAATACTATTAGTGAAAATGCAGGTAGAAACGCTAATAATATCAACTTGTATTTTATTATGTAACAGGCCCCAGCATGTACTTTCAGCTTTCTGCACTCTTTTTTCATATAAACTTCAAGTATGCCAAATCTCACATTTCTTTATGCGCGCAGTACAAAGTTTTCTCTTCTCGTAAAATTAAAATGGGACACCATATATATAATTCTATCTTTTTACACTTCCTTCTCCATACAAACTGCAAATATGCTAAGTCTCACATTACTTCGTGTTCGTGCGAGCGGTACTAAATTTTCTCTTCACGTAAAATTGAAATATGGGACTCCTGTATATGCTTCCACCTTTCTGCAATTCTTCTTCATATAAACTTCAAGTATGCCAAATCTCACATTTCATCATGCGCGCTGTACAAAGTTTTCTCCTCACGTAAAATTAAATTCTGTATATAATTTTGGCTTTCTGCACTTCCTCCTGCACACAGATTTTAAATATGCCAAGATTCACTTAATTCGTGTGCGCGATACAAAGTTTTCTCGTTGCGTCGTAAAATTAAAATGGAACAGCTTGTATATGCCTTCAACTTTCTGCATTCCTTTATATGATCTTCAAGTATGCCAAATCTCACATCGTTTCGTGCGCGCAATATGCTTGCTCTTCACGTATTAATATATAGATTAAAATGGGACGTCCTGTATATAATTTTCGCTTTCTGCACATCTTCTCCATATATACTTTTTGAGTATGCTAAATCTCACATTCCTTCGTGCAAGCAATATACTTTAAAAAGGGATCAAAAGATTTCTCTTGGCGTATTAATATATAAATATTAATTAATCTAGTCAATATTATCAAATGACTTTAATTATTTTATCAAAAATATTAATAAAATGAGACAAATACTCTCAAAATTCACTTTATGTAAGTTAAAGTTCATTGAAGACCACGTGACTCGCGACTCCAACAAATAATTCATAGAGTTTGATGATTACGACGCAAATAAGAAGTGCGGAACACGGTTGAACTCTCAAATAGAAAATACGGCTTCAACCAAATATATCTGATAAGATCAATTAATAATAGAAATGGAAACAATTCTACAACGTTTAACAACAGCCTATTTTAAATTTCAACACAAAACATAATCCATACATATGTTCTCATCTTTATCTATTGATACACAACCCAATGGCACCCCTAGTGACACGCATACACACACGCACACGCGCCCTTGCAAAGCGAGGGTGGCACATATTACTGCGCTGACGGTGAGGCGGCGTGGTGGACATTATCGATCAAACAGCGGCGTGGGGTAAGGGAGTGTAGGGTGGACATGCCGCCGGGGCAATCCCACGAATGCTTCACCCTGTTTGACCAAGGATGGGGTGCGTGCGGAACGCATGCTCCTCAAAATGTTGCATAGTAACAATGATATACTACAAAGTGGGCTGTAATTTATGAAAACGTCTAAAATATGTAAAAAAAGAATAGAATATTGCCCTCCGAGTTTCACACATAAGTAAAAAATAGCATATTATGCGATAAGACAGAAGAGTTCTGTTTTGGTATATTTTTGTAGTGGGGGCAGGAGGCTGTAAGGAACCAGCGACTTTTAATGACCTCCAATTTTTGCATTTCACTAGTTCCAAAGTTGATAACAGGTTCGGTTCTCAATTTCGAACTATTTATTTCTGGAAGTCGGTACTCCGATGTTAATACCTTTCTCGCGTACTTTTGCAAAGTCAGAAGCAACTCTTCAGAATTCAAATTCAGACGAAGTTTGCTTGCTTTTCCTTTGCATGTTAGCTAACCATCCCGAAGTCTATCCCAGCCCCGTGTTAGACGTCGTTGATGTTAGGAAAACGTCATGAATACAGTCGAAGACATAAATCACTACCTATTCGGATTTATCGACTATTTTTATTTAAATGCTGAAAGCTTTTACTAAAGTCAATTATGATTGTTTCACTTTGAATCGAACCATCAGAAATCAGAAACAAATTTGGTAATAACTATTAAGCCAGCCTGTACAAGTAATAGTAATAACGTCATTAGCTATACGTCGTACATCATTGCGATGAAACCAGCAAGTAATTAGTGATGCAGAGGGGATGATGCGAGTTGCGATTACCGATACTCAACTTTGTCAGAAAATTCGTAGCGGCCCGGAACGCTAATCCATTATATTGTAAGCCTCAAATCGTTTTCTATGTATATTTTATTCCAGAGTTTGTGTACTTTTAGAAGTAATATTTATGAATAATTTTTTTTTTATTCGATAGATTTCAATTATTGTTGGTAGACTTTTCTAAAGAATCTTCTAGACATATCCAAATTATGATTAATAGAACAATATACACGAAAAAAGTGGACATTGTAGTAATCAATTTTGGAAAAATTGTAGTTACTTTGTATTCAAATAGATGTCTCTAATTATCAAAGTTAGATCTACGAAGCAGTTATCTGTGTAATTTATCCTAGTTTAATTATACGTGTGATATTAGGCACAAATTGATTTATTGTGACGTATTTAATAACGTCGGAATAATAAATATCAGTAAAAACGTGTGACTATTAGATTAATAAAAAAAAAATACAAATTCTGGTCAATATTGGTTCATAGATCAATATTTAGAAGAAAGGTTGGATATTATAGACCAAGAAAATATAATTGTGACATCACTCCTATATCTGAGTTTTCGGGATTTAATGTATTGTTACGTGGATGACTGATTTGCTTTTATGCTTCAATAACAACTTTCCTCACGCATGGAATAATAAACAGCCAATAGAGTGGACACCACCTGTCATAGATTTGTGTTCAATAGATTACTGTGATAAATATAATAAAAATATGATTGAAGATTATTTTTCATTGTATCTTTAATTTATTGTGATGAATTATGAGAATATTGGGTCGACTCTCGCAAACAGTAATAGTCAGTAATTTGTGTGAATAATTCTTTCACAGAGAGTGTACCTCAGAAGTTACAAGGGGCACAGGCACAAACTCAAGGGGTGTATGTGCGTCTCGTCTCTTCGTTCCCTCAATAGATATCGAGGGGCTAGACCTGCCAGATATCCGCTCGCGTCGAGCGAAGACTCGGCTGCAGCAATTTACTTGATGAAGGATAGAGGAAGGACAGCTATGGGTCGTGGGTGGATGAGAGATCGGGGATGTCGTACCCCATCTTACTTCGATAGATATCATCGAATTTTACGACGGATCGTTATACGTATTCGCTGATTGGTCCACAGTTTATTATCACCTTTTTTATTCCATTTAAATGTCTGTCAGAGTGGCAAGGACTAGTACTAGGTCAAATAAATATGACAAGAACGATAAACTCTTCCTTGAGATGATTTATTGTAGCTGTAGTTCATTTTAGCTAAGAACAGCCCAAGAGTTCTTATCAAACTACGATTTAAGCCAAAATACGAACCAATTTTACATTAGCACAAATATCTTACTTGGCTATTTATTAGTTACATTTGTCAATCGTTCGTCATTTATAATAAATAGATTTGGCAGTTCGTAGATTCAAATTTGTATTCATTCAGGTAATATATGAATATACTTCTTGCTTTTATTTCTTGAATTTATTTCCAGACAGCTTATTTTACATCCAGCTGAATCATGTTCGCATTCCGGCCTATCAGAAGGCATAAATTGTAGTCCCATAAGAGCCTTTGGATCTTTTTTACCTGAAATGAACTATAATTATAATAATATAATGATAATATTCATGCACGCAAAGGAACAGAGGAACTGATTCAGTTGAAAACTTATTTTCAATCAGCCCTACATATATAGACACAATGTAAAAAAATAATTCATGTGAGAAGAAGATAAAATATAGATTAGTTACTGATTGATAAAAGAATAGACAATTTTGATTGCGCGAACAATTATAAATATAAAAGAATTCCGGACCAGTGACACCTGAAGTAGAACTGCTGGATACATACAAAAATAATCAAATTAAAGCTTAAACGAAACATTTTGCTATTATGCAATAAATAAAACGGATAAGAGGCCATGTATAGCGTGTATAGAGCTAACTGGAAGGATGGTGCGGCAGGCATCACAGCGAGCAGTTATCGAGCAAATACCACAAAATTTTGTAGGTATAAAATGGAACAAAAACCAGAGTTTTATTGGAAATCATTATTCTCTTGCTTTTCCTTCCACTGAATTCAAGATAGAGTCAATGATATAATGGAAAAGTTTTTGTGAATATTTGATGTATATTATATTGAGATCTTTTATTTTCAAATTTGCTCAAATGCGATCTATTTTGGTTGTATAACCATCCTGATTTTTGACGCTAATGCCTGAGGATGGTTGTACAACCGAAATCGATCGCATTTGAGCAAATTTGAAAATTAAAAATTTCAATACAATATACATCAAATATTCACAAATTTGCTGTCGAAACGTTGTGTTTCTAATTAATGTACAGAATTTATACCCAATAAAACATATTTATTCACTAAACCTTTTGCATAATTACGATGTATACAGATTTGGAGAAGTTTATACATACAAATAATAATAAATGATATAACATTAATTATCATGAAACATATATGGTGCGATTCTGGAATTTTCTATAACGCTACAGAACTGTAAATCTGAACAAAATCGCAACAATTTTTGTTGACAAATACATTTAGTGTCATCTGACATCAAGGAATAATGTGATTTTGTTCACATTTACAGTTCTGTAGTGTTATAGAAAATTCCAGAATCGCACCAATAAAGTCATATAACTTTTGAAATTCTCAAACAAATCGTAACTGATGATATTTTGGTTTGAATTTCTTTCATATAGCATACAACGGAATACAGATCACTCAGATTTGGTAATTTGTACTTATTGTAACGGTACATATATTCACACTAATTGCAAAATTACAACTCTTATTAGTTGGTACAGACACCGCCTGCTGTGGCGGTGCAGCCTTCCAATTAGTAAGTCAGTCATCCTTCCAGTTAGTTCTATACACGCTATACAATATTGTATTATGTTTAGGAGCTTTATTCATTGTAAATAAAACTCTACTTTGGCCACTTCAGTACTTCTCCGACCGTGAATTATATGGCCTAGCTTCATTGCTGTGTCATAAATTTAATTGCATATTTTAAAGTGACAGCTGTCATTATCAAAGTGACTGATGGCGGATATATGAAATTACTAGTTTATTTCACAATGGCCATTAGCTTTATATCCAGTTGCTTTAGTTGATCCCAATCATGGCATAGTTTGGTTAAGTTGTAAAAAAACAGTTGACAATCGAAAAAATTATTTATTTTAGATTTCTACTAAACTTATCTCTCCAAACCACTGATCTCTAATATAACACTGGATTGGATTTAGGCCGCTGGAATGCGGCCCCAATTAAGCGTCGCCATCTTGGCAAAAACTGAGGTTTTGTGCCAGATCAATACTGCGTTGTGCCGCGATATTTAAAATTTAGCTGTTTGGTTTGCCGATATTTTATTTATCAAACTTGATGATCGAGTGCATGTTTTGCGGAAAGAAACCCGATTCATCGAGAAATTTGACACTACACAAGTAAGTACAACGAAATAACCTGAAGTAACTGTCGTTATGAATGAAATAAGTAAACATTACTTATTTTTATTGCTATGGTATGATGTGAATATTTTCAAGATTTCCATCCGATGAACAATCGTTCTAAAAATGGCTCGAATAAATGGATTTGCCAAACTTAGAAATAGAAAAGATACACGACTCTGGAAAATGATGTTGTTCCGACTATTTTCAACGAACTATACAAAAACTATAGCGTTAACTGCAAAACCAAAAAAAAAAAATGTTCAAATAGTCACACAATTCTCAATACGATTTATTTATTGTTTAGATTTATAACAAAAATCGTAAAACTGTTCAATGAATTTGATAATTCAGAGCTAAAATGTTTAAAAAATAGTTAAAAAACTGATACTAAAAAGTTAACAAATATTTTGAGCTATTAATGAATATTTTTAAATATTTTAACTATTATAACAATTTTTAAATACTTTTAACTATTATTGATTATTAATGTTTGCATATTGACGTATATTGAGAATAATTTCATCATCTAACTTGCATTATACTTTGAATTTTATCGAGTGTCTTCTATAAGTGTTTTGAATTTGCCGCCGAATAGTGACACAAAACCTCAGTTTTACTGTCAAGGCCGCCGTTCAACCGGGGCCGCTTTCAGATGCCAGAATACGGTCTAAGCCCAATCCAGTGTTATATTAGAGATCAGTGCTCCAAACGCTTTATATTGATACCAAACTAGACATCATTTAAATAACTTGTAAAAAAACAATTGATAATCGTTCAAATATCATTTTTAACACTTTTATTGTCTGATACGATAGAACCAAATTGCCTATTTCAAAAAAATAATTGACGGATGTTTTTATGTGATGTCCGAATATTAGTAATAATTTTTATATGTTTTACATTATTCCATTTTTTCGCATGTTTCAGTAAAGTATAACGAATTTTATAATAATTCAAATTTCAATAATTCCAAATGAAGTGCTAATAATTTTTAGCGCATTTTTACAAAAAAAAATACGCTATTATATGCACTTTGGCTGTCTGGCTGGCTGGCTGGCTAGCTGGCGTGACGCTGAGATCTCAGCAACTACAGCACTTACAGACTTTAAACAGGTACTAGATGAAAGATGTTGATTTGTAGTTTTGCACAAATTGCTAGATTTTCTTATTCATATACTCAGTTTTGGGTAAAAATTGAAACAAAAATTGAAAAGGTAATTACTGCTGAACTATGCATAGTTGAAATTTGGAAATTGCTGCACAGAATGAGCAACATATCAGTAATTGAGATTTATACCCGAAATTTCGAACCGATATGGATTTATTTCAATATCTCGCGAGTCACACAGGATATTGACATGCGGTTTCCGATGTTATTAGTATCAGAATGAGTTCGATTTTTGTTTTTACGATCAATTTAGGCCAGTACATGACCACCCGTTACTTATTTTCTTAATCTGTAGCTTTGGAGGTAATTTTCAGGGATTGTTTTTATATAGCTTTGATGAAGATCAAATTATTATTTTAAGGTACAGCACATGACCTCCCGTCAGTCAATAACTGAAAAATAAACAATAAAAGGTATTTTTGAGTTTGTACGTGTACAAATTATGTATCTATCAAATAGTCAACTTGAAACTGGTACTAAATGAAAGCTGCTGTTTCATAGGTTTGCGTAAACTGCTTGATTTCAAGCACAGTAATTTTGGGAGATGATAATTTGCGAAATCTCTGAAGTAACAAGCATTCATGAGCAGTCAAAAATGCGCTTTCATCATCAAGATGATTCTTCAATTTTTTTAAATGCTTCCAATAAATATTTCTCCAAATTATTCAAGGACCAATTTCAGGTATTTTATGATGAATAGTATTGTTTATAAAATAAATACAAGTTATGGCAGGTACTACTGGTTGAAAAAAGCTTATTTACAAACTTGAAAAGCTTTATAATAAAAAGTTTAAATATAAAATTCGTACGCCTTGTCGAGCTATTGTGCCTCAAGTCAGATCGACAGACTGACCGACCTTCTTTCAAATCATGTTTTTTTGGGTTTAGTAAGGTCTTAATCGTGACGATTCATCAAAATCTTGAACTGTCATAAAATCACGATCACAATACTTCCCCTATTCAGTGACGGATTTACACATTGCCCAAGTATAAGCTGTTGAATGTTTTTTGCCCTTCTACAATTGCCGGTTTGAAATTGCTTATATTTATTTTTTTACAAATGCGATTGTTGAATTATGTCCAATGAATTTTTATCCCAAATTATTATTCCTATGTTTGCTTCGTTAAAAATACAAAATAACAAAATAAACATGAGGAATCTTTTGGAATACTATTCACGGTCCCCAAATTTAGCACCTCTAGAATCTGCCGCCCTCACGCTCAAGCCTACTCAGCCTATTACTACTCCTGTTATGTATAGACCGAGGTAGTAAAAACTCAGTTCAAACTTCTTTGAGGTAGCTCTAATTGACCAAGAAATAGGTATGAACTTGGAGACATCGATAGACATCCAACTATCATATAGTAATAATGCTCTTACGACACGCCTGCAACCCGCAGAACTAAATTGTTAAGTTGGTAGTGTTTCAGGAAAGCTTTCTTCAAAGAATTCAATAGGTCATTGATCTTATAAATATCATTTCTAAACTATTGACGGTTGATTAGGCTCATACTTACACAAAAATGAAGTGAGGAAAAAATCCAAAAATATGCAGGGTTTTGAGTTCTGTGTGATACAAACATTTATATAGTGTGCTTTTAGCTTAGGTTAAATATTATGTTTCCAGAACAATATGGCGACAGGTTTAGTGTGTGTTTATCTCTCCAGTATTCGTTTTTAATTTGAGCTTTTTTAGTTGTATAAAACCATCGCTCGATCCTTATTCGCGTTATCTTGTGCAGTCATACCCCTTCCGTTGCTTGCAACGGCGATCATAGGCAACCAGACTCGGAGTTATCGGAACGAGCTATTAAACGTTAAGTGCCCCATAAAATGGAACCCATCAAAAGTTGCTTTGCTGCCGGCTAGAGTGCGCGATAGTGCTGCTGCTATTGCTTCTGCAGAAAAGTGAGTTTGAGTACCTCAAGGTACAACACCGCTGCAACGAACGATTGTTTACGGAGAGCATGGTTTTGTTTTTCTTCCATCATATTCTCCTTCAAACAGACTACGTAAAATTATCATCACATGCATGCTTTGCTGCCCTATCCATAATAATCTTAACACATTAATTTTTCTGCAAAATCAAATATAAATAGCATGGATGATACAATTCAATATTGAATCTGAACGTATTTTACTATTAAATATCTATCAGTAAAATACCCCCATTTCATACCTCTTCTTATTTTTTTTTGTTTGTCCCTAACGTTTTGCTCTATAAATTGAGTATAATTATTAAAGTGAAACCAAATCGATGAAATCAAAAGCGAGTTTTATAAGTGTATTTAGTAGTAGAAATAAAAATAGTAGAACTCATTATCTACTCATGTAATTCGATAGTTATGATAGCTATTAGTTGAAAGAACATAACTGGTAGTCATCAAGTTATCCATAAAGCGAGGCAAAAGCGACTGACTATTCAGTATGCAGCTCAAGCGAATGCGGTAGCGGTAAATTATTTTGCATATAAAACTGATCGTTTCGCAAGCGATCTGTTAGACAAGTGGGTGTTGTCTGCTTTTTATTTCGAAGGTCGAATCAAGTTCATTATCTGACCAAGACCTATTTATTCTATATGCACTTTTAACATTCTTTCAACCGATATTTTTTTGCTTTTCTAGTTTAAAATCACAGAAAGGAGTTTATCTAACTTAAAAGGAAGTTGACTTTACGCAGAAGCCACGATTTGCACTTAGAGAATCCTTGTAGTTTCTGCAGCAAATCCACGGTCACTCCTTTGTTTTCAGATGTCATTGGGCTGCTTTATCTCCGGCCACAATCTACGCGACTTACTAAATCCTGACCCTATATATCCCGGTATTACCTCCGTCATCCTCACTTACGTTTGGCTGTAGCGTGATAGTTAAAATATAGTTCCCAGCTTTCTACATGTGTGATAAGGGTTAAAGTAAAGTCTTGCAGACATTCATTTCGTATTGTCACACACAAATATGATTAGCTGTAAACGGAACTAGAAACGCAGTCATATTTAAACGACGGCTCATTACTGGTAACTTTTTACATACCCGTAAATTATCGAAAATTAATTGGTCAAACGTTGCAGCTACCATCACACTACCCACAAACAGCCAAACAAGCCGATTTCACATCAATAGTTGTCTTGATATATCTGTCGTCCTCGAAAGAAAATTTCGTAGGATATTTTTGAATGTGAGGTATGTAGGGTATGTAATATAAAAGTGTAGGGTTGTATTGATCGGTGCGGTGTTAGTAGTTGGAGGTGTTTGGAGCGGGTGTAACCACAGCACAGCACGGCTTGCACCCCTTGTGGAAACCTTATATTAGTGAGTAGCTGGCGTCCAGAGCGACCCTTACTGCCTTCTCCGCCGCCTCAGTCGACGCCACAAGGAACGAGGGTCACTTCAACCCTCCAACCACCCCACGCTGCCCACAACCGCTCACAGGGCCGTAACGTACACAAACTTAATCAAGAGAAATTCAGGACGATGCTACATATAAGATTTTATCCTTGTTGCAACTTCATGATCATGCAGGATTGTGAGGTCATCAAAACAAATCGGTGACATATTTATCTAATTTTATAGAACCTCTTGAAGTTAATCAATTAACCATAGATAACATTTGAAGCTAAACAAATAGTCAATGATAATTATTGAAGGAAATCAAATAGCAATGGATAACAATTGTTATAGTTTATCTATTGAAGAGATACTAATGCTCAGTTGCACCGCTATCACTTAACTTTAAGTACGGAATAATTTACATGGAAACAATTGTCTATACTCTATACAATGGTAGCCATAGATATTATTCTTCCCTTAAAGTTAAGTGACGGTGATGCAACTGGCCATAAATATATGATCTAACCAACACAAACAATGTGTTACGACTGGTAACCGCACTCCACGGCTTAGGAAATATCAATAAATTAACCAATGTGCACTCTACAATTGTCAGCCACACTCTTATTGGATGAAAGAAAGGATTGATGTTTATTTTATTTTTTTTGTATATGCTGGTACTACACCTAACTCTTATGTCATTAATTAAGGCGTTATTCAACAATAAACACATTGTTGATGATAATTGTCACATAACGCCTTAACTAATGGCATAAGACGTTAATGTGTCTCTGCAATACACAAATTCGGAATTAATGCTCCAGAATCTATATTGTGACGAATTATGTCCCGAAACTCCGTCACAGCTGCACATCCCAGAGCCTACTGCTATCGTCAAACATTTTAGCGTCCATCAAAATTTGTTTACATCTTGCACATCCTATAAATTTTAAATTCTGTAATCTTGCTCAAACATACAGCACCGCTTACCTTCATTTTATCAGTCATCAGCTGAAATAAATCCGTTTTAATATTTCACATGTGGTGGAATGAGGTTAGGTTTTTGAAAACACCTGAAATTAAATGCAACCGATATTGCTTGATCTGTATTTATGTCTTGTGCCTTACCGTTAAATAAGGCCTTCTGGCCGACTTAAGTCACTTTGTAAGTTCAGTCTTCTGAGCAGCCGTTTCAAAGTACGCTTCTAGTTCCGATACAGAGCGTCATCTTCAGAGTGTTTACGGTCCAAGTGGAGTTTTTGTGCTAAGTCTGTTAGCACAACTGTCTGACACGATCTGTGAGTTTTTTTGTTTTTTATAAGTCCGTAGAAGGAACTTAGATTTGTTTGCTTTTGCTGTTTTGAACTTAGAATATTTTTGCCGTTTTTGAACTTAGAATATTTTTCGAATAATTTACGGTAGAATCACCGCTAGCGAAGTCTTTGTTGACTTCGCAGTGTTTGAATAATTTAACGTAGAATCATCGCTGGCGAAGTCCTTGTTGATTTCACAGTGTTGGATTTACTTAACGTAGCGTCGCCGCTGACGAAGTCTTCTTGATTTTGCAGTGTTAGATTGTTTTAACGTCGAATCACTGTTAAGGGGGTCATCATTGGCTTCACAGCGTTGAGCAAGTTTAACGTAGAGTCACTACTTGGGAGCCAGTTTGGTTTTACAAGCGTCGAAGATAAGTTTATCCACCGTTTGGGAAATCGCGTTCTAAAGTTTCTCGTCATCTGCGACCGCCTGGGTCCGTACTGCGACCGCTGATGTCGACTGTCATGTACAGCCGCCCTGTCACCGTCTGCCAAGTATCTCCGTGCAAGTGTCCTGTAAAATATATGTTCTATGTTCATCGTCGCCGTATTTGTGTGTGAATAAATCTCGTTGTGATACCTACCTCCGGATGATTATTTTGACAACCCTAACCCTTCCCTTCTGAGCTATCCAGCCGTCTGCCTTAGAAACTGCGTCACCGACCGTACTGGCGCCCGAGCACACCGTCAGCAGTTTTGACCGCGACGCCAAAGGTAACAACCCCGCCATCAGCGAGGTCATATCGTTACAGTACCTAAATCATTCTTATCCAAACTAATAATTGGGAGAACTAGAAATAGTCCAGTCGATTTGGTTTAATCTACCGAATAATTGGTACTAGTTTTTTGCGGGAATATCTTTTTTGGCATGTACAATAAGTGTGCAAAAATTATACCACCAAATCATGGTGCTACGGGAAATATCGTAGGCCGAAGATCAAAAACTCCGTTTTTGACCAGTTTCTCGCAATTATTCCACTTTCTAACGGCCGTAGAGCATTTGAAGTCATAAGTAAAAATAAAGTATACTTTTTTCTCGACAAAAAAGATTGTTTGAGTTTTTTGCGTATCTATAACCGTAAATGAGATACCGCGCGTACAAAGTGACCGACGCGCGATCATGTATACTTTTCCGCACCACCACTGGTGTAGAATGCATAATGCAAGAATAAAAAGATGTGAAGTTATCATTTTGAATGCTACAAATGCTTTAAATATTAAATTTCAAAATTCTACAGCTAATTGTTGTGGATTTATGCGAAAAATTCGAAAAATTGATAAACTGAACTGCCGGAAGCCAATCGCAATCATAATGCGCGGTGTACAACTAGATGTTATAGACCTGCTTAATACAAAATTTCATGATTGTTTTCAATTTATGCGAAATATTTGAATCGTCAAGATGCTACAGTAATTTCAAATACTGAATTTCATCATTATTCGGTGATAAAGTGCACTTCCGGTACAGACGTTTGCAACCATTATTCAAGGTACACAACTAGTCCTTAGACCAGTCTCAAATACAAAGTTTGACGGGACCTGCGAATATACATACATACACTCGTACCGACGTCAAGCCGAAAATTGTCAAAATGTATTCAGGGATGCTCAAAACGGATATTCTTAACAAAACAGATATATAAATGTATAACAACTTTGCAACCAAGCAAAATATTCGAAATATTATGTTATATCGTCGATGTATTAGCTATACTTTCAATTAGAAACGTTAGGTCACAAATTTTACGCCCGATATCCCGTTAACGGTTATAGATACGCAAATGATTCATATCATCTTTTTTGTAGAGAAAAGTGTGTACTTAATTTTTACTCATGGCCTCAAATGCTTTACGACCATTAGAAAATGAGATATTTACGAAAAACTGCTTAAAAACGGGGTTTTTGATCTTTGGCCTTCGATATCTCTTGATCATGATTTGACAAAATGATTGCTGCACACTCATGGTACTTGCCGAAACGAAGATATTCCCGCAAAAAAAAAAAAAACAGTACTATTTATTCGGTAAATTGGGTCATTTTTTGTCTGAATTTATTTCGTCCAGGTATGTTTTTGCATTGATGCTGAGTCATGGGAATATTTGCGTTAGGAATTTGATGTATTTTTAATCGTAAATTTAGCGAATCCATCTCTGGCTCGTCCTTCGTTTGTTTCCACCGTCTGCGAACGTCAAAATATCCAGGCTTCTCCTGAGCCCCAGTACCCGAATATAAACAGAAAGACGCGTCCGTACTTTCCCCGTCCTTTATATCCCCTTTCCTCTAAGCTACAAACCTCGCAGGATTCGTTATACGTTATTCCTCGTCAGAATTTCAGTCGACGCGTTTCGCCTGCCTTGTTTTCTCCTTCAGCCCACAGTTCTCCCTTGCAACGTTGATGAATGAATTCTTCGCGAAAGGGGAACACGAATAGACCCTGTACAATTTTTTTGTGTTGATGTATATTTCAATTAGGGTTAAAACTTAATACTTAGAATATGTACACCTGTAGCACAATTTTTTTCGGTTTTCAGAATAATTTTCTGGTCTTGAATTAATTATTGTGTTAGATTTTAATAAGCGTTGCTCAGTATGCAATGCTATAGGCACAATGCACTAATCGTCAAAATGCAAATATTTTGTTTGCTATTCTATGGTAATGAAGCATAATTGCCCTTGCACCTCTGAAAACATTCTGATCTAGTGAATCGCAGTACGAATACACTCAAACTCGTTAAGCTCAATTTTTCACAATCAAATGATATGGAGTAAAATACTGACACTGCTGATGTTTTATATTTGAGACGAAATCTATGCTACTGCTACAACTGTAATTAGATGCGTTGCCGAATTTAACGCGTAATTTTGACGCCATATAAATATGGTTGAGAATTTAAAATCTAAAATACGGTTTTTAAAATCATCATCTTTGACCTGAGAGCAACTGTAGACATCTGTTTCGTTATTATTAGGACTCGTTAGTACAGTATAGCCAAACCCAAATTGTCGGGATTTGAATCTAAGACCAATATTGTTATATTGTCTTGTTAAATGATGAGCAGAGGTAGAATTTACATGCAGCACCATCTATTGGGTATGAAGCAAAAATCCACCGTTATGACAATATTGGTCTTGGATCCAAGTCCTGATTATCTGGATTTGGACATCTTGTACTAAGGAGTCCCAATAAGAACGAAATCTACAGTTGTTCTCTATTCTAAAATTCTTAGATTTGAATTTTTGTGGAACACGATGCACACAATGTCTCTAAATTTTAATTTTTCAATTAAAGTTTTTCACAATTGTCACAATTCATTGCGATATCTATTCTCGATAAATGTGATTATTTCCAATTTCTCTGCCCGGAAGGATATACATCCATTTTGAAACTCTTTGGAACAATTTGAACTATTTCCAAAGTAAAGTCGGTCTATTAATCTATGTGTGTGTGATCTTCATCTAGTCTAGTCGATCAAAACGATTACCTATCTTATATTAAATTTTCAACGCATGGATGACGCCGGAAGTAATCTCTATACATAGTAAAAACAAAGTCGCTTCCCGCCGTCTGTCCCTCTGTATGTACGATCAAATCTTCTAAACTACGCAACAAATTTTAATGTGGTTTTCATCAATATATAAAGTGATTCATGAGGAAGATTAATATAGACAACTTCGAGCACTGTTCATCCAACTTCCTACAGTTGTTGATGGTACTCTCGTGAAAGTTTTTAACCATAGTACCATCAACAAATTGAGTGGCGCACGAGCCGTATTTTTCCATCCGATTGAGTTGAAACTTATTAAAGTTGTGTTGGCACCTTCGTGAAGGATCTCATCATAGTATCATCAACATACATAAAGTGACGCATGAACCGTATTCATCTATTCACGCATCGTTCATCCGATTGAGTTTAAACTTACTATATTTGCTGTTGGCACTTGCATGAAGGTTTTGACATAGTGCTACTTACGTAAAATTAGAGGCATACGAGCAGTGTTTAATATTTGTCCGTATGAGCATCGTTCATCCGATTGAATTGAATCTTTCTATAGTTGTTGCTGACGCATGCGTGGAGGTTCCTGATATCATCTATATATACCAATATCATAAAGAGAAAAGATTTGTATTTTTGTTTGCAATGAATAAACTCAAAAACTACTGGATCGATTTTAAAAACTCTTCTTTCAATTATCAGATCACTAATTAACATTTCAGAAAAAAGGGATTCCTACAAATCTCCAATAATATAATCTAAGATGTAATGATGTAAAAAAAAATTCAGTCATTGATCAGACAAAATAGTATTGTTCAAAAAAATAGAACATATTATGATGAGGATCAACGGACTGTATTCGAACAGTTAATCAAATGATAGAAATAAGAATTTTTGTCACGTACGAACGACACCAATTCCTTTTTGCATTTCTAAGGCATATTTAGGACATAATGGTACAATTTTTTGAGGAAAATCTCATCTTCCCAAAAAGCTATAATAATGATTGATCGTTTGTGCAATTACTTACCGAGTTGAAATATATCTGCCAGAGTTTGTTGGCTTCTAATTCCAGTCTAGGTGATCTTTTGATCTAATGTTCTCATTACTTTAGTATCCAGAAAACAGGCACTATTGTCTTTTTTTTCTTCGATTGCAAAGTGAATATTTTCGTTGGTGCTGTTAAATACTTTATTATCGTTGGGAACCATTAACGTAGGGATATTTGTAGATTTAGGTCATAATAAATATTTGGAAACAATTATCCCTTGTTTCCAAATCCCAATTAAAATTACTTAAGTTTTATGCTGCAATTCTGTGCAAATCTTTTATTCTTATAAACTCATAAATCTGTAAATTTTGAACAGAATCGCTATAAACTTGTCATCCTTATGAATAAATTGACATTAATCAACAAAAGTCGCATCGACTTTATCTGTAAGACTTGCGGAATTGCACAGAATTGCAATATTTATTACTTCTATCGTCAAAACTCGAGGCTGGTGCATTTGACAGTTTATTTCAATATTTGTGTGCGTTCAGGGCTAGGATGGAAATGCCCATAGCTTCTCGCCTTCAAATCCTAGTTTCAACATTTTCTATAACAATCCGAACGTTGTCGAATCGGGCACACGCTAATCAGTGTCATTAATCCTTAGATCATAAATAATATCTAGATGGAAGAAACTGCGAACGGTTACGATGGAAAGAGATGGGAGATATATTGTAAGAAAGCTGGAGAAATGAACTGCG
The DNA here is from genome assembly GCA_963989225.1 of Dromius quadrimaculatus. Taxonomy (NCBI): domain Eukaryota; kingdom Metazoa; phylum Arthropoda; class Insecta; order Coleoptera; family Carabidae; genus Dromius; species Dromius quadrimaculatus. The sequence goes on from OZ022328.1 coordinate 13,207,975, forward strand.
CAAGTGTGACAATAAATCAAATTTCGGTTTGTCAAGACCGAGAAATGATAAACACATGATGTTCGCCGTTTTCTAGTTGCAAAGTACATCTTCTTAAAATTACTTTTATAAATAACAAATGAAATTCGATGGACAGGCGCAGTTCGTTTCACTTCATTTTTGTTTTATTATATTTTATTTCTTTGTCTCTCCAACGTAACCTATATTTTCCTCTCTTTCTGGCATAACCGTTCGCAAAAATGTATTGTGCGATATAGAACTCCTTATTATTATGATCTAAGCATTAATCGCACTGATGAGTTGAGCAAAGGGTCTTTTAAATATTAAATTGGGTACATCTATCTAATTGCGAGAATCCCAAATTAATTTCTGTTTTGGATTTAGGGTCTAGAATACAAATATGTTGTGGAAATAATTGAACGTAAATCTCTTTATTTTGAATAGAACACACAGTATATCATAAACTTTCTTTAGGTTCAACATTGAACTGCGTTAGAAGTGAAACTTTTTATGGAGTGCATCTGCTTCTGCATCTGAGTAATTATCTACACATTGTTATTAATTTATATTATAAGTCATTTCTCTTATAGTTTTAAGTTGATTTTTCTTTATTTAATTGTATTTTTTCTTGTTTTCTCGTTGACAATTTTTGCATTCTATAAAAAAATTCACTTCTGACGCCGATAGTTTTTTTAACCACTCTAAGAAGTGGAAGAAATGTGTTTCAATATCTTTACTACAGTTTTTTCAGATGTATCTTTAACGCGATTTCTGAAGATTAGGCGTTGTTTTTATTAGACGAATCACAATCTCGACATGCAGATTTTTTTTCCAAGAAAATACATTGTTCAACCTCTTATATCATATTAATCCACGTATAATCCTTTCAAATGTTATGAAGAATATTTAATTTTTTAAAATTTTTTTCACCAATTAATTGTATCACAGAATAATAGCACATGAATTCAATGCACCAAACTGTTGTTAAAATTGACATTCAATAAAATTCATCGGAATGTGTACGAAACCAAGCTTTCAAAATCAATGACATTCATTAAGAGATTAATTACTACCACAGCTACATTCTACTAGGAGGCGATCGTAGCACTCATGTCGTTTCAATAAACGTTCCACAAGACGATCGCGATCATTGCGTCCAAGATCGATACGTCATAGATGACGTCATTAATCATTTTTGCAAAATCACCGAAAAATTTGAATTAACTGAAAAGGTATCTTTCCAATTTGTACTTTCTCTCATTTTCATTATTTGTTATTTATGAAACACTAATTCACATGGGCATATTGGATTCATTGCATTCATATAACTCTTATGCTGCAGGTTAGTTTAATCTCATTAATGGTTCACTTTTCGATTTTAAATACGAATTATCAGTTTTTTTGACATATACGAGACACTCGCATCGTTTTACTTGAAGCACCAACCACAACTATCATTATGTTAGTGGAATGGCAAAAACTGCAGTCTTGAACAAATCGTTTCAATCGCCTAGTGGAACGTACCCCATGTCCAACCTTTCAATAATGACACATGGATAATTTTCTTGAATTTCATAAAAAATATTTTATTTATTGAAATACCTTCTCATCAATTGATATGTATCTCAAATTACTTGCTGAGAATCAGTGATTCTCAACCATTTTTTTGTTGTTTCAAAATTTGGCGGCACACAAAGAAAATGATAAGCTTAAAAATTATTTACTTACCTATAACACACTGCAGAAAATGGTTTATGATAATAATTTTAAATGTACTACAAAAATAACAGTACGTTTATTAAAGGATTAATTACAAGTTAAAAATAAGAATACTTTTAGTGCGAAATATGAGCTTGATGTTTTTTGATAATTTCATTTATTTTGCCACTCTCATATTGTCTTCTACATTTAACAATCTTGATCTCAATCAAATTTCTTTATATCTAATTTTGGGGAATGTATAATTATCTCCTCAAATGTTGTCAAATGTTCATTAACAATTATTCTAATAGTTTTATAACAGAGTCTTTTGGGACTGACTCAAACTTTTCTAAATTGCCTTCCTAAGCTTTATTCTTCCATAAAGTTATTTGTTTTTGGTATCCCACCAGTTTATCGGTCGAATCTAAGATATTTTCATTAGTTTATGTTATTGAAAATAACAAAAATGTCTGATAAGTAAGCCAGTTTAATACACCATATTTTATCTTCCATCAAATGAACAAATTCATAACACAAAAGTACCGCGGCACAGTGGTTGAGAATCACTGCTTTAAACTATTGTTAAAATTTACATGGATATAACACATTTAATAAAATCAACAAACATGTTTTGGAAACTGAGCTGTCAAGAGTGACATTTCTCAGAAATTTTTAAATGGGTACGCTCCACTAGGCGATCACAACGATCATGTTGCTAGGCAATAATTGTTACTGCAACCGCAATTGAAAGATGTGTCAAAGGGGTCGTTGCGTTCATTTTTGTAAAAATCTGTATTCTCAATTTGTACTTTCGATTTCAAATTATGTCACTTGCTTCAAGATTTATCATTTATCAATATGACATAATTTCACGGTCTCCCATTATCATTATTTATTATTTATGGGAGAATAATTTACACAGGCATATTGGATTAATTCCATTCATATATCCTTTTTGCTACAGATCAGTTTAATCTTATTAATGATTTACTTTTAGATCTTAACTACAAATTGTCAGTTTGACATTTTGTTCTACTTGAAACAGCAACAGAATTGCAGAAGCTGCGGTCGTGAATAAATCGTTGCGATCGCCCAAATGGAACGTACTCTATGAAAAATTAGAATGAAAGATTATTACCAATAATAAATATAATATTTCTGTCTGTCTTTCTTTCTTTATGCTTTGGCAAACGGCTATTACACAGAGAAAAAGAATTTTACATTTTACAGATATTATCAGCTCTACAAGTTCACTCTCAACCCCAAAACTCGTAATGTCCCATAATAGTTTCACTTCAATCAAATTTATCTATAAAAAATATTTATTTCACACCGTATTTATATTTACTTGTTACACTACATTTGTATGTTTTCAATTGTCCTCGCGATTTATTAAATGACTCAAGCAGGGATCACTTGTGCTTTTATATACTTGCCTGTGCGGCATCGAGAATTAAGGAGAGCTTCAAGGTTTTCTAATATATAGAATTCGTTACAATTTTATTAAAGCTAATAACTCTTTATCACGTGAACTATTCATAGATCTAGTTTCCATCATACAAAAAATAAGTAGCTCTTAGAATACTGACTGAATACCAATGTGACTTAAACTAAAAAAAAAATTATATTAATTTTTACAAACAGACCTCTGCAATTGAACAGGCATATCAGCAGTTTTCTACAATTTTGTTTAAGCCCAATTCCGACATGGGATTAAAAAGATATGAAAAGTTGAAAGAACCAAGACTTCAAATGTGCCCAACTCAACATCTACTGTCCGCGCAAGATAACTTGGCAGTCCTGGGGTGTAAACTTTTAGGGATAATATAAGTAAAATCAACAAAAACCATAGGCGTGACCAAAAAAATTGTATTTTCATAGAACATACAAATACATGAATAATAATAAATTGTACTTGTTATTGGTGATTGGAAAATCCAATCCAAATCTCTGTTTATCTATACTTGTTCAGGGACATGTTATGAAGTCTATAAATTTTAACTTATCAATAGGTACTTTTTTTGTCATTAGCTTCAAGATTTTATATCTCTTCTGGGATTATCTAATTTGTTTGTGTGAAGGGCACTGAAAATCATCTTGCAGAAAGCAGAATGTTAATTTGAAATTATTGTAACAAAATCATTTGTACGTTTCATGTTTTAGCGTAAAAAAATATTTTCACATGAAATTTTTTTTATTGTCTACACCAATGGACAGACAGATTCAAATGTACCTCATTGATCATTTATGATGCATTCTCTCAGCTCCCCTATCCCTCTAACCCTCAAGTTTAGCAATAAATGGTTGTAAAAGTAGGACTCACTATTTTGCGTAGTGCGTTACTTGAGCAAAAGTTTAAGTTTGACACAGCGCATCGTAAGCATACTGAATCGCATTACATTCTTTCTGACTGCCAAGTAATCTTGCGCGAACAGTAAGAGAATATGTCTATATGAACTCCCGTCAAAGTGTCTACTGATTTATATCTTCCTAAGTTCAAAAGTAACATTACAACCCTAATTTTTCCTATGTATGAATGAATCAATCCCTGTATGTCATTTAATGACTAGACAAAGAATTTCTACAATAAAAGTATTGGAATGGCCTATATTCTAAACGAGCGAAAAGTTTGTAAACCGAGCCGAAGGCGAGGATTACGGTTCGCGAGTGTGGAATATGCCATTCCAAATATTTTGTAGACTATACTTTCTCAAACAAAGTTTTGGAAACTCACCAATATTTCACACGAAATTTAAAAAAATATTAAATGTCAAACGTAAGACCAGATAGGAATATTTAAATTGTTAGGAAGTACCCATGGTATAGTAACCAAACTAACAGCTTCTAATTCGTCGAAATTATTCTAAATGGCATACAGAATCATTCTAAACGATTTATTGGAATTTCATTCGTTCCAACATAATTTTTGGTTATGGAATATGCAAATTCCAAAACAGTGTTGGAGAAAATTGTTTTACATTTAATTTCAGTTTACCAGGAGCAGCTGAATTATGTAATGAATTAAAATTATTTTCAATTATAATAATCAATACGAAACGTTTTTAGTAATAACAGTGCAACAAATTTTAAAATAGGGAAGCAATGCTGCGTCCATATTTGGCTTCATGGGTGGTGCGCGGAGTTTCACGCACTACCCTCAACCCGCATAATCCTCGCGTGCCGCACCGGACGACCCCCTCCCTCTCCTAACACGCCATCCGTCACGGGGATACATTAGCCTCATTTCCGGTCACAGAAAATTGGATGGTAGAGTTACACATACACACACTCACAGACATGTGAGTTCACCTTACTTTGCGCACCCACGAGTAATGACGCACGGTATTGACGGCCTAATGCGCCGAGTAATGTGCGACGTATATATTTTTTCATAATACCTATCTAGCTACATATACTGGGAGAATAATGCCCACGCTCAACTATATTTATTGGGATTCTCCAGCTCCCTTGAATCAGTGCTATAAACCCATCTAAATTTACTAATTAATTACATATATATAATCGCCGATCGATAATTTTTACTCAGCACCAAAAATTAGCAGGTAGGCTGTCATTTCGCAACATCCCAAATCATTAATTTAGTGCATACATATTACTATTAAGTAGCAATAGAAATTACAATAACGATCCACGATCGTAAACATTTAACTCGCTTCCATGAACCATCAAACACTCCTACACGCCTCAATTGCCTTCCAAATGAGTAATTATACAATTACCGGTGTATGAATTAACTACATGTTAATATACAACTCTCTTGGACGATCTGTACCTAATCCTTAATTTATCCAATCACTCGTGAAATGTGCTTTGAATTATTATTTATGTATTAGAATATTGTATAATTATTGGTTGGATCCGTGAGATTAATCGCAGAAATAATTACGTCATATCAGTTTTGGATTAATTATTTATCACTTCCGGTAATTAGAATATTTGGAGTATTTTCTCCTCTAAATAAATGCAAAGGATCCTGTCGAGGCAACTACTCCAGAAATCATTTGGAAAACTTTAGTTTGAGATTATTGATGCTGAATTTGCAGCTTTTTCGGCGGAATCCACATGAATTTAGGCGTCATTTCATCGCTATGGACGACCATGTTCAAGACCGCAGAATAGTCCAAAATATATGTTGTCAATGGAAAGTCTGCACCAAAAAGGCGACCGTTTCCTCAACCAGGAAGATTCTGGCAACTGCTTTTCGAGATTCGTCGACTATTTGGAGTAATTGAATTACAAAAAAAGTCTTTTTTCCTTCACAACAACGCACCAACTCATTCCTCTAAAGCTGAGGCTGCAAAATTGATGTAGCTAGGGTTCCAAATCGTCCACATCTCCCTATTATCCAGATTTGCCTTCCTCGCACTATTTCCTGTTCTTCAATATGAAAAATTGCTGTTGAGAAGGCAATTTTACTCTAACGAGGATATGATTATGGGAACGAATATATATTTTGAGGAATTGGACCAAATTATTATCTGGAAAGGATTGTAAACTGAAACAGCATTGGACCAAGGATATATGCCTAAAAGGAGGCGACTCTTGTAATTAAATCCTTCGTTTCTGAGTGAATATTGTGATTTTATTGCCATTCATTAAGAGTATATAATTCTGTTTATTCACATGTCAGCTGCTCCGAATTATTACAAGGCCATTTCTCGGTCTCACAAATTTTACATTTCTTGTCAAGTTATTTCTGTCCTTTGGAAAAGGTTATGAAATTAATATTGTTTCGTATCACGGTATGTCTGTTGCTGCTGATTCATTTATTCATTTCTCGAAAGGCAGGGGTCAATCCCTTGTCAAGTTTATTCTATGTTAAAAAGAAAGTACTTGTTCATCTTTCGCCTTGCTGTATAATAATTAGTTACCTTGGTTGAGGTGTTCTGCGCCCCTCCCAGTTGCTACCGAACGCGGCGTAACGACCATATCATGAGGCGCCCTGGAGCCATACCCCTTTTCCCGCCGACTACGCAGTCCCCTGCCGACATCGTTTCGCTCCGCTGATGATTTATTGAAGAAAAATTACTTTTTTATCAACGTGCACTAAGGCGCCGTGGAAATGTGTTGGGGGTACATGTTCCCTTAGATAACTGAACAAGGGAACGTATTAGAGAAAGACAAGTGATTTTCAATTGAGGCTAATTTGGATGTCCTTGTTTTGATTTTCTTAGTTCTAATAACTTCATTCTGTGTATTCTTCTATTGCTCAGTTTTTATTCATACTTTACAAAAACCAACTAGGAAGGCCTAATAAAGAGTTGCTATAGAGAAAGAATCGTATGAAATAATGCAGGGTTATTTAAGTTTGAGCTGTTTATCTATATTCTATATATACAGATAAATAAAATTGAAGTGTCTGTCTGCGATTTCAAAATAAATGCAGAATTAGGACTGCTATTTCAACGATTCTTAATGATAAATGACCGTTTTTAGAATTTTTATTTGTCTGTCTGCCTGAAAGTTTGTCGCAAGTAGGCTCCGAAACAGCTAAGCAGATTTCAATGAAAATTTCAGGAATTAAAATTTTAATTTCAAACTTGATTTTCGTGTATGTTTTATTTTGATATCTTGCAGAAAGACAGAGAATATCGAAAGCACAGGGCTATCGGTTATCGCAGGCAGTATCCGCAATTAGCCCAGGTGCTGCAGTGATTTATCATATAGTCTTTCATTGATTTAAAAAAATACTTCATCATAATTGGATCATAAAATTAATAATCCTATCTCTTCAATTTCTGCTACAGACTCTTTTATTATTTACAATATTGTATTTTGAACTCGTCAATGAGTAATATGGAATATGGTTCAATGTAACAAATCATACACAACACTAAGGCCCGAGATATCCACCTCCTAATAAATTTATTTGATGAATAATAACTATGGCAACAATTGTCTGCACAATTGTTACCATAGTTAATATTCACCAAATAAATTTATTAGGAGGTGGATATTTCGGGCCTAAGTGAATCACAGCACTCAACATAATATTGCTCGCAATACATTTCGAGCTTTTGATCATCATCAGGTGTACTGAATCTTTAGAATACTCTCCTTTAATCTAGAATCTTGAAATTTGGTACGGAGAAAGAACTCATAATACAGGCAGTAAAAAATATTTGAAAATCATTAATTTCTCATCTTATATGAGGTTATTGTTTTACAAAATACCCCACACAAAATCCTATAACTCTGGACTATGGTAAAATGGACCCAAATTTTGAAAATCAATAGTCTCCGTGATGACACATCTGGAAAATGAATGGTTGTCAATTTAAAGCTATTTAGGCTCGGTCTTTCTATCTCCGAATAGCTTTATTCCCTAGATCATCACTATGGTAACAATTATTGCAATAGTTGTTTCTGTGGTTATTATCCACCGAATAAAGTTATTCGTAGGTGGAGAGACCGGGCCTTAATCGTTGGGAAAAGAGGTCTACTAGGAGTACTAGGGGTTAGTTAGTGACACTCAGATCGGGCGCGAAACGGGCTCAGGCTTTCCACCGGTATAGAAAGATTGGGAAATGTTTTTCAAAAGTGTGGAATTGTTATAGAATGTTTTCCGCAGACTCAGAAAGTATTTGGTAATGCGGAGTACATGCGGAATGTTTCCCGCTTGCGGTTTCGAACTACTTGTCACATGTTTCCGATTGCCGAACGTTGTCTCAACGTTTTTATAATGTTTAGACTACATCGATTGATAGTGATTCAACATTGATGTAGCCTTGGAGTAAAGATGAATCATGGACAACAACAGCTTCAATTGAGACACAATATTTACCGTCCGTGATTTTCAATAAAAAATCATCGATTGCGTATGGTTGACACTTGAGGTTTCCAAAATATTTTAGAAATAAATATGTTCAAAGCCTTCTTAAAGTATATATACACAGCAGACAGCGCTTGTACAAAGTACAAGTACACTGAGAAAAATGTTGTTTAGAGTCAAATGATTTTCTGTTTTCTCAACTGCGCGGCGTACTTGGATACGGCGAAATGCGCAAGGGTGCTAACTCAATTCCTCTACGCATTTGAAAGGTTCATAACAGCAATTCCGTAAGGAATTGGGATATGTCATTGGGAGTTCATTCTAATACTTACTAATTTCATTTGATTGCTATTATAATTCAATACATTAAAAAAATATTTGATACAAATAAAAAAATATTTTCGGGTAAAATGATTTACTTTTCTGGCAATAAAAAGAATTGTTCATTTAATATTTTCTCTAATTTCCTTCAATTCGTGTTCGATCGATTAAATATTAAAAAGTGTTGAGAGAGAATATAAGAGTGTTGAGAGAAACATGTAACTAATTATTTCAACTGTTGTTAGCTTTGAATAAGATGCGGAAGCATTTGAAGTAAAATCGAATATATTCAAGAAAATAGAATCATTTCATAGAAAGAATCACAATAAACGTATTCTGAATTTCATACTAAATTCCAAAAAGTATTTCTCATTATTAATTTATATGATTGGGTTATTGATATTATTATTCATTAATGTTCAGATAAACTTTTTTATTATAAAATACGGAACATGAATACATACATATACACATAAATGTCATCCAATTATTGATGATTAATTTTTTCTATACGGATATATGGTGTATACTTATTTTATATTCATTAACATTAGCAAGAGCAAAATATTCTTTAAAGTAATATGAAAAGCATCAGATGAAATTAATTGATGGTAGCGTGCCTGGGAGGTTTTTTTCCAATACTTCATGATTTCTGGAAAAGTATTGTTGTATTCCAGCCTAGCAAAGAATCTCTTATTTCATCTGTAACGAATAAAGAATAGATAATATAAGCAGATAGATTTATTCGCATTTTCCATCTGAAATACACGATCTGACAGAATAATTCTTGCCTGAAAGTTCTATTTGGACTTTTCTTGAGGCGTTCGATTGGTTGAGTACCCGCTGATGGACCCTGTGTCGTTGTGATTTGATAGAAAATTCATTTCCAAGTCCGCCTTGTATTTTAGTGCGGGTATTGTCTTCGCTATCCCTTTTTCATAATACACAATTCTCATTATCCTTATTGTTGCTATTTGCATCAGACATCTAGAATTGTTATATATTATATAAATATTGTTACTATATTATTACAGGAATAATAAAACAGTGTCACTTAAATTTCCATAATTATTGGCTGGGTTTCCGAAAGAAATTGACTGTGTAGGACAATCCTCATTAGCTGCATCTTTCTGAAATACATTTTTCTATTTAGAAGTAAATTCCAGCCAGTCATCAATAATCGGAATCAATTGTTTAATAGACGAATTATCTAGGAGCTTCAGTCTATTGTTGATGATTTTTGATCCTGAAATGTAATCATTGATTCAGTTATTCAATAATTTCACATAAATTCAAATGATTGAATACAGTACGATAAATTACCTTTAAAAGTAGTTAAGAGCTCCCATATTCTATTCCATCAAAATCTCTCGCATTTCTTCATCTGTTATTCCACTATTTTGTAAAACAGTATCAAGCACTGGTTCAATGCGTTTTCGATAACAGCTCAAAACTAAATGATCTCTCCAAAAATAAAGTAAAACGGTAAATATTCTTCTAGAAAACTTGAGGGTAGGGTGGACAAATTTTTGTTTTGTGATTGTTTGGAACAGAGGTCCTCAAACTCCTCCACGCTCCACCAAATCTTAAGATCCAAAATATGAATTGATCGTTGAATATAAACATCTTTGATTATAATTTTATATATTTTACCCACATTCTGAATCTTTCAATGTAATCAAAATAAACAATAACGGGTCGATTACCGGACAAGTCTGAACCGCTATCGGGGGCCAGATTGGTGTTCTCGCGGGCTGGTGTTGGAAGTCCCTGGTTTATAACACAGGCTGTGAAAGGGACAAACAGATGTGCGCCAAGAATTTCAAGTAATAAAACCCAAAGTACAGACAAATTTAATATTTTGTTCAACAAGGCTTAGTCCACTCAAAAAAACAAAAAATGCTAAATGGCTAACGTTAATTGATTCATTTAAGTGAACACATTAGATTCTCTCACAAACTTTGGATAAATCAACCTAATGATCTTAAATGGATGCAATTTTTATTTTAATCTGAAATAAATAGATTTTAAATAAACAAGAAATGCTAAGAGACCAAATTTTTCTTTAAATAAATTGGCTTATGTATTCATGTATCGGAAAAAAATTGGATCAGTTCTTTAAATCTAATTGATATAACGTCAACAAGCATTTTCAAGAAATCTGTTATAAAAAGATTCATAATTTTATTATTATTCACCACTTTCATAAATTAAAACATGGATAAATAAATTATACTAGAGAAATTATATCAATTACACTTATTGAAACTCATAATATATATTTTTTCCATTTTAATTGTTACTATGAATCAAGAGATTACTTGAAAAGATATTCCAAGAATTTTTCAAGCTTACAATGAATTTAAAAAAAAATCAATTCAAATATAGAAATTTTCATGTCAATCATTGAAAGGTTATTCATTTTACTATATATTTTGTTGCATCAATAAATAGATTCGTTTATCCAACTTAAATTAAATCCGCTCAACTTCACGAGATATTTAACTACAATTCCTTCACGCAGTTGGTTTTAAGGATGCTGAACGGTTACACTGATTCCGATAGACTCGCGTGAACCATGATTCTATAGACTCGAATCCGAGTTTGTCAATTCCGCGCGGAGTTGTCATAATTTCATAAATTTCTCTCAGTGTAAGTATTCTGAAACCAACAAAATTCGCATTTCGAGATTTTGAGCATCCCTTAATCTATTTTAACTATTTTCGGCTTGATGTCGGTACGTATGTATGTGTGTATGTGCATTCGTAACTCACTAATCTCAATACCCGTCGAACGTTTAATGTTAAATTATGGTTGCAATCGTCTGTACCGGGAGTGCACTTTACTTGATTTTTTTTTCGAATTTTCCACATAAATCCAGAATGATTACGCGTAGGATACTGAAATCCAGTATTTGAGATCGCTGTAGCATCTAAATGGTTATCCTCTATTTTTGTACCAATCGGTTAAGCCGGAAGTGCACTTTATATGACAGACTTTTAGAATTTTTCAATCAGTCGTAGAATATTGAAATCTCATATCAAGCACTTCTATAACATTTTGTTGTGCACCTCGCATTATGATTGCAATCGTCTGTACCGGAAGTGCACTTTACTCGAAATATTTTTCAATTTTCCGCATAAATCCAAAACGATTGAACGTAGAATGTTAAAATCAAATATTTAAGACGATAGTAATGTCTTCTAGATGCTTATATCTTATTTTCCTTGAGATCGACTGAACCGGAAGTGCATTTTACTTGACAGTCTTTTGGAATTTTTCGCATAAACTCGAAAAGATCGGCTGTAGAATATTGAATTTCAGTATTTTAGTCTGTTGTAGTATCTGAATGATTGCCTAGTATTCACATAACAATCGACGGGACCGAAAGTACAATTTTTTTAAATTTTGCGCATGAATTCAGTTCTGTTAGAAGCAGAATCTTGGAAATCAGTATTTGGGAATGTTGCATAAGAATGATGACCTACTGTTTCCAAAGTAACTGACTAGGCCGCAAGCGCACTTTACTTGACAGATTTTTAGAATTTTTAACTTGAAGTTTTAAATCGGAAACTGTAGATTTTCCAGTTGTGTTACTATGGAGATTTTTGATCAGCACATCAAATCTATTGATTTCCAAAATTCAGGCCCAATTCACCGATGTCGAAAGTCATAGGGTTTGTGCGGTGTCCTTTAATTTGGAGGGTTTTTTTATACAGTGTAATCGGAATAGCCTCAAAATTAGGTTTTTCACAAAATAATTTCACTTCATGGTAATATAGCAGTACAGAAGAAAAAAATTCTGAACAAGAATATGCCTATAGTAAGAGGAATGTCATAATTCGATTTGGATAGTTTGAGATTTTTACTTTGAGGGAATTTTTTTGGAGAGGCTTATGAGGCCGATGCTGAAAAAGGAAGTTATGAGGGTATGTCAAAGGGAAATTATTTATTTAAGTATAGAGGCATACAGCCCAATTACATACTCACAATAATGTATACATAAAAGTTACAGTACGAACGTATTGTATGCTGGGAAGCTCAATAATAGTATTCGGAAGGAGGATATAAGGGAAAGGCAAAAGGAAGTACCAAATAATGAATAAGAGAGAATGAGATTAAGCAGTATTTGTTATACATCTTTTAAAGGAAGATTGACTTTGTGAGAACACATCAATAAAAGTGTTAGAATGTATTCTATTATAACGTCTCATAATTCTATTATATAAAGAATAATAACCAATGTTGTTGTCATACGTAACAACTGCGAACATTTGCTGACTACGCGATATACGGGAAGGAATATAGAAGTGTAGCTTAGGTGAATGAGGAAAATTGAATTAGATAACTGGACCATAAAAATAAAAAAGTGATGTATACCTTAAAAAGTACTTTGAGAGGAAAGAATGTATCAGACTTTGAAGCAAGGCCCTATGGCTCGCACCAAAGATTTACAGTAACCTAACAACAATGGAATCATGCTTTGAAGTCTATTGTCCGGTATCAATCAATGAGCAATGAGCTCATCTTCTTATGATTCATGATTCTTATCATATGGTTTAGACAGCACTTTTATTTTTGACTACAGTACAGCCCCGCTTATACCCGGACCACGATTGTCCGTACATCCGGTTAAACTGGACAAGGAATAAATAAGAAACTAAATATTGTATTAGAATTAATAGAAAACTGTAAAAATTCAATTTATCGAACGATAAGTACGTAAATAAATTTACAACTCAGTTTTGGCTAATGTAGTTTCTTTTGTATAGTACTGTACAATAAAGAAAATGTTTTGTTTTGTTAATCCTATATCCTAAAGTGTATTTATGAGGAAAAAATGGCTAAAATATTTTACATGTGCATTTTACAGCAAATTCCGTTTAATCCGGTCTTTCGGTGATCCAATTAAATTTCAAATTGTTACCAACAATTAATTTTGGGAATGTTTTTTATAAATTTCCAAAAGTTGTTCAATATAAAATTCTTAGAACTAACTTTTCAGCACTTTGTATAACGGTATGGAACCCTCAAGATGAGAGTCTGAATCAAACTTGCCCGTCTTTTTCGAAATAATCAGTTATTCTATAATTGTTGTATTTAGTGTATAGAGTTGAAAGAAGATTGCACTGAATGAGCAAATTTTACTTTTTCCTACTATTCTTAGCTAAAAACTCATCAATATCTTCTCGTACATTTACTGGTGGAATAAATGTTAGGTTTTCTTTATTATTGGAATAGAAATAATCATAAGAGACAAATCAAATTAAGTAAGATATGTTGTTGTTAATAATGTCGTAGTACGTTGCTAATTCTGGTGTAAGATGATCGTATATTCAGTTAGAGTATAATATGTAGGAATGTTTAGACCTTGGTAGGGTTTGTGGGCATCGTCACAGCGGTCGTCAAGGGCCGAGGGCGTGTGGATGTTTGCTTGCGTGTCAGTCAGTCCAGACTCTAGGGCTCTGCACTGGACAAAGGCATGTGTTGACCCTCTGTACCCCACACCCTCTTCTCTTGCGCTGTCACACGACCCAAGCTCCTTGAGGACAAAGGATTGATTTGGGACTCACCCTCTACACGAAATTACAGATCCGGCCGAAACCGCACTCTCCTTCTGCTTCATCCTTGTTTCTCTTTCATTTTTCCTCTCTCCTGAATTTCTCCCAACATTCGGTCGTGTCGTTTTTGTTCTTTTATGTGCTGATAAAAGCGGCGTTATGACGCTAAAATTTAATATTTTTCTCGTTATTGAAATGCGTGACGCTACAATACACTTCTTTTAATCGTGCGGTCTATATACTCAATCACTTTATTTATTAATGGGGCTGTTTTTTCATATTTGCTTCAAAACAGCTTTTAATGAGAAATATTCAAATTCAGCTTTCAATTTGATCACTTATTTCACTATAATTCCATGTTTATTCTCGCTTTTACATTTTATTCACGTTTAGAATATATTTGTTGCTTTTAATATTATTCACAGGTGACAATTAGTAGCGTAAAATCCAGAATGATCTTTTGATCCAACGTTCTTCAAACATGATATCACCGACATATCTATAAATTTAGGTCACAATAAAAATTTTCGACATATCATTGTGCGGGGAGTACAATATATAAGTAATTCATATAAGACTGGAGAAACAAGTGCGCATTTTTACCTGCAATTTTGTCCGCGTTGTACACTAAAACCCTTTCTAAACGTGTTTTATCCCTGTATTAGCATAGGGAAGCTTCTGTCCCTTGGTCCAGTGTCCATATCATCGAAGGGTACACACATTGTCCGTGGCAGGTAATGCGCCCGCGTGCGCACGCCTTTGTGTGTGTGTGTAAAGGGGCTTTAGGCATCAGAGGGTCTTAGAGAGGGCAAGGAGATTTCAGAGTGGGCAAGGCTGTATGGGTGAGGCCCCCTTGACGGCCACTCCAGGGGAGCCGCTCGCACCGCTACTAATGGGACATGGCAGAGACGGATCTCAATTTTTTCCGTCGACATTTATATCTAGAGGAGATATACGTTACAAGATGGTTAAGTGCTCATCACCACAAGTTCGTACATGTCCCCCTCATTCATTATAGAGAAAAATATGCCGTCTGTCACTAACCTAAATCTTCTGAAATGTGTCCAAATGCGGGTCTGTAATTCGCGCTCTAATGGTCGTTCGGCTGAGTCACTGCACCTCTCGGGGTGTTTTTTCCAGCGCTCTGTAATAATAGTGGCACCCACTCCCTCGCCTTCCGTTGCGTTCTCTTCTTTCCTCCGCTCTCCTCCTACACCCGGCGACGAAATGCGCGTAATTGAGTCACACTGCACCCGTGCTACCTACCCTCCTACCCGTTGCTTCAACATCTACCTTTAATTACGTATAGCTTCTCATTCTTTTCTTTGCTACAGGAGCACTTCATTCATCCAACGAATTCTCTAATTCAGAATTAGCGAATAATCAAGTGATACAATTGAACGAATATAAAGTCGCACTTTTCTCCTTTGTCAAGTTCAAGTTAGCAATGATTTAACTGTGCAGTATCATACTTTCATGGACTCGTTTGCGAGTAATGTAAGGTTCAAGACAAAGATTGATACAAGATACATTTCAATGTAGCAAACCATACACGACACTGAGTCCATACTATAATCATCAAGTCGTTTTCCGGGTATGATTTAATTATACCTCTTTGAACATTTCTGCTACCTGAATTTATGGATGGTAGTGTCTTTTTTTGGGTCTGATATTCTATAGTAATCGTAGAAAAATAAATGAAAAATACCAATTCAATCATTCAATCTTCTTGGAGCAGCAAATAAAAGTAGCCTTATCGATCTTTTGAAATAGTACTAGACTATTCTCAGAAGTCTAATCATTTTTTTATCAGAGCTTGACATAAATAATATATTTGTGAATTCGTTTAGGTATGCCCTATATATTTTTCAGTAAGAGCACAATTTGAGTAACTTAGTGAGTCATATAACGTCTACTTTTATCTGGTTAAAATGTTTTGCTTTCAATTTTATTATCTTCAAGATAAGAAAGAAAAATAATCCCTTTCTTCCAAGAAAGTCAGAGATTACTTGATGCTGAAAAGCAGATTTTGTTTCTCAATAGATACTTGGAACATAAAGTTAAATACAAAGTTAGAACATCTGGTATAATTTATAAATACATCTATTTTCTTTTGATAATCATATGTACGAGGTGATAAGATTCTGGCCTGGTATCACGAGAAATAGAATATAGTTGAAATAGCATCTCAGCAGAATAGAAGATCTATTCCCACTCCGACAATCTCATAATTCTATGCAATATTTCTCGAAATCTATTGGAGATAGCACAAAACTGAAAGGGAGACAATTGTGGAAGAATATTTTTGGAGTATTTTGGTCTCTAAGTTGATTCTGCTAAAAGATATAGGAGAACTAAGTTGAAGTATCATCATGTTCATTATGATTTTTTTTGTTTATTTCCGCGAGCCATTTAGATCCTACTGAACCCAAATAATCTGACATAGACATCACGTGACTTACTTGTACATCATTGGATATATTTTTTTTGCATATTATAATACGATAATCAAACAAAAAATTCCATAGCTTTGGATTTATCCAGAAAATTCGAAAAATCTGTCAAGTAAAATGCACTTTCGGCCCAGTCGGTTGTTATTAAAACAGTACGTCAACATTCCTTAATTCCAAGATTCTACGGCTAACAGCTCTGAATTTATGTGCAAAAGTTTAACTGAAGTGCCCCTCCAGTTTAGCCTATTGTTATGAGAATAATATGCAATCATTCAGATGCTACAGCAAACTGAAATACTAAATTTCAATACTCCACAGCAAATCGTTTCAAATGTATGCGAAAAATTCCAAAAGACTTCCGGTTCAGTCGATCTCAATGAAAATAGGATATGAGCATCTATATGGTACTTTTGTCTTAAATACTGAATTCTAACATTCTACGTTCAATCGTTTTTGATTTATACGGAATATTCAAAGAATATTTGGAGAGAAGTGTACTTCCGGTACAGACGATTGTAATCATGATGCGAGGTGCACAGCTAGATATTACAATACAAAATTTCAATATTCTACGATTTATTGTTCTGAATTTATGTGGAAAATTCTAAAAGTCTGTTATATAAAGTGCACTTTCGGCTCAGCCGATTAGTACAAAAATAGAAGATGACCATTTAGATGCTACAGCAATCTCAAATACTGAATTTCAGTACCCTACGACTAATCGCTTTGGATTTATGTGGAAAATTCAAAAAAGTTTCCAGTAAAGTGCACTTCCCATTCAGATGATTGCAATCATAATGCGAGGTGCACAACTAGATGCTACAGAAGTCCTTAGTACAAAATTTCAATATTCTATGACTGATCGTTTTGAATATATGCAAAAAATTCGAAAAGTCTGTTATATAAAATGCACTTCCGGCTCAGTCGAGTGTTGCAAAAATAGAAGATAACCATTCAAATGCTACAGCAACTTCAAATATTGAATTTCAGTATCCTACAGCTGATCATTCTGGATTTATACAGAAAATTCAAAAAAAGTCTCAAGTAAAATACACTTCCTGTACAGACGTTTGCAACCATAATGCGAGCTGCACAACTAGACCCTAGTTGTATCTTAAATACAAAATTTCGACACTACACGTTCGACGAGTTTTTGAGATTTGCGAGTTATGAACGCACACACATACAAACGTGCTGACATTAAGCCGAAATTAGTCAAAATGGATTCAGGGATGCTCAAAATCTCGAAATGTGAGTTTTGTCGGTTTCGCAATACTTACTTTCACTTTATACAGGTAATGGAAAAATATAATTAAAAAAATCTGACGTGGACATCACGTGACTTACTTGTACATCATCGAATATATATAATCAAACACAACATCTCATCATTCCACGGCTAATCGGTTGCTATGGAAACAGTAGGTCATCATTCTCATCAGAGGCGGCTCTAGCCTACTTAGCGCCGGGGTGCGAAGATAAATTCATAGTGTATAAGGGTTGTTAATTTTTTCTCCTAATTCGTGGTAAATCAAAATAGGTCGAGTATATATTTCGGCGATTCCCAACTCGCCACATTTACAGGTAGTCTCTGCTAATGACTCCCCAACTCGGCACATACGAGTATCTCAGGTACCTGCAATGATACCCAACTCGGCACACTTGCAGATAGTCTGGGCAATCTAATGTTTTTAAATAAAATAAAATAAATTTTATAGTTTCTTTTTTATAATCATACAAAATTTGACATACAATAAGACAAAATCAAAAACTAAGTAGACTGCATCATACAATAAAAATAATAATTTCAGCGTGATCGTGGATTAACCTTCTTGTCGTTATTACTCGATCTCTGGACTCGCTCATAATATGGAAAAATGCTTTGCACTTTCGATTAACGCACCGCTACCTCACTTCACCAGATAAAAATTTCGATTTGATTTACTGAATTCATGTTGTTCTACAATCAATAGTGTTTTTTCACGTTGGCTAGCTATAGTTGGCGAATTGATTTCTTTGATGTTGATTGAACTGTTAGATTGATAATAGATAGCTACTAAACAAAACATTTTAATTTATATTTTTCTTAGGTGTTAAACCGATAATAAGGATGGGTTTTTCTGCAAGCACTTGTTTAAGATGTGCCGAGTTGGTCATAAGGATTACTACCAACCCTTGACTGTTGTCCCATCGGGAGATTAAATGTGCCGAGTTGGGGTGTGCCCATATATTTTGCCTCAAAATTTATTTTGATTTTTAGTCATTCTTCAGAATTTTCATGTTCAAAATTATTTTATTAGTCCTATTAAAATATTTTGTTGTTGAAGTGAGTATTCAGTGAAAAATAATTATTTCCGGGGTCCAGCTGCCGCCCTCAAGGCCTCGGCGCCGGGGTGCCGTGCACCCCTTGCACCCCCGCTCGAGACGCCCCTGATTCTCATGCTACAACATTCCTAAATACTGATTTTCAGGATTCTACACCTAACAGTTCTGAATTTATACGCAAAATTCCAAGATCGTCAAGTATAGTTCACTTTCGACTTAGTCGATCTCAATGAAAATAGGATATGAGCATCTATCATCTTGAATACTGTATTCTAATATTCTACGTTCAATCGTTTTGGATTTATGCGGAAAATTAAAAACTGTTTCGAGTAAACTGCACTCCCGTCCTGGCTTAGCCGACCACAATCATAATGCAAGGTGTACAACTAGATGCTATAAAAGTGCTTAATACGAAATCTCAATATTCTGCGACTGATTATTTTAAATTTATGAGAAAAATTCGAAGAATCTGTAACATGAAGTGCACTTCCGGCTTAGTCGATTGGGACGAAAATAGGAGATGATCATTTGGATGCTACAGCAATTTCAAATACTGAATTCCGGTAAAATTCAAAAAAAGTATCACGTAAAGTGCACTTCCAGTACAGACGATTGCCAACCATAATGCGAAATGCACATCAAGATCCTAGATCCTATACCAGTCTTTTATACAAAATTTCAGCATTACCTATACGTTTGACGAATTCTGAGATTTACGAGTTACGCACATACACACATACATACGTACATACGTACCGACATCAAGCCAAAAATAGTCAAAATGAATTCAGGGATGCTAAAAACGGATATATCCATCAAAATCTTGATATGTGAATTTTGTCGGTTTCACAATATTTCCTTGTACTTTTAGACCGTCAGATAGTCGTAGGTTTCAGTGCCTCATTTTGTTTTTCATGCCTTCAAGAGGTTTGATAAGTATGTTTATTTGGAGTTCAATAATGCTGAAATTAAAGCTGGACCGTGTGACCAACATAATGGAAATTAATTTTAAATTTGTATGAAAAAGCATGTTCTGATCCAATTTTATCGCTTTTCTCATGCTTACGAAATGAAATTTAGGGGAAATTATTGTGACATGTCAAACAAAATTAAGAAATTGACAACAGATTATCATTGCCTACCTTATCATTTCAATTAAACTGATTGTTTCATACCGCGAACTCTGAATGTCTGTTATACTCATAAACTGCACTTCCGGCTTGGCCGATTGATACAAAAATAGTAGATAACTATTTAGACGCTACAAAAAGTTCAAACACTAAATTACAATATGCTATGACTGATCCTTCTAGATTTAGGGAAAATTTTTTTAAAAAGTTTCAAGTGAAGTGCATTTTTGGCTTAGCCGATTCAAACAAATATAGCAGAATACCATCCTGATACATCAAGTTCAAATACTGAATTTCAACATCCTACGGTTGATCATTCTAGATTTATTAGAGGAATTCGAGAAAAGTTTCAAGTAAAGTGCACTTCCGGTACAGACGATTGGAACCATAATGCAAGGTGCACAACTAGACCCTATAACAGTCTTAAATACAGAATTTCAACATTATACGTTGAACCAGTTTTGAGTTTTGCGAGTTACGCACACACGAACGCATGCACGCACGAACATACGTACCGACATCAAGCCAAAAATAGTCAAAATGGATTCAGGAATGCTTAAAACGAATATTTCCATCAAAATCTTGATAGGTGAATTTTGCCGATTTCACAATACTTTCTTGTACCTAGTACAAGTATAAAAGTGCGAAACACGTGCAAATTTTTGACTGAAATTTATATTCAAGTTTTTTATTTTAAAGATAGGTTTAAGTTTTTGGATGAGCTTTTTTCAACCAGTGGTACCAAAAAATTATCAATTGAACTTTTTAGTTTTGTGCGTTTATTATGAACATTAGTAATTACCATAGAATATAAGATAACTGGAATTGATCCTTGAATAATTCGGCACAACATTAATCTGAAACATTCTTCAAAATTATCAGTGATTCATTTGTTATTATTAAAATTTGAGTTATTATAAAATTCGTTATTATTATGACGCAAAGAAATAATGAGAATCATTATGTGAAATAAGAATTATTATTACTCATATTTGGACCTCACTCGCAAACGTTCGTCAATTGTTTTTTCAAAATAATAAATTTGGTTCTATCGTGTCTGCTATCAAATTGAAGCTTCCGCGGAAAAAATTCTAATAGAATTGTTAAAAATGATATTCAAACGATTGTCAATTGTTTTTTTCAACCAGTTTTTCAACTAATGTCTAGTTAAGATAAATAATTTGGTACTATCGTGTTTGGTACCAAATTAGAGCTCTTGCGGCAATAATTGGACATAAAACTTTCAACCGTTTTGACAATGATCTCTGTCATTTTGAAGTACGCAATTATCGATACGACACTCTAAATTTATGAAACAGCAATGAAACTAGCCAAATAATTTATGATTGAGGAAGTACTGTTGTGGCCACAGCAGATATTTTCATATATATTTTGATATATTGAAAAAAGTTCAGAACAGTTGAAAACGGATTGTAAGAAATTATTTTTTGCGCATTTTATTCAAAAATAAAGTCTGTAAATGAATCCTACTATAAAAGTTTTTAAAAGAATTGAAGTCAGCTTGATATTGGTATGTTCTTGGGGTTTGAGATAAGAATGAAAACACTTTTATTTAAAAATACTTCAATAAAAATTGAAGCTTATTGACTAAATTGGTCAAACTGTCCAAAATGGATGAAACTTTGTGCAAAAGAAGAATAGTGGCAAGTGGAGGAAGCCGTTAAATGACCTTGAAATCAATTATTTATTTAATACAATGGATTTCAGCCCAACATTGAAGAGTTTAGTTTATTAGATATCAGATAATAATAATAGACATAAGTTCATTTAAACCGAAACACTTCTTTATTGAACGGTCTTTGAAGATATGTCTTTACTCGATACTACCTCCTATTCAACTACTCTTTTCTTAGAATAGAAACTTAGAGTCAGCCCCAATCATCATCAATCAGCCTGTTTATTATACTAACATTCAGAGGTTCCATTCTTACCGCACAGTCACGACGCAAAACTATAAATCTTTCATTTGGGAATAATAAACATATAAAGTAAATCCATTTCATAAGAAAACATAATTAGGGTTGAATGATTAAATTTATACTTATGCGTTGAGCGCTATATTCCAACACTCTTTGAGGTGGTTTCCTCTCAAGTTTAGTACCACAGGCGCGCGCAGCGCGATTGCAGTAATATTCAGGGATTCTTTCGAAAGCAGCGAGCGTAGCGAGCAAACCTACAACTATTGTTATACTAAAAAAATAAATGAAATCCTTGGATGACTTCGTAATCAATGTTTTTGTTTCTGAAATTATTTCAACTCTCGGATGACCTTGAAATGACAACGTATAAAAATAATTGTAGGTTAGCTCGCTACGCTCGTAGCTTTGAAAAACATCCCTGAATATTAACGCAATCGCGCTGCGCGCGCCTGTGGCATTAACTTGGAAGGAAACCACCTCGAAGGATAAACTCAATTCCTCAATGCTAGCTGAACTACTAACTAATAACTTTCAAAACATTTTTTTCAAGGTCATTTAAGGGTTTCCTAGGCTTCGCAATAAGATGTCAGGATCGCTTTTTGGCATATTCATAGTAGACGTCTAGGGGCTTAGGGTAAGAAAACAAAAAATTTGTTGTTATTGGAAGCATTTTTAATAGCTCAAAAGATATTTCAATTATGCAAAAATATTTACCTATAATCGCTTCTCAATATTATTTTGGATTTTTGTCACCTGTCGCAATGTGTGCCTAAAGGAAAGAAAATGTAAAGTTTTGAAAACAGTGTGTGTATGTGTGTTACTCGGTGTTAGAGGTGGGATGGGTAATGCAGAGAGAGAATTCGCAACTCGAAGAACTTTATTTCTGTTGTCGATTTTCGCCGCGTTGCTATCGCTGGAGGCTTCCGCTCACGTCCTCCTCTTCACCGTTCCCAAAGGCGGGTTGTTTTTTCACGGCGGTGTTGCTCAGGGACTTCGCCTTGCCTTGCATTTAGTTAATTAATTTTTCGTCTTCACTACCCATACTGAATACATATTTCATTCGCGTATATTATTAAAAAGTAGCTAACTTATTTAATAACTCAGTAATTAAAGGGGTCTTAATTGACCTGTGTATGAGGTACTATACAAAAGTAATCTGTATTATTGACAACTCCTACAAAAATGTATTACATTCGTATTTTACGATTGCTCAATCGAGTGTCAGGTGTTCGTATTGTTAAAAATGTATAGAGGAAACTTATAAGAGCTTTTATTTCTATAGCTTTTGTGAATAACATTTTGTGAAACTTAAAAATCGAAACAGCATAATGGAATTTAGAATTTCCATATTTCGCTGGATCAACGATGATTCTTTTTTACTTTTATATAAACATTTTCGTAATACGAAAGGCCTCAAAGTTATATAATAGAAAAGTAATTATATTTAAATACAAAATGGCGACAGCATGGCATTGAAAACAACGAAAGTTTTGAAAGAAAATCTATCAAGATTATAAAATGTAATCAAAGCTGACAGATAAACGACTGCGGTATGACATAAACATAAACTTGTTCGTTCACACCTCTCGACTTTTCTATCGCTTCCTTTTTAAACAGTTCATTATTTCTTGGTAATAATTATGATTGTAATGCAAAGTGACAGTTATAGCTATCATCGACCGTCAATTAGTATCATCAACACATGAAATTAGAGCACGTTTTTTTTTTGCTCAGTACAACTCTTTGGTAATGACAGAACAAGAGCCGTTTATGGTGGGGGTTTTATGCGGAGAGTGGGGGTTACACGTCAGTGGTGGGGAGCGCTGTACGTTGTGGGCGGGGTACGAGCCTTCAGTCCTGCATAGACTTTCCACAGGGAATGTTGTTTGTATAATATTGAACGTACATGTTTTACACCGGATTTACCGGTAAAACAAATATCTTCAATTGATCCTGAGTGATACTCATTAATGGTTTATTAACAAACTTAATAGTGAAAATATTTTCAGTTGTACAGACCCAAAAAGTTACTTAAAATATAATAGAAATACGGACAATAATAAATCTCGTGAAAAAATTCGGTAATAATAAGTGTGGAGCGCAGTAAGCTGTGTCAAAAAAGTGCCGGTTCCTGACCTGTCCCAACTAGCTATCAACATATACAGTTAAACGCCATGTGGCCATCGAACATCGTTCGCATCTTAGTCCGTTGAGAAGACCTCTCAACCACAAACGTCTGTAGGGTGCGATGACTTTTGTCGACTAGGGAATAACAATTGCAAGTTAGAGACACCATCAGAAGTGTTGATCATGTCTGCAAAACGTAAAGCCTCTGCTATCATCCAGCACCACAAGGTGAGACACAAAAACGAGTTTTTCAGCGGAAAATATTTGCGCATTGTCTGTTTTTTTTTTGTCCTGCACGTTGTTTGTAAAAGCAGATAATGGTAATTATCTGACTTCCGTAGGAAGACAACCGTGTTTTCCTCTTTGAATATAACGGCTATTCTTTTTGCAACTGATATAATTATAATCTTACATTTCGATTGTTTTGTGTTGCATGTAATATTTTGAAGTACAAAATATTGAGGAATTCTATCTTACGATCTTTGTCTTTCAATGAACAGAGTAGCAAAATAGCATCAACAACGGTGGGGCTGTCTCCGCACTCTAACAGGTGTGTCTGTCCGTTTGTCTGTAGACTGTGGACCATGTCAAGAATTTCTCAACCAACGTATTTCTCATTATAGTTAAGATATACATGGTCTGTTCTTATACAATAGTATACATTATATGCACCGGAAATGCTGGTAAAATCGTCGGTTGGTGATGTCATCAACATATCTGAGATTAGTTTTAATTTGACACAGCATTGATTATAACTCATTTTACATCAAAAAAATTGAGGTTCTTTACACTGAAGAAACTGAGTGGTCGAGGGTAGCAGTTTAAGTGGTACTGATAGCAATTTTAGTGGTATCCCTAACAATTTAAAGTGGAAAGACCGGTGTGATGGTAAGTCTTGCAGCTTAAATGATAAAATGGTAACCGATACCATTTACAGTTGTAAAATAAATAAAACTTCACACGACACAGCTTTGAGGTAAGGAAATTCATTTGGACAAAATGTGAATTCGAAAAACAGTTTTTGAACTAATGGTTTAGAACAGGGACGGCCAACTTTCGTGTACCATAAATCTCCGAAATTTTCTTAAAATGTGTCTTGATCGACTTGAAGATTTGGTTTTTTCCACTTGAATTTACCACCTAAGTTTTACCATTAAAGTGGTAAGACGGTAAGACCTAATCATTTACACTTTTGATTACTTGAGTAGTGCAATTTAGCTTGACGATTGATTACCGCACTCTACGGCTAAAGAAATATCAGCAATCTACCGAGTGCACTATAAATGTGTCACACCCGTAGTGGGTGAAATACATGATTGATATATAAAAATTAAAATCATTTTGGCTGCTTAAGATATAATAGATGTATCTGCCATAGTTTGTTGCCTTCCAAACAGTTTAAAATGATAATTTGATCCAACATTCAAGTCCATGCCGAAAGGAAACAGATTAGTTCGTTGTTGTACTGAATCTGGAAAGGCACAAATGACGAGTATGCCGAGCGCTTAGGGGCTTCCAGAGAACGTTGGAAAATTCACACTGCGATAGGTGAACCTGCAGTGTCGGGAAGCGAAATAAAACTGCCTTGTGTAAGCTGATCCCACCTATTTGTTTTCGCACACCTAAATGTTTCTATGCAAAACACTGCTCACTTAATTTTTTGGAGGGATATAGTTAATAGTCAAAATAACAACTTTGCCTACGGAGTACGAAGTCGTGTTTCGTGATAATAAATTGTTTTAACGGTAAGTCGATACATTAGCGACTTCATACCGTGTAAAGAGCTGACTTACTTACTAATTGGAAAGCCGGCCATACCACAATTCGGTTTTTTGCATTTTATACCTGCAAAATTCTGTTATAGTTGCTCGGTAACTGTCCGCTGTGATGCCTTTCCCATCATCCTTCCAGTTGGGCGTATACGAACTCGGCACCGAATACATGAAGTCGGCACCAATGCTAAGCTCACGATCCGCCTGCATGATTTGGTTTTATAAGTGAGTACAACTAAGAAATCACTCATGCTGTGCTGAAATACAGTCTATAACAATGATCGTAGGCTAACAATGACTGTGGACTAGCTCGCGCTTTTGAAAAAAATCCTGAATATTACCGAATTGCGCTGCGCGCGCCTGCGAGACAGAACTTGAGCCCGAGAGTGTTCTAATGTACGGCTGAATTTGAGTCTGGTTTATTATTAATATATGTGTCCAGAGAATCTCACTCAGGCAGAACGATTAAGTCATTATCCATAGTATAGTGCCGAGTTCGAGTAGGGGATTAAAGATCCAGGTAGTTTGGTGCCGAGATCAAGGCCGCCCTTCCAGGCAGCTCTATACACGGACCCGTTATAGTTGGACCAAATTAATCCTCAGGTTTTAATCCTACCCGGTAGTTGGGCCAACATCATGCAGCCGAGGGATTAAAACAGTTCTTGGTAGTGGGTGCATTAGTGGCACGAGAACAGTGATTTCTGTTTTCAATTGGCGGTGCTTCGCACCAAACTAACGGACTCTGACCAAGCTCGGCGTGTTCTACATACATATTATGTAATGCAATATGTGAACTGTATCAGTGGCACTTGTTCATTCTTTGATTTTGTTTATTATGGAACCGAGAAAATGATATCGTCAACGTATTTGTGAACGAACGCCATAACAAAAGTTGGTGCAAATATAATTTGTTCCAACCTTCTTAAATTTGGTGTACCACACTACTCGTAGAACAGCCGTAAATCTGTTTAAAAAAGGAAAAAACAGTCTAAATAAACGTCTAACTATTGAAAATAGATTCTACAGTATCTAAAACAGGGCTATCCGAAGGACGGCCCGCGACCGTTCATATTCTCTCCACGACCATTACTCTCCAAGTTACAGTCTACTGCAAAATATCCAAGAATTTGGTTTAAAAATGAGTTCGATGACGTGTATTACCTATCTTTGTGAAAGTGCGTTCACAACTGAGTTTTATAAAATCTAAATATAGGTCTTCACTGATAGATAAGTAATTTAGCATGTTGGCTGCCGTGAGACATGAACATGAAGTCTCAAGCAATAGTCCAGTCAAAATAGACATTCAGCCTTGCATAAATTCCCAAGAAGCTGAAAATTGACATGAACGTCAAGGATACCATTATAATAAAGTTGTGAAAAGTCCCCAACGATACCGTGTGTGCAAAAAATTTTATGCGAAGTCAAAGTTCGCAAAAATGGGTTTTTTGAATTTTTTAGCGGAACGATCAGTTTTATGATATAAATAGCGCAAACACAAATTGTAGATCTTTCAATTCTCTACAAAAATGGTCCTTACTTCTTTTTTCCTAAGATCAACCATTTCTGAGAAAAGCCATTCTTAAGTTATATTCTCCATAATATGCACACGTTTTCACGCCACCTACGAGTAAGTGTACTTGGCGCGTATTTTTCAATGTGGTTTTCCCGGAAGGCCTACTTTACGGTCTTCTTATTGAAATTTAATATAATATTAGGTCTTCTTATTCATTTTCTTCTTCATCTTCATCTTCCTGAGTTGACGTAAATTGTTCAAATAGCGATTCAACAATTGTTTTATCGTTGATGTAAGGATTATCTCCTGTTGAAGATTTAGTATTTGAACACGACTGCTGGTGAACAAAGTCAGCTTACTTTTTTGCAGCCGAATTTCAAATTACTCCCCTTTCTGCAGTTATAAAAAATAGTATTAAGGAGCTTTTCTGGTGCAGGTGGAAGTAGAGTGTGGATTGATTCTAATATATTATTTATTAGCTTCCAATCCTATTCTTTTGGGTCCAGTTGATTTCCAAGCCACACTTGAAGCTGCTTATATACTTGATAAAAATGTTGATGAGCAGAAGCCGAGGTTGGAGGAAGACAAGCTAATTAAACACGTTTTTTATTATGTGTATGTTTTGC
Organism: Dromius quadrimaculatus; assembly: GCA_963989225.1. Taxonomy (NCBI): domain Eukaryota; kingdom Metazoa; phylum Arthropoda; class Insecta; order Coleoptera; family Carabidae; genus Dromius; species Dromius quadrimaculatus. The sequence goes on from OZ022328.1 coordinate 13,236,237, forward strand.
AAAAGATACGTAACGTAATTTATCTATGCAAGTAATTTGAAGTAAGTAATAGACGGACACTGCTAAGTTGACAATTGAACAGCAGACAGATGCTGCTTAAGGCAACATGGTCACATAAAATGAGGAACTGGGTTTCTTTTCATTTCATATTCTTAGAATTATCATTCAATATCAATGTACGAGTACTAGTTATGTGGACCAACAGTTTGATCTATATAATACGCCCATAATGTACATAGGCAGCGTAGTCATGCATATTATCAAGAATATAACTCTAGAATGGCTTTTTCTCAGAAATGGTGTGTCTTAGGAAAAAAGGGGTGAGAACTATTTTTGTAGAGAATTGAAAGATCTACAATTCTTATCTCAGCTACTTCTATCATAAAATCAACCGTTGCACTTAGAAACCCGAAAACCCCATTTTTGTGAACTTTGGCCTCGTATAAAATTTTTTGCACACATGGGATCGATGGGGACTTTTCACTACTTCATCATAAATGTATTTCTAACGTTCATGTCGATTTTCAGCTTCTTGGGAATTTATGCAAGGGTACCCCTATTTTTAAGGCAAACTTGACTGGACTACAATTTTCATTAACAGCCAAGTGAGACCCCACTAGTGTCTTAAACATGGTTCTAATACAAACTAGATAGCCGCGTGTTCTCAATCAGAGTCTCAGTCTTATATTTATTATGTGGAACTTAAAGAACTCGGCTATAGGTATCTAAATCTGTTTTTGGTTTTGCAATCGATTCCTCATGGCCTCAAAAATATGTAATGGAATAGATCTACGTAGAAAAAAACGTCTTTATTGACAAAAGTATAAGGAAAAGTGCAAATATATCTTCAAGAAAGAAGAGTCAAGTGCAACTTACTATACAAAAAAAAAATGATTTAAAACTACCAAAAACTCCAGAAGTAAATTTATTTGGTGCAGTTATGCACCTGAAAAGACACTCCGGAAAAAATGCTTCTTACATGCAGTACACTTAGATTGGTTCTTGAATTCTTAGACAAGGCGCGCACCGAAGTGGCAAGTAAGTAGCATGGTGGGGGCGTGGTGATCAAGTGGTAGGTGAAATTTTTAAAACTTTTGTAAACAAATGCAATAGTGCGCACTGAGGTGGAGTGGCGATGGCGTGGCACTTTACGAGTGTCGTGGTGCCAGACGGGCATCACTAGTCCCTGACAAGTTTAATTCTTGAGTGGCAGATGCCACACCACCACTACTCACACTTACAGAAGTGCTGTATTGATAATTGGAGACAGTGTCAAACTGTATTATATTTATTTCAATTTGTTCAGCCTATTTCCAGATTATTTAGAATGGTCATTTATTCCAACATTTGTAACAGGACGTGACGTTTCGAGAAGCAAACCTGCTCTCATCATAAGCTAAAATTCATACATAAGGTTTACAATATATATTTATATTAAACAAATTCCTTTTACTTAGGTGAAAATAGGATACAATTGTTGAAATTTCAAAGTTTAAGTATACATGATATGACGATATTTAGAATGAACAAATTAGTGGTGTGGCAGCGTTGTATGGTACTTCGATGTGCATTAAATCACTTCGATACCATTCCACTGCCACGCCACGTTTAAACTTCTTCCTCATTACCTGCCACTTCGAAACTACGCCACCATCACACCACTTACTTGCCAGTTCGGTGCGCGCCTTGCCTTAGAGCTTGGACGTGTCCAAATTTAGTCTGCAATTCTTCATAATTTAGCAATAGTGTATACCTAATTCTTAAATGGACATGGACAACATGTTAAAGCGGGACTCCATGTTTGCTGCAACGGCCCTTAAGACAAATTTTATACATTATTATAAACAATTATTTATTCAAAACAAAAATATTTCTAGAATTTTCATGCTAAAATGGAGAAAAAGTTTTTAAATCAGTGGTTCTCTGGAACGCAGCGAGTTGAGAAATTTGTCCAGCTGTAATTTGATAGATCTCCCAAGACTCTATTTAGAAAAATCAGTTTTGTTTTTATGTGACAAATTTTTGGAAAATTTCGCCGAAATTGAATTGCAAACCCTTTCGAAACTGGAAAAAGGTCAAGCAGTGGGGAGAAAAGCTCGTGGTGATTTTTAGAAAAACACCAATATCTAATACCGAGCGGTTCCGGTTGGAGGCTTCCAGACAGCATTGTAAAACTGACTCTGCGATAGGTGAGCGTCAGGAAGCGAAGTAAAACTGTCTTGAGTGAGCTGTGGCTCACTTTTTTTTCGCACAGCCAAATATTTTCATGCAATACACTTACTTGATTCTTTTGTGAGAAAATCACAACTCCACCTGCGAAGTCGTTCTACGTGGTACATTTTAACTATAAATTGATGAATTAGGAGCTGTACAACATCAGCCTTTCCAGCATTGTGAATTCGGTTTTTCACCAGTCAAAAGTGACGTTTTGATTCAACATTTTAATTACTGTAGTATTCAGAAAAGGAACACAATTTTTTCCCTCCAGTTGTAAATTCGGTACTTTCGCTTATTCTTTTGAATAAAGTAATTATTCTCTCTTTAGTATCGTAAGGAACTGCGCAAGAGATGTCATCAACTTATTTGTTGGTAAACAGCATTTCTAAAGATAATAAAGGTATAATACGATCCAGTCCATAGTCCATCACAATACATAAGACTGCCGAAAATATTTTTGAAAAAATATATTTGTAGGTACAACTCGGTTGACATAGGATCAGAAAAAAAGACGTGAAAATTTACGCCCAATAATTTATTACGTTTTCAAATGTGATTCATCACCTCGTTCATCACCTAAACAACACATTAATCGGCTTGACCTAGCTTTTTGCAATAAAGCGCCATCCACGAGCAGTATTTACAATTGGTCCCTCGAATTCCATCGTGATCGTACCACTCTTAGAGACGAATTTCGTCGTATGGTCTTGCCACTAGTGAAGATGCTATGCGTTAATATCTTGAGATTTAGGCATACTTTGCATTGCATGATTATTTGAACATGCACAATTCATGAGGAGCGTATCAATTGGCGGAGCAAAATGCTCACCAAAAATATTTTAAAGTTTGAATGCGCTTGCTAGCTGAGAAGTGGCTTAAATTTCGATAACAAGATACAGACAAACAGACAGACAAGAAAGCGAGCTGATTTTACATTGTCATATAGTTCTAAGCTATATTAAAAGTTTCAAGTCTCTAGCTCATCGAAAAGTTGGTAAAAATCAGATCAAAAAGCGAGTTTATAAGAACGTAGTGAAATAAAACATATTATAGCAATTGTCTTTGCGAGGTTAACACAGCTATAACTTGTACAGCAACCACTACAACTGATACTGTGAGCTGTTACCAGCGTTGCGTAGCTTACACCTTTCCTCAAAGGCATCCCTGAGTTCGACCCTTGTAATAGATGGGCGGAACGAAGTGTTACATAATCTCAATTCACTGTATCTTACCGGGCCAGTATAAATGTTTACACATCTATAATCGAAATAAATGACTCATTGCCTGTACCACCTTCTGATTTCATTTTATTAATAATTATTATAAAGTCAAGTCATTTCCAAAATTCAAAATAAGATTTTCAGATCAATGAATTTTTTTGGCTCGTCACAATTTTTGTTCTTAAAACAAATAAAACTGTTTCAGACGAAAAAATTGATTCTTTTAGGATTATTATTGAAAAATACTTTTAGATTCTTTGAAAGGAAACGTTTGTTGCGTTTTGAATGCAATGCTTCTTGTTTGTCCCTTCTCTTGTTATTTTTAGAATGTGATGTTTGCTCATGCGTGTGGAATACAGATGTACTGTCACTGCAATTGTGGAGATGCGACCAGGTATTATATGATAATTTAAATGTTTGCGTGGAACACCTTGAGCTCAAAACAAGATATTCGAATAAGGCGTGTGTGACCATGCGTGTTATGAGGGCATACGAGTCCCCATTTTATGTGCACTTGTCGATATACATATGTATACATATATTTTTTGCTAGTATTTATTTATAAACGTGCTCGTAACGATATATTAATTTCAATAATATACATATTTATTCGATACTTATTTCTTGTAAACTTGTGGTAGAAATAAAACAAGAATTGCGCAGATATGTGCAATAAATAATCACTTAATTCGCATTTGTGCTTTTTATTTTAATAGAAATAAAAAGTTTATTCGACGTAGTTATTGCGCCAATGGAATAAAAAGATTTAGGTGATTTTGTAATCGTATTATAAGTACTTCATCAATAATATTTTGTAGTAAAGTCGGTTCAAAAATATTTCCTGAAGTGTGGCACAACCTTCCTTCATTCAGAAGAATAAAATTGTGCTGACTATGCTATCATGTGCCAGTAATGACCTTTATTCGGGCATCGCTCGCACAATGTTATCGGCTTAGATCGCACCGCCAACACCGATCTTTCATTGCAATATCAAATTTAAGTATGTTTAATTCATATTCATGTTCTCAGGGTTCGAAATAAATATATAAACATTATTACCATTGAGTATTCGTTCGATTAACTCTCGACTAAACGACGCTTCCCTCATATAGGCCGAGTAAGAAGTCTTCTCTGCTCATCTGCAGTGGTCTGGAACAGTTTTACAGCCTCTTGAGAGGCTGCTAGCATTATCTCGAATGATTTAGACTTCTAATTGAAGAAATCTGTTACAACAGCTATTGTGATTCTGTCAAATAGGCGGTCCTGACACCACTGCGAAGTCTATAGTATTATAGACCTGAGAAATAGAAGCCTCAAGTTGTTCTCTGGCTATGATTTAATCACTCTTTTGTGTACTTCTGCAGTCTATATTTATTGATGGATTTTAATTGAGCTACTTTCATTCGATAGTTATTTACTGCAGCGAGAACCTTTCAAAAGATCCTATATTTCTCGAGAGTTTAGTACCTAATTACAGAAAAAATTATATAGACATTTTGATTGTGCAAGATTTAAAGGAATCTTATAGTAACGTGCGAGAGTGTGGAGGTTCGTAGGAGTGGGGTAGGCTTGGGCCTGACCTTAACTGGGCAGGGCCTTTCGTCCTCGTTGTATCGCACCGCACCACATCACCCCGCACGATGGAAAAAATCTAGCAACATGTACTAGACTAAATCTGAAACTTTCGAGAAAATGGGATTACATATATAAACGCAAGCAAACCACTTGAAGGGATAGTGTAATGGTGAATCTAGAGCAGTGAATTTCAAACAGTGAAGTGATCAGTGTATATGAATAGTTGAAAATAAATATCTGCGAATTTGTTTAAGATAGTAGTAAGTGATAAATAAATAATATAGTGTTGTTTAGTGATATCCAGAAGAATAAAATTTTTATATCATTTTTCAATTATTAAATAATGATTTTTATTTAATTATAAATTATTTCCTTTTGAGCAATAAACATAACATTATGAATAGCTAATTACCTATAATTCGTATATCGCTCGCACGTTGTTCCTGGCTCCGCCCGCACCAATAGCACAAATTATATCACATATATAATATTTAGCTGTTTCTCTTATTTGAGAAAATTCTAATAAGAGGAAAGCAGAAAGGGGCTAAAAATTGTGATGATTCGTAAATAGGTATTAAAAAATTTGAGTGAGTAAAAAGTCTTGGGAATACAGTCAATATTTATGTTTTAATTTCTTTCCTACTTTACAGTTTCGGCTAGACCTCAGCCATCTTCAGAAGTGAAAAGTCACTTAGTCAATGTCTTCCACAGATGTCGGTTGTGGCATTTGACAAATGGAAGAAAAATTTTTTTCCGCTATTTTATTACGTTCGATATCACACATAAATGTACATTTTTAATTTTACACACTATAATTCTTTTCGCTTCTGAAGATGGCTGAAGTATAGCCGAAACTGTAAAGTAGGAAAGGAATTAAAACATAAATATTGACTGAATTCTCAAGACTTTTTACTCACTCAAATTCACTTATCCAGTCAGCTTCATCAATTTTATCTTTTACAAAGATAAGCTTTAAAGGAAATAGATGTTAAAAAGATTCATAGTGGGTGAGGGTAGCAGGTCAGGTAGCAAGAAAATGTGGGAATACGAAAATATTTGAAGCAATACACAAGGACAAAAATATTTCAATAAAATAATTTTTAGATATAGACTTCACCATATAAGACACAATCATTATGTATGTGTTTTATTAATTAGAAAGCCAAACATTATCTAATCTTCAGAAGAAGATCGTTGATCAAAGGATCGAAACGTCAAATTTCCCAATAAATACACAAAATTTATAACTAAAAACAATTTAATTATTCATTTCAATTCTAAAAAAAAGGGAAAGATCATTGATAATATTTTTGTACGATGAAAATCACGACTTTTACACAACCTAATGAAATATTTGAGCGTATGTAGTCGTTGGTGCCAGATTTAGAGGGGGCAACTGCCCACCCTTGCCTGCGCCAAATCCCGCCACTGTCAATTCTTATTATATTTTCGTCGTTTCCATCTTCTTCAATTGCACCAAACCGATTAGTTTGAGGACTTTTGATAAATACGTGAAAAAAATTGGAGTTGCTACTGACTTTGACATTTCTAATTTACAATACAAACAAAACATGTTACGTTTTTCGTCAAGATAGTTTGTAAGTGGAAGTTTCACGTTGTCTAGAATTTCCGCTGTAATTTCTTAATAATGTCACTTATCTTATTGGAGAATTTATACATGAGTGGAATATTCGGCAAAAACCCACTAGAAAAGAACTCTTGGATTGTAAGGACAACGGTTATTACACAAAAAAGAAAAATTAAATTTGCCTCCGTCAAAAATGGAAGTGAATAAAATCTGAGAAAATAATAATTTAAAATACGAATTTACATCTTGTCGTCTTGTAATAAAGTAGTGTTCCTTGTAATTATTTTTAACTTGCATTACATAAACAATGTAATAAATGTTCTTTTTAAAAAAACCCAGAAGTGGATTGAATTTTCTCAAAAAATCCGAGTGAGCTAGTAGTCCAGTCAAGTTAGCCTTAAAAATGGGGGTACCCTTGCATAAATTCCCAAGAAGCTGAAAATTTACATGAACGTTAGGGATACCATTATAATGAAGTTGTCAAAAGTCCCTATCGATCCCATGTGTGCAAAAACTTTTATACGAGGTCAAAGCTCGCAAAAATGGGTTTTCTGGATTTTTAAGTGGAACGGCTGATTAAATGATAAAAATAGTTTATACAAAAATTGTAGATCCTTCAATTCTCTACAAAAATGGTTCCCACCCTTTCTCCTTAAGACTCACCATTCCTGGAAAAAAGCCATTCTAGAATTATTTTCTCAATAATATGCATGACTACGCTGCCTATGTACATTATGGACGTATAATATAGGTACAACTATTAGTCTGCGTAACTAGTACTCGTACATTGATATTGAATGATAATTCTGAGAATATGAAATGAAAAGAAACCCAGTCCCTCATTTTATGTGACCATGCGGCCTTGAGCAAAATCTGTCTGCTGTTCAATTGTCAACGTAGCAGTGTCCGTCTTACACTTACTTTTAATTACTTGCATAGATAAGTTACGTTTCGTATCTTTTGCAAAACATACACATAATAAAAAACGTGTTCAATTAGCTTGTCTTCTTCCAACCTCGGATTCTGCTTATCAACATTTTTATCAAGTATATTAGCAGGTTCAACTGGACCCAGAAGAATGGGGTTGGAAGCTAATTAATAATGTATTGGAATCAATCCACACTCTACTTCCACCTGCACTAGAAAAGCTCTTTAATACTTTTTTTTTATAGCTACAGAAAAGAGTGTAATTCGAAATGCGGCTGCAAGAAAGTAAGATGACTTTGTTCACAAGTATGCACCACTGCACCAGTTGTCAAAGTTGGTCGTGTTCAAATACTAAATCTTCAACAGAAGATAATCCTTATATCAACGGTGAAACAACTGTTGTATCGCTATCTGAGCAATTTACGTCAACCCAGGAAGATGGAGATGAAGATGAAGATGAAGTTGAATAAGAAGACCTAATATTATATTGAACTTCAATAAGAAGACCATGGAGTAGGCCTACTGAGCAAACCATATTGAAAAATACGCGCCAAGTACACTACCTCATAGGTGGCGTGGCAACATGTGCATAAATGGAGAATATAACTTTGGAATGGCTTTTTCTTAGCAATAGTAGATCTTAGGAATAAAGAGGTGAAGACTATTTTTGTAGAGAATTGAAAGATCTACAATTTGTATCTGAGCTATTTATATCATAAAATTGATCGTTCCGCTAAAAAATTCAAAAAACCCATTTTTGCGAACTTTGACCTCGCATAAAATTTTTTGCACACACGGGATCGTTGGGGACTTCCCACAACTTCATTATAATGTTATCCCTAACATTCGTGTCAATTTTCAGCTTCTTGGGAATTTATGCAAGGGTAAATGTCTATTTTGACTGGACTATAGGTATATCTCGAAAAAATCCGGTTATTGATCCTGCTATAAAGTGATCTCAAAAAAAGGCTGGGAAAAAGGATTGATAAATTATTAAATATTCATAACTTAAACGTTTCAAAAAATTAAAATAGAGCGAATACTGTAGGCAAGTATTTCGTCCTTATTAGGACTTTTCAGGACAGTCCATCCAAGCCTTAGATGATTGAACTTGAATTCTATTTCATGAACGTTTTTAAAGGTCATCTTGTAGTGTCCTGTATTTCTTCAAACCTGCCACTTTGACTGCATTATGGCTGATGGCAATGCTGTAGATTTATATCGCTGCATGCCAAATATCAACTTCATTTTTGTTGTACCGCTGGCTTACAAGTTCGGTCATTTGAGGCTTGTATAGACTGTACCGAAGAGTTCTACAGTTGCAGTCCTATTCAGGATGATGGTGTAAAAGCCGATTTCTGGATTTTTATTTTTGTGAAACATTCAGGTTATGAATTTTCAATAATTTTTTTTTTTTTTGTTCTCGATGAATATGGAAAAATAGAAACGCGAGCTGTATACTCTGGTAAGAGATACGTGCTACTTTCAATGTGGTCATACTGTACAAAACTTCCAACAAATTTTCGACTGTTTTGTGGGATGTAAGCCCAATTTTAAATAGATTATCAATGGATCCTGGAACAAATTGTACTCCACCTATCTTCTGAAAAGAAGACAACTGTGTTTTCTTTTTGCATTAGAGTATTTAGAACGTTGGATCAAAAAAATCATCATTGCTCGAAACACACAAATAAAATCAGTTACAGCTTTAAAACTAATTTCGAATTGAAGAACCTTCAGTAGCATCGAAAATATCTCAAACTTTATTTACAGTGAAATTATCTAAATATTATCTTATCATTCTACTAGGTATGAGAAGTAGTTTGAAAGACACAAAAAAATAAAAAACAAAACATATCTGCTGCATTATCTCATATTTCTTTAATGTTTGATTTATTGACCTAAACTATTGAAAAAATTCATCGGCCGTTCGTTGAACATTTGGTTGGTGTGTAATATGTGCAGTGCATTGACAAGATAACTGTTATCGGTCACGGCCCTCTGAATATTGCATTACTTGACTGATAACCACGCGTCTCAAATTGTAAGTATATATTTATTTAATATACCAACTGTTGACATCCTGAAAGTTTCTCAAATTAAAATAAACAAAAAAAGCCTTCCAATGTTTTGATGCATTACGAAGCACAATCAAAATAAAAATCTGAACCTCCAATAGGATCACTTTGTTATCTACGTGCCTGTCCGTTGAAAGCCTTTTTTCAGAATTGATATTATATCGATGAGATTTAAGCTGTCCTTGAAATTTAGCATGAAGGCAGGTCTAATAGTACAAGTAAATGGAAGAGTCATTAATTGAGCTTTTGGTTACTAAATTTCATATTCAATATTCCCTTTTCGACAAAAGTATTTAGCACCCTTTGTCATAAAGTACATTACGTACGTGTGTGGATTGAAGAGGGCGGGACGAAAGGCGACTGCAACATTTATCAGACAGACTCACCCCTATACGTTGCGCTCCACTTCGTCGCAAACAGGACGAGGCCAAATCGAGGATTCTCGCTCCGGCTACCAACGTAAACATTCTACGGAATTAACTAAACCAAATAAAAACAGGACACAAAGAAATATTTAATACAATAGTTTAACTGTAATTTTGGAAAGATGTTATGATCTATCTCTTTCAAATCAGTAATTGATCTCAAGCTATACGAACGATAGCTGCAGTATCCATAAGATGGTTCTAATTTGTTCATCTAATTTTCTAATTGAAAACTTTACCGAGTGGAACAATAACAATTTGATGCGGAAAGATACGTTCTGAGGGGTGGCTTCGAGGACAATGACCAGGAGATTCATCGGTGGTCTTGGGCATGCGAAATTACGGTACCACAGAAAATAAGCCACCTGCAAGAAACTTTCAACAGAGGACAAACTTGTGGAATCGCAAATAAACACCTGAATCTTGAAGAAAAAAAACGCACAACGACGCAAATAAGAAGTGTGACAGTTAAATTGCGGTGTTGTTATGAGCCCAGAAAAACGTGCTCTCTTGAATAAAATGCACTCTTAAACCATTTAGTTCTGTAGGTTCCATAAATACCGATATTTAAAGTTGCATCTTATTTCATACTTGCTTAGAAAAAGATACTTGAGTAAAGCCTGGTTAGAGCTAAAATATGTTAGGGGCTTAAAAATACCGACCTCCTGTGCACTCCCCGTTTAAACTTCAGTTATTTTTAGGCATTGTATTTACGTCAGACACAGTTGCAGAGGCCCAACGAGTGTAGTGCAGCATGTACTCGGTGTGTAACACCGGCCAAAATCATCCAATATGCACTGCGGTAAAACGCAACGAGTTTGTAACATGGATCGGAATCAGGAAATTCATGCACCGCAAATTTTTAATCAATTGCTAGTTCGAAGAGCAATGTTTTAATTACTCGTTATTCATGAAACAAGTATATGTGACACTATTAAACAGTAAAATGTAAAATATTTCCAAATAACTAATCAACTCAAACTTGTTTTGCTTATCGAATAATATTGGAGAAAAATAATAATTTTATATACCTCAGAACCGACGAGACATCCGTTCATTGTTTTGTGTGAATGAAGTAAACAAGTTTCAAGTATATTACGGGGCTTCATATGCCTCATATATGGAGCTTTGATAATGAAGTTAGATTCCAGGTAAACTCAGACATCGAGAATCAATAAAAACATTAATTTAGAACCGACGAGATAAAGAAGCCGTAGTATCTTTATTTTTCAGGATGGCTCCAAGTTTTTGTATCAATATTTTATTACAAAAGAATATACATCATAAAATAAGAGTTACTAAACTGATTGCATTTTCCCAAATATCTATTGTCAATTATTTTTATAAAGAGATGATGTTAAAAAGTTGAACAAAAAAACTAATGAAAAAAAGTATGTCGGTGAGTGAACGCACGACAAAAGCAAAGCCTCTTACACTTTTCTATATCAATATACAATGCTAGAATGTCTCTATATCTGCCTTTCTCTCTTTCTTTCATTTCCTTCCCCAAATAAAACAAGAAATTAAACAAATTTAAGATATTAATATGAATATTTATATTTCAATTTCAAGTATAAATTAATTTTTGATATATTTTAGATATAATCAACACGATACCTACAAATGAAAAATATAACTTTTTGATACGTATTTACTGTAGACGTAGAGCATAAAAATGCAATCTATTCTCTAACAGAACGCATGCGCATCAACGCAGCCTTCGAAGATATAAGTATCGTGGCAGCATCGATGCGCCTCGTGACGGTCTGTTTATCTATGCTTACTCCCCATTCCGTCGCCTGTGCTTCGATTCAAAAATTGTTGTAAAAGTATCTCTGCTTGTATACAACATGCGACATGACAATTACTGTTTATTGTCTTCTGTACCTAGGATACTAGGATAGATTTGCTAAATGCTCTGTATTTTACAGATTATCCTGTTTTTCGTGCTACAACAATTCAAAAACCAAGAAAAATAAATATCAATCACGCCTTTTATCCGCTACGGGTGTGGCAGAAACTTAAAACGCACTTGGTAGATTAATTGATATTTTATTAGCCGTAGAGTGCAGTTACCAGTCGTCAAGCTACTGGTACTCTTGAGGCTAGTTTATGATGGATTTAATTTGGGAATTTACATTTAGAAATTTAGATTCCTAGTTGACTCTTTCAGTAGCCATTTTACATCGTCAAAATTGTTTTATTTGCACAAATGATTTATTACTTTCATCATGAAAATATGGGTGCTCTCCCATGATTTGAATATCTTTTTTGTGACAGTTGTTAATTTGGAGTTTCTGACATGTCAATCAATGTTAACAATTAGCTAGAATCATAATTGAGAAAATCTAATTTTGTGAATCAAATTTATCATAAACCAGTCTTTAGTAAAAAAAAACCGTAATCAGTAAAATTAAATACGGAATAGACAAAGCTTACGTGTTTTCACAAATTCGGTTGGAGCCAATATCGTCAGGGCAGAGCTGCAAGTAAAATGATTTTAAGGCAACATGTAAAGATTATTATAAATATCTGTCCCACAGAATAAAGAGCTACTAAAAGCAGCTTCCTCTAACAGTAAATACAAATTTAAAAATCTGACGTGAACATCATGTGACTTACTTGTACATTATTTGATATATACTCAAAATTCATAAAGTTTTCTGTCACTTCAGATTATAATTAATATAATTTTAATAATATTCTGACATGTACTTACAATGTCAAACAAAATAAAAATTGACAACAAATTATCATTGCCTACCTTATCATTTCAATTAAATTCTGAATGTCTGTTATACATATAAACTGCACTTCCGGCTCAGCCGATTGATACAAAAATAGTAGATAACTATTTTGATGCTACAACAAGTTCAAACATTAAATTCCAATATGCTATGGCTAATTATTCTGGATTTACACGGAAAATACAAACAAAGTTTCAAGTAAAGTGCACTTCTGGCTCAGCCGATTTATACTAAAATAGCAGATAATCATTCTGATACAACCCCAAGTTCAAATCCTTCAACATCCTACGGTTAATTATTCTTGATTTATTAGAAGAATTCGAAAAAAGCTTTAAGAAAAGTGCACTTCCGGTACAGACGATTGGAACCATAATGCGAGATGCACAACTAGACCCTATACCAGTCTTAAATACAAAATTTTAACATTATACGTTCAACCAGATTTGAGATTTGCGAGCTACGAACGCACGTACATACATTCCGACATCAAACCGAAAATAGTCAAAATGGATTCAGGGATGCTCAAAACGGATATTTCCATCAAAATCTCGATAGGAGAATTTTGTCGGTTTCACAATACTTCCTTGTATTTAGTACAAGTAAGTAAAAATTAAAGATTTTATAATAAAATAATGCTAATAATCTAAAGCTCGTATTCTTGATGCTGGTAATCCTTAAATCAGGAAGTGGCAGGTGGCAACTCTTACCTAGGAGTAATCATTGAGATAAATATGTATATAGTTTAAGTATTTCTTTTGATTTCAAGATAGATATTCTATAGAAAATACAGTTCATTCAGGGTGGCCAGCTGATCGAAAACCGGGAATTTGTAGCAAACGAACATAAACCGGGAATTTTTAGTAACATAAAATTTTCAATAAATCAACTTTTGCCAAATTGAAAGTCATATATTTCGGATGAATTAACGTTGTAAAAATCTAACATTTACTTATATTTACTCCTTCTCATACACCGAAGACGTTTTCAAGTATGATTCACTCAAAAATTTGTTCTAATCTGCATTTTCCTGCTGCTCAAGGTTAATTTGCAGGTACAGATATTTGAGAATTTCCAAATTTATTTACATTGACCGCGTTCAGTTCTGTTTACTTTGGCCGACATAGATTAACTTGCACAAACACATCTATTTCTTATTGGACAAGTTCAGGCAAATTTGAATGTAGATCATTGCTTTTGGAATGGCAATTAATTTATTGGTGGATTTTTTTAAATCAAATATCAGGAATCTTATGAAAATTTGTATCCATGGGCTGCTCGTGACCCAAAGATTGATAATAACGCAATGTGCAGCTGGTGCACACAAAAATTAAACCGATTGCAGCAGGATTGACATTTTATATTCATCTTATATGAATATATAAAAGTAGAATAAGACCTAGATTATCCTGAATTCAGAATTGTGCTGCAAAATTGACTTAGGATTGACCGAAAAAACCGGGAATTTAAAAAATTTGACGGCTGTCCATATTCAGTTTTTCCTAAAGGATTTAAAAAAAAAAAATAGAATAATAATAATATTTATTTGGCCATACAATTGTGGACTACAATTTATGAGAAGTCAAAACAAAATTTAAAATATAAAATATAAAATAAATAAGAAAGTACAAAAATTTATAAAAAGTCTTAGGCCCAGTTGTACAGTCTAAGCTTATCCAAAGTTTAGTAAAACTAAGTTTAATTTCTATGGTTACAATTGCTGAAATAATTGTAACCATAGAAATTAAACTTGGTTTTATTTAACTTTGGATAAGCTTAGACTGTACAACTGGGCCTTACTGAAGCCGAGCATTGGCTTAAGAATATACTATACTTGTTTTTAAATATTCTTCCACGCTGTAGATGCTATATTGCGTCAAAACCAGCTTTATTTTAATTTTGAATTTTTTAGCACCCAGCTGAGTAAGACTATCTTGGCAAATGATTATATAAACTAACATTAATAGAATTTTTTACTGAAACTTGAAGTTTGAAACTTTTTGCTCTCAACATGTTACTCTCTCTACTATCTATGAAAATCTTCATTCTTCATGAATAAGTCTCTATTGTTGTGAATGTAAATTAATGTTTCTAAAATAAAAATACATGGTAAAGGTGAAATATTAAGCTCTTTAAAGAAAGTTCTACAGGATTCTCTGGGTGAAGTACCAATGATCTGTCTAATAATTTTTTTTGCAATCGAAATACTTTAATACTGTGAGCTGAATTGCCCCACAAGAGAATAGCATACCGTATGTGACTTTCAAAAATAGATATTCTCCAAAGAAATACAGGTATTCTCAAGGGAAGTACATACAAATATTCCATGGTCATATAGGTATTCCCGAAGTGTGTTCTATGGAAAATGTACAGGTATACAGATATTCCTGAGGTGTTCCAAAACAAATTCAGTATTCTAACTAGATATTCCATAGGGAATACGTACATATTGTCTCCTAGCGTAACTGCATAAGTATTCCATACCATAGAAAGTACAGGTATTCCCAAAGAATATAGATACTAGAATAGAAGTTTTATAGAAGAATACAAGATTTACAGATATATTCCAGTGGAATGCAAGTATTATAGAGGAATACAAATACCGTACAAATACAGATATTACATAGGAAGAGAGGATATTTATAGGAGATTATAGTTTAACCATCGAATGAAAGTTGACTCTTAAATTATTTTATAGATGTAGTTTTCTTCCAGAACATTTAGCTATTATTCGAATTTCAAAAACTTTATAACTGAATGGTTAGTAGAGATTAGAATTCAGACCCTGAAAATTTTTGCAAGTACCCACTCAAATACTGGACTAGGAATTCCCATAAATACATTAGTATAACTTGCTTGAAATAAATGGATGACTACGGTATAGTAGAGAACAAGACAGGGGTGCATTAAAAATATTTTTTATTATTTATTTTGATTCTAACAAAATATGTTGTATTTGTTTTCTAGAAATAGTTTAAAAGAAGATTCATTTCTATCGTAATCCCCAGGAATCTACGTTTGCAACATTTCAAAAATTGTCACCAAATTTATCTATCTGCCTGATACTTTGGTAATGAGATAAATGAGTCCTAATACATCCCTCAAATCCTGTTGCTATGATCATTTTCAATTTCTCCAGTAATCCAGTGGTATTAAGAACATTCATGTTGATGTTTTTTTGGGGATTCCTAGTCCAGTATCTCAGTGCGTACTTGTAAAGGTCAGTTTTATTTACAATTTTACTCCTAGCTAAACGATTTGAAAGAAAACCACATCTATAAAATAATTTAGGAGTCAACTTTCATTCGATGGTTAAACTATACAGATATCACAAATGAAAAAAAGGTATATAAGGTTTACAGAGGGATACAGGTATACCAGAAGAATGAAATTATTTCAAAAGAATAGAGATATCATAGAGGAATATAAGTTACATAGATATTCCAGTGGAGGACAGATATTACATAGGAAGAGAAGATATTTATAGAGTATTGCAGATATTACAGATGAATAAAGTAATACAAGATTTACAGGTATTCTAGAGAAATATAAATTCCAAAGGAATAGAAGTATTTCAGGGGAATACAGGTATTACAAAGAAAATAAAGGTAATTTCTAGAATATTCTAAATGAAACACTTGTTTTCCAAAAGCAAAACAAAATTTTGGAGTGTGGTTATTCCTTTGTTTTGTATTCAATGTGATGTTCTAAATTTTTCTGCTGGAACAACATAAAAAGTAATAATTTTAAAGTTTGTTGAGAATATATTTTGTAAAATTTTATCACATTTCAAATGTATGGATGTCGCCACAAGTGCAAAGGATTTGACTGCTGCGGTGATTGAAATGAAAACTTTTTAGTTGTCATTCTAATAGACAGGTACATATTATATTTTGTCATTTTAGTTTGGTCTTGTTTTGTTTTTTGCATGTAAGCAAACATACTCCAGTAGTCCTCCAAAGATACCAAGCACGATTATATCAGATTCACATTGCGCACGCGCTTTTAACATTTATAACTTGTTCAAGTTAAAATACCACTTGCATTGGAAAATTTCATTGCATATTTATGATTGATGAAATAGAACAACTATTTTATACATTCAATTACAACATACGAACATATTGAATACAATTGGAACACAAAATAAAATATAATTATAAAAAAAGGGTGCCTTGGTGAGTGGACGCACGACGCAC